>OV656777.1:0-10000000 GCA_927399505.1 Luperina testacea | reverse complement strand
CGTGTCGTGTACGTACTCTGATAGAATACCTTAGCAAATGTTCGCCGTGATTCTTTAAATTGACATAACTTTTTTATTTATGAACCGATTGACATGAAATAAACACTAAATGTTAAGTGAAGCTTACTACAATATATTATTGAAAACCGCATCTGAATCGAATAAGCCGTTTCTGATATTAGCGTGCACAAACACACAGACAAACAGACAAACAGACAAAAAAAAAATTAATTACAATTTCGGGTTCGGCATCGATATAATAACAACTCCTGGTACTTTTTTTTTGTATATTTCTATTGTACAGACACCACTTTTCTACAATTTTATTATATGTATAGATATGATTACAGTAAATGTTAGATAAGTTAGGTAAACTGCTGTAGTATACAGCAACTAATCTCAGCAACTAACCCAGAGGTTATGGCGTATCGTTGAAGTTGACAATAAAAATTATTATGAATTTGACGTTTTCTGATTGGCTGGTAGTAGTACTGCGAAGATAGGTCGTAGTGTCGTAATGTGTGCTAGCTTGTGATTCAAGCAGATTAAAAAAAAAACTGAATGTTGTGTTAGGTGTGTCCGTTTTTAGGAATTTAAGATTACTATTCTATGCTTAGAACCCTTGAGAAAACTAATCTAGGCTTAGAACTAGTGACCGACCGGTTCGGTTTCGGCCAAAAAATCAGGTTTCGACCAAAAAATTGCCGAATCTTCTAAGTTTTTCTTAACTACATAAGTTTCAGTTTCGGCCGAAACTAGAAAAGGAGCCGGAGCTGCGAAGGTTTTGTTTCGGCTGAAAATCGTGTTTCGTTCGGACACTATTTAGAACCCTTGCTAAGCCTAGAATAATTTTCTAGCTATGGGTTCCTTTCGATCAAATTAGCCAGCAGGTTTTGTCTCTAAACACCAGAATATGGGCAGTTTGGATTTTCTTTATAAGAAAAAGATCAACTGGTCTTTCCATCCGGAAACCAGTATATTATAGGGACTTACAACTTGTTGCGGCGTCGCATCGTAAGGTAATCCTCTCATGCGCACGATGACTTGCGCACCACGTGAGAGGAATGCGGCCGCCTCGCAAGTGGCGCCCCCTGCTACTGACAGGAAGTCTTCGCCGCTTGCACGGTACACCTGGATAAGAGACAAAGGAATTTGTTAGAGATTCAAAGTTTTTGAAAGGGCTAGAGACCTGGCGGGAAGCATTTAAAAGATCAACAACGCAGAACGAGGATTAAAGGGAATTCGCAAAGTTTCAAAAAGCCGTAGCAAACTTCAAGAATCCGTGTCAATTTAGGTCAAAAATGTAATAGGTATAGAAAAAAAGCTTTGCTTAGCATGAGCTTGTAATGTTCAAAGTCTACTACAGATCAAGAAGTTTTTGCCTTGCAAGAACCTATTAATCACCGCGCTTGCTTATTTGTCGAAGATTTAGCTGAAAACTTCGTGCTATGTTTCATTCACATAACCTGACAAAGTGTTGGGAACAGCCGATTGACTTTTTTGTAATATTTTCGACCTGGTCCTATATCACCTTCAAATATGTTCCTCGTTTAACCTAACATCCTGCACAATAGGTATTTGTATTGTAGTATGCTTACCTCAATGTACCGCGAACCGATGTGGTGCTTGTGCCGTTTGAGCGCCATGTCTCTGTGCTCTTGTGACACAAAACGCACCAGCGCCTCGCCGTTACGTCTACCTTGAGGCGACAGGCACAGGGCTACGCCACCCCTGTAGGACACAACATTAGGTTAGGATAATGTTCTCTTAAGATTTAGGCCCTCTTGCACCACAACTCGTTAGGTAAATGCATTTAGCGCTAACCAGATTTAAAACATCGTTCTGTATCTGTCAATCGTTTGAAGATGTGACAGACAGAATGATATTATAAATACGTTTAGCGTTAAATGCATTAAGTGATTTTTGATGCAAGTGGGTCTTAGGAGTCATATGTATTTCTGTAGATGATTCCTACACTCTAGGATTCGTTTTGGTGATAATTTGGCCCCGTTAACAGCTTCATCGAAGGCCTCGTACATGTATCTTTTACATTGCAGGGTTATTTCTCATGTAAATAAGCAGAAATTGGTAATAGGGCAGAATTGCCTACCGTGTAGGTGACAATAACAGAATAGGGCAAAACAAATTGTGTGAACGTTGGATGCGGAGGGCGGACAATCGGGTTTTATGGCAAAACTTGGGTGAGGACGACGTCCAGCAGTTTTTGGTATATTTGATTTATTCAGGGTAAAACAAACACCGTTAATATTTTTGGAGTCCTTAATCTACATAATAATACTGTTTTCGTTACTTACTTGGCAACATTGAGTCCTCGAAAGAATTTGGCGATATCCTGATCTGATGACTGCCACGGTAGTCCCCGCGCGCGTACTATGCAGTTGCCGTCTATTTCATCGTCCTTTGAGCTGTAACAATACAAAATAATACGTTAGTCATTTGTCTAAACATCTTATTGAAACGAATGGATGTCTGCCATGGGTTAATGTGTTATATTTGTGATTGAAATAACACTACATGTTTTGACAGCCTTGACACATTCGGGTCCATACACTTTTCATAGAGCTCATAATATGCCATACCACAATATACAATGTGATAGGGGTGGGACTTCTAACCCGTTAAGGCTGAGTACTACATCTAATTTTATCGACAAAAAAAATAATATGGGGGGTTGAACCCCCTCCCCCTAAAAATTATGGCTATTTTAATATTTTTTTAATGTATTATGGCGCGCTTGATACTTTATGTGATATCAAAGGTTGTATGCGTCGTAGAAACAAAAAAAAAACGACAAACTGTAGCTAATAACCTTGGCTAACTAATTCATTACTTTTTTCATATGTTTGATAATGTTTTGGTGAGAAAAAAAAATCATTTCTGAATTATTTTGACCGAAAAAATCGCTATTTTTCAATATTTTCACGAATTACTCAAAACTATGTCCCATAAAATTATTAATAATTTGCGCTCATTTAAAAGTATTTGAGTTATTCTTTCTAACGATACCAAAAACATCACCATAACATTACAAATTCAAGTATTAAGAACCATTAACCATTAACCATATCACAACAAAAGCAGGTAACAAAACGAGGTATGCGATATTATTTTATTTTTTATATTTTTTATATTATATTATTTTATTATTTTTTTTGTCGATAAAATTAGATGTAGTACTCAGCCTTAACGGGTTAGAAGTCTCACCCCTATCACATTGTATATCGGTAGTGGACCCTCCACGACGGCTACCTGCATCCAAAATGCAACAAGAGAAAACCCTCCAGGAGGACTCCCGGCACTGAACGTATTAGCCAACGACGTTAGCATGGACGTCTAAAGAAGAGACTGTGACTTCTGAGTTTGTTTCGGCCTTTCTTCTCAGAGTAGTCAGATAGGAAACACACATCTAGTTTAAAAAAAATATTGACCTGTACAAACCTACTTATAGAAATAAAAACATTTATTATTTACATAAAATTTTGCCTTTGTACCTATTTTTCTGTTCTGACTATTTCGTATCTGTTTATATATGTGTGTACATAAATAGTAAAATAAAATAAATAAAATTCCGCCGCAATATTTGTACGTCCGTGCGAACGTCGGCTTAAATTAAGCGCACATTACAACCAAAATTGGCTACAGCTTATCGCATTCTAATACAAAATTACGGTGCGACTTGCCTGTAGTGTGCCCTCGCACAAATAAATTAAAAAGTGAGGTAGGAGACTTTTTGTGTTGCCGTGTGTGTATGACTTTGATGTACTCGTATGAAACATAAACGAGACAAAAGGATCGTAGGAGGAGAGGAAGGAAGGGTAAGGATCGTAGCAGGTGGCGTTCTGTAGGTTCTGCCTACCCCCGTGGGAAGAAGGCGTGAGTTTATGTAGGTATTGAAAAATAAAACACCATAACATAACGCCTTGTATCTCCTAAGGGTTATTCAGAGGTGTACCTATAGTACACCCACATTTCGCATTTTTAATTAATACAAGTTATTGCCGGGGCGGCTGCTGCAGGCGCGGAAAACCTCAAACGGCGCAAATACTCCAATCTCTTTGGAACTTATATGTTCGAGCCGTTTGGGGTTGAAACAACACTAGGGCCATGTAGGGTTGAAACACTAGGGCCATGGGGCCCGACTGCCCACTTAGTATTTCGAGACATCGCCAAGCGGTTGGTCGACTCTTCACATAACCAGAGGGCTGGCCTATTTCTTGGCCAAAGAATCAGCATTGCCATACAACGTGGCAATGCTGCCAGTATTTTGAGCACGTTTCCTATTGACCGCGATGCGGGCGAATTTTTAGATGCCTATGATTGATATTGATATAATTGTACATAATATTATTATTATTTTAAGACTGTTAGCTTTTTAAATTATGTAATATACCTAATGTAGTTTACTATCTATCACTCTAATAATAATAAAGAAAAATAGAAGTTATTGTAGATATAAGTTCTTAAAATTATAAAACTCCTTTCTTTAAGTCGGTAAAAAGAAAGTATTTACTATAATTATTATTATAAGTACGTTATCTGCGTCATTAATGGCCACATATTCTTAGAAATAACGGAAAATAAGTAAAAAAACTAGGGATGCATCCGATACCGATACCGATACCGATATATCGGCGATACTTCAGGTTTGCCGATATATCGGTATCGGCGATATTTTTATGGCCGATTCAACGATACTTTTCAAATTTCGCGCTTTAAAAATGTAATGTAAACGCGCGTGTTGTCCCGTCTATTTCGTTGCAAACGAGGCACGAACTAACTTTGCTCGGGGAAACCCCGCGCTTTATTCAGTGTTTTGTTTCGCCCGCCCGCTTTGGCCTCGCACTCGCACATCTATCCCATTTCGTTAGGTTGAATGTTGTTGCGCGTAGTATTTTTCCATGCAAATAAGATTAAGAATTACATATCGTAATTGTTTGTGTATTG
Source organism: Luperina testacea (assembly GCA_927399505.1). Lineage (NCBI taxonomy): Eukaryota > Metazoa > Arthropoda > Insecta > Lepidoptera > Noctuidae > Luperina > Luperina testacea. Next base: position 9,995,035 of record OV656777.1, on the reverse strand, counting down.
TATGTCATTTATAACTAGTCGTTTGAGTCAAATAAAATAAATAGTAGTCATATCAATTTCAAAACACAAAAGTGCTAGGTATATGGAATCACTTTGAAATTTCGACAATTGATAATTCCATAACAATCATATAAATGTTAATTTTTATTACTAAAACTATTGATTAATTGTGTTTTATTTAATCTACCTTCCTTTTTGAATTCAGTAAGCGTATCGGTATCGGTATCGGTATCGCCGATATTTTGATAAGAGTATCGGTATCGGTATCGTATCGGCAAAAAGGCGTATCGCGGCATCCCTAAAAAAAACAAAATTTACAATGAGATTTTGTTATCAAAATTACACACAGATTATATACATTTATTTCATTGCTTTTCCAAAAGAATGTTAATCTTTAATGAAAAGTTTATGTAATGTTGCTTTGATAATAATATTTATTGTGATTGTGGTACAAAACGGCTGTCATTCGTAGATCTTTGACAGTCGGTACGGGTAGTCAGAAGCCCTAAAGTCTCACAACCAGCCTTATTAAGGGGTAGCGTGTTACCCAGTAACTGTGGGTTGTGGAATGTGGAGGTCAGATAGGCAGTCGCTCCATGTAAAATGCTGGTATCCAGCTGCGTCCGGTTAGGACTGGAAGCCAAACCTAACATAGGAAAAGTATTGGCATATTGATTGATTGATTGATTGATTGTGGTACATAAAAAACAAAATAATGGTTCTCATTATGCGAACCTTAGGTCGCCGGTAACCTTCTTCATATAATGCAGCTGGATAAAGATATGGGTTTTCTAAACGTACAATTTATCTCCATCCTGTCATGTCGTGGTCATTCCTTGCCAAGACTCTTTTCGAGTATTTAACCTAGTATCTTAGAATGTTCGTAAAACAAGAAGTGTTGTATATTATCCTAAATCCAACTCCACCATGCGTAGCAACAATATTTTAATAAAATAGTAACGAAACAATGGCTTCCAGAAGCTATAATTCTGCGCCAGTTCGCATGACGTGCGCAGCTCAGAACGCATCGTAAAATCCACTGTTTAGGTCATCATTATTATTTTATGATTTTATTCTTGTTATTGATGTTATTATTTTTGTTGGGTGAGCTAAATTGTGGGTTTCGTGTTTCTTTATGAGTAAATAAACTCATTACTGGTAATTATTTTTGTTGAAAACAAGTTGGAGCTATTTTTCTGCTTAATATAGAGGATTTCTTACTAAGAAACTTGGGTATGAATTTCTAGAAACAATGAAGTGTAGGGAAGAAGACTAAGAAACGATGAGATGGTTGTGTGAAAGATTACATGGCTGGAAAGGGGATGAACAGTTGATAGAAATTTAATGGTGATGGAAGAGATCATGATGCTGATCCAAAATAAATGATGGGATAAAGTCAGATGATCAGAGGAGAGATAAGGCTACTTATCTTACTCCTCTGATACCATTCGTTCCTCCCGCTGAAGACCTCACACCTGGACATGAGTTACCTTGGGTAACATGGAAGTCTTTAAACAGACTCCGGACCCAGGTTGGCCGAAGCAAGGAAAACCTGTTCAGGTGGAGATTCACAGACGACTTCGCCTTGGATTGTAAATGTGGTACTGTTCCACAAACGATGGTACCTATACTTAATATTGTATCCTGCGTGTCCTGTCAGCTGCACGTTACAGGAACTGATGGACGCTGGTGATGGCGCCAAACAAGTGGCCGAGTTCTGGGCCGAGTCCATTTAGATTGCTATCGACACGCTAAGAAGAAGACTCCTTTGATCTCTGTCTTGAAAAGCGTACACCACACTTGTTGCTTTCGACTTTTCGATTCGAATTCGAAGAAAAGTTTAGAAGTTATCAGTACCCAGGGCAGCTGCCATATGACCTACAGAACGCAATGGAAGATATCTAAGGTTATCTAATAAAACCTAAGCTAATACTACAACTACTTACATCAATTCTCCCTTTTTTAAAGAGATCGGAATATTTATACTATCAATGAACGATATTCATGCACTTGACCCTAAAGACCACAATTATATCATAAATACATATGTTTGCTAGTTTAACAACGTGAGTTCATTTCCTTATCTAGTCAATCAATCCGGTAAACTTTTTCTCAACTTTGTCGGAGTCGGCTTCCAGTCTAACTGGATGGAGCTGGATATCAGTCGGGTATGTTACATGGGGCGACTGCCTATCTGAAGATTAAATCCCGTAATTAATAACGTTAAAATTTTTTACGAAGATCTACGAATGACAGCCGGGACCAACGGCTTAGGGTACTCTCCGAGGCACGGAGGGGGCTCGATATGTAATAGATGGTCCCCAAAACTGACCACGGTAACCGTAGCCTTAGGCTGCGTTTCCTCCAGAGATGAGCTAGGATGTGTAGCGAGGGATATGTGTGAAACCAGCCAATAACATCGCTTCATTTTTATAGCTTGAACTAAGTTAGCGTTGGTATTGGTTGGTTTTACACACATCCCTCGCTACGGGTCCTCGCTCATCTCTAATGGAAAACCAGCCTTATCCTTCGATTGACCCAAGTGGCTGTTAATATTGAGCCACGAGGCCCTCTATTTTCTTATCTAGATTAGAAAAACCACAGGAAAGTCAACGAAGGCAATTTGAAATGATAATAGCTTCTTGATTGGAATCAAGATTGTCATAATCTGTTGGTTTAATAGTCGCTCCGTTGATACAAGTATGCAGTTTTATTTACAGTGTTGGTTGGTTGTGGGATATGATATAATCAGCGTGTAATATTCCCACTGCTGGGAATCAGACCTCCTCTCTTCGAGAGGGGCTGTAATCTACCACGCGGGTCCAGTGCGGTTTGGTAGATGTCACATGTGTTCGAATTTTTAGTTCTAAAACATGCCGGTTTCCTCACGATGTTTTCCTTCACCGTTTTAAGAGCAGTAGTGATGAAATTTACACAAAGTAAAATGCCTGCCTGGGTTTGAACTCACGACCTACAACTCGTAAGTGTGGGCCGATACCACTGGGCCACCACTGCTCTACGTGGGATATGGAGTAGTTTGAAATTATGGTATGTATTTGACTAGATTCTTTAAATTTTATCGACTGGCTGTTCATAATGGTGTGCTGGTGCCTACGTTTATGTATGGAAGTGAATGTTGGGTGTATGTGTGAAGTACTCAGAATGATGTATTTGGCATTTTTACACCACTTGAGTTATTTATTTTGTACGTTTTTACGATTCAATTTCAGAGAAACATTGGTTTCTGCACGTCAACTCAAATATTCGTTATATGTAAATGTTTCATCACAATCTCCTTTTCATTGTCCAATATTTATATCTTGAATGACAGAAAAGTTGAAAGGAAATCGTTAGCTTGGCATGGGCATGGGATGATGAGAGAGGAAGCGCATATGACTTAAAGAGTAATGAATGAATATAAATGTAATGGACAGAGAGAGAGAAGGAAGGCCAAAGAAAAGATGTATGAATGGTGTGAGGAATGACATGAAAGAGAAAGGAGTGAATAGCGTGACGGTAGACAGGGGAGAATGGAAAAAGACAACGTGTTGCGCCGACCTCGAGTAATATGGGACAAGGGAAGGCAGATGGTGAATATAACAATCTTGAATCTTCCAATATATAACAAACAACACTATCTACACAAAGTTCTATTATTTTATCTGTATTACTTGTAAATAATATATCGATATAGTAACACAGTATCCGTGTGCTGATATAACATATAATTACAGTTATTATAATTATTTATGTCATTTGTTTTATCAATATTTTTACAAATCCTTGGACCCAAAGTGTGATAGCAGAACATATCATAATATTTGTAGTTTATGAAATATTCCATTTCATATTGGAGTGAGAAATTACAATCAGCGGTAATATTGTGAATCGATAATTGAAAAAGGACGCTCTAGAAGACATAATAAGAAAGAAAGAAAGAAAGAAAAAGTATTTATTGCGACTCGTACACGAAGATCACATATTAAACTAAACACAGTAAAATAAAAATCCAAGTTAGTGTATGCGTGTGTGTTAGTGTGTGTGGTTTTTAGTTGTTAGTGACCTTATTGATGAGGTTCTTCAGAAACATCAGGAGCATAGTACTCGCAACCGACGCTAATCTCTGAAACTACCAGTAGGATTTGAGAAAATCTTTCTGCAATTAATAGCCCAATTCTTAAGGAAGGCTATTATATTCTTATATGGCCTATTAAACTTCACGTTACGGTCCATAGGGGCCGAGCGAAAAGAAAAAAGTCAGAAAGAACGCTAAGCGAAAACAAATTAATAGCTCGGGCAGGCGATGCGATGCGATGGGGTGGGTCGGGGAAACAAGAAATTTCATGATACTTTGCGGTTAATTATTGATTGCTTGTCCAATACTCATTGGCCAAGTAGATGAAAAGTGCAAACCCAAAATTGAAATAGTTACAGCAGTAGCAGAGAATACAAATTCGGAAACATTCAAAGACTCCCTAGGGAAAACTGTCCTCACCACACAAGCCAAACATACAATCGTAAAAGTAAAGTCGTTTATTATAATAAAATAATATATGTAATACCTACGTGTGACGGTCCCATGAGGACAATGTCCATTATGGACGGGCTGAGGACTGAATCAAAACATCTTGAACAATGATGTTACGACACCGACATGACATTTGATTTGACCATTGCATAAAGGAGTATTGAGGATGTCAACATTTTTGTATTTTGCTGCTTAAGTCCTTGGAGATAACATTGAAAAAACCATGGGACTTTATGTGGTCTTTACCAAAAGTATGTGATGAAAATGTAAATTAATGGTTCATAAAACGCTGGATGCCAGTTTGTAATACCACTTACAAATTGACTACTTTGATTTGATCATTTAAAAAAGTAATTAAACCCGAAATTCTAAATTGTTGGAAAAAGTAGTCAGCGGGATAATTGCGTAACACGCTATCAGTAACAAAGGCTTTCATTTTGACAGTTCAACAGCATTCATTGCGTTATTTACATTATGGAGCAGACAAATTTTTCGGACATATGAAGCAATGGATTAGTAATATCTTTCAAATTTATTCAGATTGAAATTGATAGTGTGTTACGCAATCAGGTGCCGTATTATGACGGTTTAATGCCATCATGATTCCAGTATGAGAGAGAGACGGAGCTATATATGACCGATAACATCATCCCTTTTTCACACTGGAATCATGATGGCATTAATACTTCGTAATACGGCCCCAGGGCGCAGATATTTACCCTTCTAAATACAGATGAATGTGTTACTTCTTCCGTTTAGTAAGTGATTGCGTGAGAATTTAACCTGAAAAGGATTTGTTTACACTTTTATCAGATAATTTTGAAACTGACTATTAGATGCCAAGAGCCAGAGAAATAATCCTGAGAAGAAATTGCCTCGTGCTAAGCTATATAGCTTACTCATCTTATTAATTATGTATTATACCTTTGTAAGCTTTAACTTGTTTGTATATTGAAAAGACATGTAGATGGCACGAGGAACCTGAGAAGAATTTGCTAAGCTATTATCCATTATTTATAATTGAATGGATCCTTTGTGAAGGTCACATTATCTTACCATATTGGCGACTCCTTTTTATTGTTTAAACACTGTGTCAAAAGTGACTAAGGTCCGTGAAGTGGTGACGTGTCATTGTGACATCGTCACTATGGGAAACGTTGACTAATTTAAACTAGCAACCCGACCCTGCTTCACTCTGTTTTTACGACTTATCAAAACATCGGGATTCCTTTACTATACAAGGTGGCAGGGACATCGTCCCGCTGCGTTGAAACTTCTCGTCAGTTATTTAAAAAAAAATGCTGTTCCATGCATTTTGACCGCGTTGGTATTGCACTTTTGTAACAGCAGTTTATTTTAAGGGGACTACAGGACCTAAAACGCAAAAAACGCAAGTTTTATAATGCCTAAAAGTACATGACCGACTACAGTAAACAAAATCAGACTAATATATGATATTCTTCAGGATACATGCTAGTTAGTGTGTTGAAAACATAATACTTACAACTAATTTGATACGATAGAAAAAAATTATGAAGATTCTAAAACTTTCTTTTCACAATAAAAACCATAATAATATACATACAATCATTCTGATTTTAGTCAGATTGTTCTACAAGCAACATACTAAAGTAGATACTAGGGTTTTAATGTTTTAGTCCAAACAATAGATTTTTTGTAAATAGATAATTGCTTCATATTTTGCAATCAATTACCAGCGTTGTGTCATCGCGGTTCTCTTTTTTTTCTATGCAGTCCGACAGTGACCGCGTTTTAGGTCATGTAGTAAACCGACAAAAAGGACATGTTAGGAAATGGGCTTAAAATAATAATTTTTTTGAACAGCTGTCATGTATGGTTTTTCTGATAGGGAAACTTATTCAGGATGGCCTGACAAAAACAGAAAAAATATTAAAAGCACCATTATTGAATAAATACATATTTTAAATCCAGATATTTTTGGTGTCATAATATTATTTTTGCACATTGAAACAAAGAAAAAATGGTTAAATATCATTTTTTAAAGCAAATTATACACCTTATTGTTATTTAAAATATTCTAAAATAATATTAGATGGTTTAAAATAAAACCAACTCCATGATTTGTATGTATGGCATTAATTCCTTTGCCTCCTAATGGAATCTATGAAAATATTACCTGTGCCAGTAAGGTTGTCATACTTGTCAGCTGTCAGTACACAGGTCAAATTCGAAGAGAAGAAGAAGAATTGAATTTGACACTTGATTGACGTTTACGGTTCACAATGACAATAATGACATCCAACTGAAAGGTGTTGCCAAAATCAATAATTACTGTGGGTTGCAATTTATTTTTTAAATAATGATTATTAAAATGTATAATAATTAAGGAAAGGGTGCTTTAAAAAAAAATAAAAAAAATATACAAAGTCTCCTTAATTTATGTACTTTCATAAAAATATGATCTCTTCCCTGTTCACAGTAGCTTCGAATAAAAGCCCAGCCTCCATACAAAAACCTAACATGTCCTTTACAACGAAGGGCGATCCAGATTCATAATATGTATACAGCCGGTCGATGCTGTAAAAATCTCACCGTGAAAACTTAGGTGATGCGAGTTTGTTTTTGCTAATTGTCACTATTTGACAGCTCACCACGCTCACTTCACCTAAGTTTTCACAGTGAGATGGTTACAGAATCGCAGTGCTGAAGCCATGGTAACAGGTAGTGCGTCGATGACCCTGACACCCTGTATGTCAGTTTAATATTAATTTATCATGAACATAAATCTTCTAAAATAAATTCTCTAAATGATGGTGAAAACCACATCAAAATCCGTTGCGTAGATTAGCAGAACAAAGTGGTCACATATAGCAGACACGAAAAGCGACTTTAATTCTACATATTCTACAAAATCCTATCCTACTAATTCCTACTAATATTATAAACGCGAAAGTTTGTGAGGATGGATGGATGCATGGATGGATGTTTGTTACTCTTTCACGCAAAAACTACTAAACGGATCTGCGTTGAGTAATTTAGATATTATTTTGTCGTAGGAAACTATGTCGTCATTATGGAAATGTTGACAATCATGTTCAGAACGCAAATGGAATGAAAACGTCAATATTTTGTCAGTTTTTGCCATTCGACTGTTTTGCGAAGATAAGGCTCCTACAAACAGGCGCGACACGCGATATAATCGCACGCGACACAAAGGCACCGCTCGTTGCGCGGCTTAGGTGCCTTTGTGTCGCGCGCGATTTAATCGAGTGTCGTGCCTGTTTGAAGGTGCCTAGAGTGTTTATCAGTTACAAATACAGCAAGTAATCGTTGCATAGCTTTGTGTAGTAGATATTAAACAAGGTTTATCTGATAAAACTTAATTAACCTGATTAATTAAGATTATTAGGTGTATCAATGAATAATTATTATCATTTAGTAATGTTTTCACGCTCATTACACCGTTTGTACTTCTGTCTTCCGCGTTGCAAATATCTTTAGGAAATCAATGTTCAAGAATTAAGTAATAGCATAGCATAATCAGCCTATAATAATGTTCCCACTGCTGGGACACAGGCCTCCTCTCTGTGAGAGGGAGTGGGCCGTAATCCACCACGCGGGCCCGGTGCGGGTTGGTAGATGTCACATGTCTTCGAATTTTTGGTTCTAGGACATGCCGGTTTCCTCACGATGTTTTCCTTCACCGTTTTGTGAGCAGTGGTGATGAAATAATTTACACAAAGTAAAGCGCCTGTCTGGATTCGAACCTACGTAAAACAACTCGTAAGTCGCGGCCGTTACTATCTACTGACCAATTAAGTAATGCTCGCTATCAACTACTTTGTGGTCGAAGATAAGAAAAATCATTAAAGGAAAAACGAACAAACTGAAAAGGGAAACAATTCTTGTGATTACGCGATTCCCACAATTCCATTCCATTCCACAAGCCGGTATTCACACTATCAACAACGCTCCATATGTATACTGGTTCTAAGCGAGGCAGTTGCTCAAATCTACGTCTTTAAAATGAATGAAGCCGATCTTGTAACATCATCACCATGGCCCTTATCACAATGTATTTGGGGTCGGCGCAACATGACTATTTTACTCCATACTTCTCTATTACTCTTCGTTCCGTAGGCGTAGTCACCATCCATCGTTTCTTTGGTCTGCCCCTACTCGTAAAGCCATCCACGTCTCAAACTAAACGGATTAACATAGTGTGAATTTTGTCGTTTGTTTATAGCAGCTTCTAAAGACTCAAATCCATTTCCTTTTTGCAATACCTGTATGTTTGGCTGAAGCGATGAGTCACTACGTTCACAGAAAGATAAGGAGCTAACACACTACTAGTTTTAATTTCAAATACAAATCGGCGTGGAACGGTTTGCTGTTTCTACTTGTAACGCGCTGTTTGCAATATTATTGATCCGAAACGAGCAGGTTTTAGATACGTGGGGAGAAATTCACTTTTGAACACATCATGGGAAGTCAAGTGTAGAGTAGTGATACAAACTGTCTACCGACCCCTTCAGGAAATGGTATGATGGTTATATTCTGAATACAACAATAAAAGATAATATGACATTAACCACCATTGTTGATGATTGCATTTACTAATATTCAAGAGGTATCAAGGTGACAGGCGTTTGAGATATGTAATTCTATAGACATATTGTTGACTCTTGGAGTAAAATAAAATAGTAATTAAGCAGTGGAATCAAAATTAAACAAAAAACCAATCATATTGACATAATATTCGTAGCAATATTATTTTAGAGTGGATTAATATCTATTGTAGTTCCCCAAGGGAACATACTGTGCCCTATACTTGTGAAACATAGGTGATAGGTATATTACTAAGGCATTTAATAGATAAAACCATTGCTCTTAATAATGCACTAGCACGTCACGTCATATTCATCACGTCTATATTCTGAAGAGATAGATAGAGGCCAGTACAGCAAAATATCACCAGTTGGTCTAATAAAACTATTAGACAAAGTAAATAGAAGATAAATAAAGCTATTGCCAATAATTGCCATCAAACGGGCACAAATCAAGATTGAGAACTGTCTCCTTATGATAAAACCAAACATAATTTTGCACCCGGGGTTTGCACCCAGGAACCCATACTGTCGCGCTCTGGAAGTCGCGACAGACGAGGCAGTTGTGTATATTACTTAAGCATAATAATAATAACAGTTATTCATAATGGTGTCACTATCTAAAATAATACTTTAGTCTACAATTACGGCGAATTCAGCAAAGTAAACTAAATGCATTAAATTGTTAAGTTATGCATATCAAAAGTGCCTATTTAGACATTTAGTCCTAACTGCTGTTGCTGACTTTTTAAAGCATTTGTTGATAATTTCCAATCCGCACCATGTTTGTTTGGCGTTGCGAAACTTGTCGAATAAAGAACCGCGCACATTTTAGACTTTAGCCGGGACGTAGAATTGCTAGAATGGATGTTTTGAGTCAGCGATATTGCGAATTGTCAATCATGGGCATGTGATGCGGAGGAATGAGGAAAATGTGAGGAAAATATTGAGTATGATGGCTATAAGAGTAGGGGAAGACCAAAGAAACGATGGATGGACTGTGTGAAAAATGATATAGCTAGAAAGGGGGTGACTCTGACTAGCAAGATGAGGACTAATAGAGATGTGTGGAAGAAAAAGACATGCTGAAATAAAGGCAAGGCAAGAGAAAACACGTGGTAGAAGTGAAACCTTCAATCTTAAATCTTATGAATTTACATGTCTCTTTTTACTGTCGCTTTTTCGTTTCATAAACTTTCAAATCACAACGATGCTAAAGAACATCCATCCATCCATCCATCCTTCAACCTTTCAACCCACACCCACACCCACACCCACACCCGCACCCGCACCCACACCCGCAGCTACAACCACAACCACAACCACACCCACATCCACATCCACAACCACATCCACATCCACACCCACATCCACATCCACATCCACACCCACATCCACATCCACATCCACACCCACACCCACATCCACATCCACAAATTAGTAGCATAGGATTAAATGTGATGTCATTTTTAATAATAAAAAACAAAACACTGTACAATGCTTCCTATCTCATTTTCTCCCACGTTAAATCTTATACATATTATGTCTCTTTTTACTGTCGCTTTTTCGTTTCATAAAATTTCAAATCACAACGATGCTAAAGAAGTTTTCACTTCAAAAATAATCAGACCGAAGCAATCTATGCTGTCTTGTAACATCAATCATAATGAAACGCAACCTCTCTGGAGGATGGATCTCTTTAACCTATGTTTTGCTATCTGCGATGTGGAAAGATCATCTAGTGTGTTACGAATCCCACAAATTAGATAAACAAAATAATGGTTATTTGTGGTAATGATTTAAATAATAACTACTATTAAATCGATGGCTAGGTCAATATGGAATTCTGAATATTCTAATATTTGGCTGGCTGGCTATGAATAGAAATTGTTAGCAAAATATTGACTTTTTTTCGAATTCCACTTACAAAAAACACAATCAATTCCTTTGTTTTTGTATTTATTTGTACAGTAAGTTAGTTAGTCGTTTAATTTAGTATCTAGTGTAAACAGTTAGTTATCCTCAAAATAAAGTTTATAACTTTTGATTATGCTCAATATCTACTTTAAAGTCATCCATATCCAGGGTTATTGTTATCTATATTATTTAAATTAAAACAAGTAATATCACGCGGACAAAGCCGCGGATAGAAGCTAGTTTAAATATACAATTCTTTCTAAAACAATCTGCGATTATCCGCAAAATCGTCACCATGCGTCCTGTGTTAGCGACCGCGGCTCACGTTTCATGCACCGGAACGCCTGCGCACTATAAATCTTACAAATTAATGTGTTCCGTAGAGGTTGTAACTTGAGCCCTAATCGAGTGAGTTTTTATTTCACCAAAAAAGCAGGGACGAAATTGTGAGGAGGTGCAAAAAATTTTCGCCCGTTTGTGTTAAGTTATTCATTAAGTATATGTATATTTGTTGAAATGTAGAATATAACTTTTTACAGCTTAGTTTATTTAAATAAATATAAGTATATGTACGACACGCGATATAATCGCGCGCGACACAAAGGCACCGCTCGTTGCGCGACTTGCGGTGCCTTTGTGTCGCGTGTCGTGTCGCGCCTGTCTGAAAGGAGCCTTTATATAATGCCTACATAAGGGTGTGACGAATGACGATACAATAGCTATAACCTGCATTTTGTTTACGCCTGTCCTACTATGTCATTAGTAGATGATAAGTAATTGGAACAATCGTATACCTACTTGCTTCATAATTAGAAGTGATAAATGTTAAAGGCTTCTTCAAACAGGCACGACACGCGATATAATCGCGCGCGACACAAAGGCACCACTCGTTGCGCGGCTTGTGGTGCCTTTGTGTCGCGAGTGTCGCGCCTGTTTGTAGGAGCCTTAAATTTACAACAACATAACATCATCCCTGAATTTCCTGTGGGGTTAGCCAGAGGTTCACCTATCGTACACCCACACATAAATCTAGACTACGGACTGCTACTCAGAAATTACAGATGGAAAAATCCAATAGTAGACACCAGCACATCAAGCCACCCGAAACTGACAAATTTTCCCAATCAACTTTGAACCTTATGCTTTAGCGATAAAGTTAAAAATCTCTTAAAAAAAATTTGACAGATTGTAGTAGGTCGATGTGCTGGCGTCCGCGCGTCCGTACTTTGCCTGAATCGGGAATCGTACCCAGGACCTCACGCTCACGCAGGTGCTCTTGCTAATGCTAAAAACAGTTAAATCTAAGTGACTGATATTATGTATATGTCTTAGAACATTATTTTCTTGACTGTGTACAGGCAACAATAGAGATTAGTATACAGGATCGTCGGATATAGTTGAAGTTTAGTATTAAATCGATGGATGTTGTCGAGTGAAATTTAATTTGATAAATGAGCTGTTTGTTTTCTATTAATAAAACTAAATTTTATTCGAGAACATCCATCGGTTTCTAACTAAACTTCAACTATATCCGACGATCCTGCATATTTGTCTCTTTTGTTGACAGTACCTCAAAGTAATAAACTTGAATAACTAATAAGCAAGATAACTTTGGTTTGAGTCCAAGGTGGGAAATAGGTAACGGTTTTTTTTCCGGTGTGGAAAATCCTCATGGATGTCCGCCGCCCTGGGGCAGGCGGCGGGGTCTGTCAGTCTCTTACTGACTAAAAACGGCAGATTATCTATTACAAGTTTGTGTTTTTCAATAAAATATTGAAGTTTTGATTAACTTAATTCTACACCCTAAGTTCCGCGTAACACACACTATTAATTTCAATCTGATTAATCTGAATCATTTTGAAGGATACAGCCAATCCATTGCTTCATGTGTTCGAAAACTGTGTCTATTTAATAACGTAAATAACGCAATGAATGTTGTTGAATTGTCAAAATGAAACCAATGGGTTTCATTTCCTATCAGTACCTACCTAGCAATAGCTACTGATAGTGTTACGCAATTACCCCGCTGGGCTGGCTCCTTACTATCCGCTTTCTTTCGTACATACATAAACTCACTTCTTCCACGGGGTTAGGCAGAACCTACCGAACACAGAATCCCCCTGGTACGACCCTTACATACTCCTTCTTTTGATCTATGACCTGTTTACCACCAGATCAGCCTAAGTAGATGCGGCCAGCACTTCTAAACCGCCGTTCAACAGCTGTCAGTGTCGATAATCCACCAATTTTGACACTGACAGTTCTTCGTTCAGAGTCTAGATGGCTGAGCGCGTTCTGTTTCATTCGTGAAAATCGCCCTAAGTAAGCCATGGGTCTTCTAATCTCCGCTACAGTTGACCGTCAAGAAGATATTGCCATTGGTACAGACGCCAGCACATCAAGCTACCCGAAACTGTCTAATATTCCCGATTCAACTTTGAACTTTATGCTTTAGCGAAGTTGAAAATATATTAAAGAAATTTGACACATTTTAGTAGCTTGATGTGCTGGCGTTTGTACATAGGTAAACACATATGACAAGATCGATCGAACGGATCGGATCAGATGTTCCTGTCCATCCTCTATAATCAGTTAGTGGGTAGTTATGAATTCCTTGGGATAAGAAGAGATGGAAAAGATGGTTGGATTGTGTGAGGAATGATTGACAGGAACAGGAAAGTTGACAGGGGAAAATGGAAGAAGACAACGTCTTGCGCCAACTCCAAGTAATATGGACAAGGACAGGAAGAATATGGGATAAAAAGTGGCTGTTTTATGCCAAGAGTCACAAGGAACCTTTGACCTATTAGCGTCTTCGTCAGTGTTTACACTGTGTTTAACCTTTTAGAGGTCAAGGACATAAAGCTTATGTTCAATATCTTGAATAGTCACTGCTAAAAGAAAGGTGGTAATGTTTCTATTATTTCCAATAAAGCCATTGTTGTTCATCGTTTCTAAATACATAGAAATGTGGTTCTTTGAACACGTAAACGAGTAAAATTTAGAGAAAGCACTTAAAAACAATCCTTGACGATACAATAAATAGAGAATTATTGGTTGTAAATAATGCTAAAGTATCTAATAAGAAATCATTTATCGACAATTAAGAAGAAATTTCTATAAACGCAACAGAAATAAGCCTAGGTCCGGCTCTGGGTCAAGACTTCGCTAACAAATCAAATTCTCCTAGCTCCAAAACTTTACATATGTATTAGACCTTAACGAAATACCAATATGAATGGACTGCAAAGCAAACTAATTATCGTAAAGCTATCAACGCTCACCTTGTTATCTTAAGTTGCTGCCGAAGACCGATAAAAACGTGAAAGAGTCCCGAAAGCGTACCACTTTATCATTAACAAACACTTGACAATCCTGTGCTGGTGCTTATCGCAATTTTTTATTACACTACCACGGGTAAGGAGTTGACGCGTTCCAAAACATAAAATTTCAAGATAAGACGGTGTTGTTTGTTTGACGGGCGATCGAGACGTCCGCTCCGCGCGTCGGTCGGGGACGGAATGTGCGTTAATGTGACGCCGTGCGACACTTCACATGCGCTGTGACATGCGCTTGAGTTGATATGCCTGTACTATGAAACTTGGGAAGTGTGTTAATCTTCTAACTTATTTTGCTCTTGATTGAATTGTGCTAATGATTATTAGACTAAGAAATTTTAATCTCCATTCATTAATGGCTCTTCGAATTCAATAACGATTTCAGAACCAAGTAAAGATGCTGCTATAATTCCAATCTAATTAGATTTAACGCAATCAAACAAAGATGATGAAACTAACAAGAATTATGTATCTCCTAGTAGCGATGCAAGCTTGATAACAGAAATCGTAATAAAATTAAAGATAGGCCGAGACCCTGAAGTAAACAGACCTTGGCAGATTTAATGACTAAAAAATAGAGGTCAGCTCTTTAAAAGACATTTTAGCGGGGATAGCAACATTACTAATGATGACAGTACGCAAAATCCAGCTTCCAGTCAAACGGAATGAGCTCTGATAGCAGTATTTTATTTTACATGGAGCGACTGTCTATCTGACCTCCACAACCCAGTTACTGGGTAATGAGTGCACTTACTCAAATTAAAACCAAGAGGCAAGATTAGACTTGTACAAATGATATCAAACTAGCTTCTAACCGCGGCTTTAACCTGCCTGGCGGCCTGGATGTTGGAACGTGCTACCGGGACTTATGGTAGCCCATTGTTGTTACTCAGCTATCTATCTGCCAGTGTAAGTCCCGTCAAAATCGATCCAGCCTATCGGAGGTTAGTCAGAACAAAAAAACAAACATAAAAAATTTAAACATGTTTTTTTTTGTTATAAGTACCGTATATACTTTCATATGCATTTAGAATAAAAAGATGTTATTTTCACATTACAAAGAGACACTTCAATTTTATTTATTTGTATGTATGTATAGAAGATAAATAGATAGGGAAACTCATAGGGAAGTGCATTAATAAATTAAAAATAATAATATTGCATTAATATTTACAAAGGATGGTAAGTAGCTTGGGAGAGAGGGATATAAGGGTAAATAAATATTAAAAGTATCTACCGGTTTAAAGAAGTAAACAGAAGAGATAACATAGGTGGATGGAATGAAGACATCTGTAAAGAAGATAACATGACACAGGACAACAGGCTAATAGTAACAGAAATTGATGAAACATTTAGTAGTAGATAAAATTACTGACTGAAGAGGAATTATTAACACAGATTCTATATGAAACCATGGCTTTACAATTGGAACAGGCGTTTCATATTGGAAAAGATTTAGAAGAAAAATGTAGAAGGTATTCGTATGACAGCGGGCAGACGACATTGAAGAACCAGCTAATCAATCAATAGCATCACGAAACCAATTACTGTTGCTATACTGGAACTGTTAAGGCAGCTAGGTAGACATCAAGCTATTAAGAAAAGCTATATATTTTTAGTCAGACTCAGAGATGATTTAATGAGGTTTGGCCAAGTACAAATAATCCAAAAAAAAGGTCAAAAGTCGCGTTTAAAATGACCCACATTAACTACATAGTGACACTTCAGATGGAGCCTAAATTATACGTACATATCTTATTTCAATAACGAATCATAAATTAATCGACCATATTAGGATAAATAATGACATTGACAGAAGTGCATTCAATCGAGTACCACTCCAAGGTTTTTGAAAGTTGTTTTTGAACTTCAAAATCACGACTCATAATGACAAAGTGTGAACTACAAACAAACTTATTTACGCTGACATGACAGTAAGTATATGTATATAATTTGGCTACTGATATCAAGAAATATGGTTATGGATTCAGCTCGGAGGAGCTCGTGGTTAAGTAATAACAGCCGCTTGAATAATCTTCCAGGTAAAGCAACGCTTGTCGCGGTCGGTCTGTAGATAGGTAACCATCTTTACATAGCGAGACCCCTCCGTGCCTCGGAAAGCACGTTAAGCCGTTGATCCCGGCTGTCATTCTTGGAACTTTGACAGTCGTTACGTGTCGTCAGAAACCCGAAAGTCAAACAACCAGTCTTACCAAGGGGTATCGCGTTACCCAGTAACTGGGTTGCGGAGCTGAGATAGGCAGTCGCTCCATGTAAAATACTGGTATTCGGCAGCTTCCGATTAGACTGGAAGCCGAATCCAACATAGGTAGTTGGGAAAAGGCTATTTAGATTGATTTTTGGTTATGGATTCAGCCTGGAAATTGATAAATGATATTTAATTCTGTAAATTGATTCAAAAACACTTTTACACGTCAAACTTATGTTTTTATACTAGATAAGACTGAAACTCAGAGGTCACAGTCTCTTTTTGACCGACGAAACGGAGGAAGTTCTCAAGTCGACGCGTATATTTTTTTTTTATAAAGGTCAGACGTAATCTTGTTCAAGCCACATGAAGATCATGTAGATTAATGATTGATGGATACGGTTATGTAATGGTAGGCGTCATCTGGGACGCTTTGTAGAATCTTCTGTTCTATATTTTACGTCATGAAAATATTGTCTAAGTAAGTAGGTAGATGGCAAGGCAGATGTGACTGGAATCGCCAGGAGGGGACTCCCTAAAAGGATAGGAGAAAAAAAACAGCTGTTCCCTACATTTATGTTCGTATAACTTGTCAAAATGTAGGGAACAGCTGATTTTTTTACGCGATTTCTGGTTTGGTCCCATAGTAAAAGTTGTTCATAATGATGAGTACAATGACCTCTTAAGGGGCTTACAGGACCTAAACATAATAAACGCAAGTTTTAGAAACAATAAAAGAATATGATCGACTACTACAGTAAACAATATAAGAAAAATATATGATATTCTTCAGGATATACGCTAGGTAGATAGTGCGTTGAAAACATAATACAATTAATTTGATACGATAGAAAAAAATCATGAAAATACCTCTAAAAACTTTTTTTTTATAATAAATACCATAATACATACAAACATTCTGATTTTTTGTCAGATTATTCTACAAGCAACATACTTATAAATCAGCCGGTCGATTCTGTAAAAACCTCACCGTGAAAACTTAGGTGAAGTGAGCGTGGAGTGAGCTGTCAATAGTGTCAATTCCTAGCTAAAACAAACTCACTTCACCTAAGTTTTCACGGTGAGATTTTTACCGAATCGACCGGCTGTAGTGTTTTAATTTTTTAATCTAAACAATAGATTTTTTGTAAATAGACAATTGCTTCATATTTTACAATAAATTACCAGCGTTGTGTCATCGTGCCTCTCATTCTTTTCTATGCAGTCCGGCCGCGCTTTAGGCCATGTGAGCCCCTTAAGAGGTTGTAAATGTTTTACCAATAACCCTGTATATCCTTCTAGGGCGTACCCTTATTGTTGATGTTCTTCAGAAATATCAGGTGCGTAGTACTCGCCACCGAGTACTACGCACCTGATATTTCTGAAGAACGAACATAAACTATGCAAGGATCGTAGCAGGTGGCTTTCTGAAGTTTCTACCTATCGCTATGGGGACAATGTGTGTGTAAGTAAGTAGGTACTAGTGGAATCCGAGAAGAAAGACAGACCAAATGCAGGAATAACTAAAACACGTGTAAGCTGGGAAGAAGAGGTGGCGTAAAAAAATCAGGTCATGATGATGCAAATGCAAGAAATTCACAAAAACAGTGGACTAGGAAATTGCTGTCACGTAGTTTTTGTACCAAAACTAGCACAGAGGATAAGCGAAACATAGTTCGGAAATATTTTTATTTTAATGGATTCTGCGTAATTTGTTGATTTCTTATCAACGTGTTTGGTTTTTTTCCTGTACATAAAAAACATATTTCTTCCCAATACTTCTCATTAAAAGGAGTTAAGTATGAAAGTATCTACAACAACAACAAAAATCACAAACAAAAATCTATCAATCAGCAGCCATTTCCCATACGACGGGACGCTTTTAAAGCGTACGTCTTTTTTATATCGTTCTCACATATAATTATAAATTCACATTAATGATGTAACTAATATTTTTGTAAAAATATAATTTAAAAGAGTGTCCATGGAGTTTCTTGCCCGTTCTTCTCCATAGGTAACTACGCTTTGGAATGGGCAACTAGCTTCATATTTTCTGACTGACCGACTTTTTGACAATTCAAAAGTGCCTGTAAATGGTTTAATTAAAATAAATGCTTTGAGTTTGAGTTTGACTTCTCTTTAAATCGTCATCTCAGTGACCACCCCCTTTCTATCCGTATCATCTTACTTCCTATGCCTACATCATAATTATCTGCCCAGCCCTTTTCCAACAATGTTGAGGTCGGCCTCCAGTCTAATCGGATGCAGCTGAATACCCGTATTTGATATGGAGCCAGCGCTTATCTGTCCTCCACAACCTAGTTTCTGGATAACACGATACCACTTGGTAAGACTGGTGGTCAGACATTTGGGTTAGGTACCCACCAGTAGCGAAGGTTAAATTTTTGTAAGAGGCAAATCGGAGTAGATATCTTTAATATGATTATATTAGGTCCCCACCTATGAAATCAGCGTTTTGTATGGAGAATTTTAAAGAAGTTGCATTTTTCATACTAACATTTTCTTAATTTATTTAACAACCATGAACACTAGGTAATGTTATAAAACTTTTATGCACTAATGTTTAAAAACAAAGATAACGTATGCCACTTAGATTAAGCGACAAAAATAAGTTTTGGCTAAGTTAAAACAAATACATAGTGGCCATTTCTACTGAAAAAAAGGAGTCATTTTAAGGTATTTTTTATGTTTAGAAAACTATATGTACCTACTAAGGTTTTTTTACTATTGGTAGTTGTCTATGATGCTCATAATCCGATAGAATATCAAGCAATTGATGAATATTTTAAATAATAGAAGTGACAAGGTTCTTTATTGTGAGAAAATACGCCAATTTCATAGGTGGGGAACCCCATATGGTATGGAACCCAATATTATTTGTCTATAGAATACTGACTGTGCCATTTTTCATAGAGAAGCCGGTAGGAATCGAGTTGTATGGAATTTTCGTGGTACCCACGAACATAGAAGATTAATAAGAATTTCTCGTTAATAGCATTTCATAGTGTTAAAAGCCTATTAATGGCAAAGCCAATGTAACTGTCAAAATAAATAAAGAAAAAAGCACACTAAGTGCTACAGAGCAGCAGGTGCACCATAAATACTAAATTGACAACGACCCTAGAATGGCAGGAGTAACGAAAGCATTTATTAATGAAACAAGACAGTTTTTTTGTCGTTTGTCTATGGCTTGTAACGAAAAAACAGGTGGTAGTGACTATATAACTGTACGCATATAAATTGAGTTGAACGTTTGGATACGTGAACGTAGTGACAACTGACTGACTGAAAGGACTGACGACGACCGATGAAGCTAAGCGACAAATCAAAGAAAAAATACATAAATCTAATCGATCGATCAAAAACGTAGCCAGTACATTGGTACAGGTGTGTTTAGTTTACACAGCGCTTTTAGCCAGGACAGTGTAGTGTCGAATCGCAAGTACAGTGCAGCAGAGCACGTGCACCCGATTTTGTTGATACGCTGATTTTTATGCGCTGTTGGTGTTGCGCTAGTTTTGAACGAATTGTTTCTGTTTTTATGCACCCGGTTTAAATGAGGTATTTTTTACTGCTAGGTTTGTTAATTTTTGTTTATTTGTTTCCAAAAATCCTATTATAACGTTATTAGTATTTAGGTACACTGGGTGTAAAAATACACTTCACAAAGCCGTCATATTAACGCAATTTGTACATCAAACTAAATAAAATTGTACAAAATAATTGTTGGTAAATGACTTTTTAAGCGTCTTTTTACACCCGATATGCAGGGTGGCAGGGAAAGCGATGCGCAAACTATAACCATAAAGTCAGCTTCCCTGCAGGCTACACTATGGCTTAAAGGCTCCTTCAAACAGGCGCGACACGCGATAAAATCGCGCGTTGCTCCAGTTTGCAGGGGCCTTAAAGGAATCATGATATTTTTTCTGCAGATGTCAGAGAGTAACAATTACAAAACCTATTCATGAAATACTTTCCATTTCTTGTCGGAAACCATATATCACATCATCATTAGATATGTCATTGTTCAGGATCATTCCTTAATACAATGGTCCACTGGAATCTAATAGAATAGAATACTCTTTATTATGTACCTACACCATGGATATTACAGGTATAAATGTAGAAATTTTACATAATTATGGTGACACAAATGCGATTTTTTCGCTGAAAGTCATCTTTTAAAGACAATCTTTGGATGGTTTAAACGGAGAAGAAGGAGACACAATACTGTAGTAGATAGTCTGTGGTGGACCAATCACATATCCATACTAATATTATAAATGCGAAAGTGTGTCTATCTGTCTGTCTGTTACCTCTCCACGCTTAAATCGCTGAACCGATTTAGATTGAATTTGGTATAGAGATAGTTTGAGTCCCGGGAAAGGACTTAGGATAGTTTTTATCTCGATATTCCCACAGAATCGAAACTTATGCTGGTGAAACCGCGGGGCACTGCTAGTAATATATAAACATCATCATCAGCCTATAATGTTCCCACTGCTGGGACACAGGCCTCCTCTCAGTGAGAGGGAGTGGGCCGTAATCCACCACGCGGGCCCAGTGCGGGTTGGTAGATGTCACATGTCTTCGAATTTTTGGTTCTAGGACATGCCGGTTTCCTCACGATGTTTTCCTTCACCGTTTTGTGAGCAGTGGTGATGAAATAATTTACACAAAGTAAAGCGCCTGTCTGGGTTCGAACCTACGACCTACAACTCGTAAGTCGCGGCTGTTACCACTTGGCCACCACTGCTCTCTGCAATATATAAACATACACATATAAAGCATATAGGTACTTATGTATGTATAAATACAGCGTATATCAGAAAGATGTGATCAAATTTAATGGTCTGATACAGACCATCAAACTGAACGTTCTCCATGGGACCAACAACGTAATCGAGAAAAAAATATCAGTCAAATATCGTCCCATACAGTTCGTGCCACGTAAGAAGAGACTTGACACACCACGTGGTCTGACATGCGCAGAACACGATTTTAGGTATCTTTAGCGGTATGAGGTCTGAGTGCGGGACGGGACCGGACGTCATAGGGGCGGCGGAAAGAGGCGGGGGAGGCGGGGTCAAGTCTCTTTTTACGTGGCACGCACTGTACATTTATTTGGGTCGAGTAAGTATTGCAGTTTTGTATGGGACAGTTGATCATTTGTTCGCAATTACGATGTTGGTGCCATGAATTTTTTTTTTACTAACTTACATTTTGCAGTTGGAGAATTCACCGTGACATATTTATATCGATGTATGGTAGAACGTAGAACACGTTTGTCAACTACAATGTTAATAACAACTATGTAGCCCTACATTGTGCGTGGTACGACACGCACTTGGCAGGTTTTTTTTTACTACTAGTCTTTCTTTACCCACATATTCTCAAATCGATTAAATCAAAACACGATTATGTCGTAATTACTAGTCAGTAGCATTATCTGATAAGTGATTACTGATTAGTGATACAAGTGGCTAAAATATCTTCTATCGCTCGTTGAGCAACAGGTGAAGACGAAAAAGTATTATCTTGTTTCGAACTCCTTACGAATAAATATTTATGCGCGATCTATTTTTGATACATATTTTATATTCAATTAACTTATTTTATTACAAACTATTTACACTGATTAAATTAAATTAAATTAATTATTTTTTTTTGATTAAATCTGGATACATCAAATTATGGATAATTTAGCTGTCGTCCGCGGCTTCGCCGGAGTGGAGGTCGGCAAAAAGTATCCTATGTCCTAACCGCGGTCATTGTGTACCTGTCTGTATGCCAAATTTCATCCAAATTCGTTCAGCCGTTTCCGCGTGATTGAGCGACAAACATCATACTTTTAAATTTTTTAATATTAGTAGGAAAAAAAAACGAAAATAAAGATTTTTTTTAAAAGAAGAAAAAAAAAATGGTCAGGAATAAAGATAAAGAAATGGGTTAGGTACCTAGACTATAACGACATTCTTTATTAGGTTAGTTATCACCATTTCCGAAAAAGGTGGTTTTAAATGTTCATCCAAGTATTAGCACGCAGTCAGAAGCTGAAAATGAGTAACCTGAAGTTATGGACCCGAGATTACTTCAGGTTACTCATTTGAAACAAACTTGAAACGTAAGCAAGCAGTGAATGAACATTATTAAGGCAGTAATGTGACAGACAACGATGACACGCGGTGACACGCCATGACGCCACGGTCCTTACTACACATCAACACATTGATACAAGTTGAACTTTGATTCCCTATTGTCATAATAAGGTGGGTGGACCATGGAAGGCCATGCTCCTTCGAAGGCCAAATTATTAAAATTTCGTAGTTATTGTCACGTAATAAAACAAAGTACATATTACTTAAATATTTGATAGTTTTATTTATCCAGTAAATAAACGAATAATAACTGTTTATTTGTTAGAATGGCCTTCCATGGTACATCCACATGTGATAACGACAGGTTAGTAATAGATCTTTCCTATGTTCGCGTCGACTTACAGTGCACGGTGCATTCAATTATCACAACCTTTCGATACACTTCCGTGTCAAATCGAACATCAATCAATGTCATCGAAGGAACTAGACAAAATCAAATTGGTTGCTAATTTAATTGTAAAATTTATTATTTTTTTTGACATTAATTTACATTCTGTGACTACTTTAACTCACACCTTGACTTATTGTACTTGTAATTTTTTTTAATTGTTTGACCATCTGCTGGTAATAGGCTATGTGACGTTACACTAAATTAAATATGGCGCCCTCTAGAGGACATAAAGTAGGTGAATGTAAGTAGAAATGAATTTAAAAATAAATATTTTGGGATGGTGCCTTGTGGGGTATCAAATGAAAGAGCTTAATTAGCACATTTCAAAAATATATGATATAAATATTACTGAAATAAGCCCCAATATAATGAAATTAAAAAAAAGTTCAAAAACTAAAACTCGACTACTGAAAACGATGAAACAAGAAAGTACCTTCCCGTGGTCGCATGCTACCATAGCTTATTATGTATGTTAGTACAGCGGCATGCGGCCACGGGAAGGAACTTTCTTTTTTCATCCTTTTCAGTAGTCGGGTTTTAGTTTTTAAACATTTTTTCATAATTTCCTTCCATGAAATAAATAAATTAAACGGAAGGCTATCAAGGCTACCATGCACTCAATATTCGAGGTCAGTTCAGTCAGTTATGAGAAACCGGACAGCTTATATTTAAGCTTATGCTATTTAAGCTATAACATCAAACATCAAAATATTAAATCCAGACTTCATTACAGACACTAAACCGTCCGTCCGTCTATCTCAACCGTGCTATCATAATGCAACACAGCTTAAAGTTCATCTCTTATCAATCGACCGTTTGTCCTCTAACAACCTTGTTGCTCGTTGACGTCTAAGTGATGCACTTACGATGATAATACACGGTTCGGTTCACTTACATGAGCCGTTCTATTCTGTAAAACTTTCACTGTGAAAATGTAGGTGCAGTGAGCTGTCAGTCCACCTGTTGCTAGAGATTAACAAAGATCCACGAATGACAGCTGGGGGCACGGAGTTTTAATAATAAGTTTGTTTGGCAAAAATATTCCGCTTAGCCAAGAGATGCAACTTGAAAAGTGTAAATTAATCTTAGTCGTCATATTGCTAGGTTGAGTGTATAATTTGTATTATACATTATTTTTGTATACACGTAATTACTGTCCATTCCAAGGTTACCTGGAATAGATCGCCGAAACCGAGAAGGCCGCCCGTTGTGTGTTTTGTAGTGATAATTGTATTTTTTGTTATGTATTTTCTGGTATATGTTCTACATATAAAGCTATAAATAAATACATAAATATACAACGAGTTTAATTTTCTTAATGAAAAAAAATGGCATTTACGTCGTTTTTATGAATTTATTAAAACTAGGAAATACTTCTTCTGAAAAAGACTAATCTAACGCCTGAAACTCCTATTAAGTTTTTGACGTGACAACGTCTAATAAATCGATGAAGCTGGCTGCACTCACGAAAAATCATGACTCATGTAGCGTTACCTCGCGGCCTCGCTCTGTAGCGTTCCATGGTGGCTTGAAGTGCAAGCGAATATTAACAAATGCAATGCAACTATTCCATCAGTATTTTCTTATGACGTTGTCACGTTCAACTATCGTCAGTAAACCGACTTTACAGACAACCGATTTTTTTTCAATGAGCAACACATTATACCGCACGTTTATAAGGCGTTCTCTTCAGGCGCTTACGCATCGACGTCATTGACTCTAATGATTTAGATACTCACAGATATACCTACTTATTATCTGTATTAAATACAGTTCAATTTGTCGAATTGCATTTGTTTGAAACTGAAGCACATCCAGAGAACCTGATACGGGATACCTGAATTCCATTGCCACTCCATCTCCTTGGAGTAAATAAATTAATTAATAGTCTATGGTTGTATTCAATCGAATGTTGTCTAATGTTATCTAATTTTACGTATTTTTATCTAATATTATCTTTTTCTATCTGATTTTATTTCATTTTATGAAATTTTCTTTAATTTCATCTCAAGTCAAGTTTTATGTAATTTAACCAAATTTTATGATTGTACCTATGTGTAATTGTTTACTAATATTGACCGATGACTTGTTTGTGTGGTGCAAACTATAAATATAAGTTGGTTATTAATAAATAAATAATTAAAAGAATTAGTAGTTCTTTGATATAAATATAAGCTTACGGATACTTATTGTGTAGGTACCTATGTAAGCCAAGTTTTACGAAATACCGTACTTAAAATTATTTTAAATAAATAAAATGTGACACTTACCAAATACCAGTCTCTAAAACTAAGTCCACAGTCTCGGGTAACTCTAACCGAAAACCTGGAAAAAAAACAACGATGGTTATTTACCTACTAAGTATACAGTATGTTAACTAACAGAGGGCGTTCCCGTTAACCCGCAATAGTTTAGCATCCATACATGCTAAAAAAAATATTACCATTCGAAAATAAAATGTTTTTATTTTTTTTTATATTAAAATTAGGGATGCCGCGATACGCCTTTTTGCCGATACGATACCGATACCGATACTCTTATAAAAATATCGGCGATACCGATACCGATACCGATACGCTTACTGAATTAAAAAAGGAAGGTAGATTAAATAAAACACAATTAATTAATAGTTTTAGTAATCAAAATTAACATTTATAAGATTTTTATGGAATAAAAAATCTTATTTGCATGGAAAGATACTACGCGCAACAACATTCAACCTAACGAAATGGGATAGATGTGCGAGTGCGAGGCCAAAGCGGGCGGGCGAAACAAAACACTGAATAAAGCGCGGGGTTTCCCCGAGCATAGTTAGTTCGTGCCTCGTTTGCAACGAAATAGACGGGACAACACGCGCGTTTACATTACATTTTTAAAGCGTAAAAGTATCGTTGCATCGGCCATAAAAATATCGCCGATACCGATATATCGGCAAACCTGAAGTATCGCCGATATATCGGTATCGGTATCGGTATCGGATGCATCCCTAATTAAAATATTCACTAAAAATCGTAAATTGATACGTTAAAGAAACACTCTGTACACGCGTAGGTACTTGAAGGACAGCAATGTCGGAATTTATTTAATTAAATAAATTAGAATTAATTAAATAAATAGAGTATCAATTTACGATTTTTAGTGAATATTTTAATATAAAAAAAATAAAAAAAAAAATTTCGAATGGTAATATTTTTTTTAGCATGTATGGATGCTATACTATTGCGGGTTAACGGGAACGCCCTCTGTTAGTTAACATACTGTATAGTTATGTGTCATGAAATAACATAGGTCCCATAGTGGTAACGAGGTTATCTCAAGGTGCAAAAATCACTTAGAACTTTAAAAGTTTGCGGTAAATAATTGCTGATCACACTTACAAATGCAATGCCTTTTACTTTGACAATTCGACAACATTCATTGTGTTATTTATGTTGTAGAGCAGGCGTATTTTTCCAACATATAAAGCAATGGATTGGGAATTTCTTTCAAAATCCTTAGGGAAGAAAGTGTGTTACGCAATTGTTGTGCGGTTCCAATAGAATAGTACCTTTAGAATATATTTATTTGTATTACAACATGGTATCTACAGACGCCAGCACATCAAGCTACCCGAAACTGTCAAATTTTCCCAATCAACTTTGAACCTTATGCTTTAGCAATAAAATCGAAAATCTATTAAAAAAAATTGACAGATTGTAGTAGCTTGATGTGCTGGCGTCTGTACAATAATTAGGTAATTGTCAATAACTTATTTAATATTATTTCGTAGCCATGAAGGAGGACTGATTAAGTAACCTGCGTATGCAAAATAGTTTCCAAAAATGTAAACAATGATGTGTTTTTGAAGAATTAACCAATATAAAGATATTTGTATAAGAGCAATTAAAGGTCGTGGGAATCCGCTAAAAGCTCGAAGCACAAGACCTGCTTCAGAATGGTGTGACTATCTTTATGGAAGCGTATATCCAACATTGGTCACCTTTTGGCTGCATGATGATCATGACGGCTGATGACGGATGATACTTGGTATACATGAACAAATAATGGAGTTTCCTTACCGTCAGTGATTATCCTCTGTATGATGCTGGCCATGTCTTTCACCTCAGCTGCGTAGAAGTTATCACCGCTGTACGGGCTTATACCTAAATCTGCACACAATATAGTTAAGGTTTCACTATTGACAAATGTGGGAGTTTTCAGATAAGAATAGCTGCTGACTATTGCGTGAAAATTTAGAACAAAAGGTAGCATTACCAGCCTGTCGATTCTGTAAAAATCTCACCGTGAAAACTTAGGTGAAGTGAGTTTGTTTTTGCTAGGAATTGACACTATTGACAGCTCACTCCAAGCTCACTTCACTTAAGTTTTCACGGTGAGATTTTTACAGAATATCACCGCAGTGCCAATAATAGTGCCATCTGGGGCACGCAACTATGACCTTAGTTACTGCATGTATTGACTGAAACTGTAAAGGAAATTGCAAAAAAATATGGGGCAGTTGGTGTTGACTATTTGATTGAGTAGAGTGAAACTGCCTTTAGGAATAGTTAACATAACAGCACGCCTACGCTCCCTAAAGGGTTAGACAGAGGTCGGTGTAGGTGCCTATAGTAGGGTCAGCAACAAAAATCGATAAACACTTCAGTTTTTTTAATCTCAGTTATTGAGCAGTAGCACTTGTGACCACTAGACCAATGAGCCAGTACGGAACTACCACACCTCACAGATACTTAATAATTATTGAGACCTGTCAAACTTGCGTCAGCCTGTTAATAACCCATCAGCTAACTGCAATTTAAACAGCTCTTTTCCTTGACATTAATAATAAATGAAATGGAAGTAAACAGTTACTTAGTTTACTTCCATCTTCCATCATACTATTATTATTAATACAGAGTATTTCTTCCTCACTATTTTTTCTAACTATTAAGACTGTCGCAATGAGCTGGTGTGTGATATTATCAGCTTTGAATGATTTAACAGCAGTTCTGCTGATAAGAGGTGGGCTTCTAATAGCAATTTATCGGTCAGTTGAGTTACTCCTAAATATACAGGCGTATTTTCTTGTTAACATTTTAGCGACCATCTATGTTCTATGTTAGAGGGTTTGGTTTCCGCACTTAGACCATTGCAAGTGGACCATTATGCGTGGGCCCTGGCGGCCGTCGGTGGTTATACCAACCAGCCCACCTCTCTCCAGAAGTTGATTGTGTCTCTTGGCCTGTTAAGAACATCTGTGTTAGATCTGGGTATCCCGAGGGTTTCTGACCTAATGCGCTTGAGCGACCGTCATTTGTCATCGATGGTCTAGAATTCGTCTCCAAGCAGTGGAGGCCCAGATAAGAGGTACCTAGTGGAGGCTCCATCATCATTGATGGTTGTTAGAAAATATCTCTAGTTCTTTACTATGTTTAGAATGGTCTGCAGGCGTGGAGCAATACAGGCTCGGTTAAGAGAAGTTAGAAGCTCGGTGAAAATGGCCCTGATTAATTATCATGAGTTGTATCGAATAGAGCCCATTTTATGCTAGTAAGACCTTATGACCTACATTTCCACTGCTCTAGAAACGGTGACAGAAACATTAGACTGATGTTTCCGTCACCGCTTACACTTACACACTAACACTTAGGCCCACTGGCCTAAGTGCTCATACACAAGAGCAACACGCGTCAGCGACAGAGGCAACTGCTACCGTCGATGAACTTCGACGGCCGTCGATAACATGCCGTTCGTGTATTTGAGCACCATACTCAAATACGGCACGTTGTCGACGGTTTCAGTTGCCAGTTGCCTCTATCGTTGATGCATGTCGCTCGTGTGTATGAGCACTTAGGTCCACTTCCAGAGACTCTAGAAATGAACTCTGGGAGTACAATGCTCCCACTACATGATTATATTCCGCAATTCCATTAAAAAAGGATACAGTTGAGCATATCCAGCAGAGATCCAGGATGGTCAGGCGGCGGCGGCGGTGGGGGCACCGTGCGTGCGCCTGCGACAGCACGCAGCGTGTACGCACGCACATACTCCTTGCGAATGTCGTGGAAGCGCGCGTAGTACGTCGGTAGTGAGAGGTCCTTGCTGCAGGCTTCGGGGTGCATGCATTGTCTGTGGAAGAAGAAAAGGAAGTTACATGATGATCTTTTGACGATTAGAAGGATAGTAGGGAGGCCTTTGCCGAGACTATATAATGGCTATAAACTATATAAAGGCCAAGCACTGAAGGATTAGGCAAAGCTGTAATTAGTACACCTTCATGTCGCTAGTTATGTTCAGGTCCCACTCCCAAGTTAGGGGCAGCCTATTGACATCAATCGGGCACAAATCTAGATAACGGGTTGTTTCTAAGTTTCTGATCGAAAAACCCAACAACATTTTGCTACCCAAGAGACCAACAGGGTGGGACAAAGTTAGCACAAGAAAGTTAAGTTACCGCTGGCCCGGAACATAAAGGGCTAAGGAAGGAACACGGGTGGGCTTTAGTCAGTAAGAGTCTGACACTCCCATCCGCTCCACCCAGAGCGAGGGGGACATTTGATGATTTCCCACCCTTAAAAAAAAGCGATTATTGTGCAGAATTGTTGGAGCAGGACACAGCAGCAGTGGTCATTGCGCGCAGATACATCGGCAGATGGGAAGTTTTGGAATAAATGATATAGATTCGAATCTGTATAACGTCAGTATACCTATTTACTACACGTAGCTTGAATACAGTTTTACTTATATCCTCCCGCTCCACCCAGAGCGGGAGGGGTCATTTGATGATTTCCCACCCTGAAAAAAAAAAACCAACATGGTGGGACAAAGTTAGCACAAGACGTCACAAAGTGAAAAGCTATCGAGAAATTATGCCCAGCAGTGGGACAATACAGGTTCGATATCTGCCTTTCCCCAACTATGTTCGGGTCGGCTTCTAGTCTAACAGGATGCAGCTGAATACAAGTATATTACATGGAGAGACTATATCTATCTGATCTCCACAACCCAGTCACTGGGTAACACATTATAATGACAATATAGGTTGTTAAAAAATAAATAAGCACGTCACAGGAAACAAAGTCCAACAAAAAATCACAAAAAAACAAAATTCAATGTCACATTCTTTTCTCTCCAAATCAGCATTTAACATCAATACTATTTTTTACATAATATATTATGTACTGATGTTAGTGATAGTGATTATTATCATAGAATAGATTATTTCGTATAATTACGCTGAAGCCATCACACCCGACCTCTGCACCGTGTACGGAAATCGTTTTGTTCGGTTCGGGGAAACTAAATAATGTATGAGTACTTTTGGTGAGTGTACGTTGTTGAGGACGTTACGGGAATCAATTAACGTTAATAAAACTTCATACCCATAAGCAGGACACACAGGTCTAAAAAGTTACTTAAGAACATAATCGAAAAATAGTCTTGCAGCCAAATTAGACCGATTTTAAATTTTCCATAGAAACAGAGATTTCCAGTTATCTTTTTTTAAATAAGACATTTCGAAAATGTTCTTAAATAACTTTTTAGACCTTTGTATCCTGCTTATGCGTATGAAGTCTCATTAAAATCGGTTCATTCATTTCGAAAAACAAAGGGTGGAAAGTTCGTATGAAATTCCGTACGGCGTAAACGCTCTTAAGTTCAAATCTGGAATGAAAAGAGCGTCCAAGAATGGCGCACCTTGGGTCGTTCAGCGGGATAATTTTGTAATACACTGAAAGTAGCAATGGTTTTCATTTTGACTGTTCAACAACATTCATTGCATTAATTACTTTGTTGAGCAGACAAATTGTTCGAACATAACAATGGATTAGCAATATCCTTCAAAATGATTCAGATTGTGATTGATAGCATATAACGCAATCAGGGTGACGACACGAGGGAAGAAAATTGGAAAACCTCATAGAAGTCATGGGTAATAAATAGAATCATTGAATAATACCTGTTTTTATAAAAATCGGCTACATGGACTGAGTGAAAAATATGGCTAGAAGAACAGATATAGATACACCTAGATAACGCAAGAACAATTACTTCGCGTGCCCAGCTTACGTACAAAAATCGTAAGCCGCCTCTTTCGCGCTCAGTCCTGTAGTGCTGGCTGGGTGAGCGTGAGCGCTGGCGCTAGGCCCCTGGGGTGGGGCGAGACGGGTGCCGCACGCGTTTTTGAATAGATTTGATTTTCATAGCAGGTAGTCAAAAAAATACCACGCATGGTTTTCATACAGATTTTTTTTATTGCTAAATGGGCCCGCTTTTGACCTCGATCACGCCTGATGGAAAGCGACGGATGAGGTCTAAGGTGGAACGAGCGTGATACTTGTGTTATCTAGGTGTATCTATATCTGTGGTTAGAACTATAGGGTGATTACTGAGATGACGACTAATAAAGAAATATGGAAGAAGAAGACATAAAACCGACCCCAAATAAATTGGGATAAAAACAAGAGAATAATGATGGCATGACATATTTATCATTTATGGGCGTTTTGGCCGGTATGTCGAATAAAAACCACATATGTACATGTACAGACGCCACCACATCAAGCTACTACAATCTGTCAAATTTCTTTAATAGATTTTCAACTTTATCGCCAAAGCATAAAGTTCAATGTTGATTGGGAAAATTTGACAGTTTCGGGTAGCTTGATGTGCATCTGCACCTACATCAAATGAAAGCTTATATTATAAGCATCAATTTTTGTTATGAGCAGAAGGCTGTGAAATATCGGATTAAAGTGATATCAGACCTGCAAGTACCTACCATGTAAACGTATTAGATTATGGCGCTAAAGTTCACTGCAGTTCTCAATAATATTAGTTATTGACTCATAACATTGAGGGGGCTCATGGCTAAGTAATAACAGCCGCACGGGTCGATCGATCAAGTTAAGCTGCACTTGTCGCGGTTAGTCCCGGGATGGGTGACCTTTTTTACCAAGTAATTGCCGGTTATAAGCAATAAGTTGACATGCATTAGAACTCCATTGGTCATCAGGCCAGGCTGACAGGCTCCATACAAAAATGCCCATCATTCTTTGTCTACAATTATTGGTCTTCTCTTGCTGTCCGTTGCAGATGTAAACGTCAACTATCGTACTTGTGGGAGTTCTTTAAATTAACTTTTAACGTGGAAAATACCTTTGTCTCAAAGAAATTATTGTTACACTACTCAAGCGAGAAACCTTCAACCCGGTTCCACAGCCTTGAAAATCACGTATCGTCTTAAAATCGTTACGTATGAAAGTGTACAATGGAAACAGTGCATTTAATAGTTCTTATTATGTTTACCGGATGTGGACAGATTGGTATCGAGTATGGGCGCTTTCAAACCTTTTTTTTTTCGTATCTCGTAACCTGGCCCAGATATTGTGCTGATTGTAAGTGAATTTTAATGTAGTAGGCATTGTTTTGCTCGGTGTGGGTAAACTGTACAGACGCCAGCACATCAAGCTTCTACAATCTGTCAATTTCTTTAAGGGGCTTACATGACCTAAAGCGCGGTCACTGTCGGACTGCGTAGAAAAGAAAGAGAAGCGCAATGACACAACGCTGGTAATTTATTGCAAAATATGAAACAATTATTTAATTACAAAAATCTATTGTATGGACGATAAAATTAAAACACTAGTATTTTAATATGTTGCTTGTAGAATAATCTGACAAAAAATCAGAATTAATGTATTTCATCACAACTCTATAAGACCAAATAATCCCACAGAATGACTATTTCATGAAATTTTGACATTTTGGGATTATACTAACCTAACAATTTGTATTACTGTTTGTAATGATTATGATTCTGTAAATACATATTTGTTACGGCCGCGATTCATATATTAATCAACGTACAACTTAATACTGACCAGCAAATTGCAAAAAACATAATAAAGATTGAATTTCGCGGGCTACCTTAGCGCTTCCCCCTTAAATAGTATACACAGCTACATATCAAGCTACACATTTCCAGTTTAAGCTGACCTGGCATTTTATAGGTTTTTCTTGCAATCAAAAGTCAGCTTGTACTGGTTTCGTATAGCTTGATGTGGGTAGATACCTGAGTTATTAATATTTATGGTCTTCCAGCCAGGGGGCTTACTCTCCAAACTAATTTTAATTCCAATGAGATGCCAATATGATTCCAAAGTTAATTTTACAGTCATTAATTTTTCATTCGGTACTCTTGGAAACAATATTGTCAACAATTAGGTACCCCACGCCAAGCCAGAACCCAATTCCACTTAGTTCTCCAAAATGGATACCCAAACTAAAAATCATTTGGCGCTAGCATCGAACTCAAGAGTACGAAACGTCACAATTCCAATGTCGATCTATCGGAATTAAATTGAAGAGTAAGCACCCTGGCCAGTGTAGGTGAGTGTTTCATTTGTACCTAATGTATCTTTGGAACTCCTTGCACCACTGTGACAATTTTGATGTCGAATCCTTTAAATTGGTCCTTGAGACTAGGCCCAGACACGATCTTCAGATATACGTACCTACTTATGGTATAGGTAAACGTTTTCCACACAATATTACCTGCATGGTAGTAGAAATAAAGCCAACATACCTTAAAGGAGGTTGTCCGTCGGTCACAAGCCTGAAGAGAGGTGAGTGAGGGTCCACTTGCAGCGATCTCACGAACTCGTCGAACTGAAATGTACAAAGAATATTTTTAATAAAAGATTTAGATAAGTTAAGTACCTAAAACAGAGAAGAAAAAGGAGAAGTCAAATTTTCAAATTTATTTATTTACTAGCAGCGCCCCGCGGTTCCACCCGCATAAGTGTCGGTCCCGTTCAAAAGACACGTGGCGCCATCTATTATCACAATAACGTTATTGTTGTTTTCCTCGGGAACAGCACTTTTTTTCGGGATGAAAGGTACTATATACCTACTCGTATGTCCGTTACTGTACACCTGACAACGTAGGTATATGCTAAATTTCAGGATGATCGGTTCAGTGGTTTAGGCGTGAAAAAGGTAACTAACAAACAAACTTACTTTCACATTTATATATTAGTTAAGATTAATCACAATTTGTACAAGAACCGATTGAGACGGTGACCCACAAACTAGGCATTTGCCTATAGCTTATGACTTCGAGATAGAAGTGTAAACTTATGATTGGAGCCGAGTATACGCGATCCAGAGAGCTGGTGCCCAGTGGTAGCGGCACCGCCAATAAGACCAAAATACTTTTCAAAAATTGATGATATACCAACCTAACCCATCATCTTATATTTAAATCCTCAAATACTATTTATTTAATCATCCCAATTTATTTAGCCTATAAAAACCCGGAACAGCCTACCAATTATCTATAGGCTTTAAAAATGTAACCTTCGCTATGATGGCGGACGTATTATCGACACCATCGGTCGAATCAATATTTATTCGTCATTTTAGCTGAATAGATTTGTCGTAAAAAATGTTGACGGCCTCACGGTGCAAGTTTTAAGATGACTACAGAATGGATGGTGTAGAATTTGTTAAGTGTTGAATTTGGCATGGAATGTTTGTACCCACCAGCCGGTCTGTTACTACTTATTCTCAAAAATAGAAAAAAAAAACAGTGAGACAGTCTCTTCCTTTAATCTTTTCGACCCCTAAATAAAGAGAGCAGTCGATATATTCTGAAAATTTCACGGTGAAAACTTAGGTGAAGTGAGTTGTCAATAGTGTCAAACCCTCACATGAATAACAGTTCACTTCACCTAAGCTTTCACGATGAAAATTATAACGGCTGTTCTCTTTATTCAGAGATCGATAAGACTAAAGGACTACGACCAAAGGGAACATCTCACTGTTTTTTTTTCTATTTTTAAGAAATTACCGCGCTGGTCCTTCGTTAAGAGATTATTCTATTTATTTTATGCCACAATAAGTAATTGCCGAAATGTGCGCTTGGACCAAGAATATGAAGTGCAGGCACATTGTCAATCAAAAATCAATCTGCCAAGCCTTTTCCCAACTATGTTGGGGTCAGCTTCCAGTCTAACCGGATGCAGCTGAATACCAGTATTTAACATGAAACGACGATCTGACCTCCACAACCCAGTTACTGGGTAACACGATACCCCTTGGTAAGACTGGTTGTCAGACTTTCGGGCTTCTGACGACCCGTAACGACTGTCAAAGATCCAAGAAAGACAGCCGGGACCAACGGCACAACGTGCTTTCCGAAGCACGAAGGGGTCTTGGTATCTAAAGATGGTGACCCATCCACGGAACGACCGTGGCAAGCGTAGCTTAACCTTATCGATCGACCCGTGCGGCTATTATTACTTAGCCATGAGCCCCTCAAAATAAAGATAAAATAAAAATTTGTTATGACAATAATTTCTGCCGCTTCTTCAAGTGCAATGTGAACAAGACTTAAGGCTTATTCGTGGATGTGTTATTATTATTTAACTTATTTTCATCAATTATAATATTTTTTTCCCGCGGACAGAGGTTTTACGTTTAATCATAGATAATGAGTTAATAACCGGCATGAGTTTTGTACAGGAATTGCCTTGTTTTTGTTTAATTGATTTGTGTTTGCTGTGTGATAACGAGAATAGCTCAGCATAGCTATACACAACAAAGTAATCGACAGGCTTCCGAGTCGAAAATGACGCATTTTCGGTTACCTGATTTGCCCAGTCCCCGACAACAAAATAGCTGTCGGAATAAAAGTGTTCGTCAATTTGGTTTCAAATTCGTCATTCGCTGTCAAAATATTCGGCTTTCGGTTTTGTGAACAGCAGTGCGATTCTGTAACCATCTCACCGTGAAAACTTGGGTGAAGTGACCGTGAAGTGAGCTGTCAATAGTGTCAATTCCTAGCAAAAACAAATTCACTTCAACTAAGTTTTCACGGTGAAATTTTTACAGAATCGACCGGCAGCATTTAGAGGACTTATCCGATAACATTAATTGATGTTCAATACGACACTGAATCGTATCGAATGGTTGTGAATGCTGTGAAAAGACTAACGATTTAATAATTTACTAGTTGCACCCCGCGGTTTCACCAGCATAAGTCTCAATTCCGTGGGAATATAGGGATAAGGAGTATCCTTTATCCTAATCCAGGTCATGGTTTACCAATGTGCTAAATTTCATCCAAATCCATTTAGTCGTTTTTGCGTGAAAGCGTAATAAACAAACATAGAAAAAATAAAATCTCTTCTCTTTATAAATTACCAGCTGTGCCCCGCGGTTTCACACGCGTAAGTTTCGATCCCGTGGGAATATCGGGATAAAAAGTATCCTATGTCAAATATAATATACCTTTATAATATACGCGCCGCACTATGTAGGTACCATTTTGTTGAAACTCAGATGTGTCTTCTCGACATCCGTGTGTCACTAACGGGATGCAGCAGAATACCAGCGTCAGGTATTGTACCTGGCATATGCTGAGCTGGACTCCCATTTGGTGCAATCATAAGACACACACCGCCCAGTAGTGATCGACGTTATTGATGTTTATGAGCTAGGTGTCTATGGTTCATTTTATCTTTTTAATCTTTGTTATTTTTAATTTTTTTTTCTCGCCTTTTTTAATGTTTTTAATACCTGTATTGTGTCTTTTGTTGCACTAAATAAACGTTTTATCTATCTATCAAAATATCCTATCCAGGAAATGGTCTATGTGCCAATTTTCATCTACTCGTAAATCTGTTGAACGGTTTACGCGTGATTGAGTAGGTAACAAACATCCAAACATCTTCACAAACTTTCACATTTATAATGTTAGTAGGATATAGGTATTATAGTTTACGAGTAGATTAAAAAGATTATATCTATACTTTAAATTCTATCAAGTGTCATACATTGAGACAATGTCTATTCAAAGTTCAAATTCTAGTGAATAGGTACCTCATCTCCTTAAATATTCATCGGCCATTTTTAGTCATCGAAATTGACATGCACAGTCCTCAAGAAAGGACGTGTTGCAAGACTCAATTTACACGGTGTTAGGTTAAACGAGGGACATACTTTAAGAGGGATACGCTAGTATCCCGCAAAATTCAATTTTTTTTACGTTTTTTGCAACTTTCAAGTCTGTATCAGGATCAGGTTGTATGTTGAACAAAATATGATTGGTGAGCGTAACAAGTATGTATTTACAGAATTTTAATCATTAAAAGCCCAAAATCTATTGATTGATATTTCATGAAATAGTCATTCAATCAGGTTATATGAACTTGAGAGTTGTATTGATTTTAATAATGATCATAATTCTGTAAAGTCATATTTGTTACGCTCGCGAATCATATTTTAATCAACATAATACAAATACAACTTAAGTTACCTATATTTGTACTATAAGAACAAATCTCTTATGGAAAATTAAATGATTTTAATGACTATAATTCTGTAAATACATAGCTATTATAGTCACGAATCATATTTTAATCAAGATACAACCTGACATGCAGGTCAGTGTGAATTGCAAAAAAACGTAAGAAAATTTGAAATTCGCTGGCTATCCTGACATGACATTTTCACGAGTCCTACACACACAGTATATCTATAAAAGTAAGATGAGAGAACACAAAAAAAAGCACATGGCAGTACCTATCTGTAAAAGAAAACTTTGCAGTCAATTTAAAATTCTTTACAAACTACTAAAGTCTATATAACCCACAAAACAATCCAACAACCACATAGCAACCACATTTAAAAGCCAGTAGCCAGCCACTAATTGGCTTAGTGTTTTTGGCGGTTCAGTCAGTGACAAGCATGGCCGGGCATCGAACCCAGGATAGTACTGTTAGGAACTGGTTCCCGGTACCTGTCGTGTCTGAGAAGTAAACACTGATGCATTTCCGTGTGCATTTTGTAAGTTTGGTTTCTTTTTCTGTCTCGTAAATTTTTCGTTTTGGTCTTTTGAGGCTTTTGGTGTTTTGGTCTTTTTGATTTTGGTATATTGCGCTGTCCAAACCTAGGACACCGTAAAACGCTCAGTTACGCTTATTGGAATATACAAACCAGAAAAAAAAATGTGTATTGTCAAATGTTCTAAGAAAAGACTTGATAATAAAACACAGCTCAAAAATTTTTTTCGTCGCATATTAGAATTCTCAAAATTTTGAGCGTACACATATTTTATGTAATGATACTAAAGGGAATTCAATTAACTACAGAAATACCTAAAAATGATTCCACTGAGCCGTTCATTTATTTTTTAATTTGGTTAAAACTGCAAAACTGCTTACTTTTATTTTAGTGGTCATTCGATTCATCTACATCAAACGCATTGCTGTTTTGAACCTTATTTGATGTAGCGATGCGATATTGTCAATTCTTACCTAAAAACTTGCTTCTTACTGTGGATAAAATGTCTAAAAAACAAACTCAACTATGACAAAAACGCCAAACTTTATAGGACATCAATATCAAATTTTCTCGGTTTTCGTATAGTTAATAATATAGTTAATAAATTTTCTCGGTTTCGTATATATTTACGGACCGTTAATGATTAAAATTCCATATCTTTGCATATTAGACCGTCCCATATACGGAAGTAGCTAACATAGCTAAAATTAGCTTACGAATCTACATAATTATGTATTTATATGCCCAGTTTGGCAATAAAAATGCTAGCATTGGTAAGCAAAATGATTCGTTTTTGTTTAACGAAACCGAACTTAATTCATGTAAGTAATGCATAAATCGTACAGATTACTTTCTTTCGACAATACCATACTTGGTCTGATGAAAATATTTTTGCAACATATCTAAAAATATACACACATTTTTGTGTGGGACCTTTGACCAATTATCTTCAACTGAGATTCGAACATTTTTATCTAAAAGATTCTGCATTGTATGCTTGTTGAGTTAAAGTTCAAAATCAAAAGAAACAAGATATGTAATACATCTAACATAAGAATAAAGTGACATTTCTGCTAGTCATGTTCATTATTTTTGCGGAAGCCATGACAGTTTAACCGTCAATACTCCCAACGACAACGCCCTAAATTACGTAGGAAAGCCAGATTTCTCTACTTCACTCAAATTTTCAATTCAAACACGAAGAAACTTGATAGGACTTGTGCAAATACTCGTAAATCTTTAGATATTACCGACCTATACTCTATTTAAAAAAAAGGTTTATTTAAATGTCTAATCTTAACATTTAAATAAACCTTTTTTTTACAGTCTGTTCAACCGATTTAGACTTCTATACCATAGGCATAAGGATGGTATGAAAAGCAAAAAAGTGGTTACAATACCAACCATTGTAGGCAGCTGCCATATGTCATGCCACCAACGCAATAGAATTCAAAATCGGTTGAACGGATTGTAAAAAAGGTTTATTTAAATGTCTAATCTTATTACAAATGGGGTATAGTTATATATATGTTTTGGTAAGCTTAGGTACTGATTGTGACATACGAAGTGGCCGAAATCCGTAGTTTCGGCCGAAGAAACGGACCAACTGGTACCCAACTACTCAGCATAAATTTGAGTTTTGGACTGAATATGTGAACAGAAGTACAGCCAGAACCCCTCAATATTACAGTCCACTTTCTACAAATTAAAATAGCGCGTCAACCACGTTATTGGAAATTAGCAATTCATACGGGCAAGAATTATGTCATCCATGTCATGTAGAAGTTTATATTAGACATAAATAATGTTAAAGATTCATTGACATCTTTATTAATATGCAGAATGTCGTTAAAGTTACAATGATATTTTGAGGTGATGGAAAAAATTTAACAGGTACTAAGTTTTGTGAAATATTGAGAGATGAAACAGCGAATCGCTTTTTCACTTTGGCACGAGCTTTAATAAAGCCGTGGTTAAAATATTTGACAGTAATCAGGTAGGGGCGAGCATTGTTGGCCCAGTGATCGGCCTCGCCCCGACAGATGTTTTACTTTGTGTAAAATTTCATCACCACTGCTCTCAAAACGGTGAAGGAAAACATAGTGAGGAAACCGGCATGTCCCAGAACCAAAAATTCGAAGACGTGACATAATACCATCCAGCACTGAGCCCGCGTGGTAAATTATAGCCCATTCCCTCTTGAAGAGAGTCTGATTATACTAAAATTCTAACCCCGCTACCGAGTCTCAATATTATTATTTACTTTTCGTCGATACTATAAATTAATAAATGAAGTTTACTACCATGTCTAGATCCTTAGGACCGGTTATAAGCGGTTTTTACCGGTTTAGTATTAAGACACGTATG
This sequence comes from Luperina testacea, assembly GCA_927399505.1. Taxonomy (NCBI): domain Eukaryota; kingdom Metazoa; phylum Arthropoda; class Insecta; order Lepidoptera; family Noctuidae; genus Luperina; species Luperina testacea. The sequence goes on along the minus strand of OV656777.1, from coordinate 9,954,688 downwards.
AATCTACATGATTATAAGAATTAGTGGCGGCGACTCGACGTGTAAGTACTTACTAACTTAGCTCAGCTTAGTTGTCCACAAGCACTTGCTAGTGGACAACTTAGCTCAGTAAATAGAGATAATGAAGACAGAAGAAGAACCTGAAGATTAAGTTGCATAGTGATACAAATGGCAATTGTGGTATAATTACAGTAGGTACATACAACACGAGTAATTGAGTCGCGAAGAGCGCAAACAATGAATCAATTCGGAATCAATTCTGTCAACGTCACCAAAACTGAATTTGCAGTAGGTATATATAACTTTGAAAAAGAATTCGACTCAAGTAAAATAATGTTCATAGCAGTGCTGGCCGAGTAGTAGCGGCTCCGACTTAAGAGTCTTAGACAGGCGCTTTACTTTTCGTAATTCATATTATCACCACTGCTCTCGAAATGGTGAAGAAAAACATCGTAAGAAAACCGGCATGTCCTAGAACCACATGTGACACAGTCTGCCAACACGCACTGGGCCCGCGTGATGGATCACGGCCCCCTCCCTCTTACAGAGAGGAGGCCTTTGTCCCAGCAATGGGAATATAGGCTGATAATGTAAATGCTAGTTTTATTATAAGGACGAAGGAGAGTTTATTATATTCGTAAGTTCGATCTCACTTTTCTACGATCTTACTGAAACTCTTTGTCAACGTGTGTTCTCCAGAGGTCCAATATTGTCGACATCATTAGCGACAACTCCAAAACAAGATACCAAGGTAACAGAATTCCTTTTACCACCAAAACCCTCAAAAAAAAAAAGACAACACCAAGCTGCAAATAACCTCAAAATCGACAGTTTCCGCGTTAACTTTTTTAGTACAGTTAAGTACAAAACAGGTTGTTCAAAATGAAAGGAGGGATATACTTGAAGATGTGGATCGCCATGAATGTGTACCACAGATTATAGAATATTACAGAAGACGTCTTTATACATAGAAAGAAAGTAAGGAAATATGTTTATTTGCGGTAAACATGACGCAGAGAAAGAACACAAACACAAAAAAAAATTGCAAGTTGGGGGGGAAATATGCGTCACATCCACGCAAAACGGCCATTGGCCATTTTTATTAAATACATTATTTAATTAAAATATTATTAAATAAATTATTTAATTAAAATATTATAAAGAGAAATATTAAATAGAAAGAATAAAGAGAGAGAGAGAGAGAGAGTTTATTATTTTAAAGAGTATTCTATTCTATTCTATTATTAAATAAATTATTTAATTAAAATATTATTAAAATTGCTCAGCATGAATGCTAAGACCCTATGCGAGACGAGCTCCAGCGCATTTTCATTTTTTCATTTAATTCTCTTGCTCTTAGCTCAATTTATTTGGGGTCGCCGCAACATGTCTTCTTCTTGCATTCTTCTCTATTAGTCGTCATCTCAGTAGTCACCTCCTTTCTAGTCTTATCATCTTTCACACAGTCCATCCATCGTTTCTCTGGTCTTCTCCTACAATCCATTCAGTTATTTTACCTCTGACTTTGCATCACTGTCCCAATTCAGTGATCTTTATTCTCATTCTAATAAAGTTGCTCTTTGGTTGCCGACATTGACACTTTGACAGGTCTGTAAAAATCATTGTGATCTTTATTCTGGACACAATAAGGTTGCTGCTTTCAGATTTAAAATAACAGTAAACGAACAGGGGCCGTATTACGAAGTATTAATGCCATCATGATTCCAGTGCGAAAAAAAGATGGTGCTATCGGCTATGTATAGCTCCGTCTCTCTCTCTCTCTCTCTTACACTGGAATCATGATGGCATTAAATCGTCATTATACGGCATCTGTACACTTATAGCCATATTCATATTCATTCTTCAAGGTCCATACAACGAGTGAAAACAGCACAGATAGAAGCGTACGTACGGCGATGTCATACTATCATAAAACTCAGCCGAATCGAAAGCGTGCCGAAAGCCGGGCGACATTGTGCGAATGTATGGACCAGACCTTCTGTAGGTAGGTACTATATTCTGTGTTCTTTCGTACTTCCTCGGTTTCGGCGAAGCGAACATTTTTGATCGAATAATCAATGGAGTTTTGATATGATTGACGCTTGGTCTTGAAGGTAAATGGTCTTGTGTGTACCTTTTTTTTTAAAGAGTTAATGATAAGCCTTGGCTTTTTTAACGAAATATTACGGTATTTGGATGGCAATTAACCTCGCTTTTTAAGGTTCCGTATCAAAATGGTAAAACGGAACCCTTATGGTGAAACTCAGTCTGTCTGTCTGGCACAGTTGGATATCTCAAGAACTACTAATGCTATCAACTTGAAATTTGGAATAGTTTTAGATGACAATTGCCCAACTATTTTGCAAATAAGAAAAAAAATTTTTTTTGCAACAGTGACCTAAACAGACCCCCGTCTGTAAAATTCGAAGTGGGTCTACTAGGGCATGTGGGGTATCATATGAAAGAGCGCAGTTGGCACATTCCCAAACATTTTTTCTTATTTTTTTAAGCCACATGGTTTTTGACTTTTGATGAAAAATGTAAAAAAAAATACCGTTCCCCCCTATTTTTATTATCTTTATTTATCTTCGAAGTTTGCAAAGAGAAAAATCTGAAATCATTATATGTGATAGAAGTTTATGTAAAGATTACAGAAAAAATAAAACGAAGTCTCTAAATACCACACTTTTTCAGAAATCATCAACAAAAGTTACATTAGTTTCACTATCGGTCAAGAGATGGCACTGACCTAAAACTGCAATATTCTACACCGCAATGCGCAGTGTTAAAATTCTCTAACAAATATAGGCCTCGCCGATGAAAATTTAAAAACTTATGAGGGTACGGAACCCAGGGTACGCGAGTCCGACTCGCTCTTGCCCGGTTTTCTTAATTTTTGAATGGGACTTGATTTGTTTTATTCGTGGGAAGATGTTTGTCTGAAGTCTGAACTGTAAAAATTACAACAAGGTTAGGTATCGCGAAAGCTGCTCTAGCTATTTAGGTTTAATGGAGATTGATATAGTTAGTGCAAAATTAAGTCATCATCTGCCGCCTTTTTAATTCTATCTTGGATTCGGCTTCCAGTCTAACCAAATGTAGCTAAATGTAGTAAATGTAACCAAATGTTCTACCAACAGGAGGCCTATAAAGGCCACTTTGGCAAAATCGTAAAAGGATACCGATAAGGATTATGAATCAAAATATGGCGAACACAGTCCGTTTTTAAACGGTTTTTAAACGGTTTTTAAACGGTTTTATTTAGCTCACCCCGTTTGTTTTATTATTTATTCTTGGGTCATATTTAGTAATTCAAATTTCACCCTCTTCCTGTCAACCGATTAATCTGAAATTTTGTATACACTTTGGATTTTGGTGACAATACAATTATGTTTATTCATGTGGATATTAAATCCAAAACTGAAGTAGTATACTCGTCTAGCTCTAAAGTTCTTTGCTACGGTGTTCCGCAGGGTTCTGTGATGGGTCCCTTGCTGTTTATCTGCTATATTAACGACTTTCCCCAAGTAATCAAGCACCAAATGTCCTTATTTGCCGACGACAGCACGGTTATATATAGTACTGGTAGTAATAAAGAAATAGAAGATGACATTAACACTAGTCTTGTTAAGATTGTTGACTGGTTAAATGCTAATAACCTTAAAATTAACCTAACTAAAACTAAAATTATGAATTTTAAAATTAGACAAAAAACTTTGTCACAATTGCAAGTAAACTACAAAGGTGACCAAATACTGGAAACTAATGTCACAAAATTTCTAGGACTGCATATTGATAACGATATGTCATGGAGAACTCAAATTGATGATGTATGTGGGAAGCTCAGTAAGTTCTCCTATGCTCTTTATATGCTAGGCAAAATTGTGAATAGGACAGCGCTCCTAGCAGCTTATCACGGTTATGTCGCCTCTGCTTTGCGGTATGGCCTTATATTCTGGGGCAATGCGACTAGGGTAGAGGAGGTATTGATAGCACAGAAAAAGTGTATTCGAGCTATATGTAAAATAAAACGAACGGATTCATGCAAGCCACATTTCCAAAATTTAAAAATATTGACTGTACCATCACTTTATGTCTATGAAACCTGTATCTTTGTAAAAAACAACATGTCTTTATATGAATTTGTCAAAAGTCAACGGCGCTCAAAAAAGTTGCACCCTTTATGCACTAAAACCAAGTTTCTTTATAATAGTATATTTGCAATGGCTCCAAAACTTTATAACAAATTACCTGATCAAATTGTATCAAGTAACAATATGAATGAGTTTAAACGTAAGCTTTTTAAATTATTGAATGACAAGGCGTATTATTCTGTTAATGAATATATTAATGACAAATTAAAATAATAGTTGTGTAACTGTAGGTATATCTCTCTATAATTAAAATGTTGCTCTCGCAGTAAGATAATGATAATATGTATTGACATTTCTATTGAATTTATTATTGTATACGAAATTGTGACTAATTACCTATTTGTTTATGTGCCGTTTTTATTGACATTTACATTAACTATTGCATGAAATTGTGACATCTACATACTTACTTATTGTTTATTAAATTTTGTTATTTGATATTTTGTATGCCTTTTGGCGTAGGGTTGCCAACCGTCCTGTTTTCCCAGGACATGTCCTAGTTTTTGTAGTGTCCTGGGACGTCCTGAATAGTTTTTAAGCAGCGTCCTGGGTTTTTAAATTTTAAAATTCGCGCGCCTCTTCTCAAATTTTTACGTTACGAGCGGCCTCACGGTCTTTTCCCTCATAAATTCACAGTGGTCAAAAGAAAGAAATCGATTACTGCCAAAACAGTAGCTGCAATAATCAAAACTATATATAACATAGATATGAAGTGTGACCAATTTTATAATTATTTGCTTACTCAACCACAGATATTGAAGGAAATTAATGGGATTGAAAAGTATAGTAAAAATTAATAAGTTTATAATATTAGAATGTATTAGATACTATAACTAACCTAAGTTTAAAAAATTTGTTACAAACTAAAGTGTTTGTTTTATATTTTAATAACTAGTTTTCAACTTTTATAATTTTATTCAAATATTTTTATTAAAAAATGTGATTATTTTAATTACTTGAATTTCATTTCACCTGTTTTCACTAGATATTTATTTAACTATTGCACTCTATTAATGCGTCCTGTTTTTAAACTGAATTGTCCTGGTTTTTCCAACTTCAAATCCTGGTTTTTTAAATTTGAGGTTGGCAACCCTATTTTGGCGGGACATAGCATGGACCAACATTTTTTTTTTGTATAACATCTGCATAATTGTACCCTATGTTCACAAAATGAATAAATGAAATGAAAAAAATGAATCATTATCATTATAAATTCAAGATGGCCGCCGCTACAAAATGGCGGATAATTTATGTTTTATTAATCCCATCAATATGGGTATCAAATGAAAGGGCTCAACAAGCAGAATACAATATACTATAAAAAAAAATTGAAATCCAAGATGGCAGCCGCTATAAAATGGCGGATAACGTAGGTTTTATCAATCCCATCAATATGGGTATCAAATGAAAGGGCTCAACAAGCAGAATACAATATACTATAAAAAATTGAAATACAAGATGGCGACCGCTACAAAATGGCGGATAACGTAGGTTTTATCGATCCCATCAATATGGGTATCAAATGAAAGTGATCAACCAGTATAATACAATGTACTATATAAAATTAAAATCCAAGATGGCGGCCTCTACAAAATGGCGGATAACTTAGGTTTTATCAATCCCATCAACATGGGTATCAAATGAAAGGTCTCAACAAGTAGAATACAATTTACTATGCAAAATTGAAATCTAAGATGGCCGCCGCTACCAAATGGCTGATAACAATTTTTTTTCAAGCACTAAATGAATTAAACAGAATTCGAAATAAAAACTAAAAACTAGAAAATAAAAAAATAGGTAAAAAAACTTTTTCAGTTAAACGGTTTTATGTTAAACATACATTGCAATGTTTAAGATAAATGTACTAAAAACCAAAAAATAATAAAATAGATACAGTCGTGGGAATTATAAACATATGCATAGACTAGACTAAAATAAAACCGTGGGGCACGTCAATTGTCTACAAATTATCGACTTAATGTGACGTGCCCCACGGTTTTATTTTAGTCTAGTCTATGCATATGTTTATAATTCCCACGACTGTATCTATTTTATTATTTTTTGGTTTTTAGTACATTTATCTTAAACATTGCAATGTATGTTTAACATAAAACCGTTTAACTGAAAAAGTTTTTTTACCTATTTTTTTTTTCTTTTTTTCGCTGCACTGCGTAGGTATAATCAAAGAGATAGGGATTGAATTGATTAGTATTTTAGCACAGACCAAAAATATAATAATATAACTGAAAAGTCCTTCATCAATGTGATTTGATTCGTATAACTTAACAGTTAACTGTCCATTACGATTCATTATATTATCCTTTTATAATTCTGCCAAAGTGGCATTTTTAGGCACCCAGGTCTCGGTCTTTAGTCCAGCACTGTTCTTTATAATTTTAATGTAGACGAAAATAACATTCATAATATGTCACCAAAGGCCTTGGACGAACATTACCTACCTGTAGGAGAATGTATTATGTGTGTACTTTAACGAAAATACCAGTTTCTGAACACGTTTTACCAACCCGACGAACAGGTGACAAACCGATACAGTAGTTTTATCTCACGCGCTTTACTTGTGGTTACCAAGTACACAAACACACTGAATGTGTGTGTAAGCGAAACATGGCGAAGCCGGAAGAATGTGTGTGCGCACGTGTGTGTGCCGCACGTGTGTGTGTGTTGTGTGCTAACGCTACTCGTCTTCAGTCTTCACAGGCGCTTTACTTTGTGTCAATTACCTACACTACATCCCCACCACTCTCTCAAAAGGGTGATGGAAAACATCGTGTGGAAATCGGCATGTTCTGAAACCAACCTGGGTCTGCTCGCGTTACAGGTCACTCCTTCTCAAAGAGAGGACGCCTGTGTCCCAGCATTGGGAACATTATAGTCTGATTGTTATTGAGCTATAATACTTACTTATTGAGCTTAAGTCCTCATAACCACGGGCGATTTTTATCGCGCACTGGACTTCCAAAGCTCTGCCCAGCGCCTAGAGTTGAAAATCCAACACTTTAGGATGCTCAATGCTCGGCTTAACGACGAGACTTGAATATCCGATATACGATACTGTGTCATATTTACACACGAATTGAGTACAAAAAAACAGTTTTTGTATAAGTAGGTATTTAAGTAAAAACAAAAAAAAAAAACTGTTGGTCTTAAACTTTGTAATTAACCGTAGTTGACATCATCTCTATTGGTTGGTTAGTATTAGCGTAAAGTGTAAAAAACCGGGCAAGAGCGAGTCGGACTCCCGCACCGAGGGTTCCGTACCATCACGATTTTAAATTTTCATCGGGGAGGCCTATATTCATCAGAGAATCTTAACACTGTGCACTGCGGTGTAGAATATTGCAGTTTTATGTCAGCGCCATCTCTTGACTGATAGTGGAACTAATGTAACTTTTGTTGATAATTTCTGAAAATGTGTACTATTTAGAGACTTCGTTTTATTTTTCCTCTAATCTTTACATAAACTTCTATCAAACAGAAAAATTTCAGATTTTTCTCTTTGCAAACTTCGGAGATACGGTATTTTTTTTACATTTTTCATCAAAGTCTAAAACTATGCAGCCTAAAAAAGAAGAAAAAATGTCTGAGAATGTGCAAACTGCACTCTTTCATATGATACCCCACATGCCCTAGTAGCCCCACTTCGAATTTTCCAGACCTCCTTTCAGTCCCTGTTGCAAAAAATATACATATATTTTTATTTCTATCTTATTTGCAAAATAGTTGGGCAGACGTCATCTAAAACTGTTCCAAATTTCAAGTTAATAACATTAGTAGTTCTTGTGCTATCCAGCTGTGACAGACAGACAGAGTCTCACCATACGGGTTCCGTTTTACCATTTTGGTACGGAACCCTAAAAAGATTGTTGTTTGTTTCAGCAGTCGTGGCCTTGGAGTTATTTATATGGCTTGAGAAATCACGTTTTATAAGGCTAGACTTTTTCAGCATCCTAATCATTATCCTTCTCTTGTAAAGTGAAGGGGTTGATTCAGGAAAAGGTTTTATCAAAATAAAAGCAGCCATTTTCTTTATATACGTATAATCAGGCTCATGTTCATCATGTTCTGCTGGGTCACAGGGCTCCTCTCTTCAAGAGGGAGGCCCAGTGCGGTTTGGTAGATATCATAGCCTTCGAATTTTTGGTTCTACGGCTAGGATATTCCTCACGATGTTTTCCTTCGCCGTTTTGAGAGCAGTGTTGATGAAAATACTTACACAAAGTAAAGCACCTGCCTGGGTTCGAACGCAGCGGGGTAATTACGTAACACACTAACAGTAGGAATAGCTTTCATTTTAACAGTTCAACAACATTCATTGCCTTCTACGAATAATAAAAGATTGCCAATTTGCCATATTTACGTTGTTGAGCAGACAAATTTTTCGAACATTTGAATGATTCAGATTTTGATTGATAGTGTGTTACGCAATTAGGACTTACAATTTATACGTCGGGGCCATTATCACTGGACCACGACTGCTCTCTAAATTTTCTTTAACATAAAATATTTTTCCTAACTTCGGAAACGAAATAATATTTCCTAACTTAAATTTTCTTGAACTTAAATTTTCTTCAACGTAAATTTTCTTGAACTTAAATTTTCTTGAACTTAAATTTTCTTGAACTTAAATTTTCTTTAACTTAAATTTTCTCTTACTTAAATTTTCTTCAACTTAAAATATTTTCCTAACTTCGGAAACGAAATAATATTTCCTAAAAGCAAAGTTTGGACAGCCGTTGTTGCACGTAAAGCTAAAATTTACCACGGGTTAGGGAATCATAGGCAAAGCTATGTTTGTGATCAACGGGCCAATATCTACAGAATGCATTTTAAAGCGAAGTAAAATTCAGCAAGGGATCTGATAATTCAGCTATTGACGATGATGAAGATATAAATTATTTCATCACCACTGCACTCAAAAACGGTGAAGGAAAACATCGCGAGGAAACCGGCATATCTTAGATAGAACCAACAATTCGAAGACATGTGACTTCTACAAAACCCGCACTGGATTCGCGTGGTGGATTACGGCCCACTCCCTCTCACCGGTAGGAGGCCTGAATCCCAGCAGTGGAAACTTTATATGCTGATAATGCAGCTGCTGTATGCTGAAGACTTAGAGCATTATTGCAACAACACAAACCAATTATAAACAGAAACACTTACAATAGGTATCTTATAATCCCTTTTGACCTATTAGTATAAACGAATCAATCAAACAACAATTGTGGTTGGAGATAAAAAGCCTTAACATGAAAAACATCAATCAGAAGTAATGTTAAGACACGTTTATTAGTGACCAATTAAGTACATTAATTTACAACGCGTAGCAATTACTTGGTGTAGCTGTTAATCAATTTAAGTGTGCAGAGACCACAGTACAGACGCCAGCTGCACATCAATCTACTCGAAAATGTCTTTCCCTATCAATTTTGAACCTTATTCTCTAGCGATAAAATTGAAAATCTATTAAAGAAATTTAACAGATTATAGTAGCTTGATGTGTTGGCGTCTGTACCTACGTAAGCATTAAACTAAAACTAAAAATACTATCTTTTGCCCGAGGCTTCTTTGACTTTTATGCGATGAATTTAAGAAAAAAGTACACGTTTTTCATGATATTATTCACTCTGTGCGCCAGTGTCCTGTTTTCTGTACTTTATTACATAAAATTCAACAAAAAATTATATTATTTAAAAGTGACGATTCGCCCGTTTCGGGTGAATAAATTCATGCGAATCGACTAATAAACTAGATTTGTACACTAGTGACAAATTTGTACACCAGGCCTCTGTTGACAGCGGTTTAATTCAGCAATTTTGAGCATTTTTTAAGGGTTCAATGCTTGTAAAAATAATGTATCGTCAAAAAGGAAAACATAGGGACATACAAGTAGTTAATAATATTTATAATTCTGTAAAAATCATTGCTTTCCAGAAAGAAAAAAAAACAGGCGAGAGCGTTTCTATGGAGAAAAGACCACCTGCATTCTAAATGTACAAAGATCAAAGTCCAAACTGACATAAGTCAGGGTTAAAATCAAGCTTATAGAAACTTTGTAGTGCCTATTATTTTTATTAGCATAGTTTGAACGTACATACATTACTTTTGTTTATTTTGTAACTGCTTCGGTTAAAAAGTTGTCTTTAATCAAAGTCGAAGGTAAAACATTAACAAGGAGCTGACTTTTAAAAATCTTAACTATTTACATGCTTGATAAATCAAGCATGTAACTAGTTAAGATTTTTAATATAATAATAAAATGGTACGCATATGAAACTGAATTTAATTCAAGAGCGTGTCTTGTAAAATCTAATCACCCATTTTGGTACAATTAAAGATTAACAACAATTATAACATTAATAGCAGCGCCCCGCGATTTCACTCGTGTCGATCCCGTAAAAATATCTTAATAAAAACTATCCTATGTCCTTTCTCGGGACTCAAACTATCTCTATACCAAATTTCATCTAAATCGGTTCAGCGGTTTAAGTGTGAAGAGGTAACAGACAGACAGACACACTTTCGCATTTATAATATTAGTATGGATTTGTTATATTTGACTTCCTCGTTGGTCTTGTGGTCGCAAGCGCTACAGACTGCTGAGCATAAGGTCGTGGGTTCGATTCCCGGGTCGGGTACTATAAGGGCTTTCCATCTGGAATTTCTCAGTAGCAGCCGAAGTCTGGATTTCTGACCGGTTGATGGAATAGGCTCGCCTGAAACATGGGACAACCTTAACTGGCGAAATGTGAGTGTAATTACTATAGATCCACCTCTGCCTAATACTTGGGAAATACAGGCGAGATGTTTATGTTGTTATATTAACATCGGTGGATTTTTTTGACAACCTACTTTAAATAACCGTTTTAATGCGATCGTAAAAAAGTTCAATGATGTTCTCAGTGAGGTTTGCTTATTACTGTTTAAATACAGCGCAGGAATTCTTCCACCTATCTGATCTACCTATATAATGGATGTTTCAAAATCTGAATAAATGTATGCCAACAGCGAATACACGGAGTAACCTCCCACCCATGAAAAATTAATTGGTGCAAGGCTCAATACAGTTCCCTGTGGTATTCCTAGCGTCATTGCTTTAATTCGGCTTATAACAATTTATAGATTAGTATGTATGTAGGTATTGGTGTAGAAATCAAAGAGCGTAAGATATTTGTCATTTGCGCTAAAGTAATAATAATTTCCGTCCCTCACTGTTTTTCCCGTAGACACTTCTCGTATCACATTCCAAAGTCCACGAAAGACACATGTCACGCCGATTCCCCCAACCGTGACACAGCAGCTTTTTATCATAAGATCTTATACACAGTCACTGCCATTTATCTGACCCCTACAACCTTCAGGGACAAAGTCGTAGCTACAACCTGTCATTACATCTACGTAGGTACGAATATAATTGTAACCTTTGGTCTGAGTGTATTTTTGTTCTGTGTAGCTATGGATGGTGCTGTATCATGCTTGGTTGGTAGGTGTTTTACAGACTGTGAATGCAGTGCCGTAGGATTTATGTTAATAATGTTTTTAACTTTGCGAATGTCACCGTGAAGTGACAGGTAGATGATAAAGTTACAATAATGAAAATGATATTAGTTATATTAGTAATTGTGACACTGACAGACACAAAAACCCTTAGTTTACAGGGTGATAGGGACATCGACGCACAATACATGATTCTGAATCACCCGTTGAAAGGATTCGTAGGCTATTAAAAAAAAAATCTGTTCAGTACATTTTGACCGCTTAGGTTTTGTGCTTTTCTATGAAAAGGCAGATTTTTTTTTGACATCCGGCTTCGTATTTCTACGCTAGAGGTCTAGAATAATGTACTGAATTCATGGCTTACAGTTTGCGCGTCGATGTACCTGCTACCATGTGTTAATGGGCAGAGACCCAGTCAAGATAATTAAGCAATTTATTAGTCAAAGAATTCGACCCCCGGACTTCCAATAGGAATTTTCTAATACAAAAGTGTTAGAGATTAGAGACTACTTTCAGGTCAAAAACGGCGGTCCCTAAGTACCGGTTATGGAATATTCTACATGAAACTCTATGCAGTTTAGCAGTCGAAATTACGAACTAAATTGAACTTTTCACTTTATATGTAGTACAAAGATCAAGCGATGTTAATGTACTGAGTTTTAACACACATAAACTTAAAACAAAAAGTTTCACAATGACAATCTTGTGGCTGTCAACATTTTTTTTCAGCTATTAAACGCCATTCATTGAGGTTTTTACAACCGCGAACCACTTTTTATGAAGAATCTTATAGACCACCCCAACAACGCGCTTCGTATAAAACTAGTGAATCGGATCTGAACTTTCACTTTTCAGAAGATAAAAGATTGTTATTACTAGCAATTTTAGTACGCAACAAAGCCCAGATGACTTGCGTTTTTGGTATGAAAAGATCGCTTTCACGATCTGTAAGATTTTATCAGGTCCAAAAGCATTTTAAATCTTTTCCTGCTTACATATATTTCTGGTTGTAGAATCCTTCTGCAGCGAGGTGTGAGATAGTGAGACCTTATCTCTCCGAAACTATTCACAACTCACACTCACCTTCGGTTTGCCGACGCGGACGATATCTTAGTCATGGCTGAGACTATGGAGGACCTTAGTACAATGCTCGATGACCTCAGTAGAGCCTTTGAAAGAGTGGGTCTTATAATGAACATGGACAAAACGAAGGTCATGTCAAATGCCCATGTAACACCCACTCTCATAAAGATCGGAGACGCTACACTCGAAGTCGTGGACGAGTATAGGACAAACTATCCAGTTAGGTAGGTCCAACTTCGAGAAAGAGGTTAATCATCGATCCGACTCGGCTAGGCAGCGTTCGGGAAGCTACGCAATATCTTCTCGTCCCACATACCGTAGTGTCTCAAGACGAAAGTCTTTGACCAGTGCGTGTTGCCAGTGATGACATATGGCACTGAAACGTGGTCGCTCACAATGGGCCTTATTAGAAGGCTAAAAGTCACCCAAAGGGCATGGAGAGGGCTATGCTTGGAATTTCCCTGCGTGATTGAATCAGAAATGAAGAGATCCGCAGGAGAACCAAGGTAACTGAAATAGTCAGAAGAATTGCCAAACTGAAGTGTCAGTGGGCAGGGCACATTTTTCGCAGAACAGATGGCCGATGTGGCCAAAAGGTTCTGGAGTGGCGACCGCGTTCCGGAAGACGTAGCGTTGGAAGGCCTCCCGCAAGGTGAACTGACGACCTTGTGAAGGCCGCAGGAACCCGTTGGATGCGAGAAGCACAGAACCGGTCGAAGTGGAGGTGCTTGGGGAAGGCCTATGTCCAGCAATGGACGTCTTTCGGCTGAAATGATGATGATGATGATGAGGATGACATTAGACTGCCAGAAAACCAGAATTCTGAAGACCCGCACAGATACCGAAATAGCTTCAAAAACTAAACGCTGCGCTGCTGTCATTACTATGGAGAACGAAAGAATAACGTTTGGACACAGTTCGTGAAACACACGAGACGTTTTCTTATAAAGTGATTACTGTTCATATAAAAGATTTCAAAATCGTGGTAATCCGCGAACAATCTTTGGCTCTATTCAATAAATAATCGTATTATGCTAAACACAAGCCACGTATGGTCATAAACATGATAATTGATGTACGCTAATCTGTCCCACTGAGCAAGGGGATTACAAATTACAACACATCGTCTTCACCAGTTTGATCCAACGTCCTTCGCCTGTCAGAGGCATCAGTTTCCTTACATCATAAGTCAAGGGAAGCTGTAACATGGAAGTACTCAGCTTTTAACGTAAGCCTTTTTTCTCTCCCAACGGCGCTAAGCTCATGTAAAAACATTTTTACATTAGCGTGATTGATTACTCTATTCAGTTGCGTAACGTTGGATATATGTTGCTTGTCTCCATCTCATGTACGTATTATTTGGTTGCGTGCGAAACTGAGATTTTCAAATGGCCTAGAGAGGTCTAAATTTGACGTGACGTGTATGGTTTTTGAGGTCAATCTCTACTTTCATAATCATCATCTAGCTGGCCACTGCTCGTCATAGTCCTCTCCAATAGAACGACCCTGAGCTTTATTCTCGACTACTTAATCCATCTGTTACGAACGACCCTGCGAAGATAGTCACTTCACCTAACCTGAGGGTCAAAAGTTCCCTACATTTGCAGAAAATTAAGAAACTGACAGCCCTTTGTCTTCTATAAGAAATTTTATGCTTATAAGCCCATTCCCCGAAATCACAGAGGCAATTCTCGTAATTTTAAAAATGGTCACAGTCTGATCTCAGTCCCAATCTGTCAAAAATACCTCTGATTTCATTACATTTTTGACATTGATTGTCGCTGAGATGAGATTGCGATTCCAACTAGTTTTTGATAAATCCTTTTTTGTTCCAAATTAATACTGTATCTCTGGTTAGGCCTATGACGCATGTATTGCGGTAGGCAATTATAAATGACGGACGAATTTCAAGCTTTGTATAAGATTAATATGTTTGGGTATAAAAGGTTAAAGTAATAAGGTATCCACCTTATTTGACCTTTGAGCCTTGACCGCTCACATCCAAGATTTGTTGGTAAAAGGGTAGCCAACTTTTTCTGTCCGAGACTTTTCAATTTTGGATCGAGGTTGTGACTGGTTTCATTTGTGGTAAGTTCATCTACAGCCTGCCCTTTGGCAGTCTGTGATAACTTGATAAGTAAAGTTCATCCACAATTTCTACACAGCAGTGCTATTCTGTAAAAATCTCACCGTGAAAACTTTGGTGAAGTGAGCGTGGAGTGAGCTGTCAATAGTGTCAATTCCTAGCAAAAACAAACTCACTTCAGCTAAGTTTTCACGGTGAGATTTTTACAGAATCGACCGGCAGATTACTATTAAATCATCAATCTCTTGTCCTTGTCCCAATTTATCTGGGGTCAGCGCAACATGTCTTTTCCTTCCATACTTCTCCATTAGTCGTGAATCGTGATGCCGCTGGTCATCCTTTTCTAGCCATTATCATCTTTCACAAAGTCCATCCATCGGTTCTTCGGTCTTACCCTAATCTTATAGCCATCCACATTCTTAAAAAAAAGGTTTTTTTTTAAATGTCCTTTTAAGAGCGTTTACGCCGTACGGCATTTCATACAAACTTTCAAGTTCTTATTTTTCAAAATGAATGAACCGATTTTAATGAAACTTCATACGCATATGCAGGATTCAAAGGTCTAAAAAGTTAGTAGAGAACATTTTCGAAAGGTCTTATTTAAAATAAGATAACTGGAAGTATTCCATATGGAGCGTCTGCCTACCTGACCTTCACAACCCAGTTACTGGGTAATACTGAACCCCTTGGTAAGTCTGTTTGGCAGACTTGGGCTTCCGACTACCAGTGACAACTGTCATAGATCTACAAATAGCAACCGGGATCTACGGTTTAACGTGCTTTTCGAGGCACGGAGAGGTCTCAATATGTAATGGATGGTCACCCATCCACATATCAACCTAGGCAAGCGTAGCATTAACTTTCGATCGACCCAAGTGGCTATTACTATGTAGCAATGGCCCAGCAAAAGAACATTTTATTAAAATCAAATTGGTGCCCAAAGAGGTTTGTCATGTCATACCTTTTTGCGAACACAAAAAAAAACAAATGAAAGAAACTCATTTCCACACAAAACTTGAATAAATTCACACATCGTTGACCAACGACATAATTTTAAGGAAGCTCGTTGAAACAAAGTATAAGCCATTTTTTACGGCTTATGTAAATATTATAATTTATGAAATATAAAGTTTTATTAAGCTCCTGACTACCTGAATAGGTACCTACATATATTTTGTTTTGCAACTCATAAAGCATTTATATGTGCAATTGTGCATTTAAAATAAACTTCCGTACTTGTTTTATTACTTTTGGAAGGACGAAAGGTAGTATTTATTATCATATTGATTGCCTCAATTATCCAGCAGTAGGTAAATATGTTCTATAGGTCTTTTAGTTACTACTTCAATAAATGTATGCTCGTTTCGAATTTATAATATTAACTTATCCATATTGATATTATAAATTCGAAAATAACTCTGTCTGTCTGTCTGTATGTTACCTTTTCACGCCTAAACCACTGAACGAATTTCGATAAAATTTTGCAGAGAGATAGATTGCATCCCGGGGAAGGACACAGGATAGTTTTTATCGATGTCGATAACAACTATCCTATGTCCTTCCCCGCGGCTTCGCCCGTGAGGTATGTACCTTGCGGGCGGAGCCGCGGGCGAAAGCTAGTTACTTATAAATAATATCAGCATATTCTATCCTGCGCCGCATGCTCTGTCACTTGTGCACTTGATAATCTTAATTATGACTGCGTTCTTTATGCGCGTTGGACATTTTTTGAGATGGGAAAAGACAATTAAACTGGCGCCACTGCTACCGTAAGCGAGACCGCACGTGTTTTATTTATAAGATGATTAAAAAAATACCCGCTTGGGATGTGTTCAGCTGTCCTCGGGATGTACTCGGTTTTAATGTACATATATTCGATGTCAGTGAGTGATGGCAAAGTATTCTGTTTGTGTTTTGTTTTCATTTCTCTCGGCACTACCGGAGTGCCACTGTTTTTTTTGCCATCTATACGCTAAGAAGATTGTTCCACAGCAGGGGAGAAAGGCCTCTTCGCATATAAAGAAGGCACGAGCACTATATTACCAACTCACGATTAAATTAGCATTATTTAATGTTGGGCTCGGCTTCTAGTCCGGATGCAGAACCTCGGCAATCGGCTGTAACTTAGCCAATAAAAAAGAAAATTTTTAAAATATTCACCTGTTGTACTATCACTTCTAAGGGTTGTCCAGTCTGTAATTCTTCTGAAGGCCTCCTTGTAGGCCTCACAGCATATTCTCTTTCACCAATTATCTGAAACAATAGCAAAAAAACAATTAATTGATGTCTCAACAAAGTGTGCTGGTCAAGCTAACTGTTCGTAACAAAAACACCTCGTCATCCGTTCAACCAGTGGAGTTACGGAAAACGTGACGTCAATATCACTTCGGTACTTTACAAGTAAAAAATAAGAAGATAACTGTGAGCCTAGCACGATACAAATAACTACAATATCTATATTTATAGTACCTATATATATACAATTCCAATGACGGTACTTAGTTTTTAAGACTTCATGTCTATGGTCAACCATAGACTTGAACGAGTTTCTTGCCCGTTCTTCTCCATAGAGATCTACGTTTTGGAATGGGCAACTAGCTTTAACTTTCTGACTAACTGACAGACTATTTAATTTTGACAATTCAAAAGTGCCTGTACAAGGTTTAATTGAAATAAATGCTTTGAATTTGAGTCTTGACGCAAACATTTAAACCGTAATGCTATAGATAGCTGTTGAAAGTATTTTCGATTCAAAAATCGTTCGAATTTACTATTGGGAATTTACTTGGTTGGCTTTAAAAAGATAAGCAGGATTCGTCTTGTCATGCCAATTAAAAACACAACAAACAATCAAATATGAGTGGAGGCTGCAGGGCATCAGGCTGCAGTTAATTTAACCTATTTTCGTTTTTTTTTCTCAACCCTCTTTTCTTAGGTGGATAGATAGGAGAGCGTAAATTGCTTAGCTATGTCACTGAAAAGTGGTCTAGAAGATTGTGGGGGACCAGCGTGGTACAATGCGTGCCACGAAAGAAGAGACTTGACCCCGCCTCCCCCGCTCTTTCCGCCGCCCCTATGACGTCCGGTTTCGTCCCGCACTAAGACCTCATACCGCTAAAGATACCTAAAATCGTGTACTGCGCAAGTCAAACCACGTGGTGTGTCAAGTCTCATCTTTCGTGGCACGCATTGTAATTGCGGAAAACATCAACAGTAGCAATGGCTTTCATTTTGACAGTTCAACAACATTCATTGCGTTATAGACGTTCCTGAGCAGACAAATTTTTCGAACATATTTGTAGCAATGTATTGGCAATATCATTCAAAATGATCAGATTATTACAAGTGTGTTACGCAATTAGGGTGCAGGAAAGCAAGGCACACATGCACACAAGGGAGAAGCCCTTAATACTCATACTCAGCAATGGATGGAACAAGGCTGCAAATTATGATGATATCTCGATATGGCGATGATTGACTGAAATGGCAATATTTCTCTCATTGCCGCATTATAGTTGCCATATTATAAATTATAATAGAGAGGTATGAGGTGTAAAGTTCACTTATGCTCCATAGAATAGGGAGGATCCTCCGATCAGACGAGTATCATGTTTAGTGTGCAGCTGCCCGACGATTGATGTTCGGGACGTTGTATGCTAGTTGCGCGGCAAACTCTGCTTGCGCGATGCAGGATTTTGAGTGACATCAGGACGTTGCGTACTTCGCATGTGGCGGTGTAGATCCCGCCACAATGTCATCGTTAAATCGAAGGAATCTCGCGCAAGTGCGTCGATCATTGGCCCAGTAACTGCCCCGTTTTGCGGTGAAGCTCAAAGAGACCACAATCATTAAGCAGCTTATCTTCCCCAGCGACCTATAATGTGTTAACCTAAGCCTCCAACAGATTGTTGCGTCCCACATTTTACCGCAAATGCATCGCGTGGTTTTTTTTCCTCTATTCCGTTTAAGTGGTTAGGTCAAAAGCAACAGTCATCTTCTAATTGTCGTAGCTTTAGCCACACGCGCTTGTTAAGGGTTACCAGAATATAAAATAGAATAAAACTATTGTCACAGACTGGAATAGGAATCGTTTAACTCAGATAATGGACCATGATCTGAGTTAAAATGCAAAAAGCATGGCAAAAAGTCTCCTATGTCCAATAGGAGACTTTTTCCGGTAGGTAGTAGGTTCCCGTGGGATAACTTCCGACCTAGGCTCCAGAAATATCTGCTACTCCAGGCCGAAATTGAAAGGCTACTTTCTATCGAAATCCGCTATTCATCGGAAAAGGTAAAAGACAAACAGACAAGCTACTTTATAGGTATATGGTTATACCAGAGAGCTAGATACTCGATACTCGTAGTCGACAAGTCAACATAAATTATAAAAAAAATAGTGTTACTTTAAGGCTCCTACAAACAGGCGCGACGCGCGACGCGAATCGCGCGCGACACAAAGGCACCGCTCGTTGCGAGACTTGCGGTGCCTGTGTGTCACGCGTGATATTATCGCGTGTCGCGCCTGTTTGAAGGAGCCTTTATTCTTGAGGCTTCAACGATGTTATTTACACAGTCTTAGTCATGCCTATTATATCACAGACCTAAAAAAATAAAAAAAAAGTAAAGTTACACGTGGTATGTGGCAAATGCAAGTAAAGACTATAATTAAAATATCTCCAAGAAACAGCTGGAACCTATCGCCTTCCATCAACTTATTACTATAATTAACTGTCTCTTGCGTGGAAAGAAAAGATTTTGTCAATGAGCTATTAGGCACCAACTACTTATAGTTCGGCCGCCGAGATAATGCTGTTTTTGACACCTGTCAGTTTCATACAAACGAATACCTGCGTTTCGAATATGATTTTAATTAGTTATTAGAATTGTCGCAACAACGGAGTCCGGAATGCATGCTCTCGACGACCACGGCTGGACTGCACCTTTGAAAATAGATAAAATAGATAAGACGTTGAAGAGATTTGTATATTTAAAGCAGTAATTAAATAATTATTTAGATAAATACCCAATATTTATCTAAATAATTATTTAATTACTGCTTTGCATGTCTTTGTAATGGTCTTTTGTATAGTAACTACAATTGCTTTTTTTTTTGTATGTTTTGACGAATAAATAAATTATTTGACTTTGACATCTCCTATTGATTTAGAGCTCAAGCTTTTAATTGCTTTAAAATACCTTAAAATGCCTTCCCCTAAATTCATCCAATTAATGTTTATTTGTTTCACCTTGAGTTTTGTCCAATAAATTACGCTAAATCGCTAATCGCTTTAATTATATCAAATACCGTAATAGGTTTTAGTAGCATCTTCCTCAACGATACCGAAAACATCATCACCTTAAATAATTGACATGTCATAAATTTTGACATTTGGTAACCCTGTACAGTCGGCCATGTTTTTAGTTGCGTAGCGTTGGCACAAAATTGTCCAATTTACACGTAAGTAGGTACTGTTTGATGATCAGCGGTTTGGGTTTGCTAAGAAAGCCCAGTCGCACTCGTAACCGGTTAGTGCACAAAAAATATGGGAACAACTATAATGTTTTGATATTCGACAAGTTTAGGTTATGAAGTTGGTAAATATGTTATGTTTTAGCTGGTGATTTACACGTCTTGATGTTGATATTTTTTGCGCCTTTTTATATTTATTACAGAAAGACTTTAAAATTAATAAGGTACCAAAGAGTACTCTCAGACGGCCCAAAATTTTGTATCTTTTTGTTTTGAGCTCTGCGGTACCGACGGAGGTGAATTTAATCCTATTTTTGACAGCTGTTGTGGACTGCCAAGACATACACATAAAAACACTCTATAAAAGGCTACTAAGACTCTCAAAGCAAAGCTCTGAAATACGTTCAAAAGTCCTTCAATGTATACTTAATTTTTAGATTACCTACCTACTAGTGCGAACGTAGCAGCTAAAACTAGGTAACTACCTACAATATTTTGACATTATTAGTCAGTGTGGATAGGTACAGAAAAATACAGATAATGGTGCGACCGACCACATTGCGACAACCTTCAATCAGCTGCAATGAATGACATGCACAATTTTGGTAAACGACAACCCGTTCCCAAGCTGTGTAATAAGAATATTGTTTCGCAAAAATTGTACAAAAAATATTCTTAGAAACCAGAAGTGAGGACAGTTTTTTAAAAAGAAAACACGACACGGCCTACACAACTATTCATTTAAATTACAAAAACCGTTACAAGAAAATAATTCAACACGATCTCTAGTACGCGTCCGTCCCGTCCGAGCTCCGCAGCAAAAGGTGTTAGAGGCGAGTGTTAGATTTTATTCCTGATCATTTAATTTCTAAGATCAGAAGTGGGATAAATCACGTGCTTAGTGCTGTTTGTGCCATCTATTTTAAGTTAACTAAATGTCCGTTAGTGTTTGAATTTGACCTAATTACTGCAAGTTTTGTTGTTTTGTGTGTTCGCGCGTATCAGCGAGTGTTAGATTTTATTCCTGATCATTTAATTTCTAAGAATATTATATTTTTAATCGTGTTTTGAGCAAACAATCATTTTTATAAATTATAATTTTAAAATTACCCAAGTGATATTAACTAACAAGTCAATCAGGACTGAGTACTGGTTGTCAAGTCTGACAACCAGTCTTACCAAGGAGTATCGTATTATACATAGTAATTGGGTTGTGGAGGTCAGATAGGCAGTCGCTCCATGTAAACTACTGGTATTCAGCTGCATCTGGTTAGACTGGAAGCCGACCCCAACATAGTTGTGAAAAGGCATGGCAGATGATGATTATTTAACAACAGAATCGGCACCATATTTTGCTGATTTATGACTCCTACAAACAGGCGCGACACGCGATAAAATCGCGTGGTGCCTTTGTGTCGCGCGCGACTATATCGCGTGTCGCGCCTGTTTGTAGGAGCCATTATGGGCACGGAGGCGGTAAAAATATTGTTCGAATAAAATCTATACCTACCATAATCTAAACATCCTAAACTACTAGGAATTAGTTTAAGATGTTTAGATTATAGTAGGCTATGTACAAACGCCAGCACATCAACCTACCTCAATCTGTCAAATTTCTTTAATAGATTTTCAACCTTATCACAATAGTGGAAGGGAATGTTAGATTGATTTGGTAAAATTTGACAGATTCGGGTGGGTTGACCTGTTGGCGTATGTACCTACATAGTAATTATTATAAAGAGAATTTGATATTTTGTATGTTTATTTGTTACGCTTTCACGCTAAAACGGCGAATTTGAATGAAATTTGGCACATAGGTACATAGAAATTTAAAAAACAAAAAACTTCTTTCATATATCTATGGGCACATGGGTATAGACTATGACCTGGATTAGTAGGTATAGGATACTGTTTATCCCGATATTCTAACGGGATCGGGACTTATGCGGGTGAAACCGTGGGGCGCCGCTAGTATATCTATACTATACATATACCTATACTATAAATACTATCCATACTAATATTATAAATTCGAAAGTAACTGTGTCTGTCTGTTTGTCTATGTGTCTGTCTGTCTGTATGTTACCTTTTCAAGCCTAAACCACTGAACGGATTTCGATAAAATTTGGCAGAGAGATAGATTGCATCCCGGGGAAGGACATAGGATAATTTTTATCCCGATATTCCCACGGGATCGACACTTATGAGGGTGGAACCGCGGGGCGCAGCTAGTGATATTATAAAGAGGTACCTAAAGTTTGTGAGGTTGTAGGTGGCTCTGGAACTACTGAACTGATTTTGAAAATTCTTTTACCAGTAGAAAATCACATTCATTCTGAGTGTCATCTAGGCTATAGGTATAATATTCATCATCTACTTATATATGTAAATGAATATCTTAGAAGATATCAGAGATTTAAAACGCGGGGGAGGAGCGGCTGGCGGCGCGGTACGAAGTTTGCCAGGTTAGCTAGTTAATTAAATAAAGCTGAAATTATATTTTACAAAAATATTCCAAACACTCTGTTTGGAATATTTTTGTAAAATTTAAAAAGAGTGTCCATGGAGTTTCTTGCCCGTTCTTCTCCATAGGTACCTACGCTTTGGAATGGGCAACTAGCTTCATATTTTCTGACTGACCGACTTCTTGACAATGCAAAAGTGCCTGTAAATGGTTTAATTGAAATAAATACTTCGAGTTTGAGTTTTTTTTTTGTTTGAACGCGCGCCAATCTCTGGAACTATAGGTAAGTAAGTATGATTTGAAAAAAATATTTTTTCATTTGATAGCCCAATTCTTGAGGTTGGACTGTTTAACATCACGCTACAATCCTAGGAGACGAATAAAAAGCAAAAAATATAAATCAGCTTAGCGTAAGCTTAGCGCAAACGATGTAACAGCGCGGGTTGCGATACTTGCGGTGCTATATTATACATAGGTATTAAAACAAATCACGCCGACAAAGTCGCGGGCAGAAGTAGTAAAACTGTCAAGGAAGGTTAAAAGGTTAAAAATACAATTACGGTTTTATTGTACGTAAACTTAAGTGTCGTTTACATAATTTTATTGTTGTCTACATTATGTACGAGAGGCGCCAAGGGGCGGTAATAGGTCAACCCATCAATCTGGCTTGTCGTTGTCCTATGTCCTTTTCCCAACCACGTTGGGTTCGGCTTCCAGTCTAACCGGATGCCGCTGACTACCAGTATTTTACATGGAGCGACTGCCTATATCCTCTCCATCCCAGTTAATGGGTAACACGATACCCTTGGTAAGACTGGTTGTCAAATTTTCAGGTTTCTGACGACCCGTAAAGACTGTCAAAAATCAACGAATGACAGCCGGGACCTACCGAAACACGAAGGGGTCTAGATATGTAATGTAATCGACCTCGGCAAGCGTAGTTTAATAAAATCAAAGGTAAGAACGCACGGGTCAATCAAAGGTAATAGGTATCAATCATTATATCAAATAAAAATGCCATATCCAGTACTTTGTAGTTCATTGTTTAAACAACGACGTAATTCCCGCCAAATCCAGCCCATCAGTTCTAATTTCAAATTGTGTCGGGACGCCCGACCAATAAGAGCGCGATACGATTAGGCATGCATGCGATTAACCAATAAGATCGCAGTGATTGTGGACGTTAATATGGCCATGTTGGATTCTCTACGAGTCGAGGCGAGGTGCTAAACACTGGATACGTTACGTAGATACAATTTAAACCAGAATAATGAAAAGTTTTAAGCTAATTGATTGTATTCAAATTAGTCTATTTTGTACGTTTTTAGTAGACTTGAAACGGATCTAATTTTAGATAGGTTCTGTTTTTATAAATTTCTAATTCAAAGCATACCTACGATTTTCATACTTTTTAAAGTTTCCACAAAATAGTTGATGAAAATTAAATGTAATAATTAACAATTATTATAATGGATTTTATGTATCTAAGAATATACGTAAAATCTACAAAAAACGGTTACAAAATAAATGTTTTGTGACATTTACTTAGCTATTATTATCTTCCTCCGCTAATTATCACAAAAATTAAGCAACTCAATGATTCTCTTGATTTTCATTGTGTAAAAATCCTAGCTGGTATGTTTGTGAGCAATTTTTTCTACATTGTATGTAAACGTAGGTCGCGACACGCATTGCGCATGCGTAGGTCAAATGTCACAGCTACAATGGCGGGAACCGTGGTTGCCACTCGATAAAACAGGTATACGAACGGATGTCTGTATGCATGCTTATTTTTGAATGGCAATTAACACAATACTCGTAATAGCGTTTTTGGTATTCAATTCAAAGTGGTATCAACAGGAAAATATTGTTATACAATAAAGGTTGGGATTCTAGGCAGCCTGGCTAAATAATAACAGCCGTAGGTACAGGTCTATCGATCAGGTTAAGCTACGCTTGCCGCGGTTGGGTTGTGAATGGATTACCATCTTTAAATACCGATACACCCCCGTGCCTCGGAAAATGTGGACCGACGACCTTGTGAAGGCCGCTGAAACCCGCTGGATGCGAGAAGCACAGAACCGGTCGACGTGAAGGTGCTCAGGGGAGGCCTATGTCCAGGGTGCTTACTCTTCAATTTAATTCCGATAGATCAACATTGGAATTGTGACTCTTGAGTTCGATGCTAGCGCCAAATGATTTTTAGATTGGGTGTCCATTTCGGAGAACTACGTGGAATTGGGTTCGGGCTTGGCGTGGGGTAATTGTTGACAATATTGTTTTCAAGAGTACCGAATCACGTGACCGTAAATTAACATTGGAATCATATTGGCATCTCATTGGAATTAAAATTAGTTTGGAGAGTAAGCCCCCAGAATTGGACGTCTTTCGGCTGAAACGATTTTGATGAATTCAAGAACACACCTAGCAAATTTTAACCCATTCTTAGTAATAATTACTTAGGTCGAAATCGTTTTAATTCTATCATACAGTGATCATCGTTCGATTATACTTTTGAAGGGACAACCCTAGGTTTAATAAAAGTTAAACACTTTATGCTTATACAAACAACAGTCAGTAATGCAAACTTTTCATTTCTATTAACTAACTAAAGTGGTTAAGGCGAAAGCGCCAGCGTAAGTAGCCTGCGAAATTCTTTTTTTTTTAAGTACGTTTTTTGCAATTTGCTGGTCAGTATTAAGTTGTACGTTGATTAATATATTATTATGATTCGCGGCCGTAACAAATATGTATTTACAGAATTATAATGGTAAGGTTATGGAAGTCAGTTATGCAGTCGTTCCATGTAACATACTGGTATTCTATTCAGTTGTATCCGGTTAGACTGGAAGTCGACCAACAAGGAGTTCCAACATGTGAGGAAAAGATTAGGCAAATTAATTTTGATTTTTTCACATGTCAAAATGGAACTATCGTGCAATAATTAGCAAACAAGTGCTGATCGAAGTTTTAACGTAGAGTTGCCAATTATGATGTAGTTATATTATAATATGCAAATCAATGTCACATGATCTAAATTCTACAAGCGTAAAAAATTACTTAGCTAGGTCATTGTTTTTTGAATTCTCGAATAAATACTAAAATTGCAAAGGTATTTATTGAGCCTGATCTATGGGGGGTGTTAAATAGGGGTATAAAAGAAACGTTTTCCTACGGCATTTTATGCCTTATGGTACGGAACCCGAACATTTTCGAAATGTCTTATTTAAAAAAGATAACTGGAAATCTCTATTTCTATGGAAAATTTAAAATCGGTCTAGTTTGGAAGTAACACTATTTTTCGAAAATGTTCTTAACTAACTTTTTAGACCTTTGTATCCTGCTTATGCGTATGAAGTATCATTAAAATCGGTTCATTAATTTCGAAAAACAAGGGCTTGAAAGTTTGTATGAAATGCCGTACGGCGTAAACGCTCTTATAGCAAAACAATATTCAATTATCACACTAAGAAAGATCATTACTTCTAACCCCGATACCAGGAGAGCATAGCACACTAGAATTAGATTGTATCGTTCCACTCAATCCACTATCATTACGGAGTGTCAAGGCTCTCACCCGTCCTTTAGTCATGTAACCCTGGTACTTATAATTAATTATAGGTACAGCATTAGTAGGTATAAGTGCGGTATTACAATGAACTGGCTTCGCCCGTGACTTTGCTTGCTCTTCTGGTTATTTTAAAAGTGACTTAATTACTTCAAATTATATTTGTTAAGAATTTTCTTTTGTTTCAGTTCCGTGATATTAATGAATTTAAGCCCCGTGCTCGCCATTTAATGGACCGATTACATAATTACTTAATTCATTTAGAATTAGCATTGCCATTCAACGAACAGAGAGCAGTGGTGGCTCAGTGGTAACGGCCCCGACTTACGAGTTGTACGTCGTTGGTTCGAACCCAGCCAGGCGTTTTACTTTGTGTAAATAATTTCATAACCTCTCAAAACGTTGAAGGAAAATATCGTGAGGAAACCGGAATGTCCTAGAACCAAAAAATCGAAGACATGTATTTTTGGTGTATACTTTGGGTTGTCCTTAAATAAATAAATTACAAACATTTATTTTGTAGTTAAAAATGCATAGGGGAAGAAATGGGATTAAACCTTTTGTTTTTGTATTTATTTGTATACCTACTTAGTTAATAGTTAGTTAGTCATTTAATTTAGTCCTAGTCTAAATAGGTAGTTGTGTAATAAATAAATGTAATATAGACATTTAAATGTTGTAAAGCCATGTGACATCTACCTACCCGGACTGGGCCCTCGTGGTAGATTATAGCCCACTCCCTCTCGAAGGGAGGAGGCCTGTGTCCCAGCTGTGGGAACATTACAGGCCATTTTTATTTATTTATTTATAATAAGCACACCAACAGCACAATCACTTACAATTCAAATCAAAACAACATCTAATATTGGCATTTCAGTAATCATGCAAATAACAGGAATGCATAACATAATTATGAAATATGAATATCAGAGACAAAAGAAAACAATAATAAAAAGTGTGTCTATTAGAACTCTATCTAGAACACAACAAAACAAACCAATTTGAGCTACTTAGACATGCATTCATCGCATTGTTTAAATACGACGTCTGTATGAAGCGAAACTCATGGAGAAAATATCAACAGGGTAATCTGTCTGTTTGGACCTTTCATTATATTGCCTTGCCATACGTGTTAGCGGGCTATTAAATGTGGTATTTAATGTGGATGTAGTCAATTCCAAAATACAATGATGACGCTTACTACGTTGGCTAGACCGAAAGTTAAAATAGTTTACCAAATGTGCATCTATGGAACCGTTAATAATTTTATGAAGTATTAGTAAGTCAGAATGGTTACGTCTTTCTTTTAAGCTAATCATTTTAAAGTGCCTTAACCTGTCATCTGTGGTCTGTGTCTGTTATAGGCTGACTATGCATGTATGTACCTATGTTTTACAATAAAAAATTAACAATGAATCCATAAAATCCATGACATTCTATTTTTGTTCTATTGCATCGTTTTAAATAAAAATATATAGCTTTGACATTTAAACTAATAGACACACATCAGAAAAAAATACTAACGCAGGCTACTCTAGCACATTTGACATCATTAAAAATGTTGCCAATTAAAATATTTTTGCATAATATTTCGAGATGGTAACACGAAAGTGATACTCATACTGGAATAATTAAATACCTAAATTATTTTCATTGCAATTAAGTATATTGGGCTGTTAAATTGGTATACTATATCATAGGTAGGTATAGTATTTAAATTAAGTGTCAAAATTAAATATTTGAAACTAATGGGACCTTATAGATAATCAATTCATTCGTCCAGATTCCAACTTGATGACAATGGGACCACCTCGAGAGTATAAACTTTAAAAAAAAAAATTAAAATAGGTCCACATTTCTATAGGGCTTCTGATATACATACAGTCGTGCGTGTGACACGAAGAAGAAGTTGTTGTAGTTGTCAGACTTTTGGGCTTCTGACGAGCCGTAAGTCCCGTAACAACTGTCAAAATTCTACGAATGACAGAGGTGCCTATAAGTGTTGCCTCCTTCCTGAAAGTTGTCTCAAAAATAAATCAAAGAAACCTCAATTAAAAACATAGACCTACCAGCAAATCTTTTTATTAGGTTGTCAATTAAATGCTTTTTAGGGTTCCGTACCCAAAGGGTAAAAACGGGACCCTATTACTAAGACTCCACTGTCCGTCTGTCTGTCACCAGGCTGTATCTCATGAACCGTGATAGCTAGACAGTTGAAATTTTCAATCAATCAATCAATAGTCTTTATTTGTAAACATAGATTCCAACAGTGTGCAAGATGTTGTTTCACAGATGATGTATTGCTTTTGCCGTTATAACAACAAATACTTACTAAAAACAGAATAAAATACATATTTAAAGGGGGCTCTCTTACAACAAACGTGTTTTTTTCGGCATTTTTGCCTTGAGGTACGGAACCCTTCGTGTGCGAGTCCGACTCGCACTTGGCAAGTTTTTTCTTAATCTTTCAACTTTACAAGCAATTTAACCTGTAGGTCATCATATTTTTTGCTAATTAATATGTCTATAAGAAGGTGGCTAATTTTAGCATACAGATTTAAAGTATTTCCGTCATGGTTATATTAATATTATTCATATTTGACCACTTTATATATAGATTATAATATTAGTAGGATATGCTAGCTGCGCCCCGCGGTTTCACCCGCGTACACGTCGATCCCGTGGAAATATCGGGATGAAAGCTTATACCTAATTGTTAATCCAGAGTGTCAGCCTAGCTACCTCCATACAAAATTTTATCAAAATTGGTCAAGCCTAACGGCTTCCTATTACTAAGTTCTCTATTATAGTTTCCTATTAACGCTCTAACGAGCGTGAAGGAGTAACAAACATAGAAACACACATACACCCACTCACAAACTTTCGCCTTTATAATATTAGTGTGATATGAAATATTATGTAGGTATATTGTATGTTATGTAATATTGTGTGGATTGTATAGTACCTATAGATTAGTTAATTAAGGCTAAAAATAGTTTACAAAAAAACTCGACCTCGTTAAGAGAATTAAGATATGTTATTTGATTTACTTTTTAAAGGTTTTTTATTTTTTTGGAAATATCATACCTTTTTTTTGTCGGGGGAAACCTTCAAAAAACACCCGACCTCCGGGGGGAAGGTCGGGGAGTGTGGAATTTTTACCTCACTAAAACCACCCCTGTGATCACAATCAGCATATGTGCTGATTGTGGGGTGGTCCCGGTTCCTCTTAAAAGACAAATTCCGGAACCCCCCCGTCCTACTGATCCTTTGGATTAGATTTTTTTTTATTAGGTTCACACACAACGCTTTATTTTTTTTCATTTTACCATTTATTTATATATATTTTTTTATATATGTACACACACATAATTATATAAAAAGACAAGAAAAAAACAGAACAGAAAAATAGGTACAAAGGTGAAGCTTGTTCACTAAAGAAATAAGTTGAAGTCCCATAACGAATTTTACATTTATTTTACATAATTTGAAAAGCTAACGATAATAATATGTACAAGTATGTAAAATGGGGGGAAATAATCAAAGGGCAAAAAAAATATTCAAATTCAAATAAACGTTGGAAAAGCAAATAAGAGTGAAAACAGCAATTTAGAATAATACGAGCTTTATATAGTATAATTACCTAAGAGTACCTACCTATACGATTTAATCGTACTTACTTAGGGTAAGAAAAATCTTACTGCCAACGTAATCATCACAAAAAAAATGTAACGGTCAAATAAAGAAGCCAACATATCGGCCAGTACCTACCTCACTTATACTTTCTCAAAATCGACCGATCTGCCTTGATACGGCATTTCGTCTCGTGACATATTTAAAACCACACTGTTGAAGGTTTGGCCTTCTGCAACAGGTTACAATATCTTTGTTTTGGGGCTTCGTTTTGTCACATTTTAGCGCTTTTTCGAATTCTGCACACTTACAAATGTTTCTAGTGTTACTACTTTATCAACCCGAAAATGCTGCTACTAAATTCCGCAGTATCTTAACGTTGATTTATTGATACTTTGTATGATTTACACAAACAGGCGGGTGTCGCGTCGGGCCGCATCGGAGACATCGCGTCAAAGGAAATTGAAGTGACTGATGTCAGTGTAAAAGCTGTGTAAATTCCATGAAAATATGACATTTAGCTACTTATCATAATACGCTTCAATTACGTTTGACACACTGTAAAATGCACACCGATGCGGCTCGCCCGACTTGTGCAGGTCGGTGTAAATCGTACATTAGGCTGGAATAGGTTAGCAGCTGAAAGTCCATTTCATATACATACTTTCTAGTCAGTGTCGAATTTAAATATTTTCCTTAATTTTGAAGCTTGTCAGCAAATACGCTAATGCTATACTATAGGGAAAAAAATACCCTGTCAGTAAGACATCGACCTACAGAAGACCGTAGGGACGACCTGGATGAGATAGATTCGCATAGACCAGGGAACCATGGCACAAAAGGGAAGAGAACTAATCAGTGGGTGGAACAAGGCTGCCAATGATGGTCATGATGAAGGCGACGGTAGAGAAGCAGACTGCCCAGGATGCATCAGCAGTACTAAGTCCCTACTGTAATTTTCACAGAGCATGGAGACACTTGGGCGGCAGCTGCAACTCTGCAAGGAGAAGCGGGACTGTCAAAATTTTCCTTACGAGCTTTACAGTGCGTGCCACGTAAGAAGAGACTTGACCCCGCCTCCCCCGCCTCTTTCCGCCGCCCCTATGACGTCCGGTCCCGTCCCGCACTCAGACCTCATACCGCTAAAGATACCTAAAATCGTGTTCTGCGCATGTCAATCCACGTGGTGTGTCAAGTCTCTTCTTACGTGGCACGCACTGTACAAACCAAGCGTGTCACCGTTTACTCGCGAATGGCGTTTCTGTAGAGACCAAGTTCAAGTTGCATGTTCAAGACACTTGTGACATCACGAATTTGATTGGTACACACCATGACATGTCAAGGTATAATACATTTCCAGTTCTAGATGATCTTGCATTGTTTAGGCTTTTCGTACAATGAAAAGTCAGCTTATACTGGAAAATTATAGCTTGATATGTGGTCGTGCTACTGCTGACTTTAGACGCTGCGTTGTGGTACATCCTGATGCAAGCTTTATGACGGCTCGGAACACGAGGTGAGTAGGTGCGCAGGAACAAAATTTACGTGTCAGCGGGGGTGAGGGGCGAGGTACTGCGCAGCGCGTAGCGCACTTCAGAACCGCCATAAAGTTTGAAGCTTACTGTAATTTTCAACAAATATATTGACCATAAGTACCCATCACGTCACTTCTTAACAAAGTCTTCGTCTTCGAAACCCAGTAATGTTACAAACAAATATTGGTAACGTTAAATGTATGTAAGTAAGTATGGTCTAACTGAAGGTGATAATTACTTGATAGGATGGTTTTATTTCGTTTTGGGATAACAATGGCTTAGTAATGACGTGTTTCATGATGGACGGTCTAAGAATAGGATTAGCTAAGTTGTCTATGTCGTAAGATTTATTTTAATGGATTATATTAGCCTAAAATATTTGGCATGTATTTAATCGAATTTTACTTCCCATTTTGCGCTCCTAAAAATAGTATTGAACATTGTATTAATAATGTTTTGCGCATCTTTCTGTGAACCTCGAATAATTTTTAAAAAATATCCTAGCTATACGAAGTTACCAGTTGGAAAAGGACAGAAAGTTAGTTTAGTTCACAAAACTTGAGAAGCATAAATACATTTTAGAGGGTCATTTATTAAAAAAAAGTGTACATCATTAGAAGGGCAATAAGGTTTTAGTGAATCAGGATTATAAGTATTTCTCGAAATATTTCACTTAGGGCAGCTTTCTTAGCTGTCTGCCTCATGCATGAGGTAGGCAAACAAAAAAGAAAACATTATAGATGAAAATGATAAATAACGTTTATTTGATGACTTACTCAACAGCAACACTGCATTTGGTGATGAAGACGTACCTGCCGAAAGAAAAAAAGTTTTAATAAAATCTATATCTATCATATCATACATATACATACAAATAAATATCAATCGGCCCTCCCGTGGCTAAATATAACACCCGCATAGGTCGATCGATCAGGTTTAACTACGCTTGCCGCGATTGGTCTGTGGATGGGTGACCATCTTTACTTACCGAGACCCCTCCGTGCCTCGAAAAGCACGTTAAGCAGTTGTTCCCGGCTGTCATTAGTGAATACCAGTATAGAATACCAGCATGGAGCGACCGCCTATCTGACTTTCAAAACCGAGTTACCTACACGATACTATGCAGCTGGGAAGTTTGCTGCGATACTTCTTCTGCCCAGTTAAAGCACTAGGAACTGGTGAAAGGCGGGAATTTTTGGGGGACTGTCTTATGTAACTTTGACGTTCTGTTAGAATTGAAAGGTCCCGAATTTTTTTAAAAAAAGATTTATTTACTTCCTAGAATATATTTTGGGAAAACCCGGTAAACGTCCCAACTTGATGATAGTCATAGTCATAGTCATAGTCATTTATTTCATAACAAAATACATTGTGTAGAATGATAAATGAATGATAATGATGAATGAATGATAGATGAGTGCCAAACCCGAACTGCACTAGGAGCCCGTTACAAACCAAGTTCTAGAAAGGCCGGTGCTGACTTGGCGTTAGTGTCAGCATTTACTAGTACCAACTAGGGATGTAACAGTTCGAAAAGAGCTGATTCTTAGTCTAATTTGAATAAATGACTTTTGATTTTGGCGAAATACTGGTGTAAAAGTCTGCCAATATAAAAGTGATGATGTTAAAGTTGTCACACGTAACGTACTACGCAACAAAAAGGATCTACATTGAAGGTTTTACATAGATTCTCTTTACAGAGTTATAAAAACATACATTTGCAAGCACTAGAACTATTGATATTCCATCATCTTTACAACCACTTGGTGTCGTAGGGATCCAAGTATTTTCTAAGTTGATAATGTTGTTACACACGGACTCATGGATGTCCGTGTTGACGGTTGTCGCTAAGTGGAGGTGTCATAGTTGGTTTATTAGTTTTGCTGGCTATTTGTGCGACTGTATTTAAAAGTGCTAGGTTATTTATAAGAGTTGACGCTAAGGGTTATGCGGAAATGAATTCGTCAAATATTGACATATTCGATTTTTCTTAAGACAACCTCTAAAGTGCTACAAGAATCTTTTGGCGACTGAATGACATTTACAGAGAGACGCTGTTGGTAAGTAAATATTTGAGAAATGGACACAGAAACTGTATTGAAAATACAAGATGGCCGCGTTAGTTTCGATTTTGCGACGCGCCAAAAGATCCTTGTACAGACGCCAGCACATCAACCTACTACAATCTGTCAGATTTCTTTAATAGATTTTCAACTTTATCGCTAAAGCATAAGGTTCCCATTTGATTGGGAAAATTTGACAGTTTCGGGTAGCTTGATGTGTTGGCGTCTGTACATGTACCTTTTCTAGAATACTTCTATTTAAATATTTTGGTAGTATTACAAGGAAAAGACCTAGACGCGTACCGCAAGGGTTGGATCGAGGTGACTCTGGAAAAGGATGCCTGGAAGGATTTGGGGGAGGCTTTTGGCCAGCAGTGGGACAGTGGAGGCTGAATAAATCATTTACTTATATATCTATAGGTAGTACTAATAATAAAGTTGAAAAGTTTGTTTGAACGCGCTAATCTACTAGTCGGATATATATGTCGGAGTTGGTTGTCATTACAATTGTGGGTAATCAGTAACTTGTTATTTTCTTTGTGATTTTAGTATCAATTCTTGTCTATTAAATCGGAACATAGTTTATTGAGTACTCGGTGTACGCACTAATTGATTTTGGCAACTTATTTCGATAATTGTGGCTAATGGTTTTGTTCAAAACGATTGATGACATGTTACTTTGATTTAGAATGATTTTACTTTGTAAGATTGCCATTGTTTATTTACGTCAATTATTCTTGTCTTATTTGATTGCTTTATAAAGTAAGTCTTATTAGATTTAGCACATTTTTAGAGTTTTGTATCTTGTAAACACGATGACGTACTTCCGTGCGTCATCGGACAGAGTTGTCGTGGAGGGATTGCAAGGTAGGGGCATCGTCCTATAAAAGAGCGTGCAATCGGTTTTAGAGTGAGTCGATCTTCGGATTCGACTCAATAAAGAGCCCTGCTCCCGACAAAACTGTCGGTTTACTTGGTACAGCGCTGCTGTATATTTACATAGCTGTATAGGCTTGCTTATAGCGAGCGATACACTTTGTATTTGGGTGGCTTAGGCTGCTGTACGAACTGTAACCATAAAGGTTTGTTCGTTTATCTATATCGTTACTAATTATTATTTCTATTGTGTTTTTTTAAAGTGTAATTGTCTTGTTTATCCCAATAAAATGGGGACTCCAAACCCTGACGATATACCTCTCGGCACTCCTGATCCTACATCAGAAGTGGGATTAGGTTTAGCCCAGGAATCGCAAGGTGTTGGTGATCCATGGCGAGCAATGTTAGAGCTTCAGAACCATAATGTAGCTCAGTTAATTGAAGCGGTTAAGCTGAACTCCAATCCGTCTACTGTAATTCGCTTGCCCGATTTTGACCCAGACCTACCCGATTCCAATGCTCAATCTAGTTAACAATGCAATTTTTAAATACGCTCATGATATGTTACGAAAGATACCTGAATGTCCATTCCCTGTTAATGATGATGTCAATGATGACACTGATGATAATTCACCTGCTGCTGACATACTATCTTGACGCTTAATCGGATGTCTATGTTGACTCCTGGATTTGGACGAACTTGACGCTTATGCGGGTTGTCTATGTTGACGCCTATGCGGGTTGTCTATTCGTTTCGGATGTCTATGTTGACTCCTGGATTTGGACGAACTTGACGCTTATGCGGGTTGTCTATGTTGACGCCTATGCGGGTTGTCTATTCGTTTCCAAATTACTTGTCGAATCCCATGGTGTGATTTCGGCTGGGAGACTATGTCTCTACTTTAGTTGAGCTATGTATTGTCAGTAACAGTATGGTCATTTTGTATGGTGTCAATGCAACTGCTATTGATAATAACTTTATTGGACTAATTCAGGATTTTTCTTTTACACATACGTTTTGTTAAAGTTTTTTTTAACACCCTTGCTCGTAAAGCTGATGTAATTCCACCGGTTTTAAATATGTAAAGAGGGTCATAAAAAACGCGTGTGTTATACCAAAGCAAATAGTTAAGTTATAGTCCATACAAATTCCATAACAGCATTATTTGCCATTTCAAATTTGGAACTGATCGCCGCCGCACGACTCCAGCTGCTAGTGAGCAGCGCGCTGTTGCTATTCAAATTTCGAACTAATCGCCGCGCGGCGCCAGTCAGTAGGCAGCGCTAGCGCGCTGTTAAAATGGCGGGAAAGCAACAGTGTGCATTCACAGATTGAGTTTATTTAAAATAAAAAAACAGTTTATTCGGTAATTTAAAGATTCCATCCAAAACAAATATAAGTGCCAAAATAACTCAGACAATAAATTTGGAGCCACAAACGAAGAAGTTTTGCCCTGAGCCGCGCCCCTCTTCTACTGATGATACTTTTTTATTTACAAACTAATGACGAATTACAATGCTCTTCTGCCGCCTTTCAAGAAGTTTCGTCGTCTCCAACATTTACCCTAACACAAAACTGTTGAATGTTGACCTTCTTTGATACAGTCACAGTTTGATTTATGGTTCTGATTCTATTCTGTCTAAGTTGATTTGAATGTTGAATGACTTTTGAATATTCGCCAATGCGTTGCTCATGTATTTTACAATATAATATCTCGTGTACGAGTTCAAGTCTTTAATTGTGTGTATCCACGTAAAAAACTTTTACTCAAAAGTTAACAGGGTTATGGGCCCAGAGTGCGCAAAGATGTGGAATTTTACTAAGATACAATGAGCGAACAAGACCTGGCAACTATGTCTGCAGGAGGCGGAAGCGTAAGTGGGCTTTGTATTGAGAAACTGAAGGGGCGAGACAATTACCTCCTCTGGAAGTTTAATATGAGAAACCTGCTTATCCATGACGATCTTTGGTGTTCTATCGACGGGTATCCGGAGTGCGATAAGTCTAATCCGGAGCTGAAACGGCGTAAGAATGAAAGGGCGTTGGCTAAGATCTGCCTGTCAGTGGACGCTTCATGCGTGTCCCACGTGATGACTGCGAAGACAAGTAAGGATGCCTGGTTGAACCTGGAGAAGGCGTATGACGATAAGGGCATAGGCAGGAGATTAAAACTGTTGCGGATGCTGTGCTCGGTAAAGTTAGACGACTTTGGTGGTAATATGGACAAATATGTTGGCGAATGTTTGTCGTTGTCGCAACAGTTGGCGGCTGTAAATAAACCGATTGACGATGAGTTCCTGGTGGCGATTATTCTTCAGGGATTACCTCCTAAGTTTGATCCAATGATCATGGCCTTGGAGAGTAGTGTGAGTGACCTAACCAGTGACTTCGTGAAGGCTAAACTGCTACAGAATACGAAGTGGTCTGATAATTGCAAAGGTGGAGATTGCCTGATTGCTGATAAGTCAGAGAAAAGGTCTGGTAAGAGGCGCCAAGAGAAGAAGCCGAGGTGTTGGAACTGCGGGAAGTCTGGTCACGTTAAGAAGGAGTGTACCCAGAAAAGTGTTGCGATGGTCGCGACTCGGTTCTTGGCTGACACGTGGTACGTAGACTCGGGTGCGTCGAGTCACATGACGGGACGGCGAGACTGGATACACGATTTTTCTACAAGGAGTGTAGAGGTGAACGTGGCAAGCGGACAGACTTTGAAATGCGTTGGTATCGGTAATGTGTGTTTGAAACTCAGAGATTATGTTTTGACTCTTAAAGAAGTGATGTACATTCCGGGAATGAGTGTTAATTTACTGTCTGTAAATAGTTTAGCAGTTAAAGGGCTTAGAGTGGAGTTTATTGAGTCTACTTGTAAGATTTTTAGAAATAAATCTTGTATAGCTAATGTTAGGTCTGATGGCGGGGTATACAAACTGCATACTAACGCGGTAGCTTTAAGTAGTGTAAATAAAGAGGTTTCAAAGGAGTCTTGGCACCATAGGTTGGGTCATTTGAGTTATGACAGCTTAAAGTCACTGTCACACGTTATTGATTTTCAGAATGCAGAAATTACAAATAATTGCGATGTTTGTATTCTTGGAAAACAAATAAGATTTCCGTTCAAGAAATCTGGTCGTGACGTAGCGGCTAAGCGGTTAGATCTGGTGCATACAGACTTGTGTTCGATTCCTCTTGCGTCCCACTCAGGTAAGCGGTACATTTTAACTTTTCTGGATGATCACTCGCGGAAAGTATTCTTGTACTTCTTGAAAAATAAGAGCGAAGTAGCTAGCGTCACCATGGACTTTGTTAGGCTCGTGGAAAACCAATGTGAATCCAAGGTAAAGGCAATACGCAGTGATAACGGTACGGAGTACGTAAATAAAGAGCTAAGCTCATTCTTCAGACAGAAGGGTATTGTGCATCAGGTCACTGTTCCGTATTCGCCTCAAATGAATGGTGCGGCAGAGAGGTTGAACAGAACTCTTTTGGAACGGGTACGTTGTATGTTGTATCACGCGGGTTTGGATCACAAGATGTGGGCTGAGGCGGCTAACACTGCCGGGTACCTTATTAATCGGTCTCCGTCTAGTAGATTAGGTGGGAAAACGCCCGAAGAGGTTTGGTCGGGTAATAGGGTAAAGTATGACCACTTACGGATTTTCGGTTGCGAGGCCTTTATACATATCCATGACGTTAAGCGAAATAAGTTGCAACCTAAGAGTAAGAAATATATTTTTGTCGGTTATGAAGACAATGGAAGATCTTACAGGTTGTATGACTCTGAGACACATAATATTAAAAGAAGCCGTGATGTCAAATTTAATGAAAGTGTGTTCCCAGCCAGAAAGCTAGGAACTGGACATGGATCACCCACTATAGAAATATTTCTTTCAGGGGAAGAAGTTGACGATTCCAACAGTGAGTGGAAGTCAAGCGTGCCTGAGAGTGAGGTGGTTGGTGATGCAGCTCGGGAGTTTGTCACTGAAGAGCCGGTAACGAGGAATGTTGAACCGGTTGTGTCTGCGAGCGGTGATGATGGCGGCGACGACACTTTGGTTTTTGAAGATAGCGTTGAGGAGGTGGTAGAACCTCCGGAACCGAGGTACAATCTTAGATCTAGACAACCTAAGGGTTTGTACGCACATGATGAGATCCCAACTGAACCGCGCACTGTTAAGGAAGCTCTAGGCTCAGGGCAGAGCGACTTGTGGCAGCAAGCTATGCAGGTGGAGATTGATTCGTTCAATCAGCATGAGGCTTGGGAGTTGGTGGATCGTCCTATAGGCAAAAATGTGGTTCGGAATAAATGGATCTTCAAAATTAAGTGTGACGCCGAGGGGAAGATAGCCCGATATAAGGCTAGGTTAGTAGCCAAGGGTTTTACCCAAAAGTATGGTGAAGGTTATTTTGAGACGTTTTCACCGGTAGTACGGTATAGTTCGTTGCGACTATTGTTGGCGATAGCCGTAGACATGGAACTCGATATAGACCATCTGGACGTACAGACGGCGTTCCTAAATGGTAATTTAGATGAGGAAATTTTTATGTTTCAACCGGAGGGGTTCATTTCACCTGGTGAAGAAAATAAAGTCTACAGATTGAAAAAGGCAGTCTATGGACTGAAACAAGCTTCACGAGCTTGGTATCAGAGGGTGAAGGACGTGCTTCTGCTGACAGGTTTTGTTCAATGCCAACTTGAACAATGTATCTTCTATAAAAGAAATGGTAAGTCGGTTGTTTACATTGCCTTGTACGTCGACGATTTCATTGTGTGTTACAATGATGCACGCATGGCTGAAGAGCTGAAAGAGAGTTTACGTAAACCATTTAAGATTAAGGACTTAGGTGCGGTGCGGCATGTTCTCGGGGTCACATTAGAGCGTGAGAGGACGAACAAAACTCTTAAGCTTTGTCAGGCGAGGTATATTGAGCGCTTGCTCGACAGTTTCGGTATGTCGGAATGCAAACCAGTCCAGACTCCTTTGGACCCAAACATTAAGTTTACTGATACGAGTGTGTTAGGCGAAGGTAATGTTCCGTATAGGGAATTGATAGGTTCCCTTATGTATCTGAGTGTTTTTACACGGCCAGATATTACGTATGCAGTTTCGTACTTAAGCCAATTTAATACGTGTCATACTATGGAACACTGGAGGGCTGCGAAACGTGTATTGAGGTATCTTAAAGGAACTCAAAACGTTAGTCTTGTGTTTAGAAGGTCGGGTCATGTTAACATTGAGGGGTTTGTAGATGCGGACTGGGGCGGTGACGTACGCGACCGAAAATCATTTTCGGGGTTTGTTTTTAAGTATGGGGGAAACACCATCTCCTGGGAATGCAGAAAACAAACATGTGTTAGTTTATCAAGTACTGAGGCTGAGTACGTTGCTCTTAGTGAGGCTGCTAAGGAGGCACGTTGTCTTAGGGACTTGGTTACTGAATTGACTGGTAGTTCTGGGTTAATCGTCGGTTTGTTCAATGACAATCAGTCTGCTCAGAAACTTAGTGTCAATCCAGTGTTTCATAGGAGGACTAAGCACATAGATATCAGGTACCACTATGTTAGGGAGGCTGTGAATAATCATGTAATCAAGTTGAATTATTTACCTACTCAGGAAATGGTGGCTGATGTACTAACTAAATCTTTGTGTGCTCCTAAACATAAGTTCTGTGTTATGAACTTGCGCTTAGGTTTTTCTTAAGCCAGTTGAGCCAGTGGTGATGTTTGAGTTCAAACAGTGATTGAGGGGAAGTGTTGAATGTTGACCTTCTTTGATACAGTCACAGTTTGATTTATGGTTCTGATTCTATTCTGTCTAAGTTGATTTGAATGTTGAATGACTTTTGAATATTCGCCAATGCGTTGCTCATGTATTTTACAATATAATATCTCGTGTACGAGTTCAAGTCTTTAATTGTGTGTATCCACGTAAAAAACTTTTACTCAAAAGTTAACAAAAACAATGACAACAATGACATTATAAATAGTAATAATAATAATAAAAACATAATTAAAAAACCAACTACAACTACGTATCATTTTAACAATTGTAATTTCACTGTTTCAATAATTAAAAAGGAACAAAATATAAAATGTTTTTTTTCTGTTTCCTCGCAAATGTGTTAAAAAACGTCGTACGATATACGTGCGTATGGTTATAACATGCTCGGCTCAATTACGCCCTCGCCTTCGGCTCGGGCTGAAATTCCGCCTCGCATGTTATAACCATCTTTACGCACTAATATCGTAATGTACTATTGTCAGAAAGGCCGATCGATATTAACTGTGATTTCTTTCCCAGGATCACACGAGGTCGTGTAGAACGTCAGTTCTGGCCGTGTCGGAGTTGGTTGTCATTACAATTGTGGGTAATCAGTAACTTGTTATTTTCTTTGTGATTTTAGTATCAATTCTTGTCTATTAAATCGGAACATAGTTTATTGAGTACTCGGTGTACGCACTAATTGATTTTGGCAACTTATTTCGATAATTGTGGCTAATGGTTTTGTTCAAAACGATTGATGACATGTTACTTTGATTTAGAATGATTTTACTTTGTAAGATTGCCATTGTTTATTTACGTCAATTATTCTTGTCTTATTTGATTGCTTTATAAAGTAAGTCTTATTAGATTTAGCACATTTTTAGAGTTTTGTATCTTGTAAACACGATGACGTACTTCCGTGCGTCATCGGACAGAGTTGTCGTGGAGGGATTGCAAGGTAGGGGCATCGTCCTATAAAAGAGCGTGCAATCGGTTTTAGAGTGAGTCGATCTTCGGATTCGACTCAATAAAGAGCCCTGCTCCCGACAAAACTGTCGGTTTACTTGGTACAGCGCTGCTGTATATTTACATAGCTGTATAGGCTTGCTTATAGCGAGCGATACACTTTGTATTTGGGTGGCTTAGGCTGCTGTACGAACTGTAACCATAAAGGTTTGTTCGTTTATCTATATCGTTACTAATTATTATTTCTATTGTGTTTTTTTAAAGTGTAATTGTCTTGTTTATCCCAATAAAATGGGGACTCCAAACCCTGACGATATACCTCTCGGCACTCCTGATCCTACATATATAAATATTTTTTTCATTTGATAACCGATAGGAGTCGAGCAAAAAGTCATAAAGAACGCTAAGCGAAACGAAGTAATAGCGCGGACAGGTGACGGAATCCGAGATCCGACGCGGCGGATCGCAGGCCGAAACGGGATTGAAGATTTTTATGGAGCCTGGCATACCTAGGTACCTTCTGTCACGTCATTTTGTTTTTGCTTGCGTAGATACTCGTATCTTGTTGCTTTGATTTTTGAAATAATCACTCTGGAACTTTCATATAGGTAATCAAACATCTATACAATACAAGATGTAATAAGTTCAATAAATATGAATGTCACGTGATCAACTTTGAACGTTAATATCTCGGAAACGTGACACTTTACGGGGTTTAGTTTTTAATGTTTTCTGTTTGCATTGAAGTCAGCTATTGATTTAGGTATATAGGATACATTCGTGGCCGCCATTTTGAAAAAAAAATCACAATGGCGGGCAGTTAAGTATGTCACGGATCTATAAAGCCCTTTCACGTGGACGAAATCGCGGGCAGAAGCTAGTATATTATATAAGTAGGAAAATCAGAAGAAAAATTAAGTTGAAGTAAGCTGAAACTTTCAATTATCCAGCCAATTACTAAAGTTATAAAGTTACAGTGGACTTATAAAGAGACACCACTTGGCAATAACAAAAGAACAACTTAATAACTTTAAGATAATGGTAGGCTATAAATTAAAGCCTTCGTTTTATATTTCCTATTTGATCTTTCACCCTTTACCCTTGTGGCCCGTCATTGAAATTAAACTAGGTACGTAACGTTAATGACAGTTAGAAAATGTTACATTTTTTTTTCACAACGCTTGCTCAAGCCGGGTTGGCGATTAATGACTACGGAATAAAACTACAAAGTTTATACAACCCACCCTATCGACGTCAATGAGGGTTTTCGTGAAAATTTACGACACCAGTTGGCACCACTGTGACAACAGGTCTTCCAATATAAAATATATGATGACGTTCATCATTCGATTCATTCATTCGTTCATCATTCAGTCATGATTAAAGAAAATATAGGCTTTTTGACAGATGCCTGGACCTGACGTGTCAGTGCTGCCACCTAGCGAACGTCATTTCAGAAAACCCTCATTATTACTGCACTGCACTTCATTGTAGTGCTAGTAGCATAGACAACTGTCAAAGTAATGCCAAATTCAATACTTTTGAGTATAGTTCCATAATTTGCCACCCGGAAAAAAAATTGGTCACGGTTACATTTGAAAATCGAATATCGTGTGGCCAGCCAGTGACGTAAAAAAAGGAAAAAAAAAAATCCTGTTGAGAATTGTTTTTAAACGAGTTTTTGATAAAAACATGGACTCGTTCGAATTGATTGTTCATTTATGATCATTTATCGAAGGCAAAATGTCAATCCATGCAAAAGAATACGCAATTGGGAGTATTTACGCAAGAGACAGGTTGTTTTGGTCGGTTAAAAAAGTAGTTATTGTAGGGGAAAAACAAAGAATGACGCCATAGAGTCGTTGACGACTTTTTGTTTCACTTTGTCTAAATGTTTATTATTTACACGGATGGAAACAACCAAGATAATACATAAGTATCATACTCAACATCTACTGATCTATTCCGTAAAAATCTCATCGCGAATACCTACATAAGAAAAGTGAGTTTATAGGGATCTGTCATTCAACCTGATACTAGGGATTGACACTGTTGACAGCTCACTTCAAGCTCATCGTGCCTAACTTTACACGGTGTCATTTTTACAGAATAGACCAGCTGAAATAATCTGAAACAACTTTTCATATGATTTTTTTTTTCTTTAAGGGGCCAGCGAACTACGCTTGCTAACTGCGTAGTTCATACAAACGTAATGCCAAAATATTTTGTAAATCAAACATATTCTTAAGGTAGTGTGTATTTATTCCGATTGGATTATAGAATATCTAGGTTCCCAAATATATATTCTGATAGGACTCTGATATAAAGACGAGATAGCGCCCCCGCCCCTCCGTCCCACCGCTCACATACCTAAGGCACGGCCAACAAGT
The DNA here is from genome assembly GCA_927399505.1 of Luperina testacea. Taxonomy (NCBI): domain Eukaryota; kingdom Metazoa; phylum Arthropoda; class Insecta; order Lepidoptera; family Noctuidae; genus Luperina; species Luperina testacea. The sequence goes on along the minus strand of OV656777.1, from coordinate 9,911,122 downwards.
TCCGGGCGGACTATAGGTACCCGTAACGACTGTCAAAGATCTACAAATGACAGCCGGGACCAACGGTTTAACGTGCTTTCCGAGGCAACAGCCGATCTTTTCTGTAAAAATCTCACCGTTAAAACTAAGGTGAAGTGAGCTGTCAATAGTAGCAATCCCTAGCAACAGGTGGAATGACAGCTCACTTCGCCTATGGTTTCACGATGAGAATTTTACAGAATAGACCGACTAGTAGGTATAAAAGTAGTAACTATAAAAGCGAATGCAAAAAGTATTTCACTATTTTCAGTAAGAAAAGACACGACATAACCATAACCTACAAACCCATAAAACCCAGTGCCACATAAAAAATTAAAAACTTTTCTGTGTTTAACACAAATAAAGAGGTTATGTAGTTCGAAATAATAATTTATTATTGCTAGTCATTCGGACATATTCATTTTCCTCAAGAATAATGTTTGACATACATGACACGATCACTTGTCACATTAAATTGGCACACTCCACCTACTTTGTGAATATGATTATTTCTATGTATTTCATTTTGTGTCTATATTTATTTTATCTGCTGTACATATTTGTTCTAAGTGTAAATAGGTAGGTACAACCCCTTATGTGTTCATATTACTTCCTTATTATGAACCCATAAGGGGTTGTACCTACTTATTAACAATTGTACAGCCGGTCTATTCTTTAAAAATATCACTGTGAAAGCATAGATGAAGTGAGCTGTCAAAAGTGTAAGCCTTAGTATTGAGTGAAATGACAGCCCACTTCACCTAAGTTTTCACGGTGAAATTTTTACAGAAGAGATCGACAGTTTTAGTTTTAAGTGCATCGAATCGATATTTTTAATAATATGTCTACATCTAATATTCTAATCCATTAAATGTCTTTGATCTAAGCGAAGACTTCCTCTACACTTACCTTAAGAAACACTTTGGATTGGGTGGGAGAGTCAACCGTGCGAATGGCGCAAGGACCGCATGCGTGCTACAAGGCTCAGTTATGCATACCGGCTGCATTACGTTACTTTGTCAAATCTTGTCAAAAGGTCCTAAAATAATAAATCTTTATGCCAGGATTACCAGGCAGGAAAACTGATCCACGTGATGATGAAAGAAACGAAGCCCAAAGATTTTGATAGAACGCTAAGTTTGACAGACACTTGTGTAATCTCCGTTATGCACTTGTGCCAACTCCCTTACAAACTACAGACTGTTAATAATCACAACGTCACACGATGGGTTAAAGCAATCAGCCACTATTAAGTACATACAATGAATAATAATTACTTTGATCTTTAATCCCTTGCATGTGGGCTGTGGCGCTTATGTTGATGATGTAGTTTGATTTGTAGCAGATAGGGAACTCGATTATATAAAACAAGGCTGTAAGGCAAAACAAAGGCATCCGCAAAAAGGCTGCCAAGCGAAAATGGGATTAAGCGGGCCACCTCAGCCGCATGCACAGTGACTGCTGAGCAATGTACCTAAAGATGAACGGTGCCACTGAAATCGGCCCGGGAATAGGTGGCAAGAAAGCCTAGATGCATATCACGTACCGCATTGGTTGGAGCGAGGTTGCTCTGGAAAAGGATGCTTGGAAAGATTTGGGGGAGGCCTTTGATCAACAATGAGACAGTGTAGGCTAACTAAAAAAAATCTCTGCCAGATAACTACTTGTAGCCAATCATCATTTAGGGTTAGGGATTGCAGCCCCAAGACGACCCACTGACCCAGAATCCTGTGCTCGTATGAAAGCTGATTTAACAATTCACCTTACCACACCAAGTCACTTTTGCCGGCTACGCTTCGCCTTCAGCCTTTCCCGCCATTCGTAGTGGCTGACAGCTGTCATTAGTGACAGCTACCTCACTACTTGTGTTTGTGTTTAGAAGACAGTGTTTATAAATCGATTAAATAGATAACCTACGTTACTAACTCATTCATCCAGTCTTCCTTCGGGGCCTTTTCAAATTTATTTAAGGTTAAAGTGCATGCGTGTTATCTTTTTTCACCGTACCTACCATATTTAATCAGCCTTTAGTTCAGTGTTTACTTCCTTTCTGCAATATCATCTTTCTTATCTTATCTGTTATCATCCACACTAATTATATACCTACTTAAAGGCTATCTCTTCGAATGTGGAATCCATAAAAATAGAGATACCTAATTATAATAATTTCGTAACATTTTTCACTAACCCAAAGAGACTTATGGAACTAAAATCACCAAAAAGTATCACTTGCTTGCTTAAAAAATACGGAAGTCACACAGACAAATTAAGTATCAATGTTAGTAATTCCCCTTCTTATGTACATTTATTTAAATATTTTACCTCGGCTTAACCTCAAAATGTTTGCGTACTTTAAAAGCCCGAATAATTTGTACCTATTGCCAAACAAAGACATTAAATTATTTACTTGTTGCCAAAGACAACACAATAACGCAAATGCAACGTGTATTTCAGTGTCAAATGTCAACCATTTTGAACGTTATACCTAACTGTCAAAAGCTTTAATAAATGAATACAATCTCCTTAGAATGTGCAATCGTTTTCAAATCTTGTAGAAAAAAGTCTTGTAGATATTATAAACCTAGTACCTATTGTTATTGCAAAAAGATGCAATAAATTATGTATTGTTAATATTCTAATGAATTCGTAGACAAAAATAGCGTCCGAAAAAACATTGCTAGCAAGCTTACGTTCCTGGGTTCAATAACAGACAAGCGGGAATTTTCCGCTTGTCTCTGACCTTCAGATTTGTTTGTGTCTCAATTTTGTGAAAAATCTGCCTTAGGTACTACCATTTTCTAGAACAATCACCTTTTTTGAAACCACAGGAAGAAAAAACACTGTTTGGTCTATCTTTGATAAAGTGTGGCCTGCACACCACAATAAGAGCTCAACTGTCACTAATTCACTAGTGAGACACAATTACCTACTCTTTCTATTGTTACCGAACTTATGATGCCGTATAATTAACCTTTGTCAATTTTAGCATTTATTTCAAATAAACCAATTTACAGGCACTTTTGCATTGTCAAGGTCGGTTTGTCAGAAGGATGAAGCTAGTTGTCCATTACAAAGCGTAGGGGTACGGGTACCTATGGAGAAGAACGGACATGAAACCATAAAAATGGTTTCTGAAACTCCGCCGATATCTTGCCAGTCAGAAAAGAATGCCTAAAAAACTAATTTATTCACCGAATTATGCATCCGTACCTACAGTCGAAAATTCAGGCCTTTCAGAGACCCATAACCTAAATTGCTTAGTTTTTTGGTTTATCTTAATTATTTAATAAATATTCTCAAACTTTTCACGTTTAGTAAAAAATCAAAGAATTTTCATGTTTCCCTCGCTTAATATCATAAATGCGAAAGCGTGTCTGTCTGTCTGTTACGTCTTCAGGCTTAAACCGCTGAACCGATTTAGATGAAATTTGGTAGGTATAGAGATAGTTTGAGTCCCGGGAAAGAGCATAGGATAGTTTTTATCCCGATATTCCCACGGGATCGAAACGTATGCGGGTGAAAGCGCGGGACGCTTCTAGTTTAGCAATAAAAAAAAACGGCAATTTGGTCAATATTGAATAAGTTAATTGAGGTATTTGGAGATGAACCACATTGTTAGCGCGGGGAGCAATGAAAGAAGTGGACAGTGGACTGTATAATAGGCAATGGTTTAATGCCGTCTGATCTTAAGGCTCCTACAAACAGGCGCGACACGCGATATAATCGCGCGCGATACAAAGGCACGGCTCGTTGCGCGAATTGCGGTGCCTTTGTTTCGCGTGTCGTGTCGCGCCTGTTTGAAGGAGCCTTTACAAAATAAAGTTTCCCGGACAAACAAATGAAAGGATTATCGTCCGTTTTTCCCACGTTCACGGTAATGCAAATCGCTTAACGGGCTTTTTTACTTCATGGTTATGGCGCAGGAGCATACCACTCAATAAGTTGGCAAACCTTTTAAACAACAATGTTGCCAACATAAAATTACTGCTTGTAGAATAGAGCAATATTTCGAAGGTAACCATTATCCACAGGTTATGAGCACGGCAGCCAGGTCTGTAATTAAACATCATTTGTAATTATAATCATGTTGTATTATGTAATTGTGAGACCATGGTCTTTGGAGCGTAGCGGAAACCCTTTTTATCTTTAATGCCTGAGTTACACGGGGCTAGTTTATCAAAGCTACGATAGCAAGATAAAGTTCGTTTTTTAAATCTATAGACTAATCTGACATTTAAGTCTTTTGTGTTTGCTTTTTTTTATTAAAGAAGTTTGACATTACACCTGTCAGATAAGTCTCTGGGATTAAAAATCATCTTGAAAGATACTTATTCCTAGTCCATTGCTTCATATGTTCGTAAAATTTGTCTGCTCAACAACGCAGATAACGCAATGAATGTTGTTGAACTGTCAAAATTAAAGCTATTACTACTGAGTGTGGTACGCAATTACCCCACAGATGTATGAACGTAAAAGGAGCAAAAGGAGTATGTAAGGATCGTAGCAGGTGGCTTTCTGTAGGTTCTGCCTACACCGTAGTAAGAAGACGTGAGTTTTATGTTTGTATATTTTAATTAACACAAAATATTTACTCTTGTCAGCTTTATTAAAAAAAAAACAATATTTCCATCGTAATTAAACTAGGATATCAATAATATAAAGACTACCCACATAATGACCCCTTTAATTAATAAACTTTTCTATGCTGATTCTCTAGCAACAGGATAACAATAAATTGCTTGTAGAAAAAATTATGAAATAATGATTCATCGGCTGTCAGTGTTGCAAGAGTTAATAATTTATTACTCTACAACCACTATTGTTTTGTGGAAGATATTCTAGATTTTCTTGAAGATGGACAATGTTATAATACCTAATGTCGACAGCTAGGAAGCGGATGGTGTGTTATTGACGGACGTAGTGACGACACCTATCCACCATATTGTTACAGTACCCGGCGATAAATATTGCACATCAACCTAAAAGAAAAAAAATAATTATACAAATAATAAAAATAATTATCAAAAGAAGCAAATCATAATTGTTTTAACAGCTCCTAATAGATACCGGACTGTTTGTATTTCGTGCGACAGAGATAACGCTCTACGAAGCCGAAATTAGCCGATTGTCTCTTTCCAAAGGTCGATGTGCAATATTCATCGCCGGGTACTGTACATATTTTCCACGATCTAGACTTATAAAGGGAGATTAGTCTTGGTGCGTTAGATGGGTAATAATTCCTTGGTATTATATCACAATCATGGAGGTCGGTATTATGTCGATCTTTGTGTCACATCCGCGGGAAGAACCTCAATGAATCAATCAACTCGGCATCTATCGCAGACCACTGCTGAACGACGAGGCAAAGTTACGAGGCTGTTGACTACGTTGTGTGTGTATATTTTATGTCATTTTTATTATGTATTTGCAATGTGCGTTTTTGTTTGTGCAGTATAAACAATTTTTCTTTCTTTCTTTCTTCTTTCTAACATAGGCCTCTCCCAGGCTCCGCCACAACACACTGTCCTTCACCTCCAGCATCCAGACTGTCCCAGCCACCTTTCTAAGGTCGTCGGTTCATCTAGCTGAGCGGGCGTCCCACACTACGCTTACTGACACGCGGTTTCCACTCCAAGACTCTGCTCCACCGTCCTTCGGGCCTTCGACAAACATGACCAGTCCACTGCCACTTCAGCTTGCTTACTCTGCAAGCTATGTTTGTTACTTCGGGAAGAACCTCTTTGTAAGTTTTGACATCAATGAAGGAAAATATTGTGTGAAAACCTGGACTTAGAATAGAAGTTAAGGCGAAAATGCCAGGGTAGCCCGCGAAATTCAATATTTTTGTTACGTGTCTTGCAATTTGCTTGTCAGTATTAAGTTGTACGTTGATTAAAGTATGATTCGCGACCGTAACAAATATGTATTTACGGATCTGATGACCGTTCGTCACATTAGCTATTTCGTCGCTTTCTCTAATAGGTCACATTCAATAATACGTCACCTAGAGAATTAAAATCATGAAAGTCATCAACACAACTCTCTAAGATCAAATAATCCTACTGAATGACTATTTCATGAAATCTTGACATTTTAGGATTAGTTATACTAACTTAACAAGTTTTATAAGGTACTGATTCTAATGATCATAATTCTGTAAATATTTGTTATGGTCGCGTATCATATTTTAATCCACGTACTGACCAGCAAATTGCAAAAAACCTACGAAAATTTGTATTTCGCAGGCTACCTTAGCGCTTCCCCCATAGTATAAGTTTGAAATCGCCAACGCGTCGTGAGCAAGCATAGTGATTAATGCTCGTGCCTTCTCTGAATGAGAATACGCCTTTGCCTTGCATTGGGACTATAAAGGCTCCTTCAAACAGGCGCGACACGACACGCGACACAAAAGCACCGCAAGTCGCGCAACAAGCGGTGCCTTTGTGTCGCGCGCGATTATATAGCGTGTCGCGCCTGTTTGTAGGAGCCTTAATTCTACTTCTTAAAGCTCTGTCCTCCATTATGTTAATAAGAGTAGCCCTTTAACGTGTATATTCAGTTCTATACAAGTACTTGTAAATAATTAAATAGCAAACGCATTAGCTTACTGTGGGTAAAGAGCAGGAGCAATCGTCATTTCCATAAACGTGCTGAAGTATCGTATAAGCTGGCGGATCATTATAAGCTAGGCATGTTTTTAACCAATCCAGCCCAGCCCCTCTGCGCGCGCAGATATCGGCCAATTACAATAGAAAATCAATTTTCTCATTAGCGGTGATTAAGAGGTTAATGGTAGGTACCTATGGAAGGGTCAAATTAAATTAGCTAGCAAAACGCCAAAGACTCTTGAAGTATGTAACTATACCCCATTCGCAATAAGATTAGACATTGAAATAAATCTTTTTTACAGTCCGTTCAACCGATTTTGACTTCTATTGCGTTGGTGGCAAGACAAATGGCAGCTGCAATAAACAGTTGGTATTATAATCACGTTTTTGCTTTTAATGCCGTCCTTATGCCTACGGAATAGAAGTAAAAATCGATTGAACGGACTGTAAAAAGTTTTGTTTGAATGTCTAATCTTATTGTAAATGGAGTATAGTTGAGATTCATTCTTCTTCTTCATTTGTGTCTTTTTTTTACATTGTTCTCACATACAGAACAACAAGAATAATGTACCCAGGATTTTGTAATATCTTGATTCAAAAGAGTGTCCTTGGAGTTTCTTGCCCATTCTTCTCCATAGAGATCTACGTTTTGGAATGGGCAACTAGCTTCAACTTTCTAACTGACAGACTAGTCAAAAGTGCCTGTACAAAGTTTAATTTAAATAAATGCTTTGAGTTTGAGAAAATCTTTTTTTTTGTTTTATAGTGTTTAGATATCTGTACCTATCACGTCTGCGGAGTTGCGCTAGATAATTTAATTTGAACCTGTTGTTATTTTAGTTTGAGTGGTTACATGTTAGTTATAGGCTAACTGCATTCTAATTAGGTACTTGTCCATGCCATGATGTTTTCTGGCAAAGATAAAGACGTAGGTAAGGTATACGGTCTATACTTGGGTGCCAGAAAACAGTATATATTTAATCTAAATACACGTTTCCAAAATATTTAAAATTTGCCTTCCAAGAAGCTCAATAAAGAATCGCTCTCTCTGAAGTTGGCCCGTAATGGCCATAATTATATCGCTATCACTTTACGCCAGCGGCGGTTTCAGGGTTTCTCCATCAGTTGTGGTTCTAAGACCCAGGCACAGCCCCGTAGAAACCTGGAGCACCTATCTCATAGTTTTTCCACCCAGTTGTGCTAGCTTTTACCTACATCATCATCAGCCTAGGCCTTTTCCAACTATGTTGGGTTCAGCTTCCAATCTAACCGGATGCAGCTGAATACCAGTATTTTACATGAAGCGACTGCCTATCTGGCCTCCAAAACCCAGTTGCTGGATAACACGATAAGTACCTACCCCTTTGCAAGAGTGAGTAGGTGCCCACCCTACCCTAGGTACTAATATACTTAAATTGGGACGGAACCAGTAGAATTACCTAGCATGCTACTGGAAAACGCATTCCATTTATATCGTGTAAAATGCTACTTCCTCGAATTACTATAAAAACAACGTGTAAACGGGGTCTCAAGCAGCTAGCGACACGTTTAAATCATGACTCAATTCGCTAATCATTGGATCGCGTGGACAAATGGCTGTCCGGACAATTTACATACAAAACAGTTTGAGGTCCTTCACGTAGATAATTTGCTAATCTCAAGTGGTAACGAGGAGTTCTTATAAGAAACGCATTGTCATTCTTACCTACAGTTTTTGTATGAAAAAACTGTCAAAAATTCAAAATTATTCCTCCGATAAAATTATCTTGCGATGAAATCAGCCCTAAGTCGAAGTTGTGCGGTGCTTGGTAAATATCTCCTTCTTTCTTATATCTATGGTACCAGGCAATTAAACCTTGGGCTCCATATTCCAATATTAATAATAGAACAACAATAATTTAGAAACCTTGCATCTGCAAGCAACGCTACAAGGAAAAGCGAAACTACAAATTGTAGTAACACATTTTTATGACACGGTAGCTACTATCAAGTGTAATTGTAAATCAGAGTCTTCACATAATTCTAGTGCATAACACGATAAATCATTTATTATTATTTATTTTACAGAACAAATTCAAATTCAAATTCAAATTCAAATATTTTATTTCAGATTTAGGTACATCCATATTATGTTAGTAGTAGTACAACTTAGCCTAATATTAGTATACATACAATAATTAAGTTTTGGATAAGTGCGTCTGTACACTTATCCACCTTTGTAGGAGAGGAGAGTCCCACCGATCTGAAAACACATTCAGGATGCCATTGGAGGAGGAGCGCAAGCGCGTCATCATGGAAGCGCATCGCTTCCTTATGATTGCGGCGAACCCGTCGACGCCCGCTTCCGCGAACATCCCTGACGCGCTACACCGCCGCGGCAACCCCAAAAGCACCCTGAATGCGTTATTGTACTGTACGCGCAGGTCGCTGTATGCCCGCTGGGTATACTTGGTCCACAGGCTGCACGTGTAAAACGACTGGCAGTAGGCCTTAAAAAGCGTTATCTTAACCGGATCAGTACAGCGTGCAAACCTGCGGGCCAGCATGTTGCAACGGACAGCCAGCGACCTGCGCTCCCTGTCTATGTCGACATTGTCTTTTAAGTCATCAGTGACCCAGTGGCCCAAATACTTAAACCTCGAAACCCGACCTAAAGGAGATCCAGAGAGTGAAAGTTCAGGCAACTGTTCGTAAGTTAAAGTACCCGATTTAAAAACCAACCATTCACTCTTATTGGTATTGTATTTGAGCCCATGAGCCACTGCATAACTATCACAAATTTTAAGCAGCCTTCTCATTGCACCGATAGAGGGACTCAGCAACACCATATCATCAGCGTAACTGATGTTGTTCACGCAAACACCGTCTACGTGACAACCGATTTTAGTGCTACTGAGTCTACCTATCAGTTTGTTTATGTATAGGTTAAAAAGACGGGGGGAGCTCAACAAAGGTGATGTTTATTTCATAAGAAATCTCTTCCAGCATACTTGCGATAGGACACATACACACACACACCACACACATCATCATCACATCTAGCGAGTAAGCAGCAGTAGCGAAGGGGCGTTTTCTGGCATCCATCTTGGCCTGTCACTTCCTATGACCGCCATCTTGAGAACTAGCTCTGTTGTCTCTGATTTATAGACTGCCTGTCATTTGTTGTTAGAATAATAGACAAGTATGTATTATATAAAATAATATAATCTACTTTTTTAAATTGATTATCGATGAAGTAGAAATAGTAAAAGATTAGATAATAACTTCTTTCATTATTTTTCTAGGACATGGAAGGATAGGAACTAAGTCTAAGGCTCCTTCAAATCGCGCGCGACACAAAGGCACCGCAAGTCGCGCAACGAGCGGTGCCTTTGTGTCGCGCGCGATTATATCGCGTGTCGCGCCTGTATGTAGGAGCCTTATTAATAGGTAATTTCAGGATAATTTAAAATATCGTTCAAGCAAAATAACGTGCTTCTAACTGGTTTTTCATTTTTATTGGCAAGTGCAAGGTACCTGTCTTTGGTGATTAAGTATAGACTTATTGACCAGATTTAGATCTTTATGCTTAATTGTTAGATCTAGTCACAAACTAGTTTATTTAGTCTTATGATGAAGTGGTTTCCTGCGCAGTGACCCACCCACTGCCATTGCGTCAGTAACTTGCACTGTGTTATGTCAATTACAGTCTGTATTTAGAACTAGCTTCTGCCCGCGACTTCGTCTGCGTGTAGTTTCAATAATTTAGTTCACTTGTGACCGATTTCCATGAACAGCATTACCATTTTTGGTAATGCTGTTCATGGAAATCGGCCACAAGTGAACTAAATTACACACCCCACCCCAGTTCCCCAGTTTTGAATTTTTGTTCAAAACTAAAAAAATGGGGTATGGCTGTGTCATGGACACAGCCGTGTGTTGTACGTGAATACGTTTACGTAACGGGATTGATCCAGTGTCGATATAAAAGAGGTTTCATCATTCAATTGCATAATTTTAATCGCCAGCTACAGATGTAAGTACTGGCACCGTCGTGTCGTTGATCCGCCATTGTATTCGATTGCTCTTGAAAAGCCCTTTCCAACCGTATAAGATTTCTGTACATATTTGGATTTGGCTTTTTGACGCGTATAGGTCATTATATATTTTTGATATATTTTTTTATTTATTTTAACAAATTATATTCACCGTCACTATTTAACAGTAATGTTTTGTATAAAATCGATAGATTTTGACGAGATCTGACGATTGAAACTTAAACGAACTTCATAGCTTTTCCGAGTCAAAAGTTATAACTAAGTGGAAATCTCGATACGCAGCAAAATTACCTCAAAATGGCGGCGCTTCCCTCTTCACCGCGAGCAATGAGTCACAGTTCTGATTTGACGTACCTAATGCATTCTTTGATCCTTTAGCTATCGAATGGTGCAATTAAATTTAGGATGGAGACGATAGATATGAAGCTGAAACACCAAACTGTATACCCCGATTTTGTTATCATTGGTTTTTTGACTTGCCCCTCACTATGGAAGCAATTTTATAGACGTATTCAGGTCAAAACTAAAACTTCAATACATAATAAATAGGGCGGCAACTAGTACATAATTATATGTTCGTGTGTGTTCGGATCGCGTGCCGAGTACTGCCGAGCCGAGGAATCTAAGCCATGCATTATACTTGAACTATTAAGACGGCTATTATGAGTCCAGCAAAATTGAAGACGTGCAGAAGTTCCATTTCCTTTAACAATTATAAAGACACGCACATCATCATCTGTTTATCCTTTTCCCAGCTACATTATGTTGGGGTCGGCCTCTAGTCTAACCAAATGCAACTGAATCTCCATGTAAAAGTCGCTTATCCGACCTCCACAACCCAGATACTGGGTAGTACGAAAAACAGGTAGGTGACATGACTCACCGCCACCCTATAGATCTTTCAGAGATATTACAGTCTCCGTTGGCATCCCAGAGACAAAGCTCAAATAGATGATTGTGCCTGTAAAGTGCCCCACACATTGTTGAACCTTTTGCAACTTCTATAAGCCATGTAAAAAACTTAGAATCACAGACAAGCAAGCGCAACCAAACCAACCTGCTTCACGAAAACAACTAGAATTGCTAACTCATTTAAAAGTATGATGTATCCTGAAGTTGTAATAGATATTGTAATTAGATACTTTAACGCTACATACTTGCCTAATCATCGCAATGGTGATTGAAGGAAAAGGTACCTATAATAGAAAGCGTAATGTGTCTATCTCTATAAGTAAATACTGTCTCATTCACTCGTGAGATATCTGCTGTCATTAATGTCATCTGTCAGTTACGAGGAATGGCGGGAAACAGACAAAGTGAAGCTGCGGTGCTGTTCTGTAAAAATCTCACCGTGAAAACTTAGGTGAAGTGAGCGTAGAGTGAGCTGTCAATAGTGTCAATTCCTAGCAAAACAAACTCACATCACCTAAGTTTTCACGGTAAAAATTTTACAGAATCGACCGGCTGTTCTGTAAAAATCTCACCGTGAAAACTTAGGTGAAATGAGCGTAGAGTGAGCTGTCAATAGTGTCAATTCCTAGCAAAAACTAACTCACTTCACCTAAGTTTTCACGGTGAGATTTTTACAGAATCGCGGTGCAGGCTATAAACGATGGCGAATGACGGGAAAAGGTTGAAGGAAAAGTGGCCTTCCACGAGAAGCTTGGTGTGATAATCAACTTAAATACATAATCATCACCAGGATTCTACAGCTCCACGGGGCGCGATACTTGAATGTTTGTTCAGGGTAATTTGGGAACAGCGGTGCTACCTATTCTGTAAAAATCTCATCGTGAAAACTTAGGTGAAGTGAGCGTGGAGTGAGCTGTCAATAGTGTCAATTCCTAGCAAAAACAAACTCACTTCACCTAACTTTTCACGGTGAGATTTTTATTTTACAGAATCGACCGGCTGCTCATGCAATAGTAAAAATAGTTGTCAAAGAGATAGGTGATCTGACTACCCATAAAATGTACCGGATGACCGGACGTAATACCTATCCATACTATGCATACTAATATTATAAATTCAAAAGTAACTCTATCTGTCTGTCTGTGTGTGTACTTGGTTTTTGATTTTGCTGTATTTAGTTTAGTTTGTGATCTTCCTGTACGAGTCGCAATAAATACTTTTTCTTTCTTTCTTTATGTTACCTTTTCACGCCTAAACCACTGAACGGATTTCGATAAAATTTGGCAGATTGATAGATTGCATCCCGGGAAGGACATAGGATAGTTTTTATCCCGATATTCCCACGGGAACAAAACTTACGCGGGTGAAACCGCGGGGCGCTGCTAGTTGCCACATAAGGGGACTATGTGAATTAAACTTGTATATAAATTGTCTATTGCCATTAACACTGTGTACCATTTATGTTATTCAACCGTAAGTTTATTTATTAGTGAGCAATTGTTCGAATGAGAATAAAAGTCCATAAAACACAATATTATAATGGTGACACCAATTAATAACGTCTGACTGGCAATTAATAATAATAAAACAGCTGTGAAAACTCCGCCATTTTGCACACAACTGTCAAAACACTGTCATACGACATTACATTATTTTGACTTGTTTTTACATGGACCTTTTTATTTAGAGAAGCTATAATATAAGGATTTTGTGGAATACTTACTGTATGCTGTCAAACAGTACCTATATTTCTTTTGAATTTCCACACTTGTGACGATTGCACGTTTTCATGTCTTATTGACTGCTAAATGTCCTCCATTCAGTTGTAGTGGCCGCAATAATAACGAACCGCTAAAACAATTTTTTTTTTCGAATTGTTGTGGTTTATTATTTGTTTACAAACATTCCTTATTATATGTGTTTTTAATACTATGACATAATGTTAGAGGCTATTGATACAACCTTCGTGCTGGTCAAACATTATAAATTAATGTGGCAACATTTGTTTACATTGAGTGACAATTTAATTAACCAATTACGGCTTTAATAAGTGGTATGATTAGGGTTGCCAACGCCCAACCCTTACCTATATATAATAAATAGTCATCATTATGATCTGCCTAGCCTTTTCCCAACTATGTTGGGGTCGGCTTCCAGTCTAACCGGATGCAGCTGAATACCAGTATTTTACATGGAGCGACTGCCTATCTGACCTCCACAATCCTCTTACTAGGTAATACTAAACCCCTTGGTAAAACTATATAATATAGTATTCTACTATATTAGAGTCCTTTTTTAAATGTAGTACCTACCTATTTACTACTACTACATTTAAAAAAAATGTATACAGGGTTATTGGTAAAACATTAACAACCTCTTAAGAGGTCATTGTACTCATCATTATGAACAACTTTTACTATGGGACCAAACCTGAAATCGCAAAAAAAAATCAGCTGTTCCATACATTTATGTTCGTATAACTCGTCAAAATGTAGGGAACAGCTGATTTTTTTTCACGATTTCAAGTTTGGCCCTATAGTAAAAGTTGTTCATAATAATGAGTACAATGACCTCTAAGGAGGTTGTTAATGTTTTACCAATAAGCCTGTATATAGAAGGCGAAACTACTTCCTATATTTTCATTTCAATACAAAATGGCGAAGTAAACCCAATATGGCGTATTAATCTCACAAAAGCTAAAAGGTGTTATAATAGTTATGTCAAAAAAAAACCTGTTAATAAAGGCTCAAAAACACAAAAAACATACTTACCTACTATATTTTTTGTATATATTCGCCATGTATATAATTATACAAAATTCAAAGTCCTGACTGACTGATATATCAACGCACAGCCTAAACCGCTGGTCTTAGAGACATGAAACTTGGAGGGTGTGTTCTTTGTGAAGAGTAGGTATCCACATAGGGTTTTACGAAATTCCACCCCTAAGAGGGTGAATGGGGGGAGGGTGAAATTTCACGCGGACGAAGCCGCGGGCAGAAGCTAGGCTACTATATTTTTACAGGCAATGGCTTCAAAAATACTACATATATTATGTACGAGTATATCCTATTTCATACTAGTCCTATAAATTAATCCTTCTAATAAAACAAATAAAACGCGAAAGTTTGTGAGGATGGATGGATGGATGTTTGTTACTCTTTCACTCAAAAACTACTGAACGGATTTTGATGAAACTTTACAGTAAGAAATATAGCTGAATAACATATAGGATATCCCGATATTCCCACGGGATTGACACTTATGCGGGTGAAACCGCGGGGTACTGCTAGTTTGTTTTTTATATCAAACTTAGTTGGCAACCCTAAGTATGATTGATGTATCAATTACATTTGTTGTGTTATGTAAGGATCTATTAAATACAGCCTCTCGAGTGATGATATAGTGGAACTCTCTACCTGCGTATGTGTTTCCGAGTGCATACAACCCGAATCTCTTCAAAGTAAGAGTGAACAGGCTTCTTCTGGGTAAGCTCACTCCATCGAAGACTTTATCTGTGTCATCTCTGACCTAGATTAGAGTCAAGAGCAAACCCATTTCAAATAAAAAAAAAATATATATAGGTAATTATAATAGGTAAGTACAATCAGCGGAATAAATCTGTAAGCAAATTCACACCCGACGTCAATTTACCGTGTTAATAGGTAATAGGTAATACGGGCTGGTGTCCGCAACTCCACGTCAATGCGCGTATTTTGCGTAATTTACCGTGTTATACCTAGTCGTTTCACACAACTGTCAAAGAATGAAAGTTATGATTTAAATTTACGGACAGTCTCGTACTAACCCGACAAGATCTTTATTATATCGATCAATCGAAGAATTTTATTTTAATTATTAATAAGTTTTTTATTGTCCACTAAAGTGTTACACATTATTTTTCCACCAGTTATTGACAAGCAAAAACTATGCGATACAATGCAGTATTTAACAATGAAAGCGTTATTTAAATCTTGGTAACCCCACTTTACATGAAATATTTTTGGTGGGATTATTTATTACGAGGCGTCATTTATATGATCTCTCATTAGATGTCTGTGGTTAGTTCAGCTGGACGCCCCTAGACAAAATCTCTAGCTATGCCAATAATATCACAGGAGACAGGGCCTCCGTTTAAAATGAGACAGCGATCAGCGATTGTGTCAATACACAGCCAGAAAGAACATTATTATGTCGACAGGTTTTTTTTTAATCCTGCATACGTGCTTTACCAATCACTTTTGACATTGGCAGAATGGTCAATATCCGCCTTGCATTAATAAAAAAAGAACATAAAATTTAGTTGGGACGTCAAGTTTTAAAATTAGGGAAATTACCTAAATTCTTGAGCAAATTTACTCATTTGCTTAAGAATTATCGTCCAATAATCGTCCTTGCGTACTCTAGGCAGCTTAGCTTGGCAGTCAAACATTGAAATAAGGAAGGATAATTATTATGTAACGTGTGAAAAAAGAGCATGTGACATTATGGTTTTAATGCACGTTTCAACCAAATTACCTACTTAAAGATCTAAATAAATTACTTAAAGATACTACTCTTCGACTGAAAGATCCAGACAAAGAAATTATGACAGGTGAAAAGTTCGACTAGGTAGGTACCTCTTTGGTCTTGTCATCGCAAGCACAACTCCTGGAGAGCAATTCTCGTACAGTACCCGGCGATAAATATTGCACATCGACCTTTGGAAAGAGACAATCGGCTAATTTCGGCTTCGTAGAGCGTTATCTCTGTCGCACGAAATACAAACAGTCCGGTATGTATTAGGAGCTGTTAAAACAATTATGATTCGCTTCTTTTGATAATTATTTTTATTCTTTGTATAAAATCGATAGGATCGAATAGGTCGATGTGCAATACGTTCACAGTTATCTCAATCTGTCAAAAATACCTCTAATTTCCCTACTTTTTGACAAGTTTTTGACATTTGTTTGTCGCTGAGATGTGACTACGACTAGATTTTGAACGTTTTAAATTACGAGAATTGGCTTTCTGAGCTCATGCTCAGGGTTGGTAAAAGTGTTAAATAATAGGTTTTCCAGCTAGAATTTCTCAGTAGCACCCCGCAGGCTGGATATGTGCCCGTTTGATGTAAATAAGCTCGCCCCCTGTTACATATTATGGGACTTAAACATAACTGTACTAGGTATAGGTACAGACGCCAGCACATCAAGCTACTACAATCTGTCAATTTTCTTTAATAGATTTTGAACTTTATCGCTAAAGCATAAGGTTGAAAGTTGATTGAGAAAATTTGACAGTTTCGGGTAGCGTGATGTGCTGGCGTCTGTACCTACACCTCTCTGTCCAACCCTTCGGGGCATACAGGCGCGATGTTTTTATTTATTTATTTATCATCCTTACAACTATATCATTACAGACCTTACCCTAATGCGACAGTGTAGTAATCAACTTAAAAAAAACTGGCCAAGTGCGAGTCGGACTAGCACACGAAGGGTTCCGTACCATAAGGCAAAAACGCCGAAAAAACCTGTTTGTTGTGTGGGAGGTTAAATAATTATTTTATTCTGTTTTTAGTATCTATTTGTTGTTATAGCGGCAACGGAAATAGAACATCTGTGAAAATTTCATCTGTCACGGTTCATGAGATACAGCCTGGTGACAGACGGACATAGAGTTTTAGTAATAGGGTCCCGTTTTTACCCTTTGGGTACTTACGGAACTCTAAAAATAACATATAAATATAATCATAAATACTTAACAACAAATAATATAACTTTTTACCTCACATAACTAACTACATTTAATAAAACTCTTGCGAATTCACTCAAAGAGCACGAAAAAATACGAGTATCCAGTCTCTCATGGGCTTTGTTCACCACACGGATTGTTCGGTGCTGGGTCAACGGGATTGTCCGAAAGGGTTACCGCTGGCCCGGAACATAAAGGGCTAAGGAAGGAACACGGGTGGGTTTTAGTCAGTAAGAGTCTGACACTCCCTTCCGCTCCACCCAGACGGGAGGGGTCATTTGATGAATTCCCATCCTGAAAAAAAAGGGGTGCTTTCGCCAGTAGATTGGTTCTGGCCACGGGCACGTTTAGCAGTTGCGGGCATCGTCGCCGCCTCCACACGTACCGGTCCGGCCAATCTAAGTTCCAGTCGATGCAACACTCCCGTGTTATGTGCTGTTATTATGTGTTATGTTCATTTCAAAATCCCTGCTCGTTCTAAACTTCTAACGACAAAAACTCATCACCAAAAATCCATTTCTAATTTGATTTTAATACACTACGACCTAAATTACATCTACTTAAATCGAGTGATAGCTGAAACAATAAACCGTGTGAATATGTTTTATAATTACGATTAGATAGGTATTTTAGAAGTGGCAACACTGATCATATCGATTATGTTTACATTGTGTCACATTTCCTTATGTTGCGAGTTGCAATTTTTTTAAATTTAGGTTTCCTCTAGCTAAACTTATCTCGATATATACTTACTAATATTAATATTAGGTACTTGTATTTATAAAGAGGTGTTTCTGTGTTTGTATGTAGGTGGTAATCTTTGGAACTTTTTTCACTAATGGGATGCTACAGTACAGTAGGTAGGTACTTACCTGTTGCCGAGTGTCATTGGATACCTATGTGTTTTTACGGCGTTTTTCATAGTTTTTTCGAGATAAACTATGAAATACAATCATATTATATGCATGTGTCAATATTCATTAAAAACTATGGAACCTCAATGTGCGTGATCCGACACGCACTTGGCCGATTTTAAAGTCATGCATGAAGAAATTATACTCAATGGGTACCTATTATGTAGGTAAAACTTTAGAAAGGGTAGTTAGGGACATCCGACGCGCAACATCACATGACATGTGACCATGGAATCAGTACAAGATCCTGAAACCCCCCTGAACTCTAGATCCCTAGCGAAATAATTAAGGCTCCTTCAAACAGGCGCGACACGACACGCGACACAATGGCACCGCAAATCGCGCAACGAGCGGTGCTTTTGTGTCGCGCGCGATTATATCGCGTCGCGCCTGCTTATTGGAGCCTTAATTACTTCGCTAGGGATCTAGAGTTCAGGGGATTTCAGAATCTTGTACTGATTCCATGATTCTTCGTCGAATCAAAAAAAAAAATTGGCTGTTCCATAGAAAAATGCAATAGGTGAAAAAAATTGGCTGTTCCATAGAAAAATGTATGGATGAAAATGTGTGGTCAAAATGCAAGTATTAGGAAGTTTTGTTGTTTTTAAAGTATTTTTTATATTAATTACATAATCAGCTAACGAAGATGTTAATGCTCTTATCGTAAATTTACATGAGCTTACAAATTTGAATTCATTACATCTCAGATTGATTTCTAAAGACCACATTTATGTAAAGCGTCCAAGAAACCTGTTTTAAAAGCTAGTGGAACTATACAAATAAGATACAGTAAAATCAGTCAATGGATAACTATTGATTACTGATGATGTCATACGATTCGACTCGCAGAACCTCGTGGCAAATGAAATAGTGTAAAACATTTTATAAGTTCTATTAGTGATTAGTCGTGTGTCGTAGGGCGTAGTATAGAGTTTCTTGCCCTTCTTCACCTTACAAAACTACCGTTTAAAAAAGGTGCTATAGGAACCTTTTTTAACCAATAAAATTTGTTCAATAGAGGTTTTTAGTGGACTAATTAAAATAAATTATTTGACTATGATATAAGAAGGGCGGGAAAAGTTTTATGTAAAATGAAACCCGCACCACAGATACCTGTATTTTTTAAATATGAATTGGTCTATTCCAGTTCAGAAAAAAACACACGGGGTTTTCTATGATCTTCTTTCAATCTGAACAATCTATATCTGTGATCTGAACGCTGACAGTTTAATAACTATAAACAAAATGCATGGAACTATTATGTACCTAAGTACGTACTATACCTATCTATACCCCATTCGCAATAAGATTAGACATTGAAATAAATCTTTTTTACAGTCCGTTCAACCGATTTTGACTTCTATTCTATATACAAAATGCATGTTATATTATGACGTTTTACACGCTTATCCTAAGTCGATTTTTTAGGCCCAAATAACTAAGTTTTGAACAACACTATCAGTAATCAAAATAATATTATGATTTTGTACCTACCTACAAACTTTAACGAACGAATGACGTCACGAGTAAACAACAAGTGAAAATATCTAAGTTTCTTGAGGATAATCAAATAATTTACGTGTAAGTAGGTATTTACTTTTAGTGCCATTTATGAGCTTAGAGTCAATATTTTCACACAGTCACATCTAGAGTACCTAGTCTACCACTAGAGGAAAAATACGCATTACATAATTTACTTACGAAAAAAAAGCCATTCATAAAAATATGATTTAGATTTATTTATCAATACCTATTATTTAGTGTTGCCCAAAATCGGTCTTGGTCTTGCAGTCTTGGTCTTGTTCTTGCATTTTTGCAAGACCAAGACCAAGACCAAGACCGACTTATTTTAGCAAGACCAAGACCAAGACTGATCCCTGCAAGACTTGAGCAAGAACAAGACTAAGCATGCAAGACTCTTGCGTCTCGCAGTTAAGTCAAACTGAGATTTGGGCGTTATAGTAGGTATTTGGTTTCAATCCCGATTATGCGAAAATGGATGTATTTTTTATGAAACAGTAAATTACATTGTTGAATTGCATTCAAAACTAAAATTATTGTTGATAATAAAAAAATATCGAAAAATTACGTGACTATCAATACACTTCTGCACGTTTTTTTAATCTTCTTTACTTAAGGCGAAAGCGGTATTAGGTAGCCCGCGAAATTCACTGACCAGCAAATTGCAAAAAACGTAAGAAAATTTTAATTTCGCGGGCTACCTTAGCCCTTTCCCCCTTAAATCAATGAAGCTTTATAAAAATAATTATCCCCTCATAACGAATCTAAAATAAAAGTAGTAAATGGGTCATTCAATTATGTAGATGATTAAAATGCCTCATGTGACGCGTCTGTTAGATTCATTGGGATTCATGGCCGACTCGACGCCGCGCGGGGATTCCCGCAATCTTCCGCATTTTTTGTCAAGTTCAAGCATTTATGCACTTTATTGTAATAATTTTAAAGTTTATTTTCAAGTGCGTTAATAATACGAGGAGACCGCTTGGCGCTGCGGTCCCTTTGTGGCGGCATTTGAAAGCGAATAGCGTAGGTACGAAGACAGTGTTGACCTCGCAAATGAACTTTAGCGATACAGCTGATCAGGTAGCCCTTTCGAGTTTTATTTACATTGCTGTTTTAAGTGAAACAAGTGAATTTACTATTTTTTAATTAAAAATCTCATTGGGTTAGATAGAAATAATGATTTTATACAGTTTACAGTAAAAAAATTGCAGAAAAAAACGTAAAAATTAAGAAACAGCCGACGAAAATTTTCAACGCAGGGGTTCCAGAATCATGTACAGACGCCAGCACATCAAGCTACCCGATACTGTCAAATTTTCCCAATCAATTTTGAACCTTATGCTTTAGCGATAAAGTTGAAAATCTATTAAAGAAATTTGACAGATTGTAGTAGGTTGATGTGCTGGCGTCTGTACCTACTGAATCCATGGTAAGCGGTTGCGCGTCGATGTCCCTGCCACCCTGAGCAATAGGCTAATAGGTATTTGAATGTAGTCTAGTCTAAGTAGTAGAGTCTCGCAAGACTTGCGAGACTCTTGCTGCAAGACCAAGACCAAGACCAAGACTGAGAGCGCAATACCAAGACCAAGACCAAGACCAGGTGTATTGACGCAAGACCAAGACCAAGACTGGGTAAGGTCTTGTCTTGGTCTTGCATTTGGGCAACACTACTATTATTGCAGCTCCAGTATCTTGAAATAATATTTGAAGACGCCGCAAGTGACGCCGTCTAGCGGAGGTTTGTTACGAAACTACTGGAATCTCTGAAAAGGTCGGTTATGAGTTTATGACTGACACTGGCTGGTGACAGTCACTTTAGCAAAGCGTCGCATCGATGGTTGCGCGGCGACTGTGTTCTTATGACATGACATGTCAAGGGAGCCTAATACGATGGCCACTGCTGGTGAAGGCTATCCTCAGCCGTTATATTTATTTCCTCGCAAGTATAGTGGAAATCGTCGTTTGATATGCGTGCTTTGTATTAAAATATTAACATACTTGTTATTTATTTTAAATTTGACCATAGCAAGACAAAATGACATTATGCTAATTAGTCAAAATAAATAAGAAAAAAAATTAACTTGCCCTATTCATTCATCATAAAAATTCTTAAATAAAATAAACAATCTGGTAACACTGAACCTCAACTTTACATTGACAAAACCTGACAGAACTAAAGTACCTAGCGCCAAACGCCAGAGAAGCTAAATTATCCGAATCTCTGCGGCTTCGATTAATAACACACTTATGGTTTTTGCTCAAACTTTTATAAATAAACAAACCATGGAAAAAACAGATCCGCGTAGGTACGAGCTTTGGGAGCTTTTAGCGCGAAAAAGATAAAACTTTTGTGTTTTTGCACTCCGATAAAAACTTTATAGGCGATGAATTTTGGTGACCAAACTAGGAATAGGTTTTGATAGCCTCTTTTCTTTTTTAGTTACCTATATTATGTTGTAATTGGCTATCAGTGATCAAGTGTTAATAGGCAGAAAGTTTTTAAATAATGCTCTAAAAGAACAAAAACGAAACGAGAAGATTGGGTCAATTTGTGTCCCATTAAGGCGATTGGCATTAAGCGCTGGACACAGAAAAGACGTAAGACGAGGACGGGGCGCGGACAGAGCGCAGACGGGGCGCCCGCCGCCCGTCGCGACTTTTAAAAACATATAGAAAAGACGAGGCACGGGCTTGACGTTGGGTTTTGACGATTTTCAAGCAACTTAACCACTCAATGACGCAAGTAGTTGTGTTGTGTGACAGCGACGCGCGGCACCCGCGCCCCGCCCCGCCCGCACTCCCGTTCACGCCCGCCCCTCGTCCACTCGCGCCCGTGCCCCGTCCTTTCTGTTTTTACAATAGCGCGCAGACGAGTCGTCGTGTCCGCTCCCTGTCTTTTCTATATGTTTTGCTTCTATACATTTTTTATGAAAGAGACGCGGAAGAGACATGTCCGCGCCCCGTCCTCGTCTTACGTCTTTTCTGTGTGTCCAGCGCTTTACGCAGCGGGGTGCGCAAAACGGAGCCAAATTCACCCGCACGGAAGCGCGTTTTTATTGAATTTGTATGTAAAAAATCACGCGCGGGGGCACGCTATCTGCGTCCCGCTGCGTAATGCGGTACATGTGCCAATCGCCTTAATGCTGCGCTGCGGGGCAGACCAAGACGCAGATAGAGGGACGACCTTCACTCCTACGGAAAGGACTGACCCGCAATGGTAAAACAAACAAACTCTTCAGCTTTATAATATCTACTATACCTACTAATATTATAAAGCTGAAGAGTTTGTTTGTTTGTTTGTTTGGTTGAACGCGCTAATCTCTGGAACTACCAGTCGGTTTTGAAAAATTCTTTTTGCATTTGATAGCCAAATTTTTGAGGAAGGCTATAGGCTATTTAGCATTACGCTATGACCTTTAGGAGCCGAGCAAAAAGAAAAAAAGTCGGAAAGAACGCTAAGCAAAAACGAAGTAATAGCGCAGGCAGGCGATGCGATGCGACGGGGTGGGTCGGAGTAACAAGAAATTTCACGCGGACGAAGTCGCGGGCAGAAGCTAGTAGAAAGATAATGTTCTAAGGATTGTTGATATCCATCATTTTCATCATTCTACTGGCCTTAATACAATTTATTTGTGGTCGGCGCAGCATGTCTTTTTCTTCCATACTTCTCTATGAGTCATCATCTCGGTGGTCCCCCCCCTTTCTAACTATATCGTCATTCACACAGTCCATCCATCGTTTCATTGGTCTTCCCCTGCTAGCCATCGACATTTATACACAAAACTCTCCTCACGACATTTTCCTTTTGTTGATATCCGTGGGCAATTTATTATATCTAAAAGACCTACAAAAATAGTGGCACAAAGCTCTAAACAAATTAGGCACTACATGCGTTAATCGAAGATAATATCTTAATATATATACACATACCTAGGTTCTAATGTGGGAGTATTACCTATTTAATATGATAACAAGGCTTTTACGCAAAATAAACAAAAGCATATCCACGGATGCCTTCGACAGTAATTTCTATCAAACATGACATTGTAGAGGCATCTATACCGCGACATATGAACTACGCATCACACTGACGTCACGGAAAATCCTGCATCTCGCAAGCCGAGTTTACCGTGCAACTAGCATATACAATTCAACGTCCCGACATCAATCGTCGGGCAGCAGCCCAGACACATCACCCGTCTAGTCGGAGGATCCTCAATTTTCTATGGAAGTTAAGTGACTTTACACTTACACCCTGTACCTCATACCTCTCTAACATCACACCTCAAATCCCCGAAGGGTTATGGAGTATCTAGTACACCCACTTTACGCCAGTTATGTTTAAGTCTCATGTACAATGCGTGCCACGAAAGATGAGACTTGACACACCACGTGGTTTGACTTGCGCAGAACAGAACACGATTTTAGGTATCTTTAGCGGTATGAGGTCTGAGTGCGGGACGGGACCGGACGTCATAGGGGCAGCGGAAAGAGCGGGGGAGGCGGGGTCAAGTCTCATCTTTCGTGGCACGCATTGTAATAGGAGGCGAGCCTATTGCCACCAAACGTCACAAATCCAGACTCCAGACTGAGAAATTCCAGATGGAAAACCAATCCTAACATTGCCCGTGCACAGCAGTAGCGGTTGCGACCACTAGACCGACGAGGGAGAGTCAGACTGATCTCATTCATAATGGTTATATTAGGTACGGTTAATTTATGTCTTTGGATAATTGATAGCATGCAGAGTAAGCAAGCTGAACTGGCAGTGGGCTGTCCATGATTGTTGAAGGACCAATGGCCATTGGAGCAGACGAGTCCTGGAGTGGAGACCGCGGATCGGCAAGCGTGGTGTGAGATGCCCCCAGCTAGATAGACAGACGACCTCAACTGGAACAGACTGGATGCGGAAGGCGGAGGACAGGATGGCGCAGCTGAGTTGATTGAATCAAATTGAGTAACGTCAAAATCAAGTCCTACATTCGCGACCTTTAATAAATTTGGTTGAATCGTGCAACATTTACCTACATAAGCCCCGTGGTTTCTCAAATAACTTCCAAATCCTAATGAAGATCTTTAAATTGATTGTAGTTTTATTTTGATCCGTTGATTTACGTGCTACATCCGTTACATTTTAATTTAGTGTAGTTTTGTGCGCCGGCGTCGATTGAATCAGTAAAGTTACTGACTTAGGTCAAGTCAATATAATCGGGCGCTTGTCTCAAAAGACCTCGCAACCACAAAGTTGTCACTTATATTCCTTTTGCCATAAAACCACATTCATTAATATAATCGCTAATATTTTATTAGCATTACTGCATAATTATGTATCTGAAAATGTCTGGATTTCTTTTAGAATTTTTCTACCAGCAATGCATATCATTATCAGAATTTGCCTTTATTCTAGTAGGTAATCAACGTCGAAATGGTCAATATAACAAGATTCCTTGCGATTTCCCTTTCAACGTTGTGCTTATTATTGGAAAATATCTAAATCTATCCTTACTAAATCTTCCTTTACTTCGTGATCACTATCCTATATATCACGCCTATATACCTACATTTGTTTAACCCTTCGGAGGTTATCCTCCGAAAGGGTTAAACAAATGTATAAGTATCTATTAATACATCACTAGATTCATTTTTCCTACAAAAACCCATCAACATCCTAATAATAACCTAACATCATAATCAACGGAAAATCATAAACAAGAACAACAAACAGCTGCAGAATAAAAAACAATATGGCGCCGTCAAATGGCGCGAATCCTAACCACAATGTTTTTGCTGCAGATTAATAATTACGATATTCACGTGTTTCATCAAGACAACATAATAATTAATAACGTAGCTTCACGAGTTTGTAATTTAATATATTCTTCTTCACTTATTCAGTCATATAGGGAGATTTTGATAAATAAATAAATATAGTTGTTATGTCATGAATATTGCATTTGGTTGGTTATTTACGTTTCGTGTTTACAGATTTTTTATTGTGTTTTTGAACAACAAAATTGAACATAATCTGCCTTCTGCATGCTTTTTCAGCGTTGTGATGTTTTGAAGACTTGTCAATCTCTTTACAGTATTTTTTTCGGATGTCTTTGTCTTATTTCATTTGCAACTTATAAGAGGAAGAGAGAGACAACAATAGATTAATGTTTAGTGAGGAGGAAGTCGGAACCGAATTAGCATGACAAGGGGTATCGGGTGTCGGTGTTACTCAGTAACTGGGTTGTAGAGGTCAGATAGGCAGTCGCTCCATGTGAAATACTGGTATTCATCTGCATCCTGTTAAACAGGAAGCCGACCCTAACATAGTTTGTGTAGAATCCTGTTGATTGCATATTAAAGTTGATTATATCACTAAACCTGGCTCAAATCGCATCAAGCCGCTCCGCTCGTCGCCGCCATTTGTGGTGAATGACAGATGACATTAGTCAGTGACAGTAGCTACCTCACTACTTGTGCGAATGAGGCAGTGTTTACAATATTATCTAAATATCTATTAATTAGATACAGCTGAAAAAAACAGGCAGATGATGATATTGTATTATAGCAGACAGGCCTACTGTGACGTCATTAACGTAGATTCTACATTATAATTTTATGTCTTCTTAGATACTATAGGTAATTACCATCGTAGTAGTATAATTTACTGCCAGCTCAGTTGTAAAGATAAATTCTAGCTAATCAACGTCTTGTCGTTTGCCAACTAAACTGATTAGTTAAGTTTATAAATTCTTGAATATATGTAGGTATATATACTTTAACTTATCACTTTATCTCATTAGATAACTTTGTAAATCTGGGTGGAATAATAAAAAATAACTAAATATGAAAAAAATAATAGAAAATCAAAATTTATTAATACGTTTATTATTTAGTAACATAACATCACGCCTGTATTCCTCGTAGGTTAGGCAGAGGTTATGTTAAAGTCACATGTACCTAATAGGAGGCAAAGCCTTTTGCCATCAACTTGCGACCACTGGACCAACGAGGCAGGCAGTCGATCTACAATTGAATACAATCATTTGCTAGCGATTAACGTAATACTAACCCCGGAAACAGCATTAGAATTGATACCTACTCGAAGCAATTATTTTAATTCACCAAAACATACGAATAATACAGTCATATTATTAAAAACACGGTTTCCTTTAAAATTATTACAAAAAATATTTAATTGAATAGTTTGAAGTTCACATAACGATATTATGGGTCGTTGCATGCAATCACAGAGCGAAAAGATATTTATCTGATAACGAAATGGAGGTTGGTTATCAAAAGCATTTAAATGCATCATTATTTTTATCTACTTTCATGTCGTAAAATTCTAATTATAAAATTTTAAACGAGTTTATATTAACATACTTTATAAACACAATACCAAAATAGAAAAAAAAAAATTCATTATAACACTATTTCTCGAACAAAATAATGTTATAAAATAATTTTTTTTCCATTACGATACAGGTTAACCAAGAAGTTAAATCACGAAGGAGAATGCATAACTTTTTTTAATCGAACTCGTTAAGCCCCATCCACATGCTTGACAAACAATGGCAAACAGCCAACAGCAAACACGGACATGTGGATGGGTGTTTGTCGTTGTTTGCCTGTTTGTGTTTGTGTTGGGCAGTGTTCGGCATTGGTGTCGGTTTTTCTTGCCAGATCAAAGGATGTGTGTGTCACTTTGTGTGCTGTTTGCGGTGTTTGTAACAAACAGCCAGCGTGTGGATAGGGCTTTACATATCGCACCCTCAGTAATATAAGGAATCAAGTCGAAATTTTTACAAACTGAGATTTTAAATACTACGGGCACAAAATGAAATTCGCTACCGGTTAGCGCTGACAGAGAGAGAAAAAGGACAATAATGACTCGGTAACTATATTTGTGTCTCTCTCACACTCCCTCCGCCTGTCCCCCGCTCTTACTGCTACAAGGTCTCAATCAGTAACGTGTCCATACTTGTCGAAGGCGGACTGTTCAAACGTTGTGCGATTCCTGATTGTGCCCTTCTACGACGAGAAACCTGGTGAGTTTGGTTTTTAACATTTTGTATTATAGAGAACAATTTGTAGTTGTGCCGTTATATTATACAAAATGTAATAAATATTTGGGTCTAATTCATAATAGGTCGCTGTATTGCCAAAAAGTAGAAATGTTTCATGGAATCATATCTTATTGGTTCGTTATAGTGCGTAAATTGTTTTATGTTTGATGACACAATTTGTGTTAGGTCCTTATTTACGTGATTTCTTTTATTTATTTTTTGAATTGGGCCATTTAAATAATCAGAAAAATAATTAAGTTTTAGTAAATTACAAATATTTAAGTCAGTGTATAGTATAATACATAGGTGCAATGTATTTTTTGTAGTTTCAATTCTGTAAGTTTTAATGTTGTATCGATACGGCTTGGTTTCTTTTCAAGTATTTACTGAGTAGATACACAATATTTGGTAGTATTTTTCATTTAATGTGCTGTTAAATTACGTGATTTTGCAGAAAAATGGAAACCCGGGCACAAAGAATAATGAACCTACTGAAACCACCACATCACCATAGATTGGATAATAACATTGAGGATGATCTATCTTTGGCAACAGAAAATGTAATTTTACTAATAATAATTTTATTATGTTACTTATACTTTTTATTTTGTTTACATTTGTTTTTTTTTTTGTTTTCAAAGTTATGTATACTTATATATTTAATTTTCAGATTATTTCTAGCGAAGAAAAAGAGAACATACCATTGGAGTCGACTAGTACCGAAAAACATACAACTGGTTAACACCAGTTGTATGTTTTTCGGTACTAGTCGACCCAATTTCTTGTTGCTGGATAACCCCAGCAACAAGAAATTGGGTTTGATAGTTGTCATGAGAAAAAAACATCACAGCATTGTGCTGCCCCTGTAGGAAGTGACGAAGTTATCGAAGATAGAAATACCGTAACTGCTCTTCAGAAGACTGTGACTCACCGTCGTTCGTCTAGCTCAAGCTCTTCGTCCAGCTCTAGCAGCTCCAGTAGTTCGAGTTCTAGCAGTAACTCAAGTGCTACTTCAACTAGTACAGACTTTTGTGACGATCATGACACAGCCCGACTGCCTTTAAATGAAAACGTCGACCCACAGTCAGGTACATCTACAGCTAATGTTTCTTCACCATCTATATTGACACCGAATTGCGACGAGTTCGATCCTCAGCCAGGTACTTCTAAAGCTAATGTTTCTTCGCCATCCATTACACCGATTTGCGATGAGTTACTATCAGTTAGACCTCGAACAGTGGTGCGTAATTACATAATTTCTCCAATACACTCGGAGGAAAGCGACGTAGACCTCAGTGACGACGATCCCACTTACAATCAAGAAACACACCTTCGTCAGCGTTCATCGAGCCCAGCACTAAAATTGTGGATATTCCAATAAAACCTAAAAAATTTAAGGCAAATCCAAGCAAATGGAACCAAAACTCGATAACTCACAAATATCTCATCAAAGGCCACACGCAGAACGAAGCTGACAATGTTCATAGTTTGATACAAAAACAGATAGCTAGAGATCTGAAAACTGGTCCAATATACTCTCCGGTCCAGTACATAACAGCAATCAATAGAGCAAGGAAAACTGGTAACCCATTTAAAGTTCACAGTTTAACACATAGTTTTTTTACGATCTTCAGCAGTTGCAGGAAAGTTGGGGCTATAATTTTAATGTCGACGAACAGAAAAATAATGTAGTATGGAATAGTATTTAAGTACTAAAATTTACCAAAGACGGCCCCTTTTCTTTTTATTACAAGTGTTCATACAAGGATGATTTAAAAAAAGTTAATGTTCGTAATAAGAGGAAAAGGATGCCAAATATCGAGGAAATAACCATGCAGAAGGCATACTTAGAGGCACTTCAACTAAGTTCAGCTAAAAAGAATGATCTCAAAGACCTTATTAATAAGCAATTGATAGATCCATACTATGCTTCTTATTATAACAATATGTTGTCTTAATATTAATTAATCTTTGGGATTTAAAAAATATTTTGTGTAGACTGATTACATAGTTAAATTATAGTTTAGTTTTTGTGACTCATCGTTTATTTTTCAGAATGAATATTTTTTTGTTGTGTCTTCTGAGTTTAAAATGAAGATATGTGTGTGAAGATATGATGTAGAGATAAGTATCTAGTAAGTGAAAGACAATAAGAGAAGTTCCTACATAATTATAAGAGTTTATAATTAAAATGTTTAACTAATACATTTTGACTTAATTATATTACTAAAGCTATCTCATTACGTTTAATTGTTGATTACTGCTACTTTATTGTTACATTTTGCACTGATTTTATTAAAGTATTACATTTTACTTGATATTTTATTTATAAAACAGAAACAATAGATTTAGATTACGGTTTAGTTTGGTGATATATGGTACCAACTATGATTAAAACTAAATTGTGACAGGGACTTAAATAATATATGGGATCAAACTTAAATAACTTCAAGTTTCTGTTTTTTATTTTTTTACAATAAGGGTCTAATTCGAAAGTGTTTTTTTCCATTGCTTGTAATTTATCGAATTTATTTACAATACATTTTTTTTTCATTGCTATTTATAGTGCATTTATCAAAGAACAAATGTGTCAAATTTCACATTTATAACTCAAATAATAAGCATGTTATATGAAAAAATAGCCGTAATGAAGAAATCCAGAAACTTTAAACGCGATTTCCCAAAAAACTACTTTTTTGAATTGTGCCCTTATATTACTAAGGGTGCGATATATACGGGAGCGTGAAGTTTTGTTGTGTAAATTTTACTTATCTGTGGTTGCGCTAAAGTGCGGTGAAGAGCTGGGTTTTTGGCGCCATTTTTACGTTTTTTCTGAATAAATGTTTCATTCTATTATTGCTTAAAAATGTCTGATACCAGTGAATGTGAAGGAAATTTGACTCCGCCCGATATTTTAGATGCGGCGACGAAAATGACTTATACAAAACTTCAATAATTATCATAAGCAGTAAAGTATGTCTTACTTTTTGAACTTTGATCTTTTATTTAGTATATTCAATCTCAATGTATGAAAGTAGATAAAAAGTTGTATAAAACTGCACATAATAAGGTATTAAACACTCGTGTGATACTATTACAAACCTCGCTCCGCTCGGTTTGTAAACACACACTCGTGTTTAATACCCCTCATTATGCGACAGTTTTATAAACTACTAATTCATAATTATTATAATTTATTACTTAGTTGTGCATTCTTTTTTTAAAAAAAGCTTTTTTCATGAAACTTCATGAAATAAGGTTTTTTTTGAATTCCCATTGTTACCAACTGGTAACAATAGGAATATTGCAGCCATTTCAAAAAAGGAATGGTTTTTGGTTACACGGATGTTGCCATGTAAATTAATTACATTATTAAAAAAAAAAGGAATGGTTTTTGGTTACACGGATGTTGCCATGTAAATTAATTACATTATTTTAAATGTGTGATAACATAATTAATTTAGGTATGTAAAGAGTACTAATAATATTAATTATGTATATCGGATTAAAAATAAATCCGATAGTAAAGACTGTTTCAGAGCGTCTAGCCATTTTGACCTAAAGATTATAATCTGTTTATTAATATTGATAACGAGTTGTTAAATTAATCATAATCTGACGCAACTTACGTGGTTATTGTAATCATTTTAATTAACTCCCAACTCTGCCAAGCATTACCTAAATACTACAAAAATGGCCCGTGCTGCAACTATTTTGCTACCGGTGCAAAATTAATTGTGTACCTACCTACAGAGTAAACGCGGTCTTTTTTTTCGCAGTTTTTTTTTTAATTAAGTAACTACGCCAAAAGAACAAAATATGGGCGTGGCAGTGGTAGACATACACTACATCGTTAAAAAATATTTAGACTAGTATCATTAATCAGGGAGAAAACTGAGGAATACGTAAGTAAGAAATTAAGTGCTTGGCCAGACTGGCAGCGTGGGGCGGGGGCGGCGCGGGTGCGGGAACGCGCGCGGTCTGCCTGTCCGCAGTGGAGCGCTGCTGCGTTCTGCGTGTTGTCGTGTCCAGTGTTTGTCAAAATATAATATGGATAAAGGAGACTTATTTATACTAGAAAAAACCCCGTAAAGTGTCACGTTTCCGAGATATTAACGTTCTGTACATATTTTTTTTAATTTTCTTACTTCTTGTTGCTTAGAATCTAAGCCTTAGATGTTAGAAATAATCACTCTGAAAGTAATCAAACATTTATGCAAGATAGACACTTCACGGGGTTTTGTCCTATTATTTTTATCTGTTTGCATTGATGTCAGCTTTGATTTAGGTATATGGATTTCATGACAGGCCGCCATTAAAAAAAAAACAAAATGGCGCGACAGTAGGTAGTAGACTCCATTCTAAAAAGCTTCAATCACCTTTCTCGTCGGTTAGAAAAAAAAATTTGCTGTTTCATAAATTTTGACAGCGTAGATATTGTACCTACTCTTGAAACAGCAGATATTTTTGATGTGAAACATCTATAGCCGCACGTAAAACAAATTTCTGGCGTGGCGACGCATGCCGTGGCGACGCGTCGCCACGCTATATGATGGTGTATATGTATATACAGTCACAGTCTTGTGTACTGTGTGGCGACGCGTCGCCATGCGCTATGTTTCACATCTGCCAGGCGTCCCGTGACGGCTCACTTTTTTTTGATAACCGACGTTAAATTCTTCTCTTGTCTAGAATCATGTGCTGAATTCATAGATTACAGTTTGCGAGTCGAAGTCCCTGCTAGCCTGTTAGGTAGTTATAGACCTATTGACAAATGGTACCTGAATAGTCATAGATCATGCTATTAGTTAACAACTTGTAATTCTTTTTTAGCCTTTTAAGGCATCTTGTCGGGCATTCAAGTCATAATTGGTAGTATTCATCTCATAGATTATTGAAGAATGTGTTGAAATAGATTATTTTATTTCTAGAGTCGTGGCACTCGTGGCATGTTTTGTTATTATGATTAGATAGATTCTATCTAATTCAATTTATTCAAGACTGGAATTAAATCTTTTTGTTAACGTGGGAAACAAAAATATTCAAGTAAGTAGGCATATATATTTTAGAGTTTTCTAAGTATGTTTCAGATGGGTATAAATGCATACAGAAATGTCCGCCATGGTCTTCGACATCACTTTCTCTGTCACCTTCTCTGGCAAACTTACTATTATTACTAGTTTTTGCAATATGTAGGTACTAATGGTAACATCTTCTAAATAAAATATTAAATTGCCATGAAATCACGAATAAGCGATAAATGTTTTTTTCTTTAAAATTATTCTAAACGTGATAATTAATAGCGTGAAATATATTTTTTTTTAATCTGTTTAATTACATGACATGTTTTACACAGCACTTAATCGTTTTTTGTCGATTTAAACTGCTGTACCAAGTCATAAACAAATTAATATCAAAGGCCACGTATTTTCCCGTTAATTAAAATTACAAAGAGCGTGCGACACCCCCTAGTACGCAAAATTGCAGTCTACTTGGTCATGTGCAGCCTCAGCAGTAGCTGGATTTTCAAAAATGAACCTTGATACGTCGTCAAAGGATCGAAAATATGTTACTGCTTTTAAGGCTTTGCATAGTGAGATACCGTAAGGACTGCCGCAAGGACAGATACTTTGCCCCATATTAATTGATAAAAAAGAATACAATATTCAGTCGTTTTTTAAAACTGTATAAATAGATCTATGTTTAGCAGTGGAAGCCATTAAGATTGATAATTGCTTTAATTCTATATTATCGTGGAGATTATGCTAAATATTCATATTATCTACATCTATGCCGCTTTATATGATAGAAAAAAATATCCTTGAATGTGCAACCAATCCCTGAAATAATTGATTAGTAGGCAATTTATTATCTATAGATCAACTATTTGAGCTTCCTCAATATATTTATAGCATTCTACAATGTGAACGGTATGTTTTACAAAGACATGATGATTGTAGACCCTGTCAGGCACAACAAAGTAGAGACAGGAAGAGGCATCTTGTGAAAGAGTTCGTCCTAAGGCTGACCAACAATACTCCTTGTGGTATATTTCGTCAAAGGAACGCCACATTACCACATACTACATTTGTATGAGCAGTAAACAAAAATATTTCACAAACCTGTCATATTTAGCGGACATTAAAGCAATGAATACGCTATCACAGGTCAGATGATAGTGCGATAACGTTATCTATGCACACATGTACTCACTCTCTACTATTGACAACACGTTTTTAAGCTTTGACACCTTCGTTTTGATAGTGTTTGCCGTTTGGCATGGTGAGTGTTACCGACGCAGTATTTTACTAAATCTATTTAAAGTTAAGCAGAAACATTTACATCGTAAAAGAGAGTGCGCTGGGTCAGAGCGGATAAAAAGACCCGAGTCCCAACCCGCCATTTAGATAATATTAATTATGCGATGTTGCAGAGCCATTTCGATTGCGACTGACAGCGCGCGCTCCCTTACAGAAAATTTTGTCGTCAAAAAAAAAAAACCCTACAGTTAAAATAAACCTTCTTTTTGCCATATACGCGTTATTTTCTCCTTGATCCACCAGTAACAGTGAGCATCATCAACTTAAAATGTTTCCACTGCTGCCATGCTGGGACACAGGCCTCCTCTCTCCGAGAGGGAGTGGGCCATAATCCGTCACGTGGGCCCAGTGCGGGTTGGTCTTGGTCGATGTCACATCCTCACGATGACTTCATATGCATGGTGAGCATGAACTGTCAATATACAATGTAATTTATAAAGCGACTAGCTTTTCCCGCGGCTTTGCCCACGTAGAGGTCGAGAATTAACCCACAGAAACATACTACTGCGATAAAAATGTATCCTATGTCCTAACCCAGGTCATAGTCTATCCATCTATTATTTCATCGAAATCTGTTCGGCCGTTAAGGCGTCAGAAGATAACAAACGGACAAAGTTACTGATATAAATAATTAAACGGGAATACTACTTGTTTTCCATACAAGTATTTGAACGGCTATTGACAGTCATTTTATTTCCCCTAGCCATTAAAGAATCCGGGCGTGACGGTATCCGCAGTTTTATAAGCTTTCAACTTCCATATTATGTATTACCATATTGGCACCCTATTTGCGTAACACACTTGCAGTTGGAATTGCTTTGAGTGGTGTATTGCTTCCTAGATTAACTGCTAATAAGGTGGTGCGTGATTCTGGCCAGGATCTGAACTTTTCTTAGGATATTGCGACGGTTCTTTAGACCATGTCATAATAGTATCTAAACTAATTTTTTTTTATGAAATCAGGGTTCATCAGACTTTGTATACATATAACGTGGGTTCTTTCTTTTATCCTGCACCCCAAAAAATCCACCCTTAGGTGGATACGCGGAATCTTAGTTGGAGAACCCAGGGTCGGGCAAAGCGTTATTGAGTTTTTCCATTAGGAATTTCTCAGTAACAGGGAGTTTGGAAGTTCGCGGTGTGAAACCCCAGTGCCTCGAGAAGCACGTTAAGCCATTGATCCTGAGCTCTGAGATCCTGAGCTCTTGGGTCGTGTCAAATTGCCGTCCCATCAGACTATGAGAGTGAGGGAAGAGAGAGTGCCCTCTTCTTGAGTATTAATGTTCTGTGAGAGTGCCCCTGTGCCTGCGCGCACACACTTGTGCACTATAATATCTCCCGCATCGATAGCTAGTCTCCGTTGTGATTGGCTGCCATGGCCGAAATTCGGTCTGTTATCACCTCTTTTTACTTAGATATAATAATCATTCTCTATAAATATACAAACAGAAAAATCACCACCTATCTCTAACATTTTTAATACCTCCATTCGTTAGGAGCGACTCCTTCAACTCAAACTGCTCATAATCTAATGGCGTCACGCTTTACGATCACAAAGACAACGCTGTAATTAAATCATCTCATTATATTATACTCGTTCAGTCTTATTAGCTAACTTTAGAACGAGATCTTAAAATTATTTGACGTTTATTTCATTTGGCTCTAATATTAGTTTTTTTTTTTGTCTATGTAAGTATATTAACTTGGTCTGAAATATTGTTTGTCTATGGTAAGTTTTTTTTTTCAATGTTGGACTAAAGTGAAATTTGGAACTGGGCTGGCCACATCTGTCGCATGTCGGAGCAGCAGTACCTACGCAAAAATCACCAATCAGTGGATACCAAATTACAAAAAACGACTATGTGTCAGGCCCAGAAAGAGATGGCGGGGACTCCTTCTTAAAGGATTGGCCCACAATTTCGCAGTAGACCGGGAAATTTGGGAAGAGGGAAAGCCTTTGCCCTACAGCGGGCCAACACAGGTTTATGATAAAATAAATATCAGTGCGACTTTTGGAACGAAGTTCGGTGCTTGCGGTAGGAATAAACAGGAAGAAATCGTCACGTACCTACCGAAAAAGCGTTATGTCCCCTCCATGCGACTTTTTATCACATAATTATAATAGAAAGCGCGAGAAAAAGATAGTTTTGATGGTTTTCGGGGGTGCTGAAGCCGATAGTGAGGTCAAAATAAAAATGCAAGATGGCGGCTGCGAATTTTTTCAAAATTTAGACATTTTCAAATACATATTCGTAGCCGGACATCTTGTACTTTTTTAAAAGAACATATTAACCTTTCCATGAAAAGACTAGGTACCTACCAATTTGTTTTACTTCGCACAAATATCAACTTTTCTGGGTTTTTCGAGTGTTTTCCTTTACATTTTTCTAAATTTTTATTTATTCTCGTGATTTGTCGGACAGACTATTATAGTATTATGTTCTTGTGACTCGAGATGAGACTCACTTTCGCAATTAAAATTATCATAAATTAACTTTAAATTCTATTTTTAGTAAGTTATTTGAAAATAGAAAACAAAGAGAGCCGCGTTCGTCACTAGCCAGTGACTAGCACGAGTAAATAAGCAGAGTGCAGTGTTTACTAACTACAAAGTTGTGTTTAACTGTACTCGGTGCTTTGTTTCTAAGGTCTCGCAATGAAAATCATAAAGTGCATCGGCTGGGTTACTTACTTGCAGTGTGTTCTTAGTTCTTACACAGAAAACGGCTAAGTATATTTAATCTGTACGAACATCGTATGTTCATATTGTCCATGTTAGTCGACTAGCTTATACTTATTAGTTTTGATTATTAAACCGTTAAACGAAGTGTTTACAATAAGTACCTACTCAATAGTTTATTACATTCCACAATATGTGTAACTACTTATATGGTTACATAAATAAAATTGTAAACCTTGCTTGTTGGGTACAACAAAATAATTTTGGAGAGGAAGCTTTGAAAGCTGAGCTTATCAGTCTTTTAAACTAAATTAAATCTAATAGGTTATGAGTATAAGGGTTTTTTTTAAATTACGAGTACCTAGTAATAATACATATTTTATTCAGCATTAAAATTGGTCAAATATTTAGGTACATAGTCTTAGAAATAATTTACAAAAGATAAATTGATAGTTTACAAAAAAAGTAGGAAACAAACCAACCAAAACGACTAAAATTATACCTATATACTTATTTAACTTTTACTACTAAACAGCTCAGGAAGCAAACAGTTTCTTTACAAAGTTGCAAAAAACTCACAACTTATTAAGAGAATATGAGTTCCCGGTATCCGATGGTATCTGCCACAATCGGGCATCGTGATTGCCAGAGGCCGGATAAAGTAAGAAACGGAACGACCGACAGTACAGTTATAATAAACTGTAAACGAGGCATATATTTTTTTATGCAACACTTTTTGGATACACCCAAGTTCGAAAATCGAAATGGCGTCTTTGTGTTTTATTCGAACCTAAAAACTGTTGGTCATAGACAAACAGCTTCGGCTGATACTTACTATTTTTTTTTAATTATTTCTTGTTGCAATTGCAAAAGTGCCCATTTCGGACCAATATCTAGGTATAAATAATATTGACTGTGTCAATTTCATGCCAATTTCGGTAAACTCGATAGGCAACTGCGTGACCATTCACATCTATACATATTTATAAGTGATAGTAGCTATTATATTAAGTTGGTGATATAAACTTATAAATTAAAGTTTTCTTTCGTGTCTCTGTATCACCGCGTTGTTCCTATAAACTACGCAATGGGGTTATGATGCGGTTTTTACGATCATTTCGAGAATTTAATGCGAAAGGTTTTATGTATGTGCATAAAACATTAATACTAAACTTAGATATATACAGAAGTCTCGATGTCTTGTAAAGTCGTAAAACCCGCCCCTGCTTCATACAAACAGTGAGCACATAAATAACTAGTAGATATGTTATGTACCATGTATTTAAGCTTCTATGGCGTAAATTAATACCTACCTACCTACTCGTGAAAACATTATCTATTTGTCTTTGGTTAGTGTTGCCATGCTAATTAATAATCTCTGGGCCGCGGACAGATGATGAACCTTGTGGCTTAGCTATATCCTTATAGAAATGACGTATTTCGCGTTACTTCAGGAAAAAAAAAAAGGTAAAAATAGATTTTCAGTTAAAAAATATGCATATGGTCTCCCCCATTGAAGGGCAAAGACCCTTCT
Source organism: Luperina testacea (assembly GCA_927399505.1). Classification (NCBI taxonomy): domain Eukaryota; kingdom Metazoa; phylum Arthropoda; class Insecta; order Lepidoptera; family Noctuidae; genus Luperina; species Luperina testacea. Next base: position 9,872,785 of record OV656777.1, on the reverse strand, counting down.
ACAGTACCCGGCGATAAATATTGCACATCGACCTATTCGATCCTATCGATTTTATACAAAGGATAAAAATAATTATCAAAAGAAGCAAATCATAGCTCCTAATAGATACCGGACTGTTTGTATTTCGTGCGACAGAGATAACGCTCTACGAAGCCGAAATTAGCCGTTTGTCTCTTTCAAAAGGTCGATGTGCAATATTTATCGCCGGGTACTGTAACTCATCATCTGTTTAGCCTTTTTCCAACTATATTGGGGCCGACTTCCAGTCTAACCGGATGCACCTGAATATCAGATTTCTACATGGAGCGACTGCCTGTCTGACACAACCCAGTTACTGGGTAAAGGCTCCTACAAATAGACGCGACACGCGATATAATCGCGCGCGACACAAACGCACCGCTCGTTGCGCGACTTGCGGTGCCTTTGTGACGCGCGCGATTTTATCGCATGTCGCGCCTGTTTTACACGCCTTTACACGATACTTAGTAAAACTGGTTATCAGGCTTTTTAGGCTACCCTTGACTCTCAAAGATCTACAAGTGATAGCCGGGACCAACGGCTTAACAGTTTTTCCAAGGTACGGAAGAGTCTCGATACGTAGTGGATGGTTATCCACCCATGAACCGACCGCGGCGAGCGTAGCTTAACCTTCGATCGACCCTTCTACCTCTTCTTCTTAATTTAGATCAGTCGTGTTCCAGCCAGTTACTCATCAATGAATCTAAAGGAATTTAATTCAAACATTTTCATAGTAACAACCAGCAGGACAGACATACAGACGCGTAGAACCCATTACCCTCCTTTTGGTTGCCAAAGTCGAGTAAGTAATGTGGATCACTTTCAAACCTTACGTGGTGCATTGGACCTTGCAAAAGTCACATTTATTACGTCATGAATTAATGGCGATATTAAAATTATGCAGTTCTGTAGTTTTTGTTACATAATCAAGCTATATTACGACGAGCAGGATTTGCATAAAGTTTTGCGATATCTACCTAAAAAACACAACTAACCTATTTCATGAATCACCTTTATCTAAATATTTTTGCAACTAAAATTATATAAGTCATCATCATCTGTCTAGCCTTTTCCCAACCATGTTGGGGTCAGCATCCAGTCTAACCGGATGCAGCTGAATACCATGCAGTATTCTACATGGAGCGACTGCCTACCTGACCTCCACAACCCAGTTACTGGGTAATACGATACGCCTTTGTAAGACTGATTGTCAGACTTTCGGGCTTCTGACTACCCGTAACGACTGGCAAAGATCCGCGAATGACAGCCGAGACCAACGGCTTAACGTGCTTTCTGAGGCACGAAGGGGTCTCGGTATGTAAAGATGGTCACCCATCCACATCCTAACCGCGTAGCTTAACCCGATCGATCGACCAAAAGGAATAAACTTATATTATTTTAGTTGCAAAAATATGTATTTTGTTTTAAAGCTACCTATCTATTTTTTTATAGATTGTATGCCGCTCGATCAGTCTTGATCATTCATCGATGGTTAAAGTTTGGCTTAATATTTTAAAACAATATTTTGTGGTAATTTTTCCATTCGGATATTACTTATAGAAATAATTCAGACATTATTATACCTACCTAAAAAAACATTATAGATTTATTAAGTTTTTTACAGGACTGCCCAAAGAAAGGAGTGTTATGTTTTCAGGGTACATGTATGTTTGTGAGTTTCTTTATTCCACCTTAACTTTTATACGGATTATGTTAATAATTATGATCTGACAATGCCGCATGTGGTTTGGGCTGGATATAGAAAAATACGTCATTTTCCGTAGGCGTTAAGAAGCTACCTAAAGGATAATAAAAGCCGAATAACCATTCGCTTTGTCCACCTACTGATTACTAATACAGATTATTATTATTATACCTATTTATAATAGGCATATAGCAAAACCTGCCTGTCTCATTGTGGGTCAAAGACCTCTTCTCATTGAAAGAAAGAACGAGAGTTTACCTTATTCATTATTAGGTATTGACTTATGAAGAAAGAAACACTAGAGAAGGAAATTTCCAGAAGGTTAGTGGTGTCTATTTTAACAGACTTCAAAAAAAGAAGGAGATTTATACATTCGGCTGATTTTTTTTTTTTACCTCAGAACTCCGTTATTTATAAGCCGATTTGTAAAATACTTTTTTATTTTAAAGAATATGCTTTCAGATTGTTCTCAAAGAAATTTTATCAAAATCGGTTCAGTAGTTTGGTTTTTAAACCAAAATTACTGGTATAAATTCAAGTAAACGATGTTGCGTCGTTTGCTTTCCTATAACTTTTCAGTGGGGGCTTAGTGAAATTTTCATGGGATACATTGTACCGTATCTTTACATAATTAAGAGGCTTCAAAAAGGAAGAGGTTCTCAATTCGACTGTATTTTTTTGTATGTATGTTACGCAATATCTCCGGCAATCGATTTCAAAATTATATTTTTTTTTTATGGATATGGTAGGTAGGTAGGTATATGCCTCAGGGATTGTTCCATATGAATTTTATTACTTAACTTTGCTTGGGAAGTTTTTGAGTTAGCTTCAATAATACGTATTTTTGCCACTTAGTTTATTTTGATGATGTTATACCTAATAACTTCCGGTCACTGATATTTACATAACAAGTAGTGTTATACGAATTTGTGTGGGTTAAGTAGGTATAACTTAAAAGTAAAAAACAAAAGCTTTTTTACAAAAAAAAAACAACCGACTTCTAAAAAAGACTACAAAGTGAAAAATAACTTTTTCGGAAGTCGGTGGCAAACAACGAAAATGTGAACCCAACGACACCGACTTCCGAAATTAAAGTTATTTTTCACTTTGTAGTCTTTTTTGGAAGTCGGTTGTGTTTTTTTTTAAAAAAAAGCTTATAAGTGGGTATTGTTATCCAATATCAACCAAAGTAAAACAAATTATAATGTAAAACATTGCATTGGATTTGCACATTTTGTTAGCGCGCTCGCTCATCCTTGTCAGGATTTGAAAAACTTTTATTGTTTTTTTTTTACACTTTTTATCAGCCCCCTGATTGCGTAACATGCTATCAATCAGAATCTAAATCATTTTGAAGCATATTGCTAATCCATTGCTTCATATGATCGAAAAATGTGTCTGCTCAACAACGTAAATAACGCAATGAATGTTGTTGAACTGTCAAAATAAAAGCCATGCCTACTGTTAGTGTGTTACGCAATCACCCCGCAGAACTGGATCTGACCCTTGATAATAAGGCTGAGGCTACAGTAGGCAGCGATTTGCGATGCGACTGGAAGAGCGAAACGAGAAAAACATGGTATGGCTACATTACAAGCGAAAAATAAGCAATTTTCTAATAAATTTGCTTCAATTTCGCTCATGTTGATGTAGCCGATGCCGATGCCGTGATTTCAGTAATGTTGTTCCTATCGCATAAAGAAATCAAAGATCGCTAGTAATATTTGATGTACGGTGTAGCCATATACGTGAGCATTCATCTTGTTTTAATCGCTCATGTGTCGCAGGTCGCGTCGCGGCCTAATGTAGCCTCGGCCTAATAGTTAGTTACACTGAATTTAAATCAATGTTTGTCTGTTATTTTAAAACATAGTGGTTGATTACGAAACAAGATGACGGAACAACAACTTCGTAATGATTAATAATTAAATTAATTTTAATGGTCCTAAAATTTAAATAATTAAATTTCCGAGACTCAATTTGAATTCGAGATCAATTTTTTTTTTTTTTGTAAAATGTTTATATTCTGTCTTCTTAGGGCCTGTACACACCACGTTTTTTAAACGCGCCGTTGACGCGCGAATTAAATTACTTTTATACATTCAACTCTCCTCTATTTGACTGTAATCTGCATTCGCAACTTATTTGCCAAAAATGTAAACAAATATGAGTTTATGGAAAAGTAACTTTAACTTCCTACACAATAAAGTGCAGTTTAGGCTACAACTTCAAACATTTTTATAACTTTTTCAATAGTCACTCTGAAATCAACTTAATCACCATTACAATATAATACTTAGTTGATGTTTGTTTAACTTGAAACATAAATTTCGAATAGACTTAACACTTAAGTCGATAAATAAAAAACCTAGATCATTTATCTAACCTGTCAACGTCTAACTCCAAAAAAAATATTAGCAACAAATTCATACTTAAATCATTCAAATAAAGCACCGCTGTCCTTATCGCACACCATCGAATTAAGAATACTAGAAAAGGACAAAACTCATTAAATATTCAACGCTTTATTTGATGTTTAAATAACCAGGGAATATTCATGTTGTCAAAACGTGATCACAATACCTACTTCTTTCCATTTATTTCGTGTGTTAAATAGTAATCATTAGTATTTATTAGAAATTCTGTACGTCAATGCTCTTTGACGTGGAATTTATAATTCGGTAAAGGTAAATCCTTCAATTTCTAATTCTATAGCAGTTTGATTAAAATGTTGTTACGTTGACGTAGGTCGCATATATATATACCTCGCGGTGGTTTTCTTCTGCGAAACAGTCGTCTCACAGGAGGCTGCGGAAAGGGAGAGGGAGATCTCGTCGACTCACCCGGCCCGCAGCAGGCGCACCTAGCGTCATCGGAGGGCGGACAACGCACACTTCCAGCTCCCCTAAATGGGTCTAGGGGCGACGGACTGAGGACGTCCGTCGCCCCCCACTCATTGACCCCAGGTGGTGACGCGTAGTGTTCCACGCGCGCCCCTCTTATTCACAAAGCTCCGGACTACAATAAATACCCGATGTCATAATAAATGTCAAACGCGAAATGAGGCAGGCTAACCCGGCTAAGTGGCAAGCCAGATATGCGTCAATTTACAGATATGCGTCATCATTGGTCTAGTGGTCCGAGTCTGTTTCGGCCTTTCTTCTCAGAGTAGTCAGATAGGAAACGCCGACCTCATCTAGTTTTAAAAACACAAGATTGACGTGTAAAAGTGTTTGTACAAACCTACTTACAAAAAACTTTTTTACAAAAAAAAAAAAATAACCGACTTCCAAAAAAACACTACAAAGTGAAAAATAACTTTAATTTTGGAAGTCGGTGTCGTTGGTTCTGTAATTTCGTTTTTTGACACCGACTTTCGAAATTAAAGTTATTCTTCACTTTGTAGTTATATGCCACCCTGAAAAAAAAAGCCCCATAGTATTAAAATTTCCTGGTGTGTCGCCCTTGAGAAAGATAATACCTGTGCTTGTGCAAGTTATGTAAGAAGGGGCCAAAGGTGGTAATAGGATGGTTTAGAATTAACAAACGATGAGAAACTAAGGTTTGACGAAACATCTGCTTTGTTAGTGTTGGTGCAATCGAATGTTTATCATTTAGTCAGTCTGTGGTTGTGTTGTGTCGTGTATGACAAAAATCCATACTAATATTATAAATTCGAAATTAACTCTGTCTGTCTGCCAGTATGTTACCTTTTCACGCCTAAACCACTAAACGGATTTCGATAAAATTTGGCAGAGAGATAGATTGCATCCCGGGGAAGGACATAGGATAGTTTTTATCGACATACCTCGCGGGCAAAGCCGCGGGCGGAAACCAGTCTATTATAATCTAAACTTAATATTTAAAAAATGAAAAGATTTGTGATTTTTGTATGTTTGTTTGTAACGCTTTCACATTAAAACGGTCAAACGGATTTGGATGAAATTTGTTACATGGGTAGACCGTGACCTGGATTAGGACTTAGGATACTTTTTATCCCGATATTCCCACGGGATCGAGATTTAATGCGGGTAAAACCGCAGGACGCAGCTAGTATATAATAAAGCTGAGGAGTTTGTTTGTTTGTTTGAACGCCCTTTTCTCTGGAGCTACCAGTCGGATGAAAAGGCTATTTAACATCACGCTACGACCCTTGGGAGCCGAACAAAAAGCAAAAAGTCAGAAGGCTAAGCGAAGATGAAGTAAAAGCGCGGGCAGGCGATCCGATTTCGAGACAACAGTGCGATTCTGTAACTATCTCAACGTGAAAACTTAGGTGAAGTGAGCGTGGAGTGAGCTGTCAATAGTGTCAATTCCTAGCAAAAACAAACTCACTTCAGCTAAGTTTCCACGGTGAGATTTTTACAGAATCGACCGGCTGAACTGATATCGATTTAGACGATGAGGGAGTTTTTCTTTATACCTCATCATCTGCCTAGCCTTTTCCCAACTACGTTGGGGTCGGCTTCCAGTCTAACCGGATGCAGCTGAATACCAGTATTTTACATGGAGGGACTGCCTATCTATCCTCCACAACCCAGTTACTGGGTAATACGATACCCCTTGGTAAGACTGGTTGTCAGACTTTCGGGCTTCTGACTAGCCGTCACGAATATCAAAGATCCATATCTTTTTTTTTTTTTTTTTGTCGGCGGGAAACCTTCAAAAGGCACCCGACCTCCGGGGAGGGAGGTCGGGGAGTGTGGGATTTTTACCTCACTAAAACCGCCCCGGTGATCACCTTCAGCACATAGGGGTGGTCCCGGTTCCTCTTAAAAGACCAATTCCGGAACCCCCCGTGCAACGCCTGTAAGGCACATCCCTGGGGAGACTGTAAAGGGGCCTCCCCTGAGCCTCGCTATGCACGGCAGCACGTGATCACTGTGCCACCGTCTTCCCTGGGGTCACTTGGTGGGCGGACGGAGTCCCCACTCTGTGCGCCCGCGACCCCAAAGGTCCACCTACCTTATTGGTAAGCAGGTTCGGCGTATCAGGCGCCAAGGCGGTTGCCACCCCGACGCCTCCTTCTCCGAGCAGGATCAGCCCTCTCCCGATCCCGCTCGGCAGCCTCCTTCTTGACCATCACGGTCTCACAGAAGGAGGCTACTACCGTCCAATTCTCTGTCTCTGCCAGCATAGCACTCACTACTGCCGGCAGAGACCTAGGTCTCGCCCGATCCTGGCAACCAGGACCCGCCGCTCGGAGCAACCAGGACCCGCCGCTCGGATCCATACCTATGTGGCTGTTATTTCAGTAGGTATATTGTGTATCTTATACTTCCAGACGAACGAATTCGCGGGAAAAAGCTAGTTATAGGCCTGTGGACGCCTGTAGTACTTCTGTATCAATCTCACCGTGAAAGCTTAGGTGAAGTGAGCTCTCAATAGTGCCAATCCCTAGCATTAGGTTTTTTAGGCAGGAAATATGTTGGTGAAGACAGACAGAGTTTTTAACAGTTAGGTTAAAGGTTGGTTATTTAACAATGTGTGTTCAAAGGCGACTAAGAAAAAGTAATTTACAAGGCAATTGTGAATGGAAATGCCAGGAGGGACGCCCTAAGAGGACATATTATAGTGACCTTATTGGTGATATCGTCGCTCGCATGACTTTTTAGTCCTATCTCATTTTTTTGATGATTTGAATGAGGGTTTTCTGAAGTGATTTTCGCTAGGTGGCAGCACTGACACGTCAGGTCCAGACATCTGTCAAAGAGCCTATATTTTCTTTAGTCATGACTGAATGATGAACGAATGAATGAATCGAATGATGAACGTCATCATATATTTTATATTGGAAGACCTCTTGTCACAGTGGTGCCAACTGGTGTCGTAAATTTTCACGAAAACCCTCATTAGGACAGCTACATTTTTCTTATCGTGATTCTTTACACTTTTCACGAACCGTCGTACCTCTATGTTATTTGGATCTCAAAATATAACCATTTTGAAAGGCAACAAAATGTAAAGAATCACGAATAATTATAAAAATGCAGTTGTCCTAACTCAAATCAGCTAAAAACTGAGATAGGAATTTTAAGGCGCCTACAAACAGACGCGACACGCGATATACCTAATCGCGCGCGACACAAAGGCACCGCTCGTTGCGCGACTTGCGATGCCTTTGTATCGCGCGTGATTTTATCGCGTGTCGCGCCTGTTTGAAGGAGTCTTTAGTCATATTGCGATGGACGATATTCTTCAGAAAGGTGCGTGTGTAGTATCTACTCGAAGTGACCTGTCAATAGTGTCATTCCCTAGCATTAGGTGAAATGACGGCTCGCTTAACACAAGTACCTACATACCTATTCACGGTGACATTTTTAAAGCCTTACTTTACCTTTTAAATATTGTTTTTTTTTTGCATTTTTGTATTTATTATCAGCTCCAGACTTTTACGGTTACAAATTTTACAAGCGAAAATAATAATTTCTTAATTGATTGCATTGTTACGACACTGAAATGCAAATGACATCACGGAAACTATTTAAATATTGAAACACACATTTTAATTGCAAATTAAGTGCTTTAATCTAGATTATTCTAGTCATTTAAAAAATTAAATCGACTTCAAAATGAAATTAAGTCAAATTTATGAAATAAGTACTTAACTTTAATTTCGGAATTCGGTGTCTTGGGATCTGTATTTTAGTACCTATTAGTTTTAATTAGTTTGAGCCAACTTCCGAAATTAAAGTTGTTTCGTAATTTTGAGTTAATTTCTTTTTGAAATTAATTTAATTATTTTAAATTACTTTTTTATTTCGTAATTTTTAGGTTTAAGTAATAACATAAATATTTGTTTGTAATAAGTAGGTAATAGTTTTGTTGTAAATATTGCACTGTTTAATATACTTAATTTAATTTAACTATAATTTTTCACGGTTTTGAGATGTTTTCCTTTTAACACTACACCCGTAGTTCGTATCAATAAGCCTTAAAAAAAGGCCGTCACACTTAAGTAGGTACACGTACCTATTAGTCCACATCTTTAAAATTACTAAATCGATTTTGATGAAACTTGCACTTTTACTATGGGACCTAACCTGAAAAAAATCAGCTGTTCCCACATTTTGACGAGTTATACGAACATAAATGTAGGGAACAGCAGATTTTTTTTTCGCGATTTCTGAATTGTTCATAATGATGAGTACAATGACCTCTTAAGAGGTTGATGACAACATTACTGTTTTACCAATAATCCTGTATAAGTGTGATTGATTACAAATTTCCTTCAAAATCTGTCAGATTGATTCCGAGATCTACAAAGCGTGTTATGCAATTGGGAACGCGACTTGAACTTTGACAAACTTGCGCTCGTGAATCTTACAAACTATACCTATTAGGCATTGTTTCTGTTAAAAGTTTTCTCATTGTCATGTAAACCGCCACCTGATATATTGCTATGCGTAATATTATAATTATCAAAATCAAGGCAAAAACTTTTTTTTTCTTTTTTAAAAAACGTTGCCCCACACTAGGAATTTCTCCTGTATTGTGGGTGCGTTTACAAACATTTAAACTCACATACACAAACAGCCAGACCCGGAACAACTACTTGTAGGTCATACAAATATTTGTTCCGTGCGGGAATCGAACCCGCGATACGCAGCGCAGCATTCTAAATGTGTGTCAATTCGTGAAATCAGTTCAAAAAGACAATAATTTCAACCAAGTCTCATTCCGTTCTTGGTTAATAGAATACTATCTATAATCTCAAAAGTTATGGACAGAAAAACAGCTGATATTTATTGTCCCAGTTCATACAAAATTAATTAGCAATTTATTATGAGAGACTATTAATGTCATGCAGAATTGGTTTCTTTCACCAACTTCTGTTTTTTTCCGTTTATGTTATCTGTCAATTTAAATACTTGACGGCGCAGCAAGTGGCGCCATCTAATTTTGGTATGAAGTTACTGGAATCTCCGAAAAGGTCGGATAATAAGTGATACTGGCTAGTGATACTTACTTAGTCACTTTAGCAGTGGCGGCTGTATTCTGATGACATGACAGAAATGATGTGAATGGAGCCGGTGTCGTACCAGGTACCTACCTACTACCTACACGACCAAATGCTATATTTCGGCACAATCCTGATGGTATAAAGGTCAGGATGCCCATTTCTGGTAAAGGCGCTGTTATACTTGATTTCGTACAATTTCTACTGTATTGCTGCATGTTTGGCTAGGTTTTTTTTTTCTGACAGATAGTGCCAATTGGATAGGTAATGTTCCTACCTAACACAAGACCTGCAGTGCGATTCTGTAACCATCTCACCGTGAAAACTTAGGTGAAGTTAGCGTGGAGTGAGCTGTCAATAGTGTCAATTCCTAGCAAAAACAAACTCACATCACCTGAGTTTTCACGGTGAGATTTTTACAGAATCGACCGACTGTATCATAATCATAAACAAATATCATAAACTACAAGAAATTAACACTTTAAATAAAGAAACACTATAATTATCCTGGTTGTAGACAGAAACTACGAGTAAGTTTACAATGGAAATATAAATCAGAAACACTATTGTTACCTACTATCGACCCTCCGTTGACAATGAGTTAGCATTCTATTAACCTTTTTATAATGAACTTTATAATATTTAAAAATTATAATTTTTAATCGCCTGATTGTTTACCGAAGTGACGTAGGAAAAGTATCAAGTTTGGTTGGTCCTTGAATTTTAACAAACTGGCCAGAAATATATTTTTCCTTTTTTGTAATGTCATATAGAATATGGTAGGGGAGAGGTGTGTCAATTGTTACAGGGAGGCAATTGTAACAATGTTGTTTCAACGAAATCTATCGTTCAGTAGCAGTAGCTTTACGTGGCAATCGAAGCTTTATTTGGTGCTGTTTTACCGACCGAACTTATAGGTAAAACAGTTCGCGCGTGTGCTGTCAGTTGAAGATAGTTTGTATTATAGCAAGTTGTGTAAAATTATTGTTCTTCACAGTTTTTGCTATCTTAATTAAATAAAACAGTTTTACAATAGTTCAGTGGTTATTTAAGGATAATCAACGATCCAATCTAGAAGTGCAGGTATGTGATTTGTTTAAATTTACCATAGATTTTTGTTAAATAAGTCTTCAATGCAAAATGACGGTAGTGGTGCAAAAGTAACAAAACAAGGAGGCGCAATTGTAACGGATTAACAATGTAGGGGATACATTGTTAATCCGTTACAATTGCGCCAGCACCTTCGACATCATATCAGATTTTGCCTCAGACACTAAAGCTCAACTAACACCAGACCTCTCTAATCATACATCGCCACATTGGTCTTCACTAGTAGATTTGATCCCGCTTCCAAAAGCACCACCTCGAGTCAAATCTAAGACTGGGAGATCTAAAGGGAAAAGTGCGATATACACTGATACGCCAGAGAAGGAAGAGTTGGAGGCAAAGCAAAGAAAGATAAATGATAAAAAGATACCAAAATTAAGAAATTTAGAACCTAAGCAAGCAAGGAAAAAATTGACAAAAACAATACTGAAAGAACTGCAAATACATGCCTCATGGCAGAAGAAGATATAAATGAAGACACAGATGGTGCAGACGAAGATGATAATTATTGTATAGTCTGTTTTATAAAACCAGTAGAGAAGATTGGTTGCAATGCAGAGACTGCCATAAATGGGCACACTCCCGCTGTGCAAAAATGATCCCTATTTTGTGTGTTTCAACTGTTTGTCAGAATGACTAAAATTTTTTTATATTTTCTTAAGTGTTTTAAGTTATTTTTTGATGTTTAGAGTGAACTGCTGTCAAAATTTTGTTAAATATATTTTTTTATTGTTGACGATTTCTATGTTACAATTGACTCTCATTGCTGTTACTATTGACCCTCTTAGAGCAGCAATTGTAACACTATTAGTTGATCTCATTATGTGCCATTTCCTAGTAGTTAATCGACGTTTTTGTCGTTTACTATATTTGATTTTATAATTAGATAGCTCAACTATATTGTGACCAAAAATGATTGCGCCGTGATTGTTAATTAAAATATTATTAAGGATTGATTTTTTTTTGTTACTATTGACACACCTCTCCCCTACTGACACTGACCTGTATTATATAGAGGTCAGCGGGTACTGAAAAAATGTCATGGAATAGTATGTAAGTACTTTACTTGGAAAATGTACTTTTCAGCAATTTAGATGCAAAATAGTATATTTCATTACAAGTGCGGAAAGGTTGTCATTGCAAAGAGTTCCGACAAATGTCTACCCGAGCCGAGGAGCAGCCGAAGGCGAGGGTTGACAGTCGGAACAAGTTGCAATGACGGTTTCGCACGTGTACTGAACGACTATTTTTAATACAGTTGCGAAAAAATTAAGCAATTTAATAAAGAAACTTTCTGAAAAATGGCGCCAACCGTAGAATATAAGCAGCGATTTTTTTTCTTCACCTATTCTGGTAGGCAAAGGGAACTATGCCCATACAGCCAAGTCTTCAGTAGGTAGAATTTTTTTATTGATATGAAATGAAAATGAAATTTAATGAGATGAAATGAAATGAAACCTAACCTAACTCATTCAATCAAATCATTAAATCTGATATTGATTCAAATTAGTAGCTTCTTTTTAGAAATATACGTATTTGCATGAATCATAAAAACTTCTATGAATTTTTTAGTAAAAGCTTCATGGTTGGTTTTTCTTTTTAATAGACATTATTTTGACAGTTGGGAAAGAGAACGCACGAGTTCGGGAAAGGTAAAAAAAAAGCACGAGTATGTAATAGCCCACATCCCGAACGCTATACGTCCCTGCAATACGCCACTTTTTGAGCAACTGTATTAAAAATAACTTTCAGGTTTACCTATTGTAGAATTCTGTTGATTCCGTATTTATGTTGAATTTATATCACTTCACTGGCTCACTACCACACCAAACGCCATCGTTTATAGCCTGATCACTTTGTCTGTTTCCCACCATTCCTCGTGACTGACACATGACATAAGTGACAGCAGCTACCCCGCTTGTGTGAATGAGAGTGTTTACATATTAAATACACTACACCTATTATTCCCTGTATTTTTGCAAGTTTTCTTCACACCTTACTAAATACCATACCGAAAATAGGCTTTGAAATTGACAGTAGGAAACACTATTTCCCATCATTTTCCTCATTGGTGACGTAAATTTCCGTACAAACCGCGATAATGTTGCCATAGTAAGATGTCAACCAAGCGTCAGTAATAATGACATAGGAATTCTTGGAACTTGCTCCGAGAGACACCTACCGACGTAACTTGACAGGTTGTCCCGATTACTCGTAATATGCACCTACAACTACAAATTGCCGTTCTCAAGACAGCTCCGATGGAATGTTAGTAGGTAGACTGTATCTCTTGAGTAATCGTGTGAGTTTTCTATGCTGAAATATATATCTATGTATATCTAGGCTTATTATTTAGTTTTTGTACTTATTATCTTTCTTTTTGTTACAGTCCATTTCCTGTGCAAATCTATATCTATACACTAGCTGCTTCACGCGGTTTCAGCCGCATAACTCTGGATCCCGTGGGAATATCAGGATAAAATCTTATGTTATTTTCTACCCAAGTGCCACATCCAAATCTTTTCAGCCCTTTTGGCGAGAAAGGGTAACAAACACGTAAAAACAAATATTTTCTCTTAATAATATTAGTTTAGATATTATAAATTAAAAAGTCTCTTTTTAAGTCTATCTATGTACAGACGCCAGCACATCAAACTATCCGAAACTGTCAAATTTTCCCAATCAACTTTGAAACTTATGCTTCAGCGATAAAGTTGAAAATATATTAAAGAAATTTGACAGATAGTAGTAGCTTGATGTGCTGGCGTCTGTACATAGCCGCGTTTTCCTGCGGTTTTCAGTATAATTTAGAGAATTTATTCCGATAGGTTTATGTGTATAAAACATTAATATTAACCTTACTTAAATAATGTAGAAATCTATAAATTTTTCAAGTCGTAAAAACAGTGAGAAGCAGGGGCAGATCGCACGTTAGATTTTACGTTATTTTGTTTTTCAATATTTATTTGTATTGCTAACCAGTCTTCAGTACTTTGAGTATGCGTGGGCGCACGTGGGTGACGTGGGCCCTTCGAGTGAATGGAATCGAAAGGTACTTCCGGATTGATGTTTATAGAGATTTTGAGATTAATTTTCTCTTGGATCGGCACGAACTTTATGTGAACTAAATTACAAATTATTTAAAATCTTGTAACTATCTAATATTTTGTATAGGTTAATGGTTTAGACCCGTAATACAGCACCTCACTCAAGACTCAAGCATTACTTAAAATAGTTTAGAGCCATTTGATTGGTTGAAACTAGTTTTAAGTAGGTAATGCTTCAGTTTTGACCGAGGTTCTATCGAGGTAAAATCTTTTCGTAATGTATGAAGAATTGAACATCCCATGTACCGTGTATCTGACAAATTAATTACTTTGACTAAAATACACATAATATGAAGCTCATGCAGTGGAAATAATATAAACCATTTAATAATATGGTAGCGATGCAGACTAAAATTCAAGATGCAATTGGCTAACCATCTACCTATACAACACGCAATGTGGTTTTGTGAAATTTCAGCCTGTCCCACGGGATAAAGCATTGTTACCTGGATTTGTTTTCTCCTCTACCAGTCTACCTCCTGACAAAGTTTATTCTGTTGGTATGTAGTATGTACTAGGTATTTGTTCTTTTTCGAGTTATATATCCCTTATGTTGCGCCATGTTTTGTGTCTGCATCACCCTCAGGTGGACTGGTAGAAAATGCCTCAGGCTTTAACTCCATTTTTATATAGTTTTTTTTTACTTGTGCATAAAGATAAATAAAAAGGTGTGATTTTGAATGTATGTCGTTAAGAGGCACTATTTAATCCAGTTTTGTCAGTCTTGTCAGAAACTGGATGGCGCATATCCAGTTAAGTACATTTGTTGTAACAGGTGGTCGTTAATTCGGTTATTTTTTTTTCGAAAATACCTGCTTGGAACATATTAAGTACCTAATTAATTAAATTCGGTTTACTCACCTACATTTCATTATAAAGAATTCCAGTTAAGTACCTAACCTACATACATATACAAGTATATTATTATTTGTGGTATCACTAAGTTATGGACTCATATCGCTGATAAATTTGCTTACTATCTTGTAAAACACATTATTTTTATCCTCATGAACCAAAGCAAGTGTATCCTTCATCAGCCAAAGTTGGATATGCTAAAGGGGCGTCCATTAATTACGTGAGATGTTTAAGGGGGGGAGTGGTTCGAGTCAAATTTCATCTAGTCTTACGTTGGTCTCGGCAAATATCACGCAATATTTTTTCTGATTGAAACAAAAAAAAATACTATTTTGGTCCATTTAATCCAGATTGTACATGCTTAAGATTTAATCTTAAGCGTATATCGTAATACGATTAAGATCATTCACTAACTCGTTCGAAAGAAAATAATTTCATTCATACCTCGACGTTATACATCTACTGACTGTCAAACCACCATATTTGTTTTATACCAAATAGCTCAATTTAATCTGAATTTACGGTAGAGTGTAGCCCGTTCTTTGTTTTCGCGCCACTGTCAGCCGAACGCGCGACTCGATGAACGAGAGCGTACGAGCTGAGTGGGCACGAAGCAATTTTTTTTTTTCTTTTTGTAATAACAATCCAACGCGTTTATGTAAGAAACCCACATTTTGAAAAATCTCACGTGAGATTGGGGGAGGGGATTGAATAAAATCTCACGACATCTCACCAGGGGGGGAGGGAGGGACAGAAAATTTAAAAAACACCTCACGTAATTTATGGACGCTCCCTAACTGTCACATGAGAGCGCATGAAAGAGCATCATCTAAGTTCCCAACCCCAACCACCATGACTGAAAGTCGCTGTGCCTGAAATTAGCTGAATGGTATTATTACCATCCTTCAATATCTTAATCTACACTACTTATGTTTACACTATTACTATAATTGGGCCTCCCAATGACAATTTAAATGGAAGAAATACCCAAACTGTTTGATTTTGAACTTAATTTGCATGACACAAATTAAGTTTTTCAAAAAGAGTTCCTATAGTTTTAAATAATAGTGCTAAAATAGTTCTAATACCTTCTCAAATCCGATTGTCTTAAAATTATAATTAAACAAGAATTTGTCACCAACACAAATGATAAACACAAAAACTCTAATCAAACTGAGTAAAGATTGTGTCGATTTTCTCTATCTCTATTTTATCTTTGGTAGTGATAAACTTACTATGTATCACCAAGTACACGCGACTTGGAATTAATACGAATGTTACATGGAATGTTATATCTTCAGTAGCAGAAGTGATGCATAACAAAAAATAAAGACAGGAATAGCAAAAGCAATGGACGATAGCGCGGCTGGCCCAGAAGATGGCGGCACGAACTCGACTATTTTCTAGAGTTTGGCCTTAAAAGGCAATACGTAGAGCTTTATAGGGATGAGAAGAAGGAGGAAAGGGAAAACTTTGCTCTGAAGTGGGACACTAATGTAATACTAATGATAATAGGAAAACAAAAGAGTTTAACTTATGGAGTATAATGAGAACCATTTGACTATAAGTAAAAATAAATACAACAAAAATAATATTGTAAAAGACTCTGAAGAGATAAAATAGGTGTTAAGTAATAGGTAACGTAAAAACAAGAAATAAAAATTTATAGATTCAACAATTTGCGAAGTCGTGCGCATGTATACATTAATATAAGATTGATAAGCTCAATTGCTTAAATCTGAGGAAGTAAAACATTGTAAACGAGTTTTACAGTGCCAGCCCAGCCGATCTCTTCTGTATAAATCTCACCGTGGAAACCTAGGTGAAGTGAGCTGTATACAATCAATCCCTGGAATCAGAACTTAGGAAAAAACAACCGATGAATTAACTTTTTCGAACGGTTAAACACAGTTAGATAGTTGGGAACTAGGGACAACTGTCAAATCGTGGTGTCGTTCATTCTTAGGTCGGGCCCCAAACTAATCTTATGTCCGTAGATGATACGGAGTTGAAATCGCCCGTAATTTCGGCCGCAACTATAGATTTTGTGCGTAGGGAGTAGACCTCCTATTGCGAAATTTGTCAACCAAATGGTTTGATTGGCTGTCATTCATTATAGTCCGCCAACCAGCAACTTGCAGTGGACATGCGATTTGGCAGCGTTTCGTTTTTGTGTACAATCTAAACTGTAGATCAAACTTTCAGACACCGAGTGTTATTTATCAAGTCACTGAAGTCACCATAAATGTTGAAATTAATAAAAACAAGTGCTCACATAGTGATAACATAATTATGTAGGTATAGCCATTCGTAGACTCACATGTGTCCAACTTACATTTTAATTGCTCAGCACGAATCCTGATAAACTTGTTTCTGGTTTGACGCGGTTTTTTGACGTTTTAATAGGGAATTCCTTGGTTTTTATCGATTTGTGCTAAGATCTACAGTAACTTGTTTTTGTTGTCATAGATCTACTAATTTAGCGAAATGTTCAAACCATTGAGTTTAATAACGAGTTATTTGATGCCTATGAGGATCGTGTATATTTTGAGAAATAGATACTGTTTTTGTAATATCTTTATTGCTATGCTGCAAAACCATCGTTTCCCACGGCAACTTGTTAGGTGCTTGAACGATTAGGCTTGGGTAATCTTGGGAAAATCTTTATGAATCCAGTTTATCCAGTAAGTTAACCATAAATTAAAAAAAAAACACAGAGCTCAATAGAGCTCCTTGTGGCACTCCCGTGGTAAAACTTTGGTTAAAACGTACTTCACTTCATTGTTTGAATGATTTCAGGTAGTAAGACACTTGTAGAGAAAAAGAACACAAAAAAGTACTAGGAAATCTCTATTCTATTCTATTTTTAAATAAGGCAAGTAAACTAGGAAATCTCGTCAAGTCTCAGTTTTCGCCGTCACTTAATCTGTGTATTTGCTTTCGTTGTTTAAATTTTATTTTTTATACAAAAGACTAACAATGTGTTTTACTTTTGGAGAAATTAAAAGTTAATTTAAGTAAATAGTTTGTTTATGTTTTTGTTTAAACAGCATGATATATACCTAATACAAAATGTTGTCAAGAATCAACGCGCAATGTGAAACAGTGTTGATGATTGATGACATGCCGGATTTGATCAAAATGAGTTGGAATATAGAACTACACGTCACGTTGTAGGTTTGGTTGATGTCGGTAAGTATCTGTATCAACAAAAAGTTTACCTAAAATGTTATACAATTCACGCCGCTCCTATACTGATATCAAATTGTATTTGTAACACTATTATACTCATCGGTGTTTCTCTATTACTATAGTCTGGACTTCCGTGATTATTCGTTCGTTAAAATTGAAGGTTCAAGGACCCTCTTTTTTTCAATAAGTTTGTTCGCTTACCTGATTCGTCAGCACATCAATAACAACATAGGCGAGATACACGACCTCCTCCTCGTCCGAGCCCAGCGCTGCGCCGCCGAGGCCCGCAGTGCGCACGTGCAGAGCGCACACCCAGCCCCCGCTGATCATCGCGCCATGCACTGCCACACCACCTCACAACAACAACCTCCTCAAAGAACACAACCAAAAACACTCCCGGTTCAACAACTCATCAACAACAGTCCGAGTCACATACACTTTCTAACGGGACAAGTGGGCGAACCACCAAAAATTCACGTATACTCCGCTGTATGTTCGTTCACTTTTAGAAACCTGACGGTTACTCAACATGAAACAAGAACTAGCGTGCGGCGCGGACGGCGTTTTACCGCTAGCCGTCTACGTAAGCTGTTTCCGCTGTAGGTGAAAATCTAGAATTAACTCACATCACATAGCCACACCAAATCAAAAGAGTCCAGTTGCTAACTTTAAGGAAAGATCAAGCTTTTGAATGGTGTCGTTGAACGTTCCTAATTTGAATACCGTGTTCGACCATAGATTTTAAAGTTTTCACTTCGCGCGCTTAATAACACTAAAGTACTTTACGCGTCACTGTATAACTTTAACTTTGATATTTGTGGAATATATTTGATATAAAAATGCTAAGACACCTTGGGACGAGCGTGTCTGTCGGATCGTTGGATCGACTGCCGCTCGCTCGCTCGCTTGCCCCCCTGTTGACACTGCGCAGGTAGCGCCAGGTGAGCGACGCGACGTTGCCAAACCGACCATTATCAATGATGATGAGATAGCTGCTGCCTCTACCACGTCATTTCGAAATTCACGCACCGTTGCCAACGTAATAAAATGCTGTTTTTACTCGAAACATTTTCGATAACTTGCATTTTAGAGCGTCGATGGAATGTGTCGTGTAGCAAGTATCGAGATTGTGCGGTCACTGTCGAATGAGAACGCAGTACTATATTATTTTTTTGAAAATCTTTCTAGACAGTTTGCCGTGTGAGTTAAGCAGGATACATTGCGTGCACAACACGGCGACCTCGTTACCGTAATGTTAGAGAAAGTGTAAATAGAAGTTGTGTTATGCGATCGTGTTATTAGAGTTTACACAAATAAGGTGTACGCGGCAAGGTCGAGGATTAGGCAATTAATAAAATGATTATTTTGTACATATTGCTAGTTTTTTGTTTATAATAGAATTGCTCGTTATTTAAATCAAAGTTTTGCTCAATTTAATCATATTATTGTAATCATAAGTCACATGGCTTATAGACTGCATAATTCAAATTCAAGAAATCTAAGGTAGGTACTTAAGTAAATCGATTCATATCGATTATTTTATTTCTGGAATCCAATATGGCGGATGTTAATTAAATAGACGTTTAATATGCCTAACGATTGGAAGTCATTGCAGTCAATCGGTGGTCGACTCATTAAATGCGTTTAACTCAACCATCGACCTAATTATTTAAATAGTTTTTTCTTTCAACTATGTAGTAATGTTATCATTAATCACTACAAAACCGATCACAAAGGACGTATGTTTTGCTTAGAACCAAAACAGTCCAGAAATGTTATATGAAATCTCATGGTTGCACAGTTTTACATTAATGCACTGTTTTTTATTTAGATATACATTTACACAGAGGTTTAATGTCTCCCATTAAGGGGCTTACAGGACCTAAACAGAGCACGAGCAAGAGCACTTTCTCTCTCCTTAAACATCATCATTATATTTTCTCTGCTACTGTTTCATGTTTACTATTATATGGATATATTTATATGTATGTGTATACTTATATTTATTTAGTTTAGTATAATATGCTATATGTATGTATTTATTGTATTATGTAAATGCTACACCGCGGACTACCTACAGTATTTGTCTGTCCTTCCCCTTTTTAAATCCATCCTAAGGTTGTCTTTAAAAGATCGCTCTTAGCGATAAGACCGCCCATTGTGTCACCCTTTGTACAGTTTCTATATTTATGTCTGTAATTTATTTGGTGTACATAATAAAGAGTATTCTATTCTATTCTATTCTATTCTAAACCCAAAAAACGCAAGTTTTAGAAACAATAAAGTATACTTATTAATGTATAATTGACTACAGTAAACAAAATCAGAAAAATATATGATAATATCTGGGACACAGGCCTCCTGTCTTTGAAAAGGAGTGGGCTGTAATCCACCACGCGGCCCAGTGCGGGTTGGTGGATGTCAGATGTCTTCGAATTTTTGGTTCAAAAAAAATAAGTAAATAAACACACACCTACACATCAAGCTCAGCAAGCAATAAATACCTAACCAGTATAAGCTGACTTCTGATTGTACGAAAAAACCTATAAAATGCGAGGTCAGCTAAATCTGGAAATGTATATTTAGGTAGGGGAGAGTGGGGTAAAGTCGTATAGCTAAGGAATTAGGATTGTAGGTCATTAATTTAAATACACAAATGTAACAAATCAACTTTAATTATTAGTCAGTCTCATTAGGTACATGATTATGTAGCTAATGTGATTACATCGATATACTTATGATAATTACGACAAAAAAAAAGAACAACTCTGCTCATTTCGGTTTTGCCCCGACCGGACACCTGGACAAAACCGTATAGGTACTATATAGTACCTATATACGCAGGCCCCTCTTGTCCATTGGGCAGTCTGGGCAAGTGCCCAGGGCCCCGCGATCTTCGAGGGCCCCGGCCTGCTATCATAAAAAACATTATTTGCAGCCACCGTTGCATTTTACGCATTAAGGCTCGTACACACAGGCGCGACGCGACACGCGACACAAAGGCACCGCAAGTCGCGCAACGAGCGGTGCCTTTGTGTCGCGCGCGATTCGCGTCGCGCGTCGCGCCTGTGTGTACGAGTCTTTATTAGTAGGTACCCGATTCAATGACAAAATATATATATATTATTAATATATATATTTGCAGTGCGATTTACAATAAGTTTCTAGCCTAGTTATGAAAAATATTAGTAAGTTTCCCTTGTTGTCTCTTATCTACACAGGGGCCCCGTGACCCTTATATGCCCAGGGCCTCCAATAGGTTAAAGACGGCTCTGTTATACGATACTGCCCTGGAAATTACCGAGGGGCAACGCAGCCCATGATTCATACAAAAGAAATCATCAAGTTCCTCTGGGTCATAGCCTGTACAGCCATCATGAGCCCAGCCTTTGCAACCTGTGCATTGCACCCAACCTTCATCTATGCGGCTTGTTCAGTATTCCTCCAGATAAGACAGGCAAATGTTTTCATTCGTGGATTATGCTTTTGTGGTTTTAGTTGACTGGTTCAAATTACGTATTTTTTTGACTGGTGGTTGTTAATTCTTCTTTGTAGGGAGAGGATGTTGATGGCAGCTGTTTTGCCTCTTCGACGATTCGTTTTTCTTTTTCGATCCATGCTTATCTTGGGAACAGGCATTATATCGGCTGGAGACAGCGTTGCATAAACTAGTTTAACAGCAGGAGGAGTTAACGTGCAGCAGAAGTTGATGGTAACGGATCAGCGAGTCACGCAAAAGAGGTAGATGGAATGGTATGAAAACAGGGTTATCAAGTGACGCGGAAGCAGTTGACGGCATGATCACCGCTGAACCGCTTTTCTCATGTTTTCCATGTCCCATTCTTGTCTGTTTGTCTTCCTGTAGCATCTGCAATGATAACGACCGTAGCAATTAACATTGTCGGATCTACATTTTTGCGATTTTCATTTTATTGCATTAAAAGCCTTAGAATAAGTTTATAAGCATAAGCATATACTACTACGTCAGGTAATTAGTATTTATATGTCACACCAAATTTGGTTAAGGTAATTGACATACTTATATTTGATACCTACATATTTGATACATATTTGAAGCTTTGAACGGCCGTGCCCTAAAGTAGCTATTTTTCACATACTTACGACTATGTTAATTGCTACGGTCGATAAATTAGAAGGTTATCTCATATTAATACATGCGGGTCAAAATCGTATATGGGCCGGTTTAAAATAAAACCGTGCGGGGTAATACCGAGCGGTTTTGCCCCAAGACTCGTTTGTGTAAAAATATCACTCGCTACATACGCAAATCGTCTCGCCGGTAAAAACGTTGTTAATTAGGTACGAGCAAAAAAACACATTTTAACTTAGATAATTAGGGACTTACCTATAGCACAAGTAGATTTCACAACTGTTGCTTGAATTTACTCAAAAATTAGATCAAGACCACCAAAAAACAATAAAATGAAATATTTTACTGTCGAGCGTGCTTGCATCGACAAGTTTTTGTTGAAACAGTTATTCTTTGGACTTACGTGGTCTTAGAGAGTTGTGTTGATGACTTTAATGATTATAATTCTGTAAATACATATTGTTACGGCCGCGAATCATATATTAATCAACGTACAACTTAATACTGACCAGCAAATTGCAAAAAACCTAAAAAATAATGAATTTCGCGGGCTACCCTGGCGCTTTCGCCTTAAACGAAAATGCTTGTAATCCAGGACCAGGTCCTCCACCAGAAGACCAATTCCCGTAACTAAAAATGTTCAAAATCTAGTCGCAATCTCATCTCAGCGACAATCAATGTCAAAAATGTAGGGAAACTAGAGGTATTTTTGACAGATTGAGACAGATCAGCGTGCTTACTCTTAATTTCGATAGATCGACATTGGAATTGTGACGTTTCGTACTCTTGAGTTCGATGCTAGCGCCAAATGGTTTTTAAATTGGGTGTCCATTTTACTGAACTAATTGTAAGTAGAATTGGGATCTTACAAAATTTTTTCAATCTCTAAAACCCGTAGACCGATTTGTTACATAATTCAAACTAGAATATCAGTTTTAAACATAATCCTCTCATTTGAAACCAAAATCTCGCAAATATTCCTATAAACAAAAAACCTCGTTATCAAGTTACGTAATTTTTTTTTTTTTTTCATAGATTTAAATTCTCAAAAATTCTACGATCAAATTCGAATACGAAAACTAATAATCAAACAAGTTAGAATGCAATTTTTTTTATAGAACAGTGTTACAAACACTTAAAATCTAATTACAAAATGAGGCCAGGAAGTTCATTAGTGAGATAGGGCTTGATGACAGGACTGACCGGTCTCTGTGGCGATCATTGGCAATGTGCTTATGATGCCTATAATGTCCTGCAGTTAAGTAGACGTCTTTCGGCTGAATGGTGATAGGTAATGGTGATGATCTTAGATTCTATAAGTAACACGTAACATAACACCTCGCTTGTATTACCCGAAAGGTTAGGTAGAGCCGCAGAGGTGTATCTGCCTACCTATAGTACTTACGGTACCACCGGGTGCCGTATTATCCATCAGGCACTTTAGGCCAGTGCCTAGGGGCCTACTATGACCAGGGGCCCAGCACTCCCGATTAAAAAATGAAAAAAAAGGGGATTGTGTGGTTTTATGAAACCACGGTAAAAGTGAAACTTTTTTTCACATTATAAGGTAAAGGCCAAATTGCGTTGTTGTGGTATCAAAAAGGGGGGGCCCGAAACGAGCTGTGCCTAGGGGCCCCAAGATGGTTAATCCGGCCCTGGTACCACCACATTACTTCGCTTTTTTAGGGTTCCATACCTACCTCAAAAGGAAAAAACGGAACCCTTACCTATAGGATCACTTTGTTGTCCGTCTGTCTGTCTAGACCTTTTATCTCGGGAACGCGTGGAGGTATCGAGATGAAATTAAAACCATATACCTACTCAGGTCTACACAGTCCCTTGAAGCTGCGAAAAAACCAAATTTCTAAGTTAACGTAAAAAAAAGATACGGCCGATTATGCCGCAAAAAACGTCTATTTCGACACTCAAGGGAATCAAAATTTATAGGGTAGGTACCTACCTACTTCACATTGACCTAGAATCATGAAATTTGGCAAGAAGCAAGGTCATGTAGCACTGGTAAAGGAAAACATCCGAAAACCGTAAATTTGTAGTTACATAAAAAAAAACCACGATAAACTAATTGGTACGGAACCCTCGGTGCGCGAGTGCGACTCGCACTTGACGAGTTTTTTATTTGTCTGACACTGGAATTGAACACCTCATTCTATTAGTACGAAAGAGCCTCCTAACGAAATAACTTGTAAAAACACGAAAAGAGATGTCTCAAAGACGTCATTCAAATCTCAAATGATGTACCTAGATAGATTAATGATGGACCCCTCAAAAATCAATTTACCCGCCACCAAAAACTCCTTACATCATCTCCATCTAGGATGCAGCTATAAATCATCCACAATTAGGCGAGGAATCAGCGCTCGCGCCGCCCTCGCTACCGATTGGCGGGCTCATCATAAAAACAAAATGGACGCCGGCCCGCTCCGATTACCGCCACATGTGCCGTTTGTAAACAGAATCCCGGCGACGAATGTGACCTATTTATTAACGTTATGTAATCAACTACTGAGTTACGCCCCCGATTAGTGTACAGTCAACCAAACATTAGTGTAAAAATTGGACTACGAAAATCGCCCTTACTGCTACGGCTTAAAGGCGCTATTAGTGTCAAATTATTACTTCCGATTGGATGGTTGACTGTACCCAGTTCAACAACATTCATTGCGTTATTTACATTGTTGAACAGACACATTTTTCGAACTTATGAAACAATAGGTAGATTAGCAATATATCCTTCAATATGATTCAGATTGTGATTAACAGTGTTTTACGCAATCGGCTGCCCCATTTCAAAACCTAGTAAGGACTTAAAATGAAATTTTACAGGAGAGCGCATAAACGTAATATTGGTCAGCCTATGGAATGTATTTTTTGAATTGGTTAAAGTGACTTACTAGGTTTTAAAATGGTCACTAGGTAGTGAAAGGTGCACTTACTAGGTATCGATGCTTAAATATATCTCCTTTTATGTAAGTTTAAAACGCTGGTGTTTTTGTATTTGGTAGAGACCTTAGGCACGGTAATAATATCCTGTGCCTTAGGTTAAGCAAGATTATGCAATAAAACGATTTTTGTAAAAAGTGTCCCTTACTAGGTTTTGAAATGGGACAGCCGTAATTAGATTGCAGTTGTACCCGAAGGGGTAGACAGAGGTGACGTACTTACACACATTTCGCCAGTTACGTTCACGTCCCATAATAGGGGGCGAGCCATCAACCGGACATCTATGAGAAATTCCTATTTGAAAAATCCAACTCGCTTTGCCCGATCTAAGAATTAAACCCAGGACTACGTAGGTACTTGCGCAGGAGTTGCATTTCAACTCAACCTATCGCAGTCCACTGCTCCCATGCATGCTGCGCCACAACTCTGTCCCGTCCTCCGCCTTCCGGCGGCGGACATCCGTGAGGATTTTTCACCCCGTAACAAAAACAAGATTAGTAAATACTTACCTAACTATAAGTACAGACGCCAGTACACCAAGCTACTACAATCTGCCAAAATTATTTAATAGATTTTCAACTTTATCGCTTATTTAAAGCAAATTAAGGTACAAAGTTGAGAAAATTTGACAGTTTCGAGTAGCTTGATGTGCTGGCGTCTGTATCTACATATCTAGGCAAAGTATTTTGTTAGTACCTAGGTACTTAATTACTTACAAAATATGTATATTTATTTAAGTAGGTATTTGTTTTTAATTTACGTACTTCATTTTACTAAGTAGGTAGGTACCTATTTATTAACTCATAAAATTTTATTTAAAAAAAAAAACTTTTTGAACAGAAAGAAGTGCAGAGGCTTGTGCCCTGCAATGCGAGATCACAGGATTTCAATAATATAATTTTAATAATATTATAAAATTTAAAAAATTGTAGGTCGCCAGTAGCTACACCCACAACACAGATCGACAACCTCGTGAACCATTTACTTTATTTATACATTACTTTACTCATTGTTGATTGTTGAAGTGAAAAGTGGCGCGTTGGGCATTTTTTGATACGGGTAAAATCCATTGAACTCGCGCCACTGTTCCATAAGCGACCCCACGCGTGTTTTGTTTATAAGATGATTAAAAAAAATACCCGCTTCGGATTTATTATTCTATATGTCAGTGAGTGATGGCAAAGTATTCTGTTCATGTTTTGCTTTCACTTCTGTCGGCACTCCCGGAGTGCCACTGTTTTTTTTTATTATAAGCCTATTTAGTTCCACTAAAGGGCAAAAGCCACCCTGTCTCCTTTCCACTCCTCTCTGTCTTGAGCTAGCTAGGTAATGTAGACCGATCCTGTCTGTAAGCGTCAAGCTCGTCCCACCATCTTCTCCTGGATCTGCCTTGATGTCGCCGGACGTTCTCTGGGACCTATAACTTCTACTTTACATCCCGCAAGAGTTAACTTTACTTTACATCCCGCAAGAGTTAACTTTACTGTACATCCCGCAAGAGTTAACTTGAGACTTCGCTCGGACGCCGTATGTGCGCGATGCAGCATCGTGCACTTACGGCATCCGACTCTCGCCAACGAATCTGCCGGTCGATTCTGTAAAAATCTCACCGTGAAAACTTAGGTGATGTGAGTTTGTTTTTGCTAGGAATTGACACTATTGACAGCTCACTCCACGCTCACTTCACCTAAGTTTTACGGTGCGATGGTTACAGAATCGCACTGCGGCATCGGATGCTGATGCGATGGCAAGAGCGGTAACACTCGGGAGGGGGGGGGGGGCACTCTTCACCCTAAATGCGTAACACACTATCAATCAATATTCTGAATCTTTTTGAAGGATACTGCAATTCCATTGCTTTATATGTTCGAAAAATGTGCCTACTCGCTCAGCAACGTAAATAACGCAATGAATGTTGTTGAAGTGTCAAAATGAAAGCCATTGCTGCTGTTAGTGTGTTACGCAATTGGGGTTTTCGTGAAAATTTACACCAGTTGGCACCACTTTGGCAAGAGGTCTTCCATTTCGACAATAAATATAAAATATATGATGACGTTCATCATTCGATTCATTCATTCGTTCATCATTCAGTCATGACTAAAGAAAATATAGGCTCTTTGACAGATGCCTGGACCTGATTTGTCAGTGCTGCCACCTAGCGAACATCATTTCAGAATACCCTCATTACCTCGCGGGTCTCAAGTTAACTCTTAGGGTTGTGCTAATGTTCATCATATTTTTAAACAGCATTCTTACCATCATTATAAATGTGCAGACGCCAGCACATCAAGCTACCCGAAACTGTCAAATTTTCCCAATCAACTTTGAATCTTATGCTTTAACGATAAAGTTGAAAATCTATTAAATAAATTTGACAGATTGTAGTAGCTTGATGTGCTGGCGTCTGTACCTATATCTAGGTAGAACCGTCAGTTGAAAATGTCAAAGTTCTCAGCGCTAAATAATAATAAATAAATCGTTTTTTTTTCTTAATTCTTAATTTAAAAAAAATATTCCACAAGTTGAAACTGCATGGTTTATTAAGTTGTATTTTACTATTTTTAAATAAGTTTATGTTTCAAATAAAAAAGTTTAAATTAAGTGATTGACGTCATGGGAAACTCAAAGAGGAATATAAAATTGTTCCATTCCATATATGAATATTAATTAACCTGTTTAACCATTCCCCAACTATGTGGTTGTAATGAGACTGGAAATTTATTTGTAAGCATAAAGAAGTTGAATTTAAAATTATTCCACCTAGCTTTTAGCTTCAGTTGCGTCATACTAACCTATCTTTATAGACTTAAATTAAGCATTTAGATCGAGTATTTATAGCTGAGCTAATATTAGCGCTCCTACGTCATTCACCCGTTGCATTACCCAAGATGGACTGATAGCGTTAATGAATACCTACTAGGAAAACCCAGTATAAGCCAACAAGACTTGAAAGACTAACATGCATAGCACGATTCTAACTGTATGGCGGCTCTGAAGTACCTACGCTATTCGCTGCGCAGTACCTCAACCTCACTCACCCCAGCTATACGTGAATTTGTTACTGCGCAGCGACTCGCTTCGTGATCCGAGCCGCCATAAGGTTTAAATCGGACTGAAACTTAAGATACTACACACTCCTTGCGTTAGGACCCATCTAGACACCATTTTTTTTTGTCGCTGAGAAATGCATTACGCGTTCCCACTCGCGGGGGACGAGGCGGGGTATGTGGGACTCCTGTCGGAATGACACCGACAGTATACCCACTAAAATTCAGCGGTGTTCCCACATCGCCGTGATGGGAGGGCCATGGGAAACTGGCTCAGCCTTTACTTCCACAACCCTCCCGGCGCATGCCCGCCTAGCTGGCGGGCCCCGCATGCCCCCAGGCTGGGGGGCTACAGGAATGGCCGGGAACACCTGGCCATTCCCGTCCGACATTGGTGCAGGCCTGTGCAATACAGGCAAGGGTGCCCCCGCACCCGTTGCCTGCTGGCCTCCACATGGGAGGAGGCGGAGATGACTGTCAAACTGACGTCTTCTTCGTCCCCTCCTCCGCCTTCGGAGCAGCGCCGCGTGACCCATCTAGACACCAAACTTAAGTATTTCTTCTGGCAAACTTGCTTTCTTCTATGGTTTGAACAGGGCTGATTTATTTTGAAAAAAAAAGATGGTGTGTGCCTTTGACCCCCAACCCCCAAACTTATATGAGCCAAGGCCCGAGTATACGCGACGACGTCACCGACCGTCTGGAGCCGCTGATTTAGCGTCACCGACCCGAGCGTGACAGTTAAGTTTCGTCCTCTATTGTAAACAAGTGTTTACTTCAAAAAAGCTTTTATACCTCGAATCACGATGAACTTTTTCCACCATCCTCTTTAGCCCTTTACTTCCGTATTACATTAGTAGATCGTACGTGAACTGCATTAATAAAAACTATGCATTTCGGTGATGCATGACCTAACCGGTCGACCGCCCTTCCTAGGTTTGATACGCCTCAGGAAATTTACCACGAAACAACACCACACAAAAAATCACCTAACTTTTTTTATTATTTTGAATGCATTACGTTGCTGTCAAAGAAAATTCCCCAAGGACTTATAGAAAAACTGCAATGGAAAATTTTCCATGACGCAACGAAACGCCGCCGTTGTAATTACAACGGCGGCGTTTCGTTGCGTCATGTTTGCTCGTGTTACCTTAT
This sequence comes from Luperina testacea, assembly GCA_927399505.1. Taxonomy (NCBI): domain Eukaryota; kingdom Metazoa; phylum Arthropoda; class Insecta; order Lepidoptera; family Noctuidae; genus Luperina; species Luperina testacea. The sequence goes on along the minus strand of OV656777.1, from coordinate 9,843,567 downwards.
ATGTAGAGTACAGTTTTTGCAGTAATAAAGTATTGCAGCATTGTAAGCCGCGTTCCCTAACACATTGCTGGGTCACCGCGCGCGCCGTCATTTTGCTATAAGAAGCATTTCCCGCCAAATGCACGGTCCTGTGACGGGATGTGCTTTATTATTTTAATAAAAAAAAGAATAGTGCAATGGACTGTACGTGCAGTGCTTTGTTTTTTGTATGACTGATTCTATGATGAATCAATATTGACAGGCAATTAATTTGAGGATTTTTGCAATGCGTTGCGTTGTGGCGCGGCCCATTGCGTTGCCTCATTGCAGACTGGACACAATTCAATTTCTAATTCGAAATTTGAATCTGTCTAAAATAATTAATTCGTTGCGTTGCGCCCCTCCACAGCTATCATGTGCGCTTAGCTTTAACGTGCGTTTTTTTAAAGCTGTGTTTTTACGGTATAGCGTAAAAATGGTAGGTACCTAGTGAGAGACTGATATAACACAGGTAGATCTGTACACATAGCATCAGCGCATAATGTTCCCACTGCTGGGGCACAGTCCAGGCCTCCTTTCTTCCAGAGGGAGTGGACTGTAATTTACTATGCGGGGCCAGTGCGGGTTGGTACCTAGATGTCACATGTCTTAGAATTTTTGGTACTAAGACATGTCGGTTTCCCTTTCCTCACGATGTTTTCCTTCACCGTTTGGAGAGTGATGAAATATTATTTACACAAAGTAAACACAAGTACATATTATACAATACCTCTAACAAACACAAATTGTGTGCCTCACGGATGTGCAAAATAGGCCCAGCCAAAGCCAAACAACTAGTGAGTTGAGCATTTTCTATGGAGTATGTAAAACTTTAAACCTCCTTTGACGAAGCTTAATCAATTTGACAGTAATAAATCGTATGGCTTGTATGAAAAGCAACAAACAAATCAAATCAATAAACATGGTCGTGTAAACAACATGCTAACTGTACTTAATTGGAGGAGAAAGTTGTTTATGTCATGTAGGTACAGACTCCAGCACATCAAGCTACTACAAACCTGTCAAATTTTTTTAATAGATTTTTAACTTTATCACTAAAGTATAAGGTTCAAAGTTGATTGGGAAAATTTGACAGTTTCGGGTAGCTTGATGTACTGGCGTCTGTACTATCGTAAAACCCTCAGTTTCTCGTAGGTAGGAGGTACAGACAACGTTGTGTGAGGGGGGGGCGCTACGTACGAAAATAAGAAGACATAATATTAAAGCTTCGATATTCATTTTTAAGAGAACAGTGAGGACGTCCTCACTTTTTCGCGCCTATAACATAACTGCACCCCAAGTGTGTAACAATTAACACACTATCAATCTAAATCCGAATCATTTTGAAGAATATTGCTGCTAATCCATTGCTTCATATGTTTGAAAAATTTGTCAGCTCAACAACTTAAATAACGCAATGACATCATACCGTGCAAGATCAGTCACAATAATCACCTCCCATTTGCTGAATGTCCCAAGACAGATTGCATTACCTAAATAAAAGGAGATAAAGAAAAAACAAAAAATAACTAGGTAGCAATTTTGAGTCTGTGGTCATTTATTAGGTAGGTACAGACGCCAGCACATCAAGCTACCCGAAACTGTCAATATTTCCCAATCAACCTTGAACCTAATGCTTTAGCGGCAAAGACTATATGTAGGTATACCTAACCACTTGACTGCGCATACAGTATCCCGACGCTCGAAAACTATTAGTAATTTGTCGCCTATGTATAGGTTACGGTATTAGAAACCATATTAGTTGTGTCCAAGTGTTAGACCTATGTGCACACTAAAGTAATACAATTTTTTATAACTTTTTATGGAATTATGTACCTATACCGAATCAAAATCCTTCATGTGCGGTGGAGTGATGTCGGTAACATTCCGAGACACCTAGTTACAAAAAGGATGGCATAACTTTTCATCGGTAGGTAAAAAATACGAAAAAAATTTTTTTATTTAATCAGTTTATGAGCCACCGCCGGGTCTATTTAAAATGGTTGCTGGGTAAACGAGCACACTCTTGAGTCGCGCGTTGTTGTCTTTTGTTCTATCCCTTACTTTCCCTTTGTATGGTTATCGTAAAAAATACTGCTAAAAATATCGATATCGACTATTTTCGAGCAGCCCTAACGATAGGCGCCACCTACAAGAACTGACCAATGGGTCATGTATGAAAATATTAAATTGTCTCGATTTTTTTTCTGCACTTATGAATAAGCTAATACTATCTACAAAAAAAGTATCAGATTTATCTGATTAGTATTTCCAGAGAAATAAATTAAATTCTGTTAGAGGCGGCCATCGACAGTAACCCACGGATTTTTATTCAATTTCCTTAGCCTACTCAATTAAAAAGTAAAAACTGTAGATAATCTGTACCGTCTGGCATCCATCCATCATAACAAAGGTCTCTCAAAATCTAATCCAGTGTCCAAAGCGTGGGGGTCGTCGCGATGACAGTCGAAATCTAATCCAGTATTCAAAGCGTGAGGGTCGTCGTAAAGATATATCCATAAAATCGCAAACAAACACAAAGCAAGAGGTGAAAAGTGAGGTTATGTTATGACAAATTGACAAGTTATGATGGATGGATGTCAGACGGTACAGATTATCTACAGTTTTTACTTTTTAATTGAGTAGGCTAAGGAAATTGAATAAAAATCCGTGGGTTACTGTCGATGGCCGCCTCTAACAGAATTTAATTTATTTCTCTGGAAATACTAATCAGATAAATCTGATACTTTTTTTGTAGATAGTATTAGCTTATTCATAAGTGCAGAAAAAAAATCGAGACAATTTAATATTTTCATACATGACCCATTGCAGCCGCGCGTTCTTCCTCGTCCCCCGGGCCGCGGTAGTGAGTCGTGTGCTCTATACGCTCTCTAGTGGGTAAACTCTCTTTGTTTAGCGATAAAGTTGAAAATCTATTAAAGAAATTTGACAGATTGTAGTGGCTTGATGTGCTGGCTGTACCTTTGGCGAAAAACATGTAACCTTTTAAAACCTGAGAATACACAAGTAGCATTATCTCCCAGGCATCGTAAAATTAAGAAAAAAAAAAAAAGTAAGTACTAAAAAAAAAAAACTGTATTTTGGAATTATTTTTCAAACTAAGTGTCAACATTAAGTAGGTAGGTATATAGATATTATAAATTACACAAAAAAATAAAACAAATTTGGTCCTAATGTATTTAACTATTTATGCTAATTAATGCTATGAAAAATGTTGCTATTATACATGGTCAAATTAAATTATCTAGCGAAACTCCGCAGACGTGATAGGTATAAATATCTTAATACGAAAAACTCATCATCCCTAGCCTTTTCTCAACTATGTTGGGGTCAGCTTCCAGTCTAACCGGATGCAGCTGAATACCAGAATAAAATTGTACATGGAGCGACTGACTATCTGACCTCCATCACCCAATTACCTACTGGGTAATACGAAGCATGTTATTGGTAAGACTGGTTGTCAGACTTTCAGGCTTCTGACGACCCGTAACACGATAAAGTAAAAATATAAAAGCTTTAAACTTTTTTTGAGGGTCAACGACCGCTGGTAGTTTTGTTACTTGAAGTATGAGTTAGAACTTAGAAGAAATCTGTTTTTTTTTATCTTGCTTAGGTATCGATACCAATCACGTCTGTGAAGTTTAGACAAAAAAACAGATTTTTAAACTGACATTTCAAGTGACTACACTTTACGCGGTCGATGACCCCACAAAAAACAGTCAAATAAATAACATTTCTTTTTTTTACATGTTTGTTTAGATATCGATACCCAGCACGTCTGCGGAGTTTCACTAGCTAATTTAATTTGACCCTGTAGAAGCAAAATGAACCTTTCTTTTGAGGTACGGAACCCTAAAAAAGAGGATGTGGGACCACACGATAGAAGAGAAAACTTACGACTGGAGCCGAATAAACGCGATTAAGCACACGATTCAGCGTCACCGACCGACTGGAGCCGAGTAAACGCGATTAAGCACCGAATATACACGATTCAGCGTCACCAACCGACTGTAGCCGAGTAAACGCGAGCGTCACCGACCGACGAGCCGAGTAAACGCGATTAAGCACCGAATGAATATACACGATTCAGCGTCACCGACCGACTGGAGCCGAGTATACCCAATGCACCCAATACCCGAGTACCTATACCTAAAGAAGTTTTTACTTCAAAAATCAAAAGGAAAGACTGGGGACCGGGCATTTCCGAAGAATCAACCCTTTTCGCAACTTGGGAGAGGCCTATACTGTCCAGCGGTGAACAGTGCTAATCGATACCTAGACCAAGTTGATTGTTTGAAGTTTTTGGTTTCCCTTACACCACATATTATTTTCTGTCTAGAGTGCCGATTGACAGGCAAAGGCATTGAGATGACGAAGGTTGGTAAAACACAGTATCATTCGTTCATCAGCAGCCTACAGCAGTCCACTGCTGGACATAGGTCTCTTCAATTGCACGCCATTCAGCTCGATTCTCGGCAACTCTCATCCAGCTGCTACCAGCGACTCAGCGGAGATCGTCGCTCCACCTAGCCCAAGAACGTCCTACCTTACATATTATGCCGATTTACGGTCTCCACTCACGAACACGTCTGTCTACCCAAACGGTCATCGGTTCTACGGCTAATATCGCTAATATGACCGGCCCATTGCCACTTCAACACTCAACTTGCTTGTTCTGTGACAAGTTAGGTATCATTAATTATTATCGCCGAGTAATTCAGATTGGAGAGTTGGCAAACTGGCAAAAATAAGAATGCAGGCAAAGGTATAGGGTTGTTTAGGTGTATACCCACCCGTCATAGGTAAGAGGGAGGTATACAATGATAATAAATGATAGCATTCAGTGCATTTTAACGGTTATATAAAATAATAGATTAGAGAACAGAATGATTAATAATCCCCAAACAAACCGTTTTTTTTTTTCTTTTATTGTGTGTAAGGTCAGTAGATACTTCTAAGGTACTTAGTAGAATTTTAATGATAAATTGAAACGGTCGCGTACACTATAAGAAATAGTTTAATTACAATTTACATCTTTAAATACATCAACTGAACTTTATATATTTGGCAAGGCGCGAATTTTACAATTACATAATTGTTGCCACTACCACAAATGTTTATTCAATAAAATTCTAAAGTTTTAATTACATAATTATGTTTTTAAAAGCTTATAATAATCAACATTTTTATTTCAGAACAACATTTGCCAAACCATGTTTAAATTATTTAGTCGAGGTAAAACTAAGCATCATCTTATGAACGATTTAAAACTATTCCCATAATTTATTTATTGTATTTTTGAGAGGATTATGCATGAATGAATTAGAAATAATTCTTAAACATTAATTATAACGTATAAAGGTACTGAAATCCCACTTTTACTGAAAATATATCAACAAAAATAATAATAGTAAATATTTGAAACAGGCAACACCGCCACATGACAGGTGTTTACGCGCCAAACAACAATGGTTGCTGGCTAACGTTTGATAAAAGTTTTTTGACGCACGTTTTTGTTTCGTTTTCTGATCTAAAAACCGCCGTAACTGTTTATCTAACGTACATTTACCTAATTTGCATTACAATATGTAGTATCACTATCGCATAGTCGGCAAAAAGTTAATTGAGTAGTAAGGCTGGGTCATCGAAACGCTGAGAGTGCAGTCCAGTGTCTGATTTCATGTTTTATTGTTAATTAAGGTCAGTATTTCGGTCGTAGACATGGCCGCGATGACTCCTAGACGTTCCTCGCGACTGCCTCATACTCACACGCCAAAGATGTCAGAGAGAAAGAAGGGGTTATTTCAATGTGAGGAGATGCCTTCGCGGGAGTCATTGACGACGCATCGGAAGCTGCCGGTGGTGGATAGTGAGAGTGACAGCGAGGACTGCGACCTGGGCATCATCAGCACATTGGACTCGAGCTCTGGAGATGAAAACGACCAGAATGTTCCAAGGACGCCAGAAAGAAGCCTTTGGCGTGAGTCTTTTTTCTTATTCTTCTAATTCTACATTTACATCCATGTTTTGTATGTAAACAACGACATACACTAATAGCTTCATGTCAGAAACACATAGAATCATGTACTTAGTATCTTTCCAATGGGTGTGAGAGGTCAAAGGGCCTTGAATTTAACTTTAGAGTACATACAAGATAACCTTGCAGTTATTTTACCTGTTTCTGATATTGTTGTTCTGTATGCAATCTGTAATTTCTTTAAAAACATCTCTAGTCATGTGAATGACTGACTGATTTTGTATAGCAAGTGCTTATGAAAGACTAAACTAGCTTATTTGTACTAAAAACTGTCTTTAAATTTATGTAATAACATGTACTTACCATTCAAAACACAGACAGAATATCTTGTAGATTGTATTTTAAGTCTAAACTGAAAGAAACTTATGTATTGCATCATATGTTTTACGGCATGTGGTTTGAAAGCACAGGTTTGTCTTCATCTTAACATATAAACTAACTACTTGTTTATCATGGAAACATAGAGTTGTCTAAGTATACTACAGGCTACCCCAAGGAATACTCATCATCTACCTAGCCTTTTCCTAAGTTGGGGTCGGCTTCCAGACTAACCGGATGCAGCTTAATACCAAAATTTTACATGGAGTGACTGTCTATCTGACCTTCACAACCCAGTTACTGGGTAATACGATACCCCTTGGTTGTCAGATTTTCAGGTTTCTGACAACCCCACATGCTGTTGCATTTTTATGAGCATTTTACAGTCAACAAGGGGCAAAGATAGTAGCAAGTGGAATGGTCTATAGCAATGTAGTACCTGCTGGTTATCCCCACATGCTGTGGCCATTTTAGGAGCATTTTACAGCCACTTAGGGGCAATGACAGTAGCAAGTGGAATGGTCTATAGCAGTGTAGTAACCTGCTGGCTATCTCCACAAGCTGTGGCCTTTTTATGAGCATTTTACAGCCACCAAGGGCAATGACAGTGGCAAGTGGAATGGTCTATAGCAGTGAAGTCCCCTACTGACGATCTCCACATACTGTGATCAATTATCAGGCTTTCACAGAATGCAAGGCCAGAGAGCAAATGAACTTCTTGGTCAGAAACTAGCCAGCTCATGTATATTATTGAACCTATAGCAGTAGGAAGGAGCAGTTACAAATACATGAAAAAAAATATACAGAACTGTGTCCCGCGGTTTCACCCGCATAACTCTTGATCCAGTGGGAATATTGGGATATAAATAATCCTATAATGTCCTAATCAAGGTCATGATCTACCCATCCAAAAAATTTCATCCCAATCCGGTTATAGTGTGAAAGTGTAACAATGAAACACAAAAATCGAATCTTTTCTCTATATAATATTAGTTTACACTAATATTCAGAAAGTTCATGTGTTATTATTCTTTCTAAACTTCTAACAACTTCCCTCCATTCTGCCCTCTTATCGGGGCAATACTGATATGCTATCACAACAAATGTATCCTCTAAATAAACAGACCAAGAACTAATTTAGGACACTATCTGCTACTGATTAGCTTATATTAGTGTCAGGCTGATAAGTCATCCTTTGTTCAGTCAGGCATTGATCTCTTCTTCTTTTCGAGTCAATGGCAAAGTAACAATATTTTATTATATTACTAGCTTCTGTCTGCGACTTTGTATGCGTGAAATTTCTTGTTCCCCTAACTCACCCAATCAAAGATAACGGATTAGTCAGGGAAGAGAAAACCTCTTCCCTGACCAATCCTTTATCCTTTTGCTCGGCTCTTAAGGATCCTAGCATGAAAAATGCATTCTACAAGTTCCTATGTAATGCCTATAAAAATATATAACAAACTACCTGACATAATAAAGAAAGAAGAGTTAAATATATTTATAAAAAAAATTAAAAATTACTGATAATCAAATATTATTACTCCCTGGATGAATATTTAAACGATAAACATAAATAAAACAAAAAAGTAATAAAATTAATGATAATCGCGCAATTTATATGAATGTTTAATATATGTTATAGATACGGTAATTATAAATAAATAATATAACAAAAATAATAATTAAATATCTCCTAAAACAGGGCTTCCTCTCCTACCCTTTTGCTGCTTTTGCTGTGCTCTACAGGGTCCATAATGATCTAAATTATATAGTTACCAACTAAGTACACATTATGGTAATATTAATAATAAGTTTATTCATTAAAAAGTAAAAATACAATGTGACAGATTCGGTCAGCCACAAACTAAGCATCGCTTATATCTTGTGGCTCTGAAAAAAAATAAAAGCAAGCTAAAGCAATAAAGATATTTAGTATTGAGAATTAAGGCCTATTCAAACCTGAGCGATATTCGCTGCCGCTGTGGGTAGAGGTACATACCGCGCGGGTTTCGCTCAGGCTCAGGTATTTAGTATCAAGTACCGCGGCGAAACTCGACTACCGCGCGTTATTCTACCCACAAGGATAGCGAAATCCGCTTAGGTCTGAACAGTAATATTACCGCATACCCACTGGGTTTTCTCTGCCGCAGACGGTAGCGAATACCGCTTAGGTCTGAATAGGCCTTAAGGCTATCAAATGCAAAAAAGTGTTTTAAAAACAAACTCTTCAGACTTATTATTAGTATAGATATTAGTTGGGCCCGGTAGGTGGCAAGGCCAATCACGGCATCAATGGCTTTTTTAGGTCCTCAGAGTTGAAGTTTATGCCTACCCCCATGGGAAGAAGGCGTGAGTTTATGTATGTATGTGTAACTGTGGATATATAGATATTTATGTATTATAAGTGTGAAGTCTATTCAAACTTATGTTTCAAATTAATATTATTTCAAGTTAAACAAATATTAACTTTATTTTAATGTTAATTAAGTTGATTTCACAGTGACTAGCACTATTGAAAAAGTTAAAAAAAAAATTGAAGTTGTGGCGTAAACTGAACTTTATGTATGGTGTAGGATTTAAGTTATAAAAATAAATGGAATATCGGGATAAAAAATATCTTATGTGTTAATTCAGGAAATGGCCTATCATTCTACCAATTTTCATTCAAATCTGTTCAACGGTTTACGCGTTATCGAGTAACAAACATCTTCACAAACTTTCACACTTATAAAAAAACAAACATCTTCACAAACTTTCACACTTATAATAAATAAGTAGAATATTATACCGTTCCAAAAAATACTTGTTTTTGTTGATTCCATTTGCAATCTGTCGTCGGATTATAAGCGGATTCGTTCCATGACAAATGGCGTAGAGATGGAGCAGCCAGTGCTACGTCTCCCACTTACAGAAGAACCACCTTCTTTTCGGTTCCACTTCAGCCTTATCACCACCCCGTCGGGCTTAACAGTTCAGTAATTAGTGGGTTTGGATGCAACGTCAGGCATGCATTGTGTTGTCCCTGGTACTGCTCGATTTCATAGTTTAATTAAAAAAGACGTTACTAATGTTCGTTTGCCTTCATACTGATTTGGTATCTTATACAAGCCAAATAACTGCAAATCTTTCTAATTTCTAATCATTGTGTAGTTTTACTTACTGACTGTGATATACAATTTTGCCTGGTTTCAAACTTATTATTCTGGCAAAGGGTTTGTTTAAAAACATGAGGTATAGGGTAAGCGCGAACGAGCCACCGGCCTCAACCACCAGGGGCTGTCGTCTCTTGTTGCGGTGTTGAGTACTACTGTAGCAGGTGGCCGCCACCGGCCACACGTGTGCAACGAATCCATACAAAGCGTATGAAAAAGCAAGATAACTGCTTGTTACTGGGCTACCGGTGACTGTGGCCGGTGGCTCATATGCGCCTAGCCTTACTCATGTATGGACTTCACCACCACCATCACCTTTCTAAAATACCCCAAGCCGATATTTTTACATTTATTCTAATTACTGATAATGGCATCAATGTCGTCTGCCCATCTCGCCGCCGGACGACCGTCATCTCGTCCTCCAGTCCTTGCACGTCACCCTGTCACAGCCTTACTCCACCTGTTAGCACTGCGCCTTGCCATGCGTCCTGCGCAACTCCGTTTAAGTTCCATAACAATTCGCTTTCCGATATTGATGACCTTCGTACGTCTTCGTAGCTCGACGATTGGAACTTGGTTTATTAGTCTGATGTCAAGCATGGAACACTCCATGGCTCTCTGTGCAACCCTCAGCCTGTACACGGCCCCAAGTACTCAAGTAGTTTATTGCAAAAAAATTAAAATGCAAATAAATAACACTATGTATGTATGTCACAATGTATGTATGTCAGTTAACAAAAACAATTACAAACTTAGATTTAAATTTTACAGCATTCATTATTAATATTACTACTATATTTTACATGTTGCATTACCACAAAGAAAAAACAAGCATTGTGTGTTAATTTCAGTATATTAATCATTATACTAACTACATACTTAGCATAAGATTTTATTTGTACAATTCAAATATATATAATCAAAAACATCTATTTCACAGATAATACCAGAAGCCAGACTCGGAAACTTCTAAAGGAGTGCAGCGATTGGAAGGATTTCATCAAGTCCCCGTTAACATTGGAAAAGTATCAGACAAGATACTGTCCAGACTCAAAATGTACCGGTTCAGTGTCTACGCCCGCCACTCCGCACCTCAACAACCATCCTGGGACCCCATCGTCCACTCACTCCTGTACAAGTGCTCACACAACTTCGTCTACCTCAAGCCGTGCCCGCAAAAGTCTGGCAAGTCTCATCGCAGACACAGAAAGCTGCAGCAGCTCCTTAAAAGACCTGAACTTTGACAGCGATTCTGGTACAGACTCCAAAGAGAATACCCCCACAAAATCCTTGAGACGGTCAACTAGGAGGCATAAGTTGACTCCTAAATTTCACAGTTTTAAAGGCGTGTTATTAGAACAGAAGAAAAATGTATCTTCACCTACAAAAAATGCTATTGTTTGCTTGACAAAGATGGATATGAGTAGTATGATATCTCCTACACAGATGTTAAAGACTCCTAATACAACAGACGCGGGTGCTTCGCCCCCCAAGTTGGGACACAGCCGACGTTCTATTGTCGAGATTGACGAAAGTCCAGAATCGACTAGCGACAGTGACAAATGTCACAAGAGACTTCGAAATGACAGTCTGACTGATCATGGTCCATGTACGAAGTACCCGCGGTTAGAAAACGCTCCCAAAGCTCGCCTTTCATTATTCAACAGTGATAGACTTAAGGAAATACTGTCTACTAAGTCTTTCTATGGTAAATCCAACCCTGACTTGAACACAAGCGTCATAGTGAAGATTTCCAACGCTATTGAAGCAACAACTACTAACAGACGTATGAGACCTTCCCATTCGCACAGACGAAAGCGAAAGCCTGGTCAGATCAATCTGGGAGTGAGGCATAGGATTAGGAAGCCTAAGCATCATAACAATAAGGCTGTCATTGCTGTGAAGCACAATAATTCGTCGGCTAATAGTTCTGTACTGAATAGCACTGTCGTGTCTGCTGTTACCATGACTGATGCGTCGACTCTCAGTCAGAATTCGTCGCAAGAACTTGGAAATGGTAAGTGATTTGAATTGTTTTTTCTTTCTTGACTGTAATAGTTCTGAGTAGCATTCTGGAGTCTGGATTTGTGCTTGGATAATGGTAATAGTCTGCTCTTGCCCCCATAACATAGCTTATAAGTTATAACTTGTTTTGTTGATCTAGTGGTCGCAAGCGCTACTACTGAGCGTGAGGTCCTGGGTTCGATTCCCGGGCAAATTATGATTGGATTTTTCCATCAGGAATTCCTCAGTAGCAGTCTGGGAGTCGGGACTTGTGCCCCGTTGACGGTAATAGGCTCGCCTCCACCTGGGCCTTAACCAAAACTCCATAGAAATCTGCCTATTGTCCTTTGTACGGAACCCTCGGTGCGCGAAACCGACTCGCACTGGACCGGTTTTTTTTTTGATAACCAACGAAATTTTTCAAGTAAGGCGTTCAGAATCATGTACTGAATCTATCGTAATAGTCTGCGGCTCCATGGCCCTAGCATCTGTATTTTATATTAAAACTAGCACGAAGATAAGGCACAAGCATTCTAAGCTCAATCCTTCAGCAACTAGAGGCGTGATGTTTTTTTTAACCGACGAAAAAACGGGGGAAGTCCTCAAGTCGACGCGTATATATATATTTTTTAATGTATTTAGTAACATAAATATTTTTCACAGACAAAGCCGACCCCTTCGACAAAGAACAACAAACGATAGAAGCATTACTCAGCCAATGGGAAGAAGAAGAAATTCCCGAATCCGGGCCATCTCTCTCGAAACCAATGCAAGAACTGACATGCTTCAACAGCACAATTATAGAAGAAACCAACCAAATCTTCCAGCCAGTAAATGCTGTGCCAGTTAAAATGGCAACACTGCCACAGGACTCTGAAGCCGTTTTAGTTGAGCTGGGTTGCCAGAAGCTCGAAATGACGGTGCCACAGCCTCTGACAACATTGCCACCGTCAGTAACCAATGACGTGGTCATGGCAGACATTGACGGTCATATAGAAAATCATGGCGATTTGCCGAAGAGTGGACAGTTTCTGCCGGTAGAAGGCGGATATATACTTGTTGAAGAGAATGCGACTTCAGGTAAAGTATTTTTATATTCATTGTTTCATCCTGTGTCCTGAAAACTACTGCAGTCAGGTGGGACCGCCTCATACTGGGACATTGGACACTGTTTTAGATATATGTATGTCAAATTTCATAACATTCTGTTCAGTGGTTTTAGCGTGAAACGACCCCTCCTGCTCTGGGTGGAGCAGAAGGGAGTGTCAGACCCTTACTGACTAAAACGCACCCGTGTTCCTTCCTTAGCCCTTTATGTTCCGGGCCAGCGGTAACCCTTTCGGACAATCCCACTGAAATCAGCGGGATTGTCCTCAACAGACAGGGTTACTTTCTCATTTCTATTGATTATATATTTATAATTTTTCAGGCTATTTCACTCACAATAGCAACGGTATGTATGTGACTTTAATACTAATCCATAACCTTATCTCCATGACCGCTTATGTTTTTTTTTTAATATTTTCTGTTGACCAATGTCTACACACCTGCCTTTGCACAAGCTCACAACTAAAGCTTTAAAATGAAATAACTTCGTGCTTAGGAGCTAAGTAAGAATATTCCTAACTCATAAATAACAATACTTTTAATATGCAGGTGGTCCAATGTCGTTAACCTCCCAGACTCCTGTTCGCCTTTTATTATTAGCTAGGGGTCAATTAATATATGCAGCGGTTACATTATTATTCTATTTAGTTCAAAGAAACCGGTTTTTCATATACCAAGGGGACTAACAGGACAGTTAGTTATGTTAAATGTCCATTACGATAATAACGTCTTGTGTGTTCGTACGCAAAATACGCGCATTGACGTGGAGTTGCGGACACCAGCCCGTATTACCTAATAACGTCTTGTATGGAAAAGTAAGGGAGATTTCTCATTGGAATTTTTTGCCATTTCTCTTGCGATCGAACTAAAGCTCATTTATTTTGTTCTACCCTGGTTCCTTTTTTACTTGCGTGTCCACATACCTACTTGTTGTGTCATTGTATATGTCATGTTTACTGTAAAACAACAATCATCTAATTTTGGTCTTATATGCTTACCAATGGTAGCATTTTTTATTCCCAAACTGAGCATGATATAAATATATTCGTAAGTTAATTTTACCTGTGATAGCTACTTTCATATGGGAGGGTCTGCTATGCAATGCTATGTCTTAGCTTCATTATTGAGATACAAGGGTCATAATTTTAATCAATTATAGGAATCTGCCATAAGACGTGGAAGAAAACATGAGTTTTTGTATGTGTGTAATAGAGATGTTGTATTATTTTAGTTATAACCGGATTGAGTAAGAAGAAAGCTAAGTTCTGGGAACGTTTTTTGGTCTATGTAGCGATAAATATTGCACATCGACCTTTACCTTTTTTGTATTTTATACAAAGAATAAAAATAATTATCAAAAGAAGCAAATCATAATTGTTTTAACAGCTCCTAATAGATACCGGACTGTTTGTATTTCATGCGACAGAGATAACGCTCTACGAAGCCGAAATTAGCCGATTGTCTCTTTCCCAAAGGTCGATGTGCAATATTTATCGCCGGGTACTGTAGTGTAGGTTAGTCTTTAGGTTTTTTTTTTCAAGTTAATTGAATATCCAGTAATCAACAAGTTAAAAATGTCCTCTAGACTCTCTTCTATACTGTGGGTAGGCACTATTCACTGTCATTGATGTACCAAAATAGATTCATACCAAATTTACCTTTGGTTTCACTGCTGCTAGGAAAGTCTTCTCATATTTCAGACATTATCATTGCGTCATTAATTACAATACATTTGTTTGTTGTTTCCAGGTCAAGAAGAGCTGCCTGACCTGGACGAGATCGAGCGCGAACTGAAGATGCTAGACGAGCAGATACTCAAGATGGCGGAGTCCAACAACATTAACGCCGAAGCTGTGCTCGCTTCTACTGAGACTGCTGTTAATGGTAAGTAGAATAGAATCAATCTGCCTAGCCTTTTTCCAACTGTATTGCGGTCAGCTGCCAGTCTAACCGGATGCAGCTGAATACCAGTATTTTACATGGATTAACTGCCTATCTGACCTCTAAAACTCATTAATTGGGTAACAAGATACCCCTTGGTAAGTAGATAGAAACTGTACGAAAATTTTAATCAGCTGTTATAAGTTTTTTAGGAATCTTAGGCTGATAATCGTTATTGGGTAGAAGCTAGCTGCTTTATATAATTCTTAGTAATACACGCATGATGCTATCTTTAAGCAAATTATATTGCCAAAAGACTTGACAAAGATGATGTCCAAAAAATGACCCAGAACCGACAGAAATGAACTGTGTACCAATGGATTGGCATTTAAATATAATATAATGTTGCCAAAGCGGCAACCCTGAAATCGTTGTAGTATAGGAGCTAAGAGCAAAATAAAATAAGTAAAAATTTTTTTTTTAATGTTTTTTTTATTTTTATTTGGCCCATAGATACTACAATCGTTATAGTACTGTGTGTATTATTGGTAATTCTGTAGCTAAGGATTGCAAATAAAAAAATACACAGTTGCTACTGGCTATTATGCGCGGGCGCGGCGCGGCGGACGGGGTGACGTGGGGGGCGTTATAAGTATCATATATTATCTTGCATGGGCGAGGAACGAAGGTGATTTGATTCAACCTGCGGGATTTTTAGACTTAGTATGTTTGGACATGGAAAATAATTAATAAATAAAAGAGATTACTGTTATAATTACAACAAAACCGCGTACATGTTTTTAGTTCGTGCATAGTTTGTGTATAGTTCCAAACTGTATTTTCTTTGATTATTTGGGCAATAAAGTTTTTATGATAATAATTGTTGATTTTTTTTTTAACCAAAGCAACATAATTACCAATAACACACAATACGTTGATTGTAGTATCTATGAGCGAACAAAAATAAGTATAAAAGTTAGAGTATTTCTTTTGCTTGTACATTCATGTGTAACACAAGTTATTGTGGATTAGAATGTCGTTGTTGTTATAGGAATTTCATTAGAACTTATCACAATAAGACTTACATTATGAAAATAAATGATTAACAACGATATTCTCACCCACAACATGGCTCTTAGCTCCTATACTATACCAATTATTTTTATATTTGCAATCTTTAGCCACAGAATTACCAATAATACACACAGTACTGTAACGATTGTAGTATCTATGGGCCAAAAGAAAAAAAATATCCAAAAAACAGAGTGTTTGTTATGTTGTGATTTAATATGATGTTGTTATTATGTTGCTGTTGCTTGTGAAATGTGTTGATGATAATTATCACAAGTGATACAACATTAAAACAACGTCATATTAAGCCACAACATGACGTAAACTTATTTTATTATTGTTTTAAACGAATTTTATTTCTCATTTTATTTTGCTCCTAGCTCCTATACTATAACGATTTCAGGGTTGCCCCCTTGGTAACATTATATTATATTTCAATGGCAATCCACTGGTATACATTTCATTCCTGTCGATTCTGGGTTTTTGGTCCATACATTTTTGGACATGTCCTTTATCACATCACATATTTAAAAAAAAAAAACTTCAGACAGTAAGTATTATTTTAGTAAGTTTTTAGTACATATTTCGACAAATAACAATGTGATAGGAATCATGTCAGTGGCTCAAATTATCTCCTACTTTAGTAGATCATTGTGTCCGTGTAATTTTTCCGACCTTGCAATGAAACAATGATACATTAATGTGAACATTTTCACAAAAGATTTGAATAATATTGTAATTTTGTAACTTGAATTTTATCTTAATTATGTCTGGGTAAAGTTGAAATTATAATATACAGGAACACATAATTAGTTAAAAACTCATTAGGCTGTTTTAATGAAGCTCAATATAGCTGTTTGTTTGTTGTCCCAAAAATATAAAATATTTAATATTATAAATATAATGAGCTTTATTACATTATATTTACATATTTAAAAAACTAACAGTCTTAAAATTATAATAATAATATGTATAAGTACATAAAAAGGAGGGGAAAAAATCAAAGGGCATAAAAAAAATTGTCCGCATCACTGTCAACAGGAAACGTGCCTAAAAGGCTGGCAGCATTACCACGTAATAATATTATTAATTATCTCCCCTTTCGAGAACAATATTATTAATCTCTCCTTTCCAGAACAATATTATTAATTATCTCTCCTTTCCAGAACAATATTATTAATTATCTCTCCTTTCCAGAACAATATTAACACTAGCTTGCCGCTGAGCTTACGCCCGACCGAAGTTGGGCTGTACCTACGCTATAACGCAACGTAATTTCGGCATAATGTGTCGTCACTAATTCAAATAGCATTGCAGGCGTAATCGTGCCGAACTTCGGTCGCGTACCATCGGCATAGTGTGTTTATACACTAAATGTTAAATAGTTTGTCTGTGTTTTACACCTAATTAACATAATTATGTTTTGTTATTTCAGAAGTTCCCACCACATCGTCATCTGAAAATGGAATAAAGGATAAAACACCTAAAATGTTCCCCATCTTCGAAAAACCTAACCCTGGTATAGCAGTTCCTGAGACCAAAGGTAATTGTTATTCAATAATTATTTTTAGCTACATTATTACCCTTTGCGGGTATTACCTGGCGCAGGAGCATGGGGATTAGCACGAGCAAAGAGGACTATTAAAATGGTGAAGGAAAACATTGTGAGGAAACCGACATGTCCTTGAACCAAAAAATCCAAGACATCTGACATCCACCAACCCGCACTGGGCCCGCGTGGTGGATTACGGCCCACTCCCTCTCACTGAGAGGAGGCCTGTGTCCCAGCAGTGGGGAACATTATAGGCTGATTGATGAAAGAGGACTATGTCATGGCCCGCCCAGGAGTGGGTGAACATTGGTTGTGACTGATGATGATCATGAAATTATATTTTTAAATCGGGGTTATGAGACGAAAAATTTAAGGTAAAAAAAGTTGCTAATCATGAAAAGACCCCAAAATTAATGGACTCTTGCTCAATGTGCGCCGAAATACAAGCTCTTTTAAATGCATAGATGAGAAAATTTTATATCGTGTTCTCATGTCGTTGTAAAAAAATATCCAGTCGGCAAATAGTTGGCTGTCCAGGGTGCGTCCGACGTCTATTCAAGTATTAGCTCTCGTGGAAGATAATTTAATTAATATTTATGATTAATCTCTCTGAAATGTGGGTGTACTCTCAGGTTCCATTGAGGAAACTTGCATCTGCCCAATTTGAAAACAAAATCCCGTGCACACGATGACCACATCTGTTAGCAAGCTTTACTATAGCGGCCGAACGCTGCAAGCAAGAATAACCCTTACGGTGTATTGATGTAAGTTTCGAAACTTACGTCTGCCCAATTTAAAAACAAAATCCCGTGCACACGATGACCACATCTGTTTGCAAGTGTTACCATAGCGGCCGAGCGCTGCAAGCTAGAATAGCCCTTACGGTGTATTGATGTAAGTTTCCTCGAAGTACACCTCTGCTTAACGATTTGGGGTAAATTAGGCGTGATTTTATGTAATTAATAATCTTATCGTATACTTGCAGGTGTTACAGAGAAGAACAGTAAGCGCTCGTTGATAAAGACTGGCGACGACCAGTACGTGATAGACGCAGGGCAGAAGAAGTTCGGAGCCACGCAGTGTGCCGAGTGCGGAGCGATTTATCAGGTAAAAGCTATTTACCAATTCAATTTTAAACTATACAATCTTTCGTTCTCTCTGGAAGTTACTTGCACCTTTAGCGGTTTTAGAGCCAACAATATCCGACTTGATTGGATAAGAAGTATAAATCCAGTAGGCAAATAAAAAAAAATACTAATGGAATTTGCACGAACATAATGTATGAAGATACAGGGAGGCAGGACATCGACACACAATCTGTTACCATGAACTCAGTACATGACTGAACCCCGGGGGATGCAGAATTTTTTCATCGGTTATTCAAAAAAAATCTGCTGTTTCTTACGAAAGTGACCTCATCATCATAATCTGCCTAGCCTTTTACTATGTTCGGGTCAGCTTCCAGTCTAACCGGGTGCAGCTGAATACCAATATTTTACATGGAGCGACTGTCTACAAAAGTGACCTACGCGGTCAAAATTTATGGAACAGTGAATTTTTTTTAAATAATCGGCGAATAATGTCTGTGCAGGGGATCCAGAATCATGTAATGAATCCATAGTCACAGGTCACTTACACCCCTTGCATCTTTTATCTTCTGTTTCTCTAGTAGTTTTTAATTGACTACAACTTTCATTTTGTTACCAGATCGGAGATCCACAAGACGAGCATGATCATTTGGTGCATCACAATGCTACAGATGTGCTCAAATTCAATGTAAGTATTTCACACGCGTCTGTTTAGAATATTACTGTCCTTAAAAAAAATACTATCTTGACAATGCCAATATCATACGGCATTAGTTTCGATTTTGAATGAAAATAAACACAGTTGAGTTATTTTAAATAATAAGCAATGCTCTTATAAAAACTAAAAACCTCCTTTTTCAAAAGTATAAAAAAATATCAAACTTAAAATAACGTTCCAGGGTTTCAAAGACGAGCACATAGTGGACCGGTCTGGAGCGTCACGCTGTATCCGCGTGCGAGGCGGCGAGACTGGCTGGAAGAAGGTGGAACAACTCCTCAACAGGGTCGTGCACCCACATCTCGGCTACGGCAACGATCTCCCCAAGGAACTGATACATACTTATACCGTAAGTTATGGCTTAATAATATGGAGAATGCTAGTAGGACTTTACATGTCAACTGACACAAGAATAGCACAAATGTCGTGACGAAACAGGAAAGTTAATATGCACATGCCATTCACCTTCACGTTAACCACCATTCACCTACACATTCACCACCATTCGCTACATATTCACCACCATTCACCGACACATTCACCACCATTCACCTACACATTCACCATCATTCGCTACATATTCACCACCATTCACCGACACATTCACCACCATTCACCTACACATTCACCACCATTCACCGACACATTCACCACCATTCACCTACACATTCACCACCATTCACTAGTTTTTAATTTTTGTCTGTCTATTTGTTTCGGCTAATCTCCGAAACAGCTGGACCGATTTCGATGAAATTTGGTATGGGGATACTTTGAACCCTGGGGAAGGACTATAGGCTAGGCATACTTTTTATCGACATACCAGGCGGGCGAATCCGCGGTCGGACGCTAATATAAATAAAATAGGCTACGTCGTACGTACTTCAGAATCATCACTAAACTCGTGGAGGATCTTTTAGAATTATTCATTATGATTACTTTCTAATGGAGATAAGTTACAAATTCACTTTTGTTGATTTTAAGAAATACTAAAATATGTTCGAGCATGCTCGTATTTTTGTTTTCAGTTCAGATGAAAATGGGATATTTGATTATAAATTTACTAGTGACCTCTTTTAGCTGAGCAAATTTGAAAAATAATATTAATACATAATTCAAATAATATTTCAGGCTTACTTATACATCGAAAAGAAGCAGATAATGGGTTGTTTGATCGTGGAGCCCAAAATGCGAGCTTACAAGCTGATACCTGGTGATCCTGACTGCTGCAGTGTAGAAGATTATCCCGTCAAGTGAGTACCACGAACAAAACATCGCGCCTGTTGTAACCGAAGGGCAGGCAAATGTGTATAGTACAACCATGTAATTGGGTACCCAAAAATACCAGAAAAACTAAAGCTCCAGTAGCAGTATGAGCTTATAGTGTACTCACTGCTGGTACACAGGCGTCCTCTCGCTAAGAGGGAGGTAGATATCACATGTCTTAGAATATAGTTGTTCTAGGACATGCCAGTTTCCTCACGATGTTTCCTTCACCTAGTTTTTCTATACAAGGTATGAGCAGTCAGTAACCAGAGCCACCTCACCAAGTAAACTGCTAGTTAGGGCTATGCATGCATATCCTAGCCTTTGTTATAAAAATATCTCATTTCCACTTTCAGATGCGGCGTCTCCCGAATATGGACGCACATAAACCACCGTCGACGCGGCATCGCGGCTCGCTTGCTAGCGTGCGCGCGGGCCTCCTTCCTTTATGGCGAAGCCCTACGGGTCTCCGACATCGCCTTCAGCGCACCCACTGCCGCTGGCAAAGCCTTCGCCACGAAATACTGTGGGACACCCAACTTCTACGTGTATTTGGACTGAGGAAGATATTTCAGCCCTCGAAAATATGAAACTGAAAAAAAAAGTTTTTTTTTTAATGAATGAAAAGACATTTAGTGCCCAAAGCTGTGAAAAAAGGGTTTTTTCTGTGTACAATTAGTGTTTGCGGACTCTCGAATGTGTAAATATTAATTTTTTAATGTGTTTTTAACATATTGCTCATGACGTAGGATTAATGTTTGGCGATGTCTGCTTCTTTAGAGCATACGATTCGCTTTTGTTTCGAATACATCGCATATCGTAGTACCGAGCCTGTGTCGATATCTTTACTTACGCTAAGATAGCGTAATAGTGGGAAAAACAATGGTTTTTCCACAAAATTACGCCATTTTGCTGCATGTCTACAAACACTTCTAATAATGTGTGTAATTCAAGAATTAAGAGTGAAAAACATTAACCTACCTCAGTGAAATGTGAAACTCGGTGCATTTGTGACTTTTCAATTAATATTAGTTAACTTATAATGATTAACACCCGGTTTTTGAAAGTTCAATTGTTGGCTCAGTTGTTGATTAGCCTTAAAAAAAAACCGCTTGTGTAAACTGGTTATGTAACTACTGACAGTATGGATGCATGCTAAATAGATTTTTGAATGTGGTGTTTTTATGAACTTGAGTTATTTTCTGAAACTGCTAGAGTTGATGGAAAGTTGAATTTGAGATGAGGAAACATATAATACAGGATGGCAGGTACATCGACGTGCAAACTCTTACTGTGGATTAAGACATGATTCTGAACCCCCCCACGTTAAAATGTTTCGTGGATGACTGAACTAAAACCATGATAACAAGTTCCCTGCCACCCTGTATTGTCTTCATAAAATGACGTGCAGAATTGATACTGTATTACCTATTTTTGTAAAACTTTTATCTGTTACATAACTGCCTTTTTGAAAAATATTTTACGTTTTGCGTGTGAAAATAATGTCTTATTTAAAATTTTCGAAATGCTATATTGTTCTATGATATTATTTTTGATACTACTTACATATTTTCTTCATGGAAAAAAATGCATGAAAAATTATTCATAGTGATTGAATAGTTTGGGACCATTACATATCTGTATTTTTAACTTTATAGACAATTTTCAGTAACATTCAGAGTTACTGACTAGTTAGGAAAAAGGAAAATTCTACACTGTTCTTAGCAATAATTGCGAATGATTTTAGAAATAGATGTTTGTATTCTTTTTGTTCTGGGACTGACTTATTTTAAAGTAAACTGCCTCTCTTACCGAACTGCGGAAAGTAGAAAGAGAACTATAAATGAAAAGAGATGGAAGTAATTTAGAACTATAGTCTTTTTGCAAGATAAAGTTTAGTGTTATTTCCACTAGTTTCGAAGACGAACCCCATTCTTTTTTAATTAACCCTTATTAGCTACTACCCGCGACTTCGTTTGCGTGCAACTTCTTGTTTTATCCTATGTCAGTCGGCAATAATAACTAATTAATTATTAATAGCTTCCTTAATAGGAAGCTCTCACTAATGTGAAAGAATTTTCGGAATCGTATCAGTAGTTCCGAAGATTAGCCCCTACATACAAACTCAAAAGTTTTAGTATACAATACATTCTTAACTCTTTACAAAATTACTTAATAGACAGCCATATTTTTAGATAAGTCAGATCCCAAAAATCAGGGCCTCTATTTCAAATGTTGAACCAAAAGTAATTTTCCTATGGTGTTACATTGTTCAATGTCTATGACGAGTACAGTAATATTAAATTGCAGTTTAATTTATTAAGAGTATCTCTTAAAAACTTAATTCATTGATAGCAGCAAAAAATAAAATAAAATTAGGAATGTTAACTAAATTGGAACATTCAATTTTTATTTATAGGACAGTGCCAATGTCGTTTTTGAAGTCCTTAATTTTAGTGTAATGTGCCTCAAAATAGGATAAGTTGTTTAAATTTTAAGTAATTTTAAACTTTTTAAATCTTTTTAAGCATCTTTTTTGGATTTTTTTCTTGATTGATTCATTTTTAAAATTGATTTGAAGAATTTTGAATATTTTTTGATATGTCTAAGTGTGTATGGTGCGTCTTACTTAGGGCAATTACATGCCGAACATGCATCACTGCGATACCTGGCGGTCGGAGTTTACTCCCCGCCTCGATGTTACCTCCATGAAAAACAAATGCATGCTAATAGACACGCACGCACATGCCAGGCATCGAGGTAAACCCCCAGGCAGCCCGCGATGTATCGTAGTGAGGCTTGCTTCGGCATGTAATTGCTATAAGACTTTTCATGCTTATTTTTAGCCATTTTTATGGTATTTTGGAGCATCTGGTATCAGTATTTATGTAACAAAACAGAATCCATCTAAATTGAATTCAATACAAGAAGAATTCTAAATTCCTGATAGAACCTTAGCTAGAATAAAGTTGATTTAGACATCAGACATGTTCTAAGATTTGTTGCTACATTTTGGAAGATTACCTAACAAAATAGTCTGTTTTTCGCGAAAATAGTTACTATTTCTTTTAATCCTAAACCATAGACAATACACAGAACGCTTATTTAAAAAAAATTCACAGTTTCCTAAGACATACATTACCTCAAGATAATTTTGTTACAAATATGTTTTTTTTTACGCGTTTTAACTATTGTCGTAATATCAGGTCAGTACGCTTAGTTAAAATTAGTTAGGGCCAGTTTCTAGAACGAAAACTATAGCAAAATTAAAGTGACAAGTTGTCAAGCGCGCGAACACTGTTGATTGGTTGAATGATTTATCATTCGCAGCTGTTTACGCGCGCTTGACAATTTGTCGCATTAATTTTGCGATAAATTTCGATAGAAAAATCGGCCTTTAAGCTACCCTTTCCTAGAAGAGCTGTGGCCGCAGTGGCGACTGTCATGGGAATTATGGCAGCGGATAGTGTTGCTCAACTATCGATTGACTGTCGATACGTGACCTCCAAACCTAGTAAAAATATAGATAGGCTTATCGATAGTATTGAAATTTGATAATACTGTCGATACTATCGATAGCATCAATCGGCAGACTTAACTAATACTATTGATGAGTATGTACAGACGACAGAACATCAAGCTACTACAATTTGTCAAATTTCTTTAATAAATTTTTAACTTTATAGCTAAAGCATAAGGTTCAAAGTTGATTGGGAAAATTGGACAGTTTCAGGTAGCTATGCTGGCGTCCGTACCAATAGTATCGATAGTTTTGAGTTGTGATACTATCGCTATAAAAGCGTGTTTTACAACAATT
Source organism: Luperina testacea (assembly GCA_927399505.1). Classification (NCBI taxonomy): domain Eukaryota; kingdom Metazoa; phylum Arthropoda; class Insecta; order Lepidoptera; family Noctuidae; genus Luperina; species Luperina testacea. The sequence goes on along the minus strand of OV656777.1, from coordinate 9,819,517 downwards.
ACTGGCGATACTATCGATAGTATCAGGACTACCGATATTTTTACCCCATCGATATTAAACTAAAATTCAATAGTATTGCATCAGGATATAAGTTAAATATCGATGGGGTAAAAATGTCGATAGTTCTAATACTATCAATAGTATTGTTAAATTCCAATACTATCGATAGTCCTATCGATATTGTTACTAATTTTGCAGCTGGGTTTGACATTACGGTTTCAAAAAACGCTATCTAGGAGAACACACTAACTTACTTTCATTAATAACATTTCAGTGACGTCATTCGCCCGTAAATTCCGGACAGTATTTGACGGCAAACGCTCTTCTAGAAAAGCTTTAGAATAGTATTGTTGTTAGCGCCCCGATTGGGCAGAATTGCAAAAGGACTTAATACTCTTAATTTTATGTAAAATTGTGTCACGGAGAAAAAAATTGCACGTTTTCAAGCTTAGCGCAGAACTCTTTCGATATTTATGGATATGTTACTTACACCAAAGTAATAGACAATAATTATTTTAGTAAAAAACTTGTATAAACAAGGTGTAATGATAGGGCAGGAGTTGACAGGAGAGATTTCATCTTAGTCTCTATGATGGCAACCTTGGCGATCTATTCTGTAAAATATCACCTTAACTCAGCACGCGTAGCATGACCACAAAACGGAAGGAATCAAAGACAAAATGATGAGACAGATTGTGCAAAAATTTCTAGGGCACGAAGTCATGGTCTATTGTTCGTAAAGATAGGTCATGGCTACGCGTGCTGGTGAAGTGTATATATGTAGGACATAAACAGCTCACTTCACCAGTTTTCACGATGAGTTTTACAGGATAAACCGGCAGATGTCAGTAGGAGACGGTGATCACCTATCTAGTGTGCCACCAGTTTTCTTACCACCAAATAACATTTTCCTCCCTAAAAACTGCGCTAAGCTAAATAATTTTAAAATGTATACTTTCAAGTGTCATTGAATACTAGTCTCTCTATTAATTTATATTATGATCTGAATGTCAACCTTCCTTTTTATTGTGGAAATATTGTCTTTTTTTTAACTAACTACAACTACTTTAAGGTCAAAGAATCATGTCTGGTCTGAACACAGGCTCTCCAAGCTTTCGCGCATGTTCTTTCAGTCACACTCGCCTCATGTCACCATTTAGTTCCTAAAAATGTTATTGCGCAGCCTTCTGCGCGAAGTTCGGACCGGCCATGACTTCATCCGCCATATTGTAATGCTTTTAAAATATTTCTTCATCTTTTCCGACATTTTATTTGCTTAGGGGCAAGCCCAAAGATGTCTCGTACCTTTTGTATTGCCATAGACATGTAAATAATATTTATTTATAATTTTTTTTCACTATGTTTCAACTCTAGTTTTGAGAAAATATCTCGTAACTATTCGAAGAGCTCTTCTTAAATTACACAGAGTTTGTGAATTTTGGTTTTAATAATAATAAAATTGATTTTTATTAAACTGCTGTTTTATTTCATTGTAGATTGTATTTTTGATAGTCGTTACGGGTAGTCAGAAGCCTGAAAGTATGACAACCAGTCTTGCTAAGGGATATATCGTGGTACCCAGCAACTGGGTTATGTCGTGGAGGTCAGATAGTAGCTTCATGTAAAATACTGGTAATCAGCTGCATCCGGTTTGACTGGAAGCCGACCCCAACAAGGTCGGAAAAAGGCTAGGCAGATGATGAGTGGTTTTGTAAAAACAAATTGATTGCTCAACAATCAGTTTAATAGACGACAACCGGCATGTACCGTGCTATAAAGGCGTGGTGATGGTGTCCACGGCTCGCTGTTTAACCTTAGCTTGATTATTTTCCTGCAACTGGTTTTTGACCGTTTTAATTAAAGATAATAAATAAATTATTAATTTGACTGACTTACCAAGATTAGGTTTTTATGCTGAATAATTTCGTCTTGCAACTTAGTCAAATGTATCTAAACTAAATGGATTAATGAAAAATGCATGTCTGAATATTAGTATTTACTATGCCATTCAACGATATGTAAAGGATGCACCGGGTGATGGAAAATGAAATACGACCATTTTAAAACAACATTTATTTTTACATACATTAAGTCGGATTCAAAATGCCTGAAACATACTGATTTTTGTACACATCAGTTAAAGATTATTATTAATTTCATGGACAGTAAATTATATATTCTCTTTGCACGATTCTGTGGAGACATAAAACTTATAAGCGTTTGTTATTTAATAATCACCTCGCAGTACACACTACTATACACATAAATATTAAAAATTTCATTTTTATCTTTAGGAATTTCATTAATTAGGTATATTTTTTAAATTAAATTTGTTAAAAATATAGATTTTCAGTATATCATTAAACGTAGGTATTAAGATTAAATACACCATGATCCGCAGTCCGCGTGACTGAACACAATGTAAGTGCTGATCTCAAATACCGATTCTATAAACAAGGTGTGAGTTTGAGCTATGCTATAAAATATCTATTAAAAAAATTAACTACCCAAAATTGAGAGAAAAATACGTTTTTTATTATTTTATTTTTGTGCTACAATGGAAAGAAATCTATGAGCACGAATTAAATGCTTTCATTCATCAGCGAGTTTTGCGAAAAGGTAAAGGTATAACATTACCAAAAATATTTGCAGCCGATCGCCGCCCTTTGTATAAACAAAAAGGTACTCGACACGTCCTCACATACATTGTGCGCAAGTACAATCACTTATCACTACTATGAAGATATATTAAAAAAGGAGGAATCTTTCAATACTATTTGGTTATTGGCAACGGACGTTACGATGCTACAAGTCAAGGATCCGAGCTCGCGAAACAAAGTATTAAACCCTACGTCGAGTGTTGGCGCCCAACACGATTATATGAAAAATATGTAAATGAAATATGCCCGAGAGCAAAGACTGGACCTAAAGCCTACACTCCGACATAGCACGACACTGGCAGTATTTCATCTAAATATTGAAAAACATAGAAAATTATGGTCTAAGCTACCTTTATACACATTACGATGACTCACATGTTATTGCGTTCACTTAAATCGTAAAGGGATGAGGGTAGGACAGCAATATACAATGTTTACATACTTGTATTACGTTGACATTTCTTAGGGGATCACTTCCGCACTGTCTCGTGTCAGACCGACGTCTGACTCTCATTCTAAGACCGATGTTACTCCACCACTATTCGCAAGTTACAAAAACAACTTGTACAATTTACCACCTAGTCTTTTAGTTTAAAAACACCTAGTTCAAAAACTCATTTAAATGGACGAAATACCCCTAAAAATGCGCTAACGCCATATATACAATGTGTGAGAAGATATTAGCATTAGATGACCCGACTATAGAAGAACTGTACTGCATTCATATAAAAAATTGAAATAAAATCGTTTACGTATAATTTTCAAGTCTTTGAAGTTTAAACAACCGAAAATATTGTGAGCTTAAAACTGGCATTTATTATAAATTAATATGTTTAATATTAGTCAACTAAATATCTATAGTCCAGAACTGAAGCGCAACTAGAATAATAATGAAAATCGTTTTAAAATTCAATGTGCTTTTCTATGAAATCGTGATTTTTCTCTAAGTCGTGTACTTATCAAAAGCATAGCCGGGCGCTGCTTTTAACAGTGCTAGAGTTTACATAACTAGATGATATATCAGGAAAATTAAAATACTCGACTGGCGAAATGTGGGTATAGCCAGATTGGTCAGAACCAATCCTGATGGGAAATCAAGGTGATGTTATGAAAAAGAGGTTTTAAGATTTTTTTTTTTATGGAGCCTCGCATACCGAGATATTAACGTACAAAGTTGACGTCACGTGATCAACTTTGAACGTCAATATCTCTAAAACATTACACTGCGGGGTTTGCTCTTATTTTTCTGTTTGCATTGATGTCGGCTATAGATTTATATATTAGGTCTTATGCGTGGCCGCCATTTTCAAAATGGCGCGACAGTAGGTTATGCCACGGATCGTCAAAGCCTTATAAATACTTATTTAAAAAAAGATGTTCAATTACAAACGTCAAAAAGCCGTCTTTTTATCCTTTTCCTGTATGTAGCATTTTCTTACACTGCGATTCAACTATCCCTCCTAACTATTTTTTTCACAGATTACCGCATTCCTTTTCATTGTCAAACTCAAAACCACAGGTAACTAATTTTCCTTTATTCATATTCTATAGGACACGTCCATTCAAATCTGTGTAGTTCTTTCCTCAAAATATCATTTCAAACACTAATCTACATGTTCCTTACATAATCTTGGTTTGACTGTGACCTCAGAGTTTGATTCGGCCTTTTTTCTCTGAGTAGTCGGATAGGAAACGCCGACCACATTTTTATTTTTTTTATTGCTGAATGGGCCTGCTCACGACCTCGATCACGCCTGATGGAAAGCGATGGATGAGGTCTATGATGGAAAGAGCGTGCCCAGAAGATGCCTGTTCACTCTCGCTTGGAAGGCAGACTGGTTGAATGTCATCTAGTTTTAAAAATATTATTGACGCGTAAAAGTGTTTATATAAACCTACTCACTGAAACAAAACCATTTATCATTTACATAATTCCGCATTTTCTTTGTTTCCTACATACCTGTAGCAGCGTTCATAATCACAGATAATTTACATTCCATCGCCACTTGATCAGTTATTTACTTTAGTGAAATGTATTCTAAGTTCATTTTTGAGTGACCATTTGTAACAAAAAAAGTCCTAATAAGTTTTGTTTGCAGTGGAATTTGAACTTTATTGACTATGACATTCAGTTTGTTGTTCCATAACTTGAAAAGTATCTTAAATATAGCTAGTTCTATAAACTCGCACATAGCGCCCGGCCTACAATTGAAGTCAGTTCAAACTAAACTTGTGCATACTTAAGATCTCGAAATGACAGTATGTTCCTTTTACTGAGCGACGACTTTCACAACTTTAACCCTAGTTAAAAAGGTTAATGGTAAAAAAAAAATCAAATATAGGCAGATGTACGAGGACACACCGCCCTAGACGTTCGCATAGTGACCTTATTGGTGACGTTCTTCATAAAGGTTAGGTACGTAGTGCTCGCAACTGTGTGTGTATGACCGTGTATCACGTAAACGAGGCAAAAAGGGGTATGTAAGGATCGTAGCAGAAGGCGTTCTGTTGTTTCTCGGGGGTAGGTCCCCCGTGGAAGGCGTGAATTTAAGTATGTATGTAAAAAATAATGAAATATTGTATGAAAAAAACAATTCAGTTGTGTGACTCTGTAAAATCAATTTTGGAAAATATTATTTGAATTTTAGTAGTACATATTTCAAATAGTAAAACTCCCCCCCGAGTTTCGGTAGAAAAGTCATAAAAGTCGCGACTCAGTCCGAACAGATCCGACTACCACGTAGCACTGCAAGACAGAAAGTAGGGGAAGGTGGGGTAAGACGGGGACTTTAAGGTATTCTGTAAATAAAACCCTCTGTCTTTATTGCACAGTGTAGGAACTTTTATTAACTAAACAATCAGTCTATCTTCCTTTAATTCTAATCAGTCAAAACAAAAAAAATCAAATTCTTCTCATAGAAAAATCAACTTGAAAAAATACCTAAATTTTCCCATCTTGCCCCACCCATAGGGCAAGACGGGGTACCCCGTTGGGTAAGATGGGGTATAGAATATTTTAATCGCTGTTATCTTCACAATACGGGCAGATGACGAAGATACAGATATTCTGTATCTTCTGTATCTGATGACTGAGCTTCTTCGTCAGCTTTCTGGCTTCTTTTAGATCTTTTAGTTTTTTTCAGGTTCCTTTTGTTTGTTACCTTTGATTTAGGTTTCTTACTGTTGTCTCTCTCTTCTAACTCTTTTTTATAAGGAGAAGCAGTAATAATAGCTGTTTTTCCTCTTCTTCGTACTTGTATTGTCCTTTTTGCGGCCATCCGTGGATACGGCATTAACTGCTTCGGGCTAACAAGACAAAATGCTGCATTATCAAAAGAATCATTTACTGTTAAACCAACCCCGTCTTGCCCGCAAGTAGGTACCCCATCTTTCCCAAACTGGACTCTCAAGTTGAATAAAAATTTTTGTGGTTATAAATCAAAGCAAGTCGGAACGAGTTAATGAATTTAGAATGGCAAAATAAACAAAGATCGATAAAAAAATATGTCACACAGCTTGTATACCATACATTGTGAACAGTCACGCACTTAATTTACTTCAAAAATTAGATAAAACCACTAAAAATTCCAAGAAAGTACTTACCAACTCTCAACGCGCCCACTTGCGACAAACTTTTCGTGACACTGACACCTTATGATAAACACTAACAGATGGCGTTTAAAATACTTTTCTAGCGACACTGTATCATCTGTTTTGGTATGGTCCCCATCTTACCTCGCTACCCCGTCTTACCCCACCTTCCCCTACCCCAAAGTTTAGCAGTCTACTTATTATATTATACTTTTTTTTGTTACTTTTGCATTCCACTTTATTTTGCGTAACGCTAGTACTTACTTAAATAGCTACCAAATAGTACTTTTTTTTTAATTACATATATAATAAAGAATGCCATGTTAATTTTTAATTACACAATGATTCTATAGTGATGCCGTTAATACGGAGGTTTGATGTTTATTGCACGATTGTACGAACGCGGGTGACATCGGTAGGCAAAACCCTTTTTTAGTAACCATATATTTGAAATTGCTGTTTTTTGGAGAAAAATGCCTATAATATTAAGTCTAGGACGTTGTATTACCTAGTGTATAGTATAAATTATAGATTTATATGTAATCCAATGCAGCCGCGCTCGTCCGACATTAATCAAAGTCGTATTTAATTGACAGGCACTCAACCTGTGGTAACCCCATACAGCTTTATGAAATAACATATAATTTCATTTAATATTTTAAATGTACGTTATATTCTCTTCTACTTACATTTAAAGTGAAACTTATATAACACAAAAAAGAAAAAAAAAATACAATTTAAATATAGTTATATTTAAAAAAAAATAACGATAGTGTTACGATTAGAAAGCAAAAAATAGCGAATTTTTGTTACTTTACATACGATACGAAGGAAGGAATTATTCAGTTTTTTTTTGTATGGTAACATAGGATATGGTGTTTCCGCTGGCAACACTACATTATGGCACATAACACAAACTCCAGCTTAACTTTCTTATATTAAGGACCATTTTTTAACAAAATATAATATTAACAATTTTATTATTTTGCCGCTTATGGTATGTCAGTACATTTCATTTTAAAACCATGATAGAAATTGCTTTAAGAAGTAACCAATGACTGACCTAGAAGCCACTTAAAACAGAATAGTGAAAACATGGTTAACTTAATATGTTACAAATCAACAGTTGGGCGACAGTGGCGGAACAATCCATCGCAACTACTATGAAAATCGCGTTGATATTTTACAATGTTTCAGTGGAATGAATGCAGTACGATAGTTGCCGACAAACTTTTAGCCATTAAAGCGCACCACTTATAAGTTGCCCAACAGTTGGCCAACAATACCTTAAACGGTCAACAAAAGTTCAATAAAACAAAAACATATTAAGATTCATAACGACAGAATAGATCATTTTGTATTTTAAAAATATTTCTTAGAATAGCACAATATGTAAGTACATAAACCAATTTTAATTTTTTTTATATAAATAATAATGATACTTATATTTAGTAAATTAATGTTAGGATAGGTTAGTAATCTTTGTACTTAAAAACTAAAATTGTGTCCATCTTATAACGAAAAAAAAAAAATAGTATGTAATAATCTTTGAAAATATTTTTTTAACTCAAATACTGCTATAATGATATTCAGCCGGACGCATTACATACGTCGGATCTTTGGACCTTAATTTCCTACAAGCTCAACATTACAAAGAAACATTAAGAACTAAGTTAAAACCTACGAAAGCACTTTTACATTTGTTACATTTTAGTCAAAAATTGTGCTATGAACGAGTTAGACAAAACGATACTAAAAATTATAAAACCTATAGACAATATTGGAAGACGTACATTTGATAAACAATTAAAAATAAAACGATTTAAACTATTTTGTATAAACTAAATAAAGGGGGTGCCATGTGTTAGATTCGTTCGCGTGTTTTTGGAATGAAGTTCCTTATTGCACTATGTACTTTTCACACTTGGTGAATGAGAGTTAGACCGAAAAAAGGTGTAAAACCTGCACCATACTACTCGCAAAGTTGCTTCGACGAAGTAATTGTCGAAATTGACCGAAGTCCGAAGTACAGTCAACACAAGAGATAAGTATGCAGGATCGTCGGATATAGTTGAAGTTTAGTAAGAAACCGATGGATGTTCTCGAAATTTTATTAATAGAAAACAAACAACTCATTTATCACATTAAATTTCAGTCGACAACATCCATCGGTTTCTTACTAAACTTCAACTATATCCGACGAGCCTGCATACTTATTACTTGTGTTGACTGTACATGACTCATGCTAAGAACTGCGGGACGTTTCGAGTCTTTCGACTCGGGCGCAAAAACCGACAACAATCGGAAGTCGCCCGAGGATAGCCGAGGTTGCACGAAGCGAACCGAAGTTCCCTTCTACACTCTTTGATCAACTTCTCGAGTAGTGTATTGCAGGTTTGACATTTTGACCGTCACACTTTTGCTGTGGTAATAAAAGTAACGCTCTCATTCGCCAAGTGTGCAAGCAAAAGAAACTTCGTTCCACACGGGCGTCTTACGACATCTCTCCTATCTGTGTCGTCTCTGTTTTATTGTGATTTGATAGTAGATTTTATAAATACGCCATTGTTTTAGCTTCCAGAACTAAAACCGGCTTATTACAAAACATGTTCTATCTTTAAACCTAGTCTAAACCTTCGAGCCAGTTACTGTATTTTTAACTTAATCCCGACAATAGTAAAGTTGATAATGCAAAATTGATAACTTAGACTCGGGTTTAACGTCAGTTTTTGCAATAAGAACCTTAAATTTGTCGGATTGTAGGACGAAAATTTAACATGCTAGTTGGTTTAAACTTGGATCTAAAGTGAGAACCCGTTTTGTAATATGACCGAATAGGTTTTTAAACTCATTCTTTTTATCACAATTTTATCCATCGAAAATCATTTCAGGTATAAAATACATGCATTTAACTTTGATAGTACACAGATACTATACTAAGTTAATATATTTCTTTATAAGCAACTTTTACAAAGAAACTAACACACCAGTGCGCACCCCAAAAATATTACTCCAAAGGAAAAAAAAAATAAAATTAAAAACTTCTGTAATCAAAAATATACAGACATTTGAATATTCTTCATTAATTTGATCTAGAAAAAAACATGGCTATACCTTCATTGTATAATTTCACTACAAAATCATTATTTTTATTCAGGTTTATTTTTTAAATAAATAAAATAAAAATTTGGCCTAATTTGAGCATAAAATGATTGCGCTCGGTAGTTTTTGGTAAAGGTTGGTGGACTATACATTTTAAAACTCAAATAGTAAAAAAAAAACTTGTGCGGAAACAAATAGTCATAGACAATTGAAATGAGTTTTGTTAAGGCCAGTTCACATTTATTCTTTTATTGCCTCTTAAAATTTACTATCACTCTCTGTTTTATTTTTGGCCAAAAATATCGTTATTACATTTCAAATTAAGAGCGGTCAACGTTCATTATTTCATTGCGAGAGAAAAAAGAGCTATACAGTACGAATAGCAACGGAATAACAGCTTTAACACTACACAAAACGGCTTACTTTCCTGTGCATAGTCCACACCTTGTCCAGTTACGCTTATACCCTAAAAAGCTTGTGTACTCGTAAGGTGAAGTGAATACTATTGAACTAGCCTCAAGGCGTTGCTAAACATCGATGATCCTTAATATAAAACCGTTTAGATCAGTTGCGGAGCGGCGCGTACGACGACGGTAGCGTGTGTGGAGTCTATAACAGGTAACCGTTTGTTTAGTAACGTTCTGTGTGCTGGCTATATATTTTTTTAAGTAAACTATAAATTAATCCTTTTTTTGTAATGAACTACAGCAAACTTTCTAAGAAAATTCAAGAAATTATTAATTTAATTTCTTGATTTTTCTGAGAAAAATGCATAAAGCGGTTTCCCGTTTTATGATTTTTATCGTGTCGGTATCGTACCGCCCGTCGTATCGCCACCGCCTCCCACCCGGGTCGCTCGCACCTTTACACAAACCAGTCTAATCTAGATAGACCAAAATCTAGACTTTCATACTAACTTCAAATCGACTAAAAATACACCCAAAGTACCTTTCACATCACTAAATAGTCTGTTTTGGCGATTTTACGCAATATTACAAATAACGCTCAGGAGAGATTAGTCGATTCTCCGTTCCCAAACAATTTTAGTCGATTAAAACATTTAATAAAATGTCCTCGACTTCATTCTGTACTAACCCAGCACTTACTGTGAATATCGCAATGATTTTAATGTATAAGTTACAATTAAAAATAAACGTTTTTAAAAATCAACAACTATCAATTTATAATAGAATCTTGAAGCAAATAATTATAATAATAAGAATTAAGAACAACTTATAAGTACCTTTTTTTGTGTCAACTGAACCAAATTTATGTAAATAGACCGATCGAATAATCGATTACAAACATAACTGGCGAATATTCGAAAACTCCACGCTTCTCGAGCTGTCGAATTTAATCGAATCGCGTCACAACCCAATAGACCCGACAACGTCACAGCACTACGCGTTCGAATTTTGCACGTAGTGATGTGCGTTAACAAAATCGACTAAGGTGACAACTTACTAAAGATGAACTAAGTGATGTACTTTATAATAATGCCACTAGATCCGATGTACTTTAGTGATTTTTTGTCACACTATAATGTAACAAGAAAAAGGATTTTTTAGAATAGAATTAGATACTTCATTGCATATGGCTTCTCACAAGAAGTGACGGAACAAATGGCATTATTCTACAGACGACAGACAATTCATGAAGAAATTCACAATAATGTTGTTTTTTTATACATATTTAGTAAATCCTCACATAAAATCGACTAAAGTTGCCAGCTTTTTGGGAACTCTGACGTTCGGAAACACCATGGGAGCATCGCTAGCCGCGATATATCGATAGACGCTTCGTAATCGATTCATAATCGCTTTGAACATAATCGCCATTGAACCATAGTCTTACATTTCGTTCCGTTTTCGTGCCAAAATTACTGTAATTTCGAGGAATAAGTTGCTAAAATCCTTTTATTCAAAAATCGAGATATTGAGCGAATTCGATACTTTAACAAAAAATCAAAAAAGTGTTGCCAGTACCTGATTTATTTTGTAATATAAGTTAGTCGCATATCACTGCCTCAAAAAAGAAATGGCGATTATTTCTAGCAAGTATGTACAGATGCTAGCACATCAAGCTACCCGAAACTGTCAAATTTTCCCAATCGACTTTCAAACTTATGCTTTAGCGATAAAGTCGAAAATCTGTTAAAGAAATTTGACGGATTGTAGTAGCTCGATGTGCTGGCGTCTGTACATCGAATTACGGAAACATTTCATCGTGAAAAACTTTAGACCCGTCACGAAGAGCTATCGTTACGGCGGTAAGTAACGAGGGGACTCACGGCTGTACGTTGTATGTATTGCTGACCGGGACATTTGCGTTGCGGGCCTACCGAGCCTTCGCACGAACTTTATCTGAAAAAGAAACGTTAATGATTAATTTTTGTTAGGACATATTCGCCGTTGGTCTTGATACGGGTCGTCAGTCAAGCCCGAAAATCTAAGAACCAGTCTTACCAAGGGGTATCATGTTGCCCTCGGTTTAAAAGTAAAAATGGGTCTACCACAAGGCTCGATATTAGGTCCTTTCCTCTTTTTAGTATATATTAATGATCTACCCCATTTGTTAAAAACCCAACCATGGTGTTATTTGCTGACGATACTTCCTTGATTTTTAAAATTAATAGACATACATCAAATCTTAACGACGTAAATAACGCCCTACTGCAGATCTAAAATTGGTTCACTGCTAATAATCACACTAATATTATAAAGGCGAAAGTTTGTGAGAGTGTGCGTATATGTGTGTTTATATGTTTGTTACTTCTTCACGCTCAAACGGCTGGATCAATTTTGATAAAATTTTGTATGGAGGTAGCTGACACCCTGGATTAACATATAGGCTGCTTTTTATCCCGATATTCCCACGGGACCGACATTCAGGCAGGTGAAACCGCGGGGCGCAGCTAGTTTAGTATTAAATGGGAAACGAAGTGCATAAGATTTTCTTTACCAAATGTCCAAAGTAGTAATTATGAGATAGTATTGAATCAAGAGACACTAGAATTCGTCAATAAAACTGTTTTCCTGGGGATCACGCTCGACTCAAGGCTTCAATGATGGGGTCCTCATTTAACATCCCTTGCAGGGCGGCTAAGTTCAGCAGCATATGCTGTGAGAAAATATATGATTTAAAAGAGTGATTTGATTAATTTGATTTAAAAGAGTGTCCATGGAGTTTCTTGCCCGTTCTTCTCCATAGGTACCTACGCTTTGGAATGGACAACTAGCTTAATTTTTCTGACTGTCCGACCCCTTGACTATTTAAAAGTGCCTGTAATTAGTTTAATTGAAATAAATGGTTTGAGTTTGCTCAGTAACTGGGTTATGGAAGTCAGAAAGGCAGTTTCTCCATGTAAAAGTTGTGAAATACTTGTATTCAGCTGCGTTTAGTTAGGACTTGAAGCCAACTCTAACATAGCTAGCAATGGTTAGGTTAGTCAAGGTTGAGTTGGTTGCCTTTGAGCTCTTCTATCTTTATGTATTTGTCGGAAATACGTCGTTTGACTATTCGGAACGCCAGCGCAATCTGGTGGCGCTGGACAGAGTCTAGCCTGAGTCCATGGGGGGGGGGGGGGTCAAGGGAAGCGAGCAACGAGCTGCAGCGGCGCACTTGGACATTGGACATCGTACGGACAACATGTGCTCAGAAACTGTCTCGCGTTCGTATCTGGTTGTATCGTGCACCTACAGTGTATGATTTGCTAGTGTGATTAACACTTTGCGGGACACTTAACGCCCCTCGACGTAATAACAATAAAACTTCTATTGTGTCTCGTTCAGTGTCCTTCAATGTGTTAAATTGTTCATGAAATTATAATTTGAACTGCAAACTGTTTTTCTATTGCGCAATAACCAACACTACCCACATAGTACGCCCACAATAACTAAATATGCCTGATAATTACGAGACACGCTATACCTTTTCCTATATATTTATTTCTGTTAAGTGTTTTGTGTGTACATAAATCACACAGCCTAAACCGCTGGGCTGAGAAACATGAAGTTTTGTTCACAAGAGTTCCTTGATAACGGAAGTGAGCACAAAGGAAGGCTTTTTGAAAATTCATCCCCAAAAGGGGATGAAAATTTGTATGTAAGTTCGTCATTTTGCAGATGGGAAACCCTATCGGACATACGCCTTGTTGATCTTAGAATCGAATCCATATTCGATAGGAAAAAAATAGGAACTAGGTAATCCGGTAGAGAACCAAAGTTGTCGACATAGCTCACAGAATAAACAAGCTGAAGTGGCAATGGGCCGGCCATATTAGCCGTAGAACTGAGGACCGTTGGGGTAGACGTATTCTTGAGTACAGTACCCGGCGATAAATATTGTACATCGACCTTTGGAAAGAGACAATCGACTAATTTCGGCTTCGTAGAGCGTTATCTCTGTCGCACGAAATACAAACAATCCGGTATCTATTAGGAGCTGTTAAAACAATTATGATTTGCTTCTTTTGATAATTATTTTTTTCTTTGTATAAAATGGTTTTGTGTAAAAAGGTCGATGTGCAATATTTATCGCCGGGTACTGTACAGACCGCGTATCGGCAAACGTAGGACGCCCGACAGAGTCTAGGTGGAGCGGTGATCGGATGAGAGTTGCCGAGAATCGAGCTGAATGGCGTGAAATTGGAGGCTTATTTCCAGCAGTCCTGTAGGCTGTAGATGATAACTGATGACAAGGCTTGTAAATAAATAAATGAAGAGGTTACCTATTCGCTCGAGCTTCGGTTACAGTAGCTCGTACTGCCGGAGGTGCATGCGTTGTATGATGTCGCGACAGTCGTTGAACACGCGCTTGATGTTTTCCGTGTCGACGGCGCACGTGAAGTGCGGGTAGCAGTAGTGCTTACCGTCGCCGCTTGCGGTACTAATGCGCTGGAATAAAAAAGATATTGTGTTTTTCACGTCGGTTTGCTTAAAAAATAGGCTCTGTTTGCCGATACTCATCTGTGAAGTCTCACCAGTTAAGTATTTTGGATAAAGTTCGGTGCTGGTATAAGACAATACGAATTTGCGCCGTTTTACTTTGCTCCGACGGTCGGGTCTAGATAAAATGTTGTCAGCATTAAAAAATATTGCCAGATTAGCCGGGAATTCGTTCCTACGGTCGAAGTTACCCCAACATACTTAAATTTAAAAGGCCTTGTAGTGTTCTGAATTCTCTGTAAAAATTCGTTGATACATTTTTTTAGGATAAAATCCAATATAATAAAATCCAACAGGTACTGTCAGATTAATCTTATATTATTGCATACTTAATAGGTAATACGGGCTGGTGTCCGCAACTCCACGTCAATGCGCGTATTTTGCGTACGTATTGCATACTTACAAGAAACTCGTCTCGGATGAAGTACTTGGCCCTGGCGACGTCGGGATGGTCCCGCGTGTCGGGCGCGGCGTCGGGCGGCGTGCTGTAGCGCGCGAACTCGCCGAAGTACTCCTCGAGGCGCGACTTGCCGGCCAACACCTTCTCCGCGAGCAAGTCCTGCTTGTTGAGGAAGAGGATCACGGATATCGTGCGCAGCCATCTGCAACACAAAATGGAGGGGTTATCATACATTCTTATAGTTGACTAGCTGTGCCCTGCGGTTTCACCCGCGTAAGTGTCGAACCCGTGGGAATATCGGGATAAAAAATATCCTATGTGTTAATCCTGGTTATAAACTATCTGTGTGCCAAATTTCATCCAAATCCATTCATTAGATTTTGCGTGAAAGAGTAACAAACATCCATCCATCCATCCATCCATCTATCCTCACAAACTTTCTATATATAGAATAGAATAGTATAAACAACTTTTATCTCTGTACAATGCGTGCCACGAAAGATGAGACTTGACACACCACGTGGTGTGACTTGCGCAGTACACGATTTTAGGTATCTTTAGCGGTATGAGGTCTGAGTGCGGGACGGGACCGGACGTCATAGGGGCGGCGGGGTCAAGTCTCATCTTTCGTGGCACGCATTGTACAGTTAGCATGAAAAATAAAGTTATATCTTCGCGGAGAAGGATTTTGGGAAATGCGACCTTTTCCGACTGATTATTTCTTAGCGATTACGATGTTGGTCCCATGAAGAAAGTTGTTCAGGTTGATGGTCTGTACCACAACATTCATTTTGACTACACCTTTTTGATGCTCACACTCTGTATAATTTAGTTGGTACAAGTATCAAAACTATATCTGGTAAACTAAACTATACAGTTCGGTACACCAAGTAAACAGAGGTTTTTATCGTAAGCATATCATTATCTACTATTATTTTGTTTTAAACTTATTCACCATAGTATGAAGTAACTTTCGCAGAGAGGCTTGCCGCTAAGTAATAACAGCCGCACGGGTCGGTCGACCAGGTTAAGCTACGCTTGTCGCGGTTGGCCCGTGGATGGGTGACCATCTTTACATACCAAGACTCCTCCGTGCCTCGGAAAGCACGTTAAGCTGTTGGTTCCGGCTGTCATTTGTGGATCTTTGACAGTCGTTACGGGTCGTCAGAAGCCCGAAAGTGACAACTAGTTTTACCAAGGCGCATCGTATTACCCAGTTACTGGGTTGTGGAGGTCGGATAGGCAGTTGCTCCATGTAAAATACTAGTATTCAGCTGCATCTGGTTAGACTGGAAGCCTACCCCAACAGAGTTAGGGGAAAGGCAAGCAGATGATGATACCTGTTGTTCCATATGCTCTTGAAGAGGTCGAGCGACTCCCGCAGCCGATTCTGCGTGGGATCCTCGCGCAGCACCATGTTGTAGGAGGAGCAGGCCGTCACGAAGATGATGGCTGTGACGTCGTTGAAGCACTGGATCCACTTGCGTCGCTCGTCGCGTTGTCCGCCTACGTCGAACATGCTGGAAGGGGAACATAGTCATTACATTTCACAACTAAAGATAATACTTTCACAATAATAAATTAGAAACTACAGTACCCGGCGATAAATATGGCACATCGACCTTTGGAAAGAAACAATTGGCTAATTTCGGCTTCGTAGAGCGTTATCTCTGTCGCACGAAATACAAACAGTGCGGTATCTATTAGGAGCTGTTAAAACAATTATGATTTGCTTCTATTGATAATTATTTTTATTCTTTGTATAAAATGGTTTTGTGTAAAAAGGTCGATGTGCAATATTTATCGCCGGATACTGTAAATGCCTGTCAGTACGATATAGTTAGCTAAAACATTTCATCTGCAATCTGCATTCGCGAATTATTTGCCAAAAATGTAAACAAATAATTATAAGTTTATGGTAAAATAACTTTAAATCCTGCACAATAAAGTTCAGTTTACGCTACACCTTCAAGCATTTTTATTAACTTTTCAATATTGCTAGACATTCTGAAATCAACTTAAACACCATTAAAATAAAGTTGAATTTTGGCGAAACTTCACAGACCATCGAACTCGTCCTACAGAAGGTCATCGCAGTTCACGTGACATGAGGGCGTTGACCTAGTGATCTGTCTACATTATATAAAGTTTTCGGAAATCTGCCTGTTAAATGTTTATGCTTTTTTTTTTCTATTTTTTTATACCGTTCCGGTATACTGGTATTCAACTGCTTCCAGTTAGGATGGAAGCCGATTCCAACATAGTTTACAAAGCTAGGCAGATGACGCCATACCGGTACCCTTTATGTCTGCCAAGGGTCTACAACGAATTAAGAAATACTTGATACTAGCAGCGCCCCGCGGTTTCCCCTCATTAGTTTCGATACCGTGGGAGTATCAGGATAAAAAGTATCCTATGTCCTAATCCTCCGTACGCAAAATACGCGTATGGACGTGGAGTTGCGGACACCAGCCCGTATTACCTATTATCCTAGACCGAATTGGTTAATTTTTTGCTTTAAAATGTTCGTAACAGTCAGAATAAGGTTTTTAGGGTAAGAAAACTTGGAAAACTTAACGGGAAATTTTGGTAATTCGGGAAAAACTGAAAGTGCTTTTTCTATGGATTTAAATTTTGACAGGACAACGCCGGTCGGGTCAGCTAATTAGAAATTCATACTAATTTTATATTATAAATCCGAAACTAACTCTGTCTGTATGTTATCTTTTCACGCCTAAACCACTGAACGGATTTCGGTAAAATAGATGGCACCCTGGGCAAGGACATAATAGGCTACTTTATGTCCCGGTAGCATGTTCACCTTGTGATTATTTCGCGGGCGAAGCCAGTATATTTATAAATGTATGTTAACTCACTGAAAATTGACTTTATCGACGACGAACTGCGTCTCAAAGATGCCGGAGGTGAGCACTCGGCAGCGCAGGATGTCCTGCTCCGTCGGCGTGTAGTTCGGCTGCTTTATTATATGCACCTGGTCCAGGAAACTGGAAGTAACAAATAAATAACAGTGTTAACATAAATACATAATCAACCTATAATTTTCCCACTGTTGGGACACAGGCCTCCTCTCTGTGAGTGGGAGTGACCAGTAATCCGCCACGCGGGCCCAGTGCGGTATGGTGGATGTCACATGTCTTCGAATTTCTGGTCCTCAGACATGTTAGTTTCTTTAAGATAACTAAACTGCGGCGCTGCGGTACCGAACGACGACGCAATGCATCATGTGGCCTTTCTTTAATGAGGTCATAGCGCGTTTGGAGAAAAAGTTTCGGTGTCTATGGCGCTATTTTGAATGAGTTTGAAGACAAGTTCCGGTGTCTATGGTATCTATGGGGTACTTACTACTTGGCACAGTCGATGAGCTGGTACTCGTTGCTGCGCTCGTAGGTGCGCTGCACGCCCAGGTCCTTCCAGAGCGCTTCTGTATGCTCGTAGAATTCCATTGGGTAGTCGAAGTCGGGCTGAGACGCTACGTCCTGGAAAAATCACGTGTACGATGTTATTGCAAGACCTATACACCAAATAACGTGGCCATTTCGCCGAATACAACATATAATTATTTCAATATACAGAGAACATATTATTTCAATATACGGAGCTAAAACACATTGAAAACGAAGTAACAACAAGGATAGATTTGCACATGGTGCAAAAGATTTTATAATTATTATGAAGTCGTAATTTATGGGACTTTTGCATATTTCATATATCTGGATTCTGATTAGGTAATTCACCAATACCAATCTTGTTTCTAGAGCGTACTAAATGACTGTCAATAGTACGTTTTAAAACTGTGTTTATATAGATAAAAAAGGGTGTTTTCTGATAGAAATGTGGGTATCATTTTCAACTACAGTAAGCGGCCTCATCTGTGACAACACCCGTCGCCATACCATGCGGTTGATAACAAATGCAGTATGAAATGCCATGTGATCCCAAAAATTATGCAGTTATGAATGTTGTTCGGTGGTTGTGCGTATGGTAGATATCGTACGGATTATCGCCGTGTAAACGGGGACTTATTTTGAACTATAGGTATTACAAACAAATCTTACCTGTATATAATCGACGCGCGCCTTATTCTCAGGCTTTTCAAGCGGTATGGGCGGCGTTAGGGTGCTCATAGCGCCCGTGATTGTCTGAAACATGATACAAAATGATATATTACCAAAATTAATATAATTACTATGTAGAAAAACTGGCCAAGTGCGAGTCGGACTCGCACACGAAGGTTCCGTACCACAAGGCAAAAACGCCGAAAAAAAAAACACGTTTGTTGTATGGGAGCCCCCTTAAATATTTATTTTATTCTGTTTTTAGTATTTGTTGTTATAGCGGTAACAGAAATACATCATTTGTGAAAATTTCAACTGTCTAGCTATCACGGTTCATGAGATACAGCCTGGTGACAGACGGACAGTGGAACCTTAGTAATAGGGTCCCGATTTTCACCCTTGGGGTACGGAACCCTAAAAACACGCCTCAAGGATGAAATATTATAATATTCCTTGGATTACCAAGGAATATTATAATATTTCATCCTTGAGGCGGCGCGGTGAATTTGATTGCGTGCAAATTAAGAGTACTAATTCAAGCAGAGTTCTCTGATGATAAAACCGTGCATCAGCCGTCGACTGATTATAACCATAAGACCGTAAGATCACGTTGTTAGGCTGTGAAACATCTATTTATGGTCCAAAGTGAACTACTGAACTATGTCATACTGTAAAGCTTAACTTACTAACTCTGACTTAATAATTTATCAGATTTTAATTCATCAGACTTTCATACAAAAATAAAAATATCTCAATCCAACGAACTAGGTAGTTACAGTACCCGACGATAAATATTGCACATCGACCTTTTTACACAAAACCATTTTATACAAAGAATAAAAATAATTATCAAAAGAAGCAAATCATAATTGTTTTAACAGCTCCTAATAGATACCGGACTGTTTGTATTTCGTGCGACAGAGATAACGCTCTACGAAGTCGAAATTAGCCGATTGTCTCTTTCCAAAGGTCGATGTGCAATATTTATCGCCGGGTACTGTAAATGTTAGAAAAGAACGCTAACTTAGCGCTAGTAGTACTGCCGTGTCCAGTACAAAATGCAGCGGAGGGGAGCGGGGGTTAGAACAACGAAATCTTGAAGGTTTGTTTTGGTAAATGTATTATGTTTTGTAAAAAGTCATAGAACAAAAGTTGAGTTAGTAATATCAGTCCTAGGTTGTTAGTGTTTTACCAATAACCTGTATATACTTTATTGTACACCAGAAAATACATAACAAAAATACATTTAACACTGCAAAACATACAATAGGCGGCTTTATCGCTTTCTGCGATCTCTTCCAAGCAACTTTAGAACAACAACCAGCGTTTTCTGACACCTAATTATTAATGAAATGTAATTAAATGGGTCAGCAATTATAAAATTTGGCGAGCCACCCAAAAGCAGCATTTAAATAATTTGGTCAGCATACAAAGATTTTGTTTGCAATAAAAAAAATCAGGCAGCAATTCTTGTTCCGCAACTAATTTTGATAATGGTCAAAAATTAAATCATACATAGGCAGCCAACAATAACATGAGTCTGCATAATAAACATTCAGTCCGCAAAATAACTACTTGAGCGGCAAGATTTTGTGGATTAGGCGTGAAAAGGTAACATAATTTTCATTTCATCGAATATTTATTTGCGATAACAACATTTGCGCTGTTGATCAAAATGTATAATGTTCATATGATGTTCCCACCCCGAGGTTCGGTTTTGTTAGGTTACTTTAAACCCTTTTCACAGAAATAGGAGCCCCGCGAAGCGGGGCTCCGTCGACATTGGATGCAAGAGCGAGTGAAGTTCTTTCTTTTCGTAGTCACTCATTTTTGTTCTAATATCAGCACGTTCTCCACTAATAAAAGTTTATATGTGCGTTTGTCGTTATTATTATCGACCACCTTATGCTGTACAAAAATAATTACAGCCATCCAGAATGACATAAATTGCTGATTGATTTTGAAATGTTTGCTGACCATGAGTTGCTGACCAATTAGCTATTTCTGCTCACCGATTATATTTTTCTGCTCACAGAAATAACAATACTATGCTAACCATTTAATTGACACCCATTATTAATGTCAAATACTGGTGAAAATGACAGGATTTTCATGACGGTCGGTCGTTATACCTAGGAAACCAAAGCCTTACTGTAACTTTAAGGCTGACGCCATTTTAGAGCCATGCCACTTTGTGAAAATCCTCCAACATCACTTTCGTAATTTTTGTTTGAACCATTCCACACTACGGGCGGGCTTTTTTGTAGATATTGACATACTGTGGTCGACTGCGGCTGTAATATGCGTTTAGCTTTATGGTGTATGATAGTAGTGTCAGAAAGACTTTAAAAACGTCACGTCTTTTTGGCGAATTCTCGAGAGAATCACTCACAAGTATCGCATCTCGTATGTTCTTCTTGATGTCCTCGATCTTCTCGCGGCGCTCCTTGTCGGAGAAGCCGTTCACGTGCAGGATGCGCATCTGTTTCACTATGGTCGACTTCCCGGACTCTCCCGCGCCCAGTAGGAGGAGCCGGTGCGTCGCACGATATAGCTGGAAAGAGATAATCGAGGATATTAGGCACCAGGTAAAATAATTGTCCATTGGACACAAAGGTGAAGTTCAAGAGACTTCATTTATCGATCAATCTTTTTATTAACTGCTCCGTTGGTCTTGTAGTCGTAAGGCCGACTGCTGAGCGTGAGGTCTTGGGTTAGACTCCCAGATCAGGCAGTGTTATTGGGGTTTTCCGTAAGGAATTTCTTAGGAACAGCACGGAGTTTGGAAGTTAGCGGTGTGATACCCCCGTGCCTCGGAGAGCAAGTTAAACCTTAGGGCCCGCGCCTGATCTCTGTCCGGTAGTGTCGGATTTCCGTCCCATTAGACTATGAGAGTGAGGGAAGAGGGAGTGCATCTGTGTCTACGCATACACATGCACTATAAAATCTCGCGTGCCGAAGGCCTCCGTTTGAATAAATTGTCAAGGCCGAAATACGGTCTGGGGGACTGTATTATATTAATCGATACTGTCATACTGATTTTTAAGTCTCATTCCGTTCCACATTTATAAGGAAACAGCGTGGGAAAAGCCAAGACTTACTTGAAGTTTAATTTCTAGTGATTGCCACACAAAGAATGTCAAGGAAAGCTCCTGCATCTCTGATGTATGTGTGTGTGTGTGTGTGTGTGTTTTAAGTTTTTTTTTGTTTTTGTGTGAATATTGTGTGCTTAAAGCCGTGTTACAAACATTACACAAAAATGTCAAAATAAAGAGGCGTGGCCATACACATTTGTGTATGAAAACACGATGTTTTGTTTTCCGAGCTTCATGGAAAACATCCCCCGCGCGGGAGGAGGGGAAGGGTTTGTTTCATTTTCAACCGCCACGCGCACCGCGCACATCTAGCATTTTGAAAGCTTAATTCCAACTAATACAGGTTTTCAGTTTATTATTGTCATGTGAATAGTTGACACTATGTAATCTAAAAATATTTTAATACGCAGTAGCCAGCTTGTGTATGAAAACAAATGTTTACGTGTCAGGTTTCATGAGTAATGTTTCGGAAAAACGCGCAGGATACACGGCTTTACGTAACCTGGGTCAAATAAACTTATTTTCCTTATTATGTAATCAATCCTTTCTGTGGCCTCTTTTGGCTTGCCTGAAAGGCTCTTTCCCTAAAGCTAAAGTGATGTGAGATATAAACACATCTATAGATATTATCGTCTATTCAACTTATGTTCCAAATTAATATTATTTCAAGTTAAACAAATGTAAACTTTAATTTAATGGTATTTAAGTTGATTTCAGAGTGACTAGCACTATTGAAAAAGTTACAAAAATGTTTGAAGTCGTAACGTAAACTGAACTTTATTGTTGAGGACTTAAAGTTAGCCATCAAAAACATAACTTGTACAAAAAGCCAAGTCTCGCAAACTCAGTTCTTGTACCGTAAAAAGTTGTGAGATCCATGTAATACCAAGTCGGTTAATTTATTCAGTCCCTACTTAAGGGACCTTCTGTCTTAAGTTATTACGTAATTAGCTAACCTAACAACATATTATAGTGACCATATCAATATTAAAAATCTTTTATGTTTTAAATAAATAGATTGACTTGGCAATCGCCAAGATCGCTTGATGATCGGTTTGTCAGTCAGTGAGTGAGTGAGTGACAAAATTAAGAAACTTTGACTAATTATAATTCTTAAACTACTGGTTCAAATTGAATTAAATTTGAGATATACCGTGTTTATTGCCTGCTTGGTTACTGAAAATTCAGGCTTCTAGTTTTATCCACAACGAAGTTATAGGGGGTCGAAAAGGTCTGAACTGTTTCGAGAAAAGGATGGTACGGCCGTGCCGCTTTTTGCTCGACTTGGCGGGGGCACTGCCGTGCGCCCAGATTTTTCCATAAACCCATATTTGCTTATATTTTTGGGAAATAAATTGCGAATGCAGATTACATATCGATGGTCTAGAAGACAAACGTGCTAAGTGCAAAATTTTACGCACACAATTTTAGCACGTTTGTCTTCTAGACCAAGTGCTAAAATTGTGTTCGTAAAATTTTGCACTTAGCACGTTTGTCTTCTAGACCATCGATATATATGCTCACCTGTTTATCTTTCTGCAGCTGCTTGGTGATGGCATCGCTGCGCCGTTTTTGTTTCTTGGCGTCGTCTTCGCTGCTCTTGCCGCCTGGCGAGCCGAAGCATCCCATTGCCGACCACGCCGCCCACCTGAAGACAAACAAAATACAATGTTAATGAAATGTCTAAACGTTGTGGAGTTGTTAACATTAAAAAATACATCACCCAACACCCGTCTTGCTAAAAAACTTATACAGGCTGGCAAGGACAACGACGCGCAAACAGCAACTATGAATTCAGCACATGAATCTAAACGCTCCTGTGCGTTGAAATTTTTCGTAGATTATGTTTTTTTAAAGGTATGAGGAACAGGGTGGAAAGTTCAAGGATCCTCCGACAAGACGGATGTTGTGGTCTGGCGGGCAACTACCCGATGATTCAGTTTTCTATCTATGCTAGTTGCGCGGTAAACTCTGCTTGCGAGATGCAAGATTTTGCGTGACGTCAGTACGACGCGTTATTCGCATGTGACGTTGAAGATACCGCTACATTTTTGAAGTGAAAACTTCTTTAGCGGCGCTGTGTACTTTTTTTGGAATGGGTAAAAACTTCTAAATTCGCGTCAGGTCACGTGACCCTGATCGTAAGATTCGTAAGACGTAAAACGAAAGACGCGCGTTGTTGAGGACAGCGCCATCTATGCACATCGGGAAGAACTACGAGGGCCTCGCGTACTAACTACGTAGTTCATCCAACAACGACGGTAGTTCATCCAACAACGACGAGATGGCGCTGAACCACGGATATATAACTGACGTTTTGTTTATAAGACGATTCACAAAATACACTCGTAATTGTTCAAGTTTTCACTTCTGTCGGCACTACCGGAGTGCCAGTTTTTTTTAATTTGCTGTTCCATACATTTTGACTGCGTAGGTCGGACTGATCATTTTGAATTTGTTTTGTTTATTTTTAAGGGTTTTTGTTTTGCCAAATAAACGCAATTTTCTTTCTTTCTTTCTAGGTTTTGCACATTTGTATGAAACAGCAGATTATTTTTTTATAAAATTTCTACCCTAGGGGGTTTAGAATCATGTGCTGAATTCATGATTACAGTTTGTACGTCAATGTGCCTGCCACCATGTATATTGTGGACTTATGTAAATTTTTATTAATCCACCATTTTATTTAATATTTTTATAATATTACAAAACACAGTACACCATAAATCATGATGTTTAATCAGACGACGAAACGCAACGAAACCTTTTATAGTTCCCTTAAAAATAAATTTATAAGCAGGAAATTTTAGGTATTTGTTATTTGTGACCAAATTGTGGCAGTATGGTCTCACTATACTGCCAAAATTAGTGGACAGCACTGCCTCCTGTTATGAAGACAACAAGAAGGCCAGCAGTGCGATTCTGTAACCATCACACCGTGAACACTTAGGTGAAGTGAGCGCGGAGTGAGCTGTCAATAGTGTCAATTCCTAGCAAAAACAAACTCACTTCACCTAAGTTTTCACGGTGAGATTTTTACAGAATCGACCGGCTGTTCCTGTAATTAAAAACGTTTAGAATCTAGTCATTTTTGTTTTTGTTTGATTGTTGTTGTTTTCACGTTTTGTTGTGATATCTATTGTCAATATCAGTTGTCAAATAATAATGTGTGTTGTTTTTGGTGCCTGGCCCTGACATCAAGCAATGGACAAAATTGTTAACATTTTCTAAGCTTGAACACGAGGCTTTTGACTACGTTGTGTGTGTATTTTGTTTTACTTTTTAATCATTTTTAATTTTTATTTGCAATGTGCGTTTTTTGTTTGTGCAGAATAAACAAATTTTCTTCCTTTCTTTCTTCTAGTCGCAATCTCATCTCAGCGACAATCGATGTCAAAAACTTGTCAAAAATGTAGGGAAATTAAGAGATATTTTTGACAGATTGAGACTGAAATCAGATTGTGAACATTCTTAAAATTAGGAGAATTGCCTCTCGGAAATGTGTGGTCATGTTTAAGGGTCAGAGCAGTGGTGGCCAAGTGCTGACGCTTAGTTGTACGTCGTAGGTCCGAACTCAGACAGGCGCTTCACTTTGTGCAAATTATATCATCAGCACTGCTCTCAAAACGGTGAAAGAAAACATCGTGAGGAAACCGGCATGTCTTAGAACCAACAATTCGAAGACATGTGACATCTACCACCCCGCATTGGGTCCGCAGTCCACAGAGAGGAGACCCGTGTCCCAGCAGTGGGAACATTATAGGCTGATTATGTGTTTAAGGGTCTGCCACAGACCAACAAACTGAACAACTCTTTCCACGGAACCAATATCGTAATCGCGAAAAAATTATCAGTTATCCAAACATGTGGAACAGGTGATTATTTTTATACCATAATGCATTCACAAATCTCATACCATTATTCCACCTTCCAATACTTCCACCGAGCTGTATCAATACATTGAAAGCCTCGATTTTTATCGAGACTGAATCGTAGCGGCATTGGCACTATACCCAGATTAAGCTTTTTCAAGCATTTTCAATCAGATACACCGCGTTACAAGGAATGAATGCACCCCGAAATAAAAGACCCTCCACGAGTGAGAATACCAGTTATTGTAGTTCAATCCTAAATTCGATGTCACCAACTCCACTAAACTGCTTGAAAGTGATCCTGTTTTGGAATGTTTAGTTACTGTTGAGGCCTAGTTTTTTTTAAACATTTTCTACCTTTTAGTGTGTTATAATTTTGGAATCGTCTCCTCAAACCCTTTATTTTGATACATATATATATCTTCTAATTTATGTACTTAGTGACATCTAAAATCCGCCATTTTGATTTTATAAAAACTAAACCTAGCTTATACATCATACGACCTAGACGAGTCTTCGAGGGTATAAAGAATACCACACACAAAGATAAATTTGTTTTATTGTTTTTAATCTGTGTGTTTTCTCATAGATTTTATGTTATGCCTTCACATTTAATAAATAATTAATTATGTTCTCATACCGTGTGGTAGGAGACCCTGGTGATCTGCTTTACAGGTATTCCTAGTGCAGACACCAGTCTCTCACAAACTAGTTTCTAATCTTGTCTAAATTTTTATGATAGCATTGTTTGTGAAAAGAAAATAAAACTATTTGAATTTGAATATAGATACGCGTGAAAAACGGTTATTTGAATGATCTTTAACATCCTAATTGAATTGTCTTTCAAAATTTTCCAAAGTTACTGGTATCATCATAAATTTTATGAAACAAAATGAAAAAAACTTCTATTAAAATTCTGGTGATAATGAGGGTTCTCTGAAATTACGTTCGCTAGGTGGCAGCACTGACACGTCAGGTCCAGGCATCTGTCAAAGAGCCTAAATTTTCTTTAGTCATGACTGAATGATGAACGAATGAATGAATCGAATGATGAACGTCATCATATATATTTTATATTCATTGTCGAAATGGAAGACTTCTTGTCAAAGTGGTGCCAACTGGTGTCGTAAATTTTCACGAAAACCCCCCATCATAATGAGATAATTATCACCAGCAACATTTTAATAGAAGTTTTTTTTTTGTCGATTCATTATCACTCTCCCGCCATTATTGCAATTTATTAAGGTTCTTCGGCGGCTTTTTCTTCCACACTTCTCTATTAGACCTCATCTCGGTAGTAACTGTCTTTCTAGCCATTTTTCTCGTCAGACAAATTTCGCGAGAACTTGAAATCTTAATTTACATTTGACCTAGCTTCTAGAGTAATCTAGAACCTCGCTCTATACGGGTATCATTAACAAACAGTACTTAGATCATCGCTAAGCTAAATGAGGCACTAAATAATTTCACCGCGTATCGACGTAGCGTCTAATATATTAGTCGTGTTCCTATTTGGGAACGCTCTGAGCACCTATTTGTGGACTCTAGTGCTACCGACGGTTTTAGAGTCTAGAAATGAGCGAATGTTTCTAGAAAATTTACCTTGTTTTCTAAGGAACTTTCACTCATGCGTTCATTTGCGTTGTCCATCATATTTGGACTAAAACGGGCGTTTCTATAATAAAGACAGCTGCGATATTAGTTCATCCCGCACGCGTTTAAACACGTCATCCAAGAAAGTTGTGACGGTAATGTCATTACCGTGACGTTGTTGAGTAAACCAATAAAATTTTTCGATCATATAAAGCAATGGATTAGCCAATATCCTTCAAAATGATTCAGATTGTGATTGATAGTGTGTTACGCAATTGGGGGGGGGGGTAATAGGGTCGCCCCCTTGGTGCCAAGTTAACTGGCGAAATGTGAGAGCACCTACCTGCCTACTGTTCAACTTTGCTTTACCTTTCTGGGAAATAGGTACAGGCGTGGGTGTTGTGCTATAAAAATTTGACTCGTGTAAGAAGTAAAATTCGTACTTCTAGTTAATCGCCTGGCGAGTCTCAGATGAACATTCTCACCTCTCAACGGTCGAGTAGCTCTCCTCGTGTAAAAGAGCCTTAAAGATTCTCTATATTGAGCCCACAAAGCGTAACCAAGGCGTGGGCGACCCACCCCAGATGAGTTGTTTCGTTTTTTTTTGCAAATAAATATTTTTGTGTTGCTACGTCAAACTGTTCTGGTCAAGTTGTGCAGATGTAATTTTGTGGAGAAGTTAACCGGGAACTAGTAACTAAAACCCGTGGCTAAATAATAACAGCCGCACAAGTCGATCGATCAGGTTAAGCTATGCTTGCCACAGTTGGTCTGTGGATGGGTGACCATCTTTATAAACCGTGACCCCTCCGTGTCTCGGAAAGCACGTTAAGCCGTTGGTCCCGGCTGTCATTCGTGGATCTTTGACAGTCGTTACGGGTAGTCAGAAGCCCGAAAGTCTGACAACCAGTCTTACCAAGAGGTATCGTATTACCCAGTAATTGGGTCGTGGAGGTCAGATAGGCAGTCGCTCCACGTAAAATACTGGTATTCAGCTGCATCCGGTTAGACTGGAAGCCGACCCCAACATAGTTGGGAAAAGGCTAGGCAGATGATGTAACGAAAACCTCAAAATTATTCAAAGGTAATTTAAAGAGAGAACTATTAGATATGCAAGTCTTTGTTGAGTCTCCAAATTCAACCTCCTGTCCTAAGCACAGCATAGCATAATTATCTTATAATGTTCCATCATCAACCACGTGGACCCAGTGAGGGTTGGTCGATGTCCTGCCCTCAAACTCATTTACTTCGGTTGGTTGGTGCAGCATCACAGTAAGCAGTTACACTTGTAACCCTCTTTTACCTATTAAAATTCTATACAACATACAAAGTTATGTAATACATGTTTGTAGATATTATGCCATTTACGTGTTTCTGGTGATAAAATCATCAATTTTCTACATTAAGTAACCAATAAGGTTATCAATAAGTAATATCACAAATGTCACATATTTCCAAAAACTCCACAAAACACAAATAAAATCTTGTTAAACAATGTTAAGATTACCTCTACCACTCCGTTAACAATAATAAAGCGGACATCACAACAATTAACAAATATGAAAAGCCCTAATTTAAGACCTACATTTTCCGTTCGTGTTGCCATCAATAAAAATAACACAATTAAGGCTCCTTCAAACAGGAGGCGCCACACGCGTTAAATCGCGCGCGGCACAAAGGCACCGCAAGTCGCGCAACGAGAGCGGTGCCTCTGTGTCGCGCGTGTTAGATTGTTCACATTTATAGGAAAGTAACTGTTGTTAAAACAATAATCACCTGTAAAACATAAACTGGTAAACAGAATGCATAAATAACAATGACAATGTCAGCTGTCGCAAGACAGGTGACGTTGACATAAGGGAACTGTCCATCTCTTATTTATTCATTCTACCCTCACCGTAAATTAATATTTTGTGAAACAAGTTTCGATTTAAAATAAATGTAATTATCACTTCCTAGATTTATATTTCAAAGACAGAATAATTATCTTAATAGTTAAAAGAAGTAGTCTTATAAGGCAGAATAAGAAACATTATGAATTAAAAGACTAGAGTCCAAACCAATGTTTTGATTTGCAGTTTGTGTAATCAAAACTAATGTTTATTTTTGTTAATGTTTTAAATTGATAACGTAATGACTAATGGTATGATACTTTAATATTTCTTAGATTTTACATTGCAATTTCGATGTACCAAATTGTTACTAAACGATTTTAAACCAAAAAGCTGTAATGGCGAGCTGCAATTGGTAGATACTAAAAACTTGTTAGATATTACTTAGAGATTATAAATATTCAATGACTATATTGCTAAACTATCCCATTAAGTTTTAAAATAGTTATATCATATAAGTTTTGTTTATTAATAGCTATTATAATAGATATATTAGCCAAAACTTGAGACGCTCCGTGATTGGTTAAAAAAGGTGGGAACCTTTGGGATTTCAAAGACTATAAAAAGGCATGTAACCAACAGATCGGGGGATTCTTTGTGCTAGCTGTTGAACGGAAAGACCCTCTGGTGTCTGCCGTAATTATTAAGCTGCCAAAGAGATCCTCGCCACAAGGAGATAGTACACTGACGTGGAAACTCTGACTGGCAAAACCAAAAGTGAGCTAGTACGCCGTACCGCGGAAGCTCCGGCCCAAATTATCCTGGACTGGCTGTGCTAACTGTCTGACGCGCAACGGTTCAGATCCTAACCCCAGGGTCTTATGTTCGTCATATTAAGTTGCCTGAAGTTTCCCACGGATATCACACCTAAAAACGCTACGTGACTTGTGAAGCACAAGTTCTGCACAAATTCTGTAAAGATGAGTATTTACTTTTTCTAAAAATATGTTTATTCTTAGCCATTCTATGTAACTTCTGTGTAAGATGTAGCTAAAGGGTATTACTCTTGTTATTAGGTATTGACCTAATATCTAAGTATAAGATTTGTATTCTGTCCCGTCTAAATGTGTACCAAACTATGTAACTCATGTGATTTCGTTGTTTATACAAATATAATAATATACCTAGTTAAAATGCTATCAGGTTTTATTTGCTTTCTTACAAAATGTACCCTGTTACTAGTTTCCGTTAGGTTAGCTAGAAATGGGTTCAATTCCCATTTCTAGTATTGATTTACTATGAATTAGTGAGATTCAATTTATTATAAAGTTCCTTTTTCCTTTATCAGAAGTGGGATCGCCCAAGAAAAAAAAAAAAATTTTAAATCTAATTGTTTGTGTTTACGTTATAGATACCCAATTTTAAAATGGACCAAGATCTGCTGAAGGGTCTACTTGGCGCTATTCATGATGCTGTGTCCACGAAGTATCGGCACGATGACGTCGCGCTTCCGTTGTTTGATCCTGACAAGTCTCAAAATGGAGCAGAGTCATGGTGCAAGAGTATCGAGGCTATCAGCAAGGAATTTGACTGGAGTAGTATCCAGGCGGCAGCAAAAGCTGGTAAGGCCTTAAGAGGCTCTGCATTAAGTTGGTTCGAGTCATGGGAGCCGGAAAATGGTCGTAGTTGGATAAATTTCAAGACTGATATCACTGCTTTGTACCCGGAAAGAAAGAACCTTTCTGAAAAGTTAACAAAAGCTGTTCTTTATACGTCTGACTCGGCTGATAGTTATTGTGAATACGCTAGAGAAAAACTTAGGTTATTGAATAACACTAAAATAAGTTTTACGACTACACAATTAATCGAGCTTGTTTGCGGCGGTATTAGCGATTTCAATATTAAAACTGCATTGTTGAATAGTAATGCAACTTCTACCTCTGAATTAATTATTTCTCTATCATCTTGGACTAAAAATCGTAAAAGACCCGTTGATAGGTCGTCTTCAAGTAGTGACAATATATCGGGTTCAAATGAAACTAAACGTATTAAGTCTGATGAAGTAATTGATAAAACTAATTTTAATAACAAAGAGAAACGTTGCCATATTTGTAACAAGTTAGGACATTTAAAAGATAATTGTTTTTTTAATAAACCTAAGACTACCAATGATAAAGACTCTGAGGTATGTTCCTATTGTAAAAAAAAGGGTCATGTAATAGATAATTGTTGGCACAAACAATACATAGACAAAAAAAATGCTAACGTAAATACTAGTTAGTCCGAAAATACATACCTACCAGAGTTCGCGTCGCGTACTGCTTGTATAACAAAATTAACAAAAAATGATCAAAAATGGGAATGGGGACCTGACCAGAAACGTCACGTCAGTACGTAATAAACCATCTCGCTTCCAAACCTTTGCTAACAATATTTGACCCTACATTAGAAACTGAATCACATACTGATGCCAGCGCGATTGGTTACGGTGCTATTTTGATACCAAAAAGTCAATAATACGACTAGAGTTGTTGCTTATTTTAGCCGTAGAACTACACCTGCTGAATCAAATTAACATTCTTACGAACTAGAAACTCTAGCCATTTATAATGCCTTAAAACATTGTTCGCGATACATTGAGTAAGTTCGGAACTCCGTCCTTAGTTGTAACAGATCGAGGCACTAATTTTAACACTAACCAAATTAGGTCTTTGTTTAATGAATGGCAAGTTACTCATCATATGATAGCTACAGGTACCCCTAGAAGTAACGGTCAAGTAGAAAGATATGTCATGACTATAATAAATATGCTTACTACGGAATGTCGCAATAAGTCAGACTGGCCGAAAGGTCTATAGAAAGTCCAACAATCTGTCAATTCCACTATACAAAAATCAACTGGTTTTGCCGTTTTGCTCCTTTGAGATTACTGATAGGTCGTGCTGCAAACATACCATGTGTACAGGCTCGATTAAATGACGTTACTGATCGTAATTTGGCTATGCAGAAACTTGATCTAGTTGCTGAAACTTTCAAGAAACGTTTTGATTCGCCTAGGCGTGATACTATAGCTTATAATATTGGAGACATAGTATACGTTAACCAAGATCATAGACGCCATGATAAACTAAGTGCCAAATTTAAAGGGCCCTATGAGATTGTTGACATCCTTGAAAATGATAGATTTGCCTTAAAAGGAAAAGTAACTTTACGAGATATAACCATTGCGAAAGAAAAGCTAAGAAAATGGACAGGCGAGTGGGTTGATCAGAACGTTTCCGTTGAAAGTAATTTAGAACAAACAATTAATTTTTCCTCTTTTCTCTCTTCATTATAACTTGTATCGTATTGTTTTGTTTTAATGATTGATTTGATTGGCCAAAACATTTTTTTTTACAACCGTGTTAGATTAGTAAATTTTAAATAATAGTTAAAATATCTCATTTAACGTAAAAAAAAAAAAAAAAAAAAAATGTTTTGACTCGCTACTTGATTTAAGTACTCAGTTATGGGGTAAACTCTTGTTTGTAAATTGCAAGTATTCACATAGATGAAACTTGGTAATAAGTATTCACATAGATGAATAATAGATTCTGATGCTGAGAGACAGGCTCGGAATTGGATGTAAGTGTTCACATAGAGGAAACTTGGCATCAAATAAGTAAGATTCCAGTAGCCTTGAAAGACATTACTGAGAATTGGATGTAAGTGTTCACATAGAGGAAACTGCATCAATTATGCAAGATTCTGGTGCTCACATATGGATGAGGCTGAGAATAAAACACTGTTCACACAGATGAAACTTATTATATTGTTAGATTTAATTACATAAAAACTAAGTTTTAAGACTGTTTTAAACTAAGTTTTAAGTACTTTGAGAGCAAAGTACCAGTCAGTATGGCCGTGTTAGATTGTTCACATTTATAGGAAAGTAACTGTTGTTAAAACAATAATCACCTGTAAAACATAAACTGGTAAACAGAATGCATAAATAACAATGACAATGTCAGCTGTCGCAAGACAGGTGACGTTGACATAAGGGAACTGTCCATCTCTTATTTATTCATTCTACCCTCACCGTAAATTAATATTTTGTGAAACAAGTTTCGATTTAAAATAAATGTAATTATCACTTCCTAGATTTATATTTCAAAGACAGAATAATTATCTTAATAGTTAAAAGAAGTAGTCTTATAAGGCAGAATAAGAAACATTATGAATTAAAAGACTAGAGTCCAAACCAATGTTTTGATTTGCAGTTTGTGTAATCAAAACTAATGTTTATTTTTGTTAATGTTTTAAATTGATAACGTAATGACTAATGGTATGATACTTTAATATTTCTTAGATTTTACATTGCAATTTCGATGTACCAAATTGTTACTAAACGATTTTAAACCAAAAAGCTGTAATGGCGAGCTGCAATTGGTAGATACTAAAAACTTGTTAGATATTACTTAGAGATTATAAATATTCAATGACTATATTGCTAAACTATCCCATTAAGTTTTAAAATAGTTATATCATATAAGTTTTGTTTATTAATAGCTATTATAATAGATATATTAGCCAAAACTTGAGACGCTCCGTGATTGGTTAAAAAAGGTGGGAACCTTTGGGATTTCAAAGACTATAAAAAGGCATGTAACCAACAGATCGGGGGATTCTTTGTGCTAGCTGTTGAACGGAAAGACCCTCTGGTGTCTGCCGTAATTATTAAGCTGCCAAAGAGATCCTCGCCACAAGGAGATAGTACACTGACGTGGAAACTCTGACTGGCAAAACCAAAAGTGAGCTAGTACGCCGTACCGCGGAAGCTCCGGCCCAAATTATCCTGGACTGGCTGTGCTAACTGTCTGACGCGCAACGGTTCAGATCCTAACCCCAGGGTCTTATGTTCGTCATATTAAGTTGCCTGAAGTTTCCCACGGATATCACACCTAAAAACGCTACGTGACTTGTGAAGCACAAGTTCTGCACAAATTCTGTAAAGATGAGTATTTACTTTTTCTAAAAATATGTTTATTCTTAGCCATTCTATGTAACTTCTGTGTAAGATGTAGCTAAAGGGTATTACTCTTGTTATTAGGTATTGACCTAATATCTAAGTATAAGATTTGTATTCTGTCCCGTCTAAATGTGTACCAAACTATGTAACTCATGTGATTTCGTTGTTTATACAAATATAATAATATACCTAGTTAAAATGCTATCAGGTTTTATTTGCTTTCTTACAAAATGTACCCTGTTACTAGTTTCCGTTAGGTTAGCTAGAAATGGGTTCAATTCCCATTTCTAGTATTGATTTACTATGAATTAGTGAGATTCAATTTATTATAAAGTTCCTTTTTCCTTTACGCGCGATTCACTTCGCGCGTTGCGCCTGTTTGCAGGAGCCTTTAGGCGTAGCAGACTTCTAAGTCATGGGTGAGCCTAAATCTAAAAATAACTTCTGTTACGCCGGGTCAAGGATACAGGAAAACTATTTATGTATTCGTTTAAGGCTAACAGTTTATAATGGAGTTTCACTGTTTAATATTTTAAGGATTATTAACAGATTCACTGTCCATAAAGTAGACACAATAGTTAAACAATCAACATGAATCATATAAGATTCATGGGACAGGGAAACTGTTAAAAGTGAAACCAGTTAAAACTGGTTAAATGTGGATGTACTATACAACCCCTTTAGGGGGAATACACTACAGGCGTGATTTTGTTTTTCTCTGAATGTCTTAGAAGGCTAAGTATTTTTGGAGTTACACTGTTTAATATTTTAAGGGTTATCGAAAGTGAAACCAGTAAAAACTGGTTAAATATGAGTGTACTATACAACTTTGTCTACCTCTACACCTTTGGAAGATACAGGCGCGGTGATGTTTTTTACCCAACTGCCCCACAGGATTTTACGTCTATCGGCACTCCGAGCAACAACAACCGCAACATGTCATGCTCTTAGGTACAAGTATATCTTCTGTTAACATTAGCTTTTCGTTGATGACGCGAACCCATAAAATTTTTACTTCAAAAAGCCTGCTAAAAATATAAAATCTAGGATGCAAGAGCGAGCGAAGCGAACTCGGGAATTTGGGCACCCCACTCGTACGTAAGGTTCGAAAGGCTAGGGTAAGGGCCAGATTCCAAAACTTTAACTAACTTTAACTTTTTTTTTTACTCAACTAATTTCTCTTTCCGTCTAATAGTCAAAAGAAATCAGAACCTAGTGGAGGTAGGGTGCTAAAATTTTCAGGCTCGCTTTTGCATTCCACACTCTCTTGATTCTTGAGCTTTTCAGAAAATCTAACTTATTCGAGAGTATGGAAAAATTTCGAGTTGGCTTCGCTCGCTCTTGCATTCTACATTCTCGAAGTTGCTTAGGCTTTCCTGTATAAAGCAACAATGTAACTCCTATTTCTGTCTGAAAATATAAAACAAAACCTAACCGAAAAAGAAAAAAAAAGAATAAAAAAATGAATTGAAAAAAATTGAATGAAAAAAATAAAAATTGAATAGAATTAAAAAAAAATTGAGCTCGCTTTTTTCTCACCCTACACGATCTACGGTTCTAATACCTACTAACTCTAGGCTGCTTCTGAGAAATTTCTGATGAAAGAAGAACCTAATTACACTTTACCCGAACTGGGAATCGAACCCAGGACCAGTAGTAACGCTTGTGACCACCAACGAGGAGATGAGCCTCCCTAAACATATTCCTCGGCACCCGTGGTGGCCCCCCCAAATCTTGGGCTGCGACCGCGTCTGTCGTCAATACCCTTCAAACTGGCAATCCTGCTTGCCGGCAGAAATAGGTATGCTGGTAATACAAGATGGCATGTACAGACGCCAGCACACCAAGCTACTACAATATGTCAAATTTCTTTAATAGATTTTCAACTTTGTCACTAAAGCATAAGGTTCAAATTTGATTGGGAAAATTTGACTGTTTCGGGTAGCTTGATGTGCTGGCGTCTGTACATCGACGCGCAACCTTTTAGAGATAAACCATTATAAAACTGCACGCCCCACCACTAAAATTTTATACAAACATTTGAAATGTGTATACAACAGGCAGTGGAGGGGCGTTCATTTTTAAAATGGTTTATCTCTACCATGGATACTACATGATTCTGAACCCTGTCAAAAAACAAAGACAAAAAATTTCTATGCCAGGGGGTTTAGAATAACTTTAGAATCATGTGCAGAATTCAAGATTACAGTTGCGCTACTAAGGCCCTGTCACCTGTATTTTATGTGCTTGTACCCTTACCCTTTTACCCTTCACATATTTGTATCAAGTATGGTCGTAATGTAATGTAGTGGAATGTTATGTGTTATTAAGCATTTGTTTAATGTAATAATTCAAATGGTCTTACCCCTGGTTTCTGGAAGTCTGATCGATTCCCTGATCACTAATTCTGCTGAAATAACGAAAGATAAAAAATAAGATGAGATTTGAGAAGATTTAGATTGCTTTCAAGAACCTAGGGTAAGTTTTTGGGCTGTAAAAGCATAGGCCTCCGAATCAAAGTCATAGTCATGATAGTGCATAGCTCTCAGCTCAGCAGAGGGATTTTTTATCACTTTGGTATAATACCAAAGAGGGGAAGTACTCTATAGTGCTATTCTGTAAGAACCTCACATAGGTGAAGTGTGAAGTGACAGCTCACTTCACACTTCACCTATGTGTTCACCATAGGTGAAGTGTGAAGTGAGCTGCCAATATTATCAAGTCCTTAGCATCAGGTTGAATGACAGTTTACTTCAACTCTTCAAGCTGATTTCTCCTACGGAGACACACGGAGAGATTTTTACAGAACAATCGGCTAGGGTACTCAGCCTGTGCCATTCACACGGGGATGATCAGTAAGATATTTTACGTAAAAAGTTGGGATCACAATAACCCTGTTCATAAGGTCAAAAACAAATGCAGTAAGAAACTGTCATCAGTCAATATGCCTAGGTTTTTTCCAACTGTTGGGGTCGGCTAAGTGGACTTCCAGTTTAGCCGGTGTATTGAATACTAGCTTCCGCCCGCGGCTGCGCCCGCGAGGTATGTCGACAAAAACTATCCTATGTCCTTCCCCGGGATACAATCTATCTCTCTGCCAAATTTTATCGAAATCCGTTCAGTGGTTTAGGCGTGAAAAGGTAACATACAAACAGACAGACAGACAGTTACTTTCGAAATTTATAATATTAGTATGGATTTTAAATGGAGCGATTGTTTATCTGTCCTCCACAATCCAGTTACTAGGTAACACCGCCCTTGCCAAAGCCCTTGAAACTGTCATTCGATACGAAGATGGGGTCAAATTAAATTAACTAGCAAAACTCCGCAGACGTGATAGGTATTGATAACAAAAACGATAATATGTGAGTGGTTGACCAAAAAGGGACCTGGAGGGATTGGCAACCGTTATTTATTTTTTTTGAATTTTTTAATCTGTGGTCTTTTAGCTTTGTTTTGGTCTAACCAGAATATTTTTAGGTGCCATATTGTTTTTTTTTTTTTATTTTTTTCCGCCCGCGCACGAGTCGAAACTTCTATCTACACGAAATTTCAAACGCGATTTACTCGAAATCAATTATTTTCCCTTGAGGTCCCTTTTTGGTCAACCACTCACATACCTGTATATAGTACTCACATACAGTAAAATATCGTACTGATCGTTGCCGGGTGAACGTGGCCTGTCTTAATATGACCCCTTAGTCGCCTTTCACGAAAAGTGTGCGATATCATTCACTCTTATAGCAGGCTAATATTTCACAATATAGTGTCGAAAATTCCGGTGTCCTGTGAAGTGCCAAGCAATTTTGAACCATGTGCTGTGCAACTAATGTGGTCACATTGACCTGTCCTGAGCTTAAACTGCCCTGCTAACGATTATGGTACGGGCCCTGGAGAGCAAAAGAGGTTACTATAATATTTATCTACTAAAAAACACCCGGTATATAGTCTTGGACAGTCACAGTGAGTTTCCAATGATTTTAGACCTATACAGAGTGACAGGTACAGACGCCAGGACATCATCCTACCCGAAACTGTCAAATATTCCCAATCAAGTTTGAACCTTATGCTTTAGCGATAAAGTTAAAAATCTATTTAAAATAATTTGTCTATACATCGACGCTCAAACTGTAACCACGAATTCAGCATATGATTCGAGACCCCCTAGAGTAGTTTTTTCGGTGGTTATCAAAAAAATCTACTGTTTCATAGAAAACTCGCCTAACCTGACCTATGCGGTGAAAATGCATGGAACAGCAATTTTCTTTTAAATAACTGTCGTAAACTTTCAACGCTAGAGGGTTCAGAATCATCTACAGACACCAGCACATCAAGCTACTACAATCTGTCAAATTTCTTTAATAGATTTTCAACTTTATCGCTAAAGTATAAGGTTCAAAGTTGATTGGGAAAATTTGACAGTTTCGGGTAGCTTGATGTGCTGGCGTCTGTACTGGATCCGTGCTATTTGGTTGAGAGCCGATGTCCCTGCCACCCGTATTCCATAATTACATATCTACAAGTACATATTAAGTTAAAAGCATAATACAATGACCAAAACCTACAATTTTCAAAGCTTAGAAAATCGTGTTGGCCCTAGCATTGCTTTGTGCATTTAAAATTAAGTCTTATTGCCTTGAAATAAGATTTAATATTATTTAGCTCAATTGGCAACATAAATATAAACCTAATTTTTGAAAAAAATACCTTTATTAAAAGTTACTGAAATAGATTCCGTAGTCAATAATAAACAAACAACTTACAGGACTAGCGTTTATTGTTACATCTTGACTGTGGGACTAACGAACTAACCAGAACCACTCACTCCATTTCCCAATGATTAATTTTAAAACAACAACAATTCGCCACAGCCTAGCAATAAGCAGTCATGGAAAAATCGTTCGGAACGTTCGGCCTTACATGTCCATCGCTTGGATCATTCATGCGGCCAATTGTCCGCTTGTAATGCTGCAAATATGCTAATAGCTCATTATGTTACCAACGCCTTTGTTGTGGCGTATGCGAGTATGCTAAACGATTTTGGTAACCGATTGGATCTCTTAATATTAGGTAGAGTTATGTCTGTACTGGATAGTTTATTACTCTGTGGTCCGGTGACGTCATTGATTTGGTGTTGGGTTGGGGCTGCAATATACCTACAGCATACATCAGAATGGTGTGGCCATAATCCGTCCCATGGATTTGGGTCGAGTAGGTATTTGAAGAATTTATATTTTTTTCACGATTACGATATTGGTTCCATGGAGATAATTGTTCAATTTGATGGTTTGTACCACAATGACCACACCTTTCCGATACATGCTGTTGAATACAGCTTAGTGTAAGAATTCAAACCTTGAAATAATGGTTACAGGGCAATATGATCAATTCAAGTTATCATCAAAATTGTACAAGTATGTTAAAGTAAAAAAGAATAGCTAAAACTTCCCTAAATGCACTGGAAATCACTTTGATAATAAATAAGATTGTTGCTATGCGCGGGGTACGTACGTGATTTGGGAGTTTTGCAGCGCATTACTGTTGCCAGGATTTTTTATGGGGTTAAAAAAGTCATTCTAATATATTTTTAACTATCCATAATACTAAAGTTGGTAACCAAAGTAAAAGCAGGAAAGGCTTAACCGAGCTTGAGTGCATTTGAACTGTCAAAAAATGGTTTCAAGAATTTCGGTCAAACATGGAATGCGTTGAAGTCAAAAAACCACCGGTAAACCTGCAAATAATGCTCTGATCTTTGTCCTCCTAAATCATTAATAATGCCAAACCCCATAATAGATAGGTTCGCTCCCTATTAAAAACCGGTAAATTGTGAGTCGGACTCGCGCATCGAGAGTTCCGTAAAAAGTAGGTGTGTAACTAAAAATTTACGGTTTTCGGATTTTTTCCTTTATCTACTTTTGCTGACACATGACTGTACATGACATTGCTTCTTGGCAAATTTCATGATTCTAGGTCAACGGGAAGTAGGTACCCTATAGGTTTTGATTCCGGAACATAAACGCCCTTATCTTTTCATTGCGTTGACTTAGAAGTTTGATTTTTTCACTGCTTCAAGGGATTCCAGCCCTGAGTATTTGATATTAATTTCAACTTGATAACTCCACGCGTTCCTGATATAAAAAGGGGCTTCCGTTATAAGGCTTCCGTTTTTCCTTTTATGGTACGGTACCTTAAAAAACTATTACATGGGACATAACTGGTGAATAGTGGGTGTACTTATAGGTAGGTACACACCTCTGTGTAACCATACTAGTATTAGAGGCTTGTTATAATAGTCATACAGACCAAGAATTTCGGCCATGGCGGCTTATCTCAGAGGAGACTAGCTTTCGGCGCGGGAGATCATAAAGTTCACAAGTGTATGCGCAGATAATTTGCACTCTCTCTTCCCTCAATCTGATAGCCCGATGGCACAGCAATCGGAATCGACCGAAGAGAGATGAGGTGCAGGACCAACGGCTTAACGTGCTTTCGGAAGCACGGAGGTATCAAACCGCCAACTGCCAAACTCCGGAAACTGTTATTGGGTTTTTCCCAACTCTGGAAAACCCAATAACACTTTGCTCGACCTGGGAACCGAACTCAGGACCCCACGCTGCAGTCGCACTTGCGACCACGAGACCAACGGGGCAGCTGGAAGAGTTGGAGGAGCTTAGAGGCGTGTTGTAATGTTGTTGTTTTTTTTTTTATAATATACACATTGACTTTAATGATTTTTTTTCTAAATGACATTTGCTTACTTTGTAAAGTATTACATTTTTTTTAATTAGTGTGAATGTGAAGACGATGTGGGTCGTTTATTTTAATGTTTTTTTTTTTTTTTTTTTTATTATTCTCTCCGAATAATATTTCTCTCAGAATAATAAAAAAAAAAGTTTGAGTAATTTATGTGGCCTACCCAAATGTCCTTTCTTTGGTATTGTTCGTCGAATCGTTGAGCTCCTAAGTCTTGAGTTGAGCTGCACGATTTCTGACAAATGCGTGCACTGACTGGACAGGTCCTCTCAATCTGTGTGGTTCTTTCCTCAAAAGACCATCTCAGACATCGACCTACATGGTCTTCATA
Source organism: Luperina testacea (assembly GCA_927399505.1). NCBI lineage: Eukaryota > Metazoa > Arthropoda > Insecta > Lepidoptera > Noctuidae > Luperina > Luperina testacea. The sequence continues at coordinate 9,778,255 of OV656777.1, read as the reverse complement.
TAACCTGACCAAGATTATGTCTGGACTTTAAAAGAGACTATGACCTCTGAGTTTGTTTCGGCCTTTCTTCTCAGAGTAGTCAGATAGGAAACGTCGACCTCATCTAGTTTAAAAAATATGATTGACGTGTAAAAGTGTTTGTGCAAACCTACTTACGAAAATAAAATCATTTATCATTATCATTTATCAATGTTTACGTGTCCATAATAAATTAGCGCACATACAGTTCAACAAGACCTCTCTAGCTTTTCAGTACGAATTAAAAACCCAGCCTCAACCACAGCCCCCTTTAATTAAGTTTCCAATCCTGACTATCACCGTACTGATTGCAACAAGGCTCAAATTTGGTAGCATTTGCAAACCAAATGCAAGGTGAGTGCGCGCGATTTATTTTATGTAGGGCATGTCATTATGAGCTTTAAAAGGATATCCTTTGGTGATAAAAAATTTAGCCTTTTGAGTCTGAGTATTGGATTAATTTAGAATAAAATTCCGGTGTCCGACATGTTCTTAATTAATATTGCTTAGCTTTGACACGTGACATGGTAATTGGTAATCATTTGAAATAATAATATACCTAATATTATATACTAATAAAAAAGCTGAAGAGTTTGTTTGAAAGCGCTAATCTCTGGAACTACCAGTCAATTTCAAATTCTTTTTGGCATTTGATAGCCCAATTCTTGAGGAGGGCTATATGCTATTTAACATCACGCTGTAACTCTAAGGAGTCGAGCAAGAAGAAAGAACGCTAAGTGAAAACGAAGTAATAGCGCGGGCAGGCGATGCAATGCGGCGGGGTGGATCAAAGGTGGAGAACAAAGTCGCGGGCAGAAACTAGAAATCTATACAAATAATCAAAATTGAAGTGTCTGTTTGTAATGTCAGAATAACAGCTTCTTACTAAAGTATATACGGTTCCGATATAATATGTTAGAAAACAATTTTTAACAATTTTGTGTCGCGCGCGATTATATCGCGTGTCGCGCCTGTTTGTAGGAGCCTTTACTACTCAATGCTTACATCCCAAAAACGCCATTTTCATTCACCTCCTCACATAACCGCAGATAACATCACTAGAGAAGGTCAAGAACATTGCAACATCTCCACAATAAACAATGGGCGCGTTTACAAACGCCCACCGAAGGCGTATCAATGGCAGTTCTATTTCTGTACAGGATAATACAACAGTTCAAACACGATAAAGGATATTTGGAGACGAACGATTACCTAAACAGATTTCCTTAGTGGTTTCGGCCAGACGAATTTCCGGTCTCTGTTCAGTGCGTTCATTTTAGATAGTTCTGGCAACACGGGAATTAATTATTTAAAGTTAATCGAACTCAAGTTGTCTACAACCGTATTTATCGATCGAAGGTTAAGGTACGCTTGCCGAGGTCAGTCCGTTGATGGGTTACATACCGTGCATCGGTAAGCACGTTAACCCGTCGGAGTCAGCTGTCATTCAGAGATCTTTGACATTCGTTACGGGTAGTCCGAAGCCCGAAAGTCTGACAAGCAGTCTTAGCAAGGAGTATATTGTGTCACGCAGTTTGGGTCAATTTATCTTTTTAATCTTTGTTATTTTTTTTTTCACCTTTTTTTATGTTTTTAATACCTGTATTGTGTCTTTTGTTGCACTGAATAAACGTTGTATCTATCTATCAGTAAATGGGTTGTGGCGGTCTGATATGCATTCGCTCCATACTTATGGTATTCAGCTACTTTCGGTTATAAGAAAATACGTTTATTTGCGGTAAACATGAAGGATGTGTAAATTCTGATGGGAGCAAGACATTGACACTGACAGTATCATAAACTTAGTTAAGGACCAATGAGAAACCTTTGAACGAGGTCCGAAGCAACTTTTCACATTCTTCTGTTTTTTGCCTTTATTTGTATTTTCCGGGTGAAATCTTGTTTCATCTCAGACAATTCATGATATAGGTAACCGTTTCCAGTCTCCACTTTCTTGCAGGCTTAAGGAGATTGCGCAACAGTAATAATACCAGCCTAATGTAGTCCCATTGTAGAACAAAGGCCGCTTCTCGTACAGAGAAGGCACGAGCATTGATCACCATGCTCTCAAGACGGATTGGCGATTTCAGACTTATATTAACTACAAGTCCAGGTTTCCTGACGATGCTTTTCTTCACAGATGTCAGTAATATTCAAGATAAACTCTGAAGAACAGTAGTATGATTAACTAGCAGCGCCCCACGGTTTCGCCCGCGTAAGATTCGATCCTGTGGGAATATCGGGATAAAAACTATCCTATATCCTTTCCCGGGACTCAAACTATCTCTATACCAAATTTCATCTAAATCGGTTCAGCGGTTTAAGCGTGAAGAGGTAACCGACAGACACACTTTCGCATTAATAATATTAGTATGGATTACCGGTACTATTTATATATTCAAGTTTGGTGGTAATAAAAATCAAGACAGAATAGTATAAATATCCGTATTAAAGTGTAAATCTAAAACCGTGACTGATCGACCACATAATTAGCATTTTTCGCACATTTTTGGTTCCTTGGTTTTTTTACGATTAACCATAAAACTATATACAATATATCAAAAATAATGTTAAATAATATTTATTTATGTAAATATTTTGTCGACTTAATGAGCCCATATGCGAGGGTAATTTTTAGCTTCAACCACAATCTACAAATGTCTTCTTAGTATTGGTATAGTAATGCAATTCTCCACATCCTCTTTTAAAATATATACAGTCCTCCAGGCCGTATTTCGGCAATGGCGCCCAATCTCAACGGATCTTTAATCAATCTTCGGCGCGGGAGATATTTATTTATTTATTATTATTTATTTAATACTTCAAGCACATAAATGTACAGAGGCGGACTTAATGCGATATTATAGTGCGCAAGCCGATAAGTCCATTAGTCCTGCGCCGAGTCTCCCCGGTCGTGTCGGATTACCAAAGTCAAATCATTTATTTCGAATTTTGGCACATAAAGGCACGCTGGAACGTCAAAATTGACCAAAAACAGATGATGCCGTTCCATCGGACTATGAGAATGAGGAAAGAGAGAGTGCACCTGTGTCTGCGCACACGCTTGTGCACAATAATATCATCTGCGCTGTTTCAACTAAAAAGATGCTCTAACGACACTAATATCATCATCGTCTGCCTAGCCTTTTCCCAAGTATGTTGGGGGTCTGGTTCCAGTCTAATCGGATGCAGCTGAATACCAGTATTTCATATGGAGCGACTGCCCATCTGACCTCCACAACTCAGTTACTGGGTAATACGATACCCCTGGGTAAGACTGGTTAGTGATTGTCAGAGTTTCGGGCTTCTGATTACCCGTAACGACTGTCAAAAATCTACAAATGACAGCCGGGACCAACGGCTTAACGTGCTTTCCGACGCACGGAGGGGTCTCGGTATGTAAAGATGGTCGCCCATCCACGGACCAACCGCGGCAAGCGTAGCTTAACCTGATCGTTCGACCTGTGCGGCTGTTATTTTATTTAGCCACGGGCCCCTCAATGACACCAATATCATACTTGTTATTATAATTTCAAGATTACTACTTAGAAAAAATACCTACTCAAAGGATCCTTTTTTTTTCCGTTTGGGTATCATCAAATTACCCCTCCCGCTCTGGGTGGAACGGAAGAAGGGAGTGTCAGACTCTTACTGACTGAAACCCACCCGTGTTCCTTCCTTAGCCCTTTATGTTCCGGGCCAGGCGGTAACCCTTTCGGACAATCCCGCTGACTACTCAAAGGATCCTGACCCACCAGCCTCATTCCTACATCTTTTCATACATCATTAATCCAAGAATCTATACTAATAAAAAAGCTGAAGACTTTGTTTGTTTGACCGCGCTAATCTCTGGAATGGAACTAAAACGGATTTGAAAAAATCTTTTTGCATTTGTTAGCCTTAATCGTGAGGAAGGCTATTTTTATCGTCTAATATCACGCTAGGCCCTTAAAAACCGGTCAAGAAGAAATAAAGACAGAAAGAACACTAAGCTAACACGAAATAATAGCGCGGGCAGGCGATGCGATGCGACGGGGTCGGTCAGGGTAGCAATTAATTTCACGCAACTTTGTCGCGGACAGAAGCTAGTCTTTAAAAACAATCCCATACCTTCAAAATCCACTCTAAAAATCAACCATAATCCGTCGGTGTCAAGTCAACAGTTACATAAAAATAACTTGACAAAACAAATGTTTAGTAAATGATTTAAATTCCTTGTTGCTGACGACCGACAATGGTGACTATGACGAAATCGCCTCGAGAGATATGAGAACAGCATTCTTTATACGGGAAAGTCGTTTTAAGGTGTCCATTTATGTTCAGTTTTTGGGATTTGGGATAGGTGGTGGTATGATGGTGTTGAATTGTGATTGGATGGGAGAAGGGAAAAATAGGATGAGTGTATTTATATCATAAATCTATACTAATGATATTAAAAAATGCTAAAATTTGTTAGTTTGAATGTAGGGGGTAATCTTCGGAACTGCTGATCCGATTCCGAAAAAATTCCACTAATGGGGAGCTTCGGTATTGCCGAGTGTCACTACTGAAGCTCCCCTGGTTACTTTTTATGCCCAAACAAGAAATTTCACGCCGACGAAGTCGCGGGCAGAAGTTAGTTTGGTTTATAATTAGGCAGAATACTGCTCTTTTAATTATGAAGATAGATAGATTAGATTGTAATCTATATTTTTTAGTATTGTTCTCAAGTAAGTGACTTATGTCTTTTTTGGGAATAAAGTTTCTTTAAACCGAACCGAGATAGATTTGCAGTGAAATATTGCACAGAGGTGGAACTAACCGCCGTCATAAGCAAAAAGGCTGCAACTGCATTTCGGCAGTGGGTAAAACGGGCGCATCACACCTTGAAACAAATCACCCATAAACAAACTCAAACCATTTATTTCATTTAAACCATTTACAGGCACTTTTGAATTGTCAAGATCAATCAGCCCACAACATTCCCACTGCTGGGACACAGACACAGGCTTCCTCTCTGTGAGAGGGACTGGGCCGTAATCCACCACGCGGGCCCAGTGCGGAGTGGTAGATATTACATGTCTTAGAATTTTTGGTTCACCTACTCGTGCCATTATAGGGTTCCGTACTAAAATGGTAAAAAGGAACCCTTATTTACTTGTGAGAAAAGTTAATGCCATAGACATTTCCTAGCATTCGACCTTTATTCTATTTTTTTGATGAGGTCTATGATGGAACGAGCGTGCCCAGAAGATGCCTAAGGCACTGGAACTCCCACGCATCGAAGAAACACAGCAGGCTGCTTGAGACTCCGGTGGGAGGGTGGACGCAAACCAGGTGGGCGTTAGCCCTACCGCCGAGAATTGGCCAGTCAAATAAGGTGTTCGGTGTGACTGTCCAGGATGCATCGAGCGCTCTGTTCAGTTGAGTAACTCGCGGAACAAACTGTGCTACACGAGGAGGATTCTTCATGCATCCTAAAATGGGTAATGCAGAGACAAAACACAACTAGCTTCAACTTTCTGACTAACTGACAGACTATTTAATTTTGACTATTCAAAAGTGCCTGTACAATGTTTAATTGAAATAAATGCTTTGAGTTTGAGTTTGAAAACATGGATGCACCAAACGGACATTAATTTCACTTGCATGTAAACAATACTGACTAAAACTACTGTTTCCTAGAAGAACGTTTCCGTCATGTTTATAACAGACATCATAAAAATCTGCCATTTTCACCAGTATTTGACATCAACAGCGCCCCGCAATTACACCAGCAAATGTTTCTATCCCGTGGGAATATCGGGATAAAAATCCTATTGTTTATTGGTATCCTATTGTTAGTCCTGATTGTAAAATATCTGTGTGCCAAATTTCATCTAAATCCGTTTATCCGTTTGTGCGTGAAGAAGTAACAAACATACAAACACACTCACAAACTTTCGCCTTTATAATATTAGTGTGATAATGTAAGAAGTAGCATTAGGACATTAAAAAACGCTCCGTATCTAGATATTACGGCCGCATATGTCGTGCACCGTTCTACTAGAAACCCGTAGTTTAAGCTAGATATTGCTTGCGTTAAAAAAAGTATTAATGAAATGGCTAATCCAAACCCTATCTTAAAAGGGAAAAATTCTATTGAACAATGCTTTGACTAAGAAACTTTTCAGAGTTTTAGGCCAAAAATAGGACAAAATTAGATTCTAAATTTGAAGCTTACAGAAATTTCATAAGCTAAGGTTTTAATAAACGCTTTGCAAAGTCCTAACTATGTACGGAAAGGCTTATTAATCAAGGCTTTAGGCTTATTAGGCTTATTAATATTAAGGCTTAAATTCATTCCTATTAATAGCGACTAAGTCCTTGAATTTAGCCACACCACCCAAAAATACAGCCTATAGTTATTTTTAAACGGTGACATTTCACACATGGACTTCCTAACTCGTATTGATTTTCATCATCTGCCTAGTCTTTTCCCAACTATGTTGGGGTCGGCTTCCAGTCTAACCAGATGCCGCTGATTACCAGTACTTTGACCTATGTGACCTCCACAACCCAGTGACTGGGTAGTAATACGATACCCTTTAGCAAGACTGATGGTTGTCAGACTTTCGGGCTTCTGATTCCCGTAACGACTGTCAAAGATCTATAAATCACAGCTGGGATCAACGGTTTAACATGCTTTGCGAAGTACGGAAGGGTCTCGATATGTAATGGATGGTCAGGTCACCCGTCCACGGACCGGCCTCGGCTTAACTTTCAATCGACCCATGCAGCTGTTATTAATTTGCCACGAGCTCCTGGTATTTTAAAGGACATAATAAAACGGGAAGTAAATATTAAATAGAAGGACGAGAAAGCAACCCAGTTGATTCCCAGGGGTGTCGTTAATACCGATTGAGTGTCCAGACGAAGCGGTTAATAAGTGAAATGGTGCGAGCGAAAATGCTGCATGGGATGTTATGTCAACATTGTTTTACGAACATTTATGATGTACTAGCTTTTTGCCTGCGGCTTCGTCCGTGTGGAGGTCGGGGATTATCCCATGGGAATGTACTACCAGGATAAAACATATCTTATGTTTTAATCCAGGTTATAATCTATCATGCCAAATATTCAAATCCGTTCAGCCGTTTTGGCGTGATTGAGTAACAAAAATCCAAACATATAAACTTTCACATTTATAATAATTATTAGTTATTGTTATATGTATTGTTGGACCCCCGTCCAACAAATTCTAAATCTAAAATAAAGTGTTATCCTGAGAATAAATTTTGAATTTTTGACAGTTTATCCATACTAGAACTGTCAGACGTCAATTTTATTCCACAAATAAAAGATATCTGACTTTGGTGAAATCAGCCCTAAGTAGGATAGTAGGATATAGCAGGAAGTAGGATTAATAAAGAGAAAAGAAAGAGAGAAAAAGTGAAAAAAAAAAGAAAAGAAAGAGAGAAAGAGAAAGAGTATTCTAAAGAGAAGAAAGAAAGGAGTTAAAGAGTATTCTATTCTTCTATTAATAGAATTTGAAGGGGTGGTACGCAATTTAGACCAAACGAGCTTTAGTCCATAGGTATTCCTAAATTCATATCATAACGCCTTGTTTCCCTGACGGGTTAGGCAAAGGTGCACCCGCCCGACTTGGGATTTAGGAACCGAACCTAGGGCCTCATGCACCACTAGACAGACGAGGCAGCCTATGTTATGCCTGTGATGCATAAGTCATTATTTTACAACTGAACTGCGCGTACATTGGAACGCTTAGCCCGTACAAGGCTTTACAGTGGTCAACAGCATGTCAAATGCCTGATTGGACCTTAAAAAACGTGAGGTTTTTGCCCCATAAATTCAATACTGAGTCACTGAACCGATCAGATGGAAAAACTGTGAATCCATCTATTAATAGATTGTATTTATAAAGTTTTTTGTTTTCATTATGGACGCGAATGATTATGTTTATTGTTGACTAGCTGTGACCCTCAGTTTCACCCGCATAAGTTTCGATGCCGTGGAAATATCGGGATGAAAGTGTCCTATGTCCTAATCCAAGTGTCAAATTTCTTCCGAATCCGTTCAATAGCGTGAAGGGTAACAAACAAACATACAAAATTATAATTATGTTTCCCTTTATAATAACCTACTAAATTTAGATGAAGACTTGGTTTATATGTATATGTAACTAAAGAATATATTTCGCAGATAATTTAGGCAGCCAAAGTTGCCGTCGCATCGCATCGCTTGCCCGCGTTTCTTCTTACTTTTTGCTCGGCTCCTAAGTGACGTAGCGTGATGTTAATATATTTATAATAATAAATACTTTATATCAGACCATGGTGTCCATCATGTTCATAAAAATTAGTGTTAGTAATATGTACTTAAAAACTAAACTACCCACAACAAAACATATAAAAAGAAAGTAAACTCAACAATCACTACTGCCATCCATACTAATATTATAAATTCGAAATTAACTCTGTCTGTCTGTCTGTGTGTTACCTTTTCACGCCTAAACCACTGAACGGATTTCGATAAAATTTGGCAAAGAGATAGATTGCATCCAGGGGAATGACATAGGATGTTTTTATCCCAATATTCCCACGGGATCGACACACACGCGGGTGAAACCGCGGGGTGCAGCTAGTTAGTATTACATTTAGGAATAACTTACAACACAGACCCCTCCATCCACTCCAGGGTGGTGGACATCCATGAGGATTTCCACACGATAAAAAAAGAGATCACTTACAACATCGAAATAAACCATTACATAAAAAACAACTTGACAAGAAGAAGCTTACGGGGTTTCCCGCGATGCCCGGCGATGACGTAAGTGTCATTGCCACACAAGTGTTTTTTTCGAAACAAGTTATGCTTTCGCTTACTTAATCAAGGTTTGTAAACAGGATAAGCAGATAATTAAGTTACCAAATCGCTCTTTGAATATGTGAATGAATCTTAAAGTATGATATACTTAAACATAAACCAAAGGGGCAATTCTCGTGATTTTAAGAACACTGAAAAAAAAGAATGATTGATTTTACTAAATTCCGCGTAAATTTTATCAATTCGCGGGTTATATAGGTCCTACACACTGGTTGATTATGAAAATCAACAAAGTGGATTTTGTTAAATTCACTCTTGTTATAGTAAAATTAACTATGAAAAGGGTTGACTATGGCAGTTCATTACTCAACCTACGCTACTTTAGTACATTCAACAATTCTTTTTTTTCAGTGAACGTTCACTGTCTGATCTCAGGATCGAGGAACGATCTTAAAATTACGAACTCAATCTGTCAAAAATACCTCTAATTTCCCTAAATTTTTGACATTGAGTATCGCAACGAGGTGATCCGGCAGAGAACCGAAGTTGTCAACATAGCCCACAGAATAAGCAAGCTGAAGTGGCAACGGGCCGGCCATATTAGCCGTAGAACCGATGACCGTTATGATAATGATAAATGATTTTATTTTTGTAAGTAGGTTTGCATTGCACAAACACTATTACACGTCAATCATATTTTTTTAAACTACATGAGGTCGGCGTTTCCTATCTTACTACTCTAAGAACAAAGGCTGAAACAAACTCAGAGGTCACAGTCTCTTTTAAAGTCCAGACATAATCTTGGTCAGGTTATATGAAGACCATGTAGGTCGATGTCTGAGATGGTCTTTTGAGGAAAGAACCACACAGATTGAGAGGACCTGTCCAGTCAGTGCACGCATTTGTCAGAAATCGTGCAGCTCAACTCGTAGGGTAGACGTGTTCTTGAGTGGAGACCGCGAATCGGTAAACGTAAGGTAGGACGCCCTTAGACTAGGTGGAACGACGATCTTCGCAGGATGGCTGGTAGCAGCTGGATGAGAGTTACCGAAAATCAAGTTGAATGGCGTGCAATAGGAGAGGCCTATGTCCAGCAGTGGATCGCTATAGGCTAATGATGATAATGAAATTGCGATTAGGAGCCAACAAATTCTGAAATCTCAGGACAAATCCTGAGATATGGTAACCCTATTCTGGATCGCAGACGAAGTCGCAGGCAGAAGCTAGTCTAATAACAAATGAAGAAATAATTTGATACGACAACATTGTTAAATAATACAATAAAGCAATCGTGTCAACAAAGCATATTTACATCACAATAGCTCTAATGTTTCCCTGCCCCACTCAATTATATATGAGAGAATGTTGTATGAATGAAAACTAGTATTACATACTAACTTTTGAGTATCGAACCACCACATATACAAAAAAAATTGGCCAAATACGGAAAATGCTTTAAAAATAAGAGCTATGACGTTCTACAACCGCGATAGCAGTGAAAACTTTACAACATGCTGTCATTGACTAAATAGTTCCAAAAATTCCCTGAAATTTAATCATAAAACTTAACCAGTCTAAGTATAATTTTCCCACATTTAGGAATCAGCGGGGTAATTGCGTAACACACTCACAGTAGGAATGGCTTTCATTTTGATAGTCCAACAACATTCCTCGCGTTATTTACGTTGATGAGCAGACACATTTTTCGAACAAGAACCAATGGATTAGCAATAAATACACTTCAAAATAATTCAGATTATGATTGTCAATGTGTTACGAAATGAGGATGCTGGCCTCACCTTTGTGAGCAAGGCCCAGCTGCAGCTAATCCGCCACTTGGATCCAGTACGGATTGGTGAATGTCACATGTCTTGACATTTTGGTTAGTTAGGGTATGGTTGGAGAACGCACACAGGCGCTTTACTTTGAATAAATTATTTTATCACTGCTCTTAAAAAAAGCGAGGGGAAAAAAACATCGTGAGGAAACCGGCATGTCCTAGAACAAAAAATTCGAAAACATGTGACATCGACCAACACGCGCTGGGCCTGCTTGGTGGAATACGGCCCACTCCCTCTCACAAAGAGGAGGCCTGTTTACCAGCAGTGGGAACATTATATGCTGATTATGTTTATGCTAGGGCATCCCGATTTCCTTAGGACAATTTTTAACAATATATTGCTAAACATACATTATAAAAAAATCCGTCAAATTGTAATCAGAAAAAAAAAATTACAAGACAGATTGAAGCGCCATCACGCCCATCACAGATCAACGCCACAATTCCAGCTAACAGACTTATTAACAACTAATTACTGAGCAAAATTAACCCATCTATATATAGGTAGCATTGTTGGACATCCTCTCACGGTTGCCATTGTAGTTTTTTCCTAGTTAATCGGTTTAATTCAATGGGATAATACTAGCGTAATGCTACTGATTACCTCGACGCGAGCAGGCTTGCTTCTTGATTGGATTAAAAGAGGTCCCATGGTAGCAGAGATTTGTTTCAAAGGGATTTGTGACTCTCCCTGACATGGGGAGATGTTTTATTTGTGTTTATTGCATAGGTGATTCATATTAATTGACCCGCTCTGCATAATACGTAAATCCAAAATAGATTTCCTCAATCATTTACACAAAATAAAGCACCTGAACTCAGTTCAATCGAACTCAATCAAACCATCAACAACTCGTAAGTCGCGGCTCTTACCACTGGGCTACAATTGAAAGAAAGAAAGAAAGAAAGAGAGAAAGAAAAAGTATTTATTGCGACTCGTACAGGAAGATCACAAACTAAACACAGTAAAAAAAAAAAAAAACAAGTCAATGCTCTCCTAACCATTACAATCCCTTATTAGGTAAAGTTTTCGTCTAAATGTGCACGGAAAAAGTTTGAGGAAATCTATTTTGGATTTAGATATCACAGCAGGTCAATAAAATATGAATCATCTACGCATAATGCATAATCAGCATACAATTTTCTCACTGCTGGGACTCAGCCCTCCTCTCTGTGAGAGGGAGTGGGCAGTAATCCAACACGTGGGCCCAGTACGGGTTGGTAGATGTCACATGTCTTTGAATTTTTGTTTATGTAAATGAGCTATTAAAAAAAAAAATAACCGGCCAAGTGCGTGTCTGACTACGCACAATCAAGGGTTCCGTAGTTGGATTGAATTTATCCCAACAATAAACTTAACATGGTAGTTGAAAAACATGTTCTCCCATACATTCCAATTGAAAATGTAAGTTTGTACGCACAATATTGAGAGATTTACTATGTTGTTTTAAGACCACAGACTTCTTTTAGGTTTTCCTGTAAGTATAGAACTGTATTCTGTATTTTTTTCAAAATTTTAGGCTCAGTAGTTTCGGAGATAAGGGGGAGGGAATGGTTAATTTTCGTCTATTTTCTTAAACTGCAATACAAATTACTTTAAAATTATGAAAAAATATATTTGAGATCCTCATAGTAAGCCCTTTCATTTGATCACACGGTACAGATTGCGAAACTTTTTTTTAAATTTTCTCTTTGACCCCCCAAAAATGACCCCCATATTCAAAATTCATTTATAATTACGTTACACGTCTGTGTTTGGGTCACTGAGATTCATATGTGTACCCAACTTAACCGGTCCATTAGATTCGGAGCAAATTGGCTGTGACAAGACGGACGGACAGACACACGAGTGATCCTATAAGGGTTCCGTTTTTCCTTTTGAGGTACGGAACCCTAAAAACATAAAGATGATAACTGAGTTGTGTACAGACAGAAAAAAAAACAATGCCAAGACTCACATAAAGACGATAATGTATTAAATCTGGTAGAGGCTTTTTCTGCTCGGCACCTAAGAGTCCTAGCGTGATGTTAAATATCCTAAGCCTTCCTCAAGAACTGGGCTAACAAATACAAAAAATTTCAGATTCGACTGGTAGTTCCGTAGATTTGTGCGTACAAACAAACAACTCTAGTTTTATCATTAGTATGGATATACAGTGAATCTTACCACTGCCACGAGAACGAAGTCGCGGGCAGAAGCTAGTCTAGCATAATAAGTACTTAGTCGTCGAAGTACTTAGTCAAATGAGTTTGTTTCCACTAGAATTTCGGGAACAGTCGCAAGATAACGGGATTGCCAAGCATGCGTAGAATAATAAGTAAAGGGACACTTTCTGGGCTTTTTATTACGATGACATAAATTAAGAAAAGTGACACTAGACATGATCGCAGAACAGATGGCGATTGGGCCGAAAGGTTTTGAAGTGGCGACCGCATACTGGAAGACGCAGCGTTGGAAGGCCTTCCATAAGGCGAACGATGACCTTGTGAAGACCGCAGGAATCCGCTGGATGCGGGAAGCACAGAACCGGTCGAAGAGAAGACGCTTGGGGGAGGCTTATGTCCAGCAGTGGACGTCTTTCGGCTGAAATGATGACGTAAATCAGAAATAGACGCTTCATTATTTGCCTAACCATTTCTTAATGTTGGGCTCGGCTTCTAGTATAGCCGGATGCAGCTGAATGCCAGTATTTTACGTGGAGCGACTGCCTATCCGACCTCCACAACCCAGTTACATGGTAACACTGGTTGGCAGACTTGGGCTTTTGAATACCCATAACGACTTTCAAAGATCTACGAATGATAGTTATGTAGATGATAATGTGATAGTGATGTGAATGTTCGTAATGTAGATAGTTTAACGTACTTTCCGAGGCATGGAGGGGTCTCAATATGCCCATCCACGAACCCACCTCGGCGAGCGTAGCTTAACCTTTAATCGACCCGTGCGGCTGTTATTATTTAACCACGAGCCCCGCCCCCTCTGTCTGCCCCTTCAAAGCATAAAAGTGATATGTTATGTCAGTAGCAAAGATAAATCAATATCATTAAACCAGCCACCTGCAATTGGCAGTAGCTTACCCCTAGTTGCTATCCAACCCCGACATGGTTCTATTTATAGAGTGTTTGCAGTAAAAATATCCCCAGTTGGTATCCGTGACTAGGGAAAACCCCTAAGTGCCCCCTTACGTATAACTTGACGTAGAATGCGTGTTATGATGATATTAATAATGGCAAATATGAAGTGTTTAAAACGGTAAAGGACTGAGTAATCCGGCATGTCGTTAAACAGAAAATTGGAAGACATATGAGATCTACCAACCCGCACTGGGCTCGCGTGGTGGATTACTGCCCATTCCCTCTCATGGAGAGAAGGCCTGTGACTCAGCTGTAGAAATACTAAAGACTGATTATGCTATGAAGAGTTTTTTGCAATGATGGGATTTAATAGTCCACGACAGCTGTCAGAACCGATCGATGTGACAACGCTTTGGAGAGGCTTATATACAGTATGTTAACTAACAGAGGGCGTTCCCGTTAACCCGCAATAGTATAGCATCCATACATGCTAAAAAAAATATTACCATTCGAAAATAAAATGTTTTTTTTATTTTTATATTAAAATATTCACTAAAAATCGTAAATTGATACGTTAAAGAAACACTCTGTACACGCGTACTTGAAGGACAGCAATGTCGGAATTTATTTAATTAAATAAATTAGAATTAATTAAATAAATAGAGTATCAATTTACGATTTTTAGTGAATATTTTAATATAAAAAAAAATAAAAACATTTTATTTTCGAATGGTAATATTTTTTTTAGCATGTATGGATGCTTTACTATTGCGGGTTAACGGGAACGCCCTCTGTTAGTTAACATACTGTATAAAGCATTAAACGTCCTGATATGATATGATGATGATGACGGTGAAAGCTGTCAAGCTGGGAAGCTTCGGCTGGGACAACATCTTACCACAGATGCTACGATTTACAAGAATGAGACTTAAATCCCTAGAACCAGCAAAATCTAACACCAGACTTTCTGGAAAGCTGAACATTCACATAACTGTCAAATTGCACGTTAGCTTTTGTGATGACAGATCACATAAGATCTAAGGGCAGATTGTTATTAAAATAATAGCTTCTGGACATAGAGATTTAAGCAAAGAAATATATAACGTCTGAAAGTCTTTACAGCACACTCTTTTTTTAGAACAACACCCTAATTGCGCAAGATATCTTCAATATCAATCTGAATAATTTTAAAGGAATCCATTGCTTTATATGTTCGAAAAATTGGTCTGCTCAACAACGTAAATAATTCAATGAATGTTGTTGAACTGACAAAATGAAAGCCATTTCTACTGTTAGTGTGTTACGCAATTATTAGGTGCCAGGGTTACAAGGGGCGAAAATGAAATAAAGCTATACAGGACGCAATCCCTTTTTCGCACAGGAACAATGACGACTTCAGCCGGGTCCCCAGGTCTTAGAAAATCCGTTCTCAGTTCCAATTTCAATAGTATTCCGAATCGTTCCGAAGTCGTTTGGAAAGATTCGGCTGTCAGAAACAGGAGCCGATCGTAATGTCGGTTTGTTAGAAAGGTAAGCATGTAAACAAGCGAACGTAACTTTCTCTGTAAGTTCGTGTGACACATTACGAGCAAAGCTGAGCTATGTGCTAATGACTCTGACAATGGAATGTGTTAACTAACAATCGCTTTTTGATTCTAAGATGGTTCAAAGAACTGCATTTAAAACAAAATAACTTAGACATCAGTTTTTGTAAAGCTGTTTAAGCTAATTTGTAGTCGAATTTTATTTATTTATTTTACACGTATGAGCACCATTACAATAGTAAAGAAAATTCGACAAAATTCATACACTCATTTCACAGAACTCCAGACATAAAGGCCAATTCCCTAATTAAAAACGTTCAAAATCTAGTCGCAATGTCATCTCAGCGACCATCAATGTCAAAAACTTGTCAAAAATGTAGGGAAATTAGTCAAATTAGAGGTATTTTTGACAGATGGAGACTGAAATCAGACGTTCTTAAAATTACGAGAATTGCCCCTCTGAGATGATCGTCTTCCATTCGTCGGCGAACACGTCATAGTCAGGTTTAGCAACCAAGCGAGCGTTGAGGGCGGAGACATCTAGCGTCTAGACAAATTCAAACTGGTTCCTAAATTAATTTATATTTTTAAAATTTTTATGACATTGATTTTTACAATCTGTGACTACAGTAACTCGCACACTTGTTAAAATTCTAGAAAAATCATCTACTTTTTCAATATTTGTAAATATGTGAGCACCATGTATCTATCACATAATTGATTTTCCTGTAATTGCTTCATTTTTAATTCTTTTTATTTTTTTGGGTAGACTTATTTTGTTCTAGGTGCATCGTCTTCACATATAATTATACTATGTATACAAAACCTTGTAAAACATTTTAAAAGAATAACGGTGGAGTTTCTTGCCCATTTCTCTCCACACGAAAACTACCTTTTGGAAGGGGCGACTAGAATCAATTCAATTTTATTGTAAGTTTTGACGTTCAAAAGTGCCTTTAATGTGCCTATTTGAAATAAATGATTTGACTTTGACAGGCTCTTCCCTGTACATGATGACTTGTGGATAGCCCTCAGGCTTTGTAAAGGTTCCTCACCAACCAGGTGAGGAACCAGGTCCAGGTTCCTCTCTAAGACCACGTAAGTCCAAAGAATAACTGTTTCATGAAATTATCATTCTTTGGACTTGCGTGGTCTTAGAGAGTTGTGTTGATGACTTTAATGATTATAATTCTGTAAATACATGTTAGTTACGACCGCGATTCATATATTAATCAACGTACAACTTAATACTGACCAGCAAATTGCAAAAAACGTAAGAAAATTTGAATTTCGCGGGCTACCTTAGCGCTTCCCCCTTAACGTGTTCCTCCATTAACCCTAACAGGTTGATGCTTGATGTGCTGACGTCTGTACGAAAATCCTATACATTGCGACATCAGCTAAAACTGGATAAAGCTTGATAATGTCGTCAGGTAGCTTATTTCACTCGAACCATTCTACTACAGTACGTTTACACAATAAAAACTAATGTTTGTTTGTATTCTACTTTTAGTAAAGCTTCATCTCGGAAACTGTTTGGGTTCGGTTTCAGTGTAAATTCCGTTTTTGTAAGGTTATAAAACCTAATTTACGAAATTCTTTTTGTCTTTTCCACACGTACTGTTTTAACGTAATTTTCGTGAACAACATAATTTGAGGGGCGCGTGGCTAAATAATAACAGCCGCACGGGCTGATCAAAGGTTAAGTTACGCTTGCCGCGGTTAGTTTTTGGATGGGTGACCAATGGGTCACCCATCCAAATGACTTGACCCATTACGTGATCCATTAAGTACATATCAAGAAAACACATTAAGCCTAATCTTTGACAGGCGTTACGGGTAGTCAGAAGTCCCAAAATCTGCTAACCAGTCTTATCAAGGGGTTTCGTAGTACCCAGTAACTGGATTGTATAAGTCAGACAAGCAGTCGCTTTACATAAAATACTTGTATTTAGCTGCATCCGATTAGACCAGAAGCCGACCCCAACAATGGCGCCGGCAAGTTTATTTTTAGGGGGGTGCATCTACAGCTCAACGAAGCATGCTCGATTTATTTTTGAATGTAGTGGATATGTTAGTTTATCGTATGTCCATACATACAAGAAGTCACTTGTGGATTAGATTTTAGGAAACAGCGGTGCTATTCTGTAAAAATCTCACCGTGAAAACTTAGGTGAAGTGAGCGTGGAGTGAGTTGTCAATAGTGTCAATTCCTGGCAAAAACAAACTCACTTCACCTACGTTTTCACAGGTGCGATTTTTACAGAATCGACCGGCAGGAGTTCGGTACTTTGTTGACGAATGCAAAAACTGGTTTAGAATCGAGAGATTGCAGAATACAATCGAAAATTTTAGAATCTCGCCTCAAATTGGTTGAGTTCTCTATTATTCTACTATTAGGCGTATTCGGGTGTTTTTAGTTCGAAATGTTTTTACACCTACATTTTATTTTGAAGCCAGGGAGGTGCAAGTGCACCTTCTTGCACCCCGCTCCTGGCGCTCATGGAGCCTAACATAATTATGTTAGTCTCATCCTCGAACCGACATGGCGACAGCGGCAAGAGTATAAGGTACCCTTGCCGCGGTCGGTACCTTCGATCGACCAGTACGGTTATTATTTCGCCACGAGCCCCTCGGCACGCAGAATTGTCATTGATATAAAAAATATATTTGCCTGTTAAAGTATTTATAGCCACAAGATAACAATCAATAAGAGGATTTTCTTGCTTATCAACTTAATACATAATTGTCAGTATACACTTCTATTTGTGAGACGCCGGTGTTATTTTTGGAATTATTATTTCCCCTTGTATTATGTATTTATCTGATAAGGTTATATATACGTACGTCATTGTATTGTGCTGGCGAGATCGGTTTGTGCAGTTCTCTTTATAATATCGCTACAAGAAGACAAGAGATTTTGCTGTTCTCAGGGCCTTTAAGGACCAAATTTGCAGAGCACATAATGAAAGCAGAGTCATCATCTGCCTAGCCTTTTCCTAACTTTGTTAGGGTCGGCTTCCAATCTAACCGGATGCAGCTGAATACCAGTATTTAAAATGAAGTGACTGCCTATCTAACCTCCACAACCCAGTTATTGGGTAATACGATACCCCTTGACAATTTTCGGGCTCCTGACGACCCGTAACGACCGTCCAAGGTCCGAGAATGACAGCCGGGACCAACGGCTTAACGTGCTTTTTGTGGCCCGGAATAAAGTGCTAAGCAGAGCACCAACCAAAACAAAACATCATACAACTACATTTGGCATAAATCCACCTCGATAAACAGTGTTTAAATTGCAGCATACACTGCTTGACAGGTTGCCAACCTATCGGTCGACTATTAGTACAATAATTACGCACAAAAACTACTTCCCACGTAAGACTTAAGCATGGTGTAACGTGCGTATTTACATTGGCAAAAGTTGAAAGAATATGTCTAATATAAGACTCTCGCACAGCCAGACTCTCGAACCAATGAAGCCAGGAACTTTAAAAGAAGTTGCACTTCAAATTAAACTATACACTAAGGAAGCGAAAATCCCTGGTACAAGATCGTGGGACGATACGGAAGGTGCGGAGCAGGGTGTTATGCTGCAAGTCGGCAAAACACTGCATTGCTCTTTGAAAGTGCAATGCTGATGAGTCACGATGTTTTCTTTCGCCATTCAAAGAGCCTCTTTGAATGGTGAAAGAAAACATCGTGAAGAAACCAGCGTTATACTAGAACCAAAAATTAGACGTGTAATATCCACCAACCCTAACTGGGTGAGCGCGGTAGATTACGGCCGACTCCCTCTCACAGAGTGGAGGCTTTAGTCTCAGCAGTATTCCCAACTAGGCTTTTGTAATACTACTAAAACTAGATTTTTTGTTTGTTTTGTATTAAGTAGTGTTGAAGTCGGAGTTTGGAAATTGGCGGTATGATACCCCGTGCCTCGGAACGCACGTTAAGTCGTTGGTCCTGCGGCTGATCTCTATCCGGTCGTGTAGGATTGCCGTCCCATCGGACCAGGGGTTCCCAAACTTCCCAAGTTATAGCCGAGAGTCGAGAGCTCAGTCGGTGTCTAAGAGTAGGTACTCCTAGCTAGATGAAATTACAAATCACACCCCGAAGCCTCTACACAACGCCCCCATTTTTTTCTGGGTCTCTTACCACCCCCCTTTAGGCCTGCAGCGCCCACAGGGGGGCGTTATCGCCCACTTTGGGAAAAGCGGCATCGGACTATAGAGTGAGGGATGAGAGAGTGCACCTGTGTCTGCGCACACACGTGTGCACTATAATATCTCCCTCGCCGAAGGCTGGTCTTCGCTAAGATTGGTCTCCATGGACGAAATTCGGTCTGAAGGACTTTATTTTATTTATTAAGTAGTGTGTGTATATTATTATGTTTGTCATAAAGTGCATCTTATTTGTGCAAAATAAACAATTTGTCATTCTTTTTTAGGGTTTCGTAACCAAGGGTGCCAACGGGACCCTATTACTAAGGCTCCGATGTCCGTCCGTCTGTTACAGGGCTGTATCTTTTGAACGGTAGACGCTTGAAATTTTCACAGAGCGTGTACCACTATAGCCGCTAAACCAACAAATAATTTTATGTAGTTTTAAAATATTGTACGGTGGTACGAAACCTTCGTGTGTGAGTGCGACTAGCACTTGGCCGCTTCTTTCATTAGGACCAACAAAATGCTGTGCCTCATAACCAGCCTATGATGACACAGGCCTCCTCTCTGTGAGAGCGAGTGGGCTATAATCCACCACGCGAGCCCAGTGCAGATTGGTGGATGTCACATGTCTTCGAACTTTTGGTTTTAGGACATGCCAGTTTCCTCACGATGTTTTGCTTAGCCGTTTTGAGAGCAGTGGTTATGAAATGAAATACAAAAAGTAAAGTGCCTGTTTGGGTTCAAACTCACGACCTAAAACTCTTAAAGTCGAGGCCACTGGGTCACCACTGCTCACCAATGCTGTGCCTAAAGTCTCCTACAAACAGGCGCGACACGCGATATAATAGCGCGCGAAAGGCACCGCTCGTTGCGCGACTCGCGGTGCTTTTGTGTCGTGTGTCGTGTCGCGCCTGTTTGTCGGAGCCTTAATTCGGGCAAACTATTTCTGCTATAAATACCTAATTACCTATTAGAATTCCTATTGACAGACGAGGATATTGAACAGGTTAATAGTATAGGGAAAATATCAAGGATAAATGTTCTGTTTGCAAAATGGGTTATCTACTTTGATTATTTAGGGAAACTATGCAGGCAATACCATCATTCATAGGTCTGTGAGGTCACTAACTCGTCCAGTTGCGTCTATGGACGAAACTGACGACAATCATGGACGTTTGAAGGGGAAATTGACGTAATAACTGAGCTGACTAAACTGTGATATCTAGGCCCACGTGAATGTGTCAGCTAAGACGGAAAAAGCAAACGGTAAGGTTGGATTTTCAAGGAATATAGCATAATCAGCTTATAATGTTCCCACTGCTGGGAAACAGGCCTCCCCACGGTGAGAGGGGGTGAGACGTAATCCACCACGCGGTCCCAGTCCGGGTTGGTAGATGTCACATGTCAAAGGACAATGCCAAGGTTCCCTACAAGACTCGGCCAGAACCGACAAAGATGATCTATATTTCATAAAAAAGGAAAATTATTATAGAATTTGACAGTATAATTAGTTTTCTATTAGAAGTACACCAAAAAAAGTTATAGCTCTTTAAAGTTGACCACTTAATACTTCTGATTTGAACAATAACATGAAATAAACTGATGATTAATTAAATTAATGACTTTTAGCACATTATCCTCTCATCATATAATATAAATAATGAGAGGATAATGTGCTAAAAGTATACATATATGTATATCATATAATATGTCGCATCTTTGACTATTTATTGGTTTAGACGCTCAATTGATTTTTGCACCTAATACCAATGAACGCAGTGACGTCACATGTCACGTGAACGAAATCGGTTGGAGGGGTGTCGATTTTAAAGTTAGAAAAGCGCGAGTCGCAAGAGAACTTGGCTCAGAACGATACTTCAGATCGGACCTCCAATCAGGATCGTTGGTTCACAGGTACCTTATTACTATTGTCTCCAACTATTATAACCGTTATTATTTAAACTAGCAATAAACAAAACAAAACTCGAAAAAACACTGAAACACTTCGCGGGAGAAGTGAGAAGTCAAACTTTTTGATAATGACAAATACAAGTTAAAGTTTTCCGTTAAGTGTTGCCAGTACTATAATAACATTATTAGGAATAAACTATTCTAAACGGTATCGATAATCGAATTGCATTATTTTTAATTATTACATTAGTTACATTACTATAAAATATATATTCAAAAATATAAATAAACGCTATTTATTATTATAAGAATTACGAGGTACGACTTAGGTAAATAATAAATTCACTTACGTAGCTTCATATTGATATTACTGTAATCGATTTGCAAGTGTATTTTCGTATCGATATTATTCTATTTTGGCATTGGCAACATTTCTAATTGAAATTGTAGCTATGAAATGTGTTGATAAATTGAATAACTATTTAAAATTACTTTTCAACGGTGTACTTCTACAGATTTTATTTATATTGTATAATTCTTACTGTTTTATAGCATGAATTATCATTGTTATAGAATGTCTGTCGGACGCTACCACGATTCGAGCCGAAAATTGGCATTGTCCTTTAAATTTAAATAAAAAATTCAAAATTCGAATATACAGTATGTTAACTAACAGAGGGCGTTCCCGTTAACCCGCAATAGTATAGCATCCATACATGCTAAAAAAAATATTACCATTCGAAAATAAAATGTTTTTATTTTTTTTATATTAAAATATTCACTAAAAATCGTAAATTGATACTCTATTTATTTAATTAATTCTAATTTATTTAATTAAATAAATTCCGACATTGCTGTCCTTCAAGTACGCGTGTACAGAGTGTTTCTTTAACGTATCAATTTACGATTTTTAGTGAATATTTTAATATAAAAAAAAATAAAAACATTTTATTTTCGAATGGTAATATTTTTTTTAGCATGTATGGATGCTATACTATTGCGGGTTAACGGGAACGCCCTCTGTTAGTTAACGTACTGTATGTGACATCTATCAACCCGCACTGGGCTCGCGTGGTGGACTACGGCCCATTCCATCTCACAGAGAGGTCTGTGTCCCAGCAGTGGGAACGTTATACGCTGATTATGCTACATGGCGAAGTGCGTTCCTACATACAAAAAACCTTTGCCTACCGCAATTTAGAACACAGGCGTGATTTAATGCTCCTTCAAACAGGCGCGTCACGCGATATAATCGCGCGCGACATAAAAGCACCGCAGGTCGCGCAACGAGCGGTGTCTTTGTGTCGCGCGTGATTCGCGACGCAACGCAAGTCGCGCCTGTTTGCAGGAGCCTTTATGTGTATTAAATGTAAAAACCAGATTATGCAGATGGAAACAGTATTCGGTTTATTGGTGGTCGATAGGTAGACATTACTGCCTGATTTCATGAGCTTCCCTAGGCTTTTACGGTCCTTTTTGATGCCGGGAATCACAGAAAAGTTCAGCTTACAACTACTATGTAGGTAAATATTTTTTTCTAAGGAAAAAAACACATAACACAACATCACACCGGCTGTAGAAGGGTTAGATAGAGAGTGTCTATAGTATAACCACATTATGGCAATGTTTAAGTCTCAAGTAACTAGGAGTGAGCTTATCAACCTGGCACAAATCTAGACTACGAGCTGCTGCTGAGAAAAAAAGCCCGGTATAAATCAGCAAATGGCCGAGTTGATAGAATGATTTTCATTTATATTATGACTACGGTGCACGATGGTATAAGTCGTATATGTACGAGAGGCAACAGTATTTTTTCTTTTGAAAATTATCTTGTGTGCGTTAGTATGATGCGATGGATCGATGGATGGACTATGTGAAAGATGATTTATTTAAGTATTTATTTATTAAAACTGTAAATTATTATTATTATAAAATCATATCTTGGCCAAACAATATACGGGATGAATATACGGGATAAATAGCTAGGAAATGACTATAAAATTCAAGAATAAATACTAATATATAGATAGATACATACATACATATAAACAAAAATAACTGTGAGGAGAAAAAAAAATTCGGTAGAGGAGAAAACTAATCCAGCAAATTAGCACTGGGAAGTCACACCGTCACGGCCAACTTTTGACGGATATGTTCACGTGCCTTTACTTTAAAAGATAAGTCCTGATGTTCAGAGGGAGCCCATTCCAAAGATAGACCGCCTGGACAAAGAAAGAAGAACGAATTGAGCCAGAACGGCGAGAAGGACATCGTAGAAGACGATTGTTAGTGGACCGAAGATAGATTTTTTGCATGGGCAAATGGGCATTGCATAAATATTGAATCTGGGAAGTCATGTAAGACGGAGCAGTGGGTTTGTCGAGAATAGAGAATAGAATACTCTTTATTATGTACCTACACCATATATATAAATTACAGACATAAATATAGAAATTGTACAAAGGGTGACACAATGGGCGGAGAACAACGTAGACAGAGCCCTCAACTCTCTGCGCTGGCGAATGGGTAACCATTTTAAAAGCAGCCGATGCTCAGGCGCTCGGCCATAAGATAATAGGGCTAGAAAGGATTTTGACTACAGGGAAGACGACTAATAGAAGAAAAAGACATGCGCCGACCCTATATGAATTGGGATAAGGGCAAATTGTGTAATGCGAATGATTAGATATTGGATAAAAAAAACATAATGGAGAGGCTTGTGGTTAAGTAATAACAGCCTCACGGGTCGATCGATCAGGTTAAGCTAAGCTTGTCGCGGTCGGTCCGAGGATGGGTGATCATCTTTACATACAGAGATCCCTCCATGCCTCGGAAAGCACGTTAAGCCGTTAGTCTCGAGTCATTCTTGGATCTTCGACGGGTCGTCTACCAAGGGGTCGTGTTACCCAGTAACTGGGTTGTGGAGGTCAAATAGGCAGTCGCTCTATGTAAAATACTGCAGGTATTCAGCTGCATCCGGTTAGACTGGAAGCCGACCCTAACATCGTTGGGAAAAGGCTAGAAAGATTGATTGAGTGACGCGAAGACGTCGGATTAAAAAAATAAATAATGGCTAGCAAGACAACACAGGCAGGGATTGAATACCGGTACGAATTTGGGTTCCGGTTCTTCATTTCGGTTCTTAAAAAGGTTCTTCATTTCGGTACGGTTCCGGTTCAGGTTCCGGTTTGGTTCTGGTTCCATAGTACCGGTTCCAAATAAAGGTTCCAATATACCGGTTCCTTATCATCCGATTTAAAGGTTCTCTAAGAAAGAAGGGATAAAGTTTGACGCGTGGCTAGCGTATCTTTTCTTTCAGTTCGCCTTCGAATTATATTGGTGAGTAGAAGTCTGTACTGTACAGTGTCAGCAAATATTGACAGTAATTATTATTAGTGGTTTATATATAATCTACAGATACTGTTAATAAATTAATATAAAATGGACAAAGGTAAGTTTAATCGTATTGTATTCACTTAGATATTATCATCTCCTTTATTTATTGAATATACAGGGTTAATGGAAAAACACCAACAACCTCTTAAGAGGTCATTGTACTCATCATAATGAACAACTTTTACTATGGGATCAAACTTGAAATCGCAAAAAAAAAATCAGCTGTTCCCTACATTTTGACGAGTTAAGGCTCCTACAAACAGGCGCGACTCGCGATATAATCGCGCACGACACAAAGGCACCGCTTGTTGCGCGACTTGCGGAGCCTTTGTGTTGCGCTCGATTTTATCGCGTGTCGCGCTTGTTTGAAGGAGCCTTTATACGAACATAAATGTAGGGAACAGCTGATTTTTTTTCGCGATTCCAGGTTTGTTCCCATAGTAAAAGTTGTTCATAATGATGAGTACAATGACCTCTTAAGAGGTTGTTGGTGTTTTTCCAATAACCCCGTATATACAATATGTACTTATATAATTATTATTATTTTGTTTTAACATGTGTGGGCTTATATAGTGTCTTATGATTATATACAGTGTTTTATGATTATGTTTTATGGTTGTTTAGTTTCATGGGCTGAACTACCGCCGAGATATTACGTTATTCCTTGGATAACATTGGTATCTTACTTTCAGAAACAAAACGTGCCAGTATTGTGTCCGATACAGATACAGACACTCAATTTCCAGAGGAAGAGTTATCTCTAAATTTGAAGCAAATGCTTAAAAGAAAGTTTAACGAAAAATGTCAACCTAAGACTGCAAATATTGAAAAACGACAAAGAATGGAGTGTAAAGATTGTGCTTTGCACCACAAGGATGATGACGAGCATGCTGGCAGAAATCATATTTTTTCTCAACTGATTACAGAAGAATTAAAGAATATTAAACCATGTCTTAGAACTAGGTGTTATATCGACATACTTGAGTATTTACAGTCAGCAAAAGGAGTACATTATGAAGATTTAGAGAAATCTGGAGGTAAATAACAACAAAAAGTGAGGGGTGTTCTTTTTTAAATAACTAATTAACGAAAAGTGAGTTCAAATGTGATTATTAAGTAGGTAGGTATATTTGTATGGTTCAGACTGATTGTTCTTAAAATTAAAACAAATAAGTTAAAAAATCTTTTATTTAACTAATCATTTTGGTAATCAGCTCGTATACAAACAGGATTCAAAAGCGATCGTGGTCTTCAATCGTAATAAACTCTAATCCAACAACGGAAAGTATAGTATACAAATCAAACCAACTTCAACAATTGAACGTTTATGTTAGGAATTTATGATTAAAATTGTTAAAGTGTTTCCATACCTGAATTATTTCTTATAAACAAGATATCTTCAATCAAGTCACTTTTTAATTTCGTTCGAAGCTTGTTGAATACATAATTCAACGAGGAAAATAATCTCTCTACACTGACTTGTGTACTAGGTGCAGCTAGTACTATATTTGATAATATATATAGTTGAGGCAACAAATCTTTTTTGGTCTCCCAAAATATTAATATGTTTTCGCTCGCCGGAAGACGCACCTGCTTATTTAAAAAATCATGTAAGTGTGTTTTTATGTCAATGTTGTCTATGGCGCAGCCATAGCTGGCATCTCCTTGCAGTCTCTCACCATATGATTGATTCAAGAAATCTTCGAGCATCCCACCTTCATTTCGTTGCTGCGTTGAACTGGAGGCGGCAGGCGGTTCAATGTTGAGGGATGTCACTGTGCTTTTATTGACATTTTTCTTTAACTTACGCCACCTCATCCACGTATTAATCAACATGTTTTCTGCCATCTCCTGTTGATCTGTGGTCAGCAGGAAGTTAACCCTTGGGTCCATATATATAGCTGCTACAAAGGCTTTTGACTCGAACAGGTTTTTTTCTCTAATTTCCATGTTGCGATGTAATTCGCACGCGAGGGCGGTGTTTATCGTTTGTAGCTCTAATTTGCAACGTATCCAGTTAAGATAGAAATCACCCATAGTCAATTGCTCAATTTGTAGTTTTTGAGTCAATATTTTGGTGGGTTTTAAAGAGCCTACAGTGGCCTCGATAGAATTCCACGTAGACTCTGATAGATAGAGCTCGTAGTTCTCCGTGCATATCAGCCGAAGTTCTAGTAGCCGCTTAAGCATGTCGTAAGTCGAGCTCCAACGCGTGGGGCAATCCACTACAGGTTTTTTAGCCCCGGCGCTTTTTAGCACATGTTGAAAAACACTGTGGTGCGTAACTTTTTTACGACTTCACGTGCATTTATGAGCATTGTGGCAAGTGAAGATTCACTTCCTAAGGTGTCCTGTACTGCTAGCTGCAACGTATGTGCAGCACATCTAACTGCCGCAACCGTGTAATGTTCACTTTCTAAATAATCTTCTAGTATGAAATTTACTTCATCCCTCTCGATTATTTCATTTTCTTCATTATCCGAATCATCCCCATTTTCATTAATGCTGTTTTTTAAGACTTGGTCCACTAATTTGATCATTTTGAGCATGTTTGCTCCGTTATCCGTGGTTACAGAATAAATTTGTGGAATGGTTATCCTGTAGCGGTACAATACATAAATTAATTGGTCTTTTAAAAATTCTGCTGTATGTCTTTGGGTGAGTTCAGTTACACTTAATGTTTTGATATTTATCTGGCCATTTTCAACAAATTGCAGATTAATTCCTAGAAAACTTCTTAAATGGCATGATGCGATGTCTAATTTCAGACTAAGGAGTTTGTCTTTCATGATTGAAGAAATAGCATCGCGCAAATGGTCAGCTTTATTTTGGGTGGCTTTGCGAATGTTGTGAGAGTTTATGGAACTGCGTGAGGTACCTGCCATTGCCATATCCAATATATTTTGAAAAGGTTTGTCGTCAATCAAAGTTAGCGGTCTCCCACATGTCGTTACTAAGTTTACACATTCTTCCATAAGCTTAATTTTAACATCTTGTTTTGATTTTTTCTCTTTATTTCCTTTATCATGTTCTTGATTTTCTTCACGATTCTCTTTGTCTTCAAGTATAAGCTTGTATTGCATAGGATGCTTTTTCATATGTTTTAATAAATTTGTTCCATGATTTCCCTATAAAAAAGAAGAAAAGTCAGAAGCAAAGCTAAGCGAAAACGAATTTCGAGCACTTTTGTATGGACTTAACGAATCGCGCGCGATACCAAGGCCCGTTGCGCGACTTGCGGTGCCTTTGTGTCGCGCGCGATTTTATCGCGTGTCGCGCCTGTTTGAAGGAGCCTTTATGCGATATCATGCGACACTCAAGAGGTTAAAGAACTTCGTTCCAAAATATTTGAATTATTTGTTCAAAACTTTCTCCAAATATCCAGGGGACCTAAAAAGGCCACTTTAGCAGAATCATAAAAGGATAACATTATGAATCATAATGGACAGTTAACTGTTAAGTTAATCGTATCAAATCCCATTGGTGAAGGATGTTTCAATTATTTTTTTGTCTGTGCTAAAATACCAATCAATCCAAACCAAATCCAATCCCAATCCCAATCTCTCTGATTATACCTACGTAGTGCAGCGAAAAAAAGAAAAACACGGACTGTCTACGTTATATTATGAATTTATGATTCATAATGTTATCCTTTTATAATTCCGCCAAAGTGGCCTTTTTAGATAGATAGGTAGATAAACCATTTATTTGGCGCACACAAGAAGACGGCACAACACACAAAAGTACAATATTAGATGAGAACCAAATAGGCCCCTTGTACAGACGCCAGCACATCAAGCTACTACAATCTGTCAAATTTCTTTAATAGATTTTTAACTTTATCGGTAAAGCATTAGATTCAAATTTGATTGCAAAATTTTGACAGTTTCGGGTAGCTTGATGTGCTGGCGTCTGTACATTACGTAATTATGAAGCCACCATAAAACCTTTAAAATAGCTTAATTTTTGTAAAGAGGGAACACTGCACTGACTGGTAGGGAAGTAATTAGCTTGTTTAGC
Source organism: Luperina testacea (assembly GCA_927399505.1). Taxonomy (NCBI): domain Eukaryota; kingdom Metazoa; phylum Arthropoda; class Insecta; order Lepidoptera; family Noctuidae; genus Luperina; species Luperina testacea. Next base: position 9,749,474 of record OV656777.1, on the reverse strand, counting down.
CAATTTAACAAAATGTGAAATAATTAAATCATGATCATTATAATTACCTTTACAATTACACCACAGTCATCTACAGCACATGTGGATGTGTTCTGCTGTTCGTCGTAAATAAAATATTTGTGCACGAAATTTGTTTTCCTCCGACCCATTTTGTACAACAGACAAGTACAAACACGAATGTATAATATAAATCAGTGGCGCACGCGTTGTTCATGCAACGAATGATGCGAATGATCTACAAATCCAATGTACCCCTCTCCCCTCTTACAAAATCTCCTACCTTGCCGCTATTGTCCTGCGCTGAGCTGAGCGGCATCGTATGAACTCGTTCTCGTACCGCTAAAGAACCGGTAAAATAAAGGTTCTAATTTAGGTTCCGGTTCCGGTTCGGGTTCTAGCAACCGGAACCACTAAATACCGGTATTTTACCGGTATTTTAGGAACCTTTTCAATCCCTGAACACAGGTTAGATAGAATGCGCGTGAGCTGCAAGCAATCATATTTTAATAAGTTAAGCCACAGACACATCACTGTGTCGTGACTCGGAATACACCAATGAAACGAATCTGTTCAGGACTACGTCAAATTACAACGAGTTTTGATTGGCTAGCCCTGCGTCAGAAGACGACACGACACAACACAGTAGTATGAATCCGGCTTAACATGACCATCGATAAAAATGCACAAAACAACAATAATTATTATTCTTGTTATACTTAACAACATTTCTCATTGTCAATTATCATAACGCCGTAAACAACATTCCTCGATAACCATGTTAATTACTTTGGTTTGCAATTAAGTATTCTTCAACTAATTGACTTGCACAATCAGCCTATACTGTTCCCACTGCTGGGACACTGGCGTCCTCTCTTCGAGAGAGAGTGAGCTGTAATCGCGGTCCCAGTGCGGGTTGGTAGATGTCACTTGTCTTCGAATTTTTGGTGCTAGGATATGTGTTTGTCACGATGTTTTCCTTCACCGTTTCGAAAGCAGTGGTGATGAAATAATTTACGCCAAGTGCCTGTCAGGGTTCGAACTTACGACCTACAACTCGTAAGTCGCGGCTGTTACCTCTGCGCCACCACTGCTCAAAGTAGGTACATATTATTTTACGACATTTTCTTTAGTCATGTATGTGCATCTGTTCTATTCGCGACCTTGCCGTATGACCTGCCTTCGGTAGAGGGCAAAAGTAGTCGGAAAATCCCGATAAAATGCTCGGGAATAAATACAAACATAACATACGCATTCACGTCTTTATCCTAGAAGATTTGGCAGAAGTGAATAGTAGGGTACATTTCGAAAAAAAAAATTACATAAAAAATGTAATAATGTTTAAATCCCATGCAATAGGGAACGAGCCTAGGGGACACAACTCAAACTCAAAGCATTTATTTCAATCAAACCATTTACAGGCACTTTTGAATTGTCAAAGAGTCGGTTAATTAGTCAGAAAGTCGAATCTAGTTGCCCATTCCAAAACGTAGATCTCTATGGAGAAGAACGGACAACAAACTCCAAGGACACTCTTTTAAATCAAGGCATTACCTACAAAATCCTGGGCACATAACAACTCCAGTAGCATGGACATTTCTGCTGGGGAGTTTGTTGCGCCACTTCTTCTCCCCAGCGAAAGCACTAGGAAGTGGTGAAGGTTTTGGGGGCGTTTTGGGGGACTGTCTTTTGTAATTTTAACGTTCGAAAAGTGCTGATTCTCAGCCTAGTTTGAATAAATGACTTTTGATTTTGATTGGGCTGCAACCATAGGACAAATTCCTGGATGAAAAACCCAATAAGACTGCTCGACCTGTGGATAGAATGATTGAATCCAGGATTCCGCGTTCAGCAGACGCGCTGCCTACTAACCTAAACCAATGATAAAACCAAAAAATACCATAAAAAACTTTTTTACATAAAAAAACAACCTACTTCCAAAAAAAACACTACAAAGAGAAAAAATCTTTAATTTCGGAAGTCGGTTTTGCAAAAAATTTTATATTTTTAACCGACTTCTAAAAAAAAAGGAGGAGGTTCTCAATTCGGAAGTTTCTATTTTTTTTATGTATTTTCGGACATAACTCCATCATCATCATCATACCATATCTCATTTGTTCGGGGTAGGTAGGTACAACTAAAAAGTGAAAAATAAAAAAAAAATTCCAAAAAAAAACAACCGAATGAGGGTTTTCGTGAAAATTTAAGACACCAGATGGCACCACTGTGACAAGAGGTCTTCCAATATAAAATATATGATGACGTTAGTCATTCGATTCATTCATTCGTTCATCATTCAGTCATGACTAAAGAAAATATAGGCTCTTTGACAGATGTCTGGACCTGACGTGTCAGTGCTGCCACCTAGCGAACGTCATTTCAGAAAACCCTCATTCAAAAAAGTTTTTTCACTTTTTAGTTGTACCTACCCCAAACAAATTCGTATAACACTACTTGCTATGTGAATATCAGTGACAGGAAACTATTGAACACATCTGCCTACCCCTTTAAAGCGTACAGGCCTGATGCTATGTTGTGTGATTGCGTAAACAATGCATACATATGCTATAGCAGCAATCGCGGTTGATTTGCTGGCATTTATTGAAGACTTCCGTTGTCTATCTCTGAAACTCATCATCAGATCTTTACGAAATTTAAATGGGACCATTTCGGAATAAACCTCTTTCGAACAAAAAAAAATTTTTTGCAAATCCCGTCTGTATAATATATGAGGGAGTTATGCCCGAGCATACAAAAAAAATGTATATAAACAACCGAATTGAGAACCTCCTCCATTTTTGAAGTCGGTTAAAAACATGAATTTTAGTTACAAAAGTCAGTATAACCTATTAGTAAGTTCAGAGATTACCTGTAGTGAATATAATGGCTGGATAATTTATATGATGTTGCATTGATACCATTCTAAATGCTATCTGATAGTGTATTTGTACATTTGATTTTATCTAAGTGAAATGTCCTGTTTTTGTGGGCCAGCCCCAATTTCGAAGTGTAAAAATAATTTTTCGTCATCTGCCTAGGCGTTTACTACTGGTGTTGGGATCAGATTCTAGTCCAACGGGATGACGCTGAATACCTGCAGTATTTTACATGGAGCGACTGACTATTTGACCTCCACAACCCAAGCGACTATTTGACCTCCACAACCCAAGCGACTATTTGACCTTCAAAATCCAGTAACTGGGTAACATGATGCACATGGATAATGTCCGACAGTTCATAGGTAAAAATTATCATTCATTGGTTGGTTTAAAACTATTGTAAAATATTGTTGGTTGTTTTCTTGAGTATAGCATAATCGTCCTATAATGTTCACAGGACACAGGCCTCCTCTCTTCGAGAAGGAGTGGGCGATCTTCCACGCGGGCCCAGTGCGGGTTGGTAGATGTCACATGTCTTCGAAGTTTTGGTTCTAGGACATGCCGGGTTTCCTCGCGATGTTTTCCTTCACCGTTTTGAGAGCAGTGGTGATTTTTTATACAAAGTAGAGGAGCGCCTTTCTGGGTTCGAACCTACGACCTACAACTCGGTAAGTCGCGGCCGTTACCAATTCGCTTCCACTTCCATCCTTCGTAAGTGTATAATTAGACTTAATGAGAAAGTAAAGTTTTAAAACTTTTGTTTGTTTTAAGTAAATAAGTACCTTTTTTATATCTTTACCAATCACTTTTTAGGGTTCCGTACCCAAAGGATTAAAACGGGACCCTATTACTAAGACTCCACTGTCCGTCTGTCTGTCTGTCTGTCACCAGGCTGTATCTTATGAACACAGATCACAGATGATGTATTTCTGTTGCCGATAATACAACAAATAATAAAAATAAAAAAAGTTAAAATTTAAAGGGGTATAAAAAAGAAACTTTTTTTTGCGGCGTTTTATGCCTTGTGGTACGGAACCATTCGTGTGCGAGCCCAACTCGCACTTGGCCTGTTTCTTCAAACCTTTTACTTTCCTTTGCCCGTCCTTAACCTTGTCAAATTTCAATGCAATTTGGTACATAAGTAAAGATTTAACTTGTTTTACAATCCTATCTCTTACTAATAATATTATATTTATTTCAAAGTTAGTAGTGTGTGTTACTCAATCAAGCAAAAATGGCTGGTCGGATTTGGATAGGCACAAAGATAGTTTATAACCTCGATAAACACAGGATACTTTTTAAGTAAGTCGATAATACGTTCCCGTGGGATAATTTCCGACCTCCACGCGAGCGAAGCAAAAACTAGAAAAAAAAAACAGTGGCACTCCGGGAGTGCCGACAGAAGTGAAAACTTGAACCATTACGTGTGTACTTTGTGAATCGTCTTATAAACAAAACACGCGCGGTACCGGCTACGGCCATCCGTCTTACGAATTTTCGATCAGGTCACGTGTCCTGACGCGAGTTTAACATTTTTTACCCATTACAAAAAAAGTGTACAACGCCGCTAAAGAAGTTTACACTTCAAAAACAAAAGACGATAAGATGTATGCCTATTTTCATTTAAGTAAAATAAATTGCGTACCCCATACCAATCACTGTCACAATATTAAATTAAATTATATTTTTTAAATGATGACCGTGAATGTGTGGGAGGGAGGAAAAACAGCTGATATGCTGTACTTGGTACTCCCACACAGTTATTTATAGCTTTACACCAGTATGATGTAGTAAATGGAGTACTATCCTTTATTTATTGATGTTTATTGGTAATTCTGCTAAAAAAGTAAGAAAGTAGGTGCAATGGTGGCCCAGTGGTAACAGTCGCGACTTACGAGTTGTAGGACGCAGGTTCGAACCCAGACAGGCGCTTTTCTTTGTGTAAATTATTTCATCACTAGACTGCTCTCAAAATGGTGAAGGAAAACACCGTGAGGAATCTGACATGTCCTAGAACCAAAAAATTCTAAGACATGCGCCATCTACCATCCCGCACTGGGCCCGCGTGATGGATTATAGCCCTCCATTTCGAAGAAAGGAGGCCTGTGATTATGATAAATACTTAAGAAAAACACCAACAATATTTTACAACAGTTGTAAACCAATCAATGATTTTTACCTATCGTCAATACGCGTCATGCTGTATTTCCCATGGTAGACGGTTGAGCGTATAATGCGTGCCACGAAAGATGAGACTTGACACACCACGTGGTTTGACTTGCGCAGTACACGATTTTAGGTATCTTTAGCGGTATGAGGTCTGAGTGCGGGACGGGACCGGACGTCATAGGGGCGGCGGAAAGAGCGGGGGAGGCGGGGTCAAGTCTCATCTTTCGTGGCGCGCATTGTAAGTTAGTCTTCCACTGTTAACTTATCGGTGTCAAATCCTGACACATCTATAAAACACATCTATAAAAATGGTGGCATAACAATCACATTGATAAGAAACAATCTTTAATTTTCTAAGAGCATTATTTTTAAGGTTCTGTACCTCAAAAGGAAAAAACGGACCCCTTATATCACTTTGTTGTCCGTCCGTCTGTCAAGACCCTTTATCTCAGGAACGCGTGGAGGAATCGAGTTGAAATTAAAACTAGGTCTACAGTCTCTTGAAGCTGTGAAAATTTAACGTAAAAAAAGATACGACCGTTCATGCCGCAAAAAACGTAATCTCGATACTCTCAAGGGATCCAAAATGTATTGGGTACTTCTCGTTGACCTAGAATCATTAAATTCGGCAAGAAGCAATGTCATGTAGCACAAGTAAAGGAAGAAATCCGAAAACCGTAAACTTATAGTTCCATAAAAAAAAAATCCCATGATAAACTATTTATATACCTACAAATTTGTACGGAACCCTCGGTGCGCGAGTCCGACTCGCACTTGACCGGTTTTCTAGTATGGATTGAGAATTTTTTAGAGAAATAAAATCTAGAAGTTCTAGTATGTTTTTTGTTAAAAATAATATTATCTTCTTCTCCATACTACTTAATATAATAAATTCGAAAGTAACTCTGTCTGTCTGTATGCTACCTTTTCATGCGTAAATCACTGAACGGATTTCGATAAAATTGGCAGAGAGTTCGATTGCATCCCGGGTACGGACATAAGATAGTTTTTATTACATTTATTGTTTTCTTTTTTTTTTAATGTTTGATGTAAATTGATGGCCTGAAACATAGGTTTTCCATAATAAACCTAGATCAGGCAGGTCTACATTACAGTTAGAATTTAATTTTTCCTTGATTGTAATTACTTAATGTAAATCTTATTTTTACTTTACTGTTTTGAATAATTTTTTTTGAGAGGACCTGTCCAGTCAGTGCACGCATTTGTCAGAAATCATGCAGCTCAACTCAAGACTGAAGGAGCTCAACGATTCGACGAACAATACCAAAGAAAGGACATTTGGGTAGGCCACATAAATTACTCAAACTGCCAGACCAAAGAGAGAATAATAAAAAATGACTAAAATAAATGACCCACATCGTCTTCACATTCACAATAATTAAAATAATGTAATACTTTAAAAAGTAAGCAAATGTCAGTTAAAAAAAAAATCATTAATGTCAATGTGTATATAAAAAAAAAACATCAAAAAAATCATCATCATCGTAAAAACATTACTTATACATTTTTTATATCAACTTAATATTGCATAATATTATCTTAGGAAAATGTTTAAGTACCTAAGTACTTACTAATGTAAACAAGAGCCTAGAATATTTGTGTGATAATGTTTTTATTTATGCATTAGGTTCACATTACAGGCCTACAGTTTAATTGATGGAAAATTCCTTTTTATAGCCATCTGCATACTACTAGGGCTCGTTTGAATGATGCAGAAAATAGTACCATTATAAACAAGAACAAATTTGGTACTGGCAACACAAATGAGCCAATCTCATACAGCCATAGAATTTCAAAAAAGTCTCATTGTGCTAGTAATATTTGACATATTGACTTTAAAATACCTTATGCCTTGTAAAATACAAAGGCAGTCAGCAAACCAGCAGCGGAGCGGCGGCCTAGGTTCAGAACAAAACAATATACTTATTCAATCTAAAAAGGTATATCTAACAGAAGGGCATTATGATGATCATCATTGCAACCAAAACAAATAAATAAAAAAATAAACAACACCTGTTCTACATTTAAATTTCGATTGAAAGAATTTAAAAATGAAAATGCAGAATGGTATGCTACTGAAATATTTTGGGTTTAAAGACAGCAATGTCAATTTAGTTGACATTAAATGATTGCATGTAATGTTTACATTACACCTGGACCTTGGTTTTTAGTACTTGGAGACATTTTTTATACAGGCTTTCAAAACATAAATAAATTGAATTCTCAAAACTATATAAAATGGGAATTCTCTATTCTGCTAATAAGTGATAAGGAGTTAAATTGTTAATTAAATTGTTCATCTCAAATTAATAAATTATAAAATTTCCATATTAATCAGCAGCAATTTATTATTATTAATTTAAATGAAGTAATTTGTGTTCATTATCAAAATTTATTGGCCGAAACTAAATATATTCCACTATACTAAATTATCATAATATTTATGACCATTGAATTTGTGTTAATCATAAGTTACAAGCTTTATAAGTAGTTATTCATTCAGGCCACTTTCCAGTTTCACCTATTCAATTGAATTAAGTTTTAGTAAACAATGCTATCCCTTTAAAAAAAGTAACCCTTGATTAGAAAATTTTCTTTTTTTGTAATCTTAAAATAAAAACAATTTTATAGATGAATAAAGGTCCTTTAGTGTATTTTAAAACATTCTGATTCCAAATTTAGAATAGGTTAATGTTCTGCCTAATAAGTCATCAAGTATGTACATAATGACATTCGGATCATTTGACATTCATACCAACTTTGATTTAAGCACTGTCTCATAGTAACTATTCATTGTCAATGTAAAGGTTATACCTAAATTATTATATGGTACACTCAATATTTAAGGTATTGTAATTGGTTTTTCCACTAGCTTAAAGACGGTGAGATTAGGAGGAAAAATATGCATTGAAAATGGGGAAACATTGTCATAGGCTGGGAATTCGTTCTACTAAAACTACCATTATAACAGGGGGGACTTTATGAGGAAACTGAGTGTTGAAATTAGGGAAAATTGTGACAGTAACTACTTGTACACTGAGAATTGGCTATATAACTATGCTATTGTTTATTTTTCTGCCTTGATAATACAAATATCTATCTGAAGTGCTACAGAATGAATGAATGACATTAGATCACTTGACTGCCAAGGAGTTGGAGGACCAAGACTTTTTGGTGTAGGACCTTTTTGGTGGGATAATAGACAAGGAGGACTTACCAGCAGGTGGGTGTGGCGTTGTCCACCGTGTCTTGATTGGGCTGCGAAGGAGACTCGGCTCCCCGCGCGCCGCCCGCCACAGAAGAAGCCGTGGTGTCGCTCTGCCCCCTCACTGCGACCGCATCATCACGTCACCACGTCCACAACACGCACTGCTATTATCTCGACCTCACTGACACTAGTTGCATCTCAACCTGAAAATCACCACACCACAAACTCGTATCACAGTCTCGTAGCAAGTTCCTAGCGCCCGCGGCCGCCAGAACACCACAGACGTGCACTCACACTGCCCCGGATTCGGACTCAAACCAACTCCGAGCACTGAGATCACGCCCTGATATCACCACACACGATTTATCCCACAAAAAAATGGCAACCTTTCCCACTAATAACCGAGTCGACTCACTACTTCACCATGGAATACTGTAATATTTATAAACTTTCACAAGTTAATTATAGATCAGACATTACTATTAACGTTTGAACATAAGTAAAAGCTGAGAAAATAATATTTATAAATAGCTTCGGATTATTTTGATACAAATCTATATCGGTGTATCACTCAATACACACCCCTGATTCGGGCGGACTGGAACCTCTTCTTTCTCTTTACGATACGTTTAACATATGAAAATTAGCACGGATTAGTTAATATTACTACAATTGTATGACCTACACCCTGATAACTACAAAGACATTTTGTAGCAATGACAGCGATCCGTATCGGCTTCACAGAACCTATAGAAAAAAATCAACATGTCGCCTCCTGTGATATTGCAAGGTGTTTTTTTATCATTGAAACTTCAGTCAAAATCGAGATAAAGGGGCGTGGTCATTGAGAATCGAGAAGATTTTCCATCCATGAACGACAGAGATAAACAACGTCAAGTTGTGCATATTTGGAAAAAAGATAGCCAATCTATTAGTTTATCATTTGTACATGTTTTAAACGTTGAGTCTATAGAAAGATGAATAATTTCAAAGGAAAATACTGGCCAAATAGAAAACGGTCATTAAAATTTATTTTATTCGACTAAAAATAAAGTGATACTTTTCTATAATATACTCATTTTAATATTAAATTGGAAGAGTTTAGTTAAATCGATCGATCGATCGAGTTTAATCTTCTATAAAATGCTGATGGCAATTATCCTATAAGAAATCGCATTACATCAATTAAAATAATTTACTTTTGAAATGCCCTGTTTCACCAACATTGTGGAAAATAGTACCTTTCTGGAAAATATTGCATTTTCTTGTCACACACATCACTATAAATATTCCCTCTCCCTCCCCATGCTCCCTCCTCTTTTGTCTATGCTAGGAATGAATGAATTACATTTTTGCATGACAAGACGTGACAGCTGACTGAATGAAACTCAAATAAATGTCAAAAAATCGTTCAAATGGCGCGATTTATTTGTGGATGAATTTGTTATTCCAGGACAGTTTTTTGTATTAAAATAACAATTTTTATGTGTAAAACCAAACAAATCAATAAAATGGCAACGAATAACAAAACCTTGCATCTGATAGCGTCCAAACTTGGACTTGGCGAGGAAGATAAAGTTTTGAAGTAAGTAAACAAACACGTTTAGGGAAAGACATCAAATTAAGCATTAATAAACAAGCCAATGTATATTAGGCTCTATTAAATTATTGTTTTTAAAGTAATTTGCACATTACTATTCTAATAAACCAAAATGAAATAATAAAGCATGATGTTTTCAGTTTCCAGATACCACACATTGTTTTTTTTAGGTTGTTTAGTTTGGTACTTGCCAAAGTACCAGTCTTGTGCATGGACTGTACACATCTTTGAAGCCGGACTTCCGCCCCTAAGACCAATTATACATATATCAACTTGCCTAGCTTTGTCCCAACTATGTTGGGGTCGGCTTCCAGTCCATCCGGATGCAGCTGAACATCAGTATTACACATGAAGCGACTGTCTATCTAACCTCCACAACCCAGTTACTGGGTAACACAACCCCTTGGTAAGACTGGTTGTCAGACTTGAGTTTCTGAATACCCATAACAGCTGCCAAGATCTGCAATGACAACCTGGACCAACAGCTTAACATACTTTCCGAGGCAGGAGGGATCTCGATGTTTAATGGATGGTCACCCATCCACAAATCAACCGCGGCAAGTGTAGCTTAACCTTCGATCGACCCATTCGGCTGTTATCATTTAGCCACAAACCCCTCATGTGATTCTAATTGGTGTACAAAGAAGCACATATTCTATTTATCTATCTAATGCAAACTCCTGTTGCTTGTAATTTCAGTAAAGCAGCAGAATTGGAGCGTCTGCTGCAGACAAAGAGTATGGCAGGCAGCAACATGACTGACACCAGCAAAGTTGTCATATGCTTGGACTTGGCTGCATCTATGTTGGGGGCAGATTTGGACATAGTAAGTAGCATACTCATTGTTTAGTCTGTGCATAATAAGCATAGACATAATCAGCAAATAACTCTCCGACTGCTGACATACAGGCCTCCTCTCTGTGAGAGGGAGTGGACTATAATCCACCACGTGGGCCCCAGAGCGGGTCTGTGCAATCAACATTTATTTTCAGCAATATCTTTGTAAGTAACTATTTCGAGAATAGGCTTTTGCACAGCAGTGGGACATTATTGGATAATAATAATAAAATAACTTTTTTGGCTTTCTTTTGTGACCTTTATAAGCTTCTTTTATTTTCTAGAAAAAGAGCTTTATCAGTGAAACTTGTAGCCAGCTATCAGTGAAACTTGGTAACTACATTGGGGTCGGCTTCCAGTCTAACCGGATGCAGCTGAATCTCAGTATTTTACATGGAGCGACTGCCTATCTGATCTCCACAACCCAGTTACTGGGTAATATGATACCCCTTAGTGACACTGGTTGTCAGACTTTCGGACTTCTGATGACCCGTAATGACTGTCAAAGATCCACGAATGACAGCCGGGACCAACGGCTTAATGTGCTTTCCGAGGCACGGAGAGGTCCCACAGTATGTAAAGGTGGTCACCCATCCACAGACCTGATCGATCGACCTGTTTGACTGTTATTATGTATTTAGCTACGGGGCCCCTCTGTAGTCTGAATAAATAAAGTACTCCTTTACATTTTACAAATCATCCCCTCAAATCTTTACCTATCATCATCATTTCAGCACGGAATCACTCACTGCTGGATATCGGCCTCCCCTTTCTTCTGCCATACTTCCCGGTTTCCATCAGCTTCATCCATCGTTAGTTATTTACCTATGAATTACAGAAATCAGCAATAAAATACTCTGGACTCAAGCCATCAGCGTACACAAACACAAAAAAGGTGGTGCAGAACCTTCTAGAACTGAGCAGTGACAAGCTGACCGCCACCATGCTGTGTCTGACGCTGCAGTGTCAAGGAGTACAGGAGCTTGCTGATAGGATCCTTGAGGAGTACCAGCGGCTGGCTAAAATTGTGAGATTATTTTTTTACATAATGTAAACATTCATAATTATTGATTATGCTATAATGTCTGTAATTTGACATTGTCATATTGCTAAAAGACGCTTAATTGTACTGCAATTAACATAACTATATGATCGCCAACGCTCTCAGGCTAGGTGGAGCGATGATCTTCGCAGGATGGCTGGTAGCAGCTGGATGAGGGTTGCCGAAAATCGAGTTGAATGACGTGCGATAGGAGAGACCTATGTCCAGCAGTGGACTGCTATAAGCTGATGATGATGAAGAAATAACTATATTAATTTGTTTGTATAGACGATAGCACATCAAGCTACTACAATCTGTCTTTCTTTAATAGATTTTCAACTTTATCGCTAAAGGATAAGGTTCAAAGTTGATTGGGAAAATTTGACAGTTTCGGGTAGCTTGATGTGCTGGCGTCTGTACTTAAATCATGATCCTTTGTTTGTTTCACTGTTGAGATTATTAGTAGGCCTACGTACAGACGCCAGCACATCAAGCTACTACAATCTGTCAAATTCCTTTAATAGATTTTCAACTTTATCGCTAAAGCATAAGGTTCAAAGTTGATTGGGATTTGACAGTTTCGGGTAGATTGATGTGCTGGCGTCTGTACATCAGTTTGTGGTGTGATAAAAAATGATGATGAAATAGTGTAAAATATTCATTTCATTCAATCTTACATACTTCTTGTAAGTCACAAAGGATTCATATAAGCTCCATATAATTAAACTAGCTTCTGTCCGCGACTTCGTCCGCGTGAAATTTCATGTTCCCCCCACCCTATTTCAAGTAAAAAAAATATCAACTTTATTTCAATGTCAATTAAGTTGATTTCAGAGTGACCAGCACTATTGAAAAGTTATAAAAATGTTTGAAGTTGTAGCGTAAACTGAACTTTATTGTGTAGGAATTAAGGTTATTTTTCCACTAATTCATATTTGTTTACATTTTTGGCAAATAAATCGCGAATGCAGATTATGTGTATATCCAACTGTTACTGTTGCTGGATATTGCCCTCTTACACATTTTTCTTTAAGGGGGAAGCGCTAAGGTAGCCCGCGAAATTCAAATTTTCTTACGTTTATTGCAATTTGCTATATATGAATCGCGGCCGTAAGAAATATATGTTTACAGAATTATAATCATTAAAGTCATCAACACAACTCTCTAAGACCACGTAAGTCCAAAGAATAACTGTTTCATGAAATCATCATTCTTTGGACTTACGTGGTCTTAGAGAGTTGTGTTGATGACTTTAATGATTATAATTCTGTAAACACATATTTCTTACGGCCGCGATTCATATATTAATCAACGTACAACTTAATACTGACCAGCAAATTCCAAAAAACCTAAAAAAAATTGAATTTCGCGGGCTACCCTGGCGCTTTCGCCTTAATGTACTTCTCTTTGTTTTCAGGAAGTTGACCTGAATCTCCCTCAGTATGTGTGCATGGCTGTTTATCAAGCTTGCAGGTGACGTATCAACTTCTTTATTCATTTTTTTAAATGCATTATTACTAAATGTAGCATACCCAAAATGTTACATAAGATTTATTGTATTACTAGTTTTTTCATAAACTTACAACTTTACAAGCAATTTAACCTGTAGGTCATCATATTTTTTGCTAATTAATTCGTCTATAAGAAGGTGGATAATTTTAGCATACAGGTTCAAAGTAGTTCCGTCATGGTTATATTAATATTATTCATATTTGACCACTTTATATATAGATTATAATATTAGTAGGATATACTAGCTGCGCCCCGCGGTTTCACCCGCATGTGTCGATGCCGTGGGAATATCGGGATAAAAAGTAGCCTATACTATATTAATCCAGGGTGTCAACTACCTCCATACAAAATTTTATCAAAATTGGTCCAGCCGTTAGAGATTTTAATACAGTTTTCAGTAATAAATAGATTGATTCAAAAGGAAGGTTTATATGTACAATACATCTATATTATAGTAAAGAAATGCCGAGAAAATCAAAGATTTGTAATGTGATGTCGTAACAAACATATTTTTGTGCAAACGCTGGCTAAACCTTACGAGATAGATCAAATTAATGTACTAGCTACGGAATTGTATATCTTAAAAAGATCGAATAAAAAGTCCGCGATGGTACATGTTTTATTTCCTAAGGATAACCCACAGTAACCATTTTTATCTTTTTTTCATTTTTATATTACAAAAAAATTATGGGTTATTTACCAAGCTATTTTAAACAATACAGTATTATTCCTTATCCAATTAAATACATTAGATACGTTGTGCATTTCATGGAGATCAAAATTGCCCTTTATAGCATATCATTAAAATTTATATCTTAGAAGATATCAGAGATTTAAAAAGCCGCTGAGCGGCTGGCTGAGTGGTACGAAATTCGCCGGGTCAGCTATACAATAAATTATACTGTATTGTAATGCTAAATGTGCCATTCTTGTTTTGTGGTGTGAGCTTGAACTTGTCAAGATCGAATTAAATCCTTAATTAAATCATTTTCAGAATTAACAAAGTAAAAGTGCCAAAGAGTAAAATAATAGAGAAATCGAGACTGAAGCCTGCACAGTGGGCCAAACTGGACGCTGACTGGACAAAGTTTACTGATCTACACTTCGCAGCCGCCAATAAGAAAAAAGGACGTCCTCCTAAGAATCCTGTGGATAATGGTAAAATATATTTTCTTATCAATAAAATGCCAACTATACCAAGACCCCTCCGTGCCTCGGAAAGCATGTTAAGTCGTTGGTTCCGGCTGTCATTTGTGGATCTTTGACAGTCGTTACGGGTCATCAGAAACCTGAAAGTTTTCAACCAGTCTTACTAAGGGGTATTGTATTACCCAATAACTGGGTTGTGGAGGTCAGATAGGCAGTCGCTCCATGTAAAATATTGGTATTCAGCTGCGTCCGGTTAGATTGGAAGCCGACTCCAACAGTGAAGAAAAGCTAGGCAGCTGATGAAAATGCACACTAATGTTGAGCTCCTTAAGTTTTGAGTTGAGTTGCACGATTACTGACAAAAACGTGCACTATTGTCCGCGCGGAACTAGTTGGCCGCGCCTTAGCTACAGTTCGCGTCAAATAACTTTGCCGCTCTGAAGTTAGGCTTCTCGCTAGCCGCGCATGCGCGCTGCTGTTTTATTCATAGGATTAACTACTGCGCAGTAATTTGTTACCTACTTCAGAGCGGCAAAGTTATTTGACGCGAACTGTATGTGACCGGTGGGACGGAGGGGCGGGGGCGCTTGCTGTCATTAATCTCACGTGCGTTGCGAACACTAGGCAACCCGCCGCCTCACCCCTGTCCCCACCTAAGGCGCGGCCAACTAGTTCCGCGCGGACTATAACTGGACAGGCCCACTCAATATGTGTGGTTCTTTCCTCAAAAGGCCATTTTAAACACCAATTTACATAGTATTCACATGACAGATCATGTCAGAACTAAGATTATGTCTGGACTTTTGCTGGTCAGTATTATTTAGGTTGTGTGTTAGTCAAAATTTGATTTGCGACCGTAACAAATATGTATTTACATAATTAAATCATCAATGCAACTCTCTAAATTAAAATAACCCCAAGGAATTACTATTTCGTGATTTCATTAGAGGTAAATTTTAATTAAGGGTCACAAGTCAATCTGTTTGTTACTGAGCTTATAACTCGAGAATCACTAATCTGATCATCTTAAATCGTAGATAATTATGGTCTCTGGCAGGTATGAGTATGTTTTATTCCACACAAGCGCAGCGGGGGCACAGCTAATGCTATACGAAAGAAAAATGCACGTCATATTTATTGATGAGACTATTATACTGCAAGGTTATTTAACGCGCGGCCAAAATCGGAACTAAAGCCGCCATCTTAGTTTATTATTTACTTTCAAGTGAAATTTCACAAAACAATTGCACAAATTTGCCATGCCCTTTTCAACGCGATTCTAGCAAAAGCAGCAATATATCTAAGTTTTTTTTTTTATATAAAAATTAAATGGTAATTTTACAAGCTTTATTAATGTGTCAAATAAATTCGACACACTGCAATGTAGGCAGCGTGGCCGAGTGGTCTAAGGCGCTGGTTTTAGGCACCAGTCCGAAAGGGCGTGGGTTCGAATCCCACCGCTGTCAAAACTTTTTAACATCCTGAAACGCAATAATTCAATAAAATATTAATTCCGTGACCGAATAAAATAATCGGGGGAAAAAATAATATAATTAATTGTTTTTAAATGTTTTTTTTTAACAGTTGAGAATGACGAAAACATGGATATCGAATTACCTAAGCAAGAAGAGCCACAACAAGAGCAAGTAGAGCTTTACGAAGACTGGAAGAAACGTATGCTAGAAGCGGCCTATAAGGAAATTAAGGAATTAAAAAAAGTCGAAGCTAGAAAAAGTGTGACGCCTAGAAAATCTCCTAGAAAAACCCCTCAGAAATTTTCACCCTACAAAAGTCCAGCAAAGACAAATGGTGTAAGACTTTTATTTCCTTTAGATTTATGATTGTAGTTATTTTTAATTTATTCTGAATTTTGACTTTTTTAGTTTTTTGATTTATTTAAGATTTTTTTTTTAATAATTAAAATTAGTTTTCGATTTTTGCTTTATTTTTCTTTAAAACAATATTTGTTGTGCAGCAGAACTAGCTTTTTTTTTGCTATTATTTAGAGCAAAATTGCGTAAAAGAAATTAATTAGATGCCATATTTCTTATTTTTTAAAACAATAAGTCTTTTAATGATTTCAAAACGTAACAAAATATGCCCAAAACCTTCTTCACTGAAAATCAAAACCAACAAAAACTATTAGGCCATGAAACGTTTCTTATACAACATTTACAAAACTTTATCTTTTTGTACTATAAAGCAAGAACTATGGATGTAGACCCCAAAGTGTTACTGAACTCGTCAGAAGAAGTCGTGCAGTTTGATGACGCTAGCAGACCTTCACTGGCCTACCCAACATCCCTAGGATTCCTCTTCATCTTCACTACGCTCTTAGTAGGCGTGATCGTAAGGGCGATAATGCTCTGGATCGGAAAGTGCATACCTTACCGAGTTATAATGTTTACGCTTGGAGGGCTCGCGGGATTTTGTGCCAACAGGTTTCCGAGCGTAAAACCGATAGTTCACATATGTTTTATGGATGTAGATGTGTTACTAATAACTTTCCTACCGCTCTTGATTTTTCGGACGTCCTACAGCGTTGATGCTCATTCGTTTTGGCGGAGTTTGCCTCAAATTTTGCTGGTTGGCGTGCCAGGAGCATTGCTGACAGCGTTAATGGCAGCCTTCATGGCATTCTACTTGATTGAAACATCTTGGAATTTCTCAACAGCATTACTTTTTGGGATTGTTTGCTCGCCAATATACCCTTTGGAAGTCGTGAAGCAATTAAAGTCAATGTCTAAAGCAAAATATATAAGTGTACTCCTGCTTGGCGAAGGATTACTAGGAGATGTCACAGTCATGATAGAGTTTACAGCTGTCTTTGGATACATAGCCAGCGCGTTGACAGAAGTCTCAGAAGTTACGTTATTTTTGATACGATACGCTGGAGGGGGAATCCTCTTAGGCGTAGTGATGGGAAAGATCACAGGCACGTTATTATCGATAACATATTACGACCTAATCTGTGCTGTGACTGTGACTTTGGCTGGGGCGTACTTAACATATTATATCGGTGAAAAGTTTTTATATGTCTCCGGGTTGCTGGGGACTGTGATAACTGGGGTGCTGGTCAGTAATAAGAAGTCGACTATTGCTGGGGATGTGGAGCAGGTTGTGTCCCACTTCTGGATGATACTGGGCCATGCAGCGAATACATTGGTGTTCACAATGATTGGGGTGGTGATTTTTGAGAAAGTTAGTGATGTTATCAGTGTTCGGCAAGTTTCGTTGATCTTCGTGACTTATACTACGGTTTATTGTTCGAGGTGAGTTTTCTTTTCCGTTTTTTAGGTAGTTAAGTAGACTCGGAAAATGCGCAAGTATTTAGAGTTGCGCAGTGTTGTGACTTCTCAACGATACCTATATGTTATGAATATCTTTTGACTTTCTTTGGCACAATAAGTAATTACTAATTGCTAGGTAGTTTAATCCTCTTGGCAATCACAATCACCTGATATAATCCAGATGGGCAGGGAATGGGCATCCCCTATTACTAGAGTAATTAAAAACTCTTGAATTATACCTTGTATAACTTAACTTGTTTTAAATATTTTCATATAAATAAAGGGACACACACATTACACTAGACTGAAACGCAAAATTTCAAAAACTCAAAGTCAAAGCATTCATTTCAAAATTTTCAGATAAACCAATTACAGCCACTTTTGAATTGTCAAGGGGTCGGTCAGTCAAAAATGTGAAGCTAATTGTCCATTCCAAAGCGTGGTAGGTACCTATGGAAAAGAACGGGCAAGAAACTTCACGGACACTCTTTTAAATCAAAATATTGTTACAAAATATCCTCCACAATTTTTGGACATAATGTGGAATCCACCGTTCAAGGTTGATTGTGTTCGCCGCAATGACGCCGCTGCTGCGTCACATAGGGTATGACATGACGTGGCAGCACTGTATGGCGTGTGTGTGTGGGGCGGGCTGAGAGAACCACTGTCTCTTACATGTTAATGTTGTAAGGTTGATGGTGTACGCCGCAATGACGCCGCTGCTGCGTCACATAGGGTATGGCATGACGTGGCAGCACTGTATGGCGTGTGTGTGGGGCGGGCTAAGAGGACCACTGTCTCTTTGTTTGGCGTTGATCGTACTGCAGACACCGACGGTTTCGAATGCTGGAGAGGTAAGTTACTTAGCCTTTTTTATCTAGTCTTTAATAATTCTGTAGAAAATATCCCTATGAGCTTGAGCGTAGGACTATAATGTTTAGACATAGAAAAACAAATTACACTTTTAAAGCCCTAAGCCTCAGACTAACAGTACCATTACGAAATGTTGCGACTGAACACAGTATTTCTCACGTGTGTGTGTCTTGTATGTGTGTGTCTTGTGTTTGTGTGTCTTGTGTGTGTGTGTCGTGTGTGTATGTGTCGTGTGTGTATGTCTTGTGTGTGTGTGTCTTGCGTATGTGTCTTGTGTGCGTGTGTCTTGTGTGTGTCTTGTGTGTGTGTCTTTTGTTTTTGTGTGTCTTGTGTGTGTGTGCTTTATGTGTGTGTGCATGTGTGTGTGTGGGATTTCCGTGATTTCGACTTCGGAATGCCGCTGCCGTTGAGGATTAAGAACACCTCAGCTTTCTGACGTCAATGTTTATTGATGGCGATAAATGGACTGGAGAGTCCATTACATTACTAATATAACTGAGTACATTACTATAGTATAGGTACCCTCTGCCTTCCATCTTCGGCTCCTACAGACGTGTTGCTACGCATAATTTCGCTCTCTTCCAGATCTTCATAATCCAAACAGCAGGCCTGGTTATCCTGTCCCTCCTAATAAACGCGACTAGTATGACGAAAGTCCTGAAGATCCTAGGTCTGGCCGAGATCTCTCTCGCCAAGAAAGCGAATATGACGAACTGCGTCAAACGTATCATGATGACTCGCGACCGCTGCATCTCCATGCTGAAGATGGACAAGTTCCTCGCTGATGCTAACTGGGATTTGGTCTCCGGAGGTTGGTAAACCCTTAAAATAAAAACGTATGGATGGGTATAGTTACAAGCACATTATGAGACATTTTAGCTTTATCTCTGAGATTGATTCAGAATTTTAGATAATTTTTTTTTTAATTAAAATAAAGTTAAAATTCCATTGCAACCAATATTAATTTAAGTAATTTTTATCGCTCAAAAATTGACTTAACCCACCAGAGCAGTGGTGGATCAGTAGTAACGGCCGCGACTTACGAGTGTACGTCATAGGTTCGAAGCCAGACAGGCGATTTACTTTGTGTAAATTATTTCATCACCACTGCTCTCAAAATTGTGAAAGAAAACATCATGAGGAAGCCGGCATATGTCTTAGAACCAAACATTCTAAGACATGCTGACATCTACAAATCCGCACTGGGCCCTCCTTGTGGATCACGGCCCACGACTCTCAAAGAGAGGAGGCCTGAATCCCAGTAGTGGGAAAATTATAGGCTAATTATGTTTATGCTATATACAACTAAGAGCAATGTAAATTATCTCAGATCTTTCTCAATTCAAACAAATAGATGCGATGGTAGGTATGGGTAGGTAATCATGTTGGGGAATCTTGATGGTCTTATAAATGTCAACGTGAAGTTATTTAAAATGGTGGTCAGCGATCGTGTTTAAATGAGATGACGTCTGTGAACTGTCATATGCTTACCACTTGCAAGCCAATTTTATTTGGATAACTAATTAACTATAAGCCGCACTCCGCGATTTCACCCGCATATGTGTCGATCCCGTGGGGATATCGGGATAAAAAGTAGCCTATATGTTAATCCTGGGTGTCAGCTACCTCCATACAAAGTTTTATCAAAATTGGTCCAGCCGTTTGAGCGTGAAGAAGTAGGTAAAAAACATAAACACACACACTCACAAACTTTCGCCTTTATAATATTAGTTTGATAATGTAAGCCACTTGTGTCGGCATTCACATTGCCCTAAGTACGGCCAGATTCAAACTTTATGGCGGCTCTGAAGTGCGCTGCGCAGTACCTACCTCACCCCTCACCCCTCACCTCCGCTGACGTGAATTTGTTATTGCGTCAATACTTTAGGAGCAAATCGATTTTTAATTTAGCGTAAGTGTAAGTTCATAATATTATGCTCGTGACTGTTTTAAATGCTTCCTTCTAAAGCTCGTCTCCATTTTCCACCAGGCACTACGATAAAGCATCCATACCAGCTACAAATGTCAGGTCGCGACGAGGACAGCGATGACGACACCTACATGGGGTACCACTACACCACCTGTCCCGACTGCGAGAGGGAGATACCCAACGAACCCACCAAGAAGGAATTCGCGGAGATGACCAAGTAACATAACTATTTCATCATCTTCTGCCTAGCCTTTTCCCAATTCTGTTGGGGTCGGCTTCCTGTATAACCAGATGCAGCTTAGTAGAAATACCAGTATTTTAGAAAGAGCGACTGCCTATCTGACCTCCAAAACCCATTTAGGTCCTGTAATACCCTTCAATAAATATTTTCTGTACATGAATTAAAAGGAGACTGTTCTTCACACATGCTACGCTGGAAAAGTCTTACTTGTTCTAACTCTAAAATATTCGTCACAAACCAGGGAAGCCAACCAGCGCGTGTTGAAAGCACTAAAGATATCCTACTGGCGTCAGTACGAACACGGCAAGATCAGTAAGGACGGCGTCAGAGTCCTGGTACAGGCAGTAGAAGTAGCGGCTGATTCTGACGACGGCAGGGTCAATCTGGACCAGCTGGGGGCTTTGTGGAAGCCTAAGGTGAGGTTCCATAGGTTTAGAAGTAGCTTCGCACATACACCATACAGTACCCGGCGATAAATATTGCACATCGACCTATTCGATCCTATCGATTTTATACAAAGAATAAAAATAATTATCAAAAGAAGCAAATCATAATTGTTTTAACAGCTCCTAATAGATACCGGACTGTTTGTATTTCGTGCGACAGAGATAACGCTCTACGAAGCCGAAATTAGCCGATTGTCTCTTTCCAAAGGTCGATGTGTAATATTTATCGCCGGGTACTGTAATCTCCAAAGTGTTACAGGAGGCGAGCCTATAACCATCAAACGAGCACAAAATTCAGTCTCCGGGCTGCTTCTAAGAAATTCCTCATAAAAAAAAAACCTATATCACTATCCGACCCAGGAATCGAACCTAGGGCCTGTGTATTCTGAAAAGGGGGTGACATGTCTTTATCCCTTCATATCCGCCGGAACGTGGGTCCACGCGAGTCACAATAATGGCTTTTTAATTATTTTTGTAATTACAGCATTCAACCAGTTAAACCAGCCTGAGACACATCCATACTAATATTATAAATGCGAAAGTGTGTCTGTCTGTCTGTCTATTACCTCTTCACGCTTAAACCGCTGAACCGATTTAGATGAAGTTTGAGTCCCGGGAAAGGACATAGGATAGTTTTTATCCCGATATTCCCACAGGGTCGAGACTTCTGCGGGTGAAACCGCGGGGTGCTGCTGGTATTCTATAACTAACTTTCTCTCTCCCTAAAGACGCACGCTGTATGGCTACGCCGCAAACTGGTAAACATGATGACACCCGAAGCGGCTAATGCACAAGTACCTCGACAAAAATGGCGGCAGCACTGCTACAGGATAGTCACCAACGTCTGGTTCGACGGCTTCATCTACTTTATGATACTTTGCAACACGCCCGTCATACTGTGCGAGGTGGCACTACCGATTCCCGTGTCCCAGCCCGTCATGCTCACTATCAGGGCGCTCAACTTGTGAGTACAGTGCACAACAACCATTTTTTTTTCCGGGTCGAAAAATCCTCATGGATGTCCGCTGCCCTGGGGCGGGCGGCGGGGTCTGTCAGACTCTTACTGACTAAAAACCACCTCGGTGTTCCATCCCACACCTACGCCGGGGGTCGCGGGGGACAACACAACAACCATACCACAACAACAACATCATCATCATGTACCTACAACGCTCTACAGATTTCGATGTTCGGCACACGGATAGATCAAGACTCGGGGTACAATGCGTGCCACGAAAGATGAGACTTGACCCCGCCTCCCCCGCTCTTTCCGCTGCTCCTATGACGTCCGGTCCCGTCCCGCACTCAGACCTCATACCGCTAAAGATACCTAAAATCGTGTTCTGCGCATGTCAAACCACGTGGTGTGTCAAGTCTCATCTTTCGTGGCACGCATTGTACATTTTTTTTTATCTCACCATATGCCCGGAGAGGTCTTGTAATAACAGCCGCACGGTTTGATTGATCAGGTCAAGCTACGCTTGCCGCGGTTGTTCCGTGGATTAGTGACCATCTTTACATACTAAAACCCCTCCGTGCCTCGGAAAGCACGTAAAGCCGCTGGTCCTGGCTGTCATTTCTGGATCTTTGATAGTCACTGCGAGTCTATTAAGGGGTCGTGTTACCCAGTAACTGGGTTGTGGAGGTCAGATAGGCAGTCGCTCTATGCAAAAAACCTCATTCAGACCGCACCACACCGAACCGCACCGCACAAGAACCGCACCGCACCCCACCACCCGAACCGCACCGCACCAGAACCAACCGCACCGCGCGCACCGCGGTGCGAACCGCATTCAGATTCAGATTCTGTTTCAGATTCAGATTCAGATTCTGGTTCTGATTCGGATTCGGAATCAGATTCAGATTCTGTTTCTGATTCAGATTCAGATTCTGATTCAGATTTAGATTCAGATTCCGATTCTGATTCTGGTTCTGATTCGGATTCAGATTCAGTTTCTGATTCTGTTTCTGATTCAGATTCTGATTGTGATTCAGTTTCTGATTCTGTTTCTGATTCAGATTCTGATTGTGATTCAGATTCTGGTTCTGATTCAGATTCAGATTCTGTTTCAGATTCTGATTCTGTTTCAGATTCTGATTCTGTTTCAGATTCAGATTCTGATTGTGATTCAGATTCCGATTCAGATTCAGATTTAGATTCTGAACTGATTCTGATTCTGGTTCTGATTCAGATTCTGTTTCAGATTCTGATTCTGTTTCAGATTCTGATTCTGATTCTGTTTCAGATTCAGATTCTGATTGTGATTCAGATTCCGATTCAGATTCAGATTCCGATTCCGAAAAAATAGTCAGCGAGGTAATAATTTCTAGGAGAATTCGTGCATTGCTTTGCCACTTTCTGACCGAAATGTTAGTGGTAACATCACTGTTGGTGGCTTCTTCTGGGTAAGCTCACTCCATCGTACACTTTATCAGTGTCATCTCTGACTGAAAAAAAACCTGGTTTCGGCCGCCTCCGGTTAGACTGGAAGCCAACCGCGACATAGTTCGGAAAAGGCTAGGCAGGTGATGATGATGTGTCCTGCAAACCAAAAGGTACATTACAAATATTAATTTCAGTTTCTTCTACACGATTTACGTAATGGAAATGATTATAAAGATGTGTGCGCTCGGATTCTGCGGCTACTTCAAGTCGCACTGGAACAAACTGGACTTCTTCATTATTGTCATGGCTACCAGTGGTAAGACAGCTTTAGTACTCAATTATTGAACATGATATATTTCCCAAAGTGGTAGGCATATTCTGTGTTCGCGTTTTAGTTTCCGGACATGTAAACAAATGTATTTTTGTAAAAATACTTAATATACGTTTAATTACGGTAAACATGACGCCGAAAAGGAACACAAACACAAAAAAAAAACAAGTCGGGGAAATATGCGTCACATCCACGCAAAACGACCATCGCAGTCGCATCGCATCGTGTGTACAGACGCCAGCACATCAAGCTACTACGATCTTTCAAATTTCTTTAATAGATTTTCAACTTTATCGCTAAAGCATAAGGTTCAAAGTTGATTGGGAAAATTTGACAGTTTCGGGTAGCTTGATGTGCTGGCGTCTGTACCTATGTCAGATAGGCGCTCCATATAAAATTCTGGTATGCAGCTGCATCCGGTTAGAATAGAAGTCGCGACCCCAACATAGTTGGGAAAAGTTTAAGTATTCAGATTGATTGTTTGTTATACTGCGGGGTAATTGCGTAACGCACTAACAGTAGCAATGGCTGTCATTTTGACAGTTCAACAACATTCATTGCGTTACTTACATTGTTGAGCAGACACGTTTTTAGAACATAAGGAGCAATGGATTAGAAATACCCATCAAAATGATTCATATTGTGATTGATAGTGTGTTACGCAATGAGGGTCCTGGTTATCGCTCACCAGCACATGTATCAACCTCTTTTCTTTCAGACTTAGTTCTAGATGTGTTAGATGCCCTAACTCCTTGGGATAAATGGAACAGCGTCAACTCCAGCTTTATAACCGCTACTAAACTGTTGAGGATGCTTCGATTCCTGCGATTATGCAAGCTGGCCAGGTAAAATTATACTTTTAGATAGATAGATAGATAAAACGTTTATTCAGTGCAACAAAAGACACAATACAGGTATTAAAAACATCAAAAAAGGTGAAAAAAAAATAACAAAGATTAAAAAGATAAATTGAACCATAGACACCTAGCTCATAAACATCTATAACGGTCGATCACTACTGGGCGGTGTGTGTCTCATGGTTGCACCAAATGGGAGTCCAGCTCAGCATATGCCAGGTACAATACCTGACGCTGGTATTCTGCTGCATCCCGTTAGTGACACACGGATGTCGAGAAGACACACATCACACACATCTTTTCACATGTCTTCTATACTATCTAATATTAAAAAGAGGTAAAAGGGGATTGTAGCTAATCGGCTGATGGGCAAAACCCATAGTCGGCCCAACACTACAATTTAGTTTGTATGAAAAAATCCCTTTTTAAAGGGCTTTGAAGGTCCGTGGCATACCTACTTGTCCGCCATTTTGTTTTTTTTTTCAAAATGGCGGCCACTCGTGTACCAATATAAATCGAAAGCTGGCAAACAAAAAACAATAATATACCCCCCTGATGTCAGCTGACGTACGTATTTTCTTTCTTTTCTTTCTATCGATTTATATTGGTTTAAAGCGTGGCCGCCATTAAAAAAAATCAAAATGGCGGACAGGTGCCACAGACCTTCAAAGCCCTTTGTGAGTTTTTATCTAGGGGTAATCTTCGGAACCACTGATCCGATTCAAAAAATTCTTCCACAAATGGGAATCTACAACACTATTATAAGTTCGAAAGTAATTTCCCGTATGTTACCTTTTCAAAGCTGAACCACTGAGCGAATTTAAATAAAAATTGCCCTTGTTGCGGATTACCCTCTCACAGTGAGGATGCCTGTTTCAAAAATTATCCTACAGAAATTCCGTAATTGCATCAGTATTTTCAGAGATTAACTTTTACAAAACATACAAACGAGTTTACCTAAGTATTCATAAATTTGCTTGATTAAAATACTCTCAGGATTATTTTTTGTTTTAGGGTATCAGTGCCCAAAATAATGGCTTATATAGACCGCATGATCGATATACAACTGGCTTTTGGTTATGACGTTGGAAAGGTGATTGCATATACATACCTAAACTATTTTAATTATTGAAAATTTAAGTTAACCTTTGACGATACGTACGGGTCTATCGAATGGTTAAGCTACGCTCGCCGTGGATAGCTTTTCACAATTACGATGTTGATGCCATAGAGAAAGTTATTCAGTTCGATGATCTGTACCACACTTTTAAAGATGACCGCGCATTTTTGATACACTCTGTCATCATCATCATCACCCACTGCTGGAGAAAGGCCTCTCTTTTCTTGAGCCAATCTCCACGCCCCTGTGCCAGCCTCATCCAGGTTCTACCAGCGATGGCAACAATGTCGTCTCCCCATCTCGGCGTCGGACGGCCGACATCTCATCTTCCAGTCCTTGGCAGGGTCGTCTTAACCATATTGGGCGCCGGGGTGCGAAAATCAGCTTACGCTCCAGTTTTTGTGTTTTTTATTTTTTATTTTATCCTTTACAATAAAATTACGTACATTTTCAAACATCAAATTTAATTTTTCCGGCTTTAAAATCGGCAATATATATCTTGATTTGAGCCGAAGTTAATCGTATGTAGTTTTTTATTAATTTCAATTTCGAGAAGGTTGTGGTGGCACGTGTAGGTACCTATAAGGATTGGCGTGCGCCCCCTAAGACGCTGCGCCCGGGTGCCACGCACCCCTTGCACCCCTCTGGGTAAAGACGGCCCTGGTCCTTGGACACCACTCTGTCACAACCTTACTCCACCTGCCATCAGTGCACCTTGCCAGGTGCCCTACCCAACTCCAATTGAGTTCCATAATACACTATATTATGTAACTATGTGTAATTATTACTAGGGTTTCGTCACTGGTGCTCAAGAAGTTTGCACACTCCTGCCACAATTGGTTGATAACAAGCAGATACATGATATGTTGGCAACAAAACTGGATAGTGACAGGTAATTAACATAAAATCACGTCTCCTGTATTCCCCTAATTGATAGGCGATATGCACACACCGACTTCCTTGTATACAGTGTGTTAGGTTAAACGAGGGACATATTTTAAGGGAATGTAGTACTCATGAAAATGAACAACTTTTAATATGGGCCTGACTCAAAAATATGAAAAAAAAAAACAGCTGTTCCCCACATTTTGTCCAGTTATGCGAACAGAAATGTATAGAGCGGCTGGTTTTATTTTCTCGATTTCAATGTTGGTTTCTTAGTAAAAGTTCTTCATTTTTATGAGTACTACACTCCCTTAAAGTATGTCCCTCGTTTAACCTAACACACTGTATATGAGTTGGAGACGACATTAAGACTATAAATTATACTGCGGCAAGACACCACCCTGCGCTTCATAATTCAAGTAGCAGATGTGCGAGAAAAAACAGCCAGTCTGAAGTGGGAGTGGGCTGGACACGTCCCACGAATGCATCCGGAGAGATGGGTAAAGATCGTCACTCGCTTGACGTCTGAGGGAGAGCATCGCCGTCGAGGTAGATCGCGGCGATGGTGGTGTAACGATTTGATACCTAACGTTTGCAGGGTTCGCACAAGACATGGTTAGGAAGGAAAAAGGGGAGGTCTTTTAACAGCAGGGGAACACAATATAGGCTAGCAAAAAAACTTCTTCCTTTTTAAATTCCAGTTTTTAGGACATAGACATATTATTATTTTTTACATATTTTGCAATCACGATGTTGGTTTCATGGAGAAAGTTGTTCAGTTTGATGGTCAGTAGGTACAGACGCCAGCACATCAAGCTACTACAATCTGTCAAATTTTCCCAATCAACTTTGAACCGTATACTTTAGCGATAAAGTTGAAAATCTATTAAAGAAATTTGACAGATTGTAGTAACTTGATGTGCTGGCGTCTGTACCACACACTTAAATAATTATGATCACACATTTCCGATACACGCTGTACTAAAAAACATTACCCTCTTTTTAGTTTTGGCGGCAGTCTGTTAAAAACAAAGGAATAAAAATCTCAGATCACCTTATGTTTGGTTATAGATTAGCTGTAACTCGTCAGCTAGGGTTACTGCAACGCGACAGACCCTGGACCGCTATCACGGTGAAGACCAGGCAAGCCACCACATCCACACTCAACATCATGATCTTGGATGCCATGCAGCTGAAGGAAGAAGGTAACATCATATGAGTGTAGAATCCATAAAAAAATTGAAGTGTCTGTTTGTAATGTCAAAATAACAGAGGGCTAATGAGGGTATTCTGAAATGACGTTCGCTAGGTGGCAGCACTGACACGTCAGGTCCAGGCATCTGTCAAAGAGCCTATATTTTCTTTAGTCATGACTGAATGATGAACGAATGAATGAATCGAATGATGAAAGTCATCTTATATTTTATATTGGAAGACCTCTTGTCACAGTGGTGCCAACTGGTGTCGTAAATTTTCACGAAAACCCTCATTCCCGTAATTTTATGAACGTTCACACGTGATCTCATTTTCAATATGTCAAAAACTTATACACACGTTTTTGACAAATTTTTAAATGATAAATGATTTATTTTCTGTAAGTAGGTTTGTACAAACACTTTTACACGTCAAAGATAAGATAGATAGATAAGTAAGACGTAGACGTAGTAGATAAGTTTGACGTTTCCTAGACGACTGAGAGAAGGCTGGAACAAACTCAGAGGTCACAGTCTCTTTTAAAGTCCAGACAAAATCTTGGTAAGATCCAAGTGAGGATCATGTAGATTAGTGTCTGAAATGGTCTTTTATGTTTGAAACACCGTGAAAAGAGAACCTCTTTACGATGAATCAAAATCAATGATCATTAATCATCAATAATACTTGTAAAGCCTTCTTCCCTCATTTTAGGTTTTCTGGACGAAATGGAGTACACACTACTATTAAACGCGATTCAAGAGAAAATCCAACTGTGTCGTCATAAAGGCAGCTTAGTGGCGCCGTCGTCGCCTGAGGTAATTTATTTCCTACTAGCTTCCCCCCGCGACTTCGTCCGCGTGAAATCTCTTGCTTTAAGGGGCTTGCATGACCTAAAGCGCGGTCACTGTCGGACTCAGGCCCCTCTTGTCCATTGGGCAGTCTGGGCAAGTGCCCAGGGCCCCGCGATCTTCGAGGGCCCCGGCCTGCTATCATAAAAAACATTATTTGCAGCCACCGTTGCATTTTACGCATTATTAGTAGGTACCCGATTCAATGACAAAATAAGTTATTTGCAGTGCGATTTACAATAAGTTTCTAGCCTATTTATGAAAAATATTAGTAAGTTTCCCTTGTTGTCTCTTATCTACACAGGGGCCCCGTGACCCTTATATGCCCAGGGCCTCCAATAGGTTAAAGACGCCTCTGGTCGGACTGCATAGAAAAGAAAGAGAAGCGCGATGACACAGCGCTGGTAATTTATTGCAAAATATGATGCAATTTTTGAATTACAAAAATTTATTGTTCGGACTAAAAAATTAAAACACTCTTTAACAAGGTCACTATATGTCTTTCTAGGGCGTTTCCACTCATATCTGCCTTGTACAGACGCCAGCAAATCAAGCTACCCGAAAGTGTCAAATTTTCCCAATCAACTTTGAACTTTATACTGTAGCAATAAAATTGAAAATCTATTATAGAAATTTAAAAGATTATAGTAGCTTGATGTGCTGGCGTCTGTACATACCTTTTGTTAGTCGTCTTTCATCCTCGCAACACGACCAAACCATTCAAACATACTCTTTTCAATTTCCATTAATTCCTTCAATAATCCAGATAAGTTACTCTTTTGTTTATATTTGTAGACACAACTCCGCGCTGTTTCGTGGCTGCAAGGAAACGAAAGGATAGCCGACTTCTTTCTGGAACATTCTGAGATTTTGAACTTCAATATCAATGATATTTTGATATCTAGAGGTACTGTGTTTTAATTGAAAGAACGTATACGGTAAAACTATTTTAAATAATTGCTAGACGTCAGGCAATCTGCCTAGTCTTTCCTCAAATGTGTTGGGGTAAGCTTCCAGTCTAACCGGATGCAGCTGAGTATTTTAAATGGAGCGACTGCCTATCTGACCTTCACAATCCACTTATTGGGTAATAACTAATTCGATACCGCTTGGTAAGAGTGGTTGTCAGTAATTAGGTTATGGAGGTCAGGTAGGCAGTCACTCCGTGTAGCATACTGGTATTCAACTGCATCCGGTTAGACTGGAAGCCGACCCCAACGTAAGGTAAAAAGACGCAGTGCTGCACACCCCTACCCTATTTCAAGTTAAACAAATATTAACTTTATTTCAATGACTATTAAGTTGATTTCAGAGTGACTAGTACCATTGAAAACGTTTGTAGCGTAAACTGAACATTATTGTGTAGGATTTAAAGTTTATTTTTCCATAAACTCATATATGTTTACATTTTTGGCAAATAAATCGCGAATGCACCGTAGTGGAAAAGGCTAAGCAGGGGGCTAACTCTCCAAACTAATTTTAATTCCAATGAGATGCCAATATGATTCCAATGTTAATTTTACAGTCACGTGATTCGGTACTGTTGAAAACAATATTGTCAACAATTACCCCACGCCAAGCCCGAACTCAATTCCACTTAGTTCTCCAAAATGGACACCCAATCTAAAAATCATTTGGCGCTAGCATCGAACTCAAGAGTACAATACGTCACAATTCCAATGTCGATCTATCGGAATTAAATTGAAGAGTAAGCACCCAGATTGATGATGATAATGAAATCAAATTTTCGTATATTTAGGCGACGAGCCCAAAGGCATGTACATCCTGGTATCAGGGCTCCTAGAAGCGACATACATACCTCCGGACGATGACATTGACGAGGCGATACCTAACTACGAATTCATGACCGACTTGAAGTTCGGCGAGCCCAGCCAGGACTATATCGTGTCTGGGAACGCTGTGGGGGTGTTGGGGGTAAGCATAATCATACCTTCTACTGTCCAGCGGGGTAATTGCGTACAAAACTAACAATGGTAATGCCTTTCATTTAGATAATTCAACAACATTCATTGAATCGTTTCGTTCAGGTACGTTAGATGAAAAGCAAGTTAAAAAAATATGGATGTCAGGTGATCAACTTTGAACGTTATGTCAGCATCGTCCGAAGGGGCCCGTCAGGGCCGAAGCCTGCCGGGTCAGCGGGATTGTCCGAAAGGGTTACCGCTGGCCCGGAACATAAAGGGCTAAGGAAGGAACACGGGTGGGTTTTACTCAGTAAGAGTCTGACACTCCCTTCCGCTCCACCCAGAGCGAGAGGGGTCATTTGATGATTTCCCATCCTGAAAAAAAAATACTCCGGAAACGTGACGCTTTACGGGTTTGGTTTTAGGATGTTTTCTGTTCGCATTGATGTCAGCTACCGGTTTATAAAGGTAACGTGCGTGGCCGCCATTTCGAAAAAAAAAAAAAACAAAATGGCGGACAGTAGTTATGTAATTAGGTATATATATTCAGTTTTAATAGGTTTATGCGTATCTTTATATTTAAAATATTTATTCCTCAATGTTCATGATTGCACCTACCACTGTTTGTCTCTGCATCACACCCACATTTCTTTCTTTCAAGCCCGCTTCTGTAAATAAATAAATAAAAAAAAAATATGCCACGAAGGTCCGTGGCATATTTTAAACTAATATAGGTAAGTACTGTAAAATGAACTGCTTTACTTAAAGTATGAATTTCAGGTATTAACAAATCGTCCCTACAGCTACACAGTCCGCTGCGACTCAGCAATACAAGCATACTACATCACGATGCCGATCATCAAGGAGGCTTTCAACCTCGCCCCGCATCCTATTATGGGGTATGATATTAAATAGTACAGTACCCGGCGATAAATATTGCACATCGACCTTTGGAAAGAGACAATCGGCTAATTTCGGCTTCGTAGAGCGTTATCTCTGTCGCACGAAATACAAACAGTCCGGTATCTATTAGGGGCTGTTAAAACAACTATGATTTGCTTCTTTTGATAGTTATATTTTTATTCTGTGTATAAAATGGTTTTGTGTAAAAAGGTCGATGTGCAATATTTATCGCCGGGTACTGTACTAGCTTCTACCTATGACTTCGCCCGCGTGGTCGTCAACTACACTGTTAAACATACCCTATGGCACTCGACTATAGTGTAGCTTTCTGCCAGTGACAGAATTTTTGAATTCGGATCAGCATAGCTATTCACAACCATTCGAGAGGCTATCGTATCGAAAATGACACATTTCGATAACAGCTGATTTGCCTTGATCCGACAGCAAACAGCTGTCGAAAGAATAGCGGTCGCCTATTTGATTTAAACTGACCCGTAACGACTGTCAAAGATCCACGAATGACAGCCGGGACCAACGGCTTAACTCCGAGGCACGGAGGGGTCACGGTAAGTAAAGATGGTCACCCATCCACAGACCAACCGCGGCAAGCGAAGCTTAACCTGATCGATCGACCTGTGCGGCTGATATTATTTAGCCACGGGCCCCTCCTGTGACTCAAAGTGGAAGACCATAATAGTTGTTTTTTAATATTGCCTTTAGCCTCGAATCTTCCATGTGGCGTGAGATAGGCATCAAGCTGTGTATGATGGTGCTACCCACAGTGCCGGCCTACCACGGCTGGCCAGTCGAGCGCCTCAGCATGAGGCTAGAACACGCTTTCGTGCCTTGTCTCAAGGCTTTCAAGGTATATTGCAACAATCTAATAACAAAAAGGTCATCTCTTAACTGCCAAGGCTTATTTTTAATCTTATATTTTGAAATGTTTCTTCATTTGTGTTTTTTTTTTTATATTGGTCCCACATATAGAAGCAACAATAATAATGTAGCCAGGATTTGTAATACCTTGATTTAAAAGAGTGTCCATAGAGTTTCTTGCCCGTTCTTCTCCATAGAGATCTACGTTTTGGAATGGGCAACTAGCTTTCAACTTTCTGACTAACTGACGGACCTATTTCAATTCA
The DNA here is from genome assembly GCA_927399505.1 of Luperina testacea. Lineage (NCBI taxonomy): Eukaryota > Metazoa > Arthropoda > Insecta > Lepidoptera > Noctuidae > Luperina > Luperina testacea. The sequence continues at coordinate 9,716,689 of OV656777.1, read as the reverse complement.
AAAGTGCCTGTACAAGGTTTAATTGAAATAAATGCTTTGAGTTTGGGTTTGAAAGTCCTCCAGACCGAATATTCGCCAACCGTGGCCGAAAATCAACGGTGACTCTAGTCACCGCTGTGCGGTGACTAGCCTTCGGCGCGGGAGATATTATAGTGCAGGTGTATGTCCACAGACACAGGTGTACTCTCTCTTCCTTCACTCTCATAGTGCGATGGGACGGCAATCCGACACGACCGGAGAGAGATCCGGGAGCAGGGGCGGATCTACTTAAAGGCTTTTTGGGCTGCAGCCCAGGGCCCCGTGGATACAGAGGGCCCCCAACCGAACTGAAAACAATAGACGATACTGTCAATAATAATAATTATCTAGAATTAAAAAAATCCGATCATGATAAAATGGCAATTGGTTGAGTAATTAGGTAGGGCCCCTAAGCAGTATTAGCCCAGGGCCCCACAAATTCAAGATCCGCCCCTGTCCGGGAGGGTACATGTCTATGATTTTTTGGTTCTTGGACTTGCCGGTTTCCTCACGATGTTTTCCATCACCGTTTTAAGAGCAGTGGTGATGAAATAATTTACACAAAGTAAAGCGCCTGAGGGCGAATTTCACCAAACGTTTTTTTACCTAGAATAATAAGTCTTAACCTGAGATTAAATTTTGAATTTTTGACAGGTTTAATCCATACTAGAACTGTCAGACGTCAATTGTATTCCACGGATAAAAAATATCTGAATTTTGTTAAATCAGCCCTGACTGGGTTTGAACCTACGACCTACAACTCGTAAGTCGGGGTCGCTACCACTGGGCCACCACTGCTCTATTATGATAATAATTTATTTTTTGTAGGTATTCGTGGTAAATGAGTTGATGGAAGATATCGTACTGTTGGATGGAATCTGTCAAGACATGGCGACTAGGGAAGTGTTCCAGCCACCGGCGTATATACCCAGGTACACACAACATATACTCACTCCTTGTACTCATGGGCGTAGGCAGAAACTATAGAACGCCACCTGCTCTGATCCTTCATCATCATCATCATCATCGTCATTTCAGTCGAAAGACGTCCTCTGCTGGACACAGGCCTCCTCCAAGCACCTCCACTTCGACCGGTTTTGTGCTTGTCGCATCCAACGGGTTCCTGCGGCCTTCACAAGGTCGTCGGACCACCTTGTGGGAGACCTTCCAACGCTACGTCTTCCGGTACGCGGTCGCCACTCCAGAACCTTTCGGCCCCATCGGCCATCTGTTTTGCGAGCAATATGCCTTGCCCAATGCCACTTAAGTTTGGCAATTCTTCGGGCTATGTCGGTTACCTTGGGTCTCCTGCGATACTTACATACTCCTTTTGCTTCGTTTACGTTCATATATCAGCGGGGTAATGGCGTAACACACTGTCTGTAGCAATGGCTTCCATGTTGACAGTTCAACAATATTCATTGCGTTATTTACGTTGCTGAGAAGACGAATATTTCGATCGTATGAAGCAATGGGTTAAGAATATCCTTCAAAATGATTCACGTTATGATTGATAGTGCGTTACGCAATTCGGGTGCTGGTTATATCCGCACGCCGGCTATGAGTACTACGACCTAAAAAACATACTCACTTAATGGGAGTATTTGGTGAAAATTTACGACACCAGTTGGCACCACTTTGACAAGAGGTCTTCCATTTCGACAATGAATGAAAATATATGATGACGTTAATCATTCGATTCATTCATTCGTTAATAATTCAGTCATGACTAAAGAAAATATAGGCTGTTTGACAGATACCTGGATCTGACGTGTCAGTGCTGTCACCTAGCGAACGTCATTTCAGAATGCCCTCATTAATTTAAAATTAACTCATTTAAATAATAGTACATTACTTCAGAGGGAAGAAAGTGACAGTTCCATACCGAGATTATGGCATTTGCGCCACGAGCTTGCGAGGGGCGCAAACCATTTGAGGTATGGAACTGTACTTTATCCTGAGGGATGTATAGTGCTTTTTATTACACCTACGAGGAAAATTATGGACATATAAGTATTGTTGTATCTGCATTTAGATTTTTCCGGCAACAGATTATCAACAACTTCTTCTCTAATAGTTCTGGCGGTGTGTTAGGGATAACATCATCACTGTCGCTCGAAGTATCCATATTTTACAAAAAACACAAAGATAAATGTGTTTTTGCGAAAATGCGCGGGCTTTTCCATTTTTTATTCGCCCGTTTCTGGAGTAGGCTAAGATCATAAGGTCATGCAGCCACTTCTTCCGTGATTCCACGCGTTTTATATACAAAAATAATTTCGTTTTTAATTTTCTGTATGCACCAAGGAGGTTGGTAACTGGTAAAAAAAAAACTGTATGTGGCCAGTAACAATTTACTTGAAATTTAATTAGTAGACAGTTAAAATCTCTTGGCAGTATGACTGCTGACAAATAAAAAAAAAAAAGAAAAACCGGGTATGTAATGGAATTTCATACATTTTTCCCACCCTTGGGTCCAAAGGATTTTCATACAAACTTCCATACCTTGGGATGAAAGGATTTGAAGGGCGGGATAAAGGCGTTTCTTCCCTCTAATTGGTATAATTAGTATGTATTTTCAGAGCAGGTGTGATAAAATATATATTTATTTACCGTCGTCGCGTCGGCTCGAAAAGTAGAAGACTAAATTATACATTACTACTAGCGGCCCGCCCCGGCTTCGCACGGGTGCAATTCTTTTTTCGAATTTCCGAATTATTCTTTCATAAAAACCTTGTCCTGGCAATACCGAACACAACAAAAAAAATATCCAATTTGGTGCAGTCATTCGGAAGTTATGCGCGTACAGACATTTCGGCGACTGTTTTATACTATGTAAGGATAAGGATACGTATGCTCCTGACTTCCAGAACCGCTCACCGCCTAATCTTCCCCAAGTCCTCACAGCTGATGGTGTCCGGCAACTGTCCTGACACCAAGCTGATGATCGTGCCCGCCAAGGATACTGATGAGCTGGACATTATGGAAGACGAACTCGATGACCTGCAGTGTGAACTGGTACACATCATCATCGTATTATTATTACCATTTCAGCCGAACGACGTCCATTGCTGGACATAGCTTAGGCCTCCCCGGAGCACCGGCGCTTTGACCGGTAGGTACTGTGCTTCTTTTGCGCATTCATCATCTATATTTTATATATTTTAACTAGGGACCTTTTTTATAAAGTAGGGACCTTTTTTTTATAAACTGGGACCTTTTTTATAAACTAGCGACCAGTGCCAATTTCTAGACTAATCTGCGTTCGCGATTTATTTGTCAAAAATATAAACAAATATGAATTAATGGAAAAATAATTTTAATTCCTACACAATAAAGTTCAGTTTACGCTGTGACTTCAAACATTTTTGTAACTTTTTCAATAGTGCTAGTCACTCTGAAATCAACTTAATTGTCATTGAAATAAAGTTGATATTTTTAGGGTTCCGTACCCAAAGGGGTAAAAACGGGACCCTATTACTAGGACTCCACTGTCCGTCTGTCTGTCTGTCTGTCACCAGGCTGTATCTCATGAACCGTGATATTAGACAGTTGAAATTTTCACAGATGATGTATTTCTGTTGCCGCTATAACAACAAATACTAAAAACAGAATAAAATAAATATTTAAGTAGGCTCCCATACAATAAACGTGTTTTTTTTTCGGCGTTTTTAGTCTTGTGGTACGGAACTCTTCGTATGCGAGTCCGACTCGCACTTGGCCCGTTATTTTTTTAACTTTCGAATTTTAGTTTTTTTAATTTTATTTTAGTCTGCATATAGTTCGAAATACAAAAATTGGGTCGAAGATTTAGGTTCCGGCTAGTTAGATCTTGACGAATTTAGCTTTTACTTTCGGGACCACTTCCTACTTCCCACCTATTGATCTACCAGAGTATGAACTTTGTATAATCTTTCGGTTCCGATGTTAATAGGTATACCTACAGCATGTGTCAGAACGGTGTGGTCATAATATTTAAGCGTGTGGTACAGACCATAAAACTGAACAACTTTCGTCATGGGACATCGTAATCGCGGGCTTTAGCACCCTCGAAACCCATAAAACTACACTCACAATGAAAATTTTCTTCTTCTCCATAGATTTCTGTTCGCATAATTCGACAAAATTAAGGGAACTGCAGTGCGATTCTGTAACCATCTCACCGTGAAAACTTAGGTGAAGTGAGCGTGGAGCGAGCTGTCAATAGTGTAATTGTAAATTCCTAGAAAAAACAAACTCACTTCACCTAAGTTTTCACGGTGAGATTTTTACAGAATCGACCGGCAGATGATATTTTTAGGCCCCTTTAGACGATTGCAATCTGTCAAAAATACCTCTAATTTTCGTACATTTTTGACAAGACTTTGACATTGATTGTCGCTGAGATGAGATTACGACTAGATGTTGAACGTGTTTAAGGCCTGTATTAATGCCGATAACCTTGAGCATTTGGGCGGAGCTAACGACCCCTTCTCCGCGCCACTCCGCTACCCGCATGTAACAGAAAATGTGCGGTTGTGTGCGCCGCCACCACGGTTTGCCTCGCCTAGTCTCGTCACAGAGTATCGAAATCACAGAAGGTCAAGTCATCGTGAAAGTTAAATAATTATGTGTACCACATATACAGGATGTCCCAGAACTCAACGTCAAGCCGAAACGGGGTGACAGGATTGATCATAACCATCACGAGAAAAATATAAAAAAAATCTATCCCATGCAGTTTGAAAATTATGGGCATTTTAAGAAAAACCTAGAAATTTGATCAAACTGTACCATTTTTCGGTTATTGTGGTTATTCTTTTTTATTTTTGTTCAATTAAACTTTGGAAACGTAATCCTAAATAACATTTCTAGAATCCCAATAAAAAATAATGACACGATTGCCTCAAGTTTCCGAGAATTGAGACTATTCGTTAAACTACGAATTTAAAATTTTCAAGATTCGTCGACTTTGATTGGCCCTCCTTTAAAAAAAAATGTACTAGAGTGCCTTGGCAAGTGGTATTAAAAGTTGGCGCGTTTAATCAGAATTCTAAAATGGTACAATACTTGTTAGTTCCATACAATAAAAAAGAGTAAAAAAATTAAAACCTCAAGTAACCCGATTTTTGCTATCTCAGTTAAAATGTTTTTGATTCGCACAAGCTCTAGGTAGGTTCTTAATTTTAAGGCAAAATGATGAGAGAGATGGATAGTGGGTATGTTTGCCATGAGTGAGCGAGACAGATAGTGACGCCACTTTTATTAAAGTGAAAAAAGTGAAAAAAAGTTAGTAAAATAATGAAAAATCTTGATCTAGTTTAATTTAGGTTTGTTGGAATAAAAGTCAGATAGAGAAATAACATTTTTATTACAATAAATGTTCAAATTGTTTACCATCAGCCTCAATACAAGCCCTACATCTTCTTAAAAAAGATCTACTTATTAGTCGGGCATATCTTCAAGAGTTGATCAGCAGCTGCTTGAGATCTTCAGCTGCTTGAGAAATGCGTTCACGCAGGTCGGCTACGTTCTCAATGGGCTTATTTATTGTAATAAAAAACGTTATTTCTCTATCTGACTTTTATTCCAACAAACCTAAATTAAACTAGATCAAGATTTTTCATTATTTTACTAACTTTTTTTCACTTTTTCACTTTAATAAAAGTGGCGTCACTATCTGTCTCGCTCACTCATGGCAAACATACCCACTATCCATCTCTCTCATCATTTTGCCTTAAAATTAAGAACCTACCTAGAGCTTGTGCGAATCAAAAACATTTTAACTGAGATAGCAAAAATCGGGTTACTTGAGGTTTTAATTTTTTTACTCTTTTTTATTGTATAGAACTAACAAGTATTGTACCATTTTAGAATTCTGATTAAATGCATCAACTTTTAATGCCACTTGCCAAGGCACTCTAGTACATTTTTTTTAAAGGAGGGCCTATCAAAGTCGACGAATCTTGAAAATTTTAAATTCGTAGTTTAACGAATAGTCTCAATTCTCGGAAACTTGAGGCAATTGTGTCATTATTTTTTATTGGGATTCTAAAAATGTTATTTAGGATTACGTTTCCAAAGTTCAAATGAACAAAAATAAAAAAGAATAACCACAATAACCGAAAAATGTTACAGTTTGATCAAAATTCTAGGTTTTTCTTAAAATGCCCATAATTTTCAAACTGCATGGGATAGATTTTTTTTCAGATTTTTCTCGTGATGGTTATGATCAATCCTGTCACCCCGTTTTGGCTTGACGTTGAGTTCTGGGACACCCTGTATTTACAATGGTCCAGTTTTGGTTTTATTTAGGTATTATCTATTGATATGGATGTACTTTTCGGGCTATGGTTACGAATAAAATTGTTAAAAGCTTTCGAGGCCGTGAGTAGAAGCTATACCCTTAATATAAATCAGCCTGGCTTGCCATGTGGTAAACAACTTAATGTATCTTTTTAACTAAAATTAATGGCTAAATGTGCTGCTAAGCGCAAAACTCAAGAATGGCTGGACCAATTCGGTTTTTTTTTAAATATTCGTTGAAGTCTTAGGAAGGTTTCTATGAAGAGAAGAAGGGTAGGTAGGCATGTACGTAGATAGGTAGGTAGGTATGTAGGGTAGGTAGGTTGGTAGGGTAGGTAGGTAGTTAGGGTAAGGCAGATAGGAAGGTAGGGTAGATAGGTAGGCAGGTAAAGTAGGTAGGTAGGTAGGTATAGGTAGTATAATTATCACTAGTGTATGTCATATTATTTGTTATATTTTTTATAAACAAATATATTATAACTAAAATTCAGCTGAATAATCTTCAAGTTCTTCGACAGACCTTACAAGATGCTTGTGATAGTCACCATGTCATCCAATAGAGACCGTAGTTTTTGAATGCCCAAATCATCTTGTTCCTAAAATGAATGCAGTTATACATATATTTACAAGTAAAACAAAAATATAGGTTCATAATTTGTAAAAAAAAATACATTCACATCCAAATCAACAGAATCACCTTCAACTTCTCTGGTAGAACTAATTGATTCACTACGTATAGGTAATGATTTTTTTATTTGATTTAATTAGTTGAATAATATTATTGACCCACTTTAGCCCACATGGATAGTAATGATAAGTGATAATTATAATAAAAAACATGACTACCAATTTGATTTTCTAATTTTATGTAGTCTGTGCCACCCGCGGTCTGCGATAGGCTGATTTAATTGATTGATTGATGTCACCCGCGACGATAGAAGTCGAGTAAAAAGTATTCGACTTTCGATCTGCCATAGAGAGATTTGATCCTTATGATTGACCCTATCGATTGATGCCATAAAAGTACAGGGTATTATTTTTTCGGATTTTAGGCGGTTCGATTCCCGAGAGCGGCAAGCGAATTTTCGAACATCTTTGATTGCAGATTTGTTTTTTTTTTAATGAAGGGATTTTCCTTTGAGTAAAATTTGCTATCTCCAGTGTTTAGAGTACTTGCCCTCTAGGTGAGGTTAAAAAAATCCAGCCTGTATATACATATATATTATTGAACTACTACTTTTTACTATTGTATGACATTATTATTTTTAATTCCTTATTTTGTTGACTGATCTGTATTTACGATAATTTTATTTTCAATGACATTGTACAGACGCCAGCACATCAAGTTACTACAATCTGTCAGATTTCTTTAATAGATTTTCAACTTTATCACTAAAGCATAAGGTTCAAAGTTGATTGCGAAAATTTGACAGTTTCGGATAGGTTGATGTGCTTGGCGTCCGTACTTTATTGAATAGTGAAATTAACAGTTAACATTCTTGTTTTATATTTGCACACCTTATATGGTTATTAACAGTGTACCATTTGACCTTTTTTAACATCCACTGAACCTGTTTTATGCAAATAAATGATTTGATTTGATTTTTTTATTTGAAAATAATTACGCCGGTAATCAATAAATTGACAAATTATTAGCAAGTACGTAACCTATAATCATAATTAATACCTACTTTAGGAGCATTTTCAGTTTTGTGTCACAATATGTCACAAATAATCGCAACGCATCAGAATAATAGACTTTACTTAGGCACCGAAAAGTAAAATTTATAATATTGGCTGAATCATTTCGTAGACGTGGACCTTCTGTGATCATTCACTACTAGTACTTACGACTTTCGTTTGAATGAGGTAGGTATTTTATAAACAGTACCTATGTACACAGAGTAATGGACAGCGCATAAGTTTCATAAAACCCCGCTTGGGTAGGTACACTTTTTGTTTTTGCAGTAATATTTTACGATTTTATTTCGTAGTGCGGAGTTCTCGCAACGCGACATACGTCCACCTAGCAACACGATGCGCCCCGCACTAAATTTATGGACGAGTGCGGGGGTGATGTAGACGCAGTCCTATATCAGAGGCCTTTTTAATTTATTATCATAAAAATAATACATATTTTAAAAAAGTAACAAAACCAAATTATTCTCCTTTGTATTGCGAAGATGTAGATATATTTTTTTACACTCTTTTGATAAAAAATGAAGGAGTAAAACGGTTTCATCTCAATGATTTGGAGGTGATTTGGTGAGTTTTTTTAAATTAAGTGATACCGGTAGAAAAATTATGGCTAAACCAAATTACGTATTATATCATGAAGATTACTAAGGATTTTTTTCAGATGTAATTTCTCTGTAAATGCCGACAAAAAATGGCTTCATCTGCATGCTTTTTTCGAGAGAGCGGCCTTAATGAGGGTTTTCGTGAAAATTTACGACACCAGTTGGCACCACTGTGACAATAGGTCTTGCAATATAAAATATATGATGACGTTCATCATTCGATTCATTCATTCGTTCATCATTCAGTCATGACTAAAGAAAATATAGGCTCTTTGACAGATGCCTGGACCTGACGTGTCAGTGCTGCTACCTAGCGAACGTCATTTCAGAAAACCCTCATTACGGTCAAAGTCAAAAGTCAAAGCATTTATTTCAAATAGGCACATAAAAGGCACTTTTGAACGTCAGAAATTACAAAAAATAGAATTGATTCTAGTCGCCCATTCCAAAAGGTAGTTTTCGTATGGAGAAGAACGGGCAAGAAACTCCACCGTTACTCTTTTAAAATATTTTACAAAATTTTGCATACATTAATTATATAATAATAATATGTGAACACGATGCACCTAAAATAAAATTACTATACCACAATAGGTAAAAGACATAAAAATGAAACCATGACATATAAATAAATTATCTGATAGATACATGGTGCTCACATATTTACAAACATGGTAAAAGTAAACGATTTTCATAAAAAAAAAAAAAAAATTACAAGTAATAAGTCAGTGTGTGAGTTAAAGTAGTTACAGAATGTAAATCAATGTCAAAAAAAGTATAAATTTACAATTAAATTAGCAACCAGTTTGATTTTGTCTAGGCTCCAGATTGTCCTATGGAGCAGGACCAGCATGTTTCCAAGCGTTCTTATCTTGGATATAATCTTCTAATTTATAGTATGCTTGTTTACAAAGTGTACGTTTAATGTGAATTTTAAATTTTCTTTCATTTAATTGCAATATATCACAAGGTATTTTATTGTAACATTTAACACAGTACCCCATAAAAGATGTATGTACCTTGGCTAATCTGAAAAATGGTTGATGTATTTTATCTTTATTTCTAGTATTAAAATTATGTCTATCGCTTATTTTACTAAAAAGATGTAGATTTTTTCTTACTTACGGGAATTGGCTTTCAGTTATTTCAATATTCATGCTCCCTAGATCTCCAACGTATCATCTCGTTGCTTGTACCACCGAGTGGCGCGTCGCTTCTCGGCCGAGTCCCGCGCGCCCTCCGCCCGGCGCGGCAGGAACAAGCGACGCCGCGCGGGCAAGCGGGTCAACTACAGGGAGTCGGTGTGGGGGAAGCAGATCTGTTAGTAACATATACCATAACATCACACCTGCAATCCCCGAAGGCTTAGGCAGGGCCGTACCCATAATACACCCACGTTTCACATCTGCCGGTCGATTCTGTTAAAATCTCACCATGAAAACTTAGGTGAAGTGAGTTTGTTTTTGCTAGGAATTGACACTATTGACAGCTCACTCCACGCTCACTTCACCTAAGTGTTCACGGTGAGATGGTTACAGAATCGCACAGCTGGTATAGTACCTACTTAGACCGTTATCATGTTTTGGAACCACCAATTCCGGCGGGGTCTGTCAGACTCTTACTGACTAAAAACCACCCCGGTGTTCCATCTCACACCTACGCCGGGGGTCGCGGGAACGTACGATCCTTCCGCAACCCCCGACTGGTGCCGGCCCGCCCCTGCGGGCCTCGTCTGGTCAGGAGGGAGGGAGTGAGGTGTTTGACTCCCCCCGCGACCTCTAAGAGGGGCGCGCGTGGAACACTATATACGCGCCGCCACCTCGGGTCCTGATGTGTGGGGGGCGACGGACGAGAGCTTGCATCCCCTAGACTAACACCCAGTAGTACCGTGGGATTAGCATAATCAGTCGTTAATATTCCCACTGCTGGGACCAGCCACAGGCCTCCTCTCAGTAAGACGGAGTGGGCCATAACCCACCTTGAGTTATCCGGTCCAACCGCCATTATTTAGTTCTATTATCTTACAGCCTCACAGATCATTGGCGGTGCGAGCGAGAGAGAAATGACATCGAAGTATTACAAGCCAAGCATCACGGATATAGTAAGTAATAGCATCACGCCTGTCCTAATGCGAGTAGGCAGTAGCTTGAAACTGCAGTCTGTTCCAAAAGTATTTGACGAAAATATAAACATGGACTGTGGACAAGAAAACGTATCTGTGAATTCTAATGTGTAGAGCCATTTACAAATTGAGTGCTCTGATTTGATAATTTAAATTTAAATACTTGAACCCGAATATCTAATTTTAAATCATCTTAACGATGTTCTTCATTTGACAATTGGGGTTAATTTTATAACATCAACGGGGGTGCTGAACAGGGTTTGTTAACAACTAGGGTGCTGAAGAGGGTTTGTTTACAACTAGGGTGCTGAAGAGGGTTTGCTTACAACTAGGGTGCTGAACAGGGTTTGTTTACAACTAGGGTGCTGAACAGGGTTTGTTTACACTTTTATCAGATTCTTTTGGAACAAACATTACAGAAAGCCACGTGGCCCTTAAAACGACAATCAAAACTATGTTTATTTTGTTACAGCCTGAAAAACTGGAACCTTCAATACCAAAAGGTAACTACGGTAACTGTAAACTGACAACGCACAGTCTAAACCGCTGGGTTTAGAAGGATGTTGCAGAAAATTTCCTTTATTTTTTTTTCGCTTTTTTTTTTAAAGAACCTGTTTGTTATCGTATATTCAATATTATAGTTTAGGTTGGAACTGTAACCAATCACGCGAGAGCCGAATTGGTCGCAGTAACTAAGCCACTAAGCCAGGGCACCCCGACCAAATGGGTTAGGTTAGGTTAGAACTGTGATCAACCGCGTGCGAGCAAAGAGAGCGAAGCGAGGCGAGCACTACTTCCAAAGGCCAGGCGGCTAACTAAACGGTTAATTTAATCAGTTGGCTGCGACATACATGTATGATGTCGTAGTGGATTCGACTCTTTTTCACCAAATTGTCCACCAGAGGTAGTGGTGTGGTTTTAAATAACCTAAGAAAAATTTCAACGCAGTGGTTCAGAAACATGGTTCACAATCCATGGTAACGTTGTTCGTTGATTTTTTTTATCTTTATTTATTAACGAGGGTTTGATCAAAAGCTTGTTCGTTGATGCTCCAGCCACCCTCTATACATAAATAAACTCACGCCTTATTCACATGGGGGTAGGCAGAAAATACAAAATGGTAGATGGAATAATTCGTCATAATTTAGCTTTATCGCGCAGAAGTGAAGAAAGTGCCATCCAACATCCCGGCGATCTTTGACGTGACGGCGCCAGCGCACGGCACGACCACCTCCGCACAGAATTCAGAGGAAGAGGTAAGTTGTCATCAGGATTATCAGGTAAAAATCGTCCTCAGAAAGTCTTCGGTGCCCCGAAAGTACGTTAAACAGTTGGTCCCGGCTGTCACGGGTTCATCGTTACGGGTTTTCAGAAACCCGAAAGTCTTACCAAGGGATATCGTATTACCCAGTAACAGCTCGTTCCATCATGACCTCATCCATCGCTTTCCATCAGGCGTGATCGAGGTCAAGAGCAGGCCCATTCAACAATAATTTGAAAAAAAAAAATGGGTTTTGGAGGTCAGATAGGCAGTCGCTCCACGTAAAATACTGGTATTCAGCTACATCCGGTTAGACTGTAAGCCGACCCCAAAAATAGTTGGAAGAAGTTACGCAGATGATGAGACGTCCTAGAGTCTATTTAATTCTTTGTTTCTAATTAATGCTGAGTTGATTTCCGAATGACTAGTACCTAAGTACTAAAAGTCATAAAAATCTTTGTAGTTGTAGGTAGTGCAATCTAAACTTTTTGCCTGGGTATGAAAGGTGTTTTTCCAAAAACACATTTGTTTACATGTTTGGAAAGTAAATTGCGAACGCAGTAGGTAGGTATATGCATGCTGGACTTTCCGGTAAAACACGGGTCCCAAGTTTAACTGTCAGTCGTCATCTATATCTATGCATAAGTGTGTCCGCGAAGATCTGTGGCGGTATATACCTATATCGCCTCATACGAATATACGCATCATACTGATTTTCCATATTTAAACTCACAATAATATATTTTTTACAGTTATATAATACGATGCTGTCTAAACTGAGAAGATCATCGTCTAGCAAGAAAAACACCAAATAGCGAAAACTGACATATTTATTTTTAATTTTAAGGATTTTTACTAACTTTTTTATGCGTTTTGAAAGTCTAAGAATTGTTTATTTTGTACCTATTGCTAGTACATTTGTACTTTTGATAGTACAGAGCACATCAAGCTACCCCAAACTGTAAAATTTTCTCAATCAACCTTGAACCTTATGCAGTAGCGATAAAATTTAAAATTTATTAAAGAAATTTGACAGATTGTAGTAACTTGATGTGCTGGCATCTGCACCTATTATTAAGTTTTTGAGTTAATTTATACCAAAGAGATGTTTACTGTAATAAATAAATGTTAATTTAATTGGAGTTGTAACATAACATCACGCCTGTATTTCGCCGAAGGGTTAGGCAGAGTTGTACCTATAGTGGTAGAGGTGTGTCTATAGTAGTAGAGGTGTGCCTATAGTAGTAGAGGTGTGCGTATAGTAGTAGAGGTGTGTCTATAGTAGTAGAGGTGTGCCTATAGTAGTAGAGGTGTGCCTATAGTAGTAGAGGTGTGCCTATAGTAGTAGAGGTGTGTAAAAATCTGGTCATCCGCCATCTTGGATTTACATTTCGACATAACTATTGGCTTCAGCACTCTCGAAAACCATGAAAACTATCTCTCCCTTTCTATTTTATGTAAAAAAGTCGCATGGACTTACAACGCTTTTTCGGTACGTGACGATTTCTCCCAGTTTACTCCTACCGCAAGCACCATTAAATAAATTCGTTCCAAAAATAAAAAAATAGGTCCCCAAATTCGCCACTCTAGACTCAGGCTTACTCCACCTGCTGGTAAATCCGCCACTGCTCACGACCTCACCAAGCGTCTCCACTCGTACAGGTTTCAGTTTTACCCTTTTCCCGCCCCTCGTGGTGACCAAAGAATATAATAACTATGTGGTGACTGACAAATGACATTAGTGACAGCACTACAGTAGCTACGTCACTACTTGTGTGTATGATACAGTGTTTAGGTTTACATAACTATTAGATAGATACAATATTTTCGACGAATCATTGCCGGTCTGAAGACAAGCTCCGAACTTTCGCGCATGTTCTTTCACCGTCTCTCACTCACCATTTGGTTCCTAAAAAGTGTTATTGCGCAGCCTTCTGTGCGAAGTGTGGACCGGCCATAATTCACCGGCCGTGTTGTATGTAGACTACAATAATCGTAATTATTACCCTTCTATGTTCAATGAGGCCTATAAGCCGAAAATGCTTGACAAATAAAAACAAATGTTGGTTTTTATAGCAATTTATTTTAAAACTATTAAAATAAAAAAGAAATATTACTTAAAAACTTGGCCCAAATGTAAAACATTTGGTCCAACAAATAAGAAAACTATAAGTAAAATATTTTTTTGTTATTTTTTCATCTGTAATGCAATCGTAAACTTAAATGTTTAGGAATGTAAAGAAATGCTTTTATTTATTTATTAATTTAACACTTTAATGGCTTAGCACCAAATAAGAATAATATAAACTGCACTATCTAATTTTATTTATTTATATGATTTTATCCATTTAATTATTGCTTGGGAAAACATCCCCGATAAAATTTAAATAAAAATATAAAGTGTGAATATAATCTAATTGCAATTTTGTCGCAAATCAAACTGAATACAATAACTTTACTCCCTGTAATTGTTTCAGGGTTCTATTTTTTTAAATTTATAATTAATATTCCCTTGGCCCGCAAAATTCGTTTTCAAAAACATAAATAATTGAAAATATTAACGAGACCATCAGTCAACAAAACAGCGTTAAAAAAACAGAAAAATTTGTGCAGCATTACTTGTAGACATTTAAAATCTTTATAATTATTGAATACAACACTGGTTATCAATGTACTGAATTACCTATACATAATATAATATATTATTCTGCTCTTCATACTTCAAAAGTTTAATATTGTAATGAAATGGTTTGTGCTCACACTTATTACAAGCAAGGACGATAGAAAACTCGAAAAATCCCAGCAGTCTATTTGTCCTTCGTGTGCATTATTGCACAGACTTCTATATCTTATCGATGCGGACAAATTGTCCATAGTCTGCTTAGCGCTTAAAAGATAAAACAACAACCTTCATAGAAATTTGGTGGTATACAAGACGACCCACCAAATGGTATGGCGTCACCTCTGGCCATGGACACCTGCAATACCAGAGGCATTGCAGCGCTGCCAGTCTAGAGACAAATCTGTTGTCTCATATAGTCAAGGAATTCAACTTCTGGAGGTAGGTGGACTGTTTGGAATAAACGCCGACGGCCGCCATGGCCAACGCAAAACAGTCCACCTGAAGGACTAATTGCGGAAACCAAACTTTCTAACATAGAACATAGCCAAGAAATGAATATGTGAAAGGAAGGAGGAGGAGGTGTGTGAAGGTGTGTGAAAGGTTCATTTTCACTTTGACTTTATTATTTTTCCAACATATTGCCAACATTTTGAATGAAAATGACAGTTGGAAAAGATGCCATGCGTCCTTCATGTGGGAAAGGAATGCCTATGAAAATTGCTTAACATTTTTACCCCTTGACCATACCTGCACCCTAATTACGTAACACACTATCAATTCCAATTTGAACCATTTTGAAGGATAGTGCTAATCCATTGCTTCTTATGTTCGAAAAATGTGTATGCTCAACAACGTAAATAACGCAATGAATGTTGTTGAACTGTCAAAATGAAACCCATTGCTACTGATGGTGTGTTACGCAGTTACCCCGCTGTTTATTTCTGAATAGTATAAAATAGTCCTATCTTCGTAATATGTAGTGTGAGCAACCATTTGCCTCTAAGTACAGTAACACACTTTAACATAGTCAACGAATGAAGTTCTAATGCGATTATACACAACAACAATTAACTTTCACTGATATATAAAGCTACAAATACATAGAAGTATTATTGCACAGACGCCAGCAGATCAAGCTACTACAATTTGTCAAATTTCTTTAATAGATTTTCAATTTTATCGCTAAAGCATAAGGTTCAAAGTTGATTGTGAAAATTTTACAGTTTCGGGTAGCTTGATGTGCTGACGTCTGTACATCTACAAGTAGTGTTTTCTTTCATATGCATGTAGTTTTGACATTTCAAACTGACTTCAATTTTATTTATTTGTATGTAGGTATAGAAGAAATTGAATTGCACAGAAATCTCAATGTTTTGACATGTCGCCACATCAGTATATTGCGATATCTGTAACTGGATACTTCCGCTGCTGTATTAAGTTCTTATCTATAGTTTGATAATATTGATGGATAACTCATTCAATAAATGAAGTGTGTTGTTAAAAAATGCAGTAAAACCTAATTAATGACCGGTTGAATGTCGTAATTACAGAAACCATTTAAAAAGCCATTATGTCTTGCATGGATCCACGCTCGAAGGGTTGGTTATTGTCATAGATTTTCTAGTATTTGTAGCTTTATAATATTTCTAGTGCTTTTCTCATAATTTTAATTATTAATTAACAGACATACTTATAGGAATAAGTAGTGCATTGAAACAATTTTTTTTTATACCTTTGTTGTGGCCAAATAGGTACAGATGCCAGCACATCAAGCTACCCGAAACTGTAAAATTTTCCCAATGAACTTTGAACCTTACGCTTTAGTGATAAAGTTGAAAATCTATCAAAGAAATTTGACAGATTGTAGTAGGTTGATATGCTGGCGTCTGAACATTTTAAAATTTGACTAACAGTCATATTTTAGTTATTCATATAAATGCCTGAAAATTACACAAATTGGTGTTTAAAAGCCTTAAACTGATTAGGTTGTTATAACAAGACGGAAACGGATATAATAAGATGCATAAATAAAGTGCTTATTTATAATACAAAATATTCTTAATATACCAATCTAATCACTAGGCTGAATACATGATTCTAACTTGGCAACATTCAGAGAGGAACAGTGTTATTTTAAAATGCTGCAACTTTGGTGTAAAAAGTTTGTATACCAAAATGGTGCAAAGTTAGAAACTTGTTTGTTTAAGTTTTGTTTACATTAGGTATTTGAGCACAAGAAATAGATGATTTCATTTGATTATGGAATTATTTATTTGCACATGTGTTCTATTCTTCTATTATTGTGAAATGGAATGGAATGAGGTACATGTCCCAAATATGGATTATCTTGATAAAAAGAATTTAAAGTTTACTTTTGTTGATGCCAATGACCTTTGCAGAAATGCAACATAATTGAAATTTTTTTAGTTGCCATTCAAAAAAGTAGTCACCGGCCATATCAAAATAAAGTTGCGTTATCAATACCTATAAAAGTTATTCACAAGTTGGTACAAATTAAATGTTTGCCTTCAAAATGTCTAATGTAAACAAAATGTATGATGCTAGTTATCAAGGTAGATAGATAAACAGAAATCTATTGCGTAACACTAATTTTTAGATATGGTATCACCTTTTGATATTGGCAGTTATGATGTTATTTCAGATGACAAGACCGATATGGCTGAATGGTTATAAAAACATGCAACCTCTTTTTCATAGAGGCATGCTACTGTATAAAAAAGTTCTAAGAAAAGAGAGAGATAAAAAATATGAGTGCAATTTCACAGTCATAGCTTGGCTAGACACGTCAAGGCCACATCATCTTCTATCTCTTTCTCTCAAGAGGCATTTTGCTTGGCAAAGCCATTTCAGAGGGGGCAATTCCCATAATTTTAAGAATGTTTATAGTCTGATCTCAGTCTCATTCTGTCAAAAATACCTCTTAACTTATGGACAAGTTTTTGACATTGATTGTCGCTGAGATGTGATTGTGACTAGATTTTTAATGTTTTTACTTATGAGAATTGGCCTTCAGGTCTCAACATCTTAAGGCAGTATGTGATTTTGTTTTTAAAAGAATGTGATATAACAATAACTAAGATATCTTCCTACAATAACAGCGATAACAGTTGATAGTCGCTTCATAATTAAATCCGATAAATATCTTCTGTAGATCTACCTAACAACCTCAATATCTTCACATGAGATGCGGCCTACTGCTTCCTGGGCTGCTGAATATTCGTTTGGGGCTTAAAATTGATGTGCACTGGAGGCTTAGGACTATGAGCCACCTGGGCCGCTTCCGGAGTAAAGTCCGCGTTACCTCTGTTTGGTGCTCCAGAGATTGATACAGGGTTTGAAGGCACGGGTGATGGTCCAGACAGACCAGTTAGGTCTTCATTTGCCGGTTCCTTGCCGGTCTCTTTTGTGTGCCCAGCCTTGTGTTGGGTGATTCTCATTCCTCCGGCTTTCACTGTAATAGTAAATTGAAATTGTGTAGCATAGCTTAGCGAATGAATGTTATGTTGTTTCACAATGTGAATTTAAATTGATATGCTATTGAGTCACAACATTGTGGACTTGTTGGGTTACTCAGATTTTTAAGCTTTGATTAGATAAGATTATTTTATTTTCGAGATAAATTAAGTTGTTATTGTACCGTACGGCATTTTCATTCTATAATTGAGATTATAGAACCACGGCTTTCTATTAATAAAAGTATTTTCTAACCTAGATATTCCTATCTAGACCATAGGCCTAGACATGTTAATAATAAGTAGATGGGTAATCTAGGCGTTACGCTGACCGCCTGGCGACCTTGAAGGTAACTCTTTAGTCTTTGTTTAACAACACGCAATGAATCGAAACATAGAACATGCTTAATATGACGTCATGATCAAATTCAAGGCCAATAAATAAACTTGATTGCAATGCGGTTTCTATATCAATCAACCTGTTTACATCAAAATTACATTCATTTCCGCAAAGTATTGCAAATATTTTGTATTTTAGAATAGCATTTAAACGGAAACCAGCATTTTTGACGCCATGCGGATCTTTACCTGTATACATGAAATACATAAACTTTTTTTAACAATTCATTATACATCAACAAAGGCATTGGAAATTATGTTTATACCTGCCGGGGGATGACCTGCCTTCAGTTGAGAAGTTTCTTCAGTAGACGACATGTTTAGAACAGTAATATTTGATTGTAAATAGTAAAAAATGCAAACGTTGCACGACACAGTTTGAGGTAAATTGTACTTCGTATTCGACGTGTAATTACGATTCGATGACACGGCAGCGGGCTTCGATACCGATGGCGAATTGTCAAATTTTAGTGATGGGCACTACTTTCTTGAAGAGTTCTTAGTCGATTTCAAAATTAATTACTAAAACTGTTAAGTCAATATTTGAACTACGTGAAATTAAAAGATTTCGTATGTTTCAGAATAGAAAAAAATATTTTTTTTTTCTTTTTTATAATTGTAATATCTAAAAAAAGTACAAGTACGTAAAATTAGTGCCGTGCTTTCCTATAGTTTAGAGACATGCAACATCTATAAAGGCCCTAATGGGGGACGTGGTTTTAATTATAACAAATATTGTGTATGTATTTAATTGGTCAGGGCCGTCTTTACCCGGGGGTGCAAGGGGTGCGTGGCACCCGGGCACCAGGGTCTTAGGGGCGCAAGCCAATCCTTATACGTACCATGCGTAAACCTCTCGAAATTGAAATGAATAAAAAACTGCTTAGGACTCAAGTCAAGATAGATTGACAAATTTGGCTATGGCATACCTATCGAATTGAAAGTTGATTACAAAACAGACAATATCTCAAAAAAGATTGCCGATTTTAAAGCCAGAAAAATTAAATTTGATGTTTGAAAATGTCTAATTTTATTGTAGAGTAAGTATTAAATAAAAAAATAAAACACAAAAATTGGGGCGCAGGCTGATTTTCGCACCCCGGCGCCCAATATGGTTAAGACGGCCCTGTAGTTGGTAAACCATAAATAAATAAATTATCCAATTTAACCGTATACATAATGTGCAAAAATATAATGTTTGTTGTAATGGTTCATTTGATAGATTGAAAAATAAATTATTCAGATTATTATAATTTATTTATTTATAGAATTTATATTCTACATGCTGAATAAATCCTTAATACAATCTAACACTTATATATATATAAGTGCAATTATGTACAAGTATATAAAGGGAAAAAAGGAGAGAACTCATAGAGCATCAAAAAATTCATCCACATCGCTGTTAGTGAAATAAGTGCCCAAAAGGCTGGCAGCGTTGCCACGCTGGATGACAATGCTGATTCTTTGACCTAAAAATAGGCCAGCCCTCTGGTTACGTGAAGAGTCGACCAACCGCTTCGCGATCTACTGAAATACTCGATTATATTGAGTTGTAAATGAGTGTGAAAAATGCATTCAATTAGCTAATCAATAATGATGAAACTTATTTTTTTTATTTTCATATGCCCAATATGTCCATTTTTAGGCGATTTCCCATAACGCAAATGTATTGGCCCGTCCCTATCGTCGTCGTACATTGCAGGTAATGTTGATAGATGGCGTTATTTCTACTTTTATAACGATGGCATTGATAATTTCGTAGACGGATGGAATAAACCACGGCATTGATAATTTAGTAGACGGATGGAATTAACCACAACATAATTATTACAATTTGCCTTTATTTTCTTTTGTGAAAATAAAAATAGGTACCTTACGGTTTTAATTATCTGACTCATAACATGAATCCCCGAAGGGTTTTAAAGCAGAGGGGTTACCAAGTAGGTAAGCCCACATTTCACCAGATATGACTTATGTTTCAGTCCCATGTAATAATATAATAGCCTATTGCCATAAACCAGTTACAAATCTAGACTCCGGGCCGCTACTGCGAAATTCCAGATGGAAACCCGGGAATGACACTGCCCGGTCCGGGAATCGAACCCACGACCTCATGCTCAACAGTAGCGGTTGCGACCACTAGACCAACAAAATGCCTTTATTTTCTTTTGTGAAAATATAAATACCTTACGGTTAAAATTATCTGAATCCTACTGCGCTATTATACAGGGTGTCCCTGAAAGTATGGATCAGATCGAATAGGGGCGTAGCATTTCCAAACTTTTTAATCCTGAGAATGTCGGTGAAGTTTTGTACGGTTCAAAAATTATGACCAATTTTTGTTTTTTTAAGGTTCCGTACCCAAAGGGTAAAAACGGGACCCTATTACTAAGACTCTACAGTCCGTCTATCCGTCTGTCACCAGACTGTATCTCTGAGATACAGTCTGGTGACACGCTCACGTCTCGACGTCAGCTAACACGGTTCATGAGATACTATCTCATGAACCGTGTTAGCTAGACAGTTAAAATTTTCACATATGATGTATTTCTATTGCCGCGGCTATAACAACAAATACTAAAAACAGTATAAAATGAATGTTACGCAGTTACCGAGATTTTCTGTAGCTGTTTTAATTGCGGTGTGGCGTTTACACGCAGCTAAGTAAGCGATGACTATGTAGGTATTGTGCAGCTGATTCGTAGATAACGAACATACTAGAATGAAAAATATTAATAAGTCTAAAAACTATGACTTCTTTTAGTTCGATCTCCATAATGACATAAACAACAGCGAATTGTCCCATTAGGTAGGTATTTGATAGCCTACTTCTTTACTCGTTCATTATAATCTCGTAACTATTAACAATGACGACACGGTTGGCGCAGTGGCTGAGCAATCGACTGCTGCGCTGAGTGTCGCGGGTTCGATTCCCGCACGGAACAAATATTTGTATTACCTGCAGGTCGTTGTTCCGGGTCTGGTTGTTTGTGTATGTGATGTTATATGTTTGTAAACGCACCCACGATACAGGAGTAATTCCTAGTGTGGGGCAACGTTTTTTCAAAAAAAAAACAAAATAAATAAATGGTTTCATCACCCATCTCGCATGCAAAGATTTGTGTTGCAATCTTTCGCAAAACGAATTAAAAAAAATACGATATAAAACAATAAAAGTTGATTTAAATGTCAAAGTCGTGCAGATTCTGAACAACCTTCTTTTTTTGTGCAATATTCAGAGACCGACTTTTTAAGGTTCCGTACCCAAACGGAACCCTATTACCAAGACTCCACTGTCCGTCTGTCATCAGGCTGTATCTCATGAACCGTGATAGTAAACAGTTGAAATTTTCACAGATGATGTACATATTTCTGTTGCCGCTATAACAACAAAATAATACTAAAAACAGAGTTAAATTAATATTGGGGCTCCCATACAACAAACGTGTTTATTTCGGCGTTTTTGCCTTGTGGTACGGAACCCTTCCGTGTGCGAGTCCGACTCGCGCTTAGCTAGTTTTTTCTTCAATACCTAGATTATGGAATGGTGGGAAAAGATATTAAGTAATATTAACTTGGTATCAATAATACAGCTCTCACAATAATAGTTATGTAATCCCAACAGCTTTAAACATCGTCTTTTTAATAGATAGGGAGGTACTGCAGTGCGATTCTGTAACCATCTCACGCGTAAAAACTTAGGTGAAGTGAGTGTGGAGTGAGCTGTCAAATTGACAGCTGGAGTGAGCTGTCAAACTGACATTGTCAACTGTCACATTAACCGGCCAGTACCTACATGAATGTTGTGACATTTTGTAATCAGCGGTGCAATTCTGTAAAAATCTCACCGTGAAAAGTTAGGTGAAGTGAGCGTGGAGTGAGCTGCTGTTAATAGTGTCAGTCCCTAGCAAAAACAAACTCACTTCACCTAAGTTTTCACGGTGAGATTTTTACAGAATCGACCGGCAGCACCCTAATTGCATAACGCACTTTCAAACACAATCCGAATGATTTTGAAGGATATTGCTAATCCATTGCTTCATATGTTCGACAATCGACAACGTAAATAACGCAAATAACGCAATGAATGTCGTTGAACGAAAGCCATTGCTGCTGTTAGGCTTATATCTCACTGGGACACCATGGTTGCCCTGCCAGCAAAATATTTATAAAGCTTTATGCGTCCAATCGGATGTGCAACCAACCATAATTTTTTTGGCAGTATGACCATGGTTGCGCCGCCATTGCTGTCCTAGTGAGATACAGAGATAGGGCCCTTAGCCACGCCCAAGGAAGCCATGCCAGCATTAGATGGCAAGCTAATCAGGTGTTTACCTAATACTACTCCTGGACAAGAACGGCCTGCGCCTAATGACAGGGACCATCACGGGACACTGCTGTTATTTACGTTGGTGAGCAAACACATTTTTCGAATTTAAATAAGAAGCAGTGGATTGGCAAATTCCGTCAAAATGATTCAGATTGTGTGTTACGCAATTAGGGTGCAGATTATGGGGTTTATTTACTCGTATAAACGACGAATAAAGTTAAATGACATTGAAACGTCAAAAATGTATGGTTAAACAGTCGCTAATCACCGTTTATGAATAAAGGGGAAAATCTCAGCTAATTCTGTTAGGTCAAGGAAAAATGAATGAAAACACAGCTTTATTTCCAGGCCTTTATTCTGAATCTTCTCTGCGGCACGGCCACATCCTCGTCGTCCCTGCCAGGCTTCATCATGTCCTTCTGCAGTTCAACTATCATCCGCAGCATGAAGTTCACCACTTGGCTGCTGGTGCCGTCGCGCAGTCTTTGGAAGTCCTGGGAAAAAAAAAGGCAATGTCAAAGCACATTTCTTCTGTGCTGAGAACCAATTAGGGTTGCCAACCCTATTATATAATAAAATATTCTACTATATCGGTGGAAGCCCTACTACTATATTTCTAAGAAATAAAAAAAGTAATTAAAAAAACTAAAAACCCCGACTGCGGTAACAAAAACTGACAACCTAAAAACAAGCCCATTTTAAATTAAATAAAAGTTGGAAGCAGGCGGGACCCATTTAAATTTGAAAATATAATAAAAATGGTTATGGGTCCCGCCTGCTTCCAACTTTTATTTAATTTGAAATGGGCTTATTTTTGCCTTTTTGAACTTAAGTTTTTTACCGCAGTCGAGTTTGTTACTTTTTTTAATAACTTTTTTTTATTTCCAGCTTTTTAGTTTACAATTTATTGTGAAAGATTTTGCAGACGATTTAGTTCTTGGTACGTGTTTTTTACGATTTGTCACTTCGAATTACTTTGTTTTAATAATATTTTTAATAAGTTGTATATATTTTTGTAATCACCTTTTAAAATCCTTTACCTATTTTGATACCCCATTCGATAGGTTCCGAAAAATTTTTTTTTTTTAAAAGATGTATGGTGCCATATAATAATATAGACCATTTTGATTTTTTTTCAATTTTGATATACTCAGTGTCACTCACAGTTATTAAGACGAATCTAACGGCACCTCTCAAGCTGAAATCGATTAAGCCGTTTAGACTATAGAGCGTGCCAAAGAAATATAGATACATACACTCGAAAAACATAACCCTCCTTCTGGTGCAGTCGGGTAAAAAATCTGTTATTAGAGGTTCAAAGAAACAAAAAGTATGCAATATGAAATAAAAAAATATTTTTTAAAGCATATTTTTTTGTTGCCATCTCTACTATATTTTTACTGGCTTTAATGGCTTCTTAAATACTATATTCGATGAATCCCATAGCCAAGGTAAGGTTTACGTCTTTTACAGATAAAAAACCGTGTCCCTGAGGCCACAGAGGTGAAGTGCCAGGTAGCTTCGTTCCTCAATCAACCTCTACCAACAAACAGGTTTGAGCTACTATATAATGTAACTAGCGGAAAACGACTTTAACTGGTTTTGGTTCGTGAAAATCGTGCATGGAATAATGATTGCTAGAATGCTAGACCAGCTTCTGTCCATCCAATTTTGTAGCATTAATGCCTTTTCTAAGAGCAGTGGTGGGCCAGTGGTAACGGTCGCGACTTACGAGTTGTAGGTTGTAGGTTCGAATCCAGACAGGCGCTTTACTTTGTGTTAATAATTTCATCACCACTGTTCACAAAACGGTGAAGGAAAACGTCGTAAGGAAACCGGCATGTCCTAGAACCAAAAATTCGAAGACATGTTACATCTACCAACCCGCACTGGGCCCGCGTGGGATTACGCCCCCCTCTCACCGAGAGGAGGCCTGTGTCCCAGTAGTGGGAACATTGTAGGTCAACTGTCCAAGTCGACAAAGTTAATTAGATAACAAAGCTTAAACTTGACGGATTTTAATGATACTTAGATGTACAGTACCCGGCGATAAATATTGCACATCGACCTTTACCTTTTTTTGTATTTTATACAAAGAATAAAAATAATTATCAAAAGAAGCAAATCATAATTGTTTTAACAGCTCCTAATAGATACCGGACTGTTTGTATTTCGTGCGACAGAGATAACGCTCTACGAAGCCGAAATTAGCCGATTGTCTCTTTCCAAAGGTCGATGTGCAATATTTATCGCCGGGTACTGTATGTGGGACTTGGCTGCGTTACACCCAGTTGACTTACTGTCTTAATTATCTTCTAGAATAAGTCCTAAACCCACCTTGCGTGTGGGAAGACATCGTCCGTTGACACTGACAGTCTGATGCGTCAGGGAGGCGAGCAGACGCTTCAGTATGTCCACCTTCTTGTTGGCAGCGAGGGGACGCAGGCGGGTCACGAAGCGGAGGAGGTATTCAAGGAGCATTATGTCTTCCTGGAAGATTAAATGGCAGTTTTAGGTGGCGGATGACATCAGATACTGCTTAGAAATAAATTGGTAACAAAATATAAAAAAATCTAAATTAAATTATTTTATTTCACATATACCTACATGGGCACTTATGAAACGTCCTATTGGCCGTTTCCTATGGAAGAGCCGGCAAGAAAATCCATGGCGCCTCTTTTAAAAAAAATGGCTTTTACAATGATTTCAAATTAAAGTGTTAATGGGTATGGGAGGACACTTCATCATCAACTGCCTAGCCTTTTCCCAAATATGTTGGGGTCGGCTTCCAGTCTAACCGGATGCAGCTGAATACCAGTATTTTACATGGAGCGACTGCCTATCTGCCCTCCACAACCCAGGTATTGGGTAATACGATACCCCTTGGTAAGACTGGTTATCAGACTTCCGGGCTTCTGACTACCCGTAACAACTGTCAAAGATCCACGAATGACAGCGGGAACCAACAGCTTAACGTGCTTTCAGAGGCACGGAGGGGTCTCGGTATGTAAAGATGGTCACCCATCCACGGACCAACCGCGGCAAGCGTAACTTAACCTGATCGATCGACCTGTGCGGCTGTTATCATTTAGCCACGGGCCATGGGAGGACACTTAAAGGGCATAAATAAATAAATACAGCCTTCACAGTTATTTTACCTCTAGAACTTTGATAACAGCGACCCAATAGCATCCTTATTGTCATGAAAATAAAGATCACAGTGATTTTGATAGTGATGCAAAATCAGAGGTACCTAAATCAATTGTGAAGGGCTGTATTTAAGATAGCTTAAGCCGCGGCTTCGCCCGCGTGGAGGTTGGAAATAATGCCACGGGAAATGAAAATGATTAAATATTGGAAATTTTGTAGTACGTTACATAATTTCCAATAAAAACTATACTATGTCCTAACTATACCGGGATAAAAAGTATCCTATGTCCTAAACTAGGTCATGGTATATCTGTGTGCCAAAACGGTAAGAGACTGACATATAATAGTTACTTTCACATTTATAATAAGCAGAACATTTTGTTCTGCCAACTTTTTAAACCAAGAAAACCACTGGACACTGTAATTTTAGAATAATACAGTTTACAAACATTACCATTGTCAACGCAAGCACACATGACTCCACGTTGTACGCTCTTCCAACGATGAGTGACAGATCTTCTCGGTCCAACACTGGCTGCTTCAGACCTTCAAGCCACTCGAACAGTAGCCCAGTCAGAATTGTGGGGTCGTTCTGCAAATATAGTATATTGTATAACGTTACAGATCTTCTTTTCTCGTTTAGGAACGAACCATAAAGAATAACTAGCAGGGGATCCAAGGGGGGTTTGAGGATGGGAAATCATCAATGACCCCTCCCGCTCTGGGTGGAGCGGAAGGGAGTGTCAGACTCTTACTGACTAAAACCCACCCGTGTTCCTTCCTTAGCCCTTTATGTTCCGAGCCAGCGGTAACTCTGTCGGACAATCCCGCTGACCCGGCAATCCCGCTGACCCGGCATCCCGCTGACCCGGCAAAGGGGGGGGGTTCAGGGGATCAGACCGGAATAAATCTATATGAATAGCTCATGAAGTCATGACATCATCTGCATAATCTTAGAATGGAATACAACATGTTTATTTGCATAAAAATAATGGTCTCAATCTCAACGGAGACTGTGTTTTGGCGGGGGAGATATTTTAGTGCAAATGTGTGAGCGCAGACACAGGTGCACTTTCACTTCCCTCACTTTCATAGTCCGATGGGACGGCAATCCGACACTCGCTCTTGCTCTACCAGGCGCAGGACAGACGTTTGACAGGTGCGCACCGGGGTAAGGAGGTATCACAGTGTCAACTTCCACTCCGGGCTGTTATTGAGGAATTCCTGGCGTCCCGTCTAACTGGATGCAACGGAATGCCAGTATTTTACATGGAACGACTGCGTATCTGAACTGAACAACCCAGTTACTGGGTAGTACGAAATGTGCATAGCTTAATGGTGATTACTTACCTCAACATTGATTTTGTCAATTGCTTCTCTCCGCTGGTTGATTTCATTGCGTAGTGTCTTTAAGTACTTCTGTCTCTCTTCTGGAAGACTGTGGTGGTCCACTGTGAATGCCTGAACAGGAGATACCTATTGTTTTAGTAACTGCTATTGAAACTGAGCACATAAGTTTTCAAAGAAATATGAAGCTGGATTACCTTTGTAAAGGGCTTTGAAGATCTGTGGCATACCTACCATCCGCCATTTTGTTTTTTTTTCAAAATGGCGGCCCCGCATGAAACCTATATAAATCATTATAAGACCAAACCCCGTAAAGTGTCACGTTTCCAAGGTAACGTTCAAAGTTGTTTAAAAAAAATGGATGTCACGTGATCAACTTAGGTACTTACATTAACTCTATGGTATTATATTATTATTAAAATAAAGGGGATTGTGACTGTGAGTGAGTCTGACCGTCCACTGCTGAGAAAGACATCCTTCGTAGCAGTGGACGGTCACAAACAAATAAACATAACGATGATTCGTTTGCCAGCATTGGTTTCGTGCTTTGTTAGCGTGGTCGTCGGTCGCAGTGGACTATCCCGCCTCCATTTTCATACAAAGCGATTAAGCCGATATCAGACTTTTATATATATTTATATGATAGAGGTTCGCCCGAATGAATGTTCATTTTTATTTCATTCCACTCTCACACGACAACGGCAAAAATATTTAGGAAAGAACGTTCGTCATTCAGCTCTATTCATTTCATTTTTCGATCATTCAGTAATAGGCTAGTGAAAAATGCCGAGTGCCGAAATTCAACAGTTTTGGATCGATTCACTGATGAATTAATTTTTCACGTTTGCAATTGCAGCAATGGGGTGTATGTGCACGGTGTTACCTCATATACTCGCACCGCAGGTATGCTGCCGTTGTTAGTAGTGCCTGTGACCTTGCTGACTGACTCCAGGTTTCTCTCAATATCCTCCTCCACTGGGTCCCGCCATTCCACCATTGGCAGTGGTGCTACATTGTGATCTGAAATCAATGGAAGGCAGTAAGTATTGAAGCAAAACAGACAGATAATACAAAATAGGTAAGAATTACTGCCATGGCTATAACAGCTCATTATTAGAACTCATTAACCCGCACTGGGCCCGCGTAGTAGATTACGGGCTCCCTCTCACAGAGAGGAGGCCAGTAGTGGGAACGTTATAGGCTAATTATGCTATTCGTGTTCGTAATCCTAAGATAGTTAATGATTGCCGAAAACGCAAACTTTTAAATTGTTCTATACTTATAGTACTTTTGTCTCACGAAGCGACGCGCGATTACTTGTGGTTACCAAGTGTATAAACACGTTGTGAATGTGTGTGTAAGCGCGGGAGTCTCGGGTCGGTTGGTACCGTTGGTGACAATGGCGAAGTCGTGTATAATGAAAATAAATGAAATTGTTTATTCTCTAAATAGGAGAATCACTTTTAAGCGTCATATTATTAAAAAAAAAGCTAGATGGAGTCGACATTTCCTATCAGAAATCGCGAAACAAACTCAAGGGTCTCTTTTATTAAAGGTCAGACATAATCTTGGTCAGATCATGTGAGGATAGTGTAGCTTAGTGCCTGAAATGGTCTTTTGAGGAAATAACCACACAGATTTGAGTGGACCGTCTAGTCAGTGCAGGCATTTAACAGTAATCGTGTAACTCAACGCAAAACTTCACGAGCTCAACGACTCGACGACCAATACCAAAGAAAGGACATTTGAGTAGGCCGCATAAAGTAACAGAAAAACAAAAGCATATAACAAACAAAGAAAAAAAAGCCCCGCATAGTCCTCTCATTCACAATAATTAAAGTAAAATAATACATTATCATTAAAGAAACAAACTGCTCAAAAATTCAAGATTACCCAAGTCGCATTTAATTTTCGGAGTAGGTATAAAGATATCTATTGCCAAAATCTCTACTAAGTAATGATTTATGTAGATTATAAAGATGCCCAAGTTGCTTAATAACTCATTATGAGCGGATATTAACATAAATTTCCAATGAGAGTTTTCTGAAATGACGTTCGCTAGGTGGCAGCATTGACACGTCAGGTCCAGGCATCTGTCAAAGAGAATATATTTTCTTTAGTCATGACTGAATGATGAACGAATGAATGAATCGAATGATGAACGTCTTCATATATTTTATATTGGACTAGCGACCCGCCCCGGCTTCGCACGGAAACATTATTATTATTATACATATAAACCTTCCTCTTGAATCACTCTATCTATTAAAAAAAACCGCATCAAAATCCGTTGCGTAGTTTCAAAGATTTAAGCATACAAAGGGACATAGGGACATAGGGACAGAGAAAGCGACTTTGTTTTATACTATGTAGTGAAGACCTCTTGTCAAAGTGGTGCCAACTGGTGTCGTAAATTTTCATGAAAACCCCCATTGTAACTTTTATTATGCAGAAAATAGGCAAGACCAAAGTACGGTGTCGTCAGACACCCGGTCGCTGTATATTATGTTTTAAATAACAGGCACAATGAAATAAATTAACAAGGATAGGATATTTTTTATCCCGATCTTTCCATGGGATCGAGACTAATGCAGTTGAAACCGCGGGGCGCAGCTAGTAATATTATCAATTCGAAATAATTATGTTCTGTCTATAATAATATCTACCTTTTCACGTCTCAACCACTGAACGGATTTCGATAAAATTTGGCAAGGAGTTAGATATATGGTATTCTAGGGAAGAAAATACATATAGGCTTTTCGTCTCCGTGGGCCAGTACCTATTTCATAAATGCTCAATGAGGGTTTTCTGAAATGATGTTCGCTAGGTGGCAGCACTGACACGTCAGGTCCAGGCATCTGTCAAAGAGCCTATATTTTCTTTAGACTGAATGATGAACGAATGAATGAATCGAATGATGACGTAACCATATATTTTATATTCATTGTCGAAATGGAAGACCTCTTGTCAAAAGTGGTGCCAACTGGTGTCGTACACAAAAACCCACATTACCAAGTTCAGTGGCCGCTTCCTCAGGAGTGGTAGGGTCAGGAGGCTTGCTCTTCCTAAGCTTGTACACCATAAAGGATTTGTAGAAGGGCTTGTTCTTGACACGGAAGTCCAGGCCGACGCTCTGATGACAGCCGCACAGCTTCAGCAGACGCTCGCAGAGGCAGTAGACTATCTGAAAATGTTGAAAGATGTCTTAATTTCGAATAGGTGATTGCGTAACTAGGGTTGTTTGTTGTTGTTGTTGTTGTTGCGTCAATCCATCAAAAGGTTGTCTTGAAAAAGATCGCTCTTTGTCACCCTTTGTACAGTTTCTATATTTATGTAGTTATGTAATTTATATGGTGTACAAAATAAAGAGTATCAGTCGAGTAGAGTAGTAGTCTATTCTATTCTATTCTAGGGTTGCCATTTTTTTATATCAAATATAGGATTATAGGATTATCAATTATAGGAGATTTTTACAGAATCGACCGGATGATTTGCAATCGTAACAAACGCATTTGGGTGAATATCCCCGCAGCAAATTTTACGCGTCCACGTTGAGAATCGAGGTGTTAAAATGATAGGATGTTACTTATTTTTTTTTTATAGTGAGCTACGTAACTTGGTTCAATTAGGGCCACATTTTTTTTTATAACTGTGTATTTAAATAAATAGGGATAAAATAAATCGCCTTCAAATTCAAGTTAGGTGGCTTGTCCCAGTTCCATTTTTTGATATAATTGCATTCACCAAAGCAACAATTTGCTGTAGAATAAAAAATAAATAAATTCGATAGTATATGCTTAAGACACATTATCTAAAAACAATTAAACCATATTAGAAAATCTAATTTAAAAGCACAGGATACTCGATCAAAGTTTGTCCAAGTAAAAATCAAAATTTTGGTGGCACTTATTCAATATACTATAAAATGAAGCTTCGTGCGTGTGCGATCAATCACATTTTATTATTTCATATCTCTATATATTTCATATCTCTTGCGCGTAAAAGGTGTGTGATTAGTGTTGTGATTTTCCGCCAAAAACGTAAGTAACATCTTGGGTGGCACGGGGGACAAAAATTGTTCAATTTTTGGTGGATCGATTTGCTGTTAATTTTAAAGTGTTTTAATAGTAAGCCACACATTATAGCTAGTGATTTGGGTTACGCATAAATCAGTGATATTAATTTAATTGTAACTTAAAACCCCTATTTTTAAAGATTTTTTTTAAATCTGGTTTCAATTTTGGTGGCTCAATTTTGGTGGTTTTGGTGGCTTTTCCACGCTACCAAAACCTTTCTATTCTTTATTTTTCACGAAAACTTTCGCCACCAAAATTGAAAAAAAAATCAGTTTGTTGATATTGACCCATTTACAAATGAAAAGGATTTGCATTGTTAGTGTTACTACAGGAGATTCCTTGGTGGCATACCTTTGGCAATTCTCTAAAAGCTCGTTCTTCTAATCCATGCAGAGTTGCTCGTTGTCGGTACAGGTGCTGCTTTAACGTGAACTCCGATGTTTTGCTATCTTTCGTCAACTTTATGGTTTCTCTGAAAGGAAAATGGACAGGATGAGAAAATATTGTTGTAATCTGCAACCACTAGTTCTTCTTGTGGCGACATCTACATCGTCACATGAAAACTACGCATCGCCCTAACGTCACGCAAAATCCTGCATCGCGCAAGCAGAGTTTACCGCATGAATAGCAATTATACAACGTCCCGACATCAACCGTTGAGCAGTCGCCCACCAGACACGATAGCCATCTGGTCGGAGGATCCTGCCTTTGCTATGGATGGACGATGAGGGAACTTTACACTTCATACTTTTAGCCTCATACCTCATACTTTTAGCGATTTCTAATTTTGGATCATGATTATTATGCTTGTTGCGTGTGCACACTGTGTACAGGCAAACACTCACAAGAACCTCGTGAGAGTTCGCTGATCAAAAACTTGGCGTGGCTTTTCACCCTGGTTCAGTGGATGCAGCCGGAGATTTGGAGTTTGGGGCCAATATTAATAATCATTTTATTAAGCCCCTGTTACATAAATGGTACCAACCACTTATATTATAGTATAATATGCGATAATGGTGTACGTACAGGCTGGCAGGGGCACATGATTGTAGGGCGGAATAAAAAATAGCCGAGTACCCAAAAAAAAAAACTGCAGTTTCATAGAAAAGTTCAATACATACGCGTTCAAATAGTATGGAACACCTAATTTTTTTTTAAATAACCGACGAATAATTTCTACGCCGGTGGTTTCAAAATCATGTACTGAATTCATGGTAACAGGCTGTGCGTCGATGCGCTGCCACCCTGTATAGACACATTTTTACCTAAGCCTTCGGAAAATACAGGAATGCATGATAATTATGTTACGTTTTTATTCCATTTCATCATTTCAGCCGAAAGTCGTCTACTGCTGGACATAGGCCTCCCCCAAGCACCTCCACTTTGACCGGTTCTGTGCTTCTCGCATCCAACGGGTTCCTGCGGCCTTTCAAGGTCGTCGGACCACCTTGTGGAAAGCTTTCCAACGCTACGTCTTCCGGTACGCGGTCGCCCCTCTAGAAACTTTCGGCCCCATCGGCCATCTGTTCTGTAAGCAATGTGCCCGGCCCATTGTTATTCCACTTACTTAGAGCTAAAGATAATAGTCTGTGGCAGCATGTAATGTTCGAACTGCTGCACGCAGAGGATCTGCCCCGACGTCTGCACAGACTGGGGCCTCTTCTTGCGGACCAGCCGGATGGCATCGTTGGCTCTGATGCGCAGCGAGTAGACCAGATAACAGGCTATCAGGACACCTGTTCGACCTAAACCTGGGAAGAGGACATCATGAAATTATTATTAAGACTTTCTTCAATGTGGACGCTTTTAAAAGGCGGGACCTAAAAGGGATCAAACTACAACTACAATGCGTGCCACGAAAGATGAGACTTGACCCCGCCTCCCCCGCTCTTTCCGCCGCCCCTATGACGTCCGGTCCCGTCCCGCACTCAGACCTCATACCGCTAAAGATACCTAAAATCGTGTACTGTGCATGTCGAACCACGTGGTGTGTCAAGTCTCATCTTTCGTGGCACGCATTCTTTAACCTTTTGACCGCCACACGTCAAAAATCAAAAACGTGCCCTCGGCGTCAAAGTCTGTCATGTAGTCGATCCGTGGCGTGCTGGGCACATTTTGGTTTGTCATCAATACATGACTGTGGCGATCAAAAGGTTAACAAAAGTATTAGTTTAAATCGGGGTTCGTAAAAATCTAATACATAGATATATGATAAAAATATCATTTTTTTTATATTTATCCGATATCAACATCTGCCTAGCCTTTTCTCAACTATCTTGGGGTCGGCTTCAAGTCTTACCGGATGCAGCTGAATACCATTATTTTACATGGAGCGACTAACTGTACTCTACAACCCAGTTACTTGGTAATACGATATACCCCTTGATAAGACTGGTTGTCAGACTTTCGGGCTACTGACGACCCGTAACGACTGTCGAAGATCCAGGAATGACAGCCGGGACCAACGGCTTAACGTCTCCGAAACACGAAGGGGTCTTGGCATGTGAAGACGGTCAATATAATAATTATATCGTGTATAAAAAAAGGTGCGATTTTCATTCTGTACATGGTTTGTGTTTTAGTTGCTGAATATAAGTTTGTGTTTATTTGACGTTTTTAATTATAAAGTAACAAACAATTAGAGTCTTTGATAAAAATAATAACCACTCTACTAAAGCAACACTTAACAAAATTCAAATCAAAATACACGCACGCACGCACCACGCACGCGCGCCGGCCGTTCCAATTGGTCGTTTCTTATGTAGAAGAGCCAGCAAGAATCTCTACGGTTACTCTTTTAAAAATAATTGGCTTTTACAATGTTTTCAAATTACAATAGGTATGGGAGGACAGCGTAGGCCTGTCAATAAGTACCAGGTACATAAACTATAAAAATGGTCTATAGATCTAAAGTCTACAAGGCCTACAAAGTCCTCAAATTTACAAAATATAAAAGAATCTATCAAAAGGATAAATAAAAAATCACACTAATATTATAAAGGCGAAAGTTTGTGATGTGTGTTTATATGTTTGTTACTTCTTCAAACAGCTGGACCAATTTTGATAAAATTTTGTATGAAGGTAGCCGACACCCTGGATTAACAATAGGTTTTTATCCCGATATTCCCACGGGATCGACATTTACGTGGGTAAAACCGCGGGGCGCGGCTAGTAAAATATAAAAACCTATTATAACCAAGTGATATGGATTGCCCATTACAACAACTAATAAAGAGTTCAAATTAGAATTGTCTGTTTATAATGTCAAATAATAAAAAGATTACGTCAAAAAAGAGTATGTAAAAAATAAACAAAAAATAAACATCGTAATTTGGGAGCAGTTAATAGGCATTTACGTAGTTATGCCGTTAATGAGGTACCAGGGAAGCCACATGTGCAGAAGGAATCATTGCCAAACTATTTTGTCTTCAATGTAGCCTCCCCCAAGCACCTCCACTTCCACCGGTTCTGTGGTTCTCGCATCCCACGGGTTCCTGCGGCCTGCACAAGGTCATCGGTCCACCTTGTGGGAAGGCCTTCCAACGCTAATATGATTTTTTTGATAAGGACAAGATTGATGTGGATTTTGAACTTTCCATCGCTAAGTTCTGTAACCGGCTTTGGCAACACAAAAGCGGACAAAAGCGGATGCTGCTTCTAAGAAATGACTTGCTAGTTTTAGTTAATGTAAAGGAGCATGCTCAAAAAAAAACCCAGCTCCGGGGTAATCACAATTTCATTTTTACTACGTATATTTATATCATTTAAATCGCTTCTTATTTTGAAAAGAACTCCTAAGTTTTTGCGAACATATAAAATACTTTCTAAAATATAAAGAGAAGGCAGAGTTAGTATTTGAATTTGTGTCTAAGAGACACGCGGTCGCGAGGATCCATTTTATAGATTGCGCAGATTGCCCTCTTTTATAAAATGAAAATTGAATCTACGTCAGCTGCCGACCCCCACAGCAGAACACCATAAGACAATTAAGACATAATACTGTGGAAAAAAGCAAAGGATACAAACCTAGCTGTGGCTATATCTGTCAACTGGCTTATATTTTTTACTGCATATGCAGCTGAACTTAATCTACCTGAAAGAGCTCTAATGTGTGCGCCTCATTGTAATTTTGAATTTAAATAATTATAAAAAATTTAAATAGGAACTTTATTTTAAAAAGCATTTGAAAATTCGAATGGTATGTACGCGTCAGGGGATTCCCATAAAATTAATAACTATATAGGGGAATACTTTATATTAACGTAACCTACTATAAACCTTATGTTATGGATATAAGGTTTGAATATTAATAAAAAGCTAATCGTACTTGCACGTTATTTGGTGAATCTCCGAAACTTATGATTACATTGCCACTTCAACGGGAAAGGTAATCCATATTGTAGTTTTTTGTCAAGTATTGTTAGGGTAAACTTTGAATCTGCTCTAGTTTTGAAAATAAATAACATATTTCACTATATCTACATTAATATCAATTGATATAATTATAAGATCATGATATAATATTTCAGCGAATACTGGTCTATATTAACAAAATTAACGGATGTTATCGAAACGAGGCGAACGTCGCCTTTTTAGCATTGCACAGACATAAATCTCTTGCTGCTCCGGCTGCAGCAGATTCTGCGTCAATAAGATGTGGCCGCTTCCTGAGATTGCATGATTCAGACATACTGCCTTGACCTTGTTCGTGTCGTCACAGTGTGGAAAATCTCCACATCTACACGTGGAAATCATGCAAATTACCATTTATATCCTATTTATCTACACCGTTAAATTTTGATCGTTTTAATCCTTAAATGGGTGACCCCATTTAAGGATTAAAACGATCAAAATTGTACTCATAATGAGGTATAACTTTTACTATGGGATCAACCCCGAAATTGTGAAAAAAAAAACTGCTGATCAATACATTTATGTTCGCCTGGCTCGACATAATGTAGGTATGGATCAACAGATTTTTTTTTCACTATTACAGGGTTTGTCCCTTAATAAAAGTTGTCATCACCCTAGGATCTTTAGGAGTCAGGCAAAAATAAAAAAAAAATCAGAACGAACGGTTGGGGGAATAAGACTTTTCACGCGGACGAAGTCGCGGTCAGAAGTTTGTCCACTAGTAATTTAAGAGCGTATACGTACGGCATTTCATACAAACTTTCAAGCCCTTATTTTTCGAAATGAATGAATCGATTTTAATGAAACTTCATACGCATAGCAGGATACAAAGGTCTAAAAAGTTAGTTGAGAACATTATCGAAAAATAGTGTTACAGCCAAATTAGACCGATTTTAAATTTTCCATAGAAACAGAGATTTCCAGTTATCTTTTTTAAATAAGACATTTCGAAAATGTTCTCAACTACCTTTTTAGACCTTTGTATCCTGCTTATGCGTATCAAGTTTCATTAAGATCGGTTCATTCATTTCGAAAAATAAGGCCTTGAAAGTTTGTATGAATGCCGTACGGCGTAAACGCTCTTAACGCGAAATTGCTAACGCGAGATGACTCATGTCTGGTCTGAACACAGGCTCTCCAAGCTTTCGCGCATGTTCTCTCACTCACACTCGCCTCATGTCAACATATGGTTCCAAAAAAAATGTTATTGCGCAGCTTTCTGAACTAAGTTCGGACCGGCCATGACACATCTCATCTACTTTCGCAATTTCGCATTAATATTAGTACCCAGGCAGATCCTTTACTTTATGTAAATTATTTCAACACCACTGCTCTCAAAACGGTGAAGGAAAACATCGTGAGGAAACCGGCATGTCCTAGAACAAAAATTCCAAGACGTGTGACCTCTAACAACCCGCACCGGACCCGCGTGGTAGGCCCACTACCGATGGAAGAGAGGAGGTCTGTGTCCCAGCAGTGGGAACATTGTAGGCTGATTTTGCAACGCCTTTTCTATGCAATGAGTAGGTACGGATCCATTTTTTTTTTCACCTACGTATCCTGAGATCAAGTTTTGGTCATAAATCAGAGCGCCTAAAAAGGCCACTTTTGCAGAATCATAAAAGGATAACATTATGAATCGTAATGGACAGTTAACTGTTAAGTTAATCGAATCAAATTCCATTGATGAAGGAATTTTCAGTTGTTTTTTTTTGTGCTAAAATACTAATCAATCCAATCCAAATCCAATCCCTATCTTTTTGATTATACTTACGTAGTGCAGCGAAAAAAAGAAAAACACGGTCTGTCTTCGCCATATTTCCATTCATAACGTTATCCTTTTTACGATTCTGC
The DNA here is from genome assembly GCA_927399505.1 of Luperina testacea. Classification (NCBI taxonomy): domain Eukaryota; kingdom Metazoa; phylum Arthropoda; class Insecta; order Lepidoptera; family Noctuidae; genus Luperina; species Luperina testacea. The sequence continues at coordinate 9,679,035 of OV656777.1, read as the reverse complement.
CAAACTGGCCTTTTTAGGACCCCTGAACTGTTGACGTTATCATACGGTCATTATGAGTTCATATCGATTACACATTTTTTTTTTAGGGTTTATTGAATAATAAAAAGATTAGATCACGCCAAACCCAACCGGTTTGACCGGTTTGGGTGAAATTCTTTAGCCTTTTAGTTATTTTTTTTTTTTTGTTAATTACAGGTCAGTGTCCGTTTGTATCTGTTTGTGTGTTGATTAAAATCGCGACGGTAACAACTATGGCTTAATTGGCCTCAAATGTCATGATTTTTTCAAATAGTCATTCAATAGGGTAACATGAACAGGCTTTGATGATTACTAGCACTTTGCCCGCGACTACGTCCGCGTGTATTTCTTACTTTCCCCCTTAAACCCTACCCGGGGGTCCAGCAAACCCCAGAGGATGAATATTTCTAAATATTTTTGCAATAATTGAACGCACTCTTATGTCACTCGAGTCTAATCTCTAGTGACGTCGGCGGCCATCTTGTAATTAGTCGAGCGTCAGCGCTTTCACTGTTTTGACGGATTTATTGCAATTTATGGGTTTGTCAGACCCCAGGGTAGTAATAACGCAATATAGTACAGCGTGTCTAGGAGATCAAAAAGGTGGCCAATGGCAATTTTTTATGGCCTTCTGAATATAGTAGGTGTTAATTCATATGTCTTGCTAAAAATGACCACGAAAAGAGCTACAAAAAGAAGTCATTTCTTGAAAAAACTTGCCTTAGATCTGATCACCCCTCAAATGGAAGAACGCTTTACATGGCCCTCTTTGCCCATGAATCTTCAAGTTCTCTTAGGTGGAATCTTGCAAAAGAAGCGGCCATTGCAAGAACCAAGTTCTGCTCCCACTGCTAAGAAAAGATGTGCCATGTGCCCAAGGGATAAGGACCGGAAAACCAAGGTCACCTGTGGCATGTGCCGAAAACCTCTTTGCGGTGAACATACTGAGGCTATGTGCCAAGAATGTGTTACCAAAAACAATTAATTTTTTTTGTATTATTAAATAAGTGTTCATAATATTAAACAGTAATTGTAATTGAATTGTAGTTTTATTTTGTGAGCATACATTTTTATGTATTGGGGTCCTTAAAACCCCTGGGTAGTAATAGTGTTTCTCCAGGAATGGGTAGGGTTTAAGGGTTAAAAATTTCGTAAATGTATGTTTATGATCTTTATCATTTATTTAGATATAAGCATTCAGGCCAATATTCAGATTCATATCAGATTTTTCAAATAAACTGTATCCCTGCTTTTCACCCCCACAGGGGTGGAATTTTGAAAAATCGTTTGGGTTGTGTTCAGAACTTGACCCATTTTTTAATTAGTGGAAGCAAGCAGTAAAATCCACCCATTAAACTTTATTACCCTTTTCCGCCTTGGTAAGAGTCGATTTTTGAAAAACCCTAAAACACATATTTTAGTTTCAAGTTAATCCGACAGCGGGTTATATATTTTTCTAACCAATTAACTTTGTCACCCCCTAAATCCTCTGTCTTTTTTTTTTGTGTATCTGCTATGGGTGAACTGTATGTGATAACGTGCAATGCCTGAAATAAAATGATTTATTATTTATTATTATTATTTCCTTTATTTATTTTTTAACAAACTTGTTACATTTTTAAATATTTTTTTATAAAAAACATTTAAAAATATAAAAAATTGTAGCCCACAGGTATCGGGAACAGGGTCCAAGCTACCGGCGGTCAGGGCTCCAGAGAAAGGAACCTCCTAACAATACGAGCCGTGTCCAGGAGTACCGCTCTCTGTATCAAGCCCTTGAGCCAGCTGCCAGCTGCTTATTATTATTATTAAACTAAAAGTGACATTCTTTATTATTTCCTGAGCCAAATATTGCCAAGTTTCAATAACGTCTGCGGAGTTTTGCTAGGTATTTTAATTTGACCCTGTATACTCTTCTGCCTACTCCTTCGAGGATTACAAGCGCGATGTTATGTTATGATTGCATTTACAGTACAAATGTAATTTTTTTTTCATTGAACTTGTCATGACATTCATTTACTCGAATTACACAACCATTAAACAAGGTAAGTAAACAATAGGTAAAATTATAGTAGATACTAGGAAAAATGAGTATGCGTTCTAGCCAGGTTAGTTTGACCGCCACAGTCATGTATAGATGACAAACCAAAAAGTGCCCATGCTCGCCACACGGTTCGACGACATGACAGAATGATGCCGAGGGCACGTTTTTTAATTTCCGGCGGTCAAAAAGTTAAATACGTGCTCAGCATTTCACAGAGCCAATAGTAATATTAAGTAGGTATCCGACAGAAAACACGCTTTGTGCATAATCAGCTCCGTCAGTTTTCCCTCTGCTGTCAATTTTCAACATACCACTGGCTAGCACCAACAGTGTATTTTTTGACGCTCTAGGATGCACTCTGTTGGGTTTTTCAAAGCTAGGCTCAAAATCGAGAGTTTAAAATCCAGACAGAAAATCGTCATCGTAAAAAATCGCCGGTGTGAACTTGGGCTTACACGGACCCAATTGCGAGCGAAGCGAGCTCGAAAATTTGATCATTCAGCCGGCCGATTCTGTAAAAATCTCACCGTGAAAACTTAGGTGATGGGAGTTTGTTTTTGCTAGGAATTGACACTGTTGACAGCTCACTCCACGCTCACTTCACCTTAGTTTTCACGGTGAGATGGTTACAGAATCGCACTGCTGGACCGGGATTGGGATACCAGTTCACTAATTTACAAAGATAATGCAAGAGCGAGCGAAGCGAGCTAGAAAATTGGAGCATCCTGACCTGAGGTGCTTTTGTCACTTGTGAACAAATTGGAGCATTCTGTCTCCAGAGTCAGCCAATGTTCGAGCCCGTCTCGCCATTTGAGCCTATCAGTAGGCTAGAATTAATAAATTAATAAATGCATGAGCTTGAGAATTTCATAAGGTACAACATTGCGGGCCTCTTAAGAATGTGAGGGTTTGGGACTTTTGGATAATATTTTAGGATTATTTGCTTACACACGTGGGGACCCCTATCGTTGATACGGTTGCTACGCCGGTGCACCGGCACCGTAATTGCGTGAAACACAAACAGTAGCAATGGCTTTCATGTGTCAAACAGTTCAACAACATTCATTGCGTTACGTACGTTGTTGAGCAGACAGATTTTTCGAACATATCAAGCAGGTTTAGCAATATCCTTCAAAATAATTCAGATTGAGATTCAAAGTGTGTTACGCAATTAGGATGCTGAACCTAACCTTAAAGGCTCCTACAAACAGGCGCGACACGCGATATAATCGCGCGCGACACAAAGGCACCGCTCGTTGCGCGACTTGCGGTGTCTATGTGTCGCGTGTCGTGTCGCGCCTGTTTGAAGGAGCCTTAACTTGCTCTGTGCTCGACTCGACAACGAACGATAGAGGCGCACACACGACGACGTATCAAGCTATACATTTCCAGTTTTACCTGACCTCGCATTGCAATATTTTGGGTTTTCGTACAATGAGAACTCAGTTTATACCTACTGGAAATGTATAGCTCGATATGTCGTCCTGCCTACAAACCACATCATATTTATCGTGATGATTAAGTAAAACTAGCCTTTCATAATTAAGAGCTAGTTTCATTTCAAGCATCATTCAATTATTGAAAACCTCCCCTCTAAAAACCTCTTGATATAATTAAAAGTAATTATGTCTTTATAGACACGCGGACGTGGTAGTTGACAATTAAGTGAAGCCTTGTTTCTATCACGAAACCGTCATCTGCACATTCTATACAAACAAAATAAAAACAACAAATAACACAAATAATTTCTAGGAAACGACTTTTATTTTTTACCCGATCGTAGTTAAAACTAGATGCACAACTTTGTAATTGTATTGTAAAATGTAAATAGGTGTTTTTAAATCATGATATCATTATGCTAATACTATCAAAAGTACCTAACCATGATAGCAACTACGGAACACCACACTGCGCGTGGCCCGACACACACTTGGCCGGTTTTTTTATTTCAAAATATCGATAGACTAAGGTTTATAAATAGACAGTCTTTGCTAACCGACTACGGCAAAGCCAAAAGGAAAAGTCAGCCAGAAATCAAGATATAGTTACAAAAATGTTCAAGGTAAAGCCATTATAATTTTGTAGGTGTTCCTGGCACATTGGTATGTATACAGCGTACATGATAACGCGTTATGAATCAAAATATGGCGAAGACAGTCCGTGTTTTTCTTTTTTTCGCTGCACTACGTATAGGTATAATCAAAGAGATAGGGGATTGGATTTGGATTGGATTGATTAGTATTTTAGCACAGACAAAAAAAAAACAACTGAAAATTCCTTCATCAATGGGATTTGATTCGATTCATAATGTTATAATTTTATTAAAATGAAACATATTTTATGCGAATAATTTATTGAATGACAGATGGCAAATTGACAAAACGTCCATAGATATAACATTCCTCCCCATCTAAGGTTGATTCAGATCTCTTCAATCAAACGCCGTGGAGGTCGCACCACACGCTGGCTGCGCCGAAGTGGTACTGCAACCGTCGCAATCGGTGTTTGAAAAGCTGGAGATGAGGATGATGATGTAGATGCAGATGTGGATGCAGATGGTTCTGGTGTGGATGGAATGTGAGAGTACGGTGTAGATGGAGAAGGAATTGACATAGGTGATGGTGCCAAGTATGTGGATGGTGAGGATGTAGGCGCTGTCGCAACACTTTCAGGTGACGCGGTTGCAGGAGCAAGTCGCGGCCTCATGTGATCTGCATGTTTCCTTTGCTCCACCCCATTAGATGTAGTGACCACGTAGGAGTATCGGTGTTTACGGGTCGCTACTGTAGCAGGCTGCCACTTTTTTTCCAATTTAGTTTTTATGTAAACCTTATCGCCTGTCTGATAAGAAGGTGTAGATGACATAATGTCCGCCTTCACATGTAGGTATTGTAAATCTCTTCTCTTGTTCGGTCGGATATTTGATAAGACACAGTTCAACTGCCTGCCGAACATCATTTGGGCTGGTGATTTGCCGGTAGTGGTATGCGGAGTGTTCCGGTAAGAAAATAAAAACTCCGATAATCGACGCTTAAGTTGGCTTCCGTCACTGGAGGTCATTCTGTTCTTAAAGGTTCTCACAAACCGTTCAGCTAACCCATTTGTTCGGGGATGATACGGAGATGAGGTGACATGTAGAATGCCCTGATTTTTACAGTAGTCCTTGAATTCCTGTGATGTTAATTGGGGCCCGTTGTCAGATACAATCATTTGTGGGAGTCCAAAGGTGTTGAAAATCTCATCCAGAACAGCACATAGACTTTTTGAAGTTATGTTTTTCATTGGTCTTAGTTCACACCATTTCGACAATGCATCACACAAAACCAGCCAGTAGCTGCCCTCGAATGGACCTGCAAAGTCTATATGGACTCTTTCCCACACTTGCTCGGGTATAGACCAGGAGAAAACCGGTAGTTCGGGATTGGACGGTCTGTTTTCTTGACACCTGGTGCATCTCTTGATAAAATTCTCGATATCCTCGTCAAGTGATGGCCACCACACATAGAAACGTGAGAGTGCTTTCATAGCCGATATCCCTGGGTGCCCTCGGTGTAAAAAGTGTAAGACTGTCTTTCTTAAAACCTCAGGTATGACCATCCTGCCTTGCCACAGTACAATTTTACCTTCTACAGACAGTTCGAAACGTTTCCTGTAGTATTGTTTCATCTCATGCCTGTAATTCAGGTCTCTCCATCCTGTCTTTAGGTATTGACAAACGAGTGACAAACTTGGGTCTCTAGATGTTTCCAGACTCAATTTTTTTTCTGTTAATTGTAGGTCAACAAGTTTGTTGTCTTGGAGGCGTGACACTACTCTATGTACAGACGGCAGCACATCAGGTTACTACACATTGACCTTGAACGCGCTATGAGCAACAACAGCGAGAATCGTGCGAAAGAGATATATAGCTTTTTGTCTGTTCTTACTTGTAATGTTTCGTGCTGCAGCGCGTACGTGAGGGTGTGTGCGTAAGGTCATTCGTTGTGTAGAATAAAATACTGTGCGATAAAAAGTAGCGTAGCAGGTTGAACACTTGAATCGAATCGAAATAATTTCATAGTAATAAAAGCGGCCGGCGGCCCGCGCAATGCCTAAAATACCTATGAAAGCTTATAATCGATGTTTTTTATTTCAATGATCTTTTACTTAATCCTTCATTTTTACATGGGTATTATTGGAAAATTACTTACCTAAGTATAACATTTAAACAGGTAGGTAAGTACGGTGCACATTACACAATTAATTAGCGAAACTTCACGCTCTCGATGAATATTGTTAAGTAGACAGACAGGTAGGTATAATCTGATGTCAGAAAAACATTTCTTTTTTTTTTTAAATAGACCTTTTCCGACTTTTGTTACCTACTTACTGACGGGCTGGAGGTCACCTGTTTTAACGCGTTCCTTGCTCTTCTATTCTATTATTGATAGTTGCGCCACTGTTATAAACTTCTGTAGTTATCATCGATTAACTATTTTTATAATACCTATTGTAGGTATCCGTTATTGTTCCGAAATAAACGATTTTTATTTTATTTTATTTTCATGAAATTAAATGCTAAAAAGTAAAAACCCATAATACAATCTGCTTGAAATTTTGAAAAAAATATGGATACCTACTTACCCCATCACGAACGTGTCACGTGTGTGAAGTTTAGGCAATTAATTATACCTACAAACAGCCTTTTGTCAGTCCACCGTGTTTAAGATTAACGTTTCGTCGCAACACGATCTTATTACTAAAACGATAAGGTTGAACTTTGTAAATTACCTATACCTACCTACCGATGTTTGCTTTTACATGAAGTTCAACATTATTGCGCTAGTTATGAATTTTCAAATCAAATTCTAATCTATTATTATCCCAGATACGGCGGAGCTACCCCCTGCTTTTGGTGCCATATTAACTACACAACCGATCATCATGGAATTTTGCACACCTACCAATCAGAAAAGGATATAGGATAGGTTCCTACAGGAACGCGTTTGAAACAGCGGGAAAAATATCATAATAAAATGCACAATAACAATCAATAATCTTTTTATTCTTAAACATTAATATAATTGGAAACATAAATAAAAAACAAATACCTACTTGAAATTAAAATACATATAGCGGCCACTCATTTATTACGTAAGACTATTTTTGCTAGTTTTGACTCCCACCCCCATATAAAAAATAAGAATCGGCTGACCCCCACCCCCCCTGTACTTATAATATTTAATACGTGAGAATCTAAAGGAAAAAATGAATACACGTTTGGTTTATTTATTGTAATGTTTATTTTCAAAGTAACAATTTTTAACTATCTACAATATTAAAATCATTATGAGTATTGTTTACGCAAAAAGTGACAACTAGTTCACAAGCGGGGAGCTCCCTGAACGGCGGCGGCTGAGGGGTCAGCCGCCGCCGTCGCCCGATGCTGATGCCGCAGCCCGCGCGCCCCCTCAGCCACCGCGCGCCTCCAATCGTAGGCATGCCATGCATAGACATGCTCCCAGGGTTGATGTGGACTTCAAAGAGGGAGTGGACAATTAATGTTGTTAAAGCCGCGCCGAATTGTCCCTCTCTTCGTCTTCAGATCCGCGACCCTCGTGACGCCATCGCGCGCCTCCAATCGTAGGCATGCTATGCATAGACATGCTCCCAGGGTTGATGTGGACTTCAAAGAGGGAGTGGACAATTAATGTTGTTAAAGCCGCGCCGAATTGTCCCTCTCTTCGTCTTCAGATCCGCGACCCTCGTGACGCCATCGCGCGCCTCCAATCGTAGGCATGCTATGCATAGACAAAAGTATTGTATTTTAACTTTGCACATTTTTGTGATCTTACGTAAGAACTATCAAGACTCCCTCCCAACCCCTTGGAAGAAAAAATAAGACATGGTCGACGCCACTCCCCCCTAAATCGTCTTACGTAATAAATGAATGGGCTTACAACAAACGTTATAAAACCAAAAAGATAATTTGTTTGCGTAAAACATGGTATACACAGGTTTTATTAAAGCATATGAGATTATAATATGTTTTGCTTAAAAATTAAAGCATGCAAACTTCACAAATAAACACATTTGAATTCATAAACATAATTTATGTTCAAAAAAACTCCTTAATATTATAGAAATTATGTTCATTCAATCATTTATATAGTTTAATTCTGAATAACCTACAATTTAATATTTTTAATACATTAGGTAATTTATAATAGGTATACATGCTTCATACATAAAAGTTTCGATAACCTATTACGTCAATAAAGAATTATTTCTATTATTTTTAAAATGTCTTTGACACATCTCGGAGATCTTTGGAAGGCGTTATTATTATTATTAATAGATATATTAAAAACAAGTAGATAATATTTATTTGTTACTTACAAGCTTTTCTTTTTATTTGTAACAGATTAATTATACAGTTACATCCAACAATGGCTGCCAAGCAAAATCAAATGCGGTAGCATTTGATTGCCTAACAAAAATAATTAAGCTTTTAACCAGATTAGTATAATTTGACTGGGCTATATGTATAAGGTTCAGCACCCACTGGTGGCACGGCACGACAAGGGATTTTTGTAATACTTACAGATGATTTCGAATCTAATTTAACACTATTAACACTCACATTGCATTGAAATGCCTGCTTTGGTATCCTTCGGCACGTTCTGGCATGACGAATTGTGAACGCTAACCATGATAAAATAAGATCTCAAATCATTTGCGCTTACTAAAATCACGTGCCATGCCGCCAGTGAATGACGGCCCTAACTCAAATTATCACCAACAATAGTAAAGAAAAATTCTCAAAAATATAACAAAAACAATGGTGTGAAAAGAAATATAAAATTTCAATTTATAATATTATTATCAATTACATAATCTTTATCACTATATTAGAAGATCCACACTAATTATAAATGCAAAAGAACTTTGTGTGTTATGCCTTCGCGGCTAAACCGCTGGGCAATTGTGATGAAAAATATGGAGATAGTTTGAAACCTGGGGACATCGTCTTTCAGGCGCCTTCTGACTGTGTCCGTTGATATCTAAAACAAAGAAATTTTTGTCAATTTCAATACATACATAGGATTCTTTGTTAAGAGCTTAACTTATCTACATTCGCGATTTATTTGCCAAAAATCGTAAACAAAAAATGACTTTAGGGAAAAATAACTTTAAATCCTACATTATAAAGTTTAGTTTACGCTAAAACTGTAACTTTTTCAATAGTGCTAGTCACTCTGAAATCAACTTAATTGCCATTAATATAAAGTTGATATTTGTTTAACTTCAAATAATATTAATTTGAAACAAGTTTGAATAAACTTTAAATTAGTATGAGACGGTTAAAAAAATATTCTACAAAATATAAACATACACAAATAAACAATCTGCCGAATTGACAACTTCCACCTTTGTTGAGGTAGGTTGTAAAGAACTGAACCGCAACGAGCGGTGCCTTTGTGTCGCGCGCGATTATATCGCGTGTCGCGCCTGTTTGTAGGAGCCTTTACTCAGGACGCACACTTAGCTAGTAGGTAGGTATTATTTTAATCAATTTTGTTATTCACTTTTAAAGGAAACTAGGTTTTATGTTAGTGATGAATAAGTTAAGGTGATAGGTAAGTGTGATTATTACAATCTACACATGGACTCACGCTGTACGAAGTTGAGGTTACTCGTGTGCTTAAAAAAGGATCGGCAGAGTGGATCGGCGGTGATGAGCTATGCTTCCGCTTTCTTCCCACCGCCGAAGCCAGAAGTAAACTGTTTTTTTCTGGAACGAAACAAATAGCTGTAGTTTATTTGCCCATTATTATTACTCAATCACTATAGGCAGAGAGAACCTTGATTTTAAGCCATTTTTACATGTAATTTTCACACACACACACACACACTGACACTTTAAAGCCCTTTTTTTATTTCTTTATGCCTGTTCGTTACAATTTCTTTGTATTGTGTTATGTGTAGCCTATGTAATCTTCTTTCGTATTACGTAACAACATTTAAGTATCCTATCTCTATACAATAAAAACTTTCTAAAATATTATTATTAACTTTACATTAACTTACTGAAATCAAACTGGCATGTTTTCAATATACAAAATTCTTTCTATCTCTAAAACCCGTGGACCGATTTACATAATTCAAACGGGAATATCAGTTTTAAACATAATCCTCTCATTTGACACTAAAATCACGCAAACATTCCTATAAACGAAAAGCCACGTTTTCAAGTTACGTAATTATTCTACCTATAATAATTTTTCTTCGCATTAAAATTCTCAAAAATTCCTGTCAGATACATACTAATAATAAAAACAAGTTGGAAAGCTAATTATTAGAACAATACAAAATATTTAAATCGAATTAGAAATTCAAATCTAGTAAGATTTGAATTTCTAATTCGATTTAAATATTTTAGCGTAACTACGTATTACCTAATGTTTTACTGAGTACAGTAAAACAGTAGGTAATATGTAGTTACGCTAGTAGTTTATAATGAGTCGATGGTTAATAGTCGGTATCAACTTGTGCCCTGGAGCGCGGATAGGGTCCTATATAACTATCGTATTATATTCCTATACTATCACTTTTATACTATATAATCATTCACTATTCGCACGCCCGGTGTTCGTTACAGTGCTTAATTGCGTAGGTATTTAGGGTAGGTAAGTAGGGAACAATTAGTTGAAATAGAATATTTTAACCATAAAAATAATGAAATCGAAAAAATCCGATCATATAGTAAAGCAATTAATGGCTCAATTCCTCAAGGAAGTGTCATAGGATGCCTCTTATTTTTACTTTATATTAATGACCTACCTAAGACCATAGAAGGGCCACGTGTCTTATTTGCGGACGATATATCCATATTGGTCTCTTCCCAAAACAATGAAAATATAGGAGAAACTCTCAATTCCATACTTACTAAAACATGCAACTGTATGAACAATCATAACCTCGAGATAAACTACTCCAAAACCAAATTAATAACTTTCCACCCTTACCAAAAAACACCTATAACTTTAGATTTTACTTTCAATGACTCTAAATTAGAAACCATTAATGAATTTACTCTACTAGGACTAGTTATCCATTTATTTCAGGTGTCAAGGCCCATATAAAACACATACAATACAATAAACACACACACACAGACACACAGTTATAGACACACATATAAACTGGAAATCACACATACAGAAAACTCACTCAAAAATTTCTAAATTCTCTTAAGCCCTTCGTGACATAAAAAAGACCACCAATTTACAAACAGCTCTCACCACCTATTATGCTTAGATGATAGAATCCTGGTTAACATTGAGCAAACAGATAGTTGCAAACCTTTCTTTCAAAAACATAATATTTTAACCCTTCCCTGTATATTTTAGAAACATGCGAATTTGTCCGGAAACATCAAGAGTTATATTCAAAACGTGAAGACATTCAGACACGCTATCTATTCAGACAAGTTCTCAACTAAAAATGCACTCTACAAGTCCCTATGTAATGTCCATTAAATTATATAATGAAATACCCGCACTAATAAAAAAAAGAAGAGAAAATTAACACATTTTTAAAAAAACTTAGACAATTCTTGCTGAATAAAAGCTACTACTCGGTAAACAAATATCTAAGTGATAGACTTAAGTCAGAACTAAGAAGAACTTGATACTTTAAATTTTATTTATTTATTACTAGCAGCGCCAACAGACAGACACACTTTCGCATTTATAATATTAGTATGGATTATTACATCTCTTAATATTTATATTTATTGTTTATATTTTATATAGAAGCTATTAGTTTATCTCTAAAAATACCTACATCATTATTACCTAATTATAGTAGTTTGTTATGTAATGTTATAAAATTAACAAATGCTTCCTCTCTCCTAACTCACTTATTTTGCTGTGCCCGACAGGGTCCATATGATCTAACTATAAGTTTACCACCTAAGAATGCCTACATGTGGAATGCAATAAAAGTATTGAGTATTTACTTTAAAATCCCATCACTACCTACTGGAATAACTTTTGTTTAGAATGTCCCATGACAATGCAATCAAAAACAATAGATCATCGAATTTTGTTTACGTTAGGTATAAATCTGAATATAAACTTTCTGTTACTTATCCTACATTTTGATGACGCTTGGAACAGCGGGCACTCATTAGGAAAGAACACAAAGAAGATACCTACTTATCTACCTATCCCTTCTGTTAATTTTAAAATTCTATAGAAAAACACCATTGACACTATTTTTCAATACTTACTAACCTTTATAAAATGATAATTACAAAAAATATTACTCACCGATATGCCCGTCTGCCGACAAATATCAATCTCGTCATCCACTCAATCGAAGGGCTATGATGCCTTTCAATTTGCGTCGATAAGCATATGCATTCGATAATAAGACAAACTTGTAAAATAATTAAGACACAACCGACTGAACCGACACAAACACACCTGACGTAATGAATAAACGTCAAACGAACGATGTCAAATTGTCAATGTCATGAGTGACATTAGCGGGGGTGTGGCTTATTCCTAGTGAGACATGATAATTGGCTGCCAATTATTTGTATGTGCAACCATTGGGCAATATTAGAAACGTTGAAAACTCCACCAATCAAACCAAGAGTACTTTCTTTCTAACACTATACGGCGCGTCGTAGTTATAGATATGTATAGAGTTTACATCGATGTGCTGCCGTCTGTACAACGTTTTCCACGTGTGAGGGTTTTGTCTTGGGATTTGGTAATCTGGACAGGCAATCGGCTAGAATATTGTTTTCGCCCTTCTGGTAACAAATTTCATACTGGTAGCTTCCGATCAAAAGAGCCCATCTTACAAGTCTATTATTTACAAGCTTTGGCAGGTTACGTTGAGGTCCCAAAATGTGCATCAAAGGCTTGTGGTCAGTTACTAAGGTAAATTTCGTTCCTCTTAGATATTGGTCAAATTTCTGTATTCCAAATAATATGGCTAGTGCTTCACGGTCAATGACAGAATATTTGCTCTCAGCTGGTCGAAGTTTTCTTGACGCAAATGCTATCGGTTGTTCGACATCTTTATGTTTGTGGTACAGAACTGCCCCAACTCCTTTTTCTGACGCATCACACGCTAGGAAAAGGGAACGCTTTTCATCGAACGCTATCAATGAATTTGAGTTAGCTATGTTACTTTTAGCATTCTCGAAAACTTGTTCTTCGTGTTCGGACCATTGCCATTTTTTTTTGGCGCTTGTTAGCTCGTACAGGTCGGCACATGATCCATGAAGATGTGGAATGAATCTTTCATAAAAATTGATAAGGCCCAGGAAAGAGCGTAGTTCCTTTGCGTTTGTGGGTTGTGATGCGTTAGTTATAGCGCTAATCTTCGCTTTTGTTGGCCGTATTCCATTTTGATCAATTATGTGACCCAGATACTCAATCTCTTTACTCAGGAAAGTACACTTTTTCAAATTAACTTTCAATCCCGCCTGTTTTAGCCGGCTTAACACTGTGCAAAGTGTTCGTAAGTGTCCATTCACGCTTTCTCCTGTCAATGCAATGTCATCAAAATACACTGCTACGTTTGGTATGTCTCCAAGTATTTGATCAAGAAAATTTTGAAAAATTGATGGTGCTGTAGAAATACCGAAAGGCATCCTGTTGTACTGGTAGTATCCTCTGTGTGTGGATATTGTTAAATACTTTTTTGAATCCGGAGCTATTTCAAATTGTAAATACGCGTCTTTGAGATCAATTTTGGAGTAGACAATGCCGTTTGCTAGTTTCTGTCGTAATTGATCAAATACAGGCACTGGATGTAAATGTTTTGTTAGAACAGGATTAAGTGTAACGCTGTAGTCTCCGCAAATTCTGACGTCACCAGTTGGTTTCAACACATTTACAGTAGGTGTGGCCCACTCCAAAGCAGTAAGGTTTGGATCTATTCTGTTAATGATACCTGTATCGACAAGGCGATCCAACTCCCGTTCAACGTTTTTCTTCATGCTAAATTTAATTGGACGTGCAGGTAGGTGTACTGGTTCTGCGCCGGGTTTGACATGTATGTTAACTTGGTAGTTGTTGACTTTACCTAGTTTGCCGTCAAAAAGTTCGCTGTATTGCTTGAGTATATGTTTTAATGACGTTGGAGTAAAAGGCTTCTCTTGGACTGAATAAACTGGTTTTGGGAATTCCATTTCAAACTTCTCGCTCCATCTCAATCCAAAAAGTAATGGGTTTGCGTTTTTCATTACTACGACAGGCAATGTTTCGTATCGTCCGTTCACTTCCACATTTACGTTTGTGATTCCTTTGGTTTTCAGCTTGGTATTTCCATATGCTTTTAGTTTCGGCCCCTTTGTTAACGTTGGTGATCCAATCTTTTTCCAAACTTCGGAACTAATGATAGAGTAGGTAGAGCCAGGGTCCCAATCCATTGTGCAGTGAACTCCATTTATGAGAATGTCGATTTGTTTGCAATCCTTGACTCGAGTGCTCGTGACGTTGTGGACAAACTCGTCGTCATCTTCACTATTTTCCGTTGAAACGTTTGTAGAGCTTGACGTGGAAGTTTGACTACCGCTTACCCGTTGTAGTTTACGTTTAGAAGTGTTTTTTCCCTTGGCTGGCGATATGTAAGCACGACCAGTTTTAATGCAGCAGCTCTCAAAGTGTCCCTTCAAATTGCACTCGTCGCATGTATGATTTTTTGCTGGGCATTTTGAGTCGTCATGCTTCTCGAATTTTCCACATCTAAAACATTGATCAGTGGAAAGCAACTTGCGTTGTCTATTGTAACGAGATTTCGGTGTTGTTGTTTTTTGAGTACGGTTCCTTTTGACTCTGTTTACATTTGTAGTTGTGCCTGGTGTGTCATGTTCTGCCTGTTCTCGTGATTGTGCAACTGAAAAAATTTCTCTAAAAGTGACCTCTCTTCCTGACTCCTGTAAATCGGGCCACTTTTGCTTGAGGTCTGTCTCTAAATCTGTATGATTCAACCCTGTAGCAAAACGATCGCGTAGCTGTCGTTCCAACATCTCGCCTTTATAGCCGCAATCCCGGCTTAAACTTTTGAGTCTGTTAGCGTACTGTTCCATAGATTCTGAAGACTCTCTGGTGCAGTTCCAGAACTCTGTCAATGCGCGGTATTTGGTTTTCTTTACTCTAAACAAGTCAAGAAGTTTGAGGCAAATGTCGTTATAAGTACTCGTGTCAAAATTCGGTATAAGCGCTATTTTTAACTCACGGAAAATCTCTGGTGTTAAGGTATTCAACAAGATGTCTTTTCGTAGGTTTGGTTCCGTAACGTTCATGGTTTGACATTTGTTTGAAAAGAAGTCTAAAAAATCTTCAATCCTGCAGCTGTCGGGGTTGTATTTGTCCATGTTAAAATTTTTAATCACCATCATCTTGTCTGACGATGTGACCGACGATGATGAAACGCTCGTTGAGCTTTCTGTTTTCGTATTTTGGTTGTGCATTGTTTGTACCAACAATGTAAGTATTTGTGTAACCTGTTCTTGCTGCGCCTGTTGAGCTCGCAAGAACAGCTCAAATTGTTCTTTGTCCATTGTTTTTAATATTTTAAATCCTCGTCGCCAATAAAATGAAACATATTTTATGCGAATAATTTATTGAATGACAGATGGCAAATTGACAAAACGTCCATAGATATAACATTTATGATTCGCCAAAGTGGCCTTTTTAGGCCCCCAGGTATGCGACCACAGCTATACCTTGACAATTTTTGTACAGATGTCTTGATTAATGAGAGAGGCAACTTCAGGAATTCATTTACAATAAATTAAAAAAAAATATTCACCAAAATAAGAACACTTATTTGTAAATTAAATAATAACAATAAACACTATTTCTTAAAAAGATTGTAATAAGTATACAAAGAGCTTTGAATGTCCGTGGTATACCTACTGTCCGTTATTTTGATTTTTTTTCAAAATGGCGGTCGCTCATGTAACCTATCTAAATCGATAGCTGAAACATCCTTAAAAAACAAAGTCGCCAAAATGTCTGTACGCGCATAACCTCCGACCATTGACTGCACCAAATTGGATAATTCTTTTTTTTGTTGTGTTCGGTATTGCCAGGACAAGATTTGTATGAAAGGAAATTTCTGAAATAAAAAAAAAATCACCCGTGCGAAGCTGGGGCGGGCCGCTAGTGTTACATAAGACTAAACCCCGTAGTGTTACGTTTCCGAAATATTGACGTTCAAAGTTGATCACGTGAAATCCATATTATTTTACCATTTTAGGTTTTAATAAAAGGTTAAACTTCTATTGTGTCTCGTTCAGTGTCCCTCGACCGATTAATTACCTTCAAGGGTGTTTATAAGCCCACACGATACATGTTTAGATCCATGATTGATCGTCCTGTGGCAAGGATCTTTATTAGGCAGACGTAAACAGCGCATTCGACGAACGTCTCGAGGCGTATGGGTGACTATAGAGTCAGAGTGAAGTGGGGGGCACTAGGCCACGTACGCTCACCCATGGGATGGGCTGACCAAATTAAATCCGCAGTTGGCGATCCCGTATGAGTGCACTAAAAATACCAGAAATTGGAGATCGTGAGGCAAATCACATCAGCCCCTAAAAGAAAAACTACATGAGGATCACGACAGCTCTGACAAAGAGTGTTACGAAGAAGAAGAAACAACGAATTAGCATTCCCAACCTGAGAGCCTAGCCTAACAAGTGATAATCTATCAGCGATAATGATGAACATGTAGCGGCTTCTACGCCGCCACATGCGATTTACGCATCATACTGACGTCACGCAAAATCCTGCATCGCACAAGCAGAGTTTACCGCGCAACTAGCATTATACAATGTTCGACATTAATCGTCAGGCAGTTGCCCACCAGACACGACACCCGTCTGGTCGGAGGATCCACCCTTTTCTATGGAGGATGAGTGAACCTTACACCCTGGTGATCATACATCTAATTTGTTATCATTTAACTTTGCTTTTGTGTGTTGCGTTATATCTTTTGTGTGCACGCACTAAATAATTGGTGTATATATATCCATCTATCTATACTCAAAGGAAATATCAAAATGTACGAGACTGATAAAAGCTAGAGATCGTACCACGAAAGAAGTCCCGCAGACGTGGCGCTACAGGCATGAGATATCGTCCTAAATTTATTTAACTCAACATCAAATTACAGGCACTGGTTAATAAAAAAGCACAATCTTCATTAGATACAGGTGTGTGAGGTAGGAGGGTTGTTATAGGAATGTTGCTAACTACAGAGTCAAAATTTTAATTAGCTGGCGAAACTGCAGCTGTGCAAGGTAATGATATCTAAACATAATAAAACAAAAAAGAAATATATTGATGATTTTTTTGTGGAGTCATCGACCGTTGATAATGTAGTCACTTGAAATATCAGTTCAAAAATCAGCTTTTTGTTGTGGAAACTTCAAATATGGTGCGGTTATCGATGTCTAAACACAACAAATCTAAAGAAAACAGATCTCAATTCATACTAGTAGCAGTAACAAAACATCCAACGGTCGTTGACCCAAAAAAACAAGGTCAAATCTTTTTTGTTTTTATTTTATAGTTTTATAGTCTGCAGAGTTTCACTAGCTATGTAATTCAATTTGATCCTATATATAATTATAATTACTTCCACTTATGGCCGCGGGACTTCTTTCGTGGGACGGACTCTACCAAAAAGCTTAATATATATTTGAGTCGAGTCGATTCGATTGAAAAATGTGCTAATTAGTAAAACATTTTATATTCGAATTTGAATAGAATAGATATTTATTTTGCAAATATGGGTATAAATCAGTACAATAGCTATTATAATACATTAAACCTGAGCCATATATCACCAGTCGGCATGTAACATTTAGTCGGCATGTACAAAAACCAGATCTAATATATGGAAACCGGTATTGTCATCCTGTTGAAAGTCGTTGTAGAAACACGAAACGCTTTGAAAGCGATTGCCACTTGTCTAGGCCCTCTGGACTGCAACTGTACAGCGTTCCACGACAGACGGGTGTCCTGCATGCCCTAATGACTGCACGTTAAGGCCTATTCAGACCTAAGCGGTATTCGCTACCGTCTGCGGCAGAGAAAACCCAGTGGGTATGCGGTAATATTACTGTTCAGACCTTAGCGGTATTCGCTACCGTCTGCGGCAGAGACCGTCGCTTAGGTCGCTCTAGCCGCGGTACTTGATACTAAATACCTGAGCGAAACCCGCGCGGTATGTACCTCTACCCATAGCGGCAGCGAATATCGCTCAGGTCGCTCTAGCCGCGGTACTTGATACTAAATACCTGAGCGAAACCCGCGCGGTATGTACCTCTACCCACAGCGGCAGCGAATATCGCTCAGGTTTGAATAGGCCTTTAGAGAAACTTATGGACACTATACTGACAACGCATAACTGCTAAGTGTGCACACACACGAGCGACACGCTACAAAGGCGGCGGTAACTGCAGCCGCTGACATGCGTTGACCGTCGCCGGCTGCAGTTGGCTCTGAGTACTAAGAGTTTTTCTTTGTTTGTAACAACGGACTGGCATGGACTACCATCGACACACCTAGATTGTAGCACGCGATCGAAACGTCTTGACGTTGTTATCTACTGGATTATGTTAACATTAGCAACTTGTACTCGTCACTTTTAAACTCTTGTTCCACACTTGCTCCACCAACACATCGTCATCCGCCTTCTTGCTATATTGTGCTTCCTTACACTCCATGAAGTACCTCCCCCGAACATTCTCCACGTCCTCAGAAACACACAGATATATCGGTGTCTGAGCTCCCCCTTTAGGTCCTCTAAAAAATATATCGAAGACAAAATATATCATCTTCTTTACCACGGTATGCATCCTTTGAAATATATCAGTCTTAATGACTCCTGGGTGTAAACAATTGACTGTCACTCCTTCAGGTAATCTCTTTGCTAACGCCTTTGTCCAAAGAAGATCACATAATTTACTATTTGCATAAGTTATTAACCGACTCCACGCTCCCTCTCCGCCTGATTGATGTAACTCGTCGACTCGTAATTTTGCCCAATTGTGGGCCACGGATGACACTATGATGATCCTGCTGGGCGCGGAGGCGGTCAGTTTGTCCCGCAGCAGGTTTGTGAGGAGGAAGGGCCCGAAGTAGTTCACTTGCATCACCACATCATTTCCATCTTCAGTAAGCTTCGGATTGAGGCCGGCGCAGCCAGCGTTGTTCACCAAAATATCGAGACGGTCATAGGATTTGTTGAAGTCTTCAGCGAATTTCCGCACATTGCTAAATTTTGATAGATCTAAAGGTTTGAATTCAACTTGTTTGTTGCCTGTTGTAGCTGCTATATCGTCGATAGCTTTTGCAGCTTTTGCGGCGTCTCGGCAGGCGATGATCACGTGCGCTCCTCTGGACGCGAGGTCCCGGGCAGTCTCCAGGCCGATGCCTTGGTTCCCGCCCGTCACGAGCGCGATCTTTCCATCAAGTCTCACATTAGATTTACACACACCTATGACTAGTTCTAGTTTTAGTTTAAAATATAGTAATATCGAAAGAACCAACAGAAATAATGTTAAAAATAAAATGAGAGTGGTTATCAGTAGGTAGTAAAGGTAGTAAACGATAGTGAGTAACATGTTGAAATTGACACTGTTGACTGGTAAATGCACCTGATATTGACTGACTGACTGAAATTATTTATGCTCGCGTCGGCGTGGGGTCAAATACCTAGGTTGTTTATTTTAACTTGTGTATAAATGTATATTTTAAAATTCATAGCCCATTTCATGCATTAGGGTCGTTTTACATATTCGGTTAATATTTATTTCAATCGTCTTCAATAAAACAGAGTAGGTACAGACGCCAGCACATCAAGTTACTACAATCTGTCAAATTTCTTTAATAGATTTACAACTTTATCACTAAAGCATAAGGTTCAAATATGATTGGGGAAATCTGACAGTTTCGGGTAGGTTGATGTGCTGGCGTCTGTACATACAATAATATGTTATAGCACAATTCGTCCCAGTCAGCCGTCACATTATAATTCACTCTCTCTTACTTTATGGGATGACATAAATTCATAATCGTCTGCCTAGCCTTTTCCCAACTATGTTGGGGTCGGCTTCCAGTCTAACCGGATGCAGCTGAATACCAGTATTTTACATGGAGCGACTGCCTATCTGACCTCCACAACCCAGCTACTGGGTAATACGATACCCCTTAGTAAGACTAGTTGTCAGATTTACGAGCTTCTGACGACCCGTGACGGAGAGATCCTAAATCGCATATTTTTGGGCCCACGGCTCGTCACGGCACGGATGAGTGCGGGTAAACCTTTTGACGTTCGAAAAGTGCTGATTCTCAGCTCAGCCTTATTTGAATAAATGACTTTCGATTTGGTTTTAACAATGAAGTCAGAGGCATTGATTTTATTAACCACCGCATTTAAATTCGTGATTAGTCACTAACTTGACGGAATGTGTTAAGGTAGGGGAACTGATCAGTTTTCTGAATTTTTTTTTGTTCGAATTTCATTTTACCTATTGATATTACATGTGTGTGAACAAACCCCGTAAAGTGTTACGTTTCCGAAATATTAACGTTCAAAGTTGATCACGTGATATCCATATTATACCCATACTATACCTTTTTAGGTTTCATTCGGGGCCGCCATTTTGAAAAATAACAAAATGGAGGACAGTAAGAATGCCAGGCTCCATATAAAAATCACCAATCCCCTTTGGGACCATTTGCTGAATTTTGATAGATATAGAGGTTTGAATTCAACTTGTTTTTTGCCTGTTGTAGCTACCTGTTGATAGCCTGTTTGCAGGAGCCTTAAACGAATGATGACCAAGTCATCACTGAATGTATGTATATTTGTCAGAAAGCATCAAAATTTATTTGTGAAAGCAGATGATATTAATGTCCGAAACCGACGAGACCCCAACAGGCTCATCCTAAGTGAGATTCCAAGGCTAACTAAATATAATGAAAGCTCGCGGCGGGTTCACGGATGAGTGCTAACGCGTGCCCATGTTCCCGCCGCGCGCCGTAAGCGGCAGAGGAGGACATCGTGGAGTTTTAGTGGGTTAGAGTCCCACATAACTGCACTATCTCCCCGTGGTAGTGCAGAATGCGTGAGCATTTCTCCACATAAAAAAAAATAACAATAATAAAAGCTGCCTTGTAATTTGTGTACGTTTATATAATAAGTTACCAAATGATCTCAAAAATTTAAATACTAAGTTATTTAAAAAAAATGTACGAATGGTTATCTGTTAATAGTTTTTATAGTGTTAAGGATTTCATCGACATACTTACTGAAAAATTTGCATGCTTACTTATTATTATATTGGCAAAACATGTTTTGTTCTACATTGTACTTTTACCATCTTTTTATACCGTGTTTTTATGCAAATAAATATATTATTATTATTATGACTGACTAGTACATTACGTTACGAACCCCAATATCGGTACAGATCACGTCTATGAGAGTACAACTATCACCTACAAAATGATTGGGTGACTGTACTACCTGATTTAGACTAGTATAATTTAAGAATTCCATCATATCTTTAGTTTCTGTGTTGCCTGTGTATCCAGTAGATTAACATTGAAATCCCCCAGCAATACCAAGTGATCGTAAGGTGCCAACGCGCTAATACTGTCAGTTATTCCATCCAGTAATGTTGCCAATTCAAACCAGGGACGGCCTGTGTGCAGTGCCAATCAACAACTTTCTACCATTGATTAACTATCAAATGTGGTTAAACTTGAACTGGTTTAACCACATTTGTTCTACATCAGACCGCTCTGAGTGCGGCCGTACGCGCGCCCTTGCCCCCGTTTTGATGTAAAACGCTACTCCTCCGCCTCGCCCCCCACGTATAGTCGCAGGGCGCGGCACATGCTTCAACCTGTATCCGGGAACCTTAGGCGCGCATTCCTCCTCCCCAAGTCTAAGCCACGTTTCGTTAATTGCCATTATATCCACTGAGTGTTGTGCCATGGCAATCAGAAACTCGTCCTGGTTAGTTGCCAGAGAGCCCGCATTGAATAAAACAAACTAATAATTTTGACTTAGTCATGTCACAGTCTAAAAATCTTACAGTCGTCCAACGAAGACGTCTAGACAGGGCAATCGTGCGGGGTGTGATATGGGATAATATGGAGTGATATGGGCGAGACGCGGGTAAGCCGATCCCGAACTGCGAACAAAACGATGTTACTTGTTAGTAGTTGATATGTTATTCAGGGCTAACGCGTGTTTATTTTTTATTCGTTTATTTAAAATGGTGCATACGACGTGTGCTGTGAGTGATTGCAAGTCTTCATCTCACATAAATAAAGATCTGCGGTTTCATCAGCTTCCACGCACAGAAGAAAGGTAAATGAATCTGTTTTGTTATTGTAGAGTGCATAAATTATTTTATTTGTAATGTCGTCGTGCCACGTTGATAACGCTAATAAAATGGTCGACCGCGGCGGCGCACGGTAAAAAAAATGTAAAGGTTTATCGCACAGGGCATCCATCTGTTTGGAAATCCTACTTCACTACATAGTATAAAACAAAGTCGCTTTATCTGTCCCTATGTCCCTTTGTCCCTTTGTCCCTTTGTATGCTTAAATCTTTGAAACTACGCAACGGATTTTGATGCGGTTTTTTTTAATAGATAGAGTGATTCAAGAGGAAGGTTTATATGTATAATAATAATAATGTTTCCGTGCGAAGCCGGGGCGGGTCGCTAGTATATTATAATTGTGAAAGTGTTTGTTTGTTTGTTCCGTGTCAAGATGGTGGACATCTTTATTATTTACTAAGGGTGAAATTCGAGATGGTGGACGTATTTTTTTATAATTTGATATGGGTGTCAATTTTGAGTATAATTGGGGTGCTTGTTACGAAAAAGCCATCCTTTTTGGAATCCAAGATGGCGGACGACCTATTTTTTTTATAACTTGATATGGGTGTCAATTTTGAGTATAATTGGGGTGCTTGTTACGAAAAAGCCATCCTTTTTGGAATCCAAGATGGCGGACGACGTATTTTTTTATAATTTGATATGGGTGTCAATTTTGAGTATAATTGGGGTGCTTGTTACGAAAAAGCCATCCTTTTTGGAATCCAAGATGGTGGACGACGTATTTTTTTTATAATTTGATATGGGTGTTAATTTTGAGTATAATTGGGGTGCTTGTTACGAAAAAGGCATCCTTTTTGAAATCCAAGATGGCGGATGTCATTTTTTTATAATTTGATATGGGTGTCAATTTTGAGTATAATTGGGGTGCTTGTTACGAAAAAGCCATCCTTTTTGGAATCCAAGATGGAGGACGACGTAATTTTTTTATAATTTGATATGGGTGTTAATTTTGAGTATAATTGGGGTGCTTGTTACGAAAAAGGCATCCTTTTTGAAATCCAAGATGGCGGATGTAATTTTTTTATAATTTGATATGGGTGTCAATTTTGAGTAAAATTGGGGTGCTTGTTACGAAAAAGCCATCCTTTTTGGAATCCAAGATGGCGGACGACGTAATTTTTTTATAATTTGAAATGGGTGTCAATTTTGTGTTCAATTGGGGTGCTGGTTACGAAAATGCCATCTAAATAACTTAAATCTCTCTCGAGTTGGTCCTGTAGTAAAAGTTGTTCAGTTTGGTGGTCTGTAGCAAATTCTTTCGTATGTGTATGTATTATGTATGTTCCTTTTCGGTTAGAATATAATTATTAATTTGTATTGTATTTTAACATTTCAGATGTAAATTATGGGTGGAAGCTTGTAGAAGACCGGATTTACTTGAAAGATCTTTCGAAAGTTTAAAAAATATATATATTTGCAGTTTGCATTTTGAGAATGGTATGTACGGGAAGAAATCCTTGAAGAAAACAGCTATACCAACGTTACTTTTACCAACTAAAGATTCCATCCATACACAGACCGATCATAAAGTCACAATTTTAAGTGACGTAAAATTGGATCTACACAATAAACCCAGAAAAAAACGAAAAATAGCTCAAAGAGACCATGAATTAGCGGGTCCTTCATCACAAATTTATAATACTGCTATCGATATTGATCTGCAATAAATAAATAATTTTATAAATATTGTTTATTTGTGACAACCCTGGCCGATGCGTTACTGTCTATACGATGTCGGCATTTTGCACAAGATCAAAGGCGTCGTCTTACTGTATGATTTTTATACTGTGGTCATGTTATGTTAGGAGTAATGACTGTACAGGTGTATTTATATAGTAATGATAGTATTTTTTGTGTAGTGGTAGTAGTATGTGTGGCGACGACGACAGCCACAGCTGTTGGCGGAGCCGCGCGCTCAGACCAATCTTTTAAGTGGGGCGCCACTGACACGTGCACCGCTCTCTCGACCTCATAGCTAGGGACACCCGGACTTATTCTGTTGTTCTCTGAGTGAGTTCACAAAGAATGCATTGTTTGTAAGGAGTTAGTAATAAGTTAGGATAAGAGTTTAGATAAATGTATATAGGTAAATATAGGTTTCCCTGTAAGGATAGATATGTAAGTTTGGAAATAAATAAATTTAAAAATATAATATTCATATATGTATGTATATGTACCTATTGTAATTTTGTTTATTTCTTTTGAATAAGTAATTTTTGTAGGTACATAAGTTTTAATTCTTTTTTTTTTTCTGGTAGTACCTATAGTAAATAAGTGTGTTACAATCATTATGAGTTCAAAATAATATATGTATTATATACATGGTATCTGTGGGTCGTATCTGTTGCGGTCTGGGGAGGTCGGAATATGAAAGTGAGTAGGTACTACAATAACACGATTTATACATATTTACACATACATATTATCATTTACACACTAACAACAGGATTAACAGGACAAACAATACATATGTATTGTTTGTCCTGTTGTTAATTGGACAAATTACTAACTAACTAGACTATAATTCGACCTTTAACAATCCCATCTCTGTTTGTGATAAGCTATCACCACTGCATCACACGACTTATTTTCTTGACAAATGCACTCGAGATTATAATTATCATTATAATTATTATTATCACTTAATATTAGTTACTCCTGTAACTGAAGAATACACAACACCTTATATACCACAAAGATTCGTCCAAGCTAAGTTGAAATCGTCACCTTTAGACTCTTGTCCCACACTTGCTCCACCAACTCATCGTCATCCGCCATCCTGCTGTATTCTCCTTCCATACACTCCATGAAGTACTTCCCCCGTACATTCTCCACTTCCTCAGCAACGCACAGATGTAACGTCGTCTGAGCACCTTCTTTAGCTGTTCTATATAGGAAAACATTACACGTCCAGTGAAATATCGACCGCATAAAAAAAGGCAACGTGTTATATATATCAGTTTTAATCACTCCGGGGTGTAAAGTATTCACAGTCACCCCTTCAGGTAATCTCTTCACTAATGCCTTCATCCAGAGAATATGACATAGTTTGCTATTTCCGTAAGACACAAACTTTCCTAGCGTTCCTGTAAATCCAGGTCGGTGTAAGTTACTAACGCGTAGTGCGAAAGCGAAATTATGTAGGTAAGACGATACTATGATGATCCTGCTGGGTGCGGAGGCGATCAGTTTGTCACGCAGTAGGTTTGTGAGGAGGAAGGGCCCGAAGTAGTTCACTTGCATCACCACATCATTTCCATTTTCAGTAAGGTTCGGTTCGCTGCCGCAGCCAGCGTTGCTCACAAAAATATCGAGGCGGTCATAGGATTTATTGAAGTCTTCCGCGAATTTCCGTACACTGCTGAATTTTGATAGATCTAAGGGTTTATATTGAACTTGTTTGTTTCCTGTTGTAGCTGCTATATCGTGGATAGCTTCTGCAGCTTTTGCGGCGTCCCGGCAGGCGATGATTACGTGCGCTCCTCTGGATGCGAGGTCCCGGGCAGTCTCCAGGCCGATGCCTTGGTTGCCGCCCGTCACGAGTGCGATCTTTCCATCAAGTCTCACAGTAGAAGTACACACTCTTCGAACGGGTTCAGTTTTTAGTTTCACGTATGTTGCTACCGAAGCAGAAATTATAAGAACAAGAAGATAGAACATGAATAGTAGTTTAATCAAATAGGAAACTATGACGAGTATCATGTTGCCGCGGTGGACACGTCCGGGTGACTGAGGACAGACAGCAGACAGACGCGTAAATATATCTAATGGGTACACTCACCTGCAAAATTGCATGGATACCCTAATGTCTATTTTCCTGTGAACGTTTAAGTTCAAGTTTTCTAAAATAAACTAGATGGCGTTGGTTTCTTCACAACTATGACTAATTTACGAAACGTAAGTAAGGAGTTGGGAAGAAACGTATTAAGTAGGATTGAGCAAGGAGTTGCACAGCTAATACATATATCTAATTATTACATTACATTTACCAGCTTACGTAGCTTAAACGATAAAAATAATAAAAGAAACTGATAGAAATAATTAAGTATAGAGTGGGTATTTAAATTGATTGCAAGATAAAAATAACAAAATTAAATTCTAACTTAATTAAAACTAGACAGAAACTAAAAAATTGCGTCGAAAAATTCATACGCATTGCTGTCAACTGGTAGGTAATAATAATAATATTCTGTTCTCATCTCAATAAACATCTAAGTGGGTGTTTTTAATAGTTTAATATTCATGTTGGTAGTTACAGGAAAAAGCGCAGATCATCGCAGGTAAACCGGCTCGCCTTGTGGGCTCGCCAAAGGTAAAGTCACTCTTAAAAAATTATAGAGGTTATTTCTTACAGTTTATTATTCAAATTGAACAGTCAGTTTATTAATTATATATCGTAGTAGGTATAACATTATAATATTATGCATATTGAGGCCATTTTCCAAAATCGGAAAGACGATTGAAGCTTATGTAACCTCAATAAAACAAACAGGAGACCAGATTATTTTATCACAAAGGTTAAACGGATTAAATGGGAAGGCTAAACGCTACAAAATTGCACAAAAACATAATGGTGAGTAGGCAACATAAAAAACTAAAAACTATGTTGTTTGAACTTGAAGTGTTCATAACTTTTATAACATATTTGCTCGTACAGGGTCTCTTATTTCACCAATTTCAATATCGTAATGTATCTCATTACGTACTTGTGCGGTAATGTAAAGTAAATCGCACGGTTTATCAAGATGCTCCGTCAAAACGAACGGTACTTTTTTAAATCTTAGCAAAGAGTTTTTATAAAACAGAAAAGATGTCAACATTTTATGAATAAAATTAACTTTGGGAGATAAAATATAATAAATAAACATTTAATTCTTTAATTTAATTAATTTTGACAATAAATTACAACCATTAATATCTGTAACAAAAACAAAAATATTAATTTACTTTATTAATAACTAGCGACCCGCCCCGGCTTCGCACGGAAACATTATTATTATTATACATATAAACCTTCCTCTTGAATCACTCTATCTATTAAAAAAAACCGCATCAAAATCCGTTGCGTAGTTTCAAAGATTTAAGCATACAAAGGGACATAGGGACAGAGAAAGCGACTTTGTTTTATACTATGTAGTGATACTGGCTGTTTTGTGCCTATGCCTGAAAAAAAAAAGCGCGAACGCGCGCGCATCGCTTATGTAAAAATTATTCGCGCGCTTTTTCTTTTCGCTGTACCTACTTATTTTTTATTTGAAAATGTCGTCAAGTAATGATGAATTTATTAATTCCACACCGCCAGAAGTCTCAGAGGCAGCGAAAAAGGCTACTCTAAGCCTCGCCCGAAAAATCGACCGATAGATACTTACAAGCGTATCCAAATTTCATCATATGGAAAACAAGCAAATATGCAAGTTCAGTCCGAGTTTTTTTTATTTCCTCGCAAAATGTTATAAAACGTCGTATGACATACGTGCGCTTTGAAAATTACAGCCTCTGCTTTCTTTTAGCCCTCGCCTACGGCTCGGGCAAGCAATATCGCCTCGGCTGTAATTTTCAACTTACCGCACTTATATCATAATGTACTATTTAAGTTAATAAAAATAATAGTAAATAAAATAAAACTTTCACGTTTAAGACAGCTAGACTGATGAAAATACGCATCGACATTGTTTTGTTATTATGAGCGATTGTAAATCAAGTCTAGTAAAGACTGCGACGATGTTCAGCGTTGTTATTAACCCAAATCTGAGAATGTCAAGTCATCGAGTGCTAACGGTGTGCCTGGCTGACGGACCATAGAATTTAATCCTACGTAGTTTGTGTGGCGTGATCACTTCACCCGATTAACGACATTTAATGTCGTGAATCGGATGAAGTATCACGCCGCGCTTGCGCGTTAGTCACTGTACTCACTGTCATTATCACATTGCAGATTGCGTGGAGTGAGCTGTCAGTTTCATCCCACTGATGCTAGGGATTGACTAAACAAACATTTACAATCAAAATCAAAGTGATCATTTTTAAGTATTCGCGAATGCGAATGCGAGTATTCAATTTCAAATTTGGCGCCATTTATCTATGGCTCTGTTTTGACAACTGACATGGCGCGCGAGTCACGCACACTCACTTGTCATCGTTCGCTTGTTTGTTTACTTGTGGAAAGTTCGTTAGTAAAAAAGGTTAAAGGTAGAAAAATGTAGGTAATATAAGACGTTTAATTGAGAATAAAGTTATT
Organism: Luperina testacea; assembly: GCA_927399505.1. Taxonomy (NCBI): domain Eukaryota; kingdom Metazoa; phylum Arthropoda; class Insecta; order Lepidoptera; family Noctuidae; genus Luperina; species Luperina testacea. The sequence goes on along the minus strand of OV656777.1, from coordinate 9,650,292 downwards.
TTGATATTTAGTTTATATTTTTGTTTTATATAAGAATATTGTTTTGAGTTCAAAATAAAAAAAAATTAACAAAAAAAAGACCGACTTCCAAAAAAAATACTACGGAGCATCGAGATATAAGTTAATTAATATCTCGATGCTACGGAGTGAAAACTAACTTTAAATTCGGAAATCGGTGTCTTTGGATCTGTACCTATTTTAGTTTTTTGCCACCGACGTCCGAAATTAAAGTTATTTTTCACATTGTAGTGTTTTTTTGGAAGACTTTTTTTTTAAGTTTTTATTTTTCACTTTTTAGTGGGTCTGTTTATAATGTATCTAAGTTACAAGAGCTTAAAATCAACTAGCTCATCGCCTTTTACAAAATATTGCTTTTCCCGATGCAGGGACGTTAATTGTTGAGGAGTAGTATTCCTAGTATTCAACCATCAGCTCCATTTCACCATTCGAATTGTGACGAGCATAAATTGCTTAGCAACCATATTAAAGTAATCGAATCGCAATCCATGAAATGCTTAATACCCAAATCGCTATAGGTGTGCCTATAAAATTTGGAAATTTCCTTCGAATTCTCTAGGAACCAGATCCTGGCCTGATGACAATGGGACCACCTGGAAAGTATCCCTTTCAAACTAAAAATAATTTTTAAAATCGGTCTAGCCATCTTCGAGTAATCGGGGAAAATGCATAAAAATAATAAGAGATCCCGACGAACTGAGAATCTCTTCCTTTTTTGAAGTCGGTTAAAAAGATTTAAGTACCGTAAAAGCGGGTAACTTTAGCAAATTTTTTTATCTTTTTTTAGAAACCCTTTGTTAGTAGGGATTACCTATGGTGGATTTCTTAGCATTTTAATGGACTTGTTTTACAGGTGTGGGATAGTAGCTAATTAGTAATAATATTATTTTCCCCAAAATGTATATTTAAATATTTTTACTTATTTTTTTACTTTTGAGCCAATGTTGTTCTTTGAAGTGGGTTAGTTTGACCTGCAGATTTTGTCGATACAAAAACAATATTTATGACAGCATTGAGCCAATCTAGCCCTACACAACAATAGAAAATAGAAAACCCTTTTTTGTATTGAGCCAAAGTTAGCCCAGCCCCAGAGCTAAAGTAACCCGCGTTTACCGGTATGTGAAGTCTGGTAAACGTTTAAGAAAAGAATTGAATTCGTTTTTATTTGTTTCTTTTTTTGGAACGTCTAATTTAAAGTTCATTAATTTACATAACCAATACCGAATTTTAAGACAAAGACTGATTACAATGAATATAATTCCAAGACTATTAAGTTAAAACTACCTATAATGATTTTATAATAATAAAATCATAAGGAAATCTTATTTCTTTGTTTAATTAACCTAGTTTTAAATTTTTTTTCGAACGCGCGATTGCGAATACGAATATTTAAAAATATGCGAATACTCGCGAATGCGAATATTCGTTATATATCACTATTATGTAGTATATTAACAAAGAAATAATGGAGTGTTTAATATAAAAGTGTAAAACTAAAACTACGTTATTCGTAAAACTACGTACATTACGTTCACACGGTCTCTCTGGCTATTTCTGACAAGTTTTTGCCTTGATTATGCCATAGCAATTATTTGAGCTCTCGTAACGAAGTCAATATTACAACTCACGTACTCATTTTGGTAAAATAAGTAATTCACCTGATTACAAATAAAAACTGAATAAAAGGCACTCGAACGAGGTAATTGAAATGAACTTAGCGAACGATCAATTGAGCATAGTCATAAGTTCATAACTCTTCGATCTAAGCATTATTTATACTACCTACCAATTATTTATAAATCCATAGTCAACCTCTCAAGTTTGAAAACTAAAATTTACAAAGTCAGCTAACTACTACTAATAAATTATATTCAATTTTCACATAGTAGGTTAAGAAGTTAGGAACAAAATAAACTATTAATTATAAATTTTTTGAATGTTTGAAGAGACAAAAAAAAACTACAAAAATATTTTGTCATATAAAGCAAAGCAACGCCATCTAGTAACAGCATAATTAAATTTTGTTAGTCATTAACAGGTTTTACACTAGATGGCGTCATTTCTCGCTTCACACGATTTTATTTCTGTACTATCCATGGATTTTTGCAGCCCACTGTACCTTTCTTGATTCACGTCATAATACATAATAGTGTTGAGAATTTTATTCGCTATGTTACCGCTTTACCGCTCGGAAAACCTTTAATGGGAAACATGTTCGAAACCAAAATCGCCTAGAACTAAATATTCGAAGATTGCCAATTTTTTCATTGATATGATTAAACGATAGTATATCAATGTATAACGCAACTTCGGGGTTTAGACATCCACCAAATCGCACTGAAATAATTTTTCATCAAAGTCCAAAGACAAATAATTTATTTCAAAAAGGTACATTTAAGGCACTTTACACCCGGTTTAGGGTCGAGAAATCTGTGAATGCAGCTTTGTTTCTTCTAAAAAATAAAGGATGTTTCCTTTAGGTAAAATAATCTTAGTGGTTTCCTTTCAGAGCCCATTGATTTTTTCCACCCTGTATATTACGACAAAGACTTTGTTAGTTGGTTGCCTTTTGTATAAATAAATAATTTTACAGACTTTGTACCAGTCTAGAAATTGTGTAAAACCTTAAATAAATTTATCGTTAATTTATTTAGGAACTTGCTGGACCCGCGACTTCGTTCGTGTGCATCTCGGGAAACATTGGATTTCACGGGTTTTGATTTTTCTCTTCAATTTCTAAAATAAAAGCCTAAGTAACTTCTTATAACATCAGCTGTCTGCCAGTGAAAGTCCCGTAAAAATCGGGCCAGCCGTTTCAGAGATTAGCCGGAGCAAACAGACAGACAGAAAAAAAGGGATGTGATTTATTGTCATAAGTACCGCATGTACTTTTATATACATTTAATAAAAAGCTGTTTTTTAAACATTACAACCACTTCAATTTTATTTATTTGAAAGCAAGTAATACTAGTATTTATTGTGACTCGTACAGGAACATCACAAACTAAACTAAATACAATCATAAATAAAATTATGTAAAAAGAAAGTAAGAAAAAAAAAACAAAGTCCTGTACTAGGCCAAAAAGCTCCTATTTCAGCATTATTTCAGCATTATACATTCGCATAGATTCAGGTAATTTAAATTACATGACATTTGAAGAATCTACTGTTTACTAATGGCATTCACACGACGAAATTCATCTAGCCAAAACAGTTAGGTAGATAACATTAACATTACATACAACATTTTTATTCTTATGAAATAAGCATCACCTTTGTTCCTATTTTTCTGTTCTGTTTTATTTCGTGTTTGTTTATATATGTGTGTACATACATATATGGTAAAATAAATAAATACTAACTGACTCTAAGGGCTGATTTTACCAAAGTCAGATATCTTTTATCCCTGGAATAAAATTGACATCTGACAGTTCTAGTATGGAAAAACTGTCAAAAATTCAAAATGTACTCCCAGTTTAAGAGACAAATGCACTCGAGTTTATCACTTAATATTAGTTACTACTGTAACTGAAGAATACACAATACCTTATAGACCACAAAGATTCGTCCAAGCTAAGTTGAATTCGTCAACTTTAGACTCTTGTCCCACACTTGCTCCACCAACTCCTCGTCATCCGCCATCCTGCTGTATTCTCCTTCCATACACTCCATGAAGTACTTCCCCCGTACATTCTCCACTTCTTCAGCAACGCACAAATGTAACGTCGTCTGAGCACCTTCTTTAGCTGTTCTATATAACAGATTACCACACGTCAAGTTAAAACTCCATTTTAGAAAAAGCGGCCACTCGTTAATTATACCAGTTTTAATCAATCCGGGGTGTAAAGTATTCACAGTCACCCCTTCAGGTAATCTCTTCACTAATGCCTTCATCCAGAGAATATGACATAATTTGCTATTTCCGTAAGACACAAACTTCCCTAGCGTTCCTGTAAATCCAGGTCGGTGTAAGTTATTAACGCGTAGTGCGAAAGCGAAATTATGTAGGTAAGACGATACTATGATGATCCTGCTGGGTGCGGAGGCGACCAGTTTTTCACGCAGCAGGTTTGTGAGGAGGAAGGGCCCGAAGTAGTTCACTTGCATCACCAAATCATTTCCATTTTCAGTAAGGTTCGGTTCGCTGCCGCAGCCAGCGTTGTTCACAAAAATATCGAGGCGGTCATAGGATTTATTGAAGTCTTCAGCGAATTTCCGTACACTGCTGAATTTTGATAGATCTAAAGGTTTGAATTCAACTTGTTTGTTGCCTGTTGTAGCTGTTATATCGTTGATAGCTTCTGCAGCTTTTGCGGCGTCCCGGCAGGCGATGATTACGTGCGCTCCTCTGGATGCGAGGTCCCGGGCAGTCTCCAGGCCGATGCCTTGGTTGCCGCCCGTCACGAGGGCGATCTTTCCATCAAGTCTCACAGTAGAAGTACACACTCTTCGAACGGGTTCAATTTTTAGTTTCACGTATGTTGCTACCGAAGCAGCAATTGTAATAACAAGAAGATAGAATATGAATAGTAGTTTAATCAAATAGGAAACTATAACGAGTATCATGTTGCCGCGGTGGACACGTCCGGGTGACTGAGGGCAGACAGCAGACACACGCGTAAATATATCTAATGGGTACACTCACCTGCAAAATTGCGTGTATACCCTAATGACTATTTTCCTGTGAACGTTTGAGTTCAAGTTTTCTAAAACTGAGGTGAGGGCAGACACACACGCAAAATAATAAATAACTATCTAGTGTAGCTATCTTGATTCACGTTATGTATATGTCGTTTATATAATACTATTTCTTTCATAATTTTATTCGCTGTGTTACCGCTCGAAAAACCTTGATGGGCAAGATGTTCTCAAAACCATGGCCATAGAACTAAATATTCGAAGATTGCCGATTTGTTCATTGATTTGGTTAAACGTTAGTATATGTTTAACAATGTATAACGCAACGGGGTTTTGATATCTAACAAATTGCACTGAAATAATTTTGTATCAAAGTCAAAGACATTTATTTCAAATCACACTAATATTATAAAGGCGAAAGTTGTGAGTGTGTGTGTGTGTGTTTATATGTTTGTTACTTCTTCACGCTCAAACGGCTGGACCAATTTTGATAAAATTATCACACACACACGTATTAGCCATATGTACACACGTTCATACCACTAGGTACCGATCTTCAAAAAAACGTAGAGGCGACTAAAGTGCAAACGACAAGGCGACTGCCGTGAACAGTAAAAATGTCGTCACGATCCAATGGGAACATCTAGATACGACATTCGTTCAACGATAAAATATTTTGTCGACACAGTGACGATAAACAGTCGATTTATTGGGAACAGCTAGAGACGACAGTCGTCCAACGATAAATTAATCGTCACAACATAGTGTGAACGCGTCCTACTAAGGTAACTTGGGGTCCAAAATGGGTTCTTTTGGAGATAGGTACCGATATTTTTCAGTTTTTTTGGATATCTCCAATCTCTCGACCATAAACTGCTAAAAATGTGAGAAATCTACTTTCTACTTTACAATTTTTTGACGTTCGAAAAGTGCTGATTCTCATCCTAATTTGAATAAATGACTTGATTGTGATTTTACTCCGCTTTGGGCCTTAAACTGATACTTTTCATAGAGCTTATGAACAAATAATTTTTTGAAAAACAATTGATCAAAAAACATAACCCTCCTTCCGGCGCAGTCGGGTAAAAAGTACCTAGAACTTTAGACACTGCACCCAAACACCAATCAAGAATCAATAAGCGGCGGTGATGACTTATTCTTATTAGTGTATGCAGCATATAAAATATGTACAGTACCTACCCGGCGATAAATATTGCACATCGACCTTTGGAAAGAGGCAATCGGCTAATTTCGGCTTCGTAGAGCGTTATCTCTATCGCACGAAATACAAACAGTCCGGTATCTTTAGGAGCTGTTAAAACAATTATGATTTGCTTCTTTTGATAATTATTTTTCATCACACCTGCTCTGAAAATACATACTAATTATACCAATTAGAGGGAAGAAACGCCTTTATCCCGCCCTTCAAATCCTTTCATCCCAAGGTATGGAAGTTTGTATGAAAATCCTTCCGACCCAAGGGTGGGAAGTATGTATGAAATTCCATTACATACCCAGTTTTTCTTTTTTTTTTAATTTGTCAGCAGTCATACTGCCAAGAGACTTTAACTGTCTACTAATTAAACAAGTAAATTGTTACTGGCCACATACAGTTTTTTTTTACCAGTTACCAACCTCCTTGGTGCATACAGAAAATTAAAAACGAAATTATTTTTGTCGGACAAAATGTAACATCTTATAATAGCTGCACTTTTAATAATTGTACTTTTAACTAAATTTAAACATTTCTATGCATTTACGAGTATGTCCATAATTTTCCTCGTAGGTGTAATAAAAAGCACTATACATCCCTCAGGATAAAGTACAGTTCCATACCTCAAATGGTTTGCGACCCTCGCAAGCTCGTGGCGCAAATGCCATAATCTCGGTATGGAACTGTCACTTTCTTCCCTCTGAAGTAATGTACTATTTTATCACACCTGCTCTGAAAATACATACTAATTATACCAATTGTATTGTACCAAAATACATACTAATTATACCAAAGAAAGAAACGCCTTTATCCCGCCCTTCAAATCCTTTCATCCCAAGGTATGGAAGTTTGTATGAAAATCCTTCCGATCCAAGGGTGGGAAGTATGTATGAAATTCCATTACTTACATACCCGGTTTTTCTTTTTTTTTTAATTTGTCAGCAGTCATACTGCCAAGAGACTTTAACTGTCTACTAATTAAATTTCAAGTAAATTGTTACTGGCCACATACAGTTTTTTTTTTACCAGTTACCAACCTCCTTGGTGCATATGCATAGGTACAGAAAATTAAAAACGAAATTATTTATAATAGCTGCACTTTTAATAATTGTACTTTTAACTAAATATAAACATACATTTCTATGCATTTATGTCCATAATAAAATTTTCCTCGTAGGTGTAATAAAAAGCACTATACATCCCTCAGGATAAAGTACAGTTCCATACCTACCTCAAATGGTTTGCGCCCCTCGCAAGCTCGTGGCGCAAATGCCATAATCTCGGTATGGAACTGTCACTTTCTTCCCTCTGAAGTAATGTACTATTTATTCTTTGTATAAAATACAAAAAAGGTAAAGGTCGATGTGCAATATTTATCGCCGGGTACTGTACACAAAATCCTGACATCAATCGCCAGGCAGTTGCCCACCAGACACGACACCCGTCTGGTCGGAGGATCCTCCCTTTTCTGTGGAGTATGAGTGAACCTTACACTCTGTTCCTCATACCACTAACGTTTCAAGCTGTAGTGAAAAATGAACTTTATTGTGTGGGAAGTTTAAATATTTTTTCCAAAAGCTCATATTTGTTTACATGTTCGGAAACAAAATCGCAAACTCAGAGTATATGTGAAGTTACCTGCATGGCAGTGTATGGCAACCCTGCCCTCCTGCACTGCGAAGGAGAGAACTTTCGCCATGTTGAGGAGTCCGCTCAGACTTGCCTCGGCGTAGTCTGGCCAGGCGAAGTTGTAGTAGTAAACTGTAAACAATATTACACCTCCTTTAATTATACGATCGTCATAAAGCCAGTTGTGTAAGTGTGTCCTCCCACTCACTGGCGAACGATCAAACAAAGACTGAAGCTTCCTTACGCTAAGGCCCTAACCATTCGTTCCACCCGCTGAAGATCTCCCACCAGGACATGAGTTGGCTTGGGTAACCTGGAAGTCTTTAAACAGACTCCGGACGCAGGTTGGCCGAAGCAAGGAAAACCTGTTCAGCTTGTCGATTCTGTAAAAATCTCACCGTGAAAACTTAGGTGATGTGAGTTTGTTTTTGCTAGGAAATGACACTATTGACAGCTCACTCCACGCTCACTTCACCTTAGTTTTCACGGCGAGATGGTTACAGAATCGCACTGCAGGTGGAGATTCATAGACGACACCTGTCTTGGAGTGTAGGTAAATGCGTTGCTGTTCCACAAACGATGGGATACTTACCCCCTTACTAAAAAAACGTTGAATAGCGTCTGTATAGTTAAACAACGCTTTGTCTTCTTCTTTCGAAATAATTACTGACGACTGAAAGAGAGAAATCGGTGTGTAACTATTAATCTGATATAATACGTTTATTAGTGAGGGAGTTAATAATATGACCTAGATGTCCTGTCAGCTGCTCGTTACAGGAATTGTTGGACGCTAATGATGGCGCCAAACACGTAGCCAAATTCTGGGCCGAATCCATTAGATTGCCATGGACACGCTAAGAAGAAGATAAAGCCAGTTCGGATCTTGAGTCACAACACAACATAGCATCACGCCTGTGATCCTCTAAGTCTACGTTACGCATTGACAGGTGGCTCGCTTAGCGCCTAGGGCTATTGACTTAACATCCTTCGATACACGCTAGGCGACTAGGAAAGGCGCTAGGCGCGCAGTGCGGCCGTTTCACTTCGCTTTTTGCAAGGTGAATCGCTGGGCTCTAGGGGCTAGAGCCAGGTGGCTTGCTTAGCGCCTATTAGACGCTAGGCTGTCAGTGTGTACGTAGCCTAAGGGTTAGGCATAAGTACTATCTATAGTACAGACGCCAGCACATTAAGGTACCCGAAACTGTTAAATTTTCCCAATCAACTTTGAACCTTATGATTTAGCGATAAAGTTGAAAATCTATTAAAGATATACTACTGTTGCCAAAATCAACTTGTAAAATATTTTTGTGTCAATAAAGCTTTTTTTTTTTTTTATTAAAGAAATTTGTCAGATTGTAGTAACTTGATGTGCTGCTGTCTGTACAACCACATTTCGCCAGTTATTTATTTATTTATATTCTTTTTGTTTGAAAAATTCAGTTTGAAATTTTTAGTAAAATTTTGTATTTTATTATTTTAACAGACTGGTTACAACTTGTGATAACCGCTGTACTGTTTAAGGGGCTTACAGGACCTAAACGCAAAAAAACGCAACTTTAGAAACAATAAAGTATATGATTGACTTCAGTGAACAAAATCAGAAAAATATATGATATTGTTCAGGATATATGCTAGGTAGATTTAGTGTGTTGAAAACATAATACCTACAAGTAATTTGATACGATAGAAAAAAATCATGAAGATTCCTCTAAGAGCAGTGGTGGCCCAGTGGCATCGGCCGCGACTTACGAGTTGTAAGTCGTAGGTTTGAACCCAGACAGGCGCTTTACTTTGTGTAAATAATTTCATCACCACTGCTCTCAAAACGGTGAAGGAAAACATCGTGAGGAAACCGGCATGTCCTAGAACCAAAAATTCGAAGACATATGACATCTATCAACCCGCACTAGGCCCGCGTGATGGATTACGGCCAACTGCCTCTCACTGAGAGGAGGCCTGTGTCCCAGCAGTGGGAATATTATCGGCTGATTATGATGATAAGTACCTCTAAAAACTTTATTTTTACAATAAAAACCAAACTAATATACAAACAATCGTTTATGATTTTTTGTCAGAATATAATTCTGCAAGCAACATACTAAAGCACTAGTGTTTTAATTTTTTAGTCCAAACAATAGATTCTTTGTAAATAGATAATTGTTTTATATTTGCAATAAATTACCAGCGTTGTGTCATCGCCTTTCTCTTTTTATTCTATGCAGTCCGACAAAGACTGCGCTTTAGGTCATGTAGTCGCCTTAATGTGATAACCTAATTACGAGTACCATCCTGTATACTAATAAATAAAATTGAAGTGTCTGTTTGTAATGTCAAAATAAAAGCTTTATAATAAATGCGACTTACTATCATTAGCCATGAAAATGGTGGGGTCGTAAGTGAATCCTGACTTGGTGAGGGGGGGTCCACAACTGGCGTGCTCCCCCGGCGTTTGTAGGTTGATCACTGTGCGGATACCCCAGCTGAAACAGTGGAAGATATACATTTAATAAGTAAAGGATAAGTTCCGGAATACTTTGTTTTTGATAACAGTTATTGAGATATTATGGAGATAGTGGCCAAGAGTCCCAAGACCATTTTGTTCTCGGCAAAAATATTGCTGCATTCAGGGTTGGGAGGTGAGCTACTACGAGTCTACGAGGTGCTACGGCGTAGCAAGTGCGGCTACGTATTCCTTAACTTTTGAGTTTTTGACTACGTTACGATTGCCACAGTTACAGTATGCATTTGTTTCAGTTTAAAAACCAATCTAAGGCATTTGTATTGTCAAGGAGTCGTCAGTCACAAAAATGCAGCTAGTTGCCCTTTATAAAGCGTAGTAGGTACCTGTTGCGTTCCATACGCGAAACGAAACGCGCTTTTTTTTGACGTTTGTCTTTGACTTAAAAAATTGGTATCTTCCCGCCTGTTGGAAAAATCGAGTTTTGGTTTTTTGGTCACGCAGTCTCGTGAAAATATTGTCGTAGGCCTTGGAATAATATTAATCCAATATAATCTTGTTGGTTTCGTTTTAATTTTGTGATATTTGGGTGTAAATCACCACATTTCTCCGTTTGTGTCGCGAGACCCGAGAAATTTTGAGGTTAAGTTGCCGGCTTATCCGTGTGGAACTGGATGCCGGGATCCCAGACCTGAGTGTTAAAACTGTGAGAGAACAAGATTTGAGTGCCCTTGTGTGAACTTCGTGGACCCGTGTGTCCTGGAGATCATTGCGGAGTGGTTGGCTGAAACTTGGTACCACGTGCCCGGCTACCGGGCGCCGTCCGTCTTGAAGGCACCATCATTGTTCGGTTCCCCAACTGCACACACATCACAATACATAATACTCATCCCACACACACACACAGAACCGACATTGGCCTGTTGGAGCTTCTCAACTCTGAAATACAGGTGAGTGTATTCTCTAGTTGTCTTCCACTTGTTGATGGCAGGTGACTTTCTTAAGGGTCATTGATTTGGCTCCGTGTATCGCGGACTCACGAATAATTCCATCCTGCCTGGGATTTGGTTCGTAACATTTGGTAGCAGAGCGTGGTTCGCGTTGGCGCACAAAACTTCAAGATGTGAACCCCTACAAATTGGACAAGGGCGGGGGTTGGGACAATCCCGATGAAAATGATTCCCCAAACAAGAGAAGCACAGACGGCGTGCATTGGCAACTCGGCGGCGGGCACTCACGTGCAACTCCAAGAAGGCCGCGCAAGTGGCTACGCCATGTCCCGTGGCCTTACAATAGCAGCAAGCAGGCTTACTCTGGGTGCCACCAAAACGGGGGGCGGGGCGACCATCAACAGGCCCGACAGCCCTAGTCCGTCCCTGGGCCCTTGGCCGAGAGGGCGGTTGGGTTGACCCCGTGGCGCCACTGGTGTTATCTAAAAATCGACACTCATCTTCCAAGAATTTGACGAGGTCGTCAAAGGGCGGCAGATGAGAGACGCTATCCCCACCATACCGTTGCTCAAAACGGGACCTCAAATCGGCCGGAAGCCGCTGCAGCACTATGTGCACCAAAAAATAGGACCAATGGTCCACCGGCAACTCCAATCGTTTTAAGGCGTTGGTTGCTGCCAGCAATGGATTCAACAAGTCAGTACGCAATGCTGACAACCTGGTAATAACCGGCAATCCCAAAATCTGACCAATGTGGACGTCAGCCAAACAACGTTTGTTCTGATACCGCCGGGAGAGAAGTTCCAGAGCGGTAGGGTAGGCCGAGTCGGTCACCGGCAAGTGCTGTACCAGGGCTCTGGCCTCACCTCTTAGGACTGACAACAAATAGGCCAACTTTTGGGCGGGTCTGAGGTCAGAGCGCGAATCAACCAAACTTTCAAAAAGATTTTGGAACCCCAGCCAGTGGTCCAAGCGACCGTCAAAGTGTGGCAGTTCCAAAGTGGGCAAACTAGTCAATAGTCCGCGACCTGCAGCAACAGAGGTCTCTGCCTTGACCTTGACAGGGTCCCGGCTATTGACTGCCGCCCAGACATTGCTAGGAAGTTGGCGCCTGCCCCGCTACAGCATCCCGCCAGATCGAGACGGTTTTGTTGCCAACGGCATCGGTCAAGGTCTGGGGGCCCCTGGGAGACTCTGTTGTGGTCCGTGCTATTTTGGACACGGGAGCCCAGGGTTGCCTTTTGTCATCATGGTTAGCGGGGCAGGTGGGCCTGAATGTGTCTGACTTTTCAGGCAGGATTCAGGGAGTGGGCGAAACGGCTGTCACCACTGTTGAGGGAGAAACTTGGTTTGAGCTCACTCCTGTGAGTTGTGTCTACCCTAAAATTGGTGCTCCGGCCCTTGTTCTGTCTAAGATTTTAGGAAGTCATCCTGCATGTCAGTTGTCCTTTGATGCTCTCCGGTTGACGTCAAGCCTGAACTTGGCTGACCCCCGGTTTGATTCCCCCTGTACAGCGCATTTGTTATTGGGTTCCGATGTACTAGGGAGAATAATGTTGGGTAATATAAAAGTCTTGCAGCCGAACGGTTTGGTGGCTGTCTCGACCATCTTTGGCTTTGCGGTGATGGGCCCAGTGTTGAAGGCTGCCCCTCCACCTGAGCCTGATTTTGCGTTGGCATCCGGCTCCGCTCTTTCTGACGCTGTTCAGAGGTTTTGGGAGGTTGAGGAGCCCCCGCAAGTGGCCCGCTTGAACCCGGAACATGAGGAGTGTGAGTTGTTCTATCAGAACAACACAGGACGACTCCGTTCCGGTCGGCTCGTGACACGGTTGCCTTTTGTTGCAGTGCGACCACCTCTCGGCGAGTCCAGACCTATGGCCGAGAAGAGATTGTTGGCGATGGAGCGCCGTATGGCCAGGGACCCGGTGCTGCGGCAGAAATACTTAGATTTCATGCGTGAGTACGCAGACTTGGGACACATGTCAGTGTCAAATTTGGATTGGCGCTCAGTTGAGCATTACTTTCTGCCGCATCACGCGGTCCTCAAGGCATCCACCGGTAAGCTGCGCACAGTGTTTGATGGGTCTGCGCGGACTTCCTCTGGTGTCTCTTTGAATGATTGCCTGCACTCCGGCCCCAAATTGTTGAGGGACCTTTGTGACGTCATCACGTCTTTTCGTCGTCATCAAGTGGTCTTTGTGGCTGACATCAAAATGATGTTCCGGCAAACGGTTATTCACCGGGATGACAGACGTTATCAGTTGATCCTGTGGCGAGAAAACCCGCGGGACCCTATGATTGTTTACGAGCTCAACACGAATACGTACGGCCTTCGATCGAGCCCTTTTGTCGCTATTCGTTCGCTTTGGGAGCTTGCTGACCGAGAACGCTTGAAGTTCCCTAGGGCGTCCGCAATCTTGAAAACGGACTTGTATGTTGATGACGTCTGCACTGGGGCTTCCACGGTTGAGGAAGCTATCCTGTTGCGTGACGAGTTGGTTCAAATTCTGGCTTCCGCTGGCTATGAGTTGCGTAAATGGGTGTCCAACTCGCCAGCACTATTGGAAGACGTGCAAGAGGATCACAAGCAGGATCCTCATTTGTTTGAAAATGCTGACAACCCTGCTATGTTGGCCGTTCTCGGCGTTCAGTACCGACCAGTCCAAGACACCTTTACGTATGATGTCGACTTGGAGTCACCTCACACTTGGACTAAACGACTGGTATTGTCTACTGTCGCGAGAACCTTTGACCCGAACGGTTGGATATGCCCGGTATTGTTTTGGGCGAAATGCTTTCTCCAGCGCCTTTGGACCGCGGAACTTGGTTGGGATGAGCCACTTCGGGAAACCCTTTTGGAAGATTGGCTCCAATTTGTATCCGCACTTCCTGCGGTCAACGAAGTCGCGTTACCACGCGCTATCCTTCCCCCTGGGAACTATACTGCTACCCTTCATGGGTTTTGTGATGCGTCTTCGCACGGTTATGCAGCTGTTGTTTATCTGCGCACCGTCAGCGTGACAGGCCAGGTGAAGTTATCACTGGTCATGGCCAAGAGCAAGGTGGCCCCCCTCCGGACGGCATTGACCATCCCCAAGTTAGAATTGTCAGGGGCGGCGCTTCTTGTGCGTCTATTGAACCACGTTGCTCGCACTTTGGGTGGATCTGTAGACATTCGGAATTCTTACGCCTGGACGGACAGTCAAATTGTTTTGTGTTGGTTGAAGACGTCCGTCCACTCCTTGGAGGTCTTTGTTGCGAACCGAGTGTCCCAGATACAAAATTCTGAAACGCCTTTGATTTGGAGGCACGTGCCTGGAGACTTGAACCCCGGCGACGTAGCCTCACGTGGGTGCATGGCCCCCCGCTTGATTGATCACCCTCTTTGGTGGGGACCGGACTGGCTGTCTCGCCCCGAGGATGATTGGCCTCGAACGCCAGTTTTCATGTCGGATCCTTTGCCCGGGCTTAAGGTGCTCGCTGTTGGGACGAAGGACCCACCGTTTGATCCTGATCTTTTGTTGAATCGATACAGCTCCCTCGACAAATTGTTGAACGTTACCTCGTGGATCAGGCGTTTTGCTCACAATTCTAGGAATCCAGGGGTCAAGCGCCTGTCACCGGTTCTCTCTCCTCAAGAGCGACAGGAGTCTCTCCTCCTTTGGGTCCGCTCAGTGCAGGCTGCACACTTTGAAAAGGAGATCGAGACTTTGAAGTCTGTTAGGGTTAAGTTGTCGGGAGCCGTTAGCAAACTAAACCCTTTCTTGGATAATACGGGTCTTTTGCGTGTTGGGGGACGGTTGAGGCACTCTAGCCTTCCTTATGGCGTCCGTCACCCCCTTTTGTTGCCCAAGGAGGGCCATTTGATTAACTTGTTGGTGACTGATCGTCACGTAAAGAACTCGCATGCCGGTTGTAATGCGCTGTTGGCCATTCTGCAGCGAGAGTTTTGGATTTTGTCGGCTCGTCGTACCATTCGTAGCATCGTCTTCCGTTGCATGCCGTGCTACCGGACTAAGGCCTCAACGATGCAGCCCCAGATGGGAGACTTGCCTGCTGATCGTGTCAATGAGGCGAGGCCCTTTGCAGGCGTCGGAACGGACTTTGCTGGTCCTTTTTCGATAAAGACTTCTACGCTGCGAAGTAGTAAAATTGTCAAGGCTTATTTGTGCGTATTTGTCTGCCTGTCAACTAAAGCAGTGCACTTGGAGCTGGTATCCTCCCTCTCGACGGAGGCCTTTGTGGCGACTTTGGATAGATTTACGTCTCGCCGTGGGTTACCTTCTCTGATCAGGTCTGATTGCGGTACCAACTACAAGGGTACAAGTAACTATTTGAAAGAAGTATATGACTTCCTTAACGAGAGCCAGGTGGACATTGGTAACAAATTGGCCCGTCGAGGGGTCACTTGGTTGTTTGACCCGCCAGCCTGCCCCCATTGGGGGGGTATTTTTGAGGCCGCGGTGAAAGCGGCAAAGGGACTCTGGCGGAGATTGTTGGGAGACACCGTTCTCACCTTTGAGGAGTTAGCTACGGTATTTTGCCGCATTGAAGCTGTATTAAACTCGCGTCCATTGTGCCCGCTCTCTTCAGACCCGAACGATTTGGAGGCCCTTACCCCGGGCCATTTTTTGATTGGACGGCCACTGGTCGCCCTGCCGGAGTATCCTTTTGTTGATGTGAGCCAAAATCGGCTCTCGCGGTTTCAGTTGGTGCAACAGCTTTCTCAGAGCTTTTGGAAGCGTTGGAGCTTAGAGTATTTGCACATTCTCCAGCAGCGCGTCAAGTGGACTGATAAAACTCATCCGCCCAAAGTTGGAGACCTCGTCCTGATTAAGGATGCCAACCTTAAGCCCTTGTATTGGCGCCGGGGGCGCATTCTCAATTTGGTGGCTGGCACCGACGGGGTTCCTCGATTTGCTGAGGTTTTGGTGGACGGATCGGTCATAAGGAGAGCGGTCGCAACTTTGTCAAGACTACCAATTGATTAGCGGACGGAGGCCCGTCCGCAGGGGGGTAGATGTTGCGTTCCATACGCGAAACGAAACGCGCTTTTTTTTGACGTTTGTCTTTGACTTAAAAAATTGGTATCTTCCCGCCTGTTGGAAAAATCGAGTTTTGGTTTTTTGGTCACGCAGTCTCGTGAAAATATTGTCGTAGGCCTTGGAATAATATTAATCCAATATAATCTTGTTGGTTTCGTTTTAATTTTGTGATATTTGGGTGTAAATCACCACATTTCTCCGTTTGTGTCGCGAGACCCGAGAAATTTTGAGGTTAAGTTGCCGGCTTATCCGTGTGGAACTGGATGCCGGGATCCCAGACCTGAGTGTTAAAACTGTGAGAGAACAAGATTTGAGTGCCCTTGTGTGAACTTCGTGGACCCGTGTGTCCTGGAGATCATTGCGGAGTGGTTGGCTGAAACTTGGTACCACGTGCCCGGCTACCGGGCGCCGTCCGTCTTGAAGGCACCATCATTGTTCGGTTCCCCAACTGCACACACATCACAATACATAATACTCATCCCACACACACACACAGAACCGACATTGGCCTGTTGGAGCTTCTCAACTCTGAAATACAGGTGAGTGTATTCTCTAGTTGTCTTCCACTTGTTGATGGCAGGTGACTTTCTTAAGGGTCATTGATTTGGCTCCGTGTATCGCGGACTCACGAATAATTCCATCCTGCCTGGGATTTGGTTCGTAACAGTACCTATAGAAAAGAACGGGAAAGTACAATTTTAGTATGGTCCTGTCAAATTAATCAGCGCCTGACGTAAATTGACGTAGTTTTAGTTTTTAATCATCACGTCTTAACTTGTATGGAGTAGTTTCAGGCGCTGATTAATTTGACAGGACTAAACTAAAATTTATCTTCTGTCCTTTTCACAATGAAAAAGATGCACTGAACTTAAATTTAATTTAGTTCGTGAACAAGGGAATCGGCACCACTGACACTCTATTAAATCAAAATATTATTGTATGCTTGCTAATCGAGAACAATCGCTCAGAAACGACATTTTCTGAAAGTGGATTACACCAATTCGTGGACAGTGATTGCTGCAAGCGCAAGTTCAAAGAACTTCAATCGCCGGGAGACAAAAACAGTGTCGTAATTATAATCAAACATTCATATCAGAAAGAAACAAAATACGTTAATTTGCGGTATTAACATGATGCAGAAAAAGAACGCAGACACAAAAAGAAGAGAGATCCAATTTTAAAAACTATAATATAATAAAACTTCTGTTCTACACAATATAAAGGCTCCTGCAAACAGGCGCGACGCGGGACACGAATCGCGCGCGACACAAAGGCACCGCTCGTTGTGCGACTTGCGGTGCCTCTGTGTCGCGTGTCGCGTCGCGCCTGTGTGTACGAGCCTTAAATCATAATGTGCACTAATATGTATGTTTGAGTATGATCAGGGGACCTAAAAAGGCCACTATGGCAGAATAATAAAAGGATAACATCATGAATCATAATAAGGCAAAGACAGTCCGTGTTTTTCTTTTTTTCGCTGCACTACGTAGTTATAATCAAAGAGATTGGGATTGAATTTTGATTGGATTGATTGGTATTTTAGCACAGACAAAAAAAAATTATTAAAAATCTTTCACCTATCTATGGGATTTGATATGATTAATTTAACAGTTAACTGTCCAGTAGAATTCATGATGTTATCCTTTTATGATTCTGCCAAAGTGGCCTTTCTAGGCTCCCTGTTCGAAACTTCCAAAGGAATTTGATAAAAGTGTACACAAACCCCAATGAGGGTTTTCGTGAAAATTTACGACACCAGTTGGCACCACTGTGACGAGAGGTCTCCCAATACAAAATATATGATGACGTTCATCATTCGATTCATTCATTCGTTCATCATTCCGTCATGACTAAAGAAAATATAGGCTCTTTGACAGATGCCTGGACCTGACGTGCCAGTGCTGCCACCTAGCGAACGTCATTTCAGAAAACCCTCATTCCCTTTAGTGAGTGATTATAAGAATTTAACCTGATTAGTTAGTAAGGGTATATTTAGAATGCTTCAACATTATATCTCACAACTTGTCCAATACGCTGTTTGAGTAACATTTTTAAATTGCAATTGAAAAATCATCGACGAAATTATTTACGAATGAAAATAAAATTAGAATTTCGGGTAAATGTATTAACATAATCAAATCATAGCACTCAATTTGTACATGTCACTTCAAATTGGCATTCACAGGTACGTTTACTTGTCCATGTTTACAATTTCATCACATAGTTTTGGGACAAACTATAGTTTTGTACAGGGGCGGATCTTGAATTTGTGGGGCCCTGGGCTAATACTGCTTAGGGGCCCTACCTAATTACTCAACCAATTGCCATTTTATTATGATCGGATTTTTTTTAATTCTACATAATTATTATTATTGACAATATCGTCTATTGTTTTCATTTCGGTTGGGGGCCCTCTGTATCCACGGGGCCCTGGGCTGCAGCCCAAAAAGCCTTTAAGTAGATCCGCCCCTGGTTTTGTAGCTATATTTAAGTAATACAGAGACACTTACCTATGGAACTGTTGTATAATATTCCTGGCGGCGATATTGGCGGTGCTGGGGCGTGCCATCGCCAGAATGTCGTCGGTAACCCTGTGACAACGTGACGTTAAATTAGGTAAGATATTCACTATACAGACAGGCTTGTTGATGTACTACGAAGGGTTTAAAGGTTTATCGTTTTTGGGTAATTCAAAAGACGGTGATGTCTGAGATATTTTTTAAAGAATGTATTTTGGGTATATTGCTACTTGCGTTCCTTTGTGGAGGGGCTATTAAATTGATTAAAAATAAATGCTTGGGATAGGTATGGGATACTTATCCCATACCTATCCCAAGCATTTATTTTACAGACGCTAGCACATCAAGCTACCCGAAACTGTCAAATTTTCCCAATCAACCTTGAACCTAATGCTGTAGCGATAAAGTTAAAAATCTATTAAAGAAATTTGACAGATTATAGTAGCTTGATGTGCTGGCGTCTGTACCTACTTAAAGTTTTTTTTCAAAATTTTAGGCTTAGTAGTTTCGGAGATAAGAGGGGGAGAATGGTAAATTTTCGTCTATTTTCTTAAATAACTTTAATACGATTTACTTTAAAATTATGGAAAAAATATATTTGAGATCCTCACAATAAGCCCTTTCATTTGATATGTCACACCACACACTACAGATAGCGAAACTTTTTTTAATTTTTTTATTTGCCCCCCAAAAATGACGAGTTACCGGATAAAATAAGACGTTCACTTTTCTCTAGGCAGCCAACAGTAAAGATATATGCAGAGTACGTACCTCAGACTGCAAACTGACACTCGTTGAACTTCCGGATGTGGTGAGCTGACGATGGGGCCAAGGTTCAGTTATGTTGATGAAATGAGATGATGATCACACGGAGTCGGTTAGAAATTTTAATGCTTTTTGAGCTGGTCGCGAAGTCGCGCGTGTTCCGATCGGCGTCCGTTACGAACTGTCCTTGTGCTCTGAGCTTTGACGGTTGCGTCCACTGCATGACGATCAAAAATTTGACGTCTCGTTACTGCTGGTAAGCCCAGAGAAAAAATGTGAACGTCATGTAGGAAAGGAGTTTTGATGGGAACGAAACATCCCGCCCACCAAAATACTTATGGTATTTTCTGGTTAGAACATAGAAGATCTAATTGAAAACGATAATGAGATTAACTATACGATTTAGATTGCTAAAAGCAACGGTTAGATTAAGATTAGCTTATACTACGGTCTGCTTAACTAAGATTTAATAAACTATCGTTTAGTGCGATTGAAACTATTCTTCTGTTGGCAGAGGACATAGTTTCACTAGAGGTCGATTGATGATTTGATTGTTTGCATTTTTTACTAATGCACTCCGAGCTACTCCATCAACTCCGACCTGGAGTTCTATGACTCTCGCGAGATTCCAGTGCAATGGGCTACGATTGTCGTCCTTGACTAACACCATAGAACCTATCGACAACGGTTTTGAATGTTTAGTCCATTTCGCGCGTTGCGTTAGCGAGTTTAAGTATTCAGTTTTCCACCGAGACCAGAAGTTCTGTTGAAACGCTTGTATCATCTGCCACCGATGAAGCCGATTTGGATTAAGATGCGATAGATCCTCATCAGGGACAGCTGTTAGAGGCTCTAAGGTTAGGAAATGACCAGGTGTCAAACACGAAAGGTCGTTGGGGTCGGAGCTGATCGGGTAAAGAGGTGTCGAGTTTAAAATGGATTCAATTTGAACGAACAGAGTTGTCAACTCCTCGAACGTTAAGACTTGATCACCCACAACTCGATATAGATGTGATTTTGCTGCTTTTATTTGTATTTCCCAGACACCACCAAAATGTGGAGCGCCGGGTGGGTTGAATTTGAATTCGATTTTCTGCTCATTAGAAGCCCGTTGCATTAAAGACGAAAGTTGATTTTTTGCGCCTACAAAGTTGGTACCACAATCCGCATGAATAGTGTTACAGCGGCCGCGACGACCTACGAAGCGCCGTAGCGCAGCTATAAATCCATCGGTTGAGAGCGTCGACACAACCTCCAAGTGGACTGCTTTGGTTGCGAGGCAGATAAACAAACATAGATATGCCTTGTCCATCTTAGCGCCACGATGGGAACCAAGTTTGATGCGAAATGGTCCACCTAGATCGACACCTACCACCGAGAACGGTTTAACTTGATTGACTCGGTAAGATGGAAGATCGCTCATGAAGGGTTGAAGCGGCTGTGGGTTTGTTCGAAAACATTGAACGCATTTGGAAAGGCAACGGCGAATGGTACGCTTTGCAGCGATGATCCAAAATTGTTGAAGCAGCAAAAAGTGTGTGGTGTTTATGCTTGGATGCAAGTGGGTACGATGAGTGAAGTTGATGATTGAGAGCGTTAACGGATGATCAGATGGTAAGAAGGCAGGGTGCCTGTGTTCGTACTCTAATCCAGATCGAGAGATCCTGCCGCCCACCCTGAGTACTCCCTGATCGTCTAGAAACGGGTTCAATTTTCGAAAAGGTTTCGATAACACCTTTTTTGATTTCAACTTGGAGATTTCCTCCGAGAAAGATCTACCCTGTACGTGTTTGACAAATTGCATGAGAGCGTGATGACGTTCCACATTGTTTAAGAACTCCTTACGATTTGATTGATGTGAGATACGAGAATTGTTAATAAAGCGATATATGTAAGCCAGAACATTAACAAGTTTCGATAACGAGGAAAAACGATTTAGTAAAGTTTCGATAATTAGAGGGTCATCCGTCGCGGTCTCATCGGTCACTAAGATAACTACTTTGCGTTCTTCAGCCTTTATAGTAACGTCGTCCTCGTGAAGTATGCTGCCTGAACTCGAAGGCCATAATTCATGATTTTGTGAAAGCCAACATGGCCCCGCCCACCATAGCGAATTGTGAAGAAGTTCACTAGGAAATTGCCCACGTGAACAGACATCAGCAGGATTATCGTCCGAGGAGACGTGATGCCAACATTCAGTAGGTGTGAGGTCTTGGATTTGACTCACCCGGTTGGCAACGAATGTGGTCCAACGAGATGAATGTGAGCGTAACCAGGAGAGGACAACGGTTGAGTCTGACCATAAGTAGACAGCATCGAGTTGGATACGAGCTAGATAAGTGTCGCGAACGAGTGTGTATAGATTGGAGAGAAGAACTGCCGCGCAGAGTTCCAACCTAGGCAACGATGTGCGTTTCAGCGGTGCTACACGAGCTTTTGAACAGACCAAGAAGACATGGGCTGCACCGTCCTTATCAGTGACGCGTAAATAAATAACAGCACCATACGCTGTCTCGGAGCTGTCACAAAAGCCGTGAAGCTCACATGATTTTGCTTCAGAGCATGTTATTTTACGAGGGATTCGAAGTTGGGACAACTGTGGTAATTGATCCACGTATGCAGTCCATGAATGAATGATCTCATCAGGCGGCGTTTGGTCCCATCCAATACCGAGAATCCAAAGCTTTTGGATATATGATTTAATTTGAATTGTGATGGGAGATAAGAAGCCCAATGGATCGAATACTCTAGCCAGTTCGCTAAGAATGGAACGCTTGGTACATGGACGCTCGGATGGTTTAATTTCGAAAAGGAATGCATCCAGTGACGGACTCCATTGCAGACCTAGAACTTTTAAAGTCGAAGATTCAGAATTATCTAGAGATACGGACCCAGTTAGGCAATCCTGGCTGGGAAGATCCAACAAAAGTTGCGCCTTGTTACTAACCCATTTTCTGAGATGGAAACCACCGAGTTTGAATAGAGCGATAAGTTGTTTTTTTGCTAGTTCAGCGGTTTCCAGCGAGTCACATCCGGTTGCTACATCATCTATATAAACATCCGACAGGATGATCCGCTTTGCAACGGGATACGAGTCTCCTTCGTCTTCAGCAAGCTGTTTCAAGGTACGGCATGCAAGAAAAGGGGATGAAGAAATACCATACGTAACGGTATTCAAACGGTACTCTTGGAGATTGTCATGAGCAGAGGCTCTCCAAAAGATACGCTGATAGTCACGATGGTCCTGCCAGATCAAAATTTGACGATACATCTGTCGGGCGTCAGCCATGAAGACAACGTTATGTTCCCTAAACCGCAAAATAATGTCGATAATGTTTGATTGCAACTTAGGACCGGTAAGTTGAGAGTCGTTTAAGGAACGGGAGTTAGCGTCTTTGGCAGAGGCGTCGAATACAACACGGAGACGGGTAGTGGCGGAATCGGGGCGCAGAACACAGTGATGTGGAATATAGTATTTTCCCATGCTGATTTCCTCCACTGGTACCAATGTCATGTGTCCGGTTTCTAGGTAGTCTGTCATGAAGTCCACGTATTGGCTTTTTAAATCAGAGTCACGAGACAACCGGCGTTCGATAGCGTGGAATCGTCGCAGTGCAACCTCACGAGAGCCTGCGAATATGGGTTCCGAATCATCTTTAAAGGGCAAACGTACAACATATCGTCCAGAGGAATCACGAGAATGACTGGATACAAACTTCTGTTCACAGAGCATTTCTTCTGGAGTCAAGAGTGACGCTTTCGGTATGGAGTCCAGTTCCCAAAAACGTTGAACCAGAGAATTCAATTCGTTATCTATGTTTAATGATGTGTGTACCAGGGTGCTCGAAGCTAAACGAGTTTTGCCTAACAGGAGCCACCCAAAGATGGAGTTGAAAGCGGTGGGTTGGTTAACTTTTCCTTTGATTTGTTGGTTGAGAAGTGAATCGGTGAAGACGTCGGCGGCGAGCAACAGATCGATAGATCCCGGAATATCGAATCCGGGGTCTGCGAGTGGCAAGGATTGAATATGTGACCATCCAGAAGTGTTTAATTTTGCGATAGGTTGATCGCCACATATTTTCGAAATGACATGCAGGTCCAAATCAAAGAATATTGTATCCTTAGTACCTACAGCACACCTCACGTCACCGAGGATAGACGCTGGTGCCTCGCCGAGTCCACATACGGTTGTGTTAATTGGGGATGGCTGTAAGTTTAAACGTGAGACGGCGGATTCAGTAATAAAGTTACTTTGACTTCCGGTGTCAAATATGGCACGGAACGATTGCATTGTACCGAGAGCATCCTTGACCTGCACTACTGCAGTCGCCAGCAAAACAGTTGTATGCATAGGTGACCTTGACACCAACGACGATGAGGTTGGATGGGATTCGATAGGATTATCGCGATGGAGTAAGGTGTGATGTTTCCGTTTGCATGTGCGGCATGAAAATATCGATTTACAATCTTTCAACCGATGGGATGGCTTCAAGCAGTTAAAGCACCAGTTCTTCTCAGTGGCAATCTGCATTCGTTCATCGTATGATTTCTTGATAAATTCTGAACATGCCGCAATGGAATGAACATCACTACAGAAGGAACATTTACTGGTATACGGAACGGAAGGACTTTCGGTTTGCTTTTGATCGGTAGCAGCTACTAGTGTGTGTGCCGGGGTGAACCGTTTTGGTTGCGAATGTGACGTCGAACTTTTCTGCGTAAGTTCGTTTGACTTGATTGTCTTAACGAAATGTGTATCGCGTAATGATGCCTCACACTTAGAATGTAGGAAAGCCTTTAATTGTACGTAGGTAGGCAGTTCGACGTCCGAATGATTTTCTTCAAATTCACGTCTTAATTTCGAGTCAAGTTTTGATAAAATATGATATACTAGAATAAAATCCCATTGACCAACCGGCAGATTAACTGTTTTTAAAATGCTTAGATTCTCTTCAAACAAATCAAGGGATTTTCTGAACTCGTGAGCATCACTGTATTTAAAATCGACATTTAAGATGTCTCGCCAACACGTAAAGGCTAGGTCGCGTTTATTAGTGAAGCGCGCGGTGAGCGCTTGGTACGCGTCCTGATAGTGTTCATGTGTCATCGGGAACGATTTGATTACCGTCACCGCATCGCCGCTAAGCGATGATAACAGATAGTGAAACTTCTCCGTGTCAGTCAAAGAAGTTGAATTGTGTATCAAAGCGTTGAAAGTATCGAAATATTCCGGCCATTTCTTGACGTCACCGCTAAATGTCGGAAGTGTTATTTTGGGTAACCGAATGTTCGAAGAAGCATTGCCAATACCGTGAGAATGATTTGAATCACCTTTAGAAAAGGTGCGATTTATTGACAACACTTTGTAATACATTTCGTCGAAACGCTCCTGAATTTCGTTATCTTCATTTTCAGGGTCATCAAGAATCTCCTGAATTGTGAAATGCGCATCCTCAAAATTAGCCGCGATATTCTTTACTTCCTGATGATATGATAAAAACTAACTGCTAACATTCCAACCTCTAAAGCCTTAGTCAAACGCTTATGCGATGGTTCGTTTTCTACGTAAGGACGGCAAATCCTCAGTAGTATAATGAACCTCGATTGATTTTGATTTAGACTTCTTCAAAGTACCTGATCTATTTTTCTTTAGAAGTGACATTGTAGGCATTTACTATGTAGGTCGATACGTATAATCACAAAATATGTAGGTATATAAGACTCGATTACGCGTTTAGTTCCTGAGTACCTAAATAGTAGCAGATGGATTACTATTGTCGGTCTTTAAACAATAACAAACTCAATTTTGTGCAACGTAAACAAGTAGGTACCGGAAAGATATGTTACGTGTAGTTCCGGCACAATCTAAGTGCACTGCAAACTATATTTTGCTCCGATATTATTAATGAAACTACTCCGTAAGTGAATACAATTAAAAGATAGATAACGATTAACAGATATAACTAGCAGGAAGTTGAAGTAAACAGGTTGGTATGTTACATAAAACGTTCTCGATACTGTGCGGTACTCGTACGAGCCAATCTGTTCATTCACTTGGTAACGAAAATATTCACAGTGTCTACGTTGAGCCGTTCGACCGTTGAGCAAGATTTCGACCTACCCTCACAATTTGAGATCGTAAAAAAAAATCCAATGGAATATTTTACGATTTGCGTATTGTAAAACCCGACTTATAAAACAAGATTAAGTTGTGATTGCGATGTATGATGGGTGCAAATAACCAAATATCGAGTTACGAAGCAATTAATTGTGCGAAATAAATTATGCACCGATTAAGATGTGATTGCACAATATAACCCGGTCTCACAATTACGATGTGGATACTCGACATTTAATTATTGTACACTACGATTTTGTAAAATCCTAGTTCGATGGTGATAGCTCATGAACGTTTAAATGTAAATTTATAGATTCGATAGTAAGTAATTCTATGGAAATTGTGGAATAGCTTGGATTGCGATGTGTACCCGTAGTTTTTTGTTAAAACAATAGATTGATTGAGATATCGTAAGCTACGCTTTTAACCAGAAATACCACAAGTAAAGATGGCGATTTACGATTTAAAATGGAAGTTCCCTGGTTTCGGCACCAAATTGATGTAGCATTCGCACCACGCCGAAATACTGTGATGGCTTTCTGCTACTCAGGGAAGACCTGGATGAGAGGTCTGACGAGTTACCGGATAAAATAAGACGTTCACTTTGCTCTAGGCAGCCAACAGTAAAGATATATGCAGAGTACGTACCTCAGACTGCAAACTGACACTCGTTGAACTTCCGGATGTGGTGAGCTGACGATGGGGCCAAGGTTCAGTTATGTTGATGAAATGAGATGATGATCACACGGAGTCGGTTAGAAATTTTAATGCTTTTTGAGCTGGTCACGAAGTCGCGCGTGTTCCGATCGGCGTCCGTTACGAACTGTCCTTGTGCTCTGAGCTTTGACGGTTGCGTCCACTGCATGACGATCAAAAATTTGACGTCTCGTTACTGCTGGTAAGCCCAGAGAAAAAATGTGAACGTCATGTAGGAAAGGAGTTTTGATGGGAACGAAACAGAGTATGAATAGATGACTTTAAGAGTAGGGGAAGACCAAAGAAACGATGGAAGAACTCTGTGAAAGATAGAAAGGGGGGGATTCCGGAGATGTTGACTAGAAATATGGCAGAAATAGACATGCTGCGCCGACCCAAATACATTGAGATAAGGATAAGAATGATAATACATGATGATGGATTTGTTTGGCATCATTTCTTTAAAGAGATAGTACCTACCTACAATCTAAGGAATGAGGGCCCGTGGCTAAATAATAACAGCCGCATGGGTCTATCTTCAAGGTTAATTTCGAGTTAATTAATTAGTTTCTAATTGCGCCACCTCGACCCAGTCCTCGTGGTACGCGTCCAGGTAATTTTTTTCATTTAGATTTTTGATTAAATAATATTTATATTCATTTATATGTAGGTAATGTTAATTGCTTAAGTGATCTTGACACAGTTTTTGTAATATACGTTAACCATGATATGGTGCGTGGTAAATTAGGTAAGGTAAGGTTACCTGCACCAGCATAGCTATTCACAACCATACGACAGGCTATCGTATCCATAGACATATGAAAGATTCTATGATCGTATCGAAAATGACACATTTCGATAACCTGATTTTTTTAATTTAAATTTGATTTTATTTATGCAAATATTACCTACAACTACCATCGATCCAATGCGATAGAGTGGCCTTACATGCTAAATCCTTGATCTACATCCTATAAAATTACATACTATTTCCTAAATCTTAATCTACATCTAAATACATAACACATTATATATAATGTAACTTTTGCGAATTCACTCAACCCTCTCGTGAACCACGTTCACCACACGCATGGCTCTAGTGAGAGGAGTTCTCACCAGATGCAGTAGGTTGGTTCTGGCTGCCGGCACAGCAAGCAGGGGCAGGCTTCGCGGCCTCCACAGCTCTGTCTGGCACGCAAAGTCCCAGGTGCCGCAGCACTCCCGGGTTATGTGCTCCGCCACGCAGTAGCTTTGATTTGCTTTGACGCAGTAGATTTGACTTGCCCCGACGGCAGACAGCTGTCGGAAGAATAGCGGGCGTCTATTTGATTGAGGGACAATTTTTCTATCGACAGATAACCTTTAATGGAATAAAATTGACGTCTGACATCATAAAAAGAAGGACGTTCAGTTTTTCCCGAATTTGAATATTTTTCTTTCAACTTTTCCAATTGTTGTTTCCGTAAATGGAAAGAAAAATTGGAAAAGTAAACCTAATTCTGACTATTACGAACATTTTGGAGTTTGTTGCGCCACTTTGCGGTACAAAGAGAGTTTGAGTCCCGGGAAAGGACATAGGATAATTTTTATCCCGATATTCCCATGGAATCGACACTTATGCGGGTGAAACCGCGGGGCGCTGCTAGTCGGTTTATAAATGCTTGCTTTGAGGAAGCGAACATTAAAAAAATACAACCGAATTGAGCACCTCCTCCTTTTTTTTAAGTCGGTTAAAAATAATATTAAAAGAAACAAATGGTAGCAAACGTAATTAACATTTCAACGCAATTAAACACAGTGTTTTCGCCTTGCCCTAACGACATACCTACCTAATGTCACTGAAAACAAAAAAAAAAAACAAAACCATTTCAAAATGCCATGTGCCTACTTTAATAAAGTAGCTATAATTTACTTATTTGCAGTGCATTTGGTAGTTTGTTTTATTATGAAATGTCATGTGTAACGTGTTTTAGTACTACTGCAGAGTCGTTGTTAGGCTATGGTTACATGGACGATTTTAGGCTATTATTGAGGCTAGGTTACCTAATGTAATTCGCGATTTATTTGCCAAAACTATAAAAAAATATGAGTTTATGGAAAAATAACTTTAATTCCTATACACATACAGTAAAGTTCAGTTTACGGTATAACTTCAAACATTTTATATTTTTTTCAATGGTGCTAGTCACTCTGAAATCAACTTAATAACCGTTCAAATAAAGTTCATATTTGTTTCACTTGAAATAACATCAATTAGAAATATTTTGAATAGACCTTATGTATGTTACATCATTACCTACATGTATGTATGACATTCATACTTAAACTCACACCTTCCCATGGGGGCAAGCAAAACTACAGAACGCCACCTGACGACACCTACGCAACTATACGATGTATATGAACGTAAACGAAGCAAAAGAATGCTTTGTTTACGTTCATACGAGTACATCTGATCATACACGCACGACGGTTGCGTGTACTGCGCACTCGGCCTTTCTGAAGTACAGACGCCAGCACATCAAGTTACCCGAAACTGTCAAATTTCCCCAATCAACTTTGAACCTTATGCTTAAGCAATAAAGTTGAAAATCTATTAAAGAAATCTGACAGATTGTAGTAAGTTGATGTGCTGGCGTCTGTACATCATCAGTAAGAGCCAAACCACACGGGCGGCGCGGCGCCGCACCGCAAGCCATTTCGCCGCGCTGGCGACCACACGGGCAGAGCGGCGTCGCAGCGTTCTACGGAGCCGCGGCGGCGCCGCAGCGGCGGCAAAATGAGGGGTTGCGACAGTCTGTAATACTACAAACAACTGCGAGCGGCGCCGCTCCGGCGCCGCTCCGGCGCCGCTCCGGCTCCGCTCTGCTTACACCCCTCCCCGCCTCGTCTCGATTCCGATGCGCGCGCGGCGCGGCGCCGGAGCACACCGCACGGCGCCATGTGGCTACATTGCATTTTTGTATGTAGAAAACCGCAGCGGCGCCGCTCAGGCGCCGCGCCGCCCGCCGCCGCGCCGCCCGTGTGGTTTGGCCCTAAGGTCACTATAATATGTCTTTCTAGGGCGTCCCTCCCGGCGCCGCGGCGTGTCCACTCACTGGCTTGTAAATATATTTTGTTAGTTGCCTTTCATTCATCCTCTCAACATGACTAAACTATATCAGCATATCTTTTTCAATTTTAGACACTACATCTTTTTTTAAACCGCAACTTTGGTCGTAGCCATTTATAACCTAATTGCTCAGTCTATCATTAATTGTAGTTACTGTAGAGATTTTTAAATAAAACCAAACTAGTTTTATATGTGATAAATGTATTAAGCAGCGATTATTAAACAGTTCGTACATCCAGCAGATAGACCAGGAAGAAGCGGAGATACCTGTGTTGCCACACACACAGTAATAATATTAGGCAATGACATAGCGCCATCTAGTAATTTTGTATTGTACGACTATCACCTGACGTTAGCGCTGTACACGTATAAACTAAACGATGTCGTTTGGTGACTGTAGTCACCATGGACAGTTGAAGCAAGAGTTTTGGGGACTGTAGTCACCATGGACGTTTGAGTGGTTAGAATACTTTAACAGTTACAACACACATAGTATTATGTATACCTACTCATTTATCGGCTACAAATATGACACAGTATAGCGATAGCCAGAACTATGTACCCCGACCCTTATTTCTTAAGTTCACATTAGTAAGTCGAGTAAAAAAGTATATTATTACAATAATTAACATAAAATAAAGTGGCCAGGCGGAAGTCACGCGACCCACACATTTTATTGTACTTTTATTTTTAGTCAAGGATAAGTCTACAGAGTCCATATGATAATTTTTCGTGGGGTGTTTAATTACTTGAATTACTCGTTGGTATAGTGGTCGCAAGTAAAAAAAAACACAAAAAAAAAACAAAAAAAAACACAAAGGAAAAACTAAAAACTTTAACTTACTTAAATAAATACTTTTTCTTTCTTTCTTTCAAGTGCTGCTGTTGAGCATGAGGTCCTAAGTTCAATTCCCGGGTCGGGCTAATTGTTATTGAGGTTGTCATCTGGAATTTCTCAGTTGTAGTCCGGAGTCTGGATTTGTGCCCAGTTGTTGGCAATAGGCTCGCCCCCTATTACATGGGACTTAAACAGAACTGGCGTAATGTGGGTGTACTATACACCTCTGCCAAACCCTTCGGGGAATATAGGCGTGATGACCAGGGCCGTCTTTACCCGGGGGCGCAAGGGGTGCGCGGCACCCAGGCGCAAGGCCGGTCATTACTAATCACTCATTATAACCGCAACGCTCCAGCGCTGTAACCGCACGTCACCGCCTCGAAAAAATCCCTTGGAAAAAATTGATGGATGATCTTAAAATGGAACAAAAGTTACGTTTAATTTCTTTTTGTTGTCAAGGGGGGCGCAAGCTGATTTTCGCACCCCGGCGCCCAATATGGTTAAGACGGCCCTGCGTGATGTTATGTTATGTACGTTTAATTAACGAATTGTAAACTATTGTTAAAAAGTTTAAAGCATTTAATTGAAACTACGGCAGTTTGACTCGTTCATCCAGTCAAGATTGGTCCCGATTTCCTTGTTCACAAACTAAACTAAATTTTAGTTCAGTGCATTTTTTTCTTTCTATTTCATTAAGAAAACGACAGACGATAAATTTTAGTTTAGTCATGTCAAATTAATCAGCGCCTGGCGAACAAGTTACTGCATACAAGTTTAGACCAGGGCTGTAGCTAGAATCAAATTTGAGGTAGGGCAGCATTGGTTACAGGTAGGGCGGAAGTAAAAAAATTATCATAATTGATCTGCCCTCGGAGCACGGGCTCCTAAATCAATCACCATGTACATCATTGACCTCTAGGTCAATGATGCATGAGCATGGATCTAAGAACTATTAAATCCTCAATGATGTAGAACAAGCGAATGAGATGATTGAACTTCCAGATTTGGATGTAGAGATCGAGTGAGGTAGGGCATTGTGATTTCAAGGTAGGGCATTGCCCCACAATGCCCCCCCCTAGCTACGGCCCTGGTTTAGACGTGATTAAAAACTTGCCTACTAAATTGACGTAATTTTAGTAAGCTCTATAATGACAGGACTAAACTAAAATTTATAGTCTGTCCTTTTCTTAATAAAATATAAAGAAAAGGATGCACTGAACTTACATTTAGTTTAGTTTGTGAACAACAGAATCGGCGCCATTGTCCCTCATAAAAGATTGGGAGCAAGATTCTCGACCAAAAATTGTAGCAAAATTAATAATTATGACAAATTGTCAAGCGTGCGTACAACTACCTGCTGTGATTACAGGGCGTGCGCTTCTCCATACTAAATGTATTCCCCTTTTTAGGGTTCCGTACCAAAATGGTAAAACGGAACCCTTATGGTGAGACTCAGTCTGTCTGTCTGTCTGGCACAGCTGGATATCTCAAGAACTACTAATGCTATCAACTTGAAATTTGGAATAGTTTAAGATGACGTTTGCCCAACTATTTTGCAAATAAGAAAGAAATAAGAATATATGTATATTTTTTGCAACAGGGACTGAATTACTTTGATAAATGAGCTGTTTGTTTTCTATTAATAAAATTAAATTTTATTCGCGAACCTCCATCGGTTTCTTACTAAACTTTAACTGTATCCGATGATCCTGCATGCTTATCTTTTTTGTTGACTGTACATAATATTATTGTTATTTTAAATGTTAGCTTATATCATGTGAATATTATCTTGGTTAAGTAAATAAATATTTTTCCTACACTGTTTTTATGACTCAACATTTTAAAACCCACAAATAAAACTGGTGACTTAGTAAATACAACACTTGTGGTGCTATCAGCCAGGCGTCGCGTCGTCGTGGTGTACCTACAACTAAATTATGAACGTGCTAGTCGTTCATTACGACTGATATAACATGTTCGCAGTAGGTCGAGTGTGGGCTGTTTTTGTAAAGGCTAGCGTTATCTATGATTAAATGGTGTTATAACAATGTATTATACGCCAAGGCTGTAATAAGTTCGCCTTAATAAGTAATATATTTAAATGTTTTGTAAGATAAATATTATAAATCAAATCATTATATTTTATTATTCAATTCTTTATTTTTAACTAGCAGCGACCCGCGGTTTCATCCGCATAAGTGTCGATTCCGTGGGAATATCGAGATAAAAACCATCCTATGTCCTTTCCCGAGATGCGATCTATCTCTCTGCCAAATTTTATTGAAATCCGTTCAGTGGTTTAGACGTGAAAAGGTAACATACAGACAGACAGACAGAGTTACTTTCGAATTTATAATATTAGTATGGATTTTGTTTGACGTAAACTGTTTAAATCTATATGTAATAAATTTTACAGACCAACCAACCAATACCAACAGTGTCGACCCTGATATTTTAAATTGTTAAAAATCTCTCAAGGACTCCATGAGACAGGGTGTGGTGTGGAGTCCACAAGTTAATATTAAAATTATGTTTCCCTTGTAAAAATAATATTAGCAGTTTATTTGTACTATATTTATAAAGAAATGTAAGAACACTATATGGTTAATAAACAATTTATTATTATTTATTGGTATACATTTTTTTATTATAATACATCTATTGAAGTTGGGTTGTAAAGATCAGCCGTTTAAAGAAAGATACGCCACTACAATTTCTGGATATTATTTCAATTTAAATCGAAAAACTACCTGAATTTTAAATACATATATTCATAAACTCACTCAACTTCATCCCATGGGGGTAGGCAGATATTTACTACGGATCGCCACCAGTTACGATCCTACCATATTCCTTTTGCTTCGTTTACGTTCATACATCTGGGGGCCTAAAAAGGCCACTTTGGCAGAATCATAAAAGGATAACACTATGAATCATAATGGACAGTTAACTATTAAGTTAATCGTGTCAAATCCCATTGGTGAAAGATTTTTCAGTTATTTTTTTGGCTGTGCTAAAATACCAATCAATCCAATCCAAATCCAATCTCTTTGATTATACCTACGTTAGTGCAGCGAAAAAAAGAAAAACACGGATTGTCTTCGCTATATTATGATTAATAATGTTCCTTATCCTTTTATGATTCTGCCAAAGTGGCCTTCTTAGGCCTCCAGATCATCAGCCTAGCTTTTTCGTGTCGGCTTCCATTCTAACCGGTAGCAGCTAAATACATACCAGGTATTTTACATGGAGCGGCCATCTGACCTCTATAACTAGCCTGGTTAGCAGGATACCCCTTGGTAAGAAAGACTATAAATTGCTCTGCCTGGCCTAGTTTGTAAAGGGGAAAATCATACAGCATGAAGAACCATTCCAACGGTGGTATCTTCAGCTAAAGGATTTAGCTAGAAAGTTTGCGAAGAAACTTCCTCTCTTCGCTTTAAACCAATTTTATATTTTGTTTTGTATGTGTATTGAAATTCGTTTTTCACAGGGTTAATTAAAGTTAATAAATAATGACACTCACCAGTCGGAGTACAGCCCCTGTATCGCATTCCCTTGTTGCGGCAGCTCATATCTGCAGCGCTGCCCGCCACAGAACAACGCGCATTGCAAACCGCGAGGCGTGCTCACGCGCAACTTCTCACCCACAACGCTGTAAAGCGCTGATGGCGGGTGATTGATGCGGCGACGGGATTCACGAGTCCTGGAACATAGGAAAACATTGCTTGAAAAGGGAAAACCGCTGAAAGTGAAATAAATGAAAGATGAAAATTCATCATGCATCTCATGTATAGACGCCAAGCACATCAAGCTACCCGAAACTGTAAAATTTTCCCAATCAACTTTGAACCTTTTGCTCTAGCGATAAAGTTGAAAATCTATCAAAGAAATTTGACAGATTGTAGTAGGTTGATGTGCTGGCGTCTGTACAACCTGCAAGAGTTAACTTGCGACTTCGCTCATAACCGCAAAGTACAGGGGCTCTACTCCACAAGCACGAAATCCGCAGTTTTGGCCGAAGATATTGACGTTTCCTAGTCCGTATCAGTTACGGATATGAGATTAGTTTGGGGCTCGAACTAAAAATGACTGACAATGACAATACGATTTGACAGTTGTCCCTGATACCGATGAATTTTAGCCCATCCGAAAAAAAATATTTATCACTTGATTCGATAGATCAACTTCTTCCGGACGGGCCCTTATCTTCGTTGACGGACTAGAGAGTAGACCACCTGAGGCTTCGATACCGAGAGCAGTATCAGCGCGGGGTTCGGGAGGGCCCGCTCGGGTCCTAAGTCAAGTCTTGCGGGTTGTATGTATAGCAGTGGCGAAGGTTACATTCAACTCGATTCCTACCGGCTTCCCTTTTGAAAAATAGCAAAGTCAGTATTTTATAGACAATTAAATAATATAATCATCAAAGTTATCTACTCCGGCTTACCTCTTTCAAAAATTGACCCTTCGCTACTGATGGTATTTTCAAACTTAAGTAACTTGCAGAAACAACACGAGAAATAACTTAGATCCATACTAATAATTATAAATGCGAAACTGTGTCTGTCTGTTTATCTGTTACCTCTTCACGCTAAAACCGCTGAACCGAAATTTGCCATAGAGATTGTTTGAGTCTCGGGAAAGGACATAGGATAGTTTTTATCCCGATATTCTCACGGGATCGACGCTTATGTGGGTGAAACCGCGGGGCGCTGCTTATTCTCATTATGCTTATATTGCTTACTATAAAATACTCTGTAGCTTGGTTACACCTTTGCTACGAGATGGCTACGAGTTTACAACGAGCGTAGCCCATGCAGCGTAGCACGACCTTCTATTATTTGAGATTTATACTGTTACAGTCCGGCCGTCGAGAGAATGTGTTTTTGACACATGTCAGTTTCATATTAAACGAATACGTGTTTTGCAAATTTGATCTTTAGTAGTTGCTAGAATTGTCGCACTGACAGGTGATACTGTGATGATACTGTAAGTATCATCATTTATTATGTATTTTCGAAAGCTCAAATTGTACACTAACAAAATATGTTTTAACCTGTAATGCATTATAGCGGATGAAATGAATAGGAAAATGTTACATGTATAATTCTTGAGTTTTTATTAGAAATTACTAGAGAGAGAGAGATTCAGAGTTTTTTGGTAAAATGTATTCAAGGAAACACTTAATAAGGCATAAAAAATAAATACTACTGTACGGCCGTCGATAGAATGCGTTCCTGACATTTGTCAGTGCGACAACAAGTTAGTTATACTCCGTCCCACGAAAAAAGTCCTTCGGCAATAAGCTGAACTACAGTTTACTTAATTATTATTAGATAGTAAGCAACATTCCTACATCTATTTAAGATTGTGCAGTTGATTAACCAGTGCCTGTAATAATTGTGATGTTGAGATAAATAAATAACTAAATATTTATGTATCCGTCGCATGAGGCGTAGCGCCGTGTCTGCGGGACTTATTTCGTGGGAAGTACTTTAGCTAATCTCGACGGTCGCGCTGTAAGTTTAACACTTTACACTGACATATTTCTAATACACCATCTCAGCTTATTATCATGTAAACTACTCCATTAGATACTCCTGAAAAACACGTTTACCTGTCCAAAAAGTGGAATCTCCGAAAATTAATAAAATTAATGCTGGATTTCCTGCGTTCTTTCTCTAATACAATGGTGGACATTTCTAACGTTGTTACTAGGCGCGCTGTCCACTGAATACTGTATCGCAGTCAGTATCACAATAGTTCCGCCCTTAGCATTGTAAAAACAAACAAACGGCGGACTAAACATTAAGGAGGGTTGGAATAAAAAGGAAAAAAAACCGTAATTATTTAAGTATTTTTTTAAGTATGAACAGCATAATGAACCTGTAATATTCCCACTGCTCGGACAAGTCTCTTCTCGGTGACAGGGATTGGGCCGTAATCCACCACGCGGGTCCAGTACGGGATGATAGATTTCACATGGTTTCAAATTTTTGGTTCAACGACATGCCGGTTCCTTCACAATGTTTTCGTTCACCAGTTTTAGAGCAGTGGTGATGAAATGATGTACAGACGCCAGCACATCAAGCTACTCGAAACTGTCAAATTTTCCCAATCAACTTTGAACCTTATGCTTCAGCGATAAGGTTGAAAATCTATTAAAGAAATTTGACAGATTGTAGTAGCTTGATGTGCTGGCATCTGTACACAAAGTAAAGCGCCTGTTTGGATTCGAACCTACGACCTACAACTCCCATTTCTACTGGGCCACCCTGCTTTATATCGAGTTTTTTATTTATATACCTAAATTCGGCACACTCTCACAGAGAGGATGTGTCTCACCAGTGGGAACGCTAGTCTGATTATGCAATAACTAAATTCATTTTCTTTCAACCAACTTGCAGCGTTTCAGTCTTCAGCGTGTATCAGAAAGGTATGGTCACATTCAAGGGTGTGGTACAGACCATCAAACTGAACCACTCTCTCCATGAGACTACATTCAGCGTGTATCAGAAAGGTATGGTCACATTTAAGGGTGTGGTACAGACCATCAAACTGAACCACTTTCTCCATGAGACTACATTCAGCGTGTATCAAAAAGGTATGGTCACATTTAAGGGTGTGGTACAGACCACCAAACTGAACCACTTTCTCCATGAGACTACATTCAGCGTGTATCGGAAAGGTATGGTCACATTTAAGGGTGTGGTACAGACCATCAAACTGAACCACTCTCTCCATGGGACCAACATCGTAATCGACTGACTGCCCCGTTGGTCTCTTCATCGCAAGCGCGACCTCTGAGCGTGGAATCCTGGCTTCGACTCCCAGGTCAAACAAAGTGTTAGGGACCTAAACTAAGGACTTGAACTCAAAATGCAGTGGACTGTAATTTAAAGTAATATAATCCTTAATAGGTACAATAATCGAAGATGGTAAACGTATGGAGTGCGCGCGCGTGCCGTCGCCCGAGATCGGTAGTGAAGTGGCGGGCGCGACCGCCCGCGTCCCGCACGCCGCTGACGCCGCACCTCTCGTCGTCGCCCGCAGCCTTCCGCTGTCACACGACAGCAGCCGAAGGTTGCCGGAGGCGCCCGAACACAAAGTGTTATTGGGTTTTTTCATTACGAATTTCTTAGTAACAGCTTGGAGTTCGGAAGTTGGCGGTGTGATACCTCCGGCTCCGTGCCTAGAAAAGTACATTAAACAGTTGGTCTTGTGCCTGATCTCTCTCCGGTCGTGTCGGATCGCGTGCCGTCCCATCGGACTATGAGAGTGAGGGACGAGAGAGCACCTGTGTCTGTGCACACATCGCCCGCGCCGATGGGTAGTCTCGCCTTTATGTACTTATATTGGCCGCCATGGTCGACATACGGTCCACTCCCTCTCGCCGAAAGGAGGCCTGTGTCCCGGCAGTGGGGAAAATATAGGCTGGTTATGCTACATATTATTTTGTTATTGCAAAGTGACACCAATTCACTTAAAAACCTCGTGAAGACTTTTACAAACAGGCGCGACAAGCGATATAATCGCGCGCGACACTAAGGCACCGCTCGTTGCGCGACTTGCGGTGCCTTTGTGTCGCGTGTCGTGTCGCGCCTGTTTGATGGAGCCTTGATGATGTCATTTTCATTTAGGACGTCTACGTTATACGGCTGTTTGAAACGATGGTAACTCAGCCATCGATCAATCTTTAAAGAACTCATTTCTGCCCCTGCGTGCAGACTGCAGTTGGGGTGACATTCAAAAAAGTCAGACACGAATAGGTATCTCGTTATTAAATCATTCGGGTATCTATAAATATGTTGCCGAAAATAGAAAGATATTGTTGTTTAATATTCTGACGGTACTTCGCGGCGAAGGTCTTATGGTTATGGTCATTAATGGTAATTGGTCGGACAAGCACGGGTAAGCGCCATGAAATTATAACGACAACGACGCTCCGTTGCTATATTCCTCAACAAATGGTTGAAGTTACCTATGGTATACGGTCTACACTGTTAATATGTCGCAGCCATAGTTAACCACCTGGCTTTTGGAAGTAGTGCTCGCCTCGCTTCGCTCTCTTTGCTCGCACGCGGTTGATCACAGTTCGAAGCTAACCTAATCCATTTGGTCGGGGTGCCCTGGCTCAGTTACTGCGACCAATTCGGCTCTCGCGTGATTGGTTACAGTTCTACCTAAACTATAATATTGAATATCATTCAGGCCGTTAGTTGAACGGCCGCCGTTTAGTTAAAAGGCTAGGCGGTTACTAAACGGCTAATTAAACCACTTGGCTGCGACATATACAGAAATTCACGCTGGGGGGTAAGCAAAAACTACAGAACTACAATCCTCACATACTGTCGCTGAGATGCGATTTGCGACTAGATTTTGAACGTATTTAATTACGGGAATTGACCTTCAGACTGTGAACGTTCTTAAAATTATGAGAATTGCCTGTAAGATGTACGAACGTACAATGCGTGCCACGAAAGATGAGACTTGACACACCACGTGGTTTGACATGCGCAGTACACGATTTTAGGTATCTTTAGCGGTATGAGGTCTGAGTGCGGGACGGGACCGGACGTCATAGGGGCGGCGGAAAGAGCGGGGGAGGCGGGGTCAAGTCTCATCTTTCGTGGCGCGCATTGTAAGCTTGGCAAAAGGTAAAGTATGTAAGGATCTTAGCGGGTGACGTTCTGTAGTTAAATGAAAAAATGCAATGGAAATGAAATGAGTTACTGCCTACCCTCATGGGAAGTAGGCGGTGTGTTTTGTGTGGAGGTCAAAAAACTGGTACAATAGGTATTCTGAAGATAATCACTTTAATGGCTTTGTATACAACTACACTATGATTAGATGTTTGATTAGATTTATCATACAGTAAATTATCGACATTAGTTCAGTGACTACCTCTTTATTACATGTGAACATAGAAAGCCCATTTTTGTTATTATAACTTTGAATTCCAAGTAATTTGAAATAGCACTAAAGGAATCTTCATCATCATTAAAAAAGCGGCCAAGTGCGAAACGGACTCGCACTTGAGGAGTTCGGTATCACAGTCCGATCAGGACCAGGCCCGTGCCGGACGGCACATAATTATGTGTTCCACGCGCGCCTCAGAGATGTCAGCATCAATTAAAGCGGCTCGTTAAGGCCGAAACCTGCCGGGTCAGCGGGATTATCCAAAAGGGTTACCGTTGGCCCGGAACATAAAGGGCTAAGGAAGGAACACGGGTGGGTTTTAGTCAGTAAGAGTCTGACACTCCCTTCCGCTCCACCCAGAGCGGGAGGGGTAATTACCCAGCGTGAAAAAAAAAACTTTGCTTGCGAGATGCAGGATTTTGCTTAACGTCAGTGTGATGCGTAGTTTGCATGTGGCGATGTAGATGCCGCCACACCTAGGACATTCTTATAGGACAAAGCTGAGGTAATTGTAGTTGCCGGTTGGTAACCAGAAATTACCTCAGCAGGTACCTCCTTATCACCCTCTTAAATACTAGAACATTATAACCTATTTTGTACTACACCGTCCCGACCTCGGCACAGGTCGGAAGTCCATATAAACAAACCTAACCCATATTCGGGGGTGCGTGCCCCATGAAATATGGAGGGTAGTTGAATATCACGGCATGGGAAATGTCACGCGAGTTCTCTCATTATAAGTGTCGAGAGGTAGGGGGGAGGGGGAGAGAATGTTATTAGTGTGGTTATTAATAATTAAGGACAACCCCTTTGTGCCGATGGTGGAAAAGTATTCTAGATTTATTTTTAGCACATAAGAGCGTTTACGACGTAGGTACGGTATGTCATACAAACTTTCAAGCCCTTGTTTTTCAAAATGAATTTAATTAAACTTCATAATGATTTTAATTAAACTTCATACGCATATGCTGGAAACAAAGGTCTAAAAAGTTATTTAAGAACATTTTCGAAATATCTTATTAAAAAAAAGATAACTGGAAATCTCTATTTCCATGGAAAATTTAAAATCGGTCTAGTTTGGCTGTAACACTATTTTTCTGTGCCTTAACTTTTTAACTAAAAACGCCCTATATATGGAACATCCGCTTTGTGTGACTGTTCACCACTTTCTAAGGAAACTTCAAGCTACGAGTAAATTAATACAGAGTTGGAAACAGTTTAGTTCTATTCATTTTCTAAGTAACGCTAAACAGTTTTACTACGAATCAAAAGCTAATAACTTGGGTTAGACTCAGAACTTAGTTGATTAAAGGGCTGGTTAGCAGGTAATACGTCAAATTGCACAGCGGTTAGGGTTCCGTGTGAAAGTGCTGGTGGCATAACCCGTCTTTAATGTTCCCATTGACTCCTCTCTGTGAGAGGGAGTGGGCCGTAATCCACAACGCGGGCCCAGTGCGGGTTGGTAGATGTTACATGTCTTCGAATTTTTGGTTCTAGGACATGCCGGTTTCCTCACGATGTTCCCCTTCACCGTTTTGAGAGCAGTGGTGATGAAATCATTTACACAAAGTAAAGCGCCTGTCTGGGTTCGAAAGGCTCCTGCAAACAGGCGCGAGCCGCGACGCGATTCATGCGCGACACAGACACCGCTCGTTGCACGACTTGCGGCGCCTTTGTGTCGCGTGCGATTTTATCGCGTGTCGGGCCTGTTCGAAGGAGCCTTTATATATTCAAACCTACGACCTATAAGTCGTAAGTCGCGTCCGTTACCACTGGGCCATTTAGCTTGCCAAAAGACAAGCTAATTAATACTAATGGTACCGATGTCGATAATTAATAATAATATAATTTAACAATAATTTATGAAACCAAATAATTTATATCAATATTTATTTTAATTTAGATAATAATTATGAAATAACAAATGCGTGAAATGTGAATAAATAAGTAAACTAAGTAGAAATAAATTGTATGAAACATGTAATAATATAAGTAAATCACAGTTTGTATTCCATAAATGGAAATATAATTGCATGTAAAGATTTAATAATATTAGAAATAAAGGCTATTTGAAATTGAAATGTGTTAATACAGGTTATAAACTATTTGTGTGCCAATATATTATATAAAATATATATTTTAATATTTTATTTTTAAATTATATCCATTGTTTACGCGGCGCACGCCAACAAAGCTCCCTTTTGGCATGATTTTTTCTGACATCATCAACCCAAAACCTTAATGAATTATACCCACACGTAAACTTTCCTCATGAATCACTCCGTCCATTGGCGAAGACCGTATGGAAATCTGTTCGGTAGTTTTTGAGTTTATCGCGTTCAGACAGACAGACAAACAGAAGGGGACTTTGTTTCATAATAATTACGAGGCCGCGATTTCGTCCGTATTACGTAATTTCTTGTTCCCCTGACCCACCCCGTCGCAACGCATCACCTGCCCGCTCTGTCACTTCATTTTGGCTAAGCATCCTTTCTGACTATTTTTATGTTTACTCGGCTCCTAAGTGCCCTAGCGGGATGTTTAATAGCTTATATCCTTCCTCAAGAATTGGGTTATCAAATGCAAAAAGAATTTTTCAAATCCGACAGTTTTCGAGATTAGCGCGTTCAAACAAACAAAGAAACTCTTCAGCTTTATTTTTAATATAGATGTAGAGATAACATAAACTACGCCTGGGTCTCCTCACTATCATTTTCTTCAATATCATCGTTTCATGCGAACTCATATCGTACGTAATACTTAGTTTTCTTCTCAGAAACTGTAACAATTATGTAAAAAATACAACGCTTCGTGCCCTAGTGCGCACAGTGGGCAGGCACATCCGGACCAAAGCCTGTAATATCCGGAATTAAAACAATTTGGTCACGACAACTTTGCACGGAACATTGTGCAGTCCTACTGTTTACGTTTTGGATCTTAACACCCGTTTGTTTTGAAGGAGAAGCACTCATTGTAGAGACACGATGAGGCGAAAAAAACGTGTGGGGTCGGGGGTAACACTCGGGGGAAGCCACTATTTGGCTTCAGCGCCCTCGAAAGTCATGAAAACGACAACCATGACGAACATTTTCATAATATTCACAGTCTTGGATATTCATTTAACCTCACTATCGGGTTCAGCACCCTCAAAAACCATGAAAACTATCTCTCTATATAACAGAAAGTCGCCGATACCATAAAGGCTCCTACAAACAGGCGCGACACGCAATATAATCGGCGCAACACATAGGCACCGCTCGTTGCGCGACTTGCGGTGCCATTGTGTCGCGTGTCGTCTCGCACCTGTTTGAAGGAGCCTTAACGCTTTTTCGTTACACGACGATTCCTACCGCTAGCCGCGCTCAAGAACTTCGTTCCAATAATGTTTAGGAAAAACTTTAATCAGATCAAGATTGGGCAGAAGGAAACATAGAGTATCATAGTAATCAGCCTATACAGTTCCCACTACTGGCGGAGACATGCCTCCTCTCTTTTAGAGGGAGTAGGCTGTAATCTACCACGCGGGCCCAGTGCGGGTTGGTAGATGTCACATGTCTTCGAATTTTTGGTTCTAGGACATGCCGGTTTCCTCACGTTGTTTTCACAGTTTTGAGAGCAATGGTGATGAAATTATTTACACAAAGTAAAGCGCCTACCAGCTGTGTTCGAACCCTTCTTATAAATGGTGCTTGCCATCATATCGCAAAGATCTTTACTGGAGTATTTAAGTACCTAAGCAGTGAAGAAAAATGACAGCATTGAATATTAACTAAACACTATAAGTACCTATATGTACTGTGGTTTACAGAACGAGGAAAATAATATGAACATATTTTCATAATTAATACTAATGTTTTATAATATAATATTAAAGCGTTCTAGGAAGGGTTTATCTTTTCCTGTTGTGCAGCTGAATACCAATACTTTACATGAAGCGACTGCCTATCTGACCTCCACAGCCCAGTTACCGGGTAATACAAAACCCCTTGGTAAGACTGGTTGTCAGACTTTCGGGCTTCTGACGACCCGTAATGACTTTCAAAGATCCACGAATGACAGCCGGG
Source organism: Luperina testacea (assembly GCA_927399505.1). Classification (NCBI taxonomy): domain Eukaryota; kingdom Metazoa; phylum Arthropoda; class Insecta; order Lepidoptera; family Noctuidae; genus Luperina; species Luperina testacea. The sequence continues at coordinate 9,607,310 of OV656777.1, read as the reverse complement.
ACTAGGTAACGGCTTAACGTGCTTTCCGAAGCACGGAGGGGTCTTGGTATGTAAAGATGGTCACCCATCCACGGACCAACCGCGGCAAGTGTAGCTTAACCTGATCGATCGACCCGTGCCGCTGTTATTACTTAGCCATAAGCCCCTCCAAGCTCTTCCATAAGCTTTAATTAACCAATAAACTTATTAAAACAGCATGCAAAGAAAGGGGTGCAGTCATAATTAATGTCATATGCGTGTATAGAAGCTTTTTACTCGTAGTTCAAGTAAATAAATGTACCGACCATTAGGGCAATACGCATTAATCGAAATAAATCGTAAAATCCATCAGAAATTATAATTAATGGTTAATCGACGGTTGTGTAGATATGTTTGTTATTTATTTCTGTATTTTTAGATCGCGGAGAGCGATAATTATTGTTTATGAAAGGTTTATGAAAGTGGACTTGATGAATCGAATTTTCTGTAAATGTGTTAACAGCGGGGTAAATGCGTATCACACTGTCAGTAGCAGCGGCTTTAATTTTGACAGTTAAACAGCATTCATTGCGCAGACAAATTTTACGAACATATAAAGCAATGGATTAGCAATATCCTTCAAAATGATCCAAATTGAGATTGATGTGTTAAGGCCTATTCAGACCTAAGCGGTATTCGCTACCGTCTGCGGCAGAGAAAACCCAGTGGGTATGCGGTAATATTACTGTTCAGACCTAAGCGGATTTCGCTATCCTTGTGGGTAGAATAACGCGCGGTAGTCGAGTTTCGCCGCGGTACTTGATACTAAATACCTGAGCGAAACCCGCGCGGTATGTACCTCTACCCACAGCGGCAGCGAATATCGCTCAGGTTTGAATAGGCCTTTACGCTCGCACATAAAGAATCAGCAGTGCGATTCTGTAACCATCTCACCGTGTAAACTTAGGTGAAGTGAGCGTGGAGTGAGCTGTCAATAGTGTCAATTCCTAGCAAAAACAAACTCACATCACCTAAGTTTTCACGGTGAGATTTTTACAGAATCGACCGGCAGGTAAAATGTAACTGTTTCCTTTCGAAGATCAACCTGCAGAGACCTGTAAAACCCGCTAAGTAAGTTTAAATAAACTTAGGAAGAGTGAATGAAGTCTGTGCGGTGAGTGGGACATTGGAGATGACGATTGTGTGATGAGCGTACATTTCTATTATGGTTGAAGATAAGATAATTAAGTTACTGACCTGTTACTATTATTTCCATTATGCATAGGCGCGACTCTTGTCCTTCCTCGTCGCCTGCACAACCTCGCGCATAGACCGCGTGCGCAGCCCAGTCTCTCCCACAGAGCACGTCGAGGAGACTCCGATACCACATCACCATTCATTTTGTATTGTCTTTGGTTTATCTCATTTTATTTTTTATTGTATTTTATTATCTGTATGTTGGTATACTGTGGCAGTTTCTTTTTTTAAATTTGGGTTTGGCTGTGAGAAAAAAAATTGCCGTAAGATTTTATTTGGTAGGTATATTATATTTTTTCTAGAACATTCTTTTAACGCAATTTTGGTCTGGTAGTGAGAAAAATAATGCTTATTTTTTGTGCCTGTATGAGCAGGGGGGCAATTCCCGTAATTTTATTAAGAACTTTACAGACCGATCTCAGTCTCAATCTGACAAAAATACCTGTAATTTCGCTACATTTTTGACAAGTTTTTGACATTGATTGCCAATGAGATGAGATTGCGACTAGATTTTGAAAGTTTTTAATTACGGGAATTAGTCTTCAGGAATATGAGTTTGACAGCTTTTGTAGGTACAGACGCCAGCACATCAAGCTACCCAAAACTGTCAAATTTTCCTAATCAACTTTGGACCTTATGCTTTGGTGATAAAGTTGAAAATCTAATAAAGAAATTTGACAGATTGTAGTAACTTGATGTGCTGGCGTCTGTACCTATAGTAAATGAGCTGAGCCGACAGACGTTGTCCTGTACCTACTCAATAGCTCATACAAGAATCCCATAAAAAGAAGGACGTTCAGTTTTTCCCGAATTTGAATATTTTTCTTTCAACTTTTCCAATTTTTGTTTCCGTAAATGGAAAGAAAAATTGGAAAAGTAAACCTAATTCTGACTATTACGAACTTTTTGGAGTTTGTTGCGCCACTTTTGGTAGGTACAAAGATAGTTTGAGTCCCGGGAAAGGACATAGGATAATTATTATCTCGATATTCCCACGGGATCGAAACTTACGCGGGTGAAACCACAAGGCGCTACTAGTTAATACATAATTGAAGTTTTATAATAGGTTTAAGTTCCATACCCGTCCCAAAGGGTGCCATCGGGACTCCATTACTAAGGCTCCGCTGTCCGTCTGTCCGTCTGTCTGTCAGTCATCCCGTCTGTCTGTCACAGATACTACTATAGCCGTTTTAACAACGAAAAATAAAATAAAGCTAACAATGAAAGGGTAAGTTAAGTATTTTAAAAAATTATTATGCAGTGTTGAATATTGTTCGGTGGTACCTTCGGAACCCTTCGTGTGAGAGTCCGACTCGCACTTAGCCGCTAAGTATTTGAATAAAGGTGAGTTCCTATTTTCCGTATGAGAACAGTCCTTTTTCCGGCAGTGACTAGTGACGAGCCTACTGGATAAGACTCGTCGTAATGCCTTGGAAAATGTTATGAAATATTGCAGCATTTCACGAATTAAAAGGGTTTTCCAACACTTGTTTTCTTTGAAGATTTTCCTCTATACAGGGAAAGCCACTAAACATTTTAAATCTATAGCAGCCACGGCAGCTTGTCACATTGCGTTCAGTTATGAAATAGATGAAGGAAACGTCATTAAGAGCCTAACTAAATCTAAATAAACACTTTTGATGTACTGATGCAATGATGGAGTAGCAATTTTAATGACTTGCTGAGATTTCAAGAAAATGATACGTTCTCATCAGCCTAGCCTTTTCCCAACTATGTTGCGGTCGGCTTCCAGTCTAACCGGATGCTGCCGAATACCAGTATTTTACATGGAGCGACTGCCTACCTGACCCCACAACCCAGTTACTGGGTAATACGATACCCCTTGGTAAGACTGGTTGTAAGAGTATAATACGTTACATACAAAAATGGTTTCTGTAGATATTAATTCGTTTATGGTCATGCATAATAATCAGCAGTATAGTTTTCCATAGATGGGACACAGGCCTCCTCTCTATTAGAGGGAGTGGTTGGTAAATGCCGTTTATGGTAATTACGGTACCTATAACTATTACATTGACCATTGAGCAATAATTTCTTTTTATTATTACTTAATTTAACTTTTATTCCACTTTCTTCGAATAAACTTTCGACATTAAATAATTCTCACAATAAAATTATAATTTTTTTAATCACACAAACACCTATAATATCACATTCACGTGATCAAATTTAAATTTGATAATTTAATATTTTTTTTAGACATCGAAAATCTTTTCATCGCGTGTTCGCGCCATTCGTTACGTCAAATGCCAGCGCGTGGTATTGCAAGGGAGGCAAAGGAACTACTAGCAAACAGCCAAGAGGTAAGGCAAGAAGGTATCGACTATACGCGATCTAGGAAACGGAGGGGACTATTATCAAAGACAATTTTTTTTGGCTTCGATTTTTTAAGTTTTTCTGGATGGATTGTGTGAGGAATGATATGAAAGAGAAAGGAGTGAATGATAGCGTGACGGTTGACAGGGGAGAATGGAAGAAGAAACCTAAAGTAACATGGGACGAGGGCAGAAAGAGGATGACTGGATTATATAACTTTATAACGATTGTTAATTTTTTCATCTTATGCGCCTTGTAGGTCATCATTCGGTCCACGCAACATGGTTTTTTCTTCCATACTTCTCTATTAAGGCTCCTACAAACAGGCGCGACACGCGATATAATCGCGCGCGACACAAAGGCACCGCTCGTTGCGCGACTTGCGGTGCCTTTGTGTCGCGTGTCGTGTCGCGCCTGTTTGAAGGAGCCTTTAGTCGTCATCTCGGTAGTTAACCCCTTTCTTACCAAATCATCATTCACACAGTCCATCCATCGTTTCTTTGGTCTTCCCCTACTCTTACAGCCATCGACATTCATACTCAAAACTTTCCTCATGACATTTTCCTCAATCCTCCGTAACTCATGCCGGTATCATGACAACCGATTTCCACACAAATTTTCAGTTATCGGTGCCATTTTCAGAATCCCTCTTATGTATTCATTTCTTATTCTATCTATCCGTGTAACACCACACATCACACATCCCTCTTAGCATTCTCCAATGCGCGGATGCGCCTGGTTACCGGGACCTAATAAAAGACGTTGATCCACCCTAATGTATCGTTTTCATTCTTTTCTTTTTTATTCTTTCTTTCTTACGTCTCATTCTCGCACCATCTTTTACAACATAAATAATAGGTAAATAACCGCACGGCTTTTTCCCAAGAGGGTAGGGAAAATCTACAGAACGCCACCTTGTATTCCGTGTAGGTTTATTTTTAATATTAATTGTTATTAATATATATTTTTTTCCTTCACACATCCACCAAAATTATACAGCGTGTTGGGAAGCTAGATGCAAAGGCTTAAGCGAGTGATAGTCATGACACCATTTAGAGCATTTTGAGCCATACTTCGTCTAACTCATGTACGGCTCAAAATGCTGTAAATGGTGTCAACTATCACTCCCTTGAACCTTTGCACTCAGCTTCCAAACACCCTGTATTCTCTCTCTTTCGGCACTACCGTTTTATTATAACTTGACTTCACAGATGTACAGATTTTGAAGGGAAATTCAAAATCTATCTACATATATCTAGGTACACTACTAAACAAAAACCACACTTACGACATACCAATAATAAAGCTGAAGCCGCTTTGTTTGTTTGAACACATTAATCTCTGTAACTTTCAGTCCTGTTTGAAAAATTATTTTGCATTTGTTAGCCCAAATCTTGAGGAAGGCTATTAAAATCACGCTACAACCTATAAATGGACTAACCAACACAAAAATAATTTTTCAATTCGAACCAGTAGTTCCTGAGATTAGCGCGTACAACCAAACAAACAAACAAACTCTTCAGCTTTATAATATTAGTATAGATAGATTAGTCTGTGAATCATCAGTAAGTTCCTACACGAGAGTGAGTAACTTAATGGACTAGCAGGAAACTGAAGACACATTCTTGAATTATCCTTCAACGGGATTAGACAAGTGTATCATACCTGTAACATTTACTCCGTGGTGTAAAGTGTTTTCAAAATGGGTGAGTTATGTACTCTTTTATACATATCCATTAATTATTGTAACGCAAATTAGACCAGCGGTGCTATTCTGTAAAAATTTCACCGTGAAAACTTAGGTGAAGTGAGCGTGGAGTGAGCTGTCAATAGTGTCAATTCCTAGCAAAAACAAACTCACTTCACCAAAGTTTTCACGGTGAGATTTTTACAGAATGGACCGGCAGAATCCTGATTGCGTAACACTTTAACAACTTTAAAACTAAATGACTTTCAAGGATATTGCTAATCCATTGCTTGATATGTTCGACACATTTGTCTGCTCAACAACGTAAATAACGCAATGAATGTTGTTGAACTTTCAAAATGAAAGCCATCGCTACTGTTAGAGTGTTACGCAATTATCCCGCGGTCTTAAAAAGCACCTAAGAGTTATCTCAAAAAGAAAGTCTCCAAAATATAAACAACTGTCGGTCGATTCTGTAGAAATCTCACTGTGCAAACTTAGGTGATGTGAATTTGTTTTTGCTAGGAATTGACACTATTGACAGCTCACTCCACGCTCACTTCACCTAAGTTTTCACGGTGAGATGGTTACAGAATCGCACTGCTGAATTTTAAGAATAGGGTCCCAAGTGTGATGCGGATTACGGATTGAAAAGCTCACTGAATTCCGGGGTCGCTTTCTGTATGAAGCCTTAGAGAAGACTAGCTTCTGCCGCAACTTCGTTCGCGTGAAATGTCTTGTTTTATAACATAAACCATCTAGTTTGAAATTGAATAAATAACCGTTGATTTTGACTTAAGCTCTCAAGACATTAAAAAAACTAAAAAAATATAGACTACGTTTATAACCTTGTTAAAAAAAACAGATTCCTAAAACATAAATATTACGCTAGTGTGTGCCTCGACACCTTCTGAGTGAAACGCGGATTTCCCGATTTCGTCTCGGAGGAATTACCCGCATTCCACGGTTATCGTAGAAGAGGGATTGTACCTACTTATTAATAACGGCTAATAAAGTACCTAAGTAGTAGTAGTAAAGTAAATAGTCGGTTAATAAAGTAAGTTAAATGTCCTTAGTTACCTACTCATAACATGTCAACAAACAATAACATACAATAGTATCATCAGCTATCTGCCAGTGAACCGTGAAAGTCCCGTCAAAATCGGTCCAGCCGTTTCGGAGATCACTCGGAAAAATCTTTCTAAATGTAATGTATGTTTTCTTTTTTTCCAGGTTCCTTGAGAGCCATCATTTTCGTCGTGGCAGCCTTGCTGGTCATCAATTACTACGTATCAGGTATTTTTTTCAGAATTCCCTCATACTCGTGCATTCTTCTAGTTTCCCATGTGTCATAAGTAGAATATTTTCATAAGAACATGTTAGGTCTGAGTGGAGTTACTCAGAACAGGAAAAAAATAACTTCGAGCTAAGTGCTATGTTATCTTAGGATGGTGGAGTACCTAACGGGAAATATATGCCACAATCCACGTTGTCTTTAATTTTAGTTTTAAACCTAATTAGGTATAATACATACAGTACCCAGCGATAAATATTGCACATCGACCTTTACCTTTTTTGTATTTTATACAAAGAATAAAAATAATTATCAAAAGAAGCAAATCATAATTGTTTTAACAGCTCCTAATAGATACCAGACTGTTTGTATTTCGTGCGACAGAGATAACGATCTACGAAGCCGAAATTAGCCGATTGTCTCTTTCCAAAGGTCGACGTGCAATATTTATCACCGGGTACTGTACCTACGAATTACACAGAGACGGCGTACGCGTAAGGTGAAGGCGCGGCGCAGCCGCGCAGGCGCACGTCGCGTCGCCTTCGTAGATTTTGTATGAATGCCTGCGCAGCTCTGTCTAATTCACGTCTAACACAGTAACGCACCGGCGAACCCTTTGGTATTGCTGATGTTCACAAGCAGTGGTAATAACCAACCCGCAATGAGCCCGCGTGCTAGAACAGAGGAAAGGCCTGCGTTTCAGCAGTGTTGTCCGTTGTCCCCGTTGCCCCATACGTCATAAGGGGGACAACGGTAAGGAATTTTATGACGTCCCGTTGTCCCCGTAACGGGGACACGTATTACGGGGGCAACGGGAATACATCGTGGAAACATGATATGCTGATGATTATGTAATGATGTAGGTGTCAGTGACCATTTACTAACAGCACACGTAGCGTGACCATAACGCCATAGAAACTGAAGACAAATTGAAGAATTATTCTCGATTGAAAATAAATATCTGTGATCTTATCTGCAACAATCTCACCGTGAAAACTTTGTGAGCTTAGTGCTCATACAGGGGCAACTGCAGCCGCCGACGACGCGTCGACGGCGGACGTCGCCGACGAGTCTCTGCCGTTGACGCGTGTGGCTCGTGTGTATGCACACTTAGCTATCAATAGGGTCAATCATTAGCATAAGGTGGAATAACAGCTCACTTCACCTAAGTGTTCACGGTAAGAATATTACTGAATTTATCAGAAGATGTAGAAGTGGTCATGCTTCGCGAGCAGGTGTACCGTCTACTTGCTTGCCACCCCTTAACAAAACATTACTCCAGTCTTTATTCCAATTTTTTTGATACTTCTCCAGCAAGCATCGGTTACGGAAACTGCCCGCCGAAAAACAGGGTGTACAACGACAAACCCACCTGTCATTCTGATGCTGACTGCATGAAGTGGGGTAAGGTGTGCTGCCCCAACCAGTTCAACACCAAGTCTTGTGTAGACCGAGCGCCCTGGCTGAACAGTGTTGAAGACCATAACAACAAACAGAAGTATACCGGTAAGTTAAGGCAGTAAAGGCTTATCAAGATAAACATTTGATAAAAACGAACAACCAGTTATCACTTAATCCAGTTATGACTATGTGGCGACATCTACATCGCCATATGGGAACTATACACACTGACGTCAAGCGAAATCCTGCATTGCGCAAGCAGAGTTTTCCGCGAAACTAGCATATACATATTATTATACAACACCTCGACAGCAAACGTCGGGCAGTAGCCCACCAAACACAATAGCCGTCTGGTCAGAGGGTCCTCCCTTTTCTATGGAGGATGAATGAACGTAACATCCTGTTCCTCTATAACTTAATTTAAGTATGACAGGGCGGCAAATGCTCACACAAAACATAGTGAAGAAACACATGTCCTAGAATCAAAAATTCGAAGACATGTGATATCTACCAACCCCTCTTGCCAACTCCATTCGTGGTGAAATAGATGTTTTTGCTGGTTCTGTAGCCTCAGTTAGGACTAAACTTAGAGTATTAATTGTATAATTATTTTTTTTTATTTATTTTTGTCTTTATTATATTGTTCTTTCGAAACGTTCTCCTTATCTATGGAAAAGTTCACATTTTGTAAGTTTTGTTTAGTTTTTGTTTTTTAAATACTAATTGTTTTACTTAAATTATGCATGCTGGATTCGCATCTAGTAATGTCAATCAGAAATATTGTGTTGTAACTGCTTTAATGCTTTTGTGATTGTACATCAGTTTTGTGAATTACAATAAAAAAAAAAAAAAAAAAAAACCCGCACTGGGCCTTCGTGGTGGATTACGGCCGACTCCCTCTCACCGAGAGTCCCAGCAGTAGGATCCATATGGGCTGATTATTATACTAGGGTGACAGATGCAGGATAGGAGCCGTCCTTTAATCACATGATGTTTTTTGGCATTTTCTAACCCCTCCTCCCCGTTGGTGATTCATTGTGAAGTTTACGACTAACCCCCCTCCCTCCTATATCACGTGTATTTTTTAATACACAAGGTCACACTACAAGCCGCTTTCGATTTTGTACGCGTTTGACGAAAAAATAAATAAACGTAACGCCGCTTTTCGGTTCAGTATCGCGCGTTTGCCGAAAAAATAAATACACGTGATATATTATACTACACCCTCCTCCTTGTGATATTTCATGATTTTTTATGGACCACCCGCATGTTTTTAATTTCACCCTGTATTGTAGCCGCTGCAGATGTTGAAACTTTACTTTGAGGCGTTGAATTGAAGTGTTTTTGCTGAAATGCTGTCATCATCTTTCCAGGAGGAGGTGGTGGTGGCGTGTACTGCGAGGGGGTCAAATGCAGGCCCTACGAGGTCTGCAAACCTGACCCGATCACCAAGCGGCTGAAATGTCAACGGTCTTAAAAAAATATTGGACACTCGTTGCCGGTTGCCGTCAACGCGTCAGCGGCTGCAGTCGACAACTTGCCGCATCCTGTGTATGAGCATTAACCTCATTGCGCCAGGACTTGCAAATATCCTGGAGAAATGGAGAATATACCTCTATTTTCTTCTGTGAAAGTGTAACTAACACAGCGTGTTTTAAGTAAAAATGATAAAACAATATGACAATGTTTTTAGTGGTTAACATTTTAAGATGTTTGAACACATTTTAAGGCACTTATGGTTTGAAAAGTCCTCAAAACCTAGGTTATAAGAAAAATAAAAAAATATTAGGCTAATTTTATAAAACATAAGTAGTTGCGTCATAAATATTATTATTACTAGACCAGCCGGTCGATTCTGAAAAAATCTCACCGTGAAAACTTAGGTGAAGTGAGTTTGTTTTTGCTAGGAATTGACACTATTGACAGCTCACTCCACCTAAGTTCACCACTCACTTCACCTAAGTTTTCACGGTGAGAATTTTACAGAATAGCACTGCAGCAACATAAAGACGTATATGAGCCGTGGTGGCCCAGTGAGGAGTGATGGCCAAGTCGTGGGTTCAAACCTAAGTAGGCGCTTTACTTTATGTACTTAAATAACTAAAGAAAGAAAATAAATTTATTTAGCACAGACTAAAAGACACACAATACACCAGATAGATAATAGTCGTACATCAGATAAAAGCAAAGCTAAAATAAAAAAATGCAAAGTCTGATGTAAGAAATTAGCAGGAAAGTGTGCCTCATGTCTGCGCCAAAAAGGCCCAGTTCAGCAAAAATGCCAGGCATCTGCCTGACGCTGGTTTTCAACTGGACCTGAATAATTTCATCACCACTGCTTTCAAAACGGTGAATGATAACATCGCGAGGAAACCGTCATGCCCTAGAACCAAAAATTCGAAGACATGTGACATCTTCCAACCCGCTCTGGGCCGCGTGGTAGATTACAGCCCACTCCCTCTCGAAGAGAGGAGGCCTGTGTCCCAGCAGTGGGAACATTATAAATTGATTATGCTTATGTTGGCAACATAATTAGCTAGGTAACTACTTGCTATTCGCGGCTTGGATCTCTCACTCACTCACGCGCATCTCGCGGCTTGGATCTCTCACTCAAGAATAGAGTAAGTTTTTATCAGTGAAAGATATTTTGTAAACCTTTCATTTTTTTTTTCTAGAAATTACCTACCTATTACGAACAAACTACTTTGCCTCTTTATACTATTAAGTTTATATAGTTTAAGTTTAGACCAGATGTAAAATCTTGTCTGCCCAACAACGTAAATAACGCAATGAATGTTGTTGAACTGTCAAAAAAAGCCATCGCTACTGATAGTGCATTACGCAATTACCCCGCTGGAATCCCTATAACATAGATAACGAAAGAAAAGCTGCATCCTGATATGTAAAAATAGTTTAATCGGACACCAAAAGACGATAAAACTTAGAACTTAGAAGCTTTAACTATATAATTCAGGCTCGGCTGCACTTGTTGCGCTTGGTCTTAGGGTCCATCTTGCACACTTCGAAGGAGTTGCACTTCACGTTGTCACAGTATATGCCCGCACCAGCTGGAAATGACAAAGATAGGGATTAGATTTCTTAAAAACAAAAGAACATCAATTATTCGTATTCCTATAGGTATTAAGAGGGCCTGGAGCATCTGGAGCAGGATTATGAGTCCTAAACGCGTAGCATGACGAGCGTAGGAACGGAAGAAATGAAAGACAAATTTAACAGATTGTAGAAAGATTTGTTCAGCAGCGTGATGCCACGATATAGAATGATTCATCATCTGCCTGTCTGTTCCCAACTATATTAAAGTCGGCTTCTAGACTAACCAAATGGAGCTGAATACCAGGATTTTACATGGAGCGACTGCCTATCAGACCTCCACAACCCAGTTACTGGGTCATACGATACCGTTTGATAAGACTGGTTGTCAGACTTCCGGACTTCTGACGACCCGTAGCGACTGTCAAAGATCCACGAATACAGCCGGAACCAACGGCTTAACGTGCTTTCCCGAGTCACGGAGGGGTCTTGGTATGTGAAGATGGTCACTCATCCACGAAAAACCGCGACAAGTGTAGCTTAACCTAATCGATTGACCTGTGTGGCTGTTATTACTTAACCATAAGCCCGTCTCGATATTAAAATGAATGACAACACGATTTGACAGTTATCCCTGATATGCATCTGCACTTAAAAAAAAAATTTACTCTTGTTTTGACGGATCAACTATTTTCGGAAGGGCTGAATGTAGTCTTTGGGTCTGATCTGGGAACGATTCTCGGGTCGGATATTCTAATGGAAAATTCTTAGTCATAGCCGGAAGTCTGGATTTATGGGCTCGCCTCCTACTTTATGGGATTATTGACAATACTGGCGACATCATTATCATCATCATTTCAGCCGAAAGACGTCCACTGCTGGACATAGGCCTCCCCAAGCACCTCCACTTCGACCGGTTCTGTGCTTCTCGCATACAACGGGTTCCTGCGGCCTTCACAAGGTCGTCGGTCCACAGTGTGAAAGGCTACTGGCCGCATACTGGTGACATACGGGTGTAGATATCTACTGTACATCTCCTAGACTCCTTTGGAGAATACTGGCCTATATTCTCCACACTGCTTTCATCTTCTTAGCGTATCGATGGCAAAACATTCTTGTCAAACATCTTTGGCCCAAAATTCAGTTGCGCGAACTCCGCTTTCTGACGTAATTATAAGATCATCAAATGCACAGGTGACATGCGGCGCAGGATGGAAGGTCCAATGGCCCGTCTGTAGGGAGGTGCCGCATGCGCAAATGGCTTGCTTTAACTTACACTGATTCTTGCTGGAACTGCTGGAGCCAGAACCGTTAGCAGCCGGTACGGTGCAGGACTTGGCGTTGCAGGCGTTGTTGCAGCACACCTTGCCGTTGCCGCACTCGTAGTCCTGGACGCACTTGGGGCTGCAACCGTAGACCTTCGAGGGTAGGGGGCAGTTACCAGCTGGAAGGGAGAATGAGACGGTGATTAGTTTAGGGCACAATATCATCTGCCTAGTCTCTTCTGAACATAAAAGGCTAGGCAGATGATTCAAACATAGTTCTCATGTTTGGGTCGGCTTCCAATCTAGCCGGATGCAGCTGAATTCATTCATTTTTTCTCTTTTTTTATCATTTCCATTACCTTCAAAATATTTAAAAGATATGAAATCTCGAAGCTGGCTGAATTGCTAACGGACTACTCAGGTGTACAAATAGCCTAACCCTAAAGTTAAGCAAAATAACATTTTTTTTTTTTTTTTATCCACGCAATCACTGTCCATTCCAAGGTTGCCTGGAAGAGATCGCAGAAAGCGATAAGGCCGCCCATTGTATGTTTTGTATTCACAATCGTATTTTTTTTTAATGTATTTTCTGGTGTACAATAAAGTATATATAAATAAAGAAATAAACAATACTCGTGATTACTGTGACTCGTAATGACATTAACTTTTTGTTTAGAATCATTATAACTCGTTTTTGTTGGGTCTACTTGTTAACTGTTTTATAATAATAATAAACCTTTGTATGCATATATAATGTAGGTATATATTATAGTAAATATGTATGTATGTGTATTATAAGTTTATAACCTATTTTATGTAGTACTTGTGTACCTACTTTATTTATAATTCTTACTGTTATATTTTTAATATATTTTTTTATTAGTATTAACAACTCCTGTTAAATAGAGCACCTGCCATCTTATCGCTACACCACCATTGGATGACTGGTAGAGAATGCCTAAGGCATTAAGTCCGCCTTTGTACCTTATTATGTGTGAGAAGTTTAAATAAATAAACCTAATCGAAAAGAAAAACTGACCAAGTGCGAGCAGGACTCGCACATGAAGGGTTCCGTACCACAAGGCAAAAACGCCGAAAAAAAAACACGTTTGTTGTATGCGAGCCCCCCTTTAAATATTTATTTTATTCTGTTTTTAGTATTTGTTGTTATAGCGGCAACAGAAACACATCATCTGTGAAAATTTCAACTGTCTAGCTATCACGGTTCATGAGATACAGCCTGGTGACAGACGGACAGACAGTGGAGTCTTAGTAATAGGGTCCCGTTTTTACCCTTTGGGTACGGAACCCTTTTATAAGATCACTCGATGATCGAAATGACGTAAGAAAATTAGAATTTTGCGGGCTACCCTGACGGTTACGTGTTAGGGAGGATTTTTTGGGATGAATAAACGGAATAACCGATATCTATACCGGTTATTCCGTCTATAGACTATGAAGTCCAACCCAGTGACGCATCATTGGGCAGTCCCACCTATCGCACAACGTACTCAGGACGCTGTGGGAACTAGCACACGTTCTGCGGAGGAGCGAGGTACAACGCGTTATGAATAGCAGGATTTCCTGCCAAAGATTTTATTACTTAGGCAATGATAACGTGTAAGGACTGGTATAAACGGCGTAGTATTATGCCGTTTATCTAATCTAGTCACTTAATAGCTTGTGTCCTTAAACGATGCTCTGATTGAATAATTTAACTTGAACGGCTGGAGAACGTATACCTACTATATTATATCAAACAATGACGACTATAAATGCGAATTACGTAGGTATACAGTATGGAAACCACATTATATGCAATGAACATACATATATACTTGTTATCGCCTTTTCTGACGATATACGAAAAATGAACTAAATCGGTCGCGAAAAAAATTTTGCTGTTCGCTAAATTTTTTATGTTCGCATAACTCGTCAAAATGTAGGGAACAGCTGATTTTTTCGCGACCGATTTCGTTAGTTTTTTGTATATCGTCAGAAAAGGCGATAACAAGTAGGTATGTGGTATAATTTATTGCATATGGGTGTGTGGTTTCCACTATACTGTATGCAATGAAAAGGATCAATTTACCAATGAAACTGAACGCGATCAGCATAACTAAATTGCGTTGAGGCTCTTACAAACAGGCGCGACACGCGATAAAATCGCGTGCGATACAAAGGCACCGCAAATCGCGCAACGAGGAGCGGTGCCTTTGTGTCGGGCGCGATTCGCGTCTCAGATCGCGCCTGTTTGTAGGAGAGCCTTTGTTCCTTAGCTATGGTTAGCATGGGCGCATTTCTCCAGCGGCGACTTTTTCGCGCACTTGATTTTCAACGCATTGCTTAGTGCCCAGTGTTAAAAATCCAACAGTGTGTTTTTTTGACGCGCTGGGATGCGCTCTGTTGAAATCACAATGCTCGGCACAACAACGAGAGTTTCAAATCCAGTGATAAAGTACCATCTCGATATTTTTACAGGCTTAAGTTTTAAGGCCTAGACAAAGATCTTAGACAAATATACGGCTAGATATTCATCAGCGATAATGTTTATGGAAAACTCCAAAATGTTTGTTAAAGGCTCGTACACACAGGCGCGACGCGACACGCGACACAAAGGCACCGCAAGTCGCGCAACGAGCGGTGCCTTTGTGTCGCACGCGATTCGCGTCGCTCGTCGCGCCTGTTTGCATGAGCCTTAGCGTTCCTGCACACGATGCCGTCGCCGCGCCGTCGCCGCGCCGACGCCGCACCGTTACACTGTAGATACGAGTCGCGCGAAGCCCGCCACCGCGCCGTCGCCGCGCCGCCACCGCGCGCGTTTTTACTGTTTCATTCATTCCATTACCGGCCGCGTACGAACGTGCACGCCGCGTAATTTCCCGTGAATGAATCAAACAGATAGGGAGGGGAACGCGCGCGGTGGCGGCGCGGCGGCGGCGCGGCGGCGGCGCGGCGGCGGGCCTCGCGCGACTCGTATCTACAGTGCAACGGTGCGGCGCCGGCGCGGCGACGGCGCGGCGACGGCATCGTGTGCAGGAACGCTAATCCTGTTGAAAGTCGTCGTAGAGATACGAAACGATTTGAAAGCGATTGTCATTTGTTTAGGCCCTCTTGTTCTTAGTTCTCTGAAGGTGATTTATTTTATCAAACAGTCTGCTTTTTGAGCCCAGCGTGCAAAATTAGATCGGTTTAAATGTGAAAGATACTCACAGGCCTCAGAGTAGGACACCATCAGCACCACGGCCACGATGGACAACAGGATATTTGTGGAACCTGGAAAGTAAATAAAAACATTATTATTAATAATAATAAGGCTATTGATATAATGGTGACATATCTATCTATAGACATCATCATCCCCACAATCACTTTAAATGTTACCAGTCCGCGTGACGAGAACCTCGAGAAAGCTGATAAATATTGCCATGTGGAATTTGAGCTCGGTTCAGCTTTTTGTGCCAATTGTAGTTAGGGCCAATGGCCTGATGGCCGAAAGCCTCGATCAAAATCTTTGGAGATTCTCGTTCGGCGGCTGGTTCAAGGCAGAAGGCACCAGTGCTGCACTCCTCGATACGGCTCGCATTGTAAGGTTCCTGTCTCTGGAGCCCTAACCACCCGCCACCGGTGGTAGGGCACCCTGGACCCTGCTCCCGACTCCGGCGGGCCCCAATTTGTTTTATGTTTCTAATAGAATTAATATATTTATTTCTATAAATTAAAATAATAAGTAAGTATGCAAATAACAACTAATACCTAATTAATTAATAGAGGGGCCCGTGGCTAAATAATAACTGCCGCATAAGCTACGCTTGCCGCGGTTGGTCTGTGGATGGGTGACCATCTTTACATACCGTGACCTATCCGTGCCTCGGAAAGCACGTTAAGCCGTTGGTCCCAGCTGTCATTCGTGGATATTTGACAGTCGTTACGGGTAGTCTGAAGCCCGAAATTCTGACAACCAGTCTTATCAAGGGGTATCGTATTACCCAGTAATTGGGTTGTGGAGGTCAGATAGGCAGTCGCTCCATGTAAAATACTTGTATTCAACTGCATCC
The DNA here is from genome assembly GCA_927399505.1 of Luperina testacea. Classification (NCBI taxonomy): domain Eukaryota; kingdom Metazoa; phylum Arthropoda; class Insecta; order Lepidoptera; family Noctuidae; genus Luperina; species Luperina testacea. The sequence continues at coordinate 9,591,002 of OV656777.1, read as the reverse complement.
GGTTAGACTGGAAGCCGACCCCAACATAGTTGGGAAAAGGCTAGGCAGATGATGACCTCATTAATTTATTAATAAAAATAACAAAATGAAATCCTAACTATACACAAACTAAAATATAGAGTCGAAAAATTCATCCGCATCGCTGTCGACTGGTAGGTAATGTACAGACGCCAGCACATCATTAAGCTACCCAAAACTGTCAAACCAACTTTGAACCTTATACTTTAGCGACAAAGTTGAAAATCTAACACATTGTAGTAGCTTAATGAGCTGGCGTCTGTACCCAACTGGCGGCATTACCACGTTCTGTCTCTATAACTATGTACTTGTTATTGTTTCACAAAAAATATACCTAATTAATATGAACAAAAACGTATATTTGTAATTAAATAGTACATTTTAAAATACAGGGTCAAATTAAATTAGCTAGCGAAACTCCGCGGGCGTTTTAATAATAATAATAAAACCTTTATTATTAGGCTACTTTAATAATAATAATAAAACCTTTATTATTAGGCTACTTTTATAATAATAATATAACCTTTATTATTAGGCTACTTTAATAATAATAATAAAACCTTTATTATTAGGCTACTTTAATAATAATAATAAAACCTTTATTATTAGGCTACTTTTATAATAATAATAAAACCTTTATTATTAGGCTACTTTAATAATAATAATAAAACCTTTATTATTAGGCTACTTTTATAATAATAATAAAACCTTTATTATTAGGCTACTTTAATAATAATAATAAAACCTTTATTATCAGGCTACTTTGGCCCATAGATAAATATACCTTACAGACTAACATATATATTATAATAATGTGTGTTAGTGTATAAACTTAAAACTATGTTAGTAAAACTCACTTCACTCGAGCATATATCGATATCGATAACTAATATATGTACGAGTATATAAGTAATCGTAATTTGACCCAGTAGAGTGAGGGGTCATCTCTATCTGTTAGAGCAGAAAATGTGGCCCGACTCTGCCTATTGCTTGATTTTCGAGGACCCATTCACTTGGCCTCACATTGTTTCGCAGTGTTCTCACATACTGAGACTTATCTTATATTTTTCACGAAAACAATGCAACCATTGCGAACAATTTCTTGTCCATTCTTCTAATTAGCAATCTAGGCCATAGATAATACACTGATCTAGACTTTCAATTGTTCAAACATGCCTATTATAAATGGTCTAATTGAAACGAGTTGAATATCTGTGGAAACGCGATTTGAATTAAGAATGTTATAAATGCTTTGTCTTTGACAAAGAAATAACATACGTATGGGGTCGTTGCATATGTAAAGGGACTTATAGGCAGAAATATGTGACATTTGCAATTAAGTATTCTTTTTATACGTTTATTTTGTTCCATAACAGGAAACACATTATTATCCTCAATTGCAATTTATTTGTCTATGCTCTAGAAAAAAACCATCGAGAAACTTGTATTCTTATAAAATTGTCATACCATCGAGTAACTTGCATCCATATAAAATTGTATACCATCGAGTAACTTGCATCCATATAAAATTGTATACCATCGAGTAATTTGTATCCTTATAAAGGTCTTTCCCAGATTTCAGAGGTTCTACTTTCTAAGTCCGTCAAAGAAAATACGGGCCCGTCCGTAAGTAGTTGGATATTTCGAAGTGGACTCTACTCCCATGGGCGTAGCTGGGGAGCGGGGGCAAGAGTGGGCAATGTCTACCCTAGTAACTTCTTTGCCCACCCTAGAAAAATCGACAGAATTGAAGAATTATTTACTGTTTAATCGCTTTTTATCAGGGTTTTTATTAGAGCCGTACATTTTGACCAAGATATCATCACGTCAGGTTTGTAGAGTGGGCTTTTTTTTTCAGGATGGGAAATTATCAAATGATCCCTCTCGCTCTGGGTGGAGCGGAAGGGAATGTCAGACTCTTACTGACTAAAACCCACCCGTGTTCCTTCCTTAGCTCTTTATGTTCCGGGCCAGCGGTAACCCTTTCGGACAAACCCGCTGAGTAGAGTGGGCTTGGCTCTATATTAGATCTGCACCGCGATTCCGTAAAAATCTCGCCGTGAAAACTTAGGTGAAGTGAGTTTGTTTTTGCTAGGAATTGACACTATTGACAGCTCACTCCACGCTCACTTCACCTAAGTTTTCACGGTGGAATTTTTACAGAATAGCACCGCTGATAACTTTTTAACAGTGAAAGCGTTATTTAAGTCTTGGCAACATACTGTAGGTACATGAAATGATTTTGATGGGACTATTCAGTATGAGACGTCATTTATGATCTCTCATTAGATGACTGTAGTAAGTTCAGATGGATGTCTGCTCCCCCTAGACAAAATCACTAGCTACACCAATGTCTACTTCCGATCTAAAGACATTTTCGGACGGACATCAAGTGACATCTATACCCGCGCTGGGCCCGCGTGGTAGATAATAGCCCACTCCCTCTCGAAAAGAGGAGGCTTGTGTCCCATTAGTGGAAATATTATACGCTGATTATGATAAACTGGATTTTTGTTCAAGGCAATGAGCCTTTAGCAAAATTATTAATGTAAATAAAGTTGTACCGATAAATACCACAGCCTCAGGTGGTAAAATGTTAGTGAGTCAAGGGCAAGCTGCCAAGTTTGCTCGACCATCTCATAATAAATTAGTATGAGGATCACGCTCGCGGAGTGAGTAGCTGAGAGATTTATTTGCAACATGCATTGCTTACTCAAATGCATTTTCCTGATTCCTGCAACATGCATTTGAAGGTTCCTGGTTAAAAACTGTCACACTTGTTACAGATCTCCAAGTGTATGTGAATAATTGGTTCGAGACAATTGTTTGGCAAGCCGTAATATAATGTTATTAATGAATTTTGAATTAGGTCAGAAATAATTTAAGCGATGCCCCTTGGTAGACTAGTTGTTAGACTTTCGGGGTTCTGATTATCTGTAACAACTGTCGAAGGCTGATCGTGCTTTTCGAGGCACAGAGGGGTCTCATGTAATGGATGTCACCAGGGGCGGTACCTTCATAGAAGCCGAAAAGCCCGGCTTACCCTAATAAAATCATAATTCACAACAACAAACTTACTTAAACCTATCTATAAATAAATATATTAAAAAAATACCAATCAATGAACTCGAACACAAACATTAATAAGTAACTGAAAATCAGTCAATCCCTCAGTTGGGCGTTTTTTTTATACGTTGAAAATCTGTGGGCTTGCCCTAATTTTAACTCCTAGGCACGCCACTGGATGTCACCCATCCACGGTCTGACTTCGGCTAGCGTAGCTTAGCCTTGAAGATCGATTCGTGTGGCTGTTATTATTTACATACGAGCTTTATCTTACGTGTTTTATCTCTCTATCTCTAATAATTTCTGCTGATGCGGTTCATGATCTCCTTAGCTCAGTCTTCTCATGGCTCAATACATTCCAAGTTACGCGATTTGATGTTTGCGTACCGTACATATTATTGTACAGACGCCAGGCCCAGCACATCAAGCTACCCGAAACTGTCAAATTTTGCCAATCAACTTTGGACCTTACGCTTTAGTGATAAAGTTGAGAATCTATTAAAGAAATTTGACAGATTGTAGTAGCTTGATGTGCTGGCGTCTGTACAATACCATACCATCAGGTGCATTGATGAGCAGTGGTAAAGGATTTAAGAGTTGTTGGTCGTAGGTTCGAACCCAGACACGCGCTTCACTTGGTTTTAATAATTTCATCACGAATACTCTCAAAACGGTGAAGGAAAACATCGTGCAACCGGCATGTCTTAGAAGCAAAAATTCGAAGGCATGTGACTTCTACCAACCCGCACTGGGCCCGCGTGGTGGATTACGACCACGGCTCACAGAGAGGAAGGCCTGTGTCCCCGCAGTGGGAACATTATAGGCTGGTTATGAAGAAGATTGATCTACTAAGTGCTTGCACATAACAATGTTTACTTGGCTCTAGACTTTGGCCACCATTATCAATGTTGACTCTCCGTGTTTATTGAGTCCAGCATAGCAGTAACCAAACTTGTTTTACAGGTTTTGGCTAAGTTGTACAGACGCCAGCACATCAAGCTACTACAATCTGTTGATTTTCTTTAATAGGTTTTCAATTTTATCGCTAAAGCATAAGGTTCAAAGTTGGTTGGGAAAATTTGACAGTTTCGGGTAGCTTGATGTGCTGGCGTTTGTATTTACATATAAAATATGTGTTGTATTGCAACTAGCTACACACTTTTCGCATTATTAAGTGTGACTAATTTCTTTGATTCGCCTCAGTTGTATTGGAGAAGTGTGGTGACTAAGAACATCACTATTACGAACTAGCTTTTGCCCGCAGCCTCGCCCGCGAGGAGGTCGGCAATTATTGTAACGCACAGCCCGATTAAAACTTTATGGCGGCTCTGAAATGCGCTACATGCTGCGTAGTACCTCACTCCTCACCCCTGCTGACACGTGAATATGTTACTGCGCAGCGACTCGCCTCGTTTTCGGACCCGTCATAAAGGTTGAATCGGGCTGTAAACCTATACTATGTCCAGTATGTCCTAACCCATCGATGAGTATGAACAGCACGGTCTTATGATATTAAAATCTATGGCAACAAACAAAGGATCCTCTCTTTAGAAGGCTCCTCCTACACAATAAATTAAAAATTGAATTTTTTTTGTACTGTAGAACAATCGTATGAGAAACAATAAAAACTTTTTTATCACATCTATTCAAAAAGAGCTAGTGTATTTTCGTAAACAGGGACTAAAAGTGATTTGAATTTGGAATGTGGATATTGTTAGTAAAAGTTCCAATGACCAAAGAGATCAATCACGAACATTGTATGAACAAGTAACAGGCTGTATGATAAAGCAAAAGGCGCACGAGCCAAATTAAAAAAAAAAAGTTTGTGAAAAAATGAATAACGCGCGAAAAGCATTCTGCCTTCTTTCATAATTCTTTACTCAAATTAGGATTTTACTTAGTCTTATAAAAAATGAGTATGTCTTCCTCAAGTAATTGTATGTAAAGAAATAAACGTACTATTCTTATTCATAAGTTGCACTTACTTATTTTTTCATAGAGGGTGATAAAAGGTAATGTCCATCTCGTGGGCAACACTATTTTAAGCTCGAGTGACGTACTTTGAATACCTCGCTGCTCGCCTTCAAAATAGTTGTTTGCCCCCTTGGCAAACAATCTACTATTTTTATTTAATTAAGTACTAGCTTCCGCCCGCGGCTTCGCCAGCGAGTTATGTCGATAAAAATTATCCTATGTCCTTCCCCGGGATGCAATCTATCTCTCTGCCAAATTTTGGCGAAATCCGTTCAGTGGTTTAGGCGTGAAACGGTAACATATACACAGACAGAGTTACTTTCGAATTTATAATATTAGTATGGATTATACTTTTGGACCAAGCTTTTTTTTTCCAACCTTCATCAACATTCTAGGAGAAGGAGCAGTGGTGGCCCGTTGACTTGGACGGTACCGAGAGTTCCTGCACTTAGAAATTCACAGCGTGCTTGTACACTTGTTAACCACAAGTAAAGCGCGCGTCACGTCGTAAGATAAAAATACTGTACTTACATAATCAGGTAGATCTGACAAGAAACTTAGGTAAGTAGTACAGACGCCAGCAAATCAAGCTACCCGAAACTATCAAATTTTCCCAATCAACCTTCAACCTTATGCTGTCGCGATAAAGTTGAAAATCTATTAAAGAAATTTGACGGATTGTAGTAGCTTGATGTGTTGGCGTCTGTACAACTTAGCCAAAACCTGTAAAACAAGTTTGGTTACTGCTAAGCTAGACTTCATAAACACGGAGAGTCAACATTGATAATGGTGGCCAAAGTCTAGAGCCAAGGAAACATTGTTATGTACAGGCAAATAGGTATCTATTTGCATTCAATTGAGTAATGAATGGGACAATGGACTCCCGGTGCTGTCGGAATTTTCCCTGTGACAGCTGGGTCACTGGACACAGCTAGTAAACAAAGTAGTTAAGGACATCGTCCAGGTTAAGATGTAGATCTCCGAAGGCTATAGGTACAGGGTTAAATAATAAGCTAGCTAAACTCCGCAGTCGCGATGGGTATTGATGGCGCATGAGCAGTCCACCAGATTCGCAATTTATCTGGTCCTCGAAATTCTGAGTTGACCAGATTCTCAACACACTGGGTTGTCCACTCACCAGATTATAAACAAAATAATACCTACAGATTTTAGAAAATAAATCGAATAAATAAAACTACCCACCCCCAAAAAAACATTAAAAATTCGAAACAAATCACATCTGCGGAGCGAAGTTTCACTAGGTAATTTAATTTGACATAAGAATGTCCAATCTGGAGATGAATCAAGAACTTGGAATCAGCTACAATCAATCTGCCAGGGTGCTTACTCTTCAATTTAATTCCGATAGATCGACATTGGAATTGTGAAGTTTCGTACTCTTGAGTTCGATGCTAGCGCCAAATGATTATTAGATTGGGTGTCCATTTTGGAGAATTAAGTAAATTTGGGTTCGGGCATGGCGTTGGCGGTGGGGTGATTGTTGACAATATTGTTTTCAAGGGTACCGAATCACGTGACTGTAAAATTAACATTGGAATCATATTGGCATCTCATTGGAATTAAAATTAGTTTGGAGTAAGCCCCCTGCCTTTTCCCAACCATGTTGGGGTCGGGGGTCCAGTCTAACCCGATGCAGCTGAATTCCAGTATTTTACATAAAGCGACTGTCTATCTGACCTCCACAACTCAGTTACTGGGTAATAAAGACTTTCGAGCTTCTGACGACCCGTAACTACTGTCAAAGATACAAGAATGACAGCCGGGACGAGGCACGGAGGAGGCTTGGTATGTAAAGATGGTCACCCATCCATGGATTAACCGCGGCAAATCGACCCGTGCGGATATTATAACTAATTAGCTGTGAGCTATAATAGTAGAATCAGCTAAAATAGTTATTGTATTTGGAACTTATTTAGAAAAACACAGTGTGCGACAAAAAACCGCGGGACAACGCGCCCGGGCGCGCGGGCGTTCCTGGGCTAAGTATGTAAAGTATACCTATACTAAAACGAGGTATTTTGTGAAACGTGTGGACTTTACGATTTTGCGTTGTATGATTATTGATTCTTTGTTGAACAAACATACCTACCTACTGACATGACTATTTGGCAAGCTAATGTGCGAAAACAAATCAATAGCCCTTAAAAGGAAAACGAATTTTCTTATATTCACTCAGATTTAACTGATTTTAAGACGTTACATAGATAATAGTCGGAATATTTGTAGATTTATTTTTGATTTAAATGTTTTTGCGGATTTTCATGCTCTGTTTATCTGAAATATTGATGCAGCTCGGTCCATAGTAAAATCATATCCATTGGAGCCATTAGATACTTACTTATAAAATTCCAAAAATTGTACAGCGATATAATAGTTTATCAAAAATGGTAACGAGCGTGGTACCCTGCGATCACCGCGAATAATATTCTACCAAAGACCCCAGAAAAAGAGCTAGAAACGACTTGACAAAGAAATGTAATACATGCACCTTCCTTATAAGTAAGTAGGTACCTATATATTTTAATCTCAATATTTTCCTATCTCATCTTATTCTACTTAGGGCTCATTTGGCCAAAGTCAAATATTTGTTATCCGTAGAATAAAATTGTGGTCTGACAGTTCTAGTACCTACCTATGAAAATACTGTCAAAAATTCAAAATTTATAAATTTAAAATAAGTCTTTATTCTAGGTATTAAAGTGTGGTAGAATGAGCCCTTATTATTTATTTCACACGAATAAGTATTTATTGTTTATTTTACGAAAAACTACTCACCCATATTTCTGTCTTGTAGTAGGTAATAAATTTACTTCGCGTGCACTCGCAACAAATGCTAATAGGAGACTGGTTACTTACTGGTTCCGTGATCTGGCGAGAAACCTCTCATGTTCTTAATTCAATTATGTATGTACGTACCTATCTTGATTTGCTTTGGCCACTTTGGCCAGCCAACACCAATAAACCGTTTCCATTACTGCACTACTTTGTATTTTGATGGAGGACTTCCATGTATGGGGAGGAATGGATGTGTTATCAATTGTTCGGCGTGTGGCGAATGTTTGTAACCAACATGACGATTTACGATAATGTAATTTGCCAATCGTATCGTGTCAGGGTCTTAGGTCAAGTCTATAAGTGTGTGAGTTTTAATAATATTTTCATTTCTCATAATCGGAAAGTAGTGTTTGTTTGATCCGAATAGCGGGTGAAAGACGCTGCTTCCCTCCTTTGGACGGGAAAGACTCATAGTAACTGCTTCTCTCTCTAGGGCGGGAATTAATAAAAAAAAAAAAAAGTAAACACAGAATGTTTTGGTTAGGTAGTAGGTACGAAATTTTTACATAATTAATTTAGCAAAATGCTGCGGTTTTGTGAGTGTATAAACATCCAGGGTGAATTAAAATTAAAGCGGCTTTACGTCGCCGGTAGCGGTGAGCGTGTGGTCAGATAGACCGTAGCCTTTGATCCTTTGATAAACTTAGTTTATCTAAGCATCTCCCCCATTGCTCGATGTTTTGTTAAACAAGTTATTTTAATCGAATCGAGATGACTCAAAAAATATTGATTCATTGGTTGCCCTATAATCGTTAAGTTTATAAACAAACATTATTATGAATTATGACCAAGTTCGTGCAGTAGCGCACTTTTGAACCTGACAAATGTCTATAATGGTATTTCAGACACTGAAAGTACTTCAGCCGGTCGATTCTGTAAAAATCTCACTGTGAAAACTTAGGTGAAGTGAGTTTGTTTTTGCTAGGAATTGACACTATTGACAGCTCACTCCACCTAAGTTTTCACGGTGAGATTTTTACAGAATAGCACCGCTGAAACCATTGATGTATTATATTAATAACAATGACAGCCAAACGTTTTTTTTGGACGACCAGTCTCGAACACGAACGGACCTCTTTTTTTCTAAAAACAAAACGCGTTATTTTTTAATAACAAAATTATTTAATGAATTAACTTGAATTAAGTAAGTATCTAAATGCCTATTGAGATAGCACTAATACGATAAGTAATTAACAAATGACCTAATGATCGGTTCTGGATACCCTGTTTCGATAATTCGATACAGTAATATTATTAGGTAGGTATGTAAGGTGGGTGTACCATGGAAGGCCACCCTAACAAATAAACAGTTATTATTCGTTTATTTACTGGATAAATAAAACTAACGAATATTTAAGTAATACTTTGTTTTATTACGTAACATATAAACCACTTTTTTGAATTGCAGATTTAATCAATATTGATTGACCTTAAGTTTCATTGAACTCTTCCAAATGGCCTTGCTAGGAACAAGGCTCCTTAGAAGGCCATTATAATAAATCAGTCATTTAACAATAAAAGATACTGAATAGCGATTAAATCTACAATAAAAAGAAGTGGTTCATATGTTACGTAATAAAACAAAGTATTACTTAAATATTTGTTAGTTTTATTTATCCAGTAAATAAATGAATAATAACTGTTTTTTTTTTAGAGCGGCCTTCCATGGTACACCCACCTTATTTAAACGTCGTCGATTCCCGATATCGAAGAATCGAGGGACCGTACTGCCAAAATAGTAGCGCAAGCGATTCACCGCCGCCTCTGTGATTTGCAGTTGGATGGGTGTTTGTGTAAATAGAAGGAATTTGTCATCACATGGCAATAACTACGAAATTTTAATAATTGGCCTTCGAAGGAGCATGGCCTTCCATGGTCCACCCACCCAGTGGCGTGCCTAGGGGTCAAAATTAGGGAAAGCCCACAGATTTTCAACGTATAAAAAAACGGCCAACTGAGGGATTGACTGATTTTCTTATTGTGTACGTGTGTGTTGCGAATGTTTGTCTGGTATTTTTTAAAATATTTTTTTTATTGATAGGTTTAAGTACGTTTGTTGTTGTGAATTATGATTTTATTAGGGCAAGCCGGGCTTTTCGGCTTCTATGAAGGTACCGCCACTGCACCCACCTTAGTTAACCTACTTGATATAGGTACTGTAGAAAGACCCCTAGAATACTACCTACGTATCTATACCTAATTATAAGTAACTGGTTTGTAAACACAGATTACACTGACTTCAAGCGTCAATCGTATAGTCCCGATTTTATAATTGTACATACAACGAATCCGGTTTCGTAGATGTTAAGCCGCATTCCGAATTAACTATAATCGCTCACAGCACTCACAACATCTCACATGCGATATGCGTTCCGATTATGACAGCTGAGATCTGTCAACAATTCGGAACGCTCGTGAACGCGCTCACAGGCACAGTGCAGTGCTTACTCAATGTCAAAACGATATTATTACAGTATTTCTTTGTATAAACACCACATTTCTTCTTCCATTCTTCTTTGGTTAGGTGACGACAAAACACACACTGACACATCCCCACACACACACTATCATTTTTGACAGCGCTCACGGTGATATTATTATAAGGCATGGTCGGCGTTATCGCAAGATGGCGCATGTCATGACGTCATCTATGACGATTCACGGGACATCGTTATCGCGCTCACGCTAATTCGGTACGGGTTTAAGCACGCCCACATCGATTATTTCCCAACTCGGAACGCAGCCTTAGTATGATTAAATTTTATTTTGGTCTTTAGGCCGTCTGTTTTGTTCTGCTTCCTTTTATAGTGTTGGAGACTTAGAGTACCTACTTATAGAAGCTTTGTGTAGTACTGTTTATCCATTCTCCTTTATTCTTTCCATGCAATGCTTAGAGCATTAATGCTCTAAGATGCAATGACGTAATATTAAGGGGCTTACAGGACCTAAACACAAAAAACGTAAGTTTTAGAAACAGTAAACAAAATCAGAAAAATATACTTATGATATTCTTCAGGATATCATATAATGCTAGGTAGATAGTTTGTTGAAAACATAATTAATACAACTAATTTGATACGATAGAAAAAAAATTATGAAGATAGGTTACCTCTAAAAACTTTCTTTTTACAATAAAAACCAATACAATAATTCTGTTTTTTTGTCAGATTATTACAGATAACAAGCAATATACTAAAATATAAAATACTAGTGTTCTAGTTTTTTAGTCCAAACAATAGATATTTTGTAATTAAATTGTTGCCTCACATTTTGCAATAAATTATCAGCATTGTGTCATCGCGCTTCTCTTTTTTTTTATACAGTGACAGTGACCGCGCTTTAGGTCATATAAGCCCCATAAGGGGTTCTTCAAATTTTGAAATCCTTATTAGGTACGTACCTATTTTCTTTTAAAGGGAGTTCAACGCCATCTGTTATGTGGGTCAAGAACTAAGAAACGTTACAGAGCTCTTGTTGGAATTTTCATCGGGGGCCTTTTTCAGCAGTCTGATGGTCTCAAATTATAATATGAATTTAAACCTACTTTTATCAGTTTTGGAAACTTAAGTATACTTATGTAGTAGCATCGTGTACTGTTTATCCATTAGCCTTTATTCTTTCCATGGGGTTCTTCAACTTTTGAAATCCTTATTTTTTTTTTAAAAGGGAGTTTTGGCCTTCTGTTAGGCGAGTCAAGAACTGTAAAATGCTTTAAGTTAGTTTGTACGGACGCCAGCACATCAACCTACCCGAAACTGTCAAATTTTCGCAATGAACCTTATACTTTAGTGATAAAGTTCTTCTTCTCTTCGTTAAAATGGCTTTTGCGGAAAGACAGATTGTAGTAACTTGATGTGCTGGCGTCTGTACATACACTTAGTCGTGTTGTGTAAAATAATGAAAATTTAAAACATTTTATTATTTACATTAAAAAGGCTGTGAAAAGTGGTTAGGATTTTGCTTAGTTGTTTAATTCTGCTGCCTGTTATTAGATCGCGCAAGCTTCTCTGATGGCGCTAATGTCCAAGAAGTTTCCGCGACATTACAACCTCTTTCTTTGTAGGACAAAAATAAATAAGTTTAAGTTCACTCGTCTGTGGACATTCATTAGTACAGTACGCGTCGCTCGGAATAATAGATCGTCAACCTTTTTTAACTTTAACACCAAATTCAAATTTCTGTTGGTTTTGCTTTGGTATATAATTTTATTTATATTGAGTTTTAATAATGAAAACGTGCGCAGCTTGTAACGTGCAGTTCAATGACGGAGTCCAATGTGGGAGTTGCAAGAAACATCTAGATTTCGGATGTGCAAATATTTCTGAAGTCGGATGGAGAAAACTTGGCGCCAGCAGAATGGCGCAATGGAAGTGCCCCACTTGTAGAACGTCATCCCCAGCTCCGGTTGCTCCTGAACCAGCCTCCCTCGAAACCATACTGAGCGAAATTCGGGACATGAAACGCCAGTTACTTAATTTGCCGACCCTGGTAGATGATATTCGAATAATCAAGGATGAGTTAGCTGAGCTAAAAATTACATGTGAAGGCACTTGTGGTAGACTTGAAGAATTTGACACTCGACTAGCGGAGGTTGAAGCGAAGGCAACAGAACTTGACAAGCTTCATGAAACAGTGAGTTGCTTGCAGACTGACTTAGAGAGAACGAAGTTCGAACTCTCAAAATATGAACAGCGATCCCGACTAAATAATGTGGAAATTAAGGGAGTCCCTCTAAGAAAAGATGAAAATCTTTTTTCGATTATTGAAGCGATCGGCCAGAAGGTGAATTACAACTGCCCCAAATCACAGGTGAATTATATCTCAAGAGTGCCTATTTTTAATTCTAACGAAAAATTGATAATAGTGAGTTTTTTAAACCGGTATGTGAAAGAAGACTTTATCGCAGCTGCACGTGCCGTTAAGGACCTATGCACATCCCATATCGGGTTTCAGGGCACGACTCAGCGTGTATATGTCAATGATCACCTGAGCGTGGAGTATAAGAAGCTATTAAGTAAGGTTAAGACCATGGCCAAGGATAAATATTATGAGTTCGTTTGGGTAAAGCATGGGAAAATCCATATATTAAAAAATGCTAATTGTAAAGTAGCTATTATACGTAAAGAATCCGATTTAAACAAGATTGTTTGAAATGCTTCCTATTTTTACTAAGTTATTTTTTTACTTTATTTCATTGTTTTATAACATTTCAATCGCTTATAGTTTTTGTGATCCTAAGTATCTCAATATTTGTTTACAAAAGGTTTAGCACCTCAATCGCACTAATGAGCTCGACACCTCTCTTTTGTTTAGCTAAAGGAATCCTTTATGTTTCTTATCGCGCTGTTTACTTCAAAGCCCCAATGCTTTCCAATATGTTTGACTCGCTCTCGCTTGTACGCACCACGCATTACTGCTTGCTTTTTCGCTCAGCTGTTTACTATTTATTGTCGTATGATTTATGTTCACGCGCAAACTTTTTTAAAGCTTACCTTCCTTGCATTTTTATATTTTTATACTTACATTATTGTTTAATGATTGCTGTTACTGTAATACTCGTACATCACACTGATTTATATTCAATTATTGACTTCATTTTCAATGGCTAATAAGTATAATAACAGTAATAACTTAAACATATATTATCAGAACGTTCGAGGTCTTAGAACTAAAACTCATTCTTTCTACCGTCAAATGTCACTTAATTCGTATGATATCATAGTACTTACTGAGACTTGGTTATTGGATGGCATTTTAAATTCTGAGTTTTTTGATGATCGGTACATTGTTTGGCGCCGCGACCGAGATTATGTTTTGACCGGGCAATCGCGTGGTGGGGGGATACTCATTGCTACTCGTAGAGAATTATCAGTTATTTGCCAACCTAATTTTCATTCTACAGCAGAGGACCTTTGGCTATCCATACACCTTAAAGATCCTATCACACGGAACAATATTACGTTGCATATTTGTGATATTTACTTATGCCAACAAAACTTGGGCCTTTCTTTTTCCTCACAACTCTCTAATTTTCTTGCTAAATTAAACCAAACAGTTATTAATAATATCTCTGATACCTTTCTCGTAATAGGTGACTTCAATATGAGCGGTATTAACTGGGTTCCATCTGACAACCTTTCACTTGTCCCATTGAATCCTAACAGTAACGATGAAGTTTTGTTTTGTGATGAATTATGCACGCTTGATTTTGGACAGTATAACACGGTAACTAATAGGTATGGTAGAATCCTTGACCTCGTCCTTTCCAATGGAAAAGTTAATGTGGCCGAATGTTCTACCCCACTGGTGCCTATTGATGCCTATCACCCAGCGTTAATAATTAATTTGGACCTATCTGTAACACCTCTGCTTGAATGTGCGCCTCGTACTCAATTCTTGTTTGATAAAGGTGACTATCAATCTATCAGCGAAGACATTTGCGCGACTGACTGGGAAACTGAGTTTTCCGCGCGGTCAATTGATGATGCAGTTAACTTCTTTAATCGGTTTATTTTGGATTTACAAATAAAATATATCCCACAAAAACTGTTTCGGAATAAAAAGTATCCAACATGGTATAGTTCGTCACTTATTAAAACAATTAAAGAAAAATATAAATATTTAAAAAAATTCAAAACCTATGGTAATATATCGGACGAATTAACATTCAAGCTTCTTCGTGAAAGGGTGAAAACTATGGAATCTCATTGCTACCGTAACTATTTGGATCAAACAGAAAATTCTATCAAAAATAACCCAAAACACTTTTGGACTTTTGTAAAAAAACGTCATAACTCAAACGCAATCCCAAGCACCTTGAACTATAATAGTGATACCTTAAGGACGGGGGAATCTATTTGTCAGGCCTTTTCCGAATACTTCCATTCTACTTTTCTCTCTAATTCCAGTGTTAGTCATCCAGTCCCTTCTTTTCTTTTTAACGATTCGTCGAACTTATCATCTGATATCTGCAATATCATTGTTGATATTGATGAAATAATTAACTTGCTTCGTAAGTTGGATACATGCAAATCGGCAGGTCCTGACAACATTCCATCCAAACTTCTTGTTGGGTGCGCACCTTCGATAGCGCGACCTATTTCAATTTTATTTAAAAAATCTTTGAATACCTGTGTTGTGCCGCAAATATGGAAATCTGCGTTTATAACGCCTATACATAAAAAAGGTGTCAAAACAGACATAACGAATTACAGGCCGATATCTAAACTGTGTATTATAGCAAAGGTCTTTGAAAGAATAATATATAATCAGGTTCATACTGCTCTGAAAAATTCATTTAGCTTATTCCAGCACGGTTTCTTAAAAGGGAGGTCTACTGTCACGAACCTAATTCTCCTTAATGAATTTATAACTGATGCCATGTGCAACGGTAAGCAGGTTGATGTAGTTTATACAGACTATAGCAAAGCCTTTGATCGAATTGATCATAGCATTCTGTTATCCAAATTAAATGGCATGGGAATTCATGGCGATCTACTCAGATGGTTTTCCTCTTATCTTGTCAACAGGTCCCAAGCAGTAGTACTAAATAATTATATATCTAGTTGGGTCCCTGTTCCTAGTGGAGTCCCGCAGGGTTCATTGCTCGGTCCATTGCTATTTATAATATACATCAATGACATTGACTTTTGCTTGACTTCATCCAAACTTTTATGTTTTGCTGATGATATGAAAATTTATGCCACAATATCATCGCAAATGGACGTAACGGCACTCCAGAATGATCTGCGTCGCCTAGAGGACTACTGCCAAAGAAATAAGCTGGATCTTAATCCCGCTAAATGCTCGGTTGTAACGTATTCTCGGAAGCGCTCAATCATTGCTACATCGTATACCCTAGGTGATCAAGTTCTACCTAGATCAAACTCCATCCGTGATCTGGGGGTTCATCACGATTCCAAGCTCAGTTTTGAATTACACGTTGATGCAATAGTCGCCAAGGCCTCAAAATCACTGGGTTTCATAATGCGGTTATCTAAGTGCTTTACTCAAGCCAAAACTTTAAAAATTCTATATTGTACTTTTGTTAGAAGCCACTTGGAATACGCGTCCGAGATATGGAACCCATGTTACCACAAATATATTAACCGAATTGAGAGCATCCAAAAAAGGTTCATACGGTATATATGTTATCATCAAAAAGTACCGTATCATTCGGAAAACTATCATAACCTATGTAAAAAATTTCATATATTACCTTTACTCAACCGCCGTGAGATTTCGGACTGTGTGTGTTTGTTGAAAATCTTTAATAATTCTATAAGCTGTTCCGATATTTTGTCAAAATTTTATTTCAATATTCCCATGAAGTGTAAGCGATACAATCCACCTTTGCGCGTGCCAGTTGCTCCAACCAACTATAGGCAGAATTCCTACATTGTGCGTGCAAGCAGAAATTTAAACAAGCTTTGTAAACAGTACGATATTGATCCGTTCCTAACTAGTGTATCGTCAGCCAGGAAGTGCTTAAGCGGTAACTTTTTCATGTAATTCATTTTGTTATGATGGTTGTTATGCAGTGCGAGCAACATAGTAATTATGCTGTAGTTTATAGTAGGGATGCATCCGATACCGATACCGATACCGATATATCGGCGATACTTCAGGTTTGCCGATATATCGGTATCGGCGATATTTTTATGGCCGATTCAACGATACTTTTCAAATTTCGCTCTTTAAAAATGTAATGTAAACGCGCGTGTTGTCAAATAAGATTAAGAATTACATATCGTAATTGTTTGTGTATTATATGTCATTTTATAACTAGTCGTTTGAGTCAAATAAAATAAATAGTAGTCATATCAACTTCAAAACACAAAAGTGCTATATGGAATCACTTTGAAATTTAGACAATTGATAATTCCATAAAAATCTTATAAATGTTAATTTTGATTACTAAAACTATTAATTAATTGTGTTTTATTTAATCTACCTTCCTTTTTGAATTCAGTAAGCGTATCGGTATCGGTATCGGTATCGCCGATATTTTTATAAGAGTATCGGTATCGGTATCGTATCGGCAAAAAGGCGTATCGCGGCATCCCTAGTTTATAGGTAGTAACTTGGTGTGAATGTCCTCAGAATTTACTTTTTCTTCTCTGTATTTTATAAGTGGAGACCTGTAATTGGCTTTCAGACTAATGTACTGTCCTTGATCTGTTTGTTTTAGCTGTAAGTCTCCCATGTTATTCAAATAAATAAATAAATAAATAAAAAAGTTTTGGCTACATACACAAGAAACAATTTTATTATTGTGTTTGGTTCTGCGAAAACAAAGGAATTAGTTGAATATTCATTATATTAAAATTCAAGCATTTGAACAAGTTTACCATTTCCGAACGAAAAAATTTGTATGACGCTGCGCGGTGCCTACCGGATACAAAGCGAACTAAATTCAAATATTTCGGTTCAAACGTCAAACGTCCAACGAACGGGTGAATGTTTGTGGAAATTGTTTTCTTTGAATATTGCAAGAACTAAAGTGAAATCATTATTATCGTGCAAAGTGTACATAAACTATGTCAACTGTGTGATTTGTGATATTCGAGTACCTTTTCTAACATTTCTATAATTATGGATCCCTTCACCCAGGTACGATTGGGCGATAATTTATGTATTAACGGTCGCAATATTTAGAAGGTCATCAAGAATCGCATGTTTTAACATCCAAAAACTTATTTCCAGCGCATGTTAGAGAGAGCGCGGGCCAGACAGGAGAAGATCGATCAAAAACTAGCAAATTCCGGACAGGCAGTTCCGAAAAGGAAGCCACTATCAGAAAACATTCCTATAGTGAAATCTGAGGGTTCTCCTGCGAAGTCTCCGAATAAAATAGCTCGGGAATCTATTACGTCGCCTCGGAGACAGTCAAAGGACTACACAAAGTCTGAAACTCCTACAAAAGCTGTTACTAGGAGATCGAGTTTGAAGCCTGATGTCGCGTCTCCACAGCGAGGTCGTAGTGACGTTGTAGTTACTAAAAAGGAGTTTAAAAGTCCAAAGAGGGGAAGTATCAACAGAAGGAACTCTGACGTGTCTGTTGAGATCAACATTTCCCATAGAAATGACATACAGATTGAGGTTCAGGTTGAGGAAAGAGATGCTCCTATCAGTGTGGTGTATGACTCACAGGCGCGGCCTGGTGGCAATGTTATTATAAAGGAGATTACAGGTAAGGAGTATAACACTATCTATACTTACCAATAATAATAAGGAGAGAGAGAGAGACTTCATTTTGTGAGTTTGTGTATATGTAGAGGGTAATCAGAACCACAGCTTCTGTTTGATTTTTTTTTTTCACCATTTGAAAGGTACATTCTTCCAGATGGACACGGGCGTTTTATTATGTAAAAAAAAGAAGTATTTAATAATACTAATTTACCTATAAATACTATCTTGAATTCATGCAAGCCTAGTACATTTTGTTTTTTTTTGTTTTTGGTATAGATTGATTTGCTTTATTTATTTTGGTGGTGGATTGCATTATTTATTTGATTCCATTCTTTTTGACATTTTGTTAGGTTACTGCTCAGAACTTGTGCACAACTTGTAGTGAACAGAATACTGTCTGCACATCTAAATTGCACCCACCGAAGTTGGGGCAGGTTGCTAGTATTCTATACAATTGGTTGCTCAAATTTACCTTATTATAAAACTAGCAGCGCTCGCGGTTTTACCCGCGTAACTTTCGATCCCGTGGGAATATCGCGATAAAAAGTCCTATGTGTTTAATCCAGGAAATGGTTTTATCTATGTGCCAATTTTCATCCAAATCTGTTCAACGGTTTATGAGTGATTGAGTAACAAACTTCTTTACGAATTTTCACATTTTTATAATGTTAGTAGGATAAAATAAGGTGACCCATGAAGCCTAAAAAAAGTGTACAAGGGTGCTTAGAGTATCATATACCTCTAGATATCATAAAATAAATAAATACTTATAACATGATGACAACTTTATAGTCCCTTCACAATACATTCCTTTGCCTAAAAAGGTCCTACTATGAAGGTATTTATCTAAATAAGGAAGGACAAGGATGACTAACAAAAAGCCAATGACACTTATTATTTTTTAAATATTTATTTATCCTCACAATTTTACAAAGCTTCTTGCTTGTAACTTATTACTCACTTCATGGAGATAAGGGTTCCAATAATTAGTAAATGATTCTCAAAACTTTAACAAAACATTAGCTTAATGGTTGTATACAGTTTTGAATTAAGATTGTGTCTTCTATGGTTTATTAAGTTGTTGTTGTTTTAAATTGTGTGAGGTTTGTGGCCAGTGTGGTGTTTGCAATATTTTAAAAATATTTGGAATAGGATGGCAGGTAATGTTACCTAATGTTTTTTATTCTGTTTTTGTTCATTAAAATGGTATATTTTTATTTTGTTGTTAAAGTATTTATAAGTTTCTTGGACCTATATTAGGATTAAAATTTAAAACCAGGACAGGAAAACAGTCAAGATTAATTAAATATTAGGTACCGTAAAATGGGGTGAATAGGGATACAGACAGGGGTGAATCGGGACGAAACTTTAAAATTGATTTTAACGTTGTTGTATTAAAGTTTGTTGCCAAGACAGACACTTAATCGTTAATTATAATATAGTAAACACATTAGAGTCCTTTTTGGCAAAAAAAAACTATATTATTTCAATGTTAAAATCCATTTTAAAGTTTCAACCCGATTCAACTCTGCATCCCTATTCACCCCGTTTTACCGGTACATAGTATAAATATATTAGGTTTGCTCTTATACTCTCCCGTTAACCTTTCAACTGTCCTAACTATTTTTGATATCGTTGTTGCGCATGCAAAAGTCGCTATGTGTTTTTAGTGAACTTATTTGAGCTATATGAATTATAACATTTAGCGTGTTTATATAGAACTTTCGATGTATGAATATGACATAGCTACAATTCCTTAACTCTTTAAAATATATTGCCCTTATCACATAGCTGTTTAAACAGTATGTGTGTATTGAAATAACGATTAAAACTGCATAAAGAACCGAAAATAACTAAATAACACATAGCGGCTTTTGCACGCGCAACGACGATATGAGACTGTATTTGAAAACTTGAGGGGCTTGTGAGACTCCATTTCATATTGAGACCGTTCGCTTGCCTTGGAAACATGTTAAGCCATTGGTCTCAGCTGTAGATTTTTGACAGAAGTTACCACAGTCAGAAGCCCAAAAGTCTGATAACCAGTAAATGGGAAATACGATACCCATTGGTATGCCAATGGGTATTGATTACCCATTAACTGGGTTGCGGAGATCAGATAGGCAGTTGGTCCATGTAAAATACTGATATTCAGCGGGTTTGACTAGAATCCAACCCCGACATAGTTGGAAAAAGGCTAGAGAGATTGATTGCATATTTGAAAACTAGCATCAAACACTGCAAGATTTCTCATATCATTAGTTTTATATTTTGTTGCATTCAAATCATATTTCATAATCAGCCTATAATGTTCCCACTGCTGGGACACAGACCTCTCGGTGAGAGGGAGTGAGCAGTAATCCACCATGCGGGCCCAGTGCAGGTTGGTAGATGTCACATGTCTTCGAATTTTTGGTTCTAGGACATGCCGGTTTATTCACGATGCCTTCCATCACCGTATTGAGAGCAGTTGTGATAATATAATTTACACAAAGCAAATCGCCTGTCTCGGTACGAACTTACGACCTACACCTCGTTAATCGCTGCCGTTACCACTGGGCCACCATTGCTCCTCAAATAATATGAAATCATACTTATTATTTCCTATATTATTACAATTACAGATGACACATCCAGTAACCTGGAGAAGGCACCAGAAGATGCGTCGGAGAACAAGCGTGCAGGGCTCCGACACAATGTTAAGTCTCGACTTGATCGACTTGGCAATCTGTATTCAGGTATGGTCCTTAATTATCATCATTTCTTCAACTATTTTGTCTAAATTTCTCTGCAACATAACTTGTTATTAGACCTGTTTTTCCTGGAGCATAATCTGCCTATAATGTTACCACTGTTGGGACACATGAGGCCCTTTCTTTCTTCTTCCTTTCTTCGAGAGAGAGTGAAAACAAAACTACCACGCGGGCCCAGTGCGGGTTGGTAGATGTCACATGTCTTAGAATTTTTGGTTCTAAGACATGCCGGTTTCCTCACGATGTTTTCCTTCACCGTTTTGAGAACAGTGGTGATAAAATTGTTTACACTAAGTAATGCGCCTGTCTGGGTTCGAACCTACGACTCGTAAGTACACCTTTACCATTGGACCACCACTGCTTTTCCTGAAGGGTTGGCAGAAATGTACAGACGCCAGCACATCAAGCTACCCGAAACTGTCACATTTTCCCAATCAACTTTGCACCTTATGCTTTAGCGATAAAGTTGAAAATCTTTTAAAGAAATTTGACAGATTGTAGTAGCTTGATGTGCTGGCGTCTGTACCTATAGTACACACAAATTTCATAATTTTCAGTATTTCTCTGCAAGTGTCTTTTGTTTAGTATATTAATTGCTTACTTACACACTCCTGACACAACCATTAGCAAGGCCCCACGACTTCTCTCCTCTCATTAAGTAATACTATAGTAAAAGCAAACCAAGTACTTATACTACAACTTTTTGCCTAACCTGGGTATCAAACCCGAGACCCGACACTCGGAAGTCGCGCAATACATCAACTAGTCATAAAGCATTCATGACCCCGGGTGTCACCATTGCCAGGATCGCCCAGAGGACACGGTGGAGCATACGGTGGAGGCCCCACTTGGGCGGAGCACCGCCGTGTCCTCGTAGAGGCGATCGGCAGCGGCGGCGACCTATCGCGTCCGGGCCTGGTTCAAGCCATGGTCCGGAGCGAGAGGGAGTTGGGGGCAGTCGCCTCCTTCTGCGAAGCAGTCATGCTAGCGAAGGAGGCGGCGGGACGGCTGAGGGAGAGAGCCTACCGTCCCAGCCGCCGCGGGAGACGCTCCGGGCGTCGGGACTTCGGGAGCCGCGCGACGACTCTCGGCCACCGTAGGCGCGGGCCTGCGGGCGGAGAGTAATGGGTAACTCACCGTCCGATCAGGACCAGGCCCGTGCCGGACGGCGTGTACGTGTTCCACGCGCGCCTCAAAGAGATGTCAGCGTCAAGGGAAGGGGCCCGTCAGGGCCGAAGCCTGCCGGATCAGCGGGATTGTCCGAAAGGGTTACCGCTGGCCCAGAACATAAAGGGCTAAGGAAGGAACACGGGTGGGTTTTAGTCAGTAAGAGTCCGACACTCCCTTCCGCTCCACCCAGAGCGGGAGGGGTCATTTGATGATTTCCCATCCTGAAAAAAAAAGGCAGTCATGTCATGACACAATAATATTTTGGTATTACTCATTTCACTTGATTCATAATTTGACTCACACAAAAACAATATCCTGCATTGATTACTTATTACATTACTCCCTAATACACAACAGGATGTGATAACAACAAGAATCTGATAATAAAATATTGTTTTTTATAAGATAGAATGTTAAACTGTTCATTCAAGTTTGAGGCTGTGAGCCTGTGACAGTTAACATTGAGTGGATCCATTGATACTTCTTTGTGTTAGTATTATTAAAATATACATACTTCTTTCTGGCCATTTCCGAATCTATTACTGTATTTATAGCAAGCACTGTGTGACCTAAACCCGCACTTAAGTCACGCTTTTCTGTGACTTAAGTAAGTAGTCAATTTTGACACAGAAAAACGTGACTTAAGTGCGGGTTTAGGTCACGCTTTTCTGTGACTTAAGTAAGTAGTAAATTTTGACACCGAAAAACGTGACTTAAGTGCGGGTTTAGGTCACGCTTTTCTGTGACTTAAGTAAGTAGTCAATTTTGACACAGAAAAACGTGACTTAAGTGCGGGTTTAGGTCACGCTTTTCTGTGACTTAAGTAAGTAGTCAATTTTGACACAGAAAAACGTGAATTAAGTGCGGGTTTAGGTCACACAAGCTATTAAATAGAATATAATACGTGTGACTTCAGTAATATTAATGCACTGGGTATAGTACCCTCGCTATAATTGACTGGTTAAGTCACCAGTATCGTAATGTATTATTTTTATTTAATTATGTACTTACTTTAAAAATTTTAGTCTGAGTTGTGTAAAGTGGTTTTTACATGTTTATCGTCTATAAAGCATGCAACTTTTACGTCACTTGAGAGCATTTGGTAATTAATACCTGGATTTATTCAACTATATTTAGAGCAACAGATTTATCTTTCTGTTTTCGAATTCTTCGCCTAAAGCTGAGTTTAGATGTAATAATCTGGACCATGCAAAATCAAAATCATCAACTCATTTATTCAAATTAGGCTGAGAATGAGTACTTTTCGAACGTCAAAATTGCATAAGGCAGTCCCCCAAAATGCCCGCCCTTCACCACATGCCATCCAGCCATGACAAGGGCTTAATTGTTATATGAATGCCTTCAAAGCCGGGAACACCCTCATATCGTGGTCACCATCGCTAAATTTTTATCCCTGTTCAGAAATAGCTTAATGGTAACCCATAAATCCTATTTTTTCCAGATAAACCAACCCTCTCATCGCCTATCCACCGCACGGAGCTCGAGTTCTCCTCAGCAACTCCACCGTCAGAGCAGGAGCCGAAGCAGCCGAAGCAACGCCCCCAACAGGACGGCAAGAAGAAGTTCGGTAGACTAGCAGCTTTAGCAGATCAGATTAATAACTGGGAGGATGATTTGACGCATCATACTTATGTGAGTACTGGTTTTGTTTTTAAAGTGAAACTACTTTAAGTGCACTTTGGCTCTAAACAGTGAATGAAACTGAACCGTCAAGCTCGGGTCGGTAACGCTGAATCGGTCAGTTATACTCTGATTCAGTCGGTGACGCTGAGTCGCGTATACTTGACTCCAGTCGTAAGTTTTCATTTCTATCGTGTGATCACTCATAAACACGACCCTACTTTTTTTTTTCTTTTTATACACAAATGGCAGCGCGTCAGGTCCAGGAAGAGATGGCTGAACGAACTTTGCTCTATTCACAATGATTGGCCTCGGGCAGCAATAGGTAGGGAAAAGTGATTCTTTCCCACCAAATCTTGATGCGAATTATGTATATGTATAATTCACATCAGGATGCGGCATAGTCTTAGCCACAGACAAGATATGGCCTGCAGTACCATACAACATCATATAACTTCACCAATTATTCCATTTATAAAAGTACAAGTATCATCATTTTCGTTTAAAGATGTTATTTGGAGAATCACTTGCAGATAATACCAGCTCCCTATTAAAGTTTTATGTCACACAAATAACTACATGTCTCAATTAACAATTTTCCATTATTTCCAGCAACCCGAAAACACAACAACGAAGACGACGGCTAAACCCCAGCCCAAAAACAACAAACAGACAATTGCAGAGCCAAAGAACAGTAGACAGGCCAACAAATACACCGCAGAACCGAGAAAATTCAACCAGGACAATAGACAGACAACTGCAGAGCCCAGAAACATCAAGCAGGAGAGCAAACAGGCGACAGCAGAGATCAAAAATAAGCAAGAGAAACTAGAAGCCTCCACACTGGATGTGTCGATACATTCATTCAAAGACATCAACAAAGTATTAGATAATACTACTAAAGCTAAACAGGTTTGTTGCAACCTTTTTATATTATAATATACTGGCTGACCCGGCGAACTTCCGCCTGAGAATCCATAACAACGAATGTATGAGAAAATGAATTATCGTCATATTTTCCAAGTGAAAAAAAAAACCATTGAAATCGCGCCACTGTTACCGTAAGCGACACCGCGTGTGTTTTTTTTATAAGACTATTCTAAAAATACCCGCTTCGGATGTGTTCACCTGTCCTCGGGGTGTACTTGGTTTGAATGAATATCAGAGGGGCAATTCTACTAATTTTAACAACGTTCACAGTCTGATCTCAGTCTCAATCTGTCAAAAAATACTTCAAATTTCCCTACATTTTGACAAGTTTTTGACATTTCTTTGTCGCTGAGATGAGACTAGATTTTGAACGCTTCAAATTACGAGAATTGGCCTTCTGATATGTCAGTGAGTGATGGCAAGGTATTCTGTTTATGTTTTGTTTTCACTTTGGGCAAACAGGGCGTGATGTTATGTATTAATAATGATAGCAAAACTAAACAGGATTGTTACCACCTTTTAAATTCAAGATTATGCAGGTGATGTTCTCACACTGAATGACATTTAGAAACGTGTTTTTGAGAGATTTTTATGCCGTTTCTTGTCACCCAAAAAAGGTTTGTTTTTTTATTGCTCTTGACCTTGATCACGCCCGATCTGATGGAAAGCGATGGATGAGGTCTATGATGGAACGAGCGTGTCCAGAAGATGCCTAAGGCACTGGAACTCCCACGTTACATTACATCACGTTACGTATACACACCCGTACACATTACATTATGAGGAATTTGAGTTTTTTTTTTTATTAAATAATACAGCGTGTATCAGAAAGTTGTGGTCAAATTTAAGGGTGTGGTACAAACCATCAAACTGAGCAACTTTCTGCATGAGACGCGATTGCTATGTTGGGCCGATGGAGAAAGCTGTTCAGTTTGATGTCCTGTACGCACGGCTACACATCAAGCAGTATAAGCTATCTTTTGATTGTACGAAAACGAATGCGAGGTCAGTTAAAACTGGAAATGTATAGCTTGATGTGTAGCCGTGTGTATCACGTCCTTTTTACCCGACTGCGCCAGAAGGAGTGTTATGTTTTTCTAGTGTATGTATGTATATATGTACGTATGTATATATGTACGTATGTATATATGTACGTATGTATATATGTACGTATGTATGTATATATATATATTTCTTTGGCACACTCTGTAGCCTAATGGATCACACCTTTCTGATACACTCTGTATATGTATATCTTCTCTCTTCGCCGTACACAATGTATGTAACAGGTGTAATAATAGGCACATTTACATGTCGACAGCTTTTACAGACCAATTGTCGACTAACCACATTCTAGAATTGAGTGAAAACGGTGGTAGTAATTAAAGCCTCTCTTCAAGGGCTTCCTGAAACACCCCCATGTATATTTAGCGATTATTCATTAACCATTCAAAGTCGTCAGTTTCCGAGTAAGAGTAATACGCTTGACTTGAGAAAATGTTGAATACGCCGCCTCTAGTAGCAGCCACCAAGACATCTCCATGCTCTGTCCTGTTTTCTTTCTGGTTAATGACCATAAAGCAATGATTTTTTACAGAATAATTAATATTAACTACTTGTACGTCCCTATGTTTTCCTTTTTTATGATATATTATTTGTATAAGCACTAGAACCCTCAAAAAAGCTCAAAATTGCCGATTTAAACCACTGTCAACAGAGGCCTAGTGTACAAATGTGACAACTATTCATGAAAAATGAAAAACATAGGAACACAGAATAAATCCTTCTTATTCAGTTTATGAAATATCTTTTTAATTGGTCCAATATTGGAGGAGGAAATAGGTGAGAGCCAAGCCTCCTTTTTACTTAGGCTTTTTCAAAAGTCTCTCCGACCGCATTTCCTCTTAATATTCTCAGCAGTAACACGATTTTTCTTCATCTTGTTCACAGACTACCAAGCAGTTAGACTCGAACACTTTCAAGAAACCGTCGCCGAACGAGTGTCAGAGACTTGGCAGGCAGATAGTAGCCGAATTGGTAAGTACTTAGCATGTAAGACGATAATGCTACTGTACATAATACTTTTATATTTTAGGTGATTGATTTGATTTCAACTGTATTGTGGATGTTTTTTGTGACTTTCATTTAGGTATATGTATTTAATTTATGAAATTGAAGATGTGATTATGAAATTCTAAAATTAAGAATAGAATTTATGATATTTTAAAATGAGTGAAGGTAAGCTAGTTTTGTTTATTTTATTCCTTGAATTAATCAATATTAAAACCGGTTGTACGCGGACTGTTAGGGCAGTTTCATTTTTAAATAAGTTAAAATACTTATACATATTATAATTTTCATACATATTTCTTATCCTCAAGTTGGACGTTGGAGATTATGCTCTTGTTTACTCTCTCTGAGCAGTCGTATACAAGGCTACGAAATAACCTTGCTAATAAACGTTGTATAGCGTCTGTATAGTTAAGCAACGCTTTGTCTTCTTTTGAAAGTTTGATGGTCTGTACCACACCTTTAAATATGGCCACTGCTTTCTGATACACGTTGTATACCAATGTCTCATTAAGTAAGATACAGCCGTAGCAGTCCGTGTATTGCCAAATTTCCCTTTTAAGGGGGAAGCGCTAAGAAAGTCCGCGAAATTCAAACTTCTTAAGTTTTTTGGAATTTGCTGGTCAGTATTAAGTTGTATGTTCATTAAAATATGATTCGCGGCCGTAACAAATATGTATTTACAGAATCATACATCAATAAAGTCATTAACACAACCCTCTTAAGACCAAGTAATACTACTGAATGACTATTTCATGAAATCTTGACATTTTAGGATTATACTAACTTGACAAGTTGTATTACTGATTCTAATGATTATAATTCTGTACATATATGTTTGTTACGGTCGCGAATCGTATTTTAATCAACTTACAACTTAATACTGACCAGCAAATTTAAAAAAACGTAAGAAAATCTGAATTTCGCGGGCTACCTTACCGCTTCCCCCTTAAAGTGATCCTAATGAGATTGTTATCAAAGGCGTTCACTTAGCGGTAGAGCACGGCAAAGCATTATCATTTGTATACCGGAGCCTTCTGCGGCATACCGCAGTATCCGGCGGAATGTGACGATATCAACGAAAAGTAAGTTCTAAGGTTATAAAAATTAGATTCAAAATCCTTTGCCATGGCATGCCGCCTAGTGAGCCGGCCTTTAAGTCTCATTTTGTGTCGTATTTCCCCCTAGAGTTGTCTGTATTATATAAATATGTACTTTTTTTTGCAAATTGTAGAAGATAATTACTGGCGTCGCTAACGTAGTTTTAGTAACTAACCTACCCTCAGTTTCTTATGATTGGTACAGCGGTAGACGGGTGCTCGTTCGTGTTATAATTAACAACGGTTTTGGGTTAAAATAGTGCGTATAAAATTCGGTGCGGTTTGTGGTGAATTCGTAGGTTAACGGCGAAGTTGCATCATCGACGCGTTTCTGTAAACGTAACCCTAGTTTTTTTAACGATTAGTCGTGAATTCAAAAGGTCTGAATCGCTGGTAAGTGCTCATACACACGAACGATACGTCAACGGCAGAGACAACTGTATCCATCGACAACGCGCCGCTCGTGTATTTGAGTACCTATGGTGCGGCATGTTGTCGACGACTGCCGTCGACACTCATCGGCGGCTGCAGTTACCTCTGTCGTTGATGCTTGTCGCTCGTGTGTATGCACACGACACGGTTACTGTTGAACGTTAACGCCTACGCAATTTTAGATTGCACGTTGTTGGTGTTATGTTTTTTTGCTCTGGCTTTTCTCACAGGAGCTCTGTGCTATAAAAATATAATAAATTAATATAATTGTGCTTTATTGCAAAAAAATAATGAATTTTATAGGGTTTTAACGCCCTGTGACCAAGAATATATTTAGCCAGACACTGCAATATCATGAACTACACACATTACTATTTTGACTATATTAAGATCAAGGTGAGAGCCCAGTGGAAACGGCCGCGACTTTGAGTAGGTCGTAGCTTCGAACCCGGATAGACGCTTTACTTTGTGTAAATTATTTCATCACCACTGCTCTCAAAACGGTGAAGGAAAACATCGTGAGGAAACCGGCATGTCCTAGAACCAAAAAATCGAAGACATGTGACATCCTACCAACCCGCACTGGGCCCGCGTGGTGGATTATGGCCCACACCCTCTCTCAGAGAGGAGGCCTGTGTCTCAGCAGTGGGAAAATTATAGGCTAATTATGCTTATGCTAGATTAATATGACTTATTATATTTTTTATATTAATACACATTACACACATAACTACACACAGCCCTTCCCATTTGGTCCATTTATATAGGGGTGATACAAAGCACGAACAAACCTAACGTAACATTTATATCATTGGCAGAAGATTTAAATTGCAATGATTGGACTTGCGGTCGTAAATTATAAGTTAGTCACAAATAACCCACGTTAAACATGCCCAAAAATAAATGAGTATGTAAATAAGTTTGATGTCAAATGTTTACAATGGATACCGTAATACATTTGATGACGTTATACCAATAATGACACGCCTCACCATCCATAATATGGGCAACAGATTTGTTTAGTTGTGTCCATATGACCTTTACTTATGACAAGTAATGGAGTAGCTATTCTGACCAAATATTTTGAAGGAGTTAAAGGGATAAAGAAGTATGTATTTGTTAAATATTATGCCTACACATAACAAATGTAGCAGTGATACAGCTTTCTAGTTTAGTATATTGCTCCATTGCATTAAAATAAGAACGCGTGAAAGTGACAAAAAAAGTAGCAAATTTAAATTAAATTGAATTTTAATGTAATTTAAATAGTTTATTCTAAATAAACAATATTCTCGTCCTCGTACATTAAAGATCTTAATATCTTGTAATACTATTTCAACATCAAAATTCATTTATTCAAACTTGGCGGAGAGAATCAGTACTTTTCGAACGTCAAAATTGCATAAGGTAGCGGTGGTTTTGGGGGACCTAATCGCCCTCCCCCCTCACCACTTCCTAGTTCTTTAGTTGGAAAGAAGTGACGTATCAAACTCCGCAGTAACACAGTTATCTATAAGATGCATTTCGATACATTTCTATTTTTATAAATTGGGTAGTGTTTTGGTTAATTAAATTACTATAAAGTGTTCAATTTATTTTTTGTCGGTTTTTAAATACAGCTCCACAGTTTTCGCAGTTCGTACATAATCAAGGATTAGAGTCGCGCCATGTATCGTCAATTTAATGCGATGCCCGCACAGCATACTAATAGAAACGATTTTGTTATCTACCGTCGCATCTATTCCTATTTGCATGTCTAGCCACAGGTTCTTCTACTGTTATTTATTACAGATCGTTTTATGCAATTATATGTAGTGCCTTGTCATATCGTCGAGTAAATAGCGTTCTCATAAGCATATAAGTGATTTTTTCATGTTTCAAGCCTACTATTATAATTGTAGGTATATTAAACTAATATTCTCTAAGACCACGTAACTCCGAAGAATGACGATTTCATGAAACAGTTATTCTTTGGAGTTACGTGGTCTTAGAGAGTTGTATTAATGACTTTAATGATTATAATTCTGTAAATACATATTTGTTACGGCCGCGAATCATATATTAATCAACGTACAACTTAATACTGACCAGCAAATTGCAAAAAACGTAAGAAAATTTGAATTTCGCGGGCTACCTTAGCGCTTCCCCTTTAAGCACCCTAATTGCGTAACACGCTATCAAACGCTAATCCATATTGCTAATCCATTGCTTCGTATGTACTAAAATTAACTGCTCAACATAGTAAATAACTCAATGTATATTGTTGAACTGTCAAATCAAATCCATTGCTACTGTTGGTGTATTACATTACACAAATACTCCGCAGTCTGCAATAATAAAATTGGTGTTCGTGAACGCACCCACGAAATAGGTGAAAATCTTTGTGTGAGCCCACCGTTTTAAGATATAACAGTACCAAACCAGAGTCACTTTCCAAAGAAATAAACCTAGAAAGCTCAATGTTAGCGACATCCGTGTCTTTTGCCAGCCGGTTTTCCCTAAAAGACTTCTGATTTACATCAATGTTGTATGCAAAACATGTAGCGAATTTCAACATTTCATCATCATTGGTCAGTCTCAGTCTTGTTCAACCCAATATTGAGTAGAAGCCTCTTCCCATTTGTGCCATGCATCCCTTCTCTTACTCTTTGTTATTTCCTTAAGAGGGAACAGGGCGTGCGATTCTCCGTACAAATGTATTCCCCTTTTTTCTTCCTGAATAATGCCTCGAGCAATATTTTTTTTCCTATAATCTAGGACTGCTGTAAACACGTCCCTGTCATTTTCTTTTTTTCGGCAACTAATTAGTAAAGAAAATTGACCCTCTAAAATGTCGCTCCATTGTTGAATAATGTTATGGGGGGCCAATAAATGCATTTGCTTGAATTTGCTACTTTTAGGTTGTCACTAGTCCCGTCTTTTCTACATATTATTGTTTCTAAATGCATTACATATAGAGAATACAATCCCGGGATCCCTTATCTCGGGATCCCGGGATCCCGACCGTTTTCTGGCCCCGAAAATCCCGGGACTGTACTTGGCTAATCTCGGGATTTTCGGGATTGCCACAAACAAGTCTAGTTTGTATTCCGTAGTCCGTTGCGCCTTGAAAATAACCTTGCCTAGATTATTTTAATACATTACGACAAAAAGCAACTCGTATAATACGTAGGTACCCACTATTTACTACACAGGTACAGTTAGAGAATACAATCCCGGGATCCTTAATCTCGGGGTCCCGGAATCCCGACCGTTTTCTGGCCCCGAAAATCCCGAGAACCTGAACGAGCGTTTTCAGCTGCTGCTTATGTTGGCAATAAACTACGAAGCAGGCTCGGAAGTCAAACATTGGATGCTTTGATATTTCTGCGATTATATTTTCGAAATTCTAAATAGTTATTATGTGCTGTTTTTTAATTTCTTGCAAAAGTATAGTATTTTTTGGTTTGTGTTTTTTCTTTTCTTATTATTATTCTGATTTGTGTTGTGCAAAGACATTAAAGACATTTTTTTTTTATTTTAGCCCAATTAGAAACCACATAGTCTAATCCCGGGATAGGCCCGGGATCCCGGGAAAAGGCTTCAAAAATCCCGTAAGCCCGGGATTGAAAAACATGCTCGGGATTGTATTCTCTAATTACATACAATGCATACAACAATGCATCGTCGGTGGCAGTGCGGAGGTTACTATGGCTGAATTCAATAAATCATCATCTGCCTAGCCTTTTCCCTATGTTGGGGTCGGCTTCCAGTCTAACCTGGTGCATTCAATTTGATTTTAATTTTTTTTAGTTTTTCTTTTTTTGACTTTTGATTTTATTTTACTTCACATTTTTAATGAGAACGTCGGTTCGTAGACCTGTGTCTTATCCTCATACTTATGAAAAGCTTCTTCTACTACAATAAGAGTATGTAACAGGTACAGTCAGCAACAAAAGTCGATTAACACTTCAGTTTTTTTTTTATCGCAGTTATTGAGCAATATATTTGTTCAAAATTGCCTTGTACTTCTGCTGCAATTTTGTACAAATATTTTGCTCAACAAGTAACTCGACTTTTGATGCTGACCGTACCACTATTGACTTTATCAAAACACAGTTCTAACGGCCCAGACATATCTATTAATAAACCCCCACCATATCTAAGCCGAGTTACCCTTTGTCCCGTTCCGAAGCCCCGGCGAGTTTACGACTTATTTTGATCTTTTACGGCTATATTTAAAGCTTTCGTTATTTCACCACTACGGCCATATGGGTGGGCTCACGACAAAGGGTTTCTGGGTTCGTGCCGAATTTGTGGTTTTAGGGCTGTCTTGAAGACACTTACATAATATTTAAACAAGCTGTGTCTGAAAAGAAATTCATGAAGAGAAATTCATCACGAAATTCAAAGGATTCATGGGTTTAATTTTTTTTTTGTGCCGGGCTCTAATTCTTATAAAATAAAAGTAGTCGAGTTATTCCTTACAACATCAGCTATCTGCCAATGAAAGTCCCGTCAAAATTGGTCCAGCCGTTTCTGAGATTAGCCGGAACAAACAGAGTTAAGTAAACAGACAGACTAAAAGGTTGCTGAAACCCTTTTATTACAAATTCCATTATGGCATTACCTGCCTATTTACTTGTTTATTTGCGGTGAACATGACGCAGAGAAAGAATAAAAAAAATAATGAGTTGGCGGGAAAATATTGCGTCACATCCAAACGTACAAAGAAGATATTATGCATTATGCTGAGCGATGGCCGTCTTACTTGGATGATCCAAGTAAGACGGCCATCGCTCAGCATAATGCATAATATCTTCTTTGTACGTTGATATAGCAATTGGACTTCTTCTTTTCGTGGCGATGGTACCTACTCTTATTCGATATTTTATACTAGCTGCGCCCCGCGGTTTCACCCGCAATAAATGTCGATGCCGATACAAAATTTCATCAAAATTGGTCCAGCCGTTTGAACGTGAAGGAGTAAACAGACATAAACACACACACTTGCGGCATCAGTGTCATTCATTAAGTCATCCAAATTGCAGATGATCGGGCACTTATGCACTCCAACAAATGGAGCATGGTCTGATTAGAGGCACCGCACTCGCACTGGGTATTGGATAGGTCAGTAATCCCCCACTTCGACAATTTGTGTATGCATCGCCCTACTTGGGTACGCAATCGATTCCGTTCACCTGCACCTTGCAAGAATGACTTAATGAATGCCACTGATGCCGCAATCAACGTGGCCATCTACTGGGCTCAAACAATATAAAAAAAATATCGAAGACGATTACCTACCCTAACAAGATGAAAGTTAATATCTACCAAACCGTGGCAACCCTAAAACCAAGGCCAGCGCATAAAATCAGCGCCTGCGCATTCTTTCACTACTCGTTCGCATTTCAGTGCGCATAATGGTCGTCATAATATTATGCGCTGGAGTGTGGACTATTGTTTCGCTTCACAAAAATCATATTATTATTATTTCAAAAGAGCTTTCGACGAATTGTTTCTCTGGTCTTCTTTTGTTTCCTTGTTTTTTTTTTTGTTTTCCGAGACAGCCCTGAATGTGTTGACCGCAAAAGCTTTTGAATATGCGTTTTTTAAGTACCTAGTAAAATTATTGTGTAATAATATGTTTTGGGGATTTTGCATAAGTTTTATCGATTCTTGTTTTTGTAGTAAAAGGTAACTTAAAAATTCAACGGTTATACAGTATGTTAACTAACAGAGGGCGTTCCCGTTAACCCGCAATAGTATAGCATCCATACATGCTAAAAAAAAATATTACCATTCGAAAATAAAATGTTTTTATTTTTTTTTATATTAAAATATTCACTAAAAATCGTAAATTGATACGTTAAAGAAACACTCTGTACACGCGTACTTGAAGGACAGCAATGTCGGAATTTATTTAATTAAATAAATTAGAATTAATTAAATAAATAGAGTATCAATTTACGATTTTTAGTGACACACAAAACATGCTTTCCATTCATTTTGACCGCGTAGCTACTGGACTTTTGTGGGAATTATATCACTTGAAAAAAAAAAACGAACCAAATATTTCAACGTAGAAGGAGAATGCGGAGTTCAGAATTCAGTACTGAATCCATGGCAACATGTCCTTCTGCCACGCTGTATTTAAAAGATTGAATTACTCAAAACTAAGAAAAATAAAATGTCTATATTTTCATTTTTTCTAAATTCTAATCAGTTTTCGAGCATCACGCTCTGAAAAGCTCCGCTGGTGTCTGTTTGTGTTAATCATTAAAATCATCGAAACAACTCTCTAAGACCAAGTAATCCCACAGAATGACTGTTTCATGAAATCTTGATTATACTTTGTAGATTCAAAGTTTACTCGAGCAACACCTGACAAAAAACTACAATTTCAATTACCTTTCCCAAAGTGTCATTCTAATAATAACATTGGGAATTCACCAAATAACTTGCAAGTACGGTTAGTTGATTAAGTACCTACGACTTCATCAAAGACTATTTTTTTATGTTACTTTTATTTATAACAAAAACGTCAAATAATCAAATACATACAACCTTTTATGCTACACAGCTAAAACACTTAGGTATAAACCACTTACAGAATGAACATCGCATCTTTTATATCCGATATTTATCCGTTAAATATCAAGTATTTTGATATTTATTATAAGTACCTATCGGATTTTTACGAACCCTGGTTTACTTATTCAAATAAACCTACCCATATTGAACCAAAACTCACAACAATAAATTACGACAGTCGTTTGCATTGTATGATGATTTTATTTTCATAGTCTATTCATGGCACCAACCGAATGGACCGACGCGATTTAATAGATCATTTAGTTTTTAACGTCTGGGCCCTTGAATGATGATATATTACCATTGTACAGATGATAATCTCGCAGCATAGGGGTCCATTAAAGATAAGGTGCTTAGAACATGGAGGTAGAGACATTGAAAAAGGCTTTTACCTTGGGCAAAGTACTTCGGTAACCCAGGTACCCTACATGAGACGGTCAGTAACATCAAGGCGTTGCTGGCCTTCCTCGAGGAGCTGGGGTGGATCGAATGATCGATTTTACCACCCGTACGCAAAATACGCGCATTGACATGGAGTTGCGGACACCAGCCCGTGTTACCTATTACCTACCTACCTTAACGACCATCATCATAATCATTATTTCAGCCCTAAGACGTCCACTGCTGGACATAGGCCTCCCCCAAAGACGACGACCATAGGGTAAGTCATTTCAACAGTGACGTAGGGTTAGACAAGTTAAGTGTGTACCTGCAAGGAGCGACATACAACTCCTCTCAATCGAATCATTTTGAAAGATATTGCTAATTCATTGCTTCATATGTTCGAAAAATGTGTCTACTCAACAACGTAAACATGGCAATGAATGTTGTTGTACTGTCAAAATGAAACCCATTGCTACTGATAGCGTGTTACACAATTATCCCGCTGATACAGACATGTATAATGTATATGGCAAAAAAAATCGGAAAATATGATTTTCGCGGGCTACACTGGCGCTTTTGCTTTAACGAAGATATCGATTTTGTATCGTGTCTGTATAATCTGCTTGGGGCTGCAGATTTTAAATCATTGCGACCTGTCGTCCAATCGTGACTGTAGCGTTGCTATAAGTCGGCACTTTTCAAGAACCTCATGTCCGACCCTTTTTCCTTTTAGCCTTTTCAACTTGTTTCCTAGTAATTGAGGGTTCGGTACTGTCCCTCATACTAGTTTTAAGTTGCCTCAAAGCTAAATGCTACTTTAATACTTTGCTGCCAATATTTAAATTTTAAAGAGTGTCCTTGGTGTTTCTTGCCTGTTCTTCTCCATAGGCACGTATTACGTTTGATAATGGGTATTCCTGACTGCATAACATATACTTCATAATCAGCCTACAATGTTCCCACTGCTGGGACACAGGCCTCCGCTGTGTGAAAGGGAGTGGGCCGTAATCTACCACGCGGGCCCCGTGCGGGTTGGTAGATGTCACATGTCTTTGTAAATGATTTAATTGAAATAAATGCTTTGAGTTTATGTTAGACCTTTTCCAAGTAAGTTTCGGTTTGTTTTCTTACTATTGCAACATACTATCACCCAAATCTGTTTCTCAATCCGCGGAAACATTTCTATTTCTACCTGTGTATCTGTGCTATGCGCAGGAGTTCCGCGTACAATCTAAATACGCATCTCGTATGGTGTGGCCGCTTAAAATGTCATCATGTTCATCGGTTCTAGTTTCCGTATTACTGTTATATGGGTCGCTATGATGCTGTGTATATTTGTATTATGTGTTGGGTTTACGCAATTGGCTGGTTGTGAAAGATATAATTGATCGTATATTTATCTTTCTGGTGAATGAATATTTTTCTCCCAATACAACAGATGGGAATGCCCTCTCTGATTTCTACGTAGTACCTTCTAAGTTTAGTATCTTAAGATGTCGGTCCGAATAAGTGTTACTATAGAAACTTTTCATAGCTCCTAAATCGAATCTAACGGGCCTGTGTTGTCCTATTACAGGGCAAAGGTCTTCCTCTCCCTTAAAGCTCCTAAATAGCCTATTAACACGTTTCACAAGCTAGTGTGTGAGAAAATTTCTGTCCATTCTCTTGATATACGTACTTAATGCAATCCAATCTCAATTCCAATTTTCTAATCCAATCCAATTTTTTCCAATCTCTTCAGAGAACTTCAGGAGACCTGCAAAAAGACAAAAATAAAGAAGCATACTATTTATTTAATACTTTAAGCACACAAATGTAGAGACAAAGACATGACGCAGACACAGTGGTAGGTGCGGTGCAAATGCAATTATGAAAATTCAGGAATACATATTTTTAAATATAACGATACGCATAAACCTATTTAAACTATAAATATATTATATACCTAATACATACAAATATAAGCACAAATAAATATATATAAATGCACGAATCTGTCAGTCAAGAAAACGCCTGTCAGTTTGGAACTGTGTTTCTGTGCGTGTGCGTTGTTCGTGTAGACTAGCGTCTAACTGCTCATCACCTCTGTCAGACACGAAGTCAGATGAGAATGTGTGCTTTTTGGTCATGACCACCAGTGAGTTCGAGCTCGCGACTGGTCTACTCTTAACCGACCTCTGCGCATTGGCTTCGGCCACTCGTACGATTTCCAAAGGTCCGGACCCGAGGGTCCCGAGAAAGAAACCAGCCTAATATTGTCCCACTGCAGGCCAAAGTCCTCTTCTCATAAAGAGATGGCACGGGCCTAATGTCACAGGCTTGTCATGATACATAATTAGGATTAAATTCGCCATTCAAAAACAACGTGGTGGAGACTGGAGTGTGTGAAATCATAACCAGAAAGTCCGGTTTCACAACAGAAATTGCATAACACATTGAGAACTGGCCATCAATACAAAGATTGCCTTTATATCCAAACAGGGAAGGAATCATTAATCTTTCCAGAAACAGCCATGTGTTCTCGTAAACATTAAAAGGCCCACACACTATAAATCTTGGATGTATTTAACGGTGTGAATTTACTGTCTTTTTACACCCCGATACAGATTAATCGCCACAGCTTTTATGTCCCTTTTTATACAAATTGCATCATTGTTACGACAGCATCACTTCCCTGCAAACCCGGCCAGAAAAAAGACCCATTCTTTGGTATAAACCCCCATAGAAATGTAGGTCTTTTTAAATGGTCATGGTAACAGTTTGTTGAACCAAGTTTTTGCGAACCATGTACCGGTTGTTTGAATCAGGCAGTTTTTCTGTAAATGCTTTTATAAGATTGATTGCTTGGGTGCATCGAACTTCGACTAGACACTCGGGATTATTGGATGTTGGATCTATATGAAAGTCTAGACATTGTGAATTTGACTAGGAACGATTGCTACATAATTATATTACAATGCCAAAGGAAATGATTAAGCATTAGTCATTTTGCTACGCTAAAGTGATAATTCGTAGTACGATGTAAAAAGTGCTGTTGGTGCTACAAAAAATATAATTGCTAATTCATGCATACATAGTTTCTAGGTTACGTTCACACATACAATGATGATTACAATATTTACAATTTCTGATGAGTAGGTTTAAAATTTGTACTACGTAATGAAATTACGTATAAAATCACTCTATCACAGGCCACTACTAAACATCACATTTCAGGTTAATCATCTGCCTAACCTTTTCCCAACTATGTTGGGGTCGGCTTCCAGTCTTACTAGATGCACCTGTTTTTACATGAAGTGACTGCCTATCTGACATTCTCAACCTGTACCTACTGGGCAACAGATTATCCAACAAAATTCAGTATTCTTCATCCATTGAGCACAAATTTCCTTCA
Source organism: Luperina testacea (assembly GCA_927399505.1). Taxonomy (NCBI): domain Eukaryota; kingdom Metazoa; phylum Arthropoda; class Insecta; order Lepidoptera; family Noctuidae; genus Luperina; species Luperina testacea. The sequence continues at coordinate 9,552,450 of OV656777.1, read as the reverse complement.
TCAAAAATTTTGTACGTCGAAACTGTCGAAAGACTAAAACGTATTCCCAAAAGCGCTCCCCAGTTTACACAGTAAAATAGTCCTAAAATACAGTAGCCCCACCCTCGTCTATTCAACTAAGTAGTAATGTCTAGCTAATGCCATACTCATCCATTGAGCACAAATATCCTTCAACAATTTTTTTTAACGTGGAGGGTCTAAAACAGGATCCCCAAAGCTCCCCCCAGTTTACTTAACCAGTTAAATAGTCCTAAATTAAAGTAACACGACTCTCGTCAGTCAACTAAGCTGAATTATCTAGCTGAAGCCATTGACCGTAAGGCGTTAGGGGAATGTCTATCACAATTTTCGGCGGGCACCCGAACTTAAGTAAGGGAATTGGTTAATAGGCTACTACCAATTTAGAAGCTCGGAATTTGATACTTTTAGAAGGACCCCATTGATGGGACCTTTTTTTTTGGGATTATTTCAAAAGGGTGTCACAATTTTTTTTCCCGAATTCTGGTTATAATTATGTCCATATTTTGTGTCTGAAAGTGGACGGCACGGGGCTTGACGTTCTTGTTGTCTTTGGACCTTTAGCTATCCACGGATAAAGGTTTTCCATCCTTACTTTAGTAAAAATACCTTTCGGAGGGGGGGTTTCTACAGTAACTAGGCATTGGGAGCTTTACAAAGTTCTATAGTTGATTCAAAGAGTCCTAGCAACTTAAAACCAAATCTGCCATGTCCATAAGAAACTCGGTTATTGACCGACAATCAATAAAATCTTAAACACATTATGAAACACGATTACCTACTTCTTTTTTACAAGTTTTTATTTTTTGTCTTCCTCTATGATATGGACTTTGCTTCTGCCAGTCATGTTTCCTTGTTACTTATCGACTGTGACGCTTACTCTCTTTTTCTGTAAACTATCTAGCATAATCAATCAGTCCATAATGTCCCACTGCTGGGACACAGGCCTCATTTCTGTGAGAGGGAGTGGGCTTAATTGTCTATTACTTGTAATCATTGAATAATTCTCCTTATCTCCGTCCTCGTCCTAATTTATCTAGAGTCTGCTCAGTATATTTTCTTCTTTTATATTTACATTTCTGACAGACGGTATCTCAGTATTCACTCCTTTTCTAACCATAACATCTGTCATACAATCTGTCCTTTCCATTGGGAGTTTGTTGTGCCACTTCTTCCCAGCTCTAAAGCACTAGGAAGAGGATGGGGGAGTCATCTTCTGCCTAACCTTTTCCCAACTATGTTGGGGTCGGCTTCCAGTCTAACCGGATGCAGCTGAGTACCAGTATTTTACATGGAGCGACTGCCTATCTGACCTCCACTATCCAGTTACTGGGTAATACGAATTCCCTTGGTAAACTGGTTGTCAGACTTTTGGACTTCTGACGTTCCGTAACGACTGTCAAAGATCCACGAATGACAGCCAGGAGTGCCCGGACCAACAGCTTAACGTGCTTTCCGAGGCACGAAGGGGTCTCTTGGTATGTAAAGATGGAACTGTCTTACGTAATTGTGACGTTCAAAAAGTGTTGATTCTCAGCCTAGTTTGAATAAATGACTTGATTTTGGTCTTCCCGCCCATATGTCCTTCATTCCTTCACATTAGCTTTGATGTTAAATCTAAGCGTGTTAATATTTCTTGTTATTGTTTCGTAGCACCTAACACGATCGAATACCCAATCAGCTTGGTGGTCTACTTCATACCTAATCAGCATCCTGCAAAGTACCTAAATAAAACTTGGTTAAAGTATTACATTTGACCAAAACCAGTTATTTCTCCGGCCTTTGAATAGTTGTTTGTATACACTGTAAATGACGATAATCACGCCAAAGTTTCAAAAGCAGTCCGTTAGGACATTCTCGGGTTTTTTTCCGGTCCTGCCGATATTTCTGTATAACTTATTATTGTGTTGTCAGGGCTTCCGGCACGAACACTTCTTTGGCAAAAAATGTCATAGTAGAAATGGTTTTTTTTTGTCTACAGTTTGTTTTAGGCTCAATTTACACCGCCGCGGAACGGAAGCGATTTTTTTTGTTCAAGGCCTTATGAACTTTATGTCAATAGTATAACGCACACATTAGATACTTTTTTTTTTCAGTGTGGGAAATCATCAATAGACCCCCTCCCGCTCTGGGTGAAGCGGGAGTTTCAGACTCTTACTGACTAAAACCCACCCGTGTTCCTCCCTTAGCCCTTTATGTTCCTGGCCAGCGGTAACCCTTTCGGACAATCCCGCTGAACACATTAGATACTTACACCCATACGCACAGCTTGCGCATCTTCTGGAGAAATATTGCGCATTCTCGGGAATTCCCGCAGTAACAAGCTCGTAAATTGTGCTCATATCTAGTTTGTACGTTAGGAAATTGACATAAAGTTCATTTTGCTATTACGAAAACTCGATTCCACTCCGTTCCGCGGCGGTGTAAATTGAGCCTTACACTACTTTGTTGCAGTGAGTTTACCTGATAGTTATTGGGTTTTCTTGAGGACCGGGTTCCATTTATGATGAAAAGTTTTTATAGTCTTACTAGCCTCTGCCCGCGGCTTCGCCCGCATGGACGTCGGAAATCATCCCACAGGAACGTACTACCGGGACAAAAAGTAGCCTAACTCCTTCCCCAAGATGTCATCTATCTCCTTGCTTAACTTTATCGAAATCCGTTCAGTGATTTAAGTGTGAAAAGGTACTTGTTACTTTCGAATTTATAATATGTATTAGTATGGATTTACTTACTGAATTTAAGGTCGTAAATCGTAATAATAACTAACAAAATTCGTTAAATGTTGAAACCCTCTGCCATTGAATGCCAAATTGACGCTCTGCTGAGCACAGTTCACAGACCAGATGCTATTATCAACGCGTACAAAGGTAATATTATAAATCATTTCATAATGAACACTGTGTGTCATTTACCCAAAATAATGATACACATTTCCTCAATAATTATAATAACACAAAGCAAGCGTTGCATCAAATAACGCGATGCGTCAAAATATAATTATCAGCTGGGCTAACGTGTGCGGCCCTCGCAGACAGCCAGTCAGTTGGAGCTCGCCTCACGGGACTCACGCGCGCACACACGACCCCGCGTCCTAACGGACACGACACATACGTTCATTCAACTCCATAAACTATTAATTTACTGCCATAACAATTACAATACACTTCAGTTACGCAACGTACGGCAGATGTGATGCAACTTCGCCGCGAGCCCTTTAACGCTAACCTAACCCAGTTAAACTAACCGCGCGAACTCAGCCACCGCTATAAAACGTATCAATAAACGAAATGCAAGCACGTGTTCAACCCTCGCGTTACGCGGCCGTTGTCCAATCGTAGGAGGACGAGGGTTACCGGCGAGTTTCGGCCAGCCAATCGCGGCTCGTCTACGAATTCACCACGAAAACCGCCGATCCCGACCGACAGGAGCCGAAGTACGCATCGACCACCCCCAGTGCCGCTTCAGCCCCCGTCATGGCGACAATGGTGGCGCCCTCACCCGTCAACCCGGCCGTCACAAAAAAGCCCTCTATCAAGAAATACAAAGCTCCTACGCCTCCGCGGAATATTATCACGGAAGATGAATGTGAAAGTGAAAAAGACAAAGAGAATGCAGTGCAACTCGACAACGAAAATGACGCAAGTGATGATTGTAAACAAACAAAACCGGAACCGGCGGACGACAAGCCGGCGCCGGAGAAGGGATCGCCGTTAGTGAAAAAGTTGGGTCCAAAAATAAACGGGAGTGTTGACAGGAGTTCTGTGTTGTCTAAGGCGGCGATGTTCGAGACGGGCAGCCCGAAGGCGAAGGACCCGGCCGAAATGTCTCTCAGGGAACGCAAAGCGCTCTTTGAGAAAAACAAGGGTGCAGCGATCGTTCCGAAGGCCCCCTTCGGCCTTGCACCCTCCGCCAAGACCTTGCTAGGGGACAACAAAGGTAAGTTCAACTTTAAATATTTACTGCCAACAATGAAGAACACGCTAACTCCTTAACACACAATTATTTCGAATTTATGGTCTGTAACCAATAAACGGTTTTTTTTTTCGCTTCGGTGTTACGCAGTTACCGAGATTTTCTGTATGTGTTAATTGTTTTAATTGCGGTCTGGCGTTTACACGCAGCTAAATAAGCGATGACTATGTATTGTGCAGCTGATTCGTAGATAACGAACATACTAGATTAAAAAATATTAATAAGTCTGAAAATACTTGTCCCAAATCTTTTAGTTCGAACTCCATGCGCCATAATGACAAATACAACAGTGAATTGGCCCATTATTTGATAGCCTACTTCTTTACTTATTCATGATAATCTCATAACAATTAACAATGGTTTCATCACCATCTCGCATGCAAAGATTTGTGTTGCAATCTTTCGCGAAATGAATTTAAGTAAATACATATAAAAGGATATAAAACAATAAAAGTTAATTTAAATGTCAAAGTCGTGCAGATTCTGTTACTACCTTATTTTTTTGTGCAATAGGTATTCAGAGACCGACTTTTTAGGGTTCTGTACCCAAGGGGTAAAAACGGGACCCTATTACTAAGACTCCGCTGTCCGTCTGTCACCAGGCTGTATCTCATGAACCGTGACAGTTAGACAGTTGATATTTTCACAGATGATGTATTTCGGTTGCCGCTATAACAACAAACTAAAAACAGAATAAAATAAATATTTAAGAGGGGCTCCCATACAACAAACATGTTTTTTTCGGCGCCATGTGGTACGGAACCCTTCGTGTGCGAGTCCGACTCTCACTTGGCCAGATTTTTTAACACGTTTTTCCACGACTACCGATCTAAGATATAAAGTTTTTTATTGGCTGTTCGTCTGTATTGGCATTTAGATGTTATCAATAATTACCGAAACTTTATGCTTGGGATAATTAAGTGCCCGAGGGTAAATGGAAATTAATTTAAATACTCTTAATTTATGTGACGTTTCCGATGATAAAAAGTTATGATATTAATACAGTCAGTTTTTATTTTGGTACTTATTCTTTTATTAAATTTCACGTCATAACTATGGTAATTAACTAACATAATTATTTAATAAGCCAAATGGTATTCTATACATTTTCCAATTGTTTTTGAAGCTGCAGACTTTTCTTGAATTAGAATTTATTTGTACAGACGCCAGCACATCAAGCTACCCGAAACTGTAAAATTTTCCCAATCAACTTTGAACCTAATGCTTTAGCGATAAAGTTGAAAATCTATTAAAGAAATTTGTCAGATTGTAGTAACTTGATGTGCTGGCGTCTGTACTTAATTAGTTAGTTTTATAGTAGGAAGCGCGTAATCATGATACAAAACAATTTGTCTATTTCACCACGACCCAAATAGCGTAGCTAGCCTGCTGCTCTCAGGGTCACTAGGCCGATTCCCGTATCGCGATCGGGACAAATATTTGTTTATCTATGGTTATTTATTTAGGGCACACGAATTCATTTACTTTTTTGTATTGTGGTGCAAAAAGTATGGGGAAGCCTAGTAGATAACTTCGTAAAAAAAATTGGCATGTACACCAGTCTGGAACCGTAAGGTTTGTTCTTGTCATTTTGACCGTTATCATCATAATTTCAGCCGACAGACGTTAGCTGTTGGATAAAGACGCTAGTCCGACTCGCACTTGGCCGCTTTTTTACTTGTGTAGTCTCTACTCTGTTTTAAATATTAGATATATTTCAGTACCCCGCGGTTTTACCCGCATAAGTTTCGATCCCGTGGGAATATCGGGATAAAAAATCACCCTGTATACATATATAGCCTATAATAATGTTAATCCAGGGTGTCAGCTACCTCCATACAAAATGTTATTAAAATTGGTCCAGCCGTTTGAGCGTGAAGAAGTAACAAACATAATTATAAATACACACACACTCACAAAATTTCGTCTTTATAATATTAGTGTGATTATTGATGGGGTCATAAGATAGATAGATAAACCATTTATTTGGCACACACAAGAAGACAGCACAACACACATAAGTACAATATTAGATGATAACCAAATTACCCACATGATGATAAAAAAACAAGGTGCCGATAAAGAAACAAAAAGTAAACACATCGAAATAAAAGTGACACTATGACGATTACTGCCATAACATACACATAACGGCATCAATCGGTCTCCGTGCAGAAACGTGTCTGGATATTTTTTGTTGGCATTTTAAAATCGATTTGACTCGATAGCTAGGTACATAATCGACTAAGTAATAGGTGCGAATAGATACAAGCTACCTATAAGTTATTTGTTCCGAATACTTTAAAGTGCACTCACCTTTAGTAGATTAGTTTTATGGATCTACATAATTATAAACTTTTGTTGCTAATCAATACTGCAGTACCAATGTATTTTTATCGTTGAAATTAGATTTTTTTGACGTGACAACGTCTAATAAATCGATGAAGCTGGCGGTACTCACGAAAAAACATGACTCATGTAGCGTTACCTCGCGGCCTTGCTCTGTAGCGTTCCATGGCGGCTTGAAGTGCAAGCGAATATTAACAAATGCAATGCAACTATTCCATCAGTATTTTCTTATGACGCTGTCACGTTCAACTATCGTCAGTAAACCGACTTTACAGGCAACCGATTTTTTTTTGGGTTTGGCAACTCGCAGGTCTACTTAGGACTCCTAGGAGGTTGTCATCTTCTTAGCCGGACAGTTTTGCATAATGACATATGTCAATATGTAGAACAGTTGCGTTAATGGTTATGTCAAATCACATACGACCATTTTAGTTATTATTTAATTGCTGATAGACCTGCCCCTACATAAACTTACGCCTTCTTCCCTTGGGGTAAAAACTTCGGAACGCCACCTGCTACGATCTTTAGATACTCCTTTTGCTTCGTTTACGTTCATACATTTGGTCATACACACGCCGCCCGCGCCGGTTGCGAATACTACCTATGCAAAAGACCTTTCTAAAGAACATCACCATTATGTCATACTATTTGCTGGTAGAAGTAGTCGACTATTATAAAGATTTTCCATTTATTACTGGTATGATAATGCAGGCTGGTATGATAACGCTCTCATAGTAATATTTTCCATTGAATTATATCTGTATGTAATTTTGTATCTTTTCCAACCACAATTTTCTGAAAAGGCTTCTTAACTTGAGAGAACTACGTTACTTTAAGTAGAACAGTATGTGTCATGCAATTTTCCACGAACGACATTGTGCAAGTGTACATCGCTAAAATAATGTCTACAAAAAGAAGTGCGTAATTCGCATAATATCCTCAAACGTTTTACGTTTCATTAATTCAGTAAAGTAATAGGTACCTACCTCACTAAGAAAACAAATGGCACTATTTTTATTTTTCCACGAATAACATTGTGCAAATGTGCATTGCTGAAATAATACAAAATGTGCGCAATTCGCAAGATATCCTTTTAAGTTTCATTAATTCAGTATAAGTAAAGAAAACAGAATAGGGAGGCCTTTTCCCAGTAGTGGGACAAAATGGCTAATAAAAATAAAGTACCTAATAGGTAACCTACCTGGCTGGCTAACAAAACAAATGGCGTTTTAACAGGAAAAGATAAGTCTTTATTTGCTTTAAACATGGTATAAATTTGTAAAATAAAATAATGAATTACTATCATGTGGTTTCCCAGTAAAAAGAACGTGGGTAAACAAACCCGAACACAAATCTAATTAGTGTATGAATTAAATACGCGTACAGTACCGGATCTCATTCATAAAACACAAACTTTAATAGGTAAAAATTTCGCCCTTAATTCTGTATGATGAGGCCTTGAATTGTAAATCATATTAAACTGGTAATTTTAACATGGTAACGCGGATCTAAAGACCCAAATTATACTTCCTTGATGTCAGGTAAAAAGGTATTTAAATATGAAGCGTAAAGGATGTCAGTGAAATTCCAGGCACATGAGACATACCTATCAACTTTGTTGTTTATAAGGCAATGCACCTTGTGACACAGAGAGAGAAGTGATAGCCCAGTGGTAACGGCCCCAACTTACAAGTTGTAGGTCGTGGGTTCGAACCCAGGCAGGCGCTCAGCGGGATTGTCCGAAAGGGTTACCGCTGGCCCGGAACATAAAGGGCTAAGGAAGGAACACGGGTGGGTTTTAGTCAGTAAGTCTGACACTCCCTTCCGCTCCACCCAGAGCGTCATTTGATGATTTCTTATCCTGAAGAAAAAAAAACCCAGGCAGCCGCTTTACTATATGTAAATAATTTCATCACCACTGCTCTCAAAACGGTGATGGAAAACATTATGAGGAAACCGGCATATCCTAGAACCAAAAATTCGAAGACGTGACATTTACCAACCCGCACTGGGCCTGTGTGGTAGATTATAACCTAATCCCTCTCGAAGAGAGGAGGTTTGTGTCCTAACAGTGGGAACATTATAGGCGGATTGTGTAAAGGCTCCTTCAAACAGGCGCGACACGACACGCGACACAAAGGCACCGCAAGTCGCGCAACGGGCGGTGCCTTTGTGTCGCGCGCGATTATATCGCGTGTCGCGCCTGTTTGTAGGAGCCTTTATTCGAAAACTGACACACTTTACTTTTCTGCCATTTCCAATAGAAAACTCACGAGACAAATTAGGACCACCCAAATATGGATTCATCCGAAAGTCTTTGGAAACATTTAGCACATTCTAAGTACGTCGGGACATTTAACGGTAATACCTAAGCGATACTGTTTTAAACTATAGTTGTTTCATTTTAGCATGGCAATAGCGGTCATTGCCCTTTCCCTAATATCTCTCTGTAGGACCCCAAACTATAAACTTTGTATGGTTTTTTGTTATTGGAATCACATATGTTGAAGGTCACGATATACCTATTTATTGATTCAAGACGTTAACAGCCTCTATATCAGTTTTTTAAATAAAACGTCAGAAAATGTATGTGTTATATTGATCTCTATACATAATCAGTTTATAATGTTTCCACTGCTAAGATACAGGCCTCCTCTCTGCGAAAGGGAGTGGGCCATAATCCACCAAGCGCACCCATAGCGGTTTGGCGGATGTCACGTTTTCGAATTTTTAATTCTAGGACATGCCGGTTTCCTCACGATTTTTTCCTTCACCGTTTCGAGAGCAGTGGTGATGAAATTAAATTTACAAAGTAAAGTGCCTGTATGGGTTTGAACTCACGCCCACAACTCGTAAGTCGGGTCCAATACCACTGGACCACCACTGCTCTACACTAACCTATGTATGGTTTTTCATTACCTATTGGAACTTGTTAAAGATCACGATAGATATTGATTCAAAGCTTTATTTCAGTTTTTTTAATAAAAAATGTAGAGATAGGTCAATGACCGTTATAACCATGCTAAAACGCGACAACTGTATCTAACATACTTACAATATTTAAACAATAATTGTGTTACACGGTTTCGTAACAAATATTTAAAATACTGATGTATTTTGTATGAGTTTGACCCGGTCGATTAATTAACAACTCTATGTAGAAAATGCTAATGTGACGACCCATTGAGGAACAATCAGCACTATGACCAAGTAGATATTATTTTTTACTATTTTCTGCCCGCGGTTTCGCCCGCTTGAATGTTGATATCATGGGGTTATTTTTTTTTTGCGCGGAACCCTAATTCTTTTTCTAATATAAAAGTAGCCCAAGTTACTTTACCTTATAACATCAGCTATCTGCCAGTGAAAGTCCCGTCAAAATCGGCCCAGCCGTTTTGAAGATTAGCTGGAACAAACAGACCGAAAGACAAATTGTTTTTTTGTTATAAATACCGTAATACTTTGATGGATTTAGTAAAAAAATGTTATTTTGACATTACAAACACTTCAAAACGCCACATAAATACTTCATCTTCATAAATTTTACCATATTTTCCATAATATAGATCACACGTGGTCACAGATTGTGGGAATAATCGATATTCTATCCAAGAAATCTTTAAAACACTCTAATTTGGACTTTGTTTCAGTAACACAGAGGTGAGATTTGCTTGCTCTGTATTAATAACATGTGGTGCTGTAATCATATGGTTAGTTAGCTTATAATGATAGACAATTAGTTGCTATGCTCAACCGCGAGATTACTTAGTGTTAGTACCTTGTAATGTCACCTCGAGTGTAAAAAATTATAGCTGAAAATTTGTTATAAGATGACGCCCAATGGATCAAACTTACGACCCAGTGGGTCCCTCCTAATGGCGAGATGGCGGGATGAGCTCGACTCCTTCAACAAGAACTGGTCCTTAGCAGCTTTTAAGGCCAGGATCTTCGAGCGTAGTAGGCATTTAGCGTTACCTCCGTCCTCGCGTGGCAAATGCCGCGAAAGCGCAGTTCGAATGAACTCGCTGACCCCTGTCACGTTTATTTTTATAAGTAATAGTATTGTGAATCGGCCCTATTCTTGAAATATAGGGCTGCTCGTCTACAGTATTTTAATTTCATCATCCTACTTTAGTTTCTTTCTAGTTTTGTGATTGTAAATATTATATTTTTAACCGACTTCAAAAAAGGCGGAGGTTCTCAATTCGGATATTTCTATTTTTTTTTATGTATGTTAGGGCATAACTCCATCGTAAATAGACAGATTTGCAATTTTTTTTTTGAAGTGAAAACTGAAAACTTCTTTAGCATCGTTGTGTTGTGATTTGAAAATCTTATGAAACGAAAAAGCAACAGTAAAAAGAGACATGAGATTTAACGTGGGAGAAAATGAGATAGGAAGCATTATACAGTGTTTTTGTTTTTTATTATTACAAATGACATCACATTTAATCCTATGCTACTAATTTGTGGTGATGATGATGATGAGGATGATGGTGATGGCGATGGCGATGGTGATGGTGATGATGGTGATGGTGATGGCGATGGTGATGGTGGTGGTGATGGCGATGATGATGATGGTGATGCGATGGTGATGGCGATGGTGATGGCGATGTTGATGATGGTGATGGCGATGGCGATGGTGATGGCGATGGTGGTGGCGATGGTGATGGCGATGATGATGATGGTGATGCGATGGTGATGGTGATGGCGATGTTGATGATGGCGATGGTGATGGTGATGGCGATGGTGATGGCGATGGCGATGGTGATGGCGATGGCGATGGCGATGGTGATGGTGAAGGATGGATGGAATGATGGATGGATGGATGGATGGATGGATGGATGGATGGATGGATGGATGTTCTTTCGCATCGTTGTGATTTGAAAGTTTATGAAACGAAAAAGCGACAGTAAAAAGAGACATGTAAATTCATAAAATTTAACGTGGGAGAAAATGAGATAGGAAGCATTATACAGTGTTTTTGAAGGTTTCATTTCTACCACGTGTGAATTGCACACATGCTGTTTTTTTTATTTTTGTAAAGATCTGATGATGACTTTCAGAGACAAACAACGGAACTCTTCAATAAATGCCAGCAAATCAACCGCGATTGCTGCTATAGCATATGTAATCGCAATCACACAACATAACATCACGCCTGTACCCTTCAAAGGGTAAAGCAGATGTGTTCAATAGCTTTGTTACTGATATTCACATAGCAAGTAGTGACATATGAATTTGTTTGGGGTAGGTAAGTACAACTAAAAAGTGAAAAATAAAAACTTTTTTACAAAAAAAAACCGACTTCCAAAAAAAAAAACACTACAAAGTGAAAAATAACTTTAGTTTCGAAAGTCGGTGTCAAAAAATGAAAATTTATATTCTTCACGTTGTAGTGTTTTTTTTTTGAGTCGGTTGTTTTTTTTGTAAAACAGTTTTTTTGGTTGCTTGAATTCGTCAATAAGTTTTTTTAATTAAATCTACTAATCAAAAACACCACAATACGTATTTTTATTGAACTCTTCCTATTTCATTCACAACGAATTTCATATTTTTAAATAAAAAAACAGCAAGTGTGCAATTCACACGTGGTAGAAGTGAAACCTTCAAAAACACTGTATAATGCTTCCTATCTCATTTTCTCCCACGTTAAATCTTATGAATTTACATGGTCTCTTTTTACTGTCGCTTTTTCGTTTCATAAACTTTCAAATCACAACGATGCTAAAGAACATCCATCCATCCATCCATCCATCCATCCATCACCATCACCATCGCCATCACCATCGCCATCGCCCTCGCCATCGTCATCACCATCTCCATCGCCATCACCATCATCATCATCGCCATCGCCATCACCATCGCCATCACCATCGCCATCACCATCGCCATAACCATCGCCATCGCCATCACCATCACCATCATCGCCATCGCCATCGCCATCACCATCATCATCATCGCCATCACCATCGCTATCGCCACCACCATCGCCATCGCCATCACCATCGCCATCGCCATCACCATCACCATCGCCATCACCATCGCCATCATCATCGCCATCGCCATCACCATCGCCATCACCATCGCCATCGCCAATACCATCACCATCATCATCACAAATTAGTAGCATAGGATTAAATGTGATGTCATTTGTAATAATAAAAAACAAAAACACTGTATAATGCTTCCTATCTCATTTTCTCCCACGTTAAATCTTATGTCTCTTTTTACTGTAGCTTTTTCTACTGTAGCTTATTCGTTTCATAAAATTTTCAAATCACAATAATGCTAAAGAAGTTTTCACTTCAAAAAAATATAATATTTTACCTATACAATCACAAAACTAGAAACACAAACTCAAAAAACTCAAATTTTGCAATTGAATATAAACCTTATTCCTTTGTAGTAAAGTTGAAAATCTATTACAGATATTACGATAATTGTAAATTTATAGTACCGACCTGCTACTGCTAGTACTGTGACGAAAGCAAGAGAACCTATATAACTACAATATTATTCTGTCGCGTCGTCTTATAAGTGGGTAGTTATAAATACGTAGAAAAATAATAATCAAACTTACCTTATTTTTTTTTAAGCTTTGCAGTTCAATGCTGAACGTTTTTTTTTCTTTCTTCTGTTTTTATTCCCCATAATTTAATCTTAATTATCACTATATATTACAACTATATTATAACAAACTAATATTTAGTTTAATTATTAATACTAGAACCTAAACAATATTTACAGACAGATTTTTGAAACTAATACACAAACACGGAAATTAACTAACAATATTATAACGTATATTTCGATCGATTAGCGGGAACGCGGCGAGCCAGCAAAAGCGACACAGGTCCTACCTCGGTAACGCCCGGCGGGCTACTGAAGTGAAGCGCGCAGGCCGCCTTTTTAGATTATATCTTGTTAAGAAAATAAAAATCAGTTTTGAGAAAAATTAACCGTAGAATGTTCTACTATACATCATTGCCTATTTTTTCATATATTTTTTGCGAGTAAAAGTTAAGTCTACTTCAAATACGACTTGAAAAATGATTAAAAACTTCGCTGTTTTCGATTTGTTTGCGATTTTTTATGATCGAGTGAAGTTGTAAATATCGCGTTTTGAACCATAGAATAATCAAGAATGTTAGTTAAACTATGCCATATATTTTTTTCAGATTAAAACAAAGAATATTTGATTGTTTAATGTTGAATCAAAAATAGGTCGATTCCGAGATTTCCGAGAGTCCTGGCCTTAATAGAGGGAAGTGGAAAGAGAGTAGGGAAACCTTTACCCTGTAGTGGGATATCACAGGCTTTTAATAACAATAATAATAGTTATAAGATCAAGTATCTTGACTTGGCTCGCGAGGTTGTCGTCATGTGGGATGTGGACTCAGCGATCATTGTGCCGATAGTCGTGACAGCCAATGGTTTAATAGTCAAGAGCCTCGACCAACACCTAAGGAGGCTATCGTTGGGCAGCTGGATCAAGGGCTTGATTCAGAGAGCGGTACTTCTGGACACGGCCCGCATTGTTAGGAGGTTCCTCTCTCTGGAACCCTGACCGCCGGTAGCTTGGACCCTGTTCCCGATACCGGTGGGCTACTATTTTTTATATTTTTAAATGTTTTTATATTTTTAAATGTTTTTATATTTCTTTTTATATTAACATTTAAAAATATAATTTATATGTATTTAGTTGAATAAAGGAAAATAATAGTTATAAAATGGTCAGGCAACAGGGTGATGGACAGATGCATCGTATAGAAACGCCGGTCCTAGAACCAAATATTCGAAAGCATTATGACATTCTCCAACCCGCACTTGGACATCCAATAATCGCTTTTAGCGATGATGGGCTTACATGACCTAAAGCGCGGTCACTGTCGGACTGCATGGAAAAGAAAGAGAAGCGCGATGACACAACGCTGGTGATTTATTGCAAAATATGAAGAAATTATTTAATTACAAAAAATCTTTTGTTTGGACTAAAAATTAAAACACTAGTATTTTAGTAAGTTGCTTGTAGAATAATCTGACAAAAAATCAGAATGATTGTATGTATATTAATTAGTATGGTTTTTATTGTAACAAGAAAGTTTTTAGAGGTATCTTCATGTTTTTTTCCTATCGTATCAAATTAGTTGTATTATGTTTTCAACACACTATCTACCTAGCATATATCCTGAAGAATATCATATATTTTTCTGATTTTGTTTACTGAATTTGATCATATACTTTTATTATTTCTAAAACTTGCGTTTTTTTATGTTTAGGTCCTGTAAGCCCCTATGTAACATTTCTACATTCATATCTCTAATTTGTATGGTGTACATAATAAAGAGTATTCAATTCTATTCTTGGCTAGCGTGGTGTATACGGCCCACTCCCTCGGAGGCCTGTGTCCCAGCAATCGAATAACAAAGGCTCAAATAGACTAGACGCAAATAATGTAACTAGGCTATGGTGGCAACAGTTAGAAGTCGTCATTTCTATCATTTGCAAGAAACTTGCGTTAGACCGCAATGTTGCCTGATTGCAACCGCAGCCTAGGCTAGAGCACGTCTCACTCAAAGATTCGGTGCAAATATAGCTACACAATGGAAGATAAGTTTCGACAGTTTTGCTAATCGAAAATAGACCCTGCAAACATTAGCCAAGATCAAATACATGTGCTGGCCGTAACGAGGTTTTGTTGGGTAACAGTTGGGGGTCAGACAAAAAGTTCACATTACGAGAACGAGATACAAATAACATACTTGCAGCGCCCCGCGATTTCACTCGCAGAAGTTTCGATCCCGTAGGAATATCGGGATAAAAACTATCCTGTCCTTTCCCGGGACTCATACTATCTCTATACCAAATTTCATCTAAATTGGTTCAGCGATTTAAGCGTGAAGAGGTAACAGACAGATAGACACACTTTCGCATTTATAATATTATATAACAACCATTCGATACGGTTCCGCAGCGAAAGGAAACATCAATCACGAACAATTTGACAGTTGAGTATGGATTTCTGTCTCATCTGCTACCACTTTTTTTACTTGTCTTTTCTTTAACTGCCCCGTTGGTCTCGTGGTCGCAAGCGCGACTTTTGAGCGTGGGGTCCTTGGTTCGATTCCCAGGTCGAGCAGTGTTTGGTTTTCCATAAGGAATTTCGCAGTAACAGCCCAGAGTTTGAATGTTGGTGGTGTGATACCTCCGTGTCTCGGAAAGCACGTTAAGTCGTTGGTCCTGCGCCTGACCCCTCCGGTCGTGTCGGATTGCCGTCCCATCGGACTATGAGAGTGAAAGAAGAGACACTTGTTCACTAAAATGTCTCTTGCGTAGATGGCTTGGCTTGGGAGATTGGCTGCCATGAACGAATTTCGGTCTGGAAGACTTTTTACTCCTACTGCGCTAATTATTTTCAAGAATCAAAACATTAATGCATGACAAGCTCGATTATGTTAGACCCATTAAAATCAGCATTAGCTACAGTGTCATTTATTCACGAGAAGGTTGGCTCAACCACAGCATCGTGATATGAAAAGAGGTAGTCTAGATTTGCATGTATAATTGTTAGCGTCACTGCACAAATCACTTAATACAACAAATTTAAATCATTATTCTGTCACCGTCATCTTCAAATGATTGACATAATAAGAACGATGTTTTAAATTCGTTTAGCTTTAAATTTATTTAGTCATTTGTGGTGCAAGCAGGTCTAAGTGTTGGAAAAAAGATGAGGATGTTGTGTTCAAGTAAAGTGTCTTCTACATCCGTTTAAAATAATGTTTAGATCTAGTCAAACAGATGTCGCTACTATTCCATATTCTCAAGTAAAGCGTATGAGTTTTCGCAAGTAACCTTTAAGTCTTAGAAAAAAGATGAGGATATGTTAAAGTTCAGTGTCTACTACATGCGTTCTTAAAAAAAAATTGTTCTGATCTTCTCAAACAGATGTCGCTACTATTCCATGTTGGCAAGTTATGAGCGTGAGTTTCCGCAAGTAATCTTTTTAGGCATTTTAAATTAGTAATGGATATCAATTTAGATACCTACTTTAAAACTGTCTCAATCAGGTCTTACTATGAGTAAAGATTTGTAATATTTACGAATGCTGCTCTTAAAAATGGGCTTGAGTATACTGGATCTTCTATAAAATGGTTGCGTATAGTTGTCTCTTAACACAAACTTTGAATGGTGTCCTATTAGCAGTTAACGAGGTCCTTTTCAAGGAAATGTAAAATTATTGACAACGACATTCACACGATTGACAGCTGCTCCCTTTATGCTCACGTCACCAAGTTTTCACGGTGATATTTTTACATCGGATGTTCTTCTTAAGTAATAAAATTTATTACTGAGCAGCTGTCAATCGTGTGAATGCCTAGCATCAGGCCCAAAAATCGGAGGCATGTGACATCTACCAACCCGCACTGGGCCCGCGTAGTGGATTACCACCTATTCCCTCTCACCGAGAGGAGGCCTGTGTCCCAGCAGTGGGAACATTATAGCCTGTTTATGCTCACGCTAGCATCAGGTGGAATAACAGCTCGCCGGTGTTTTCACGGTGATATTTCTGCAGAATAGCACAACTGACAGGCCTCTAGCCAAAATTCAACAGCTACAAGAGCAAAAGCTAACTGGAAAACGTTCCATCTAACCATTCAAAGTTTTACTACCCATAACGTTCTGGTTGCTGCCTGTTCCGACAGTTGCATAATGCTATCGACAATAGTCTATTGAGTATCGAGCTCGGGTTAGCGAACTAACGGAACGAATCTGATCGTAGGGCTGCCATGTGGGAGCCCTGAAGTCCAACTCCAAGATCGTCCTGAGTAAAATGTTGGTCCTAAGCTGCAGCCTATTGAAAACTTGCCGTATCAAATTGACTGTTTTGCTATTCAGTAATAGCTTAAGACAGTTCCAGTAATAACTGAATTAATCGTCACCAATAATAATTGTCACTACACAATTTAACACAGCAGAGTAGTAACTCTGCTGTGTGCTCCAGTTTTGGGTGCCTAAAGGACCAAATCATAATGGCGCTGAAAGAAAAAATAATACTGAGCGAAATTATTTTATCTAACAACGCTAAGAATATTACTGTAATCAGCAGGTGAACTGCAGTTAAGTCCCTGTAGAAACCAGGGAAACAGTCGGAACCAATATGCGGTTCCAATATGGTCGGAACCAATATGCTGGTTTCATGAAATTAAAGAAATTTAAAAATCTTGCTAAAAACGAGATAATCTTCTCATTTATCGAAAAATTGATCATATGCATCGGGCACCGGATAAGGCAGACTAGGTCAAGTCCAATGAAGTATTAGACGCGATATCTGGAATTTGAGCACCCATGGTAAAAATAGCATTCGAGAAAAACCAGTCTTGAGAAAACCACTGTTGAAATTTGCGCATGCAATACGCTTTAAAGAAAATTATTATTTTAAAGAAAAATTGTATGGTGACACGTATTGGCAGCCCTGCTTGTAACACTTGAATGACCCCAGTCTTATGTACCGATTCGTCGATTCTGGTGGCGACAACAGAGAGAAAGTCGAGAAGACGCGAAAAACTGTTTTTACTGCTGATTTGTGAGATGCTCGTATTTATTGTGTGTCGCTAAAGTAGAATAATAACCTATGCATGTATATTCGCTCGAAAGCTTTTTGGAGAAAACGTTTAGAAAGAGTTCGAATCGAGAGAAGAGATGGAGGATGGATGGAGCGGAAGAGAAAGGCCAAAGAAACGATGGATGTGTGAGGAACGATATGAAAGAAAAGGGAGTGAATTATAGCGTGACGGTTGACAGGAAAGATTGAATGAAAAAAAAAAACACTGGCACTCGGGTAGTGCCGACAGAAGTGAAAACTTGAACAATTACGAGTGTATTTTGTGAATCGTCTTATAAACAAAACACGCGTGTTAAGGTGTGTTCCTTATTTTATAGGGTTTTTTGCAAATCAGGTATGATGACCAAAGTGACTGGTTTATTCTTCTCGTGAAAGGAATTTATTCAGATTTACAAATAAGCACACAGTTATATATCCGTGGTTCAGCGCCATCTCGTCGTTGTTGGATGAACTACGTAGTTAGTACGCGAGGCCCTCGTAGTTCTTCCCGATGTGCATAGATGGCGCTGTCCTCAACAACGCGCGTCTTACGTTTTACGTCTGACGTTTTACGTCTTACGAATTTTCGATCAGGGTCACGTGACCTGACGCGAATTTAGAAGTTTTTACCCATTCCAAAAAAAGTACACAGCGCCGCTAAAGAAGTTTTCACTTCAAAACGTGTTGCGCCGACCCCAAGTAACATAGGGCAAGGGAGGAAACTGATAGACATGACCGAACACTCTCCTTATTATATCAGCTTGATCAGACAATCATAAATAAATAAAAATACCCTAACTAATAAAGAACAAGACCAAGCTTAAAATTTGTCAGTTCAACAAAGAATCTTGTCCCAAAAATATCATAATGCTTAGATAAGTGTCAATTGTTTATACAAGCCAAAAAGTATAAGGTCGTCAAATCATCCGTTTGTCCACTGGTCTTAAAATGACGCAGTGGTAAGCTAATACAAAAGTAATGTCGAAGTAACCTTGCTTATTATTATGTCATCATTACTGATGTAATCGGCGGCGCCTGCTGGCACGCACACTCAAGAAGCCATTAAAGCTGACTTTAGGATATCTTCGGATTCTGCGACGTAATGAGGCTAGGAACAACCTTTTGGGAGAAGCGTTGCAGTTGCATAAACAGAGAATTCTTCCTAAGTTGCCCAAAACGTTAGTTTTTATTTCGTCGATATGTACCTACAAGTGGTTGTCAATCAGCAATGTGCTAGAACAAACCAATCTTCTTATGAATCAGAAGACAGAAGAGATGCTAACTTTCTCCAGATATAAGGACATGACGATTTTCAGAAATAGATTGCGTCCTTTCATACAGGCCGAAGGAAATAATGATAGAGATTTGTAAAATGTTAGGTTATGCTCTGTGCTTCTGGCAAACCAAGAGTTTGCTCTGTTTTGGTCGAAGTGGCGGTGCTTTCGGGAGGCCTATGTCCAGCTGTGGACGTTTTTCGGTTGAAATGATGATGATGATAACGTAATGCTTCTTCCTGGCGTTATCAGTTTTAAATGGGATCCAGGATCTTCGATGGAACGCAGTTATTCAGTTATGAACGCAGCTATTCAACCACACGCGTCGATAACGTTCACATGAATATGTCTTATTATACCCTAGTGACATTAATTTGACAGCTTCGCAGAATAATTGTTTTAAGTACAGGTTTCCTTACGATGTTTTCGTTGATGTAAGTCTAAGATTAACTTTCCCCAATTCACTTACGGTATTATCATTCGGTGTCTTACACGAGATATATGTCAATGATATGTTTGCGTACTTGTATCATACAATCAGTTCGGATCATTAGAGGTGTAGCATAGCCAACAAAATGTGTTATTACCGAAACTGCTACCGTTCCGGCCGGTATCATTACCGACAGGGACGGTGTTATTCTGAAAATGTGAATGTTGGAAACGGTAACTACACGTTTACTAATAGCGACCTCCATTTGCTTCTTTTCGGCGCTAACTGTATGTTGCCCTATTAAAAGATTATTTAATTATATTTAAATAATTTAAAAAGCTAACAGTCTTAAAATAATAATAATATGTACCTACAAGTATTTAAAAAGGAGGGGAAATGATCAAATAAGGGCTTCAAAAAATTCGTCCGCATCGCTGTCAACAGGAAAGGTGCCCAAAAAGCTGGCAGCATTGCCACGTTGTATGGCGATGCTGATTCTTTGGCAAAAAAAAAAATAGGCCAGCCCTCTGGTCACGTGAAGAGTCGACCAACCGTTTGAAATCAAAGAAGATTGGTAGCTTGATATGCTGGCGTCTGTACTTTATAGACGCAAAACCATAGAATTCTCAATCACGCCACGAACGCCCAGCAGTATTATCAGACATATTTTCCTAAATTGTCGAGTAAAAAACTGCAAAAGGCTTAAGGTGTATAGATGGCTCACTGACCTTGTGCATGTGGGCGGAGCTAAGCGTCCTACGTAAAACGCGTGCGGTGGCGCGGTACACTAAAACGAAATTCAAAGAATATGCAGAAGCGCAGACATGCCGCACGTAGGTCGCCATTTTTGCCTACGATTCCAGAAGGGAATGGCGGATGCAAGACTGATATATTTTGTACTAGCTGTTACCCGCGACTTCGTCCGCGTGGAATTTAAGAAAAAAGTTATTGTTGAGTTCGCAGAGTTTACGATAACTTATTAATTCTGTATTCCGCGTAAAGAAATACCTATGCATGTTTAATGAAATTCTTCTAATATTTCTCCATTTAGTTCTTTTTGATCGTTTTTGCATTTTTAGTTTAATTATTATTTATATTTAGTTTTTCGTATTAGCCTTTTTATATACAATATTTGGTGTACAATTTTCTTGGGCTAAAACAAAAACACTATATTATTATATTATTTATTCAATCAATTTCTATGGAGATTAAGGAATCTTCACGTATAGGATCCACTTATAAACATAACTATACTCCGTTTCTTTATTATGATTTGTTTACATTTGGAAGTACCTAATTAAACGGAGTATAATACAACCTCCCTATTTGAATCGGATATTATTCAATATTTCATTTCATTGGTTTTAATTTTTTTTCGTAGGAACCTATTTTCTTTTTTTTTTCTAAAATAAAAGTAGCCTAAGTTACTCCTTATTCACCTATCTGCTAGAGAAAGTCCCGTCTTAATCGGTCCAGCCGTTTCAGAGATTAGCGGGAACAAACAGACAGACAGACGGACAGACAGACAAAAATTGTAAAAAAAAATATTTTGGTATATTACAAAAACAGTCAGAAGTCGACTAGCAATCTCACAAAGCTATGGCATAGCAATATTAGTACTAATGTAATGACCTTCTTCTATAAGAACGTTTGACAACACTACAAATTGGCCACATAGTCCAGTCAAATAAGACTTTGAAGGTTACAATAATTCCCATAGAGCTAAAAATTGGTATGAATGTTCAGAATACTATTATAAATGAATTGTGAAAAGTCCCCATCAATCCCCCTTGTGCAAAAATTTTTATTGATGGTGAAAGTTTGCAAAAATAGGTTTTTTGCGTTTTTCAGCTAAACGATGAGTTTTACAGCAAAAATAGTTCAGACAAAAATTGTAGATCATCCGATTCTCTACAAAAAATGTATCCACACTTTTTTTCATAATTATTGCCATTTCCGTGATATAGCGGTTGAAAGAATTGAAAAAAATATTTTATTCGTAATATGCACGTTAATGTACTTTTATCTACGAAAACATCATGTATGTAAGAAAAAACTTACATCTTTTTAGTAAAAGAGGTTAAAGACATAATTACCTACTAGAAATAGGGACCTATTAGTTCAACCAGGTTTCAGACTGGCTAAAGTAGACTTATCTTTTATGGGGTACTGTTTAAAATGTTATAATAAAATACCTCCCCACATTCTTGAACTGAATGAGACAAAATTCAAGTCTTGTATAAAACGAACACTATGCAGTCAGGCATATTATAAGTTAGGGGATTACATCGCTGATAAAAATGCCTGGCTCAATGCCGGACCTGCTCCACGACCACAACTAATTGATTAACACTTGAAAATTCTGTTGGAGCTGCTGAAGATTGTAAGACTATCTTTGCATTGTATAAACTCAATTTCCTTTGTATTGTATAATTGCATAGCACAGATGTGAGTTCTATGTAAATACTATACTCTATGTACCATTTAACGGGTAATGTGTCTTTCATTGACTTGAATGTGCCCTGGCGGCTGATAGTATGTCATGCTCACACAAATGTCTCGCTGACGGTGGCGTGTGTGTTGGAACATTTAGCTCCCTTCAAAATGGTTGAGCTGAATGGTGCTGATCTATGCGTCATGTTCGTGAACGGGCGCCGTCAGTTGGCGCTTGTCATCACTTAGCTGCCTCGGCTTACTCGTGCTCTAGTACGAGGAGGACTTATTTTTGATGAACCAGCTTCTTCTTCTTCTTGGCGTCGTCTTTTTACGGTATCAATGCTACTTTTTCGAGTAAGTATAATTTTTTCGATACTGCACATGAATTTTTACTTATGTCTGGTCTTTTAGGTACTCCGAAAACTCATCACCTCTTTAAATACTTGCATCAATTAATGCTTTCATGCCGCGATCAACAGTAACAACTCCACTTTCAGTCAAAGGTTGACCAAAATGAAGCGGAATTGCGACATTTTTTTTAAACAGTAAAATGCACAAACTTTGTTACAAAATATAAGCGATAGCCACGTGTTGTCACTACGAGGAATGCTTAGGACTAACAGTATTTTGTTGAGTATGAGACCTTGGAAACGGAGCAGGCATACGAGCATCGCCACGCTGACAATATTGAATGGAAGACAGATGTTACTCAAGGCCATGCGACTAAATGAAAATAGGGGCGGAGTTTTTGACGGTCATTTATATTCTAAGAATTTTATAATTTGTATGTATAAGACAGGGACTCATATGTTTACTCGTATAACGGTTCAAAAATGTATATAAAAGTACATTAACGTGCATATTACGAATAAAATATTTTTTTCAATTCTTTCAACCGCTATATCACGGAAATGCCAATAATTATGAAAAAAAGTGTAGATATATTTTTTGTAGAGAATCGGATGATGTACAATTTTTGTCTGAACTAATTTTGCTGTAAAACTCACCGTTTAGCTGAAAAACGTGAAAAACCTATTTTTGCAAACTTTCACCATCAATAAATTTTTTTGCACAAGGGGGATTGATGGGGACTTTTCACAATTTATTTATAATAGTATTCTGAACATTCATACCAATTTTAAGCTCTATGGGAATTATTGTAACCTTACTTCTATTTTAAGGACTAATTTGACTGGACTAACATGATTGTTATTACAAATTTCAATAAGGTTCGTAAGCGTTACGGTGGCCAAAGTGGCTAACACTGTACCTCGCATGGCGAACGTTCGGGTTCGAGTCTCACATCAAACATGAAAAATATTTTTTAAGTATTACACGTTTACACGTGAAATAAGAATGCCGAGTTGCTAACCAATAATTATGTTAAATATTCCACAAATAAACGAAGATTCTTTTGTTTTACAATTATTATTTTCAATCTTAGTTGGAAGTAAAAATACTTGCATAGGAAATTGACCCGTTACCTTCTATGAATAAGGAGCACAATCGCGTTTACAATTAATATTTTCAGTAAAAATACTTTCATACGAAATTGTTCCGTAGACTCTAATTGATAAGGAGAATGATCGCATTTGCGAAAACTGACGCGTTGGGTACCTATGTAGTTTTTGAGCGAGTAGCCGTATAAAATACTTTGAAGTCTTGCAATTATTTCGAGTCGGTACCTAGTGTAGGTACGTACTTTGGTATCTGTTTGTTGATGAAAGCTGTTTATTATATTTTATTTTTTTATTAGTTTTTTCTAAGTTATGTTGTTGGTGTAAATGTTTGTACTATCAGTATATAAAAAATGGTCAACAAGAAAATAAACGGAAGGCAATAAAGAGATCTTATTCGACGAAACAAATTGTAAAGTAAGTACCTACTTTTTTGTACACACCATATTTTGTTTGTACAGATTATGACGCGTAATTTCGACGTACATTACAACAGCTCGATTGGTCTAGTGGTCTCGTGCGTCACGTCACTATAGTTTAGTCACTAACGCCCGTCTTCAAATCCAAACTTTTCCATATTTGTTTTTTTTTTATTTTCTTATTTGATATGTTTTTTTAATTATTATTTTACTTTTTGCCGATTTTCTTGTTTGAAAATTTTCAGACTATATTATTATTGCTTACACTCTTTTGTAAAACACTGTAGGTACCGTATATAATTTTTTCCGAATCAAGCTTGGTGGACGTTTTTATTTTATTTTTATTATATTACTCTAGATTCTGAAGAAAAATAACTATAGGAATAAAAATGATTGTTTTTATTAAAATAACAATTACTTATTGAATTATTTTAAAAATAAGAAAATAAAAATATGCGCATTATAATTAAAAAATAACAAAACAAAAGATAAGTACATTATAATTAAAAAATAACAAAACTAAAGATTATGCCGTCTACTGAAATTCGAACCTGGTGATTACGCAGTGAGAATCCGGACAGTAGAGCCGCGGAGGCAATCGTGTATCTTATTCGAGTCGCGAAATTACGCTTCTAAATATAATGGAAGTCGCTCATCGACGAAATCCGCGCGGTGCACCCCGCCGATGGCGGGGACTATTCGTATCCCACTTCATCTGCTTCACCCCCTCAAATTCATAAAAGTCGTCTATTCACCGCCACGTAAAGAAATACCTATGCTAATTTTATTGAAATTCTTCTAATATTTCTCCATTTAGTTCTTTTTGATCGTTTTTGCATTTTAGTTTAATTATTATTTATTTTTAGTTTTTCGTATTAGCATTTTTATATATTTGGTGAACGATTTCCTTGGGCTAAAACAAAAACACTATATTATTTTATTATTTATCCAATCAATTTCATTGGAAATTTAGGAATCTTCACGTATAGGATCCACTTATAAAAAATAAAAAAAACTATAAGTACTCCGTTTCTTTATTATATGATTTATTTACATTTGGTTAAGTACCTAAATAAACGTAGTATACAACCTCCCTATTTGAATCGGATATTATTCAATATTTCATTTCATAGGTTTTAATTTTTTTTCGTGGGAACCTATTTTCTTTTTTTTTTCTAAAATAAAAGTAGCCTAAGTTACTCCTTATTCACCTATCTGCTAGTGAAAGTCCCAGTCACAGAAATAAATCCGCACAAGAATATGAGAAGGTAGTAATCAATAAACTCAGTAATGCAAATACCTACTCGTAGATTGACAACTAAGAATGCTCATTTTTTATAAATTAAGGTATTTGAAAACATTTTTTTTTTATTGTGAGTAAGTATGTAGTTATTTTCTAAACAGTCAAAATAAAATGGCCTGAAGCGGTTGTTTTAATATTACAAACAGACACTCCAATTTTATTTATTAGATAAAGTTTTAAAGATTTTTATTTATAAGATTAAGTATAGATAGATAGATACTTATTAGTCCATTCAACGAATAAACCAAAAAGAGGCGTAGAGTGCTTGAGCTGGGCCCTGAGCGATTTCTTCAGAAAGTTGCTCAGTGCTTAGGGAGTAAACATACTAAAAGTCCCCGCGTCTAGGAGGTGAGCCGGAGTGGGGGGTATAAAAATTCCCACTTTTGAGTTTTTCGCTAATATCTATAAAACGGTGCGTCGTCGTAGAGAAAACGTATTTTTCTTGACTTGCTTTGCTTTGGCATTTTTATTTATTTACAAATTATCTTATACATATTTACAAAATAAACAATATAAAAAAAAAACAGTATTTAGAAATGGCACCACTAATAAAGCGTCCATGCGGACAATAGAAATGGGCCCTCTGCAGCGAGCTAATCTATAAACGCATACTGATACAATTCGTTCATAAATATTTGCACTAACACAGCCAAACGCGCGTAGTCGATCGATAGCCGGGCGGAGCAGCGAGCGACACAGCCACCCCGTCTCAGTGCTAACGCACGACTGCCGCCCGCGCCCGCGCAGAGCACCTCTGAACCTATATCTCAAAATGGGGCATTGTCTTTGCAACTGTTGATTGATTTAAAAACGCTATTTCAAATATGTAGTACCTCTAACCACCAATTTTTCAGTGTAAAAATATTTCCAAACATCAAAGCCGTTTAGAAGTTATAAGCAAATGTTAGCGAAAATAGCGTTTTGGTAAATATTTTTTTAAGGCAAAAGTATTAGCCTTATGAAAAAACCCTGTTTCAAAAATGCTGTACATGAATCTATAGCAAACATATATTTTTTACAGACCTTCTAACCAAACCGTTAATGAGTTATAAGCTTCATAAAGTGACCGAGTTACGGTACTAAACGAGAGTAAGGCCCTTAACGGATAAACAGAAGTAGTTTGATAAATCTATCTTTAGTAAGCTGAGCTTAAAGCACTCAGGGTAAAAGAACTCCTTAAAGTTTTTGCTCGAGTTAAAAGCAGTTTCAAAACCGGTTCTTATTATTACTAAGAAGGCTGTACGTACATCCTAATGTTACATGCTTGTGGGACCCGAAGGCATACTTGCCAAAATACACTTGCTCCGTGTGTTTTCAGAGAATTTCCAAAGCGACTAATGTTGTGTTCCTATAAACAAAAAAACGAATCGTTTTGTAAGCAAAACGATTCGTTTTTGTTTTATATGCCCGGTTTGGCAAGAAAAAATGCTGGGCATATAAATAGATTCGTAAGCTTAGTTGTACTTGTGATACTTAGCTATTTCTATGTGGGAGATCGTCCCATATAAGCTAATATCCAAAGCTAAGAGTTCTTTGCTACATTATTGGTAAAGATACAAGAATCTTGATTTTATCCAATAACGGTCGCGGTCCGTAAATTTTAGGAATCAGCCATAAGATTCCTTCTTGAAGGTTACTCACGCATTGGTTTTATTTTTTTAATTTTGTGCAGTTTTGTGGTCAGGGTCATCAAGTATCTTGGTCCTGGTTACGCAGAAGGCTAAATGCGTTTCTAGATCATTAGTCACTGAATTGTTTTGCATTCAAATCAGCTATTATCAACAATCTTTGCATAAGTCGCTTTTTATGATAATATTTTATTTTTTTCATCAAAATATTTCCAATAATAATAAAGAGAACGATGTTAGAATAAACACCCAAATAGGGCTGTCGAAAGTGCTGCTGTATTGTCGAAATTAAGTGATGCGACGTCACTTATTAGTAGCTGAACAAGGCTAGCAGGCGCCGTCAACCTTGAATCCGCAGATGGTTTACAGAAAAGAGGCCCTTTTTGACCGCAGTTGACGTGTTTTTATTTTATGAGCGATCTACAGATAAATTTTAGTGGTAATTTAGTGTGTCATACAAAATATTAAAATATTGGGCGCATTAAAAGGCTGAAAATAATAAATAATAATAACACATATTGCGCCGCCCCCAAATAAAATTGGTATTAGGGCAAGAGAATGATGATTGATTGGCTGAAGATCGGAAATAAATAAAGCCATTGCGAAAACAATAAATTATAAAACTCCTAGCAGCTGTAACTATCGCAGATTCAAACAGTTACAATATTAATTACATTGATAATGAAAACGACACGCAATCACGCAATTTTCTAGTAAAATTAATAGCTCTTTAACACGACAATTGGCCATCGGAACCGAATAGCAGATACAAACCAGTGACGCGTAAAAATGCAACAAAAGGCCGCTAAGTTACAAAAGGTTTAGTGCCACTGTTTTGAGCGTGGGATTCGGAAGCGCACCTCACTAGTTCGAAAAGTAGTGGTGGACCAACGGTTGGTGATCCGCGTCGCCCATTCTGCTGAGCGCACGCGCAACCGATCGATCTTAGAAAAATATTAAACTTAGTTTTTTTTTATTGTCGTGATTCGTGTTTAGTGATCGTGATTGGAGAGTTTTTGTGATCACAGCTTCATTGGATTTTTGTGACAAAAATTGCCAATCGATAGTGTGTTGATCGATTTTCTTCTGATAATTGCATTGAGGTAATGATTAATTTTTAATAAGTATATATTTTTTTACGTACTTATTTACAAAAAATATTTTGAAATATCAAAATGCCAATTCCCATAAAAATGTTCAAAATCTAGTCGCAATCTCATGGAATCTCATCTCAGCGACAATCAATGTAAAAAAAAAACTTGTCATAAATGTTGGGATTTTAGAGGTATTTCTGACAGATTGAGACAGATCAAACAGCGTTCTTAGAATTACGAGAATTGCTCCTCGGGTAGGAAGAAATATTCCAAACAATTTCAGTATTTAAATCCAAATTATTGCATTTTCCTGGATATGGGGATGAAATTTATGTTTATTTAATTAAGTTATTGGTTTCGATAAATACCTAAGTTATTGTTTCACAAGGTGCCAACGTTTCCGAACAGTTTTTAAAACTTAGCGTCAAACAATATGGCAGTCATTACGCGGTTTCCGTCATTATAATAATCCTGAAATGACTACACTGTAGTGATTGTTCCGTAACACCTACTAGATTTTCTCGACCCCAAAGTTTTTTGCACCAAAAGTGCTATCAAATTGTTGTTGAACAAAACATGTCGTTCACCCCTGAAAGTATTTTCAATTCACCTGTTCTAATGTAATTGGAACCAAAAAAAGTTTTCTTGATGACTGTACAAGTCTAAAAAACCGTAAGTAAAAGCAGATCAAAATTTCTCAAAAAGTTAAGATCAGTCTCTTAAGACCGTTTTTCTGTAGCTACAACGGTTAAAGTACCTGCCCTTGCTGCCCCATCTCGAAAATTCACTCTTTATAATACTCTTTATATGGACGCCAGCACATCAAGCTACCCGAAAGTGTCAAATATTCCCATTCAACTTTGAACCTTATGCTTCAGTGATAAAGTCGATAATCTATTAAAGAAATTTGACAGATTGTAGTAGCTTGATATGCTGGCGTCTGTACACTACATAATTTAACAGATATAAATGTAGACATTTTAAATAAGGTTTAATATGCTAATTATGTTATCCGAAGTATTTCGTACATTTTTTAGGGTTCCGTACCTCAAAAGGAAAAAACGGAACCCTTATAGGATCACTTTGTTGTCCGTCCGGCGTCCGTCCGTCTGACTGTCAAGACCCTTTTTTTCTCGGGATTCGGGAACGCGTGGAGGTATCGAGTTGAAATTAAAACAATATACTCAGCTCTACAGTCCCTTGTAGCTGTGAAAAAATCAAACACCTAAGTTAATTTAAAAAAATATACGGCTGTTTATGCCGTAAAAACTAGGAGGTTGCCGGCTGCTTAACCGGGCTTGCCTGTAAGTGCCTCAATAAATTAAGGCCTCTATCTAATCTAGTCAGCCTTCCTCCCTTTTCCACACAATTCTGTCTTTTGCGAGTCCTTTCGGTAGGAGTTAAGCTCATCCCGCCATCTACGTGTCAGGCTGCCGCGATGGTGTCGTGCGTTTAGTGGGACCCAATTGGCAATTAAAGCCTCCAGCTAGGGCTTTAAAAACTTAAAAACTAAGCGACTACACGCTAAGGACACCCTCTGTTTACAGACCTCTGCTTAGGGCGTCGCTGGGGAAGGACAGCAAGGGAAAGACTGGACCCGATACTGAAATACTGTCTATTTAAATAGTAAATGTTATTGGTTTCTGAACTTGACACATAGCGTTTCGAGAGAGTTTATCCGAGGACAGCAGAATCCGGGCATTAATAGATAATGCCGCATTATTATTAACACTGCTAACACATAAGGAAAAAATGTTTCAAACATTTCAATGTAAACTACATCGTTAAATTACTCGCAAACGCAAGTTTTAGAAACAATAAAAGTATATGATGGACTACAGTAAAAAAAATAGGTAAAAAAAAAGGGAAAAAAGGGGGGTAGGTAAAAATATTCTTCAGGATATTATGCTAGGTAGATAGTGTGTTGAAAACAATACAACTAATTTGATACCGTAGAAAAAAATCATGAAAATACCTCTAAAAACTTTATTTTTACAATAAAAACCACACTAATATACATACAATCATTAAAATTTTTTGTTATATTATTTATTCTACAAGCAACATACTAAAGAACTAGTGTTTTAATTTTTAAGGCCAGGACTCTCGGAAATCTCGGAATCGACCTATTTTTGATTCAACATTAAACAATCAAATATTCTTTGTTTTAATCTGAAAAAAATATATGGCATAGTTTAACTAACATTCTTGATTATTCTATGGTTCAAAACACGATATTTACAACTTCACTCGATCATAAAAAATCGCAAACAAATCGAAAACAGCGAAGTTTTTAATCGTTTTTCAAGTCGCATTTGAAGTAGACTTAACTTTTACTCGCAAAAAATATATGAAAAAATAGGCAATGATGTATAGTAGAACATTCTATGGTTAATTTTTCTCAAAACTGATTTTTATTGTCTTAACAAGATATAATCTAAAAAGGCGGCCTGCGCGCTTCACTTCAGTAGCCCGCCGGGCGTTACCGAGGTAGGACCTGTGTCGCTTTTGCTGGCTCGCCGCGTTCCCGCTAATCGATCGAAATATACGTTATAATAATTGTTAGTTAATTTCCGTGTTTGTGTAATTAGTTTCAAAATTCAGTCTGTAAATATTGTTTAGGTTCTAGTATTAATAATTAAACTAAATATTAGTTTGTTATAATATAGTGATAATTAAGATTAAATTATGGGGAATAAAAACAGAAGAAAGAAAAAAAAACGTTCAGCATTGAACTGCAAAGCTTAAAAAAAAATAAGGTAATTTTGATTATTATTTTTCTACGTATTTATAACTACCCACTTATAAGACGACGCGACAGAATAATATTGTAGTTGTATAGGTTCTCTTGCTTTCGTCACAGTACTAGCAGTAGCAGGTCGGTACCATAAATTTACAATTATCGTAATATCTGTAATAGATTTTCAACTTTACTACAACGGAATAAGGTTTATATTCAATTGCAAAATTTGAGTTTTTGAGTTTGTGTTTCTAGTTTTGTGATTGTATAGGTAAAATATTATATTTTTTCGAAGTGAAAACTTCTTTAGCATTATTGTGATTTGAAAATTTTATGAAACGAAAAAGCTACAGTAGAAAAAGCTACAGTAAAAAGAGACATAAGATTTAACGTGGGAGAAAATGAGATAGGAAGCATTATACACTGTTTTTGTTTTTTATTATTACAAATGACATCACATTTAATCCTATGCTACTAATTTGTGATGATGATGGTGATGGTGTTGGCGATGGCGATGACGATGGTGATGGCGATGGTGATGGTGATGGTGATGGCGATGATGATGGCGATGGTGATGGCGATGGTGATGGCGATGGTGATGGCGATGGTGATGGTGATGGCGATGGTGGTGGCGATGGTGATGGCGATAGCGATGGTGATGGCGATGATGATAATGGTGATGGCGATGGCGATGGTTATGGCGATGGTGATTGCGATGGTGATGGCGATGATGATGATGGTGATGGCGATGGTGATGGCGATGGCGATGGTTATGGCGATGGTGATGGCGATGGCGATGATGATGATGGTGATGGAGATGGTGATGGCGATGGTGATGGCGATGGCGATGGTGATAGCGATGGCGATGGTGATGGTGATGGATGGATGGATGGATGGATGGATGTTCTTTAGCATCGTTGTGATTTGAAAGTTTATGAAACGAAAAAGCGACAGTAAAAAGAGACATGTAAATTCATAAGATTTAACGTGGGAGAAAATGAGATAGGAAGCATTATACAGTGTTTTTGAAGGTTTCACTTCTACCACGTGTGAATTGCACACTTGCTGTTTTTTTATTGAAAAATATGAAATTCGTTGTGAATGAAATAGGAAGAGTTCAATAAAAATACGTATTGTGGTGTTTTTGATTAGTAGATTTAATTAAAAAAACTTATTGACGAATTCAAGCAACCAAAAAAAGTGTTTTACAAAAAAAACAACCGACTCAAAAAAAAAAACACTACAACGTGAAGAATATATTTTCATTTTTTGACACCGACTTTCGAAACTAAAGTTATTTTTCACTTTGTAGTGTTTTTTTTTTTTGGAAGTCGGTTTTTTTTTTTGTAAAAAAGTTTTTATTTTTCACTTTTTAGTTGTACTTACCTACCCCAAACAAATTCATATGTCACTACTTGCTATGTGAATATCAGTAACAAAGCTATTGAACACATCTGCTTTACCCTTTGAAGGGTACAGGCGTGATGTTATGTTGTGTGATTGCGATTACATATGCTATAGCAGCAATCGCGGTTGATTTGCTGGCATTTATTGAAGAGTTCCGTTGTTTGTCTCTGAAAGTCATCATCAGATCTTTACAAAAATAAAAAAAACAGCATGTGTGCAATTCACACGTGGTAGAAATGAAACCTTCAAAAACACTGTATAATGCTTCCTAACACATTTTCTCCCACGTTAAATCTTATGAATTCATGTCTCTTTTTACTGTCGCTTTTTCGTTTCATAAACTTTCAAATCACAACGATGCTAAAGAACATCCATCTATCCATCCATCCATCCATCCATCCATCCTTCACCATCACCATCGCCATCACCATCACCATCACCATCGCCATCACCATCGCCATCGCCATCACCATCGCCATCACCATCGCCATCACCATCATCAACATCGCCATCATCATCGCCATCACCATCGCCATCACCATCGCCATCAACATCGCATCACCATCATCATCATCGCCATCACCATCGCCACCACCATTGCCATCACCATCGCCATCACCATCATCAACATCAACATCGCCATCACCATCACCATCGCCATCACCATCACCATCGCATCACCATCACCATCGCCATCACCATCACCACCACCATCGCCATCACCATCGCCATCATCATCATCGCCATCATCATCATCGCCATCACCATCGCCATCACCATCGCCATCGCCATCACCATCATCCTCATCATCATCATCACCACAAATTAGTAGCATAGGATTAAATGTGATGTCATTTGTAATAATAAAAAACAAAAACACTGTATAATGCTTCCTATCTCATTTTCTCCCACGTTAAATCTCATGTCTCTTTTTACTGTTGCTTTTTCGTTTCATAAAATTTTCAAATCACATCACAACGATGCTAAAGAAGTTTTCACTTCAAAAAAAAAATTGCAGATCTGTCTATTTACGATGGAGTTATGCCCCCCCTAACATACATAAAAAAAAAATAGAAATATCCGAATTGAGAACCTCCGCCTTTTTTGAAGTCGGTTAAAAATATAATATTTACAATCACAAAACTAGAAAGAAACTAAAGTAGGATGATGAAATTAAAATACTGTAGACGAGCAGCCCTATATTTCAAGAATAGGGCCGATTCACAATACTATTACTTATAAAAATAACCGTGACAGGGGTCAGCGAGTTCATTCGAACTGCGCTTTCGCGGCATTTGCCACGCGAGGACGGAGGTAACGTTAAATGCCTACTACGCTCGAAGATCCTGGCCTTAAGTCCAAACAATAGATTTTTTGTAAGTAGATAATTACTTCATAATTTTTGCAATAAATTACCAGCGTTGTGTCATCGCGCTTCTCTTTCTTTTTTATGCAGTCCGACAGTGACCGCGCTTTAGGTCATGTAAGCCCCTTAAGTAACATAACATAACGTCTGTATCCCCTTAAGGGTTAAGTAGAGATGTCCACCCACCTGTAGTATACTCACATTTCGCTATTTAAGCTTTATATTATTGGAAGGGTTTCAGGTTTCAGATTGGCTTAAGTAGACTCATCTTTTATGGGGTACTGTTTAAAATGTTATAATAAAATACCCCCCACATTCTTCAACTGAATGAGACAAAATTCAAGTCTTGTATAAAACGCACACTATGCAGTCAGGCATATTATAAGTTAGGGGATTACATCGCTGATAAAATGCCTGGCTCAATGCTGGTCCTGCTCCACAACCACAACTAATTAATTAACAACTTATTTTTAATTATTTTGATTTTGAAACGTTGTTTTCTTACTATTTGCTGTACTCTGGACGCTTTTAACGCGTACGTCTTTTTTACATCGGTCTCACATTATAATTATAAATTCAACATTAATGATGTAACTAATATTTTTGTAAAAATATAATTTAAAAGAGTGTCCATGGAGTTTCTTGCCCGTTCTTTTCCATAGGTACCTACGCTTTGGAATGGGCAACTAGCTTTATATTTTCTGACTGACCGACTTCTTGACAATTCAAAAGTGCCTGTAAATGATTTAATTGAAATAAATGCTTTGAGTTTGAGAAGGAAAAACAAGAAACTATAGTGGAATACGTATTTCCTCTCGAGCCCTAAGTTGTATAAAGAAAGTTGTGTTAACTGCAGGAAACATTAAAATGCAAAATAGTTAACGCTGGTTAACTATTTTGCATTTTAAACTTAATTATTTTATAATAAGTTTTACCTAAACGTGGTAAATGTCGAGATTCGAGATAAATGAGAGTTCAACGGGGTAATTGCGTAACACACTAACGTCACTAATAGTAGCACTACACTATTTGCGCTGTAGCATGGTGCGGGTGACAGTTGCCCGTATGACGTTGACATTTGTCAGTACCACGTACATAGGGATGTGAGGTTATGCAATTCATTTTTATCGCTAACGATACTCGCAGCGTGAATCTAGTTCTCTTTAATATTGTTATGAAAATTAGTGTATTATTCAGTTGTGCAGTGTAACTACGTGTGTGCTACGTGTATAAACTTGTCAATATAAATGTTTTATGGCTACATAATTATCTTTGTACTTATATAAAATAATCAAAATCGGGTTTATGTTTTTTTTTTCGTGACAACATTTTTGCTCTATGGTGCATCGGCGCGGCGGCCATGTTGTTTACCCGTGCGATGCTGTGAGTGCGAGTACGAGTGCAAGCGCGTTATATTGTGACTTAATGTGACACGTATTACGATTTCATTGTTTGTTTTCATTTTTGTTAAATTGTTATTTGTTATAAGTTTGTTGAGTTTGTTGTTATTACCATGCCTAAGCATACAAAAAAAACTGTTTTGGGTAGTCAGGCCAGGGAGCTTGTTGTTCGCCTCCGAGACTACTTTGAAAGAGAACAACAAAATAATGGACCGTTGTTACCATTGAATCATATTGTAGAACGAGTAGCCGAAGCTCTTGATATTGGCCGCAATACTGTTTCGCGTATAACACGTGAGAAAATTGGCCAAGATGGGATGTTTGAAAATAAATTATCGACACCCAACAAAAAGCGGACCAAGGTGAAGCCAATCACAGATTTGGATGATTTTGCTAAGGTTGCTATTAGAAATCTATTGGTTGCTATTAGAAATTGACCTACGCACAATATACGTTTTTTATTATAAAAAATATCGACTATCCATCGTAGCAGTACATCCCATCACTAAATACGTCTATGGCGTTACGTTATACGCATAACACTTTGCTTAATTTTTCATTCAATTTGATTTTATTTCTTGATTAGAACATTCTGGTTGGGTTTAATTTAATTTACTACAGTTATTAATTATTTAATATATTACGAATGTGGTACAACTGAAATATTAAGTCATAAATTGTAAATCGCGGCAACTTTCAAGAGTGAAACGAAATGTTACTGAAACTGTCACCCGCACCATGCTACAGCGCAAATAGTGTAATTGGCTTTCAAATTCTGACAGCCCAACGACATTCGTTCCGTTATTAACGTTGTTCAGAAGACAAATTTTTCGAACATAAAGCAATGCGTCGTTGCGCGTGCAAAAGTCGCTATGTGTTATTTAGTTCTTTTCGATTCTTTATGCAGTTTTAATCGTTATTTCAATACACACATACTGTAAAAACAGCTATGTGATAAGTGCAATATTTATAGAGTTACGGAATGTAGCTATGTGATATTCATACATAGAAAGTTCCGTATAAACACGCTAAGTGTTATAATTCATATACCTCAAAAGTTCACTTCACTAAAAACACATAGCGACTTTTGCACGCGCAACGACGATATGGATTTTTGCATAACACATTTTCAATAACAATCTCTGAATAATTGTGAGGGATATTTCTAAGCCTTAAAAATTACTCAGAGATTGTTATTGAAAGTGCGTTATGCAAATAGGGTGTAGATAAGAGTCTTTTTACTTTATTTCCTTCCTTTTCCTTCTTTCCGTTGTTAAATAAGAAAATTATTGGAGTTTAATTTATGAAGAGTTTAAAGATACAATTCATACCTGAATGATTTTAAATATCATTATAATATAAGATTTAAATATAAATCAGCCCTTCAATTTACATTTCTATGAAATTCATCTTCTTTTGTTAAGAGAAAATCGGCAGTAATATAATTATGTTCCAACACGAATCTAATTGGCAATCAAAATTTATAAATAAAAATTGTCGTTTATTATGCCTTTCTAGTTTTCTACCGTTTCAGTTCATGCTCTGTTAAAGATAGCGGCCTATATCTTATTTACTTTTGAAATAATTACATCGAACTGCGGTGCTATTCTGTTAAAATCTCACCGTGAAAATTTAGATGAAGTGAGCGTGGAGTGAGCTGTCAATAGTGTCAATTCCTAGCAAAAATAAACTCACTTCACTTAGGTGAAGTGAGTCTTCACGGTGAGATTTTTACAGAATCGACCGGCGGTATTTAATTTACAAAATATATGATCAGAAAGAGGCCAATTTCCGTAATTAAAAACGTTCAAAATCGTCTTCTCAGCGACAATCAATTTCAACAACTCGTCAAAAATGTACGGAAATTAGAAGTCATTTTGACAGATTGAGACAGATCAGACTGTTAACATTCTTAAAATTACGAGAATGCCCCCCTTTTTTTTTAGTATGGGAAATCATCAAATGACCCCTCCCTCTCTGGGTGGAGCGGAAGGGAGTGTCAGACTCTTACTGACTAAAACCCACCCGTGTTCCTTCCTTTTAGCCCTTTATGTTCCGGGCCAGCGGTAACCCTTTCGGACAATCCCGCTGACCCGGAGAATTGTCCCCCTGAATACACAGATATTACCACGTTGTAATTAATTACTCTTCTTCTTAACAGTACACCCAAATTTCGCACGTTATAATAAGTCTCATGTAATAAGTTGCGAGCCTATTGACAACAAGCGGGTACTAATCCAGAATCCGGGCGGCTAGGGAGAAATTCAGCACTTTGTCATCTGTAACTTAAACCAATTCGATCCAAATTGATCACCTGTGTAACTAAAACATTTTAAAACAACAGCTATTATCAATTGAGTCTACAATCATTTCCCTTGTTGACTCGATCGGTTCACTTGACCCGTATCGGAGACAGATGTTTCGCCAAGGTTCGCCTCGTTAATCGGAACAATTAAACCACCTCTGTGACAGTTGACGATAAACTTACAGGTTTATTTTCACAGTTTTTTTAATCCATTTGTAAAATAAGACTAAAGGCTCCTACGAACAGGCGCGACGCGCGACACGAATCGCGCGCGACACAAAGGTACCGCTCGTTGCGCGACTTGCAGTGCGTTTGTGTCGCGTGTCGTATCGCGCCTGTTTGAAGGAGCCTTAAAACGGCTGAGGAAAACTGTCAAATTGCCGTTATGTTTGATACTTGTTACAACATTCGTTTCTTGCATCCAACATTCGTGGGTTCGTGGCTAAATGATAACAGCCGCTCGAGTCGATCGAAGGTTAAGCTACGCTTGTTGCAGTCTGTTCGTGGATGGGTGACCAAATCCATTACATATCGAGTCCCCTCCGTGTCTCGGAAAGCACGTTAAGCCTTTGCTCCTGGCTGTCAGTCGTTGATCTTTGACAGGCGTTACGGGTAGTCAGAAGCCCAAAGATCAAGGGGTATCGCGTTACCCAGTAACTGGATAGTGGTGGTCAGATTGGCAGTCGCTCCATGTAAAATACTGGCATTCAGCTGCATCCGGTTAGACTGGAAGCCGACTCTAACAAACATAGTCAGAAAAAGGCTAGACAGATTTATTGATTGCTTGACTTAGAGAAGAAAATGCCTTATTTGTTAGCTGGTGAAGGTACCTATTGTTTGCACATAATTATGCAAAGAAAAAAACATCATAACGACCTTTAAAATTGTCTTTGAACGAACTTCAACAGTTTGACTTTTATTATGACATTATCATGCATAGTAATCAAAAAGGCAAATACTTTTCTACTTAACTGCTGCATCATACGTAAATAATCTTATTGTTAACAAACTCCCAACTTATCGATCACGAAGCATCGAACGAAACGTGATTTATCTACCTTTTTGCTGCTTACGATACATACCTACATTGTACTCAACACAAACTCGAACAAAAACCTTCATTGTTGGCACTAAGTACATCGAACTACCTGCGACCTCGCGTTTTCACTTGTTTTTCTTTTCTTTCAGCCGGCAAGAAACCATTGGCTCAAAAAACGACACCGACCAAACCCAGCTCCTTGGCTAATTCCAGAACGAATTCTAAAGACAATATCCCTGATGATAATATAAGCCAAAGTTCTTTGGGTGGTGGAATTAAAGGGAAGCTAGCGGCGCTGTTCAGTAAGGAACAGACGATTAGTGAGTCTACTATCGCGAATAAGTTTAAACTGGAGAGAGAAAAGGAAATGGAGATGCTGCAGAACAGATTTCATTATAAGGTAAGAGGTATTTTTGTTGATTGAGGGCTTTTTTTTTAAACGGTGAAGGAAAACATCGTGTGGAAGCCGGCATGTCCTAGAGCCAAAAATTCGAAGATTCATGGCCATTATCCAATGTGGTGGATAATGGCCCAGTCCCGCTTGCGGAGATCAGGCCTGTGTCCCAGCTGTGGGAACCTTATGGGCTTATTAAGGCTCCTTCAAACAGGCGCGACACGTCACGCGACACAAAGGCATCGCAAGTCACGCAACAAGCGGTGCCTTTGTGTCGCGTGCGATTATATCGCGTGTCGCGCCTGTTTGTAGGATGGAGCCTTTGAGCTAAGAGCTTATTTGATCAGTCGAACTAACAGTGCTCTGAACTATTAGGACAACATTAATTCCTATGATACGATAACATCTGTAAAGATATTAACAGGCTACCGGTGGCAACAATTTATTAACATTCTTTTGTACATTAGTGGTGCTAAACTTGTCGAAAATACAACATGTTATAAGTGTCGTACACCGACATTTCTTATTTGGAAAATGTAAGATTAACTTAACGACAGACAGTAGCTTAAAGCAAGCCGATTTAATAGCCTCCTGCGGTTTCAATTAAGCTCACAACCGAACTAACATGGAAGATCCGTAGCCAATATAAATTGTGATAAAAATCCCCAATTATTTTTCTCGGTAATACAAACATCTTCACAAAAAACTAGCTTACCCCAACTATACCATAACTTCATCACAAAACACGACGTCTCCTCGCTCCAACTCCTCTCATATTAGTTCCCGAGCTATTCCCGTCGGGAGCAACAAACCAGAGCTATTTATTTCCTGTTGCCTCTCTCCCTGGAAAGGAAATTAAGAACTGTACTCGTAAGTTATTTCAGAGTAATGTGGGTAGATTTAATGAGAAATGCGAAGGATAGATTGCTTTAATTTTATCTTTTCCGCTTGCGATACCAGTTTTTTTTTTCTAGGGGACCGTTGCAATATGCTCCTCCTACATTCAGACAAAGTGAACAATTATTTATTCATACAGGACTTTGTTTAACTAGTGCGCAAACTAACCATGAATTTAATTAATATGATTCTAGACCTAGTGTAGAAATATTTCATCTTGTATAGAAAAAGCAGCCGTTTCATAGTAAAGTGCAATACCTATGCGGTCAGAATTTATGGAACAAGGCTAAGAATCAGTAGTTTTTGAACGTCAGAAATTACCTACAAGGGTCAGTGTCCAAAACGCCCACCCATCAATAACTGTAGTATGAGATAAGGTCATTCGACATTTCTTAACAATATTGGGCCGCCGTCATCATCATTTTCCTGCCACCATCACAATTTATTTGGGGTCGGCGCAACATGTATTTTTCTTCCATACTTCTCTATTAGTCGTCATCTTGGCAGTCACCCCCTTGCTAACCATATCATCATTCACACAGTCCATCCATCGTCTCATAAGTATTGGGCCGCCATCGCCAGCTTTAAATCTAAAAAAAAAACAGTGGCACTCCGGGAGTGCCGACAGAAGTGAAAACAAAACATAAACAGAATACTTTGCTATCACTCACTGACATATCGGATATATGTACATTAAAACCGAGTACATCCCGAGGACAGCCGAACACATCCGAAGCGGGGGTATTGTTTTAATCGTTTCATAAACAAAACACGCACGGTGTCGCTTACGGCAACAGTAACGCGAGTTCAATGGTTTTTTCCTATCTCAAAAATGCCCAATGCCCATAGGTGTTTTTACTTCAAAGACTAAAACACATCACATAATAATGTGCAATTCACACATAAGCTAGGACCTCTAGAATTGTAGCTGCACTAGTAGGTACACTTCTAAGTATCGGACTCCGATAAAACTCCGATCTTCATTTCTTTTTTCCATTCCACCAAACAGGCCGAAAACTTATGACGTAACGACCACAAAGTAAAGAAAGTGTACAGTAAATACACAATACACGATAATTGACAATGCCGTACAGCCGGTGCGTACACGCCCTTACCCCTTAAAAGAGGTCGTATTGCGAAACATGGCGTAATATATACTAATGAGTTACATGTGCTAAGTGAAGCTTTAATGGTGGACGAAGGCTGAGTAAAGAAGCGAAAATAAATGAGCTGGTGCTGTTGTAGGCTATTTGCAAATTAAGTTGTAATGAGACTGTTTATTAACTTTGAACTGTGAAAAGATCATTTATTTCGCAAACCGGTGCACAAGAGTAAAAAGTAAAAAGTTATTTCTTCAGCCATTTACCATTGCCGAATTCCACTAATTTTTTTCTTTTTCTAAAGTATGCAATTTATAAGTTACCATATTATCCAAGAAACGAGTGCCAATAAGACCCTTTCCGAAATTAAATCTTAAAGTAAATTA
The DNA here is from genome assembly GCA_927399505.1 of Luperina testacea. NCBI lineage: Eukaryota > Metazoa > Arthropoda > Insecta > Lepidoptera > Noctuidae > Luperina > Luperina testacea. The sequence goes on along the minus strand of OV656777.1, from coordinate 9,511,425 downwards.
CATATTTGCATAGATTGCAGGTACAGACGCCAGCACATCAACCTACCACAATCTGTCAGATTTTCCCAATCAACTTTGAACCTTATGCTTTAGCAATAAAGTTGAAAATCTATTAAAGAAATCTGACAGATTGTGGTAGGTTGATGTGCTGGCGTCCGTACATAAAACAAGATGTAACAGTAAAATTGATGATCCTTGTATAGTACAATATACCTGGAACGGAACTTCCAAGAAAGCCGCAAAATTACACCACATCTTCAATTTAATTAATGTCTCTTGATTAAGTCTTTAGCCATCATCTGTCTATAAGACAACATAAGATATTCGAACACCCTGATTGAAATCTCAAAAAGGTATTATGTTACAAGTTTTCACAGTTGGCAAGGCCCGCTTAGGAAACTTGCTTACCTTATAACTTGGCGTTTCTATCTTGCCCTTAAAGGTTACTAGAAATAAAGCTATAAGTATTTTCGCATGTCGGCACGAACGAACTATATAAGATAGCACATACCGTGGTAAAAATATTAGCCAGTCAGCAAGATAGAGGTGACTAGAAAAAAAAGCTTTTTGAACGTCTGTTCGTCCGTGGGACTGTCAAAGGCTGATGTTTTAAGGAAATTAACGACTAGTATTGTTTTGTTTCATGGTTATCTGCACCTCGCGTTTTTATTCCGACTTCCAAAAAAAAAACACAACTAAGTGAAAAATAACTTAAATTTCGGAAGTTGGTGTCTTTGGTTTTGTGTTGTCAATATGACAGACGACTGTCCCCCAAAACGCCCACCCTTCACCATTTCGTAGCGCGTTAGCTGGGCATAAGAAGTGGCACAACAAACTCCCCAGCAGCACAGCCGTCTGTTCAGCTAGACGACCAGGTCACGACAGACGCCATTTGAAGTATTGTCTGAAAACTTCTTTTTGTTAGTAAATATCAGTCATCCGTACCTTAGTAAGCTTTTGGACGAATGCCAATTGGCAATGTCCATATTGGGTCGCATTTCGGAACATAGCTTTTAATTGTGATGTATCACGACAGTTTTGGCTATGGTTTTCACAATACAGATTTTTGGCAAGACCCGTAACGCTGGGATCGTCAGTTCGTTAATATAGGGGTCTTATCGAAGCCCGCCGGCGGCGGATAGAATAGAGCCGCGGCCTTATTGATAAAAAAATCTCACAACCATCTTTGAATCCTGTATTGAATTTAAATTTAATACTTTTTGTTTACAACAACAGGAAAACGTGTCGTAGTAAAATACGGAATTTGTGTGGTCTTCAAAACCAGCCAAATAAAGTAAAATGATTATGCTAATGGTCTATTGGTAATTTATATGGTGTACATAATAAAGAGTATTCTATTCTATTGCCCGCAACTTTGTATGCATACAAACTTCAACCTTTTGGACTCAAGTATGAATCTCTTTGTACAGCTTCTATTGAACTTAGTCTTCCAAATTACGTGTTCCTATTTATAGTGACTAGGTTGTATGTAGCCTGTCTTCTTATGCAAATATTAAAACAGTCAATGTAATTCACAAAACACTGCAATGAAACATTTGGGCAGGTAAATGGCGAAACAGTTTCGACAAATTTCGACATTTCCGCACCTCCGCACCTCATGGTAAAACCCTCATTACACAATGTTGCGTTATTTGATATCAACGATTCTTTAAAATATACGATATACTTACTATGTTTTATATTTTGAAATAATATAAAAAAAAATATTTTGTAATGTGGGTGTGCCATAATTATGCGTTGGGTTCTTGGGATTTCCTTATGCAATAAGAGGGTATAGTAATCTGTATGCTTATACTTAGTTTCTGCCCACTGGTCTTATCCGTGTTATTATGTACTTACGAGTACCGCTAGTGCTAGCTAGACCATAATGACATTATTTGCGACTCGACGCATATCAACGTAACACATTCGTTGCCTTAAGACAGCAATAATCTTCGAATCATAGTTATATCGCCATCAACTTTGAGATCGTTAAGTTTTCCTCATTAAATAAAAGCTACCAAGGAAAACCCAATAAGTGGGTTGCGAACAAGTTTCTTACATAACTGTTAATTTATGTATAAAAAAACCTACGTGCCTTGTCCTACCGTAGGCGGGAAATCACAGGCAAATTTACATTATGCGGCCGTAAAAATACAGCTACATTTTAGTAAAGTTCGGCAGCGGCTTTGTAGAGATCTGACACTCGTACATATTTGACAGTTTCAGTCTAAAACTCCATTGGTCATTCTTAACTATCGCGTACTGTATATTTCTTATTAAAACTGTCTTCTAACACCTCAATAACCCAATATCTTCTCAATTCCAGCCCAAACCAAAAAAAGCCAAAAGCCCAAATGACTCGGACGATGACGCAAGCGAACAGGACCCTTCAGAAAAGGCTCCCCTCATGGGCAGTACCAACAGCCTTGCACAAACCACTAAGAAGCCGGAGATCATTGCCAATATACCCAAGGTCAAGTTTGATGAGAAGAAAGAACAGCCTAATGATAAGGAAAAGGAAGTGGAGAAGGAAGATAGAGTGATTGGATCACAGCCTGTTAAGAGACGAAGTGAGTATGGTCCTATTCAGCTACTTCTACATTAGTTAAATTTTTAAAAACCGGCCCGAAAGTCTTACCAAGGATTATCATGTTACCCAGTAACTCATAGGCACTCGCTTCGGAAATGAGGGTTTTCGTGAAAATTTACGACACCAGTTGGCACCACTGTGACAAGAGGTCTTCCAATATAAAATATATGATGACGTTCATCATTCGATTCATTCATTCGTTCATCATTCAGTCATGACTAAAGAAAATATAGGCTCTTTGACAGATGCCTGGACCTGACGTGTCAGTGCTGCCACCTAGCGAACGTCATTTCAGAAAACCCTCATTGCGTAGCACACTATCAGTAGCAATGGCTTTCATTTTGACAGTTCAGCAACATTCATTAGTTTATTTACGTTGTTGAGCAGACAAATTTGTCGAACATATGAAGCAATGTATTAACAATACCCTTCAAAATTATTCAGATTGTGATTGAAAGTGTGTTACGCCATTAAGGTGTTGGTTAGACTGGAATCCGACTTCTAACATCGTTGGGAAATAGCTAGGTAGATGATGACACTAGGTTTTTTTCCATGCAAAATTATTCAATCATATCCACGACATCGTGCTAGATATTCTGTTGAATCGCAATAAGATGTTATCATTAAATCAGCGAGTGGTGATGCCAGTAATTTGCCTTATAAAATCAAACTTTCTTTAAATCATTACCGTCATTGTAAAGAACTCACCGTAATTCATGAGGAAATCCAATTGTAACCGAGTGAGGAAAATCTTTCTATCTTATCAATCAACAAATCTGCCTAGCCTTTTCCTGACTGTGTTGGGGTCAGCTTCCAGTCTAACCGGATGCAGCTTAATACCAGTATTTAAGATGGAGCGACTGCCCATCTGGTCTCCACAACCCAGTGTGTGGGTAATACGATACTCCTTGGTAAGACTGGTTTGTCAGACGTTCGGGTTTCTGATGACCCGTTACGACTGTATAAGATCGGCGAATGACAACCGTGACCAATGGCTTAACGTGCTTTCCGAGGCACGGAGGGGTCTCAGTATGTAAAGATGCTCAATCACCCACTGACAAACCTCGGCAAGCGTATCTTAACCTGATCGATCGACCCGTGCGGGGTGTTATTACTTAGCCACGAGACCCTCATAAATTGTCAAATATTGTAATTATAATTTTCTTGTTCCAGGTTCCCAAGACTCGCCCGTAGTCATATCAGTACTAGAAGACGTCAAAAGAATAAAAGTGAACAACAGCAAAAAGGAGCCACAGACTAACGGAGCGATCCTACAACAACCAGCGAGTCTATACCCGCATCTATCAGACATTGAGACAGACACCTCGCATACTCAAGAGGAATATTCAGACTGTGGCGGATCAAGGTGTGGACATTACACTCTCGAATGCGTCTTCTTCTTTCTCTGTATTTAAGTTTCAGGACGAAAGTTGCTTGGGATTAAAACTAGATGGCGTTGTACTCAATTTTGGAGTTCAAGATGGCGGTGTTACAGCAACTGTTGTGCGAGCGGTTGCTATTTAGTTTTTAAATGATGTTCCTATTAATTTAGGATGTAATTGTTTATGTTAGTGTTTAGTTCTCAGGAACAAATAAGGACAAAAAACGCTAAATACAAACTTGAAACATTGAATACCTGTTCCACAAAGTTGCTGTAACAAAAAAACTAAACTTCGATAACGTTTCGATAGATATTTATTAATATTCCTATTAATTCGCTATTTATTATACGTTCTTATAGGTGTAGACAGGTTGCCTAGCCAGTTTTATAGATACTAGGTCGTAACTCAGACTTGAACACATGACTCGGCGGCATTGATCTGATTCTTTAAAGCTTCCGCAGACACGCGACGGTGCGACGCAATGCTGCTAAAACAATTTTCATGTTGTTGTACTAGAGTTGCGTTACACCTGTCTGCGGGGAACCTTTAATAGGTAATCATACATAGGATTGCAATCATTAAAATGCATTTAGATATAAATGAAAACTGTGGTAAATATTATAATGACTGCTATTAGTATGTCGACCGCCTATCGATATGAATCATTCAAATGACAATATAAATATTTAATTCAATTTCAATTTTTTTTTTTTTTTTTTTTCAATTTTTATATTCAATTTTCTAAGGATACGTATTAGGGTTTTTAAAAATGATAAATACTTTAACCAGGTTGTCGGCCATTTTGAAATCGGAACTTTAACGCGGTTGTCTGCCATTTTTTAATCGGTAATTTTGAAATTAATAACCCTTTTACTGATAACGCATTTTATATCGCATATTTTAATAATAATAAAAAAGCAATAAAACTTTCAATTAATTTATAATTGAATTGAATTTAAACTCGTGCCTAAATTATAATGGACTGTTTTACAAAAGTTTTTTGATATGTAGGTATTAATTTATTGTAAGTGATATTTGAAATTGAATGTTTCCGGTGGTAAAACGAGAGTGCTAACTCACATTACGCGGTAATTAACGTAGGCATAAATATCGTGGCACGTAAGGAGATATTCGACTCTAGGAGTTAAATGAAATATCGGTACCCTACCTAATAAAAAGCAATAATAATCAGCCTATAACGTTCCCACTGCTGAGACAGCCATACATGACAGCCATAACGTCAAATCCCGTACAATCCGTCAATCCCGCAATGCAATCTCGTCTCAGCGACAATCAATGTAGCTAACAAAACTTGACATAAACTCAGCTAAATTAGAAGTATGTATATATTTTTGACAGATTGAGACTGAGATTAGAATTCGAAAGTACAGACGCCAGCACATCAAGCTAACCAAAACTGTTAAATTTTCCCAATCAACTTTGAACCTTATGCTTTAGCTATAAAGTTGAAAATCTATTACAGAAATTTGACAGTTTGTAGTAGCTTGATGTGCTGGCGTCTGTACATAAAAATACGGGAATTGCCCCTCAAGTTTTCTGTCAACTCCTTCCATAGACTACAGAAGTCAATTTAAAAAATATTTGTATTGTTTCTGCTATAAACATTAGCTCAGTCACACTCCTTTGTCCCACGGTTCAGTCATACCGACAATATCCGAGTGTCAAAGTAATTCAATACATTGTCGGAGGCACGGCCGTACGTTTCACAATAATCCGTTATTTTACACGGCGCCGATTGCGAAATCGTCACGTTTGTACTTCTTGTATTACTAAGTGCAAACCTTTGCTTGAAATAGATGGTATGGGTTATTAACACTTGTATAAGTGTTGAACTGTTTGAAGAGCTTAGTATTGCGAACTGAGAATTATTGGGATTTATGCCCTAATGTAACTGGCGCACATATTTGCGAAAATTTGGGGAATGTAGGCGTCGTAGTATATGTATTGCGTAAGTTATAGCTAAGCCTAAATGACTAAAGTGTATGAAATGTTGAAGTACAATGACTGTTGTATCAAATTAATACAGAAGCGTTTAAGCGTTTGCTTTTGTTGAATACGGAGTGTATCCAAAACTAAGCAAATTTCTGTTCATAATAATGTTGCAAAATTTTCTCCCTCGTATACATTTCACTCGGAAGTATTTGAGAATCAAACTCGTTTACCAAATTGTCTTCTTACTCAACACAAGAGTTAGTTACCTCCTTAGGTCTCCATAATCCCTTTCAAATAATTGAAAGACTGATGAACCTTAGAATAATTCTTCTAAAATTGCAAGCCTACTTTAAATCTACTAAATAAAAACCAAGTCCCCATTAATTACAGTGTGCAAAACAGACTACTGTAGTTCATTAGGTATTCAGCTAATGCTCCGCGTTATTGGGTCAAGTTGATTTGCATGGTGGCCGGTTATGGCGGCGAAAAAATCGTTCATTATCTAGCGTACATATCTAAACAGGCTGCGATACCCTTTTATTGAAAACGTGAACCTTTTTGTTCATGCAATTTTTCCCTTTATATTGCTTCGTATTTGTAATGTATGTATACTAATTTATTTGAGAATGCCGTGTATAAAAAAAAAAGACAGCTATTTTTATTTACTCCTTATGACTAGCTTTACTATTTGCTTAAAAACATATCTACATAATGTATTTAGAAATATGAAAAAAATAATGTATTAGGAGTTCAGTTAGAATTTGAGCAAGTCATCTTTCCAGTCTGATTTTCGCATCGACTGATTTTCAGCCGTTTAAGGATATCCCAGGAAACAAAAAATTACGTTAATTGTGATGTTCTCCAAAGTGGTTCTCCATTTCGCAGTTTTAACGCCTCGTAAAGAATGCAAACGGTGCCTTATCAAATATCATCGTTCTGCATTTATTCCAAAAAAAAGCTGTAGGGCCAGTGCTCTATGCCCGGTTGGTGGTAAAAGGTTCTCCCCCAGTATAGACGCCAGCACATCAACTTACTACTATCTGTCAAATTTCTTTAATAGATTTTCAACTTTATCCCCAAAGCATAAGGTTCAAAGTTGATTGGGAAAATTTGATATTTTCGGTTAGCTTGATGTGCTGGCGTCTGTACATAGGACTTGAACAAAACTGGTGAAATGTGGGTGTTATTATAGTTGCCACCTCTGTGTAACCCATCGGGGATTGCAGACTTGATGTTATATGTTATTTATAGTCGGCGTAACGTGACCACTCTTCTCAGTATCCACCCTCTTTCTAGCCCTATCATCTTTCACAGAACCAATCCACCGTTTCTTCGATGTTCCCCAACTCTCATAGCTAATAGTATGCTAAATTATAAAAGAAAATCAATAAAAAGTTAATTCCTAAGACTGTATGTTGCCTATTAGCATGTAGTGGTTTTACTACATTCTGTTGTACTATAGCTTAGGTTAGATATACACGGGTCTACTTAACTGGCGTACTGTGCACAATTATTAAGAGTACTACTTATTATTCACGCATAATAATACTGCAGTACAATTTCATGTTTTTAATATTTGAAAATAACCAGAAGTAAAAGCTAGGTAGGAGAGAATATTTCCATTTAAGGGGGATGCGCTCAAGTAGCCCGCAAAAATCAAATTTACTTACGTTTGTTGCAATTTGCAGTTCAGTGTCGGGTTTTATGTTGATTGAAATATGATTCGCGACCGTAACAAATATGGCTTTATAGAATTACCTATAATCATTAGAATCAGCAATACAACTCCTCAAGTTAGAATTGGCCTCGAATGTCATGATTTCATGAAATAGTCATTCAATTTGGTAATATGAACTTATAGAGATGTATTGATGATTTTTATAATTCTATAAATAAATGTTTATTACGGCCGCGATCATATTTAGATCGACATACAACTGACCTGCAAATTAAAAAAAAAAAAACTTTCCCGGGTTCCCTGATGCTTTCGCCTTAACAAAACTAACTAGTGTTGTGAAACTGTCAGTTGAGGCATATCATAAATATTGTTAGCCATTTAGCAAAAAAAAAAAAGAAACATTTACGGGGTTTTGTTTCAAGGCTCCTTGGTGGGCTTCATTTGCTTTTTATTGTAGGTTTCGTTATAAATATGCCGCGGTGAACAGTTAGGGAAAATATATCTGATTGGTTATAGGGCAGAGACACTTATTAACATCAATGCATATTTTGTACAAAAAAATAATGTTGTTTTTATGGTAAACTTTTAAGTCATTCAACTATTAGAATTTTAATCATGGACAACGATTTGAGTACTTAGTGTCATAATATGCATTTTAAAATCATTATTAAAAAACATCTTAAGTTACCTGTGAATTGATGTTCAAAAGTGTGTTTCACCATTTTCATTCTATAATATCGAAAACTACTTAATTATCTACTAAGTACAATAAAATTAGCAATACACAATCGAATGTTGACAACAGTAGGTATAACAGAACCGGTACAAAAAAAAAATACTAGAATTACAAAATCTGTCGACGAAGGCTTATCTGTAGCAAAATACTAGGTTAAATTATTTGGGTTTAATGCCTAGGCATTTGCAGAAAAGATACATGCATAATCAAGTTGGACTACTCAATGTAAAATAGACTTTATAGCTGTGTTCATAAAATTGAAATTATCGAATACTTAATTAGTTAATATTTGCAATATTTTAACAGTCGAAGGTGGGAATTCTATGAATGCGATCATGCGATTTGTCGCATTGAGCTTATAGAGGTATGAGGAACAGGGTGTAAAGTTCACTCAACCTCCATAGAAAAGGGAGGATCCTCCGACCAGACGGGTGTTGTGTCTGGCGGGCAACTGCCCGTTGATTCATGTCGGGCCGTTGTATCTATGCTAGTTGCGCGGTAAACTCTGCTTGCGCGATGCAGGATTTGCGTGACGTCATATGACGCGTTGTTTACATGTGGCGTTGTAGATACCGCTACAAGCTGTTTACTCGACTTGTCGCAAATACAATTATTATGTCGTATAGGGTATAATAAGCTGCCTCATTAGTCTAGTGGTCGCAAGCGCTACAGCTGAGCATGAGCAAAGTCTGTCAAAGTCGGGCAAAGTATTATTGGGTTTTTCCATCAGGAATTTCTCAGTAGTAGCCCGGAATTTTGATTTGTGCTGGCGAAATGTGGGTGTACTAGGGTCAGCGCAGACACAGAGGAATAATCCCCGCGCGGTCTCGGGCATTTTCTTTACGGATCGAGTATGTTCGAGCTGATTCCCGCATATCTTCGAGGACGCGCGAGCAATTTTGTCAGGTTCAAGCATTTATGCACTTTATTGTAATAATTTTAAAGTTTATTTTCAAGTGCGTTAATAAAATCCTCTCCGCTGCGCCCCGTTCTGTCTGCGCTAACCCCTAGAGGTACTCACACCTCTGCCTAATCTCTCGCGAATACAGTCGTGATTGTTAAAGAATGACGTTATTTTCTGACAATGCCAGGAATCGTATGTCTGCATTCATAAAACTGAACAAAATGCCATATTATCAACATCAAGCATTTTCATAACAAGCCATTTTTTTTCGATGACGTTTTAATTTAATATACTTAATTTAATTTCGAATAAGGCTTATCTCACTAAGATGCTATGGTGGTGGCTGCCAGCAAAATGTAGGGTGTTAGGGAACGCGCAACCTGCCAGTCGATTCTGTAAAAATCTCACCGTGATAACTTAGGTGAAGTGAGTTTGTTTTTGCTAGGAATTGACTAGTGCCGTCAATAGTTTGACGGCTCATTCCACGCTCACTTCACCTAAGTTTTCACGGTGAGATGGTTACAGAATCGCACTGCTGTACCCTAAATGCGTAACACACTATCATCTGAATAATTTTGAAGGATATTGCTAATCCATTGCCTCATATGTTCGAAAAATGTGTCTGCTCAACAACGTAAATAACGCAATGAATGTTGTTGAACTGTCAAAATGAAACCTATTGCTACTGATAGTGTGTTACGCGATTACCCCGCTGTTACCATGGATTTAGTACATGATTCTTTTGCTGAAGTCGTGGTTACAGTTTGCGCGTCGAATTCAGTAAGCGAAAAGGACGAATATCGGCCAACAATTTAAAGAAAAATAAACCTTACTAAACAAAAAAGGCGCCATCCATTAAGGCTCATTTTTCCCTATTCCCTTTCCTCAGATGCGCCCCTTTTACTTACGGCGGCAGTATTGGTGGGTAACAAACCATACATTTTTTGGCAGTACGACCATGGTAGCGTCGCCACTGGTGTCCCAGTGAGATAGGGCCCTAATATTATAATTATAAGACTCCTTTTCAGGTATTTTATAAATTATGTTGTCTGTGATAATTATTAAACTTAATTAGTAATGTTTTTTTTGTAAAATAAAGATATTGAAACATGTTTTTGGTTATTTTATTCCTTTTGTTTTGCTGTGATACCCTTACCTATAATAATTATTTTTAAACCTACAAGATGGCAGGGGCATCAACACACACATTTTAACCATGACGAGACCCCTAGAAAATTTTCTTCGGTTATCAAAAAAACATCAGCTATTTCATAGTAAAGCGCAATATCTACGCGAACAAATTGTACTGAGAAGCATTTTTTTTTTTAATTATTGACGAAAATTTTAAACGCAGTTGGTTTTAGAATCATTTATAATCTATGGTAACAAACAGGCTGTGCGTCGATGTCCATGTCATCCTGTACTGAAGAATCTCAGTATGTTGTTTGGTTTATATTCTTGCTATATCCCTTATTTCGAGCCAGGATAAATACTGATCAAAACTGTTCTGTTTGTATTACACGTGCGTGTCCGATTTTACAGACAAATCTGCAGTCACTGCATGTAAACATGTAAAATACTTTGTATTCAGGTGCATCCGGTTAAACTGGAAACCTACCCCTACGTAGTTTACTAACAAATATGGATGTAATAAATCTGAAATAAATTATTATTATTATAATGATGAGTACAATGACCGCTTAGAGGTTGTTAATGTTTTACCAATAACCCTATATAAATCGACAAATGTATGGAACATCTGATTGATTTTTCCTGATTTAGGATTGGTCCTCTATTAAAAGTTGTATCATACACATCTGCTTAGCCTTTTTCTATGTTGGAGTCGGCTTCCAGTCTAACTGGATGCAGCTGAATAGCAGTATTTTACATGGAGCGACTGCCTATCTGACCTCCACAACCCAGTTACTGGGTAATACGATTGATAAGACTGGTTGTCAAGACCTTCTCACGACCCGTAATGACTGTCAAAGATCCACCAATGACAGCCGGGACCAACGGCTTAACGTGCTTTCCGACGTACGGAATGGTCTCGGTATGTAAAGATGGTCACCCATCCACAGACAAACCGCGGCAAGCGTAGCTTATTCTGATCGATGGGCCTGTGCGGCTGTTATTATTTTAGCCATGGGAGATAATGATGAGTAGAGAAATGCGACTAACGAATAACGATAGTACGCTAATAATAGCTTACAAAGTTGAGGCTAGTACAGATGGCCAGCACATCAACCTATTACACATCTGTCAAATTTCTTTAACCGATTTTCAACTTTATCGCTAAAGCATATGGTTCAAAGTTGATTGGGAAAATTTGACAGTTTCGGGTAGCTTGATGTGCTGTCGTCTGTCCATAATTTTTTTTTTTATTCAATTTCTACAATGCCGTGGTTATAAAGTTACGATTATGCTAATACATTATGTATTACTATGTTTTCTTTAGGTACACTTCTGCCTAATCCTTGACCACAAGGCATGATGGTATGTTAAGGCCTCTACACACCAAACCCGCCGGGCCCGCCAGCTTTGTGGTATTGTGGTTACTCATAATCCTTATCTTGTAAAACAAAGTAAGCATTACTTACATAGGAACTAGAGATGCGCCGAGTAACACTTTTGCCGAGTAACGAGTACCGAGTTTTACTCGGCTCAATTTTTTTTCAACCGAGTACTCGGCCGAGTAACTCGGTTCAATCAAATTCCCATTTCGCGCGCGTAAACAAGTACAAACAGGTTCGCGCAATTTTAAATATTGATTATTATTTATTACTGTTCTCTTAATTTTGTCTCATTACTACTCATTCATTAGCATAATTTTGATTTTATTAATTGAGATTGTCAAAGATTTCCTAAAATTATTATATCTACCTGTTGTTTTAATTATATCTACCTAAATATATTGCTTTTCTTAAACAAAGTATACTCGGCATTCAAACCGAGTTATCGGCCGAGTACGAGTATCAAAAAACCCGCCGAGTACGCCGAGTACCGAGTATCAACCGAGTACTCGGCCCATCTCTAATAGGAACCTATCTTAAATCTCTTTGGTTAGGAATCTTTTCAACAGAAACTGTACAAAAACACGAAACAGATGTCAAATTAGGTATACAAACACATCTGCCTCTACCGTTGCCTGGGAGGCAAACAGATGTTTTCCTGCCTGCCATTGAATTGAATAGCAATACTAAACGGACACGCGCGGCAGATGGTAGAATGTCCTTTATAGTAGCTGCATCTGATAATTACAAAGACTGCAAGGCATTTTAGTAGTGTCTAAAGCTATTCGTAAAGAGGCTCTTTCCGGAGAAGTAATACGGAAACCACATTTTTCTGCCTAGCAGCATATTATGCTCCGGTTAAATTACAGATACATGCGGCAACTTAGCTACGCAAATAAAAATAGCGGGGTAATTGCGTATACACTATCAGTAGCAATGGGTTTAATTTTGACAGTTAACAGCATTCATTGCGTATTTACGTTGTTGAGTAGACACATTTTTCCAACTTCTGAAGCAATGGATGAGCAAAATCCTTCAAAATGATTCAGATTGTCATTGCTAGTGTGTTACGCAATTAGGATGCTGGGTTCGATTCCTGAGTCGAGCAATACGTTATTAGGTTTTGCATCTGGGATTTCTTATTAGCAGCGCGGTGTCTGGATTTGTGTCCTATTGATGAAACTAGACTCCCCCCCCTATTACATGGGTGTTAAGGCGAAAAGGCCAGGGTAGCCAGCGAAATTTTTTTTTTTTTGTTTTTTTGCAATTTGCTGGTTAGTATTAAGTTGTACGTTGATTACTATATGATTCGCGGCCGTAACAAATATGTATTTACAGAATTATAATTAAAGTCATTTGAACTCTCCAAGACCACGTAACCCCAAAGAACAACTGTTTCATAAAATCGTCATTCTTTGGGGTGACGTGGTCTTAGAGAGTTGTGTTGATGACTTTAATGATTATAATTCTGTAAATAAATATTTGTTACGGCCGCGAATCATATTTTGATCGACTTACAACTTAATACTGACCAGCAAATTGCAAAAAACGTAAGAAAATTTGAATTTCGCGGGCTACCTTAGCGCTTCCCCCTTAAGCATAATTGGCGAAATGCGGGTGTACTATAGGTAAACTACACATACATACACATATGACAAACATGTAGGCATACATACATGTCATGACTTTTTCGAGCATATTCACTCAGCGGTATTGTCCGAAAGGGTTACCGCTGGCCCGGAACATAAAGGGCTAAGGAAGGAACACGGGTGGGTTTCAGTCAGTAAAGAGTCTGACACTCCCTTCCGCTCCACCCAGAGCGGGAGGTATCATTTGATGATTTGCCATCATCAAAAAAAAAAAAAAAAGGTTCATTGATCATCCATAGTCACAAGCAATTATAAGAATGAAATCTGAGCCTATGTCAGATGTTGTCAACTTATCCTCATTGTCATTCATAGTATAATACAAGGCTCAATATTCTAAACATAGTGTAAGTACATAGAGGTCCATAAAAACCACGGTCACTTGCACACAAAAAAATATTAAGTAAGTACACATGGGCACGTTTTGTTAAAACGAGTTTACTCAAGTAAATCGAGACCTTGGCCTGTCGAAGTAGTACCATTGAACTTGAGGTAATACATGCGGCAACTCCATATCAAAGCGCATTAAAAAAAGGAGGTAAATAAAAAGAAAAGTTGTATGTAATAAACACCATTTTAATAGCAAAATCCTGGCGGTAAGAAGCTACAAGATTACAACGAAGTATTTTCTGATAGGTACAGTATTTTTATCTCAAAAGGCGACGCGCGCTTTACTTGTGGTTACCAAGTGACTGGTATTACACTCGCAGCAGGTGGCATTCCGTAAAGTCTTGCCTACCTCCATGGAAATCAAGCGCATATGTATGTATTATGTACTTGTTGATCTACCTGCCAATGAAAGTAAACGCACGGAACCATGAAAGCTATTGATGTAATCAGTGTTCAAAATGAACGCTAGTTTCACTGATAACCTAGCCTTCATAATATATAGGATACGCACACATTCGGTCCTTTTTAACTGAAACTCTGAAAGTCACACCTGAAAGTCTGAAATGAACCAAGTATAATGATAAGTTATTATCACTTAAAATCACCTTACTTGAAACACAACGAACCTGTTATTTCACTAGATTGTGCCAACCCATAGTCTTAAAAAAAATACTTGTAAGTATCGTTTTATACAGCCTTAGTTTTTATTCGGGTTCCGTACCTACCCAAAGGGTAAAGCGAGATTCTATTACTAAGACTCCGCTGTCCGTCTGTCACCAGGCTGTATCTCATGAACCGTGATAGTTAGACAGTTGAAATTTTCACAGATAATGTATTTCTGTTGCCGCTATAACAACAAATACTTAAAACAGAATAAAATAAATATTTGAGGGGGCTCCCATACAACATACATGATTTTTTTTGCCGTTTTAATAGATAATGGTACGGAACCCTTCGTGCGCGAGTCCGACTCGCACTTGGCGGGATTTTTTGAAGTAGGTACTTTAAACCTGAAAAGGGGTCAGTGTACTCATTATTATGAACGACTTATACTGTGGTACCAATCCTGAAAATTGCGAATGTACAGACGCCAGCACATCAAGCTACCCGAAACTGTCAAATTCTCCCAATCAACTTTGAACCTTATGCTCTAGCGGTAAAGTTTAAAATCTATTAAAGAAATTTGACAGATTGTAGTAACTTGATGTGCTGGCGTCTGTACTTAAATCAGCTGTTCCCTACATTTTGTTGATTTACGTTAACACAAATGTATGCTGATATTGTTTTTTTTTGTGATTTTTAGATTGTTTCCATTGTTGTAAAAGTTGTTAGTAATGATGAGTACAGTGACTCCTTCTCAGGTTTAGGGTTAATAAAAAAGAAGCTTTTATAGCCGATCTAAAAAGCGTACAAAATGAGTTATGGGGAAGTGCGCTCGCGAATCATATTTTGATCAACATTACTACAACCTGACATTAACTTTCATATAGCAAAAAACGTAAGAAACTTTGAATTTCGCGGTCTATCATGGCGCTTCCTTCTTAACCAGATCAGTTAATCTACTCCAAAGCATCTGGAAATTAAAAAAATAACATTATTGAGAATATAAACCAAACATACACTGAGATTAATCATCTTAACGTCACAGCAAAATAAAGGAATAAAATAATCGATATTGTGTATATATATATGTACTTTGTACGTAGAAAAAGTTGTTCCAATTTCTGACATAAATTTTTCCAACAATTCCAGTTCCGAAGACTTCGTCACAGAGAGTGCTCAAGAGAAAATTAACAAATCTGACAATTGGGCTGATACATCGTTTGGACGAGAAGTTATGAATGTAAGTCTATAAGAAATTATATTATACTACTTGCATAAAGAATCTAAATACGTACTGCATAAGGCATAGGTTAATTAATTTATAGCACTTACGTTTGGACCGGCATAGTTATTCACAACCATCCGACAGGCTATTGTATCGAAAATGACACATTTTGATAGCCTTGTCTGCCGCCGACAGCAAACAGCTGTCGAAAGAATAAAGTCGTCTATTTGATTAAGGCCTGATTTTTCAATCATCTGATAAAGGCTCCTTCAAACAGGCGCGACACGCGATAAAATCGCGCGCGACACAAAGGCACCGCAAGTCGCGCAACCCAACGAGCGGTGCCTTTGTGTCGCGCGCGATTCACGTCGCACGACGCGCCTGTTTGCAGGAGCCTTAACTCTATCCGAAGAATAATTTTGAAATTTAGACAGTTATCTACTATATAAAAATAAGTCGGGTTTTCTTTCCTGACGCTATAACTCCAGAACGCACGAACCGATTTCCACGGTTTTGCATTCGTTGGAAAGGTCTCGGGCTCCATGAGGTTTATAGCAAAGAAAATTCAGGAAAAATTTCAACAGAAAAGCGGGACCACGCGAGCGGAGCCGCGGGCGACCGCTAGTTTCATATAAAAATTGTCAAACGTTAATTTCATTCCTCGAATAAAAGTTATCTGGCGATGGAAAAATCAGCCCTTTGATGAAATATTTCGGGTTTTGGACTTGTGCACAGCGTTTAGAGGACTCCCACGATAACATTGATCGATGTTCGATACTGTACGGAAGCGTATCGAATTGTTGTAATAGCTTTGCTGATAATATCAGTTAGTCTGATGCCGTCTCATGTTAAGAAGACCGTCACTTGGGAACCACGACCGCGGTTCTGGTCACCTCGACCAGCATCTTACACTAAACTGAATTCTGCATCTTCGTGTAGGGCACGACTGTATGTCAGATCTTGTAACATCGTCACTTAGGAACCGCGAACGCAGTTCTGGTCGCCACGACCAGCATCTTACACTAAACTGAATTCTTCATCTTCGTATAGGGCACGACTGTATGTCAGATCTTGTAACATCGTCACTTGGGAACCGCGACCGCGGTTCTGGTCGCCTCGACTAGCATCTTACACTAAACTGAATTCATCTTCGTGTAGGGCACGACTGTATGTCAGATCTTGTAACATAGTCACTTGGGAACCGCGACCGCAGTTCTGGTCGGCACGACCAGCATCTTACACTAAACTGAATTCTTCATCTTCGTGTAAGGCACGAATGCCAACTTCGCCTCTTTCACGGCGTCGCCGGTGATAGCGCAGAGGTCACTTTGACTGCATGGAGACTGGGGCAGGAGAAGACGTGGAGCTTAGTTTGCGACACAACTCCATATAGACACCCTACTGCAGCCGTAAACTGTATTAATCACCGCATACTTACTGTGCGACCAAAACCAATTATATGAGTAACATTCTGATTTGACAATTAAATGAAAATAATAGGCTTTTAGATTCCCGATAATCTATGCCTCTTAAACTTTTTATAGTATGTATGTAAGAGGTAGTAATTATAACTAAACAATAAAGGTAAAATGTGAGGAAAACCACACAATGACACAATAATTAATCTACACACAGTGTCGCCTTTATTAGGACAAAACCTACTAGATAAAACAGTCAAACATTTATTTATTACTCGGCTCTAGCGTTACAGACATTTGTGTTCAATACAAAGCATTATTGTGTGTGTGAGCACGGTTTTATAAGCTGGAAATAATTATAAAACATTATAAATAATAAAATTTTGTTATTATTATGTAGGGTCAAATTAAATTAGTTGGCGAAACTTCATAGACGTGATAGGATATCATCCTATGTACGATAAAAAAATTGTAAAACGTTTCCTAAACTCGATAAGTTCAAGTAACTACCGCTATTAGATTACAGGGTCGACAGCTACCAACAGCGTGTATTTACATAAAATTACAAGTTTAGAAAATCTTTTTTATCACACCTGCTCTGAAAATACATACTAATTATACCAATTAGAGGGAAGAAACGCCTTTATCGCGCCCTTCAAATCCTTTCATCCCAAGGTATGGAAGTTTGTATGAAAATCCTTCCGACCCAAGGGTGGGAAGTATGTATGAAATTCCATTACATACCCGGTTTTTCTTTTTTTTTAATTTGTCAGCAGTCATACTGCCAAGAGACTTTAACTGCCTACTAATTAAATTTCAAGTAAATTGTTACTGGCCACATACAGTTTTTTTTTTACCAGTTACCAACCTCCCAAGTAACATTTCATTCGGGCCTAGGTTATAGAAAATGCCTTTAGGTTTTCCCAGGGTCGTAAAAAGGTTAATGCTTTGCTATCTAGTCATATTAAGTACTTGAGAATGATTAATAAGTCCTAAAACTAATTGTTTATTATTACAACCTTGGAGCCGCTGACAAGAGTTTAAATTAACGTTATTTTGACTTGTGTTTCAAGAGCATATAGTCCTAGGAACTTATAGTTGTCGTAGACTCTTGATTAAGTTCTGGAAAGGCTAGCATTATGCTAAAGTGAGATCTAAAGGTTTAATTTTTAACTTTGATATAACCATAAAGTTATGGAATGTTGAAATTGCTTATAAGTAATTTCTAAAACCTACTTAAAACTTATAGGTAGTGTTATAGTTGTCTAAGTAAACAAATTAGGACTGCGTGGTGAAAACCTAAACCAATAAGCTATTTTTATGAGCTGAAGGCATGCTTAAAGTCCTACAAGAATATTTTAAAGCTTTAGAGGCATCCTCAAATAATGTTAGTTGTGTCTAGGGTTGCCAACCATTGGTAATTATACTTTATACTTTTACATACAAATAAAGTATGCGAAAATACTTTATTTTCAACCTTTACTGTGATGCGTAAAACATACTCATCATGGGTACTTAACGATTTATAATTTACCTATCCCTATATACCTATAGTTTTTTCTATAATGAATCTAAAGTGGCGAGAAGAGAGAAATAGAGCATCAATAAATTTAATTAAAAACGAATTGTTTATTTATTTAAATTTAAACGTTGATTGTCAAACAAGCTTTGTAACATTTAAAGACAACAAAAAATTGTTAGTATGTGCTAAAAGCACACAAAAATACGTGTTTAAAGCAATAAAAACATACAGTTTGAAAAATACTTTTTTTTCTTTCTAATACTTTATTTTTTTCCTATTCAAACCACTTTATACGTTTTTTTTGTCAAAAAAAGTTGGCAACCCTATTGTGTCCGCGAATTCAAAGCATTCCGTTGTATTAAAGTCTTAAAGTCAAGTCAAGTAGTCAAAGTCTTGAACTACTCCTGGCGATAACCTTAAAGCTGCGAAAACAGCCTTGTAGTTTTAAGTAGCTCCGCGAGATGATCTGTAGCTCTTATTTTGGCAAACATTAAGAGCTTTTAGCTGTTACAGTTCTGAAAATGTTAATTTTAATGCTTTCTAGTAATTTCCTAACGCCAGCCATATTTTTTTACTGAAATGAAAAAAAATCTAAACAAAAAGCAATATTTTAAGTCATCATGGCAAAATTAAGTAACGTGTGCTATGTGATTTAAAATATATGATTTTTATATGAATAGAAGTTTTATTTCTAATGCAACTTACTACCAACCACCTAATTTTATAATTTTTATTTCATTAAAATATCTTCTAAATTTTTTACTTGCGAAAGGCCCGTCTCGTATACAGCACTATTATCCTAAAGTTTCACGATAAAGTGCCAGTCGCACTATTTTTTTGATTTTTCCTGACTTCAGCAAGCAACTTATTATTTTTTATGAATATAATAACACTTACATCTAGCCATTTTGAAACTTGGTATAATGACAGGGAATGGCGCCATTATAAATAAGTATTTAAATCCACGATTGGTAAAATAAATCTTACACAGAAACATTTTAAAACCTGAGAGTCCTGGAAAGGCATTAATTCATGTCCATCAAAAAGGTTTTAAGTTGTCATTGAGTTAAATCCATGACTAATTTAGAACTTAAAAGCTGCCTTGTTAGGTCATATTAACGTTAAATTAAGGTTGTGAAGGTTATATTTGGGTTCTGTGTAAGTAGTTTGAAAGGTTTTGAATTTGAGCTATAGGTTTTGCTGTAGCTCTCAGAAAGGTTCTAAAACTTGGGCCCTTTTTGCACTCAGGAGGTTAATATAAGCTTAATATAACGTTATTAAGTCTATTAAGACTTACGAACAGATTTCCATACAAAGGTTCTAGAACCTTTCCAAAACCTTTCTAAAACCTAAAATGTTACTTGGGCTCCTTGGTGCATACAGAAAATTAAAAACGAAATTATTTTTGTATATAAAACGCGGACTTCTTAACAATTCAAAAGTGCCTGTAAATGGTTTAATTGAAAATAAATGGTTTGAGTTTGAGAACAGAAAGGAGGCCTGTGTCTCACCAGTGGGAACACTATAGACTGATTATGTATGATTTTGATACACTTCAACGTGTACCTAAGTATTTTTTGTTACTAAGGCGTCGTGTAAAAAATAGCTGCACTTTTAATAATTGTACTTTTAATTAAATATAAACATTTCTATGCATTTATGTCCATAATTTTCCTCGTAGGTGTAATAAAAAGCACTATACATCCCTCAGGATAAAGTACAGTTCCATACCTCAAATGGTTTGCGCCCCTCGCAAGCTCGTGGCGCAAATGCCATAATCTCGGTATGGAACTGTCACTTTCTTCCCTCTGAAGTAATGTACTATTAAATTTTGTTATGTTTGTTTTGTCGACATTACATATCAAGTCAAGTCGACATTACATATCCATCAAGTCTGTGAAGTTTCGCCAGCTAATTTAAATTTACCATATATTATGTATTATTATTATTTTTTTTCGATCGGCATCTTTAAAATGTGTATTGACCAGATTGCAAAGTTATATCGGCGATAAATGCCTAGAGAATGTCGGTAAGTATTATTTGCTATTTAAATTAATTAAATAACGTGTTTACATCAGGTGGTAAAGAAAAACAACACAAGTTACAAGAAAGCGGTGCGCGAGAGTGACTCTGAAAGCAGCGGATTGGACAGCGAACTCGACGATATTCTGGACGAGGCGATTAATGAGCAGAGCGAGGGACCGACGCCACCTAAAGTTAACAAGGTACAAATATTAAACATTACACATACATACATAAACTCACGCCTTCTTGCAAAAGGGGTAGGCTGAACCATTACAATGTTCATAATAGTTCTCCGTGCTGTAAATGATTTGGGAAGATGACCAGTTTTTAGAAGAGCTCTGAGATACAGTATCCTCACGTTGATGGTACTAAAGCTTTTTCTAAAATTAAATGTGCCATCATATCAGCCGGGTACTTGTGCACCTACAAGCTTATCTTTTGGTCAAATTACAAAGGTTTGTAATTTGGCCAACCTAAGCTTGGTTGGTTGGTAAGGTAAGGTTGCACACGTAGAGCAGTGATTGATAGCAGTGGTAACGGCCGCGACTTGCGAGTGGTAGGTCGTAGGTTTGAACCCAGGCAGGCGCTTCACTTTATGTAAATTATTCCATCACTCTCAAAACGGTGAAGGTAAATATCTCAAGGAAACCGGTATGTCCTAGAACCAAAAATTCGAAGACATTGTTCCATCTACCAACCCGCACGGGGCCCGCGTGGGTTACGACGGCCCACTCCCTCTCACCGAGAGGAGGCCTGTGTCCCAGCAGTGGGAACATTATAAGCTGATTATTCTAGATTAGACACGGGTAAAGTCCACACAGTCTAATTACCAAAGAATGTTTTTGGAATGTGTAATCTTCTGAGGTGGTTCATTCGAAATACATGTATGTTATCTGGGGTTGTAGAAGTAATTGACCTGACCAATGGCTCACTCAAATTGTTGCAGCCTATGATCAAATACTTAGTTATCTAAACAAAGACAATACGACGCACAAACAAAACTGTTGTGTTACTACAAATCATCTTATGCGTCCTCTGTTTTAATTTTCTCAGTAAAACATGACAAATATCTAACGTATTCCAACGAATTATAAAACAACACAATACGCTAGACATTGTTGTGCAAATATCCATTGTCTTTTCTTTAGTATTAGCTAGTTACTGTCACAGTACGCAACATTGAGTGAATAAGTCTTTATTTGTTGCAAATAATTCATCTAGTGGACTTAAATAATGTCGGGTTTGTTGAAAATTATGGTGCCACTTAATAAAAAGGTGAAAAAATAAAAGAATGTGAAGTCTTTCAGACATTCTTATATATAAAAATCAATTGCCGTTCATTAATCTCGCGAAAACTCGAAAATGGCTCGACCGATTGTAATGAAACTTTGGTAACATAAACTTTACTAATGTTAAAGTGAACGAAATCTATCCCCTAGTCTGTTAGGCAATCTTTTTAAGTTCGGTAGCAATAGAAAAAGTAATTGTCTCTCATTAGTGACTGTTGAGCTCATAAGCACGCTAAAACGGATTTAAACCACAGTTAAAACTATATTGCTCTCAAAACGGTGAAGGAAACCGACCAACCTTCTCGCCAAAACACCATTGACCCGCGCTATTTGGGTTATTAACGATATTCACGTGAAGATCGATATATTTACATGCCATTTGAGTGAACTCGCAAAAATACTGATGTTCTTTTTATGTTATAAGGTAGATTAGAGTAGGCTATATATTGTTGTTTTTATTTTGTTTTATTTTATCTTCTTTAGGGAATTTAGTCCATAATATTATTTTCAACACATTTGCTCGAAAAATGCATTTACAAAGCCTGTATACATTGTTCGAAAGTTAAAAATTACGCACTATACAACGGAACGTGCGGTAAAATAGGTACTCTCACCTAAGTACCTATTTTACCGCACGTTCCGTTGTATAGCACCGTGCGTTTTCTTTACGGTTTTTTTTTAATTTCCATTAAAAAGAAATATAACAATTCCACCAAAGAGTTTTACATTATGAGAATAAACTACCTGACTGATCGAACCTCCTTGGAAGCGCTTTTGCTCAATACGTTGTCTCACTTTAATACTAAAGAGTAAATGAGACGAAAGATGTAGTTCTAATTTTCACCACGTGCATGTGGCGCCATTTGCAAATTCGCGCCATTTTCATATTAGAAACTTCATGGAGTTTTTGGCGGGATTTCTTCGAGTGAAGTCTAGTTGGCTGTTTTAATTATTCGCAAATTGATTCCTAGTGGATATTGTGATGTAAAATTGGTGTAGTTTTGTGTCTCAAGTGTCTGCGCAACTGGACAATATGTGGAATCATTGAAACAGACGCGATCCCGGTAAAATGGAGCTGAGAATTTTTTTTGTAGTTTTGGCTACCTCAGCGAAGTTTACCGGGAAACTTGATTCGATACATTTGCTGCCAAATACTCCTAATACATTAGAATGTGTACACCCATATTCTAATGTCAGGTTAGACTAAAAAAAAAAATCGTAACTGATGACTAGGCAGCATGGTCTCAGACTAGCCTTTAAAAAAAAAAAAAAAAATTAGAAACTTCAAAAATTGTTGCTACTTTCCCACTGTTAAATAATAATAAACAAAATAATAATATGAGTTCAACATACTAAGTGTGAAATTAATAGGTAATGTTAGTAAGTCAGTTAAGCTTCCAAAGCAGCAAATTTCACTGAATTTCAATAATTGTTCAAATTTTACTATTAATTTCCAAGAGTAGTGACCTATCTGTTTATTTTCTTATTTGCTATTAAAAATAGTCAAATGAAAAAGTTTGTTTAATTACATACTGTACTGTTTTCTCGCAAATGTGTTGAAAAACATTGTATGACACACGTGCAGAAATTGGTATTTACAAACTCGTGACTATGGTAAGCCCTCGACTTCGTCTCGGGCTTACATTCGTCTACTCGTTTGTAAAAACCAACTTACCGCACTAGTATCATAAATAACTATTTTAGATTTTAATACTTAAATTACTAGTTTTTACGTTTTTCATAGTTTTAAATTGTAAGATCTTAAGTTAATTTTAAGACCACGCTATCGCATTAGGTATACACCTGTAATGATAGTGGTAGGGAGATTTTAATAAATAAATAAATAAAAATAAATAAATAAATCTTGAGAAAGCCGATATGTCATAGAACCGACAATTTAAAGACATTACTTATATCATATCTACTAATCTGCACTGGGCCCGCTTGGTAGGTCCGTGGATAAATATCTTATTTTAAAAAAAATAACTGGAAATCTCTGTTTTTATAAAAAAAAAAAAATCGGTCTAATTTGGCTGTAACACTATTTTTCGAAAATGTTCTTAATTAACTTTTTAGACCTATCCTGCTTATGTGTATGAAGTTTTATTAAAATCGGTTCATTCATTTCGAAAAACAAGGACTTGAAAGTTTGTATGAAATGCCGTACGGCGTAAACGCTCTTAAGCTGATCAGTTAGTGCACGCGGGTCTTTCGAACCCTAACTTATTTCGCTTGACCAACCACTACTGGGGGTTGGTTGCAGCATTCCGTCGAGTCCTCATCAAGTTTCGTGTACCAGGAGCGCTCTGCCTTCAAGTCTCCGCTGAAGGTGCAGCCCCACACTCCCAGGGTCGATAAGGGCAGCGAGCTGGTTCACAGTGTCAGCTTCTACAGGCGCATGCAGAACGCGGTGAGTGGAATATTAATACGCTATTTTTATATGAATAATACCTATAAACAAGTTACTAAAATTCAACAGATCTCGCAAAAAATAGTTTGTGTAAATATAACTCCCAACAAATCATACTATCAAAAGTAAACCTCTACATATATTTCTATGGTGATGTGATATTAAATAGGTAAATATTTGGTAGCATACGCGTTAAGCTCTGAAATTATAAAGAGAAAAGTAAAATGATAAATGATTTTATTTCTGTAAGTAGTAGGTTTGTACAACACTTTTACACACGTCAATCATAATTTTAATACAAATGAGATGAGGTCGGCGTTTCCTATCTGACTATTCTGAGAAGAAAGGCCGAAACAAACTCAGAGGTTTCTTTTTAAAATCCAGACATAATCTTGGTCAGATCATGTGAAGAACATGTAGATTGGTGTCTGAAATGGTCTTTTGAGGAAAGAACCACACAGATTGAGTGGACCTGTCCAGGTGGTGCACGCATTTATCAGTAAAGAATTTTTGTATGTGTGTTTGCTTTTACATTTTTTATCCCCATTATTCCGTGCGTGTGAAACATCGTCAACTCATCAAAATATAAATATCCACGTCCATTATAAAGATTCTATACGCTAGGCTCTCTTTGTTCTATAATATTATTGTTTCCCCCAAAGTCTTCTACCCCCACAACCCCTATGCGTGTGATACGGCACGTATCGCCGGACCGCGAGCCGCCCGCCACGCCGGACGAGCCGGCCTCCTCCGTCACGACCGTGCGTGAGAGAATCAAGGAGCTACAGAACGAGATAGTGAAGCAGCAGACTGTTATATCACAGGTAAACAGAGGATTATATACGTTATTATTTATTGTTCTTTGAACGAGCCATTGGTCAAATCTACTACCATTTTTGTAAAAATATAATTTAAAAGAGTGTCCATGGAGTTTCTTGCCCGTTCTCCTCCATAGGTACCTACGCTTTGGAATGGGCAACTAGTTTCATATTTTCTGACTGACCGACTTTTTGACAATTCGAAAGTGCCTGTAAATGGTTTAATTGAAATAAATGCTTTGAGTTTGAGTTTGTGAGTCCCAGCAAAAGTCCGGCGACATCAAGGCAGACCCAGGAGAAGATGGAGGGACAAGCTTCACGCCTACAGACCGAATTGGTCTACACTAGCTCAAAACTGAGAGGAGTGGAAAGGAGAAAGCGAGGCCTTTGCCCAGCGGTGGGACAACATAGGCTAAAAATAAATAATTCCCGCGTGATGGATTACGGCTCACTCCCTCTCACTAAGAGGAGGCCTGTGTCCCAGCAGTGGGAACATTATAGGCTAATTACGTTATGCGATGAGGGTTTTCTGAAATTACATTCGCTAGGTGGCAGCACCGACACATCAGGTCCAGGCATCTGTCAAAGAGCCTATATTTTCTTTAGTCATAACGGAACGATGAACGAATGAATGAATCGAATGATGAACGTCATCATATATTTTATATTCATTGTTGGAATGAACGACCCCTCATCAAATTGGTGCCAACTGGTGTCGTAAATTTTCACGAAAACCCCCATTGAACTAATTTCAGTGCGAGTCGGGCGATTATTACTCTAAAACTGGTAGTTCAGGACCGAATTATTTCCTTTGACTTCTAAAAAGGAGGAGGTTCTAAATTCGGATGATTGTTTTTTTTTTTTTTATTAAAAAGAAACCGATTAACTATCTTGCATTTGATTTCAGGCGAGTCAAGCTTTGAACCTGTGCGCAGCTACCATTGAATTCAGCGGCTCCACCGAGCAGGCGGAGGGCGAAAGACTACTGTTATTAGCAAGTAAGTGTACATTACATTATTAAAATACATAGATAAACAATCAATTGTTTTGATTTGAGGAGATACTTTGATCGCTGTTATATTTCCGTTTACCTTCTAAACTACATAACCGATTGTGTTGTGGTCTTCGCCATGATCTATGTTAATGTTCATAAACCTTCCGGAATAAATTATCTATCCATACTGTCCATACTAATATTATAAATGCGAAAGTGTGTCTGTCTGTCTGTTACCTCTTCACGCTTAAACCGCTGAATTGATTTAGATGAAATTTGGTATAGAGATAATTTGAGTCCCGGGAAAGGACATATGATACTTCTTATCCCGATATTTCCACGGGATCGAAACTTATACGGGTGAAACCGCGTAGCGCTGCTAGTAAACTTCATATACCTAACAAGAAATCTTAATGTTTTGCCAAATTGTAAAAACTGCGAAGCAGGAGCGGGTCACTAGTAAATAAATAAAAGGCTAGGCAGATGATGATAAAGTAATTATGATGTAATTAATTTCCAGCGCATCGTCGTCAAGCATGCGTGCACGAACTGCAGCGGCTGCAGGTCGAGGGCGCCGGGCCGGCCGCCACAGCCGGCATGGCGACACTGCACCTCAACGCTCTCAACGTGCCGCTCAAGAGAGAGTACGTGCGGCAACTGAACGCTGGTATGTAACTGTTTGTTTGTTTTTTGTTTGTGTTTGTTTGTTCCTCAAGGAAGAGTTTTGGCCGAAGGGTGTTGTGTACCGCCGGTTCCGTGGCCGGATACATGACACCAGTCAGTGAAACACGACGCAGACACTTCGTAGTGTAATTATTATGTTGTATCTATTTATAGTATTTTTAAGTTATATTAATATTGTATTGTATGTGTTTTATATGGGCCTTGGCGCCTGAAATAAATGGATAAATAAAAAATTACATCACAATTATCCTATTCAAAATTAAGGCCTTAGTACATCTCTCTTCCGACCGTGGTTCAGTCCATGGTCGGAAACGAAAACGCGTGGGATGCTGTCGCTTCTTTTTGCGAGGAAGGTGATGCATGCAATGGAGGCGGTGGAGAGGAAAAGACATACCTCTCTCCACCCGCTCCAGAAGAGCAACCGGGCGTCGAAGCGCGCTTAACGATCTCCGGCCACCATAAGGCCCTCCTTATGATGGCCGGAGATCGGTCTGCGGGCGGCGAAATTGGGGCTGTATCGTTGAGCAGTCGGGCTCAAAGAAGTGGCACGCAGTATTATATGCTCTGCGCTCGTGGGGCCGCACCTGTGTCGGGGCCCGCGAGGCATGGCGGGCTGGTACCAGTCGGGGGTGCGGCGAATGTGTAAGTATTTCCCGGGCCCCCGACTCATGCTACTGCAAGGAACAGTGGAGTTTTAGTCGGTAGGAGTTCGAAAAAAGGTTGTAAGGATTTATCATTCTAATTCATTATATTACAGATGGCGCCGTAGGTCACCATGCAGTCTGCTTGGTCAAATGTCGCGACCGCGTGCTAGCAACCAGCATGCAACAAACAAAGCCAACAAGCAACATACTGCACTTCCCTGATGAAATACGTATGCTGGGACTTGCTAGCGACTTCAAGGTTCGTTGCAATTTCTCTGGTTGGTCTGAGCATTAGGCTGCGTTTCCACCAGAGATGAGCTAGGACGCGTAGCGAGGGTTGTGTGTGAAACCAGTCAATAACATCGCTTCATTTTTATAGCAAGGCAAATGGCCGAGTAAACATTCTGTAGAGTTTGTTAACAATTTACGTTTATTCTATTTCCAGGTTACAGTAGAGGTGTACTTGCTGCAAGCATCAAAAGAAGTGCTATCACATGAGATGAAGTATCACATCTCTAGCAAAAAGGTAAGAACGTTTCGTAATGCACAAAGTTATTTTTTTATTTACCCGATCTTTGAAAGGTTGATTGACACGAGCAAACTGTCAATCTTAGGTTACCTACTGGCTTTAAAGTAAAAAAATTGGCTTAAATAAGAGTAAATCAATAACTTGGTAGTCTGTTAGCAACTTTTGGGCTTTTTAGAAACCGGTTGTAAACTCATAAGTTATTAAATTCCGCTGATTACCGACTGAAATAGAATAGAATACAATAGAATACTCTTTATCATGTACACCATATAAATTACAGACATAAATATAGAAACTGTACAAAGGGTGACATAATGGGCGGTCTTATCGCTATAAAGAGCAATCTTTTAAAGACAACCTAAAAAAAAATAAAAAAGTACCCCTAAAAAAATGGGATATTTAAAAAAAAATGAAATGAATGAATGTAAATTGTAAAAAAAAATGAAATGATGAATGATGGAATGGGAAATATTCCCTGTTTTCACATTTATTTTAACACTAGCTTCTGCCCGCGTTAGTCCACGTAAAATTTCTTGTTCCTCCGACCCACCCCGTCGCATCGCATCGTCAGCCCGCGCTGTTACTTCGTTTTCGCTTAGCCTTCATTCTGACGTTTTTGCTCGGCTTCTAATGATCCTAACGTGATTTTAGCGTTCCTCAAAAATTTGGCTATCAAATGCAAAAATATTTTTTCACATCCGACTGGTAGTTTCTAAAATTAGCGCGTTCAAACATACTCTTCAGCGTTATTATTAGTATAAATGTTACTTATTTCGTATGTTTTTCTCTCTGCAGTCAAGCTCCAAACTCCTAACACCAAAATCAAAGATATCCGAACTAAAAGCACCGCGGATACAGAGTCCAGCTGGACCGCTAGCAGTACGCTCTCCTCAGTTCTCACTGCACGGATACTGCATCTTCGCGCTGCAGCAATCCACCAGGAACAATTTCACTCTCAACAAGGTAAGAAAATTAACTCTTCGAGAACAAAACAGGCTTCGATATCGCACTAGGCCTACGTAAGGTTACGTACGCACTGCCAGTTTTATACACGCTAGACAAGTAGCGAAAGTGGCAACCGCGCATTGCGGTCTTTTGCAAAAATTCTAGTGCGTTCGTTTCACTTCGATGCTCGCAAGGTGACTATCTAGGCTCTAGGCGCTAAACAAGACACCTGTCAATACTTACGCAGCCTAATAGGTCTCGCCGCATTCATCACAGAGAGGAGAGCTGTGTACCAACAGCCGGAATATTTTAGGCCTCTACATTTATGTTGCTGAAATGTATGTTGTACAGTTTTGAGTGAAAATTGTGTTACCATACTTGTCACTAAAATAACCCTTTACAGTACCCGGCGATAGATATTGCACATCGACCTTTGGAAAGAGACAATCGGCTAATTTCGGCTTCGTAGAGCGTTATCTCTGTCGCACGAAATACAAACAGTCCGGGTTTGTATTTCGTGCGACAGAGATAACGCTCTACGAAGCCGAAATTTGCCGATTTGTCTCTTTCCAAAGGTCGATGTGCAATATTTATCGCCGGGTACTGTACGTCTATTGTAATATTTCCAGGTTCCATGCAGCAGTCCCCTCGAAGGCACAGTGAACGTCGAGATCAAAGCTCGCGTACAAGTTTCTGCTCCGTCACCTCACGCGGCTTTCCTCACTGCTTTCGACGACGTGTCAGGGCTAGGCGCGTGGCACAGACGCTGGTTCAGACTGCAGCCTCCCCGCCTGGCCTACTGGAAGTACCCTGATGATGTCCAGAGAAAGGTAAGAACTTAGACTTAGAGAAAGGTTTCACCCGCATTAGTGTCGGTCCCGTTCGAAAGGCACGTGGCGCCATCTATTATCATAATAACGTTATTGTTTTTATGTCCGTTTCTGTACACCTGACAACGTATATGCAAAATTTCAGGATGAACGTTTCAGTTGTTTAGGCGTGAAAAGGTAACAAACAAACTTACTTTCGCATTTATAATATCAGTTAGGATATACCCCCTATACGCGAGATTGGTTTATGTTGGCTCAGGATCGAGCTGAGTAGGAAAAGGAAAAGGATGCCTTTGCCATGCAGTGGACAACTCAGGCTGATTTATTTGTTTATTTATGGTACTATTAAACACTCTTACCTAACACTAAACCTTCTATTTCAGATGCCCATCGGCGACATCGACCTATCAACCGTCATCTCCGAGCGCGCCACCAGAGCCCCGCGCGACCTGTGCGCGCGCCCCAACACGCTCCTGCTGGAGTCGTCCGTCCCGCGCGGCCTCATCGTGCCGGACTGCGGCTCGCTCGTGTACGTGCGGCGCGCCGACGGCTCCGTCGTGCGGCGGCACCTCCTCGCCGCTGATACGCCGAAAGACAGAGACATTTGGCTCGACTGTCTGAATAAAGCCTTGGAGTACGTCAGATGCTGTAGTACTGATGATGACTAGAGCGGCGGTTTGTGAGTTAAATCTTGATGATGTAGGTGTGTGATATGTGAAAGACATCAATGCTGTGATTACGTTTTTGGTTCTTCAATTGTGGTAATAGTGTTTTGAATGGGTGGGAAATAGCAATTCGCTTTAGAGCCGGTTGCCACAGTGCTATGACGATTTATAAAACCGTTAAGAGCGTTTACGCCGTACGGCATTTCATACAAATTTTCAAGCGCTTATTTTTCAAAATTACTGAACCGATTTTAATGAAACTTCATACGCATAAGCAGGATACAAAGGTCTAAAAAGTTAATAGAGAACATTTTCGAAAAATAATGTTACAGCCAAATTAGACCAATTTTAAATTTTCCATAGAAACAGATTTCCAGTTATCTTTTTTAAATAAGAAATTTCGAAAATGTTCTCTACTAACTTTTTAGAACTTTGTATCCTGCTTATGCGTATGAAGTTTCATTAAAATAGGTTCACTAATTTCGAAAAATAAGGGCTTGAAAGTTTGTATAAAATGCCGTACGGCGTAAACGCTCCGACTATCCTTACCACCTTATTCCAAATAATAAATAATAATAATTCACTATAAATTACACTGAAATTATCGCGGACCACACTAATTCTTGGTATGTGAACATCTCCATTTAAGCTCACGTTCGCACGGATGTAAAAATATCGCGGCGAGATTTGATCGCGCCCTAGATTTTTAACTCTCATTATTGAGCCGAGCATTAACCTTTTGACCGCCACAGTCATGTATAGATGACAAACCAAAATGTGCCCAGCACGCCACGGTTCGATTACTTGACAGACTGACACCGAGGGCACGTTTTGATTTTTTGACGTGGCGGTCAAAAAGTTATGAATCCAACAGAGCGCATCCTAGCGCGGCAAAAACACTGTTCGATTTTTAAATCTGCGGTAAGCAGAAAACCCAGTGTTCGAAAAAAAAATCACCCGTGAGAACCTGGGGTAAGTATACAAGCCACAGTATTAAACATGGCTACTGTCTGTCATCTGGGAACCGGCTCTTGGCGTTAGCAACATAATTATAGTCCAGTTTCGAACAGAAAGTGCGTAGAAGATTTAGCTATTGAGTTTTCACCATCCATTCAAGTCACTACATGTCTATCCGCCTTACAATCCAGTATTCATTGGCAGGGCCAAGTAATACCTGTATGTTTTATGTGTTTGTATGGGACCAATTTTAAAATAATTATAGGTATTCGTGTTATTAACTATAGAAATTAAATAGACGTATTATATAGCATGATAAATAAATACCTGCAGAAATCAACTTGTCCATATTAAACAATAATGACTTGTTCTGTTTTCCACTCGATTCAAAACTGACAGATTTTGGACTGTATCACCCCAAATCTACTTTTAAATCAAAATTACGGTGAAAACATAACAATCCCATTATGGGCAAAAAAAATACCTATCTTAAAATTTCAACGAATGTATTCTAAGTTGGTACAGACGCCAGCACATCAAGCTAACCGAAAGTGTCAAATTTTCCCAATCAACTTTGAACCTTATGCTTGAGCGATAAAGTTGAAAATCTATTAAATAAATTTGACAGAATGTAGTAGCTTGATGTGCTGGCGTCTGTACATAAGGCCCTTCAAAGCCTGTAGCAGTGTAGACCCCTAGCATTCGGCTGGTACTGCGAATAACGTTTGCCATGACAATATAGTTCGTAATTTATAGATAGTAGATACGATTACACCGTAAAACAGTTTTTTTGATAATTTTGTAATGTGTATAGTTTTAGTTTGGACTGAATCTAGCTTTAATTACTAACAATGTAACCGCTAGGTTATAGATAACAATGACAATGATTTGATCAATATGTTGTGAAATTGTTATTGATTCACTAGACACCAATCTGCAATGACTTCTTCGATATCGAATGTACGACCACCAAGGGAAATAATTAACCAGGATCGTCGTATATAAGTTGAAGTTCAGTAAGAAACCCATGGATGTTTTCGAATAAAATTTAATTTAATTAATAGAAATGAAACATTTCTTTTCCATATGGCTCATCGTGTTTTTTTATTAATAATCGTATTTTTTTGTTATGTATTTTCTGATGTACAATAAAGTATACATAAATAACTTTCAATTATCAAATTAAATTTCATTTGAATACATCCATCGGTTTCTTACTAAACTTTAACTGTATCCGACGACCCTGCTAACTTAACGGCTCCTGCAAACAGGCGCGACGCGCGACGCGAATCGCGCGCGACACAAAGGCACCGCTCGTTGCGCGACTTGCGGTGCCTTTGTGTCGCGTGTCGCGTCGCGCCTGTGTGAACGAGCCTTAACTCTTTTGACTTTTGAATATTCAACAAAGTTGAATAAAGCATTGCACTATGCGAGTTTTATTAGCATTGTAAAATAATCATATAATTGAATTAAGGTACTAAACTACTATTTCAAAACTGTCCTCATCATTTTTTGTTTGACAAGTAATAATGCAGATCTCACGAAGCAACGCGCGTTTTACTCGTGGTTACCAAGTGTACTAACCCGCTGCGGATGTGTGTGTAAGCGCAAGAACTCTCGATACCGTCCGAGACAATGGCGAAGTCGGAAGTTTGCGTGTGTGTGTTATGTGCTGACGCTACTCGTCTTCACGAACACATTTACAGTGAGTTTGTCACAATTGGTTAACAAAAGTAAAGCGCGCGTCGCTTCGTTAGATACAAATACTGTACATTAACATAGGTACTTATGCTAATAGGAATCATTAATTATTCTCACAATGAATATTTCTAAACTAACTTACTATCTTTAGTTTTAAATAAACAACATTTCATCTTCCATTATAATACTACTATATCACAAATATACTCGCGACGTCATAAGTAGAATATTGCATTATAAAAATGCAATAGATTAATTATGTTTAAAGTCAATAATACTATATCACATATACTCGCGACGTCATAATTAGAATATTGCATTATAAAAATGCAATAGATTAATTATGTTTAAAGTCATTTATAATTTTTAGATGTTCTTTTAAGCTACAGTTTCCTAAAAGAGCGGTGGCCGCCATATAGCGTCCTCAATTTACCGGCGAATGACGTCAATGAGACGTTATTTATGAAAGTAAGTTGGTATGTTTTCTATAGAGCGTTTTTTGACACCGTAAAGTCAAATATTCATGACTCATTCTTCTCTGAAACTGTAGGTTTTGGGTAATAGTGATTGTTGACACCATTTGAATATCATTCTCCACTGTTTTTACATCATGTTTATGTAATCACTAGCTGACTCCGCGAACTTCGTTACCGCCTCAAAATCAAAAAATATTGAAATAAATTTTATTAATTACGTTATTTCGTGAATTTTCCCATGTTTCATTGGTTATTCTGCTATTCGGGGCGGATACAAATCCAACGAAAATTATCATAAAACTTGATCCAACCGTTCTCGAGTTGTAAATGGAAATAAAACTAACCCGACTTTGTTTTACATAAATAGATTATTTTGAAAATAACGTTTCAATGGTTCTAAGTTCAAATATAAGGCAGACTCAGAATAGTCTCATTTACGTTCCCCAGATACATACCTGGCACATAAAAATACAATTTCATGACATTATGTAAATGATCTTCCATTTGTAAAAATTGACCAGCGGTGCTATTCTGTAAAAATTTCACCGTGAAAACTTAGGTGAAGTGAGCGTGGAGTGAGCTGTCAATAGTGTCAATTCCTAGCAAAAACAAACTCACTTCACCTAAGTTTTCACGGTGAGATTTTTACAGAATCGACCGGCTGAACCCAATAGCTGTTCGGCTACAATACAACACATTTTTCTAAGAAAATAAAGTAATTCTAATTATACAAAAACCTATCAACAATATAGAAGGATGCCCAACATGTTCAGCCAATAATGTTCCCACTGCTGGGACACGCCTCCACTCTGAGAGACCGTTGGCCGTAATCCAACACGTGAACCCAGTGTGGGTTGGTAGACGTCACATCTTTTTTTTTATTCTAGGATGTCCGTTTACATTTTCATTTTAACTATATAATAAGGATTATCATCTAAATATCTCGTATGTCTAAAAAGACACTTTTTTACATAAATTCTAATATAATTTGGTTAGAAACAATAGTTTCGATAATTTAGTTAATAGTGTGCACCAATCATCGGAATTGATTGTAATTTGCAATAATTATCTGTGTGTAGTTTGTAATTATATTTTACCTGTAAATAAAATCAATTTATTACAATAATATAACAATTTTTAAGTACATTTTGTTGTTTCTCTTTTATATATATTTCCTTCCTACCTCAGATCTTTATCATTGATAAAAATGATAATGTAACCAAAAAGTTATCAGCTAGATAATATTATATAAACAGAAATCTATGTTGCAATTTTTAATTTCTCTGAAATAAGGTTCATATCTCTTCCGGCTGCACAAACTCAACATAGGTCGGAACACACAGCATCTCTTACTACTCAGATAATCACAATTGCGAGCGCATCGCAGTTTATTGACGCAAACCACTGGTTGCCAACCAGTCTTGAGCAAGCGTGGTGATCACTGCTCGTGCGTACTCTGTGTGAGGAGAGGCCATTGCTCTGCAGTAACCATAACAGGTTTGTATTATTAGTATTGGTTACCTAATGCCGTCTCCACAAAAAAAAGGGGTAGTATATAAACATTAGCAGATAGGTGGGACGCCCCATACTAGGACATTGGGTAAGGCACATGCCATGCCACTGTGGCGTAATAAAAAAAAACAGTGGCACTAAGGTAGCCCGCGAAATTCAAATTTTCTTACGTTTTTTGCAATTTGCTGGTCAGTATTAAGTTGTACGTTGATTAATATATGAATCGCGGCCGTAAGAAATATGTGTTTACAGAATTATAATCATTAAAGTCATCAACACAACTCTCAAAGACCACGTAAGTCCAAAGAATGATGATTTCATGAAACAGTTATTCTTTGGACTTACGTGGTCTTAGAGAGTTATGTTGATGACTTTAATGATTATAATTCTGTAAACACATATTTCTTACGGCCGCGATTCATATATTAATCAACGTACAACTTAATACTGACCAGCAAATTCCAAAAAACCTCAAAAAAATTGAATTTCGCGGGCTACCCTGGCGCTTTCGCCTTAAATTATTTAATCTCTTTGAGTGAAAACAAAACACAAACTGAATACTTTGCCATCACTCACTGACATATCGGATATACATTAAAACCGAATACAGCCGAACACATCCGCAGCGGGTATTTTTTGAATCGTCTATAAACAAAACACGCGCGGTGTCGCTTAAGGTAACAGTGGCGCGAGTTCAATGGTTTTTTCCCATCTCAAAAATTGCCCAACGCGCCTAAAGAAGTTTTCACTTCAATAAAGAATTCATTGTTCCTCTAGAACAAGTATAATGCGTGCCACGAAAGATGAGACTTGACACACCACGTGGTTTGACATGCGCAGTACAC
Source organism: Luperina testacea (assembly GCA_927399505.1). Lineage (NCBI taxonomy): Eukaryota > Metazoa > Arthropoda > Insecta > Lepidoptera > Noctuidae > Luperina > Luperina testacea. The sequence continues at coordinate 9,475,538 of OV656777.1, read as the reverse complement.
GATTTTAGGTATCTTTAGCGGTATGACGTCTGAGTGCGGGACGGGACCGGACGTCATAGGGGCGGCGGAAAGAGCGGGGGAGGTGGGGTCAAGTCTCATCTTTCGTGGCACGCATTGTAGGTACTAACAGTTTCTAAGTCATAATCAGCATAGGACCTAATGTTCACTCTGCTGGAACACAGGCCCCCCTCTCGGGGAGAGGGAGTGGGCCGAAATTTACCACGCGGGCTCAATCCGGGTTCGTACAGTACCCGGCGATAAATATTGCACATCGACCTATTCGATCCTATCGATTTTATACAAAGAATAAAAATAATTATCAAAAGAAGCAAATCATAATTGTTTTAACAGATACCGGACTGTTTGTATTTCGTGCGACAGAGATAACGCTCTACGAAGCCGAAATTAGCCGATTGTCTCTTTGCAAAGGTCTATGTGCAATATTTATCGCCGGGTACTGTATACCATGTCTTCGAATTTTTGGTCCTAAGACATGCCGACCGGTTTCCTCACGATGTTTTCCTTCACCGTTTTGAGTTTGATTAGTCATCATCTGAATAGCCTTTTCCCAACTATGTTGTGTTGGGGTCGGCTTCTAGTCTAACCGGATGCGGCTGAATACTAGTATTTCACATGGAGCAACTGCCTATCTGACGTCCACAACCAAGTTACTGGGTAATACGATACCCCTTGGTAAGACTAGTTGTCAGACTTTCGGGCTTCTGACGACCCGTAACGACTGTCACAGATCCATGAATGACAGTCGGGACCAAAGGCTTAACGTGCTTTCCGAGGCACGGAGGGGTCTCGGTATGTAAAGATGGTCACCCATCCACAGACCAACCGCGGCAAGCGTAGCTTAACCTGATCGATCGACTGCGTGCGGCTGTTATAACTCGGCCACAAGCCTAGTATACTTCATAATTACAAAAAGAATTTGGGTTTCATACCTTTAATAAATAAAACAGACATAAGACTTCAATCTCCTTTATTTATAATACAGTACAATATACAGATATTTTCAGTAGCGATATGCCTATGAAAATATCGATCATCACCTAATTATCTCGTCGTGCATTAATTCGCGTAATTTGATACCTAAACATACCTAACTACTTATGTATTATATTATATATTATAGTAAAGCATATTGACTAGAGCCGAAGGTAGAAATTAGCTTATATGTTAAGATATAATAGGTTTAGGAACAATATAGTCACACTTAAATCTGGAACTGATTATGAAAGAATTGTATGGTGAATTAAGATAAAAAACATTGTTTGTTTCTCCGAGAGAAAATTGTCGTGCGTGTGGGCGTACTACAAATTATCAAAAACTCATTAAGTACTACATAATTATAATCAAAATAATTTCACTCTTAACTTAAAGAAATAAACAATTATGGAAATAACAATTTTAATGCAATAAAACGAACGCCTACAGTAATCAACTTAGCAACAGATGCGACCAAAATATTATAAAACTTTACGCGTCATGGTACAAGTTTTATGGTTTTCATCTTTTCATATAATATTGGCCTCCATAAATATCCTCCACGCTAAATTAAATTTAAATTAGACAATCATCATTATCTGCCCAGCCTTTTCCCAACTACATTGGGGTCGGCTTCCAGTCTAACCGGATGCAGCTGAATGCCAGTATTTTACATAGAGCGACCGCCTATCTGACCTCTACAACCCAGTTACTGGGTAATACGATAGTCGATACCCCTTGGTAAGACTGGTTGTCAGACTTTCGGGCTTCTGACTACCCGTAACGACTGTCAAAGATCCACGAATGATAGCCGGGACCAACGGCTTAACGTGCTTTCCGAGGCACGGAGGGGTCACGGTATGTAAAGCTGGTCACCCATCCATAGACAAACCGCGGCAAGCGTAGCTTAACCTGATCGATTGACCTGTGCGGCTGTTATTATTTAACCACGGGCCCCTCAATAAAATATAATAATAATAATTAGACATAATTCAATGATTGCTGGAAACTTTTAGATTACGACGGAACCCAATTTGGTGACCCAAGTGTACCGTCACAACGAAATAATGCTAATAAAGTAATAGATACCAGATAAAAAAGGACCCTTTTAGCTAAACTCATAAACTTAGAAATTGGCTAAATTACTAAGCTAAAATGGACTACAGGAATAATAAAATCTTAGGTCGAAATCTTTAAACGTTCTTAGCACGTTCTTAGGCTACACGTTATCCCTGTCACTGACGCACATTACTGTCGAACTGTAAGTGCAAGATTGAAACGGTAACTTGTTTATGTCAAAGCACAAAGCTCAGTAACGTTTACAGATCTCAACAGAAATCGACATTAAAAATTCTACTTTCATTGTCCCAAAACGAAAGGCTTAGATCAAGAAATAGCACAGTATTGTATATACGCTACTTAAACCCTATCCAACCGTTACAGAATATATTCATCATCAACAAGATCTGGTCGTCAGTTCAGGGAGTCCTATCTGCCTATAAAGTGTAGAGAGGTTATTCTTCGTCGTAGAGCGGCGGCTTGTCCAGCTCGCTGTGGTGCTTGCCGGCGAGCTCTGACGTCATGGCTTGCTTCAATTCGTGCTGCCAACATGGGAGAAGATATTTTAGATTAGTACGTCACTTCTGCATTTTTCTGTTGGGATAACAAATCAAAAGTCATTTATTCAGCACTTTTCGAACGTCAAAAATTACAAAAGACAGTCCCTCAATACTGTTTGCTTCCGAATCAGGTTCATATTCTTAGGAAACACTAACTTTACCCAGCCAAGTAAAGTCTAAGCGGAATCTGTGAATCTTGCTCTGTGTCTATTTCCCCCAGGGACAAATGTTGTACATAGGCTAAACTGCGACGTTGCCTGAGGTAGCAGCGCGGTGCGGGAGGGGTGTGATGTGATGCGAGAACTCAGTGATTCGTCAACTTGTGACAACTATCACCCCTCCCACACCGCGCAGTTACCTCAGGCAATTAGCCTTTTTCTGAGTGGGTAAGATGTGCTATGCTATGACGATACGCTTTGCGCGTATGTAAAACGTAGCTTCGCCGAAACCGTTTTCACCAGAGCTAAGCCAAGCTACACTATGGAAATCAAACGATCTTATTTTATTTATTTTATTATTTTTGGAAAACTTACAGCTAATCTGACACAATAGTTACTAAGTTTTTAACATGATGATGGCCAATTACAAGTTTTCACGCATAGAATTATCAATTAACTAGGTAACAGACAGTGTTATTTTAGTACCTATACTGTATATTCGTATATAATGCAAGGGTTATTTTGTTATTTTGTCGAATTAGTGATTGCAAAGAGCCTTCTTTAATTTACGCATACTAGTATTAAAAAGATCTATTCATTATACATACGGCTCGCCCTAATCATGTAGGAGTTTTTTCTGTAAGTTGTTCTTGTTCTTTACGCAAAAACAAAGATTATTGGGTTGATATCATACACATTCATCGCTACACAGGTAGTACACCTCTGGTAGAAAGGCATTCTAGCTCCGTTTTGGAAAGCAACTAGATCTTTGTCCAATAAGCAACAAACTGCTCAGCAACGCAACTGAAATTTATACAATTCAGCCAAGAAAATCCTTTGTACCACTGGACGTTTATAATCATAGTCGAACTTTGACACATTAATAGAAGATCGGATAAAGGATTCGAGTGACATTTGCATAAGGGTTAGGGTGCACACTATATTATTTTCAGTGTTGAGAACCCTATCTGATTTAATAAATTTTGGTGACATCTCTAAGCCCCTTTGCGTTAGTAACTGTCAGGGTAACGCTAGTGTGTGAGCTTTTTAAAGGTCAACCTAACTCTATACGCGGAAGTAAGCGTTAAAGGACGAAGCTCAAAAAATACAACTTTTACGTGAGTCCACTTCTATCGGAATGTTCTCCTAAGCGTGTCGATGACAAACTAAATGGACTCAGTAATTCGGCTACGTAATTGGCGCCATCACTAGCGTCCGTCAGTTACTGTTCATGTAACGTACTGCTGATAGGACACGCAGGACATGATATTAAGTGCCCCATTGTTTGTGGAACAGCACCACATCTTACACTCTAAGGCGGGGTCGTCTTTGAATCTCCACCTGAACAGGTTTTATCGGAATCAAGTAGGTCGGAACCACCTGCCTACCCGACCAACTGAAACCTAGCTGCGAAGCCGCCCACTTGCCGCCATTCCAGTTACTGTTCACTATGACGTTTGTATCTTCTAAAGAAACCTGTATTGTATATTAACTACGAAGTGGCGACATAGCCGGGTGAACTGGCCGCAGTCCAGGGCAAGCTGCGGGGCGACTCGCTTGCCGCCGGTCCAGTCACTAACACGTGTGTACCAGCTATCTCCAAAGAAACCAGAATTATATACTAACTACGAAGTGGCGATATAGCCGGGTGAACTGGCCGCAGTCCAGGGCAAGCTGCGGGGCGGCTCGCTTGCCGCCGGTCTAGTCACTTACACGTGTGTACCAGCTATCTCCAAAGAAACCAGAATTATATACTAACTACGAAGTGGCGACATAGCCGGGTGAACTGGCCGCAGTCCAGGACAAGCTGCGGGGCCGCTCGCTTGCCGACGGTCCAGTCACTAACACGTGTGTACCAGCTATCTCCAAAGAAACCAGAATTATATACTAACTACGAAGTGGCGACATAGCCGGGTGAACTGGCCGCAGTCCAGGGCAAGCTGCGGGGACGCTCGCTTGCCGCCGGTCCAATCGCGGCTGAAGGTGATCTGCGCCGAGACCAGCGCCGCCGCCAGCACGCAGGCCGCGAATACCGCTACACACCTGCTGGAGAAGATGACTTTTCATTTTAGGGCGTATCAGATACGACTGCAACCTAATCGCGTAACACACCATCAATCTCAATCTGAATTATTTTGAAGTAATCCATTGCTTGATATATTCGAAAAAAAAATCTGTGGTCTGTTGTATCTGTTGTTGTTTACGTTGTTGAATAACTCAACACACACACACACTGTCAAAATGAAAGCCATTGCTACTGATACTTACAGTAGGTACCCGGCGATAAATATTGCACATCGACCTTTGAAAATAGACAATCGGCTAATTTCGGCTTCGTAGAGCGTTATCTCTGTCGCACGAAATACAAACAGTCCGGTATCTATTAGGAGCTGTTAAAACAATTATGATTTGCTTCTTTTGATAATTATTTTTATTCTTTGTATAAAATCGATAGGATCGAATAGGTCGATGTGCAATATTTATCGCCGGGTACTGTAGTATTGTACGCAATTACCCCGCTGGTCCGCAATGGCAGAGGAGACACGTGTGTGGTAAAGGGAAACTGAGACTTTTACACAGCAGTGGGACATTAGGTACTGGCTTAATAGATCAGATATCTATGGTGAATAACGAAATTAGTAATACCTACGTGGTCAAAATGTATGGAATAGCATTTTTTAAATAATCAGTGAAAATCAACGTAGCTGGGTTCAGAATCATGAACTGATTTACTGAATTCATGGTAACAGCTTTCGCGTCAATGTCCCTGCCATCCTGTATTTTGTAACAAATTATTTTTAAAAATGCGTTTTTTTTTTCGTTTGATGCCTTTTGAAATAGGTAGAGCACTGCGTACTATACAAATACAGGTCAGTGAGGTAGAGGCACTATTATAGGCTCGAAGCTGCCAAACAGCCTTATATCACACTAATATAATAAAGGCGAAAGTTTGTGAATGTGTATGTCGTGTGTTTATATGTTTGTTACTTTTTCACGCTAAAACGGCTGGACCAATTTTGATAAAATTTTGTATGGAGGTAGCTGACACTCTGGATTAACATATAGGCTACTTTTTATCCCGATATTCCCACGGGATCGATATTTACGCGGGTGAAACCGCGGGGCGCAGCTAGTTAAAAATATAAAAACTTTATAGAAAGAACAGTAATTAATGGTACTTCTAACCTCCGTCTGAAATAAAAGCTTTTTATTCTAAAGCAGTACTTATGAGGCTAAGAGCCACTTTTCGAGGAACTGTGTTGAAAGGAGTTTTATCAAAATTAGCCATCAGTCAACGAAATATCCAAGTGATAAAAGTATGTAAGTATATTAAACTCGTTTCATCGTAAACTCATCCATTGCTTTCCATCAGTCGAGAGCGAGGTCAAGGGCAAGCCCTTTCCGCAATAAAAAAAATAACATAAACCACTTTTTAGGACTTAAACATAACGCCAGTCATGTTATATTGCCATGAGAGCAGTAGTGGCCCAGTGGTAACAGCCGCGAATTACGAGTTGTAGGCCGTAGGTTCGAACCTAGTCGGACACTTTGTGTAAATTATTTCATCAATTTCATCACCATTGCTCTCAAAACAGTGAAGGAAAACATCCGGCTTAGTCTAGAATCTAGACTAAGCCGGTTTCCTCAGGATGTTTAGACTCTAGAACGAAAAATTCGAAGACATTTGACATCTACCAATCCGCCCTGGGTGCTTACTCTTCAATTTAATTCCGATAGATCGACATTGGAATTGTGACGTACAGTGCGTGCCACGTAAGAAGAGACTTGACACACCACGTCGTCTGACATGCGCAGAACACGATTTTAGGTATCTTTAGCGGTATGAGGTCTGAGTGCGGGACGGGACCGGACGTCATAGGGGCGGCGGAAAGAGCGGGGGAGGCGGGGTCAAGTCTCTTCTTACGTGGCACGCACTGTACTCTTGAGTTCGATGCTAGCGCTAAATGATTTTTAGATTGGGTGTCCATTTTGGAGAACTAAGTGTAATTGGGTTCGGGCTTGGCGTGGGGTAATTGTTGACAATATTGGTTTCAAGAGTACCGAATCACGTGACTGTAAAATTAACATTGGAGTCATATTGGCATCTCATTGGAATTAAAATTAGTTTGGAGATCTCTAAACTAATTTTAATTTCAATGAGATGCCAATATGATTACTCGAGTAGGTAAGCCCCCTGGACCGCATCGGGGATTACAGGCACAGCCCACTCCCTCTCAAAGAGAGGACGCCTGTGTCCCAGCAGTGGGAACATTATAGGCTTATTATGTTATACTTATGTTATTGCCATCAACCATTTTAGTCCTTGCGATGAAGTCGTTTTTTTATTGAGTGGACTTTATGCACTTAAAGTTTTATTTTGGCAGATTAACCGTCCTGTTTTACATCTTCCAATCATAACATAACATCAAGCCTGTATACCTATTCCCCGAAGGATAAGGCAGCGGTGCAGCACCTAAGTACACCTCATTGAGCCAGTTATATTAAAGTGCCATGTAACACGGAGCAAGCCTATTGCCACCAACCGGGCACAAATCCAGAATGCAAGCTATTACTGAGGAATTCAAGATGGAAAAACCTAATGACACTTTGCACCACTAATCCAAAATCCGGATTGCTACTGAGAAACTGCTATTGAAAAAAAACACAAACAATTCTCACTATATTAAACTAGAATGATCTCAACAAGTGACTTCTTATTACATGCGACCACACGCAGGCAGTTTTAGTCACGGGATTAGCAGACCTCGTGACACTGCTCACAAACAATATTAATGGCGGCTTACAATGATAAGTTACCAGATAACTCGCTGTTCTCTCTTATATCTTCTTTAGTTATGGCACCTTGTTGTGCTGTTTCTGAGATATGAGCAACTACATAAAGTTTAGACAAAGACAAAAATAATAGAGACGTCAAAAAATTATATGTATTTATTTTGAGGACGGTATAGGTTTCTCTACTGCCGGTCGATTCTGTAAAAATCTCACCGTGAAAACTTAGGTGAAGTGAATACTTGTTTTTGCTAGGCATTGACACTATTGACAGCTCACTCCACGCTCACTTCACCTAAGTTTTCACGGTGAGATTTTTACAGAATAGCACCGCAGCCGGTCGATTCTGTAAAAATCTCACCGTGAAAACTTAGGTGAAGTGAGTTTGTTTTTGCTAGGCATTGACACTATTGACAGCTCACTCCACGCTTACTTCACTTAAGTTTTCACGGTGAGATTTAACAGAATAGCACCGCAGATCTTTAAAATTGCACCCCGCGGTTACACCCGAATTTAAGTCTCGATCTAAATCTAAATAATATCCTAATCTAGGTCATGGTCTACCCATGTAATCCGTTTAGCAGTTTTAGCGTGATAGCGTAACAAACAAACATACAAAAATTTCATTTTCTCTTTATAATATTAGTTTAGACTAGCTGTTGCTCGCGACTTTGACTACGATCCAGGTTAAAAAGTAGTCTATGTTCTAATCGCCGCTAAAAGCGCCGGCTGTCGCTGAAAACCAGCCAGTCTTGCATAGGGTCGCAGCATAATGCTGAGCGATAGCCGTTTTGCATGGATGTGACGCATGTCAACCTTTTCTTATTGTTTTTTTTTTTTGGTTTGTTCTTTTTTGCGTCATGTTTGCCGCAAATAAACGTATTTTATTTCTTTCTTTCTAATCCAGGTCTTAGTCTACTCATGAGCCAAATTCCATCCAAATCAGTTTACTTAGCCGTTTTAGCATGAAAGCGTAACCATTGCCAGTGACTTCGTCTGCGATACAGGATGAAAAGCCTATATCCTTCCCCGGGTCCCAAGCTACCTGTCTCTCAAAGATTATCTAAATCCGTTCAGCCGTTTTAAGAAGGAAAGACAATACGTTTATTTGCGGCAAACATGACGCATAAAAAAAAATAAAAGCACAAAAAAAAAATAACAAATTGGGAGAAAGTATGCGTCACATCTACGCAAAACGGCCATCGCTCAGCATAATGCTAAGACTAGGGAATGCAATCTCGTACGAGATTTCCGCCTAGCGAGATCTCGCGAGACTCAAAACCCAGTCTCGCGAGATCTCGCAAATTACGGGATCTCGCGAGATTGGGAGAATCGCAATTAAAACATATGCAAATGCTTGTTTTAAGAACTAGTAATTGATATGATATGTAATTAAATAGAAACTGCGTTGCTTAGTTATAAAAATAATGTAAGTTTTATTTTAAAAATCAACAGAGTGCTCATTATTTTGTCTCTAACTCTAATAACATTTGTTTATGTCTATAATTATTATACCTACTGTAGCTAATCAGTTCAAATTCTTACAATATTGGTAACAAAACAATAATTATCTATATTTAGTCTTTTGTAAATTATTACTTTAGGGTCAATAATTAAGAGTAATAGGAACATTATTTATGGTAAATAAATACAACAAAACAAAAACTTAACTTCACAAGTTCTTAAATAAATGTTGTGAGATCGTATTAATCAAATAAAAGAAGTTTAAAGTAGAAGTCAGATGAAGTTATCAAGGTACGGAAAGGCAAGTTAGTTTGTCTGAAAATGGCTTCTCAAAAAACACATCATGTCGAGAGTATCATCTGACAGACGACTTCTGATTTTGCATGCCAAATACCCTGCTGCTGAAAAAGCTCGTTCTGCCTCAACACTTGTGGGAACCACAGTTGAGAGGCAGTTATGTACGAAGTTTAAAAGTTCCCCTCTTACTCCACCAGCTTCGTACAAATTCATTTCTTTTTTTTATTAAAATGTCTAAAGTATTTGTTGTAGAATTTGTTCTAATCGTTATTCTAATCTAATGTAATCTCGTTATCTCGCGAGATCTCGTACGAAATTTGACGAGATACAATCTCGTAAAATATGGCCGGCATCTCGCGAGATCGAGATCTCGGCGAGACGAGATTGCATTCCCTAGCTAAGACCCGAAGCGACCCGTTTTAGCGTAACACACAAACAACCAAACTCAATTTCGCATTTCTGCCCGCGACTTCGTACACGTGAAATTTCTTATTCCCCCGACTCACCCTGAAGCATCGCATCGCCTGCCCGCGCTATTTTTTGCCCGGCTCCTAAGGGTTCTAGCGTGATGTTATAGCCTATAGCCTAAGCTAAAGACTATTCTTTAGCTTAGCCTTCCTGAATTGGGCTATCAAATGCAAAAAGAATCTGTAGTTCCAGAGATTAACGCGTTCAAACAAACAAACAAACTCTTCAGCATTATTATAAGATAGAAGAAGATAGATTAGTTAGGAAGTTAGTAAATTAATATAAAATATAATATAATTTTACAATTTAAATCATTAAAACCAGCCGTATCATAAGCCACTTCTGGACATAAGCCTTTCCCAGAGAGATTTAAATCTATGGCCTCTCTCGAGTTGAGCCACGGCTCTCGGTCACGGCATTCTTCTTTGTTTCTTCACTATTTTAGCTGTTACTTGAAGGAGGAAACACCTTGCCATAATAACAGTAAAGGTCAAGTAAAAGTCAATACTTTGACTGATTACCTTAGTTATTGATGGAGAAACTGACCGTAAATATAAGTTATGCTTATTTAAGTAACAGTAGGTACTACAACGGAGAGACATAATCGCCTTCCACTCTGAAAGGCGATTATGTCTCTCCGTTGTTGATACTACGCACTTATAAGTTCACTATATTTTCATTCGTTAGTCATGTAATTTTATTGTGCTAAATTATGACGCGCATCGTGTTGCTTTAAAGTACATATGGTATAAAGCATCTATTATAGTCTAGGTAGCATACATAACATAATTCACTTAGGCAGCACCTACTCTAAAAACTGAAAACCTTATCTATATCTTAGTAAGTTGTTCTAAGACTTTTTAAAACATTCGAATCGCTACATTGTATACAATAGATAACGCTACGCTGACTATTTAAAAAAACCGCACAAATTTTGTTTCGTCCATCTATTACATGCCTAGCTATGCCCAGATAACAGTTACAGTCATAGGGCATGTAACCTTTTAGTTACAGTGAAGTTTTCTTAAAATTTTAAACACTTTTATGCCTCTTAACATATTGTTTTATCTATTCAGTTTCACACTTGACACTATCTACCTATCAATCACAATAATTGCGCTGTAAAAAATGTATTGCAAATTATTTTCGGGATTTATTTTTCTAAGATAATAGCTTATCTTTCGATCTTGGCCCCCCACGAGGAGGCCCTACTGAATGTCTCGGTGAAGGTCACGGCAGCCTGGATGCTGAGTTTATCATCGTTTCTCTAGCTGAAAATAGTACTGACACAGTGTTGAATCAATCCTTATCACAGATTCGATATTTTAACGTGTTCAAGACACTGTGGGCGCTAGAAACAAAGCCTGAATGAACCCACGGTATTCAGCTGTGAACCGAAATTCACCTTTTCCTACTGGAAAAAATAATCCATTTTCATTCTAGATAAAAATCCGTCATCGAACCATAAAAAAAAATATATCCCAAAGTACTGGCCAAGATTAGTACGTAAATCGATACGTGTACAGTAATTTGAATAAAAAGAATGATGATGGTCGAGCACAATGGTGGCCGAGACTGCCACAATATTCTCTAAAAACCCCACCAAGAAAAAAACTATGGTACCGAGCAGGGGCGGTACCTTCATAGAAGCCGAAAAGCCCGGCTTGCCCTAATAAAATCATAATTACAACAACAAACTTACTTAAACCTATCAATAAATAAATATATTAAAAAAATACCAATCAATGAACTCGAACACAAACATTAATAACTGAAAATCAGCCAATCCCTCAGTTGGGCGTTTTTTTTATACGTTGAAAATCTGTGGGCTTGCCCTAATTGTGACCCCTAGGCACGCCACTGGTACCGAGTTGTCAAAACTTAGGTAAGTACCGAGTTGTCACCACCTGACCACCTGATGCTAGGGATTGACAAAACTGACAGCCCACTTCAAGCCCACTTCATCTAAGTTTTCACGGTGAGTTTTATCATTTTTAATAGTTCGGCTGGACCTAAGATAGACGGACATACTAGCAGTCAACAGCAGATCATGAAACATTCTGGGGCTACTTTTGGAAAAATGTGAATAGGGGAAGCACAGTGCCATTAAAAGTGGCAACAGAGTATTAAAGGACAGACTGAACTATAATGTCAAGAACTGACAGAAATGGTTGGTATCTTTAAATTTGACTTCGGAACTACTGGTCCAGGTCCAGTTTAAAACCAGCGCCAGACACTAGTTGTCTGGGATTTTAGCTGAACTGGGCCGTTTTCTTACATCGCACTTTACTCTTTTCATTTTTTTATGATGTGTATGAAATTGTGTGCCTTTTAGTCTGTGCTTAATAAGTGTTTTTTTTTATTCTTTCTTTCACTGATATGATTCCGGATTTTCACTAATGAGTAGCTACAGTATCGCGCTGAATGTCATAGGATATATAATTACCTATATTTTGTGCTAAAATAAAAAATAAATCACGCGAAACAAGTCGCGCCACAGCTAAGCAAAGATCTCAGATCTCTTTCATGAATTAAGAAATGTGCCAAAGTTTTAAGTCCAGCTCAGCAGACCTCAATCAAAAAATCTTCTACAGCTCGACATAAGCCTCCCCCAAAGATAAGGACCTTAAAAAAAAGCCAAGCCAAGCCTTTTCCCAACTATGATTTATCAGTATTTTATATAAAGCCTACGATTGATACGACTGCCTACCTGACCTCCACAATCCATACTAGGTAACACGATTCCTCTTGGCAAGACTGGACTTTCGAGCTTCTGACTACCCGTCACAAGTGTCTAAGATCTACATTCGTAGACAGCCGGGACTAACGGCTTAACGTGCTCATTAATCAGTAAAGTGGGGTTCAAAAAAGTTTAACAAGTAAATTCCTAGTTCTGCCAACCATTTATCTTTCTGTGGCAAATATTGCACTGCCTTAAACTTGTTACTCGCACTCTGCACTCCTGATATAATGCCGAACTCAACTTTTATAGCCCGTAAACAACATCGAATTATAAGACTTCCTCCCAAAAAATCCTAAACTTTTAAAAAGAATTTTCACACAAATACTTTCCCAAGTTTTCTTCCACCAATAATTTTCAACAACTTCTAAAAATAGTTCACATCGTTCAAAAAGTGTTTATCAAACTCACCTACAGCGCACTGCCGTCATGTCACTGCTAAGCACGGGTCACAAGAGTGGCCTGCAGACCGGCGGCCATCTTTATATACCGTCCCTTTTCCCGCGCATCCCTCCACGCACACGACGTGGGAAAGGATTAAGAAAATCTCTTGTGGATAATACAGAGATATTTTAAAAAGAACATTTTCATATTTTTAAATTTCCTTCTTGTTAAAAGCTAGGGAGTTTCTTTGAGGATTCTGCAGCATGGGAATTTGGTGATTTGGTAGTGTGGTGATTTTTAATAGCAGTATGCTTAATTGTACTTAATCATTATTGTAGCATGACTGGTGTTTTCGGTTTCTGGTTTGGTATTCGCATCCCAGTGGTACAGTCCAGTGACGAAGTGTCTGTCACCGCGTAAGGTCGCGGATTCGAGTTCTCAAGTTCCCTTAATAAATAATTTCAGGACCATTTCCATTCAAGCTGGGGAGATGATTGCGCCATTTCTTCTTCCCAGCCAAAGCACTGGAAAGTGATGAAGGGAGGTTTTGAGGGACTGTCTTATGTGATTTTGATGTTCAAAAACTGCTTTTGATTAAATGACTTTTGATTTTGATCTTGATTTAGACTATCTACCATTATTTTCAAAACATGAGCTCTTTTAAAAAATATTCAGACAAACAGTCCTGGCGAACCCATAATGTGCTCTCAGAAACGGCCATAATTACATTTTATTGTGGTGTTAACTTTCACATTCATAACTTGTAATATCATTAATTGGATGGTAATAATTTACCTCATTAAGTTAATGGAAGACACGAAGACTACCTTTTGAACTTTTTAGGGAAGTAATTTATAATGGTTTGTCCTTGTGAAATTGTGCCAAGAATGGGTAAAGTTAAGAAAATAATACGTAAACACAAAGTAGAACTTATCATCTTTAACTTACCACAAATTATTATTCCCCAATCAATTGCGAAGTTCTAGTAGCAGGTGATTCTTGGTATTACTCCTTTTAGATAGTGGACCTTGGGACCCCAAACCTTTTCTTCTTTTTTTTGCGTAGATGTGATGCATATTTTCTCCCAAATTGTTTTTTTTTTTTTGCGTCTTGTATGCCGTAAATATACGTATTTTCTTTCTTTCTTTCTAGTTTGCCTGATCCGATTTCAATAGCTTCTACTTAGGCAGGAGAAGCGAGTAGAACTAGCTACCAAAAACGAATTGGCGCCCAATGGGCAGCGAGTGCGCGACGGGGCAAGCGATTACTCACTAGTATGCGCATCGGGATAAAAACAATCCTATGTCCATCCCCGGGATGCAATCTATCTCTCTGCCAAATTTTATCGAAAACCGTTCATTGGTTTAGACGTGAAAAGGCAACATAGTTGGGAAAAGGCCAGGCAGATAGATGATAATATAGGCGACACGGTTGGCACAGTGGTTAAGCGATTGATTGCTGCGCTGCGTGTCGCGGGTTCGATTCCTGCACGTAACAAATATTTGTATGACCTACAAGAAGTTGTTCCGGGTCTGGCTGTTTGTGTATGTGAGTTTAAATGTTTGTTAACGCACCCACAATACAGGAGAAATTCCTAGTGTGGGGCAACGTTTTTTTAAAAAACAAAAATATAGTCGCTTTCTCGTATGCGGTGGGAGAGGCGCCTTATAGGTTTAGTCGTCTAATAACTAGTTCCTGATCACAATTCTTCACCAAATTCACTGCCTAGTAGATGGCATACTTAAGAAAACCTTATCAAAAGCCTAGGCTGATGATACCATCTTAGTTAAAATTAACGACTTCAGAAATCTGGGAACCTATCTTTTTTCGTAAAGATAAAATCGGATAAAAGTAATATTAAAAGTGTTCTATGTATATTCTGCATTCTATACTAGTGACAACAATAGTTATTAATGTTATCATTTAACCTAATTTTGTACTCGTCTAAATTAGTACTTAGCATTTTTATCGCAGCCTCTCTGATGGTTCATTACGTAGATATAGTGATGTTGCACAAGTTTTTGAACAGCGTCTGTCAAAGATGTTGTAAGCACCTGGCAACCCTTGTCGGATTTTGTCTTGTCATTGTCAGACAGTAGCTCGAAAGTCCAACCAGTCTTACCAAGGGGTATCAGGCAGGTCCTCCATCCATGTTTAAAACTGGTATCTGGCTGGACTGGACTGGAAGTCGACCCTAAAGTTGGGGAAAGGCAAAAGAGGATGATGTCGCTGTCTTCAAACCCAATTCTAAGTCGTAAGCAAAATCAGCATATAATAATCCCACTGCTGGGACACAGGCCTACTTTCTTGGACCGTAATCTACCACACGGGGTCGCAAGCCCAGTGCGGGTTGTTAGATGTCACATGTTTTCGAATTTTTGTTTCTAGGACGTGCCGGTTTCCTCACGATGTTTTTCTTCATCGTTTTGAGAGCAGTGGTGATGAAATTATTTACACAAAGAGAGAGATGAGGTGAGTGAGTGATGATGATGAAAGCAGTTGTCTGGGTTTGGACCCACGATCTTCAACTCGCAACTTCGTAAGTCGGGGTTCCCACTGGGCCACCAATGCACTCTAGGTCAATGTAAGTATTGTAATAAGGGTCGTTACATTATTATCTACAATCAAACTTCATATAACTACCTATCTATTATTCATAGAGACATAGTGAACCAATCTGCTGTTTACGGATTTTGCATAGAATTCTATTTTTTTTCTTTTCTTTATTTATTTATAGTGGCTTTTACGCATAGCGTATGCCAGTCCCATCGTATATAGAATTCTAGATGTGGTTACGATGTAGCTACGAGCATTACAGTACCCGGCGATAAATATTGCACATCGACCTTTGGAAAGAGACAATCGGCTAATTTCGGCTTCGTAGAGCGTTATCTCTGTCGCACGAAATACAAACAGTCGGGTATCTATTAGGAGCTGTTAAAACAATTATGATTTGCTTCTTTTGATAATTATTTTTATTCTTTGTATAAAATCGATAGGATCGAATAGGTCGATGTGCAATATTTAGGTATCGCCGGGTACCTACTGTACTAGGAACTATATGTTCGGTTTACGTTAGTAGGATCTAATCAAATCTTTTACCAAGTTCAGGGTGTAAAGGTACCTATTGTAATGCTATCCTGTTGCTGGGTTACGGTCTCTTTCATAGTCTCTCACATTATTTTGCCATGCATACCACCCAAAGTCCGAGCTGTTACTGACAAAATTCTGTTTGTTAAACTCAACAACACTGCGCAGCCTGAGGAGCGAACCCTGGGGTCTACTCTCTAAGCTCAAAATCTTTAGTTTCGGCCGAAGCTACCGGCATTTCTTTCTCCATATCACCTATGAACATAAGATTAGTTCGGAGTTCGAACTAAGAATATGACTTTACAGTTGTCCTTACTCTGATGTGTGAGTGCCCGTCCGAAAAATGTTATTAATCGAAAGTAGGGGTTTTTAGAAGTATCGAGCCGCTTTCGGACGGGCCCGTTTCGTCGTTGATGGAATTAGCGAGTAGGTACCCCAGGAACCCAAGCTGAATAGCGTAGCGTCTGCATTTTTGTTTCTAATGGGTCTTTAGCAGTCGTAGGGAAGACCCTACGACTAGAGAAAAGTGTTTGTTGTAAAGATACAACAAACACTTTTCTCTCTCATCTAGATTATGTCACCTGCTTATTCTGAAAGTACTCTCCAATCTACAATAATCATAATTGGTAGACTCTCGTCCCTCCTTCACGGCAGTTAGCAAGACCGTTTTAAAAGCATTAAACAAATGAAAATATAGCACCCAAACACCCAAATGACGCATAAATATTTTTTATATTATTTTGCTCGAATTTTTTTAGGAAGATTTTTAAAAATCTCACCGAGGACCTCTTACACCTCTTCGGCCTGCTGAACAGGGTTTCACAATTATATTTATGGCTACCTAAGTAGGTAATAGACATACCTATTTAAATGTCATACTCATTGTCTCCCTAGTCTATAACTAGGAATTCGTGTATCGTAGTAATTCATGTACAGACGCCAGCACATCAAGCTACCCGAAACTGTCAAATTTTCCCAATCAACGTTGAACCTTATGCTTTAGCGATAAAGTTGGAAGTCTATTAAAGGAATTTGACAGATCGTAGTAGCTTAATGTGCTGGCGTCTATACCTAATGCCAAACTTTCAGTACAAATATCCAAGTGCGATCACTACTTCAGACTGGGTTACTACAGAGAACTCGTAAAAAACTTTTTTACATAAAAAAACAACCGACTTCCAAAAAAAAACACTAGGTACAAAGTGAAAAATAACTTTAATGTCGGAAGTCGGTGTCGTTGTTTTGAACACATCTGCCTACCCCTTTAAAGGGTACAGGCGTGATGTTATGTTGTGTGATTGCGTAAACAATGCATACATATGCTATAGCAGCAATCGCGGTTGATTTGCTAGCATTTATTGAAGAGTTCCGGTGTCTGTCTCCGAAACTCATCATCAGATCTTTACGAAATTTAAATGAGATTATAATTCTGTAAATACATATTTGTTACGGCCGTGAATCATATATTAATCAACGTACAGCTTAATACTGACCAGTATATTGCAAAATGCGTAAAAAAAAATGAATTTCGCGGGTAGCCCTGGCGCTTTCGTCTTAAACCGCATAAGACATATCTCCACACTCACAAAGGATAACATCAGGAGAACATTGTGGAATATGAAATACATTCATATATTCTCTTTGATCCATTGTTAGTCCGTAGGCGGACTGACAATACTCGTGCGATCCACCAGGTGGCGCTTTACAAAATGTCCGCCATTGTCGCTAGTTATTTATGAATTTCAATACATTTCTTTGGTATTGGAAACTATTGAAAACTACAAACATCTTATGGAATATTACCAGTTTTCTTATAATATTCCTTAAGATGTTTCCATTTCTCTGCAGAGAAAGCTTTAAAATTATAGTTATGTAAGTATGTTTACGTGTTTATTTCTGTTTGGATTATTGTCTAAAAATGTTTGTGAGAACTAAGCAAGTAGGTATACTGTGATGTATAGAGCGGAGAACACTGTGTGGGAGCGTAAAAATTATACAACGTTATTTATTTACTGGGTTTATTCCAAGCGAACGTGTTTACATCAACGGGGCTATACTACTTATCACTGGTATTTCCATACAAAAACCTAACACAAAAATTATAAGGCTCATTCTAAATCCGCTTGACTGTTCGAATGATCTCAGTCTCAATCTGTCAAAAATACCCCTAATTTCACTACAATTTTGACAAGTTTTTGACATTTCTTTGTCGCCGACATGAGACTGCGACTAAATTTTGAACGTTTTCGTTTTCGGTCGTACGGTTCGGTCGTTTTCGTTTTGTCGTTTTTTTAAATTATGTACGAGAATTGGCCTTCAGAGTTAATTTACTGCCAGCCTGCACAACATCTGCAGTGCGATTCTGTAACCTCTCACCGTGAAAACTTAGGTGAAGTGAGCGTGGAGTGAGCTGTCAATTGTGTCAATTCCTAGCAAAAATAAACTCGCTTCACCTAAATTTTCACGGTGAGATTTTTACAGAATCGACCGGAAGGTCGACTTTTATAGACAAACTTTACATTACTTCATATGTCCTAAGAAAATGTATATGGGAACTCGTCACTTAAAGTAAAATAAAGTGGCAAAGAATAAGATATAATATATTTAATTGCCAAAAAAGCATTATACCACAGACTACTTAGAGATACTACGTATCATTATAAGTACATTAAGATCCTATTAATAGAGTTATATAAATGTTTCACCATATTTAAAACATGTTTTAAATGTATAAATTTAATAAAATACATTAATTTGTTAAAATTATATAATCATAACATATCTAATGACACTGGATAAAAGGGCACTACTAATGATTATTGGCAATAATGATGTTTTTACTTAACGAAATAATAATCAAACTGCCACCCTGCGGGTAAGAAAGACAGACTCTCAAATCCGGTTTAAGATAATCAATCAACACAATTTGCTCACAAATTGTCAAACTTAAGCCAAGTAATTTAACTTGACAGTTTGCAGTCTATTTGTAACTTCTTTAGGCGCGTTGGGCATTTTTTGAGATGGGATAAACCATTGAAATCGCGCCCCTGCTACCGTATGCGACACCGCGCGTATTTTGTTTATAAGACGATTAAAAAAATACCCGCTTCGGATGTGTTCGGCTGTCCTCGGGATGTACTCGGTTTTAATGTATATTATCTGATATGTCAGTGAGTGATGGCAAAGTATTCTGTTTGTGTTTTGTCACTTCTGTCGGCACTCCCGAAGTGCCACTGTTTTTTTAAAGTGAAAGCGTCAACGTACCCTTTCGAATTCAAACTTACGTTTTGTGCAATTTTAGGTCAGTGTCAGGTTGTATATGTTGATCTAAAATTATTGAATTATACATATATATAATTTATTTAAAGTGTTTAAAGTTAACAGTTAAGGCTCGTACACCTGTGTGTACGAGCCTTAACTGTTAACTTTAAACACTTACACACTTTGTGTCGCTGTGCGCGACGCGACACGCGACACAAAGGCACCGCAAGTCGCGCGACGAGCGGTGCCTTTGTGTCGCGCGCGATTCGCGTCGCGCGTCGCGCCTGTTTGCAGGAGCCGTAATACATAATTATATTAGCATTTCGAGACATCGCCAAGCGGTTGGTAGACTCTTCACGTGACCAGAGGGCTGGCCTATTTTTTGGCCAAAGAATCAGCATTGCCATACAACGTGGCATGCTGCCAGCCTTTTAGGCACGGTTCCTGTTGACCGCGATGCGGACGAATTTTTGATGCCCTTTGATTATTTCCCCTCCTTTTTATATAGTTGTACATATTTTTATTATTATCATAAAATTAATCAATACCACCTCTAAGTTCATATTACCCTATTGAATGACTATTTCATGAAATCATTACATTTGATGCCAATTCTAATTAAAGAAATTATATTGCTGATTCTAATGATTTGTAATTCTATAAAGCCATATTAATTGTTACTGCTGTGTTGCAAGACCAGTGGTGGGTCAGTGGTAACTACCGCGACTTCACGTTTGGTTGGTCGTGCGGGGGCGAATTGGGGTATCAAATATTCAAGGGGGCGAGTAGATACACTTAGGCAAGATCGAAGGGGCGAGCGGAGCCCAAACCAGTTCGAGCCTAAGCAGGCACTTTACTTAGTGTAAATTATTTCATCACCACTGCTCTCAAAACGGTGAAGGAAAACATCGTGACGCAACCGGCATGTCAAAGATCCACGAATGACAGCCGGCTTAACGTGCTTTCCGAGGCACGGAGGCGTCTTGGTATGTGAAGACGGTCACCCATCCACGGACCAACCGCGGCAAGCGTAGCTTAACCTTTACCATTTTTTTCACATCTTTATCGACCAGTGCGGCTGTAATTAGCCCCTACCACAAGCCCCTTAAATAGCCCTATTTTTTCAGTAAAAAAAAAAAAAAAAAATGAAATGTTGTTCTTTAGTAAGCGTTGTACCTGCAAACGCCATCAGCACATCAACCTACTACAATCTGTCAATTCTTCAATAGATTTTCAACTTTATCGCTAAACCATTAGGTTCAAAAGTTGATTGGGAAAATTTGACAGTTTCGGGTAGCTTGATGTGCTGGCGTTTGTACTTGAGAACGGCTGAACCTATTTTTCGTAATTGCACGAATTAGATTTTTTGTATAATTTCACATGTCAACGTTAGTCTGGCTGTTCTTTCGAAATGGTTTGCAGTTTGCATCTTTTACTTAATGCGAACAAAACTAAATGTTTACCAAATGTACCTCAAGTGGGTCCGAATTTAAAACTTGATGGCAAAAAAGTAATTTAAAAAAATTAAACCGACTTCAAAAAGAAATGAACTCAAAATTATGAAATAACTTGGAATTTCGGAAGTCGGTGTCTTGGGATCTGTATTTTAGTTTTAGTATTTTGCCACCGACTTCCGAAATTAATGTTATTTCATAATTTTGAGGTAATTTCTTTTTGAAGTCGGTTTAATTATTTTAAATTACTTTTTTATTTCGTAATTTTTAGTTTTAAGTAAATACCTACTGGAATTATTGGAATATTTGTTTGTAATACTTAGTAGGTAATAGTTTTGTTGTGAATATTGCACTAGAATTTGAGCAAGTTTTTGAGATGTTTTCCCTTTGACACTACACCCGTCACTCGTATCAATAAGCCAGGCCGTCCACTTACACGTATTATTAGTCCATATCTTGAAAATTACTGAATCGATTTTGATTAAACTGGTACTGTTCCCTAAATTGAAGTAAATGTAAGCCAATAAAAAATGGTCACGATCCGATTAATATTTGCGGAGAAATGCGTGGACAAACATACATACATACATGTCGAATTGATAACGTACTTTTTTTTGAAGTCGGTAAACTAGATGCTGTTACGGAAACTGTATTTCTAGGAATTACTTTAGATTCAAAATTACAATAGGGCACACATTAGAGCTCTTTCAGATCAGATCTCCATATAATATGGAAATCGCTTCTACATACACGTAGTACACGTAGTAAAAATTAAATTGTGATACCTACATTTAGATTAACTAAAACTAGCAAGTCACTTCTGTAACGCTAGATGTCGTTAGCCAGCCGTTAAGCCGGCTGTCAAGCCCACCACGCCCAGCCATGCCAAAGCCATGCCATGCCGTGTCGTCTGGGTGCAGCCAAAGCCACAGCCACAGCCTCAGCCCAAGCCAAGCCGAGCCAAGCCAAGCCAAGCCATGACAACCAAGTACGACACAGCAGCCACAGCAAAGAGGAAGTCAATTGACTAGCACGTCACTTCCCCACTACGTGAGCCTTGCCCCGCCAAATTCCGAGCCGGGGGAGGTGAAGTAGCCGCCAGCCAGCCAGTATTATAAAAGCGCTAAGCGATGGTTTTGTGTACTTCACTCCATGCTAATAATGGGTCATGTATGAAAATATTAAATTGTCTCGATTTTTTTTCTGCGCTTATGAATAAGCTAATACTATCTACAAAAAAAGTATCAGATTTATCTGATTAGTATTTCCAGAGAAATAAATTAAATTCTGTTAGAGGCGGCCATCGACAGTAACCCACGGATTTTTATTCAATTTCCTTAGCCTACTCAATTAAAAAGTAAAAACTTGTCAATTTGTCATAACATAACCTCACTTTTCACCTCTTGCTTTGTGTTTGTTTGCGATTTTATGGATATATCTTTACGATTACGATACGATTTATCTTTATTTTATTCAAAGCGTGAGGGTCGTCGTAAAGATATATCCATAAAATCGCAAACAAACACAAAGCAAGAGGTGAAAAGTGAGGTTATGTTATGACAAATTGACAAGTTTTTACTTTTTAATTGAGTAGGCTAAGGAAATTGAATAAAAATCCGTGGGTTACTGTCGATGGCCGCCTCTAACAGAATTTAATTTATTTCTCTGGAAATACTAATCAGATAAATCTGATACTTTTTTAGGGTTCCGTAGTCAACTAGGAACCCTTATAGTTTCGCCATGTCTGTCTGTCCGTCTGTCCGTCCTCGCTTAATCTCTGTGACCGTTAGCACTAGAAAGCTGAAATTTGGTACCAATATGTATATTAATCACGCCGACAAAGTGGTAAAATAAAAATTGGAAAAAAATGTTTTATTAGGGTAGCCCCCCTATATGTAAAGTGGGAAGTGATTTTTTTTTTAATTTCAACCCTAACGTGTGATATATTGTTGGAAAGGTATTTAAAAATGAATAGGGGTTTACTAAAATCATTTTTTGATAATGTCAACAATTTCGGAAATAATCGCTCTAAAAGTAAAAAACAATGTGTCCCCCCCCCTCTAACTTTTGAACCATAAGTTTAGAAAATATGAAAAAAATCTGAAAAGTAGAACTTTATAAGGACTTTCTAGGAAAATTATTTTGAACTTGATGACTGGAAACAACAGTTTTTGTACAAAAAAGACAAAAAGTTGTACAAAATAATTTCTGGACTAAGTTTGTAGTATAATCGTATATGCAAGCATTTTTTTAACTTCGTTTACATAATTTTATTATCCTGAACGTATCTTTTTTCAAACAAAAACAAAAAAAGAATTATTAAAATCGAATCCCAATATTTTAAGATCTATGATCGACTACGTTTATTACGCGAACATAATGGATACCCACTTTTAAACTTTTAAACACTTGTTGTGACGGACGGGAAACTACGGAACCCTACACTGAGCGTGGCCCGACACGCTCTTGGCCGGTTTTTGTAGATAGTATTAGCTTATTCATAAGCGCAGAAAAAAAATCGAGACAATTTAATATTTTCATACATGACCCATTGTAAGAGGAAACTCTGTCCGAATAAACAAGTAAATCAATTACTGTGTGCATAATTTTACCACTGCCGTTATATTCAGAAGTGGTATCGAAAAAAAAAACCTACGATGAAACGACGCTCTGCTACTTATAAACGTCACGGTCGCCTAGTCGGGAGGACGAAAATTCTGCGTCAGTAAACCAGATGTCTGAAGATTCAAACGATGAAGGTCGATCCACACCATCTGCAAGGAAAATATTGAAGACTCTCCTAGCACAAGAAGTTGAAAAAGCATTCAACGATCTGGAACACGAAGCGCCTACCCTCATTCGTCTGAAAGACCACCGTGCCGCATCGTTAATTCCAGAATTTGACCCTGAAAACGAAGAATGCACAGTTACCACCTGGATAAAAATTCGAGTTGAACCCAGACAAGCCAGATACGGATGCGCGATCATAGTGAATGTTGTTTTGGGCATAGGCTGTATGCAGGAATACCTTTGCCCAGTGACGCGCCAGTTGCGCCCTACCGCCATGTTAGAAAAAAAAAGTGTTCCCGTAATTAGAAAACGCGATAGGACGCGTGTACAAACGTAACAGCACACAATACGACAGCTGATTTGTGTTTTGCTGAAAATTCTCTGCAAGGAGGTCGTATTGTGGCCGTCATCAAGGCGCACAAACTAAGCAGTATCAACGTGGCTATCGTAAATAGGACGAAGGACGTAGCGTGGAGCTACCAGTGACATGGGTGACTTCAAGAATCGAGCCAAGCAGCCCGCAGCCGTCGGTGAAGCCCATCGTGTGCTACAAGTGAGGGAATCCTGGACATGTCGCGGCCCGGTGCACGAGAAGTGGCAGCCAAGCATCTGCTTGGCTCCACCTTCACCATCTGGTGAAGGTGGAGCACGCGCTGCAAGCAGCAACGGCGAGTGGATGTTTGCGTCGCACCCGCAGGCACGTTAGAACATAAAGGTGAGCTGTATAATTTTTTTGTTAAGATTCTGGGGCTGAATGCTCGTTAGTGAAAGCGAGTTGTGCAGCCAAATTAAGTGCCAAATGAGTTAATAATGTTGTTGCGTTGACTGGTATTGGTTAAACGTGTGTATTCAGCACAAAACAAATCAAAAGAAGCGTTGCGAATAGCCACAACCTGAGATTTTATTTCATTACTACACGACATTTACTTGCAAAGTATTATTTTGGGTAGACTATTTTGTGTTATTAGAAAACGTAGAGTGAAATCAGAATTATCAGACTAAACTAGGTCGGAAGTTCAGAGGTCCATTTAAGGTAGTGGAAGTTTTTACAAGTGATCGTTATGTTTTGAAGTCCCTTTCTTCCGCCGGACGTACAAGTACGCACATGACCGACTGCGTAAAATAACTGACGTTGACATGCACGTAGGTGACGATGACGAGACTAGCCATGACGAAAATGATAACGCTGACAAGACTAGTTGAATACTAAGTAGTCAACTTAAGATTTAGAGTACCTAGCATAGTAAGAGTTTTCTTATAATCTGTAACGTTATAGGAAAAATAAAGTAACATGTTGAACAAACCTACTTTAAGAATTATTTTGATAAAGGCTCGAAATGATGATCTTGATGGTGTTGTTTGTGGAGGTGACCGGATAGATGTTACGTGTTGAAGACCGAATGAAAGTCGATTGGTTTGATGCTTATGGCCGGATAGAGGTTATAAGTGTGATGATGAAGACCGGATGGAGGTCAGAGTATGAGCATTGCTATATTTTAATGAGTATGGGTGTTGTTCGACATGACGGCTTTGAGAGAATGAGTTTGTGGTGATTTTCATCAGAACCTGTAATAATTTTGGTCAGAATTGGCCGAGTGGAACATGCACTGCTGTTGATTTTTTTGGTTACAGGTTATAACACAAGGACGTGTGCAAGCAGAATGACAGTAGTGGACAGCGCTGCATTCTTTGGATCTCCTGTAGGTATGAATAATCGCTGATCAAGGACGGTGCTTTTCGAGCGAGGAGTTTCTGCCAAGGAAACTGTAGATTGCAACCACTACAGCCATTAAGCCTGCTACAGATCTATTGTCTACGAATTTGGTGAGTCGTTTTCATTATGTTTTGACTCGAGGTACCGAGTGCTTCCCTGGTAAACAACAAAAAAAAACTGTTACATTGTTAGGTATAGCCCAATCTAGTTAACAATGCAATTTTTAAATACGCTCACGATAGGTTACGAATGATGCCAGTAGGTCATGTACCAGTCGAAGTAGATGGTGATCACAGTGGTGATGAGCTATGAGCAAGCCTAAGTAGTGGGAACCACGCGAGTAGGGGTTCTCTATCTGCCGTAGTAAAAAGTGTGTAGTCACATACACATGGGTCCATGCGCTGGATGTGCGAGAGCAATGCGATTGCTGTTCGGCTAGAGAGCCGTAGCGTTAGAGTGGTTTACTCTTCTGTGGGTTTCCAGGTGTCTAAGACTCTTAGTGAAAAAGATTATTGTTGTAATGTGGATCACGATGGTACATGGCTCTGGTTGATGTTTTTTTTGTTATGATTGATTAAAGTTTGATTACATGGTTCTGGTTGAATCAAGTACGCTCATGAGGGTAAGGCATATGCCATGGCACAGGCAAAGGGGATCAGAGTATTAATGACGAATTTAAGGAAAGCCAAGTAAAAGTCTAGTTGTGATAGTAGTGAATCTTAGTTCGACTGGTCGGGGACCGTACCAGTAGTTATTACATAGTCGTAGCCCGGTAGAAATCGGTGTCTCTTGAGGCAACTCAAGTAGTCCGTGGGTGCGCGATGCGTGTTTAACTCTGGCGGAGGTCGGGTTCTTGTAGAGACCATAGTCCGTAGGACTCGGAATTCAGGAGGAATTCAAAGAAACATTTCATTTTTCATTTCATTTCATTTATTCATTTTGTGAACATAGGGTACAATTATACAGATGTTATACAAAAAAAATGTTGGTCCATGCTATGTCCCGCCAAAAGGCATACAAAATATCAAATAACAAAATTTAATAAAGTCAATAAGTAAGTAGGCGTCACAATTTCATGCAATAGTTAATGTAATAATTATGTCAATAAAAACGGCACATAAACAAATAGGTAATTAGTCACAATTTCGTATACAATAATAAATTCAATAGAAATGTCAATATGTACATATTATCATTATCTTACTGCGAGAGCAACATTTTAATTATAGAGAGATATACCTACAGTTACACAACTATTATTTTAATTTGTCATTAATATATTCATTAACAGAATAATACGCCTTGTCATTCAATAATTTAAAAAGCTTACGTTTAAACTCATTCATATTGTTACTTGATACAATTTGATCAGGTAATTTGTTATAAAGTTTTGGAGCCATTGCAAATATACTATTATAGAGAAACTTGGTTTTAGTGCATAACGGGTGCAACTTTTTTGAGCGCCGTTGACTTTTGACAAATTCATATAAAGACATGTTGTTTTTTACAAAGATACGGGTTTCATAGACATAAAGTGATGGTACAGTCAATATTTTTATGTTTTGGAAATGTGGCTTGCATGAATCCGTTCGTTTTATTTTACATATAGCTCGAATACACTTTTTCTGTGCTATCAATACCTCCTCTACCCTAGTCGCATTGCCCCAGAATATAAGGCCATACCGCAAAGCAGAGGCGACATAACCGTGAGATAATAAACAAACATGAGGTTTGTTGCAGGGGCTTAATGAAAAGCCACAGGCCACGAATAAGATTCCTGCTGTGTTTTGTGATGCTCTAAGGATGTTTTATTAGCTGCTCTATCATGTTTAGTTGATTATTTAGTTTGTGATCTTGAGCTGACTTGTAATCGTAGTTTTGTTGCTTCCATTGCGGGAGCAATTGTTACAGGATGGCCGACTGTAACGCTAGATGTCGTTAGCCAGCCGTTAAGCCGGCTGTCAAGCCCACCACGCCCAGCCATGCCAAAGCCATGCCATGCCGTGTCGTCTGGGTGCAGCCAAAGCCACAGCCACAGCCTCAGCCCAAGCCAAGCCGAGCCAAGCCAAGCCAAGCCATGACAACCAAGTACGACACAGCAGCCACAGCAAAGAGGAAGTCAATTGACTAGCACGTCACTTCCCCACTACGTGAGCCTTGCCCCGCCAAATTCCGAGCCGGGGGAGGTGAAGTAGCCGCCAGCCAGCCAGTATTATAAAAGCGCTAAGCGATGGTTTTGTGTACTTCACTCCATGCTAATAATTGTAAGAGGAAACTCTGTCCGAATAAACAAGTAAATCAATTACTGTGTGCATAATTTTACCACTGCCGTTATACTTCTTATAAACAGCATTCGTTTTTTTTTTTAACAAGTTGCCAAAGCCGGTTACAGAACTTAGCGATGGAAAGTTCAAAACGCTCATCAAACGTGTCCTCACTCCTCATCAAAAAAGCATATTATAAGATTAAAGACTACGTTGAAGACAAGGTAGTTTGGCAATAATTCCTTCTGCGCACATGCGCAGAAGGAATTATTGAATTATTGCCAGGGAAACCACATGGTTTCCCTGGCACCTCATTAACGGCATCGATGTTTATTTTTAATTTTATTTTTTTTACAGACAATTCTAATTTTCACCTCTTTATTAGTGGTTGTAATGGCAATCATATCACTTGATTTTAGTAGGTTTTTATATTTTATTTATCCTTTTGATAGATTCTTATTTTGTATAACATGTGAGGACTTGTAGGCCTTGTAGACTTTAGATCTGTAGACCACTTTTTATTTTATCAAGTACCTGGTACTTTTTGACAGGCCTACGCTGTCCTCCCATACCTACTGTAATTTGAAAACATTGTAAAAGCCAATTATATTTAAAAAGAGTAACCGTGGAGTTTCTTGCAGGCTCTTCGCCATAGGAAACGACCAATTGGAACCGTGCACCTAGGTACCTCAGGGTAGGAACCTCAGAAGCTAGCTTCTGAGGTTTCATAAGTGCCCATGTGAAATAAAATATTTTGATTTTGAGGAAAAAAATAGACAAACTTTCCGGAAATTTAAAATTTCGGGAAAAAGAACGTCCTTTTTTGTATGGGATTGCTGTATGAACTTCAGACCATATTGAAATTTTGATATGACAACGTCTGTCGGGTCAGCTAGTTAGGAAGATTTATTATTATTTATCTCATTAACACTGATTATGCTTTGTATGTTGACATTACCCAAAGATTGTTTAAATTAATGTTTTGGTTGTCCAGTTTTATAATCTATTAAATTCATTCTCTATGAGGCAAGACAATGGATCTGTCGTGACCAAGTTATACTTATTTCAAAATATTTTTATACAAGTACTTACCTAGTAAATACTTCGTCACTTTTTTTTATCGCATGTCGAAATGGAAATCATAGGAATTCAGTTTTATTGCAATTTCTCGTATTACCGAAATAAAATATTCGTATTACCTCATCATAATTCGGGACTTACTGTAATTAAATGGGGTCAGCACAACATGTCTTTTCTTCAATACTTCTCTATTCATATGCATCTCGTAGTTCAGCCTAAGAGGTGGTGGCCTGCTTAACCGGACTTGTCTGTGGTTGCCTCAATGAATAAAGACCGTCAGCCAGGGCTTTATAAACTTAAAAACTAAGCGACTACACGCTTGAGGAACTCCCTGTGAGGTACGGACCTCGGCTTAGGTCATCGCTGGGGGAGGATAGCAAGGGAAAGGCTGGATCGGATTACTTACCAAGTATTTTACGAAGGTGTACCTATGTCTTTATACAAATGAACCATAGACAATAATGTCACCACCGGCGTCCTTGACCTATCTACGAACGCTTTTGGCAGCCACAATCACACACAAGACGACGCATCACTGATAGCGATGCCTGGCAAGTAATTGTACCATCTCGATGTTGTTCACAGCAGTACACTAGTGCGTCGACCGCATACTACACGTCTTGCGCTTTTTTTTTTAAGGCCAGGATCTTCGAGCGTAGTAGGCATTTAGCGTTACCTCCGTCCTCGCGTGGCAAATGCCGCGAAAGCGCAGTTCGAATGAACTCGCTGACCCCTGTCACGGTTATTTTTATAAGTAATAGTATTGTGAATCGGCCCTATTCTTGAAATATAGGGCTGCTCGTCTACAGTATTTTAATTTCATCATCCTACTTTAGTTTCTTTCTAGTTTTGTGATTGTAAATATTATATTTTTAACCGACTTCAAAAAAGGCGGAGGTTCTCAATTCGGATATTTCATTTTTTTTTTATGTATGTTAGGGGGGGCATAACTCCATCGTAAATAGACAGATCTGCAATTTTTTTTTTGAAGTGAAAACTTCTTTAGCACCGTTGTGATGTGATTTGAAAATTTTATGAAACGAAAAAGCAACAGTAAAAAGAGACATGAGATTTAACGTGGGAGAAAATGAGATAGGAAGCATTATACAGTGTTTTTGTTTTTTATTATTACAAATGACATCACATTTAATCCTATGCTACTAATTTGTGGTGATGATGATGATGAGGATGATGGCGATGGCGATGGTGATGGCGATGGTGATGGTGATGGCGATGATGATGATGGCGATGATGATGATGGCGATGGTGATGGCGATGGTGGTGGTGATAGTGATGGCGATGGCGATGATGATGATGGTGATGCGATGGTGATGGTGATGGCGATGGTGATGGTGATGGCGATGGTGATGATGGTGATGGCGATGGCGATGGTGATGGCAATGGTGGTGGCGATGGTGATGGCGATGATGATGATGGTGATGCGATGTTGATGGCGATGGTGATGGCGATGATGATGGCGATGTTGATGATGGTGATGGCGATGGTGATGGTGATGGCGATGGCGATGGTGATGGCGATGGCGATGGTGATGGCGATGGTGATGGCGATGGTGATGGTGATGGCGATGGTGATGGTGATGGTGAAGGATGGATGGATGGATGGATGGATGGATGTTCTTTAGCATCGTTGTGATTTGAAAGTTTATGAAACGAAAAAGCGACAGTAAAAAGAGACATGAATTCATAAGATTTAACGTGGGAGAAAATGAGATAGGAAGCATTATACAGTGTTTTTGAAGGTTTCATTTCTACCACGTGTGAATTGCACACATGCTGTTTTTTTTATTTTTGTAAAGATCTGATGATGACTTTCAGAGACAAACAACGGAACTCTTCAATAAATGCCAGCAAATCAACCGAGATTGCTGCTATAGCATATGTAATCGCAATCACACAACATAACATCACGCCTGTACCCTTCAAAGGGTAAAGCAGATGTGTTCAATAGCTTTGTTACTGATATTCACATAGCAAGTAGTGACATATGAATTTGTTTGGGGTAGGTAAGTACAACTAAAAAGTGAAAAATAAAAACTTTTTTACAAAAAAAAAACCAACTTCCAAAAAAAAAAACACTACAAAGTGAAAAATAACTTTAGTTTCGAAAGTCGGTGTCAAAAAATGAAAATATATTCTTCACGTTGTAGTGTTTTTTTTTTGAGTCGGTTGTTTTTTTTGTAAAACACTTTTTTTGGTTGCTTGAATTCGTCAATAAGTTTTTTTAATTAAATCTACTAATCAAAAACACCACAATACGTATTTTTATTGAACTCTTCCTATTTCATTCACAACGAATTTCATATTTTTAAATAAAAAAACAGCAAGTGTGCAATTCACACGTGGTAGAAGTGAAACCTTCAAAAACACTGTATAATGCTTCCTATCTCATTTTGTCCCACGTTAAATCTTATGAATTTACATGTCTCTTTTTACTGTCGCTTTTTCGTTTCATAAACTTTCAAATCACAACGATGCTAAAGAACATCCATCCATCCATCCATCCATCCATCACCATCACCATCGCCATCGCCATCGCCATCGCTATCACCATCGCCATCGCCATCACCATCGCCATCACCATCTCCATCACCATCATCATCATCGCCATCGCCATCACCATCGCCATCATCATCATCGCCATCGCCATCACCATCGCCATCACCATCGCCATAACCATCGCCATCGCCATCACCATCGCCATCACCATCGCCATAACCATCGCCATCGCCATCACCATCGCCATCACCATCATCATCATCGCCATCGCCATCACCATCGCAATCACCATCACCATAACCATCGCCATCGCCATCACCATCATCATCATCGCCATCACCATCGCTATCACCATCACCATCGCCACCGCCATCACCATCACCATCACCATCGCCATCACCATCGCCATCACCATCGCCATCATCATCGCCATCACCATCACCATCACCATCACCATCGCCATCACCATCGTCATCGCCATCGCCAACACCATCACCATCATCATCACAAATTAGTAGCATAGGATTAAATGTGATGTCATTTGTAATAATAAAAAACAAAAAGACTGTATAATGCTTCCTATCTCATTTTCTCCCACGTTAAATCTTATGTCTCTTTTTACTGTAGCTTTTTCGTTTCATAAAATTTTCAAATCACAATAATGCTAAAGAAGTTTTCACTTCGAAAAAATATAATATTTTACCTATACAATTACAAAACTAGAAACACAAACTCAAAAACTCAAATTTTGCTATTGAATATAAACCTTATTCCGTTGTAGTAAAGTTGAAAATCTATTACAGATATTACGATAATTGTAAATTTATGGTACCGACCTGCTACTGCTAGTACTGTGACGAAAGCAAGAGAACCTATACAACTACAATATTATTCTGTCGCGTCGTCTTATAAGTGGGTAGTTATAAATACGTAGAAAAATAATAATCAAAATTACCTTATTATTTTTTAAGCTTTGCAGTTCAATGCTGAACGTTTTTTTTTCTTTCTTCTGTTTTTATTCCCCATAATTTAATCTTAATTATCACTATATTACAACTATATTATAACAAACTAATATTTAGTTTAATTATTAATACTAGAACCTAAACAATATTTACAGACTGAATTTTGAAACTAATACACAAACACGGAAATTAACTAACAATATTATAACGTATATTTCGATCGATTAGCGGGAACGCGGCGAGCCAGCAAAAGCGACACAGGTCCTACCTCGGTAACGCCCGGCGGGCTACTGAAGTGAAGCGCGCAGGCCGCCTTTTTAGATTATATCTTGTTAAGACAATAAAAATCAGTTTTGAGAAAAATTAACCGTAGAATGTTCTACTATACATCATTGCCTATTTTTTCATATATTTTTTGCGAGTAAAAGTTAAGTCTACTTCAAATGCGACTTGAAAAACGATTAAAAACTTCGCTGTTTTCGATTTGTTTGCGATTTTTTATGATCGAGTGAAGTTGTAAATATCGTGTTTTGAACCATAGAATAATCAAGAATGTTAGTTAAACTATGCCATATATTTTTTTCAGATTAAAACAAAGAATATTTGATTGTTTAATGTTGAATCAAAAATAGGTCGATTCCGAGATTTCCGAGAGTCCTGGCCTTAATTAAAAATCGTTATTAACGTGAAACTGCATCGTGAAGGAGAAATCCGGTTTTCATTCGTGCACCGTTAACTGAGAAAAAGGTAAGTTATGCTATGGACTGACGTTTTTTTCTTTGTTCTTTTTTTTGTCGTTGGTTGACGTTTAAATACGGAAGACTTTTTCCTTTCCTCGAGTTTAAATATAGAACTTGCATAAATGACGCAAGGTTTGAAGTCGCACAGTGATAGAAATGCTACAAATAATAACAAATCATGGATGTGTGATAGTTTTAAAATAAACAACGTTATCGCTTTTACTAGGCTGATAAACTGATTTCTCTTGTGTTAAATAGAAAATAAGATTGATTGCGCGCTTATTACTGTTTCCGCTCCTCACAAACATACATTATACATTTAATTTTATAATGCTGTTAGCTATAAACTCTTTTCTCACAGAAAAAAATACTGATAAATTCGCGGGGCCTTTTTTATTGTGCGTTAATGACAATGTCACTTATCTTTTGCTCAACTGTCAGACTAGATTTCCAGTCAATAGCCAACTACCCTACAGTAATATTTTCCGTTTGCTTTTATACACGAATGTAATCTATAATAATAATTTGCTTATGGCTAGTTCCTAGTTGCAACAAATAAAAACTATTATACTTACTCATAATTATAACTAAGTACTTAACCATTAAATTTATTTATACGAACTCGATGTTTATGTAGGTAGGTACCTATTTGCTGGTTCGAGGAAAAAGCAAGTTCGCGAAACATTTTAAACATTTCGTTTCTGAAAAAAGAACTTAGAAACACGTTAAATTCTTCATAACTTTATGCGGATTTACATTGTACAATTTTTAGCTTTTGAAAGGAAGTGTTTTTATACCTACCTACTGTTAATTTTTTGACTAAATTTATTAGGTGCCTACCAATAGGTGGCTATTACCATTCAATTCCTAATTTATTAATATATTATAGGCAAAATAATAATGCATCTTCAAAAAGTCACAATAGTCCCTATAGTGCTATCTACAACAGGAGTAATTCCAAAACAGCTACATCAGTCTCTTAGTTCCCTCAACCTGCCACCTAACACCTACCACCTGCTGCAGAAGGCAGTGATTCTTAACACATGCAGGCTAGTTAGAAAATTTATTCAGTGTGAATCGGACAACTTACACATTACTCCCACACTTAACCCCACTGTTGGACACTTGGCTTAGGCCCGTGCCATCAGTTCTATCCGGCTAGGCCGAGAGAAAAAAAAATATATAAACAAAATAATAATAATATATAATTTTTGAATAAATATTTTATTATTATTTTTTTTTTTAAATCTTTGTTTAAGTATTAGAAGCAGTTTTAAAAATATTTTGACGGCAGGTTGTCAAACTTTGGTTGTTGCGGGGTAATGAGGGTTTCCGTGAAAATTTACAACACCAGTTGGCACCACTGTGACAAGAGGTCTCCCAATACAAAATATATGATGACGTTCATCATTCGATTCATTCATTCGTTCATCATTCAGTCATGACTAAAGAAAATATAGGCTCTTTGACAGATGCCTGGACCTGACGTGTCAGTGCTGCCACCTAGCGAACGTCATTTCAGAAAACCCTCATTGCGTAAAACACTAACAGTAGCAATGGCTTTAATTTTGCCAGTTCAACAACATTCATTGCGTTATTTACGTTGTTGGAGGGTCACATTTTTTGAACATATGAAGCACTAGCTTCCGCATGCGGCTTCGCTCGCGTGGTATGTCTATAAAAAGTATCCTAAGTCCTTCCCCGGGATGCAATCTATCTCTCTGCCAAGTTTTATCGAAATCCGTTCAGTGGTTTAGGCGTGAAAAGGTAACATACAGACAGACAGAGTTACTTTCGAATTTATAATATTAGTGTGGATTGGATTAGCAATAATCCTTCAAAATGATTCAGATTGAGATTGAAATTTTGTTACGTATTTAGGGTGCGGAAACCTACTAGTGAAAGGGATATCTAATAATTACCAACATTCAAAGAATACATAAAACTTATCATATAACAAACAAGACTGAACACACACGGTTTCTTCCAGTAAACCTAATAGATACATGTATCTTATTTTGTCTTTGTTTTAAGGCGCTTACAAACAGGCGCGACACTCGATATAATCGCGCGCGACACAAAGGCACCGCTCGTTGCGCGACTTGCGGTGCCTTTGTGTCGCGCGCGATTATATCGAGTGTCGCGCCTGTTTGTAGGAGCCTTTTTGAGTTTATCCATTACAAAAAAACATATAAAAATCAATTTTAACTGACTTCAAAAAAGGAGGAGGTTATTAATTCGGATTTTTATTTTTTTGTGTTTGTTCGGGCATAACTCCCTCATATAGTATAGACGGATTTGCAATTTTTTTTTTGTTCGAAAGCGGTTTAATCCGAAATAGTGCCATTTAAATTTCGTAAAGAGCTGATGATGAGTTTCGGAGACAGTCAACGGAACTCTTCAATAAATGCAAGCAAATCAACCGCGATTGCTGCTCTAGCTTATGTATGCATTGACACAACAATCACACAACATAACATCACGCCTGTACCCTTTAAAGGGGTAGGCAGATGTGTTCAATAGCTTCCTGTCACTGATATTCACATAGCAAGTAGTGTTATATGAATTTGTTTGGGGTAAGCAGGTACAACTAAAAAGTGAAAAATTAAATGTTTTAACAAAAAAAAAACCGACTTCCAAAAAAAACTCTACAAAGTGAAAAATAACTTTAATTTCGAAAGTCGGTGTCAAAAAACGAAAATACAGAACCAACGACACCGACTTCCGAAATTAAAGTTATTTTTCACTTTGTAGAGTTTTTTTTGAAAGTCGGTTGTTTTTATTTTTTGTAAAAAAGTTTTTTCTTTTATAATATTAGTTTATACTAGCTTCTGCCCGTGGCTTCGTCCGCGTGGGTGTCGGAAAGGACTGTGGGCAAAATACACCCAACTCCGCCAGCCGTAGGTATATTAATTAATATGACTCGAAACATCTAACAAAAATAAGCATTTTTATTTATGACGCATTAAAAAATATCCCCGAAGTCATTACTGCAATTATTGAATGTATTTTGTTAAATTGCAATAAAAGAAATGTTTTATATGTTATGCTTGTTTCAATAATGCTCAGTAAGTTAAACCTATTCGACTTAAAATAAATGGAGAACCCATGGACAGAATTTGGTGCACATTGGCACAAAGAAACATGGCTGTGATACCTTCCATACAAAAGAAGTCTAAGCTGTGGCGGACTTGGGTGTACCGTCCAAACATTTTTGCCCACTATACTTTCCCACGACGGGAACGTGCTACCGGGACAAAAAGTAGCCTGTGTCCTTCCCTAGGATGACATCTATCTATATCCTTGGCAAATTTTATCGAAATCCGTTCAGCTGTTTTATCTTGAAAGCGTAACAAACAACCACAATAAATCAAATCTTTTCTCCTACGGGTAAAACCGCGAAAAAATTTACATTTGTTATTTTTGCGCTAAACTAAACTAATAAATATAATGCCTATTATAATAAGTATTCATTTAGCCTAGTGACCTGCCCCTGCTTCGCACGGTTTTTACAACATTGAGATTTCTATAATATAATTATGTAATTTTAATATTCATGTATTAAGCACATAAACCTTTCGGAATAAATTCTCTAAACGATGGTGAAAACTGCTTCGAAATCCGTTGCGTGGTTTAGAACAACGCGGTCACCAAAAGTGACTTTAACCCTACCATAACGCCATTGTGTCATAGCTAGAGAATACGTTAGTAGCAGGTGTCGTGATTAACTAAGGAATTAACGTGGTTTCGAAGTAAGGAATCATTATGTGGTCATACTTCACAGTGAATTAGGGCCCTGCAAATGGCAAAAAACGTATGAAAATTTGAATTTCGCGGGCTTTTGTCCCGGAATTCTTTTTATAAATAAGCATTTTTCTTTTCTATAGACAAAGATTTTTTATAAATTCTACAGTGAACTCTGTTTTCCAATATGATGAACTGCTCAGGCGACGACGGTGACGGTTGGTAACGTAAAGACGTCAAACTGGTAATGGAGAGACATTGTGGAACTGGTTTCAGATAGTTCCATATAAGATGGAACGTTCTTTACTGGAAAACTTAAAAAATAGGCGAATATCTACATGTCAAGAAAAACTGCCATACCCATTTGTTAAAGGTTGTTTATTAGTAACTATGATTTCATTAGGTCGTTTGTTAGACCTTTGGATTTGTAAAATCGTTTTTTAAAGTTCTGCGTAGGTAATCCTTTGGGAATTGATGTGTGTTAGGTACAAACGCCAGCACATCAAGCTACTACAATCTGTCAAATTTTTTTATATAGATTTTCAACTTTATCGCTAAAGCATAAGGTTCAAAGTTGATTGGGAAAATTTGACAGTTTCGGGTAGCTTAATGTGCTGGCGTCTGTACTTTAAAATATCTACGATTGTGAACAGTTACTGTCTTGTGGTCCCACCGTTAGATCTCACAATATTAAAAGATCAAAAATAGCCCGATGGCCAACCAACTGGCCAACGAGGACACACCCAATTTTTTACCATTTTCCTTCGCCAAAACCTGGGTGCTTACTCTTCAATTTAATTCCGATAGATCGACATTGGAATTGTGACGTTTTGTACTCTTTGAGTTCGATGCTAGCGCCAAATGATTTTTAGATTGGGTGTCCATTTTGGAGAACTAAGTGGAATTGGGTTCGGGATTGGCGTGGGGTAATTGTTTGACAATATTGTTTTCAAGAGTACCGAATCACGTGACTGTAAAATTAACATTGGAATCATATTGGCATCTCATTGGAATTAAAACTAGTTTGGAGAGTCAGCCCCCTGGTCAGATCAATATGTCGATGGTCCGATCTGTGTCTGCACACAATCAATCAAACAACTCAGCCAATCGCAGTCCACTGCTGGACATAGGTCTCTCCCAGGCTTCGCCACAACACCCTATCCTCCACCTTCCGCATCCAGTCTGTCTGTCGGTCTATCTAGCTGGGACACCTGCACACGTGAAGACCTAATGACTGCGTCAGCAATCGGAAGATACTCCTGTAGATGAATTTTGAGCCAATTAAAAAAAAAAACAAATTGTTTTATTCGCGCAAAGAAAAATGCCCACAAAAAAAAACGAGCTGCAATTATTCCACAAAAACAACCAACTCAAAGCCATGTCATCTGTCATTACATTCGTCAACAGGGCGAGCCTCCCAGCGCCGCCCCGAGCGCGAGACGCGTTATCAAAACAACAGCATGATGTAACTGAACCGAGAAGCCGCACACTGATAAGACTGGTCGTTGTGACGTAGCTACTTGTTGACAACGGTGCAGCTCCATTATCGAGGGGCGTTCTGATTGTCTTGGTAATTTGTAGAAGTTTTGTTATGTTGCGTCAGATTATTTTCTTTAAATAAACAAAAAAGAATAGATATACAGTACTGTGTGCCTCAAAGCTACACCAAATGCCAGACAACTAGGTACTCCTTTATTCATAGATACGTTTAAAAGTCATAAATGTATGGTTTAACAGTCGCTAATCATTACTTACTTAACTTTAAGCAACCTTTATAGGTAAACCCCATCTTGCCTGCTGCGCTGGTTTTCAACAGGACCTTTCAAATTATTTTGTCTATGGTACCTATATATTTTATTTTTATTTTATTTTATTTTACATATAAATTGACTTACACAAGATTGAGGCAAAGGATTTCCACACAAAGAACAGCCAAACTTTATTTATAAGACTCTCTTCTCCCTCCCATACAAGATTCTGCAGTTTTTCCGTCATTTAATTTGATATTTGATAACACGCTAACAGGTCCTGAGAGTTCTCAGAAAAACTATTTAAAAAATCATAGACTCAATGTTTTCTTTCTGAATACACCTAAGCATGACAGATACAATACACCTTGAGCATTATAATAGTATGTATTAGTAACCATTACAATAACGCAACTGTATGGTATGTACGTAACTACAGTTTATGTAAACATAAGGTAATTAACCATTGTATTATTATTTATTTTATTTAGGTATAACAAAACGTCTTCGTCGAAGTCATAAACGTCATATTTTTCCATTTATTTTTTAATAGCTTCGTCTTCGTGAAAATTCTTGTTCCCCGACCCACCCCGTCGCATCGCATCGCCCTATTACTTACTTCGTTTTCGTTTACAGCCGGCCGATTCTGTAAAAATCTCACCGTGAAAACTTAGGTGATGTGAGTTTGTTTTTGCTAGGAATTGACACTATTGACAGTTCACTCCACACTCACTTCACCTAAGTTTTCACGATGAGATGGTTACAGAATCGCACTGCTGACATTTTATTTTTATTTTTGCGCGTCTCCTAGCGTGATAATACAAAAAGATTTTATAGATATAGATACCATAGACAACCCACTCTTTATTATCTCGTCTATAATACCTTATAAAAACATTCAAAGTACATTATCTGCCGATGCAAAACCCATGTGTTGGTACTCTCTAGGGTACCATATTATTATAACTAAAGTACCGGAGAAGTACCAGCCTAGTGGTAGCTGAGAGCTTCTACAGTAAATAGTTCTCTTAGGACATCGGGAGCTCATATATTTTCTAATATTAGACGATGAAATGAAAAGTCTAGAATATTCTTAGAGTTTTCACCCGTTTTTCGGGTAGAAATTCAGAATGAGAAAATAAAAACGGGATAAGTACGTTTGTTTTTTATTTATTTTCGGGCCACTTTTGTTTAAAAAACACATTTTTCTTAAATTTTTACAACATACCTAGGTAACCTAAAGTAAAGAGGTAAGTATTTTGCGAAAGATATTTGTTTCAGATAAACTGAAAAAACAAGTACCTACCTATTAAGATCGACATAGATAGGTACTTACACGATTGCTATTGTAGATAGATAAGTTGGGTACAAGTTACAACCATTAGCTTATAGAGCTGGCTGTACCTACCTGTAGAATTCGATTGATTCCGTATTTAGGCTGAATATATCACTACACTGGCTCATCACCACACCACGCCTCTCGTGCAGGCACGCTTCACTTTTAACTGTTTAGCGCCATTCGTGGTGAAGTGACAGTTGACATTAGTGACAGCTGACAGCTACCTCATTACTGCTGATGTGCATGAGATAGCGTTTACGTTGTTACGTGTGTTTAAGTTTAATTAATTATTAAATAGACAATCATACCTACTACACGACTTAAGGCTTCTACAAACAGGCGCGACACGCGATATAATCGCGCGCGACACAAAGGCACCGCTCGTTGCGCGACTTGCGGTGCCTTTGTGTCGCGTGTCGTGTCGATGTCGCGCGTGTTTGAAGGAGCCATTAGGGCTGAATTATCATTCGATAGATATTTTTTATTCGTGGAATAAAATTGACGTCTCACTGTTTTTTGTATGGAAGAACTGTCAAAAATTCAAAATTGTTCCGCCCGATAAAATTAATTGGGATTGGAAAAATCAGTCCTTAATGTATTAATTTTAAATACATGATATGAAAAGAAAACCTTAGCTCAGAATTCTGCTTCATCAGTTCATCACACGCATAAATACTTTATTAAGGTGGGTGTACCATGGAAGGCCACTCTAACAAATAAACAGTTATAATAACTGTTTATTTGTTAGAGTGGCCTTCCATGGTACACCCACCTTATTTTAACGTCGTCGATTCTCGATATCGAAGAAGCGAGCGACCGTACTGCCAAAATAGTAGCGCGAGCGATTCGCCGCCGCGTCTGTGATTTCCAGTTCGATGGGTGTTTGTGTAAATAGAAGGAATTTGTCATCACATGGCAATAACTAGGAAATTTTAATAATTGGCCTTCGAAGGAGCATGGCCTTCCATGGTTCACCCACCTTAATTAAAATGGCTACAGTTAGGGTATGAAAATGAAGTTGGAAAGGCAAGATCTGTTTAGATATACCATATCTACCCATCATCTACAGTTTAGCTAGCTAATCTAATTTGACCTTGTTTAAAGTATTATCAATAATAAATGAATCGTTATTTATAAACGTGCCTCCGAGTTTAAAATATGAATACATCGCAAATATTCCATGAGCATAGTCATCATCAGCCTATAATGTTCCCACTGCTGGGACACAGGCCTCCTCTCAGTGAGAGGGAGTGGGCCGTAATCCACCACGCGGGCCCAGTGCGGGTTGGTAGATGTCACATGTCTTCGAATTTTTGGTTCTAGGACATGCCGGTTTCCTCACGATGTTTTCCTTCACCGTTTTGTGAGCAGTGGTGATGAAATAATTTACACAAAGTAAAGCGCCTGTCTGGGTTCGAACCTACGACCTACAACTCGTAAGTCGCGGCCGTTACCACTTGGCCACCACTGCTCAAAGGCAAGATCTGTTTAGATATAGATACCCATCATCTACAGTTTTGCTAGCTAATCTAATTTGACCTTGTTTAAAGTATTATCAATAATAAATGAATCGTTATTTATAAACGTGCCCTCTAGTTTAAAATATGAATACATCGCAAATATTCCATGAGCATTAAGTGCTGATAAGAAAATGCGAGAAAAACTAATTATAATAGGTAGATACAGTTACTGAGACCACAGACTAACTAATAGTCTGCTACGTAATTGACTTTATATACTTATCTGTACGTTTAAATCCGGGTGGAAAGGTTCAATACTTACTAATTTGATGGTTATTATTTAAATTGATAATTATAAGTAACAGTAAGCTTATGCCCGCGACTTCGTCTGCGTAAAATTTATTGTGCTAACATCTGGCATCCTAACTATCCATACTAATATTATAAATTCGAAAGTATCTCTGTCTGTTTGTATGTTACATTTTCACGCCTAAACCACTGAACGGATTTCGATACAATTTGGCAGAGAGATAGATTGCATCCCGGGGAAGGACATAGGATAGTTTTTATCGACATACCTCGAGGGCAAAGCCGCGGGCGGAAGCTAGTAATATTATAATTGCGAAAGTAAGTTTGTTTGTTTGTTACCTTTTCACGCCTAAACCACTGAACCGATCATCCTGAAATTTTGCATATATACGTTGTCAGGTGTACAGAAACGCACCTAAAGGGCACCTTTCATCCCGAAAAAGAGTGCTGTTCCCGAGGAAAACAACATTAACGTTATTATGATAAATAATGATAATAGATGGCGGCACGTGTCTTTCGAACAGGATCTACACTTATGCGTGTAAATTGATATTATTTTAGTAAAATTGATATTATTTTCTACATTTCTTATTTTTTTTATTTTATCTAAATTATTTATTTTATTTTTTCCTGACATTTTAATTTTTGTTATTTCTTAAATTTTATTGTTGACAATTTGAAAATATTTATGCATCGCTTCTTGTTTTTTTTTTTATAATTTTAATTGCACGTAGATAATTAATAATTAAATGTAAAATTGATGATCATATTTGTACGCCAAATGGCAAAACATAGAGCGCATATGTTTGTTTGTTTCACCTGTTTGTAACCACCTATGTTAACAAATAAAGAATCTGAATCTGAATCTGAATCTAAAACCACGGGGCGCTCTAGTATAATACATCGCCGCGCTTTTATTATTTCCTACTGGCTTTAGTACTAGCCCCGCGGTTTCACCCGCATAAGTGTCGATTCCATGGGAATATCGGGATAAAAGGTAGCCTATGTGTTAATTCTGGTTATAAACTATCTGTATATTTCATCCAAATCCGTTCAGCCGTTTGTCCGTGAAAAAGTAACAAACATACAAACACACTCTAGCTTTCGCCTTTATAATATCAGTGTGGTTCGCTTCGCGTTCTTAGAATAGAATAGAATAGAATAGAATACTCCTTGATAAGTACACCAAATTGTTTTTGAAGTGAAAACTTCTTTAGGCGTTTTGGGCATTTTTTGAGATGGAAAAAAACCTTTAAACTCGCGCCACTGTTACCGTAAGCGGCACCGCGCGTGTTATGTTTATAAGACGATTAAAAAATTGTTATTTTTTGAGCGGTAATATAATGTTTAGTAGGTAAGTATGAACGCAACAGGTACAGACGCCAGCACATCAAGTTACTACAATCTGTCAAATTCCTTTAATAGGTTTTCAACTTTATCGCTAAGGCATTTAAGGTTTTTTGGGAAAATTTGACAGTTTCAGCTTGTACTTGTACTTGTCTGTTCAATACAATAGGTACAGCATTTTTATAAATTTTCCCTGAAACTATGAAACTGAAAAAACTGACTAATAATAATCTAACCCAAACATACACAAAACTAACTAGGTACTTGACCTAGAAAATCATATTCGAAAGTAAAATGATTTTTATCATCCGAACTTGCCATCAGAGGGGCAGTTCTCGTAATTTTAAGAACGTTCGTGACAGTCTGGGTGCATACTCTTCAATTTAATTCCGATAGATCGACATTGGAATTGTGACGTTTCGTACTCTTGAGTTCGATGCTAGCGCCAAATGATTTTTAGATTGGGTGTCCATTTTGGAGAACTAAGTGGAATTGGGTTCGGGCTTGGCGTGGGGTAATTGTTGACAATTTTGTTTTCAAGAGTACCGAATCACGTGACTGTAAAATTAACATCGGAATCATACTGGCATCTCATTGGAATTAAAATTAGTTTGGAGAGTAAGCCCCCTGATCTGTCTCAATCTGTCAAAAATACCTCTAATTTCACTACATTTTTGACAAGTTTTTGACATTGATTGTCGTTGAGATGAGATTGCGCAGATTTCAAACGTTTTCAATTACGGGAATTGGTCTTCAGATGTTTGTAGCATTAAGGCATAACAAATTCCTATTTGTTTCAGATAACAATTCGCATAAACGTAATTTTTGACTAAAAGTGTAAACAGCTGACTGCTCTGACGTCATAGAATGGTATTTTCCTCCGAGCTCAATTATGAAGTGAAGAGGCGGAAGACATTCTAGAAAACGTAATATTTTGATAAGATAATTAATATTTTGATAGATGTGGAGCGAAGAGCCAGAAATATCTGTAAGCAACGCAACTGTTTTTAGGAAAACAAAATAATGTCAGGTTCATTTCGACGGCGAAGT
This sequence comes from Luperina testacea, assembly GCA_927399505.1. Taxonomy (NCBI): domain Eukaryota; kingdom Metazoa; phylum Arthropoda; class Insecta; order Lepidoptera; family Noctuidae; genus Luperina; species Luperina testacea. The sequence continues at coordinate 9,431,753 of OV656777.1, read as the reverse complement.
GACATTTTTCGAGAAATTCACTTTTTTATCGTTTTGACCACTTTTTTCGTGTTATTCGCATGTTTTAGTGAAATCTCCTAAGTGTATTTTTAGTTGCAACAGCATTAAATCAAAATGTGGAAGTACCTCCCAACCAACGCGAAGTGTCTATTTTTGAATGTTTTTTTTTTTCAGTTTGTGTAAATCATTGACTTTGTCAGTTAGGTGTTATTGGCACTTCGCCGTCGATTTCTTACTTTTTTAAGGTTGACCGACGACCAATCACAATCTGAATCATTTTGAAGGATATTGCTAATACATTGCTTCATATGTTCGAAAGATTTGTCTGCTCAACAACGTAAATAGCGAAATGAATGTTGTTGTGTAAGGGCCAAACCACACGGGCGGCGCGGCGGCGGCGCGGCGCCTGAGCGGCGCCGCTGCGGTTTTCTACATACAAAAATGCATTGTAGCCACATGGCGCCGTGCGGTGTGCTCCGGCGCCGCGCCGCGCGCGCATCGGAATCGAGACGAGGCGGGGAGGGGTGTAAGCAGAACGGAGCCGGAGCGGCGCCGGAGCGGCGCCGCTCGCTGTTGTTTGTAGTATTACAGACTGTCGCATAGCGATGAGCAACCCCTCATTTTGCCGCCGCTGCGGCGCCGCCGCGGCTCCGTAGAACGTTGCGACGCCGCTCTGCCCGTGTGGTCGCCAGCGCGGCGAAATGGCTTGCGGTGCGGCGCCGCACCGCCCGTGTGGTTTGGCTCTTATAGTAATTACTCGGCAGGTTGCAGCACAGGTTGCAGGATCCCTGGCGGGTAGCTTAGCTATGATAGGGGGAAGCCATACGTTACGTCGATCTCATGAAACAGTGCGGGCGAACCTATGTCATGTTATTATTACCGATAAAAAATGCAGACGCTGAATTAATAGTAGATAGGTAGGTACTGCGATTTACTCTTTAGAAAAATCCATTCACTCTATCCGATCCGGGGTTAGAACTCATGACCGCCAAAAGTTCTTGCAATCACTAGACCGACGAGAGGCAGTCAATATGCAAATTCATTTTTTTTTTTTGCAAAGGCAGTGGCCTACCCCAAGTCCTTCCAGGAACTACTTTTATACAAAAACTTAGTAGTTTTATTTTTTAAACAAGGTTTTATTTATCAATTAAAAAAAAAACGAAAAAAAAAAACGATTGATAAATAAAAACGGCTAAACGCACGGCTACCCATCAAGCTATACATAGGTAACAAGTATAAGCTGACTTCTGATTGTACGAAACACCTCGTACAATCAGAAGTCAGCTTATACTGGCGGGCGAGGTAAGCTAAAACTGGAAATGTATAGCTTGATGTGTAGCGGGTAGCAAGCAGTGTGTACATAAATTCAAAATTTAAATTTTGAATTTATGTAAATTCTAAAATTTAAAAAATATTATATTTCCCACACAAATTCGTATAACACTACTTGCTATGTAAATATCAATGACAGGAAGTTATTATAACATCATCGATATAAACTAAAGTACAGTCGAATTAACGACCTCTCCTTTTTGAAGTCGGTTTAAAATAAACGCAACCTTTTGAATGCTGATGACCAGTCGTGACATTTTTAACACATTTAATCATTTCCGTGTTCTATTTTGGTATTAAATAACAGGTTTTTGTTATATGTATTTTATACCAGCTTCCGCCCGCGGCTTCGCCCGCAAGGTATGTCGATAAAAACTATCCTATGTCCTTCCCCGGGATGCAATCTGTCTCTCTGCCGAAATCCGTTCAGTGGTTTAGTTAGCCTAAACTAGGGATGTTACGGAGCTTCGGTTAAACCGTTTAGGCGTGAAAAGGTAACATACAGACAGACAGAGTTACTTACTTTGGAATTTATAATATTAGTATGGAATTATGTAAGTGTAAGCCCCTCCCAGACTAGTTTTGTTCATCTTCCGCGGGTTGATCTTGTTTCTCTGAGATTTATAATAAGATCAACCAGCTGGCCTAGACATAAGACAAAGTGACATTCTATCAGCTATAACGATGATGGAAATGTCAAATATGTACTGGATTGATAGGTAGGTATAAGCTACCGAAAAGCTTCTAACGGGATTAAAACATAGCTACCTACAATCCCTTTGAAAGTCGTTGTAGAAATACGAAACGCTTTGAAAGCGATTGCCAATTGTCTAGGGCCCTAGGCCCTCTGACATTTTGGAGAAGATATAGATATATGTATGTATATAGATTAGAAAGCCACAACGAACTTAGGTACTACAAATTCCAAAAACCCGCAACTCTGAGATCATACTAAACATTTTCTTGACCTTATGATCATGCTACATTTATGTCTGTAATTTTATGGTGTATTCTAAAGAGTATTCTATCACTGCCCCATCTGGGGATCCAACCCAGAACGCATGCACAGAAGTCCTCTAGCGCCAACACGAAAAACGAGGCAGTCATGTGGCGACATCTATCTTCATAAAAACAAATTCGTAGTACGTATGTCGCAGTATAGATGACGCCACTGTTCTCACAAAATCCCGCATCACGCTAACAGAGTTTACCGCGCGAACGGTATTACCTAAAGCCTAGTATTAATACAGTTCGCGCGGTAAACTATAAGCTACAAGAATACATTTATGTTACTCAACGAAGGGCGTTCCCTTCAACCGATAGTACAGACGCCAGCACATCAAGCTACCCGAAACTGTCAAAATTTCCCAATCAACCTTGAACCTTATGCTGTAGCGATAAAGTTGAAAATCTATTAAAGAAATTTGACAGATTGTAGTAACTTGATGTGCTGGCGTCTGTAGGTACCTGTTGCGTTCATACTTACCTACTAAACATTAAATTACCGCTCAAAAAAGGTGTTCAATTTTTCTAAATCTCTAGGGCAAACCTTATCAGTTAGCCTAGCATTGGGACACAATATAGGGTAACAAGAAAGAAACTACTACTTATGTATGGACGGTGCACTATTACCGGTTTAAAAGAAGATGCCCTTTGTTATCAACTTAATAAAAATCTTAAATTCACTGACAGATAACGCACAACCTATACGCTCCTGCAAACAGGCGCGACACGCGATGTAATCGCGCGCGACACAAAGGCACCGCTCGTTGCGCGACTTGCGGTGCTTTGTGTCGCTCGCGATTTTATCGCGTGTCGCGCCTGTTTGTAGGAGTCTTTAATCGCTGGATCTAGTCTAGAATAGACGAAAGAAAAACATTTCATGCGTCTAGCAGCATGCATGAAATTTTCTTTCATAACGAAGGGACACTAAGGAACGATTTTTTTAAAAATTCATCCCCTAGCGATGAAAGTTCGTGTAGAAGTTTGTCATTTTTGTCGATGGGAAATACTCTCGGGCACTGTTTTGTCCACACTAATGTTATTAACAAAATCAGCCTATCCCACTGCTGGGATATAGGCTCTGTGAGTGGGAGTGGGCCGTAATCCACCACGCGGGCCCAGTGGGGGTTGGCAGATGTCACAATATGTATTTTTTTCCATACTTAGTCGTCTTCTCGGTAGTTGCCTCCTTTCTAGTCTTTCATATAGTCCATCCATTGTTTCTTGGGTAAACCCCCTACTCTTATAAGTTATAACCACCCAAATTCATACTCAAAAGTTTCCTCACGACATTTTCCTCATTCCTCCGCATCACATACCTCCTACTTATCCATTACCGTATTACCAAACTTCATACTCTAAATAAATACTTACTAATAATTATACTTCCAATATTACGATGTGAAAAATGTCAAACCGCAGAAGCGCAATTCTCGCAATTTAATACGTTCAAAATCTAGTCGCTGTCTCATCTCGGCGACAAACAAATTTCAAAAACTTGTCAAAAATATAGAGAAATTTGAGGTATTTTTGACAGACTGAAACAGAGACCATGGGGCCTAAAAAGGCATTCATAATGTTATCCTTTTATGATTCTTGGCAGAATCATATGGCGAAGACAGTCCGTGTTCTTTTTTTCGCTGCAACTACGTAGGTATAATCAACGAGATTGGGATTGGATTTGGATTGGATTGATTGGTATTTTAGCACAGACAAAAAATAATACTGTAAAATCCTTCACCAATGGGATTTGATACGATTAACTTAACAGTTAACTGTCCTGTCCATTATAATTCAGGCCCCCTGACTGGAATTGGACCTCTGATATTCAATACATCATAGGTACTTAGGTACATCATACCTCGCTTTTTACGTACATGCATCCAGCAATTAACTAGGACGTAGGACGGCCATGCAGGCTGTCTGTAATTATATTAAATGGGGGGTTGTTTTTCATTTTACGAAGTCTGGTGTTTTCTCCAGACTTTTTGTAAAATCGCGACCCGCGAGCCCCTGTAAAAGCAGGGAAAATACAAACACGGACAATCTATAACTAATACCTTACTTGTGGACTCTGACTGTAGAGCCAAGGATTGTTTTTTTTTTTATCAAATTGCACCCTACGTCAATTTGCCGTGTTTAGCCCCATTTGATGAACCTGGCTTCAAAAACTGGGTTCATCCGGTGACCGGTCACAATGTTGTTGCCAATAATCATAATTTTACTACGTAGTTTTAAAACAAACAACCGGCCAGTGGCAATGCACTCGTTTGTAATCGCAATCGGTTTTTAAATAAACGACCAATGAATTGCCAAATCTATATTTGTATGTTTGCTTTACTCGTGCTTTATTTACTCGTGAAAAAACTATCAGTACCCAGCTATTTAAGTATTTTAGGCAGTGAAAATCTAAATATTGAGTTGCAAGTTTAAAAATCGTGTAATCGTGTAGATTACTGAAAAATGGCCCTCCGCAGATATTTTACATATATGATAAAGTATTTATAAACACTAATACATGAAAAAAAATTAAGTTATGATAAAGAATTGAGGGTAAGCATATGCTTAGAGAGTAGAAAGACGCGTCATGGTGTACAGTCACGAGCACGAATATGTCAATACATGGCAACTTTCAATTGCGATTTTTCGTGAAATAACGAATGCAACGTTGAAATACGATACTTTACACAAACCTATGGGTTCGAAAATACTTTGTTCGTAATAACATAAAATAACATTCAAATATAGTACATATTATATGCAAATCTAAGAATAATTACTAAATTATTGTAGATAATTATACACCTTCGAATATCTAACTGGCTATACCTTCTTACTGACTTAGGTTTAAACACAACATTTTACATAAAAGTAAAAAAAAAAACTTTACCTTTTAATGTCATGTCTGAAGAGGCGCCAGTGTGTTTCTGCTTTTCCTTCGCCGGATATTTGTTCGTAACGCTTTAATTAATAACATTTTTTGTTACAGGAAATCAAAATGGTGTTCTTCTTTTCTCGAATAACTAAAAAGTAAGTGGTCTTTTATTAAACTTGTTAGGCAATCAATGCAATGATCACGCCGGGCTATTAGATGCCTTTAATCTGATCATCTACAGCCTTGACATGGGGACCAATGAATAAAAATCAGGAACGACAACGAAACTTCATTCCATTAAAATAACTCCAGATTCTGCAAACGACTTTCTTTCGAATACTTACGCTTATGGCACCCTAGGAAGCGAATCAACTTTTATTATTTTTAACCGACTTCAAAAAAGGAGGAGGTTCTCAATTCGGATGATTTTTTTACTACCCATTATCTAGTCATGATTAAAAGCATGACCATCGACCACCACTGTTACCATCGCGTCGCCAAGTTGCACAATATCATTTACAATGTAAAAAAAAAAAATAAAGAAAGTACCTAAATACGTTTATTTGCGGTAAACGTGACGCAAAGAAAGAACACAAACACAAAAAAAAAACAAATTGGGGGGAAAATATGCGTCACATCCACACAAAACGGCCATCGCTTAGCATAAAAGCTAAGACCCTATGCGAAACAGAGCCCCAGCGCTGATAATGTAGGTAATGAACGCCGGTCCACATTCACCCTCGTGTGTAACCGTCGCAATATTTGCCAACCGTTGCATATATCACACACTGCAACTATGTACAAAGTCTGAGATGTATGCAACTGGCGGCGTGGTCGCAACGCTTCTAATTAGGTAATACGAATCTATTTTCACATCGCGATCGATCAGTCGTGACGCTGCCGAGTGCCGAGTCCCGCGGGGTAATTGCGTAACTATACAGTATGTTAACTAACAGAGGGCGTTCCCGTTAACCCGCAATAGTATAGCATCCATACATGCTAAAAAAAATATTACCATTCGAAAATAAAATGTTTTTATTCTTTTTTTATATTAAAATATTCACAAAAAATCGTAAATTGATACTCTATTTATTTAATTAATTCTAATTTATTTAATTAAATAAATTCCGACATTGCTGTCCTTCAAGTACGCGTGTACAGAGTGTTTCTTTAACGTATCAATTTACGATTTTTAGTGAACATTTTAATATAAAAAAAATAAAAACATTTTATTTTCGAATGGTAATATTTTTTTAGCATGTATGGATGCTATACTATTGCGGGTTAACGGGAACGCCCTCTGTTAGTTAACATACTGTATTAACTATTATCAACTACTATCAGTAGAAATGGGTTTCGTTTGGACAGTTCTACAACATTCTTTGCGTTGTTTACGTTGTTGAGCAGACAGATTTATCGAATATACAGTACCCGGCGATAAATATTGCACATCGACCTTTTTACACAAAACCATTTTATACAAAGAATAATAATAATTATCAAAAGAAGCAAATCATAATTGTTTTAACAGCTCCTTATAGATACCGGACTGTTTGTATTTCGTGCGACAGAGATAACGCTCTATGAAGTCGACATTAGCCGATTGTCTCTTTCCAAAGGTCGATGTGCAATATTTATAGCCGGGTACTGTACATATGAAGCAATGGATTAGTAATACCCTTCAAAATGATTCAGATTGCAATTGCAAAATGGCAATCTAAATGGAGTCGGCCCAGAATTCGGCTTCGAGTTTGGCGCCATCACTAGCGTCCATCAGTTCCTGTAACGTGCAGACGATAGGACACGCAGGACACGATATTAAGTGTCCAATCGTTTGTGGAACAGCACGAATTCAACGAACTTTAAACAAAACACCTACTTCCTCTCAAGATTTAATAAAACATCACCTGCTAAATTTCCAATTTTCGGCCAAAATTTTTCTTATGCCCTTTGTGAACAAAATGCAATTGTCTCAAATAGTCTATAATTTTTGCACAAATTATTTTCTTCTTAATATTTTTCTTTTTCAAACGGGACTATTAAAAACATTCAACGTACCTACTTAAGGCGTCTACATGACCTAAAGCGCGGTCTTTGTAGGACTGCATAGAAAAGAAAAAGAAGCGCGATGACACAACGCTGGTAAGTTATTGCAAAATATGGAGCAATTACCTATTTACAAAAATCTATTGTTTGGACTAAAAAATTCAAAAACTAGTGCTCTGACAAAAAATCATAATGATTGTATCTATATTAGTTTGGTTTTTATTGTAAAAAGAAAGTTTTTAGAAGTATCTTCATGATTTTTTTTCTATCGTATCAAATCAGTTGTATAATACAACTGATTTGATACGATAGAAAAAAATAAATAGATAAAATAAAAAAATAAAAACATAATACAACTTGTATTATGTTTTCAATACACAATCTACCTAGCATATATCTTGAAGAATATCATATATTTTTCTGATTTTGTTTACTGTAGTCGATCATATACTTTTATTGTTTCTAAAACTTGCATTTTTTGCGTTTAGGTCCTGTAAGCCCCTTAACCTTCTCTAACTTATCTTTACACACGCCAGTCGAACACACACAAATATTATTGTGCAACATACGGCGAACTCCGGATTGATAACAGTGATAAAAAGGTCGCGAGATGACCCTCATCTCGGAGGCCTGGCCTCACACCCTCCAACGATATCTTAGTTATTCTAATAATATAGCCAATAATAATTGCGAAATTATCGGTGTACGGGTGTAGTAACAACTTTTAGAAATATTCGTTACTAAGCCCTCTATTGTCACACATTAACATACTAATTCCATGCATACAATGTAGGTATCTGTCACTCATCAGAGTGACAAACACTATGCCAAACTTTTTTTTTAAACTCGATCAATCAATCTGTCTAGTCTTTTCCCAACTATGTTGGGGTCGACTTCCAGTCTAACCAGCCGGTCGATTCTGTAAAAATCTCACCGTGAAAACTTAGGTGATGTGAGTTTGTTTTTGCTAGGAATTGACACTATTGACAGCTCACTCCACGCTCACTTCACCTAAGTTTTCACGGTGAGATGGTTACAGAATCGCATTGCAGCACCCTAATTGCGTAAAACACTATCTGTCTCAATCTGAATCATTTTGAGGGATATTGCTAATCCATTGCTTCATAATTATGTTCGAAAAATGTGTCTGCCCAACAACGTAAATAATGCAATGAATGTTGTTGAATTGTCAAAATGAATTCCATTGCTACTGATACTGCGTTACGCAATCACCCAGCGCATGCAGCTGAATACTGTATTTTACATAGAGCGACTGCCTATCTGACCTCCACAACCCAGTTACTGGTTACCACGATACCCCTTGGTAAAGGTCTATCCAGACCTAAGCGGTATTCGCTACCGTCTGCGGCAGAGAAAACCCAGTGGGTATGCGGTAATATTACTGTTCAGACCTAAGCACAGCGGCAGCGAATATCGCTCAGGTCGCTCTAGCCGCGGTACTTGATACTAAATACCTGAGCAAAACCCGCGCGGTATGTACCTCTACCCACAGCGGCAGCGAATATCGCTCAGGTTTGAATAGGCCTAGACTGGTTCTCAGACTTTTGGGCTTCAGACTACCCGTAACGACTGTCAAAAATCTACGAATGACAGCCAGGACCAATGGGTTTTACGGCTCCTGCAAACAGGCGCGACGCGCGACGCGAATCGCGCGCGACACAAAGGCACCGCTCGTCGCGCGACTTGCGGTGCCTTTGTGTCGCGTGTCGCGTCGCGCCTGTGTGTACGAGCCTTTAACGTGCTTTCCGAGGCACGGAGGGGTCTCGATATGACGTAATGTATGGTCACCCGTCCACATAACAACCGCGGTAAGCGTAAGCTTAACCTTCGTTCGACCCATGCGGCTGTTATTATTTTGCCCCGAGAGTTTCCCTATTCCAAAACCCCATGTGCTATTTAAATACAAACTGATTTATGATTTATTTTCTTTTATATTTGACCTTTTGGCTTTGTCATAAAGTTATGTTTATAAATAAACCGTCAGACGAAATACTCGGAAATAAGTTGGTATTTGATATGCTTCATAACTTGGAATAGAAGGAAATCTAATAAAGTCCCTATTTTACGTTAACTCTGTGGAGGCAAGATATTTTGAAAAGGGTGTCTGGGTGTTTTCTTCTCGTTTTTCAACACCAGCACTAATGGGTCATGTATGAAAATATTAAATTGTCTCGATTTTTTTTCTGCACTTATGAATAAGCTAATACTATCTACAAAAAAAGTATCAGATTTATCTGATTAGTATTTCCAGAGAAATAAATTAAATTCTGTTAGAGGCGGCCATCGACAGTAACCCACGGATTTTTATTCAATTTCCTTAGCCTACTCAATTAAAAAGTAAAAACTGTAGATAATCATAACTTATCAATTTGTCATAACATAACCTCACTTTTCACCTCTTGCTTTGTGTTTGTTTGCGATTTTATGGACAATATATCTTTACGACGACTCTCACGCTTTGAATACTGGATTAGATTTCGACTGCCTTCGCGACGACCCGCACGCTTTGGACACTGGATTAGATTTTGAGAGACCTTTGTTATGATGGATGAATGTCAGACGGTACAGATTATCTACAGTTTTTACTTTTTAATTGAGTAGGCTAAGGAAATTGAATAAAAATCCGTGGGTTACTGTCGATGGCCGCCTCTAACAGAATTTAATTTATTTCTCTGGAAATACTAATCAGATAAATCTGATACTTTTTTTGTAGATAGTATTAGCTTATTCATAAGTGCAGAAAAAAAATCGAGACAATTTAATATTTTCATACATGACCCATTGCGTAACACACGAACAATCACAGTCTGAATTATTTCGAAGGATATTGCTAAACCATTGCTTCATATGTTCGAAAAATTTGTCTGCTCAACAACGTAAATAACGCAATGAATGTTGTTGAATTGTCAAAATGAAACCCATTGCTACTGTTAGTGTGAGCCATTACATTTCCTTCTTTTCCTTGAAAACCCCATACTTTTGACAGTCGGTCGTCGCCATAGTAAAGAATGATCAGTAAGCAAAGACCTTTGCCTCAAGTCTGTTGACTCAGCTTCAATTTTGGGGACGCAAAGTCCCGTCACCCTTTGAGTGTAGGTTCTGCTTTGAAGTATCTCTACCCGCTAAATGTGTTCGATTACCGAATCGCGGTATATTCCACAGATAAAAAAAATTTAAATTATTGACGTAAGTATAAATCGGTGTGACCTTAACGACAGGGTTCACACTAAAACAATCTCGTTTCCATCCAGACCGCACTGCTATCACTATCTGCAGTTCATTAGCTGACCCGAATTATTGGCGGTAGGCTCATTGTTACGACATGCGTTTCAATCTTGAACTTAAAGTCAGTGAGTCTTAGATAAGTACTGATCTTAGCAATCATATGAATGTGAGCAGCATAATAGCCGTTTGTCTACTCATGTGACAATAGGTTCTTACTAACCAAGTTACAAGTTACCAACCAATTTACAAGTTAGCAAACTAATTGTCTGAGTGTGCATCACGAGCGACATGCGTCGGCAGACGTCGACAACGTGTGGCTCGTGTATTTGAGTATGGTGCTCAAATACACGAGCGCCATGTTGTCAGCGACAGCCGCCGACGCATCGACGGTTGCAGTTGACTCTGTCGTCGAAGCGCATCGCTCGTATGTATGTACAATCATAAATTAAGTATTTATTAAGAGGACTAGTAGAGCTAAGTGTCCTTGAGAAACGCATGCACACATATACACAATCGACGCGTACGCCATCTAACGACGACGCCCATCACAATTATGACATACAGCATACGATTTACGATTACGCCCGAGTATTCCAATAGATGACGCGGAAACAAGTAGTTATGACAACAAAATTATTAACCGATTTCTAAAAAGGAGGAGGTTCTCAATTCGGATTTGTTTATTATTATTTTTTTTATTTATGTTCGGGTCCTATATAGACGACCTCCATCATAAATAGACGGATTTGCAAAATTCTTTTTTTGTTCGAAAGAGGTTTGTTTCGAAAGGGTCACATTTAAATTTCGTAAAGATCTGATGATTAGAAATTTCCCGCAGCTCTGCCCGCGTAGAGGTCGGAAATTTATCCTAACGCGATAACGGAACGTATATCTATGGTCAATTCAAATTCGTTTCCAATGTGTGGTACTTCCTGGCCGCGCCACAGTGGAAAATCAAAGAAACACGTTTCTAGATAAATTGTACCCTTTATGTACTTTAAGGTACATGTAGTGAAAAAAATTGTACCTCAAAGAATTATGAAATATAATGAAGTTTTAGTGGCGCGGCTGGGGAGTATACTTCCTGGCCGCGCCACCATGGTTTTTGTAAACTATTAGGCGTACCCGGACATAGTGTACACTAAAGAATTGTACCAAAATTGTACTTTTCCGTACGCTATAAAGAGATTCAAAAATTTTATTACTTTAGAAATTATAGCCTTGTGTTGGTGGCGCGGCTGGGGAGTATACTTCCTGGCCGCGCCACCATGGTTTTTGTAAACTATTAGGCGTACCCGGACATAGTGTACACTAAAGAATTGTACCAAAATTGTACTTGTCCGTACGCTATAAAGAGATTCAAAAATTTTATTACTTTAGAAATTATAGCCTTGTGTTGGTGGCGCGGCTGGGGAGTATACTTCCTGGCCGCGCCACCATGGTTTTTGTAAACTATTAGGCGTACCCGGACATAGTGTACACTAAAGAATTGTACCAAAATTGTACTTGTCCGTACGCTATAAAGAGATTCAAAAATTTTATTACTTTAGAAATTATAGCCTTGTGTTGGTGGCGCGGCTGGGGAGTATACTTCCTGGCCGCGCCACCATGGTTTTTGTAAACTATTAGGCGTACCCGGACATAGTGTACACTAAAGAATTGTACCAAAATTGTACTACCCAAAAACATAATAATATTACGGAATACTGTAATATATTAAGAGAAAACATCAAAACAAACTTAAGCGCATCAGCAGATTTGTTGATCTTTGTACCTACTGGATGTGGCCTCCAAATTAGAAGTACGTACTGGAATTATCTCGGTGGGATGGTTGTATAACTTGCGCAGAAGGGCGAGAAATAAGCAACACAATACGAATCGATATGCATAACAAGAAAAATTTACCTTCAGGAACAAGATAAGAACTTGGTAGGTACTTAGGTATTAGGGACGGTTAGAAACGAAAATCGTCAACATTGTTACTTTTACGTGTCAATAACTATGATTTCAAAAACTGAAATGTTGATCTACTTCGTCGTTAACTATATCTACCTACAGTACAAAAAGTTAATCAAAAAAGTTTAGGTACCTAACGAAACTATGATAAAAAGCATATAAGTCTGAACCTGCTTTATATACATTGGCCTCCAAAAGCTAGTTGGCATTTTTACACTGCAGCTGTTACACACCACATTAAGATTTAAAATTCTAGTTCCAAATGTTGGAACTGTACACTATAACGTTGTTATCTACCTACTAATTCAACCTATGACTTACCATAAAAAGTAATCAAGTAATCCCACAGGATTACCTGATTAATTTTGTACATATTTTAAATCATAATGTGGCATGGCATCACAGCTGAAGTGGAAAAATGTCAACTAACTTTAGGAGGCCACTGTATATTATTATACGTATCTACCGATAGGTAATCAGTCGGATTATTAATAGAAACAGCATGGTATTTTTAACGTTTTGACTTTCACCAAATTCAAGAAACATGAATGTATCACATGAACATTTGGTGGCCTTGAAAAGGGCCGTTTGTTTTTGTCCTGCCTGCCATCATACGTATTTAATTTATTGTGTATATAATACAATGCACCATTATATTTTGTGTACGTTTTAGTAGGTACTGTTACCGTGTTGTTTAGGTCATCATAGCATTCCCATCTGCCATTACGCCTACTCAATGCTCTGTAGTGGCACATATTAGGTAAATACTCTATGACTGACACCAAAGCATATGTTTTTTGCTGTAAAGTTAAACTGTTTGGAATATCATTTGTATCAATCAAATCTATATCATCTAACTCAAATATCAGAATTTCGTTTAAATTATAGCTAATGATATGTGTGCATGTACACACAGCGTCAGTATGTGCTAACCCCTCAAGTTTTAAAATGTTACACATTAAATCCCTTACAAATAATCTAAAGAATACTTCAAAAAGAACCCATTGTTTCGACTCAGATTCGAACTATCGCATCACCGAACGTCGTCATACTCATACCGGCAGTTTGACGAACTAGCCAGCGAGCCCATATGAATTGCGTTGAAATTGTTTTCTACTATGGTCTGAGTCATTTTATCTTTAGGTGGGATGTCTAATCGATAGATGTTATAATTTGAGGGTATCCATTAATTTTACTTACTTACGTTGTCTTTATAAAATTAATCCATACCCTCAAGTTATAACTACAACGTTTGATGTATACGTTCACTTAAAACGGCGAAGAGTAAACGACTACGATTTATCCATTAATTTTTAAAATGATTTATGATTTTATGAGAACTAAAATAGTTGTTCTGTGTGAACAAAATGTGAGCATAAAAGGAATTGCGAGACAGCTTGGCATAGCAGTAAGTTCATTATAATATTAATTGTGTTCTCCGATTTTTTTCTTGTTGAGCTATTTGCGGTATCTTGTGTGTGGTATTTAATAACTTATTTAAAACCATTTTTTTCTATACAGAGACAAACGGTGCGCTTATGGGTGCGCAGATTTCAAGAAACAATGTCCATGGGTCGGAGAACTACTGGGATCTATACGGACCAATCTGAACATCATCGGGATATTGTTAAGGTTCACACTACACCGCCGTTTACATCCACTCGTTACAGTTCGCAACGGCATGGAATATCTCTGTCCATGGTTCGAAGACATTTACACGCAGCGAACATTCACAGTTATCGACCTGCAAAATATGTCTAACAGAAGAACATCGAAGAGAACGATTGCGATTTGCCCAGAAATAGCAGTTATATTAATTAAGTATGACAACAAAATAAACAACGAAGACATTTAACTAATTTGATCCCACTATTTTACTTTGTATAGCAAAATATTCTAAGTAGATATCATGAGCTAATAAGAGATGTTAATTGATTATTATTATCTATTGATAACATGTTTATTCACTTATTATGCTCATGATTGTAATCCTGCCAAACTAACTTCTAGTTCCTAGACAAGCTGCAAACGCTTCAAAACTTGTCTCTTTCGATGTCACTTGTCAGACTGTCAAATGTCAAATTTGTATACTGAGACGACATGACAGGTCACGTGACATTTCGTTAGGTTATGTCAATCTAAAATATTTCTACCGCTTACTATTTTATCGTTTACGTTAATAGGATGCCACTTGTCTAGGAACCCAATTGTGTCAGTTGGCAAAATAGTATATTATGATAACTGTAAATAAAATTATCAAATCAAAATAAATCTTTGTTGTAAAATAAGATCATAGTTTTGTTAAATAATAGCAATAATAAATATTATTATATGATTATTAAGGTATTTTATTTTTCTTTATTTTTAAATTCTTTATAAATAATTACTAAAACAAAATAGAAAAATATATTAAAATAATAATTATAATGAACAAAAAGCACATTTCGTGCCTATGATTTGAAATTCCACTCATAGGCACGGCAAGCGGTCTTGAAACCTCTAGTCTATTTAGACGATGAATAAAACGTTCGTAAATGTTAACCCTATTATTGCTTGTCGTTTTCGCAATAATAAAAGTATTAACGTTTTATTGAAAAAAACAATAATAAAAACAGAATTTAAAAAAATAAATACTATCTTAAACTTATTTATTCACTAAAACAATAAATTAATTAAAATAAAATGTTTTTGCAAAATACAAAAACCAACTTGGGCCTATCACGGATTTGAACGCACATGTCTTTTGGAGGGGTAATCACTTAATGAAGCTGTGTGTACATAACATATCATTGACGATCTTTCTACAATGCAGATTATTATCTAGCTCTAACATTGAATTTGTTGCTTCTTCAAGAGCTTTGATTCCTTTGTCGGACAGAGTGAGCACGTTTAATGGCATATGTGAACATTTTCTCGGTGTTGAACGATTTTGGCTGCAATTCTGGTTGCATCGTTTTTCGGAAATTACGCTAGAATAGTCGTGTATTAATATTTTGTCTAAAACATAAGATACATTAGACATACAGTTCACAATGGTAACATTTCAGTTTTTGAAATCATAATTATTGACACGTAAAAATATAATAATGTTGACGCTTTTCGTTGCTGACCGTCCCTGATACCTAAGTACCTACCAAGTTCTTATCTTGTTCCTGAAGGTAAATTTTTCTTGTTATACATATCGATTCGTATTGTGTTGCTTATTTCTCGCCCTTCTACGCAAGTTATACAACCACCCCACCGAGATAATTCCAGTACGTACTTCTAATTTGGAGGCCACATCCAGTAGTTACAAAGATCAACAAATCTGCTGATGCGCTTAAGTTTGTTTTGATGTTTTCTCTTAATATATTACAGTATTCCGTAATATTATTATGTTTTTGGGTAGTACAATTTTGGTACAATTCTTTAGTGTACACTATGTCCGGGTACGCCTAATAGTTTACAAAAACCATGGTGGCGCGGCCAGGAAGTATACTCCCCAGCCGCGCCACCAACACAAGGCTATAATTTCTAAAGTAATAAAATTTTTGAATCTCTTTATAGCGTACGGACAAGTACAATTTTGGTACAATTCTTTAGTGTACACTATGTCCGGGTACGCCTAATAGTTTACAAAAACCATGGTGGCGCGGCCAGGAAGTATACTCCCCAGCCGCGCCACCAACACAAGGCTATAATTTCTAAAGTAATAAAATTTTTGAATCTCTTTATAGCGTACGGAAAAGTACAATTTTGGTACAATTCTTTAGTGTACACTATGTCCGGGTACGCCTAATAGTTTACAAAAACCATGGTGGCGCGGCCAGGAAGTATACTCCCCAGCCGCGCCACCAAAACTTCATTATATTTCATAATTCTTTGAGGTACAATTTTTTTCACTACATGTACCTTAAAGTACATAAAGGGTACAATTTATCTAGAAACGTGTTTCTTTGATTTTCCACTGTGGCGCGGCCAGGAAGTATCACACGTTTCCAATTGATGTTATTTTAAGTTAAAGCTACTGTTGCTGCTCTCAAAACGGTGCAGGAAAACATCGTGTGGAAACCGGCATGTTCTAAAACCAAAAATTTGCAGACATGTGGCATCTACGAACCCGCGTGGTAGATCACAGCCCGCTCCCTCTTACCGAGAGGAGGCTTGTGTCCCAGTCGTGGGAACATTATAGGCTGGTTATGTAGATGTAGCGTTTCATCATCATCATCATTTCAGCCGAAAGACGTCCACTGCTGGACATAGGCCTCCCCCAAGCACCTCCACTTCGACCGGTTCTGGGCTTCTCGCATCCGACGGGTTCCTGCGGCCTTCATAAGGTCGTCGGACCACCTTGTGGGAGGCCTTCCAACGCTACGTCTTTCGGTACGCGGTCGCCCTGAGTAGGGTTTACGATACAACAAGTGTCAGAAGTTCAGTCGGATCGGAACCGACCGAACCAAATAGAATGAACTTCGTAGTAGGAAATGACCGAACATTCGGCCGATACGATAAATTTACCACTTCGGAGTAGACCCCCAGAACCTTTCGGCCCCATCCGTCATCTGTTCTGCGAGCAATGTGTGTATGATGTAGCGTTTGGAGTGCAATAATGGGTGTGCAAAGTGTACGATAATTATAAACATTTAGTCGTAATTCATATGCATAGTCATTACTGTTAATAATGTGTTAACTGATAACTGTGACCTCTTGAATTCCCATTATTGTCTGTGACTAACTTATTTGTTATGTTTATTAAATCGTGGATATAAGCAGTTATTGCTAGTATGATTTCCTGCTTACGGGAGTAACCGGTATCAGTATAGATACGATAGGTACAGTGCGTGCCACGTAAGAAGAGACTTGACACACCACGTGGTCTGACATGCGCAGAACACTATTTTAGGTATCTTTAGCGGTATGAAGTCTGAGTGCGGGACGGGACCGGACGTCATAGGGGCGGCGGTAAGAGGCGGGGGAGGCGGGGTCAAGTCTCTTCTTACGTGGCACGCACTGTACATTTCACGATTGACGAGGACGAGGTATTGTGGTTAGCAATACTAGCCATACGGGTCGTTCGATATGCTATGCTTGCCGCGGTTGGTCTGTCGTCCATGCCTAGGAAAACACAGGTCGTCAGAAGCCCGAAAATCTGACAACCAGTCATATCCCCAGTTACTGATGGGGTGTGGAGGTCAGATAGGCACGCTTCATGTAAACTGGTATTCAGCTGCATCCGGTTAGACTGCGGTGTTAAGTAGAATAGCAAGATATCTAGAAGTAAGAAGTAGAACTTCTGCAAAACCCAAAAAAATAATAGGTAATAGGTAATACGGGCTGGTGTCGAAAAAAAATAATAATAATATGATGTTGGCCAATCTGCAGATCAGCCTCTGCCTCAGGTACAGATTAAACAATAGTTACTACGTGGTAAGGGTCACTCCTGTGGCCTGTGGCCTGTGGCTCCTGTGGTCAAACTAATATTAGTTTACATAAAAAATTGTTCTAACTATACTAAAAAATTAACAGAGAAAAGATTTGTTTTTTTTTGTAGGTATGTTACGTTTTCTGTTCATTCTCTCTGTTCTGTTAGTTTTTTTTTTCATGGTCTGGCAGTTTGAGTAATTTATGTGGCCTTTCCAAATGTCATTTCTTTGGTATTGTTTGTCGAATCGTTGAGCTCCTTAAGTCTTGAGTTGAGCTGCACGATTTCTGACAAATGCGTGCACTGACTGGACAGGTCCTCTCAATCTGGGTGGTTCTTTCCTTAAAAGACCATCTCAGACATCGATCTACATGGTCTTCATATAACCTGACCAAGATTATGTGTCTGGACTTTAAAAGAGACTATGACCTCTGAGTTTGTTTCGGCCTTTCTTCTCAGAGTAGTCAGAAAGGAAACGCCGACCTCATCTAGTTTTAAAAAAACATGAGTGACGTGTAAAAGTGTTTGTACAAACCTATTTACAAAAATAAAATCATTTATCATATTCCTAAAGACGCACTATACGCAGTAGGTATAACATGATTTGGCTGTGCATTGCAGAATGTGGGTATAAGTTATACCCACATTCATTATTAAACGGGGAATTTCCGTGATATGTATTGCAAGTTATACCGTATAACTTGCAATAAATATCACGGAAATTCCCCGTTTAATAATAGCCGCAACACTCCAGCTGGTATGACCCTCAGATTTCAACGGTATCAGTCAATAAAGTTTACCCTTATCTTGAAGTTACTCATAAAATCAAGCAAAATTTTCCCTTCAATCAAGCAATCTTTTGCAGTGTTTTTGTCACAGTAAAGGCTTCTTTACACAGGCGCAACACGCAATAAAATCGCGTGCGACACAAAGGCACCGCAAGTCGCGCAACGAGAATTTGACTTTTTTTCACAACGAGAATTTGAATTTGAGAAACTTTGTGTCGCGCGCGATTCGCGTTGCACGTCGCGCCTGTTTGCAGGAGCCTCAATGTTGTTTATTGTTTTCTTTTATTATTTTGTTTTGTTAGTTGCTCTTTATCGCGGAAAATCCCCCTCGTAAGATAACTAGTAAATTATAATTATTGTACTCTCATAATTGATAATTAATTAAGACATTAATTAATAACATTGATAAATCATTTTAATAGGTAATTTATATCATTATGGAATTCATAACATTAAACACGCGTAACATAACCACCAAAGAAACGGGTTTTGTCGACAGAAGAGAAGATAAAATGACAGATCGTAGAAAAATTTCTATCGTCTTTTAAGCATGTCGAAGAGAAAAAAGTTGCTATTCTTCAGTCCAATGTCA
Source organism: Luperina testacea (assembly GCA_927399505.1). NCBI lineage: Eukaryota > Metazoa > Arthropoda > Insecta > Lepidoptera > Noctuidae > Luperina > Luperina testacea. Next base: position 9,412,515 of record OV656777.1, on the reverse strand, counting down.
AGCATGACGACCAATATTTCTCTACTTTTGACACTTGAGGGTAGAAATATTTCTTCACAACAAGTGGAAGTGTCAAATAGTCTACATCACATTGGACTTAGAGAGAGAGAGACAAGAATCAATTGTCAATATTGATTTTAAAATTTTCTCCCCGTTGTTATGGAACGAATATTGTACATACGTCTTGTCTTCATAGAAACGCGAGTCTATGGGTCGCCCCATAGATATCCGTGCTCGGGCAGAAGAGATGTGGAGTTGGATAGAAAGAACATTGTCTATTCTTAGTAGAATAGAGATAGAACAGCATCCTTATTGCGTCTCACTCACACTATTATCAATATTATCAACGCACAACGGACCGAATGGGAGTCTAAGTGCGGAAAAGGGAGTCCCATCATCATCAATATTATCAATCGGAATCTGAATCATTTTGAAGCAAATTGCTAAACCATTGCTTCATAAGTTCAAAAAATTTGTCTGCTCAACGCGTAAATAACGCAATGAATGTTGTTGAACTGTCAAAATGAAACTGATTCCAATTGATTATGTGTTACGCACTTGCCCCACTGGTCGTGCTACGCGAGTTGTAAAGACGCCAGCACATCAAGCTACCCGAAACTGTCAAATTTTCCCAATAAATTTTGTACACTATGCTTTAGCGATAAAGTTGAAAATCTATTAAAGTGACAGATTGTAGTAGCACTAGTAGCTTAATGTGCTGGCGTCTGTACCTGTTTTTTTTCCGTAGGTATAATTATATCTTCAAAGCCCAGTGCGGGTTGGTAGATGTCACGCCTTCCAATTTTTGGTTCTAGGACATGTCGGTTGTCTCACGATGTTTTCCTTCACCGTTTTGAGAGCAGTGGTGATGAAATTATTTACACAAAGTAAAGGGCGTGTGACCGTGTGTGGATTCGAACCCACGACCTACAAACTTGTAAACCGTTACCCAGGCCCATCACCGCTCTCTAAGTAGAGAGTTCGGGGCTATTAGGGCATTATGAAGAATATATCGCCTCTTTACTTCAATAACGTGATATGTCTGAGCATTACAATATTCAAGATAACACAATATTGAAGTAAAGAGGCGATATTATTTTTCATCTATGTAATAAAAGCAGTATGAAGAAAATTTATGTTCAAGCCATCAAGCGTGAACTTTTAAGAGAAGTGAAAGTAACGAAAAAATCCTGGAAAGTTTAGCGTCGCAAAATACATCCTCTAAAATTACAAACATGTTATTCTAGTTGTTATTATAGTATTAATTGTAAAGATAATTGCGTTAGACAGTATTTTAATTTACACTTCGTAGCCCGTATCTCATCTGTCTGCTGCCATAGGTCGCCTTGTTGCATCAGTGACTGGGACTTGAAATATTTTTTATGAGATACAAGTTCTATACTTTTAGTCATGTGATGGCCAGATAACTAATATGATATTGTTTTGTTTAATTAGCCCTTCGCCGTACAAGACCATATTGTGTAAATTTTTAAACATTTTTTTGTTATTTTTTTTTTTTTTAGAAACAATATTCAGATTATGCCTACTGGAAAAAAAATTGCAACCGTAAAAAACTGACCTGAGTTACCACAATTATATTATTAATTTAAAAGGGTTTTTTGACGTCAGGGTAGCCCGTGAAATTCAAATTTATCTTACGTTTTTTGCAATTTGCAGGTCAGTATCATGTTGTACGTTGGTCTAAATAGGATTCGCGACCGTAACAAATATTTATATATGGATTTATACCTAATCATTATAAAATCGTCAATACCTATGTATTGGTAGGTACCTACCATAGATACAAGAATTTTCACATTTAGATAATTACGGTAGGTACCGAATTACACCAAGCGCCTAATGAGATATCGTCCGCACTCCGCATGCAACATTCACTAAAATGTAGGCGCTCTCGAATGTTTTTAAAATTAAAAAAAAAAAAACAATAAAACTTTTTTGCAACTGTAATTAGATATCTATTAAAATAACTTTTTAGCCGCGTATTTTTATTTGCGTCTGGCAATTTAACCGAGTTAAACTTCCTAGTTTAGTTGATAGACAAAGAAACCCCATTCTCTTTAGGCGACAAGCCCGCGACCTTCACGACCAGAGTAACAGGTGCTCTGCAGACAAAGAAACGAGGGAATACATTATCTACGAGTCGATATTGAAATATATTCTGCTACACAAAGAGGGAGATATTTCTATAGAGTTTGTAATAACAAAGTTGTTGTCTGTGGTTGACTAGGAAATGATTAGTTAGGTGACTGGTTTTGCGTTTGTATCCTCATTCCAGCAGAACTTAATAATAACTTATTAGATCGCTAAAGACATAATAAATGGCACATATAAAACCGAACCACAAACGATTCCCATGTATCTTTCCAAAAAAAAAAACGTCAGTTAACTCTAATCATCATTTATAGATAAATAAACCCCATTGTCTAAACATTGTATTGCGTATGAGTCTCCAGGGGCCTGGCGGTGTCCTGATAAGTGTTGTCAGGGCAAAGGTGTGTCAATTGTTTATCCAAATCCTATTTTTATCAACATAACCTTGATTTTATAATCAGACACAGAAATAGATAAAAACACTGACCAATACACAACACGTATCTATTAATAATTATTGAAATTCTAGAGTTATTTTCTGTTTATCAATAACGTATAGGTAATAGCGACTTCTGGCTGATTTCATTTAGCCCAAAGTTAAAAAATGAAGCCTTAAAAATATGCTAAACTTTTCACCCCAGAGAAATAAGAAAGAGGTGAAATAAATGAACACGTGAACACTTTTATAGAAAATACTAATTTTCACTACACACTAGGCGACACTTACGTTAAAAACTCTTCCATTTTTTTTAGCTTATTTTTGATAGGTGGTGGCCAAGTGGTAACGGCCGCGACTTACGAGTTGTAGGTCGTAGGTACGAAACCAGACAGGCGCTTTACTTTGTGTAAATTATTTCATCACCACTGCTCACAAAACAGTGAAGGAAAACATCGTGAGGAAACCGGCATGTCCTAGAACCAAAAATTCGAAGACATGTGACATCTACCAACCCGCACTGGGCCCGCGTGGTGGATTACGGCCCACTCCCCCTCACTGAGAGGAGGCCTGTGTCCCAGCAGTGGGAACATTATAGGCTAATGATGATGATTGATAGTGAAAACGGGCATAAAGTACCTACTTGTCACATTTTCTTGTCCAATTTACCTGCATGTCTTTATCTTTTCTTCTTCCATAAACCTCTATCGGTCGTCATTTCACACCCTTTCCTACCTAGATACATATAATTTACACTTTTACACAATTATAATTCACTAGCCCGCGACTTCGTCCGCGTAAAATATAAGTATCCTATGATAGGTACTCGGCAATACCGTAACTTCCCATTAGTGAAAAATTTTATTCGGAATCGGATCAGGCAGTGCCGAAGATTACCTCCTAGCTCCTACATACAAGCTCACTAGGTCTTTTTAATACTAATATAGATTATTCATTGTTTTGATTGGTGTCTAATAGTATAAAAAAAAACAAGACGTGAGGTCTCAATTACATCCATCTCATGACCACCCATGACAATCGATTTTATTTTCTTTTTTCAAAACGCGTTTAATAGAGGTCAGTGGCGCCAATCAAGATTGCATCATAAACAAAACGTGCCAGTATTTTGCAATACATGCTAGAAGTTTATTTATTTTTTTATCAAACCATAGCAACGCCAACAGGTTTAGAATGACGCACGATGACGATAAAAAAAGAACAGTTTCGTAATTTTTGTTCCGGCGTTCGTTTGTGGATAAATCAAAGTATGGGGAACGTGCCTGCACTCGATAAAATAGTCTTTGTGTTAACAATCTGTCATCAAATAAACCGTGCAAACAGGCAAAGCAAAACGTTATTTTGGTATGGATTGATTAATTTTAGATAGAGATACTTTAAATAGGCGTGATGTTATCTTATTATTTGTCTAAAAAACAGCACTTTGTGGTATAAAAATTCACAACATTAGAATGGACTAGAATATTATTTATTGTTGCTCTTGCTACAGGTGGTTTTAACATTTTCCGATATTTTCCTTTATTGAATGGTCCTTTAGCTCAATAACAAGTTATTCAAAACGCCTGCTACATACCATAGTTAATGAAATAACAAGTACTTCGTGTGATACATACTGTAATAGTTGCATTCCATACCAAAACGTGTTCAGTGACGTCGCAGACACACCCAACCGTTTCGTCGTTCGCTAAATATATCACAACGTTAAAAATATTCACGACTCAAGTGGGTGTGTCTATACCTGTTTCGATAAATTTTCCACATCATCCTCTTTAAATGTTACGATTCAGGCCAAGTTCGGTTTTTATAGTTGTTTTGATAGTTGTTTCTAGGCGGATCGAGGATAATTAGGTGATGACATATCATCATCTGATCGTAAGTAGGTATTATTGCTTAACTTTGGCTACCGGAATATAGCTTTATTTATCGGTCATAGGGCATAGTCCATAGTAGGTCGAGGTCAGTCTGTGTATGCTTGGTCGTTACATTACTACTGGAGCCCCTCCGTGCCTCGGCTGACTATCGAACACCTGCGCATGACAGCCTGCCCGGCTGTCAATTATGGATCTTTGACTGTACGTTACGGGTAAACAGAAACCCGATAACACGATTAACATTGTTGTGTTACCCTGTAACTGAGGATAGTGCCACCATGACATCCTGCAAGGTAACAGATAGAGGATCCTTCTACCCCTGCACGCGTAGCATGACCATCATAGAAACGGATTTTGTCGACGGAAGAATAGACAAAATGACAGATTGTAGAAAGATTTTTTCCTTAGTCGACAAAAGTCTACAATGTCAAGCATGACGACCAAATTTTCTCTACTTGTGACACTTGGGGTTAGAATAATTTCTTCTCAACAAGTGTCAAATAGTATAACAACATCACATTGTACATAGACAAGATATTGATTTAAAAATTTGCTCCCCGTTGCTATAGAAATAATATGTTTTCAGTCTACGGGTCGCCCCTTGCTCGGACAGCCGCGGAAGAGGTGTCAAGTTAGGTAGAAAGAACTTTGTATATCCTTGGTAGAATTGGTTATGCTACTCGAGTAGCTCTTGGTGTGATTCCGAGCTTCTTTATCCATGACAGAGATTTTATGTTCTTTGACTGGAAAATCTGTCAACGTATTTTGTCGAACAAAAGTTTTCCCTTTGAACTGCTCACTTTGGGCGACCATTAGTCAGACAGTGTTTTTCTCGATCGTTGACCATATTTTAAGGATTTATCACCAAAAGAAATGTCAATCTTCTATATAAATAATCACCTTTCAAACAAAACAAAATAAAAACTAAATTGGTTTAGCCGTTTGGGACAGACAGATACCACCACTCTTTTTCAAGTAGTAACATCATTTAGATCTGTTGGACCGATTTGATTATTTATTGTTTTAAAATGTTCGTAATCGGTGCTTGTAAATAGGAAAAAATGAACGTCCTTATTTCTATGAGATTTTTGTATTATAAATTATAGAAAAATGGGCAGGACAACGCCTGTTGGGTCAAATAAAAAATCAAAGGAGAATTTCTCAAAAATGATTAAAAACGATTTAGCTCCTAAACTATTAATAATCGCTGAACATACACATCTCAGAAAGCCCTTGGAGAGAGGACTCCGACATTTTATCTTTGACGTCATTTCATGGGCCACCTTTTATGTAAGAAAGAAACAAAATAAGTACATTTATTTAGCACAGACTAAAAGGCACACAATTTAAACAGCAATTAAAAAAAAAAAGAAATATAAATATGCGATGTAATAAATTAGCAGGAAAGTATGCTTCACGGCTGCGCCATGTGTATACTATCTAGAATATTAAAAACGATGCGTTAGTGCACCTAATGACCTAATCAAGGTCGGGATTAATAGCGCTGTGAAAACAATGATGGCTTGTTGCATACCACCGCTCCTCGCCAACAAAACTGTTTTGACTATAGTCTATGCGCAGCTTTAGTCAACGAACAATAAAAAATGGCGGTTTAACAATACCTACTTAAATGTGCAAAATTTACAAAATAAACAGTTGGTACAGTCATGATCGTGACGGGATTATATTAGTTCTCAAAACATTTTATATTGAAGAAACAAAGAGAAATGTTTAGTTGACTCAGTTGGTACTTACCATCAGGGTTGCCAACTCTACTATACAGGGTTATTGGTAAAACATTAACAACCTCTTAAGAGGTCATTGTACTGATCATTATGAACAACTTTTACTATGGGACCACACCTGAAATTGCGAAAAAAATAATCAGCTGTCCCCACAAAAAGTCATCTAGTTAATTTATTTTCTGTTATCATGTTTATATTATAATTATATATACCCATTTCGTCTGCGGAGTTTCACTACCTAATTTAATTTGACCCTGTAATTATTTGATTTAAAAAAAGTTGGCAACCCTACCACCGTATGCAATGAACACTACAAAGTTGTTATAAAATACTTGGAAGTGGGTGCTTCACAGTCTATAGAGGGAAATTCTAGGAAAATGTACTTGGAAAACAGGTAAAAGGGTTAGGATGTAAGTACAGGAGAACTGATTCTGTATTTTTGATGTGATGGAAATGTTGTAGCAGCTTCAGAAAGGCGCGGCGAGACTTTAAGTGACTCTGCTTGAACAATTTCCTTGAAATCTTCATGGAAAATGTTTTGCCAGAAACGCGTCGCATCGCCGTATCGTGTCTGTTTGCTTTATGTCGTGCCTGTGTGTATATTTTATCAAACTTGACCTCCACAACGTTTGATAAGAGGGAATAAGGAAGGTGGAGGTTTCCGGGAGTCATGTTACGCCAATGATTAATATAGTTATTAATAATATCTGATCTTTCTTTATCAATACATCAATACCTACTTGTTTATAATATCTTTAGAAGGTACAAAGGCCGGTTTCCTGGTTACAAAAATATCTGGATTTGTGATATTCGGAAGATTCGATTACATATCTCGTCCCCTCTTTGGTACAAAAACGACTGCACCCGAATTGCGTAACTGTAGATTTCATCTATGTGCGTAAAGGCTCCTACAAACAAGCGCGACACGCGATATAATCGCGAAACAAAGGCATCGCAAGTCGCGCAACAAAGGCATCGCAAGTCGCGCAACAAAGGCATCGCAAGTCGCGCAATGAGCGGTGCCTTTGTGTCGCGCGCGATTTTATCGCTTGTCGCGCTTGTTGCCTGTTTGTAGGAGCCTTAACACAATTTCAAACACAATCTGAATCATTTTGAAGGATATCGCTAACTCATTGCTTCACGTATTCGAAAAATGTGTCTGCTCAACAACGTAAATAACGCAATGAATGTTGTTGAACTGTCAAAATGAAAGCCATAGCCACTGTTAGTGTTAAGGCTCTTTCAAACAGGCGCGACACGACACGCGACACAAAGGCACCGCAAGTCGCGCAACGAGCGGTGCTTTTGTGTTGCGCGCGATTATATCGCGTGTCGCGCCTGTTTGTAGGAACCTTTACGCAACTACCCCGCTGGTGAAGTTCGGGTGTACCTATACCTACTACCCCTACGAAGAATACAGAGGTGATTTTATATGTTAATTTTTGGCGAGTCCTACAATGTTTGGTTAGGCTTTTTGTTTGAGATAGTGAATTTATTATTGTTTACACATCCAACCAACTTGATGGAAAGTATTATTAAAATAAAATATTTAATTAAAAATAAAATAGTCAATTAGTGTTAATCGGACTGTACGATTTTGTAACAAAGTGTTAAGATCAATGGAAAGAACCATTGGACTTAGCACTGGTCTCCGATAGCTAATCAACAATAACAGTTCGTTCTAGATCAAGCGCCTCATTTGGACTTAGAACTCATTATCTGTCTAGCCTTTTCCCAACTTTGTTGGGGTCGGCTTCCAGTCTAACCGGATGCAGCTGAATACCAATATTTTACATGGAGCGACTGCCTATTACTATCTGACCTCCACAATCCAGTAACTGGGTAATATGATACGCCTTGATAAGACTGGTTGTCGAATTTTCGGGCTACTGGCGACCCGTAACGACTGTCAAAGATCCACGAATGACAGCCGGGACTAACGGCTTAACGTGCTTTCCGAGGCACGGACGGGTCTTGGTATGTAAAGATAGTCACCCATCCACGGACCAATCGCGCCAAGCGCAGCTTAACCTGATCGATCGACCAGTGCGGCTGTTATTATTTAGCCACGGGCACCTCCACTTGGACTTAGAACTATGAGTTAAGGCTCCTTCAAACAGGTGCGACACGACACGCGACACAAAGGCATCGCAAGTCGCGCAATGAGCGGTGCCTTTGTGTCGCGCGCGATTCGCGTCGCGCGTCGCGCCTGTTTGCAGGAGCCTTAACAATAAAATGTACTAAATAGGTGCAGCTTGTCGTACCTACCTACTTAGCTGTGTTTACTTACTTAGAATTACTAGAACTGTGATAACACTGTTTTCATCATAACAATAATTGGTGGAGTGGCTATTTAAGAAAATAATGATAAGGAACTACTTAATACCTACCAAAGTTTTTACTTGACAGGCAGAACTGCAACGGGAACATTGAATGAAATGAAATGAAAGGCGTAGGTTTTATCTTCTGCCCGCGGCCACGGTATAATCCGTGCCGCGGCTTCGCCCGCGTGAATGACGGGAATTATTAGCTCAACTGTGGCTTTTATTTTGACTGACTCTTGTGGGGTTAGGCTACGCGAGTCGTCCGTCCTTTATTTTCTTTTTTTCGTTGGAAATCCTCATAGATGTCCACCACTCTGAGGTGGGTGGAGGGGTCTGTCAGACTCTTAAGAGTAAGAGTGACTTAAGGCTCCTGCAAACAGGAGCGACGCGCGACGCGAATCGCGCGCGACATTAAAGCACCGCTAGTTGCGCGACTTGCGGTGCCCTTGTGTCGCGCGCGATTATATCGCGTGTCGCGCCTGTTTGAAGGAGCCTTAAGTGACATTAGGCATTCTGATCGATTCCAAGAATTTGTAGAAGATTATGTGATATTTTCATAATAAATTATTACCCATTGTGATATACAATAGTACCTAGATACAGCAACCAAAAGCTCAGAATAAGTAAGAGGCTTAAAGAGGTTGAAAGATTAATGTAATCTTTTTGTTTACCTAGTGTCTCTATGATGGACTTTGCGCCGCTGACACACCCACAGTTTTGGACAAAGGCAATCGAAATAATCATTTATTTAATAATAAGTGATAAAGACAAAATACACTAGGTAATTCTTCAATGTTATTAACCGAGAATTACCTATCTAGTTACAAGGCGAATTTAACATTCAAATTTCACTACAGCTACCTACGTCAAAAGTTGCTAAAAATAGTCATCAAAAAGGCTCCTGCAAACAGGCGCGATGCGCGACGCGAATCGCGCGCGACCCAAAGGCACCGCTCGTTGCGCGGCTTGCAGGGCCTTTGTGTCGCGCGTGATTTTATCGCGTGTCGCGCTTATTTGAAGGAGCCTAAACGCACACCCAACACCCCTTCCAAGCGTTTTTACTGGGAACAAGATATTGCTCAACATACGGTCTACTCTCAGCAAACACCTAAGTGATTTCATATTCTACAAACTACTGAAACTAAAAACAATATTGTAGGTTGTAGGAAATAAATAACATATAAGGCAACAAATTCACAACTCACTGTCCTATTCATCTCATAATATGCCCTTGGCTGATATCGATCATACAGCCAGGCTTCTCTTTAAAGTACTCTCACAACTACATCCGTAAAATACCCTTAACTCTAAGGTACTGGAAAATATCTGAGCGGGAAAACGTGGAATTCACGCGCGAAAATTGCCGCGTTTTTCCGCTCACATTTTGTTCCTATCATCTAAGGGCGGCAGAGGATAACACCGCAAAGCTAAGAAACCGTGTCTAGCTTATCTATGGTTATGACGTAATTTATGTATACCCTGGAATTAGTATGTACTATATGTGTACTCATAAGATAAAGTCAAAAAAATAAAAAAAAAACGTAGTCATCAATTTTGCACCCAACTTTGCACCCATCTCTTTTATCTCAAATTCACACGGCTTGTCGTATGACTAGTATTTTTTGTTAACAAAAATACTAAACAACATTGATATAAAATAAAGTATCAATGCTAAACGATGATGTAAACCATAAACTAACAGACTATACTATACTTCTAGCTTATCTCTCCGAACTTATGACCTATTGAAGTCACGTAATGTAGTAGAATGTATTTTGATACTTACTTTACTATGGCCGTGGGTGGAGACTTGCATCAGAATTTTATCGTAAAATTCAACAATTTTATTTATAAACTGGTATTTTTAATTGCTGGCTACACTTGTAACTATCAATATGGCCCTTTATTATTAAGTATTGATTATAGCGACTATTTAATCACAGTACCTATTAATATTAGATTGTGGTTTAACCATTACAATTTCTGTGGATGAACCGCTCTGAGTACCTACTTATAATTTTCTATATTTAGGACTTACATATGTATTTCTTTTCAGTTGATGTTTTGGGGGCTGAATGATGCTTTTGACCTTCAAAAGTGCCGATTCTCAGCTTAACTTGGATAAAAGGATTTTTGGTATATAGTGCACTAGATTATATTTGAACCTCCGTACAATTTGGCTTGGTTAGGTACATCCAATTAAATAACAAGTTATTATTTTTACATAATATAATATCACGAAAGAGATTATTTTATTTGCTCTTCATTAAAGGTACTAGTATTAAAGGTAGCGTTATTATAACGTAGCGCTGGTTTTCTCTTTACACTAGCGAGTTTCAGGAAATTTAATTTATCAGAGGTAGAGGCTAAAGGCAGTTTCCTGGAACTTGGAAAATGGAGTTCAAACCTCTGCCACAGTATAAAGACATACAGTATTGTATCTCGGCCGTAACCTTGATGTAAATGCCTACAGCCGAGCGGTACGTAAACATGCGATAGGGCTGCCCGCCTCCAGTATTTTAATTACATTTGTTACTTTGTGTTTCCATTTAGTTTTGTTATTGTATTTTACTGTGTGTACATAAATAATAAAATAAATAAATAAATATACCTACTTCTTTTTATATAAACAAATAAAATACTTTGTGAATTGAATAGGAAGTGTTTATAGGAAAAGGTAAAGTGTGTGTCATTATTATCAGGCATATCTTAATTACTGTGGGCGTACTAAGTGGGTAGTGTTGGTTACTGCGCAATAGAAACACGGTTTGCACTTCACATCAGATTATAATTTCATGAACAATTTAATCACATTAGCAAATCAAGCACTATAGGTACACGATACAACCAGATACGAACGCGATATAGTTTCTGAGCACATGATGTCCGTACGATGTCCAATGGTCAAGTCCCCTGCCGCTTCGTTGCTCGCTGTTTTATACTGGTGTCAAAACAAGTCGAGCAGTGGGGCGGTGGGAGAAGTCGAGTGACGTACTTGTCGGTGGCGTGATCGTCGGTGCATGTGTTGTTTTCGACAACGCCGCCGACACGGCCATACTGACGTGCGGACGTCCTCGTGCGCTTACAATTCATACATCTGTAATAAGCATAAATCGTTCGATTATCCTGACCCAAAAATCGTACTTTACAATCTGGACCGGTTTATCTAAACCCTACAGACAGGCTGGTAAGAATTAGTTCTGGACCGGTCTTCAATGACCCTTCAGATTAAAACTTCTGGACCGGTCTTCATTGACCCTTCAGATTAACAAGTTCTGGACCGGTCTTCAATGACCCTTCAGATTAACAAGTTCTGGACCGGTCTTTTTTTTTTTTGACCCTTCAGATTAACAAGCTCTGGTCCGGCTACAAGCCCTACAGATTAACAAGTTCTGGTCCGGCTACAAGCCCTTCAGAATTTATTTTATCTTATTTTGGCTAGTCCGGAATATTATTATTCCCTATAGCCGATTTATCATTGGACCGGTTTAACCCTACAATGATTATTGCAATTTAACTGTCATCATTAGTTTAATGGACATCAGCTCGCGTTACTATTGATCGGTTCCGAATAAACGGACATAAAGTGCAACTTGTGCCCCGTCATACACTTTCCGGGGTGGAAAATCCTCATGGATGTCCTCCGCCACGGGGCGGGCGGAGGGGTCTGTCAGACTCTTACTGACTAAAAACCACCCCGGTGTTCCATCTCACACCTACGCCAGGGGTCGCGGGAACGTACGATGCTTCCGTAACGTACGTTCACCGTGACACGCCAGAGCCAAGACTGTCTCGTTACACCACTGCGCGCTCTCTTCCACTCCACACGAACTCAGGCTAGACTCTGTCGAGCGCCGCCGGGTGACACTGGCGTTCAGAATAGTCAATGAATGACGCCGACACGACCATCTTGCTCGCACACATTCTCGTGTGTTAATCAAATTCGGTAGACAATAGATCTGTAGTTGGCTTAATGGCTGTAGTGGTTGCAATCCACTGTTTCCTTGGCAGAAGTCGTGAAACTCCTCGCTCGAAAAGCACCGTCCTTGATCAGCGATTATTCGTACAGGAGATCCAAAGAGGGCAGCGCTGTCCACCACTGTCATTCTGCTTGCACACGTCCTTGTGTGTAAACCTGTAACCAAAAAAAATCAACAGCAGTGCATGTTCCACTCGGCCAATTCTGACCACATTTAATAAAAACAATAACAATCATTGGTAATAAAAGATTCGGTCGGTGGTTCGTCTTAAGGGCGGTTCCTCTAAGCCTTGGTAATAGATCACATACAACGCTCACGACCCGGCTGCCGCAGCATCTAGTGACACTCATGCCACCCATGTAGTCATCACCTCAAGTGATACGACCAACACACATCACATCCCATATAGTCTACGACTCCCAGGTCATTAGAAAACCAACACCACAATAGTCTCCTTTGAGAGCCCATCGCTCCCTGAACAACTCACAAGCGAGTTGCAGTTACGACTACAGACAAGTACGTACAGTGCGACCTAGCCATGGTATGTGCTCTACTACTCGGTGAAGGAACTATCCTCACCGCCTTCTACGTTTAACACGTTAGGAACACTACTTAGAGGCATCTTTCGTATGCGATCGTGAGCATACTAGTAAGTTCGGTTAGAATCTAAAGCTTATGACGTATAGCGATCACTTGTCAAAACTTCCACAACCTTAAATGGACCTCTGAACTTCCGATCTAGATTAGTCTGATAATCTGATTTCACTCTTCGTTTTATAATAACACAAAATAGCCTACCCAAAATAATACTTTGCAAGTAAATGTCGTGTAGAAACGTAATAGAATCTCAAGTTGTGACTCGCTATTCGCAACGCTTCTTATGATTTGTTTTGTGCTGAATACACGCGTTTAACCAATACCAGTCAACGCAACAACATTATTAACTCGTTTGCCACTTAATTTGGCTGCACAACTCGCTTTTACTAACGAGCATTCAGCACCAGAATAGTAACAAAACAATACAGCTGACCTTTATGTTCCAACGTGCCTGCGGGTAGCTGTACGACGCAAACATCCACTCGCCGCTGCTGCTTGCAGCGCGTGCTCCACCTCCACCTCTGCTTGGCTGCCACTTCTCGTGCACCGGGCCGCAACATGTCCAGGATTCCCTCACTTGCAGCACACGAAGGGCTTCACCGAAGGCTGCGGGCTGCTTGGCTCGATTCTTGAAGTCACCCAACGTCACTGGTAGCTCCACGTTACGTCCTTCGTACTATTTACGATAGCCACGTTGATACTGCTTCCTTTGTGCGCCTTAATGACGGCCACAAGTTGACCTCCTTGCAGTGAATTTTCAGCAAATCACAAATCAGCTGTAGTATTGTGTGCGGTTACGTTTGCACACGCGTCCTATCGCGTTTTCTAATTACGGGAACACTTTTTTCCTAACATGGCGGTAGGGCGCAACTGGCGCGTCACTGGGCAAAGGTATTTCGGCATACAGCCTATGCCCAAAACTATATTCACTATGATCGCGCATCCGTATCTGGCTTGTCTGGGTTCAACTCTAACAGGTCCACACGATTATTTAATAAGCGTTCGCAGTTTGCACTTTGTTTTTTAAAATGTCAACGGTCACTTTCACTTTTAGCGTTCTCATTTTGCGCATGAACCAACACGAATCCCACTTCTGATATAGGAAAAGGTAAAGTGTGTGTCATTATTATCAGGCATATCTTAATTACTGTGGGCGTACTAAGTGGGTAGTGTTGGTTACTGCGCAATAGAAACACGGTTTGCACTTCACATCAGATTATAATTTCATGAACAATTTAATCACATTAGCAAATCAAGCACTATAGGTACACGATACAACCAGATACGAACGCGATATAGTTTCTGAGCACATGATGTCCGTACGATGTCCAATGGTCAAGTCCCCTGCCGCTTCGTTGCTCGCTGTTTTATACTGGTGTCAAAACAAGTCGAGCAGTGGGGCGGTGGGAGAAGTCGAGTGACGTACTTGTCGGTGGCGTGATCGTCGGTGCATGTGTTGTTTTCGACAACGCCGCCGACATGTTTAATAAAAATGCGTGTTGTTTTGATCGCCGCCGCACGACTCCAGCTAGTGAGCAGCGCGCTGTTGCTATTTAAATTTCGAACTAATCGCCGCGCGGCGCTAGTCAGTAGACAGCGCTGTTAAAATGGCGGGAAAGCAAGTGTGCATTCACAGATTGATTTTATTTAAAATTTAAAAAAAACAGTTTATTCGGTAATTTAAAAACTTGGCTGCATGCTCTAGTGTCTTTGCCAACATTTTCACGCAGCCACGGCAGAAAATAATCCTCGCGCCATTTTTCTCAAATTTTCTTTTCTTTGTACTTGTATTGTGAAATGTTTTTTTTTTTCTGTTTCCTCGCAAATGTGTTAAAAAACGTCGTACGATATACGTGCGTATTGGTTATAACATCTTAACGCACTAATATCGTAATGTACTATTACAGAATTATAATCATTAAAGTCATCAACACAACTCTCTAAGACCATGTAAGTCCAAAGAATGATGATTTCATGAAACAGTTATTCTTATTACAGTAACAGTTATTCAATAAAAATAATTAATTTTATTCATAAAAGTATGCAATCATTTCATTAATGTTTTGTTATGATGTTGTCACGTTAAACTATCGTCCGTAAATCGACTTTACAGACAACCAATTTTTTTCTAGTATTATTCATACACACAGTACAATAAACAACTATTATTAATAATAAAAACCACGTCTTTACTTTGAATTATACAAACTAACAAAACACACATACCCCGAGGTTTTAACACAAGCGTACCTACCGTATAATGATTCATGAACCGCCTATAACTACCTATTTCACTCGTGTCTATCACTTTCCTTTACTTTAATCACTTTATTTATTAATCCAGACATCTTTTTTTCCGGAGGTAATAGGAAATACTTATCCATTAAAAAGACACACATTATGTACCTACCCACTAGTAAGTAAAATAGTCTTACCTTTCCGAGTTTCCAGGTAATGTAAAAAAAGCTATCTCTGGACGCGTTATTGACGAATTCATGCAACCAAAAACAGCACAATATCGCCTACTCGTCATATTAAATATGTACTTGAACTTATTTTTAGTGAAAAAATCGCGCGGTTATTGTTATAAAAAACAACACACCGTCCGTTCGTCACTGTTGCACAGTCGCGACTCCGAGCCGCCTGAGCGCACACGGTGATCGAAGCGCGTAGGTATAGCCCGCGTTTCGTCCGTTTGTATGAAGACGACCTACTGTATATATCATTACCGTGCCTCTGCGCTTGTTGAAAGGAACGGTTCGTGGAAAAATTGGAAATACGAACGCTGTATGTTGTCTGTTGCAAAGTTAATTCCGATAGTATTTCAATTTAGTTCAATAAAAATGTTTACAGGAATGTAGTTTAAATCGTTCAACAAGCCTTTGTAAAACATACAAATTAATAACCTATTATAAATATGAGTGTGTCTGCCTGTTACCTCCCCACGTTTAAACCGCTGAACTGATTTAGATGAAATTTGGTATAGAGATACTTTGAATCCCGGGAAAGGACATTGGATAATTTTTATCCCGATATTCCTACGGAATCGACACTTATGCGGGTGAAACCGCGGGGCGCTGCTAGTATTTTAATAAAACAAGAATATTCACAAATTGGAATATTGAAGGAGCAGTGGTGGCCAGTGGTATCGGCTCCGACTTAGGAGTTCTAGGTCATGTGTTCGAACCCAGGCTGTCACTTTACTTCGTGTATTTAATTTAATCACCACTGCTCTCAAAACGGTGAAGGAAAACATCTGGAGAAAACCGGCATGTCCTGGAACCAAAAATTCGAAGACATGTGACATCAACCAACCCGCTCTGGGCCCGCGTGGTTGATTATGTCCCGCTCCTTCACAGAGGTAGGAGGCCTGTGTCCCAGCAGTGGGAACATTATAGGATGATTATGTATGTTATTAATACTTAATAGTTTAGATAATTAATTTAAATAGACAAAGTTAACATGATGGACATAATTAACTTGAAACGGGATAATGGATTCAAACGTCAATAAACCGTAACTTACTTTACAAACGAAATTCACTTTACAAACACGCGACATTAGGACCAAACACTAACAAATGACCATGATATTATGATGACGTAAAAAAATACGTTGCAAATAATTAACTGTCAATGACTTTAGTAAACAAATCAGTTATAAATATATTGAGCAGAAAAAACTGAAACATTGAATTAGTGACGTCAACTGACGTCAAACAAAACGGGAAGACAATGATAAGCTAGTGTTTCCTAGAAAAACGGTTCCGTCATATTTTAAGAGCGAACCGGGCGTGTGATTCTCCATAAAAATGTAATCCCCTTTTTTCTTCCTGAATAATGCCGCTAGAGCAAAATTATTTTTTTCTTAAAATCTAGGTCTGCTGTAAACACGTCCCTGTCATTTTCTTTTTTCAGCAACTAATTAGTAAAGAAAATGTGACCCTTTAAAAAGTACAAAAAATGCCCTATTTTTACCGCCGTGATTAGAGGACTACCAAACAAATTAGAAATAAAATAAAATATAGGAACCTAAACACTTACAGCTCTTTCTTAAAATGTTAATGTAAAAAATTATTAAATCGGCTCAGTTTTCGAGGAGAAAAAGGGGAATACGAAACGTCGATCTCGTCAAAATTTTTGTGATAATTTCGGTCTGAGCTGCAGCTGTCCCTATCACACACTGCGGGGGCAGACATGAGGTAGAAAAAAAAAAGGTGACGGCAATAGTCTCATCAAATACCTATTTTTTAAATTCCTCGCAGGGGAAGGATTATAATTATAGATCTTACAATAAGATATGTCCTAGAAAAAGATGCGGTAAAGTTATAGTGACATAATTTTGTCTCGCGCCAATACACAAGTACCTACCTAACTCTTTCATTTTGGACGCTCTGACGGCCAAGGTCAACCGTTCATGGACAGAACAGTAAATGTTTGGTTTCAAGCAAGTGCTTCTCAACTCTCAGTACAAATGTGATCCACTTCCCATAAGTAGTTAAATTAGGTGCTTGCGTGTTTTGGTCATTGACGACAATTTCCATTTACGTCATATGAGCCGTTTTGAGCGAATTAAAGACGGGTATTGTTGACAGTGAAATATTTTTTGCCTTTATACATATATATAGCACATAACAGATAGGTTCCATAATGAACATGTTTGTGATTTAGATTACTGCATACCTAGCAATCTTTAATTTCTTGTACTTATAAATTTTTCAGTTCCTACTCTTTAGCAATAGCCATATACAGAAAAAGAAAACGTATATCGACAACCTAGGCTGTCACACAGGTTATTATAAAAACAAAAAAAAACAATTTGCATCATCGACAAAGTACAAAGTCAACAAATTATAATAGAAGTATGTATTTTGAATTGCAATCAGTATGTGCATGCCGTACACGCCTCCGATGACGAAATTCTCCTTGAGCTTTGCATCTTGCTGATGAAATAAACGCCTTCAGTTACGATCTAACAACTCGGCTCTACTAAGTAAAAACCTTCCTTTTCTTAAAATTCAAAACAATCAATTCGATCGTTCATTTATTTATTTTAATCCTAGCCGTATATTTTCATGATCATCTAGAGATGACAAGATGGTTATCTATGGATTATAAAAAAAAATTGACATTAAAACTGGCGCGAAAGTATTTTTAGATTTTTGGCGTCAGACCTTTTTTATTTTATTATGATTTTATTATCAGACTGCTCGCAGCGATGACTGTTTAAAAAATGCCTGATATTGCGTGACATATGATTAGCTTAGCTGATGCAACAAGGCTTCTGTCTTGCCTACATCGCACATGGTGATTGTTTTAGGACTGGCCTACATAAAGTGTGTACACTCGTAGAAGCCTTCTACGAGAAGGAAACTAATTTATTCTACCGACAGAAATGTACCACGGAATTTACCATTGAGAAGTAGGGCGAGCTATGGAATAAACAAGGTTCGTTTTTTTTTTGTATAATTTCGTACAACTTGTACTCCTAACTGTAACTGACATCAGTTAAGTAGCATTGAAACTGTCAAATCACGCGCACGCAATAATATGAACCAATCTCAAATCATCTAATTCACGACATTATTTTCAAAACCATATAAACATTATCATCATTACAAAAACAAATCGTTGAACGTAGAAAAACAAGTTGTCAAACGTTACGTGTGCACGCGTCACGACACACCCGCGCTCTCGGCCAATCATCGCGCGCCGTGTGAACACTCCTCCGGTATTAAAGCGTGCGCGCAACACTATAAAATCACTACGTTTCTGAAGCTTCATCAAGCATAGTATTAATTAAATGGGTGACAAATTAACCACAATAGCATATTATAGGTGGCTGATATTTCTGTTCAGTTTCAGCAATTTTGATAAAATTTAGCCTGCGATTTTAAATTTATTTTATTTTAAAGTATTAATTAATTGTATTGTTGTTTAGTTTTATTAAATTCAAATTAAAAATGTTGCACTTTAACTCCGTCCCCGAAGACTACGTGAGGAAGACCAACCAGTGAGTATTTTATTATTTTTACTTCTTTTACTTTACTTTGTCTTGAATTCTATTCTTCTGTTATTAAACTTCTTTAAAGATGTACCTACCTATTTTTGTCATACAACTGTTACATTTTCCAAATCCTTTGTTCTCTGTCTATCTCATCAATTCTCCTTTCAACTTGCAGTACCTACTCTATTCACTTATTAATTAAAAATAATTAACTAAATTCAGCTTCTGTTAATTACCTAGTCAGAATTATTTATGAAGCACTCGGTTTTCTAAGTTGGCATAATTTATTATTAATTTTTTACTCTTACTTACTTATATTTTTAATTATTTTACCAGTTACTATCATTTATTTATCCTTAATTTAAATACTTAGTAGGTAATTTACCTACAAATTAATGGGGTCCGATTCACCCCATTATTTTACAGGTAAAAGTATTTAATTAGGCATAAATTACGAAACTTTAAAATGGATTTTAATTTTGAAACAATATACCTAGTTTGTTGCCAACAAAGGGCACTTAATCTATAAAGGAAAGTCCTCTTTGGCAACAAACTAAATTATCTATTTCAATGATAAATCCCGTTAAAAGTTTCGTCCCGATTCACCACTGCATCTCTATAATCACCCCGTTTAACGGTAGGTACCTACTTGGATAAATATTCCCTCAAGTCAATTAGTTACGTACAGGTTCTTTATCAACATTTACGAGAAATATAAAAATATAATAATAAAAAAAATATATATATAAAAATATAATATAACCTACTTAAGGCTTCTGCAAACAGGCGCGACGCGCGGCGGAATCACGCGCGACACAAAGGCACCGCTCGTTGCGCGACTTGCGTTGCCTTTGTGTCGCGCGCGATTTTTCGCGTGTAGCGCCTGTTTGAAGGATCCTTTAGTTGGGTACCTTATTAGTTAGGTACCTTCCTCCTCCCTCAGCGGAAAAACTCCACGTTTTTATGTGGGACGTTGATCGGTATCTAATAATCAACCTATTTACATCTGAGAAAAGGAAAATCCCCTTGGTTACTAATTAGCAACAGTACCTATTTATTGCTACTGCTAAAGTGGAAAGAAGCAACAAGAATAATGTACCCAGGATTTTGTAATGTCTGGACTAAAAAGAGTGTCCATGGAGTTTATTTAATTAAATTTATTTGCCTGAATTGTAGTATAAAGACGGTCGAGTTTTCTTAAGTTTCTAAAATAATTCGCTAAAACTAGAATGCAATATTATTGATTTTACATTAATTAGGTAAGTAATTAAATAAATGAAGCTTGAAATTGGTTAAAATATCAAGTATTTTGTCAAATTATAATAAGTAGGTAAGATGTCAATGTGACACTTTAAAATTTAAATACTCATTCACAGAATAGAATGATTTTTCTATAGTAAACCATTTGAATAACGCTGTTTTAAATCGATTAATTGGCAGTTCCATAAACGATTTTAGTAGTTTATTAAATATCCCATCATTGGAAAGCAAGTTCTGCGACATAAAATGGCTTTTAATTAGAGGTTTCTTGCCCGTTCTTCTCTATTAAGATCTATGTTTTGGAAGTGCCAACTAAGCTTGAACTGTCTGACTCAACTCCTTGACAATTCAAAAATACCCGTAAATGGTTTACTTAATTAATTGAAATAAATGCATTTAGTTTGAATTGAGTTGTATTGTACACAAAATGTATGAGAAAATGAATTACCTTTTTTTTTCATGAATTTTCCCATGTGTTAATAGTTATTCTGCTATTAGGCGCGGAGACAAATCCAAAAAATCAAAGATCATAAAATTCGGTCCAGCCGTTCTCGAGTTATAAATATAGTGTTACTAACTCGACTTTGTTTTATTTATAAGAAAATAGATAAGTTCCTAATAAAACTTAATCAATATGGCACACGTCACGAGGCGTTGTCGGCCTGGTAACGAGTAGTAGGTACCTATTATCTATTATCTAATCTACATTCGCGATTTATTTGCCAAAAATGTAAACAAATATGAGTTTATAGAAAAATAACTGAAATTCCTACACAATAAAGTTCAGTTTACGCTACAACCATTTTTAACAAAATCAAACATTTTTAACTTCTTCAATAGTCAGTCTGAAATCAACTTAATTGCTTTAAAAATAAAGTTGATATTTGTTTATCTTGAAAAAAACGTCAATTTGAAACATTAGTTTAAATAGACTTTACGTAGGCTAACATTAGGAAAGTACCTACAAACGGTATGAATAGAAATGCAGGGGTGATTCGCGACGAAACTTTAAAATGTATTTAGGCGTTAAAATAATATAGGTAACTAGATTGTTGCAGTGTCCTTGGACACTTAATCGTTAATATGCCTAATACAATAAAATAATACTGTTCTTTTTGGCAACAAACTATATTATTTCAATATTAAAATCTCTTTTATAAATTTCGCCCCGATTCATCCCGTTTGAAGGTATCGACGCAGGCAACGCACGCATCGCGTTTTTACTTTTTGGCCTCATTAGCTAGGTACCTCTATGGTCTGGCGTTCATTGGCAGGACGCGGCAAAGCAATATAACCATTCAATAAACGCACACTGAAAGATTTTATGCTTCCTCTGCACAAGATGATAGATCAATATGTAGGCTATTTCCTCCTACAGCATTCATATCGAACACTTAACATTGCTTTAATCTAGGGATGCCCCGATACGCCTTTTTGCCGATACGATACCGATACCGATACTCTTATAAAAATATCGGCGATACCGATACCGATACCGATACGCTTACTGAATTCAAAAAGGAAGGTAGATTAAATAAAACACAATTAATTAATAGTTTTAGTAATCAAAATTAACATTTATAAGATTTTTATGGAATTATCAATTGTCGAAATTTCAAAGTGATGCCATATAGCACTTTTGTGTTTTGAAGTTGATATGACTACTATTTATTTTATTTGACTCAAACGACTAGTTATAAATGACATACAATACACAAACAATTACGATACGTAATTCTTAATCTTATTTGCATGGAAAAATACTACGCGCAACAACATTCAACCTAACGAAATGGGATAGATGTGCGAGTCCAAAGGCCAAAGCGGGCGGGCGAAACAAAACACTGAATAAAGCGCGGGGTTTCCCCGAGCATAGTTAGTTCGTGCCTCGTTTGCAACGAAATAGACGGGACAACACGCGCATACATTTTTAAAGCCGAAATTTGAAAAATATCGTTGAATCGGCCATAAAAATATCGCCGATACCGATATATCGGCAAACCTGAAGTATCGCCGATATATCGTATCGGTATCGGTATCGGATGCATCCCTACTTTAATCATAACCTGGGTTGGCTGGCTATAAAATACGGTTGCATAATAAATAAATAAAACCAAGTGTGACTGATAAGCATCAGGTAACCTACGACAATTTTTCCACGTGTATGTTTTGTCTTATAGTTTTTATACTTACCGAATGTTTCCTTTGCCCGGGGTTTCCTTCGAAGCCACCCAATGAATCACTTTAAAAGTCCATACTAATATTAAAAATTCAAAAGTAGCTCTGTCTGTGTGTTACCTTTTCACACTAACTTTCTAACTAACGCTGAACGGATTTCGATAAAATTTTGCAAGGAGATAGACTAAAAAAGTTAAAATGTATGGCATAGCAAACATTTTTTTAAATAGAATACGAAAAATTTATACCCACCTGGGGTTCAGAATCACGTACCTACTAAATCCGTGGTAAAACACCCTAATTGTGTAACACACTTTAAATTACAATCTGAATAATTTTGAAGGATATTGCTAATCCATTGCTTCATATGTTCGAAAAATGTGTCTGCTCAACAACGTAAATAACGCAATGAATGTTGTAGAACTGTCAAAATGAAAACCATTGCTACTGTTAGTGTGTCACGCAATTACCCTGTACCTATTGATATCCCGAGCATTCTACTTTATCAGTATTGAATACTTACATTAATTAATCCGTTTATCTATGTACCTAATTAAAAATTAAGAAGTATGGAACAAAGTGCAAGAAGATAAATAACGCGACCGACATTAAGTGCCTGGTTCAAAGTTTCAAACGTCACCCTCAGTAATGGACGGTGCGCAACAGATAACGAATTTATTGTTAATTATTTCTTAACAAATGTTTCTACGTAGCAATTAATTGTAGGAGTCACCGAGTCAAGGAGTCAGATAAAATCTTTGGACCCGGAATGGAGTGACATATTTTTCCTGTTTGTTTTTTAAATATTCTTGACCGATATCAAAAAATGAGCCATCATTTTTGCTTTGACCGATTCCGATATTTCGTTTCACGTCATACCTATGACGTAACAGGAAATTCATTACTCTTCTATTTCCGTCGGGGGTTAAAAATAGCATTGCTTGACGTTATTATGACTTAGATATACCAGTCAGTCGCAGCGTGGTACGATATGGGCCCATTACAATAGAAAATCAATTGTCTCATTAGCGGTAATTAAGCGGTTAAAACATTGGGAAATAAGTAAAGAAAAACAAAAAGGCGACGATTGGCGCCATTATGTTCCAGCATTTTCCATAATTATTCGTGTTTCATTTTCTAATGTTTGTTTTCCTTTGTCCCCAGGTATGCCCAAGTGGCTCTGGCTTGCGGGCGCGCGGCCCATCAAACCGCTCTCCGTGGGGCCACCAGCCCTAACCCTCAACTCGCTGCATTGACGCCCAAGGTAAATTATATCTGCTATTTAGAAAAATTCATGAAACTCATTCACTGACAGACAACACACCGCCTAAACCGGATGGTCTAGAATCACGAAATTTTGCACAAACATTCCTTATCAACGAGACAGGGAGGACATCGACTCTCAACCCGTAGGTACCTAACCATGGATTCAGTAGGTACAGACACCAGCACATCAACCTACTACAATCTGTCAAATTTTTCTAGAACAGATTTTCATTTTTATCGCTAAAGCATAAGGTTCAAAGTTGATTGGAAAAGTTTGATAGTATCGGGTAGCTTGATGTGTTGAAAATTGTAATATTTTTGCTGATGGAAAATCCTATCGGGAACACGGCTTGTAACTAGACAAATGTCGATTCTGTAAAGGAAATATTGTCATTCTCTATTCCGATGTTGTACCTAATTACTGAAATTATTGAAAGATAATTTTATAAACAAAGACTAGGAACTGTGTATAAACACAGGAAAAACAATGGTTTCTTTTCATTGCGTGTCTTAAACAATGTCTAAATCATGCAACCTTTTAGAAGAAAATTGCCTTATTACATTACCTTTGTAATACTTATATTAGCACATCTCTTTTGTAATGTGCGGGCGAACCGTGGCGCGAGAGATTTAAACATTTATAGGGCAAGCCAGCACGTCATTTTGTGAAGTACTAGATCGATAACTTTAAATACTTTATTTAGACACAGACCAGTTTTCATGGATCGATGTAAATGCAACAAGCTTTAGAAAACGTAAACCATTAATAGACTAGAACTTTCTTTATTCGGTTTGTAGTCTATAACCAATGTTAGACTTAACAACTAAAATGTTGGTAATACGACTGTCCTACCAATTGTATGACCAAAATTTTACTTGTTTCATCAAAATTCCCTTTGTAGGGCATTAATAAGAAAAAACCCTCTACCAATCTTACTGCCTGGCAAGACCGATGATGTTAGCTCTAGAACAAACGTTTCAGGACCTAGGACAGAACCTTGAGGGACGCCTCAAAGTTAGGACCGAGAAGAAGATTATACATATTTCCTAACGTTCCTTTCCCCCTCAGGTCCGTGCCTTCGTGGAGCGAAGCGCTGCTCTCTGCCAGCCGGAACATGTCCACGTTTGCGATGGCTCCGAGGCTGAAGCTGCTGCCTTGCTGCATATCATGCAACAGCAGGGAACTTTGAAGCGTCTGCATAAGTATGATAACTGGTAAGTACAGCTGGAACTGCTTTTGAACTTTTTGCTAATGATAAAAAAAGGTTAGATGCTTAATAGCGATGTTTGTTCTTGTATCATTCAAAGGAAGCATGCTGTAAAATGTAGTCACTGAGTTCTGTCCAAAATATCTCATTGAAGTAAATGAAAGTCTGATATAAAAATGTCCCAAAAGTAAAAATCCGAGCTATACTTTGATGCTACCTATCACAGTCTGTGATAGTAGTACAAAGTAGTAAAGTTACTGGAATAAACTAGCCATCTGAAAAGCCATGACGAACTAAAAAAAACATTTTGTTCAAATCAAACACCAATTTCTCCATCAGTGTAAGGTACCATGAGATTTTAAACACAAAAAACTAACCAACCCCTTTTCTCCCCAGCTGGCTGGCCCGCACAGACCCCGCAGATGTAGCCCGCGTAGAATCCCGCACTTTCATTTGCTCCGAGAAGGAGAGGGATGTGGTGCCTGTAGCACGCGCGGGACAGAAGTCTGCGCTTGGCAACTACATCGCCCCCAATGACTATGACAAGGCCATCACTGAGAGGTTCCCTGGATGTATGCGAGGTGAGCCTTGGCTCTTTAGAAAAAAAAATGGAGGTTGTAAAGCTTTTTGGTCGTTGGTTTCAATTTTGTGAAAAAAAAAAATGACAGAGTATAAAATTTTTTACGTAATCTAGATTATTTTAAACCAGTATTCTTTTTTTTCTTGTGACAAGATATTGTTATCATCGCTGATCACTTAGTTTTACCAAGTGCTCAGTGTTTATATAGATTCAGCATTACCAAGAGGTCGGATCTAAACTGATACAATAAAAAAACCGGCCAAGAGCGTGGTGGGCCACGCTCAGTGTAGGGTTCCGTAGTTTCCCGTACGTCACAATAAGATATGTAAACGAAGTTAAAAAAATGCCAATTTTTATTTTACCACTTTGTCAGCGTGATTGATATATTATATTGGTACCAAATTTCAGCTCTCTAGTGCTAACGGTCACAGAGATTAAGCGAAGACGGACGGACGGACGGACAGACATGGCGAAACAATAAGGGTTCCTAGTAGACTACGGAACCCTAAAAACTTAGTGCCCAAATGAACGGCGTTAATTATCTACCTAAAAACGTGAGATCACTGAATAATTTGCATTCAAACAAATATGACCTTTTTAAGAATGTTCAGCATCTATTAACATCGCTAAATATGCAATATGATATAATAGAAATCTCATAATCAAACAAGGAAGACGATAATTAAAAAACCAGTCGTTTTAAACCAGTTGCCTTTCCAGCAGAGATGAGTGAGGATGCGTAGCGAGGGATGTGTGTGAAACCAACCAATAACATCGCTTCATTTTTATAGCTTGAACTAAGTTATCGTTGGTATTGGTTAGTTTTACACACGTCCCTCGCTACGCATCCTCGCTCATCTCTGGTGGAAAGGCAGCCAAAGACTTCACGAAACCACACAGAGTAAAATCAAACTTCTTTGTTATCATCAATGTCATGAACATTGTTTCCAAACAACAAGAAAATGGAAACTATTGAGCAATACGTCGAAAAAACAAAAGACTGTTTGTTCCATTTTAAAACAATGAGCCCTTGAATTAATTTCCCAAAATCTGACATTCAATTTGACATAAGAGACCTCATAATCAAACACTGAAGCATGGCAGCTCAGTGGTAATGGTCGCGACTTCTAGGTCATGGGTACAAACCCAAGCAGGTACCTACTTTGTGTACCTACTTAAATTATTTCATCACCACTGCTCTCAAAACGGTGAAGGAAAACATCGTGAGGTAACCGGCAAGTCCTAGAACCACATTCGACGACATGGCATCAACCAACCCGCAATGAGCACGCGTGGTGACTGGTGGATATGGCCCACTCCCTAAAACTCGAAAGAGGAGACCTGTGTCCCCGCAGTGGCAACGTTATAGGCTGCGAAAGGAGACTATGAAAACGAGTCATTTTAAACCAGCGTGAAATTAAAGGAAACCACAATATTACAGCGAAATAAAATTTCCTTGAAAGTCATGAACAATGTTTCCAAACAACGAAAAAACGAAACTATTTTGCAATACGTCGAAAAAACAAAAGAGTGTTGATTCCATTTTCAAACAATGAGCTATGAGGATTCGAATGACATAAACAGCCAATGGCATATTCCCACTGCTGAGAGACAGGCCTCCTCTCTGTGAGAGGGAGTGGGCTACAGCCCACTACTTGTGGATTACAATCCACTCACGCAGGACGCGCGGGTTGGTAGATGTCACATGTCTTAAAATTTTTGGTTCTACGACATGACTCGAATGAATTTCCCAAAATGTGTTTTCCCAACGGATATTGATTGAGTACCGAGTAACTGAGTAGCAATTCAAAAGGGTTTCGTTACATTGCGTCATGTCATGCCGTCATGCGTACATTAAGGCCAGGATCTTCGAGCGTAGTAGGCATTTAGCGTTACCTCCGTCCTCGCGTGGCAAATGCCGCGAAAGCGCAGTTCGAATGAACTCGCTGACCCCTGTCACGGTTATTTTTATAAGTAATAGTATTGTGAATCGGCCCTATTCTTGAAATATAGGGCTGCTCGTCTACAGTATTTTAATTTCATCATCCTACTTTAGTTTCTTTCTAGTTTTGTGATTGTAAATATTATATTTTTAACCGACTTCAAAAAAGGCGGAGGTTCTCAATTCGGATATTTCATTTTTTTTTTATGTATGTTAGGGGGGGCATAACTCCATCGTAAATAGACAGATCTGCAATTTTTTTTTTGAAGTGAAAACTTCTTTAGCACCGTTGTGATGTGATTTGAAAATTTTATGAAACGAAAAAGCAACAGTAAAAAGAGACATGAGATTTAACGTGGGAGAAAATGAGATAGGAAGCATTATACAGTGTTTTTGTTTTTTATTATTACAAATGACATCACATTTAATCCTATGCTACTAATTTGTGGTGATGATGATGATGAGGATGATGGCGATGGCGATGGTGATGGCGATGGTGATGGTGATGGCGATGATGATGATGGCGATGATGATGATGGCGATGGTGATGGCGATGGTGGTGGTGATAGTGATGGCGATGGCGATGATGATGATGGTGATGCGATGGTGATGGTGATGGCGATGGTGATGGTGATGGCGATGGTGATGATGGTGATGGCGATGGCGATGGTGATGGCAATGGTGGTGGCGATGGTGATGGCGATGATGATGATGGTGATGCGATGTTGATGGCGATGGTGATGGCGATGATGATGGCGATGTTGATGATGGTGATGGCGATGGTGATGGTGATGGCGATGGCGATGGTGATGGCGATGGCGATGGTGATGGCGATGGTGATGGCGATGGTGATGGTGATGGCGATGGTGATGGTGATGGTGAAGGATGGATGGATGGATGGATGGATGGATGTTCTTTAGCATCGTTGTGATTTGAAAGTTTATGAAACGAAAAAGCGACAGTAAAAAGAGACATGAATTCATAAGATTTAACGTGGGAGAAAATGAGATAGGAAGCATTATACAGTGTTTTTGAAGGTTTCATTTCTACCACGTGTGAATTGCACACATGCTGTTTTTTTTATTTTTGTAAAGATCTGATGATGACTTTCAGAGACAAACAACGGAACTCTTCAATAAATGCCAGCAAATCAACCGAGATTGCTGCTATAGCATATGTAATCGCAATCACACAACATAACATCACGCCTGTACCCTTCAAAGGGTAAAGCAGATGTGTTCAATAGCTTTGTTACTGATATTCACATAGCAAGTAGTGACATATGAATTTGTTTGGGGTAGGTAAGTACAACTAAAAAGTGAAAAATAAAAACTTTTTTACAAAAAAAAAAACCAACTTCCAAAAAAAAAAACACTACAAAGTGAAAAATAACTTTAGTTTCGAAAGTCGGTGTCAAAAAATGAAAATATATTCTTCACGTTGTAGTGTTTTTTTTTTTGAGTCGGTTGTTTTTTTTTGTAAAACACTTTTTTTGGTTGCTTGAATTCGTCAATAAGTTTTTTTAATTAAATCTACTAATCAAAAACACCACAATACGTATTTTTATTGAACTCTTCCTATTTCATTCACAACGAATTTCATATTTTTAAATAAAAAAACAGCAAGTGTGCAATTCACACGTGGTAGAAGTGAAACCTTCAAAAACACTGTATAATGCTTCCTATCTCATTTTGTCCCACGTTAAATCTTATGAATTTACATGTCTCTTTTTACTGTCGCTTTTTCGTTTCATAAACTTTCAAATCACAACGATGCTAAAGAACATCCATCCATCCATCCATCCATCCATCACCATCACCATCGCCATCGCCATCGCCATCGCTATCACCATCGCCATCGCCATCACCATCGCCATCACCATCTCCATCACCATCATCATCATCGCCATCGCCATCACCATCGCCATCATCATCATCGCCATCGCCATCACCATCGCCATCACCATCGCCATAACCATCGCCATCGCCATCACCATCGCCATCACCATCGCCATAACCATCGCCATCGCCATCACCATCGCCATCACCATCATCATCATCGCCATCGCCATCACCATCGCAATCACCATCACCATAACCATCGCCATCGCCATCACCATCATCATCATCGCCATCACCATCGCTATCACCATCACCATCGCCACCGCCATCACCATCACCATCACCATCGCCATCACCATCGCCATCACCATCGCCATCATCATCGCCATCACCATCACCATCACCATCACCATCGCCATCACCATCGTCATCGCCATCGCCAACACCATCACCATCATCATCACAAATTAGTAGCATAGGATTAAATGTGATGTCATTTGTAATAATAAAAAACAAAAAGACTGTATAATGCTTCCTATCTCATTTTCTCCCACGTTAAATCTTATGTCTCTTTTTACTGTAGCTTTTTCGTTTCATAAAATTTTCAAATCACAATAATGCTAAAGAAGTTTTCACTTCGAAAAAATATAATATTTTACCTATACAATTACAAAACTAGAAACACAAACTCAAAAACTCAAATTTTGCTATTGAATATAAACCTTATTCCGTTGTAGTAAAGTTGAAAATCTATTACAGATATTACGATAATTGTAAATTTATGGTACCGACCTGCTACTGCTAGTACTGTGACGAAAGCAAGAGAACCTATACAACTACAATATTATTCTGTCGCGTCGTCTTATAAGTGGGTAGTTATAAATACGTAGAAAAATAATAATCAAAATTACCTTATTATTTTTTAAGCTTTGCAGTTCAATGCTGAACGTTTTTTTTTCTTTCTTCTGTTTTTATTCCCCATAATTTAATCTTAATTATCACTATATTACAACTATATTATAACAAACTAATATTTAGTTTAATTATTAATACTAGAACCTAAACAATATTTACAGACTGAATTTTGAAACTAATACACAAACACGGAAATTAACTAACAATATTATAACGTATATTTCGATCGATTAGCGGGGAACGCGGCGAGCCAGCAAAAGCGACACAGGTCCTACCTCGGTAACGCCCGGCGGGCTACTGAAGTGAAGCGCGCAGGCCGCCTTTTTAGATTATATCTTGTTAAGACAATAAAAATCAGTTTTGAGAAAAATTAACCGTAGAATGTTCTACTATACATCATTGCCTATTTTTTCATATATTTTTTGCGAGTAAAAGTTAAGTCTACTTCAAATGCGACTTGAAAAACGATTAAAAACTTCGCTGTTTTCGATTTGTTTGCGATTTTTTATGATCGAGTGAAGTTGTAAATATCGTGTTTTGAACCATAGAATAATCAAGAATGTTAGTTAAACTATGCCATATATTTTTTTCAGATTAAAACAAAGAATATTTGATTGTTTAATGTTGAATCAAAAATAGGTCGATTCCGAGATTTCCGAGAGTCCTGGCCTTAATTGAAATATAATGCCTACTTACATAGTTGCATACGTGCATATGTCTGGCTCTCACTCTGCCCTCAAAATCAATACAGCGAACCGGATGCCCGGGTAATCCGCTTATTGCTGCATTTAGGACAGGTATGCAATATGCTAGGCAAATTAATCGTCGATGGAATCTGGACATAGACTAAAAATTTTCTAAAATATTTTATTTTTGTTATCAAGCTTTTTTTGTTATAATAAAGGGCGGGAAACTAGCCTGTCATTTAAGAATTTTTAATTTGGAACCATAGAATGTTACTAGACTTAGTCCATACTAATAAACACAATTTATTTTGGCAACTCATCCAAGATTTAGAAAAAAAGTCCAGATTAAACCTCAAAAAAAATATTTTAATTTCGTCTTTCCTGTTTATACAAGTATCCGACCAATTTACCTACTTTTTTCATTGGTCTGATCACCTAAGTACTAATTATTAAACTAACCAATTAATATTTTGTCCACAGGCCGCACGATGTACGTAATTCCATTCTCCATGGGTCCTGTAGGCTCTCCGCTATCCAAGATCGGCGTGGAGATCACCGACTCTCCCTACGTTGTTTACTCTATGCGCGTCATGACAAGGATGGGTACGTAGTATATTAAAATATCAATATATTTACTATACAATTCGTACAAAACCAGCCAGACAGGCCGACAACCAGTATATCTTGACCATGCAAAGCCAACAACGGCTAATTATAGCAACACGTAACTACAGTTCGTCAAATTTCGGAATCCGAAGGCCAATTTATACTGGTTGTATCGTAGTCTGCAAAGGGATTTACGTCTCGTCGGGTGATAGAAAGAGAGGGCTATGTTTGATCTCCCTCTAGTTCCAGCCCTCCAGCTGTCTATAAATAAATATGTGTTCATTGATGATTCGCGGTTTTCAATGGCTTTGTTGGCGAACTCGCTTATGGCTTAGGTCACTTGCAGCCTTCTTCCGGGATGCGCTCGCAATAGCATCTTCATTGAGATTGGGAGGAGGTTAGCAAGCGAGCGAGTGCGAGCGTGTTTCAGAATAAGACTGCGAAGTTTGTCGCCAGCATAAATATTATAATGCAAGTACTGTCAACAGAATAACTTGCAAAATATTTCAGCTTGATATTTTTTCTTTAGGAAATAAGACAAAATGTATTTCACAACATTTATTTTTAATTCGAAACAAACAAATATATGAAAACGCACAGCAATCAGTAGTCTACACAAATATATTGTAGGCTGCACACTGTCACATAAAAATACAACACTTACATTATTAATTTGCACATCATTTTAAAGAATCGCTTTTTCATCGCTTTTTAGTCCTAAAAAAGACAACACTACACAGGTACACGGGGGAGAAGGGGGGGGGGGTAGACAGGGTGGCTGGCTGGGACATCGAAGCGCAAACTGTAACCGAGAATTCAGCACATAATTCTAGATGAGTAGTTTGCGTCGATGACCCAGCAATCTTGTATAGAATACTAGCTTCCGCCCACGGCTTCGACCGCGAGGGATGTCGATAAAAACTATCCTATGTGCTTCCCTGGGATGCAATCTATCTGTCTGCCAAATTTTATCGAAATCCGTTCAATGGTTTAGGCGTGAAAAGGTAACATATAGACATACAGACAGAGTTACTTTCGAATTTATAATATTAATACGGATATTAGTAATTTATTAGAAAAACACACTTTTTAGAGAAGCATAAACCGAGCGCAATTTTCACCGCTCAGCGTAATTCCTTAAAGATTCTTGAAACTAAATCAATTAAAAGAGAGAGATTTTCGATGTGTGGCCCAAATCAAAATGTAAAAAAGGAAAGTGTTTTGGAAATAAATAAATAGAAATACTTAATAATAATTCTACGCCAAGCGTGGTGAAAAGCGGAATGTTGTAGTAGAGTAATTTCGGTGGCTCACTTTGAGAAGCTTAAATTACGCTGGGTTCACGCTTGTCTCTTAATACCAAGAATTTGAGTTATTTGTAGGCAGTCGCATCGGCTAGCCCTCGTCAAGGTCCTCATGGTCTGTCTCTGGATACATTATTTCTCCATCAGGGTTTTTCGGCCTCCCATAACTAGATGGGTATGTCGGGTTTTCCTGGACAGCCTCTTCTTCGGGTGGAGCTTCTGCAGTGGAAACACTAGAAAACCCCACGTTTTCATGTGTTTTTACTGCATGATCGTATACTAACTCCTGCTGTAATATTCCTAATCTTTTTGGGCACTCGGCATTCTTAATCGTATTTAAGATTTCAGGCCACGCATTATATAATGCGTTTTGGTTCAGTCTGTTCAGGAGAGGTATAAGCATGAGCGCGAAATGCATGTTCGGGTTCGAGGTGGCCTGTAGTGGTAGGCCTATCTCCGTCATAGGGATGAAGAAGGGCTTATGGACTTCGTAAGTTCTTGCGTATTCGCCGGCTCGTGCCGATGTTGAAGGCATCGGCGGATTATCAGGGATGTTGACTTGAGGTATCTCTAGCTCTGGCTGTAGGGGCATGTCCACGGGCATTTCGTCAGCAATGTGAATTTGCGCCGCATCTGTGTTGGTATTAGAGGCGCAAGCACCCTCGTCCACGTCTCTGGCAACGATTGGTGGGACCAGGAACGTCATACTGTCCATATAGCTTTTGCTTCTTTTAGCTGTAGGGTGTTTTTGGACTCCTTTGTAACTCTTAAAGAAGTTATCAGTCTGCTTGTACCATTTATTCTGTACTAACTTAACTGAAAATAAAATAAAAAGAAATTAATTAGAATGTTAATTCCTTAAAAGTCTTTGCATTTAGAACTTCTTATTGAACTGAAAACTTCTTTAGGCGCGTAGGGCATGTTCTGAGATGGGAAAAAAACGCACCACTGTTACCTTAACCGACACCGCTTCGGATGTGTTCGGCTGTCCTAATTCGGAGTCATTGCCAATATTCTTTTTTTTTGTGTTTTTTTCTTTGCGTGTCGATAGCAATAAAAGTCTGAAAACCTGGAACGAATTTTGTCGTGCAAAAATTTTCCCGAGTTAAGTTTCTTACTTTCGGAGGGATTCTTTTTTTATTTGATGCTATAGAATGGTAGTGGACCATGGTTTGAACAACGTTTGTTCTAGCAAAACTGTGATTAAAATTTCACCGTGTATAAGGGGTGTATCGGGAAGCGCTTAGAGAGAGGCTTCTAAGATTATTTTTTAGTCGTCTATTCATGTGCCATCCTGTATATTAGGGGGACGTACTTCAAAGTCAGAAATCAAAAATAATTTATTTACCATAAACACGGTACATGGATTCCGATTATGTCCTTGACGCTTAGGCCAAAGGCTTGTGATTGGTGCCCAAATTAGTCTAAAAATTTGCCAATAATACCTAATACTAATCGCCACACAACGGCCCAAAATTAATTAAAATTTAAACAAAGACTTTCATACAAAATGTTCCCTTCTTGAATTACCTAGGAATCGAATCTGGGCATTGAATCGGCTTCAAATGCCCCAGCTTTGCACTCTAACATTCGGTATGTACAATTTTTAATATAACACAATAATTCTAGGCATCACGTACCGAACCATATAAATTTCGTTATAAAATGAAAATAATTGACATTCATTTATATAAAAAGTTGAGAAAATGACTTACTTGTGTCTCTCTTCTTTCTTGGGCTGAACTGACTCCACTCCTTGAACAGAGATTGACAAACTCTGTTCCAGTTTTTTAACTTTGCCATCTTCTCCATAAAGTCTGTGTACGCATTTTCATAAAGGATTGGGTATTTTTTCACCTCCTCAATAAGCAACTCTTCATCAATAATTACGGCTGTAGGATCACCGACGTCCGGGTTGTTGTTTGCCGGAGCTGACGGGGTTGCCGAGGCTAGGTCCGACATCTCACTTCCACGTTCCGTCATTTTTCCGGACAGAATGACGCGCGGTAGTCGCCGCATCCCTACATCACCTACACAAATGCAACGATATCTAGGTATGCACTGGGAAAAGGGCGCGTTTTTTAAATTAAATTTTCAAATCACTATTTTAACGACGTCACATTTAAAAAAATACACCAATGTTCCTACTTCAAAAAAAGAATGTTTTTCATTTGTTTTCGTCGCAAATTTGTCCTGTTTCTTTGTTGTGTAGGCTTAAAAACATTGTTTTGATACGGTCTGGACATTGGCGGGAGTTCGTCGTTCACGTGTTGCGTAGGTCGCGCCCAAGTACGCAGGTGTGGGGTTGTCCCTTAGTACGGAACGCCAATCAGAGCGTAGATGGAAAAGAGCGCGAACTTTTAGGTTAGGTTATCTGTTAAACATTTTTATTGGATTGTTTTATGATTATTTGGTTCCTTTGTTAGTTCTTTACATGAGCTTAGTACTTACGTGTTGTGACATGAATGGATAAAGTTAGTGTTTGATTATTAGTACTATTTACTTTTCAAATGTTAACTTGTTATTTAGCCCACCTGAGTTCTTGACGACTTGTAAATTGAACTTACTTAATTTATTTTCATAATTTGTACGATATATCCCAATCTTGTAAATATTTCCCCTATAACTTATACACACAGATTTGAACAGAAAACAACAGAGGAAAACCGTTGAAATTCGTTAGTTTTAACTAAATAAAAGTGTCCATACATTAACTCTTATAAACAGCTTATGCCTACAAACGCCCACTTGGAAAAGCTTTTTTCAGCATCACACACACGTGTGAAAGAGACAACATTCTCAAAGGATACTGCTAACCCATGATAGAAAAAGACATAAAATCTTACAGGATATTATTTCATTGTCAACAGGTGCTAAAGTCCTGGAGGTTTTGCGTCAAGATGAGCAGTTTGTACGATGCCTGCATGCAGTTGGTAACGGAGGCATTGCTGGATGGCCCTGCGACCCGCCCCGTACTATCATCCTGCATAAACCTGCTGATAACGAGATTGTTAGCTATGGTGGGTATTTTTGTAACTTGTAAAATGTGTTAAATCTTATAGTCGCTGGTACGACTATGTAGAGCTGGTCTTAACAGCGATAAAACTGCAGAATTATTGAAGATCATCACTTATATTAATTAATGAATACGACGAATCAGCATAAAGCTATTATGCATGAAGAAACCGCGCATGATGGCGAGGTCCTTTTCATAAGCGTTAATTGCTAAAAAATCATATAAAAACAAAAAAAGAAAAGCAAAATAATCTAGGAAAATTATTCTGAAACCAAATAAGCATATTTTATATTTAGAACATTTCTTCTTTCTCTAAATTCTCGACAACTAACGCCATCTATCGGCGGTAAACAGTAACTTTTTGCCCACACTTAGAATTTTACTGTTTCTTTTATGCAGCTTTCAGATAATACTCCAGACTTATCTTACTATGTTTTTATCTTGCTATCAGGCAGTGGTTATGGTGGTAACAGTTTGCTGGGCAAGAAATGCTTCGCCCTCCGTCTGGGATCAGTTATCGCACGCAGAGAAGGGTGGCTCGCTGAACATATGCTGGTGAGTTTAAAATGTTATTTAATGAGTATGAGTAAGTTAATCATAAGATTACGCATTGTTTCCCTGAAGTATAACCATATTTCGCCAGTTAAATATGTTTATTTGTGCTAAACATGACCCAAAAAAAAATGTTAAATTTGCGTCACATCCACCCAAAACGGGCATACTATACGGGCGTATAATACTAATAAAAATATCTCCACCTTTACAGATCGTCGGCGTTACTGACCCCAAAGGTCGTAAGCGCTACATCGCAGCAGCATTCCCCTCAGCTTGTGGCAAGACCAACCTCGCTATGATGACGCCCTCACTGCCAGGATACAAGGTGGAGTGTGTGGGCGATGATATAGCCTGGATGAAGTTCGACAAAAATGGCGTACTAAGGGCTATTAATCCGGAGAATGGATTCTTTGGAGTTGCTCCAGGTAAGCAACAGAAGATAATATTATAATGCTTGCTGTAATTATTGAGAAAATAAAGACAGACTGTTAATAAAATAAAAAGTAATTTTTATAGTTATAATATATACATGGGACCATGTGTTCTGGAGGGCCTGCCTTTTACTATTAACTGGGCATAAATTCGCACTCCTGGCTGCTACTAAGAAATTCCTTATAGAAAAACACAATAACATAACATTTGCGAGAACCAATGACTGAAATGGGGACCCCATTATCTGCAATTGCTAAACCAACTAGGCAGAATTTTGGATTAAGTCTGATCAAACGTGGGCTTTCTAAGGCTCCCCAGTGACTTGTTTTAAAAAAGCATTAACAAAAGAAGTCTTTATTAGTTCTATTTTATAATTCCTAATTATTCCATTTTTTTCACAGGAACTTCAGAAGCAACGAACCCCATTGCAATGGCAACAGTATTCCAAAACACGGTATTCACGAACGTAGGAGAGACCCAAGATGGAGGAGTATGGTGGGAAGGCATGGACACCAAACCTGAGAAGCTGACCGACTGGAAGGGTCAGCCATGGGACGCAAGCAAGAAGACTCCTGCTGCTCATCCTAACTCTAGGTAGGCTGAATTAAATGTTACCTTGCTTATATAAAAAGTTTGGGTATTGTCTTTGGTTGACAGTGTTGCCAGGTTTAAAAAAATTTACCCGACTAGGAATTTCTCCTCTATTGTGGGTGCGTTTACAAACATTTAAACTCACATACACAAACAGCCAGACCCGGAACAACTACTTGTTGGTCATACAAATATTTGTTCCGTGCGGGAATCCAACCCGCGACACGCTGCTCAGCAGTCAATCACTTAACCACTGCTCCAACCGTGCCGTGTCGTCGTTATTGCAGTGATTTTAACCAAATATTTTTTCACAGATTCTGCACTCCAGCTGAACAATGTCCAATCATTGATGATGAGTGGGAGAGCGCTGAGGGAGTGCCGATCTCCGCCATCTTGCTGGGCGGTCGTAGGCCAGCTGGCGTACCTTTAGTGATTGAATCAAGGGACTGGCAACACGGAGTGTTCATGGGCGCTAGCATGCGATCTGAATCCACTGCTGCGGCTGAACATGCTGTAAGTATATTTCATAAAATATCTACTAAAAAATTATTAAGCCAGTTGTTAATTAATATTGTACAGACGCCAGCACATCAAGCTACCCGAAACTGTCAAATTTTCACAATCAACTTTGAGCCTTATGCTTTAGCGATAAAGTTGAAAATCTATTAAAGAAATTTGACAGATTGTAGTAGCTTGATGTGCTGGCGTCTGTACATTAATGTGTTACTAATATCAGGGTCCGCATTTGTGCTATTCGTTCTGTCTAGCTTCATCTCTCTCACACACAAAAAAAATCAACGACAGCTCTCTCTAACTCGTCACAATATAGCAATAGTTTGAGATAAAGGTGCGTTCAGACATTACGTGTGTGCTTCGAATAGTAAGCCACGCATATAACATATAAAAAAAAATCACTTGCGGCGCATACCTCGCTGTCTGGATACACCTTAACAATTTTTAAGTGAAAAATCTGATCATTACTAGTAGCCTTTCCAATTATATCGGTCATATCTTAACAGATCCCTGACCTTTATTATTTGTAACTAATGAATATTACTTGAACATTGTTTTAACCCAAATTATTTCTATTATACGGCAAAGTAGTGATGCAGATCCTCTGATGAATCTCACTTTTATATGATTTTTAACCACTATTTTCTATTACAGGGTAAAGTAATCATGCATGATCCCTTCGCCATGCGTCCGTTCTTCGGTTACAACTTCGGCGAGTACATCAAGCACTGGCTGTCGATGCCTCAGGCCGGCCGCCAGATGCCCAAGATCTTCCACGTCAACTGGTTCCGTAAGAATGACGAAGTATGTATTATTCTTTCAAAATCAATAGTCATTTATTAAATCAGGCTGAGAAATCAGCACTTTTCGAACGTCAAAATTACATAAGACATTCTTCCAAGAGGGGGCTGGGAGCTGTGGTGGCCAAGTGGTAACGGCCGCGACTTACGAGTTGTAGGTCGTAGGTTCGAACCCAGACAGGCGCTTTACTTTGTGTAAATTATTTCATCACCACTGCTCACAAAACGGTGAAGGAAAACATCGTGATGAAACCGGCATGTCCTAGAACCAAAAATTCGAAGACATGTGACATCTACCAACCCGCACTGGGCCCGCGTGGTGGATTACGGCCCACTCCCTCTCACTGAGAGGAGGCCTGTGTCCCAGCAGTGGGAACATTATAGGCTGATGATGATGATGATGATTCTTCCAAAACGCCCGCCCTTCACCACTTCCTAGTGCTTTCGCTGGAAAGAAGTGGCGCAACAAACCCTCCAGCACATGTCTATACTTAATTAGAGAAAGAAAATTTTTCAGCGTCTTTATATGTAGTTCCGATTTCAACTAAACACTTGCCCCCCCCCCCCCCCCCCCCCTATTACGACACGCTTGGTTTAAGACAGTGTATTTTTTCGACACTTGGTTCTAAGCACACCTGCAAGACTATCGTTAAACTACTTGTGCAGATAAAGGGGTTGATGCGTTCTTCCTATTAAAGTACAGTAAAAGCTCCTTATTCGCGCTTCCTTTATTCGCGTTTTCACTATTCGCGGATTAAAAAAATGCGACCCAATTCTATATTCGCGGCTAAAAATTTCTTTATTCGCGGATCTAATTGATCGCGCCGCCTTAGCACTGCCGCCTCCTGTCAAAGGATGCTGCACCCCGCTACCGACACTACCCAATATTATTTGTAAATGCCGTCAAATGGACTAAAAAAACAGTAAAATAGATCTTATTGTACTGCTGCGTATCAGTCTGAACTGAAGGAGCTTTTAAAAACTGCCAAGCAAGAGAAAATTACAAAATTCTTCAAACCATTGCAAGCCTAAGATAATTTAATGAAAATGTTCAAAAACTTGAATTAAATTGATTTTTTTATACATTTGCTTTTTTTTATTTTGTCACCTAGGAACGTATCCCATATAATCCCATATAAATTACCATTCCGTATTCACGGTTTCTGTATTCGCGGCATATTTTTGGAACATATGCCCCGCGAATAAAGAGCTTTTACTGTATAACAAATAAGCTCGTGGAGCAGTGGTGGCTCAGGTATCGGCACCGACTTTCGTGGAAGTCGTGGATTCGAACTCATCCAGGCGGTTTACTTTGTGTATGTATTTAACTTTATCACCACTGATCTCAAAAAGGTGAAGGAAAACATCGTGAGGAAACCGGCAAGTCCTAGAACCAAAAATTCAAAGACATGTGACATCCACCAACTCGCACTGGGCCCGCGTGGTGAATTATGGCCCACTCCCTCATAGAGAGGAGGCCTGTGTCCCAGCAGTGGGAATATTATAGGCTAATTATGTAAACAAGATTGTCGGTATTATGAGATTAATAATTGTAAATGCAACTGAGGGTAGAGAGCATGCAGAGAGGTATAAAGGTGAAGGAAGAGAATAAATAAAGCAGTCATTAACCTGAGCTGGTGTTTTATTGACATACAAGTTTTACATGGCGCAGCCGGTAGGATACTTCACTAATACCATTGAAGTAGATTAAAATCGTCGCTCCGAAAATAAAGTTTTAAAGTAGTGATAAACCAACGGACATAAGTTGTTGTTTGTTAATTTACAATGGAAACAGTACTGCCGCCACCGCCTCCATTTTGTTTCAACAATAACGTCGAAAATGCAACGTCAGGAAACATCTCGAAGGAATGGGAGAAATGGAAGACTGCGTTTCTCATATATTTTGAAGCATGTGAGCTCAACAAGAAGACTCACAAGGTGCAAATCAATATATTTTTACATGTTGTGGGAGAACAGTGTCGAGAAGTTTATGAACAGTTCGCGGAGCAATTTGTTGACTTGAAGAGTTTATTAGAAAGGTTTGATGGAGTTTTTCTACAAAGAAAAAATATAACTGTACAAAGACACGCATTTTTCATACGTGAGCAAAATGATGGTGAATCAGTTGAACAGTTCTCTTTGGAATTAAGGAAATTGGCGGTAAAATGTGAATTTGAGGGATTATGTGATGATTTAGTACGAGACCGATTAATTTGTGGAATTAAGGATGGATCACTTCGAGAACGCCTTCTGCGAGAGCCCAAATTAACATTGCAAAAGGCCGTAGAAATATGCAACATAGCTCAGTTATCGCGCGTGCAAGCAGGAAATATAAAGAAAGAGTCCACAGAACACTGTGCGTATTGTGTATCACGAACGAGCAGTACGAAAAGTGATAAAGCAGAAGATGATACCAGTAATCAAGTGCATTGGGTATCACGACAACGCCGTGGTCAGCAATATCGAGGAGCGTGGGTGCGTCGGTCTCGACAGGGAGCGGGCCGCGGGACATCATCTCAACAACACACGGTGCCGTCGACGTCGAAGGGTTACGACGGTCACGCTAATCAGCGAAACCAAGAACACTTGTGCCGAAAGTGTGGAATGGACCATATTGGTTATAAATGTCCAGCGGTTGGAAAACGATGTTTGAAGTGTAATAATTTAAACCACTTCTCACGTGTTTGTAGGGTACATGAAGTGAAAAGGGGCGAGGATGAGTCAAACGATCAGGTAATTTATTATTTTAACAATTCTTCCAATGACTGGTGTGTAAAGTTAGCGATAAATAACAAAGATGTTACATTTAAAATTGATACTGGTGCAGATGTTAATGTTTTACCCTATAATTATTTAGAAACATTAAGGATACCTAAAGACTATCTGATTCCGACCAGTATCAAACTTCGGGGGTATTCGGGCAGTGACATCACAGTAGTAGGCAGCTGCAATTTGAAAGTAAAGTATAAAGAGATGGATTATATTATTGAATTCTTGATAGCTGACGTAACTTCTCCTCCAATATTGGGCCGTGATAGCTGTCAAGAATTGAGTTTAATAAAATTAACACTAGCGGTTACCAGCTCAGAATATAAAAATAATATTTTTACTGAATATAAAGATGTTTTTGAGGGTGTAGGTTGTATGCCAGGAGAATATAAAATCGGTATAGATAGTAGCATAAGACCAGTTGTACATGCCCCACGAAAATTACCAGTTTCTTTAAAAGAAAGTTTAAAAAAAAAATTGGATGAAATGGAAAAGCAAAAAATAATAGAGAGGGTAGAAGGACCCACGGACTGGGTTAACAGTATGACGGTAGTAAGAAAGCCTAATGGTGATTTACGGGTATGTTTGGATCCACGGGAACTAAACCGTGCCATAAAACGGGAACATTTTCAGTTACCAACACTAGATGAGATAACAGTTAACTTTATTGGTGCAAGGTATTTCAGTACAGTAGATGCGAGGAATGGGTTCTGGCAATTGAAGCTCCATAAAGAAAGTACAGATTTGTGTACCTTTAATACTGCTTTCGGCAGATACAAGTTTTTACGTTTACCCTATGGGATTACATCAGCTTCGGAAGTTTTTCACAAAAAAATGTACGAGTTTTTTGATGATATCGAAGGAACTTGCCTTTTTGTTGATGATTTAATCATTTATGGTAGGAATAAACAAGAACATGATCAGCGCTTGAAAAAAGTTTTAGACAGATGCAGGGCAATCAATTTAAAATTAAATAAAAGCAAGTGTAAGATAGGGTTAACTGAAATAAAGTATTTGGGACACAAAATAACTAATAAAGGTATTTATCCTGATGAGTCCCACGTAACAGCTATTAAAAATATGGCGAAACCAGAAAACACAAAAGATTTAGAAAGATTTTTAGGATTAATAAATTATGTGGGTAGATTCATACCGAATTTATCGGAAAAAACAAACCCATTGCGATTACTTTTAAAGAAAGAAGTAGAATGGCACTGGACACCAGAACACCAAAATGCATTTAATATATTAAAACAATGCCTCATAATTAAGCCGGTGTTACAATATTTTGATGTGGGTAAACCAGTAGTTATATCGGTAGACGCGAGCAAAAGTGGTTTAGGGGCTTGTGTATTACAAAACAACCTTCCAGTCAGTTACGCATCACGATCTCTTACTAAAGCAGAACAAAACTATGCGCAAATTGAAAAGGAGTTGCTGGCCTGTGTGTTTGCTTGTGAGAAATTTTACACTTATATTTACGGAAAATCAGACGTAGTTGTCGAAACTGACCACAAGCCGTTGGTAAACATAATAAATAAACCAATAGCGAGTGCGCCTGCGCGACTCCAGCGCATGTTATTACGTTTACAGTTGTATTCATTCAATTTAGTGTATAAGCCAGGTAAGTACCTATACATAGCAGATACACTGTCGCGCGCTGCGGAACCGGTTTTTTATCATAGTGTGGATCTTCGCGATCACTTTGACGCTAAGGCTCAGGTGTGCGCGGTAACAGCATGCAATCTATTAATGGATACACATTTTGTTCAATTACAAAAATGCACATTTGTAGATAGTGAATCACAACAATTAATTAAGTGTATAAAGCAAGGTTGGCCAGAACACAAACAACGACTTAGTGATGAGTTAAAACCGTATTGGATCTACCGTCATGATCTGTCAGTGTTGCATAACTTGGTCTGGAAAGGAAATTGTATAGTGATACCGAAAAGTATGAGGTATGAAATGTTAAAGAATATTCACGTAGGTCATTTAGGACTAGAAAAGTGTAAGTTACGTGTGCGTGAGACAATGTTTTGGCCCAACATAA
This sequence comes from Luperina testacea, assembly GCA_927399505.1. Taxonomy (NCBI): domain Eukaryota; kingdom Metazoa; phylum Arthropoda; class Insecta; order Lepidoptera; family Noctuidae; genus Luperina; species Luperina testacea. The sequence continues at coordinate 9,368,911 of OV656777.1, read as the reverse complement.
ACAGTCAGTTAGAAGATTATATCAGTAAGTGTCAAGCGTGTGTTACACATAAGAAAGAAAATAGAAAGGAGACTTTAATTTCTCATGATATACCAAATAGACCGTGGTGTAAAATAGCCACAGATACGTTCCACTTCAATAATAACTTGTTTTTAGTGGTTGTAGATTATTACAGCAAATTTATAGAATGTGTTAAATTGAAAACTTTGACATCAAATGAAGTCATTTCAAGGTTAAAGCACATTTTCACCAGGCAAGGAATTCCCAATATTATTGTCTCAGACAACGGACCAGAGTACAATTCTAGTCAATTTCAAACATTTTCAAAAGAATGGAAATTCAGTCATATCACGTCATCACCACGGTATCCGCAATCGAACGGACAGGCAGAAAGGTCAGTTCAGATTGTTAAAAATATCATGAAAAAGACAAAGTTCGATAACTCAGATTACAGGCTAGGATTGTTGGAGTACTTGAACACTCCTTTAAGTACTAAACTAGCGTCACCAGCAGAATTACTTTATAGTAGAAAATTAAGAAGTTTGGTACCATGCTCACCGAAACTCTTAAAACCAAAAGTACAAACAAATGTTAGGTGTGAGTTAGATAATCGCCAAAGTAAACAGGCTCGTTATTACAACAAAGGTGCAAAAGACATGATTCCGTTAAGTGTAGGTCAAAGAATTAAAGTCAGAGTGAATAAGAAGTGGATAAGCGGAGTCGTAGCAGCTTTGGTGGGTACAAGATCATACAGTATTGATCTCGAATGTGGTGGAAAATTAGTACGTAATCGTAGGCATTTGATATTAGATACAGCGTATAGCCCAACAGCTGATCGTTCGCGGCCGCGGTCGTTGCAAAACTATGACGATGTCACTGTGACCGAACATCACGAAAATTCTCCGTCTCGTTTACACTTGCAGGAATCAAACTTATACACTACTCGTTTTGGCAGGACTGTGAGGGCGCCTGAGCGGTGGACTTATCCGTCGTCATAACATAGTAATTTTAAGTAAAAATAGTTAATATAAGTATATATATACCTACTTTTAAAGTTGCCTAATTTAATGAATATAGTATATAAAAAAAAAGAAAAGTATGGAAAATGATTTCAATCTAATAACTATCATGAAATGTAGCTCAATGTACTATGGTTTTATGTATGTGAATGAAATGTCAAAACTTCAATTGTATGATTGTTCTACTATTTTCATCTCACTAGTTAATTATATAAATGAATTGTGTGCTAAATGTTAATGATTCAATAAAATTTAATAGGAAATTAAAATAAATTCATAATTATATTATTTTATGATCACAATGAACAATACAGTATTTTGTAGGTAATGAAATGAAGGTTTTTATATTATTATTAAGTACCTACAGAAGCACTTTATCTTTATAAAGTGTAGTTCGTAGATTGATTCATTATTCTTGTAATTAAATTCAATTCTTTGTGTCACATTTAAAAAAAAAAAATGATTATGCATGTCTTTTAATGTAATTTAAGTGTAACTTTAAATGTAATATTTTTTTTAAAGAAAAATATCGTTTAAAAAGGTTAAAATCCAAATATTTATATTCTTAGCATGTAGATAATTTTGTTATATTCTTTTATAATTTTTTGAAAAAGGGAGATGTCGGTATTATGAGATTAATAATTGTAAATGCAACTGAGGGTAGAGAGCATGCAGAGAGGTATAAAGGTGAAGGAAGAGAATAAATAAAGCAGTCATTAACCTGAGCTGGTGTTTTATTGACATACAAGTTTTACAAAGATCGGATTCTTTAAGCTTTAAAAATATACCAAACTAATCATAATTTTCTCTCTCCAGGGTAAATTCCTCTGGCCCGGTTACGGCGAGAACTCCCGCGTTCTCGACTGGATCCTTCGTCGCTGCGAGAACGAGCCGTGCTTCACAGAATCTCCCCTCGGAAACATCCCCACTGAGGGCGATCTCAACACGCAAAACCTCGGCCCCATCGACATGAAGACCCTCTTCAGTATACCCAAAGACTTCTGGCTCCAAGAAGCTGACGCTATCGAGAAGTATTTCAAAGAAGAAGTTGGAGAAGACCTACCACCCGCGATGTGGGAGGAATTGAAGAAGCTCAGGAAAAATGTTCAACAATCTTAACTTTCAAACCAAAGATATTTAGTTTTAAGTTTTTAATCTAAGTTTTGGAATGAAAAGATACTACTTACCTATATTTCTTTTTCGTGTATAATCTTTGCAAACATTCCCGAGATTTTAGTGTATTTTTATTTTAATCGAACGCTGGTCGTGATATTGAGTTAAATGCTTCGATCGACAATAGTACTAGAATTCCGATGAGCGCATCAAAAACCACAAATAATGTTGTGGTCTTATTTTGGAACATAGTTTTTTCAACCTTATTGCTTAGAAATTATGTTTTATATTTCCATAAATATTTTTGTTATTATTAAAAAAATACGTTTTCTTTTCAATCGAAGTAGTAGGTAAATATATTGCAAACGATAATGAACTTTATGTTTGAAAGTCACGGTTTATAATCCAGTTGTATGTACTTCCCGCCACTTGAGCGATGTGTTTTAGTTCTTAATCTAGTGCTATGGTTGATCGACAGTTAAATGATGACGAACGTTCTAAAAAGGATGGTTTCGAAGAACGTTGTCATGAAGAACAAGAAGGCTGTGTTATTTAAGTAAAGTAAGATTTATGTTTAATACGATAATGAATTACTCATCAAATAATGGATAAATATTTTTGTAATGTAAGTTAAACATGAAAATAAAACGTATTATTCAATGAGTAACTTTGAATTTTATTCATTCGTAACCTACACACACGTACATCATATCTTAGGTAACTTTTTAACTGTAGAATATGGCCGAAGAATCATGGCCGGTCTGAACATAGGCTCTCCGAATTTTCGCGCAAGTTCTCTCACTCACATTCGCCTTATGGCACCATTTGATTCCTGAGAAATGTTATTATAATAAATAAAAGTTCTCCAGACCGAATTTAACGTAACGACCGAATGTAACAACGTACAACTTAATACTGACCAGCAAATTGCAAAAAACCTAAAAAAAATAATTTCGCGGGCTACCCTGGCGCTTTAGCCAAATCCCATTGGTGAAGGATTTTTCAGTAATTTTTTTGTCTGTGCTAAAATACCAATCAATCCAATCCAAATCTAATCCCAATCTCTTTGATTATACCTACGTAGTGCAGCGAAAAAAAGAGAAACACGGACTGTCTTCGTCATATTAGGATTCATAATGTTATCCTTTTATGATTCTGCCAAAGTGACCTTTTTAGGCCCCCTGATTTCTCTCCGACCATGTCGGATTACCGTCCCATCGGACTATAAAAAATGTTATTATGCAGCCTTCCACGCTAAGTTCGGACCGGCCATGATTCATCGCTTACATTGCATTCTACTTACAATTACACACTAACTATTTCATATGCTTAGCTGAGAACACTCTAACGCCGTCCTGTGTCGAAGCTCTGGCGTATTTCGTCAAAAGGGCGTTGACGTTCAATCTTTCTGTTGCGTAGCATCTGGAAAATGCAATATTATAATGAGGACATGTTCCTCAAGAGCATAACCAGCCTATAGTGTTCACACTGCTGGGACACAAGCTGCCTCTCGGTAAGAGGGAGTGGGCTGTAATCTACCACGTAGGCCCAGTGCGGGTTGGTATTTTTGGTTCTACGACATCCGGTAAGTGTCATCTGCCACCGGGTGGTAAACGCCACTAATTAATGCCAGCCATCACCCCGGTGGCAAGCTCGAATGGTGCAGATGGGAATTAACCACAGTTTAAAGAGTAGTGTTAATGAAATAATTTACACAAATTAAAGCGCGTGACTGGGTTCAAATCAACGACCAAATAAACTTGTAAGTCAGCGGGATTGTCCGAAAGGGTTACCGCAGGCCCGGAACATAAAGGGCTAAGGAAGGAACATGGGTGGGTTTTAGTCAGTAAGAGTCTGACACTTCCTCCCGCTCCGCCCAGAGCGGGCCTGACCCCTGTCATTTGATGATTTCCCAACCGCAAAAAAAAAAGTCGCGGTCATTACCACTGAGCCACCACACCACTACTACGCGTTTACCTGAATAATGAGGTACACATACGCGTTTTGATTGATCGTGCACGTATGTCATATTCATATAAACGAGCGCGACAATCGCCCACTCGTGTGACAATCGCGTACTTGCGCGACAATCGCAAACTCGCGCGACAATCGCGTTTTCGCCCGACAGTCGGTTTCAGTTAGGACGCAGCCTTAGGAGACGCAAAAAATCTCTGGAATAACAATAGTACTTACTCAATATAAGGTGATATTTGTGCAACAGTCCACTTCGGTTTAGTTTGAAATAGTATTTTAAATCGCTCGTTAATTTCCTCCGGTAAATCGCTTTCAGCAAACCCCCACACGACCTGCGGCGTGGTTGATTTGTCCACCAATGCGATTCCTGATAATAGTGATTCCTGAAATACAAAACAAATGAATGATTTATAAAACTTTTTATAAAATAATACAATCAACTTGCCAAAAAAAAACTATTAGGACCACCGCTGATGTAACCGCTTTGCAAACTATACAAATCAATAAAATTGAAGTATGTATATTGATGGATGTCTGTAATGTAAAAATAAAAGCTTTTTACTAAATGCATTATGAAATTTTAAACAGTAGGTACTTATAACAAAAATACAACAATAAAAAAAAATCTGTCTGTTTGTTCCGGCTCATCTCCAAAACGGCTGGACCGAGTTTGGCTGAACTTTCACTGGCAGATAGCTGATGTTATAAGGAGTACCTTAGGCTGCTTTTTATTTTAGAAAATAAAGAAAATCAAAAGGTATTAATGCCACGCGACGCGAACGAAGTCGCGGGCAGCAGCTAGTAAAAAATAATAACCGAAATCGGACGATGTGGTAAAGAAAGATCGCTAAATATACTTTTAAACACCGACGAATTGAGAAGCTCTCGCTCTTTTGAAGTCGGTTGAAAATGGGCCACGGTCCATTCACGCTTCACTTATACACCTCTGATTTTGCAACACTGACCAAATCACAATGATCTTTATTTTCATTTTAATATGGTTGCTGCCACTGATAAGTCTGTCAAAATCCCTGTGAACTTTATTCTCGTAACAATAAGGTTGCATAGGCGGCGGTGACAACTTACCATGAGATGGAACGCTCGTAGTTACGAAATTACATGAAAAAACCGGTCAAGTGCGTGTCACATAACGCGCAGTGAAGGTTTCCGTAGTACAGGTGAATAGTTACACATGCACAGTATTGATTTAATCGATCGCAAAAATAAGTTTCGTTTTTATAGTATTTCTCGACAAAACTATAAAAAACAAAGTAATTTCTGCGGTTGTACCCGAAGATATCCCATTGATCAAAAATTGCCTTAACCTTTTGCCACAGTCATGTATAGATGACAAACCAATTACCAATGTGCCCAGACGCCCAGTTACGCCACGGTTCGACTACATGACAGACTTTGACGCCGAGGGCACGTTTTTGATTTTTTGACGCGTGGCGGTCAAAACGTTAATATAGCAACGTCACTAGAGACATCGATACAATTACATTAAATTATGGGATCCATCAATACAATCAGCTTATGTACTTGTTTTCATACCTCGGTTACTTTTTTCGTAATTTCATTACCTACGGATTAAAAAAGGTGTATTATATGCACCGCTAAACAATTTTATTGTTGTTTAGCGGTCCATAGGTAAACCTTCTTTCAAATTTTCTTCGATATAGTGCATATAGTCTCCGACAAAATGGCTGTGTGACATCCGGACGGACATGACGAAATTATAAGGATTCCGTTTGGCGTTTATTTCGGGACCCTTAAAATAATAATTAAAAGATACTTACATCTGTGACCATCCCTTCAGGAACAGAGTCTCTCCAGGCTTGTAAAAACTCCGCCAAATTGAATCTCCCGGCGCTCTTCAACAACACCCTGGCCAAAAACCTACACACTTTATCTTGCTTATACTGGTAAAACTGTACGCCATCCTCAAGAATGGACTTTGTAGTATAAAATCTGAATGTTGCCTCCAATATCGGTAAAGGAACAAGTTCCTTAAGACTCTCTATAGTACTTTCCTTAGATATTCTATCCAATGGCCAAGAATTCTCATCTATGAGATCCAACATGTACGATAGAACACGGAATTCATAATCAAATTCCAGTAATCTGTAATGCCCTTCAATTTCTATAGCCTGAATGTTCTCCAATTCTTCATTCAATTCTGCTTTCGACGCTTGGACCTGGTCGCATAATGCGTCATAGCTTAGTAGTTTCGTTTTGTCTATTGCATATTCTACTTCCAAACCTTGATATCTTGTAGGTTCTAGTAGCTTTCTTAGCTTTGATAATCTGGGCTTGCAAGGCTTTAATTCGTAGTATGTGAAGAACGTGTTAATAATATCCTTATGTACGATATTTCTTGGTGGTCTTGCCCCTTCATCGGATTCAGTGGATTTGTTCAAACTTGTGTTGGACTTGTCGAATGAAGAGTCTGATTCAATGGACTCATTTTGTATGGTTTCGTCTAGTCCTGTTGATGCTGCGAATAATAGTTCTGGGACTAAAAGGAGGCTGTTTGAAGTTTCGGCTTCTTTTACATCGTAAGTTTTGTTGCTCGTACATAGTACTACGTTTTCGTCAGGATCACCTGGAATGTACATTTGTTTTTTTTTTTTTTTTACTACAGGGTTTTATAAATCTTAGTCTTAGTAATATTATAAACGCGAAAGTTTGTGAGGATGGATAGATGTATGTTTGTTACTCTTTCACGTAAAAACTAAAGAATAGATTTTGATGAAACTTTACAGTAATATAGCTTATTCATTAGAATAACACATAGGATACTTTTTATCCCGATATTACCACGGGATCGACACTTATGATGCCGGTGAAACCGCGGGGCGCTGCTATATATAATCAACAAAATCAACTTGGGTATCCCTATAATTACATAGCTGAACAAATAAATATTATCACACACTGGACACTGTACATATGAGTCTCATGGTTACTCTCAATAAAGAATTGAATTAATTTAATTTATAGGCCTTCCCAAGATTTGCTACAACGACCGCTGGTAGTGTCAGCACCGTCAGCAGTGGAACTGGACTTCCGAATGGAGTTGTTCAGTTTTAGATGAAGACAAAGAATTGTTACTGAACTTCATAAAAAATATAAGAGATTAGTTACGTTTACCTACAATCCAGCATGTACGCATACCCAAAATTTGGTACACAAGTCGGTATATATACCGCATCTGTATCCTGTCAGATAAGAGGGAAAAGTTCTGATGATCGATGATGACCTCCCCTCACCATCTTAAGCCGCGTAATAAACAATATCGATCGCGTTCAGATGTCACTGTTTTTAAAACCGATCGTCGCGTTCGTATGTCACTTTTTAAAGCAACCGTCGCGTTCCGATGTCACTTTTTGTTCGGTGAACCCGCGACGACTGCTTTTGATTAGGATGCGGGGTTACAGTTTCCAAGCAAATGCCACAATATTCAGTAGCATACATGCATTACCATTTTTATCGAAGAATTGAAAACATTCTGCAGAAAAAACATTTTTTTTTTAATCTAAACTTACGCGGGTGAAACCGCGGGGCGCAGCTAGTATACGTATAAAAAGCAATAATTTTTACCTTTAAAAAACAGTTCGTTTCCCGCTTCTATTTCGTTCAGGAGTGTGGCGTCCAGCAACATTAGCTTCAAGTTATCGTTATGTTTACTGGCATCTGGGAATCTTAATACTTGTGTGATTTCCGTTAGCTCTGACTCGTGAAGTTTTGCAGTTTTTATGATTTTCCTCACCTCCTCTGGGGTTCTTAATTCACTGGAATAGATATAATAGGATAAAATATTAACAGCTATTTAACATGAAACGAAGCGTATATTTTAGGGAGTTCTGCCGTAGCTACGGCAGAACTCCCTAAAATAATGTTGTATATTAGACCGCGCCAAATATTTGATCGTACTGCACTTTTAATAGTTTGAATTGAAACACCATTAAAAACTAAAAATATTTAAAATTGTTCGCAAAAAAAATTATCAAAAGTTCCCTAAATACTTTTCGATAAAAATAAACATCTAACTTTTTAAATTGTCAATGGGCATTTAAATTTCATCACTGACAACATTGACATCATTTTTTGTCTATACTTTTTAGGACCTTTTGACATTGACATTTCAGAATAGTTCGATTTCCTAAAATTCACTGCGTGATAGTCAAATCACGTTTTAGTTTTAGATTAGTTAAAATAGTGTGAAAACTAGCAAAATGTCCTTGTTCGGCGATATACTATCCATAAATAAGAATGAGGAGAAGACACAGCAGGCGGGGGCAAGTCTATCCCCATATTTGAACTTCGATCCCCATATCATACCGAAAATGCAGCCAGAATTCTTGTATCCTGACGATAGTCACATGGCATCTACTGCTCGGAGGTCTAACGTAGCGCTACCTATCATTGGAATGTCCTTCATGACCGGATCAGGTAATGGGATGATGAAATTATAATGTAACCTCAAAATTTTTAATTTTTACATAACACTGCGAAGGCCGACTATGTAAACAGTATGTATTTGTTATAGACAACAAATTGCCATTTTATCTAAATCTTAGTCGTTGAAAGAGTTGTGAAAAGTCAATCAAAATGCTTTTAATTACCAAATGTTTCTACGAGTCATTAAATATCTCTGTTTATATACATTGTGGGCACCTAGCCAAGTTACATTGCAGTAATAACTGCATAAATGTACTGTCCAACACAACAGACTTAGCATTTAATTCATAATAGAACAAAGAAATTGAAACCACAAAAAACAGTGAAATATATCTATACTAATGATAAAGCCGAAGAGTTCATTTATTTGTTTGAAAACGCTAAGCTTTGACACTACCAGTCAGATTTTAAAAAGATTTGCATTTGATAGCTGAATTCTTGAGGAAGGCTTTAGGCTACCTAACATCACGCTAGGGGCCTTAGGAGCTGAGTAAAACCAATAAAAGTCATAAAGAACGCTAAGCTAAAACGAAGTAACAGGGCACAGCTATAGGATAATTTTATATTTAACCCATTGAAGGACACTGAACGCCCCTCGACGTAATAACAATAAAACTTCTATTGTGTCTCGTACAGTGTCCTTCAATGTGTTAATAATAAACTTTCATGTGGACAAAGTCACGGGCAGAAGCTAGTAATAAAAACAAACACCGGAGATTATGTCAAGATATTAAAATGTATAAGATTCATGCTCTTTAGAGCATGGAGTCTAATCTGAATAACTAATAAGATATTACATTGCTTCAGGTGTAACAAGTACTTTGCGATTTGATGTTGATTTAATTTAGTCAGAAAATATGCATTGCTAAACAATTCAATAAGAGAATAAGCTGTCAAAAGGGCTGTTCAGGTTCATCAAATTGAGCAGTTTTGTGGAGTCTACTAAAATGTTATATTTTTCTTTAGGATTCTTAGAGTTTTTCTAAGAATCCTAAAGAAAAATATAAAATTTTAGATATAACAATATAATTAATGATGGTTGATGTATTGTGGTGCAACTTGAGTGAATTCGCAAAAGTTACATTATATAAATAATATGTTATTTAGATGTGGGTTAAGATTTAGGATATAATATGTAATTTTATAGGATGTAGATTAACCTTTTGACCAAAATGTGCCCAGCACGCCACGGTTTGACTACATGACAGACTTTGACGTGTGGTGGTCAAAAGTTTAAAGATTTTGCATGTAAGGCCACTTTATCGCATTGGATCGCTGATCTGTAATGGTAGTTGTAGGTAAGATTTACATAAATAAATAATAAATAAATTAGACACTTCTATGAATTCTGAGCAGTACAAAATAAATTTCAGTAAGAAATGGGCATGTTTATCACCATTCTAGCTAGAGAAAGTTTTCCATCAAGCCATTAACAATACATAGCAGGGAAACATAAAAATACAACATACACTATGAGGTTCTTTCTGACACTACACCAGCATAGTTTCCTAAAGTCAGGGGAAAATTCATGAAAGAAAAAGCCTTTGAAGCAATTCTTGTCTAACTGAGTTGTAACAGCATAGAATAGGCTCCTGGAAAATGTTGTGATGGCTCCCACGCTAAACTGCTTCAAGAATAGACTGGACAGATTAAATATCTCCAAGCTATTTCATACACACTTCAGCTAATTGGCTGTTAGTGTGTCGCTCATCAGCTAATTAGCTGATAGTGTGTCTGACCAAATAATATTAGTGTTATAAGCTGCAGCATCTATAATACTGTAGTCTAAAAAGCTCATAAACTGATACAAGTACGCACTTTATTCTTATTCAAACTTTTCATCTAAAAATGCATAACCAAATGATATCAACCATCATAATTTTAACACTGTGTGTTACTAGCTTTATTCTAAAACATACATATTTAAAACTCTGTTCCAGGCTTAGGCGGTGTGACAGGCTTATACAAAGGACTGAGGGCCACGACACTAGCAGGACAAACAGGCAAGGTGCGACGAACGCAAGTTATCAACTATATAATGAAACAAGGTTAGTTTGTGTCAATAATGACTATAAAAATTATCTATGTCTAACAAAAGAAGTAATCTTTGTATACGTCCTACATTCTAATTGCGTAACACATCGTAAGTGTATGAAACTGTTATAAAGAAAGCCAGTGCTACTGTTAGTGTGTTACTTCATCGAATTGTACTGAGACGATTCATGATAATAGTGAATAAGTCAAAACAAGTTGTAACTTAACAGACAGCTTTGCTGCTGGGGAGTTTTATGGCGCCACTTCTTATTCCCAGCTAAAGCACTAGAAAGTAGTGATGGGTGGGCGTTTTGGTGGACTGTCTTATGCGGTTATTCCGTTTATTCACCCTAAGGTGGATACGCGGAAACACATTTCCGAGAATCCACTCTCAAGTCTATAAATTCCGTTTATCTAACTAGGTCTAGGGTGGATTCTCGGATATGCGTTACCGCTTGTACTATGGGCGTATTTCCGCGTATACATTAGGGTGGATTCTTTCGTCAGCAATTTTGGCGATCAAAAACTGCTGATTCTCACCCTTATTTGAATAAATGGTTTTAAGAATTTTATCGCCCACTGATTTGGATAACAAAATATCATGACCATTTGACACAATTTTTTTCATGGTATCTCACCTGGAACTGTCTAAATGCGTTTTGAATGCCCAACATTGTAAGGGAATGGAACAATGCAGCTTTAGCCATCCAACCCCACATATTAAATCAAACACCTTCATTAAATCCTCCATAAATGTTCCAGGCACAAACACAGGCTGTACCCTCGGAATCATCGCATCATTCTACTCGTGCATCGCGCTGGGAGTCACGTGGATACGCGACAAGGAAGACACAGCGAACACCTTCATAGCTGCCACCACCACAGGCATGATTTATAAAAGTACCTCCGGACTCCGCTCCATGGCCCTAGGAGCCGCAGTAGGCCTCACCCTCGCAGGAGTATACACCCTTATAACTGATAATGACAACATATGGAGCAAAGCTAGATACAACAGATTGTGATTCAACCCGCCTATAGTTATGTAAATACTTAATAGACTGTTATGTTTAGTATTTTGTTAAGGATGGCGCCAAAGGATCTGCCGGGACGCAGGGACTTATTTGTGCCATGTCCCCCGTACCTGTTTAGATTTATGTATAGTGCTTTCTGGTATCCATAAACTGTGCAAGTTGTGTAGCTTTTTCCGAAGTTACAATTGTACTTAAAAAATATTGTTCCTGTTGCCAATGTTGTATGTATATTATTGGATCAATTTTGAGCTTTTTCGTGTAATTCTATAACTTGTTATAGGTTAGCTTCTAGACTACCAAAGGGCTTCCTACGCCAAAACTAAAGTGGGTATTTCGTAAATTATTGTGGAAGTCAAAAGGTACAGAGAATCGCTCAAATAATTATCTAGATTTCTAATCACTCTTCGAGTTTCTGTCTATGATGAAGGTGGACTATGTTCATATCCATCTTTCAGAAGACTGCTAATCCAGCAAAACAATGAGACTTTCTCAAAAGTGTTTTTGAATTTATCTCATTCTAATATTTTCTGTATGCAGCCTTGCATATAAACTTTTTTGTTTAAATTACGTACAGTTTATGGATATCTCACACCCTGTATTACGTACATGTTCCCGCCTTGTCGTATCAGGACCGCACAAATATGCATAAGCGTTAATAAAAGAGTTATTTGAAAAATAATGTTTATTTATTTCAGTTTACGTTGTTTTACACAGTGCAGTTTGTACAATGTTGTATTTACATGTGGCGATTACGATGGGATTTGTTATATACTAGTGGAGTCGGCGATACATAATTTAATGAGATGGGTATTTCAATATCCCATCCCTTTTAGTTCGGTCGAGCCAATGGAAGTCGTGAGTGACGAGAAAAAAAAACTCTTATTATTAAAAAATAACAGGTTCTGCTAATTAGTAGCAGAGAATTTGTGACAAGAGCCTTATTCAATATTCCAGTCAAGCTGGTTTACCTCGTGTATGGATCTGACCCGCATGCAAGGCCTTATCAAAATACATCAATGACTTTTTTCTTTAGTGAAACAAGCCGACGCGGTGGCACATCTGCGTAGCTATTCACAACCATTCGATACACTTCCGTACCGAATCGAACATTTTATCGAAGGAATCCTCTAAACGCTGTTCACAAAACCTAAACCCATACAGTTTATATTTAGACCAAATAGACGATCACTATTCTTCCGAAAACTATTTGCTATCGGGGACTATGCACATCAGGTAACCTAAAATTTTGTGTCGGGAGCCTGTCGAATGGTTGTGAATAGCTACACTGATGGTAAGTAGTCACCGCCACTTAAGCACATTAGTGTGACATCAGCCAGAGGCATCGCAGATGGGATACCAATAGCTGCCATCCCAAAGACAATGCTGAAATATCTCGTGCCTTTAATTGAGATTATGAAGAGTGATCATAGAATTCAGACTACCTACTGAACTCAGGCATACTGATCAGACCAACACAGGAAGCCATAAATATCCACTTCGTAGGGCTCTATTAACTTAATGTCAATTAAAACAAGTGGGTCAAACCGCCCCAGTTTAATCCAGTTTGGAATGTCTGGACGAGTAAACTGACGTCGCGTTAGCTCGACCTGACCTTGACATAATAATCTCCCTTGGGGTGTGCACATATTGGCGAACGCTTGGAAACCTTGCATGAACTGCGGCCGCGGTAATCTTCACGAGCAAGAGTAGGTATGGAACGAAAAATGGCGACAGAATTTCGCGCGCTCAATTCCGCTGCTCGAGGTAACAATGCAAATGCCTGTTTTTTTTTACCCCTACTTTCAGAACGCAAAATACTGCTCCATTTTTCGGCTGTAATTTGTCCCAAGCCTATAAGAAACGCGATACTCGTGCGCACCAAAAGCGATTTTGCCAATATGTCTGCACCTTTTCATAAGCATAAACTTTCAATTTTATTGAGCAAACAGGCCCTTCATGGAGTTTAACCATAAAACTAGCTACTTATATAAAAATAAAACTACAATGCCATCATTATCATCCAATATTTGAAAACGAAACAATTTGGCACCCAATTATTTACAAATATTCGCGTAAAATAAACTTTCGGTTGATCCATTATAGCAGTTATCTAGCATTGCAAAATAATACGAACATCGATTTCCGGGCGGTCGGTGTTAAGGCGAAAGCGCCAGGATAGCCTGCGAAATTATTTTTTTTTTACGTTTATTGCAATTTGCTGATCAGTATTAAGTTATACGTTGATTAAAACATGATTCGCGAACGTAACAAATATGTACTTTCAGAATTATAATCATTCAAGTCATCAACACAACTCTCTAAGACCAAGTAATCCTACTGAATGACTATTTCATGAAATCTTGAGATTTTAGGATTATACTGACAAGTTGTATTACTGATTCTAATGATTATAATATAATAATTCATCTAATATAATGATTCTGTAAATACATATTTGTTACAGTCGCGAATCATATTTTAATCAACGCACAGCTTAATACTGACCAGCAAATTGCAAAAACCGTGAGAAAATTCGAATTTCGCTGGCTACCTTAGCGCTTCCCCCTTAATACCTGAAATGCATTTTTAACCTTGACTCGTGTAAACGAGGTTATATACCTTACCGGTTTTTAATAACACCTGGAATCATGCTTGTCTTGCTTACTTTAACCGTTCAGCGTGTGTCATAGAGTAGGCGGAGGACGGGGACGATATTATTTTAATGTTCTAGTTTTTATAAACCATGCCAGGAAGGAACATAGGAAACCCCGTTCTTTGCCGCCCACAGTCAATCTAGCTGCCATTTTGTCCAACACACTTTGCTTACTAGTATGGATGCGTTTCACGCAACTCTTAGGCTAATTTCTTCTAATTTAAAGTACATAGGTACAATACAGCCAATGAATCATGACCGGTCCGAACTTCGCGCAGAAAGTTCCGCAATTACTTTTTTAGGAACCAAATGGTGACATAAGGTGAGTGTGGCGTGAGAGAAGGTGAGTGTGACGTGAGAGAACATGCGCGAAAGTTGGGAGAGGCTATGTTCAGACAGGCAATGATTCGACGACCGTATTGTAATAGATGATCAATTGGTGGTTGTAATTCGAATTGAAGACAACTGAGACAGTTTTCAGGCTTTACTTAGTTCATAGATCATTTTAAAGATTATTTTTGTCTCGAATACAGTCACTTGACTAAACAATGCCAACAAACAATCGATCATCTTTTCCAATTTCGCATAACTTTGTATTGGAAATTATTTTTAAATATATTAACAAGCGCGGTTCGTTTAATATCATATTACATAAACTGTAATCTCGATAAAACATCTTAGAAAAAATCCTATAAGCGATAACAATGTAATTTATCTTAATATTCATTACTTATCTATGATCAACAAATACAACCGTTCATTTCTTTGCGGTTTTAAAGTAAAGTATATTTGGATGGACTTTTGTGTGATAGATGAGTTAGTTATTAGATATGGCTGTTCCGACTGTCAGTTTGTTATAATTATAATCTAAAAATGTTTTTTAAGTCTGAATGTTACTTTGACGTGACACCTGCAGTGCAAAATAATGAATCTAATCTGGATCTGTTTTTGCATTTGAACTGTTCGATAACTCTTGCCATAAAACGGAATTTCAAATCGATACATTCGTTTGGTTAGTATCTATCTACGTTTACACATTTGTTGACACGACCTTGTGGGATCACGGTCCTATAGATAATTGCAATTGATAATGAAACCGTCCTCTGAATGATATATTTTACGGACCACCCTCTTCCGCGGGGTACTTGTGTAACACACTATCAGTAGCAATGGGTTTAATTTTGATAGTTCAACAATATTCATTGCGTTATTGACGTTGTTGAGTGGAAAAAATTGTGAACATATGAAGCAATGGTTTAGCAATATCCTTCAAAATGATTCAGATTGAGATTGATAGGGTGATATGGTGCCGGTGTTTTATTGAAAACTAAGGTGCGATGCTAATAATATGTATTTGCAGTCGCAGGTGATCCCACCTATACCTACGGTAGTAATCTTTTTAGCAAAGTGATAGCCGATCATACAAAAGCCGATAATTTTGGCAAAACCTTATTACAGTCCACCTATCTATTGGGACGAACGATTTGTTCCTGATAATGATTAGTTGATTATTTACCGCCCCTGACAATCGTAACGCACCGTTTGCGATACATAAATACAGACGGGACATATACACGTACAGTACAGAGATTCTAAACATACATTCTACTAAAATAGTATACGAAAATATACTTCAATGCGATTAACCCCCGAATACTCAAACGATATTCAACTAGACGTTCTGAAAAGTTTTTGTGTCGCTAAAATACATCTACAAATGAAAGGGACAGCATGAGACTTATCAGAGGCTTAAAATTGAGTAGCGTTTGAGTATTGGGCCGTGTAACATATACTTAACTAGACTTAGCACGAACGAGGACAATTACTTATTTTTAGAATGGAATTGGACTGTTTTCTGTGTGATTAGCTCAAGTGTTGAGGACATTACTTTCTAGTGAGACAGTGATATTTTAGGCCCTTTTCTATGAAAACCAGCAGGGTAATATGGGGGGCGGGGGTTTTAACACGTACGATTCAACCATTGAACTGTATTTTTGGACATTCCAATGCAATAAATAAGCTCAGTAGAATTGGTACTGAATTTATTGGTTTTTCCGCGAGATCTGATAAACAACTAACTGGATAGATTACCGCTACACAGAGCCACTTCAGTCATCGATATCATCATCGCCTAGCCTTTTCCCAACATTTATTAGGGTCGGCTTCCAGTCAACCGGATGCAGCTGAATAACAGTATTTTACCAGTTGTCAGACTTTCAGGCTTCTAACGACCCGTAACGACTGTCAAAGATCTACGAATGACAGCCGGGAACAACGGCGCTGTCCGAGAAGCGTAGGGATCTTGGTATGAGTGGATGGTCACCCATCCATGGACCAACCTCGGCCAGCGTCGCTTAACCTGATCCATCGACCCGTGCCGTGCGGCTGTTATTACTCAGCTACTAGCCCCTCCACTTCAGTCTTCGATAATGTGAGAACATTTTACTTTACTGAGCGAGACAATGCTCATTCAAACGTATGACACACTGAAATAATTCTCAGTGATTGTAATGGTTTATTTTCAAACTGTAACTAAGCTACTTGATTCATATTACTGGTTTAGCGCGGGCACAGGTATTATTTTATTGTGATGACTCTGGGAACGGTAATTGTACTGTAGAGTGATACCTAATAATAGGTACTTCATATTCTCACACAACTTATTACATTAGACGAGGTAATTTGATGAACAAACTATCTATACTAAAATTATAAAGCTGAAGAGTTTGTTTGGGTCAACGCGCTAATCTCTGGAACTACCCGTCTGATTTGAAAAATTCTTTTTGCATTTGATAGCTCAATTCTTGAGGAAGGCTATTGGTTATTCAACATCACGCTATGACCCTTAGGAGCCGAGCAAAAAGAAAAAAAGTCAGTAAGAACGCTAAGCAAAAACGAAGTCATAGCGCGGGCAGGCGATGAGATGCGACGGGGTGGGTAGGGGAACAAGAAATTTCACGCGGACGAAGTCGCGTGCAGAAGCTAGTGTAAGTATAAAATTAAAGCCTTCGACAGCTGAAATAAATACAGGGTGTAAAAAGACATCACATAGCCGTCAATTACGCATTCAGCATCAAACTAAGCAACATTGCACAAAAATAATTGCTGAGAAACGACTTTTATTTTTCGTGTGATTTGTTGTTTGCAATATACGTACGCAAAACATTGTGCTTATGTGCATGCAACGGTACAGGGGACGTGGGGGTATTTAAAGTTGTGTTAAAAACTTTTTCGTAAAAAATTGTCAGTATAAGTTGGAATTTTCACCTTCAATATCTCCGTAACCAGAAGGTACCCAAGTATGGTCCCGTACAAAAAAATATCACAATGACGGGGAGTAGAAGTGACTCTCTGCTTCGTTAAGTATTTTTTTTACACCCGTAAGTGATGTGGCTTACATAGAACCAGTATCAAGATATTCAGTTACGTTTAAAAATCCGTTATTATATTCATAAGTGGCGTGAAACTTAATAAGCTAGTAAGAAACAAAACTACGCGTTTTTTATGTGACCTTGGTCACACAGGTACTAAAACAGCAGACTTACAAATGTCTCACAAATTGGATTACAGTGTTTTTACTATACGATAATTATCTAAAAAAACGCCTTCCGACATTTGCTGTGGTACCCGAAAGATAAAATTATGATTAAGTATTAATTTTATAACTACAATATTTACACCTTTTTATAATCGACGTAGTTCCATATTAATATCATGCCTTATCATCAGTTAACAAACACCAACACAGGCGCTGTTGGCAAGATTTGTAATAGGTAGTTTAAAACTGAAATATTATGCAGATTTATGGCTATAAATAAATAAAAAAAAAAAATTGTACATAGAATATTTTGGTCACAGTAATAAGAACAATTTTGAATGCCAATATTGTTTACATAAACTTTTTTTTTTTGTTTCTTCGAAAGTATCTTGAATGTATTTGACTTCGCTATTGAGTCATTATATTACTAAAGTAAATATAACAATTTACAGGAAAATGCATTGTAGTATCATCGAAAACGTCTTGCGTTTACCGATTCCGATTTTTATTTTTCCGATTCCTTGTTTATTTGTCCTGTTATAGTTATAACAGGACAAATAAATAAGGAAAATCGGTAATTAAATCGTCAATCGTCCACCAACTTGAATTTGGATCTATAAACATACATTCCTGAATATAATAAAAAACGAAATTAACCAAAAATCAGTCATTCCTAACTTACGGATACTTTGTCAATACGATAATAACTACTTAATTAACATCAGATACTTAATATCAGAACGGAAGCAAAGATTCTCCAAACAATTCAAAGATCGCATGGAAACAAATTATTAAACAATCTACTATTAAATGTCTTTAACCAGAATTTTGTTTAAAGAGTTATCTGGTCTTTGTTTATGTAATAATTACCTAATTACAGTTGACTTAATAAAGTAATCGCAGGCGAAAGATGGTAAAATCAACGAGCGTAAAAAATGCGACCACAGTGGCTTATTATTGTTTTTTTTCACCACATTCAGTAACGCAAATTGGTATAATAAAAATATCATAACGAAAGAGTTGATACTCGCAACTCGTTTGCGCAAGCGACCCCTAAATGCGGTACTATTGCACGTAGATAAAAAAAACTTAACATTTCACATGCACACAATAGGGTGACCATGTCTTAACTTCCGGTATTGTGTCTTGCAGTCATCGCTGCATCCTCGCAGGTTTGAGGCGCAGCAGTGCTTCTGTCACGTGGCTGCATTCAGTATAGACTTCATATCCTCTGGCAGGACACAGTTGAGGTCCTCCAAACGTCGCGCTAACAACGTCCTGGTATTATCCGCGACTGGGGGGTTGCTCTTCAATACTTCTCTCAGTTTTAAGACCATATCAACAATTTCAACTTCCTTCTTCCCAACTGACCATTTCTTTAAATCACTCTCAGCCAAAGCTTCAAGCTGCAATGCATGTAATTTATTTGTCAAATTGTTGTGTCTTTCATGGAACCATGCACTGAAGTTGGGTGTCCTGAAGTAGTTCCTGTATAGTCCAATCCAATCGCCTTTGATACCAGTAGTCAACTGTGGTCCTGACTGTTGCAATGTTGCAAAGAAATCCTCAGGGTTGAATGGATTTGGTACTGGTGGTGCTCTAAATGGAGAAATGTTCTTCTGTAAAGGCATTAGGGATGCCATGTACCTTTCCAAAGGTATCATAAAACTTTGTGTCAGTTCAAGCAAGTGCCGCTTAACCATAGCAGTTTGAACTTCAGACGGGCGATCAGTTCTTATCCCGTTATGCAGTTTCTTTATAATCGCTTTATCTTTTTCCAAAAAAGGTTTATACTGGGTATACACACCAGGAGCAGTGTCCAAAAGCTTGAGGTTACCAACTTTCCTTAATTTAGTTTTTATTGAACTAGCATCACCCAACTTAATGGTATGCGGCCAATGTTGCAATGTTTTCGTAAAGAATGGATTGGTTACACCGAGTATTACACAAGGTGGGTTGAATTGTTTCCTCGTAAACTCTTTGAATTCACTGTCATGTATTGTGAAATATGGTCTATATTCTGCCGAATATGGCAATGGCTGTATCAAGTATGTCAGGGCTTGAACTAATGCGGAACATTCAGTTGGCGAACTGGCCATAACCACTATAGGTTCTGCAGTCAACACTAACTCCCATAGTAAATGTAGGTGTGAAATAACACTAGATAACACATCAAATACATTCACATCTTGTATTGATGCCAATATGTGTGGTACATTCGGAGAATGCACTTGTTTGGCAATGTCAGACCGAGTGATCTTTCCGGTCTGTTGGTTAGGAATGTATGATTGAAAAACTGTACCGAGCACAGGTAACAACACATTCTGGCCGGCGTCGAGTGAAGGCCACCTGTTAATATCATGACAGGCAGCTTCTAGGCTCCTTTCCCCTTCTTCAAAATGCTTAGGAGCAATCAATTGTATTACTTTGTAGAATAAGTTTATAAAAGGTAATCTAGTAAGTAAAATTATACTTTTCTGGAAGTATCCTCGCGGCAGGGAGGGGTCCTTGACTTGTCTGAAGTATACGAAACCCCAGTAGTGCGTGGAGTCGGCGCGCAACGTCGGCACGCTGTCGTCGTTGTACATAAGTTGCTGCCGCGTGAGCCCCGCTCGTGAACGCAGACGAACATGGAACTGGGTGTCTCCCATACATCCCGAATTAGAGTCGGGGAACGCCAAATAACAGATATTACACTTCTCTTGATCACTTAACTTCACACCAGGAGGATACACGCTTTCCATAGCCTGTCCGAGCTCCAAGTCGAACGTAACCACACAAATGCAGTGCAACCAGTCGGAAAACCTGCTCCATTTCGCTTGAAACTCAATTTCTGCCGCGGGCATTTCACTGTCCTCGTAATTTTGCAATCCACAAGCCATGGTATTTTCTGATTACCGAAAACACATCCCGACCATCCAATTTGTGAACGTTTATATAGTAAACACGTTATTTTCACTACATTATCATTGTTTATTACGATGTAACGAGTTTAGACACATTATTTTGTTAATAAAAACGACAAAAACAACGGAGCGTACAGAAGTCGTCCCGCAACAGCTGTTTGACACAATATGGCTGCGGGCGCCAAAACAAAAGTTTATCATGTTTATCGATAAAACTAAACAAAAATTAAACGATTTACTTATTGTTTTTAGCACATTAACTTACCCGCAATCCATGATTTTTGATTTTACAGCAATTCACTTCGTTTTTCACATAGATTTTATAAAAATCGGTTGAAAAATACGATTTCTGGCCCAAGCTATTTATTGAATGCGTTCCGTTTTACGCAGAATTAAAACTTTATTTTGCTGTTCAAGATTTTCGTTTACACAATTTTATTTTAATTATTCTTATTTTAAATAAAATGGAAGACCTATAATATAATATGAGAATAATACAATATTGGCCGTAATATAAAACCCTAAAACTCTGCTAAACTGACAGTAACTCTTTGGTCCTCTGTCCCGCTTTCGCGCGGAGAAACTATAAAGCCTAAACGAATCGTATCACTACAAAACCACCGACCCTTGCTCGATGTAGTGCCAGCCCGCGCCGCAGCTGAGCCTGTAAATTTAAATTCCCGACTCTGACCTCTGAGTTTGTTTCGGCATTTCTTCTCAGAGTAGTCAATTAGGAAATGCCGGCCCCATCGTTCATTAAATAATCAAAATTCGATCCAGCCTGTCCCAACTTGCTGCCCTCCCCCAGCGACGCCCTAAGCCGAGGCTCGTACCCCACAGGGGGTGCCCTTAGCGTGTAGTCGCTTAAGCTTTAAGCCCTTGGCTGGAGGCTTTGAGTTCTCTCAAGGCAGCCGCAGGATAGTCCGGTTAAGTAGTCACGACCTCTCAAGGTCAACTACGAGATGCCATATTAAAAAAAAAAAAAAAACAAAAACTGTGGTTTCACCTAGAGACTAGAGAACGAGAACTTCTCTAGTCTCGTTTTTCGAGTTTATCTGTGCCTCAATTTTATGGCGCCTATACACTCTCCTCGAGACACAATAATTAAAAAGTAGGTACGCTGAGGCGAGGCATGACGAGTGTACGAGGCGAGACGAGAGTGTACAATGCCCAAATGCCACATTCGCTTCGTCTCTCATTGTCTCGCCTCGCCTCGCCTAGCAAAAACAAACTCACATCACCTAAGTTTTTACGGTGAGATTTTTACAGAATCGACCGGTTGGTCTGAGATTCAGGCGTAACATCAAAAAGGGACTTATAGGTGTCAGTTTTTGGTGACAAGGTTTCTGGTATCCTGTTTACCTTCCTTACTTTACCATACACCTGCTTATTATATTTGTTACTAGCGACCCGCCCCGGCTTCGCACGGAAACATTATTATTATTATACATATAAACCTTCCTCTTGAATCACTCTATCTATTAAAAAAAACCGCATCAAAATCCGTTGCGTAGTTTCAAAGATTTAAGCATACAAAGGGACTAGGGACATAGGGACAGAGAAAGCGACTTTGTTTTATACTATGTAGTGATACCATATCATTGGCCACTTTTTTATACGTTGCCCAACACTAGGAATTACTCCTGTATCGTGAGTGCGTTTACAAACATTTAAATTCACATACACAACCGGAACAACTACCTGAGGCAATACAAATATTTGTTCCGTGCGGGAATCGAACCCGCGACACGCAGCGCAGCAGTCGATCGTTCAGCCACTGCGCCAACCGTGTCGTGGACTACATACACAAGTCTGTTCTTTCCTTGTAATTTCTAAAGGGTACTGGATGTGGCCTATTATCAAGAATCACCTCTGTTATTGCAGAATAGCTCTTATGTTCCTCCTTAAAATACGGCTGATGAACCATGGCCACATGACGTGCTCTGTGGCCAGTCCGAACTTTGCGCAACACGCTGCATTTTTTAGGAACCAAATTAAAATGGTGACATGAGGTGAGTGTAAGAACATGCGCGAAAGTTCTGAGTCTGCCGATGAATCACATCGGCCGTATCCTAGATCCATATACTTTCTCGTACTCGTAGATCGACGCCGACGCCCAGTTGGATAAAGTTAAATAAAAAATATTTCTATTGGCATTATATTTATTTAGGTAGGTAAACGAAATACGGGCACAATCAGGGCTACATTCAGCCAATATGACTAATCGCCCGTTACTTTTACTATATTACATATTTACTTAGAATCACATTTTATATTTCAACTAAATACATGAAAAGTGGATTTTATGAATGACGATCAAAAATGATACAAGCTATCAGACAACTTATTGGGCATTCCATAGTCAGCACAAAGACGGAGACTATTTTAATTTTTACTCTTGCTATTTTTTGCGTGAGTTGATTATTCGCGGTGTTCATAGATGCGTCCACATCGAAGTTAGGGTAATTACATGCCGAAGATGCCCCTCGCGGTCGCGGTTTACCTCGCTTGCTTCGATAGCACCTCCACGTAAAACAAATGCATGCTAACACGCATCAGGCCTTCGGCATATGCGTGCGTGACTAAGCATGCATTTGTTTTACATGGAGGTGACATCGAGGTAGTGAGCGAAATCGCGACCGCGAGGTATCGAAGTAAGATATCAGTTAAGGTCTTACTTTTTGTAGAGCAACTTTTTGCAACATGATAAGTTTCTATAACTTTTCTAGCTTCTGCTATAATTTTTTGTTATCCGTTGATGCCCAGTAACACTAGAAAGCGTTGCTCCATAAAAAGTAACTCCGGTGTGGATACGCCTTATCTTATCACAGTTATCACACATTAAGTACCACTTTATTTCTTTTAGTTGTTAATTCGTACAGTCATTTCTCAGAATAGATCTAGAGCACAGAATAGTTAATGAATGGAGTAAGTACTCAAACCACATACATGTTTTTATAGATTTGCAAGGAAAGGTTCTTCCGTTTTTTGCCTACATATTCCTTCTACATGATGGACTCGCTATTCTATAAGCATAACATTTATAGATCAATTTGATTAGATATCTATTATAAGTATTGTCGACTTCTCGTATCTAGTGACGTGCAGATCGGACAGCCCTATGAATGCCACTTCCATTTGTTCAATCAAAATCACAGAAAACTAATACCCTAGGCGGGATCAAATTGATCGTGTATTGTTCCATTCGTCATCATTCGTGACGCGTACGATTTCCTTTTTTTAAATTCATTATGAAAGTAACGCATGGCTTTCGCACTATTTATTACATACTAATTCCATGCTTTCGTATCTTTATAAGTTCATGCGCGTCGTAGAATTTGGCGCGAAACTGACATTGGAATGTGGAGTGATTTAAACGAAATGAAATCGTACTTTCATAATAAATATAGGCCCGTAAAAACACCCTGTGTTTCTTTCAAAGTGTGAATGACATTAAAAAGAGAAGTGGCAAATTGCTGATGGTTATTTACCCTCGTGTTAATGCTTTTGACAAGATGCGTTCCAAATCACGAGTGCGCGTCTAGTGACTTCTAGTTAGGTACAGACGCCAGCACATCAACCTACCACAATCTGTCAGATTTTCCCAATCAACTTTGAACCTTATGCTTTAGCGATAAAGTTGAAAATCTATTAAAGAAATCTGACAGATTGTGGTAGGTTGATGTGCTGGCGTCTGTACATTGCCATAAGGTTTAAATTGCATTATATGACGTGCTCTCGTGGAATGATTCAACTATAGTTTGGATTCTCGATTGAGCTTCAAACACCTGGCAGCTTGCACTTGCAAGTTGTCATTTTAAAAGAAACTCAGGTTATGCCAGTTAAAATATACGGGCAAAGGGGTTCATTCTATCAAAATATAAATAAATTGACAAATTATTACTGATATTTACGCAATACGATATGACCCTGTTCCAAAGGAACGATGCACGAGAAATCAGTCTTTTATGACAAAGGTTTATCGTGCACAGGCAGACTATAAAAACAGTACCCGGGGATTAATATGGCGCATCGAGGTTTAAAAAGATCACCGTCACAGAGGTCTGACAGACATGACGCACAGTCCTTTCACAGTTATTTTATCTCTGTCAGCTACAACGAAACATCAACCTTATTACAACAACAATAAAGATCACTGTGATATTGATAGTGATGCAAAACCAGGGCAAAATAACCTGTGAAGACTGTACAAAGCCGAACTCTAAAACTCGATGGGCTGTTCTTCTGGCCTAGTATAATATATTCCTTGTTAACTAAAATTCAAGTTATTAAAAAAAAAAAACTTGTTTTCCTAAGAAAGCGGTGAACGGTCACAATAATAACGGCTGTCAAAAACATTTTCGTTTTTGACACCTTAATGTCAAATACTGGTGAGAATTACATACATTTTTTTCATGATGGCCGTTTTAATATGACGGAACCGCTCTTCTAGGAAAGCATAGTTTAAGTAATACTTGTAAACCTTGGAAACACCAAAAGAAATGCCTAAATAGCATGAGATGGGAATGGCTTCATATTTGTAAATACATAGTTATATTATAGAAACTTTACAATTTAGAGAAAACGGTTATCAGATTTTATTTAACATTTTAACTTCTATAAATAAAAAAAAATATTAAACGTTGAACACGCACCAATTTACGAGTTACAAACGTCCCGGAATCTTTTTTGATTAATAAATAATTTGTATAATATTATGTATTTTTTTTTGTATTTCTAAGATTAAATAAAATATAAAAATAAAATATCTGTAAACTTTTTTATGGCATTTTAAATATATTTTTTATATTATTTTGTCGAAATAGAACAAATCCGGGACGCCTGCTTTTCGCTAAAAATAAATAAAAAATCTACTTAAAATTACTGTGAATTAAGATCGTTACACAAACACAAATTATTATCTGTGCATGAATATTTAAAATATTGTTAAAAAGTGCTAAATTATTAATCAAAGTGTAAACAATTTTAGGATACACAATATAGTATAAATATAAATTATTAAATGAAAATAATAAACAAAAATTAAAATATCATCAGATTTACTTAATTGCACTGGTCGAATCCTAAGATTGAGCTTGGTTGGTTATTTCAGGCTGTTTTCAGACGTTTTTGGCTTTATAATATCAAAACGTTAATTAACTATCCCCTATAATACTTAAAACTTATTGAAATGAACATATTATAGTTAGTATATTAGATTAAATTGTGCACTAACTATATTTCATCAGGGCCCTAATTCAGTATGAACTCGAGATCACTAACAACTTTATACTCGATAACAATGTCACAAACAAAAACCTCCTTCAGATGAAAATGTTTGATAGAGTTTTACTTGTAAATACTGATGATTGCTTACTTCGAAAACACGCCAATTCCTTAGCTAATCACGACATCTGCTATGCTATTAACGTTTTCTCTATGACACAATGAACAAAACCGCGCGAAAAAACGCGAAGATGGCGTCGTTACTGTCAAAATACCACGCTTGAAAAATCGTACGTGGTTTGCACGTGGTAAGATTACGCGGGGAATAATAATTACCATAGAGAATTGGGGCCCAGAAGAGGGCTGTTAACGATTTAGCCATAACGCACATAGAATGAACACAGCTTGAAATAACTGGGTCTTTGCTCACATGTCCTTCTAAGTGTAAATATATTAACTATATTTTGGCATTTTGAACTCTATTTTGTATATCATAAAGTATAATTTCATTTGTTACACCGATTCGGCTAAACCCCAGACAGTCCAGAATGTTGTCAAGGGGATTTCAGACTGAGATAGAGTGTTTTCCAACAATCAGTTGAGCAGTGTCAGTACCATAATTTACAAATTCAAACGACACTTTTTAACCTTCCCTAACATAAAGCTACAACCGAACATGTGAGCATTGATCCTTACAACTTCAGAACAAGTGGAAGCCATTATCTTCAAACATTAAAAATAAAAGAGCAGAAAGATTCGCACATTCCTTCACGGTTCCAAATCGTGATGGAATAAGTTCATACAAAACCTCGGTCTTGAACCAGATAGGCTCCGTTAACACGGCGATGATCAGCACGATACTTTAGGCAGTTTCATTCTGCATTTGTTTTTAACCGTATAACCATGGAGTGTATGGTAAAAAGTTGTGATTATACAAACGTCAGTATAATCTCAATTTTTTACCGTAATATCGTACAGGACAGCACCGCGTACTATGGAGGAACCTTTTTTTATCTATGACCAAAAATCGTTGCAGTTAATACCCATAGGATATATGGAAATACGAATACTAAGTAATTCACCTTTCCTCCACTTATTCCGAAGCCCCAAGCCTCCATAACAGTGTTAGGAGCTGCACACATCAGGCGCAATGCGGTCTGCTTTTGTTTTTCTAAATGTATGGATATAAATAAAACATCTAGGGCCCGAATGAATAAATCGGTATCACTTGAAAACTACTTCTTTTAAATAAGGCGTATCTTATGCCCGAAAGCTGTAAGTTAAACGCGCGACTTTGAGCGAATAATCCGAACGGGATTATTGAAAAAATAAAAAAAAAAAGATTTTTCTGTAACTTAATATTTTCTGTAGATATCAGCTTCCAATATATCCCTCAACCCACTGTGTGTTTGTTATAGGAGTCTGGTTACGCGTTATAAGACAATTAGTGAGGGAAGAGGCAGTGCAGCTGTGTTTGCGCGTACACTTGTGCACTGCGCTATAAAAACTCCCGCGCCCAAGGTTGGTCTCCGTTGAGATTGGCCGCCGTAGCCGAAATACGGTCTCGAGAACTTTATAAGACAAAACAACATCGGCAAAACCGCGCCATGCCTAGTATGTGGAACACCCTTAGTTATCGAGCATTATAAATAGGAACAAACTGCTTAAGAAGCCGATCGAGCCATCGCTCACGCTAACTTATCTACACGTGTTATCAACTCCCGCGCAGATGTACTCAGCTTTAGAGCCATGTAGTGTTGTTTAGGAAGACCTATTGAGATCTTTTTTTTTTTAATATTTACTAATAGTTTTGTAAAATACTGGAATTCAGCTGCATCCGGTTAGACTGGAAGTCGACTCTAACATAGTTGGGAAAAGGCTAGAGATAATGATGATTTACAAGTAATTTTGCCTTGGCCCAGAGAGAGAGAGAGAAAAACGCTTCAGAATTTGGCGTTTTCAAACCACTCCTGACCACTTGCCCATTTATGCCGAGATTGATAAAAGTAACTTAGCACGTGATTTAGCTTAAATATGTTCCCGTTTCTATGTTACACTTGTAGTTTGACAGTTATGCGACAGTGACAGGAAAAAGTGCTAAGCCAAATTACGTGGGGGCTATAACGCGCCTTTTTGAGTTTCGTTCGGCAGTGTTAAGTCTATTGAAGATATTACTGCCAGAAAAGCCTATGCTTAAAGAGTATAGCACCCTTTTTACTAGACACTAAAGGAGATTGAAGATTTTTATATGGAGCCTGGCATACCTTCCTGTCCGCAATTTTGATTTTTTTCAAAATGGCGGCCATTCATTAGACCTAAATCGATGCAACAAAATGTAAGCAAGTTCAAAAATTTTGAACCTTAATATCTCGGAAACTAAGAGGTTTGGTATTATAATGTTTTCTGTTTGCATTGATCAGCTATCGATTTATACAAAGTTGATACGACAGAGGGGCTTTCCTTTAAACTGCCTATACTAGATACCATTTTCAAGCTCTGTACCAAAAATCAATTAAATAGGAGCAGTAGTTTAGTCACAAATGATTTTTGAAGTTTTTGCTACGTTTGAACACGATGTATATTTCCTAACAGCTGATTATCTCATACGCATAGGTCATGCACCTTAAAACGATAATCTGAGTATAAGATACATTGTTGCCGCACAAGTACAACCAAATATTTCACGAAGCAATAAATACACACACACTTGCACTTTCACTATGAGAGTGACAAAGACAATCATAGCAAAACCCCCGCGCCTTTTTCCCGCGCGTAAAAGGAATAGAAATAGGTCAGTGTGTTGCTATTGCATCCTAGATCCTTGCGAATTTGCTAAAAAACTTTCTTTCAGTGGACAGTGCGCACGCGTCATCCAATCGGGATGTACGTTACGTAACACGGGAGCCCCGCCGCCGCCGCGCCGTTATGTTTTGTCGTACTCGCTGTCAATAATTGTGATTTTGTTTTCTTATTGTGATAGACACTAAATAAGTTTAATACAGTATTTCTTTTTTTTATTGTGACAGGATACGTAACTTAGGAATATTATTATTTAGTGTTAGTGTTTTTTTCTGTTTTTTTTTGTGATCGACTGTTTTTATTGTGATAGGATACGTAATTAAACGTTGGTTGTGTGTGTGTGTAATGATTAAAGTGTTCAGCAATGCCTCGTGTAACTTACACGGCGTCAGAATACACTTACATGATTTTAATTTACGGTGAATGCCGTGGAAACGCAGATTTAGCTCTGCGAACATACCGAGAAAGGTATGGTGACCGGCGCAATAGCCCTAGGAACGCCGGCACCATACAATTGGCAGTACAAAGATTACGGGAATTAAAGTGCTTAGCGACGGACAGTGATTTAATTAGAAAAATAAATAACAATATTCTCCGTCGGTATAATTTGTGCATTAATATGAATCAAGGACACATCGAGAATTTAAAAATTTTGTGTTTTTGTGTGTGCGCGTACTTTACAACCTTACCTAACATAAAAGCCGGCGCGAGCGGTCTAAACCGCCCGCCCCCCGCGCCCCCGCCAAGAGAGATAACACACACGCACACACGCACACGCGCTCCTGCGCGACTTTGTTACCTAGGCATCTAAGGTCAGTCAAATTTATTTATAAAGGGTGGTTGCGTTTCACTCTGACTTTAAGCTATTTAGTTTGTTTGAAAAAAAAAAAACTCATTTTTGGCGCTTTCTATTTTTGTACTGTATCGAATTAATACTATACACGTATAGTATACGTAGTGTAATTTAATGCCCCTCTGTCATATCAACTCTGTATAAGTAGGTTATAAGCATGGCCGCCATTTTGAAAAAAATCTAAATGGTGGACTGGTAGGTATGCCATGGACCTTCTTTTCCCGCCACTTTCACAGTGACTAGGTAGAAAATAAATAGTAAGACATGAGGTAATAAGTTACTAACTATGGCAAAACTATTTCTATGGCATCAGAGTACTAAAAGTTGTAGATAAATGCTTTCGTGAAAAGTTTTCTGGCAGTATTAAAAAGATATAAGTGATAACTGTCGACTGGAGCCGAGTACACGCAAATCAGCGCCGAGAATACCCGATTCAGCGTCACCAACCCGAGCGTGCTGGTCCAATTACGTTCACTGTTCAGAAAGAGCTCCAAAAGATGTTTTCACTTCAATAAATATTATTATAAACAAAACATCACTACATGACCGCACAAGCATCCAAACATACAAAATACATCCGCGGTAAATAAAAAAAGTCTAATCCAACACATTTTTACTGCCATGTCGTGTTGCTAGCAACGTTCGCGTTAGGTTGCGCAAACGCGTTCGGAAAACTCTGTCCTAAGTTCAAACTATTAAACTGTTGCGCCAACGGCTGTTGAGGCTGATTGAAGAACTGATTACTCTGAAACGGTTGACTCTGCAACGGTTGCTGTACCGGACCTCCGAACGGTTGCTGGAACTGGTTAGGCATGGGGAATTGATTGAACTGCATACCGTTCTGTTGCACGGGGTGTTGCACCATACTGCTGAAGCCTTGTTGGTGTTGAAACACGTTACCGAACGGATATGCTGGTTGGGTTGGTTGTACGGGCTGCACCGGATTGAATTGATTGACTAAATTAGTTGATGGGGTTTGACTGTACAAAGCTAATATACTGTCTTTTGTTAACTTTGACTTTTCTTTCTCCGTTGGTGCGGCTTGCTTGAAGAAGTTCTCTTCTTCAGTTTTGAGGTCCGGTTTCAAGTCTTCTGGTTTATGCTCTGCAGGTT
Source organism: Luperina testacea (assembly GCA_927399505.1). Classification (NCBI taxonomy): domain Eukaryota; kingdom Metazoa; phylum Arthropoda; class Insecta; order Lepidoptera; family Noctuidae; genus Luperina; species Luperina testacea. The sequence continues at coordinate 9,338,188 of OV656777.1, read as the reverse complement.
TTTCTGACGGTGCGGAGAAGAAGCTGGAGAATATGTCGTCGTTGGCTGGTTTGGGGTCTGGTTTAGTACTCGTGTCGAGGCCGAGGAGGTCTGCGGCTCCGTTTGAAGTCTTGCTGAGGTCCGTTTGTGTGGGGGGAGTATTCCTGCCCAATTTTGGGCTGACTGACGATTTTGGTTTCGGAATGCTGGGGATGACGTCAGATTTCTGAAAAGGTACGATTTTTGGGTAATATTTTGTTGTTGAAAGATTTTTTACTTATAGAGAGAGTTACATACAAAAACAATAATTGTTGAAGTTTGAACGAAAGGAAATAATAAATTGCATCGTAATTGTTTCTTGCAAACCCTAATCAGAATGTTGTATTAATTGTGGACACTGTGGTTACGTATAATAGCGCCTTGGCAATAACAAGTGACTTTTACATAAGATTTAAAGAAGGATTTAAAATATAGAACTGATTTAATGTAATATACATGGTGGTAGGGAGATAAAGTCGCAAACTGCATCCATGAATTCATGATTCTTACCGACGCTGCGTTGAAATTATTCGTCGGTTATTTAAAAAATAATTTGCTGTTCCATACATTTTGATCGCGCAGATTTTTTTTTTTTTTTTGATAGCCGGCAATAAACATTTCAAAGCCAACTGAGTTGTGCCTGAAAACCTACGCGGTCAAAATGTATGGAACAGCAAAATTAAAAAAATAACCGACGAAAAATTACTACATACTAACAATTACAACTAAACTAACATCTTACATAATTTCATTGGTTTTTCCTTTTCTACACATCTGAGATTTTCTCATAGGTACTTAAACAGGTTAAGCTACGTATGCCGTGGTTGGTCCGTGGATGGGTGACCATCTTTACATACCAACACCCTTCCGTGCCTCGGAAAGCACGTTAAGCCGTTGGTCCCGGCTGTCATTCGTGGATCTTTGACAGTCGTTACGGGTCGTCAGAAGCCCGAAAATCTGACAGCCAGTCTTATCAAGGGTATCGTATTACCCAGTAACTGGGTTGTGGTGGTCAGATAGGTAGTCGCTCCATATAACATACTAGTATTCAACTGCATCCGGTTAGACTGGAAGCCGACCCCAACATAGTTGGGCAAAAGGCTAGGCAGTTGATGACTTAGTTTTGAATGTCTGCTTATCACTTTGTGAAGCATTTTGTATAGCACATGGGATACTTACGTTGTATTTCTTATCACTGGTGGTGGGTGCCGGCAGAGGTCCCAAGCCCGAGGTGTTGGATTTCTTTTTCCTTTTCTGCTTCTCTATTTCTTCATCAATCTCTTTGTCCCTGAAATATTTGTTAAATATTGTTAACTAGCTGCGCCCCGCGGTATCACCCGCATAAGTGTCGATCCGGTGAGAATATCTGGATAAAAATGTATCCTTAATTTTTTTTTTAATTAATATTATAATGAGAAAAGATTTGGTTTTTTGTTTGTTTGCAATTACTCAAAAAACACTTAACCGATTTAAAAAAAAAATATTTCACCTATCGAAAGCTCAATTACCAGCGAGTAACACACGAGCTGTATTTTTTTTTTAATATATTTTGGTGTCTTATGACTTTTAATGCGAACAATGTCGCGGACAGAAGCTAGTAATAGATAAATATATTTACATACACGTTGTCATAGACTTACCAGTTGACTTTAGGCAATGCCGGGGGCACCCATTCCTTAGCGATGTACTTTTTCTGCTCATACTTAGCTCTGATGAAGGCTTCGAGCGACGAGTCGTTCTGTGGCCTTCGGAAGGAATCGGGTAAGTTCGCCTCGTACACTGCACGGGCGCGCGAGTTGCCCATTTGTTGGAGAGATACCTGGAACGTGATGGGAAAACATCGTTGAAGGAAAACTACAGGAAACTGTGACAATTAAAACTTATACCGCGTTGTAGATTACGGCCCGCTCCCTCTCACAAAGAGGTGTGGGTAGAGTAATAGGGGGAATGACTTTAAAACTCTTCCGCCCAATATGCCGTATTCAATAGGAAAGCTAATCTGCGTTCGCGATTTATTTGCCAAACATATAAACAAATACGAATTTATGGAAAAATAACCTTAATTACTACCCAATAAAGTTCAGTTTACACTACGATTCCAAACATTTTTATATATTTAACAGACTTCAAAAAAAGGAGGAGGTTATCAGTTCGTTTTCAATGGTTCTAGTCACTCTCAAATCAACTGATTTACCACTACAATAAAGTTCATATTTGTTTAACTTGAAATAACACCAATTATAAACAATTTTGAGTAGACCTTATCTATAGATTACGTCTTACGATGTCCTTTGCCATTATCATAGTTGAATCACATAACATAACGCCTTGTTTCATCAAACGGGCTCAAATGTAAACCCCGGGCTGGTACAAAGCCCGGACTTAGAGACCCAGGGCCCCTAGGCACTTCGACATTTGGGGCCCCCCATTCCGACACCATTTTGGATAGACGACATATGGCTATAATTCCAATGCCTCTCTTTTCGCTTTGTACTATTTAGTGAAATAATTTTATCTCCGTCTGCCGTCAGACAAGCAAACTAACTGTTCGGGGTAGCTGGGTGGATGGGGCCCCTAGACTGGCTGAGCCCCTAGGCCCCGGCCAGTGCCTTGTGTGAGAGAAATTCCGGAAAGAAAACCCAAATAACACTGCCCGATCTAGGAATCGAACCCAAGACAAATGAGGTATTTTTTTTTTTTCAAAAAAAAAACGTTGCCCCACACTAGGAATTTCTCCTGTATTGTGATGTTAAATGTTTGTAAACGCACCCAGCGTTTACAAACATTTAAACTCACATACACAAACAGCCAGACCCGGAACAACTACTTGGATTGTTAATTTGGCCATTTAACTAACCAGAAGACTATCTTTAATGAACTATCTTAAATTGTTTGGGAATTGATACTAACACCTTATTTCCCCAAGGATTCGCCAATAGACAATATAGGGGTAGTGGAAAAGCCGATTTGCGAGTAGGTACAGTCACCAAAACAGATAAGTTACCAGGGTCGTCAGATATAGTTGAAGTTTAGTAATAAACCGCTGGATGTTTTCAAATGTAAATTAATTTGATAAATGAACTGATTGTTTTCTATTAATTAAATTAAATTTTATTCGAAAACATCCATCGGTTTCCAACTATATCCGACGACCCTGGTTACGTATCTCCTTTGGTGACTGTACATTCTATTGATCGAGGGTGTGAAAGGGTAACCCAAAGGGATCGGCGGTTAGCAAGGGAGTAGTATAGCCTGAGTACATTAATTTATTTATTTATATAGGTATACTTTATTGTACACCAGAAAATACATAACAAAAAAAATACAAAACATACAATGGGCGGCCTTATCGCTTTCTGCGATCTCTTCCAGGCAACCTTGGAATGGACAGTGAATGCGTGTATAAAAAATAGGGTTGTCAATCTGGTGCAACATAATATACTATAATAGATACATAGATATATATATACTGCTGTATAATAGATACACAAATAAATACATACTAAATATACATATAAACAACGAAAATAAATGATAAAAATTAATGATAAAATGAAAGGGGTTTTAGAAACCACAAAAGGGTGTTTTAGAAACCACGGACGATTCTATTTTGGGTCTTTCCTCATTTTCCGAAGTACCTAAATGTCAGCATTTGTGGGTTTCTTTGGTAAAAGCAATACTTACTTCGTAAAAAAACTTTCGTTTCATACTATACCGAGGGGACAAATTTATAAAAAAACGGCCAAGTGCGAGTCGGACTCGCACACGAAGGTTTCCTTACCAAAAGGCAAAACACGTCAAAAAAAACCACGTTTGTTATATGGACATTTATCCCTTTAATTTTTAACTTTATTTTATTTTTAGTATTGTTGTTATAGCGGCAATAGAAATACACACTCTGTGAAAATTCCAACTGTCTAGCTATTACGGTTCATGAGATACAGCTCGCTGACAGACAGACAGACGGACGTACGGACGGTCGATCGGATGGACGGGGGACGAAAAGAGGAGGATTAGTAATAGGGTCCCGTTGGCACCCTTTGGGTACGGAACCCTAACAATAATTACAAAAGAAAGAAACACACACAGAATTTATTTTTAAGTAAGTAAGCCCACGTGTATCGTTCATTGACGTCGCTTTGGTAAGCACTTTACTGTTACAAGTCACGCAATCTGCGATATAAAGGGTACTTAATAATTTCGCACGACACGATACGTCACTAGAACGCGATAACATCGTATCAGGGGAACTTGTACAGGTGAACATGGCCGATGACCGCTACGATATATAGTTATAAGGGTAATTGGTCCTGTTGGCCGTTGGTCCTGCGCTTGATCTCTCTCCGGTCGTGTCGGATTGCCGTCCCATCGGACTATAGCGCGAAAAAATCGCCTCGGGAAGGCTAGTCTCCGTTGAGATTTGCCACCATGGCCGAAATACGGTCTGGAGGACTATTATAAGGGACATTGCTTTAATCATCAGCTCTGGATGATTGGTGATAGCTTCCAACTGCCTTTTTGGTTAACTTTTAAAGAATAACGATTAGATGTTTTAAAGCTCTTCGAGTAGGTACCTACCTACAAAAGCCTAACTGTCGCCGCATACAACTCGCAAGTTATCTTGAGGCTTCGCTCGGATGACGTAAGCGCGCGGTACTGTGGCGTCGATGGCGCGGGCGATAACTCTTGAGGGTTGTACCAGGCGTCAATATTCTCCTGGGGTGGTCACGGCGTGCTATGTGTTCTGGTGCGCCGGTGATGGGGAGTACTCTCCAGAGGAGGCTCCGGTGACGGACAACCGCGGCGGGTTCATGGATAAGTGCTAACGCGTGCCCGTGTTCCCGCCGTAAGCGGCAGAGGAGGACACCGTGGAGTTTTAGTGGATTAGAGTCCCACATAACCGCACTATCTCCCCTTGGTAGTGCAGAATGCATGAGCATTTCTCCACGATACAAAAAAAGGCGTCAATGGCGGCTGAATTTTTTTGTCTTGAAGTGGAAATAAACAAATTATTATTATTAATGTTCTATGAGCTCGTCGCACACTTCACCGTCGGGTTACAGGTTACAGCATCTGAGCCACAAGGTAGAGCCGTTACTGAGCAGCCGCTTCAGCGGGGTAATTGCGTAACACACTAACAGTAGCAATGGGTTTCATTTTGACAGTTCAACAACATTCATTGCGTGATTTACGTTGTTGAGCAAACAATTTTTCGATCATTTGAAAATATTAGTTTAGAGACTTTAAAAAAACCTACTTATAAATGATCAAAGTAGCAAAACGGTTAAGGTATGCATTTGAAAAAGAAAATATTTTTGAAGTGCTTTTTTATTTTTTCGCCATCTACTATATTTTTACAGACACTGGCTTCAAAAATACTATAATTTGACATAGTATTTTGTTGGCAACCCTAGCATGTACAGACGCCAGCACATCAAGCTACCCGAAACTGTAAAATTTTCCCAACCAACTTTGAACCTTATGCTTTAGCGATAAAGTTGAAAATCTATTAAAGAAATTTGACAGATTGTAGTAGCTTGATGTGCTGGCGTCTGTACATTGTACAGAACTTCAATCTAGCCTATTTAGGTATGAAATATGGAACTCACGACTTGCTCCGGTGTCCATGAGTCGAGGTTGACACTCTTCACTTTAGAGATGTGGACGCCCAGGTTACGGTGGATCCCAGCGCACCTGATGCACAGGAATATACCCAGGTTCCATGACGCCCAGCGGGGACCTGTGAAAAAGAAATACACAGTGTTATTTATTTATATTTCTGTATGTAGATCTTCTAAGACACTTTTACAAGTCAATTTTGGTTAATATTTTTAAACAAAATTTGTAACGATACTAAAACCTAAAAATATCAATAACGTTACAAAAGAAAACGTTATAGAATATCATTTTCGTAGAACAATATTTATATGTAACGTTATAGGTATCAAAGCTTATCCGCTTATGATAATCTTACAGGAGAAACGTTACAGATTCATTTGTAACGTTATTTTGAGTAACGTTTCAAGTCCCTGGTAACACCACCTTTTTGAGAGTTTTGTTTCGATAAAAATTACTGTTTTTTTATTCGGAATACCGCGGTCTTGCAATGCCAGTTACCACTTAGCAGCTAGCTTACAAAACTGTGGTAAAGCTCGCGTGTGGTGGCCCTTTAAAATCGCAGCAATGTTAGACTTCTAACTATCCCAGCGGTATTGGTATCGGATTCTAGTACCTATCTTATGTAGTCCTAACCACTAATTCTTGGTTTTCGGGTCTCAAGGCATGCAAAATTGCGCGTCATTTTATTATGTAGCCACTTGTTCTTGGTTTTTGGGTCTCAATATTATGTAGCCATGTAACATTTCGCGTCACTTTGCGCAATATCGTCTTGCCTCGTACACGGGTATGGGTAACAATGCACTTGGTATGTTCCTCGGTGTCTGGCAAAGTCGCGCTGTGTGTGTTGTGCAACGATTCTTCAAGATGTTAGACGACAGGTGATATGCGTTGTGCATTTTTTATTGTCAAATGATTACACAGGTTTAGATTGCCCACAAGTTTGCGTATAGGAGGTATCATTAAATAGTCACCCATTTCATTGCTAATCCAACTTTAATCACTCTTTTATTTTAGACTAATGTTACAAAGAGGCTCAGACCAAATAAACCCACGCACAACGGACCGAGTGAGAGTCTAAGTGCGGAAAAGGGAGTCCTATCATCATCAGACCAAATAAAAAGTCAAGACATATAGCGCTGCGAATAATACAGTGAAGCATGCAAAAACTACACCTCCGCTCTGTGCATACACGCATACATTTACAACCATTTACAATCAAACTACACCTCACTAGGTACACACCACATGTTTACGAAACCGGCTTCACTTTACTGTTGACAGCCCTGTCTTGGTTTTTTATTTGGTCTGAGCAAAGAGGTAAAATTTGTGAGTTTGTATTTGGGGATAGTCTTCGGCACTAGCACTACTGATCCGATTCCGATAAATTCTTTCACATTGGGAAGCTACAGTATTGCGGAGTGTCATAGGATATATTTTATGTTAAAACAAGAAATTTCACGCGGATGAAGTCGCGGACAAAAGCTTCTTTAATAAGTTGTTATGGTAAACAAAAAAGATTATTCTATATTTCTATCTATACAAATAAATTGAAGTGTCTGTTTGTAATGTCAAAATAACAGCTTTTTACTAAATGCTTATGAAAGCATAAGTAAGGTACTTATAACAAAAAATAGTAGATTGTTTGCCAAGGGAGCAAACAACTATTTTGAAGGCGAATGTTTCATTTTTTCACATTTTTTTTTTTAATTTGGCTCGCGCGCATTTACTTTTATTATACAGCCTGTTACTTGTTCACACAACGTTCGTGATTGATCTTTTTGGTGATCGGAACTTTTACTAACAATGTCCACATTCCAAATTCAATCCACTTTTAGTCCCTAGGGATTAAATAGCTATTTTAGTCCCGGTTACGAAGAATACACTAGCACTTTTTGAATAGATGTGATAAAAACTTTTTTTTTGTCTGTCTGCCTGTTGATAACCGACATCCACGCGAGCGAAGTCGCGGACAAAAGCTAGTCTATCCATAAAGTGATTGAACTACATTCAGCAGTAAGTACCTACTACTCTAAATGTTTGTAACAAGACAATTATAATTTTCCTTGATACTTTTAATAGCATATTACGCCAACTTAAACCACTCGTATTATACATTACGCTACCTGTTTCAAATATGCAGTAACATTGACATACCAAATAACGTTGATGATGTAGAAGGTAAAAAACAATTGTACACTGACCATGTTTTAATTAATGCAAGGTCACTATTAAATTGTTTACTATTTTATAAGAGGGATTTATGAATCAGTTTAGATTTTGTTATTTCAGTAGAATCTGGGGGCACGGTAGTGCCCTTGCCAAGACGAGCCAAGCGAAGCGCAAGGGCACTACCTACCTTTTCTCGAAGCGCTTCGTCGTTTTTTTGAACCCTCATAACTTCGGTTTGGATTATACCAGATAAACAAAATTCTGGGGATATGATGTAAAAACTAAAACTTGAAACTTTTACCCCCCAATCCCTTAAGCTAGGGGATGGAAATTTGTATGAGACTTCCGCAAATTTTGATGCTAGAGGTCTGAAAATTGATATAGGGACTCCAAATATCTCAGGATTTTCATTGAATCAAACTTTTTTTGCTATTGGGAAATCGTCAAATGACCCCTCCCGCTCTGGGTGGAGCAGAAGGACGTGTCAGACTGACTAAAACATACCCGTGTTCCTTCCTTAGCTCTTTATGTTCTGGGCCAGCGGTAACCCTTTTGGACAATCCCGCTGAAACTCACGCCTTCCCCCCATGATGGTTGGCAGAAACTACAGAACGCCTCTTGCTACGATCCTTACATACTCCTATTGCCTCGTATACGTTCATAACTCTGGTCATACTACACGCACGCCGGTTGCGAGTACTATACGCACTTGACCTAATAAACTAATAAACAGTTATTCCCGGTAAATTCATTTTGTCAGCTAATTATGTAATCAACTGAGCTGAAATATTCTAGATAACCTATCAGAGTTTGTGATAAAAAATATAAACTTTGGACATTTGCCATTAAAAGCTATGATATTATAGTGACAAGTGGAAATTGGAGGATAATTAAGTTTACGTGTTCATTATTTTGTTTATGAAAAAAGTTTGGCCTCATCTTTATGATTTAAAATATTAGCTTTTAAAAGTAACTTTTTAGACCTTTGTATCCTGCTTAGGCGTATGAAGTTTCATTAAAATCGGTTCATTCATTTCGACAAACAACGACTTGAAAGCTTGTATGATATGCAGTACGTCGTAAACGCTCCTAAACAGCGCAGTCGAGGTTGCTCTGCGCGCTATGGAGCTGGCTATGCTCGGAGTTTCTTCAAAGGATAATACTGGAAATGAAATTATCCGCAAAAGGACTGTAGTTACCAAATTAGCTTGCAGAGTAAACACGCTGAAGTGGCAGCGGGCTGGCCATGTTTGTCAAAGGACCTATGGCCGGTGGAGCAGACGATTCCTGGAGTGGAGACCGCCTATTAGCAAGCGTAGTGTGAAAGCCCTTCAGCTAGATAGACCGACGACCTTAAAAAGGTGGCTGGGACAGACTGGATGCGGAAGGGGGAGGACAGGGTGTTGTGGCGCAGCCTGGGAGAGGCCTATATCCAGCAGTGGACTGCGATAGACCGAGTTGATTAAACTACACAAATAAATTGAAGTGTCTATTTGTAATGTGAAAATAACAGCTTTTTAATAAATGCATACAAAAGTATATATGGTACTTATAACAAAAAAAGAGTTCTTAAAGTTTTTGTCTGTCTGTTTATTCCGGTTAATCTACGAAACGGCTGGACCGATTTTGATTAAATTTGGTATGGGGATACATTGAACCCTAAGGAAGGACATAGGCTATAGACATTTATCACTCGGACGAAGCCGCGGGCGGAAGCTAGTATAGACATAATATTGTTGGTAAGCCAAGGGTGTTACATTATAAAATTAAATAGTATACTTTTAGACAGAATTATACTTTTTAGTGTTGTGCCCCTTTGCTGTGTTTGGTTGTTTAGCAGGGGTTTTATAATGTAATGTGATTTTCTTATTCAGTTTTTATTATTCTTATTTAAAAGTTTCTTAATGACATACCATGCATTTCTCACTGGTCATTATTTGCAATTGGACCTTCATTATTTGCAATTGAACAATATTATGCTTAGCATAATGTGCTGAACAGCTAAGGAATAACAACACTTTTATTATGAACTATTATAATGCAAATCTATATATATTAATAATAAAGCTGAAGAGTTTGTTTGTTTGAACGCGCTAATCTCTGGAACTACCAGTCGGATTTGAAAACTTCTTTTTGCATTTGATAACCCATTTCTTGTGTATTATTTAATACTTATACTTTGAAAAGCGCGGGCACGCGATCAGGTACGACGGGGTGGGTCGGGGGAACAAGATATTTAATATGATGCATGATGATGTAATGATGATGATTATGATGATGATGATATGATGATGTAATATAATATGATGCAGGACATGTTGTATCCATTTAGTAGAACTGTTTATGATAATGATTACTTTGATTACTATAGAATATTAATATGAATGATCAATAAGGAAGTGTTATGACAAGCGTTTGCAAGCTCCAAATAAACAATCAGCATTATTGAGTAATGATTATTACATTATCTCTGTTAAACACCACCCATAACTCAAGTAGTGGATGTTCAAGAAAAAACCGCCAGGCCGAATTGGGAGTGCGCTGGCCACTGGCCACTTCACACGAATGCTACCAGAGAGATGGGCAAAGATCGATACTCACTGAAGTCTGAGGGGGTTCATCGCAGTCGAGGTAGACGCGGTGAAGGTGGTGTGAAGATCTAATCATGTCTCCGCAGGCAACATGGCCCGAGATCGCACAAAATAGAGAGGTTTGGACGGGAAAATAGAAGGCCCAGCAGTCTTTTGGACACAAAGTAGGGTACAAAAAAAAAATTGCGTAGTGATATTTTTACCGTTCTATGGCCTGTTTCAGCACTCTCCAGATATGTTTTAGTTTACTCATTTGAAAGATAGTTAACATTTTACACAAATTCTAACATTATATCTGGTAGATAGTACCTGCCTCGCAAAATAAGAATTTAAAGTGGGTTAGGAACAAAATAACCTTTTTGAAGCTGATTTAAGACTTGTTTTTGACTAGATAACTTTCGGAAATTGCATCAGTTTCTTATAATAATAATATTTCTGAAATGGTCAAAGGAACCAAGAACCAGATACATGCATGCCAACAAGCAAAAGGAATATGTAAGGTGGTATTCTGTAGTTTAGCTCTAAAAAATCACACTAATATTATTATGGTGAAAGTTTGTGAGTGTATTTTTATGTGTTTTACTTCTTTATGCATAAACGGCTGAATGGATTTGGATGAAATTGTGCCATTGTGTCACCTTATGTAAGATTTCTACATTTATATCTTACTAGCTGCGCCCCGCGGTTTCACCCGCATAAGTGTCGATTCCGTGGGAATATCGGGATAAAAAGTATCCCATGTGTTAATCCTGGTTATAAACTATCTGTGTGCCAAATTTTCTTCCAAATCCGTTAAGCCGTTTGTGCGTAAAGAAGTAACAAACATACAAACACACTCGCAAACTTTCGCCTTTGTAATATTAGTGTGAAATCCATATAGTGTACAGTTCGTGCCACGTAAGAAGAGACTTGACCCCGCCTCCCCACCTCTTTCCGCCGCCCCGATGACGCCCGGTCCCCGTCCCGCACCGGGCGTCATCGGGGCGGCCTCGGGCGGCGGAAAGAGGCGAGGGTGGCGGGGTCAAGTCTCTTCTTACGTGGCACGAACTGTACATAATAAAGAGTCTAATGCTATTTTTACCGCATTTTTAGATGGATTAATGATCCTACTAATCTTATAAACGCGAAAGTTTGTGAGGATGGATAAATGGATGGATGTTTGTTACTCTTTCACGCAAAAACTACTGAACGGATTTGGATGAAATTTGGCATACAGATAGTTTATAATCAGGATTAACACATAGGATACTTTTTATCCCAATATTCCCACAGGATCAATACTTATGCAGGTGAAACCGCATGGAGCAGCTAGTCCTAAATAAATGTATAAGTAAACAATATTATCTACAATCATAAATTATATTAGCAGCTTAGTAACAATCATGTGCAGTCTAAAAAGAATAATCATCCTTTAGTTTTATGAACTAACATAAATCATAGACAAAAGATTTTTCCTACCATAGAGGTTGGCTTTCTGAGGCAGAATAACAGTATACCTGGGCCTTGTAATGAAAATTGTAAAAAATAACATTTTGTGATGAAATACACTCACCGGCACGGAAACTTGGCCACTCGTGATTTTGCTGATTATTTGCATTAAAAAAATTGCATTTGCATTTATGACAATAAATTAAGGGTAAGTGGCTTTAATACGTGTCTCTTATGCTTTAAGGTCTTAGAAATTAAAAGATTACCTCACCAATAAATCAGTTTTTAAAATCACGCACTTTCACTGAAATTAGGAATTTTTCACTATAAATTTAAAAACACTACAAAATAAAAAATAAGGTATTTTTCGTTATTGTCTATACGTTTTAATATCGGGTGTTTCCTCCTCTAGCCCTGATAACTGCCTGCATTCGATCTGGCATAATTTGGATGATGTTTCGGACATCAACTTGCAGTATACTGCGCCAAGCGGCCAGCGCTGCAGTTCGGAGCTGGTTTAGAGTTTCCGGCGGGTTGGAGCTGGACTTTATCTTTCTTTTGAGCATGTCCCAGATATGCTCAATTGAGTTTAAGTCTGGGCTACGAGCTGGCCATTGCAATTTTTGTATGCCAACCTCTTCCAGATATTCTTCAACGCAATGTGCAACGTGTGGGCGTGCATTATCGTGCATTAGGAGGAATTGGTAGTGTCCAATGAACCCCGAATATGGCATTACGTATTCCTGAAGAACTTCCTTGATGTATCGAACAGCTGTTAGGCGATTATCGACGATAACCAACTCTGTACGTGCGTCGGAACTTATACCTCCCCATACCATTATTGAGCCTCCATGGAAACTCACTGTTGGAGTGGTAGTAATGGGTAAAAACCGCTCTCCTCTTCTTCGCCACACTCGTTCTCGACTATCTGGAGAACGTAAAGCTATTCAACACTCGTCTGAGAACAATACTCTAGCCCAATGCTCGTGGGTCCAGTTAACGTGTTCTAGTGCGAAGTGAAGTCGAGCTACTCAGTGCTGTCTGAGCAGTTCTGGACCTCGTGCTGGTCTAAAAGCTTTTAAATTGACTTCCCCCATTCGTCTTCTCACCCTACGCTCACTAACAGTAACGCCTCTCACAATTTGAAGCCGCTGGCGTATCTCAACAGCGGTCAGGTAGCGGTTTTTCAAAATCTCCAGGACAATAAAGCGGTCGTCTCGGGCCGATGTGCACCTTATGCCTCCACTGCCTGGCCTGCGGGTGTACTGGCCTGTCTCCTGGTATCTTTTAAGGGCATACTGCATTGATGACCGTGGTACGTTAAGAGCAATAGCAACTTCACGCTGTGTTAGCCCTTGGTTAATTAACGCAACGGCTTGTGAAACCTGTGCTGGGGTTAGAGGCATTTTTATTGCTTTTAAAGCACCTTTACTTATTGAATTAAAAGCATAAAATCACAATAATTCAAAAACCGAACAGTAAACTTTTCACAACACACAAATTTAAAACGTGAACTTGTCACTCAAATGACCCGATTCAACTGTAAATGAAACGTTTTGTCGTGGTGCACTAAAACATAATGGATTACCCTCTTGAACTAAAAGTAAACATTTTTTGACATACCTGCATAACAAACATTCATCAGAAACACTTAAAACTTTTGCTATCGCAAGATAAGCGCTTGGCCAAGATTCCGTGCCGCTGAGTGTATTATGATTAAATTAATCCATTAGCAAAGACATGGTATTGGAGCAATTGTAGCGGTATCTACAACGATATTTCCTTAATATTTTGATAAGGGATATTTCCTTAATTTTACTGAGGTAAGATTACTAGCAGTGTTATTGAGTTTTTCTATCTGGTATATATAGTTGCTGTGGGATTTGTGTGCGGTTGATGCAATAGGCTCGCCCTCTGTTTCATGGGACTTAAACATAACTGCGAAATATGAGTATACTATGGTATACCTCTGCCCAATCCATCGGGGAAACAAGGCATGAATAATGTTATGTTAAATGTTGTATAAAGAAGATTGGGAGAGCTAATTATGTTTGCAATAAATTCCAGCAGCTGTTTGCACTGAATACTATTTTGAAAGATTTTTTTTTGCACACATTTCTTTAAAGTTTAAACATTCCTATAAATCATTCAACCAAAGAACCAATTGTTTATCAAATACTGGCAGCCTAAGTGATTTACTGTTCATTATAAATACCAATAAAGGGAGAGCACGGAATCAATGAGAATATGAAATATGAATCGTTTTCAAGACGAAGAATTACGAGTTAACGTGATTCATTTGAATAATTTTGATGTTAAAAATTGAGTTCAAGGACCTCAATTATACTCACGAAATTAACGTAGGGTGTGAGGAAACAGTGGTTTAAGATTTATATGACCTCATTGCATGTGCATTTCAAAAAGTATATAAAAAAAAATTGCAACCAAAAAACGAAAAAATCCGCGTACCTTTAGCATCGCAATCAACACAATATTTATTGTCCTCGTCCTTCAACATCTGCATCAATATGTTCTGGCATCTGTCCTGGATCTGTTTGGCTCGATCTTTTTCACTTTTAGAAGACATTTCTTTGAAATATTATTAGCAAACGATATCAAATTCAATGAAAATGGGTGGAATGCTTGTTTGTTGAAGGAAAGAGAAACCATAGATGATAGAGCTAAAATGACAGCAGATTTGATGAGTTGTGTTGTCATTTTTCTCTATGATTTTTGACAGAATCAGAAAAACACTAAAATCAAAGGAGTTTTTATCTCTCAAACAAAGTTGATTCAAAGAATGCTAAAAAAATAAGACAGTCAGGCTGATCCAAGATTGATTATCAGATCAATAAATAATGGTTTTTTTTTTTTATAAATAAAGGGGCTATGTTTTTTTCCTTTAAAAAACTAACGCATTTATCCTCAATATGCGTTCCTGAACGCAATATATTTTGTCAATGTTACTTTTGACTGTTTTTAGACACTTGTCAAAAATTGCAAAATTTTGCTTTGTTTTGAATACATACGTGCACTTTCTCACTATTTATTTATAATAAATAAATCGCAGTTATTCCTAAACTTATAAACTCGGAAGATAAAAACAAGTGCTCTTCGAGATCCCAAAGTTATAACATCCACTGGGTTGAAAATAAATAAGTTATCGTTAATTAGGAAATGTGTTGAACGCACTTTCTTGCAAATTTTAACATTACACAATGGGGAATCAGCTTGTGGGTGTCGCTCCGTCGCAAATATATCCCGTAGAACATTACCTGAGTGACCATGTAGACTTATCGTTTGATCAGAGGTATGATTCAATTTTCTGTGTATCAAAATGTCAATATTGATAAAGTGTTTTGATAAAAATATGTGTACAATATCCACGTCGCATATAATATTATCAAATTCAAACTAAAATCTTTAATAAAAAAACTGTATGGCAAGCCAGAAACATATTTCCTTTCATTATTTTATGTATATAGCCATTTGCGTCCTACTGCAGGGCCTTCTTTCCCTCCTTCCACTTATCCCTATCGACTGCTGTTGTGGCCTATCTTTATGAAAAAAAAGTTAAGAAACATATTCCCTTAAAATCAAAATAAAATTTTGAGTCGGAACAAGCATAATCATATAATGTTCCCACTGCTGGGACACAGGCCTCCTTTTTCTGTGAGAGGCCATAATCCACCACGCGGGCCCGGTGCTGGTTGTTGGATGAACTAGCTCCAACGATGATGCAGAACAAGCCCCAATCATTTTATCTTTACATCTTTGTTTTGGCTAAGACTGTGAACATGCTTTGACATCATATTTTTATGTTACAATAGCCAATATACATGTTATACCGTCAAGACAATAGAAAATGCA
Organism: Luperina testacea; assembly: GCA_927399505.1. Taxonomy (NCBI): domain Eukaryota; kingdom Metazoa; phylum Arthropoda; class Insecta; order Lepidoptera; family Noctuidae; genus Luperina; species Luperina testacea. The sequence goes on along the minus strand of OV656777.1, from coordinate 9,322,493 downwards.
TAACATGCTTAAAAATACATTTTTATTCAAAATGCGTAAAAAGTTAATTTTACAAATATTTTCTTTCTAGCCTTGGCTCTACCCGTTTCCTGAAAGTGGCTCGCGCCAGATCTCGTGAAGGCCTAGTAGTGGTGAAAGTATTTGCGGTCCATGACCCATCACTACCGCTAGCTGAACACAAGGAGAGGATACTGAAGATAAAGGAGCAGCTGGCTTCGGCATTCAACTGTTTGCCATTCCAGAGGGTTATTGTAAGTTTTAGTTTTTAGCTAAATTATTCTTTCAATCAAAAAAGGATTTACATAATAGGAATATGTATAACAAGGATTTAAAAAGAACAAGTTTTTTTAACTACTCTTTTGTTTCACTAGCTGAAGTTGAGAAACAATTATACATGAAATTAATCTAGTGGCCCAGTGGTATCGGCGCTGACTTACAAGTTGTAGGTCGTGAGTTCGAACCCAGACAGGCGCTTTACTTAGTGTATTTAATTTCTTCACTATTTCTCTCAAAACTGTGAAGGAAAACATTGGAAATGGGCATATCCGAGGACCAAAAAATAATCGAAGACCCGTGACACCTACCAACCCGAACGGGGCCCACTTGGTAGATTATAGCCCACTCCCTCGCGAAGAAAGTAGGCCTGTGTCCCAGGAATGGGAACATTATAGGTTGATTTTTGCTATACCTTGAAATGTCGATTCACTGAGACAGTCAAACACAAACCAATTATTTATTTTTATCTTTATGTAACATATTAATTTTACCGATTTTTATCTTTTTTCCAGCTTACAGATAAAGCAGGTCTATTAATGCGCGAGTACTGTAAATGCAGCGTCTACGACCGCATGTCCACTCGTCCGTTCCTCACCACTCTTGAGAAGAAATGGATCACCTTCCAAGTGTTGTACGCACTCCACCGCATGCACAAGCTTGGGATTTGTCACGGTGACATAAAGGTAGGCATTTCGAAAAATCAACACACTTACGTATTGTATTCTAAATTGCAAATGGAAACCTTTTCAAACGACTTACTTTACATTCTTCGGAGACTTCGGAGCTACGTGTTTAGAGCTGTGTCATAAATTTTTTTTTTGCATAAAAACTTTCTACTTACTTTTTTTGCTTTAGAGCAGTGGTGACCCAGTGGTATCGGCCGCGACTTACAAATTGTAGGTCGTAAGTTCGAACCTTGGGAGGCAATCATTTAATTAATTCTCAAATCATTTAGTTAATGAAATCATTTACACAAAGTAAAGCTACTTTGTGTAAATGATTTCATCACCATCGCGAGGAAACTAGCATGTCCGAGAAGCAAAAAATCGAAGATATGTGACATCTGTCAATCCGTACTGGGTTCGCATGGTGGATTACGGCTCACTCCCTCTCGAAGATAGGAGCTCTATGTCCCAGCAGTCTGAACAATTTAGGCTGATTATGCACAGATTCTAAACTTCTCATTTTCCAGCTAGAAAACATAATGGTAACCTCCTGGCTGTGGGTGCTGCTCACAGACATAGCATCGTTCAAGCCGACCTTCTTACCCGATGACAACCCCGCAGACTTCAGCTACTTCTTCGACACGTCTCGCAGGAGGCTTTGCTATGTCGCGCCGGAGAGATTCGTGAGGGCGCCTGACCCGCATAATAGACCTGCGGTAAGTATAACCGAAAGAAAAAAAAAAACTGGTCCACTTTAAGGCACACAATATACAAAAAAAAAAATGAAAAACTTAGTTATAACAGTACTAACTTTTGCCCGTGGCTTCGCCCGCGTGGCGGAATTAATCCCACGGAAACGTACTACCAGGATAAAAAAAAGTATCCTAATTCACTATGACCACTCAATGATTCCTTAAAATCACTTCGAAACTACGTCATTTCCTTAGATATTCATGCCAACTTCGCGGTCATTTCGCGCGGATTCGTTCATTGTGTCATAAAGAGTACGTTACCTGTAGTGCGATTCTGTAACATGATTCTGTGAAGTGAGCGTGGAGCGAGCTGTCAATAGTGTCTATTGCAAAAACAAACTCACTTCACCTAAGTTTTCATGGTGAGATTTTTACAGAATCGACCGGCAGGTCATGGTTTACTCATGTGTCAAATTTCACACAAATCTGTTCAGTTGTTTAAGTGTGAAAGCGTCACAAACAAAGAAACTTACTTTCGCAATTATAATATGTATTAGTTAGGTTGGTGCCTCACGACTGCGCCAAACTTAATTATCCATACTATCCATACTAATAACTATTATAAATGCGAAAGTGCGTCTGTCTGCCTGTTACCTCTTCACGCTTACACCGCTGAACCGATTTAGATGAAATTTGGTATGGAGATAGTTTGAGTCCTTGGAAAGGACATACGATAGTTTTTATCCCGCTATTCCCACGAGATCGACACTTATGCGGGTGAAACCGCGGGGCGCTGCTAGTACTTTAATGCCCACACGATAAAGTTCAGTTTACGCCAAACATTTTTATAACTTTTTCAGAGCGACTAACCGCTCTGAAATCAACTCAATTACCACTAAAATAAAGTTGATATTTGTTTAACTTGAAATAACAGCAACTAGAAACATACATTTGAATAGAACTTAGGTAATGATCATAATAATTACATTTTACAGGGTGATGACAGAATGGGCGGTCTGTTGCTGAGTGAATCACCCTGTAAAGTTGGAGAACTTGTTCCAAGTATGGACATATTTTCAGCTGGGTAAGTTTCATTACGAAAGTATTATCATCATTATACTAATTTAGGTATAAGATCTTTCTTTCTTATTATAAACCCACAACATATGGGTATTTCGTATCAGGGTTATATTATTATGTTTCTTTTATTATATTTTTGGGGCTGTTATTAGATGATCAAGCTAGCACCCATCAATCAATAATTTTTAAGGATATTGCTAATCCATTGCTTCATATGTACAGACGCCAGCACATCAAGCTATCCGAAACTATCAAATTTTCCCAATCAACTTTGAACCTTATGCTATAGCAATAAAGTTGAAAATATATTAAAGAAATTTGACAGATTGTAGTAGCTTGATGTGCTGGCGTCTGTACAAAAAATGCGTCTGCTCAGCAACGTAAATAACGCAACGAATGTTTGTTACGATAAGCTAGATTTTTGTAAAAAGTTTCACTATTTTTCACATCAAATTCTTTTCATAAAATATACACCAAAAAAATAGCCGCCAAATTGCCCATGTCGATTGAAAGTTGCCCTAGCTCATGTAGACCAACCTTTTACCCAAACATATCAATTAGCAATTAACTAACAGCACATCGAACATATCCTCATCTGATAACATTCATGCCCCACCAGATGCGCCCTCCTAGAACTTTGGAACGATGGCACTCCCGCCCTCGACCTGCCCGGTCTATTAGCCTACCGTAACGGCGAGGACCGGCCGCCTACCATGACGTTGACAACTGAGGAAACGCAGCTGAAGACCCTGCTGCACTCCATGACTGAAAGGAACCCCAGGGATAGGAGGACCGCTGAGCTGTACCTGGATGAGGCTAGGAGCAAGTGAGTGGAGGCATTTATTTATGTCATCTTTTTTTTTCACATACCCCACTCCTTCGAGAGGAGGCCTCTGTCCCAGAAGTGGGAACATTATAGGCTGGTTATAACTGCCTCTGGTTTGGCAACCAACAAAAAAAAAAAACTTTATTCTTAATAAACTTTAACTTATCTAAAGATCTGATATTTTTTTTTTCAGATTATTCCCAGAATACTTCTACTCCTTCCTGCAATCATACATGCTGATATTTTCCGCTCAGCCCATACTACCTCCCGACGAGAAAATACTCCGCATACATCAAGACATAAGGAACATCATAAAAATCTTCACCCAACCGTCAGACGCCAAAAACTACCAAGACTTAGTAGAAGAAACCACAGACATTCAGAACATACACAATATAGATAAATTAAAAGACAAATTCAAAGTTTTGAAAGTCAATACGACAGATTTTGACGAAGATGATGATAAGGCACCAGAGAGAAAGGATATGGGGCCCGATAGTGAAGGTTTGATACTCATTACGTCATTGGTGACGTCATGTATAAGGGGGCTGCATCATTGTACGTCGAAGTTGTTTAGCTTGGAGATTTTGCAGCTGTTATGCGAGAATTCTAGTTCGGAGACCATTTTGGATCGGATCTTGCCGTATATTGTAAGTTCATTTATTTACTTAATTATTTTGCCTTCTTTACCTGGGAAATAACTTTTTGATAGCCTCAAATGTTCCGTAATTAAGTCCATAGACAAAAGGTCTATGGACTTTACTGATTTAAGTAATTCGGCCTTCTTATTGATAAAATATATATTTTTTTTTATTCTTAAAAATCATAACGACATTTTTTTTATGGTGGTCCATTCTTTCTTCAACAGATCCACCTATCACACGACAGCGTATCCCGCGTCCGCGCATGCGCAGTAGCGACCTGCGCGCGCGCCGTCGCCCTCGTACGATCGCTACCCAACGCCGACTGTAATGTGTTCCCGGAATATATCCTGCCGGAGTTGGCGCCCCGCGCTACGGATCCTAGTGTGCCAGTGCGGATTGCCTATGCTAATAATATCGGTGAGTTTATACACATAACATCACGCCTGTATCCCCCCCCCCTAAAAGGTTACGCAGAAGCAGAAGTGTATAATCTGTTCACATTTCGCCAGTTATACTTAAGGGGGAAGCGCTAAGGTAGCCCGCGAAATTCAAATTTTCTTACTTTTTCCGCAATTTGCTGGTCAGCATTAAGTTGCACGTTGATTAATATATGAATCGCGGCCGTAACCAACATGTATTTACAGAATTATAATCATTAAAGTCATCAACACAACTCCCCAAGACCACGCAAGTCCGAAGAATGATAATTTCATGAAACAGTTATTCTTTGGACTTACGTGGTCTCAGAGAGTTGTGTTGATGACTTCAATGATTATAACTCCGTAAATATATGTCAGTTACGGCCGCGATTCATACATTAATCAACGCACAACTTAATACTGACCAGCAAATTGCAAAAAACCCAAAAAAAAAACAAATTTCGCGGGCTACCCTGGCGCTTTCGCCTTAAGTCCCATGTAATAAAGGGTTAGCCTAATACCATCAACAGAGGTGAAATGCAAATTCCAGGCTGCTACCGTAAAATTCCTGTTGGAAAAACCTAATAACACTGCCCAATCTGGTGACCGAACCCAGGACTATACTCAACAGTACAATGCGCGCCACGAAAGATGAGACTTGACCCCGCCTCCCCCGCTCTTTCCGCCGCCCCTATGACGTCCGGTCCCGTCCCGCACTCAGACCTCATACCGCTAAAGATACCTAAAATCGTGTACTGCGCATGTCAAACCACGTGGTGTGTCAAGTCTCATCTTTCGTGGCACGCATTGTAGTTCTTGCTACCAGGGCGTTAATTCACTATGACCACTCGAATGATTCCTTACTCGAAACCACATCAATTCCTTAGCAAATCACGCCAACCTCGCGTTCGTTTCGCGCGGTTTCATTCATTGTGTCATAGAGAATACGGCCTCTGATAACTAGAGCAAAAGAAGGTAATGGGAGGCATGAATTTACAAAGAAAAAACTTACTGACGCAATGAAACATCAATACATCTTTTAACGCCATCTTTGCAATGCAAAATGTGTTGCTACCTTTTTTTTTTATCTTGGAGAAATGCTCATGCATACTGCACTACCACGGGGAGATAGTGCAGTTATGTGGGACTCTAACCCACTAAAACTCCACGGTGTCCTCCTCTGCCGCTTACGGCGGGAACACGGGCACGCGTTAGCACTCATCCGCGAACCCGCCGTGGCTGTCCGTTGCCGGACCCTCCTCTGGGGAGTACTCCCCATCACCGGCGCACCAGAACACATAGCACGCCGTGACCACCCCAGGGACCAAACCAGCACATGGGCGCCAGACGTCCCCGTGTCTGGGCACCCTTGGTCCCCCTGCGACGGGTCAGGACATTGGCACCGCCACCTGCCAATTTTCGGCTGCAGAGGATAGGGAGAGCGGCCAACGTAATACCGACACTCCTCTTCCCCTGCAGCCCCACCGCGTCCGCCATCGTACGGTGGCGACCCCGTCAAGGCCGCGGAAGGTAGGGAGAGCGGCGCACCGTAATACCGGCACTCCTCTCCCGCCGCGGCCTCCAACCCTCAGCCGCGATGCCTCAGGTACGACATCGCGGCCCGCCTCAGTTGCGATGTCGCCCAAGCGACACCGCAACCTACTTTTGGCCGCTATGTCGTTGGCTTGTCGGCAAAAGCCCTGACGAGCGGCCCCTCCTCGGGTTCCTCTTCGCTTCACCGTGGGTGTCCAAGCCACATGTGTTGCTACCTACACAAACTCTTCACAAGATGGAATAAATAAACAATATTACTTCAACAGCAAAATTGGCGGAGACTGCGGTACGTTTCCTGGACCAGACGCAGAACATGGTGGATAAAGAAGCTGCCAACATTAACTATGAGACTGAGTTGTCTGCGCTGCATGAAATGGTATGTGGACGAAATTATTAAAGTTTCAATCATTATTATAGAAGTCAAAAACTTGTCTTTTTTGCATATTAATCCGATATTACAGCTGTCGCTTTAATGGCGACATTAATTTAATACACGTATACGTTCTCGGATCGTATTTCATTAAAGGTTATTATTTATTTTCAATTTTCTAAAATATCATCTTGGAGTAACCTGTACTTAAAGAACTGTGGCGTGGGTCATTTGCCAATAACATGCAAAGAGTAGGCGAATTGAAGGAATGAGAGAGTCGGCGAGTGGCGCAGGCGGTAGTTTGAAATTACGAATTATTTTATGTTGTTGTATTTATATGATTACTGGCTACTAGCCCTACCCGTGTGTTAAATGAATGTCGCCATTGTAGCGGCACGTTGTATAACAAACTTAGCATTTTCTTCTTGGTCGACTGACACCAACCGCGTGGTGGATTACGGTTCACTTCCTCTCACGGCGAGGAGGCCTGTGTCCCAGTAGTGGAGGCCACTGTATAAACACAAGCCATAATAATTAACCATGCCATAATTAGCCATGTTTAAAAATGACTAAAAAACCTTTTGTCGAAAACGTAATATATTTACACAAATTATCTTGCGAATCGTACTATCGGAGTGGCAGAGAAGGGTTTCGTAAAAAAAGCTACATCGATCCATTATTTTTCTTTTTTCTTTAAACCAATTTCAATCATATGCCACAGTTTATAAAGTTCAGTTTGAAATGTTTCGCAGCCGTTTAATAATTTGTTTCTTTGTTTCAGGTACGGAAAGTCACTTCGGGTCTTCCAATGTTATTGTTTTTCTTTATACAAATTTAAATCATATGTCACAGTTTATAAAGTTCAGTTTTAAATGTTTCGCAGCTGTTCAATCATTTGTTTTCTTTGCATTAGGTGCGGTCAACAGTATCATATCTACTGACTGATTCGCAAGCGGTGGTCAAGCGTGCACTAGTAGAGAATGGCATCACCAAACTTTGTATATTCTTCGGGAAGCAAAAAGGTAAGCTTTTTTCTCTTAATATACTTCAAGTTATGAAAAAAATGCACGTTTATTAAAGCCACAAAAATGTTTCCACGATTAATAATAATATTAAAATTGGATTATTTTTTTTTTTCAAAATTACAGAGCCTGGTAAGATTTACATATTCAGTTTCGTTATCATTATCATCAATCATCTTTAGTCATAGACAGCTTAAATTTGGCTATTGCTAGAAGCCTGCTACAGGCTCAATATTTTTTTTAAATAGCGTGATGCTAAATACCTTACGGCTTTGAAGATCCGTGGCATACCTACAACTTTCAGAGTGATTATTTTTTACAGAGATTAGTAACTCTGAAAGTTTAAAGTAATCAAACATTTGCAACAAGATATAAGCAAGTTAAAAAAATATGGATGTCACGTGACCACATTTGAACGTTAATATCTCTGAAACGTGACACTTTACGTGGGTTTTGTCTTATTATGTTTTCTGTTTGCATTGATGTCAGCTATCGATTTATATACTTAGGTTTCATGCGTGACCGCCATTTTGAAAAAAAAAACAAAATGGCGTGACAGTAGGTATGCCAGGGTCCATATGAAAATCTACAATCCCCTTTTCCACAATGCCATGTGACAATCGAGTTGCCGTAACAAAAATGCTTCGAAGAACATTTTCCTGTAGTTACAACGGTCAGGGTACCTACCACAGATATAGATACACCTAGATAACCCAAGAGCAACTACTTCGCGTGCCAAAAATCGCACCAGCTTACGTACAAAAATCTTAAGCCGGCACCTTCGTGCTCAATCCTGAGTACTGCTGGCCGGAGGAGCGTGAGCGCTGGCGCTAAGTCCCGGGGGGGGGGGGGGGGGGCGCACGCGGCGGCGTCAATTTCCCATCACTAAATAGTGCTTGTGAAGTCATAGTAGGTAAGTCAAAAATGGAACGCTTGGTTTTCATACAGATCGTGATTCTTGCATTATCTATTTGTATCTATATCTGTGGTACCTACCCTTATCGTCCGTTTAAAAAATCCGCCCTGTAGTTTGTACGAGAAAATAAGAAGCTGTGGTAGCTACGACCTTATTACCTTTTGGAACTGTGGTCTAATATTAATGATATCTCTATTACAGCTAACGACGTAATCCTGTCCCACATGGTGACGTTTCTGAACGACAAGGAGGAAGCTGCCTTACGAGGGTGTTTCTTCGAGCGTGTGGTGGGCGTCGCGGCCTATGTGGGGCACCACGCCGCACCCATACTCGTGCCTTTACTACAGCAGGTATATCGTCACCATCATTTCAGAATAATAACCCTAAAAATGGGACGCCGATATCCCGCCAGCAGTGGTGGCGGGATATCGGCGTCCCATTTTTAGGGTTCCTTACCCAAAGGGTAAAAACGGGACCCTATTCCTAAGACTACTGTCCGTCTGTCTGTCTGTCACCAAGCTGTATCTCATGAACCGTGATAGCTAGACAGTTGAAATTTTCACAGATGATGTATTTCTGTTGCCGCTATAACAACAAATTCTAAAAACAAAATAAAAATAAATATTTAAGGGGGGCCTCCCATACAACAAACGTGTTTTTTTCGGCGTTTTTGCCTTGTGGTATGAAACCCTTCGTGTGCGAGTCTGACTCGCACTTGGCCAGTTTTTTAATCCGATCGGTGCTTACAAAGATTAACGCGTTAAAAGGGACTACAGGACCTAAACACAAAAAAACGCAAGTTTTATACCTAATGGCTAAAAGTATATGATCGAGTACAGTAAACAAAATCAGAAAAAAATATGTGATATTCTTCAGGATATATGCTAGGTAGATAGTGTGTTGAAAACATAATACAACTAATTTGATACGATAGAAAAAATCACGAAGATACCCCTAAAAACTGTTTTTTTACAATAAAAATAAAGCCTAAGGCATTAGGTCCGCCTTTGTACCTTTTTGTGTGAAAAGTTTAAATAAATAAATAAAAACCATACTAATATACATACAATCATTCTGATTTTTTGTCAGATTATTCTACAAGCAACATACTAAAGCACTAGTGTATTAATTTTTTAGTCCAAACAATAGATTATTTGTAAATAGTTAATTGCTTCATATTTTGAAATAAATTACCAGCGTTGTGTCATCACACAACGCTGAAAAGACAGTCGCTATGCAGTCCGACAGTGACCGCGCTTTAGGTCATGTAGTACCCTTAAACAAACTAACAAACTCTTCAGATTTATTGTTAGTATGATACACAACACACACACAACACATACATACACAATACACAACACACACAACACAGTACAGTACATAATATTATTTTTTACATGGCTATAATTATGTGTTCCAGGGTCTTACAGATCAGTCCGAGTGGATAATAGCAAAAGCGTTAAGAGCTACGACCAACTTGGCAGAGTTAGGTTTGTTGCCCAAACAAGCGCTGTGTGACCTTGTGGCTGAGAGCGCTGTGTTCCTTGCGCATCCTAACTTATGGGTAAGTTCACTCCTATCTATTACTAATGTGATTTTAGATTGCTTGATTGATCCTATCTATTAGTAATTGAACGAATGTGATTTTAGATTGCTAGCTCACATATTGTTTTCTTATATGAATTGGCTACTGACGACCCGTAACGGCTGTCGAAAATCTACGAATGACAGCCGGGAGCAACGGCTTAACGTCCATGGGGTATCGTAATACCCAATAAGTGGGTTGTGGAGGTCAGATAGGCAATCGCTCCATGTAAAATACTGGTATTCAGCTGCATCCGGTTAGACTGGTAGCCGACCCCGACATAGTTGGGAAAAGGCTAGGCAGATGATGATGAATGGGGGTTTTCGACAAAATTTACGACACCAATTGGCACCACTTTGACAAGAGGTCTTCCATTTCGACAATTAATATAAAATATATGATGACATTCATCATTCGATTCATTCATTCGTTCATCATTCCGTCATGACTAAAGAAAATATAGGCTCTTTGACAGATGCCTGGATCTGACGTGTCAGTGCTGCCACCTAGCGAACGTCATTCCAGAAAACCCTCATTGGCTACCAATGCTACTATGCAATCATAAAAAGAATACCGTTGGACTTTGTGAAGGCAATATAGTGACGTTTTAGCTCAAATAAACTAGCGTGATTTTTAAAGAAATTCGTTGTATACGATCTCGTTTTTCTTACAACATTCATATTATGATTTCTTTAATCAGATTCGTCACGAAGTTTGCGGGTTGGTATCTTGCGTGTCGAGCCTTTTGAATCCTATCGACGTGAACTGCAAGATATTGCCATTGGTATGGCCGCACCTGAAGCACAAACTAATACAGGTAACAGATAAATATAATTTATATTTATGTTATAACTAGCTTCTGTCCGCGACATCGCCCGCGTGAAATTTCTTGTTTTTTAGCACTTCTAATACCTACATACTTGATGGTTTTCACCAAAGGCTTATGCTTTTTATTAAAAACCGCAATGGGTTATATAAATCCTACCTTCTACTAATATTATAAACGCGAAAGTTTGTGAGAATGGATAGATGTTTGTTACTCTTTCACGTAAAAACTACTGAACAGATTTGAATGAAATTTGGCACACGTATAGCTTATAACCAGTATTAACACATAGGATACTTTTTATCCCGATATTCCCACGGGATCGAAACAAATGCTGGTGAAACCGCGGGGCGCTGGTAGTTCTGAAGTGTAAACATAAACATAATATAACATAACATAATTTTTTGTATTATTGTAGGTGGAAAGAGCAGAACTACTATTAGAAAGTCTAGCGGAGCCCATCCCGCGAAAAGTGCTGGATGCTGTGCTGCGTCACGGCGATGTAGATCGGCTTGTACATACGTTACGAGAGCGAAGGAATACTAGGCTCAAGGTAATTCTAACATAATTTAGTAGTTTGACGACACGGTTGGCGCAGTGGCTGTGCGATCGACTGCTGCGCTGCGTGTCGCGGGTTCGATTCCCGCACGGAACAAATATTTGTATTGCCTACAGGTAGTTGTTCCGGGTCTGGCTGTTTGTGTATGTGAATTTAAATTTTTGTAAACGCACCCAAAATACAGGAGTAATTCCTAGTGTGGGGCAACGTTTTTATAAATAAAAAAAAATTTAAAAAGTATTCTACATACAGACGGAACTCGCATGATGAGACGCCAGCACATCAAGCTACTACAATCTGTCTTTCTTTAATAGATATTCAACTTTATCGCTAAAGCATAAGGTTCCAAGTTGATTGGGAAAATTTGACAGCTTCGGGTAGCTTGATGTGCTGGCGTAACCTGCCAAGAAGCTGATATCGACATTTTCAATACTAGTGTTGCTAAATTGAAGAAAATTTTATCTAATTGCTTCTTCGAGCGTAAATAGTAATTTTTCTGTTTTGTCTTATAATTATAGTCTATATCACAGATTATGTATTTCTGTTGCCGCTATAACAACAAATATTAAAAACAGAATAAAATAAATATTTAAGGAGGGCTCCCATACAACAAACGTGTTTTTTCGGCGTTTTTGCCTTGTGGTACGGAACCCTCCGTGTGCGAGTCCAGCTCGCACTTGACCAATTTTATTCCATACTAGAACTGTCAGACGTCAATTTAATTCCACGATTTAAAGATATAGACTTCAGCCCATAGTTGTTTAAAGTTATATCAGAGTTACAATAAACGCGTTTAAATTAATAATAATAATAAAACTATTGCATAAAAGGTGTTGCAGTAAATACATTAAAAACAGTTGCACTACAATTGAACACTGGTATACAACAAAAATGGTTGGGGTACTGTCCTCTTAGATAGGCTACATAATAGCCTGTAGTAAAGAGAAACAGTGCCGTATCCCTCTAGAATGGAGAAATCAATTGCTCAGTGTTAAAAATTAAAAAAAATAATGGTATTAGTTTTAATAACATAAAACAAACAAATATGGAATATGCCTGAAAGTGGTATTGTGTGTGTGTGTGTGTGTTTGTGTGTGTGTGTGTGTGAGTGTGCGCGTGCGTGCGTGTGTGTGTTTTGAGAATATAAGTGTAGCGTGTATACTTATAATTTATCTAGCTTATATTATTATTTCAGGTAAAACAAGGAACAGTGCCACAGTATTCTGAAATGGGGCAGCAACTTAGAAACTTATTTAGAAGACTTGCCTCTGATGGTGAGTAACTGTTAATATAATAATTATTAGTTAGTTACTCTTGTACGCAAAATACGCGCATTGACGTGGAGCTGCGGACACCAGCCCGTATTACCTACCTATTAGTTAGATTTAGATGGTCTATGATAAATTTCATTTATTTGCGTAAATTCTCTTTTAGCTCTCTACTCTGGATGGAATACTTATGGAATGCTGGAGCATAACTAGCTTTCGTGTATCCACACGAAAGCTAGTTATGCTCCAGCATTTCATAAGTAAAACAAATCTTAAGGAAAACCATACTTTCATTGCATAAATTTAACATTAAAATAGCTTGATGAGGGATATGTCAATTCCAGCATTAGCATAAATAATTTCCAATCAATCTAGACTTGTTTGTGACATTTACTAAATTTATTTCAGGCATGACGGAGCATGTGGAAAATCAGCTGTTGGCTATGAGTGCGCATTTAATAAAAATACAAGGATCATCCACACAGGTGAGTTACATTTTGTATCCGTAACGATTCTAAATCGACTTAATAATTCCTCAAATATTAATAAAAAAAAAAGTTTAAGTATTTGAATGTGCAAACAGATACATACACTTACGGAATGAAAAGGCTTAAGATTTTTAATAACATTCTTTCCCCGCATAAGGTGACATATTATACCTGGCTAGGTGCATGTCATGCTCGGACCAGAAAAAAAAAATACTGAAATTGCTTTACTTTTCCATTATTCGACTGAATTTCGTTCTGATATTTCTCCCTTAAACTGACGAAATTTTAAGAACGTCCACATCAGTCTGATCTCAGTCTCAATCTGTCAAAAATACCTCTAATTCCCTACATTTTTGACAAGTTTTTGACATTGGTTGTCGCTGTCAGCGACTCGCTGAGATGAGATTACGACTAGATTTTGAACGTCTTCAGTTACGGGAATGAGGGTATTCTGAAATGACGTTAGGTGGTAGCACTGATACGTCAGGTCCAGTCATCTGTCAAAGAGCCTATATTTTCTTTATTCATGACTGAATGATGAACGAATCAATGAATCGAATGATGAACGTCATCATATATTTTATATTGGAAGACCTCTTGTCAAAGTGGTGCCAACTGGTGTCGTAAATTTTCACGAAAACCCTCATTGGCCTTCTGATTTAACAGCTATAGCCGACATGCGACAGCCTTAAAATCAAAACTCTTTTATATTTCCAGCACATAACAGAAGCTCCCGGTCGGTTGAACTTACAACAGACAATCATATCGCGCGCCGTACAACTGGACACCGGCGCCGCAGACTCCATGCAACATGTCGACAAACTGTATAACTCTGCACAGAATAGGTAAGTTAATAAAACATATTCGTATCTAGTAAGTAAGCATAATTATCCGTTGGTCCTGCTGTAATTAGTATATCTTAGGGTCCAAACTGACGGAATCCATTTGAACTGACATAACGTCGTTGCGCGTGCAAAAGCCGCTATGTGTTATTTAGTTATTTTCGGTTCTTTATGCAGTTTTAATCGTTATTTCAATACACACATACTGTATAAACAGCTATGTGATAAGTGCAATATTTAAAGAGTTAAGGAATGTAGCTATGTGATATTCATACATCGAAAGTTCCGTATAAACACGCTAAATGTTATAATTCATGTAGCTCAAATAAGTTCACTAAAAACACATAGCGACTTTTGCACGCGCAACGGCGATAACTAGGTTTCGAAGCAGTTAAGTCAACTGCATCTAAACTGCGATGTTGCAGCTGAAATGCAGTCCGTATTTTTAGACCCTTAGGCCGGTTTTAGTGCTTGACTGACCGTCGGTGCGTACCATCGGTCCTGACGATACGCGTAACCGATCGTCAGTTTTTACCGTTCAGTGCTCTCCTGACCAGCCAAACTGGCCGGACTGATACAGTCACAAACACGTACACGAACGAAATGAACGCGTTTACAAATTGTTTAATTGCTGCTTACTTGCTTTGTATAACACGTGGCCCTTGTCCCACAGAAGTTCACGAAGTCGAACTTCGGTAATTAGGCGTTCGGTGTCAATGTATGCCATGTTTGATCAAAATTAGGTACCTATAAAATCAAACAATACTATTGAAGTTTTGAACTCGACGATACGCGTATGCGTACGGTCGGTCCACCGATCGGTGTAGCACTGAACGCGTTAATATGTATCCATAGCGCGTCGGTCGACCGACGGCACGCATGCGGACGCGCTCGACCGACGGTCCTCGTACGCAGTGCGTAGCAATATACGCGTGCGTACTGTCGGTCGAGCACTGTAACGACTTGTGAATTTTCATACAAATGACAAGCGCGACCGACGTACGCACCGACGGTCGGTCAAGCACTAAAACCGGCCTTAGTCGTTCCGGGTATTCAGAAGCCCGAAATGTCTGACAACCAGTCTTATAAAGGGTTTATCGTGTATCTGCCAGGGTCGGGGGTTGTTCGAAAGTGTTACCATGGCCCCTGGCACAGGTAACTGAAGCAACACTGGTGGGTTTTAGTCAGTAAAAGTCTGACACGCCCTCCCGCTCCGCCCGGAACGGGAGAAGTTATTTGATAGTTTTTTCTAAGATCTTTGAAAAAGTAATTTATAATAGCCTATGCAATTATCTTGAAAACAATCATCTACTTGCCATAGAACAAATGGGATTCAGAAAGAACAAATCAATTAACCTAGCGATATATAGTTTCTGCAAGCGAGTTCTAAGTAATATGGATAAGCGACGTCCAACTGTTGCCTTATTTATGGATATGACAAAAGCTTTTGACCGCGTTGATACTAACATACTATTGGACAAACTTTATGCTATCGGCATTAGAGGTAATGCTCATAATTTAATAAAAACATATCTGACTGGTAGACAGCAACAAACTGTAATATCAAAAATTTGCCTAAAAACAAAAAATATATCTGTATATAAATCTAGCCAGAGACATGTCAAATACGGCGTGCCACAAGGTAGCGTGCTAGGACCATTGCTTTTCTTAGTATACATTAATGACATTCCAGCTGTAACCAAAAATCCTATGACTCTTTTTGCTGACGATAGTACCATTCTTTTTGACTCGTATGACAATAATGATATTATCAATAATATAAATTTGACATTAAAAAATACAATTAATTGGCTAATAAGTAACAATTTAAAAATTAATATCAGTAAAACAAAAGCTATTAACTTTAAACAAAGGCAAGCGGCAGAGAATTTCAACATTAATTATAATGACCACACAATAGAAGTAGTGGAGTCAACAAAGTTTTTAGGACTACACATAGATAATAAAATGACATGGAAGAAACAAATAGAGCACATAAGTAACAAATTAAACAGTTATTCCTTTGCTTTACGTGGTCTCAGTAAAGTTGTTGATATTGCAACCACAAAAATTGCATACCATGGATATGTAGCATCTGCTCTTCGATACGGTGTCATTTTTTGGGGCAACTCCACTGATTGGGAAAGTGCGTTCAGGGCACAAAAAAGGTGTATAAGAGCTATGTGTAACTTAACTCAAACGGACTCATGTAAGCCTTACTTCACGAGATTAAAAATACTGACACTACCCAGCATCTACATCTATGAAACAGCTCTATTTATACATTCCAATCTGGAACTGTTTGAGTATCGCACAAGAAAGCGACATGCAGATAAATTATGCGTTCCTCAAAGTAAAACCGCTCTCCTTTCCAAAAGTTTTGTTTGCATGGGGCCAAAGATTTACAACAAGCTACCCTTAGTTATTCGCAGTTCCAATAGTGTAAATCTATTTAAAAAGAGACTCCAATCTCTCCTTACAGATAAGGCTTACTACTCAGTTAAAGAGTTCTTTGAAGAAAGGTTGTAGTGCAATTTATTTTAATTTGCTTTAATTCAATTTGACATTTATTAATTTGACTTTATGTAATGGATTGACTATTGATTATTTCTTTTATTTAATTTAACTTTATTATTCTGAATGTATTATGACAATTGTATTGTTAATATAATTTGCATGCTAACATAGCTGAATATGGTGAAACTGTACCTGTGCAACATCTTTTGTAAACCCATATTATGCAAATAAAATTATTGATTGATTGATTGATTGATAGTTTCCCGCCCCAAAAAAAGGGGGTATCATGTATACAAGGTAGCAAGGACATCGATGCGTAGCCTGTTACTATGGATACAGTAGTGCGATTCTGTAACCATCTCACCGTGAAAACTTAGGTGAGGTGAGCGTGGAGTGAGCTGTCAATAGTGTCAATTCCTAGCAAAAACAAACTCACATCACCTAAGTTTTCACGGTGAGATTTTTACAGAATCAACCGGCTGTACATGATTCTGAGCCCCCTAGGGGCGTTGAAATTTTAGCAATTTGTCTTTCTTCAAAACTTTCTTCCAAACATAGCCCTGCATTGTTAGATTCACATACAATCCTAATAAGATGATGTTCGGACTTTAAAAGAGACCTTGAGAGTTTGTTTCATCAGTCAGCTAGGAAACGACGCGCGACGGCGCCATCTAGTTTTTAAAATATTGACGTGTAAAAGAAATCTACTTAAATAATTAAACATTTCATTTCGTTGTATTTACAGACGAACCCATAAAACGTCGGTTTCCCACGAGACACACATGAACACAGAATGGCAACATATGTTCGGGCAGTCACACGAACAACATCCAAGGGGTAATGTGGATTTAACAGTACTTTTATGTATATGATCATACAAACTGAGTTCGTCTTATGGTATGTATTAGGTAATGTAGATTTAACAGCACTGTATACATTACCTAATATGATCAATTTGCTCATATACATACTATGTATATGACCAAATTGACCATACAAACTGAGTTCGTCTTATGGTCAATTGTATTAGGTAATGTAGATTTAACAGCACCTGTATGTATACATTACCTAATATGATCAATTTGCTCATATACATACTATGTATATGACCAAATTGATCATACGAACTGGCTGAGTTCGTCGTTATATGATGAATTGTATTTTCATTAATTTATATTAAAAAGAACATCTTTTCATTGTTATTATTAATAATTATTTAAATTTTATTTAAAGAAGAACCAACGAAGAGATCCGCAGGAGAATCTGCGGATCTCTTTATTTCTTCGATCACGTAGAGAAACTCCAAGCATAGCTCTCTTCATTGCTTTGAAAGGACTCCCACAAGGTGAACCGATGACCTGGTGAAGGCCGCAGGTTTCTCGCATCCGCTGGATGCCTATGGGGAGCCTATGCCTATGCTTTTGGGGAGGCCTATGTCCAGCAGTGGACATTTTCCGGCTGAAATTATGATGATGAATGTTCAATAAATTTCATCTCTCTTCCCTTGTCCCTTGTTACTCGGGGTCGGCGCAACACGTTGTCTTATTCCATTCTCTCCCTGTCTACCGTCACGCTGTCATTCACTCCCTTCACTTTCATATCATTCCTCACAAAATGCATCCAAAGTTTGAATAATCTGTTGATATTACGAGCTCGTGGTTAAATAATAACAGCCGCACGGGTAGATCGAGGTTAGTTCGTGGATGGGTGACCATCCTTTACATATCGAGACCCCTCCGTGTCTCGGAAAACACGTTAAGCTGTAGGTCCCGGCTGTCATTCGTGGATCTTTGACATTCGTCATGGGTAGTCAGAAGCCCAAATGTCTGACAACCAGTTTTGCCAAAGGGTATCTGGGTAACTGGGTTGTAGAGGTTAGATGGGCAGTCGCTCCATGTAAAATACTGGTATTCAGCTGCATCCGGTTAGACTGGAAACTGACCCCAACATAGTTGGGAAAAGGCCAGGCCAGATTGATTGATTAGTTTCACGTGGTTTTCAATTCCAACCCATTGTTAGAAGTGTTAATCGGACACAAATGATTCGCATTTTACACTGTCTACGAAGAAAATGATCAGCAGGGTTATTCCGTTTATTTACGCCAAAAAATCTACCCTAAGGTTGATGCAAGGATCAGGGGCGGTACCTTCATAGAAGCCGAAAAGCCCGGCTTGCCCTAATAAAATCATAATTCATAACAACAAACTTACTTAAACCTATCAATAAATAAATATATTAAAAAAATACCAATCATGAACCCGAACACAAACATTAATAGTTGAAAATCAGCCAATCCCTCAGTTGGGCGTTTTTTTTATACATTGAAAATCTGTGGGCTTGCCCTAATTTTGACCCCTAGGCACGCCACTGGCAAGGATACTCATATCCTGGAATCCACTCAAGGCCTAGTTGGATTGGTGGATTCTCGGACATGCGTTTCTGCGCATATCCCGAATCAGACTTTATGACGGCTCGGAACATGAGGCGAGTCGCTGAGCAGTAACAAATACACGTGTCAGCGGGGGTGGGGGGGGGAAGGTACTGCGCAACTAGTAGTCGCCTCAAAGACCTTGGGCATATCACACTGGAACAGCGCCGACAAAGGGGTAGGCTCATTGAGACGTACAAAATACTTACCGAACACTGCGAAGTGCCTTCAAGATGCGACTACACACTGAATGCGTAAACACATTTGCGTGGGCATTCCCAGGGCCGAATTAACCATCTCGGGGCCCCTAGGCACAGCTCGTTTCGCCCCCCCTTTTTCATACCACAACAACGCAATTTGGCTTTTACCTTATAATGTGAAAAAAGTTTCACTTTTACCGTGGTTTCATAAAACCACACAATCCCCTTTTTTCTTCTTTTTTTAACGGGGAGTGCTGGGCCCCTGGTCATAGTGGGCCCCTAGGCACTGGACTAAAGTGCCTTATGGATAATACAGCACTGGGCATTCCCTAAAGCTGTGGGAATATTCATAAAAAATCCCTTGAAGCAATTCTCGTCTAACCGAGTTGTAACAGCATGGAATAGGCTCCCGGAACTGCTTCAAGAATCGACTGGACAGACTATCTCAAGCTATACGATACACACGCATCAGCTAATTACAGTACCCGGCGATAAATATTGCACATCGACCTTTTTACACAAAACCATTTTATACAAAGAATAAAAATAATTATCAAAAGAAGCAAATCATAATTGTTTTAACAGCTCCTAATAGATACCGGACTGTTTGTATTTCGTGCGACAGAGATAACGCTCTACGAAGCCGAAATTAGCCGATTGTCTCTTTCCAAAGGTGGATGTGCAATATTTATCGCCGGGTACTGTAACTGCTAGTGTGTCTAACCAAATAATAATAAGGTTTGAATCGGGCTGTATGTACGTTTGGGTGATTTTTTTGGGATGGGTAAACGGAATAACCGGATCAGCGTTTCTATTTTCAGAGGGCGTAACTCAATCACAAGTGGTGTCGGGTAGCGGTGTAGTATCACAGGCGATGTCAGTACCTCCACATCACTCACAGCTAGGACACAGCGCTAGCTATGTACAATGTATGTATTTATACCATCTGATCATCATATTATATTATTTTGTCTTTCATTACATACTGGTGACGGGTACCAACCATTTTCATGTCAAAATGTTATCTTTTTTCTTATCTTAAGAGCGTTTACGACGTACGGCATTTCATACAAACTTTCAAGTCCTTGTTTTTCGAAATGAATGAACCGATTTTAATGAAACTTCATACGCATAAGCAGGATACAAAGGTCTAAAAAGTTAGTAGAGAACATTTTCGAAATGTCTTATTTAAAAAAAGATATCTGGAAATCTCCGTTTCTATGGAAAATTTTAAATTGGTCTAATTTGGTTGTAACACTATTTTTCGAAAATTGTCTTAGCTAACTTTTTAGACCTTTGTATCCTGCTTATGCGTATGAAGTTTCATTAAAATCGGTTCATTCATTTCGAAAAACAAGGGCTTGAAATTCTGTATGAAATGCCGTACGTCATAAACGCTCTTAAATAGTATTAAAAAAATAAATTCGCTTCTCGTGGTTTCGTGTCTGTGTGTGTGTGCGCTTACAGTCTGACTTTTAATTAGTTGCAGGAAAATGACACTTCCTTACTGTCAGGTAGATGTTGCCACACTATCTCTACTAGTGATGTGAATGGAACGCAATTGACCGATTTTGATTTTACCATAAATAATCAAATATTATTTGTATTGCTCGGATAAAAATACACGTTGTAGTTTCTTCCATAATGATACTTATTAATAGTGCAATTAGCATCAAAATTGCACAGAAATCGTTCAAACTATACAATCTCAGTTAAGTGAGCTTTATAGCGGTAATTAATTAGTTTTTTTAGTGCATTCAGGTACCCTAGTCTAAGACCTAGACCTGGACCCAATGTTCAGATATCTAGTCTTTGAGAAAAGCTAATTTAATTGAGTTTATATGTTGCAATACTCATAGTTTGTTTAATCTTGTAAATATGGTTTTACCAACCTGCTTTCAACCTGACCAAAAATATACTATCCTCTTTTATAAAATCAATTGATCATTGATCGATTTTGTATTGAATGTTAATTGAACGAATCGATTCTTTTGTCACATCACTATTTAAATTTCGTTAAAAAGTGGTAACACATAAGCTGTCATTTTACTGCAGCCAATTAAAAG
Organism: Luperina testacea; assembly: GCA_927399505.1. NCBI lineage: Eukaryota > Metazoa > Arthropoda > Insecta > Lepidoptera > Noctuidae > Luperina > Luperina testacea. The sequence continues at coordinate 9,301,250 of OV656777.1, read as the reverse complement.
TCCTAGTACAGTTTTCTCTTAGCTGCACAATGAATTTTGAAGCGGTTTTCACCATCATAGTATACTCGTAGCTAATAATTAAAAAAAAAACTTTCAAGTCTCTTTGAACATCTTTATATACTGAGTGTAACCATGAAACAGCACATGGTTCTAGATCCCCAGAGTAGAAATTTGTCGTCGGTTATCGGTCGTCGAAAAAAAAAAAACTGCAGTATCTCTATATGTACTGCAGTTTTTTATGAAACAGCATTTTTTTTTAAATAAGTCCTATACGGTCAAAATGTATGGAACTACAATTTTTTTGTTTTAATAACCGACGATAAAAAAATAACGCAAGAGGGTTCAGAATCATGTACTGAATCTACGGTATCAGGTTGCGCGTCGATGTCCCCGCCATCTTGTATAGTTCCTTACAGTACCCGGCGATAAACATTGCACATCGACCTTTGGAAAGAGACAATCGGCTAATTTCGGCTTCGTAGAGCGTTATCTCTGTCGCACGAAATACAAACAGTCCGGTATCTATTAGGAGCTGTTAAAACAATTATGATTTGCTTCTTTTGATAATTATTTTTATTCTTTGTATAAAATGGTTTTGTGTAAAAAGGTCGATGTGCAATATTTATCGCCGGGTACTGTACTCTTGTTTCATGTTTATTATTGTATATACAAAGTACATATGCTTTATGTATGTATTTATAGTATATATAAATGGTACACCATTGACTACCTGCAGTATTGTCTCTCCTTCTCCCTTTAATCCATCCAAAGGTTGTATAGAGGTATGAGGAACACGTTGTAAAGTTCACTCATCCTCCATAGAAGAGGGAGGATCCTCCGACCAGACGGGTGTTGTGTCTGGCGGGCAACTGCCCGATGATTCATGTCGGGCCGTTGTATCTATGCTAGTTGCGCGGTAAACTTTGCTTGCGAGATGTAGGATTTTGCATGACGTCAGTATGACGCGTTGCTCGCATGTGGCGTTGTAGATACCGCTACAATTCTTTGTAAAAGATCACTTTTAGCGATGAGACCGGCCATTATGTCCTTATGTAATATTTCTACATTTATATCTTACTAGCTGCGCCCCGCGGTTTCACTCGCATAAGTGTCGATCCCGTGGGAATATCGGGATAAAAAGTATCCTATGTGTTAATCCTGGTTATAAACTATCTGTATGCCAAATTTCATCCAAATCCGTTAAGCCGTTTGTGCGTAAAGAAGTTACAAACACACTCACAAACTTTCGCCTTTGTAATATGAGCGTGAAATCTATATGGTTTACATAATAAAGAGTCTAATGCTATTTTTACCGCATATTTAGATGGATCGATGATCCTACTAATCTTATAAACGCGAAAGTTTGTGAGGATGGATAAATGGATGGATGGATGGATGTTTGTTTGTTTGTTACTCTTTCACGCAAAAACTACTGAACGGATTTGGATGAAATTTGGCATACAGATATTTTATAACCAGGATTAACACATAGGATAATTTTTATCCTAATATTCCCACGGGATCGGAAATTATGCGGGTGAAACCGCGGGGCGCAACTAGTAGTAAATAATAACAGACAGGATGATATTGGTACACATCCACCGAAATAATTATCATTATCATCAGTTTTATCCTTTGCAGACAGCATGGCTCCGTGTCGCGTAGAACTGAGAGATTTGACGTCGCGGATGCAGCAGAAATATCAGAAGTCGTTGAGGTAACATGACGTGTTACTTTTATTAATTTGTGTTCCAATTTATAGCCAAAGAATCAGTATTGCCATATATATGCCATAATTATTTTTCAAATAATTATTTTTACAATAAAAGTCAATGATATATTTGTTGCCACTTTGCCAGGAGTCACGATGATCCGCTAGAAAACAATGAGGACGTGTTACCGCCGCACGGTTGGCGGCCGGGGAACCAACTGCTCGCGTATTTACATGAACACAAGTAAGTACAATATTTTTATTACTTTTCTTACTGAAAAGACGTTATAGGTTTTTTTTTTTTTTGTAAGTAGGCCTGCTCTGACCTCGATCTCCTGTTGGAAAGAAATGGATGAGATCTTCTATATGCCATGATTATGATCATCGTTATTTTTAATGTAAATGTTTGCGGATTTTTCCAAGTATTTGTTTAAGCGTCTGTCCAAGTTGGTAGTTTCATCCTTGAACGGGGACATTAGTCATTTATTTTAATTAAACAATTTCAAACATTAGGAAGAACAATTTATTTACACACATATATAAACTCCGACTTCTTCATATGGGGGTTGGCAGAATCGAGGGTACTGCTGCTACGATACTTACATACAATGCGTACCACGAAAGATGAGACTTGACACACCACGTGGTTTGACTTGTGCAGTACACGATTTTAGGTATCTTTAGCGGTATGAGGTCTGAGTGCGGGACGGGACCGGACGTCATAGGGGCGGCGGAAAGAGCGGGGAAGGCGGGGTCAAGTCTCATCTTTCGTGGCGCGCATTGTACTACTTTTGCTTCGTTTATGTTCATACATGTCATATATAGATACAATCTGTCAAATTTCTTTAATAGATTTTCAACTTTATCGCTAAGGCATAAGGTTCAAGGTTGATTGGGAAAATTTGAGAGTTTCGGGTAGTTTGATGTGCTGACATCTGTACACCAACAACATATAAAGTCTATTCAAACTTATGTTTCAAATTAACATTATTTCAAGTTAAACAAATATCAACTTTATTTTAATGCTTATTAAGTTGATTTTAGAGTGACTGAACTTTATGGTGTAGGATTTAAAGTTATTTTTCCATAAACTCATATTTGTTTACATTTTTGGCAAAGAAATCGCGAATGCAGATTAGCTTTCCTATTGAATACAGCATATTGCGCGGAAGAGTTTTAAAGTCACATATAACAAGGTTTGAAACTGTTTCAGGGCCCGCGTCAACCAGCTAGTAACTCTACCCGCTCACAAGTCATTATTCGGATCATGTTCAGACGACGGCACCGTTCGCTTGTGGGACGCGGCGCGGCTACACACACAGGCACATATCAACAGGTATGTTCACGTAAAATAGCCTTCACCAGTGGTGATATTTACATGTAGGTAAGTACGACCACAGACTACCTGCAGTGTTGTCCCTCAATTCTAAATCCATCCGATCGCGTGCGAGTTCAATGGTTTTTTTCCATCTCAAAAAATTCCCAACGCACGCCTAAAGAAGTTTTCACTTCAAAAAGAAGTTGAACAACAACTAAGACAACAACAACAAACGACAACGACAACTAAGTTGTTCAACTATTGTTTATTCTTGCAGATCAAAATCAATGTATAACAGGAATGCAGGCCCGGTGCTATCGATAGCTGCGTGTGAAGGAGGACAATCTCTGGTAGCGGCCACTCAAGAGTCTGTCTTTGTATTGAGGTATGTATGTCTCCGCAAATAAGGTTTAGTTTAGCTTGTTGTTAACCAACTTGTAGTACTAGAGATTAGTGCGCTCAAACAAACTCTTCAGCTTTATTATATAAATTATATTAGAGTTTAACTGCCACGTTGGTCTCCTGGTTGTGAGCGCGACTACTGAGCGTGGAGTTCTGGGTTCAATTCCTGGGTCGTGCAAAGTGATATTGGATATTTTCATTGGAAATTTCATAGTAACGGCCCGGAGTTTCGTAGTTGGCATTGAGACCCTCGTGCCTCGGAAAGTACGTTAAGCCGTAGGTCCTGCACCTAATCTCTCTCCGGTCGTGGCGGATTGCCGTCCCATCGGACTATGAGAGTGAGGGAAGAGAGAGTGCACCTGTGTCCGCGCACAAACGCCTGCACTATAATATCTCCCGCGCCGAAGGCTGGTCTCCGCTGAGAATGGTCGCCATGGCCGAAATTCGGTCTGGGTGACTTTATTAGTATAGATATGATATGAATTCGACCATTCCATCCAACCATTCCATTTTTTTTGTGCATTCTGTACCACCTTCTACACATGCAGCTTATGAGAGAAGTATTCGCAAGCGTCGTATGAAGCCCTTTGTGTCCAATTTAATAACGCGTTCCGGAAACTGGACGACACGGTTGGCGCAGTGACTGAGCGATCGACTGCTGCGCTGCGTGTCGTGGGTTCGATTCCCGCACGGAACAAATATTTGTATTGCCTACAGGTAGTTGTTCCGGGTCTGGCTGTTTGTGTATGTGAATTTAAATGTTTGTAAACGCACCCACGATACAGGAGTAATTCCTAGTGTGGGGCAACGTTTAAAAAAAAACTGATGGGGTTGCCATAGCGTTGCAGTGCGTCAGGGCTGTTTGCGGCGGCGTGGTTAGATTGTTTCTACACGCAAGCCGCAGCATCAACGGTGGTGGCACGATTCATGGGCAGCCCTAACAGGGTTCTGAACATGATAGCTGAGAGTGTGGACTGAGTAAAATACTCACAATCTCGCAGGACTATAATAATACTCGCATCATAAATAACAACTTTTGTTTTATGACTTTAATGATTCATTTTAAAAAAATCATAATATAATTAAAAATATTTAAATTGATCACTCTAAATGTGAAAAACTCCAAGTAGTACCAAAATAAAGCACTATATAAGTAAACAAACAGTGCGTTGAAAATGCAGGCGCGGTACTTACTACAAAATACAGATCTAAAAAGTCTTATTATAACAAAGACTTGACATTATTTTTGGTAAATTTATTAAATTTTGTAAAAAGTCATAGAGCAAAAGTTGTTGTTTATGATGTTACTAATACAGTCCTGCGAGGTTGTTAGTGTTTTTAAAATAACCTTGTATTATTTACTGCTGTCAATTACATGTGTCACCGTATCGTGTTGTTTACTAACACTTAGTTTGAAGGAAAATGTTGCCAACGTTACCAAACCTATATGAATTTTAATTTAAATTTACATAGTCTTGCCTTTCACCTGTCGGGCGTTACTAATACCGTCTTTCACCGTCTGCCAATATGTGAACTTACCTTATTTTCCTCAGGGTCGACAGCACCTCGTCCCGTATGAACCTCTCACAAGGTCGTCAGCTGGAAGGTGACGGTGACGACGCGGTGTGTGTAGCGGCGCCGTCACATGGTGCCGTCATATCCTACGCCACGCTACTCGCCACTATTGTGGGGTGGGATCTGAGGGCTCCAGGTAAAATGAAACTGTTTATTCTGTAAATAAGATATATCTGATAATCCTTACACTGAAAAGACAAACGGATTTTTTCAAACTACATAGTAGAATAGTGATGGGCCGACTATAGGTGTTGCCAATCTTTGACTAGCTATAACGACTAAACTATTGGATATATTTGGTTGAATTTACGTATGCAGTCTGAGAACATCATTAGATATACGCTGTTTAATTTATTGTCGTATTGTTGTCTATATCTAAGGTCTATTTATTCATACACGAAATCTCTTAAGCTTGAAATCACGAAAAAAAAACAGCTTGTTCCCTATATTTATGTTCGCATAACTCGTCAAAATGTACGGAACAGCAGATTTTTTTAATCACTCTTTTCTGTGACTTTTACACAGAAAAGTGTTACTTAAGTGCGGGCTTAGGTCACACAGTGCTATAACTTTTTTTTATTAATATCCAATTCCAAAGTTTAAGAATGGACTTAATATTTTTTCATCAAGAAAAACGTTAACTGTATTTCCGAATTGTGTGACAAAAACGTAAAAGTATTTTTAGTTTTTTTTTTTTTGATATATTTAATCTATGTATATGCATTTCCTCTCTAGGCAACGCATGGAAGCTCCAAGGAGACCTGAAACAAGGAGTCTACACATGCTTGTACGCGGACCCGTGCGGGTACCTCGCAGTGGGCACGTCCAGTGGCGCCATCTGCGTGTGGGACCTCAGGTTCCACCTGCCTATCACGTCTGTGCGGCATCCCAACTGTAAGTAGTTTAAACATATTCAATCAGCCATCCAACAGAGCAGGAGAACAGTCGTGGCGCAGTGGTAACGGCTGCGACTTACGAGTAGGTCGTGGGTTCGAACCCAGACAGGCGCTTTATTTTGTGCAAATTATTTCATCACCACTGCTCTCAAAACGGTGAAGGAAAACATCGGAAGTAAACCAGCATGTCCTAGAACCAAAAATTCGACGACATGTGACATCTACCAACCCGTACTGGGTCCGCGTGGTGGATTACAACCCATGCCCTCTCAAAGAGAGGCCGGTTTCTTAGCAGTGAAAACATTATTATTTAATTAGCCATCATCATCTGTCCAGCCTTTCCCAACCAACTCGGGGTAGGTTCCCTGTCTATCCAGATGCATCTGAATATCAATATTTTACATGGAGCGAATGCCTATCTTCAATTCAATACTTGCAAATCTTGTAAATGGATCTCGCAGAAGGTGGTTCCAAGCGATAATACGCTTCTAGAAGTGATAAAATTGCAATCATATTTATAATTCAACTAGCAGCGCCCCACGGTTTTACCCGCATAAATGTCGATCCCGTGGAAATATCGGGATAAAAACTATCCTATGTCCTTCCCCGGGATGCAATCTATCTCTGTGCCCAATTTTATCGAAATCCGTTCAGTGGTTTAGGTGTGAAAAGGTAACATACAGACAGACAGTTACTTTCGAATTTAAAATATTAGTATGGGTCTACAAAATGTGAAAATTGCCCATTTTCTTGCTGACTGTACTATTTTTTCAAAATCTGTAAATGCAGATAAAGTTTTCCTGTAGCTACAGCGGTTAAAATGTCTGTCCTTACAGCCTCTTATCATTAGGCCTGTATATTTAGCTCAAGCTTTGGTGTGATTATTTCTTTGCGTGCGCCATTTGTCGGAGCACGTTCCACTAAAGCAATTTGGTGGCTGTGGACTCCCAACGTGGGTGTAAAAACTGTTCAACTTTATGATTGTTTTGCATTAAATTCCAAATAATTATAAAAATAAAATGTGTGCTGACCTATGGAACTTTTCGAAATTTTATTGATTACAAAAACTGTTGTTTCTGTCTTCAGATTTTTAATGGTTTATCGTTATTTTTCTTGTACAGCGGAAAGAGTTCGTCGCATAGTTGGAAGTGGAAGTAGCGGCAGTATATGGGCGGCAGGAGGCAGAGATGCAGCAGCCTGGAGCCTGGAATCTACCCAGAGGACCCACGCGCTGTGGCCTAGTACCAACTGTGTGCAACCCCTGCATTATACACCTGCTGTAAGTATATACGGCTGTCCCATTTCAAAATCTAGTAAGGGAGACTTTGTACAAAAATCGTTTTATTGCATAATCTTGCTAACCTAGAAGGTCCCTACCAAATACAAAAACACCAGCGTTTAAAACTTACATAAAAGGAGATATATTTAAGCATCGATAGCTAGTAAGTGCACCTTTCACTCCCTAGTGACCATTTTAAAACCTAGTCAGTCACTTTAACCAATTCAAAAAATACTTTCCATAGGCTGACCATTATTACGTTTATGCGCTCTCCTGTAAAATTTCATTTTATGTCTTTACTAGGTTTTGAAATGGGGCAGCCGTATAGTCATGATCAGCCTATAACGTTCCCACTGCTGGCCCACGTGGGCCCACTGCTGGTTGGAGATGTCACATGTCTTCGAATCTTTGGTTTCCTCAAGATATTTTCCTTCACCGTTTTATGGGCAGTGGTCATGAAATAATTTGCACAAAGTAAAGCACCTGTCGGGGTTCGAACCTACGACGTACAATTCGTAAGGCGCGGCTGTTCCCACTGGGCCACCTCTGCTTTAAGTATTTCTGCTGTATTTGGGACTAATCATAGAGCTATTGTCTATTCGAAACGTATCTGATGAAAATGTAAACAAATGGGCCAGAAAACGTACGTGTGGGTGTCAATTTGTAGTGCCCTGTACAAATTGAGTTCTTCGATTTGATTATTTGAATACACGAAATCCTAATAATTTTAAATCGTCTTAAAATAATGGAGGTATTTTTTTTCCATTTTCGTGCAACTATGCATTTTATTTAATTTAAAAATAATATCGTGCATAATTCTTAAAAACAGCTACTAATAATAATTGATTGCGTATCTTCCAGGCATCCCACTACATAAGCTCGATCTACTGCGGTGCCCGGGAAGGCAACCGGTTCGTGGTGACGGGCGGCTCCGACCTGCGCCTGCGCTACTGGAACCTCGAGCAACCAGAGGACTCTTATGTTTTACTACACGCGCATAACGACTCGCTGAGGCACACGCCCAACGCTATTAAGTATAGGTGGGTAGTATTTAGTAGTGATTTCTGTAGAGTTTGGAGTGTAAGGGTATAGTATTTATGCTTACTTACACTTTACTTTCATCACGCATAATACTATTTATCATCCTTTTTATTTGTTTATATGTTTACATTATACTTTTACTCAATTTTCATGTTGTGACACGTCAATTGTCAAACTGTCAGTTACTTTTTAAATGTCTTTCTAGTTTAGTCTATGATAATTACTCTTTGGTCTAAATAACTATTATTTGTTCTATAATTATTTTATTATTAAGATTATTACCGATTGTTTAGTTTAAATAACTTAATTTTAAAATGTCTTGGCCGACCACACTTGTCAGATGAGTTGATGGCCACAAAAGAAGGAATCTGATATTTGAAAAAGGAAGACTACTTGAAATCGAGCTCTCGAACAGCTGGAGGCTGCTGGCATTCGAGTCTTGGGACTGAGACATTAAGCATCAGAAAACTGCTTGGTTTTGCTGAGACATCTTGAACTGCTTGGTTCTGCTGTGACATCTTTGACTAACCCAGGGGATCCAGCTAAAGATTCCACCTGGGACCTTCTACTTCTAATCTACGCGAGCTAACGTATAACTTGCTACCCTAACGCCTGATTCCCGTTCCTTCAGTGCTGAGCTGATTCCATAACGTGAACTTTAAAACTCCAGAGAGTGCGCGCGTGTGTGAACTATAAACTTCCGAGAGTGCGTGTTAATTAGTACTTTTATAACTAGCTGTTTTTTATAACTTTCTGTATTTATTCTTCCCTAATAAAATTTATTGGACGGTCTGCTTACCCTCTATTTTAATAAGGTACAGATCGTTACAGTTTGGCGCCCAACGTAAAAATAACTCGAACTCACCCCTTTTTCTAAATTCTAAAAATAACTAGCACTAGATATCTATTTTTGAACTCCTTATTTGGCTTAGTCTTTTCAATAATAACTAATTAACTTATTTTTCTTCTTCAGCTCTCTTCTTGAAGACTCCTATAATCGACTCAACACTTCTTCATACTGAACATCATCTTATACTTCATTCTCATACATCCCACTACCGAAAGGTAGTTGGCATCCATTCTTCGCTTGTCAGTGTTCTTAAAACCATTCGTGGTCACTTACAAGTTGGGGTTTGGCTTACTCTACGACGTACTATTGGACAATATCCCGTAGTCGTTTCCTCCTACACTTTACTCTTTACAATACATCACTACACTGCACCCCACATACTTGCACACTACTGCGTTTACCCATTGGTAATCGTACTCAGTCTTCGCTTGGCGTGTTTTTAAAACCACCTCGTGGTCACTACCAAGTTAGGGGATTGAGACACTTCACGACTGAAACAGGAGAATATCCTGTGGATGTTTTAACAAACCTATACATCTACACAACTCCTATAACAAATACTCCACTATCCTCCTAAACACTTTTATATAATAATATATTTATACTTATATCTGGGAATCATACTGAAATAAGTATATCGTGGGCTCTCAAAATATTTTTCTAATTGTTATTGTTTGACATTGGTTGCTAGGTAACAGGCCATAGAGCATTGGCATGGAGCACTAGTCTTTTTGCGCGGTGGCAAAAGTAGGTACTAAACTTTATGCATTAGTTCCGAATTTCACCACCAACACTAATAAGTTTTCATTGGTTTTCGATTTTTCTTTTCTGTGTCTTACTCTTAAATTTATATTATACACTTTTGGACCGTGTCCAACACTCAGACTCTCTTGACGTTTTACTCGGAGCTTTCTGTCTACTGTTTTACGGGAGCTGCCCTAGCGTTTTTTTCAGACTGCGGTGCTGCGGTTCAGATTTAACCCCTCTATCCCTCCTTGCCTCTTAACTCTTAACACTCTTGAGACGACACTTGAGTCCTTTCTAACATTAGAGTCTTCTTTAACTCAAATTCCTTCTTTCTAACATTCGAGTTTTCTTTAACTCTGACCCCTCTCTTAACTCATGACACTCTTGAGATGACACTTGAGTCCTCGAGTTTTCTTTGACTCGGACCCCTCTATCCCTCCTTCCCTCTTAACTCATAACACTCTTGAGACCTTTCTAACATTCGTGTTTTCTCTAACTCAGATCCTATAGACTCACATATTTTTACTCTTTTACATTCGTTTGCTATCCCTATATTTGTACTTTTTTTATTTTCGTATTATACTATATTCATAACTCATCCCTTTCTTCTTTCCTTCCTCTATAATAGAGTTCCTTTTGATTTATTAAAACTCTATTTGTTTTTTAATTCATTCATCGGTTTTTAAACCAATAAAAGATTAATTTTAATCTTTCCTATATATATCTATTATTTTCTGCAAGTTAGTATGATAACTTGTCTATTTCTATCAACTCTAAAAGTTGATTGGAGCGGTTGACAACTCCATATAAATAAGCCCTTGTTAACTATCGACTCTAAAAGTTGATTGGAGCGGATGACAACTCCATATAAATAAGCCCTTGTTAACTATCGACTCTAAAAGTTGATTGGAGCGGATGACAACTCCATATAAATAAGCCCTTGTTAACTATCGACTCTAAAAGTTGATTGGAGCGGTTGACAACTCCATAAAAATAAGCCCTTGTTAACTATCGACTCTAAAAGTTGATTGGAGCGGATGACAACTCCATAAAAATAAGCCCTTGTTGACTATCGACTCTAAAAGTTGATTTTCTGTCTATCGACTCTAAAAGTTGATTAGGAGCGGATGACAACTCCTTTAAAAATAAGCCTTTGTTAAATCTTTATATTTTCATCTCATTTGTGGTTTTAGACGCGAGCGGATTACAACTCCTTAAATAAGCCTTAAAGTTATAATTTATCAGGTTGAGTAGTGATCATTGAATGTGAATCCTACCTGACCTAACTTCGTAAGATGTCGGTGTGTTTGAATGAGTTATGTAAGTTTTGTGAATGCTGTAATATTTTAACCTTAGCAAAATTTTTGTTCTAGGCCAAAAATTTTCTCGGGGTCGTTGGGGAAATATAGTATTTATGCTTACTTACACTTTACTTTCATCACGCATAATACTATTTATCATCCTTTTTATTTGTTTATATGTTTACATTATACTTTTACTCAATTTTCATGTTGTGACACGTCAATTGTCAAACTGTCAGTTACTTTTTAAATGTCTTTCTAGTTTAGTCTATGATAATTACTCTTTGGTCTAAATAACTATTATTTGTTCTATAATTATTTTATTATTAAGATTATTACCGATTGTTTAGTTTAAATAACTTAATTTTAAAATGTCTTGGCCGACCACACTTGTCAGATGAGTTGATGGCCACAAAGAAGGAATCTGATATTTGAAAAAGGAAGACTACTTGAAATCGAGCTCTCGAACAGCTGGAGGCTGCTGGCATTCGAGTCTTGGGACTGAGACATTAAGCATCAGAAAACTGCTTGGTTTTGCTGAGACATCTTGAACTGCTTGGTTCTGCTGTGACATCTTTGACTAACCCAGGGGATCCAGCTAAAGATTCCACCTGGGACCTTCTACTTCTAATCTACGCGAGCTAACGTATAACTTGCTACCCTAACGCCTGATTCCCGTTCCTTCAGTGCTGAGCTGATTCCATAACGTGAACTTTAAAACTCCAGAGAGTGCGCGCGTGTGTGAACTATAAACTTCCGAGAGTGCGTGTTAATTAGTACTTTTATAACTAGCTGTTTTTTATAACTTTCTGTATTTATTCTTCCCTAATAAAATTTATTGGACGGTCTGCTTACCCTCTATTTTAATAAGGTACAGATCGTTACAAGGGGTGCTACACACTTGTTCGGGTCGGCACGGTTATTCGATACGCCAGTATTGGTCGAACAAGCCGACCCGAAGCAATTACTACACATATATTCGGCATTCACCTTGTGTCGATAGACTTACTCGCTCGGCACAATTCAAGCTAAGCTTTTCCCAGGACATCTACGAATATTCGATTTCGTCGCTCGGCTATGCCGAATCATGACGAGCCGAACAAGTGTGTAGCACCTATAAGGGCATAGTTTTCGGCATTAGATAATGCACTACACAAATTAAATTGTGCGCTTGCCTTGATCTAGACTAATAGGTAGGGTGCATCTTAAACCTGTTCTCATAAACCAATGGCTCTTCAGACAACACTTTCATAAAACATTTCTTTTAAAACATAAAGATTGTTCTTTATTAAAATCATTATCCTAGGAAATATCAAATGTACGCTACATGGAGCTTTCTTTAATAGAAGCGGGTTACCTGCCTTGTTTGATCGAGTGTTATTTCGATCTATAAAATACCTACAACACCTATGTATGAAAACAGCCTCTAGGAATGTTATATTTTTAATTATAAATTACCTCTTTTTCTACAGGAGCCGCATAATAGACGGAACCACGGTAATCCAAGAGTGCTGCAAACAAAACCCTTCTGCGCCCGCGTCGCTAATCGAAGACAACATATACCGCAGCGTGGAGTCGCGCTCGTTCTACCACACGGCGCCCATCACCGACCTCGCCGTGGTGGACGGGAGTAAGCCCTACCTGGTCAGCGCGGCCGCCGACGGCGTTATTAACGTGTGGAAGTAAGGGCTGTGTTGTCCAATCCAGTGGTTAAATGTCAATGTATAAAACAGGGCGAAATTTATTGAATGTAATATTTATATTAAGATTGCGTGTTTTTCGCAATTATCTCAAAAACTAGACGTCTTAGATCAAAAATAACCCACCAACACTTCACAGGGTGTTTGTCTACAGATTCATTGAGCTTCAAGATGTTCTTTGACAAAAAATATTGAAAGTCTGGTTTCGGAGCAGCAAACTGCCGTGACGATAACTGTAAATTCAGCCATTTATACGCAACTTACGTTAGACAAAGGTCACGGTCAATTCAAGTTCATCCATGAATCTGTACAAAACCCTTCCTGGAGGTGTAATACAAGGGGAGAAGAAATTGCATTATTTATGATCAAGGACGTCTACTTTTTAAGATATTAGTGTAGGTAGGTATGTAGTTATGTAGGTAGGTAGTTATATTATTTTAGGACGCAACTTACGCTAGACAAAGCCCAAAGGTCACGGTCAAGGTCGTGAATTTGTACACAACCCTCCCTGCGGTGTAAACATACATCCCTGAGGGTTTGATACAAGGAGGGGCATGAAATTTTCATTATTACTGACCTAGGAGGTTTAGTTTTTGAGATATTCGCGATTATTTTAAAATGCGATGCGCTGCAGATCGATGTGGTTGTAATGTGCGCTTAGGTTTGTGGTACAGTATCATGATTGTGTAAATACATAATTATAATAAATTAAAACTGTTACATACTGGTATATGGTGCGTAGTACTGGCAACCGGCGTGTGTGTGTGACCATAATCCAGATGTATGAACGTAAACGAAGCAAAAGGAGTATCTTAGGGTCGGAGCAGGTGGCGTTCTTTAGTTTCTGCCCACCCCCGTTTGAAGGCGTGCGTTTATGTATGTAAAACTGCATGTATCAAACTGTATGTATACAAGGTGTAACGTTAAATGCGCAAAACCTCTTGAGGGGGTCATTGTACTCATCATTATGAACAACTTTCACTATGGGACCCAAGCTGAAATCGCGAAAAAAAAAATCAGTTTTTCCCTACAATTTATGCTCGCACTCGTCAAAATGTAGTGAACAGCAGATTTTTTTTTGCAATTTCATTTTTGGTCCCGTATTAAAAGTTGTTCATAATGATTAGTACAATTACCTTTTAAGAGGTTTTGCGCATTTAACGTTACACGTTGTATAAAGGTATATTCAATGTGTTTTTTTTTATAAACGTTCAGCTAGTGAACAGAAAAATGGTTTATTTTATTTTGTAATAATAATTATAGTTCCTTATGTTTATCTGTGATCTTTTAATATTTTACTCATGTATACAATGTGGATTCAACAATACGACAGTAAAACCACTGGCAATACTAATACATAAAGGCTCCTACACACTATACTGGCGGGCATGGCCGCCGTTGCGCCGGCGCATGGTTGCGCCGGAGCCGGCGTCAGTTCGCTCTCCCCGGCTGTCACAACTGAAAAATGATGCTCTGCAGCCGCCAGTGGCATTCCCGCGCGACAAAAACCCGTCGATATAGTGTGTAGGAGGCTAGGAGCCTTAAGATTATTTCGGGACTATCAAATAAATCCTAACATCGAAATTAACAAAGTAAATTTTCAAACAAACTAAATAGTAGTAATTTGTTACAGTGCGTGTCACGTAAGAAGAGACTTGACACACCACGTGGTCTGACATGCGCAGAACACGATTTTAGGTATCTTTAGCGGTATGAGGTCTGAGTGCGGGACGGGACCGGAGGTCTAGGGGCGGCGGAAAGAGGCGGGGGAGGCGGGGTCAAGTCTCTTACGTGGCACGCACTGTACTTAGTAATCATTAAACCTGACTTTTTTCTGGTTTCCGTACATCCTTTTCGAGTAACCACTGAAAATTAGCGCTGTACTGTGGGTCTTCTACAGCACAACATCATGCTGCGTGGAAGCCTTCTTGTCACAGTCACGACGGCGACGTCCAGCAGTCGACTATATCTGTTTTTTGTGCTCGTGACTAAAGATTTTGTTTATATTTTTTTTTATTATTAGAGTTAATTATCTTTTTGGATACGTGTTTCTGTGATACAAATAAACCTATTTTTCTTTCTCTTTGATGGACCATTGACTAGCTTTAGTGACCAAATACCGCCCCTAAGACGACACACTGACCATATTTTTGATTGAATTTTCGTATGCAGACTGGAACGGCATTAGATATACGCAGTTTAATTTATTGCCGTATGGTTGTCTCCACCTTGTATTTTATGCTATGTGCATGTGCATCATATTATAGTACAGACGCTAGCACATCAAGCTACTACAATCTGTCAAATTCTTTAATAGATTTTCAATTTTATCGCCAAAACATAAGGTTCAAAGTTGATTGGGAAAATATGACAGTTTCGGGTAGCTATTATATTCATTTTTGACGCCAGCACTGATGGTGCCGGCGTCTGTACATTACGATACGTGTGACTTAAAAGTCCATTATTGCAACTTCTAAGTCACACATATCATATACTTTTTTATAGCTCGTGTGACCTAAAGCCGGACTAAGTCAGGCTTTTCTGCGTAAAAATGGTCTACTTAAGTCACAGGATAGCGTGACTTAGGTGCGGGTTTAAGTCACAGAGTGCTATAAAATTATTTTCACTTGCAGTCAAGGGAGTTATTAAAAATGACAACGACTGAATAATAATAAAATTGTATCAAATTTATTTTCAAGTTTTGTCATTCTAAATTCTTAGATAGTGATTCATATTATAATATAATATTCATATTTATGATTTTGTTCGGAATTAGTCACACGCATGATTCAGTTCACGATCTCGAAACTAGTCGGGCTAACCCGAATCACGCATGTGAGTACAATCGTACATTATCATTACAATTGTAGATAGTAAGACTATTTTTACATAATAAAATATTATCAGGATTTTTATGTTTTATTTACAAAATTATTTTCCTTGTACTGATGACATTCAAAAATGATTTTTGTGTTACTAAAAAATACAAAACATACCTATGTACGTTCAATTGATATTTTCTAAGGAATACTTCAAAGTAATCCCCTAGGTTCATCCATCTAAGTACTATGATACTGACAACATAACAAAGTCGGGGAAATTATTTGTTAGGCAAATTGACTACCAACTTATAAAATGGCAAATTCATGTACCTACGGTGTCATAATCCTTAACAATTAAATTCTGTAAGCATATCAACTGTATCTATCATAATACTATAACAATCATCCATTACTCAATACAACAACAAAATAGTTTGTGCTCATAATTTCTCATGTCATAGAACATTGTTCAATATGAACTAGATTAACAGCCATTTTCTCAAACGAAAATGATAGCAACAGTAATGTGACAAATTGTCAAGCGTGGGTATACTGTGATTGACTGAATGATTTATCAACAGCCAATCACAAAACGGTGAAAGAACACATCGTGAGGAAACCGGCATGTCCTAGAACCAAAAATTCGTCTAAAAAGACATCCGACATCCACCAAACCCGCACTAGGCCCCCGTGGTAAATTAATGCGTTAAGGCCCACTCCCTCTCACAAAGAGGAGGCCTGTGTCCCAGCAGTGGGAACATTTGTGGGCTGACAATTTGTCACATTAATTTTGCGCAAATTTTCGTTCGAGAAACTGGCAATAATTATCACAGATTATAATCATTTCTAAAAATACAAACCAACATTTTGTTCAATCAATTCTATACTTTCTTACAAACTAGGTACTTATGGCAAAATCTATAAAAATGTGATAACCTTCATAATTATTTTATTTTCTTCATACATCAAATATACACACTTATTAAATGAAAGAAATTCAAAACAAACGTTTTCTAGCATTACCAAGATAGTACGATTAAAATAACCTTGGTAAAATACTTCCAAGATTTTGATGTTAACCTGGTGGGAAGTAATCATACATAACTAACAAAATAGAATGTACCAGAGTACCCACTATAAACTTTGGGTAAATTAGGGAATGCTAGGTTGATTTGCAATTAGAATGTTTAGCATGAAGATGATGTCAATTGCGTCATCTTTATAGCTTGACTCTGAGGGGAATCCCGCACAGAACGCGTTGTACAAAGTTGCATCACGCGTCCTATGAATTTTGTATAGAATAGAGCCACTATCTTATCTGACCCTGAGGTACCTAAGATAATGGGTCTATTTTTTAGTTACTTTATCAAATCCACTGATTTGATAAAGCAACTGACGAAATCACAATAAAAGTTGACAAGGTCTGTTAATTTTGGGGTGTGACGTCATCATCAAACCTCTTGGAACTGACTGTGCCCACTGTACATTAGTGGTAACATCTCCGACCGTCCGTCTCGTCGGCGACCTAATGTACAAACCTACTTACAGAAATAAAATAATTTATCATTTAACAAATTGAGACGGACAACGCCTTTATGGCGTAGCAGTAAAAGCGATTTTCCGTAAGGCAAGTGATGTACCTAACGTGCAGGATTCTCCAGTCTGTTCAAAGCATAAAGTTTCACATTTTATTGTGCATATACATCCTTCTTATCCAAATGGCTAACTATTTGGTATCTGGTGTATCTGCCAACAGTTTCTCAAGGTCCAAACCATCAAACTTGGGATCGGCTTTGTTTGCCGCAGTAGCGATGAAGAGCTCCTTCAATAACTCCAGTTCCTTTGTCAGCCTTTTTGTGGTGTCTTCAAGCTGTTGATTTTCTTCCTTCAGTTTTTTGACACGGGAGAATGTGTCTTGTGTCTGCTGTTTAGACTTCACTCTGCTTTTTTTTACTGCCTGAAATTAATAAATTAAAAAATAAGTGGTTAGGTGGCAAGATGACCTAGACGGGTATGTACTGCAGGGGTTGGATCGATGTGGCTCTAGAAAAGGATGCCCGGAAGGATTTGCGGGATGCCTTTGACCAAAAATGGTTAGGTGGAGAAGTAGACCGCAAGAAGGCATGTAACAATGTGATAATGTTTGCAGGGTCAACATGGCCAGAGATTCCACAAGACAAGAATTTTGGAACGAAAATGGGGAGACCTTTGCCCAGTGGGGAAACTCTATGTAGGCTAAAAAAGGGCTAGGCAAAAGTTAGAAATAACTAACTACAAAAAATTGCACCCTAATGGAAGATATTAATAGGTTTGTTACTTTTGAAATAGACAATAATAATAGGATAGCATTGCATTGATTCTGACTGACAAAATTACTGGCTAAATGAAGAAAACAGGAGGATTTTATATTAATTGGAACGTCATAGGTATCAAAGGAGAATGAAAAAATCTATTGTTAGTACATATTGCAATTTTTACCGATTTCAAAACAAGGAGGCAGTTAGGTATATGTTCGGCAGATTTTCTTTGTTTATTTATTAAAAGTAAAAATATAAAAAATATTACAATAAGGCCATAATATAATATGGGAAGTCCTATTTGAAATTAACTTAACTTCAAAGAATACAACTAATCTATGCTGCAGCAACAATACATTCTATTTTCTTTTTCGAATAAGATTGTAAATAAAAAACTCTAATGAAATAGATCTTAGCTAACTCTATAGATATTATTTTAAATCATGATTTTGAATAAACATTATCATGGAACTTAAAAGTTTACGATAATGCAATTATTGCATCATCATTACAAGATGTAAACAATTGCGCAATATTTATTCAACTTGATGCAGCAATCTATAATACAAATTACAAAGCCTAGATATGACATAAAACTACCAAATCGCACTATTTTGGGGGACCAGCACTTAACATTGCACAAGACTAATAAAATATAATAATGGGTAAACAGGAATACAAGAAAAAAGTGATTTTTATTTAGTATAGCAATTCTTTGTTATGTAATGCAAGATAGCACTATTTTCTATTTTTTGAGTGAAAATTAACAACTTCGATCTTTTTAACATGGTTTAATAATAGAAGAGGATTGTCTTTGATTATAATATTATATTAACTCATGCAAAGTATCTGAGATTCTAAATAGTTAATAATGTAGACTACTGCTTGCTTAGCCTAGCGAAGCGACAATAGTTTATCAATGAGGTTCGTTGGCCTGATCAATGGAAGAGAACCATTCTTACTTCAGTGTTGGTCCATTTTTGCTCACTTTTTTCATGGTTTTGTATTATAATCAAGTACATACCTCATTATTTCTCTCCCTCTTTTTTCTGTACTCTTCGTCTCCTTCATCAGCGTCGCTCGCTCCTCGTCTTCCTCGTTTCACAGGTGGCATATTGAGAAAGTCGTCCAAATCGTATAATGTCATCAAATTACTAACGACTCAACGCCGTGAACTCTTTACAGAAATTAACTGTAAATCACTTTTAACACACTCCTGAATTAAAACAAAAGAAAACGAAATGTTAGTTGAAAAGTAGTTTCCATGAAATTATGACGCAATTTTGTTGTTAAAACACGACATCAATATTAATTTTTTTTGCAATTTACGTACCAAAAAGTAGCATGTAACAATGTAACACTTTAGTGCTGATTCTTTGTAGATACTGATTTAGCTGTCAATAGGCTTGATTTACGTAATTTGTAGTAAATTCAAACAATGTTCATCTATTTGACAAAAGCAATGCGGGATGACTGGCTACTTGTTTGAATGAAAAAGAAATTGTGAACTTGTGTGTGAAGTAAATGAATGTTTATTTCCTACCAAAAAACATATCACGCAATTTATTATGTTGCCAATGTATGTGTTTATTCTCCCAAAACAGCAATACTACTGTAATTTTTTTTTGGAACCTAAAAATACACGGTGAAACGATTCAAAAATAGATACGTAAAAAAAATTTAAGAAACTAATTTTAGCTTAAACTAAAT
Source organism: Luperina testacea (assembly GCA_927399505.1). Classification (NCBI taxonomy): domain Eukaryota; kingdom Metazoa; phylum Arthropoda; class Insecta; order Lepidoptera; family Noctuidae; genus Luperina; species Luperina testacea. The sequence continues at coordinate 9,281,601 of OV656777.1, read as the reverse complement.
TAAAAAAGCCAAGTGTTTGATTAGGTCTAAGCTCGCCTTGAGTTTAAACCTAACCAAACACTTGGCTTTTAAAAACGTTAGTTCCTCTTGTACCCACCAATGTGGGAATTCCTCTCTGATAGGCAAGCACACAGAGTACATTTCAAGCAAGTCAAGTCAGCTTTCGATCTGTCAAATAGATATGACGTCAATACAGTACGATAGGGATAGGGTGTCCAATAGGTTTATCGACAATCACATGCTGGTATGTAAATAATCGAGTAAATTGAATGTAGGTACTCGATAAAAGATTACAGGTTACTATTGAAAGTAAGTCCATTAATAATCGACTCATTTTATGAAACTAAAGATTTTTATTACCTCATCACCAGAATTTCTTTGTTCTAACCCAGTTTAGTTGATTAGCGCTGGCCACCGAAGTACTCCAAATCTCCAATAGATGGTGATAGACAACAAAATAAAAAAATTGGTATAGGTACAGACGCCAGCACATCAAGCTACTACAATCTGTCAAATTTCTTTAATAGATTTTCAACTTTATCGCTATAGTATAAGGTTCAAAGTTGATTGGGAAAATTTTAGTTTCTGGTAGCTTCATGTGCTGGCGTCTGTACCTCAGCTCAGGGCAAGACATGTTTTACCATCTTCCAGATCAGTTTCTACAATTATCTGGTAGAGTATTTATTACAAGCCCTCTTACTGGCACTAGAGCGATTAAATGTATTCGGTGGAAAGTGCGTGCCCAGAGAGACAGAGAGAGAGCGGTTTTTAGAGTTAGGGGGTTATTTACAAAATTAAAACGACAGTAATTGTTTTGTAAAATTGTATTTTTTTTTATTTCAATTGTTTGCTTAGATTCTTTTACCACAGTTGTTTGATATTTCATTTAGAATATAAAATAATGTAAAGCTGCTGACTCATATGCTTACCTAATCACCTATGCAATAAGGACTATTAATTCTTATACAACCAAACTCAAATTCGAAGTATTTATTGCAATTAAACCAATTATTGGCAATTTTGAATTGTCAAGGAGTCGGTCAATCAGAAAGATTAGGTATGCTAGTTAACCATTCAAAGACGTGGTAGATAAATAATACCTATGGATAAGAACAGGCAAGAACTCCATGGGCACTCTTTCCAATTATTATTATTATCACTGTTTAAGACGTGTAGTGGGGTGTTGCTGTTTTTTTTTTCAACAATAATTCCTTCTTTCAATAATAAATTGTGATGTCATTTAAATTTCATATTGTTTGTTTAATACAAGCAGTTACACTTAGGAAGAAGCTTTAAGCTCAAAATTTCAAGTCGCGCAACAACATAATTATGCGCGGTTTTCATGTAAAGATTACACTTTTTTGGTATAGGTAACTATTTTCCTAAATTATCAATTTTTCACTCAAATTGCAAAGAAAATTATCACTTATTTCTAATTAATTGTTACGATAATTGATCACAGTGTATTTAATGTAAAAGTTTTATTCCACGTAGTTTGTACCACATATTATTTTTTTCAAATAGTAGTAAGTATTAAGTATCAAATATTGCCTCTTTTTTTTGTACTAATATTACTTAGGGTAAGGAACTACAAATATTACCAGCATTCAGCATTTTTCTCTGCTAAAGGTGCATTTATTGACAAAACAACAGCTCTAACGACGATATACTTAACACAAAATTTTAAAATATGTAACTAAATCAGTTTTTTCAGCAATACAAGTTTTTTTGAGCCTGATAAAACAAAAAAATATTTTCTTAACGGAATCATTATGTACAAACTATAAATTAATTAATTATGTAACAAATTTCTTTTTAACTTTTAGACTAAAAATTAAACAAAAAATTGTGATAGTTCCGATCTTGGCCATGCTCTAAAATTTAGAGCATGGCCAAGATCGGAACTAACGCAGCCATCTTGTTTATTTTTTAAGACATTTCACAAAACCAAAATCTTAATAGCTGTGTACATGAATTTTATAAATGCGAGATTAATAATACAGACATCATTATCAATTATCGACCAGAAGTGTCTTTATCTAAAATACTATGTAATTTACTTGTCATTTCATGTAAATAAAAATTATAGGCATTATAATTGAAACTCTTAAAGATAAATATAACGGAGAAGGTATAGTGTGTCTCGTTATTATCAGCCATATTCAACTATTGTGGGCGTACAGTGGGTATGTGTTGGTTATTGCGCAATGGAAAAACCGTTTGCAGTTCAAATAAGATTATAATTTCACGAACAATTTAGTCACACTAGCAAATCACACACTGTAGGTACACGACACAACCAGATACGGAACGCTGGACAGTTTCTAAGCACATGTTGTCCGCACGATGTCCAATCTCCAAAGTCCAAACTCCAAAGTGAGCTCCACATCGTTCTGTCGAGCTGTTTTCTAACCCCCACGGACTCAGGCTAGACTCTGTCAAGCACCACCAGGTGGCGCTAGCGTTCCGAGTTGTCCGGATGCGACACGGCCAAACTGACTAGCGACCGTCCTCGGGCGTACCTGGATGCAATCCTGAAACAACGTTACGCAACTTCAAATATACCTGACAAGCAGAATAAGTTTTGGCTTTGACATTGCTATCACCATTCAATTGCATATAGATTTGGACCGGACGGGTGTGTCCTTACGACTAACCGTGATGTAACGGGTAGCCCGGACTACACTGTCCCTTCGACCAATCATTTAAATACAAGTCTTGGACCGGACGGGTGTGTCCTTTCGACCATCGTGGATGGACCGGACGACACTGTCCTTTCGACCAATCACTCAAATACAGGTTTTGGACCGGACGGGTGTGTCCTTTCGACCATCGTGGATGGACCGGACGACACTGTCCTTTCGACCAATCACTCAAATACAGGGTCTAGACAAGTGTGTCCCTTCGACCAGCCCCAATGGCATGGACCGGACGGCACCGTCTTTCGACCAATCACTCAAATACAGGGTCTAGACAAGTGTGTCCCTTCGACCAGCCCCAATGGCATGGACCGGACGGCACCGTCTTTCGACCAATCACTCAAATACAGGGTCTAGACAAGTGTGTCCCTTCGACCAGCCCCAATGGCATGGACCGGACGGCACTGTCCTATCGACCAGATCACAGACAGGGTCTAGACAAGTGTGTCCCTTCGACCAGCCCCAATGGCATGGACCGGACGGCACTGTCCTATCGGCCAGATCACAGACAGGGAAGCACTCGATACCCGAGTCAAAACAAAATGAAAACGACTCACCAAATTCAGTAGACAATAGATCTGTAGTTGGCTTAATGGCTGTAGTGGATGCAATCCACTGCCTCCTTGGCAGAAGTCTCGAAACTCCTCGCTCGAAAAGCACCGTCCCTGATCAGCGACCACTCGTACAGGAGTTCCAAAGAGCGCAGCGCCGTCCCCCACTGCCATCCGGCTTGCACAAGTCCTTGTGTGTTAACCTGTAACCAAAAAAATCAACAGCAGTGCATGTTCCACTCGGCCAATTCTGACCAAAATTATTACAGGTTCTGATGAAAATCACAACAAACTCTTTCTCTCAAAGCCGACATGTCGAACAACACCCATACTCATTCAAATAATAGGAAACTCATTAAAATATTGCAATGCTCATACTCTGACCTCCATCCGGCCTTCATCATCACACTTATAACCTCCATCCGGTCATAAGCATCAAACCAATCGACCTCCATCCGGTCTTCATCATCACATGTAACCTCCATCCGGTTACAAACAACACCATCAAGATAATCATTTCGAGCCTTTATCAAAATAATTCTTAAAGTAGGTTTGTTCAACATGTTACTTTATTTTTCCTATAACGTTACAGATTATAAGAAAACTCTTACTATGCTAGGTACTCTAAATGTTAAGTTGACTACTTAGTATTCAACTAGTCTTTTCAGCGTTATCATTTTCGTCATGGCTAGTCTCGTCATCGTCATAGGCTACGTGCATGTCAACGTCAGTTATTTTACGCAGTCGGTCGTGTGGAAATGTAATAAAATCTCAAGTTGTGGCTCGCTATTCGCAACGCTTCTTATGATTAGTTTTGTGCTGAATACACGCGTTTAACCAATACCAGTCAACGCAACAACATTATTAACTCGTTTGCCACTTAATTTGGCTGCACAACTCGCTTTTACTAACGAGCATTCAGCACCAGAATAGTAACAAAACAATACAGCTGACCTTTATGTTCCAACGTGCCTGCGGGTAGTTGTACGACGCAAACATCCACTCGCCGCTGCTGCTTGCAGCGCGTGCTCCACCTCCACCTCTGCTTGGCTGCCACTTCTCGTGCACCGGGCCGCAACATGTCCAGGATTCCCTCACTTGCAGCACACGAAGGCCTTCACCGACGGCTGCGGGCTGCTTGGCTCGATTCTTGAAGTCACTCCACGTCACTGGTAGCTCCACGCTGCGTCCTTCGTACTATTTACGATAGCCACGTTGATACTGCTTCCTTTGTGCGCCTTAATGACGGCCACAAGTTGACCTCCTTGCAGTGAATTTTCAGCAAAACACAAATCAGCTGTCGTATTGTGTGCTGTTACGTTTGCACGGGAACACTTTTTTTCCTAACATGGCGGTAGGGCGCAGCTGGCGCGTCACTGGGCAAAGGTATTCCTGCATACAGCCTATGCCCAAAACAACATTCACTATGATCGCGCATCCGTATCTGGCTTGTCTGGGTTCAACTCGAACAGATCCACACGATTATTTAATAAACGTTCGCAGTTTGCACTTTGTTTTTAAAATGTCAACGGTCACTTTCACTTTTAGCGTTCTGATTTTGCGCATGAACCAACACGTATCCCACTTCTGATAACGGAGAAGGTATAGTGTGTCTCGTTATTATCAGCCATATTCAACTATTGTGGGCGTACAGTGGGTATGTGTTGGTTATTGCGCAATGGAAAAACCGTTTGCAGTTCAAATAAGATTATAATTTCACGAACAATTTAGTCACACTAGCAAATCACACACTGTAGGTACACGACACAACCAGATACGGAACGCTGGACAGTTTCTAAGCACATGTTGTCCGCACGATGTCCAATCTCCAAAGTCCAAACTCCAAAGTGAGCTCCACATCGTTCTGTCGAGCTGTTTTCTAACCCCCACGGACTCAGGCTAGACTCTGTCAAGCACCACCAGGTGGCGCTAGCGTTCCGAGTTGTCCGGATGCGACAAATATATTTGTATAAAGGCAAACATATTAGTAAATTTTGCTTTTATTTGTTGATTGACATTATTGTATAAATTATTTGTACTTAATAAGTATAATTTTTATTTCACTACTTCTCTAGCATTCTAATTATTTAAACAAATTATTAATTGACAGGTCATTCTGCTGAAATTTAAACATAAATGTATCACTCACAGTCTGAAAACTGATCAGTTATACAATTCAAATATGTATGATGTATATAAGTAGGTATACATAATTTTTGTCATCATTACATATGGTATAGTCGTCTTGTTTACAGTCTCCAGCACATAATAGCTATTAATTTCTTCTAATTGAGCCACATAACACTGAATTAGCTGTCCCGGTGATCACTTTCACAATATTTTGGTATCTCAACCATTACTTACAGCAAGTCTGTAGAATAAAATTAATTAAACATCTATTTCTTATCCTCTGGTATATCTTCTAGCAGTTTGTCCAGGTCTATCCCTTCAAGTTTTGCATTGGGAGCATTTGACGCGTGAGCTAAGAACAGTTCTTTAAGAAACTGCAGCTCTTTCGTTAGTGTTTTCACTTTTTCTTCCAACATTTGGTTTTCTTGTTTTAGTTTGTTGACCCGTGAGAATGTTTCCTGTGTACGCTGTTTGGTCTTGAATCTGCTCTTTTTTACAGCCTGGAAAGAGTTAAATTATTGATTATTATCACTTCTAACACTTCTTCTTAGCTTGTCAATGCAATCTAAGTAGACTCGGCCAAGAATTCGGCTACATGTTTACTTCTACACACTTTGCTGATCACAATTTATAATTAAATTGCATCACTTGAGGTCTTTGTAAACAGTATTGAGTAATAACGAAAATACATTTAATATATCTATAAATCATCATCATCTGTTTACTTTACTTTTCCCAACTATGTTGGGGTCAGCTTCCAGTCTAACTGGATGCAGATGAATACCAGTATTTTACATGGAGCGACTGCCTATCTGACCTCCACAACCCAGTTACTGGATCATACAATACCACTTGGTCTGGTTGTCAGACTTTCAGGCTTCTGATTAATAGTAACAACTGTCAAAGAACTACGAATGACAGCCGGCACCAACAGCATTACGTGCTTTGCGAGGAACGGAGGGGTCTCGGAATGTAAAGATGGTCACCCATCCACAGATCAACTGCGGCAAGCGTAGCTTAACCTGATCGATCGACCTGTGGGACTGTTATTAATTAGCAATCTTTTATGACACAATTAATATTTATAAGTACCATTATTTTTTGATAAGAAACCGACACTAATAATAACTATTTTATCATATGATTGTAATACATATCATAAAAACAACTGTCACTGTTATTAATTACGGAATTATTACAAAAACTAAATTAAAGTTAACTGTGGTATTGTACAAGCCTTGAAGTGCCATTATGAAATAAACAATACTATGATAGTAACGCAAACAGTTATAGTAGAACTATTGCATAATGATTACGGAACATACACAACAAATTGCACAATATTTTTTATAATATATTTATAGGGTATAGTACCAACAACTGTTCTAGAATATGATGGAGATAAGCGAGAATATTTGGCAGTTATTTATGTAAAGTCGGGGTTTAAAAAAATTATTAAGTAAGTACACAATAATTTTTAATGACAGAATAATAAGGGCTCATAATTAGATAAGTACATTACGATACAGGAGTAATTCCTAGTGTGAGGCAACGTTTTTTAAAAAAACAAACAAAAACATTATTATCATTAGTTTTTCCTTCCAAATATGGTTGGGTAATTCCAGGAATTACTCATTCATTAAATGATTGTTGGAATTATTATGAATCATATTCTGGTACATTCAAATTCAATACAACAAAGAATATATATCAGTAGATAAGATAACTGTAGAAAAACATACTATGAGTTATTATTTTTTTTTAACTTACATTCTCATATCAAATGGACAGACTAGTGTACCATTAAATGAATTTCTTTTTACTGAGCCCATTTCAAACCCCAGGTTTATCTCTCAAGAAAATGCAAAAAGAATATGAAGACAGTAAGAAATTCAAGCATAACTCTCAACCAAGGGACTTTCCTTAGGCTCCTGGATATACTTGACCCACTTGCAACATCATTAAGCTCTTACTCCGTAGGAGATTCTCTGTTTTCGCTAAGTGCGAGTCTTTACTGCCTGGCTAGCTTATATCTTTATTACCTTTTCTACTAAGTATAACCCTTACCTCATTATTTCTGTCCCTCTTCCGTCGATAATCGTCGTCCTCATCGTCAGCGTCACTGATTCCACGTCTCCCACGCTTGTTAGGAGCCATGTCGAAGTAATCTTCAAGCTCGTCTAATATCATCAAATTGTTTATACGACAACAGCCGCTCTTTGCTCACAAATTTTACTATAAAACTACTCTGAATACACTTCTGAAGGAATAACGGATATTTTGAAGAACTACAAGATGGTTTTGTAATAATTTAAACGAAAAAAACACTGTTGGTGAACTGGATCACTTTAATTGTGGGTTATTGCACAAGCACAACTTACTTCACAATACAAGACAGTTTTAGCGTTCCTTTGTAAGAAACTCTCTATAATATTTTATCTTGTTTTACTGGATTTGAAAACACAAACAAAAATAACACGTTTGCAAACTATTAATTTATTTACTCATGTTTACTCAGTTCTGATGTGATGCGTAATACTCGAAAGCAAAAATATAAATAGCTCAGGTAACGTCAGTTAATCAGTTGACGTCATTTGAGCAAGTTTTTTACGTCATCACGACACTAGTTGTAGGGATTTCATCATTCATTTCATGAAAACAGTCTTATCCTAAAGATTAAAAATATTTATTATTGATGAAAACATCATCGATGGTCTACATTTCTTTTTCATTTTTCCTTTCACGGGTTTGCTGGAAGAAATTTCAATAACTAAGCAATATGTTGTAGTTTATTATTATTATGATACATAACATAATAGGTATTCGTTTCTATGTAATCGATTCAATAATATTATCGACATTGAGATCTGATGGGAAGTTGCTAGCACATCCCTATCTGACGTTTTATCAAACGTGACTGACATTACAAAAACTGCGTTCGGAAACAGTTTATTTAGATTTACTAACACACAGCTCTTACTAGCTGCGTTTACATTATACATTGACCTAATCTTTGGTTTGATCAATCATCTTGAATTCAATTGAGGCAGTATGTAGTAATTTGAAAAAAAAAGAGCTGTATTAGCTTGTTTGTTCACATTTGTAATTGTTGGTGTGCGTCCAGACTGGGGCGCGGGGCGGGCGCGGGCGCAGCAAGGGTGCGGGTGCGGGAACGCGCGCGGGCTGCTTGTCCGCACTGGAACGCACAGAGCATGTAACCTCTGGAGCGCGGCTGCATTCTGCGTGTTGTCGTGTCCAGCGCACAGCGGATCCTCAAAAAAAATACTGAATAACTTATTTGAATGAAATATAGTAGACTAAATCTGGGTAATTCCCTGAACATCAATGTTCGCGGGGACGATCTCTACGGTGTTACCATAGTTTTTTATCCAAAATATACCCAAAAATACTTACCTCCGCCAATATACTTACAAAAAAACTGAATTACTGATGCTCAGAAAATTCGATAAAATATGCTGAAAAAGTATTAAAATACTGAATCTGGTCACACTGCACTGCAGTGTTTGTCAAAATATAAAAACGCGCGCAACCGCGCAACCCGCGCCGCTTACCGCGCCCGCGTGCCCACTATGGAATGGACACATCAATGGAAGTTCATATGTTTGAGTTCGCTGCGCTGCGCCCGCTCCGCGCCCACTCCGCGCTCGCGCCCCAGTGTGGCCAAGCGCTCAGAGTTAACTACGGTATCAGTGATGTCAGTGAAAATTAGTGGACGGACCACAGATATAAATAGACCTAGATAACGCAAGTATTACGATCTGTATGAAAACCAAGTGCACCATTTTTTGACACAAGCACAAGCGTCACAAGCACTATTTAGTGATGGGAAAATCAAATCGATTCAAAGACGCCGCCGCGTGCGGCACCTGTCTTGCCTCACCGCTGGGGCCTAGCGCAAGTGCTCACGCTCACCCAGCCAGCAGTACACAGGACTTGACAGGACTTAGCGCGAAAGTGGCGACTTACGATTTTTGAATGTTAGTTGGTGCGATATTTGGCACGCAGAGCTGCTCTTGCGTTATCTAGGTGTATCTAGAACGCGGGACCCAACCCTTGGGTGGATGATTGAAGAAGAGTGACATTCGCATGGTGGATTGCGATACGGCCCAGTCCCTCTCACTGTTGAGGCCCGTGTCCCAGCAATGGGAACATTTCAGGATGATTATGCTATATGCCAGTAGCGAAGGTTCCACACTACTCGATTCCTACCGGTTTCCCTTTGAAAAATGGCAGTCAGTATTCTATAGACAAATAATATAATCATATTAAAGACCGGCTCCGGCTTACCTCTTAAAAAAATTTACCCTTCGCTACTGCTATATGCTTATTATGAAAGACAGGTTTATGGCGTATTAAATAAAACAACAGAATATCAGACCACAATATAATTCTTTCTTCACGATAAACTTCTAACAATTTACGTAAATCTTATTTACACAATTAATGGAAGCATCGAATGCTAAACTTTCTAATACTGTAATGCTAACCATTGTCAATACATTTTAAAACTATACAGAATAATTAAATTGAAGGTAAAATTCTTTAATTGAGATATTCTTATTCATTCGATTTCATAAACTATTAGTCAAGATCGCAAGGAAAATTACATCACAGAAGAAAACGAGAAAACAGTCATAATCGATTAGGAATCGACCAATAATCGGAAACAATCGACTAATCTTTAATCTAAATTATGTAAATGCGAAATGGAAAGTATAGTTAATTCGGAATCTAGTATTAATGTATCCCGCTTTACAATAGAACACATTACGGTATCACACCAAAACAAGCCTCTCTTTTATACCGAAAAGTAGGTACAGACGCCGAGCACATCAAGCTACTACAATCTGTCAAATTTTTTAATAGATTTTCAACTATCGCTAAAGCATAAAGTTCAAAGTTCATTGGGAAAATTCGACAGTTTCGGGTAGCTTGATGTGCTGGTACAATACAGAAAGCCGCCATTTTGGAAATCAACTGTAAAAGGAATTTAAATCACACTACAACTGGCTTTATAGCTGATATTCTACACAAATTATTGAGCTATGACAGTTGTTTTATTTCTAGGTAGCTTTAGTAATTAAAATGTGCCGTTAATAAAATTCATCAGATGTAAGCTCAAGTGCTCACGGGCGCTTTTTTTATGCGGCGATTTTTTTCACGCACCGGGTTTTCAACTTTCGGTATTGAGCCAAGCGCGAGCGATGAGAACCCAACAGAGTGCATTCCTAGTGCGCTCAAAAAGAGTACTATTGGAATTTGAACTATTAGCGCTAAGCCGAGTGTTGAAGATCCAGTGCGCGGAAGAAAATCGCCACGATAAAAAATCGCCAGTTCGCCTCACCTGGGCAACAGAGCTCATTATAGCCAAATGGAGATACCTTCTGTCTTGTAAAGGGTGAGGTTGTCACAAATCACCCAAAAAGGCAGTGATCGTCATACAGCAATGTCAACACAAAATCTAGATTCTCCCATCATTATCACAGAACATACAAATTGAAATTTAAATACAGAAACACGTTTTTCATTAAAGTCGGTTAAAAATAAAACGATGTACAGTCTTGAACCAGAAATTCTACAAGGGATTAAAAGTAGCATCAGTAACTGCATTAATGGAAGAAAAACAAAGAATTCTTACATTCTAGTGTTAACTTATTGAGATTAGACCAGTCTAATGGTTATTTACATATTATTATGAACGATTAAATACTTTAATTGTTGCGTTATTGGAACTATAGTTAAATATTATGCTTTATGACATAAAACATATTTCGATCTGGTTAAATTGTCTTTAGTCTACATGATTTTGAATGTAACAGTTTTCGTTGTTTGACAGGTGTCAAACATAACGAAAACTGTTACATTCAAAATCGATTTAAGCTTAGATCGACTTCATTCCCTAAGTTTTCCTAAATCATTGTAGGCAATGATTTAGGAAAACTTAGGGAATGAAGTCGATCTAAGCTTAATTGTAAGCCTAGTAGGCCGAGTGGCGGCTGTTGGATTTCCAACCTTCGGCTCAGCGTTGAGAGTCGAAGATCCAACAGTGCAATAATATTTAGGCATTACATTTAGGTGTTGTCTAGAGTTAGTGAAAAAGGGCAGAAGAGTCTTTGAAATCAAAGTAGTTGCTGACAACTACTTTGATTTCAAAGACTCTTCTGCCCTTTTTCACTATTATTATTTCAGTTATTATTTTACCATTAGTCTGAACTAATAAAAAAATAATAACTTTACTAGATGAAGACTAAAGTAGGTAATAGTTTAGCCCTCTGTGGCATTTTACGATGAAATACAACATTATTAAGTGTTGAATGAATGATCATCAATGAAAAGATTTATAAAATCAACAAAACATCGATGGCTGAATATAGGCGTCCCAATATCTGCTGTAAAAACCGTTTTTTTTTTCAACATATAATAGGCACAAGCTCAAAGTATATAAAAAAATAGCTAATACAATGGTGAATAGCGATTTTGGTAGCAGGAGCACAGATTATGCAGGAGTAACCACCTGTTGTGGCCTTCAATTCTCTATCCCTCGTTTGATAAACTCGCCTAGTATCGAATCATTTTGTCGCGATTATGATGTTGTCCCCATGGAGAAAGTTGTTCAGTTTGATGGTCTGTACCTCACCTTAATATGACGTCACATTTCTGATACTCTGTTTTGTAATTTAAATACTTGGTAGTTAAATTTCATCGTGAAACGCAGCACAGGTCTTCGGTATAACATACATATTAATTTGAAACATTGGGAATATGTTAAGTTCACTAATAATAACTGAACTAAGCCCACTTACACTGTATTTAGGTCAAAACATAGTTGGATATATAAACAGGTAAATATTTTTAGCACAAAAATACAGCATCAGATATTTTGATCCATTTTGTGCTCCCAAACCGGGGATGAAGGTCTATGTTATGCCTTATATAGCTAGAATAACATTAAGTAATAAATAAATAATATACAGGTTCAAATTACATTCGCTAGCAAAACTCTACAGGCGTGATGGGTGTTGAAAATTGTTATCTTAATATACAGTATGTTAACTAACAGAGGGCTTTCCCGTTAACCCGCAATAGTATAGCATCCATACATGCTAAAAAAAATATTACCATTCGAAAATAAAATGTTTTTATATTTTTTTATATTAAAATATTCACTAAAAATCGTAAATTGATACGTTAAAGAAACACTCTGTACACGCGTACTTGAAGGACAGCAATGTCGGAATTTATTTAATTAAATAAATTAGAATTAATTAAATAAATAGAGTATCAATTTACGATTTTTAGTGAATATTTTAATATAAAAAAAAATAAAAACATTTTATTTTCGAATGGTAATATTTTTTTTAGCATGTATGGATGCTATACTATTGCGGGTTAACAGGAACGCCCTCTGTTAGTTAACATACTGTATGTTATAAAATTAAAAGAAGATTTCATGTTTTTTTGGGGTTCAACCACCTCTGGATGTTTTGTTGCGTAGTATGAGTTGAGAAAATCTGTTTTCTTTAGTTTTGTCGTGTTGAGATATCGGTACCAACACGTCTGTGAAGTTAACACAATAAAAAGCTGATTTTTAAACTGATGATTTTAGTGACTACACAACTGCAGTCGGTGAACCCCCACAATAAAATCGTTAAATTAATTATTTTTTTGTTTTATCGGGTTAAGATCATACCAGGGGCGTAGCTACCGCCGTATCTGCCGTATCAATTATACGGGGCCCCCGGGCCACGGGGGCCCCGTATTTAATTTTAATTTCTTTGTAAAAATTCTGGAAAAAGTGACAGATAATCATGATGAATAAATATTTCTTTTAATTTATGCAAACATTTTTTTTCTTTTGTGAGAAATCTTTACCCTTCCTAAGGGCCCTCAAACAAATTTTTATACGGGGCCCCGCCAAGGCACGCTACGCTTCTGGATCATACCCATCATGTCCGCGGTGTTTAACTAGCTAATTTATTTTAAGCCTGCAGATAAATACAGACAAATCCATAACAGGAACATTTTTTTACAAATATTTCGTATTTCATCTGGACCAGGTTAGCACGGGCGATTTTTTTTCGCAGACTGTATTTCCAACTCTCGGCGCTAAGCAGAGCGTTGAGAATCCATTGCGCGGAAAAAAATCGCCGCGATAAAAATACGCTCGAGCTAATCTGGGCGTAGTTCTTTATTCACCAATTTGAGTTGTCACTTTTATCAAACAGTTTCAAAGTATATTTCAGCTATTAATTTCATTATAACATGAGTAGAGCTTCAACATTACAATAGAAAAAGTAATGGATATACACCGTGTTCCGGACGATATGCATAAACTTCGACCAGATGTTCAGACCATGGAAATAAGCATTTTTCATTATAGACACATTATTGAATTCTTATATTTTTGTTAATTTTCATACAAATTAAATACCTTGACGTAAATCACCCGATATGCATGCCTCTTTATCCGAATTGGCAACGACGTATTTTCATTCATAACATTTGACGGGCTGATACTTGGCAAAAAGAAGTTAAGACCCTTTCTTACTGGATAGCTCAATTAAATTTCATTAAATGAAATTACAAATATCTTTGTAACGAAGCCTTTTTAAGTACTACTTCCTTTGTAAGATTTAATTTGTAAAAACTATGCTATTTTTTTTGTAATTTTCTATGATTGATTGTAATAAGAATGTGTTAGTTTTATAATTTTTATGATTTCAAACACAATGTGAATTGTTCATGAATAAATTGAATTTAATTGTATTGAAGCGTTTAACAAAGTTTATGCATAACGTGAAGAACACCGTGTATATTTACCTAGACAAATAATAAGACACAAATTAGAGGCCTTGATAGTTTATTGTACATTTAGGCAGTCATAATCGACAGCACGTTGAGATTTTTTACAGAATAGACCGACAGATTCGTCGGTTAATACTGTAAAAATCTCACCCAAAAATCATGAAATTCTTGTAACGTAATTTATGGGTTTAAGACCTAACAACAAGTAACATTGTTGAAAAGAATTTACGTATTTTAAACATAAAATAGATAAATAAATAACTATTAAGACAGTAGAAACCGTGGGGTAGTCAAACTAATCGAATAAACTCCGGCCACGCTGACGCGAAACAACGCCAGATCAGGGCATGTGATTGCGCGCGTCATTTGTTTTAATGGTTAGGAAGCCACGCGACTATGGGCCAGTTTGTTAAACAAAAATTATCGCAAAATTAATGTGATAACGCACGCGTAAACTACTGTGAGTGGTTGAATGATTTATCAACAGCCAATTTTTTCGATAATTTGCGCTCGAGAAACTGGCCCTATGAATCGCGCTACTTTGAACAGCTCCATACCAGTTTGCCAGTTTGTTAACACATCGGCGCGAGTGAATTTCGTCCAGCATCCTGCACGAGATTCGCTTCAGTTTACCCAGAGCTTTATGTTTTCCGTTCCGAAAATAACTTTTTTCTCGCCTTCACCAAGCTCGCGACTTGTACATAGTTGTCGAGACAAAAATACATTTTACTATTTACAATCAAAACTTTCAACTCTTTATGGCCTTTTGACCAAAAATATTGTAGATAATTAAACTTTTACGTACGTATTCTTAGTTGAAACTAAATAATAAGGCATGGCTGGATTTTTAATAAATTAGTCGATTTCTTGACGAGTATTCCCATGATTTTGAAATCAACTAACTAATCGTTTAGTAGCAATGACAGATGACAGTCTACATCACTAAACTGTAACACACTTGATGAACGTTCGAATGGGGTTAAAAACTGAAATCTCGTCATAGGTGGCACACTGTTGTTAGTCCAGAAACTGCCGTTATTTTGTAAGTGAAGTAAAAAGAAGTCACTTGTTTAAAAAAATGTATGGATAATGACAGCTAGCTGTCCGTTTCTTGGACTTGTGATCGTAGCGACATCTGAAGTGAGCAAGTGGCAGTTTTTATCCCCATTTTATTGGTATACAGTTGAGAGTTAATTAAAAAACAAGATGTTCAAATTGAGCATGCTACATTATAAGCTAAAATACAGACGACGAATACATTGGGGTTTTAGTAAGGCCATTCACTCATTAGGCCCAAGTCTTTAAATCCCAACCATGCTTATTATTAAGTATCGTTATTAAAAGATCTATTTTAGAATATTATTATTATGTCTATGCTTACTCTAAGAACCGTACAGACTAGTGAACTAGTATCGCTTAGTTACCAAATACCAGCAGTCGTCGGCGATCGCTCGCCGCGTCACTCGTCCAGATAAGCACAGCCTTCTCATATAACAGTTATGCCTGTTCTCACTAACACTAGGTGACATCTAAATGAATGCCTCAATGAAAGCGCGTTGTTAGATTTTCAACTGTCGGCGCTGAGCCGAGCGTTGGAAATTCAATAGCGTGCTTTTATCTAGTGTTCGTGAAAACGTGTGTTAGCAACTTAGTCGCAATGCTCGTTTGCTGATGATCTTTGATCGGCCACGAATATAAGTTATGTGTGGGGTTAAAATGAGTCAGACGTTGAGTTAGAACCATTTACTGATTTTGCCCCAAATGTGGCCATATTATATGGGTACAAACCACAACATTGCTTGAAACCGACTTCCGAAACTCTCTGACCGACTTTATATCGTGACATAGTCGATTTTTCTTCGGTGGTCAATTGGTCATATTGTAGAAAGCAAGCAAGACTATCTCAATCTAAGCCATAATATCACTGTGTGGCAATTAAGCAGTTAGCTATCCTGTGGTTAGTTGCGTAACACACTATCAGTAGCAATGGCTTTCATTCTGACAGTTCAATAACATTCATTGCGTCATTTACATTGTTGAGCAGAAAAAGTTTTCGAACATATGAAGCAATGGATTAGCAATATTCTTAAAAATTATTCAGATTGAGATTGATAGTGTGTTACGCAATTAGGGAGCTGATGGTGGTGTGGTGGTCACCATCTGCAATACCAGAAGAATCGCAAGTGCATTGCACAGACAAAGCTAAAATGTATCGTGTGCCTGGTTACACCATAAATAGTGTCAAGTCAATTCAGATTCTTACATCTTAGTCGAGTTTCAGAGCCTGTGTTATCTGGACCAGATCATCTCAATATTGAAACTTATTTATTTATTATCATTGCGAAGACGTTAATGTATAAATGAAGAAGTCATTAAATATCGAAATCTAACTTTTATTAATCGCCTAAATCTAGTCTTAGTTATTAGAATTAAGCGTCATTTACATTGACGTATGAGCAACATTTGGTTCTCTCATTTTTTTTGTTATAGTAACATTTCGATAGTCGATTATTCAGTTTAGTCGAGTGACTTTTTAGTCGAGTAGCTTAGTTTTAATTTAAGTCGCATCCTTATATACTTCACATTTCGATTACAAGGAGTATGAATGTCGAATACACTTATGAATCTCGTTTCTGACAGTTCATAGTTATTCTTAAATCGATTATTACAAGTCAGTCATTGAGCGTATCTTCAGAAATCGATTCTCGAGTATTAAATCGATTTGTCTACATCCTTTATCCTGAAATCTAATTATTAAATATTATAGCATCTTCAGCAGGGTTTACAAACATTTCTACAGCGGGACTATCCTTTTTTTTTTTTCGACTGGTCGATCTAAGTGTACTAGTGTTGTACCTATCTAAATCTTTTCTTGGGGCGTTGCTATCTATGTGTGCTAGTGATGTTCACTGCGGAGGCGGCATCTGCGTCTTCCGGCATTGACAGAGCCACTTAATAATGCGCGCGTTCCGTTCTACGACGCTAGGGGGCTCTGTGTTGCGGTAGATTGGTTTCTGTACGCCTGGGCCTTGCACCTGGAATAATGAAATGAAGACAAGTGAACCAGATTGAGATTAAGGTTGTTGTTAAGGACTATTAAGTTGGGAGATCCTGAATTTTTTTTTCTTTATGTGAAATCATCAAATGCTGCAAATGCCCGCTCTGGGTGGAGCGGAAGGGAGTGTCAGACTCTTACTGACTAAAACCCGCCCATGTTCTTTCCTTAGCCCTTTATGTTCCGGGCCAGCGGTAACCCTTTCGGACAATCCCGCTGACCCGGCAAGTAGTACAGAGGTATGAGGAACAAGGTGTAAAGTTCACTCATACTCTATAGAAAAGGGAGGATCCTCCGACCAGACGGGTGTTGTGTCTGGCGGGCAACTGCCCGTGTAACGTTACCTAAGCTACTAAACACGCACTTGCTACGGCTACCTGGAATATTTACAGAAAAAGAAGCTACCTATCATCCAGTAACAGGATTTATTAAAGGGTTTACATGACCTAAAGCGCAGTCAATGTCGGACTGCATAGAAAAGAAAGAGAAGCGCGATGACACAACGCTGGTAATTTATTGCAAAATATAAAGCAATTATTTTATTACAAAAAAACCTATTGTTTGGACTAAAAAATTAAAACACTAGTATTTTAGTATGTTGCTTGTAAAATAATCTGACATAAAATCAGAATGATTGTATGTATATTAGTATGGTTTTTATTGTAAAAATAAAGTTTTTAGAGGTATCTTTACGATTTTTTTCTATTGTATCAAATTAGTTGTATTATGTTTTCAACACACTATCTACCTAGCATATATCCTGAAGAATATCATACATTTTTCTGATTTTGTTGACTGTAGTCGATCATATACTTTTATTGTTTCTAAAACGTGCGTTTTTTGCGTATAGGTCCTGTAAGCCCCTTAACAACTGGCTGACCCGACAGACGTTGTCCTTCATACATAAAACCTAAAAGGGACGTTTAGTTTTTCCCGAGTCTGAGCCCGGAAAACTTTTGCAATTTCCTTTTCATATAAAAAACCTAATTCGGACTGTAATGGACATTTTAAAACAAAAACTAGCCAGATCGCTCCAGCCATTCTCAAATGATGCGCTTACCAACGAACAGCATTTCATTGGATTTTCTTGAGTTTTAGAAAACATGACCTTTAACTTAACTAATAACCACAAGAAGCTGGTAATCCAGAAACAGTTTCATTATTATAAGTCTACTAATAGCGCCCCGCGGTGTCACCCGCATAAGTGTCGATCCCGTAGTAATATCGGGATAAAAACTATCCTATGTCCTTTCCCGGGACATAAACTATCTTTATACCAAATTTCATCTAAATCGGTTCAACGGTTTAAGCGTGAAGAGGTAACAGACTGACAGACAGACTGACAGACAAACTGACTGACAGACAGACAGACAGACTGACAGACAGACAGACACACTTTCGCATTTATAATAATAGTATGATGCTTTTCCACTGCAGGGCAAAGGCTTGCTCATCTTTCCGGTCTACTACGATTTTGGACAATTTCTGTAAATGCTCATCCCGCCATTTCTGGCCTGTTGCGTACAGGGCCTACCATTAAAAATCAGTTTAAAGTTTGTGTTAAAGCTATTTCCTTACCGTATAATCGGCAGTAGCAGCCAGCTGGTTGCTATCCACGGTGGAAGCGGACGAGAAGAACACGGGACTATCAGGCGGAGCGTCCCGCACCAGCGCGTCGTACTGCCGCGGCTCCAGCCCGAGGCGCTCGAAGAAGTCCTGCAGGCGCGACGCCTCCTCCGTGGGGCTGTCGGCCGAGTCCTCGGCCTCGCACGGCGCCGACGCGGGGCTGCGCCCGTCCGAGCGCCGGTATCTGGGGGGTTGGAGGTTTTGTAGTGGAGAACTATTTATAGTGTGTTTTTTGTTCGAAGCAGTACCTAACAGTAGAGTCATCCTATTTCAGATAATGTTTTTTTTTCAGTTTACCGTTGCCATGAACTACTGTCTGTAACCATATAGAATGGTTTAAACTAAAACATCGATGTTTAGGTTTAAGCCGTTTGGGTTTAAATCCACTTTTTCACGAAAACCTACTTTTCTTTTCCACTCCTCTCAAAGTTGAGCAAATATGGACCAAGTCATGCTCGTCCAATCTCTTCGTCTGAGTCAGCCTTGAAGACGTTTTGGAGCGCTAGATAGATACTACATCAAATGCCTGAAAAATACCTAAGTAATTAATTTGTTTGAGGTGAAAACTTCTTTAGTCGCGTTGGGTATTTTTTGAGATGAGAAAAAACCATTGAACTCGCGACACTGTTACCGTAAGTAACCGACACCGCACGAGTTTTGTTTATAAAACGATTAAAAAAATACACACGTAATTATTAAAGTTTTCACTTCTGTCGGCACTCCGGAGTGCCACTGTTTTTTTTTTATTGCTGAATAGGCCCGCTCTTGACCTCGATTACGCCTGATGGAAAGCGATGGATGAGGTCTATGATGGATCGAGCGTGCCCAGAAGATGCCTAAGGCACCGGAACTCCCACGCATCGACGAAACACAGCAGGCTGCTTGACGCCGGACTCCGGTGGGAGGGTGGCGTTAGCCCTACCACCGCAAGGGAAGAATTGGCCAGACAAATAAGGTGTTGGGTGTGACTGTCCAGGATGCGCCGAGCGCGAGCGTTCAGTTGGGAACAAACTGCGCTACACGAGGAGGCTTCTTCATGCATCCCAAAAGGTTTTAAGTTTATCTACAACAATGTAAAGTGTGTACCTATCAGAAATGTCAGATTTGGAGCGCAGTATGGGTCGGGGTCGTCGCTGCTTGTACCGCAGACATCGCTGGCGCTTGAACGTGCCCAGCGGCGACGTCACCTCTTCTGATGGCTGGCATATCTGTAATATGGAGTCACGGTTTAGAAGTTTATCTTCTAAACTTGTCACGCAAAAACGGTAATTGTACTGAATGGCGCGAAGTTAATACTGCATTCCGAACTTGTAACGTCAGATCGAAGTAGTGGTGTCTTTGTTTAGAGTAGGCATCACAATTTTTGGAGATACATATAATTATGTACTTTTTTTACTGTTTTCTGGGTTTTGAGAAATCTACATGGATAAAAAAGACGAATTTCTAGACAAACTTTCAACCCTTATATTTAACCACTTTAGGGGATGATTTTTCGAAAATCCTTCCTTAGTGCTCACCTAGGTTATATGAGACTCTTGTGTAACATTTCAATTTTCTAGACCCAGTAGTTCAGACTGTGTCTGTGAATGAATTAATTTATGATTTTCATTAAGCAGATAACCAGCCAACAGTTATTCTGTTTTATTTAAGACTAGCTGTGCCCGCGGTTTCACCCGCATAAGTGTATCGCGTGGAAATATCAGGAATAAAAAGTAGCCTATATGTTAATCTAGGATGTCAGCTATCTCCATACAAAATTTTATCAAAATTGGTCCAGCCGTTTGAGCGTGAAGAAGTAAAAAACATATAAACACACACACAAACTTTCGGCTTTATTATAATATTAGTGTGATGTTCTCAGTACTGACCTGTGTGGCATTGACGTACTCCTGTTTGTCGTCAACACGTGGTCTCATACGCAGCTCCTGGTACTGCGGCTGTTTGTTCACTACTTCTGTGCTCGGCTCGTGGTATCTGGAAATTAATTCAATTAATTACCATACGTAATAATTAACATTGTATCATCCAAGATAACCTTAGATAAATTATAAAATACAGTAGTTAGTATTATTATAATAGTAAAAAGGAAAAGGCTGGGCAGATGATGACTATAATAGTCATCATCTGCCCAGCCTTTTCCCAACTATGTTGGAGTTGGCTTCCAGTCTAACTGGATACAGGAATACCAGTATTTTACATGGAGAGACTGCC
The DNA here is from genome assembly GCA_927399505.1 of Luperina testacea. Taxonomy (NCBI): domain Eukaryota; kingdom Metazoa; phylum Arthropoda; class Insecta; order Lepidoptera; family Noctuidae; genus Luperina; species Luperina testacea. Next base: position 9,260,503 of record OV656777.1, on the reverse strand, counting down.
TATCTGACCTCCACAACCCAGTTACGGGGTAATACCATACCCCTTTGGTAAGACTGGTTATCAGACTTTCTGGTTTCTGACGACGACGTGGTTTAGGTTTGAAAAGGTAACATACGGACAGAGTTACTTTCGAATTTATTATAATATTAGGTTAGTTGGTCCTTTTTTTTTTCAGTATTGGAAATCATCAAATGACCCCTCCCGCTCTGGGTGGAGCGGAAGGGAGTGTCAGGCTCTTACTGACTAAAACACACCCGTGTTCTTTCCTTAGCCCTTTATGTTCCGGGCCAGCGGTGACCCTTTCCGACAATCCCGCTGACCCGGCAGGCTGCGGCCCTGACGGGCCCCTTCACTTGATGCTGACATCTCTTTGAGGCGCGCGTGGAACACGTACGCGCCATCCGGCACGGGCCTGGTCCTGATCGGACGGTGAGCTACCCATTAATGTCCAAATCCGTACCTAGTATACTCCCTCGCGTACTCCTTGCGGCCCACGTTGAGGCACTTGAGAGGCGCCTTGTACGTGCATTCGTAGTCACCGTAGTCGTACATGGGGGGCTCGTCCTGGAACTGGGGCGGCGGGGCGCTCGCCTGTAACAGAAGAAGCAATGTTGTGTTACTGTTTAAGGGGCTTACAGGACCTAAACGCAAAAAAACGCAAGTTTTAGAAACAATAAAAGTATATGATCCACTACAGTAAACAAAATCAGAAAAATATATGACATTCTTCAGGATATATGCTAGTTAGATAGTGTGTTGTAATAATAATACAACTAATTTGATACGATAGAAAAAAATCATGAAGATACCTCTAAAACATTATTTTTACAATAAAAACCATACTAATATACGTATACATATAATCAATAGGGTTTTTTGTCAGATTATTCTACAAGCAACATACTAAAGCACTAGTGTTTTAATTTTTTAGTCCAAACAATAGATTATTTTTGTAAATAGATGATTGCTTCAAATTTTGCAACAAATTACCAGCGTTGTGTCATCGCGCTTCTCTTTCTTTTCTATACAGTCCGACAAAGACCGCGCTTTAGGTCATGTAGTCGCCTTAATTAGCAAGGTTTTTAACGTCGTGTGATGGATTTCTGGATTTTTTTTCGGCTCAGAAACTAGGTCTCGCGGTAAAGAAAGGTTTTAGGAGTAAAATTGGACTTGATGGTTGAAAGTGTTGAAACCAGACGCTTGAATGTTTCTCGTTTGTGTCCTCTATCAGTCATTTCAATCTTTGACTTTTCAAAGACTATATAACCATTCTCTTTGATTTAGACCTATTGATGTGTTATTATTAAGTACCCAATGTTTATTATTTTGCCGCAAGGTGCATTTTGGAATTCGTAATGATCCGAGTTAGTATTAAAACGTCTTATTCTAGCCTAGGTAGGTATCATTGTATGTAGTTCAAAGCAAGTGGCAATAATCTAGTTTTCCTGATTCTGATGCCAACATTTTGGTTTAAACCTTGGTTTTTTTGACGAATTATATTTATTTAATTAAATTGATAAGATAAGCAGTAGTTACCTGGAAGTGTATCCCAACCCTGGGCGCGTGTGCGTAGTGATGATGATGTGCGTGGTGCTGCGGGGGGGCTGCGGGGGCTGGCGGCGCGGGGGGCTCGGGGGCTCCGTCCTGGAACTGTGGGGGGGCTGACACGTAGCACTCCAGCGACGCGCCGTACTCGGATACGTAGGAGTTGTAGCGGCTGTGGAGACAACATGGAGGCATTATAGTATTGTGTAATAAAAATATTTTCGTTGAGAGATAAAAATCTTTTGGACTTATATAATATAGATGTCATGTTGTTCTCTTTACTTTTACATAAAGATAATTTGACTAAAACCACCATCTGCGATTGGGTATCATTTGAAGAATCTTAGCTGTTTGTATGACACGTAAAAAATAGTTTTTTTGGTCCGTCTCGGTATTTTTTGGTCCTTCGAGCCGGATTTTCGACAAACCTAACTATTATACCTTTATATAATATAAACATCAGAATTTGTATAAGGCGTGTTGATACACGCCTTATACACATTCTGACATCTGTCTGCCTGTCTGTACCATAGACATGCTTGTCTGTATCTACACCTTTCTGATTAAAGGTTATATAGTCTATGGTACAGACCATGTAGAAAGTTGTTCAGTTTGATGGTCTGTTTCACAGCTTTAAGTTTGACCCCACCAAGTATGACCTTTCTAATACATTTTGTATAGTGCTCACCTGGCGTGTTCATGGTCGTGTTGCGTGGAGGAGCCGGAGTCGGTGCGTCTGTGTTGATGCGGCGCGTTGTGTGCGGGAGCGCTGCGTTGCGTGTAGTGTCCGCTCGAGCCGCCAGAGTCGCGCGCGAACGATGAGCCGCATCGACTAGGTATAGAAATTTTTATTAAAATTACTGAGGTATGAGGAACAGGGTGTAAAGTTCACACGTCCTCTCTAGAGAAGGGAGGATCCTCTGACTAGACGGGTGTTGAGTCTGGTAGGCTACTGCCCGAATATGTCAGGATGTGACATTGTATATATTATGCTAGTTGTGCGAAAAACTCTGCTTGCGCGATGCAGGATTTTGCGTGACGTCAGTATGATGCGTATTTCGCATGTGGCGATGTAGATGCCGCTACAAAATCATGAAAATTGTTAGAAGGTTTATCCTTCTAAGCACTTTGAGATGAAACACCGAAACAAAGTCAGAGATCACAGTCTCATATAAAGTCCAGATATTATCGTGGTCAGATTATGTGTGGACCATGCAGATTAGTGCCTGAAATTGTCTTTTGAGGAAATAACGTCACAGATTTGAGCGAACGTGTTCAGTCAGTGCATGCATTTGTCAGTAATGGTGCAGCTCAATCCAGAACTTGAGGAGCTCAATGACTCGACGAAAAATACCAAAGAAAGGACATTTGGGTAGGCCGCATAAAGTACAAAAAATGCCACACTGCACATTTACCTGTTATAAGACTGATAGTTTTCCTCTCCTGGAGAGGGATGCTCCGAGAAGGCATCACACGAGGACATGAGCGAGGAGTGGTTGGAGCGCGTGCCCTTGGAGGAACACGACGCGGTGCGCTGGTGTGTGGAGTGGCGGCGGCGGCGCGGGGAGCGGCCCAGCGTGTCTGTGTGGCCTACGTTGACGCTGAGGAGTTGACGAAAAAGATGTGTTAGGAAGTTTATTTTTCATTGAGAAAACTTAGAATCGATTCCAGGAACCCAGACATGCATTCCTAGAAACAAGTATCTAGTTATGCCGCGTTCTAACGGGCTGCGCCGAGCCTGACCAGTCTGTCGGCCTGGTCTTCCCATCCGATGAGGCCTGCGGTGGCACGTCGATACCCATCCGATCCCTCGGGAGTCGGTAAGTACAAAGGCGCGTGTGGCGCGGTGCTGGGGCACCTGTTACAAGCGTTTCTTTTTGCTTTGTATGGGAATGCTCGGCACGGGCCGCGACAGGCCTCGCCAGGTGCAGCCACACGTGGCGCGGCCCGTGAGAACGCGGCATAAAAGAGATTTAATGAGATGCTAAAAATGCGTTTCCAGTTACAGATTTTGGGGATTCCAGATTGCTCTGAACTTGAACAACCTTGGCTTGTATTATTCGCCTCGTGGCTAGAAATGATAGGTACTAATACTTAAATAAGGTAGGTACTTATAAGATAAAGATAATAGACAAAAATGTAAAAACACAAACTACGACTAGATTTTATGGACGTATTATTACAAGAAACTGAGTTTTATTCATTTCTATGGACAACTCGCGCTTGATCAAAAATGAAGTAGGTACTTATGTTAAAATATTTTAATATTTTGAACGAAAGACCAGAAAAAATAAAAATGCTGTAGATATTTAAATTTCGAAGTGATTTCTCACTTTCTAAGTTCGAAATTTGAATTGATTGCGGATTCCCGCAGCAATAAGTGAGAATTGTAGGTAAGCTAATGGCTATACTAGTATACTCACTGTTCAGGATAGCATCTGGTCTGCGTGTGCAGATCCGGCAGAGACTTGTGACTGTTGATGTTGGGACAGCCGCTGTCTTCCTCTCGCATACTCGGCTGAGAATGCGAGTTGGACCTGCACATACAACTGCGCACTTATTATGAAAGAAATACTTCGAAAAACTACAAATAAATGAAGAAGTTGGAAGTTTCTTCTGCTATCAAAGTTCGCCATCATATACAGGGTGTAAACATCATCGTGCAAATTCGGCAAATAATTGTAGAACCACCAGCGTTCAATATTTATGACAGTTAAAAAAAAAAGTTCCATAAAATTTGACCGTGTAGCACTTTTGTATGAAACAGCAGTTTTTTTTTAATAATCTACGATAATCTTCTACGATCTTGATGAATTCCGTACATGATTTTAGAATCATGTACGGAATGATTTTTTGGGTTTAGACCCACGAGGGATTAGAATCATATACTGAATTCATGGTAACATGAATTCATTGGTAACAGTTTGCACGGCCATGTCGGCCATGTCACTTAAACGCTGTATATTTGACAGTAATTTAAAATTGAATAATAACCTTTCAATTAAGTACCAAAGTTTAGTAAAACCGACACAATTTAAGTATTAGGGGAGCTTGTAATATTCTGGGTTATGTTATAACATACCTGATGTACCGCGGCGCAGAGTGTGCGTACTGTGCTGGCGGACTGATGGCGGCCACAGGGTCGGCGGGGGAGCCCGAGCCACTGCCTACTGGCTCGGGAAGCTCCATGTTCTCGGGACTGGAGTGGGAACTCGCTGGAAAGATAGATAGATAGATAAACCATTTATTTGGCGCACACAAGAAGTCAGCACAACACACAAAAGTACACTATGTATTAGATGATAATCAAATTACCCACATGATTATAATATAAAAACAAGGTGCCGATAAAAAAACAAAATGGAAACACACATCGAAATAAAAGTGACACAATACTTAAACACATACACAGTGCGGTGTGTCTCAAGGTTGCACCAAATGGGAGTCCAGCTCAGAATGTGTCAGGCAAATGTACTTGACACGCTGATATTCTGCTGGATCCCTGCTGTGACATACGGACGTTGAGAAGACGAGATAAATTGGTGTTGTGGCAGGTGGTAAGTGCAGAGTGAAGTTTTGTAAGTATACCCGACACAGAAACCGGAAAGATCACAAACCATGTCATAATTTTAGGCCGGAACCCTATGGCCTAATTTCCTTTCAGCCATACTTCACGGCGCCGTGCGACTCTCGTATAACCAATAATCATAAGCATAATAAACATATAATGTCTCCACTGCTGGGACATAGGCCTTCTCTCTTCGAGAGGGAGTGGACCGTAACCACCACGCGCGCGCACAACAATTTTTTCTTAGTGCAAAATGGACCAGCTCTTGACCTCGACCTCCCCTGGTGCGAAATGATGGAAATGATTGAATGAGCAAGCCCAGAAGATGCCTATATACACTCTGACACTCTGCCTGACAATTTAATGATATGCTGATATTTTTATGTTACTAATTTTTTTCTTCGAAAACAAGGAGGACCCATTTCTGGAATTTTCTTTAAGGTTCTAAAACTAAGGACTGGAGCACCAAAAATATATTTCCACGAAAAACTAAGAGAGCGAATTACTCACGCATAGAATATCCACTTTTAATCAGCACCTCACTGGGCCTCTGCCGAGGTATCACGAAAGACTCCGGGAAGAAAACCCTCGCGTCTCCAAAGCTCAGGGGCCTGTTCATCTTCTCTCTATGGTCGGGGTCTGACTTCTGGGCCTTAGACCCTGAGGTTCCTGATGAGGAGGTTCCCGAGAATGTCCCGGAGAAGGTTCCTGAGTTATGCTGTGAGCGAGGGATGGTCTCCCGTTCAGGGTAGGAGTCTTTTAGCCGTCTTGTATCAGCGTATACTTTGTGCGCTGAAAGTGTACCTGAAGTGGAAAATGGTAAATTAATCTTTAATATTAGACAAAAATTATTTTGATTTTTGTTTTTTATATAAATTTATATTTATTATATTATTATTTTTTTATATCAACTGAATCAAAATTAAATCAGACTGAGAATCATATTTCTGAACGTCAAAAGTTACAAAAGGCCGCAAACTCTCAGCTGACAGAAGAAAACCTCCAAAAAGCCCACCCTTCAAAACTGTGAAGTAATAGGCTTTTTGGAGGCTTTCTTCTGTTAGCTCTAAGCTCAAACATCAGGTCCTGGTGGTTGAGCTGGCAAGTTTTTTCTATTCCGTGTAACACACATCCCAGTAACGTCTCGTGTCTGTCAGTTTATAGGTTTGTACCTAATATACTTACAAACAGCAAAAGGCGGCGAGTAGACATTCTCCCTGCTGTCGGCATGCTCCAGCAGTCTTCGCAGTGTGTTCTGTAGTCCCTCGCCTGCACTCACGGCGCGGCGGGCGGGACCCATGCTGCGAGTTGTTGCGTCTGCAAATATTGGTTTAGAAGTTAGGAGTGCTATTTCACTCTTGAAGTACAGAGGTCAGCACATCAACCTACCCCAATCTGTCAGATTTCCCCAATTTAATATGAACCTTATTCCATTGTAGTAAAGTTGAAAATCTATCAAAGAAATCTGACAGATTGGGGTAGGTTGATGTGCTAGCGTCTGTACCTACTGCGGGACACACAGTAGTAATGGCTTTCATTTTGACAGTTCAACAACATTCATTGCGTTATTTACGTTGTTGAGCAGACACATATTTCCAACTTCAAAAGCAATGGATTAGCAATATCTTTTAAAAGGGCGCAATTTTAGGCTCGATTAAATTGGTATCTTGAGATGTGATTGAAATGGGGTGTGTCCTCTTCGATGTAGTTAATACTTTTTTCATCATCACATTGTTTTTTTTTTTTTTGTTTCTATGTCCTGCTCTGGGTAGAGGTCAAGCTGGCCCATTTTGCGATAAAAAATAAGTTATAGTAGTCAGATAATAAATTATGTATATCAAACCAGATGTTTTTCAAACCCATAAAAGAAAACACCATCAAATAACGAAAGGTAAGTACATTAATCTCATATAGAAATCTGTTCAGATTCGAATGCGGTTGACACTGATTGATAGTGAACGTAGGTATGAATTAACGATGCCGGGACCTCACAATTAATCTTAGACGAGATGTCAAAATAAGGCAGTTTTATACAGTGCGTATTGTAGAGGCTGTAGCGGCATCTACATCGCCACATGCGAACTACGCATCACACTAACGTCACGCAAAATCCTGCATCGCGCAAGCAGAGTTTACCGCATGAATAGCATGTATACAACCTCCCGACGACAAACGTCGGGCAGTTTCCCACCAGATGTACCTAACAACCCTCTCTCTAGTCGGAATATCCTCCCTTTTCTATGGAGGATGAGTGAACTTTACACCCTGTTCCTCCGTCTTCGTACTTCTATAAGGCCATGATTGATTTGTGATGTTAGAAAATTGTCTCTGATTTAGTGAGCAAAAGGGAGGGCAACTTCAAAGATGCTGTAGTTTCGGAACAAAATGATGGTTTCTCTACAGTGAAACAATAATTTGTCCTTTTAAATTCGACAAAGAAGGTACCTAAGCAGTAAATTCGATTATAGGCCGCCCGCTTAACTGAGACCTTGCCTGAGGTAGCTGCGCGGTGCGGGAGGGGTGATAGTTGTCACAAGTTGACAAATCACTGAGCTCTCGCATCACATCACCACATCCCTCAGATAAGCGGTCAGCCTATTATAGATTGTCAAGTCAAATAAAACTCTCAGCGAGGTTCTCATAAATGATGAAGATAATGATGGATGGAGAGAGAGAAAAGGTGAAAGAAAAGATAGATGAATTGTGTGATGAATGATATGGAAGAGAAGGGAGTGAATGATAGCGTGACGGTTGACAGTAACCCAAGTAACATGGGACAAGGGCAAGATGATGCTGGTTATTTATCACCTTTTAATTTTACGGCAGATATTCATCGATGCATGGATTGATTGTGTGATGAATGATATAGAAGAGAAGGGAGTGAATGATAGTGTGACGGTTGACAGTAACCCAAGTAACATGGGACAAGGGCAAGATGATGGTTATTTATCACCTTTTAATTTTACGGCAGATATTCATCGATGCATGGATTGATTGTGTTATGAATGATATGGAAGAGATAGGAGTAAATGATAGCGTGACAGTTGACAGTAACCCAAGTAACATGGGACAAGGGCAAGATGATGATGGTTATTTATCACCTTTTAATTTTACGGCAGATATTCATCGATACATGGATTGATTGTGTTATGAATGATATGGAAGAGATAGGAGTGAATGATAGTGTGACGGTTGACAGTAACCCAAGTAACATGGGACAAGGGCAAGATGATGATGGTTATTTATCACCTTTTAATTTTACGGCAGATATTCATCGATGCATGTTTCCAACGAATTTAGTTTTCTATGTACTTAAGTATATGTAGATAACTGCGGTAAATCTTAGGATTATATATAGAACTTTTAACGGTGATACTTGATTTACCGGTAAATCTTAAGATTTACCGCAGTACGGGCTTCTACAGTAACATATATATACTTACAGGGGTTGCAGCAGGCATCATTGTTCAAGGTGCCGGAGCTGACGAGGTGGCAGCCACCGGCTGCTATTGCCTGCCCCAGACCACTGCTCATCTGCCAAGCAATATCAAACCATTGAAGCTGTGATGGAGATTGAAAGACATGATGGTTGGGGTTACAGCTGATCTTTAATAATCATCTTCACTTTTGTCGTATCTATAGTCTGTCCCAAAACTATCTGATAATGCATAATATTAACACGCATAATAAGACCTATAATGTTCCCACTGCTAAGACACAGGCCTCCTCTCTGTGAGAGGGAGTGGGCCATAACCATAACCACCACGCGAGCCCAGTACGGGTTGCTAGATGTCACATGTCTTCGAATTTTTGGTTCTAGGACATGCCGGTTTCCTCACGATGTTTTCCTTCACCGTTTTGAGAGCAACGGTGATGATATTATCTTATATACTTCTTAATAACTCTTCAATAATCTGCCTCCCTAATATATCTTAAATTAACTCACCCTCAACGGCAACTCCTGCTTCCGATCCAGCACAGTTTCAGACTTCACATAGAAAGCCTTAGTCTCTGCCAGCAGTTCCACAGCAGACTTCCGTTTCTGCTGCTGCGGCTGCGCAAGAGACCGCGGGGCCGCCATGCCGTCCCTCGACTTGCGCGGGAGTTTGAAACTCGCGAACAAAGAGTCTGCAAGGCGACGCCTGGGGAGCGATGAGAAACTGTGATCATTTGAAAAGTCTGCCTAGATTCCTAGGTGAGTTCTTCTGGGCAAAAGGTCAGGAATTGCTAAATGGGTTAAAGCCATCATTGTTGTGATGTGAAAAAGGGATGGTGCTGTAAATGATTCTTCATAGCTACATACAATGCCCTCAAAAAGTTAGTTGACATTTTTCCACTTCACAGGCCTCCTCTCTTCCCTCTCGAGAGGGAGTGGGCTATAATCTACCACGCGGGTCCAGTGCGGGTTGGTAGATGTCACATGTCTTCGAATTTTTGGTTCTAGAACATGCCGGTTTCCTTACTACGTTTTTCTTTACCGTTTTGAGAGCATTGGCGACGAAATGATTTACACAAAGTAAAGCGCCTGTCTTGGTTCGAACCTACGACCTACAACTCGTAAGTCGCGGCCGTTACCACTGGGCCACCATTGCTCTTATTACGTACCATCACTTACTAAGTCAATAAAAGATATATGAGAATGATGAAGTTTCTTACCTGGGCGGCGACTCAAAGGACCTCGAAAACGCTGGACAATTGGCAGCTCCCTCAAACTTCTTCCGTACTTCCTCGACCTTGGACCAGCCGGCTTCCACGTTGAGCCGGCGGTTTAGCGGTGTGGCTTGCGACGCATGCTTCGCCAGCTCCTCCCTGGTCCTCTTGACCGACACCTCGGGGATGGTGTCACGGGGGCGCAGGCCCCGCGCCTCGTGGCATCTCTCGATGAACTGTTGTCGCCGGAGCGAGAAGTTCACTGACTGATGATGGTCTTCGTCGTCGTCTAGACACCTGGAAATTGGAATTAGGTTTTATTTGTTATTATAGATTTAGTACAGAATGAGGTCTTGGGTCCGATTTCGAGGTTGGGGCAGTGTTATTGGGTCTTTCAATCCGAAAATTCGCAGTAGCAGCCCAAAGTCTGGAATTGCGCCCGGTCGATAGCAATAGGCCAGTAGGTACGTGGGACTTAAACATACCTGGCGAAATGTGGTAGGTACCCTACCATGGGTACAGCACTGCCTAACCCTTCGTAGATTACAGCCGTGAGGTTATGTGTTAGTATAGCAAATTAGCCACGAACACTAAATTTAAAATCTTATCATTCTGTATTCTTGCAGAACCCCACAAACATTCAAACATTATCGTCTTCCATTCATCAGCAAACTAGTCCAGTCCAGTCGCTCGATTCTGTAAAAATCTCACCGTGAAAACTTAGGTGAAGTGAGTTTGTTTTTGCTAGGAATTGACACTATTGACAGCTCACTCCATGCTCACTTCACCTAAGTTTTCACGGTGAGATTTTTACAAAATAGCACCGCAGGATTGGTCTCCATGAGCTCGTTGAGCATCGTGTACATACGCGGTATAGGGGAGGTGGACCAAGCTGCAGTACGACAAAATGGGACATAATTTTGCTTTCTAAAGCGATTATACAATATTACTACGAACAAAAAAAATACATAGCTCCACACGTTTATGTTTCTAATAATAATCGGAAAACGAAATTGGCGCCAATAAAAACTGTTTTTTAAATGGTTCGTTCGCTTCCTTGTGAAAAATTGAAATTGGAATTGTCATTGCCACCCTAACAAGCCAAATCATATACATATTTGGAGGTCAGTCAATATGCCTAGCCCTTACCCAACTAAGTTGGGGTCGGCTCCCAGTCTAACCGGATGCAGTTAAAGTACAGGTAGCTGTACTTAACATGGAGTGACTGCCTATCTAACCTCCACAACCCAGTTACTGGGTAACAGGATAAGGATACCCCTTGGTAAGACTGATGTTGATGTGAAACGTTCATGTTTATTAGAGTACAGTACGATTCACGAAAGATGACCACGGCGCAGAAGGCATAAAAAAGGTTACAAGATGCATTTTAAATTACTTACGTTTGATTTATTTGCATAACCAGCATTTACAATATTACACAAATTATTTAACTACTAATTTAAATATTATTTTTCTTTTCTTCATGAGTTTACGTGCGCAGACGGCCGCCATTTGTGGTCATCTTTCGTGAATCGTACTGTAAAAAGCTATTTGAGCTATGCACCTGTCCAACTTAATCTACAGCATAGCTATTCACAACCATCAGACGGGCTATCGTATCGATAATGACACATTTCGATAACCTGACTTGCATTGCACCCGACAGCAAACAGCTGTCAGAAGAGTAGCGGTCGTCTCGTCTATTTGATTGGAACTGACAAAATTTTCGGGTTTTGCACTTGTGAACAGCGTTCAGAGGACCAGGACCACAACTGTGCTCTTACGATAACATTGATTGATGTTCGATACGGTACGGAAGCGTATCGAGTGGTTGTGAACAGCAAACACAGAAATATACACACAGAAACACACATCACATCACACACACATCACATCACATATCATCACATCACATCACACACACACACCACACACACACACACACATCACATCACACACACACATCACATCATCATCACATCTATACACAGAAATTATCCCAGACGAAAAAATATTCGGTTGGCGAAACACGATAACAATGGGCTAGTTAGGATGTCGAAATAATTGCGTTGATCTAGATTTTTTCCACAATGTCACTGGAGCTTGGAATTTAAATGCCTACTTAATTCTAAGTAAACCAAATGGTTTTTGTAGTCTACGCAGCAAGCCGTGTTAAACTAGTGTTGTGTCATGCACTCACTGCATACTGCAATCGACTGGCATCAACTGGTTGTGCAGTGTTTTATGTCTGCAGCTTAGCGTTGATACTAGAATTCCTTTTTTAAGTACTAGCGCCAGGGTAGCCCGGGAAATTCAAATTTTCTTACGGTTTTTGCAATTCAGTTCGGTTCGGTTCGGTTCGGTTTTTTTTTGTTTTTGTCAGTGTCAGGTTGTATGTTGAATAAAATATGATTCGCGACCGTAACAACTATGTATTCACAGGATTATAATCATTAGAATCATGGTGCATGGTTACCACTTACCTATGTCTCGGAAATGCCCCAGTCCTTCGGTCGGGAGTAAGTAACAAAGAGCATAACATTTCTGATTATCGAGTCTTACCTTTTTTTTTTCGGTTGGTAACCTTCAAAAGCCACCCGACCGCACGTCAGCACGTTGGCGTGGTCCCTGTTCCTCTTAAGAGACTAATTCCGGAACCCCCCTATGCAATGCCTATAAGGCACATCCCAGGGGAGACTGTAAAGGAGCCTCCCCTGAGCCTCGCTATGCACGGCAGCACGTGACCACTTTGCTAACGTCTTCCCTGGGGTCACTTGGTGGGCGGACAGAGTTCCCACTCTGTGCGCAGTGAGTCTTACCTAGCAGGCTGTGCGAGGTGCGACCTGCAGGGTTGGTAGCAGGAGAGGGCGGCCATGTCTCGGGCGGGGCTGCCGGGGGAGGCGCGGGGTGCAGGGGCCGCCGCCGGCGCCGCTCATCATTCGAACCGCGCACAGGAGTCACCGCCGCTACTATCACTGGCTTCTGAAAGAAAGAAAAGGTTATGTTAGGAGGTTACAAGCTTCAAGAATATTGCCACAAAGAAGAATCTAGAGGATTGCCTCAATGAAGAAGAGTCTTTAATCATAATAAGACTTCATAACGTCCTAGTATAGTATCCCAATATAAGTTGATAAATATCAAACGCCAATATGTCCACCATAGATAAAAATATATACTTTTTAACATTAACGTAAAGTAAAATAAATAAAAAGCTGATCATTTCAACATTTTACAAATTCAAATATGTCCACGTATTTACTACGAAAACATTGGGCAAAAGCTCCGTTTCGTTGTTTTTTTTTTACAGATTAATTCTGATACGGTTCCGCAATTAAAATTCATTACAAATAGTTGACAATATTAAAATGGAGTCCAAAGTAGCCAGGAAAAGGACAAATATAAAGATGCAGCAGAAGAGAGCAGAAAAAAATTGGTTTAGTTCAAAAACCAATACGTATGTCCAAACCAGTTTTAACGGTTGTGGCGGAACTGGCGGAAATTGATTTGATTCGTTATATTTCTACATTGCCGGGAATGGTCATTGTCAAAGTAAGGTGAAATAAACCTTAAAATCTAAGAGACAACGTCGTTAGTACCTGCAAACGAAAATACTGTACAGTCAGTTTCAGAGAAATAGTACCCCTCCAAGACTTAAAGATTATCGCCCGAGCACGCTCGGGCCCGCGTGTCACGTGAGCCTTGAGCAGCTCCCTCCCCCGCGCCCCGCCGCCGCACCCATCTCGTGCACCCACCGATCCGTCTCAAATATTATTTGCAATGTTTTTAATAATTTATATGGTATTTTATCGGCTTCCTTCTGGCCGAACCGTATAGATACCAAGAATAACTTACAAAAAGACACTGCGTGCGACTAAGATACGAACCCACATCGCGAGATCATCTAGACCGCGCCTTATACCACTAGGCTATTGGCTCAGTTAGCAATCTTAACGAAAATTCGAATAGCATTACTCCTTTTATCGAACAAGGTTATTAACGGTCTAATCTTCTAGATATTAAGGTTTAAATTTCAACTTCCGTCTTATATTTAATACTAGCACCTTACCGACTTGTTTTACAAAATGCAATACGCAACTCCTCTATTAACTAAAACATAAGGTTGAAATTAGCATAGATGTCTTGTTTGGTTGAATAGAATGTGTTGATTCCGATTGTTGCACTACCCTCATTTTACTTCAGAAACTTAACTGCTGTATGAACTGCGAGTTAAGGTTGAATTTAGTATACTATTCTTCGCCTTATTTACTAAACTGTGATTGAGGGTATTTTTACTTTTCAAATGGTTTCATTTTCGTGCCGATTCGCTTGTGTGTAATTATCTTCATCGTAATATTATCCAATTTATTAAGTTTTTGACCAGTTGATTCTATTAATCGATGGTATGGTTCGATTAACAACTTTATTAAAGGCTAAAATTGTAGTTCTGTGGGAAAAGGAACAAAACATAAAGAAAATAGCACGAGATATAAGCATAACGGTAAGATTTAAGTTATTCTTACACATACCTATTTATTGTTGCAATCATGTTGCATTATTACTTACAAGTTGGATTTTTTTTTATGTATTTCTAATATTATTATTTTCATTACAGAGAAAAACAGTTCGTAGATGGATACAAAGGTATCAAGCGACGGGTGATATGAAATGTGATCACCAAGGCCCTCGCCCGATTGCTTACACTAATGAATCGAAGCGACAACGTAATATGTATTGTGAAAGTTCACTCAGTGGCACCCTTCAAAACTACGCGTTCAAATGCTGACTTCAAGAAGTGTTAGACAGTGACGGCCATCCTATCCGTTATGAATATAGTCCAGTCAAATTAGTCCTCAAAATAGAGGTAAGGTTACAATAATTCCCATAGAGCTAAAAATTGGTATGAATGTTCAGAATACTATTATAAATGAATTGTGAAAAGTCCCCATCAATCCCCCTTGTGCAAATTTTTTTATTGATGGTGAAAGTTTGCAAAAATAGGTTTTTCGCGTTTTTCAGCTAAACGGTGAGTTTTACAGCAAAAATAGTTCAGACAAAAATTGTAGATCATCCGATTCTCTACAAAAAATGTATCCACACTTTTTTCATAATTATTGCCATTTCCGTGATATAGCGGTTGTAAGAATTGAAAAAAATATTTTATTCGTAATATGCACGTTAATGTACATACTTTTATATACATTTTTGAACCGTTATACGAGTAAACATATGAGTCCCTGTCTTTTTTTTTTTTTTGTTTAGCCTGCGCTGTCCCACTCATGGGCAAAGGCCTCCCTCCACTCCTTCCATCTTTCGCGAGCCCGCGCGTCCTCCTTCCAGTTTTGAAGGAACCTATCCAGCTCGTCCCGCCATCTCCTACGTGGTCTGCCGCGACCCCGCCTCACTGTCTTATACATACAAAATACCAGACATCTGTAAAAATTCATGTGCAGTGTCGAAAAAATTATACTCGAAAAAGTAGCATTGATACCGTGCACATGAATTTTTTTCTTACAACCGCTATATCACGGAAATGGCAATAATTATGAAAAAAAGTGTGGATACATTTTTTGTAGAGAATCGGATGATCTACAATTTTTGTCTGAACTATTTTTGCTGTAAAACTCACCGTTTAGCTGAAAAACGCGAAAAACCTATTTTTGCAAACTTTCACCATCAATAAAAAAATTTGCACAAGGGGGATTGATGGGGACTTTTCACAATTCATTTATAATAGTATTCTGAACATTCATACCAATTTTTAGCTCTATGGGAATTATTGTAACCTTCAAAGTCTTATTTGACTGGACTAATAGGCAACTCAGCAGATTAACTGTGTAACTTATTTGATAAAAATGCATTGGAACATTTATATGAGCAAGTGTCAAGTGTTAATCATTCCCAATATCATTCCATTATCAGTGGGATCATTATCTCGTAGTCAATCAAAAATAAACAACCTTTATTATTATCAATCCAGTTCTTGTTTACAAGTAGTCTTGTAATGTGTTAACGATGCACCATCTGACCTCACATATTTTTCTAATGTTGTGTTAAATAAGGGTTATCAGAAAATGTGATAAAAGAGAAAGATGTATATTGCTATACTGTTATAGTTTAGCATGTTGGTTCTTCCTCTGTAATTCACAGTTTCTAGAAATATCTATAAACGAACCGTTATCTAAACCAAACTAGGGTATCTATTTTGTGTTTAGTTAATATTCTAAGTATAATAACCCCAATTTAACACAGATAGAAATCTGTATATTCAACCAGGAAGTGGATTCCATGAAGTCCTAGAAATGTAATTAAAGAAATAAATGAATATTGTTTATGCAAAATGCTAAGCTTTTATTACAAACCTCCATTTGATTTTTTAATAATAATTAACGAAAAAAACAAAACTAACTACTAAAGAAACTAAAAAATAATAATAAAGGTAAATTAATAAAATAAAAAAAATCTTCTCGACCGCGGATTGAACTCGAGACCGTCGTATTGTTAAGCCGCAATGTTAACCACTAGACCAACATGCCACTTACGATACATTTCAAAAAACTTAAATAGGTTCGATGTCATTACCAAGGTGTAACGGTTTCTATGAAGCGTGCTGTACTATCTCCTTGTCACTTATCAGAAATTAATCAACTCATATACCGGGTCAAATTAAATTTGCTAGTGAAACTCCGCACATGTGATGGGAACACAACACACACACACACACACACACACACACACACACACACACCGCACACCGCACACCGCACACCGCACATGCACCGCACATGTGATGGTGTGGGGTGTGTGTGGGTGTGTGTGATCTAAACATGATAAAATAAAAATAAAAGAGATTTGATGTTTTTTCTTGGGTCTACGACCGCTTGTCTTGATGTCACTTGAAGTACAAGTTGAGAAAATCTGTTTTTATTTTGTTTTATCGTGTTAAGATATTAAAAGTCATCACGTCTGTGAAGTTTACACAAAAACAAGACTTTTTTAAATTGATATTTCAAATGACTACACTACCTGCGGTTTATGACCCCAAAAACTCATTAATTTATAGAGGTATGAGGAACAGGGTGTAAAGTTCGCTCAACCTCCGTAGAAAAGGGAGGATCCTCCGACCAGACGGGTGTTGTGTCTGGCGGGCAACTGCCCGTTGATTCATGTCGGGCCGTGGTATCTATGCTAGTTGCGCGGTAAACTCTGCTTGCGCGATGCAGGATTTGCGTGACGTCAGTATGACGCGTTGTTTGCATGTGGCGGTGAAGGAAAACATCGTGAGGAAACCGGCATGTCCTAGAACCAAAAATTCGAAGACATGTGACATCTACCAACCCGCACTGGGCCCGCGTGGTGGATTACGGCCCACTCCCTCTCACTGAGAGGAGGCCTGTGTCCCAGCAGTGGGAACATTATAGGCTGATGATGATGATGATGTTGTAGATACCGCTACAAATTAATTATTTTTTTGTTTTTATCATGTTTAAATATCGATATCCATTACATGTGTGGAGTTTAGCTAGCTAATTTAATTTGATCCTGTAGAAATTCAAGTGTAATTTTAGTGAAAATTAACAACTTGGCAATTAATTCGTTCTCAAACCACGTAAACCTAAACACCGTTATAATTCCTTTAAAAATAAATTCATTTGAGCATCTGTTATGTTTATTTTCTATTCCAATTTAATTGATGTTTATTTAAATTTTTGTATTTACTGTATTTTAATTTAACTACTTGACATTTTAAATTCAATGTAAATTTTAATGTTGTATTTAACATAATTATATTTCCGGTTTAATTTTATTATTGATTATACAAGTGCTGTGCACACCTATAAGTGACGAATTCACCGCACAACAGTTAAATAGACTAGATATATTAATGTATAACTTGGTTTTTTATTTTGCTGTATTTAGTTTAGTTTGTGATCTTCCTGTACGAGTCGCAATAAATACTTTTTCTTTCTTTCTTTCTTTCTAAAAATTTAGTGAATAAGTCGTTGATGTGTCAATAAATAAATAAATAAATCTCATTTGGTCATGGTTTCCAAACATGCAGTTAGAGTTTTATAAAATTTAGAAATCAATGGTGTCATTGGCCATATAGATCTTATATTACTTTTTAAACCCGTATAAAATATATGATACCTTACCTAATATGCCTACAGAACACGGTTAATGATGACGCAATTACTTTTATTATAATGAGCTGATGAAGAGCGCGTATCTCAGCCTTATATAAAATTGAATAGAATAGTAGTCTATTTGTACTGTCAAAAACAGCGTTTTACCAAATGCAAATGAAAGTGTATATACGGTATTTAAAACATTTTATTTTTGTCTGTCTATTTGTTTCGGCTGATCTCCGAAACGGCTGGATCGATTTTGACGTCACTGGCAGATAGCTGATTTTCATAAGGAGTAAGTACGGTTAAGTACATATATTATGTTTAGAAAAATAATTAGGTTTCCTCGCAAAAAAAAAACCATGAAATCCAATTTGTTTTCCGATATCCAGGCGGGTGAAGCCGCGGGCACAGCTAGTCACACTAATATTATAAAGGCGTTTGTGAGTGTTTGTATGTTTGTTACTTCATCACGCACAAACGGCTGGACCAATTTTGATAAAATTTGGTATGGAGGTAGCTGACACTCTGGATTAACACATAGTATACTTTTTATCCCGATATTCCCACGGGCTCGACACTTATGCAGGTGAAACCGCGGGACGCTGCTAGTAGAACATAAAATCGCACTTCACATCTCTGCTTATACGTTTACCGTGTTCCAAAAACCGCTTTACTTTTAATTCAACTCTATAACTAGTATTTACATAACATTTCATAGGATGTAACAAAGGTAAATATTTGAACCCAGTACTTTCACTGAATGACGCGACAGTTACCTACCTCTACAGTTAGGTAAGATTTGAAACTAATACAATAGTAGAGAAAACTGTACTGTAATGATTAAAAAGTGAAGAGTTACTGATGTGTTGTTATATTCGTTCGATGAGTGTGTTTAAAAAGAGCATGATTTGCGAAATAATGTGAAACTTCTAGCGAATGCTGTTATGTCAAATCGGAGATATCTAATTACCTACCGACAGTGTTGTATTAAATAATAATTTTTTATTGAAGTGAAAACTTCTTTAGCATCGTTGTGATTTGAAATTTTATGAAACGAAAAAGCAACAGTAAAAAGAGACATGTAAATTCATAAGATTTAACGTGGGAGAAAATGAGATAGGAAGCATTATGCAGTGTTTTTGAAGGGTTCACTTCTATCACGTGTGAATTTTTTGTAGATTTGTGTTAAATATACATATCGCACCTTCGGTGCAACAAAGGCACAAATAGCCAAAACTATTATACAAAATCGAGTTAAGTATGCCAAATTGTCTCTGAACCATGCCGGGTATTTAGAGCAACAAAAACACCCACGAAAATATCTCAAAATTCTACTAGATGGCGCAAGTGCCTTTGTGGTTATTGGCGGATTTTCAAATTCAAATTCAAAAACAATTAAAAGTCCTCTCCTGTAAAATTTAAAAATAAGCTGTTGTGCCTTTGTTGCACCGAAGGTGCGATATGTAGATACGACAATATGACAAAAAATCAAAAGTCATTTATTCAAATTAGACTGAGAATCAGCACTTTTCGACCATCAAAATTACATAAGACAGTCCCTCAAAATGTCCGCCCTTCACCACTTCCTTTCCTAGTGCTTTAGCTGGGAAGAAGTGGCGAAGAAACTTCCTCAGCAGTACAGCTGTCAGTTCATTTAGAAAAAAAACTTGATTCTATACAATAGCAGTAATTAACATCATGAGACAGAACATTTTTTAAATTAAAATGTAATTATAATTTGTCATAAATGTCAGCTTGCCACTCAAATGAAAACCCAGGAATTATTAATACATACGAGAGTATTTTGGACCTACCAAATAAACCCTAGCATCTAAATAGAAAAAACTGGCCAATTGCGAGTAGGATTTGCACACGAAGGGTTCCGTTCCACAAGGCAAAAGCGAAAAAAACACGTTAGTTGTATGAGAGCCCCCATACAACAAATTTGTTTTTTTCGGCTAAATATTGTATTGTATATTTAATTGATTTTTCGTATGCAGACTGGTGATGGGGACGGCATTAGATACGCAGTTTAATTTATTATCATCAATATCGGGATAAAAAGTAGCCTATGTGTTAATCCTGGTTATAAACTATCTGTGTGCCAAATTTCATCGTAATTCGTTCAGTAGTTTTTGCGTGAAAGAGTAACAAACATACAAACACACTCACAAACTTTTGCCTTTACGAGTATAATATTAGTGTGATAGTGTGATTGTCGTCTCCACCTTTTATGAAATTGTTGCGTGACCAATTTCATATATCCTTAGCTAATAGTTGGCTACTGTAGGTATGGTTTCTATTTCAAAATAGTAGGGGGAATATACAGATAACGAATTTATGACCCAGGACCAGAGATATACAGCGGGAGCTGCATGACCGTCTGTCTAGCACAGGTTCTCAACCGTATTTTGCCCACTCTGATTTTTTTTTTCTAGAGCCCTCCAATTTTCAGGGTTCCGTACCTCAAAAGGAAAAACGGAACCCTTATATGATCACTTCGTTGTCAGTCTGTCAAGACCGTTTTTCTCAGGAACGCGTGGAGTTATCAAGTTGAAATTAATATCAAATACTCAAGGCTGCAATCCCTTGAAGCAGTGAAAAGTTCTAAGTCAACGCAATCAAAAGATACGGGCGTTTATGCCGCATATTTTGATACTCGCAAGGGAATCAAAACATATAAGGTACTTCCCGTTGACCTAGGATCATGAAATTTGTCAAGAAGCAATGCCATAGCACAAGTAAAGGAAAAAGTCCGAAAACCGTATATTTGTAGTTTTAAACCGTAAATTTGTAATTTAAATACCTACAAATTTGTACGGAACCCTCGGTGCGCGAGTCCGACTCGCACTTGACCGGTTTTTTTACTTATCATTTATCGCAAATTTGAAACAGCTATTGCCACGATTATACTTAACTAGCTTCTGCACGCGACTTCGTCCGCGTGAAATTTCTTGTTACTCCGACCCACTCCGTCGCATCGCATCGCCTGCCCGCGCTATTACTTCGTTTTTGCTTAGCATTCTTTCTGACTTTTTTTCTTTTAGCTCGGCTCCTAAAGGTCATAGCGTGATGTTAAATAGCCTATAGCCTTCCTCAAGAATTGGGCTATCAAATGCAAAATTAATTTTTCAAATCCGACTGGTGGTTCCAGAGATTAGCGCGTTCAACCAAACAAACAAACTCTTCAGCTTTATAATATTAGTATAGATTAAACGTGTAATATTATATAGTCGTAAGATAGGATATATAATTTTCTCTATCTGGGTCTCTGTCTCTATCTGGGTCTTCTACTGCCCCCTGAATGTCTCAAACGCCCACGAGAGGGCCGGGCGCCATTAAGCCATCATCAAACCTAAAAAACCTAAAATAATGGCCTTTTGTGCGACCCCAATTCATACTTCGAGTTTCCGTATAAAGTTAATTTCGGGGTGGACGTACCACTAAAATGGAATAAACACAAGTGTTGCAATTGCCCGGTATTCGGGCCACGTCCCGCAATTCCGGCTGGCCATAATATTGATGAATAGTATCCGCGCATATATTAGCTTTATTAAACCGAGTGACAATACTGACCGCGCTATAATGAGGTTACTGTGGCCATCGTTGGTTGGGTCACGTTAATATGTACGCGGTTGCAATTTAATTTTGAACGGGTTTTTGTGGACTTGGGAAACCTTTTAGTAAGTTCCATCCATCTTCAGGCACCCATTGTGTGAAGATTTTTGCCCAGCGGTCATCGTGCATACGGCTGATGTGACCCGCCCATCCCATTTGGTCTGGCAGCCTTCTTTCCTACATCCAGCCCCAAATGAATACAAGAATAATTTTCCCATTAAATATGTACGTTAATCTGAGCGAAACATGCATAAAAAAACTGGCCAAGTGCGAGTCGAACTCGCACACGAAGGCTTCCGTACCACAAGGCAAAAATGCCGAATAAAAACACGTTTGTTGTATGGGAGCCCCGTTAAATATTTATTTTATTCTGTTTTTTTTAGTATTTGTTGTTATAGCGGCAACAGCAATACATCATCTGCGAAAATTTCAACTGTCTAGCTATCACGGTTCATGAGATAGAACCTGGTGACAGACGGACAGTGGAGTCTTAGTAATAGGGTACCGTTTTTACCCTTGGGTAAAAAAAGAATACTTATTCACAACACCATGCAGTAATGTAACACTATAGAAAGTTCCCAGTCACGGGAAAACGAAAGTACGTACATAGTGTTTATATAGTTTTTTCTTCACAAATTACCCGCGTTTATGAGAAACTTCTCGGTAAACAAAGGCGGCTAATGCCACGCTTCACTCAATTGAATGAGTTTAAACACAGTGAGCGAGGTTACAAGTCTTTAGGGCGCTCATTTAGAGATTTTTTTTGATAATTTTACCTTTTTGAGGTAATTACGTAAAAGGAGTAATTAGAAAATAGTTCTGTTTGTTTTAAGAAAGTAGAGTAGGAAATTACTAATATTATGCTGAGCTTAGGTAAATAGCGGTAGATGATTGTATTAAGAGGAAATGCAGTAGGAGAGACTTTTGAAAAATCCTAGTCGTAATTCGAGGTTTGGCTCTCGCCTAGTTCCTCCTCCAATATTGGACCAATTTAAAAGATATTTCATAAATTGAATAAGAAGGATATTTAGGTACTGTGTCCCTATGTTTTTCTTTTTCATTAATAGTTGTCAAATTTGTACACTAGGCCTCTGTTGACAGTGGTTTAAATCGGCATTTTTTGAGGGTTCTATTGCTTATAAAAATAATGTATCATCAAAAAGGAAAACATAGCGACATTAGTTAATATTTTTATTATTCTGTAAAAAATCATTGCTTTATGGTCATTAAGCAGAAAGAAAACAGGCGAGCGTTTCTATGGAGAAACGACCACCCGCATTTCCTCTTAAGTAGGCTGAATTGATGGTTTTCTTCAGGAATGATGAACAATTAAATTCTTAGCTTGGACGCCAGTGGAGATAGTCAGTGATTTATGCAAGGACTCACAGGCCTCCTGTCTATGAAGACAGGAGGCCTGTGAGCCTCTTTTATGTACACTTGGTGTACACTTGACGCTTGAGGAATTTTAATTTTTTCCCCTGTTAAAGTTATTGGTAATCAGCCGGAGCAAGATCTGTTGAGAAAGGTGAGTGACCCCATACATACCTACTACACTAATCTATCCAACTATTACGTAGGTAATGTCCCACTTCTATTATTATAATCGTACACAAAACAGTCATAGATGAAACAGATAATGAATTGTAAAAGTGGAATTAATCGCCCTTTGTGTCACCCGAATCTGTACTTAACTGTGCTGTAAACAGAGCTCTTTTGTTGTTTTCTCTTAGACTACTGGAACTGTTTTTGATGAATGATGCTTTGTTAATCGTCGGAGAAGAATAAGTTCTACGTACTTACGTTATGTAATAGAGGAAGCATCTATCGATATCACTGTCTTTGAATAAAGAAACGACAACAGAATAAAGTATAATGGGCCGTATTTGGAGATACTTCTAGAAGTTTTTAACAATTTGATGGACTTATTTGATTTAGGGCTGATTTTTCAATCAACTGATAACTTTATTCGAGGAATAATTTAGAAATTTTGAGAGTTATTTCATACAAAAACCGCCAAACGTCAATTTTATTCCTCGAATAAAAGTTAATGGCAATGGAAAAATCAGCCCTTAGATAAAATTGGACTTGTGGTTAAGTAAAGACATGCAACAGCCGCACAGGTGAATCAATCAGGTTAAGCTACGCTTGCCGTGGTTGGTCTGTGGATGGGTGACCATGTTTAGGCTTTACGTGCTTTCCGAGACACGGCCCCTCCGTGCCTCGCAAAACACGCTAAGCTGTTGGTCCCCGCTAACATTCGTGGATCTTTGACAGTCGTAACGCGTAGTCAGAAACCCAAAAGTCTGACAACCAGCTTTACCAAGGGTATCGTATAACCCAGTTACTGGGTTGTGGAGGTCAGATAGGCAGTCGCTCCATGTAAAATACTGGTATTCATCTGCGCCCGGTTAGACTGGAAGCCAAACCCTAACATAGTTGGGAAAAGGCTAGGCAGATGATGATTTGATTTAGATAATTATCGATAAAATACACCCTAGAAAGAGGTAAGTAATAATGAGTAATGGTGGTAATGGTCGTGTGGTGTGTAATTATGAGTCTTTCCACAAAACTAGGGACTAGTAGAAAGCAAGTGGACACTGAAATTACCGTAAATAGAGGGAGAAAACGTTTCGGAACTGTGCCGACCCCAAATAACCCTTCTATTTGGGGTCGGCACAGTTCCGAAACGTTAAAATGAAGGAAGGAAAATGATGAAACTTGGCTTGGTCTACGTTCGTACTGACGAGAAAATATTTTGATCAGAGTAGAGCACACGTACACGATTCCATCTAGTTATCAAGAAACCGCGAAACTAATGAATAAAATTTCTAACATAACACAGGTGCTGGTCAAGGAAGTATAAACAACCAACAAACGTATTCAGCAGATGTGGGCACTAGTCTAGTTGTTAGATCAGCAACTTGCGGCGACACCCGCGGCTTGCGCAAGCGCAAGACGTGCTGCGAGCGAAGCGTCATCTATAACGGTAAGTATTGTGGCTAACAATTACTCACTACTTGTGTCTTATTTGTTTTTATTAGGTAACTTGTGAAAGCAAGAACTTTTTTGAAAGTATCAAGTATTTTTTTGGACTCGTTGCTCCCGGCTGTCATTCGTAGATCTTTGACAGTTGTTACGGGTAGTCAGAAGCCTAAAAAAGTCTGACAACCAGTCTTACAATGGGGTATTGTGTTGCCCAGTAACTGGGCTGTGGAGGTGATATAGGCAGTTGCTCCATGAAAATACCAGTACTAAAAAACCTTTACCTAAGTGAGTTTTGCAACGTAAAACTTTTAATCAGACAAGCAATTTGTTTCATGAAAATAGTGGATCGCATCAACTTCTGTACTGAATAAGGTAGTGGTGGATCCTTTCCTCCGGGTCCTGCATCCCGTTAGACTGGAAACCGATCCCAACATAGATGGGAAAAGGCTATGGTAGGCGGTTTGCTTAGATGTCTAGCTATCAGTGTATATTTGATTTTAGCTAGGTAAGTAGGTAGTACAGCTAAGCTATTCTGTTAAAATCTCACCGTGAAAACTTAAGTGAAGTGAGCTATCAATACTGGCAATCCCAGGTATCTATTATAGCATGGTGGGATGACACTGACAGCTCACTCCATGCTCACTTCACCTAAGTTTTCATGGTGAGATGGTTACAGAATAGCACTGCTGATCCTAAATCTATGAAGTATGCTTTTGGACAAAAATTAAATCTTTAGATGATCATTCTAGCATTGCTTAGAATTTTCTGCTTTTTATGATTCGGCTTTCATCGGAGGAAAGAATTCATCATCATCTACTTAGTCTTTTTCCAACTATGTTGGGATTGGCCTCCAGCACCCGGAGGGAAGGATGTACTTTCCTGAGGGTCATGGAGGTCCAGTTCCACCATCTTATTTAATACTTAGGAAGTTGATAGAACCTGTATTTTCAGAAAAAATATTGCTTGTCCGATTAAATGTTTTATCTTGTACAACTCACTGAAAATTTTGTGGTATATATCTCACTGGGACACCATGGTGGCGCAACCATGGTTGCTCTGCCAGCAAAATATGTACAGCTTTATGGTGGCTATTTCACCAGGCATCCAATCGGATGCGCAACAAACAATACATTTTTTGGCGGTGCGACCATGTTTGCGCCGCCATTGGTGTCCTAGCAGGGTTGCCAACCGTAAAAGAAAATCCCTCGTACATATGCAGCTAAAAATCTCGAATTTTGACTTTCAAACCTCGTACATTTATTATACATCGAAAACGTACTAAAACCAATATTAAGGCATATTTAACTACTGGATTTAGGACTTTTTACTCAATTAAATAAACTATTGCAAGTTTCCTACTAAATAAAACATCATTTCGTGTGTCAAAAAAAAATTATTAATACTAAAGTTAAATAAAAAAAAATAAAACGAAAGCGATAGCCCGCAAAATTCAATTTTTTTTTGGTTTTTTGCAATTTGCTGGTCAGTATTAAGTTGTACGTTGATTAATATAAGATTCGCGGCCGTAACAAATATGTATTTACAGAATTATAATCATTAAAGTCATCAACACAACTCTCTAAGACCACGTAACTCCAAAGAATAACTGTTTCATGAAATCATCATTCTTTGGAGTTACGTTACTATTATATAATGGTGATGCAAAATGTTCGTATGGCCATATTATCAAAATCTCGTACATAATTGTACGAGGTTGATAGTGTCCTCGTACCTCGTACGGAAGACCACAAATCTCGTATTTGTACGAGGAACCTCGTACGGTTGGCAACCCTGTGTCCTAGTGAGATAGGGCCATGAAGAACCAGTAGTCTTTAGTTTTTCAAAAAAATGTATGTGCTATAGGTATGTAGGACGTAGGTACTTACTATCTTATACAGGGTGTATGTAGGTACTTACTATCTTATACAGGGTGTATGTAGGTTCTTACAATCTTATACAGGGTGGCAGGTACAGACGCCAGCACATCAAGCTACCCGAAACTGTCAAATTTTCCTAATCAACTTTGAACCTTAATTATGCTTTAGCGATATAGTTGAAAATCTATTAAAGAAATTTGACAGATTGTAGTAGCTTGATGTGCTGGCGTCTGTACATCGACGCGCAAACTGAAACCATGAATTCAGGACATGATTTTAAAACCACCTAGTAGAGTAGAATTTTATTGTCGGTTATCAATGCAGCGGTGCAATGACTACACGGTCAAAATGTATGGAACAGATAGGTAATTAAAAAAAAATAACCGACAGAAAATTTCAACGCAGGGGTTTACAGAATCATGTACTGAATCCATGGTAACAGCGGGGTAATTGCGTTACACACTATCTGTAGCAATGGGCTTCATTTTGACAGTTCAACAACATCCATTGCGGTGTTTACGTTCTTGAGTAGACACATTTTTCGAACATTACGAAGCAATGGATTAGCAATATCCTTCAAAATGATTCAGATTGAGATTCATAATGTGTTACGCAATTAGGTTGCTGGTTGTGCGTCTATGTTCCCTGCCAGTGCCAACCTGTATCATATGGTCACCAATGTTTTTATCAGCAAAACAATGTACATAATATGTATGCGTGTGTGTATGTGTTTGTTACATGGGACTTAAACAAAACTGGCGAAATGTGGGGGTACTATAGGGTACCTTTTTGCCTTGTCTAACCCTTCGGGGAATACAGCCGCGATTTGTGTGTGTGTTTGTGTGTGTGTAATGTAACATTCGCAATAAATAAACAACAAACGCAAAGATTACCTACTCACATTTTATTATTTTATCCTTGACCCAAACCCGTGCCTAAGCGCACGTAAATGAGTATTTCAAACAAGATGTCACGACTACGAGGTAAAGTCGTAACGAAGTTATTGTGCAACTTATAGACTTTCATTGTTATGCTAAAACTAAAATTAGTGTCCGACCGAAACAGGTTTTACAGCCGAAACCGAAACCGAACTTTCGGCCTTACTCTTAGTTTCAGCC
Organism: Luperina testacea; assembly: GCA_927399505.1. NCBI lineage: Eukaryota > Metazoa > Arthropoda > Insecta > Lepidoptera > Noctuidae > Luperina > Luperina testacea. Next base: position 9,233,013 of record OV656777.1, on the reverse strand, counting down.
GAAACCGAAACCGAAAGTTTCGGCCATTTTCTGGCCGAAACCAAAACTAAGGCCGATACTAGATTCCTTGCTCGAAACTGACCGAAACCGAAACCGACTTTCGGTCGGTCATTAACTAAAATGTTACAGACAAAAGATGGTCTTGACGCAGAACGTCACTTTCGAGAATACCTACTTCTTCTACAAAAGTTTTTATTAATTTATGGCAAACGATTTCAAACAAGCCGCGCGCCGAAGCGACGATTCACCCGCACCCTAATTGGGTAAAACACTATCAATCACAATCTGAATAATTTTGAACGATATTGCCAATCCATTGCTTCTTTCTTATATTATGTTCGAAAAATGTGTCTGCTGAAAAACGCAATGAATGTTGTTGACCTGTCAAAATTAAAGTCGTTGCTACTGCTAGTGGGTTACGCAATTACCATCCGTTTCAATTACGGACCTAATCTTCGCTGGATAGTTTGAACTTAACACACGTGTCATAACTTCAAAAGTAAATCGCTACAAAATCACCGATTTCCATAATGCTAAAGTATGCATATTCATATTGTTTCATCAATAAAAATGGAAATTTAAATTAAAAAAGAAGGGACTAACGGTCCATAAGATAATAACGTCGGGCGTTACCAAAGAAATTAGCATAAATAAATAAAATTCTTTAGTGTATAACGTTTGTTACGAGTGTTTTGGGCCTCGAAATTAGCGGTTGTGAAAACCGAGGGATCATACGATATCCTATATGGAGCCAATTAGTTTCTTGCACTGTTAAAGATATTAAATTGTAGACTTTTCCAGTGAAAATGATAAATGTAAATGATACGATCCCGGATTTTGATATAACTTTACAGTAATATAGTTTATACATCAGAATAATACATTATGATATTTTTTATCCCAATATTCCCACGGAATCGACACTTATGTGGGTGAAACCACGGGGCGCTGCTAGTATTCTATTAGTTGTCAATTAGTAGCCCGTATACAACTATACATGGTGGCAAGCATCTGAACCCCTCTAAACGCCGGTTATAAAAAAAAAAAATCTACTGTTAAACCTACGCGGTCAAAGTGCATGGAACGGCTGTTTTTTTTTTAAATAAACGACGAATATATTAATCTTTAAAAGTTTTCGTCTGAAAACCACTGAGTCGTTTGGTAAACAATACAATTTATTTATGAACCTCTATCAACTACTTTATTAGCGAAATAAAGGTAATCTAACCAACATCGGCTCGGAGGACAAATTACTACAAAACAGCGCACGCACGGGAGCACGATTATAGTTTTACGTATGTGGATTAACACCTGTGTTAATCCTGTCCATTTTATATACATAGGTAGTTATCCAACTTCCTCTGACAACGATATCTGTGAAAGGAAACGGGATTTATTCCGATCAATGATCTATCTAGCGTAAACGATCATTCTGCCTAGTCTTTTCCCAAATATAAATTGGGGTCGGCTTCCAGTCTAGCCAAATACATGAAGCGACTGCCTATCTGACCTCCACAAGCCAGTGGCTGGGTAACATGATACCCCCTGGTAAGACTGGTTGTCAGACTTTTTTGGCTTCTGATTACCTGTATCGACTGTCAAAGATGATTGACACCGGGACCAATGGCTTAACGTGCTTTGAGACACGGAGGGCAAGAGTCGCTTTACCTTCGATCGACACATGCGACTGTTATTATTTAGCCATGAGCCCCACTATCTAGTGTAATGGGAAATAGAATCCACGCCATTTTGGATTAGCCGTTTCTTTTATAAAAAGAGGTGGCTAAAAAGCCAAGAAACTTCTGGAATAACATAACATTCCAAGTACAGTTTGGCTCATTTCCTAATGACCAAAAAGATTTGACTTTGAAGTTAGAAAGATCCCATTCTTATCGGCTAACGAGTCATTAGTAGATAAAATAACTTTTTGAAGTGGTGTGTTGCCAATTTGCCATTCGTTTTCAAAGGATCATTAGGGAAAATAATTATTTTCTGGGAATGATAATATTTAAAAGGAATTCACGCATTTAGCAATTTGTTGAAAAAAATAATACAACTTCCAAGTTCTCATTTATACTTAAAATGTTTTTGCTGGTTTCACACAATGACTACACCCGAATCCCAATAAATCTTACCTAGCCTTTTCCAACTATGTTGGGATCGGCTTCCAGTGTTACCGGATTCAGCTGAACATTTTAAATGGAGCGACTGCCTATCTGACCTCCACAACCCAGTTACTGAGTAACGGGATACCCCTTGCTAAGACTGGTTGTCAGACTTTTGGGCTTCTGACTAGTCGTAACGACTGTCAAAGATCTAAGAATGACAGAGACAACACATATTATATTTTAATTCCCGCTACCGCTTCTAACTTCACGCTTATTCCATAGCCCAACAAATATGTATGTTTACGTTCACATTATAGCATAATGAAAACAACTGAGCATCGCACTTGTTGTTAATATTACCTAGTTAGCAAGTGGAGCACTGCACGCCATTTTATTATTTTCAAATGTGGAACGCTTCTTTTTTTTATTCACGTATTGATTGGAACGAATTGTAGAAAGTAGGTGCTTAGTTTTTTTTTATTATGAAAAGTTATTAACGTCATTTTATCAGATATTTCATCTTTGACAATTCAAAAGTGCCTGTAAAGGGTTTAATTGAAATAAATGCTTTGAATTTGAGTTTTTGACTATAGTATTTTCGAAGCCGTTACCTGTTAAAATATAGTTGATGGAAAAATAGATGTAGAAGGGATGTTTGAAAATTTTAATTATTATAAATGCATACTTTTTGCTAATTTGAGCCTTAATTAACAGGTTTTTTTAATGTCTTAACACCAATAAATACATAAGTACAGAGTAGGTACTTAGTACCTAACTGTAGTAGGGTTGGCAACCCTAGTCGGGTCTGATACTATTTTAACGTCACACAAAATAATCTAGCTTGTCAATCAAGAAGGGTGATAATTTTAGCCTATAGAAGACCAAAAAGATCAATAAGATAAAAATCTTCAATCTAAATAAATATTTAGGCGGAAATGGAAAAGGTTTTTAAAACTTACATTATTTCCAAGTTCATTCGACGTTTCCGTAAACACAAATCAATCACAATGTTTACCTAAGGTACCTAATCGAATTTCAATTTAGAACATTAATGGATCCACCCACAAAGATACATTGCCTTTTTTTTTTAATTTAATTGCACACAAATCTCAATTGACTCAATAAGCGCACCGAGAATATCAGTGGCGACTAGCGGGTGCGTTCGCTTCAGACGCAAAAACGTTAATAAATGAATGATCAATTTGCAATATCAATTTATGTACTGAACAAATAATGCACCAAAGATCGTATGTACAATAATGAGGGTTTACTAAGTACTCTAATTAGTACGGTCTACCTATCTACTAAAGGCAGTTATTAGCACAACAAAATTCTTCGACGTGTTAATTACTATTAATTTGAAATGCTTACCACAGAATAAATACCTAATAGTACTTAGTAGCTTTACTAAGAATAAATATCTAAAATAAATACACCAAATTGTCATAGGAACTTCTATCTTGCAACTTTTTTTTTTGTAGTTTTGTTTTTTTGTTGAATTTTTATATTTTTACATAACATAACGCCTGTAATCCCCGAAGAGTTAAGCAGAGGTATACCTACAATACACCCACATTTCGCCAGTAATGAAAAACCCAGTAACACTTTGCCCGACCGGGAATCGAAGTAATCGAACCCAGGGTTTCATGCTCAGCAGTAGCGCTTGTAACCACTAGACCAACCGACAAGGCAGTTTCATATTTTTATTCATTTAGTAAAAGGTGTCCTATTTCAGGAATATCGGCTTTTCAATGCTTTGACAACTGATAATGATAAGTCGCTTGCCGTTTGGAGTGGTATCGATTTCAGGGTGGAGCTGTCGCGATTCCTCGCCTCGTTCTGTCATTGAATTTCGAGAGCGATGCAAAAATTGCAGGAGCTTAAAACAATTTGTTTTATTATTCTCTGCGTACGTTGACACAGTGTTTAAAAAGTAGAAAAAAATGTATTCCAGTTGTAAATAGTACTTGTGTTACATTATGATTATTATCTAATGCTTATCTATACTAATATTATAAAGCTGAAGAGTTTGTTTGTTTGTTTGAACGCGCTAATCTCTGGAACTACCGGTCGGATTTGAAAAATTATTTTTGCATATAATAGCCCAATTCTTGAGGAAGTCTGTAGGCTGTTTAAAATCACGCTATGACTCTTAAGAGCCGAGCAAAACCAAAAAGTGAGAAAGAACGCTAAGTAGTAGCGCGGGCAGGCGATGCGATGCGACGGAGTGGGTCGCGGGAACAGCTAGTTTATTTATAAATCCCTTTATTTACATAAAAGTTAACGGCATCTTAGGCATGTTTTTAGTACCTACCTTTACATATAAGGGTTGGTTAATTCTATTTCTATTCTATTTTTAATAAATAGCAAATTCTGCCAATGTCTAAAGTGAGCTGAAAAAACAAGTGTGCATAAGAGAGAAAAAAAGAGAAAGAGGTTTTAAACAAATCAAATTATTTGATTGATCCATTTGATACACTGCAGATCGTGCTGGAAAAGTCGATCTTGTAAATACTCTTGACAAACGCTCCCAACTGACAGTAAATCAGTAAATTGAAACTTGACTATGGTTGACAATCTGTCAAATTGGTCTCAAAACTACTAATATAAATACAGACGCCAGCACATCAACCTACCTGTAACTGTCAAATTTTCCCAATCAATTTTGAACCTTATGCTTTAGCGATAAAGTTGAAAATCTATTAAAGACATTTGACAGATTGTACTAGCTTGATGTGCTGGCGTCTGTACCTTGACGTTTTGATGACGTGTAAGTGACATTTAAACATAGGGTGGTAAATTTATTTCGAGGTCGATTATACCCGACCAAATTATCTTTTATTATTAATTTTTATTTATATGTATAAGATGGTAGGCTTTACACAGCGTGGGATACTGACGTCTAAATCGATGATATCTCTATGCATTAGTTAATAGAGGCATTGTGTTTGTTTCCTGTGCCTTTAAATATCAATTGTATGCGAGGAACTATTTATAAAGCCAAGTAGATGACGGCGGCGTGTGGGTCCGGCATTAACTTATTCTATTTATAGCTATCAGAATGATTGTCTTAAAGTGGACCTTTTACGCACGTAATTATTGTTGTCCTTTGGCTGGAATTGATACGGTAATATATAAACATATTATTTGATTAAAATTTTTTGAAGCCATGGATTAGTAATAACTTTCAAAATGATTCAAATTGAGATTGATAGTAGAGTGTAGTTACGCAAATAATGCAAGGCACAAATTCAGATTCTAAATTGCTACTGAGAATTTCCTGATGGAAAAAGCCACACTCTGCTCGACCTGGGAGTCGAACCCAGGACGTCATGCTTAACAAGCTTGCGAACACTAGACCAACGAGGCATTGTTTATTACAGCGTTAAATTAAGAAACCCTATGTTTATCACGACCTATAGAACCTTATGAAAGAAACTTAGCTTTTGAAAAGACATCGCTGAAGGATAAAAATCGTGAAGAAACATGGACTTATACATATAGTAAACTAGTTATTGCCTGAGACTTTGTCTGCAATCCCGGTTGAAAAGTACCCTATGCCTTTTTCTAGATCCCAGGCTACCTAGTTCTGTGAAATTTCATCCAAATCCGTTCAGCCGTTTTAGCGTAAAAACGTAACAAACGTACTAACTGTCGCATTTATAATATTAGGTAGGATAAGTCTGAAATTCATGCTAACTCGCCTTGAGCAAGCGTGGCCATCAATACTGGTGCCTTCTCTGTATGAGAAATGGCTTATACCTTGCAGTGGGGACAATGGGCTAGATTTATTCTGAAAAAAATTTCAATACTCCCAAAAATAAACAACCCGTGCGTAAAACCTAGATTCATTAGCCCACGTAACACATACGTATACAAATTATATCACACACACGCACACACATCGCCACAGAGTAACTGTTCATTACGATATACTGCGCGTGCGCGTCCGAGCATGAGATCCAACTAGATACAGCCTATTTGTATGAGGCTAGTGCCACGAAATGACGAGCGTAGATCGAAATGCATAATTATTATGTTAAAGAGTTAGTTAGTACTCATGTTACATGGTGTACTGTTTGATTAGGAGATTGGTTCTGTATAGTCTGTACAAATATAAAGTAGTTGAAGAAAGGACTAATAAATTAAAATGTCAACTCATAAAAAAGCAGATGATACCAATATGCAAACATTGCGAGGAAACCGAAACCATGTAATAGAACAAAAAAATGGAAGCTAAGCTGGAGAGTTTGTTTCGCCACTTCTTTCCAGCTAAAATACTAAGAAGTGGTGAAGGGCGGACATTTTGAAGAATTGCTGTCTTATGTAGTTTTGTCGTCCAGGAACTGCTGATTCTCAGCCCATATGACATTACTTTTGATTTTTGAAGACATACCTATTGTGTCATTTACCGACCCGCACTGGACCAGCAGTTAGCTACAGACTGATTATATCATATGCTTATGATTTATGATACCTTTAAGTAACAGGGAACACCGCGGAATATGATCAACGGGATTAGCGTGAATCGTGACGAAGGACCTCAATAAGTACGCATAGCTTTAACCCCTATGTATTATATTCCTCAGAACCCTTGTCCCAATTCATTTGATGGTTGGCGCCGCACGTCATCTTTCGTACGGACGCCAGCACATCAACCTACCCGAAACTGTCAAATTTTCGCAATCAACTTTGAACCTTATGCTTTAGTGACAAAGTTGAAAATCTATTAAAGAAATCTGACAGAATGTAGTAACTTGATGTGCTAGCGTCTGTACATCTCTATTAGACGTCATCTCTTTAGTCACCCGCTTTCTAGCCGAATCAGCTAACCCCAGTGTATATTCCAGTGAATATATCGGGGTCAGAGAGTTTATGATTTTCGGCCTTCGTAACCATAAAGTCTCCAAACTCTGTCTATCCCTCCAATGAGATCGATCTATCCGCTTTCATAGTTTGGTCACCTGCCACCACAAACAATAAGTTATTTGATAGTGTCTAGGCACAACAGGTGACCACGATCTCAGCACTTGCTGTTATCTGTCACCTACATCTAATGTTCGAGTTTATAACAATAGATTGTGTTCTAATAATTATAGTGATATTTGCGCTACACTTTGCTGAACTGAAATGAGTTGGGATAAATATATAGAATGGCTTAAAACGATTTTATTTACCTATGCTTTATCACAATTTCAAAACTTTTACGTAGATATTTATTTGTTCTGTGGAATTATTATAAACTACCAGACCCGACAAATTTTCAATATGGCCTTCATACAAAAATCAGATTAAAAAAAAAAACCAAAAACAACTTCAGCTTTTCCCGAATTTTCCGGGCATCTTTACCAATTCGAACTATTTCGTTTTAAAAGGTTCCTTTTTCAAAGAGAAATTTACAAATCGGTGCAACCGTTTTCAAGTAGGTACCTCTAACGAACAGCAGTTCGTTTTTATTATACCTAAATTTTAAACTTTCCTTAATTGATTAATCATTAGATAGATTGTCAATTCAAATGTCAAAAGTTCATTCATAATATCAACAACAAAGCTACCAAAACATGCGACGAAATGGCAGCACTTCCCATTAATTGAATACAACGTAATGTCATGGTTGATCTGTACACCATTCACTAGTTTCATGGTGGTTGAATTAGTGGCAAGGTCAAAAACGCGATGATCTTGGTTCATGGACAGCTTTTAATCAATTTTAAAGGGATCCGTTTAATTTTGGCCTTTGGGGAGTTGGTCAGTGGAATGGTCAGTGGTTTACTCCTTCACACGATGCAATATTTTGATTGACGATTGACCTAACACCACGCCTGTCATTCGCGAAGGGTTCAGCAGACGTCTACTTAGAGTACACCCACATTTCGCCAGGCGCAGTGGTAGATCGCGAAATTCAAATTTTCTTACGTTTTTTGCAATTTACAGGGGGCTTACTCTCCAAACTAATTTTAATTCCAATGAGATGCCAATATGATTCCAATGTTAATTTTACAGTCACGTGATTTGGTACTCTTGAAAACAATATTGTCAACAATTGCCCCACGCCAAGCCCGAACCCAATTCCACTTAGTTCTCCAAAATGGACACCCAATATAAAAATCATTTGGCGCTAGCATCGAACTCAAGAGTACGAAACGTCACAATTCCAATGTCTATCTATCGCAATTAAATTGAAGAGTAAGCACCCAGGTCAGTGTCAGGTTGTATCTTGATCAAAATATGATTCATGACTATAATAGATAGGTATGTATTTACAGAATTATAGAAATTAAAATCATTAAAATATCTCAAGTTAGATTTAGACTATGGGACCAACTCTGAAATCACGAAAAAAAAAATCAGCTGTTTCATACATTTTGGTCAGGTAGGTATTGAACTTTTGTATTAACCAGCTGATTTCTTTTTTGTGATTTCAGATTTGGTCCCATAGTGAAAGTTGTTCAGTTTGATGGTCTAAAGCACCTGTTAAAGTTTGTTGGGTTAATTTTGAAACACCTTATAATTCCTATGGCACTCGGCGATACTGTGTAGGTTCCCATTAGTGAAAGATTTTTTAGAATCGGATCAGGAGTTCCAAAGATAACCATATAGATACAAACTCACAAATACCCCTTTATAATATTAGGTAGTATAGATTTCAGTTCTGAAGAAACAAACAGATCTAAATAAATATGTAGGCTACGTAAGTTTTCGTTTTTTAGTTCATTATAAACATCTAGTACGGACTATCAAAGTAATGGTTCCATCGTTCCAAGCAACTTCTTCACGGACATATCATAAATTTTCATTACACCGTTAATATTTAAACCGTAGAGACCCGTTACATATAACAAGCCGTAGCAAAACCATGAAATAATGCAGTTAAAATCAATAAATCGGTTTAAAGATGGTAATTAAAATTAACTGTCAGTTATTCTCAGTATATGACCTTGAAACAGCTGTTCATAACAATTATTTTATTTTATATTAAAACTTGCTTTTCCCGCGTCTTCGCCCGCGTGGAGATCGGATATTATCCCACGGGAACGTACTACATACATCCACCCATCCTCACAAATTTTCGCATTTAAAATATTAGTAGGAAGGATTAATAAAAGCGAATCATCGATACTATCAAGAAGATTTAACATTGTATTATGATAAACCATTCTGTTAATATTGTAGGTACCTACTACATATACGATGATCAAAATATTTGCAAACACATCATTAATCTATTTTATATATTTCTCACGTCTCGGTTGTATGTACTCATGTTTGTGTATAGAATAGTAATTATTTAATAAACATTGTCAGTTATCATGGTGTACAAATGATCTGGAATCAATAGAACAGTTGATAATGTCATAAATCTGTGGCTTTTGGTAATTTAATAATAATTTATGTAGTTTTGTGCATTCAGCCACGGTTGGTTCACTTATCAGTTAGAAAGAAAAATATTTTATTTGGGACACGCACAGGAAATACAACAAAAAAAAAGAACATTAAAACTAAGAAAATAGTGAAAACAACAAAAAAAGTGAAACTGTTCGTCAAATGGACAAAAAAGCTCTATTTTGTAGGTATAGGACAATTACGGAATTGTCCTATACAAAATAGAGCTTTTTTGCATATGCGCATTTCTGAAGTTAACCACGGGGTTAACTTCAGAAATGCGCATATGGTCCAAATCACAAATGGTCCAAAATTAATTTGTCAACGTCTATGACTAAGGGTGGATTCCTAACTTTTATACCTAAAATAAGTCTTAACCTGAGAATAAATATTGAATTTTTGAGAGTTTTTCCATACTAGAACTGTCAGACGTCAATTTTATTCCACGGATAAAAGACATCTGACTTTGGTAAAATCAGACCTAAACCGAATTAGACATGTCACCTCTACTAGATCTAAGGACAAAATTCTCCAAGATATTACGTTTTGATATTACGCTATTATGATATTACGCTTTCGATAGAGCTTAAACACACCTACTAAGTATACGATAAAGGAGTCATTCCTATTTTTAGCGCACCCCACAGGCTGCAAATCAGTATATTAATAAGTTCATTAAATTAAATTATTAATAACGTACTCGTGAACCATTGATCTGTTTTCAATGGGACGTCTGTTGCATATAAATCTCAGCTAGTTTATTGTTCTTAATGATGTGATTATTTCTTGGAAGAAAGATAATAATTATTAATGTGGGAATATTCTTTATAGTCTTTGATGTTTATTTCGTAATAAAATTACTCATCTGTAGGCCCCTTGTTTTATTTATGAACTAGAGATGAACAATTTTTTTAACCGACTTCTAAAAAGGAGGAGGTTCTCAATTCGGGTGTTTAAGTATATATCTTACTCGGTACAGACGCCAGCACATCAAACTACCCGAAACTGTCAAATTTTCCCAATCAACTTTGAACCTTATGCTTTAACGATAAAGTTGAAAATGTATTAAAGAAATTTGACAGATTGTAGTAGCTTGATGTGCTGGCGTCTGTACCTAGAACTGTTAGACGTCATTTTATTCCATGTATAAAAACCGTCAGAAGTTGGCCGTGACATCCCAGCGCTGATTCTCGTTTGTTTTCTCCTCTACCGATAATTTTTTCTCGTGACAGTTCATTTTGTTTATTTTGTATGTATGTATCTATGTATTAGTATTATTCTTGTATTTTATAGTCATTTCCAAATTATTTATCTCGTATGTTGCACCTGCCATGTTTTATCCCTGCATCGTCCTAAGGTTGACTGGTAGAAAATGCCTCACGTATTAAGTCCGCCTTTGTACAGTATTTTTTTTACTTGCGCATAAAGTTTTAATAAATAAATAAAATATGTAGGTAGTATACCCAAGTAGCACAAAATAGCTTTATAATCGATGGATAACAGAATTAGCATATTATTATAGCTTTATAAGAAGTCTACATATAGGCATTATAAACCACTATACAGCTCTTGTCATGCTAATTTGGGCCCCAAATTATACAGCCTTAAGTGTAAGAATGGCATTTTAGCAGCATTATATTGGTTGTCTACCGGAATGATAAACGCATTATAATGGGCTGTGAAAACAGGTTAAAGCAGTGCGCATAATATGTTAAATGCGGCTCTTATACAGCTTGTACCATTACAAAGGCAAAATAAAAACATTTTCAAATATTATTTTTAATTTCTGTGTTTTCTTGTGTAAAAAGAACATGGATACTTTCAACAAAAAAATATAAGTGCTACAAGGCAAGTTTAAACTCTTGTTTTTGTTCTCTATGAGTGAATTAAGGTTGCGAGTATCAGTTTACTGTGAAAGTATGTATATATTTGAATCAAATATTTCATGCGCCTTCAAATTAAAGAGCTATTTATTACAAAAATATTATAAAAATATGTGGAATTGTAAAAAAAAATATGCTCTTATGAAGAAATCTTTAGTTTTAGTCATTATGATACCTGTATTGTACCGACCGGTCAATACCATAGGTTGAAGTCCTTTCTAAAGGACTATTTACCATAAAATTAAATTTTAAATATTATCGATAGAAAAAGCAAAATGGCGTAAGCATAATTAAAAACTTTAGGCATGCGGATACGACGGTATACGACTTATTGCTTGTTAAAATTCTTGTCATTATACGTTTGTATAGATAAAGGCTATATAATATTATGATGAAATGCTTTTAAAAAGCTGGCATTAAAACAGCACCAATGTACACCGTTAAACAGTTGTGACCCATGCGAAAGGTCGTTATAAAACATAGAGCAGTTTTAAAGAATTTTAAAATGCTTTTTAATAGCCTAAGCCGTAATTAATGCTTACATACGGCCTACACATTTGTATAATGCTTACAGCTGTATTAGAAGCTGTATAGAGACATAAATTATGTCTAAAATAAAACCTTTAGCTGCACAAAAGATTGAAAAAGAGGATTATATAGCTTAAGGAACTACAAAGTTAATAAAATGCTGTTATACAGAAGCAAGACATTGCTAAAACCCTTCAAATTCTATAACGAAGTTAGAAGAAATTTTCTGGTCATCACTTTTTCCATTATATCGATTTTGTGTTACTTGGGTAATAAATAGGGCTAATTTCACCAAAGTCAGTTTGGTGAAATCAGCACTAAGCACTAAGCACTAGTGCTTTTGCGCATAGGTATATATTACATATTTTATTTTTGAATCCACTAGCTGATCTATTTTGTAAAAAATCACAGTGGAAACGTAGGTGAAGTGCTATCGACATGCTAAGAAGAAAAATGAACAAAGTAGTTTTTGCATAAAGTTTCATAGGATTAAATTGACCATCATCAGTCGAATCTGACGCTGTTATTATATGTCCTTCTAAATAATTAAACTATACCTGACAATCTCAATTGCTGCTAAATTCGCCTTAATTACCTGAAAAAAGAAGAAAATATTGATTTAGACACTTCGTTTTAAAAGTACCTAAGTAATAAAGAAATATGACACATAGTTGTTTATACTATGTTCATTTTTTAATGGTTTACGTGACACTTACAAATACATATATCGTTTTAGTTTTTGACGTGACAACGTCTAATAAATCGATGAAGCTGGCTGCACTCACGAAAAAACATGACATGTAGCGTTACCTCGCGGCCTCGCTCTGTAGCGTGGAGGCGATCCATGGCGGCTTGAAGTGCAAGCGAATATTAACAAATGCAATGCAACTATTCCATCAGTATTTTCTTATGACGTTGTCACGTTCAACTATCGTCAGTAAACCGACTTTACAGACAACCGATTTTTCGGTTATGTTAATCAATATCGCTAGACACAAGACGTGGTATTAAAAAAAATCGAGAGGTGTCGTGGGAGCCCCGGTTGGAACGAAGCCTCGATCTTTTAACAGGCACAAAGAAATAAATAAACAACGTTTGAGAGTACCCCGCAAACTAAGTATAGCAGCAGCATATTCCACGCAAGCCGACACAGGCAGTACATAGTCTAAGATGTAAATACAAATCATGACAAGTGTCAACTACATAAATTATCTGTGACACAGTACACGGAAGCTGCAGGATGTAATCAATACTATTTCTGAGCAGTTATCGGTGCTAGCCCGGTCATCCGCGGGGTGAATGGGAGACCACATGCACTGCGGTAGCCGGACAGTTCCTAGTTGCATAAGTTACATTTTATTTGGAAACCTTTTTAACCAAATTCTTTTCTTTATTTATTAAATGGACAAACTTCTAAATGTAACATGTATTATAATTAAAATAATAGGTATAATATCCAAACTTAACTAAATCTATTACAAACTAAAATATGGCGTCGAAATATTCCTCCGCATCGCTGCCGACTGGTAATGTACCTGGAATTGATACATACCATACCTCCCTGCGCGTAGATAGAGAGATAATCAAACTATGTACCTAACACAAAGTAGCGTTAGGCAGAAATTTAGTTAACCCCAGTCTGTTATGTTTAAGTCCAGTACAACCAGCTCAATGGAGACGTTATTCAAAACTGTACAGAAAGCCTGCTAAAATTTGGAGCAAAACGATTAAATATAAATTCAAATGATTGGTTGAAAATTAAATGGGTTAGGTAAAAAAAAAAAACCAGTGGCACTCCGGGAGTGCCGACAGAAGTGAAAACTTGAACAATTACGTGTGTATTTTGTGAATCGTCTTATAAACAAAACACGCGCGGTACCGGCTACGGCCATCCGTCTTACGAATTTTCGATCAGGTCACGTGTCCTGACGCGAGTTTAACATTTTTTACCCATTACAAAAAAGTGTACAACGCCGCTAAAGAAGTTTTCACTTCAAAAATAGTTAGGTACTTGCAATTGCGCATGCAGTCTAACCGATATACTAAATCAACAATTTTTTTTCGCAAAGTTGCATCCAAGCTACCAGTGTTTAGACAAACAATCAAATCATTCGCAGAAATCCAATCTAAAAACTGCAATCCAGCTGGAATATCCCATGAATCCATGTCCCCATGGTGTTCGCAAACTATGACACAGATGCACGTTATATCTGGATGTGAACAGACGACACGAGGCCACACTGCGCCGCTTAGTTTTATTACAGTTTCTATCAAAATAACACCACATGGGAGATTCGGTTGCATCTTGGTTAAATAAAACTGAAGTGTAATATTGGGCGTTTTGGTGCAGTGATAAAAGACTGGGAGAGATAAGGAGAGATATTAAGTAGGTACCTACGCTGATTGTGCGTTTTATAATTTCTAACGTGATTATCGGTGGATGTCCACGTCACTGTATCACGATAAGACAGGAAAGTAAAATGCAAGGAAATATATGAAAACACTTTTAAATATACATCCACGATAACTTCATAACGTGCACGACTGCACGTTTTTCCATACATTTTATAGACGTGGACGTCCACGATAATAGTCACGTTAGAAATTTTAAAAGCATGCTTGCTAATAAAAGTAGAATGTAACATCAAAACCTATGACTAACTTCAGAACCAACACTACAATTTCTTCCAAATTGTAAGATTTCATCCATAACTATACAAAGCGACATTTGCCACCCTTTAAATCTTTTAATAGACCAATAATTTTTAAAAGAACAAGCGGTGATGATTCTCTATTTCAAACTTCAACTACGACTCTACAGGAGTATAACTTCATAAAAACCTTTCCAAGAACTCTATGGTCTTAAAAACCATAGACGAGATTCCAAAGGTGTTCCAAAATTAAATCATCACAACAATCGGCCGGTCCATCGCTCTCGCTTGACCCCAGAAGACATTTAAAAGGTTTTTTTGTCGCCCGTTGCGAACGTGACCGAAATCAGTCGCGGGGCTTTTGACAGGCAGTGAGTTACGACATAGGTACCGTTCTGATATTCTCGCTGTGTGCTGCCTTGGTTTGAGATAAGTATTAAAGAGTATGCTTTATTAAGCCCAAAAGTCTGACAACCAGGTCTTAACCAAGGGGTATCGTATTACCCAGTAACTGGGTTGTAGACACAGACGTCAGATAGGCCTCATAATTGCACATGACCAGCAGTCGTTCCATGTAAAGGCTAGACGCCAACATAGTTGGGAAAAGGCTTAGGCATTTTGATTTGCTTTATGAAAAAAAAAACGATATATGGAGACGACAATAAATGAAAACATGCCAGTGTTTTCATGCATAAGAGTATTATATATTAATGCATAAGATTATTTTGGATTACTATCAAATAAATCGTAATATCGAAATAGTAGCTACCCGGCTTTGCCTATCTTTGACTAGCGATAGTGACTAAACTATTGGACATAATATATTTGGTTGAATTTTCGTATGCAGACTGGGAACGGCATTAGATATACGCTGTTTAATTTATTGTCGTACATGGTCGTCTCCGCCTTGTGAATAGAGCTACAAAAACCAGAATCTAAAATTAAACTTGAAGTCAACTTGTAAGTAATTTTACAATACGAAATTCGTGTGTATTTCCAAAAGTGATTCGATTTGAAAAGTGTCTCTGAAATAATTTTAAAATAAAATACCTAAACATTTGTTTATGGTACCTACCTAATCATTTTTTTATAATGTACAGACGGCAGCACATCAAGCTACCCGAAACTGTCAAATTTTCCTAATCAACTTTGAACCTTATGCTCTAGCGATAAAGTTTAAAATCTATTAAATAAATTTGACAGATTGTAGTAACTTGATGTGCTGGCGTCTGTACCTACAGTATTTTTCTGAACCAAGTAAAGATTTTTTTATCCATGAAATAGGTTTTTGAAAAAGGTTTTGCTCATCATCTGCCTGGCCTTTTCCTAACTATGTTGGGGTCGGCTTCCAGTCTAACCGGATGTAGCTGAATGCCAGGGTTAAATAGGTACCTTTACTATAGCCAGGAATTTGAGATAATTTTCAATTTATGGAACAACATAACTGAATGTCATCCTTAACAAAGTTCAAACTCCATTGCAACCAAAAACTTTATAGGACCTTTTTGTTACAAATAGTCACTAAAAAATCAACTAAGATTACATTTCACTAAAGTAGATAGACTGATAAAATGGCAACGGAATATAATTATATATCTGAGATTTTAAGCACTGCTTTGGTAGTTTTGCTCGACCTCAACAAAAGGACCAGTTTTGCTTACAAAGTTAAATAAATATGACGTCACTGTAGGCTGATCAAATCTTTGTCAATAAACCGGTATCCTGTCTATCCACACTACAACGTTAATTAATTGCTAAGCAATCGACAGTTTTTAAGAATTTTATTTTCACAGGACAGATCATCATCATCATCATCTTCATTTCAGTCGAAAGACGTCCACTGCTGGACATAAGCCTTCCGCAAGCACCTCCACATCGACCGGTTCTCTGCTTCTCGCATCCAACGGGTTCCTGCGGCCTTCACAAGGTCGTCGGACCACCTTGTGGGAGGCCTTCCAACGCTACGTCTTCCGGTACGCGGTCGCCACTCCAGAACCTTACAGACCAGACGGATAGGATAACATATTTCAAGTAAACATTCGCGATTTGTTACCTACTGTTACTCTTTGCCTTTATCATCTTATAGCTGGGTAATTTATTTTTTGGGATGAAATCATATCATCAAGATAAAAAAAATAAGTTCAAAATAACCTAAAAGTTAACCTACTCGTAGGTAACCTATTACCACCTCCTTTTTTTATTAATTTTTTGAAGTTTAAACTTCTTTAAGCGCGTTGGGAATTTTTTGAGATGGGAAAAAGCCATTGAACTCGCGACACTGTTACCGTAAGCGACACTGCACGTGTTTTTTTTTTATAAGACGATTACTTGGACGAGGACGAGTACTTAATGACCAATACTTAAAACAGAGGTGTCATATACGACACCTCTGTCTAAAATTTATCTTCTGTCCTTTTCTTAATTAAATAGAAAGAAAAAGACGCACTCAACTTAAATTTAGTTAAGTTTGTGAACAAGGAAATCGATAGCATTTGGAACATTATTGAAGTTAAAATTTTCTGGAATTGTTGTCAAAAGTGATAAAGCAATACGAAGTCGACTATAGAAGCGCTTCCAGTATTGACATTGCATTGAATAAGATAAAAGAAAACGATAGGTAGGTACTGCGTTTGTTTATAGATTTGATGAACAAGATATTTTAAATCAACAAGCAAATATAATAATCTGAACCAAATACTGATTGAATGGAATGACAATATTGTTGATTTCGGTGTCTACAAGCAATTTAATCGGAAATGATAAATGATTTTATTTCTGTAAGTATCTAGGTTTGTACAAACACTTTTACACGTCAATTATATTTTTAAAACTAGGTGACGACGGCGTTTCCTATCTGACTAAGAAGAAAGGCCGAAACAAACTCAGAGGTCACAAAAAGTCAGTACCTAGCTAATAGATTATTTTAAATTTTTGCTTTTGCAATCATTTTCCTAATAAGATTCTCTATAAATCAACATTTTGATATCCATCGAGTAACTCTTCAGTATTGATAAACATCTCAAAGCCCGTATGCCCGCTTGGTTGCGCGGGCGCCGCCATTCGGTAGCCATTGTCTCCCATGACAGCGGAATGCATTCAGAGCTGAATATGTCACATGGTTTCGAATGTGCTTGAGGTTACTGGCACTGTGGCATTTGTAGATGACAAACATTTTTAACCGACTTTTAAGAGAGCTTATTGTCATGTGTATGTGCGTAAACATACCTATTTAAAAACTGTGCTGGTGTATTAAATGGGGTCTGAATTAAATTAGCTATCTGTTGCCCGCGACTTCGCCTGCATAAGTATATTTTGTATGTCATGATGAATTTCCGGATGAAAGTAGCCTATGTCTATTTCTAGGTCCCGGGCTTTTAAACTGCCAGAAACTAGTGTTTAGTTTTAAGTTTTTCAACGTAAAATGTTGAGTTTTTCAGTTTTGATTCAGAAGGCCATTGCAATTCTCGTACTTTAAAAATGTTCAAATTCAAGTCACTTTGATAAAGAGATTTTTTTGACAGGTTGACTGTTATCAGAATTCGAACGTTCTTTCATAAATATTCAGTTTATTTATGAAAGAGATCAGTGGTGGCCCAGTGGTAACAGCCCCGACTTACGAGTTGTAGGTCGTGGGTTCGAACCCAGGCGCTTTACTTTGTGTAAATCATTTCATCACCACTGCTCTCAAAACGGTGAAGGAAAACATCGTAAGGAAACCGGTATGTCCTAAAACCAACATTTCGAAAACATGTGACACCTACCAACCCACATTGGGCACGCGTGGTGGATTACGGCCCACTCCCTCTCAAAAAAAGAGGAGGCCTGTGTCCCAGCAGTGGGAATATTATAGGCTATTATGCTATGAAAGAACGTTCGCATTCTAATGTCAAACGTCTCTCTGGTTTCCAAGATCTAGAATAAGATTAACAACTTCGCACCCGTTTAAAAACACCTAATTTTCCATATCTCCGTAATTCACCTTCTCCTTCAAACACACCACAAATTGTATCAATCCATAGACAATGGCCGACAAATGACAGCAAACAATCAAAGTATCTACTGTCAAGTATGGCCGCCGCAGCCATTGCCATCCTTCGAAGGCCACACAAAACAATGTCATTACCGTTTCAAATCAATCCCGGTGATTACCTAATCGAAGGGGAATCGTATATGGAGTGCCGGATGTCCGCTTAGCTAGGCGATGAGCATTAAAAGTAATGATAGTAAGGAAATTAGGTGCTTTTTTATATTTATAGTGTGACAAAAACATAGTTAAAGTCAACTTATTTTGGTTTCGTTAGTTATACAGACTGCCTTCGTAGTCGATAGTGAAAGAAATATACACTCGAATACTTGTACAAAATGCACTTTCGTCGTCTTTAGCTTAGAATGCAAGGAACGCTTTTGCGCTATTTTACTTCAAAATAATTCATCTATGGGTTACCATTACCACACCTCAAAAGAATAAAATATTTTTAAATTTCAATGTTGCCAATTATAAATAATATTAGTTAAATAGTCGATTATTGTGTATGCTAACAATAGCATCCTTGCAGTGGGTAGGAAGTACTCATGAATATGAAAAACTTTTACTATTGGATCAACTCTGAAAAACTTAACAACAGGGTGGATTTTTATCAATTAAACACCCTTGTAAATAAAACCAGAGATAGTTACCACAAAAAACCATCCATGTAAATACGCATAGAAATATTAGCTTACTTACTTTTATAAAAACCAGCATAGCTATCAGAGAGGCAATAGATGAATGACCGGACTTCCGGCTAGCCGCTAGGCAAATAACAGATGACGAGATATACGATAGCAAAAAGAACTTTTATGTATTCTATAAAACATGCTTTATATTTACTCTTTGAATACGGGGAAAGAGGATTTAAAAAGAAGTACAGTAAAAGCTCTTTATTCGCGGGGCATATGTTCCAAAAATATGCCGCGAATACAGAAACCGTGAATACGGAATGGTAATTTATATGGGATTATATGGGATACGTTCCTAGGTGACAAAATAAAAAAAAGCAAATGTATATAAAAATCAATTTAATTCAAGTTTTTGAACATTTTCATTAAATTATCTTAGGCTTGCAATGGTTTGAAGAATTTTGTAATTTTCTCTTGCTTGGCAGTTTTTAAAAGCTCCTTCAGTTCAGACTGATACGCAGAAGTCGCATTAGCAATTTGCTTCTTAAAAATAAGACTTCGTTCCATAGACGGATCAATGTTCATAAAGAAATCGCAGAGCTCATTTGCTATTTTACAATAAGATCTATTTTACTGTTTTTATTAGTCCATTTGACGGCATTTACAAATAATATTGGGTAGTGTCGGTAGCGAGGTGCAGCATCCTTTGACAGGAGGCGGCAGTGCTGAGGCGGCGCGATCAATTAGATCCGCGAATAAAGAAATTTTTAGCCGCGAATATAGAATTGGGTCGCATTTTTTTAATCCGCGAATAGTGAAAACGCGAATGAAGGAAGCGCGAATAAGGAGCTTTTACTGTATAATATGCTATCCCCAAAAGGATAAACATAACATGTTTGGAAAAGGAACACAAATGAAAAAAGCTATGTTGAGTAAAAACGCGAACAAATTGAATATTTAAAATACGAATGTATTTTTATTTAACGGACTTTTAAATATTGTCAATATTGCAAACGAGACTCATACTGGAGACGAGTTAAAAGCTTTTGTAGCAGAAGCCGGTTTTGGGCACACTCCAATATTTATTCCAGTTTGGGTTGGTCCTAGAAGAGCTTGATAATACAATATACTACTTACTACATGATACTAATAGCTTCTTGTAAGTTGTTTATTGAAACTAAATAAGAGGCTTTTATAACATTGGAGGTATTGAAACACTGGAGTGGAGGACTAGTTACTATCAAGTTCTGGTGTCTGTCATACAATATTTTTTTCATTAGACAGGCACCAACGATACACTTTTTTCTATGTTCATTATTTGCTGAGAAAATTCATTTTGTATACCTAATAAGTAAAAGCGAAATTATTTATTTATTAGATATTTATGAAAAGTTGAAAATTGAGTCCTTCGTTTTCTACTAACTTAAAAGATCACCGTGTACTTGTTCTACTGCAGTAGTGCAGTATAAGCTACTTCTTATACAAAAAAGAAAATATCATGATTAATCATAATAACGTACATGGTCTAAAATCGCCAATACTCAATACCCATATTGCCCATTTATTATTGGAGATTTTTTTTTTGAAGTGAAAACTTCTTTAGCGGCGCTGTGTACTTTTTTTGGAATGGGTAAAAACTTCTAAATTCGCGTCAGGTCACGTGACCCTGATCGAAAATTCGTAAGACGTAAAACGTCAGACGTAAAACGTAAGACGCGCGTTGTTGAGGACAGCGCCATCTATGCACATCGGGAAGAACTACGAGGGCCTCGCGTACTAACGTCAGACGTAAAACTTAAGACGCGCGTTGTTGAGGACAGCGCCATCTATGCACATCGGGAAGAACTACGAGGGCCTCGCGTACTAACTACGTAGTTCATCCAACAACGACGAGATGGCGCTGAACCACGGATATATAACTGACGACGAACACGCGTGTTTTGTTTATAAGACGATTCACAAAATACACTCGTAATTGTTCAAGTTTTCACTTCTGTCGGCACTACCGGAGTGCCAGTTTTTTTTATTTTATCTCTCTCTTCTCTTCCATCAATGATACTTTTATCACTGTTTATGCTAAAATAGCTAATTCATTATTCAAAGTAAGGCGCTTAGCAACAAAATCATCCTTACAAAGATTTAACACCTCATAAACATCAAATAAGTTAAACACACACTGTTTTTTATAAGCATAGACTATAAAGATTTACCGCTATTTATAAGCAAGTTGAAAGACAAAAGCCCTAACGGATATGGTAGCCTTATCCGTCTGCGTAGCTGCCGTTCTATGCTAATTTCGATTCTTTAGTGGCAAAGGTAGGTATTATATATTATTTATAGAAAAGATTATATTGTTCAAGGTAAATGTAAGTTATCATTGTTTCTCTCAACCAATGCACCTGCCATGTAATCTCGCCATCGTCGCTTTTTAAAAAGCGTAAAAGAGCCTTCATAATCCTGCCTCTCATAGATCGCTTTGCTGACATTTATTTAATACGTTGTATAATCTCTCCATATCCAATATGGACAGGAAATCTGGCTTAAATCCACACCACTTGAGTTCATACGGCTTCATTCATATCTGGCTTGTAACGTGATAACTCCCAAGGAGTCTCATTCATTTTAAAACTGGTTTTTATTTTGTCTTTAAAATTATAATATTATTTTAATTTCAAGTTTACGTCTGTTACAGACAGAAAAGGATGCTGTTGTCACGACGGTGCATTTTTAACGTCTTTTCGTTCAAGAAGTTTAATCACGAAAAAGACTCATTGCTTGAGAAAGTATATCGAGATCGAGCGACATTTATAATTATGACAAAGGCTGTGTATAAGCCTTTTTTTTCAGGATGGGAAATCATCAAATGACCCCTGCCGCTCTGGGTGGAGCGGAAGGGAGTGTCAGACTCTTACTGACTAAAACCCACCCGTGTTCCTTCTTTAGCCCTTTATGTTCCGAGCCAGCGGTAACCCTTTCGGACAATCCCGCTGACCTGTGTCATCAACCCATTCATCGCAGAGTTCACAACACTGTTCCTTACTTGGTAGTTTGCTGTATCACCACCCTTTAAGAATGGCGCTAGGATATCGGAGAAATAGTGGGCGTGGCCAAAAATACCGAAACGTCGCGTCGGTCGGAGCTCAATAGCGGTTGTCAGCGTCTTAAGCAAGACGTTGCCAAATCGCTCACCTACGCGCACTGTGCATCCCTTTTACTTTTTAACACGTTGAATTAGATATTTTAGTTTGACGCACCTATTCAATTTCATCCTGTAAAACGATGATTGTTATCCATTTAGTG
Organism: Luperina testacea; assembly: GCA_927399505.1. Classification (NCBI taxonomy): domain Eukaryota; kingdom Metazoa; phylum Arthropoda; class Insecta; order Lepidoptera; family Noctuidae; genus Luperina; species Luperina testacea. The sequence continues at coordinate 9,210,501 of OV656777.1, read as the reverse complement.
CAAAATGTATTAAGGGATTTGTGGTGCGTCCTTACGAATAATTAGCGACATTTCGCACCGCCGCCATTGGTCGAGAATGGCGTCATTACATTCACACTGGCCGGTGACTGGGATAAGACAGGCATGCAAACTGCTTGCTCGACCAGATATATTATAACGTATACCGTGGGAACCGGTCGCACTGCCTGCAAGCCTCCTAGAGGGCTACTATGGGACTGCGGATTGGGATTATTTAATTTAACAGATAGGATAGATAAGGATAAGTAATAAAGGTTGGTGTCCGCAACTCCAAGTCAATGCGCGTATTTTGCGTACAAAATTTAACAGATAATAAAGGATACTTTAGGGCTGGCTGAAAGGTGATGGTTATGATGGCGTACGAGGGGAGAACAGATGGGCCAAATGGCTGGCATGAAATCCGGAAGATCTCGGAAGGGGAGATCCCATACTGCTTGATCTATGCGCAGGATTATATGTATTAAAAAAAAACGTTTAGTTGGGGGCTCGTGGCTAAGTAATAAATAACAGTCGCACGGGTCGATCGATCAAGCTACGCTTATGCTGCGGTCGGTACGTGCATGGGTAACTATCCTTACATACAGAGACCCCTCCGAGCCTCCGAAAGCACGTTAAGCCGTTGGTCCCAACTGTCATTCTTGGATCTTTGACAATCGTTACGGGTAGTCAGAAGCTCGAAAATCTGACAACCAGTCTTACAAGGGGTATCGTGTTACCCAGTGCCTGGTTGTGGAGGTCAGATAGGCAGTCACTCCATGTAAAATACTGGTATTTAGCTGCATCCGGTAAGACTGGAAGCCGACCCCAACAAATTTGGGAAAGGCTAGGCAGATTTATTTAGTAGGTTTGTACTTTCTAATGATCTTGCTTGATTTTTCTACGAAAATACCAATGTGATAAGAAAATCGTGGCATTTAATAAAAATAAAAAAATGCGATTTTTTCTGAACCATTAAATAATATTCGTTTTTTTTTTCTATTACATCTTCAGCTATGTCGAATCGAATAACCCACGAAATCGGTCAGCGATCAATCTAGATGGTTTTACCTGTCTATTCGCAATCTCAACGAAGAAAATCTGCGTGAAAAATACAAGTCACAGTCCTCGAATGAAATACTTCACGCTTGTTACGAGTTTCAAACAAAAAAAACAATACGAATTGTTTATGCAATGGTTAGGTCATCGAAAGGAATGACCGATGAGATAAAAAAAATTATTCTTTTAGAAACAAGTGTTTTCCTACATTGGAATTACAATTGGAAAACTTTTTATCGTCCTTTATTGAGTCGCAATTGAATTTAGTAGACGATGGATCTTACTTCGCACATAGTCCAAGCAAAAGTTATCCTTAGACAGAAGGTAGCATTTTAAGCATTATCAGCCTTTAATGTCCCCACTGCTAGGACACAGGCCTGGAGTGGGCTGTAATCCACCAGGTCGCCTGCTCTGAAAAGCTGTAAATCAGGTTCTGCAACGTCTGGACGAGAGGCTGCCAATCGACTTCAGTCGCATGCAATTGGAGAGGATTCTGTCTGGTTTGCATTATGCTGAAGCCGAGCGGTGAACAAAAAGTCTTAACGTTAAATTTTTATAACTAGATAATGAGGAATTTGCAATAAATACACGCAAAAACAGTTTCATTAGAGAAACAGTATACATACATATAGGTACGCAATTCTTAAGTTTCGACTGAGACCTAACTGGTGGCATTTTCTGTTCAAATGTTCGTAAATAAAACTTGTCCGTTTCCTAAAACTCATAGTAGGCGCCCTTATGATAATTATTGAGTTTGTGATCGGAAAAGATACGCGGTTTACGTAAATACTGGTCCGGTGCACTCTATTGCTCGCTGTCACCGGCTAATCGGCGATATAACGTGGTTTCTACTGATTTTAATGTATTACAGGCAATTAAAGGCTATGCACCTAATAGGCAACATGTTTTATGGTTTATAGAAAGTGGGCGCGATTGCGAAGTACAATTGTATTAGGAAGGTGTAGGACCCAAAGAGTTATACAGCAGTCGTGATTTATTTACCAAACTTGTAAACAAATCTGTGTTCTTGGAAAAACAATTTTAACCGTCACACATAAAGTTGACGTTTTTAATTGGCACTAGTAATTCTGGAATAAATGATAAGCTTGCAATAACATCAATTAAAAACAAGGATTTGGAAAGACTGTGGGAGAAGAACGCCTTTTCTAACTTATTCGTAATTTCGATGACAGAGACCTTTTTGTATTGAACGCGGATATAGAATACAAAAATGACGTTTGATCACAGGCCTTATGAAAAAATAAGATGAAATCTAGGTACTAAAAATGCTAATTTATTTGAACTTTACGCAGCAATAATAGGCACGCACGATGATATATCAAGCTATACACTTTCAGTATAAGCTGACTTCTCATTGTACGAAAAGTCTAGATACAATGTGAAGTCAGCTAAAACTGGAAATGTAAACCTGGAACCTGGACCAGAGAAATTAATTGTTTATTAAATTGACACCTTAAGTCAATTTGTCGTGTTGTAGCCATTTCATCAAACTGTCAAAGAATTTTCAAGTTGTTAATTGTAAAATTGCTAAACAATTAAATACTCGGACTTAAACAGGGGGACCGAAAGCCTGTCTGCAATATTGATGACAATTGCGTAATAAACTTTTCAAAGCTCAGCGTTACCCGTTTATAATTTACAAACTTATATAAACGTAAACTTACTTCTGGAAACTTTACTAACAACAAGTAAACAATTTCAAAACATTATTCAATAATCATCAAGTAGTTTTTAGCAGGACATAGGTAGAAACTGTAGTAAGATACATATCATCACGCTTTGTTTCCCCAAAGGGTAGGGGCAGAGATGTACAGACGCCAGCATATCAAGTTACTACAATCTGTCAAATTTCTTGAATAGATTTTCAACTTTATAGCTAGACAATAAGGTTCAAAGTTGATTGGGAAAATTTAGATTGCCTTTTCATTTGATACCTAACACGACATGATTAAAAAAAAATCTTTTAGGTCATGACTATGTCTGTTAGAGGGCGCCATATTCAATTTATTGTGGCGTCACATAGCCTATAACCAGCGGACGATCAAGCCGCTTCCAATGATACCTCATTTGTACAATTATGACAAAGGGTTTAGAGAAGTTATGAGCGAACAGATGAACATACATACATATACGAGTACATACCGGTCAAAATCATAACCCTCCATAGTCGGGTAAAAAACTTGTTGCACCGACCCCGACTTGAAAAAAGTTGCTCGATAAGGGCAGCTGAACGATAATGATAATGATAAATGCTACGATTGGTTAGTTTTAACGATCCGTTATAACTTCTAAGTATTTGGAACTGCGCACTAGGGAAAGCTTAAGCAGTAACTTGCCAACATTTCCCTAAAGGTAGTATCAGTATCGACTACATAATCCGATGCAATATGAGACCTGTTGGCGATCGAAAGAGAAAGTATATGACGTACGTGGGAAATCACGGAAAATATACATAATACCTAAGTAGGGAGTAGTACTTCATTATATTGTATAGTGTCTTTAATTGAATGACAAGCAATAGAATAAAGGTGGCCCTTGGAACCCTGAAATCGATGGGGTGATATCGTGAAGAGTGCCTGGTGAGACTGGCTAAAACTGTACCTTTGAACCAGATATATCCGGTATTCTGGTCCTAAGGTGCGCGACGGAAGAACAGCACATTATCATCATCTACCTAGTTGGGGTCCGCAATCTAACCGCATGCAGCCAGTATTTTATAAGGTGCAACTTCCTATCTGACCTGAACAACCCAGGTGCTGGGTAATACGAAATCCCTTGGTAAAACTGGTTGTCAGACTTTCGGGCTTCTGACGACCCGTAACGACTGTCAAAGATCCAATGAAGAATGAAGCCGTGACCAACGGCTTAACGTGCTTTCCGAGGCACGGGGGGTCTCGGCATGTATAGATGGTTATCCATCCACGGAGCGACCGCGGTAAGCGTAGCTTAACCTGATCGATCGACCCATGCGGCTCTTATTACTCAGTCACGAGGCCCCTATAAAAATCTATTGGTAAAAGGTATTTCAGAGTTCTACAAATCTGTCATACCCCCAGAGGACGCGTGGACAGTGGACCACAATTGATGAAAATTTAATTAAAAAACTTTAAACAGGCTTTTACAAAAGTTTTTTGCCAAAATGAACAGCAATTTTGGCGGGAGCAGAATTTAAACCACGCCAATTTATGAAACGAAAATCAACATTTACCAAGACTCATTTTCGACATCGCAATGTATTTTGTTAATTATATTTTTATCGTAATCTGACTGTCTGGAAGAATTACCATGGCAAGCAATTTTAGGCTTAGAAGTCACATGGATCTAATGAACAAAGAACGATGCCTGGACAATGGAACGAGCACACATAATTGCATAACACACTAACAGTAGCAATAGCTTTCATTTAGACGGTTCTACATCATTCCTTGCCTTATTTACGTTGTTGAGCAGAGAAATTTTACGAACTTATGAAGACGTAATGGATTAGCAATATCCTTCAAAATGATTCAGATTGTGGTTGATAGTGTGTTACGTAGTCATGGTGCTGGTCTACGAACAAAAAATTGTTAAATTCTGATGGTCTGTATTGAAATTACAAAATAGATAAGCTTGGACCTGCGAGCATTTTGGAGTACAATGGTGATTTTGACATAGAAGAGGAAGAAAATAAAGAAAAAATGTATATACACAAAATCAACGCACATTACAAAAAACACGTAAAATACACACATACAAAGTAGCGAAAAGCCTCGTATTCAACCAATTAAAGTTTGACAATTTTGTCCTTTGCTTGATGTCAAGGACCAAAGATAAAATACATCACGTAAATGTTACGCATTATAGGAATGATGTATCTATGATGTTACGACACTGGTAAATGAAAACAAACAAACAATCAAAACAAAAACAAGAAGAGGAATTTATGATACAATCTATAAACATAGGATATAGCGGTGTGGTTCCCATAAAATAATGGCTGCAATATTGTTTAGGTCCAGCTTGATATTAAAGGAAAGTCTATCTCAAATGAAGACAGTATATTCGCGTTAACAAAACGCGTTACCGTGCCCAACTTGGAAATCTCTAAATAGACTTCGAACCCAAATCGGCTGGAGCAAAAACAATCTCCACAGGCGGGGGTTTACGGACGGCTTAGATCTCATGTGCGTATGCGGCGACTCCCCGCAGACAATGGCTCACCTTCCATCCTGCGCTGCTTGCCTCTTCACCTGTGCAATTGGTAATCTTATGACTGCGTCAGCGAGTGGAGTTCGCGCAGCTGAATTTTGGGCCAAATGTTTCAACTGTTTGCCATCGATACGCTAAGAAAAAGAAGTATAATTCATTGTTTTGTGTAGCAAAAAATATCTTTGACTTAAATATTTCGTCATCATCCTCCTGGACTAATTACAACTGGAATGGTATAGTAGCCTCTTTTTCTTGTTAAGATGATTTGTTGTTTGTTCTGTTGTGTTTGTGTGTGTTTTGTTTCTTTATGTATGTATTTATTATATTATTATGTAAATGGTACACGTCAGACTACCTATAGTATTTATATGTCCTTCCACTTTTTAATCTACATAAAGGTTGTCTATAAAAGATCGCTCTTAGCGATAAGACCGCCCATTGTGTCACCCTTTGTAAAGTTTCTATATTTATGTCTGTAATTTATATGGTGTACATAATAAAGAGTATTCTATTCTATTCTATCAGTCGTCACCAATGATTATTTCTTTCTTATCCATATCATCGTTTACACATTCCATCCATCTTATCTTCGATCTACCTATTTTCGTAACTTCGATTTAACCATTCCCACTTCCAAATCTAACTACCACTCAGTTAACCGAATACGGTAACTAAGTAACCCAATAAATAATGGCGTCCTTGATAACCGAGAGTACAAGATTCGGTTAGATTACTCCAAACAGGCCTGCCCACACACGCCCACTTGGTGTCGAAACTTGATGCCAACTTAGTATCTCATTCGGAATTATCTTATGCCCGGTTCCTATAACAAACGACTCGTCATACGTAAAATTTACCATCCGTTTTCTGGTTACCAATAACGAGCCGCAATTGGCGTTCCTATATTTTTTTGCATCATAAACGAGCTACGAGCCGTCATCCGTTTGTTTGTTACCGAAGCCCTCTCTGGCGTCGTTCTGAGTTTTGTTAATACAAAGAAGCTTGTTTTTGTTTAACACATTGAATAGAAGGACACTGAACGAGACACAATAGAAGTTTTATTGTTATTACGTCAAGGGTTAAGTGTCCCGCAAAGTGTTAAAGTAAAAAATGATGTAATTTTTTATTATTTGACGTTTTGTGTTTTGTAGATATTAATAAAATATTAATCATTAATATTTTATTATATCTTCATGTTAAATATTCACTTTCACAAAAAAATATCATTCATTTGCCATTTGTATAGAAAGTAACAAAACGCGTTTTTTATGCAGTCCGATGCGAATGCGAGGAAGTAGTTTTTAAAACAAAAATTAATTTTAACTAACTTTAAAATTTGCGATGTCATACGTTAGTAAAGTAAGTACTATTTTACTAGCATATTTAATTTGAATTGGTAAGGAATCCTACATACCTGGCTCCTTTCACCCTCAAATGAGGATGTATTTCCATAAGTAGCCGTTCTACAGAGGATTTATCCAGTCGAAATCTGATAATAAATTCACTATAATCCAGAGTCGTCATATGGTCAACCCTTGTTTGATACCTGCGACCACTGTATTCTTCATCTGAATCCCAGTCAGATAACATTTGTAAGTCGCTTAATTCAGAATCAATAGACATTTTTCAAGCAATCACCAATAAATTAATAAAACTTAAACTGAAAATAGTTTATTTTTTAAACAGCAACCGACAGAATATTGGCGGTAACAAAACCAGATACGCCTCGTAAATTTTACAGCTCTTTAACGTTTCAAAAAATTTATAGGAACGCCTTGACTGTCCCTAGCCGTACATTATTACTACGACCCGTTACACGTTATCCCTCCAGATGCCTCCCATCGGTAGATGGCGGCCATCGGTAAATGAGCCTACGCCGCGTTTGTTATAGGAACGGTAAATAAATACGCCTCGTAGAAAATGCTACGAACCGTAAGCAAAACGAATCGTTTTTAGGATATAGGAACCGGGCATTAAACATTTTGTTTTCAATGTTGCTTTACCAATGTTAGACGCGTGAGGTGATATTGGGAGTGAGGAAAATGGTGGAGATTACAATGATGAGAGTTTAAATGTAAATGAGATCGAAGTTTATCAAAAGTTGTGTGTAATCCGTACACAACACAATGCTGCATGAGTAAAAAGATCATAACTAATTCTGGGGAGTCAGGCGATTCACATATCCTCGAAACCGGCGCGATCCTCACAGGCTTATATAGTAAACGAATTACTAACAAATGATTAAAAACTTTAGATCTTAAGATTGTTTAAAAAAACTACATAAATTGTTAAACACTATAATTTTACAGTATAAATTAATTTATGGAAATATTTTATAATGTACGTTTCATATAATATTTGCATTGTATTATGATTACCATAAGCAAAACATGTATGCTCTTTAATGTATTTTTAAAACAACTTAATATACTTACCATATTTTAGGCAAATAAATATTATTTCTATTTCACAATCTAGACAAGTTTTAGTTGTCAATGTACCAACGCCACTAGGTGATCAAAAGGAGCATTTAACATCGACTCACAAAATTATGAGCTGATTTATTAAGCTCATACTGAGAATTGTCAAGAAGAATTTAACAAAGGAAGACTACTTCTATCAGCTGTCGAGACGACGCTGACGGAAAGAGATCTATCATTAAATTTCCAACACTAAAATACAATTTCGAAGATAGAAACTTAACTCTAGAGAGTATAGAGATGCACTAAGAAATGATTGCAACGCCCAACTCCCTGACCTAACGGGACATGAAGTTTGTAAGCAAAGGAAAACGCCTTCAACAGTTAGTTTCTTCTTTAATTTATTCCACAACTGATCCCAGCCTCAATGAAAGTCGCAGTCGCTCTGGGATGCAGAGTTGTTTACGCTGTATCGATCTGCCCGGCGGTTGCTATAGCAACCGGTTGCTCAATACTTATGTACGCCACAGTTAGATTCGAACGAATAATCTGTTGCCATTCATGTGGGTTTTATCTTTTTAATTGGGTTTTAGGAGCAGTAGTGCCCAGTGGTGACGGCCGCGGCTTACGGGTTGTAAGTCGTAGGAACCCAGATAGACGCTTTACTTTGTGTAAATTATGTCATCACCACTACACACACACTCAAAATGGTGAAGGAAAACATCGTGAGGAAACCGATTTGTCCTAGAACCAATAATTCGAAGACATGTGACATCTACCAACCCACACTGGGCCCGCGTGGTGGTAGAGTTTCTTGGCCATATTTCACCATACGAAACTACCTTTTGTAAGAGGGCAACAAGATTAAAATCTATTTTCTTGTAAATTTTGTCGTACAAAAGTGCCTTTTTATGTGCATATACAGGATTTGACTGTGACTTTGGCAGAGACAAAATCTAGCTTCCAATTTCGACCTGTAATTTCACCAGCACCAAACAAAACGACCTAGGAATACTTGGCGGCAGATTGTCGGGATGTAGCTCCCATTTTTCCGATAATCGGACGCTAGACACCCACCCAGAAAAGAAATGGGGCGTTAGGTATATCACAAAGAAAAAATATCGAGTTTCGTCCAAGTACGTTTAGAATTAATTCCCGAATCCTTTTGAGCAGTTTGTTCACTGCTCAAGTCTATAAATCAAAATGATATCATCTGTTACGAAAATAGGAACCGTCTTTATCTTTAATTTATTGCTTTTCGGTGTACTGTCAAGTCTTATTGTTATTTGCATAACCGCAGTTATTCACCTAAATATAGTATACATTGGTGATATCTTTTTTTTTATAGGCCTGGTTGCTGGGGCCTTTTAGCCAAGTATATATTTGGTTATGATATCCTTTATTAGAGAAAAATTTTTAGAGGAGGGATAAAGTTGATATTGAGAATTTCTCAATTTATGTAAAGTACTTAATTATCTAAACAAATGTTATAAATAGGAAAAAAATAATTGTGTTTGTTTGTTACACTTTCACGCTAAAACACCTAACCTGATTGGGATGACATTTGGCACATGGGTAGATCATTCATGACCTGCATGACAAAAACAAATGCATGCTAATAGACACGCATGCGCGCAGATGTCGAGGTGAACCCCCAAAAGCCCGCGCCATGTAAATTACCCTTAGTTTCCACGGTGATATTTTTACAGAATAAGTCGGCAGTCATCAATCTACCAACCATAGGAACTCATCCTTCAACACCCAACTTTCCTATTAACCCTATAAATAAACCAAACATACGTACCATGTCCGTCCACAATCCGCTGTATGTACGTTCTCCAATCAATTCAGTTCGTCGGTCACTGACCTACCGTAAGCAATGGCCGCCACTATCAACAGGAACCAATAATAATTATATCTGATCGTAAATAGCTTTGTTTCAGCTTATTTAGATTGGAAATACCGATGGTTAAGTTAAATCACAACACATTAAATTCTTGGTAAATACCAAATCGGACTGATTATTACGTAGTAAAGGGGCTCGTGGCTAATCAATAACATACTTGCACGGATCGATTGAAGGTTAAGCTACACTTGCCGAGGCCGTTCCGTGGATGGGTGACCATTCATTACATGTCGAGATCCCCTGTGCCTCGGAAAGCACGTTAGCCCGTTGTTACGGGTAGTCAGAAACCCGAAAGTCTGACAACCAGTCTTACTACCCCTTAGTAAGACTGGTTGTCAGACTTTCTTTCTTTTTATCTTATTGCCAAGTCACTAGGCTGTGGAGGTCAGATAAGCTGTCGCTCCGTGTTAAATACTGGTATTCAGCTGCATCCGGACTGGAGGATCCCAAAATATTTGCAGGGCAAAGGCTAGGCAGATGATGATACTAACCAAGTCAAGGGTAACAAACCCAGCAGCATAGTTGGGAAAAGATTGGACAGATGATGAAAGGGTAATGGTCCTGAGATTCAGTTGTGTTGTGATGCTATATTTACTACTACGTATGATGCCTTGTCAGATTCTGATGCTCATTTGTTTGCCAGTCTAAACATAAATGATGGATAGACAGACCACGGTAAAACAAGGCTACCGCCCGTAGCTCCCGAATTTCTAATTGTCTGATCAATTGATCCTAATTTACTGTCAATAGGATATGATTGGCTGTTGGTATTTTAGAACGGAATCGGATAACATATTATATGAGTTTCGACAGTAGTTTTGATTAGGCTTTAAAAATCAGAGGTAGTAATGTAGTATATTATACTATAGAGGGATATAATGTATTATTATCAGCCTGTTATACCCCACTGCAGGCCAAAGATCTCCCTACTCTCTTTCCACTTCTCTCTGTTCAAAGCTGCTAAGGGAATCCTTCAAGAAGAACAAGTTCTTGTTGAAGGATTCCAGCTTATCCCGCCGTCTCTGTCTGGGCCTGCCACCTGTAGAGGAATAAAGATGAGCTTTTTCATCGACGTTAGCGTGTTTCGATTTGATCCTCTTTTTGCATCAACAAGGAACTCCATGGTTACAATCTTTTCATTCTATGTGATCCCATTACCTACTAACCATATAGAAAGTTCACAAAAATAATAGACTGTATTATCTACAGGACAAACAATAACAGTAGGTACACTGCATTTTACTTTACAAAAAAAAAATACTTTGCTGCGGCAAAGCTGTTTTGACGTAAAAACTCACAGGAAAAATTTAAATATTGGAAAAATAACAGGAAATTGAGATATTGGGGGCAGCACACGTTGTAATGTTGAAGAGATTATTGTGGTAGTCTAGGTAAAGTAGGTATACTTAAATAAATAATAATTGTTTTTATGATGCTGGGGTCAAAGTAGAATTAACTTGAGTGTGAAGTCCAGGGGCGTAGCTACCGCCGTATCTGCCGTATCAATTATACGGGGCCCCCGGGCCACGGGGGCCCCGTATTTAATTTGAATTGTTTGTAAAAATTTTGGAAAAAGTGACATAGATAATTATGATGAATAAATATTTCTTTTAATTTAAGCAAACATTTTTTTTTCTTTTGTGAGAAATCTTTACCCTTCCTAAGGGCCCCCAAACAAATTTTTATACGGGGCCCCGCCAAGGCACGCTACGCTTCTGGTGAAGTCATTGGTTTTTATAGTAGTAGGTATAATGATACACTTGGAGTATTTAGTGGTTAAAGATTTCGCAGAAAAGGATGATAACTCAAAGACGATTTAATACAGAATGTTAAAATGTTAAATTAAATTTTCTCTCTGTCAATGTTCGATACATAAAAAAATAATGACCGAAAAGTACGAAATCGTGACAATAGTCATATTTTAACTTTCTTTTCCACCATTTTTTTAATAAAAGTTTTTAAGAACTACTTTTTGATTTACCTAAATTACCCACAATGTGGCTCGACATTTGACAGTAAAAACCGCTGAAAACATAACCTCAAAAATATTTACCCGCCTTTTTGCCGCCATTATTGATTTCAACGACAAGCGTCGTCCATTTTGTATATTTTTTGCGATTAGCGGCAGTCACGTTTGGTGCACCCACGAGTAGGAAACTTTTTGTAAAAACTTCGTTACGCCTCCGGGCTTTGATTCGCTCTGTGATTAGGGCTGGTAAATCGCAGTCCAGATTTATAGGACAGGGGCAGGAAAGAACTAAAAAACTACAAGGACATAAAAAAGTAGTTAGTTTTATTCAACGTTATATATAAGTGCTGGACTAAATTCAAATGATCACCGACAAATCTGTAACGTTCTATCAGAGGGGTAATTCTCGTATTTTTAAGAACGTTCGCATTCTATTCTCAGTTCCAATCTGGCAAAAATACTTCTAATTTCCCTACATTTTCAACAAGTTTTTTTTTTCACATTGCTAATCGCCGAGATGAGGTTGCGACTAGATTTTGAACGTGTTTTAATAACGGGAATTAGCCTACTGGTAGAACCAATACCTTATTTAACACACCTACTTTATTTACAGGCCCCACATACACACAGCCGTAAAGCTGAAGCCACTTAACAGAAAACTTAACTTGTCCTCACGTACCTGAAGTCCTGAGTTTCGAAAAAACGCAAAATTTATCAGATTTCGTTGCACTGCACTCAGACAAATCACGTTTAAACCGGATAATCCGGTCCAAATCGGATCGGAGCCAGCCCTATTCGTAATTGAAGCCTCGTACTGCCACAGTTAGGTGAAAAAATCGATTAAAGGCTGTGATTCACTGAGTACACACGGAAGGTAACTGCTATTCGCGACTTTCTAGTAGAGTTATATGCAGTATGGACTTTGGACCAATCACTAGGCACTGAATAAATTGTCATTGTTATGGGCAATGGACTTAAACGATGCAACTTATCTTTATAGTGATGAATTAGAAGCAAAGTTCAATATGTTGCGAGTAGTCGTAAGGACAAGTTAATTGTTAGCTTTAGATTTGTAGTAACAGTATCTTTGATAGGTAAGAGAATCTGTCCCATGAATTGGAAAAAAAACAGCGGATTCAATAACGTGAGCATTTTATAAAGGGACTGAGTGGAAATGGAACAGGATGCCAGTACGTAAGTATAGCATGACCACCATAGAAACGGTTTTTGTCGACGGAAAATGACAGATTTATTTAGAAATCACTGGCAGATTGAGTTGTCTACAATCTGTCATTTTGTCTATTCTTCCGTCGGCAAAACCCGTTTCTATGGTGGTCATACTACGCGTGTTGTGCTGTGCATTGCACATACAAATCCAATACTAACAGTCAGTCCTACTTATCATAGCAACTGCACGATGACAGTTCTTTGCTCGCTTTAAATGAGTGTTTGTTCCTAACATAATAGAGGAATACCAGCTAATGAAATTTACCATCGTTTTAAGAGGCAAGACTTTTGATATAGACGCATGGAATCAGGCATAGGTAGTAAATACTAAATACATACTAAGAAAACAAGTAGAAGTCATTTATGTACAGACGCCAGCACATCAAGCTACCCGAAACTGTAAAATTTTGCCAATCAACCTTGAATGTTATGCTTAAGCGATAAAGTTAAAAGTCTATTAAAAAAAATTGACAGATTGTAGTAGCTTGATGTGCTGGCATCTGTACATCCGGCAACAATGTCCTTCTAAAAGCGCATTTTAAAGCAACCTTAGACTATATTACTCTATTCTCTTAAAACTATGAAGCAACCTCATTTTAAATAGCAAACAATACCTCTAAAATAGAGTCTTGCGTAACCTCAACGGACAAAGCAACAGCGAAGAATTGCCACGTTAACCTACAATTTGGATCATCATAAAACAACACAGTGCAAGTACTGGTATAGCTATAATAATATCCTACAACCTACAATATTTTGACACTGGCAACGAATTACGTCATTAAATGTAATAGAATCTTTTAATACGCACTTTACACTGGCAACTTTAACGTTCACTGTAGAAAAAAACAGTTGAAGTTTGAATTCTAAAAAGGAACTATTTTTAACCGCCTCATTAGACTAGTGGTCGTTGGTTCGAAACTTCGGACTTCATTGGTCGTATTCGTATCTAATTGGGATTTTCAGTTCGGTTCTAAACAGGGGCTTAAATTGTATCTAGGCCATTAATCCAATGTTATTTTACTGATACACAGGGAAGAGACAGTTACTAACTCAGTGATTAATGTCAGCTAGTATGCTAAGTCCCTAATTCGCTTTACAAATTGTCTTGTTCTACATAACGACGTCAATTTAGAATAGAAGACAATGCTCGCTGAATGACGTCTAAAAGTGGGTTAACTCTGGACATTAACACAATGAAATCAATGACAACAAACAACGAATTCTTTGAATGGCATACCTATTTGGGAATGTCAGTGCTTCGGCTTCACATTCCGGCAGAGGGCATAGGAATTGTTTTGACATTTCGTAAATGGGTGACACAGCATTAATATCAGGGTGTTTTTATGGGTACTGTAAAGGTTGTCTGCAAAAGAGAACCTTCATGCAGGATGGTAGAAAAATTACTCTGGTTGCATTCGATCACTCAATCGAATTTAGAATTAGTTTTCAAAATTGGATATGCGGCGGTTGTTTTCAAAAAATAAAAGCACTCCAATTAAAATTGAAAGTAATTCCCAATTCATTGCTTCATATGTTTGAAAAATTCGCCTGCTCGCAACCAATAAATGCTCGCATTAATCTATGAAAAAAGGGGAGACAAAAGTCGCACGGCATTTTGGCAGTTTTGATCATGTCGCGTTTCTAGTACTTAGCAGGTATTGTTTTACTTCTACCCCAATAATCAAAAGGGTAAATATTAGGTATAATTCTACTTATTATGGATCCTCCAAGCTCAGATTGTAATAGGGTTTTAATTTTACTGTTATTTTGTACAAAAGCCAATTAAAAGTTTCAGCTAACCAAAATCGGTGTACCATGCAAATCCAAAAAAAAACCTCAACCTCTTTCAAGGGTCTTACTTCCACGACAATAATGTCACAATAGATTTGGCAACTTTCCAAAACTTGACTCTTCTTTGACCAACAAACAATTATTTTTAAATTCCTCGTCTTTTAGTCCTTAAATCCATCCAGCCGCCATTAATTTCAATTAACAAAGTAAGCCAAGTATTCTTTATTCAGACACGCGCGCCAAAATGGCCGACTGACAACGAGCAAGGGCCAGACTCTATTGTCTTAACATCAATTGACAAGGGCAGCGTGTATCGGAAGATTCTGTTACAGATAGCTTGAGATTATGTAGACAACTATGTCAACGGAACGTGATATATTGTCTTTGGACGAAGTATGTTCTGGATAGATTTAAATTTATGCCTGTTTACAATGTTACCTTCACTTATGTGGATGTTGCATAGAAATTACTGATAGTTCCCTTCCCGAGGAGAAGCTTTATTGTAGTCCTTGAAATCTGAACTGATGATTTGGTCCCATGTAATGCCTAGGGTAACTACACCTGAAGGTTAATTCCCGCGTAATTAAAATGTTCATAATCTAGGCGCAATTTTATTTCGGCGACAATCAATGTCAAAAACTTGTCAAAAATGTAGGAAAATTAGAAATATTTTTGACAGATTGAGACTGAGATCAGTCTTTGAAAGTTCTTACAATGAGGGTTTTCTGAAATGACGTTCGCTAGGTGGCAGCACTGGCACGTCAGGTCCAGGCATCTGTCAAAGAGCCTATATTTTCTTTAGTCATGACGGAATGATGAACGAATGAATGAATCGAATGATGAACGTCATCATATATTTTGTATTGGGAGACCTCTTGTCACAGTGGTGCCAACTGGTGTCGTAAATTTTCACGAAAACCCTCATTACGAGAGTTTCCCCTCTGAAAATCTCTCAAAAATAAGGACACTAAACCACAAACTAAGCTTGCAAATTTTAGAAGATCCAAAAAGGAATCATACAAAATTTAAAACTCATTATCAACGTTACTTTTCTAATCTCAGTTAAATACATTGTTATCCCAAGTGCTGGCCTTAAAAACAAATAAGAACGTAATTGTGACAAGCAATTAAGCCAATCAGACGTCAATTTTCATGCTTTGGTAATCAAGTAAATTAAGATTGGTGACCGTCACGGAGAGGCAATTCTCCGTGCTTTATGCACCGCTAGAATTGTGTACATAGCTAAGCAAGAGTACTTTTATTTATATTAATTATGAGATTTGCTAGAACGTGTCAGGAGGGTACTAACTCAAGGATGCATCAAAATGGCTTCTTAGCCTCGTAAAATTACCTGTTGATGCAAAATTACCTGGCACTCGTGTGGTTGATAATAATCCTCCAAACCGTATTTTGGCCACGGCGGCAAGTTCCTACGGAGACTAGCCTTCAGTGCAGGAGATTTTATAGTGCACAAGTGTATGCACAGACACAGGTGTACTCTCTCTTCCTTCACTTTCATAGTTATGGGACGACAATCCGACACGACCGGAGAGAGATCAGGCGCAGGACCAACGGCTTAAAACGAACTTTCAAACTCTGGGCTAGAGTTTGGAAGTTCGGTAAGCCGTTGGTCGTTGGTTGGCTAAGAAATTCTTAATGGAAAAACCCAATAATACTTTGCTCGACTTGTGGGGTAAATGCGTAACACACTAACAGTAGCAATGGGTTCCATTTTGACCACAGAAATAAAAAAAAATATTCTTCGTCTTTCTTAAATCTATGGTTTTGACAGTTCAACAACATCCATTGCGTTATTTACGTTGTTGAGCAGACAACATTTTCGAACATCTGAAGCAATGGATTAGCGATATCCTTCAAAATTATTCAAATAGAGATTAATATGTGTCTTACGCAATTAGGGTACTGGGCCTGAGGTAAAAAGGGTGCTATTTTCAGAGACGGGACAAAAAATAAATATATAAGTACCTACAGGAAATCAATGCTTTGTTTCCCGCTGTACTAGGGAGGAAGCTCCAGGGATCCAATTTCCTACTATTCAAGAACTAAGACCGCTTTTAGAATAAGACCCATCATTTTTCTGCCCTACTTCGCCAGCGGATCAAAGCTTTAGTTACTTTTGGAAGTTAAAAAAGTACCGCCACAAGCATGACTCGCCACCACGATCATGAATCATGAACAAAGCAGCAGTACCTATAATGACGGCAATATCCATACAACAAAATTGGCCTAACATTCTTGAGAGACAAAAAATAAGTGAGAAACAATTTGTAGAACGCCCAACGTTCGCTGGACCACTGAACCGATTTCCATGCGGTTTTCTCATGGCTGTCAACAGTGATTGTATTACAATGCGTGCCAATAACACTATAGTCTATAAGTGGCAACAATATGCGTTGTTACCTGTTGAGAGACGTGTTAACTGCTTCCGAAAGGAGATCAATGGCAGTGGCCTTAAGGTCATAGCACATATATCAACTCGGAAAGGGATCGTCACCGTATCAACACGAGGTATTCAGTATTCTTTGTATGAAACTCCCTACTGCAACGCACGCTAATCGGAATCGTAACGTAATCGCCTCGCCTCGGGACAAGCTCACGAATCGCGGCGAAACGGTTATGATCCCTTTCCGAGTTGATATGTGTGCCATGACCTTTAATGGTTGGCGAAGACAAAAATTGATGATCGAAAAAAAAACCTGCCATCGCCTATACGCATATTCGCACAATGACATATCAAGCTATGCATTTTCAGTATAAGCCGACTTCTCATTGTACGAAGCCTATAATAAAATGCGACGTCAACTAAAACTGGAAATGTATGGCTTGGTATGTCGTCGTGTATACTAATTTCTCTATAGTGCAAGCCGAGGGCACGATGGGATCCCATAGGCCACTTCTGTTAATTAGAAGAGGGGATCAATTTCCAAAAACCGATAACACAAGCAACTTTTACTTATTTAAAACAGAAGTCTAAGTACCAACTTCCACGTTCCTAAGTTAATAAATGAAGAACTTATAGCCCCTAACTTAAGCCCTTTAGCGTAATAAACCTATAATGTTCCCACTGCTGGGACACAGGCCTCCTCTCTGTGAGTTGCAGTGCAGCGTAATCAACCACGCGGGCCCAGAGCGGGTTGGTAGATGTCACAATCATATCTTAGAAATTTTGGTTCTACGACATGCCGGTTTCCTCACGATGTTTTCCTTCCCCGTTTTGAGAGCATTGGTGATGAAATTATTTACACAAAGTGACTTACGCAGGCATACTCCGGGCATTTACCGAGAAAAGAAAATCCTAAGTAACTGAATAATTAATCATTTAAAGAAGGCAGGATGAAAAGCAGCAATTCAAATGAACCTAGATAAGAAATATTAAAGTGAATAAAAAACTGCTACAAAGCGTACGCCAGACGGAAGGGAAGGGGGCGATCGGCGACTGTATGGCTCAGTAGCAGACTGCTTTTTTCTCTTTTCGTGAATTTCTCTGAAATAAGTGCTTGCTTCAAAGTCAGACGGAGCTAGATCGCTGCAAAAAATGTTGAACTTTTGAATTGAGAGCAAAAAGTGCTCGCTTACGCTACGCTGTCCCACCGCTGGCGATTAACGAAAAGCGTGTAGAGCTAGCAACTAAAAACGAGTTGCCGAGCAACTAGCAGCGAGTGCACGACGGCGACGAGCTATTAATCGCTGGTATGCGTCAAGCGCGAGTGTACTGCCCATCAAGCGAACGGCGCTGAGCGAATACTTTCTTTGATAGCTCTTATCACTGCGACAGACGAGGTCTCGGCGGCGGTGAAAACAGTCAGCAATTTACTATCAATTATAAGTACCGTAGGTATATATGTATAGGTACCTACGGTACTTATACCAAAAAACAATGTATGTGTCTGTCTGTTCCGGCTAATCTCCAAAACGGTTTTTGACTTCCACTGGTATCTGATGTTATGAGAAGATAACTTAGGTTACTTTTATTTTCGTAAAGAATTAGGATTCCGCGCAAAAAAATAACCATGTAATCCAATTTATTTTCCGACAACCTCGCGAACTAAGTCGCAGGCACAGCTAGCCTAGATCACTATATTCTCAAATTAACACTCTCTTTCTATCCACATAGTGCCAAACTAAAAGATAATAAGACACAAAATCTCACCGCTGTAACAGAGGGGCCAGCTTCGATCACGAATGGAGCTGATGCCCGTTCACTAATACTAGAAGACACCTCTAAAAATTAATGCCTCAATAAAAGCGCGCTGTTGGATTTTGAACTTTTGTCCCTGAGCGGAGCGTTCAAAATTCAACAACGCGGTAAGTTTTAATGTTACTGATAAGCCTAATGTTACTGAAAACGTGCACGAGTGTCGAAAATCATGCAATCACAGTACAGCGAATTCAATATGCTGGTACAGCTACCCGAAACTGTTAAATTTTCCCAATCAACCTTGAACCTTACGATTTAGCGATAAAGTTGAAAATCTATAAAGAAAGACAGATTTTCGTAGCTTGATGAGCTGGCGTCTCGCGTCTGTACAATGAACTTGGCCGGGCGAGACACGATTGGAAATTGACGGGGTTTGCAAAAAATGTAGTGGATGGAGTGGAGTGTGATCGATCGAGGAAGCTTTTGTGATATATTTAAAATGGCCGTTTTCAGTAAGTATCACTAGGCAAAGCAAAAACGAATGCCTAAATAACACCGTACTGGTGGATTCTCAACTTCAGTGCCGAGTCGTGCATTAAAAAAAACCCATTCACCAGCGCACTTTTATTTAGGTGTCGGCTAGCCTTGGTGAAAACAGGCATTAAATGCCTTGAGATCGAAATATGGACGACGTTCTAAGGAGTATTTCGTGATGTGTTTCTCCAGAGAAGCTGGTAAACAACATTATTGAGAAAGTTTTAAATCTCAAAAGGGGCAGAGATGGAGAAAAATTTTACCACCGATCATGCTTATCTAGGACTGTGCAACGTTCAAATTATCTATATGTATGTAGGTATATGTATGTACATGTAGGTACGGTATATATGTGTGTATCTATATGTGTGTTATCTATATGGATGTAGGTACGGTCAGCAACAAAAGTCGATTAAGACTTCAGTTTTTTTAATCTCAGTTATTGAGCAAAACATTTGTTCAAAATTGCAGCAGAAGTACAATGCAATTTTGAACAAAATATTTTGCTCAATAACTAAGATTAAAAAAATTGAAGTGTTAATATTTTGCTCAATAACTGAGATTAAAAAAACTGAAGTGTTATTCGACTTTTGTTGCTGATTGCACCTATTTACACTAATATTAATTGTAAAGAGGTGAATTTTGGAAGTGGAAGTACTGCGGGGAACAATGGATTTCATTTTTGACAGTTCAACAATATTTTGCAGCAGACAAATTTTTCGAACATAATTATGAAACAATGGATTAGCAATATCTTTCGAAATAATTCAGATTTTGATTGAAAGTGTTTTACGGAATTAGGATGATGATCAGAGTTCGAAAATTCTTTCACTAGCAGAAAGCTACACTATTGCTGAGTTTCGTAGAGTAGATATGTTTTATAGCAGGTATAATTGACTACTACGCAGGCAAAGTCGCGGGCAGAAGCTAGTTAATTAATTTACAAAAGAGAAGTCGTTGCAGTATTTTGATATAGTCTTTAGTCAGGAAAACATTTTACACCAACTGTCAAGTGTTAATTCGCTGTCAGCAATTTACTGCAAGAGTTTTGCACGACATACAAAATACTATACATACTTAGGTACTTGCCTGTTCTAAAAATATAACAATTTTCCAACAAATGAAGAAACAAAACAATAAATATAATACCTACACATAAACTTGCCGATTTTGCTTATTAAATTTCATAATTATTCAAAACTAAGCATTATGTAATCAATTGACACCCATGCAACCTGCAACGGACAGTTATGATTGTTTAATCATATTTTCGCGCTAATCAACTGTAATTGTCAGGTTTGTAACTGATATCGCTCTAAGCAGTAGCTGTGTCTATCATAACATCACGCGTGTACCTTTAAGAATCCAAAGGGTCAAGCAGATTTGTAATAAATAATAATAATAATCCCCCCACCCGTTTAGGTTACGGTAGCCCATCTCAACGGAGATTAGCTAGGTACGCAGGAGATATTATAGTGCACAAGTGTGTGCGCAAACACTGGTGCACCCGCCGCCGCCGGGTCAGCGGGATTGTCCGAAAGGGTTACCGCTGGCCCGGAACATAAACGGCTAAGGAAGGAACACGGGTGGGTTTTAGTCAGTAAGAGTCTGACACTCCCTTCCGCTCCACCCCGGGAGGGGTCATTTGATGATTTCCGATCCTGAAGAAAAAAAAAAAAAAAAACAGGTGCACTCTCTGTTCCTTTGCTCTCATAGTCCGATGGGACAACAATCCGACACGACCGTGGGGGGATCTGGTGCGGGACCAACGCCTTTACGTGCTTCCTCGGAAAGCACGTAAAGCCATGGGGGTATCACAGGGGTTTCACACTATCAACTTCCAAACTCCGGACTGCTAATGAAATTCCTAATGGAAAAATCCAATAACTCTATGCTCGACTTGGGAATCGAACCCAGGACCCCACGCACAGCAGTCGCGCTTGCGACCACGAGACCGACGGGGTAGATGTGTACCTATAGTACAACCAAGAAGCTTATAGATAAAAGTGGAGGCAACACTCTAAATACTTAAGTGAAGACGACTGTGGTCGGACACTCTCTTTCTAAATACATACATATATATGACAAAGAAAACACATATCACTGTCTCGTTCTTATGTGTGTATTTAGAAAGAGAGGGTCCGACCACAGTCGTCTTCACTTAAGTATTTAGAGTGTTGCCTCCACTTTTATCTATAAGCTTCTTGAGTACAACCACATTTTGGAGGTTATTTAATTGGGGGCGAGCTTATTGCGATCAACCGCGCACAAATCGAGGCTTGGGGCTGCTACTAAGAAATTCCTGATGGAAACACTCGATAAGTAACACTTTGTCCGACAAGAATCGCACCTCATGTTCAGCAGTAGCACTTGCGACCACTAAGACCAACGAGGCAACTGTATAATTACAGAAAATCTCATTTTATAATAAACGGAAAACGGAAATTGGCGCCAATAAAAACTGCGTCAAATGATCACTTCCTTGTCAAAAATTGAAATTAGAATTGTCATTGCCACCCACCCTAACGAGCCAAATCAAATGTTTGGGGGTCAATCTGCCTAGCCTAACTATGTTGGTGTCGGCTTCCAGTCTAACCAGATACAGCCGAACACCAGTATTTTACATGGAGTGACTGCCTATCTGACCTCCACAATCCAGTTATTGGTTAACACGATGCCTCTTGGTAAGACCTAACTGTTATACTTTTTCGGGTTTCTGACTACCCGTAACGACTATCAAAGATCTACGAATGACAGCCGGGACCACGTGCTTTCAAATGATTGGAGATCTAACCTCAAATACTTATTATTGTTATCGGAACCGGGAAGTGAGTTTTTATAACCATTTAGCGTAAAAATATAACAACAAAATACAGTTAGGTCAACTGCCTTTAAAAAATAGCGTGCTGAATTGTTTCGACCAATTTATTAGAGTTAGATATATTTTATCGCGTGTTGTCACGCCAGCCATTTCTATGCAGTACGAATAACACGCTACGCTATGAAATAAATATGTACCAATGTTACCATAAATGTGACAATAAATTTTTAGGCGATTTGTAAAAACATAGCCATGGTTGTTTCTTTCTAAACCTATTTTGAGCCAAAAATATAAGTTGTGTATTAGACCAAAATAGGCAGCGTTTGTGTATTTTTAAATGAATATTTCATAGAACTAAAATATGTATGGATTTCATTAACCCGAATCCAAAAAATATACATTTTGGTAGGTAGGGAACCCGACCTAGTCGTCTCTAGGGCACGATACCAGCAATGCTGGTCCAGCATGCTGAGCTAGCCGATTGGTTTTAGAAAAATAATATCTGCGGTAAAACCTGCGATATGGTGACAATTTGACTATATCATTGGCAAAAATAACCACTCGTTGAAGATATACCCCTTTATTCATAAACGTTGCAGCAGTGATTAGCGACTGTTTAACAATACATTTTTGACGTTTGTTTATAAAATAAATAAACCCCATACGAAGCGGCCAACTTAACGACAATCATGTAAAATGATACGGTGGTCTTCTGTCATCAAATAACGGCCACAGCCATAATAAATCAACGAGTACATACTCTATGTCCCGGAAGGAATTACAACATAAACAAACCGTTTTATTGCACTAACATCTTTTTAATCTGTAAACATTGGCAGTCCACTAGCCGCCACTAGCCATCCATCAATAAAGCACATAACAGATTTGAAACACTCCGCACCATATGACGCAAACATTCTGCCAATCAGCTCGAGTGCTGTGGCGTCGGGTGTCACAAGTGTGTCTAAGTCTATGATGATTCATCGTGTAGAGTAATCTCTATGATCGTCCGGAGAACACGCGCCAATTCAACTGTAGCTAATCGTCTAACGTTGTTTGAAATGGAGCATTGGAGTGGCGAGCGCGATACCTATACGAGGTGTATAATTGAATTCAAGCAAGCACAATAGAAGTTTATGAGCTAGTGGCTTGATTTCGAAACAAGGTTCATGAGAAGAACGGTCTCATCTAGCCGAATCATATAAGAGGCGCCAATATAGGACTGAAAAAAGAATAAAAACCGGTCGTTACAGTTAAACTGTAGCATTCACAGCATAGCCGAGCATAATCAGCCTATTATGTTCCCACTGCTGGGACACAG
Organism: Luperina testacea; assembly: GCA_927399505.1. Classification (NCBI taxonomy): domain Eukaryota; kingdom Metazoa; phylum Arthropoda; class Insecta; order Lepidoptera; family Noctuidae; genus Luperina; species Luperina testacea. Next base: position 9,187,088 of record OV656777.1, on the reverse strand, counting down.
GCCTCTCTTTAAGATGGAGTGGGCCGTAACCCACCACGCGGACCCAGCGTGGATTGATAGATGTCACATGTCTTCTAATTTTTGGTTCTAGGACCTAGACCTAGGCACCTAGATAATAGAAACATTCGCAGCACTTTCATAATATTTTTTAAGATCATATGGCTATTTTAAGGTGCTTTACGCGTTTACATAACACCGACGGCTGCCCCATTTCAAAACCTAGTACGGACTTAAAATGAAATTTTACAGGAGAGCGCATAAACGTGGTCAGCCTATGAAAAGTTAAGTAAGTAAAAAAAATGCTAATGGTTGTAAAAGATACTAAGGTTTTGAATTGGTTAAAGTGCTTACTAGGTTTTAAAGTGGTCACTAGGGAGTGAATGGTGCACTTACTAGGTATCGATGCTTAAATATATTTACTTTTATGCATGTTTAAAACGCTGTTTTTTTTTTGTATTTGGTAGAGAGACCTTCTAGGTTAGCAAGATTATGCAATAATTCGATTTTTGTAAAAAGTGTCCCTTACTAAGTTTCGAAATGGGACAGCCGCCGAATTAACGTACTTTCAACCCACAAATACTCCTAATAACGTTAACAAAACAATAGTTACTTAGCACAGTCTTAAACTCTCTGCAACAATATTGTATACAATGGCAACACTGTTTGTAATACATCTTCTCCTGCCTTCAAACGTGATCACCTACCGTGAAGGGTTTATGCAACTACACAGAAATAGGTACCTACTTACTCTATATATATCTTAACCACAAGCCAAGAAATATTAATGACTTCTAAACTGACATTAGCATAATAAAACATAATTTTGTAACGTTGGTCAAATTATTGCATTACCTACCATTGCATTGAGAGTAGTGGTGGCCCCACAGGGTGGCCCAGTGGTAACCGTGAGTGGTAACGGCCCCGACTTACGAGTTACAGGTCATGGGTTCGAACCCAGACAGGCTCTTTACTTTGTGTAAATCATTTCTTCACCACGGCTCTCAAAACGGTGAAGGAAAACATCGTGAGGAAACCGGCATGTCCTAGAACCAAAAATTCGAACCAATCCATTCCCTCTCTCAGAGAGAAGGCCTGTGTCCCAGCAGTGGGTACATTATAGGCAAAAAGAGGGTTTTTCTGTAATGCATAATTACAGAAAAACCCTCTTTCTGCCGATCAAAGCATTTGAAAAACGAATTTTAATATAAAAAAAAATATTGCAGCTAAAATTGCCTAAATTTTCCAGTTTTAAAATAACACCAAAAATAGTTTCGATCAAAAGGTCAGTTACATTTAAATAGTATTATTATTTATGCAGCGCGTATCTTCGTGCTCTGCCCATAGACATTCAGTCACCGTGAAGGGTTTGTGCAACCGCCGCCGCTCATAAGAAACATGGTGACCACACTCAAGGGAAATATAGACATAATTTTTAATAAATTATGAAACATCGAAATGAACGAAGCAAAACAATCGTCGAAATTGTTCTTCAAATAAAATTATCTTTGCATATACGGTACTTATAACAAAAAAAAACATATTTTTTTAAGTTTTGTATGTTTATGCCTGTTTGCTCCGGCTAATCCCGAAATGGCTGGAACGATTATGATGCGACTTTCACTGACACATAGCTGATGGTATAAAGAGTAGGTACATACCACAACATAGGCTATATTTGTTCCGGTAGCACGTTCCCGTTAATTACCGAAATCCACGAGCGAAGCCGCGGCCAGCAGCTATTCTAGGTATAAAGTCATTGACATGACGTTACTCTTCACAGTTTGAGCGGTCATGAACACAAAATCAATATCAATAAGGTAAAGAAAACCTATTGATGTAATTAAACTGGTTTTTGCTCGTAACTTGCTCGGTAAGTTTTACAAAAACAATCTACTAAAGAATTGTTGTTGTAAAACCTACCGAGCGAGTCGTTGTCTGGAGAGATGAGTAAGACAAGTTTGGGGCGAAACGAATTAAAAATGGAAATTATCGGAACCTGATTCGGCATTTCACAGTAGCAGTACCTAGTGGCAATAGGCTGCCCAATGATAATTGTACAGACGCAAGCACATCAAGCTACCCGAAACTGTTAAATTGTCCCAATCAACCTTGAACCACATATGCTTTAGCGATAAAGTTGAAAATCTGTTAAAGAAATCTGACAGATTGCAGTAGCTTGATGTGCTGGCGTCTGTACATGGAAGTAACTTGACTAACATCAATCAATTAACTCAACCTATCGCAGTCCACTGCTGGACATAGGCCTCTCCCACCCTGTCCTCCGCCTTCCGCATCCAGTCTGTCCCAGTCTTAAGGCGAAAGCGCCAGGGTAGTCCGCGAATTTTTTTTTTTACGTTTTTTGCAATTTGCTGGTCAGTATTAAGTTGTACGTTGATTAATATATGATCCGCGGCCGTAACAAATATGTATTTACAGAATTATAATCATTAAAGTCATCAACACTACTCTCTAAGACCAAGTAATCCCACAGAATGACTATTTCATTAAAATCTTGACATTTTGGGATTATACTAACCTAACAAGTTGTATTACTGATTCTAATGATTATGATTCTATAAATACATATTTGTTACGACCGCAAATCATATTTTAATCGATGTACAACCTAATACTGACCAGCAAATTGCAATAAACGTAAGAAAATTTGAATTTCGCGGGCTACCTTAGCGCATCCCCCTTAAGGTCGACGGTACATCTAGCTCCCCAGCTACTTGAATAACTTAACTGGCGAATGGTGGGTGTGCTGAGTTTGTTTCGGCATTTCTTCTCACGGACCAGTCAGCTGGGAAATGCCGGCGCCATCTTGTTTTTAAATATGGACCAAAAAAAATTACGTGTAAAAGTGTCTTAAAATAACTAAATTACAGAAATAAACACCATCTAATTTTGATTACTAAACAACTCTTAGGCGTTAAGTTATGTTAAAACCTGATTTGTGAATATTTAAATAGGTAAGTGGTTTTCATGTTAAATTGTCGATACAACGATAAAATCTAGGTAGTTATATTTACACAAATCATCAGTATTAATATTATGTCTACACAAATCAATATTTATAAGGCCTTGGTAATCCAAGACTTGGAGAATAAGCATTTAATAAAAATAATTGTCTAGACAGACAAATATGTAGTAGGTAGTACCTACCTACTTAACGGCAAAACATACAAAAACTTCACAATGCTTAAATATTGACTATTATTTTGCTTACATATTTGCAAAATGAATACTTGTGAAGTTATTAAGTAATTATTAATTTTAATGTCAAAGATCAGCAATGCACAAGGGCACAAGTACCTATATCGCAGCGCTAAACTTAATTTAAACAATGCATATTTTCTTTAAAACAGATGAATTTGAGAAAATCCAAATGGCTTTCGTCAGATAACAATAAAAATGGCGGGTTAACAGTTTTGTATGGAAAATATGCTAAACCACTATATTTATTCTTTAGATACAAGTTATCTGACTATTGAAAAATCAGCTCTTACTTAGATAACGTCCAAATCTAAAATGACCGCAATGTCTGTCCGCAGACGTCCATAAAGATGGCCGCCTTACTGTCCACGGTCGGTTGCACGTCAGTTGAACGCGTGGCTGACACCTGGCCGCCACAAGTCCATCCATTTACTGGACTATATTCTGAATTAACAGCCATAATGCACATGTACAAAAGTGAATTCAAAGACATTGTTATCCAAATTCATTCATAAAAGCTGGACTATACTCTAATCTAGACTGTCTGTTGCGTAGACCTGTCTACGGTCTGTTGATAGGTACTGCGGGGTAATCGCGTAACACACTAACAATAGCACTGGGTTTAATTTTGACAGTTCAACAACAATCATTGCGTTATTTACGTTGTTGAGCAGACAAATTTGTCGAACTTATAAAGCAATGGATTAGCAATACTATCCTTCAAAATTATTCAGATTGTGATTGAAAGTTTGTTACGCAATTACCTACGGTGCGGTTATTGCCACCTGACTTAGTAAGTATTTTTATCAATTAGATAATGTTTAAAGCTCTCATCGACATAGTAGTATTATTAGGGCCTTAGGGTAATGCCTTGGCAAAAACAACACTGGGTGAGGTGTAGAAAAAAAAACTTTGGAGGTTTAGGTGAATTCATGGACTTATTATACAAACTTGTATAATAAGTCCATGGGTGAATTCGCCTTTACCACAGAAGAAATAATAGTACTAACGTCCTTTTCCAACATTTTAAACACAATTACTTCAAACACGAAATAATTCATAGTGTTACATGGTTACCTAAGATTAGAATACCATATTAACTAACTACATACATAGTTAAAATAATCATCCTTTTCGTTTTCGCAACACTCGAGAGTAAAACAATGACATTACAAATTACACCCAATCTCTTATCTATTTGTCGAATGTTCATTGTTTTGACTCAAAAGGTAATCTCTGGATAAGGCAAATCGTTTTTTTGTCTTTTTGGGCTTACATCGTAGGTGTTACTTTAGTAGAACATGCTTTTAAATATTCCTAATACAGGTTTAAAAGGACCAAAGTAGTCGGGACGAATAAGGAATTGTTAGGTGATAAGAAACTCGTCGGCAATAATAATATGCCTGTTTTTATAGTCAAGACTTTTTTGCTACATTGTGAGCCAAATTAAAGCAGTGTACACCTGGCGTACAAGTAATAACGGTGCATGCAGTTTAAAATTAACCATTTTCAACTCCTGACGTTTTCGACGTTAAAATTCAAAATGCTGCTGGCCGTATAAAATTCTTTATCGAAAAAAAATACGCAACAGACTAAAAATACAATGTTGCCAGAATAAAAAAAAACGCCACTGCTTTTTATTTATTTAAACAGAAGAGGACTTTTATAAACAGTTGAAAGAGATAGGGTAACGGCTTCAGGAGCGGAAGGACGCCTGCGGTGTGGTCAGGAAGTTGCCAGTTACCGCGTCCTGCTTTCAGAACTCTTTGGAGAGCCTTCCAACCTTATCTAAAGCCTCTTTACTACGGTTTGAATAGACTTCCAAGTGGTTTTAATGGTTTAAAGTTCACTGAACGTGGCAGTTATATTTCGTACAAATCGAGATTTTTATTGCAAACTTGCTGATTCGACAAGGGGTGTCCTGCTCCTGCCAAACGTAGTGAAAAAAAAGCTTAAATCCCATAAAAAGACTTAATTTTCCGGGAAACTTCAAATTTTTCTTTCTCTAAAAACTTTATTTGGACTATTACGCACAAAATATTGACAAATCAGTCCATTCGTTCTCATGTGATGCACTTATCAACGAACAGCATTTCATTTTTATTTCTATAGATTTTTAAATTCAAGCTAGGGTCAATGCATGCCATTGAGTCTAAATTATGAGCCAATAATGATTTCATTGTAATAAAAAAAAAACAAGCTACGAAATTTTGCTAATTTAGAATCAGTGTGTTGACATAAAAATAAACATGACGCATCAGGAACAAAAGTTCAACGTACTCCGAATTGTCCTGGTAATTAATATCTCTAACTAACAATTTCCTTTACTTATAAACAACAAAACATCATGCCTGTAATTCCTAAAGGATTTGGCAGAAGTCCTAGACCTACACAGTACCTACACCCACATTTCGCCAGGTATGTTATAAGGCTTCCACAAACAGGCGCGACACGCGATATAATCGCGCGCGACACAAAGGCACCGCTCGTTGCGCGACTTGCGGTAGCTCTGTGTAGCGCGCGATTTTTACGCGTGTCGCGCCTGTTTGAAGGAGCCTTAAGTCGCATGTAATAGGGGGGAGCCTTTTGCCATTAACCGGGCATAGATCAACACTCCGGGCAGTGCCTGATTTATAGTTCTGACAGCCCATGAATATATTAGCCCATGAATATACTTACAATTTTTTTATATTATACTAGATTTATGAACCGCGCTTCTTCTACTAGTATTTAGGCGCATATTTTAAATTAAGTACCACATTTTAATTCTGTAAATAAGTGGTGCTTGCAAGAACAAGCTCAGCGCCCCCTCGACCCTTGCGCCCTAGGCTTGAGCCTAGTTAGCCTGTGGGTAAATCAGGCCCTGACTCCGGGTTGCTACTGAGAGATTCCTGATGGAAAAACCCAATGTCACTTTACCAGACCTGCACCCTCATTGCGTAACACACTATCAATCTAAAGTTTAATTTTGAAGGATATTGCTAATCCATTGCGTCATATGTTCAACAACGTGAGCAAACGCAATGAATGTTGTTGAATTGTCAAAATGAAACCCAGTACTACTAATAGTAGGTACGCAATTACCCCGCTGGGACTAAATCAAGTTATAAGAAAACAACTGACCTAAATTGACAAACCTCATAAACAACATTTATCAAGCCGAACATCACTTCACAAAAACTCTTAGAACACCTTCAGGTCATGAGATGTGACCTCTGCCTTTGATTTCATGCGCAACCACAAGGCAGGTACGGTCAGTAACAGAAGTCATGAATATAGAAGATGGAAAAAGAGGCCGTGGACGAACACCAATAACTTGTCTATGAACAATAAAAAAATCGGTCAAGTGCGACCATCTGTAAATAGTACGCACTTATGATTTGTTATGTTTGGCAGGTCGTTAGTGAATAACAGGAAGAGAATAATAATATGTATTTCAAATTAATATTATTTCAAGTTAAACAAATACATATCAACTTTATTTTAATGGTAATTAAGTTAATTTCAGAGTGACTCGCACTATTGAAAAAGTTATAAAAATGTTTGAGGCTGTAGCGTAAACTGAACTTTATTGTGTAGGTTTTAAAGTTATTTTTCCATAAACTCATAATTTGTTTACATTTTTGGAAAATAAATCGCGAATGCAGATTACATGCATACACTCATGCATTATTCCCATGGGGAAGGCAGAAACTACAGAACGCTGAACTTTAACATTCGATCTAAATAAATTAATAGACCCAAAATTATTAATATTATGCCGATTTCTATCTAAATTTAACATCGCTGTCCCAACTTTCTTTTGAATTTGCTCTAAAATATTGTTTAAACTGAACGCTTCGTTTGAACTGAGTGTTTCTAAAACTGAAGTGATAATTGTGTGTTGTTGCTGACCGTACCTATCGAACGTTATCGTGACCGTTAAGACCCAATACTGCTTTCATATGAAACGTATTAGAGCATCACAATGGCGGCATGTTCCTATCATTAGTGGGTACCTATATAAGAAATTTATAATTTCACGCCGTTCGTTGCGCCAACGCACGTAAGTACTAGCACCGTTTTGGCGCAGTTTTCTTGACATAATGGAAGACAAGAGATCGATAATTTGTCGTAAATTTTATGGACTTAAGTATTAGGAATCGTTTCTTAGTGAAGTGTCATCATGCCATGAACTGGAGATCTTGCTTGGTTTTTTAAATCACCATTGTTTAGGTGGCAGGCACACAAACATAAAGAGTAGGGGTGGCCCACTGGTAACGGCCGCGACTTGCGAGTTGTAGGTCGTGGGTTAGAGCCCAAGCAGTCGCTTTACTTTGTGTAAATCATTTCATCACCACTGCTCTCAAAACGGTGAAGGAAAACATCGTGAGGAAACCGGCATGTCCTAGAACCAAAAATTCGACCCCATCCATTTCCTCTCTCAGGAAAGAGGCCTGGTGTTCCAGCAGTGGGTACATTATAGGCAGAAAGAGGGTTTTTCTGTAATGCATAATTACAGAAAAACCCTCTTTCTGCCGATCAAAGCATTTGAAAAACGAATTAGGTATTCAAAGAAATATTGCAGCTAAAATTGCCTAAATTTTCCATTGTCCTTCAGGGCACTTCAGGGCACTGATGCTGTCATGTCAACGGCTGGAAATGTGGAGAAAATGTTAATGAACAATGGGAGACTTCATTTTGACTTAAGAAAACCTCGGGTAAAGCCACTGACATTCACCTTACCTGACTAATCATCACTTACGAGATACCCACTTTAAGTTACACCATTTTAAATACTAGCCACATTCGAATTAACACCGTTGCTGAAGATTTCCCGTCCATTTATTGCGAATCTGTGACAGGTAATAAGTCCATCAAGCCAGATGGTCGCTCAGTCGTGTCTAGATCTTTAAACACTGCCCCATTACCTGTGCACGATCAGTTAGAAGTGGGTTAGCTTTGCGGATTCTTGGGAGAGAACGATAGACGAGAATTATTCTCTCTCTTGTTTTTGAATGTTTTGAATTCAACTGCATTCTGATATTGGTAAGTATCTGACTGACTGCCTAAATTGTAAACACTTATACCATAAAGGTAATGAATAGAGTGAGATCTTTTGGCGCCTGAATGACATTGACAGGGCGTTGTTGGTAAACATTTGTGAAATTGTCACAGAAATTGTTTTTACAAAATTCTCATAACTTAAAACGTTAAAAATCTAGTCGCAGTCTATTCTATTTTTCTCTATGGCAATAGTGCCGATGTCGACAATTCTGCCAATGTCAAATGTGTTATGAGAAAACGTGGGGGAGATAAAATGATAATAATTAAAACTAGAAGTCTACATACAATACTATTTCCATAGTAAATGTGAACTTGTTGACGAGTATTAGTAGGTTCACCGAAACAAACAAATAAAAAACACGGATAAAAACATCAAAGCTTCAAGGAGCTTTGGAGAAGAATATGTTTCATCTCGGTGATCTCGAGGACAAACAAATGTCAAAAACTTGTCAAAATTAGAGGTATTTTTTACAGATTGAGACTGAGTACAGACTGTGAACTTTCATAAAATTACTAGAATTTCCCCTCAGAGATGGCTGCGTTAGTTCTGATTTTAACCATGCGCCAAATGAACCAAGTGCAGTACTTTCAGTTACTTTACGTCAAAAAGCAGTACCAACAACCAGCAACCTTATTAAAATCAGAATAAAGATCACTGTGACGTTGACAATGATGCAAAATCAGAAATAAAATAACTGTGGAGGACTGTATTGTAGTATGTACCTAGTTATATGTACATTGGTTGCTAAAGTCGTTAGCCATTTGTCAATGTGAATTCATAATTCTTATTCGTGGAGAATTGAGTGTTTTGGGAGCCCTGTCTTTTGTTGCTATGACGTTTAAAAACACTCATTTTCCATTTTTGGGTAAATGAGTGCGATTGTGAGGCACCTAATTCTAATGCCAGTTTGGGAATAATAGGTACCTAAAACCTAATTATAGTTTGTTTGAAAAGGACACGTTTTAAGTTTTGTTTTACTTGGACGCCGATTAAACTTTGTACCCTGTGTTTGTGTTGTCAGGGTTCAAAGTTGGAATCCTACAGAAATAAAGCGACAATAGGTCTGTTAATCTTTACCGCAATGAATGTATGTAAGAAACACGTGTACAGCGATCACGTCGCTTGTGCAGAACTACTTTATAAACCATGTCGCAACGATGTCTGGCGTGCATAAGTATGGGTCACGCGGTATGCAGGAAAATAATGCTGATATTCACGGTTATATCAGACCATACGGCGCAACGAAACATCAGTATTGGTGGACGAAGTGGTGACAGCAGATGAAGGTTTTTCTGTCATAAGAGCCAGAAGAATGTGCATCAGTGAGGAGACGTGTCCTCTCTTAGAAATAGCAGAATGAAGCTTGAAAACGGAGGAGGTGCAATCAGCGTGGTATTGGCTGTCTTTTGCTGTTGATAGACCTCTCTAGCTGTCCTCTATCTAGTCAACCAAAATGTTCATTATCACGACATTTAGCTAACGGGCTGGTGTAGTTGGTGGAGCAGTATGTTGTTAATGATAAATCCTGGAGGATGCTTTCTGTTTTTCTTTTATCGTACTTAAATAAGATAACCAAAGTCCATCAGAATATAGCCATGATTATTACTTTATAACCTAGCTGTAGGTAAGATTTTAAGCTACTCGCGTTCATCTTGGTGTTAACCTGTGAATCTGCTTACTGTATTACCTGGACATCATCAACTATGTTGGGGTCTGCTTCCAGACTAACCGGATGCAGCGGAATACCTGTATTTTAGAAGGAGCGACTGCCTATCCTCCACAACTCAGTTACTGGGTAACACGAACACGATACCGATACCCCACGATGACACGATTACGATACGCTTTGGTAAGACTGGTTGTCAGACTTTCGGGCTTCTGACGACCCGTAACGGCTGTCAAAGATCTACGAATGACAGCCGGGACCAACTGTTTAACGTATTAAAATTCGTTTCACGAAAGAATTCCCTTCGCTGTAATGTTGGCACCATTGCTTTTCATTGAAGAATTGTTTTACCTTCAATGAAAAGCAATGGTGCCAACATTACGACGTAGGGAATTCTTTCGTGAAACGCACTTTACCTAGACAGTAAACTATTTTGTATTTCGAAAAACTCCTAGGTATAAAGTACTATTAGTCACACGCGTGACTTGCGTCGGGCAGTGCCAGTAATTCATACCGAGGTACAGTGGTTTAGAATTATAATTGTTACTTTACATAGTTTACATGGATGTGGATGTTGACATGTGTTCAACATAACCTTGTGTACCTACGTACTGAATTCATAACAGTTAAAATTAAATTCACATTCAACCACAGTAGGATTATTAAATAGGGACGGTTCTTTGAGAAATATATCGTATGGCTACCGAGTCGAAGAGTTTGATAGTACCTAAAACACAATAAGTAAATGGGTAATAAGTAAATGGGGGTAGATAGGTTACCTACCCAACATTAGATCTTGAAAGACGGCTCAATGTCACACTATTAGATGACACGTGGAAGTAGAACGGCATGTCGTAATTATCGGGAGCGAAAAAGAGACAAGACGATATACATAACTAGGCTAATTAGCCAAGTTTTGACGTGCCATTTGCGAAGCGTGTTTAACCTATCAATTTTTTTTTTTCTTTATCATAGGTAAAATATTTTTAGGGTAGGTACAGACGCCAGCACATCAAGGTACCCGAAATTGTCAAATTATCCGAATCAACTTTGAACCTTATGCTTTAGCGGTAAAGTAGAAAATCTATTAAAGTAATTTGACAGATTGTAGTAGCTTGATGTGCTGGCGTCTGTACATGACAGTTCAACTAATTGCCTGTTATAAAGGGTATATGAAGAGCACCCTAATTGCGTGACACGCTATCACAATCTGAATCATTTCGAAGGATATTGCTAATCCATTGCTCCATATGTTCGAAAAAATTGTCTGCTCAACAACGTAAATAACGCAATGAATGTTGTAGAACTGTCAAAATGAAAGCCAATGTAACCGTTACTGTGTTACGCAACTACCCCGCAGAAGGTGTATTATGTATAATAGGTCGGAAATATTTTATTTTTCAGAGCCCCAACGTGTGATTCGCGCCACAGTTTTAATTTTTGTCACATGTAGCGAAGTATTAATTAAAAATTTTGGAGTGACATTCATGACGCTATCAACGGTAGGTTTATGCGTATCTTTATATTTAAAATTAATATTTAAAATAATTTATTCCTCAATGGTCATGATTGCACCTACCACTGTTTGTCTCTGCATCACCCAAAGGTTGACTGGTAGAAAATGCCTATGGCATTAAGTCCGCCTCTGTACATTTATGTGCTTGAAGTATTAAATAAATAAATAAATAAACGGTAACGGTGAAGAATATGATATTTTGTTTTGGGATGGCTATTAAGCCATCCCAAAACAAAATATCATATTTTTCACATAAACCACACTCATGAAACGCCAGAACCTAGCATCTGACATTATTTTCATTGTGCGGCTCCCGCACAATGAAATGACAGTAGCTAGGTTGGTCGTTTCCTATGGAGAAGAGTGGACAAGAAACTCCACGTTTGACAATGTTTTTAACTAACAGTGTTACGGTATGGGAGGACAATTTAGGTCTGTCAAAACATATCAGGTGTATACAAGGCCTACAACGTTCTGACATTCACAAAATATTAAAAAAAAAAATTAATAACAAAAACCTATTTAAACAAAATGACATTATTGTCATTACAATGAAGCTTCTGACGTTTGTGCCCATGCAGGTTTATGCGAAATAAAATATTTTGATTTTGAAATCGAAACATGGGTTTACAAGGCCTAAAACGTTCTCACATTCTCAACACAAAACAAGCTCGTGGATAAGATAATAATGTGTGTAAATTACGTTACCCTATATATGACCTATCTACTTCTGCCCAATTTGAAGGTACTAATAAGCAAGATCTATAAAGATATCAGGTGAAAAGCACCAAGTTAATGATCACCTAATCAAACAGCTGTCATCTAACTTGATATTACTAGTTGAAATCCAAAAATATGAGATCAAAAGTTTCCAATAGCTTTCTCATTAATCACTGGAAAAGTGCAAAGTCGATAATATCGACAGTTCAATTTTAAAACTGCCACCGAGCAATATTCCGGACGAATCATTATGAAGCAGCGGAACGATTCTGCTAATTAAATGTCTCAGTTTGAGAGAGATGATAAAGGAAATTATTCATGTGGGGAAATATAGTAGAGACAGTAGACACCTGTTATTGAAGAAAGTGCGTGTGTAATCAGCCTAAAAAGTTCACACTGCTTGAGACACAGGCCTCCTCTCTGTGAGAGGGATTGGGCGTTGGGCCGTTACCCACGCGGGCTCAATGCGGTTTGGTGGATGCATAGAATAATCCATAGAACAGACATTTATTTTGCATGTCTCCACATGTCGAATTTTTTTAATCTAGGACATGCCGGTTTCCTGACGGTGTTTTCCTTTACCGTTTTTGAAGAGCACGCTATATTTAATTTAAATAACCTTGCTACATACTAGCAAACAAGCATGGTTTTAAAAGCTCGTGTATTTCAGCCTTATAGGTGAGTAAAGAGCTTGGTAGACAGTTCTTCTCATAAAATTAATGATTCCTTAGAAAGTTTTATCAACAGACGAATTGATCTAGACTTTCATTCTAATGGTTATCAATCAATCAGCGCTGAACCAAACAAACAAATCCTCGGAAAAAAGTACCTACTTACCAGATTTGTTAAAAATAATCAACTGTTATTGAAGTTTGAAACGAGGATATTGAGAGTATTAATAAGTAATGGACGATTTACAAATTGATTGTCACGAGGAAAAGTAAAGTATTTAATTAAACATTTAGATAAAAACAAAACGCACGAATTTGTATCAACCTACACATCATCCCGCAAGAAGGCTCTGCAACTTTCAATTCTTTATTGCATTCCATAATGTTGGTAAAACAGTTGTAGGCTTAAAATCATTGAAATAATTATGGACCCTGTCGGGCACAGCATACATAGTAGGACGGAGGAGGAAGAGCGCTTACTTACGAGTATATGTGTTTATATTATTTTCATCCCCCCATCTCGGAAAGAGTATTTTTGCTCTTCGATATCTGAGTGCAAAAGCTGTTTTTATCCGCTAGAGGATAAAGTAAATTGAATTTAGAACATCGTGTGCACTAAGTTTGTGAATTCAAAACATCATTAAACCTATTTACTTCTACCTCCATGGTGCCGAATTTATCATACAACTTTTTTTAATTTTTTAAAAACTCAGACGCGGAACCTTCTTGGTGTACTTTTTTTTTAATTTGTTAAAACGTCATATTGTTAAAACCTTAGGTTAAAAATAAAAACAAGAAACTTGTAAATAAGTAAAAAATCTAAAATGAGTGTACCTAGCGACGACGACGAAGTTTATTTGACGCCAACCAATGATATTTTAGTAAACAGATATGTTATACACTTACAAAACAACAGAAAAAAGTGTTCCGCGCCGAGAGGCAGCACACATACACACTTTTCATTCATTTTACATTTCACTACAAGTAAAAAGGATAGCTTGATAAAATCAATAAGAAAAAAAGTGACAGCTAGATGTTGTCAATTGCGCGTGAATGTAAACAAACCTTATTCGGGCTACCAATCACCGCACGTTGGCATCATAGACTAACAAATTAACTAGGCAGAAAGTACACACCGCGTGTACAGAATTTGTAGTCGGGATTTGTGCCTATGCAACGAATAAACACTATTAAAAGGTAGGTAGCTGTTGTCACACAGTAAAGTAATATAAACGATCCATTTCTTTGTTTATGAACAATTGCGATCCATTCTTGAAGCCTGATCTCAATGGCAGCTTCATTTTAACACTATCTGTGACATATTATGGTAACGATAAGCTATTAATATTTTCTTTCGCTATATATGACATGTTTAATTTATAATTAAATTGTATATCAAACAAAATTATAAAGAAAAGTTATTAAAAGGGAAACTAGAACTCTGCTGTAAAGATGACTTTACTGCCTAATATTCGCATCTGTACTTTTATTCTATGTCCGGAGTGCAGGCATCCTTGTCGTTCTTACGACAAAAAATGTATTTTCCATCTCTTTCTTTTTTCTAACCTCCAAATATCAGAATATTAGGAAAATAATTGAAATATATTAATAAATCGAAGTATATTGTGTACTTAAATGTGGTATGAGATCCCTTGTGTTTTATTAACTTTGGTATCATAATTGGTACACTTTCTAAATACACAAGATGGCATTTTGGATGGTAATTACGTAGCAGCGCGCACCGTATCACTCGTAGACGTGCGTGACACAGACTAAAGGCAATACGTCCCAATTAGGACGTTTTCTAGTCTTCACGATTTGCGCGCTCATAACATATCTGTTTACTAAAATATCATTGACGCCAACAGAATTGACTGAAACTGTAAAAAATGCGCAAATGAGCTTTCTCCCTCAACACACGCGAGAAGTATTTGAAACAGTACCATATGTTTAACACGTGGCGACTAGCTAAAGGAGCCAAAACTTTATCAGAAAACGTTTTGCTGGCATATTTTATTGAATTATCCGAGACCAAGAAATCAAGCACTCTATGGAGTACCTACGTATTCAATGCTAAAAGCAACAATAAAGATGAAAAAAACACCTATCCTAAATTAGTGGCATTTTTAAAAAGAGCCTCATCATTTCCTCGCTGAGGTGGGATGAAAAGTTACGTGTTGCACTCGAGTGCAAAGATTTTTCATCTCGTGCTCTTTTGATTCCCTCGCTAACGCTCAGGATTCTAATTTTTGAATCACTCGCTGCGCTCGTGATTCAATTTTAGAATCCTTCGCTTGCTCGGTCATCAAAATTGAGCACGCGATTAAAAAGTAACTTTGCACTCTTGTATAACAAATAACTATTATGCATTCTGGTAATTGTATTTATGCGACTGCGCCAGAAGGAGGGTTATGTTTTATTTTATTACTACTTTTTCTTATTCTTCCAATATTTAATTTATTAAAATATTTTAATAATATTTTAATTAAATATTTTAGCTTTGGCAGCAGTAATTATTTATAACATATAGTGATCTTTAACTTATAAATAATTACTGCTTGAGTAAGTGCTCTGCAAGGACACTCTGCCATTTGAGGCAATAGATGAAACCCTCTAAATGCCAAGAGGCGCTATTGAAATAGCAGTTTTCAAGGCCTCTCTCGGACGTTTCCGGAGAAGACCACCAGTACCTATCTATTGTCGATGGAGACAATACTATAATTGTGTCGACAGTAGTCTGTATTGACAACGCACTGACAAGGCGATTGTTGTAGAGCTAGAGATGCTCTATAACTTCTGCCCACACGCATTGGACATTGCTAGTATTATGGTGTGTGGTTATCTCTTAATTGCCAGGGCTTATTCTTAATCTTATATTTTGAACTAGTAGCGCCCCGCGATTTTACCCGCATAAGTGTCGATCCCGTGGGAATATCGGGATAAAATCTATCCTTTGTCCTTCCACGGGATGCAATCTATCTCTCTGCCAAATTTTATCGAAATCCGATCAGTGGTTTAGGCGTGAGAAGGTGACAGACAGACAGATAGACAGAATCATTTTCGAATTTATAATATTAGTATGGATTGTTTCTTCATTTCATTTTTTTTCACTTTGCACTCACTATAGAAGCAATAATTAAATGCACCCAGGATTTTGCGATTATTCCCGATGTCCAACACTTCTTTGGCCACAACTGGGGGACAGCGAAACCACTTTTAAAAATTATTCTCGTTGTCCACCACTGGGGGACACTTCATGGCATTCACTGGCCAAGTGCGAGTCGGACTCGCACACGAAGGGTTCCGCACCACAAGGCAAAAACGCCGAAAAAAACACATTTGTTGTATGGGAGCTCCCCTTAAATATTTATTATATTCTGTTTTTAGTATTTGTTGTTGTAGGGGCAACAGAAATACATCATTTGTTAAAATTTCAACTGTCTAACTATCACGGTTCATGAGATACAGCCTAGTGACAGACGGACAGTGGAGTCTTTGTAATAGGGTCCCGATTTTACCATTTGGGTACTTAATCCTAAAAAAGAGCATTTAAAAAAAATAAAGGTAAATTTAAAAACACACTTGTGCGAGGCCAAAAAAGCTCCTATCCCAGCATATTGCTGCGAGAGAGAGAATTAAAGTTTATCATTTCAATTCCCAGACATAAATCATTGAATTTCTAATGACGCACAAAAGCACAAAATAAATTTAAGTTTTAGAAAACTATTTCTCACGAATAAATCCTATCAAAAAATAAGACTAAATTCATTTAGCTATCTATCCGACCATCCTATCAAAAATTAATTAAAAATGTTCAATATGTGTAATTGTTTCAACAGCTGTGAATGTTTGCGGTAGCCACTCAAGTTCTCAACCTACATTTTTTGCTCTGAACTAATACAGTTTCTACCCCACATGCTGGCCCGTCTGTGACAAACAATGAAACAGATGTTTGCAATGCTTTTGTATGCATCATTGTTTTTATCTTTCAAGTATCCGTATTTATGCAAGCTGTGCCATTCAAATTGATTCTAGAAAACAGAATTGTTTCTGAACATAATATAAGAGTCAAGGAACTCTCGTTTGAGATTATTTATGAAAGAAGACTAAGGCAAAAACTATGAAAATATAACAACATTGTACAGACGCCAGCACATCAACCTACCACAATCTGTCAGATTTCTTTAATAGATTTTCAACTTTATCGCTAAAGCATAAGGTTCAAAGATGATTGGGAAAATTTGACAGTTTCGGGTAGCTTGATGTGCTGGCGTCTGTACAACGCGACGCAACGGACGCTTTTAACGCGTACGTCTTTTTTACATCGTTCTCACATATTGTAATTATAAATTCACATTAATGATGTACTTAACTAATATTTTTGTAAAAATATAATTTAAAAGAGTGTCCATGGAGTTTCTTGCCCGTTCTTCTCCATAGGTACCTACGCTTTGGAATGGGCAACTAGCTTCATAATTATTTTCTGACTGACCGACTTCTTGACAATTCAAAAGTGCCTGTAAATGGTTTAATTGAAATAAATGCTTTGAGTTTGAGTTCGACGCCTTATTTCCTCGAAAGGTTGAGCAGAGGTGTACTATAGTACCCTCACATATCGGCAATCATTTTGTCCCATGTAAATGTAACAGGGGGCGACGCGAGCCTAATGCCATCAACCAGCGGAGTATTGCGTAATAGCAGCACAACAGGGGCCCAATTCTGTAAAATAACCAACTTCTCAATAGTGTGTCGGTAGTGTGTCAGTGGTGTCTCAATAGAATAGTCATTGATATTCGGTATTCTACAAAATATTTATGGTCATTGACTTGCCACTGTAGTGCCATTGAAACGCCATAGTAAGACTATTGTAATAATTGGTAGTCTGGTCCACTATAATGTGTCAATGGCTTCGTGATGACCAAAGTTACGGTAGTCTGTAATATTTTTAAGTGTATTTGACAGTTGTGTCTATCGTGTTTGAATAGTGTTTTGGCCATCGAATCGCCATTATGAAGCCATTGAACAACGACACCTTTTTTCGCTATTGTTTTGTTTCAACTTGCTTATTTTTTTTATTTAAAATAATTGTGTGCGTGTGTGTGTGCGTCTTACGTAGTTAATTAATAAAGTGGACGTATTTCGCCACAAAATGAGGCCTTCTTTATATACTTTGCGGTGGCGTATTTTGGCATTGGCTTATAGTGCCGACCGCTGACGTTTGCTTTTGCGGCAGCGAGCGCCGCAAATGAGATAGGAAGCATTATACAGTGTTTTTGTTTTTTATTATTACAAATGACATGGATGGATGGATGGATGGATGGATGGATGGATGGATGGATGGATGGATGGATGGATGGATGGACGGACAGACGGACGGACGGCCGGATGGATGGACGGACGGGCGGACGGACGGACGGACGGACGGCCGGAAGGATGGACGGACGAGCACACGGACCAACGGACAGATGGACGGACGGACAGGCGGACGGACGGACTGCGGACAGACGGACGGACGGGCGGACAGACGGACGTACGGACGGGCGGATGGACGGACAGACAAGCGGACGGACGGACAGACAGACGGACAGACAGACGGACGGACAGACGTACAGATAGACAGACAGACAGATAGATAGATAGATACACATCTATAACGGTTGATCACTACTTGGCGGTGTGTGTCTCATGGTTGCACCAAATGGGAGTCCAGCTCAGCATATGCTAGGTACAATAAATACCTGACGCTGGCATTCTGCTGCATCCCGTTAGTGACACACGGATGTCGAGAAGACATCTGAGTTTCAACAAAATGGTACCTACATAGTGCGGCGCGTAATTATAAAGGTGGTAAGTACCCACAGTTGACTGTCATACGCAAGTGTGAAGTTGGTTGGATGGATGGATGGATGGATGTTCTTTAGCATGGTTGCGTGATTTGAAAGTTTATGAAACGAAAAAGCGACAATAAAAAGAGACATGTAAATTCATAAGATTTAACGTGGGAGAAAATGAGATAGGAAGCATTGTACAGTGTTTTTGAAGGTTTCACTTCTACCACGTGTGAATTGCACACATGCTGTTTTTTTTTCAGAAAGGTATAGACTAAAAATTATCGTGATAAAAATCTTATTTTTTTAACAATATACGCATTTTTAGTGAAATTTGATGTTTTCTATAATAAAACATTTTTAGATTATTAAAAAAACCCTTATTATAAAGTTTTAATTGATAAAAATAGGATTTCAAAACGTGGTAGGTTTGGTGTACCTCTAATGGTCGCATGGTAGATTTTTGTTAGCAACACTGAAAACTATTGTACTGCCACACTATCGACATACAATCGACACACTACTGAGACACCACTGAAACGCCATTGAAGTTTTTGCAGAATGCCAAATTTGCAACAGTGGCAACATAATGTCTGTAGTGTGTCGATAGAGTGTCAATGGCGTGTTGGTTAACTTAAAGTTACAGAATTGGGCCCCTGCTGGAATGGCGTTCATTCTTACAGTTCAAAAACATCTATTATGATATTTACGTTGTTGAGCAGACAAATTTTTCGAACATATATAAAATAATTGATTAGCAATATCCTTCAAAAAGATTCAATTTGTGATTCTTCGTGTGTTGTATATCTACCTACGCAATTAGGGTGCCGGCACAAATCCAGATTCCGGCCTGCTACTGATGTCAGCTATTAATATTGCGAAAACTAGCCCAATCTTTCAATCATTAATTATTACTTAGTAAAATATTAAGTATTGATGAATTAATCTATACTAATATTATAAAGCTGAAGGGCTTAGATGAATGATTGGTCTCGCTGCACTGAACTCAATTTGATCTGAAAACCTAGGTGGAATAAATTAACAGACCGGCTATTCCGTTACAATTTTTATTGTTTGTTGTGTGCACTTGTGGCTTTGTGCTAAAAACATGTTTTCTTTCTTTCTTTAAAAATCTCTCCGTGTAAACTCAGGTAAAGTGATCCAGTAGTGAGTAGCCGGTCGATTCTGTAAAAATCTCACCGTGAAAACTTAGGTGAAGTGAGTTTGTTTTTGCCAGGAATTGACACTATTGACAGCTCACTCCACGCACACTTCACCTAAGTTTTCACGGTGAGAATTTTACAGAATAGTACCGCAGTAGACTGCTATTAGGCAGGAGTAGATTGTTAACTTGGTGGTACTAGTGATAAAAACAATCATCCTCCAAAATTGATTGTAGCAGTGTTCTGTTGCCGTTGATTTTCTCTCTTTCTATCCATGTTTTTTCAATTAGGTAAATATTTTTCACTCTCTCTTACTTTCTTTGTTTTTATTTCATATCACATCAAAACACATGACACGTTTCCCTAAAGTCTAAAAATACTAGTACATTCCTTAACTTCAAAGCAATAGGAGTCAGAATCGTATCAAATATCTATATACATTTATGTAGTTCTAGTGAATAATGTATAGTGAATCAGTAGGTTATGGGAATATGACGATGCATGGTGTACCGTTTCGTATTGTGACTTTTGAGCCGGGTCAGGTTAGATTATTTTGGTTATGTGGGTTTTCTTAGAACTTTTCTTGATACTTAACAATTATTTGATTGAATTTACAGAAAATTATAAAAAAAAATTCGTAGCTATAGGGCTAAAAGAAAGAAAAAAACAAAGCTGTTAAGGACGAAAGAAATCTGATACAATCGAACGCATACGTCAGTAAAAATAATATTGAAATAGGACTAGAACAAAATTAGTACAAAGTATGTAAAATAAAACTGGTAAATCTCGCAATGGCGTAGGTAATAACAGGATAATCTATTGTTAGAACAAGACCACACAGCAAACAGCAAATCCTACATTTCTTTATAATAAAATACTTAAAAGCATCAAAGCTTAAAAACAATCATCTCATGCAGCCACTATTAATAAGATATATTATGATAACAGCTGAAGTCTAAAGTAAGCATCGAGTTCATAACGCGAGCACATTCAAGAGGGCAAGAAAAATAAACATTGAAAAACAATGGTCGAGCCGACTGTTTACCGCGCAGAAGTGGCTCCTCAGTACTTTGGTAGTCCTAGTAGTTTTATTGGTAAAGTTTCCAGCACGCCTGGATTTATGTTTGAAAGTTTGGAGATGCAGAATACAGTTACAAAAGCAATTTAAAATTTCGTTCGTACGCTGTTGGTTGCTATTGACTTTTTTGTTTGCAAAATCCTATTTTTTGGAACGGACCCGCCTGATTGTATTTTAGGTACTCACGCCGCCGTACGCAATCATCTACTGAATCAATGGTTGCGCTTGAATGTTTCTGTTACCCCTGTATATACCTAACTACGCAACAAATAAAATCTCTATAGGTTGTGCTCAGGCTGTTGGAAACATTAAATAGTCGATTGCCTTTTAAATAATTCTGATATCTGTGCCATTCTATTGTAAAAGTTTTGTATATTATCTGTGGCCCCTCTCGAATAAACTACGAACCTGAGCACACGCATTTTTATATTTAAAATCCTTAAAATTGCTCCTACATGAAGAAAACGCCAGAAATCAAATAAGCCGGCCTTTAACACAGGCCACGAGAATGAACATATATGTAGTTGCGGGTGACAATTTTATTTATCGTTCTCTATAACTGAGTAAGCATTGCTAACATAATCAATGTATTACATATCTGTTATCCCTCTCACACAGAGGAGGCCTGTGGCTGCGTCCCAGCAGTGGGAACATTATAGACTGATTATGATATGTTATATCTGCATCAGTAGCATTAGCTTGTTAATATCAACACTCTGAGGCAGTAAGGTCGAATTATCGCATTCTATTAACACTGCGAAGAAAATTATTACGCATTATAATCAGGGTCAATTAAATTTGCTGACGAAACTCGAAAACGAAACAAAAATGATAGATCAAAAAGAAATTAATTTGATAAGTTTTTTGTGGGGTCATTGACCGCAGTTAGTGTTGTCACTTGTAACATCAATATAAAAATACATTTTTGAAGTGAAAACTTTAGGCGCGTTGGGCATTTTTTGAAATAGGAAAACACCATTGAATTATTGACACTGTTACCGTAACCGACACCGCGCGTGTTTTGTTTATAAGACGATTAAAAAAACACACGTACCTGTTCAAGTCTTCACTTCTGTCGGCACTCCCAGAGTGCCACTGTTTCTTTTTGTGTAAACTTCACAGAAGTATCGAAATCAAAAGAAAACAGATTTTATTAACTTATACTTCAGTAACAACACTCCCAGGCGTCGTTGATGCCCAAGAAAAATCATCAAATATTTAAATGTTTTTTTTTCCTGTTTACATATCGATACTAATCACGTCTACAGAGTTTCGCTAGATAATTTACTTTGAACCTGTATAGTTTCAAGGTCTTGGAGGTACATTGTATGCATTACTGTCGGCATCACACTTTGATACGATCAACACAACCCGTGGTATTTTTTGTAGTTTTAACTTCCTAGTTCCTTTAGCGAAAACTATTGTTATTTTTTGTTTCACTGCCTTGTTGGTCGCAAGCGCTACTGCTGAGCATTAGGTCCTGGGTTCCATTCCCGAGTCAGGCAGTGTTATTGGGTTTTTCCATTTGGAATTTCTCAGTAGCCCGGGGTCTGGATTTGTGAACGACTGTTGGCAATAGGCTCGCCCTGGTACAGACGCCAGCACATCAAGCTACCCGAAACTGTCAAATTTTCCCAATCAACTTTGAACATTATGCTTTACCGATAAAGTTGAAAATCTATTAAAGAAATTTGACAAATTGTAGTAACTTGATGTGCTGGCGTCTGTACATGGGACTTAAACTTAACTGGCGAAATGGGTTAGGCACAGGTGCACCCAGCACTATAGGTGTATCTGTGCCTAACCCATCGGAGAATACAGGCGTGATGTATTTATTATGTATTGTTAGTTTCTTTAAATTTTTCAAAAAGCTCCCAGTAAATTAGGACTTGTTGTTTTTGTGCTACCAAGCACGTCATTAAAGTGCATCATGTTGGATTCAAATTCGAATGTTGCAGTCTGACATGGTTGCCATATTTTTTCATTTAAAAGAGGACTTAATGATTATTAAGATATTCGTCATCATCATCATCATTCTCTTGCCCTTATGTGATTGTTAAGAAATTTTGGGTCATAATTGTATAAATTCCATTTTCTGTTCCGATTTTCTAACCAAGAATTTTATCTACCGCTCCATGTTTATAAGTTTCATTCAGCAGCTTTATCTAGCCACTTTAATCTTAAATACCCTCCCTCTATGGGCAATGAGCCAACAATGCCTCGCTACACATTAGGCCAACTTGAATATCTCTAATGTCTTCAAATATTTTTACTTACATTGTTTGCGTAATCTTTGGCCTTAATAAAGGAAACAAATACGTGATTTGATTTAGATATGATTGACCTTAAAGAACTCGCTCATGTAGCAAAGACTCTGTCGTAACTAATCAATGATGTTGTTAATTATAATGAGCTCAGCGCTGCGTATGCAAGTGACTAGTAAGCTAGTGTGGCCATTCAACGCTGCATGTGATGTTATTCTATGTGGCACAGCAATCTACGCTGTATGTATCGCAGCCTATTCTTTCTTACAAACCATTAGGGCTTTACTTAAGCCAACTATTTGTCTTTCTCCTTATCATACATCGTTGTATACAGATCGCTTCATAGGGACTAAAGCCTCCTTTCTTCTGTTTTATTCTTTGGAGCTCTGTTGAAACAATTCTTTCCTATGATTGACTTTATAGTCATCAGCCTGGTGGTGGCCCGTCTACAGAGCCTAATTATATCAGGCACGATCATCGATCTTTGAATCATAACTTGATCTAAAATCAAATACATATTAGACATACTCCCATCGGTTTTAGACTCTAATATATAACTTCATAAGCACCATAATTCTTTACATCCGGCGGTTTACATTAAAATGAAAAATTAACCTAAGTAGGTCAGCGGTAAACAGTGGCCGTATCTACGCGAATCAACCGTGCTATGGGCGCCATAAAATCGACGGTTTGTTCAATAATGTTTTTATGAGGGTTCTGATTACGCAACTTTTTAATGAGAATTTTAATTAGTCTGTAACTGACAGTAGCCGGTTCTTTGAAAGAAGCAATGTAATTAAGAGGATTAATAGTCTTGGCAATCTTTAATGCCATCTATACTTTTACGGGCCCTAAACTAAGGACCGAAAGCATTTCACCAAGGTACTATTTTAGGCCCATTATTAACGGAGTTCCATAGGTAGGTGACTTCAACTGTTCCAAATCTTCACGCTAGGTATGTTATGTAATAGGCTGTAATCATAATAGATTATACAACGTTAAGAAAAATTATAAAAACCAGTTCATGCTACTTGAAAAAATAACTATTAATTACCAGCTAACATAATGTGAGCTGTTTATAATAGATTGAAGATGCAAACACGCTAAGAATGCAAACATGCAACTATTGCAACAATGGAAATTGCAAAGGAAAGAAAAAATCTAGCAACATGGCACAGTATAATTTTATTTCACCCCGATAAAACTAAAACCCGACAAAAAATAGCACGCGCGTTGAACACTCTCAAAAAACATACACGCGTGCCCACAGTTACATCCGAAGAATAATTATTTATCTAAATAAGAGGGTCATATGAAAAGATCCTAGAGGGGCTGCTCCCCAAAATGGGCCAAGGTCGGAAACAGCCGGGCCTAATACTGCATGCAGACGTAAAAAGACGCAACAGAAAAAATTGGGAGTCATATTGAAAAATTTATTTATTTAGGCTCGTATGAAAAATTCGGTGAGTTTGGACGAAGGTAGGTAAATAGTGCAATAAAATGTCTTAAAGATTGGGTGTGATATGATAAGAATATTTGTAAACATGTATTACTATGTAGTTTGAAATGTGAGGTACCTACAGATAAGCAAATGTTATCGAAATGTTCTATAACTGTAAGTTTTCTAATAACTGCATTCGAATATCCACAGGGATGAAAGATTTAGCAGTCCTTTTTTGAATTCTAGCTAATTTGTTACAACGCACTTTACACTTTTTATTTGATTTTTATTTGCAGAATAATGTTGTGTGCCTTTTAGTTTGTGCTGAATAAATGGACATATTTTCTTTCTTCTTTGTTTCAAGCATATTTTTCATTGACTGTACTTTTTTGGCGGAATACACATAGTTGACTGAATAGTACCTATAAAAGTTTTCACTTCACCAGTCTTTGTCAGTGCTTTTATGTACGATAAAGTAGGGCAAGACCCTTTTGTCAGATTAAGATGTCTCAAAATTTTTATTCACCATTTCTTTTGCTGAAATTATGTCGCATTGAGAATTCTGCTTTATTACATCCTCCGAAATATACAAAAGGCTGGTCCTTAGAGATGGCTCGAATTCGGAATTGGGCCAAGGCCAGCACCGCGGCCTGGCAATGTTTAGGGGATCTAGCACGGGATAAGACAGTAATGTAATGTTTGGGCGGCTGCTTACGTCATATTATACGCCGAGGTGCGTAATCTTGTGGCAAACAATATGTAGACCCATTTTACGGATAACAAAGATTAGGTAAACAGTCAGAGCTTTCTGTAAGTGAGGATTTATGCAGAAAGCTCTAGTAGTTTTGGGTAATTAAATCATGTGCGATTGTGCAACAGACGAATGCAAAAATTTTGAAATTGTGGGAAGCAAATGAAATGATCATAACAAAATGTTAGTTTTCTTTAATAAGTACATCCAAAGTATTCAATAATATAATTTTAGTAACACAACATGCTAAAGAAGCCAAACATGCAAAAGCTCCAGTGAAGGTTTTTAAAAAAGATCTGGCTTACAAACACAAATGAACACAAAAAATATTATCATGTCTAGAATAAAGTGAATCGTGATAAAAGTACGTAATAACAATATTGTCATGTGCAAAAGATTTCTAAGGTTCTAATAAGAATTTAAAGTTAAACCAAATAGATACCATTCAACTGCAAAGCAAATCTGGTCGAATTTAGGTTCACGCTTTTTGATGTTGTAAAGTGATGTTCAAATATTTTGTTTTTTCTTTTAGTCTTTATTTTAATTATTATTAATAAGAGGAACCACTTTTTTCGTAAACCAATTCGACCAGACACAAAAATCAAGCAAATTAGTGCACTGTTAGCGATGAGTCAAAAAGTAAGCAAGTTAATAAAGAAGCAAGCATTAAATAAAGTGATGAAATTATCGCCAATTCAAGCCAAGTCAATTGTCAGCCCTCAACCAACCTGAACAAAACAAAACATAAAATTAATGACAGTAAAGAAATAAAAAATGATACACAGTCGCATCTAGTTAGACTGGAATTTGCAGCCAGGATAGTTAAAAAGGCGTTAAAGATGAAAAAGAGAGACTTCAAAACATTGATTATATGTTTGTAGGAGTGGTTGGAATAATATACAATATGTACATGGATAGATAAATAAGAGTAGTAATGATAGATGTGTTGGAGCACTCTGATTTAACCTCGAGGAGAGGCGTTTCGCTAATAAATAGGTGCATACTTGCATAGGTATCATTATCGTCTTGCCCTAACCACAATTTATTTGAGCGGCCGGCGTACCACGTCATTTTTGTAACTAACTTAGGTAGGTATTAGGCGTCATCTGAGGGACAAGATACAGAGACGAAACTTAGCGTAGACTTCAATCTTCCAAAATCAAATGTTGCATTTTGGCGAGATTTTGATCGATCGAAGCGTAAGTCCTTATCATCTCTTACCCTGAAAGTTAATTTTTTTCCTCATCATCATTCTCAAGCTTTTATCCCAATTTATTAGGGGTCGGTGCAACATATCTTCTTCATCCATAAGTGCTTCTATATCAGTCATCATCTCTGTCACCCCCTTTCTAGCTACGAGTATATCATCTTTCACACAGTCCATCCATCGTCTCTTTGTTCTTGCCCTATAGATCACTACTTTCCGAGCTAAATAAAAATATAGGTCCACATAGGTACAAACATGTTTATGGAATAATATGAATGAAACCTAAACCTCTTCAAAGCGTATCTTATCAATTAAATCAGATTGATAAACTGTGCTATTAACCTACTTAGTAAATGATGAATAATGTATGATCGATCATCTATTGTAAAATAATGTTACTAATATATTTGCATACAAGAGCTTAATAATATTATTATGTAAATAAGCATCAGTAGCTAATATAAGTATATAACAGTAAGTAACTATAGATAATAATAAACATGTTTTAATATCGTAAATCTAAATTGAGTATCATTTTTTTTTACTCAGAAACTCCTTTGTTTCGCAAATCAAAAAGATGATTTCGATTGGATCCATTGATAAAATAACAATAGATCAACTAAGCCTATTGCAATTCAGCTGAACTTGGTCAAAGAATAGATGTCCCAATCAATCATCAAACAATACGAACAATTTTATTGTTTTAGTGTGGGGTATAACAATAATAAATGTGTTATGAATACCTCCTTAGGAAGATAGATACGATAGATATTATGTTTCTACTTTAGAAAGGACAGTTACTCGAACAAAAGTAACAGGTACAAGTACATCCACATGGTACAGGTAGATAGTTCACGTCACTTGATGAAACGGATTGAACTCAAACAAGTATAAAACTGAGCGCACTTTCCAGTGACGTTACTTGCATAACCAGTGTTATAGCACAAATATAAAGAGCAGTAGAAGATCATCATCACTCACCGTGCAGAGGTGGCGATATGACGGCTCAGCAGTGACCACTTGCACCCGATTGCAGCATCACTAACGGACACGACACTCCACACTCACTCGCAAAATATATATACCACAAACTAATATACATAAACAAAAAACCCAACGGTCCCGAAACCCGTTCTTAGCACGACTAGCGGGGCTCACACTTGTTGCAAAACTAAAGTCGTTTAACACACAGAAATATCAACGAAAATACGATCTGTCGTTTGTAATCGATTTTTTTTAACTCTTCTTTCTTCGATTGTTCACAATACAAACTCGATTATGTCAATACTTTGTAACACTTTTTATAATAAAAGCCCAAGTTTGTTTAATTATTTACGTTTATTATTTTTATTTAATAAAATAAATTATAATTATTTAACTGATCTGTCAATGTTCATTCAGCCACCTCAGCTGTGCGCGCTTGCGCGTTTCGACCACGACGACAATGCTACCTGGCTGCGCAAGCCAAACTGACATACGGGTGACGGGCGGGCGCTGGCGGGCGGGACCACTTATGTTGCAAGCTGGGAAAACACATACGCCATAAACAGTATGTTGCCACATGAAAACCAATAAAACATTTTTAGTTTAGTAAACCGTACGAATAAAATATAAAACTCTAATCTAAATTGTATGCGCACATTGTAAATACGCTGTTGGAATAGTTCCAGAGCTATTTACATAAAATAATATAAAGTAAAAGCTTCCACCATAAAGCTACAAATAAAAACTGCTTACGGACATCCGGCCAAGCCAACGCGATGACAATTTCTTTCATTTCATTTGGTACGAAATTCGAAAAGCGATTTAAAATAAAAGAAAAAAATATATCATGTATCTATCAAAAAAGAGGAAAATTTTGTTATTGTAGATTTAACCACCAATGTCTTTCAAATTCTCTTCGTTTTTATTAACAGTTTTACCGTTAATTTTTCTCTTAAAATTTAGTGACTATTATATTAGTTCGTTTCTTATTCTAAAGATAATTAATTGTATGTGTGAAATGTCACATTGAATGAGCTTCGAAGTGGATCGGTACTCGTCTGCGTGGGCACATATCGCCCTTTGTGCGGATCTCACATGGGCGACGGAACCTCCCGATGAATTCATTATAGCTAATCAGGTACCCTACAGAAAATTGCTGAACTTTCTGATTTTTTGGACAAAATTTAATAAGTCCTGATATAAGTTTTCCTGGTATGATGTTTTTCGTTTTCAGCGTCTCTGGACACAACATTGTCGTGTCTCCCAAGTTCTGCAAGACACATCGTTGGAATCACAAAGTTTGCAAACGAATAATCAATGTGACTTAACAGGTCAGAACATAGAATGCCACTTGTACGTAGTTTTATATCTTCGCTTTAACGAATTTCTATAAATTTTCGAGTTCTTAGAATTGGGTAGTGGAACTGGTTGGTCTCGGTGATTTGTCGTGGATGCCTTCAAAAAGAAAATTGTAACTCAACATACTAGCGTTTACCTGGGGTTTTCCAATCCTCAGGTCAACTCCAACAGTAAAGGAAAACCCAAAAAAAGGCCTCCCGTTTCTTCTTTTTCCTCCTATTTTTCTGATAAAGTTTTTGCAAGTCCTAAGATAGTTTAGAACACGAATCACTCGTAGTTAAGCATTCCTAAAAATACATCGAATGTTTCTTAGCCTTTTCGAAGATAGTTCAAACGCTGCGAGTCCTTTGTTCATTAAGCAGAATGAGACAATCTGGATTCGGAAATAGACTCATGATCACCATCTTCCTAACCTTGTCCCATTGGTCCCATGTTACTTGGGGTCGGAGCAACACAAGTTTTTTCTTCCAATCTCCCCTGTCAATTCTCCATCCATCAACATTTACGTATATATTCATCACTCTTTTATTGTTTCATCTCTCTTTTTCACATGCATAATAAATAACATCAATTGTAGATAATAAACGCGCCTTATCAAGCCAAAGCCAGGAAAATGGAAGCAGTAGTGGCCGAAGAAGTGTGAAAGACGTGATACCAGAGTCCAGATTGGCACAATTCTATGGAAATTTTTATTACGACGAAGTCAGGTTGTTCATTTAATTATGTCGTTATTAGATGAGAAATAAGCCGATGTAGTGGCGCAGTTATCTTTCCATAAACTATTTTAACCTTATGTACTGCTTGCTTCCATCAATCATTATACTCGTAGCATAGCTAACCTTTCAGCAAGATAGTATACTAGAGTCTAGAACTGACATCGGAATCTTGAAGCCTTTATCAGACTGGCGTTTTCACTCGTCACAGCCAAGTTCAGAGGCAACGCAACAAAACCATTCATAGGTCACTCCAAAAAGGTTATTTTCAAATTAGAAAAGCAGCGCATCTCACTGCTTTTCATGACAAGCTGTCAAAATCGTTTCAATCCCCGGAAATGGTTACTGATTGAATTTTACCGTATATTCCATCCAGTATGTTTTCTGTTTCAAGAGAGAAATGTTATACAAGTACGAACGAAAGAACAAACTTGCGAGGGTACAACGGACAGGGTTGCGAAAATTCTGACCTCACGGAATGCTGGATGCTGCCTGAGGTAAAGAACTTATAAACCTTACTTACCGGTGCTTATAAAAGGCTCGTCTTCGAAAGGAGTAGTGCACTATAAGGCAGCCCAGTTCTCTTGCTTAAAGTCGCTACCTAGGCTGGTTCATTACTTAAATTTGAACTGACGTGATAGGCGACTACATAGAGGACTTATGCCAATGTAACCTAGCCTGCTTAAAATAAAAAATCAAAACATTTAATTTCACATAAACCTACATGGGCACTTATGAAAACGTCAGAAGGTAGATGCAGTGATGCACGGTTCCAATTGGTCGTTTCCTAATGAGAAGAGCCGGCAAGAAACTCCACGGCCAACATGTCCAGATAGATGCACAACGAGATAAGTAAGGTATTACCTACATACCTTACTTAGGTATCTCGTTGTGCCCAGTGTTAGGTATGCGTACAAGCACATAGGCTTTGACATTTTTGTTGGTTACAGTTGCGTGTCGTGGCTGCATCTCCTCACTTATCGAACATTTGAGTTGTTCAATCCAAATGTTACAGAATTTTATATCCATGGTTGTATACACCTATGAATTTTGTGTGTCCAGGTGGAGTATTGGTTTCGCAAGCTGGTAGACGAGTCAGCAGAGCGCAGCATGTTCCCGCGCCGGCGTCGTCAGTACAGAATGCTGCCCGACGAGGATTTGTGCGTCCATCTTATCTTACTAACTTAGCAAGCGTAAGGTCTTGGGTTCAATTCCCAGGTCGCGGCAAAGTGTTGTTGAGTTTTTCCATTAGGAATTTCTTAGTAACAGCCCGGAATTTGGAAGTTGGCGGTTTGACACCCCCTTACCTCGGAAAGCACGTTAAGCCGGGTCCTGTGCCTGATCTCTGTTCGGTCGTTTCGGATTGCCGTCCCATCGGACTATGAGAGTGCACCGGTATGCGCACACTTGTGTTATTATCTCCCACGGCGAAGGTTAGTCTAGCCGAAATACGGTCTGGAGGACTACTATTACTAACTTAGTACAGTACTTAGGCCGTTAAATCATGACCGGTTTGATCATAAGCTCTCCTGAACTTGCCGGGTCAGCGGGACTGTCCGAAAGAGTTACCGCTGGCCCGGAACATAAAGGGCTAAGGAAGGAACACGGGTGGGTTTTAGTCAGTAAGTGTCTGACACTCCCTTCCGCTCCACCCAGAGCGGGAGGGGTCATTTGATGATTTATCATCCTCAAAAAAAAAAGCTCTCCTTAACTACAACTAATTCATAAGCATAATCAGCCTATAAGGTTGCCATTGCTGGGACACAAACTTTCGCGCATGTTCTCTCACTCACACTCGCCTCATATCACCATTTGTCTCCTAAAAAATGTTATTGCGCAGCCTTCTGCGCGAAGTTCGGACCGGTCATGATTCATCAGCAGTACCGTAGGTATATGTATAGTCAGTCAGTATAATACCTTTCTTTTGGGTCGGAAGACTCTGACGATAATAGTCCTCGGTAGGACTCCAGGCAGACCGGGAGCATAATACTCACTGTCACTTTGTTCAGCGGCTAGGTTCTTGAGCAATAAAACCATTGCTCTTGATTAGGTGACGCGGTTACGATTGCAGTCTACGGCCTAAGGTCATATACTGCTGGAATATTGATAAATTCCCCGCCATCATGCGTCATCAGAACCTTGTCGATTACCAAGCGCTCCAGAGTAACCTATACTTACCTCTGAAACTTAACGTCAGTTTCCATTGAGTTTGTATTACTGACATTAATTTTTGAATAAATCTTCTGAGCAGAGAAATTACTAGCCTAAGTTTGAGTAGAGGAATTAATTGGCACCGATCGGCAGCTAGCGAGCGCTGGGGCCCGAGTGGGGCGCGAGCCGCAGGCGAAGAAGCGGCGTTGGCAGCGCGGGTGCTCAGCGTGCGGGCACTCTGGGCCCCTCCCCAGACGTCGAGGGGCGCCTCGCAGACGCAGGGGCCCCGCGCACCCAGCCCTCCGGCCGTCTCGCGCAAGATGCGGGCCAGACGTCGCCAACCGAGGCGGTTGACAGCACTTGCTCCTCCGCCGCCCGCGTATTGCCTCGACGTGCCTGCCCAACTCTTCTGCGACCCGACGTGCAAAGTGAGTCCGATTCATAATTTTAGCAACTACTGTGCGATAAGAGGACGGCGCTATGTAAGTAATAAAGGCTGTATTATTATTCTTTAAATTTGATTGTGATAATAATAGATACTATGGACTGTAATACTGTCTGAAATAAAATAATGATTATTATTATTATATACGCACTCTTTTCGCACTAGAATATTGATGACTTTAACAATTTCCTATTCAGCCCCAGCTGTAAACAACTTTATATACTATATAAAATAAACATTAGGGGGCTAAACGAACCTTTACAATAGAGTCCGATAGCAAATCTAACGGTTGTGAATAGCTCTGCACTAGCCTGTATTCTGTCGATGAGTTTACTTGTAATGGTTTCATAGTTACCAATGTGTCAGTTCCAGTTTGATCCGCCGCGGCCTCCTCAGCTGACGGAGTGCCAGCGTGCCATGGGCCGGCTGTCAGCCAGCGTGCAGGCAGTGATGCGCGCGTCGGCAGCGCGATGTCCCCCCTACCGCGGCACTAACGTGAGCCGCTACGCGCCCACCGGGCCGCGTCCTGCGCGCTGCCCCGAGCGGCGCTACGGCGTGTGGTGGCCGCGGGACCATCCCTCCCCGCGCCTCGACCACAGGTTTCACCTCACGCACGTGCAGGCCTTGGCCCCTACCACCCCCGCTGCCACCAAGGCACCCGACCGGACGGAAACAGAAGAGGGCAAGAAGATAGACATTCCCGAGGAGAAGGAAAGCAGTAGCACTACTATCGAACTGGCTGTGGTTCCTGTGGTTGAACCACAGACCTCGCAAAGTGATAAGCCAGATAGTCCGAAAACACAAGACAAAATCGTGACTGATGGCCAGCTACCGTCCACTAGTGCAGCGGCCATGGACACGGGACTGAGGAAGAAGCGCCTGTACAGCACAGTGCTCAGCATGAGCGCGCCCGCGCCTTTAGGACTCACCCCGGTCGTGAGACTGGCGCAGAAATTAGTGACGCCTGGCCTCCTGAAACTGAATCCTAAGATGGTACTCCCTGGATCGAGGGTGCGGCCACCGACTGTTGATCACAAATTCGAGGAACTGGAGAAAGAAGCGCTAGAGCAGTACAAAGCGTCCGACGAGAGTATAGACACCAAGTTTCGAGAACTAGAAAAGCAGGCTGTTGAACAATATAGTACGAGCAACAGTAACACTAGTTGCAGCAGTGGCACCTCGGCGGAGAAGCGAGCCTCTAGCTCACCCTCGGAAAGCGACACGAAAAGCAAGCAGCCGGCAAAATTTCATAAAGAGAAACCGGTAGACAGCGTCGTGATATACTCGCAGAATTTTCCCGACCTTAATTCCAAGGGGCAGACGTCCAGTGTAATGAATTTAAAAAACTTCCACACCCCCCCGAGGGGGGAAAAAAAGGAGCAAACCCATAGGCCGAGTAAGAACTTGCGGAGTTTAAAAAGTGAGTCCCAGCGAGCGGCCTCCGATACAGACTACGAAGCTCGGGAGAATTTAAAGGGCAACCACAAGGGCCCCGTGCGGTGGACGCTGCACGTGGTGCCGCCGAAGAAGCGGCACCTGACGCTGTGCGTGACGGACTTCTCGTCCGACGAGGACATAGAGGATGGCAACGTGTCTATGAAGGACGCGGGGCCGTGTATCAAGAACCACGTTGCGGGCAAGGTCAAGATGTCTGCGCACGGCGGCGGCGACCTGCACCCAATCATGAGGAAGACGTAGCAGAGTAAACGAGACGCCGCCATCCCGCGGCGTCCAGCTAACCCTACACGATTGCTACTCATATATTTTTACTACTCATATAATTTACACGCACTCCCGCCACTAACAGTTGAAGAGCAGTGGAAAATTGTGAATTGCGGCATCCGCGGCCGGCCACTGATGAAGCTTCCCCAGTGCTAGTTGTCGTATTTAGTAAATTCCTTGTGTTTGTGGCGTACAGATATATTTTTGACTGTTTGAAATGATGCGTCCGTCAACTCTTAGTGGTCGGAGTCAGTTTTTGATATATAATTATTGCTGTGAATGGAGTTTTTGTGGGATCCCCCGTAGACCTGTATCGAACTATGTCGCGAACAGCGTGAACCGTGTTGTTCCAGCTGTTTTAGCAATGTGCTTATTTTTACTAGTCATAAATGCTTTGTATATATATTTTTGTATTTTTGACTTTATTATTAAATAAGAAAAATAATTTCAGTTAAAAAAAAAGGTTAACAGTACATAAACTGAATTCTTTAGGTATTAACATAAAACAATAAATTGTATATGAATTGTTCAAACTTCAGGGTTTTGATTTTGATAGCTTATAGCACGGATAAACAAAAGCGCAAACAATATGTAGAAAAACATAGTCCATAGTAGGTATCTTTACTGACCTCAAAGAAGCGTTCGACAGGTGTAAGTCATGAATTGCTACTTAAATGAAGCCGGTTAAAAAACTAGAAACCATCAATATTACAGGCAGTACCTTCAAAATTTTCTACTCAACTAAAATCAAATTATCAACAGAAGAAAAATAGTTCACACAAAATATTAGATATTCTTCAGGAGATATGCAAGGGTGATAGTGTGTTGAAAACAAAATACAACTAATTTGATATGATAGAAAAAAAATCATGAAGATACCTCAAAAACTTTCTTTTTACAATAAAAACCATACTAAGATACATACATTCTGATTTTTTGTCAGATTATTCTACAAGTAACATACTAAAACACTACTGTTTTAATTTTTTAGTCCCAAACAATAGATTTTTTGTAATTAAATAATTGCATCATATTTTGCAATAAATTACCAGCGTTGTCATTGCGCTTCTCTTTCTTTTCTATACAGTCCGACAGTGACCGCGCTTTAGGTCATGTAAGCCCCTTAAACCCAACGCTACCTTTGCAAACATTTTCTAAATTCGAAATCTATTGGGTTGCCATCAGTAAAAATTTTAAAATTAAAATGCAATAGTAAAATATTCAACAATATTATATTAACTTTGGAATATAAAATAGAATGCATAAGTCTTAATTGTACAAGCTCTGATATCACGATACCGTTGCCCCCCACCGCCACCGATCACATCAACTGTCGAGGAATTCCTCCAGGTCCGTGCAGTCGTCATCTAGTTGGATTTGTTCTAGGGTTATTTTTGGTGTTGTAGGCTGACCTGGAACAGGAGAAGGAAATCTAAAGTCCAATTCCCGTAATTAAAAACGTTCAATCAATGTTAAAACCTTATCAAAAATGTAGAGATTTTAGAGGTGTATTTTTGACTGATTGATACCGAGATCAGACTGTGAACGTTCTTTTAATTACAATGCGTGCCACGAAAGATGAGACTTGACACACCACGTGGTTTGACATGCGCAGAACACGATTTTAGGTATCTTTAGCGGTATGAGGTCTGAGTGCGGGACGGGACAGGACGTCATACGGGCGGCGAAAAGAGCGGGGGAGGCGGGGTCAAGTCTCATCTTTCGTGGCACGCATTGTACGAGACATTATTTGTAGCTTTTTTTTATTATTAAAATCACATTGACACACATTTCACATTGAGGATGACAACGCGTTTTACGAATTCCGGGCAGGTCCCTGAAGTTCCGCGCACCCAACCGCAAGTCGAATAAATTAAGACCTTGTCCTAATAAAGATCAAATTCGCAAAACACGTTTTCGTTTGTATGAAACTGACAGACTGTCAAGATCGCATTTTCTCAACGGCCGGACTGCAAGCCAGTATATGTATTCTGTCCAAATACAAAGTTCAGGCGCGTCAAACGCGTTATGCGCGTAAATTTACTCGAGCGCGGGTTAGTGAATCTCCAGATAACGCCATAATCGTACATGCACTGACCCGCACGAGTAGCAGCAGTTTCAGTAGTAATTAGGCTATTTTTTGCATCAAAACTAAATGAATGAACAGTTAGTTTTGAATGGCCCAATGACGCTCCTGGCGCGGCATCAAGAGCGCGAGACGTGACTGCTCGTGTCGATTTTTGATTAGGAAGATACGTATCCATGCGCACCAGTTTGAATACCTGCATACAAGATACTTGAGAAAATTGATGCCAGCGAATTTTGTCAAGTAACTTGTATGGAGTTTTTCCTCAGGGTTTCGCCTCAGCTTCACCAGATCTTCAAATTCTGAGGACTGCCTAAAGAATTTATAAAAATGAAAGTGGCAACGTTAACAACTTACTGGTAGATACTGCACCGCTTGCTAAGTACTTGGCGACATCTTGCTGGAATGCATTAGAACTCTGCTCTCTTCTTGCTTGGTACTCTGCCAGTTGTTGTCTCTCTCTCTCATAGTTCCGCTGGCTGTTCTCCTTCGCTAGCTTGTTGCGGACTTCTTCTAGTGCCACTGGAATTGTTAATGTATAATTATGAGTGTAAGCTTTTATTAGTTATGGTCTTTTCCACCAGTTCCAAAGACATTATTTGTAAAACAGCCCATATGATATATTTTCTATACAAAACCTGTCAAAGCGACATATTTATTCTTCAGATAACTTTTTATTGAAAAACCAGCCCTATTATAAGTAAAATAAACGTCATCATAGGAAGGGAAAGCAGGAAAACCCTTGAAAAGATGGCAGGATGATTTGGTGAGGACGGCTCGAAAGACATGGACTAGACCGGCAAGGAATTCAGAGAATTGGAAGGGGGCACTTTTTTCTTTGCCAAAGAAAGAAAAGAAAGAAAAGTATTTATTGCGACTCGTACAGGAAGATCACAAACTAAACTAAACACAGCAAAATAAAAATCCAAGTCAAAGGTCACACACAGACTCAGAAATAAGGGGAAATTCTCATAATTTAAAGAACATTCACAGTTTAATCTCATTCTCAATCTGTCAAAAATACCTATAATTTCCCTACATTTTTTTACACATTTTTGTCATTTGTTTGTCGCCGAGATGAGACTGCTGTTAGATTTTGAAGTTTTAAATTACAAGAATTTGGCCTTCTGATATTGAGCATGTTCTGCAACTATCACTCTGCAAAAAGGCTATAAATAAATACTTGAAGCTTCATCATATTCATTGGCAGCCTTGTTCCACTTAGAATAGATAGAATACTCTTTATTATATACCATATAAATTACAGACATAAATATAGAAACTGTACAAAGAGTGACACAATGGGCGGTCTTATCGCTAAGAGCAATCTTTTCAAGACAACCTTAGGATGGATTTAAAAAGGGGAAGGACAGACAAATACTGTAGGTAGTCCGTGGTGTACCATTTACATAAACACTTACTGCTAAGAATAGGCCTGTTCTTTTATTGGCCATAAATGTCCCACTGCTGAACAAAGCCCTCCCTACTCTCCTTCCAACTCTCTCTGTCCAGAGCTGCCAATGACCAACCTTTATCTAAAGGAGTCTAGTTCCTTCCTTATGTACCAAAATAAACTTAACACTTTTATAATGAGTTATTTGCTCAAACAAGTCTACCATTTCAACATGTTTTAAAATTTGGTGCAAAAAAGTCGAAACAAGGCCAAATTCTTATCAAAATTATTCATCTGCACTTCTGATAATGTAGGTCAGAGGAAAATCTTTTGATAAAAATATACATGTTATCTTTGTCACATGGTAGTAAAGTAGGAGCTCTGAATAGCATACCCATTTTCTTCTCCTTATACACTGTAAGATGGTAATGATGGTCAAGTTTCCAATTTTCCATCTTGCCCCTCTCAACAATATCCTCAAATTCTACTAGCTCCTCCTCAACAGACTTCAGCAGTCCCTGAACATTCTTCAGACTATCCATACATTGCGCCACGGAGGCTGTTAAATTAGGAATAAAGGACAAGTTATGCGCCAACTCATTCGCACTTTGTAAACGTTTTTTAGCCGCTTCATGTAACTCTTCAATTAATTTATCTACTTCATCAGCTGCCTTAGCACTTGAGTCTGCATTCTCATGTATTTTAGCCCATTCTTCTTGATATTTCTCCAGTAAAGCACCACCAGCACCGTAATTAACTTTGCTTTCGTGTTCGTGAGAAACTTTTTGCCTGTCTTTGAATAGGTTTTTTACCCTCTGCACTTCTTGTAGTGTTTGCCTTATATTGTTGTTGGATGTTATTCCATCTTGCACAACAGAAATAAAATCCTTAAGATTACCTAGCATTATTTAAAATAATTAATCGAAATATTGGGAAAAGAACATCAACATTGTTTACTTTGACAATTTCAGACAATTTGACGTTGTTAGGTTGTCACTGTTGTTAGTGACGTCTACATTTTCATAACAGTTGCCAAAGAGTTCGTGTGGCGCATGGAATTAGTACGTACGGTCGACTTCAGAAAAAATAAACCCCTTTGGTAATGTCATCAAACAGATTTAAGTTTTTTGTAATGTAACGTAAATGGTGTGTTTCAAAATTTCAAATCCACAGATGAGAAGATTTTTGAAGTGAAAACTTCTTTAGCATTGTTGTGATTTGAAAGTTTAATGAAACGAAAAAGCGACAGTAAAAAGAGACATGTAAATTCATAAGATTTAACGTGGGAGAAAATGAACGTGGGAGAAAATGAGAAGGAAGCATTATACAGTGTTTTTGAAGGTTTCACTTCTACCACGTGTGAATTGTTTTTGTTTATTTTAGTTTCTTTAATAGGTGATTTTCGTTAATTATTATTTAAGAAATCAAATGTTAACGTAGGTATGAGGTTTGTAATAAAAGCTAGGCATTTAGCATTAACAATATCCATTTATTTTTCAATGATAATATTTACATAATCTATGCTAATAATTTAAATAATAATAATATCTACATATGTTCAGGCGCTAGCACATCAAGCTGCTACAATCTGTCAAATTTCTTTAATAGATTTTCAACTTTATTGCTAAAGCATAAGGTTCAAAGTTGATTGGGAAAATTTGACAGTTTCGGTTAGCTTGATGTGCTGGCGTCTGTACATTTCTAAGAAAAAATAAGTAAAAAATATTATTATTCCTTCTATACTCAGTGATGCACATCACAGTGGTGGGGTCGTATTACCCAGTAACTGGGTTGTGGAGGTCAGATAGGTAGTCACTCCATGTAAAATACTGGTATTCAGCTGCATCCGGTTAGACTAGAAGCCGACCACAACATAGTTGGAAAAAAGCTAGGCAGATAATGATGATGAGTGGTCTTTTCAGAATCACCTTTAATGTGTTTTTTTTTTGTTAGCCAATGTTGGGTCCAACTGCTGAGGAAAAGCCCTTCATCCCTCTCTTTTTTGTGCAATTTCTGGCCATCTTGGCCCCACAAACATGATTAGGTCGTCACACATCCTTCGCCGAGGTCTAATAATCGAAAATTCGTCTGCTCGTAACATAAATAATGCAATGAAAAATTCTAATTTTTTTCGTTTGATTTCGATTCACTTGACCGTTTCGCCACGAACGACGCGGCAGGATCGTGCTTAGTTGTAGTGTGTGGCGCGCTTTACAGCCAAGTTATCGAGAATGCCAGTTTAATAATAAACTGTAATTGTGTGTCACTTGTCATCAGTCTGTCACAACAATGTTAAATTTGAATTCTCGTCTGTTGGTTGTTGTCGATTTTTGATCATTGTCTCCAAAATATCTATTTTGTTACTTTAGAAAACGTTATTTGACTAAAATGAATGAAAAAAAATTGAGCGGTGATAAAGTGCCCGAGAAGTTCGTAGAATGGCTTCTATCTATGGGGTGTCCGCCGGATAAAGTGCCTTCGGTAGATAAACTTGCCGAGTGAGTCTCTTTTAACCTTTTTGCAATATCCCAATATAGCTAGAACCTGTCTTGTGAAACTTTGTATCGTGACAATATAATTTTGGTATTCGGGATGTTTTCTGGCTCTCTAGGTACTCAACTCAAAATTCACAATTTCTCTCATATCCCGTATGGTCTAGTGGCTAGGATACCTGGCTTTCACCCAGGAGGCTCGGGTTCGATTCCCGGTACGGGAAAATCTTTTTGAGTTTTTATTCTTTATCAAATATATTTTGTCTGTGCATTTTGATGAAATTATTTATTTTACCTTTGGGCCGGTTTTTTGACCCATGGTTAACTCAACCAATTGTTAAAAATAATAACAAATGGTCAATTGGGTCAACTAATAGTTAATTATTTGACAATTCAAAGTTAACATAAAACACATTTTGCCAAAATTTAACCATTAGTTACTATTTTTAACAACTGGTTGAGTTAACTATGTATCAAAAAACTGGCCCTTTTGTTAGACAACAATTGTTTTAAAGAAATTAACTAACC
Source organism: Luperina testacea (assembly GCA_927399505.1). Taxonomy (NCBI): domain Eukaryota; kingdom Metazoa; phylum Arthropoda; class Insecta; order Lepidoptera; family Noctuidae; genus Luperina; species Luperina testacea. The sequence continues at coordinate 9,146,647 of OV656777.1, read as the reverse complement.
TAACCTATTTGTGTTTACTCAGAATTCTAAGAAAAGAAGTGGAAACTTTAAATGTTTTAATAATGTCTTCTAATGATTACTTTTTCATTATTCAAAACTTCACAAAATATGTATGAAAATTCACCCACATTATAAGTTTTTTTTTACGTCGACACTATTATTATAGCCAAAGTATTGTTTAATGTCTAATTAAACAATACTTTGACTATATGGAAGCAAAGGTTTATATTATTAAAAAAAAAACAAATCTCAGATATTATTATTTGTAAATTGAACTTGGTTTATGATAAACCTCATTCATAGAACATCCACACAAAGAAGAGAAAGCCTTCCTAAACAACAATAGACTACCGTTGTAAACCCTCAATATTGCTATATAATACAAGCAGGCTCAAACCATATTTATCTATTACTAGCAGGTCCACGCGGTTCACCCGCATACGTGTCGATCTCGTGGGAACATCGGGATAAAAACTATCCTATGTGTTTTCCCGAGACCAATCTTTCTCTATACCAAATTTCATCTAAATCGGTTTAGCGGTTAAAGGGTGAATAGGTAACAGACAGCCACACTTTCGCATTTATAATATTAGTAGTATGGATTTACGATATTATGTACTTATGTAATGTGTAATAAATAATTTATAATTAGCTTTATGATGTTTGTGTTAAAATAACACAAAATATAACACCGGCATTCCCCGAAGCGTTGGGCAGAGGTGCACCTAAATAATACACCCACAGTTATATTTAAGTCAGCCAGTTATATTTAGTCCCATGTAATGCGGGGGCCCGTGGCTAAATGATAACAGCCGCATAGGTCGGTCGATCAGGTTAAGCTACGCTTGCTGCGGTTGGTCTGTGAATGGGTGACCATCTCTACATAATGAGACCCCTCCGTTCCTCGGAAAGTATGTTAAGCTGTTAGTCCCGGCTGTCATTCGTGGATCTTTGACAGTTGTTACAGGTAGTCAGAAGCCTGAAAGTCTGACAACTGGTCTTATCAAGGGGTATTGTATTACCCAAGTAGTTACTTGTTCAATCACAATCCAACTGGATTGTGGAGATAACAAGTAACTACTTGGGTAAGATAGGCAGTTGCTCTATGTAAAATACTGGTATTAAATTCGAAAGTAACTCTGTCTGTGTGTCTGTCTGTCTGTATGTTGCCTTTTCATGTCTAAACCACCGAACGGATTTCGATAAAATTTGGCAGAGAGATAGATTGCATCCCGAGGAAGGACATGGGTTAGTTTTTATCGACATACCTTGCGGGCGAAGCTGCGGGCGGAAGCTAGTCTACATATAATTTACTGGCCCGCGGTTTCACCCGCACATACCTCGATCCCGTGGGAATATCGGGATAAAAAGTATCCAATGTCCTAATCCAGGTAATGGTATACCCAATTACCCATGTGGCATATTTCATCCAAATGTGTTCAGCCGTTTTATTGGGAAAGTGTAACAAACAAACCTTAATAATTTTTTTTTTTTCCTTTTGTAATATTATTATAGTTTTGATATAAAATAACATCACAACATCAGGCAGAGATGCCTGATGGATTTTTTTTTCTCGTTTTTCTATAGTGCACCATTTCGCAGTTAATAATAATAATAAACTTTATTGCATAAAAGGTGTTGCAGTAAATACATTATAAACAGTTGCACTACAATTGAACACTGGTATACAACAAAAATGGTTGGGGTACTGTCCTCTTAGATAGGGTACATAATAGCCTGTAGTAAAGAGAAACAGTGCCGTATCCCTCTAGAATGAAGAAATCAATTGCTTAGTGTTAAAAATAAAAAAAATAATACTGATATTAGTTTTAATAACATAAAACAAACAAATATGGAATATGCCTGAAAGTATTAAAGTCTATATCAGATATGAGTAAGTGTGCTGTGTGGGTGTATGTGTGTGTCCGTGTGTGTGTGTGTGTGTATAAGTGGGTGTGGGTGTATGTGTGTGTGTTTGTGTTTTGAGAGTATGAGTGAATCGTGTATGATAGTGTAAAAGAAAAAAAGATTCAGTGTGGAAGAAAAGATTCAGTTTCGTCATACGTTTTGTCTAGTAGGAAGGAGCGGATATTTAAGTCCCATGTTATTCAGCGGGATTGTCCGAAAGGGTTACCGCTGGGCTGGCCCGGAACATAAATGGCTAAGGAAGGAATACGGGTGGGTTTTAGTTAGTAAGAGTCTGACACTCCCTTCCGCTCCACCCAGAGCGGGAGGGGTCATTTGATGATTTCCCATCCTGAAAAAAAAAAAGTCTCATGTTATAGAGGGCGATTCTGTTGAATTTATATATTTATCTTAATTTTCTTTGACAGGATGTGCCGTGGTGATTACTATATGGTGTGGCGCAGTTTGATGGAGCATGTGAAACCCAAGGAGGCCATCAGACAGAAGAGGCTGCAGGTCTTCAACAATGATGTGCAACGTTGCCAGAAGGAGAATACTTTTTGCAAGGTTACTAGCTTAAGATTTTGTTTCAATTCGAAATCATTAGAGTGGCTTGGTTGTTGTTTTGCTTATGGTCAAAAAATATGCCAGAATTCATATAGGTAATATTGTTTTGTTATTCAATTGATTTTATGGCGGGACTTATATAAGAGACTAGCAGTGCCCCGCGGATTCACCCGTGTGTTTATACGTTTGTTACTTCTTCACGCTCAAACGGCTGGACCAATTTTGATAAAATTTTGTATGGAGGTAGCTGACACCCTGGATTAACAAATAGGCTACTTTTTATCCCGATATTACCACGGGATCGACACTTATGCGGGTGAAACCGCGAGGCGCAGCTAGTATAGAAATAATAACCAGCCTATATCTCAGTGCCTGCAGTGGGATACAGGCAGTGTATCGTTATACAGTGGGAAAAGGAATCCTTTTCCCACTCAACTCGATCCTGAGCCAATACGGACCAATCCATACTAATATTATAAATTCGAAAGTAACTTTCTGTCTGTTTGTTACCTTTTCACGCCTAAACCACTGAACGGATTTCGATAAAATTTGGCAGAGTGATAGATTGCATCCCGGGGAAGGACATAAGATAGTTTTTATCCCGATATTCCCACGGGATCGAGACTTATGCGGGTGAAACCGCGTGACGCAGTTAGTAAAACATAAATTAAAATAGTAGACAACCACAGTAGACTACCTAGTTATGTAAAAACTCAAATGTCAGTTCTAATGAGACATTTTACCTTTGCAGCCTGACGCAAGTGTGTTGGTGCCTGAAGAGCAGTCGCTATGGAAGCAACAGAGTGCACTAAGAGAGCAAGTACAAGATGCAGAGGCGAGAGTACTGCAAGCCAGGCAGGAATTGCACCAACTGGTGGATAAGATTTCTAACAAATGTAAGTTAAAATTCCTTAATAATATCATTCTGCTCTCTAAAGTACTTTTAAGTTTAATACGATATACAATAACGTTTACATACATACATAATCGGCCTATAATTTTCCCACTGCTGGGTCAGGCCTCCTCTCTGTGAAGGAGTGGGCCGTAATCCACCACGTGGGCCCAGTGCGGGTTGATAGATGTCAATTGTCTTCAAATTTTTTGTTCTAGGACATGCCTGTTTCCTCACGATGTTTTCCTTCACCGTTTCGAGACCAATGGTTATGAAATAATTTACACTAAGTAAAGCGCCTGTCTGGGTTCGAACCTCGAGTCAATAACGTTTACATTGGATTAACTTCTTATAAGTACTTAAGTACAAAATTAATTAACAAACTAATAAGTACCATAATTTTAAAAAACATTAACAAAATCCCGAGAACTCCACGACCTCATTCCACCGGCCCCCTTCTACCTTCGGACATCCAGACGCACTGCAAGTTACCATCCCTGCCAAGTTGCTATTCCACCAATTCGCACTAAGCGTTTTCAAATATCCTTAATGCGCACAGCAAAAGAGTGGAACTCTCTACCTGCGTTTGTGTTTCCGAGTGCATACAACCCGAATCTCTTCAAAGTAAGAGTGAACAGGCTTCTTCTGGGTAAGCTTACTCCATCGTAGACTTTGTCTCTGTCATCTCTGACCTAGAGCAAACCCATTTAAAATAAAAATATATGGCGTGGTAATGCTCTGGCCAAGGTAGAAGGCAGCCCTTGTGTTACAGAGCATGAGCAAACTGTATAGTATTCTTTGAAACACTATAGCAAAAATCTAAACTCTGATTTTTAATTGGCTAGACCACTTCGATCGACCTTTTCTTGTCAACGTTTACAAAGGCCAATCACAGCTGTTATTTTAGTCTTGCAAATATAAAAACTGAGTTGAGTCAAATATCTTTACCGATCTGAAAATGAAATTTAAGTATTGACCTTTGCACAGTCATAAAAGAGTTGTATATTTTTTTATTGTGTGATGACTGTGTGCCGGAAATACTCGACATTCAGACAGCTGATACATTTTTTTTATGAAACAATGTATGTAGTTAATTATTTATTTTACTGTTTTTTTTTTGCCCAAAAACTTTCAAATAAATGTCTAACTGTATTGTTGTTCATGTTTCAGAATTATTATAACTATTTTTCCATTAAAATGGTTTTATAAAGTTTTTTTTTATGCTAACCTATTCTGTCTCACTCCTACATATCAAACATAGAGTGTGGAGGGAGGCGTTTGCCCCAAAGACCTCCTTCCACTCCGTCCATGTTTGATGTCTATATCTATAATAATTAGTATACAACAAAATCTCTTTAGAGTAGTGGAGGCCCAGTGGAAACGGCCACGCCTTACGAGTCCTCCCCGGGTCCTGGTTTTGAATTCAAGCAGTCACTTTACTTTGTGTAAATTATTTCATCACCACTGATCTCTAAAAGGCGAAGGATAACATCGTGAAGAAGCCAAAAACAAAAAAAAAGTCGTGTGACAGCCGCCAACCCGTGGTGGATTGTGGCCCACTCCCACTTATACAAAGGAGGCCTGTATCCCAGCGGTGGGACCATTATAGACGTCTCGATGCTTTGCCATGTCGCTATATCAATATATTGTCGCCGTGCGAAGCAAGAGCGGTTCGCTAGTTTTTTTTTTAAATATTAAACAACTCGCTATCCCCTCAGTATCCCAGCGTAACCTGTCCCGCAGTCACGTGCAGCACGCACAGCGTCGCGCGAGGCTCCTACAACAGTTAGCCGAAGAGTTGCGTTCAAAGAAGTACAACCTGGGAGAAGCGAGGAGTATAGTTGACTCGCTGTGCAGCGTCGAGGATTGTGAGAATGTTGAGGTAACTGTATCTTCATGCATTATCTTATGCTTGGTACTGGAGCAGCTTGAAGAGTTACGCACCAAGAAATACAACCTGGGTTTCCACAAGTGGCTTCTTTTTCGTATACTGATGCAGCTTGTTGTAGTACCCTGAAAGGATCACCTAGCCCCAACCAAAGTTCATCATCATCATTTCAGCCGAAAGACGTCCACTGCTGGACATAGGCCTCCCCCAAGCACCTCCACTTCGACCGGTTCTGTGCTTCTCGCATCCGACGGGTTCTTGCGGCCTTCACAAGGTCATCGGACCACCTTGTGGGAGGCCTTCCAACGCTACGTCTTCCGGTACGCGGTCGCCACTCCAGAACCTTTCGGCCCCATCGGCCATCTGTTCTGCGAGCAATGTGCCCTGCCCACTGCCACTTAAGTTTGGCAATTCTTCGGGCTATGTCGGTTACCTTGGTTCTCCTGCGGATCTCCTCATTCCTGATTGGATCACACAAGGAAACTCCAAGCATAGCCCTCTGCAACCAAAGTTGAAAAGATATTATTCTAATACAGCTGCATTATTCACTTGTTTTTCATATCATAACATTATTTATCGTTTCTCTTTTTAATTTTAGAGCAAGCTCGACAAGGTGACATCTCGCCGTCAGAACAGCCGGACGCCTGCCGCGCTATCCGTGAGCGTCGCTCCGCTGGCGAACTCCTCCGTCGCCTCTAGCAATGGAGACCTCAATGAGTCTAGTAAGTACACCCTATCATCTAACTTTCTTTCTTTCTTACATGTAGTGTTGTTACTTGAAATATGAGTTATGAAATCAATACTTTTTTTTGTTTTATCTTGTTTAGATATCGATACCGGCCGTCACGTCTGTGAAGTTTATACAAAAAAAAAAACGATTTTTCTCAACTCTTACCACAAAGTAACTACTTATCACCTTACTAATAAACGTATTAATATATCAGATGAATAGTCACACACCGATTTCTCTATTTCAGTCGACTCGTCAGTAATTTGACTTTCGAAAGAAGAAGACAAAGCGTTGTTTAACTATACAGACGCTATAGAACATTTATTAGTAAGGGGTTAGACTATTGGCCCATTGGCTAAAGTATTAAATTTAAATTTAAGCTGACCTGTCATGGTATAGACGCCAGCACATAAAGCTAATTTCTTTAATAGATTTACAACTTTATCGCTAAAGCATAAGGTTCAAAGTTGATTGGGAAAATTTGACAGTTTCGGGTAGCTTGATGTGCTGGCGTCTGCACGTAAGGTCTATAATGGTTACATTACATCACGCCTGTATTCCGCGAAAGGTTAGGCAGAGACGTTTCTATAGTACACCCACATTACGCCAGTTATGTATAAGTCCCATTGTATTAGTCGCCAAAATATGATATTCGCTCTGACCTCGTGCGTGTCATATTTAAGGAGACAGAAGCAATCCATTTTAAAGAAGGAGCAACTAACTACAGTACCCGGCGATAAATATTGCACATCGACCTTTGGAAAGAGACAATCGGCTAATTTCAGCTTCGTAGAGCGTTATCTTTGTCGCACGAAATACAAACAGTCCGGTATCTATTAGGAGCTGTTAAAACAATAAGATTTGCTTCTTTTGATAAATATTTTTATTCTTTGTATAAAATCGATAGGATCGAATAGGTTGGTGTGCAATATTTATCGCCGGGTACTGTAATGACTTGATAAGTCATAGTGATTGTTTCTATTCCCAACTGAAGTACTGGGAAGTGGTGAAGGGCGGGTGTTTTTGGGACTGTCTCATGTAATTTTGACGATCAAAAAGTGCTGCTTGAATAAATGACTTTTGATTTTGAGTATGACCTTTTTCGATAGAGAGGGGCTGGTGACTAAATAATAACAGCCGCACAGGTTGATCGATCAGGTTAAGCTATGTTTGCCGCGGTTGGTCTGTGGATGGGTGACCATCTTTACATACAGAGACCCCTCCGTGCCTCGGAAAGCACGTTAAGCCGTTAGTCCCGACTGCCATTCGTGGATCTTTGACAGTAGTTACGGTTAGTCAGAAGCCCGAAAGTCAACACCAAGATAACCAGTCTTACCAAGGGGTATCGTATTACCCAGTAACTGGATTGTGGAGGTCAGGTAGGCAGTCGCTCCAGGTAAAATACTGGTATTTAGCTGCATTCGTTAGACTGGAAGCCGACCCCAACATAGTTGGGAAAAGGCTAGGCAGATGATGACCTTTTTCGATAGGTTTTTAAGGGGCTTACATTACCTAAGGCGCGGTCACTGTCGGACTGCATAGAAAAGAAAGAGAAGCGCGATGACACAACGCTGCCTGGTAATTTATTGCAAAATATGAAGCAATTATTTAATTACATAAAATCTAGTTTGGACTAAAAATTAAAACACTAGTATTTTAGTATGTTGCTTGTAGAATAATCTGACAAAAAATCAGAATGATTGTATGTATATTAGTATGGTTTTTATTGTAAAAAGAAAGTTTTTGGAGGTATTTTCATGATATTTTTCTATCGTATCAAATTAGTTGTATTATGTTTTCAACACACTATCTAACTAGCATATATCCTGAAGAATATCATATATTTTACTGATTTTGTTTACTGTAGTCGATCATATACTTTTATTGTTTCTAAAACTTGTGTTTTCTGTGTTTAGATCCTGTAAGCCCCTTAAATTGAAGTATTTTCTTTTTTTGATAAGCTTCCCAGGTTTTCACTATAAGTAAAGAATCTTTTTTCTGTCTGCACAGAAGAGCAGATACTAATGTCTTCTCTAGTGAAATGCGGTAGCTTGCTGTGGCCTCAACTGTGTGAGCGTCGCGCCGCACTCACCACCGCACTCGTCGCGCCCACTGCACATGATACCGCTGAAATGAACAGGTAAGATAAAAGACTACAAACAAGAAACAAACAACAAACAAACAAACAAATTTCATAAACCAACAAACAAATTTCACAAACAAAAACAACAAAACAAACCAACAAACAACAACAACAACAAATTTTCTTTCTTCTTTCTTTTCTTTTAAGACTACATTCATTTCATAAACGATAGGAAAACATACAGCGCGCAAACTGTAAATTAACGTATTAACCAAGGAAAAAAAATAGTGGTTTTCATATGGATTGACATTACCATTATGAAAATCACATATTTTTTATGCCATGAGGTTCTGGTAGCCCTATACCTACGGAATCCATTGCAACAGGTTGCGCGCCGATGTCCCTGCCACGCTTGTATAAATATATAAATAAGTAAACGTATATTTTTGCGATAACACAGGACAGATTTCCGGCCGCCTAATAACAATAAGTACCTATCTGATTTATATAAGGACTAGCAGTATCCCCCGGTTTCACCCGTATAAATTTCAACCCCGAGGGAAAATCGGGATAAAAAGTATACTATGTGTTAATCCAGTGTGTCAGCTACCTCCATGCCAAATTTTATCAAAATTGGTCCAGCCGTTTGTGCGTGAACAAGTAACAAACATACAAACACACAAACTTTCGCCTTTATAATATTAAGTGTGAATTTCATTGATTCTAACGCAGCTCATATTATTTTCTGACTGTCTAAGCTGACTTCTCATTGCACGAAAAGCCTTTACAATGCGAGTTCAGCTAAAATTGAAGATGTATAGCTTGATGTGTCTTTGTGTGTTTTAAATCACTCACCATCATCAATACGAAACCACTCACCGTCATCAATACGAAATCATTCGCCGTCATCAATACGAAATCACTCACCGTCATCAATACGAAATCACTCACCGTCATCAATACGAAATCACTCACCGTCATCAATACGAAATCACTCACCGTCATCAATACGAAATCACTCACCGTCATCAATACGAAACCACTCACCGTCATCAATACGAAATCACTCACCGTCATCAATACGAAATCACTCACCGTCATCAATACGAAATCACTCACCGTCATCAATATGAAATCACTCGCCGTCATCAATACGAAATTGTTAACACAAACATATTTTCCCAGGATAACTCCTCAATGGGTGCTGTCCCACACGGCGTCACTGCACTGCTCGCTGGCTCTCAACGCGGTCAAGAACAAGGTGCACACCAAACATACGCAGAAGAGGCTAGCGGTCACAGTCTCACAACTGAACGTGAGTACCTTCTTTTATAATACACTGGTGGGCATAGCAAACCCATATTTTTTGATGTGAAACATCTATAGCCGCACGTAAAACAAATTTCTGGCGTGGCGACGCGTCGCCATGCTATATGATGGTGTATATATACAGTCACAGTCTTGTGTACTGTGTGGCGACGCGTCGCCATGCGCAATCGACTGCGATGTCGATGTTTCACATCTGCCAGGCGTCCCGTGACGGCTCACTTTTTTTTTAACGTTGCCCCACACTATGAATTTCTCCTGTATTGCGGGTGTGTTTACAAACATTTAAACTCACATAAACAAACAGCCAGACCCGGAACAACTACTTGTAGGTCATACAAATATTTGTTCCGTGCGGGAATCGAACCCGCGACACGCAGCGCAGCAGTCAATCGCTTAACCACTGCGCCAACCGTGCCGTCAAAAATAATTACCAATACTTAGGGCAAAGATTTATAGAGGTATGAGGAACGAATGTAAAGTCCACTCATCCTCCATAGAAAAAGGAATAGTTTCCGACCAGACGGGTGTTCTGTCTGGTGGGCTACTGCGGCATAGCCCCCGCGGAAGGCTATACGGCCTGTAAATAAAGGCCACTTAGTTCGCAGCAAAGGCTAGTGCCCGACGATTGACGTTGACACGTTGTTTATAATGCTAATTGCGCGGTAAACTAACTCTGCTTGCGCGATGCCAGATATTGCGTGCCGTCAGTGTGATGTGTAGTTCCGCATGTGGCAATCTAGATGTCGCCACAGATTAAGCAATTCCATCATTTAGTGCCCAAAAAAAGTGCTCATCTTTATTTTCAGCCAAAAACAATTTTTCTTAATGTTAAGGACGTCATTATTATTATTATTTTTTGTTTATTTTTGCAATGTTACTCAATATCACACTATTTATACATACCTATTCGTTACTGTTTTTATGTGACACAAATTTATTTTTATTTATTTATTTAATTATGCATAAGTACACATTACACACATCACGATGCAGTATAAAACTGATTTACATCCGTCACCTCACACATCAGGTCCAGTTGAAAACCAGCGTCAGGCACTAGTTGTCTGGCATTTTTGCTGAACTGGGCCTTTTGCGCGCAGCCGTAAGGCACACTTTCCTGATAATTTCTTACTTTGGACTTTGCACTTTTTATTTTAATCTTTGTTGTTATCTGATTTACGACTATTATCTAACTATCTGGTGTATCGTGTGTCATTTACGGCCGCTTTCAATATTCGATCGTGAATTTAAGATTCTTAGGAATCCAGATTTTATCTGATCCCTCGATTGATGCTGAATCTGCATTTCAATATGTCGATCTCGTCTCCGAATCCAAAAAAAAAAAGGGATTGGTCATAAATTTGCGTCCTCCTTAACGTTTTGTTTCAAGCATTCGCAGTAAAAGCACGTCAGTGATATTAATGAGTAAAATCATGGTTATTTTATTAAAACTATCTATTTTATGTATAATCACAAGATATTGCATACACAGTAACAACTAAATGCGAAGTCACAATGGGAAAGTATTTTAAAATAATAATACTTACGTCGAGGACTCGAGGTTAAAAACTTTAAAAAAGTTTTGTTGAAAAGTAACGGAACGTCACTCGTCAGTCAATCAACGGAACGTCAGTTCGACATTGACAACATTATTATCATTCACGCACGAGTTTGTTTGTTTCTTCGAAAGTGCAGTACAGCCGATCGCACAGTATAAGTTTGAGTAAAATACGGCCGCTTTCAATATTCGTTACCACCCTGCAATCCAGCGCACTGTGCGACCCATCGCACAAAAAATTGGAATTGGAAAGTGAAAAATGGAGCCAGAAACTGTAAGTAAATAATTGTAACATATCTACATCTAAAACCCAGAAGCCTTTCCCCTCAAAGGATCCATACTTTGTAATTACAAGGTAAATAAATTAGCCCATTATAACTTTGTTATTATGTATATAATAATCTTCTTGGCGTTTTCATAGTAGTTGGGATTAAGTTTTTAATAATTGTGCAATAAACATTTAGGTACGTCTATACAAATGTATTATTTCCTTGCTGTAAAAGATAAATGCCCCATTGAGATAAATGTCATTTCGTAAATTGCACTTACTAAGCTTTATTTTATTTGTTTGTAGTATAAATCCAAACCTCTTTCGAAGGAAGAGACAAAAGAGTTGCTCTCCTTAATTGAGGGGAGCACGATAATCACCAGCAAGAGAACCAACGCCACCAATAATAAAATGAAGATGCTAGAATGGGAACGAATTGCAGACGTCTTCAATGCTCATATGGGCACTTGTCGCCGTACACCACAACAACTGCGTCTTAAGTGGGAAAACCTAAAAAAGAACTCACGTAAGCGCAGTACTTTAATACGGATGGAACGGATCAAGGTAAACAAAATTTAAATTGATAAAGTAGACAAATAGAAAACTTGGACCAACTAACCTTGCCCGCTCGTTGGTTCTAATCACTTGGTTCTGTGTTTGTAAGAGTGACTGGTGAGCATGAGGTCTTGGGTTCGATCCCCAGGTCAGACGGTGTTGGATGCAGCTGGGAGTCTGGATTTGTGCCCGGTATATGGCAACAGGTTTGACCCCTAACATGCAACTTAAAACATAACTGGGGAAATGTGAGTTGAGCAGCGGTACTACCGCAGCTCAACCTGTTGGGAAATACAGGCATGATGTTATGTGTACTTTTAAGTACAGTAAATGTAATCCATAACATGTTGAATTATGTCATATTATGTTCCAGACTGGAGGCGGGCCACCAGGGTATTTTCCTCCTGATGACATCCTGGATAGAGTGTCAGCTTTACTGGGCAGCACTGGAGAGGGTCTCACAGTGAGGTTTGGTGGTGACGCTGAGCCCCAAATTATTAGTGATGGTGATGGGAGAGTTGGAACAACTTCTATTGTGCCAGTTTATAATAAATCCCCAGTGCTATTGATTGACAGTCCATTGCCTGTGGAAAATCCTTCCACATCCATGGACGATACATCATGGTTCACTGAAGATCCAGTGACCATGGGCAATGATGTGCCAGGCAATGGTATTGGGGATGAATTAGTGACGCTGGGCAATATTAGTACACCTACTATACCAAAAGAAAAAAGAAGTTTTAGGTCTAATGGTAATGTTTGTTACTCAATAACACTAATAAATATTTTGGGGGTGACAAAGTTTGACGTTAGTGAAGTAGCTGAACAGAATAATGTTATAAATAATGTTTGTTTTCCTATAATTAATGCATTTTTGTTTTACAGCTGGTGTCAAACGGAAGCTACTGAAGCCAGATAACGGGTGCCAAGCTCGAAATATAGCATTAGCTGAATATTATAATGTTAAGAGAAAATTTTTAGAGAGTAAGTTTAAAAATATAAAATTAGAAAATGAAAAACTAAAATTAGAGATAAGGAAGCTGAAGGGAGAGGATGTTTAAAATTATTGTATGTACCTTAGTATTATTTCCTTTATTTCATTATACATATTATTAGTAAGTCATAATTTCGTCATTTAAGTATTTAGTTTTTAATGTAAACTTGCCTGTAGTGTAAATATAATTTTATCTATGGAATTACACAGAACTATTATTATTGATTCAAGTTAAGTCAAATCAGAAGACTGATTGTATTTTATTTTACCTACAATACCTACTGTGATTTATGGGACTGTGGCTGATTGATAGAGAAACAAAAGTAATATTCTTATTGTTAATAATTTTAATTTTTAGTTATTGTAACTAAGTTGAATTAAGTCAAATCAGAAGACTGATTGTAATATGTACAATACAATACTGCTGGGGAGTTTGTTGCCCCACTTCTCCCCAGCGAAAGCACTAGGAAGTGGTGAAGGGTGGGCGTTTCGGGGGACTGACTTTTGTAATTTTGACGTTCGTAAAGTGCTGATTCTCAGCCTAGTTTGAATAAATGACTTTTGATTTTGAATTAAACAATAATTTTGAAAAATGTATATTTTATTTCTTGAAATTCTCATTGTTTAATAATTTTGAAGATAATAAAAAGCAAAACTAAAGTGGGAACAATGCAAATCTAACCAAATCAATTTACAAATTATCTCAAGGACTAATATTTTTGTAAAATAATGTAAAAAGTGTTAAAAATAATTTAAAATTAATCCTTGTCTATGTCTGATATCATTTTGAATGTCCGAACTTTCTGATGTCACAGTAATTTCCCTTTCTTCTGGCATTTCTACTTCGGGAGGTACTTCTTCAATATTATAATTTCTGCAGATGTTGTGAAGAACAGCTGTAGCAATTATAACTGCTTGTATGTTATATAATGACAAGCGCATGGTCAATGATATAACTGGGAAGCGACGTTTCCAGACTCCAAATGTCCTAAACAAAAATTTTTTTTTAAATTGATTAAGAAAAAAATAGTCCCATGAATAGGTTCTTATTATCCCAAAGATTGAAGTGAAAACTTTATAATATGGCGATTTTACCTTTCAATTGTGTTTCTTGTTTTTATCTGAGCCTCATTGTACCTTATTTCCTGGCTAGTTGATGGGTTTAACAAAGGTGTGAGCAAGTAAGGCCGGTTTGGATAGGCACTGTCCCCAAGTAACCAGCGATTTCCTAGGATACCATCTTCACATTGGGCTGTAATAATAGTTATTTACATCATCAGAAATTCATAATTATTATTTTAAATGTTATTAGAAAGGACAATAAACCGGAATAAACCCAATATTACCTCTTAATACTGAATTATTAAAAATAGTAGCATCATGAGCGGAACCAGGCCACCGAGCAACAACATTCATTAATTTAAGGTCTGCATCACAAACAGCTTGGACATTAATTGAAAAGTATCCTTTTCTATTTCTATATTCCTCACCTATTGTTGAACCTGAAATACCAAATATTTTATTTGTTATTGCATATGTATGGTAACTTCCAATGATTAAAGTAAACTTTTCAGGACTACTTACATGGAGACTGAATGTGTACATGTGTACAGTCAATAGCACCACATACTCTAGGAAATTGTGCTATGTTATAAAATTTGTCTGTAGTTCTAGAATGCAGAAATATGTATTTGTTATACAATCTAGCGATAGCAGCAGATATGTCTGCCACTATTCTACATGCTGACGATAAGGATACTCCAGCAAAGTCGGCCACTGAATTAAGCATAGTCCCCAATGCATAAAATCGAAGTGCCAATAAAACTTGATGCAATGGTGGTATACCATTATTCCTGAAATTGAGACTATTATTAAGTATCTGTTCTTTTAGGTTATGTTTATGTATTGAAGTAATTTGAGCAGACAAAACATTGAAATATAATCATTGAGACAAAACAAATTTCTTACCGTCTCGATTTCACTTTGATATAGGGCATTATTTCATTCAAAACAGATTCAACTGATGCTTTGTTCATTCTGAATCTGAATACAAACTCTGCGTCGGTTAAACTTGCCATGAAGTTTATTCGGCGAAAAGTTTTTGAGGACACAGCTCTCTCTTGTTCGCTGTCGCTGCTATCCCAATCCGATAACTGAGCTAATACTTCAAGATCACTATCACTATCACTTGAAAATATTTCCATTTTCACGTTTTTGCACAGTACAATCGGTCAATATTTGAGGATCGCAAATAAAGATCAATAACGTTCAAAAATAGATTTGTCAAAATCAGAGATCGGTTATAGAATACGGATAGCTGTCACTTTCAAACAAATACCAATCTAAAAATCCGATCCGTCCTCCCAAAGATGGATTGAAAAAAAAGATCGGCATATCGAGTTTTCGATCGGTTATTGAAATACTAAAAGTAGGAAATGGATTCAAATATCAATCTCGACCAGCAAATTAAGGATTGGGATTGAATATAGAAAGCGGCCGTTAGTCTGTGCTAAGTAAATGTATTTTCATTCTTTCTTTATTGCTCGCAACAAAATAGATAAGAGAAATATTTTCTTTCTTTCTTTGCGGTCGGCATTCTTTGGATATTATTATTTTAATGATATCCTTTAATCAATATTTTTTTAAAACAGCGTATGATATAATTTTCCTTCTATAATACTCTTCGGAAGGGAGTTGGCTGTAATCCACCACGCGGAATCAGTACGTCTTGGTAGATGTCACATCTCTTCGAACTTTTGGTTCTAGGACATGCCGGTTTCCCATCTCTTCTTTAGTTTGATATCCTTTATCACTTTTAAACTTTAGCCAAAGCGACTCAAGCGAATCCTGCGCGGGAAAATTAAAGCAATAATCGCTCGCGCCTATTGTATCAGCTAGCATGTATGAAGTTGTTCAACTTGCGGATATTCGCGTGACTTCCCAATCATTAAAATAATCGACACGCGCAGTTGCGTGCGGCCAGAGCTTTACTGAAGAGCGTGTTTCCTTTATTTAGGTCACCGTTTCTAGTCACCAAGTTCATCAAACATTGTTTGAGGCGAGGGATTGACGTTTTAAAATAATACTGCGATCCATCAGTTTGATTTGATGGATTGATCACAATCCGCTTTGATGGATGAAGAAGACCCGCTCTGCACTTTCAATATTGTGGTGTTTTTCATACAGCTCATACTATGTATATACAAAACATATGTAACAAAAATCGTTTTCGGGTACAAATGTCACCCAAATCAGTAAGTCAAGCCATCATGATATATGTATAGTAAAGCATTGATCTATGTTCCTTGAGACGTAAAGGTTAGTTAGGTCATCATCTGTCATAGCCTTTTCCCAACTATATTGAGATCGGTTTATATCGAAAAATGACCACTGCTGGACTAAGGCCGTGATGCACCGCCACTTCGACCGGTTCTGTGCTTCTTGCATCCAGGGGATTCCTGCAGCCGTCGTCGGTTCACCTTATGGGTGGCCTTCCAACGCCCAACGTCTTCCGGTACGCGGTCGTCGCCTCTCCAGAACCTTTCGGCCCCATCGGCCATCTTTTCTGCGAGCAATGTGCCTTGCCCACTGCCAGTTCTGTTTGGCAATTCTTCGGGCTATGTCGGTTAGTCGATTACCTTGGTTCTCCTAAGGATCTCTTTATTTCTGATTCGATCACGTAGGGAAACTGTAAGTATGCCCCTCTCCATTGCCCTTTGGGTGACCTTCAGCCTTCTAATGAGGCTCATTATGAGCGACCACGTTTCAGTTACTGGTCGCAAGCGAGATTGCTGACTGCGTAAGGTCCCGGGTCAGGCAGTGTTATTCCATTAGGAAATTCGCAGTAGCTGCCCGGAATTTGGAAGTTGGTAGTGTGATACCCCCGTGCCTCGGAAAGCACTTTACGCCGTTGGTCCTACGCCATGCTGTAAATGATGTCAACTATCACTCCCTTAAAGCTTTGCACTCAGCTTCCAAATACCCTGTATAAAGGTAAATTAAGTAAAACTCATATTTAATATACCTAATAATATTTATTTTCCTTTAAACAGAGTTGCATTACAGCTGCATAGATATATTACTAACAATTATTTATCTGAAGAAGATGGTGTTGGATGGCAAACTGAATACACATCTGTTGGCTTGGGGGCTTCAATTTGATCACTAGACTTAATGATTACAGAGTTCCTCCCTAAATTCCCGAGTTCAGCTTCTAATAAAATTTCATTAATGTATTTTTCTGCATAAAGTCTTTGCGTGCGGCTTAAATTATCTAACTTATGACTCCAATACAGTGCTGTCGGGGTTAAAGTATGAACGGTTGATGGTGCGCTCACGGATTGAGATAAGAATGAATGTTGTTGTAGTCCAGTCAAATTAGACTTTGAAGGTTACAATAATTCCCATAGAGCTAAAAATTGGTATGAATGTTCAGAATACTATTATAAATGAATTGTGAAAAGTCCCCATGAATCCCCCTTGTGCAAAATTTTTTATTGATGGTGAAAGTTTGCAAAAATAGGTTTTTCGCGTTTTTCAGCTAAGCGGTGAGTTTTACAGCAAAAATAGTTCAGACAAAAATTGTAGATCATCCGATTCTCTACAAAAAATGTATCCACACTTTTTTTCATAATTATTGCCATTTCCGTGATATAGCGGTTGAAAGAATTGAAAAAATATTTTATTCGTAATATGCACGTTAATGTACTTTTATATACATTTTTGAACCGTTATACGAGTAAACATATGAGTCCCTGTCTTTTTTTTTTTTTTTAGCCTGCGTTGTCCCACTCATGGGCAAAGGCCTCCATCCACTCCTTCCATCATTCGCGAGCCCGCGCGTCCTCCTTCCAGTTTTGATGGAACCTATCCAGCTCGTCCCGCCATCTCCTACGTGGTCTGCCGCGACCCCGCCTCACTGTCTTATACATACAAAATACCAGACATCTGTAAAAATTCACGTGCACGGTATCAATGCTACTTTTTCGAGTACAATTTTTTCGACACTGCACATGAATTTTTACAGATTTCTGGTATTTTGTATGTATAAGACAGTGGCAAAAATGTGGGCCCAAATAGCGCAGAATTGGTGCCCTGAGACAGTGAGGCGGGGTCGCGGCAGACCACGTAGGAGATGGCGGGACGAGCTGGATAGGTTCCATCAAAACTGGAAGGAGGACGCGCGGGCTCGCGACAGATGGAAGGAGTGGAGGGAGGCCTTTGCCCAGGAGTGGGACAGCGCAGGCTAAATAAAAAAAAAATAAGACAGGCGGGGATAGAAGGAGGACGCGCGGGCTCGCGAAAGATGGAAGGAGTGGAGGGAGGCCTTTGCCCATGAGTGGGACAGCGCAGGCTAAACAAAAAAAAAAAAAAAGACAGGCACTCATATGTTAACTCGTATAACGGTTCAAAAATGTATATAAAAGTACATACATTAACGTGCATATTACGAATAAAATATTTTTTTCAATTCTTTCAACCGCTAATATCACGGAAATGGCAATAATTATGAAAAAAAGTGTGGATACATTTTTTGTAGAAAATCGGATGATTTACAATTTTTGTCTGAACTATTTTTGCTGTAAAACTCACCGTTTAGCTGAAAAACGCGAAAAACCAATTTTTGCAAACTTTCACCATCAATAAAAAAATTTGCACAAGGGGGATTGATGGGGACTTTTCACAATTCATTTATAATAGTATTCTGAACATTCATACCAATTTTTAGCTCTATGGGAATTATTGTAACCTTACCTCTATTTTAAGGACTAATTTGACTGGGCTATTGTTCTAATGGTGCATTCACAGATTGAGGTACAAATGCATGTTGTTGATCTAATGGTGCATTCACGGATTGAGCTAAAAATGAATGTTGTTGATCTAATGGTGCATTCACAGATTGCGGTTTGAATGAATGTTGTTGATCTAATGGTGCATTCAGTGAGTGGGGTGAAAATGAAGTACAAGATTTGTTCTCTAGTTCATTTTGTTCTGATATTGGCTGTTTCCATCGTTTTGGAGGCGGTGGGACAAGTCTGTCTCGATGTTGTCCTTCCGATTCTGAATCCTCTGATGCTGTAGAAGTGCGCTAGAAAAAACAAAAATAAATACGGTTATTTTGTTTTATTAACATGTAAATGTGAGTTCATTTGCCCTGTAGTTTCAGACCTGTAGGTTTGCGACCACCCTCCCACCGGAGTCCGGCGTCAAGCAGCCTGCTGTGTTTCGTCGATGTGTGGGAGTTCCGGTGCCTTAGGCATCTTCTGGGCACGCTCGTTCCATCACAGACCTCATCCATCGCTTTCCATCAGGCGTGATCGAGGTCAAGAGCGGGCCCATTCAGCAATAAAAAAAAAAAAACAGGGGCACTCCGGGAGTGCCGACAGAGATGAAAACTTGAATAATTACGTGTGTATTTTTTAATCGTCTTATAAACAAAACACGCGCGGTGTCGCTTACGGTAATAGTGGCGCGAGTTCAACGGTTTTTTCCCCATATCAAAAAATGCCCAACGCGCCTAAAGAAATTTTCACATCAAAAATAAGTAGTTTATTAAAATGATTGCCTTGAATTGGATAAAACTTTCGGCAATCATTCTAATGTATACCTTACCTTACTGAGATAAGGGTTATATTGCAATGACTTACTAATTTACGAGAAGACGTTTTACGTCGATCGTGAATGTGCTACTTTAAGTGAATTCTGGGGTCAACAACCCCGGCCGCCCGCTCTGCATGTACCTATTGCCATGTAAGTTTTGCCTTGTTTTGCTTTTTTCGTGTTAAACACTACATGAAATAGGGATAGAATCATTATCATGATACCTAATAATACCCTCACGGATCGGACATTTTTTTTTTCATATTCTATAGATACTGAAACATAATAGCCGGCAATCAACCTGTAAAATCATGGAACCGACTCAGATCCTATTGTTTGGCGCAGGACCTCTGACCACATTGAGTTAGGAGACAGGCAGTAGTTTCTACCTGAATGCGTCCATTTATTACGGTCCTCAAATGACACAGTTTTATTGTTTTTCGCGAATTTAATAGTAGCATTTTGACAGTTCAACAACATTCATTGCGTTATTTCCGTTGTTGAGCAGACACATTTTTCAAACATATGAAGCAATGGATTAGCAATATCCTTCAAAATTATTCAAATTGTGATAGAGTGTTGCGCAATCAGAGACCTGATTAGTAAATTAAAAAAAATGAACAGACCATAGACACTCACCCGACCTAATGGTTGTCCTTTTCTTTTTAAAAATGTCAATAAATGGAACGCCCATGATCGAGGCTTATACACAACACCAGTACGACCTCGTGAGCGTTTAGACGCCTCGTATCTTATTCCATTCTCTCCTAAAGTTTGACCGTATACTGTTAATTTTCTTTTTGACATCGTCAACGGTTGCGTCACTTTTAATTTTCTTATAAATTCTTTGTAACTTGCTCAATGCTATTCCTCTTCTAATTGAATTTTGATAATGTTGTGAGAAATTGTCCCAGAGCTCGGGTAGTGATTCGTACTTTAAAATTAACTCTTTTAGAATAATTTTCTCCATTGTTGCGGGTTCGACCTCCGAGACCTCCGGCGACAGCGCGGGTTCCGATTCCGTGCTTTCGATTTTAAAAACGGTGTTTTCCATTGCTGTCAATGTGCAATCAATCAAATTTTTCCAAAAAATATCATAGGCGAGGGTTTTCTGTTTCGTTTTTTTTTTATAAATTTTCCACTCGTGGCTTGACAAAACATCGATATTTCCGCAGTATATTTAAGATTTATATGATACATATAACCCTTTCGGAGTAAATTCTTTAAATGATCGTGAAAACTTCATCAAAATCCATTTGATAGTTTAGAAGAACAAGCGCACACACTCGAAAAGAAAACTTTGTTTTACATAAACAATTTAGAGGTTAATTAGAGATTGGAATATAAGAGCCCATCACTTTCTATTTATTCTTTCATTTTTAAACTAATTGCTAAGGTATTAACCACACAAGCTTTAACGTTTGTCTCAGTATTTATTTTAACACGTGTGCACTGTATCACGCACAACGCAATACTGACGCCAGTGACGCGAACGCGATCAATATTGAATGAATGTACGCGAACGAACCAACGCGGATTGTGATCAGACAAATTATTTTGATGGATCGAAGATTAATCGGGGGAGCTATACGTTCAATAAATACTGATCAGTATTTTCGCAATCCGGAGTTGGAATTCTGTGATAAATATGTATTGAAAAAATACTGAAATCCGTCTACTATAGGTACTCACACTAGTTTAGACGACCAATAAAAATTAAAAAAAAAAACAAGAATCGAATTTCAATTAATATTTAAGTGTGTCGTTGGGTTCGCATTTTCGTTGTTTGTCACCGACTTCCGAATTTAAAGTTATTTTTCACTTTGTTGTATTTCTTATTTGGAAATCGGCTGTTTTTTTTTTCAAAATTTTTTATTTTTCTTTTTAAGTTGGTACTTACCTTACAAACTCGTATAACACTACTTGCTATGTATCATCAATATAAACTAAGTGGCAAAAAACATCAAAAAAAAACCTACAGTCGATATGAGAACCTCCTTTTTTGAAGTCGGTTAAAAAACCTTTATCATTATTAAACATCCGCGTAGAGTAGGGTAGAGTAAGTTGATCCTTTATATTATTTGTCGATTTATTTCAAATAAGTAATTAATTGTACTAAGTAATTGTAGTAAATTATTGTCGTGTAATAATAAGTAATTGTATTTATTGATAAATTATTTTCATAATATGAGGTTTTTGAAAAAAAAAGTGAGATTTCTGTGCCATATGCTTCTACTCAGTTCACCTTTTATACCCTGTATTTGTCCAAATGGTAAAATAGTCAGCCGGTAAATGTATGTGAACTACAGTAATTATTGAAAGTCTAACCTTCATCTCACGCTTACTTATTCCGAGTCTGACCACAGTATACTCCAGTATCTCAACTAGGCCATTTTTGTGAAATCAAACGCGACTGATAGGGATGTTAACCAAACTTTTTGTAAAAATTTAAAAATTTATTATTTCATTGAGTTGCTAACAGTTAATGCACTAGTATTTTTGACCACGGCTTCGTCCGCATAGCCGCCATTTTAAACTTTAGTTACTGAACCGATTGCTTTCAAAGTCGTTTCCCGAGTATCCATCCGAATCCTAAACTCGAATCTGTTTTCAAAATTGAAAAAAAGAGTCTCCGTTTTGCTTTTTATATTACTGGGCCGATTGCTTTACCAGGCCCGTGCCGGACGGTGCGTACGTGTTCCACGCGCCCCTCAAAGAGATGTCAGCAGCAATTGAAGGGGCCCGTGAGTGCCGAGGCTTGCCGGGTCAGCGGTATTGTCCGAAAGGGTTACCACTGGCCCGGAACATAAAGGGCTAAGGGGGAACACGGGTGGGTTTTAGTCAGTAAAAGTCTGACACTCCCTTCCGCTCCACCCAGAGCGGGAGGGGTCATTAAAAATTTGATGATTTCCCATGCTGAAAAAAAAAGCGTCTAATGGTCAGCATACAATGCCACAAGCTACAAAGATCGTTTGACACACTTGAATGACATTGATAGGGGGCGTTTTTGTGAAACCGTATAAAGAAACAAGATGACGGCATTAGTTCCGATTTTGGCCACGTGCCGCAACAGGGTGTTGATAGCTATAAATGATAAATGATTTTATTTTTGTAAGTAGGTTTGCACAAACACTTTTACACGTCAATTATATATTTTTTTAAATTAGATGAGGTCGGCGTTTCCTATCTGACTACTCTGAGAAGAAAGGCCGAAACAAACTCAGAGGTCACATGGTCTCTTTTAAAGTCCACACATAATCTTGGTCAGGTTATATGAAGGCCATGTAGATCGATGTCTGAGATGGTCTTTTGAGGAAAGAACCACATATTGAGAGGACCTGTCCAGTCAGTGCACGCATTTGTCAGAAATCGTGCAGCTCTCTAAGCAATATTATTTACAGACTAGCTTCTGCCCGCGCCTTCGTTCGCGGGAAATTTATTAGTCCCTCGACCCACCCCGTCGCATAGCATCGCCCGTCCGCGCTATCGTTTTCGCTTAGCGATCTGTCTTTTTTCTTGGCTCCTCAAGAATTGGGCTATCAAATGCAAAAAGAATTTTTCAAATCCAACTAGTAGTTTCAGTGCTTCGCGCGTTCAAACAAAAAATCTTCTTGTTCTGCTTTATTCTAAGTATAGATTAAACAGGTGCAAAATAGTTTCGGAAGATAAAAATTGTTTGCCGTGCGTGCGTTAACTGCCTGTGTAGTTGTTTGGCTGTGATTGACGGATAACCTACAGTATAAAGTGATAAATACGTTTGTATCTATCACTTTATTGTTTGTGTGGTCGCACGAATGACTGATGAGTCATTCATTTTGTGCTCATGCATCATACTAGCGATTTCGTCCGCGTGGAAGTCTCGTACTATGCCATAAAACATATCCTATGGCATTCGGCAATAGTAGCTGTCCATCGATGAAAGAATTTTAGAAATTGCATCAGAAGTTCTGGAAATTACCTACACACTCACAAATTTTACCTTTATGTAATAATAGTGGGCGTAGATTAAGCTCATATAAATGTTTTTTTTTTTCGTAGGAGTACATAACAGGCTCATCCTGCGAGCTCCTAGTAGTTCGCTGCGAGCGTGCCCGCGCCGAAGCACGCGTGCTCGCGCTGCGTGCATTACACGACGAGTTGACGTCACGGCGCGGCGTGTTCGAAGCGCCCGGGGGCAGTGCGGGGGATAGGCAGGCTGGCAAGCAGATTGGAGTTATAGATAAGGCTATTGTAAGTAACTTTACAATCCTTTGTTTAAATTACACACAGCATGAGTACAAAGGGAAGCCCTCAAAGTAATTACAGTACCCGGCGATAAATATTGCACATCGACCTTTGGAAAGAGACAATCGGCTAATTTCGGCTTCGTAGAGCGTTATCTCTGTCGCACGAAATACAAACAGTCCGGTATCTATTAGGAGCTGTTAAAACAATTATGATTTGCTTCTTTTGATAATTATTTTTATTCTTTGTATAAAATACAAAAAAAGGTAAAGGTCGATGTGCAATATTTATCGCCGGGTACTGTATATTCTATCTTTTTATCTGTCTAATTTTAAAAGAGTGGATTGAAATCAGAGAAAAGCGTTATTGTCTTGGGGGCTGTCTGTTGTAACTTTTGACGTTCAAATAGAGCACAGCGGGACAACTCTCGTAATTTTATGAACGTTCACAGTCTGCTCTATCTCAAACTGTCAAAAATACCTCTAAAATCCCTACATTTTTGACACGTTTTTGACATTCATTGTTACTGAGGTGAGACAGCGACTAGATTTTCAACGTTTTTAATTACGGGAATTGGCCTTCTGATTGCAGCCGAATTAGAATACATTGTTTATGCTATTTTAATTTATTTTTTAATGAAAGAGACTGAAAACATTCAGATATCCTAAGGAAAATAGGCGCTTCGGAAATATCTTCGAAAACACAAACGCGCCATGATGTCATCTAATATAGAGCTGTAACAACCATGGAAGTACTTACCTATTTCGTATTACCACGGCATGATTGCAAAGATTAACAACTCTGTGGAATTCCAAAAAACTTTTCAATGACAGATGTCGATCTGCGACTGGACTAGGTAACCCCACAGAGAGAAAACTGCATACAAAGGTGCAATGATGGGTGCACTACTACAAAGCGCGGCAATCTAAAACTTAGAAGCTTAGCCTCTGTGGGTGGTTACTCTGTGGCATGACGTTCGTGCGAATTCGGAAACACGAAGTTTACCGAAGCGCAAACCTTTTGTGGTTTACTGTAAGAACGTTTTATTACAGGAAAGCAAGCGCGAAGAGCTAAAGCGCTTGATAACGTCGCTTGCTATAACGGAGCGCAAGATACAGACCGTGCGAGAGTGTCTCATCACTGTGTTCAACAGCTTCCATAGTGATGCCTGGTTTACGGAGAACGACCAGTTTGGAGGTACCTACGTGGTTGTACAACTGTTTTTATAAATTGTTGTTGTTGTTGTTGTTGTTTTTTAGTTTTTGTATATAAATATAAAAATAATTTTAAATAATATAATATTTTTTATTAAATTTTTCTTTTTATTTAGTTAAACTGAGATTAAATCTAACTCTTACCTAACTTGTCCCAAATTTGGAATCTTTCATGATAAATGTCGTTAACCGTTTTGAATTTGCTTAGGTCAATTGTCAATTCTACAAGATTCAGTATTTACTCTTCGCCGGTTCTACGAGGAGACACGAGAGAGGCATAGGAACAAAGTCAACCTGAGTATGGACCTAGATACTTCGGAGAACTGCTCGTATGATGCTGCAGGTAAACCATCGTGTTAAAAATCAAATGTCATTTATTCAAATTAGGTTGAGAATCAGCACTTTTTGAACGTCAAAATTACAGAAGACAGTCCCCCAAAACGCCCGCCCTTCACCACTTCCTAGTACTTCAGTTGGGAATAGAAACAATCACTAGGGAAGAAGTGGCGCAAGAAACTCACCAGCATCACAGCTGTCTGTTATGTTAGAAAAAGAAAAACTTACATAAAATTCTAGGTCAGAATGTAAACTAGTTTATAAGATTCATTTTTGTAAACTACTTTTTGACAATGCCTCTTGGCCTCATCATCTGCATAGCCTTTTCCAAACTATATTGTAATCTGCCAGTCAGCTTCCAGTCTAACCGGATGCAGTTGAATACCAGTATTTAACATGGATCGTTCGATCTATCTTACATCCACAACCCAGTTACTGGGTAACACGATACGCCTTGGCCTATTGATTTAAAAAAACTAAACACGTTTCGTTGCCATGAATAAAATATTTATTTTCTAGAAAATGCGAATCCAACATTCATCGATGAGCTGAAAATCTACTTGAGGAAATTCAAATTGGAGAAGAACAGAAAATTGGTGTTGGATAGGTAAGCATATAACAGTACCTTTTAGTTGAATTGGCGAAACTTTATACGTACTAATTATCCATACTTATATTATAAATTCGAAAGTAACTCTGTCTGTCTCTCTGTATGTCACCTTTTCACGCCAAAACTACTGAACGGATTTCGATAAAATTTGGCAGAGAGATAGATTGCATCCCGGGGAAGGACATAGGATAGTGTTTATCCCAATATTCCCACGGGAACAACACTTATGCGGGCCAAACCGCGGGGCGCAGCTAGTTAGAAATAAACTCGCGTAGCCCACCCACAAACAGTGACATTTGACATTTCGGAGACCTCACGCTACACTGTGCCTCTAGCGGTGAATTCATAAGCGATAGCCCTCATTCAGTTATCCCAGAGTTACCAAAAGTTTTTTTTTTATAGTGGCGAAAAGATCTGGATATTCGAAACCCTTCAATCGTCGATCGACCGGCTGCACTCGAGCTGGCAACGCAATGACGTCACGTGCTCGCTTGTATGTCCGTCCGTCAGTCTGTCGCGCAATCTACTGCGGCTGATTCTGATGGTGGAGAACAAGGAACATATGGAGGGTTTGTTGAAGGCGCTGGAGGGTAGTCAGAAAAAGGAAATGGCTATAGGTGAGGAGATTTTTGTTCCTAGTTTACTATTGATATGGGTTTAGATGAAGTTTTTTAATTATTCTAAATCTAATCCCATTCGGAAATATCTGGCAGTTGTAACTGGTAACAGTGCCAAGGCAGTCAATGATATTTGATGTAACACACTGGTACAGAGAGCAGTGGTGGCCCAGTGATAAGGGATGTGATTTACGAGCTTTAGGTCGTAGGTTCGAATCCAGAAAGGCGCTTTACTTTGTGTAAATAATTTCATCACTACTGGCTCTCAAAACGGTGAAGGAAAACATCGTGAGGAAACCGGCATGTCCTAGAACCAAAAATTCGAAGACATGTGACATCTACCAACCCACACTGGGGCCCGCGTGGATTACAGTGGATACCTCTCGAAGAAAGGTAGCTTGTGTCCTAGCAGTGGGAACATTATAGGCTGTATGTTAGTACCAATTCATAATAATATTATAAATTCAAAAGTAACTCTGTCTATGGCATTACCTGTTCACGCCTAAACCACTGAACGGATTTCAATAAAATTTAGCAAGGAGATAGATGGCATCCTGGGAAGGATATGGGCTACATTTTCTCCCGATAGCACGTTCCCTTGGGATAATTCCCGACATCCACGCGGGCATAACCGCGGGCAGAAGGTTGTTTAGAAATATAAGGCAAATGCCAAGGCCAAAGACACTCAAGGATATTCGGTGGAATGCACTGGTGCGGTCAGCTATAAAACTCAAATACTGTAACTCTTACAATAGCAACTCAAAAATCAAAATATTTTATTTCACATAAATTTACGTGGACGGTTCCAATTGGTCGTTAAACTAATATTATAGAGGTTTTTTTTTCGTTTTTGTACTTTGTTTGTTACGGTAGACCATGACCTGGATTAGAACAAGGGATACTTTTTATCCCGATATTCCCACGGGAACGACACTTATGCGGGTGAATCCGCGGGACACAACTAGTAAATTATCGAACTCACAACTTGCCACGATCAATAAAATTACCCTTTTCCTTTCCTATTTCCAGACATATCATCAGAAACGGAAGAAGAACAGAGAACCCTAGACAAAATAAAGAAGCAACTCAACGAGAATCTAATAAGCCTTCAAAAAACCACAAAAACATTAGACCTAGCACATGACCATCTCCAGCTGTGGTCTGACAATGACATGAAGAAATATATCTCCTGTAATAGGACCGTTGATGGGAAGACTTTTGAGGAATATGAAGGATACTATTTAGAGAGCTTGAACCTTAATATTTAAGGCGAACGCGTCAGGGAAACCCGCGATATTCAATGAACATCATTCATTCGTACCCAAAAATTTAAAGTACCAAAGAAAAAAAAAAACATATTTTAATAAGAAGTTTATATTTAAAACATGATCAGGATGTTAAATTCAATTAAAAGTGGCTATTTTTTTTAATCTTATGCTTATAAAACTTGATATGAAAATATGATTTTGGCTTTTTCAATCTCGAACAACAGCTGGATGTTAATTTGAGACTTTCGCTGTAATATTAAAAAATGTTCAAGATGTTATTTCTCATTAGAAAATAGTACCTACTTACTTTTTTTCTGACTTTAATTTTTGGGCATAAAATGTTCGACACTTGAATGATGTCCTCTTCTTATGTTTTTTTTGCAATTTGCAGGTTTACCCTTGTGTTTACCAAGGACAAAATGTCCAGTTAGATAGGTCCAACTTCGAGAAAAAGGTCAATCGTCGAATCCGACTCGGCTGGGCAGTTTTCGGGAGGCCACACAATATCTTCTCGTCCCACATATCGCAGTGTCGCAAGACGAAAGTCTTTGACCAGTACGTGTTGCCAGTGATGACATATGGCACTGAAACGTGGTCGATCACAATGGGCTTTATTAGAAGGCTGAAAGCCACCCAAAGGGCAATGGAGAGGGCTATGCATGGAGTTTCCCTGCGTGATCGAATCAGAAATGAAGAAGACCCAAGGTAACCGACATAGCCCGAAGAATTGCCAAACTTAAGTGGCAGTGGGCGGGCACATTGCTCGCAGAACAGATGGCCGATGGGGCCGAAAGGTTCTGGAGTGGCGACCGCGTACCGGAAGACGTAGCGTTGGAAGGCCTCCCACAAGATGAAATGCTCTGTATCGCTGATTCTAATGATTATAATTCTGTAAAACCATATTTGTTACGGTCGCGAATCATATTTTAATCAACATACAATCTGACAATGATAAATGATTTTATTTTTTTAAGTATGTTTGCACAAAATTTTTTACACGTCAATCATATTTTTTTAATTAAAAACTAGACGAGTTCGGCGTTTCCTATCTGACTACTCTGAGAAGAAAGGCACACTCAAAGGTCACGGTCTCTTAAAGTCCAGACACTGACCTGCAAATTGCAATAGTAAATTTGAATTTCGCGGACTACCTTAGCGCGGAGAAATATTGTTGAATGTATTGGATCTGTATAATAAATGATTATGTTAATAATTTATTTTGTTTTTTTTTTTTATTATTTTAAAAGTTGATTGTGTAAGTATTGGGTTTTTTTGGGTGGGCAAACGAAAGTCAAACATGTAAATGTTGAAACGTAGATATTTACAAGAAAATATAATTTATTCTAGTTGCCCTTTCCAAAAGGTAGTTTGAAGTTTCGTTTGAAGACGAATGGGCAAGAAACAATATTTTGGATAAAGAAATTATTTATTTTGTTTAATTAATGTTTTTCCATATAAAATATATATTTTAAAATATTTCTTTAAAAAATATAACATGATAAGATATAAAAAATAGTAGTCCGCTGGTATCGAGAGCAGGGTCCATGCTACCGCTGGTTAGGGCAACGGGAAACTCCTCGCGATAGGAGCCGTATTTGGAGTACAGTGCGTGCCACGTAAGAAGAGACTTGACACACCACGTGGTCTGACATGCTCAGAACACGATTTTAGGTATATTTAGCGGTGTGAGGTCTGAGTGCGGTACGGGACCGGACGTCATAGGGGCGGCGGAAAGAGGCGGGGTCAAGTCTCTTCTTACGTGGCACGCACTGTACTGCCTTCTGGATCAGGTCCTTGATCCAACCGCCTAACGAGAGCCTGAGAGAGATGTTGATCAACGCTATCGGCCATCAGGCCATTAGCCGTTACGAAAATCGGCACAATGATAGCCGGGCTCACATTCCACATGTCAATAATAATCTCGTCTGCT
Organism: Luperina testacea; assembly: GCA_927399505.1. Taxonomy (NCBI): domain Eukaryota; kingdom Metazoa; phylum Arthropoda; class Insecta; order Lepidoptera; family Noctuidae; genus Luperina; species Luperina testacea. The sequence goes on along the minus strand of OV656777.1, from coordinate 9,117,079 downwards.
AAGTCGAGATGTTTGGTTTGTTTTGTATGCCACTTGAAACCTACTTTAGAAAATCAATTATTTTTTCGAGATTTTCAGTTTTCTAGCAACTTGCGGTGCTATAGGTAGCTAGGTATTTGTAGAGGTATTTGTGAAGTAGGACGCATTCATTTCTGTAACACGCTTCTCTGTGGTCTGCGGTTGACTACCGCCTGCGGTCCGAGCCTCCGAGCGTCCGTCGAGAAAAGGTGCGATAACGGTTCACAGGATGCTATATTTAGGCTACCTACCTACATTTATACAAATATCTGCTACAGCTAACAAGTTCTATCCACACATATCAGGGCTCTGGCCGGGTCCATGGACGGACCGTGCTCCGTCAGGGGCTACAAGCTACAACACCACACAATCTGGGTGGTATTCCTCGCCAACACGCCGCGCCGCCTCGCAAACGTAACACCTGGCGTTCCGAAAACCTAAAAACATTCTAATAAACACTCAATGTTACCATATGCATAGTCACGAGCGCGACTCAGGAAGGATTGTTTTTTTTTTTTTTTTGAAATATTCCAACATAATTACGATACTGTGACGATATAGAACGTGTTGGGAGTTTCTTATCGGGTTTCAGTTGAAAATACCTAATTGAAAAGTCAGGCAGTTGGCCCATTTAATTTTTATCTTACAGATAAGGTAACTTCAAGACTGCAGTAAGTTGGTGTTAAAAGAACTGATTTTTCGAGATCTGCGATAGGTATTTGCAAAATCAGAAGCTCAAACCGCTCTTTGTGGTGCTGCTTGGCCAAGGTATAATATAACAGCAGACCAGCAAAGACGTGCACCATATTTCATCTAAGATTAAGGCCTGAACCACGTTCCAAAAAGAGACTTACATGATTCTGGACCCTCGACGTTGAAATTTTTAGACGGATAATTTAAAAAAAAATCTACTGTTTCCTACAAAAATGCAATATCTACGCGGTCAAAATGTATGACTGACGACGAATTTCAACGTAGGGGGGTTCAGAATGATGTAGGTACTGAATCTATGGTAACAGGTTACGCGTTGATGTTCCTGCCACCACCTGTACAGACGCCAGCACATCAAGCTACTACAATCTGTCAAATGTCTTTCATAGTTTTTCAACTTTATCGCTAAAGCTTATGGTTTAAAGTTGATTGGGAAAAGGAGACGTTCAATAAATGTATGAGGCTTCGACGCTTGGTACGACGCGCGCGACTGAGCGTATTTCTTCATTGAAAAAAAAAAAAGATTCCGACGAACTGAGAACCTCCTCCTCTTTTTGAAGTCGGTTAAAAAGCAGCACTGACAACAAAGATGTACACACCCTGTATGCGATATTAACGCAACGAGCGTTAATATCGCATACAGGGTGTGTACATCGTAAATAGTGATCTAACGTTAAGGGATCGAAACACCGTAGGTACTTATTACATACAACAATTTAAACAATTTGGTACCTACCCTAAGTCCCAGTACAATGCGTGCCACGAAAGATGAGACTTGACACACCACGTGGTTTGACATGCGCAGAACACGATTTTAGGTATCTTTAGCGGTATGAGGTCTGAGTGCGGGACGGGACCGGACGTCATAGGGGCGGCGAAAAGAGCTATTTGCTGATTGCTTTTTTTTAGGTAATAAGCCTGCGGGGGAGGCGGGGTCAAGTCTCATCTTTCGTGGCACGCATTGTACAATAATATCTGATTCCATTATAATTAAAAAATAAATTTATATTATTGAAAAGGAGCGGATTTAAAAAAAAAATGCATTTTAATTTAAAAAAATTACAGGTACCTATGTAAGTTAGTACAAAATGTTTTGAACCAAATAAATAACTGAGAACCTTTTTTAGGGTTACGTACCTCAGGGGAAAAACGGAACCCTTATAAGATCACTTCTTTGGCCGTCTGTCTGTCCGTCTGTCTGTCAAGACCCTTTTTCTCAGGAACGCGTGGAGTTATAAAATTGCAATTAATATCAATCCCTTGAAGCAGTGAAAAAAACTTACTTCTAAGTCAACGCAATCAAAAATACGGGCGTTTATGTTCCGTTTATGCCGCACATTTTGACACTCTCAAAGGAATCAAAAACTGTAGGGTACTTCCCGTTGACCTAGAATCATGAAATTTGCCAAGAAGCAATGTCATGTAGCGTAGCACAAGTAAAGGAAAACATCCGAAAACTGTAAATTTGTAACTTTACATTAAACAAAAAAAAAATCCCGTGATAAACTATTACATACGCTATTACGTACTACAAATTTGTACAGAACCCTCGGTGCGCAAGCCCAATTTGCACTTGACCTGTTTTTTTTTTTTACACGGGGCCGAAACACCACACAGCGTAATGTTTTTTTACCACTATTCACGCCAAGGGCGTCGAGGGGGTGAAAAAAAATACCCCTTGTGCATAGGCCCTTATTCCATTGAAATTCTGTACTACGCTAGGCTCGAGGTCAAAATGTTACCACTGACGCTGACGTACGGTATAGTACGCGAATCGACGACTTTATTCTGAGTGTTCAAGACTCAAGTTGTCGAGTCATTGAGTCGCTCAACACGTCGCGCGATCGCGTCGGTAGGGAACAATGGAGGACCGCGCGCTGTGAGCGGAGAGCGCAGTGTCCCGTCATCCCGTGTGCCTCCGGCGAGCATTGACTTGCGTCATAGGTACCTATTATGAAAAAAACGTCCCTATACTGCGCTACGTCGCAGGTCGGGCGGATGGCGGCACGCGGCGCAGTCGTTTACACGCAGCAGGCAGCCTTGCATCGAGGTTGCCTCTATTCAAGACAGTGCCTCGACCTGAAGCACTCTACTCCATGAAGGCAACTTGCCTTCAAGACTAGTTAATGTCGGTTATTTTTCGCGCTCGAATCAGCCTCATTCAGAGCCGTGCGTTTAGTAATTAGTATCGAATTCAACGACACTCTGGCTAGTTGAATATACCTACAGCTTTTGAATAGACTGCCGTCCAGCAACAAATCCGGCAACTATCCAGTATCCGGCCTAATATCCGGTCGGATACTGGATAGTATCCGGCGGTGCTAGAATGTGCCCGATCGTTCGAGGTTCACCTAACTCTGTGGGCTCACTCAGATTGGGTTGTCGGCTGGATATCCGGTTTATAGTAGGTATGGTCGGATATCCGGTATCTGGCTAATCCACTATACGTTCATTTAATTTCTTTATACTACACTTGCTTAGTAAGTGTACCAATACTACCCCACTAAAAGGCTTGAAAGCTGTTCATTAAACCTTCTCAAAAATCTAGGCAGTTTATTGTATGGAATTTCATTACTGCCCTGAAAATCAGGCTATATAATGCGTTCATTACTAACGCGTTTTGTTTTTGAAGTGAAAACTTCTTTGGCATTGTTGCGGCTTGAAATTTTATAAAACGAAAAAGCGACAGTAAAAAGAGACATTTATAAGATTTTACATATCTCTTGCTCTGTAAGTACACCCTTACACCCCTGAATACCGGGGTGTATGACTATCATTACAGCATAGGTTTTGGAATTTGAAAAAAGAACTGTCATACTCATACTGCACGAAGAATATTTTTAAAATTTTAATTAAATACACATTTTTTTCTTCTTAATAAATGTTCATTGAAACCTGCTGTCTTGTTGTTTACTTACCTCACAATCGATATGTAAAGCAGAGTATTTATCTCGGGCGTAAGCATCAATTGCATACTCGGGTTAATTAGCGCCTTCGCTTCGCTCAGGCGCCAAAAACCTCGTATGCAATTGATGTCATACAGCCCTTGTTTAATAATCTACTATAACGTGGGAGAAAATGAGACAGAAAGCATTATACAGTGTTTTTGAGTGTATTGAGTGTTATTGAGTGTTTTTGAGTGTTATTGAGTGTTATTGAGTGTTATTGCGTGTTTTTGAGTGTTTTTGCGTGTTTTAAGTGTTCTTGAGTGTTTTTGTGTTTTATTGAGTGTTTTTGAGTGTTGTTGAGTGTTATTGAGTGTTTTTGCGTGTTTTTGAGTGTTGTTGAGTGTTATTGCGTGTTTTTGAGTGTTCTTGAGTGTTTTGAGTGTTTTTGAGTGTTATTGAGTGTTTTTGAGTGTTATTGAGTGTTTTTGAGTGTTTTGAGTGTTATTGAGTGTATTTGAGTGTTTTTGAGTGTTTTGAGTGTTCTTGAGTGTTTTTGTGTTTTATTGAGTGTTTTTGAGTGTTTTGAGTGTTTTTGAGTGTTGTTGAGTGTTATTGAGTGTTGTTGAGTGTTATTGAGTGTTATTGAGTGTTATTGAGTGTTTTTGAGTGTTTTTGAGTGTTTTTGAGTGTTATTGAGTGTTTTTGAGTGTTATTGAGTGTTTTTGAGTGTTTTGAGTGTTTTTGAGTGTTATTGAGTGTTATTGAGTGTTTTTGAGTGTTTTGAGTGTTCTTGAGTGTTATTGAGTGTTTTTGAGTGTTTTGAGTGTTATTGAGTGTATTTGAGTGTTATTGAGTGTTTTTGAGTGTTATTGAGTGTTTTTGAGTGTTTTGAGTGTTATTGAGTGTATTTGAGTGTTTTTGAGTGTTTTGAGTGTTCTTGAGTGTTTTTGTGTTTTATTGAGTGTTTTTGAGTGTTTTGAGTGTTTTTGAGTGTTGTTGAGTGTTATTGAGTGTTGTTGAGTGTTATTGAGTGTTATTGAGTGTTATTGAGTGTTATTGAGTGTTATTGAGTGTTTTTGAGTGTTTTTGAGTGTTATTGAGTGTTTTTGAGTGTTATTGAGTGTTTTTGAGTGTTTTGAGTGTTTTTGAGTGTTATTGAGTGTTATTGAGTGTTTTTGAGTGTTTTGAGTGTTCTTGAGTGTTTTTGAGTGTTTTGAGTGTTTTTGAGTGTTGTTGAGTGTTATTGAGTGTCATTCAGTGTTTTTGCGTGTTATTGAGTGTTATTGAGCGTTTTTGCGTGTTTTTGAGTGTTCTTGAGTGTTTTTGAGTGTTTTAAGTGTTTTTGAGTGTTATTGAGTGTTTTTGAGTGTTTTGAGTGTTTTTGAGTGTCTTGAGTGTTTTTGAGTGTTTTGAGTGTTTTTGAGTGTTGACGTATTTTGTAGAAACAATTTTCTTGGTAAAGTTTAAAGTTTGGCGGTGTAAATCACAAGTTGAAATGAGTGATTCCAGTGACAATGATAGCAATTTATTAATGTAGTATAACAAGTGTAGTATAAAGCAGTATATATCACTCGAGGGTAAGTACAGATTACTAAACTCGTGTGGTTTACGGCCCTCCGCTTCGCGTCGGGCCTCAAATGTACACTCGATTAGTAATCTGTGCCTTACTCCCCTTGGTGAATAAATAGCTATTATACACGATAACAGTTTACCTAGTAGGTATATTATCGAGTTATTATTAGGTATAAAAAATAATACTAATATTATTTTATACCTAATAATAACTCGATAATATACCTACTAGGTATGAAGAACCTACTAGGTAGGTAGGTATGAAGAAAATAAACTGTTTAGGGACCTAGGTACCTAAGTACCTAGGTCCCTAAACAGTTTATTTTCTTCATAAAACAGGCCTAATCATGATACATGGTATTTATTTAGGTAGATTGACAGACGTCTGCTACAAAAGCCTGGCTCATTTATGCAGATATAGGATAGATGTAGATAGGGAATAAGGAAAAATATTCAGCCAAGCCACTGCGGTAAAATTTGTGGTAAAATAGGAAATCGTACCTAAAACCACAAAAAATGATAGGTTAAGTACGGATACTGTGAGTAACCTACCTACTGCATTGGCATGGCATGCTAGATCGATTTAATTCTGCACATTTTTATACATAGGTAATATACAGTAGGTATGTTAACTAACAGAGGGCGTTGCCGTTAACCCGCAATAGTATTATATAGCATCCATACATGCTAAAAAAAAAAAATTAAAAAAAATATTATTTCAATTCTGTTGCATGAAGTTTATTTTCAGTTGTTTTATGAAACATTTTATTGTTAGTAGGATAAATCTCTTTATTTTGAGGAGTTTGGAACAGCGCAGCGTAGAATGAGTTTTGTGTGTAGGTATACATTGATGTGTTTAGATAATTACTCGCCGAGCACATAGCTTATCTAATATAACTAGGCTATCTACGCCATTATTAATTAATGGCAACCTAATACCTACATTGTACTAATACCTAGTACCTAACTAATTAATTGCAGTTATTTATAGATGAAGAAAGGCCCGTGGCTAAATAATAACAGCCGCAGGTTAGACTGGAAGCCGACCCCAACATAGTGCTAGGCAGACGATATTATATGAGTTATTTATAGATGGAGTTTACGTTGTGGGTGAGTTGGTTCATATCGCCAATATGAAATGGTAATTAATACTTTAATTAATAACCATTTCATACTGGTTATCACCAGTATGAAATGGTTATTAATGATTATGAAGTATTAAAACCACTTTTTATCACATCTATTCAAAAAGAGCTAGTGTATTCTTCGTAAACAGGGACTAAAATAGCTCTTAAAAGTTCTAATCACCAAAGAGAACAATCACGAACATTGTATGAACAAGTAACAGGCTGTATGATAAAGAAAACAAGCGCGAAACAAAAATAAATTGTGAAAAAATAAAAAACGCGCGAAAAGCTTTCTGCTTTCGATCGTTCGTAATTGTTTACTCAAATTAGGATTTTACTTAGTTTTATAAAAAAATTGTATATCTTCTTCAAGTAATTGTATGTACCTACTTAAATTAATTAACGTACTGTTCTTATTCATGTTGCACTTACTTATTTTTTATAGTGCGTGATAAAAAGTGGAGTGTCCACCTCGGGAGCAACACTATATCTTAAGCTCGAGTGACGTACTTTGTGGAATCCCCCGCTGCGCTAAGGATTCCACTTTAGAACCCTTCATTGCGCTCGGAATTCTACTCTAGAATCCTTCGCTCCGCTCTGGATTCAAAGAAACAAGTCTCGCCTTCAAAATAGTTGTTTGTTCCCGTGGCAAACAATCTACTATTTCTTCCCGCAGAGCGCAGACTCCTCGGTGTCAGTTGTTAGAGACAGCCAATGCTCTGTGGAGACAGCATTGTCAACATCTTCCATACAAATGAAGCATATCACTGTTGTACTTGCACTAGGGCACTAATGACGCGATTTTATTACAAGTCCGTTCGCAGCGTTCACAGTCACAGAGCATGTAACACTTTATTCACAGTTATTTTACCTCTGAGCTTGCATCACTGTCAAAATTACAATGAATAAATAATGAATTATTCCCATTCTGATAAGGTCGCTGTTAGATTGTTGCTACTGACAAATCTGTCAAAACCATTTTGATCTTTATTCTCGTAAAAATAAGGTTTCTGCTATCAGAAGTAAAATAACTGTGAACGGACTGTAGACACTGCCAGCGCGGCGACCTGTCAACGACAAATGTAACAATACCATGTAGGGATATAAACCTATTGTAGGTACCTACCTAGATGGCAGCACTTAAATTGCACCAAAGACTTAATCCTCTTAAAAGTTTTAAATCACCAGTTTAAAACGGTGAACAAAAGAATAATCCTGCGATAATCACCAATTTAAAACGGTTATATGTTTCAGCTGTATCACCCCTTAAAACCTCACCAGTGAAACTTTTATATTACAAAAATTATAAAGTTAGTCTTCTTATCATTCATAATTCGATTAATTTCTAATTGTATAAACAGCACGAGAATGAATGATACAAATAATAGAACCGCGTATCATTTCATTCAATTGCCGACTGAGTGATCAATCAACTGGGGATTATTATTATTAACGCCGAGTCTGGGGTGTTGGGAGAACGCCACCCTCCCCTATTTCACTCCCACCCTGAATTCACCCTTGGCTGTTGTAGACCGGGGGTTCGAACGGCGCATGTCTCCCACCCTCGTTTCTCCTCTTGAGAACTCAGATTTTGCTCGTATTCAATCTACAGAAGGACGATATTCTACGTTGTAGTCGAAGTTTGAGCTTGTCTTGATCCTGTGTCGATCTGTTTTTGGATTACTGCGGGGTAATTGAGTAACACACTAACAGTAGCAATGGCTTTCATTTTGATAATTCAATATCATTCATTTCGTTATTTACGTTGTTGAGCAGACAACTTTTTCGATATATTCGAAAAAGTTGTCTGCTTGTCAATATACTATAACAGTCTACCTAGTATAGTATTGAGTTATTATTAGATATACCTAGCTATAAAATAATATTAGGTACCTGTACCTAAACAATTCATTCATTGCGTTATTTACGTTGTTGAGAAGACAGATTTTTCGATCATATACGAAGCAATGGTTTAGCAATATCCTTCAAAGTGATTCCGATTATGATTGAAAAAGGTGTTACACAATTAGGGTATGTACTCCTTGTGGGTCTCGACAATAGTGCAAAGCGTGGAAATCAATACTCTCTTTGCCTGGGAGTCTGCAACTTATACTGTCTTATAGGTTGCCACTTGCCACAGAGCACGGAATCGGCAGCATCTAGAGGTGGCATCAGCAGTGGGTCTAGGTACTAATAAAATGTGTGGTGCTTTAAGTGCGTTGAATGCACAAATTTGGGGGATCTACACTCTAAGTCCGTCAACGAAGTTACGAGCCCGTCCAAAAGTAGTTGAGCCGTCCAAACAAGTGACAAAAAATTTTTTTTTTTCGGTCGGGCAAATATATATTATCGAGAGTAGGGACATATCCTGTCACATAAAAATAAAAATCCAATTCAGTTTATAAATTACGGAGTTCTACAGAAAAAACATTTAAAAAAATACAACCAAATTGAGAACCTCCTTCTTTTTTTAACGCCGGTTAGAAACGAAAGTTATTGGATATAGGTAGGTTCACATAATGGAGCTAGGAGATGTTAGATATTCAATAGGATAATCAATAGTTTAAATAACTAAGTATACATGTTCAATTGGACATATTAACAGCACCTTCCCATAAAATGGTGATAAAAGATAAAAATGCTTTCAAAACTCCGTGATGCCGCTACTAACATTATTTTATATAGAGGTTCGTACCAATATAACGCAGACGGGGTGGAGGTGTGGTGTGGTGGGCAATGGGAGGGCTTGGCCCACCCCTGTCCTGCGGTAAGGATTTCCACAGAAACTCTAGCACCCCCAGGGATCAGGGACCAACTCTGCTAGCTATAGAAAAATCTATACTACGGAACTTTGTTTGGAAAAGTGTTTGTAGGTACCTTTTTTCTGTGGAAATTAGACCAGATTTAAAAAATGTATGAGGCTCTGGTATAGGTACAATAAGGGTAAGCACAAGTAGAGGTCTTTTTAAAGAGATAGTCCAGCTGTATTTTTTTTTAAAGTAGGTAAGGTAAGTACTTCATAATTATTTACATAATTTAAAAAAAAAACAAACAGTTATGATATAATTATAAAAAGGAGGGGAAATAATCAAAGGGCATCAAAAAATTCATCCGCATCTCTGTCAACAGGAACCGTGCCTAAAAGGCTGGCAGCATTGCCACGTTGTATGGCAATGCTGATTCTTTGGCCAAAAAATAGGCCAGCCCTCTGGTCACGTGAAGAGTCGACCAACCGCTAGGCGATGTCTCGAAATAAGCTGTATTTTAGATAGCTTGTTTTTCACCACCGAACCTTTATCCGCGTAAAAATTCTCGTTTTAAGTTAAAACATATCCTATGACACTCGACAATACTGTTGCTTCCCATTAGTTTTTTTTTTGTATCCTGCCACATATTTGGTACTGAAAAGATAATAACTTAATAAGTACTTAAGCAAAGTATATTTGTTTTATGGAATTGACTACAAGGAGACGATAAACTGAATACCAACATATATTGTGGCAATTCCAATGTTAATCACCACCGTAAAATGAGTTCTATTATCACCACCGCAACATGCGTTTCATTATCACCAGTGATCGGACTAGGTAGATTGATTTTTGGTACTTGTATCACAAATGCCCACAGAAAGAATAACATGGATAAGCCGTTTTCCCGGAAAGTAATTCCGGTATTTCCGGAAATTAAATTTATATTTTATTTATTTATTTATTATATTTATATTATTATTATTTCATGCTGTATTTTTGTTTCTGCTGCATGTATTGTATAGTTATTAAATTGTAAATCCGTAATTGGCTGTAAGACTAGCTTATATATCTTAAGATAAAATTTCAGAGCTGTGCATTTTGTGATTAATAAATAAATAATTTCCGGATCTAATTAAATATTGTTAATGTTGGTAGTGATATTATTACTACTCAATTCTAAAATAAATAAAAAAATTAAAGGAAGATATTAAAACTAAATTAATTTATTATTTATCTCTTTTCACGTAACGTTTTCACAACACAGTAAACAAAGAAGCGCACTTTACGAACCGAAGTCATCATGTCGTCAGTGGGCGTACGCATTGCTTCGATAACCGGTTAGTGCACCACCCATGATCCTTTGTTCTGGTTGGTCGTTGGGCTGTGTCAAATCGTGAATGTGTGCCGTAAAAAAAAATGAAGAATAAGATATAGCTCATTTTAATACAACTCCAACCTAAGTTCCGTTTTTTTTTAATAATCAACCAATTCCGAATTTCCGGAGGAATGTCCATATTAATATATACGTTTCGGATCAATGACCCCAATTCAATCTACCTACTCCGATCACTGATTATCACCACAACAAAATGAGTTTTAATAATAAGTAACCACTTTAAAACGGGTTTCGTTAATAACCACTATTTAATGATTTTTACTAATAACCTTTAGAGATGGTGATTAATATGAGTCTTAATTAATATTATATAAAGGTATTTTAAATTTAACAATAGGTAGGTAGGTATATACATGTTTTATTTATTAGTTAGCTTATTTATTAAGTAAATTTTTGTTAATTATTCTGAAAATAAATTTAGTAATAAACGAGCCAACGCAATTGTGAACAAAACCATGAGCAAAAAAAATCAATAAACATTTATTTAAACCTGACCTCTAATTAAGGTGAATGGGTAGTTGAGACCGCGAAATTCAAATTTTCTTACGTTTTTTGCAATTTGCAGGTCAGTGTCAGGTTGTATCTTGATCAACATATGATTCGCGACAATAGCAGGTACATATTTAGAGAAGTATAATCATTAGAATCAATAATACATCTTTCTAAGTTAGATTTCTACCACTAACACTTTTCATAAGAGATTGGTGGTTGGTGGTAGAAATCTAACTTAGAAAGATATATTAATGATTCTAATGATTATAATTCACTAAATATGTACCTGTTATCGTCGCGAATCATATTTTGATCAAGATACAATCTGACACTGACCTGCAAATTGCAAAAAACGTAAGAAAATTTGAATTTCGCGGTCTACCACTACCCATTCACCTTAACACTTCCGGTCAGTGGTTCTTCTTTTATAGAACCAGTAGGTATTCAGACTTATTGCATTATAATCTGCCGGCCGATTCTGTAAAAATCTCACCGTGAAAACTTAGGTGAAGTGAGTTTGTTTTTGTTAGGAATTGACACTATTGACAGCTCACTCCACGCTCACTTCACCTAAGTTTTCACGGTGAGATGGTTACAGAATCGCACTGCTGGTATAATTATCGTACTTAATTTAAAACGTTCAAAATCTAGTCGCAGTCTGATCTCAGAGATCAGACTGTGATCATTCTTCGGCTTTTTATCCGTGTTATGTCCCACCAAATTTGTGTAGGTATACCTACTTAATATAGTCAATATTAGGTACTGATTACATTTAAAGTTTGTACAAAGTGAACGCGTCACCCAATTCGCTTCATTGCTATTATTAGTACGCTCGCGTCGCTCGCAATCATACAAGGCAGGCGGGGTCGACTCATTGGGTAAACTTTGGAATACCTACGGGGGCTAGACCTGTGTTGCCAAGTTTTCCTCTATTATGTAAGACCTAAAAGTTTCGGTCTCTAATAATGACGTTTTCAAAGATGGCAACATTAGTAAAACTAAAAAGTTGCTTAGGTGTTAAAAAGCTACCATCTGGTAGTTTTAGCGACATTTTTGTTTAAATTATTAATCAACAAATTAGCCGACATAATATTTCGCATATTTATTCAACGTTAATTTTATTAGAATACAATAAATATAACTATAATTCATGCCGAATATAATAGATATACGCTCGTATAGCATAGGTTTTAACTTTAAATAAACAAAAGGGTTACCAATCAAGTCAATACATAAATAATAAATTTAATTTACTGCAACGTAACGGGCAGAGGCTACTTTCTTTCTAAAATTATTAATTTTACAAGATTAGGTGGGTACGATTTTGTTTAATGTACATGGCAGCCCCACAAATACCACTTCACATGAAAAATGTCTGCCGGCGTAAGCGCATATTGATGTTATTTCTTGTGAATTCTCTTTTTGCAACGTTAAGTGTTATCCTCGCTATTAACGACGTTGAGTAGAGCCTACGTTCCACCGTCTGTGTGCCGAATCACCTGAGTGTTGTGTACAAGATAGTGATTATAGTTTGTGTTTATGTTGTTTGTTGATAGGTATAAATTCAGTTGCCCATTTTGATAGCTCCTATGTATGCAATACCAATTGTGTAATTTATAATAAAGTACTTTTGACATAAAAGACACACTACTGTTTTTATTATAATAATACTAGTAAAAACATTTGACAAAAAATTGTGATTTATGTCAAAACTCAAACTTTTTTACTAGAAGAATTATCTCCTATCCACCTTTTAAGTTAATTTAAACAATAAGGCTGCTTGACCACCAAAGCGGAGCTGGAAAATTGTAACCAGTAAAATAGCACAATTAAACATCGGTTACAGTTTCTCAGTTCTGCTTTCGTGGACCATCTCAAAGAAATCGATTTTGAATATCCCGCTTTCACAAGTTTTTGGGGGCACCCACTAGGTGGCGCCAAAAACCGTACCATTTTATTTGTTCGTAGTTGACGTTCTTCTCCTAGAGTAAATATGTTCCTTGATACAAGGTCTCCCCCTGTGGGTCGTGCTCGCGTGGGTGCACACACAGCACATCATACACGACACAAACACAAACAAAAACTCGGGTGTTGTTTGGGCTCGGATTCTCGGAACCACAGATTAAAAAATAAGTTTAAGGGACTACTTCGAAAATCTAAAATACTCGAAAACCTACTAAGCGAGCAAAACTGATGCAATTACTTTTGAAACGTAAAAGAAGAGTGATGGCTATTATAATGTGCGTGCGCTCGAAATAAAGGACGTATGTGCCAAAACGAATTACTCCTTTTTAACCGACCTAAAAAAAGGAGGAGGTTCTCAATTCGGTTGTATTTTTATTTTATTTTTTTATGTTTTTTACCTCACCTCAGTACGCCGTCATTTATAAACCGATTTGGAATATTTATTTTTTTATTTAAAAGGATATATTTCCAGATTGGTCCCATTTTTATCAAAATTTAGTTCTAATGATGGGATCCATGAGGAATTGAGGAAATTCCTCAAATATTATAGGCACACCTATAGCGATTTGGGTATTGTTATAGTAACTCGTGCATTAGCTCTCGGAAACCACCATTTGGTGAAGTGGAACTGATGAAGAAGACCACAGATGACCACCGGAACTACTCAATAATAAGTACCTATTTCACGGGTTGCGATTCGATTATTTTAATATGGTTGCTAAGCAGTTTATGCTCGTCACAATGCGAATGGGTAAATGGAGCTGATGGTGGAATACTAAGACAATTCCTCAACAATTAACGTCCCTGCATCGGGATAAGCAATATTTTGTAAAAGGCGATGGGCAAGTTGACATTAGGCTATTGTAACTTATACATTATATACAGAAAAAAGAAATAGAATGTAATCAGGTTAAAGAAACGAACCACTTAATGAATTATTAAATAGTAATTGTAACTAGGGTTACCATATGACAGGCGTTTGCCGCATTTGACAGGCATTTTAAGGTTTAGACAGGCGTGCGGCCGGCATTGGTCTGAGACAGGCATTTTTAAATTTCGCGCCCGTGCGCGCATCACGGTTGCATAAATGCAAGCGCGCGGGCGCGAAATTCATGAAAATCTGCCAGTTTGTGTTCTCTATTTTGGCACACAATGCGAACGTAGAACGTACGTTTTCTCTCGTCAACGCCCAGTGAAGTAAAGAAAGAAATCGGCTGCCAATTGAATCAGTAAAAGCAATATTGATTACTCAGGAAAATTACAAAACTGTATCTTGTGAAGATTTTTACGTTTATGTTTTATGAAAAGAACTATTAGGTACAGCGTTTTGCTTTAGACAGGCATTTTTCTGAAAATTCAGGCATTTTAGGTATCATAGACAGGCATCCCTCTATTTACATATGGTAACCCTAATTGTAACCCTCATTCCTTAACAACTATTAACCTTACTGAAGATTCCTTGCTAAAACAGAATTATAATTATAAGTTTAGTCATAAAAAAATTAAAAAATATGCAAGAATGAATTGAATAATTAAAAAATGTAATCAATTTAGAAAACACTTTTCCAAAAATATTCCACTGAGGAAAGAACGTGTTGATGTAATGCATAAATTAGTCAATTATCAAATCAAATTAGAAGACAGCAAAAAAATCTATGAAATTGATACACAGCGCTTACAGTCTGACATAGTTCCCTTTATATTAAATATGTGGGTTCTCAGAACCAAATTAAAGAACACATTCTTGCTGCTAATGAGTTAGTTATGTGTGTAGTGCAGTGTACTTGTCAGACAGTTCCACACCCTGTCGCTGTCCAGCCTGAGGTAACGGAGGACCCGTCCCAGGCTGAGAGTTTGTCTCAAGAGTGTATCCTTAACCAGGATGTATCTGATATATATAGTACAAGATCTTTCTCAATTGGAACAGCTTGAGACTGGTAGTTGTCCATCTTTCAGTAGTCATGATTGTTATAATTCAGTTATGTTCTCAGAGAGTACCTATAGGAATTGGGTTAGGTAAATTAATTAGTAACAATTAATTATTTGTGTTGATTTTAATATTAATATTTTGGAAAATAATTCAAATAGCAGTAGATTAAGCCTTTTTAAATCGTTCAATTTATCCAATGTTTTTACAGAACCGACTAGAATAACTCCAACTTCTGCTACTTGTATCGATAATGTCTTTTGCGATTGTGATTATTCAGATAAAACCATCGTAAATTATCTGCCGTCTGACCATAGTGGACAAACGGTATCATTTAAGTTTAAAACACCTTTGCAAAAAGTGCAAATACAATTTAGACCTGGTAAACTAAATAGATTCAAAAGTACCCTAAATAATAAGTTAAATGATCTGGGCCATGATATGGATGATGCAAATAAATTGTACGAGGATTTCTTTTCAATAGTGCACACTCAATTCAATATAACTTTTGAAAAGAAAACAAAAAACATTTGCCCTAATTTTATATTTAGTTACTGGGCAACTAGAGGTATTAGGAAAGACTGTTCGAGCTGTATGGCCTTAAGTCTTCAATACTGAAACTTTCAGCCAGTATGTTGCTACATATTCCAAAAATTTTAAAAATACTTGCAAAATAGCCAAAGCCCTGTACATTAGCAATAAAATCAAATCAGCAGAAAATAAAATAAAAACTGTTTGGAAAATTATAAATAACAAAACTAGTAGGGATAAAAAACGAAAAACTGATTACACATTGGAGACTTTACGTGGTGCCATAAGCTCTAACTTAGAAGTAGCTCAGGAATTTGTAAATTTCTTCACTAATATTCCATCGAAAACGACGGAAGCCTTAAATTCCTCATCCGACGTATCAATTGATTTATTAAGAGCGAACTTTCCAGCCTGCCCGGTTGAATCCCGGTTCAATTTAAACATATTAACCCCGTAGCAGTAATAAAAGCTTTTCATCAAATTCCGTTCAAAATTTCAAATTGACTGAAGATCTTTGGGGAATGTCCATTAAAGTCTGTACCTCTATAATTGAGACTATTGTACCTTACTTAGCCTTGGTATTTAATTCGTGTGTTGATCAAGGAGTCTTCCCCGATTTAATGAAATACAGTAAGGTAATACCACTTTACAAATCCGGGGACAGTAAAGACACCAATAATTATAGACCCGTATCCGTTTTGCCGACTTTCAGCAAGGTGTTTGAAAAGAAATGCTTAACAAAGGCTTAATCATTTTAACACGAATAAAATCCTACACGATCAACAGTATGGTTTATGCTGGTGTAACTTTATTAAAACACATTTTTAACGCGTGGGAAGAGGCCCAAGACGCCATAGGAATCTTTTGTGACCTCTCCAAGGCATTTGATTGCGTCGATCACGAAACATTACTTTTGAAACTTGAGCCCGTGCATTACAGACTTGGGAAACTTGCGCTCAGTTTAGTTAGTTCTTATTTAAATGATAGACAGCAGCAAGTTCAAATAAATGGTGTCAATTCACATGGTTTAACAGTAAAAATGAGTGTGCCACAAGGCTCGATATTGGGTCCTTTCCTATTTTTAGTGTATGTTATTGATCTACTCCATTTATTAAAAAATCAACCACTAATGGTCTTATTTGCTGATGAAACTTCCTTAATTTTTAAGGTAAATAGACGTGCTACAAATTTTGACGACGTAAATAACGCCCTACTGCAGGTCCAAAATTGGTTCATAGTATTAAATGGAAAAAAAAACTGATTGAATAAGATTTTCTTTACCAAATGTCAAGAGTAGTGATTGTGAGAGAAATTAGAATTCGTCGATAAAACTGTTTTCCTAGTCACGCTCAACTCAAGGCTACAATGGGGTCCTCATTTAACATCTCTTGCAGGACGGCTAAGTTCTGCAGCTTATGCTGTCAGAAAAATCCGTCAATTTACTGATGTAGATACCGCGAGACTAGTCTATTTTAGTTACTTTCGTAGTATCATGTCTTACGGTATTTTACCTTGGGGACGGGCTGCAGACATGTGTATGTAAGAAAAACTTACATCTTTTTAGTAAAAGGGTTGAAAGACATAATTATAGTACTAGAAATAGGGACCTATTCGTTCAACCAGGTTTCAGACTGGCTAAAGTAGACTCATCTTTTATGGGGTACTGTTTAAAATGTTATAATAAAATACCTCCCCACATTCTTCAACTGAATGAGACAAAATTCAAGTCTTGTATAAAACGCACACTATGCAGTCAGGCATGTTATAAGTTAGGGGATTACATCGCTGATAAAAATGCCTGGCTCAATGCTGGTCCTGCTCCACAACCACAACTAATTGATTAACACTTGCAAATTCTGTTGGAGCTGCTGAAGATTGTAAAACTATCTTTGCATTGTATAAACTCAATTTCCTTTGTATTGTATAATTGCATAGCACAGATGTGAGTTCTATGTATAATAGGTACTATACCCTATGTACCATTTACTGGCTAATGTGTCTTTCATTGTCTTGAATGTGCCCTGGCGGCTGATAGTATGTCATGCTCACACAAATGTCTCGCTGACGGTGGCGTGTGTGTTGGATCATTTAGCTCCCTTCAAAATTCAAAATGTGCTGATCTATGCGTCATGTTCGTGAACGGGCGCCGTCAGTTGGGGCTGGTCATCACTCAGCTGCCTCGGCTTATTTTTAATTATTTTAATTTTGAATAGGCGTGGCGACAGTATCAAATAATCAAAGATTTAATGATTTTAGGGGAAAGTACACATTAAAAGGATTTAAAACACTGATTTAGTTTTATTTAAAAACTTGAGATTAATCGGATTTTCACTAAAATAAAAGATGAAAATACGGCATTCGGCCATTTTGACTGAAACGCCAATCACAGCGCATGACGTCACGCCTATGTAAACATCACTTGCGTTTTGTTGACTACTACCGATTACGCATTTGGATCGATTTTTTATTAATTTAAGTGTAATTTATCCACTCCACTTGACTCTACAACACGAATCTATAACAACATGGTTTCGCCTTGCGAGCTTTAACCATTGAACTCTTATTATTTGCTTGTTTGGGACATATATAAACACCTTGTTGGGAGTGGTTATTGATGTGTTTTTACACTGAGGTACTGCACACCACTTATACACTTTGGAATTCATTTTTATCAGATGAAATATGCAATGTTTGTTTTGTCAACACGCGCAGTCAGAGGAAAGGTAAACACTAAACGTAAAATGTGTCAAATGTCTCAGCTTGACACATTTGACGTTTAGTGTTTACCTAGGCGTGACATCAGACCCGACGCCATGACACTGCGAGCTGTTTTCGCGCGCTATTGAAAAAATATTAGAAAAATGTCTTTAAACTTCGTTCAACTTTAGTTTATAACCGAAATATAGGTTTTTTCGTAAATAGTAAATGTGTATGTGCATTACGGAAGAGGATTTCAAAATCATTCGTCATCCCTATTGTTGTTTTCTTACTATTTGGTGTAGGTACTTTGGACGCTTTTAACGCGTAGGTACGTCTTTTTTACATCATTCTCACATATAATTATAAATTCAACATTAATGATGTAACTAATATTTTTGTAAAAATATATTTTAAAAGAGTGTCCATGGAGTTTCTTGCCCGTTCTTCTTCATAGGTACCTACGTTTTGGAATGGGCAACTAGCTTCAAATTTTCTGACTGACCGACTTTTTGACAATTCAAAACTGCCTGTAAATGGTTTAATTGGAATAAATGCTTTGAGTTTGAGTTTGACAGACCCACTAAAAAGCGAGAAATAAAAACTTAAAAAAAAAAAACCGACTTCCAAAAAAACACTACGAAGTGAAAAATAACTTTAATTTCGGAAGTCGGTGGCAAAAACTAAAATAAAAAAAGACACCGACTTCCGAAATTAAAGCTATTTTTCACTTTTGGTTTTTTTTTGGAAGTCGGTTTTTTTTTATTTAAAAGTTTTTTAACATAATAAATGATTTACTTAAATTTAAAAAAAAAAACCAAGGGGGGAAATTTGTTGTTCGAAATGTTTGTTTGCTCATGAACGTAAATAACGAAATGAATGTTGTTGGACTGTCAAAATTAAACCCATTGCTACTGATAGTGTGTTACGCAATTTTAATTAGTTTTACAAAATATTAGAGTTCTTTTCTTATCATTACCATTAACTTATCTTTTGGTTAAAGTGTTAATTAGGTACCAACTTACCTACTAATACTTATTTACATACCTACTTTTAAATTACTTAGGATAGTAAAAGGATACAATGATTAGTATAGCATAACTCTAAAAAAATATGGTATTGAGTACGACAATTCGGACTCAATGTGAAACACGAAACGGCGTACTCATTCGTTTCCGTCCCTTTTCGGCTATTGTTTATGTAAAGCGTAGGGAAGGGACTAGCGACTTTGTCCTTTGGGTCTTTTGGCCGAAAAAGGTCGATAAGGCGCCCGAGCCCCAAACTCCCAACAACACCCAACCAATCCCCATCTCCCCTTTTTGTTCACATCTACTTACAGACTGAATATCAGCCATGGGTAGGCCGGTGTGCGATATTTATATTCTCCTTTTTTCCTGTTTCTTCTATTCGTATACTGTAGGCCGCATGACAATGGTAACAAAACTTGTAGGTATAAATGGCGGGGTAATTGCGTAACACACTAACAGTGGCAAAGGCTTTCATTTTGACGCAATTAGTGCACTGGCCTCTTAGTCTATTAAAACTCCGTGCTACACTAGGGCAGTTCAAGGTCAAAGTGTTACCACGTAGGTACGTATCTACATGCGGTCAACTGTACACAATTTTGTCCATTTGCGTTTATTTAACTACTTACCTTTAGTACCCACAGAGTACCTACTACTCTATACCTAATAAAAGATATACCTAAGTAGACTTCGAAGTGATGAATACATATACCTAATAGGAAGGTAACCTACGCGGTAGCATTTAAGTACTCAAAGTCACAACACAACAAACTCCGACACGTGCAAACTGTGCTAGACAAACCCGAAACGTTGCCCTACTTTCCAAGAACGTATGCGAAACTAAACGAAACGTCGGACCCGATTCATGGACCGGTCCCTACGGTAGGTAGTACCTAGCCCTAAAACGCCAACTCGTAAATCGGTACGAGTTGTCGTAGGTACTTGTCAAGCTGTTGTCACAGTTAGCTACACGTCAAGGTCAGGCTACATTGCAAAATACACTGATAAGCCCATTGAGGATAACCCACATGTTAAAGGCAATAACAATTTTATTTAAAATAAGTACCTAATTAAAAAATATAAAAAACCCGACTGCGGTAAACTTAAGTTAAAAAAAACTGAAAAGCTAAAAACAAGCCTATTTTAAATTAAATAAAAGTTGGAAGTAGGCGGGTCCCACTTGAATTTGTAAACATTATGAAAATCCGCCTGCTTCCAACTTTTATTTAATTTTCAGTTTTTTTAACTTAAGTTTTTTACCGCAGTCGGGTTTTTTATTTCTTTTAATTAGTACTTACTTTTTTATATTCAGCTTTTTAGTTAACAAATGTGAAATATTTCGCAGATGATTTAGTTCTTGGTATGTGTTTTTTACGATTTGTCACTTCAAATTACTTATTTGTAAGTACCTACTTATATATTTTTGTAATAATCACTTACTATTTTGATACGCCACTCGATAGGTTTTGAGAAAAACAAAATTTTTTTGAAGACAGGTATTATTGCGCCAAAAATCGGCCATTTTAATTTTTTTTCAATTATGTATGATATACCCAGTGTCACTCTCACAACTAAGACGAATCTAACGGGGCCTCTCACGCTGAAATCGATCGGCTACACTACAGAGCGTTCCAAAGAAATATACATAGGTACATACACTCGAAAAACATAACCCTCTTTCTGGCGCAGTCGGGTAAACATAATGGGCTGCCAAAAAATAGATTGACTGGTTTTACACGTGCAGCCTGTGGACCAAGTATACCCAGCGGGCATACAGCGACCTGCGCGTACAGTACAATAACGCATTCAGGGTGCTTTTGGGGTTGCCGTGGCGGTGTAGCGCGTCAGGGATGTTCGCGGAAGCGTGCGTCGACGGGTTCGCCGCAATCATGCGGAAGCGATGCGCTTCCATGATGACGCGCTTGCGCTCCTCCTCCAATGGCATCCTGAATGTGTTTTCAGACCGGTGGGACTCTCCTCTCCTGCAAAGGTGGATAAGTGTTCAGACGCACTTATCCAAAACTTAATTATTGTATACTAATATTAGGCTAAGTTATACTACTACTAACATAATATGGATGCTAAATCTGAAATAAAATATTTGAATTTGAATTTACTAGAGTTTTATTAGTACCTTATAGTTATAAATAACATACCTACATTCGATTTCACTGATTCACTGCGTCTTTAAATGGCATAAATAAAACACGACGATAAATGGCATAAAACATCGCAATAATAATACATGTACTAAAATGGTTGCCTGCTTGCTAGAGAGAGATAGAATAATCGGTTGACTGCTTACGCTCGAACCGGTTTGAACCAGATTAAAGTACCGTGTCGGCCGACCGATGCATGCTGCCGTAGGAGGCCCGCTGCCCGAGGCCCGACGACGACGCCGAAACGAAACAAACACAAACCTTTTTTTCTTTCCTCGTATCGTTCGAGAATCGAAAAATAAATCATTTTCCAGGCAATGTTTGAAAATTACCTTTGAATAATTAACCTATATATTTTGAGACTGTAATGATTACCTAATTACTTACTTACCCTATATTATTTACCTATGACTATAAGTATTGCATAATAATAGGCCATCATATCATAGGGTGCCTAAAGGCTAACGCTGTAGGTAGGTACTCAACCGATAATAAGATTGACGGATTAAAATAATCAAGAAAACTCAAGAATCAGAAATCATAATTCAATTTGATTTATATTTCGGTTGTTCGATCAATCAATCAATGTACCTAATCGCTGAGCATAGCTGAGCAAAGCGGATTATGCTACGGCTTAGCTCACTTTGCTCAATTATACATTCCGTGACTCAACATTTCGGCTCAATCCGCCACAAGTATTATTATTACTTTCAACGTAGCGTTCCGTGTTGTTTGCCACTCGAGCCATACGAGCCATACGAGCCGAGCGAGCGAGCGAGGTCATTACGGACAAAATGGGGGCGAACCATTCCGATAATATACCACTATGATGTTGCCCGGAGAGTTATATATGCCTATGTTGAATGTCGTCGCTTACGAACCGAGCAACAGAGACAGATATATCGACTGTGGTCCCCACCTACCTCGTTAGACAGAGATAGGACACGCTACTGCCGACAACCGCTAGGAATTTGCCAGCCGACCAATACTGGCTGGCAGCCATACTGGCATTGGCAACCGCGTCTCTCCGCGTCTGCCTGTGAGTGAAAGGAACAGAGTTTCGGTCTGCCAGTGCCTAGTGCCTTGGTAAACTGAGAGTGCGTTTCGAATTTTCGATCGAAAGACGTAGGTTAGCCACTTTGCTCAGCTAATTTTACCTGAACAATAATAATATAATTTACTTAGTTGGTTTACAGACATTATTGTAAACTTAACCTGTTTGACGCAAGATGTCAGAGACAAATGCTGAATGCGTGCAGTGGCTACGCCGGGTTATCGGTACATTTGATTGACTTTTTTGACAGCGCTCGTTTATTTGGCCGGCCATTTTGTATTTTCCTGCAGAAGCGAAGTGAGTGACAGAAGTTCGTGAAAAATTATATTATTTGCATCACAGACTACAATATAATTGATTTGCATTTTGCCAGTGTTTATGATAGTTTTCTCAAGGTTATCATATCATCTAACACAGTAAAAACCCGAAAAGCGGTAGAATATTGTTGTTGTTTTCGTTGCGGCTTGAAAAAGACTGATGGGATTGTAAAGTATCGTGTCGGATTGTGCCGGATTTAATTGTTGATTGTGTGGTTAAGAATAGGAACCAAAATAAACCGATGAACGTGTAAGAATCGGCTACAATTTCATCAAAAACTAGAGTATGATCGTGAGTATTAAGATTTTATACTTCTGTAGTTTTGCAGCATGAAACTTATCTACTTATCTACTATGTTTTGAGTTGTGTTTTTTTTTTAGTTCATCAATGTGTATGAAGTTGAGAGAGATTAATTTGAACTTGAAATTATTCAACTATTACTACCTTTAAATGCTGACTCGATACTAACTTAAAGTGTACCTACTTTTAATTTGGTACACAATTCAACTTATTAAAACCAAACTCAACTTCAAACAAATTAACTTAATTTCACAAAGCTTAACATTTTAATTGTTTAGAAAATGTAATGTTTTGAAATGTGTCTGTGATTGATATCTGGTGTGTTTACTTTCTAACAAAAGCTATCTGTGAATGAGTTTATAACATTATTTATTTCCCTATAAACCTACCAAAAAGCAATCTCAAATTCCTACTATGAGTAAACAACAGCAAACTAATTAAACCAAAAGAGTTTTCAACCTAGGCTTTATGATGACTTACCTTGTGCAAATTGTGGGCATTTGCACAAGGTAGGTAGACAAATTAGAAAACTTCTATGTCATCATAGATGATGAAAAAGTATATGTACAAAATAGTAGAATAAAAATGTTATTCTGTTTATGCACAATATACAAAATTAGTACCTATTGTCCAAAGAGGATGCATCAAGGATGATATTATAACTTGTTCACAGGTATCGTAGATGATGGCTACTAAGCATGAGCCTGATATTTCTTCACCGCCTACGAACAATGAATCAGGTTAGTTTTTAAGATTTTGTTTGTCATTTTAATGCCTAATTTAATAATATATTTTTTTTAAATGCTTTTAATTTTAATTTTATAGTTTGCTTTGTGTATGTGATGCCAGTAACAATGCTTATCATCTTCGCCTTACTTCCAAAGTTGTGTTTGACTTTCAGAGTAAGTATATGCTTCATTTGAAAAAACTGATTATGAGCCCAGTGTAGTCAGTAATTGATGACTGTCCTAGGCGGTTATCACATTCCACCAGAAACTGCTGTGTTGTGTGGTTTTTAACTTTGACTGTAGAATGCACTACTACTACTAATCTTTTACTAGCTCAGCTACAAGCTACAATGGTTAAGATATGTAAAAAATCCACCTCCTACTGCCATTGTAAACTCAGTATAAATAAATAAATAATGATGCATTAGCAGGGCCCTGCAGTTTCACCCCCCCGCAGTTTCAGTTTGTGGGAATATCGGGATAAAAACTATTCTATGCCTACCTTACGAACAACATCTCAAAGACCTTGGCCTTATCACACTGGAACAGCGCAGACATAGGGGTAGGCTCATTGAGACATACAAAATACTTACCGGACACTATCAAGTGCCCAGCCTTCAAGATCTTTACACACTGAATGCAAATACACATTTGTGTAGACATTCCCTAAAGCTATGGGAAAATTCATCAAAAAAAAAAGCCCTTGAAGCAATTCTTGTCTAACTGAGTTGTAACAGCATGGAATAGGCTCCTGGAAAATGTGACGGCTTCCACATTGAACTGCTTCAAGAATCGAATGGACAGACTAAATATCTCAAGCTATAAGATACACACGTATCAGCTAATTAGCTGCTAGTGTCTCTAACCAAATAATAATAATAATAATATGTCCTTTCCCGGGACTCAAACTTTCTCTATACCAAATTTCTTCTAAATCAGTTCAGCGGTTTAAGCGTGAAGAGGTGACATACACACTTTCGCATTTATAATATTAGTATGGATAGTAATATTAATGCCCAACTAATAATAATACCTGACTATTGAATTTTCATCACAAAACACCACATTTTTTGAGTGCTGACAAATTAAATCTTTCAACCAATTATTTTAATTCAATAATGATATACAGAGTACATGTCTGTCACAAAGAAAACTATAGTATGTCTATGTACCTTCACTGTATCAAATGATTTTAGTTAGTAGTTGAGTGCACTAAATAATTATTAGCAAGTGGTTGAGTGCACTAATTGATTCTTAGTAAGTGGTTAGAATACACTAAATGATTCTTAGTTAGTGGTTCTGTGCACTAAATACTTTTGTCCAAGTCGCTGAGTGCACTAAATGGTTTTTAGTAGGTGGTTGAGACCACTAAATTATTCTTAGTTAATGGTTAAGCACACAAAATAATTTTGTTCAAGTGGCTGAATGCACTAAATGGTTTTTAGTAAGTGGTTGAGTGCACTAGTGGTTGGGTGCATTAAATCATTCTTTGTTATGTGGTTCAGCTAATTAAATAATGTTTAGCAAGTGCCCTAAATGGTTTTTAGTAAGTGGTTGAGTGCACACTATGATTCTTAGTTAGTGGTTCAGTGCAATAAACAATTGTTACCAAGTGGTTGAGTGCATTAAATATTTTTTTTTTTAGTTTGTGGTCGACTGCTCTAAATATTTTTGATAGGTGATTCATTGCACTAAATAATTTTTAGGAAGTGGCTGAGTGCAGTAAATGATTTTTGGTAAATAGTTGAATGCATCAAAATTTTTACTATTTTTTATTTATCTATCTAAGAGTTTATGCATCAAATGATTTTAGTAACTTTTTGAGTGTAAGAAACTATTTTTGGTTAGTACCTAAGTATCTCTCTACTGAAATGACTTGGTATTTAGTGTTTTAGTGCTTCTGAATATACCACCGACCCTTCTAAGTGCCTACACAAATACTAGCTCAAATTTTATTTATTAAAAAAAACTGATAGTGAGTTAGGAACATGTTAGTACTCAAGTACTTCAGACCATTTGTAGATAATTCTGGAAATCGTAAATAATGATTATTGATTATTTATAGATAAGCGTCAGCACTGAGCCGATGTTTAATTAGCTAACATATTTATTTCAATGCGTCAAACTCTTGATAACCGATACTTGATGTTTGATTGATACTTGAATGGGTCAGGCTTTATTTAATTGATACTTGATTGCGTCAGACTATAGTTAATTGATTGAATATGTCAAACGATAGTTAATTGATTCTTGAATATGTCAAACAATAATCAATTGATTCATCGTCAATTAACATCGTCTGACACATTAAAATAATTATTTTAATGTGTCAGACGATGTTAATTTATTCTTGAATAATTAGGTATGTCAAACGATAGTTAATTCTTGAATACTTCAGACTATAATTATTACTTGCCGTACTTGATTGCGTCTGATAATAATTAATTGAACCTCTAAGGTGTTAGACGATAGCTCAATCACGACGAAAAATCGAAAGACGAAAAATCAATTAACTATTGTCTGACATATTTAAGCATTAATTGCTTAAATATGTCAGACAATAGTTAATTGATTTTTTAATACTTCAGACGATAGCTAACTAATTCTTGAATATGTCAGACGATAGTTAATTGATTTTTTAATATTTCAGAGGATAGCTAACTGATTCTTGAATATATCAGACGATAGTTAATTGGTTTTTTAATATATCAGTCGATAGATAATTAATTGGTACTAGGTACATTGCATCAGACGATAGTTAGTTAATAGATTCTTGAATATGTCAGACGATACTTAATCGATTCTTTAATGTGTCAGACGAAAGTTAATTTATTCTTAAATATGTCTAGACGAGAATCAATTAATACTTGAATAATTATGTCAGACTATAAGTTCATTCGTACTTGATTACGTCTGATCATAAATATAATTAATTGAAACTTGAAGGTGTCAGACGATACTTAATTTGTACTACATTGCTTCAGACGATTTGATAGTTAATTAATTCTTGAATATGTCACACGATAGTTGATAAGTAGGTATACAAGTACTTATCAACTATCGTCATGCGCATTCAAACAAACAACCTCTTCAGCTTTTTTTACAAGCTTTTATTTTAACTTGCAATGTACTTAACTGTTTGTTCGGGTGGACTCTTGCTACTCAATTTTGTTTGAAGCAGATATCTTCAACCGATTGAGCTAAAATTTGGCATACACGTTTGTTTAGTTTGTATGTAAATGCATGGTTTGCTGTGTGACGTCATTCTAAATCACATAGCGGAACACCCAAGATGGCGGACTAGTTATTTTTTAATGCACTCCTACAATATGGGTATCAAATGATTCGGTACTCTTGAAAACAATATTTGCATTGATATTAAATTGGGATTGCCCGCGATTATTTAGTTACACGTGAAGTTAGCTGTGTTACGGCACAGTATAAATAAGACATACAGTACGACGTCTTCATACAAACGGACGAAACGCGAGCTATACCTACGCGCCTCGACCACGGCATGATTTCAGCATGCAGACAGTCGTGACTGTGTCGCAGTGACGAACGGACGGTGTGTTGTTTTTTTTAACAATAACCGCGCGATTTTTTCACTAAAAATAAGTTCAAGTACATATTTAATATGACGAGTAGGCTATATTGTGCTGTTTTTGGTTGCATGAATTCGTCAATAACGCATCCAGAGATAACTTTTTTTAGATTACCTGGAGACTCTGAAAGGTAAGACTATAAAATAATTTTACTTACTTGTAGGTAGGTACATAATGTGTGTATTTTTAATGGATAAGTATTTCATTTTATCTCCCGAAAAAAAGATGTCTGGATTAATAAATGAAGTGAATAGAGTAAAGGAAAGTGATAAACACGAGTGAGGTAGGTAGTTATAGGCGGTTCATGAATCATTAAACGGTAGGTACGCTTGTGTTAAAACCTCGTCGCATGTGTGTTTTGTTAGTTTGTATAATTCAAAGTAAAGACGTGGTTTTTATTATTAATAATAGTTGTTTATTGTACTGTGTGTATGAATAATACTACAAAAAAATTGGTTGTCTGTAAAGTCGATTTACGGACGATAGTTTAACGTGACAACATCATAACAAAACATTAATGAAATGATTGCATACTTTTATGAATAAAATTAATTATTTTTATTGAATAACTGTTACTATAATAAGAATAACTGTTTCATGAAATCATCATTCTTTGGACTTACATGGTCTTAGAGAGTTGTGTTGATGACTTTAATGATTATAATTCTGTAATAGTACATTACGATATTAGTGCGTTAAGATGTTATAACCAATACGCACGTATATCGTACGACGTTTTTTAACACATTTGCGAGGAAACAGAAAAAAAACATTTCACAATACAAAGAAAAGAAAATTTGAGAAAAATGGCGCGAGGATTATTTTCTGCCGTGGCTGCGTGAAAATGTTGGCAAAGACACTAGAGCATGCAGCCAAGTTTTTAAATTACCGAATAAACTGTTTTTTTAATTTTAAATAAAATCAATCTGTGAATGCACACTTGCTTTCCCGCCATTTTAACAGCGCGCTAGCGCTGCCTACTGACTGGCGCCGCGCGGCGATTAGTTCGAAATTTGAATAGCAACAGCGCGCTGCTGCTCACTAGCTGGAGTCGTGCGGCGGCGATCAAAACAACACGCATTTTTATTAAACACTTCCTATTCAATTCA
The DNA here is from genome assembly GCA_927399505.1 of Luperina testacea. Classification (NCBI taxonomy): domain Eukaryota; kingdom Metazoa; phylum Arthropoda; class Insecta; order Lepidoptera; family Noctuidae; genus Luperina; species Luperina testacea. The sequence goes on along the minus strand of OV656777.1, from coordinate 9,088,707 downwards.
CAAAGTATTTTATTTGTTTATATAAAAAGAAGTAGGTATATTTATTTATTTATTTTATTATTTATGTACACACAGTAAAATACAATAACAAAACTAAATGGAAACACAAAGTAGGCAAATGTAATTAAAATACTGGAGGCGGGCAGCCCTATCGCATGTTTACGTACCGCGCGGCTGTAGGCATTTACATCAAGGTTACGGCCGAGTAACAATACTGTATGTCTTTATTCTGTGGTTACGGGTTGCAATAGTGTGGTTCAACTCATTGCGATAAATCAGTAAAATGCTTTATCCTTTAGATAACAAGCTGTTAAATAAATCAATACTAATACTAATAATATTATAAATTCGAAAGTAACTCTGTCTGTCTGTTTGTATGTTACCTTTTCACGCCTAAACCACTGAACGGATTTCGATAAAATTTGGCAAGGATAGTTTTTATCGACATACCTCGCGGGTGAAGCAGCGGGCGGAATCTAGTATGATATAAATAGTTGTTTAATTGTAACGTATCAAACTCATTTAGGCGTAAGAAAATGATAAAAATCATAAAATTAACCATGACTGGCTTCAAGAGGTAGATTCGTTGCCTACACTACTAAAAAAAAGCCGGTCAAGAGCAAGTCAGACTCGCGCACCGAGGATTCCGTATTGTGAAACGTCCAAATTGTTTAAATTTTCATCGGTGAGGCCTATATTCGTCAGAGAATTTTAATACTGAAGTGTAGAATATTGTCGTTTCAGGTAAGCGCCATCTCTTGACCGATAGTGGAACTAATGTAATTTTTGTTGATTTCTGAAAAAGTGTGTTATATAGAGACATCGTTATATTTTCCCTGCAATCTTTACATACACTTCTATTACATAATAAATAATTTCAGATTTCTCTATGCAAACTTCGGAGTTAAGGGGGGGGGAGGACGGTTTTTTTACCTACATTTTTTCCATCAAAAGTCGAAAACTATGCGGCCTAAAACAAAAAGAAAAAATGTTTGAGAATGTGCAAACAGCGCTCTTTCATATAAATACACGATTCTCCTGGATTCAACTCCAAACTCAAAGCATTTATTTAAATTAGACCATTTACAGGCACTTTTGAACTGTCAAGATGTCGGTCAGTCAGAAAATATGAAGCTAGTTGTCCATTCCAAAGCGTAGGTACCTATGGAGAAGAACGGGCAAGAAACTGTTTTTAAATTATATTTTACAAAAATATTAGTTACATCATTACTTTTGAATTTAAAATTATATAATGTGAGAACGATGTAAAAAAAATAAAAAAGACGTAAGTACGTGTTAAAAGCGTCTGAGTACAACAAATAGTACTTAACAAAACAACAATACAAAAATAAAATAATTAAAAATAAGCCGAGGCAGCTAAGTGATGACAAGCCCTAACTGACGGCGCGGCGCCCGTCAAGAACATGACGCATAAATCAGCACCATTTATGTCAACCATTTTGAAGGGAGCCAAATGATCCAACACACACGCCACCGTCAGCGAGACATTTAAGTGAGCATGACATACTATCAGCTGCCAGGGCACATTCAAGTCAATGAAAGACATGTTATTACCCGGTAAATGGTAGCTATAGGATACATATAACTCACATCTGTGATATGCAATTATACAATACAAAGGAAATTGAGTTTATACAATGCAAAGACAGTCTTACAAACTTCAGCAGCTCCAACAGTATTTTCAAGTGTTAATCAATTAGTTGTGGTTGTGGAGCAGGACCAGCATTGAGCCAGGCATTTTTATCAGCGATGTAATCCCCTAACTTATAATATGCCTGACTGCTTAGTGTGCGTTTTATAAAATATTTGAACTTTGTCTCATTTAGTTGAAGAATGTGGGGAGGTATTTTATTATAACATTTTAAACAGTACCCCATAAAATATGAGTCTACTTTAGCCAGTCTGAAACCTGGTTGAACTAATAGGTCCCTATTTCTAGTACTATAAATTTTATGTCTTTCACCTCTTTTACTAAAAAGATGTAAATTTTTCCTTACATACATGATGTTTTCATAGATATATTGACAAGGGTGAGCAGTGGTGGCCAAGTGGTAACGGCCGCGACTTACGAGTTGTAGGTCGTAGGTTCGAACCCAGACAGGCGCTTTACTTTGTGTAAATTATTTCATCACCACTGCTCTCAAAACGGTGAAGGAAAACATCGTGAGGAAACCGGCATGTCCTAGAACCAAAAATTCGAAGACATGTGACATCTGCCAACCCGCACCGGGCCCGCGTGGTGGATTACGGCCCACTCCCTCTCACCGAGAGGGAGTGGGGTCCATCGCGGACAAACATCGTGACACGTAATTTATATATATTAAGATTATTATTATATGCTCAGATGGCTCTTTTCTGCAGAATAAAAATTGTGATGAGCGTTTCCGATTATCGTACAGGATCCATTTTTCATCACAAGTAACGATATGAAAATTCCCTCTTTATTGTGACGGTTGAGTAACGTAACGCAGCAACCGGCGGCCGTTTGTTGGTGTGCTTCGCTCAATTGATGCGGTACCCATTTTTCGAGCTTTTTCGCTTTTCCAATTTGTTTCATGTGAATTAAAATTGTTTTATAACTCACACCGAAGCATGCCGCTAACGCACGATCACTTTTAAAAATGTTTCAGGCTCCTTCAAACAGGCGCGACATGCGATAAAATCGCGCGCGACACAAAGGCACCGCAAGTCGCGCAACGAGCGGTGCTTTTGTGTCGCGCGCGATTCGCGTCGCGCCTGTTTGTAGGAGCCTTAATTGATAATTGAAAAATGTGTATAAATTGGAACGCTGTCAGTCAAAAAATGACAGATTGAGAACATTTCACACATTGTGCTTATCAAATAGTTAATGAGCCAATAAGATAAGATAGATAATACACGAGTCAACGAAATCGATTCAATTTGCTTGAAATGCTTGAAAATGAATGCCGGACGTTGAAAAATTCACTTTTATGCTAACACGATTCAATTTGATTGCTTCATCAAAATTAATAGACAAACCGTGTAGTTTCGGCGTTGATCTTTCAATCGAAAATGAACAAATTTAATTAATGGTATTGCCATAATATTTTAGCAGAGTTAGCAACCCAAAAACTGCTACTCGGCCAGTATACATCATCTGCCTAGCCTTTTCCCAACTATATTGGGGTCGGCTTCCAGTCTAACCAGATGCAGCTGAATACCAGTATTTTACATGGAGCGACTGCCTATCTGACCTCCACAACTCAGTTACTGGGTAATACGATACCCCTTGTTAAGACTGGTTGTTAGACTTTCGGGCTTCTGACCACCCGTAACGACTCTCAAAGGTCCACGAATGACAGCCGCAAGACCAACAGCTTGATGTGCTTTCCGAGGCACGGATGGGTCATGGTATTTAAAGTTGGTCACCCATGCACATACCAACCGCGGAAAGCGTAGCTTAACCTGATCGATCGAACCGTGGGACTGCTATTACTGTTGGCGCCACAATTAATGCCTGGTACATGGCGACATTAGTTACCACTAGCGCCATCTAGTATCGGGTAGCAGAACTAATAGAGTCAAGATCCTTCTAGAAAGTTCGACGGTAGAACTTTCGAGAACTATCGACACTTGGTCAGTCGGGACTGGTATGTACTCGAACATTCTAGATGTTTCTACAGTAGAAGGTTCTAGAACTCGCTGAGGCACTATATAAGGCCGGTAGGGGCCGCGAGCGACACAAAAATTCGATCCAGCCTGTCCCAACTTGCTGCCCTCTCCCCAGCGACGCCCTAAGCCGAGGCTCGTACCCCACAGGGGGTGCCCTTAGCGTGTAGTCGCTTAGTTTACTTAGTTAGTTTAAGCCCCTGGCTGGAGACTTTGAGTTCTCTCAAGACAACCGCAGGATAGTCCGGTTAAGTAGTCACGACCTCTCAAGGCCAACTACGAGATGCCCTATATACTTAGATTAATAACGCCTAGATCGATAGTCTTCATACAAGCGCTTCGTCTCAAGTGAGGCAAAAACGCACACATCAATCTATTGATGTATGCGTGAGCATTGCGTATTTACGATCGCCGACACGCACACAAACAAAACTCTGATGTTGTGGAGTGTGTACAGTGCAGTAGTGTTTCCCCGAAAGTGGGGAAATTTTATACTTACGTAAAATCGGATTATTTATCTTGTACTTGGTAACGTACTAGTTCTATTTAAAGCTTGTTATAAAAATAACATGTTAATTTACATTAAAACGAATATTTGTAATTAAAATCTATATTTATTATAAGTTAACATTCAATAGGTACATGAATGAGCAGCATTAATGGTTTTAATCATTTTAAGGAAAAACGCAAAAGGGAGAAGAAAATGTATCGATGTTACTGATAAATTATGAGAAAATACGTCATGAACAACTAATCAATTAAAATCATCATGGTTATGTGTTATGGTATTTGTATGTATGGAAACCACAGAGCAACCATAGAGCAAGAAAATAAAAAAAAACTTCATTATTTGTTAGCGCCGTCTTTGCTTAGCTAGTACCATTTATGAAACCAGTTTTTTTTTCTTAATTTCAATCTGTGAGAAAATCCCTTATTAAATTAGATTTCATTTAGCGTGAAAGTTTCTTTACACTAGAAGCGCACGATTTCTATATTTTTACTGGTCTAAAGAATAGCAAGTTTTTTTCGCTAAAGTCTAACTAAATTGTTTGCAGCTGATTTTTTTTGCATGTACACTCTACTTATCTATATTAAATATCCGTATATTATTTATTTATATTTGAATTGAGCTCACCAAGACCTTAATTTTGATACCCATTTTGTAATAATTTAAAATAAATAGTTTCTTTTCAAATCTCAAAATGGCGCTACAAAGCCGCCATATTGATTTTTCTCTAAAAAAATTTTGGGCAGTTGTGTAAAAATCTCGGGTTCATTGTAAAAAAAAAATACGGGTGTGTATTTATTTTTCGTTGAACAATAGGGTAATTCATTGCAACTGGTAACACCTTCATAACATGGCGGCCTAAAATTTTGTTGTCGTATTTAATTTTTGTATTAATTATTGTAGCAAAATACAAGTCGAATTGTAGTACTTACCTATGAAATGATATGTTGGTAGGTTTTTTATTCTTTTCTGATGCATTGTGACACCCATTCATTACACAATAAGTCATTACATTATTAATGAAATTGTCTCGGAAAGCTCGGAGATGTTTGCTCTAGCGTTTGACCTTGACAACTGGCGGACGTTCGGAACGTAGTGAGTCTTTTAGACTCACTTGAAAGTGCCTCACTGAAATCGCGCGTACTCGGTTTCTAGGCGTTATAATTCTATGCCTATATAAAAAAAATGAGGTTGTTTGAGTTGTTATTAGTGTTGTTGATTAAAGGGGTCCATATTGGCTCACCTAAAGTTCTTTACCCGAAATTGTTCTTCCTAATGATTTGTAATTCGAATGATCACTCTTCCTAAAATTTTTCATCCTAAAGTTTTCATTCATACTATTTGTAGTGCTACCGGCGATGTTCATAACACTCATGTTTCCGAAAATTGTAATTAATAATATCATTACTGTAAATATATTTAAACTGCTACTGTTTTTTATCATAACGCTTTTATCCCTAAACATAATTACCATAATATTTTCACTCATACCTACTCAGAAAGAAACATTTACCAAGTGATTTGTCTTAAATGAATGAAATTCAGGTCAGAGTGTCGTCTTGGAGGCATTATGAAAAAAATACTTAGCAAAATTTCGCGACCAATTTCGAGGTAGCGCTCGCCGGCCGCTGCCGCGGCACCGCTCGCTTCGCTCGCTCGGCTCGCGCGTAGTTGGTCACTGTTCTAACCTAACCTATGGATCCCTTCCACATCGTTTTTACGACAAATGGTTAGTCGGAGACAAAAAACACCAAGACACTTTTAGCCTTAGATATAATACTGATTATTATGAATAAAAAGAAATCTAAACAAAAAAAAAAAAAAACACTGGCACTCCGGTAGTGCCGACAGAAGTGAAAACTTGAACAATTACGAGTGTATTTTGTGAATCGTCTTATAAACAAAACACGCGTGTTAAGGTGTGTTCCTTATTTTATAGGGTTTTTTGCAAATCAGGTATGATGACCAAAGTAGTGTCCGACCGAAACAGGTTTTTCAGCCGAAACCGAAACCGAACTTTCGGCCTTACTCTTAGTTTCGGCCGAAACCGAAACCGAAACCGAAACTTACTTAAACATATTTAAAATTTCTATCGTATACAGAAATCTGGTGTGTTTTTTACACATTTTATTTGAATATACAATGTATATTATACATACAGACAGTTGAATACTTACCTAATCATTTACGAGGTCGGTCCCATAATGAATTGGCCTGATATAGGTCTACGCGACATGTCGCTACATGTTGTGTTGCATTAAATAGTACGTTTATCGTGCACTTAATAAACACGCATCGACATGAAATGCTTAGTCTTAGTTTAGCAGGCATTAGCATAACGAGAGTCGCGTATTTTTTCAAAATGTCGAAAACTGAGTATTGAAGTGTCATAAAGTTTTTGTTTAAAGAAGGTTTAACTATACCCTGCCCAAATAAAAGAACGATTGGATGACGTGTATAAGGAGTCTGCCCCCTCCTATAGCACAGTGAAAAATTGGGTGAAAGAGTTTCGCCTCGGGAGAGAAACCGTCGAAGACATTTGCCACGACGGTCGACCTGTGGAAGTGCTCACTCCCGAAACGATTGCTCTTATCGAAGAGGAGGTTCTGAGTGTTCTCTCTAAAAGTACGTCATCGTGCGATCCATGAACATCTTCACATGAAAAAAGTGAGTGCAAGATGGGTACCGAAACTTCTTTCAGCGGTACAGAGACAGGAAAGAGTGCGCTGCGCTTCGGAGTTTTTGGATCTTTGTGGCGAAAATTCAAAGACTGTGATCGAGCGGCTAGTGACTGGCGATGAAACTATGATCTTGTATTATGACCCACAAAGCAAGCGCGAATCAATGGGATGGCGTTATAAGGGTGAAAAGCCCCTAGAAAGGCAAAGGTGCAACAATCGGCTAAAAAACTGATGTGCACAATCTTTTGAGATTTTCAAGGCATTTTGATGGTGGATTTTAAAGAACGTAATACAGTCGTGAACGGCTAATATTATGCTTCTTTAATATATAAATTACGAGACAAGATAAAGGAAAAACGATGAGGCAAGCTGTCTAAAGGTGTCCTGTTGCTCCATGACAACGCCCCTGTTCATACCGCTGGTGTTTCGAAGGATGCAGTTCGTCAATGCGGATTCACAGAAGTTGAACATCCACCTCACAGTCCAGACATGGCCCCGTCTGACTATTATTTATTTCCAAATTTAAAGCGAGACTTAAGAGGAAGAAAATTTTCAAGCGATGAAGAGTTGCAGGCGGCCGTTCGGTCATTTTGAGGCTAAAAAATGTGATGATTTTTATAAAGGTTTAGAGATGTTGATTCACAGATGTCAGAAGTGTGTTAGTAGTATTCATGGTGATTATATTGAAAAATAAAATTGGTTTCGTTTAATTTCCTTCATTAGTTCATAGTTAGGCCAATTCATTATGGGACCGCCCTCGTAACACTCGAGTTTCGGCGCGGCCGAAAGTTTCGGCCATTTCCTGGCCGAAACCGAAACTAAGGCCGAAACTAGATTATTTGGCCGAAACCGAAACCGAAACCGAACTTTCGGTCGGTCACTAGACCAAAGTGACTGGTTTATTCTTCTCGTGAAAGGAATTTATTCAGATTTACAAATAAGCACACAGTTATATATCCGTGGTTCAGCGCCATCTCGTCGTTGTTGGATGAACTATGTAGTTAGTATGCGAGGCCCTCGTAGTTCTTCCCGATGTGCATAGATGGCGCTGTCCTCAACAACGCGCGTCTTAAGTTTTACGTCTGACGTTAGTACGCGAGGCCCTCGTAGTTCTTCCCGATGTGCATAGATGGCGCTGTCCTCAACAACGCGCGTCTTACGTTTTACGTCTGACGTTTTACGTCTTACGAATTTTCGATCAGGGTCACGTGACCTGACGCGAATTTAGAAGTTTTTACCCATTCCAAAAAAAGTTCACAGCGCCGCTAAAGAAGTTTTCACTTCAAAAAATATGACTTTGAATAATAGTGTAAAAGATGGTTATGTTGAGAAAATATAGGAAAACAAATAAAAGTATAATAGATGTTTATTGCTACTGACATTATGAAGTTGAATGCTTCGGAATACAGAGTAGTTAGGAATTGTGATTGTTAGGATGAAAAATGTTAGGAAGAACATTTTCGGGTTTCCAATTATCGGAGTTGAAAATTTAGGTGAACTTTGGCGCACCCTGATTAAAGTGTCATTTTTTTGGTTATTAAATCGGCAGTTTTTATTGTCACGAAACCCAAGCTCGTAACATTACTTAGCCAAAAGCCCCTCCAGTATAAATTTAGTTAAATATGAAACCTCCCTGTTCAGGAGGTCTAGACTATACCCGTTATGAGTTCTTGAGGCGCAGCGATGAGGCTAACTATCTGATTTTGCGCGAGATTGTATAATACTTATAATAACTCATGCTATAAATACCTAAGTCAGTGGTAACACAACCAGTATAACAGTGACTTAACCTGGGTCAAATAAATCCGCCCCGACCCTTGCTCGAGCCAGTCCGCGCCGCTGAGCCTCGTCCCTAAATAATCCGTTTCAACCTGTCCCTTACTGCCCTTTTTTTTTTTGTTTTTTTTAAGTGAAAACTTCTTAGGCGCGTTGGGCATTTTTTGAGATGGGGAAAAAATTATTGAACTGGCGCCACTGTTACCGTAACCGACACCGCTTCGGAAGTGTTCGGCTGTCCTCGGGATGTACTCGGTATTAATGTATATGCGATATGTCAGTGGAATGGCAAAGTATTGTTTGTTTTCACTTCTGTCGGCTCTCCTGGAGTGCCACTTTTTTTTTGTTTCCGTGGTGGAAAATCCTCATAGATGTCCGCCGCCCTGCGGCGGGCGGCGGGGTCTGTCAGACTCTTAGAGCCAAACCACACGGGCGGTGCGGCGCCGCACCGCAAGCCATTTCGCCGCGCTGGCGACCACACGGGCAGAGCGGCGTCGCAACGTTCTACGGAGCCGCGGCGGCGCCGCAGCGGCGGCAAAATGAGGGGTTGCCCATCGCTACGCGACAGTCTGTAATACTACAAACAACTGCGAGCGGCGCCGCTCCGGCTCCGCTCTGCTTACACCCCTCCCCGCCTCGTCTCGATTCCGATGCGCGCGCGGCGCGGCGCCGGAGCACACCGCACGGCGCCATGTGGCTACAATCCATTTTTGTACCTATGTAGAAAACCGCAGCGGCGCCGCTCAGGCGCCGCGCCGCAGCCGCGCCGCCCGTGTGGTTTGGCCCTTACTGACTAAAAACCACTCGTGTTCCATCCCACACCTACGCCGTGGGTCGCGGGAACGTACGACCCTTCCACAACCCCCGACTGGCGCCGGCCGGTTATTGTTTCTAAAACTTGAGTTTTTTGCGTTTAGGTCCTTAATTTGATTTAGTTATTTCTTTAAATTTAAGGCAATTGAGTGATCGTTGTTCATTGATTGTTTTGCGCCGACCCAAAATTACTTAAGTACATATAAGTACTTACAATAGTTTAAGAACTTAGTTATTAAGGTTAAATAAAAAAAGGTTTATTATTTTTGCTTTTCAGTTTTTTCGGCGGTTTAATTTTTATGTTAAAAAGTTTTCTTTTTATAATTTTTTGTGGCTATAATTTACTAATTATTACATGCTTAATTTTTTGATTACTTTTAAAATAGCTACCTACCTTACTTAGCATTAAAATCTGTGAGTGAACAATAAATCACCCCTATTTTCCCACCCTTAGGGTAGGATATATTTTTCCAAAAATATCAGGGACCAACTTCGAGGTAAACTTATAGGGTTATCCAATAAAAAAAGAATTATCAAATCGGATTACTTACTCTGTAAAATGTTATGCGTGGTCCTGGTCATACATTACAATCAGTGAGTGAACAATCAATCATCCCCTGTTTTCCTACCCTCGGGTTGGATTTTTTTTCCAATTTTATATGTGACCAACTTCGGGGTATAATACTAGTCAGCCTATATTGTTCCCACTGCTGGGACGCAGGCCTCCTCTCATTGAGAGGGAATGGGCTATAATCTACCACGCGGGCCCAGTGCGGGTTGGTAGATGTAACATGTCTTCGAATTTTTGGTTCTAGGACATGCCGGTTTTCTCACGATGTTTTCCTTCACTGTTTTGAGAGCATTGGTGATGAAATAATTAACACAAAGTAAAGGGCTTGTTTTGGTTCGAACCTACGATCTACAAATCGTAAATTGCGGCCGTTACCACTGGACCAACACTGCTCTCTACCCCACTTCATGGTTATACCCTTTGCAATAAAAAAAGAATTATCAAAATCGGACAATTCTGTAAAAAGTTATGCGTGGTCATATTATGTACAAACACCAGCACATCAACCTACCACAATCTGTCAGATTTTCCCAATCAACTTTGAACCTTATGCTTTAGCGATAAAGTTGAAAATCTATTAAAGAAATCTGACAGATTGTGGTAGGTTGATGTGCTGGCGTCCGTACATTAAAAAAATAAAAGCGTCGACTTAGAACCTCCTCCGTTTTTTCGACGATTAAAAAAACTGACGTTTAACCTGAGTCTAAGTTGTCAATTTTGCATTAAGAATTTTACGTTTGGCAAAATACAGTAACTGGCTCGAAGGTTTAGGTTAGGTCTAAAGTTATTTATTTATTTAAACTTTTCGCACAAAAAGGAACAAGATAAATGGAGGAATAAGATGGATGGGGTTTGCACCTGCAAAGCAACCAAAGCTAAAATGTAGGACCAATATTTGAAGTCTCCAACAAAGGTGTTGGTTACTCCAAATTCTAGGATAACTTATCTGTCTGCCCAAGCTTTTCCGCGATGTCTAATCCCAGTAAGAGAAGTACCACCCGTCCTCTAAGCTCTCATGCCAAAACGCTGCCCAGCTAAAATCTACTTTATTCTGCAAGACTTTGGTGCGAATTTCGAACTTCAGATTCTCGGACATAATTCCTTTAGTTGCCGATATACAGTATGTTAACTAACAGAGGGCGTTCCCGTTAACCCGCAATAGTATAGCATCCATACATGCTAAAAAAAATATTACCATTCGAAAATAAAATGTTTTTATATTTTTTTATATTAAAATATTCACTAAAAATCGTAAATTAATACTCTATTTATTTAATTAATTCTAATTTATTTAATTAAATAAATTCTGACATTGCTGTCCTTCAAGTACGCGTGTACAGAGTGTTTCTTTAACGTATCAATTTACGATTTTTAGTGAATATTTTAATATAAAAAAAAATAAAAACATTTTATTTTCGAATGGTTATATTTTTTTTAGCATGTATGGATGCTATACTATTGCGGGTTAACGGGAACGCCCTCTGTTAGTTAACATACTGTATGTATGTGAAGTATTGTTAGATAGGTTTTAGCGGGAACTTGAGACGATTTCTGAGCGGGGGTCCTTTCGTAAGTGCAGACTTATGTAGCGCTGTGAGCCAGTCAATGTCCTCATAGATCCTCTGTGTTTATTGTTTGTTAGATCAGCCTGGTGCCAGGCCAGCAAGGGCTTCAATATATATTTTTTTTGTTTCTAAAAAATGCCACTTATTAGCGTATCGATGGCAAATAAGCGTTCTGAAAATTCAGATATTTTACTATGTTAATTGCTACATTAAAAATGCGATTGGATGCATGCATTTCTATTTTCCGAGGAACTTTCGCACTCCGCCACAATATTGACATCATAAAATTGACGAATCATCCATCTTAATTTCAAACCAAATGCACATTTTCTCAGGAAGAGTAGTAGCCTCGTCGGTTTTGAATTTTAGCAGATCAAAATAATTCCGAAATCTATTTTTGTCCATACTATCGACGAGCAAATCCATCACAGTCCTCATTTCATGCCGAAGATGCCTCACTGTGATACCTCGCGGTTGCTGTTTAGCTTGCTACCTCGATGTCACCATCATGTAAAACAAATGAATGCTAATAGAAATACTTGCTAGGCCTTGAGATAAACCCCCAAGCAGCTAGGGATTTATTGCATTGAGGTACTCTTGGGCATGTGCTAGCGTGTCTGTTAGCATGCATTTGTTTTACATAGAGGTGACATCGAGGTAGCAAGCTAAATAGCAACCGCGAGGTATCGCAGTGTAATCTTCGGTAATCTTAAGTAATCTTCGGTATGTAATGAGGGTTACCGTTTTTGTGCTCGCCACTTGGCGCCACTGTCGAGTAAGGTCCTGAAGTATACCTCTCAAAGTTTGTTATTAGGGGCGTGAAAACAAAGTTTACATTTAAATCATATTTAAACAAACCAAAAATGTGTTTGTAAACAAATTACCCTCTGAATGAGCTGATCTTTCAGCCGGCTTATTTTTGCACCTCTTTTTCTTAGCTCTTTGAAAGCAGTGACATTCATTTACCAGTAACTCATAATTAATCGCAGGTATTGCAAAATATTCACAACATTATTCTGATCTATATAAAAAATAGAAAGTCGGGTTAGTTACACCATTTATAACTCAAGAACGGCTGGACCAATTTTTATGATATTTGATTTGTTGGATTTATCTCCACCCCTAATAGCAGTATAACTATTAAAACATGAGAAAAAATCACGAAAAAAAAGCATGCGATACATTTTGTATTTATTAATTCTGAGGCGGTACGTTAGAAATAAACCCGCATAGCCCACCAACAAATAGACATTTGACATTTCGGGAACTTCACGCTTTACTTAGCACCTCTAGTGACGAATTCATACGCGATAGCTCTCATTACTCGGGTTCCAAAGTGTGGGTCTCGCATTTCGAGCCGCTTCAAGGAGTTCGTTGCAAGCACTTGACCCAACCGCCGCTCGTGAAGTAGAGGCACACATGAACGGTCTTATTTTATCGATTAGGCTGTTTGCTACGACATAGTTAGTCAGTATAATGGTTGCAGGGTCTCCGTTTGCTAAGCCCGGAGCCCTATTATAACAAAAAATGCGACACACACATTAGTAAAAAAAAGCAGAAAATTGTAAAATTGTCGGATTGTCGCCTGTCATCTGTCACCTGATCCAGTTATTTGCTTTCTTCACCGTATTCAACTTTCGAAGATTTTCATCTTGTTCGTGTTATAAATCTTGATTTAGAATTTTGTTTTTTGGGGGCTCTTGATTCTGAGCTCTCTGTCCGTAAGGTGTTATTTTTATTTCATCAGTCTTAGTATCGAGAAACTCGGCATAACCGTTTGCGAGAACTACCTCGGCCGAATCCTAAGAAAATACTATAATATAAGAAGTATTATACATACATATACTACATTGAACGATGATGATTGATGAGTGATGACCCTTGAAAGTGAAGCATGCATTGTATAAGTGCCACCAGGGAATGCTACGAAGTTTGTTTTTATAATACTGCCGTCATAAGGAAAAAGGGCACAACTAACATTTTTTCCAAAATTGAGTTAAATACATATTCGGAATCAGAAAAAAAATGCGCATCTGCCAGTTTTTTTTATATTTTTTTATGAGCAAGATCTTCAGAGATACTAAAAACTAAAAGGGCACAATTACACCATTTTTCACATTAAGATACGGAAAAAGGACACATTTGACTTTGATTACGATGAAAGGTCACAATTGTTTAGATGTGGCATATTTTGTGGGATATATTGATTATTTTTTTATTATTTTGTAAAATAAAAAGGCTCATCTTGTCCATATTAAGAATAAAAGGCATATATGAATCAAATGTGCCTATTCTTTTTAATTTTCACTCACAATACGGCTTAACAATGAGTTTAAAAGAAAAGACATAACTAGTCAGATGAGCCTTTCTTAACTAGTATTTTAATAATAAATAAATAATTTTGACACAAATAAAATCGAATTTGACAATCGCGACTCCACGTGGTACTTGTTTGCCCTACCCCGTGAATTTTTTGGTGCCGGAGGCGCGCTGTTGGGGGGCATCCTCGACGTGTTTATATGGAATTTTTCACTTTTATATGGAAAATATGAAAAATTGTTATCAACATGTTGGATTTTAAAGGTTTATGGTTTTCATTAGGGGTCAAAAGTTTTCACAGATACTCTATTTATTTAATTAATTCTAATTTATTTAATTAAATAAATTCCGACATTGCTGTCCTTCAAGTACGCGTGTACAGAGTGTTTCTTTAACGTATCAATTTACGATTTTTAGTGAATATTTTAATATAAAAAAAAATAAAAACATTTTATTTTCGAATGGTAATATTTTTTTTAGCATGTATGGATGCTATACTATTGCGGGTTAACGGGAACGCCCTCTGTTAGTTAACATACTGTATTTGCGATAGGACACATCATTTTCGAGATAACAAGCAAAAGAAAAAAGATACAGTCGGCGCTGCTGAATGGGTCGCAGACACTTTGGATGTTATCTTGAATGATAAGTAACTAATGCTTTGTGAATGAGTGCAGCTGACTATGAACGCTGACCCGTGACCGTCTAGGTCGCGTTACACTATACTGATCTCTGCAATGCTCGTGTGCCATGTACAAGTACTCGTACAAGTACTGTTTTTGCACCTGAAGTTAAGGTGTTGGTGTAAATTTTGGTTCATGACAACTAATTTTATTCCACACCTTTTTAATAGCGATTAAAAATAGTCCGATTTCAAAATTAGAGGCATTTGTGACAAGAGAATCGACACCATTGTTTAAAAATAAAACTTATTTTCACTTGAATACTTTTTATTTAATCCGAACAATTTTTACAGAATTGACTTTATAAGTAAAGTAAAACTAATTCATTGCAACTTTTGAAGTATTTTATTATTATTAAAAGCCAAATGTGCCTGTTAATTGTAATATTTTCTATTTTTACATCAATTAATAGGAACAAAGGGCAGATTGGTAGGTAATTTATGCCTTCTATACTTAATAATCATATTTTTACATAATTTATTTTATTAAGTTAAAAGAGAAAATGTTGATTATTTAATAATACTGAAAGAAATTAATTATTATTATTAAATCGTTTTGTAGGAATCATGTAAATATAACTAAATTCATTAACATATTTTTTATAAAACAACTATTTGTACATTTAATTGCCGAAAACCGGTAAAATATTTTAAATTCAATTTCCTTAAAATTTGCAAAATGTTAGATGTGCCTTTTTACATTACGACGGCAGTATAATTATTAAAATGAAAAGGCATATTTTAATAAATGCGCCTTTTCATTGTATTATTTCATATTTTTTTCACAAAATGTCAGAATGAAAAGTCACAATTGGTTAGTTATGCCCTCTATTCGTAATATTAATAACTTTACTTATTTTTTTATGCTACGTTGAAAGAGAAAATGTTGATTACTTAATAATTGCCAATAAAATAAAAACTTATATTTTAATAATCGTATAGTAATCGTGAAAATGAACTAATTTTAATTCATCTATTTTCGAAAAATAATATTATAGTCGATATTTTTCGCCGAAAACCAATAAAAACTTTAAACTCGATTTTCTCCATATTTATAAAATGTTAGATGTGCCTTTTTTCCTTATGACGGCAGAATAGTCTCGAGCAAAATATAGACAGCACCCTTTTTTTTTTTGTTGTCGGGGGGGAAACCTTCAAATGGCACCCGACCTCCGGGGAGGGAGGTCGGGGAAGTGTGCGATTTTTAACTCACTAAAACCGCTCCGGTGATCACCATCAGCACATAGGGGTAGTCGCGGTTCCTCTTAAAAGACCAATTCCGGAAACACCCCCCCGCCCCCCGTGCAACGTTTGTAAGGCACATCCCTGGGGAGACTATATAGCTATGCACGGCAGCACGTGAATAGACAGCACCCCTACTTGTGAAACAGAATAGAATAGATTTTATTTTCTTACCACAAATTACAGCTTAAAGTTAAATTAGGTAGTCTATAGATACAATTTTGTACTTAATTTGTGGAAGACTGGTGCCTAACTAAGTTTTTTACAAAACCGACGAAAGAATAGACAAAATGACAGATTACAGACATCTATCATTTTGTCTATTCTTCCGTCGACAAAACCCGTGTGCAGAAGGATGCTGCATAGTGATAAATCTTGATTTATAACTAGATTTGACAACTTGTGGTTTTTAGGGTTCCGTAGTCAACTAGGAACCCTTATAGTTTCGCCATGTCTGTCTGTCCGTCTGTCCGTCCTCGCTTAATCTCTGTCACCGTTAGCACTAGAAAGCTGAAATTTGGTACCAATATGTTACATATCAATCACGCCGACAAAGTGGTAAAATAAAAATTGGAATAAAATGTTTTATTAGGGTAGCCAGCCCCCCTATATGTAAAGTGAGAAGTGATTTTTTTTTTAATTTCAACCCTAACGTGTGATATATTGTTGGAAAGGTATTTCAAAATGAATAGGGGTTTAATAAAATCATTTTTTGATAATGTCAATAATTTCGGAAATAATCGCTCCAAAAGTAAAAAACAATGTGTCCCCCCCCTCTAACTTTTGAACCATAAGTTTAGAAAATATGAAAAAAATCTGCAAAGTAGAACTTTATAAGGACTTTCTAGGAAAATTATTTTGAACTTGATGGAAACAACAGTTTTTGTACAAAATGGACAAAAAGTTGTACAAAATAATTTCTGGACTAAGTTTGTAATATAATCGTATATGCAAGCATTTTTTTAACTTCGTTTACATATTTTATTATCCTGAACGTATCCCTTTGTGTTCGCGCTAAAAACCGTCATGAGTCGGAGCGCCTGCCGCGGAGCGTGCAATGTTGCACGCTCCGTGTTCGCGCACGTACCCACGACCGGGAGCAGTTGCAGGAGCGCGGAGCGCTGCTGGAGCGCGAACATAATGGATACCCACTTTTAAACTCATAAGTGGGAACACTTATTGTGACGGACGGGAAACTACGGAACACTGAGCGTGGCCCGACACGCTCTTGGCCAGTTTTTTTTTATTTTTTCGTACCTCAAGGAAAAAACGGAACCGTTATTGGATCACTTTGTTGTCCGTTTGTCCTTTAAGACCCTTTATCTCAGGAACGCGTGGAAGTATCGAGTTGAAATTAAAACCATATACTCAGGTCTACAGTCCCTTGAAGCTGTGAAAAAATCAAACCTCTAAGTTAACGTAAAAGATACGGCTGTTTATGCTGGAAAAATCCTATATCACACTCTCAAGGGAATCAAAATTTATAGGGTACTTTCCGTTGACCTAGAATCATGAAATTTGGCAAGAAGCCTTGTCATGTAGCACACACTGAGAAAAATTACCTCTGCCGCACTACGTAAAATAAGGACAAAAATCGACCACCATGACGTGTGTAACCCGGTCCATTACGCGTAAGTAGTCAGTCATACGTAGTCGGCATACTGACGCTCATCATGGAGCGGGTTACGTAATTTACTCGTGGTCGATTTTTGTACGTACGTACGTAGCCCGACATCCGGCTACGTAATACGTAGTGCGCAAGTCGCACTGAATACTCCTGAAACTACGACTGCAACACCCGTTTACTATTGTTGCGGGCACAGTAGAACGGGGTGAAACTTACGTGTGTACCATGGCGGCTTACGTACGATACTGTAGCGGGCATAGTAAATAATGATGAGCCGTACCTGTGTACCACGGCGGCATACGTACGATACTGTAGCGGGCATAGTAAAACACGGTGAGCTGTACGTGTGTACCACGGTGGCATACGTACGACACTGTAGTGGGCACAGTAAATAATGGTGAGCCATATGTGTGCACCCCGGTGGCATACGTACAGTACTGTGGCGGACACAGTAAATCACGATGAGCCGTACGTGTGTACCACGGCGGCATACGTACGACACTGTAGTGGGCACAGTAAATAATGGTGAGCCATATGTGTGTACCCCGGCGGCATACGTACAATACTGTGGCGGACACAGTAAAACACGGTGAGCTGTACGTGTGTACCACGGTGGCATACGTACGACACTGTAGTGGGCACAGTAAATAATGGTGAGCCATATGTGTGCACCCCGGTGGCATACGTACAGTACTGTGGGGGACACAGTAAAACACGGTGAGCTGTACGTGTGTACCACGGCGGCATACGTACGACACTGTAGTGGGCACAGTAAATAATGGTGAGCCATATGTGTGCACCCCGGTGGCATACGTACAGTACTGTGGCGGACACAGTAAATCACGATGAGCCGTACGTGTGTACCACGGCGGAATACGTACGACACTGTAGTGGGCACAGTAAATAATGGTGAGCCATATGTGTGTACCACGGCGGCATACGTACAATACTGTGGCGGACACAGTAAAACACGGTGAGCTGTACGTGTGTACCACGGCGGTATACGTACGGTACTGTGGCGGACACAGTAAAGCACGGTGAGCCGTACGTGTGTACCACGGCGGATGTGACTTTCGAGTATTTAATATTCAAAAGTATCTGAACATATTTGTATGTACCATGCGCCAGCATAAGGAAAATACAGGTGCGAGTATCTTTCCTTATGCTGGCGCATGGTACATACAAATGTGTTCAGATACTTATTTTGAATATTAAACACTCGAAAGTCACATCCGCCGTGGTACACACGTACGGCTCACCGTGCTTTACTGTGTCCGCCACAGTACGTTCTTGAGCAGGCGGTCGAGCGGGGCAGAGGGGATGGGACGGGCCAAGGAAAGAAATAGTGTAAAGAGTAATTTTAAGTAAATAGACATAAAATATTCATATTATTTATTTTCAATCGTAAAATTGAGACATACAAAAAAAACACAAGCTTAATTATTGTCAGTCTCAATGCTGTTTAGCAATTCAAGAGAGGAGCGAGACAACCCCAACACAAGTGTTATTAACTAACTTTGACTAGTGCCTTCTAAATACTCATAAAATCTACTAAAGAAAATAACATTACATTTAATAGTTTCAATACCTGAAACAAAAAAAAAACGTAATCTTAGAATTATTACAAACATACGCAGGTACGGGTTCCGTACCTCAAAAGGAAAAACGGAACCCCTTATAGGATCACTCGAGTGTCAGTCTGTCTGTCCATCTGTCACAGACATTTACTCTGAAAATACTGGACCTATCGAGTTGAAATTAATCGTACTGTACAAGGCCTAAACTTTTCAAGAAAATACAATAAATAGTTCTTTGCCTAATAGATTACAGGAAAACCTATAAGAAAGCCATAACAAGTACCAAAAAAGGGTAGGGCCGCCTGTCAGTATTGTATTACAATTACTGTAAACTATGCAAAAATGGACTTAGCAGGTTAACGAATTAGGCCGACGAAATACGTTTTGTTATCAAGCTGAGTAATGTTATGATTATGAGTAACTCACAGTGTTATTATCTGCAATAGTACAATCTGTAGAGATTTTTGCATTATCACTGACATCAGTGTCCCGTACAGCGTTTTGAGTAGTCGTTTAGTAGCTCAGCATTCTTAATTTCAAGGTTCTAGAAAAATAATTTAAAGGCTTTATTACAATGCATTACAAAAGTATGCGGCATCGGTACAAGAGAAAAAAACAAAGAAAACATTTTTATTAGCTAAAATACAAGTAAACAAGTAGGTACGTACATTGACACCGGTCGCTTTTTGATGTTGTAATAGCCAATTTTTAAATTTTATTCTGGGGCCAATCTTTGGAATCAGTTCTTTCAAATCTTCATCGTTTAACAGAATGGCAGTTTCAAGCGTTGTTATAATATGATTGTCTGAAAAATACAAATACAAACATGTACAAAACTTTTTATGTAAGTAGGTACCTACTACTTATAATTGCCTACATGTTCAGTCGGAGGGTCAGGTTCAATTGAAAATTTAGTAAATTAGTAAAATTATCAATAATCAATAAAAACAAAACCTACTAAAACAATACAAGTACCTACTTGTCAAAAATACGTCTGTCTGTTGTTTGTCGGTGAAAAAGCTATCAAACAAGTTCAGTTCAAACATGCCACACCAGAGAAAAAAATCTTGACTAAATAAAACCAAGCAACTGGCTTACGTACCTTCAAGGATTGTTATTATTTCATCTAAACCGGCGTTTAATATCTCTTCCATAAATTCCATGATGGCTACGCTCCGACGCGTTTTAGCACAAAATCACTCCAATTTTCTCAGAAGACTGCAGGATCAAACTGCCGCTACGCACGGGCGACCGCTGCACACACAATGCGATGCGAATGCCGCGAGCCGGCCGGCCGGGGTGGGAGTGGGACCGCCCGCGCCGGTTGGCGGGAGTGGCGTCACCGGCTGATGCAACACATTACCATATTTGGTAACGTTTCGAGTTTCGCGATGCTTCTTTTTTTTTTTTCTTACCCTTGCGGGAAGGCAAGGGAAAGGACATGCAGCCTGATCTTATGTTATTGATTAAAATATTTTGTAATCAAAGGCAAAATTAAAAGTCTTTTATTTACACGTTTTTTTTACGTCTCAGAGACGAACTTTAAAGATATCGTTATTTATGATTTTGTCAATAATAGAAAAATAATAAATTATTTTATTGTTAAACTTCTTTATCGAGCTGTTTAAAACTCATGAGATAAAACAAAAATATATTTATTCTGATCATTCCAGACACATCAGGCCACGGTGGTCCATACCACGGGCGTAGCCAGGTTTTAGATTCGGGGGGGGGGGGGGGGGGTTCAGGAAAATAAAACGACTAAATGTGCCTGCAGTGCCGTAAATAGCCTTTTCTGCGCCCTGTGCTAGTTGGTGGAACAATTAATTATCTAATATTTTGGAAGAAAAATAGAACTGATGTGGGCCATACACAGGGGCGGTCCCAGCCTACGATTTGAGGGGACACAAAGAGCCGAACTTATGAAAACCAAAAGTTTACTTATGCAAACGTGCAGATGATCATCCTATGGTTTTGTGTGTCGATGCATGCAAGAAGTACCTACTTTGTCGAGCACCCAGTATTTAAACAGCCAATGTGAAAACCTTTGAAAGAAAAGAAAAATTGTATGAGCGAGCGTAGCGAGCTCGAAAATTTTTTCACATATTTTAACATCCTCGGATAAATTTGATTCTTTTCATTCATTCACCTCGGATACGATGATCGCTTCAATTTCGGGGCGAGGGGGGAGGAGGTTTCCCGAGATGAGTTTGATTTCAAGCTCTAAATGAAGATAATGCAATAGCGAGCGAAGTGAGCTGGCCTTCGATTACGTATGGTAGGTTTACACGCTTGCCAAGCGTTGGCAAACCTCGACAATCGCAAGCATGTAAAAAGGGCGTTTGGCTTGGCTTGCGTGAGCTTGTGGGTGCTTGCTTCCGATCCAGTCGAGTGTCGGTTTTTTTACGCAGATCAAAGGGCGTTTGCGGCAAGCGCTTGCGACATATTTACACGTTGGTCGGCGTTTAGTAGCCATTGTGGCATCACGGAACTGCAACAGATAATGGTTAAATCAAAATAGTAGTTACTTGGTACGATTATGATGAATCTTTTTCATCCACCATCTTCGCTGTCGTCGAGCTCTCCTTTTTTTTGTTTCACTTTGCTTACATTTCAAATAAAAGTACGTTAAACCAAATGTAATAGCCGTCACAAGTTCGGTGTCCGCCATGCTTGGATGTATGTTGGCTATGTTGCAGACTGACGCATTCACAAGCGTGTAAACGCCTTTCAAATGCCAAACGAGATTTGTGGAGGCTTGGAGATGTTTGCCGATTGCCAAGACTTGGCAAGCGTGTAAACCAGTGTAAACCTACCATTAGGGTCTTTTGGTGCTTTCATACAGAGACACGATTACACACAGTAGTCGTTTGCCATCACGCCATGTATTTTTTTTAGTCAAAGAGGTCAGAAAAATGATCGGATAGCCTGGACCCAGCCCAGGGCGGGGTGGTCATGACGCCCATGACCACGTTTTATAATAGAGTAGTAGAAGATTCACACGAAAATGACTGATATCGGTTACGGTCAAGGCACAATCGGACAATCTTCCGAAAATTGATGTGTTTATGATGGCCACGTATTTCGCATCAAATTCGGATTTTACGTCTACTGAAATAAAGGGAGTGAAAAAAGCAAGGTAATTACACAATAAATATTATGTTTAGGTATTCGATCTTCCACGCCTTTGGATAGTTTTTACCTGTGTCAAGAAAAAGGGCATACTTAACCTTAAAATATGAATGAAAACTCAAAAGATGGAGGTTATTTCATGAAAAAAAAAACATTATTTAAAGCATAAGCTGTTTTCAGCATGAAGTATTATAATGAGCCCAGTGGATTTGGCAACCAGTTACTGTTTTAAAGAGCCTGGATACTGAAATAAGGCGGCTGTATAACGTCGTACGTATAGCGCATACATATTTTATGTTACGGGTTAAGTAAATTACGTATGCTGCTCTGTGCGGAATCAATGAACCGCATACGTAAATGTTAAGAGTGCGCCGCAGTAATTTCATGATGCGGCTGACGTCATAAAGTTTATACGCACCGAACACAGTCAGTAAGTAAACGGAGTTCGTAACATGAACCAGGATACGTAATAACACTAATAACTGATGATGCAGGCGGAAACATTATTAATTATCCAGTGTGCGTAAAATGTATCGGCATATCCCTTACTCTGCTCGTACATTATGTACGTAGGTAACCGGAACCATTACTTAATGAGTCGGATTCAGTACAATGATTTGGCAAGCAGTTACTGTTTTAAAGAGCCTGGATACTGAAATAAGGCGGCTGTATAACGTCATACGTATAGCGCATACATATTTTATGTTACGGGTTAAGTAAATTACGTATGCTGCTCTGTGCGGAATCATTAAAACGCATACGTAAATGGTAAGAGTGCGCCACAGTAATTTCATGATGCGGCTGACGTCATAAAGATTACACGCACCGAACACAGTCAGTAAGTAAACGGAGTTCGTAAAATGAGCCAGGATACGTAAATGATGATGTAGGCGGAGACATTATTAATTATCCAGTGTGCGTAAAATGTATCGGCATATCCCCGACGCATGCTCGTATATTATGTACGTAACCGGAACCATTACTTAATGAGTCGGAGTCAGTACAATGATTTGGCAACCAGTTACTGTTGTAAAGAGCCTAGATACTGAAATAATGCGGCTGTATAACTTCGTTCGTATAGCGCATACATTTTTCCTGGTTCCGGGTAAGTAAATTACGTATGCTGCTCTGTTAATACATATGCGGCATCATTAAACCGCATACGTAAACGTTAATAATGCGGGCACAGTAATTTCATGATGCGGCCTCATTACAAGTAACTTGTTTACATGGTCTTTACAGAGCATTATGCCGCATACTTACTTAACATGGTGTCGTTTCATTATAAGTATGGCTCTTATAATTTTCATGTGAAAAGCACATTATACGTATCTGGCTGCCGGTACATTACAAATTTGCCAATTTTAAGTAGCCCGTTTTTCTCAGTGCAAGTAAAGAAAAAAATCCAAAGACCGTAACTTTGTAGTTACATACCTACAAATTTGTACGGAACCCGAGGGTTCCGTACAAATTTGTAGGTATGTAAAGCCGCCGGTCAAGTGCGAGTTGGACTCGCACACCGAGGTGTGCGAGTCCAACTCGCACTTGACCGGTTTTTTTGTTCTATAAATATATCCTGATCACGTCATGTGCGATAATGCTTTGACCGTTTCGTGACGTCTTAAAACTAGTCTTCACGGCTACAGATAACCTTGACTAGAGGTACAGACGTCAGCACATCAAGCTACTACAATCTGTCAAATTTCTTTAATAGATTTTCAACTGTATCTTTAAAGCATAAGGTTCAAAGTTGATTGGGAAAATTTGACAGTTTCGGGTAGCTTGATGTGCTGGCGTCAGTACATATAGGTGAATATAGACCAGAGCATTCACTTGTAACAGAACATCGAGCATTTGTCGTTTTTACATAAATTTATCGATCCGCAATTCGAACACGACGCTCGATGTTTTGTTACAACCTGATTTTAAAAACTAACGAGTGTATTGGTGTAACATTTTATCGGGCATAGGCATGAGGAGCGGTACTTGTATAGGTCCGACATTTCCACAATGAACGCAAGTTAGAAAGAAATGTAATGGTAAATGCTCACTTGTCGTGAGCATTACTTCGAACGCAGCGTCGAGCATTCGCAGGAACGTTACATTGCATGGAAATGCTTTTGAAAACTGAGCCTTTCCCTGAATTGTACTTAGTTACTTACCATTCGTAAGAACGTTACATTACATAGAAATACTCGAGAAAATGCTCTAGTGTATCTTTACTTAGATTATTTCTCTACATAAGCAGATAATTAACTACTATGACATTATCTTTTATTTAAATTATTTAAGTTTTGTGATATTTCCTTAAAATTGTAAATTCGGTAGGTACGTATCCTTGTTTCCAATTTGATGTTAATGCCACTTAAAGAAATATCAACTTTAAAGTAGTGTAACTTAAGTTTATTTCAGAGTGACTAGTTACTAATGACAGTCATTAAAAAAATTTAAGTAGAACAAACGTACGGCTTTTAAAGTTATTTTTCTAAAAACACTTATTTGTTTACATGTTTGGAAACTTAATTTGCAAACGCAGGATAGTTGATTCCACACCACATTCGCACCACAAATAGCTAATTATTGCGTTTAGCGCTAAACGTACTTAGTCATTAATGTTGTGCATGTGGGCTGACTTGTCGGAAGCTCGATACAACGACTGAACGCCACATTTCAAACATATTCACTCACAGCCAGTCGCTGCAACTTATAATCGCCTCAACGCGATGCAGCATTAAGATGATGTTGCAAAATCGCCGATTGCCGATGCTAAAAGTAACATCTCTGTTAAGGCCCTAGATATACAGATGTTTCTGGCTAGAATTGGCATTCTAATAAGTTGAAAGATATAATCTACGGACTTTTGTCCAACACCTTTGGGTTCTGAATCAAATCACCAATAAAAAAACTAATTTCCGAGATCAAATTTCGGGCATCCCATTCTCAGAATATTATTTCCGGTGTGGCCTTTAACGCTCTACCCAGGTTCTCCCGTGGGCTTCCTAACCCTAACTTAATCTGGGCTTATGGCCGGGCCTGGAAACCGGAATCAATCTGTTGTGTCCATAATATTTCACGGTTATTACAGAACCGCCCAGCGCAGCGTTTTAATTTTGGCTATTTTGCTCAATGGATCGTGGGGGCTATACAGGGCAATGGCTGGCGGATACATCGACGCAAGCCTGCTGCCATGTATTCAGCATATGATTCTGAATCCACCGGCGTTGAAATTTTACGTCAGTTATAAAAAAAATATCAGCTGTTTTATAGTAAAATGCAATACCTCTACGTTGTCAAGATGTAAAGAACAGATAATTTTCAAAAAATCAGCGCGTCTAGTATCATATGCTGAATTCATGATTACAGTTTGCGCGTCGATGTTCCTGCACATGCGACAATTATAATTATAGGGACTAATTGATTTTATTTTTAAAAACTCGTAAAACATGTGTCAACAAAGAAAATCTTAGTTAATTTTTCCTAATTAAGTATACTTACCATAGTCAACGCCTTTGAACAATGTCAAAAATGTATTTTTTTTTGGGTCTTTGGAACCCCTTTAATGAATTCTGTAGTCAGTAGTCTGACTATAGAATTCATTGAAAGATGTTTAATGACGGCCATCCGTCAGGTTCCTAAGTAATGAAACTACATGACATACACTATGAATAATTACAAGTGGTACAGCACTTACGTTATTTGATCAATTGCATTACGTGAATTAGAAGCTCGATATAGCCATTATTTGATTAAGCACCAACGTCTATGGCACCAGCCCACGAGTTCCCATTTTGGTGTAAATTGCTAGACATATTTATACACAATTATGTTTCTACGGCCCGCATCTACTAAGTCGTGAGGATCGATATTATTTAGTAATACGTGCTAAGTACTAGTCTTAATTATGTCCATTTTGACCCTCACAAGTTGCATTTAGTCAATTTTAGAACTTGGTGCTCTGGTTATAAGGTGCAAATGTACAATGTTCTGTTTGAGCTTTTAGAGCTGCGCTCAAAGGGTCTCAGCGGAATTCTTTTGTGTTCCCCTGACGGTTCTTCCTTCCCGTCTGTCAGGGGCTAATAAGCCCCGGGATCCCCGGGGATACGTAGGTATCAAAAAGGGTTTACGTATTTGCCATATAACGCTACCAAAAACCGTATTCAAAACGGTTGGTTCGGAACTTTTTATTCACATTTAGTTTTGCTTTTAGTGCAAGTGGACACCCAAATGAATTAAAGATTGAATTGAAATAAATTGAATCATTGAACGCTATTGAACAATAAAGTTAAATAGATTGACAGCATTTGCTCAACTCCTATCGAATTAAATGTATTATCGATTAGGGTCTCTATAAGTTAAATGCCCATAATAAGTTTTTCTTACCTGTCTGCCGCCTTCAGTCAGACAAAGTTCATCCGAATTTTCCTCCATTAAAATGTACTAAACTTATAAACTAATACGGATTTTATCTGCTTTTCAGATGAAGAGGCCGCTGAATCTGCAGGCTCCGAACAAGAGGATGATGGCATAACGCCAGAAGATAACAACGTTGCGAATATCCTCAAAAGACTCCAGTCTACAGGTGCTCTAATCAAAAAACCCAAACAAGAATATCGTTGCTTCACTTGCGACGAAGACTTCCGAGATTGGGAAGAACTAGAGAACCACTTGATTCAGCACGTTTCCCTGCCCTCCGTGGTACTCGACAAGCTGCCTTCCGACGACGAGGAAGCCTCTCCATCCGGAGATGAAAACTGGTCCGATGAAGACGAAGAGCCAGCCCCGCCTGCGACCCCCCAGAAAGCCACACCGACTAAAATTGACATATCGCAACTATTAAAAAAGACAGGCATCTCCCTCAAAAGGCCCGCTGAAAATGACAACAAGAGCTCCGATTCAGCCCTGGACAAACTAAGCGGATTAGGGTTTACTATAAAGAAGAGTAATACACCGATCAAGAGTGAACCAGAACCAGAACAAAACACCAAAGATGTAATGCAGAAACTGGGAAATCTCGGCGGTATCAAACTGAAATTAAAATCAGACGGGAGTAACGCGAACTCGTTCAAAGTGATCAATGGGCTAAAAGATTTTGGTGCGTCTGACGAGGATGAGGATGAGGGAAGCGGGAATGACGAGAGTAGAGAAGACCCAGACGATGACGAGGATCCAGACAAATCAGGTAATGAGTCCGAGGGCGAGAATGAAGGAACTCCACCCAATACTCGTAAAACATCAGAAAGCGATGACTCTCAGAAATCAGCGAAATCCAAATCACAGACAACAAGTCCATTGAAAAACTTGCAGGGGATGTCTATCATTCAAAAGACGCCTCCTACACCGATTAAAATCCCTGTTCAGCAACCAAAGCCGCCTGCGAGGCCGGCTGTCAAACAGACTCCAAAGAGAGGAGCGAATCTGCCAATCCCTCCCAAAGATACTTCGCTGATTACTCTGCAGGAGAGAGAAACTCCATTGAAGACTCCTACCCCAACCAAAGCTCCAACCCCAGATAGGCGTGAATCAAGCGCAAGTTTGGAAAACGTCGTAGTAAAACAAGAAGTAGAGACTGTTGAAACGCAGTCGTCCAACGTTCCTATATTCTCCTCTCAGATTAAGTCCGAAAGGGCTTCGCCAACGCTGAACGAAGGGACATCCACTCCAATACTTGCCACTGTGAAATCTGAACCAGACGCCTTAGCATCACACCAGAGCGCACCGCCCAGTGCCCTAGCTTTACATCTAAATTCTAATATTACACCACTTCTCCCTGTTACCAAAAAGGAAGAACCAGAAGTAGTGACGGTTATAGAAATAAACGGAGATTCGAATGACGAAGATGACGACTGCTGTGTGGTGTCCGCGACCCCGGCACCGGATATTAAACCCGTAGTAGTACCTAAAACCGAAAATCCGCCGGCAACGTACCCTCCACCTGCGTACCCGACAACACAGCCAGGCTTCAATTCCTCAGGAATGCTCAGCACACGCCTAACAGCCCCGTCCTTGGAAAAGCAACACAACTTTAACTGGAATGCCCCAGATTCCAAACCACCCTTGGACATGCTAGAAAAAAGTGCAGATGACATATTCGAGAGCCTACTATCGAATTCTACCAAAAAAGAAAGTATGTCTATATCAGATGCGAGTGAATACATATCCTTAGACACTTTGGGTCCCCAACATTCATGTGATATATGTAATACTAGATTCACTGACATATCCTTGTTGGAAGAGCACAGAAGGATGACGGGACATACAAAAACGTTGGTTCTTCCTTCGTCATCCCTTATGCCGTACAATCCGTCTTCTATGTCTTCTAATATTTCTTCAAATATTCTCTCTAGCTTACTGCCTGTGAAACTAGCTGACCAAGTTGGAAAGTTGTCTACCATCGGAGGTACAGGCCAAGGGTTTACGCATCAGCAGAATGTCATGATCAATATCCAAGCGTATCCTGGCGCCGGTGGCATGATGATGAATCCTCAAGGATACAACAGTTATCCGCCTGGACAGAATGCACAGCCTGATTATGGCAATAATATGTATGGTCAAACGATGCCAGGGCATCCATATCCAGGACAGGCTTATATGAATCAACCAGGTTATGGGCAGTTCCAACAGCCTAAACCTCAGGGCTATCCTGGAGGTATGCCGCAAGGGCAGTTCCCGCCTTCTTCATCTCCTTACTCTGTGGCTTCTCCACTTCAAGGTATGCAGCAAGCCGTGTATGGTCAAGCGCCTACCGGCGGACTTAACTCGCAGTTGGGGCAGGCGTTGGGTCAAATGGGCCCACCAGGGTCATCTTACGTACCTTCTTCAAGCCCGGGCGGGGCTATGAAACCACCTGCAGGTGGTATTAAGATCCAAAACGTACAAACCTTCCCAGCCGGGCAGGCGATAGGAATGCCTGGACCAGACCAGATGGGTGGACAAGCACCAGCACCCGGCCAAATGGTAGGAGGACAAATGCCTGCACCAAACCAGATCAGAATGGCACCCGGCGCGAATATTACAGGGACAAGACCACGCATGGTCACTCCTAGAGGCCCTCGGCCTGGAATAAGGCCAGGCATTCAAGTACATGCTCAAGTTCGGCAACAGAAGCCAGGAATGCGAATGCCCATGAAGAGACCAGCGCCAATGGCCGGTGGACCTGGCCAGAAACGACGAACAGACATGTTACTACCAGGAAAGCATGACAACGAAGACTGTCAGGTAATGGCGATGCAGAAACAGAGGGAAGGACTACCGATGATCCAGAGTGTTCAAGGCGCGAAAGACAAACTAAATCTAGGCAGCCAAATATCTATTACCAAGAAGAAAGTGAATACAGAAGCTAATGCTATGGCTAACGTGTTAGCATCGCGAGGTATCAGCGTCAAACAGAAGCAGAAAAGTCGATCCCCGACCCCGGAGCGTCCTATCCCTCACATCCCGAACCTAGGCGCCGGTATGAGCATCAAACACACGTCGAAATCTAGCAACTTCTCCATACCAGAGGCTAAAGTAGGTGGCGGCATGCTAGCCTGTAAGATATGCAAGAAAATGTTCATGAACCACAACTCTCTCTCTGTTCACATGTCAAATGCACATCCTCAGAGCAAAATACCGGTCTTCAAGTGCGACGAATGTCCGGCTTCATATCCGAAATCCTTACAGTTGCAACATCATAAAAGGGTATTTCACAATGTGACCGGACCCAATAGAGAACTTGGTTTGCCCGTTGTGGACTTATCACAAGAAGAAAACCTCAAACGGTTGAGTAGTTTAGGAATATATAGTTTTATCCCGTTAGCAAATAGGGAGCAAGCGGGCGGATGCTTCGGTATACCAGTAATCTCAGTACATAACGTACAAAATGGTATGACAAACAGTTTGCAAGCTTTGGGAGCTGATGGACTACTAAGTTTAGGACCTCTTAAACCTTTACCTAACTCATAGACTGTATATATATAAGCAGCATGTGTAGAAAATGTGTGAAAGTGGCAAACTGTGATTTATTTTTGTGTGGACATTTGAAACTGAATCGGTCACACACATTTTGTAAAAGACTTTGTTTTGTGGATTGAACACGAAATAGTATAAATGTGTTTTCAATGAGTGAAATTATTTATATTTTACTCACTTAAGTTACAGTTTCCAAGGAACGTAGTTCCGTCATTTTCACCAGTGTTTGACATTAAGAAGTCAAATAATCCTCTGTATTTGGCCAGCCGTTATTGTGTGATCATTCACCACTTTCTTAGGAAACCGAAGCTTTACTTACACATCATTATTAATCAGTTAAGTACATACTAATTTTGAAGTCCATTAAATCGGAGCATGTTTGAACTCAAATGATTTGTTTGAATTATTTACAATTCAATGTCATTCAATAGGTCTACCAGTCAGGTCAAGGAATTTCTGAAGTCAAGTTATTCTAATACATTCTAAAGGCCTCTAGTTATAAATAGATGTTTTGCAATACAAAAATAATATGTGTTGCGTTATCCGAAGACATGTGACATGTCTCACAGAGAGAAGGGCTGTGTCCCAGGAGTTGGGAACATTATAAACTGATTATGATGTTACCTTTGTTAGTTGAGATGCTATTCCAATAATCAGGAAGCTTAAATGTGTTTTTTTTTTATTAGATGGCTGAAATAACAAGAGATGTTTACCTAATAAGCAGGATAAATTATTCTTTTACCATTATCGGACAATATATTCCATGGATATGGCATGGCTTGTAGTTTTAATGTAATAAAAACTATTCAGTCCTGTATTGTAAGATAAAAACGCACAATAACGACATGTATCACTTATTTTATGACATTTTTGTAAGTGACCTCAAAATTTGTGAGTCATGGCAGGGAATTGCAAAACTAGCTCCGATTTAAACTATCACGGGTTTGAGCCGAGCAGCGGGGTAATTGCGTAACGCACTAACAGTAGCAATCGCTTTCATTTGACAGTTCAACAACATTCATTGCGTTATTTAAGTTGTTGAGCAGACAAATTTTTCTAACACACACACTGTCAATCTCAATCTAAATAATTTTGAAGGATATTATTAATCCATTGCTTTATATGTTCGGAAAATAAGTCTGCTCAACAACGCAAATGACGCAATGAATGTTGTTGAATTGTCAAAATGAAAGCCGTTCCTACAGTTAGTGTGTTACGCAATTACTCCTACGACTTTAAAGACCTCATCATAAAAATAGTAGGGAGGTATAGTGAGGAGGTTTATGTCCAGCAGTGGACATCTTTCGGCTGAAATGATGACAGCTTACGTTACTCCAAGTTAAGTCATACATTTCGGACGATTTCCGACCTTCCCCAACTCTATGATTTAATGCCCGCTCAGACTCCGGCTTGCCCCGTATATTATTAATAGGTATGTTATTTTCATATAAGCAGCTAATCTGTATTATTTCTTGAATCTTGGAGACTCTAAAGTGCCAATAGACCATAGCTCAGCACAGCACAGCGCAGCAAAGTTTTATGCTGATCAGTCACCCACAGACAAGTTGCTTTTGTCAAACTGAGTCTCCAAGATTGAAAAAAAAATATTCAAAATTTTAGCAAAAAATTTTGAATTTTTTTTTTTTCAATCTCTTTAGTTCCTCACAATGTTGCCAGTATGACTGCTAACATTAATTTAAATATTAGTAGTACCTAAGCTTAAAATGTAAAGAATAGTAAAGACAGACATTTTAATATCTACATTTAAATGTTCCTGAATTAACGGATAATACGATTTTAACAAGGCGTTTCAAATTTAGTCAAAGTATTTAGTAAATCCTGCTTTCAAAACAGTGAAGGAAACCGGCATGTCCTAGAACCAAAAATTCGAAGACATGCGACATCTACCAACTCACACTGGGCATAAGTGGTGGATTACTACAACCCACTCTCTCTCAAAGAGGGAGGACTGTGTCCGCCGCAGTGGGAACATTATAGGGTGATTATGACGTACATATTTAGTGAATACTTTGACATTTTAAAAGTTTTTTTTTTAATAGTGTGACTGGCTATGAAGTAATGAGTAAATAATTATTATGTATTCCAAATAAATTGCCCTCCTACATACAAGCCAAAGCGCTTAGTTAAAATTCATGCTCACACACTCACACACTGCAAACACAATACTTCAAAATGGCCGATAGCAGCGGTAACCATTTACATATTTTTATACTTAATATTGTGTAGATAAACTTGTAAGTTAATATTACTTACTGATTGCTTCAGACAACTATAATAATTCACTTCCGGACATCTGAAACACCCTGAAGCTCGCCCTGCATTTTTTTTTTGTAAGGTCATAAGTTTTTAATGTTTGTGAATTCAAATTTGAAACAACGATAACAGCAAATGATGGCTTGTGGTCGGGTCTAAAACTGCAAAAAATCTTTTTTGACCCATAGTTATTTTGATGTTTTAGACCTTTATACCTAGCTGCGCCCCGCGGTTTCACCCTCTTAAGTCTCGATATCGTAGAAATGTCGGGATAAGAAGTATCCTATGTCCTAATCCAGGTCATGGTCCACCCATATGCCAAATTTCATCCAAATCCATTTAGCCGTTTCATTGTGAAAGTGCAACAAACAAACATACAAATAATCAAATTTTTTTTTTATTAGCTTAGATGTATCACAATGACTCGATTTTGGAGTCCGGGAGTGATTATTCTTATGTTATGTTCAAACTTGACGTAGCGTACGTATGTACTGTAATCTTGTAAATGTCAAAAATGAAAAATATGTAGTTCCAATGTCGTGAACCATGTTTACAGTACACGTTTGGCGTGTGATTATTAGGTAGAAATAAGTTACGCAATGTCAAAAAAAAATTTAAGACGACGACGTCGACACGGCGTTGGTCAGTACGAAATTTTATAATTTTTATAATTTTGGGGTCACATGGCAGTTTCATTCTGTATTTGTCTTTTTTTTAACTGTATGAACAGTGAGATGTTGACGTATGATCACAAGTTTTTACTGTAAAATATCGTACAAAACAGAAACTAAGAAAAAACTTCAATCTCCAACCCTTTTTTTTGTCCGTTTGTTTTTTTTTTATTTTTTATTTGGGGTCGCCGCAACGTGTCTTTTTCTTCCATACTTTACTATTAATCGTCATCTCAGTAGTCACCCCCCTTTCTAACTATATCATCTTTTACACAGCCCATCCATTGTTTCTTTGGGAAAAATTGTAACGAGTCTTTTAAGCCTGTTACATGATAGCGGATTTTTTTGCTTTAATTTGTAGGCAATATTGTGGTGTTGCCATGTAAAAATTCATTTTTGGATGAATCGGAATCGTGTAGTGGTCACACAGATTTTTTCTTTTTGATGCTGTCAGTTGATTTTGACACTTTCCGACTCAAGCTTTGCATAGAATGGAGTAATTTCAGGGCTCCGAATTAAATCCTGAAGTATTAACTTCAGATGGACGGCATCTAATCTCCATTATGTGGTAGCCGATTTGCCCTTGCCGGCATCCTGATCGGATAGCCCATATTTTTTATAAAGGATCTTTTAAACCTTATATATTTTGGATTAATTCATCTACTGATGACATCATTTTTTTAAAGAAACGCCGCGAGGCGTTTCTTCCTTCTTCGTTTCTTCTTTCTTTTTTTACAACTTAAAGTTTGAAAGCTAGCCCCTACCAGCATATTTCATGGACCGCCTTTGACGTCTCCGCGAAGATCAAAATCACCAAGATGAGCGTGGTTTGCTCTTTCGGTTGTTAGTTTATTCGACGGAACGTGGTATGGTTTATAATACATAACTTATATTGACAAAAGTGCAATAATGACAGGACACAAAATAATATCAATTTAATCTTAGTTTTACACCTTAGAACCGTTAATTATAGAAAGGAATTTTCTTGTATATTTGAAACCAGCAGCCTACGGGCAATAAAATCGTTCAATAACTTTTATGTCGATTTTTATTGATACTCCCCGCTTGAAGATTAAAAGTTTCCAGTTCCCGCAGGTTAGTCTATCCTTGGCATAGTTTTGTGTGCTCCTGGCGCCCGAATCATCACTTCTACTTATTGTTTATTTATTTGGAGTACACCACACACATTCATAATACACATTTTTAATAACATCCATACCTTCACATTAATACATTATTTTTTATTATTACAAAATATAATAAGTAAAGTGACTATGACGTCTCAAGTTTTGCTAGTTTATTTAATCTTATCACAATACTTGTGTAGAAACTGTAGATCAAGAGTAAGCCACGTTCTGTCTTCTTTATTTCACTACATTTTATACTTGGTAGCGAACTTATTGTGCGCTTTTATAATGTCTAACGTGACTATATCATTTCGTCCATAAAATGTATCGAAATACGTGTACGTTGTAACGTTGTCGTGGACGGATTTTTTTTCCATAAATTTTACTTCTCTGTGTTATAAAATTGCACTTTGAAATTGAGACTTTGAGAGACCGTATTCTGGAATGATACTGTAAAAAAATAATAGGGTTACATGAATTTCGATTTGAAAATACATTTATATAAAATATTTCAGGTTTAATTTGAAATTCATCTCTCAGCTCCGATACAGCTACGAATTCCGGAATGTGAGACTTAAGTTATAAACGGGCTGCTACTGAAATACTCATAACAATTCGAAATGCTTGTTTATTTTGAAACGTTCAAATGAATATTTAAAAATTTGTTTGTCACGGACTGCAATGTGTATATATCAGATATATTTTTATAAGTAAAGTTATAAGTTTCTATGTTACATAATATATAATGCACACGGACATTTATGTACTTATACTTAGTCCTATAACGTATATGGAACTAAAACCTACTTGTGTAAATCCGTTTTTATGGGCTCAAATGTAGCTTCGCATTTTGCGGCTATTTTGCCATTTTGTACAATACATTTTGTACAAAATTGCCAATAAGGACAAAATATTGTCCTAATAACTTTTTTTAGGCGCACTTTCTGAATACTGAATGAAAATGAACCGTCACGCTCGGGTCGGACGTAGAATCGGATATACTCGGCTCCAGTCGGTTGGTGACGCTGAATCGAGTATACTCGGTTTATATGTTTTCTAGCGTATGGGTCAAAAGCCCAGACCCTCTTTTTTATAATCTACTAAGCATCTTAAAGTACTAGTCCGAGGGGTCGCATGACGTCACATAAGAGGCTGTATGTGGTCTAAATTACGGTTTTAATTATTTACAAATATTGTAAAGGAAATCAACCACCTCTCCACAAAGGGTGGTATAATACGGCCGATGAATCATGGAAGGCTCTCCGTCCTTCCACGCATGTCCTCTCACTCACACTCGCCTCATGTCACCGTTTGGTTGGTCATGATTCATTGGCCGTATAGTATTCTTTTTTTACTTCGAGTTAACACGGTAATCGTACCGTATTTATATTTTTGTTTGTAAGATTAAATGAGTTCCCATTTGGAATGTACAGACGCACATCAAGCTACCCGAAACTGTCAAAATTTTCCCAA
The DNA here is from genome assembly GCA_927399505.1 of Luperina testacea. Lineage (NCBI taxonomy): Eukaryota > Metazoa > Arthropoda > Insecta > Lepidoptera > Noctuidae > Luperina > Luperina testacea. Next base: position 9,053,071 of record OV656777.1, on the reverse strand, counting down.
TCAACTTTGAACTTTATGCTTTAGCGGTAAAGTTGAAAGCTATTAAAGGAATTTGTCAGATTTTAGTAGCTCGATGTGCTGGCGTCTGTACTTACTACAAACACGTGTTGCAATAATCCATAATACAAACAGGGTCAGATTAAATTAGCTAGCGAAACTGCAGGCGTGATGGATATTACAAATAAAATAAAATTCATTTAATTCAGACTATTCAGACTATGAGAGCAGTGGTGGCCCAGTGGTAATGGCCGCGACTTACGAGTTGTAGGTCGCAGGTTCGAACCCAGACAGGCGCTTTACTTTGTGTAAATTATTTCACCACCACTGCTCACAAAACGGTGAAGGAAAAACATCGTGAGGAAACCGGCATGTCCTAGAACCAAAAATTCGAAGACATGTGACATCTACCAACCCGCACTGGGCCCGCGTGGTGGATTACGGCCCACTCCCTCTCACTGAGAGGAGGCCTGTGTCCCAGCAGTGGGAACATTATAGGCTGATGATGATGATGATGATGAATTCAGACTATTTCAATGTACATATTTTGTTAGTATTACTTTATCTTAAAACATCACACAACAACGTTTTTTCTTTATTAAAATTAATACAAAAACGATTTTATATTCGTTTTAGGGGTCAACGACCGATGGTAGTGTTGTTACTTGAAGTATGAATTTAACTAATATATTAATTTGCCTCTGGTGTGAATGAGTCTTTAGATTTCAAACAAAAACAAAGATAAACGGGGCACGTCGACCGCGACTACGCGCCGTACGGCGGTAGACAATACAAAACTTTAAACAATTACCTTCTTATATATTATAAGCTCTTTACCACTCTTGGACAACAAAAATATGATAAATCGAGTAATTCTTAGTATGTATTTAAATCTGTACAAGTGATTTGCAATCCTTAGAAATAAATCAATTCAAACCGTAAATATGTTTTATCGTGTTTCGATATCGATCATGTCTGTGAAGTTTACACAAAAAAAAAACCGGGCAAGAGAGAGTCTTTTTTAAATTTTCATCGGCGAGCGCCTATATTCGTCAGAGAACTTTAACCACTGCACTGCGGTGTAGAATATTGCAGATGTCAGCGCCATCTCTTGACCGATAGTGGAACTAATGTAACTTTTGTTGATGATTTCTGAAAAAGTGTGCTATTTAGACTTCGGTTTATTTTTCTTGTAATCTTTACATAAACTTCTATCACATAGAATTATTTCAGATTTTTCTCTTTGCAAACTACGGAGATAATCGGGGGGACGGTATTTTTTTACATTTTTCATCAGTCGAAAACTACATATGTGGCCTAAAATAAAAAATAAAAAGTTTGAGAATGTCCAAACTGCGCTCTTTCATATGATACCCCACATGAACTAGTAGCCCCACTTCGAATTTTTCAGCCCCCTTTCAGTCCCTGTTACAAAAAATATACATATGTTTGTATTTCTCTTTTATTTGCAAAATAGTTGAGCAAACGTCATCTAAAACTATTCTAAATTTCAAGTTGATTGCTTTAGTAGTTCTTGAGATATCCAGCTGTGACAGACAGACAGTCTCACCATATGGGTTCCTTTTACCATTTTGGTACGGAACCCTAAAAACGGATAATTTACTAATATTTCAAGACCCCCACAAAAAATCATCAATTTAATATTATATTTTATAAGTAATTTTAATGTATGAGTTTTGAATTTATGGACTAGGATTATGTCTGAAATAAATAAATAATTATTATTTATCATGTTTTTGAAATCGATACTCATCATTGTATGCGGCGTTTCGTTGGCTAATTCCATTAGACCCTGTATATATCGCGTCTGTGACGACATTATTAGTTTTTTTTTTGTACCCAAAACATTTCCTTAAATTAGTAGGTGACCTTTGATTTCGAAATTCAAAAGTTGTGCAGTCAACCGATCTTTTTTATATTCGAATTCAAAATCTTAGATAATTATCTAGTTTTAGAATAACAAACTCAATTTCATACAAGACAAAGCTCAAATTCCATTGCATGAAAAATGGAAATTGACAATCTAAAAAATCAACTTTGACAATTTATTATGACGTTAAAGTAGTTAATTGAGTAATGATATGCAATAAATTTAAATTTACCTAAGAACCTGAATTCAAGTATAGTCTATTTCTAGTTTTTAAGGATACTGTGTATTGTCTACACAAGAAAAATATATAGTTTTTGGTTGGCTTTGTAAAAAATGCGCGTTCTTGGTGCATTATATAACAAGTAGTTATAAAGAAGAGATTATTTTTAAGTTTAATTAAAACGTATGATTGTAAGTTTTATATTTGAGTTCTATTTAATTAAATGTATCTAATATAAGAGAAAAGTTGAGATACTGAAAATGATTAAAATTACATTTATGAATAACTGTGGCTGTTTTTTATTCATTATACCTAATCAAAATACAACACACATTAACAACACACTGAAATTAATACACTTTTTTCAGTATAAATATTTTTGTATTTATACTTTTGCACACATAAAAACTTGGTTTAGAGCAACGTTTAACAAACTATTTAATTAGGTACTTACTCTACATGTATATTTGTTGCAGTCAAAACTCTTAACCAGTCAAAAGTACTATTGACTAGCAAAATCAGTCAAAAGTACTTTTGACCGTATGCTTTAGTCAATACTACTTTTGACTAAAATAACAGTTAAAAGTACTTTTGCCCAATGGAGCTGGTTAAAAGTACTTTTGACTAAGTGATTCCGTCAAAAGTGGTTTTGACTGGTTGTATCAGTCAAAACTCTTAAAAATTATTTAGCATATTTATTTCTTTGAAATAATGTCATTTGACCGAATTTTCAAATGCACTAATTTGCCTGTTTAATATGATATGAGGTACCTAAAGGTATTTGTATTCTCATTCACTCGCTCTTGCATCCAATGTCGACGGAGCCCCGCTTCGCGGGGCTCCTATTTCTGTGAAAAGGGTTTAAAGTAACCTAACAAAACCGAACCTCGGGGTGGGAACATTACATCAAATGAACATTATACCTTTTGATCAACAGCGCAAATGTTGTTATCGCAAATAAATATTCGATGAAATGAAAATTATGTTAATCGATATTATACAAATTGATTATTTTCCTAAACGTTGTTCGAATTAGTAACATTACATCAAAAGTTGTTATACCAAACAAGGGTGAACCTCTATTTTATTCACATCTAACGAGCTAATAGTGCTTTTGACTGATGCTTTATTGCAGTCAAAACTACTTTTGACGAAGAGCGTCAGTCAAAAGTACTTTTAACCGCAAATTTGCAGTCAAAAGTACTAATAACCAATAATTTTCAGTCAAAACCACTTTTGACCAACCTATTCAGTCAAAAGTACTTTTGACTGATTTTGCTAGTCAATAGTACTTTTGACTGGTTAAGAGTTTTGACTGCAACATATTCATTGAAGACAGCAACATCTAACAACATAACACAGCAGAGCAATGACATATAAAAGAGCCGAGAAAGCAGTAGAACCCCGCCAAAAGATTCACCGGTGAAGCTCGACCTGCAACAACCTGGCGGATCCATAGATAATTTATCACCCATCTCTCCACTAGTCCAATGCTTACTCTAAGATGCCGTATGGCTCCTAAATCCTTCCCTAATCCTAGTACGGATAGGTACATCTTCCCTACCATTACCGCGCCCCCCGATCTACTCCTTGATACGCAATGGTCGCTGTGGCACCATGAAACATGAGGCTACATGGGCTAGCGAATCTTGGGGTTCATTCGATTCTGGTCAAACCGCGCTGGGGTCGGTGCATTTCATTCATACTCAATATACCTAACGTCAATATAGACTTTTTGAAGACAACCATTTGGTTTTGAAGCTCGAAGAGAACTGACTTAGAAACCAGGCAATCCTCCAAACATCACGTTTCCATTCTGTTCCGTTAAAAAACCAGTACCTACCTACTTTTAGCGGTAACTGTCAAAGGTCAAAGCTTGCTGATGTTACTCATTTTAACGGAGTGTCAAAGACTTATCTCACCGTCTGTTTACGTAATAACGTTAAATTGCTTAAAAGGACATTTAAAAGATAACAGATTGGCTAAGAGGAAACTGGCTCTAAACATTCCTGTGTTTCAACAGGACAATTCGGTCGGTGGAAAACTAAACGAACCCACGATGAAGAAATAATTCTGTAGTATAGGCAAACGATTTACTTCGTCCGTATATCATATAAAGTGTTATAATGGAGTTTCACTAATGGGTAGCTACAGTTTTGCTGCACTCGGCAAACTTAGCATTTTCATTTGTTGTCATTTTTTTTGGCTATTTTAGAACTTTCGGAATCGGTAGTTCCGAAGATTCCTCTTACATAATAAACTCACACACTTAACCTTCTTTTATTAGTATAAATACATTTAGCGCTTAGGTAATAATAGTAGACAATTACTTAATAAATATTAGATTTACCGTGTATTGATGCCCTTGTGCCTCACCATCATATTAAAAATAAAAACAAGGAGAAAAACTGCCATCTACGATGAAACGCGCCAGCCCTAAGCTACTTCGACAACTTTGGCACGTCCCGAGGGAGTCGTTCACCACCTACGCGGCGAGCGCAGGAACAAGTGGCGGTGAGAAAATTTACCTAATAGCTGTGTTTGTATTGCTTTCCAATTTCCATAATATCGTGTAAATTCTATTAGGTGCACTTCGCACCTAAGTTAAAGTTAGGTGTAGGTATTATTAACAGGGTGTCAGGTATCATTTTCTTTTGATAATTCCAAAAGAATTAGGAATTAGTTGCTTTGTGGACTTATGAAGACAAGTTCAAGAATCAAGTGATCGTTAAAGGCAACAACGAGTAAAGCGAGGTCGAAAATCTTAGCCCTTCGAACCTTACGTACGAGCGGGGTGCCTAAATTTCAGCATCCCGCCTTGAAAAGGTTCTGTTTTCTTTTGACCATTATACAGAAAGACGAGTACCTACTTACTTTGCGGAGTTATGAAGAAAAGCAGTTTAGGTTTTGGAATCTGGCCCTTATCTTACCCCTTCGAACCCTACGTACGACCGGGGTGCCTAAATTCCCGACTTGGCTTCGCTCGCTCTTGCATCCCAGATTCTCTATTTTTATAACAGGTGTTTTTTATACATCCCCATCCAGGTCACTGGGGTTCAAGTAAGTTTTAAATTAATAAGACTAGTACAGCATTGCCATACAACGTGGCAATGCTGCCAGTCTTTTGGGCACGTTTCCTGTTGACAGCGATGCGGATGAATTTTTTGATGCCCTTTGATTATTTTCTCTCCTTTTTATTTTCTTGTACATATTATTACTATTCCTTTATTTATTTTTTAACAAACTTGTTACATTTTTTAATATTTTTTTATAAAAAAACATTTAAAAATATAAAAAAAATTGTAGCCCACCGGTATCGGGAACAGGGTCCAAGCTACCGGCGGTCAGGGCTCCAGAGAAAGGAACCTCCTAACAATACGAGCCGTGTCCAGGAGTACCGCTCTCTGTATCAAGCCCCTGAGCCAGCTGCCTAACGAGAGCCTCCTCAGGTGTTGGTCGAGGCTCTTGGCAATTAAGCCATTGGCTGAAACGACTATCGGCACAATGATCGCTGAATCCACATCCCACATGTCGACAACCTCGCGAGCCAAGTCAAGATACTTGATTTGCTTATCTTTCTCGGCTTTCACGAGGTTCTCGTCATGCGGGACGGTTATGTCAACAATCATTGCGCGCCGCTCTGATCGATCCACCACCACTATATCAGGCTTATTAGCTATAATAGTCCTGTCAGTGATGATGGATTGATCCCAGTACAGTGTGATATGGCCATTTTCGAGAACTGGGTCGGGCGTATACCTGTAGTACGGCACCTCCGATTCCACAAGGTTGTATTGCAGAGCAAGTTGCTGATGGATAATCCTGGCTACAAGGTTGTGTCTATGCAAATATTCTCCGTTAGCCAGACGAGAACACCCGGAGATAATGTGACGGATTGATTCGCCCGGACGGTGGCATGCCCGACATATGTCAACCGTACCGTCCTTCACAATAAATCTCCGGTAGTTATTCGTCATCACAACTTCGTCCATAATTGCACAGACAAACCCTTCGGTTTCTCCGAAGAGTTCCCCGGAACGTAGCCAGGCTACGGACGCTTGGAAGTCAACATCGGGCCCATGTAGGGCCCGGAAAAAGCGTCCGTGAAGCTCCTTACTCTGCCATACCTCCATGCGGTCGTTAGTTTAGGTTTGTTATTACTATTATTATTATTGTATTTTATGTGTTAACAATTAATAATCCTAAAAAATATATAATTTTATAAGACTAGTACAGCATTTAGGCTCTCGTCAGCTTAAATGATTGGGGGGGGGAAGGTCATGAACCCTGGGACAACACCTCGGACCGCGCCTGGACGATGGAGCCGGAAGGTGGCCACAGGAACTCCTCAACCAAACAAGATAGCACAATAGTATTTGGAGTTGTTGTCAATTGGCTTTTGTCTTGACAAGTACCTTACAAGTGACACCTTCACTTAGAATAGATATTTAAACAAATTCTAATGCTAAAATGTAGGTACAAAATAACATATAGTTAAAAATCTTTTTTTGAAACAAGCTTTTAGTTAACCAAAAGCCTTCCCAGAACTTTTTTCCCGCGCCACCTCGATCGAGCCCTCGCGGTACGCCTCGAGGTAATCTCGGCATCTTTTTCTGGGCTGGCCTCGGCGAGGCCGTACATCTCCAGACACCCATTGTGAGAAGATTTTTGCCCAGCAGTCATCCTGAATGCGTTTGATGTGACCCGCTTGATCCCATTTCAGCCTGGCAGCCTTCATTCTTACATCCAGTATGCCCGTTTCGACGCCTAAATTAGGTACGAATAATTAATTATAGTTAAGTAGGAACTAGACGTTTATTCACTCAAAACAGCATCAACAACTCCCCATTATCAGTTGCCTAGCCTTTTCCCAACTATGTTCGGGTCGGCTCCCAGTCTAACCGGATGCAGCTGAATACCAGTATTTTACATGGAGCGACTGCCTGTCAGACCTCCATGACCCAGTTACTGGGTAGTTAATACGATACCGCTTGGTAAGACTGGGTGTCAGTCGTGTCAGACTTTCGGGCTTCTGTCGACCCGCAACTACTGTCAAAGATCCTCGAATGACAGTCGGGACCAACGGCTTAACATGCTTTCCGAGACACGGAGGGGATCTTGGTATGTGAAGATGGTCACCCATCCAGGGACCAACCGCGGCAAGCGTAGCTTAACCTGATCTATCGACCCGTGCGGATGTTATTACTTAGCCACAAGCCTTAGTAACTCCCCATTCCCTAGAAAACAACATGTAACAAGGTCAAGTTCCCCCCACGTGACACGTGTTGCACGCCAAAACAAAAACTTTCCCCCTTTTGTCCCCCTCTCACCCTGCGATTGATCTTGGTGTTTCCGATTCAAGTAAGAGAAACGTGTCAACACTTCAGCGGGGTAATTGCGTAACCCACTAACAGCGGTGCTATTCTGTAAAATTCTCACCGTGAAAACTTAGGTGAAGTGAGCGTGGAGTGAGCTGTCAATGGTGTCAATTCCTAGCAAAAAAAAGAACTCACTTCACCTACGTTTTAACGGTGAGATTATACAATAGAATCGACTGGATGTAGTCATGTAGCAATGGCTGTTTTTTTGACAATTTAACAACATTCATTGCGTTATTTACGTTGTTGAGCAGACATTTACGAACATATGAATTGATCTGATTAGCAATATCCTTCAAAGTGATTCATATGATGAATGAAATCGAAACTTATGCGGGTGAAACCGCGGGGCGCTGCAGTTTAGCTATAAACTTAAATCTTAGATATACGATTCCGTCGGAATATCGGGATAAAAAGTATTCTATGTCATAATCGGTCTACCCATGGGCCAAACATCCGTGAAAGCGCGTGTAACATTCAATAAATCAAATCTTTTCTCTCTATTATATTAGTTAAGATTAAATAACGGGCACAATGAAATAAATTAACTACGTTTGAGAGAGGGTGAAAAAAAAAAACTAAATACGAGTATTCTCTGATCTACCTGCGTATGTGTTTCCGAGTGCATACAACCCGAATCTCTTCAAAGTAAGAGTGAACAGGCATTCTTCTGGGTAAGCTCACTCCATCGTAGACTTTATCTGCGTCATCTCTGACCTAGATTAGAGTCAAGAGAAACAGACAAAAAAAAAACGAAAAAGTCGTGACGGTCAAAACGTTACACTCTTTTTTCGGTCTTTGACTTTTACGTGCGATATATAATAATAAATTTATTTCAGATCAAATTACAAGATCCTTATGTTGTTAGTCTAATGTTAGTAAAAACCACACTCTAATACAAAATTGAAACGACTGAAAACTACGTGTGCAGCCGTATCCAGTGAGCCAGCATGAGGCTTTCCCACCTACCAAACAATACAAGATCAGAAAGTTCGTTCCAATCAATCGACATACATCTTAATAATGCCATCACGGCACCAACAAAGGGTTTCACAAAGTCATCCTGTGATATGTTATTTAACAAATTGTTCACTTGTTTTATCTTAGAGATAAGAAGATATTTTTAAATCCCTATATTTCTTAAAAATATTTCGGCTTAAGAAATTCGAAGGCCGCGGATGGAAAGAGAAGAATCTTTGTTTTGGAAGTCATACGCAACTCTCAAATCAAATATTCTACCTAAATAAAAAGTTAATCTAAACACTAAAATCCAAATAGATTGAATAGCAGCTTTTACTAAAAAAAAAAAACTAACAAAGAACTCAACTTCTGAAAGTCAAGTACTTAAGTTATTTGAAATGGTTAATATTCCCATTAAAAATCAAACATTGCACCCGAAAACTCAAAATGCATCACAACAAATAATTTACATATCAGATCAGGTACGTAATGGCTGAAATTGACAAAGAAATCTTTAACATTTGCACTTTCAATGGCGGCACCTGAAAAGCTGACGTGAAGTTGCATATTATTGATAAATAGCTTCCCTGTTTTCCCAGGACCTACATTTGAGCTAAATATAGAATCTGGGGGTGGCAGAGAGGTACTGCGCATAACAGCAATTGGTTATACACCTATCGATCGACATAAGCGCAGGCGATATTTAGTTGGCCGCGGATCTCAACGGGTGCACCATTCCTCCTCCGAAAAAAAAAAAACAAAAATGCCTCTCTGTGCCGTTATAACGTGTAAATGCAGCCAGGAGGGCCATGACGGAGAAGCAGAAGGAATTTCTTTCCATGTGTAAGTACAAAATCTTCATTTAACTTTAAAAAATGCCCTGATAATTTGCAAATTCGCCTGTTCTAGCGGTCATTAATCTGTTGCATTGCGAAAGATATACATTGCTGTTGGTGTTCGCGCTAGATGTACGTCGCGCTGTCATAAAGGGCAGTGTATCACGCAGCGACGGATAACGACGATAACTCGGGACGCGTTTCATGGTTAGGGTCGAAGGCTAGAGGTGCTCCGATTATTTATTTATGAGGGATATATCGATGAAGACTGTGTATTGTGCTCTTATTAGTAGTTTCTTGTAATTTGTGCTGTGCTTTTAGAATGAAATGAGCGAATTTTGGAAGTAATGGAACCTACACATACATATGTTGCTAGTCGCCAAGTTGTGCAATATTTTCAGTTTTCAGTAAGTGTAGGTGTATTTTAATTTGAAATATGAAAGGGAATAGTGTCATTATAAATCATAATGATTTCTAATCAGTGTTCAAAAAATAAATTCCCGCGTAAATTAACGGTCACGTGTATCAAAAAGTGCCTTTCCTTTGTTCAAAACGTGCCCGCAAAAGTTGCTATGTTTCAAGAAACATTGTAAGTGCCTACCAAACAAAGAGCTGATATTATGCGCAGGCTCGTACCGAATCCGCTTTTAGACAAATATGGCGACATCGGCTTGGACTAAAAAAAAATGGATTTTATTGATCTTTTGAAAAGAGATTATATTATGATGAGAAAAAAATGATTCGGAAGTAAATGATATTCTGTTCTGAAACTATTTTAGTTCTTCGTAAAATTTGATTTTTACGTAATTATTATCTGTAGGGGGCACCATTACGCCTTGGCAAAAATATAACTAACTCATGCCTACAATGTAGCTGTACCAATCATAATGATACTTGCTACGACTCGTAGCAGCTCGCTGCGTAGTGCGTAGTCTTCGAAGCGTAGCGCCGTAGGGGCCTACGAAGCTACGACGCTACGCCATGATGATAGGACTCCCTTTTCCGCACTTAGACTCCCATTCGGTCCGTTGTGCGTGGTACGCTACGCCATATGAAGACTGATCCACGAACACAGAATATTATATTAAAAGCGTAGGTAGCTACGAATCTAAATTCTACTGATATAAATTACTCATGCACACGAAACATGTCTTTTCCTTCCATACTTCTCTATTAGCCATCATCTCGGTAGGGCACCTCCTTATTGATATAAATTACATAACCAAACAAAAATAACCATTGCTAGAGTATAGGAATTACCTACGATAAGTAACTGTAACGATACGTTCGTACATAGCAAGGCTGCTCAATCGCAGGCAAAGGGGCCATCGAGTGGCCCGCCAGCGCTTTTGAATTGGCCCGCCTAAGGCTGGAAACACTGCTACACCGACATCGGTCGCGTATCGATTTATATGGACTTGCGCTTGCTGACCGTCGGTGCTACAGTAAACACGTCCATTTATCGTCAGCATCTTGGTACGCGTGTCCGACGGTGCGCGACCGATGTCAGCGTAAGAGGAATTCAGGCCTAAAGCTATCAGACGGCGAAAATTTTTTGAACGTTCAAAATCTAGTCGCAGTCTCACCTGGCGACAAACAAATGTCAAAAACGTTCTTAAAATTATAAGAGAATTGCCCCTCAGATTTCAGGGCTTCAAATCAGGTCTAAAAAATATTTGGTTTCTCATTCTCAATTAACCAACATTAAAACATATTTTCAGACTTGATTTTATTATCGCTACGATTTGTCATATAGCCAAAGGTATCACCATAATCAGTCTATAATGTTCCTACTGCGGGGACACAGGCCTCCTCACGGTGAGAGGGAGTGGACCGTAATCGACCACGCGGGACCAGTGCGATTTTTTTTAATTTAAAGTTTTATTTTTAATTTTATTAGCTGTAGTCAAGTTTTATTTACTAGATGGTCCGCCGGCTGACATGGAATAAAATTATTACCCAATTTAAAAATTGATTGGGTAGCCTTGGTATATAGAACCGCATGTTTGACAAAGCAACTTGGTAAGATCATTTATTTGTATGAGATTTCTGGAGAAGCCTAATACCTTAGACCTGCCATTGGCAGATAGAGGTGCATCTCATAATCTCAGGGACACAGGCTGGGATTAAGGCGTCCTCTCTCCGAGGGGGAGTGGACTATATCTACCACGCGGGCCCAGTGCGGGTTGGTAGATGTCACATGTCTTCGAATTTTTGGTTCTAGGACATGCTGGTTTCCTCACGAAGTTTTCCTTCACCGTTTTGAGAGCAGTGGTGATGAGATAATTTACACAAAGTGCTATACTTGTCTGGATTCGACCTCAACCTGCAATTCGTAAGTCGGGGCCGTTACCCAGTACCCACCACTGTTCTCAGACAGCGGTTGCTCCTCCGCAAACCATGAAGATAACTTTTAGGTGAAGATAACACTTATTTGTTACAGATTCCCGGCCAATGCGGAGCTCAAGGCAAAGTGGGTGGAGATGACAGGCAGAGGCGACTGGAAACCGACGTCGCGCGATTATATATGCTCCAGGCATTTTCGCGATCATGACTATATAATAAAACGCTCACAAAAACGCTATTTAAAAACGTCGGCCGTACCATGTGAATACGTCGTGTACCGCAACTTGTATGTGAGTATTTCAAAGTTTTTATTTATCAGGAAGTAGCTGTTGCCCGCGACTTTGTCTGCGATCCAGGATGAAGCCTTTGCCCTTCTCTAGGTCATGGTCTACCCATGTGCTAAATTTCAGCCATTCAGCCGTTTTAGCGTTAGCGTTTGAAAGCGTAACAAACAAACTTACTTTTAAGATTAAGATAGTTATGAAGTTAAGATTAGGAAATTCTCACAAGTAATCCGGAGTCCTGATTTCTGCGTAACATGTCTGCCTAACCCCTTAAGGAATTATGGTTCCATATTGCAACTGATGGATGATAATGGTGTATAGGTTTGAACTTTTTCATAGATGAAAAACTCAAGCAATTTTTATCTATCAGTTTTTTCTTAATATTTTTAAAGGCATCCATGGAAAGTGGGACCCAGTCATAAATGTCAGCATTCAGGAAATATAAAACCTATGTACAATTGAATATTAAACACGTACCTTTAATACCCCTTTTGCCTCCCGAGATCGTCATCTTTTTGCAAAGTTTCAACCAGAATCATCGCATAACTTAAATTCATTTCGCAATTTATCATCCCACGCGGCGATGGGTACATCTCTACCGTCAGACTCTGATAGATTCACCTCTATGTACGTATAATAGTTGTGTGTCCTGTCTGGACACTCCCTCGGAGTCCCAAGCACTGTGTCAATTGTAAAATTATGTGCCAGTATTACGGGTTAATAGATTCACGGTTTTACTGTTCTGTTATAATTCGCTAGATTTCTCTTAGTGTTTGTTTTATCAGTGTTGAGGATAGAGGTGAGTGCATGCAGTTTGTGATCGTTTGTAGGTGAAGTTATTATAGTTAATCTAAAAGTTTTATAAAGTGTTAAAATATTTAGTGTTGGTGTAAAGGGTTTATACGATTAAGGAAAAATTTAAGAGTTTTTTTAAACTTATCATCATCTGTCTAGCTTTTTTCCAACAATGTCGAGGTAGGCTTCCATGCAATCTATCCGGATACCGCTGAATACCTGTACACGAATTTCATTTAAAAAAAAACGATATTAGCGATAATGTTGTTTTTTTTTTTATAATATTAAACCGTGCACTCTGCTTTAAACTATAATCCTGTTGCAGGTGTGCTGGAATAGTAGATTATTAACCAAGGGGATAAAGCAGTGTCTTCTGTCGCGGGTGACGATTTAAATCGCGAGCGTAACGAAGGACTCGAGCTTTACTCCCGAGCGTAGCGAGGGTGTTAAAAACTTAAATCACGAGCGAAGCGAGGGATTTAAGACGAGTCCTGAGTGTAGCGAGGGATTTAAGTTCACCCAAGACTAAGACAGCTTTATCACCGAGTAAAATACTCTACTTTTCGTACCATTTGCGAAAAAACTAACACAATAATAATATGAGATAAGCATTTTAGAACATTAACTTATTTATAAACATAAATTAAAATAAACTTAATGTTTATGTATTTGAAGAAAACAAAAACGTGGCAAATTCCTAGTCTAATATTTTTTGTCGAAAAAGCAAAGGCATCAAGCTCATACGGCCTCGTCGGTTTTCGTAATTTTATTTAATAATCATAACTGCATAATAAATGCGTATTCCTTTTTCAAAAGATTTATAATGCTTTATATGTATACAAACTCAATGGTGTAAACACAGATGTAGTTCAGTATAAATTTCGGTAAGTATTCCAAATTTAAATCACATTCTCTCCCTAGAGGATGAATGAAATTCAGTACAATTTTCTTTCCCTGTTTTTAACAGATTAAAAATGACTATTGTTATGTTCGCTTTTTGTGGCATAGAATGTCACTTTTTTGAGCAAGTGGTACGAAAAACATTTTTTTTATTTCCTCGTATTTATTACTGATCTTGGTTTTTTGAGTGTACTTAAAAAATATAATTTAACAATAAAAACAATAAGTATGTCACTTCATCATCATATTTTCAGCCGAAAGACGTCCACTGCTGGACATAGGCCTCCCCCAAGCATTGCCACTTTGACCGGTTTTGTGGGAGGCCTTCTGACGTCTTCCGGCACGAGATCGCCACTCCAAAACCTTTCGGCCCCATCGTCCATCTGTTCTGCGAGCAATGTGCCCTGCCCACTGCCACTTAAGTTGGTCAATTCTTCGGGCTATATCGGTTTCTTTGGTTCTCATACGGATCTCTTCATTTCCGATTTGATCACCTAGGGAAACTCCACGTTTCAGTACCATGGCTCATCTGGGAACTCGCAACACGTACAGACATCCACCAGTGCAGCGGTGAACAGCCGATGTAGGTATTCTGTAAAATTCTCACCGTGAAAACTTAGGTGAAGTGAGCGTGAGCACCTCACTTTTCACCGTGAGATTTTTCACAGAATAGCACCACTGTGGTGCTATTCTGTGAAAAATCTCACGGTGAAAAATGTTTCGGAGCGATAACATCTCCCTGTCTAACAACTCGCTGCAGAATAGCATATTAGGTTTTGAGGTCTGGTCCTGGAGTTGGACTGGCATAGTAACCTTTTCGTACAGACACTTACCCAGGGCCGTCTTAACCATACTGGGCGCCGGGGTGCGAAAATCAGCTTGCGCCCCCCTTGCCAACAAAAATAAATTAAACTTAATTTTTGTGTTCCGCTTTTAAGGTGGTTTCCACCAATTTTATCCAAGGGATTTTTTCGAGGCCGTGACGTGGGGTACAGCGCTGGAGCGTTGCGGTTATAATGAGTGATTAGTGTCAAAAATGTAGTAGTCAAAAATGCTAAGCAGAGAGGCAGGTTATACTTTCCGGTTATGTCACAGCACAATATTTACATACAACCTCTTTTCTGTCCATATTTTATTTTCAATTTAAAAATTAACCAGTAATAAGTGAGCATTGACCAGCTTAAATCAAGCATCCTACAACAATTCAATAAACGCGTCTTTAACTACTTTTTTAAGGGTGATGACGAGGACGTCGAGGTCAAACTGGAAGCTGATGAAAGCTCAACTGACACACTTGCTCCAGCTTCCGATACCAATGAAGTGGAACCTGGGGAACCTGGGAACAGCGGTTCTTTCGCCCAAATAAACCAGCCAGCACCCGGTAATCAAGAACCGGACAGTACCATTGGGATTGACGACTGGGAGCGATTCCGGGTAAATATAGAAAACAACCATTTTGTATAGCTGAGCGTTTTGCCGCGCGCGTGTTTTGTTCTTAAGATTTTATTTATGTTTATTTTAGAAGTTTTTATATGTATATTTTTTGTATTTGATACAGTTTTCAACTTCTGTATCCAAAGAAAGCTGAGTTGCCATTTAAGTATAGGTACTTACCTATTTTGTGAAAAAAAAAAAATGTGGATTTACATTTTGAAACTAGTTTCGCAAAATTAGTTGTTATTCATTGATAGTTTTCATTTGTAAATAGATAATTATTTACACGTAAAAACTATTAATGAATAACTAAGTTTCACAACAGACTAATTACTGTCCCATTATTTCATATTTATATTTTGAAGGTTAATTTTTGTAACTTTAGGCCAGATACCTATCCTATTTTTCTGTATAGTAGAAGATTCTTCCATGGGGAATCCCTTAGTTTTGTATTTCTTTATTTGAGTGAATATCTCAAGCGTTATTTTTAGGCGGCGCGGTTGAAAATCGTATCATACACGAAACGTACAATAAAGTTTATTTTTTTTAAAGAAGTTAGACTTACATATCTTGATCTGGCCGGAAATATTTTAATAGAAAACATTTTAGTAGGTATAAAAAAAAAAACTTTGTTTTAGCCCGAACGTTACTTTGGCCAACGGTTGCCAGTCTCCATTTTCGAAGAGAACTCTCAGGACGTTGGATCCTCCTCGGCTTTTGATGACCGCTATCACCGTGATGTTGGGGTAAGTGGATAATCCATTGATGTTATTGGTCTAGTCTAGTCTAGACTGAATTTCGGCCATGGTGGCCTATCTCAACCGAGACTAGCCTTGAGGTATTATAGTGCACAAGTGTGAGAGACAGATGCACTCTCTCTTCCTTCACTCTCAAATTCCGATGTAACGGCACGTAATCCGACACAACCGGAGACCGAACACGACCCCCCAGTCCGGATGCGTTCAATCTCAGAAGATCCATTGGCCAGACCCATGATGGATCTAGTGACGATTGTTTTCTCATTAGGCCTATTTATATAAAAAAAAATATTATAATTAAAATGGATCTAATGATAATTTTTGATGTCTACCTAGCCGTAGCGAAGGGTCAATTTTTGTAAGAGGTAAACCGGAGTAGATAGATATCTTTAATATGATTATATTAACTATACACGTAGAATACTGTCTGTGCCATTTTTTAAAGGGAAGCCGGTAGGAATCGAGTTGTATGAAACCTTCGTCATTGCTACAGTACCCGGTGATAAATATTGCACATCGACCTTTGGAAAGAGACAATCGGTTAATTTCGGCTTCGTAGAGCGTTATCTCTGTCGCACGAAATACAAACAGTCCGGTCTCTCTATTCTATAGTATATCTATTAGGAGCTGTTAAAACAATTATGATTTGCTTCTTTTGATAATTATTTTTATTCTTTGTATAAAATACAAAAAAAAGGTAAAGGTCGATGTGCAATATTTATCGCCGGGTACTGTACCTAGGCTAGGACGGTACCAGTCGGGGGTTTTAATTATTTTATTTCTGGATTGTTGTTTTGTTAAGTACTATATTGTTGTACATACTTAGGACGCTTTTAACGCGTACGTTTTTTTTTATTTTTTTACATCGTTCTCACATTATATAATTTTAAATTCAAAAGTAATGATGTACCTGTAACTAATATTTTTATAAAATATAATTTAAAAAGAGTATCCACGGAGTTTCTTGCCCGTTCTTCTCCATAGGTACCTACGCTTTGGAATGGGCAACTAGCTTCATATTTTCTGACTGACCGACTTCTTGACAATTCAAAAGTAGATGGTTTAATTGAAATAAATGCTTTGAGTGAGTGAGTGGGTGCGTGGAATGTACAAATACTCCCAGACCTCCAACTCATGGTAGTAGAAGAGGAATAGATCGTAGGCATACATGTTTGATTACTTTAAACTTTTAGAGGGATTGTTTCTAACATCTAAGCAACAAGATGTAAGCAAGGTCAAACAAAAAATATGGATTTCACGTGATCAACTTTGAACGTATCTCGAAAACGTGACACTTTACGAGGTTCGGTCCTATTATATTTTCCGTTTGCGTTGATGTCAGCTATCAATTTATATAGCTGTGGGAATCGGAACGCACCCGGAGGTATGAAAGAGTAAGTGCAGTATCTGTGAAAGAGAGAGAGAGTGAACGGAAGGAAAAGGATGAAGGGGAGGGAGGAATGCAAATGGAGGACGCTAAGACGAAAGGACGTATTTTATATTTTTGCTTACAAAAATTAAAAGAAAGTTATCAATCTACGGAAGACTTTATTTTCTTCACCCATTCTAACCCACATAGCTGACATTTATAGTTTAAAGCGTGGTCACCATTTTGAAAAAAAAATCAACATGGCGCGACAGGTATGCATGGCTTTGTAGAAGTAGTAGGTAGGTGTGAAGAGATGTGAGATGTACGAAGGGAAGAAAGAAAGTCCGAAGTACACCAGAAGAAGGAAGAAAGTTTATTACACAGACACAGGTTATAGTCACACACACAAGAGTTCCACTAAGAAGAAGGAGTGGTAGAAATAAGATAGACAGCACGAAGTTAAACAAAATACAGTAAAAAATTATTCGCGGCGAAGCTATGCTTTTAAATAACAACGGTCGTTATAAGTGTTTGTGAACGTACTGGCGGGCAACTGCCCGTTGATTCATGTCGGGCCGTTGTATCTATGCTAGTTGCGCGGTAAACTCTGCTTGCGCGATGCAGGATTTGCGTGACGTCAGTATGACGCGTTGTTTGCATGTGGCGTTGTAGATACCGCTACATCACTCCCCCCCGGAGACCGGAGGTCGATAGTGGGCTGAGTCTTGTATCTTGCGATGCTTGCCAGGCCAGCTGAGGTTCCGGTGAGTCGGAACCGGTTGCCGCATAGTTCACGGTGAGTCGGAACTGTCTGCGAAGATGTCCCCAGTGAGTCGGGGTGGCGCTGCGTTATGCTCCAGTGCGTCGGATGTAGTACAGCGCCGAGTTGAGGCTGGCTGCTGCGTCGACCAGGAGAGGAATTGAGCTCTTCTTGTTGACCGGCCGAAAGTGCAGTGTGCTGTGCCGATGTTGCTGATGAGGCTGAGGGTGATGACCAGGTATGCGCCGGTCGCTGCATGCTGGTGGTCAGGATACCCGTTGAAGCCGTGGGAGCTGGCTGGCTGGGTGACTCACCGCTAAAGCTTGCGGGAGTGATGATGATGACGTCACGCTGAAGTGTTTGCACGAAGGCTGCGCTGACGTTCATGTTCGGGGTCACCAGTATAGAGGTATGAGGAACAGGGTGTAAAGTTCGCTCAACCTCCATTGAAAAGGGAGGATCCTCCGACCAGACGGGTGTTGTGTCTGGCGGGCAACTGCCCATTGATTCATGTCGGGCAGTTGTATCTATGCTACTTGCGTGGTAAACTCTGCTTGCGCGATGCAGGATTTGCGTGACGTCAGTATGACGCGTTGTTTGCATGTGGCGTTGTAGATACCGCTACAGCTTCATATAAAAATCATCAACGCACTTTGAATTTCGCAGGCTACAGTAGCGCTTTCCTCTTGAATAGAACCATTGGAACTAGTGGGACATAAATCATTAAAATGCTATTGTTATTTAAGATTTGTGAGAGCGAGAGTTTCATAACAGAACCTTCGCCACATTGCAAAACAACTAACACCACCAAAGATTTACACTCGCCATTTCTAGTTACACTGACCACCTCTATACCATCATTGCCATTTGTTACCATTTCATTTACAGTCCTCCAGCAACCCATACCCACAACTGGACTTACGTCCACATCTGCAACAACTGCCGCCCCCTAGGACGCCTGAACCACAAACTCCGTCACATGAGGAGAAACTTAAGCATATTGGAAAGTTAATTGCAAAGAGGAAATCAAGCAAGAAGGTTAGTTGATAATAATTAGCTATGAGAAACTTAACGAGAATAAACGTCACTGATTTCGACAGCGATGCAAAGTCAGAGGTAAAATAACTGGGAATGGATTTTAGTTATATTTTTGTAATTTGCAAACTGTCACAGGTGCCATCATATACTGCCGGTGGTTCAGTGATTAAAAGTCCATCTTCTTCTTCAGCGTCTCGCCACCCAAGGTTGAGTGCACCCAATGCACGCCACTCTTTTCTGTCTCTAGCCTTCCGAAGCCAGAGTCGTCCAGCAATCATGACCAGCGGTGCTATTCTGTAAAAATCTCACCGTGAAAACTTAGGTGAAGTGAGCGTGGAGTGAGCTGTCAATAGTGTCAATTCCTAGCAAAAACAAACTCACTTCACCTAATTTTTCACGGTGAGGTTTTTACAGAATCGACCGGTAGGTCGTCGGTTCACCTCATCGGCCTTCTGCTCACACTTCTAGTACCAGGTGTCGGTCCACCACTGCTCTACCCCATCTGCCATCAGTTCTACGCCATATGTGGCCCGCCCACTTTCTTTATTAAAAGACAAAAATGGCGTATAAAATTATATATTTAATTTAAAACATTATTATTCTTGTACTGTACAAGACTTAATGACAAGTGATACCTACCTATTTTTTCTAGTTACTTTGTTGCAAGTCGCTGTTTGCACCTTGTGTGTACCTACCACAAATTAATTTTAGACTAAGTTATTTTTAGATTATTTTTTAGATAAGATTTGATTTTTGGAACTGTCTTGTGCTTCCCGAATCTAGCGGATTCCCGCGCCTTTTTGTCGTTCTGGCGATGCTTGGGGGCGGCCGGCAGTTTACGGCTTTCGGCTGAACGATGATGAGATTTCACCCTCTTAAAACAAAAAAAAAAACACAAAACTTTTGGTTTTTGTTGAGGTTGCGCGTCAATGCCTTCTACCAACCTCTTACCACACATTCAGTGTCATGATTCTGAACCTTGAAAGTTTTCATAGATTACTTTAAAAAAAAATTGTTCTTCCATACATTTAGACCGCGTAGGTATTGTACTTTTCCATGAAACAGCTTATTTTTTTTGATAACCATTGATAAATTTCTACGCTGGGAGCTTCTAGAATCATATGTGCTGAATACATGGTTTTACAGTTGGCGCGTCTGTGTTCCTGCCTCATTTTGCCTTATAAATAACAAATAAATCCATACAAATTAATTAACAGTGCCTGTCAGTACGAACATTCAACAAAAAAAGTCTAAACATCTCCCTAGTAAATGTTTATTTATAAATAAACATTTTTCCCCATGTGATCTCCTAGAAACGCCCCACGCGTGGGCCCTCAACGGCCCCCTCACCTGCCCAATTATTTCTATAATTATACTCTTATTCTATTACACGTGTTCACGTGTATCAATCAGACATTAAAATGCATAAAGGGTGTAAACACGCTTAATGAAGCCGAACGCCTTTGTTTTTTTTTTTTGTACTGGACTTCTGATTACAATAGTCCTCCAAACCGTATTTTGGTCATAGCGGCCAATCTCAACAGAGACTATAGCCTTCAGCGCGGGAGATATTATAGTGCGCAAATGTGTGCGCAGACAAAGGTGCACTCTCTCTTCCCTCACTCTCATAGTCCGATGGGACGGCAATCCGACACGATCGGAGAGATATCAGGCGCAGGACCAACGGCTAACCGTACTTTCCGAAACACGCACGGGTCTCGTTTGCACTCATCCGTGGACCAACCTCGGCAAGCGTTGCTTAACTTTAAAGATCGACCCGTGCGGCTGTTATTCACGAGCACCTCTCACCACAATTTTCACAGGAACCAGACCATGAGCCGCGGGCGTCACGTCTCGTGCCACCCGGGCGACGGTTCCGTGAGTTGTTCTTCTCAGCCCTTTAGGACATAACAAGAAATTCACAAGAGCGCTTTTTTCAAAGTTTCAAAAACACACACTGCGAAAAACGCAGTGCGAAGAATCCGCTTTCAAGGAGGCATTTTTTTTTCGCACTGTGCCTAGGCCCAAACTGTAAAAAAAACACCAATTTTTTTTCATTCTCATTGATTGTCGCGGAGATGAGATTGTGACTTGAATTTGAACGTTTTTTAATTAAGAGAGTTAGCCTTCAGCTCTAGACGAGAGAGTAACTACTCTTTGCAATGTAAAGCGCTCGTGGTTGTGATGAATCAAACCTTTTTGGCGAGAAACCGTCACTCGCTGAGTGACCACGGAGCAGTAAGCTAATGGAGTGAGCACTAGTAAAGTTGCTTTGACGCGGGCTCTTTTGAAATGCAGACGATGCAGTTGCAGTGCAGATGCACTGATGCAGTCTCATGTTTGAAGCGATTTTTTTGTGACGTTAAAAGCTTGAAAGTTACTCTTTAATATTACCTGTGTCAGTGCATCTTTTTATCATTCATCATTGTAGTTTTATCCACTCCACGCACTTCAGAACTCGGTGAGATCGAGTCTTCGTACAAATTCGAGTAACTGCACTCTCTTCCCTTACTATTCCAATTTAAGTATCTTTGCACATCAATATCACTGCTTCTCATTTATTTTATATTGTTGTAGGCAATCGAAGCAACACACGCTGAAATTAGAGAGGTCCAAAAGACAAAAATTCTACTGCAATCAGGACAAATGACTGAATATGAAAAGGCAGCTGCAATAATCTCTATTCAAACTAAGCAGATTGAGAAACTAACCATTAAATACAGAAGGCTGAAACATGCAATAAAACGGATTTCTGCTGTTTTACGTAAAGTAGAGATCAGTTTTTACTTTATTAATACACCAACTTATTAATGAGGTTTAGTAAAATATAATAAATTCTTATCAGATAATTAGCACATGGCAGCCAATCCTACCACGGAGTAGTAAGCAGGGTTGCCAGTGGATTGCGTTAGTTTTTGTCATTTCTTAAGAATTAAAGTCAATTTCAATATGAGAGTTGCGTGCGAGGATCATTTATTGGATCATTTACTCGAAGGGTAGCGAAGGCCTAAATTCAGAAAGATTACCCCATAAAATAACTGTTGATGCTTTTATCGTATTTTATCGGCTTGCCGCTAGCGGATTAACAGAGTATGCACATCACGCCGGCCGCGCGGGAGATTATTATTCAACCCCTAGTACCTTAGCCACCCCTGGCGAAATGGTTTTGCCCGTGTACAACCTAAGTACAGCCTTGATTAAATGCGGGATTAGCATCAACTATAGGGTGGCCAATTCGGATCTATAAAACTTTTTAGCCCCTATTCTGATTTGACGCCAAATTTTGATGTCTATTATTTAGTTAAAATACGGTAAATTAGTTATGCACAGTCAGACCATGACTGACCATGAACCCATGAATTTAAAAATAGCACAATTTTTCATCATCAATCATACCATTTTAAAAACTGAGGATTTCGCGATACGTTCTGATTTTTTCGGTGGGGTTATCTAAAGGGTTATTACGTGTCGTGGTGAATCTTGAATACGAAAAACAGAATATTTGTTGGAACTTTGGTAGTGCAATACCTAATAAAGTATGCGAAAATTTCATGGAAAATACGATGAAATACGATCGCATTTTTAAGAATCAAAAAAGAGGAGATTAGGCAGATCTTATTAACCGTATACGGTTAATAAGATCTGCCTAATCTCCTCAGTTATATTATTCAGGCTGGGCAATTTCATAAAATTGCCCAGCCTAAATAATATAACTGTAGAAAAATATCTGGTAATTTTTGTTTTTAATAAAAAATATCTCAATTTAAAGTTGTACCTAATACTTCCGAAATGGCCAACAAGACTCATATTATTTTTTGCGTTCATTAATTAATTCCGCTATCCTTCCATTTGCTTACTTCTCCGTGTCATGTTTTGACTTTTGAGGACGTTCTTTTTATGATTTTTCAAATATTTTACAGTCGGAACTATACGAAGTCGTTTCTGCTAGGTTTTAAGTTTTGCATTCATACAGGGTTATTTTATATTGGCTAGCTAAACCCTGCAGGCACGATGGGTGTTCATATCTAAACATGAAAAAAATTAATTAATTTGATAATTTTCATTTTAATTTTTTTTTACCCACTTGAGACATCAGTTTCAAAAATCTGTTTTATTTTTGTACACTTCACAGACGTGAATATCTATTTATTTATTTATTTATTAATAACCAACTTATATTAACAGTTTGCACCACACATACAAGTTATTAGTCAATATTTGTAATTTAAAAAAAAAAGAAAGAAAAAAAAAAGATATTTGTAATTACACATGTCATACAATCATAAAATTAGGTTAAGTAAATCCTCAGGTTAAATCACATAATAAAAACTGGACAAAAGATGAAATTAAATTAAATGTAAGTAACAAAATTGGTCAACATTAGATAGTATTAAATAAGCTTAGACAAAATTAGATAGAATTAGGATAAATTGGAATAGAATTACTAATAACATGAAACTATTAATTTAATTTATTAATATTCCAAGGAGAAGAGAATGATGAACGAATGAATGAATCGAATGATGAACGTCATCATATATATTTTATATTCATTGTCGAAATGGAAGACCTCTTGTCAAAGTAGTGCCAACTGGTGTCGTAAACTTTCACGAAAACCCCCATTAAAATAATTTACACGATCAAATTGTTAAATTCGGTTGCGACACTCAATAGTGTTGGGATAAGATTGCCAATAATTTGTGTATTTCTCTCCAACCTTAACTTAGGAAACTTAAATAATACTTATTTTATTTTAGGAGATACAACACTAACGCTTGATTTCTCTTTTTTAGGTGGAGTAAGCTGCTCCTCCTGCAACTAAACGAGCTGGTGGAGAATTAGCTTTAAGTTTCCCCACTTTTCTCCGTTACCACTTCACGTTTGCTCCAGTAAGACTATTGGATGTTTCACGACGCTCGTGCTCCTTTCGGTCTTAACGACCACACTGTCCACAGCACAAGACAGTACTTGTGCTTTTAACGATAAGAAGTAGATGTTCAGAATGATTATATTATTATCTAAATGTATACGAGCAGACAATGCCGTATTTGATGTTGTGACCCCCGCATTCCCTAAAACAGTTGATGGGGCATGCAAAACCTGGCTCAGTGGATAATTCCGAGAAATGATAAATGAAAATTAGATATGATTTAATTTTATTATGCCTGTGTTTCATATTAGACGTGCTAACGGAGAACCGGGCTTACCTGAATGGAACCAAACAAGTACAAATTCTCATTACTTAAATAAGACTTTAATCGTTGGCTTTAGTTAAAAATGTTATAATTATGAAGTTTCGGTACAAACAGGGATAGGTACGTAAGATTTGATTAAGTATTATTACTGAGCATAGGAATCTATTAATAGCCCTGACACTGGATTTAGAATACGTGTATAGCTATACCTATTTACCTGTTGTAAGTTTACACTAGATATATATTTAGTTACTGGCTAAGTCTAGTGATTGACGAAGATCTGTCAAAGACAATGACGGCAAAGCTTTGGAGAAGCTAAAGTAACGAAATGAACATCGAAGAGAAATAAAACCATGACTGGTAAAATTTACGAAGAAGACAGCCATTTATATACAACATATCTTAACAGCAACACATCTATTAACCCTTATAATAATGCTTTTGATGTTAACTATTACGTAATAACTAAGGATAAGAAGACGGCGGACCCGCATTGCTGAGCGCCATTTAAAATAAATCGATGTTTTTAAATGTAAGGAATGAAGGCAAAGCGAGATGAAAACCTGCTATTAGGTATTTCTTTTGTTCAGTAGAAGATTGAGAGTATATTTCTATAAATAGGTACCTATGAAGATGTTATTGATAGATAGAAAAGATCAGTTATGAGATGAAAGATCATGCATATCGGACACAATTAAAAATATGTTGGACCGCGTAAGAAGGAATCAACACATTTTTAGTAAGTATATGTAAACAGCGGGGTATTTGCGTAACACACATTATAATGACAATTTATCGCAATGGGTTTTCATTTTGACAGTTCGGTAACGTTCATTATAGCGCTATTTACGTTGTTTTTTTTAAACCAATGAAGGATTAACAATTTCCTTGAACTCTAATTGTACGGAAATAGTTATTTGTGCAACAAGAGAGCAAAGCAGTTTTTTGCTGCGAGTGCTGATTTTGAATCCCGAGCAAGCGAAGGATTCAACGATTGAATCACGAGCGTAGCGAGTGATTCTAAAGTTGAATCCTGAGTGTGGCGAGGGATTCAAAGGCACGAGATGCAAAAAAACTTTGCTCTCGTGTAACACACATAACTTTTCACTTCAGCAGCGAGAACACTTTAGGAGATAAAATAATAAACAGGAATAGATTGAAATAACTATTTATTGTGAATCAAAATAATTAACATTGTAGGTAGATACCAATTCTATAAAATCTAAAAAATAAGATAGCAACACCTTCTCCGAAAAACTGCTTACGCCCTTTGTAAGTCTCCATTCATTAAAGACATGGTATGCTTTCAGATATTTCTCACGACACTTCTCAGGTAGGAAACTTAATTCTGCATTAATAATTTGTTATTTTAACTCTTCCGGTGTTAAAATACTGTTCTCGTCGCTAGTTTCACTAATATTTTACGATTATTTTAATATTTTTTAACTTATTCAACTCTGTACGCCAGTCACGAAATTTTATTCCCGCTCTGTTATTTAAATTAAGGCGTGTTCGGAAAGAGCACCCATGATATTTTATTATTCAAAATATATTACGAACCTAACATTTACTGAAACTAGAAATAAATATTTACAAGTTAGATATGTGTGGGGCATGTGTCGGGAAACTCTCCAATGAATAAGTCCTTTTTGGTTAGGAAATATATTTGAAAAACTCACAATTACACATTAAAATTATAAAATTGATTTCTTAATAACTAGGTTGATATGAGTGTCCGTTCCCACCGAAGTTAGGTAAAGGAAGACAATAGTCGTTGACGTGGGAAGCGCGGTGTCGTAATGCGATCGGTATCTTGATATCCCTTTATCGGTACGATGTGTTGAGCTTGCAGGTTGGGCTCGTAACACCTCCCCTGCCAAATGAGCGACTATTTGGTGATCTTGACGCCAAAAGTTGCGGCTCTTTTTTCATCTTCTGTCAGCTCGGTATTAGCTGTTTGAGTTGTAATATTTACTTTCGCAGCTCGACGGCGGCGACGAATGATATATAAGATGCTCAGTGTGCCTGCACCGAATAGTATGAGTGTATAAAATGGAATTGTGGTATGGTACATTCCAATCGCGTCTAATGATTCAACTTGTATTTCGTCCTGCATGGTAATTTGGTTCTGAATTTTGCGAAGACTGCTTAGATCGGTAGTCTGCAAATGAAAACTACGTGTCTTTGTTAACATCTCATAGTGTGGTAGAGCCATGAGTTCTACTGGTTGCCCGACTAATTTGTTATCCAAATTGATTATACTGATCTCTGGGGTTTTTATCTTGCAACCTTGAGGAACGGTGACCAAAAAGCTTCCTTGTAACATTTGATATCTTTCTTTGCCACAGGATAGTTTAACTTTTGTACTGTTGGGGAAAGCAATTATGTAATGATAGCTGTCTAGCTCAATCAGAGCTTCCTTGGTCAGAGAGATAGGCGTGGTTCTGCACGTTACATCTATCTCCTGAGATTGTATGAGTTTTTGAATACAGTCTGTTTTTGACATAATTTGATGGACGATTTTCTGCTCGCATAGATGCCAGGAGTTGACCTTCGGGCATTCAGCCTCTATATACACAAATTCCTGAGAGTTGGATGCTATATAAGGTGCAGGTGGTACTATAATTACGTTATTCTTATTTGGAACGGGGCATAATTCATATAACTGATACCCAGTAGTAAATGTAATAGGAAACTTTATGACTACTACAACCGTGGACTCGGTAAAAAATGAAGCTAAGTTAAGAATCTCGTAATAATTTCTAATATTTAAATCAATTATTTCGTCAGAACTATAGATACGTTTTAATTGGCTTATCATATTTTTAAGATCTCTGACAGAAAGTATAGAATGATGAACTGATTTATCTCGACTAAAAGCTAATATATTTTCTATTCTATTAATTTCACTCAGTAGTTCTTGTACATTTTCGGTCAGAATCGCGAAAAGTTGCACAAGATGAGCGTAATGTATTATTCGCTCATTATCATTATTAGTCATATTCATGACATAAGAAAGAGCTTCTTCCAATTTTCTCTGATTAATCGAAAGATTGCGTATTACCTGGTTTTGCTGAATCGTCATTTCTTTATATAAAGTAATATGTTTATTAAATGATTGTGACAAAGTTTGATCATTTTTATTTAAGATACGTAATGCATTTTCAAATTTCAGAGCATCATCATTGTCTAAATTTCCAGAAATACTTTTGATGATTGTGCCTATTGGATTGATCAGGCCTCTCTTAACTCTGGTTGGCCTAAATGTATCTAACTGCACCGAAACTCTATTTAACTTTTTGTATAAATGTTTAATCTGAACATTGAAGAGAGCACTGTCCCTGTGTGATAGTTTATGTGTAGCGACAGCGAGTTGAGATTTGATAGTGTTAACATGTGACTCAATTTCTTCAAGGTCAATGTCCTGTAAGAATGTGTGGAAGTGAGATATAATTTTGGTAGCGCCGAGATTAAATGGTAGTATACCGGGTCCATTGTCTAGGCTGTCAAAACGTATGTCTTGAGCACCAGCTAGGAAAACTGGCAGCCAACATACGTACCTGTAACAATGATATGAAGAATCATTTCTTGGGTGGCCTTTTTAACCTTGATTTTGCGACCAGACCACGACTTTTTGCAGTGTATATATGTACAGGTAAGTTCTTAACTACTTTATCTTGAATAAACCGAGGTGCCAATTTTTGTCTACTTGCCATTGGATTTCGTACATGTCTGATTTGATTTTGTTCACAGTCTAAAACGGGTTCCCTATCAGCGTTACGCCGCGTCATTATATCTATACGATCGGTTAATGCAGAATCATGAATAATTTTATACACCGTTTCCATTCGACTACGATGTTCTTGAATATAACTTTGAAGATAACGGTCTGTTATGTTTAAATCGATAGGATTCCGAGGATCGAAATGTCCAGAAATGACATCAAATGGCCTACACTTGGTTAAACTGTGGATAGAGCTATTATAGGCGATTAGCGCGTATGGTGTAAGATTTCGAATGGGTTCGTTTTTATGCTGAATTTTAAATAATCGTAAGTGTTCCAAAAGCGTGCTGTGGAAACGTTCTATGATGCCATTTTCGTTTGGTGCATAGGCACTAGTCATATGGTGTTCTATTTTGTGCAAACGGAGAAATTCTGACAGTACTTGATTTTTAAATTCGGTACCTTGATCCGTAGTTATATTTAAAGGAAAACCGTGATGAGTGCCATAAGTTAAAAGGGCTTTTAATATATTGGGTGCAGTACAATCGGGTAAAAGATACGCCTGAGCGTATTTAGAGAATGCGTCTATGATAGTTAAGTACTTGTCATGGTCAATAGTCAGAACGTCCGCGTGTGCTAATTCAAACGGTTGAGATGGTGGAGGTACAACTCTGAACTGCGGGCGTATTGGATTTCGATCATATTTCGCACATCTGCATATATTGCATTCATTTATAAATTTAGTAATATCTATTTTAATTTTCGGCCAAAAGTAACGTTGTGACAGCGAAAGATAGGTTTCGTTGATTCCTCGGTGATTGGTCTTGCCTTCGTGGTATTTTTTTATTACATCTAATTGGTTTGACTGATCATTAACGTTAAGTACTTCATGTTTGACTAAAACTAAGTTCATGGATGAATTTTCGAAATTTTGCTGTAAAATTGGTATGATACTCAACATTTTTCCGATAGGGTTTACAAGAATCGCTGTCCGGAGTTTTGGATCGACATGAGACTTTATAACGTTAATAAGACTTCTTTCAATGCTATGTTCGTTAATGTCTACAGTAGTTTTCTGAAAGGACTGAAAAGGTTGAGTTGTCGTTGGTCTACTTTTAGGGCTACCATTTATTATATTAATGACTAACTGCCTCTTATATTTATTTAAAGGTTCGTCCGATATTGGAATTTCCAGAACAGGGTTTTCCAAACTCGTGTGTATGGTTTCAATATGTGGGGAAGCTGTACCTTCTTGGTGCTGTGGGTCATTTGATCCTCCATCAATAAGTGAGTGAGCCGTGAGGGTTGATGACGAATGTATCGGACTAGCAGTGAGAGTGGATGATGATTGTATTGGGCTATTACCTTCAGCAGTTAATGTAGAAGATGTATCAGAATTTGTCGTTTCAGACTGATTAACGAACAAGGACATAGTTTCATTATGGTTGATTTGAATACGTGACAGAGCATCCGCATTATTATTGATTTTACCTTTTTTATGAACAATAGTATAATCATATTCTGCTAACCTCAGTCTCCATCTCGTGAGGCGTGAACCTGGTTCTTTAAGATTCATAAGCCAGATTAAGGGTTTGTGATCAGTTATTATTTTAAATTCTCTGCCGAAAAGGTAAGGTCTGAAATATTTTGTAGCCCAGACTATTGCGAGTAGCTCCTTCTCGATCGTGGAGTAATTAATTTCGCTATCGTTTAAAGTTCTAGACGCGTAGGCTATGGGTTTGTCAGAACTGATAGATCCCTGCGAAAGAATTGCTCCCAAGGCCACGTTTGAGGCGTCTGTGGTTAAAATAAATTCTTTGCTAAAATCTGGATATGTTAGAATAGGGTCATTTGTAAGAAGAGTTTTACAGTGTTCAAAGCAGGTCAGGTACTCTGGAGTCAAATTAATTTTAGCGCCTTTTTTAAGACATGACGTAAAGGGTTTAGTGACACGTGCGAAATTCGGTATAAAACGTCTGTAGTAACCAAGTAAACCTAAGAATGTTTTAATCTGCTTAGGGGTTTTCGGAATCGGATAATTTACAACAGCTGATATTTTATCCGGGTTTGGTTTCACACCGTCTGTAGTAATTATATGACCAAGATAGGGCGTTTCGTGTTTGAGAAATTCCGACTTATCCATCTGAATTTTTAAATTTGAATTTCTAAGACGTTCAAATATGGCGCGTAAATTAACTATATGTTCTTGTAAGGACGTCGAAAATACCAAAATATCGTCCATGTATGTGGTACAATTTGGTAATCCGCGGAGGACATTGTCCATCACACGTTGAAACGTGGACGGAGAATTTTTTAATCCCATGGGCATTCTAACGTATTCAAAATGACCTTGTTCTACACTAAATGCCGTTTTCGGGATATCGGACGGATTTAGTTGAATTTGTAGAAATCCAGATTTTAAATCTAATGTCGAAAAGTATAAACATCTGCCTAATTTGTCTAAAATATCATTAATGTTCGGGATCGGATATTTATCATTAATCGTTTTTGCATTGAGTTGGCGAAAGTCAATGACTAAGCGCCACTTAACTTTGCCAGACGCGTCACTTTTTTTTGGTACTATCCATATTGGGGCGTTCCATGGCGATGAAGATGGTTGAATAATACCTTGTTGTAGCATCGATTCTATTTGGTTTTGTACTTCTTTCTTATGTACGTAAGGGTATCTGTAGCTTTTACTATATACCGGTCTATCGTCTACGGTTCTGATATGATGTTTGATTTCGTTAGTAAAGGTAAGTGGTTCATTTTCGAGATAAAATACGTCGGCATATTCTTTGCAAAGATTAATTAAATTAGCTGTCTCTTCTGCGTTTAAATGTTCTATGCGCAAGTGCGATAAGACTTGCTGAGTTCGCACATTGGTATTCACGGTCGTGTCTAATGCTCGAGTTACTATTGTTTGTTCGTTATAAATATTAGCGAAGATGGGTTTTGTTATAGAAATAACAATGTCTTTATCCGTCGGATTCGAAATTTGTACATTAGTATGATTATTTTCAGCAGATGATAAGCATTCGCTGATGTAGCAATCAGAAATTGATTGTTCTTCAATGTAAATGTCTCCTTGCGCAATATTAGTAGGCACCTTGATTAATTGAGTAGTTTGTGCAGGTATAGTAGTTTGATATGAGTTCAAACATCCAGGATTATATAAAATTATAGGAATTTTAGTGAATTTAGTCTCTAAAGTGAGCGTAGCAAGGTCGATTTTTGCGTTCCATTTTTTTAATTGTTCGCAACCTATGAGCCCATCAAAGAAATTATGAAATTTATATAGGTATAATTTTATCGGTATTTTATCTTTAACTTCATCGAAACAGGGCACAATTAACGAGTAATAATTTTGGGTAGTCACGTGGGTATTTGTAACCAAAAAAGGTTCATAGTTAAGTTGGATATGGGGGTAAAATTTTTCGTAAGCTTCCGGGCTTATAAAGGACTCATTTGCTCCGGTGTCGATTAAAAGTTTTATTGGTGGATCATTTATTTGAATATAAGGTAAATGGCGTTTGCTATGCAAATTTAGTTCTATTCGGGGGCAGTTTTTCTCTAAAGTTGGGTGAAAATTTGTACTCTGATGGTTTTGGACATCAAAAGTTTGATTATCAACGACAAGGTCGGTCAAAAAATCGTTAGGGTAATTTATATTTGTATCAGTAACATCAGTGGTTTGGATATTGCAATCATAGTAACAATAATTATCGTTAAAAGATTCGTTGAAGTTCGCCTCTTTAACCGGTGGAATATTAATCGGCGCCAAACTGCGTCTGTCATTGTAATTCGTGGGTGGTAGAGTACGCGCGACGGGGTGACTAATGCCACTCATAGGTTTTGGATAATTAGTCTGAGGTGCTTGGCGTAGTGGGATTCGAAATCCAGTTGACATGTTGGTAGGGGGTGCTCTAAGCATTTGTTGAGTCTTTGTAGGTCTCGGATAGGCGGGATAGGGTTGTCTGAACGGATCTTGTCGTGTATGATATTGTGGTGGATTTTGAAATACCAAAGGCTGGATTTGAGGTCTCGAGTATGTTTGAAATGTTGGATTTTGATTTTCTGGCCCAACCGGACGAAAATTAGGGTGTGACCAAGAAGTAGATGGATTAGCCTGCTCAAAATTTTGGAGTTTTCCTTTTGATGGTACAATTTTATTTCTTTTCTGTAGATATAGTATATTTAATTCGTCCTGAGCGTATTCAAGAGCGCTTTCAAGGGTTGAAGGTCTCATACATCTTATCCTAGAACCCAGTGGTTCTTCTAAACCTTTCAAAAAACTCTGTAAAGCTAGTTTTTTATAAAGAGTTCGTTTGGATTCTATGGTAGTTTTTATAGATTCGTGTAATTCGATGTACGTCATAATTGTACATAATAAGTGTTGAACTTTTTCGTAAAATAATTGTATCGTATCGGTTCCCTGAACTAAGATAGAAAGATCAGTATACAGCGACGATTCATCTCTGTGATCTGAAAATGTATTAATTAAGGTTGATCTTATACCATTCCAGTCACTTGGAATTCCGTTAGTTGCCAAAGTACGTGCAGCGTTACCAGTAATCTTGTTTAAAATCCCATTAATCAAAGATAAGTTCGAAAGCTGACGTCCTGGTTCTGGACTGATATAAGTGAGCACTAACTGATCGCACAAGTTCAAAAATCTAGTTAAAACATTAGGATTTCCGTCAAATTCCGGAACCAGTCTAAGTGATTTATAAATCTTATCTGATAAATCTATCTGATTCATGTCGAATGTAGAACTACTATTCGATTCAGTCATGGTTTCTAAACTTTCTGTTATATCTTCTAAATTACGAAAGGCGTCACTTCGCGCGATGCGGAGTTGATTGCGCCTACTAAGACTAAGGTCCCTATTACTACGTGGGTGAAAAATTTTGGAAAATTATAGTACCTTGCGTTAAAAATATAGCAACCAATAATAGGACTTATGTACTTACATGAGTAGCATTGCTTGCGAGCGTTGTTTCATCGATTTTTGGATGTCCTAATCTCCGTAGCAACAGCTTCCTCGACAGGCCTCCAACAGGTTCTTCGTCTAGACGGTTGATGCGACGTTTTCCTGATTTTTAGGTATTTCACATCACCACACCATAAGTCTGTGACGAGCTACCGACTGCGCCAGATATGTGTGGGGCATGTGTCGGGAAACTCTCCAATGAATAAGTCCTTTTTGGTTAGGAAATATATTTGAAAAACTCACAATTACACATTAAAATTATAAAATTGATTTCTTAATAACTAGGTTGATATGAGTGTCCGTTCCCACCGAAGTTAGGTAAAGGAAGACAATAGTCGTTGACGTGGGAAGCGCGGTGTCGTAATGCGATCGGTATCTTGATATCCCTTTATCGGTACGATGTGTTGAGCTTGCAGGTTGGGCTCGTAACAAGTTAAATATCAGTTTTATTTGCAGTAAATACTTATTTTCGTTTAAATACAACAATAAGTTAAAAATTCAATAAATTACATTAAAAGACATAATTTTCTTTTTGCAAAATTTCTTTAGTTAGTACGAAATTCCGAACGTGTTTGTCTTTGAGGTCGAATTCAAAATCCGAACTTCGAAAGGGCTGGTCTTTGTCTCTCTCTCTTTCTAATGGCGGGAAAGAGATAGAGTGTGAATGTTTCGAATTGTATGATTAACCCAAGGCTGAATACGATTTTCGCGGCTTTCTAAAAAAAATAAATTAAAAAGTTACTTTGTCTCATTCAGTGAGCAAAATCGCATTTTGCTCACTGATTTCACGCAGCAAAACCTACATGTTTGAGCTACTGAAGTGAAAAACAGTTTATTTACCTATACTGGAAATATATCTTCTAGGTACCCACTACAAACTTGCTAACAAGAAGGTAACTGGCTAATAGGTATAGCACTACTAACCAGTCTCTTGACATATCGCGGTGATGGTGGAAGTTAATCAATAAAAGTCATTTTTTTTTGACGGATTGATAAACAATATTGCTCATGATGCTTTGATTGATTGCTCATGTTGGCTGCTCTGATTGGCTGTCTGACATAAATGCAGCCACTAGAATCACTTGACATGAGGTTCAGCAAATTTAGGTAATTGCGTACCTAACACACTATAATCAATCAGAATCTGAATCATTTTGAAGGATATTGCTAATCCATTGCTTCGTATGTTCGAGCAGTTTGCTCAAGAACGTAAATAATACGCAATGAATGTTATTGAACTGTCAAAATGAAAGTCATTCCTACTGTTACTGTGTTCCGCAATTACAATGCGTGCCACGAAAGATGAGACTTGACACACCACGTGGTTTGACTTGCGCAGAACACGATTTTTGGTACCTATCTTTAGCGATATGAGGTCTGAGTGCGGGACGGGACCGGACGTCATAGGGGCAGCGGAAAGAGCGGGGGAGGCGGGGTCAAATCTCATCTTTCGTGGCACGCATTGTACTCCGCCAGTTTTTCTCCAGGCCCAAAAAACTTATCTACTACAATTTACTTACCTACTTATCTATTAACAAAATGTTTTTCTCTTTCAGGAATACAACAACTAATGAATAGCGGATTTAGGACCTGGGGGCCTAAAAAGGCCACTTTGGCGAATCATAAAAGGATAACGTTATGAATCAAAATATGGCGAAGACAGTCCGTGTTTTTTTTTCTTTTTTCGCTGCACTACGTAGATAGGTATAATCAAAGAGATAGGGATTGGATTTGGATTAGACTGATTAGTATTTTAGCACAGACAAAAAAAAAATTACTGAAAAATCCTTCATCAATAGGATTTGATTCGATTAACTTAACAGTTAACTGTCCGGATTACGATTCATAATGTTATCCTTTTGTGATTCGCCAAAGTGGCCTTTTTAGGCCCCATGGTTTCATTAAAGTAATCTCGCTAAATGACGGACTAAGCTAACGACCTAATTTTAACAACCTACTATAGGTACAATTAATGAAATCGTTGAATGTAGTGAGTTATTAATTACATAAGTCCTATCTATTACTATCTACCCGTCTACCAAGATGGGGTAGGTATTTTTGATCTCGTAAAATAATTTAAATTAATATTTATGTCGTATTAAAATGTGTGAAAATGTCAGTCGTGTTCATTTGTTTATTAATTACTATAGGAACAAAAACACATCTCTCAGGTGGCCGCGATTGCATTTACAATAGGTAGGTACATATATTTAAGTAGGTACTGCTTACTTTGAAAAGTACCTACCTAAACGTATTTTTAAAACAAGAAAAAAATATATATGGAAAATAAAACTTAATTCTAAGCAATAAGGTGGAAAAAAATGATGTTGCTAAATAAGACCACAACATTACCTACTTGTGGTCCTATTTTTCCGGCTGTTTTTGATGCGCTCATCGGAAATCTAGTTCCATTGTTAATAGAATATTCATTACCTAAAGGTTCCCCTAAAAGTAACACATCAACATAAACTACAGTCCACTGACTGGACAGGTCCACTCAATCAGTGTGCTTCTTTCGTCAAAAGACCATTTTAGATAGGTACCTACTAATCTCATGTAGATTGATGCACATTGAAATTCTTCACATGAGCTGACCAAGATTATGAAGAGTTTGTGATCTCTGAGTTTGTTTCGACCTGGAAAGGTCGAAACAGAAGAAGAAGAAGAAGAGAAGAATCTCAGAGTCAACGAAATGCCGACCAGATCTAGTTTTTAAAATATGATTGACGTGTAAAAGTGTTTGTACAGCCGCCAGTACATCAAGCTACTACAATCTGTCAAATTTCATTAATAGATTTTCAACGTTTTCGCTAAAGCATAAGATTCAAAGTTGATTGGGCAAATTTGACAGTTTGGGGTAGCTTGATGTGCTGGCGTCTGTACAATACAAACCTACTTACAGAAACAAAATCATTTATCATCAACAATTACCTACATCCCTCACCGAGAGCGTTCGCCTGTAGGTATATTACAGGCGACCTTTACCCGCGACCTAGCCGTATTAGGTATGTACAGACGCCAGCACATCAAGCTACCCGAAACTGTCAAATTATCCCAATCAACTTTGAACCTTATACTTTTGCGATAAAGTTGAAAATCTATTAAAGAAATTTGACAGAATGTTTATAGCTTGTCTGTGCTTCTAGCTATTTCATTATACATATGTATTAACCTATCCTGCTGGTTTCAATTATCTGTCTACACTACCTAGCAATTGAGGGCCTGCGCAGCCTATTTGCAGAGCCTTTAAGCCGTTACAGTGGAATTCGACATTGTTACATTACAGTTACAGGCGATGCTTCAGGTGAGGGAGCGCCTTTAGATAATTGGTGTGTAGTTGGACAGCCACCTTATAGGCTTGTAGAGGGATGTGGTTCCATTCTCGAACCACGGCCATTGAAGAATTCGCCGATTGATGTACGCCAAAGCGTGCTAACGGTAGCAGTGCCTGCCAGTAGAGTGCGTGGCCCTAATTTTGTAATGCCATTGAATGGCAAACAAGCTGGCGATCCTCACCTTTATGTCCTGAGTAATAAATAAATTGGAAGGTAGCTAAGAGTAGGTACCTACGTAAGTATACTGAATAATGATTGTGACTTATATGAATAGTACCTATACATTGTATACATAACGATATATCAAGTCATACATTTCCAGTAGGTATAAGCTAACTTCTCATAGTAGGTACGAAATACAATGCGAAGTCAGCTAAAACTGGAAATGTATAGGTAGCTTGAATTATCGTCGTGCACGATATTAACTTCACGTTAGAATTTTAATAAAAACGCTCAAGCTCTGTAAGTATACCTTTTCACGGCTTCACAGCTGAATGGATTTGGATGAAATTTAGCACACAGGAAGACTGGGTTATGGTAAAGATAGGCTCGCCATAATATTTTAGAGTGAAGTCCGGCCGGGCCAGCGTAGTCAGAGTAATTTTGTTCTCGTATTTTAATTCAAGCGTCGCTCGGTTGTAGAAACAACAGAATTTGCGAAAACTGCGGTGCTATTCTGTAAAAATCACACCGTGAAAACTTAGGTGAAGTGAGCGTGGAGTGAGCTGTAGCAATAGTGTCATTTTTTGCAAAAACAAACTCACTTCACCTAAGTTTTCACGCGTGAGATTTTTACAGAATCGACCGGCTAGCTGGCAGTAAAGAAAACTACTGTAAGATGTCGAGACTAAATAAAAATAGAAGTATCTAAGCAATTAAAAAAACTCAAAAACAACATTAATATGTAAAAGGTATGTATTTATAGCAGTCATGGTGGCCCAGTGGTAACGGCCGTGACTTACGAGATGTAGGTGGTAGGTTCGAACCCAGTCAGTCGCTTTACTTTGTGTGAATTCATCACTGCTTTCAAAACGGTGAAGAAAAAATCGTGAGGAAACTGGCATGTCCTAGAACCAAAAATTCAAAGACATGTGACATCTACCAACCTGCACTGGGCTCGCTTGGTGGATTATGGCCCATTCCCTCTTACCGAGAGGCCTGTGTCCCAGCAATGGGAACATTACAGGCTGATTATGTATGCACATCATCCTACTATAATATGTCGAATTTCTTTAATAAATTTTCAACTTTATTGCTTAAGCATAAGGTTCAAAATCAGAAGACGTGAAGATGTAGCTAGGGATAGCTCTGTTGTTCGTTTTTTTTTATACCAGAGACTAATCTGACATTTAAGTCTTTTGTGTTTGCGTTTTTTTATTAGTATAGAAGTATGACATTACAACTGTCAGATTAGTCTCTGGGATTAAAAAACGAACTTTAGCTTCATCTTCACGTCTTGGTTTGGCTCCATCCGTACTTTTCAGATGTAGGTAAGGGCTTTCTTTATTTTATCATAATAACTCAAGAATTTGTCATTGCTGTTAATTTTTAGGTACTTATATCTAGATTTTCAAAAGTCCTGCCTGCCATGCTACCTCGATCTGGTGTCCACAAATGTTTCATGAAAGAATACCTAAGTTCTAAGGATTGACGAAGCTGGTTCGGGCTACCTTAATAACTCTGCCCTGCCATTTATCTGCGCATAACAGCTTCAGACAATTCTCTGTAGTTTTTTCACCATTAAGCCCAGCGCGATGCCCAGGCGCCGGGGGAGAGGCGGGGTAACGTAGTCGATTTGTGCGAGCAAATAATAAAAATCCGGACGATCCGGACTAAATCCGTTCGTATTGCATGCCATTATGATACTTTTTATCTCGGTTCACGGTGTATAAAGTCCGACGGCCACGCGGGCGTAGTTTTTGAGATATTTGCGAAAAACTAAAAAACAGGATTCCAAGTTATGTAGTTATCTATTTTAGGACTTGTCTTACGTTAGTACGGTCACGGTCAAGGTCAAATTTCCATTTGCCACGCTCGTTATTTTTACATACAACTTGAATAAAAACGCGTTACCGCGCGGGGCATGTGGCCCCGTTCCCGCGCTCCGTCGCGTTGTAGTGCGAGATCCGCATTAGTTCCGATTTTTGCCACACCCAGAAGATCCTTGTAAAGTTGTACTTTGACGCGTCTGGCAGGCTTTGTTTGCTGTTCGTTTGAATAGCTAATAATAACTTGCAAATGCGTATCTACCATTGAAGAGCCATATTATACCCGTGTGTCAGTGCATTACTCGGCATTTTTTACCGATTTATAAAATGTTTTCGTTTGGCTGTCTTCACCTTTTCTGTTCGGCAAGATAGGCTGCAGAATGAATGCACACATTCATAAAGCATTTCGTAGGAGTTCTGTCAATCTATCAAGACCCCAAATGTCCCACTGCAGAGAAAGGCCTCCCCTTCCTTTTTCCACACACGCCTGTCGATTGGCATTGCGTGCCAGTACTTGTGATAAAAATTACAAATAAAACGGTAATAATTCAGCTGCCGACCTTCTCGGCACGTTTCCGGATGACATCGATGTGGACGAGTACTTCGACGCCTAAGTGTCCTTTTTTTTTGTATAGTATATATTAGTTAGCCATATTTAATTTAGTATCTAGTTAGTTAGTTAAAAATAGTCCTAATAAAATAAAAAACAAATTTTCCTCAATAAGTTTATTCATCTTAGTAATATGATAAAGCTATCATTGAAAATTAAATCACCTTTACCTACCACACATTCAGAATAAAGAGACCACTCAATTTAGTACAACTTGTCCATACATTATATACAGTTTTGGGCTAAAGCTTTGCACTTCTCGTATTTGGGCCTTATTCTATCATGATCTTACACATCTCCATCACAATAGTGGTTAAAGAGTGACAACTTCTAAATGTGACTATTAAGACAATATTGCACGATTCTAGTAATCCAAATGCGTAAGGAATGTCGTATGAGCTACGGTTTGTACACGGACTCACAATGTATCTAATTGGAAAGAAAGAATACATTAACATTTTGCTATAGATTTGAAATTTTGAATACTTTGGACAGCCCCGTGAATGTGATAAGAGTAAATATGTAATGCTTGTACGTACGTTAAATACGTGTGAAATTCAATATGTAAATCATCTTGAAGACCTTATTTCATAAAATGGTTACATAAAATATTAAACACATTTTGACACGAGTTATTATTGTGCAGCATCTTATGATAAATTATCGTAAAAAATTACGTGTACTCCCTCTTCGAATACAAGCTAAGTAAATTCATAAAACCTGGGCAGATTTGACATTTGATCTTGGCAGTTTCAAGAGTGTTTTTCTTAGACATTTTCTATGTACCCACATATTAAAGTTATTTAAATTATTAGTTAAAAAGTTTGCATATTGAAATAGATAATGTCTAATGTTAATATTATAAGTAGGTGGTAGCATTAAGGTTTTATTCGAGGCGCAGGAGTTCCACATCGAAGACGAGGGTGGAGTTGGGAGGGATGACTCCGGGGTGGCCTTGCTGACCGTAAGCGAAGTCGGGGGTGCAGGTCAGCTTGGCGCGTTCACCCACTGACATCTGTAAAGAAAAGAGGTAGAGTTAAGTAAATGGAAGAAGCAATCATTTTAAGACGATGATGATAAGGGGTAATAATGACATCCTATGATTTCTCTCTTGGGTCGACAAATTAAAAGGTAACAAGAAATTTGAAAGCAGGTTTGTTGATCAGAGGTTAACAAGGCTTTCAAATAATATTAAAATTATAAGCCCAGATTAGCATTCTTTAACGCGATGATTGTTTATAGCGCACTGAATTTTCAACTCTCTGTATTGAGCTTAGCATTGAGAATGCAACAGAGCGCACCATGGCGCGTCAAAAATACACAATGTTGGATTTGAGCACGCTATTTGAAACTGTAGTGCGCGAAAAAAAATCCTGTGCAAACTTGGGCTGACAGTTGGCTACTAAATACATTGATAAAATAATGGGGTTAACATTAAAGCCCACGAAAAGCATGGGCCCTTTTTTAACCGCGCATCTGTGAGATTTTTAAACGCACTAAATATTTTATTTTATTTCTTAAGAAAACTTACAGCTAGGATACAGATAGTTGAAAGATAGTGAAAGAAGGCCAATTAAAAGTTTTCACTGACATTATAAGAATAGCACAAGAAACAGTAGACATGCAAGAGAAAGTAAGAATTAAGCACTCATAGAGAATTAAGAAAAAAATTAACAAATTTTAGTGACATTCAAAGAAGTTATTACAAAGATTTTTTTTTAAGTTTTTGAACACTGGTGGAAAATAAATCAAGATCATCAACACTCTGACACATTGAGTTGTATGACCTGCTAGCTCTTATCACATAGGAGTTTTGTCGATAAATGCACCGCACAGCAGGAACATACAGAGGTTGATGGTTCCTTAAGGTGAAGGATGGAACACGCAACCCAATTTTCCCCATCAGTTTGGAACAGTCAGTTGGTTATATTGGTTATATATTGTGCTTTGTTGGATTCTTAACGCTCGGCTGAACGCAGAGGGATGAAAATCCAGTACACGGTAAAAAAAAGGCTCTTTAAAAACATCCTAGCCTAGTCAATACAAATATTGTTTCATTTGAAATTGTATGAGACGCATACAAGCAATGCACAATGTGCAGACACAGTTGTTTAAGAAACAAAGTACATGTGGCATTGTGAGTGGACATTGCAGTCAACATTTTTCATTTGAAAACATTACAATAGTTCTTAGTGTTATCTACTAGGCTTACCTTAATTTTCATTTCTCATTTGCACAAAAATTTGTACATCCATATTTTATTTTATTCAGTGTAATTCGTTGACCAATAAGATACACATAAGGATTTAGAATAAAATGCTTTTTAAAATAACAAAGAGAGGTGTGTGCGTTTGACCACACTAACTGGAGCTGAGTATACCCGATTCAACATCACTAACCCAAGCATAATTATTATTGATCAGTTTTGTTCACTGTTCAGAAAAAGCGTGTCTAAAAGAAGTTTTCACTTCAAAAATACAATTACACATTGAGAAGTTGAAATTAACACAAAAAAAAAAACAAGTTTTACATGACAATATCACCAAATTGTAAACTATTAGTACATGAAAGAGGGCTGGCTCATATAGTAGACACAATATCTTCATTTTGGGATTGGCTTATGTTCCGCCTTGAAAATTTTAGGTGCAGCCTCTGAGCTGTAATCAGATTGGACACACCCCCTGTGTTATTATACGGCCTTGCTGATTTTTTAGGCATGAATTTTTGTGTTACACGTAGGGTAATTACATCTATCTGGATTTAATAGATGCTTAAAAGTTAAGATTATACTGAAAAAAAGAAAGATTCAGAAGAAATAGTTCAATCTTTTTTAACCCCCGACGCAAAAACGATGGGGTGTTATAAGTTTGTTTAAAATAATGTTCAGCTTTTATTCAGGCCTTTAATTTTCGAAATAGTTACCCTAGTTACAAGAGTAAATATTGTTTGTCCATTGAAAACTACTTCTTACCTTGGCAACACCCTCATCCCAGCCTCGGATGACCTCTCCCTTGCCAATGCGGAACTTGAAAGGTTTGCCGCGGTCACGGGAGGAGTCAAACTTCTTGCCGTTGGTGAGCGTGCCTGTGTAGTGTACAACCACTGTTTGGCCAGACTTGGGGTAGGTAGACTCTGAGGAAGATATGATAGGTACTGTTAACACCCAAAATATTATTCCTATAGGCAGTTTTAGACTAACCCAGTACATGGGTTGCAGATGTCAGATAGGCAGTTGCTCCATGTAAAGTACCTACTGGTATTCAGATGTATCCGGTTAGACTGGAAACTGGCCTAACTTTACTAAGTTAGGCCAGTTTTCAGTCTATCCTACTGGTAAAAGTTAGACAGATGATGATGAGGCAGTTTTTAAAACTTTAATGTTGTAAGTACTTACGGAGATTTGGGATGATGTAAAATACATATGTGGAGGTTAGAATTTTTTTAAATTTATCTACTCAGATGCAATGACAATCTTTAGTTCTTTCTCTGGAACCTAGATGGCTAGATACGCAAGTGATCTTTAATGTTGCCAAATAGTCAGTCTTTTATGATCAATCCAATGGTCATAAGGGAAAAAGATGATAAGGCAAACAACCTGCAAAATATAACACATACATAATGTTCTCTTATCTATTTTACATTACTTATGACAACAAGACATATATAAATTAGATAACAACATCTAATTACTAGAGGACATTTTTATGTCTTGCATAATAGGTCATTTAACTTAGTTGGGAGGAAAAAATATTAGCATAATGCAGTAGTATCACACGTGGTTCATTCCCACGCATTGTAAATAGATGCCGGCAAGAGCCCTACCTTACCAGAAAATGAATCTAGTGTGAATGTGAGAATTGACACAACATGTTTAATGACGAAAATAAATATTGAAATGAGTAATCGAAAACAGATTAGTCATTGTTTGTGCAAATTACCTGACGATCGTAATGATACGACGAACGAGGCGTCGGACTAGTGACCGCAAAAAAAAATCCTTGTCGAACTGCAGTATTTTAACATATATCCGCAGGAA
This sequence comes from Luperina testacea, assembly GCA_927399505.1. NCBI lineage: Eukaryota > Metazoa > Arthropoda > Insecta > Lepidoptera > Noctuidae > Luperina > Luperina testacea. The sequence goes on along the minus strand of OV656777.1, from coordinate 9,010,224 downwards.
TTGAATTCAAATGACGCTAATGACATTTTCTTGAACATGATGAGTTAAAAATGAGTTAAATTAAACAGGAAAAGTAAAAAAAACCTGATAGAAAAAAAATCACTCACTATGACATTTACCACCGAGTAAAACTGGAAATTGTATAAAACTTACCGTCTCCGGGAGAAATGGTTTCCACGTTTACACCCATGGTGGTTTAGTTAATATATTTACACGATTTTTATTAAACCCAATACCACGCGTCGCGGCTTCCAATACGCCGATTTTCTCTAATGATGGCGATGGCGGACTTGTATTGTAGTGTTGCCAACACCAAAATATTTTTAAGTGTTGTTTATGGACATTTTTTTTCTGATGTGAAATGGAAGTTGGCTTCGGGTGTAGGAAGTATAGCACAACATGCATCTAAACTTGAATAACTTGAGCTGTAGACGTGGATGAAAATAATGAAGGTTAAATATCAATAAACCGATTTCAACTGGTTGATCATTATTGCTATTTTACACGCGCGAATGTATGTACGTACAAAATAATCATGATTACAGGATTATATTGCGACAAGGATATTTTCGCAATTAACATTGTCAGAGGGTTTGTTTTTAAGATAGTGTAATTTTATTGAAAAAACAAGACGGAGGATTTAGTTAGAAAGCAATAGATAGTAGTTTTTCCGATTTTGCCATTTGCCAAAAATACACGCCAAAAATCCCTTTTAGCTCTTTATGTAACTAATAAAAATTTGTTTAGTGCTTGTGACAATGGCGCCATCTATCGGTCTTGTTTTACGTATGATGTCATTAATGTGGTTTTTCACCGCCTGCCGAGATATTCTGGGCAATTAGTGGTAGAGAAACAAAACTGGGATATGAAACTGACTTATAGAAAGCGAAGACGAAAAGCATTGGATCGGTCCATTTGGCGTCGCTTAGAGTAGGCGTTTTATTTTATAATTAACAAATAATCTATACACGACTCTCATGCATGAGTTTGTGGGTTTAAATCTGGACAAGTACCAATGTGAATTTTGTAAATTCATATGTAGTTTCTAAGTTGATCTTGGACATTACTGACATCGGTGAAGGAAAAACATCATAATATGGAAACCTGGACCTAACATTAATATTAGTCTAAAATTGCCGACCCGTTTTGAGCAAGCGTGATGATCAATGGTCGTGCCTTCTCTGTGGCCTTTGCCCTGCAGTGGGAAAATAAGACCAGGATCGCACGGGCGTTTTTTCCCCGTGGCGTTTTTTTTAGCGCACTGGATTTTTAACGCACTGCTTAGCGCCGAGAGTTGAAAACCCAACAGTGTGTTTTTTTGACGAGTTGGGATGCGCTTTGTTGGATTCTCAAAGCTCTGCTCAACACCGAGAGTTCAAAATCCAGTGCGCGACAAAATCCCGCCGCGATATTTTTACGTCAGTGCGAACGTGTCTTAATAGGCTGATATTTATATTGTTCTGGCTGTTTATTTGTCTACTGCTAGTGCCTACTGTACCTATAGCCTTATAGGTACGGTCAACTGAACGTCAATAGTAACACCGCCTTTTATACTTAAGACTATAAGCAGGTATTTTAAACGTGCCTTGAAGGCGCCATTACCACTGGTGAAACTTACGCCTGTGACTTTTGGCCTAATTAAATATTTCTTTACTGTTCTTTAGTCTGCCACTTTTTTTCGTAGACAGGCAGGCACATTCATAGTGACTGTCCTAATACTTTTCTTGACACAATGCCTCGTCTTTAAAAATGACACACAGATATAGATAGAGACCTAGATAACGCAAGTATACTTGCGTTATCTAGGTCTCTATCTCTTTTTTACTACCTACTACTCGACGTTACAAGCACTATTTAGTGATGGGAAAATCAAATCGATTCAAAGACACCGCGCGTGCCTCACGCGGCGCCGGGGCCTAGCGCTAGCGCTCACGCTCACCCAGCCAGCAGTACACAGGACAGAGCGCGAAAGTGGTGGGTTACGATTTTTGTAAGTAAGCTGGTGCAATTTTTGGCACGCGAAGTAGTTGCTCTTGCTCTTACCTAGATCATAGAGCACGAAAATGCCTTGATGGCCGGCAGGCTGGTGACCTAAAAGAATAAATAGAATACTGTCATACCTAGGAAATCGGTTTCGTCAAATTATAACAGCCGTCATGAAAATCTGACATTTTCACCAGTACTTGAAATTAAGGTGTCAAAAAACGCTGTGTATTTGCTAGCCGGTGTGACCGCTCACCACTTTCATAGGAAACAAAAGCTTTCGTGGGGAATGGCATAACAGGGAATGACAAAATGAAACAGCAGATTTACAAATATAAACATTTTATAACAAACATCATCGTATTCCAACCTTACATTTAACACTTAGTGCCAGGCGAAGAAATTAATAGGTGGCCATTTATTATAGATTATTAGAAATTAATAGGTATCATCTAGTTAGGTTTATCCATTTTATATCTGTATTTACGATTCAAACAAAGTTCGAAAATGAAATCTGGCAAATGACATGGCTGATGGACCTCAAAGCAGTGGTGCATGAATTTAATATTCTTTGTTCAGATAAAAAAGATTTCTATAAAAATGAACCTTGTGGATAATTTTCGATGGATTATTGATAGATCTTTTTCTGTAAAAAGTCAAAAAGTAGTCCAAAAAAGTTTATTAACTCAAAATTAAAACAGACCACTGACCATGAGTTTCCATAACCATTTCTGAAAACATTGATTAGTATTAGGTACAGTTCGCGTGAAATAACTTTGCCGCTCTGAAGCTAGGCTTTTCACTAGCCGCGCATGCGCGCTGCTGTTTTATTCATAGGATTAACTACTGCGCAGTGATTTGTTGCCTACTTCAGAGCGGGAAAGTTATTTGACGCGAACTGTACCTAATACTTAATCAACGTTTTAATCGGCGTACATGGATGCACATATTGATTTTGACAGCCGATTTGTCGATTTGAATGTGTACCTAGCATTAGTTTGCATTGGCTAGATAAATGTAGGATGTAGTACAATGAAACATCAATTAACATTAATTTAATCCGCAAAAAGCAATAATAAAATTAACAAGGACATAGAAAACGTAGTACTCACCTAAGAAAAAACATGTATAACAATCAAATTGTCTATGATTTTTATTTTGGCGCCAAAAAGTAGGGAATGCTTGAGCGATGTTTCATTGTGCGTAAGACATAGTTAACTCATTAGTACATATTTAAAGCTAGACATTATACTATCACAACACATATTTATGTTTTGTTAATATAAACTATACATTTAAAGTACAAACAGCAAAAGAGTTAAGCACGTAAGTAGGTTCCTAATCAATGAGCATAAAATCACTGTAGTTATAGGCAACTGGTCGACTTCCAGTCAAACCGGTTGCAGCTGAATACCAGTATTTTACACGGAGCGACTGTCTATCTGAACTCCACAACCCTGATCAGGAGTAACACGATACCGCTTGGTAAAACTGGTTGTCAGACTTTTGGGCTTCTGACTACCCGTAACGACTGTCAAACATTTACCAATGACAGCCGGGACCAACGGCTTAGCGTGCTTTCCGAGGCAGGGAGAGGTCTCGATATACAGTAATGGATGGTCACCCATCCTCGAAGCGACCGCGGCAACGGCAAGCGTAATTATAATTTAGTAAATAAATATTTGTTACGGTTCGCGGCCGTATACATATTAATCAACGTACAACTCGATACTGACCAGCAAATTGCAAAAAACCTAATAAAAAAATGAATTTCGCGGGCTACCCTGGCGCTTTCGCCTTAAGGCATTTGTAATAATTTTTTGTGCATTTTAGACCAGGGTAAAGCAAGTCGTTATGCCTTTACCTACCTTACGATAGCCTATAGTCCGTTCACAGTTATATTATCTGTGACAGCTGCAACCCAATAGTAACCTTATTGTAACAATAATAAAGATCATTGTGAATTTGACACACTTGACAGTTGCAGCAGGCCAACAGAAACTTTATTGCAACAGCAATAAAGATCATTGTGCTTTTAATAGTGATGCAAAATCAAAGGTAAAGTAACTGTGAATCCTGTACTTATCTCTTTTGCGCACCATTCGAAGAGTAATTATTTTTTTTAAATTATACACAGAAGGCCGCTACACACATCCAGGGTATTTTAACAATAACTACGTTATACTCTTTATATTTAACATCGATTTAAGCTCGGACTAGAAAAATTAAAAACAAAACTTGATACAAGACATGCAAGACTTTTTTTCTATTCTTTTGTCATCATCTCTTTGTATAAGTTTTATTTTTTATCTTCCCAGTTATCAAGTCCTTTTTATACAAAATACTAATTAACATCACATTATTATCCGCTATAAAACAATACTTATGCGAAACATCAAGACATGTTACATTTTATTATTACACCTTCATTTATTATGCAATAAAAATATTCAACTCATGTGACTTCGATTATAAATACGATATACAAAAATTGTGTAAAGACAAGTTGCTAAAAAAAAATTGCATGCAGAAAACACAATACAAACATTTCTTAATCTTGCCAGTTTTTTTTTATTATTTGCAAAGTCTTCATTATTTTTGTTGAATAAAAAAGCGAATGTTACATCGAGATGTATATTATGCTGTTTCTTTTATCTTCACATTTTATTAGTAGCTGCCTATCTACAAGGATCATCAAGCGAAGACATTTAGAGAAAAATCTACAGGGTTATTTTAAAGCTACACCGATTAATCTAATGATTTGCAGACATTTTTTAAAAGGTCATTGTGTAGTACTTTTTTTTCTTTTGAACAATGAATGGACGAAGGATAAGGTAATAATTATAGATTATGTATATACTAGAGATATAAAGGGGAAAATACTATTTTCTTAATATTAGGCCTCATAAATTTTGAATAATTTGTGAAATATTTGAGCTGAAATTCCATTTAAATGGGTAAAATCAATTATCACCATTGCATTTTGTAGGGCATTTTCATCTGTCATCATGTTATCATTATTGTCATGTCATCATTATTTGGGTGCTAATAAAGAGATATTTAATGTAGGTATTTTTTTTTTAAATTGGTGATATCTGATGCAATTTACGAACTTTTGAACATCATACGTAATTATTGGAAGGTGCCTAAGGCTCTACACACTATTCCGGCGACATGGCGTCTGGACTTGCCATCATACTTGGCGGCGATTTGCCCAGCGTACCTAGGTAAGTAACCTGGGGCAGGCTTTTGCGTTTTCGCGCATTTGGCAACTTATCACATTCATTTTGGTATAATTTTCATTCGAGAAACCGGCCTCTAAGCTTGGCACAGCAACAAGCCGCATGAGCATAGCACGACATAAGATGATGACAAAAAATACGTTATTGACAATAGAATGGCGAATATAAATAGTGTGTTTTAGAGCCTTTAGACTTTATAATTGTTTTGTGTGTCTACCGTAGAATATTGGGATAACATCATCGCCATCTTTTTGAGAGAAAACGTGGTCACGTGGTCATTGGCGTTCATTCCATACTAACGTATTCCTGTTTTCTCCTTAATTAATGATACTAGTCCAAATCTTAGTTTTTTTGTTGAAATTATATTATGTTATATCCGCTTGATATGAGGGACTGGCCAAACATTTTTATAACTTTTTAAATAGTGTTAGTCACTCTGAAATCAACTTAATTACTACTAAAATATAGTTGATCTTGTCTCTTTATATGTGTCTACATAAATAGTTACTTAAATAAATAAATTCTGAAAAAAAAAACCCGGAGGAAAATGGATGGAATGGATGCCAACAACACGTGATCGTGTGTTTTCTCTTAAGTATAAAACTTACTGGGTAAGGTCTAAAATAGAATTTGATTGGGGAAATAGGTAGAATTTGTTATTAAAATAGAGTTGGGAGACTGATATTTAAAAGAGCTCCTAGCTACAAGAAAGCGAATTTGTGTGAAAGATTTTCTCAATGAACGCTGTTTAATTCAGATTTTGATAGTTTATTTTTCATCTCCGTGATTTTATATTTTTTTATAATAAAAATAACTTTCTCGCGTATGCTGTGCTTCGTGCCAATAGGTCGTAGCACGGCCTACGCAACTGCGCTGCTACGGCGTAGCCGATTACGAGCTACGGCGTAGCACGACGCCTGCTACGAGTACATCGTAGTAAAGTACAGTAAAATGACTGCTTCTTGGACAAACAACGTTCATAATGAAACAGGATTTATTCGAAACAGTGTGCCAATGCTAAGTGATTTGGAATGATATGTACGTATCAGAAACTTTATACACGATGTAACGTTTAACTACTTCTTTCATTAAAAATGGTTTATGAAAATAGTATCAAAGGATCTCTTGGTAAAAATGAAAAACCATAAAGATTTTTTTTAAAGAGAGGTATGTAATTTGATAAGAGGCGGGAATCGCTGTAGCTAGATAGCCTGACCGATTATTTTTAGCTTGTTAGCTTAGGGATAAGATTAGCCTTAATCTTGTATAAATTGACTTGCAAGACAATTTTTTAAATGATGTAAAATATAATCGACTAAAGCATAGGTTCTCAACCTTATTTTGCCAACCGGATTTTGAAAATAACTTTTTACCTAGAGCCCCAATTTGTTTTACATACCATGTTTCGCGAAAATATTTTTAATTGTTTTTTTATTACAGTTGTAAGGATATATAACTTTCTCTGGGTCTTCTACTGCCCTCTGAGAGTCTCAAACGTCCACGGGGGGCGTTATCCCCCACATTGAGAACCTATGGACTGAAATATTAAATCGATTTAAAAAAATTCACCTCTTTTTTATTCTAATTTAAAAATCCCTTATAGGACGGGGTAAGTATTATCATATTCTCATTTAAACCAAGAGTTGATCGAATAGCTTGGTTTAAATATTTGGCATACGTTTTGGCTTTATGTAGATGATCATGTATATAATATTCTATATGTATAATTAATATTTGCACTCTAATCGTGTCTTTGAATGTCAATGCACAACACAACACAGCTTTTAAAAATAAGAAAAATAGAAGGATGTTATTTTTTAAGTTCCTTATTAGAGATACGATAAATAGTCGAGCCAAATAGTTTAGTCGAATTGCAGTGTTGCCATATAACGGGTAAAAAAAGACGCTTAACGAAGCCGAGAGTCACTTATTCTTTCCGTATTTTTTTTGACTGGATCATACCTGGGACTGGTTACGGAGACATTAAAGGTAAAAGTTCTAACTTTTTTGTTTGACATTTTTTCTTTCGAATACACAGTTCAAAAGTTGTAAATTAACTTTAAATACTCCCACGATCTCTGTACCGTTTCATGCACCCATAAGCACGATGTATTGCGTGCGTTACGTGCGCGAATTTTCACACTATAATAGAGTAATAATAGCGTTTATTCATCAATAATACAATATTATGTGTCGTTCGATGAGCCACCAACTAAGCGTCGGCCGCTTGTACCTTGTGGTTCAGCCGGTCGATTCTGTAAAAATCTCACCGTGAAAATTTAGGTGAAGTGAGTTTGTTTTTGCTAGGAATTGACACTATTGACAGCTCACTCCACGCTCACTTTACATAAGTTTTCACGGTGAGATGGTTACAGAATCGCACTGCCGGAGTCAAAATAAAAGGTGGTTTCCCAGCAATTATTTTTGCACAAAGTTACTTAGTTTGATAGATAGTTACTTAGTTTTTACTTTGATAGATGACGGCTTCGTGACGTCGTCTTTTTACACCCCGTATACAACAAATTGTTTTGTGATAACATTATTACACGTCTCAACCACTTCCTTCACTTAGAAAAAGTGCAAAAATTAGGGGTATGGCCAATATTGAATTACAAATACACTTTTATGTTTGAAAGATTCGATTTGGTTGATTCATCCAAATTTAACGTCGTGATGGCCGAGTGGCTCAGGCCTCTCATGTAAGAAGGTTGTGTGTGGTTGTATGTACTTTCCGAGTTTATCTTGGACATTACTGTCATTGGTGAAGGAAAAACATCGCGAGGAAACTTGGACTTTATAGTTAATATTAGTCTGAAACCGTCGACCTGTCTTGGGCAAGTGTGGTGATCAATGTTCGTGTCTTCTCTGTACGAGAAGAAGCCAGCAAGGCACACCTTGCTGTGGGACAATATTAGGCTGGTATTCTTTAAGTTTACAAGATTCAATTTGGTTGATTCATTCAAATTGAAGAGTGGATCGTGTAATATTCTCGTAATATAATATTGAAAATAAATACAAAAGTGTTTTAGATAAAAAATTACGTTTTGGTGTTATCAAATTGTAAGTAATAAGTGTTTTATAATAGGTACTTATGTAAAGGAGATTGTGGTATCTCTTTTTCTAGACACGATTATAATTACTAAAAGTTTGTTGATTATCTTTACCACTAGTTTGTGCTTCATTTTCGAATTAGGTGTATTGGATTTTAAGTAAAATAAATCTTAGGCGTGCTACACACTTGTTCAGTATGAGTCGGTACGATTTGACACATTCGGGTGTCAAAATATACATGCGATTTTGTCCCCTGAACATGTGTGTAGCACCCCTTAGCCACAATCTAAAACCTTGCAACTAACTATGTATTTCAAATTAGAAACAAAATGTAGTCGAGCATACATACACTATAATATTATAACTATTTATTCCAGCCCTTAAAAATTATTTCGACACATTCAACGCCATAGAAAGTTCTCGAAAAAGACGTGTTGTGTTTATCAGGTTGATGACCCTGATGAATTATAGGAAAATTACCTATATCTTATGTAACATGGGAGATATTTCAAAGGAAGTGTTGCGCTCTTGTCGTTACGACTTAGTGGTTCAGGCCTCGCCTCTTAAGTAAAAGGTTGTGAGTTCAAATCCAGACAAGTAACAATGTGACTTTTTCAATTCTTGTCTTTTCTGAGTTTATTTTGGATGTTACTGACATAGATGAAGAAAAAAACATCGTGAGGAAATCTGGATTTATAGTTAATATAAGTCTGAAATCGCCAACCCGTCTTGAGCAAGCGTGGTGATCAATGCTCGTGCCTTCTCTGTATGAGAGGACGCCTTTGCCTTGCGGTGGGACAATAATAGGCTGGTATTTATTTATTGCACTCTTGTAATATTGTCAATGTTTATATCTAAGTATTATTTAATAACGTAGATTATGGTTTTGCTCTGTTTAATATATAACAACTTCAACTAAAACCTCAATAGAACGATAATATAAAAAAACAAACTTTAAACTTCTATTTGAAATTCAAATTTTAGAATGCCAAGATGGCGTCGAATGTGTCAAAACGTCGCGATGCTAGAAATTCGTTCGGATAGTGGGACGGAGTGGCGGTTGCGTTCGGAAACAATTATGGAGTAGCTGGTTCTTCTTCTTGATGGTGCTTGGCGAGGGCTAGGAGTATCATCGTCAGTTGTTTTCTGCTTATCTTGCCTTCGCTGCTGTATTCGACGCCTTGCAGGATCGTTTCTTCGAACTCTAGTAGGTCTTGAGCGTCGTAGTCCTGGAAAATATGATTTGGATGCTTTATATTTTGGAAATATATAATTTAGTAGCTGTGCCTCGCGGTTTCACCCGCATACGTGTCGATCCCGTAGGAATATCGGGATAAAAAGTATTCTTTGTGTTAATCCTGGTAATAAACTATCTGTGTGCCAAATTCCATCCAAATTCGTTCAGGCGTTTATGCGTGAAGAAGTAACATACAAACACACTCACAAACATTTGCCTTTATGATATTAGTGTGATAGAAAAGTGGAAGTGATGACGGGAAATCCTCAGAGGAGAGAATGGTGGAAGTAGGGTTGCTACAGATTTACTTTAATAAACACACACACATAACGTTACGTCTTGTTTTCCCAAAGGGTTAGACAGGGCTGGACCTTTAAAAAATAAAATGTGAGTGTACACTCTTCTATAGGTACAACTCTGCTTAATCCTTCGGGGATTACAAGCGTGATTTTATATAAACATGTGTTGTTTTTTTTAGTTTTTTTCACAAGCACTCAATACGCTTCCGCACTGTTCACAAGTCCAAAATACGAAAATGTTGTCAGTTTATAAGGGCTGATTTTTCCAACGCCAGTTAATTTTATCGAAGGAATAATTTTGAATTTTTGACAGTTCTTCCATACAAAATCTGTCAGACGTCAATTTTGTTCCACGAATAGAAATTATCTGTCGATTGAGAAATCAGCCCTAAATTAAATAGAAGACTGCTATGCTATTCTTCCGACAGCTATTTGCTGTCGGGGGCAAGGCAAATCAGGTTATCGAAATGTGTCATTTTCAATACGATAGCCTGTAGGATGGTTGTGATTTTGTGAATAGGTATGCTTAACAGATTTCCTTTTCTCTTTTCTCCTTTTCTTTTTCTTTTCTTTTCTCTTTTTCCTTTTCATTTTTTCTTTTTTTTTCGATTTTTTTTTTCGATTTTTTTCTTTTTTTTTCTTTTCTTTTCTTGTTCGATTCGAAAGCTTATAACTAATTCTCTTTTTTCAATTTGAAAGCTAGAATAAAAAATTGCGCGGTTTTATAATAGCTTTCCACGTCATAAAAGTGAAACTTTTTGAAAATAAACAATAAGAGAGATTTAGTGTGAGAGACATAAAGAATTATATCTATCTTCTCTCTCACGTAACGAAATGTGTATAAACATGACGTGTCCTTGAAAGTTTACTCTCAAATTCACATCGCCGCCTAAGAAGTTCCACTTTAAAAGTTTGTAACAAAAATACCAACCTTTTTAACTAATTCTAATAAATCCTTGAGAAAGCCCCGGAGTTCTTCGTTCTCGATCGAGCCATTGTTATCCTGGAACAGTTTGAATGGATTCGTTAGATCGAACTTAAATTGAGTTAGGTTCTTTAGAAGGACTTTCTTTTTGTGATTTTTGAGCTAAAACTACGACTTTTCTCAAGTTCCTACGGACTGTAAAAAATGTAAAGGGTAAATCGTGTTTATTTTTAAGTGTACCAAAAGATAGAATACAAAATGTAGAACATGTGGATTACAGATATGAATGTAGAAAATTTACATAGGGTGACGCAATAGGCGGTGTTATAGCTAAAACAATGTAATAAAGACTATTAAAAAAAAATTGTTTTTCTTAACACTATATTTTTTTTTTAAAAGGGGTTTCTCAATTCAGTTGTATTTTTAAAAAAGTTTGTTACCTCAGAACTCCGTCATTTATATTTTACACACATATGTACAGACGCCAGCACATCAAGCTACTACAATCTGTCAAATTTCTTTAATAGATTTTCAACTTTATCGCCAAAGCATAATGTTCAAAGTTAGTAGATATTTATAGTGGGGGAAAAGGGATATCCCCTTTTCCCCCAATATAAATATCAACCTCCAGATGTGCTTTAAATTTTTCTATTTTCGTGCGCATTTTTTTAATGGAACACAAGCTGCCAAGTGCAAGTTGGCCTCGCACACGAAGGGTTCCGTATCACCGTACAATATTTAACACTACATTTTTGTAAAAATACAATAGTAACAAAAATGACAAAAAAAACTAGTTTCTTGTATGTACTCGTACCTATTCCCTTTTAATATCTAACTTTATTTTATTTTTTGGTGTTATAGAGGCCATAGAGTAAATACACACTGAAAATTTCAAGTGTACCTATTACGGTTCAAAAGATATAGCCCTGTGACAGATGGATGGATAGCGGCGCCTTGGTAATAGAATCCTGTTGGTACCCTCAAGTGTTCAATAAAAAGGATACTGTCCCGAAAATAACCTTATAATAAAACATCTTACCCTATCGTATAAAGAGAAGACCCTTTCAATATCGTCCTTCGTAAGTTTTGTTGCGCCCTGGTAGCATAAAGAACATTTGGATTAGTGTCAGACCGTGTAAAAAATAATATAAGACTTGTCCCATATTGGGCGCCAATAAAAATAATAAATATTACAAAGTTAAAAAAATACACTTATTAAAGGGAAAACGGGTATTACAATTAAATACACACATTACATTATTATTATTATGTTGAAATAAAATCAAAGTAAAACAAAATAATAAAACTATATACAATCTATGTTTTCTAAAGCATTTCGCAGTGCAAAGGAAATAAAAAAGTTCTTATTCACAATAAAAACTAGTTTTAGATAAACTATTTTATAAAAGCAAAGATTTATTATTCACAATTCGTTTTTGTGTAACTATTAAGAAAAATAAGTGACGTCGCGTTAAAACGTTGACCAACTAACATACCCTAAAAATCTATGAAATAATGACCTCTGCTTCAGATTGATGTTCATTTAAAATTTATGGGAAAATTATTCAAATAGATTCTTATCATACGATGGCAGACATTTGGAGCCGGTGTGGGCCAACGTGTAAACGCAGCGTGAGGACTCACCTCTATGCCCTCCTAGGAGTGCAGAGTGCAGACATAAGCGTTAGTGTTAGGATAGACAGACAGACAGGCAAAACAATCATAGTAACGTGCTTATTTAAATTATTTATCATTTTACGTTTAAAAATATTTATTACAGACACGTATTCCTCTTTTAAAAATTAAATTTTCATTTTTTATTGGTTTGAAGTTAGGTGTTCTAAAATTGTTTTGAATTATGTAATTCATTTGTTTTTAAAAACGATGAAGCAGATATTCAAATTGTTTGAAAATTCGTATAAGAGCTTCTTGCATCTATTAAGTAGATCTTAACTTTTAACAGGCCACATGACATAGGTAGACATAGCCTCTAAAACACATCGGTTTAATTCTATGTCTAAGTGCCAAAAGTTAGTATTTGTAGTCTATTCATGTACTTGTATGATGATAATTATAATGTAGGAGTGTTAATGTGATGAGCGTCATGAAAATGTAACATGTCTGGAAAATTGCAATTATATTATTTTAGGATTTTTATGGTATGTTTTTTATTATAAGCAAAACTAAACAGAAAGGAAATGGTGCATAAAACTATGATAATGTGACTATCTACTTAAAATTCTACAGCAGGGATGCTTGAGAAAATAATAAAGCTATTAGTAGATATATCATTAGATTTCTTGTGGAAATTGAAAAAATCTCAAGGTAAAAAAAAAAAACAAATTGGTTGTAGGTAAACTTTTGATTATGTTCGGCATTAAGCAAGAAAAATGAGATCGTTGTATGAGAATGTATCGTTTTTATTATTTATAGTTTGAACTTATTACATATTTAACCCCATAACGTATTGAAAAAAAACTCAATTGACTGTAACTAAAATTTAATAAAAAAAATAAAAAGAATGCCCCTTTTCATCCTCCAGCTCTATTTTAGATTTACTCTATGGACTGATCAATGCGTATCGGCAATATGGCGTCTGTGTGAACAATGGCGGGAAAATGAAATGTCACTCACCTTGAAGACTTGCCGACAGAGGAAGTTCTCTTTGACGGGTAGCAGCCTGCAACATGCGATCGTAATATTAGCGACTGTGTGAACTATATTTTATTAAATAAAAGCTGTAGGTCCGTCAAAACGATATTTTTTCTGATAGAAATTGCACACAGAGAGAGAAGATGTGAAGCGCTACTACTGAGCATTCCTAGGTCAGGAAAATTGTAATTGGGTTTTTGTATCTAGTATTTCTCAGTAGCGGATTCTGAATGTATGCCTAGTTGTAGTTGATGGCTCACCCCTTATATGGGATGTAAACACAATTGGCTTGATGTTATGTTACAGAGTAGGTAGATGTCGGCTTTCGTTATTTAAAACGCTGTTACGATAAGAGATTCAATGCGACATCTTAATTAGCGAATTAGAATTCGTATCTCATAAAGGCTCCTACAAACAGGCGCGACACGCGATATAATCGCGCGCGACACACAGGCACCGCTCGTTACGCGACTTGCGGTGCCTTTGTGTCGCGCGCGTTTTTATCGCGTGTTGCGTCTGTTTGAAGGAGCCTTTAAATAGATAATTGAATAGAAAACGTGTCCGGTCGGGGGACCCCCGTCAGGAACGAAGTTGATGATGAATGAAAAGATAACATAAAGACTATTTTTTTTAAGTTTTCGCATCCATCTGGGATTTTCATTTTGCTCTCACTATTGACTTCATCAGAAAGAAAAGAAAGAAAGAAAGAAAATACGTTTATTTGCGGCAAACATGACGCATAAAAACACAAACAACAGAAAAGCAAAAATAACAATTTGGGAGAAAGTATGCGTCACATCTATGCAAAACGGCCAACGCTCAGCATAATGCTAAGACCCTAAAGACTAGACCATAGACCCATCACCCTCGAAAACCTTGAAAACTATATTTCTCTCTGTCTCTTTCTATTACATGTGTATAATGATGTTTGTAAACGCACCCATAATACAGGAGAAATTGCTAGTGTGGGGCAACGATTTATAAAAAAAAAAACTATCACAGTTTTTAGAAAGGTGCGGATATTTAGGTGCAGTTTCCATCTGGAATTCCTGAGTAGCGGTCCGGAGTCTAGATTTGTTCCCGGTTGATGGCAAAAGGCCCGTCCTTATTCCAACAGACGTAAAAGTAGCCGGTGAAATGTGCGTGTATCCCACCAATGTGTGTGTGTGTCTGTGTGATCTGTGTGCGTGTGTGTGTGTGGGTGCCCCTCTGCCTAACCCTTCGGTAATTACATGGGTGATGTTATGAGCTATGTTCAGCCCAATATCATACAAAATGACAAATACAAAGGCCCACAAAGAATAAGATACTGGAGACTCCATTATGTAGTTATTATTTTCACAAAAAAGGTCCATCAAAAGAGTTGCTAATCCATAAATGGATACTTACACGAATGGTCAAGTTTGAGCGGCTTAAGTACAATACTTAAAGCTCAGGGGCCTTCCATTATCTACCTTTAGAGCTGCGTGACACAAAGGAGGATTGTCTCTTTGAATAGGACTGTTATATGCAAATATATATGTTTTGTATTTGCTTGACTATAGACATAAATTGTACTAAAGTATGGTACTTCATATTTCAGACTGCTCCGTTGGCCTCGTGGTCGCAAGCCCGACTGATGAACGCGGTCCTGGGTTCGTTTCCCGGTCGGTAAAGTGTTATTGTTGGGATTTTCCATTAGGAATTTCTTAGTAACAGTCTGGAATTTGAAAGTTGGCGGTGTGATACACCCGTTAAAGCATGCTGAGCCGTTGGTCCTGCGCCTGATCTCTTTCCGTTCGTGACAGATTGCGTGCCGTCCCATTGGACTATGAAAGTGAGGGAAGAGGCAGTGCACCTGTGTCTGCGCACACATTTTGCACTATTATCCCCCGCGCCGAAGGCTAGTCTCGGCTCAGATTGGCCGCCATGGTCGAAATACGTGCTAGAGGAAATATTTCAGTACATGTACTGAAGTACTAGTGTAGTGTGTAAGAACTAGTGTAGTGCCTACCCCTTATATAGACATTGAGTGCACTCAATGTCTAAGGGGTAGGTACTACACTCTCGTTCAGTGGCCTTAGTGTGAGTTTTTTCGACTCACGTTCGATTGCGAGCGCGTTAGAATTTTGTACGCGAAATTAGGTTTCTCCTAGTGACCACCAGGTGGCGCTATAACTTTTTCGCGTACGAACTTCTAAGGCGCTCGCAATCGAACGTGAGTGAAAAATCTCACACTTGAGCCTCAGATGAACGCATTCGATTCGGCAGTATTTGTGGAACAACAAAGCTGACCTGAAGTAATAATTACGCATGGTCAGCGGGATTGTCCGAAAGGGTTACCGCTGGGCCGGAACATAAAGGGCTAAGGAAGGAACACGGGTGGGTTTTAGTCAGTAAGAATCTGACACTCCCTTCCGCTCCACCCAGAGCGGGAGGGATCATTTGATGATTTCCCATATTGAAAAAAAAAAGTAATAATTACGCATAGGTATTCGACTCGTGCCGATCGGCAAACTCCTTTTGGCATCTACCCTCGCTGAATCATGTTCGGGTTGACTCAGCACAATTCGAGCAAAGCCGAGCGGCTTTTTTCCGAACAATTATATTACCACTGCAGGGCAAAAGGCTTCCAAGTCTTTCCAGGAATTCTTTTCCCGCAAGTTTAGCAAGAAACCGATAAATGTTCGCGAAAAAAATATAATTTTATTAATAGAAAACAAACAGCTCATTTATCAAATTAAATTTCACTGGACAACAACCATCGGTTTCTTACTAAACTTCAACTATATCCGACGAACCTGCATACTTATATCTTTTGTTGACTGTACAGACGCCAGCACATCAAGCTACCCGAAACTGTCAAATTTTGCCAATCAACTTCGAACCTTATGGTACGGCGATAAAGTTGAAAACTTATTAAAGAAATTTGACAGATTGTAGTAACTTGACGTGCTGGCGTCTGTACAAACGCACTTACAGAAATAAAATCATATTTCAACAGTCACTCTGATTGCCAAATACATTAAGTAATTTTAAAGCTGTTTGGATTCAATTAAAACTTGCAAACTATTCGACATATATGTAAACCCAGCATCTGACATCCGGTTAGACTGGAAGCCGACCCCAACATAGTTGGGAAAAGGCTAGGTAGATGATGATATATGTAAACCCACACGCCGAATTTATTTTGGGACATGTCGAAAGTTCAGTTTCAGGGATCAATACTGGACCTCCCGTTTAATCTGTTCGGGATGGGCAACGCTTCAGTTAATTATTTTAAAGTTTTCGGGCGACGAACCGTTCGGTCACGAATCAGAGGTTTAAGGCCCAATGATTGGTTTAAGTTTGTTTTTAAAACGGGCCTGAAATAACCTTTGTTATAGCGGTCTTATTGGCCTAATCTGATGAACCGAACAATTTTCTATGTTGATTGTTGGTTGATATAATACTTTTATCTCACGAAGCGACGCGCGCTTTACTTGTGGTAACCAAGTGTACAAACACGCTGTGAATACGTGTGTGCAGGAGCTCTCGGTACCGTTCAAGGCACGGGCGAAGTCGGGAGTGTTTGTGTGTGTCTATTATATGTGCTGATACTACTCGTCTTCACGCACCCATTCAAATTAAAGCGTGTTTTTACACTTGGTTACCATAAGTAAAGCGCGCGTCGCTTCGTGGGATAAAAATGCTATAGTAATTGATTGCCGTCCAAAAACGCGGCGCGAAAAACCTGAGTGAGGGACGCCCGGAATCGGAAAGTGTGGCAGGAGAAAGGTGAAGCCTATACAGCAACAACAGACTGGATTGCCCTTATATCCGACAATGCGGCAGCAGAGATATTGCTACCTTGTGAGTGTTCGTTTTTGTCTGTGCTTATTAGCCTGTATATATCCTTGTATGTATCTGCACCCTCATTACGTAACACACTATTACTCTCAATTTGAATAATTTTGAAGCATATTTCTAATCCATTGCTTCATATGTTCGAGAAATGGGTCTTCTCAACAACACATATAACGCAATGAATGTTGTTGAACTGTCAAAATGAAACCCATTGCTGTTGATAGTGTATTAGGTACGCAATTATCCCGCTGTTTGTATGTGTCTTGTTACTTAAATTAAACTATATAATTATATGTTTTAAATTTATTTCCATTGGTGGGTGATTCCGGGCTGAAATAACGATGATGGTAATTCTACAAATGTTTGGGATGACTAGACAATACCTTTAAGGGAACTAAGGGATATTGTCAAGATGATGGGCTGTAGGTACTATCGTCTTAGGCTTTCAAGTGAAATGTATTCCTTTAACTATCTTATCAACAATTGATCCTGTTATTATTGCCACATTAATTATTATATTACCGTTTAATCGCCTTCGATACAACGCGATTACATCTATAACTGTTATTCCCCTGCGGCTTGGCCTTGATTATGCCAATATTAATAATAATTCAATTATCTGTTTATTTTTTTATCTTTAGAACGGAACAAGGATTTAAAAAAATACTTTATCGGTAAGTATATAGATATGAGATCAAAACAAACGTAAATAAAATCGAATTTAGAACATTCTCGTTTCCTTTTTTGGAAGTCGGAATTTTTTTTTATTAAAACCAAAAAGGTATGAAACGATTATACTCACTTGGCCATTTCTGATAATTGTAGCCTGCCATCCTTATTGGAGTCAAATACTTGGAGCTGTAAATGAAAAAATATTTAGAGAACCATACCTAAAAATAAAAAAAAATGTACATGTAGTTCTAGATTCTATATAGGTTAGACATCTTCTTAGGCATCCTTAGGCATTTTTCGGGCGCGCTCGTTCCATCATGGACCTCATCCATCGCTTTCCATCAGGCATGAACGAAGTCAAGAGCGGGCCCATTCAGCAATAAAAAAAACAGTGGCACTTCGGGAGTGCCGACAGCAGTGAAACCAAAACACAAACAGAATACTTTGCCATCACTCACTGACATATCGGATATGTGTATATTAAAACCTAGTACATCCCGAGGACAGCCGAAAAATCCGAAGCGGGTATTTTTTGAATCGTCTTATAAACGAAATACGCGCAGTGTCGCTTATGGTAACAGTGTCGCGAGCTCAATGGTTTTTTCCCATCGAAGGAGAATGAAATCTCAAGACAAATGCACATTGGCCGCACTGCACCTTTTTTGTTTAGAGGTAATCAAAGAGACTTTTGGGACTTTCAATGTTTCACTGCTGGAAGTTAAAGTTTGTCTCTATCTGTGAGAGGAAATAGGCCATAATCCACTACATACAGACACACTAGAGCAGTGGTGGCCGAGTGGTAACGGCCGCGACTTATGAGTTGAATTCTTGGATTCGAATCCAGACATGCGCTTTATTTTGTGTCAATTATTTAATCGTCACTGCTCTCAAAACAGTGAAGGAAAACATTCGAAGACATGTGAAATCTACTAACCCGCATTAGGCCCGCGTGGTGGATTACGGCCTACTTCCTGTCACCGAGAGGAGACAGGCTGATCACGCACTACACGCCGCACGCGCCCAGTGTAGTTTCGAGAATCATCACAGTATTTTATTAATATCTTTGTAGCAAAAAATATAACAACTTCTAAACAATGGAACCGTATGTATAAAGAAGAAATACTTATTAATTGTTATTGAGATAGTCTCCGGTTCTTCCCTAGCGTTGACTACGATTAGGCAGGTAGAAAACAAAAGATAATCCATTCATTGTCACCACTGACCTTTATTAAACAAGTACGCAGTGATTGTCACCAATAATGCTTATCAGTAGGTCGGTTATACCTATTAATATAACCTCTTTAGAGGGGAATTAGGCATATGGATCTCTTTTTGCATTAAGCCTTATGACATTCGAACTTATTGGCTATAAACTTCGGCTATAAAGGAGAAATCGAAAATCTAGCATAGAATAAAATCGAACGTGCAATGTTCTAACTAGAGTGATCAAGTAACTTTGTTGTACTTTTGAATACAGACATTCGTAAAAGGACTATAGAGGTATGAGGAATAGGGTGTAAAGTTCACTCATCCTTCATAGAAAACGGAGGAACCTCCGCCCAGACGGGTGTCATGCCTGACGATTGATGTCGGGACGTTTTATAAATGGTAGTTGCGCTGTAAACTCTGCTTGCGCGATGCAGGATTTTGCGTGACGTCAGTGTGCTGCGTAGTTCGCATGTGGTGATGTCGATGTACACACACAGGATATTAAAATCGATAAATGAGATAATATAGATTCTAGATAGAATACCATTGTGTCAGTGTATTCGATGAGTTTGTCTTCTGACACGTCGTTTATCTTCTTTGCTTCCTTCAAGAGGTCTCGGAGGAAATTCTGTAAAAGAAAATATGACGTTAATTGTTTGGCTTACTAATTAGTAAAATTTTGTTATAACCAAGGTAAAGTCATAATTATAGAGTAAAGCCTGCAAGGTAAATGCGTAAGTGCATGAGTGCTTACGCAATGAGGGTTTTCGTTAAAATTTACGACACCAGTTGGCACCACTGTGACAAGAGGTCTTCCAATATAAAATATATGACGACGTTCATCATTCGATCCATTCATTCGTTCATCATTCAGTCATGACTAAAGAAAATATAGGCTCTTTGACAGATGCCTGGACCTGACGTGTCAGTGCTGCCACCTAGCGAACGTCATTTCAGAAAACCCTCATTATCTCGCAGGCTTTACGTGTCAATGAGGGTTTTTGTGAAAATTTACGACACCAGTTGGCACCACTGTGACAAGAGGTCTTCCAATATAAAATATATGATGACGTTCATCATTCGATTCATTCATTCGTTCATCATTCAGTCATGACTAAAGAAAATATAGGCTCTTTGACAGATGCCTGGACCTGACGTGCCAGTGCTGCCACCTAGCGAACGTCATTTCAGAAAACCCTCATTATCTCGCAGGCTTTACGTGTCAATTGTGTGTATGAACACAAGAGCGACACGTGGCAACTGCAGCCATCGAGGAGTGTGGATGGCTGCTGTCACACGTGTCGTCGCTGCCGTGAGCATCGTACTGAAATACACGGGCGGCACATTGTCGACGACTGCAGCTTCCACTGACATGCTAATAATGGCTATGCCTTTCGTTTTAACAACTGTTCAACAACATTCATTCTGTTATTTACGTTGCTGGTCCAAGGGTTTTTTGTCAGTACTTGTCCACAGGAACCCACTACGCTTTGGAATGGGCAAATAGCTTCATCTTTTTGAATGAATAGAATATAATACTCTTTAATATGTACAGTACACCATATAAATTACAGACATAATTAATATAGAAACTGTACAAAGGGTGACACAATGGAGATTCCTTTGACAAATCAAAAGTGCCTAAGTATAAATGGTTTAATTGAAATGAATGCTTTGAGTTTGAGTTGAGCGGACGATTTTTTTTTTTAATATATGAGGCAATTGATTAGCTTTTCAAAGTATGTTACGCAATTAGGGCGCAGGCTATCTCATTTTAGCCCAGGTTCGCATGGTCGCGTTTTTTCCGCGGCGATTTTTTTCGTGCAGTAGATTTTCAGCGCGCTGCTTAGCGCTGAATGTGAAAATACAACAGTGTTTTTTTGACGCGCTGGAATGCGTTCAGTTGTATTCTCAATGCTCAGCTCAACACTGACAGTTGAATGTCCAGTGCGCGATAAAATCAACAAGACCAACCAAGCAACATTTTAAATTATAATTCTCTGCCATCAAGGGTAATGTTTGCATCCAGACACACAATTAAATTAAACATAGGCTAAAAACTCTAAAATATTTACTCATGACGTCCCAGGTTAATTTCAAGGTGAATTCAGGCAGCAACACACTAAAATACTAAAATATTCTGCAAAGGAGCCTGGGGGCCTACTCTCTGGCCCCGTCAACGAAGATGCGGGCCCATCCGTAAGTTGTAGGGACTTCAGAGTGCACCCTGCTCCCGATTAATTACATTTTTCGGACAGGTAAAACACATCGAGAGTTATAGGGACAACTGTCAAATAATGATGTCCTTTATTTTTAGTTCGGGGTCCAAACTAAACTTATGTCCGTAGGTGATACGGATTGATGCTTAGAGAGTAGAGCGCCTGACTACTTTGTCTTTGGTCTTGTCTTTGGTTTTTGGAACGCCTTACAAAGATGATGCCTATCAAATAAGCCAACTTTACTTTTCTAGAGTACCATACCGGTGCCAATTTCCTCGAAAATTATTCAGATTGAGTATGATAGTGTGTTACGAAATTAAGGTGCTGGGTTAGGACATAGGATACTTATTATCCCGGCGGTAGTATCTTCCTGTGGGATAATTTCCGACACTCCACGCGGTCCAAGCCGTGGGCAAAAGTTAGTAATAAAATACATCTCAAAAAATGCCAAATCTCTTTAAAGTAAGAGTGAACAGGCTTTTTCTGGGTAAGCTCACTCCATCGTAGACTTTGTCTGTGTCATCTCTGACGAAGATTAGAGTCAAGAGCAAACCCATTTCGAATAAAAAAAAAATCAAATAATAAAATAGAATAAGTGTGCATATACACGGGCGACAAGCGTCGGCGGCGAGCGTTGACACTCGTCGCCGGCGGGTGTCGTAACTCGTCGACGGCTGCAG
The DNA here is from genome assembly GCA_927399505.1 of Luperina testacea. NCBI lineage: Eukaryota > Metazoa > Arthropoda > Insecta > Lepidoptera > Noctuidae > Luperina > Luperina testacea. The sequence continues at coordinate 8,988,230 of OV656777.1, read as the reverse complement.
TTGCCTCTGCCTTTGACGTGTCTCGTGTGGCACTAAGCCGATTAAAACTCACTTTAACTAAGCAAGACTAGAAGAAGGGAGACAGTTGCGCAACTTTTCGTCGCCCAGTTTAAAATATGTCTTTATTTACCTTCAGTTCATCAGCCTCTATGTACCCACTGCCGTCAGTGTCGTATTCTCGCCAAATCTGAAAAACAAACATCACAAAAATTGATCAGAGTAAACTCCAATTCAAAAAATCCAAAATAATACCATCGCCTGAGCACGTTGCGCGTATGTGGTTAGGCCCTTGGTCTGGACTGGACTTACCTTCATAAACTCCACACTGGACTCCAAAGGATTGTCGAACCTGAAGAGTAGAAGGAAGTTCTCCTCCATTGGAAGCAGCTGTGCTAACTGTAACAAAAGATAGGATTATGAAAGTTATTGTATCTACAGAGAGGAACGAGGAATCAATTGAGAGCAAACTTTTCAGGGTGTTATTAAAAAAAAATACTGTGAACGCCAAAACTTCGTGTCTGGCGCGGTCAACGTTTTTACGTTAGCGAGACGACATGAGTCTGTATAGAGTTATGTACAAAAAACAGCGGCACTCCGGGAGTGCCGACAGAAGTAAAAACAAAACACAAACAGAATACTTTGCCATCACTCACTGACATATCGGATATACATTAAAACCGAGTACATCCCGAGGACAGCCGAAACATCCGAAGCGGTGACAGTGGCACGAGTTCAATGGTTTTTTCCCATCTCAAAAAATGTCCAACGCGCCTAAAGAAATTTTCACTTTAAAAAAAGCTGTTTCATACATTTTGACCACGTAGGTTCGTAGGTCGCGCACTTTTCTATGAAATAGTAGATTTTTTATTTGATAATCAACAATACATTTCTCTGCTAGGGAGTCTAGAATCATGTACTGAATTCATGATTACGGTTTATGCGTGTATGACCCGGCCACCCTGTATAGTAGAAACATTTCATTTACATTTGACGTGTAAAAGTGTTTTAAAAATAAGGCTGAAGGCTGTGGCGACAGATACTTCCTCCGCCATAATAAGGCAATTTTTGCGAAGACTTGTTCCATAGTTTCTGGGTGTCGAGTTGTTGGGTGGTCTTTGCATTCATTCGTCTTTAGTTTAAGTTACTAACAATAGTATTTTAAGTGCAAAACTGTTTACTAACAAGTTATGGATTTTAAAGTTGTCCGAAATAAAATGATTATTATTATTAAAAACCTACTTACAAAAATAAACATCATTTAACCTTTGGCCAAACTGAAGCGAGCGAGCGAACGAGATGCTGGACGATATGACATGATACAACTGCGTCAACCAACTTGAATGGAGGTGTTCAAACTGGTGCTAAAATTCGCGTGACATCGTTTGCCATCGTCAATGGGACGTAAACGAGAAACGAGATTACTCGAACCGAGCGTGACTTCCCCGCTGGCCGTCAACGGGATGTCACCCTCAGTTGCCGTCTACGGGACGTCACCCTCAGTTCGAATAATGCGGTGGACACGCGGCCATATTAAATGTATGTATCGCTACTTCGGCGACGTCATCTCGTTTTCGTCGACGTTTCGTTGACAACGGTCCTAGCCAATAGCCAATGGTCCTAGTCCTCGAACAATCCACCATGCGCAGTCACGTCCCGCATCTCGCTTGCTCGCTCGTTTTAGTTTTAGCTGCAGTCTACCATCATCATACATGCCTAGGTGCCACTTTCAGACACTATCATGGATGGTACTTAGTACCACAATGTTGTATAAGAATTATTACATAGATACATTTTGCAAAGTTGGAAAGTCTATATTATGGGACCATGAGAAGTTGGTAAAAATAGTCTTATGAACATTTCAATGGCCATCATGGTCATTTCAGCGCAATGTGCGCCTAAAGAGGCGCACATTGCGCTCTTTAAACAAAACTGAACCGTCGCACTCAGGTCGGTGACGCTGAATCACGTGTACTTTTCATTGAATCGCGTAGGTATACTCGCCACCGGTCGTAAGTTTTTACTTCTATCGTATGGTCATAAACACGCACCCGCTTTTTTAATCTAGAAAATTAAATATCAATGAAATTAAAACAAGAACCGTGTTATAAATTATTGAAACTAATACTCGTAACTGATAATTATAGAATCTAGGAATCTATAACGGTAGGTAAAGTCCCTTCGTAATATTAAGTTCACCTGTGAATCATTTGTTATTGCCAGTTATTTTGACAAAAGGACGCTTGATAAGAGTCCTTTTATCAAAATACGTAAATACGTAGGACCTAAAAATACTATCTAATTATTTCTAGGTATACTGTATGTAAAACGGTGAAGGAAAACATCGTGAAGTAACCGGCATGTCCTAGAGCCAAAAATTCTAAGACATGTGACATCCCGCATCCCGCACTAGACCCGCGTGGTGGATTAACGCACACTCCCATAGAGAGGAGCAAGGCCTGTGTGTCCCAGCTGTGGGAACATTATATGATGATTATGTTGTACTGCCGGAAAATAAAGATCACTGTGATTTTAAGAGATGCAAAATCAAAATCAATCGATCAAACTGTGAGATGATCATTCAAAATCAAAAGTCATTTATTCAAAATAGGCTGGGTTCTGTGCCTCGTAACAAGAAGTCACGACGGCCGTAGAGGGTGCCACGCCGTTTTGGGTCAGCGCAGACCTACGAAGTGGCGGCGAAGCGAGTAATTTTATTTTGTTATTAACTTTCCGCTGACGCCATAAAAATACAAAGCCACGTGAAGTGTCGTCGTGCGCCGTACTTGTGGAGGCGCTCAGAGTCAGACGGAGGTGTGGCGACTTAGTCATGTCCGCGCATCTCTCGGTGTGCCTTGCAACCAGTAAACATGCTCTATGCCGATACACCGCCGATCTGCGCTGATTAGGCTTATTAGTTTCTGAAATAATGTTATACGATTACCTCTCGTATGTCGATCTTGCCGTCCTGATTGTCGTCGTAAGCCTCCATGAAGCATGCCTTCAGCTCGACTAGCATTTCATCCGACACCGCCTGCGAAAAAAGAGAAAAGAGTTTTTAGTTAAGTTAGTAGGAACTTCTTTGTGTTAGAACTCATTGGACCGTTTGGTGATGGCTATGTCACACTTCACTGGCCTGTATTATACAAGTACGCGTAAGTATGCGAGAGGTCAGTGTCACACTTGCACTGTATTGAAGAATATTATAGTACATACTAATACCATGGTTAAAAAAAGGAGCTTGATATATTACAGTATATATTAATTCCATTGTTGAAAGAGAATATTATACTATTGTTTCTGTTTATAAAGGAAATCAATAAATATATAATTTCTTAATCGCTGCGTATATTTTCACATAACGCTGTTTCTGCCTGAATAGTTGAATTCCATTGCTTTCCAGCTTCATAAAAACTCATTTACACATCTTTCTCAACAAGCCAGGTAATAAAATACTGCTAACTATTGAATGTGAAATACCTCGGAAATAACCACAATACGTTACAAAAGAGTATCAGTGCAAAAGTCTAACACTAAATTCTGGTTCTCCGTTATATAAATGTAGGTTTTACTTCCGTATTTTCCGTTTACTTTGCAACGGCCATTGTTCAGGGAGCCTGAATGGGAAGCAATTTTAAACTTAGAACGCCCGTCCGCGTCGCCCAGTTCTGTCTGGATTTCGAATTAAATTCAGAATTTTACATTTTGAAATATGAATTTCGTGCTTTGTTAGAATGAATACTGGCTGAATAACTTTTTTGCTTTGGTCTACTCGTGTTGTTGTAACAACGTAATTAATGTTTTTAGTCTGTGGAAAGGAATAAGGCGGGGGCCTATAATCCTTTTTTTTTAACTCGGTACCAAACCATTACAAAACCTGGAAACATATAAATCTAGGGCAAATACGGGGACCACTGCTCATCTGATTACTTAATAGAGAGTTTACAGAGACAAAGTGAGCATGTAGATTGATTCGTGTCACCGCCCTCGGTACTCGCCTATTACTTGTTGACACTACTCTATCTACTGAATGGTGTTTGTATATAATTTTTTTTTTTTTTTTTTTTTTTTTTTTTTTTTTTTTTTTTTTTTAAACGTTGCCCCACACTAGGAATTACTCCTGTATCGTGGGTGCGTTTACAAACATTTAAATTCACATACACAAACAGCCAGACCCGGAACAACTACCTGTAGGCAATACAAATATTTGTTCCGTGCGGGAATCGAACCCGCGACACGCAGCGCAGCAGTCGATCGCTCAGCCACTGCGCCAACCTTGTCGTATATTATTATGCATTTGCATTTTCATGCACCAGTTTAGGCCCCTGTGCAGGCTATTTGTGTAATTGTGCATCCTGTAAACTGAGTTTATTTAGTCTTAACGTAACTACTGAGCCACTACTGCTCGATTTATCTATGAGGCACTGCCTTGAAAATAAATAGTAGTTTGATGGGCGTGGCATCTGAACCAGTAGCCAAAAGTGGAACTTACGAAACCACTGAAAAACGTCACTTACTTATCATGGGTTTTGGCGAAGCATTATTCTTGTTACTGTCGTATATCTGACAAACTTAAAATGCAAGTTAAAGACGGAAACATATTTATAATAAAAATGTGCGTGCTAAGTAACGTTAATTGTCATTACTAGGTTCCTTGATGAGTTGGGTTTTTTTTTTGCGATTTGTGAATACTGCAGTAGGTACTGCAAACTCAGTTGGTTCACAAGTATCTTTTATCATTATACGAAAATGCATCGATTGGCATCATACAAATGAAACATGACTTTTTCCTAGGTTACTGTACTTTTCCAAAACCTGTGAATGTGTAGCAACTGTTCAAAAAGTGTAGGATTGTCTTCCAAGAACGTTTTCCTGTAGATATAACGGATAAGGTATATGAAGGACCTAACTGCTCCGTCTTAAAAATCTACCCTGTATGTCTTAGCCGTCTTCTGTATGAAGATGAGGAGGAGTTTAACTCTTGGTTAATAAATTCGATTTGTATCCGACCATTTGTGGAGGCAATTTTTAATCACATTAACTTATAGAACAATGATTAAAGAGACCTACTAAAACTAATATTAGAAATGAGCTATAATAGTACTTCAACATTTCTTTTACCTCTGATAGAGTATAGTAACGAGAATAAAGATCACTAGATGCAACATTAAAGGTAAAATAACACTGAAAGGGAATACATATAAATGTAATAGTTTTAGCGGAGCATTTCAGGCTGATTTGGAGTAGAAGCCAATATGCATTTACACAACAGAATTATTCTTTAAATTAAATTTAAATTATTAATTAAGTACTTTGGAACAGCTTTTACAAAGGAAATCATTTTAAAAGGCATAACGATCAAAACGCGAAAAAAATGGTGGTGGTAGTAATGGTTTTGAGCTCGTGGTGTCTCTAGTGAGATCTGAACGCGAACTGGCCCACATTTTGGCGGACGAGCGAATGTGCATACTTGCGTTCGATGCAATTATGCATTTTCGCTTAGTGTTCGATTAAAACTCGAACATATTCCCGAGAGCGAGAAGAAATGCGGGATGATAGCTAAAAACTACACTATGATACTTAGGTGTGTACAAATTATGAAACTACCTAAACGCATTCGTTTCTGGTAATCTTAACTGGTACGAGTAAGTATAAAAGTGTAGTTTTTAGCTATCATCCCGCATTTCTTCTCGCTCGCTTTCGCTCGATTTGCGGAGCAACTCTCAGTTCGCCGCGTAGGGCGTAGCGTTACGAAATGCGCTAGTTGGTCGGATTTCTATAATAGATATAGTCTAAAATTACGACATCCATGGATATAATATTATAAGACCATGACTGTGTCCATGTACGGGGGTCCTGTAGGGATTATTTTGGATTGATTTTCCTATTGAATTGTTATTGATGTTATCGCCAAACTTATCTTTATAACGGGAGTTAATAAAATCGGTGTTATCTAACTTGTTTACTACCTCACTGATTCGTTCAAAAAGACAGATATTATCTTATCATATACGTTTGCTTTCCAATTTCACTATAAATACTGGCTTCTTCAGCATACTACTTATAATTACACCGTCCTCCAAGGAGTTAACTTTAGTATTTTGTGGCTCAAGTCGAAGTAAAATTTGAAAAGGTAAGTCATTTTGTTGTTTAATAAATTTGGCTTAGGAATACTCCTAAGGAGCTCCAAGAGACCAATAACTTCACGATTGACTCCAAATGCAGTCGGTAAGCCCTTTGGTCTTGTGTGGTAGAATATAATAATAAAGTCTGTTGCCTTACATAATTATACATCAACCGTCGACGCGTCGGCAACTGTCGCCGACAAGCGTCTACGGTTGCAGGTACCTCTGTCGCTGACGGGTGTCGCTCGTGTGTATGCATACTTAATAATATTCTTAAAACATAAAAATAATATTATCCCAGATAAGTTGAGGCTGGCCTAACTTTTTAAAAGGAGATTAATTCATGAATATTGTGGTGTTAATTGATTTGGTATTTAACAAAAGGTTTAAAATAATTCTAGATGAAGAGCGTACTCCTCGTCGTGTTGTTAGCAGCGGCAGCAACAACTCAGGTACTTAGCAAAGAAGTGCCTGACGTGGTGAAGGTGCCTGAGGTGGCTGACGGAGACGAAGTGGCTGACGTGGACGTGAACGAGATGTCAGAGGTGGTCGTAACTGATGTGGATGAGCTGATTGACGTGAGAGAGCTGACTGACGAGGCTGACGTACCGGCGCAGACTGCAGTAGACACTCGGCGTAGTCTGAGCGTGGGATCCACGGCTGGAGCTGCCCTGGCATACAAGTAAGTAACCATCAACAAGAACATAAAATGATAATGTGTATCAACAAATAGAGACAACGTTATAACATTCAATGGTAATATTTATAATATTCACATCTAACAATCGAATGGTTCACATTGTGAAATAGGCCTCGGGGATCTTATAGCATAGCTGAGATTAGTGGTGATTCTCAGATTTGGATGCCTTATCAATATTGTTGGCTCGGGAAATATTGTTCCATACATGCCAATAAGAGATAAACTGCATTTTTACTCAACCATGACCATTTTTCTGTTTGCAGTAGCGAAGTCAGGGCGAACGGTGTCGCGAATCATTTCCACGTGCGAGATATAACGATCCGCACGAACCGACGCGTGAGTGCGGTCCGGGTGAACCGCCTGGGGGCTTCACAGGGCGCAAACCCGTCCATCTTGAATGGAGGAGTTGGAAGCTCCTTTGTCACAGTCAGGATACGATCAGCTACAAGCCGTGGATACCACTACAGAATTCTAGTCTATGTCAGATAATATGCTCATAAATGATTGTTATTAGCATATTATACAGTTTAAAGTTAATTTAGTTTTTATAACAGATATTTTTGCAAGAACTTTGTAAGATATGCGTTACCTACATCTTATTTTATTTTTAATAATAAAGACATTTAAACTTATTTCATTGTTTTTATTCGAAGACTGTTTCTCTGCCCAAATTTTTACTTAAAATATTAATTTAAGTAAAAATTTTGATATGAATGGAATTAAATATTTTATTCTGTATAAACTTATTCGTAGTATGTAGGCAAAATCCATTTTTTATTAATTGATATTATTTTTGATTACAAAATAACATTAAGATTGATAAAGATTGGTCCCCACCAGCTCTACATAGGGAGAGAGGTGGAAAAGGAGTAGGGGCATTTACCCAGCAGTAGTACAGACGCCTGCACATCAAGCTACCCGATTCTGTCATTTTTTTCCCAATCAACTTTAAACCAAATGCTTTGGCGATAAAGTTGAAAGTCTATTAATCTAATTTGACAAATTGTAGTAGCTTGATGTGCTCGCGTCTGTAAATTAACACTAATAAAAAAAGTAAATAAGAAACCCGACTGCGGTAAAAACTTAAGTTAAAAATACTGAAAAGCTAAAAACAAGCCCATTTTAAATTAAATAAAAGTTGGAAGCAGGCGGGACCCATTTGAATTTGAAAATATAATAAAAATGGTGTGGGTCGCCTGCTTCCAACTTTTATTTAATTTAAAATGGGCTTGTTTTTAGCTTTTCAGTTTTTTTTTTTAACTTAAATCTTTACTTCAGTCGGGATTTGTATTTTTTTTTATTACTTTTTTTTATTCCAGCTTTTTAGTTAACAAATCTGAAAGATTTCGCAGACGATTTAGTTCTTGGTACGTGCTTTTTACGAGTTGTCACTTCAAGTTACTTTTAACTATATAAGTTGTATAATTTTTTAATCACCTTTTAAAACCCTTTATTTTGATACCCTACTCGATAGGTGTTAAGAAAAAAATAATTTTTGGAGACATAATTCATGGCGCCAAAAATCGGTCATTTTAATTTGTTTTCAATTTTGGTGTACCCAGTGTCACTCTCACAATTAAGACGAATCTAACGGTACCTCTCAAGCTGAAATCAATCAAGCCGTTTAGGCTACAGAGCGTGCCAAAGAAATATACATACATACATACACTCGAAAAACATAACCTTCCTTCTGGCGCATTCGGGTAAAAATAAAAAAAAAGTTTTGATTGATGAACCAAACAGTTCTTACTTTCGTTATTTTGTTACGAGAGATGTAAAGCAAAGGTTCTACTGTTTCCAAACTGTATCCTGCAATGACATCAGGACAGAAAATCAAGTAGATCCATTTCCTAAACTTTTTTTTAGAATACGAGACAATTAAGCTTTTTTATTATTGTACTCTGGAGTATATAAAATCAATATGAACATTACTTAAGGGATTTTACTTTATTCGATAAAGTCACATATTAATATCAACTTTTGACACTGTTTATTTGATATGCTTTATTTTCGTACCTAAGTGTCATAATGATCTTTTTCTTTCAACTACGTAGTAATGTTATCATTAATCACTTCAAAACCGATCACAAAGGACGTAGTTTTTGCTTAGAACCAAAACAGTGCAGAAATGTTGTATGAAATCTCATGATTGCACAATTTGCATTAATGCACTGTTTTTTTATTTAGATATTAATTTACCACAGAGGTTTAATATCTCCCATTAAGTTTAATATAAAATTTATGCATTAGATCAAAAAGATACTGGCTGAAAATAAAAATCGGCTGTATAAAACCGACTAAGTGAAAAAAAAATGGCGCGCATTTTGTACCATTGTAAAACTTTGATAAGTACTTCATATTTAGCAAGAAAAGATTAAGAAATGGAAATAGCGATATTAATGCAACTCCAGAAAGTATAAAAACAGCTGCAAATGAAATTGTTAATAACCTTTTGCCGCAAAAGTCGCGGGATGAACATTTAAAAGCTTAAGAAAACTTTGTTTTCATTAACTTGTTTTTTTTATTTTGAGTAGGTATATTTTATTATGGTAAGTAGATTGGTAGTTGAAAGAAAAGTAGATTACGCACCTTGCTAAAGTGAGTAATTAATGCACTCTTGTTAATTTAGTGCGCTCGCATGCGCTCGGGCACCAACATAACTCTAGTGCATTAATAACTCACTTTGCGCTCGATGCAATAATCTACTAGGTATTAGATAACCAGTTGGATTTAAATGTTGCTAGTACTATGTGTACATTATTTAGTGTTGTTTACAACCAATAGCTTTTTTTTTAACCTAACATAAATAGTTTTCATGGGCAGACCTATTTTATGTTTATGAGGACTCCGAAGAGAAGTTAAGAGTAAAAGCTGAAGAGTTTGTTTGTTCGTTTGAACGCACTAATGTCCGGAACAATCAGAACAATGAGACGGCAGGTCTGATTTGAAAAATGATTTTCGTACTTCTTAACCCAACAACATCACGCTAGGACCTAAGGAACCGAGCAAAAGTAAAAAAAGTCAGAAGAAACTCTAAGCGAAATCATATAGCGCGGGTAGGCGATGCGATGCAACGCCATCCCATCGGGGAAACAGATATTTCATGCAGTCGAAGTCGCGGGCAGAAGCTATTCTATTAATATTATCACATACAGATATAAACCTATCAATGCTAATTTACAACCGCTGTATAAATAAAAGATATGCTTAAATAATCAAAGTCGGTGTCATTACATACTGTTGTTATTGACTAGATAACTGATATAATCTTCTTATCATTAAAATGCATCTCTACTATAAATACTACTTCCTCAGGAAGGCAGTTATAGAAGCAGTGAACTCAAAGAAGTCAACTGAAGTGTTTCGAGAATCAAGCCATAGTCACATTGACAAGGTAAGAGCGTTGTATATTTTTAACCGACTTCAAAAAAGGAGGAAGTTCTCAATTTAGTTGTTTTTTTTGTGTTTGTTGCCTCAGAACTCCGTCATTTATAAGCCGATTTGAATATTTTTTTATTTGAAAGGGTATACTTGCAGATTGGTCCCATAAAAATTTCATGAAAATCGGTTCAGTAGTTTGGTTTTATAACCAAAATTACTGTTAAAAAATATATATGTCGCAGGTTTTTCATAAAATTAGGTTTTTGATGAAAAACCTAGGTTTTTGATGAAAAACCGGAAGATGACATATTTGATAAAGTTCTTGTTAAAATCACGGATTTGCTTGGTTTTATGACAAATAAATCTATTTAAATGAAACAAATAAAACAATCCATCATCATTTGCAACTTGCAATTTGAAAGAAAACAATTATTTATTTATCAAAATTTTACATCCATGATCCAATCAATATTCTCCTCCTTCAATCCAATTATGAAATGAAATGTTTCAATGTCACGTACATATTATATATTAATCTGATTTTGATAAGCCGAAACGTTTACCACGTGCTTGCTTTTTTATAAACAATCAAGCATACTAGCGGATTTATAAAAAAGCAAGCACGTGGTAAACGTTTCTTTATTACGCGGTAGTTTCGGGGGTCGGGTTGCCTCCTTCCCTCAAATATAGCGTTATGCTCGTGAACGGGTGCTGCTTGTTGTGACAGGTCATCTTGCTGACCATGATTTTGTTATTGTTATTAGTAATTAACTGGTTATTTATGACTTATGATTACAGATGAAGAGTCTAGTTCTCGTGGTGTTGTTAGCAGCGGCGGCGACTGCAGCATTTGTCAGCAATGACTTGGTGGAGGCGCCGGAGATGATAGTGACGCATGAGGATGTTGACGTGAGCGGCGTGGCCGAGCTGCCGCCGCTGACTGCAGTCTTAGCTGCCTCTCGGCGCAACCTGAGCGTGGGCACCATCGGCACCAGCAGGCTGCTCGCTAGGTGGGCAGCATTACACTTAATAATTACCCTATAGGGAGTATAGGGTAATATGATAAACACGAAAATTCTTAAATTCTTATAAGTTGCTACATTATGATGAGCAGCAGTGTCCTAGTGGTAACAGCTCCGACTTGCGAGTTGTAGGTCTGGGCTTCCAACTCAGGTATGCACTTAACTTTGTGTAATTTACATCATCAACACTGTTCTCAAACGGTGAAGGAAAACATCATGAGGAAACCGGCATGATCAAGAAGCAAAAAGACAAATACTCGTGTATGTGTTATATTCTATGAATCCGTGTGGTGGATTACGGTTCACTCCATCACATAGAGAGAAGGCATGTGTCCCTGCAGTGGGAACGTTATAGGTTGATTATGTTATATTAAGACGATGGACTGCAAATATTTCTCTTTTTTCTCTTTTTATGAGCATTTGATGTTTTTCCAGATCCGCTCACATCAGGGGAGCTGTTAACAACGTGATTCATGTTCAAGACATCACTTTCCGCACTAATTCACTCCGGATAACCGCGATCCGGGTGAGGCACGTGGTGGCTGTACAGGGCGCCACCTCATCGATCAGGGCTGGAGGAGTAGGAAGTAACATGGTCACTATCAGGCTTCAGTCAGCTAGAAGCCGCGGCTATAACTACCAGATCGAAGTCTACGGACGTTAAACTGCGCGAAGCAGATTTCTGGAGTCATATGATGTATTCCTACTGTCTTTATTAAAGTAAAAACGAAAAAATTGGTTTATGTTTTCTTTGGACTCTCTTTATTATATTACCAATCACCAACATATAATTTCAAACCATATGAAGAGATACATAGATCCCATTCGTTGGGAGGAGTTGGCAAAGGATAGACTTGCTTGGAGGCGTTTGGTAAAACAAAATGTTTATGGCTTTGAAGACTAGCGGAGGAGAGACCTCGACAGCAGGCGAGATCACCTCAACAGTAAACCCTCCTACATACAATATCATTACCACAATGGCAGTCTAACGAGTCCGCACTGTGCGCGTACTTTTACAGTCAAGATAGGTTACATTAGCCACATCAGAGCACACGCCCCTAACCTATAGTTCGGCTGTCGGAAACAAGAATAGTCACCGTAGCCGAAATCGGCATGGGATATATGTATGTAATCGCCAACCGCGTAGGATAAACTATTACCAGCCAGTGATTACCAATCAATAAAGATAAACTATTTTCAACCAAAGTTCAGAAAAAGTTCCTTATTTTGCAAATAATTACCAATTTGATAACCAAATACAAATGTTTTTATTTGTTGAACATAGGTAGGTTAGGTACAGATGTTGATTATTAAAGAACGCTATGTCTAGCCGTTGTCGACGTACAAATAATTTAAAAAAAACATGCTAATTATAATAAATTATTAAACAAATACCACACATTGCTATAAAACTCAAATTCAAATTGCAATAACAAAAAATAAACATTTTCAAATAAACAAAATAAAAAAATAAAAAATAAACATTCCAATAAAACCTCTTATGGGCTTCGTCGATGAATGCCCAATTCGTAAAATGCTTAGTATTCTACAAATGGCTAATTCGACAAATGGCTGAAGAACTTAGTTATTAAGGCTAAATAAAAAAGGTTTATTACTTTTTGCTTTTCAGTTTTTACGGCGGCGGTTTAATTTTTTTGTTAAAAAGTTTTTATTTTATAATTTATTGTTTTTATTTAATTGTAATACACAACTCAGCTATCAAATCTGTGGTGAATCACCCCTATTTTCTCACCCTTAGGGTAGGATGTTTTTTTCAATTTATATGGGAACAACTTCGAGGTATATACTCTATCCAATGAAAAAATAATTATCAAAATCGGACTACTCTGTAAAAAGTTATGCGTGGTCATACATAAAAAATAATATATATGTATACTCGTATATACGCGTCGACTTAAGAACCTCCTCCGTTTTGTCGTCGGTTAAAAAATTGTTTCTTTGTGAAAGTTTTTTGTTATGATAAGTACGATCATGTGTTAACGTGAATGAATCCAGCCACCCTACACATAGATATATATAATTATATATATATGTCGCATCCGGTCATGCATTTGACTACTCGGAACACTAGCGCCATCTGGTGGCGCTTGACAGAGTCTAGCCTGAGTCCGTGGGGGTTAGAAAACAGCTCGACAGAACGATGTGGAGCTCACTTTGGACTTTGGACTTGGAGATTGGACATCGTACGGACAACATATTGTGCTCAGAAACTGTCCAGGCGTTCCGTATCTGGTTGTGTCGTGTACCTACAGTGTGTAATTTGCTAGTGTGACTAAATTGTTCGTGAAATTATAATCTTATTTGAACTGCAAACGGTTTTTCTATTGCGCAATAACCAACACATACCCACTGTACGCCCACAATAGTTAAATATGGCTGATAATAACGAGACACACTATACCTTCTCCGTCATCAGAAGTGGGATTCGTGTTGGTTCATGCGCAAAATGAGAACTCTTAAAAGTGAAAGTGACCGTTGACATTTTAAAAACAAAGTGTAAACTGCGAACGCTTATTAAATAATCGTGTGGATCTGTTCGAGTTAAACCCAGACAAGCCAGATACGGATGCGCGATCATCGTGAATGTTGTTTTGGGCATAGGCTGTATGCAGGAATACCTTTGCCCAGTGACGCGCCAGTTGCGCCCTACCGCCATGTTAGAAAAAGAAAGTGACTATTCGACGTATCCCGTTCCAGTAATTAGAAAATGCGATAGGACGCGTGTGCAAACGTAACAGCACACAATACGACAGCTGATTTGTGTTTTGCTGGAAATTCACTGCAAGGAGGTCAACTTGTGGCCGTCATTAAGGCGCACAAAGGAAGCAGTATCAACGTGGCTATCGTAAATAGTACGAAGGACGTAACGTGGAGCTACAGTGGGTACACTGTACGCCCACAATAGTTAAATATGGCTGATAATAACGAGACACACTATACCTTCTCCGTCATATATATATATTATATATATCTATATACACCTATATATTATTATATTATACTAATATTAAAGCAAAAGAGTTTATTTATACGTGCTAATCTCTAGAACCACCAGTCGGATTTGGAAAATAAAAAATATTTTTGCATTTGATAGGTTATGTCATGAGGAAGACTATTTAACATCATGCTAGGAACTTTAGGAGCCGAGCAAAACGAAAAATAGGTCAGAAAGCACGCTAAGCAAAAACGACGTAATAGCGCGGGCAGGCGATGCGATGCGATGCAACGGGATGGGTCGGGGAAACAAGAAATTTCTCGCGGACGAAGTCGCGGGCAGAAACTAGTCTATTAATATTATTGCGTACAGATATGAACCTATAAATGCAAATTTACAACCGCTGTATAAATAAAAGATATGTTTAAATAATCAAAATCGGTATTAACACATACTGCAGTTATTTACTAGATAACTGATATAGTCGTCTTATCATTAATCCATCTCTACTATAAATACTGCTTTCTAGAGAAGGCAGCTATAGAAGCAGTGAAGGAGTCAACTGAAGTTGTTTGAAAATCAATTCGTAGTCACATTGATAAGGTAAGTGCATTTTTAAATTTTACTACGAGCGCCCCGCGGTTTTACCCGCATAAGTTTTGATTCCGTGGTGATTTCAAGATTAAAAGTATGTTATGTGTTATTCTGATGTATAAGCTATATTACTGTAAAGTTTCATCAAAATCCGTTCAGTAGTTTTTGCGTGAAAGAGTAACAAAGATCCATACATCCATCCTCACTAGCTTTCGCGTTTATAATATTACTAGAAGCACCCTGCGGTTTTACCCGCATAAGTCTTGATCCCGTGAGAATATCGCAAACGTCATCTCAGCGAAAGTCAATGTCAAAAACTTGTCAAAATGTAGGGAGATTAGAGGTATTTTTGACAGATTGAAACTGAGATCAGAACGTTGAACGTTCTTAAAATTACGAGAATTTACCCTCTTATGGCTTTTGCAGAATACAGTTTGGAAACAGCAGAACCTTTCTTTCACATATTTCAAAGATTTAGGAACTATTCGGTTCAGCCAACCAAAGTTTCATTGTAATCATAAGTTTTTACAGTATCAAACTTTTAGTTCCAATCATTGCCTAATCTTTATTGATAATAGTGTAATAGCAGTGAAACAGTCTTTGAATAAAAACAATGAAATATGTTTAAATGTCTTTATTGCTAAAAAAATAGATACAATATAGATCTTATAAGGTTCTTGCAAAAATATTTGCTCTAAAAACTAAACAAAAGTTTAAACAGAAACCCCCGGCTCGAATAGAACCCTATTTATGAGCATATTATCTGACATACACTTGAATTCTATAGTTGTATCCGCGGCTTCTAGCCGATCGTATCCTGATTGTGACAAAGGAGCTTCCGATGCCTCCATTCGCGATGGACGGGATTGCGCCCTGTGAAGCCCCCACGCGGTTCACCCGGACCGCACTCACGCGCCGGTGCGTGCGGATCGTTATAGTTCTCACGTGGATATGATTCGCGATACCGTTCGCACTGACCACGCGACTGTAAACAGAAAATGGTTATGGTTAAGAAAAAATGTAGTTTATCTTTTATTATTGGCCTGTTTGGAACAATATGTCTCGAGCCAACAATGTTTATGAGGGATCCAGATCTGAGAGTTACCACTATTCTCAGCTATAACATGCTATAAGATCCCCGAGATCTATTTCACACTGTGAACCCCATTCGATAGCTAGATGTGATTATAATTACAATTTTCTTTATGATTGAATGTTATAACGTTGTCGATATTTGTCGATACTGTGGTTGATGCACATTATAATTTTATGTTCTGTTGATGGTTACTTACTTGTATGCCAGGGTAGCTCCACTCGTGGATCCCACGTTCAGATTAAACCGAGTGTCTACTGCAGTCTGCGCCGGTACGTCAGCGTTGTCAGTCAGCTCTCCCACGTCAATCAGCTCATCCACGTCAGCCACAACAACCTCTGGAATCTCGTTCACGTCCACGTCAGCCACTGCGTCTCCGTCAGCCACCTCAGGCACCTCCAACACGTCAGGCACTTCTTTGCTTATTACCTGAGCTGTTGCTGTCGCTGCTAAGAACACGACGAGGAGTACGCTCTTCATCTGAAATTATTTTATACGTTTTGTTAAATACCAAATTAGGTATCACCACAATTAATATTTTTACGAAAAGTTTTTTTTTTTTAATAATATAACCATATTTTTTTTTTTTTAGGGCTGGTCTACATTTGAAAAAAAATTAATCACTTACCTTTTAAATTTTACTTCGACTTGGTCTACAAAACACTAAAGTTAACTCCTTGGAGGACGGTGTGAGTGTATATTGTATTCTGAAGGAGCCGGTATTTATAGAGAAATTAGAAAGCAAACGCATATGACAAGATAATATCTGACCTACATGTCGGTTATTTACATCCACATAAAATGACAACTAATCAGTGATGTAGTACACAACAAGTTAGATGACACCGGCTTAATAAAAAAGATAAAGTTTGTTGATGTTATCGCATGAGTAAGAACACATCCGATAACATGAACATCAATTTAAAAAGAAAATCAATCAATAATAAATCCAATGGGACCTTGGCGAGACATAATTACTTAAAATATTATAGTCATGGGTGTCGTAATTTTCGGCTATATCTAGTAGAGAAGTCCGACCAGCCAGGACATTTCGTAACGCGCTACGCGGCGAGCTACGAGTGGCTACGGCGTAGCTTCGATGTTGTTATGTCTACGCCATCTATCTAAACTAATATCATAAAGAGATTTTTTGTTTGTTTGTTTGTACCGAATAAGCTCCGGAACTACTGGACCGTTTTTAACAATTTTTTCATAAAATAGAAAGCTAAATTATCAGGAAGTAACATCCGTACTAATATTATAAATTCGAAAGTAACTCTGTCTGTCTGTCTGTACAAATTAAAATGCGTGGGAACTTAAAACTTATGGACTTTAATAAAATATAATAATACAGTCAAGAGGCACACCGTTACACGTAGCAATTAGACCAAGAAGAAGAAAGTATTGCCACAACACAACAGAAAGAAAATATCATAAAAAAGTGTTGCAAGCTAAAATTACTAATTACTTTAACACTAAAAATAATAACTATATGTTTAGACTGTTCTAAACTCTGTCTGTATGTTACCTTATCACGCCTAAAGCACTGAACGGATTTCGATAACATTTGGCAGAGAGATAGATTGCATCCCGGGGAAGGACATGGAATATTTTTTATCGACATACCTTGCGGGAGGAGCCGCGGGTGGAAGCTAGTATTTTATAAAGTCTCTTTTAGAAGGATAAGTAATGCCATATGTATTCAGATTATGCTACCCACCTAGCCATCATCAGGAGCGACTACTACTACGGTCAGACTTTGTCGATATTCTGGTACAGTCCGCAATGGCACGCCATACTCGTCAATCTGATATTCATTATATATTCCTCAGCCTTTTCAGCCACTTTAGCTACTTCAGACACATAAAATACTTGATTGCTTACTGCTGCTACCGTTGCTAACAACGCGATGAGAAGTAAAATATTCATCTGAAATAAAAAAAAAATGATCCGTATTTTTCTCTCTCGTATCGTAATGAACTAAGTATATTAAAAATAGCTCATCAATCTGCCTAGTCTTTCTCCTGTGTTGGGATCAGCTTCCTGTCTAACCGAATGCAGCTGAATACCAGTATTTATTTTACATGGAGCGATTGCCTATCTGACCTCCACAACCCAGTTACTGAGTAAAACGAATACGTTTGGTAAGTCTCGGGCTTCAGACGACCCGTCACGACTGTTAAAGATTCACGAATGACAGCCGGATCCAACGGCATAACGTGCTTTCCGAGACACGGAGCGTTCTTGGTATGTAAAGATAGTCACCCATCCATGGACCGACCTCGGCAAGTGTAGCTTATCCTTTGATCAACCCGTCTGGCTGTTATTATTTAGCACAATTATGACAAAGATAAGTATGACATTAATAAAACACTTACCTTTATTGTTTCACTGTGACCTAGATGTACCGCTTGATGTCGACAATAAAGGTTTAATGACGAAATCAGTATTTATTGTCATTGTAAACGGGGAATATGATAAGATAACCATCGAATGTTTTTACCCTTATATCTAAACTAGCTGCACCCTGCGGTTTCACCCACGCAATTGTTGATCCCGTAGAAATATTGAGATAAAAAGTAGCCTATATGTTAATCCAGGGTGTCAGCTACCTTCATACAACATTTTATCAAAATTGGTCCAGCCGTTTGAGCGTGAAGAAGTAACAAACATAATATCGATTTCGTGGAAATATGGGGATAAAAAGTAGCCTCTATCTAAATACAGGATATCAGTTACCTCCATACAAAATTTTATCAAAATTGGTCCAGCCGTTTGAGCATGAAGAAGTAACAAACATATAAACATACACACACTAACAAACTTTCGCCTTTACAATATAAGTGTGATTAATACCTTTGAATTAGCATCGCTCCGTGCCTCGGAAAGCACGTTATGCCGTTGGATCCGGCTGTCATTCGTGATAAATGATAAATGATTTTATTTTGTAAGTAGGTGTGCACAAACACTTTTACATGTCACACATATATTTTTTAAACTAGATGAGATCGGCGTTTCCTGTCTGACTACCCTGAGAAGAAAGGCCAAAACAAACTCGAGAGGTCATATTCTCTTTTAAAGTCCAGACATAATCTTAGTCAGGTTATATGAAGACCATGTAGGTCGATATCTGAGATGGTAGCGGAAGTAGCTTTTATAATGCCCTATTAATCACTTGGTCCATGACAGACATAACAACATCGAAGCTACGCCGTAGCCACTCGTAGCTCGCCGCGTAGCGCGTAGCGTTACGAAATGTCCTGGCTGGTCGGTGGTCGGACTTCTCTACTAGATATAGTCGAAAATTACGACACCCATGACTATAATATTTTAAGTAATTATTTCTCTCTAAGGTCCCATTGGATTTACTATTGATTTTTTCCTTTTAAATTGGTGTTAATGTTATCGGATGTGTTCTTACTAATGCGATAACATTAACAAACTTATCTTTTTTATTAAGCCGGTGTCATCTAACTTGTTGTTTACTACGTCACTGATTAGTTGTCATTTTATGTGGATGTAAATAACCGGCATGTAGGTCAGATATTATCTTATCATATGCGTTTGCTTTCTAATTTCACTATAAATACCGGCTCCTTCAGAGTAGAATATACACTCACACCGTCCTCCAAGGAGTTAACTTTAGTGTTTTGTAGACCAAGTCGAAGTAAAATTTAAAAGGTAAGTGATTTATTTTTTTCTAATGTAGATCAGCCCTAAAAATTAAATAAATATGGTTATATTATTTTAAAAAAAACTTTTCGTTAAATATTAATTGTGGTGATACCTAATTTGGTATTTAACAAAACGTATAAAATAATTTCAGATGAAGAGCGTACTCCTCGTCGTGTTCTTAGCAGCGGCAGCAACAGCTCAGGTAATAAGCAAAGAAGTGCCTGACGTGTTGGAGGTGCCTGAGGTGGCTGACGGAGACGCAGTGGCTGACGTGGACGTGAAAGAGATTCCAGAGGTTGTTGTGACTGATGTGGATGAGCTGATTGACGTGAGAGAGCTGACTGACGAGGCTGACGTACCGGCGCAGACTGCATTAGACACTCGGCGTAATCTGAACGTGGGATCCACGAGTGGAGCTACCCTGGCATACAAGTAAGTAACCATCAACAGAACATAAAATTATAATGTGTATCAACCACAGTATCAACAAATAACGACAACGTTATAACATTCAACGGTAAAGAAAATTGTAATTATAATCACATCTAGCAATCGAATGGGGTTCACAGTGTGAAATAGATCTTGGGGATCTTATAGCATGTTATAGCTGAGAATAGTGGTAACTCTCAGATCTTGATGCCTCATAAACATTGTTGGCTCGAAACATATTGTTCCAAACATGCCAATAATAAGAGATAAACTACATTTTTTCTTAACCACAACCATTTTCTGTTTACAGTCGCGTGGCCAGTGCGAACGGTATCGCGAATCATTTCCACGTGAGAACTATAACGATCCGCACGAACCGACGCGTGCGTGCGGTCCGGGTGAACCGCGTGGGGGCCTCACAGGGCGCAACCCCGTCCATCTCGAATGGTGGAATTGGAGCCTCCTTTGTCACAATCAGGATACGATCGGCTACAAGCCGCGGATACAACTATAGAATTCAAGTCTATGTCAGATAATATGCTCATAAACAGGGTTCTATTCGAGCCGGGGGTTTCAGTTTAAAATTTTGTTTAGTTTTTAGAGCAGATATTTTTGCTAGAACCTTATAAGATCCATATTGTATAATTTTTTTTAGTAATAAACAAATTTAAACATATTTCATTGTTTTTATTCAAAGACTGTTTCACTGCCATTACACGATTTTCAGTAAAGATTAGGCAATGATTGGAACTAATAGTTTGATACTGTAAAAACTTATGATTACAATGAAACTTTGGTTGGCTGAACCGAATAGTTCCTAAATCTTTGAAATATGTGAAAGAAAGTTCTGTTTCTAAACTGTATCCTGCAAAGGCATCTAAGGGTAATTCTCGTAATTTTAAGAACGTTCACAGTCTGATCTCAGTTTCAATCTGTCAAAAATACCTCTTCTTCTTCTTCTCTTTATCTCCCTACATTTTGACAAGTTTTTGACACTGACTGTCGCTGAGATGACGTTGTGACCAGATTTTGAACGTTTTTAATTATGGAAATTGGCCTTCAGGACAAACAATATAATAGAGAGAAGAAGAAAAAAAATATGTTTAGGAAGTGGACTTCCTAAACATATTTTTTTAGACTTCGATACAGGCTTTCATTAAAAATTAATGTGCTCTAGGGTAATAATATACAATTAACCTGAACATTACCTATAGTTATTATACAGGGTTATCGGTAAAACATTAACAACCTCTTAAGAGGTCATTGTACTCATCATTATGAACAACTTTTACTATGGAACCAAACCTGAAATCACGAAAAACAAATCAGCTTTCCCTATATTTTGACGAGTTATACGAACATAAATGTAGGGAACAGCAAATTTTTTGACCTCTTAAGAGTTTGTTAATATTTTACCAATTACCCTGTATATTACCTATTGTACATATATATTCCGTATAGTTATTATATATTATCTACAGTTATTGTAGTACGTTAAGCCGTTGCACCCGGCTATCATTCGTGGATCTTTGACAGTCTTTACGGGTCGCCAGAAGCCCGAAATTCTGACAACCAGTCCTACCAAGGGGTATCGTATTACCTAGTAATTGGATTGTGGAGGTCAGATAGGCAGTCGTTCCATGTAAAATACTGGTATTCAGCTGCACCCGGTTAGACCGGAAGCCAACCCCAACATAGTAGGGAAAAGGCTAGGTAGATGATGACCTATAGTTATTGTATATTACCTATGATGATTATACGGAAGATTAATTGCAATAAATGTGGATTGTTTTAACAAAAGATTTTTCTTTGCTTTTATGAGTTCTTTTTAACAGTGCGTCTTACATATAGCTACAAAAAGCCGCCCCTTCGCGAATCATGCACAATCTTTTGATTATATTTATTACTAGCTTCTGCCTGCGTGGGTGTCGGAAAATACCCCAGAGGAACGTGCCATCGAGACAAAACATAGCCTATGTCCTTTCCCACGATGCTATCTTTATCATCGTAATCCGTTCAAGTGGTTGAATCTTGAAAAGGTAATATACAGACGAGAGTTACTTTTGAATTTACAATATCATTATAGTATGGAATAGATTCAAATTCATTTATTATTAAACCTTACACATGTTCACAAAAATACAAGTATTAGCATCCAGTTCTAGCCAAGAACTTAGACTGATTTAACAGCGGGTCCCAAACTAGCCACAGCCTCTATCTTGGTGACCCAAACACTATACAAAGTTACTAATTGAATCGGTTCTGCTAGCGCAAGATTTGTATTGATGATTTCATAATTATTAATTTTATTCAGAGGCATTTTATTTAGAGAAATTTTATTCTGTGGCAGTAAGCATTGTGACATTTTAATTTTATGTAAATATGGGTCTTGCCTGAAATAAATGAATTTTATTTTATTTTTTATTAATCACACTATTATTATAAAGGTGAAAGTTTGTGAGTGAGTGTGTGTGTTTACATGTTTGTTACTTCTTCACGCTCAAACGGCTAGACCAATTTTGATAAAATTTGGTATAGAGGTAGCTGACACCCTGGTTTAATACATAGGCTACTTTTTATCCCAATATTCCGAACCTTATGCGGGTGAAACCGCAGGGCGCAGCTAGTAATTTATAATTTAATTTTATAATCTTTATAATTCATAATTAGTTATTTAGAAAATGGTAAGTAAAAAGAAGCTATGAAGATTAGTAAGTATTAGTATAGATTAGTGTTGAAATAAATATAATCAAAAGATTGTGTATGACTCGCGAAAGGACGGCTATTTTTAGAGCTATATGTAAGACGCACTGTTAAAAAGAACTCAGAATAGCAAAGAAAAATCTTTTGCTAAAACAATCCACATTTATTGCAATTAATCTTCCGTATAATCATCATAGGTACAATAACTGTACAATAACTATAGGTCATCTACCTAGCCTTTTCTCCACTAAGTTGAGGTTGGCTTCAGGTCTAACTGGGTGCAGCTGAAGACCAGTATTTTACATGGAGCGACTGCCTATCTGACCTTCACAACCCAATTACTAGGTAATACGATACCCCTTGGTAGGACTGGTTGTCAGAATTTCGAGTTTCTGGCGACCCGTAAAGACTGTCAAAGATCCACGAATGATAGCCGGGTGCAACGGCTTAACGTACTACAATAACTGTAGATACTATACGTATATGTGAGAATTGGAACGGTAGGGTTGGAGGTAATTACTTGGTCAGCGGTCAGCTGTAGTCTTTACTTTAATACCTGCATTTTTTATCTGTGACACTGTGTGTTCTATACTCTATGACTCTCTCGGGTTTAGCAATTCTTTTGTGTTAATAACGTGTGCCACATTAAAAATTAAAACAAAGTATTTAATATAATATACAGAGTTTTATTAATATATAATACTATATAATAACTATACGTAATATATAATAACAATAGGTAATATACAGGGTCATTGGTAAAATATTAACAACCTCTTAAGAGGTTAGGTACTTAGGTACTATGGGACTAAACTAGAAATCGCGAAAAAAAAAATCAGCTGTTCCCTACATTTATGTTCGTATAACTCGTCAAAATGTAGGGAAAGCTGATTTTTTTTCGCGATTTCAGGTTTGGTCCCATAGTAAAAGTTGTTCATAATGAAGAGTACAATGACCTCTTAAGAGGTTGTTAATGTTTTACCAATAACCCTGTATAATAACTATAGGTAATGTTCACGTGAATTGTATATTATTACCCTAGAGCACATTAATTTTTAATGAAAGCCTGTATCGAAGTCTAAAAAAAATATGTTTAGGAAGTGGATCTATTTGATTCTTTGTCCTGGAGGCCAATTTCCATAATTAAAAACGTTCAAAATCTGGTCACAACGTCATCTCAGCGACAGTCAATGTCAAAAACTTCTCAAAATGTAGGGAGATAAGAGGCATTTTTGACAGATTGAAACTGAGATCAAACTGTGAACGTTCTTAAAATTACGAGAATTTACCCTCTTATGGCTTTTGCAGAATACAGTTTGGAAACAGCAGAACCTTTCTTTCACATATTTCAAAGATTTAGGAACTATTCGGTTCAGCCAACCAAAGTTTTATTGATTGAGATTCAGATTCTTTATTTGTTAACATAGGTGGTTACAAACAGGTGAAACAAACAAACATATGCGCTCTATGTTTTGCCATTTAGCGTACAAATATGATCATCAATTTTACATTTAATTATTAATTATCTACGTGCAATTAAAATTATAAAAAAACAAGAAGCTATGCATAAATATTTTCAAATTGTCAACAATAAAATTAAAGAAATAACAAAAATTAAAATGTCAGGAAAAAATAAAATAATTTAGATAAAATAAAACAAATAAGAAATGTAGAAAATAATATCAATCATAAAATTTAAAATCAATACAGAAATGTCAAAACAATTATTAAATCAATAAACTATACCTTCAATGTCAACAATTAAATCTAAGGTAGCACATAGATGTTGAATTAGGATTGCAATGTCGATTAGTAAAAATAAATAGGTACAGTAATGTCAAAATAGATGACCACCACCACCACCACCACCACCACCACCACCACCACCACTTGATGACTTATTGTCTATAGGAGGCGTTATAGAACTGTCGGCCAAATAATCCTTCAGCGAGTAGTAATATTTATCAATTAATATTTTCATAAGCTCTTTTTTGAATTTGTCAAGGTTTAAAGATTTTAATGTCTCAGGTAGCTTGTTAAATATTTTTGTGGCCATACAGAAAGTGCTTTTATTCATTAAGGCTGTTCTACCACGTGTGATTTCAAGCTCTAACTTATTTTTGTCTCGTAGTTTTCGATAGTGACTTTTAAAATCTACTTTGTACTGTGAGACGTGTGTTTTGACAAATATATTTGTTTCATAGATGTACACTATGTACAGTGATGGTAGGGTAAGAATGTTCAGGCTTCTAAAGAACGGTTGACGACTATCGGTGCTATTTGGCCACATCATAAGTTTTTACAGTATCAAACTTTTAGTTCCAATCATTGCCTAATCTTTACTGAAAATAGTGTAATGACAGTGAGACAGTCTTTAAATAAAAACAATGAAATATTTTTAAATGTCTTTATTACTAAAAAAATTGATACAATATAGATCTTATAAGGTTCTTGCAAAAATATTTGCTCTAAAAACTAAACAAAATTTTAAACTGAAACCCCGGCTAGAATAGAACCCTATTTATGAGCATATTATCTGACATAGACTTGAATTCTATAGTTGTATCCGCGGCTTGTAGCCGATCGTATCCTGATTGTGACAGAGGAACTTCCAATTCCTCCATTCAAGATGGACGGGGTTGCGCCCTGTGAGGCCCCCACGCGGTTCACCCGGACCGCACTCACGTTCCGTCTCGCGCGGATCGTTATATCTCTCACGTGGAAATGATTCTCGACACCGTTCGCACTGACCATGCGACTGTAAACAGAAAATGGTTATGGTTAAGAAAAATGTAGTTTATCTCTTATTATTGGCATGTTTGGAACACGCCAATAATAAGAGATATGTCTCGAGCCAGCAATGTTTATGAGGCATCCAGATCTGAGAGTTACCACTATTCTCAGCTATAACATGCTATAAGATCCCCGAGATCTATTTCACACAACTTGAACTTGATTCGCTTGCTAGATGTGATTATATTTACAATTTTCTTTATGGTTGAATGTTATATAAACGTGTCGATATTTGTTGATACTGTGGTTGATACACAGTCATTATAATTTTATTTCTGTTGATGGTTACTCACTAGTATGCCAGGACAGCTCCATCAGTGGATCCCACGCTCAGATTACTCCGAGTGTCTACTGCAGCCTGCGCCGGTACGTCAGCGTCGTCAGTCAGCTCTCTCACGTTAATCAGCTCATCCACGTCAGTCACAACAACCTCTGGAATCTCGTTCACGTCCACGTCAGCCACTGCGTCTCCGTCAGCCACCTCAGGCACCTCCAACACGTCAGGCACTTCTTTGCTTATTACCTGAGCTGTTGCTGCCGCTGCTAAGAACATGACGAGGAGTACGCTCTTCATCTGAAATTATTATATACGTTTTGTTAAATACCAAATTAGGTATCACCACAATTAATATTATTATGAAAAGTTTTTTTTTTTTTAATAATTTAAACATATTTATTTAATTTTTTAGGGCTGGTCTACATTAGAATAAAATAAATCACTTACCTTTTAAATGTTACTTCGACTTGGTCAACAAAACACTAAAGTTAACTCCTTGGAGGACGGTGTGAGTGTATATTGTATTCTGAAGGAGCCGGTATTTATAGTGAAATTAGAAAGCAAACGCATATGATAAGATAATGTCTGACCTACATGTCGGTTATTATATTATATTCACATAAAATTACAACTAATCAGTGACGTAGTAAACAACAAGTTAGATGACACCGGCTTAATAAAAAAGCTAAGTTTGTTAATGTTATCGCATTAGTAAGAACACATCCGATAACATTAACACCAATTTAAAAGGAAAAAATCAATAATAAATCCAATGGGACCTTAGACAGAAATAATTACTTAAAATATTATAGTCATGGGTGTCGTAATTTTCGACTATATCTAGTAGAGAAGTCCGACCAGCCAGGACATGACGTAACGCTACGCGCTACGCGGCGAGCTACGAGTGGCTACGGCGTAGCTTCGATGTTGTTATGTCTGTCATGGACCAAGTGATTAATAGGGCATTATAAAAGCTACTTCCGCTACCATCTCAGATATCGACCTACATGGTCTTCATATAACCTGACTAAGATTATGTCTGGACTTTAAAAGAGACTGTGACCTCTGAGTTTGTTTTGGCCTTTCTTCTCAGAGTAGTCAGAAAGGAAACGCCGATCTCATCTAGTTTAAAAAATATATTTATTTATTTTTATTTATTTATTTATTTCTACTTACATAAACCATTACAGGATATAACCCAATGCGGTAAATGCGCTTATCCTAACTTATATATATAACATACTAAAATCTATAACTTATTATAAATAATGCATTCCTTGTGAATTCACTCAGAGAGCAATAGAATAAATCAGTCCCTCTCGCTATGAGGTTGAGCGTGCGGAGTGCACGCGTCAGGGGCGCCTCCCTATGTATATCTATATATGTTTGACATTTACAAGTGTTTGTGCACACCTACTTACAAAATAAAATCATTTATCATTTATCACGAATGACAGCCGGATACAACTGCATAACGTGCTTTCCGAGGCACGGAGCGTTGGTGGTATGTAAAGATGGTCACCCGTCCATGGACTGACCTCGGCAAGTGTAGCTTATCCTTCGATCGACCCGTCTGGCTGTTATTATTTAGCACAATTATGACAAAGATAAGTATGACAATAATAAAACACTTACCTTTATTGTTTCACTGTGACCTAGATGTACCGATTGATGTCGACAATAAAGACTTAATGAAGAAATCAGTATTTATTATCATTGAAAACGGGGAAAATAATAAGATAACCATCGAATGTTTTTATCTTTATATCTAAACTAGCTGCGCCCCGCGGTTTCACCCGCGTAAGTTGTGATCCCGTGGAAATATCGGGATAAAATGTAGCGTATATGTTAATCCAGGGTGTCAGCTACCTTCATACATCATTTTATCAAAATTGGTCCAGCCGTTTGAGCGTGAAGAAGTAACAAACATAATATCGATTTCGTGGAAATATGGGGATAAAAAGTAGCCTCTATCTAAATCCAGGATATCAGTTACCTGCATACAAAATTTTATCAAAATTGGTCCAGCCGTTTGAGCATGAAGAAGTAACAAACATATAAACATACACACACTAACAAACTTTCGCCTTTACAATATAAGTGTGATTAATACCTTTGAATTAGCATCGATTAGTGTATATGGATGTAAAGTAGCTTTTATAATGCCCTATTAATCACTTGGTCCATGACAGACATAACAACATCGAAGCTACGCCGTAGCCACTCGTAGCTCGCCGCGTAGCGCGTAGCGTTACGAAATGTCCTGGCTGGTCGGTGGTCGGACTTCTCTACTAGATATAGTCGAAAATTACGACACCCATGACTATAATATTTTAAGTAATTATTTCTCTCTAATGCGCCTGCCAGACTATGCTCCTTGCGCTGCTCATCGCTATGCTCCTCGCACTGCCGTGATTTGCCGCGATGTTGCCCTCTCTGCCCACACACTGCTCTACTCGCGCAATTAATCGCGACGCTCCTCACTTGTCATTTGCCTTGGTGAGACAATGGACGTTGAAACGGTGGCAGCGTGCGCGCTATGCATTTTTAGTATAGCTAATTATATTAATGTAGTAAAAAGAAATATACATCGTCGTCGTCGTCCTCGCCAACGGAGATGGTGGATTATTAACACCTTTTCATTTGACCATTCCACGCTTGGCGACGACATAATTTCCAATTTTGCATACGCGTGCGTCTTGCGCGAGCGCTCCATGCAGACTGCGACCGCGCGATTATGTGGCCGGCCACTCGCACTCGTATTGCCGGTCCTTTGACTCGCGCGCAAAAACCGACAAAATAGGGAGCAGTGGGTAGGACGAGGAGCATGACGTGTGGCATGACGAGTAATGTTGCCACACTATGTCTCTGCCTCCTTTCCTCGTTACTTCCCATGCCACTCGTCGAGTGTGTGGCAGGCGCATTAGGTCCCATTGGATTTACTATTGATTTTTTCCTTTTAAATTGGTGTTAATGTTATCGGATGTGTTCTTACTAATGCGATAACATTAACAAACTTATCTTTTTTATTAAGCCGGTGTCATCTAACTTGTTGTTTACTACGTCACTGATTAGTTGTCATTTTATGTGGATGTAAATAACCGGCATGTAGGTCAGATATTATCTTATCATATGCGTTTGCTTTCTAATTTCACTATAAATACCGGCTCCTTCAGAATACAATATACACTCACACCGTCCTCCAAGGAGTTAACTTTAGTGTTTTGTAGACCAAGTCGAAGTAAAATTTAAAAGGTAAGTGATTTATTTTTTTCTAATGTAGATCAGCCCTAAAAATTTAAATAAATATGGTTATATTATTTAAAAAAAAAACTTTTCGTATAAATATTAATTGTGGTGATACCTAATTTGGTATTTAACAAAACGTATAAAATAATTTCAGATGAAGAG
Source organism: Luperina testacea (assembly GCA_927399505.1). Taxonomy (NCBI): domain Eukaryota; kingdom Metazoa; phylum Arthropoda; class Insecta; order Lepidoptera; family Noctuidae; genus Luperina; species Luperina testacea. The sequence continues at coordinate 8,959,074 of OV656777.1, read as the reverse complement.
CGTACTCCTCGTCGTGTTCTTAGCAGCGGCAGCAACAGCTCAGGTAATAAGCAAAGAAGTGCCTGACGTGTTGGAGGTGCCTGAGGTGGCTGACGGAGACGCAGTGGCTGACGTGGACGTGAACGAGATTCCAGAGGTTGTTGTGACTGACGTGGATGAGCTGATTGACGTGAGAGAGCTGACTGACGAGGCTGACGTACCGGCGCAGACTGCATTAGACACTCGGCGTAATCTGAACGTGGGATCCACGAGTGGAGCTACCCTGGCATACAAGTAAGTAACCATCAACAGAACATAAAATTATAATGTGTATCAACCACAGTATCAACAAATAACGACAACGTTATAACATTCAACGGTAAAGAAAATTGTAATTATAATCACATCTAGCAATCGAATGGGGTTCACAGTGTGAAATAGATCTCGGGGATCTTATAGCATGTTATAGCTGAGAATAGTGGTAACTCTCAGATCTGGATGCCTCATAAACATTGTTGGCTCGAGACATATTGTTCTAAACACGCCAATAATAAGAGATAAACTGCATTTTTTCTTAACCATAACCATTTTATGTTTGCAGTCGCGTGGCCAGTGCGAACGGTGTCTTGAATCATTTCCGCGTTAGAATTATAACGATCCGCACGAACCGACGCGTGCGTGCGGTCCGGGTGAACCGCGTGGGGGCCTCACAGGGCGCAACCCCGTCCATCGCGAATGGAGGAGTTGGAGCCTCCTTTGTCACAATCAGGATACGATCGGCTACAAGCCGCGGATACAACTATAGAATTCAAGTCTATGTCAGATAATATGCTCATAAACAGGGTTCTATTTGAGCCGGAGGTTTCAGTTTAAAATTTTGTTTAGTTTTTAGAGCAGATATTTTTGCTAGAACCTTATAAGATCTATATTGTATAATTTTTTTTAGTAATAAAGACATTTAAACATATTTCATTGTTTTTATTCAAAGACTGTTTCACTGTCATTACACTATTTGCAGTAAAGATTAGGCAATGATTGGAACTAAAAGTTTGATACTGTAAAAACTTATGATTACAATAAAACTTTGGTTGGCTGAACCGAATAGTTCCTAAATCTTTGAAATATGTGAAAGAAAGGTTCTGCTGTTTCCAAACTGTATTCTGCAAAAGCCATAAGAGGGTAAATTCTCGTAATTTTAAGAACGTTCATAGTCTGATCTCAGTTTCAATCTGTCAAAAATACCTCTTATCTCCCTACATTTTGACAAGTTTTTGACACTGACTGTCGCTGAGATGACGTTGTGACCAGATTTTGAACGTTTTTAATTATGGAAATTGGCCTTCAGGACAAACAATAAAATAGAGAGAAGAAGAAAAAAAATATGTTTAGGAAGTGGACTTCCTAAACATATTTTTTTTAGACTTCGATTCAGGCTTTCATTAAAAATTAATGTGCTCTAGGGTAATAATATACAATTAACCTGAACATTACCTATAGCAGGGTTATCGGTAAAACATTAACAACCTCTTAAGAGGTCATTGTACTCATCATTATGAACAACTTTTACTATGGGACCAAACCTGAAATCGCGAAAAACAAATCAGCTTTCCCTATATTTTGACGAGTTATACGAACATAAATGTAGGGGTACGCGCTACGCGGCGAGCTACGAGTGGCTACGGCGTAGCTTCGATGTGGTTATGTCTACGCCATCTAGCCATTTCCCAACTATGTTCGAGTCGGCTTCAGTCTAACCGGATATAGCTGAGTATCAGTATTTTACATGGAGTGACTGGCTATCTGACCATAGCAATGCGATACCAATCTTACCCCTTGGTAAGATTGGTTGTCAGACTTTCGGGCTTTTGACGACCCGTAACGACTGTCAAAGATCCACAAATGACACCCGTAACCAACGGCTTAACGTGCTTTCCAAGGCACGGAGCGGTCTACCCCATGCAAAGATGGTCATCCCATCCACAGACCAACCGCGGTAAGCGTAGCTTAACCTGATCGATCGATCCGTGCGGCCGTTATTACTTAGCCCCACGCCTCTACTATTTAGCCACAAGCCACTTTGTTACCTGTGGGGTAATTCTGTAGAAGTTGCTAAGTCTATTATTGACATTGTAGCACCTACTCTTGCTCTTATCTTTAATAGTTGTATTGACAATGGGGAGTTTCCTGACCTTATGAAACGTAGTAAAATAATACCTTTGTTTAAATCAGGTAGTACATCAGACCCCACAAATTATAGACCTATTTCTGTACTACCTACCTTTAGTAAAATTTTTGAGAAATTAATTTTCGACCAAATGCAAAGATTTTTTAATATATGTATATAAATTATTACATAGCAAACAGTTCGGTTTTACAAGGGGTCATTCAACTACTGATGCCAGTGTTGAACTTTTAGGACATATTTATAATGCATGGGAAGATAAATGCGATGCTTTGGGCATCTTTTGTGATTTGTCCAAGGCATTCGATTGCGTTCTTCACAAAACGTTAATCAGGAAACTCCACCACTACGGGATCCGGAATACTGCTCTGAATCATCTTACTTCATACTTGAGTAAAAGAATTCAGAGCGTTGACGTTAATGGAGAAAGATCACCCGGATCTTTAGTAACGATGGGAGTCCCACAGGGCTCAATTCTTGGTCCTTTCTTGTTTCTTATTTATATTAATGACTTGCCGTACCTCATAAAGGATAATCATGGTATAGTGTTGTTTGCAGATGACACTTCACTTTTGTTTAAACTGAAACGTCAGCAGTAGGTTACTGAGGATGTAAATAGCGCGATTTCGAAAGTAGTCCACTGGTTTAATGTTAATAATTTGCTTCTAAACGAAAAAAAACCAAATGCTTTAAGTTTATGCTACCCCACGTTAGGCAGGTGAAAACTAATGTTGATAAAAGGCGAGGAATTGATTCCTGAAGACAGCACAGTATTCTTGGGCATAACTTTGGATGCTAAGCTTCAGTGGGGTCCACATATAGATAAATTGTGAAAAAAGCTAAGTTCCGCAGCATACGCTGTTAGAAAAATTCGTAATTTAACTGATAATACCGGGATAAAAACTATCCTATGTCCGTTGACATAGGATAGTTTTTATCCCGATATTCCCACGGGTTCGACATTTATGCGGGTGAAACCGCGGGATGCTGCTTGTTTGAAATAAATACTTTCAGTTTGAGTTTGCCCGCGTGGTGGATTACAGCCCACTCCCTCTTGAAGAGAGGAGGCCTGTATCCCAGTAGTGGGAAACATTATAATTACGACTATATAGGTTGATTATATAGGTGAAGCAAGGGTGACATATACCTACATATTTTCACGTCAACGCCGGCTATCGCTGAAAACCAGCGCTGGGGCTCTCTCTCGCGTAGGTTCGTAGCATTATGCTGAGCGATGGCTGTTCTACTTGGATGTGACGCATATTTTCCCCCAACTTGTTATTTTTCGTGTTTGTGTACTTTCTTTGCGTCATGTGTACTAGAACTAAACGTTTGTGTAGGTACTTTCTTTGCGTCATGTGTACTGCAACTAAACGTTTGTGTACTTTCTTTGCGTCATGTGTACTGCAACTAACTAAACGTTTGTTTACTTTCTTTGCGTCATGTGTACTGCAACTAAACGTTTGTGTACTTTCTTCGCGTCATGTGTACTGCAACTAAACGTATTTTATTTCTTTTCTTTCTTTATTTTACTTTTTGCATCTACATAAAGTGCCTACATCGCTGCATCACCTACGGTGTCTAGATGTCTTTTTATTCCTATCGCAGGTACCTATGCTGCAAGTGATTTCTTTAGAAATAAGCACCATCTTTATACGTATTTTTCTGTTCTTTTCTTTTTGTCTGTTTATATGTGACATAAATGGTCAATTAAATAAATAATTGTACATTGTATTGTTGTGTATTTGTTTTGCAATTGTGTGTTACGAATATGGGCACGAAACGGAATGACACCGACGGTGGCAAAACATGGCTGTACCAGACTTGTGTAAGATTCTTGGCAGCCGATTAACAGATAGAGTTTTTGCTTTGACATTTACGACAGGCGATAAAAATACATAAGATCACGCCTGTCACATTTCGCCAGTAATGTTTAAGTCCCATGTGTTATATTCGATAAAATAAGGGTGCTATAATATAGGCACCGTCATCTGCTTACTCTTTTCCTAATAATGAACTGCTATGATAGTAGACATCCAATCTTACCGGATGCACCTGAATACCAGTATTTTACAAGGAGCCTATCCGACCTCCACAACCCAGTTACTGGATAATATGATACGCCTTGGTAAGACTGGTTGTCAGACTTCTGGGCTTCTAACTACCCGTATAGACTGTCAAAGATCTACAAATGACAGCCTGGACGTGCAAAAACATAAAGTAAAGCGCGTGTCTGGGTTCGAATCTATGACCGTATTAACTCGTAAGTTGTGGCCGTTACCACTGGGTCACCACTGCGCATGCTCTACTAATATTATCGTGTTACTGTAATTCGCAGAATTACAACAAATTGTAATTAAAATCTAACAAGTAGGTATCTGATAAGAGGTGATAAATATCATCACAACGCAAATTGACTATGATAACAATACAATAACGATTGTCTCTTGTTTACTGTCCCGTAAGATATTTCAAATTAAGTGCTCCAGGCAAGTACTATACCTACCTACATACTACGTTTTGACCTCGTTATTATATTTTGTTTTTAGTTTTCTTTATTATTCGTGTTAATTATCTTTTTGTATGCACGTGTGACAAATAAACCCATTTTTTTTCGTTACAATCACCTATTTTTGATGCTACTGTAATTATAGGCACATGAGACATTTCAGCTTTGTCTTTAGGTTGGTAGGGCACCTAGGCGCTAGAGAATCTGGAGGCATATAGGCCGCCATGACCGAAATTCGGCTTCGAGGACTATTGTCCTTTTCGGCGGCCAATGTCAGAGGGCGCTTGCCTTAGACGCGGAAGACATACAGTGCATAAATGCACTGTGTCTTCTCTCACTCTCATAATTCGATGGGACGGCAATCCGACTCAACCGGAGAGAGATCAGAGGAGCAACGGAAGCACGGGAGTGTCACACCGCCAACTTCCAAACTCCGGAGTGTTACCAAGAAATTCCTAATCGAAAAACTCAATAGCACTTAACCCGACCAGGGAGTCTAACCAAGGACCCCACGTTGGTCAGCGGGATTGTCCGAAAGGGTTACCGCTGGCCCGGAACATAAAGGGCTAAGGCAGGAACACGGGTGGGTTTTAGTCAGTAAGAGTCTGACACTCCCTTCCGCTCCACCCAGAGCGGGAGGGGTCATTTGATGATTTCCCATCCTGAAAAAAAAAGACCCCACGTTCAGTAGTCGCGCTTTCGATCACTAGAGTAACGGAGCAGTTATGGTGCTGATGATAAAGGAGGCAGTGACCACTTAACATCACAGGGGCAGTTCACATGTCTTTAGGAACATTAAATTTTCAATCTTGGTCTCAATCTCAATAGTCAGTTTTTGACGTTGATTATCGCTGAGATATGAATGCGATTAGGTTTTGCACGTTTTTAATTACGGTCATTGGTGTTCAGGTAGCCGCGCCTGCATTTTTCATCCAATAAGGAGGTGACAGAAACAGTTTTCCCGATTATAACTGAACCTTTGGATTTCGTACGGAAAAAAGCACTTTCTCAGCCCCTGAACCTACCTCGTGTTATCTGACTGAGGGCGCATTCCATCAAACTTTTATACCCAGAATAAGTCTTATTCTGAGAATAAATTTTGAATTTTTGACAGTTTTTCCATACTAGACCTGTCAGACGTCAATTTTTTTCCACGAATTAAAGACCTGACTTTGGTAAAATCAGTCCGCAGTAGATATCTATTTATACAACACAAAACCTTCAATAATAAAGTAATCACGTTAATTTTACCAAAATAGCCGTTATCAGATAAGCTACAGATAATCTTATTATGTTGGTAGGTTTTTTTCTAATTATCTTCGGAAATTATAGACGTGACTAACACAGGAAAGTTTTTTGTTATAAGTGTCTTTGTTATTCTAATTGTTGTAATACAGGGTGAGAAAAAACTATCTGATTTCACATGAGAAATAGAAAAAGGTTTTCAAGTGATAAATGATTTTATTTCTGTAAGTCCTAAGATGATTCGACCAAGATAATGTCTGGACTTTAGAAGATGTGATTTCTGAGTTTGTTTCAATTTTTTTTCTCAGAATATTTTTTTTTTTAGAAACACCGACCTCATCTACGTTTTAAAATTTATGATTGACGTGTAAAAGTGTTTGTATAAACCTACTTACAGAACCCACGTATTTACACAATTTTATAAGTATTCTATAATCATTACAGAATCAATTATCTGTCTAGTCTTGTTCTATCTACGATGGGATCGTCTTCCAGTCTTACCGCATGCAGCTGAATACTAGTATTGTGCAAGTCTGTCCCAGGCTTTATGTTTTGAAGCCTCTTTTTTATACCTTTCGTCTATTTTTTAGATACTTATTGTTTATGTATTTCTGATTGACGCATTACACTTTTGTTTTCACTACCAAGAACCAGCGATTTTTATTTCGGTAGTTAATAAGTATTGTTGCGCGCCAAAAATAATGCTTGATACATCGCCATGTATCGCCATTAGTTACCACTAGCGCCATCTTGTAGCGGGTAGCAGAACTAATACCTTGGCCTTGGTACTAGGACATTGACCCTTCCTGTAGGTACTAGTAGTTCCGAGAACTATCGACGTCGAGTCGGTCGGGACCGCTATGTACTCGAACATACTAGATGTTTCTAAAGTAGCTCTGTGGGACTATATAAGGCGGGCGCGAGCCGCGAGACACATAGTTTTGAATAAGCTATACATGCGATAACATCGAAAGCGATATTCGAGTGCGACTAGAAGTGATCAGTAAGTGACATTGTGTTTCTTTATTTGTGTGTTTGAGCTGTAATTAGTGTTGGTGAGTAAAGTGTCAGTTTTTTGGTTATTAAATCGGTAGTTTTTATTGTAACGAACCCCAAGCTCGTAACAATTGGTGTCAGAAGCGAGGTTTAAAAACCATGCCGATTTTACCCAAAGACGACATGGAGGGTATCCGTACCCGGAGTCAACGCCAGCAAGAGACGGACCAGAGGCGATTCGGTGTAACAACGCCACAGAGGTCGGAAGGCCAGTTACCGACCACGGAGGCCGGTCCGTCCACAGCTGCTCCAGCATCATCAGCACCAGATTTTGCTGCTCTGATGATGATGCTGCAGGAGCAGGCCCGCCGACAGGAGGAACAGGCTCGCCGACAGGAGGAACAGGCTCGTCGGTTGGAGGAACAGCTCCAGCGGGACAAGGAGGAGCAGGCCCGCCGACAGGAGGAACAGGCTCGCCGACAGGAGGAACAGGCTCGTCGGTTGGAGGAACAGCTCCAGCGGGACAAGGAGGAGCAGGGCCGCCGACAGGAGGAGCAGGCCCGCCGACAGGAGGAGCAGGCGCGCCGCCAGGAAGAGCAGATGCTCCTTATAAAGGACCTTCACGCTACCTTCGGGAAAGACATGAAGGAGGTGAAGGATAAGGTTGCTCAACATGACAACCGTCTGTCGGAAGCCGAAACCCGAATCGACCAAGTGAAAAACCAGGTAGACAACGTGATGGCTGACGTGAAACAAACCGTGATGGCTGACGTAAGGAAAACGCTGGATTACCTGAAACTGGGTGATGGAATCGCAGCTCCCGTAGCTACAACACCTTCGCTACGGGGATTCAAAGTGCCACCGTTCGACGGAACTTCTTCCTGGTCGGCCTACAAAATCCAATTCGAGGCTGTCATGAAGGCGAACGGGTGGAATAAAAGTCAGGCCATGACTGCCCTCACCCTGGGCCTGCGTGACCAGGCCTTAACTGTCCTGGAAGCTCTCGGTAAGGAAGTGACTTACGAGCAGCTCCTTGAGGCATTGGAGGCTCGGTATGGCGACGCTCACCTGGAACACGTGTTTCGGGCGCAGCTCAAGGATCGCGTGCAACGCAGCAATGAAAACCTGCAGCAGTGGGCCCTGGAAGTGGAGAAGCTGGTTCGCAAAGCGTACCAGTCCGTACCTGCGCTTATTGATGGGAATCTGCTGCAGGCATTCATCGATGGCATCCGCAACCTTGAAGTTAAAGCTGCTGTGAGGCTCGGTCACCACGGAACTCTTAAGGATGCCTTGGCCCATGCACTGGAGGTGGAAGCGGGGCGGCAGGATCATCGTTCCCATCGCGTCAGGGAGGTTGAAGCGGCTACAGTTCGCGACCGCAATAAAGGATATAGACCTAGGTGCTACGGCTGTGGGGAAAGGGGCCACCTTCGATCCAGTTGCCCTAAGCGGACTGCAGAAAGGAAAGGTGGCTGGTCTCCAGAGGGTAGTGCGGCTAACAGCACCGCCCAGCAGCAGCGGGACGGCTTTGTGGTTAAACACCGCAGCGGGAAGTCTCTTGACAACACAGATGGTTTGTCAAGAAGACCTTGTCCTGAAGACTGTAAGCACTGTACTAGGCAGGAGAGTAAGGAAGTGGTACCTGTAAGGATGCTCAGGACAGACCTCAGCAACGAGTGGAAGGAGAGCCTACAACGTGCACAGCAGGAAGATTCGGACATTAAGCCGATTCTGGAGTGGATGAAGGCCAGAGCTCCTAAGCCCAGGTGGAGTGACGTCTCAGCGATGAGTTCGGTCACAAAAAGCTATTGGGCCCAATGGGACAGCTTGGTGGTTCAGGATGGAGTCCTGTGCCGTAAATGGGAAAACGCTCGGGGAGACAGCTGTCATTTGCAAATGGTTGTCCCTAAAGCTCAAGTACCGGATGTTCTACAGCTGTACCATAATGGTTGTTCAGGAGGTCATCTGGGAGTAAAACGGACTTTACTGAAGATAAGGGAACGGTTTTACTGGATCCACTGTCGGAACGATGTCGAGGATTGGTGTCGCAAATGTACAAGTTGTGCAGCTGTAAAGGGACCTCAGACTCGTAGTAGAGGTGCATTAAAATTGTACAATGTTGGTGCACCATGGGAGAGGATAGCCCTCGACGTTGCGGGGCCGTTTCCGGAAAGTGAAAGTGGTAACAAGTATTTCATGGTTGTGATGGATTATTTCACTAAGTGGCCGGAAGTCTTCGCCATTCCAAATCAAGAAGCTTCGACAGTTGCAGATAAATTAGTTCATGAAGTCTTCTGTCGTTTTGGAGTACCTTTGGAGATTCACAGTGACCAAGGAAGGAATTTTGAGTCCCAAATATTCCAGGAGACTTGTCGAGTTATGGGTACTCATAAGACAAGAACGACTTCTTACCACCCACAATCGGATGGAATGGTGGAACGATTTAATCAGACACTGGAGAGGTACCTAGCGAAAGTTGTGGAAAATCGGCAACGAGATTGGGACAAGCACATACAACCGTTTTTGTTGTCATATCGAAGCGCTGTTCACGAGAGTACGTCGGTGACGCCAGCTTTCGCAAACTTCGGAAGGGAACTACGGCTACCTGCAGATCTGATCACCGGAATACCACCTGATGCCCCCCGCAGTGTAACTGATTATGCGAATGATTTGCGGAACAAGATGAATGACATTTATGAGCACGTCCGACAATCGGGCCAGCAAATGTCTGAAAAGATGAAAACCCGTTATGATCGGAAAATGAACAATAAAGAGTTCGACGAAGGTTCACTAGTGTGGTTGCACAATCCAGTCCGCAGCAAAGGGAAATCTCCTAAGCTTCAAGCTAAATGGGACGGACCGTACCGGATTGTGACTAAGATCAATGACGTAACCTATCGGATACGGAAAGGTGCAAGAGGTACTCCTAAGATCGTCCATGTGGATCGACTGGCGCGTTATTACGGGGCCGATAATGCTCGGGACGAGCATGTCTTAGGAGGGGGCAGTGTTGCGCGCCAAAAATAATGCTTGATACATCGCCATGTATCGCCATTAGTTACCACTAGCGCCATCTTGTAGCGGGTAGCAGAACTAATACCTTGGCCTTGGTACTAGGACATTGACCCTTCCTGTAGGTACTAGTAGTTCCGAGAACTATCGACGTCGAGTCGGTCGGGACCGCTATGTACTCGAACATACTAGATGTTTCTAAAGTAGCTCTGTGGGACTATATAAGGCGGGCGCGAGCCGCGAGACACATAGTTTTGAATAAGCTATACATGCGATAACATCGAAAGCGATATTCGAGTGCGACTAGAAGTGATCAGTAAGTGACATTGTGTTTCTTTATTTGTGTGTTTGAGCTGTAATTAGTGTTGGTGAGTAAAGTGTCAGTTTTTTGGTTATTAAATCGGTAGTTTTTATTGTAACGAACCCCAAGCTCGTAACAGTATGTTACAAGGAGCGACTGCCTATCTGACCCCCACAACACAGTTTCTACTACAGATACCCCTTGGCAAGACTGGTTCTCAGACTTTAGGGCTTCTGACTATCCGTAACGACTGCAAAATTCAACGAATGACAACCAGGACCAACTGCTTTTGCAAATTGTTTGTGTTATTCAATGAAGGCTCCTACAAACAGACGCGACACGCGATATAATCGCGCGCAACACAAAGGCACCACTCGTTGCGCGACTTGCGGTGCCTTTGTCTCGCGTGTCGTGTCGCGCCTGTTTGACGGAGCTTTTAAAATATAGTAGGTATACCTCAACTTTCAATGTTTATTTACTACACTACCAACTTCTACTTAATTGTCAACTTTAGGTAACCTAAAGTTGAAAATTAAGCAATGTAACCTAAAGTGAGCATAATACGGCTAGCCTATAATGTTCCCACTGCGGACTCAGGCCTCCTTTCGTTGAGAGGGAGTGGGCCGTAATCTACCACGCGGGTAATCTGTGATGAGGGCCCAGTGCAGGTTGGTAGATGTCACATGTCTTCCAATTTTTGGTTCTACGACATGCCGGTTTCCTCACGATGTTTTTCTTCACCGTTTTTAAGAGCATGAAATTATTTACACAAAGTAAAGCGCGTGCCTCGGTTCGAACTCACGACCTACAACTCGTAAGTCGGGATCGGTACCACTGGGTCACCACTGCTCCTTATTTAATGGCAGAACTATGACATAATACCGCGAGCCGCTTCGGCTGCGTCAACACTATTTGTAATAACATGCAGCGGGATTATCCGAAAGGGTTATCGCTGGCCCGGAACATAAAGGGCTAAGGAAGGAACACGGGTGGGTTTTAGTCAGTAAGAGTCTGATACTCCCTTCTGCTCCACCCAGAGCGAGGGGGGGGGGGGTTATTTGATGATTTTGGGGGGGTTATTTGAAAAAAAAAAGTCGTCTCGGTTCGGCCGCGTCAACACAGTAAGAGGAAAATTGTTTATTCGAAACGCAGATTATGTTACTATGTCTAACTAAAAAAGGAACAACTTCTAAGTGCTGTTTTAGAAAAATATCCATTTAAATAAAAATGACTACATCGCCCGATAAAAACATACGATGACAAAGTCTTCATTGTCGATATGACAATAATCGGATGACTTAGTAATAAGATTTAGTGCGATGGGCTTTATTAATCTGTTCTAATCTGATTATGTAGTAGCGATCAATTAATTTATTATTTTATTGAGTATAACCGATTGGAGATTGCTGTTTGAAGAAAAATAATTATGTTGGACTAGCTTCGGCCGGCGACTTCGTCCGCGTTAAATTTCGTGTTCCCCCGACCCACCCCGTCGCATCGCATCGCCTGCCCGCGCTATCACTTTATTTTCGACTAGCTGCGCCCCGCGGTTTCACTCGCGTAAATTTCGATCCCGTATGAATATCGGGATTAAAAGTAGCCTATATGTTAATCCAGCGTGTCAGCTACCTTCATACAAAATTTTATCAAAATTGGTCCAGCCGTTTGAGCGTGAAGAAATAACAAACATATTATAAACACACACACACCCTCACACTCACACACACACTCACAAACTTTCGCCTTTATAATATTAGCGTGATTAGCGTTCTTTCTGACGTTTTTTCTTTTTGCTCGGCCCCTGTGGGTCATAGCGCGATGTTAATCCTATAGCCTTCCTCAAGCATTGAGCCATCAAATGCTAAAATAATTTCTCAAATACGACTGGTAGTTCCAGAGATTAGTGCGTTCAAACAAACAAACACTTCAGCTTTAAGTATAGGTACAGACGCCAGCACATCAAGGTACCCGAAACTGTCAAATTTTCCCAATCAACTTTGAACCTTATGGTTTAGCGACACAGTTGAAAATCTATTAAAGAAACTTGTCAGATTGTAGTAGCTTGATGTGCTGGAATCTGTACATTCAATCAATCAATCAACTCAGCGTATCGCAGTCCACTGCTGGACATAGGCCTCCTCTAGGCTGCGCCACAGCACCCTATCCTCAGCCTTCCGCATCCAGTCTACCCCAGCCACCTTCTTTAGGTAGATTAGTAGAAATAAATTGCGTGAGTATAACCGATTAGAGAAATAGAGATTGCTGTTTGAAGGAAAACTAAAAAATATTCAAATATGGAAAGCCTCAGTGCGCAAGTCCGACTCACATGCACTTGAGCGGTTTTTTTTTTTGAACAGCTCCCGGGCATAACCAACGAAAAATAAAAATGAGTTTTTAATCATAGGGTAATTTTGGAAGCTGTGGCTAATCGTTTATTAGCTGGGGAGAAATTACACAGGCCGACAATTTTTTTCCCAGAAACCAGACTATGCTTTTCCGAAATTTTCGTGTATGCGGATTGTTCTACGTTTGAGAATTCATCAGTCTATTGGAAAATTTCAAAATGCAATTTCTCAGCGAAAAAAAAAAGGTATTTGAGTAAACGCAACGTCATTTTAAAGAGGAAGACTAGTCCTTTGAGATGCTATTAATAATTTTTGAATGAAAATAGGATCGGCTGTTCTACATAACCACAAAAATGAGAAAAAACGGTATTTTTTGCACTTTTAGGTTAGGATATCTCGAAACCCTGACGTGATAGAGCAATTTTGATTCGAATTCAGCGCGGCAAAATCCTTCGGAAAAGTATAGTCTGGTTTCTGGGAAAAAATTTCGTCGGCCTGTGATAAATCGGTCATGCGGTGAAATTATTTTACGGTGTAGGTATTTATGATAGTGTTCAAGAAGGCATTGTTATTATCAGTGCTGCCACTTGAAAACTAATGCGTATTTTAATGATAGATTAGTTACAACTGACCATAAGTTCAAGACAAGACTGAGTCTTCTACTTAATAAAACTCTTAAATTCACTGACCGACAACGTACAGTCTGAACTCGGGGTCTAGAAGCTCGAAATCCTGCACTAGACTTCCTTATAACAAGCACTAAGGTAGGATTTTTGAAAATTCATACCCTAAGGGGGTTTAAAAAAATAGGTGGCTTAAATACGGGATGCAGCTGAATACCAGTACATGGGGCCACTGCCTATCTGACCTCCACAACCCAGTGAATGGGTACACAAAACCCTTGGTAAGACTGGTGGTCAGACTTTTGGACTTCTGACTACCCATAAGGACTGTAGATTTACAAATGACAGCCGGAACCAACAGGCTTGACGTGCTTTCCGAGGTATGGAGGCATGATACGTAATTTTCGTTTTTACGAAATAGATGCGAAAAATGTGAAATTTAATAAATAAGTGTGATTGCAACGTTTACAAAGTAGTGCGAAATGTTGTGTTTTCGTGCGACTCCGACTCGCACTTGGCTGGTTTTTTTTTTAAATAAATGGGTACGTGATTTTAAATGTTGAGTTTTTTTTGGCAAGTAATAGCGATATTTTGCATTTTGAGTTTATTTTTATGCGAATTTTTGATTTGCGAAATATATGATTGTAACCCTAATGGTCACCCATCCACAAACAGACCCGTGCGGCTGTTATCGTTTAGCCACGAGCCCCTCTTATTATAACGCACCGTTTAGCAATATTCTGTTTTCAATAATAACAATAATTCATGTTCGAATTACGTAATAAAAAGCTGGAAATATATCAGCGATGGTTATCGTTACAATAAAGTTAAATTGCTCTGTGGTGGCCATCGCTGGCAGCAGGCCAACGATTGACAAATAATATTACACCTACCACCAAATAATATTACATTGACAAATAATATTATTGTAGAACACTAAATGGTTTATTCATCATCATCATTTCAGCTGAAAGACGTCCACAGCTGGACATAGGCCTCCCCCAAGCACCTCCACTTCGACCGGTTCTGTGCTGCTTATCACATCTAACGGGTTCCTGCGGCCTTCACAAGGCCGTCGGACCACCTTGTGGGAGGCCTTCCAACGCTACGTCTTTCGGTACGCGGTCGCCACTCCAGAACCTTTCGGCCCCATCAGCCATCTGTTCTGCGAGCAATGTGCCCTGCCCACTGCCTCTTAAGTTTGGCAATTCAATATGTCAGTTACCTTGGTTCTCCTGCAGATATACTCATTCCTGATTCGATCACCCAGGGAAACTCCAAGCATAGCCCTCTCCATTGCCCTTTGGGTGAAATAGCCTTGAAGAATGGTTTTTTAACATAATATTATTATGAGAATACAACAGTACGATTTTGCATCACTGTCCAAATAATAGTGACCTTTGTTCTCGTTTAAATAAGGTTGCTGTTTGGTCGCTGCCATTGACAAGACTGTCAAAATCATTGTGATCTTTATCCTCGTTACAATAAGGTTACTTTTTAAATAACTGTGAGCGGAGTGTAGGTACGTATAAGCATTTATGCCAGATTACCGTTGAAAATTGAAAATCAGAGGTGGAAACCAATATATAATCAACTTATATAATATTCCCACTGCTGGGACACAGATCTCTTCTCTTCGAGAGAGTGGGCTGTAATGTACACATGACACCAGCACATCAAGCTACCCGAAACTGTAAAATTTGTCCAATCAACTTTGAACCTTATGCTTTAGCGATAAAGTTGAAAATCTATTAAAGAAAGACAGTTTGTAGTAACTTTATGTGCTGGCGGCTGTGCCTACCACCCATGCCCAGTGTGGGTTGGTATGTCACATGTATTCGAATTTTTGGTTCTAGAAAATGCCGGTTTCCTCACGATGTTTTCCTTTAGCGTTTCGAGAGTGGTGATGAAATAATTTATACAAATTAAAGAGTCTGCCTGAGTTCGAGCCTACGTAATAAGGTAATTAATGTAAAAGAAGAAATATCTTTGTCTGAATTATTTAGCATCCTTCAAGAAGTACCACTTCAAAAGATGACACGAATTCATTGACTTTACAGAAAATGAGAATCAATAAATTGAAATGTTCGAGATCAATCATAGAGGATACTTTTTGTGCACTAAGGAAGGTTCAAGAGACAACGGAATGACTGTGCTATCTGTCCGTATGTATTTGAACGAATTGGTCATCCCACTTCCATTTGCGTCCACTAATGCGCACTACATCCGATCTGAAATCGAGATAATGACGGTCCGAAACGACTACAAACGTCGTCAAAGTGTTCGAAATTCGAAACGGATTCGAATCTAGTGCGGAACCCGTGATACAAAATATTTATTTATTTACTATCTTCGCCTGTGATTTTCCCCGCATCATGCTATCACTTCTTTTTCGCTTATTGTTCTTTCTGACTTTTTTCTTTTTGTTTGACTCCTAATGGTCCTAGAGTGATGTAAATAATTTTTCAAATCCGACTGGTAGTTTCAGAGATTAGCGCGTTCAAACAAACAAACTGTTCAGCTTTATTATTAGTGTTAGTATATATAAATGCAAAGTATTTATTTAACACCTAACCCACAAACGATCAGAGGCAAACATAGATGCCATAGACATTTTTTTTTTGGTTCATTTCGTCCCTTTCTGGGACAGGCAAAGGGAAGATGCCATAGACATTTCTACCATTTGTTTCTTTTTTTTTCATCTCTGTAACGCGCAAATATTAACGATGAAGTGACTCAACATTAATTTGCAAGTATAATCATTTTCCTTACAATATAATACTAAGTTTTCCTTCCACTAACAAAGATGTTGATACTATTGAGATAAAGATTTCTATGAAACCGCGGCACGACCACTTTTTGTTCATGAGTCAGTGACTGTATTATCTTATCGCTATGTATCTGTGATCTATATATACTATCTATTTAAGAAAATAACTTACTATCGCGCAGTACTCAGAGGAGATAGTTGTCGTGGAAAGAAAAACAAAGAAAGAACAGAAAATGTAAGTACCAACCTACCTACCTTTAAGGGTTGATTTTTCCAACGCCATATAACTTTATCGTAGGAATAATTTTGAATTTTTGACAGTTCTTCCATACAAAAACTGTCAGACGCCATATTTATTCCACGAATAAAAATAATTGTTGGATTGAAAAGTCAGCCCTCAATGGTTTTTCATAGATTTATTAACTGATAAGAAAATAGGGTGTGGCATGGGACATCATATAACCGTGAATTCAGCTCTTGATTCTAGACTAGTGTAGAAAATTTTCGTAGTTATAAAAAAAATCTGCTGTTCCATAGAAACGTGCAATACCTATGCGGTCAAAATGTATGGAAGAGCTAATCGTTTTTTTTTTTTAATAACAGACGAAAAATTTCAACGCAGGGGTTCAGAATCCATGGTACAGATAACGCTATCGAAGACGCGCCCCACTCTTCTTCCTAAAGCTTACTGTATAGTGTGCAACATTCCGCTAGTGTTTTGATTTTGTAGATACACACTGATTACTTGTTAATGTAGTGGGTATTAGTGTGTATCGAAAACACTAGCAGAATTAACAAGCTATAACTACTAGTGATTAGGAAGAAGAGTGGGGCGCGTCTTCGTGGATGGCACTATCCGTAACAGGTTGCGAGGCGATCCTGTATGTTAGTTATACTTGACAACTATTTAGTTTATATAGATTTGTAAAATATGATAGACTAGCAGTGCCCCGCGGTTTCACCCGCATAAGTGTCGATCCCGTGGGAATATCGGGATAAAAACGATCCTATGATGATTTGGCAGAGAAATAGATTGATCTCTCTGCCAAATTTTATCGAAATCCGTTCAATGGTTTAAGCGTGAAAAGGTAACATACAGACAGAGTTACTTTTGAATTTTTATAGTATTGGTATGGATTATTTCTAAGAATAGGTACTGAGCTATATTTTGTAACACAGTGAAGAAAACACATTTTTATTGTAAATGTTTGTAAGTAGGATTGTACAGACGCCAGCACATCAAGCTACCCGAAACTGTCAAATTTTCTCAATCAACTTTGAACCTTATGGTCTAGACATAAAGTTGAAAATCTATTAAAGAAATTTGACAGATTGTAGTAGCTTGATGTGCTGGCGTCCGTACAATCTCTTTGACATGCCTTTAATATTTTTTTAAAATTGATCAGGTCAAATGACGTGGCGTGAGCCCGTGGCTAAGTAATAACAGCCGCACAGGTCGATCGATCAGGTTAAGCTACGCTTGCCGCGGTTGGTCTGTGGATGGGTGACCATCTTTACAAACCGAGACCCTTCCATGCGTCGGAAAGCACGTTAAGCGGTTGGTCCCGGCTGTCATTCGTGGATCTTTGATAGTCGTTACGGGTAGTCAGAAGCCCGAAAGTCTGACAACCAGTCTTACCAAGCGGTCACGGTATTACCCAGTAAATGGGTTGTGGAAGTCAGATAAGCAGTTGCTCCATGTAAAATATTGGTAATTAGCTGCATCCGGTTAGATTGGAAGCCGACCCCAACATAGTTTGGAAAAGTCTAGGCAAATGTGATCAGGTCGAATGACGCAGCAGCACTTATTAAAAAAGTTTTGAAAATGACTTAGTTTTGGACAAATTAAGGCTCCTGCAAACAGGCGCGACGCGTGACACAAAGGCACTGCTCGTTGCGCGACTTGCGGTGCCTTTGGGTCGCGCGCGATTTTATCGCGTGTCGCACCTGTTTGAAGGAGCCTTCATAAAGATTAAAAATAACAATGGTCAAACGACCAGTATTCTACATTAGCCCTGGATTGCAAGAGCTGGTCATAGGGCTCTCCCTAAAAAACGCAAAAGCCAAAAGCCTCTGCTTTTGTCCAAAAGTGGAGTACTAACAGTAACAGTACCATTTAACAAAAAAGACATCATACTCAGAAAGAAAAATAACTGCCACCTGCCACTGCCACCGGCGCATCCTGGACAGTCACACCCAACACCATTGACTATTTGACTGGCCAATTCTTCCCTTATGGTCGTAGGGCTAACGCCCGCCTGGTTTGCGACCACCCTCCCACCGGAGTCCGGCGTCAAGCAGCCTGCTGTGTTTCGTCGATGCGTGGGAGTTCCAGTGCTTTAGGCATCTTCTGGGCACGTTCGTTCCATCGTAGACCTCATCCATCGCATTCCATCAGGCGTGATTGAGGTCAAGATGGGTCCATTCAACAAAAAAAAATCTGAAGGACTTTTTTTGTCTTTATTGTTTAAGTTTTTATTTAAATGAAATATAAATATATATAATGTTTTTTTCTGTAAATAAAATAATATGTAAGCAAACAACACAAAACAACGACTTATACCTAATTAATAAATAAAAATAGCAAAATTAAACCCTTACTTAACTAAAACTATATACACAAACTAAAATATAGCGTCGAAAAAAATAAAAATAAATTAACTAAATAATACTCTATTACATTTCAGATGAAGTGCCTGATCCTCATCGCTGTGCTCGCAGCACTTGTCGCCTGCAATGACGCGGCAGCAATACAGAATGCCATCTTCAGGGCCAACATGTACCAGGGAGCCGTCAGGCCAGGAGATTATTTACTTCACAGGTACCTTACCTATTAAACCAAGTCCCACTCATATGCACCACAAATCATGCAAGCAATGCTAGACCGTGTCGTGCAGGCTCTTTGATTGCTCCTTAAAAAATAAATTATATTGAGATTTTTGGGAAAGAAATAAAATTTTCTGGGGAAGTACTGATATACATCACAGAGTTTTTTTAAAAGGTCAGTGGCGGTAACCATTTTGAATCGGATTGCTTTTGATTGTAATAAAAAAATAATCTGAGTCAATCGGGATAGAGAAATCGTTGAATTTAGTCACAAATTGCATAATAACATGTTATCGATGTTATCATAAATAAATTTACACATCAATCATATTTTTTTAAACCAGATGAGGTCGGCGTCTGCCTATTCCGAGAAGAAAAGCCGAAACAAACTCAGAGGTCACAGTCTCTTTTAAAGTCCAGACAAAATCTTGGTCAGATCGTGTGAAGACCATGTAGATTGGTGTCTAAAATGGTCTTTTGAGGAAAGAACCACACAGATTGAGCGGACCTGTCAAATCAGTACACGCATTTGTCAAAAATCGTGCAGCTCAACTCAGAACTTGAGGAGCTCAACGATTCGACGAACAATACCAAAGAAAGGACATTTGGGTAGGCTGCGTAAATTACACAAACTACCAGATCATGATTAAAACTAACTAAGAAGGAAAACAGAAAAAAGAAATGACTCACATAGTTCTCACATTCACAATAATTAAATAAAAAAAATCCTTTACAAAGTAAATATTCATGTCATTGTAGATATAAAATTCATCAATGTCAATGTGTATATAAAAAATATAATCTCTTTGATAATATCAGACAAAATATCTATTTGATAATATCAGACAAATTATCTCTTTGATAATATCAGACAGATAATCTCTTTGATAATATTTTCAGATAATATAGACTGCCTCTTTGGTCTAATGGTCGCAAGCAGCACTGCTGAGCATGAGTATCCGGATTCGATTCCTAAGCCGGGCAAAGTGTTGTAGGGTTTTCCATCTGGCATTTCTCAGTAGAAGCCAGAGGTTTTTTTTTTTCAGGATGGGTAATCATCAAATGACCCCTCCCGCTCTAAGTGAAGCGGAAGGGAGTGTCAGACTCTTACAGACTAAAACCCACCCGTGTTCCTTCCTTAGCCCTTTATGTTCCGGGCCAGTGGTAACCCTTTCGGACAATCCCGCTGACCGAAAATCCCGCCGACCAAACCCGAGGTTTAGATTTGTTGGTTGATGGCAAATGGCTCGTCCCCTAATATATGGGATTTAAACATAACTGGTGGAATGTGAGAGTACTATTATTATTTACGTGTAATATCAGGCATGTAGGACATAATATTATTATCTCATTTTGTAAACAAGTTCAACAACTATTCGATTCAAGTATCTTAGGTTCTGTTATTTACATATGCTACATTAAACTTGTATAATAAAGCCAAGAATACACACGCCTGCGGTTATTTGTACAAAAGTATGCAAATAGCTTGCATGCCCTAATAACTTCTGACTGGTGAAAACATGAGTACCTACCTATGTCACAATGTGCGTTTTTATAATTCCTAACTTTAAAGTGCAATGACATGCAAGGTACGCAGACCCTACTTGCGTACTTTTCTCCAAGTTACATAATTGTTAAGGCGCTACCTCGAAAATAAATCGTAGCGACTGATCTACTATGCGAGCGAAAGTGATGCAATTACTTTTGAAACGCAAAAGAAGAGAGATGGCTATAATGTGCGTGCGCTCGGAATAAAACGACGTATGTGCCAAAACGAATTTACTCCTTTTTAACATAATAAATGAAGTAAATTTAAAACTACGTTGAGTAAACTTTGATATGATAATTCTCTATGTTTTAAATTAAATTCCATTAAATAAGTCTTAAGCGTTACGCCGTGATATCGAAAAAGTAAAAAAAAAATAGATATAACTTTGCATTTCTTTTGTATCGAGAAAAAAACATTCCATCGTGTATTCCTTTTACATGATACTAGACCAAAGAGTCAAAAAACACATACCAAAATGTTGAATCCCTATTCCATATACTTAACAAGTTACACGAAATAGAAAAACCACATTTTATTCAATATATCACCTTTAGTATTGTGTATTCCAGGCTTAATTTTACTAATGAGTCATATTAGTGTGACAGTTAAGTACTTATTTTGTAGATACACGTCATCTGGTGACTTAGCGGGTTTATTGCCCGATGTTATCGCATCGGACGAATAATATCCACAGAACAGATATATCTGTTCCGCGATAATACCTATTCCATGTCTTTCGGACTTATCAGTATCATCGTCATATGAATGCCGTATCGTTCAGTCGATTTAAACTTATAATCAGAAGAGCCGACAGGTTTAATGGATTTCGGCAACATTTCATGACTTGAATTGATTGTATTTTTTTTCCTTGATACATAACAGAATATCACGTCTGTAATCCACGAGGAGGCAGAGCTACAGTGCGCCCACATTTGGTCAGTTATGTTTAAGAGGAAACTAGTCGCGAGCTTGAACTCACTGGTGGTCATGGCCAAAAAGCATGCTGTCTCACCTGGCTTCGTGTCCGACAGAGCTAGTGTCAGTGATGAGCAGTTAGACGTTAGTCTACACGCACAACAACGTCTAGTTCTTACGCATAGAAACACCGCTCCGAACTGATAGACGCGTGAAAAAATTCGAAAAGTGCTTCGGAAAATCGAGTTTTATGAAAAAATCACTGATTAAATCAATTACAAATAAAGTTTATTCAACTCTTCAATAACTGGTCCTTATCGATACGGACTTGGTTTTGAAGATTTTACAGTTCTTCTATTACTTATTTACACCCAAAGTTACGTTAAAAATAGCAAGAAAAACGAATCTTTGTTTGCTCATAACTTTTTAATGGCTTTTTATTTTACTATTCTGTTTCCGTATAGACAAAATTAATAATAAGTCAAAACGATATCATGTTTATCTTTAGATGCACAATGTCAAACAGTAGAGTAATACTTTCCCGAAATTTGTATGGAAAAAATATCGAATAGTGGCACCTTAAGTCTCCCATATTGTTATAGGGGGCGAGCTTATTGCCATTAACCGAGCACAAATCCGGTCTGCTACTGCCAAATTCCTGATGGAAAAACTATATATATCACTTTGTTCGACCAGGAAACCGAAGCCGGGACCTCATGCTCAGCAGTAGCGCTTGCCACCACTAGACCTACGAGAAGTTTTTTTTATTCCTTCCTGATTGTTTATGGTTTTACTCTCCATCCTATGTTTCGGGTTTGCTCGACAAGATTTGTTCTCGACCAGAGACCTTAGGTTTCATCTCGAGACGAGATCATAATAATTATGTCGAGTTTATTCGACTTTATTAATTACTAGCTGACTCGACGCACTTCGTAGCGCCTTAGTATTAAATAATGTGACAAAGTTCAATAGCTATAAATTTGCAGAAAACCAAAAATACATTCGAATAGCCTCGATGACGTTATTCATTAAGTTTTTTCACAGTCAGTCTCGTTTCATTGCACAGTCGGGGTTGATTAATGTCACGCAGCGTGATGACAACGGATCCTATTGTAAATTGTGCGGCGGGCGGGAGTTCAGGCAATTCCAATGAATTCAAAAACTCTGTGGGATAGTTGACTACGTCATTCTGTCGTAAGTCCTGTGCGTTTCAGACACACGTTTCAATTCATTGTTCCGACGATGAAGCACAATATCTCTAGATTGCAAATATTCTCCAACAATGATAATTGTCACTTCGTCGATTGTCGCTGAATTAAACCTCCTGTTTGACAGGTACGAACAGTTTATGGGATAATAAAATTGTTGCTTTTACTGTTTTCCATAAAACTTCTTCATATTTTCTCACCTTTTAAACCTTCCTTGGACTTCTACAAATATTTCAAAACCAAAATTAGCCAAATCGGTCCAGTCGTTCTCGAGTTTTAGTGAGACTAACAAACGTCATTTCATTTTTTTATAATTATATAGATTAAAGAACTAGCTGTACCCGCGACTTATTGTGCATGTCGGAAAACAAGTTAGATTTCATGGGTTTTAATTTTTTTGCTCAGAACCCTATTTTTTTTCTAAAATAAATTAGCCTAGCTTGCTCCTTATACCATCAGCTATCTGCTAGTGGAAGTCCTGTCAAAATAGGGCCTGCTGTTTCAGAGATTAGACGGAACAAACAGACAGATAAAAACAAAAAAAAAAATTGTTGTATTACTTACCGTATCTATCTATTCATACACGAAATCTCTAAAGGGGTATTCATCATTATGAACAATGCAGATTTTTTTTTGCGATTTCACGTTTTTTTCCTATAGTAAAAGTTGTTCATAATGATGAGTAGGTACAGACGCCAGCACATCAAGCTACTACAATCTGTCAAATTTCTTTAATAGATTTTCAACTTTATCGCTAAAGTATAAGGTTCAAAGTTGACTGGGAAAATTTGACAGTTTCGGGTAGCTTGATGTGCTGGCGTCTGTACAATGACCCCTTCAGATATTTCATGTATGAATAAATGGACCTTTTAAAACGGTATTACGACAATTTTTTTTTTGTTTTAGTCTGTCTGTCTGTCTGTTTGTTCAGGCTAACCTCCGAAACCTATTTTGACGGAATTTTCACTTAGTAAAAAGCAAAATGCAATTAATAAAATACTGTTATTTTGACATTACAAACAGACTCTTCAATTTTTTTTATTTGTATATAGTCTGTTATAGTCTCACAAATGCTAAAATAAAAAAAAATCTTTATTGTTTCAGGAACTACTACTATAAGTCACCTATTGCGAACGCAGTACAGTACCAGGACATCACTTACAGAGGAGCCAACAATGTCCGCATCTCCTACATAGCGGCCACAGAGGTCGGAGGTACTCAGTGGGGAATGCCCTCCCTCATGGCAGGAGGTGTTGGCTGGAACAACGTGACCATCAGGCTGACATCCTCCAGGAGCTATGGATACTACTACATGGTCGAAATCTGGGGCCAATAATCATTTAGATAAATGGACAACTTTTACGACGAATGGACAACTTTTACGACGAATGAACAACTTTTACGGCGAATGGATTTTTTTCGACGGGGTTAAATATTTGTATCTGGGGTTTTATTACAAAAAGTATTAATTAATTTATTTTTTTAAATTCTGATTAGAATAAATAAAAATAAAAAAATTATTTATGCTTTTTTCTTTTGCTTTTCTTATGAGGTTTGGAGTGTGATTAATTTATTATTAAATTGGGACATAATCACTTACGCTTTTCCTACAAACGTAGGTATACAGTACAGCATCTTAATTGCATCACATACTATCAATCCATTGCTTCATATGTTCGAAAAATGTGACTACTCAACAACGTAAATAACGCAATGAATGTTGTTGAACTGTCAAAATGAAAGCGTGCGCCACTAAAACATGATGGCGAAATATGGATGTACAGACGCCAGCACATCAAGTTACCCGAAACTGTCTAATTTTCCCAATCAACAGCGATAAAGTTGAAAATCTATTAGAGAAATTTGACAGACTGTAGTAGCTTGATGTGCTGGCGTCTGTACCTAGAGGCAGAACTATCTAAACACGTTAATATACTGATCTTGCTGCAGGTAAATGCTGTCAAGATTGTAGGCGTGGAACATCTGCGAGAACAACCCACGCTTCTTCTCCGAATAATATTCCTTCTGACTCCTACTTGGATTCGACTGAAAAGTATCGAAAGTAATTAACTCGGCAGAGGTTCAATATTACTCTCGATAATTTTCAGTCCAATTGTATTTTCCTTCAGCATTTTCCTTAAGATTTCTCCTAATTATCAAAGCTTTTGTAACAAAGCAGATTGTATTAAGATAACAGGCTTTATTATGAACCGTCGCCACTAAACTACTACGTATTAATTTCACAACATGTAGGTATTATACCTATTTGTGGTGAATTTATTGAATTAGTCATTGATAAATAGTTGATATTATCTTATCATTTGGTGACCAAGTACTATATATATTATCTCCTGCGGGTAGTTAGGTACTTATATTCACATTGTACTCTGAGGAGATAGCTACTGTGGTGTTTTACGGGACTACCTAATAAAAAAACTAAAAATGTAAGTACTTATGTGTTTTCAAATGTTTTTTTTGGCTTTTTCTATCAAAATAATATTATACTGTCTTATTTCTGAATGCTCATTCTGTATCGATTTTTTTAACATATCTAAATTGGTAACTATGTGACATTTTAGATGAAGACGTGCCTGATCCTGATCGCTGTGCTCGCAGCACTTGTCGCCTGCAATGACGCGGCTGCAGTCAAAAATGTCGCCACCAGGGCCAACATGCACCAAGGAACTTACAGGCCAGGAGATAGACTGCTTCACAGGTATGTACCTATATCAAAACAAAGTCTTCTTTTTCGCTCCATATGACACGATAATACTCGTACAATACAATCAAATTCGATTGCAATACTGACAGTGGTAACAGGGGGCTTACTATCGTAACTCCGTCAACGAAGATACGTTCACGTCCAAAAGTAGTTCGAAGCTTCGGAGTGAACTAGTTATATACCCGATTAATTATCTTTTTCGGACGCGCGACAACGCATCAGGAGTAGGAGCAACTGTCGAATCTTGTTGTCATTCATTCTTAGTTCGGGAATTATTAATCGTATGTCCGTAAGTGACACAAAGGAGGAAATGCACGTAGCTTCGGCGAAAACTTCGGATTTCGTGCTTAGGGAGTAGACCCCCAGATTAGCTAGATAACAGGTGTTTTCTTAAGAGAACGGAACCAGTAATTTTCTCTTCGATCGTCAACATGTTAAAAGTTTAGACTTCTTTATGTATCTTTCCATTATAAGACAATTATATTCACAATGATATTTGACAACTTGGTACTTAAGGCCTTAAGGCATTCAATAAGAAGATATGTAGTGGAATCTTTGATCTATAAACGTATTTTTTGCAATAAGATATAAACTCGAGTGAAGCACGGGTGCACATTGGTTGAAATCGTCTTGCATCTCGTCTGTATTTGCGCGACTCCCACACGTCTCCGCTACAGTGGAAACACGAGTCATTCACGCGGTCGAGATTGAATAACGTATTATAAGTAAAAATAATAAGTCTCACAAATATTTTACATGCATTTTTCGTTTCAGTGCCTACTACTCCAAGAACCCTATTATGAACGCAGTACAGTACCAGGACATCACGTACCGTGCACCCAACAACGTGCGCATCACGTTCCTCGAGGCGGTAGAGGTCGGAGGTACCCAGTGGGGACAGCCCTCCGTCAGAGCAGGAGGCGTTGGCTTTAACCAAGCGACCATCAGACTGACATCAGCCAGAGGCTACGGATACTACTACTTGGTCCGAATCTACGGTCGTTAAACATTTAAATGAGGATGGACAACTCTTACGACTAATGGATAAAGTTTACGGTGAATGGATTTTTTTTTACGACGGGGTTAAATATTTGCATCTGGGAGTTTATTTTTTAAAGAACTAATTTATTTAAAATAATCTGATTAGAATAAACATATATTTAATTAACTTATTTATGTTTCTTTCTTTTGCTTTTCCTAAATTTGAACATTTGTGAATTTGATTTTCCTAAATTTAAATAGTGTGTTAAACATTGATTCTTTAAATTGGGGCATGAACTTATGCCTTTTCCCACAAATGTAACATCTATACCTGAATGCGCACACAGATCGTCACACGTCTATTTTCATCTATCTGCTCAGTGGCGAAGGTTCTATAAAACTGGATTCCTACCGGCTTCTCTTTGAAAAATGGCACAGTCAGTATTCTATACACAAATAAAATAATCATATTACAGAAATCTACTCCGGCTTACCTCTTACAAAAATTGACCCTTCGCTACTGCATCTGCTAATACACACCGAAACAATTTTATTAAACATGATAAGAAGATAGAATCGGTTTATTTAAAATTTTGTAACCGTTTGTTTCAATAATGTTCAACCTCCCATCCTGCCCTTTGTACCCCACAACACAGACAGTCAAATTGACCTTTGCGCTACCACCGATAACGCCGTGGAAGTGGCGAAGTTTTGGGGCGAACAAAATTTGAATAACTGTTGTGTCATCGATACGAAGGAGAAGCAGAATAAAACTGTGAAATAATGAACTTTTTCAGACACAAACTCTTCACAATAGAAGTCGTCACTATTATCGTTGTGAGCTACCCATTTGGCATTGGCTACATGCCAAAACTAGATAAATAATAAAATTTATGGGATAGGAATTTCTTCTGACACTTTATTTTTTTATTATACTCAGTTTTATATCATCTGCTTAGCCTTTACCCAACTATGTTGGGGTCGGCTTCTAGTCTAACCGGATGCAGCTGAATACTAGTATTTTACATGGAGTGACTGCCTATCTGACCTCCACAACCCAGTTACTGGGTAATACGATACTCCTTGGTAAGACTTGTTGTCAGACTTACGGGCTTCTGACTACTCGTAACGACTGTCAAAGATCCATGAATGACAGCCGAGACCAACGGCTTAACGTGCTTTCCGAGGCACGGAGGGGTCTCGGTATGTAGAGATGGTCATCCATCCAAAGACTAACCGCGGCAAGCGTAGCTTAACCTGATCGATCGACCTGTGCAGCTGTTATCATTTAACTTAATTTTATCTTATTTTCAGCCACAGTTTACAATAATAAACCCTTCAGATATTTCATGTATGTATAGATAGACCTTTTAAAACGGTATTATGATTTTTTTTTGTTTTAGTCTGTCTGTCTGTTTGCTAATCTCTGAAACCTGACGGGACTTTCACTAAGTAAAAAACAAAATACATTTAGTAAAAAGCTGTTATTTTGACATTACAAACAGACTCTTAAATTTTTTTTATTTGTATAATGTATACAATATGTAACAAAAACTCTGTTGTTCCTTCTACCTACGTTTTAACAATCGGTATACATGCGCAATAAAGCAAGTCATTTACAAAAACTGTTCAACAAAAATAATTACAATTAATATTTAATTATTAATATTTGTAATGTTCAACTGATTTCTTACCTCTGCATGAAGCGATGACGCAAATACAGAAAGAGATAGAACGTTCCCGCCAATCTTTGATAGGTGCCGCTGCGCCGGTGCACCCCCGGCGCTGAACTACTTGTTTTGTACAGAAGTTCGTGACCTTGGCCAGCTGTTGTTTGTCACTTTAACGAATGCATCTTTGAAAATGTTGGTTTACACGGTATTTTTATGCGCAATTGATAATTGTTAAAACTACATTTAACACTTCACTACATTTTAAAAAAACAAAGTCGCCGTGTCTGTTACATTTAAAAACCTGACCTGCTCCTCGATGTCAGTATCGAGTCTTCGGTCTGCCTGCTTCAGCTAGACGTTAATCTCGTCCGTGCACACTGCCGGTATTGTACGTACGTATCGTATGTGCAAAAGTTGGAATGCCATCACCGACGGTGATAGTACCTACACTCGCAAAACGTTCGCAAAAAAGTTTGCTTGCTTCTGTATAAGTTGAAAATTTATTGTTATTAAAGAAATTTGACAGATTGTAGTAGCTTGATGTGCTGGCGTCTGTACCTAGAGGCAGAACTATCTAAATACGTTAATATACTGACCTTGATGCAGGTAAATGCGCGGAGCATCTGCGAGTACAACCCACGCTTCTTCTCCGAATAATATTCCTTCTGACTCTTACTTGGATTCGACTGAAAAGTATCGAGAGTAATTAACTCGGCAGAGGTGCAATATTACTCTTGATAATTTTCATTCGAATGGTATTTTCCTTCAGCATTTTCCTCAAGATTTCTCCTAATTATCAAAGCTTTTGTAACAAAGCCGATTGTATTAAGATAAAGAGCTATTTTATGAAACGTCGCCACTACGTAATACCTACTTGTTGTGAATTTAATGAATTAGTCATTGATAAATACTTAATATTATCTTATCATTTGGTGACCAAGTACTATATATATTATCTCCTGGGGGTAGTTACTTTGTATTCACATTGTACTCTGAGGAGATAGCTACTGTGGTGTTTTACGGGACTACCTAATAAAAAAACTAAAAATGTAAGTACTTATGTGTTTTCAAATGTTTTTTTTGGCTTTTTCTATCAAAATAATATTATACTGTCTTATTTCTGAATGCTCATTCTGTATCGATTTTTTTAACATATCTAAATTGGTAACTATGTGACATTTTAGATGAAGACGTGCCTGATCCTGATCGCTGTGCTCGCAGCACTTGTCGCCTGCAATGACGCGGCTGCAGTCAAAAATGTCGCCACCAGGGCCAACATGCACCAAGGAACTTACAGGCCAGGAGATAGACTGCTTCACAGGTATGTACCTATATCAAAACAAAGTCTTCTTTTTCGCTCCATATGACACGATAATACTCGTACAATACAATCAAATTCGATTGCAATACTGACAGTGGTAACAGGGGGCTTACTATCGTAACTCCGTCAACGAAGATACGTTCACGTCCAAAAGTAGTTCGAAGCTTCGGAGTGAACTAGTTATATACCCGATTAATTATCTTTTTCGGACGCGCGACAACGCATCAGGAGTAGGAGCAACTGTCGAATCTTGTTGTCATTCATTCTTAGTTCGGGAATTATTAATCGTATGTCCGTAAGTGACACAAAGGAGGAAATGCACGTAGCTTCGGCGAAAACTTCGGATTTCGTGCTTAGGGAGTAGACCCCCAGATTAGCTAGATAACAGGTGTTTTCTTAAGAGAACGGAACCAGTAATTTTCTCTTCGATCGTCAACATGTTAAAAGTTTAGACTTCTTTATGTATCTTTCCATTATAAGACAATTATATTCACAATGATATTTGACAACTTGGTACTTAAGGCCTTAAGGCATTCAATAAGAAGATATGTAGTGGAATCTTTGATCTATAAACGTATTTTTTGCAATAAGATATAAACTCGAGTGAAGCACGGGTGCACATTGGTCGAAATCGTCTTGCATCTCGTCTGTATTTGCGCGACTCCCACACGTCTCCGCTACAGTGGAAACACGAGTCATTCACGCGGTCGAGAATGAATAACGTATTATAAGTAAAAATAATAAGTCTCACAAATATTTTACATCACCTTGATATCGTTTCAGTGCCTACTACTCCAAGAACCCTATTATGAACGCAGTACAGTACCAGGACATCACGTACCGTGCACCCAACAACGTGCGCATCACGTTCCTCGAGGCGGTAGAGGTCGGAGGTACCCAGTGGGGACAGCCCTCCCTCAGAGCAGGAGGCGTTGGCTTTAACCAAGCGACCATCAGACTGACATCAGCCAGAGGCTACGGATACTACTACTTGGTCCGAATCTACGGTCGTTAAACATTTAAATGAGGATGGACAACTCTTACGACTAATGGATAAAGTTTACGGCGAATGGATTTTTTTTACGACGGGGTTAAATATTTGCATCTGGGAGTTTATTTTTTAAAGAACTAATTTATTTAAAATAATCTGATTAGAATAAACATATATTTAATTAACTTATTTATGTTTGTTTCTTTTGCTTTTCCTAAATTTGAATATTTGTGAATTTGATTTTCCTAAATTTAAATAGTGTGTGAAACATTGATTCTTTAAATTGGGGCACGAACGCCTTTTCCCACAAATGTAACATCTATACCTGAATGCGCACACAGATCGTCACACGTCTATTTTCATCTATCTGCTCAGTGGCGAAGGTTCTATAAAACTGGATTCCTACCGGCTTCTCTTTGAAAAATGGCACAGTCAGTATTCTATACACAAATAAAATAATCATATTACAAAAATCTACTCCGGCTTACCTCTTACAAAAATTGACCCTTCGCTACTGCATCTGCTAATACACATCGAAACAATTAAACATGATAAGATAGAATCGGTTTACTTAAAATTTTGGAACCGTTTGTTTCAATAAAACTATGTTCAACCTCCCATCCTGCCCTTTGTACCCCAAAACATACAGCCTAATTGACCTTTGCGCTACCACCGATAACGCCGTGGAAGTGGCGAAGTTTTGGGTCAACAAAATTTGAATAACTGTTGTGTCATCGATACGAAGGAGAAGCAGAATAAAACTGTGAAATAATGAACTTTTTCAGACACAAACTCTTCACAATAGGAGACGTTACTATTATCGTTGTGAGCTACCCATTTGGCATTGGATACATGCCAAAACTAGATATGAAAATTTATGGAATAGGAATTTCTTCTGACACTTTATTTGTTTATTATACTCAGTTTTATATCATCTGCTTAGCCTTTACCCAACTATGTTGGCGTCGGCTTCTAGTCTAACCGGATGCAGCTGAATACCAGTATTTTACATGGAGCGACTGCTTATCTGACCTCCACAACCCAGTTACTGGGTAATACGATACCCCTTGGTAAGACTGGTTGTCAGACTTTCGGGCTTCTGACTACCCGTAACGACTGTCAAAGATCCATGAATGACAATCGAGACCAACGGCTTAACGTGCTTTCCGAGCCACGGAGGAATCTCGGTATGTAGAGATGGTCACCCATCCAAAGACCAACCGCGGCATGTATAGCTTAACCTGATCGATCGACCTGTGCAGCTGTTATTATTTAACTTAATTTTATCTTATTATCACACACAGTCAGTCACAGTTTTATCTGATTCTCACTCAGTTTTAAACCTATGATTGGATTTAATGGAGTTCTCTTTAGGTATATAAGGTGGAGACGACAACACGACAATAAATTAAACTTCGTTTATAACTAATTACTTTTTTTATTGCAAAATTGGCTAGCTCTTGTCCTTGATCTCGCTTGGTGACCAACGATGGATAAAGTCTATGATGGAACGAGTAAACCCAGAAGATGCCTATTCACTCTTGCTATGACGGCTGACGCTATATGTGGAAGTGAACTCAGACGCTGGCAGAGAGTTCCATGCTTTGGCTGTCCGCCGACGTTCCTAGTCTGCGTATAAAAAATCAACCAAATATATCTGATCTAATAGTTTGTCAAAGATTAGCAAAACCCATCAATACTGTAAGTTTGTTTGAAAAAATCACTTTTAATTATTGTCATCTTCATTTATTGTATCATATATCATATCATCACAGTATCCGCTAGTTACCGCTGGCCCGGAACATAAAGGGCGAAGGAAGGAACACGGGTGGGTTTTAGTCAGTAAGAGTCTGACACTCCCTTCCGCTCCACCCAGAGCGGGAGGAGTCATTTGATGATTTCCCATACTGAAAAAAAAAAAATCCATACTATAAATGCGAAAGTGTGTCTGTCTGTCTGTCTATTACTTCTTCGCGCTTAAACCGCTGAACCGATTTAGATGAAATTTGGTACAGAGGTAATTTGAGTCCCGGGAAAGGATATAGGATAGTTTTTATCCAGATATTACCACGGAATCGAAACTTACGCGGGTGAAACCGCGGGCGCTGCTAATTATTAATAATGTATTAAAAGACATGCAAGTGTGCATTCTTCTCATCCTCACTTACGGCTTTTTTTTTTTTCAGGATAGGAAATCATCAAATGACTCCTCCCGCTCTGAGTGGAGCGGAAGGGAGTGTCAGACTCTTACTGACTAAAACCCACCCGTGTTCCTTCCTTCGCCCTTTATGTTCCGGGCCAGCGGTAACCCTTTCGGACAATCCCGCTGACCCGGCAGGCTTCGGCCCTTACGGGCCCCTTCTTTTAATGCTGACATCTCTTTGAGGCGCGCGTGGAACACGTACGCGCCGTCCGGCACGGGCCTGGTCCTGATCGGACGGTGAGCTACCCATTACTCTCCGCCCGCAGGCCCGCGCCTACGGTGGCTGGCAGTCGTCGCGCGGCTCCCGACGCCCGGAGCGTCTCCCGCGGCGGCTGGGACGGGAGGCTCTCTCCCTCAGCCGTCCCGCCGCCTCCTTCGCTAGCATGACTGCTTCGCAGAAGGAGGCGACTGCTCCCCACTCCCTCTCGCCCCGGACCATGGCTTGAACCAGGCCCGGACGCGAGAGGTCGCCGCCGCTGCCGATCGCCTCTACGAGGACACGGCGGTGCTCCGCCCAAGCGGGGCAGACCTCCACCGTGTGCTCCACCGTGTCCTCTGGGCGATCCTGGCAATGGTGACACCCGGGCGTTTCCTCCCGCCTGATTATGTGCAGGAACCTACCGAAACTTCCGTGTCCGGATCCTCACTTACGGCTCAAACATTAACAAATCAGCAGAGGTCAGTCAGAGAACGGACCGGAATATTCTGAGAATTCAACTTTTAGGCTGAGTGAAGAATACAGTAATCTGTTTCATAACAAGAATAGCTGCTGTCACTCAAAAAGCTGCTTCCCTAAAATTAAATGGGACTGGATGATATATTTGCCCACGAGACTTTCATAATGGCTGTAGTGTATACAGATATTCTTATGATTTGTCTCGAGCGCACACGTCACAAGGTGCGGGCTGAGTGGGGGGCATTCGATGCCGAACCGCCGGCCCACAAGCACGTGGTGGTGCGTAGGCGAGCCGAATACTATTTAAATATTGTATAGCTGTACCAGCTACTACATTTGGCGACGAGGACAAAACAAAAAACTGTAAGTAAAGTGATCTAATTAAAAAAAAAAAAAAAAAATGTGACTGTGGCGAGATTATAATCATGTACTAATAGAAAATAAAACTTAACTATTGCAAACACTGGAATGATACTATTATGCCACAACACATTTTATTTCCTTAGCTTCATGAAATTGTTTACCTAATGAAAACAAGGTACCCACTTAGGTACTAACATTAAACTTAAAACCTTAACTCTGCTATTTATGCTAAAGTTAAAACGTTAATCGTAACGGTGCAGTAGTGGTGACAACTGATTAATCTTTTATTTAAGTTGTTTAACATTGACAATCATTGTTGTTTACGTAAAGATGTGCTATGAATGACTCATTACATCGGCACGCCGCGCGCTGCCGAACGCAGCTGCACTGGTAACTTATAAGAATTATCAATTTGTATTTGATTGTTATACGATACGCTTAATAAATATTTTGACTTAGTATATATAGGTACATTTCGCCATTTAGTGCCTATCTACCACCTACCGGGTTGGCAAATGTACCTAACGCATACAATTTGTCAATCAGTTTAAACTGCTAATATTCAAACGGAAAAAAAAAAAGAGAAATGTAGGCATGTTCACATGTGGGTGCAGACGTTAAACTGTTTACCTACTTATTTAAGGAAGGATGTACCTGGATAATATTATCCTATTGTATACCTAGATAAGATTTCACATAATAATATACCTACCCAATTAGGGTTTATGGTTTCAGTAGTAAATACTTTTTAGTGCTGCCTATTATAACTACCTAAATAAGTCGTTTATTTTACGACTTCCTTCAGTAAATAAGTTGAGGTATTGATCACGATCGCCTAGTCCCACAAAATTTGTGTATTAGACACACATTTAATGTGTGTGTAGTGTCTTAGTTGATTAAATTAGCTTAAAAACATCATGCTTAATACTATATTGAAACTATAGGCATAGGTCTATTGTTAGTAGGTACTTAAATACTTCGGAATACTTAGGTACTTCAAAGACAATTAATGTTTGGTTGGTGACGGAGTATAATAATAACCTACTTCCACGTAAGCTAGCGGAGTGCGTGGTGAAAGCAGCCTGCACTGCTAGTCATTACATTGACTCAGTTTGACAATGTTCAAAGGATCACTAATTGACAACATTAAATCATGGGTAGGTATAATACACATCATGTGGCGCCATGGAAACGTTGTCATTGAGTGTTAAAAATAAGCAGTAATATCTGATCATTAAATTGATATTGGAACAACAATAAACTGGTTGTTCCAGGGTATTGCCATGTCCCAACTCATACTTGAGTTTGAATAAGCAGTATTATCTGATCATTAAATTGATATTGTAACAACAATAAACTGGTTGTTCCAGGTTATTGCCATGTCCCAACTCAAACTTGAGCTTAAATAAGCAGTATTATCTGATCATTAAATTGATATTGGAACAACAATAAACTGGTTGTTCCAGATTATTGCAATGTCCTAACTCATACTGGAGTTCAAAAAGCAGTATTATCTGATCATTAAATTGATATTGAAACAACAATGTTGGTTGATTCCAGGTAATTGCTATGTCTCAACTGATGCTTGAGAAGTTCGACTGCGAAGGAGAACCTTCTTCGGTTGGAGCTCGATGGGAGCGTTGGAAACGAGCACTCTTTATTTATCTCGAAGCTTCTGGTATCGATAAGAGTGAAAAGCAAAGAGCAAGCTTATTGCATTTTGGCGGTTTAGAATTACAAGAAATATTCTATAATATACCTGAAACCAACGTATCTGGCACTACTGAATCAGATATCTTCAAGACGGCAATAAGTAAACTTGATGCCTATTTTACACCGAAACAGAGCAAAGTTTATGAGCGTCATTTATTTCGTTTAATTAAACAAGAATCTAATGAAAAATTCGAAAAATATTTAGTTCGCTTGAGACAACAAGCCGACAAATGTCAATTTAAAGATAAGGATGACCAAATTATAGATCAGATAACTGAAAAATGTACGTTACAAGGACTTAGAAAGAAAATATTGCAAACAGGAGATTCTATGACATTAGACAGCATAATAGCTGAGGCAAACGCCCTCGAAGCAGTTAATCGGCAAATGGAGGATTTTGGGGATGGTACAAGAAAAAATATAGATATAAATAAAGTGGACTCAAGAACTAACAAAAGAAGGGACAAAGACAATTATAAAACACCGTCATCTAAATCTGTTTGTGGTAGATGTGGAAGTAAAAACCACGGCTCCCAAGACACAAAGTGTCCAGCTCGGGATAAAGATTGTTTAAAATGTGGATTGAAAGGTCATTTTAGACAATATTGTAGGACTAGACTACCACTAAAAAGGAAAAATGAAATGAATAATAACACAGACAGTAAGAAATTTAAACCACAAAAAGTAAAAGAAGAGCCGAAACAATCAAGTAGGCGGGGAGATGACATACATTACGTATTCAGAATAGATGAGGACAGCGAGATAGAATGTGATATAGGAGGGGTAAAAGTTAACATGTTAGTGGATTCCGGATGCAAATGTAATTTAATTACAGGCAAAACATGGCAAGACTTAAAAAATAATAAAATACAAATAAGTAATCAGACTAAAATCCCGGAGAAAACGTTTTATGGATATGGAAGTAATGAACCTTTAAAACTAATTGGAGCTTTCGAAGCTGATGTCAAAATAGGCGACAAGTCTGAGGGTGCAACTTTTTACATAATAGAAGACGGAAACAGGAATCTTTTAGGGAAACAGACAGCTATGAGTATGGGAATCCTCAAAATTGGACTCCAGATTAACCAAATGGAAACCAAAAAACCATTTCCAAAATTAAAGAATATCCAAATTGAAATAGCCATTGATGATAGTGTACAGCCAGTTTCACAGCCACTTCGGAGAATCCCTATACCCCTTGAAGAAAAAGTTAATAGTAAAATCAAAGAACTAATAGACAGAGATATAATTGAAGAGGTCCATAGCTCCTCGAAGTGGGTATCTCCGATAGTACCTGTCTTAAAAGATAATGGAGAGGTACGCCTATGCGTGGACATGAGGCGAGCTAACAAAGCAATTTTGCGGGAAAACCATCCGTTGCCAACAATGGACAAGCTGTTACCTAAAATGAAAAGTGCTAAATTCTTCAGCAAATTAGACATTAAAGATGCATTTCACCAAATTGAATTGCACCCAGATTCTCGTTTTATAACCACTTTTATTACCAGTAAAGGCCTTTATCGATATAAACGACTAATGTTCGGTATCACATGCGCTCCTGAAATCTTCCAAAAGACGCTAGAGCGTATCCTTTTAGGATGTGAGGGAACAATTAATTTTATTGATGACATTTTAGTGTACGGGACAAATAAAGAAGAACACGACCGAAGATTAAAGAAAGTAACAGAAACTTTAGAAGAGAATAATGTGGTGCTAAGAAAAGACAAATGTTTATTTGCAATGACTGAGATACAATTTCTAGGACATGAATTTTCGGACAAAGGAGTCAAACCTTTACAGAAATTTGTATCAAGTATCCAGGGATTTCGACCACCTAGTAACATAGGTGAGCTTCAGAGCTTCCTGGGTCTTATAAACTATGTCGGGAAATGGATTCCCAATTTAGCGACCAAAACTGAACCTCTCAAAGAGTTACTTCGGAACAAGCAAGGAAAAGGATCAGAAATTAGTAAATTCTGGGGTGTCAAACAGGATACCGCGTTTAATGAGCTAAAGTCGGATCTATCCTGTATTCGTACCTTGGGTTACTATGATGTGAAAGATCGGACAGTGGTTATAGCCGATGCTAGTCCAGTAGCATTAGGTGGTGTCTTGATACAGATAGACCACAAAGAGCCAAGGATTATTGCATATGGGCATAAGACATTGACAGACTGCGAACGGCGATACTGCCAAACAGAGAAGGAAGCTCTGGCATTAGTATGGGCTGTAGAACACTTCCACGTTTTTCTGTATGGTAAGGAATTCGAATTGATAACTGACCATAAGCCACTTGAGGTCATATTTGGACCCAAGTCAAAATCATGCGCCAGAATAGAACGGTGGATTTTACGGCTCCAGACATATGCATTCAAGGTCATATATAAACCAGGCAAAGAGAATATTGCAGATTCTTTGTCTAGATTATGCAACTTAGAGAATTCATCGGTAAATGAAGTCGAAGATTACGTTCATTGGATTGTGGAGAAAGCTAAACCTACTACCGTGACATTAAAAGAAATTATAAAACATTCACAAGAAGATCAAGAGATTATAAAGGTTAAAGAAGGTATTTACAATAATAAATGGGACGATGAAGTAAAAAATTACAAGCTCTTTGAAAATGAGCTGTGCTTTTATGAAGGAGTTCTATTGAGAGGAACTAGGATAGTAATCCCAAGTGAACTACGAAGTCAAGTCTTAATGGCAGCTCACGAAGGTCATCCCGGCATAGTCTTAATGAAGGCTAGATTGAGAACTAAAGTGTGGTGGCCAAAGTGCGATAAAGATGCTGAGACTTTGGTTAAGTCTTGCAAAGGATGCACACTTGTCTCAGCTCCCAATCCACCAAACCCTCTTAAGAGACGAGAATTACCACATGAGTCGTGGGTAGACATAGCTATAGATTTAATGGGACCACTTCCGAGTGGGGAATTTATATTGGTCGTGGTGGATTACTTTAGTCGATATAAAGAGGTTAAGATAACGCGAAAGATTTCCAGTGCAGATATCATATTAAATCTAAAAGAAATATTTAGTCGTCTTGGAAACCCATCAACAATAACTGCAGACAATGGGAAACAATTCTGTAGCGATGAATTCAAGAGGTTCTGTAACGAAAGAAACATACTTTTGTTTAACACTGTACCGTATTGGCCACAACAGAATGGTGAAGTAGAACGCCAAAACAGAGATATATTGAAACGCTTAAAAATCAGCCAGGCTGAGAAAAGAAACTGGAGAGAGGGTTTGGAGGAATACTTGGTTATGTACAACAGTACCCCACATAGTATAACGGGGAAACCTCCGGCAGAATTATTTTTCAAAAGGCAATTTCGTGACAAAATCCCAATGGTTAGTGACATCAACCGTCAACTAGAAGACTCGGAGATGAGAGATAGGGATAACGAAAAGAAACAGTTGGGAAAAGAATATGCCGATAGAAAACGAAAAGCAAAACAATGTGATTTAGTACCGGGAGATAAAGTGTATTTGAAGAATATCATTAAAGCTAACAAATTAAGTTTAAACTATGACCCAACTCCTCACACAGTTGAAAAAGCAGCAGGAGGAGATGTTGAAGTACGAAATGATTCAACAGGACAAGTGCTCAGGAGGAATGTAGTACATCTGAAAAAAATTGAAGGTCAGTGGAAAATTTTGAATGATAAAGAGCCTGAAGAACTACACTTAGGAGCTACGTCTACTCCGAGCAATGAAGAGGAGGTATAAATTATTTTTGAAGGAAAAGAAAAGGATAGTGCGGATATAATAAACAAAATAAATAGATAATTAATAATTTATAATTATATTGATTAGGTATAATGGAGTTAAAATAAAGAATTACTTGTAAGGATTGATTAGAAAAAACAGATTATAGGAGATGCCTAAATTGCGGCTTACTTAGTTAATAAAAAGTTAAGATATTCACTACAGAGGGGTAATATCAAGTAGACTACTTGTAACTTAATAAATACTAGATTCAAAATATAAAAACTTATTATTTATTCCTAAAGATCCTTAATATTTAATACAGGGGTATTTAATACGGAAATAAACTAAATTAAAATAAGGAAGGGATGTAGTGTATACAGATATTCTTATGATTTGTCTCGAGCGCACACGTCACAAGGTGCGGGCTGAGTGGGGGGCATTCGATGCCGAACCGCCGGCCCACAAGCACGTGGTGGTGCGTAGGCGAGCCGAATACTATTTAAATATTGTATAGCTGTACCAGCTACTACAATGGCAAACGACATCGCGGCTTACCTGGACAAAGATGACGGGATAAGTTA
Organism: Luperina testacea; assembly: GCA_927399505.1. Lineage (NCBI taxonomy): Eukaryota > Metazoa > Arthropoda > Insecta > Lepidoptera > Noctuidae > Luperina > Luperina testacea. The sequence goes on along the minus strand of OV656777.1, from coordinate 8,919,676 downwards.
TGGCCGTTTTGCGTGGATGTCCGTGTGGGTGGAAGGAGTTTACTTTTATTGCGTCGAACGTTCAAGAAAGAAAGAAAAAGTATTTATTGCAACTCGTACAGGAAGATCACAAACTAAACTAAAGACAGCAAAATAAAAATCCAAGTTATATAAAAAAAAGTAACAAAAGGAAAATTAAACAGAAAGTCCTATACGAGGCCAAAAGGCTTCTATCTCAGCATGATGCTACGACATTTAAAAAATAAATGTTGCAGCGCTGGTATTCTGATAGAGCCCGCTGTGATGTCACGGGCAGTTACAGAAATAAATAAAAAGGCGAAAGTTTGTGATTGTGTGTGTGTGTGTGTTTACATGTTTGTTACTTCTTCACGCTCAAACGGCCGGACCAATTTTGATGAAATTTTGTATGGAGGCAGCTGACACCCTGGATTAACATATAGGCTAAGTTTTATCCCGATATTCCCACGGGATCGACATTTACTTGGGAGAAACCGCGTGGCGCAGCTGGTTTTTTCTATAAATTAAGAAAAAGGATTGGAAAAGGGATTGAAGATTTTTATATGGAGTGGCATACTTTCTGTTGCACCATTTTGAACGCGCCGTTTCCGAGATATTAACGTTCAAAGTTGATCACGTGACTATCATTCATTCATTCATTCGGTCATTGAACCGCGACCGACCGTGGTCCGTGGTGTGACCGTGTGTTCGTGACTTAAAACGTTAATATCTCGAAAACGTGACACTTTACGGGGTTTGGTTTTAATATGTTTTCTGTTTGCGCTATCGATTTATATAGATCTCAAACGTGGCCGCCATTTTAAAAATGGGGCGATAGTAGGTATGACACGGATCTTCAAAGCCATTTAGTGCCCGTTGAGTTACATAGGAAAATTATTACGGATCCCTGCTTTATAAAAATCATCATTAGGGCTAGTAAAAGGTTTCCAAAGACCATGTCATTGATAAAAAAAAATAACAAAAACATAAAATCACGTCTTTATTCCCCGAAGGGTTGGACAGAGTACCTACCTGTAGGTAGTACACACACATTTTTCCAGTTATTGCTTAAGTCCCACGGAATAGGAGGCGAGACTATTGCTCTCAACCGGGCACAAATCCCGACTCCGGGCTGCTACTGAGGAATCCCCTACGCTCGACATGATAAATCATGTTCAAAAGGAAAAGAAAATTGTATAAATACATTAAAAATACTTTATTGCAATCAGAATTTAATCAAATACCTAGTACATTTTAAAAAAATCCCCAAAATTGAAAAAAACCTGTCAGATGCTTGGTATTAAAAACCCACCCCATCGGTAAAAAAATGCATTTGATGTAAAAGTTGTCCATTTGTCGTAAGAGTTGTCCATTTATTAACGGCCGTAGATTCGGACCAAGTAGTAGTATCCGTAGCCTCTGGCTGATGTCAGTCTGATGGTCGCTTGGTTAAAGCCAACGCCTCCTGCCCTGAGGGAGGGCTGTCCCCACTGGGTACCTCCGACCTCTACCGCCTCGAGGAACGTGATGCGCACGTTGTTGGGTGCACGGTACGTGATGTCCTGGTACTGTACTGCGTTCATAATAGGGTTCTTGGAGTAGTAGGCACTGAAACGATATTAAGGTGATGTAAAATATTTGTGAGACTCATTATTTTTACTTATAATACGTTATTCACTCTCGACCGCGTGAATGACTCGTGTTTCCACGTTACGATTTCTATTTGTTTTTCGATAAAAAGATTCATAAGAAGTCTCATATTCAAACCTGCTAAAATGTTGACAATCGAATAGAAAGTTCCCGGTTAAGTTCTTTGAAGAAGACACCTGCTTACGGTCTCATCTGTTACCACACTATTGTAATATTCTCGTGTCATATCGAGCAAAGAAGAAGACTTAGTATTGATATATGTACACACCTGTGAAGCAGTCTATCTCCTGGCCTGTAAGTTCCTTGGTGCATGTTGGTCCTGGTGGCAGCATTTTTGACTGCAGCCGCGTCACTGCAGGCGACAAGTGCTGCGAGCACAGCGAGGATGATCAGGGAAGTCTTCATCTGAAATGACACATAGTTATCAACTTAATAATAGCTTGAATGACGCAAATATTTGTGCGCAAAATATGTTAAATAACAAAAAGGTGATTAGGATTTTTATATTTATCAGAAAAACGTTACATTTACAAATGAATAAGTTCTTACATTTTCAGTTTTTAGGTACGTAGTCCCGTAAAAGATCACAGTAGTTATCTCGTTTAGAGTACTGTGTGGAAGTAACTTACCATCTGGAGAAAATGGTTTATATAGTAGACAAAACCATGACATAATGATAAAAAAAGATAATGCGTGTATTATCACATTTGTCACTGATTAATTCATTCACATTTAAAAATAAGTCGGTATCTTAATACAATCTTTGGTAATTTGGAAAATCCTTAAGGAAAATTATGCCCTTCGTCTAAAAAGTACGAAGTGCGCAGTGTTTCACGAGTCGGAAGCGTGAGATGTATCTACTTGCACATGCTCCGCATCTGCGACGGTATTCCGACCGTCATTTTGTCAGCAGGTCCCATCTTCATCTCCTCACCTGACCTGTGACAGCACATTCTCCAAGAGAGAAGATTGGAATCCTGTGCGCCACCTTTTGTGTAGCCTGACCGAACAGTTCACTACTAAAATTGATTACGAACAGACCATTCTGAGGACTCTGCTTTCTTTTTCGGGGAATATAGGAATGAAGTTATGTTATGAGTCATAACATGAGTTTTCTTATCGCAATGCTTAATGGAACATTGACCCATTAGTAGATCGGTAAGAATTTTAATTTTTTTTACTCAGATATCATCAATAGATAATCATAGATACGTTCAAAATACAAGCATCATGATTAATTAATAATTATAATCAAATTAAATCAGTTTTAATTTTATGCGTCAACAAGTAGAATAAGTCCTCATAGCAAGATCTTCTTTAGCGATTTCCCAAAAATCGTATTTTTGAGTTAAGTCAGAATTCCATTAAGCATGCGTTATATTGATTCCATTAGGACGGACAGTGATTTTCCGACTTCTGGGTCGCTTGGAAGGCTAGTTATGCACTTAATGCTAACCTTACTGATTTCATTTAAAATTAAGACATTTTAACACCTTGAAAAAATTATCTCCTATCATTTTTACTATAGTAAGTTCTGTACTATCATCATCAATGGCATCATTTTCCTTAATGATTCTACAAATTACCAAAGATTGTATTAAGATAACGACTTATTTTTAAGCTACCGCGGCCCCATTGCTTGTTGTGAATGAATTAATCTGTGACAAATGTGATAATACACGTATTATCTGTTTTATCATTATGTCATGTTTTCTTCTACTATATAAACCATTTTCTCCAGATGGTAACTTACTTCCACACAGTACTATAAGGAGATCACTACTGTGATCTTTTACAGGAGGGACTACATACCTAAAAACTGAAAATGTAAGAAATTATTAATTTGTAATTTTAAAGTTTTCCTGATAAATATAAAAATCCTAATCACATTTTTGTAATTTAACATATTTTTTACAAATATTTGTATCATTCGAGCTATTATTAAGTTGGTAACTATGTGTCATTTCAGATGAAGGCTTGCCTGATCCTCATCGCTGTGCTCGCAGCACTTGTCGCCTGCAATGACGCGGCTGCAGTCAAAAATGTCGCCACCAGGGCCAACATGCACCAAGGAACTTACAGGCCAGGAGATAGATTGCTTCACAGGTGTGTACCTATATTAAAACTAAGTCGTAACAGATGAGGCAGTAAGCATTTGTCTTCTTCAAAGAACGTAACCGGGAACTTTCTGTTCGATTGTCAACATCTTAGAAGGTTTGAATATAAGACTTCTTATGAATCTTTTTATCGAAAGACAAATTCTTAACATTAAATTGAGCATTTTTTTTTGTGGAATCTTTTATTTATACACGTAATATGCGCGCCAAAATACGAACTCGAGCGAAAAATGTAGGATGCGTTTCCAGCGAAGCGAAGGCGAGCGGGACGGAGCTACTCGTAAGTCGTGCAGGAATCGGCTAATCATAACGGTTGAAATCCACATCGCGTCTCGCAGCTCGTCTGTATTCGGTCGAATCCTAAACGTCTCAAAATGGAAACACACATTTAGTCATGAGTCTCTTTACGCGGTTATGGAGAGTGTTCGACATATTATAAGTAAAAATAATGAGTTTCACAAATATTTTACATCACCTTGATATCGTTTCAGTGCCTACTACTCCAAGAACCCTATTATGAACGCAGTACAGTACCAGGACATCACGTACCGTACACCCAGAAACGTGCGCATCACGTTCCTCGAGGCGGTAGAGGTCGGAGGTACCCAGTGGGGACAGCCCTCCCTCAGGGCAGGAGGCGTTGGCTCTAACCAAGCGACCATCAGACTGACATCAGCCAGAGGCTACGGATACTACTACTTGGTCCGAATCTACGGCCGTTAATAAATGGACAAATCTTACGACAAATGGACAACTTTTACATCAAATACCCGATGGGGTGGATTTTTAAAACCAAGCATCTGAGAGGTTTTTTTTTCAATTTGGGATATTTTTGAAATGTACTAGATGATTTAAATTCTGATTGCAATAAAGTTTTTTGTAACGTATTCATTTTTTTTTTTATCCTTTTGAACATGGTTTATCATGTCGAGCGTAGGGGATTCCTCAGTAGCAGCCCGGGTTCGGGATTTGTGACCGGTTGAGAGCAATAGTCTCGCCTCCTATTCCGTGGGACTTAAACAAGAACTGGCGAAATGTGTGTGTACTACCTACATGTACTCTGTCCAACCTTTCGGGGAAACGGCGTGATTTTATGTTTTTGTTATTTTTTTAATCAATGACATGATCTTTGAAAACCTTTTATTAGCCCTAATGATGCAGGCTTCTGCTATAAAGCAGGGATCCGTAATGATTTTTAACATAACCCTCCGTACTATTTAGTGCCGAGCTTCCATCAGGATTTCCCAACGACTTAAAATGCTTTTCCTTTATCATTTTCCTTAAGAGTTCTCCTAAGCAACAAAGCTTTGGATTGCATTAAGATATCGAACGGGCACACAGTTGTTGTTAATAATGAATTAGTCATAAAACAATGAAAACAATTATTATTATCTTATCATTATTATCTAAACACTATCTCCTGCGTGTAGTGTAGTAACTTATTTTCACGCTAAACTAGAAGAAGCCAGCTACTGTGACAACCTAAGTAAAAAACAAAAAATGTAAGTACATATTCATTTTGCATTTTTTTTTTTTGCTTTTCCAATCAATATAATATCGTCAGTCACATGAATAAGTTATTTATGAATGTTCATTCCGCACCGGACATTTTTTCCGCTATTCGAGCCATTTTTAGATTAATAACTATGTCACATCTCAGATCAAGACTTGCCTGATCCTCATCGCTGTGCTCGCAGCACTTGTCGCCTGCAATGATGCGGCTGCAGTCAAAAATGCCGCGACCAGGGCGAACATGTACCAGGGATCTTACAGGCCAGGAGATAGACTGCTTCACAGGTATATTCCTATATCAAAACTAAGTCTTCTTCTTCGCTCGACACGATACAAGAATACTGCAATACTGCGGTAATAGATGAGCCAGTTAGCAGGTGTCTCCTTAAAAGAACGGAACCGGTAACTTTCTATTCAATGAACATGAAACTTCTATTATATTTGAAATATTTATATTTTGTTACTGATATTGGCAGTTTAGAATAGAACCCTTAAGATACAATACGGGGATTTTTATGAGACTTTTAAACACGTAATTTTTGCGATAAGATTCAAACTCCAGTGAAGCACTTATGGTGCATTTCCATTGAATCGAAGACGAGCGGAGACATGCAAAGGATTTCTTAGAAAAAATGTTAACTGATTAAATTCTGATTATAACAATAAACTATTTTAAAGAGATAAAACGTTCGAAAAGTGCTGATTCTCAGCCTAATTTGAATAAATAACTTTTAATTTTGACTCAAGTTGAAACTAAGATGTCAACAGTGTACAACTGCTTTAATTGTCGCTTAAAGTCACGATGAAAGTTTAAGGTAAACTCTGCAATGTTGTTTTATCAACTCAGAACTAACTTTAACAGCTAACGCTTTGGCAAAATACATTATAACGAATTGAACTGCCAATAGGAGAAAAAAATAATCGACTGCATTCATAAATATAAACAACATAACGCCTGTAATCCCTGAAAGGAGCAGCAGGGGCAAAGTCGTATAGTACCGACAGTCACATTTCGCCAGCCATGTTTCCCATGTTAACAGACCCACGTAACTCAGCGGGATTGTCCGAAAGGGTTACCGCTGGCCCGGAACATAAAGGGCTAAGGAAGGAACACGGGTGGGTTTTAGTCAGTAAGGCCGCGCTCACTTTGGATTCGAATTATATCGTACGTAAACGTATGAACACTGTTCGTACGAATTGAGTGCGCACACTGAATACGTTTTTCTCCGTCAAATAGACAGAATACCGGTGTTAGCGCATACGTGAAGTCATCTTTGCTGCGATGAATAATATTTATCTTTTGGATAATCATCTTCTAAACCGTAGATTGCGACGCCGTCGTCGTTATCGTAGAAACGAAAGGGTGCGCGAAATATTTTTAAAAAGAGATGAATTCGGTGAATTTCATCACATTATGGAAGATTTGTATAATGACCCCAGACTGTTTTATGGTTAACACGCATGGGGAGTTAACTTTTCTACATCCATTATTGATGATGAACGCACGAACGTGTAATAAAATCCCAACAAGTTCGGATTGATTTCGGACGTCGGACTTGCATGTATGTATACCTACGACTAACTCGCGCGCAGTGTGAGCGCTTTCATAGTACTCAGAAGGTCGGGAATGTTCGTGCGTGTTCGTACGTTTCTGCACGAATGGAATTCGTACGAAAACGTATCCAAAGTGAGCGCGGCCTAGGAGTCTGACACTCCCTTCCGCTCCACCCAGAGCGGGAGGCGTCATTTGTTGATGTCCAATCTAGAAAAAAAAAAATAGTCCCACGTAATAGGGGACGAGCCTACTGCAATCAACCGGGCACAAATCCAAGCTCCTGAGATGCTACTGTAAAATGGGAAAACCCAATAACACTCTCCGACTTGGGAATCGTACCCAGGAACTCGTGATCAGCAGTAGCGCTTGCGACCACTACTCCAACGTGGCATTTCGTGAAACATGTAATACAAAAAATAAAAAAAAAAACGTGCAAAGAAAGCATATCTCGAGTGGCAACTCTCAAATGTACGTCCAATGTATCCCGGCGACTTAGGGTAGTATTTTACTGACTGGTTTAATTTTTTTACCGCGTGTTTCGGGATAGCGTTCATTCGGGGTAGAGTGATTCGGGATAGCGGGGTAACGTGATTCGGCATAACATTCATTTGGGATAAAGTGATTCGGGATAGTGTTCATTCGGGATAGAGTGATTTGGGATAGCGTTCATTGGGCATGGAGTGATTAGGGATAACGTTCATTCGGGATAGCATTCATTCGGGATATCGTTCATTTGGGATAAAGTGATACGGGATAGTGTTCATTCGAGATAGAGTGATTTGGGATAGCGTTCATTCAGGATAGAGTGATTCGAGATAGCGTTCATTCCGGATAGCTTTCATTCGGGATAGAGTGATTCGAGATAGCGTTCATACGTTAGTCCGAATGAATATTAGTGAATTTATTTAAACACTCGGTAAATTATAAAAAATATAATTAAGTTTAATTAAGTTAATAATTAAGTCCAGTTATTTTATCTTTACGAGGTTTTCAATACCATAACGTACAATTCAGCATATTTTCTTCGTAAATAATTTTCCTTTAGAAGAAGACTGTAGGTGATACCTATTAGATTTTGATGTTGTTCACTTTGTTTCGTCTATCGTGTGTTTATTTAAATATCTTTGGAATCATTCCTTACCATCATCGTACCGTATCGTATTTTTATTTTGTCACTTAAATATTACTACGAAATTAGGTACTGCTAGAGCAGTGGTGGCCCAGTGGTATCGGCCGCGACTTACGAGTTGTAGGTCGTAGGTTCGAACCCAGACAGGCGCTTTACTTTGTGTAAATTATTTCATCACCACTGTTCTCAAAACGGTGAAGGAAAACATCGTGAGAAAACCGGCATGTCCTAGAACTAAAAATTCGAAGACACGTGACAAGACCAAGCCGCACTGGGCCCGCATGGTGGATTACGGCCCACTCCCTCTCACAGAGAGGAGGCCTGTGTCCCACCAGTGGGAAAATTTTGGCTGATTATGAGGAATCGTGGAGTTCTAAGCTTCTAGAGAAAGACAAGCTTAAACTTGTATATGACATTAATAGAAAAAAATATTATTCCAATACAAAAACACTTTTTAACATCAAGACGGGCGCTATCAGCTATCCAAGCTGACTATCGAATCTTTTCTTATTCTTATAAATATAAAATAGCGTGCAGCTCTTAACGTATGCCATTAACTTCTAGAATATTCGTGGAGGGTGGCTGTGAAAGCCATCCAATACTTAGCTTTAGTAGCCTGGCTGCCTTAAAAGAAGTGGTTGAGACGAGACTTACCTGAAAAAAAAATAAAAAAAAACATTAATTTTGACATTACTAAATAATGTTCTAAACCGGAATATTTAAAATTCCTAATAACCATGATGATATCATCAAACGACCTCAATAAACTGCAGTCAGTCTCTTACCTTTAGGTGTCTACGTTTTATTTTAAAAGAATGACTGTCTTAAAAATAGAAATACCTACTTGAATTAATCCTCTCAAGCTCCGCTAATGAGACACAATTGATTTTCTATTGTATCGTGTTACATAGGATACGCGCGGTGCTTGACGGGTAATCCAATTTCCACCTTGTTTTTACTATGTGGTATTTTTATATTACTCACAAAATTAATGTATTTATTTTAAATTATCATCAGGAAAGGTGACTTGTGCAACGTCCACTATGTGTCATTTGATAAAGAAAAAAATAATTAATCATGTTTATGTTTTTATTTTTAAAAACACTTATGAGTATAACAGAAGTAAGTAATACAATGAGTCAGAATTATTTCATATACATATATTTTTCAATAGACATATTGCATAGAATAAAAGAAAAAAAAAATTTTAAACATTTACATTATCAATTGTCACTGAGGCCAATAAAAATCACAGTAGTTCCTTAGAGTATTAAGTGACTATATAATAAACATTTTGTAGTGCGTAGCATATTTATTTTACATGGATATTATAATGATGCGATAGTACTATCGAAATCACAGCCACACTGTAAAGTAGTATAGTATTTTTAAGTTATATTAATATTGTACACTGAAAAAAAAGAATTGTTGAATGTACTAAAGTAGCGTAGGTTGAGTAATGAACTGCCATAGTCAACCCTTTTCATAGTTAATTTTACCTTTTCATAGTTAATTTTACTATAACAAGGGTGAATTTAACAAAATCCATTGGTAAAATCAACAATTTCGTGTGTAGGACCTATATAACCCGCGGATTTGATAAAATTTACGCGGAATTTAGTAAAATCAATCATTCTTTTTTTTCAGTGTATTGTATGAGTTTTATATGGGCCTCGATGACTGAAATAAATGGATATATATATATATATATACACAGTATATATTATATATATATACTGTTTCCACTGCTGGAACACAGGCCTTCTCTCAGTGAGAGGGAGTGGGCCGTAATCCACCGCGCGGGCCCAGTGCGGCTTGGTAGATGTCACATGTCTTCGAATTTTGGGTTCTAGGACATGCCGGTTTTCTCACGATGTTTTTCTTTACCGTTTTGAGAGCAGTAGTGAGGAAATAATTTACACAAAGTTAAGTGCTTGCTTGGGTTCGAACCCCCGACCTACAACCACTGAATCACCACTGCTCTTTATCACCAACTCGTTTTTAATTGCTGGCTCTCACTGCTCATTAATTGCCGGAGGTGGGACAGGTGTCTGACTCACACTCAATCTGATTGTGCTTTAGATAGTAGGTAGGTATCTTATCATTTAATTATTGATTCATGTAATAATTATCCTAGTAACACCTTATCCTAGCCAAATTGTTTTATTTTATTCGCACCTCGGTCACTATAATTATAATATTGTAGTGACGTATACTGTGTATGTTTCGTTATTAATTTTTATTTTAAGTAGGTATTCGTCATAGTGTCACTTTTTTTTCGATACGTGTTTTTCATTTTGTTTTTTTATCGGCACCTTGTTTTTATATTATAATCATGTGGGTAATTTGGTTATCGTCTAATATTGTACAGTACCCGGCGATAAATATTGCACATCGACCTATGGAAATAGACTATCAACTAATTTTGGCTTCGTAGAGCGTTATCTCTGTCGGACGAAATACAAACAGTTCGGTATCTATTAGGAGCTGTTAAAACAATTATGATTTGCTTCTTTTGATAATTATTTTTATTCTTTGTATAAAATAGAAAAAAAAAGGTAAAGGTCGATGTGCAATATTTATCGCCGGGTACTGTATTTTGTGTGTTGTGCTGTCTCTTTGTGTGCGCCATTTAAATGGTTTATCTATCTATTTATCTTATCATAATAGATCCGGTTATAATAATATTCTACGCTCTACAAAATGTTGATATATAATCATACTGTACTCTAAGAAGATTGCTACTGCGACTTTTATTGGACTTAGTGAGAAATTGATAACGTAAGTGTTTTGTAGTTGTTTGTAGTTTCGTGTATAACTCTGCAAAAGTCTGTTATTATGTAATAGTTCTAATTATTTTACTTTTGTTATACTAAGGGATGATTCTCATTAGAGCGGGCCGTGCCCGGGGCGGGCCGCGTGTACGTGGCCCGGACGGGGCACGGATTTGAAACGTTACATACATTTTGTATGAAGCAATTCCGGCCCGGCCCGGACGGGACACGGAACATGCACTGTGTAATATAAATTGCTTCATACAAAATGTATGTAACGTTTCAAATCCGTGCCCCGTCCGGGCCACGTCCACGGCCCGCCCCGGGCACGGCCCGCTCTAATGAGAATCATCCCTTAAGAGGGCTTGTGGCTAAGTAATAACAGCCGTTCGGGTCAATCTATCAGGTTAAGCTACGCTTGCCGCGGTTGGTTCCTGGATGGGTGACCATCTTTACATAGCAAGAACCCTCCGTGCCTCGGAAAGAACGTTAAGCCGCTGGTGTCGGCTGTCATTCATGGATCTTTGACAGTCGTTAAGGGTCGTCAGAAGCCCGAACGTCTGACAAAAAGTTGTATCGTTTTACCCAGTAACTGGGTTGTGGAGGTCAGATAGGCAGTTGCTCTATGTAAAATATTGGTATTCAGCTGCGTCTAGTTAGACTGGAAGCAGACCCCAACATAGTTGGGAATAGACAAGGCAGATGATGGTTACTTTTGTTATACTTTTTAGTGTTTTTCAGAAAGATTATTTGATCTTTCATAAAAAAAAAATAGTACTTTGAGTTTGATTAAGTTTTCGTTTTGTTTTGTCAAATTATACAAAGTGAACGTCGCACAAGTCACGGAGGTGACACTTTATTAATTACATTAATGTTATAAGAAGATTAAATAACCTTACAATATAAACTTCGTGTAGGTACCTACATTGGAATTAATCAAACAATTCATGTAGGTATTTTCTTTATTAAGACACACATACTATTTTTTATAGGAGCAACATGAAGGTTAATTCTCGTAATTTAAAACGTTCAAAAAAATTCTAGTTGCAGTCTCATCTCATCTAGGCGAAAAAATGTCAAAAACTTGTCAAAAATGTAGGAAAATTATTTTTTGAAAGGTATTTTTGAAGGATTGAAACTGAGATTCAGTATCACAAAAAAATCAGGTCAGCGGGATTGTCCGAAAGGGTTACCGCTGGCCCGGAACATAAAGGGCTAAGGGAGGAACACGGGTGGGTTTTAGTCAGTAAGAGTCTGACGCTCCCTTCCGCTCCACCCAGAGCGGGAGGGGTCATTTGATGATTTATTCCCATTCAGAAAAAAAACAACAGGCAAATATGAGTGAAAACGTCGGGAGGGAATTCCCTGGAACACATATAGTGACCCTGTTGGTGATGTTCTTCAGAATGGTCAGATGCGTAGTACTCGCAACCGACGTACATACTTGTATGACCAGAAAACCAAAATCTAGTCGGAATCTCTTCTCAGCGACCATCAATGTCATAAACTTGTCAACAATGTAGGGAAATTGGAGGCCCGAGAGTGTCAACCCCAAACGGCTCGAAAATATAATTTCCAATAAGGTTATTATAAGATAGTTTTTTCAATGTTCAGCAGCTCCAACAATGTTTCCGAATGCTAATCAATTAGTTTATGTTCCCTTGTGGAGCGAGACCAGCGTTGAGCCAAGCATTTTTGTCAGCGATGTAATCCCCCAACTTATAACATGCTTGGCTGCGTAGTGTGCGTTTAATCAAAATTATAATTACCTAGAGATATAATTTATCTATCTTATCACACATTTGCTATAATGTAAGTTATATAAACGCAGATATTAAATTATAATGTTACTTGACTCTAAGGTGACTGCTTGTGGTCCTATAAAGGAAAAAGAAATAATTGAAATGTGAGTACTTTGAACTTTGTGGCTAACCTTAAAAAAGATCATTTTTTGTTTTTTATATCTACTATTTTTGTTTAAACTAAGTTTGAAATCTTTTTTGCTGATTGTTACGCAATTTTGGTGCTGGTTACATAATAAAAATTGTGTTTAGACTCAATATGAATTGATTTCATAAGGAAATCTGACAGTAGCAAAGTAGACAGTCGTTCATCAGTGGCGCCACTCGAGCTTCCGTTTATTGTCAATGTCCTTTCAGATGAAGAGCCTCATCCACATCGCAGTGCTGGCAGTAATTGCAGTTTGCAATGACGCGGCTTCCATTCCAAACGAAGCTGGTCTGTACCAAGAAGAGGGCTTTGTGTACCGAGAAGATATCGATATGTACCAAAGAGGTGACGTCAGACTAGGAGATATTATGTTCCACGAGTAAGTTTCTTGCAGTCCGACAGGGACCGCGCTTTAGGTCATGTAAGCCCCTTAATCGTAAGAAAATGTTATTACTTTTCAGACAGACATCCAACTTGCCAGGAATCCCACACACAGTGCAGCGTGTAGATATCTCATACCGTGGAAATTCTACCACCAGAATAACCGGTATCCGCATCAGTTGGCCCAGAGGCGTGAATGGTCGCGCTGCCTTGGGAGCACTGGGCACTACGCACATTACTATCAGGATTACATCAGCGCCTGACGAGGGATTTTTCGCAATCGCTCAAATCTGGGGTCATTACACTGATTGGGTCTGAATAAAGCCACGTGTGCCAGGGACATCGGCGCGCCAACCGAAACCGTGAATTCAGCACACGTTTCTAGATTCTAGATGATGCTGTTTTATAGAAAAGTTCAATACATACGTGCTGAAAATGAATGGAAAGCTATTTTTTTTTAAATAACCGGCGAAAAATTTCAACGTCCCCTACATTGAAATTTTTTGTCCAGTATCATGCAATTGTACTGAATCCAAGGTTACAGGTCGAGCGTCGATATTCCTGTCACCCTGTATTTAGTCGGAAAGTTTAAAGTCTCCACTACACTACTCGAGAAGTTGATCTAAATTAAGCAAATATGAGTGTAGAAGAACACTTCGGTCCGCTTCGTCTAACCTCGGCTCGCCTCGGGCGACTTCCGATCGTTGTCGGTTTTTGCGCTCAAGTCAAAGGACTCGGAAGCGTCCCATAGTTCTTAGCATGAGTGTGTAGTTACGTACTTCGGACTTCAGTCAATATTGGCTAATACTTCCCGAAGTACTTCGTCGATGCAACTTCGCGAGTAATATAATCTAGGTTTAAAATGGATTGTATAGATGCCAAGGACTTCTGCTTTATTTACGATATTTGAGAAGGGAAACATTATTATTGACTGCAATATTATAGTTAGCCGGGAATTGTGTACGTTACCCCAGCAAGAAAGTGTCTCCTAGAGTTATAGGAGTAGAACGTATAATATGTGCCCTATCTGCTGTAAATGTGCCCCCAAATAAAAAATGTGTGCCCCCTGTCGTTTTGGAAAAAAACGGAAAAAACGATTCCTGCTGGGGTAACGTTTTTCTAGCAGGAAAATTCTAAACGAATGATCGGAGAGAGAAAAATTGTGCATGGCCAGAGAGCTTATATGTGTGCCCTAATGTGCCCCCAAAAAAAAAATCTGTGCCCCTTCAGGTTTTCGAGATATTGCATTTCCTGCTGGAGTAACGTTTTGATGAATCGTATATCTCTACAACCATTGCATGTGCCCCTGTAGAGTAAACATACACGAGTAGCTCTTAATGTGTGCCCCTTAGTGCCCCAATTAGTTTTAAGAAAATATTTATAGTTTTCAAGTTATAGCGGTTTTATGAAAACCCGAAAAAACATCGCAGCGCCTAAATTAGACAAGAAACAAGTTCGCTGAAAACTGTATTCGGTCCTTCTTGACGCTAATAATAACCATACAAAGTTTCAAAACTATTCATGCATGCGTTTTTGCTAAAAGTCAAAACGATGGTGTCCTAACTTTGACGGCAAAATACAAGGAACCGGCTCAATCCGAAATGTGTAGGTGTAAACCAAAATCATGTGCCTTTAGTCAAAAATATATGGTGAAAATATTCAGCTTGGAATGTTTCGCATTAAGTAAATATTAACAAATAACCAAAATATGTAAGCAACGGCTGGTTATCCGACCAAATTTGAATGACTACTAAAAAGCGACGGATTCATACATATCGATGACATTCTTTATTGGACGTATTATACCTAAGCTGTTGTCCGTACAGTCGCGTTCAAAAGTTTTGGGGGCTAATTCAAAAATATATTAAATGCACCTTGTGACTATAATAAATGAAACCGCTTGTTGATGTGGAAATTATTATTTTCATTCCCTTAATTTTAATTCTTAAAGTAATTATTGCTTCAAATCACAGATCAAAGAAATTATTTGCACGTTGTGTAGTCATTATTATTTAAATCACAGATCAGTTATTCATCTAAGTCTAACATATAATTAGTAAATTCGCATCACAAAAAATCACAGATCAGTATTAAGTATAATATTGTGTAAAAAAATATTAAATTTTAAATAACAGATAAATAATTTTCTTACGAGTAATTTGCTTATACATAGATTCAGGCACTTCCAGTGTCAGAGGGGAGGGTGACCCGGTCTCGCTTCAAGCGGCCGGCTACACCAGTGCATGGGATGGTAAGCGACAGCGGTGATTCTGACTGCTCGCAAATGTCGCTCGCCTCCAAGGCATCGTCAAGAAGCAAGCGAACGCGGAAGGCGGCAGAAACGAAGCAAGCGGCGTCAGGGGAGAGTGGTCTGCTTGTTTCGGGTGGGGCCATAGTTGAGAGGCTGGAGAGAGAGAACGCGGACCTGCGTTCGCAACTCGCTAGCCTCACAGCAACAGTGGCACAAATGGCGGAGCAACTCAGCCTCATCTGTAAGGGGCAGGTGGGCCCCAGCGATGATAATTCAAGAGCGGTGACAGGACTAGCACCGGAAGCAGAGGCCCAGCTTCGGCGTTCTATCGCCATAGAAATTGGGGGTATGATGGACGCTAAGTTGGCTGCCATTATGAGCAGGCTGCCTCCTGAAAAGCCACTACGTCCGCCACTTGCATCCGACGCAAAGAGGGCTGAGGCTCTACTCCCAGTTGCGCAGGGTCCCAGCGTGATCCCTAATTCTAACAGGAAAAAAGGAAAAGGAAAGAAAAGTGGCAAAAATGGGAAGGAGAAGTCGGTGGCTCCGGTGGTGGAGCTGCCAGCTGTACCTGCAGCAACCGCACATGTCTTACAGCCCGCGTCAACGGTTGAGGCAGAGGCTTGGTCAACTGTGGCAAAAAAGGCAAAGACTCCCCAGTCCAATGCCACAGCTGGTGCCCCAGCCGCGCTACCTGTGTCGTCTACCCCTGCAAAGGGGAAAAAGCAGCCAGTCAAACTGCCTCGTGTTCCCACTTCGGCAGCGATTACCATCACGGTAAGCGAAGGATCATCCGCCACTCTCGCAGAAGTTCTGTCGGTAGCGAGGCAGCAGATTCGGTTGGCCGATCTCAGCATCGACACTGTTGGCCAAAAGAGGGCTGCGGATGGCGGAATGGTTCTTTCCATCGATGGTGCAGACTGTTCCACAAAGGCTGACAGCCTCGCAAGTCGTATGAGAGAGGTCCTTGCCGAGTATGACGTGCATATTGCACGTCCGATGAAAATGGCTGAGGCGAGGATCATGGACCTCGACGACGCTGTCACGCCAGCAGACGTGGCGAAAGCTATTGCCGAGGCGGGTGGTTGTTCTTTCGGGGACGTAAAGGTTGGTGAAATCCGACGCCCGCCTACTTCTCTGGGGCACGCCTGGGTTCGTGGTCCATTGGCGGCGGTAAAGAAGCTGGCGTCCAGCAAACGCATGCGGATAGGATGGACGTTGGCAAGGGTCGAGGTGTTGGAGGCACGTCGTATGATGTGCTTCCGTTGTCTCGAACCCGGGCACGTCCGTCGCCGGTGTACTAGTGTGGTTGACCGGAGCACTCAGTGTTACTCTTGCGGAGGACCCCACAAAGCGAGGGAGTGCACGTCGCCGAATTTGCGGTGTCCACTGTGTGCGGACCAAGGTCGTCCAGCTGACCACAGGCTGGGAGGCAAGAAATGCACTCCGCGCAAGAAGCGGGCCTCGCTTGTCCCGGCCCCATTGCAGAGATCGGCGCCGGCACCACTGGGTGCGGGCCTACTGGAGGAAATGGATACCTCATCTTCCCAGCCCTGAAAGTCCTTCAGTGCAACCTTAACCACTGCCGCAATGCGCAAAATCTTTTTCTGCAGACTGTTGCTGAGTGGTCGGTTGCCTTGGCGGTGGTAGCAGAGCCCTACGGTCTCCGGGATCATCCTCGCTGGTTCCGGGACACCTTGGACTCTGTTGCTGTTTACTGGGCTGGTGGAGGCAGCGGGTCTCACTGCTCCCTGCTCGATAGGGGGCAGGGATATGTCGCAGTGGAATGGGGACTTCTGGCCGTAGTGGGCTGCTACGTGTCTCCCAACATTTCCCTGGCCCAATTTGAGGGATACCTGGATGGGGTTGCGAACTGCATTCGAAGCAAATGCTCACCCCGTCCAGTGCTTGTCCTGGGTGACTTCAATGCTCACTCTAGAGCATGGGGTAACATCCGGGATAGGCCGAGGGGACACGTAGTGCAGGACTGGGCGGCTTCGCTAGACCTTCGACTTTTGAATCGAGGGTCCGTTGCCACATGCGTTCGATGGCAGGGGGAGTCAATCGTGGATCTCTCATGGGCGACTCCTTCTGTAGCCCGCATGGTGTCAGATTGGAGAGTAGCAGAGGAGATGGTCACTCTCTCTGACCATCGCCACATCGTTTTTGATGTGGCACTCCGTTCTTCCGGCGGCCCGAGCCGTCCAGGCTCAAGTCCACCGGCGCGTCGTTGGGCCCTCAAACAGCACAATCGAGATTTGCTCATCGCAGCTGCCAACGTCGCGGCGTGGCCAGATAATGGTGGATCCCAGGGGATCTCGCCCGATCCAGAAGAGGAGGCGACCTGGTTCCGGGATACAATGACGTCAATTTGCGACGCTGCCATGCCCCGGGTCAGGTGCACCCAGAGCCCTGGTGCGGTTTACTGGTGGTCGGAAGACATCGCGCAGTTGCGGACTGTCTGTCTTAGAACCCGGCGCCAGTTTCAGCGCACCCGGCGCAGAAGGCAGCAGAGAGCTACGGAGGAGGAGATAGCCAGAGTTTATAGAGCTTACCGATTAGCGACTATGGCGCTTCAACACGCTATCGCGGATGCCAGGTCTCGGTCCTGGAGCGAGCTTCTCAACGGGCTGGACAGGGATCCGTGGGGGAAACCGTATAGGATGGTCATGGGAAAATTACGCCCATGGGTCCCCCTCATCACGGAGACCATGGATCCGGGTCTGCTGAAGAGAGTCGTTAACACACTCTTTCCAGTAGCCAGGAACAGTCCCTTGCCGCCCCTGTCATTGTCAGACTGGTCTGACGAGTCAGGGGTGACGGAAGGGGAGCTCGACCGAGCCGTGAAGCGCTTGGCGGCTCGCAATACCGCGCCAGGTCCAGATGGTATCCCTGGCCGGGCGTGGGTTCTATCTCTGGCTGCTCTGGGTGACCGCCTGAGGCGGTTATTTAATAGCTGTCTCCGTGCAGGCGTGTTCCCCTCCGGTTGGAAGGAAGCTGGATTGGTTTTACTGAAGAAGGAAGGCAGGGCCGCAGAGTCTCCCTCTGCATACCGTCCCATATGCCTGCTTGACGAGTCTTCCAAGCTCTTTGAAAGAGTGGTTGCTGAAAGGCTCGTCGAGCACCTGTCGCGGGTTGGTCCCGACCTTGCTGATAGCCAGTATGGCTTCCGGCAGCGGCGTTCTACCATAGATGCGATTCTACGCGTCCGCGCGCTGTCGGGCCAGGTAGTGTCCCGGGGTGGGGTGGCGTTGGCGATAAGTTTGGATATCGTCAACGCCTTCAATTCTTTGCCCTGGGGTGCAATTTGAGACGCACTGATACATCATGAAGTGCCTCCCTACCTGCAAGGCATTGTCGGGGCATACCTACGCGATCGGCACATTCGCTATGTGGGCCGGGACGGTAGCGTTCAGCGGAGGGAGATTACGTGTGGGGTTCCGCAGGGGTCGGTTCTAGGTCCTCTCTTGTGGAACCTAGCATACGACGCGGTCCTGCGTGTCGATCTCCCCGTCGGCGTTAATATCGTTTGCTACGCAGACGATACTCTTGTGTTGGCCGGCGGGGACGCCTTCGGGGAGACCATCCAGCTTGCCGAGCTCGGGGTGGCAAAAGTCGTGGCGGCAATCCACGGGCTGGGTCTTGAGATAGCGCCTCAGAAAACTGAGGCGTTATGGTTCCATAAACTGCCGAGGAGCAGAGAGCCACCCAGCTCGTTGGTCCATGTCGGAGATGCGCAAGTCCAGGTGGGGCGATACATAAAGTATCTTGGCCTCACCCTGGACGGTCGGTGGGGCTTCGAAGAGCACTTCGAACGCCTAGTTCCCCGGATCGAGAGGGCAGTGGGTGCTTTGCATAGACTGCTGCCCAATCTCGGGGGACCTCGGGAGGAAGTTCGCCGCCTCTATGCGGGGGTCGTGCGATCGATGGTCCTTTACGGGGCGCCTGTTTGGTCAGGTAGACTGTCAGGCGTCCGACGCTGCAGGACTAAAGTTAATAGACTGCAGCGGAAAATGGCCATTCGTATCGCACGAGGATACCGAACGATATCCTTTGAGGCGGCAACTCTCCTGGCGCGCTTTCCGCCGCTGGACATCCTGGCGGATATGGACGCGAAGGTCTACGACCAGATTCGCGATATCCGCCAAAGCGGGAATAGTGTGCCAGGAAGCGTATTCGTAAGGCTGAGGCGGCGGGAACGGCGACACGCGCTCGAGCGGTGGCGCGAGCGGCTACAGCAGCCGCAATATTCGCGTAAGCGCGTTGTCGAAGCCGTTCTGCCGCACTTCGAAGCCTGGCTGAAAAGAGGGGAGCGCATCTCCTTCAGGCTCACCCAGGTGCTCACCGGACACGGTTGCTTCGGTGAGTACCTGAACAGAATTGGGCGAGAGGCCACGGCAAATTGCCACCACTGCGGAGGCAGCCTGGATTCCGCACAACACACGCTCGAGGAGTGCCCTGCTTGGGCCTCCGAGCGGCGGGTCCTGGTTGCCAAGATCGGGCGAGACCTGTCTCTGCCGGCAGTAGTGAGGGCTATGCTGGCAGAGAGTCTTTTAAGAGGAACCGGGACCACCCCTATGTGCTGAAGGTGATCACCGGGGCGGTTTTAGTGAGGTAAAAATCCCACACTCCCCGACCTCCCTCCCCGGAGGTCGGGTTTTGAAGGTTTCCCCCCGACAAAAAAAAAAAAAAAAAAAAAAAAAAAAAAGGTACCCTCCGTCAGACGGTCAGTAATCAAGGCGTTGCTGGCCAGGCGGAGCTGGGGTGGATCGAATAACTGATTTTCCCACCCGTTCGCAAAATACGCGCGTTAACGTGGAGTTGCGGACACCAGCCCGTATTACAAATTATCATAATCTGTTCACCCGCCCTACGATACAAAAGTCGTATAGAAACTGACGGCTGTGAAGGGCGTCCAACGCACTTTCGCCACGAATTTCATTAGTACTGTTAGCGTGCTGCGTGCGTGCTGAGCTATTTCGTGCTCTGTGATCTCCTATTATACGTTAAATGCATACAACATTACGCTGTAAGTACATCGTATGAAGATGGTTGCTTTTGCCCTAGGCTACGACCACAGGCTATGGAAATGTACAGTGATAGTTACCAGACCCGTGCCAGACGGCGCGTAAGTGTTCCACGCGCGCCTCAAAGAGATGTCAGCAACAATTGAAGCGGCCCGTCGGGGCCGAAGCCTGCCGGGTCAGCGGGATTGTCCGAAAGGGTTACCGCTGGCCCGGAACATAAAGGGCTAAGGAAGGAACACAGGTGGGTTTTAGTCAGTGAGAGTCTGACACTCCCTTCCGCTCCACCCAGAGCGGGAGGGGTCATTTAATGATTTCACATCCTGAAAAAATAAAAATATAAAAAAAGCATGTGAAGTACAGGAATGAGGACAATGTCGTGATGAAAGTTTAAAAATATGATGAATGGGTCATCGTTTTTTAAAATTCATAATGAAAAATGGATTGTGTGAAAGATAATGAGGCTAGAAAGACGAAGACTAATAGAGATAATTATGACAGTTCTAACAGATCTTTATCGGCCAGAAAATTGGCTTATTGTTCCTGGAACAGATTGCCATGTAGCAAAACAACAAAAAAAAAAGAGGTATGAAAGAAAAAGACATAATATACTCAAACTCAAACTCAAAGCATTTATTTCAATTAGACCTTGTACAGGCACTTTTGAATTGTCAAAATTTAAATAGTCCGTCAGTTAGAAAGTTGAAGCTATTTGCCCATTCCAAAACGTAGATCTCTATGGAGAAGAACGGGCAAGAAACTCCATGGACACTCTTTTAAATCAAGATATTATAAATCCTGGGTACATTAAAATTGTTGCTTCTATATGTGAGAACAATGTCAAAAAACACAAATGAAGAAGCTTGCGCCGACGCCAAATACATTAGGAAAAGGACAAGAGAATGTCATAAGTTGAATAACGAGTTTGCAATATTTTGACTGTACAAGTGTCCAACTCGCTAACCAGTTTCAACAGGTCCTTTAAAAAACCGGCCAGGTGCTAGTTAGACTCGCACCTGAAGGGTTCCGTACCACAAGGCAAAAAAACGCGGAAAAAAATACATTTCTTGTAAGCAACCCTTTTTGGTTTTATAAAGAAAGAAAGAAAGAAAAGTATTTATTGCTACTCGTACAGGAAGATCACAAACTAAACTAAATACAGCAAAATAAAAATCCAAGTTATATAAAAAAAGAACATCAACTTTATTTTTACTATTTGCTGTTATAGTGGCAATATTAATACACAATTTGTGAAAATTTCAACTGTTTACCTAATACGGTTCATGAAATCCAGCCCGTTGTAAAAAACACCGAAAAAAAACCTTTCTGGTATGTATCACTACCAGAAAGGTTTAATTTTTAACTTTATTTAATTTTCCCTCTCACTGAGAGGACGCCTGTGTCCCAGCAGTGGGAACATTATAGGCTGATGATGATGATGATGATTTAATTTTTATTATTTGTTGTTCACCCTCCATTTTATTCCACACTTCCTCTCACCGAAAGGCGGCCCGTGTTCCGCCAGTGGGAACATTATAGGCTGATTATTAATATTCTATTTGTTGTTATAGCGGCAATAGAAATACACAGTCTGTGAAAATTTCAAGTGTCTACCTGTTACGATTCATGAGATACCGACAGACAGACGAACGGATGGACAGCGGAGGCTTAGTAATAGGATCCTGTTGACACTGTTTGGTTGCGGTACCCTAAAAATGATATGCTCTGCTGCGTCAAATACAGCGAACGCTATTCGCGATTATATCGAACGCTGATCAACATGAAAATATATCTACTGTGTATTTTATTCTATTTTTATAAATTAGTTTCAACTTTGCTAATGAATACAAAAGTTATATCAACCGGTTCTGAAATTCAAGATAATAAAATTGTGATGAATGGTGTGGAAGATACTGTCCAGGCAACAACCTTGAAAGACGGTGTTAACGTTATTTTGGAAAATGAAAACGATAAAGATGTGAGAGAAGTAAATAACGCTCATAAAGTGTTTAAGCGTTTACCCGCTAACCTGGTCCTTGAAGGTGGATGTCCCACACGAACTAGGAGGATTGGATCGGTTTGTCTTCCTCCTGACGATTAATCTGCACAGCCCTTTTTCCTACTATGTTGGGGTCAGGATCGAGTTTAACCGAATGCAGCTGAATTCTAATATTATACCATGATGCTACTGCCTATCTGACCTCCACAACTCAGTTACTGGATAACACGAAAATCAGGAAATGGTGACATTAAGACAGCAGTACAAGAAATTTAAAATTACATTTGAATTGTATTTGATTACTAGTTTTTCTATTTTTATTTATTTATAAGTGTAGAAATTATGTATTAGGTAGGTATGTTGACACAGTTTGTACTTTTTGTTACTTGACCTTAAAGGTTCATTAGAAACCCAGCGCCAGACAGCATCTCATGTCTTGAATTTAACCTTTTTGGCGCAGCCGTGAGGCACACACTGTTGTTGTTGTTAAAACATTTCTTTAACTTTTTGATTTTATTGTTGTATTTTTTGTTTCACGTATTGTGTCCAAATAAACGTTATTATTTCATACTTTCTAAAAATATAATATGATGATTGGAGAAAAGATTCATTCGACAGTAATTCCTTTGTTGGTCAAAAATTATGTCACATTTTTTGTTTAAAAGTACTCGCAGATCTATCACATCATTAATTTATCTGTCATTCCTTATGTTTCCTAGTGTTTCCTACTTTTTATACTGGCTCGATTTCCATATAGGGTGACTGGTAATTAGTGACCAATACTTGTACTCAACAAATAACTTTCCCAAAGAGACGATTTTTTTTAAATAACAATGCGCATGGAATGATGGCCAATGGACCCCAATAGAATCACGCACGGTCTCTATTCGGTTGTTAAATGAATGAAAAAGAATAATGCATGGTCAAAGTGGCATAGTTTTTTTATATTACAGCTGATGGTGTAATATAAAAAAAATATATATTACTAGCTGCGCCCCGCGGTTTCGCTCGCATAAGTTTTGATCCCGTTTGAAGATTGTGATAAAAATTTAAATTTATTATCCTGTGTGTTACTCTTGGTTATATACTTTATGTGTGCCAAATTTTATAATTAATATTTTAGTTTAAGACGTCACAAAATAAAATTCTTTTCTTCTTGTTCTCGCACACTACTGTCTAAATTTCTTTTTCATTTCTCCTTTCGCAGGTCTGCTGGAAGAAATTTCTTAAGAAATAAACAGTACCTTTTTATTAATTTTCGGAAGAATAAAATAAGAACTGACAGCTTTAGAACTTGCGAAGGCTTTAATATAATTCGTTTATGAAAAAGTTATAAGAAGAAATGATATTTTAAGTTGTTATGAAATATTTTATGTTATTATAAATAAATTTCAGGACTGACCATTGAACTTGGCACCCATTTTGATCTCACTTCTTTTGACGTTGAAGTTGAAGTCAACAACCAAGGCATATATCATAATATTGAACTTTGCTCACATTTCACATTTATATTTTTGATGGGTCTGTTACCTTTGACATTGTAAAACTAATCGTGTAACCTTTGACATTGTAAAACGTAGTAATAATATCGGTTGAAATACTGCGACTACTATTTATAGTTTACTAACAATATTCAACCAGAAATTAAATATAACCTTTTAGATTCATCTCCAAGGTTGAAGCCCACTTTAGAACTATTTTATCTCTGATGTTTTCGTTCATGTTCAACGTCCTAGACTTGCATAAAATAACCAAAGTTGAATAGTTTGCATCTTGGACAAAGATTAAAGGAGAGACTAGATGCGACATTCGTGGGTATACGTGATCATATTTCGACAATATTAATACGTTTCTCCCACGAGCCAGCAGCTCCTGCGGTTGCAACGATAGACGTCAGCGATCGAGACCACAATATTGGAGACCCACCCTCGCAGAAATGTGACTCCTTGCCACTGTACTGACCATAGATATTTGAAGAACTATGGTTTTATTTTTATTTTTATAATAAACGTTAGGACACGGAAAATTACTCCTGTATCGTGCGTTTACAAACATTTAAATTCAAATAAATAAAAGTTGGAAGTGTATGAAGTGACTACAGAAGTGACTAATAATACTAAATTCAATTTAACGGGTGGCTGGGGGGGCCAGCATATCAGCAGTGGTGGCCCAGTTGTAACGGCCGTCACTTACAAGTTATAGGTCGTGGGTTTGAACCCCGACAGGCGCTTTACTTCGTGTAAATTATTTCATCACCACTGCTCTCAAAACGGTGAAGGAAAACATCGTGAGGAAACCGGCAAGTCCTAGAACCAAAAATTCGAAGACATGTGGCATCTACCTACCAACTCGCACTGGGCCCGCGTGGTGGATTACGGCCCACTCCCTCTCACCGAGAGGAGGCCTGTGTCCCAGCAGTGGGAACATTATAGGCTGATGATGATGATGATGATGGGAGGGCAGCCGCTTCTGTTCATCCTGCTTCCTTGAAAGTGGACTTAGACAATAATATTACCAATAAAAGAGTAGCGTGTAGGTACAGACGCCAGCACATCAAGCTACCCGAAACTGTCAAATTTTCCCAATCAACTTTGAACCTTATGCTTTAGCGATAAAGTTGAAAATCTATTAAAGAAATTTCACAGTTTGTAGTAACTTGATGTGCGTGGCGTCTGTGTTTCCATCCAGGTACTAGAATAGAAACATCTTTTGTGGTCTCAACTGTTCCCTCACAACGCAATCACGCCATTGTGTCTCTAATTATACGGGGTCAAATTAAATTAGCTAGCGAAACTCTGCAGACGTGATGGGTATCGATATCCAAACATGATAAAATGACGCGGGTTCGATTCCCGCACGGAACAAATATTTGTATTGCCCACAGTTAGTTGTTCCGGGTCTGGCTGTTTGTGTTTGTGTATGTGAATTTATATGTTTGTAAACGCACCCACGATACAGGAGTAATTACCTACTAGTGTGGGGCAACGTTTAAATAAAATTAACGGTTTTGTGACTCTTTTTCTTAAGTGTCAACTACCTCTGTTAATGTTATTACTTGAAATATGAGATAAGAAAATATGTTTTATCGTGTTAAGGTATCGATACTAATCCCGTCTGTGATGTTAACACAAATAAAAAAAATTTTTTTTGTGTAAATAGTTAGTAAAATTTTCTCTAATAAATAAATTAATTAATTATTTTTTTCTAATTTCTCTTCATCATTTTTAGGGTTCCGTACCAAAATGGTAAAACGGAACCCTTATGGTGAGACTCAGTCTGTCTGTCACAGCTGGATATCTCAAGAACTACTAATGCTATCAACTTGAAATTTGGAAAAGTTTTAGGTGATGTTTGCCCATCTATTTTACAAATAAGAAAGAAATAAAAATATAATTATGTTTATTTTTTGCAACAGGGACTGAAAGGGGGTCTGAAAAATTCGAAGTGGGGCTACTAGAGCATATCATAAGAAAGAACGCAGTTTGGACGTTCTCAAACATGTTTTCTATTTATTTAGGCCACATAGTTTTCGACTTTTGAAGAAAAAAAAATATACCGACCCCTTTTTTTTTTTGAGGATGGGATATCATCTAATGACCCCCCCCTCCCGCTCTGGGTGGAGCGGAAGGGAGTGTCAGACTCTTACTGACTAAAACCCACCCGTGTTCCTTCCTTAGCCCTTTATGTTCCGATCCAGCGGTAACCCTTTCGGACAATCCCGCTGAAATACCGACCCCTTATCTCCAAAGTTTGTAAAGAGAAAAATCTGAAATAATTTTATGTGATAGAAGTTTATGTAAAGATTACAAGAAAAATAAAACGATGTCTCTAAATAGCAGATTTTTTCAGAAATCAACAACAAAAGTTACACTAGTTCCACAATCAAGTCAAGAGATGGCGCTGACCTAAAACTACACCGCAGTGCGCAGTGTCAAAATTCTTTAACGAATATAAATAGGCCTCGCCAATGAAAATTTAAAATATATGACGGTATGGAACCATCGGTGCGCGAGTCCGACTCGCTCTTTTTTTAAAATGATATTTCAAGTAACAACACTGAATACTGCGGGCGATGTACAGACGCCAGCACATCAAGCTACACCTAACTGTCAGATTTTCCCAATCAACTTTGAACCTTAAGCTTTAGCGATAAAGTTGAAAATCTATTAAAGAAATCTGACAGATTGTGGTAGGTTGATGTGCGTCCGTACTAAAAAAAACTTCTTTTTTTATTTACTATCCACAAAATCCACAGCTCTTTCAAATTTTATCTTAAAATATATAAGCTAGTCTTACAGGCAATTATGGATTTACAACTTAATAAATAATAATTTTATTTTTAAAATAAAATTTATATATCGATAACCATCACGACCGGAGTTTCGCAAGCTAATTTTATTTGACCCTAATACGAAATTGTTCCATTGCATGTTGTTGATGCTTCAGCTTGCGAAGGTCCTGCCCAAGTTGTGTTAGCATTATTACAGTAGGTACATTTATAGTAGACTAGCTGCGCCCTGCGGTTTCACCCGTGTAAATGTCGATCCCGTGGGAATATTGGGATAAAAAGTAGCCTGTATGTTAATCCAGCGTGTCAGCTACCTCCATACAAAATTTTATCAAAATTGATCCAGCCATTTCTTTATTATTATAATAATAATATTATTATAATAAAGAAATCGTCATGTTTTGCCAAGCCGTAAAAATCGTGCGAAGCAGGGACGGGCCGCTAGTCCAGTAAATTTTACCTTAAGGGGCTTACAGGACCTAAACACAAAAAACGCCAGTTTTAGAAACAATAAAGTATATGATCGACTACAGTAAACAAAATCAGAAAAATATAAGATATTCTTGAGGATCTATGCTAGGTAGATAGTGTGTTGAAAACATAATACAACTAATTTGATACGATAGAAAAAACCATGAAGATACCTCTAAAACCTTTATTTTTACAATAAAAACCATACTAAAATACATACGATCATTCTGATCTTTTGTCAGATTATTCTACAAGCAACATACTAAAATACTTTTTTTTTATTTTTGTTTTTGTTTCAATTTTTTTGTCCAAACAATAGTTTTTTTGTAATTAAATAATTGCTCTGTATTTTGCAATAAATTACCAGCGTTGTATCATCGCGCTTCTCTTTCTTTTCTCTGCAGTCCGACAGTGAACGCGCTTTAGGTCATGTAAGCCCCTTAAACTTAAATTTTTGCCAAGGCTGACAACTTGTGAACTATTAAGTGGTTCTCCTAGCTTGGCTTTATTATTAAACTTGTTGACCCTGCGAATTTCGTACCGCCCCGCCATGGGACAGCCGCTCTGACATCGCTTTTTAAAAAATCTCTTATACCTTCTAAGATATTCATTTTAATGATATGCTGTAAAGGGCAATTTTTATGTCAATGAAATGCACAACGTATTTAATACATTTAATTGGATAAGGAATAAAGGCTCTTTCAAACAGGTGCGACACGACATGCGACACAAAGGCACCGCAAGGCGCGCAACGAGCTTTGCCTTTGTGACGCACGCGATTCGCGTCGCGTGTCGCGCCTGTTTGCAGGAGTCTTAATACTGTATTGTTAAAAATAGCTTTGTAAATAACCCATAAGTTTTTTGTAAAATGTGAAGGATAAAAAGGTTACTGTGGGTTATCCTTAGGAGATAAACATATA
The DNA here is from genome assembly GCA_927399505.1 of Luperina testacea. Taxonomy (NCBI): domain Eukaryota; kingdom Metazoa; phylum Arthropoda; class Insecta; order Lepidoptera; family Noctuidae; genus Luperina; species Luperina testacea. The sequence goes on along the minus strand of OV656777.1, from coordinate 8,891,658 downwards.
TACTACGTGCGCTGCTTTACATTTTGTTGCCTTTCAAAATGGTTATATATTGAGGTGCAAATAACATGGCATTTAAAGAGCAGAGTTCAAAGTCACATCATTTACATATTTAGTACCTTTACATGACTTTAGTAATTCGATGAGACCGAGAAAGAGTCTGTAGACGTGTGTCGTGTGTGAGTCATGGAGCTCAATTTATTTAGTTTTATAATATATTCACTAAATATATTGACGATAACGACAAACTTCGTTTGTTCAAGTGCGTTAAGTATTAATAAAGAAGTAAAAGAAGGCAATTCGACAGTGAAATGGAATATTACTGAAGTGAAAGAACCAGATTTGGAAGAACAAGAAAAAGAGGACGAAATCAAAGTCAAGGTTCCGAAAGACGAAGAGATTGCGACTAGTGATGGAAAAGGTATAGACAAATTGCCTGAAGGTGAGTCTAAAAATAGCACAACACCAAATTTATCTATATACTATCATCAGCCCTCCGTGCCTCGAAAAGCACGTTAAGCCGTTGGTCCCGGCTGTCATTCGTGGATCTTTGACAGTCATTACGGGTAGTCAGAAGCCCGAAAGTCTGACAACCAGTCTTACCAAGGGGTATCGTATTACCCAGCGACTGGGTTGTGCAGGTTAGGCAGTCACTCCATGTAAAATACTAGTATTAAGCTGATTCCGGTTAGACTGGAAGCCAACCCCAACATAGTTGGGAAAAGAATAGGCAGATGATGAATTGATTGTTCAACGCAAAATAATTATAAGTCAAGATAATTATTAGGTCCTTACATATGAAATTAGCGTTTTGTCGTACTGACCACTTTGATCTGAAATATCTTCTCTTTGGTTAAGAATTCCAAATTCAAATTTATAGATTCATTTAGCTGGTACATTTGAATTTTGAAAACAGTCATTCATTTGTTTTTTTTTTCTTTGGCGTCGCTTATTACCGCACAATGGAAAACATGAAATATCGGTATATTTACGAGTACGAGTTCTACCGTGGCACCAGTGCTGCAGAAACAGCTCGAAGGATTAATGATGTGTACGGCGCTGGTGTCGCAAAAGAAAGCACGGTACGTTTTCGGTTTCAACGTTTTCGTTCTGGAAATTTTGACCTTCAGAACCAACCCCGTGGACGGCCGGAGACCAAAGTGGAAAATGAAGAATAAAGGCTATTGTGGAAGCGGATCCATCACAAAGCACTTCAGAGATAGCTGAAGGCTTCGGGGTAAGTGATAAAACTGTATTAATCCACTTGAAGCAAATCGGGATAATAAAAAAACTTGAACGATGGGTACCTCATGAATTGAGTGAATCGAACTTGCAAACACGCGTCGACTGCTGTGTTACTTTGCTCAACCGACACAATAATGAAGGGATTTTAAATCGAATCATTACTTGTGATGAAAAGTGGATACGGTACGATAATCGGAAGCGCTCATCGCAATGGCTGAACCCTGGAGAACCAGCCAAATCCTGCCCTAAACGAAAATTTACTCAGAAAAAGTTACTTGTGAGTGTTTGGTGGACTAGCGCCGGTGTCGTTCACTACAGCTTTCTAAAATCTGGCCAAATGATTACGGCAGATATCTATTGTCAGCAACTGCAAACCAAGAAGGAAGAACTAGCTGCTAAACTACCAAGATTGGTCAATCGCTCTAGGCCACTGCTGCTTCACGACAACGCAAGACCACACACTGCACAACAAACAACCACTAAGTTAGATGAGCTACAATTGGAATTTCTGCGATATCCACCGTACTCCCCGGATTGCTCCAACAGATTACCATTTTTTCCGGAATTTGGACAAGTTCTTACAAGGAAAAAAATTCAACTCCGATGCGGCAGTCCAAACCGCATTCAAAGAGTTCATTGATTCTCGCCCCCATGGTTTTTTTAGTAAAGGGATCAATGAACTACCTATGAGATGGCAAAAGTGCATAGATAACAACGGTGCATACTTTGATTAATTAAATTATATATTAAAAAAAAATTACTTTATATTCCTCCCGTACAAAACGCCAATTTCATATGTAAGGACCTAATATCATCTTTATAACGCGAAGAGGAGCTTTACGATATAATCAGTTGAAAAACTTAATTTCGCATAAACGCAGAATTTCGTCATTAAAATCGTCATCCATACATTATTATAAATAAATTGAAGTCGCTTTTCGTGTTAGTCTGTGGGACCGCCTCGTTCTTCTAAACTCCGCAACGGATTTTCAACATCATTTAAACAATTTATTCCGGACGATTTATGTCTTAAATCACTGATCTCACTCCCGTCGTGTTGGATTGCCGGACCATCGGACTATGAGAGTGAAGGAAGAGAGAGTGGGCGGGAGATTTATAGCGTACACACTTGTGCACTACAATATCTCCCGCGCCGAAGGCTACTTCTCCTTGAGATTGGACACCGTGGCCGAAATACGGCCTGGAGGTTTTCATGATACATCAACAATAAACTTAATATAAATATAGAGGAATCTTGATGTTTCGTCAAGTCGTAAAATCCGTACGAAGCTGTTTGTTTACTAATATAAAAAAGCTTAGATCTAGGTACTCACATCAGGACTAATGTCGGTAAAGTTGGCACTGGATACAAACTCCTTGAGAAAGCCATCCAGCTCTGTTCCCTCTATGTAACCATTACCTAAAACAAAAAAGAAGAAAAATGACCATCTGTCTAGAATGCGCGAAAAACAAGTCTGCGCGCGGTCGAAATCGGAAATAATCGTTTGCCGCTATCGTGGCGTTTATGTCAGACTAGCTTCCGCCCGCGACTTTGTCTGCGTGAAATTTCACCCTCCCCATTCCACCTTTTAGGGGTGGAATTTCGAAAAACCCTTTCTTAGTGGATACCTACTCTTCATAAAGAACACACCCTCCAAATTTCATGTCTCTAGGACCAGCGGTTTAGACTGTGCATTGATATTATAAAGAATTAAAAATTAATCTTCTCATTTAAATTGTTCTTAATCTATTAATTAAAAAAAAACAAAATACAATTAAAAATCTATCCGCGGAAATGTCTTTTTGCGCAAGCGTTTTACCATTAAAATAAAGTTGATATTTGTTTGAAATAATATTAAATTGAAACTAAGTTTGAATGGACTTTATGTGTAAAATACGTTAGCAGTACACTTGTGCGAAAGGCTTTTCCGCGAAAGACACTTGCGCGAAACCACTTGCGCGGAAAGACATTTCTGCGAATGTACTTTTGTGCTATCGGACACTTGCGCGAGAAACACTTGCGGAAAAAGACTTTTTAATTTCTCACACTCGGGAAGTAGTGTTTGTTTGATCCGAATAGCGGGTGGAAGACGCAGTTTCCCACCTTTGGGCAATGTCGGTGTCAAAAAACGAAAATGGAGAACCAAAGACACTGACTTCCGAAATTAAAGTTATTTATCACTTCGTAGTGTTTTTTTTGAAGTCGGTTGTTTTTTTCTTTTTGCAAAAAAGTTTTTTTTTGTATAGTGAGTTCTTTTACAATTAGACTAATTAAAAAAAATTGATATAAAACAAACGGTGTTGTATTATTACTATCTAATGTATCAGCACTATAAAAATTCTATTGCGACTCTGGGTACCAAATTTCAAGAGCAATTCATTTCTTTCCAAAAATTTTGAAGCGTTACCAAAAATTGTTTCTCACTTTAAAAGCGTTGGAAATGACCTCCTTTATCGCCCTATTTCGTTTGATCCACGACTTTTTGATCACCTTTTTGTATATTAAGTTCAGTTGAACACACTTTCGTCAATATACATTTTTAACACCCTTGCTCGTAAAGCTGATGTAATTCCACCGGTTTTAAATATGTAAAGAGGGTCATAAAAAACGCGTGTGTTATCAAAGCAAATAGTTAAGTTATAGTCCATACAAATTCCATAACAGCATTATTTGCCATTTCAAATTTGGAACTGATCGCCGCCGCACGACTCCAGCTAGTGAGCAGCGCGCTGTTGCTATTCAAATTTCGAACTAATCGCCGCGCGGCGCCAGTCAGTACAGCAGTGCGATTCTGTAGCCATCTCACCGTGAAAAGTGAAGTGAGCGTGGAGTGAGCTGTCAATAGTGCCAATTCCTAGCAAAAACAAACTCACATCACCCAAGTTTTCACGGTGAGATTTTTACAGAATCGACCGGGCAGTAGGCAGCGCTAGCGCGCTGTTAAAATGGCGGGAAAGCAACAGTGTGCATTCACAGATTGAGTTTATTTAAAATTAAAAAAAAACAGTTTATTCGGTAATTTAAAGATTCCATCCAAAACAAAGCAAATATAAGTGCCAAAATAACTCAGACAATAAGTTTGGAGCCACAAACGAAGAAGTTTTGCCCTGAGCCGCGCCCCTCTTCTACTGATGATACTTTTTTATTTACAACTAATGACGAATTACAATGCTCTTCTGCCGCCTTTCAAGAAGTTTCGTCGTCTCCAACATTTACCCTAACACAAAACAATGACATTATGAATAGTAATAATAATAATAAAAACATAATTAAAAAACCAACTACGACTACGTATCATTTTAACAATTGTAATTTCACTGTTTCAATAATTAAAAATGAACAAAATATGTAATGTTTTTTTTCTGTTTCCTCGCAAATGTGTTAAAAAACGTCGTACGATATACGTGCGTATGGTTATAACATGCTCGGCTCAATTACGCCCTCGCCTTCGGCTCGGGCTGAAATTCCGCCTCGCATGTTATAACCATCTTTACGCACTAATATCGTAATGTACTATTACGGTAGAGTGTTAATGGAATGTTCAGGATTTTTTCCGACTTAATTGATAAGTAATAAAAATTCCTGCCCAGAGCCAGACCTACCCTGGCGTGCGCTACCTAAACCGTTACAGTTACACGAAAATAATGTATCGCGGGATTGTTTGTCGTAAACTTCAAAATAAAAGTCCGCGATAGCATATTATACGAGTATATATACGTTTTATCTAGTTTTAAAAAACTCATCGACCGCATCTAGTTAAAAAAAAACGTGATTGACGTTTAAAAGTGTTTGTTCAAATCTACTTACAAAAATAAAATAATTTATCATTTGTGTCGAAGCCATTATAGCCAAAAAAGTGAGCCATAAATACATTGTAATTGGATACTTTTTTATTGCATATATTTATTGAATTTAGACGAATATTTAAAAATTTACCACGAAGTAAGCCTAGGGGTAAGCATAGGCTACTTTTTACCAATACACCATGCGGGCGAAGCCGCGGGCTGAAGCTAGTTCCAAATATGTTAATTCTTGCCACTAACTCTATATTTCTTTTACCAAAATATTCATTATTTTTCAGTGCCACTATCAATTCTGGCGCAATTTCCAGAAAGGGATCCATGCATGATATCACATGAATGTTATCCGAACCATTCGCCTTGGTGCGAAGTTGTCAACGGCACCGTGCGCTGCATTTGCATTCAGGAAGACTACAGACCTCGGCCGATATGCAAACCAACGTGTACTATCGACTCTGAGTGCGACGCAGACATGTGGTGCAGCCAAAGCCGGTGCCGACACCCGTGTCCTGGGTTTTGCGGCACCAATACACAGTGTGACGTCATCAACCACAGGCCGCACTGCTCGTGCCCGCCTGGTTTGGTCGGCGATCCGCTCTTCAGCTGTCATAACATGCATCAAGGTACTTAATATAGTTATCATTTTTATCTGACTTGAACTAGTATTGCCGCGGTTTCTTTCGCGTGAATTGTATGTTTGTGAACTTCTACGTATGCCCCTTCATGTGTACCTTTGCTCTGACTGGATAAAATGAGGATAAAATTGAATAGGTGTGACAAATACCTATATAATTCAACGTATTATAAAGTAAATTTGGAGTCTTCCTGCAACCTCTACGGCTCACTCCTCGAGTGCGGTACTGTCCACTTTGCAGGAACGGTCAAAATTAGGCAAATGCCGCTAGTTCAACTCGTTGCCAACTTGCTTCATGTTGTGAACTCAGCGATGAATGTATTGTGTGCTGATTGTTGAATAACAAAATCGCTATATATACCTATATTCGAAAATTTATCTGCTCAACAACGTAAATAACGCAATGAATGTTGTTGAACTGTCAAAATTAAAACCATTATTGCTGTTAGTGTGTTACGCAATTACCCCGCAGAATCATGAACTCAGGGGCAAGGGGTTGGATTGTATCGCGTTCAAGATCCTTTCAGATTAAAAAAGGAAAATGGTGGACGAGAAACGTTGATAACGTGGCTACGAAACCCGCGGGGATGTCGTATCTAGGGATAAACAATCTGCCGGTTTTCGAATTGAGAACTCAAAATAGAATTATAGTTGAGTTAGACAGATTCTTAAATTCAAATTCTCAATTCAGAAACCAGGTAAGTGTCAGCGCAAACTGTGCGTCTATCTTGTCGCTGCGTCTAGATGCTGCAACAAAACGCAGAGTTCTCGTTTGCATCTGCGTCTTGTTGCTGCGATTAGACGCAGAGCGGTCGTATGCGTCTGCGTCTAGCCGTCACGACAGGCGTAGAGCAGGAAGCGATCATTTCGAAAGAAACGATCGTGTTGTTTATCTTGTGAGTGAATATCGAGACTAGTTGTACCTACGTGTAGTTGTGCGTACCCATGCGTTAATTAATGTGCTAGAAATGCAAACTGCGGATTCTGTTCCTTTCTGATGATGCAGATCGATTCGATTTATTCCGGTCTGATCCCCTGACACAAACTCAAACTCAAACTCAAAACATTTATTTCAATTAAACCATTTACAGGCACTTTTGAATTGTCAAAAAGTCGGTAAGTCAGAAAATATGAAGCTAGTTGCCCATTCTAAAGCGTAGGTACCTATGGAGAAGAACGGGCAAGAAACTCCATGGACACTCTTTTAAATTATAGTTTTACAAAAATATTAGTTACATCAATAATGTGAATTTATAATTATATGTGAGAACGATGTACAAAAGACGTACGCGTTAAAAGTGTCCAGAGTACAGCAAATGGTAAGAAAACAACAATTCAATATTAAAATAATTAAAAATAAACCGAGGCAGCTAAGTGATGACCAGCCCCAACTGACGGCGCCCGTTCACGAACATGACGCATAGAACGGCACCATTCAGCTCAACCATTTTGAAGGGAGCTAAATGATCCAACACACACGCCACCGTCAGCGAGACATTTGTGTGAGCATGACATACTATCAGCCGCCAGGGCACATTCAAGTCAATGAAAGACACATTACCCGGTAAATGGTACATAGTGTATAGTATATACATAGAACTCACATCTGTGCTATGCAATTATACAATACAAAGGAAATTGAGTTTATACAATGCAAAGATAGTCTTACAATCTTCAGCAGCTCCAACAGAATCTTCAAGTGTTAATCAATTAGTTGTGGTTGTGGAGCAGGACCAGCCTTGAGCCAGGCATTTTTATCAGCGATGTAATCCCCTAACTTATAATATGCCTGACTGCATAGTGTGCGTTTTATACAAGACTTGAATTTCGTCTCATTCATTTCAAGAATGTGGGGAGGTATTTTATTATAGCATTTTAAACAGTACCCCATAAAAGATGAGTCTACTTTAGCCAGTCTGAAACCTGGTTGAACTAATAGGTCCCTATTTCTAGTACTATAATTATGTCTTTCACCTCTTTTACCAAAAAGATGTAAGTTTTTTCTTACATACAGGATATTTTCGTAGATATATTGACAAGGCACCGTCATGATGTTAATTTCCTTAAACAGTTCCCTTAGAGAATCGCGCCTGCGGAGAATATAAATGGCTCTGATAGCTCTTTTCTGCAGAATAAAAATAGAATCGATGTCTGCAGCCCGTCCCCAAAGTAAAATACCGTAAGACATGATACTATGAAAGTAACTAAAGTAGACTAGTCTCGCGGTATCTACATCAGTAAATTGACGGATTTTTCTGACAGCATAAGCTGCTGAACTTAGCCGTCCTGCAAGAGATGTTAAATGAGGACCCCATTGTAGCCTTGAGTCGAGCGTGATCCCCAGGAAAACAGTTTCATCGACGAATTCTAGTTTCTCTTGATTCAATATTATCTCACAATCACTACTCTTGACATTTGGTAAAGAAAATCTTATGCACTTAGTTTTTTTCCCATTTAATACTAAATTATTAGCAGTGAACCAATTTTGGACCTGCAGTAGGGCGTTATTTACGTCGTCAAAATTTGTAGCACGTCTATTTACCTTAAAAATTAAGGAAGTGTCATCAGCAAATAACACCATTTGTGGTTGATTTTTTAATAAATGGAGTAGATCATTAACATACACTAAAAAGAGGAAAGGACCCAATATCGAGCCTTGTGGCACACCCATTTTTACTGTTAAACCATTCGAATTGACACCATTTATTTGCACTTGCTGTTGTCTATCATTTAAATAAGAACTAACTAAACTGAGCGCAAGTTTTCCAAGTCCGTAATGCTCAAGTTTCAAAAGCAAGGTTTCGTGATCGACGCAATCAAATGCCTTGGAGAGGTCACAAAAGATTCCTATGGCGTCTTGGGCCTCTTCCCACGCGTTAAAAATGTGTTTTAATAAAGTTACACCAGCGTCGGTCGTACAACGTCCTTTGGTGAAACCATACTGTTGATCGTGTAAGATTTTATTCGTGTTAAAATGATTGAGCATTTGATTAAGCATTATCTTTTCAAACACCTTGCTGAAAACCGGCAAAACGGATACGGGTCTATAATTATTGGTGTCCTTACTGTCCCCGGATTTGTAAAGTGGTATTACCTTACTGTATTTCATTAAATCGGGAAAGACTCCTTGATCAACACACGAATTAAATACTAAGGCTAAGTAAGGTGAAATAGTCTCAATTATAGAGGTAAGTACAGACTTTAATGGACATTCCCCAAAGATCTTCGGTCAATTTGATTTTAATTTGCTTAAAAGCTTTTATTACTACTATGGGGTTAATATGTTTAAATTGAAATTCAACCGGGCAGGCTGGAAAGTGGGCATTTTCACTTTAAATGGCGCAGGTCGTTTTTCGATTGTCTCATGACAACAAAATTATGAAAAAAATATTTGGAAACAATTTTTTTAAGAAAAAGGGTATATGCACTGAAAGTAATTTTATAAACTTGTGGATTTGATTTATTGGTTCTTGATAGAACACATTTTCAATTTTATTTAAATTAATAAAGTTTCGGAAATGTGTAAAATCATGATGTCCCAACGCCAGTATGTATCATTGCATTTAATTTTTTAGTTTTTTTTTGTACTACAGCTAACGTAGCGACAATTTAATTTTATTGTTAGATAGTTAATTTATCATTTAAACTAAGCATTTAATCTCAGTCAGTAAAGAAAATATTAAATAAATTAATAAAAAGCTTGTCCCACGAATTCGCGACTACCGGACATGTCCGGATAGTAACACGCTTTTTACTACTAAAATACACATTTATCGTGCAAATTCGGTTTTCATGGTAATCCCGGGTACAAAATGTCAAAGTATGAAATGCCATTTTGAAGGTAGTCACGCAAGGTGTTCAGCTGGTGCGGTACATTTCGCGGTACAAAAAATTGGTCAAGAAAAATCTATTGAGTTTAGTAACGTTTTTTTTCGTGAATATTAAGTTTGTCTTTATTTCTTTTTTAGCTGTACATAACTTAAACACTGCTGAAAGCATAAAAGTAGAATTTAATTGATTTCTGATAATATTGTTTGAGTATTTTAATTTAGTTTTAAAACGATCTACACTCGTCACGTCCTGTTAGCAACCGTTACTATAGGATGGACAAAAAATATTACGAAACAGACATGTAAAGCTTAGAACTCATAAATTAAACTTACGAAATTTATTATTGATGACAGCGGTTAGATCCTTTTAATATTTTAAATGTTAGTTTGTATGTTTGGATGTTTGTTACTCAATCAGGTAAAAGCGGCTGTTCGGCTTTGGATGAAATTAGACACACTGATAGATAGTTTATTAAATAAATTATTACTTTACTTTTTAGGAATATCTGATTTGACGTGGGCAAAGCCGTGGGGCGTAAAGCTAGTAGAGAAATAATGTATCTACCAATATATTTTTTCTTAACTTTACAGGTAGTGGTGAAATCACTTTTCAAAATGGTGATATACTTTGACATAGATAAATTTTAGGAATATACTAATTGAAAGTTTAAGTTATAATCTTATTTTATTTTTTTTTTTAATAAAGATACCGTGGTGGTTATGTTGATTGATTAATAGTTTGTTAGTTTATAGCTAATTAGTTGTTAAACGATGATTAAGATACTCGATACGTACCAAATAAATATTTTAAAGTACTTTAACAAAATGTTTTATTAAAATACATATTTAATACCTATCTATACATTTTTGTTTAATTTAGGTAGGTTATATTCTACTCTACTTCTACTCTCATAAGAAAACTAACATTTTGTAAGATTTTAACCTCACAGTGAGTTCTATTCCTAATAATTCTGTTTCGTCACGTCACATGTCCATTTAGTAACTGTCCCAAAATATTTTTGCCTTATTTATTTAAAAAAACTTAAAATATTATCCGGAATAATATTATTAGAATATTATTGTTATATTCGCAAGGGAGATGTGAGGTCGGGGGAAACGTACTAATTACACGGTAGCTAGTTGCACACTGTCTTTATTGAACGTTCAACGCGCGCCGGCGCAGCGGCGCGTATCTAACTACTTGTACTACATATATAACAATCCCTCCCCCATATATTTATGATTTATGACAAACAAAAGAAAGATTGATTATAAATAAGGCTTATAATTAACTCCGACGCGTTCACGCCTAGACCTAGTGTTCTGATGGCTCGTCGTGGGATCGCATTCACTCCGCTTAGAAGCGTCGTTCGTTTGTGAATGTGCACCAGCGTCAGTAGGTGTTTCCGAAGGGTTCTCGAACCCACTCGCCCCCTCTCCGTTGTCAATGTTATCATTCGATGACGTCATGTCGTCAGCTGTCTCCGTAACAATGCCTGCGGAGACCGGTGGTGACGGCTGAGTTGGTGAAACGCTGTCTATATCTGGCACTATATTTGGTTCCCAAATATGTCCTTGGGATTCTGGAATTGGTGCATCCTTCCCGGGGGCGGGCCATAGTTGGTCTATGTGCCTATTCACCTCTAAGTTATATTCCGGTAGGTATACTGTGTACATAACGGCTCCAACCTTTTTTGAAATAACGCCTTGCGTCCAATTAAATTTCTGGTTTGTTAAATACTTCTTTATCCACACACGATCTTGTAGTTCAAAGTTAGGTCTAGACTTCCCACGGTAATGTTTAGCCTGTGAACACTGATTGCGCGCCACATGGTCAATGAGGTCTGTGGATGGCGGAGTGACTCGAGTGGGATTCAACAAGTCTAATCTTGAGCGTAGGGATCGGCCGAATAACAGCTCAGCAGGTGATTTACCTGTCGTGCTGTTTTTAGAATTACGGTAATCGAACAAAAACTTTGAAATTTTTTCTTGACCTATTTTGCTAACTGTAGTGCTTATTAATATTCCTCGCAACCCCTTTTTAATGATTTTAACAAAACTTTCAGCCTGGCCATTACTAGATGGGTGGTAGACTGGGGAAAACGCTTGCGTAATGCCATTTAATTTACAAAAAGTCGAGAATTCTTGAGATGTAAACGATGTACCATTATCAGTGACCACAGTATGCGGAACCCCAAATCTAGACATTAGATCTATCAGTTTTTCAATAACCGTTTTAGACCCGTAAGACGAACTCACATTGTAACATTCTACCCATTTGGAATATGCATCAACAATAATTAAGTACATTTGATTATTAAACGGTCCCAGAAAGTCTAAATGAATCCTATAGAAAGGATGCGGCGGGTAGGGCCACGGCGCCAGCGGGGCGTGCGGCGGGGAGGGGCGCAGCTGTGCGCACACGACACAGTCTGCCGCGAGCCGCTCTAAGTACCTATCTATACCTGGGAACCATATACGTTGACGAGCCTCCGCTTTCATTTTAACTATTCCGAAGTGCGAGCTATGTAAATCATTACAAACTTGTTCTCGTAGCGACGATGGAATTACTACCTTATGCCCACGCATTAGACACCCATTTTCGACTGACAAGTCTAACCGACACAAAAAATATGCTTTTAATTGAATATCTTTTACATTCCGCGGCCAGCCCGTCATTACGTAATGGGTTACTTTACTTAAGAGCGGATCCTTCGCAGTCTCGTCGCGCAGCTGTGCAAGCGTGACGGGCAGGCTGCCCTCCACCACGAAGTTGACGTATGCCGCTCGTTCATCGTAGTCGCATTCTCCCGTGCCCGAGCTGCTATCGATTTCGCCTAGCGGTGCGCGTGATAAATAATCAGCGTTATTGTCGGCACTCCGCACATACTCGATTTTGTAATTATAAGCTGACAAAAGCATTGCGTACCGCTGTAACCGGTTCGCTGATACCTCTGGAATGCCACGGCTAGGGTTAAATATTGCCAACAGGGGTTTGTGATCAGTCTTCAAAATAAATGGATCGGCTCTGCCGTATAAGTATTGGTGGAAACGCCTCACGCCAAAAATAATAGCAGTAGCCTCCTTTTGAATCTGTGAATAGTTCTTTTCTGCTGAAGTTAACGTTCTTGATGCGTACGATATAGGCCTCTCCACCCCGTCATCACTAATCTGAGAAAGTACTGCCCCCAAGCCCGTGGGGGACGCGTCTACCGTTAAAATTATCCTTGCATCTGGGTCGAAGTGTGTGAGTACCTGATCAGAAGTTAAAATATTTTTAATTTTAGTAAAAGCCTGTTGTTGTTCCGATGTCCATACCCATTTGCATTTTTTCTGTAATAATTTGTATAATGGACTTAAAATGGAAGAAGCGTCGGGAATAAAATTGCGATAGTAGTTTATAAGACCCAGAAATGATTGTAATTGCAATACATTTGTCGGTATTTGGGCTTCTAAAATTGCTTTGACCTTCCCTGGGCATTTCCTTACTCCATTTTTGTCTATTATATGACCTAGGTATTGAATCTCATCTTTAAAAAAATCGCACTTACTGGCTTGTACTGTTAACCCCGCTGATTCTAACCTGTCTAATACAGCAATTAATCTTTCTCTATGCTGTGCTTTGGTACCCCCTATCAGAATATCGTCCAGGAAACAGACTGTGCCCTCTATACCTGCCAAGATGCATTCCATGGCCCGTTGAAAAATTGCTGGTGCGCTGGCTAAACCGAACACTAATCTGGTATATTTAAACAAGCCGCGGTGCGTATTTATGCAAGTTAGATCTTGCGCGTCCTCTGATAAAACAAATTGTCCGTAAGCCATCGAGAGATCGAGCTTAGTGAACTGCTCCCCCCCGTGCAGCTTAGCGAACAACTCCTGTACTGTTGGCAAGGGGTACTTATCAACAATCAGCTGTTTGTTTATTGATACCGAGTAATCGGCACAAAGCCTAACTCCGCCATCTTTTTTTAGCACTGGAACCACAGGTGAAGCGTATTCCGAGTGTTCCACCGGTTTTAACACTCCCAGGTCTAACAGGCGATCAATCTCCTTATGTACCTTTTCTTTCAGGGCAAATGCAACCGGGCGGGGCTTGAAAAATACTGGCTTTGAACCAGGTTTGAGATGAAGTTTAATCGCGTATTTATTGAAACAGCCTAAATTGCCTGAAAACAACTTAGGAAATTTGTCAAACAAACTTTGCTTAAACGAGTCGTCTGTCTCAGTGTAAAGGTACTGAATTGCAGGCGCGAGCTCGAGGCCGAACTCGTGAATAAAGTCGCGGCCCAGCAGCGGCGGTCCGCCGCCCGCCACCACGAACACGTCTAGCTCGCGCGCGCGACCCTCGTACGCCACACTCAGTCGCGCCAGCCCGTGACTGGCTATTTTGCCACCCGTATAATTAAGTAACTGCCTGTTTGTCGCTGATAATGGTACATTACTGAAATATGCGTCGTAAGTTTTGCTCGAAATCACACTAACAGCCGCGCCGCTATCTATTTCGAATTCCAAATCCTGACCGTTAACCAATACCCGCGCTGTCATCGGCCTACCCCTCGCACAACGAATATTGAAAAACGACTCACCGTCATCTCCTTCATCCACAGACTTCTCATCTACGTACTGTACTTTATCTGTCGTGCACATACGACGCAAATGACCCTTTTTGCCGCACTTTTTGCACTTGTAACTTTTGAAACGACACTTGTCGGCTTTATGATTGTTATAACCGCACACACTGCACTTTTCGCCATTCGTGATGCTGAATACCGGTGCGCCGCCTGCGCCAGCCGCCGCTGCTTGCGTGGCGCGGGTGCCGCCCAGCGAAGCCGCTGCCGCCGCCTCGCGCGCGCATCGCACGTTCTCCGCCAGCTCCACCGCGCCGGTGAGGGTTAAGTCCTTCAGGCTTTGTGCGAAAAGCTTGTCCTTCTCGTGGCCCGCTACCATACCCATGACGAACCTGTCCAGTACGGCCTCCTCGAGACTCTTAAAGCTGCAGTGTGCTGCCAATCCTTTGACTCTGGCCGCCCACATTGAGTGACTCTCACCTGGCCTTTGTACCGCTGAATAAAAATGGAACCTCTCCGCAAACCCGCACTTTTTAGGAGTAAAATGATCATCTAATATTTTGATGATATCGTCAAATTCCACTTCTTCTAATTGCCTTGGTAATACCAGGTTACTAGCTAACTTGTACGTCGCTTCCGAAAACGCGCTGAGTAATATTGCTCTTCGCTTGACCTTACTCTTGTCCTTAACGTCGTCCACGTCATTTGCGATGAACCACTGGTCCAAACGGGATTTATAACTATTCCACTCTTGTGTTGAGTGGTCGAAACCCGAAAAAAGTCCGAAAGATACGGCTGCAGACATTATTCGCGAAAGTTCGTCGTCGCCACTTGTTATATTCGCAAGGGAGATGTGAGGTCGGGGGAAACGTACTAATTACACGGTAGCTAGTTGCACACTGTCTTTATTGAACGTTCAACGCGCGCCGGCGCAGCGGCGCGTATCTAACTACTTGTACTACATATATAACAATTATAAATAAAGAAAAATAAACTATATTAAGATTATATTCCAACTTTATCATTCCTTGACCGATCAAATAAGATACATGAAAATTAAAACTTGCATTTGGACAATATGTTACGATACTGACCAAATTGTTGAAATTTTAATTAAAAATAAGTATCTAATAACCAAGTATTAATATTTAATTTCATTAATCGATATACCAAAACTTAATAATAGCGTTTTTCTCATTTCATTCCAGCAGTTTAATTTTTATCGCGGTTTGATTTTTGTTACTAACAAGACATCTTTAGCCCGATCACTTTAGAAAAATAATTTTAGAAAATTAAATACTTATTTTTGCACGGAATTATTACATAAATCACATAAATTATATATTTTTTTACAGTAATCCAAAGTTCAAAGTCCTAAAACAATAATAAATTTTTAAAGGCTGTTTATTATAAGCTGCGCCATTTAAAATGAAAATGCCCAAGTTCACTCTTAATAAATCAATCGATACGTCTGATGAGGAATCTAAGGCTTCCGTCGTTTTTGATGGAATATTAGTGAAGAAATTTACAAATTCCTGAGCTATTTCTAAGTTAGAGCTTATGGCACCACGTGAAGTCTCCAATGAGTAATCAGTGTTTCGTTTTTTATTCCTACTAGTTTCGTTATTTATAATTTTCCAAACAGTTTTTATTTTATTTTCTGCTGATTTGATTTTATTGCTAATGTACAGGGATTTGGCTATTTTACAAGTATTTCTAAAAATTTTGGAATATGTAGCAACATACTTGCTGAAAGTTTCAGTATTGATGTAAGGCTTAAGGCCATACAGCTCGAACAGTCTTTCCCTACTTTTCCTAATACCTCTAGTTGCCCAGTCACTAAATAAAAAATTAGGGCAAATGTTTTTTATTTTCTTTTCAAAAGTTATATTGAATTGAGTGTGCACTATTGAAAAGAATTCCTCGTACAATTTATTTGCATCATCCATATGATAGCCCAGATCATTCAACTTATTATTTAGGGTGCTATTGAATCTATTTAGTTTACCAGTCGTTATTGGTCTAAATTGTATTTGCACTTTTTGCAAAGGTGTTTTAAACTTAAATGATACCGTTTGTCCACTATGATCAGACGGCAGACAATTAACGATGGTTTTATCTAAATAATCACAATCGCAAAAGACATTATCAATACAAGTAGCAGAAGTTGGAGTTATTCTAGTCGGTTCTGTAAAAACATTAAATAGATTAAACGATTTAAAAAGGCTTAATAATCTACTGCTATTTGAATTATTTTCCAAAATATTAATATTAAAATCACCACAAATAATTGCGGCTTTGTTATTGGATGCAAGTTTCGCTAGGACATCTTCCATTATTGACTCAAATACAGAAAAGTTCTGATAATTAGGGGGTCTGTAAACGCACACTATAACATGCTTATCTAGCTCAACACAGGACAGTTCGATGCAATGTTCAATTGATAAACCCACTATGTCATTTCGTTGCTTGGATTTTAAACAATTTTTTATCAAGATTAGAGAACCACCACGCAACATAGATTTACGGTTAAAACAACTGCCCACACTATAGTTCTCAAAATTAATTAACATTTGGTAATCCTTTAACCAATGTTCAGTACAACAAACAATGTCAAACTTTGTTTTTTCTAAAAACATTTCAATTTCTAATAATTTGGAAGACATGCCTTGAATATTCTGATGAAATAATGTCAAGGCATTCTGCTGATCTCCTTTTTGATATTTAAGTATTTTAGAGCAAGAAGATACCTTGTTGTTGTTAGGTATAAGAATATTATTACTGGTACCTTCTGTTGTCTTACAAACTAGTTTAAATGATTATCCGGAGTTAATCCCAAGACTTCAATGTCATCACCAGGCAGTGAGCTCATAGTGCGTGAGGGAAATGGAACCTCCTTCGTACAATTTGTAAAAATATTTATAGCATTCGAGCTACATTCATTCAGGCAAACCACCTTATTATTAGTATTATTACTAACTGATGTGGTGTTAATAATACAAGACTTCGACATAATACTTATGTCTGAGTTTATATAAAAAGCTAATAGCCTTGCTATTATGTGTCTAAAACTAACAGGCAGATACACAGTATCCCTAGTCGACTTTAAAGTTTCTACAAAACTGTTGGTATCAAAATATACCAGCTTGTCACTGTAATGACTAACTAAAAAGTGCATATGCTTAGTAAGCGTATGAATATAATTGTTTTGTCTATTTGTTAATTTTCTAAAATATGGGAAAGCACACAATATTATTTTCTTACAATTTAACTTTAACAACTCAGTTACACAGTCAGTTATTTCATATTCACATTATTCACAAACTAGTAAATACTCATTACATATACATAATATATATGCTAATAATAGCTTCTGCCCGCGACTTCATCAGCGTAAAATTTATTTTTCCCCAGACCCACTCGCGCATCGCATCGCTCGTCCGCCCAATCACTTCATATTCGCTTAGCGTTCTTCCTGATTTTCGTTCTTTTTGTCAGGCTCTTTCTTAAGAGCCTGACAAAAAGAACAGCCAACAAATTCTTATTCTAGCGTGATGTTAAATAGCCATAGCTTTGCTTAAGAAGTGGGCTGTCAAATGCAAGAAGAATTTTTCAAATCCGACAGTTAGTTCCTGAGATTAGCGCGTTCACACAAACAAACTCTTCGGCTTTATTACAAGTATAGATAAAGCTGAATAGTTTGATAGTCTTTTTAGCATCACGCTATGACCCTTAGGACCCGAGAAAACGAAGTAATAGCACGGGCAGGTGATGCGATGCGACGGAGTGGGTCGGAGGAGCAAGAATTTTAACGCGGACGAAGTCGCGGGCAGAAGGTAGTTCCAAATATCTTCACACTTGTCACCAACACTATTGTTGCGCGTCGGGCAGATTGGATACAGCGATACAAGCGAACACATCGAAAACGATCTTCAAGTGCGTGCGTGTTTCTTCATAATAATTAGTGTGTTTGAGTTGTAATTATTGTTGTTGATTAAAGTGTCATTTTTTTTGGTTATTAAATCGGCAGTTTTTATTGTCACGAACCCCAAGCTCGTAACACTATATATCTTTTACTAGATATTCAATATTTTTCAGTGCCACTACGAATTCCAACGCCGTGCACGCCCAACCCATGTGGGCTGTATTCCCAATGCAGAGATGACAATGACATCGCAGTCTGCAAATGCCTTCCGAATAGCATCGGGACTCCGCCGAATTGCATACGGAAGTGTACCAACAACTCCGAGTGCAACGAGCTCCGGGCGTGCATCAACAACCTGTGCAGTGACATTTGCCCTGCTTGCGGCAACGATGCGCAGTGTCACGTCCACAACCACATACCGTACTGCTCGTGCTTGCCTGACGGTCAATTGCCTCAATTGCCTAGTCTAGCCGTCGACTGTCAAATCATACATGAAGGTAATTATACTATCTGGGTCAGCGGGATTGTCCGAAAGGGTTACCGCTGGCCCGGAAAATAAACGGCTAAGGACGGAACACGGGTTTTAGTCAGTAAGAGTCTGACACTCCCTTCCGCTCCAACCAGAGCGGGAGGGGCATTTGATGATTTTCCATACTGAAAAAAAAAGGTAATTTACTATAGTTATGATTTTTATCTGCATAGTATATCATGGCCGACTTAGACGGTGCTGGGTGTAATTTTTTTAAAAACGTCAAGTTTTATACTGTTAAAACTGTTATTTTCCAACCCGAGAAAAGAGCTCTTTAAATCTCGTGTTTCGTGGCTCGCCGCATCGAGGTTCAAGGAAATTGACTTCGCTAAATTCCCGCTATTACCCTAAATTTGCATCCGTTCTATCTTCGCGTGGCCATTTTAAAAGTCGTTTTTGATCCTGCTCCTTCTTTCTATAAGAAATTGGTGCTTTTAACGAATGAAATAATAAGTAAATGAAATTAAATGAAAGTAAATGATATTGTTTATTCTGTAAATAGGATATCGGAATTACAGTTACACGTCATATTATAAAAAAACGCCGAGGGCCAGCGCACATCAGGGAGAGCAAGGCAGGGCATTTTGACATGGCATGCCCCACCCCGCGTTGTTAGCGGACTCCAGCGCAAAACGTCGCATGGCTTGGCATCCCTCAGCATGCCTTCGCGTCCCTAAGCACGCCGTTCCAACGTGCCGTTATCTTCGGTCGTGTCCCGTAGCATGCCGTCCCATTCCGCCGCGGCATCCTCTAGCGCGCTCTTCAATGCCGCGAAGGCAAATCCCCTTTGATGCCTTGGGCTCGATCTCTAAACATTGGAATCTGTATCTTGTTACTACTAGTTACTTATGAATTTATGTTGGGTAAAGATAAAATGCTCTGCCCTACCGGCCCCGGTGTAAGGCCTGCCTTTACACACATGCCCGCCCTTAAGCCTCTTCGCAACATACAAATTGCTTATTATACTTATGAACAGTATCGCCAATGAGTTCAATCCCTTTGTTTACATAAAATCAGTTAGAAGGTTTAGTGGCGCTGAACTTATATGTCGCAGCCAACTGACTTAATTAGCCTTTCAGCCTAACCTTTTAACTAAACGGCGCCGTTGAACTAGCGGCCTGAATGATATTCAGCCAATCAATCAAATACCTAGGCAAATGACTTGGATCGCTAACGTTTAACTACTTGCCCAGCCATTTAAGAGCGGGAAAGTAACCAAAATAGCTTAAATTTCAATAATTTCCATTTCTTTTTCGTAATTTTTTCACCCTGTTAAATATAAATGGCCTAAGCATCAGCCAGCCAGTTCATTAAATGTTATGTCGACGACTGACGCACTGGCTGAATATCATTCAGGCCGTCAATTGAACGGCGCCGTTTAATTAAAAGGGTAGGCAGTTAGCTAAATGGCTAATTAAGCTAGTTGGCGGCGACAAAATATAAAACATGCCGCTAAAATAACGACATTAATTTAACACACGGATAGGGCTAGTGGCCAGTAATCATATAAATTATAAGAACATAAAATAATTCGTAATTTGAAAACTACCGCTTGCGCCGCTCGCCGACATAGGGCTCTCTCTCTTTCCTTTATTTCGCCTACTTCTAGCAAGCACATTATTCGTTATAATTTCATTGGTGCGATGTTATGATCCGTGACCCCGGCAAATTACCCCTGCGCTACAGTTCTTTAAGTACAGGTTGCTCCAAGATGACATTTTAGAAAATTGAAAATAAATAAATAATAACGTTTAGTGAAATTAGAATACGTTCATAAAACGAAAACGCAAAACTGTATACGTGTGTTTAATGTCGCCAGGCACGCTGTATGCTAGTTGCGCTGTAAACTCCGCTTGCGCGATGCAGGATTTTGCGTGACGTATGATGCTTAGTTCGCATAATGTGGCGATGTAGATAACCACAAAGGCATAAGGCTATGGTCTCCTATTTTATGCCAAACGTGGCGTCTGACGTTAGCGTCAACGTTTAATTCCGTTCCGATCGACGTCTGAATGCAACGCACAGCGTCGGCGGTCAATACATCCGCAGCAGAGAATGGCGTTTTAGTCGCTGCTCGCGAGCGGTCGATCCAACTGCATCACTAATTTTTTCCCAACATTGATTCTTATAAATATTGTTTTTATGATTTTTGTCACTTTTATCATACACTGCATTAAAAGATTTAACTGCTTCTATCAACAATTAGTCTTTTTCTTTATTAAACCTCATCATTTTGTATGACGCGAAAGACGACCTTCACGCTGCAATGGTTCGAAATGACTAGAGACGCGACGCACAGCGTTTAGATGCCGCGTACGGCGTCAAGACGCCAACGTCGACGTGTGAAAGAAACCACAATAGTACATTTCTATAGTAAACATTGTGACGCAGCGTACGACCTAACGGAACGCAGCGTACAGCGTGAAATAGGAGACCATAGCCTAAAGTATCAAAACCCTCACAGAATTGCAATTCATTTCATATATTTTACCCAGCGTGTGCAACAGTCAGTACTTATGAATTATTTTGTTGTTCTAGCAATGGATCCAACATTTGGCTACAAACAATACCCAATAATGAGTCCCAAGTTTGACCCCACAAAACCATCGTTGCTTGATGTGAAAACTGAGAGAGATTTTCTGGAATGGAAAAAGAAGAATAGATGGCCTTACAACATCCCTCCAGTTCCATACTGTGTTAACGGATGTGTATTATCTGCATTCTCGGCACCTGCCTGTCCTGCAGATACTAGTAGAATAAACGGACAGTGTGCTAGAATCGATCAGTGATCATGACAAAAATTAAACAACATTGTTGGGAATCTGTTAGGTTAGTTAGTAGATAGCTATAATTGTAGATGTGTGACCTGCGTGTCATGCGCGTACGCCTCTTAAGTACAGTTCGAATAAAAATCTAGTTACCGAAGGCCGTGTCTTATTTAAGGCCTGTAATAATGCCAATAACCTTGAGCATTTGGGCGGAGAATCGAATCCAACACAACACATGGCGCGCGGCCTGCACGTGCAGGCAGCGTGGTCAGCGCGTCATCAGCAAGCTAAGACGTGGCGCGGTGACGACACGGCTCGGTCCGATGATCACTCGTTTCAACGGACAATATTCCTAACTTAAATTATAATTGTTTGTCCGGGAAGTTATACAGTATGGAAACACATATTTATGTATATGCAATAAATTATACCACATACAGCAAGGGTCCGGACCTCTTTTTATCGCCTTTTCTGACGATATACAAAAAATTAACGAAATCGGTCGCGAAAAAGTTGTTGTTGTTTGTTGTTTCGGTTGTTCCCTACATTTATGTTCGCATAACTCCTCAAACTGTAGGGAACAGCTGATTTTTCAGGACCTCACGCTCAGCAGTAGCGCTTGCGACCACTATACCAACGAGTTAGTCCACAAACCGTCACAATAATTAGTGATGAGTAATAAAGAACAAGTTATTACAATTAAGAGGAAATGTGGTCGGAGAGACTTTTAAAAAAGCCTAAGTAAAAAATCATAATTCGAGGTTTGTCTCTCGCCTATTTCCTCCTTGAATATTGGACCAATTTAAAAGATACTTCATAAACTGAATAAGAATTATATATACTGTGTCCCTATGTTATTCTTTTTTCACTGATAGTTGTCAAATTTGTACATCAGGCCTCTGTTAACAGCGGTTTAAATAGGCATTTTTTGAGGGTTCTAGTGCTTATAAAAATAATGTATCATCAAAAAGGAAAACATAGTGACATACAAGTAGTTAATATATTTTATTATTCTGTAAAAAATCATTGGTTCATGGTCATTAACCAGAAAGAAAACAGGCGAGAGCGTTGCTATGGAGAAAATACCACCCGCATTTCCTCTTAACTTGTTTAATTAGAAAAATATGAATAAGTAACTGGTTCTTAAGTACTTATAAAATATATTGATGCATTACAATATTTTCAATTCATTTTGTGTTCAGCGTTTGAGTGCAGTAGCCGCTATGAATTTTTTAGTTCTATTTTTTTTTAGTGTTCTGTCGTTGGGTCAAACGTTTGACTACCCAAAAGTAGTGCCATTGTTGGATATCGAATCACGACCAAAGGAATCTGGAGGAAGTGTGACTACAACTTCGTCGACTACAATGCTTCCTATGGAAAAATTGTCAGTATTCGTCGGATCCGATTGTGCTTCGGGTTCAGTAAAGTTCAACGGAATTTGTGTTGCTATTGATTATTAAATACCTAAGTTTATTTTGTTTTTGTCTGATTTTCATTTTGTTGACATTGTTGATGTGAAAACGTCTTTAGGCGCGTTGTGCATTTTTTGAGATTGGAAAAATCCATTGAACTCGCGCCACAGTTGCCGTAAGCGATACCGCGCGTGTTTTGTTTATAAGACGATTAAAAAAATACCCGCTTCGGATGTGTTCGGCTGTCCTCGGGATGTATTCGGTTTTAATGTATATCCGATATGTCAGTGAGTGATGGCAAAGTATTCTGTTTGTGTTTTGTTTTCACTTCTGTCGGCACTCCCGGAATGCCACTGATTTTTTTTTATTATTGTCGTAATTTTGGCTGTTTATTTGTTAAAGGTGAGTAGTACCTAGTTATAAAAACCGGTCAAGTGTGAGTCGGACTCGTGCACCGAGGGTTCCGTACAAGTAAAGGAAAAAATCAGAAAACCGTAAATGTTTAGTTACTATGTACTTAGGTACGTAACTAAAACTTTACGATTTTTGGATTTTTCCTTTACTTGTGCTACACGATATTATTTCTTGCCAAATTTCATGATTCTAGGCCAACGGGAAGTACCCTATAGGTTTTAATTCTCTTGCGAATGTCAAAATATGTGGCATAAAGGTAACATAAACGACCCTGCCGGGCCAGCGGGATTGTCCGAAAGGGTTACCGCTGGCCCGGAACATAAAGGGCTAAGGAAGGAACACGGGTGGGTTTTAGTCAGTAAGAGTCTGACACTCCCTTCCGCTCCACCCAGAGCGGGAGGAGTCATTTGATGATTTCCCATCCAAAAAAAAAAAAAAACATAACATAAACGACCACAAATTTTGATTGCGTTGACTTAGAAGTTTGATTTGTTCACTGCTTCAAGGGATTATAGCCTTGAGTATTTGATATTAATAACTCCTTTCCATTCTTGACAGACGGACAACGAAGTAATCTTATAAGGGTTCCGTTCCGTTTTTCCTTTGAAGGTACGGAACCTTAAAAAACAAAAGGTTTTTTAGGTGCAACCCTTTTTGCCGTGGGATAAGTTATAATTTTCCGACGCGATAAAAGCTGCGTTACAACAATTTGAGATGACATCATTATTGTTTGGCAGTCTACGCTTCATTCCTACCATGTAAGGTACGTAAAAATATTTTTCAAGTAGAGCACTTAGAACGACTATTTCAAAAAACAAGTTTTGCAATAACCAAACTGCAATCCATCATGTAGGTACTACATGTACGTTTTCTTATTCTGCCCAATTTTAGGTAACCTATCCAAGGGCAAATCAATAAAAATCACTGCAAGGACCAAAACAATAGTAATTTAAAAATCAATACCAACACATATTCCGTTAAATCTGGTTAAACCCGAAGCACACTCAGATCCCATGAATACCGAGATTAAAACTATGGGAAGCGTAGTCGACGTAATAGTAGCCACACTTCCTCCAGATTCCTTTGGTTGTGATTCCATGTCCAACACTGGTGCTACTTTTGGGTATCCAAATGTTTGACCCAACGCCAAAACACACAAAAATAGTAAAGAACTCATAGTGGTAGCGTACAGACGCCAGCACATCAAGCTACCCGAAACTGTCAACTTTTCCCAATCTACTTTGAACCTTATGCTTTAGCGATAAAGTTGAAAATCTATGAAAGCAATTTGACAGATTGTAGTAGCTTGATGTGCTGGCGTCTGTACATTCACAGCACAGGTTGAACACAAAATGAATTGAAAATATTATAATGCATCAATATTTTATAAGTACTTAGAAACTAAGTTACTAATTATTTCCGCTATTAAATAAAGTAACTGTGACATTAATTTAGTAAGTGGTTCTTAAGTACTTCATAGTATCTTTATCTTTTGTTATTGGCAACGCGTGATGAACAGTTATGGTAATGATTCCGCACTCAATGGGTGAAAACTCCACCGTGAGTGATTACGGTACGACTATGGGTGAGCTATGGAACGAACTATGCTTGGAGTCTCTCTGAGAGATAGAATCTGGAATGAGGTGACCCGGTTGTCATCGTAGCTCACGGAATAAGCAAGCTGTAGTGGCACTGGGCCGACCATCTCAGTCGTATAACCGATGACCGTTGGGGTAGACGTGTTTTAGGCCTCTGCCTCGAATTTTGCGGGCAGCGGTGCGGCCGCGGCGGCGGCGGCGGCGCGGGAGCGGCAGGCTCTTATGCGTACAATCAACCATTTGATTTTACGCATGTTTTCGAGAACCGGTCCATACCGGTTCTCGAAAACAGCGGCGCGGGGCCGGGCAACGAGCGGCGCACTCCAGTCAAACGGTGACCGCCCGCGCCGCCCCGCTGCCCGCAAAATTCGAGGCAGAGGCCTAAGTGGAAACCGTGAATCGGCAAACGTAAAATGTGACGCCCTCAGGCTAGCTGGTGGAGCAACCAACTTCGCAGGGTGGCTGATAGCTGCTGGATGGAAGTTGCCGAGAATCGAGTTGCAAGAGAAAGAGAATGAGCATGCAATTGGAGAGGCCGTAAGGATGCGAGTCCTACTCACAATTTGTAGGTTTTCTGTGTTGTCTGTACCTCTTTCTACATCACCATCATCTGCCTAGCCTTTTCCCTACTATGTTGGGGTCGGCTTCCAGTCTAACGGGATGCAGCTGAATACCAGTACTTTACATGGAGCGACTGCCTATCCGACCTCCACAACCCAGTTACTGGGTGATACGATACCCCTTGGTAAGACCGGTTGTCAGACTTTCGGGCTTCTGACTACCTGTAACGACTGTCAAAGATCCACGAATGACAACCGGGACCAACGGCTTCACGTGCTTTCCGAGGCACGGAGGGGTCTCGGTATGTAAAGATGGTCACCCATCCACAGACCAACCGCGGCAAGCGTAGCTTAACCTAATTGATCGACCTGTGCGGCTGTTAATATTTAGCCACGGGCCCCTCTATCTACATATTTATAGAAATAAAAATCATTTATTACAGTACCCGGCGATAAATATTGCACATCGAACTATTCGATCCTATCGATTTTATACCAAGAATAAAAATAATTATCAAAAGAAGCAAATCATAATTGTTTTAACAGCTCCTAATAGATACCGGACTGTTTGTATTTCGTGCGACAGAGATAACGCTCTACGAAGCCGAAATTAGCCGATTGTCTCTTTCCAAAGGTCGATGTGCAATATTTATCGCCGGGTACTGTATTTATATTATTAGGCTTCATTATGCGAATGACTCTACCCAGTTCTCCGAAATACAGAGCGAGTCTATTTAATTTCATAAAAAAACAATGTCAACGGACGTTGTATGATACAACTGAGTCCTTGAAGCAGGTGCCTCGCTGTCACCCAGTCTTGTCAACGTTCCCGACTCAGCGTCGTCGTTCAAACTATCTAGGGGTGTAAGTGTGACGTAAGTAATACGAAGAAAATAAACTGTTGGAATCATGGTAGGATAAGTTGGCAGAACTAATGAAGCCAACATGAACAGATAAAATAAATTATACGTCAGGCATTATGCAGGGTGTAAACAACCATATTACGTAGCCGATATCTAGGCATTCTGTTCGTCAAACTATTTAACATTGAGGAAAAAATATTGCTAGGAAGTGACTTTTATTTTTGGTGCTTAAGGGTACAGACGCCAGCACATCAAGCTACCCGAAACTGTCAAATTTTCCCAATAAACTTTGAACCTTATGCTTTAGAGATAAAGTTGAAAGTCTATTAAAGAAAATTGACAGATTGTAGCAGCTTGATGTGCTGGCGTCTGTACATGCAAAGGTACAGACGTTGTTTTAAAACTTGTTTTCATGTTTTTTTTTTTAAAAGTTCGATATTTACCTTCAATGTTTCACACATCAATCTTATTTTAAAAACTAGATTAGCTCCTTTA
This sequence comes from Luperina testacea, assembly GCA_927399505.1. Taxonomy (NCBI): domain Eukaryota; kingdom Metazoa; phylum Arthropoda; class Insecta; order Lepidoptera; family Noctuidae; genus Luperina; species Luperina testacea. Next base: position 8,865,016 of record OV656777.1, on the reverse strand, counting down.
TTCATAAACGTTGGTTAAAGTTAAGTAGTGATTAGCGACTGTTTAACCATACATTTTTGACGTTTAAACGACAAGTAACTTTAATTATCGTTTATAAATAAACTGCTTAGTCGGCGTTTCCTATCTGACTACTTTAAGAAAAAAGGCCGAAACAGACGGAGGTCACAGTCTCTTTTCAATTCCAGACATAATCTTGGTTAGATCATGTAAATTGGTGTCTGAAATGGTCTTTTGAAGCAAGAAACACACAGATTTAGTGAACCTGTCCAGTCAGTGCACGCTTTTGTCAGTAATCGTGTAGCTCAACTCAGAACTTACGGAGCTCAACGATTCGGCGAACAATACCAAAGAAAGGAAATTTGGGTAGGCTGAAGGCATACATTACTCAAACTGCTGGACCATGATTTTATCTAACTGAGAAAAAAAAACAATAACCCATTTAATAATCTTCACATTAATTAAAATAATTTATTATACTTTACAAACTCAAACTCAAAACATTTATTTCAATTAAACCATTTAGGTACAGGCACTTTTGAATTGTCAAAAAGTCGGTCAGTCAGAAAATATGAAGCTAGTTGCCCATTCCAAAGTGTTGTCGCCATATACATCGCTTTATCCAAACCTACATACTTTAAATCTTTTTTATTTGTTTTTTACCCGACTAACCCAAAAGAAGGGTAAATATTTTAACTTTTATTAGAATGTGGCGGTAGTTTCCTTCCTTCCTATTCATTCCTGCAGCGTCTACCATAGGTCAGAGCGAAACAGCAATACAAGGCTGGAAGAAGACCGAATGTGGCCGACGCCATATTGGAGTTAATATTGTTCGTCTACTCCGCCGCCGCGAAAGCACCTCTCCAGGGCTTTACCGCAAATAAATCTACATTTAGTGATAAATCCAGGTTTTCGGGTCTATAATTCAAATTAGATCCACCAAAATATCAAGCTACAGTGATTTGAAGTGTTGCGTAAGGAGGAAAGGAATCTTTTATCTGCGAAACCACGCTGGCCGCCGCGTGGTTAACCTGTACATCGAGGACGTGCAAGGCCCTTACACCAGGAAGGCGACTCCAGGCTTCTGCAAAAAGGTAAGACGCTGCATCCTGTGTCCTTCCATTGTTCCTGTTTCTCCATACCAAAAAATAACCTCCTTCAAATCAATGTATGCTGCCACATAAAGTTTATTACAGTCCACAAAACCGCCGATTCTCATAGCAAGGCTTTGAATCACCGCTCCAGGCTTTTAGAAGCCTGGAAAGAGCTGTTTAGACAGTTCTTCTTTTCATAGTAAATTCCCCGCACCCCCACGTTAGCGTTTAAAGGTTTCCAAAAGGCTTATAGCGTTAACATTTGGTCCCACGAGCTGGATTTATTTTCTATTAAGTTTTATTTTTTATTGGTGTATTAAAATACACTATTAGACGAGCTTCATTTTATTCTTTTTAGTTAACCCCGCATTTGGATCAGAATTCTTTCAGATTTGCCAGATTAATTACATTCGTGTCATTAAATTCATCTAATAATAAAATAAAACCATAGATTAGTTATAAAAATACGTATGATTGTTGTATCTTACTAACAGCCATACGTATACATAACTTCATTCACAGTTGCATTGTATTTTAGCACAAAGTCCCTACGCATTCCTTTATAATGAACCGGTTTTTAATATTATCAGTTTATACATTAGCTGCTTGTTACCGTGCGCGCATTATAGTTATTGAATATAGGTTGTTTACGCTAGTTTTGAGAGCTCACTCTGTGCATTCCGATCTACTTACTTGAACAGTTTTATAACCTACCTACTTCATTGTAATAAATCAAGATGCCTCGACCTGCCGCTGATGATAAGGATTACAAAACTGATGAATCCGCCTCATCGCATTTAAATTCAGAATTTATTCTTGTAGAAGCAAAACGAAATGCCCTTTTCGAAACAATTCAAATCGTATTCGAAAAGGCGCAAAAGGCCCGCATTAAAAGCGAAATGGTGGAGAGTTTTCTGGATTCAGTCGAGACTATTGATGAAACTCGATCTGAATTTAGGGATCTCGTCAGCGAGCACAATAGGCTACTTTTAGAAATTAATCCATCCGCGAAGCCTAACTATCAACCATTGATTTCCTTTGATGATCTTTATTGCCGTATCAAACGTGTGTTGAAGCAGGTTGAGCCAGTGCCTTCGCGGGTTAACGCTGACGCTTCTGGTCAGTATGATGATCAGAAAGTCATTAGGTCTAAACGGCCTTCTTTAGCGCCAATCGAAATTGTGTCATTTGACGGTGACATTCGCAATTGGCCCTTATTCTATGAAAGTTACAAGTCTACAATACACGAAAATCCATCGTTGACAGACGCTGAGAGACTGTACTATTTGATAGGAAAGCTTTCTACTAAAGCGCAAGCGGTATTTTCAGGCATCGCGCCGTGTCCTGAAAACTATCAAGTAATCGTGAAGTGTCTTGTGGATAGGTATCAAGATAAACGCATACTCGCTTCTACGTATCTAGATCAAATGATCAATCTTAAAATAAATGGCCCCGCTTCTGCATCTAATATGCAAACTTTTATGGACCAGTATGTCACTGCGGCAAACGCAATTAAAATTCTGGGAATAGATGACTTGACAGATTTTGTATTTTTGCACATAGCACTCAAAAAATTAGACGGAGAAACGATACGTGCTTTCGAGTCACAATATCGTGAAGTTTCGTTGCCGACTTTTAGTCAGCTGACCGAGTTCATTAGGAGTCAACATAGAATTTATCAAAACACACAGCCTAGCACAGCTGGTGTTTCCAAGCGTAGTTCTGTTAAATCTCGCAATAATGTACCGAACCCGCAGAGTTATGTAGCCATCGCGCCTGCTAGCAAAAAATGCCTATGTGACAATATTGTGCACGATCACTTTTTCAAGTGTCAAAAATTCGCTGAGATGTCACCGTCCGAACGTTTTAAATGCGTGAAAGATAACGGTGCATGTGTTAATTGTTTAAGCATTAAACATAAGTCTCGCGATTGTAATTCAACGCTCAAATGCCGCAACTGTCATCAAAAACACCACTCCTTATTGCATTTTAATAAGGTTCCTAATCAAACCGCCACACAATCTCATAACAGTGGATCGGTGCCGGTGTCCAGATCCGAACCCGCGATACCTAGCGAGTGCGCCACGCCGCCGCAGGCGCCGCCGTCCACACCGATACCGGCGCCTGCTGCGAGTGAGCCGAGAGTATCGTCCTTGCACACATCCATTGCTGCGCCTTTGCAGTTTAATACTAATGAAGGCGACCGCGCCGCGCGATGTATTCGTCCCACAACGATATTGCTATCGACCGCTCAAGTTGTTATTCGCGATCGTAACGGACAGAGCCATATTGTAAAATGCCTTTTAGATTCTGGATCGCAGAGTAATTTTATAAGTACAGAATGCTGTAACCGGTTAGGTTTGAATTATAATAAAAATACGCAAATGATTGTTAGAGGGTTTGGTGGTTCAGAAAAACCTATCAAAGGTTCCACTGACTTTAAAATATTTTCTCGCTTTGACAAAAACGTTTCTTTCGATGTATCGGGATTTGTCGTAGATCGCATCACGGATAACCTGCCCACAGTTCCCGTGGACGAAGCTGCCTTTACCCACATCGTATCATTGCCACTCGCGGACAGTACGTTCGCCACTCCCACCGCTGTTGATGTACTGCTCGGTGCATCTATTTTTCCGCACCTGTTGATGCCGAATACGGTACATAGCAGCATGCATGGAATACCGCCCGCCATACAAACAGTGTTGGGCTACATTATAATGGGTTCCGCGCCCGCACTGCTTTTATCTAAGTCTACCGCCGCATGTTGCGCTATAGGAGAAGGCGATTTAGACCACCTCCTTAAGCGTTTTTGGGAACTCGAGGAAATTTCCGCTCCAACCCCCACCAGTCAAGATGACATTGAATGTGAAATTCATTTCCGCACTACTACTACGCGTGATTCTAGTGGTAGATACACCGTTGCGTTTCCATTTCGCGACGATGTTTATAAATTGGGAGATTCGTTCTCCACAGCGCGTCGACGTTTTTTGTGCTTAGAAAAGAAGTTGGAGTCATCGAGCTTTCTACGCACTGCCTATGACAATATCATTCGTGAATACATTGAGAAGGGTTATGTAACGGAAGTAGGGCCCATTGACAGTAATGAGGTAATATCCACCCACGCCGCTTCCTACTTTGTACCACATCATTGTGTTCAGCGTCTAGATAAGACATCTACAAAGGTCCGCATGGTTTTAGACGCTAGTTGTAAAACTAGCACAGGTTTTTCCTTGAATGATGTTCTTCATTCAGGCCCTAATTTACAGGGTGACTTGAATAACATTTTATTGACTTTTCGGTTATTCAAAATCGCTGTTTCAGCAGATTGTAGACAAATGTTTCTTCAATTGGGAATGTTAGAGCGAGACCGCAAATATCAAAGATTCATTTATCGCTTCCATCCGGAAGATAAATTGACGGTTTTTGAACTGGCACGTGTTGCGTTCGGTATGAAGTCGTCCGTATTTCACGCAATCCGCGTTATTCATCAGCTGATTGCTGATGAAGGTCAGAGATTCCCAACTGCAGCTGCCATAGCATTGGTTTCCACGTACATGGATGACGTCTGCTACAGCATTATGTCAAATGATTCAGCGCAGGAAGACGAGAATGTCGCTATCAATTCATGTATCGAACTTATACAATTATTTAAATGTGGTCAGTTCGACCTCGTGAAATGGACAAGTAACTCGGACGCTGTCCTTCGCGCTATTCCCGCCTCGCATCGAGCTTCGTCAGATCTCGAGATTGATAAAGATGTACCTGACAAGGTTCTAGGTACACATTGGGACAAATCCGATGACGTTTTCAAATTCAAGGTTGCAGAGCCAGGCTCAAGCTGTACCAAGCGCAGTATCTTGTCCGTCGTGGCACGCTTATGGGATAATCTAGGGCTGGTGGCCCCCGTCATACTTTATGCCAAGCTCCTGATTCAGGAATTATGGTTATTGAAGTGCGACTGGGACGATGCCCCCCCGCAACGCATCGTAAATCTCTGGAGTCTGTTCTGTAGCGAACTTCCCGCGCTCAACGAGATACGCGTTCCGCGGCATCTCGGGGTAGTGCAGGGTTGTGTAGCAAACCTCTTAGGATTCGCAGATGCAAGTGAGCGTGCTTACGGCGCCGTTGTGTACTTGCATGTCAAACATAACGCCAATACGACCGTTAGGCTTGTGTGTTCAAAATCGAAAGTTTCGCCGCTTAAAACTATTTCAATTGCTCGCTTAGAATTGTGTGCTACAGTCTTATTATCTACGCTTATGCGTAATGTGTTAAACAATTTTGACCCAAGGTACAAAATTTCAAATATCTTCGCGTTTACCGACTCGAAAGTCGTTCTTTGTTGGATCAATTCTTCTCCGCACCGCTGGCAAACTTTTGTGGCAAATCGCGTCGCAAAAGTTGTCGATAATATTCCCGCAAGTTGTTTTCATCACGTGGCAGGCATTGAAAACCCTGCTGATTGTTTATCGCGAGGTTTCTCACCCGCGCTACTTGTCAATCACCCTCTGTGGTTTACCGGACCCCCATGGGCATCTAGGCATCCATCAGAGTGGCCTATTTCTGAATTCGATCGCGAAGACGTCAGAGAAGTGCCAGAGCTGAAGGCTTCTGCGCACGCTATAACAGTAGGTGAATCAACATCGCCTATTTATGAGCTCGCTCAACGTGTTTCTTCATGGTCGAAGTTACTCCGCATAATTGTCTATATGTACCGCTTTTCAAAATTATTATCGCGCAGATCTTACATTAACAAATATGATTTAGATTTTGCTGAAACTAAAATAATATCCGCATTACAACAAGTTCACTTTATTGACGATATAAATAAATTAAAAAACAGTAAGAACTGTTCCCCCGCTATGCAAAGACTTAAACCGTTTTTAGACGCAAACGGTGTTATCCGCGTCGGCGGTCGGTTGACTTACGCAAAAATCAATTACGCACAGAAACACCCCTATGTATTACCTAGGCATGATCACGTGATTGATATCTTAATCGATTATTACCATCGAAAGCATTTACACGCCGGCCCCGAATTGCTCATGTCCATACTTAGGAATCAGTATTGGATACTGGCAGCGCGACGTGTCATTCGCCATCGTATCCATAAGTGCAATACGTGCTTCAGAGCAAAGCCACGCCCATCTTTTCCAATCATGTCAGATTTGCCCGAGTTCCGCGTCACCCAAGTTGACAAGCCATTCACGCATACTGGATGTGATTATGCTGGCCCTCTCCAGTATACACCGGTTCGTGGAAGAGGTATTAGAAGCCGCAAGGCTTGGCTCTGTATTTTTACGTGTCTGACCACCAGGTGTTTGCATATAGAAATCGCTTCGGAGTTAAGTACCGCTAATTTCCTTGCTGCTCTGAAGCGATTCCTAGCGCGTCACGGCCCTGTTCAGTGTATTTACACTGACAATGGTACTAATTTTGTCGGATGTAGTTCTTACCTTCGCGATCTTTATAGGTTCCTCGATAAGCATCGCGCGCATCTTGAATATGAGCTTTCAGAAAGTCGCATAGAGATGAAACGCATAACACCTCAATCGCCTCATATGGGAAGTTGCTGGGAGAGCATGGTAAAGGTGGTAAAATCTCATTTGTTCAAGATTATCGGTCAACAAATATTATCTTATGAAGAGCTGTTGACGGTGCTAACGCAAATCGAGGCACTTGTAAATTCGCGTCCGCTGACCGCTATGAGTAGCGACCCTTCAGAGCCATCGGCTCTCACGCCGGCTCATTTTCTTAATACTGCGCCCCTCTGCTCTCTGCCAGCTCCCCAAGTAGAGAACTCTAGTTTGCTGGACAGACATTCTCTCTTACAGAAGATGGTACAGTCTTTCTGGCAGCGATGGCGGGTAGAATATTTGCATCAATTGCAATCTAGATCCAAGTGGAATACTCCATCCACTTCAATCCCATTGGGATCAGTAGTTATATTGATTGTCGATAATGCTCCACCATTTGCTTGGCCTCTAGGTGTGGTGGAGGCTGTTCATACCTCGAAAGATGGCACAACGCGGTCTCTTATCGTTAGAACGTCTAAAGGTAGCCTGGTCCGCCCAGTGGTCCGTGTGTGCCTTTTACCGAGCCAGTGAGAGTGCAACTCTCATTAGGTTAGCTTAGAGATAGGTTTATTACAAATAGGTAAATTTAGGTTAAATTCTCTGATTCCTTTTAGAGCAGACAATCCCGCGAATAAATTATTAAAACTGACTCTGTGTGGATCAGATCTTATCGCTTAGTTATTTATAGTACATTTGTAAATCTTAGGGTATACGTCGTTAAAGGCAACCCTTTAAGGTCGGGAGAATGTTGTCGCCATGTACATCGCTTTATCCAAACCTACATACTTTAAATCTTTTTTATTTGTTTTTTACCCGACTAACCCAAAAGAAGGGTAAATATTTTAACTTTTATTAGAATGTGGCGGTAGTTTCCTTCCTTCCTATTCATTCCTGCAGCGTCTACCATAGGTCAGAGCGAAACAGCAATACAAGGCTGGAAGAAGACCGAATGTGGCCGACGCCATATTGGAGTTAATATTGTTCGTCTACTCCGCCGCCGCGAAAGCACCTCTCTAGGGCTTTACCGCAAATAAATCTACATTTAGTGATAAATCCAGGTTTTCGGGTCTATAATTCAAATTAGATCCACCAAAATATCAAGCTACAGTGATTTGAAGTGTTGCGTAAGGAGGAAAGGAATCTTTTATCTGCGAAACCACGCTGGCCGCCGCGTGGTTAACCTGTACATCGAGGACGTGCAAGGCCCTTACACCAGGAAGGCGACTCCAGGCTTCTGCAAAAAGGTAAGACGCTGCATCCTGAGTCCTTCCATTGTTCCTGTTTCTCCATACCAAAAAATAACCTCCTTCAAATCAATGTATGCTGCCACATAAAGTTTATTACAGTCCACAAAACCGCCGATTCTCATAGCAAGGCTTTGAATCACCGCTCCAGGCTTTTAGAAGCCTGGAAAGAGCTGTTTAGACAGTTCTTCTTTTCATAGTAAATTCCCCGCACCCCCACGTTAGCGTTTAAAGGTTTCCAAAAGGCTTATAGCGTTAACACAAAGCGTAGGTAACTATGGAGAAGAACGGGCAAGAAACTCCATGGACACTCTTTTAAATTATAGTTTTACAAAAATATTAGTTACATCAATAATGTGAATTTATAATTATATGTGAGAACGATGTAAAAAAGACGTACGCGTTAAAAGTGTCCAGAGTACAGCAAATGGTAAGAAAACAACAATTCAATATTAAAATAATTAAAAATAAGCCGAGGCAGCTAAGTGATGACCAGCCCCAACTGACGGCGCCCGTTCACGAACATGACGCATAGATCGGCACCATTCTACCACCACCACCATGCACCAATAACATAAAAATTTACTTTGTATGCACCACCATACAAAGTAAATTTTCATGTTATTGAATACAGAGTCAAATTAAATTAGCTAGCGAAACTGCAGACGTAATGGATATCGTTATCGACTATATAAACATGATAAAACAAAATAAAACAGATTTTTCAACTATACTTCAAATAAACACTACCAGCGGTCGTTGACCCCAGAAAAAACTTCAAATCTTTTCATTTTTATTTTAATGTGTTTAGATATCGTTACCTATCACGACTACGGAGTTTCGCTAGTTAATCTATACTAATAACTAGCTTTATAATACTAATATTATAAAGCTGAAGAGTTTGTTTGTTTGTTTGGTTGAACGCGCTAATCTCTGGAACTACCAGTCGGATTTGAAAAATTCTTTTTGCATTTGATAGCCCAGTTCTTGAGGAAGGCTATAGACTATTTAACATCACGCTATGACCTTTAGGAGCCGAGCAAAAAGAAAAATAATCAGAAAGAACGCTAAGCAAAAACGAAGTAATAGCGCGGGCAGGCGATGCGATGCGACGGGGCGGGTTGGAGTAACAAGAAATTTCACGCGGACGAAGTCGCGGGCAAGAAGCTAGTTATAATTATAAAATTCATTAATGTCAATGATGGATTGTCGAATCTGTCGATCTACAAAACCACAATTTTTTTTACAAAACAGCTCCGTTATGTAAAATAACTGAACGATTTTTGGCGGTATTTTCACAATTACTGAACTTTAACACGCAGAATTGCATAAACATTTTGCATTTATCAGTGCAGCGGGTCCACGATTAGATATTATACAAAACAACGTTAAATGAAACGTCAGATTGTAGATTTTAGTTCTAAATTTGGAGATGGATTGTCCAATCCGCTGTTTCACAAAACCGCTAGTTGTTTTTTAACACCCTTGCTCGTAAAGCTGATGTAATTCCACCGGTTTTAAATATGTAAAGAGGGTCATAAAAAACGCGTGTGTTACCAAAGCAAATAGTTAAGTTATAGTCCATACAAATTCCATAACAGCATTATTTTCCATTTCAAATTTGGAACTGATCGCCGCCGCACGACTCCAGCAGCTAGTGAGCAGCGCGCTGTTGCTATTCAAATTTCGAACTAATCGCCGCGCTGCGCCAGTCAGTAGGCACTTAGGCAGCGCTAGCGCGCTGTTAAAATGGCGGGAAAGCAACAGTGTGCATTCACAGATTGAGTTTATTTAAAATTAAAAAAAACAGTTTATTCGGTAATTTAAAGATTCCATCCAAAACAAAGCAAATATAAGTGCCAAAATAACTCGGACAATAAATTTGGAGCCACAAACGAAGAAGTTTTGCCCTGAGCCGCGCCCCTCTTCTACTGATGATACTTTTTTATTTACAAACTAATGACGAATTACAATGCTCTTCTGCCGCCTTTCAAGAAGTTTCGTCGTCTCCAACATTTACCCTAACACAAAACAATGACATTATGAATAGTAATAATAATAATAAAAACATAATTAAAAAACCAACTACAACTACGTATCATTTTAACAATTGTAATTTCACTAACTGTTTCAATAATTAAAAATGAACAAAATATAAAATGTTTTTTTTCTGTTTCCTCGCAAATGTGTTAAAAAACGTCGTACGATATACGTGCGTATGGTTATAACATGCTCGGCTCAATTACGCCCTCGCCTTCGGCTCGGGCTGAAATTCCGCCTCGCATGTTATAACCATCTTTACGCACTAATATCGTAATGTACTATTACAAAACAGCTTCGTTATGTAAAACAACTGAACAACGTTCAGCTGGATTACCATTCAAATTAAATTAGATATAGATTTTAACGGAAAATTATAGCGCCAGCCCTATGCTACACGTATGCTCCGTGAACAATACCCCGAATGTGAGAGTGACGACACTCCACATGTTGCCAACAAGAACCAAAAGCTAATATTCTAATGACAAAGTGCGGGGAGCTGAGAGGTTTCAAGAAACACAGTGTTATCTTTATTAGCTACATGTAAAATGCATTTTTGTTTTCTCTTTACACACTTGTACATTGTACAGACGCCAGCACATCAAGCTACTACAATCTATCAAATGTCTTTAATAGATTTCTACTTTACGGCTAAAGCATAGGGTTCAAAGTTGATTGGGAAAATTTGACAGTTTCGGGTAGCTTGATGTGCTGGCGTCTGTACATCTACGTATTTAAACCGCCATCATCTGCCTAGCCTTTTAAAACGATGTTGGGGTTGGCTTGTAGTTTAACGGAAATACGTTTCACATTTTAGATGCAGTTTAATACAGATATTCTATTTCACGAAGTCCGTTCGGCTTTGATTGTAGTAGTGACGTATCCCGACAAGCGCGCTCCCACAGCGGCTGCCCCTTGCTGCCGTCGCATGAGGCTATTTCCGCGAATGTGTAGGTACCGTTTTACTTCACCCATTGTTGAGTCTCTGTTGATCACAATGTGCATGCACGCTTGACAACATTCATAGCCAAACGGACTTCGTGACATAGAACATCTGTACCAGTATTTTACATGTAGCCACTGTCTATCTGACCTCCACAACCCAGTTACTGGATGTCTAATATTATAAATGTGAAAGTAAATTTGTTTGTTACCTTTTCACGCATAAACCACTAAACCGATCATCTTGAAATTTTGCATATTATACGTCGTCAGGTGTACAGAAACGGACATGGGTACCTTTCGTCCCGAAAAAAAGTGTTGCTCCCGAGGAAAACAAAAAGAACGTTATTATTATAATAGATGGCGCCACGTGTCTTTAGAATCATGATTGAATTATATTAGAAATCACGGGATCGAGATTTATGCGGGTGAAACCGCGGGGTGCAGCTAGTAACCCAGATCATTCACAGTCTGATCTCAGTCTCAATCTGTCAAAAACACCTCTAATTTCCCTAAATTTTTGACAAATTTTTGACTTTGATTGACACTGAGATGAAATTGCTACTAGATTTTGAATTGGTCTTCTGGTAAAATAATAATTGTAAAGATAATTTAATAACTTCGGAATTTGAATAAGTGGGTACCAATCTTGTTAACTATATGAATATTCAATTGTCTACAACAGAGCCTACACTTAGAGCAATAAGAAACTTTGAAAGCCTTAACTTGAAAGTTTTCAATGAAAACATTGTGTTATTTCCACCAAAATTGGAACAATTATGTACTGGCTTGTTTGCCGGCTATTATTAACTTTGGAATGAGTACCTATTGATTTTCTGACGAAGCTAGAGGCAGTTTTATGATGAGCTTGTGTAAAAACATAAAGGTTACACCTTTGCTTAATCCCGTTATTCATAAACATTGCATAAAATTAAACCTTTATATCAGCCCGGCTACATTATCCACTCTTCCTTCCAAACAAAAACCTAATACAAAAATTTGAAGGTTCGTAATAAACTCGTTTAACTCTTCAAGTGCGATTATTTTATTGCCACCCTGCACTACATATAGTCGACTTTAGCAGACAACCTTTGCAATTCCTACCTACAAGACCTATTTTCCAATTTTTTGAAGAACTAAGCCCTTTTTTTTGTAAAAGATCTTTTATGTGAATTTTTTTAGAAGAGTTTCCAAATTAAAATCAATACAATATTATTGCCCGGTTAGACCCCAAGGCTATAATGTCTTACTTCAGGTTAAGTTTGCGTGACATATAATTTGACATTATCGAGCAGGTGGTGTGAAAATCTATATAATTCAACAGTACATCCATAAACTGCTGGTGACTCTAAAATTTATTTTAGTATGTTGAAAGACTAACCCTAACACATACCATTACTAGTGATGGACCGAATACAAATAATCGGCCGAATGCTCGGTTAGCAAAAAAGTAAATTGCTAAATAAACAATGAATGGACGGAAGAAGTCGAACATTTTCTTTTTTACGATACTAGTTTTATTTCTTCTATTAGACCATAACTGCTTCTAATCGATGCAATGTACAATTATTATTATGTATATCTTTAAATAGACAGAATAAATGATACACACATTTTATATGGATACAATACAATTATATACTTAATTGTCGTAGTTCATATATACTTATAGACTTATATACTTTATATACTTATAGAGGCAACTTTTGAATACAATATTATTCGGTAGAATGTCCGGCATTTCTGCCGAATAATCGGCCGATTACGAATGTTCGGTAAACCTGCCGAATATGCCGAATACCGAACATAAAACGAATATTCGGCCCATCCCTAACTATTATTATAAAAAAACACCTCTATATTTGTGTTTATTCTGAGCAAATGTAGTCTCCTTGGAACATGACCTCTTTTCAGCTCACAGAATCACATGACATAAGAAATATAAAGAAAGTTTCCACTAAAGTTCGGTACGAATGTCTGTTTTATTCACGACACACTTTTCTAACTACCTCGCAAGGAATTGGGATATAGGTAGCCCCAGGGACACTATCCAGGTATTAGAAACAAAATAAATTATATTTTTAGTGAATAATACAGTGGATGAAGTATGGCTATGACTGCACTGGGCCCTCATTCACAAGTACAACCTTTTTTCTTTCTTTCTTTTTTTTAAAAAACGTTGCCCCACACTATAATATAGGAATTACTCCCGTATCGTGGGTGCGTTTACAAACATTTAAATTCACATACACAAACAGTCAGCAAACTTAATGATTTCTTACTTCGAAATCACGTCAATTCCTTAGTGAATAACGACATTTGCTAATACCTTATTCTCTATGACACAATTAACGAAACCGCGTGAAATGAACGCGAAGTTGGCGTGGTTTGAACTGTCAAAATATCACGCTTGAGAACCGTATATGGTTTGCACGTGGTAAGATTACGCAGAGAATAATATTTACCATAAATCAAAAAATCAAATATTTGTTTATTTATGGCAACTAGGCCCAATTGTTAGTAACATAGCATTATTCCTAAAAACTATTGTTAGTAAACAAAAACACAGAAACACAAAAAAAAAAAAAAAAAGAAGAGAGACATAGAGAAGTGGTAAAGTAGAAACAAGAATCTTTATTATTTGGCCGAGAATAATCACCGTTGCTTGTACTTTGGCTTAGCATTATTTCAGTCACTGTCGCACAGCTGACAAACTACTAGTGTAAGATAGAGATGGGAACAAAAGTAAGACAAAACACGTGCTTAAAGTTTGTCCAAGTGTTTTAATCCTTTTCATTAACTGAAACGATAAAGTTTAGATATTATTATAGGTTTGTGGCGCCATTTACATCGTCACATGCGAACTACGCATCACGCTGACGTCACGCAAAATCCTGCATCGCGCAAACAGAGTTTACCTCGCGACTAGCATATATACAACGTCCTGAGATTAATCGTCGGGTAAGCCCTGGCTGGAGGCCTTAATTTATTGAGGTAACCACAGGCAAGTCCGGTAAAAGCTGACGACAACCTCCTAGGGTAAACTGTGAGAGGCAAATCCCAAAAAAAAAACAATCTTCGGGCAGTAGCCCACCAGACACAACACCCGTCTGGTCGGAGGATCCTCCCTTTTCTATAGAGGATGAGTGAAGTTTACACCCTGTTCCTCATACCTCTATACGGGTCACCACGACGTAATCACGATACACACACAGGTTCAATTACCGCTTGAAAATACAAAAATCTTTTAAGAAAGAAAGAAAAATGTGTTTATTGGTATTACAGCAAAATAAATTTAAACTACAAAACGGATTCTCATGCGATTTTCATTTTGAGTTTTACAAAGTCTTTTTTGAGTAAATTGGCTATTTTCATAATTTAATATAACTTTCCGTCCGCTTACTGCCTTTTTTCCCCGCCTTGCATAATACTACATCCATTAAACAACATCTATAACTGCCCACTAGACCTAACAGAATCTGTCTATCTATCATAATCTCCTCGAAAATCTTTCGAAGTGTAAATTGGACATCTATTTGAGGCGTCGCGTCGCCGAGACTGTTAGGTCTGGCGTCGATTTTGATTAATAACAGGGCGGTGACGACGACTCAACGACGTCGTGGGAAAATGAGTGCGGTTCAACGGTTTAGGAACCCTACTTAAACTGTAAGGAGGAGATGAGTTTTTATCGATGTTTTACAAGTTTTTTACTGGATTACCCACATTTTATAAAATTATACCCCCAAGAATAAATTCGAGAAATCTTTTATACCTAGTAGGTATAGTGTACATAAGTCGGTTGTACAGACGCCAGCACATCAAGCTACCACAATCTGTCAAATTTCTTTATTAGATTTTCAACTTATCGCTAAAGCATAAGGTTCAAAGTTGATTGAGAAAATTTGACAGTTTCGGGTAGTTTGATGTGCTGGCGTCTGTACGTTGTTCTATAGACAAAAGTTTTATAAAATTTCGTTTCACATATTTTTTTTCTCCTAATATCATTCCACAGAATATTATAATACGCAGAATACTTAGGTACTTTGAAAAAAACGAAATCATAGATATTTGTTACAAATAAAATTTAATGTTTCGATATTCATATCATAGAATAAAAAAATAAATATTCTTTATCCTGATATTGTTAAGTTAATATAAAAAAAAAGAAACATTTTATCGAGTGACAGTTTCTAAACGTTTCAATTCATACCTTTGACAAAATGCGTACCCTCCTATAATATTACAACAGCGCGTTCACAAAAACAATGCGGGTAAATTCTAGTCAAGCAAGAAAACAATCTCGTTATTTCATATTATGCACGGCATTCTTAAATTATACAATGAAGTTGTAGTTATATAAAGTTAACTAATTTTATTGTATTTAATAATTAATAAGACGTATTCGACGGAACCCCGCTTCGCGGGGTATTTCTGCCTACAGGCTTTAAAGGAACCTAACCTGTCCGAGTCAGGGTGATCCAAGTCCCAAGCTAGCTTCGCTCGCTCGTGCATCCTAAGTTCTGAAGTTCAATCTAGTGTGTTTCTAGGAATGAGTCTAGCATAACGTCTATTTTTACATTTTCGTTGAAATAAAATACCATGGAAAAATAGACGGACAAACAATATTCGTTAAAAATAATTCTACTGTTTGATCAGTTTGTTAAATAAAAAACGTGATTATAAAATTCATTGAATTGTTTCTGTGAAACACGAACGAAGTATTTTTTTCTTAATTACACTTTCCGATTGATTATTTCAAACATCTATGCAACAAGATGTAAGTAAGCAAATTAAAAAATGGATGTCACGTGATAAACTTTGAACGTTAATATCTCGAAAAGTGACATTTTTGGGCTTAGTCTTATTATGTTATCTGTTTGCATTGATGTCAGCTATTGATTTATATAGGTTTAAATAGAGGCCACCATTTTGAAAACAAAATGGCGAATAGTAGGTATGCCACGGACCTTCAAAGTCCTTTGATTTATTCATTGGATACGATTTGACAGCTTTTCCAAACATAAACTGTGAGACGTAAATAATCCACGGGTATATAAGACTTTGGTAAAAATGAGACCTAAGTCCGATGACAGCTGAGGGAGAGACTCTCCTCCCGTCCCAGCCGCCGCGGGATACGCTCCGGGCGTCAAGAGCCGCGCGACGACTCCCGGCCACCGTAGGCGCGGGCCTGCGGGCGGAGAGTAATGGGTAGCTCACCGTCCGATCAGGACCAGGCCCGTGCCGGACGGCGCGTACGTGTTCCACACGCGCCTCAAAGAGAGGTCAGCATCAATTGAAAAAAAAATGTCTGATGACAGCTGCGAACATGTGTCAAGTTGTCAAAAAGACGTCGATCGCAGCAAATTAAAAATCAGAGCTGAGCTTAGATATAAGCTTAATGGAAAAAAAACTTAATAGTCTCAGAAAATATTATAAAAAATACTGTGTCGAATGTAATTTTATAGAGAAATTTCACCTATAAAATTACATTCGACACTGTATTTTTTGGTTACGGGTATCATAATAAAAGTAAAATCCAAACTTATTATAAAGGAAGGTAACTATGTATATAATAACAAGAAAGGTTTTTTTTTAATATCACTTTTTACACGTGACCATAGCCTAATCCATTTCAAGATACTAACATATTTTCGTCCCTTTTCCCCTGAACTGTAATAAGCCTTACAGAGCAGAAGGCTACCCACAATGTTATGTTACAAGAAATACTCAAAAAAATTCGCTGGCCGTAAATATCGACGTGAAATGTATTGAAGTGAATTTATTCGCTTCACGTAGTCAGCGTCTGGAAAGAAACTGGGGATTACATCTTGGGAAAAGGTTAGGGATTACTGTAAAGAAATAGGCTCGACCTCTATTACATGGGACTTAAACATAACTGCTGCTAGTGCTGTTGAATGTGTATTCAATAGATGTTTTAAAATCTATAAAAAACCTGTCGATTCTGTAAAAATCTCACAGTGAAAACTGAGGTGAAGTGAGTTTGTTTTTGCTAAGAATTGACACTATTGACAGCTCACTCCACGCTCACATCACCTAAGTTTTCACGAGATTGATTGATTCATGAGATTTTTACAGAATAGCACCGCTGGTCCGTGGCATACCTACTGTCGCGCCATTTTGATGTTTTTTCGAAATGGCGGCTACATACAAAACCTTTATAAATCGATGGCTGACATCAATGCAAACGGAAAATGTATTGTTATGTTTTCTGCTTGCATGGATGCTCTCGATTTATAGAGGTTTCTTGAATACCTAAAAACATTCAACAACACTGATAATTTTCTGGTTACAATTGAAAATGTTACCACAGTTAGCACGTAGCGGCGTAAAGTTTCCTAACTAAAGCTGTAAATTGTAAAACTTGCCTCCGACGCCTTTAAAATAGTCATTTTGAATCTCGAATTTCTACAATTGAAATGTTTTAGATAAAATGGATAAGACTCCGTGGTAATTCCAAGTCTGTACGATAATAAAGAAAACCAGCCGCTTTTTTATACAGCATCTTCATCACATACATTTGGATCGAGTAGGTAATGGAGTTTCGCATATTTATGAATTTATGATCAGTGGTGGCCCAGTCGCAACGGCCGTGAGGTCGAACCCAGACAGGCGGTTTACTTAGTATAAATTATTTCTTATTCACTGACTGCTCTCAAAAACGGTGAAGCAAAACATCGTGAGGAAATCGGCATGTCCTAGAAGCAAAAATTCGAAGACAGGTGACATCTACCAACCCGCACAGGGCCCGCGTGGTGGATTACAGCCCACTCTCTCTCACAGAGAGGGCGCCTGTGTCCCAGCAGTGGGAACATTATAGGATGATTATGGTATTACTATGAATTTGAATGAAAAAACAATTACTCATTCATTTTGACCGCATCGGCATTACACTTTTGTATGAAACAGCAGATTTTTTTTTATATCTGACGAAAAAATTATTTATTTATTTAATACTTCAAGCACATAAATGTACAGAGGCGGACTTAATGCCATTGGCATTTTCTACCAGTCAACCTTTGGGTGATGCAGAGACAAACTGTGGTAGGTGCAATCATGACCATTGAGGAATAAATATTTAAAATTTCTACATTAGGGGGTCAAATGTGTGCCAAATGAATGGTTGCCAGTTTGTGCGCCGTCCTTGCCGTGTATTAGTATGGATATGGATGACTCTTTCTATGAAACTCAGTGTTTTACGGCCCACGTTTAGATAGATTTTCGTCCAGAAACTAATGCAACTAACGGCTTAACGTGCTTTCCGAGGCACGGAATGTAATTATCTCCATATGTAAATTTCTCTCACCCATCCAGACACCGACCGCGGGACGCGTAGCTCAACCTGGTCGATCGACCCGTGCGGCTGTTATTACTTAGTAATTTTTCCTAACACCTCTATTTTTGTTTCTATATTTTCATCAATTCCTTCTCATAAAATAATACAAAATGTAAAAGGTCTTAGGTATTTGTTTTTCCTCCATCGTCAAAGTGTCATCGAAATGACACGGAGTACTTTTCACTCCGGAAAATTGGAAACATTTGACACGGATGGACCCGAGAGCATTTGATTATTACCTAGTATAAAATTATACTTTTTTTATAAAATAATACTGACTAGGAGTAATATACCGTTTATAATTTAACTAACCTGACCGTTTTTTAATGTAACTAAACTCAAATTTTTTATTTGCTATACTAAAATGACAGGCCCAGAAGTATGATATTTATAGCTAATAAAAATAAAAAATGACAGCTGCGATCGACTTTTTATTAACATGTCAAAAAAAGTCGATCGCAGCTGTCATTTTGGTATAGCAAATTCAAAATCAGAGTTTGACATTTTTAGTAAGACATTCCTACAAAAAAAAAGGTTCATTAAACTGTTTATAGAAGCCTTGTTCAAAACAAAGATGTTTTATAAATTACGAGTGATGTCACGAAAAGTAAAAATTTGCTTACCTGTAAGATCGCTTGACAAACGCAAACTGTATCGCTTCAGACCTTTGCTTTTAACTAATTAAAGTAAAATGGAAAAGAGAACGTCAATCTATGTTAATGAAAATTCTAAATTCAAGAGGTAAACTTACCGTCCCGGTCGTAATGGCTCCAGACTTCCATGAACTGGTTTGCTGATAGTTTCTTCAACTCACGAGAGTCAGGATCACGGAACTGCCTCATAAAATTAGTGGCCCTCTCTAAATTAAGCCTTTTGGCAGACGAATTCGAATCGATACTCATTTTAGAAAAATAAATTCGACTAAAATATCACTTCAAATCTAAAATCGGTATTATCGATAAGAAATATAACTTGACGTTAATCTCTAGTTCGAATTTAAAAATATGTTTACTGTTCTTTATTTAAAAGGAAATATGAAAATTATCTCTTTTTTTTAATAGAATATACTTGATCTATGATGATTTGGCTTGGTTTATTGTCAATGTGTTCACTAAAAATATTTTTTTATTAAATTTTTACGTATAATTATTTAGATTTAATAACACTATTTTTGTGTATACGGGTTTTTTAGCTCATCTGAAACAAAAAGAAAAATTGGTTAATTATCAATTTATGTTAATAAGTGCTCAAATACACGAACGACACGGATGCAGATGCCTCTGTTCGCTCGTGTATATGGGCACTAAGCTAAAAGAAGGTATGATAATAGTTTTTTATTAATTATTGATGGTTCTTTTTACATTATAATATCACGCCTTGTTTCCCTGAAAAGTTGCGTAAGGTGTATCTACCTATAGTACACACACATTTCACCAGTTAGAGCCTATTGCACTCAACCGGGCATTAATCTAGACTCTGGGCTGCTACTGAGAAATTCCAGATAGAAAAACCCAATATCACCTTCCCCGACCTGGGATTCGAACCCAAGACCTCAGCAGTAGCGCTTGCGAACACTAGACAAACAATGCAGTTGGTTTATTATCAGTGATCGGAGTAGGTAGAGCTGTTTTTGCTACTTGCGACATGCGGACATAACATGGATATGCCAAATATTTCCCGGAATCCCGGGAATTCTCGAAATATATAATAATATTTCCTTGTGCACTAAAGTATATTTAGTATTGTTTCTAACAGTTTTACTTAATTAATTCATATTTCACGAAGCTACCTCTAACAACATTTCAGGATCCCTGTGTGTATATAAATAAGTATATACTGTTTGGGTGCTCACCTACTACCGTCCTGCTCATAACTGCCCATTTACCCGTATTAACTCACTTAAATCAATCGACAATTTCAAAATCCCGGGATTTCAGAGGCATATCAATGTTAACATCAATGTTTGCAGTCATTTACCCCAAACAGCTCTACCTACTCCGACCACTGTTTATTATAAACAGAAAAACAGTTTCCGTTAACATTTTCTCATATATTTTTAGAAAATACAATCTGTTTTTCAATACATTTAATTGGGCTTCACTACACCATTTATTTTAACACGAGAAAAGCTCCCAAACCCGTAATTTATCTCCATTTAAAATTAATTCGACCAGCAGGAAAACGGCTAACAAAGATCGACAGGCAATCGACAACGTATAATATGTCAACGGCCGATTCCCGATCAATATCTACTCCGAACATAAAATAAAAAAAATAACGCCTTTATACCAATATAGGCTATCGCATGCATCGAGCGCATACGACCTGTGCAACTGGCGGACCAGCACACTGGCTGGAATGAAACTATGACAACAAATTCGAGTATAAGGAAATTCGTTCCAAAAAGTAAAAATTCACCAGTTTTAAGTCGCATGTTGAGGTAAATTCGTTGCTGGGATAAGAAGGGACAAATTATCCCTTAATTTAATGGACCTTTTGGCTATAGGACTTTCTGTTTCATTATTTTTTTTATTGTTACTTTTTTTTAAATGTAATTTGGATTTTTTCTTTTTGACTGTGATTAGTTTAGTTTGTGATCTTCCTGTGCGAGTCGCAATAAATACTTTTTCTTTCTTTCTTTATTTTTTTTTTGCGGTTTTCATTCTACATGGATGGTCGGGATCAATGTTTACTCAACTCAGCTTATCGCAGTCCACTGCTGGACATAGGCCTCTCCCAGACTGCGCCACAGCACCCTGTCCCCCGCCTTCCGCATCCAGTCTGTGCCAGCCACCTTCTTAAAATTGTCGGTCTATCTAGCTGGGGGCGTCCTACACTACGCTTCCTGGTACGCGGACTCAAGTATAGGACTCGTCTGCTCCACCGGCCGTCGGTCCTTCGAGAAACATGGCCAACCCACTGCCACTTTAATTTGCTAACTCTGCAAACTATGTATGTCGGTAACTGCGGTCAACATATTGCAAAATTAGTCGGGAATTAGTTTCGTACGATCTTATCCCAGCGCCGAACTTACCCCCTCACATAGATGGTGAACCGTTTACCTACCACGAGCATAAATCCAGACCTTTGCTTTTGACTACATTCAAAAGTCGAGGTTGCAATATAAAATGCTTTTCACAAAATAGTCCAGAAGTTTAAGACCCAAGCAATGCTAACTGCGTTGCAGATGTAGTTCTGAACAAGGTCTTTTAACGGATACCGCGACGCATACAGATAATAAGAGTGGGTTGCGTCACTATTAGAGACAAGAGAACGTCCGTGCGGAAGTTAGGTTGTAATGTATCAGAGTATGCGAAGTTGAGTGCACAAAATGATACTGCTACCCAGCGGATAATTGCGTATAACGTAAAATTAAAGCCATTGCTACTGGCAATGGCTTTAATTTTTACAGTTCAAAAACATTAATTGCGTTATGTACAGACGCCAGCAAATCAACCTACTACAATCTGTCAAATTTCTTTAATAGAATTTCAACTTTATCGCTGAAGCATAAGGTTCAATGTTGATTGGGAAAATTTGACAGTTTCAGGTAGCTTGATGTGCTGACGTCTGTACGTTGTTAAGCAGACAATTTTTTCGAACTTATGAAGCAATGTATTAGCAATATCCTCCAAAATGGTTCAGATTGTAATTTAAAGTGTGTTTCGCAATTAGCGTGCAGCACTCTTACATAGACGTACTGCTGCCGATCCATTCTCCAAAATATAATAAAAACCAGCGTCTCTCTTCTCAACCCTCTTTTTTTAATATCCGTTAGTGGGCTTATGAAGCCACAGATACATAACTGTCTCATGTTGTGACGTGACTCGGGATAAACAAATCAAACGAATCTGTTCTTGTGGTAAACATGCCGCAAAACAAGAATACAAAAAGGAAAAAGACGTGTAGTGTATACAACAAGATATACGCAAGTAAAAACAATGTTTTCTGCTTGCATTGATTTCAGCTCGGACGTCGTTACGCCAGGTTCCATATATAAAAATTTTCAATTCCCTTTGACGTTCAAAAGTGCCTTTTATGTGCCTATTCTATTCTATTTTTATTTACGGCAAGCAAAGCCGATGTCGACTATTCTGCCAATGTCAAAAGTGAATTGGAAAAGCAAGTGTGCATTTATTATAAATAAATTAAAAGTTAAAACGATAAAATCTACAATGCTACATGTGCCTAGGTACTATTATTATGTGCCTATTTCAAATAAATTCTTTGACTTTGAGTTTAAATCTTGCCAATAACTGTAACAGAAATACGACCACAATATATATTGAAGCTAATACCTATAATACTTTTACCTCACAATACTTTTTTATTTTCTGGATAGAGGTCGAAAATGTCTGTTCCCAATAAAATGCCCAGGAGAATAAGCCGATAAGTAAAACTATCGGCGTCTTTATTATTATCAGTCAACCTCTCCGTAAAGAGAGTATGACAAGGAAAAACCATTTTGATAAAATCAATATCACGTTTGTCTATACCATTTTTCATTGAAAGTCTAACTAAAAAAAAACCAGCCAAGTGCGAGTCGGGCTCGCACACGAAGAGCCGTACCACAAGGTAAAAAAACACGTATTTTGTTATGGAGGTCTCAATACAAGAAATGTGTTTTTTATAATACCTTTATTTTATTTTTATTATTTGTCATTGTAGCGGCAATAGAAATACACACTCTGTGAAAATTTCAACTGTCTATGGTTCATGAAATATAGCCCGTTGACAGACAGATGGATGGCCGGACTGACAGCTTAAAAGAAAGTTGTTTTTCATTTATTTCAAACTAGCTTCTGCTCGCAACTACGTCCGCGTATTTCTCGTTCCTCCGATTCACCCCGTCGCATCAAATCGCTTGCCCGCGCTTTTACTTCGTTTTCGATAAGAGTTCTTTATGATTTTTTTTCATTTTGCTCGGCTCTTAAAGGTCCTAAGCGTGATGTAAAATAGCCTATGACCTTCCTTAAAAATTAGATTTTTGGTATTTCCAGAGATTAGCGCTTTCAAACGAACAATCTCTTCAGCTTTAAAAAGAACGAAAAATTGTTTATTCTGCACAAACAAAACGCACATTAGCCAGAAACTTCTTATTGAAGTATAAAAAGGTTGACAATTTTGTCTATTGCATTGCCTTGTTATTAGTATTGGAAAAAACCATTAAACTAAGCGACACTGCGCGTGTTATGTTTATAAGACGAATCAAAAACTACTCGCTTCGGTTGTGTTCGGCTAACCTCGGGATGTACCTACTCGGTTTTAATGTATATCCGATATGTCAGTGAGTGATGGCAAATTATTCCGTTGGTGTTTTGTTTCCACTTCTGTCGGCACTCCCGCAGTGTCACTGTTTTTTTTTAATGCTGTATTTTTTTTTTACCAAGGACAAAACCAATTTTGATTCTATACCCCTGACATAAACTATTCTCGCACGGCTCATACCAACGCTAATGCAGCAATAGTTCTAGGCTAGCTCCATTAGAACTTACGTAACCTCGAGCACATTTGCCAAAAACTTGCCAGCCAGCATTATTGGCAGCAGGTGGCCATCGTAATGGCAACTGGTGAATTTTGCCAATAACATTTTATTGGTTCGCGTTTGACTCTCATTTATGTTTTTGCTTATGTTACAATATTGAATGCTTTGTTCGACATCGTATAGTCTGTTTTATTGTTGCCAGATTTAATAAAGGTGATACTCAAAAGCGGTTGTTAACTAACAACCGCGAAGGTTCTAACTAACTAGTTAGAACCTTCTTAGGGTTACGGACGTAATCAGTCTATAATGTTCCCACTGTTGCGACACAGGCTTGCTCTCTCTGAGGAAGAGTGGGCCATAATCCACCACACCAGCCCAGTGCGGGTTGGTAGATGTCGCATGTCTTCGAATTTTCGGTTCTAGGATATGCCGGTTTCCTCACGATGCTTTCCCACACCGTTTTGAGAGCAGTGGTGACGAAAGTAAATACGCAAAGTAAAGCGCCTGTCAGGGTTCGAACCTGCGACCTACAACATGTAAGTCGCGGCCATTTCCACTGGGCCACCATTGCTCTCAAAGGATCCCATCGGGACCCTATTGATACTTAAGTCTCCGCTGTCTGTCCGTCCTTCTGTCATAGGGCTGTACCTTTTTACCGTAATAGGTAGGTAGACATTTGAAATTTTCACAGAGCGGGAACTACTGTGGCCGCTCCGAGTATAACTGGAAGCGGCAGCAAATAAAATAAAGTTAAAAACTGAAGGAGGTCTCCACACAAGAAACATGTTTTTCACGTTTAAAAAAAATAAGTAAGTAGTGTCAATTCGTGTCTATGGCCGCTTTTTATTCTGTGGCAAATCGTAGGAACCCAAAACCAATTATCGTAATTTAGAACGTTCAAAATTTAGTCGCAGTCTTATCTCGGCCACAGACAAATGTCAAAAATTTGTCAAAAATATAGGGAAATTAGAGGTATTTTCGACAGATTGAAACTGAGATCAGACTTCTTAAAATTACGAGAATTGCCTCTCTGATCGATTTACCGTTGCTTTATGGCTGTTTTTTTTTCTGTAAAAGAATCTACTATAATCAATCAAGACAATTCAAGTCTGCAAATGATCGAATAAATGCTTTGATTTTGTATCCTCATAGACAAACTCCGTCTTGAAAAGGCGGCTTCACCTATTGAAACCACACTGCCACTGGCTGATTTCAGTCCGTTTTCAAAGGAGACTAAGAAGAGAAATAACGCATCAATGCTCCGACGATATGAGGTACTTGGTTCGTTCCTCCCGGGGCGATTCATAGTAATCTATACTAATATAAAAGCTAAAGAGTTTGTTTGTTATTTTTTTATTTGTTATTACTTATTCATTACAGAATTTTGACTGAAAATGAATAAATATGAAAATTAGGTCAACTGAATGTTATATAAAAAGAACATTATACAAATTGAAAATTATATAAAATAAACGTTATAATAAATGTTATTAGAGCAAAAGAATAGAATAAAATAGAATACTCTTTATTATGTACACCATATAAATTACAGACATAAAAAGAAAAGAAAAAGAAGGTTATATGAAACATTAGATCACATGAAATTAGGTTATTTGTTTTTATAGTATAAGAAAATTATATCATGTTAACTTTATTTCAAATGATATCATATTATCAGTTATTATGCCATATAATACACACCTATATTAAATAGTATTGAAATACCATTATTGAAAATTAAA
Organism: Luperina testacea; assembly: GCA_927399505.1. NCBI lineage: Eukaryota > Metazoa > Arthropoda > Insecta > Lepidoptera > Noctuidae > Luperina > Luperina testacea. Next base: position 8,839,542 of record OV656777.1, on the reverse strand, counting down.
ACCACTACAATCTTATTTCTACCTCAATATCTGCCTAGCCTTTTTCCCAACTATATTGAGGTAGCCTTCCAATCGCGCTAATCTCTGGAACTACTAGTAAGATTAAAAAATCTTTTTAATCTTACTAGTAGTCATTCAATAGCCCAATCCTTGAGGAATGCTGTCAGCTATATAAAAAAATAAAACAGAACTCGAGCGAAAAATAGAGCAAGTAGTACCGCGGGCTATGCGATGCGACAGTGTGGGTCGGGGGGACAAATTCCACACGGACGAAGTCGCGGGCAGAAGCTAGTAATATTACAAAGAAGTAAAAAAATTGTGAGTTTGTAGGAGAAATTCTACATAACAAACTCACAAATTTTAATAAATTATTGTATTTGTGCTACGGTGCTACGGCGTAGCCATCACGTTGATGTTACCGCTACGCCGGCTACGCTCTCGCAGCATACATAAATAATCTGCTACGCGTCGACTCGCTAAGTTACCGAGTTGTTTTGTCATTGACATAACTATACAAATACATTGTATTAACATAAATACATTGTATTGTTTTGTTTTCTCGTTTTCTCCATAGAAATTGAATTAGGCTAAAGTTAGCTTATCTATATACATCATAACATAAAGAGGTTGAAATAAGTTTGTATACAGGGGGTAATCTTCGCCACTACAAGTCCCAAAAATTAAATTCTTTCACTAATGTAAAGCTACATTATCCCTGATTGCCATAGGATATATTTTATGTTAAAGCAAGAAATTTCACGCGGGCAGAAGCTAGTTTTTAATAAAAATCTAGCTGCCATCATACTGCCTGCTACCGTGATGACCAGAGATCGGAATTGGGTGTGTGAAAATACCTAAAGTTTTCAGCTGACATAATATGGAGCTGTTACAACCACTTAAGTTAAACCGGTTTTGGATTTTACCGGTTTAGTTTCGGTTTTTTTGTTGTACATGGTACATGGCTGTCATTCGTAGATCTTTGACAGTCGTTACGGGTCGTCAAAAGCCCGAAAGTCTGACAACCAGTCTCCAAGGGGTGTCGTATTACCTAGTAACTGGGTTGTGGAGGTCAGATAGGCAGTCGCTCCATGTAAAATACAGGTATTCAGCTGCATCCGGTTAGACTGGAAGCCAACCCCAACTATGTTGGGAAAAGGCTTGGCAGATTAATGTGTCAAAAATAACACACGCACACACCGACATTCAAATAAAACCGAACGCACACCAAAGAACGATGAACTGTCAACCGTGATCGAACCAGTGATAAGGATTCTGTGTCCCGCTCCCAAAACTGCCATCATTTACAACTTTCCCAGAGTTTCGTACCTTTGAAGGAACATTTACATAGGAGTGATATCTGTCTGTTTGTCGAGGGAATGTTTATATAAGACAATTCGGCATTGGTGTCGTTCAAGTATTGGCTGAATTCCAAATGCTGTAATGCTGGAGATAGAAAGTTTTAAACCAAAATGGGATATCGATACTGTTATCGAACACTGGACGTACCGGTTTTATTGTGTAATATATCCGCATAAGCTTTCATTTTGACATTATTATTATATTTTCGTGACGACACGAAATTGATGAGATAAAAAAAACGACACTAAATTGATGAGATAAAAATAAAATGTATGAGCATAATTAATAACAAAACAAACGCAAAAAGCAAGCATAATTTTTTAACTATTGATGATAAAAAACATTTTGCAAATTGACAGTAAATTGTAAATCTAACATTTCAGCGGATCGTCACTTCATTTTCATTTTTTTACGAATTTTCCAGTTAAGCGTCTCAAATATTATCTTTTCTCGGAGTGTAGGCGTCTTAAGAGCAAGGATTATGTCTGGGGAATGAACAGCAGCAACCACTTACGAAGGTAAATGCGTATCAACACGATATGTGAGCAATCACGATATAATCCTATCAAACGTTGCGATTATGTTATTATCCCTACGGAGCAATTTAACGTTTCGATATTATAAGCAGATTACTCGTATGTGACGAAGACAGCCACATACCTCCTTACACCGGTATAGGCCTTTAGAAATTACGGCTATATTTATTTGAACTTTTTATTTCCCATAAAGTACCTACATTTATATCATTAATTTACATAAGATACTAAAATATTTATTCATTCATTACAATATTTAAACATGCATTTCAACAATAATTAAATGAAAAAGAATATATAAGTCAATTGATTTGAAAAATTAAATAACATAAAAATATTTGCTACACAATGTCTTTTTTCAATTAGTAGTACCCATTTGAGGGGAAGGCCCGGAGGCCAGGAGGCCCAATACAGAGAGGAATAGCGAAATATGGAGGACCATCTTTAGCCATTCCTTTCTACATGGGCTATTCCAGTCCAGGTGTACGACTACACAGTGTGGAGATAAGGTTATCACATTAATTATTATATTATACCGACTGACTTTTTTAACGTTTGGACAAAAACAGAATATAAAAGGTGAACGAAGAACGGCTAACGGCGAAGAAGTGAAAGAAGCCTATGGCACAGAAATTGCTTTTGTTCAAAAAAATAAAATAGAAAATCTCTTTTTTTTAATTCAATCCTTTGATTGAAGTCGGTCAATGACTTCAATCAAAGGATTAAATGTCGCTACGAATTAATTGATAATTTCCGCGCGTAGAAAAGGGTGCCTTCAAATTGATTTTTTATAATTATTAATTGTCGTTTATTCGTAATTTTTTTTTTGTGATAAAAAGAGATTTCTGTGCCAGAAGTTTCTACTCCATACACCTTTTATACCCTGTGTTTGCCTGTATTCCCGTTGTCCCCGTAGGCCATGTCCCCGTTAACGGAGACAAAGGGAATTTATGTCCAGACGGTAAAAAAAAGTCAGCCGGTATTTAAATATACACAAATAAAATAATTAATAACAATTAGCATTTTAGCCGTGGGACCTTTTTTCTGTTTTAGTATTGAACAACATTACATTAATTTGTGATTATTTGGTAACACCACCATAAAGTTTGTGTTCAATTATTCATACCATCTCTCGCGCGTGTCTAGTGCCTTATCTTCAAGTGTGGTTTATTGCGTGCCAATTCTTACACTATTTATTGTGTTCGAAAAATTCAGTTTTAATTTGAGTATTTTGTTCTACTATGTGATAACCTAATTGCCACTATATATATACGTATAGAGGCCATAAATAGGTAGAGTTATTCAACTAGAATGAAAAGCTGTCAATAGACTTCCGATTAGCGGCATGAACCGATTTTTATTTAAATGGGAAATTGAGTCATACAGTATAACAGTAATATCAGCTCTTATCAATGCATATTAATAAAAAAAAAACATGTCATAGCGCTACTACAAAAATAATATAATTATTATATTTCAAAAAGGAATGAATGATGGCCGCGGATAGACACAGCATTGTATAAAAATAGCATAATCAGCCTATAGTGTTCCACTGATGAGACACAGACCTCCTCTCTTCAAGAAGGAGTGGGCTGTAATCTACCACGCGGGCCCAGCGGGTTGGTAGATGTCACATCTCTTCGATTTGTTTGGTTCTAGGATATGCCGGTTTCCTCACAATGTTTTGAGAGAAGTGGTGATGGAATGATTTACTTCTGTAAAGCCTGCCTGGGTTCAAACTCGCGACTTACAACTCGGTAAGTCGAAGCCGTTACCACTGGGGCACCAAATAAACATAAATAGCAGTAAACTATCCATCCTAACCGCACATAAAACCTAAACGCTCTCAAAATATTTAGCTAACCCTGAATCGCGGAACCCCAAAAAGGTAAAGATTTACGAATCTTTGCATAAAAAGAACTTTTGCGTCCATATCCCTTTAAGAGGGCAATAAATTGTAATTTATAAGAGCTTTGTTTCAACCCTGAGATCCCTTTGAAGACAGATTAGGGTCACGAAGGAATCATATAGATATTTTATTTGTTTACACTGTATTTTCAGGTTTTATAATACATAAAATATGCGTAGTTTATGTAATGGAACTCAAATGGAGCTGGGCAGGGCCTCTGGCAAGGCGCAGTTCACTGCGTGGAGTCAGTGACCAAGTGGCGTCCAGGGACTGGAAGGCGAAGATGTCTGACGACATTATTACCATCGCGGATAGAACCTGGGTGAGGCTGGCACAGAAGAGTAGGAGATTGACACAAGAAAAGAGATTCCTATGTGGATGATGAAATAATGGTTTTTTTTTTTCAGGATGGGAAATCATCTAATGTCCCCTCCCGCTCTGGGTGGAGCGGAAGGGAGTGTCAGACTCTTACTGACTAAAACCCACCCGTGTTCCTTCCTTAGCCATTTATGTTTCGGGCCAGCGGTAACCCTTTCGGACAATCCCGCTGACCCTTGAAGTAATGGGTTAGCACTACTTTTCGAATATGAACTAATTCATACAGTTATTAGAAATAAGGGCTAGCCAAGTTAGGTGATGATGAAGAAATATGACCGATAATAATTATAATCCTCTACAGCAGGGGTGGCCAACTTGATTAGACCCAAGATCTACTGTTCACTGACGACACCCTGGGCGATCTACCAATTACATACTTCTTGAAATCTTAAATGAAACAGCATAGTTCAGTACACAATTATGTAGTATTTTTATTTTATTAAGAGGGAAAATATAACTCGTATCTGTCGTCAACTGACTGACGGATTGACAACCGCCCGCGCCCCACTCCCGCGTCCCACACGCTTCCCGCTTATTGTTATCGCGCACCGAAAACAAAAGAGAGCTATACTCCATAGAAGAGAGGATAAAATAACGTGACGGAACTGTGATTGAAAAATGATACAAGATGATGCGTGCAGTAGTTAGTGATTAGGTACGTTGTGCAGCCTGTTCTACGTATTCATATTTTTTTCCTTGCCAGGATCGACTGGACTACTTAATAGTCGCGATCGACCAGTCGATTGCGATCGACCGGTTGGCCATCCCTGCTCTACAGCAACTAATTTTCCCACTATCAATCAGAGGGGTAATATTGTTGAACACACTAACAGTAGCAATGGGTTTCAATTTGACAGTTCAACAACATTCATTGCGTTATTTACGTTGTTGAGCAGACATATTTTTCGAACATATGAAGCAATGGATTAGCAATATCCTTCAAAATGATCTTTCAGATTGTGATTGATACAGGTCACGGGGTTATTATCTCCTTTCTCAAATATAGTAAATGACCATAAACTCTAATGATTGCAGATGATCGTAATATGTAGTTATTAACCATTTAGCGAGGACACGATAATATCGTTGTCCTGAGTCTTAGTCGACATCCACGGAAGGAGGGAAGCGTAGTTTCAAAATCTATCGTCTAAATCTATACATTTAGAGTTAAGCATGCGACACACACACAGACACAGACAAGAGTTTGTCTGTGTGACCGCGTTGTTTTTCATAACTACGCAACGGATCTTGAAGCGGTTTTCAACATCATTTATTACGAAAGATTTATAGATATGCAGGGTGACTTGTCGTTTACCAAAAAATAAATCAGCTGTATCATAGAGAAGTAGGAAACCTACGCGGTCAAAATGTAATGTCATTTTTCTTTTTTTAATAACCGTCAAGAAATGTCAACGCAGGGGGTTTCAGAATCATGTACGGAATCCATGGTGACAGGTTGCGTATCGATGTCCCTGTCACTCTGTATAGTCGGAGGGCAGTAGTTAGTGTGGTTAGATGTACTGAAACTTTACTAGCGTCATTCGTAGCATAAGCATAGCGTAATTAGCCTATAATTTAACCACTGCTGGAGTGTTCCAGCAACGGAAAGTGGAGGACTGTGTAGTCCTCCACTTTCCGTGAGAGGGACTGGGCCATAATCGCAGATATAGATACACCTAGATAACGCAAGAGCAACTACTTCGCGTGCCAAAAATCGCACCAGCTTACGAACAAAAATCGTAAGCCGCCACTTTCGCGCTCAGTCCTGAGTACTACTGCTGGCTGGGTGAGCGTGAGCGCTGGCGCTATACCCCAGAGGTTGAGCGAGACGGGTGCCGCACGCGGCAGCGTCTTTGGATCGATTTGATTTTACCATCACTAAATAATGCTTGTGACGTCGTAGTAGGTAGTGAAAAAATGACACGCTTGATTTTCATACAGACCGTAATACTTGCGTTATCTATATCTGTGGCCATAATCTACCACGCGGGCCCAGTGCGGGTTGGTGAATGTCACATGTCTTTAAATTTTTGCTTCTGGGTTTCCTCCCGATGTTTTTTTTTTCACCGTTTAAGAGCAATGGTGATAAGTTAAGTGCCTGCTGGTATTTGAAACCACGACCTCGTTAGTCGCGGTTATTATCACTGAGCTACTACTGCTTATCCATTTGTAGACGTTTAATTAATGCTAATAAAATTGGAACCGCAGGCTCACGATAAAAATAAAGCAGCGAGGCCAGTAGCTGTCCCATCTTATAAGTTATTCACGACTTTCCAGGCTTGACGTTGTTATGTCCGAGGTAATTTTTGGAGTTTCGGGGAATCGATCGGCTTTAAGTGACGTGTATCTTTTATTTGAAGAACTAGCTGACCTGGTGAACTTCGTACCGCCTTAGACTTTTTTTGTGTTATATTTTTCCATGTTTTAATAATTATTCTGCTGTTTGGGCCGAAGACAAATCCAAAAAATAAAAGACCATAAAAATCGGTCTAGCCGTTCTCGAGTTATAAATGGCGTAACTAACCTGACTTTGTTTTATATAATACTAGGTGCGCCCCGCGGTTTCACCCGCATGAGTTTCGATCCCGTGTGAATATCGGGATAAAAAGTAGCTTATATGTTAATCCAGGGTGTCAGCTACATCAAAAAAGCTAAAAGCTCATCCATACAAAATTTTATCAAAATTGGTCCAGCCGTTTGAGCGTGAAGAAGTAACAAACATATAAAAACATACACACTCACAAACTTTCGCCTTTATAATATTAGTGTGATATAGATAGATTTATTTAATTTTGTTTCTGAATAAAAGAAAAGTACCTAAGTTAAAGGAGAATCGCCATCATCTGTCTACCCTTTTGTCAACTATGTTGGGGTCGGCTTCCAGTCTAACCAGATGCAGCTGAATACCAGTTTTTTACATGGAACGACTGCCTATCTGACTCCCACAACCGAATTACTGAGTAACATGTAAATTGAAGGGTCAATGTTATTTTACTTATATGACACAGCACAATGAAAAATACATTTTATTTTAATTTCCCTTAGGTATAAAATAGAGTAAGTAAAAAAGGTTTTGCATCACTTACATATAATACTGACTTGTCTCTAATAACAGAACAGTGCGATGGTGGAGCTCCACTTACCCACCTTGCTGCCGGTCCGCGTTGAGGTACCCCTCGTAAAGTAGAGCCCCACTTTACGAGGGGTACCTCAACGCGGACCGGCCACTTAACGAAGTAGGCACTTCAACGGTACCCCATCACAAATTATGCTCCACTTCCTACCCTGCCCTTTGTGCCACAAAACATGCAGCGAAATTGACCTCTGCGCTGCGCTGCCACCGATAACGCCGTGGAAGTGGCGAAATTTTAGGCACAGAATTTGAACAACGATCGTGCCAGCGACACGAAGAAGAAAAAGCGTGATGTTTTGGTACTAATTGACGCGTAATTAATTGTTAGTTGGTCTAAAATCTAAATAAAAAAAAATAAAATAAATCGGAGGAATATAAAATAAATCGGAGAGCAAATACACTAAAGTTGCATTAGGGATAATTAGCATAAGGCCGCGTTCGAACTACCGCGTACCATGTCCGTGGCCTATTTTCCGTGGATGTGACCCCAACTTGTTATCTCTTTTGTGTTTGTGATCTTTCTCATGTTTACCACAAATAAACTTATCTTCTTTCTTTCTAACTAAAGTGATCGCCTCGCGAGTATGCGATCGCAGCGTTCCTTTTGTTCGGCGAACCCGAACGCGTAGTCGCGTCGACAGACAGCGCTTTCCGGTTTTTTGAACAAATGAGTGACATAATGAACGCGACGATTGCGTATTCATGCCAACGATCTATGTATACTAGTATATAGGGTGACAGTTTCTTTTTTGTTTTATCGTGTTTAAATATCCATCCCGTCACGTCTGTGGAGTTTCGCTTTGTATAGATTTATTTTTAACCTCCTCAATGGATTCAAATATTAATTACAACAACATACTGGCTACACTGGCGGACAAAATTGATGGGCCTTTCATTAGGCACTGGGCAGGGAGGCATGTGCGTACTGGCGTAGGTACATGTCGCCAACTAAATTAATAATTTTAAGCTTTTTATTTCTGTATGTACTAACAATAGGCTAAGATTTTACTAACATTATATGGATCATTGGTCTGAAGTAAATAAATTATTATTATTATTATTAAATATTAATTAAATGCAATACGAAATAAATCAGGAATCATTGGCAGCCACAAATTATTTGCGTGATAGGAATTAATTGCTTTCCACTCGGCTCTGTGGGGTGGCCTAGAATGACAGGCCGACATTAATGATTTTCTTTTTTTTTTTCATCTAAGCGATTTTCCGGTTGACGGCGCTCGCTTTGTTTATAGAAGCATTGAGGATGAAAGTGGTGTAATTTTAGAGAACTGTACGTATATTATGTACAGACGTCAGCACATAATGCTACCCGAAACTGTCAATTTTTCCCAATCAATTTTGAACCTTACGCTTTAGCAATAAAGTTGAAAATCTATTAAAGAAATTTGACAGATTGTAGTAGCTTGATGTGCTGGCGTCTGTACATAATTGTATTGTATCCATATAAAATGTGTCTTATCATTTATTCTGCCTATGTAAAGAGATACATAATAATAATTTTACATTGCATCGATTAGAAGCAGTTATGGTCTAATAGAAGAAATAAAACTAGTAGGTTTGTATCGTGCAAAAGAAAATGTTCGACTTCTTCCGTCCATTCATTTTTTTTTGTCTGTCTCTGTCAAATTTGACAGTTTATAGTAGCTTGATGTGCTGGCGTCTGTACTTATCAAAGTCATATTTTAATGTAAAAATATTATTCTTCCCTTGTATTTTGCATTTTTATTATTTCTGTCTTCGATCAATCAATCAAATCAGCGTATCGCAGTCCACTGCTGGACATAGGTCTCTCCCAGACTGCGCCACAACACCCTGTCCTCCGCCTTCCGCATCCACGTTGGCCCAGCCACTTTCTTTGGGTCGTCCACCCGCGATTACATGCACCTAAAATTTCTTGTACCTGCGTCCCACCGTCGCATCGCATCGCCCGTCCGCGCTGTTACTTCGTTTTCACTTAGCGTTCTTTCTGAATTTCTCTCTTTTTGCTCGGCTCCTTTGGGTCCTAGCGTGATGTTATAGCCTATAACGTTCCTCAAAATTGGACTGTCAAACGCAAAAATATTTTTTCAAATCCGACTGATCGTTCCAAAGATTAGCGCGCTCAAACAAATAAATGAAATAAATGATTATTAATCATTTATTATTGATTCAATAATAAATGATTCATAGACGACTCCGCCTTGGAGTGTAAATGTGGTGCTGTTCCACAAACGATGGGACACTTAATATCGTGTCCTGCGTGTCCTGTCAGGTGCACGTTACAGGAACTGGTGGACGCTGGTGATGGCGCCAATCAAGTAGCCGAATTCTGTGCCGAGTCCATTTAGATTGCTATCAACACGCTAAGAAGAAGAACAAATAAAAACCTCTTCAGCTTTATTATTAGTTTCTTATTAGTATATTAGGTAACTGTTTTCATACTGGGTTTTCCTTTTGAAATTTCTTGGCAGCAGCCCAGTGCCTCGGAAAGTACGTAAAGCCGTTGGTCCTGCGCCTGATATCTCTCCAGTCGTGTCGAATTGCCGTCCTATCAGACTTTAAGAGGAAGAAACAGAGAGTGCACCTGTGTTTAAGTACACACTCATGCACTATAATATCTCCTGCGTACCCGGCTGATCTCCGTTGAGATTGGCCACCGTAACCGAAATCTGTCGGGAGGCTATTAACTGTTCATAGTACCTACATACATACACATACGTTTAATACGTTATACGCATACATTAACGCTTTCTCATTTCTAGCCAACATACCACCCAATTGATTACTTTCTGTATTCGTAGATGAGAGCATAAGTATTCGCTAAGACAAAGGACGGAATATAAATAAAAATTGGACCGAAATTCTCAGCTGAATCCGCAAAAGCTTTTTTTCGTTCCGGGATAAATGTGTCGTAGGCAACATTACTTATAATTTGTGCCTGCGTCGCCATTCCCAGACTTACTGTATGACATATGGGTGGAAAAATAGGGACAAATATAATATGAGAATATTGTATGAAGTCGGACATAAACAAAGACGTTTATCAAAGGAATTTGGTTAGGTTATAGATTCACTGATTCATATCTTGTTTCTATCTGGAATTTGGACAAGATTATAAGCCAGTACATGTGCCAGTGTGTGTGCCAGTATGTGTTTTGCTAACGTTTCTCACAGAACGCCGGTCTATCAACGTTTAAAGAGTTTGTCAAACCCCCGAGGTCAGAGGGATTGTCCGAGGTTCAGCGGGATTGTCCGAGGGTCAGCGGGATTGTCCGAGGGTCAGCGGGATTGTCCGAAAGGGTTACCGCTGGCCTGGAACATAAAGGGCTAAGGAAGGAACACGGGTAGGTTTTAGTCAGTAAGAGTCTGACACTCCCTTCCGCTCCACCCAGAGCGGGAGGGATGATTTCCCATCCTGAAAAAAAAAGCCAGTACATATGGAAGCTAGGCCATTTTGCACGGTGTCAAAGTTTAAGATTATTTGTTTTTATCATGCGTAATAGGTAACATAGATGTTCGCCTGAAAACAGGAAAAGGAATTTCAGTGGTTAAATTCCTTTTAACATTGATTTGTAAAGGTCCGCAGGTCCTAAAGAAAAACAATTTATTATGAAAACGTCCTAAATTCATTACAATTATTTTCATTAATTTACATTTTCTGTAAATGTCTGGGGCAGGATCTGACATTGTCATTTTTGACTTTCTATGTATAGTCAGGAATATTGATATGATGCTCTACCGATTTTTATTATATATCCTACATATAGGCCGAATATCATCGTTGCGCGTGCAAAAGTCGCTATGTGTTATTTAGTTATTTTCCGTTCTTTATGCAGTTTTAATCGTTATTTCAATACACACATACTGTAAAAACTGCTATGTGATAAGTGCAATATTCAAAGAGTTAAGGAATGTAGCTATGTGATATTCATACATCGAAAGTTCCGTATAAACACGTTAAGTGTAATAATTCATATAGCTCAAATAAGTTCACTAAAACACATAGCCACTTTTGCACGCGCAACGACGTTATCTACATGTTCGATGGTTATAACTCGTAATTAAAAATACTATGCCACTCTAATTCCGGAACACACTAACGATCACAATCTGAATCATTTTGAGGGTATTGGTGCCGATTCCGTTGTTCACAAACTAAACTAAATTTAAGTTCAGTGCATCTTTTTCTTTATATTTCATTAATAAAAGGACAGAAGATAAATTTTAGTTTAGTCCTTGTCAAATTAATCAGCGCCTGACTTAAATTGACGTAATTTTAGAAGGCAAGCTGTTTTTAATCACGTCTAAGCCTGTATTGAGTAGTGTCAGACGCTGATTAATTTGACAGGACTAAACTAAAATTTAGTACTAAACTAAACTAAAATTTAGGACTAAACTAAAGTATAATTTAGGCCTAAACTAAAGTATAATTTAGGACTAAACTAAAATTTAGTTTAGTTTGTGAACCCCTTGTTCACAATTAGAACCATTGCCAATCCATTGTTTCATATGTTCGAAAAACTTGTCTGCCCAATAACGTAAATAACGCAATGAATGTTGTTGAACTATCAAAATCCCGCCCCGCTGATCCACACGTCAACTAAAACCAATTAAATTTACAAATTATAATGATGTCATATCCCTATGTATTTTACTGTGTGTACATAAATTATAAAATAAATAAAACCCTGAGTTTTAACTGCTAATACAGAAGGGAAGCTCTATAATGGGTGAAACAAAATAGCTCAACAGCTTACAGAAACATATTGAAAGCCAAGATTACGGACAACTTCGCGTCGCAACCTTCAGAGCTGTTAAGTCAATTTGCCGTGAACATCGACTTGTGCTGTCTTCAAACTGGGATATTAACTTACAGCTGCTGTCGCTCAATGACGAAGTTATTATAAAACGGGATTCTTATTCGGGATTATAATTCGGGTGTAAAAAGACACTTAAGGCGAAAGCGCCAGGGTAGCCCGCGAAATTCAATTTTTTTTAGGTTTTTCGGAATTTGCTGGTCAGTATTAAGTTGTACGTTGATTAATATATGAATCGCGGCCGTAAGAAATATGTATTTACAGAATTATAATCATTAAAGTCATCAACACAACTCTCTAAGACCACGTAAGTCTCAAGAATAACTATTTCATGAAATCATCATTCTTTGGACTTACGTGGTCTTAGAGAGTTGTGTTGATGATTTTAATGATTATAATTCTGTAAACACATATTTTTTACGGCCGCGATTCATATATTAATCAACGTACAACTTAATGCTGACCAGCAAATTGCAAAAAACGTAAGAAAATTTGAATTTCGCGGGCTACCTTAGCGCTTCCACCTTAACGAAACCGAGAGTCACGACTCTCGGTACTACCCGTCATTGTATTTTTTTTTTTTTTTAAAGGACTAAACCTTCTTGTTATAGAGGCTTTGTCAAGGTCAAAATTCAAACTTCAACTGAGGTTTTTTTACGAAAACAAGTTTTAATGTTATAACACAACTTTAAATACCCCCACGACCACTACAACGTTGCATGCACTCATCATAAGCACAACGTTTTGCGTGCGTTACGTTGCCCACTACCGCAAACACACCAAAAATAAAAGACAGTTACTACACTTCAACTCTGCTAGTCTCCAATAAAGCTTAAAACCAGCCAGTGGTTCAAACGAGGCACAAACTGAAAGGCGGATGCCTCAATAGCCAACAGACAGCTCTAGATGTATCAGAGTTGTTTGCTAGCTTTTTATAGACACTAGAGTGTAACATTGCAAAGTTAGTCAACTTTATCGAGAATTTCTCAACTTTACCGTTGTTTTTATGTAGAAATAATATAAAGTGGAGCTGGTAGAAGGAGACGCGGCAGACCCCGTAGAAGATGGTGGATGACGAGTCGGATAAAATAAATGACCCGTGGTCCACTTTAGCCCTGGATCGAAAGAGCTGGAAGTCATGGGGAGAGGCCTTTGCTCAGCAGTAGAATAATGCAGGCAGTAACATTAAGATAAAGTGAAAATTATACAGCAGGCATCAGAATGGTCATATTTATGACTAGCTGTGCCTCGCGGTTTCACCCGCATAAGGCTGCTTGTCCACCAGAGATGAGCGAGGATGCGTAGCGAGGGATGTGTATGAAACCAAACAATAACATCGCATCCCGTGGGCATATCGGGATAAAAAGTATTCTGTATCCTAATCCAGGTCTCCTTTGCTAAATCAAAAATCGTTCTACATACAAAGTTACAAACTCACCAGTTATATCTTCATTAAAAAAATACCACTTTATAATATTAACATACATAGATACTGATTCGATTCATAAGGAGAAAACAATACGTTTTATTGTTATGTCAATAACAAAACAATTCAGTGACTTCACGTGTCGACGCGTAGCAGAATATTGATGTATGCTACGAAAGCGTAGCCGGGCGTAGCGTTAACATCAACGTGACGGCTACACCGTAGCACCGTAGCGGTAATACGATAATTTTATTCACAGTGCGTACTGACGATTTACAAAGCGTTTATGTGTCTCTTGCATGTTTTTTATTTATCATAAATATGTCTGATCTCTTATGATGAGTATGCACTTAAAACAAGACACAAAAGCCTTTGTTTGGCTATGTGTTGAGTATGGGGTATGGTGTCGATATGGACCATGGATCGACAGTGATCTTTGAAACGTGATCGTGCAATATTTATCGCCGGGTACTGTAGAGGATCCGACAAATACATATTATTATTTATGAGAGTTAATTTTTTTATTTAATACTTCATTTTATCACATAATATGCAAAATAATTAAAAACTGAACTAAATTTATAATGATCGCATAACAAAGTGATTTAAATACTTCAGAGTTTTTTCTAGCCAGAAAAAGGTTTAGCATGAATAAAGCATTTACATCAGTGTCAGGCTGCCTCAACGACTGACATTCTATTACATGAATCTGAGAATCGAGTTAGGCCCATTTTACAGACCAATAAACTTTGAACTACATCCAGTTAGACTGGAAGCCGACCTCAACATAGTTGGTAAAGGCTAGACAGATGAGATGATTCAAATAACAACGATATAAAGATAGATAGAAAGTCAATTTGGTTAATATTATTTACCCCGAATTTACTCCCAAAATCACCTTATTTTTTTGTATGCTTTCAATATTATATTGACAGTAAAAATCGAGCAGTCAAGCATTCATTCAAATATATTTATTTCAGATTCAAAAAATTATATATCCATAGGTGTTAGTAACTCCCAGGGATGTGCCTTACAGACGTTGCACGGGGGGGTTCCGGAATTGGTCTTTTAAGAGGAACCGAGACCACCCCATGTGCTGATGGTGATCACCGGGGTGGTTTTAGTGAGGTAAAAATCCCACACTCCCCGACCTCCCTCCCCGGAGGTCGTGTGCCTTTTGAAGGTTTCCCCCCGACAACAAAAAAAAGGTGTTAGTAACTATTAACTTAACCTAGTGTTAGTACAGTTTCTTCATATGTATAGGTAATTTAATTAAAGCATGAACACAAGCCCATCGCATGGACACTCATCCACGGCTTCAACAGTGGCGAATCCCACCTGTGTGCCAACGCGTCCACGGTGCCGTTTTCAGTGCCACGCACGCGTCTGAGCAGCGAAGTGCTTCGCTTACGGATGATTGAATAAAAGCAATCAGTGTGCGCCTCAGCAAACCTAGTCGATGGCGAGGCAACCCAAACAGTACCACAAACGCGTTGTTATATTGTACAGACGCCAGCACATCAAGCTACTACAATCTGTCATATTTCTTTAATAGATTTTCAACTTTATTGCCAAAGCATACGGTTCAAAGTTGATTAGAAAAATTTGACAGTTTCGGGTAGCTTGATGTGCTGGCGTTTGTACCTACACGCAGAGTCCCGTACACTCGCTGCGTGTAATTGACCTATAGACTACACGTATAGTACCCGATATTAGTACTGCTAAGCTCACCGATCAGTCACACATCATCACACATCAGTAGTACATCGTACTATTACGTTACTCTATGCGCTCGAGCTAGTACCAGATGTCAACCTAACGCCAGTTAATCAAAATTGTGAAATAACAGCTGTAGCGCTGTCGAGGGCATAAAACATGTCGCCATCTGAAACAGGACTTACGTTTCAATCCACCCCTTAAATAAATTACCCATTATGTATACAACAAGTCAATAAATACACATTTAACAAACCAATAAATTGCAGTAACTCCAAGGAAACGATCGTTCCAATAGAAGCCGTTTAGTTCAGTTACCGACTATTTGAGCGCTTTCAAAGTCTTTCAATGACTTCCGCGGAATTGATCGTTATAAGAATTTGATGTTTAGCTTCACGTGTTTGTATTGAAGTTAATTATTGATTCATTTATTTAGCACAAAAATGTCCGGAGGTAAAAAAAAGAAAAAAAAAAGTTTCTTTATAAACTTCAGTTTTACAAAACATTTATCTAAACACTACGCAGCGTTATAACTAAGGGATAGAGTGATTTCGATGAATTCTGGCACCCAAAGTAAGATTTAACTTGAGGTGGACTTCAATCGAATGACGTCACTAAAACGTTATTATGAAAGAAAGGTGCTGTATTTCTCGGGCGTCGACAACCGATTCCCGGCGACAGTAGGCGCGGGCTTGCGGACGGCGAAGACATTTATGACATCTACCAACTCGCACTGGGCCCGCGTGGTTGATAACTGCCGTCTTCCTGTCACAGAGGAGGCCTGGGTCCTAGCAGTGGCAACATTATAGGCTCATTATGCTATATGCTTATGCTATCCGTGTCTGTCCGTTTGTGTGATTATACCTCAAGAACCACTTATTAAATACAGTTTTTGTAATGAGGAAACCAGTACGTCCTAGAACCAAAAATTCGAAGAGATGTGACATCAACCAACCCGGCACGGGCCCGCATGGTGGATCTCGCTCTCGCATCTTTTATCCCCCATTTAATCTATGAAAACAAACCAAACTCTAAAATAACTACGAAGATAAAGAAAAAGCTTTTGTTTTCCGAATACATATAAACTTAACCCAAAAACGATCCCTAATACCTAATACCAAAGATTCTGAACACCAAATATACAATCGCAATATATTTCAATATCTTCGAAATAGCGAGATATTACCCAATACAGTCGAGAAAGCCATACATTTGTAACGCTACAGACGTTGGTCCCAACGTTAACCCAACGCCATTCGTCCAACATGTGAATTGAGTAAATCATATTGGCTCAAACTTGGCACATTTTTCCCCCACACGTCAGAGCCAAGCCAACGTTGGGACCAAAAGTGTGGAGCCAGTGTAATAAAGATAACTTCTTGACTAAACGGATTCCGTTTGTTTTCGCGGCTAGATAAATATTGATGTCTGGAATATTGACGGTACTGAACGACTGAACTATTGTTAGATGGAGTTGGATTACGAGGGAACTGTGCGTATTGAATCAACTAATATGTTTATTAAATTGGCATTGCCGATTATGTAGAGAGGAGAAAATAAAAACACTGGTACAGATATTCTATTTCACGAAGTCCGTTCGGCTTTGATTGTAGTAGTGACGTATCCCGACAAGCGCGCTACCACAGCGGCTGCCCCTTGCTGCCGTCACATGAGGCTATTTCCGCGAATGTGTACCGTTTTACTTCACCCATTGTTGAGTCTCTGTTGATAACAATGTGCATGTGCACGCTTGACAACATTCATAGCTAAACGGACTTCGTGACATAGAACATCTGTAATAGTAATGCTTAGGCGTATTTTTAGGAACTATCAAATAAATCGTAACTACTATAAAAATAGCCAATATTATAAAGAGAAAAGATTTGATTGTATGTTTGTTAGTTACTCTTTCACACTAAAATGGCGCGGGGATCAATGCTCTTGCCTTCTTGGTATGAAAAGAGCCCTTGGCTCTGTTGTGGGACAGTTTAAAGGCTAAAAATACCTATACATATAAACATCTGCACATTAGAGCTATATTCCCTGGCCTGCATTCAAGAATGTTTTTCTTACAAAAAACGGTTACAGGTTTTATTCTTTCTGTATAAAAAATGTCTGACCTTTATCGTGAGAAAAACAGACGCTAGTGCCTTGCCACGCGTCAGGCCAGTAACAAGGACACCAGGCGCTCAGTCCGGCTGGATGCAAGCAATTTAGAATATTTTATTTCTAACGTAGAAATATATGAGACAAATTTTATGTTTACTGCTAGACTCTGCTCTAGGCAACCGCTTGTTTATCGTGGAAGGTAATCTTATACAGAATTAGCTTCTGTCCGCATCCTATAAATGCTGCTTCTACCGCACCGCACCTCATCGGGTGCCCGCTCTATTACAGTACCCGGCGATAAATATTGCACATCGACCTTTGAAAAGAGACAATCGGCTAATTTCGGCTTCGTAGAGCGTTATCTCTGTCGCATGAAATACAAACAGTCCGGTATCTATTAGGAGCTGTTAAAATAATTATGATTTGCTTCTTTTGATAATTATTTTTATTCTTTGTATAAAATGAAAAAAAAAGGTAAAGGTCGATGTGCGATTATGATTTGCTTCTTTTGATAATTATTTTTATTCTTTGTATAAAATGAAAAAAGGTAAAGGTCGATGTGTTTCCCTAAGCGTTCTTTCTGACTATTTTTTTTTTTCTTTTTGCTTGGCTCTTAAGGGTCGCAGCGTGATGTTAAATAGCCAAAAATTGGGCAAAAAGAATGTTTCAAATGGTAGTTCCAGAGATAAGCGTGTTCAGACAAACAAAAGCGGCGGGGGACTTTGTTTTATAATATGTAGTGATCATAGTTTCAGCTTTGTCTTAGTCAATTTGATAAACAATTAATTTCCCTAACTTTACACTGATTGGAAGGCTTTTACGAAAAATCCTATGTAATCCATAGCTTACACGGAACTATATGTACATTTCTGCCTAACCCTTCCAGAAATACAGGCGTGACGTTCATAATATGTAATGTAATTTCATTAAGCTATGGATTACATTACACACACATACACTATGGATTACATTATAAACTCAAACATGTATACAGTAATACCTACGACATTTCATTTAATTAACACTACACATAACAAAATTACAGAAACTTAATTACATCAACACCGTTCATTTGTTGTAATAAATCATGTTTAAATAATTATTTGGCCGAACACTATCTCTTAGAATACAAGCTATCCTAGTCTAAGGAACAGGGTTATGTACGTTTTGTACAGATTTTGCAACTTGTAATGAATTGTAATGTACATTGTAAATGTGTTTCAGAATTTTTTTGTGAATAAACCTATTATTTTTATTATAGCTGTGTTTTGCACTTTCCCACTTACAATATAGAAAACAAAGTAACAAGTGATTTTCTCCTCTATTTTCCCGTCGTTTTACCGGTTTTCTCCGAGTAGAGACAACCGTAAACATTTCTTTTAAGATCGCTGAACACGCGACAGTTTGCTTCATCCAGAATGCAGTGTGTTTTTGCTTTGATAATACGAAATACAGTATTTTTACCTGACCAAGCGACGCGCGCTTTACTTGTGGTAACCAAGAGTATAAGCACGCCGTGAATGTATGCGTGAAGACGAGTAACGTCAGCACATAACACGCACACAAACACACCACTTCACCATTGTCTTGGAATCCAAGACCCTCCAAGTTTCTATACAAAAATGGTTTTTGCAAAATATCATCCTGCGCGATATAGTAGATAGCATCCACGAAAACGCGCCCCATTCTTCTTACTAATCGCTAGTGGTTATCCGCTAGTGTTTTAGTTTTTTGATACACACTAATTAGCCACTAATAAGTAATTAGTGTATCGACAAAACTAAAACACCAGCGGAATGTTGCACACTTGTATTGTAAGCGATTTGGAAGAATATAGTATCTGTCGGTATATTATGAAAAAATCCCACTGTGAAAACTTAGGTGCATGAAGTGAGATCAAAGTGAACTGTGTTTCCACCTGATTCTAGGGATTGACACTATTATATTTCACTGACCCCCAAAATACAGGCCTATGCCTCGTTTGAGAGTTAGGACAAATTGTTTGTAATAAATTCATTTTGTGAAATTATGACTTTGAGTGTCTGTCATATTTTTAATTTATTTATTCTAGTAACTGAAAGGATATGGGATAAAAAAGCACATTTAACAGTAATAAAGTATGTTTAAACTAAGACAATAATTACAACGATGTTAAAGGCGTGAACGCGGAAACGAACTCATAAAACTTACGAATAACTTAAGATGGGTGGCACTGCTCACGCACTTCGTTTTGCTATAACAGTGACCAATATTTTTTTTTATTATTCCGACTATTGACATCTGTCACTTCAAGCTTACTTCACCTAAGTACTTATACATACGAGCGAAACGCGCTAACAGCAAAGATCAATCAGCGCCAGCCGTCAATAACAGGCCGCTCGTGTATTTGTCCTTGTCGACGGCTGCAGTCGCCTATGTTATATACCTCCTCTCAGCTCCCGTCACGGTCGGGTAAAAAGACTTATTTACTAACATCTAACAAATTCGCCACTACATAAACAACTTCACGAGCAAGCAATAATAACCTCTATTACCGAGCAACACTGTTGTTATCATTGACATTTTCCCTTGGCGCCTGTGGCGAAACGAGTACTGAAAATCAAATATAAATAGATGTTTCATGCGTTGTAATTTGAACTTTGATCTTTCGGAAAAAGGTTCAATTTCGCGTTGTTGATTTAGATGAAATTCAGTGAAGAGATAACATTTTGCAGCGAGGTGTCTATTTTGTTGCGTGTTTAGAATGTTACGCTCTCCATTTTGTTAGGGAATTGTTTTATAATGCTGAGTACACAAGGTTTGAATTGCGTTTTCCATGGAAATTAAAGAATAAACTTCGTCAGATGTTTGTTACGTCCAAAGAGGGGCTTTAAAAGCTAATTGGAATAGAAGGGCTTTAGAAATAGAAACTTGGCGCGTTTTCCCCATTTTCTCAATTTAAAATTCTAAGTCCTTAGAGCATAATCAGCCTCTAACATTCCCACTGCTGTGACAAAGGCCTCCTCTCTGTGAGAGGAGTGGACCATAATCCACCACGAGGGCCCAGTGTGGGTCTGCGGATGGCACGTCATAATTTTGACGGCACGGTTGGCGCAGGTGGTTAAGCGATTGACTGCTGCGCTGCGTGTCGCGGGTTCGATTCCTGCACGGAACAAATATTTGTATGACTTACAAGTAGTTGTTCCGGGTCTTGCTGTTTGTGTATGTGAGTTTAAATGTTTGTTAACGCACCCACAATACAGGAGAAATTGCTAGAAAGAGGCAAAGTTTAAAAAAAAATCTTCGACATTTGGTTCAAGGACATGCAGGTTTCCTCACGACATTTTTCTTGACCATTTTGAGAGCAGTGGTAATGAAAGTGAAGTGCCTGCTCGGGTTCAAACTCACGACCTACAACTGGTGAGTCGCGCCGATACCAATGAGCCACCACGGCTTTCCTTAGAGGAGCGTCGCACTGTATATAATATATCTCGGCTTTGGTTCGAATACAGTGCGCATACGCTTTCCCGATGACCAATTGCCGTGATTAAAAACATTAAAAATCTAATCTCAATCTCATCTCAACGAAAATAAATGACAAAAACTTAAAAAAAGGTAAATTGAAAATATTTTTGACAGATTGAGAATGAGATTAATTTTATGATAGAATACTCTTTATTACGTACACCATAAATATTACAGGTATAAATGTAAAAGTTTTACAAGTGATTTCGATGCTAAAATCGATATTTTACAGAAGACCTACGGATGTTTCAAGGGAAAGGACATACAATAATGAAGGTGGTTTGTGGTGTACCATTTATATAACACGCAATAAATACATACATAAATTAAACATGTACATCTATATAAATAAATATATACAATAATAATTAAGTGCAAAGAACATAATTCAAGTCATAAAACAAGTGCAAAAATTAGCTTGCGAATGTTTTATACTTTTCATTACGGGTATTGCTCCTTTGTTTTCACCGTAATGCCGGATTTTAAATAGGTACCTATTGTGAACCTAATGATGTCAATATATCTAGGCATTCGCACCAAAAATCCTTTCATCATTTATGAAGCAGCGTTTACATTTAGCAAACATTTAGTAATTCCCCATTGTTAGGCAAAATAGTTTGTATTTGTATTAGGCCAAACGTGTGAAATCAATTGTAACAATGGAAGCTACTACTTACTATTTAGAGCAGTGGTAACGGCCCCGATTTACAAGGTGTAGGTCGTGGGTTCAAACCCAGGCGCTTTACTTTGTGTAAATAATTTAATCACCACTGCTCTCAAAACGGTGTACGAAAATATCTCGTGAGGAAACCGGCATTTCTTAGAACCAAACATTCGAAAGCGATGAAGATGTGTCATCTACTAACCCACACTGGGCCCTTGTGGTAGATTACAGTCCACTCTCTTTCTAATAGAGGAGGTCTGTGTCCCAGGAGTGGGAACACAGGATGATTAGTATATAACTTTTTGTTTGAATGCGCTAATCTCTGGAGCTACCAGTCGGATTTGAAAAATAATTTATACATTTGACATAATTATGATAGGCTACAGGTTACTTAATGTAACCAGCACTCCCGTCGAAACGCCGACAAAATAGCAAATATGCCCTCAAAAACAGCCCTACTTTCTAAAAGTTTCTTCGGAATGTCTTCACGAATTCATAATAAGCTTCCTACAAGTAAGCAAATAAGAGAAATCGAAAACATACAGTTTAGTAAGAAAAAAGTTAAATTACTTCTTGGTAAACGATCATGTTACATGAATTTTTGTCCGACAGATTCGTGATGAGATAGTGCCAAACTGATTTTATGTTTTGATGCAAAATATAGCTCTATTTCAATTAAAATGTCTATTTTAATGAATATATAAGGTCCCATTAAAATAGATGGACAAACTTTTAGAAATCATTCAGACCACCAAAATAAAGACGATGGTAAAAAAAATATATAAGAAAAACCCATAGATACTTACAAGAAAAATAATCAGCTAACGAAAATACACTAATGTGCCGGCAATGTATTATTTTAGGTCAAAATAAAATCACTTTAATTAGGGTTTTTTTTTGCAGATAATGCAAAGAGACGGGGTGGGTCGGGGGAACAAGAGATTTCACGCGAACGAAGTCGCGGGCAGAAGCTAGTGTATAATATAACTATACAATTGTACAGTTACTTCGAATTACTGTAGGTACTATCGCTAATGAGGATCTTATCAGTTGTCATACGCTGCCCGCACACAATAGGCCCGGATGTACCGGATGTAGATATCGAGCCGGATAACCTAGTTGTCGACAAGTACACCCACATAATTATATAATTGATTGGCGCGATATTTCGCGCGACTTCGCGGAGGGAAAAACGTAACGTTTTGTTTTCTCAAACCGAATTCAGGGCCTATTTTTCTAAGGGCGATTTACCAAATATTTATACCTAGAATAAGTCTTATCCTGAGAAGAAATATTGAATATATAACAGTGTAACCATACTAGAACTGTCAGACGTCAATTTTATTCCACGGATAAAATATATCTGACTTTAATGAAATCAGTGCTCCATACTCACACAATAAAATCAGGAGTGTTAATTATATGTATTACTTAGTTTTTTTTTAACGTAAAAGAGGTGGAAATTTTATTTGAACAGAAAGATGAAAGAACGTAAGTACGTTTATTTGCGGTAAAACATGGCTCAAAGAAAAAAACACAATCACATTATAGAACAAGTTGGAGAAAAATATGCGCCACAAACACGCGAAATGGCCATCGCTCAGCATAATGCTACGGCCCTATGCGAGACACAAAACCCGCGCTGGTTTTCAGCCACTGGCGTTCACGTGATGATTTCAACTGGTGCAGCATAAAATGAGATACAAAATCTATATATATAAAACAAAGTCGGGTTAATTACACCATTTATAACTCAAGAACGGCTGGACCGGTTTTTATGATCTTTTATTTGTTGGAATTGTCTTCGCCCCGAATAGCAGAATAATTATTAAAACATGGGAAAAATAACAAAAAAAAATCTGAGGCGGTTCGCCGCGCCGGGTCAACTAAAATGAAATAAAAAATAAAATAAAAATACACAGTAAAAGTTCTAAATCTTTATAAAATAAAATAAATATAATTTGTTTAAAAAGTTAATAAATTTATTTTTTAATAAATTACCAAATTTTTTTTTTTAATATATGTATAATTTTTTTTATATTATTTATTTTATTAAAATATTCTCCACGATCGACAACATTTCAAAGAACATCTGGCGTACTTCAACCACTGTTAGCCCCACTACCAAATAACATTTTTTTTACCTCGAAATGTGCTATTTTCATATACCTACTAGCTTTTGTCCGCGACTTTTGCTCGCGTGGAGGTCGGAAATTATCCCACGGAAACATATTACCGGGATAAAAAGTATCTTAAGTGATAATCCAGGTTAAAATAAACTGTGTGCCAAATTTCAATCTACTAAAATTAAATGATCGAAATACTATCGTGAATACATGCAAGCCTAGTACTTTTTGTTAGAATACTGTTCAGAAAGTCGGCAATCATGATTCCACCATGATTCGAAAGACATGTAGCACCATCTAGCGTCCTAAAGCAATTGTGACCGTTGAAAGTTATTGTTCTTTTCCTCGGAAACAGTATTTTTTTGGATGAAAGGTACGTAATGTCCTTTTCTATACCCATGAACGTATATGCAAAATTTCTTGATGATCTGTTCAGTGGATTAGGCGTGAGGGAAACAAACAAACAAACTTACTTTCGCATTTATAATATTAGTTAGAATATCGTGCAAATACAAGAGAGTTATATTTAAACATATAGCTTAGCAATAAATGTAACTAAATTTCCTGTTTTCCATAATAAACCTCTCATTATAATATGTAATCACAGAACGTGCCCATTTTGCGCCCCGTCTAAAGCCCAGCTTCATAAATATCGGTCAGTTGTTTGATCACTGTCTGCGCCTACGTGTTATTCATTTGTTTTCGTCGCGTCCAATGTCGTCGGAGTTTTTATAGACCATGTCTGGACTACTGCGATAATGACGCTAAATCTGTGTGGATTTAGGATTTTAGCTTGAGGAAAATTAATGGTAAGAAT
Source organism: Luperina testacea (assembly GCA_927399505.1). Taxonomy (NCBI): domain Eukaryota; kingdom Metazoa; phylum Arthropoda; class Insecta; order Lepidoptera; family Noctuidae; genus Luperina; species Luperina testacea. The sequence goes on along the minus strand of OV656777.1, from coordinate 8,815,048 downwards.
TTTGGCTGGAGATATTGATTGCCCTGGTTTGCAACATTAGATTACTATCCTATTGGTAAACTCAAAACTCAAAGCATCAGGCACTTTTGAATTGTCAAGAAGTCGGTCAGTCAGAAAATATGAAGCTAGTTGCCCATTCCAAAGCGTAGGTACCTATGGAGAAGAACGGGCAAGAAACTCCAAGGACACTCCTTTTAAATTATATTTTACAAAAGTATTAGTTACATCATTACTTTTGATTTTAAAATTATATAATGTGAGAACGATGTAAAAAATTACAAAAAATAGTACTTAACAAACAACAATCCAAAAATAAAATACTTAAAAATAAGCCGAGGCAGCTAAGTGATGACCAGCCCCAACTGACGGCGCCCGTTCACCAACATGACGCATAAATCAGCACCATTCAGCTCAACCATTTTGAAGGGAGCTAAATGATCCAACACACACGCCACCGTCAGCGAGACATTTGAGTGAGCATGACATACTATCAGCTGCCAGGGCACATTCAAGTCAATGAAAGACATATTATTACCCGGTAAATGGTAGCTATAGGGTAGGTACATAGAACTCACATCTGTGTGTGTGTGGGTAGGTTATGTATTAAGGGGCTCGTGGCTAAAAGATATAACAGCCGTGGTAAGTGGCCCGTGCGTGGATCGATGTTCATCCATTACATACCGAGACTCCTCCGTCCCTCGGAAAGCAAAGCTCACTAAGCAGATGGTCTCCGTTGTCATTCATAGAACTTTGACAATCGTTATCTACGGGTAGTCAAAAGCCCGAAATCTGACAACCAATCTTACTAAGGAGTATCATGTTACCTATTAACTGGGTTGTGGATGTTAGAAAAGTAACTTTAAATTGTACACAATAAAGTTCAGTTTACGCTACAACTTCAAAAACTTTTATAACTTTTTCATTAGTCCTAGTCACTCTGATATCAACTTAATTACGATTAAAATAAAGTTGATATTTGTTTAACTTGAAACAAAAACTTGGTTTGGAAAACTTGGTTTGAATAGACTATATACCTACTACGGATACACCTCTGTCTAACTATTCAGGGAAACAAAACGTGATTTTATGTTTATGTATGAAACTATTTGAAGTAATCCAGTTTATAATTACATCAATTTCCTCCAAAATCGTTGCTTCTTCATGAATATGCCTTTATTAATCCAAGCCCTATTTCCTCTTACGTTACACAATCAGTGTAACCGCACTAATCCTTCATAAATTAAGGCTTAAGCGCCATTAACCGTGGCAGACGAGGCGGTTAATCCGGATAGTTGCCTAGACCCGGGTATAACCGGGTATTTTCACTCGGTATAACACGTGAATTATGACGCTTTTACTTCAATTTTGGGATAAAATCGTCTAGTGTTTGTTGGAGCTAATGAAAATTAGACTATAATCGGTCCTGAGCGGGTTTATAACCGAAAGGCAGAGTTCTATGTTAAATAACATAACAAATGTAAATATATTAAACTCTAGCTAGATATCATATTTTCCTATTCATTCATAAAAAGAAAATCACGTAACGTCTTGTTCTCGAGTTGAGAAATTACGTCGTCAGTCGTTATGGATCGAAGCCCGAAAGTCTGACAACCAGTCTTATTATGGGGTATCGTGTTACTCAGTAACTGGGTTGTGGAGATCAGATAGACAGTCGTGTTCATTGATGTTAGGCGGTAGCCTATGTACAGACGCCAGCACATCAACCTACCCGAAACTGTCAAATTTTCCCAATCAACTTTGAACCTTATGCTCTAGCGATAAAGTTGAAAATTTATTAAAGAAATTTGATAGATTGTAGTAGCTTGATGTGCTGGCGTCTGTACCTTTTGGCCGTAAACTCATTAAGAAAACCGGTCAAGTGCGAGTCGGACACGTACACCGAGGGTTCCGTACAAAGTAGTATGTAACTACAAAAGTTCTCAGATTTTTTCCTCTACTTGTGCTACATGACATTGCTTATTGCCAAATTTCATGATTCTTGGTCAACGGAAAGTATCCTATAAATTTGAAATTTTCCTTTGAGAGTGTCGAAATATACGTTTTTTGCGGCATAAACGGCCGTATCTTTTTTTTACGTTAAGTATATGGTTTAAATTTCAACTCCATACTTCCTCGCGAGGTCAGCGGGATAGTCCGAAAAAATTACCGCTGGCCCGGAACATAAAGGGCTAAGGAAGGAACACGGGTAGGTTTAAGTCAGTAAGAGTCTGACACTCCCTTCCACTCCACCCAGAGCGGGAGGGGTAATTTGATGATTTCCCATACTGAAAAAAAAAATCCTCCTCGCGTTCCCGAGATATAGGGTCTTGACAGTCAGACAGACAGAAGAACAACAAAGTGATCCTATAAGGGTTCCGTTTTTCCTTTTGAGGTACGGAACCATAATAACAGTCGAGAGGTGTCGTGGGACACCCAGTTGGAAAGAAGTTCCTTTCACTTTTGTACACTTCTTTCGATCTGGCTCCCATTCGCCAAGTACCAGAGAACCAGAGTACAGTACCCGGCGATAAATATTGCACATCGACCTTTGGAAAGAAGACCCCTCCTGCATGCCTGGAAAGAAGCTTTTCCTTTTATACCTAGTACTAGCTTCTGCACGCAACTTCATCTACGTGAAATTTATGATCCCCCGACCCACCCCATCGCATTGCCAGCCCACAAGCCGAAATTAACCGATTGTCTTTCCAAAGGTCGATGTGCAATATTTATCGCCGGGTACTGTACCAGAGCACCTATGCCTAACCACCCTTTTTTTTTTTTTTTTGTCGCTGAGAAATGACGTTACGCATCTCCGCTCGTCGGGGGACGACACGGAGTATGTGGGACTCCCTGCCAAGGTGGCAGTATACCAACTAAAACTCAGCGGTGTTCCCTCGTCGCCTTGATGGGGAGGTCATGGGAATCCGGCTCAGCCTTTGCGTCCACAACCCCCCCGGCGCATGCCCGCCTCACTGGCGGGCCTAACCACCCTTTTTTTTTTTCACCTAACCCGCCTAACTTGTGCCTGTGTTCGCAGAGTACCCATGATGTGCGATAAGCAACTTCGTTCCAGAATACAACACACTAAATATCATAATTAGCCTACAGTGGTCCCACTGCTGGGACACAGGCCTGCTAGAGAGCAGATTATTACACGATTGCACATGATTTCTTACAGCCGTAATACCTGAAGTACCTAATCTTCGTTCCGTGATGTTACATCGACCAGATAGCCTACTTAAGTACCAAAATATGCCTAAACGTGCCTGTTTGCCGTTTTTTTTTTCAGTTTGACCACAAGAAAGGAATGTAATAAATCACGCGGGTGCAATGCGGTTTGGTATATAACACATGTCTTCAATTTTTTTATTCTAAGACGGCCGGTTTCCTCACGATGTTTTCCTTCACCGTTTTGAAAGCAGTGCTGATGAAATAATTTACACAGAGTAAAGCCTTGACTGGGTTCAAACCTACAGTCGCGGCCATTACCAATGGCCCACCACTGCTCTCTAAATATAGCAAACCACAATTCCCAAATTATCCACTCATCCCGAAGTTCCTTTGGGATACTTTGTCAAGTGGGCAGAAATGCCGGGTACCCGGGATTACTCGCACCATCCCGGTTTTACGTTCATCCTCTCATCCTCAATCGGAATTCGAGATCTTAACAGTTAAACAATTGAATTTTATGAGATTTGAGAGTAACCCTCACTGATTTCTCACGAGGTTTTCGTGATATTTTGCTTTGAAGTTTCGAAAGAAAATGCTCGAATTTTTTCTCTTTAAAGATTTTCGATTTAGCAGGCTTCAATTGCTTTTTGTTCGTAAAGATCGATCTTTGGTTCGCTTCAAAGTGTTTGGTCGGTGCTTTTATATACTTCGAGACGTCGCACATACGTAGATTTTAATGAATTAGGCGGCCAAAAGCTATTTTTAGAACAACAATATAATAATGATTTAACCATTTACTCAGGTAGTAAACAGTTCCAGGTACAAAACGACACCCCTTCCAACGGTCGTCGATGTGCATGAGGTAACCCTCGAGTAGTCGGAATCCGATAGTCTCTTAACGTGTACGTGTCTGTTTTCGACAGCGCTCCCAAACTAATAACTTCTAAAGTGCATAATTATTGTTGAAATAATTGTTTTCAAGTGAAAGTTATGGATTACAATAATTCAGGTAAGGACCTATGTTTTACAACAATAATATACTTGATTGTCGTTTTTCTTAATATACTTTTAATTTGTCAAAGATAGCTCTATCACATGTGCATTTTTTTTGTATTTTAAATTTTTTATAAGGCTTTTTAATTTACTTAAGGGTCCGTCCCTGTAATAATTTATTTATTTCTCAATACTTAACATATTTGTCCATATTACGACAAAATAATTAGCCGCGGAAACCCGCGCTTTTCAAAATTGAGAGCAACTGAATGTTTCAAGTCAAAATTGAGCAAAATGGCATTGTGCTGCTTTTTTATTTTAAAACAATTTACTTTTTGTTTTAGGTCCGTCTGGTGCTTCGGGTACTAAAGTAGTGACTCGGAAATATTTGTTTGACCAGATACAAAAACAAAATTTCCCAAGCTTAAGTGAAAAACTCTATTTTTATGAAAATTATCTCTTGAATCGTTATGGAGACACCGAAAATGCTAAAAAGTGTTTGAAGCACTAATTTACTTATGTGAAAACCGAATTTAAGCAAAGATGGTTGAAAGCCAATAAACACGAAGAAGTTTTTCTTAAAAACAACCAATCTTGATTAGAAGGAACTTATGTGATTCCAATAGAATCGCCCTCTCCTCAAGGTGACCAACTAAACCTTTTCGAGATTTAAGTGCGCGCAGCAAAAGAAGGAAAACGGAAGAAGTCCGCGCCACTTTAGACGATGAAGTCATTGTCCACGCTGCACAATCAGTCTTGCAAACTACAGGGCACAGGGATGCCTCCAAAGTTCTTAAAGAAATAACAAATTCACCAACTCGAGCGAGTAAATATAGAAATGCCTATTCTAAGGTGAATAAGAACGACAAATTACCCCTGCTGACGCCTCTACAAGCACTTCATATGTACGTGGAAGCGGATCTTACTAGACGGCAATACGAAATAATAAGGGCAACAAATCCAAGACACTTCCCTTGCTACGATCTTTTATTAAAGGTGAAACAAGAATGTTATCCGCCAAAAGAAACCATGATTGTTACGGCTACTTCCGCAGAGAGCAACTTATAAAGCCTATTGGATCTTACTGTGATGCGAAATTAAAAAAGACAAATTAAAAAACCTTCTCGCAAAGCATTCCTTCCAGAAACAATAGAAATGTTGATGTCTGCCGAACCAAATATAGAGTCAATGGAGGAATGCTCTCAAAGTGAGAGTGATATTTAGTTTTATTTATGTTTATATAGGTGTAGGTAGATATAGGTGATGTAATTATACCATATTTTTAATAATTTAAAATATTATTTGAACTTTGTTTTACTTTTTTGAAAATTGCTACTATATTTGTGTATAAAACTTGTGTAATGAAATAAAAAAAAAAATATTTTGAACTGAAAAGAGTTTATTTTAATTTAATATAGTGCGTGGAACTAATTAAAACCAAAAAATATTTTTGGCCGCCTAAATAATTAAAATCTACGTATGTGCGTCGCTCGATACCTAGTCATTTGGTAGGTCGCCACGACAGTCAGCTGTTGCTCTCCTTCGTGCACGGCTGCGCCGACCGACCGTTGTAATTTTATTTCTTTTACTCATTATACTTGTTATACAGTCCGCTATCATTTCATTTTGCTCCACCGCGACCTATCGTCGCGAACAGTCATCGATATTCACTAATATCACCGATAATAATTATATTTTTCTCTTAGCTTAGTAGCTAAGTACTTGCTTTTAAAAAAAATTACTAACTACTTTTTTATTGTATTTTGTTTGACATTTGAATTGTATTTTGACATTTTAATCGTATTTTGACAATTTGATCTTATTTTGACTGTTAAGTATTTATTAATTGATAATTGTGTTTAAATGTTCTTATTTTTTTATTCTTCACGACCTTACCGTTAGCCGTACCGTTAATTATTTAAGAATTAAAGCTAGAATGCAGGTAAGTATTTACTTGCATTCTAGCAAATAAATAATTTGATTTGATTTTTTTTATCGTTTGCATTTGATGCAATTTCATTTATAAACTAAATATCGAGTTTTGCGACACTAGCAAATAATGACAAAAAAAATAAAACCTGTGGGGTAATTGCGTAACACACCAAAAGTAGCAATAGCATTCTGAAAGTTCGACAACATTCATTGCGCTATTTACGTTGTTGAGCAGAAAAAATTTTCAAAGCAATGAATTAGCAGTATCCTTCAAAGTGATTCAGATTGTCATTGTTATTGTGTTACACAATTAGGGTGCAGGCAAGACCCATTAATATATATTTGTGGGGTTGAACAAAATAGTGTTCCATTTGATTCCTCTCTTTTCGCAATAAGGGTGAAGGGTCTGTATTACGATCATAAATCATAATACAGACCCTGCACTCTTATTGTATTGTATTACGTATTAATGCCACTATTTTTCTAGTGTGAGAGAGAGACGGAGCTATAGAAGGTCGATAGCACAATCTCTTTTTTGCAACGCAATAATGATGGCGTTAATACTTCATAATACGGCCCCTGGATTAAAAACATTCATAAAATTGTCTGATAGGTTTGAAAAACGACTGCTATGATGGCTGATTAGGCACTCCAAATAATCAATACAATCACGAACCTATCAAACGCCAGCCAAAACGCAGCCTTAGGACCAGTTACTATGTAACCATTTATTTAGTACTTGACTCATGTTTGCACTCCCTGCTGTCAAAACCAGTGGCAAATATAAATCACACGCGCTAACATTAAGTCGGGAGGCGGAACAAATATTTGTAAGCTGTACAATGTCTTCACGCCTTACTTTTCCCCAACTAAGCTGGGGTCGGCTTACAGTCTTACCGGAGGCAGCTGAATACTAGTATTTTATAAAAATCTCACCCTGAAAACTAAGCTGAAGTGAGCTGTCATTCCACCTAGTACACACTATTGACAGCTCACTTCACCTAAGTTTTCACGCCGTATTTTTAACGGAATCGATTGGCAGCGCACTTTAAGCTCACTTCACCTAAGTTATCATGGTGATCTTTTTACAGAATAGCACCGCTGAACCGCTGATTTCGGTCGCGGTGGAAAAACGATCGCTATCATCGGGACGTCACGTTCCGTTCGAATACTCTCGTTTCTCGGTGACTAACCCTTACGGTAGATACTCGACCATCTTCCCGGAATCTTAACGTTACTCGGCAATCTTGCAGGCGAAAGATTTAATTAAATGAAAATTACTTTTGCCTTTCCAAACGTTAATTCTGTTATGTAATTCTACTTGACTTAACAGAATTTCGCTTCAGGCCAAAATGAGAAGCTCAAAGTGTATTAACATTATCGTTTGTTGGCTAGACGATCTTTTCCCTGTATTGATTTCTTAATTATGACGATTAGGTTAGAAGCTAGCGTCTTGTTGTCTCAGTACCTATTGCAAAACGAAAAAGTTACAAATATAATGTATGTAGCTGACCCGGCGAACTTCGTACCGACTCAGATTTTTTTTGTTCACATTTTCCCATGTTTTAATAGTTATTCTGCTATTCGGGCGGAGACAAACACAACACTATAAAAAAAAAATCATAAAAATCGATTCAGCCATTTTTGAGTTATAAATGGTGTAACTAAAACAAAGTCAGGTGACTTTGTTTTGTTTGTATAGATATAGATATGACGAAGATGGTAAAGTGTGTGTCATTATTATCAGCCAAATTTTAACTATTGTGGGCGTACTATGGGTATGTGTTGGTTATTGCACAATAGAAAAACCGTCTGCAGTTCAAATCAGATTATGATTTCATGAACAATTTAATCACACTTGCAAATTACACACTGTAGGTACAGGACACAACCAGATACGGAACGCGGGACAGTTTCTGAGCACATGTTGTCCGTACGATGTCCAATGTCCAAGAGCTCCACATCGTTCTGTCGAGCTGTTTTCTAACCCCCACGAACTCAGGCTAGACTTTGTCTAGCGCCACCAGATGGCGCTAGCGTTCCGAATAGTCAAATGAATGACGTATTTCCGACAGATATATAGATAGGTATAGATTGTCTTAGAGACACACATCTGAACCTATTTACGAAGCGTGTTGAGTTTATAAATACCATTTAACATTATCAGCCTATATTGTTCCCACTGCTGGGACACAGGCCTCCTCTCTCCGAGAGGTGGGCTATAATCTACCACGCGGGCCCAGCGCGTGTTGGTAGATGTCACATGTTTTATAATTTTTGCTTCTAGGACATGCCGGTTTCCTCACGATGTTTTCCTTCACCGTTTTGAGAGCAGTGGTGATGAAATAATTTACACAAAGTAAGGCGCCTGTCAGACCTACAACTCGTAAGTTGCGGCTGTTTCCACTGCTAAATCTAGTTTCCCTCTAAATGAATGTATGTCATATAACAAGGTAATTCACAATATAATATGCGTACCGAACGGTGGGAATCGGATTAAAATTTCAAACATCATGAATACTAGATCCCTGCGGCGGTGCGGCCTAATCACACACATTCGTTAGTATCATGTGTGAATTTACGCTGTAATGTTGTAATTATTACCTACTTGGTTGTTAGTACCTGTAATACTCAATCAACTTATATTTATTACAAATTGAACCTCAAATTGGATATGTACAGTCAGCAACAAAAGTCGATTAACACTTCAGTTTTTTTAATCTGTTGTTGAAAAAAATATTAACACTTCAGTTTTTTTTAATCTGAGTTATTGAGCAAAATATTTGTTCAAAATTGTATTGTCATTGTAATTGAGTTTAAAAGAACTGAAGTGTTAATCGACTTTTGTTGCTGACCGTACCTAGCCCATGTCGCGGTACGAATGTAAAAATACTCTAACGGAATGGTTAAAATCACAAGCGTACAAAGAAATTTTACTTACCTTAACCAGAATATGCTAATCAATAACCTGTACCCAATCATAACATACATCAGGTAATCAATCATTAACACACTCACACATCTGGTAACACCCATACACCCCGCACATCCATCCCCCCTCACACATTTTCAACAATTATGTAACATCCTAGAACCTTAACTCTTTATTCTTTTTTTAAATGATGTTCTACATTATAACCCATGGGAAGTTTCGAGGTAACCCCATCACAAGTATCCTTATAACTTGATGACACGGATATTTGCGTATCAATATATATCACACTATCAATCTCAATCTGAACAATTTTGAAGGATATTGCTAATCCATTGCTTCATATGTTCGAATAATTTGTCTACTCAACAACGTAAATAACGCAATGAATGTTAAAGAACTGTCAAAATTAAAACCAGTGCTTCTGATACTGTGTTACGCAATCACGCCGCGGGGATTCCTCAATTGTGTGCTGTAGAACAATGTATGAAAAACAATAAAAACTTTTTTTTATTTTTTTATAATGTCGAAGTAGAAATGCCATTTGCCGCCATTTGAAAAATTATACTGTCTATATTTTTTTCAAATGGCGGCAAATGCCAATTCTACTTCTATTCTCGTTCGATAGAATGCTGACTTTTACGCCACCTAGTACTTCGTATACGCCATTGACGTAGATCAAAGAAGCAAAATAGGGCATCTCACATGACAAAAGTACGACGTAACTTCCGCTTCCCCTACTAAAGGTTGGTAAAGTTACCTTTGACGTAAAATGGAACGTCACATGAAACGGTATTCATGAAAGGAGCCGAATCCAATTATGTTTGGAAAACTTTTAATGGGCGAAATTGGAATCGGAGTATAGAGGTAATAGGAACAGGGTGTAAAGTTCACTTACCCTCAATGGAAAAGGGAGGATTCTCTGACCAGATGGGTGTCGTGTCTGGTGGACAACTATCTGACGAATGATCTCGGAACGTTGTATATATGCTAGTTTCACGGTAAACTCTGCTTGCGCGATGCAGGATTTTGCGTGACGTCAGTGGATGCGTAGTTCGCATGTGGCGGTGTAGATACCACTACACTACACATCTACCTAACTCTTCGGAGCATACAGGCATGATGTTAGGTTATATCATCAACCATCTAGACCTCTATGTTTTTGCAATCCATACAAATTTTTCATCGCCTATAAAAAAAACGGTCAAGTGCGAGTCGGACTCGCGCACCGAGGATTCCGTACAAATTTGTAAGTATGTATCTACAAATTTACGGCTTTCGGATTTTTTTCTTTTACTTGTGTTACATCATTCCTTTTGCCAAATTTTTATGTTTGTTGCTTACGCTTTCACGCAAAAACGGCTGAACGGATTTGGATAAAATTAAGCACATGGGTAGATCATGACCTGTATTAGGGCATAGGATATTTTTTATCCCGATATTCTCGCGCGATCGCGACTTATGTGGGTGAAACTGGGTGCAGCAAGTTTGTAATATGTATAGAGTATAGATTCCTAATTTGTCTATAACGTTCCCACTGCTGAGACACAGGTCTCCTTTCTATGAGAGGAATGTTTTTTGACGTGACAACGTCTAATAAATCGATGAAGCTGGCTGCACTCACGAAAAAAACATGACTCATGTAGCGTTACCTCGCGGCCTTGCTCTGTAGCGTTCCATGGCGGCTTGAAGTGCAAGCGAATATTAACAAATACAATGCAACTATTCCATCAGTATTTTCTTATGACGTTGTCACGTTCAACTTACCGTCAGTAAACCGACTTTACAGACAACCGATTTTTATTTATTTTAACTAAACCTCAACAATGCTCCCTCAAAAATCAGTACACATAAAGCCATCACCCTCAAGGATTAAGCTAGCGTGATCGTGCTTATTCCCTGTTGTATGGAACTCCAGTTAACAAGCACGTCGGCCTTAAGTGGGCTCAAACACAAAAGATCCGACATTCACCGTGAGGCAGCGATCTTGCACCTAGATTAAGACACGCGACAGTTCGAGAATATAAGCTTTAAATGTATGTAAGACTGTACGATGATGACAATGTTTTGCGCCAATATACCTACATTATTTAGCGCAATATTAGGCCTGCTCTACCCCTACAATAACGTTGTACAATACTTATCGCCACATGCGAACTAAGCATCATACTGACGTCACACAAAATCCTGCATCTCGCAAAAAAAGTTTACCGCATGAATGGGCTCAATCGGGACTCTATAATAAAAGAAGTAATGGACATTATTAAAATAGGTGTAATACCGTAATTCACATTGTCAACATAGAGAAAAAACAATGAAATGACCGTAGCGGAGCGCGTCTGTGAGCTGAGTGGAATGGAGGGCACACGCAGCGGCCGTCGCGTACCGGGTTCGATACCCCGACGCCCTGCGCCCTCCCCTCGGACAATCACGCGCATAGGTATATTATTATGATGCGCCGACACCGCGCGACTAGCATAATACAACATTCATCGTCTAGCAGTAGCCCGCCAGACACAATACCTGTCTGGGTGGAGGATCCTCCCTTTTCTATAGTGGATGAGTGAACTTTAAACCCTATTTCCCGTTACCACTATAGTACCTACAATTTTAATAAAACTTGAATTTTGTTACTTTATGTAAAAGGTCGCATTTTGTGGAGGACGATAATAAAATATAACCCAAAAATATTAGTAGTAGGTACCCATTCTTGAACAAAAGAATTTATATTAGCTGGAAGCGTTGACCTATATAATACAAGGAATTTGTTACGAACATAGCTCATAGCAGTGGTGGCCCAGTGGTTACGGCCCCGACTTACAGACTTTTAGATCGTGGGTTCGAAGTTTCGAACCCAAACAGGCGATTTAATTTGTGTAAATTATTTTATCACCACTAGGTACTCTCAAAACGGTAAAGCAAAACATCGTAAGGAAACCGGCGTGACCTAGAACCAAAAATTCGACGAAATGTGACATCTACCAACCCGCACTGGGCCCGCGTGGTGGATTACGGCCCACTCCCTCCGACAGAGAGGAGGCCTGTTTCCCAGAGGTCGGAACACTATAGGCTAATTATGCTATGTATTCTATGGTGTTATCACATTTTTAACCGACTTCAAAAAAAGGTAAATTTTGTTTTCAATTCGATTGTATTTTTTTTTTCTTAAACTTTACGTAAAGTCAGAAACTAAAGTCCATTTACATTGCCACGTTTACATCATCAAAATTGCCCAAAATGAATCGATGAACTACTTTTTAGCATTTTATAAAGTAGGTAATAGGTAATACGGGCTGTGGTGTCCGCAACTCCACGTCAATGCGCGTATTTTGCGTACATTTTATAAAGTAGCTAAGAGATAATATTCTTAAAAAAAAAGTTCAGATTTTTTTTAATACCTAGTATTTTGCTCAATAATTAAGATTTGAAACACTGAAATGTTAATCAACTCTTGTTTCTGACCGTACCTACTCCTTATTTTCGTGTCGATGGTACCGTTCCTCGTTGTTTTTAATTCGCCTCTTTACTTCAATAACGTGATATGTCTGAGCATTTCAATATTCAAGATAACACATTATTGAAGTAAAGAGGCGACTTTATATTGTTTGAGCTGGTAGGTGACCACGTCCATTGCAGCATCGGTGCCATTCTTTAGGTCATACGAGGTTACAATTGAACGGGCATGCACTTACGATAATCCAGCAAGTGGGACATGGTCTGATCGGAAGGAAGCACCGCACGCACTGGCTAGTGTTACTGACCGTAGCTACTGTGATAGAATGAAAAAAAATGCGTTTATTGGCATTCCAGCAAAATAAATACACCTTAAAACTATAAAAACAGAAAACAAAAATTTCAATGCCAAAAGGGCCTCAGCTCGGCATAATGTTGTCAGATGGCAACACAAGGTGTACCACCTGGCACTGATTTTCAACTACAACCCACGAGTGCCATACGCTGGAATAACAAACACGTAGGGAAGTGTAGTGTCCGATTCTCTGTTATATTAATATTGAGATAATTAATTAAATATAATAATATATAAAAGCTCATACAAAATCAAATAAAATGTTGTGACATACGTGATGTGTGTGCGTGTGTTTGTGTGTGTGTGGGGGTGTGTTTGTGTGTTGTATTGTGATTAATGAAAAATTTTTTTTGTTAGGAAATATTCCTTTTGGAATCAGCAAGCTCCCAAAATCCTATTCTTTCATCCACACTACTCCGATATCAGCAAAAACATCAAAGGCACTTAAATAAATCCGCATAAAGATCATAACCGATTAAAAACCAGCTCGCATGTTTACCAAGTTATAAAAGCACAGACAAACAAACACATAAACCTAGCCTTCTAGTCACAAACATAAGAATAAATCGTCTGTATCCGCGACTACTTGACCTCGTGTCACTTCTTAATTTCTACTAGTACCTAGAGTCCAATGTCATTTTTTTTTGGGGGTCATAGCCCAATTCTTGAAGAAGGCTATAGGCTGTTTAACATCACGCTAGTGACCTTAGGAGCCGTGCAAAAAGTTAAAAGTCAGAAAGAACGCTAAGCGCAAAGGAAGTCATAACTCGGGCAGACGACCTTTTAGACCACCCGCACTGGGCCCGCTTGGTAGCCCACTCCCTCTTGAAGAGAAGAGGCATATGTCCCAGCAGTGGGAACATTTTAGGCAGATTCACACATCACACACACACATCACACACAAACACACACACCCACACACACACATCACATTTCTCTTTTTAAGATTGTGCATTTTATGAACCACTGGCCTGTAATATATAATGTCAAGAAAAATAAATCAATCAATATTTTATGATTCCGTCGCACGACAGTGGCGCCGCGTCTGCGAGACTTCTTTCATGAAACTGACTTTAGGTAAACAGAATTGTAAATCAGCTGTTGTATGTGTCTTGGAAGGTTATCCCGGCTACCTATGTGAATTTGAAGAAGACCATATTGTTGAAAAGACAAAAATTAACTTCGTGCGAATCGCCTGTAGAAAAAAAATATTTACACATTGAAGGACACTGAACAGGACACAACAGAAGTTTTATTGTTATTACGTCGAGGGGCGTTAAGTGTCCTGCGAAGTGTTAAAAGGGACGATTCAAGTAAATTCGTGCGAATCGACTAACGTATTTCACACATAAATGCAGTTTTAATACCTACGTAAACAAAACTCTAGATATACAATGTAAGTAGCACTTACTATAATAGTTCCTGTCAAAAATCTCCGTATAAAACGCAACAAAAACCCTGGGCATAAATAAGTTGTGCGCTTAAAGAATACTGCTCAAATAAAAAACTTTTAGGATTAAGCCTCTATTGTTACCGTGATCGGGAAAATTTAAGAGTTGAAAGAGTTATTGAGAGCCTAGGAGACAATGGACTGGGGACTGACTTGATGGATTTTATACCCAGTGGTCGAAAGAAAGAGTTTTTGAATAAAGTTTTGGTTGCCCAAACGTAGGAGACCGTAATGACAATAAAGGGTATATATTTATATATACTTTATTGCACACCACAAAAATACATACCAAAAAATTTTTATCAATCACTAAAAATATACAACGGGCGGCCTTATCGCTTTCTGCGATCTCTTCCAGGCAACTAAACTAAAGATATCTAGCCTTTTCGCAATTGGAAAAGGCTAGACAGATTGATTGAAATTGGTTTGAGCTATTGGATACAGCTAGGTATCTACATTCAAACTCAAACTCAAAACATTTATTTCAATTAAACCATTTACAGGCACTTTTGAATTGTCAAGAAGTCGGTCAGTCAGAAAATATAAAGCTAGTTGCCCATTCCAAAGCGTCGTACCTATGGAGAAGAACGGGCCATCAACTCCATGGACACTCTTTTAAATTATATTTTTACAAAAATATTAGTTACATCATTAATGTTGAATTTAATTACGAGTATAATATGTGAGAACGATGTAAAAAAGACGTACGCGTTAAAAGTGTCATTACAACTTAAATATTGCTTGTAATCTAGATAGTAATAGTACATTATGATACACGTGTGTTATGTTGATCACTACACCCGAGGCGCTATTACTCGCACGAGCTGTAAGCGAGCGCGATATGGAAGCCAAGTGTGTAATGCACACGAATTCATACGATGTTTTTCAACACACTTGCGAGGAATAAACAGACTTGTATTAACTTTATTGTTATTAACTTTTACGGAAAATGCCACGCTGGTTTTGTTTTTCCGCGCGCCGCACTAGCGATGCGCGCGCAGGTGTAAATAAGGGCTCTGGCAAAACCGCTAAAGAGCCTATATAAAAAATATAATAAACACAAAATAATGTTTAGACCACTGACCTATATCATACATATGATACAGGTCAGTGGTTTAGACTGATCGTAGTATTGTCGTATGTCAAATTGTAGTTTAGTTAGTATGGAATTAGAAAGTATTATTGGCATAGAGAAATATACATTAGTTCAGTGAGAATCCGCAATAATAGAATACCAGTCAGGGTCTTTTCCGTTTGGTTCCAGGAGGGACCACGGACAATTAAAGGTAAATAAATTTTAGTACATTATGAGACCAAGGACCAATCAGACTATTTAAAAAAAAGTGAAATATGGCCCGCGGATTCCTTTTGCCATAAAGTCTCTTTGATGAGATTAAAAAAAGCGCACGTCTCCGACTAGTAAATAGTTATCTATGGCGTTACCGCACTAGTAGGGTAACATAAAGTAAAAAGCACATTAAAGACTTAAAAGCGGTTCATTAAGAGCCACTTTACGAGCAAGTGTGTTGAAAACAAATATAATAACAAAGTAAGTATCTCATCAAAAAATTTGATATAACAGTGATACAGGTGTTGTCAACATTTTCAGCGAAACACATAACGTTATTCCATAGTTTATTTCCGAACCATTATTGAAAACGTAACTTTATTAATTTCACTCGAAGGAAATAAAAACTGTAGGGTAACATAGGTTACGCGCGACATCAATAAACTTTATTGACAAAATAATTGACGTACCACCGTATACACATAAAGATTGTTTGAGCTCGGAGCGTATTATTAGCCAGGTTTATGTGTAATAGCCATCAAATTTATGTGTTAAGACGAGTAATGAAAAATAATGGTTGTTTCATAGAGAGTTAAAAAAAGATATAGAGGTTCATGGCGAACGAATGTCTTGTTTATTGTTATGTTTTGCTTTCAAAAACGCTTTATGACCTAAATGATAATGCTTAGTAACTTATAATCTTTAAATTTATTTATTGGTCTACGCAAGCGCTACCGCTGAGCATGGGGTGCTGGGTTTCCAGGGGGCTTACTCTCCAAACTAATTTTAATTCCAATGAGATGCCAATATGATTCCAATGTTAATTTTACAGTCACGTGATTCGGTACTCTTGAAAACAATATTGTCAACAATTACCCCACGCCAAGCCCGAACCCAATTCCACTTAGTTCTCCAAAATGGACACCCAATCGAAAAATCATTTGGCGCTAGCATAGAACTCAAGAGTACGAAACGTTACAATTCCAATGTCGATCTATCGGAATTAAATTGAAGAGTAAGCACCCAGGTCGGGCAAAGTTTTAATCGGTTTTTCTATCTGGAATTTCTCAGTAGCAGCTCGAAGTCTGGATTTGTGCCCTGGTGATGTCAATTCTATTATTACATGGGTCATAAACATAACTGGCGTAATGTAGGTATACCATAGTTGCACCTCTGCCTCGCCCGTAGGGGAATACAGGTGTAAAGTTATATGTGTAAAAAAATATGTTTTCGGCGCATTCCGCATTCTTGCATGCTCTGTATGTATACTCATGTTTCCACAAATAAAGAATCTTGAATCTTGAATCCGCACAAGAAGTCTCGCTTCCAACCATTCTAAGTTACTGAATCTATAGTCTATTCAAAGATAGGTTTCAAATTAATATTATTATAAGTTAAACAAATATCAACTTTATTTTAATAGAAATTAAGCTGATTTCAGAGTGACTAGCACTATTAAAAAAGTTATAAAAATGCTTGAAGTTGTAGCGTAAACTGAACTTTATTGTGTAGTCATTTTAAAGTAAGTAATTTTTCAAAAACTCATATGTTTACATTTTTGGCAAAATAAATCGCGAATGCAGATTAAGTACGATTAAAGTAATGATTATTTGTATGCCCTATAAGTATGTAGTTGAAGCTAGGTATAATTAGGACGAACTTCTGACCTGTCTACCGTTTTAAAGCATTAATCGTAAATAATGTAACTAAATAATATAGAATGGAGCTTTTAGCAGGACGTTCAAAAGTTTTTCTTACTTCATAAGTTTAAATGAAAATTCGCCTATAAATCACTTTCCTTGGGGCATCGGCTTAGACGGAGTTTTGATTTATCTTGTGGGAAAAATTATTACTGCGAAGTTATATTACTTTGGCGTTTTACCTTACGTTTAATTAGTGAACCATCTGTAAGGATTAATTAGTTTTAGATTGGGGCAAGTCTCTTAGAGTTTGGCGTAAATTTAGGGTTACCTCGATAGATATTTCAATTCGGTTCGTAAAGCGTGTATTTTGTGCTACGTTATACCTCAACTGTATAGCCTTTTCCCAACTAGGTTGGGTCGGCTTCCAGTCTACCAAATGCAGCTAAATACCAGTATTTTACATGGAGTGACTGTGTAGCTTGTAGTTAGGTAGATGGTAGCTGATGAGGTGCTGGTATGTTGGTGCCGAGGAAGATGAAATAAATTGAGACAAGTAATACAATGCACGTCTATATTGTACCAGTGTCGCAGATGGAAGGGGCTAGTGTTGCTACTATTTACATAATGTTTTACATTTAATGTTGGTGTTGCAAATCAAGAATTAAAATCTCCAACAGTGACTGCCTATCTGAGGGGCTATTCTTGTATTTTTAAGAACATTTTTGACAAGTTTTTGACAGTGATTGTCGCTAAGGTGAGATTGCGACTAGATTTTGAACGTTTTTAATTACGAAAATTTACCTTCTGACCTTCAAAACCCAGTTACTGGCTGGGTAATACAATACCACTTGGTTCGACTTTCGGGCTTCTAACGACCACGCCAAACCACCGCGTCCTAGGACTCTTTGCTGCCGACCATCGACTCGACCACGGCCGGCAGCGTGAGGTCACTGCCTACTTCTGAGATGAGGGCACGGCGCGGCTTCTCCCAAGCGGCACACTCTGCCAGCGTATGCCACGCTGTGTCCTCCCGGCAGTCGACGCAGTGGTGACACCGGGCATGGGCAAAGGCCTAGCCCAAGTCCTTCCAGGAACTCTTTTCCCGCGCCATCTCAAACCAGCCCTCGCGGTACGCGTCCAGGTCATCTCACCACCGCTTTCTGGATTGACGATAAACTAATACATATGAAAAACCTTACAAATATGACATACACGTAACGTCGTGTTTCGATACGCGTTGTCGCGTAACCGTCCTCGGAAACGTCGATATACGGCACCTTTCGGCCAAAAGTCCTCTTTCAGGTAGGTCTATAAAGAACAAACAAAAACAAAACAACCTAAAGAACAACAACCAACAACAACAATATAAAGAACAATCGCGGCAAGCGTAGCTTAACCTGATCTATCGACCCGTGCGGCTGATATTACTTGCCACAAATCCCTGTTAAACAACAAACCCACGTTATACCTCACCACTAAAAATAGGCATACCCGCGGGAAAACTGAGTTTCACTGGATGAACTTACCTCGATCGATCTAAACAAAGCTAGTGTGAACGCAGTCTTATTATTTGGCGAACGATAATTTTTAATTATCATGCTGTGTGGTAATTACAAAGGACCATACCGTAATTATTAGAAGAAATGTAATTATGTTGAGAGCAGTAGTGAGTGGTAACGGCCCCGACTTACGAGTTGCAGGTCGTGGTTTCGAACAGGCAAGCGCTTTACTTTGTGTAAATAATTTCATCATCACTGCTCTCAAACCGGTGAAGGAAAACATCGTCAGGAAACCGGCATGTCCTAGAGCCAAAAATTCGAAGACACGTGACACCTATCAACCCTCACTTGGGCCATGTGGAATTATTACCGCCCTACGAAGTCAAAGCATTTATTTCAAATAGGCACATAAAAGGCACTTTTTAATGTCAAAAATTACAACAAATATTACAACAAAATAGAATTGATTCTAGTCGCCCATTCCAAAAGGTAGTTTTCGTATGGAGAAGAATGGGCAAGAAACTCCACCGTAAAGTTACGAGGCTTGTGTCCCAGCTGTGGGAATATTATAGTCTGAATATGCTATTTTTTTTTATTGCCGAATGGGTCCGCCTTTGACCTCGATCGCGCCTAATGGGAAGCGATGGAAGTGGATGATGCTATAATGAAAACGAACAAGAAGATGATAAATATGAACGACAACTGTCAAATTAATGTTTAAAACGTAAACAATGTTGGTACGAAAATTCATTACGATGATAACTTACGCACGCCGCCCACAAACAACCGGCGCCTTTCATTCATTACTGCCCGTCTATAAATATCTGTTTACCACCCGTAAAACTCATTATGACATAACTAAAAATAGAATTCATCGAAAGAATTTTTCTATTTGCGGGCATGAAGTAGAAAATTATTTATATAATGCCGACGAAGAATGCCGATATCGATTGTCGACAACATAGCCGGCTACCCCTCGAGTTTTCTCAAATAAGGTTGTTTATGTCATTTTAGTTATGAGAAAATATTTGCCTAGGAAAGAAAACTTATTTATCAGGACTCTCACAGGAAGAACACAGATTAAATTTAAAAATGCATGACGTGTTTATTTCCACCATCTCAGACATCGACCTACATGGTCTTCATATAACTTGACCAAGATTATGTCTGGACTTTAAAAGAGACTATGACCTCTGAGTTTGTTTCGGCCTTTCTTCTCAGAGTAGTCAGATAGGAAACGCCGACCTCGTCTAGTTTAAAAAATTTATGATTGACGTGTAAAAGTGTTTGTGCAAACCTACTTACAGAAATAAAATCATTTATCATTTATTTATTTATCATTTATTTGAACCTCTAATAATTCCCAATTTGCACTCCTGAAATTATTATTGAATACTATATCTTCTGAAAGTTCTTTCTAACTTGCTTGTCGGCTCCTCAGGGTCAAAGCGTGATGTTAAATAGCCTTAGCCTTCTTCAAGAATAAAATAAAGATTTTTTCAAATCCGACCGGTATTTCCAGAGACCCGGAAAAACCCCGACCCGGAAAGATTAACTGTTTCATGAAATCATCATTCTTTGGACTTACGTGGTCTTAGAGAGTTGTGTTGATGACTTTAATGATTATAATTCTGTAAACACATATTTCTTACGGCCGCGATTCATATATTAATCAACATACAACTTAATACTGACCAGCAAATTGCAAAAAACGTAAGAAAATTTGAATTTCGCGGGCTACCTTAGCGCTTCCCCCTTAAACGTTTATTTTATTTCCACCAAAATATCATCATGGTAGCAGAGCGTGGTTGATTGAAAAGTAAACGCAGTGAAAACTAAAGAAAGATCCCAGGCGCAGTGAAAACTGAGACTGGCCTGGTATTTTGTCCGTCATACATTTTGAGGTTAACCGGCGCGGCGTGCTCGAACAGAAATCACGTAAAAATCTGAAATACGCATAGAAGATGTCAAATACAGGTCACAATCCATTCCATATCGACAGACTAGTCGGAAGAGATAACTATGCCTGTTGGAAGTTCGCAGTCCAAGCATATTTCGAACTCGAAGATTTGTGGACATGTGTTACCGGTACCAATACAGATCAAAAGAAAGAAACCAAGGCAAAATCTAAGTTAATTTTATTACTGGACCCAATCAATTACGTACATGTTCAGAGTGCAAATACATGTAAAGAAGTCTGGGAGTGTTTGGAACAGGCTTTCGATGACAGCGGGTTGTACAGAAGAGTAGCCTTGTTGAGAGATCTAATAACAACTACATTGGAATCTTCCCGAAGCGTAGAGGACTATGTGAATAAAATAATGTCGACCGCCCATAAGCTCAGGAATATTAAGTTTGATATTGATGATGAATGGTTAGGTACACTGATGTTAGCCGGCCTCCCTGAAGCTTATAAGCCCATGATCATGGGATTGGAGAGCTCTGGCATCAAGATCAGTGCTGATTCCATCAAATCCAAGCTCCTGCAGGAAGTTCAATGCTCAGATAATTCAGCAGTCTTCACAAGGAAAAAGGCCATTCAAAGGAATCAACAAGATAAAACAAAAGTGTCTAAGGGACCCCGATGTTACAACTGTAACAAGCATGGGCATTTTGCAAAGAATTGTCATGCTCCGAAAAATAAGAATGTAGAAAACACGGATGACACTAAAGGTTTTGTTGCAGCATTTTCAGCATCTCCTCAGACAATGAATCCGGACCTGTGGTATGTGGACTCAGGTGCCTCTATGCACATGACAAATAGAAGTGACTGGATGTATGATGTTTCAAGTCCACCGATACCCACCATAACTGTTGCCAGTAAGACACCGCTACCCGTAGAAAGTATGGGAAAGGTCAATTTATTGTTAAATGGTAATAAAGAAAGAAAAATTCAGGTAAGACAAGTCTTATATATACCTAAACTTGCTGCAAACCTCCTGTCAGTCAGTGCTATGGTGAAAAATGGCTGTAATGTGAATTTCAGAGATAAAGGCTGTGACATTTATGATAAAAATGGGAGGCTACTATGTTCAGCCACATTAGTAAATAATTTGTATTTATTAAATACCCACAGAGAAGTATTTTCTAACCTGTCATGTTCAGATAACTTAAATGATGTTGTCCTGTGGCATAGGCGCATGGGACACTTGAATTTTACAGATGTTAACAAGCTACCGGAGTGTGCTGAAGGAGTCCATCCATTTACTGAAAATAGTAAAGGTCCTATTACTTGTGTCACCTGTCTCTCGGGAAAACAGACCAGACTACCCTTTAATAACATTGGTTCAAGGTCTTCACAACCACTGCAGCTGGTCCACACTGATTTATGTAGACCAATGGAGCAAGAATCTCTAGGAGGTATGAAATATTTTATAACCTTTATAGATGATTACACAAGACGAGTTCATGTTTATTTTTTGAAAAATAAATTGAATGTTGTAGAAGTTTTCAAAGATTATAAAAATAAAGTTGAGAATGAACATGAAAGAAAATTAAAAGTAATTCGTTCTGACAATGGAAAAGAATACTGTAATAGAGAATTCGAAAGCTTCTTGACCAATTATGGGATTGAACATCAAACAAGTACTCCGTACTCACCCCAGCAGAATGGTCTTGCTGAAAGGATGAACAGGACCCTGGTGGAAAGAGCGAAATGTATGCTGTTTGATGCTCATCTTGCAAAACAGTTCTGGGCAGAGGCAGTAGCAACAGCAGCTTATATAATTAATAGATCACCTACAAAATCCATTCATGGTAAAACTCCTATGGAGATGTGGACTGGTAAGAAACCGAACTTGTCTAACCTAAAAGTTTTTGGCTGTGAAGTAATGACACAAGTACCAAAAGAAAAACGCCTTAAATGGGACTCCAAATCCAGAAAATTATTATTTGTTGGCTATTGTGAATCAACTAAGGGGTATCGTATACTTGATCCAGATACAAATAAAATCATAAAAAGCAGAGATGTAGTATTTTTAGAAAATGTGGAAAAATATGATAATAATGTATACTTACCTTGTACATCTAACAGCAGCAGTCCAGGGATACAGCCACCTGAAGAACCCTGCAAAGAAGAATTAGAGGACGACACAGATCATTCTTCTAGTGAGGACTATCTGTCTGGCGATAATAATGATCCATCTTATGTACCAGAGCAATCAATTGATCCCGAGTCATCAACACGAAATATAAATTTGCGTCCGCGAAGAGCTGCTCAGTATGCAGAAACAGATGACCATGATGTAAGTTATTTCTGTCCAATACTTGATTTAAATGATCCACAAACAGTGGAAGAAGCATTGTCATCTTCTTATGCCGACCAATGGAAAAAGGCTATGCAAGAGGAGTATGACTCCCTGATTAAAAACAAAACTTGGTCACTGGTAAATGTACCATGTGGTAAAAGAATCTTACCATGTAAATGGGTCTTTAAGATTAAAACCAACGAAAAAGGAGAGATTATTCGTTTTAAAGCAAGATTGGTTATCAAGGGGTATGCTCAGAGAAAAGGAAGTGACTATGATGAGGTATATGCTCCTGTTGTAAGATATACATCTGTTAGATTCTTACTGTCACTGGCTGCTAAGTATGACTTAGAAATGTTTCAAATGGATGCTATAAGTGCTTTCCTTCAGGGTGACATAGATACTGAGATTTACATGTCACAACCAGAATACTTCAAAGAAAATGACCAAGTATGTATTTTGCATAAATCAATTTATGGGCTCAAGCAAGCTAGCCGGCAATGGAATCTTAAATTGAACAGTATTTTATTAAAAATTGGCTTACAAAGATCACAAATGGATCCCTGCATCTATTATTTAGTAAATGAGGCAACAATAATATTTATTGCAGTGTGGGTAGATGATTTTTTGATATTCACAAATAATAAGGATAAAACAACAGAGATTAAGGAAAAATTAAAAGGAGAATGCAGTATGAAAGACCTAGGTGAAATGAAGCAGTGCATTGGCATAAATATAAATAGGAACCGAGAGACAGGTGTAATTATGATAGATCAAGAAAAATATATTAACCTAGTATTGGACCGTTTCAATATGTCTCAATGCAAACCAGTTAGTACCCCGATAGAGGTGAATGCAAAATTCGATATAAATCCTGAAGATGCAGACAATAATATCCCATACAGGGAAGCGGTGGGATGTCTAATATATCTGGCACATGTCACGAGACCTGATATTACCTATGCAGTCAATAAGTTGAGTCAGTACTGTAATAATCCAGGAAATCAACACTGGCTTGGAGTGAAAAGAATTTTGAGGTATCTTCAAGGAACCAAGACCTTAAAGCTCTGTTATGCCAAAGATGACTCAAAGGATATAATTGGATACTGTGATGCTGACTGGGCTAGTGACCCAGTGGATAGAAGATCTTGTACGGGTTATTCTTTTCTGTTTCAGAATGCTTGTTTATCTTGGAATTCATGTAAACAGCAAACCGTGGCACTCTCTACGGCGGAGGCCGAATACATGGCGATGGCGGCGGCAACCCAGGAGGCTCTGTGGCTACGGCAACTACAGGACGAGCTCGGTCAGGGCGTAGACAGCGCGATACTCATCCACTGTGACAACCAAAGTGCAATAAGACTGGCATCAACAGACTGTTATAAACCAAAAACTAAACATATAGATATTCGGCTACATTTTCTTCGAGAAAACATTGTTAAATCTAAAGTTAAATTTATATTTGTTAATGGTTCCAACATGGTAGCTGATAATTTGACTAAGGGTACTACATTTGAAAAACATTTGTTTTGTGTAAGTAAAATGGGTTTGCGTTCTGTGGGGAGTGTTGGCAAGTAGGAACGCAACCTCATTTTATACTAAGTTGGCAACACTGCGTTGTCTTTACCTTGTAACCTCTATGAAAGCAATACACGCAATTCTTTCTAGTTTAAACGTTTATTTTATTTCCACCAAAATATCATCACACTCAGAAATTTATTAGATACCGTATGAAGAATTGTATAAATGCTTAAAGAAGTTGAAACATAGATAAAGTGCTGTTACCTTGCCAACAAGGTTTTACGAAGAAAATGCAGAATTTCGCACAGCACTTCAGTGTAAACTAAATTGGGTTGGGTTAGCATATAATGCTAAATCGTCGATAATAACCCGTTTTCCCGTAGACGGTCAGTCCTAGCCACAACATATACTCTTGGTGGCTTTATATTACCTAGATGTAGTACTATTCGTGATCTGGGGGTTCATCACGATTCCAAACTTATTTTTGATAGGCATGTTGATGCCATCGTCGCTAAAGCCTCTAAATCCCTTGGATTCATAATGCGATTATCCAAGTGCTTCACACAAGCTAAGACGCTAAAAATTCTATACTGCACTTTTGTTAGAAGCCACTTGGAATACGCATCTGAAATATGGAGTCCATGCTATCACAAATATATTGACCGTATTGAGCGCGTACAAAAAAGATTTATAAAATTTTTATGCTTTCACCAGAGGGTACCATATAAGTCCGATAACTATCTCAGTCTCTGTAAAAAATATCATCTCTTACCATTGAGTAATCGTCGTGAGATCTCTGACTGTATATTTTTGTTGAAGACGGTTCAAGGTGACATAAATTGTTCTGATATTTTGTCAACTTTCTACTTTAATGTTCCAAGCAAATTCAAACGGTTCAATCCACCATTGCGGGTGCCATTTACAGCTACTAACTACAGACAAAATTCGTACGTTGTGCGTGTAAGTGGGTATTTTAATAAAGTGTGCAAGCAGTTCGACTTTGATCTTTTTAAAACGAGTGTGACCTCGGCAAAAAAGTGTTTAGCAATGAATTTCTTTAAAGCTTAAATTCTACAGACTTTGTTTTCTTTTTATTTTTTAAATTAAATTTTTAACATCTTGGTACTTATGGGAAATAACCTTTCGCAATTATACTAGTTTTTATATATCTTAGGTGATGATCTACCTGCAAATTTTTATTTTTTATATTTTTTATACTATTTTTGTTCTTTTTTTTTGTGTGACAATATTTAGCAGTGTGTATATTGTGTTCCACAGTACTTTTATACCAGACAAGCTCTAGACGTGAAGACCTGTAATTGGCTGTCAAATTATCATACTGTTATTTATCACCATTGTATTTAGTTGTAAGTCTTCCAAAGTCCTTAAATAAATAAATAACTTGTAAGCTTACTAAGAGAGTGATGTTAAAGAATGGACTACTCAGCACACTCCAACATTTCTTAAAAGTAGTTGTAATATGAATAAAAAAAATTGTGATGGCCCAGTGTTTAAGGCCTGAGGGACCTTACTCGAGGTTGTGGGTTCATATCCGGGCAACAACCAAGGGTTCAAATCCGGGCAACAACCAATGTTAATTTTTCAATTGATAAGTACTTTCTGAGTCTACCTTGGAGTTTTCCGACTTCAGTGAAGAAAAACATCTTGTGGAAACTAGGATACAGGTTTGAAATCGCCAACCCGTCTTGAGCAAGCGTGGTGATCAATGCTCGTACCTTCTATGTATGAGGCGAGACATATTATAGCTTACTTAACAGAGTGATGTAAAAGAATTTACTACTCAGAAAACTTACACACCATTGTTTAAAAGTGAGCTGCTTGTATACACATAGTAGCTTGTTCGACGGTACATGGAATCTGCAATGAGCGTAGTATGCACGTGCGGGTATTAAAACTGCAGTCAGGCGTTTCTTTTGTTTTTCATTATGTGTATGTACGAATGTATCAGCCTTTTTATGAAGAGTTGGTAGAATCACGGTTTCATTTATCGAAACTCTGAACATTTCGTTTTAGGTATATTTTTTTTTATTAAAACTGTCTAAATACTTTCTAGTGTTCCGTATCCAAAAGGTGCCAACGACACTCTATTACTAAGCCTCCGCTGTCAGTCCGTCCGCCCGTCCGTCTGTCTGACTAACGGCGGGCTGTGTCTCATGAACCGTAATAAGTAGACAGATGAAAGTTTCACAGATTTTGTATCTTTATTGTCGCTATAACGACAAATAATACACATAAAATAAAGTTAATAAAAATTATGAGGGTCTCCATACAAGAAATGTGTTGTTTTCGGCGTCTTTTGCCTTGTGTGCGAGTTTGACTCGCACTTGGCCGCTTTTTTTACTCCTAAAACTGTTACAGCACCTAGTGTTATCATTGCATTCCATAATCAAAATGTTAGTAAACTACAATTTTGTAATTTTATTGTACTTAAAATTAAAAAAAAAAAACAAAACATGCATGCATATTATTACATAACCACATACAGTTACGTAGACCACATTTAGTCAACGCCGAGTTAATTGGATTAGCGACGATTTTTCCGCGACCGACAGAGCTAACCGCAAGTCATTAATTATCCGCAGCAGCAAGCTGCCGCAGCTGGATTTAGGGTCAAAACTTATTACAGATATCACGCAAAGTCGCAAACCGACAAATATACTGTTAAATACCGAACACCAAGGATGGTACTCAGTACTTAAAAGTTGACCTTATATATACACATAAGGTCAACTTTTAAGTACATACAGTTTGGTTGTTTTATTTAGATCGTCAACCCTACTAGTATACACTAGTAGGGTTGACGATCTAAATAAAACAACCAAACTGTATACTGTTCTATAGCTAGTAATATATTTGCTAAAATTCACAAGAGCCCCACCAAATCGTAGCAACACAACGCTTGCGAGATCTAATTCGACGCCAACGCCATCTAGTTACGTCTTGTACAATTCTTATTAAATACAAAGTATTTTGTTGAACTGATGAGCGGCTTTTGTTCATGCATGATCATTAACACATACATCACTAGCGACCCGCCCCGGCTTCGCACGGAAACATTATTATTATTATACATATAAACCTTCCTCTTGAATCACTCTATCTATTAAAAAAAACCGCATCAAAATCCGTTGCGTAGTTTCAAAGATTTAAGCATACAAAGGGACAAAGGGACATAGGGACAGATAAAGCGACTTTGTTTTATACTATGTAGTGATACATAAACTTACGCGTTCTTCCCATCGGGGTACATACGCAACGCCATCTACTACATGCTACTTTTGCTTCGTTTGCGTTCATACATCAGCGGGGTAATTGCCTAACACACTATCAGTAGCAAGGATTTCATTTTGACAGTTCGACAACATTCATTGCGTTACTTACGTTGTTGAGGAGACAATTTTTTCTAATATATGGAGCAATGGATTAGCAACAGCCTTCAAAATGATTTAAATTGAGATTGATAGTGTGTTACACAATTAGGGCGCTGCTGCCCTGAAGTTCAGAATCATGTAGGTACAGAAGCCAGCACATCAAGCTACCCGAAACTGTAAAATTTTCCCAATCAACTTTGAACCTTATACTTTAGCGATAAAGTTGAAAATCTATTAAAGAAATTTGACAGATTGTAGTAGCTTGATGTGCTGGCGTCTGTACCTACTGAATCCATCGTAAGCGTTCCTGCACACGATGCCGTCACCGCGCCGTCGCCGCGCCGACGCCGCACCATTACACTGTAGATACGAGTCGCGCGAAGCCCGCCACCGCGCCGCCGCCGCGCCGCCACCGCGCGCGTTCCCCTCCCTATCTGTTTGATTCATTCACGGGAAATTACGCGGCGTGCACGTTCGTACGCGGCCGGTAATGGAATGAATGAAACAGTAAAAACGCGCGCGGTGGCGGCGCGGCGACGGCGCGGTGGCGGGCTTCGCGCGACTCGTATCTACAGTGTAATGGTGCGGCGTCGGCGCGGCGACGGCGCGGTGACGGCATCGTGTGCAGGAACGCTAACAGATTGCGCGTCATAACCCTGCCACCCTGTATATTTGCGTCGAGTCACTTTCTTCACTAAGAACACTGACAAATGGGTAACCCGCCCTCGCTTCCCATTATTACCCAGTTTAATACCGACACAACGGCAAGGTCATAAGATATGCGTAACGCTATAATCATACGTTAGTCTGAATAAATTACTAGCTCAAACATAGTCAAACTTAACTACCAAAGTAACTCCTTTAATTAAAACTTTATAATTTTATTTGAATGATTTAGCGAAAAGTTTCGTTCAGTATGTCGTAAGTTGCTGTCGCGACTTCGTTTCCCTAAAACGGAAAGCACTATTGGACTTCCTTTAGGTTGCACGGGGGGGTTCCGGAATTGGTCTTTTAAGAGGAACCGGGACCACCCCTATGTGCTGATGGTGATCACCGGGGCGGTTTTAGTGAGGTAAAAATCCCACACTCCCCGACCTCACTCCCCGGAGGTCGGGTGCCTTTTGAAGGTTTCCCCCGACAACAAATAAAAAAAAAAAAAAAAGGTAAAGGTTAGAAAAATCCTTTCTTAGCACTTAGAAGCTGATAAAATAATTATTTTTAATTTAGCTTTATATTGTTCGTAAACTTAATCAAGTTGGCAGGGGTCTTGGCTAAGTAATAACAGCCGCACGAGTCGATTGATAAGGTTAAGCTACGCTTGCCGCGGTCGGTCCGTGGATGGGTGACCATCTTTACATACCGAAACCTCTCCGTGCCTCGGAAAGCACGTAAAGCCGTTGGTTCCGGCTGTCATTCCGGCAGTCATTACGGGTCGTCAGAAGCCCGAAAGTCTTACAACCATCTTACCAAGAGGTATCGTATTAACCAGTAACTGGGTTGCAGCCATGTAAAATACTGGTATTCAGCTGCATCCGGTTAGGGTTAGACTAGAAGTGGACCCCAACATAGTTGTGAAAAGACCACGTCGTCGTAGCCACAACGCAACCACAAGCAAGCGAACATAGGAAGCAAACCTCGTAAAGTGTCACGTTTCCAAGATATTAACGTTCAATTTTGATCACGTGACACCCATATTTTTTAAACTTGATTATACAATGCGTGCCACGAAAGATGAGACTTGACACACCACGTGGTTTGACATGCGCAGTACACGATAGGTATCTTTAGCGGTATGAGGTCTGAGTGCGGGACAGGACCAGACGTCATAGGGGCGGCGGAAATAGCGGGGCGGGGGAGGCGGGGTCAAGTCTCATCTTTCGTGGCACGCATTGTACATCTTGTTGCATAGACGTTACAAATAATCACTCTGAAAGTTTTCTCAAACATCTACGCAACGAAATGTAAGCAAGGTGTTTGGTCCTACCATATTTTCCGTTTGAATTTATGGCAGCTATCGATTTATATGTATACTAGCTTCTGCCCGTGGCTTCACCCGCGTCGAAGTTATCTCACGGGAACGTGCTACCGGAACAAAAAGCCTATGTCCTTACCCAGGATGTCAACTAACTCCTTGGCAAATTTTATCGAAACCCATTCAGTGGTTTAGGCGTGAATAGGTAACAAACAGATAGAGTTACGTTCGAATTTATAATACTACTAGCTGCGCCCCGCGGTTTCACCCGCACAAGTTTTGATCCCGTGGGAATATCGGGAAAAAATTACCCTATGTGTTAATCCAGAGTGTCAGCTACCTCCATACTAAATTTTATCAAGTTTATGCGTGAAGAAATAACAACATACAGACCCACTCATAAACTTTCGTATTTATAATAGGTATTAGTAGGATAGGTTTCATGCGTGGTCGCCATTTTGAAAAAAAAAAAAAACAAAATGGCGCGACAGTCGGTATGCCAAGCTCCATAATTATATACAACTTTTCAGTCCCCTTTTGTAGTTACCACAACGCGACTGCAAGAAGCTGCAGCGACGCTATTCACATGTTACCACTGCTTACCCATTTAGTCGCTGCGATGTAAAGTGGTTGTAGTACTGTAATCGGACCCATAAACAACAAATTAAAACATAATCATTTCACAACTTCCCATTCCTTCAAACGAATAATCCTCTCGTCCTTAAACTAAGATTACAACACAATTCCATTAACTCAACCGTAAATCAGGTTTCCTGGAGGTCAAACGTCATGAAAAACGCAAATATAACGAGTGGTGATGGTGACGGCCAAGGTTCTAGAGACACGCACTATTAACATGCTAACCTGGCATGCTTGAACCAAGTTTACTGTCGAGGGCTTATAATATTAAAACCTTGGTTCAAATCTCTATGTACCACGCACTTAGCAATGACAATGTCAGGGTTAGAAAGTTCCAGTCGAGGGTGCGGCAAATGTACCTACAAGTATCTCCCGGGCCCCCGACGCATGTAAGTACAGACACCAGCACATCACGCTACCCGAATCTGTCAGTTTTTCCCAATCAATTTTGAACCTTATGCTTTAGTAATAAAGTTGAAATCTATTAAAGAAATTTGACAAATTGTAGTAGCTTGATGTGCTGGCGTCTGTGCAAGGAACCAGCCCATA
Organism: Luperina testacea; assembly: GCA_927399505.1. Taxonomy (NCBI): domain Eukaryota; kingdom Metazoa; phylum Arthropoda; class Insecta; order Lepidoptera; family Noctuidae; genus Luperina; species Luperina testacea. The sequence goes on along the minus strand of OV656777.1, from coordinate 8,784,012 downwards.
ACGTTCCCACTGCTGGGACACAGGCATCCTCTCTTCGAGACGGAGTGGGCTGTAATCTACCATGCGGGCCCAGTGCGGGTTGGTACGTAGATGTCACATGTTTTCGGTTCTAGGACATGCCGGTTTCCTCGCGATATTTTCCTTCGCCGTTTTGAGAGCAGTGGTGATGAAATTATTTATACAAAGTAAAGCGCCTGGTTGGATTGGAATCCACGACTAAACACCTCGTAAGACCGCTCTCTCTCCCTCTCTCTCCTCTCTCGTGGAACATGGAACGTGCGAGGATGCGTAGAACATTCCCATGCATGTAAACAATCCATCTTTGCAGTCGCGATTGAGGCCTATTATAGTAATGTAGGTACTACGAAGTTTAAAGGGCCCCCTTTACACTCAGCAATATTACCCCATACAGAACCCATGTCGCCGTATTTAAATCATAACACATTCTGTATAAAATACACCAGCTAATCTAGCTAAAAGCACTTTCTCGTCTAGCTCATTTTCATAAAGTAGGTATTAAATAAACATACTTTTTCCTTCATTTTTGGGATATTACGATAATAATGATAAAAATTTACATCGCCGGCTGAAATTGAAAGTGATGTACGGGCACAGTTCTGAGGCAAGCAGAGCGAAAAATAAGCGAGGTAATGCGAAGAGATATTTGAAATAATAGATTCAATGATCCGCTTTTATTTTATGTTCAATGCTGAGGTTGTATACGTAGGTACAACCTCTACATTGAACGTAATATGGAGTTACGTCTTCCATATAATTTTACTAACTACTGCAAGAGACTTCGTTTGCGTGGAAGTCGTTATAAGACACCACAATTAACTAAAATAACAGCCACATTTTTATAAAACTTTTCTGTATACTACGTTTGTAGTTTTCGTCTCTTCAGCCAAATTATGAGACTGGTGACGCGGGAACAAGTGACGTACAGTGCGTGCCACGTAAGAAGAGACTTGACACACCACGTGGTCTGACATGCGCAGAATTACGATTTTAGGTATCTTTAGCGGTATGAGGTCTGAGTGCGGGACGGGACCGGACGTCATAGGGACGGCGGAAAGAGCGGGGGAGGCGGGGTCAAGTCTCTTCTTACGTGGCACGCAGTGCACGCACTGTACAGTTGTCCGTGTGAGAAGCAGCTCGTGCTGAGGTCAATACGCGCAACCTTCAGTAGTAATTTCTTATTGACGCCCATATAATTTTATTAGGTGACTGTTCAAAACCTTCTACTTAGAACTGGGGGCCTAAAAAGCCACTTTGGCAGAATCATAAAAGGATAACATTATGAATCCTAATATGACGAAGATAGTCCGTGTTTTTCTTTTTTTCGCTGCACTACCTTAGTATAATCAAAGAGATTGGGATTGGATTTGGATTGGATCGATTGGTATTTTAGCACAGACAAAAAAAAATAACTGAAAAATCCTTCACCAATGGGATTTGATAGTTTAGTTTAGTTTAGTTTATTTATTAATAATTATATAAATTACATGTCAAGTTTTGAATAATCAAATCATACATTAAAGAAAAATAATAATAATAATAAAATTACCCAGGTCATAATAATACTTCATAATACAACAATATATAATTATGATAGACGAACCAAGTCAGTAATAATTAACGTTATGAAGTATCTAAAACCATTCCTTTAGGTCATATAATGCCTGGTCGGTTAGCCAGTCTTTCAGTTTAGCTTTGAAAGCATTTTCAGATGTCGCACTTAAAATTTTGTCTGGTAGTCGGTTATATACCGCTGGACCCATAACATGAATCAGCTTTCCAGACTTAGTTAGGGAGTGTGGGCATCCAGCTAATTTGTCTCGACCACGAGTACAGTAGTTATGCCTATCTCCGATCAACATAACAGTTAACTGTCCATTAAGATTCATAATGTTATCCTTTTATGATTCTGCCTGTAAAGTGACCGTTTTAGGCCCCCAGATTAAGATCATTAAATTATTTACAACCCGACTTTAGTTAAGTGCTAAGTACCTATAACTAAAGTTAGTATCATAAAACTAGAAACTACAAAGAAAACACGCACTTTCTGAGAAGTATTTCTAATTTAAATGTGAAAAATCCTGCATGAAGACAGTACTGACGTTTTGACGAATCAACGTAAGATGATCTTTCGTAAGAGACTTTGTTCAAAGTTCATACAATGAAGATGTTCCTAGCACGACGGAATGTGCTGGGGCGGATGCTGCCGGTGCAAAAAACCTCAAACGGCGCAAATATTCCAATCTTATTGGAACTTATATGCTTGAGCAGTTTGGGGTTGAAACACTAGGGCCAAGGGACCAGAGTGCCCAGTTTTTCGTGACATTGCCAAGCGGTTGGTCGACTCTGCACGTGACAAAAGGGCTGGCCTATTTTTTGGCCAAAGAATCAACATTGCCTTACAACGTGGCATTGCTGTCAGCCTTTTGGGCACTTTTCCTGTTGACAGCAATGCAGATTACTTTTTTGATGCCCTATGATATTTTCCCCTCACTTTTTTATATACCTACTACGTATATTATTATTTAAGACCGTTAGCTTTTTAATTATGTAAATATTATACTTACTGATTTTTATATTTACTTACTGATTATTATATGATTATAGTATCGAAATAGAACTAAAAAGAAGGTGAAGATCCTATGTACCAACATGCCTATTACGACAGCTACCCAATGAGAGATTATAATTTATGGTTATTCTATGGGAAACCACGAAACAACGAAAGACCGCTTAAGTTACCTTAGCTAAATCTACTTATGTATTAAGTTTATGTGACGATGAAGCTAAAATGAAGATATATCATTCTTTCAGTAACTAAGAAGCCTTCAAAACACCCAGAATTACAAATCTAGTATAAACTTCAACGTCGACACCGCAATAGGAGACTCCGGCGGCGCGCGGCGCCCCGCCGAAGTCTGAATACCTACGTTCGAAGTCGTCACAAAAGAAGTCATTAGCTGAGCAAACTGGGGCTCGATGTGCCCCTGGGATGTGGCGACACTGACGAATTATAAGTACTTCATTTATTTTATTCATTTGTATATTCTTTGAAGGAAGTTTTGAAATGGAGCGATGAGGTAGATTGGTGTTAATTTTGTTTCGTCTGTGTTAATTTATTAGTGGTTTGGAGTTATTCTGTGCTCATAGAGAGAGGTTGAAGGGGCTTACAGGACCTAAACACAAAAAAAAAACTATTTTTAGAAACAATAAAAGTATACGATTGACTACAGTAAACAAAATCAGAAAAATATATGATATTCTTCAGGATATATGGTAGTGCGTTGAGAAGATAATACAACTAATTTGATACGATAGAAAAAAATCATGAAGACACCTCGAAAAACTTTCTTTTTACAATAAAAACCATACTAATATACATACAATCATTCTGTTTTTTTTGCCAGATTATTCTACGCAAACTTACTAAAATACGAGTGTTTTAGTTTTTTAGTCCAAACAATATATACCAGAGTTGTGTCATCGCGCTTCTCTTTCTTTTCTATGCAGTCCGACAGTGACCGCGCTTTAGGTCATGTAAGCCCCTTTAACCACTTCACACACTAATGCAATGCTACTACGATAGATCGACGACAAGACGCTGACCTCATCATCGGGTATGCGCGTGCACTGTGCCTCTAGACGCTGCGACAAGTAGCGAGAGCGTGCGAGTCCTAACCCGTCGTTGCGACTCTGCAACTCGACGATAAGTGTGCGAGTTATGTCGGTTATTAAAAAAAATGCTTTTCCATACATTTTGGCCGCGCGTGTATTAAACACTTTTATGAAACAGCTGGTTATCTATACTATACTATCTATACTAATATTATAAAGCTGAAGAGTATGTTTGTTTGTTTGGTTGAACGCGCTAATCTCTGGAACTACCAGTCGGATTTGAAAAATTCTTTTTGCATTTGATAGCCCAATTCTTGAGGAAGGCTATAAGCTATTTAACATCACGTTATGACTAGGGAATGCAATCTCGTACGAGATTTCCGCCTAGCGAGATCTCGTGAGACTCAAAACCCAGTCTCGCGAGATCTCGCAAATTACGGGATCTCGCGAGATTGGGACAATCGCAATTAAAACATATGCAAATGAACTGCAAATGAAATGCATATGTATTTAAGAACTAGTAATTGACATGATATGTAATTAAATAGAAACTGCGTTGCTTAGTTATAAAAATAATGTAACTTTTATTTCAAAAATCAACAGAGTACTTATTATTTTGTCTCTAACTCTAATAACATTTGTTTATGTCTATACCTACTGTAGCTGATCAGTTCAAATTCTTACAATATTGGTAACAAAACAATAATTATCTATATTTATTCTTTTGTAAATTATTACTTTAGTTTCAATAATTAAGAACAATACTTATGGTAAATAAATACAACAAAACAAAAACTTAACTTCACAAGTTCTTAAATAAATGTTGTGAGATCGTATTAATCATAGAAGTTTAAAGTAGAAGTCAGATGAAGTTATCAAGGTACGGAAAGGCAAGTAGTTTGTCTGAAAATGGCTTCTCAAAAAACACATCATGTCGAGAGTATCATCTGACAGAAGACTTCTGATTTTGCATGCCAAATGGTGGCCAGGAATGGCCAGGATTCAGTTCGCGCGCAGCCGCGCTATGAAATACACGTCGTCACGCTGCATTTGTCGATCTCGTTATCTCGCGAGATCTCGTACGAAATTTGACGAGATACAATCTCGTAAAATATGGCCGGGATCTCGCGAGATCGGGATCTCGGCGAGACGAGATTACATTCCCTAGTTATGACCTTTAGGAGCCGAGTAAAAAGAAAAAAGTCAGAAAGAACGCTAAGCAAAAACGAAGTAATAGCGCGGGCAGGCGATGCGATGCGACGGGGTGGATCGGAGTAAAAATAAATTTCACGCGGACGAAGTCGCGGGCAGAAGCTAGTTTTTTTTATATGAACCGACGAAAAATTCATCGAATCATGTGCATTCATGGGTTTTCGTTTACCCAATTTCTGTATGATTCACGAACTGACTTACTGAGCAAACCAAGTTTGTAATATGTTACTATACAGACTTAAATTGTGCCCCGTACTATGATCCTTTGTCGGTAGAAAAAAACGTTTGATTTATATTTGAGCCCTGTAGAGTTAATTAAAAATAGAGGATTGTGGCGAAGTAACAACAGCCGCACGGGTCGATCGATCAGGTTAAGCTACACTTGCCGCGGTTGGTCCGTGAATGGGACCATCTTTACATACCGAACCCCCCCCCCCCCCGTGCCTCAGAAGTGTACGTTAAGCCGTTGGTCCCGGCTGTCATTTTCGGATCTTTGACAGTCGCTACGGGTCGTCAGAAACCCGCAAGTCTGACAACCAGTCTTACCAAGCGTTATCGTATTACTTAGTATCTGGGCTGTGGAGGTCAAATAGGCAGTCGCCGCATGACATGACTGAAAGCCGACCCTAAAATCGTTGGGAAAAGGCCAGGCAGATTGATTGAGAGTTAATTAACAATGCCTTCGATTTATTAACAATACGAAGTCCGTAATAGGACCCCTCCGAAGGTCGGAGTCCGACTTTACGTAATACTCCTTCAATATTACCAGGTGCGCCACGCTTAGTACTCGACACGATCGCCACGGAGTATAAAGCCGCGTCGGCAGTCGTTGCTAGATATGGCACTTCTACTTCTATAAGCTGATACTTCATCACTCGAGTGTGAACTCGAGTGACCGTTAATTTTGCTGAATTGTGCTTTTAATTAAATGAGGCATTATTATTTCGTTTATTTATTTAGTTATCTGATTTTATTGCATTTTTAAATATTTCTTATAACATAAAAATTAAGTACGTACTTACTTATAAAAAATATTTTTGTTTTTAATTGTGATCCGCCGGAGTCAGGAGCAGGGTCCAAAGCAACCGGTGGTTAGGGCTCCAGAGACAGGAACCTCCAATGGGGGTTTTCGTGAAAATTTAAAATTTATTTTAAATAACGCAATGAATGTTGTTGAACCGTCAAAATGAAAACCATTGATGATGTTAGTGTGCTACGCAATTACCCCGCAGGTAATGGAAAATGATGAATGAAATGGAATGATTTGTTTTTTTTTTTATTTCTTTGTTATTCGAGTTAATAGGAAATTTAAAATATTTGATTTTCGCGGGACTGATTAATTTTCGTGCGGCTGGTCGCTTACCAAATCACATCACAAGCCGATTCGCCACCCCATTTACACAGTCCGATAAAAATCATCATCAAAATGTCGGCCTCCATGCGGCGGGCGTTCGCTTGCGACTGAGCATTTTCACGGTCAATTTTAGTTACCCATCGCATGCGACCTGTCGTCGCACGACGAAAGTCGAAACTTACAATGCGTGCCACGAAAGATGAGACTTGACACACCACGTGGTTTGACATGCGCAGAACACGATTTAAGGTATCTTTAGCGGTATGAGGTCTGAGTGCGGGACGGGACCGGACATCATAGGGGCAGCGGAAAGAGCGGGGGAGGCGGGGTCAAGTCTCATCTTTCGCGGCACGCATTGTACTTTACTATGGAACTTGCGATGTCGATACCATTTACTGTACTTATCTTTTTTGTATACACGTGTTTCTGCGAGAAATAAACTTATTGAAGTGAAAACCTCTTTAGGCGCGTAGGGCATTTTTTTGAGATGGGGAAAAAACCATTTAACTCACGCCACTGTTACCGTAAGCGACAACTCGCGTGTTTTATTTATAAGACGATTAAAAAAATAACCGCTTCGGATGTGTTCGGCTGTCCTCGGGATCAGTGATGTACAAGATACCTTAAATAAAGTATCTGGAATACAAAATGCAAAATACTTTTAAATTAAGTATTTCAGATACCAGATGCAAATACCTTTCTGTAATGGTATCTGAAATACAAGATATAAAATACGTATCTTTTAAATACTTTTTATAGATAAAATACTTTTGTAAAAAAAAAACCATTTTTTTAATGAAAGTTTATTTTTTTACATGTAAATCGCGTTGATTGCGCAAACGTGATACAACAAAACAGATTCACTGTCCATAAAGTAGACACAATAGTTAAACAATCAACATGAATCACATGTCGTCGTTGCGCGTGCAAAAGCCGCTATGTATTATTTAGTTATTTTTGGTTCTTTATGCAGTTTTAATCGTTATTTCAATACACACATACTGTATAAACAGCCGTCAAAATATTGTGTTATTTTTTTTTTAGATATTGTTATGAAAAAGTCAAGGCTTAAAGAAAAGACTCAATTTTCTCATAGCTGCGACCAACCGACCGAACTTTTATGTGTCTGTCTCCCTCAAACACAGACTATTATGCGAAATAATTAAAAATGACAAGGGGCATAGCCAATAACATTTTGTAGAAAGAAAGAATTGCCACGCCACCTATCAATTCGGCCCTAAAAGACTGAAGATTCAATAATGCGTTCAATTTCATCTAAGACAACGTTAATATTTAAAATTATTGTCACCTAAGATGTCACAATAAAATCACCAATTACTAAAAGTATTTTAGCGTACATAGTATCTACAAAATACTAAGATACCAAACAACAGGTATTTAAATACAAGATACAAAATGCATTTAAAAAAATGTATCTGAAATACAGATACAAGATACGTATTTTGTATCTTGTATCTGTATTTCAGATACTTGTATCTTAGATAAGTCACATCTCTGCTCGGGATGTACTCGGTTTTAATGTATATCCGATATGTCAGTGATTGATGGCAAAGTTTTGTTTTCACTCACTCCCGGAGTTTTCTTTCGTTCTCATAACATAACATCACGCCTGTATTCTTCAAACAGTTAGGCAGACGGGTAGCTATAGTACAGACGCCAGCACATCAAGCTACCCGAAACTGTCAAATTTTCCCAATCAACTTTGAACCTTATGCTTTAGCGATAAAGTTGAAAATCTATCAAAGAAATTTGACAGATTGTAGTAGCTTGATGTGCTGGCGTCTGTACACCCACATTTCACCAGTTATAGGTGAAAAGTGGGTGTAAAAGTCTGTCCCAGTAATAGTGGACGAGCATATTGCTATCAACCGGTCGGGATTCCTTTCTTACATACCTACCTATTTAATTATGAAAATCCGTTCTTATTCTATAATAGCTTTTGTCCGCGGCTTCGCCCGCGAGGATGTCGGAAATTATCATAACCCTATTGGTTTACGCGGCGCGCGCCAGCAGTTTCCCAGCCGGCAGGATTATTTCGGACATCTTCAGCAATCATCGTAATATTTCAGCGTATTTACATGAATTCTACACCTAAACCTTCCTCATGAATCACTCCGTTCATTGGTGAAAACAATATGAAAATCCGTTGAGTTTATCGCGTTCAGACAGACACGGACGCGGCGGGGGGACTTAGTTTTATAATATGTATTGATTGTACAGACGCCAGCACATCAAGCTACCCGAAACTGTCAAATTATCCCAATCAACTTTGAACCTTATGCTTTAGCGATAAAGTTGAAAATCTATTAAAGAAATTTGACAGATTGTAGTAGCTTGATGTACTGGCGTCTGTTCAATGTATCTTACATTAACAATAAAGAATTACTTTGACTTAGCTCACAAGGCTGTGGACATGTGGAATGTGAGCTCGGCTGTCATTGTGCCGATCGTCGTATCTACCAATGGCCTGATGGCCAGAAGCCTCGATCGACATCTCTCGAGGCTCTCGTTAGGCAGTTGGATCAAGGGCCTGATTCAGAAGCCAGAAGGCAGTGCTCCTCGATACAGCTCGCAGTGGGAGGAGGTTCCTGTCTCTGGAGCCCTAACTACTGGTAGCTTGGACCCTGCTCCCGATACTGGTGGACCACTATTTTTTTTTAATGTTTTTTATAAAAATAATTTAAAATGTACCTATTGGATAGGTAAGAAAATGTATAAACGAAAAATAATTACACACAGTAGGCGTGGTTTATACTCAAAATTTAAACCATAACCGTAATTTTATTAAACCATAACCTTTAAGGCTATGGTTCGTTAACATTTAACCCTATTTTACTATACGGATCATAAGTTCGATGTATGAGCCGTAATAGACTCGAAAGGGTACAAATAGGGTATCGATAAAATAAGGCATTCAATGTCGATATAGACTTTGGCAGTAAAGTAGATCGCGTTTTATTTATGGTAAACTATAATATTTTGTTTATTATTTCGAGTTAGTTTTAGGGTTTGCAGTCACGGATCCATTTTGAATAAATGTAGGCAGGGAACTGTATTTATTTTGCAACTATCTTCTGCCCGAGACTTCGTCTGCGTGAAATTTCTTGTTTTAAGTATCATAATAATATATATCATATGTTCTATGTTAGAGGGACTGGTTTCCACACTTAGTCCTTCAGGTGGACCATTGTGCGTGGGCCATAGCGGCCGTCGGTGGTATATCCTAGCGTTCAGCCACAATCATTTATCATTATTAGAAATTGATATAAATTAACATAGACATGGCTGCAAACAACAAAGAATTTAGTCAGTAACGTTACAGACTTTAGATACGCAGATGGTGATAAGGTTCTATTATAGTTTAGTATCTCACAAATGCAGCACTTAAGGGTCCCCGAAACGATCAATTTCAATTGTCAATGTATACGTGAATGAAGATTTCAAATGATAGAAAAATTAATGAAGCTCCAATTGAATATCATTTGCGCACGCCTCATTCGATTCCTAAACTGGAGCCTTATTCTCTATGACACAATGAACGAAACCTCGCGAAATGAACGCGAGATTTGCGGGATTTGCCAAGGAATTGACGTGGTTTCAAATATGGAATAATAGTGAATTAGGCACCTGTGCTGAGAAAAGTCGCGTCACTCATAAACAAAAAAGATTTCAAACGAAAATAAGATAAGGCATTTCTTGCAATAACTCTTACGGTTTATATTAAGAAAAAAAAAGATGGATAGTTTGATATGAAGAATGATATAAACTTTTACAGAAATTTTTACGCCCGTCATGTATGACGCGGTCGATAATAACGAATGTCATTTGCTATCATTGACAGGCTGCGTCAATCGCCACCAATCAAAATTTTTGTCATTAGCTGTCAATCTCCTAGTTTTATTTTGTTATTTTACTATTAACACTACCATTCTATTGTACTAACACTACCATTTAAGTTCTATTGTACTAACACTACCATTTAAGTTCTATTGTACTAACACTGTGGATTTAAAAAAAAGTCTAAAATAAAAAGATTTTATTTCATTTTTTATTTAATATTATCAATCGCTTCAATTGCATTTTCAATCATCAATGTGCACCAATTTCGCGCAATTTTGACGATTGTCCATGTTTTTTCCAACCCACTAAGAAATGGGCCATTCTTATTAAGGGTTGGCCAGTTTTGGTCCCAGTAAATACCTAGGAGTTGTGCCAGCCGCAATGTGACAATTTTTTTACACATGATAACTAAATGGTTCTGTACCATGGAAGGCTGTTAAAGTTCTGACCGACTCGCCATATCAGTACGTATGATTCACTATTAAATACCCAAATTTACACGTTTCCAAAATCATCATGATCATCTGCCTAGCCTTTTTCCAACTATGTCGGGATCGGCTTCTAATCTAACCGGATGCAGGGTGAATACCAACTTTTTACATGGAACGACTGCCTATCTGACCTGCACAACCCAGTTACTGGTTTACACTTTATCCTCTTGGTAAGACTTCTCAAAGTAATAATCGTAAAAGCAACGCTCTCAAAAATATAGTATCGACCGTTATGTCAAGAGCGAGCGGTCGAAGACAGACGTGACACCGTGACACTGACGAGTTGTATTTCTCATTAATCTTTAAAGGCAACGTGACGGTCGGACCGCTGCTGCTGCCGCGCTGACGACACAAATAACTATTTGTCCTTATTATACTCGAAGTTTTAGAAAAGTAGCTAATTCAGTATTTTTTATTTGCTAGACTATGCCTGGAGGGATATGGGGGAAGCCTTTGCTCGGCACTTTGGAACAGTGCAACCTAAAATAAAAAAAAAAACGAAAGCTGCTATCGACCTTTTTATGTCAACATATTATTTTGTACATACCTATTATGCAGTCATTTTGGTCTAGCAAATTAAAAATCGGAATTTAAGTTTTTTTTATTAATTTAATAACTTTGGTAGGAATTGATAGTTGGCGAGAAGTAGAAGAAGAAAATCATTTTTTATTGTGAAGTAATACACAAACAGAATAATGAAGGTATTGTCGTGTGACTGGATATTATATCAATAAAATATTACATTAGAAAAGAAGGTACATACGGCCACGGCTACGTAATTAAAAATAAAAATATTTTGAATGTCATAAACATACATAACATTCAAAATATTTTTTGAATTTTATTTTGAGTGCCAACCAGAAAATTTTGGTACGCATTTATATTAAATCCACGAAAATTGTGCTTATAATTAATTATTTTGCGGTAATGTTAATATCATTGGGTATAATCGCCTCAGTATTGGACCTAAATCTCTCCATTCAAAAGATAAACAATGTAAGTAAGTAGATCTCTAATATTTTGAAAAACATCGCACCCATATTTTCTATAATAATTCACATCAACGTCTAGGTGGCAACGAGTACATTCTCACTTAACAATTTTGTCACAGCCAAAACACGTTGGAAAATTCCGAAACAGGTTCAAAAGACACAGTACCATCCAACCTGTTTTCACAGACACGCGTTCACGACAATAAACCCACAATGTCAACAGTTTTTTAAATCAAAACAATAACCTAAATATGGCCCAAAAGCCACACAGCACTTACCTTAAATTAGGATGAACCTCGAAATGGGGAATTGGCGATCAACAATTGTTTATATTTTTCCACGTAAACTCGCGCGTACTTATCGTCACGGACACCCGACACGGGCGAGCCTCGATTGAGGAATGAATGAATTCAGGGGTTGCGACGGTGGGCGGGGCTGCTCTGAACCACCGCACCCAGCCGAATTGAAAAGTCGCGCCTTGCCTCCATATCAATACGAGAAACGACCTTCTTAAATCCCCAACCTCGTGGAAAACTCGTCGTGATTCTGTGAATAACCTCCTCATTTGAGAAGAGAGTCGTCTTTTTAAATGTTCGTTTATTACGATTTGCTTCTGAATTTGGTTGGTTGTTTTATTTTATATTTATTGTGAGGGAGTCTTCTATTGAAATAATTCGCAGAATCATGCCGGTATACAGGCGTAATGTCTGTCATAGAGCGTTGTCTGGATTCTTGGGCTCTGTTCTCTATGTTAATAGACACTGAAATAAATTTCGGGAGACAAAATTGCAGAACTTTGATTGTGAATGGACCATGTTTCTGTAACCTTGTTGTATTGATACAAGTAGAACATATTCATGCTACAAGATAACAAATCACTATCTTCAAATAAACAGGGTGTCAGAAACATGGACGCTCAAACTCGAAACACCGTCATCGTTTTTGTAAATTTTAGTTGTTATTTCCTAACTACCTCATAATGATTTATGAATTAAACAAAATTAATTAATTAACAAAATAAATTAAATACAACTGCAGCTCCTCGAAATAAGATTGTTTACAAATCTGACTTTTTATACATTTTAGATTTGTACGTCAAATGTAATTTTCTTATTAATCAGCTGATTTAGAGTCGGCCATTTTTTCCTTTATAATTTCGAATTATAAAAAAATTATTCAGGGCATAGACGTGGTCAAAAGTATGGTGCAGTGGGAGCAGATTTTTTTTTAAACACTAAAAATTTTAATTCAGTCGGGTTCAGAATCATATACTGAAATCCATGGTAACAGCTTGCGCGATGATGTCCCTGCCGCCCTGTATTAGAGGATTTAAAGTACATAATTCAAACTTATGTTTCAAATTAATATTATTTCAAGTTAAATAAATATCAACTTTATTTTAATGGTAATAATTAAGTTGATTTCAGAGTGACTAGCACTATTGAAAAAGTTATAAAAATGTTTGAGTGGTAGCGTAAACTGAACTTTATTGGATAGGATTTTACAGTTATTTTCCCATAAACTCGTATTTGTTTACATTTTTGGCAAATAAATCGCGAATGCAGATTATAGAGATTAGGTACTTTAGTTAGGCTATTACACGTAGTGAATCTATCTCAGATTAATCTAAGAGTTATGCATAGAAATAGCGTCCACGGGTACCTGTGGACGCTACCATTCATTGCGTTATTTGCGTTGTAGAGCAGACAAATTTTTCGAATTTATGAAGCAATGGTTATGTTGTGAAAATAATGACCAGAGTGATAAATCAGTAGTATTTTTTTTTTTAAGTCAACTCTTTTCTTATTATTACATTCTTTTTCTCTTGTAAACATACATTTTAATGCATGCCATAATTATAACGTATCTCGTTTTTGTCTATCACGCTTCTTTATCATACGATAAAGAAGCGCCATACACAAAAATGAGATATCACAAGAGCCAGACCTCTCAATTTACAGGGAATACTACCTGTAAATTAAGAGGTCTGGCTCTTGTGATACAGGAACTCCAAGTCAGCCCTAGTACAAGAGCCAGGGCTACACTTTTTTAGTCTTGAAGTGAAAATAAATAAAAAATTAAACCTTTAAAGGCTGATTTTTCCAACGCCAGATAACTTTATCCGAGGAATAATTTTGAATTTTTTAACAGTTCTTTCATCATCACCAAAATCTATCAGACGTCAATTTTATTCTACGAATAAAAAATATCTGTCGATTGTAAAATCAGCCCTTAGTCTAAACTAAAGTATTTTTTTTTCAATATAAACTGCAGGATTTTGGCATAACCATAAGTCCATTTAGTATAATATCACTTCCCAGCTTCATAAAATTCACTGGTAGCGTTAAACACGCCGTAAACTTTTAACTTATCGCGGTCCTCAACATTTATGCCACCCCCTGTGTAGTTAATGTCTTGACGGCTGTTCGTAACGCGTTGGGCCGAACTTTGGCTTGACGTGAATCAATGGAATGAGGTTTTTATACGCAGACTCCAACCATGTACTGTTATTCTGAAAAAGTAATATATTTCCTCGAATGGATCGTAAGTTAAAAGTGTGAGTTTGGTTTTTTGCACTTTCACTGCCTTAGATCCGTGTGAAACCGGTGGTAAAAGTATAAGTATATTCAAAGCATAAGGTTCCCACTGCTGGGACACAGGCCTCCTTTCTTCGAGACGGAGTGAGCTGTAATCTACCACGCGAGACCAGTGCGGGTTGATAGATATCACATGTCACAGAATTTTGGGTTCTAGGACATGCCTGTCCAGTCACGATAAAATATCCTCTATTTTTAACGGTTTGGCTAAGTAATAACAGCCGCGCGGGACGATCGATCTGGTTAAGCTACGCTTGCCGCGGTTGGTCTCTGGATGGGTGACCATGTTTACATACCAAGACCCCTCCGTGCATTGGAAAGCACAATAAGCCGTTGGTCCCGGCTGTCAATCGTGGATCTTTGGCAGTCGTTACGGGTCGTCAGAAGGTCTTACCAAGGGGTATCGTATTACCCAGTAACTGAGTTGTGAAGGTCGGATAGGCAGTCGCACCATATAAAATACTGGTATTCAGCTGCTTTCAGTTAGACTGGAAGCCGACCCCAACATACTTGGGAAAAGGCTAGGCAGATGATCCTTTACCGTTTTGAGAGCATTGGTGACGAAATTATTTCAATAAAATGTGATCCATTATGCATTTGACAACGATTTGTTAAGCAATAGTAATTTCGGTCTTCGCATTAGCCACTTTATTCATAAATGTTGCTCAAAGTTATGTAATGATTAGCGGTCGTTTAACCATACATTTATGACGTCTCTTAATTTTAATCATCGTTTATAAACAAACCCCTGAACCTTTATGGGATGATACACCAATGACTTACTCCCAAACTATCAAATCACATCCTTACCATTTTCTGTTAAACTTACCATTGAAAGGAAAAAGCTATTGAACAGACATAACTGAAATTGATAGTCATGATCGAATACTTTTTTCTCAATATGCTTTAAAAAATTTTGTTCATAGGGTCCACACACTACCGATGAGATCGACCTGTCGTAGCGCATTGCAGGTCAACGTGACGAGATAGATAAGTACACACAAGGCTTAACGTCTTTATTGCCACTCACACATACGAGCAAGCGGCGGTGCGGGCCCATTATAAAATGACCGAAACAAAGTTAGGAAAACTGTAAGGATTATACAGGAAAAGTGAATTTATTCATTAGTTTTCGGTGAAGCTTTTAAGAGATTATGACTTTGGTGAATTTATTAAATGCCTGTTGTAGTTTTTAATTACAACTTTTTTTGTTGCTGGGACTATACAAGGGTTCTGGTTTTACGACATTTTTTTTTCTTGGGACTGAGATTTCTCGATTAGGAATTCCCGATAATTCCCGCTTCGAAAAGTCACGATCAAAAACCCTAAGCTAAACCTTTCTCTTTAGGGTAATTGCGTAAAACAGTTACACTAGCAATGGCTTTTATATTGACAATTGAACAACATTCATTGCGTATTACAGACATCAAGCTACTACAACCTGTCAGATTTCTTTTATAGATTTTCAACTTTATCGCTTAAGTATAAGGTTCAAAGTTGATTGGGAAAATTTGACAGTTTCGGGTAGGTTGATGTACTGGCGTCTGTACGTTATTGAGCGGCCAATTTTTTCGAATATAGGTATGAATCAATTTATTGGAAATATCCTTCAAAAATATTCAGATTATAATGATTGATATTATGTTACGCAATTAGTGTGCTAGTTTAGAAGTCAGAAAGTTGTCCATTGTCAGCACGTTGAGGCAATTAGATTGGAGGTCTCAAATCCACTCAGCCTGCGACAGATTAAATTCCTTAGATTAGGAAATGAAAGGCAATTTAGAAGGGACAATCTGTTTCTTATTCGAATTAAATTGCTCCTATTCCCAAATTACCCTCATTAGGCTGGGTTTATACGAAACCGGTCAGTTTCGGTACATTTGAAGGAGTTTTTGTCCTTGTGACCTCAGAAATGTACGAGAATTTTATCCATAGCCAGAGATCTTTGACGAATTTTGATGTGATTAGATCATTGTTTCGCAGTATTGTACAGACGCCAGCACATCAAGCTACCCGAAACTGTCAAATTTTCCCAATCAACTTTGAACGTTATGCTTCAGCGATAAAGTTGAAAATCTATTAAAGAAATGTAACAGTTTGTAGTAGCTTGATGTGCTGGCATCTGTACCTTTGACGTGTCTTGTAGATACATAACACAAAATGTATTATTTGCTGTTTTCAGGGTTCTGTACCTCAAAAGGAAAAAACGGAAACCGGAACCCGTTGGGGTAGGCTTCCAGTCTACGCGGAGTCAGTTAGGAAAAGGCTAGAAAAAAGAAAGGCTAGACGTTGAAGTGAGATGTGTCTTATTATTATTATTATATTTATTTAATTACTAGCTTCCCCCCGCGGCTTTGCCTGCATGATATATCGATTCAAAGTCTCCCCATAACAAATTTCATTAATATCGGTTCAGCCGTTTCGAAATTCAGCCGGAACAAACAGACAAACAGAAAAAAAATTATGACAACTCAAATGCAATCAGGTTAAAGCACAGATATAAGACTTAGATAACGCAAGTATCACGATCTGTATGAAAACTAAGCGTGGCATTTTTTGACTATCTACTACGAGTATGACGTCACAAGCACTATTTAGTGACAGGAAAATCAAATCGATCCATAGACGCCGCCGCGTGCGGTACCCGTCTGGCCCGGGGCCTAGTGCCAGCGCTCACGCGCACCCAGCCAAGTACTCCCGAATGAGCGCGAAAGTGGCAGCTTACGATTTTTGTACGTAAGCTGGGCACGCGAAGTACCTAGTTGCTCTTGCGTTATCTAGGTGTATATCTGTGGGTTAAAGTGTCAGTAAAGACATGTGACAGCATTGAGAAAGATATTCATGAGAAGAACGCTATAATATTTTCTGTATGAATAGTACAGAAAATATTTTTACTTGCTGTTGCCCGCGACTCCGTCTGCGATCAAGGACGAAAGTAGCCTATGTCCTTTTCCAGGTCATGGTCATGTCATGGTCATCACTTGGTCATGGTCATGTGCCCATCCAAATCTGTTCAGGCGTTTAAGCGTGAACGCCTAACAAAAACTCACTTTCCCATTTATAATATAAGTTAGGATATAAAACAAATTCTGCAACCAATTGGTTAGCTTCGCTTTCAGCGCAAACTTGTTCAACGAGTAAATATCAATTAACCGATATACCCTCTTTTAAAGATGAGCGCTTAGGTACTATTCGTAAGACAACACTCAAAGCCCACTTAATCTATTTTAGTCCGTCCGCCACACTTCCAAGAAAGTCTCTACATTATTAAACCATGAAAATTGCTTAGATAACAGCCGTTTGACCAAATATCGATTCTAGTAACTCCCACCCCTACAATGACTGGCAATAAAATTATATTACATGAACATAACATATCGCCTGTATATCCCAAAAGGGCGGATAGGTGTAAGTGTAAGTGTCGAATACCCTTTATTGTCCCATATACCACATAATAGGGAGTAAAAAGTCGCCAAGAATTAGCATGACATAAGGTCTTTCGGGCTGCCGAGATTTTATTTTTGTTAATTTTTTTTTCCCGCCTAGCGACCTCTGGGCCGCCGCACAAGATGCCGTCGAACTGGCGAAGTTTTGAGCCAACAAAATTTAATACAATGTTGGGCCATCAGCGTGATCAAGAAGACAGAATTTTGTTTTGACAAGCTAACAAAAAAGTTAAGATAGAATGGAACACACGCACGCTCAGTAGTAGGCAACGCTTGTAAACACTACACCAACGAGGCACCATAACATAATAAGCTAATAATATTCCCACTGCTGGGACACAGGCCTCCTCTCGGTGAGGAGTGGGTTGTAATTCACTACGCGGGTCCAGTGCGGGTTGGTAGATGCCACATGTCTTCGATTTTTTGCCTCTGGGACATGCCGGTTTCCTCACGATGTTTTCCTTCACCGTTTTGAGAGCAGTGGTGATGAAATAAATTACACCAAGTAACGCGCCACTGCGTTCACAACCACGACTTACTACTCATTAGTTTGGGCCGTTCCCACTCGGCCAACATTGTATAATCACCATAATATGTTTCCAATTGCTGGGACTCGGCCTCTGTGAGAGGGATTATTCCGTAATCCACCGCGAGCCCAATACGGATTGCTGGCACTTATATAATAATATTTTGTTTGATAAATAAATGGTCGAATCCCAAACCGTTGAATCATTTTATTATATTGGTGTATTATCTAAAATTGATTTGGTTTGTGAGTGAATTAAGAGCGCTTCATAAAATTGTGATTAGATTTCTTCTTCTTTTCAATAAATTTATATTTCGTTTACATTTGGTTGTTATATTGTTGGGCATTTTATTGATCCATAAGCCTTTTCGATTCATATAAATTGTCATAGCTGAGAGGGATTTTTTATATATCAATTCTATCACGGGTGGTCATGTTAGTTCGGGCACCCAACTAATCATAATTGATTAGTTGGGTGCCCGAACTAAGAACAAATGACAACACGATTTGACACTGTTGTCCTTACTCCCGATGTCTTTTTACCCTTTTGAAAAAGTTAAGAGTAGGGTTAATTTCGAAGTGTCGTACTCCGTATCACCTACGGACATAAGATTAGTTCGGGGTCCGAACTAAGAACGAATAATAACTCGATTTGACAGTTTTCTTTACTCCCGATGTGTTTTTATCCTTCCAAAAATGTAATTAATCGGAAGTAGGGTTCATTTCGAAGTATCGAGGCATTTTCTTACGGGCCCGCATCTTTGTTGACGGACTTAGGGAGTAGGCCCAGAGCAGCCGAATACCAGTAATTTACAAGGACCGAATGCTCTGACCCTAGGAAAAGAAAAAACCTATGGAGTCGGGAGACTCCCAGCAGGAAAACGAAGTTCAAAATGAAAATCCAAGGTGAAAATTTTTGAATTACGAAAAGTTTGGTAAATTTCACAGCCGCCATCTTGAATTTTCATTTTGATCTCGATATGGCTTTAGCACCCTCGAAAAACATGAAAACTATCTCTCTCTCTGTCTCTTTCTATTCCATATTATGTTTAATAAAAAGTCGCACGCTTTTTCGTTACGTGACGATTTCTCCAAGTTTAGTTAGTTAAACTAGTTTGTACTTGACTAAGAATCAACACCTATATTATTTTATTTATTTTTACCTACATTCCTCGGAGCTTGTATCTGGTAGGGCTTCGATCGATACAAACAATCTAATAGGTCTACGCATACGACTCACAGATGCCGATTCTATAAATAGAGCTCTTTGATCCAATCACCTTTGATGTCTGTCGCTAGAAAAACATCTTGAAGGACAATTTACATAAAACATCTTGTGTTTTTACGTAAATATTATGTAGATTCCGTTTAAATAATGTTTTACAAGACTTGCTAATATGGCTGGTCTTAAAAATCTCATAACACTTTACGCCTAATCATTACTAATTGCATGAAATGTAATTGCATGAAGTAATCACAATTAAGAGCGTTTACGTCGTACGGCATTTAATACAAACTTTCAGCCCTTGTTCTTCGAAATGAATGAACCGATTTTAATGAAAATTCATACGCATAAGCAGGATACACAGCTCTAAAAAGTTACTTCGAAAAATAGTGTTACGGCCAAATTAGACCGATTTTAAATTTTCCATAGAAACAGAGATTTCCAGTTATTTTTCTTTTAAATAAGACATTTCGAAAATGTTCTACAATTATTTTCTGGTAGGTCACACCGTCTCCGATCAAAAGTCTCACTGTCACCCAACTATCCAAGTAATTCTGAATCACCACACTCAACAAATTATTCACTAACAAAACACAGCAGAGTAATTAAAGCAAATTGTGTGTTTTAGTAGCAGGCGAGAGATTCGAATCTGAACTACAAGTTAATTTGCCGGCGCGGCAGGGGTCACCAATCACGGACCGCACAACCACAGGAACGTTTTATAGTAATTACTTTTCACTAGCCAGTTCACCGCTACTAGCAGTGGCTGAATTAGCAAATGGCGTCGCTTACATTTTTATTTACGTATCTACACATCACGAATATATTCCTCAAGGACTTAGGCAGAGGTGTATCTACAGTAAACCCCCATTTCACCAGCTTGTTTAAGTCTCATGTAATAGGGTGTGAGCCTATTACCATCAACCTAAGCCTAACACCTACTTATTACTAAGACTTATTACTTGTAATATTTTTTTTTAATTTAAATGAAAATCGTTTACTTCTACCATGTTTGTAAATATGTGAGTGTGTATCTATCAGATAATTAATTTATATGTCATGGTTTCATTTTTAATTATTTTACCTATGGTGGTATAGTAATTTTATTTTAGGTGCATCGTCTTCACATATTATATAATTAATGTATGCAAAATATTGTAAAACATTTTAAAAGAGTAACGGTGGAGTTTCTTGCCCATTTTTCTCCATACGAAAACTACCTTTTGGAATGGGCGACTAGAATCAGTTCTATTTGTTGTAATTTCTGACGTTCAAAAGCTAGTTGTGCGGTAAACTCTGCTTGCGCGATGCAGGATTTTGCGTGACGTCAGTATGACGCGTTGTTTGCATGTGGCGTTGTAGATACCGCTACAGTGCCTTTTATGTGCCTATTTGAAATAAATGCTTTGACTTTGAACCGGGCACCACCTTAGAGTCCGGGATTCCACTAAGAAATTTCAGATGGAAAAACTCAATAACACTGCCCGTCCAGGCATCGAACCCAGGCACTCATGCTGCCAGCAGCAACGCTTACGACCACTATGCCAACTTGGTTATTTACGTGTTGAGAAAAATCCTCAAGCGACATTGAATAATCTTGAAAGCTGTAGACAACATTATCACCATCTTTCTGCCCTTACTTATTTCTATGTTATGGGCTCCATATCAGAGGGGTAATTCTCGTAATTAAGAACGTTCACAGTTTGATGTCAGTCACAATCTGTCAAAAATACCTCTAAATTCCCTACATTTTTGACAAGTTTTTGACATTGATTGTCGCAGAGATGAGATTGCGACACTACATTTTGAACGTTTTTAATTACGGGAATTGGCCTTCAGTTATCAGTCATTACCACCTTTCTAGCCATATCATCTATCACATACGGAACTGTAGTAATCGCACCGTGAAAACTTATAAGTGTAGCGGTATCTACAACGCCACAAGCAAACATCGCGTCATACTGACGTCACGCCAAATCCTGCATCGCGCAAGCAAAGTTGACCGCGCAACTAGCATAGATACAACGGCCCGACATGAATCATCGGGCAGTTGCCCGCCAGACACAACACCCGTCTGGTCGGAGGATCCTCCCTTTTCTACAGAGTATGAGTGAACTTTACACGCTGTTCCTCATACCTCTATATAAGTAATAGCTTGAAATGTCCCGTCAATCCCAAGCATCACGTGAAATGACAGCTCACTTCACTTAAGTTTTTACGGTGACATGTTTACAGAATATACCGACTGAACTAGGTTACCATGGTAACTATAAAGTCGATAATCACTCAATAGTTTACGAGAGCCGCCTAATGTCGTTTACTCTGTAATTAAATATGTTTTGTTTTTCAAGTTGACGACTTCTTTTCGTGGCTTTTAGACGATTGGGTTTGGTTTTTCCAAAAAAGCAAGATACCTTTTAGTTAATATTTATCGTTAATAACACATCAATTTACGAACTTTCTTCGTTACACAGCGACCAATTATAATTATGACTCCGCGAGCAATGCTCGTGTTTTTCAAACACAGTTAAGAAACTGCGTTTGTTTTCCAACACTGCAAAATTTAAACTTTTGCATATGAAATTCTTGCACAAACATTCCCAGTGCTATAAAGTTGGAGCATCAGTTCTGCTAGTTGAAACTAGTTAACAAAACAAAGATTTCAATTAACTAGACGCAAGTTGTCCGGAGTTGGTGTGTAATGTTGTTAGCCAGGAGCCTCGGGATCTCCTGACATCGGCACGTTCGGGTGCTTCAGAATCACTTGGTAATTTGATTACAGACCTATCTGTGATATTGAAGAATGCAATGTTAGTATTTAAGAAACTCGTGAAGGAACATTACTTGTTGTTGTGATCTTGTTTTCGTAGCTGCAATATTATGGAAGTAGTCGACATTTATTTTCGTTATTTATATGTATATTTAGTATGTATTTATAAATGTATCAATTATACAGCATACATTTTCGAAATATCTTATTTAAAAAAAGATAATTGGAGATCTAAAATCGGTATAATTTGGCTGTAACACTATTTTTCGAAAAAAATTTTTTTCAAAAAAGTAACATTGTAGACCTTTGTATCCTGCTTATGCGTATGAAGTTTCATTAAAATCGGTTCATTCATTTCGAAAAACAAGGGCTTGAAAGTTTGTATGAAATGCCGTACGGCGTAAACGCTTTTAAGGATAACACTAGTGACAGCTCTCTTAAAACCTTACTTCTTTAACATTTCTAGGGTGAGGTTTTTACAGAATAAATCGGCAGAAAAGGTGATTGCTTTATCTGGTTTGGTAGCGAAACGACATCGAATTGGAAATAGACAGTAAAACTGTCGGAATTACGTAAGAGTCAATTGCTTACCCTACTAACAGTACCTATACGTAACGTGTGGGGCGGCGGGGAGGCACATTACTATACGAGAATTTTCTTTAAACAAATGCTAGGTATTTTGTATTCTCTACCTACTATATTTTTTTTTATTTCCCTTTACTATTCCTCAGTACGACAAAGGTCTTCCTTTTCTCCTTCCACTTACCTACCATGATCTACAACTTTTGGCGTACAATCTATATATATACAGACGCCAGTACATCAAGCTACCTGAAACTGACAAATTTTCCCAATCAACTTTGAACCTTATACTCTAACGATAAAGTTGAAAATCTATTGAAGAAATTTGACAGATTGTAGTATCTTGATGTGCTGGCATCTGTACACAAATAATACAGCTGAAGAGTGTTTTTGTATGTTTGTTTGAACGCCCCAATCTCTGGAACTAACAGACTTGAAAAATTATTTTTGCATTTGATAGCCCAACTTTTGAGAAAAGTTATAGGCTATTTACTATCACGCTACGACATTTAAAAGCCGGACAAAAACAAAACAAGTCGGAAA
Organism: Luperina testacea; assembly: GCA_927399505.1. Lineage (NCBI taxonomy): Eukaryota > Metazoa > Arthropoda > Insecta > Lepidoptera > Noctuidae > Luperina > Luperina testacea. The sequence goes on along the minus strand of OV656777.1, from coordinate 8,760,780 downwards.
GAACGCTAAGTGAAGATGAGGTAATAGCGCGGGCGGGCGATGGGATACGATGCGATGGATCGGGCACTGAAATACCACGCGGACGATGTCGCGGGCAGAAGCTAATAAATAGTTCGTAATATATCTATCTAATCGACACCTATATGTTGCAAACCCTGCTCCACCTCTTATCCTGGCCTCTGTGTGCCAAAACATGCAGTCAAAGTGCGTTCCACTGACGACTCCGTGGAAGTGGCAAAGTTTTGGGCCAACAAGATCAACAATCAATGTACCAGATATATGTGATGATGTGTGTGTGTGTGTGTGTGATGTATGTGTGTTCAATTGTACCAGTGACACGACGAAGAGAAGAAGAAGAATCAACTTCTATTACAAAAGTCTCTTCTATTCAATACTGCACAATTCCAGCAAAAACTTCTTACATGCAAAAAAGCTCATCTGCAACTATCCTCCGTTCGCTACGGACGTTGGGACTCGTTGACTAAAAAAGATTTCAATTACGCCGTAGTCACAAGTTGCCGGCAGTTCAACGTAACGTTGTTAGTGGAGTTCTAGTTAGCCGTTAGCTTCAGAACTGTGTGGAGTACTTGGTACTTGTGTTACTGGATAAGGGTGAAAGTGGGTTTTGATGGATAGGGGTCTGTGAGAGTTGAAACACAAGATACGTGATATAAAATTGTTTATTCTGTATCGGCATCACTTTTACACGTCATATCACGAAAATAAAATAAGCTAGTTTGACTCGACGTTTCCTATCTAACTATGAACCGTTTTGAGAGCAGTGGTGATGATATAATTTACACAAGGTAAAGTGCCTGTCTGGACTCGAACCTACAACCTACAACTCGTCAGTCGGGTCCGTTACCACTGAGTCACCATTGCTCTCCTATAACTACGGGTGTGCCTATAGTGCGATTTTATTTTAAAAATTTTTTAAAGTACACATTTTTTGGCTGACACAAACAGTTGACGAAAATCGTTGAAAAATATACCTATATTATTCATCCCTTACCAAACTTCAATACCTACTCGACCCAAATGTACGGGACAACTTATCAGTTTTTCTCAATTACGAAGTTGGTCCCATAGAGAAAGTTGTTCGGTTTGATGATCTGTAACACACTCTAAGGGGCTGGCTCCACGAGCGAGAGAATCGCGGCGATATTATCGTCGTGCCACGTATTTCTATACACTCTCTATGGAACCGTCTCCACACGGCGATATTATCGCCGCGATGCGACGAGTGGCAATGAGCGCGCGAAACGTCATTACATCGTCGCTAGCCCGCCGCGACTAGCAGCGCGGGCCCGCCGCGCGCTCGCGACGAGCGCGCAGCGGGCGCGCTGTCAAACGCAGCGTCATTTCAGTGTTGCCTCTCGGCAAGGACGTTTCGAGAAGTTTTTTAAACAATAGTACAATGTTTGACAAGGAAACGCGGCGATACCGTTACGAGTCGCCGCGGAAACGCTGCGATTCCGTTACGACTCGCGACGATACGCGGCGGAATTATCGCTCGTTCGTGGAGATTATCCGACGATATAAGGGCGGACTCGTCGCGATTCTCTCGCTCGTGGAGCCAGCGCCTTAACTGGTCAAGCCTCGCGCGTACTACATTGTGGCACGATACAATAGAAAATCAATTGTGTCTCATTAGCGGAACTTGAGAGGATTTGACCATACCTTTCTGATACATGCTGCATAACTCATTTTTGACAAAATATACCTTACGTTATTTCATTATTCCATTAACGATATGTCTCAATGATTTCTAAACTATTGCAGTATACACTGTAATATTGCACTGTTCAATATCACAGATAATCAAATTACCTAGTGATTCTAAAGCACCCGAACGTGCCGATGCTAGGAGCTCCCGAGGTTCTTGGCTAACAACATTACACCCCAAACAACTTAAGTACGTCTAGTTAATTGAAATCTTTGTTTTGTTAACTAGTTTTAACTTGCAGAACTGATGCTCAAACTTTATAGCACTGAGACTACTAAGAGTGTTTGTGCGAGAATTTCAAATGCAAAAGTTAACGTTTTGTAGCATTGGAAAACAAATGCAGTTTATGAAATACTAGCTGCGCCCCATAGTTTCACCCGTGTAAATGTAGATCCCGTGGGAATATCAGGATAAAAAGTAGCCTATATGTTAATCCAGGGTGTCAGTTACCTCCATACAAAATTTTACCAAAATTGGTCCAGCCGTTTGAGCGTGAAGTAGTAACAAACATATAAACACACACACACACAAACTCACAAACTTTCGCCTTTATAATATTGTGATGTTTGAAAAACATGAGCATTGCTTGTGGAGTCATTATTATAATTTGGTCGCTGTACAACGTAGAAAGTTCGTTAATTGATGTGTTTTCACTGATATGATAATGAATGTAGGTACCGTGTTTTGGAATTATTAACTATAAACTAGCCAAGTGCGAATCGGACTCACACACAAAGGGTTCCGTACCACAAGGCAGAAAAAACGCCGAAAAAAACACGTTTCTTGGGCACCCAAGGCCCAGTGCGGATTGGTAGATGTCACGTCTTCGAAGTTATGGTTCTAGAACGTAGTTTCCGGCATGTTCTAGAATGTCGAAAAATTCGATGTATTTCTCACAATATTTTCGTTTAACGTTAGAGCAGTGTTGATGAAATAATTTAGACAAAGTAAAGCGCCTCTCTGGGTTCGAAACTACGATCTACAACTCGTAAGTAACGACCATTACCACTAAATACAGGTAAAGTAACTTTTCATGTGACTATGGTGCTTAAAATGATTACGAAGTATATTTTCATGTTACCAAAGAGACAATCGATAAAGTAATAGAAACGTAATCAGTTATTCATGACCTTTACTGTCAAACGAAACCCAATCGTTATAAAAGCCATGAAAAGAAGTCGTAAACTAGAAAAAAAAACATATTTAATTACTAAGCAAACAACATTAGGCGGCTCTCGTAAACAAATGAGCGATAATCAACTTTATGGTCACAATGGTAACCTAGTTCAGTTAGTCTATTCAGTAAAAAAAAAATCACCGTGAAAACTTAGTTGAAATGAGCTGTCAAAAGTGGCAATCAGTCTAGCATCAGACGTAATGACAGCTCATTTCACTTAAGAGTAAACTAGTCGCGAGCTCGAACTCACTGGTAGTCATGGCCAAAAAGCACGCTGTCTCACCTGACTTGATGTCTAACAGAGCTAGTATCAGTGATGAGCAGATAGACGCTAGTCTACACGCACAACGTCCAGTTCTCACGCACAGAAACAACATTCCGAACTAATAGGCGCGTAAAAAAATTCGATACGTGCTTTGGGAAATCGTATTTTATGAAAAAACCACTGGATAAATCAATTATAAATAAAGTTTATTGAACTCTTCGATAACTGAGTTTTGTCGGCACGGACTTGGATTTGAAGATTTTACAGTTCTTTTATTACTTATTTACACCCAAAGTTAGGTTAAAAATAGCAAGAAAAACGAATCTTTGTTGGCTCATAACTTTTTAATGGTTTTTTATTTTACTGTTCTGTTTCCATACAGACTCAATTAATAATAAGTCAAAACGATATCAAGTTTAACTTAGGGTGCACAATGTCAAACAGTGGAATATTCTCCCGAAATTTGTATGGAAACAATATCGACTAGTGGCACCTTAAGTTATCATGGTGACATTTTTACAGAATAGATAGGCATGTAGAATGACAGCTCACTTCAAGGTCACTTCACTTAAGTTTTCACAGTGTTTTTACAGAATGAGTAGATCGATTGTAAAGGCTCATAAAAATGTATGAAAAATTTTGTTTGTAGTCTATGTGTCAGAATACGGAGTATTTGTGGGGCTATTTGTCACATCTAGGTCTCGAGTCCGACTGAAACCCGCGCGGTATGTACCTCTACCCACAGCGGCAGCGAATATCGCTCAGGTTTGAATAGGCCTTAAATAGATGAGATAGGTATGTGCTTCTTCGTTTAACCCTTTATTTTCTCAAATCGGGATTAAATAATCGTACCAAAAAATTCGTATAAAAAAATTCGATTTGACAAAATAAAGAGTGTTTTCTCCTTTTTCAAACACCGGGGGTGTTTGAAAAAGGAGAAAAATTATTGTATGTATATTAGTATGTTTTTTATTGTAAAAAGAAAGTTGTTAGAGGTATCTTCATGATTTTTTCTATCGTATCAAATTACTTGTATTATGTTTTCAACACACTATCTACCTAGCATATATCCTGAAGAATATCATATATTTTTCAGATTTTGTTTACTGTAGTCGATCATATACTTTTATTGTTTCTAAAACTTGCGTTTTTTGTGTTTAGGTCCTGTAAGCCCCGTAATTAGGTACTTTTATTGTAGAGTAACTGGCAATGATACGTAGAACTTTCGGTATTCTGGGGAACCAATTAACCTCGGCGAATTCAAGGAAATTTAGCTGGGTACTGAATAAATCACAATCAACCCTTGATTTCTTAAATACGTATACTTAACTTTACGATATGTTCTTAGATCCAACTCTTTTATTTATCAAATACACCAACAATGACAGTATGAGACCCAACGGCTGATAATACATTTTAGAATTTAGCCATACGTTTAAAATTGTTAAATGACCACCAGTGCACACACCACTGGTGGCTAAATGGTAACAGCCGCGACTTACGAGTTATAGGTTCGATCCCAGATAGGCGCTTTACTTTGTGTAAATCATTCTATCACCACTGCACACAGAACGGTAAAAGAAAACATCGTGAGGAAACCGGCATGTCCTAGAACAAAACATACGAAGACATGTGACATCTACCAAACGACATGGACAGTGGGCTCGCGTGGTGGTTTACGGTCCTCTCCTTCTCAAGAGAGGAAGCCTGTGTCCCAGCAGTGGGAATTTTATAGGCTGATCATGTTAAGTTTGTAAAGTGCAGTCAAGCTATTTCAAAAGAGAGAGTATCTTTTGCCTGCATTGTAAGCAGTGCCGTATTATCCATAAGGCACTTTAGGCCAGTGCCTAGAGGCCCACTATGACCAGGGGCCCAGCACTCCCGATTAAAAAATGAAAAAAAAATGGGATTGTGTTTTCACTTAAAGGAAAGCGTATACCTTTGCAATATGATGACTGAAGTCTGTTGTTGATGATGATGGTACCTTCATTCTATTTCGTAATGTAGACAGTAAAAATTTCCAAATTGCGTTGTTGTGGTATGAAAAAGGGGGGCCCGAAACGAGCTGTGCCTAGGGGCCCCGAGATGGTTAATCCGGCCCTGATTGTAAATGCCATAAACCCATCAAGGAGTATTTAAGGATGGCAGGTGGTCTTCTGTAGTTTCTGCCGACCCCCATGGGAAGAAGGGGTGAAAGTAAATTAGTTTTACAGAAAACCTCATTCTTGCTTTTCCCAGTGATCTAGAGAACCCGTCTCAATCGGAAATGTTCCGGTCAGATGACAAGATAGGGGGAATCGTGGCAAGTCATTATCACTGCGGGTGACAGGCGAACGAGTGACCGCGTTGATGTTATCAGTTAACAGATGATTGACTTTATTGTTACTGCGTTTAACCTCTGTGTTATATGTATTATACACTCAAAATTGTACTTATTTTGCACGAAGGACATTGTTTTCCATCCAAAAGCCTAGCCTTTATTTTAAATCCCTGAAATATTTAAGAAGTACGATCAGCAACAAAAGTTGATTAAAACTTCAGTTTTTTCAATCTCGATTATTGAGCAAAATATTTGTTCAAAATTGTAGCAGAAGTACAATGCAATTTTGAACAAATATTTTGCTTATTATCTGAGATTAAAAAAACTAAAGTGTTGATATTTTCTTCAATAACTGAGATTAAAAAAACTGAAGTGTTAATCGACTTTTGTTGCTGACTGTACCTACGGAATATTATGAGTGGGTTCTCCGCAGTTAAATCTATTCTAATACTAATATTAAAGCTGAAAAATTCATCTGAACGAATCTCATTCATTCAATTATTGAGGAAAGGGTAAATACTATTTAACATCACACTACGACTCTTAAGAGCCGAGCAAAAAGAAAAAGAGTCAAAAATAACCTTCAACGAAAACGCAGGCGATGCAACGGGGTGGGCTGAAGGAACAAAAAATTTCACGTGGACGAAGTCGCGGGCAGAAGGTAGTTTTGTAACGAATCTACGGCCGATATTATTCTTGAAAAGTTGTGTTGCTGAAGTATGTGTTCTCGCGAAAGTGTCACCCATCAATAGTTAGAATTGATCAGCAAGCTCCGCCACATTTCCGTTAGTCTGCACCGAATCCGGCAGCTGTCAGACCACAAGAAACCATATTTAAAAAAAAAAACGTGTGTAGTCGGGAGTCCCTCGACCGTAACAAAGTTCCTTACCCGATATTTACACGCACACACACTGGTATAATATAATCGAAAGAGACAGAGAGAGATAGAAAAAGTATGAATTTAATTACGCGTTTTTAACACAGAGCCATCTAGTATAAGTTTTTAGAAGCTCTCATAAAGTTGTCGCCATCTTGGATTTTCATTTTAACCTCGCTATCGGTTTAGCACCCTCGAAAACCCATGAAACAAAAAAAAAAGTTTTCACAGCCGCCATCTTGGGTTTTTCTTTTGACCTCGTGACGATGTCTACCAGTTTAGTCCAAGCCGCATTAAAGAATTATATTCGGTCTTCAGCCAACTTAGCCACATCACTACGAAGGACGTCCTACAATTTGGAGGCAATAATTTCTAGTCTACCAGACAGGGCGACAATAAACGTGCTTACAGGAAATAATTGGTTTTATTGGCACAATTTATTCCTTATTCTTACTATAAATTATCGGTGATTGTTCCACAAGCTATTTTTTAGGACAAAACTACTATTGTGGTTGGTTTTATTGTTGTACTAGGCGGGTATCCCATCCGTGGCGGGTTCACGGATGAGTGCTAACGCGTACCCGTGTTCCCGCCGTAAAGCGGCAGAAGAGGACGCCATGGAGTTTTAGTGGGTTAGAGTTCCACATAACTGCACTATCTCCTCGTGGTAGTGCAGAATGCATGAGCATTTCTCCACGATAAAAAAAAACTAGGCGGGTTTCACATCTCCGCCGCGAAACCATAGCAGCGAAACGTAATTCCGCCAGGACTTATCCGTTGTACGACATGATTCTTATCTTTCCCGCGTGATTTTCACGGAAGCCAATTACATCTCTGCGCTCAGCCCACTATTTTGTTACGGTTGCCGCATTTATTTCGCACGTATCTGTGGCAGTCGACAAGTTTATAAAGCGAAACTTATTTTTTTTTTATTGTTAAATGGATGTTAATTTTACCGAAGGACTAATCTAAGAGGTCCGGAGTAGACCTATAGCGTATTTACTAATTCGTTAGCGACGACATTTTGCTCCGATTTCTAAAAGTTTACTGACTCTTATGATATTCCACTAAATATACATACTCGAATCGCAACATAATGTAATAATGTTTCTTAGCAGAAATTGTTAAGCGGTTTCCCACCATTATTTTCGTTGTGGAGGTGTGCTAAGGCCCTAAGAGAGGTCTTATAAAAATAAAGAAATTGTAGAAAATGTTTGAAATAACTACTGCCTTACAAAAACACGAGGAATTGACACGTTTTTATAACAGAGTTATGTTGTACCATGCAATAGAGCGTGAGCCTCCTTTTCTTTCAGCGGGATTGTCCGAAAGGGTTACCGCTGGCCCGGAACATAAAGGGCTAAGGAAGGAACACGGGTGGGTTTTAGTCAGTAAGAGTCTGACACTCCCTTCTGCTCCACCCAGAGCGGGAGGAGTTATTATATGATTACCCATCCTGAAAAAAAAAAGCCTCCTTTTCTTATCCAGATAAGTTAACCGGGAAAGCATAAATCAGCCTACTTCTGGGACTTCTGCTCTCAAAACGGTAAAAGAAAACATCGTGAGGAAACCGGCATGTCCTAGAAACAAAAAATCGAAGAACATGTCTTCGATTTTATGTCACAACATCTACCAACCCGCACTGGACCCGCGTGGTGGATTTACTCCCTCTCACTGAGAAGAGGCCTGTATCCCACCAGTGGAAACATTATAGGCTAATTATGCCCCTTTAAATCAGGCCCTAAACCTTTTGTATTTCTATACATAGTGTCAGCAGTCATAACAATATGGCGCACCGTCATTGTCATATCCGGGTATTTAAACAATAAAACAAACCGCCAGTTGACTTGAATTAATTCTGAGGTACAACCGTAATAGGTGTTTTAGTAACCGTGCCGGATTTAAATAATTTAAGGCATTACGGCAAAAATTGCAGTAAGTAATTGTAGTGCCCCTCCCAGCCTCGGAAAGCACGCTAAGCCGTTGGTCCCCGCTGTCGTTCGTAGATCTTAGACAGTCGTTACGGGTAGTCAAAGGCCCACAAAGTCTGACAACCAGCCTTAAGGTTTTGTCTTACCAGTAACTGGGTTATGGAGATCAGATAGGCAGTCGCTCCATGTAAAATGGTGTTCAGCAGCATCCGATTAGCCTAGGAAGCCGACCCTGACATAGTTAGGAAAAGACTAGGCAGATTAATTGATTCTGAACAAAAGAGGAATCACTTACAAAACGTTGTCAAACCAAACCAACCTACCTTTTACCTTTAGTTTGGTTTAAAGATCGATTTGCAGTACAAACTTGTTTACTCAGAGTAACAATGCTAGCCAAACGTTAAAATACAATGTAAATAAAACCTTTTCGGTAATCGAAACTGCACGTAGCGCAAACTAAACTTCCGAAAATCCACATCGTAGGTACTCAGCGTACACAACGCTCCCCAAAGGAAATAAACACCAGTTTGGCGAGTAAACATCGATTACAGAGAGTTCGATGCATGAATCGATTTGTTCGATTCGATTATATTTAGATTGTAGTGCTTACCCGACCGGCTGGCGACGGGCCGTTAAAATTACGACTTGTTTTTGGAACAAGAAATTGGATTGAAGTTGCATGGAAGTGAAGCGACAGGTAAACAAACATGGTGGTCGCAGAAGGCATATCGGCAGTAATTTTGAATGAGTACTCATGTTTTTAAATTCAGGCCTATGCACACGATGCTTTTTATAAGCGCGCTCCATGTAAGTGCTCATACACACGAACGGCACCCGTCAACGGCAGCTGCCAGCACCCGTCGACGCGTCTACGGATGCCGCGGCAGCTAAACGTCGACTTCGAATTTTCTGCCTTGAAAAATCAGCTGATTCGCGTTTACAGACAATTAAATAAACGCCGCGTGCCCTTAAAATTTTTGTCATATTTTGCTATGCCAGAGATTGTACCATCAGCGGGATTGTCCGAAATCAGCGGGATTGTCCGAAAGGGTTACCGCTGGCCCGGAATATAAAGGGCTAAGGAAGGAACACGGGTGGGTTTTAGTCAGTAAGAGTCTGACACTCCACCCAGAGCGGGAAGGGTCATTTGAAGACTTCTCACCCTCAAAAAAAAAGCAGGGTTGCGTCGAAATATCCTGAAAATAATAGCTACCAAGAACAGTAACAAATCAATTCTATTTCGATGTTTCCTGATAACTTCGCAGTGACAGATAGTTTACATAATAACTTCGAAACACAATAATACGGCAGGAATTAATGATTTCAGGAACTTTAGTGAGTTCGTCTGGTTTGTGTCCGGCTATTAAGAAGAGTACACATGGCTACTCACGTGCATTTAAATGGGTTAGGGCTATTCTTGATAACATAACACAACATCACGCCTATTTTTGCTGAAGGGAGTAGGCAAAGATGCAGTAATTAACACGGCCAAAATGTGGAACTGTCTACCGTCTGCATTCCCTGCCATATAAAACTCGTCACCCTTCAAAGCAATAGAGGTTACTTCTGGGTACGCTCGTTCCATCGTACACCTCATCCATCGCTTTCCATCAGGCGTGATCGAGTTCAAAGCAGGCCCATTTAGCAATATAAAAAAATTACACCCATTTTCCGGTTGAGTTCAAATCCTGCAATATCGGGCGACCCTGTTCCTTCTGATCAGACACAAATACAGACTCCAGGCAGCTAATGAGAATTTCCTTATGAAAAAACCCAAAAACACTCTCAATTGAAATGATCCTGGGAGTTAAAAATATAATAATACTAGCGTCACGTCCCTGCTTTGCACTGGTTTTACGACTTGACGAAACATCGATATTTCTTTCTTATAATTATGTAGGTAAGTCTAATATTAATGCTTTATACGCGCAGGCAAACAAGGAGGGCTTCGTGACGGTGGAGTCGAAGTGTAGGAAGCCCATTTGCCGTAATCGATGTAGTACTGCACTGGTAAAACCAAATATTTTGCTGCGTCCTGCAACACCGTCGACGCAGCTGTACGTATCCCGTCTGCATCAGTCCACGGTGGCTGAGGACATCGTGGAATACATCAGAATCAAGACCAATTGGACCTTGAGAGTAGAGAAGTTGGAATCGCGCCACAACAAAACTTCTAATCGTTTGTGGTGCGGGTTCCAACTCAGTACCTAGAAACCTTCATGAAGGAAGAAAGGCCGAAAGGTGTGGCGTACCGACGTTTTTGTGGAAGGTTACGCGATACCACGCAGCATAACACGACACCGAAACAGTAATCACTTCGTGCGCAATAGTTTATTTTTATAATTAAAATATGTATGTTTAGGTTAAGGTATTTATCTATGGGCCTGTGTCGCCTGAAATAAATGTATTATTATGTATATTATACATAACATGTATAAAAGTAACGCGACGCGCACATTTTCTAAATTATGGAGAAAACCGTATCAAAATCCGTAGCGTAGATTTGACGAACAACGCGGTTACACTGACAGGCCCGAAAAGCGACTTTAATTTGTACTAATATATCTATTATAGATATAGATGTAAAGAAAGAAAGAATAAAGTTCATATATTTATTAATCACAAAATCCACAAATCTTTGAAATTTTATCTTAAAATATATAAGCTAGTCTTACAGTCAATTACTGATTTACAATTTAATAACTATACAATACATGTAGCAGTTCGTGAAACACAATATACAAAATAAAAAATAATGTTTCAAACAACAATAGTGTGTGTCTCACGACTGCGCCAAAAAGGTTCTTTTCAGCTGCCAGACAGACGCTGTCTGACTCTGGTTTTCTAAAGAAATTTTAGGGACAAGTGACGGGGAGTACACACAGTTTCGACATACCTAATACATACATTTTATACTTATAAATAAATAAACTAGTGATCAAATACACATCATCACAAAAACAAATTCTTAGCAAAATCTGTTATTCGCGATCATCTGTGCACTCAAACCGCAACAAGCATGTCAGTTTTTTTTAAGGCGAAACTGTACTATAGCAGGCTACCTCGCAGGCATCTCTGCATAACCCTTCAGGAAATACAGGCGTTGTTGTGTTGTATAGAAGATAAATCACATTTTTTTTTTTTGCTTTTACCTTTGTCATTAATTTTATTATACCTAGGTGTATTATTGGATAAAAAGCAAATACTCGTAGATAAAGACTTTTAAGTTTCAGTGCCATACTTTGGCGCAGAGCCAGCGATGTAAAATACGTAAACATCACTGAAATTCCACCATACCTAGGATTCCCGTCCAAACATGTAGATATTTTAGAAGTGTGTCATGAACAGTACCATTATTAATTTTATTTTAAAGTTGTTTGGAAATCGGTTGTATGGGCGCGATATGTTACATGAGAGGAATGGAAAATGTCGTTAGGAAAGTTTTGAGTAGGTATGAATGTCGATGGCTATAAGAGTAGGGGAAGACCAAAGAAACGATGGATAAACTGTGTGTATGATGACATGGTTAGAAAGGTGTGACTACCAACATGCCGACTAATAGAGAAGTATGGAAGAAAAAGACGTCGCGTCGCAACGACCCCGAATAAATTGGTATAAAAGTAGGAAAATGACTATTCATTTTGTGTTCAGACGTTTCACTTCGAGTGACAAATACCGAATAAAAGACAAAATGCCTACCTACAAAGCCTTAACTGTGAAAACTATGAAACCATCGACCAATCACCTGACCAAGCTTTGCCGTTCTGATGATGAGCTACGACTTGACTCAGAAAAACTAACCTTATCGTTACGTGTGACGTGAATACAGGGAGGTTTGTAATTAACCCATTGAAAGAAAGAAATGAAAGATAATACATTTATTTAGCACAGACTAAACGACACACAATACACCAGATAGTTAGATAATAGTAGTACATCAGATAAAAACAAAGTCCGATGTAAGAAATTAGCAGGAAAGTGTGCCTCACGGCTGCGCCAAAAAGGCCCAGTTCAGCAAAAATTCCAGACAACTAGTGCCTGACGCTGGTTTTCAATTGGACCTGATGTGTGAGGTGATGGATGTAAATCAGTTTTATACTGCATCGTAATGTGTATGCATAATAAATAACTAAATAAAAATAATTTTGTTTCACATAAAAATAGTAACGAGTAACGACAACGTAAAGACACTGAACGAGACAAGTTGTATTGTTATCACGTCTAGGGGCGGTTAGTGTCATAAAAAATCTTTTTTGACACTTTGCGAGACACTAGCTGACCGTTACAAGTAGTTAGTAAGTAAACAGACGGGTTTGTGGCTAAGTAATAACTACCGCACGGGTCGTCAGAAGTCCAAAAGTTTAGGGCACCAATGGGTCGACACCCCTTGGTACCCCAGACTTTTGGACTTCTTCCCAATTACTGGATAATACGATTATTACCCAGTAATTGGGTTGTGGGGGTCAGATAGACAGTCGCTCCATGTAAAATACTAGTATTCAGCTGCATCCAGTTAGACTGGAAGCCGACCACAACATAGTTTATAAAGGCTAGACAGATGTCTACTTACTGTGCCCCAATCTATAGATATTCCAATAATAAATCTGAAGAGTTATTTGTGTCTTTGAACGCGCTAATCTCTGGAACTACAAGCAGGATTTAAAAAAAAAATGCATTTGATAGCCCAATTCTTGAGGAAGGCTAAAGGCTATTTAATATCACGCTACGACCCTTAGGAGCCGAGCAAAACCAACAAAAAGTCAAAAAGAACTCATAAGCGAAAACGAATTAATAGCGCGGGCAGGCGATGCGACCGGGGGAAAAGGAAATTCAACGCAGCGGAAATCGCGGGCAGAAGCTAGTAACTACTTATAAATTCAACCAAAGGGTCTCTCCCTCGGGCCAGCGGGCGGAGAGTAATGGGTAGCTCACCATCCGATCAGGACCAGGCCCGTGCCGGACGGCGCGTGCGTGTTCCACGCGCGCCTCAACGAAATGTCAGCATCAAATGAAGGGGCCCGTCAGGACCGAAGCCTGCCGGCTCAGCGGGATTGTCCGAAAGGGTTACCGCTGGCCTGGAACATAAAGGGCTAAGGAAGGAACACGGGTGGGTTTTAGTCAGTAAGAGCCTGACACTCCCTTCCGCTCCACCCAGAGCGGGAGGGGTCACTTGATGAATTGCCATCCTGAAAAAAAAAAAAGGGTCTCTCCCTGTGGTCGTTGACAGAACTAAGTGTGCATACACACCAGCGACATGCGTCGATGACAGAGGCAACTGCAAGCGTCGACGCGTGTCAGCGACAACCGACGACGCATCGGCGGCGTATTTGTCGCTCGTGTATTTGAGCACCGTACTCAAATGCCGTATGCACACCTAGTGAATTTATAGATTACTTTAAGTAAAAGCAATAGTAGTATGATCAAGGACAAACTCCACTTAACATTAATTTGGCAGAAGCCAAATGACAGCGGTATGGAATGGAATCTCTCGACAATCCCCCGTAGCATCGCGAGTGCTGCCAACTTTGTTATACAGAATACTTTATTAACTTGCAGTTTGTAAACGGCGAAAGCAATTTTGAGGTGCTCAGTTTGTGTTTGTTATTAAGTCAATCAAAGATATGAGAGGCTTCACGAGCCCCGGAACTGAAGCTAGGATCCCCTAAGACTGCAGTGGCCGCATTTTGCTGCTACTGAGAAATTCTGAATTCTTTAGAATCATCTTGTTTCGGAATGAGACATTGTATACTAAAACTACCATCTGCCCGCGCCTTCGCCCGTGTTGATGTTGGAAATTATTCAACGGGAAAGTGCTACCTGGACAAGAAAAGGGAAAAGGTAAGAGACAGGGTTACTTTCGTATTAATATTAAGTATGGATAGGGTGAATGTGACAAGTGCCAAGGAATTCTGGAAGACATTGCTATACAACGTGCCGCTACAATAACGACATTAATTTAACACACTTTTTCACATTTCTTCTTCCCAGATAAAGCACTAGAGAGTGGTGAACGGCGGGAGTTTTGGGGGACTGTCTTGTGATAAAAGATTTTATTTTTGGAAGTAGGCTTGCACAAACACTTTTATACGTCAATCATATTTTTTTAAACTAGATGTGATCGGCGTTTCCTATCTGACTACTCTGATAAGAAAGGCCGAAACAGGCTCAGGTCACATTCTCTTTTAAAGTCCAGACATAATCTTGGTCAGATTATATGGATACCATGTAGATCGATGTCTGAGATGGTCTTTTGAGGAAAGAACTGCCAAGTAAGTGCACGCATTTGTCAGAAATCGTGCAGGACTTTTGTAATTTTGACGTTCAAAATATGCAAGCTCACAGCCTAGTTTGAAGAAATGACTTTTGATTTTGAAAGCCAGGGTTTCCAACTGCGGTGGCCGCCATATAGCGTCCGCAGTTTACCGTTGAATGACGCCACGGAAACGTTATACCTATGTACAGACGCCAGCACATCAACTTACTACAATCTGTCAAATTTCTTTAATCGATTTTCGACTTTATCGCTAACACATTAGGTTCAAAGTTGATTGGGAAAATTTGACAGTTTCGGGTAGCTTGATGTGCTGGCGTCTGTACATATATGAGAGTAAGTTAGTGTGTTTCTCTAAAGAGCGTTTTTGACACCGTAAAGTCAAACCCAGGTGCCATCATTTTCATGACGGACGTCACAATGCCGTTATATGGCCAGCGCTCTCCTAGGAGACCGTAGCACTTATGCTAGTGCAACTGACTGACCAAAGTGTACCGGGCAAACGCTTACGTTTGCCCGGTACACTCTGGTCAGTCAGTTGCGCTCGGTGCTGTCTGGCTAATCTTTATAAAGGCACTTGGCACATAACCTAGTGTAGCTCGTACTGGCATAAGAAATGAATAACTTAATCTCAGGGAGGATACCGTTTTAGAAAAGACTAGCAGCGCCCCGCGGTTTCACCCGCATAAGTGTCAAACCAGGGTTAAAAAGTATGCTATGTGTTATTCTGATGTATAAGCTATATTACTGTAAAGTTTCATCAGAATCCGTTCAGTAGTTTTTGCGTGTAAAAGTAATAAAAATCTATCCATCGACCTCACAAACTTTCGCGTTTATAATATTCAGTAGGATTTGTGAGAACTCGGAGTCGTGTTGGTCCACCAGTTTTAATAAACAACAGCATAATTTTTAAACCACATGTGCCACTTGTGACTCTCACAACAGAGATTTTGGAAGGTAAAATCGCCACATCTTAATATATTTTTTTTTACATTCAAACGGCTTCATTGTCTACTGTCTTTATAAGCCTTGCTTAGTTGATATAGGGTAAGGATGCCTATTATGAGATACCATTTCTATTTTTGACTATAAAACCAAAACTGTTACATTTGAAACTTTCTGAGATATAGTTTTAGATAGGAAATTTAATTGACTTTAAATGTGTAATAGCTATTCAGTGCTAAATACAATCTTTTTCTAGCCATGCTGTAAAAAGTCAAAAATACCAGAAAAAATGTCCAAGGCAAATGGTCTCCTATTATGAGATATTAGGGTTTGCTAATATAAGATAGTATCTCATATTAGGTTCCTTAAAATTTTAGGGATAAATTTCATTTATTTTGTTTTGTGAACATAGGTGATTACAGGTGTTTTACAATATAAATGTCAAGTACACAAACCATGTTCCGAAACAAACAAATAAAATAATATCAATGTCATACTCACATTTTTATTGTAACTTATTAATTAAATATTATTGACAAACATCAGTCTTAATATTTTGGTACTTTAATTATTAATTATAGACTAGCATCAGTCTTCAAAATAGGTTAACAATAATTATTGTTTGTACTTTAGTAACACAAAACGATTTGGTGTTCCTAAGGGGGGTACGCTTAGGAACACCAAATCGTTTTGCAGCTCTTAAGTAACCCATTTCATTTCTTCGTACTGCATTCACAGCCTGTATCATGGCAGTGTGGTCCCAGGTCTTCCTTTTGATAGGAGGCATCTAAAATAAAAAAAATATAGGATTTAATACAACACCTAGAATAATTGCTCTTTTTGTGTACCCCAATATGGGATATCTCATTTTAGGAACCCCAGCATATCTCATATTAGGAAAATAATAGTTTTACAAAATGGATGCCAATTTTTTTGTTTAAAAAAGAAAACACAATAAAACTGCATTTACATCTTAAAATTGATCATATAAGTTACAAATAAAATATATATTAAGAGCTTTTAACGTAATAATGAAGTTGTTACATACCTTGTAAACATTTGATCAAAAATATTTGGTTTTATGAGAATGTTATAACCTGCATGCACACGTTCTTAGATCGCCGTTGGCCGGCGAGCACTAGCAGACGTTTAGCGCTGTTGCCGCGTCGATTCAAGCGACACTAGCGCCAAATGGCTGACGTGAATAGTTTGACCAATACCTTGCTATCTCATATTAAGCGCCTATCTCATAATAGGCATCCTTACCCTATAAGGTGGCTAGTAAATTAACCTTCCAATTAAACAGTTGCCAATAGGAGCTAATAAGCCAGTCTGAACTAAGAGAACAATGGTATCAAATTGCTCTGTAGTTCCGCTGAGACAATAGCCCCGGCTTGATTGTTCAATTCGGAGTTAATTTACGGAGAATTTGCTGATTCTAGACTTCGAATAGACCTCCCTGTTAATGCTAGGGGTGATAAGGTTAGGTTTAAAGGTCTCTAGAGGTGTGTGAGACGTACAATAGAGAAAATAGGATGTAATTTATATTTTACACACCATTTAAGTAAGTTTTGTAACTACTACATGAACAAGGACCGGCACCCTCATTGCGTAACACACTATCAATCACTATCTGAATCATGTTGATGGATATTGCTAATCCATTGCTTTATATGTCCGAAAAATGTGTCTGTCCAACAACGTAAATAACGCAATGAATGTTGTAGAACTGTCGGAATGAAACCCATTGCTACCGTTAGTGTGTTACGCAATTACGTCGCGGCAAAGGCTTTTTCGGACTTCGGGAAGTAGGCGTCTGAGTATGTCGGAGCGTGCTCCAGAACACTGTGGGATTGAACCGCCCGGAACACAGACAAGAGTGTAACTCCGCGTCCCTTGTTCGGAAAGCCGAAAAGCGCCCTCTTGTCTCTGTCGGCGCGACCACTCGTTCCGTTTTTACAAAATATATGTTACATCACATTACTTTTGAATTTAAAATTATATAATGTGAGAACGATGTAAAAAATAAAAAAAGACGTACGCGTTAAAAGCGTCCAGAGTACAACATAATAGTACTTAACAAAACAACAATCCAAAAATAAAATAATTAAAAATAAGCCGAGGCAGCTAAGTGATGACCAACCCCAACTGACGGCGCCCGTAAAGACCTTACAAATAATAACAAGACAAATGATAATTATTTTAAGGACAAAATGGCGCGCCAACATGTCTCCTAAAAACGACAAAACTTAAACACTTGACACAATAAACATGAAACTTGTTAAAACATTCCAATCGAGTGAAATAAACAAATGTCCTCCCTCGACTTCGTTTGCAATAACAAAGAATTTAGCAGGTTCCTAGTTCCTAAGATTTTACTGAATTTGTTATACAGTTTTCAGTGTGAAAGAAAGACAAAGCTTTCTAACAAAATTAGATTTCTTTTAAAGTTTGGTTCACTACGCTTGTATGTCCAAGCATGCCAAACTAAAGTAATATTACAAAAAGGTAAAATTGGTTGTTTATAGGTATGTTTGTTTGCGGGTCGTAGGTTCGAATCCAGAAAGGCGCTTTACTTTGTGTATTTTATTTCATCACCACTGCTCTCAAAACGCTGAAGGAGAACATCGTGAGGAAACTGGCATGTCCTAGAATCAAACATTCGAAAACATACAATCCGCATTGGTGGATTACGGCCTACTCCCTCTCACCGAGAGGAGGCCTGTGTCCCAGCAGTGGGAACGAGATAGCCTGATTATGCTTTATGCTTGTTAAAGGTAATCTTTGGAAGTACTGACCCGATTACAAAAAATCTTTGAATGATAAAGTGTCATATGATATAGGTACAGACACCAGCACATCAACCTACCCGAAACTGTCAAACTTTCCCAATCAACATTGAACCTTATGTTTTAGCGATAAAGTTGAAAATCTATTAAAGAAATTTGACAGATTGTAGTAGCTTGATGTGCTGGCGTCTGTACATGTTAGCAGGGACGTCGACGCGCAACCCTGTTACAATAAATTGAGCACATGATTCTAAACCCCCTAACGTAGAAAGTTTTCGTTGGTTATAAAAAATAGGTAATCAGCTCTGTTTCATAAAAGTGCAATAATAAAAGTCCTCCAGACCGTATTTCGGCCACGGCGGCCAATCTCAACGGAGACTAGCCTTCGGCGCGGGAGATATTAGTACGCGGTCGCCACTCCAGAACCTTTCGGCCCCATCGGCCATCTGTTCTGCGAGCAATGTGGCCTGCCCACTGGGCCACTGCCACTTAAGTTTGGCAATTCTTCGGGTCAAAGTCAAAGTCAAATCATTTATTTCAAATAGGCACATTAAGGGATGATTCTCATTAGAGCGGGCCGTGCCCGGCCGTGCTTCATACAAAATGTATGTAACGTTTCAAATCCGTGCCCCGTCCGGGCCACGTACACGGCCCGCCCCGGGCACGGCCCGCTCTAATGAGAATCATCCCTAAAGGCAATTTTGAACGTCAAAACTTACAGTAAAATTGAATTGATTCTAGTCGCCCCTTCCAAAAGGTAGTTTTCGTATGGAGAAGAATGGGCAAGAAACACCACCGTTACTCTTTTAAAATGTTTTACAAGGTTTTGTATACATAATATAATTATATGTGAAGACGATGCACCTAGAATAAAAGTCTACCCCAAAAAAATAATAAAAAGTCATATCGGTTACCTTGGTTCTCCTACGGATCTCCTCATTACTGATTCTTAAATTGAAAATTAACAAAAAGTAAGAATTCATTAATGTGTCCATAATGAAAAATGCTTATTTTTATGGTCTGAACATGAAGTCGAAGTTTATGTATAACGTTCGGAACACGGTGTATATAAACAACCAATTTTACCTTTTTATAATATTAGTTTAGATAGGCATGCTATATGTCCAAGTGTAATAAACTAAACTTTAAAGGAAATCTAATTTTGTTAGAAAGCAAAAAGCCGTTGTCGCCTAAAGACAAATCGTTCGAATCGGCTGAACGTGCTTTCCGGGGGTATCACACCGCCAACTTCTAAGCTCCGGGCTGTTACTTAGAAATTTCTTATGGAAAAACTCAATAACACTTTGCACGATCCGAGAATCGAACCCAGGACCCCACGCTCAGCAGTCGCGCTTGCGAGCAAATGGGTAGTCACACTGTATAAAGGAGGAATCAAATCGTAGTTACGATACGGATTTACGATTCGACTTCTATAGATTATAATATTCAATAAGTATCTCACCTTAACCCAGCTTATACCCAGTTACCTACATCGAAAAAGACAAACTGACCCTGGTTTATGGTACCTTGACCTCTGTACTCACACAGTGAACAGAGTCTGGGCAATATTATTCCGCTGCCGGTACAGTACTCTTTATTGCTCGACTAACATGTTTGTTGAGCGCTGACGTCACCGTGTTCTAACTTGTTCGGGGGAATATGAAGGGGTTTTACGTGCAACTATTACAATAGTCTATTTCAAAAATGGTTCATGAAAGTGTAAACATACTGTTTAGGATAAATTCGACATTATCACACCTATAGCTGTGTGTGTGTATGTGGTGTGTGTGTGTGTGGTGTGTGTGTGTAGTAATAACAGCCACACGGGTCGATCTATCAGGTTAGGCTACGCTTGCCGCGGTTGGTCCGTGGATGGGTGACCATGTTTACATACCAAGACCCTCCGTGCCTCGGAAAGCATGTTATGCCGTTGGTCTCGGCTGTCATCCGTATATCTTTGACAGTCGTTACGGGTCGTCAGAAGCCCGAATGTCTGACAACCAGTCTCCAAGGGCTATCGTATTACCTAGTAACTGGGTTGTGGAGTTCAGACAGGCAGTCGCTCCGTGTAAAATACTGGTATTCAGCTGCATCCGGTTAGACTGGAAGCCGACCCCAACATAGTTGGGAAAAGGCTAGACAGATTGCTTTGTTTCCATTTCACTCCATACCAAGGAGGCCACAGATCAAACCATAGATCAAACCAATATAATAAAACAAAACATCTTGAAAAGGGTACCATCGCAAAATCATCACGACAAATTATCGGGCCCCTATATAAAGTGAAATGGCCCGAAATAATAGCGTGAGTTGTGACTGTGATTCCGTTCCAGAGCATAGCCCGGCGAGGCCGGCCACGCGGCACTTTCACAGGCCATTAAAATTTACAGGCCAGGCCATTATTAGCACGTGGAATAATGTTTATTGTTTATTAAAAAATATATATTCTGAAGTTATGTCGCTTTTTTTTTTGTTCTAACCTACCGTGCTGTGTTGCATAATATTAATTATTCTTGAAGCGCGAGTAGTCATTTACTAAACTTCATTTACATGATTTATTGTATTTGACTCTTCACGTGACCTGAGGACTGGCCTGTTTTGGCCCAAAGAATCAGCCATCCAACGTGCTAATGCTGCCAGCGTTTTGGGCACTTATCCCAATGACAGCGATTCGGACGAATTTTTTGATGCCCAGTGAGCTCCTGCCTTTTTCTTTAATTATTTACTATGATAGTTTAAAAATTATATAATATATGAAACACTGTATTGATCCTCTAATAACTTGATCTTCTAATGATGGACACTTTTTTTTACTGAACCTCGAAAAATTTTATGCACCCTTTAATGATGCACACTTTTGTGTATAATTGAGCCTCTTTTTAACTTTATGGTATACTTTTCGCTACATCCAAGGTGGTCGCAGTTATTTGGATATTTAATATTTTTAGGATAAAAAAATAGGAATTATTTTAGGGTTTCCAAAAAGAGGCGCAAACATGATAGTTAGACTGTTCAATAATGTATAAACGAGTATATGCATATAGAAAACAAACACATTACCGAATTACTTATTTATGAAAACCCCAATAATTTCCTAGTTCGAAGACTATCAAACGGCAGTTTATATGCGCATATACTCGTACATCTAAGAATACCTACCTTCACATTGAACCCTGAGAAAAATAAATAACACGACGGGTTCGGTACAAAATAATGAAGGGACCAATGGAAGGTCCTGGTCACAAAAAATAGAAAGACGCAGTAGATCAGCTCCATACAGGGAGCAAAAACACACACGCGACTGGCATTTGTTTTGAATGGGTGAAAAAAGGGGCTTAGGCCTTGTGTTTATCGGAACAGATATGCGATTTTGCCTGTTACAACCCACTCCTACTGTCAACAAGCTTCCAAAATGATCCATAAAACACTGACGACCGTGCCTACACACGGCGAATAAAGGCTCCTGCAAACAGGCGCGACGCGCGACACAAAGGCACCGCTCGTTGCGCGACTTGCGGTGCCTTTGTGTCGCGTGTCGTGTCGCGCCTGTTTGATGGAGCTTTAAACTGTAGTTTTTCACGGCAAGAATAACGTGTGCGTAAAAGCAAAGGCCCTTGCTTATACAGCCTATTATGTTTCCACTGAGTGGGCTATAATCCACCATGCGGGCACAATGCGGGTTGGTAGATGTCACATGTCTTCAATTTTTGAAGTGAAAACTACTAAGGCGCGTTGGGCATTTTTTGAGATGGGAAAACACCATTGAACTCGCGCCACTGTTACCGTATGCGACTCCGCGCGTGTTTTGTTCATAAGACGATTAAAAAAATACCCGCTTCGGATGTGTTCGGCTGTCCTCCGGATGTAGTCGGTTTTAATGTATATTCGTTAAGTCAGTAAAGTAAGTAGCAAAGTATTATGTTTGTATTTTGTTTTCACTTCTGTCGGCACTCCCGGAGTGCCACTGTTTTTTTTTAATGGATCATACCTGTGAACCTTCTAGTTACGAAGATATTGAAGGTCCAAGTTCAACTTTCTATCGCGAATACAATTTTTTTTTATTTTTTTAAATTAGTTTTAAATGTTATAACTTAACTTTGAATACCCCCACAACTCAGGAGTTGTACCGTTGCGAGCACACGTGAGTACAATATTTTGCATGCGTTACATTGCGCGTTAACAGTGATTTTTCACAAAAAAAAAGTTATTTAAAAAAATTAAACCGACTTCAAAAAGAAATAAACTCAAAATTATGAAATAACTTTAATTTCGGAAGTCGGTGTCTTAGGATCTGTATTTCAGTTTTAGTTTTTTGCAACCGACTTCCGAAATTAAAGTTATTTCATAATTTTAAGTTAAGTCGATTTCATTTTTTTAAATTACCTACTTTTTTATTTCGTAATTTATAGTTTTAAGTAAAAACTGGAATATTTGTTTGTAATAAGTAGGTAATAGTATTGTTGTAAATATTGCACTAGAATTGGACCAAGGTTTTGAGATGTTTTCCCTTTGACACTACACCCGCAGCTCGTATCAATAAGCCAGGCCGTCACACTTACACGTATTAGTAAAAAAAATATATATCATATATCTCCATATCTTGAAAATTACTGAATCGATTTTGATGAAACTTGCACTGTTCCCTAAGTTGAAATACTCACGTAAGTCACTGTCCAGATCACAATGATCTTTATTCTCATTCTACTAAGGTTGCTGTTGGGTTGCCGCCATTGACAAGTCTGTCAAATTCATTGTGATCTTTATTCTCGTTAGAATAGAGTTTCTGCTATCAGAGGTGAAATACCTGTATACAGACTGTAGTTCGAGATCAACATACGTTTGCGCCTTTGTGTGCGTGAGCCTGGTTCCCGTTGTATGTAGCCGGGCCTTCTGAATCTAATTTGTGGTCTAGTTTCAGGTTCGTCCCAAACGGTTCACAGGCCATTAAAATTTATAGCTCCATTCTGCAAGACGAATGTTTATTTGTAACTGCTATCCGATTGTTTGAATTGGCGATTATCGGAGAGATTTAAAACGAATTACTATTTGATTGTGTGTAATGTTAAGACGCTTGTAGTAATTTAATACCTTGAAAAGGGAGTGTAAAAACGGTAAATTTAATTTAGCTTTTGCTACAGGCCATATATATATAGGCTTACAATTTGGTTTACGGATAGCTTATATAACCTATAACATTCCCACTGCTGGGACAAAGCCCTCCTCTTGACGAGGAGTGGGCCGATCCACCACACGGGCCCAGTGTGGGTTGCCAGATGTCACAGGTCTTCAAATTTATTATAGAACATACCAATTCCATGGTTTAGATACAGACAGCAAAAGTAACCAAAAAAAAACCCGTGTTAAACCAATAGAGTATTTTCTCTTATTTTTAGCTTACAAACCTTTTTGTTCATCGCTCCTTTCCACAATTTCTGCTATTGACGTTAAGTTTTTGACAGTAACCTACCATATGATTTCGAATTATATTTTATTTTGCAAATAACTTTCTACTTTGAAAACTTTGAGATACTATCTTAAATTATACTTAGAATTTATTTAAATCCTTCCTGTTTTTGTAGGCAATAGAGTTTATTTGAAACTTTATTTTTGTGTTGTGAAATATTGGTACCTTTCGGTTTTACTTGAGCAAATCATATTTAAATTCGTTTTGGATACAGAAAGCGCATAGAATGAGACACACGTTTTCTCTAGAAGACATTCACGGTCTGAGTTAACTAGCAAAGATCGTACAAACTCCTAATATACCTCTCGAAGAAACAAGCAAAGTTTAAGATCGCCCCACAAACAGAGATCTAGAAACACAGAACAAACGGTGTAACCTTGTGAGGAAATCTACGCAAAGCGTTGTTAATCAATTCAAGCTGCACATTTCAGGTGCGAATGCACCAAGCCAAAATTGCTGACCAACAGACAAGTCCAAAGAAGCACCGGCCTCTCCCCATGATGAATGTTCTAAGGTCTATGTTTGGGGTCTGCAGCGGGTCGGCAGAGAAGGGAGAGGTCCACGACACGATCCGGAGGGTCTTCGGGAATGATATGGTGATCAAAGATAATACGGATAGACATAATCAGTTAGTATTTGTATTTACTATTTTTTATATGAAAGAAAATACGCTTCGGTAAACATGGCGCAGAGAAAGACCACAAACACAAATAAGTCGCGTGAAAATATACGTCGCATCAACGCAAAACGACCATCGCTCAACATAAGGGTGCGTTCATACGAGCGCGATTTTGACGCGCGCGCGTCACGTACGCGCATCGCGCTCGTGTTAACACACCCTAATACTACCACCCTATGCGAGAGAGAGCCTCGGCGCTGGTTTTCAGCGACAGCCGGCGTTGACGTGATGACGTCAACCGGTGCAGCATACGATAAGACCCGTACGTCTTACCCAGTAATTTGTATGTGGTAGTCAGATAGGGTCGATCCAAAAAAAATACTGGTATTCAGCTGCATCTGGTTAGACTGGAAGCCGACCACAACACTGTTGGGAAAAAGCTCGGCAGATTGACTGATATTTTATTACCCTATAGAGGTATAAGGAAAGGGATGTAAAGTTCACTCTTCCTTACAGGCTACTATTAGTCCCGGTAGCACGTTCCCGTGGGATAATTTCCGACGTCAACGCGGAGAAACCCGCGGGCAGAAGCTAGTCTAACATACATAAACAGAGAGTGTCCGAACTGCGTAACACACTATCAGTAGCAAAGGCTTTCATTTTGACAGTACAACAACATTCATTGCGTTATTTACGTTGTCGTGCAATTTTATTTTTACATAAAAGAAGCAATGGATTAGCAATTTCCTTCAAAATTAGTCAGATTGAGATCCGTAGTGTGTTACGGAAATTAGGGTGCTGGCTTGTCTGTGCCGTATCTGCGACGCTACGTGTTGGTACAGTACCCGGCGATAAATATTGCACAACGACCTTTGGAAAGAGACAATCGGCTAATTTCGGCATCGTAGAGCGTTATCTCTGTCGCACGAAATACAAACAGTCCGGTATCTATTAGGAGCTGTTAAAACAATTATGATTTGCTTCTTTTGATAATTGTTTTTATTCTTTGTATAAAATGGTTTTGTGTAAAAAGGTCGATGTGCAATATTTATCGCCGGGTACTGTACATTTATGAATCAAGCTTAATCCAACTTCCAAGCGAAACGTAGTGACTATAGCATATTTTCTTTCTTCTATAAACTCGAGAAATACAAACAGCGATATCGTAATTGAACAAAATAGTCAATAAGAAAATATTTTTGTGACAAAATACGACGCATTTTGAACTACTTGTTCGTAATTACCAATTAATTGCTAACAGCCTGAGAACGAAAGTGTCAGGTGACAGCTGTCACCTTGACATAACTGCGTAGAAATATCATACAGTAAATTTATAGGAATATTATAATTAAGAACAAGGCCCAGGCCCCCAAATTACCGGGAGTGCGGCCACAGCGGCAGCGGTGGCAAGAAAGAGGGGCAAAAAGATGGCTTTTATAAACACAATTATGGGGTTAATTCACAAACGTGGCTAAAATTCAAGTAATGATTAGCGACTGTTTAACGATACATTTTTGACGTTTAAACGTCTCTTGACTTTAAGAAACGTCTCTTAACTTTAAGAAACGTTTATATGAAAACGTTAATATTAAAGGGGCCAATGCCCCTATAATTTTTATAGTAACTGGAACTTGGATGCGGCTGACTCAATAGCACAGAGGTTCTATTCCCAGCATTAGGAATAATATCGTGAAAATTGATCTTACAATATTTTATCGTGGAGCGGAATCCCCTAATAGGTTAGGGTAGTCACGTCTCTCGTCTTATCTCGAACTGGTCGATTTCTCCACGTCTCCACTTCGCTCGCTCGTTTTTGCCTCAGTGGAAACACACCCAAAAGAAAGGAAAAATACACAATTTAACGTACGCCATTCACGATATGGTCAACCATACGGTCTACCTGTGAGCGTGTATGCGCAGATTGACCCACATTACATAGCGAGTATGAGACGGTCCGATTTGCCGGAGAGGTTTTCGCAATTTACAGTACGGTGTCACTCGAAAAAATTGATTTTGCTCCGATCGCCGACCATAGCAGAAAGCAAAATAGCTAAAAGCAGTAAAAACATCCCTCTCACTTACCTTTACCCGCACTGACACTCACACAAATATTGCTCGCTTTACTAAAAAACTAGCCTTGTAAACCGACATATTACTTTCTGCACCCCTTTCCCTAAGGTATTCAGCGGGATTGTCCGAAAGGGTTACCGCTGGCCCGGAACATAAAGGGCTAAGGAAGGAACACGGGTGGGTTTTAGTCAGTAAGAGTCTGATACTCCCTTCCGCTCCACCCAGAGCGGGACCCCCATTTGATGATTTCCCATCCTGAAAAAAAAAAAACCTAAGGTACAAGCCCTGCTTAGTTTGTAGGTCAGTGGTTAAACCAAAAAATTGTAATGTACAAACATAACTGTGTTCATTGAAAATAACTGTCGGACATCACCTTTTATTTTTGGCAATAGAACCTTTTTTATTTTGTAAAACATTACTTATTCAGAAGGAGTAAATACGTGACTCACATCCGTGAAAATCTGCCCAAGATGTTGGATGCCAAGGTGTTAAACACCAAGGCGAAGGCCAAGAAACACGCCGCGCCTGTCCCAGAAGTAAGGAAATCTAAAACTTCTTTATATAGAATTAGGTAGTTTACTTCATGATGGTTAATTAAGTTGATATTAATTCGTTTATCGTCTTCCTAACCTTGTCTCATGTTACAGATATTCTATTTCACGAAATCCGTTCGGCTTTGATTGTAGTAGTGACGTATCCCGACAAGCGCGCTCCCACAGCGGCAGCCCCTTGCTGCCGTCGCATGAGGCTATTTCCGCGAATGTGTACATTTAACTTCACCCATTGTTGAGTCTCTGTTGATTACAATGTGCATGTGCACGCTTGACAACATTCATAGCTAAACGGACTTCGTGACATAGAACATCTGTACTTGGGGTCGGCGCAACACGTTTTTCTCTTCCATTCTCCCGTGTCAACCGTCACGTCTCTTTCATAATATCATTCCTCACAGAATGCACCCATCTTTTCTTGGGCCTTCCTCTCCCTTTTCATCCATCAACATTTATATTCATCACTATTTTAGTCACCTGCGTTCTCTACCTCATCATCACGTGCCTTTGTGCCTGTGTTTCCTTTCAACTTTTCTGTCACTGATGCCGCTTTCAAACTTCCCCCATTTCTTACTTTATCAATTTTCATCATTCCACACATCCATCTCAATATTCTCATCTCCGCTGCATGCAGTTGTTATATCGATGATCGACAAAATAATTATAAGATGTCGACTAACAGTTTTTGATTGAAGATTCAATCCTACAAGTCGTACTAAGGTGTATCGTGTTCTATTACCCAGTAACTGGGTTGCGCAGGTCAGATACACAGATACAAAGGCTAATAGGCAGATGGTGATCCAGTCGATCTACTGAGCGTCAATAAGCTAGGTGTGTCCCTCACTGTGACTTAAGTCCATTTATTAACAAAGGCAACCCCTAAATGAACGCTCTGGAAATGGCATTAGACAAATCATGGTTGTTTTTAAGTGAAAACTTCTTTAGGCGCGTTGAGTACTTTTTGAGATGGGAAAAAACCATTGAACTCGCACCACTGTTACCGTAAGCGACACCGCGCGTGTTTTGTTTATAAGACGATTAAAAAAATACCCGCTTTGGATGTGTTCGGTTGTCCTCAGGATTTACTCGATTTTAATGAATATCCGATATGTCAGTGAGTGATGGCAAAGTATTCTGTTTGTGTTTTGTTTTGTTTTCACTTCTGTCGGCACTCCCGGAGTGCCATTGTTTTTTTTTTTAGTTAGCCTACACTGTCCGACTGCTAAGCAAAGGCCTCCTCCAAATACTTCCAAGGCTTCTTTTTCCAGAGCCACCTCGATCCAACCCTTACGGTACGCGTCTAGGTGGTCTCGCCACCTCTTCCTGGGCCAGCTTCAGCGGTGCCGTCCATGCTAAGGCACCCACCGTGTGGAAACTGTTGCCCAGCGGTCAGCTCACGGTCATCATGCATGCGGCTGACGTGACCTGGTTATTAACGTTTGTAATTTCAGATAACAGAAAATAGTGATGACAGATTCGGGAGAGTGGGACCGAAAATCGTTGTGTTCGATGCATCTACAGGTTAGTTCATGTTCAGAGTTGAATTGTTTAAATGTAGTGATAGGTATCTATGTATTTAATACCTAACAATCTTTCGCTTTAGGGGAATTTTCAATAAACCTTCCGTACTGCTCCCCTAGCTCCTGCGACCTTCATTATTCAAGGGATACAAAATAGTGACAGTTTGGAATTTCGTAATTTTTGCCGATGGTAGATCCCGTTGGACACATGGCTTGAACTTAGATAATAACGAAGGCGTATAATCAATGATTGCAATTTAAACCAAATTTCTTACACTGTCCCACCGAGAGCAGTGAGAAAGTCAAAGATTTTTATTTGTTAAAACATAGGTGAAAAAAAAGGTGTTTGAAATCGAATAGGTACAGAGATCTCTAAGGTTTGCCGTTAACGGCGATCAAATAGCGTAGGCATTCCAAATTACAATTTAAAAACGGATCAATTTAGAAACAGTCGCTACTAAATTTGTAAGTCATAAGTTGTTGTCTATGGTTCAATTTATCTTTTTAATCTTTGTAATTTTTTATTTATTTTTTCACCTTTTTTGATGTTTTTAATACCTGTATTGTGTCTTTTGTTGCACTGAATAAACGTTTTATCTATCTATCTATAAGTTCGAACCCTGACAGGCACTTTGTGTAAATTATTTCGTCACCACTGCTCTTAAAACGGTGAAGGAAAACATCGTGAGGTAAAGGTAACCATGTCCTAGAACCAAAGCGCTCTCGTGTTCAGTAATAACTATAAGCGCCATCGCACTACAAGTGAAAAAACTTCTATTTGCTTGAATTACAAGAGAACAGGGGGCCTAAAAAGGCCACTTTGGCAGAATCATAAAAGGATAACATTATGAATCATAATATGGCGAAGACAGTCCGTGTTTTCCTTTTTTTTGCTGCACTACGTAGGTATAATCAAAGAGACTGGGATTGGCTTAGAAATGGATTGATTGGTATTTTAGCACAGACAAAAATAAATAACTGAAAAATCCTTTACCAATGGGATTTCAATTCAATTCAATTCAATTATTTATTGCAATCACACGCGCGCGCGCGCTTTATTTTTTTTTTTTTGTTTATTTGATACGATTAACTTAACAGTTAACTATCCATTATGATTCATAATGTTATCCTTTTATGATTCTGCCAAAGTGGCCTTTTTAGGCCCCCTGGCGTCATATCCTTTCATCATTTAATTTCATTAAAAAAAAATCCGATTCGATACCAAAACGATCTCAGTGTAGTCTTTATGCATATTTAGTAACAGAGCCGTTTACTCAAAATATTTCTCGTACAAACTGGACGCTCTGCCTAGGAGTGACATCAAAAGCACGTTAACTTTCATTACGTCACAGACCTCCGCTGTCACTGAGCGTACCCGGAATAATAAAAATATCGTAATTAGCACTGTACCGCGCTTGCCAGACTAATTGCTGTTAAATAGTTTGCGCTTGGCGACTTATTTCACCACTTTAGATGTTGTTTTAGCCTTAAAATATAGCTTTTCGTTTGACAGGACAGGGTCAAATTAAATTTAGTTTTTTTTTGACGTGACAACGTCTAATAAATCGATGAAGCTGGCTGCACACTCGAAAAAACATAACTCATGTAGCGTTACCTCGCGGCCTTGCTCTGCTGTAGCGTTGTACGCCATGGCGGCTTGAAGTGCAAGCGAGAGCGCGGAACGAGCGATGAGTAGGAGAGAGACAGATGATGTCGAACGCTGCCGAATCGGCCTCCGCGTTCGGCAATTTCATTAATGTTATGTTATGACGTTGTCACGTTAAACTATCGTCCGTAAACCGACTTTACAGACAACCAATTTTTTTTTATTAGATTTAGATGCTCATCACGTCTGCAGAGTTTTGCTAGCTAATTTAATTTGACACTGTAGAGGGCCAAAAGCAGCTAAAATTCCATGAACGCGTTGACAATTTTTTACATCTTTTTTTTACAACATTATTACAGCGCAGGAATACAGACGTGTTCCATGAAGCTTAGTCAGTGGGGTACGTATAGGAATCCCACATTTCATTATCAAAAACCCCACGTAATAGAGTGAGAGTCTATTGCCATAAACCGAACACAAATGGACACTCCGAGGAAATTCCATAGTGAAAAACCCAATCACACTTTGTCTGAACCAGAACCCATGCTCAGCTGTAACGCTTATTATCCAAAGACCAACAAAGTCAACGTCTATAGTCCGCGCGGAACTAGTTGGCCGCACCTTAGGTATGTGAGCGGTGGGACGGAGGGGCGGGGACGCTTTGTCATTACTCAGTACGTGCGTTGCGAACACTAGGCAACCCCACCGCCCTCACCCCCGTCCCCACCTAAGGCGCGGCCAACTAGTTCCGCGCGGACTATAGTGCCTGACATACCTTGATTTGACAGGGTAGTTCCTGACTTATGTACGTAGATTTGACAGACTCTGACATTTCAGCTTCTCAGGCGCTGCATCACCACGCTCTCAAAACGGTGAAGGAAAACATCGTGAGGAAACCGGCATATACCTAACCAAAATCGAAGACATGTGACATCTACCAACCCGCACAGGGCCCGCCAGGTGGATTAAAGCCCACTCCATCTCGAAGAGAGCAGGCCTGTGACCCAGCAGTTTCCAACATTACAGGCTAATTTTGCATTATGCAGTCCTTTGTTTTCCCTTAGAGACTTCCTGCATACATCAGGGTTCAAAATACCAAAGAAACATGCTCATATTTTCATGATTTCTCCAGGTACAGGCCGCTTGGTTCTGGTAGGAGACGAGAGAGTGAGTGTGCAGGGCCTCTCCAGCTTCGCCACTATTAGGGCAACGGCTTGCGTGTTCGGAAACAAGTGGATGTACGAGGTGCAGCTCGGTACTAAGGGGATTATGCAGGTATGGAAGTTTTGGAAAGAAAGAAAAATAAAAGTAGGGCTAAATAATAACAGCCGCACAGGTCGATCGATCAGGTTAAGCTACGATTGCCGCGGTTGGTCTGTGGATGGGTGACCATGTTTACATACCGTAACCCCGTGACCGTTTAAATAATTTAAAGCATTACCTATGGCAAAAATTGCAGTAAGTAAGTAATTGTAGTGCACCCCCTCCCAGCCTCGGAAAGCACGTTAAGCCGTTGGTCCCGGCTGACATTCATGGATCTTTGACAGTCGTTACGGGTGGTCAGAAGCCAAATTTGTTGCTCATGACCTCTAGTGGCCCTTTCAAGGAATACGACGAGTGCCCCTGTCACCCTGTATGAATATATATATTAAGGTGGGTGGACCATGGAAGGCCATGCTCCTTCGAAGGCCAATTATTAAAATTTCCTAGTTATTGCCATGTGATGACTAATTCCTTCTATTTACACAAACACCCATCGAACTGGAAATCACAGACGCGGCGGCGAATCGCTCGCGCTACTATTTTGGCAGTACGGTCGCTCGCTTCTTCGATATCGAGAATCGACGACATTAAAATAAGGTGGGTGTACCATGGAAGGCCACTCTAACAAATAAACAGTTATTATTCTTATATTTACTGGATATATAAAACTAACAAATATTTGAGTAATACTTTGTTTTATAACGTAACATTTAAACCACTTCTTTTTATTGTAGATTTAATCGCTATTCAGTAACGTTTAATGTTAAATGACTGGTTTATTATAATGGCCTTCTAAGGAGCCTTGTTCATAGCAAGGCCATTTGGAAGAGTTCAATGAAACTTAAGTTCAATCAATATTGATTAAATCTGCAATTCAAAAAAGTGGTTTCTAAGTTACGTAATAAAACAAAGTATTACTTAATTATTTGTTAGTTTTATTTATCCAGTAAATAAACGAATAATAACTGTTTATTTCTTAGAGTGGCCTTCCATGGTACACCCACCTTATATTACTAGCAGTGACCCGCGGTTTCACTCGCGTAAGTTTCGATCCCGTTAAAATATCGGGATAAAAACTATCCTATGTCCTTTCCCGGGACTCAAACTATCTCTATACCAAATTTCATCTAAATCGGTTCAGAGTTTTAAGCGTGAAGAGGTAACAAACAGACACACTTTCGCATTTATAATATTAGTATGGATATTTTGATACGACAAAGATAATCATACATTTAATAATGAGGCACCCTGTCAGGGGCGGTACCTTCATAGAAGCCGAAAAGCCCGGCTTGCCCTAATAAAATCATAATTACAACAACAAACTTACTTAAACCTAACAATAAATAAATATATTAAAAAAATACCAATCAATGAACTCGAACACAAACATTAATAACTGAAAATCAGCCAATCCCTCAGTTGGGCGTTTTTTTTATACGTTGAAAATCTGTGGGCTTGCCCTAATTTTGACCCCTAGGCACGCCACTGCACCCTGTCTCTATTAGTGGTGTTTTAAATACGGATACGGTATTCTATAGCAATCACATGAATTGACTCAAATACAGTACCAGGCGATAAATATTGCACATCGACCTTTGGAAATTGGTGTATTTTATACAAAGAATAAAAATAATTATCAAAAAAAGCAAATCATAATAATTGTTTTAACAGCTCCTAATAGATATCGGACTGTTTGTATTTTGTGCGACAGAGATAACGCTCTACGAAGCCGAAATTAGCCGATTGTCTCTTTCCAAAGGTCGATGTGCAATATTTATCGCCGGGTACTGTACGCAAGATTCCAATAAATTCATTCTTCTTGATATTACATTTTTAATTAGTTCAATACCAGAGGGGCAATTCTCGTAATTTTCAGAACGAACGTTCATACACCTTTAAATTTCCCTACATTTTTGACATTGACCGTCGTTGAGATGAGATTGCGACTAGATTTTCACGTTTTTAATTACAGGAATTGGCTTTCAGTTCTTAATTTTTAGAAAACCTCGAAATTAACTTCATATTCCAGGATAATGCAAAGAAAAATATCTCCCCACTAATACCTTTCAGTAGGAATATTAAAATGAATAAATATACATAATTATTAAATGCATGCAAGAGAATTTGTACTGATATTGCTATACTTGCAAGCTGCTAAGTCATATTTACTAACATAATGAACATTTTATGCACATACACATTTTAACTTTGACTTTGACTTCACACTATACCTTGCCTTAACAACCCATAAAAACCAAACACCCAACATACCTCCACCAGATCGGCTGGTGCACGTCTTCTTGCGTCTTCTCCATGGATACGGGGGTGGGAGACACAGCCCACTCCTACGCTTACGACGGTGGCAGAGTCAGGAAGTGGAACGTGGCCACCTCGCCGTACGGCCAAGCCTGGCTACCCGGTGACGTCATCGGCTCCTGCATCGACCTGGATAAAGGGACTCTGGAGTATTATAGGTGAGAACTCTTAAGCCTTAACTGAAGTATTTTCTTTCTTTCTTCCTTTTTAAGTAAGAGAAATTTTAGAGATGAAAAAAAAAACAAAACGAGTGTACAAACTCCTGTAAACGGAGATCACCTCTATTTACCGCTCCGGGTATTGTAGGCGTTTTGCATATAGATAGGTAATAGTAACCGGTTGTGAGTCGATTTCCCTGCCATGCTCTATATGATTTAGTCCATCCAGAACCCTATTTCATTTATCTGTTGTCAAATCTGCCGTACATTTTGATCAAGATGTTAGGTCCGTAAAATTAGTCCTTATAGAGTTAGAGGCTTGGCTCTAAATTAGATCTGCGGTGCTATTCTGTAAAAATATCACAGTGAAAACTTAGGTGAAGTGAGCGTGGAGTGAGCTGTCAATAGTGTCAATTCCTAGCAAAAACAAACTCACTTCACCTAAGTTTTCACGATGAGATTTTACAGAATCGACCGGCTGATAACTTTTTAACAGTGAAATTGTTATGTGAGTCTTGGCAACCTACCATGATTCTTGGGGCGAGAATCAATTCATTGAATCCATGGTAATAAGTTGCCCAACGATTGTTTGGGATCTTGAAGAAAACCACCTGTACTTAATTATCTATCCAGGATAATTTCACTAAAGTATGTAAGATAACTAAGAGTCGTGTGCACTCTGTTCATCGTGAAGGTGACCAAACTTCTGTCAAATTCATATTTAGTTTGACAACAATGACACACGACGTTGACATTCCTAAACATCGATGTCACTAAAGTGGAGTCATTTTAATAGGTAACATTTGACAATTCATCAAATATTCAACAACGTAATCTTGTAACGGCGGGCATAAAATAACATATTTTTTCGTTTTGTTAGAACTGCACAATTGCTTACCTTTTTCAATTACGATTACATATTTATTGTAACAATGACCGATACGAGTAATTTTACGATTTGCTTTCATTAATAAACCATTCTAAACATAATAAACAATTTCTGATCTAAAGAACTGAACGTCGTTACAAGGTTACGTCAGTTAACCATTTTTCTTTTTAAACACTAGGGATGTTACTCTAAAAATCGAAAGCTGATAAGTAGAATCGAATGCAATGATGACTTGTGATGAAATATCACCATAAATTAATAACCACGTTGTGATTATAATAAAACATTTATTTAATAGAATAATAATAATAATAGAATAGACAATATTATTGAAAATGAATTAATAATATCTCTGAGTGCTTACAGCAGTGATGAAGATGACAATACTTTTAACAGTTCTGATAGTTCAACTGAATAAATGCATTTTTTTTGTTAAATTGTGTACTTGTCTTATTTTGCTCCTTAAATTTACGAAAAAAATAATAATAATGGGACAGGGATTCGCCTGATGATTTTTAAAATTCGCATATGTTTCAAGTCCGTATCGATTCATTCACTTTAATCGATGTTTATAAGCAGGTCACTTCACTATGAGGATAAAACTGACAGACGTCAAATGTTACCTATTAAAATGACTCCACTTTACCACCCTGTATTGGGTAATAATCCAACTTCCTTACATAGCATAAGACCCTAAAAACCATCGTTATGGCAATCGGATGCTTACAATCGACTGAATTCGTCTGTTAAGGCAATCTCCTACACTAAATCATTCATTCGCTCACTGAATAGGAGGATAAATCAATCAGGAAATTAATCTTCGCTCCAACGATGCAATCTCGAATGTGAGTATCGATTTTGATCTATTTTACCAACTCTGATACAAGGGCATGGACTGGATATAAAAATGTTGTTGGTACGATACGATCACGGTTCATGGAACGTCTGTTATATAAATGGAAACACCAAATTTCAAATAAAATGCAACTGACCCAAAAACACAGAATCAGTGCATAAAACTAGTCTATAATGTTTCCCGTGCTGGCACACAGGCCGCCTCTCGGTGAAAGGAAGTGGGAAGTAATCCACCACGTGGGCAGAGTAGGTACGGGTTGGTAGATGTCACATATCTTTGATTTTTTGGTTCTAGGACATGCCGGTTTCCTCACGACGTTTTCCTTCACTGTTCTGAGAGCAGTGGTGATGAAATAATTTACACAAAGTAAAGAGCCTGACTTGGTTCGAACCTACGACTCATTAGTCGCGGCCGTTACCTCTGGGCTGCCACTGCTCCCTAGCCACCCCTGATACTGCACTGCTGCTGCACCTATCAGTGCATCAACCTATTATTATCAATAGAGTGAAAATAAAAATCGACTTCTACTGAGGAGTTTGTTTCACCACATCTTCCCAGATCAAGTACTAGGAAGTGGTGAAGAGCGGGCGGTTTGCGGGACTGTCTTATGTAATTTTGACGTTCAAAAAGTGCTGATTCTCAGCCTAATTTGATTCAATTACTTTTGATTTTGATTGGTAGACGATCGGATTTTATTCGTCAAACTTCGGCTTTTCCGAAGATAGCCGATGAAACCTTTGGCGGTGGTTGTATTGGACTGACTTATTAATGGTTCAATGTCTTGTAAATGTCAGGGCGAAGGCTGAAGCTGTTCGGAATAAGTTTTCAGACCACGATTTTGCATTGATGTATGGCTTCGGTGGTTCTGTGATTGAATGAACGCTTTGTTCATATTGGTTTTATGAAGTTCAGGGGCTTTGCTTGAGGCGAGCCTAGGATTGCTCGTGCGAGCACTGCCGTCATGTCAAAGTACGAAATAAAAATCCTCGAAAAAAGTTTTTTTTTCTTCGTAAGAACGTTTACGCCGTACGGCATTTCATACAAACTTTCAAGCCCTTGTTTTTCGAAATGAATGAACCGATTTTAATGAAACTTCATACGCATAAACAGGATGCAAAGGTCATTTACAAAATGTCATATTTAAAAGAAGATTTATAACTGGAATCTGGAAACTGGAACTGCTTATGTGTATGAAATTCCATTAAAATTGGTTCATTCATTTCGAAAAACAAGGGCTTGAAAGTTTCTATGAAATGCCGTACCTACGGCGTAAACGCTCTTAATGTTTTGGGGTGCTAAAGCGAGGTAAAATTAAAGATGCAGCATGCAGCTGCAAAAATGTTCAAATTTGTCATCATGGATATCATTTTCAAGGTTATCGTTTTTAAAGTGCTAACGTCGTTAGTGAGGTCAAAAATCCAAGATGGTGGCTGCCAAATTTTTCTAATTTTAATTCATGGGTGTTCTTTTCGTGGTTTTCGAGAGTGCCAAAGCCGATAGTGAGGTCAAAGCCAAGAACGCGGCTGCGAAGATAAAACAATTATTTATTGATATTCGTTACAATGTTCACAGCATTATAAAAACCTAATCACATGTCAAAAGCGAAAAGAAACGCACCCTAAATGTATAACATACTTTCAATCACAAAATAATTTTGAAGGATATTTCTATTGCATTGCTTTTTCTAATCATTGCAAGGAGCCCCCCCAGTGTCCCACGACATCTGTCAACAGTTTTTTTTTTAATTACTACTTTTAAATCTTTCACCTTTAACAGGAACGGCGTATCAATGGGTTTGGCGTTCAACAATGTGACCCATGGAGCTGGTCTAGCGTACTTTCCGTCAGTCTCGCTGGCGATGCAGGAACACCTGTATGCCAACTTTGGACATGTGCCGTTTGTGTAAGTAGACCTTCATGTTATCCAGTCTTTTAACAAACAACACCATTGTATCAAGTACCAACGATGGACGAATATTCCGTTCACATTTATTTTACCTCTGACATCAGCAACCCAACATCAACCTTATTATAACAAGAATAAGGATCAATATGAACGAAAAAAATCGATTAAATAAATTAATGTCCATTAACCACAGTTTCCCAGTGGAAGGCTATGCAGCTCTCCAAGCGCCCCCCAACCGAGAGTGCGTGCGCGCCGCGTTGCTCTTCAAGTCTCTAGAGGCTCTGCTGGATGAACTGGTTCGACCTTCGGACATAAAGACTTCATTAACTGCTAAAAGCAGCAAGGTATACCAAATAATATCAGCCGCAAGGAGCCATTGGAGGTTAAGCTACACTTGCCGAGGTCGGTTCATGAATGCGTGACCATCTATTACATATCGAGACCCCTCCGTGTCTCTGAAAGCACGAGGCCGTTGTTCCCGGCTGTCAGTCTTAGATCTTTGACAGTCGTTAGGGGTCGCCAGAAGCCCAAATGTCTGACAACCAGTCTAACCAAGGGGTACCGTGTTACCAAGTAACTGGGTTGTGGAGGTCAGATAACTCAGATAGGCAGTCGCTCTATGTGCAATTCTGGTAAAATCAGCTGCATCGGGTTAGACTGGAAGCCGACCCTAAAATAGTTGGGAAAAGACTAGGCAGATTGATTGAGGCTTTCAGAGGTGACGGTCTATTAGACAAGAGATTCCCGACTTAGGCTTTTCAAGTCACTGGTGAATTGGGTAACATAATATATGGCATCATACTGTGATCATCAATTCATTTATGTTTTTAGGATATTAGGTTAAGAAAAGAAGTATATTAGGGAAAGTGGAATAAAGCATGCATGATCTAGTAGTGATGCGCCGGTTTAGTGGTCACAAGCAGTATTACTGAGCATGAGGTCCTGGGTTCAAATACCAGGTTGGGCAAAGAGTTATTAGGTTTTCTATCTGGTATTTCTACGCTTTTTCTATCTGGCACTATTGGTACACACCTGCCCAACAAGGCTTAGGGTGGCTAGCCATGATCAAAAATAACCAACACAAGAGGAGTCTAACTTGTTCTCAACCAGGCGAAGTCAGAGACATCGAAAGGAGCTGAGGAGGAAGTGGCGTTGCGGATCCACAGCTCAGGGTCCGTGTATAGTCCACGGGGATCCCCACACGCCATCGTCGATGCCCAGAGCACAGAGGTGAAGAAGATGTCCAAAAAGGTACCCTATGCCTGGAAAATTCGATTGAAAAGCTTTTGAATAGTCTGTAGTGATAATAATAAGTTAGTGGATTCGTGACAATTAAGAAGGCTAAACTCGAGCATATTACTTGCATTATAAGAGTTGGCAACGTCACATATACTGCACCATCGGTGGAACAAGGGCACAACTGCAAGTTTTGTAATTTTTCACTACAGACATTTTATGATTTTTGTAGAATAATATCGAGTTTTTCTACTTATATTGATTTTATGTAATATATTTTTTTTTCTCTCCTAGGCTATAACGAAACTACTACTACGAGTATGTACCAAAAATGTTTGATTCATTGTCATTATTCTCATTTTTTTTTTCTTTTTATGAGAAGACACTTCTTGTTTTAACAGCTTCCTCTATGGCATTATATCATCCATCCTTTTCAGGCTTTCCTAATGTCCCTATCCCGACTGGTGGTGGTAGAACTGGGCGGTGTTCTCCGTCTCTCGTATGTGGTGGTGGCAGAACTGCTGCCTCGTTTTCGAGGTCTCCTCGGCTTGAAGAACAGGATCTCACACACCGACCAATTCGCCGCAGACTTCTATATGAAAAGCAGGGATGAGAATTTTGTTAGCAACCTTTTTTTATTAATTAACCACAGAGCATGGGACCGCCGCGCGCCGGCAGCGTCTGAAGACGCCAGAACTAGTAAAAGTGGTGGCGCCGATAGTGTGCTGAGCGCACAAATTCTATCAGTATGATAATAATTGTGCAAGTAATTAGTGACACGGTCAATTTGAATGAAAAGTGTTGACAAAAGTGTTGTGTTCTGTGTACGTAACATTTTTAACGGCTGTTAAGGTTAACCTACCACATACATTATAGTTAGGTACGTAGTCCCTACTTCCTTGAGAAATCTGACCGCATGTAAATTACATATTGTTTCGAGCTTCCGAAAAGCGACTCGATCGCCGCGTTTAGCGTTTTTAAGTGTGCGGTGTGGACCGTTTGGTCACTGCATTTAGCTTCTAAAAAGCGGCTAAATCGCCGATCGGCGAATGCTAAAAGTAGCTAGTCTCTGGCCCTAAATGGTGAACTAACCCGACTTTGTTTTATATAAATAGACTGTTTTACGTGGCCGATTTTCTGAGATTTGAATTATTTATTTACTTGCTTACATCCACGTACATTTCATTCCGTTTGTCTTATAAATAGAGAGGCCAATTATCCGATTAAGTAACAGAAAAACAGTAGGTATATTATCCTCTAAAGGTTAAAATCTTTTCTAATTCTGTCGCTGCCCTTTGATATCGCTGACCTTTCAGCTCGGGTTAAAAATATTCTAGGATTTGGGCCAGCTCCGGGAAATTACACTTTTAAATAAAATTGAAATTAACCCGTCTACTTGCTAGAGTGTTTCGTGGAACCCCCTAAGAGCACGCTAACTCAATTTGTAAGCCTTACTTAGGGCAAATTGTGACGAGCGAAATGTCATTAGTTTGATCCCTATTCCCTTCCCGAGGTACAGAGGGTTTTGTACATTACTTGCTAAAGCAATAATGAATTTAGACCATATTGCAATCGTAATTAAGCACATTTTCATGGTAGACTTTACTATTGATTTGAACCCACTCTTACCAGCCAATCAAGTCATTTATAATTAGATACCTGGCAGATAAGTGTATAGATATAGACTATTTATATACAACTAAGAATTTACACTGATGGTTTAAAGACCGACTGCGGAACTGGAGTCGGGAGTCTTCTCATACGACCTCAACATATAGATATCCAGACCACTGGGAATGCTCAACACGGTCTACTAAGCGGAGTGTGTGGGCATAATACAAGCTGCTTATACCATAGCAGCCAGTAGAGTTACGGACACCCATATTTCTCATACTCTCTGACAGCGCCTCAGTCTTCCAATCCCTAGATAAAAAATGCATCACATCGAATCTAATACTAGAATGTCACAATGCGCTTGAATGGGTAACTGTATTGAGCCGCAATATAGTGACACTAGAATGGATAAAAGCACATCTGCCGCCCTAGGCTCCAGCCTACTCAGCCTGTTGGTAAATTCGCTACTGATGGGGCCCT
Organism: Luperina testacea; assembly: GCA_927399505.1. Lineage (NCBI taxonomy): Eukaryota > Metazoa > Arthropoda > Insecta > Lepidoptera > Noctuidae > Luperina > Luperina testacea. The sequence continues at coordinate 8,719,932 of OV656777.1, read as the reverse complement.
GAGCGTTCCAGGGTTCGGTCAGTGTCATTGGGTTTTCCATCAGAAATATCTTAATAGCAGCCCATAGTCTGGATTTTTGCATGGTTGATGACAATAGGATGGCGACTTGTGGGTGTACAGTAACCAAAATAGACGAAAAAAAAAAATATTCAAAAAAGTAAAGTAAAAATAGGATTTACATTAATTACAATCGAGGAAAAATTAAATTAAAACTGTAATGTAGACCTACCTGATCTAGGTTTATGGAAAACCTGTTTCAGGCCATCAAATTTTACATCAAACATTTAAGATAAGATAAGATAAGTAACCAGGGTCGTCGGATATAGTTGAAATTTAGTAAGAAACCGATGGATGTTTTCGGATGAAATTTAATTTGATAAATGAACTGTTTGATTCCTACTGATAAATTCAATTTTATTCGAAAACATCCATCGGTTTCTACTAAACTTCAACTATGTCCGACGACTCTGGTTACTTATCTTCTTTGGTCACCATACTTTAGGTACACATCTGCTAAATCCTGCAGATTTTACAGGCGTGATGTTGACTGTTCTTTTGTCTCCAGGTGGGCCTCGCAGACAAGCTCCTGGCGCAGCCGTCGCCTCGACTCTGCACCATGCTGGACTTGCTGTGGACCTTCCTGGACGAGTCTGCGCTGTGTGATGTCTTAGAACATTGTGTGGTTCGGGAATGTCTACTCTTTGACTTAGTTTCACAGGTACAGTGATTTGAAAGTTAGCAATCTCAAAATTATGTAATATCGCCCTGTAGTACACAAAATTGATTATAATTATGAATTGCAATATTAACACTGAATTAGGTCTTGCGACAATTTTTAGGTGTAAAAAAGTATTTGGAAAGTTACATCTAAAATAATATTTAGTGTTACGACATAAATTATTGCTTATTTGGTTAATTTTTTTGTCTTGATTAAGAAATATATATCTAGTAGCTTGCTCCTTGAGAACCTTTTCTTTTAACTCTCTCTATTATTCTGAGAAACAGTCTTTGAAATATAATCTGTTAAAAAAAGGATGATGTATTCAGATGTATTCGTATCAAATATAAGAACTCAGAAAAACAACGTAAACGATGTATAAAATATTTAATTAAAAATAAACTTATGTGTTAACAAAATGCTACGAGTAAGTTGATGTTGAGCCGTCGGTGTCCGCGAGCCAAGAGAGCGATTCCCCGGTGTCGGTGCAATATATAAGCTAGGCGCGCCGCCGCACGCCGCCCGCGCGTTGCTATCTTCGCAGCCGGCAACTTCATGCTTCATGAGGGTCCTCGAGCGCCATCTACAGCGCCTTACAGTCGGCCTTCCTGATACAGCTGCGCGTCCCGCGTAGCTCTGGCTCCTTGGTGCCGATGACGACCCAGCTCGCTCACGACCTCCCGATGTGGCGACGACACGGTGAGATTGGCATCTTAATGTCAGCTTGAACTGACGTCTTAATGTCAGTGTGATTGACGTCTTAATGCCAACTTGAACTGACGTCTGAATGTCAATTTTATTGACTTCTTAATGTCGACTTGAACTGACGTCTGAATGTCAGTGTGATTGACGTCTAAATGTCAATTTGAACTGACGTCTGAATGTCAGTGTGATTGACGTCTAAATGTCAATTTGAACTGACGTCTGAATGTCAGTGTGATTGACGTCTAAATGTCAATTTGAACTGATGTCTCAACATCAGTGTGGCCACTAGTGATTGACGTCAAATATTAACCGAACTGACTAATGTCAGTGCGATATGGCTTCTGAATGCCAACTTCAACTGACTTCCTAATGTCAGTATGAATAACTTCTTAATGTTTACATAACCCAATCTAATAAATTAAAACCGTTTGTGGTTATAATGATGGCTTACCCTTCAGGGTCCACATCATAAATGTCGTGTCACAATAGCCTCTTAAGGTATTGTCTTCCTCCTAAGGAACTACTCACGACCAATAATCAATAATACACCCTCTTAAGGCTAAATGTATTATTTAATTTAGTTTTTAAGGTTATGTTAAAATTAAACACCTCTTAAGGTTAGCGCTATTGAAACAAAGATCGATCATAAATTATTTATATTATCAACAATTACTAAAAATAGATCCATTTAACAATTTTTAACTATGCACTAATCAAATGAAATAAATCGTCCTGAACAACATTACTTTTGTATTCCTTTACTCAGAATTATAATTATCTGACTCATCGGAATGATTACAATGGAAAAGTTTTAACTTATCCCTGGCCAAGACATTCTCATAAAGTCGACCACGGTTACGTGTACTCTTAATCACGTACCGATCGTGAGGCAAGACCTTTACAATTGTATATGGCCCGTCAAAACGAGGCATAAGTTTACCACTGCGTAGACCCTTACGAATGATCTTTCTTTCGGCAAGAACTAGATCACCTATCTTAAAAGGTGCTTCATAACGCCGTTTTTGATCATATTTGTCCTTTGCCTGCTGAGACAATTTAGCTGATCTCGTGACAGCGGCTTCCCTCAACTCGTCTAAATTAGGTGACCTTTCGGGCACAACTATATCGCCTACAAGTCTAGGTCGAAACCCATAAAGAAGTTCCAATGGAGTTTTACCCGTACTATTATTTACGTTAGAGTTTAAACCTAACTGTACTTTAGGCAAGTATTTCTCCCAGTCATTTTGGTCATCACCAACGTATGCTACAAGGGCGTCAAGTATAGTTCTATTAAAACGTTCTATCTGCCCATTCGCCCTTGGGCTAGCGACTGCTGTCATGACATGCTTTATTTGCCTTTGAGTGCAATACTCTTTGAAATCTTTGCAACTAAAAGCTTTGCCACGGTCACTTATTATACGACTTGGAACACCAAAAGTTTTAATTAATTGGTCAAACGTCTGCAATACATATTTGCAACTGACGTCTCGAACAGCTTCGATCCATATAAACCTCGTGAAAGCATCTATTATTGCTAGAATGTGCATTTTGCCTGATGGGCTTTTACAGAACGGGCCAAGATGGTCTACATGAACAGTGTGAAAAGGTACGGCCACCTTTTGAATTGGATGTAACAAGCCCACACGACGGCCAGTTGGTTTTTTAGCATATTGACATGATATACAACCACGAGTGTATTTTTGAATAAACCGGCGCATACCGTGAAACCAGTACTTTGACCTTATGGCATTGTAAGTTTTATTAAAATTAACGTGACCGTTATTATCATGAAAACTTTGAACGAGAGACCAACGTGACATTCGTGGAACGACTACATTTTGACTATTTCCGACTTTTTTATATAATACACCATTCTCAAACAAGAAATCTTTAGCTAAGCCATTAGTTATGCCCTTTGAAACCTCATCCTTCAACTGGTTCACGAGACTACGCAACGAGTCGTCATCCTGCTGCACACATTCGATTAGGTCTTTATCAACACATCGCATTACTGAATTCACAGGATTACGACTCAGCGCATCCACATGAGCCATAGATTTGCCGGCACGATACTCAACAGTAAAGTCAAAACCTTGAACTTCAAGCCACCACCGGGCGATACGGGGAGACAAATCTCGTTTGCTCCATGTCCAGCGCAGTGCGCTACAATCGGTCACTAGCACAAATTTTAAACCTGACACGTATACCTTAAACTTTTTCAGGCTCATGACAACAGCTAACGTCTCTAGTTCGAAACTGTGATACTTTTGTTCGACACACGTAGTCTGTCTACTCGCATATGCGACTGGTTTCCATGCACCGTCCGGCTGCTTCTGAAGCAATATTCCACCTAATCCTATTTTGGACGCGTCTGTATGAATTTGGGTTTCATAATCCGGATTAAACAACGCCAACACAGGTTGCTTTACTAAAATTGACTTAATGCGGTTGAATGCAAGAGATTGTTCTTCACCCCATACCCATGGTTGGTTCTTTTTGGTGAGGCTAGTGATAGGGCGAGCGAGGCTAGCAAAATTTGACACATACTTCCTAAAATAATTTGCCAAACCCATAAACTGACGTACCTGATGTACATTTCTCGGCACAGCAAAATCATGTACTGCTATGAGCTTATACTTGGATGGCCTGACTTCGCCATTGCACACCTCATGCCCTAAGTATTCTATACTTGAAACTAAGAAAGAACACTTGTCTAACCTGAGCGTCACATTAGCTTCCCGTATTTTCTCTAATACGGCTTTGAGACGGTGCAATGCATCATCATAATTTTCAGCGTAAACGAGAATATCATCTAAATACGCTGTCGCACATTGGAAGCGTAAAGAACCGAGAATATTGTCCATTGCGCGCTGAAACACTGACGGTGCATTTACCAATCCAAAGCTCATTCGTGTATACTGATAGTGCCCATCCGGTGTTATGAACGCTGTATACTGTTTACTATCATCAGCAATTTGAATACAATGATAGGCTGACATAATATCAAGACAGGTGAAAACGCGTTGCTTGGATAACCGGTCTAACTGATCTTGTATTACAGGTAAAGGATACCGTTCTTTTTTAGTAATTTTATTTAATGCACGGTAATCCACGCACATGCGTACTTCACCCGACTTTTTGGGGACCAATATGACGGGACTGGCATATGGGGAATTTGATTCCTCCACAATTCCTTTACTCAATAAGTCTGACACAATATCACGAACTTTCTCCCGATCTCCTAAAGACATCCGATACGGACGGTAATAAATAGGCTTTGTATCAGTTAATTCAATGTGCATTTGGACTGAACATTTTCCAATTTTATTTTCACTACCCGAAAAACAATCGGAATAGTCGTGCAATAAAGATTCAAGGTCAGTCACGACATTGGGTTCCAGGTAATCACCTATTTTGTATTTATAATTACCGTCCGTAATCGTCGCTCGCGCCACGCATCGGTTGCGCGGTAGTTTTATGACCTCATTAGTAATATTAATTACGTTCAAGACAACTTTGCCATCAATAACCTCGGTGTCGCATTCGGGAATAATACACTCCGCCCTCGGCGTACTATATTCAGTAGCACGCAGTGTAATCGAACCAGAGACAAAATCATAACAAGATAATAGTATTTTATTTACACCGGGTTTTAAAATTACTTCGTCATCCGAAACCAACTTGACGCGCTCAATTTCACTACATGCATCAGGTAGTTCAAGAAATTGATTTGCATTAAATATCTTTAAAGATGTCGGTGTTTTAATCACATAAACGGTAGGATGCTCTGTCAAAGGCTGGCCTATTATAGTACCAATATCTTGAGCAGAGTCAGGTACTATGAACGCCTTACAATCACAAGTAGCCTGGTCAACTTGAATCTTAACAACTACCACACCAATCGGATTGGTTTTTGAGCCACCAAAACCGGACAAAACAATATTTTCGCAAGGACTTGCTTCTAATTTTAATCGACTAGCTACTGATTCTGTTATTGTGACACAAGCACTTCCAAAATCAATAAAACCATACACAGAGAAATCATTAATTTTTACGGTCATGTAATATTTTGAACTACCCGACGCATCAGTGATAACGCGCACAGTATGTCATTGTTTGTCATTTTCTTTGTTAGAATTTGTACGACGATTTTTAAGTTTAAGACATTCTTCTTTTATGTGACCTGTTTTTCCACAGTAACTGCATTTTTTATTTTTAATGTAACAATTAGTTTCGTCATGACCGCGCTTGCTACAGAATACACACACCAAAGTTGTTTTGTCTTGCTTCCGAGATTTATTATTACACTTATTTGCAGTATGGCCTCGCCGTTTACAAATATTACACTTTAGTTGGTCCTCATAATGACTATTGTACTTTTTATTGCGATTAACATTTACGCTTGCCGGGCGCCTAAACGATGACAGGTAATTTAATAAGCTAATTGGGTCACGACAACCCGCGGAAATAGCCCCTACTTCTACTAAGTCATTTCCGATCGTACCTATGATGGCCTCAGTGATAAGGAAATCGGGTATTCCACAAGCGTTACCCAGCGCCAATTTGTCATAATAAAATTGAATGTAATCTCGTTCAGGACGACGTACCTCGTTTACAAGATCACGCATCATAGTTAATTTACTTCGGTTTGACGGAAAAGCTGCCATAAGACGTTGTTTCCAATCCAACCAATTTAAATTGACGTCGTTTAGTTGATCATACCACCGCCGCGCATAGCCTTTTAGTTTAGAGGAACAATTAAATATAGCAGTTTTTTCGTCCCAACCGTACATGTTTGAAATACCCTCAACTTTTCTAATCCATTGTTCCATTGTTATCAAAGAAATATGAGGATCGAATTCCGGTATTGGATCACTACGACCGACATATCTTAAAGAAGTTGAGCACGAGGTATGAATATTATGATGGCAATGTGGTGGACTTGCAGTGGTAGCTCCTAACGACGGAACTATCACCGATGCCGATTGCACGCAAGTTTCAGAACGTTCTTCACGAGAGTTATCTCCAACGCATGGATCCTTTGCTACGGTGTGTGCCATCGGTGACTCGTCTCCGGAACGCGCTAACGGAATCTCGTTAGGTACTGGTGGCAATAGGTTCACGTGGGGTACCGCGGGTAGTGACGGCGGCGTATACGAACGCCCACCAGATGGGTTATCTGCGCTTTGATTTGCCTCATTCGACGCGGCGCTCGAACTACCCCCCGATTCGGGTATTACGCTAACTCTGTCTTGCAAGAGTTGATTTTCCAATAAGGTTACGCGTTCTAGTAATCTACGTGTATTAACATCTTTGACTAAACGGCGACGCAAGGATTTCTCATCGTCACTGTCGTCCTTATTTTTACGTTTACTTTTTTTATGGTGTCCCATTATTGTAGAATGATCACACGAAGCAATAGACAGGGTACACAGTCAAGTGAAATGCAAGTCTAAAACAAAGTCAAGCAACAGTCAAACACGGTACTTGATCAGTACGCCAATAGTTATTATTTAAAGCACTTACGTGGGTTGCAATAGTTCTTCCCGCTTCTGAGTTATAAGAACTCAGAAAAACAACGTAAACGATGTATAAAATATTTAATTAAAAATAAACTTATGTGTTAACAAAATGCTACGAGTAAGTTGATGTTGAGCCGTCGGTGTCCGCGAGCCAAGAGAGCGATTCCCCGGTGTCGGTGCAATATATAAGCTAGGCGCGCCGCCGCACGCCGCCCGCGCGTTGCTATCTTCGCAGCCGGCAACTTCATGCTTCATGAGGGTCCTCGAGCGCCATCTACAGCGCCTTACACAAAAGTTGTAGAAAGTGTATGTTCAATCCGAATGACGATACTTTTATTGTTTTTGACACATCGTGAGCAATTGCCCTCATTTCCAACTTTGGAGATAAAAAAACGAGCTATTTTTAATTATTATCGAATGGGCTTGCTTTGACTTCGATCACGCCCGATGGAAAGCGATGGATGAGGTCTATAGTTTATGGTATATTTTAATCCAACCTAGGTTATAACAATTTATAATATTTACAGGACATGTACTTCAACCAGCAAATAGAAGGTGTGTACGTGTTGTGTGGCTTGATGCAACACCGGGAGACCAGACACCATCTTGTCAAATACGTGTTCTTCAATAAAATCACGTTAGTACGGCATTTTGGCATAAAACAATCTTCTTCATCAATTTTCCACTTTCAGCTTCAATCTACAATAGAACTAGATTTCCGATGAGCGCATCAAAACGGCCGGAAAAATAAGACCACAAATAGTGTTGTGGTCTTATTGTGCAACATAGTTTTTTCAACCTTATTGCATAAACATAATTTATGTTTTATTTTCCATAAAATATTTTTGTTATTATTTTAAGAATACGTTTTCTTATTTAAAAATACTTTTACTTTTCAATCAAAGTAATGAATATATTGCAAATGATAATAAACTTTATGTTTGAATGTTAAGGTTTATAATAAAGTTATTTGCAATCGCGACCACTTCAGTGATATGTTTTTGTTTCTTATTCTTAATCTAGTGCTATTATTGAACGAAGACTTACAGATTCAAAGACACAGTCACAAAGCGTATACTGCTACTATGATCTTTTGACGCTTGAATGACGTTGGCGTTGTTGAGAAACATTTAATTTTGTCAATTGTTTGGTGAAATGTATTGAAAAAACAAGATGGAGGCGATGTTTTTGCCCATGCGCCATACATCTTTACAGAAGAATGACACAAGTCGACGCTCTTTTTCCACCAATATTTTTTCTAATATATTGAAATGGCCAGCGAGTCGCCGGGGAACATAGTCGCTGGGTGTATACCAACACAATTCAAAATCAAAAGTCTTTTTTTTATTGCTGTATGGGCCCGCTCTTGACCTCTATCACGTCTAATAGAAAGCAATGAATGAGGTCTATGATGGAACGAGCGTGCCCAGAAGATGCCTAAGGCTCTGGAACTCCCACGCATCGACGAAACACAGCAGGCTGCTTGACGCCGGATTCCGGTGGAAGGGTGGTCGCAAACCAGGCGGGCGTCAGCCCTACCACCGCAAGGACAGAATTGGCCAGTCAAATAAGGCGATGCGACTGTCCAGGATGCGCCGAGTGCTCGGTTCAGTTGAGTAACTGACGGAACAAACTGCGCTACACGAGGAGGCTTCTTCATGGATCCCAAAACATCTCAACATCATCATCTTCATTTATTCAAACTAAGCTGTGATCATCACTTGATAACCGTCAAAATTACATATGGCAGTTTCCCAAAACGCCAGCCCTTCACAACTCCCTAATGCTCTATCTGGAAAGAAGAATTAGCGTGCAACAAACTCCCCAGCAGAACGGCTATCTGTTCAGTTTGAAGAACTTAACACTCGATGTGACATTGTCACTTGTCAGGTACAGTTAGTGTACCTTTTGACTAAACTCCTTTAAGCTGGAATTCTACTTTCAGTTTCGACAATTTCCTGAACGTCAAGTGTCCAGATGACAAAGTGCTGCGGACAGTGATCAGGAAGCCGTGGTGGCAGCGACCCACTGCTGTGCAGGGAGAGACTGATCCTAGGATAGCTGGTAACAACTCTGAGATGATAACAGAAAGTGTAGCGATAAAATCATTTATGTGAGCTAAGTGTCTTGGTGGTCCTGTGGGTGTAGGTTCAAATTCGAGCAAGTACCAAAATGGCTTTTGAATTTTGAAGAATGAGACTCCCAAAAGAAACACATACGTAACTCATACAAATAAATAGTTAACACCATTTACAGAATAGCTAGGGTAACACAAATATCATTTATTTACAGAAATGGCTGAGAAGGGGACCATTAACCGTTCACCATTCGCGCCTACAGACACAGGTATTGTTTTATTTATTCAGACATTATTTATCGTCTGTATTACTATAAATGATAAGGACATTTTTGATTTTATATATCTTCGTCTCTGTGTTCTAACGACTGGCAGAAACAGAAAGATGTTTAAAATTTTTCGTGGATGGATCACCATCCTTACACACCGAGACCCCTCCTTGCCTCGGAAAGCACCCCGGCTCGGTTGGTCCCGACTGTCATTCGTGGATCTTTGGCAGTCGTTACGGGTCGTCACAAGACGGAGAGTCTGAAAACCAGTCTTACAAAGGGGTATCATATAATCCAGTAACTAGATTGTGAAGGTCAGGTAGGCAGTCGCTCCATGTAAAATACTGGTATTCAGCTGCATCTGGTTAGACTGGAAGCCGACCCCAACATCGGTGGGAAAAGGCTAGGCTGATGATGAGTGATGTTCAGAGGATAGCCGGTGTCATATGCCACTTTGTCCTAAAGATTATGATCGCTTACTACTGTTAGAATATATTGTTTTGTTAAGGTATTAAAATTGTAATATATATTTAGAGTATACAAATATTATCACAGCATTTAACTACCACTAACTCTTAATGCAAATGTCGTAGTTAAAGCTCGTGCTAAGTAACGTTTATAACTCTCGGCATTAAAATGTCCTAAAATTATTATCAACTCACAACATAAGAATATTACTTCAAAACACGAACACAACATTTCTACAAGTGATCAGCAAAGTTTTTGATAATTTCAGACAAGATATCGAAACTGATGGCGTCAGCGCAAGACGATGCCGCGATCGAGGCACAGTACCGGGAAGATTGCAGTAAGATCACGAAGGCCGTCGCACCCTTGGAACAAGTGCAGGTGAGCATGTTGTTTTAATAGCCATCTAGCTCTTTACTATTCATAATTACCCTATAATGTGCCCACTGCTGGGCACAGGCCTCCAGTGGGAGGGAGTAGAGAAAGAGCAGTGGTGGCCTAGTGGTACAGATATTCTATTTCACGAAGTCCGTTCGGCTTTGATTGTAGTAGTGACGTATCCCGACAAGCGCGCTCCCACAGCGGCTGCCCCTTGCTGCCGTCACATGAGGCTATTTCCGCGAATATGTACCGTTTTACTGCACCCATTGTTGAGTCTCTGTTGATCACAATGTGCATGTGCGCGCTTGACAACATTCATAGCCAAACGGACTTCGTGACATAGAACATCTGTAATGGCCGCGACTTACCGAGTTGCAGGTCTTAGGCTCGAACCCAGCCAGGCGCTTTACTCTGTGTAAACTTTTTATCACCTCTTGCTCTCAAAACGGGGTGTAGGAAAACAACGTCGTGAGGAAACGGGTATGTCCTAGAACCGAAAATTCGAAGGCATGCGATATCTAACAACCCGCACTGGGACCGCGCGGTGGCTTACAGCCCAATCCCTCTCACAGAAAGGAGGCCTGTGTCCCACGAGTGAGAACATTAGTTAAAGGCTGAAGGTTATATAGTATTTGAGGCTGAATATGATTATGTCAAAGCTAAAGTGAGACATTTTGGCACTAAAATACACTTGAAATTGCTGTTGCGGCGACTGCACACAATATGCTTCCGACCCTCATCCATAGTTATGTAAGAAGGACAAACCAAATAAACAGAAAAGTAATAAAAATAAGTGCAGTCCACACACTTGGAAAAATAAATGCAGACCACACACTTGGAACAGGTCCAGTTAATGACTTAGTTAAATGAATTCCAAAACTTCGGACACTCCATTGTCAGAGGTGAATGTTTTGAGAAACTGTTTCATGTTTTGGCATTTCAAATATTTCTCGCAATTCGTGCTAAGGAATACATAGTATACTGATAAATATCCATTATATTAGTTTATGGGATTTATTTATAAAAGTTGCTTAAAGTTAAGTAATGATTAGCGACTGTTTAAGCATAAATTTTTGACGTTTAACCTTGTGACCGCCACACGTCAAAAAATCAAACACGTGCCCTCGGCGTCAAAGTCTGTCATGTAGTCGAACCGTGGCGTGCTGGGCACATTTTGGTTTGTCATCTATACATAACTGTGACGATCAAAAGGTTAAACGTCTTTTAACTTTAAGCAAAGTTTATAAATAAAGGAGTAAAAGGGTAAATGGTTAACAATTACTGTAAATTCGAAAGCGACTCTTGGTTTCCGTAAGCCTCGCCAAAAGTTTGGTCAGTAAACAAAGTATCTGCAGTTAAACCTCATTGGCAGCTGTTATGATTATCTTCAGATAACTTTTATTTAAAAGACTATTTTGTGCCCGCTACTTCTTCCGCGTGAAATTTCTTGTTCCTCCGGCCGCATCGTATCGCATCGCTTGCCCGCGCTATTGCATCATCGTTTTCGTTTAGCGTTCTTTCCTACTGTTTTTCTTTCAACTTGTCTCCTAAGAGTCCTAGGGTGACGTTAAATAGCCATCTATAGCTTTCCACAAAAACTGGGCTATCAAATGCAAAGAATTTTTCAAATCCGACTCCCTCATTAAAAGCTGTTGTGATTACATATCGTCAGAAACAAACGAAATGAACAAATTATGTGCATCATCGCCAAATATCAGTTTTGCATGAACTTTCGTCTACCAAAAAAAATGTTGACCAGCTGCCAGTAAATTACCAGCCTTAAGAGTGTAGGCATGTGCCAAACCCTCGACCCTGAGCAAGGCCTGAATTATAAAGTTCACGGTCCAATACCTAGGTCACGGGGAACGTTAGGTTTTTGGCAGCATTCCCACTATGACCGCGGTTGTTATGCAAAATTACTGGTAGAAGTAGCTAGTGCACCGATAACTTCCTTTGCCATGGGCCTCGTTTATGGGGAACGTGCGTGATTGAGGTGGTAGCGGGCGCGGTAGCGGGCGCGGTAGCGGGCGCGGTAGCGGGCGCGGTAGCGGGCGCGGTAGCGGGCGCGGTAGCGGGCGCGGTAGCGGGTGCGGTAGCGGGCGCGGTAGCGGGCGCGGTAGCAGGCGCGGTAGCGGGCGCGGTAGCAGGCGCGGTAGCGGGCGCGGTAGCAGGCGCGGTAGCAGACGCGGTAGCGGGCGCGGTAGCAGGCGCGGTAGCAGGCGCGGTAGCGGGCGCAGTAGCGGTCGCGATTAGGTGGCTATAGTGCAATCTTGAGTCCTTTACGCGGGCACTGTACTTTGACATCTTAGATAATTTTCACCAACAATCTACTTGAGGCTCCTTCAAAGAGTCGCGCCACGCGATAAAATCGCGTGTCGCGCCTGTTTGGAAGGAGCCTTTAAGCGTTATAACGGTAAAGTTGATTTTTGATTGACCGTTTGTAATAAAAAATTAAAAAAAAACACTTGCAATGGATTTTGAACATTGTTTTCAAGGACATTGAGTTTGTATTCACATAATTTGATAATTATCTGAGATTTTAGAATTAATTGTAGAGTATAGACATGTTGCCACATGGAAAAACAATAGATGATCGCTCGCTAGCTTGGTCGCTCAGTAACTTCACGCAAAGCAAAAAAAAAAAAAAAAACAAATGGTGGTTTCATATGTTTGATACTCTGCGCCCGCCTTAGCATCCGCGCAAATTCATCTCCCTGACCGAAGCCTAAGGAGGGGACTGTTGCTCACGGAACTGGCGACGGCACTACGTCGACATTTTCTGACTAATTTGGCATGAAAATCCCTCATTTTTCTTTCTTCTAGAATATGTTAAAGAGATTTATTGGAGGAGTACTTTTAAGGGTGGAAAGCTGGAGAATGTCATATGACTTCCGTGTAGGCAACGGAGTTCATATTTGTTTAGAACAGTAAGGTCCAATGATATTTTAGTAACAGATATGTTATGAGCGCGCAAATCGTGAAGACTAGAAAACGTCCTAATTGGGACGTATTGCCTTTAGTCTGTGTCACGCACGTCCACGAGTGACACGGTGCGCGCTGCTATGTAATTACCATCCAAAATACCATCTTGTGTATTAGAAAGTGTACCAATTATGATACCAAAGTTAATAAAACACAAGGGATCTCATACCTAACGTGATCATTTATTTTTTGACTCAAAACGGGACATTGGTTTATTTAGGTTAATTAACAGGTAGCCAATGAAAAAAACACTTTTTTAAAGTAATTTATTCAGAAAAAGTCAGTTAACTTAAAAGTTACAAATAAAAATATATATATACCCGAAACGTTTAGTTATATTTATATTTATCAGAGGAGAATCACAATCAGAATCACAGTCAGAATCACAATCAGAATCACAGTCGGAATCACAATCAGAATCACAATCAGAATCACAATCAGAATCACTATCAGAATCAGAATCACAATCAGAATCACAATCACAACCAGAATCACAATCACAATCAGAATCAGACACAGAATCAGAACCTTAAACTGAACTTGAACCTGAATCTGAATCTGAACCTGAATCTGGATTCTAACTCTGAATCTGAATCTGACTGAATCAGAATCACAATCACAATCAAAATCACAATCACAATCAGAATCACAATCAGAATCACAATCAGTATCACAATCAGAATCACAGTCAGAATCACAACCAGAATCACAGTCAGAATCACAATCAGAATCACAATCAGAATCACAGTCAGAATCACAATCAGAATCACAGTCAGAATCACAATCAGAATCACAATCAGAATCACAATCAGAATCACAATCAGAATCACAATCAGAATCACAATCAGAATCACAATCAGAATCACAATCAGAATCACAATCAGAATCACAATCAGAATCACTATCAGAATCACCATCAGAATCACAATCAGAATCAGAATCACAATCAGAATCACAATCAGAATCAGAATCACAATCAGAATCACAATCAGACACAGAATCAGAATCAGACACAGAAACAGAACCTTAAACTGAACCTGAACCTGAATCTGAATCTGAACCTGAATCTGAATCTGATTCTAAATCTGAATCTGAATCTGACTGAATCAGAATCACAATCAAAATCAGAATCACAATCAGAATCACAATCAGAATCACAATCAGAATCACAATCAGAATCACAATCAGAATCACAGTCAGAATCACAATCAGAATCACAATCAGAATCACAATCAGAATCACAATCAGAATCACAATCAGAATCACAGTCAGAATCACAATCAGAATCACAATCAGAATCACTATCAGAATCACTATCAGAATCACAATCAGAATCAGAATCACAGTCAGAATCAGAACCTTAAACCGAACCTGAACCTGAATCTGAATCTGAATCTGAACCTGAATCTGAATCTGATTCTAAATCTGAATCTGAATCTGACTGAATCAGAATCACAATCACAATCAAAATCAGAATCACAATCAGAATCACAATCAGAATCACAATCAGAATCACAATCAGAATCACAATCAGAATCACAATCAGAATCACAGTCAGAATCACAGTCAGAATCACAATCAGAATCACAATCAGAATCACAATCAGAATCACAATCAGAATCACAATCACAATCAGAATCACAATCAGAAACAGAATCAGACACAGAATCAGAATCAGACACAGAATCAGAACCTTTAACTGAACCTGAACCTGAATCTGAATCTGAATCTGAACCTGAATCTGAATCTGAATCTGATTCTAACTCTGAATCTGAATCTGACTGAATCAGAATCACAATCACAATCAAAATCACAATCAGAATCACAATCAGAATCACAATCAGAATCACTATCAGAATCACAATCAGAATCACAATCAGAATCACAATCAGAATCACAATCAGAATCACTATCAGAATCACTATCAGAATCACAATCTGAATCACAATCAGAATCACAATCACAACCAGAATCACAATCAGAATCACATTCAGAATCACAAACAGAATAACAATCAGAATCAGACACAGAATCAGACACAGAATCTGAATCAGACACAGAATCTGAATCAGACACAGAATCAGACACAGAATCAGAATCAGACACAATCAGAATCAGATACAGAATCAAAATCAGACACAGAATCAGACAGAATCAGAAACAGAATCAGACACAGAATCAGAATCAGACACAGAATCAGAATCAGACACAGAATCAGACACAGAAACAGAATCAGACACAGAATCAGAATCGGACACAGAAACAGAATCAGACACAGAATCAGAATCGGACACAGAACCTGAACCTGAATCTGAATCTGAATCTGAACCTGAACCAGAACCTGAACCTGAATCTGAATCTGAATCTGAATCAGAAATCATAGGAAGCATTATACATACAGTGTTATGGAAGGTTTCACTTCTACTACGTGTGAATTGTTTTATTATTATTTTAGTATTACCGTACGCAAAATACGCGCATTGACGTGGAGTTGCGGACACCAGCCCGTATTACCCTAGTAAGGATTTATAATAGTATAATAGTAAGGATTTCTCGCTTTATCCATTTTCGTTACTCCAAACATCCATCTCAACATTCTCATCTCGACTGCATAGAATCTTGTTTCATCTGCCTTCTTCCAAAAAAAAGGAAAGGAAAGGCCTTATCACAGACTTGTAGATTTTCCGCTTTTATTTGAGGGGCATTCGTGAGTCGCAAGTTGTTCCTGTGATCTGTCGCCATTTCATCCATTGATCGCCGCATTCTCGGTCTCTCTCACATACTACGACTGTTGGACTTTAAACACACCATGAGTTTGTTCCAGCGTTTCAGATACTATTATTAGTTAGAAAGGAAAAGTCTGGATAAAATAATATAATAATAGTGATTTGTAAAAGATTCTTCAAAGATGTTTTTATATTTTTTTGGGAATGGCATCTCGCAGTACAAACTATTTATTTATTTTATAATTTATGTACACACAGTAAAATACATAGCAAGTTGCGCGGTAAACGTTGCTTGCGCGATGCAGGATTTTGCGTGACGTCAGTGTGGTGCGTAGTTCGCATGTGGTGATGTAGATGCCACCAGATTTCTAATTCTTGGAATGCATATAATTTATCCGCGTACGTAGCGTGAGAAATGATAAAAGCCGTAAGCCATAAGTCATTTATTCACTTGTTGAACATAGTTACAATAATAATGGTATATAAAGCTGGTCAAGTAATTCTTCTTCTTCACTCGTATCGGCACGAATTACAACAAAATAGTTTATTTATAGGGAAAAGTACACCTACAGCTTCTGTATATAATATACATCTTTATCTTTGCTAGAATAGGCTATAGAACGGAATATGGTTACCTATAGCATACCACATGTAACTACACAATATACTTCAATTTATTAATATATTTCAATTATTTTCCTAATATTCTGATATTTGGAGGTTAGAAAAAAGAAAGAGATGGAAAATACATTTTTTGTCGTAAGAACGACAAGGATGCGTGCACTCCGGACATAGAATAAAAGTACAGATGCGAATATTAGGCAGTAAAGTCATCTTTACAGCAGAGTTCTAGTTTCCCTTTTAATAACTTTTCTTTATAATTTTGTTTGATATATTTAATTATAAATTAAACATGTCATATATAGCGAAAGAAAATATTAATAGCTTATCGTTACCATAATATGTCACAGATAGTGTTAAAATGAAGCTGCCATTGAGATCAGGCTTCAAGAATGGATCGCAATTGTTCATAAACCAAGAAATGGATCGTTTATATTACTTTACTGTGTGACAACAGCTACCTACCTTTTAATAGTGTTTATTCGTTGCATAGGCACAAATCCCGACTACAAATTCTGTACACGCGGTTTGTACTTTCTGCCTAGTTAATTTGTTAGTCTATAATGCCAACGTGCGGTGATTGGTAGCCCGAATAAGGTTTGTTTACATTCACGCGCAATTGACAACATCTAGCTGTCACTTTTTTTCTTATTGATTTTATCAAGCTATCCTTTTTACTTGTAGTGAAATGTAAAATGAATGAAAAGTGTGCATGTGTGCTGCCTCTCGGCGCGAAACCCTTATTTCTGTTGTTTTGTAAGTGTATAACATATCTGTTACTAAAATATCATTGGTAAGGTCTATTTTTTGTTAGAAATTGGATTGGTCGGGAAAAAGGTGCTTCGTGTAAAATTAAAGACCTGTTAACTTCAATACACTGCAGAGTATTTGAATGACAGTTTTTTTATTTTTTTTTATTAGAGAATCACAGCAGGTTTTTGTACATCAAGCTACCCGAAACTTTCAAATATTCCCAATCAACTTTGAACCTTATGTTTGAGCGATAAAGTCGAAAATCTATTAAAGAAATTTGACAGATTGCTTAGCTAGCGTAGCTTGATATGCTGGCGTTCTGTACTTCGCCGATGGTGGACAAAATACAGGGTTATTTTAAATCGACTAGCTAAACTTCACAGCTGTAATGTGTATCGATATTTAAATACTAGCTTCTGCCCGCGACTTCGTCCGCGTGAAATTTCTTGTTACTCCGACCCACCCCGTCGCATCGCATCGCCTACCCGCGCTATTACTTCGTTTTTGCTTAGCGTTCTTTCTGACTTTTTTTCTTTTTGCTCGGCTCCTAAAGGTCATAGCGTGATGTTAAATAGCCTTCCTCAAGAATTAGGCTATCAAATGCAAAAAGAATTTTTCAAATCCGACTAGCAGTTCCAGAGATTAGCGCGTTCAACCAAACAAACAAACAAACTCTTCAGCTTTATAATATTATAGTATAGATAAAAAAACATAAAATAAATTGTATTATAATGATATTTACTTAAAATGATTTTTATGTGGGGTCATCGACCATAGTTATTGTAGTCATTAATTGAAGTATCAATTTAAAAATCAGTTTTTTTTTTAACACTTCACAGTTCACAGTCGTGGTAGGAAACATAAGAAAACAGTTTCGCATCTCCTACTTCTTGTTATAACACTAACAACAGTCGTTGACGTCTCTAAGAAATACATGAAATCTTTTTAATTTTTTATTTTATCGTGTTTAGATTTCAATACAAATCGCGACTGCGGAGTTTAGCTAGCCAATTAAAAATAACCTCGTTTAAAAGGTCTCCCTTTTTAACCGACTTCTTATATTGTCCAGTATTGACTACTCTAGACTTTATTTAACACTACAAATAAACCTATAATTTATCCAACAGCTCGAGTTGCTTCTACTTCTTCTCGACAACACAGACGGCACAAACATGGTACCCTCAACACGGAAGATCTTCCTAGAGAAGTTCCGGAGATACATCATGGACAACTGCATACTGGACATGGTAAACATCGAATCTTTGTTAGTAGGCCTAGCGCGAATGCGCGGAACAAGGCAGATCAAACACCACAACGCGCCACACGACGGGGCGCGGAAAACACAGCCAAGTGCCAGTGCGGAAGAGCGTTTTTATTGAATTTGTATGTAAAAAATCGCGAGGGGCGTTATCTGCGCCCCGTCGCGTGGCGCGTTGTAGTGTGTGATCCGCCATAATGTAACGTATATTCGAACGATTTAAATTCTAAATTACATGTTTCGCACATCACATTTACTTTTTTAAAGAGCTCCTTTTATGACTTTATGACTGCCTCGTTGGTCTAGACCACTAGTGGTCGCAAGCGCAACTGCTGAGCATGCGGTCCTCGGTTCGATACCGGGGTCGCGCAAAGTGTTAGGATTTTTTCATCAGAATTTTCTCAGAAGCAGCCTGGAGTCTGGATTTGCACCCGGTTGATGGCATTGGGCTCGCCCCCTGTTACATTTGTGACTTAAACATAACTGGCGAAATGTGTGTGTACTATAGGTACAGAGGCCAGCACATCAAGTTACTACAATCTGTCAAATTTCTTTAATAGATTTTCAACTTTATGGGTAGAGCATAAGGTTCAAAGTTGATTGGGAAAATTTGACAGTTTCGGGTAGCTTGATGTGCGGGCGTCTGTACATGTCTGCCTAACTCATCGAGAAACAGGCGGCTTTTTTTTTTCAGGATGGGAAATCATCAAATGGCCCCTCCCACTCTGGGTGGAGCGGAAGGGAGTGTCAGACTCTTACTGACTAAAACCCAACCGTGTTCCTTCCTTAACCTTTTATGTTCCGGGCCAGCGGTAACCCTTTCGGACAATCCCGTCGACCAAAACAATCCCGCTGACCAACAATCCCGCTGACCAACAATCCCGCTGACCAACAATCCCGCTGACCAACAATCCCGCTTACCAAGGTAATCCCGCTGACCAAGATAATCCCGCTGACCAAGATAATCCTGCTGACCAACAATCCCGCTGACCAGACAAACCCGCTGACCGAGAAACAGGCGTGATGTTATGTTTATGTATATGTATGTATACTATTTGAGCTTGTCGCAAAAATTTAAACCAAAATGTTATAGGATAGTAATTATATTTTCGGTTCAAAAATCGTTCGAGTTTACATTATGTTTACGTCGCGTGTTCATGCTAGGGCCTCTGTATGATGAGTGATGACGGACGAAAGGGTTTTGTAATTTTGACAGCTGTCAGATAAAAACACGATTGCTATTAAAAATTAATGAAAAAAATATTTATTGGGCTTCGCACAGGAAGAACACAGACTAAATATTAGATGGTTAAGAATTTTTGCAAGATTAAATCTTGCTATTTCCCGGTTATGCTTGCACGGTCTAAAAGCCTTTCGAGACCCTAGGCATATATCTTGAGAATCACATAAAAAATGGCGAATAAGTCTATTCAAATCAAGTGGTTCTAGCTTCTTGGTTTATCAGGAATCCGAATTTCACGATAAAAAAGTGTCAGGAGGCCATATTTCAGAGGCTGTTCAACATCTCGCGAACCTCTCCGGCCATCTCGTGGTGCTGCCATGCCAGGCTACTTACCGCTGTGCTGAAGCTCTGGAACGAAAACCCCATCGGAGTTTCGTGAGTATAAACAGTCATCATCTGCCTAGCTTTTTCCCAACTGTGTTGGGGTCGGCTTCCAGTCTAACCGGATGCAGCTGAATACCAGTATTTTAAATGGGGCGACTGCCCATCTGACCTCCACAACCTAGGTAATACGACACCCCTTGGTAAAACAGGTTGTCAGACTTTCGGGCTTCTGACGACCCCTAACAACTGTCAAAGTTCAAAGAATGACAGCCGGGACCAACGGCTTAACGTGCTTTTCGAGGCACTGGGGGGAAGCTCGGTATGTAAAGATGGTCACCCGTCTACGGAGCGACTGCGGCTAGCATAGCTTAACCTGATCGATCGACCCGTGCGACTTTTATTAACCTTTTGACCGCCACGTATTTATATGCCCACTTTGGCAATAAAAAATGCAACCATTAGTAAGCAAAACGATTCGTCTTTATTATAGGAACCGAGCATTACCCATAAACATATGCATAGACTAGACTAAAATAAAACCGTGGGGCACGTCAATTGTCTACAAATTATCGACTTAATGTGACGTGCCCCACGGTTTTATTTTAGTCTAGTCTATGCATATGTTTATAATTCCCACGACTGTATCTATTTTATTATTTTTTGGTTTTTAGTACATTTATCTGAAACATTGCAATGTATGTTTAACATAAAACCGTTTAACTGAAAAAGTTTTTTTACCAATTTTTTAAATGTCGTAACATCATGCTGAGATAGGAGCCTTTTGGCCTCGTATAGGACTTTCATTTTCCTTTTGTTACTTTTTTTTTATATTACTTGGATTTTTATTTTGCTGAGTTTAGTTTGTGATCTTCCTGTACGAGTCGCAATAAATACTTTTTCTTTCTTTCTTTCTTTCTAATGTCAAAATAACAGCTTTTCACTAAATACATATTATGAAAGTAAATACGATACTACTACTACTCTATTTTTTTTTATTTTGTCTGTCGTGTCTGTTAGTTCCGGCTGGGACTTTCACTTTTTTTGAATGGCATCTCGCAGTTCAATCTGTGAGGTCGTCTGCTTAACCGGACTTTCCTGTGGATGCTTAAATAAATTAAGGCCTCCAACCGGGGCTTATAACAAACTTAAAAGCTAAGTGACACGCTAAGGGCACCCCCGGTGGGATTCGGACCTCGGCTTAGGGCGTCGCTGGGAGAGGACAGCAAGGGACAGACTGGATGGAGGACGAAATTAAAACTACAGGCTCAGCGGCGCTGGCTGGCTCTAGCAAGGGTCGGGGCGGACATGGTACGGGGTGTCACGACGGGCCTCGCCAGTGAGGGCAGAACGACGGCTGACGGGACTTGTACTTCCTGAGAGTACTGGTGGCCTTACTACTCTCCTGAAGGAGGGTAGTGGCGTCGTTGGGGGTGGTGAGGTATGCCTTGGTCGGCTAATCCTACTTATGCGGGAGGGAGTGTATCGGGAGGCCGCCGCAATCAGGAGATTGGAATGCTTTATGGCAGAATCAAAGAAGCGCTTAGAAAAGCGTTTCGTGCTGGATGGTGACTTTCACTGGCAGGCAGCTGATTTTATAAGGAGTAACTTAGGCTACTTTTATTATAGAAAAAAAATGGGAATTCGCGCAAAAAAATTAAAACCAGTCCAATAAGTATAGCTTTTCATACCAAAACCACTGAACGGATTTTGATAAAATTTGACAAGGAGATGATAGATGTCATCCTGGGGAAAATTATATAGGCTATTTTTTATCCCAGTAGCACGTTGCCGTGGGATAATTTGAGGCATCCAGGCAGGTGAAGCCGCGAGCATAAGGCATGTGTAACCATAAATTTGAATATAACTGCACCCTCGTATATCAAGGCACGTCTGATAAGGGTAGTAGGGTCTTTAAATAGAAATTCACACGTCGCCTCCGGGCAACGAGCCCACAGTAATGTCGCATTCATGAAGCGTTTTCTATTACATGCTTTGTGAAACATTTAACTTTGTATGAAGCATTTTGTGTTTGCAACTTATATTAACAAAACTAAAAAGGTATTTATGTGGTTAACAAACATTGTGGTCTCATTTATTTGTTAGTAAAATTCCAGAACAGAATTCTTTTTTTTTCGTATCGATTTTTTATGTGTAAATGTGTTTAAGTAATGGTGAAATAAAGGAATAGCCTTGGTAGGTACTTATTGCAATTATAAATGCAATTTTTTTATTTGCTCGAACCTTTAAAACTTCCAAGTAGACACCTAACAAAACTTTAAAAAACTTCATAAGCAGGTATTTGTCGACTCGGAAAATTGCAGTCAAACCTTGCTGTAGTATCATTTAGCAGAAATTATTGGTATCTAAAAATGTGTCAAGAAATTGGTATTTTTCGTTCTATAATCCTTTAGACCATAATGATATACGAGCTTTCTTTGTGCAGTCACGGGACTCCCCACTTGCCAGCACGAACGTATATCGACGGAGAACTGGACTTCTACAATGTGGACCGCCTTGGTGGAGTACTGCCGTTCCTCGTCAGAACGTTAAGGTAAAACTCTTACTAGAGTAAAATTACAATAAAAAAATTCTTAAATTCATTTCATCACTTTCTCACTGACAGACCACTGGTTATAGACGCATAAAATTTGGGCAATAGTTCCTCATACAATACCTAACAGAAAGGTACTATGGAAGGAATTTTTAAATTCATTCCCCATATTTAAATTTAAATGTGTTAAAAGTTTGTATGGAAGATTGCCATTTTTGTCGATTTATTACAATAAACTCTTAAATAGTAAAAGGACATGTCCAGAAATGGTTTTTTATTATTTAATAATTCCAACCAGAGTAAGTTAAATATATTTGGATAGACATCCCTAAAACTAGTCGTTCTAGTTATATCATACATTTTTAAAGACCTCCAATTTTGAGAAAAATCGTTTTTTGTTTTCGTGAGAATTTACATCTAAAACGAACAAACCTTCTAATTATCTAGAATAATAAAATGAACACACCTAAAAAAAAAAGTAAAGTTGTCAAAATTGACACAGGAGAACTGTCATTACTGGCAGTGAGCGTCAACGTCAATCAATTTTTGATGTAGGAGCATGACGTCGGACGAATGACGCATGGAGCCGGTAGGGATGGCGATCTGACCTCAATTAATCGTTTTATCGGGCGAAAACAATCGATTTTTTAAATCAATTTTTAGCATAGAAAATCAACATTTGTGTTTTCTATTGAGACTATAAGATATATTATTTATTTTCTAAACTTTTTAATGTAAAATCATTAAGAAAATAAATGTCTTGTTTTTTTTATACCGAATACTCTTTATATGGTACTTAATTTGTTATTAACGAATTCCCTGAACTAAAAAAATCCCTGATTTTACTGATGAGAAATCGTTTACTTAGTATCTTTCTTGATTTTCATAAAATGGACTAAACATATTTACATCTAATCTTCTAAGGATCTTTTTCGGCAAGAATCGATAACACTTTGAGCTGGTGACGCCAGCTATGTATGGCTAACTCGATTATTCGAGTTGCGCTCAGATTGAGATGCCGCGATCGAGTTGAATTAGATTGCCACGGTAAATGAAGAAGCGAGTACGTGATTGACGTCTCTGGTTTGGCATGTATTTGAACCTTATTTTATATTTAAATTCTACTGAAATTGTATTTTAAATATTTAAAATAGTCTCAATATACGTTTCCTTGCGAATCTATAAAAAAAATCGTCGCGAAACAGAGGTGAAAAAACAATAATTCGTTCAATTTCATCCATTTACCAGAGTTCCGTAACTCGAGTTCAACTCGAGTCACATGAATTTCAATCCGAGTAACCTTATCCTGAGTTGGTACATCTCTAACGCCAGTGACAGCTGAAAAATCATGTCAAATATGACATTGTCACAGAGTGACGGAGTATTTATTAGGGTTGCCAACTACAAATAACATCAATTATTATTTTATGATTTTTCGCTTAAATGGAGGGGTTTAAAAATATTATTTCAGTAGTTCTGAGTTCCATATTTTTGTCGTATTTATTTGAACCGAGTTTGATGCTGGTTAGATTTTTCTTGGAATAAAAAACCAACGTCCATACAAAAAGCGGACATCTCCTTTATACTAATAATAAAAAGAGGTAAAGTTTGTTAGTTTGTATGTAGAAAGTAATCTTCGAAACTACTCCTCAGACTTCAAAAATCTTTCACTGATTTAGAGCTACTCTTTTGCCGAGTGCCATAGGATATGTTTTATGTTAAAACACGCGGACTAAGTCGCGGGTTGAAGCTAGTAAAGGATAAGGGCTTCAAAAGTAATTTGTGCTGTTCTAAAGTATCTACAATATTGTGTCCTGCTAAACTTGCTGTCAGTGAAAATTTTCACACTACGTCAACGCGGAAGATAACTGTCAAAATTTGTTCCTTGTAGATGACGCTAAGCGTTTATTACTTTCATTCAGCTGCTAATGGAGTTCATTGTTAAAAACTTTGCCGCTAGATGGCGCTAAATGTTTTGTCTTGTCTCCAATTATTGGTCTCTTATTATCCAATGTCACTTTGACAAGTGACAGATACTTTTAGCGCTCTCTCGCGGTTAACTTTACGCGTTCCTGAGAAAAAGGGTCTTGACAGACGGACAGAAAGGACAACGAAGTGATCTTGTAAGGGTTCCGTTTTTCCTTTTGAGGTACGGAACCCTAAAAAACAACGAGTAAGGGTACCATCGATACGAAAAGAATAAGAAGAATTAATTAGAATTACGTTGTTGCTCACAGACAAGACCTCGTCGGTGTATTGGGAGAAGACAATCCATTCATACAAAGTTTCGAGCCGAACTACAATCGTGCGGGAGGAGTTGACACAGGTACTAATAATAGAGTGTACTATTTTTCATATACTCCGTGTAGTTTGTGGTTCGTATCATCATCATCATCATTTCAGCCGAAAGACGTCCACTGCTGGACATAGGCCTCCCCCAAGTACCTCCACTTCGACCGGTTCTGTGCTTCTCACATCCAACGGGTTCCTGCGGCCTTCACAAGGTCGTCGGACCACCTTGTAGGAGGCCTTCCAACGCTACGTCTTCCGGTACTTCCGCCACTCCAGAACCTTTCGGCCCTATCGGCCATCTGTTCTGCGAGCAATGTGCCCTACCCACTACCACTTAAGTTTGGAAATTTTTCGGGCTATGTCGGTTACCTTGCTATGCTTAGTTTCCCTGCGTGATCGAATCAGGAATGAGGAGATCCGCAGGAGAACCAAGGTAGTTCGTATATGACTTTGAAATTCATAGATAAAACGCTTGACTAGAAAAAAACACCTTTTGGAAAGGTTTATCTGTTGATTCTTAGATTAGTAAAACTATTAATAGTCATGTTAAAGGGCTTTGATTGAAGGTCCGTGACATACCCACTGTCCACCATTTTGTTTTTTTTTTTTCAAAATGGCGGCCTCTCATGATTCCTATACAAGTCGATAGCTGACATCAATGCAAACAAAATACATAATAAGAACAAAGCCCTTTAAAGAGTCACGTTTCCAAGATTTTAACGTTAAAAGTTGATCACGTGACATCCATATTTTTTTAACTTTCATAGATGTTTGAAATCATCAAGCCATAATATTACTAGTTAAGTGAGAAGGCCTTTAGAAACCGCTGTTATTCTTAATTAGACTTGGCCTCAAGAGTAACACGTTAGTGGTTATTTTCTCACTAACAACGCTTGTTTTTCCAAGTTTTTCTTTAAAGAATTCTGCTATTAAAAATCCTCAATCCTCTTTCTTGAGTCGGTATTGTACGGACGCCAGCACATCAAGCTACCCGAAACTGTCAAATTTTCGCAATCAACTTAGAACCTTATGCTTTAGTGATAAAGTTGAAAATCTATTAAAGAAATCTGACAGATTGTAGTAACTTGATGTGCTGGCGTCTGTATGTTCGGTAGCGCTGGGCTGCACTATTTAAGCGGTTAGACTGTACAGCACTGGTCATCTTTGAGCCGAAATGTTAACAAACTCTAATACTCTTCCAAGCCACAGTCAGTGACTACACTTGGAACTTGCCAGGTGTGAGCGACATGGCGGCCGGCTCGCCGGGGCTGGCGACCCTGCCGCAGGTCATATCCTCGATGGCCAGGTTCATGCATCCGCCCATGCCACCCGTGCCTAACAGGTAATTTTATTTATTTGTTTCATTTTCAGTCTGTTAAGTTACTCACTATTTATTTATATCAGGAATATTAATGTAATAAGCTAATTTGCATGTATGATACCTGAGATACAGGTGTATCCTAGTTCAGGTGGATCCCATTATAATACGAGTATACCTATCACTTTAGTGTAAGACCTAATTTTGCAAATATGCAATATTTAATCAAATAAATAACAAAATACAAATTTACACATATTTTTATTTCTTTCTTATTTGCAAAATAGTTGGGCAAACGTCATCTAAAACTATTACAAATTTCAAGTTGATAGCATTAGTAGTTCTTGAGATATCCAGCTGTGACAGACAGACAGACAGACCGAGTCTTACCATAAGGGTTCCGTTTTACCATTTTGGTACGAAACCCTAAAAATACCGCGTAAATACATATATTAAAACCTTCGCGGTTGCCATTGAGCGAGATTTGTATTTTATGTTGCCTTGTTAAGACTCACTTTGACAAAATTAAATTCTCATACTAATGACTTAATTCACAAGCGCAACTTAATTTTAAGTCTCTGTATTTGTTACTTGAAAGCTTAACTTAGCAAAGACTTTTAAGAACGTCTTAAAGTTGTGTTGTTTATAACTTAAGAGCTATTAGAGATTTAAGATGCAAGTATCTTTTATTCCGCAATTAGGATGCTGATCTCTCTAACAAAAAGAAAGAAAAAAGTGCCTTGAAAGCTACATAGAGTTTTACAAATTGCTACGCACAGCGGCTACGTCGTAGCCACCGCTACGCTGTTTACGACGTAGCCACCGCTACGCTCGCTACGGCGTAGCACCACTGACCATAGGCAATGACCACACTTATCGAATCAGCTTGAGCTGGTCAGAAAGAGCTTTATATCCAATGTCCATGCAACAAAAGCGAATATTCCGACGCAGTGTCGAGTCGCATCGTCCGAAAACAGGGAAATGACGCCTTTTTCGCTTTTATTGCATTTTACGAATCCGTGTCGATAAGTTACTCCCTATGATCGTTTACAGACTACACATTTGTTCTGGGTTATCTTTTCTCACATCTCTCGTTCTCCTCATCCAGGCCTACAGGAGAAACGGCGCTGGCTCTCAAGGGCACCAGGTCCATGATGCCGGGCGCGGGGTCCATTGACATCAGGTCTGCATACCTTCGGCTTGTGGACGGACTCCTAGCGTTGTACCACGGAGCTGCCATCAAACACGCAGAGAAGGTATTAACGTGTTGTAAAGCCAAGTGCACATTAAAGCCGCAACGGGCCACAGCGCAACGCATTTTCATACAAAGAAGTGCGGTGTGACTCACCTGTAGTGTGAAAGTGATGAAGGAGATTTTTTTCAATGCGGCCCACCCCATTCTGCACTAGCCTAAAGGCTAGTGCTATGCTGCTTTATTCACAGATGTGTCGTAAACGACACATCTGTGAATAAAGCAGCATATTCCTTGCAATAAAACCGGTCATTCGTCTTGAGCAAAATGTATCGATGCATAAGTTATGACTCTGTATGAATTATATTGGATTTTCTGGAGTCGAGACATGAAAACGAAATTTAGTAGGAACAGGCGCGCAACATTGCAAAATACACATTTGTAAATTTAATGGAGTGGAAGGAATTGTTGTAGCGGACTATGGAGTTTTTTGTTAAATAAGTGTATCTGATCAAGTTTGTTTATATATCTATCTATACATAACACAAATATAGATAGACCTAGATAAGGCAAATATAACGATCTGTATGAAAACCAAGCGTGCCATTTTTTTTTTACTACCTACTATGACGTCACAAGCACTATTTAGTGATGGGAAAATCAAACCGATTGAAAGACGCCACCGCGTGCGGCACCCGTCTCGCCCCACCCCCGGGGCCTAGCGCCAGCGCTTACGCTCACCCAGCCAGCAGTACACAGGACTGAGCGCGAAAGTGGCAACTTACGATTTTTGTACGTAAGCTGGGCACGCGAAGTAGTTGCTTTTGCGTTATCTATATACATAATTACAAATTAAATTTGCTTTTTGTGTCTGCATCCATATTGTTCTTCTAAATTACGCAATGGATTTTGGTGTGGTTTTCACCATCATTAAGAGCATTCGGGAACATTTATCGTTTATGCGTATAATACATACACTAGCTGTGCTCAGCGGTTTCACCCGCCGTTTAATTTTCAATCGGCCCCATTCGGCACACATTACAGCCGTAACGAGCTGCACCGCAGTTTTTGTGTGAAAATGCGTTGAGTTACGACTGTAATGTGTGCTCGGCTTAAAAATCACGTAATGGATTAGGTGCGTCAAAAGTCGGCGGCCTGCCAAAAAAAATAACCAGCGATCAATAATCTAGATAACTTGCAACAATTTGTAGTCGAAAGTCCTTTTTTAAATTCTCTTTTCTCTCCCAGTTCTTCTCTCTATCGTCTCTCTCTATTAATTATCTCTTGCTGGCTCGCGACAACACCTGACATGATTATGTGCTAAGATTACAGCTGAAACTTTTAATTCTATTCCTTTGAATCTTATTTTATTTTCAGTTATGTGAGCTAAGGGACAATCAGCTGGACATGGCCGACTGTCTTCACGACATTGAGTACAGAATATACACCGTCACCACTGAGCTGCAAGCTGCAGATGGTTGGTTAAAACTATCTTGTTTCTCATTTATTAGCTTAGAAGGATATTGCTAATCCATTGCTTCTTAATGTTTGAAAAATTCATCTGTTCAACAATGTAAATAACGCAATGAATGTTTTTGAACTGTCAAAATGAATGGCATTCCCATTGTAAGTGTGTTATGTAATTACTTCGCTGTTGATACTTTTGTAAGTATTGTAGGAAACATAGATAAAGATAACAAAGATTTTTCTAGTTGGTACAGTCAGCATCAAAAGTCGATTAACACTTAAGTTTTTTTAATCTCGGTTATTGAGCAAAATATTAACCCTTCAGTTTTTTAAATCTCAATTATTGAGCAAAATATTTGTTCAAAATCGCATTATACTTCTGCTGCAATTTCGAACAAATATTTTGCTCAATAACTGAGATTAAAAAAACTGAAGTGTTAATCGACTTTTAATGCTGACCGTACTACTCACACAGAGCTTACCGGGCTACCTTAGCGCTTCCCCCTAAAAGTCAACATTTATGATTTTATATTCAAGTGGCAATCTCATCTCAGTGGCAATCAATGTCAAAAACTTGTCAAAATAGTACTTAAATTTGTTTTTTTTTGGCAAATTGAAACTGAGATTATAATTCAAATGTTCTACGAATAAAAATACGGGAATTGCCCATCAGGTGCTGATGACAAACAAACACAACAAGATAATATTAAGAAAGAACTTATGGAGAACATGATCAAAGAATTGGAGAGATCCAAAAGTGTTTATGAGGTTAGTATTGTCACCGTTTGTACAATGCGTGCCACGTAAGAAGAGACTTGACCCCGCCTCCCCCGCTCTTTCCGCCGCCCCTATGACGTCCGGTCCCGTCCCGCACTCAGACCTCATACCGCTAAAGATACCTAAAATCGCAAGTCAAACCACGTGGTGTGTCAAGTCTCTTCTTACGTGGTATGCATTGTACTGTAGTATCCGTGTCTGGAGAGCTGCATTGGTGCCCATTGGAAACGGCCGCGACTTGTAGAACGTAGGTTCGAACCCTGACAGACGCTTTACTTTGTGTAAATTATTTAATCCGCACTGCTCTCAAAACGGTGAAGGAAAACATCGTGAGGAAACTGGCATGTCCTAGAACCAAAAATTCGAAGACATATCACATCTACCAACCCGCACTGGGCCCGCGTGGTTGATTACGGCCCACTGCCTGTCACAGAGGAGGCCTGTGTCCCAGCAGTGACAACATTATAGGCTCATTATGCTAAATGCTTATGCTATCCGTGTCCGTCCGTTTGTGTGATTATACCTCAAGAACCACTTATTAAATTTGCGAGAGTTTTTTTTAAATTATTATATAGACACGTACCGTCTCATTACAAAAAAAAAACGAGTCCTAACTTGGATTCTAACAAGCTTAAACATTTCAGTATTTTTTTTGTATTTACCACCTTAATCCAGCTAAGGTAAGGTTTTTATTACAAAACTTAGACCCAATTTTGAAGACAATCTTTGTAATTAAACCTTTGATTTTGACGGAATAAAGTTTGAAAAGATGGCTTCCCGTTTGTATTTTACTGCAACTGTTTAATCAAAAATATCAGTCTTTCTATATAAATATAATCTTTAGTCGTGCGTTAGTCTCGCAAAAACTCAAAAATGGCTCGACCGGTTGTGGCGAAACTTTGGTAATTTGTTATGTTCGCACACGAAAAAGTTCCTAAAAAAATGAAAAAAGCATTGCATTGCATTAGGTAGAATAGAATAGAATATTCTGTATTATGTACACCATATAAATTACAGACATAAATATAGAAACTATACAAAGGGTGACACAATGTTCGGTCTTATCGCTAAGAGCGATCTTTTAAAGACAACCTTAGGATGGATAATAGGTAATCAATCAATTATGACCTTATAGTGTGTTTGTATTTGCCAGGAGAAATTAGAAGCAGGTGCATTGCAAATGGCGTGGGTAATTGGAGCTATCTGGACGAAACAGAGGCAGACAGAGCTTGCGAAGCACTTCTCAGGAACACTGCACTCTCTGAGGCTGTCTTCTGACCCTGACTATGCGACACATGCCCAAGTAAATTTATTATTTCTGTTATATTTCTTTCCGTACTCAAAATACGCGCATTGACGTGGAGTTCCGGACACCAGTCCGTATTACCCATATTTCTTTGTGGTGGCTTTTTGTAAAATTTATGTATAGTGTATATTTTTTCCCCTAATATTGCATCACTTGGGTTAATTGCTTTAAGCTAAAAAAACAGAGTAGTCACACAAAAAAGTATCAAAAAGTATCTCGCCATGAAACGTAAAAGTTTGGCGTGTTTAGATTTAAGTAACACCTCTGTATTTTTAATATCATTAAATAAACTATCAAAAAAAAGCAAATATCATACAGGCGAAAGTTTGTGAATTCAGCACATGATTCTAGACACCCTAGCGAAGAAATTTTTCGCCGATTATCAAACAAAAATCAGCTGTTTCATAGAAAAGTGCAATACTTACGCGGTCAAAATGTATGGAAGAGCAGTTTTTTTTTTAGAATCCTTTACTGAATAGTAATAGGGGGTAATTCCTGTTATTTTAAGAACGCTCACAGTCTGATCTCAGTCTCGATCTGTCAAAAGTAGGTACTTTTGACTTTTGACTGATTTCCCTACATTTTTGACAAGTTTTTGACATCGATTGTCGCTGAGATGAGATTGCGACTAGATTAATAACGTTTTTAATTACGGGAATTGGTCTTCTGGTTGCGTGTTGATGTACAGACGCCAGCACATTAAGTTACTACAATCTGTCAAATTTATTTAATAGGTTTTCAACATTATCGCTAATGCATAAGGTTCAAAGTAGATTGGGATAATTTTACAGTTTCGGATAGCTTGATGTGCTGGCGTATGTACCAGCCACCCTGTGCAGTACAAGGTATAGTAGAAGTGTAGCTGTGAATAACTTAACCCTTCAGAAAAACAAGCGTGACGTTCTGTTATGAGGATCCTTTACACAAGTATAATTTTGTCATCGGTTTGGTTCATAAAAAAAATATCATCTCAAAGTAAACTACCCTGTATAACGTTAGGTGTTGCTATCGACGAAGGAATGTAAATGAGTTATGTAAATGTGACCGAATATTATTATAATGGATGTTCAGTATGCGCAGGTGGCAAGCAAAGAGATCCTCCCCGGCAAGAGCTCGTTACTGGGAGGTACCAGCTACGCCTCGCTACAGTTAGAATATACCTCCAGTTCGGATCAAAGGTTTGTGCTCCTTTTAATTCTCATGGTATAGATTTTTTTATTTTCAAACAGTTTTTCATCATGATAGTATATTTTGCCGGGCCAGCGGGATTGTCCGAAAGGGTTACCGCTGGCCCGGAACATAAAGGACTGAGGAAGGAACACGGGTGGGTTTTAGTCAGTAAGAGTCTGACACTCCCTTCCGCTCCACCCAGAGCGGGAGGGGTCATTTGATGATTTCCCATCCTTAAAAAAAAAAAAATAGTATACTTTATACATGTTATAGAGATATGAGGAACAGGGTGTAAAATTCACTCAACCTCCATAGAAAAGGCTGGATGGATTCTCCGACCAGACGGGTGTCGTGTCTGGCGGGCAATTGCCCGATGCTTCATGTCGAGCCGTTGTATATATGCTAGTTGTGCGGTAAACTCTGCTTGCGTGATGCAGGATTTTGCGTGACGTCAGTATGACGCGTTGTTCGCATGTGGCGTTGTAGATACCGCTACAATGTTTTAAAATAAAACAGCTGTTCGTGTCTGTGTGATCACGGTCGTCTTCTAAACTTCGCAACGGATTTTGATGCGGGTTTCACCATCACTTAGAGAATTTATTCCGAAACTTTAGAAAGAAAGATTGAAAATGCGTTTATTTCTGGTAAACATGACGCAGAAAAAGAACACAAACACAAAAAATAGCAAATTGGGGGAAAATATGCGTCACATCCACGCAAAACGGCCATCGCTCAGCATAAATATGGATCACTGTGTCTGACTTAAATCATCATCATCATCATCATTTTAGCCGAAAGACGTCCACTGCTGGACATAGTGCTCCCCAAGCACTTCCACTTCGACCGGTTCTGTGCTTCTCGCATCCAAAGAGCGACTTAAATAAATTATTATTATTTTAAATTCTAAGACCCTATGCTAGACAACGCCTCAGCGCTAGTGTTGCCCAAATGCAAGACCAAGACAAGACCTTAGCCAGTCTTGGTCTTGGTCTTGCGTCAATACACCTGGTCTTGGTCTTGGTCTTGGTATTGCGCTCTCAGTCTTGGTCTTGGTCTTGGTCTTGCAGCAAGAGTCTCGCAAGTCTTGCGAGACTCTACTACTTAGACTAGACTACATTCAAATACCTATTAGCCTATTGCTGGGTGGCAGGGACATCGACGCGCTTACCATGGATTCAGTACATGATTCTGGACCCCCATGCGTTGAAATTTTTCGTCGGCTTTTTCTTAATTTTTACGTTTTTTCTGCAATTTTTTTACTGTAAACTGTATAAAATATTTTTTTTTTCTATCTGACTTAATGAGATTTTCAATAAAAAAATAATAAATTCACTTGTTTCACTTAAAACAGCAATGTAAATAAAACTCGAAAGGGCTACCTGATCAGCTGTATTGCTAAAGTTCATTTACGAGGTCAACACTATCTTCGTAGTTCGTATCTACGTTATTCGCTTTCAAATGCCGCGACAAAGGGACCGCAGCGCCAAGCGGTCTCCTCGTATTATTAATGCACTTGAAAATAAACTTTAAATTATTACAATAAAGTGCATAAATGCTTGAACCTGACATAAAATGCGGAAGATTGCGGAAATCCCCGCGCGGCGGCGGCGTCTTTGTCCGTAAATTATCAAATAAGTAGGTACGTAATACACTGACCTGACCGACCAACAGTTTATTCGCGGAACGTCATATTTTGCCAATCAACCATGAACCTTAATGCTTTAGCGATAAAGTTGAAAATCTGTTAAAGAAATATGGCAGATTGTAGTAGTTTGATGTGCTGGCGTCTGTACCATAACATCGGCTGGCTTAAAAACTGCTACTAGTTCTAGACCTACTCGACTCGCTGTTAGTTTTAAATTTTGCTGAATAGAAGAATAATATAAACTTTGAAACATAAATACCTACATAACTTTTATCAACCTACTAACGTTAGATCTGCACATTAGACTTATACAAGTATAATATAATACTCTAAGCAGATATACCTACAAGGTATGAAATGAACTTTGCTAGATAGTTATGCTAGGTACATTTTTATCACATGTGGGAACAAATTTGTAAGTAACACGCTACCTACCTACTTAATAAATAGTCGAAACATATAATAATCAATACCTTTTAGTGTTATGACGATACGGTTTTGATACTGGGGAACGTCTATCAAAATCGGGATTGAAACCAAATACCTACTATAACGCCCAAATCTCAGTTTGACTTAACTGCGAGACGCAAGAGTCTTGCAGGCTTAGTCTTGTTCTTGCTCAAGTCTTGCAGGGTTCAGTCTTGGTCTTGGTCTTGCAACAATAAGTCGGTCTTGGTCTTGGTCTTGGTCTTGCAAAAATGCAAGAACAAGACCAAGACTGCAAGACCAAGACCGATTTTGGGCAACACTACTCAGCGCTGGTTAGTAGCGCGTTTTAGTTTGTTTTCCGTGCAGTTTTGCCTACCTCTCACCTTTTTCAGTCCTCAGAGTCAACCCTCAAGAGCGACGACACCTCAGACGGGATCAAACTCACAAATAGGAACATCTAATCGTAAGTGACATAGTAACACTCATTTTGCCATCGATTCATGGACGGGCAGTACTAGCACAGTATTTCCAAAGAATAGCATTAGATACAATAATATCTATAAAGGGTGGCAAGGACATCGTCGCGCAAACGGTAACCAAGAATTCAGCATATAATTATGGTTCTAGACCGCGCAGACACTTTTGCGTCGTTTAATAAAAAAAAACAATGATATCCGGTTCACATTCAACCTCAGGAAATATGACCATGTGTCGAGCGATAGATCTGAGCTCAAGTGGATGTCCATTCGCCAAAGAAGAAGTTTGCGCGCTTTGACCACGCTTTTCTCCCTTCTCAACTCTCCCACTTCTCTTCCTTATCTCGTGTCTCACTTCCAATATCTATGTTCTTCTCACGCTAAGAATCTGCATTCTTTTAACAATCTTCTCCTACTCTGTCCTTCTCATACTTCTGACTTTGTTCATTCTTCCTTTCATATTCAGTCCATTCTTCTTTGGAATGCACTTCCTCTTGATATCAGGACGGCCACCAGTCGGTATGCATTTAAGCGGAAATTACAGAGTTATTTTCAAAACAAATATCGTACGTGTAGAATCATGTACTGAATTCATGCTTTCAGTTTACGCGTCGATATCCTTGCTACCCTGTATTATTTATATATTAATTACATATTAATATGCTAACAGACCTAAAATAATATGTACATGAATGATTTTTTCCCTCTCTTTTTATATACCTACAAATGATTAGATTAGAAAAAACTTTCTGAAACTGAATTCCATATATTTTTTGATATTATCAAAATATATGGAATTCAGTTTCAGAAATCCTCGTCAGCCGAGGACAAGATGGCTACTTAATAACCGCCATTACGGCGTAGATCGTTCAGGTGGCACAGAATTTGCAGAGTCTCTATTCGCGTTCGTTCCTGAATACCACGTGGACGCGATGCTGGAGCTGTGCAACACGCTGCGGCTGTACATGCATCCCACCATATCCGTGCACCAGATACCAGGTGAGACCATAAAAAAAAAAAAATCCATCAAAAATATTTAGAGCAAATAAACACCAAGCCTGTTTACCCGGATGGGTTAGGATGAGGAAGCCGATGCAGCTGACTGGTTCGTTACTTTCATTCAGCAGCCAATAGAGTTCCTTGCTAAAAACTTTGCTGCGAGAGAGCGTTAACTGTCTTGTCGGCAATTGGTTGCTTTTCATTTAAAAGATCTCTGACAAACACTTGAAGCTTCCAGTAAACAACATCATTGCATCGTATTTTATCTAATCGATTATCTCAGTAGCTTGCAATAAGCCCAACACTTACCCAGTCAATTCTTATTTCACCATAGAATGGGACGAACTAGTGGTGTCCTGTGCCGCGTTCCTGTGCTCGGAGTTTGCAGACCAGCGGATAGTACTGGCTAGCACGAGAGAGTCCCTGGTCCAGACTCTAGCCTCGTTCGCGACACAGCCAACCACAATGAGGGCTATCGAGAGAGTGCCGATCAAACAGTGAGTATACTTAGATATATTACAATCAAAAGTAATTACTACACCTCGCTGAAGGTCAGCAGGATTATCTGAAAGGGTTACCGCTGGCCCGGAACATAAAGGGCTAAGGAAGGAACACGGGTGGGTTTTAGTCAGTAAGAGTCTGACACTCCCTTCCGCTCCACCCAGAGCGGGAGGGGTCATTTCCTCGCTGAAGTAAAACCCAGGGTTTTTTCAAGGCAACACAAGAAACAAGACCAGTTACCCAAGCTAAGTGCTCATAGACACAAGCGACACGTGAAAACGGCAGAGGCAACTGTAGCCACTGCGGCAACGCATGTCGGCAGCAGCCGTCGACATTCGACGACGCGACGGCTGCAGTCACCTCTGCCGTTGACGCGAGTCGCTCGTATGTATGCACACAAATCCCCAGATTCACCTCAGTCTGGCCAGGTGTCGTATTTATAACGTTTTAATGCCATTATCCCTTCGTACGGCTGGAACTTGAATCCACGCGAGACCCAATGGCTTTTTAATTGTTTCTGTAATTATGGCATTCAACCGGTTAATGATATCGTTTGATCTACAGAAACTACATAATAATATATCATCACAATAACACTTATTTTCACTACAATAACATCCAGGGCCTTTATTTTGTTCCAGACAGATGTCCATGGTAGAGGAGCTGGTGCGTCCGTATCAGAACCGTGCATGGGCGCAGTCCAATTGGGTGCTCGTCCGGTTCTGGCACGGCTCCGGTTTCGGCTTCCGGCACCGACAGTGGCCTCATTTAGCTGCCAAGTGAGAACACAAACACGTACACGAGACATGTAGCATGCATGCATGTATGCATGCATGCATGTGTGTGTGCATGTATGTATTGGGGCTGTTTTGATAGGTTCAACCCTATCAAAACAGAGCCAATACCTCCAATATAACCTGGGTCCATATTATGGCGTATTAATAAATAAAAAAAAAATATTTTTATTTAAGTAACAAGACTCATATATGCAAACAGAAACATAAAAGGATACAGACACAAGGTAACAATATGTCTGCTGCAGCATTGCCGGATATACGGGTAATCCAGTCTATTGGCGATCATCGCCAGGACAATAAATACCATAATTTTTCTAGTGTGAGAGAGAAATAGAGCTATAGAGTCATCAGATCTCTGCAAAATAGTTACTGGTTACTATAAACCTCCATCATTCCACTATTGGGCAAAGCCCGAAGAGTTCCGAAGGCTGCCGAAGACGATTATATCCGTTCAAGGCTTATGTGGACAACTGCTTTTAGGTTTTGTCCAGCACTCTGATTGCGTAACACACTTAACAATCACAATCTGAACCATTTTGAAGGATGTTGCTAATACATTGCTTCATATGTTCGAAAAATTTGTCTGCTCATCAATGTAAATAACGCAATGAATGTTGTTGAACTGTCAAAATGAAAACCATTGCTTCTGTTAGTGTGCTACGCAGTTACCCCGCAGCTGGTCCCACAATCTGTAAAACTAAGTAATTTCGTACAGATTGTAAACCTTAAACGACGACCATTATGTATGACAATCGGGTCTGACTTTACGTTACATACCTAACAATAAATGTTTTTGAACAAAATAGATAAACGGGAAACGAAATAACCCACCACTTCACAAGGCAAATAAAATAACTACTCATCCCCGTTTCTAGAAAAGTTTTAAACTGGAAAAGTGTTCCCAACACAATGGCACTTTAACTAAAACTCTTGATAAAACACTTTCAACGACCTCTCTTAAACACTGCGACATGTTTCTCTTTAGAAACACAATGAACACTCCAAACTTCAATTACAAAGGTTACGTGTATCAGGATTTATGTTGGAAAAAGGTTGTAGGAAGCAAAAGAATTGTTTCAATTCGATAAAATGGGTTAGTTTGACACAAGACGTCACACTTGCTCACCAAATAATAAATACTGTCGGCATGCAAAAATTCAGTCAAATATATCCGATAGTTTATTCACTATAGCTATTCAAAGGTTGGCAAAACTCAAAGTCGGCCCATCATTACTATAATTTAGTTTGTTTGAAAAAATCACTTTTATTTCTACGTTACGATTTATTTGATAGTTTCAAAGTACTCTGTGGGAAAATCAAAATTTGATTTATAACAATAGAAAAAGTAATTGTGTCTCATTAGTCACAGTTGAGCTTTAAACATGTTGTCAGTGTATGCATTTATTGTCATCTCCACATTGTATTTCTAGGAATCATACACATAATCGAATCCTCATCTACACAGAAATCAGCACACGAACAATTCTGCCAGTACCTATAACTCATGAGCGATCCACAGTCAAATATAGTATAGCCCCTACATCATTGAGATTTATCGACGCAATATCCAAATGGAACCTACTAACTGTGCTGCACGACATAGATACATTGCAGAAAGCTAGATCGAATCTATTGTTCCCAAGAATAGTTTATTTATATTCAGATGTCTGGTTGATTGCAAGTAGAAGTTTTTTTTTAATGTTGCCAGTAGTATTGTGCAAGAGTTAACTAACTATGCCGAGCGGCCTCCGCGCTGTTACCGCCCTCGCCATCGACGCCTCAGCATCGCGAGCTTATTATACGTCCGTCATCCGAGCGAAGTCGAAAGTGTCTTAGGATCTGTATTTTAGTTTTAGTTTTTTGCCACCGATTTCCGAAACTAAATTTATTTCATATTTTTTGAATTTTTGAAGTCGATTTAATTTTTTTTAATTACTTTTTTATTTCGAAATGTTGTAGGTAGATAAGTAGGTAATAGTTTTGTTGTAAATATTGCACTAGAATTGGACCATGGTTTTGAGATGTTTTCCCTTTGAGACTACACCCGTAGCTCGTATCAATAAGCCAGGTCGTCACACTTACACGTATTAGTCCATATCTTGAAAATTATTGAATCGATTTTGATGAAACTTGCACTGTTTCCTAAGTTGGAGTAAGTGTAAGCCAGTAACAAAAATGGTCACGATCCGATTAATAGCTGCGGAGAAATGCGTGAACAAACATAGTATGTTTATACATCTATAAAAAAATATATATTTGTTTGGACAAGCCATGGTCCGGGGCGAGAGGGAGTGGGGAGCAGTCGCCTCCTTCTGCGAAGCAGTCATGCTAGCGAAGGAGGCGGCGGGACGGCTGAGGGAGAGAGCCTCCCGTCCCAGCCGCCGCGGGAGACGCTCCGGGCGTCGGGAGCCGCGCAACGACTCCCGGCCACCGTAGGCGCGGGCCTGCGGGCGGAGAGTAATGGGTAGCTCACCGTCCGATCAGGACCAGGCCCCTGCCGGACGGCGCGTACGTGTTCCACGCGCGCCTCAAAGAGATGTCAGCATTAAAAGAAGGGGCCCGTAAGGGCCGAAGCCTGCCGGGTCAGCGGGATTGTCCGAAAGGGTTACCGCTGGCCCGGAACATAAAGGGCGAAGGAACGAACACGGGTGGGTTTTAGTCAGTAAGAGTCTGACACTCCCTTCCGCTCCACCCAGAGCGGGGAGGAGTCATTTGATGATTTCCCATCCTGAAAAAAAAAAGCCCTAATAGATTATCATATGTGAATATAATGCAGTTCCAATAATATTACATACATACGTGTCGAATTGATAACCTCTTTTTTTTTGAAGTCGGTAAAAATACTACCCAGTTAAAACGAGCCTTCTTACCTAGACTAGACTGTTACACGAGATATCATTAATCCTAGAAACTTTCACTTTATTTTAATGATTCGACAAGAAATGAGCCATTAGGTACGCAACTCATTAAAACATATATCGGGTTACCCAAACTTATGAATAGCTTGACCTTAACACTGATTACTATAGAGGTAGGTATGAAGACCTTACAGGGTGTAAAGTTCACTCATCCTCCATAGAAAAGGCATGTTCCTCCGACCAGACAGGTGTTGTGTCTAGTGGGCAACTATAAATCGTCGGGATATTGTATATACATATGCTAATTGTGCGGTAAACTCTGCTTGCGCGATGCAGAGTTTAACGTGACGTCATTGTGTTGCGTAGTTCGCATGTTGTATGTAGATTAGGGATGTTACGGAGCTTCGGTTCCGATTCCGAAAAGTCGGAACATCCGATTAATTTTACAGATCCGATTCCGATTTCGGTTCCGATAATTTTGAATCGGAGTTAGACCGAAGTTCGAAACGCAGCGATACACGTGACTAGAGCGCTTGTCGCCAGGGTAATGTTTGTTTATTTTATACGCTCGCGCTCAAAGTCTCAGTTTATTGTTTTGTTTGTGGATGTTAAAAGAAATAGAAGAAAGATGTTTTAAGGGGAGGCCCCTTAACACATCTTTCTTCTACTCCGCCCCGGTTCCGGTTCCGATTCCGGTTCCGATTCCCGTTCCGATTCCAGTTCCGATTCCGGTTCCGATTCCGATCAATCAAATTTAAAACCTCCGATTCCGGTTCCGGTTCCGGTAAAACGACTTCCGTAACATCTCTAATGTAGATACCGCCACAATACTAATCTAAGCCTTTCACTTTTCCTATCTGTATCCGTCTACTAAACCAATCAAATAGCTCATATTAATAGTGACGTATATCATCACGCAGGTACGGCGACAGGGAGCCGACAGTCAACAACCTCGGGGCCAAAGTCGACGCAGGACTTATGAGCCAGTGTTTTGGTAAGTGAGTTGTTCTCTTAATCCTATTACTAAAAGACCATTTCAGAGACTAGTCTACATTACACTAATTTACACATCATCTGACCAAGATTATGTCTGGACTTTAAAAGAGACTGTGACCTTTGAGTTTGCTTCGGCCTTTCTTCTCAGAGTAGTCGGATAGAAAACGCCGACCTCATCTAGTTTTATTTTACAAATATGATTGACGTGTCAAATTGTTTGGACAAACCTATTTTTAAAAACAAAATCATAAAAAAAGAGCCACTTTTGCTAATCTATTAGAAGAACTAACCCCACTGCCTGTATGGAGAAGGCACAGTCAAAGAAATTGATTGTTAATCAAATTGACAAACTACATCAATTTGCCGCGAAAAGGCAAAAGCGTGCGGCTGTCGTTGCGACTCGACTGTGCAACTCGACGCCAAGTATGCTTTGAACAAAATATAATTATGAAAATTGTCGACCGCAGCGCATCCTGTCGTTGCGGCTAGTCACCGAGCTGTAGCAGTCGCAAGTCGCATAGTGTGCGCATGTGCATGTCTATGATAAGTTAAGTAATCTGAGCCTTACTTCCTCAAGGTCCCTGCCCCTCGGAAGTGATCCAGAGCCGCATAAAGGACTACCTCGCGGCTCACCCGACCAACGCGGCTTCCTACCTCAACTCCTTGCTCAGTCAGCTCAACTGGGCCTTCTCGGAGTTCATCACAATGATGCAGGAGGTAATTACAATAAGACACCTCTGACACACAATGACGCAATGACTTTACTTGATTATCATGGAAACGCTATTCAATCATGTCTGAGCTCACTCTTTTCAGTATGGACACTTTTTCGCGAGACTTAGTACAATCCCTGAAATCAGCCGTCATGGAAAACTTTTGCAAATAAAACATTCTTTCCATCTAGATGGACCGTGTCAGCGTAGATTCTCACCTAGAATCGCGTCAGATCAAGCTGTGCGCGACGTGTTTCGACCTGTACCACGGCCTGGCGAGAGCTCTGGAGATGACGCTTCACCTGGCCCCCTTGTTGCTGACCAAACCAGAGGCCTGTGACAACCAGAACGAACTACTGCTTGGCAGGACTTGTCAGGTAAGTACAGTAAGATCCAGAGATGGTATACCGTGCGGCCGACGAGAGAATGCTTTCTTGACACCTCTCAGTTTCATATAAACGAATACGTATTTTGCGAATTTGATCTTTATTAGCCCCTAGAATTGTCGCACTGTCAGGTGAACACATTCTCTGGACAGCTGGACTAATAGTATGACTAAAGTCTTTTTCAGCTATTTCAGGGAAAATTTATATACCAAAAAAAATGCATGTATAGTCAGAGAAATTAGTGGTTAAGCAAATTCACTACCGAGTTACATCCATACTATACATGAGAAAGTGTGTCTGTCTGTCTGTTACCTCTTCACGCTTAAACCACTGAACCGATTTAGATGAAATTTGGTATAAAGATAGTTTGAGTCCCGGGAAAGGACATAGGATAGTTTTTATCCCGATATTCTCACGGGATTGACAATTATGCAGTTGAAACCGCGGGGCGCTGCTAGTTGTCCATATATTCAAACATAAATGTGGTGTTGTTCCACAAACGATAGGAAAATTAATATCATGTCCTGCGTGTCCTGTCAGCTGCACGTTACAGGATTTGCTTGATTTATGTATCGTATTACCCAGTAACTGGGTTGTAGAGGTCAGATAGGCAGTCGCTCCATATAAAATACTGGTATTCAGCTGCATC
Organism: Luperina testacea; assembly: GCA_927399505.1. Taxonomy (NCBI): domain Eukaryota; kingdom Metazoa; phylum Arthropoda; class Insecta; order Lepidoptera; family Noctuidae; genus Luperina; species Luperina testacea. Next base: position 8,677,363 of record OV656777.1, on the reverse strand, counting down.
TGGTTAGACTGGAAGCCCGACCACAACATAGTTGGGAAAAGGCTAGGCATGATGATGACCTGGGCTAGGACGTAGCATACATACGTTGTACAATGCGTGCCACGAAAGATGAGACTTGACCCCGCCTCCCTCGCTCTTTCCGCCGCCCCTATGACGTCCGGTCCCGTCCCGCGCTCAGACCTCATACCGCTAAAGATACCTAAAATCGTGTATTGCGCATGTCAAACCACGTGGTGTGTCAAGTCTCATCTTTTGTGGCACGCATTGTACGTTTTTATCCCAATAGTACGACCCCGTGGGGTAATTTCCGGCCTCCACGAGGGCAAAGCCGCGGGCAAAAGCCAGTATTAACATAAATATGGCTTCCATTCCAGATCCTTATGGCAGTAGTATCCCGGGTCTGCATCCGCGGCGGTGGGGGCGCCAGTTTTGCACGTCTGGTCGCCCGAGGTTTACCAGACACAGACCGCGTGCACTACTACGTGGCCCTGGCACCCGTGGCTGGGTGCCTCATCAGAATGCTGGATCCTAAGCTACCTCCTGATGTAAGTATTATTGGCATCAGATTATCTATACTTCCATACTAACCCCCCATACTAATAAACGTTGTATAGCGTCTGTATAGTTACACCACGCTTTGTCTTCTTCTTTCGAAAGTCAAGTTACTGACGACTGAAAGTGAGAAATCGGTGTGTAACTATTCATATGATATAATACGTTTATTAGTAAGGGAGTATCATTATAAAGAGGCAAAATTTTTAAGTTTGTATGTAGGAGATAATCTCCTGAACTAGCAGTTGGATTCTTGGGGAAGGTTATATGCTATTTAACATCACGCTAAGACTCTTAGGAGCCGAGCAGAAGGAAAACAAGTCAGAAAGAACGCTAAGCGAAAAAGAAGTAGTAGCACGGGCGAGCGATGCGATACGATGCGATGGGTCGGGGTCCGAAATTTAACACGGACGAAGTCGCGGACAGAAAGTAGTAATTTATATAAATAAAGTAAATAAAGGCGGCAAAGATAAAGACGGACTGTAATCTAAAATAATAGTCCCTTAATTGCACTATATGATGTGCTGATTGCGTAATAGTTATTTCAGACTTTTACCTACTTAAGGCTCCTTCAAACAGGCGCGACACGCGATGAAATCACGCGTCGCGCCTATTTGCAGGAGCCTTTAGCCAAGTTTTATACTAGTGACTACTAGGTCATTTTTTTTTATGAAAATGACTGAGTTGTCATCATAGGATGACAACTGTAATGTTTGGAAAAATAAACATGCGACACTGCTCCTAAACAAACTGGGCTACGTGGCATGTCCAGCATACTAATTGCATAACACACTATGAATCTCAATCTGAATAATTTTGAAGGATATTGCTAACCTATCACATAAATGTTATATGGGGAAAGTTTGTGAATGTGTTTGTGTTTGATACTTCTTCACGCACAAACGGCTGAACCAATTTTGATAAAATTTGGCTTGGAGGTAGCTGACACCCTGGATTAACACATAGGTTACTTTTTATCCCGATATTCCCACGAGATCGAGTCTTATGCGGGTGAAACCGCGAGGCGCAGCTAGTTGCTTCATATGTTCGAAAAATTTGCCCGCTCAACAACGTAAATAACGCAATTAATGTTGTTGAACTGCTAAAATTAAAATAATTGCTACTGGTACTGTGTTACACAATTACTCCGCTCGAGTGCAATCATTAGATTTTTTGCGATGCCGTTTGTGGGAACTGCCGGTCGATTCTGTAAAAATCTCACCGTGAAAACTTAGGTGAAGTGAGTTTGTTTTTGCTAGGAATTGACACTATTGACAGCTCACCCCACGCTCACTCCACCTAAGTTTTCACGGTGAGACTTTTACAGAATAGCACCACAGTGCTTGTGTTTATACCGACTCTAATTAAACCGTATAACGTTTTCTCGTTTTAGCATCTGGACCGAGTGACTAAAGCGCTGGTGATGGAACCACTGTTTAGAATGGATGGCCTCGAGCTTATGCTCGGGAAGTCGAAAAACCATAAAATCTTTTCTTTTTACAAATGTAAGTTGCTGCTATAAACAAAATTTATATAACCTTATGACTTTACCGTTGGACTCGTGGTCGCAAGCACGACTGCTGTGTGTGGAGTGTTATTAGGTTTTCTAAGGCTATGGTCTCCTATTTCATGCTGTACGCTGCGTCCCGTTAGGTCGTACGCTGCGTCACAATGTTTACTATAGAAATGTACTATTGTGGTCTCTTTCACACGTCGACGTTGGCGTCTTGACGCCGTACGCGGCATCTAAACGCTGTGCGTCGCGTCTCTAGTCATTTCGAACAATTGCAACGTGAAGGTCGTCTCTCGCGTCATACAAAATGATGAGGTTTAATAAAGAAAAAGACGAATTGTTGATAGAAGCAGTTAAATCTTTTAATGCAGTGTATGATAAAAGTGACAAAAATCATAAAAACAATATTAATAAGTATCAATGTTGGGAAAAAATTATTAATGCAGTCGGATCGACCGCTCGCGAGCAGCGACTAAAACGCCATTCTCTGCTGGGGATGTATTGACCGCCGACGCTGTGCGTTGCATTCAGACGTCGATCGGAACGGAATTAAACGTTGACGCTGACATCAGACGCCACGTTTGGCATAAAATAGGAGACCATAGCCTTAGTAACAGTCCGGAGTTTGGAAGTTGGCGGTGTGATACCCCCGTGCCTCGGAAAGCACGTTAAGCCGTTGGTCCTGCGCCTGATCTCTCTCCGGTCGTGTCGGATTGCCGTCCCATCGGACAATGAGAGTGGGGGAAGAGAGAGTGCACCTGAATCTACACACAAACTTGTGCACTATATCTCCCGCGCCGAAGGCTGGCCTCGGCTGAGATTGGTCGCAATCGCCGAAATTCGGTCTGGAGGAATTTATTTATTTATGTGACCTAAGAATGTGGCTGGGCTTGTGAAAGGGTACTGTGTTATCCAGTACAGTACCAGGCGATAAATATTGCACATCGACCTATTCGATCCTATCGATTTTATACAAAGAACAAAAATAATTATCAAAAGAAGCATCAATTATATATTATTGTAAATTCTGTCGTTCAAAAGTGCCTTTTATGTGCCTATTTGAAATTAATGCTTTGACTTTGGGAGAGATATACATGACCGAAAGCACCATCCCTTTTAAGGAATGAATTCATACTTTTTTTTATTTGAAAAGGGTTTGCTCTTGACTCTATAAGTCTAGGTCAGAGGTGACAGAGACAAAGTCTATCAAATCTATAAATGGTATTAAGAATTCATGATCTACGTCCCCGGATGGGTAGCATAATGGATAACTTCTTTCGGCTTTATACTCGATGTAATAAAAACTCAAGCCACTTGAACGATTTAATCACTCCGTCACAACGCGGGCCTCTGACGGCCCATTATAATAGAAAATCAATTATGTCCCATTAGCGGGGATCAAGCGATTATTAAAGAACAATTTATTTCTTCAATCGGTATGATGATCGGTTTGAATTTTTGATTTAGTACTCACATTTTTTTCAATTTCAGATCCAGAGGACGTAACATTAGAAGAATTAAAAGCTTTAGAGATAGTAGCAGATCGACTACGCGTGGCTCGGGACACTATTGTGAAGGCGAAGTCCCCGGGCTCCAGCGGGGCGCAGTCCGACCTGTTATGCACCATATGCTACGCTAGGCCTGCGGATACCGCCTTTATGCCTTGTGGACATCATTCTTGCAGGTTTGTGATTGGGATACAAAATTCTTAAAAAAAGTGTTGATCTACAGTCTTTTCGTATTTGTTTTACCTATGATTTTGATCTTTATAGTCGTTACAATAAGGTTGCTATCGGGTAACAACTGTTATAACAACAATATAACAGTAATAACTGTAATCCTTTCACAGTTAGTTTACCTATGGTTTTGCATCACTGTCCAAATCACAGTGATCTTTATTCTCATTCTAATAAGGTTGTTGTTGGGTTGCTGCCACTGACAAGACTGTCAAAATAATTGTGATCTTTGTTCTCGTTTCATTATGGTTGCTGTTAAATTGCTGCTGTCAGAGGTAAAATAACTGCGAACAGACTGTAAGCGTGATTTTTGAAAGGAAGTGTCACACAGCTTGTCTAGATAAAACTTAAATAATAATATTCTTATTTCCAGAGCCTGTATAATGCAACACCTTTTAAACAGCAAGCAATGTTTCTTCTGCAAAGCAGACATCGACTCTGTCCGCGAAATAGAACCCGCTAACAACTGACACCATCTCATTACGTCATCAACAGTAATGGCGGCTGTACTTCGAGTTACATTTAATTAAATCTATGGAAATCATAGCCATCCTACATTGTTTTTATAAAATAAAGTATGGAGATAATTTTCTTGTATTTAGAGACGATAGTTTTTTGGTATATCTTTATTAAATTATTTTTTTAGCTAATGAATTGTATTATTTTCTTCCTCTGAGAAGTTATACTTGAAAAATTCAATGAAAAAATTCGAAATAAGTTTTCAACGTTTTATTAAGTACACAAGTTTTTCTAGGTCAGGGCCCTTTGCTAAGTCCTTGTGGGGAATACGCGTAGTAAGTCAGGGGACATTCACAGGTTCCACGCAGTCCTGGGTGGCCGCGGGGGCCTATAGGTCCTGAAACCGAAAATATAGAACAATTTATATCATGAGATTTTGAAACTTTTATTTTGAGTTATTCCTGCTTTCATATCGATTAAACTGTGATTTTATTTTAGCCGTTGGTCCCGACTGTCATTCGTATATCTTTGACAGTCGTTAGACTTTCGGGCTTATGCATGTACAGACGCCAGCACATCAAGTTACTACAATCTGTCAAATGTCTAAATCTGTTAATAGATTTTCAACTTTATCGCTAAAGTATAAGGTTCAAAGTTGATTGGGAAAATTTGACAGTTTCGGGTATCTTGATGCAGCTGGCGTCTGTACCCCCTACAAAAGGGTATCTTTTAACTAACACGATACTCATATAAAATACTGGTATTCAGCTACATTCGGTTGGACTGAAAGCAGACCCCAACTTAGTTTTGAAAAAATTAGGCAGATAATGAGGTGTGATTCATTTTACCTTCTCGTCCTGGGTCTCCTCTGTCCCCGGTTCTGCCTGGATGACCCGATGGACCCATCGGACCTACAAACAGCGATGAAGTAATCAGCATATAATTTTTCCACTGCTGGGAAATTAATCAGCGCCTGACACTATTCCATACAAGTTTAGACGTGATTAAAAACTTTCTTACTAAAATTACGTCAATTTAAGTCAGGCGCTGATTAAAATGACAGGACTAAACTAAAATTTATCATCTGTCCTTTTCTTAATGAAATAGAAAGAAAAAGATGCACTGAATTTTAATTTAGTTTAGTTTGTGAACAATAGAATCGGCACCAATATCTCCCTTGATCAGTAAAACTATTTCCAAGTCTCATATTCGTCAGTGCAGGCTTTTGTTGACCAAAACAAAACCTAATCATAAATGATTATACACAAACTGAGTGCCCGATGTGATTTCCCGTCGTTAACTATTCTCAGAGCAGTGGTGGCCCAGTGGTCACGGCCGCGACTTACAAGTTGTAGGTCGTAGGTTCGAACCCAGACAGGCGCTTTACTTTGTGTAAATTATTTCATCACCACTGCTCTCAAAACGGTGAAGGAAAACATCGTGAGGAAACCGGCATGTCCTAGAACCTAAAATTCGAAGACATGTGACATCCACCAACCCGCACTGGGCCCACGTGGTGGATTACGGCCCACTCCCTCTCACTGAGGAGGCCTGTGTCCCAGCAGTGGGAAAGTTATAGGCTGATTATGAACTATTCTTCAGCAGCCTTAGCCCCCTAAATTAACAAAAAACAATGATAGGTAGGTACAGACGCCAGCACATCAAGCTACTACAATCTGTCAAATTTCTTTAATAGATTTTCAACTTTATCGCATAAGCATAAGGTTCAAAGTTGATTGGGAAAATTTTACAGTTTCGGGTAGCTTGATGTGCTGGCGTCTGTACAACAAAATTGTACTTACAAACAAAAGCCAAAGCGCCAACTTCCGCGTTTCTAACTTAAAAAATTACGAACTTCCAAACAAATTTTCATCCCCTATTGAAGGGGACGAATTCTCAAATATCCCTTCTTACTTTTAACAAAGCATATAGCTTTGCGGTTCGATGACTGCTTCACAAACCTTTGGTTGAAAGTTCCTAACCATTGATATTCTTTGTGATTGTTTTGTTTTCACTTTCGTTACATATTAAGGAACTTTTCTGCATTTCATGCTTCAAGAAATAGAAGAACCACAATAAAAATTGAAAAGGCTTTCAAAAGCCGTTCAGTTTGTTGACTAAATTACCTATTTGTCCCCTGGGTCCTTCGGGCCCCTGCACGCCAACGCCCTCGGGCCCCCTGTCGCCCTTGTCCCCCTTCTGCCCCGCAGGTCCGGGGCTGCCAGGTCTGCCTGTATCCCCTGTCTCTCCAGGGTAACCTCGCGGGCCTGGCTCTCCGGAGTCACCTTGAATTCCTTGAAGATAAAATATTAAATGGAGTTAAAAAATTGCCGGTTATCAATTTTTGAGAATAAACTGCCGCCTCTGGGCAGTTCATTTCTTTAGGGGAAAGGTTATTACATTTTTAATTATCATCATTGACAGCCTGAGGCCTTTTGTACGCGGAACGGTTTCTTTACGATACGGCGTATAAATTAATGTTTAAGTGACATTTTATGTCCAGGAAAATCACTGTCCATTCCAAGGTTTCTTGGAAGAGATCGCAGAAAGCCGCCCATTGTATATTTTGTAGGGTTTGATGTATTTTGTTGTGTACAATAAAGTATATAATATAAATTAAAAAATATAAACCGCGCTGTAAAAAAAAAACGAGCCAGTCAACAAGTGCCAATAAACACAATCACGGTTGTAAGATTTATGTAGCCAAAAATCCTAAAAGCCTAAGATTTTGTTTTTTTTTTTAATCTGACGCTTTACAGCGTAAGATATAGCGTATATGGTATATATAGCACTATTTATAGCGTATTTTATATTATGTTTGTTACCTGGTGGTCCAGGGGGCCCCGGTCTTCCCAGGTGTCCTCGCTTGCCTACGATAGTATTTGTCTGCACTTCGCGATTTAGAACCAGCTCTCCTAGACGAACTGTGGAGAAAGATATTGTTTAGACCCTTTATTCGCATAATATCAGATAGAAAATTCTCAAAATATTCGATTCGCTAAATATTATATTCTCAAAACAGACAAAATTGTCGTGTTCCTTTGGATCAAACACGTACCTAAATGTGTAACTATTATCAATATAATAAAAGAAGGTAGGTTGATAAAACAATTGGGACGAAGTTCTGCGGTAAGAGTAAACTGGTAGAAATCATTACGTAACGAAAATACGCCCAGTTTTCATGGTTTTGGAGAGTGCCGAAGCCAATAGTGAGATCAAAATGAAGATCTAAACTGACGACAACTTTATGAGAGCATCTAAATCCTCTACCGGCGATCTACCTACTTACTGGAATTTGATCCAGAAGTGATGAAGAATAGTAGGAGACCAGGCAGATTATGTTAGGTAGGTATTACTCGTCAAAATCTAAGTTTTAATATAATCCTAGGGATTTGATTGAACTCCTGACAATAATAGATACAAACCTTTAATGATATCTTCACAAATGTTTCTTATTTCAGCTTCAGAAATTGAAGGTGCCTGAAAAAATAAATTAAACAAAGATTTCGTTTACAATAAATGACAAAAACTTATAGGTAAACGAATTATATGGGAATGCATTTGTGAATGATAGAAGACTGACGTTGTAAAAATCTTAGCTACTTCGCATGTTGGTAGCGGGACTGCTAAGGCATTTTACTGCTTACCTCTTGTACATAGCTGGTACGTGCCGGTAAGCCAGGCAATCCTGGCAATCCTCTCTCTCCAGGAGTTCCGGGAAATCCGTCCATACCGCGCATTCCAGGTAGTCCAGGGAAACCTGCCTCACCTTTCTGGAAACATATTTTTAAATCATGAAGGTCGACTTGTAAAATAAGTGTTAAGTTAATTCTCATAATCGTCATTAATATAGCAAGCATCCGTACGCCGCGTCCTAATAGAAAGCGATCGTCGCGCGGATACGCGATCGACGCGTTCCTATGTATCCGCCCCTAAGACGACCCACTGACCGTCACTTTTTGTTCGGTGAACCTAAATTGGTGGTCGCGTCTACTGGGCGCCTTGCTTTTCCGAACAAAAAGTCGCGACCTAAACCCCGCGTCTACAGCAAAAGCGATCTACGCTTTTGGTTAGGGCGCGGCCGTAGTAGTCAGCTATAACTACTAAGTTGGTGTGTTTCCTAGAGAAAGTTTTTGACACCGTAAAGTCTCTCCTCGGCCCAACACTTAAATCGCTAGATTTGCCTTTACCGCACTTAGGTAATAGGTAATACGGGCTGGTGTCCGCAACTTCACGTCAATGCGCGTATTTTCAGCGCACTTAAAAACGAGAAACGGTGTCCATACTGAGAAGAGTGAGCTCATACATATAGCGTTTCTATGACTATCAAGTCAACTCACTGCGTTATTGTGTATCAGAGGTGTCAAAACGAAACAGAAACGCGACTATCTTTTGACGCGGTAGAATGTATCTAACGATTTAAATCTTTGGCGCTGTCATTATTTTCACTTCGGCCGTTATATTCGGTCACCGCTTTTCTAGGAACCGTACCTTAGTGCTGTTGCCGTTACAGTTTTTAATCTGTAGATATATTAATTGATCATATTCTGATGATTACCTGTCCCATTGGTCCCTGAAGCCCCATTGGTCCTGGGATGGAAACTTGCTGTGAATATGAAGCTGCAGACCCTGGCTGACCGGGAGGGCCTGGCAGACCCGATGGGCCTTCGGGACCCTGGAGGAATATAAGCGAAATATTTTGTTCGATAATAAATAAAATAAGTATTTTTCTTTACGAAAATAATTGTTACAAAAAAACTTTATTCCAAAAAAAAACAACCTACTTCCAAAATAAACACGACAAAGTGAAAAAAAACTTTATGTTCAGAAGTCGGTTTCTTTGGTTTTGTATTTTTGTTTTTTGTGCACCGACTTCCGAAATTAAAGTCATTTTTGCAACAAAATTTTTATACAGTATGTTAACTAACAGAGGGCGTTCCCGTTAACCCGCAATAGTATAGGATCCATACATGCTAAAAAAAATATTACCATTCGAAAATAAAATGTTTTTATTTTTTTTTATATCAAAATATTCACTAAAAATCGTAAATTGATACGTTAAAGAAACACTCTGTAGTCTGTACACGCGTACTTGAAGGACAGCAATGTCGGAATTTATTTAATTAAATAAATTAGAATTAATTAAATAAATAGAGTATCAATTTACGATTTTTAGTGAATATTTTAATTTAAAAAAATATAAAAACATTTTATTTTCGAATGGTAATATTTTTTTTAGCATGTATGGATGCTATACTATTGCGGGTTAACGGGAACGCCCTCTGTTAGTTAACATACTGTATATCACTTTTTAGTTATGGTACCTTCCTACCCCACACAAATTCGTACACCACTACTTGCTATGTAAATAACAGTGTCAGGAAGTTATTATAACATCATCAACAACACTAAGTGGAAAAATACGTATTATTGAAGCTAACTCAAAAACCACTCATCCGAACTTGACCAAATTTATATGGGACTACTACCCGATAAGTATTCCCTATCAAACAAAAAGATTTTTTCATATCTCTTTATAAATAAAGGAGTTCTGAGGTAACAAACAAAATAAACAAAATTTAGAACTTGCTCCTTTTTTAAACTCGTTAATTAAATAGGTACACAATATACGCAGACAAAATTCGCGGGCAACAGCTACTGTATGATAAATACCGGCAGTCCGTCAAAGCCTCTCTTTCCCTCTGGGCCCGGCAGGCCCGGTGGACCCATGTTGCCGGGTATGCCTTGTATTCCTACAAATCCTTGTGGTCCTGGTTGACCCTGTAAAACAATGTAGAAAAATTTAAAAATATATACAGCGGAGGAATTGTGTATCATACAAACAGTAGCAATGGCTTTCATTTTGACGGATCTGCAACATTCATTGCGCTATTCACGTTGTTGATCAGAAAAATTTTTCGAACTTGAAAAGCAATGAATTCGCAATATCCTTCAAAATTATTCGGATTGCGATTGATCCGCTCTGTGAGAGGAAGTGGTCCGTAATCCACCACGCACGGCCTAGTGTGGGTTGGTAGATATCATATGTCTTGTGTTGTCATGTTTTGTGTGTCTAGGACATTTCAAGGTGCATCACGGTTTCCTCAAAATGTTTACCTTCACGCAAAACGTCTGGCTAGGTTCGAACCTATGATCTACAACTCGTAAGTCGCGGCCGTTACCATGGCCACCACTGAATTACCTATAATTAGACATCAAGTGAATTATAATTGAACATGTTAGGTACATACCACAGCACCGTCGCGGCCCGGTGTTCCTCGGAGGCCAACGTCACCAGGTCTACCGTCCCGGCCTGGAGCGCCTTTCTCACCTTTAGCACCTTCATAATAAACAAAAGTAGAATTTAGAAATACAATAAGTATCGCAGCACAGTCAATAGCATAATAGAAAGTCGAGAGGTGACGTGGGACACCCGGCTGGAACGAAATTTCTTTAGCAGCCGGTCGATTCTGTAAAAATCTCACCGAGAAAATTTAAGTGAAGTGAGTTTGTTTTTGCTAGGAATTGAGACTATTGACAGCTCACTCCACGCTCACTTCACCTAAGTTTTCACGGTGAGATTTTTACAGAATAGCACCGCTATATACATGGTGGCAAGGACGTCGACGCGCAAACTGTCACCATAAATTCTGCACTAGATTCTAGACGTCATAGCGTAGAATTTTTTTGCCGCTTATCAAAAATACCTCTGCTGTTTCATAGAAAAGCGCAATACCTACACGGTCAAAATGTATGGAACAGCTATTTTGTAGGGTTACGTACCTCAAAAGGAAAAAACGGAACCCTCATAGGATCACTTTGTTGTCTGTCTGTCTGTCTATCAATTTTCGGAACGCGTGGAGGTATTGAGTTGAAATTAAAACCATATACTCAGGTCTACAGTCCCTTGAAGCTATGAAAAATATAAACTTCTAAGTTAAAAAATACGGCCGTTTATGCCACTAAAAACTATATTTCGACACTCTCAAAGGGATCAAAATTTATAGGCTACTCTTCCCGTTGATCTAGAATAATGAAATTTGGCAAGAAGAAATGGTTATGTAGCACAAGTAATGGAAAAAATCCGAAAACCGTAAATTCGTAGTTAATTTTTTTTTAAACCCGTGAGAAACTATTTACGAGTACAAACATACCCACAAATTTGTACGGAACTCTCGGCGCGCGAGTCCGGCTCGCATTTGACCGGTTTTTTTTAAATAACTGACGAAACATTTCATCGTGGGATGCGTTGAAAATCGTTTACTTAATCCATGGTAACAGATTACTCGTCGATGTCCCCGCCACCCTGTACTATTTATTTTAATAACAGGCACAATGAAATAAATTAACAACATTGGAGATTAACTAAGTGAATAAAATTACCTCACGTGTTATAAAACAAAAAAAAAACTTTAGACGCTTGAAACTTGAGACCTTGAAACTGACTTGCTTTTTTCGAAGTTTCTTTTAGCTCGCATATACATACCTATATTGTTTTACCCACCACAGACGCGTCTTCTAAAAACTTATACTTGATGTATTTGTATTAAGAACGAGTATTAAATTCACTCGTTTACGTTCATTCATCATTACGTTACACATTACGTTCATTCATTCATCAGAGGGGCAATTCTCGTAATTTTAAGAACGTTCACAGTCTAATCTAAGTCTCAATCTGTCAAAAATACCTCTAAATTTCTTATATTTTTAACAAGTTTTTGGCATTGATTGTCGCTGAGATAAGATTGCGACTACAGTTTGAATGTTTTTAATTACTTACGAGAATTGACCTTTTGGTCATACACGCACGGACGTACAGACGCCAGCACATCAAGCTACCCGAAACTGTCACATTTTCCCAATCAACTTTCAACCTAAAACTTTAGCTATAAAGTTGAAAATCTATTAATAATAATAATAATAATAATAATAATAATAAAATAATTTATTTGCATAAAACATGGTATACATTGGTGTTAAGCATAGGTCAGAGTGGCACAAACATGTTTAGCTAAGATTAAACATAGCATGCAAAAATTTAATATTACAGGGTAATTATATTTAACTTGTACATAATGTTAGAATATAATGTCAATACTTTTTATCCATAAATTCTTTCATACTATAAAAGCTACATTCATTTAGCCATTTGTATAATTTGTTTTTAAATAATCTTACATTTAATAGTTTGAAGTTATTTGGTATTTTATTATAAGTGCGCACACACATTGCTAGACAGCTTTTATTATATTTGGATAGCTTTGGCAAATCGTTTAACACCAGCCCATAAGGATCACGTCTGCTCCGAGGATATACATCGCTTGCTGTCTTGAATAATTGTTTATTCTTGGTCACAAACATACACATTTCGTAGATATAGAGAGATGGAAGCGGTAACAAACCAAGTTTTTTAAATATTGGCCGACATGTATCGTCCTGCCGAAGTCCATAAATTGATCTTATGCACTTCTTTTGAGCGATGAACGCTCTATTCATATCAGTGCTATTACCCCATATTATAAGACCATAGCGTAGTAATGATTCCACATACGCATGGTAACTTATGATAGCAGTTTTTATGTTTGTTACATTTTTTACTTGCTTCAAGGCGTATACGAATTTATTAATTCTGCCACTGACGTTATGTACGTGTTCCTTCCAGTTCATATCTTGATCAATTATTACTCCTAAAAATTTTGTATGTGGTACTTGTTTAATTTTATCTATATTAAGTTTGATATTATTTTTATTATTATTAGATTGGTTAAATTGTATGTATACGGATTTGTCCAAATTTAATTTCAAATGGTGTATGTCAAGCCAGTGTAGTAGTATGTCAATAGTATTATTAATGTCAGTCTGGTGATCTATAACGGTATTTTGTTTTTTATCAGATGTCACAATTATGGATATATCGTCAGCGAATAAAATGCATTTATGATTAGTTATTTTTGTAATATCATTTATATATAAAAGGAATAATATTGGGCCTAGTACGCTACCTTGGGGGACGCCATATTTATTATGTCTACATTCCGATGAGTATGATGTGATGTCTTTGGTTTCATTCATTTTACTGATAATAACAAATTGCTGCCTATTACTTAAGTAGGATGATATCCACTGGAGTGCAGGTCCCCTAATGCCAATTGCTTCCAACTTTTGAAGCAATATATCGTGTGACACGAGATCGAAGGCTTTAGACATATCAAAGAATAGAGCTGTAGTCAGATAGTTATTATTAATACTTGTGAGTATAATTTTCATAAGAGAATAAATAGCCAACGTAGTAGATTTATCTTTTTGAAAGCCAAACTGTTCGTTACTTATAATTTGAAATTTATTGCAGTAGTCAATCAGTCTTTTAAACATACATTTTTCGTATATTTTTGATAAAATAGGTATTAAAGTAATGGGACGATAATTATTGATATCATGTTTATCACCCTTTTTGAATAAGGGCTTTACTATTGATAATTTTAATTTTTCGGGAAAAACTCCGGTCAAAAACGACATATTAATTAAGTGAGTTAAAACCCCAGTCAGCTCATTACAGCAAGCCTTTATAATTTTCGTGTTAATTTCATCGTAGCCTTCCGCTTTGGTGTTGCGTAGTGACATTATTTCCTGGCTCACCTCACTTTCCAACATTGGTTTCAGAAACATTGAGTTAACTCTATTATTTTTCCCAAAGCTTGGATCTACATTGTTTTGTGTAGGAAAAGGTGACAGGTTTACGTAATGGTCGTTAAATACCGAAGCTATCTCTACAGGGTCTGTAACCATAATATCATTTATCTTTATACTTTCTATATTGTTTTTAGAGTTAGTATTATTAATTTCGTTTTGTATGACGCTCCATGTTGCTTTACACTTGTTATCATGCTTATTGATATAGCTTATATTCGCGTTCTTTTTGGAACTATAGATACATTTTTTCAGTAGGTTTGAATAATTTTTGTATTTAGTTTTATTAGTTAAGTTTTTGTTTCTATAATAAAATTTGACAGGTTGTAGTAGCTTAATGTGCTAGCGTCTGTACAATAAATAAATACAATTTCTTCTCACCATGTATGAGAGAGGCATTGATGTTGCTGGCGGGTCCCGGGGGCCCAGGAAAACCACGATCGCCGCGGGGTCCCACAGGCCCTGGCGGTCCAGGAAACCCCTGAAGATAGAATTATACATTAACTAAACATAAAAAAGGCGAAACGTTTTTAAAATAATAGATTTGGGAATTCACTTTTGTAAAAGGAGTACTTAGGAGATTTTTACGGCATGTAGGTATATTTAATCGAACCTCTAAGAATTCACATTTTGCGCTCCTAAAAATACTATTGAAAACTAATGTATTATAATAATTTCGCGTTCTTTTGTGTACCTCAAATAATTCCTATTTTGGGTCCCTAAAAATACTAAATAGCCAAGTAGCCAAGCGACCAACTTGGATGTAGCGATTGATCACAGTTCTAACCTAACCCAGTCCATTTAGTCGGGGTGCCCTAGCTTGGTTACTGCAACCATTTCGGCTCGCGCGTGGTTGGTCACAGTTCAAACTTAACCTAACCCGTTTGGTCGCGGTACCCTAGCTTAGTTACTGCGACTATCTGTAAACAAAAAGCCAAAGAATTAAAAAGAGGCTCAATTATTTTAAAATATGTGCATGATTAGAAGTGCAAAAAGTTTTTAGAGGTTTATTAATAATAAAATGTGTTCATCATTAGATGATCAGTAAGGTTTTAGAGGACCAGTTAAATATTTCCCAACTCACATCTGTTCCATTATATCCTGGAGGTCCTGCGAAACCAATTATTCCGGCATCTCCTTTATCACCTAAACACCAAAAATACAAAAAAAAAATAATAAAACAGAAACAAGTGGATCCAGATTACGAAGGGTTAATAAGGCTTAATGTTTAAATTGATGCATTTACCTTTTTGCCCTACATCCCCCTTCTCCCCCCTCTGTCCGCGTCGCCCCGGTTCACCGGGGGGTCCAACATACCCTGGACCAGATGCCTTTGAATATAATAAGAATTAATGAAATAATTTTGATAAAATATAAAACAATCGTAATGAACTAGGCACCTAGGCATATATGAAACTCAAACTTAAAGCATTAATTTTATTTAAACGATAGGTTCTCAACGTCATTACGTGGGTGATACCGCCCCCACGTGGGTGTTTAAGACTTTCAGGGGAGCAGTAGACGACCCAGGTAAAATGATAATTATGTTACGACTATATACACGTTTAAATATAATCGTAGCAATAGCTATTTCAGATTCGCGACAGGTGGTAAGTAAAAAAACAGACTCCAGAAAAAAACTCAAATACAACCTTATTTGAGTTTTTTTTCTGGAGTCTATGATTTAAGCCATTTACAGGCACTTTTGAATTGTAAAAGGAATCGGTTAGTTAGAAAGATGAAGCTAGTTGCCCATTCTAAAGCGTAGTACAGTACCCGGCGATAAATATTGCACATCGACCTAAAAGGAAAAAAATAATTATACAAAGAATAAAAATAATTATCAAAAGAAGCAAATCATAACTCTAAATATTGTTAACATCATTCATATTAAAATTATACATGTGAGAATGTAGAAAGACGCATGTTAAAAGCGTCCGTAATAAGAAAATTTAAAAGAAATTAAAAGAAATCAATAAAGTCGGGCATACAGAAAGATGAAGCCAGTTGTACATTCCAAAGCGTAGTTGTATTAAATATTAAGTGAATACATACATTAACGATAGCCCCCGGGGTTCCCGGTTCTCCCTTGCTCCCTGTGAAGCCAGGGGGCCCTGGTATACCCACACTACCCTTCATACCTCGTACACCCTAAAAGAATCGGTCATTAAGGTCAGCCACAAATAATTAAACAATGAAGGTCGATAATAAGTTAATGGTAGAAAATTTTAAAATAGTGGTAATAAAACCTCGTCTTCAACAAGGTAGAGGTTTAATACCACTGTAATTTATATGGCAACTGGGGTATTTTATTGACTGCCCCGTTGGTCTCGTGGTTGCAAGTGCGACTGCTGAGCGTGGGGTCCTGGGTTCGATTCCCAGGGCAAAGTTTTATTGGAATTTTGTATTAGGAGTTTTCTAGTAACAACCCGGAGCTTGGAACTTAGCGGTGTGATACCCCCCCCCCCCCCCCGTGCTTCGGAAAGCACGTTAAATAGTGTTGCCCAAAATCGGTCTTGGTCTTGCAGTCTTGGTCTTGTTCTTGCATTTTTGCAAGACCAAGACCAAGACTGCAAGACCAAGACCAATTTTGGGCAACACTATTTTCTAGGAACAACTCGGAGCTTGGAACTTGGCGGTGTGATACCCCCGTGCTTCGGAAAGCACGTTAAGGTGTTGGTCCTGCGCCTGATCTATCTCCAGTCGTGTCGAATTGCCGTCCCATCGGACTATGAGAGTGAGGGAAGGGAGAGTACACCTGTGTCTGTGCACACACGCCTGCACTATAATCTCCCCGGCCGAAGTCTCCGCTGAGATTGGTTGCCATGGCCGAAAATCACTCTGGAGGACTATATATTTATATATTTGTCATGGATAATATTGTCTATGATATATATTAAATTATATTCGTACCGGTAATCCAGTAAATCCTCTCAGTCCCTGGTTTCCTTTGGGACCTCGTGGTCCTTCGGGGCCCTGAAACAATAACAAAAAATGTTATGCTGAAATGAAATGACTCTTGGTGAATTGTTTTGCTCCCTTTATTGTAAAAAATGTATTTTATTTATTACTAAAATAGATGAAACGACAGACGTTATCCTGTCCAAAAAATCCCATACAAAAAAGGACGTTAAGTTTTTCCCGAATATGACAATTTTCCGGGAAACATTTTCTATTTTACTTTCCATAAATTCAAATGGGCTTATATAGCCATATATTAGCTTGGCGCTAAGTACGTATATATACCAAGCATATTTTTTTTTTAATAACTAGCCCTGCAATTTTTCCAGCAAATTTTTCGCCATTCTGTATTTCGTACTGAAACCATAGTAACAGGTTGCGCGTCAGTGTCCCTGCCACCCTGTATAGAAAAGATAAGATAAGATTATCTAGCTAAAAGATAGTATCATGTAGCTAAACGATAAGATTATCTAGCTAAAAGATAAGATTATCTAGCTAAAATAATAATACTTTATGATATTGTATATGAACTCACTGCTGGACACGTGGTGTTGCAGACACCCACCAATGGATCGGCTAATAACGACGGGTCCACTTCGTACTGCAAACAAAAAGACAAACTCACACGTCACATACATTCATTCACTTATTATACAAGGTGTAACAGAATAAACGCAAGTCCTGAAAGTAATTGGTTCATAATTTGATTACTGAATCGATCTCTAAAACTTTTAACTAGGTTTGTTTTATTATAATTATTTTTAAAGAAAATCAAATCTTATTTAATGGCTCTAAGATTCAATTTTAAATGCATAATGTAATGCTAGGATGAACACGATTTTCTTTTTTTTTTCTTTTTTTTATTTGATCTTTGTATTATGCTTTTAACTCAATACTCTAATAATTGGGGTGTATGAGGTATTGCATTAATTATGTTACATATTTTATACAGAAACTGATAATTTGTTAGTTCCACATTTGGCCATTAGTTCAGATAATTTTGTGGCGGCCGACCGTAGAAGTTGGAACCGCGACTCCCACGTGCGGGGGATATAATAAGCCACGCCTAACAAACTACTATTTATTTACAAGGTATGGCCTTATTTCATCTCGATATTAATATACAAAACAGCAGCGAAAAACTGCATTTTCAACCAGTACCTAACTAGGCATATAGGTACAATGCGTGCCACGAAAGATGAGACTTGACACACCACGTGGTTTGACATGCGCAGTACACGATTTTAGGTATCTTTAGCGGTATGAGGTCTGAGTGCGGGACGGGACCGGACGTCATAGGGGCAGCAGAAAGAGCGGGGGAGGCGGGGTCAAGTCTCATCTTTCGTGGCACGCATTGTACCAATATTTTTTTTTGATGTCTTATATTAATCGCTCCATGTAAGATATTCAGCTGCATCCGGTTAGACTGGAAGTCGACCCCAACATAGTTGGGAAAAGGCTAGGCAGATGATGTTTTGTAGTATTTGATGTATTTTTAAACGGTTTTTTTCCTGTTATGTATTTTTGTGGTGTACAATTAAATTAAAATTAAATTAAATTAAATTTAAATTAAATTAAATTAAATTTTGAGGTTCACTTACCGTTGGTGGTGGCGATGACACTAAATATTGAGGTATACTCTGAAAAAATGAAATAATCACAATTTTAGATTGTTTTGCTTTCATTTTGACAAGAAAAAACAGAATGAATCTAGAAATTAAAAAAAAATATATTTTATTTGGGACACGCACAGGAAATACAAACAATAAAAAAAGAACATGAAATCTGACAAAATCAAGAACACAATCAAAATAAAAAAGAACAATAAAACTTTCTCTAAGATTAAAACTAACAAAATAGTAAAAACAACAAAAAAAAAATGGAAGGCCTGCGAGGCCAAAAAGGCTCCTATCTCGGCATGAAGCTGCGATATTTGAGAAAAAAAAAACAAATACCGCAACGTTATCTAATGTAATTTATGGCTTACGATTTCTTCACAGCTATCTCGGCTCAAGTTGTACCGGTCGCAGCTCAACGACAGCCACTGGAGATCTATCTGTAAATAATAAAGTACACTTCCTTTATCTACGTCATTAAAAATATAGCACAATCAGTCTGTAATGTTCTCCCACTGCTGGGACACATGCCTCCTCCCTGCGAGAGGGAGTGGGACGTAATCCGCCACTCGAGCCCAGAAAGACAGGAACTTTACTTTGTGTAAATTATTTCAACACCAGTGCTCTCAAAACGGTGAAAGAAAGTTGGTAGATGTCACACAGATGTCTTCGAATTTTTGGTTCTAGAACACGCCGATTTCCTCACGAAGTTTTCTTTCACCGTTTTGAGAGCAGTGGTGTTGAAATAATTTACACAAAGTAAAGTTCCCGTCTTTCTTTTCGGTTCAAACACCACTGAATATTATTAATAGTATTTCAAGCTAAACAAATGTCAACTTTATTTCAATGATGATTAAGTTGATTTCAGAGTGACTACTAGTGCTATTGACAAAGTAATAAAAATGTTTGAAGTTGTAACGTAAACTGAACTTTATTTTGTACAAGTTATAGTTACTTTTCCATTAATTCATATTTGTTCACATATTTGGCAAATAAATCGCGAACGCGCGGTAGTCTTCTTGCCTGGGTGAACTTCTCCTACTCTACTACGACTCGCTCTACGACTAGCTGGCTACCGGGTGCACTAATCTAGCTTTTGCCTGTGACTTTGCTCGCGTGGATGTCAGATAATATCCCACGGAATACCCTATGTGTTTATCCAGGTTATAAACTACCT
Organism: Luperina testacea; assembly: GCA_927399505.1. NCBI lineage: Eukaryota > Metazoa > Arthropoda > Insecta > Lepidoptera > Noctuidae > Luperina > Luperina testacea. Next base: position 8,657,662 of record OV656777.1, on the reverse strand, counting down.
GTGTGCCAAATTTCACCTAAATCAGTTCAGCCAGTCCGGAAAAACAGACAAACGGCCAAAAATTCTAAGTTAGTATATTTCGTATAATAAATTAGCCGATTGCCGTTTTATATGTACACGCGTGCAAAAGCCGCTATGTGTTATTTAGTTATTTTTGGTTCTTTATGCAGTTTTAATCGTTATTTCAATACACACATAAGTACTGTATAAACAGCTATGTGATAAGTGCAATATTTAAAGAATTAAGGAATGTAGCTATGTGATATTCATACATCGAAAGTTCCGTATAAACACGCTAAGTGTTATAATTCATATAGCTCAAATAAGTTCACTAAAAACACATAGGGACTTTTGCATGCACAACGACGATATGTTAAGGTTAAATACATAAATAGAGAATTAACTTACAGGTGCAGAGGATCCATCGTCATTGGACACGATGGTGATAGTGGTAGCGTTGGCGATGTCACGGACTGGACTAATCTTCTCTGGCATCAACTGAAATCCAATTAACATTTTTTTTTAATAAATTACGACAATGTTTAGATAAGGAACCCAAAAACTGTGGACATGTAAACGTCCGCAAGAAAGCCTGTAAATTTAAGGCACCTGTCCCGCCAGCGATTAACGACAAGCCAGTAGAGCTAGCAACTAAAAACGAGGTGGCGACTGGCGAGCAACGAGCAGCGAGTGCGGGACGGCGACGAGCGATTACTCGCTGGTATGCGTAGTAACAAACGAGTCTCTCACTGAGTGTTTTGTCCGCCAAGCGAGCGTCGCTGAGCGAGTACCACTGACCTGTATTAAACAATTTAATAGAGGTCAGTGGTGAGTACTCTCTTTGATAGCTCTTGTCACTTCAATAAACGAGTACTCGCCGGCAGTGTGAACAGTCAGCGATCAACATTACTCGCTGGTATGCGTAGTAACAAGCGAGAGTCTCTCACCGAGTGTTCTGTCCGCCAAGCGAGCATCGCTGAGCGAGTACCACTGACCTGTTTTAAACAATTTAAAAGAGGTCAGTAGTGAGTACTCTCTTTGATAGCTCTTGTCATTTCAACAAACGAGTACTCGACGGCAGTGTGAACAGTCAGCGATCAACAGTATTAATATATGTATCTCTTTTACTGACACGTCTGTCTTTTTCTCTTCTCTGTTTCTCTTTTTCTTTTTTTTTTCTTTTTTTTTTTTCTTTTGTACGTTTCTTAAGCGAGAAAATCGTTGATAGCTAGTCGCTTCCTCGTCGGCGGTGGGACAGGTGCCTTAAGAGAAATTTTGTTTTTACCCGACTACGCCGAAGCTTAAAGGAGGGTTGACGTGGTCGTATGACACCTGTCCTAACAAAACAATACATTCTGACAGTAGTAAGCGATCGCGTAGCTTTAGGGTAAAATGGCATATGACCACGGCTATCCTCTGAACATCACTATGAACATGTCTTAAATACATTACAATATATTACGTCTAAGATGTTTATACAGAATAAAATTAAATTATCTAGCGAAACTCCGCAGACGTGATACGTATCAATATCTAAACACGATAGAATTAGAATAAAAAAGATTTGATGTTTTTTTAATTAGGGATCAAGGACCGCTGGTAGTGTTGCTACTTTTTTTCTTTTTTTTTTTCAGGATGGGAAATCAAAACCCACCCGTGTTCCTTCCTTAGCCCTTTATGTTCCGGGCCAGCGGTAACCCTTTCGGACAATCCCGCTGGCCCGACAGGCTTCGGTCCTGACGGGCCCCTTCGATTGTAGTGTTGTTACTTGATGTATGAATTGAAAAAAAAAATCTTATCGTGTTTAGAAATTGATACCAATCACGTCTGTGAAGTTTACACAATAAACTGATTTTTTAAACTGATACTTCAAGTAAATACCTTAACAGTGGTCGGAAGCCCAAAAAAAATCAAATAATTTTCTTGTTTTATCATGATTGTGTAGACATCGATACCGATCACGACTGCGAAGTTTCGCTAAGTTATTTAATTTGACCCGGTATGATAAACGATAAATATTGAATAGTTCCTAAAAAACAATTTCAGATGAGAATATTTTCTTGCTTCATACTTTTTAGAGCTTGTATTTTCAGTAGTCGGGTTTTTCTTGTCTTTTCATCGTAATTACCTAAGATTACAAAAGTGTTAAATGGTAGCACACTTCCTTACCTCAACACAGTCGACGGCAACATTCACCGTATTGTTGGAAATCGATGCGTGTATCTTGTGCCAACCAGGAGTGAATAACTGCAAACGAAATCATGGTGAGTTTGCCACTGCAAAAAAAAAACTGATCTTCACTGTAGTATGGCACCACCCAAAAGAAAATCAATTAAATAATTGCTTCGATGAAACTTTGCACGAGAGGGTTTTGTTTTATAACGAGCACTAATCCCCTTACTAATAAACGTTGTATAGCGTCTGTATAGTTACACAAAGTTTTGTCTTCTTCTTTCGAAAGTCAAATTACTGACGACTGAAAGAGAGAAATCGGTGTGTAACTATGCATCTGATATAATATGTTTATTAATAAGGGAGTAAAATTCTCCCTTACCCCCGGGTAAGGGAGAATTTTTGAAAATTCATTCCCTGCAGGCATTAAATGTTATTATATTATTATTTTTGCCGATGGAAAATCTCATGCAAGCTTGTTCCATTAGAAAACATAAGCTGTTTCAATTACCTCCCAGCTAGTAAACATGACCCTGGACCCTCCGATGAAGACAGCGATCTTCTTGCTGACGGGTAGCATGGTGAGGGAGAACTGCAGGCTCGAGGGGGAGCGCGCGCGGACGAGGCTCCACGGCCGCCGCTGACCCCGGGCGTTGAATGTGCCCACTACCGTGAAGTGGGGGGGCAGGCCGGTGGGGAATACGTCACTAGGGAGTAGAAAAGGATCACTTTGTACACTTTACCTAACGGCTTTTACAATGACTTCGTAAGGAAGTGAGGCGGTGATTTGAGTTATAAAATAAAGTAAAATGTAACATAAAGGTAAACTATAACCACTATAATTAACTTCGTGACCATAACAAATTTTTAATATCTAGATACGAGTTTTTTTCCCGGTAGCTTCAAACTAAGATAATTATTGGTAAATCAAAGGGAAGTTATAAGGTTATTATAAAGAAGAAAAACACTACTAAATTTAAATGTAGGTCTTCCAAAGATTAAAAACAAAATCAACAACAGCTGGTTGACACTTCCCGTGACCCAAGGGCTGGCTTTTACCTTGGCCAGAGGCTAAGCATCGCCGTACAACGTGGTAATGCCGCCAGTCTCTTGGGCACATTACCATTCGACACCGATGCGGAAGAATTATTCGACACAATTTTTTAGTTTCTGTATAGTTTTAGTTAAGTTAGGATTTAATTTTGTTATTTTTAGATTAGGTTAAAGTAAAGTTTGATAGCAATTGATTCATTTTCATAAAAATATTAAAAAAACTCTTCTAGACCATAAATATACATACATATTACTACTACATACTACTATTATTACTGGCTCATCTCAAAAATCCATCATGTATATTTTAAATATGCATTACGTTTCGTAATTTCACCATATCATAGGTACTTACTGCAACGGCAGAGTCAAATTAACATCGATCCCGATCCTATAAGCCCTCTGCAGATCCTGCGACCCCTGCACCAGGGTGATGCCCTTAGTGCCAGGCTGGTCCATCTTGTACACGGCTATCAGGTCCACTGTTTGTAAATCCACGTCCCCTGGCCTATGGGGGGAACAGGGGGCTGCCATGGCCGCCAGGGGAAATTCTGTTGTGGTGGTATCTGAAATAATTGTACATAGGGTGACGATTTAGTCAACTGCATCCGGCAAGGGAATTATTCTACTAGTCATACTAAACAACTTTCGCAATAAAACACATATCCCATTTAATTTTGTGAATGACTAAATCGCCACCACGTATTTTTAATAAGTAAGCAAAAGCTTGGAGCCTCCTAACATATATATTTATCTGCTTAAAATGAGGCTCCAATCACTAGTTATTCAGATATTTATTTGTTAAAATAATAAACCATTTTTCATTTTTCCATTATTAAAAGCCTCCGGAAACATCCTCCAAAAACATCCGCAGAGTCCCCGTACGTTGTATTTAGTAATCTGACCCGTGTAAACTACTTGGTGACTGAAATTGATATGCTTTCTCATTAAAGTTTGGATGAACATTAAATACGTAGGAGCCATAAATTATCTTAAATCAGTGCATCAAAATGTGAATTGGAAACCACTTGGTATTGACAGAATTGGTTCAGACCAATTTGGTCAATTCTGTCAATGTGTTTTTTAATGTTTGCTTATGGGACATATACTATCAATGATTTATATGTTTTGGGAGACAAAAATAAATTGCTAAATTGTTTATAAATTATTTTCCTTTAAGAAAAAGCGGCCAGGTGCGAGTCGGACTCGAAAGGGTACCGTCATACGATTGAGTAAAAAAACGTCAATGAGAACACTTTTCTAAGGGGATCTCCTTTAATTTGTAACTTTATTTTATTTTTATTGTACACACTCTGTGACTTTCAATGTCTACCTATTACGGTTTAAAAGATAGAGCCCTGTGACAGACGGATCGACAGACGGGCGAATAGACGGACCGACGGCGGAACCTTAGTAACAGAGTCCCGTTGGCACCCTTTGCGTACGAAACCCTAAAAAGGAACGTCAAACATCATTTAGTTACAACATTTTTATGTTATTTTTACATTAGTGTTTTGTCTCACCTGTTTGTCCATTGCTCGTCGGGTATGATGATATCACAATTATGAAAACAGATAACCTGAAACGAAATAAAGAAATATTAAATAGGATGGAAGACGTCCCTGGCTCCTGAAATACAGGTGCCTAACCTAGCTCTGGAGCCAGGGTCTCATATTATTTTAACTGTAAGCTATTCTTATGGTAATAAAGTGATTTATTTATCACAAACACTGCTACCATTACAGGAAATTCCTATTTTTAGGTTTTTTTTTTTTCTAATATTAATCAGGTCAGGAATAATCTGGATATTTATATCATCTTCCCAACCTAACATTGACCCACCTCCTTGTCGCCAAAGTGTCGATGCATCAAATAAATTAAACCATCAGTCGTGGCCTACTTTGGGCATCGAATCTCGATACACTCAGGTCAACAATTAATTGAACTGCGTCCACAGCCACTTAATTTGACCTTCAACAGTCAATAAGTGGTCAGCGAGCCAATTTGATGGGTTTTATAATGTTATTATGACGTCAAGACGCTGAAATCTGGGTCATGGAAACAAAACATTAATGACTCGTGTAAAAAATATGCAAATATTTTTGACATCTTGTATATCTATAACAAAATCACCCTATAATTTTTTCAATTCCGGAAAACAAGCCTTCTCTCTCTTTGAGACGGGCACGCGGGCCCAATGCGGGTTGGTAGATGTAAAAGTTCGGAACTTTTGGTTCTAGGACATACCGGTTTCCTCACGATGTTTTCCTTTACCGTTTTGAGAGCAGTGGTACTGAAATAATTTACACAAAGTACTGTCCCTGTCTGAGTTCGAACTACTACAACTTGTAAGTCGCGGCCGTTTCCACTGGGCACCGCTGCTCTATAAACATGGTATCTATACATATTGTAAAGGACACTGGCAAAATTAGGCCCAGGAGCGGACACGAATGAAATATATATTAAAACAAATCTTTAATTAAATAGTTATTTACAGTCATTTTTAAACGCCTTTTAACCATGGGGTTCTGAAAAACACAATAAAAAGAAGATGATAGCGGAAGTCATTTTGAATGAACTTAGAAAATGCACGGGAATTGTAGAAGTCATTGACTGGGTTGCCAGGGGTAAAATATATAATATATTATGCAGAGATACCAGAGGTCATGATTTCTCATTATTTAATTATTATTATCAATAATAGATCCATTTTGAAAGTAAAAATATATTTGATGCATTACACAAATATTTTTATTAACTTCAACGTTTTTGGTTCATAATAATAGTGGGTTTGTGTTGATTTCGATGATGGATCAAAATGCTAGAAGCCAAATTAAATATAAGTGTCAACTCAAGAAACGTCAAATGAGATGAATAAATCAATCAAATAATCGATGTCATTCACTCCCACAGACTCTTGCGTACTTGTGATTTACTCGACTGTTTTCTTTTGTGATTTACCTTGTTATAAATAAAACTAGCGACCCGCCCCGGCTTCGCACGGAAACATTATTATTATTATTATTATTATACATATAAACCTTCCTCTTGAATCACTCTATCTATTAAAAAAAACCGCATCAAAATCCGTTGCGTAGTTTCAAAGATTTAAGCATACAAAGGGACAAAGGGACAAAGGGACATAGGGACAGATAAAGCGACTTTGTTTTATACTATGTAGTGATGTATGATGTTAGATCATATTATGGTGAACATATACGAAGTGGAGGACAATATGAAATTGAAATATACAGAGAAAGCAACAGCAATTTACGAGACTTATTTCACAAAATGACAATAAATGGTTGCTCAGAGGGAGAATCCAAAGTCGGCACGTTAGCAGAAGAGTGTACTTTGTTTACATTGTAATAAATAATAATCTTAGCGGGCGTAACGCTATAGAGCAATATTGTTGCAACTGTTTGGTGGGCAGACGCACTGTAGGGTGTTGTGCTCATGTCATGTCTATTATATGGTACTTGTCATGGGCTCGACATGAGCCAAAAATATGCCCACCAGCTCAATTTTTAGATGAGTTATTGATTATTTATGAAAATGAATAAAAAAGAGCTTTATTCTAATGAAAAGTGGTTTATTTTTCTCAATTACCTTAAATATTTTTACTTTTATAACCTGAAAAATGTTTTTTGTTATCTCACTAATATCTCAGTATTCCCATGATCAATATTGATATTGATGTTTTTATAGTAAATAATGTTTATGACCAGTAATTTCAGCATTTGTATTATTATTGTCTGTTGAGTTGAAAAAGTGGGCCTGACGAAGTATGGGCGTTTGCCAGTGTCCTTTAAGTCGCTTTTCGTTCAGCGGGATTGTCCGAAAGGGTTACCGCTGGCCCGGAACATAAAGGGCTAAGGAAGGAACACGGGTGGGTTTAGTCAGTAAAAGTCTGACACTCCCTTCCGCTCCACCCAGAGAGTCATTTGATGGGGTCATTTGATGATTTCCGATCCTGAAAAAAAAAGTCGCTTTTCGTATCCTAATGACGTTGTTCTTCTAAGCTACGCATCGGAATTTGATACGGTTTTCAATTCATCATCATTTAGACAATTTATTCTGGAAGCTTTGTGTGAATAATACATTAGTACCTAACTTAGAAATGGCACAGGAAACTCGATGTTTTCTCAAGTCTTAAAAACCGTGGGAAGCCATCTACTCTCTAAGCACGAATTCCGTAGTTTCAGTATCCCGTATTAAGGCTCCTTCAAAAAGGCGCGACACGCGATAAAAGAGGCGCGCGACGCAAAGGCACCGCAAGTCGCGCAACGATCGGTGCCTTTGTGTCGCGCGCGATTCGCGTCGCGCGTCGCGCCTGTTTCCAGGAGCCTTTAGTATTCCGTATCACTTACAGACAATAATTAGTTCGGGGCCAGAACTAAGAATTAATGTCAACATAATTTGACAGTCGTCCCTACTCCAGATACTCATTTGCCTGCCCGAATAATTGAATTCGGATGACTTAGAGAAGTAGACCCCCAGAGGTGGGTAGCTGTACATTAATTGGTTTCGTGATTGCCTGGTCACAAAACCACTTCGTTGTTTTTTGTCGAAACATGAAAACGGAAGATATTTTACTCTGGGGGTTAAAGACTTATATAAAAGTTGTTTCAAAATTCTACACAAACTCTCCCATGCGACAAAATACATCGCGGGACCCAGCCAGTTTATAGGTATATCTGTAGAAGTAGAATACCTACTTAGAGCTTTTAAGCTTGCAATTAATATTTACAAAGAAATAGATAAAGCACTAATTCTAAGAAGAATGTGGGTCTTTAGTACCTACATGGATAATAGATTGCCGAAGCTTACAAACTGGAAGAAACACATAACAATGTCTGCAGAGATAACGGTGGCGATGGAATTGTACAGACGCCAGCACATCAAGCTACCCGAAACTCTCAGATTTTCCCAATTAACTTTCAACCTTATGCTGTAGCTTTAAAGTTGAAAATCTATTAAAGAAATTTGACAGGTTGTAGTAGTTTGATGTTCTGACGTCTGTACTTACTAAGTAGATCATCATCCTAATTAGCCTACAATGTTCCCACTGCTGGGACACAGGCCTCCTCTCTGAGAGAGGGAATGGATGAGTTCGAATGTTTCGTTCTAGGACATGCCGATTTCCTCACGATGTTTTCCTTCACCGTTTTGAGAGCAGTGGTGATGAAATAATTTACACAAAGTAAAGCGCCTGTCTGGGTTCGAACCTACGACCTACAACTCGTAAGTCGCGGCCGTTACCACTTGGCCACCACTGCTCAGTCGCGCAATCACACTTTTGGGGACGCAAAATTCGCTCTGAAGTCAGCCGGTCGATTCTGTAAAAATCTCACCGTGAAAACTTAGGTGAAGTGAGTTTGTTTTGCTAGGAATTGACACTATTGACAGCTCACTCCACGCTCACTTCACCTAAGTATTCACGGTGAGATTTTTACAGAATAGCACCGCTGATCTTAATACGTAGGTACCTACATAATTTTTAAAAGAATCTTGGTAAAATCGCAACTCACAGCAATAAAAAGGTGCAGGCCATTGACCTGAAGCCCTAATGGAAACAAATGAACCATAATGAACAAATGAAAGCTCGCGTTTCTTCATTTCTCGTTCATTGAATCTTGATAGTTACCCTAGAAACAGACGATGACAAGAAAATACAGGTTATACAAGTACTCCATGAATTAAGATTGATACAAAATAATAATCGGGCCTTTTTCCCGAAGAGGTTAGCAGAGGTTTCGTCAACTATTCAACCGCATATGTCACGAACCCTGGGAATACCGGGATACAAGGTATCCCATAGGATACCTTTACACACACGCACATCGATAGACCATGACCTGGATGAGGACATATCCTAATCCAGGTCATGGTTATCTATGTGCCAAATATCATCAAAATCTGTTCAGCAGTTTTAACGAGAAAGTGTAACAAAAATACAAAAAAAAAATTTTTTTCTTTATAATTTTAGTTTAGATAACATAACCTCACGCCTTGTTGCCCCGAAGGGTTGAGCAGAGATGTACCCACATTTTGCCAGTTGTTAAAGTACAGTCAAGTGCAGAGAAAAGGTACCCCACCAAGACTTAAAGATTATCGCCCGAGCAAGCTCGGGCCCGCGTGTCACGTGAGCCTTGAGCAGCTCCCTCCCCCGCCGCCGCACCCATCTCTGCCCGCGTGCATCCACTGATCCGCATTTGCAAGTATTTAATAATTTTATATGGTATTTTATCGGCTTCCTTCTGGCCGAACTGTATAGATACCAAGAATAACTTACAAAAAGACACTGCGTGCGATTAAGATACGAACCTGCTTCACCAAGCGCCAGCCGATCAACTAGACCGTGCCTTATACCACTAGGCTATTGGCTCAGTTATCAACCTCAACGAAAATTTGAATAGCATTACTCCTTTTATCGAACAAGGTTATTAACGGTCTAATCTTCTAGATATTAAGGTTTAAATTTCAACTTCCGTGTTATATTATTTTAATACTAGCACCTTACCGTCTTGTTTTACAAAATGCAATACGCAACTCCTCAATTACTAAAACATAAGGTTGAAATTAGCATAGATTTCTTGTTTGGTTGAATAGAATGTGTTGATTCCGATTGTTGCACTACCCTCATTTTACTTCAGAAACTTAACTGACGTATGAACTGCGAGTTAAGGTTGAATTTAGTATACTTCTTCGCCTTATTTACTAAACTGTGATTGAGGGTATTTTTACTTTTCAAATGGTTTCATTTTCGTGCCGATTCGCTTGTGTCTAATTATCTTCATCGTAATATTATCCAATTTATTATGTTTTTGACCAGTTGATTTTATTAATCGATGGTATGGTTCGATTAACAACTTTATTGAAGGCTAAAATTGTTGTTCTGTGGGAAAAGGAACAAAACAAAGTAAATATCACAAGATATGATCATAACGGTAAGATTTACGTTATTCTTACACATATACCTATTTATTGTTGCAATCATATTGCATTATTACTTACAAGTTGGATTTTTTTTAATGTATTTATAATATTATTATTTTCATTACAGAGAAAAACAGTTCGTAGATGGATACAAAGGTATCAAACGACGGGTGATGTGAAATGTGATCACCAAGGCCCTCGCCCGATTGCTTACACTAATGAATCGAAGCGACAACGTAATATGTATTGTGAAAGTTCACTCAGTGGCACCCTTCAAAACTACGCGTTCAAATGCTGACTTCAAGAAGTGTTAGACAGTGACGGCCTTCCTATCCGTTATGAATAGGCAACTCGGCAGATTGACTGTGTAACTTATTTGATAAAATTGCATTGGAACATTTATATGAGCAAGTGTTAATAATTCCCAATATCATTCCATAATCAGTGGGATCATTATCTCGTAGTTAATCAAAAATAAACAACCTTTATTATTATCAATCCAGTTACTCTTGTTTACAAGTAGTCTGTTAACGATTCATATCTGACCTCACATATTTTTCTAATACGGTATTGTGTTAAATAAGGCTAATCAGAAAATGTGATAAAAGAGAAAGATGTATATTGCTATACTGTTATAGTTTAGCATGTTGGTTCTTCCTCTGTAATTCACAGGCACAAATGACAACATTTTATTTTCAACCAAGCTTTTTTTCCGATAAGATCATACAGAGTATAAAAAATGTATGTTTTCACAACTTTAAATAAATAAATATTACTGTAGTTATGTTTCTAGAAATATCTATAAACGAACCGTTATCTGTTAAACGTTCTAAGACAAAATAAGGTATCTATTTTGTGTTTAGTTAATATTCTAAGTAAACAACCCCAATTTAACATAGACAGGAATCTGTATATTCAACCAGGAAGTGGATTCCATAAAGTCCTAGAAATGTAATTAGAAAAATAAATGAATATTGTTTATGCAAAATGCCTAACTTTTATTACAAACCTCCATTTGATTTCTTAATAATAATAAACAAAAATCACCTACTAAAGAAACTAAAAATAAATAATAAAGGTAAATAAATAAAATAAAAAAAAACCCTTCTCATGCGCGGATTTGAACTCGAGACCATCACATTGCTAAGCCGCAGTGTATACCACTAGACCAACACGCCATTTGCGTTACATTACAAAAAACTTAAATAGGTTCGATGTCCTTACCAAGGGGGTAACTATCACTGTGAAGCGGACTGTACAACGACATGGCTGCGCAGTCTCTAAAGCGCAGAAGTCTCGATGATTTGACATGTCGTCAGTGCACCCGAGTGAAGCGTCCTAATTGCGTAACACACTTTCAAACACAATCAGCATCATTTTAAAGGATCTAATCCATTGCTTTATATATTCAAAAAAATGTCTGCTCAACAACGTAAATAACGCAAAGAATGTTGTTGAACTGTCAAAATGGAAACCATTGTTACTGTTAGGCAATTACGCCGCTGGAGCGTGTTGCTATCGTTACAGGGTATAAAATAAAGATGGCGAGACATAACCAACATTGTAGCGAATGAAACAATAAAGTTAATGAATTAACGACTGCATCGAATAGCTGAAGCTTATTCAGAGATTTATTGACATCGTAACAGTGTGAACACGGAACATTAAAGTTACTTAATGTTCGTCTGAATTTTCTTTCCTCTTGCTGGCTAATTGACTTTGTTACGTAATGTTGGGTACAGCTGGTAGTACATGTTTTAATGTGATTAAGCTATTATAATAACCATAGTAATCTGCATTTGCGATTTATTTGCCAAAAATGTAAACATACTATGAGTTTATGGGAAAAAAAACTTTAAATCCTACACAATAAAGTTCAGTTTACGCTACAACTTCAAACATTTTTATAACTTTTTCAATAGTGCCAATCACTCTGAAATCAACTTAATTATCATTGAAATAAAGTTGATATTTGTTTAACTTCAAATAACATTAATTTGAAACATAAGTTTGAAAAGGCTTTAGGTATCTACAGTAGGTAGGTACATTCGTGACCTTTAACATAATTATGTAGTTACATAGCAAGAATATCAAAACGAAAAGCTTAGTAGTGATCTACATGTAAGAGGAAACAATGTCGCTAAAAAGGAGATTGGGTGAATCTGCCCTGAAGCCCAAGAGCGTTAAGACACATACCAATGGAAAGATCTAACCAAGGAGAGATTTCTTATTGTGACGATTTCTCTTGATTGTTAGTAAGTACCTACGTAAGGAGCTACAGAGCTGTAAGTGTGAGTAATTAAGTATTGTTTAAATTCTGGTGTTTCGTCAATTAATTAATATTCATTAATACTGTGTCTTTCAAACATCATAATATTTTAAGCCGTTGGCCTCCTAGATCTCGTTTCAGAAACAATGTTTTAAAGAATCGGTCGGCCGGACAGATCGTTAATAATAATAATAATCATTTTATTATCAGGCAACTAAGGCCCATAGATAAAATACACAAAATAATCTTACACAATAATAAACTAATACATATTAAAGAAACTTAAAACTATGATTATACACGTAATGTTGTCGGCGTTTTTAAGCCTGCTGCATCCCCCAATAGCGTTAAGATATAATTATACCAATGGAAACAGCTTGCAAGAAGAACCTGTGCTACTAACACGGCTTTTGCCAATTGTTAGTCACTACGGAGTGAATGACCTAAAAAGGTGACAACTTGGGCACCGAAGTTATGGAATTCTTGGCACCCTTGGCCAAGTATAAACTTTACCAGCCTCAGCGGTCACCACTCTCAAGGGGATACTGTTCTAGTTGGGGAGACTGTATGAATACAAACTCAAACTGCTCACTTAGTTTTAATGGGTTTTAAAACAATACAACTATGTTACACTTATTATTACAATTCTTTGGAAACGATTCTCCACGAATGTCCCAATCGATGGTCCAGGAGCGAATTACTTACACTAATAAAAAGAGTTTTGAAGGAGCTATTGACATTAACCGGCTAAACCAGTATATGTGTGAGAACTGCCCAAACACAAGAATCATGATGACAATCAGAAGCCATCTTGATTAATCTTGAACTTAGGTCTAACAAGACGAATTACTCATAAACATGATGAAATGCAAACGTTACTATATTATTAATGTATGCGTGTATTTTTACGAGCGCTTGATTCGGCGATGTGATACGATCATTTAATTCATTTGTTTCATTTAGCGGAGTGTGCCGCTAACGACATTCGTCATCATTTATTATGTTCCTAGTATGTTTGTTTAATGGAGTCATACAATTTATATACAAAATTACAAACTATCTATGCCACGACTTCGTTCGCGTGCATTTCGGGGAAAAATTCCTTCTCATGAATCATATGTCTTTTTGCGAGGAACCCTAATTCTTTTGCTAGTCTAAGTTACTCCTTATAACATCAGCTTTCTGCCAGTGAAATTCCCGTCAAAATTAGTCCAGCCGTTTCAGAGATTAGCCGAAACAAATAGACGGACAAAAATTTATAATATTTTTTTTTTTGTTATAAGTATGTAAGTAGGTACCGTATATACTTTTATATGCATTTAGTAAAAAGCTGTTATTTTAAAACTAAAAACAGGCACTTCAATTTTATTTATTTGTATGTAGATATAGGTACCTCTATACACCGTGTTCTTAACGTTATCCATAAAATTTGTCACGACGACAATGACAACGTCAACGCTTCTATAGCTTTCAGGGCCGTCTTAACCATATCAGGAGCCGGGGTGCCAAAATCAGCTTGCGCCCCCCTTGCCAACAAAAATAAATTAAACTTAATTTTTGTGTTCCATTTTTAAAGGAGATTTCCATCAATTTTTTCTAAGGGATTTTTTTTTGAGGCGGTGATGTGGGTTATAGCGCTGGAGCGTTGCGGTTATAATGAGTGATCAATGATGACCCGATCGGCTTGCGCCCCCTAAGACCCTGCGCCTGGGTGCCATGCACCCCTTGCACCCCCGGGTAAAGACGGCCCTGATAGCTTTTATAAATGAAATCTAACAAACGAAGTAGCACTTAAAAAGGCTTCGTTACAAAGATATTTGTAATTTTAATGAAATTTAATTGAGCTATGCAGTAAGAAAGGGTCTTAACTTCTTTTTGCCAAGTATCAGCCCGTCAAATCTTATGAATGAAAATACGTCGTTGCCTATTCGGATAACGAGGCATGCATATCGGGTGAATTACATCAAGATATTTAGTTTGTATGAAAATTAAAAAAAAAAGAATTTATTAATGTGTCCATTAGGGTGGTCCTTATTCCTAAGAAAAAAATTTTTTTTCTTTGATTTCGCGGGGCACCACGTTCTTTGAATATATACCATGAGAAAGTATTTCAGTATTTTTTTTGAATTTTTAAAATGATATTTAGAGGTCGCTACCAAGGTTTGAATTTTAATAAAAATTCAAATTCTGTATTTGTTAGAATCTTTTATTTTTATAGCTATGACAATAAAAAAATTACAAAATTATTGTTGTTGTTATAAATTAAGATATTATGTAGATATTTGAATCATTTATTTTTAAGATATAAGGGTTGACTTGTTAGTATTAGGGTACTATTTCCTATAGTCTTTTACCAACAAAAGCAAATATTGCTTTTGTTCTTCATTGGTTGTAATTAATTTATTATATTCTTCCATTAAAGCAACACCGTGCTCAGCCTTCAATTTTCAGTGCTTCTACCATTTTTTTCTTCTCTTGAACTGAAAGTTCATCATCGAAAAGGCAAGCGAAACTAGTTTTTCCGACAAGTACCACAAATGATTTAGAATCTTTTTTAGCGCAACAGTAGCTATATTTTTGTTAAATCTTTGAAAGGCTTTAAGGTCTTTCAATAATTGTAAGTCGTTTCTTGGTGCTGACCATGCGGTAGAGGCTTGGAACCAATATTTAACATAAATCATCACCGTGAAAATGCATATTCCTCTCACAGCCTTTTCGTCCTTCTTCGTCAGCTTAAACTGATGCTTAAATAAATAAATTTTCAAACAGTACAAGGCTCTTGCCATTCATCTAGCTCGATGTAGACCAGCAGGTCTCCTAAATGAAATGCCTTTTTCAGGAACACCTCCTAAGAAAATGATAGTGAGATTCAACAGTTCCCTGTAGTCATCTCGAGGTTGATGTACTTGAAGTTGCTTTTTGTCAAAAGAAATCCTGTCTGCGACCACTTCTGCAAGAGTATTTGCCTCAGGATCATCTTTTATTGTTTTGAAGTCGCTTTAGTCAATAGTGTTCCAATTATTCTTAAATCTTTTAAATAATTGTATATCAGGACCACTAGATGGGGCAAGCGATTGATCCACTACAGCTGACAACATAATTTCCATTATGTGGTGACGACAAGCAAGCCAAAGCATATTTTTATCCATTTTTCGCTCCAAAAGAACGCATACTCCACTTCTTAAGCCGGTATTTATAATAAAAGTTGAAACACGTTTCTATGACTTTTACAAATAAAACACGTGGTGCGGGGCAGGCTAAATCTCGACACGTCGGTACAGAAGAGAGGTCGAGGGGAGGAAGGGATAAGAAGCGATTGTCTGCGCGAGTTTCACTTGCACGTAAAATGCAATATAAACACCTAAATGAAATATTAATGCAACCATCATTTAACCTGTCATTCAACGCTTTTTTTTTAAATTTTAACAGCTGGTAGCGACCTCTAAATCTTAACGGAAAAAAAAACAAAAAAAACTTATTTCATATTTAGAGGTATATAATAAAATAAGAAGGTGCCCCGGGGATAATTCGAAAGTCGAAAAATAAGGACCACCCTAGTGTCCATAATGAAAAATGCTTATTTCCATGATCTGAACATCTGGTCAAAGTTTACGTATATCGTCCAGAACACGGTGTATAGATAAGTTTGGCTGTATGAAATGCAGTTTTATTTTAGAAGAATTCTGGCAGGAAAGGAAATTGTGCCGGTTTCTGATGATAGTAATTATTCTGCCACAGTTAAAAGATAAGAGGATTTAATAAAAAAATATTAGGGGATTATTAAACTGCCTCGACTGAAAAAAATTACTAGACAGCCTCTTTGTTCTAGTGGTCACAAGCGCTACGAGCTTATGGTCCTGGGTACGATTCCCGAAGCGGGCAAAATGTTATTGGGTTTTTTCATCTGAAATCTCACAGTAGCAGGTAGCAACCCGGAATCCGAAAATTAATGATGTAACTAATATTTTTGTAAAAATATAATTTAAAAGAGTTTACATGGAGTTTCTTGCCCGTTCTTCTCCATAGGTACCTACGCGGCTACCCCATTTCAAAACCTAGTAAGGACTTAAAATGAAATTTTACAGGAGAGCGCATAAACGTAATTGGTCAGCTTATGGAATGTATTTTTTTGAATTGGTTAAAGTGACTTACTAGGTTTTAAATGGTCACTAGGGAGTGAAAGGTGCACTTACTAGGTATCGATGTTTAAATATATCTCCTTTTATGTAAGTTTAAAACGCTGGTGTTTTTGTATTTGGTAGAGACCTTCTAGGTTAGCAAGATTATGCAATAAAACGATTTTTGTAAAAAATGTCCCTTACTAGGTTTTGAAATGGGACAGCCGTACGCTTTGGAATGGGCAACTAACTTCATATTTTCTGGCTGACCGACTTTTTGACAATTCAAAAGTGACTGTGAATGGTTTAATTGAAATAAATGCTTTGAGTTTGAGTTTGAATCTGTACATGTACCCGGTTAATGGCAATAAGCTCGCCCCCTGTTAAATGAAACTTGAACATAGGTACTAAACAAATTTTAACATGTGTGTAGGTAGGACTTATAGTACACCTCTGATTAACCCTTCAGAGGATACAGGCGTGATGATATAATTATTATGTTTATTAGAAGATTAAGAGAAAGACACGAGCTTTTGCAGTCAAAGTTCTGAATCACAAGTAATCCGTGAAAAATTGCTTGATTTTAAACAATGTAGCCTATGGTTTAAGGAACATGCAATTAAACATGTCATGGTTTAAGTGAGTTAGGTATATTTGGCAGAAAATCAAAAACTTTAAATAAAATGCATACTAAATTGCTAATGATCTAATCCTGTCTACTCAGAAAATTATAAGCACATTTTAATATACAAAGAGATTTTGCATTTACATTTAACTCTACGAGAACTTTAAAACAAAAATACTTATCGATATACATAATTATGTTTGTTTTGTACAATAAAGTGTTTTTAAATAAATAATTAGTCAATATGATTTAGTTATTGAAAGAGTAAAGCTTACCTTAAGAACGCCATATTACTTAAAACAACGAACTCTCGCGCATTACGAGCGCGCGCGCAGATCCGCGCGACCCAACCGCTGTGTCTTATCTAGCTCCTACTGACTGAACTCCTGAACACGGCTGAGATTTGACAGCGCACGCTGATGTATATCAATTAATTCGCTCCAGACAGCAAGAAAACGTAATTGAATAGAATAGAATAGAATACTCTTTATTATGTACACCATATAAATTACAGACATAAATATAGAAACTGTACAAAGGGTGACACAAAATAAAAATGCCTAACTTCCTAACTATGAATATAAATGCTTAACTTCACGATGCTACAATGTGCGGCCAAAATTGGTACAAAGTCTTCATTACACAGCGCTGGGTCTATTATAATCTAAATCTGTAATACTGGTTCCGCATACGTGTGTATCACTATGATAACACGATTACACGACCAAAAAAATAAAATAAAAACACAATGAAATAAAAAGTAAACTAGGAAATGACATCCCGCCGATTTTTTAAGCCGTCAAAATCCGTCCATTATAAAAAAAATACTTTTATCTCGACTGCCAGTGCTAACAATAGCGAAGACTGGATTCAGAAAAGTTACCGAACATAATACCTACTTTATACAACCTAAGATGGCCATCAACCCTTCCATAATCTTCCGAATCCAGCGCCGAAAATTTGGATTGATGGAAGTGATGGAACCGACTTACGAATATTAAATACAAGCTTCTTCCCGCGGTGTTGCCCGCGTGGATGTTGGAAATTATCCCACAGGAACGTGCTTGGACCAGGGAAAAAAATAACCTAGTAGGTATATCCTTCTCCAAGATGCCATCTATCTCCTTGACAAATTTTATCGAAATCCTTTCAGTGGTTTAGGCGTGAAAAGGTAACGTACAGGCACAGTTACTTTCGAATTACCTATTACCTATTAATTAGGGATTAAGTACCTATTATTAATATTTTTTAGATATTAGATTTTTAGATATTACCTATTATTAATTAGGGATGGAACCCAGCATCGTATTTTTATGATTGCACTTTAGGATAACAAGTCAAATGTCTTCTTGGTCCAATCAATCTGCATTAATTAAATTTCAGTTTACAAATAAAAGTGCACAAATGGTCAAAAAAGACGTCCTAGCCACCTTAACGGTCAGGTTTTTAATGAAGACTTACTCATGGCGCCTGATATTCAATCCTTTCTTCGTTTCCATGCGATTTTAAGAGCTCGTAACTTTATTAAACTAATGAACTGATGTTTGTTTGAATCAGTGCAGTCAGGGCAACGAATTCTAAATAGGAACTAACATTTCAAAGTAACACCGCCGAATGCATGCGTCTAGAATCTAGACTCTAGATAACACAAATTAATTGGTTCTCTTTTGAGAGTTCTAAATGATAAATCATTGATGAGCACAGTACAACATTTCCCATTCTAACCAAAATAGGTTAGGTAAAAAACCGTAGATTCTATGTTATCGCAGATTCTATAGATTAGATTTTGTAATCCCAATCACAGTAAAATCCAAATACGGATGGGGGGCCTCGCTACATTTTTAACTTTTAAGGATCTTCAGGAAAAGACCACTTCGAGAGATTTTTGACCTTGAAAAAGAAAGTGAAGCCTGCGGGATAAGTGCGTAACACACTTACAATGCCTTAATTCAAAGCAAACCAATTTTCCAAACATTATGATTACTTAACAATTTCCTTCAAATACCGACGAACTGTGATTGTTAGTGTGTGACGCATTCAGGGTGCACCTTGAATGCGTCACACACTATCAATCACAATCAGGGGCGGATCTACTTAAAGGCTTTTTGGGCTGCAGCCCAGGGCCCCGTGGATACAGAGGGCCCCCAACCGAACAGAAAACAATGACGATATTGTTAATAATAATAATTATGTAGAATTTTAAAATATCCGATCGTAATAAAATGGCAATTGGTTGAGTAATTAGGTAGGGCCCCTAAGCAGTACCTATTAGCCCAGGGCCCCACAAATTCAAGATCCGCCCCTGATCACAATTGAGTACCAATTATGAGTACCAATATTCAGAAGCAAGCTGCAGCTTGCTTCTGAATATTGGTACTCACAATTGGTACAAGTAGAATATTGGTACAAGTAGAAACTTATAATGAAAAACCCGTCTGTGACAAAGCGATGACACAATACTTAATACATTAATTATTCCAATTAAATTACACTGCCAAGGCTCTGAGAAGCTTTAAATAGGCCATCTTCCTGGAACCAGTGCATGCCAACAAGGAATGCGATAGATTTCATTCGTTAATAGGTTTTAATGGGTAGAAAGATAAACGCTCGCAACACCACCAGTCTTTAATTAACGATTAAATAAGTCGCTAACAAATCATTACAACTAGGAACTGCATGGACGAATGATATCATTTATTGTGGGTTTTATTTTATTCAATCAAAATATTTTATTTCACATTAGCTGACCCGGCGAACTTCGTACCGCTCCGCCAGCCGCTCTCCTGCTTTGTAAATCTCTGATATCTTCGAAGATATTAATTTTAATGATATGCTGTTAAAGGGAATTTTGATCTCCATGAAATGCACAACGTATTTAATGTATTTAATTGAATAAGGAATAATACTGTATTGTTTAAAATAGCTTGGTAAATAACCAATATTTTTTTTGTAATATGTAAAAGCTAAAAATGGATACTGTGGGTTATCCTTAAAAGTGAAACATATATACCATCGCGGACTTTTTTTATCTATATTTTTAAGACATACAATTCCGTAGTACATTAATTTGATCTATCTCGTAAGGTTTAGCCAGCGTTTGCAATGAAAGCGCACAAAAATATGTTTGTTACAACATCACATTACAAATCTTTGGATTTCTCGGCTTATCTCTACTATAACATGCATGTCATGTATTTACACACATGTAAACCTTCCTCTTGAATCAGTCTCTCTATTGCTGAAAACTGCATTAAAATCCGTTGCGTAGTTTTAAGATCTAAGTTAACAGGGAGTGGTAGCGACTTTGTTTTATACTATGTAAACATAAACATAATCAAGCTAAAGAAGATAAACCTACATGCAATACATGGGCGCTTATGAAACGTCAAAAGCTAGGTTCACGGTTCCATAAGGAGAAGAGCCGGCAAGAAACTCCACGGTTACTCTTTTTAAAAAAAATGGCTTTTACAATATTTTCAAATTACAGTGTTAATAGGTTGGTATGGGAGAAGGGTGTTTTAGGCCTGCCAACAAGTAGGTACCAGATACCTACTTAATAATAATAAAATAGAAAACTGTTTACAAATTTACAGTCTAAGGCATACAACGTTCTCATATTAAAAAATCTATCAAAAAGATAAATAAAACATTAAAACCTATTAAAACCAGGTGATATGATTTCCTAATAAATATTAATAGGTATTGATTTGCTGTTTAACAACTTTGGTTACCAATCGTCAAACCTAATAATACATTAACGTAGTTATCTACCATAAAAGCATAAAAAACATGAAAAATATTTCACGTTTGTTGCAATATAATTTAAAAAAGGTTTCGCTTAATTAAATTAAAAATACTTCAGGCTGATATCCTCGAAAATTTAGGAAAAATGCCTTTTATTTTTCAAAAAAATAAACGCTCATGGCCTTTTTTTTTCCGTAAGTTTTTGACCGCATCTAGCCAGATTCTTCGAGTACAGTCGTACAAAGAAAAAAGGTTTGATGCTGTAAAAAATTGCTTTCTTTGAAATTTTTGAACGTCAAAATATACTCTATTGTGCCTGATTGCAGTGGACGCAGGGCCTTGCGCTTTCGATTGTTGCAAGTTAATTAGGTAAAATTATACATTTACTCTAAAGTTTAGAATAGTATCTATCTGATATGAGACCCAAATCAATTTTACAGTGCAAAGTTATAGGCCTGGGTCAGCATTGATCATTTTAACGTCCGCCCTCCGTGTGGTTAATTACTGGACCGACCTAGTTTAACTATTTTAATGTCAACAGTAATCAAACCCTTGAATGTATGATGTTTACTCATATAACAAATACATGGTACTTGTTACGTATATATAAACGTGTGTTCACGTTGTAATAAATAAAGCCATTCAATTGTAAAACATAATAATAGCGTGACGCTCATCAACCTGCGTAGTTTTTTAATTTACCCGCTTTAGCATTCTAGTTCTCAACTCCTCGGCTACAAAACGCTACATACCCCGCCATCTGTCGGCTGTTACGGCTAGTTAGATAAATCCAGACATACTCTAGGCTCCTGTTCACACTACTAATTTTGGTTTTTCTCTAACTAAATAATGCTCCGCGTTATATTATTAAATAGTTTGTAACCGTTTATTCATTCAATATTATTGAAGTGAAAACTTCTGGCGCGTTGGGCATTTTTTGAGATGGGAAAAAACCATTGAACTCGCGACACTGTTACCGTAACCGCCACCGCGTGTGTTTTGTTTATAAGATGATTAAAAAAATACACACGTAATTGTTCAAGTTTTCACTTCTGTCGGCACTCCCGGAGTGCCACTGTTTTTTTAATGTTAGAAGCAATACTATTTCGAACTTTTCTCACGACCACACATAGATTTTGCAATCTATGTGTGGACGTGATAAGCAGACAGCAGATTTGTCGCTAGCGAAGTGTAGACGTGAGATTTTTAAATGGTCAGCTAGGCGCTGGGGACTGAAATCACTGCGTGTGTATTTCGGTCTTATAATTCAGATAATATTATCAATGTGATAGAAGTGATATTATTCTCTAAGTTTTCGATCTATTTCTATACAGGCAACATTCACTACATTCCATTACGCATAAATATATATTTTATTCTTTTCAGAGGGAACATAGTTTTTACTATTTTTATCATAAATTTATTACTAAACACATAAAATAAATATGGCTTATAAACGATTTACGAGATTTCTAGAAGTTTGCGCGATTTGCAGATAAAGTTATAATTTAAAGTTTTCACTCATCCATCATAGAGAATCGAGTCTTTTGCATGTCAAAACGAAACGTAAAAGTTGTCTTCAGTCGTCAACGTGAACAAGTGCTGTATTTCATCATTCTTTTAGTTATTACTCAAAATTATTAGCAAAATAACTAATAAAACACACACAAGGTATTAAAGTAGGCCGACTGAGGCTTTCATGTTTAAGAATGCTTAAAAAATGAAATGTATAGGTTATGAATTAAATAATGGTTTCAGATGCCTCTTTCGTGTCGGTTTTACCAAGAAAAGTATCCGGAAGTGGAAGATGTGGTGATGGTGAACGTGAGGTCCATCGCGGAGATGGGCGCGTACGTCCACCTGCTGGAGTACAACAACATTGAGGGCATGATCTTGCTGTCCGAGTTGTCCAGACGTCGTATCAGATCCATCAACAAATTGATCAGAGTAGGCAAGACTGAGCCCGTCGTCGTCATCAGAGTGGACAAAGAAAAAGGTACCACTATGTTTATACATTAATTAATTGTCTTAATGTTAAATAATTTATTAGCAGGTAAACTTTTAAAGTCAGGTTACCATTTACACAGCAATTTATCCTGTAAATGTCAAGAATTTGAGCTTTAAGGTCTAATAGATTTTGAAGCAGTTTAAATACATTACAGAGTCATCGCAAACTTGCTTTTACAAGTTTACTTATAACTGTAAAAATTTCTTATCATTATTGTTATGACTATAACTAATTAATTTAAATATAATACAATTCTTGCTGTTATGTTTTTTATTGGATTTGGACATTCTATTATCTAACTCATGGGTTCTCAATGTGGGTGATAACGCCCCTTCATTGGCATGTGAGACTTTCAGGGGGGCAGTAGAAGACCCAGAAAAAATTATATATCCTATCTTATGACTATAATAATAATGTACCATATTTTAATACAATCACGGCAATAGCTGTTTCAGATTTGCAACAGATGGTAAGTAAAATAAAGAGAGAAGAGCCTGGGGGGCTTTAGAAATAAAACTATTCTCATGCCTCCTTACTAATTAACATATTATATCAGGTGAATAGTTACACACCGATTTCTCTCTTTCAGTCTTCAGTAATTCAACTTTTGAAAGAAGAAGACAGCGTTGTGTAACTATACAGATGCTATACAACAATAGGCGTGGCGACAGTATCAAATAATCAAAGATTTAATGATTTTAGGGGAAAGTACACATTAAAAGGATTTAAAACACTGATTTAGTTTTATTTAAAAACTTGAGATTAATCGGATTTTCACTAAAATAAAAGATGAAAATACGGCATTCGGCCATTTTGACTGAAACGCCAATCACAGCGCATGACGTCACGCCTATGTAAACATCACTTGCGTTTTGTTGACTACTACCGATTACGCATTTGGATCGATTTTTTATTAATTTAAGTGTAATTTATCCACTCCACTTGACTCTACAACACGAATCTATAACAACATGGTTTCGCCTTGCGAGCTTTAACCATTGAACTCTTATTATTTGCTTGTTTGGGACATATATAAACACCTTGTTGGGAGTGGTTATTGATGTGTTTTTACACTGAGGCACTGCACACCACTTATACACTTTGGAATTCATTTTTATCAGATGAAATATGCAATGTTTGGTTTTGTCAACACGCGCAGTCAGAGGAAAGGTAACCACTAAACGTAAAATGTGTCAAATGTGTCAGCTTGACACATTTGACGTTTAGTGTTTACCTAGGCGTGACATCAGACCCGACGCCATGACACTGCGAGCTGTTTTCGCGCGCTATTGAAAAAATATTAGAAAAATGTCTTTAAACTTCGTTCAACTTTAGTTTATAACCGAAATATAGGTTTTTTCGTAAATAGTAAATGTGTATGTACATTACGGAAGAGGATTTCAAAATCATTCGTCATCCCTATTATTAGTAAGGAGGTAAGTGGGCACTGGGCCAAATCAGGTTGAGAACCTATGATCTAACCGAATGCTTCTTAGTCCAGTTTAGTTTAAGTCATGCTTCTTCGTAAAGTGTTGGAAAATTAAATTCTTTTTTTTTTTATTTATATTCCCATTTTCCAGGTTACATAGACTTGTCAAAACGTCGTGTATCCGCTGAGGACATAGACAAATGTACCGAGAGGTACGCTAAAGCAAAGGCAGTGAACTCTATCCTGCGTCACGTGGCCGAACTCCTGCACTATGAGAGCTCGGAACAGTTAGAGGAGCTTTACAAGAGGACCGCGTGGCTGTTTGAGGAGAAATACAAGAAGAAGGCTTCAGCTTATGACTTCTTTAAACAGGCTGCAGTGTGAGTATATTACATAAAATCCTCCTTTCCCTAACAGTTTTCCTCACTAAGAATATTAAATTAATGATTTTCACTGTTTCTACATAAGTTCTGATTTACGTACTTATAATATGTGCACGACGCTTGGAACTGGCTGTTGATCAGTCAACTAGCTATACTGTCTAACGTATTGGTTATATTTGATTGAATCGGGGGAGTCCGTGTCTACACAGTAAGACAGTGGTCAGAGGCAGGGCTGTTCTAAACTGCCCCACATTAATGTGTATATTAAACCTATTTGTGTAGTAGCTGTATTTAAACTATTAGAAGCATATGACCCAACGGGGGTAGTAATTGTGATATTCAAGCTATTATAATATTTGATTGAATTATTGTATTTAGACTGGGAACGTCATTAGATATACAGGGTGGTAGGGACATGGGACATGCAACCTTTTACTGTGGATTCAGTACATGATACTGAATATCCCTGAGTTAAATTTTCTTGTAGTTTTTTTTTTTATTTATTAGCTGTTCCATAGATTTTCACTGCGTAGGCATTGCCATGACATGTCATGTAATTGTCATATTGTATATGAAATATATATTTAATACTAGCAGCGCCCCGCGGTTTCACCCGCATAAGTGTCGACCCCGTGGGAATATCGGGATAAAAACTATCCTATGTCCTTCCCCGGGATGCAATCTATCTGCCTATCGAAATCCGTTTAGTGGTATAGGCGTGAAAACGTAACATACAGACAGAGTTACTTTCGAATTTATAATATTAGTATGGATTGTCTGATTTCTTTTTTATTACTTACAAACGGATCTAGAATCATGTGCTGAATTCGTGGTTACAGTTTGCGCGTCGATGTCCCTACTATCCTGTATATATTGTCGTCTCCACCTTGTATACTAGAAATGCAAATAAAATAAATATTTCTCAATAAATCTTCCAGTGACCCCTCAGTGCTAAACGAGTGTGGTCTCGACGACAACACAAAGGAGGTCCTCCTAGCGAACATCAAGCGGAAGCTGACGTCACAAGCAGTGAAGATCCGCGCGGACATAGAGTGCGCATGTTATGGCTATGAAGGCATAGACGCTGTGCGTGCTGCGTTGAAGGCTGGGCTTGCGTTGTCCACTGTGGATCTGCCTATCAAGATTAATCTTATTGCGCCGCCTTTGTATGGTAAGTGTTTTATCTTCTTTTTGGCAATCATCTGTGGCGGCCCCTACATCGCCATTTGGGAACTACGCATCACACTGACATCACGTAAAATCCTGCATCCCGCAAGTCATGTTTATCGTCGAGCACTAGCCCACCAGAACAACACCCGTCTGGTATGAGTATCCTCCGTTTTCTATGGAAGATGAACTTTTTACCCTGTTTCTCATATCAGAGGAGTGCTGTGGTGGCCCACCGGTAACAGCCGCGCCTTAGGAGTTATAACTCCTAAGGCGGTCGTGGGGTCGAACCGTAGCAAGCACCTGTAAATAATTTCACCACCATTCCTCATTACCTACACTACTGTTTTGAAAACACAAAACGGTGAAAGAAAAAATCGTGAGGAAATCCTATGTGTGTTAAAAACTAAATCTATATGTCCTAGAATCAAAACATCGAAGACATGTGACATCCGCCAACCCGTACTAGGCCCACGTGGTGGATTATGGCCCATCTCACAGAGAAGACGCATGTAACCCAAAAGTGGGAACATAATAGGATGATTATGCAGGGGTTTCTTAAAAATTATTGTCTGTGGCAATTTCTATGGAGTCGTTTTTTCTCTCTCTTTAATTTATAATTTACATCATGTTTTCAGTAATGACCACATCAACGCCCGAGAAAACAGACGGTCTCAAAGCACTGCAAGATGCCATCGACAAAATAAAGGAGACCATAGACACCGCGGGAGGAGTATTCAATGTGCAGATGGCGGTAAGTACGATAATAAAAACTGCATAATAAAAAATTGCATTCTATACAAATAAATGACATTGAAGTGTCTGTTTGTAAAGTCAAAATAACAGCTTTTGACTGCATATGAAAATATATACAGTACTTTATAACAAAAAACCAGGCCCTATCTCACTAGAACACCAATGACGCCGCAACCGTGGTCGCACTTCCAAAAAATATACGGTTGGTTGCTCATCCGATTGGACGCCTGGTGAGATACCCACCATAAAGCTGTGTATATTTTGCTGGCAGTGCTACCATGATTGCGCCACCTTGGTGTCCCAGTGAGATATAAGCCTTACCCCACGCCCTGTATTCGGACTTGATTGATCATAACTTGAAATTAAGCAACCATCTTCCTACCAACAATTGACAACATTCTAAAATCAATTTCTAGTAATAGTTATAATATTAAAGTCCTCATTGTGTATTACAGCCTAAGGTAGTGACGGCAACGGATGAGGCCGAGCTTGCGCGGCAGATGGAGCGCGCGGAGGCCGAGAACGCAGAGGTGGCCGGCGACTCCGCCGAGGAGGACGAGGACCAGGGTATGTACCTGATAATAGAGCCCACTGGAAATTCATACCAGCCTGTCATAGCCCCACTTTAGAGCAAAGGCCTTTTCTCGCACAGAGATGGTAGGAACGTTGATCATCTTGCTTGCTCAAGGCGGGATGGCAATTTAATACTTATTAATGCACATACATACATACAAATAATTGGAATTGAATTGTCTGGCTGTAATTGCCAAAATAACAGCTTTTTGCTAAATGCATATAAAAGTATATACGGTACCTACTTAAAACAATTTTTGTAATTTTTGTCGGTCTGTCGGTTTGTTCCGGCTAAACTTATAAAGATCAAATTCGCAAAACACGTATTCGTTTGTATGAAACTGACAGGTGTCAAGAATGCATTCTCTTGACGGCCACAATGTAGCCTTTTCTCAATTATGTTCGGGTCGACTTCCAGTCTAACCAGATGCAGCTGAATCAGTATTTTACATGGAACAACTGCCTACCTGACCTCCACAACCCAGTTACTAGTAACACAATACTCCTTGATTCTGGCTTCTGACACCCGTAATAACTGTCAAAGATCTCCGAATGACAGCCAGAACCAAGAAACAGAGGGGTCTCGATATGTAATGGATCGTCGCCCACGAACCGACCGCGGCAAGCGTAGCTTAACTTTCTATCGACCCGTGCAGCTGTTATCATTTAGCCACGAGCCCCGTGATCACTTAGCCACGGGCCCCCTTATAACTTAGCCACGAGCCCCTTATCACTTAGCCACGAGTCCCATTATCACTTAGCCACGAGTCCCATTATCACTTAGCCACGAGCCCCTTTATCACTTAGCCACGAGCCCGTTATCACTTAGCCACGAGCCCCGTTATTACTTAGCCACGAGCCCATTATCACTTAGCCTCGAGCCCCGTTATCACTTAGCCACGAGCCCCGTTATCACTTAGCCACGAGCCCCGTTATCACTTAGCCACGAGTCCCGTTATTATTTAGCCACGAGCCCCGTTATCACTTAGCCACGAGCCCCCTTATTTATAACTTAGCCACGAGCCCCTTATCACTTAGCCACGAGTCCCATTATCACTTAGCCACGAGCCCCGTTATCACTTAGCCACGAGCCCCCTTATTTATAACTTAGCCACGAGCCCCTTATCACTTAGCCACGAGTCCCATTATCACTTAGCCACGAGCCCCGTTATCACTTAGCCACGAGCCCCGTTATTACTTAGCCACGAGCCCCGTTATCACTTAGCCACAAGCCCCTCATTTAGCCACGAATGATAATTAATGTGATTATTTTTCCCAGGTATGGGCGACGTGCGCGTGGATGACGAACCCCAACAGAACGGCGCGTCGGACGATGAAGAAGACTAACCTCGAGATATATATCCCTCTATACATTACTATGATAGTACCGTCATGTTACTACCTAATATACACACGTTTTATACATAAACCCCTTTCATTTTGTTACAACCTAAAGATTTATTTAGCACTAGCAGCACTCTGCGGTTTCACCCGCATAAGTTTCCATCCCGTGGCAATATCGGGATAAAAAGTAGCCTATGTGTTAATCCAGGGTATCAGCTACCTCCATACCAAATTTTATCAAAATTGGTCCAGCCGTTTGTGCGTGAAGAAGTAACAAACATACTCACAAACTTTCGCCTTTATAATATTAGTGTGATAAAACGGCCAGGGCCAGCTACGACAAAGCAGCAGTTAAGACAAAGACGATAACACAGTATAACCTACGGGGTAATTGCGTAACATAGTATCAGTAGAAATGCTTTCATTTTGACAGTGCAACAACATTCATTGCGTTATTTACGTTTATGAGCAGGCAAATTCAAACATATTATGAAGCAATGGATTAGCAATATCCTTCAAAATTATTCAGATTAAGATTGATAGTGTGTTACGCAAATAGGGTAGTTGAGCCCTGGTTATATGCCAGCGGGATTGTCCGAAAGGGTTACCGCTGGCCCGGAACATAAAGGGCTAAGGAAGGAACACGGGTGGGTTTTAGTCAGTAAGAGTCTGACACTCCCTTCCGCTCCACCCAGAGCGGGAGGAGTCATTTGATGATTTCCCATCCTCAAAAAAAAAAGCCCTGGTTATATAAGAAACCTCTACTACAGATAATACTACAATAAGATCCAGACACTTGTATTAAAATACCTCTGTTACTGGGAATAATTGAAACCTTTATAACTGAGAATGCATTTGTTAGGTTTTATTTTTATCTCTATAATTGGGATTTTGTAGTTCAATAGCATTTTTAAGTAAGACAACTAATAACAATTTATTCTTTACAAAAATTTCGCCTCTATAAACGAAAAACGTTAGGTACCTACAGACGCCAGCACATCACCAAAAAGTAAAACAACTGAATAACATACATAATAATATAATTTATTTACAATAACAACTATTTACAAGCTCATCATAATTAACGTAAAAGATCTAAAATCACATTTGAAACAAATTCACAAAATATAATTTTCTACAATAAAATAAAATTTATCTATAAGTACTTCATAAAGAGGTAAAATCTGTAAGTTTATATGTAAGGGGGTAATCTCTGAAACACCCATTCAAATTTGAAAAAATATTTTTGCATTTGATAGTCCAATTCTTGAGGAAATGCTGTTCGTTGGTAAGTGCATCACTCGAGAACGGCGGGACCGATTTGGCTATTTTTTTTTGTTTTAAAATGTCCGTAATAGTCCGAAACAGGTTTTTAAGGAAAGAAAATTGGAAAAGTTTTCCGGAAAACCTTCTAATGCGAGAACTGAACGTGTGAACTTTTTTGTGTGAATCATTAAAATTTGGACAGGACGACGTTGTCGGGTCTGCTAGTTTTAAAATAAATGTTTACGGTTTTTTACCATTTATTCTATTCAGTTTACTTCTATGTAACTTGTCGAAGAATAACAGACCTGCTGCCTTTTCTATTGACTCTGGTGGTACCTGTAACAGAAACAAGAATAACTCTAATTATTTGTTCGAATATTTCTCCAGAGGAAGGTTCCTAATATTTTTTGTACTTAATTTAGCCCGTGAAATTTTCGCCGCTATAACAATAAATAATAAAAATAAACTAATTGGACGGCGGTGCGGAACCCGTCGTGCCGCAGTTAGCATCAAATCTACGCAACAATATCACGTAAACATACCATAAACGCAGCCACAGGCGTCTCATCGGGTATCTTCTGGTTGGGCATGACGTAGGCCTCCATATCAAGGGACCCATCTTTCGCCTCCCCCACTACGACTTTGTAGAAGTGTGTGGGGACCGCCACTGTGTTGGCGCCGATCACTTGGTAGCGGACGTAACTTTTGCCGTCGGATTCTTTCCTGGAAAAATAATGTTTCAAAATATTAGTCCGCTAGACCGTATTTCGGCCATGACGGCCAATCGCAACGGAGGCTATGGGCCGACCGCTTAACTGAGACGTTGCCTGAGGTAACAGCGCGGTGCGGGAGGGGTGTGGTGAAGTGATGCGAGAGCTCAGTGATTCGTCAACTTGTGACGACTATCACCCCTCCCCCACCGCGCAGCTTACCTCAGGCAACGTCTCAGTTAAGCGGTCGGCCTATAGCCATCAGCGCGGGAAATATACAGGGTGAATTTTTCAAGTGGGCGTGGATGGCCAAACTCGAAACTATGAGGAATAGCGAAAAGTACTACTAAAATTGCATCATTGTATTTTTGAAAAATCAATATTCCTAGACAGAAATAGAACCAGTTGAATTTGATAAAAAAAAACACTTTGTATTATTACACCATTCGATAGTGTCCATAATAAGGATCAAATTCTGGGAAGTAATGACATGGCAATAGGCTGGCCTCCTATTGGAGGCCAGCCTATTGCCATCAACCGGTCACAAATCCAGTTGTTCTTCCATTCTCCACTTTTATGAAAATAAAAAACAACCCTATACCAGAATTGAATTATCCATTTTGATTCTGTCACCTCCATTTGTGCAGTGGGCCATGATTGGTGCCCCAGCACAAGCACACATACAAAATTAGTATGATACCCTAAAAATTGCTGTTCAAAATTGGGTGTATGACAGACTTTTAGCTACAGAAAGTAGAAATTTCTGACTTGGGACAAGATTTATGTTTCAAATAGTTGTGCTAGACTTTACAATAACCTATTGAAAGTCTGACAACCAGTCTTACCAAGGCGTATCGTGTTACCTAGTAACTGGAAGGTCAGATTCACGTCCACGTCACATCAGTTCCACGTTAAGTTTGACGTAGAACGTTTAATGCTGATGATGATGATGATGATAGGACTCCCTTTTCCGCACTTAGACTCTCATTCGGTCCGTTGTGCGTGGGGATTCTGGCTAACAGAGCCAGCCTAGCTCCGCCCAGAAGCACAGAAGCTTCCTGGGAGCTTCACAGGCTTCGCGGAGCGACCTCATTGTTCCGAGGATTTCTTCACGTTGAGAAGCCACGGCCTCGCAATCCAGGATGACGTGGGCGGCTGATTCCTCGGCATCAAGGCAGCCCCTGCAGAGGGGGCTGTCCGTGACGCCTATGTTGAAAAGATGTTTGTTAAGGAGGTTGTGGCCCGTAATTGTACCTATTATTATTCTGAGGTTATTCCTACTCAGGTTGAGAAGTTTTTTGGTTAATCGCGGGTTTATTATTGGTAGAGCCAATTTTGACTGTCTACAGTCTGTTGCCCGTGACCATCTGTTGTTATGGAGTTCGGTCGATCTTTGGCGAATCCACGCACGAAATTGTGAGAAAGGCAAAGGGAGAAGTGGGTACGGGCCTAGCACCCTCATGTCAGAGCCTCTCTTCGCAAGTTCATCTGCAGCATCATTGCCCAGAGATTCACTGTGCCCCTTGATCCACTGGAGAGTAATACGATTAGACGTCGATAGACTCTCCAGAGCTAGATGGCACTCAAAAATTAGCTTATTGTTAGTTTGTTTGCTTGCTAAAGCTTTGAGCACAGATAGGCTGTCGGATAGGAATTTAATGCCATAGTTCCGGATGCCTAAGCGCTTTACTGCTGTTGCAGCTTGTGTTAAGGCAACACATTCGCATTGAAAGATCGAACTATGTGTGCCTAGTGGTATGTGAAAGTTAATATTGAGGTCAAGGGAGTGTACGCCAGCACCTGAACGTTTAATGCTGCTGAATACCAGAGTTCTGGTATTAAGCAGTATCCGGTTAGACTGGAATCCGACCCCAAAAATAGTAAGGAAAAGGCAGGCAGATAATGAATTAATATATTAATAAATTACCTGGGCAAGTACAGTGGTCCAGTGCAGCAGTACACATTGGTATAAACTTTGGTAAGTTTGCGCACATGCTTCTCCAAGTTATTCCACGCATGTCTGTTGAAGCCTTCTCCTACCTGTCAACAATAACAAGGTGATTTGTAATATAGAAGAATGAGGAACTGGTTGCAAGCTTCACTAATCCTCTATAGAAAAGGGAGGAACCCTCCGACCACACGGGTGTCGTGTATCACCACTTAAAGATTCCTTACAATCCCTTAGATAATCCCGCAAATCTCGCGTTTATTTCGAGCGGTTTCGTTCATTGTGTCATAGAGAATAAGGCCCCAGGTGGGCAACTGCCTGACGATTGATTTCGGGACGTTGTATATTTATGCTAGTCGCGCGGTAAACTCTGCTTGCGCGATGCAGGATTTTTCCGTGACGTCAGTGTGATGCGTATTCGCATGTGGCGATGTAGATGCCACACCGCAGTAACTATGTTGGTTGCATGGAGAAAGTTATTTAGTTTGATGGTCTGTACGACAGCCTTAAATATTGTATACAGGGTTATTGGTAAAACATTAACAACCTTTTAAGAGGTCATAGTACTCATCATTATGAACAACTTTTACTATGGGACCAAACTAGAAATCGCGAAAAAAAATCAGCTTTCCCTACATTTATGTTCGTATAACTCGTCAAAATGTAGGGAACAGCTGATTTTTTTTTCGCGATTTCAGGTTTGATCCCATAGTAAAATTTGTTCATAATGATGAGTAGGAGTACAATGACCTCTTAAGAGGTTGTTAATGTTTTACCAATATCCCGTATAGGTTGAAAACTATGATGTCAAAATTATCATGAGGGAATATTGAATCATTTACCTGAGGTGCCATGTTGGTGAGAAAGAATGTCTGATCAACATGTTTCTGAGACAGGCGGTGGTTACCGGCGGCCGCTAGGTGGCCTCGGTCGAACCCTGAGCCTTTGTAATCTGTATTCTGTGACCTGGAATTCATTCAAAACCAATTTTTAAACAAAAAATGCACAACCTAAAGGCTCCTACACACACTCTGCCACACGAATGGCCTTGAACCACGTCTTTACCGCCATCATAAACGGGCCAGTAGCACATTTTCTAGAAGCTGCGGAGCATCCCATCAAATGTTGTATACAAAAACCCAGCAAACGTGCCCGCAGCGTGTAGCATAGTGTGTAGGAGCCCTCTATAACTAGAAAAACTGCTGTAATATTGCTGAACTAACAAATAACTTTGCTTTCCTGGGTATTTGTGTTTAGTAAACTGTTCTCAATTTGTAAATATTGGCAATCACAATAGCAATTATCAGAGCAGTGGTGGCCCAGTGGCAACACACTCGACTTACGAGTTGTAGGTCGTAGGTTCGAACCTAGACAGGCGCTTTACTTTGCATAAATTATTAAGTCACCACTGTTCTCAAAACGGTGAAGGAAAACATCGTGAGGAAACCGGCATGTCCTAGAACCAAAAATTCGAAGACATGCGACATCCACCAACCCGCACTGGGCCACGTGGTTGATTACGGCCTACTCACTCTAACAGAGGGGAGGCCTGGTGATTATGATAGCAATTTGAGTAGATAACATGAAAGTTTCTTACCTAAAGAACGGATGTATACTCTCATCAGGTTTAAATTCACATTTGCTTCGGTCTACCTGGTTGTTCTTCGCAATGTGTTCTTGAGTGATATGCTCGAACACCCAGTTTGGTACTCTGTTGCGCCGGTCGTAAGATAGTATGAAGTCATCGTAGGAGCGAACATTGTCCAGGCTAGGGAAGCCATATTTCATTATTTGTGATACCTGGAAATTTTAAGTCATAATGTTAATGTTTATT
Source organism: Luperina testacea (assembly GCA_927399505.1). NCBI lineage: Eukaryota > Metazoa > Arthropoda > Insecta > Lepidoptera > Noctuidae > Luperina > Luperina testacea. The sequence continues at coordinate 8,623,324 of OV656777.1, read as the reverse complement.
TTTGTATGAATGATAATATGTGCTTACTTGCTGAGCAAGCCTTTTCTGAGGAATGACTGGTTATTTAAAGCTCTGTGTATATGTGCTGCTGGAGAGTTTTTTGCGCCACTTCTTCTTTAGGAAGTAGTGAAGGGCGAGCATTTTGGGGGACTGTCTTATGTCATTTTGATGTTCAAAAAAATTTTAAGTCTAATTTGAATAAATGACTTTTGATTGATTAATTGTGACTTGTGTGGTCCGAGCTGGATGGAGTCGGCCCAAAACAGGGAAAATTGGCACGGGATGGAGGAGGCTTTTACCCAAAAGGGATCCATATCCAAATAACATATAAAACTATTACTTTGTAAAAAACGTTTTGTAAAGAAAATATGGAATAAATGAGCTTTATTATTATAATTGTGACAAAACTAAGGTGTATGTTGCAATAATCTTCATAATGCGGTTGAGCCTGTCCCTAGCTGCCATCCCCCAGAGATTCCCTAAGCCAGGTAAAGGTTTGTACCCTACAGGGGGTGCCCTTAGCGTGTAGTTGCTTAGTTTTTAAGTTTTCTAAGCCCTGGCTGAAGGCCTTAATTTATTGAAGCACCCACAGGCAAGCCTGGTTAAGCACCCGACAACCTCCTAGGTTGCCCTGCGAAATGCCATTCAAAAAAGCATGGTAAAAACAAATAAACAGTGTAAAGGATGTCGCAGAGGCACTTTTTTAAATTTTGGTCAACTTTATATTGTGGATACCTGTAGCAACAATCCTACTGATATTATAAATGTGAATGTTTGTATATTTGGAAGTTTGTTACTCAATCACGCAAAAATGACAGAAGAAGCAAGAATGACAGATTGGTAGCCTGGAACCTGGTGGAGGCTGCCTTTCATCCTGGATCGCAGACGAAGTGGCAAGCAACAGCTAGCAAATAATACTTATTGAATTCTATTCATTAAAAAATGACTAAATTCTGGCTTTGTCTGGTTAGGCTGCAACCTGACGTTAACATACTCTGGTTAGTGCTACGTACTTTTGAGTGATAAATTAACGGCCAGGTCATCTTAGGGGTAACATTCAAAACTTTGCCACTACGAATCTTACCCGATCTTTAGCGCCACCAGTTTCCATGTATGGAGCAGCAGCCGACACCGTGCCAAAGACCGGCAGACCCGGCATGCTCTTCAGGCGTTTACCATCAACAATAATTGAGTCATCACAAAGAAAATTATTATTTTTTTCTGTATTTTGTCCCACATAAAATCCGGTCAGGCCGATAGCACTCAACTGAGCGACATGCAAGAGCCGCTTACGAAACATTTTGTGTTAAGGTTGATATTAGTAAGTAAATGAGATTCCGTGCTTTAAAAATACGTATTTATGTCAATATTCATAAAATTACTGTGTTTCAAAGCACGTAACAACGATCTTAAATTTAGGATAAGCAAAGTGACAGTAATCACACTGTCAGTTTGACATTATTATCAGCTGCATTTTTTTTAAATTCCTAATTTTAAAACGGTGAAACTGCCTGTAAGTTTGGATTTAGTTTCATCAAAATTTTGAAATTTTATTATTCTGTTACTATAAATTTAATGACCTGATTGTCTGTATAAAAAAACTGGATTAAAAATAATTATGTAATTAACTATTAGCGCTGCACGCTGCTAAAAACATTTTTTTTAATGTCAGCATTGTCACATTGCTGTCGGCTGTCAAAATATGTAGACACAATTACGTTCCAAGACTGTATAGTTGTTTAATTTGTCATATTTGTATTGCTATCCCTTTTTAAGTACTTGTAATAGAGCAGGTGCGGAATATAAAATTGAAATAACCTGGAACTACGATCGGAGAATTCGGAATTTCGGAGATCGTGGATTCCAACAATTCTCATTTCTCATATAATTTCTTTATACTTTAATAAAATACATGTAATAATTTCAGAATAGTGACTAATGAAATCGTTACCACAATTTCCATTGCTAAAGTGATGTTCTTGGAAAATAACACAAGAATAATGACGAAATTATTTATGAAAACAAACCCTACTCTTTCAGCGGTTTTATCGAAATATAAATACAGTACAGCTGCAAAATCTGTTGCTTCAGTGCAAATAAAAGGCAAAGAATTCATAACAGATGATTACACTAATGTTACACCTAAAATTTTATCATATTTGGGTAAGAATCTGCACTTGCAAAAAAATAACCCACTTTCAATCTTAAGGCAAAGAATTGTGAATTATTTTTATTCCTCGTTCACTCATAGAGGGCACCCAGCGTTCAGCATTTACGACAACTTGTCTCCTATTGTCACAACGAAGCAAAACTTTGATGATTTGTTGATTCCCTCTGATCACCCGAGTAGAGCAAAATGTGACTGCTACTACATCAATAGGGGCAATCTTCTTAGGGCGCACATGACTGCCCACCAGAGTGAACTATTACGGTCTGGTCTGGACAATTTCCTGATGATTGGAGATGTTTATAGGAGGGATGAAATTGATTCTACACATTTTCCTGTGTTTCACCAAGTAAGTTATGCAGTATACTACTTGTTCATTCATGATAATGTTGGAATGCTTAATTTCAGTCATCACAAAGTCAAACTCAAATAATGTAATTAAAATATCATTATTGCTGTTGGAACTCGTTGTTGTGTCTTCAGTTAATTAAACACAGCGCAGAATAATTAAACCTTTATTTGGTGTTAAACAAATATATATGTGAGAAAAGATAAAAGATATAGAAAGCGAACTTTGATGGACATACACACGTTGACAACAATAATAAATCTATCAAAATAAATTTTCTTATTGTTCCAAACAACAGTTGTCAATTTTAAAAACAATCTCATTTTAAAATTCACAACCAGCCTGTCTACAAATTAATGTGACAGACATGAGGTTACATATGTTTGCTCCAACACTCCTCCTTAATCTCGTGTCCATTCACACACCATACATGTTTATCAAACACACACACCCATACCTCTCACACACCACTGAAACTTCTCTCTTGGAAGTGGTTTCGTTAAACCATCTGCGACCATGCATGTGGTCTCCTTATACTTCAGTATCACCTCATTATTTACAATTGCCTCACGCACAAAATGATACCTCACATCTACATGCTTAGTACGTTGGTGATGTACTGGGTTTTTGGCAATAGCGATGGCAGACTGACTATCACTGAAAATGGTCACGGCTTCATCCAATTTGTAGCCCTGTCCATCAGTTACTTCGGCTATAAACCTTCTCAGGAATATTGCTTCTCTTGCAGCTTCTGATAGCGATACATATTCTGCCTCTGCTGTACTAAGAGCTATTGTTCTTTGTTTCTTGCTCTCCCAGCTGATTGCGCCACCTTGCATTATGAAGACCAAACCAGAGTATGATCTCCTATCAAACTCTCCAGCATGATCTGCATCTGCATATCCTTCTAGAGGTCCATTCTGTCCTTTTAAATATTTTAGACCATGACTCTTAGTGCCCTTGAGATAACGAAGTACTCGTTTTGCTGCGATCCAATGACTCTCGTCAAATGAATTATTAAACTGACTCAAACTGTTCACTGAATGAGCAATATCTGGACGTGTGCACACAGCAAGATACATAAGAGAACCTATCAATGCTCTATATGGTAGGTCATCTCTTGACTTGTGTTCTGATGGAGGCTTCTCTAGCCTTTGTCCAGTTACTTCCGGCGTTGAAACTGTCTTTGCATCTTCCATGCCAAATTCTCTAAGCAACTTTTCGATATATTTTTCTTGATTGAGGTTTATGCTATTCAAATTTTGTTTAATTTGAATACCAAGCATCAACTCTGCCTTGCCAAGATCTTTCATATCGAATTTCGACATAAGCTCTTTCTTCACTACCTTCATTTCTGTTAAATTGTTCCAAAATAGCAGAATGTCATCTACATAGACAGCCAGGATTATTATGTTCTTTCCTCTAGTCCTAGTGTAGACGCAGGGTTCATTTAAGGATCGCTTAAAGTTTAGCTTCCTCAGTTCCTCATCTAATTTTATGTTCCAACTTCTTGGAGCCTGCTTCAGTCCGTATAATGACTTCTTCAGAAGACACACATAGTCCTCTTTTCCTTTTTGTTCAAAACCATGTGGTTGTTTCATGTAAACAACTTCATTTAAGTTTCCATTTAGGAATGCAGTCTTAACATCCATCTGATCAATTTGAAGATCCAATTTAGCTGCGAGAGCTATTAAAGTTCTGAGTGAGCTGTGTCTCACAACTGGTGCGAAGGTCTCATGGTAATCAATGCCTCTCCTTTGACTATATCCCCTTGCTACCAGGCGTGCCTTATACCTATATCCGCCCACCTCTTCTTTGATTCGAAATATCCATTTAGAATCAACGATGTTGTAAGGGTACGCTGGTGGTTTGACCAGTGTCCAGGTATTGTTTTTTTGTAGAGCATCTAACTCCTCCTCAATTGCTTTTCTCCAATTGTCTTTATCCATGCGTGATAAAGCTTCATCCACTGTCAGTGGAAAAACACTTTCAATAGCTTGATATGTGATGTGATCCGGAAATTGTTTAGGTTTCCTCTCTCTTAATGGATATCTTCTCTCACTAGGAAGTACCGGCTCTGGTTGTAGTACCTCTTCGTCTCTTTCATCAAGGGATTCCCATTCATCACAGCTTTCTGTTTCATTGCCATTAGATTCTTCATTTTGATCTAAATCATTTGTATTTATTTCTCTTACAGTCTCATTCTGTTCTTGAAGTTCTTCTTCACTTTCTATCACAGTGTTTGTTGGTACAACTGGTGGATTTTCGTGTTCAAAAACTATAGATATCTCATCTTTCTTTGTTTCTGAACTTCTCTCTATGGGTTGAAATTGATTTTCGAAGAAAACAACATCTCTTGCTTTATGTACCATCTTGGTTTCTGGATCAAACAAACGATATGCTTTCGCATCTTCACAGTATCCAATATGAAGCAACTCTTTGCTCTTCGGATCCCACTTGGTGCGTTTTTGTTTAGGTATGTGCATAAACGCTTTGCATCCGAAAACTCTGATATATGTCAGATTTTGTTTCTTTCCAGTCCAAGCTTCTTCAGGCGTTTTATTCCTAACAGCTTTCGTTGGTGATCGGTTTTTCAGAAAAACAGCTGTCTTCACAGCTTCTGCCCAAAACTTATTGCTTAATCCAGCTTCTTGGATCATGCTCCTAGATTTTTCAACGATTGTTCTGTTTGCCCTTTCTGCTACACCATTCTGTTCAGGTGTATATTCCACCGTTAATTGATGTTTGATTCCGTACTTCTTCATGAAATCATTCATCCGAGTATTTACATATTCTTTGCCATTATCTGACCGTAAAGTTTTTAACTTGTTTCCAGTCTGTAATTCCGCAAAAGTTTTGAATTCTTCAAGTTTATTAAATACTTCACTTTTACATTTAAGAAGATATACGAAGGTTTTACGCGTATAATCATCTATAAACGTTACAAAATATTTGAATCCGCTAAATGACTCTTCAGCCATTGGTCCGCAGACGTCAGTATGTACTAGCTCAAGTACACTGTCTGCTCTATTTGCTGGACTGCTTTTCTTGAATGGTTGTCTGGTTTGTTTTCCTTTCAGACAAGCTACGCACTCTAGTGTATTAGAACTGTTAGAAAAACTCACCCCTGTCGCCATGATATTGCGTAATAGTTTAAGATTACGTACTCCAAGGTGACCCATTCTTCTATGCCATAAGTCCATCTCATCTCCACTGATAGTAGTCGCCAGCGCTGTGTGCTTTAAGCTTTGCTTTAATTTATACACACCATTTTCCTCTACACCTATAAGTAAAGGTTCGCCAGTTATTTCACAATTACTACTCTTTACTACGTTAAAACCTCCCTTGTAGAATACTACCTTAAGATCTTTCTTAGTTACAGCACTAACGCTAAGTAAGTTTGCAGCTAATCTCGGGACATACATAGCATTAATTGTAACATTCGGTTTCGTACATACCACTGTGCCACTTCCAATACCTTGCAACCTTTCTCCGTTTGCACACGCTACAGTCACTCCCCTTTCATACTTCTTCAAATCATGTAACCATTCACGCCTTGAAGTCATATGATTAGAAGCTCCCGAGTCAACAATCCAAAAATCTTCTGAAGTTGAAGTCGACATCGCCAAAGCTGTAGATGCTTCATTTCTCTTCTTGCTTGGATTGTCTGGACAATCTTTCGCTTTATGTGGTCCATTGCAAATGAAACATTTAAACTTTTTCTGTTGTTTTTGTTTAAAAGTATTTTTCTTTGTCAAAAGAGCATGATTGTTTGCACTCGTAGTCGCTGTATGTGTATCCTCCATTTGGTAAAGTTTAGTTTTCACATAATCCGTAGTAAGCTCAATATTTGAATTTTCAATTGCTAATCTCATAGCTTGAAAATTATCTGTTAAACCTTGAAGCATTAGGGCAGCCAATAATTCGTCATCTATTTCCTTTCCTAGATCACACAGTTTTTGTGCAGTCGTCATCAATGCCGAAATATAATCTCTTATAGTCGTGAACTGCTCCAGTTTAAGACTAACTAGTTTTGACAGCAATCTGCAGCGATTATTTAGCCCTTTATCTTCGTATGCTTTCTCTAAAGCTTTCCAAGCCTCCTTGGCCGTCTTTGCTTGACGCACATGAATTAGGCACTCTGGTTTTATCATCAAGCATATTTTACTCCTTGCTTTTTGATCTCTCTTTTTGCCTATCTCATCAACGGGCGTAGTATGTGTATACTCCCATAGATCATCGTGTATTAAATATAATTCCATCACAAATTTCCATGAACTATAGTTAATGGCACCATCTAGTTTCTCAATTGACGCCATGCTCAAAGAATCATTCTTACTTACAGTTACTGCTGAATGATTTTCGCCGTTTTCAATCATTTCTCGGTTTATTTGGTTTCTGGGCCCATAACCTTTGTTGGAACTCGTTGTTGTGTCTTCAGTTAATTAAACACAGCGCAGAATAATTAAACCTTTATTTGGTGTTAAACAAATATATATGTGAGAAAATATAAAAGATATAGAAAGCGAACTTTGATGGACATACACACGTTGACAACAATAATAAATCTATCAAAATAAATTTTCTTATTGTTCCAAACAACAGTTGTCAATTTTAAAAACAATCTCATTTTAAAATTCACAACCAGCCTGTCTACAAATTAATGTGACAGACATGAGGTTACATATGTTTGCTCCAACAATTGCATCAATCATACAAAATGCATAAAAAAAATAATAGTTATTGATCTCAATAGCTACTCTCTATACATTAATGAAATAATCAAAATAATTATTGAAATGAATTTTAACATTGTATTAATATAGTTTTTTGTCAAAAAGGACTTTATTATGTATACCATATTATAATTAACAATTAAGTGTCCATTTAAAAGTTTCATCCTGATTCACCCCTTGGTTCCTATTCACCCCATTTGACGGTATTTGCAAATTAAACAATGTAGTGGTATCTACAACGCCACATGCGAACATCGCGTCATACTGACGTCACGCAAAATCCTGCATCTCGCAAGCAGAGTTTACCGCGCAACTAGCATAGATACAACGGCCAGTTACCCACCAGACACAACACCCATCTGTTCGGAGGATCCTCCCTTTTCTATAGAGTATGAGTGAACTTTACACCCTGTTCCTCATGCCTCTGTATTACTAACAATTGAATGGACAAAGAATCAGTGTGTTGGCAAGTATTCACAGAATTCTCAATCTTAGTTCTGAGGTTCTATATGAGGCCTATGAGGATAAGGATGTTCTTCTCACCATCATCATGCTCAATGTGCTTTCTGAGATACAGAGGGGGTTTGATAAGTAAAGATGGTCACAGATCTACAGACCAACCACGGCAAGCATAGCTTAACCTGATTAATGGACCTGTGAGGCTGTTATTACTTAATCACAATCGCTATATTCTTAATGCCCCTATTGAGAATGTTTACTTTAAAATGCTGCTGATTCATTTTCTCCTTTGGGAGGCTTATGCACAGAGACATTTGTCTGAATTAATAATTTTTTTTTTCTACATAACTATTTTATGAAACAGCATTTTACTAAATGATGATTATTTTTCTATTTCAGGTAGATGGAGTACGATCGCAGCGAAAGGAACAGCTGTTCCTGGGCAAACCAGATCTAGAAATATTTGAGCCAAAATATGACAAAAACAATCCACATGCTTTTACCAACTCCATTGATGACCCAATGAAACAGAGTTGTCATACCTTAGAAGCTACCAAATTAATGGAGACACAATTGAAAACGCACCTCATTGGTCTAACAAAAGTGTTATTCGGTGACAGCATTAAATACCGATGGGTTGAAGAGTACTTCCCTTTCACTCATCCGTCTTGGGAGCTTGAAATTTTCTATCAAAACAAGTGGATGGAAATCTTAGGCTGTGGTATAGTTAGGAACGAGATTCTAGTCAGTACGGGACCCTCAAACACCATAGCATATGCATTCGGTCTTGGCTTGGAGAGACTAGCAATGGCATTATACAACATCCCTGATATTCGGTTAATGTGGAGTACAGACTCAGGGTTTTTGACACAATTTGAGAATGTTGACTTAAACGCAAGGATTGCCTATAAGCCTGTCTCTTCCTATCCTCAGTGTACAAATGACATGTCATTTTGGTTGCCTGAGAACTTGACAATAGATACATTTATGAGCAATGATTTCTATGATCTAGTCAGAGATATCGGAGGCGATATCATTGAACAGGTTTGTTAATTTTCTTAGCTTATTATATTTATATTCAGCAGCATCACGTCATTAATTTATAAATAAGTTATAGAAAATAGACAGTATTTTGTTAAAATACCACACTGTTGGATTCTCAACTTTCGGCGCTAAGCAGTGCGTTGATAATCCAATGCGCAAAAAAATCCTAGGCTAAAAGTTTGCTGCTACCCATAGTACCAATACTGAAGTATACAACTGCTCAGTAGCAGCAAACTTTGTAATCATAATAGTTCGACCTGTAGTCACTATTTAAGACACCTGTGGCGACATCTACATCGCCACATACGACATACTCATCACCTTGACGTCACGCAGAATCCTGCATCGCGCAAGCAGAGTTTACCGCGCAACTAGCATAAATACACCGTCCCGACATCAATCGTCCTCAAATTAGTAAACTACGCCGTCCAAGGCACGTTCTCGTCGACCCAGATGACCCTATAACCGTCCTCCAAGAGAGCAGTAGGGCAACCAGCACGCTTAGGAAAAACAGATACAAGAAACCGACATACCGGCCTCGCCGACGAGGTCCCTCGCGACGTCCCCCAGTAAATGCCCCCCACCGACCCTTGCTCGATGTAGTGCCAGCCCGCGCCGCAGCTGAGCCAGTAGATTTAAATTCCCGACTCTGACCTCTGAGTTTGTTTCGGCATTTCTTCTCAGAGTAGTCAATTAGGAAATGCCGGCCCCATCGTTCGTTAAATAATCAAAATTAGATCCAGCCTGTCCCAACTTGCTGCCCTCCCCCCAGCGACGCCCTAAGCCGAGGCTCGTACCCCACAGGGGGTGCCCTTAGCGTGTAGTCGCTTAGTTTATTTAGTTAGTTTTAAGCCCCTGGCTGGAGGCTTTGAGTTCTCTCAAGGCAGCCGCAGGATTGTCCGGTTAAGTAGTCGCGACCTCTCAAGGTCAACTACGAGATGCCATATCCAAAAAAAAAAAAAAAAAAATCAATCGTCCTCGCATGACTAAGCCCGCGCCATTGAGCCTGTAACAAATTCGTCCCAAAATAATCCGATCCAGCCTGTCCCCTGCTGCCCCAGCGACGACGCCCTAAGCCGAGGTCCGTAACCCACAGGGGCACCCCCTGTGGGTTACGGACCTTATCGTGTAGTCGCTTAATTTTTAATCCCTGGCTAGAGACCTTAATTTATTGAGGCAACCACAGGCAAGTCCGGTTAAACAGACGACAAACCTCCTAGGTTGAACTGCGAGATGCCAATCCCAATAAAAAAAAAACAATCGTCGGGTAGTTGCCCACCAGACACAACACCCTTCTGGTCCGAGGATCCCCCCTTTTTCCCCCCATTCATCCCCGGATGAGTGAACACCCTGTTCCTCATACCTCTAAACACCCATAGACTGGTTTAGCCCCTTGTATTCGCAGAATTAGTTAGCTGCATACTCAGAAGAAATGATTGGACTCAAAAGAACGGCCCTGATCCACAAATGAATTCATTTAATCCACAAAGAACTTCTAAAATGAAATAAGGCAAATCCTTTAAAAAAGTTTCTATTTATTTTTCAGGTGAGACTCAAGGACAAGTTCGTTCACCCCAAGTCAAAGAAGCACAGTCTGTGTTACAGCATAGTATACAGGCATTTAGAGCGAACACTCACACAGGCAGAGGTCAATCAAGTTCATAAGGAGATTGAGAAGGCAGTGGTCGACGCCTTTGGTGTTGCTATGAGATAAAATATTTATTTATTTATCAAATATAGTATGTTGAATTTGATGTGGCTTTTTTCTTTGCTACGAAGCGATGAAGGTCCTCGAGATGGTCGTAGGAATTGGCTGGAAGCGAGAGGCACAGGTTCAGCTCAATTATTCCGTTTATCCATTCTAAGGTGTATACGCGGAAACGCATGTTCGAGAGTCCACCCTAAAAAGAATCCTGAATATGATATCTAATTATATATATTATTTATTATACTGTAGAATATTATATGTTTTTCTGATTTTGTTTACTGTAGTCGATCACATATACTTTTATTGTTTTTGCGTTTAGGTCCTGCCGGTCGATTCTGTAAAATTCTCACCGTGAAAACATAGGTGAAGTGAGTTTATTTTTGCTAGGAATTGACACTATTGACAGCTCACTCCACGCACCTAAGTTTTCACGGTGAGATGATTACAGAATCGCACTGCAGTAAGCCCCTTATTGTCTTTAAAAGCAGTTTATCCCTTCATTAACAATTTTAATTATAATCAAAAATATACCATTAAATTCTTAATGGCAAACTGCATTCAGTGATGGATTATTTATTATTAAATAGTTTTTTTATAGATAATTATTTCATATTTTGCAATGAATTACTAGCGTTGTGTCATCGCGCTTCTCTTTCTGTTCTATCCAGTCGGACAGTGACTGCGCTTTAGGTCATGTAAGCCCCTTAAAAAGAGACCATGAATGTTCGCGGTCACAGGTGACCGACAATAGATTTTCTATTTTGTCTGTTGTCTGGGAGTCAACGTGTTAAGGGATCAGTCAGTCAGCTAGGAAATGCCGGCGTAGCCGCGTCGTCTAGTTTTAAACAAAAGCGAGTCAGACTCGCGCACCGATGGTTCCAAACTCAAACTCGTTTTATTTTTCCTGTAATCTTTACATAATCTTCTATCACATAGAATAATTTCAGATTTTTCTCTATGCAAATTTCGGAGATAAGGGGGTATTTTTTTTACATTTTTCATCAAAAGTCGAACACTGTGCGGTCTAAAAAAAAAGAAAAAATGTTTGACAATGTGCAAACAGCGCTCTTTCATATAATATCCCACATGCCCTAGTAGTTCCACTTCGAATTTTTAAGATTTCAGTCCCTGTTGCAAAAAAATATATATACATTTTTATTTATTTCTTATTTGCAAACTAGTTGGGCAAAGGTCATCAAAGCCTTCTAAATGTCAAATTGATAGCATTAGTAGTTCTTGAGATATCCAGCTGTGACAGACGGACAAACAGACTGAGTCTCACCGTAAGGGTACCTTTTTACCATTTTGGTACGGAACCCTAAAACTGACGTGTAAGTCTCCTACAGTAATAAAGATCATTTAACTTCACCAGCTTATACTTACTTCAGCCACCAAGCTGAGTTGCTGTGTTGTAGTTTGAAGGGTCTCAGCATAGCTACGGGCCCCTACGACGCCTCTAGGACCTTTTATTGGGCTATGTAATACAGGGTGGCAGGGACATCAACGCACGACCTGTTACCATGGATCAGTACCTACATAATTCTGAAACTCCTAGGCTGTATTGAAATGTTTTATCGTAATTTTGACAAAAATTAGCTACTCAGTACATTTTGAGCTCTTAGATATTGCACTTTTCTATGAAACAGTAGATTTTTTTGTACGCTAGGGATCTAGAATCATGTGCTGAATTCATGGTTTCAAGTTTGCGCATCGATGGGACAGCGCCACCCTGTATAGAATTCAAGGAAATGGACTAAAAAACAGGATATTACTTCCATTTATTATTTATTTATTAACACATAAAATTAACACCAGTTTAAAAACATTTAAAGATCCTGCCTGTTTTAATTAGGGATGCTCATCCTTTTTTCTTGCAATCTAATTATCTATCCTGCAAGTAAAAAATACCCGGCTTATAATACTTGCTACTTTCCAGTATGGTAGGTAACTAGAAGCGCCAGGGCAGCCCGCGAAATTAAAATTTTCGTATCTTATTGAATGACTTTTAATCAACTTACAACCTGACACTGCCCTGCAAATTACAAAAACAAACTTTAATAAAATTTGATATTTGCGGGCTGCCTTAGCACATCCCTTTTAAATAGAAAAATAACTTGGAACTCGCGCAGAACCTTAAAGCCTTGAAGGGTCGGCTTCGCGGATCAAATGTTGATTATCCTAGTACAATTCTTACATTTAGAAATCACGACAGTGCAGACTTTTTACTAGCTATACACCGAGACACCAGGAATCAAATAAACACAGACTTGCCAGAAAATATCAGGTTTCCACAATATAGCATTTGGATGTCAGGTCAGCATCCTGGCTTTATATGTTCGAAAAATATTCGTAAATAACGCAATGACTGTTGTTGAAAATGAAAGCCATTGCGAGAGGCAACTGATTGTGTGTTACGCAATTACTCCACAGGTACCTTTACATACTATGTCTTTTGCAACAAAATACAAGAGTATTTAGTTATTATAACAACAATACATAACATTACGCCTATAATCCCTGAAAGGTAAGACGAGAGGTGTAGCTATAGTTATAGTACACGCCCACATTTCGCCAGTTATGTATAAGTCCCATGTCAAGTTTTAACTATCCCATTTTACTGCAAAACACGAAGGAATTTCACGCCAGAAATACGACACGTACCTAATACTGAACCGAAATTCCTTGGCCCGATTTTTTTTCATTCACTTACTCCCTTGTGCCAAACTGTGCAATGACCTTAGTTTCTAACCTATCATAAAGTTATGCTTACTTTGGAAATGTTTTCAGCAATTATTACCCGGCAAGTCATGTTGAGCAATTTAAGTTGCCCGTGTAAGCGCACCGTAAACTTAATTCCCACTCTGAGCATTCAACAAAAATATTTATTCAAAGTCGTGATCCAAATCACATTATGATAAGTAATATAACATTCTAGTATGCCTATCCTAAAATAATATCACAGAAAATCTATGGATTACATCACATAGACTGAACATCAGGCATACATCAGGAAAAATTTATATTCAGAAAAGTCTAAATATACAATACTGTTTCATTATTATTTACACATGAATATAATCTAAAAAATACACCTCATTATATAGGTCTAAAATATTAAAAGTATATTTACAAGAAACAGCTTTTTAACTTAACTAATTACTTCTAGTCAACTTACATCTAATTGTGATTTTTAATTAAATACACAGACAACTATTGTATGGGTAGGTAATTCCATGCCGAAGATGCCTCAATGCATGCTATTATCACAGACTAATAGACACGCACTCACATAATATGACATATGAATTTGTGTGGGGTAAGTACAATTAAAAATGTGGTGTCAAAAAACGAAAATGCGGAACCAACGACACCGACTTCCGAAGCACAAGTTATTTTTCACTTTGTACTTAGTGTTTTTTTTTTAAGTCGGTTTTTTTGTTTAAGTTTTTATAGTTCAGTGTCATTCAATAGATGTCTCTATTGAATGACACTGAACTATAAAAACTAAACAGTGTTATTCAATAAAGACATCTATTGAACTAGAAAAACTGGTTACAAAATGAGTAACTTAAAAAAATGTATTAATCTTAGATTGTGTATCTATCACAATATTTACTTAGATTAATTAAAATAGGATGAGTACAAAGCATGTCTTTCCTACATACACACACAATAAAATAAACTGTAATGTTTCATACAAGGATAGTGCAATATTTTCATAGAAAATATGCATGGGTAAAAATTGTACCTATTACATACATACATAAGTTCACGCCTTCTTCCCACGGGGATAGGCAGAAACTACAGAATGCCATGTACTAGCATCCTTACATAATCCTTTTGCCTCGTTTACGTTGATACATCAGCATAGCGATTCACTACAACTCGATACGCTTCCGTACCGTATCGAACATCAACCAATTGTTATCGTAGGGGTCCTATAAACATGTCACAAGTCCAGAACCCGAAAATTTTGTCAATTTACATCAAATAGACGACTGCTATTCTTCCGACAGCCGTCTGCTTTCGGGGGCAAGGCAAATCAGGTTATCGAAATGTGTCATTTTCGATACGAAACCTTGTCGTATGGTTGTATATAGCTATGCTGCTCATACACGCACGCCGGTTCCGAGTACATACTACGCACCGGACCGGTCTGAAGAACATCATCAATAATAAGGTACAGACACCATTATATCAAGCTACCCGAAACTGTCAAATTTTCCCAATCAAACTTGAACCTAATGCTTTAGCGATAAAGTTGAAAATCTATTAAAGAAATTTCACAGATTTTAGTAGCTTGATGTGCTGGAGTCTGTACCTACTGAAATCTCTATCTCACACGTAATATTTTGTGTTAATCCATTCAGAAACATTATGATCTTACATTAATTTTATATCTATATCTAAGTAAAAATATTTTTAGCTTTATTTCAAAACTAGCTGACCTTCATACCGTCGCGTCGCAGATTCAGATTATCTTAATTTCGTGATTTTTTCTCATATGAGTTATAAATGGTGCTTACACCATTTATAACTCATATGAGAAAAAATAAAATAAAGTCAATAAAAATATAAATAAAATAAAGTCGGGTTACTTATAACCCGACTTTATTTTATTTATATTTAAATAAAGAAAATGTGGTGCAGCTGCTTATTAAAATACAGGTGATGAAGAATATTGGCTTAGTTTAAGAAAGTGAAAGCATTGAACAGAACCACTTACACATTTCAAAATAAAACACTCGTTGAGCTGAATTGATGTTAATATTTACATAGAACTGAAATACGTTTTATTCTTAAAAACACAACATAAGTTGGAAAATATAAACACTATCCTACAGGCAAATTATAAAATCACTCACCGAACAAATACGCCAGGTGTAGGTCATATCACTAAATTTACATCAAGATTTATTTTTGTTAAGAGGAAATGCGGTCGGTGAGACTTTTGAAAAAGCTTAAGAAAAAAGCCATAATTCGAGGTTTGGCCTTCACCTATTTCCTCCTCGAATATATGACCAATTTTAAGATATTTCATAAACTGAATATGAAGGATATTATACTGTATCCTTATGTTTTTCTTTTTTCATTAATAGTGGTCATATTTGTAGGTACACTATGCCTCTGTTAACAGCGGTTTAAATCGGCAATTTTGAGCATTTTTGAGGGTTCTACATAGTTCTTATAAAAATAATGTATCATCAAAAAGGAAAACATAGAGACATACAAGTAGTTAATATTTATTATTCTGTAAAAACTCATTGCTTTATGGTCATTAGCCAGAAAGAAAACAGGCGAGAGTGTTTCTATGGTGAAAATACCACCCGCATTTCCTCTTAATGCCTAGGCAAATCCCTGTTATCCTGTTATGTTTTATTGAGTCACTAGATATTGGCGGAAATTATCCCACGGGGATTGACTACCCCCTACCGGGACAATAAGTATCCTATGTGTTCATCCAGGTTATAAACTTGTGGCGGCATTTACATCGCCATGTGCGAACTACGCATCACACTGACGTCACGCAAAATCCTGCATCGCGCAAGCAGAGTTTACCCGTGTCCCAACATCAATCGTCGGGCAGTTGCCCACCAGACACAACACTCGTCTGGTCGGAAGATCTTCCCATTCCTAAGGAGGATGAGTGATATATACACTCGTTCCATTAGGAACGAGTGTAAATATCACTCATATGTATATGTATGGGAATTTGGCACACAGATAGTGTCTATAGGTATGAACCTATAGGCACTATCTGTGTGCCAAATTTCATCCACATTCGTTCAGCCGTTTTTGCGTGATTGAGTAACAAACATCCAAACACTTTCACATTTAAAATAATTGTAGGATACCCACAGCCAAGCTGTGGGTTAAGAAATCCTTCGCCCAATTAAAGTTGCAAGACTAACTATCACACACCTAATATACAACAATCCTCATCCTCTTCGTTACTCTCAAACCCAAATAGCGTTTGTAGGTCTATTGAATCATCGTTATCGTCACTCGTATAAAAAGTTTCAATATCAGCCGCTGGTAATTCCGATTCAGTTTGCTTTTCAACAGGCGCTTGCGGTTCTACTACATCATTGTCATCGACACTCATAGAAACTTGTCCTACTCCAGACGCTGGTAATCCTGACTCATTTTGCTTTTCAACAGGCGCATCTGCTTGTACGTCAGCCGCTGGTAATTCTAGTTCAACGAACTTTGTTCCCGATTCCGGCGCATTCTTGCTTTCTTCGGGCGCGTTTACGTTTTCATGTTTCCTTTTCGCTATCTTAGCTAGCGGTTCATCGTCAGAAGAGTCATCATTGGACAAAATAGTAGTAGCAAATTCTTTGTATGGTTCTGCACGTGATGTGTGTCTTTCATCCGTAACGTACGTACGTTTGTACGTATTGATAGAATTTCGCTTTATTTTAATTTTCTTAACGTATCGCCTCACAGGCACCGGGCTGTTCGGTTGTGCGTCGTCAGAAACAGCGTCTGAATCAGCGTTCAAATTAATTTTCCTCAAAAACTGCTTCCGTTTTATTTTGTGGTCTGAAGAACTCCTATTCGACGGATTCTTACCGTCTGAATTAATTTTATTTTGATTCAATCGACGTAAAATGCTAGGTTTCAGAGCTTTGAACATTTTCACCGGTTTAACTGGGCCGCTAAAAGGGCCGGCCGATGGGCCGGCAGGTGTATTATTAACGAGTAAAAGCGACCTCTTGCTGGGTGAAGTATCTGATTCTGTATCGTTCTGCTCTGGTTTATCATCGTCCTCAGTTAGATCTATTACTGATTTCGGGGCTATTGGCCGTAGTGTCGTTCCAGCTGGTGGTTGCGTTGATTTCATTACTGTAGGTTTCATGCAAACGTTTATGGGTACAAGGTATCCAGTTTCGAAATCTAATTTGAAGAATAATCCTTTATTAGCACACGCGTATTTCAGTTCGTACAACGAAGTGATTGGTGATAGCTCGCCAAGAGGTGATCGTAATTTCGGAGCTATAGGACTGTCTCCATTAAAATTTGCTGGTATCAAAATTCGCCGCACTAAAGATGTTCCTGTGGAAACGGGTGCAAGTAGTTCTTCAACCTCGGGTGCAGGTAGAGGTGCCACCAACGAGGCTTGCGTCAATACAACCTGTTCAGCCGCTTGTGCAGCATGTGTTTCTACCAGTTCTGTTTCTTTTAGTTCAGATGTCATGTCTTCATCGAATATACCGGACATTTCCATCAAGTCCGATAGTATATTTTTAGTTTTAGGTCTACTGGGCTCACTAATGCTTTTTTCGTGTGCTGCTGTTTTAAGGTGATCTAGTACTTCGACACTAACGATCTGACTTGATGCCTCAAACTGATCTTGTGCTTGTTTTGCTAATACTTCGTGTACATCAGTACGTTCATTCTGGCTTGACGGTTTAGGTTGATCATCTTTTTCGGCGTTTACTGTCTGACTTGTTGGGCCAGACTGACCTTGTGCTTGTTCTGACGATGCTTCGTGTAAATCAGTAAGTTCAGTCTGACTTGAAGGTTTAGGCTGACCATCTTTTTCAGCACTTACTGTCCGACTTGTTGAATCAGACTGATTTTGTGCTTGTTCTGATGATACTTCGTGTATATCAGTAAGTTCAGTCTGGCTCGAGGGTTGAGGCTGATCATCTTTTTCAGCACTCACTGCCTGGCTTGTTGGGTCAGACTGATTTTGTGCTTGTTCTGCCGATACTTCGTGTACATCAGTACTTCCGGTCAGGCTTGAGGGTTTAGGCTGATCATCTTTTTCAGCACTTACTGTTTGACTTGTTGGGTCAGACTGTTCTTGTACGTGTTCTGTTGATGCTGAAAGCATTTCATTTGGACTTGACTCTTGAACATCCTTTTGAATCTCAGTAACGGTATATTGGTCGGCACTCTCATTTTTATTACTTTCTGTCTCTGTAACATCACTGTTGATATTTGAATCAGTACAATTTTCTTTTGTTTCATTAGACGTATTCATTTGTGAATTATGACTAACATTAGGAAAGTCGTTACTATTTATTGCTGCAGTTTCCTCAGTAGTTTGAACTTCGGTCCCTAGTGGGGTTTCGTTGTTCTCATTATCTTTAGCATTAGGTGCAGATTCATCGTCATCGTCAATAAGGTCAACAACTTCGCTTTCCTTGACAACTTTTTGATTTTTCAATGCTTCTTCCTGTGCGGCTTGTGTGTCCATGTATGCTTGTACCATTGCAATGATCGCTGGCACCTCCATCACCTCCGTTGCATTCACCGCCACATTTCGGTCTATTTTGTACACAATTGTGCCATCAGACAACAATACTAAACGCACACCGTCCGGTAATTTAAGCGTCGGACGCAAAGCCTTTTTCGCCTCCTCGAATAACTTCAAATTAGGCGGAAACGTTACCGTGGTCAACAATATTTTGTTCTTCCCCAAAAATACTGGACTTTTTGTCGGCTTCTCGGAAATTTGTTTGCTGTTCAAGAATATCATCTTTTCTTTGAAATGTTTTGTTGGCACGAAAGGTTTATTCTTGGTTGGCACCGGAGGCATGTTTGTTTTAAATCTACTGGGCGCCTTAGACTTTTTAATCGCCAAAATCTTTTCTAAAGTAGGCGGAGAACTGATGGGCTGGGTAATCGCTGTATTGGGAGTCTTCATCGCATTAAGTATAACGCCTCCAGATTGACCGTCAGAACTAATACAATTTGTTAATGATATAAAGTTGTGATTTTTTACAATTGGAGCACCCACTAATCTACGCTTAGCAAACACGTTGACGGGAGCCTCTAGTCCCCGCGCCGCCACTTTCTCCACTTCATCAGTAGTTCTAACAGATACTTCACAAGCCGGTACAGGAACATCGCCTTCTGTATCCATAGCCTCAATATCTATAGGTTCATTTTGAGTAGTAGTATTGGTAGTCGATTCAGTAACAGTAGCATCTACATCTATAATTATTGTATCTTCAGGAACTGGGACCATTCCTGCACTAGAACCTTGAACTGTTTCTACATCTGGAACGTGGACTGTTTCTACATCTGGAACGTGGACTGTTTCTACATCTGGAACGTGGGCTGTTTCTACATCTGGAACGTGGACTGTTTCTACATCAGGGACTTGTACTGAAATTTCCACTGAAGTTTGGACAGGGTTTTCTACGCCCGCCTTATCAGATTCAGAGCTAAGAGTCCGTTCACTTTCCACACTTACTTTATCTAGACTTGATACTGCTTCTATCAATTGGAATTCTGTGTCATTTATTTTCTGTTCATTCAAAGTATAATCTCTTAACAAATTGCTACAGCAACACATACATAGTTTCCGACAACCGTGCGGCGGTATAGTGTCCCTACTGAATAACAACTGTAGCATTCTTTGTCGAGCCCAACAACAATATTTAATCTTCTTCTTAGGCTGTTCAGTTTCTGCAACACCAGTTTTATCTCTATCAGGTGGATAGTTCGTCGCGGCTTTTATATTGATTTTGGGCTTCTGGCACTTTGATGAATCCTCCGAAGTGCTAGTTAGCTCTTGATCTTCTTCAGTTGCTTTCTTAAGGAATAGAATGTAACGATTATCATTTCGAGTTAATTTCGGCCGTCCTCGTTGTTTCGACGGCGGGTCGCTACTTTTGCGCTTCAATTTAAGCTTCGGCTTTTTCGCAAGTTCTTCCGGTTCCAGTTTATCAGTTAATAGAAATAACATTTTGTTTAGAGCATCTAAGGTTAAGAGTGACTCCTCCGTCTTTTTGGAATTAGTATTTGCATCGTAATTTTTAGGGCGCCATGGTATTTCAGGTCTGAATTGCCTCGGCTTCCATACCACTGGTTTTGGCGGAATAAGTCTTTTCCCATTCATCATTCTCGGTGGTCGGCCAGGTAGTCTGAAGCCATCATTATATTTTCCACTAATATATTCAGAAGTCTTTTTAGCAGGCGGGTCGTCTGTAATGTCAAGTAATTTAGGAGGACCTCTAGCATCGGTCGCTTCTGGTACAATCGATCGTAAATCTGTGTTAGTTTCCGCGATCGTTCTGGTTTTATGAGCAGGGTAAGTAGAAGTGTTAGAAGATGTGGAGACGATAGTAACTGGTACTTGCGGCTGATTATTTTGAACTTGTATAGGCGTTACTTCCGCTGTAAGAAGTCTTTGGTTGATGCGGCGTATCTCTGTGATATCTGGTAGGTTTATTACTTTATTTCTCTCACTGGTTGGAACTACATTTTCAGGCTGTTTTGAAGCTTCCAAACATTGTCGTAACATAGGAAGAATATCTGTGACTTTCGAATTATCTATAAGGCTTTGAGCGGGCATGGCGGAGGGGACTACTGAAACGTTGTGGCTTTGTGTATCATCTATTATTTCGGTTACAACGTTGTGATCTACGGGTTTAAGATATAGCGTTCCGGAGACAAGTTTGGACTCGAACGCTTTACTTAGGTCAATAGTCAAGGGCTTGCAAGATTTGATCAGTACGCGGTTACGCGGCGAGCCGAAGAATCCTACGCTTAACCTCTTTAGTCTCGTGTTAAAGTCAGGGTTTTTACACAACTGTATAGGATGGTATTTGCGACTTCGTGGTTTTTGTAATAAGTAGCTGGTTGGTTTAACTTTTTGGCTTTCATCTATTACATTTTCCTCATCGTCATCAGATGTTACATTATTATCATCACAATTATCATTTTCTGGTTTAAATTCAACGTTAACAATATTCTGTTTAGGTACATCGACAATTGGTACAATATTATTTTCTGGGATATCTTCAATTGTTTCACTTTGAACATTATCCGGTTCTTTTTTTAATATAATACTATCTTTGACTAAAACATATTCATCGACAATTTTTTGGACATATTCAATTGTTTTTTTCCTATCATTTACTGTTACACTTTCAATGTTTTCACCACAATAATTTACCGTAACATTTTCACGTGTATCCTTGCTATCATTTTCTGGTTCCTTTTTGATTGGTTTGCTTTTTTTAGTAATGGCGTCTAATAAATGTTTATCATTAATGTACATGTGATTAATCTGTGTGTAGAACAGGCCCATGTCATCTAACCTGGTTGTGTACACGACAGGGCACATCAGTAGCTTTGCATCTATTTGTGGAGTGTCCTCATCTTCGTCTTCTTCTTCACATTTTATTTTTGTTTCTGTAACAAAAATATGAAGTATTTTATTAAAATAAAAAAATAAATATTATGCTTCTAAGTACCATTTAGAATGCGTCCCTGTCGTGACGTCAGTGAATAATAAGGAAAATAGTTAAATACATTTCATCATTCATTCTATAGGAATGGTTCGCAACTATATTGGGATCGGCTTCCAGTCTAAGCGGATGCAGCGGAATACCATGTATTTTACATGAAGCGACTGCCTATCTGACCTTCACTGCCCAGTCACTGGTTAACACGATACCTCTTAGTAAGACTGTTGGATTTCTGACTACCCTTGACGTCAAGCAATCTGCGAATAACGTGGTTTCCGAGGCACAGAGAGAAGAGAGGTCTCGATGTTTTATATGGTCGCCCATCTAAGAACTGACCGCGGAAAGCGTAGCTTAACCTTAGATCGACTCATGCGGCTGTTATTGTTTAGCCACAAACCCACACAATGATTTCATTTAATGTTTTCGTAATGTTAATTATTACGTTTTTTTCTAACTGAACAGACAGCTGTGATGCTGGGAGTTTGATGTGCCACTTCTTCTTCCCAGCTAAAGCACTTAGAAGTGTGAAGGGCGGGCGTTTTGGGGGCTGCCTCATGTAATTTTGCCTTTCAAAAAGTGCTGATTCTCAGCCATGTTTGGATAAACGACTTTTGATTTTGATGGATGTCTACCGTAAATAATAAAAATCCACTCACCAGTATGACCATCTTCATCAACATAAACAATGCCATCGTCAACAAATTCAATCCCTTCGTCCGCGAAACTAATATCATTGGACAGCTCCCCGAAGTTGAAACTTTTTACATCCGGTTTAATATCTATCTCCACTTTTTTCTTAACACTATCTTCCGCGTTGACAGCATCTTCAATTACGTTTTTGAATTTTGAAGGCTCAGTAAGAGAAATGTCTAGATCTTCAGGTGTTGAATTAACCTCCATTGGTTGATCTTTATTATCTTTAGGTACGATTTCTTCGTTAGAGCTTATAGGTACAGGTTTATAAATGTCGAAGTCATCTACATTATGATCATCGTCATCTGAATCAGTAATTAAAACTGGATCTGAAGTATTTTCTATTATTTCTATGTCTTTAATTACTTCTGCTGTATTGGTAACTGTAGTACTAGGTGCACTTAAAGCGGCAACGATTGTAGGAAAAGCGGTTTCAACATTTAAAACGGGTACATTTTCTTTCGCTAAGAGTTTAGTTGTGTCTTCGACGTTAGGAGTCGCCCTAGTTTCGTTAACGTTACCGATAACTTCGACGATGCCACTTACACTAGTCTCAACTGCAGTACCGACAACTTCTACCTCACTGGTTACATTGGTTTTAACTACGTCACCATCACAAACATCGACGGTACCAGATACACTGGTCTCAATAACGTTACAAATAATATTGGTTTCGTCATTGTTGCCGGTTATGTTGGTTTCTTGAACGTTATCAGTTACACTGGTTCCTTCAACTTTACCGGTATCATTGTGAGCATCAACATAACCAGGGATATCGTCATCATCACTGATTTCATTGATCTCATCGTATACGCCACCATCCGGACTTATTGCTCTAACATTCTCGCTAATATTTTCGACGTTATCACAAATATCGGATTCTTTATCGTCACTACTGAGTTCGATAACTGTATCCTTATTTCGGGAACTATTTGCGTCAATATTATCGCTAGCACTGCTTTCTTTTTCGTTACCGCGCGCAAGGTCATCTTCAACAATATCGCAATCACTTGTGTCTTTATCGTTACCGCGGACACTATCTTCATAAGTATCGTCAACATTACTACAGACTGTATTTTCAGCTCTACCATAGACTCTATCCTCGTCTATATTAGCAAGTACGCTGGTATCACTGACATTACCGAACACACTAGCTATTTGTGGCAACACTGATTCTTCCTCTACTCTCACTGTTTCTTCCTCTACTCTCACTGTTTCTTCAGTTTCAATATCAACGTCATCATTTTCAGGGTCAAAGTCTTCAGCGTCCATACTGTCCAATTGCTCGTTTTCTAAAGCCGTTGTTTCTAAAACCACTTCGTACAAAGATTTCTTTGGAGGTTCTAACTGTGTTTCGCCAACTTCTATGTCATCTTGAGGTTCCTGTTTTATCCTTACTAGGGGTGGTAGTATAACTTCTTCTTCTTGCTTATTATCTTCTGCCGCGTTATCGTCCGGTTCTAGTCTCAGATCTATTGTTTCTATTTTTGGTTCGATCATCACTAAATCTGGTACATCTGAGGATTAATAAAAACAGGGAGTTAGGTGGTGTCCAAATTCAGAGACAAACATTGAATGAACAATACAAAAAAATTTAACTGGAAGAGGCGTGTTACAATATTAAGCTTTGGCCAAACTGAAGCGAATCATACACGGGATGCGGGACGAAATGTATACATATAAGTACTCATAGTTCATACACATACACCTACTACCGAACCGCATGGCTGCCTACTCTCATGGGAAGAAGGCGTGAGTTTAGAAACTACAGAACGAACCTGCAGTGCTATTCTATAAAGATCTCACCGTGAAAACTTAGCTGAAGTGAGAGTGGAGTGAACTGTCAATAGTGTCAATTCCTAGCAAAAACAAACTCACTTCACCTAAGTTTTCACGGTGAGATTTTAACAGAATCGACCGGCTGTTACGATCCTTACATACTCCTTTTGTTTCGTTGACGTTCATACATCAGAAGGCCAATTCTCATAATTTAAAACGTTCAAAATCTAGTCGCTGTCTCATCTCGGCGACAAACAAATGTCAAAAACTTGCCAAATATGTAGGGAGAGGAATTTTTGACAGATTGAGACCGAGATCAGACTGTGAACGTTCTTAAAATTACGAGAATGGCCCCTCTGGTCATCACACACGACACACGTCGCACGACACGACACGTCGTGTCGTGTTACAACACGTCGTCGTCGTGTACGTTACCCCAGCAAGAAAGTGTCTCCTAGAGTTATAGGAGTAGAACGTATAATATGTGCCCTATCTGCTGTAAAGGTGCCCCCAAATAAAAAATGTGTGCCCCCTGTCGTTTTGGAAAAAAACGGAAAAAACGATTCCTGCTGGGGTAACGTTTTTCTAGCAGGAAAATTCTAAACGAATGATCGGAGAGAGAAAAATTGTGCATGGCCAGAGAGCTTATATGTGTGCCCTAATGTGCCCCCAGAAAAAAAATCTGTGCCCCTTCAGGTTTTCGAGATATTGCATTTCCTGCTGGAGTAACGTTTTGATGAATCGTATATCTCTACAACCATTGCATGTGCCCCTGTAGAGTAAACATACACGAGTAGCTCTTAATGTGTGCCCCTTAGTGCCCCAATTAGTTTTAAGAAAATATTTATAGTTTTCAAGTTATAGCGGTTTTATGAAAACCCGAAAAAACATCGCAGCGCCTAAATTAGACAAGAAACAAGTTCGCTGAAAACTGTATTCGGTCCTTCTTGACGCTAATAATAACCATACAAAGTTTCAAAACTATTCATGCATGCGTTTTTGCTAAAAGTCAAAACGATGGTGTCCTAACTTTGACGGCAAAATACAAGGAACCGGCTCAATCCGAAATGTGTAGGTGTAAACCAAAATCATGTGCCTTTAGTCAAAAATATATGGTGAAAATATTCAGCTTGGAATGTTTCGCATTAAGTAAATATTAACAAATAACCAAAATATGTAAGCAACGGCTGGTTATCCGACCAAATTTGAATGACTACTAAAAAGCGACGGATTCATACATATCGATGACCTTCTTTACTTTACTCACTAACCGGTTCACACGTGTTGTGCCTGAGTACACTGACTTACAAAAGTAATAAGTAATTAAATAAAGTTGTTATTGGATTATATTCTACTAGCTGTTTCTATGACGTTACACATGATTAAGTACATTATAAATAGTAGCCTAAGTGCTATTCCAAGGTAAGCTATCTTCTCGATTCTAAATTTCATTAAAATACATCCAGTAATTTATATACTACTAAAAAGAGGTAGCTCTTTTTTGTATATAAATAAAAAGCCCGTATTTGTCTTTTTATATTAGGTACATATATATTTATTGAAAGAGATTAGATATCGCTAAAGATACCTAAAATCGTGTACTGCGCATGTCAAACCACGTGGTGTGTCAAGTCTCATCTTTCGTGGCACGCATTGTAAGTTTTTCATCATTAAGGGGAATGCTCCAACTAGCCCGCGGAATTCAAAATTTCTTGCGTTTTTTGCAATTTGCAGGCCAGTGCTAGGTTGTATGTTGATTAAAATATTATTCGCGGTTGTAAGACGTATGTAGTTATAGAATTATAATCATCAAAATCACCAATACAACCCTCCAAGTTCATAAAGGCGTAGGAACAAAAAAAACAGAAAAAATTTGAATTTTGCGGGCTGGTTGGAGCATTCACCTTACTTAATAGAAGATTCCCTTTTTTCGCCTCCCCACACCGCTGCATATATCTCTGGCCCCGCGGCATCCGCTGACGTCGTGTCGCAAGGACTCGCTTTGTCTAGCTTGGAGAAAGTGAGAGACTTAGATGAATAACTGATCTGTGATTTAAATAATAATGACTACACAACGTGCAAATAATTTCTTTGATCTGTGATTTGAAGCAATAATTACTTTAAGAATTAAAATTAAGGGAATAAAAATAATAATTTCCACATCAACAAGCGGTTTCATTTATTATAGTCACAAGGTGCATTTAATATATTTTTTAATTAGCCCCCAAAACTTTTGAACGCGACTGTACGGACAACAGCTTAGGTATAATACGTCCAATAAAGAAGGTCATCGATATGTATGAATCCGTCGCTTTTTAGTAGTCATTCAAATTTGGTCGGATAACCAGCCGTTGCTTACATATTTTGGTTATTTGTTAATATTTACTTAATGCGAAACATTCCAAGCTGAATATTTTCACCATATATTTTTGACTAAAGGCACATGATTTTGGTTTACACCTACACATTTCGGATTGAGCCGGTTCCTTGTATTTTGCCGTCAAAGTTAGGACACCATCGTTTTGACTTTTAGCAAAAACGCATGCATGAATAGTTTTGAAACTTTGTATGGTTATTATTAGCGTCAAGAAGGACCGAATACAGTTTTCAGCGAACTTGTTTCTTGTCTAATTTAGGCGCTGCGATGTTTTTTCGGGTTTTCATAAAACCGCTATAACTTGAAAACTATAAATATTTTCTTAAAACTAATTGGGGCACTAAGGGGCACACATTAAGAGCTACTCGTGTATGTTTACTCTACAGGGGCACATGCAATGGTTGTAGAGATATACGATTCATCAAAACGTTACTCCAGCAGGAAATGCAATATCTCGAAAACCTGAAGGGGCACAGATTTTTTTTTTTTGGGGCACATTAGGGCACACATATAAGCTCTCTGGCCATGCACAATTTTTCTCTCTCCGATCATTCGTTTAGAATTTTCCTGCTAGAAAAACGTTACCCCAGCAGGAATCGTTTTTTCCGTTTTTTTCCAAAACGACAGGGGGCACACATTTTTTATTTGGGGGCACATTTACAGCAGATAGGGCACATATTATACGTTCTACTCCTATAACTCTAGGAGACACTTTCTTGCTGGGGTAACGTACACGTCGTCGTCTGGTCGTCACACGTCGGTTGCGAGTACTGCGCACCTGACCTTTGTGAAATCTATAAGTACTTATATAATATTATAAAGCTGAAGAGTCTGTTTGTTTGTTTGGTTGAACGCGCTAATATCTGAAACTACCAGTCGAATTTGAAAAATTATTTTTGCTTTTGATAGCCCAATTCTTGAGGAAGGCTATTTAACATCACGCTATGACCTTTAGGAGCCGAGTAAAAAGAAAAATAGTCAGAAAGAACGCTAAGCAAAAACGAAGTAATAGCGCGGGCAGGCGATACGATGCGACGGGGTGGGTCGGAGTAACAAGAAATTTCACGCGGACGAAGTCGCGGGCTGAAGCTAGTCTCACTAATAAGGTCGGTATGTGCCCCCTTCCAGGGCGTTTCCACTCACCCTTACAAATACCTTTTGTTAATCGCCTTTCATTCATCCTCCCAACATAATATGTCTCAACATAACCACAATCTAACAACATAAGCCTATAATGTTCCCACTACTGCATAAACGTATAATATCAGATGAATAGTTACACATCGATTTCTCTCATTCAGTCGTCAGTAACTTGACTTTCGAAAGAAGAAAAGAAAGCGTTGCTATGTGTAAGTATACAGACGCTATACAAAGTTTATTAGTAAGGGGGTAAGTATACTCTTTTCAATTTTTGTAATCACAGCTTCAATGTATTTAAATTTCGTTCGTTACGTCATAATGATTCGATTCGACTCACCTTCGGTTGGTTTCGGTACAGGTCTCGTTAGAGCAGCCTTTTCTTTCATTTTTCTTTCCTGAAATATGTTAACAATAGTTAACACCGCATAACACAATTTTTATAATGAGCAAAACTCATTCTCGTATCCTTTTTTTTATACAAATGAGGAAAAACGAAGGCGAACACGGAAATTAACGTAAAATAATGTCGAAAGGGGACGCCAGGTCTGGTCTATTGTGGGACACCAGGTTGGCACGAAGTTCCTTTCGCTGTAACAGGGTGGCAAGGACATCGACGCGCAAACTGAAATTATGAGTTCAGCACATGATTCTAGCTTAGAAATGTTTCGTCAGTTATCAAAAAAAATCTGCTGTTTCATAGAAAAGTTCAATACGCGGCCAGAATGTATTTTTTTTTTTTGGTTCATTTCGTCCCTTTCTGGGACAGGCAAGGGGAACTGAGCCCATACAGCCATAACGGCCAGAATGTCTAACATGACATTAGAATATGGGTGTACACGTTCTAATGTATTAGGAGTATTTGGCAGCAAATGTATCGAATCAAGTTTCCCGGTAAACTTCGCTGAGGTAGCCAAAACTACAAAAAAATTCTCAGCTCCATTTTACCGGGATCGCGTCTGTTTCAATGATTCCACATATTGTCTAGTTGCACAGACACTTGAGATACAAAACTACACCAATTTTACATCACAATATCCACTAGGAATCAATTTGCGAATAATTAAAACAGCCAACTAGACTTCACTCGAAGAAATCCCGCCAAAAACTCCGGCCAGAATGTTTTTTTTTTTTTTTTTTTGTTTTTTAAAGGCTAAGGTCTGAGACCATGCCGCCTAGTCATCAGTATTTTTCTTGAGTCTAACAAGACATTAGAATATGGGTGTACACATTCTAATGTATTAGGAGTATTTGGCAGCAAATGTATCGAATCAAGTCTCCCGGTAAACTTCGCTGAGGTAGCCAAAACTACAAAAAAAATCTCAGCTCCATTTTACCGGGATCGCGTCTGTTTCAATGATTCCACATATTGTCCAGTTGCGCAGACACTTGAGATACAAAACTACACCAATTTTACATCACAATATCCACTAGGAATCAATTTGCGAATAATTAAAACAGCCAACTAGACTTCACTCGAAGAAATCCCGCCAAAAACTCCGGCCAGAATGTATGAAACAGCGTTTTTTTTTTTTAAATTACCGGCTATAAATTTCAACGTAGTGGGGTTTAGAATCATGTACTTACTGAATCCATGGCAACAGGTTACGCGTCGATGCCACCCTGTATTATGTATTAAATAAGAGACAGATCATCTGCCTAGCCTTTTCCCAACTATGTTGGGGTCGGCTTCCAGTGACCAGTCTGACTGGATGCAGCGGAATACCAGTATTTTACATGGAGCGACGCCTATCTGACCTCCACAACCCAGTTATTGGGTAAAACGATACCCCTTGGTAAGACTGGTTGTCAGACTTTTGGGTTTCGTTGCGCTCGTTGTGAGCCGAAATTACCATCAAACGGGCACAAATCCAGACAAATAAATAATTTATTTTAATTTATACTTACAAATTCCTGGGGCAGCGTGACCAGTCTTTGTTCTATTAATTCTTCCCACTCGGGGAACGGCTCAGTTACGAGTAGTTTGAAACTGAAAAGTAATGACATATGTTTAAAATTAGAACATAGATTTAGTTTTAAATTGAGACGATATTAGACAGAAACAATTTTTAAATAGTAGTATGTTTAAATAGAAGTATGTATGTTTATTTGTATTTATGTAAGTATATTCTTACAATATTTGGTTAGTTTTATTATTTGGTTAGTTTTATTAGTTTTAAGTGAATTATTTTTAGATTAGATTGTATGTATTATTTTTTGTCTCCTTTATTTTTTCACACGCTGTCTACATCTCTCTATTTATTGTCCTATCGCAGGTATGCTGGAAGAGATTTCTTATGAAATAAGCATCACCTTTGTACCTATTTTTCTGCTCTGTTTTATATCGTGTCTGTTTATAATGTGTGTACATAAATGGTAAAATAAAATAAAATAAATAAATAAAATAAATTATTTGTCTGTCTTTCTGTTCCGGCTTATCTCTGAAACGGCTGGACCAATTTTGACGGGACTTTCACTGACAGATGTTTTATGGAGTAACATGGGCTACATTTTGTCTCTGTGGCACGTTCCCGTTGTATAATTACGGACATCCCCGTGGGGGAAGCCGCAGGCAGAAGCTAGTTTTGTATATAAACATTTTAACGTTAATAAGGGTGAATTTCACCAAAATTTTATACCGAGAATAAGTCTTATCCTGAATAAATTTGAATTTATGACAGTTTTTCTATACAAGAAATGTCAGACGTCAATTATATTCTATGGATAAAAGATAAACGGACGGACTTTGGTAGAATCAAGCCTAAGTTACTAAGTAAGATAGTTGAAGATACGGTTGAGAAAATACATACGTTTTAGCAATCTCAGTTTGCAGGGCTGACGGCTTATAAGGCTCAGCAAAGTTGATTCTCGTAAGGTTCCCTCGGTACGCGAACCAGAAGTCGTAGAACTTGAACCTGGTGACCTCCTTCAGCTGGTACCAACGGCGCTGCAGCAGCATCGGCGAGCAGTGGTGACCGCTGCAGAGAATTTTTTTTTTTTTAATAATCGTGGTACTTTTTGCACTACTGCTGATCTTGAGCTGACCTGACCTGAGTTCAATTCCCAGGTCGGGAATTTCTTCGTAACAGCCCGGGGTTTGTAAATTGGCGGTGTGATACCCCCGCCCCGTGTCTCGGTGCGCACGTATCGACGTAATGGTCAAAGTCAAATCATTTATGTATTTCAAATAGGCACATTAAAGGCACTTTTGAACGTCAAAACTTACAGTAAAATTGAATTGATTCTAGTCGCCCCTTCCAAAAGGTAGTTTTCGTATGGAGAAGAATGGGCAAGAAACTCCACCGTTACTCTTAAAATGTTTTACAAGGTTTTGTATACATAATATAATTATCTCTGTCCTGCGCCTGATGTCTGGTCTCGTCGTGTCGGATTGCCGTCCTATCGGAATATGTGAGTGAGGGATTCGTCGCCAATTCGCCATAGCCGAATTTCGGTCGGGAGGAATATTAGTACCTACTCGTATTAGGACTATCTAAGACTTGGTTTGTCCAAAAAATGCGAAAATCAGACGAGTGATTCTCGATGGATAAGACAAGTGCTTTAAACGATAGTGAGACAGACAGAGAGATATTGGCATTGTATCCACAAGTGTGTTGAGAAGCATAATCGCCAAAGTCCGAAACAACTCTGTAAACCTGATGAATGCACCGTTTTTTATCCACTACAAAAATCCACCCAATTTGGATACGACAAGAACTACCGAATGGATTTTCATACGGTTTTCACTAATAGATGGAGTGATTCACTCAATTCAATGTATTACGGAATTAATACATTGTTTACCCGGATTGACACATAGCGTACTTTTAATCCGGTAGTACAGCCCGATTCAAACTTTATAGCGGCTCGGAACATGAGGCGAGTCGCCGCGCAGTACCAAATTCACGTGTCAGCGGGGGGGAGGGGCGAGGCACTGCGCAGCGAGTGGCGCACTTCAGAGCCGTCATAAAGTTTGACGCGAACTATACGTTCCCGTGGGATATTTTCCGACATCCACGCCGGCAAAAGCTAGAAACTTACTTCTTGTTGTAATACAAGGTAGCCAATGACCAGGCTTCAGCCAGATTGTCACCGCGCAAACACTCAAGGTTGAACAACTTCACCAGCTCGAACAGCTCCACCAGCACCGGACGATCTTCCTTATCTTTTGCATTGTTCTGAAATTGCACAAGACATCATTAATTAAAATGACCATGCTTCCAATTTCGTTGGCTAGGAAAGGTAAATACAACACCCCGGTAACCCCCAATAATTGCGTAACACACTAACAGTAGGAATAGCTTTCATTTTGACAGTTCAACAACATTCATTGCGTTATTAGCGTTGTTGAGCAGACACATTTTTCGAACATATGAAGCAATGGATTGGCAATATCCTTCAAAATAATTCAGATTGTGGTTGATACTGTTACGCAATTAGGATGCTCAGCTGAGCAGATAGAGCAATGGTGGCCCAATGGTTCCGGCCGCGACCTACGAGTTGTAGATTCGAACCCCAACAGGACCTTTACAATGCGTGCCACGAAAGATGAGACTTGACCCCGCCTCCCCCGCTCTTTCCGCTGCCCCTATGACGTCCGGTCCCGTCCCGCACTCAGACCTCATACCGCTAAAGATACCTAAAATCGTGTTCTGCGCAAGTCAAACCACGTGGTGTGTCAAGTCTCATCTTTCGTGGCAGGCATTGTACTTTGCGTAAATTATTTCAACACCAATGCTCTCGAAACGGTAATGGAAAACATCGTTAAAATAGGCATGTCCTAGAACCAAAAAAAAATCCGAGGACCCGCGTGGTGAATTATTACGGCCCACTCCCTATCACCGAGAGGAGGCTGTGTCCCAGCAGTAGGAACACTATAGTTGTGTGTATGTCGTTGGCTGTCTAGAGACTAAAGAATTATCTCCTTCTTTTCATACAACAATGAACATAATTACCTGGCCAATAAGGTCTATTTTCTGATGGACGAGCACCAGGTCGAATAGCAGCCAGTCTGTTAGCGACATCCGGGCTGCATGGGGTACGGCATCCATGCAATCGTTGGCTGCTAAGAGACGGTCCAGCTTCTTTAATGTCAGGGCTCGCATTCGCGTCCTGAATACAAAATAAGTATAATTATGGTTTAATTTTTATTAATCAAGATAATAATTAGTTAATTACACAATCACCTCTTTGCTTCAATAATGTGTTATCTTAAAAATTAAAATTGTCGAACTTATTACGTTATTGAAGCAAAGAGGCATTATTAAAGCTAAAACTTAAAATAATAATATGTACATGACTAAGTCATGTAAAATTATAAAAAAAGAAGCAAAAGATCATAGGGCATCAAAAAATTCGTCCGCATCGCTACGCTATCAACAAAAACAGTGCCAAAAGGCTGCTAGCATTGCCATGTTGCATGACGATGCTGCAACAAAAAAATTACACTTTTATTGCTTGTCATTATTTTGTGGTTATTGCCATAATTTATTTTTAAACATGTCTGTTTGGAAGAATGTTAAGGAACTTTCCTTACGTAACTTGGTCTTTAGTCCTCAACTTTTCCTCTAGGTACTTACCTAGAGGAAAAGTTGAGGACTAAAGACCAAGTTACGAGCATTTTCGTGAAAAGATTTTCAGGCAATAATTGGTAGTTCTTTAAAACAAGACTAACTGTTAGCGTGTGCTTGATTAATCAAAACTAACCATAATAATTGACAGTCGCAACCAGTCTCCTTCTTCAATTCCTTCCATATTTCTTCCTCTGGTTTCTTCTCGTGCAGTAGCAGACGAGCGACGGCTCGGATCAGACGTCTCTTAAACTTATCTAGTTCTACGCCAGCCTTGGTACGTACAGGTTTCTCTGCAAAGAAAAGGAGCATATGTGTTCTTATAAGTAGTGTTGTCTTGGCAAAGAATCAAATATTAGTAAAAAAATCAACCTAAGTTTTTAACCGACTTCAAAAAAGGAGGCAACTCTCAATTCGGTTGATTTTTTTTCTATTTTTTATGTTTGTTACCTTAGAACTCCGTTATTTATAAGCCGATTTGCAAAATTCTTTTTTTATTACCGACTTCATAAAAAAGGAGGTTATCAATTCGACACGTATGTATGTAATATTATTGGAATTGTATTACATATATTCACATATTATGACAATCTATTAGAGCTTCCACACAAATATACAAAATTTTATAGACATAATATGTATGTATGTATGTTTGTCCACATATTTCTCCGCAATTATTAATCGGATTGTGACCATTTTTTTTATTGGCTTACATTTACTTCAACTTAGGGAACAGTGCAAGTTTCATCAAAATCGATTCAGTAATTTCAAGATATGGACTAAACTAATAAGTGTACGTGTGACAGCCCGTACGCAAAATACGTGCATTGACATGGAGTTGCGGACACCAGCCCGTATTACCTATTACCTAAGTGTGACGGCCTGGCTTATTGATACGAGCTACGGGCGGGTGTAGTGTCAAAGGGAAAACATCTCAAAACCTTGGTCAAATTCTAGTGCAATATTTACAACAAAACTATTACCTACTTATTACAAAAAAATATTCCAGTTTTTACTTTAAACTAGAAATTACGAAATAAAAAGTAATTTACAAAAAAAATTAAACTGACTTCAAAAATAAATTAGGTAACTCAAAATTATGAAATAGCTTTAATTTCGGAAGTCGTTGGCAAAACTAAAATACAGATTCCAAGACACCGACTTCCGAAATTAAAGTTATTTCATAATTTTGAGTTCATTTCTTTTTGAAGTCGGTTTAATTTTTTTTAGTTACACTTTTGAATGGATACACTTACAGATTGATCCCATAAAAATTTCATCAAAATCGGTTCAGGGGTTCGGTTTTTAAACCAAAATTACTGGTAATAATTTGGTTTAAAAAACAAACCCTCCAGTAAACGAAATTATTTTTGTATGTGTATGTTACGCGATATGTCTGGCAATTGTAAATAGTTTTCAAAAAAAAAATTTTAATGTATAGGGTATGCCTCAGGTTGGTTCCATATAAAGTTTATTAACTATGCTTGAGTAGTTTTTGAGTTAGCTTCAATAATATATAGATATTTTTGCCACTTAGTTTATATTGATGACGTTATAATAACTTCCTTTCACTGATATTTACATAGCAAGTAGTGTTTATATACGAATTGTAAGTACAATTTAAAAGTGAAAAATAAAAACTTTTTTACTAAAAAAACAACCGACTACCATAAAAGACAATAAACAGTAAAGGCTCGTACACACAGGCGCGACGCGACACGCGACACAAAGGCACCGCTCGTCGCGCGACGAGCGGTGCCTTTGTGTCGCGTGTCGCGTCGCGCCTGTGTGTACGAGCCTTAAAGTGAAAGATAACTTTAATTTCGAAAGTCGAAACAACGAAAATGCGAACCCAACGACACCGACTTCCGAAATTAAAGTTATTTTTCACTTTGTAGTGTCCTTTTTGAAAGTCGGTTGTTAGGGTTCCGTACCAAATGGTAAAACGGAAACCTTATCTGTCTGTCACAACTCACAGCTGGATATCTCAAGAACTACTAATGCTATCAACTTGAAATTTAGAATAGTTTTAGATGACGTTTGCCAATAAGAAAGAAATTAAAAATATATATGTACATTTGCACATTCTCAAACACTTTTTTATTTTTTAGGCCCCATAGTTTTCGACGTTTGATGAAAAATGTAAAAAAAATACCGTTCCCCCCCCTTATCTCAAATTTGCATAGAGAAAAATCTGAAATTATTCTATGTGATAGAAGTTTATGTAAAGATTATAGTAAAAATAAAACGATGTCTCTAAATAGCACACTTTTTCAGAAATCGTCAACAAAAGTTACATTAGTTCCACTATCGGTCAAGAGATGGTGCTGACCTAAAACTGCAATATTCTACAACGCAGCGTACAATATTAAAATTCTCTGATGAATATAGGCCTCGCCGGTGAAAATTTAAAACATATGATGGTGCGGAACCCTCGGTGCGCGAGTCCAACTCGCTCTTGCCCGGTTTTTTGTTTTGTAAAAAGTTTTTATTGTTTTTATTACTTATTTATATAATTTTAGGGACTCTTATGACCACAATGCGTATACTGGTAACATCGTAGGCACCTAAATTCACATTGCTAAGTGTTACATTTGGGCCATGAACCTGAAAAGACTCTTCGCATCACCACCATAATAAAGGCTGAGACAGAATTTTATGGAATGTGCCCATATCAAGTCAGTTCAACCTCAAGAACTCAAACAGATCATTTCTATGAGACCCATATCGAACACAGTCCATCAATAAGTGATGATCGATCGATCTTGTAGAGGATGTTACGAATATACTTCTCATTTTGGTTAAGAATGCCGGTAGAATACACAGTCACGTGAGCGAAACCGCAGTCACAGCTAGTTTCTAATAGAAGTAAAGATTTGACATATTGTATAATGACAGCAAAGACGGGGTTACGTTTTCCACCCTTATCTTTGCATTTTTGTCGTAGACAGAGGATTTTTGTACAAGAGCCGATCGATTTGACGGGCGAAATAGTTTTCATGGTTTCAAATTGCGTTCTTAACATGCTGTAATAATGTTAAATTTAAATAAACATTGGCCGACCTAGGCTCGTTCTTGACTGATTGAACGGAAAAGGCAGCAGACATAGAAGAAATCGGTCCAGGTCATGTTTACAGTGTACACTAGAACACCAGCTATATCCACCGGTGAAACTTGGTCATAGTCAACTCCCAAAAAGCGACTGCGTCAAATACCTTGGTATAATGCATCTAGACCAGCGACTGACATGGAGGAAACACATCGAAACAAAACGAAAAAGCTTACATTAGATACAAAGGCATATACAGTATGTTAACTAACAGAGGGCGTTCCCGTTAACCCGCAATAGTATAGCATCCATACATGCTAAAAAAAATATTACCATTCGAAAATAAAATGTTTTTATTTTTTTTTATATTAAAATATTCACTAAAAATCGTAAATTGATACGTTAAAGAAACACTCTTCTAAACACGCGTACTTGCAGGACAGCAAAGTCGGAATTTATTTAATTAAATAAATTAGAATTAATTAAATAAATAGAGTATCAATTTACGATTTTTAGTGAATATTTTAATATAAAAAAAAATAAAAACATTTTATTTTCGAATGGTAATATTTTTTTTAGCATGTATGGATGCTATACTATTGCAGGTTAACGGGAACGCCCTCTGTTAGTTAACATACTGTATACTGGCTCCTGGGTAGGAATTACAAGCTGTCTGTAGACAATAAGATTTTGATCTATAAGACCATATTTAAAACCCGTCTGGACTTATGGCATTCAACTGTGGGGCTCCGCGTGTGGCTCAGGCTCAAATATCAACATGATTCAGAGAACTCAGAACAACATCTTAAAACAGATATCGAATTCGCCGTGGTTTATTAGGAACGCTGAAGTCCACGAACACCTGAGCATGAAAACGGTCAAGGAAGAAATAAGTTCATGCTCGCAAAAGTTCAGGTCCAGACTGGAGAGACACCTCAACCAATTAGCCACTCAACTCACAATACCACCTTGTGTCAGCAGACGAAAAAGACGTAACATCTTACAATTAAATAACTTGTAGAGAGCTGTACTACTAATAAGAGAGGTGCTCCTGATGAGGAGTAATTCTTCCCTGCCAGATATTCCTACAACTCATCTGCTTATAGTTTTGAAAACTGATTGCAAGATAAGCAATTAAAAAAAAATTAACTAAGCAAAAAATATAATAAACTTAAGTAGAAATAATTAAAATTTAGTACAGTACCCGGCGATAAATATTGCACATCGACCTTTTTACACAAAACCATTTTATACAAAGAATAAAAATAATTATCAAAAGAAGCAAACCATAATTGTTTTAACAGCTCCTAATAAATACCGGACTGTTTGTATTTCGTGCGACAGAGATAACGCTCTACGAAGCCGAAATTAGCCGATTGTCTCTTTCCAAAGGTCGATGTGCAATATTTATCGCCGGGTACAATGCGTGCCACGAAAGATGAGACTTGACACACCACGTGGTTTGACATGCGCAGTACACGGTTTTAGGTATTTTTAGCGGTATGAGGTCTAAGTGCGGGACGGGACCGGACGTCATAGGGGCGGCGGAAAGAGCGGGGGAGGCGGGGTCAAGTCTCATCTTTCGTGGCACGCATTGTACTGTACTGATATATTTTGATGAATAGATAATATGACAATTCAATATAGCATTATCAAATACGTAACCCAAGAGTCAGAGATTTTAGAGAGAAGAGACGTTTTAGGGTTCCGTACCCAAAGGGTAAAAACGGGACCCTATTACTAAGACACCACTGTCTGTCTGTCACCAGGCTTTATCTCATGAACCGTGATAGCTAGACAGTTGAAACTTTCACAGATGATGATGTATTTCTGTTGCCGCTATTACAACAATTACTAAAAACAGAAAAAAAATTAAGGGGGCTCCCATACAACAAACGTGTTTTTTTCGGCATTTTTGCCTTGTGGTACGGAACCCTTCTTGTGGGAGTCCGACTCGCACTTGACCAGTTTTTCTAATTTTCAATGATCTAGTGCAAATAGGGTTGCCATCACCTAAATTACGGACCCCGGATAAAAAATTCAAAAACCCCGGACATTTGTGTGAAATAAGGAATATGCCCCGGAAATCCTTCAAAAAAAATGTATCATAAAAAATCGTTAAGTACGAGTATCATATTATTTTTACTTTAAATTTAAAGAAAAAACTTTTTTACAAAAAAACAACCGACTTCCAAAAAAACACTACATAGTGAAAGTTTTTTGGAAGTCGATTGTTTATTTTTTGTAAAAAAGTTTTAATTTTTTTACTTTTTACTAAATTATGAATTGACACGAGTGCACGGGTATAGGTATTTGCCGCCCGCCGAATTTTTTATTATAATTTATGCTTTAATTTATTGCAAAATCCGGACACTATTTAAAAACGAGTAAAATGGCTGTGTAACATCCGATCGGACGGACAGACGGACATGACATCTAATTTTCTATAACTAATGTAACGTAACTAAGACAACATCCGTTTTATGTTAAAGTAAAATAAAATAAATGACGCAATTATAAGGGTCTCGTTTTTTTAAATTTGGCTACGGAACCCTTGTGATGAACTTGAATAAATTCGCCGATTAGATAAGGCCGCGAAAATATGTTTGTAATCACTGTAGGTAGTATGCGTGTAGGTGTATGCCCTTTTATAATGACGTTTGACCTCATCGAGAGATCTAAAATCTAAAGCATAGAATAATTTTGAGAATAACATTTACATTAAATAAAGAATTTTGGTAGTAATGTTTTATCGCACACTAAAAATGCTTAAAAAATTTTCATGAATTTTATTATATTCTTAAGTTTATTCTATTGCTGATAAAAAACAGCGGTTACAAAATAGCGGTTCTGCTTGTATTGGACTCTTGCACTCGGCGTCAAACACGCTTGGCACGGTTTCATATTTAGGACACCGCCATCTATTATGAGTATAGCAGACTACAAAATTCGACGTCTTTAATTTTAAATGATATTCAATACCTACAGAATCCTCATGAATTTCATTTAATTTCATCTTTACATTTTTTTTACACTATGTAATTTTTTTGTCTATGTTGAGACATTATTGAGTACCTATTTAATTATATGTATTAGCTGTAATTTTGGACTAGTAAATTAAAAATCAAAGTTTAGGTAAATACCGCGTTTACCTAAACTAAAATATTTCACGTCTGAATATTTTGAAACACACAAAATTAATTTTATGTTTTTTAATGGTTCATTCATACGCAAATGAAATTGGTCCGGCAGCCCGGTACGCGGTATACGTGCGCGAATATCGTCCGATTTGTTAATAATGAGCAATATAATGAGTAACAAAAACAAAATCATCCGAAATTCAATTATTCAACTGGCAACACGACCGTAGTCCATAACATAAGAGTAGATGTTTAATGATTACGACTGAAGGACATGTATCCATGTTCATGAATAAATTAAAAAAAAAGTTGTCCATAGTAGGCGTCCATACCGAATTGGAAATACTCAAATACCTATTAATTTATGCAAATAAACTCTGATTTTTTATTTGCTAGACCAAAATGACGGTTAATAATTATGTAGAAATAGGTAATTTCATGTTAACAAAATGGTGGATCGCAGCTTTCAATAGAGTACTTTCAGTAGGTACTTACAGAACTTTTTTAGTCATTTTATTCCCCTCTTTATTTTTGTAAAATAACTTTTAATTTTCTTGTCGATCATCAACGATCGGCCTATATTTTTAACTTATGGCTATTTATTTTCTTTTTAATTATTACTTATTGTTATTTAATAGAAAATAAATATCTCTAGCGCAATGAAACGTAATTGAATATCATAATAGAATGCCAGAAGCAATCCAATAAAACGATTTTTTAATATCAGCCATAGACACGTCTGCATAGTTCTAATGCAACCTCGCAAATGAACCATACAAGAGCAAACTAGACGTAAGAAACATCAAAATATAAATTACCCATTGAGTACAGGAAACCCGCAACACAAGTTATTAATCACATTAAAATCAACTAAACACATTCACAAATTAACAAGCTAGAGTTTCCTTTCACAGTACACATCGTTTACACTTGCGAACACGTCAACGTTTCAAAACAAAATGGCGAAAACGTGCATCGTTCAATAAAGGAAGATCGACTGCGCCGAATCCACTGGAAGATTGTTCAACGGGTGCGACACAAATAGATTCTCTTTCTATCCTTGTCGCGCATCATAGCGGGATTTTGAAACAAGTGAGTTGTGTGAGCGAGATAACAACATTTCGAAATCACGAGCCATTTTGAACGTAGACTTCAAACGAGTCAGACGTATGTCTTGTATGGCTGCGAAGTGACGGAAAATTCTGTAGTGACCCGCGTTAATTTAAAACAAGCAATATTAGTTATTGGTGTATGAATGCATAGAGGCTTTTAATTTTATTCTAACTAAGATCTTGGAAGTAGGTATTGTTTGTCTGCTTACTCAGTTACTAAAATAATCTAAGCGTGAAGAATTTACTACGAAAGTAGGTTACCGAAGTTATGTCATCAAAAGAATAGAAAACGATTTGCAAAGTGAAATTGTCTGTTTAGTTCGTTTATCAAGTGAGACTATTGATACTAATTAGACCACAGAAATGAACAGGTAAACCTGTCCTTGCCCAGGTAGACGTGTATTATATTTTTTTCGTTTCAAAAGGCTCCAAATGCTAACCATATAGCAGATAAGAACCCCTACTATGTACCATTATTTTTAGTGAGAAGTAGCGAGTACCTACTGAACTGGATTCAAACTTCCAGAAGATTAATAAGTCTGCAGGTAGAGAGGTAGTTTAAGAAGTTATAGTTTTTGATAAGAATGGGCAGGAAAATAAATTTTCGAACAAAAAATGTAGGAAATAAAATAAATCGCAATAATCATTAATTAAAGTAAAGTGCCAAATATTTTATGTACAGCTTCGATATTAAAATATGGCTGGTTTTCGATAGAAACTCGATTGAGTATTTGATCACATAGTACGGGCTTACAAGAAAAAATCGAGCACGTGACGCGAAGTTCGCTTGTGTCCATTGTTATGTGTCAAGCCTTCCTGTTAAATTATTTATTTTAATTTGAAAGTATAATTATATTTATTATTAACATTAAATTGGTGACCTTTAATTATTACACAACCATTAACTATTTACAATAGGTACTAAATTAAATAAATACCAACAAAAGGACACTTTTGTAAGTTAATAATAATAATGTTTAATGTTTTTGCCATGTAAATTACATAACACATTATAACATCATACCTGTTTTCCCCTAAACAGTCAGGCAGTGTTTACCTATAGTAAACCCACACTTCGCCATTTATAAAGGTACTTTCTTTCATATTTTCGAAAAGTTCAATGCCTACATGCATCGTGCAAAAATATATAGGTAG
The DNA here is from genome assembly GCA_927399505.1 of Luperina testacea. Classification (NCBI taxonomy): domain Eukaryota; kingdom Metazoa; phylum Arthropoda; class Insecta; order Lepidoptera; family Noctuidae; genus Luperina; species Luperina testacea. The sequence goes on along the minus strand of OV656777.1, from coordinate 8,581,636 downwards.
AAATCTGAAAACATTTAGGTATAACAGCAAATTTTGAATTCAAAAAAGTAGTATTATAATTTATTATTACTTAACAATACACCTTCTTTTTCAAGCACAAACCTTTTTATTCATTACGATTATCGTATCGCACGATTCTCGGTAATGAAACCGTACTCGCCAGCTGTAATCTTTCGTAGGGGCGATAGTGTGTCTGTACACACGATTATAAGCTTTGTTCTTTTACGATAAAGTTGACTTTTAGGTGTATGAATGCTTTTGTACTTACATTCTTTGACCTTCGTGCATAATATCCAACGGTTATTCATATGTTTGTGTGAGGTAATTTCTAGTACATACGTTTTTATCATCGGTTGAGCTGCCTAGGCAACCTCCCAAAAAATCCTAGTTGTTAGTTAACCAAAATACTTAGATTTGAATTTTAGTAGCTTTTGATTTGAAACAGCAAACGTTCCCACTGTTGGGACACAGGCCATAATCCACCCACGAGAATCGAACCCAAGACCACATGCTAAGCAGTAGGTAGCGCTTGCGACCACTAGACTAGACAAACGAGGAATTTTGTCACAGTAAAGCCTGTATAAATACTGTTGTAGTCAAAAATACCTAGTAGTTTTGATTTTATAGGCATTCAAAGTTTCGAAAAATATAGAGTCCCGCTAACAGTCACGTGACCGCTTGTGACGTCATGTCACAATGCCCCGCGTGGGCCGCGGGCGGGCCGCGGCCCGCAATAGTATCAAGTCGCCAGCGGTTAAGGTGTACCTACCTAATAGCTTGCGCAGTATTTTGTTGTGTTTTCGTCCGCGTAGTCTAATAATAGTAATAAAATGGATGAAGGATTCGAAAACGGGCAATCGGATAATCTACCTAAAATAGATAGATTAATGGTTGCGCATTATTTATATTGTTAACAGTCACGGTTGATTTATGGACACCTTTAGCTTTCAGGTTTACTTGCACTCCCTTACTTTTTTTGATATTTCTAAACACTGACCATTATTTCCAAAACTTAATGGATCTTCTATTACTATTTCGTCTTCACAGCTAACAACAAATATCTCTTCAGGTTTTTCTAACGTCGAAGTTTCATCTTTATTTAATAGTTTCTGAAAATATTCTTTACGATTACGTTTTTGCACTGCAGGTCTCTGAGGTTTATCTTCCTTTTCTTGTTGACATTTGAATTTGTGTGGAACTATACCCTGTTTTAGTATAATTCTTCCCCCGACCAACTTATATTTAGTATAGTTCTCCATATCATTTTCAATCTAAAACAAGAAAAAATATTAGCGTATTAGCCATCTACACCTAGCCTACGCGAGCAGAGCAGTAGGCACAGTCTAGTATAGAAAACAAAGGATAACGCAAAACAGCTGCATTGTTCTCAAGATATTATAAATGTAATACTATAAAAAAAACATAACGGAAAGTTCTGACACCAAAGGTTTTACACCTCTGACCAGATTTTATGTTTGTAGGTACGCATACTTACATATTAAATAAATGTAAACATAAAAGATTATAGTAGTAATGTCTTAGGTATTCACGATCACTGTATTTTATGAAACTATTTTTAACCGGATTAATCGCGTACTTATTGATTTTACATTTTTCCTGCCAATGTCAAAAGAATAAGAAACACGCAATTAATCCGGTTAGAAATTGTTTTTTTTTTTTTTTATTTATAATGGGTTTGCTCTTGACTCTAGTCTAGGTCAGAGATGACAGAGACAAAGTCTACAAGATGTTTCATTATAAGATGAAAATAATTATTATTACTTATGTACCTACATAAAATATGATCACCATACTTACGTCAAAATGGTCTTCACAACAATAAACTGTACTTTTATCTCCAAATGGATCTAACCTCTTCATAGCTTTTATCCATTGTTTTCGCATTTCAACGTCCTTTGGAACTATAAAAAACAACTTTTCCGGCGAATTGGTAGTTGTATTTTTACATTTAGGCACAACACATGATTTCCTAGTATTTGGATTGGACATTTTTACAAGTATTTAGGTACAATTTCGACGGCACGGGCGCGCGCGACCGCGAGCGGACTGAGTGAGCCAGACTGAGCGTGTTGTGCGATGACGTCACACCGTCACGTCGCGTCGTCACCGGCAGCCCGCGTCGCCGTCGTGCGGTTACAACTTGTTTTACTTCTAAGTCTAACGGAAACTAATTGACGTATCGATTTCTTTCACTAGTATTTTTTATTTTTGACAGAGAATATGGAGTGCTAATAATCAAAATTAGTTAACATTTGACAACATTCATTGCGTTATTTACGTTAAAACGTACGCAGACGAATTTTTCAAAGATTATGTAGCAATGAAATTGAAATTTCTAAACCGGGAATTCTTTTAGCGCAACAGGCATTTCTGCGGTTGGTAGACAGACAAACTACGGAGTTGCGGAAAACCTCCGTATTTTTTTTCGTTTTTGTGGCGCTACTTGTAAACTCTTAGGTAAGTTAGGTAGGTACCTACCTCAAAAAGTAGGAAGACTTACCACCACAAACACTGAAAATACAAACCCAGATATACAGATAGGCAACTCGAAGGCCGTCGTGGTAACGTTTTGTTGCTGTCTCGCTCTAAGTAATCAATAAAATGAAACTGCGCCGCGGATCGGATACGACCGCGCAGCAGTCTACATGCTCTGTCTGCTTACGCCTCATAGGCTTGCACAAAGGTACTAAAAGAGCTAGATCATACTGGACAGGACATTTTAATTTTACGTGATATGGTTCTACATGGCAAACAATATTATGTAGGTACATGGTAGGTACCTATAGATATATTATTCACAGTTAGTACGAAGTTAGTTAAGTACCTACCCATAGCATTTTGTAGTCATTAAAAATAATAATATTGAAAGAAACCCAACGCTTATTTATCGGAATAGTTATAAGAATACTACTGTAGTTTTATCGGAATAGTTATAAGAATACTACTGTAGTATTCTTCACAGAGACGAAGACCGCTGTGCAGACTGCTAAGTAAAAAGAAATTGTTTATTCTGTAAATAAGCGGAATCACTTTTACACGCTATTTATTTACACTTTTTGATAGGTAAGCCAGTCTGTGTGTGTGCTTATGTAAAATCATCATCGTCCATTGCTGGATATAGGCCTCCCCCAAGCACCGCAACTCCGATCGTTCTGTACTTCCCGCATCCAGCGAATTCCTGCAGTCTTCACCAGGCTATCAGTCCACCTTTTCGGATGTACATTTCAACCGCGCGGCCAACTCATAATATTTGACGAAACTTTGCCAGGAATTAGTGCTAATTTGTTACTTTACACACCCCTTTTCGTGAATTTGTTACAAAAAAAACTAAGACGCTATGACAAAGAATAGTTGGCCGCTAGAACCGCCACTTGCCGTAATCATCGCCCGTGATTACACAGAAACTATATAATACAGATAGACGAATGATGCATCAAAAGGAAGGTCTTAATTTGTTCAATTTGTTACAAAATTTAAAAACGTCATAACGTAAATAAACAAAAAGTTACGCAATATTTAGTTCTCAGGTTATGAGTAGGTAGGTATCTCACCATAAATATCAAATAAATAGAGGCTAATGTGTATGGACAATTAGTTACTAATTTGTTACAGCTAAAAACAGAAAAAAAATACTAGAAAGTAGGTTCAATAATTTGTTAGAGTCGATTTTAGTTGGCCGCTCGGACGGCAATATGCCTAAAATACAATGGCGTCTATCTCGTTATAAAAAGTAGGTTTAAGCTAAGTTTTAGTACTAATCGCCAGGTAACGTAACATAGTTTGGATAAATATGGCGAACATAACTGCAGCAATCATATTTTAGAAGATATTTACAATAAATAGTAGTATGAAACCGTATGAGAGTAGGGTGACCATGAATTTTCACAATGAAGTGAGACTGAATAGTGATTATTGGAATGTTCGATATTCATATCTTATTTTTTTAGGGCGAGTGCTTATATAAATGTTAAGGCATCCTGTAGCATACTTTATAAAAGTAAAAGTCACAAATCGATTAAAATTTCTTTATTCAAAATCAACACAAAGACAAAAAAATCAAGTAATAAAAGTCAACAAGGTAAATATCAAATCTTTATAAAATAACATAATATTTATAAATTAACTGACACGAATATATGACACAGAATGCAGACATATTTTCTTACAGGTACTTATTTCAATTTTAAAAGAATTGCCGTCGTAACAAAAATATGTATTGTTATTTAAAAAAAAAATGACATTTATAGTGGCCTATTTTTTTTTTTCTTCTTCGAGACGACCACATGTGAAGTGAAGTGAAATCACATTAAAATGTGGCAGAGACGAATTTCATGTCTTTTTATAGATACTTAGGTAATATTTCCGAAGATATTATAATACGTACTACAGTTTATTACTTTATTCAAGTCATCATAAAATTGTAAAAAATAAACTTACCGCAGTTGATTTGGATTCCTCTGCAATACACTTTTTGGTGGTGAGTTCTACATTAACAAATCCAACATATAAGTGTGCACAACTCATAGCTAAGCACTTTTAGATACTTCTGGATTTAGTAATAATTGTCTCAATAACTTAGTAGTATGAAAATCACGGGAATTAAATACGTACGAGCACACACCACAAAATATTGCACAGTAATGACAATATTCACAACAAAAAATAATCGCTTTGCAAACCCTTTGCAACAAATATTTTTAACAATAGTTTGGAAACAAAAGAGATCCTTTTTCTGGAATCGTTCCCATCATAAAACACCTGCGCAAAGTCAAAGAAACGATAATTTTATCAGTACCTACCTAAATACTTTAAAGAATTAAGAACAATAGACATCAATATGGCCGCAAAACGAACCGCATATTCGTTCGAACAGAGTACAAAATTAAAAACATGCTTTCGTAGTACTAATGTAATCATGGTCACCCTACTCTCATACGGTTTCATACTACTATTTATTGTAAATATATTCTAAAATATGGATGCTGCAGTTATGTTCACCATATTTATCCAAACTATGTTACGTTACCTGGCGATTAGTACTAAAACTTAGCTTAAACCTACTTTTTATAACGAGATAAACGCCATTGTATTTTAGGCATATTGCCGTCCGAGCGGCCAACTAAAATCGACTCTAACAAATTATTGAACCTACTTTCTAGTATTTTTTTTCTGTTTTTAGCTGTAACAAATTAGTAACTAATTGTCCATACACATTAGCCTCTATTTATTTGATATTTATGGTGAGATACCTACCTACTCATAACCTGAGAACTAAATATTGCGTAACTTTTTGTTTATTTACGTTATGACGTTTTTAAATTTTGTAACAAATTGAACAAATTAAGACCTTTCTTTTGATGCATCATTCGTCTATCTGTATTATATAGTTTCTGTGTAATCACGGGCGATGATTACGGCAAGTGGCGGTTCTAGCGGCCAACTATTCTTTATCATAGCGTCTTAGTTTTTTTTGTAACAAATTCACGAAAAGGGGTATGTAAAGTAACAAATTAGCACTAATTCCTGGCAAAGTTTCGTCAAATATTATGAGTTGGCCGCGCGGTTGAAATGTACATCTTTTCGGAGGCCTTCCAACGCTAGTCTTCTGGTACGCGGTCGCTACTCCAGAACCTTTCGGCCCCAACGGCCATCTGTTCTGCGAGCAATGTGTGTGTGAGTGTGTAAGGTAAGACTTTAAAAATCTAATAAATAAAACACAAACTCAGCGTTCAAGTGTATTCCGAAGATACATCATTTCTATTCTACTGCAGCAACTTAAACATACTGGTCTTGATAATGACTAGAAATAATACAACACATATCTTATGATAAACTTAAGAAACTAAACGTTTTGGGAATGTTTTAATATACATAATATAATACACAATACCACTCTAAAAGCCCCCAGTCTATTCATGTTCCCTGTATTCTTGTTGTTATCACTTAGACATTTCTTTTAGAGACCCAGCTTGGAGATGTTATAGAGACTCTCTTCTGCAATACTGAGGCAAGAAATGGAAAGAACCTGCAATTCCATCAATCAGGCCTTGAACAAACATCTTCAACAGCTTAGCTGCCAATCCGTTGTCTAACCATATTAACCTACCCCTTCAACTTTTAAATATATAATAATATTATTACTTAAGTATATAAATACATTAATACAGTAAGAATTAAAAAAAATCAGACCTTGTTGAGATTACAAAGTGGCACTACAGAAGGTAACTGTTTCGACAGTTGTAAATAGTGGTTAAATAATATTGACATTACATCATTATTTTGGTTAAATAATACTGATAATGGGTAATGTCTAGAAATTGATGTTTTTAGGCATCAATTTGCATGTGGTACATTTCCTTGGTATCATATTCTGAAACAATAAAGAATTATGTGTTAGTATGATAAGAATCAAAAGGAAATGGTCCCTGAAAAGGGAAATATGGTTAAAGAAGAAAACTAGCCAGTTACAATAATTTTGACAAAGATATGTTTATTTTTTATTGGTGAATGGGCCTGCACTTGATCTCAATCATGCCTGATGGGAAACGATTGATGAGGTCTATTTATTTTATTTATTTATATATACTTTATTGTACACCAGAAAAACCATAACAAAAAAATACAATTATGAATACAAAACATACAATGGGCGGCCTTATCGCTTTCTGCGATCTCTTCCAGGCAACCTTGGAATGGACAGTGAATGCGTGGATATAAAAAATGGGGTTGTCAATGGTGCAACACAATATACTATAATAGAGATACATAGATATATATACTGCTGAGGTCTATGATGGAACAAGCGTGCTTAGAAGATACCTTTAACTCTAGGTTTGCATTACAAGGGTCAATGATTTCAATGTTAATTCCTCAATAAGTACTAAGTATCCTAAAATCCTGACAAATATTACTTTACCTGGTTTCACAGTGTATTTTAAGATTAAAAATCGGTTGTCTGTAAAGTCGGTTTACTGACGATAGTTGAACGTGACAACGTCATAAGAAAATACTGATGGAATAGTTTGTGGACATATAACAATGAAGCAAGTAATTGCCAGTATGTCTATCTTGGTCACATTCATTGATTTGGCAAAGAGCATCAACAATCAGAGATATCGAGAAGATTACAGCTTTGTTGTACTGCATTTAGCAAATTAGACGACATTCTCAAATCAGCCAAAATTCCACAATGTAAGTCTCATGTTAAACATGGAACGCTCTGTGCCTCTAGTCAGTGATAACCTGTTTACTGCCCACCTTAACATACAGTACTGAGACGTGGACGCTCACGCGGGAGACTGTGTACAGGGTGAGAGTGGCACAGAAAGCCACAGAGCGTTCCATGTTTAACATAGGACTTAGGTAGTAGGTAATACGGGCTGGTGTCCGCAATTCCACGTCAATACGCGTATTTTGCGTACAATATAATAACATAGGGCTTAAAGACCAAGTCCCAAACGCGGAGATCTGCAGGTGTACGAAGGTTTTCGATATCGGAAAACGAGTTATAAAACTCAAATGGAGTTGGGCAGGATACCGACAAAGCGCAGTGATGACAGGTGGAGTAAGGCAGTGACCTAATGGCGTCCAAGAACTGGGAGACAAGCGCCTCCCAGTCCTTGGACACCACGTGTCGGTCGTCCGGCGACGAGATGGGCGGACGACATTGTTACCATCGTGGGTAGAACCTGCACTAGAGTTGCCCAACTATCGGTAGTTTCACTATCGATAGATGACCTCGAAAACTAGTAACAATATCGATAGTGCTATCGATAGTATCGATACCATCGATATCACAAATTAACTAATAATATTGATTGGAAGCAAATACTATTACATTATAATACTATCAATAGTATCGATTTTTTTAAAGTAATACTATCGGTACTATCGATATTATCGATAGTATCGTTGTACTAAATAATTAAAACTATCAATACTATTGGTAGTTTGTAAAACTATCGATAGTATTACACCATCGATAGTTTAATAACCGCCGATAGTATCGTTTCCCAATTACAGCTTATGTAGCAAGTAGTGTTAAACTATTCTCACTCACTGTGCCTTATGTTGTGTCACCGTTACTAGCAAAACTAGTAGCTGATTGTAATGACGGGTAAGTTAAACATATTTTAAATTAATATCCGTATGATTTTATCAATAGCAATACTATCGCCATTTATAAAACTATCGAGTGTGAGCTATCGATACTATCAATACTATCGATAGTATTAATACTATTGCCCTGTATCATACTATCGATAGACTATCGATCGTTTAGCGATAGTCGACTATCGATAGGCAACACTAACCTGCACCCTAACTACGTAACACACAATCACAATCTGAATCTCCATGTTTGAAAAATGTGTCTGCTCAACAACTTAAATAACGCAATGAATGTTGTTGAACTGTCAAAATGAAAGCCGTCGTTCCTGTTAATGTGTTACGCAATTATCCCGCTGGATGAGGCTGGCACAGGAGCGTGGGGATTGGCACATGCAGTGGGTGAAGTCGGGCTGTGGATGATGATGATGAACTTATTTTGGGGCTTATTTCAGTAATAATATTTTTGAAAATGAGCTAATAGTCCTTTCATTTGATACCCAACAAGGCACCATCCCAAAATAAGTATTTATTTTTAAATTCATTACTTTATGTCCTCTAGAGGGCACCACATACATCTTTTATGGGGTACTGTGTTAAATGTTACAATAAAATACCTTGTGATTAGTTTTAAATTTTCTTTCATTTAATTGCAATATGCAATTAAATGAAAGAAAATTTAAAACTCACATTAAACATACACTTTGTAAACAAGCATACTATAAATTAGAAGATTATATCCAAGATAAGAACGCTTGGAAACATGCTGGTCCTGCTCCATAGGACAATCTGGAGCCTAGACAAAATCAAACTGGTTGCTAATTTAATTGTAAATTTATAAATTTATACTTTTTTTTGACATTGATTTACATTCTGTAACTACCCCTTAACCAGGCTATGGATTGAGCATTTCCCACATACATTTTTAAGAGTTTTTACCAGGTTTTGGTAAAGAATCTACCACAATCTGTCAAAAACGCTAACATAGAAATAGTAGGTACTTATGTTAACAAAAAAAAAGTGGAACAGAACGCAAATGTCACTTTTGCAGCCATTTTATCTGTGGTCGGCCGCTAAACGAACATTTTTGTGACAAGTGTACCGTATTTTTAATCATTATGGAGAATCGGAGAAACTTAAGTCGTACAATTTTTTGATATGTTGTAGAATTTGAGTTTTTCTAGTGATTTGTGCATAAATTATAAGTAAAAACTTCAAAAATATCATGATATCACGAAATAAAACATGTGGGGAACCATATGCCTTAAGCCTGTGAATGCCTAATTATTGTGGGAGTTATTATATCCATTGCCCGGTGAATTAGAATCTTTATTTTATACTAGGTTTTTGCCACAGGTTTTATTTAGGATTTACTCACGGTCATTTATCGATATATAAATTGTGGGTAGTGTAAACTTTTGTCGTCATTATATTTGTCAGTCTACTTTAGTGTATTTTTTGTTGTTTTTATTTTATATATAGATAAAAAGTCGTCGTCTAGACAGGCAATGGGATTATGTTTTCCCACATGTATTTTTTCAGGTTTTCAGCTTATTTTCTAAATATAATTGATAAAATCTCATACCAAATTTTATTACTCATCTAAATCTACGAAAAAACCATTATTACTGCAGGATTTGTCCGAGGCCTGGTAAAGGGCTACTTTAACTCACACCCTGACTTATTACTTGTATTTTTTTTTTTTTTATGAAAATCGTTTACTTTTGCCATGTTTGTAAATATGTGAGCACCATGTATCTATCAAATAATTAATTTATATGTCATGGTTTCATTTTTAAATCTTTTACCTATTGTGGTATAGTAATTTTATTTTAGGTGCATCATGTTCACATATTATTATTATATAATTAATGTATGCAAAATTATGTAAAATATTTTAAAACAGTAACGGTGGAGTTTCTTGCCCGTTCTTCTCCATACGAAAACTACCTTTTGGAATGGGCGACTAGAATCAATTCTATTTTTTGTAATTTCTGACGTTCAAAAGTGCCTTTTATGTGCCTATTTGAAATAAATGCTTTGACTTTGACACCAGATTGATTTTAGAGTGACGTCATATAGCCTATAAACCAGTTGATGATCAATATACTCTCTAAAGATACCTCATTTGTCAAATTATTATAAGTACTTCTGAAGTTATTAGGGAACAGATGAACATACATGCAAACCAGTTAAAATCATATACAGAGGGTATACGATTTTAATAGTCAGGTAAAAAATAAATTACCTTTCTCCTCGATACCATTCTTCTTGTCCAATGCCTTCTTCAGCTTGGCAATGGTGGCGGACAGGTTATGAACGCCCAGCATCAGGTCCCAAGCTTGCACGAAGCTGCTGTCACTCTCTAGAAAGGAAACAAATAGTTTGAAGGTATGAAAATCCATAGTGCATTTATTTTTTATGATTGGCATCTCGCAGTTCAACCTATTTAGGAGGTTGTTGTCTGCATATCTGGACTTGCAAGATAGTACACCTTTATGTTTTTTACAATACTTACACCTGATACTGCAACAAGCATAAAAGTATAGCGCAGGCATCACCAATTAGTTTCATTGGGGATCTATTCGAAAAACAATAATAATATTATTTTATTATAAATGTATATACTGTTGCGGTTTGTTTGGCAGACAATTACTGGCAATTTTTTTAAATCAGGTAATAAACAAATATTTGTGAAAAATTATATTTTTTACTTTGAATTATCATCTGAAGTCTGGAGTGAGGACAGCAGCAAAGACAAAGCGCAGGCTAAATTAAATGACATATTCAACATTTTTTTTTAATTTTTTAGTTACATTATACGACATTATTGACCTATTTTGTGGGTCCGCACAAAATAGGTCGGCCGTCCGGTTCCCGACCGTGGGCCGCCTTTTGGTGACTCCTGACAATAGCGTATCCCTAAACCCTTTGGATTTGCTGAGTAGAAAACGGAAAGGAAGGCTATTGTCGACCATACAGTTTGATTATTATACCTTACGAAGGACATTACATTGCATTGAAATAGATTTTTTTTTATCCTGATACATGGAGTAGTTTTCGATGTGAGTAAAACCGCGAGCAACAGCTAGTGATAAGGTGATAACAACGCACAGCTAAATAATAGTGTGAGTAAACTTACTGTCGTGAATAAGATGCTCGTAATAATTGGTCGCCAAGACTGGGCTCAGCTTGGACATCGGGTACGGTCCGATGTATGAATTTGGACGTTCTCCTTCCTTCACAGTCATTTTCGTTGAAAAACGATATCAAGCTCGTACAGAAAGATGAAATAGCACAGAAGTTACAACTCGAATGACTGGCGATGTCTATCAAAAAGTACTCTGTCTGTGCTAGCGACTGCGGCGCGGCGTATACAAATAGCAAACAATGGAAAATTGGCAATGAATCGATTTTTTTTTTTTTTTTTAATTATTTATTCATGACCATGGATACAATGTCCTTCAGTCGTAATCTTTAAACATACATACTACTCTTATATTAAAAATACATATTGTGTGTTTACCGCTCGTACGAGCTAAGTACATCTGAGAGACGATGAAATTATCTAATTAACAACAACAAAATATTAAACATAAAAATAAATAATAAAAAACAATTAAATTTTTTCTATAGTATTCAGTATATATCTAAATAATGGATTAAAATAAACAGTTTTGGAAAGTAATTCCTGAACGTGGCGGGGAACACATAACGAGTTTTGTTCTGCTATGTCACTAATTTCACTGACAAGTAACAGTCTTTGCATGGCAAACGATTCACAATCAAATAAAACGTGTTTTATATCCGCATTTTCTTCAGAACAATAGGTACATTTGCTTTCACTGATAATTCTCATCCTGCAGAGATGAGCTGGGACTAAGCAATGGCCAAATCGCAAGCGATTAATGACGGTTATGAACTTTCTGCTGGAGTATTTGAATTTATTGTACCACGGCATTGTTGGTAAGTCTTGCTGTAATTCTGAATACCATTTTCCTTTTGTTTCTGTTGTTGCGTCCCAATAATCCTTCCATATCTTCTTAAATAATGTTTTAAATTGTTCATAATAATCCGTGAAAGGGACCTTAAAAGATTCTGTAATATCCTCGTCGTGATCCTGACGAGTTGCCAGATCTACAACCTCATTACCAACTATGCCACTGTGAGATGGAACCCACAAAAATTCTACATGTTTTCCCAACTTTTGTAGAGTGTACTTAATTCTATGTACAATATAATTTTGTTTATAACTAAAGTTACAATTACTTAGACTAGTTAGAACGCTTTTGGAATCACTTACAACTAATATATTATTTACACTATTTACATTTTTGCTTATACCATGTTCATTATTATTTACAATAGTATTTACATATGTTAGAGCAGCTAGTATAGCCCAACCTTCTGCAGTGAATATACTACAACTATTTGGCATTTTAAAACATTTGGTTATTCTCTTTTGTGGGTCATAATATGCTGCTTTAACGTAATCAGCAGTTTTAGATCCATCAGTGTAAATAATATAGAAATGTAATTTGTCATTCAAAAATTCTAAGAAATCATATTTATTTTTGACAGTATCTAAAAAACAATTGATATCAAAGTAAGCTAATAAAGTAGTGTATGGGAATTCATATACTGGCCACTTCTTTTTGATGTACATGTCACTTGTCAGGTTCTTTACTTTAACTAGAATGGTTGAAATTTCAGGCAGTGAACCAGAAATAAAAGTATTTGCTGAGATGGAGGATGTGACAGCTGACTGTGTGACCTCTAGAGGAAATTCAATTTTATCAAGAACTGTACTATTATTGCAAGATAACTCTTTGAGACAGAATCTCTCAGCCAGCTGTAAACGTCGCAAAGATAAGGGAGGTATAACATTTTCAATTTCCATAGAATTTATAGGGGTGGTGCGCATTGCTCCACTAATTATTCTTAAGCCTATATTTTGTATCACATCCAGTTTTCTTAACAATGTGGTACTTGCATTCATATAGGCTAAGCAACTATAGTCAAAATGACTTCTGACTATGCTTTTGTATAACATGTTAAGTGTTTTTGGGTCAGAACCCCAAAATGTTCCTGCTAAGCTCCTAAGGACATTGATGCTCTTCATGGCATTTAGACAGATATGATCAATGTGCTTATCAAATTTTAGTTTATCATCTATTATAACACCTAAAAATTTGTGATGATTGACAATAGGAATAACATTGTGGTTATATACAATATTTACAGTGGACTGTGCTAATGAATCTTTACTAAATAATAATACTGAACTTTTCTCAGAACTTATATCTAGTTTTAAAGTATTACTGTAATAATATTGTAATTGAGCCAATGCAGTATTAATATTGTTAACAGCCATATTCAAGTTTTGATTTACTGTATATAAAAGCAAGTCATCGGCAAATTGTAATATTTTGACTTGAGAAGTATTTACATATTTAAGAATCTGGGATGTATACAAGTTATACAACAGGGGTGAAAGTGTTGCTCCTTGCATTGTGCCTTTACTAACTAACCTAGGGCCATGGAGCTTATTATTGAATCTAACATACAAAGTTCGCTGGTACAAAAAATTAAAAATCCAATTTAATGTTTTACTTGGTAAGCCCAATTCATGCAAAACTCGAATTAGACATTCAATATTAACATTATCAAAAGCACCTTTGACATCCAAAAAAACACATATGACATTAGAATGACTAAGTTTAGCCTTTTTTAGGTCTGATATAAATGAAACAAAGCTTTCAGAGCAACTTCTGCCTTTTCTGAATCCATACTGTATATCTGGTAACTTGTCTTGAGTTTCAGCAAAGTAATCTAAACGTAACTTAAGCATGTTTTCAAAAAGTTTACCCAAACAAGATGATAATGATATAGGTCTATATGATGATGGAATACTTACAGATTTATTGGGCTTTAAGATTGGAATGACACATTGGGTTTTCCATGATTCTGGTATAAGTAGTGTATCCCAAAGTTTATTATAAACATTTAATAAAATTTGTAAGGCATTAGGGTGTAACTTTTTAATTAAAATGTATGGTATGTTATCCAGACCTGGGGTTGTATTCTTCCTACTCTTAAGAGCTATGTGCAATTCGTTTATTGTTAATGGACTATTAAGAAAGCAGTTGGTTTCAGATTCAACAGATTCTTTTAAAATATCATTTATATTATTTTCATTAATTATTGATGAGTCTGATAAGTTTTCTAAAAATTCAGGTACCCAATCATCATGTAAATATTTGTTAGAAGAAGAACCTATCCTTTTAAACTTTTTAATATAGCCCCATATTCTTGCAACAGGTGTCATTCTATTGAAACTACTACATAACTCATACCATGAATTGATACTCTCCTCTTTTAATATTCTTTTCTTTTGAGCATCAAGCTTTTTGTAATGTATGAAGTTGGGGATGCTTGGTGATGTTCTATATTCTAACAGAGCTTCCTTTGATTTTTGAACTGCCTCATTACATGTTTGGTTCCACCAAGGAGCTGGTTTTCTTAAAATTTGCATAGTTTGGTTAGGTTTTCGTTTTGGGACTGTATTTGTTCTTATATCATATAAAATATTTACAAAATTATCATACAGATGAAGAGGTTCCATATTATCAATGTCTAAATGAGAAAAACCGGTTTCTGATAATTCATAATATTTAGACCAATCTGCTTTACTATAAATATATTTTTCTTCCACAGGCCGGACTTCATATGTTGATGGCTTTACATTTAAAACTACCTGGGTTGGGTAGTGATAACTGCCCATAGGATCGTCATGAACCTGCCATTCACAAAGAGGAGCTAGTGCGGAACTTACCAGAGCTAGATCAATAGCTGATGCATTCCTGTTTGGGTACTGAACAGTGGTTGCTCTACCATCATTTAAAACACATACGTCAAATTCATCAATAAGGTTATATAAACTGTTACCCCTATTATTGTTTGTATGACATCCAAACAATATATGGTGTGCATTAAAATCACCCATGATAAGACATGGCTTAGGAATTTCAAGAAGCACCTTTCTCATTTTGTTAGTATCAAATCTGTTGCTATTGGGAGGACAATAAACACATAGGATATGCAATCTACCCATGGATGTTTCTATGGAAATACAGATATTTTGGACTGACTCGTAAAAAGTTGTTTCTATAACATTATAAGTTAAATTTTGTTTTATCAAAATACCTACTCCATTGTGTTTATTTACTGAATTTTTATATATAAAGTTGTATGATGTAAAACGAGGAATTACACTACTATTTTTTAGCCAAGTCTCATTTAACAGGCATATATCTATTTTTTGTTCAAAGAGAAATTTGTTTAATAAGGCCTTCTTACTCTGTAAGCTTTGTACATTGAATTGTGCTATATTTAAAAATGTATCCATCAATTAATAATTAAATTTGCTAACAATGTTTCTTTTATTCTTTTATTTGTTATTGGAGCATTATCTTTATTATTACCAAGACCAATTAATGATTTTACAATGGCGTTTATAATTATTTCATTATTTACAATTTCTTCAGCAAATGACTTTGAGTTATCACCCAAAGTCCTTTCATTTGGTTTTTTGAGAGCTGGGAAAACATTTGTATCTAACATAGTTGGAGGAGGTGTACTCACCACACTGGCATATGACCGACTGAGAAACTTCTTCTTCTTTTCTTCCATTTTTTGCTTCTTAATGGGGCAATCCCTTGAAATTGCTAGGTGGTTGCCGCTGCAGTTTATGCAAATAATTTCTTCAACATCACACTCTTTGTATGAATGTCGACCGGCGCAAGAAGAACACATTTGCTCACCACGGCAAGCTCTTGCAGAGTGGTTATATTTAAGGCATTTGTAGCACTGTAGCAATGGTGGTATATATATATGTACTGGGTATCTAAACATGTGAATGTATGCATACTGTGGCAATGCTGTTGCGGCAAATGTAACTGCTATTGTACCTAATGGTGTAAGTTTTCCTTCAACTTTCCTCATAAATCTTTTAATAGATGTGACTTCTACGTCACTTTGAATGTTTTTATAAACTTCCTCATTTGACATATTTTTCGGTACATAGCGGATGATGCCTGTTGTTTCCGTCATGTATGCAGGAACGAAGGCTTTTAATTTATTTTTTCCCAAGAAATGTTCCATCTTGAGAAAACTATTTGCAGGTGCAGGTTTTTTAAAAGTTATCCCAACTTTGTAGGCATTGACTCGATGTACACCTATGATGCCTTTAACATTTTCGGTGAATAATTTTGTTAGTCCAATTGGGTTTTTGTTGCCTAGTTTTTCGTTTTCCATTGATTCCACAAATACTACACAATCGCCACTGTGGCATTCGGGAAATTGTCTCTTGTAATTCGGTTTCATAAATATTTTGTAAGCTGCAGACTGTGCTGAATCCATGGGAGCCAATTTTCGCTTTTTTGGCTCTATGTCGATGGGGGCATCGCCCCCATCGCTTTCCGTTCCCATTTTACTATATACACTGGGAATATAATAAACTATCTAAGCAAATATACACAAAAATACAAATTAATATGTAGGAGAAATTTTTAAACACCCGCGCAATTTGATTTCCCGCCAGAGAATCCGCAATGAATCGACTCTAGCTAGTGTTGCCAGAAGTTTCGAATATATATTGATTTTCTGATTTGCTCTCTGAGGAACCAGTAAATAGAATATTCTTCCACTGACCTGTTGGCTGCGTTCCGAGTTGGGAAATAATCGATTTGAGCGGGCTTAAACCCGTACCGAATTAGCGTGAGCGCGATAACGATGTCCCGCGAATGACGTCATGACATACGCCATCTTGCGATAACGCCGACTATGCCTCATAATAATATCACCGTGAGCGCTGACAAAAATGACAGTGTGTCATGTTTTGAGTTGCATCATATCTTTAAATTAAACTAACGTGGCATTTTCGAAATTGTGCTTCTGGCTGACAGTCGTCACTTAACCAAAGAAGAAAAAATAATTATGGTGTTTATACAAAGAAATACTGTAATAATATCGTTTTTACATTGAGTAAGCACTGTGAGCACGATCACAAGCGTTCCGAATTGTTGACAGCTCTCAGCTGTCATAATCGTAATATCTAGATCGGAACGCATGTGAGATGATGTGTGCTGTGAGCGATTGTAGCTCATTCGGAATGCAGCCCAAAACACACTGACATTCTCACACACACACTCGTCATTTGTGACAGAGCTCACGGTGATCCATACTAATATGTATTATAAATTCGACTCTATCTGTCTGTATGTTAACTTTTCAGTTTTTACGCCTAAACCATTGAACGGATTTCGATAAAATTTGGCAGAGAGATAGATTGCATCCCGGGGAAGGACATAGGATAGTTTTTATCGACTTACCTCGCGGGCGGAAGCTAGTATTATTATAAGGCATGGTCGACGTTATCGCAAGATGGCGCATGTCATGACGTCATCTATGACGATTCACGAGACATCATTATCGCGCTCACGCTAATTCGGTACGGGTTTAAGCACGCTCTAATCGATTACATTTCTAACTCGGATCGTACCCTTAGTTGGAAAGTCTTGAAAACAAATTTTTGTTTATTGATCATTTCGTTCAGAGCCGTTTCATTTTAGTACCTACTGTTGTGCACTTAGAACTATGTTAATCTATGCTTAGAACCAAAACCAACGAACATGTAATAGCTTGAATGATGATTGTAATGTTTTGTTTCTGCAATACATATCAAAGGTTTTGCGAGCAAATAAAACAAAGTTGCCATTCGAAATTGATAAATAGGTACCAATGTTACCGATTTATGACTGGTCTATTTTTTTATCTTAATTTACTATCTAGGATTTGTCTTCAGTTGGCTTTGAGGCTTTTATACTCACAGTAATGATGGAAATAAGTGTGAGCCATGTGTACACGCAACGCAGCAGCGCTATTTGCTAGCCTCTTATCATTTTAGTCCCCGAGGTATCTGTCATACATAACTTAGGTAGACCATACCATTTATATCTAAATGGCCGAAGGAGGGTATATTCTGCTCAAGATTAGTTACATACCTTCATAACATAATCAGCCTATAAAGTTCTTACTGCTGGGACACAGGCCTCTGAGGGAGTGGGCCCTAAATCCATCACGCGAGCCAGGTGCGGGTTAGTTATATGTCACATGTCTTCGAATTTCTGATTCTAGGATATGATGGTTTCCTCACGATGATTTCCTTCACTGTTTTGAGAGCAGTGGTGATGAAATAAATTTCATAAAGTATAGGTAGCGCTTGCCTTGGTTCAAGCCTTTTTTTTTTGAGCCGCTATAAATATGTAGGACCTACTTACTTAAAAAATAGATCATTTTATACTTGCTAGTTTTCATTTAGAAATATCTTCCGATAATGCTACTTTATGTAGTTGTTGGTTGTACTTACGACTACGTGTCGATGTCTTATGTAGGCAGGTAGAGCTAAATAGAGGAAGGAGGTATTAAATTATGAAATAACAATACGAAATACATGGATTTACAGAGCTTTATTTTTGTTCGTTTAATTTTCGTAACTTTATTAAGAACTTTTTCTTTATAAGAAAAATCTAGACGTGGCCGTGATTGCTGAAAGCGCAGCGCGGGTCATCTATAGGTACTAATATTATAAAGCTGAAGAGTTTGTTTGTTTGGTTGAACGCGCTAATCTCTGGAACTACCAGTCGGATTTGAAAAATACTTTTAAAATTACGCTATGACCTTTAGGAGCCGAGCAAAAAGAAAATTTGTCAGAAAGAACGCTAAGCAAAAACGAAGTAATAGCGCGGGCAGGCGATGCGATGCGACGGGGTGGGTTGGAGTAACAAGAAATTTCACGCGGACGAAGTCGCGGGCAGAAGCTAGTATATTATAAAATGGACCGACCATGCTGGTTGAGGTAATTGGTACTCTCTCTGTCTGACTAACGACTGCCGATGTCTTGACGACCGAGCGGAGGTCTATCAAAAAGTACTCTGTGGGATTAACCATCCAATAAGATAACCCAAGCCCCAATCAAAGCCGACGAGGGCAACGACGAGCATGCCACATCTTTGGTTTACTGACGACATCGTCATAATTGCGAAGGCGCAGGAGCAGACTGACGGAATGCTGCGCAGTCTAATTTTCAAATTCAATACTTTGGTCACCTACGTTATATGCTCCTGTCGTTTAGGCTTTAACCTTTTAACCACCCGACTTCATATCAGTTGTCGTGCCCCCAGCTCCAGGCACAGCGAAAAATTAATACCTACCTGATAGAATACAGCCTAAGAGTCTGGTCAACTGGACCCACTCGAAATAAGTAAAAAAGCAGATTAAACGAGCTGTGCCATTTGGTCGTAAAAATACGACCCTGGCGTAATGGACACGAAAATATTTGTCGGATTAATCCGGCGGCGTAAGCGGTTAAAAGGTAATGAATGAATTCATTAGGACGAAACGCAAGAGTACCTATGTTGTGAAATATAAAATTTCTTAGGTTTTTTGAAATTTGCAGGTCAGTGAATATTTCATGGAACATCAATCAATAGGATTATATGAACTAAGAGGGTTGTATTGATGATTTTAATGATTATAATTCTGTAAATACATACTTGTTACGGTCGCGAATCACATTTTGTTCAACATACAACCTGACACTGACCTAAAATTGCAAAAAAACCTAAGAAAATTTGAATGTCGCGGGCTACCCTAGCGGCACAATTTTACTTACCCCTTTTTCTTTTATTTGTGTGTACATACATACTATTCTTTTAATTTTCTTTTCGTTTGCGTTAGCCTTAGACTCAGCTGATGTTGTGCTGGTTGACTCTAGGTTCCCCTCACCATCTAACCGGATAGGCCTACTTGAAATCAAAAGACGTGAGATCGAATAACACTTGCTCGAAAGCATTAACTCGATAGTACATTAAATCGATGAATTAAGAGCGCAGCAGTTCACTACCTCGATGCATCAAAATCTTGAATAAGTAGGTCGAATAATCGGAAGCATCTTGAAACATCATTTCTCGAACGACCATCTAATCGATTTACAGAATAGTTTTAAGGATTTTTATTTGAGTACGTATAATGAAACAAAAAGTCATGTACATACAATGCGGACGTCTTGCCGAGTTCAATCCACATCGAAGGGTCGCTTCTCGAAGTTGTGAAGGATTAAATATCTACCTAGGGCAAGTCATCCAGTTCGGTAGACACATATTTAAGAAAGAGGCTGACAGGAGGATCCAGTTGGGTTGGGCAGCATTTGGAAAGCTCCGTCAAGTATTCTCGTCGCCTACCCCGCAGTTTTTGAAGACGGAGGTCTTCAAACAGTGCGTCCTGCCCGTCATGACATCGGTGCTGAAACGTGGAAACTGACGGTCGGGCTGGTTCACAAATTCAAGATCGCTCAACGCGCTATGGAGCGAGCTATGCTCGGAGTCTCTTTGAAGGATAAAATCAGGAATGAAATTATCCGGGAAAGAACCGGAGTTACCGACACAGCTTGCAGAGTAAGCAAACTGAAGTGGCAGTGGGCTGGCCGTGTGTCGAAGGACCGATGGCCGGTGGAACAGACGAGTACTGGAGTGGAGACGGCGTATCGACAAGCGTAGGGTGGGACGCCCCCAGCTATATGGACGGACGACCTAAAGAAGGTGCAGGCTGGGGTAGACTGGATGCGGAAGGCGGAGGACAGGGTGCTGTGGCGCAGTCTGGGATAGGCATATGCCCAGCAGTGGACTGCGATAGGCTAAGTTGATAATGAAACAATATATGCGTAGAAATATAAATCAACTATAATTAATCATGAATATAAGTTAAGTTCAAATGGTACAAGTTTTACCAGAGGAGTTAGAAAAGATCACAACTTTCAACATTCGATTTCAGGTAGGGAACCCCCTTCTAACCACCCACCTACATGTGTCATTTGGGGGAACGGCAAAATAGGAGTCTTCTCAAGGTGGGCTCTTAAAGAAGGCAAGAAACGTTTGCTCCTTAAATCTGTTGTAACACTTAACTGTGTATTTAATAATAATGGATATATTGTGTTATAAAAACAGGACTTAAGTTTCCGCAATCGATTATTTTTTGATTTTTTCTCATCCTTTGGTTGTATTAAGGCTTTATTTACAGCACGAAAAATTATATCCAACAGTCTCAGTTCCTTTGTGGTAAAATTGTTTAGTTGGGAACATTCAATAAAAATGTTGTGTTTATGTGTTTTTTTTACAAACACCCGCACTGAACTATTTTCTTTGTCAAGTGTAGTGCTTTCCGGTATTAGTAAATCAAGAACATCTTTAATATAGGGTTTAGATCTACTCTTTGATATCGCTTCTAATGCCGATAGGGAAACATTAAATGAAACGAAATTATTTCGATTTCCGGAAATAACAGGTTTCTCTGGCTCTCGTGAAAATCTTATTTTGATATTAACTTTTTTGGTGACCAAATCATTAGTGTGCCTTGCAGATTTATTTAAAACTGTAAGTTTAGGTTTCCCAGTATTTAAACGCTTGCAACAGCAACTGCAATTTGTCGGAGAACATGTGTGGGCACTCCTTATATAGTTTACAGTATTGGGTAAAGCGCCAAGTGCTAGCAAACGTCCAGCAAATTCTTCGCGTTTATACCAACAGCAAATATTGCCCACGATATTGTTTGCGGTTTTCAATCTTAGATTTGGCAATTTTTGTCGGTAGTATCTAGTGTTTTTTATATGTAATTGAATCTGGCCATCTGCTCCGATTGAATAATATTCTCTTCCAAAATCAATATTTGTTGAATGTAAAAATGGTGTGTTTTGGATCTCTACCACAGGGTTCACAGAACTGTTATTTTTTTCGAGTTTAGGATAGACACTCATCGATTTTGAAAGTAGTGTTTTTCTTGATTTATCTGACAGTGGTAGTGATGTATGCACTTCTATCATTCTGTTTAACCAAACGCTATGAGATTCCATAGGCTCCCGTGAACTTGGTCTTACTGATGATGTCATAGTTTTGTTTCTACAACAACAACGGCAAAGATTAATTGCACATTTGTGTGGTTTTCTCATGAACCTCAGTGTTTCATGAGGAGCGAGCGGTAACATCGCTAAATTGTTTTCTCTTGTATACCAGCAACAGCAGGGAATGTGCGAAACATTTTTATCCATTTTCAGTAATCGGATAATTTTAGAATTACTATTATCAATACGAAACTTGGTATATTCCTTAATGAAGTAGGATTTATCTAGAGAATACATGTCGGCTTCTTTATGTTGCAGATCATATATTATTCTACTATGAAGCTTACGTGATTGGCTGAATGTTGGTAATGCTCTATCACTGACGAAGGGACATATTATTTTCTCAATTTTAGAAATCTCGCTGTCGGTACTTTGTTTACGAAGTAAAGTATATTTAATGTCTTCAAGTACAACTTTCACGGGTTTGCACATGGCTATCAGATTTTTGTTACGTTTAGCTATTCGGGCAACTTTTCTATTGAAAGTATTTATATAAAAAGATAAATCTTCGTATGAATAATGGGAATATATTGTGTGAGTACGTTTTCTTTTCCAGTTTAATTTTGGTTTACTCTCTTTGATGATTGAATTGATGATGGTGTCTACGCTCATGTCGGTTGTATCGTCCCTGAACATTTTCATTTCATCTAGTTTTGTCGTATACACAATCGGATTGGTGATCATTTCATGGTGAAATTCTAGTTCAGGTTTCTCTTCTTCGAAGCTTCCTGCATCAATCGGATTGATGATCATTTCATGGTGAAATTTTAGTTCAGGTTCCTCTTCTTCGAAGCTTCCTGCATCAATCGGATTGATGATCATTTCATGGTGAAATTCTAGTTCAGGTTTCTCTTCTTCGAAGCTTCCTGCATCAATCGGATTGATGATCATTTCATGGTGAAATTTTAGTTCAGGTTCCTCTTCTTCGAAGCTTCCTGCATCAATCGGATTGATGATCATTTCATGGTGAAATTCTAGTTCAGGTTTCTCTTCTTCGAAGCTTCCTGTATCCCCATCGCTAAAGTCCATCATTACCTAAAACAGAAAACATCTAAGTACACAAGCCAGCACATCAAGCTACCACAATCTGTCAAATTTCTTTAATCGATTTTCAACTTTATTCCTATTTGCATTAGGTTGAAGGTTGATTGGGAAAATTTGATAGTTTCGGGTAGTTTGATGTACTGGCGTCTGTACCTATTGTAAATATTACAATAGACATCCTATTAGTTGTTTTAGCGACTTCATTATAGGATAATTCAGTCATACGAAATTATAATAATATTGTTTGGAGAAGATATAAAAATAGGTAATATATATACAACAATTAGGGAGGTTATTATGATCAGTTGATAAAAAATAACGGGCAGTCATTAAATTATTCGGCGGTTGGTGAATTAGTGTGACAGAAAATATGAAAAAAAAAAAGAACAAAGGTAGGTTATATCATCGAACAAAGTTAGTACAAAAATACTCAAGTATATAAATGAATGGGCAGTAAGATAAATAGTCCGGCAGTTCATAGGTTAGGTTGGAACTGTGTATGGGTGGGTAAAAAATCGTGGATCAAACGACACAGGGCTATTGATGGGGTTATTTTCAGTAAAAAAAAAGTATCATCACTACAAAAGTGCTTTTAAGACAATACCATGATTTATGAGTATTGGTACTTTTTTCAATATTTTTAAGTCTCACGAAACATTATTTGTAACTTTATTACCTTACTGTAAAAAAATGTAGGTACTAGGTGCCAAAAATTAGTAGTATTAAAAAAACTTGCCCATTTAATGATGTTTAAAACGAGGGTACCCATTTTACTTTAATTGCCTATTTATTACAAATTTTGGTATTTTCTTAAAAAAACACTCAATTGTCATAACTTTTAAGGAGATCAAGTTACGGCTCTGCCACAGAGATGTTTTTTACTGCAAATAACCCCAACTATCGCCCTGTTTCGTTTGATCCACGATTTTTTACCCACCCTGTATAAATATTTTGGATTTGTATTACTTTACGTAGAGTCCTTCAAAAGTAGGATAGACGGACAGGCGGACAGGTGGATGGGCGGACAGATGGACAGGTGGAAGGGCGAACAGGCTGACAGTACTTTACTAATTTTACTATTACATATTATACATAATTATCTTTATTGTCAATTTACAAATTTTGGCCACTACTGCTTATGGTGACTGAAAAGCGTTTCAATCACTCCACACTGCAAACTGTTTCTATTAGTAATGAAACGTGAAAATTTTAATTTTTTTCAACACGCTCGTAAAGTGGCTCTTAATGAACCGCTTTTAGGTCCATATAAAGGCAGTGTATTAAAAACGCGTGCTTTTAACTTTATGTTACTGCACTAGTGCGATAACGCCACAGATAACTATTGACTAGTCGGAGATGTGCGCTTTTTTTAATCTCATCAAAGATGCATGGAGTGTCTTTGATGATATTAAAAAAGCGCACATCTTAATGACTATAATTCTGTAAATAAGTACCTGTTATAGTCGCGAATTATATTTTGATCAAGATACAATCTCACACTGACCCGCAAATTGCAAATTGGTAGACCGCGAAATTCAAATGTTCTACTTAGAACATTTGAATTTCGCGGTCTACCACTGCGCATTCACCTCAAGTTCGGGGGCACGCACACACACTAGTATATTATTTTTCTTAAGGCGAAAGCGCCAGGGTAGCCCGCGAAATTCAATTTTTTTGAGGTTTTTTGGAATTTGCTGGTCAGTATTAAGTTGTACGTTGATTAATATATGAATCGCGGCCGTAAGAAATATGTGTTTACAGAATTATAATCATTAAAGTCGTCAACACAACTTTCTAAGACCATATAAGTCCAAAGAATGACTGTTTCATGAAATCATCATTCTTTGGACTTACGTGGTCTTAGAGAGTTGTGTTGATGACTTTATTGATTATAATTCTGTAAACACATATTTCCTACGGCCGCGATTCATATATTAATCAACGTACAACTTAATACTGACCAGCAAATTGCAAAAAACGTAAGAAAATTTGAATTTCGCGGGCTACCTTAGCGCTTCCTCCTTAAGGCGAAAGCGCCAGGGTAGCCCGCGAAATTTGTTTTTTTTTTAGGTTTTTTGCAATTTGCTGGTCAGTATTAAGTTGTACGTTGATTAATATATGAATCGCGGCCGTAACTAACATGTATTTACAGAATTATAATCATTAAAGTCATCAACACAACTCTCTAAGACCACGTAAGTCCAAAGAATAACTGTTTCATGAAATTATCATTCTTCTTCATAAAGGAGTCATAACTGTTGTATTATACAACAGTTATGACTCCTTTATGAGAGAAAAAGATTCAAATTCAAATTATTTATTAGTCACAATTTTGTACAAGAATAGAATAGACTGTGACTCCCAAACTAGGCTTTTGCCTGTATCTTTACGTTTTGTACAATGTTATGTTTTGTAACTCATTAACTTAACTAATTAACTTTTTCAATTAGACGCTGGCAAATCAACGCACGAGTGTAGAGAGAATGTTTATCGTCGAAAGTACGATAAATATACTGGGCGTACTGTTTTTTTTTTGTAGGTTAGGTCTAAAAATTTCACATTTTATGTTTTTGTGATTGTGAATATTTGGGTTACAGTTTCTGTGTAAGTTTGTGGCTATAGACGTAAGTGCTAATGTGGAAAAAATGAATCTAACAATACAATACAATACCTACCTACCGTATCCCATGTCCATTGCAAAATATTGACTTTCTGATACTTCTACAGGCACTCAGGAGTTTAAAAAGTGAAACAACCTAGGTATGTATTTATCACAAAAGTCTGGAATGATTTGCTAAATTCCTCACTATCACAACATTCATGACAGCGCGGCGGCGACGGCGACGCGAGGATCGCGGGGACTGGGCGCGGGGCGGGGCTGCGCCGCCCGCCGCGCCGCCGCGCGCCGTGGCCGTCGCTCGTCACACGTTCGCTCCGAACTTCCGAATAGTTCCGATCCGATAGCGTGAAGCGCGCTAGCAGAGGGGTAAGAAGAGGTGGGGGGAATTCCTGCTAGCCAGCCGACTGAACTGAACTGAGGTGCGCAGGGGAAGGGGGAAAGTACACATTGCACTCATTGCAGAAGAGTTACTTTGTCGCAAATAAAAATGTATACCTATAGATATAATACCTATCTAATTAATCCTATCTCGCTTGTTAGGTACTTACATTACAAAATAAAATACCTAATAAATATTCCACAAACTAGTTAGGTAGGTACTGCAAAAATCCATAAGTACCTACTAATATTATAAATTCTAAAGTTACTCTGTGTCTGTCTGTCTTTATGTTACCTTTTCACGCCTAAACCACTGAACGGATTTCGATAAAATTTGGCAGAGATAGATTGCATCCCGGGGAAGGATAGTTTTTATCGACATACCTCGCGGGCGAAGCCTCGGGCGGAAGCTAGTACAGAATATAAATAAAATATTGACATAACCAAGTCCAAATAACCTTTTACTTTTGTTGGTAATCCATTAGCATAATATTAATATCTTTTGACATTTTCATTATTATTTTGTCAAGTAATTTTGTTTACCGACTTCATAGAAAGAGAATGTGAAGCATTCAACAATTTTAGGTACGTCTTATTACAAACATACATTAGATACCTACATGACTCTTATAAAATACCACTTACTTATGTAAGTATCTAGATAGGTACCTACTTGAGATTCGAATGGTGAGATGAGATTTTTCATTCCCACTTACCTACTAAGTTAAAGTTTTCACACAACACGGAAATGTAAGTTGAAACTATTTTTAGTGTTCCGTAGGAACAAGGAACCCTTATAGTGCTTATAGTTTCGCCAAATTCGTCTGTCTGGTACTAAAAACCTTTGGTAGATACTAAAAAGCTGTAACTTCGCATGGTTGTGAAATAAAATCTTGAAAAAGTTTTTTTTTTTTGGTAAGTACCTCCCATACTAGTACCTAAAGCGGGCATGATTTTTTGAAGTGGCTTCTTTAGGCACGTTGGGCATTTTTTGAGATAACTGTTACCGTAACCGACACCGCTTCGGATATGTTCGGCTGTCCTCGGGATGTACTCGGTTTTAATGTATATCTGATATGTCAGTGAGTGATGGCAAAGTATGTATTCTGTTTGTGTTTTGTTTATAAGACGATTCAAAATAAATGGTTAAGTTTTTTTTTTAAGTGAAAACTTTTTTATGTGCGTTGGGCATTTTTTGAGATGGCGAAAAAACCATTGAACTCGCGCCACTGTTACCGTAAGCGACATCACGCATGTTTTGTTTATAAGACGATTAAAAAAATACTCGCTTTGGATGTGGTTTTTTTACAAATATTCGGAGTATGTCATGGTCATGTTTCGATTCAGGGATCCGATTGCAAATTATTTAAGTTTTAAAGTACTTACTTACAAAGTTATTTTTGTAAAGAGTCATGTCGTCGTCATCGTCGACTATCAGTTAAACCGTTGTTTTTGGAAATGTGAATAGTATTCAAGATAGTAGTAGGGTTGGAACCCATAATTAAAAAGATTATGATGTTTTTATGTAACTTTGCTATTTAAGTCAACCGCAGAAATACTTAATTTTTCATATTTTTTTCGAAAAATACCTACCTTTCGTTAAAAACAATAGGTAGGTACTTACTGTGGAAATATTCATCTCAACTACTGAACCTTAGTGCGTGAACGACACGCACTTGGCCGGTTTTTTGAGCGGGCAGCCATATTGGGGTTGCCATGACGACTCGATTGTTTATTTCTTCGAAACGACTGTAAACCGAGTTCTAACTAAATTGTTCTAAAGCTGTGTTTATTATTAAAAATAATTAAAGAACCTAACAACAATTATGTAATAATAATAAAGTATTAGATAATATTTAATAGACGTTTAAAGTGTATAAAAAAACCAGTGAACTGCGTGTTGTGTTTCTCTTTAGTTATTATTGTCGACAAAAGACAAATCCTAACAAATTCGTTTGTTTTAAAATAAATTCGAACAGACACGAAGTTGTATTATAAAAAAAAAACAATAAAAGAAGTAGGTACCTAGGTACCTATAAATAAAAAATTGACCTAATTATGATGACCCCATGCCCCGAGTCGTGACCCGTGACAATGGGGTCGAAACCAAAATGAACTTGGTAGGTGGGTACCTACTAATATAAATTCACATCAAGCTTTTATTTCCCCAAAGGGTTTGGCAAAAGAGTAGGTACCTATTATACAGTAAGTACACCAACTTAGTAGTATTTAAAACGTTTTGTGCTTCGTTGCGGAGTAAGATAATGAACGGTGACATAATTTTGGTTAATTTACGGACAGACAGTGCTAATATGTATTGTATTGACTTTCAAGTTACGAAGAAACTGAGTCGAATTATCATCGATAATTTTTTATCAAGTGAGTAAGTATTTAAACTACACGCAAGGTCGCAAGCTGCCACGCTACGCTACAATAGAATTGGGCTGGATACATCTGGGGGCCTAAAAAGGCCACTTTGCAGAATCATAAAACGATATCATTATTAATCGTAATGGACAGTTAACTGTTAAGTTAATCGGATCGAATCAAATTCCATTGATGAAGAATTTTTCAGTAATTTTTTTTTTGTCTGTGCTAAAATACTAATCAGTCCAATCCAAATCCAAACCCTATCTCTTTGATTATACTTACATAGTGCAGCGAAAAAAAGAAAAACACGGACTGTCTTCGCCATAATTATTTTGATTCATAACGTTATCATTTTACTATTCTGCCAAAGTGGCCTTTTTAGGCCCCCTGCGCATCTGCCGCTTGTCAGAAGACGGCCATGCTCTAAGATAGCCCGCGAAATTCAAATTTTCTTATATTTTACGTCGTAATCCTATTATTTCATCAAATAGTCATTCGATAGGATTATAATTATGAACTTTATTAGGAAGGTTGTATTGATGATTTTAATGATTATAATTCTGTAAATACATACTTGATACGGTCGCGAATCATATACCTATGTATTGTTCAACATACAACCTGACACTGACATGCAAATTGAAAAAAAAACGTAAGAAATTTTGAATTGCGCGGGCTACCCTGGCGCTTGCCCCTGGCATGCGACAGCGCGACAGGCCCAAACGGAGATGGCGGCATGAGCTGGGCTCCTTCAACAAGAACTGACCCTTAGCAGCCTTAAATAGAAGTCAAAAGAGAGTAGGGAGGCCTTTGCCAGTAGGACATCACAGGCTTTAAAAAAAAAAAAGTGTTAGGTACCAGACGCCACCACATCAACCTACCACAATCTGTCAGATTTCTTCAATAGATTTTCAATTTTATCGCTAAAGCATAAGGTTCAAAGTTGATTGGGAAAATTTGACAGTTTCGGGTAGCTTGATGTGCTGGCGTCTGTACCTAATAAGTACCTAAACGTAAAAAATATGCTGATAAAAAAAAATCTAAGTTATAATAAAATAGTAACGAAATTGGTAACGAAGAATTTTTGTCCTTTGTCTGGATGTATGTTCCGAATTGGCACTTTTCAAATAATGAGAATTTTTTGACGTTGTAGGACACCCTCCCAAATTTTTTAAAAACGTGTTTTTACCTAAAACATTACTAACATATTAAGACTATTATTTTGTAGGTAAATGAGGTACTTATATTATAAATTTCTAGGAATTAGATAATGGGGGAAGCGCTCAGTAAACTGATATCGGCGGGAGGCGTGCAGGCCGGGGGTTCAGTCCTCGACAGAGTCATATCGCAGCCCAGCAGTGAAGACCATACAGTGCTTTATAAACTTGCAGATTATAAAAAGGGTGTGTATTTTATCGATTATATTACCTACGTTATTTTTTACTGTGCAGGTAATAATAATAATTTGATATTGATTGTAGTACCATAAAGTAAGAGCAGTACAAGTGTCCCAGTGGTAACGACTTACGAGTTGTAGGTCGTGGGTTCGAACCGAACTCAAAACCCAATCAGGCTCTTTAGTTTGTGTAAATTATTTCATCACCACTTGAGTATTGTTTTCGTTCTATTTTTTGTTGTATTGGCGTGGCTAGCTGACATATTATGGTAAATAGTTCCATTTAATGTTCTGTGTCTCGTAATGTTAATGACCTAGCGTCTATTATTGTATAGAATCAAGTTTTGCTAACTGAACAGACAAATGTGCTGCTGGGGAGTTTGTTGCGGCACTTATTCTCCCCAGCGAAAGCATTAGGAAGTGGTTAAGGGCGGGCATTTCGGGGATTGTCTTATATAATTTTGACGTTCGAAAAGTGCTGATTCTCAGCCTAATTTGAATAAATGACGATTGATTTTGCCATTTATAATTTTAACCTTTACACAAGGCGGTCGCCTGCTCGAAGCGTACACTAAAGGTGGAATGCTGGCGGCCGAGAAGTCGATCAGAGATGAGTTCGCGGCTTACATGTACGCCGGCGGGAGGGGCAGGGTCATCAACCGCGCTGAGTACCTGCGCTGGAAGTTCAGGGACCAGGAACAGGTCAGTGATGTCACACTGTTTAATTCAACGAACTGTACGAATTGAGGCTCCTACTAACAGGCGCGACACGACACGCGACACAAGCATCGCAGGTCGCGCAACGAGCGGTGCCTTTGTGTCGCGCGCGATTATATCGCGTGTCGCGCCTGTTTGTCGGAGCCTTTAACGGTATTATACAGGGTCAAATTAAATTAGTTAAATTAGCGAAACTGCAGTTGTGATGGGTATAGATATCCAAACACGATAAAATAAAATAAAAAAATATTTGGAGTTCTTTTTTTGGGGCTCAACGACCGCTGGTAGTTTTGTTATTTGAAGTATGAGTTGGGACAATAGGTTTTCTTTTTAACCGACTTCAAAAAAAGGAAGAGGTTCTCAATTCATGTTTGTTACCTCAAAACTCCGTTATTTATAAGCCGGTTTGCAAAATTATTTTTTTATTTGAAAGGATTTACTTTCAGATTGGTCCCATAGAAATTTCATCAAAATCGGTTCAGCAGTTTGGTTTTCAAACCAAAATTACTAGTAAAAATTCTAGTAGCGTCGTATATGCTTTCCTATGACTTTTCAGTGGTAGCTTAGTGGAATTGTCATGGGATGCGTGCCGTATTCTTACACAGGTTAAGCAGAAATGAAAGCTATATTACGCCGATATTTTTGGGTCCCACGGTCCCACCCATGTAATAGGGACTAGGGTGCGATGCAATTACCATCAACGGGGTACAAATCCAGAGTCCGGCCTATTACAGGAGAATTCCTGAGGGATAAGCTCAATCAACACTTTGCCAGACCTAATAACAATAACAAGGTTCGACCATGTCCTCATCCTCAGCAGTAGCGCTTGCGACCACTGTAGGTACGGTCAGCAACAAAAGTTGATTAACACTTCAGTTTTTTTAATCTTATAGTTATTGAGCAAAATATTTGTTCAAAATTGCAGCTGGCTTTTCACATAATACAATAATAGTAGCAAAGAGTTTATATTCAAAAAAATGTACTTCGGCTGCAATTTTGAACAAATATTTTGCACAATAACTAAGATGAAAAAAACTGAAGTGTTAATCGACTTTTGTTGCTGACTGTACGAAAAAAAAGAAAGAATAAAAATTATTTGGACACAGTTCGTGAAACACAAAAATAATAATAATGTTTCATACACCAATAGTGTGAGTTCCAACGAATCTTCAGCCTTATATTGGTTTTATGAGTTTATGGAAACCCCCAGGTGGTGTTACCAATAGAAGCCTCGCTCTCTCCTCACGACCCGCTCGCTAAATGGGAGGACCACACCGCTTGCTGGCAGATGTGCTACAGAGGCGCTCTGGGAGAGTCGCTACTTCATGTGCTCATTATTTGTGATACTAAGGTAAGACTGCTTTATATCCTATTCTTATATTTATCGGGTCAAATTAAATTAGCCAGCGAACCTCCGCAGACGTTATAAAGATAATAATTTTATCAGTTTTTGCACGACTCTTAGGCTGAGGCTACATTAGGCCGCGACGCGACCTGCGACACATGAGCGATTAAAACAAGTAAATGAATGCTCACGTATATGGCTACACCGTACATCAAATATTACTAGCGATCTTTGATTTCTTTATGCGATAGGAACAACATTACTGAAATCACGGCATCGGCTACATCAATGAGCGAAATTGAAGCGAATTTATTAGAAAATTGCTTTTTTTTTCGCTTGTAATGTAGCCATACCATGTTTTTCTCGTTTCGCTCTTCCAGTCGCATCGCAAATCGCTGCCTACTGTAGCCTCAGCCTTAAGGACTGCATAGAAAAGAAAGAGAAGCGCGATGACACAACGCTGATAATTTATTGCAAAATATGAAGCAATTATTTAATTACAAATAGTCTATTATTTGGACATTAGAAATGTAAAAAACAGGAGAAGTGGCAAGGGGGCGTGTGTGTGTTCACGCGGCATGAGCAACATGGGCCTGTACTAGGCAAAATTAAATGGCCGTCTCCGCGAACTAGTGCGCTTTCGACCGTGATCGTGGTAAAACATAAAACCGGCCAAGAGCGTGTCGGGCCACGCTCAGTGTAGGGTTCCGTAGTTTCCCGTCCGTCACAATAAGTGTTCCCACTTATGAGTTTAAAAGTGGATATCCATCCATCGTATCTACGATTATACTACAAACAGTCCAGAAATTATTTTGTACAACTTTTTGTCTTTTTTGTACAAAAACTGTTGTTTCCATCGAGTTCAAAATAATTTTCCTAGAAAGTCCATATAAAGTTCTACTTTTCAGATTTTTTTCATATTTTCTCAACTTATGGTTCAAAAGTTAGAGGGGGGGGGACACATTGTTTTTTACTTTTGGAGCGATTATTTCCGTAATTATTGACATTATCAAAAAATGTTTTAAGTAAACCCGTATTCATTTTTAAATACCTTTCCAACAATATATCACACGTTAGGGTTGAAATTAAAAAAAAAAATCACTTCCTACTTTACATATAGGGGGGCTACCCTAATAAAACATTTTTTTCCAATTTTTATTTTACCACTTTGTCGGCGTTATTGATATACATATTGGTACCAAATTTCAGCTTTCTAGTGCTAACGGTCACAGAGAATAAGCGAGGACGGACAGACGGACAGACAGACATGGCGAAACTATAAGGGTTCCTAGTTGACTACGGAACCCTAAAAATGAAGAGTTGTTCAGTGGTTTCCTGTTTCTTTCAAATATCTATGGTTAGGACTAAAAAATTAAAAAAAACTAGTGTTTTAGTATGTTGCTTGTAGAATAATCTGACAAAAAATCAAAATGATGTAAATGGGTAGTTCTTCAAAAAGTATTCTCCGCGTAACTTTCATGGCGAATATTTTTTTTTTAATAATCTACATTTAAATGTACCCACATTTAAGACGCTGTAAAAATAATACGTATTTTTTTATTTTATGTAAATCGGTGCATAAACTACTGAGATATTTTATTTTGAAATTTCTGTGCCCATGAAAGTTACGAAAGACGGCACGAAAGTTACAGACGTATTTTCTACAAGCAAAATATAGTTTCAAATCCTTATTTTTTCTCAAATTTCCAATTTATAAATTGCCATTTTATATTTTTAGTGTTCGATAAATTTTTTTTGTTGTGTATTTTTGTGGTGTACAATAAAGTATATATAAATACAGTGTGTTAGGTTAAACGAGGGACGTACTTTAAGAGAGTGTAGTACTCATGAAAATGAACAACTTTTACTAAGACACCAACACTGAAATCGAGAAAATAAAACCAGCCTCTCTATACATTTTCTGTTCGCATAACTGGACAAAATGTAGGGAACAGCTGTTTTTTTTTCATATTTTTGAGTCAGCCCCATATTAAAAGTTGTTCATTTTCATGAGTACTACACTCCCTTAAAATATGTCCCTCGTTTAACCTAACACACTGTATAACTAATAAATAAAAGACTTATTATTTATGAATCAACTTCTATTTGAGATCAACAATAATTATAGTGTTTTGAGATATTATTAGTTCTCATCACTCCTTATTAAATTAGATTGGTAACAATAT
Organism: Luperina testacea; assembly: GCA_927399505.1. Taxonomy (NCBI): domain Eukaryota; kingdom Metazoa; phylum Arthropoda; class Insecta; order Lepidoptera; family Noctuidae; genus Luperina; species Luperina testacea. The sequence goes on along the minus strand of OV656777.1, from coordinate 8,547,439 downwards.
GGGTAACAATTGCTTTGCTCCCGGAAATTAAACTTTAAAATTTACAACATAAACATAATTATTACTTACTAATTATTGCTGGCAGATAATGGCCCCGATTCTGTTGTTCACAAACTAAACTAAATTTAAGTTCAGGCATCTTTTTCTTTCTATTTCATTATGAAAAGGACAGAAGATAAATATTAGTTTAGTCCTCATTTCAAAAGAAAATCTTCTGAAAAATGTGGTCACAAATATATTGATAAAGAAAGAAAACTGATGCACAAAAGAATCCATGAGCTTAAAATATTATGAAACTATGAGGACTAAACTAATATATTTATCTTCTGTCCTTTTGCAGGTAAGTTTTGAGTTTACATACTGTGTAGCGCGTTTTGAATTGGTGGGACTACTTAATTCGGAAGGAGCACAGCTTGAAATGATTGAATTAGTACTTACGGAATGCGAAAAAGTTGAACTATCTGAGTCATCATCATAGTGCGGGGAAGCTGTACGATTATTATTTAGTCTTAACCTTGTCGGGCGTATTTTAAGAGGTCTTGCACATGCAGGTGTGTCACATTTGGCAGCAGGCATTGGTGGCGACGCAAGAGCCGAAGAAGATGTTGGTTCTTGCAATGCAGGGAAGAACCCAGTGGATGAACCCAATGAAACTACTTCAGAAGAACATGAAGCTTCAATGTGTTGTTTATACTGTCTAGTTACCCGTCTTGAAATGAAGTCGCTTTTTTGAGATCCACGCGATGATGCTGGCGCTAGTTGAGGAGTAGGTGATTTAGGAGAGCACAGTGGGTCTTGAACTAAATTTGGAGATTCGGGGCACTCGATCATATTTTCCTGAAGAGCAACGTTCTCTCGCTCTTTCATTCTTTGACGAAAAAGTCGGTTTTTTATGCGGTTTTGCTCTCTCACGGCTCTTTTCCTTCTACTACTCATTTCACTAACTGGGATGACATTCCCTTCTGCTTTTCTTTTGTAGTACCTTTCTCTTGCCTTCATTTTTACTGCATTGTGTAATTCTGTATCATTTTTTATTCTTTCTCTTCTTCTTATCTCTGCTAGACGCTTTTTCTCCCGTCGCTCCTTTGCACTTTGCGGTGCCATTTTCGCTTTGAACGTAATCTGAAAATAAATTTAACCAGAAAAAATTAACACGACTGCTGTGAGTAATTAATGTAAAGTACAAGACAATCAGAAAGTATGACGGTGACGTTGGGACTTTTTAAGCAAGAGGGATACAATTGGTAAAACAGCCCAATATAAATATATAAATAGTTAAATTGACTACGAGAAAACCTACAAACAGAAACACATACCTACCTACTACGAGTCGTTAAAAGAAAAAAAATTAAACACTAACTACGCATAAACACTTATACAAATACATGACACCTTTTTTGAGCTTCACGATAGCATCTGCAGCGTCACAAGTAATCTAAATTTATCATTCAATGGAGATATATAACTTTCGTGGTGCCCTAGTTAACTTTCGTGGACAAATTACCACGAAAGTTATGAAAATTTCACATTTTTGAGAATTACGATTAAACTTATTGGTAAATAAACAAACAAAGTACTTGAGAATAATCTCGAAGATCTATCTTATTTCTTAATACAAAATGACTTGGAAAATTATAAGCATTATCCTTCAAAATATGCGCATGAAAGTTTCTAGAACAAGGCTACTTGAAAATATTCAAAGAATAACTCACCTCGTATTTTTTTTGTTTAGAAGCGATGAACGTACGTGTCTCGCCCACTGACGCCGGGATACTACTGAGCAAGGAACATCTACTCTACTGAGCGTCCGCGGTCCGCGCAGCTAAAATGTGTAGCGACAAGTTGGCGCTCTTGGAAGATCATACGTGCAGTTTTGTTGCGCGCTCTCGAAACTAACAAAATCGTGTGACAGAGACATAAAGCTTATTAACTATTGTCACTTAAGAGATAAAATTAATATTCTTTGATAATTATAATGCATAGTTAAATACAATTAATTAGATTTATTACATTATATGCTTATGAATTGAAACCAAAAGTTATCAAAGTTTGCCGTGAGCGCGAACAGAGTGTGACGCGCGAAGAACACCGAATTTGCTCCCGTTTTCGACATTAGATATTTTTTTTAATAAATATTAGAAATAATTTTAGATGTTTAATGTTTAAATTATGTACACATATAAATAAAGATTAATCTGTATTTGGTCCTAAGACTGAATGTTTAATAGGTTACGAATTAAGACCGTGTGACTGCGTTTTGAGGGACCTCGAAGAACTACCCAAATGATGTATGTATTCAATTCCAGATTCACACAAGACTAGCAAGAACTCTAGTGAAATGCTTTCCGAAACTGTCACTGGATGTCGTCGAGGGGGAGGAGTACTTAGGCAAGTATATTATTAACACTAACTGGTAGCATGATCGGCCTATAATGTTCCCACCGCTTGGACATACATAGGCCTGCCTGCTCTTTGTGAGAGGGAGTGGGCCAAAATGCGCCACGCGGGCCAAGTGCGGGTTGGTAGTAGTCAAATGTCTTCGAATATTTTGTTCTAGGACCTGCCGGTTTCCTCCCTAATTGGTGCGTTCGTAGAATTCTAAAAAAATATAATTTAAAAATGTCATCTATTTAAATTAGGCTGGGAGTCAGCATTTTTTGAACGACAAAATTACATAAGGTAGTCCCCCAAAACGTCCGCCCTTCACCACTTCCTAGTGCATTAGCTGGGAAGAAGTGGCGTAACAAACTCCCCAGCAGAATACAGGATGGCGGGGACATCGTCGCGCAACATCATGGATTTAGTACATGATTCTGAACACCCTGCGTTGAAATTTTTCGAAGGTTATTAAAAAAAATTGCTGTTCATACATTTTGACCACGTAGCTATTACACTTTTAAATTCTATGATACGGCCGATTTGTTTTTTAATACTTAACCGACGAAAAATTTCTACGCTATATACCCATCTAGGATCATGTGCTGAATTTATGATTACAGTTAGCACGTCGATGTCCCTACCACTACCACCCTGTATAATGAAACTATACACTTGTATGATAGAGATCAGTGAGTTAAAATGATTGGTACAACGTAAGGGATTTGAAGATCGCCAACATTGATGAACCACCACCCATTTCTAGAGAAATGGTGGAATATTGTTCAATGTTTATGTTGAAGGGGCCAGTTCTCTACACCTGGCTATAGCTTACAGCAACAACGAGCTGGTTCAAGACTTAGTGGAAGCGGGCGCCGACGTCAACCAGAGAGCTATCGGTAAGTTCCAATAAGGACTATTTTATTTTTATTGTTTTACTTCTTTATTTTTAAGAGCATCACAATATCCTACATCTCCTTATCCTCTAAACCGCAGTCAATGATTTTTGTTATAAAATATTCCGATTCGACTTATTTTTAATAGAATTCTTGTAGGGCGGCAATCTGTAACCATGAGTTTAGCACACTTGATTCTAGAGTAGGTAAAAATTTGCGCGCAAGGGGACGCAAAATATAAAAAAAATTGCTAGAAAAGTGCAAATTTTATACCTGCGCGGTCAAAATGTATAAAACAGCAAATATTTTTTTAAAATAACCGACGAAACATTTCAACGCAGTAGGTGTTCAGAATTCAGAATCATGTATTGAATCTGTGGTAACAGGTTGCACATCGATGTCCCTGCCACCCTGTGTAGCGGGCACAGCTTATATCCATAAGCTGTGCCCGCAACTCTGCCCGCCCTATAACTGTGCCGCACCGCTAGTCTATTTTTATTACATGCTCTGCCAACAGGCAGTTTCTTCCTCCCCCGTGACCAACAACACGTGCCTCCAGCGAGGCAGACGAACTACGAAGGTCTGGCGTATTTAGGCGAGTACCCATTAGCGTGGGCGGCTTGCTGTGCCAACGAGGGAGTGTACAACCTGCTCTGTGATTCCGGAGCCGACCCGGACGCACAGGACTCGTTTGGGAACATGATACTGCATATGGTGGTCGTGTGCGATAAGCTGGTGAGTTTTGGTTGTACTCAGCTTTTTTATTGTATCTTATCATACCTCTCTGCTCAACCCTTCGGAAAACAGGCATGGTAGTGTATGTCATGTTATGTAGTGATTTTAATTTACGATTTCCCTATTAAAAAAAAACGTGTTCGGTCGGGGATCCCCCATCAGGAACGAAGGTCCTTACGCGATTCTCGCACGCACTAACACACTCTTAATACATATAATAGGTTCGCGTTTTTAATACAGAGCCATCTAGTAAAAGCTTTTAGAAGCTCTCATAAAATTGTCGCCATCTTGGATTTTCATTATAATATATCTAGAGAAAGTCGCATAACGCTTTTTAGTTACGTCAATATTTGTACCAGTTTATTCCTACTCCAAAAAAAAAAAACTTTATACTCACTGTTTCCTCATAAAAGGACATGTTTGGCTACGCGCTCCGACACCCGAAGGTCCCCGCTAGCAACGGTCGTATGAACTTGGCGGGATTCACGCCGCTAACACTGGCCTGCCAGCTGGGCCGAGCGTCCGTCTTCCGGGAGATGTTGGAACTGTCTGCGAAGGAGTTCTGGCGCTACTCCAATATCACCTGCTCTGCCTACCCGCTGAATGCTCTGGATACCTTGCTGCCTGATGGGAGGACAAGTGAGTTTTTTAACCGACTTCAAAAAAAGGAGGAGGTTCTCAATTCAGTTGAATTTTTTTTTTGTTTGTTATGTTATGAGTCTTATGAGGTAGGTAATAATCAAAAAAAAAACAAAAAATAATAAAATAGATACAGTCGTGGGAATTATAAACATATGCATAGACTAGACTAAAATAAAACCGTGGGGCACGTCACATTAAGTCGATAATTTGTAGACAATTGACGTGCCCCACGGTTTTTAAACATTGCAATGTATGTTTAACATAAAACCGTTTAACTGAAAAAGTTTTTTTACCAATTTTTTTATTTTCTAGTTTTTAGTTTTTATTTCGCATTCTGTTTAATTCATTTACTTAGTGCTTGAAAAAAAAATTGTTATCAGCCATTTGGTAGCGGCGGCCATCTTAGATTTCAATTTTACATAGTAAATTGTATTCTACTTGTTGAGACCTTTCATTTGATACCCATGTTGATGGGATTGATAAAACCTAAGTTATCCGCCATTTTGTAGAGGCCGCCATCTTGGATTTTAATTTTATATAGTACATTGTATTATACTGGTTGAGCACTTTCATTTGATACCCATATTGATGGGATCGATAAAACCTACGTTATCCGCCATTTTGTAGCGGCCGCCATCTTGTATTTCAATTTTTTATAGTATATTGTATTCTGCTTGTTGAGCCCTTTCATTTGATACCCATATTGATGGGATTGATAAAACCTACGTTATCCGCCATTTTGTAGCGGCTGCCATCTTGGATTTCAATTTTTTATAGTATATTGTATTCTGCTTGTTGAGCCCTTTCATTTGATACCCATATTGATGGGATTAATAAAACATAAATTATCCGCCATTTTGTAGCGGCGGCCATCTTGAATTTATAATGATAATGAATAAACATAATTGTATTGTCACCAAAATCCAAAGTGTATACAAAATTTCAGATTAATCGGTTGACAGGAAGAGGGTGAAATTTGAATTACTAAATATGACCCAAGAATAAATAATAAAACAAACGGGGTGAGCTAAATAAAACCGTTTAAAAACAAACGGGGTGAGCTAAATAAAACCGTTTAAAAAAAAATAATAAGGTTGCTAAGCAATTTATGCTCGTCACAATGCGAATGGTGAAATGGAGCTGATGGTGGAATACTAGGAGGATTCCTCAATCCTCCTCAAATGCATCGGGAAAAGCAATATTTTGTAAAAGGCGATGGGCAAGTTGACATGAGACTATTGTAACTTAGATACTTATAAACAGACCCACTAAAAAGCGAGAAATAAAAACTTTTTAACAAAATAACCGACTTTCAAAAAAAACACTACAGAGTGAAAAATAACTTTAGTTTCGGAAGTCGGTGGCAAAAACTAATACCTATACAAATCCAAAGACACCGACTTACGAAATATTTTTTTTTTAATATTTTTTTTTGTAAGGCAACCAAGACACTTAATTTACAATGCATGATAGATTTGATATTGAGACACAATTGATTTTCTATTGTAATGGGCCGATATCGGCCCGCACCGGGACGGAGTGGTAACGTAACTTTTGGCATAATAAGCAATTTAACTAAATTTAAATCTCATGAAAATCAACTGGTAATTTTAAGTACTTAGGTACATCGCCATCTTTTATTTGTGAACCACCAAGCTCTGTAGTATAGTAAAACTTACAATGCGTGCCACGAAAGATGAGACTTGACCCCGCCTCCCCCGCTCTTTCCGCCGCCCCTATGACGTCCGGTCCCGTCCCGCACTCAGACCTCATACCGCTAAAGATACCTAAAATCGTGTACTGCGCATGTTAAACCACGTGGTGTGTCAAGTCTCATCTTTCATGGCACGCATTGTAAAAGCCCTGAATTTAAGTCCCAACCTGCAGTGGCTGCAATCTGGCAGCTTGGGACTATGGGACTTTAATAATAATGAACAATTTTTAAGCGAGTAAATAAATAAGCAATATGTATAATTAAATAAATAATAAATGAATAGATAGACCTGCATATAAAATATTAAAAGAATAAATAAATGAATGGAAATATAAATACATAAGATAATAGGATATAAAATAATTCTAATGGATAAATTCAATACTTAATAATACATAATTATGAATAACAGATATATTTTAATAAGTATAATACTTAACAAGAATAAACTATAGGTATATTAATAAAAATGAACAAGTTAAATAAATAACAAATTAATAGATAGACCTGCATATAAAATATTAATAGAATAAATGAATGAATGGAAATATATATATACATAGGTAATAATAGGATATAAAATAATTCTAACTTAGTAGCAAGGAAAATTAATAAAGCGCTCTTCCTCTCTCTACTTCCTTAAAAAATTTTGTGTACCCAACAGGGTCCATAATTGTTTCTAGTATTTTTTTTATTTTACCACCTCAGACCAATAAAAAAGACCACCTGTAAAAATTACATTATGGATTTGCAATAAACGATTTGAGATTTGACATTGAGCTCCGCCCACTTCCCCCGCAACCCACCGCCCGATTATTCTGCGAAAACGCTCGCGTTGTCCGACTGTAATGTCGTAGGTCGTAGAGCTAGACTGAGGAGGTAAAGTGTAGGGAAACTATAAGTCGTAAGTTGATTATTGAACAAAAAGTACAAATCCAAAACATGATAGACTTACCTAGGTTCCTGAAGTTAAGCAAAGCAGTAAATTCCTTGCTCGAAACAACGTTATTTTACAATTTAAATATGTATAGGTACACGTGTGTCGATGAGACACAACGCGCCTCGCGGCGCAGACTGTGTCAGCGATGAAGAGCGGGGGGAAACGGAAACGTGAGGCACGCGCTAGGTAGCCGATGTCAGGCGACGGAGGTGGAACGCGGGGAGCGAGGGAACCGCGTCAGATGCGCCTAGTAAGGCTAGTACCAACCCAACCGTTTCGTTTCGTTTATTCGTTGACGTTGACCGCTCTCCGCGTAATATCGTCAAAGAGTAGAGTAACTATATCGTTAGTTCGTTACATCGCTCCTCTCCCGTGTAATCGTGTGCTTTCACTAATTGTGATTACTCCACTCACACAGTCACACTCAACGCAGTGTACCTACATTATAGCCGCTAATAACATTACATATTTTGTACTACTTACCTTTAACTACTTACATAATTTAATTTGATACTGTAAAATTTTTCAAATGACTAAGGGAGGGGTTTATTTTATAGATGATGATTGATTACAGATGTAAGGTACAGACGCCAGCACATCAAGCTACCCGAAACTGTCAAATTTTTCCAATCAACTTTGAAAGTTTGAACATTATGCTTTAGCGATAAAGTTGAAAATCTATTGAAGAAATTTGACGGAATGTAGTAGCTTGATGTGCTGGCGTCTGTACAACAGTCGCTATATCACTATTTATGAATAAAGGGTAGATTTATTGTTCTGTATGTACCTACGCTGATAAAAGTAACCTGTACCTACACACTAAAGTGCTACCTACACATCAAAATAAAACCCAATAAGTAATTTAATATCGAAGAAATTCGGCTGCAATTTGCTGTCTTATCTGACCCACCCTTCGCCCTATGCGTCACGGGGTTGCAAGCACTATCTACATACTAAATCAATATTTTGATGAATGCCCGGCCGAGCTCGGGCAGACATTACTACATAACCAATGTACTCAATGTAGCTAGGTAGGTAGGTACCCTATACATACTTTTGATAGGCTGTTAGTTAGAATAATCATCTTTCTAGTCTTTTCCCAACTATGTTAGGGCCTAGGGGCCGCTTTCTTCCAGTCTCACAGCAGCTGAATTACTTACTTACCAATATTTTGTCTAGATGAAGCGACCTGCCTATCTGATCTCCACAACCCAATTACTGGGTACCTAATACCCCCTTGGTAAGACTGGTTTTCACTTCCGGGTTTCTGACGACCCGTAAAGACTACCAAAGATCGACGAATGGCAGCCGGGAGACCCGGAACCAACGGCTTAACATGTTTTCCGAGGCACGGAGGGGTCGTCACTCTTGATATGTAAAGATGGTCACCCATCCACGGACCAACCGCGGCAAGCGTAGCTTAACCTGATCGATCTACCCGTGCGGCTGTTATTAGGTACTTAGCCAACATCGATAGCCAATAATAAAGTGCAATAATGCATTGCATTCACTATAGCAGCGCCAAGTAACATAACATTTTATTCGAAACAATATAGGTATTCACATACCTACGTACACCCAGTAACACCAGTAAAACCAGTAAAATTATATGTGATAATGTTTTGTTGTGAGTTCTTCTGTCCACAAAGTAGACACAATAATTAAACAATCAACCTGAACCATATGTGGTTCATGGGACAGAGAATGGGTTAATTATAGGTATTTGAAACTGAACGAAAATGTTATAATTAAAATAAGCATTTTGGTAAAGACAACAGCATTTTGGTAAAAAGTGCACTCTTAACTATGTGCTTCGAAAATGCGGTGCGTATCACTGACTAGAGACCTGTAGAGCTGATCTGATACTTTGAAAAGAAGGATATAAAAAGGATCGATTCTTACCACACATGTGCTAGGTTCCTACGCAATTTGTTTAAGATATTCGATAGGTAGGATAATAATGTGTAGGAAAAACTAAACGTGTACCTATACAAAATTTCAGCTCAATCGGTAGAAGATAGGTAGGTATCTGCTTCAAAATTGAGTTGCAAGATTCAACCAGAACAATATACATTGCAAGTTAAATAAAAGCTTGTAAAATGAAGACCGATTACATTTAGTTTTCCTATTCAGATTGTCTTAAGTACCGAAATTTACTCTTATAGATTGGAACTCTGCGTTGTTCATAATTCTGAACGGTACTAAACAAGAGCATCTAAACATGTTGGACGGCGGCATCATTCAGAGACTACTCGAAGAAAAGTGGAAGACGTTTGCTCGAGTAAGTATAATGTCCTTGTTGTAGTAGGTACCTTCACAGGACAACATATCAAGCTATACATTTCCAGTATAAGCTGACTTCTCAGTGTACGAAAAGCCTGGTCAATGCGAGGTCAGCTAAAACTGGAAATTTCGGTGACGCGAACCCATAAGATTTTCCCCTACCAAAAATCGCTCACCGCGCCTAAAGAAGTTTTTACTTCAACAATCCTTCAAAAAAAATATATATAGAATCTAGGGTACAAGAGCGAGCTAAGCTAACTCGGGAATTTGGGCACCCCGCTCCTAATATGTAACGTAAGATTCGAAACGCTAAGATAAAGGCCAGATTCCAAAAACTTTTAACTGCTGTAAAACGAGTTTAAAGGCGTTTCGTCATAACTCGACAAAGTAAGTTCTCATTGTGTGTAGTGGTCAAAAGAAAACAAAACCTAGTGAAGGTAGGGTGCTAAAATTTTCAGGCTCGCTTTTGCATTCTACATTCTCTCGATTCTTGAGCTTTTCTTCTAAGAAAATCTAACCTATTCGAGAGTATGCAAAATTCGAGCTCACATGCAAGTAACTGGACCATAGAACTGGGCCTAAGTTACGAGCTTTATTTTGTTAAAAAACTATTGGTGACGAGCAGTTGACCCAGTGGTAATGAGGGCGACTTACGAGACTTTTAAGTCGTGGGTACAAAACCATGCAAGCAGGTACTTCACTTTGTGTAAATAATTTCATCACCACTGCTCTCAAAAAGGTGAAGGAAAACAACCGCCATGTCCTGGAACCAAATATTCGAAGACATGTGACATCCACCAACCCGCACTGGGCCCGCGTGGTAGATTATGGCCCACTCCCTCTTACAGAAAGAGGAGGCCTGTGTCCCAGTAATGGGAATAATATAGGCTTATTATGCTTGTTTTTGCATTGCATTACAGAACAAATTCCTAAAACGTCTCCTAATCCTAATGCTACATCTCCTCCTCTTGTCCCTCTCCGTATACCTCCGTCATAGCAGTGCCGAGGCCGATGCACACCCCAACTGGGGCCTCGAGATCGCTGACGCGAGGAGCGGCATCCGGCTAGCAAGTGAACTGGGCACTCTGGCCAGTACCCTGTGCTATATTATATTGCAGCAGGGAGATGAGTTGAAGAATCAGGGGGTGGTGGCTTATTTCAAACAGTTGGTGAGTTTTTTAAAGTTCTAAGTTCCTAACGTACCTTACCGTATTAATATTAAGGGGAAGCGCGAAATTCAAATTTTCTCTGACTATTTCATGAAATATCAATCAATAGGAAATGAACTTAAGAGGGTTGTACAGTAAGTACCCGGCGATAAATATTGCACATCGACCTATTCGATCCTATCGATTTTATACAAAGAATAATTAAAAAAAAAAAAATTATCAAAAGAAGCAAATCATAATTATTATTGTTTTAACAGCTCCTAATAGATACCGGACTGTTTGTATTTCGTGCGACAGAGATAACGCTCTACAAAGCCGAAATTAGCCGATTGTTTCTTTCCAAAGTTCGATGTGCAATATTTATCGCCGGGTACTGTATTGATGATTTTATTTCTGTAAATACATACTTATTACGCTCGCGAATCATACTTCGTTTAATATACTACCTGACAGTGACCTGCAAATTGCAAAAAAACGTACCACAATTTAAATTTCGCGGGCAACCTAGCGCATCCGCTAAGGTGCAGCTCCACAGCAGCACTCTGCTAAGGGTGCACGCCGCACGGCTAAGGGTGTACATGCCGCAGATGCCTCACTGCGATACCTCGCGATCGCGGTTTAGCTGGCTACCTCGATGTCACCTCCATGTAAAACAAACGCATGATGATAATAACACGCTCGCCCATACCAAAGGATACCACCTCACTGCGATACATCGCGTTACTCACAAACTTTTGCCTTTATAATGTATTTTACTAGCAGCGCCCCGCGGTTTCACCCGCATAAGTGTCGATACCGTGGGAATATCGGGATAAAAAGTACCCTATGTGTTATTCTGATGTAAAAGCTATATTATTGTAAAGTTTTATCAAAATCCATTCAGTAGCTTTTACGTGAAAGAGTAACAAACATCCATCTATCCATCCTCATCCTCACAAACTTTCGCGTTTATGATATTAGTAGGATAGTGTGATTATGGATTTACTTAATATTTTTCCCTTTGCTCCAGATCCACGAACCGGCGAAGTTCATATTTCTGATTTCAAACCTGCTCCTGTTAGCATGTATACCAGCGCGGCTGATGCGACAACCGATGCTAGAGGCAGCACTGCTGATCTTTTTACTGCCAGGCTTCTGGTTTCTGCTCATGTTTTTCGCTGGGTAAGTCCTACCTGACATGGCTTTTATAAAACACATCCTTTGTCTGCCTGTCCGTAAGAACCGCGGCTCGCATAATATATCTACCGTATCATTTTTTTATTCATAGATCTGTGTGGTGCAGTTACAAGCGTCTGTGTGTGTCAGTCTGTGACAAGGGTATTTGACAAGGTTTTGCAATCCATCTCAGTTTATTTAGTAGTGTATAAGGAACCCACAAAAAGTAGTTATTTTTAATTCTGTGATGTTTTTCGTTAGAAAATCAAACTTAAAAATGAATGGTTTAATTATCCCGCCAAAACGTTGGTTCGAGCAATATGGTGGCATTAGCTCCATGTGACGTCACAACACAGTAAACAAAACACACTTCAATAAGTCAAATCTTTCCCAAGTGCTTTGGTACTGCTTTTTTTCTACTGTTTAATAAGAAAATGAATTATAAATGGTGTGCAATGCCAAACTGCACCAATACGTCAAAAAAAAACTCCGAAAAAATTGTTTATTCATGTGCCGAAGAATGCCAAAATGTGTAGAAAGTGGTTACAACTTGCTCGCAGGAACAAAGTCCTGATCCACGACGTAGTTGTATGTACCCAATAGCATCGTCACCATAAGATTCTCGTGCAGCCCTGAGAATGGAAACTAATTACTTACTGTAAACAAAATTTATTCTTCATAACCTAAAAAACTATTACCTACTTACTGAAAGAAAGACTATTATTTCACCTTCGCAGGATTAAGGTTACTTACGTAGTGTTATATTTATGGTACAATACATTGCTGTTTTTACATTTCTCAGCTCTGCAGAATAAAAATCGGGGTTATTTTTGAAGAACATTCCAACCATGATTGCGTCCACTTTGGGCAAGTTTCTGCTGTCTGCTTTCACAAAATTGACATCCATGATGGAGTGGAATACCAAAATATACGATGGACATTGTAAAATACCACAAATTTTCACGATAATATTTTATAATCTTATATAAACAGATCAAAAATCGTAAGACTGCAACAATGACAGATCTGACTACTGTTTTATGACGTCATCTTAGATTCAGCCAATCCTGACTGTTTTGTATCACGTGACATTATTTAGAAATTAATAACTTTTTAACAGGGATTTTGAAATAAAATAGCCATTATATTTAAGTCGGATGATTGCAAATCCCTTTATAAATTTATAATAAATGAGGATAACAGCATTTAACACTTTATTATTCATACTGTCAAATAGCCTGTCCTAGAACCAAACATTCGAAGACATTTGACATCTACTAACCCGTACTAGGCCTATGTGGTGGATTACGGCCCACTCCCTCTCACCGAAAGGAGGCCTGTGTCCAAGCATTGGGAAGATTGCTATGAATGATATGAATATGCTGAGGAGTTTGTTCCTCTGGGAAATATAAACTAGACTGGAGTTATGTGGTTTTTTTTTCGGCAGTGCGGTCAAGTTGACGGGTCCGTTCGTGACGATGATCTACAGTATGATCACGGGAGACATGTTCACCTTCGGCATCATCTACTCCATCGTGTTGTTCGGGTTCTCGCAGTCATTCTATTTCTTATACAAAGGTATCTTGCCCTGAAAGTACTTACCTAAGTATATTTAAACAGGATAAAATTCATTGGATAGACTTCTTGTAATAAATTAACTAACAAACTATAAAAATTAAAATATAATATCCAAACCCAACTAAAACTATTAAAATAAACTAAAATATACGTCGAAAAATTCCTCCGCATTGCTGTCGACCAATTTAATTAGTTCTCGAAGATTTTCACAGCCCACAACTTGTCACGATTTTTTATCGAATTGTTTAGATTTTTGGAACTTGTTTTTTCTACCTTAACAACTTAGGTATACTTTCGTCCTTTTTAAAGCACATTTGTCTCGATATTTTGTCGATCCATAAAAAGCGTGCGAAGCACGGCGGTTCGCTAATAGTTCACAAGAAAATAAAATACGAAATTCTAAACGTGAACTAAACCGCCTTGGTTCATGATAATAATTATCAAGCACCGAAAAGCTTAATTTTCATCGCCTGACCTGCCCTGACTCGTTTTCACAGTAAATGCTAAAACGGCGCCAATGAATGAATATTTAATTTGACAATGTCATAATACCTTCTGTTTCATTTTCGTTTCAGGGTTCCCAAACGTGCAGTCCACATTGTTTTCAAGCTATCCCAGCACTTGGATGGCACTGTTCCAGATTACGTTAGGAGATTACAGTGTGAGTTGAATAGTTTACAATTTTACTAATTAGACGATTATAATTCTGTAAATAGATTATGTGTTACGGTCGCGAATTGGCTTTGATCAATATACAATCTGCCGGTCGATTCTGTAAAAATCTCACCGTGAATACTTAGGTGAAGTGAGTTTGTTTTTGCTAGGAATTGACACTATTGACAGCTCACTCCACAATCACTTCACCTAAGTTTTCACGGTGAGATTTTTACAGAATAGCACCGCTGATACTAACCTGCAAATTGCAAAAAACTTAAGAACATTTAAATTTCGCGGGCTCTCTGACGCTTTCGCCTTCACCAACAATAATGTTTTTTAGTACACGGACCTCAGTATGACAACGTACCCGAATCTATCAAAGACGGTGTTTGCGGTATTCATGGTGTTTGTGCCGATCTTGCTGCTAAATATGTTGATAGCTATGATGGGCAACACTTACGCGCACGTCATAGAACAGTCCGAGAAGGAATGGGTTAAACAGGTAACTATATCATGAAACTATATAATTGACTGCCCCGTTGGTCTAGTGGTCGCGAGCACGACTGCTGTGCATTGGGTTTCTCTTTTTTTTTTCTTTGGGTCCTGGGTTTGATTCCCCAGTCGGGCAGTGTTATTGGGTTTTTCCATTGGGAATTTCTCAGTAACAGCCCAGAGTTTGAAAGTTGGTGGTGTGATACCCCCCCGTGACTCGGAAAGCACGTAAAGCCGTTGGTTCCGGCTGTCATTCGTAGACTTTTGTCAGTTGTTACCGGGTGGGTAGTCAGAAGCCCAAAGGCCTGACAACCAGTCTTACCCGGGGATACCTACCTATGTTTTTAACCCAGTAAACCGGTTGTGGAGGTCAGATAGGCACTTAGCTCCATGTAAAATACTGGTTTTCAGCTGCATCCGGGTAAATTGAAAGCCGATTCAACCCCAACATAGTTGGGAAAAGGTTAGGCAGATTTTCTTTGTATTCTTTTCGGTTTTTTTATTAAAAATGTCCTTTATTGAGGTCATTTGTAATTTTAATCAAAATATTTATTTTTCTTTTAGTGGGCAAAAATAGTCGTATCACTAGAGCGCTCAGTGGCCCAAGAAGACGCCCATAAATACCTGCAAGAGTACTCGATAGGTCTGGGACCTTCAGACGACCCTAGATACGAGGTCCGAGCCGTCATGGTCATCAAGAGCGCGGCCAAGACGAGGGCTAAGCAGAGGAAGGGCGCGTTGACTAATTGGAAGGTGAGAATTATGTAAGAGTTTTTTTTTTCTGAACCCCCGATCTTATCACCTGCAGGGTAATTGCGTAAGTATTTAAATTTAAATTAGGGTTGAGCTGTTTTTAGAATCTACATCAGTTCTTACTGACTGACAGTCTGGACTGTCAAAATTATTTGGGTACCTACCTCTAATATTGAGATGATAAATGATAATTATGATTATCTATAAATTACTGTCGATAAATAAATATATTATGTCGAAGGATAACACTGGATCAAATCGCAGTACCTATAAAAAGATCATGGCGCTTTCTTTTTCGTTTTCGGCTAAAACTATACATTTTTATAACCACTGCTATCATTATTTAACTACCTGCCTGCGACAGCGCGTCGGCAAGGTGACAATAGCTGAACTGCGTCGCCGCGGCATCAGCGGTGAAGAGTTGCGTCGACTGATGTGGGGCAGAGTGTCCATATCTACGCCTACCAAGGCACCACTAGGGTACGTATATTATTATAGGGTGGCAGGGACAACTACGTGCAAACTATAACCAAAGATCCATGATTCTGAACCCTCCTGCGTTCAAAATGTTCAAATATTCTTCATTAGGACGAGCTGGTAGACATGTATCCACAAGCGGTACACATTTGTACCAGCTCGTTCCAGAGAGGCTTAAAAAAGAATTCGCTGTTTCATACATTTCGGACGCATAGGTATTGCACTTTTCTATGAAATAGCAGATTTTCTTTTTATAACCGTCGAAAAATTTCAACGCAGGGTAGGTTCAGAATCATGTACTAAATTTATGATTACAGTTTGCGCGTCGATTTCCCTACTACCTGTATACGGAATAAATAACCAATTTGTTATCTTTCAATAAATATTTCGCCGACTAATTGATGAGCGATAGCCGCATGAATTCTTGCATAAACGATCTCATTAGTGACGGGAAATATCACACACACATAATTTCGCACACATAATTGTGAAACTGCCAGCTGCTTAAAAATCACGTGATGGCAGGCAAATGCTACATAATGCACAAATGTTATATTATGTATCCCTACAGTCGTCGGACGGCGGCGCCACCTCCGGACTGCGTGACGTCAGCGAGTGGCGCTCTAGTACCACAGGTAGGAGGTGAGGGCGGTGGAGTGGCCCCCGCACTGTCTTCAGCCCTCAACGTCATGGCATTCACACAGGAAATGAACCTGGGGCCTACTGGAACCACCGGTACGAATTAATTTCAACGGGAATTTCAACAAGGACATTGTATTCATTGTAAATACCAGTTACATAATGCGTTGTTCTTGTTATAGGTCAAGAATATAAGCAACCGACTCCAGATTTGCTTGTCAATGGAAAGTCGCCACTAATACCTACTCAGCCATTGTTCCAAACTTCTAACCAACTCAGTGTGCCTCCATCTTTTCCTCCAAACAAGACCAGTTTGGAGACTTCAGCTGTTGGTGCAATACCGACGATGCCAATCGGTGCTATACCAACTACTACCCAGATGCCAGTTACTAGTTCCCAAATGGTAATGGGAACTCAAGCGTCATACTCTGGCGTCGAATCGCAACTACCCGGTTCTCAAATGTCAGGTGTACAAATGCCATACGCTAGTAGCCAGATGCCACTGCCAGGTGTCCAAATGACTTACAATAGTAGCCAAATACCACTACCAAGTGGCCAAATGCCGTACGGTAGTAGTCAAATGCCACTACTAGGTGGCCAAACACCTCACGCAGGAAGTCAAATACTGCTACCAGGTGGCCAAATGCCATTGACTGGTGCCCAACTACCACTCCCAGGTGGCCAGATGCCTTACGCTGGTGGTACACAAATGCCACTGCCAGTACCATATGCTGGTGCCCAAATGCCACTAACGGGTACTCAAATGCCCAGTGGCCAAATCCCAATGGCGAATAGTCAAATGCAGCTGTTTGGTGGACAAATGCAAGGTCCTGGTGGTCAAATGCCAGTAACGTCAATGCAAGGACCGATGGCATACGGTCAGCCGGGATTAATGTACCCCATATATGGACAGATGTATGGCCCAGGGATGCAGCAAATGATTGAAATACAAATTCAGAAGCCCGGTAAGTTTTGCGTACCTACATTTTGCTCTTAAAAATGGTTATAAAAATCGAACGTCAAATAAATCGGCAAATTTTTGTGCCTTTAGTTTCCGACGAGGTGTTCCGTGACTATTTGTTCGAGCTGGTCAAGCTGGCTGCAGACCCGACACCGGACAAATCGGAACTCAAGGCTCTCGCCGAAAAAGCTGCCGATCTGGACGACGTGCCTGAGATTGATATCAATGTTTCTGTGAGTTTGTAAATCACTATAATTTTGTCGTCAGCCAGATTTTCATCAGACGTCTGACGTCTGACGTCTTGATTTTGAGTTTGAACTCAAAATCAAGCATTTTTAACACGGTAAGTATTTAACACGGTATTTGCCAGAAACACGGTCATCTGATGTTCATATATTTAAGAGTAGGCTAGGGATTTTTAGGCATTAGGTATAGTGATATATGATGGATGATCGTTACATGTTGTCAGACGGCAGCTAGGTCAGCGCGCCGCGTGGTGGCGGGCGCGGTGTCGGGACTGTTCGGGGTGGCCGCTGAAGCACCCGCTTCCACCGCAGACACCGCTTGGAAACGCGAGAGGAACGAGAACAGCGACAGCGATCCTATATCAGGTACAACGCAAATCACCGTACAACGCTGCGTAACTTACTAAAACTTAATGGAAATAATAGTAAAATGAAATTGCCCAAATGCTACACTGATGCCCAAATGCCGTACCTACGCCAATGGCCAAATATCACTACGACGTGGTTAAATGCCATACACTGGTGCTTACCCACAGTGTAATGGAATAAGCATGACTGAATGCCGTAATTACAGAAACAGTTAAAAAACCATTGTATCTCGCGTGGATCCACGTTCGATGGGTTAAGAAGAATGATCGCTCTTCAGTCAATAAATTATTGGAAAGTTTTTATAACTACACCGTTTTATTTCGAGCCATTTGCATTAGCAGGATAACTCAGAAAATAAGTTAATTAGTTTTTTATTTTTGTTAGCGGTTGTTTTGGTTTATTTTTTTGAATTTTTTGTTGAGACATTATTTTCTTTAATCATACATAAGTTGTCACTAAATTAAATACTATGTGACGTGACAGAATCAGTGTTGCTGGGACGTGCGTCGCGAGCTCGCCGCGCTCGTACCGCGTCACGCCGTGCCGCTCCGCCACCACCTCATCTTTATGTACCTGCCAGGTAACCCCTAGCCCTTGTACGCACGATGATATATCATGTTTATCGCTATGCTTACGTAGACTGCAAAGGCGACGTATTCCGCGTTTCTAGGAAGATCTCCGTTCGTCGTAGTAATATAATTAGTACTTACATTAGATACCTACCTCAACTCAATGATTAATTTATGTAGGTCCATTAATGAGTTGTGAATTTGTATGTATATTGCCTATTTTTATAGGTCCATGTACTTGGTGGCTTCTGAAAGCAGTGCTGTGGAGAGTGATGTGCCTTGGGATGATCACCCTAGCTCTGGGAATAAATCGTAAGTTTTAAAAGCCATTTAAAGGCAGAGGTGAGAGAGAGGTGAGTGGAAACGCCGGGAGGAGGACATAATTATATTATAAATAAATAATTAATAATAATTATTATTATTATACAGTATGTTAAATAACAGAGGGCGTTCCCTTAAACTCGTTAATCTATATCATTAATAGATTAAAATAAAAATATCAGCATAGAAAAATAAGCATAAAATAATCCGAATTAAAAAAAATAATTAATTGTCAATAAATTCGAAACCTCCTGTTTAAAATCAAAATAGTAGCGCGGAATAGTATTCGTAGTAGTAATGCCCAAACGCAATGCGCACGATGCTGGCCGAGCGTTTCCGAGAGTTCACGAAGCCGAGTGAGACGGCCGCCCCGCCCCGCCCGCACCCGCGCCCGTCATTCATAAATAAATTCCGACATTGCTGTCCTTCAAGTACGCGTGTACAGAGTGTTTCTTTAACGTATCAATTTACGATTTTTAGTGAATATTTTAATATAAAAAAAAATAAAAACATTTTATTTTCGAATGGTAATATTTTTTTTAGCATGTATGGATGCTATACTATTGCGGGTTAACGGGAACGCCCTCTGTTAGTTAACATACTGTATTATAGTCATCTTGTTGGTGATGTTCTTCAGAAAGGTCAGGTGCGTAGTACAGTCGGTGACCAACATTGTCTGACCCATCCAACATTGCCTGACCCACCGGCATGTCTTGTTAAGCCATTTTAATCATTATCTTCTTGTCGTTAAAGTTGAAAAGCTTTTAAGTAACACGGCAATACTTACTACCTAATCTTTAATTTCGCGTTCTCTCAAACAGTTATTGTGGCTTCGCGGTTCACAATCCACCTATTTCTTTTTTTATTTGTTTTCATTTATGATTTCTACAATATTTCTTACATGAACGACCAATATGATTTTCGCCTAACAACTTTTCTGGAAAACAGGTGGGTAAATAAAAAAAACTATAAGTCCTCAAATGAGTAGGACGAAGTAAGTTTACTTCGTGGGGTGGATGGATACTAAATTGATCTAAGTGACAAAAGTCAGTCTACCATCGCCTAACAGGGACTGCGCACAAACATTTCTAAAACGTTTGACGTAAATCGTGAAAAGTATTTTCAACTAATTTGGAGTAATCAAAGCGTCATGTCGCAACTTAATGACTATACAAAACATTGCTGACTAGATGTCGTCCATGGGACCTGATGAATTGGTAGAAGTTGGTGGTCGATTTAATAGTACTTAGTATTTGGAGATTCTGCGTGACGTCATGCTGCCGACTGTGCGAATTGCCTATCCAAATACAGATATTTACTTCGTGCAAGATATAAACTGCTCCATCCACCGTGCAGGGATTGTGCAGAATTGGTTAGCTGCTCAAGAAGGTGTAACTGTTATTAAGTTTTAAATTGGGACACATCCGAAGTGTGAAATAAAAACAATTTGGCTGAGATCGTATCATCGATATGGGAGCACATGAGAGGAAAAGATTTGTGTTGGAACATGGTGTGCGGTATGCGTAGCCGCGTACAGCAAGTTATAGAAGGAGACGGTGCGTCACTCCGCTACTAATCTACAGTATTTTGAAACACTATGTAAGTACAAGGGCGACACTGAAAGTTTTTAGAACTGGCCACTTGTAAACGATATAATAAAAAAATAAGTTCTAATTCTGAAAATGGAACTCTTTGCCAATATTATTTTATCAACACATTAGTTTTCACATGCCTACCGTGGGGTAGCGTAAACTTTTTGCATTTTTTTTTTCTCGTTTAGAAGCAAATTATTAACATTGAACCAGTGGACTACTTTCGAGATCGCGCTATTTACATCGTCACTTCGTCAGTAACCAAGACGTTTTAAGTTTAAACAAAAGTGTCATCTGTAAACAACACTATATTATCATGATTATCCTCTAAGAGGTACGGCAAATCATTAATATAAATAAGAAACAAGAAAGGACCACGAATTGAGCCCTGTGGGACTCCCATTGTTAGGAAACTCCCCATTGTCAATACAACTATTAAAGATGAGAGCTAGAGTAGGTGCTAAAATGTCAATAATAGACTTGGCTACTTCTACAGAATTACCCCACAGATCTGCAGTCTTTTTTACATTTAAGTGTGAAAGGTTTTAATTATATCTCTACAGGTAATATATTCAAAATGAAATTCCGAATCGCAATCATTAACATTTTCGGCGCCCTCATCGTTTGTTTGGTTATTTCTTTTATTTTATAATGAAAATGCAGAAAATAAGCATGTAAAGTTGTGCTCGACAGGATTATATGTTAATATTATTATAAATGGTCACTCACTACTACTACTACACACTACAAAACGGATAATAGTGGCCACTATTTTTCGTTTTAGTGCTTATAAGGATCGTAGCAGCTGATGCTCTGTTGTTTCTGCCTTCATGGGAGGAAGGCATGAGTTTATGTATCTATTAAAGTCTAATCTTCTATGTACAGACGCCAGCACATCAAGCTACCCGAAACTGCCAAATTCTTCCAATCAGCCCTGAATCTTATGCCTTAGCAATAAAGTTGAAAATCTATTATGATTGTAGTAGCTTCATGTGCTGGCGGTCTGTACCTACTTAGTTTTTATTAAAATGAATTAAAAAAGCTACCTGCTTGCTCGGTCTGTTTAGGTATTAAATATGGTAGTAATTTTACATTTGTGATAAACTGATAATCATACCATCAAAAAATATTTTTGATTTAAAAATATAATCAGGTAGCTAATGACAATAGGATTTAATATAGGTAAAAAGGATATTCTATGGTCTATACACATCAGTCAAGTCTGTATCATCAGACAAATTGTTCTTCAAGCCAGCTATAAGAACTTTGTTTATCAACAGTTCAGCATGATATCTTTGTAGTGAATCCATTCTCTTTAGCTTACAAGTTACATTGGCTCCAATAGCTTCCAGTTCTCTGTCTAATAAATTATCGTTTTGTTCATAATAATCATCTTCTATTTCTACCTTCACAAACTTATTACTCTTTTTTTTGGCTTTAAATCTCTTTCTTGGTGGTTCATCTTCAGATATCGATGCTAAGACATCACTAGTGTGTGATAAAGGCTCCCCATTTTCTGATGCTGAGTCATTACCGGATTCATCCTATAAAAAAAAGTTTTGTTGAAACAGTGGTCGCCTACGGCCATCAAGTCAAATGAAAATGAAGTTTGTCCAAAATATGTTTAGCAAAGTCAAATACGTGGGCAATGGATAGAAACTTACTTCAAAGTTATTGTCATCCATATTGATTTCACTGATTTCAGCTGTATCGTTGATATCAGCATTTTTTTCAAGAAATTTCAGTGCGTGAAACTTCCAATTTCTAGGTTCATATTCGTAAATTACCTCACCATTCGGCCCAATACATTTAGATGCTAAATATTTTCGCAATATTTTCCTGTATGTGGACCTTAGTATGTTTATTTTCTGTCGGACATTCATGCGAGTCGCGGACGGATTCCATCTTTTTAGTATTCGTAACAGGACGTCTAGCGCTTCACTTCGTTTATATTTATTTGTGTTGTGTTTATGGTCGCTGTCCCAAAGTACAGGTAAATTCTTATAAGTTTCTATAAAGTCTTCTTCTATGGCTTGAATCTCACGACTGAGGGATACACTAGCTGTTGATGTTGAACCTTTTTCCTTCATGATCACTTAGTTTGATCAGTTTTACAAAATATTTACTGACTGACCAGCAAAACTGATTTGACAACTATTGAATAATATTGAAGTATGTACAATAATGCTTGTTGGCATGGCTTGACAAGAACAACTTTTATTGATTGATTTTGACAGTGACAGTTTAAGTTCCGGTTCAATTTATTAAAGGGTTGCTAGTTGAAATATTAAATTAGATTCGTACTTAAAAAAATCGTAGATATAATATACCAAATAATATTAGTAGATTTAGGGCGCGTAACACGATCGCGAATTTTTCGCGCGCGCGTCGCGTACGCATCGCTCCCTCAAAAGAGAAAAAGCGCGGTCACTGTCGGACTGCATAGAAAAGAAAGAGAAGCGCGATGACAACGCTGGTAATTTATTGCAAAATATGAAGCAATTATTTAATTAGAAAAAGTATATTGTTTGTACGAATAAATGAATACTCTAGTATTTTATTATGTTACTTGTAGAATAATCTGACAAAAAATCAGAATGATTGTATGTATTTTAGTACGGTTTTTATTGTAAAAAGAAAGTTTTTAGAGGTATTTTCATGATTATTTATCTATTGTATCAAAATAGTTGTATTATGTTTTCAACACACTATTTTACCTAGCATATATCCTGAAGAATATCATATATATTTCTGATTTGGTTACTGTAGTCGATCATATACCTACTTTTATTATTTCTAAAACTTGCGTTTAGGTCCTGTAAGCCCCTTAATTTCGGAAGTCGGCACACAACGAAAATGCGAATCCAACGACTTCCGAAATTAAAGTTATTTTTCACTTTGTAGTCTGTTTTGGAAGTCGATTTATTTTATAAATACGTTTTTGTATAAATATAGATGAGCCATTCTATTACGGGTTGGTTCTGTTTCTTGTACGGACGCCAGCACATCAAGTTACCCGAAACTGACAAATTTTCGCAATCAGCTTTGAACCTTATACTGTAGTGATAAAGTTGAAAATCTATTAAAGAAATCTGACAGATTGTAGTAACTTGATGTGCTGGCGTCTGTACCTAATTATTTTTAAGTAGGTTTTAGGTACCTACTTCAGGTAGGTAACCGATTTCTAACTAATAAGTCCATTGTTCACAGACCGATTGCAGACGTTGCTCGTATCAGAGCAGCACGGCCTCTTTGCATCCTCTCTGCCACCGGATTACCGGCGCCAGGCCATGTGGAGCATTCAATGTTTGTAGTTGGTACGTACCTGCTTTACTTTCAGCAGTCAAATAGCATTTATGCCAAGTTCTGCCACCAGATAGATGACACGCTTACTTACAGTACCCGGCGATAAATATTGCACATCGACCTTTACCTTTGTAGGTATTTTATACAAAGAATAAAAATAATTATCAAAAGAAGCAAATCGTAATTGTTTTAACAGCTCCTAATAGATACCGGACGGATAACGCTCTACGAAGCCGAAATTAGCCGATTCTCTTTCCAAAGGTCGGTGTCTTGTTTTTGCCAACGATCTATATGACGTGTGGTCTCGATCGTTCCAAAATGGTCTAAGACCGTTTGTCCACCGCCACGTCAACGAGACGTCCGTGACTACCGCAGGACCACCAACGCCAATCGCTTCCATATTTGGTCAATAATTAGTGCTCAATTGGTACTAATTAGTACTCGAACAACAAAATTGGTACCCTAGTAGTTTTCGAGAAAATCGACTTTGAAGGTGGTCCTGCGGTAGTCACGATCCCTTCAGCAGGACCACCATGAGCGACGAAAAAGGGCCCACGCTACAGCTATTCTAAGTATACAAATAATTAGTACCCATAAATGTGATATATTTCGTAAAAAAAACAGAACTGTAACATTTGTATTTACCGAGAAATCAACGATGATAACTTTCTCGAAATTGTTCAGCAGGACCACGATTTTGAATGTTGATTCCAAGTTAGAGAAGCTTGTCGCTTTCCTCAAACCTACATAGAAAATTAGTACCCTGTAAGATAAAATTAGTACCCAAAATTCAAAACTAATACTCCAGTAGTTTACGAGATATACCATGCCATTGGTGGGGTGGCGGTAGTCACGGTGCCAAATTTTCATTTCAAGATTTCCCTATTAAAAACTCTGTGATTTCTTCCCAAATTTTTACAAAAATTAGTACTCCTAAAGAAGTTAAAGCGACTAAAATACCAGATTCCTAAGTGTTGTATTTTAAGAGAAATTAGCTTTCATTACTTTTCCATACTAAATCTCCGCGTATAACCCGACCAAATTAAGTTGTCAATGGTGCCAATTCCCTTGTTCACAAACTAAACTAAATTTGAGTTCAGTGCATCTTTATCTTTCTGTTTTATTATGAAAAGGACAGACAATAAATTTTAGTTTAGTCCTTTCAAAGTAATCAGCGCCTGACACTACTCAGTACAAGTTTAGGACGTGATTAAAAACATGCCTTTAGTAGGCATGTTTTTAATCACGTCCTAAACTTGTTTGCCTTTAGTAGGCATGTTTTTAGTTACGTCAATTTACGTCAAACGCTGATTAATTTGATAGGACTAAACTAAAACTTGTCTTTTGTCCTTTTCTTAATGAAATAGATGCACTGAGGATGCACTGAACTTAAATTTAGTTTAGTTTGTGAACAAGGGAATCGGCACCAATGGTGGTATTGAGCTGTTTAAGAGAGATGTACACTCGTGCACATAAATTTATGCATGTCAGAATAGTATTAAAAACAGTTCAATATCTAAATTTTTATACAAACTGTGTATCTAGGTACATATTAAGAAAAAAAATAACCTATCGCTACCCATGGCCTGTGATACCTTTGTTATTGACGTGAGCAGGTAGGTGTACTCGAATAATTATTTTTCTGTAGGTATTGTAAGTAGGCACTTCCTTCTGTATTTTTGTAAATGAATATCATTAACGAGCGATAGGCATTTCTTTCCTACTAATTTACCGTTGCTGCAAGCAGTACCTAAGTACCTACCTAATTATTAAAAACCTAATTTACCATGTTGCTAATAACGTAAGTATAAATAGATTACACACCTAAAAGTAAGTAATAGGTACCGGTTACTGTAAGTATAAATACGAATTAAATAATGTATTATTTTTTGAATTCAATTACGAAATATCTACCGAAGTAAAAAAAATTCCAAAATTACTCAAGCTAGGAGACAAATCATATAGAGTACTATCTGCAATCATATTTGAATCTACGAAGAAAGATACAATGGGTCATTACAAAAGTTTAATATACCTATAGACATTTATTTAAAAAGTGGCAACTTTATGACGATTTAAAATCAAAATCTGCAAAGAGTCCTTCAGTTGTCATACCGCATTGCATTATTTATACTAAAATTAATTGATTGGTCAATTAATTTTAATGCAATGCTGAAAAGATAAATCATTTCATTTTCAATTCAATCATTAAGATGGATGCGCAGTTGTAGCCCGTGAAATTCATTTTTTCTTGCGTTTTCGCAATTTTCGGGTCAGTGTCAGGTTCTATCTTGATCAAAATATGATTTGCGACTTTAATAGATATGTATTTACAGAATTATAGTCATTAGAATCATTAATATATCTCTTTAAGTGAGATTCTAAAGAAAAGAGAAAAAATGAATTTCGCGGCCTACAACTGCGCATTCACCGTAAGTTGTAAAATAATGATTACTGTGGTCATTCACCTTAAAAGACTTGTGGGCCTGCCATAATAACAATCTGTGATTTTGAAATAGTTTTAAGAATATTAAAACAAATTTTCATTCTATTGTTTAATTGCTATAACTATACTTGAATATCGAAGCTTTTTCCATTCTGGTTTATCGAACCTATTTGCTGGATAAATAACATAGTTCTAGTTTTGTTTATGGTTCTACTTACTAGTAGGCCTATCTTAATAGTCCAATTTAATTGATTGATTAGTGATACTAAACTTAAGTGCACATTTTATATTGTTGTGTATGTTTTAAGTACTTAAAATTTTACTGATTTTACAAATTGTTATCGAACTGTGATTTATAATTAATAAAACTTATTCGATTAATAAATGTGTTTTATCTACTTTTCATAATCTAGCTTTAACAAAGTGGGTATGTATTGAATAGGTAACTAAAAATACACGCAAGGTCCACAGATATGTCAGTGGAAATTTGATAAAATTGGAAATTTAATTAAAAACTTTAGGTACTGAAAAAATACATACCTATTACTTATGTAATCCTTTTATACTTACGTTATTAGCAACATAGTAAATAAGGTTTTTAATACTTAGGTACTGACTGCTTGCAGCAACGGTAAATTACATATTAGGAAAGAAATGCCTATCGCTCGATAATGATATTCATTTACAAAAATACAGAAGGAAGTACCTACTTACAATACCTACAGAAAAATAATTATTCGAATACTTACCTACCCGCCCACGTCAATAACAAAGGTATCACAGGCGATGGGTAGCGATAAGTTATTTTTTTTTCTTATTAAGTATTAAAGTTCAGTTTGTATAAAAATTTAGATATTGAATGTTAATACTATTCCGACATCCATAAATTTATGTGCACGAGTGTACATCTCTTAAACAGCTCAATACTATTGACAACTAAATTTGGTCGGGTTATACGCGGAGATTTAGTATGGAAAAGTAATGAAAGCTAATTTCTCTTAAAATACAACACTTAGGAATCTGGATTTTTAGTCGCTTTAACTTCTTTAGGAGTACTAATTTTTGTAAAAATTTGGGAAGAAATCACAGAGTTTTTAATAGGGAAATCTTGAAATGAAAATTTGGCACCGTGACTACCGCCACCCCACCAATGGCATGGTATATCTCGTAAACTACTGGAGTATTAGTTTTGAATTTTGGGTACTAATTTTATCTTACAGGGTACTAATTTTCTATGTAGGTTTGAGGAAAGCGACAAGCTTCTCTAACTTGGAATCAACATTCAAAATCGTGGTCCTGCTGAACAATTTCGAGAAAGTTATCATCGTTGATTTCTCGGTAAATACAAATGTTACAGTTCTGTTTTTTTTTTACGAAATATATCACATTTATGGGTACTAATTATTTGTATACTTAGAATAGCTGTAGCGTGGGCCCTTTTTCGTCGCTCATGGTGGTCCTGCTGAAGGGATCGTGACTACCGCAGGACCACCTTCAAAGTCGATTTTCTCGAAAACTACTAGGGTACCAATTTTGTTGTTCGAGTACTAATTAGTACCAATTGAGCACTAATTATTTACCAAATATGGAAGCGATTGGCGTTGGTGGTCCTGCGGTAGTCACGGACATGTCAACGAGATGATGGCGCCGAAGTAGCGATACCGCGTGTCCATCGCTCGCCGTCACGTTTGGTTCTTGTTGACGGTGGCGGGTGGACAAACTAAAAGGCAGAGATTTTTAAAACCCCTTCGGCGCCAAATATATTCTGCTCGTTACCAAAAAGATCTGAATCTACGGCACTTTTATAACTTATTTTCTTTATGGAGCTCATCTGACCATTTCGTTAGGGGCTGGCAGTGGAGTCGACGTTGAAAGTGCTGCGCCAGATCAGGCATCGAACAAACACGTGAAGACTCAAAGACCGAAAACCGCTCGTCACAGACGTAACAGGTAAAGTTATTCATCCAAATGAAGTAGACCCATTCTTTTTTATGTAGATACAGCTTCTACACTATCAGATGGTCAAGAGACGTTAGGTAGACGACAAATTAAATAAAGTGGCAACAAAACAACTACTCTCCATATGGGCTGATTTTTCAGTCGACAGGTAGGTACAGTGCGTGCCACGTAAGAAGAGACTTGACCCCGCCTCTTTCCGCCGCCCCTGACGTCCGGTCCCGTCCCGCACTCAGACCTCATACCGCTAAAGATACCTAAAATCGTGTACTGTGCAAGTCAAACCACGTGTCAGTCTCTTCTTACGTGGCACGCACTGTACAATGCGTTTCACTACGGCGAAAAGAATTCCTTTTTTATTTTCTGCGACTGTAATTTTTATTCGTGGAATAAAATTGACGTTTGACAGATTTTTTATGGATGAACTGTCAAAAATTCAAAATTATTCCTCCGATAAAATTATCGGTCGATTGAAAATCAGCCCCAAGTGCGCCTAACCCTATATATTTAGGAGAAATCATTAGGTACCTACCTAAGCCTGTGTAATCTGAGCTTATACTGTCCAGATATAATCTCGAAGCCTACTTCTTCGCAGAGTATCTCCTTCGCCAGTCATCGAGGCTGGTAGTCCACTGCAACCCTGGGCCACAGCGCCGCTGTCCCGGCTCTCGCAGCTCATCAGAACGTCAAATGCATCAACAGCATCTCTCAACTCCTGCAAGTCAGGTGACGAGACTGATAGCAATCAGCGGCAGAGGTACTGACGTTTTCTTAGGATGAACAGAACTATTGATACTTACACTGCCATCTTCAAGATTTTAGCGTTAGATTATAATATGTAGTTAAATGTTAAAATACATTGTAATGATCATTAAAATCAAAGCTGCGGCATGTGAAGCCTTTGTGCAGGATGAAATCGAAAACATGCGACAAATCGGAATGGGAGATTGTACTCACCATTATGAACAACTTTTACTATGGGGCCAAACCTGAAATCGCGAAGACAAAATCAGCTGTAAATACAGTTTATGTTCGCAGTTATTCTAACAGCTAATTCTTTTTTTCGATTGCAGCTTTGGTCCCTTAGTAAAAGTTGTTCATAATGATGAGTCGAACCCAATTTCGGTCTGTCGCACGTTTTCAATTTCAACCTGTAGAACATGAGGTATATCTACTTGAATAAAATCTAGTTAATATGTACCTACTATTTATTAAATAATTATACATGTAACGTGATGTAGGTAATGTATCGGTCGCAGCCAACTAGCTAAATTTAATTAACCTTTCAGTTAACAGCCTAGCCTATTTAAGGTGTTGGGGTAAGTTCGTCGTTGGGTTAAGACCGGGCCGTACAAGTCAAAACCACCGCTATTTCATTAAAAACAATGGCCCTGGCCGTCGCGTCGTCGTCGGGGCAAAAGATATCGGCGAAGAACACAACGTTGGCCGTGTAAAATAATATTGCTATATTGGCCGGGAATTTAATTCCTACGGTCTTATCCCAGCGCCGAACTTACCCCAACACATTAAACTAAACGGCCTAAATGACATTTTGGGAACTGTGACCAACCACGTGCAAACCGAATTGGTCTCAGTAACAAAACCGGGGGGCACCTCGACCAAATGGGTTAGCTTAGAACTGTGACCAAGCAACCGCGCGCAAGTCGAATTGGTCGCAGTAACTAAGCTGGGGCACCCCGACCAAATGGGTTTTAGTTAGGTTAGGATCAGGGACGTGAAAACGAAATGAATTTCATTCATTAAGCTATCTGCTTGTAATAACGTTACTGATTCATTTGTAACGTTATTCTTCATACTTTTCCGTCATCTCTTATGTCATGAAGCTGGCAAACAAAATGAATAACGTTATTATATCGTTATACTAATAACGATATATTGACCATATTGTTAGTGAAAATTTCGTTCAGTTTGTCAGTATCATTAAAGCCAAGGAATTAATTTTGTTACGATCCTGGTGGAACGGTACAAGTTATCGGTACTGGTACTACACGTAACGTTATTTTGGGTAACGTTTCAAGTCCCTGGTTAGAACTTTGACTAATCATACGCGAACCAAGCGAGCGTTTCCGCGGGAGAAACATTGACAGATCGACAACAATGAGGGTAGTGAAGCAATGATGAGATGCAAGAGAGTTCTTCTTCCAAAGGGTAGGCTGTTAACGGAAATGCCAATTGAGCAAGTTGGCTGCGTCATTATTATCCATAACTACTTACACCTACATAGTGAGTTATCTTATAGCTTTAACTTAACAGTGATAAAAATTATAATAAAAGGTTAATTGAATATCTAGGTATAATCAATATCTAGTGAATGACAGGTCCTAATAATAACTATGTTCTCTCATATCTATTGTGAAATAAAACAAAACATAGTTTTAATATAATTTATTGTATCACCCCTAAGTCGCCGCTGTGAAAACCAATATAACGTAATCAAATTCAAAAATATGTAAGTAAAGATGTAACATGAAAATAAAAATAATTTTGAATAAACTGTTGTTTAATTACGATGGCTACCAAGTTAAAATGCAAAATGAAATGGTTGAACATAGATACAACTAATATAAAATTTAAAAGAAATCATCGATTATGACTAGACACGATTTGTCCAAAACGCAAAGCGGTGAACGCACTTTATCATATTCGACCGATAAAACTACAATTTCTAATTTATAATATGGTAATCGTCTTTGGATTGTTATTGTTCTAAAATAGCTCAATGTTTTCGCATTGTTAAGTGCGTTCAAACGCTTTATAAATAATTCAACTGCACACACACCATTTGCCCGATTTTTGAGGTCTAAGATAAACTTTCAATAGCTATGGATTCGTCAAAGCGAATTCCTCAGTGTTCAGAAACGCGATTTCGAAACAAAGCACTATAAAATGGAAAAATACGGTTAAAATACTTCAAAAAGCGAGCATTAGTCAGCTATCTACAGTGTGCAGAATAAATTTGATCAATTAATACACATAATTGTATGTATGAATACACCGTGTTCAAACGTTTATGTAGATCGAAGTTCTTAAGCCCAATAGAAAATTTTGACAAAGATTTTTTTTTGTAACCGAAAGTGACCCTAAGCCAATTGATGTTACTTTGTACTTTTCTTAGAAATCGCATTAAGCCAGACAGAAACCCTTTCAATGTATCCTAGATCATATTTGTCAATAAGACACTAAAAACACTAATCAAAATACGTATGCAGTTTTAATAGTTGGGTTACCCTCAGTACGTGATCCTAACAAGATGTTCCATGGGCATTGTCCTCATGGATCTGCTGTGTATTAGTTTCAATATTTTCGTCTACTCTAACTGTGCTTGGAATGACGTTTGAGAGTAACCAGATAATCAGAGTTAATTTCATCCTTGCATCTATAGTAAAACTTACCAAGACAATCTCAGTAATACCACCTTATCTCAGCATTCGTGCTCGTTCCGCCATATTCCAACATTATTTGTATCATTTTTGTGTCAGTTTCAATGATATTAACGAGTGGCAGTACTTCTCCCACCTTTAACAGATCGACAACAATGAGGGTAGTGAGGCAATCACATGATGAGATGCAAATATAGCATACACACAAGATAATAATCAAAATCAACAAAGCAAGTACACAGCGATGTAAAAATACAAGTACAAGATAGAGGGCATATAGAGACACATGGAAGTGTTACAATATGTAACGCAAAAACATTATCAATGTTTAAAAAATATTGGTTAGCATGTCAAAGATGTCCCGCCTTTGTGGTGAAGTATGCTCGTCAGTATTTTGTAAGAAAAGTGATGTCATATCTCTGGATATGCGATTCTGTGAAAAGCACATTTAAAATATGCAAACATCATAAAACGAATACGATAAAACAGTGAACCATGAGATTAGTATCTACGAGATGTCAACGTAAGGATTACACCTAGTAAAATAGGAAATAACATGATAACTCAAATACACGCTTGTAGAGCAATGGGATTTTTGACGTATGGCAAAAATTTGTATAGGCCTGTTTTTATTTATTACAATTTCGACATCAATTCATAAGAATCTGACCTACTAAACGTTTCGCCATACGCCAAATATCTTATGACTGTAAAATAGTAAATCAGGGATCCTAGTATAATTACTAAACACCTTCACGAAAAATATATCAGAAATAATAAAATTCACCAAATAAAACAATGCCAATCGACACGTAAAAACCTCAGAATATCGTGAGAGAAAGAGTAAAAGCACAACGTTTTATATTGTTAGAGTTAGGGTCACTTACCTCCAGGGACTGTGGACAGAAACCATGATTATAAATAAAATGAACACACTAGTGAATCAATATACACTTTATATGCTTAAAAATTAATACAAGTCTGAGGGGCTTGCGCCCCCGGTGCCGAGTCGAGCGTGAGCCGCGTCGAACCATAAGTGAACAGTGTCGAGAGGAATGTAGATAGTATTACATTACCTTTTTCTCATTTATTTCTCATATAGACTAACACCTAATTAAACCGATGCTATATAACGTACATCACTGATACCAGCATTACAACCTACGAGCTGTCCAGAGAGATGTGGCGCCGAAAATTATAACCTAACTTATGCTAAACATAGTTCATTACATGAATTGGGAGTTCTATTCTCATGATTGCTTACTGATTTTGTGGAAAAATAAATTTGTGATCTCCAAATTCACGTGGATATTACACAAATATTTATAAGACAGTTTGCGTGTTAACTAGTCACTCAGCACAGTGCATTTACCTCGGCTCCTCGCGGCGTGGTGTCCGCTTTCGTTCATTCTCTCTATAGCTCCGTGGTAGGTCGGATCATTCTGTTACATCTTTTAAGGCAGTGTGGCTTTCTAACTTATACCTGGACAGACTGGCATGTCAAATGATCAATATTGGCACATAAACAATCATAACAATTCAGTATAGACAGAAAATGATATAACACAGTTCGTATAAACCACACAGCCGTTTGTAAGTTTAAATAATATAGAGTTTGTAAAAAATAATCTCATCATATACGTTTTGTTGACAATGTTCAAGAGTGTTAGTTACCCACAAGAAATAAATATGTGATATGTGCCTATGTACTGTCTGTTCAGGACGGCGACTCTAGATGTGAGTAGACGTCTAAATGGGTGCCAAGTGGTCAAATTGATTTGTTTGTATTTATTTACAATCATAAATAACAATTTAAGAGCTTTAAAATAATAATCAGACCATACAGTTTGAACATGTGACTCTGTATGTGGAGTGGTGGTCGACTCAGATCTAGAGGCGCGCGCTAACTGCAAGTTATTTATTGTAGGTAGCGATCAGCTAGGCGTTGCAGTAGTTGTACGGTGCGTTCATTTCCCAAGATAATAACTATTTCGTTACAATGTACAACGGGGGAGTCAGGCGGCGACTGGTCTCCTGGCCCTCCGTCGGCGCTCTGCAATCACACAAACAAACGAACATGGCAACACTTGCTACGTAACAAATTGTGGATTTTGCGCTCACGAGCAGGCAACCCCGGAACTGGCCTACATCTGCAACACTACACACACTAAACAGTTGGTGTTCAACACATCTCACAGATATCTACTAGACACGTCAATATAGCATATTATACATTTACATTGTTTGAATGACATGCAAACTGAAATAGAATATATCATAAATTAAGACATGCATTTCGTCAATACGTTTGTGATATATAACGGAAAATGCCTGTAAAATAAAGATTAATTTGCAATGTAAAAATAAACCAATCACCTATGATACAAGTACACAAAATATACCTAAACATGCTGGATGTAATACTGTTCAAATAAAAATAACACTTCAATATCATACATTTAAGGGTCATAGTCATAGGTCATATTGGAGCAATTTAAATAAATTGCTCGCATGTTGTTTCAACTGTCTATAGTAAAAAAACGCCAATCGATGGTAAGCAATAATAAGCTACATAAAATAAATACATAGTAGGTACATAATTCACATTAATTCATCACAATTTATATTGATTGTATTGCAATTTAATTCGTCCGATAAATGATATAATTGATGAGGTTTTATTTACGGCATGTTTAGTATTACGTATATGTTGTTTTTTGGAATAAACAATACGTACAGCCCGATTCAAACTTTATGGCGGCTCGGAACACGAGGCGAGTCGCTGAGCAGTAACAAGTTCACCTGTCATCGGAAATGAGGGGTGAGCTACTGCGCAGCGAGTAGCGCACTTCAGAGCTGCTATAAAGTTTGAATCGGCTGTAACATGGCTTTACAAGAGCGATTTGTTTAACAAAAACGAAGAAAAAATCGGATCCATTAAAATTTAATTAAAGCAGTTGAGAGCATTCAACATGTCATAGAATTAATCAAAAATAATAATAAAAAACAGGCAAATATGAACATAATCACGTATCATATAGTATCAGAAGAACAAGTTATCCTAAGCACACAACTTAAAGTACATAGAACGGGAATAGTAGTATCGCACTGTTCGACAACTAGCTTCATACACAATTACAAAAGTAAAAGTATGTGGAGCGGCACACCAGCGAAATTACGTGACAGAAATTCTGCGTACTTATAATTTCTATGCAAATCTACGCGACGTCAGTCTCAAATCTATGTGGGACTGACTACTGTTACAAGATTCTTTTATTTTTCCTACTCTCTAAGTCCATCAACGAGCATACGAGCCCGTCTGAAAGTAATTTGTAACATCAGAGTGAACCCCACACGATTAATTATCTTTTTCGGACGGGGAAAAACACATCGGGAGTAGGGACAACTGTCAAATTGTGTTGTCATTCATTCTTAAGTCCGACCCCCATATAATCTTATGTTCGTAGGTGATCCGCGGGGTAATTGCGTTACACACTATCAGTAGCAATGGGTTTCATTTTGACAGAAAAAAAAAACATTGATTGCTTTATTTACGTTGTTGAACAGACAAATTTTTGAACATATGAAGCAATGGGTTAGCAATAATTCCTTCAAAATGATTTTAGATTTTAATTAGCAATGAGGTTGCAGGAGGAGATCACGCACAATGGTCCATTCGAAGTACTGAGTGCGGAATCCAAACCCATAACATAGAAAATAGGGTGCAGGAGTAGGAATCACCCGTAACTATGGTTTTTCGTGCTTAGGGAGTAGAACTCCTGATAAGTTTCTAGCAATATAATTTCGGCCGTATGCATTTGGCCACGTCCTACCCAAAAACTATAGTCGCGCTATTTTATATGAATATGAGATACCCGTACAATCAATCGAGCCGCAAGTCATAATTCATACAAACTATAGGTAATTTCAGACGTTAGTACGTCGGACTTTCCGTCGCGTATTTTCGTAAATGTGCTATCGGACTAAGCACGGTAAGTCTACATGTGTGGGTGCGTGGGCTTCCAATATTACCAAAAGGAATGTGCCAGTCACTGGGTTGTGGAGGTTAGCTCCATGTAAAATACTGGTATTCAGCTGCATCTAGTCAGACTGGAAGCCCAACCCCAACATAGTTAGATAAAGGCTGGTTAGATGATGAAGTGGGGTTTTGTGGTACTTTCTGCAGATGTGTCATTGGAGTAAGCACGGTAAGTGTATGTATATATATGTGTGTGGGCTGGTACTTACGGTCTATTGGTGGTGCTCGGCGTTGGGCTGCCCCGGGTAGGGGTAGGGCTGGTAGCCGGGGTATACCTGCGGCGCGTACACGCCGTACTGCGCGTACTGGCCGCCCGCGCCCGCGCCCGCGCCCGCGCCCGGCGCCGCGCCCGCGCCCGGCGTGGAGCTGCCGCCGCCGCCGCCCGTCGTCTGCACACGACAATGTTTTAAAACGGATCAGTAGATGAAATTTGAGAATTCGACTTTGTAGATCGTCGTCACTCGTGCGTGTGTGTATGACCAAATTTATCAACGTAAACGAAGCAAAAGGAGTATGAATGTAAGGACCATAACAGACGTTCTGTGGTTTCTGCCAACCACTATGGGAAAAAAGTGAGTTTATGTATGTAGGTTTAAATAAGTAAAAAAAAAGTAGTAACCTTCAGTTTGATCTGCGCCTCGATGGCTTCGGCCTCCTTGAGCTTGCCGATGCTGCGGTAGTACTCGGCCCACTGCGCGCTGTAGTCGGGCTGCGAGGAGCCGGGCGGGGCCGCGGCCGCGCCCGGGCCCCCGCTGGGCGGCGCGCCGGCCCCTACTGCTGGCGGGGTCCCGCCGCCGCCACCGCCGCCACCTAAACACACAGGTTGAACATTTTTAATTCCTTGAGAACTAAAAAATCAAGCAAATTACAACTTAAAGTAGCTATGATTAATAATGTAGCTTAAAGCTACATCCGTCATTTGAACGAGCAACTAGCTTTGTTAAATATGAATCTTCCACGCGCCGCCACGTTCCAAGACTATCGTGCTAACTCGTACACATGATTAAATTGTAGTTTCTCTCTAGGTTCGATACTCAACTTTGCCAGCTTCATGACATAAAAGATAACGAAAAAGACGAAAAAGTATGAAGAATAATGTTACAAATGAATCTATAATGCTTCACCTGTAACATTATTACAAGCAGATAAGCTTAATGTTACTGATACCTATAACGTTACTTATAATATTTATCTACAAAGATTATATTCTTTAAAGTTAACGTTTTTCTTTGTAACATTATTGATATTTTTAGGTTTTAGTATTGTTACAAATTTTGGAACGTTATAAGATAACATTAGTGGTAACGGAACGAAATTCATTTCGTTTTCAAGTCCCTGGTTTTGACAATCAATTAGAGAATTGATTCCGAAAGGTTTATGTGTAATACAGTCATATTAATATTAAACTTCCATGTAATAAAGAAATCTCCATGTTTTGTCAAGTCATAACAACCGTGCAAAGAAGTGGCGGATCGCTAGTAACTTATAAGTCTTATAACACAAAATGCTAATAAATCAGAAGGGTTCCTCACCATCCATGCCTTGCACCTGCACCTTAGCCTGCGCCTCGATGGCGTCGGCCTCGCGCATCAGTCCCAAGGATCGGTAGTAGTCGATCCATTGTTGAGAGTAGTCTGGCTGTCCGGTCGCTGGGTTGATCTGAACTTGTTGCTACAAGAGAAAGACGTAAAGTATGTTGTAGAAAGACCCCATTGCCAGAATACAAATTGAAAAGGACAAGTACAAAATGCGTGTAACTTTTCGTTAGTTTTGGGACTCAAGCCAGTTTGCTTTTATGAGTAACCTTAACTTTTATTAATTCACTAATATTAAACATTATCTCAAAAATTGACCCCCTTTGTTCCTAAACTGGTAACTTGTAATTTTCGTGACAACTATGGGAGCAAATACAGAGCAGGGGTCAATGTTATATAAACTAGTTTATATACCTGTGGGCCCTGCTGCTGCTGCGGCTGGTGCCAGTGCGGGTTGTATCCCCAGGCCGGGGGCCCGCCGCCCCCCCCAGCGCCTCCCCCGTAGTACTCTCCGCCGTTGCCACCGTTCCCGTTCCCGTTGCCATTGCCGCCGTTACCTCCGCTGCCTTCGTTGATGAAGTTCACAGGCTAAAGAGACGAAAGCTTACGGTAAGAAATTATTTCAAATATTTTCCTGACTATTACTTTAACCGGGCAAGTACCAATTAGGCAAATATGTCTTAGTTTGTCTTGGACATCACTTACAATGAAGAGATCAAATACGAGTTTGGAATCGCCTTGAGCAATACGCCTTGAGCAAGCGTGGTGATCAATGTCTATGACATCTCTATATTATATGAGACAATAGTATGCTTTACCGTGCAAGGTACCATAAAGTAAAAAAACAAATACAGAATGGGACAATAAGTTTGGGTGATATACTTTAACACAACACCCAATCCATACTAAGTTCGAAAGTAACTCTGTCTATCCGTCTGTATGTTACCTTTTCACGCCTAAACCACCGAACGGATTTCGATAAAATTTGGCAGAGATAGATTGCATCCTGGGGATGGACATAGGATAGTTTTTATCGACATACATCGCGGGCGAAGCCGCAGGCGGAAGCTAGACTTAGATAATTCACATATTATTGTGTTGCCACCTAATCGGTTTCAATAGAACTTGAACTTGAGTCATGAGCATGTGTTCCCAAAACCCGATTGTTATTTATCCGATTGTTATCTGAGATTCTATCTAAAATATTATAGAGACAAAAGATTTGAGATACATATTTCTTTGTTACGCTTTCACGTTAAAACGGCTGAACGGATTTTGATGAAATTTGACACATGACTTGGGCTAGCACGTAGTATATTTTTTACCCCGATACTCCCACGGTATCGAGACTTATGTGGGTGGAACTGCGGGTAGCAGCTAGTTCAAAATATAGTTGTACATACCATGCCAACTTTCTCCATGATGATCCGTTTGCAGTGCTCCACGGCCTCGGGGTGTCCTCGTATGTAGAAAGTGCGGTTGTTGCGGTCCGAGCCTTGCGCGCGTCTGTCCAGCTCGCAGTGCGCGCCGGAAGCCGCGTTGATCTGCTTTATTACCTCGCCGCCTACACAAAGTGTGCATAATTAGCCTAAAATGTTCCCACTGCTGTTATGCAGGCTCTATACTGTGAGAGGGAGTGGGTCATATTCCACCACGCGGACCCAGTGCCGGTTGGTCGATGTCACATGTCTTCGAATTATTGCTTCTAGGACATGCAGGTTTCCACACGATGTTATCCTTCACCGGTTTGAGACAAGTGTGTGATCACAATTATAGTGCAACTATTCATACAAGCCTTGAAATGGTAATTTTTTTTTCCGCCAGCGCAAGTCTAGCGTTAAGAAGTATAAATTAAAATTACATAAAGTCCTCCAAACCGATTACGACCATGGAGACAAATCTCAGGGGAGACCATATTTCGGCGCAGGAGATAATCTAGCGCACAAGTGTGTAAGACACAGATACATTATCTTTTCCCTCACTCTCATAGTTCGATGGGACGGCAATCCAACACGACTGGAGAGATCAGGCGCAGAACCAACGGCTTAACGTGGCTCGGGAGTATAAATTGCCCAAGTGTATTGCACGATTTTTTAAATAATTCTGTGCCATGCAAAGGCCCGGCCTTTGAGATGGTTAGTGGACACTGCTGGCTGTAATATTCAAGACATCAAAAAAGCATCTGGGATGACAAAGACAGCCTCAAATTTGCCGATATTTACTCCGACGCCCATACCCGCCAAACCGGAATACACCAACGCTTTTCCCTTTACAAGCGCCTTAACAAAGACCTCTTCTACAGCCTTCATTTTATTACAATGGAATAAGTATTTTGCTGAAATGAATAATTGGTGCTTCCCCAGACAAACTCCTTTTCAAAGCGTTGAACTGCTTGTACGTAC
This sequence comes from Luperina testacea, assembly GCA_927399505.1. NCBI lineage: Eukaryota > Metazoa > Arthropoda > Insecta > Lepidoptera > Noctuidae > Luperina > Luperina testacea. The sequence continues at coordinate 8,507,791 of OV656777.1, read as the reverse complement.
CTCTGCCGATGATAAGCCCGCACTTGACGTTGGACACGGTGAAGGTGACGCGGATCTCCTGCGCGTCCTGCCACTGCGAGTAGTCGCCGCCGCCGCCGCGCTCGCCGTTGCGCTGGCCCGAGCCGCCGCGCCCGCGCCCCGTCCGTACTTCCTGCTCACGTCTCTGTACATTATCACATAATTACATGCGGACACTGCCAACCAGCCTTTTATACTGTCACTGCATGAAAAACAGAGGCATATTAGCTATTTTTGATGGTCTGCGTAAAGCTAGGTTGAACATTCGAAGGACTGCTGCCAATGGATGGACCAATTCACTTGAGTACCATTCATGGGTGTATTTCTAAAATTTCAGTACATGTTACATCAATGAGGTCTCGACCCCTGAACTAGGACATTCTGTATGATAGGGTAGGAAATACGTGGCTTCCACCATTATTGTTATGAAGCAGTCCAGTGTTTATTGGTTTGTATTAATTCTGTGTATTCTAATTCTAACCCAATACTGTGGTGAAAAGTTCCGGCTCACTGCAGTTTACAATGGTCGTTAGCCTCTCTCATCATAATCAGCTTATAATGTCCCCACTACTGGGACACAGACCTCCTCTCTGTGAGAGGGAACAGCATGCGTTGAAATTTTTCACCGGTTATTAAATTTTTTTAGCTGTTCCGTACATTTATTATTATCATTTAAAATTGAGATTAGCTATAACCTGGTTCATTAAAGAAAGGAATCTTAAATGGCGGCGCTTATCATGTTCTCTCGCTCGCACACTAGTGCCGTCTATACTCACTCTCGCGCGTACCGTAAGCAGAAAAAAATTAGTCTTGATTTGCTTCCACGCTGTCTTACGCGCTCAGTGTTCCTTATTACGAATATATTCCTTGTTATAGTTTTCTTGTTATTTTTCCGTTGTTACCTGTGTGTTATTGTTGTTGAGTTTTGTTTTATTGTTAAGTTTTGTTGTTTGGACGTGTGTGTTATTGTTGTTGAGTTTTGTTTTATTGTTTACTTTCGTTGTTTGGACGTGTGGACTGTGCGGAGACAGTAATCATGTCTCCTCGAAAGCGAGGAAAGATGATACACGCCAAATAGTGTATAATGTCTTGTATAATATCTTTCACGCGGGCGAAGCCGCTGGCAGAAGCTAGTTTGATATTAATACGACCCTATCTTGTGTTTATTATTTTATAATTTGAAAAAAAAAAAAACTGACTTGAAATTTTTTATGCTAACTATACTATCTGTCAACGCAAGTACAAGCCGCCATTTAAGATTCCTTTCTTTAATGCATCGGCTTATATAAACTTATAATTTTTACTAGTTTCTTAACAAAATCAGGAATGTATACTCACATTTACACTTGAGATGAGGTCCTCAATCATTTGCCTGGCTTGTTCCACCTGGTGCGGCTTGCCTTGCAGGTAACATCTGTATCACATTTGTATATTTAGCTTAAACTCTTTACAGTAACTCGGTCAGCATAATCAGCCTATACTGTTCCCACTGCTGGGACATAGGCCTTCTCTCGATGAGAGAGAGAGTGGGCTGTAATCCACCACGCGGGCCCATCGCAGGTTGGTAGATGTCACATGTGTTCAATGAAACTTTTTGGTTATAAATGGAGGGAAGAACAAGTGACTGTTGGCTTCATTAAGCGTCTTTTTACACCCGATATAGGCATGAAACCATGAGTATAAACACATTACCTCTTGTCCCCGGGTCCATCATCTCTCTCCTGATGGAACTGCACCCTGCATCCGGTCTCAGCCTGGATCTTCTTGATCATGTCTCCGCCGCGACCAATCACGATGCCGACCGCCACTTTTGGTACCAGCACCTTATAATAACAAGATGTTTTGTTATTGTTACTGCTTATTTAATCGTACAATTATTCAGATTTTTGGAGTGGGCTGTCATTAACGACTTTGATCAAAATTTCTACAAAAACATTTTAAACCGACAGAATGAAAACAGGATTTGACCAACTTGACAGGATAATTTTTGTTATAGTCTATGTACCATAGAGATCTTAAGCGGCGCCTCCAAAGGACAAAATACATGGCATTCATACTCTTTTAATTATTTCGAAATAACAAAATAATTTTTATGTTTCTAATATTATCCTGAAAGGCAAGGTTTCTTTTCTGGCACCGTTTGCCTTTCTGAACTGCGTTTGCTTAGCAATGACTATGACAATGACTAACCCCCTTACTAATAAACGTTGTACAGCATCTGTATAGTTACACAAAGCTTTGTCTCCTTCTTTCGAAAGTCAAATTAATGACAATTGAAAGAGAAAAATCGGTGTGTAACTATTCATCTGATATAATACGTTTATTAGTAAGGGGTTAGATAAAATCTTTTCCTGATTCAACTTCTTCTTTGTGTCGTTGGCACGAATGTTATTCAAATTTTGTTGGCCCAAAACTTCGCCACTTCCACGGCGTTATCAGTGGCAGCGCAGAGGTCACTTTTGCTGCATGTTTTGGGGCACAGAGGGCAAGATAGGTGAAGCATAGTTTTTGACACAGCTCCACATCTACATCCTGATGCCGATCCGTCGGGATAGCCCCACTTTACGAGTTCGACTTACACTTTCCCACTTGGGTTCGAAAACGCTTCAGGGATTTCCAAATGAACCACGGAAGGACGTGGTAGATAGTGAGTAGGTCCTGCTTAATTTGTTCACCCTTACCTCAGTGGAGTTGGTAGCGAGTCCATTGCCCTGGTCATGTCCCGGGTACTGGTCGTCGTACTGCGGCTGCCTGGGCCCGCCGCCCTGCTGCATGTCCTTGTCGGCTAATAGCTCATACACCAGCTGCTTAGCGTGCTCCACTTTAGCTGGGTCGCCTGATATGCGCAGCGGCTTTTCCTGGACATAAGTACACTGTCACTTTTCGTTAATGCATACTACCTTACATATCGGATGCGAGAAGCACAAAACCGGTCGAAGGGGCGATGTTTGGAGGAGGCCTACGTCCAGCAGTGGAAGACTTTCGGTTGAAATGATAACGATACTGGTACTACTGTCCCTGTTAGCGGTACAGGAACATAGGTGCGACTTGATGCTGTAATGTTTGCACGATTAGATGGAAATATTATGGAGACAAAAAAAAGATTTCTCGCGTTTTCAATTTTTGGATGCTGGTAGTTAGTAATCGGTAATACGGGCTGGTGTCCGCAACTCCACGTCAATGCGAGTATTTAACGTACAGGTGGGAAAATCGAATATTCGATCCAACCCAGCTCCTCAAGGCCAGTAACGACTTGGTGTTGCTGACAATCTCATGGAGGATACGCTAGTTGGATGCTGGCATTGATACTTATGTTTATACATACATATGGCATCCACCAACCCACACTGGGCCCACATGGTGGATTACAGCCCACACCATCTCGAATAAAAGAGACCTGTGTCCCAGCAGTGGGAACATTATAGGCTGATCAACGAGGAAATAGCGTAACAAACTATCAGTAGCAATAGCTTCCATTTTGTAGTTCAACAATATTCATTCATGTGTTAGGCAATTAGTGAATGATGAACGAGTAAGAACCGTTTCTTAGCACTGCACTAAAGGAAACGTTTCCGAATGCTGACTTGTAATCGGTCTATTAGTTCTAATAGCTCCTCGTACATTTACAAAGAGCCGGATCGTATATCCGAACGAGAACGAGAAACACAGCGACTGATTTGACTGATACGATTTCATAGAGAGAATAGCCGACGAATGACGATGCTACCCGACCGACAAAACTCGCTAGAATGAGATGCGCGTTATAATATCAGTGGACTAACGTATGTCAATGCAATAATGTCTATTTTTGCTTATCGCCTGAATAAAATGACGCAAGGAAAGTTGTGTCCTCAAATAAATTGTAGGTTTACTAATGTACTTGCAATAAATTGCGAAGGCAGTGACATGTTACTGCCTGTAAATAACCCATGTTTCGGCGCGCATTTTTTATTAAAGTTCTTGTGTAGTGTTTGCTTTGCTGTTTTTTAACATTTTAAAACTATTTGCGGTTTTGGGCGCTTTTTATTTTGGAACAGACACAGAGATAGATAACTATAAATGATTACTAAGCGCTTTTTGTTAGTACCTAGAGACTTCTTTGCTCTGTGATCTATGGAAGTACTGACTGAGAGCGAAGATCGAATAGAGCTTATAGTATGAACTAGTTCACTGACCAAAATGAACTAGTACGGAGCGATCTTAAAATTTACCGAGCAGGCACAAGATCACTGTTTACAGACAGTAAGTAGGAAAAAGTTTTAAGTATCAGTACTACGATGATTTCTCTTTACTTACATATTCTGTGTTAGGTCCATCCTGAATGACCACCATCTTAGCTCCGGACTGTTCCTGCAGCTGTTTGATCGTCTTGCCGTTCTTGCCGATGATCAGGCCCACTTTGGGACCCGGCAACATTATTTCCTCCTGCTGTAGAATTAAATAGTAAGTACCGTTTCTTAGTGTCTCGATAGGCACTATTTCTAAAGATTACCTGCCAGATACATTTTTGCTATTGATGTGCATGTGCAATGATAATATTATGTGCTATCTTGCATTTGTAAAATGGTGAATAACAACAGTCTATTCGGTTTAATGTGTTGCTAAATATTTATGATATATCTTAGTTGCAATCTGATGCCATTTTCAGAATTTCATAGTATTACGACATTTTTGAATATGTTTTTTTTTAAACATCAATTGTTACATTACAAATACAGAATAATTTTACAAAACATGCATATTTGACATTTAACTACAAAATAATATGTTAACTTTTATTCTACAGTTATAAAATTAATAATGAAATATTAAAATTAATAAAATGGATACTTACGTCACAATTTTGCACCCAATCCGATCGCCCGATGGGTAGGTTGCCCTGCGGATTCAGATAAGTTGGAATAACTACTTCTAATGAGGGTGGAGCCTACCGGTCGACTACACATTTTCCATACAGTGGGACATCGCCTTTACTTAGCTTAACACTCAGTTACAAGGTGCCTGAGCAAACCTTTGATTGGTTGAACTATTTTAGGTTTATAATTTTACTAGCTTCTGTCCGTGACTTCGTCCACGTAAAATTTCTTGTTATAACATAAAATATATCCAATGACACTCGTCATTTCAGTCGGATCAGTAGTTCTGAAGATTATCCTTTACATAAAAATTCACAAATGTTACCTATTTATAATATTAGTATTGTGTACTATTCACACAAGGCGGAATTAACAGCATAAGGCATTTTCTACCAGCCAACCTTAAATAATGATGAAGAAAAGCTAAAAAGATAGACATGTTGCGTGAGTGTAGTAAACAAGGGTTGTAGTCGTGCAGTCAGCATAGGTCATCACCAGTAACTGCTTCAAAAACAGACATTTTCGTATAGGAGATTTTAATAAGCTTTTAAAAATTGTGAGAAAGTGTAAGAAGACTGTTTATGTAATTAGCCCATCATTTTCAATGTTACTTTATGATACAAATAATCTTGACTAATGTTGAAATAAAAACTAATATTCAGACTGCCATTATAAGTGGCGACTTCCCATTTATGGCAGAGTTAAGTACAGTCACGAGCATAAGTATGTATACACTTGGCTTTATTCGAAGACGATTTTCTCCTTTAGTTTTGAATGAAATTTTATGTTATTACAAAGTATTTTCGAACCCGTATGTTTGTGGAAAGTGTCGTATTTCAAAGTTGCATTCGTTATTTCACGAAAAAATCGCAATTGAAAGCTGCCAAGTGTATATTAGTGCTCCAATGATCGACTGTAAAGAATGATAGTATGGATGGGCCAACACAGCAGATTGGGTGCGAAGTAGTGACAAATGTACAGAATACATAATCACGCTTTTCATCGCCGAGAAGTGTTATGACATAATATGAAAAAAGCTGGCCAAAACGCCGAAAAAAAACACGTTTGTTTGTTATATGGGAAATTAAATTTTTATTTTATTCTGTTTTTTGTTATAGCGGCAACAGAAATACATCATCTGTGAAAATTTCAACTGTCTAGCTCATGAGATACAGCCTGGTGACAGACGGACAGTGGAGTCTTAGTAATAGAGGCCAGTTTTTACCCTTTGGGTATGGTACCCTAAAAACTTGTTAGTAAATGTTACTATTAATATTATAGGTTTTTCTATAGATGTACCAATTTTCTAATAGACAGTCTAGTATTTTTTAAATTATATTTTCTATAAGTAAACCCATTTCCCGCCGAAAAACAAAGGACATCAGCCTTCATCCATGCGAAATGTAAGCAGCATGTGGTGAAGCTTGTTACAATGACAAATAACTATCGACATAGCAACTCCAATAGGTCTAACCAATCTACTAAATTGTCTGGGATTTATAACATTTCCCAGTAAATGTTAATAGACTCCCAACATAAAGACGTGGTCATCTTTCTTGGTGAATCCTTGGTCAGCTTCAAAAGTATAAATTCATAATGTGGATTATAGAACAGCTGTGGTTGTACCTTCACCGCACTTTAGTAAGAGAGTGGTACATACCGAGATAGAGCCTCCCCCGCCGCCGCCTCCGCCGCGCGGCATGGGCGGCATGGCGCCGCCCGCCTGGCTCTCGCCGGGGTGCTGTGGCGCGTTCTCGCGGCCGCGGTGGTTCACTATTTGGTTCACGAGCTCCCTACGTCAGAAGGATAAAGAAAGTTTACAGTTATTTTACCTATAACAGCCACTTTAGGGTCGACCCATAAAATCGATGAAATAGGCCTCGATCTAATACAGCGAAAGCATGAGTATTGATCATCAAACTGCCTAAAATTAGTGTTGGTTACACTAACTATAACACCATTATATATCCGTGGTCCCTGAGACCTGTAAGATTCAGCGTGCCGAATTAACGTTAATGAGGCTTTCGACTTGTCTAGGTTTATGAAGGTTCACCTTCCTCTTAATCAAAATCGAATCTAAATCCCTTGTGTCGGACTGTACGATACCTTTCGAAATAACTAATCAATTATTCATCTAAAATTTCCAAGTGCGGACTGTCCTGTAGTGTAGAGCATCAGTCCGTATCAAGATTTAAACCTCATTTAAGCGGCATTGTAATCGTTTTTGATGTAATTTTTTTTTTATTCTTCCGTTTTTTTTTTGGTGTCTATTGTTGTCAAATTGATAATAAGAATGTAAAAATTATAATTTGATCTGTTGGAATAAAAATAAGCAGTTTTCAATCTATTGTGTTATTTCCGCTCACAGCTAACCAACCCCTAAGGGTTATGTTTTTTACTATAGGATTGAACAAATGGTTCAATCCTATAGTAAAAAACATAACCCTGTCTTTTATGTCACGCAGTTGGGCCGGAGAAGGAAGAGAAAGGAGATGGTGGGATCGGGACATCTACAGTACGCGGCCGTTAAGAAGGATAATGCAGATAATCACATGTTAGAGTGCCAGAGACAACACTACCCGAAAAAAAGAAGGGAACGCCGAAGTTTTTCAAAAACATTCGGTGGTTTCTGAACGACCGCGTACTGTAGCTAGTATTAGTCCTTACTTGGCCCTCGAGATAGCCTCTCGCGACCCGGTGAGGGTGCACAGTCTGTCTGGCTGGCCGCCCGAGTCCGGCGCCATCTGTATCTTGCAGCCAGACTCTGCTTGCAAGCGCGTGATCTGCTCTCCACCGCGACCTATTACTGTGGACAAAGCACATGGCATTTAATTTTAGAATTAAATATTTATAAACGTTGTTTAAAGTTAAGTAATTTGGGGGTTATTTATATATCGAACATCTCTTTAGTCTGGGGGTAGCAAGCACAACTGCTTCTTGCAGTGGGCAGCCCATTGTCTGAATTTGAGCGACGTTAATGGCAATAGTCTAGGCCCGAGTCACGGGACTTAAAAATTATGACATCGACGCGAAACCTGTTACCAATACCATGCATCCAGTACCTACATGATTCTGTTGCCTCCTGCATTGAAATTGCGCATATGTCCCTGCCACCCCTGTATATACCGCTCCCTACTTCTCCGAAAAAATTTAAAAAAACATAACATAAAATATCACGCTCGATATTTTATGTTACGTTTCTTGATTTTTTTTTATTTCATTCTACAGGATGTTATTGACTTTATTTATAAGTGTCCATCGAGTTTCTTGATTTGAAATGGGCAAATAACTTTATCTTTCTGGCCGATCCACTTCTTGGCAATTAAAAAGTGCTTTGTAAATGGTTTAATTGAAATAAGTGCTATGAGTTAGGACTTTCTTGAATTTTTTTTTAAATAGCTGTTTTGATTCGAAGTGTTGTGCCTATATTGCGATTTCTCTCTTCCTTTTCATGTGGTGTCGATACTTACTAAGTCCGACCATCTTGTCGGGCACCCGAATGTACTCGTTGAGCGTCTGGTCGGGCATGAGGTTGGCGGGAGCGCTCGGGGGCGGGGGCGGCGCCGGGGCGGGTGCGGGTGGGGCGGCGCGGCTCGCGGCCGGGGCGGTACTCGGTCCACTGCGAACAAACGAAGTTTTAAATGGGTTGGGATAAGGTAGCCCGCGCAATTCAAATTTACTTTTTTCGATTCTTTCAATTCCCCCGTGAGTTAGAATTGGAAAATTTGAATTTCGCGGGCTACCCTGACGCTTTCACCGAAGGATGCGCTAAGGTCCGGCGATATTCAAATTTTCTTACTTTTTTTTTTGCAATTTGCAGGTCAGTATTATACATATAATAATCAGGTTTATAAGTTACTAAAAATATATAAGTAAATTGCAAAAATCGAAAGAAAATTTTATTTTCTCGCGCAAGCCTAGTGCTTTCGCATTAATTTATAGAAAACCGCTACGCATGCAACGATTGGCATGTAGATAATTTGACATGTAAAGGTGTAAAGGAAATAACGCACAACATAAATTTATCGATTTATTTCTTTAGTACATTCTGTACAGGTTTTGACGATTTGTTCTAGATGTAAACTTGCTGGAGTTGCTCCGAATTCCTCTTTTTTGACAAGACTAACAAAAAAAGTGTTAAATATACTTTTCGTCACGTGGTTTAAAAAAAATCTTTTATTTCAGACTTCAGTAAATTTTTGGTATGCATGACATACAAATCTTCGTGATGCTTCATTGATATTAAAAGAAAAATAACCTATACAAATAATTATGTAGATTTCTTAGCACCCGGGTTTTTACGAGTGCGAGTGACATGTCTCTGACGCAAAATGACGCGCGCGAATCGTACCTACGTACACAGCTAAAACACGTGTTTTTTGTGTGTGTGACACGAGACACGAGGGCGAGTCGACACACGCGACTTGCGAAAAAAAGGCAGTGAAGAAAAAATAAATTACAAATAGACACCAATTTACCTATATTCGTTATTAATAGTTGGCAAAAGAATGTATGGAAAAGTTTCACGAAATTGTAAGTTCTAGGAAATTTTAATTTAATCAACAAATTACATATTAGGAAAATTATTAATGCAAAATATATCGAAATACTACATTTGATCTCAATTTAAATATCTTACAATTTTCCCTGAAACAATTACAAGGATGAATTGACATAGCAATAGAGTACAGCCTGCATGCATAAGAGTGGAGGAATTTTTGGAATTTAGGTAATTTTTCTTCATTTCATGGTTAAACAATTTTATTATACTCATATGTAAAGTCACATTTAAAAACCGGTCAATTGCGAGTCAGACTCGCACACGAAGGGTTCCGTACCACAAGGCCCAAAAAGCCAAAAATAAAAACCCCTTCTTGTATGGAGCCCTCTTTAATTTTCAACTTTATTTTATTTTTGTTATTTGCTATTAAAGCAGCAATAGAAATTCACAAAAATAAAAATTAAAAAAGTGAGCCGTCACGGGACGCCTGGCAGATGTGAAACATTGCGCATGGCGACGCGTCGCCACACAGTACACAAGACTGTGACTGTATATATACACCATCATATAACGTGGCGACGCGTCGCCACGCCAGAAATTTGTTTTACGTGCGGCTATAGATGTTTCACATCAAAAAATTAAAATTGGAATAAAAAAATTTAAAATGATGATGATTTTGGTTGATGATGATGATTAATTTTTAATTGGAATAAAATTTGAATTTTGATATTTTCAGAGTGTGATAATCGGTTCATAAGATACATCCTGCTGACAGACTAACGGACAGTGGAGGCTTAGTAATAGGGTCCCGTTGGTACCCTTTGGGTACGAAACCCTAAAAAAGGATGCTATAATAAGTTGTAACAAAACATCTAAAATTTTTATTCATAGAACACTTTTGCAACCGCAGTTATCATCTTAAGTTTCCAGGCTATGCTAGCCAAATAAATTCTTCGAGTTTCTTTTATTTTTATTGCTGAATGGGCCTGCTCTTGACCTTGGTCACACCTGATGGTAACCGATGGATGAAGTCTATGATGGAACGAGCATGCCTAGAAGATGCCTGTTCACTCTTGCTTTGACCATACATCTTGAAAATTGTGTAGATCATGTTCTTTTTCTCTTAACCTTACACTCCAAAATTTTTCAAAAGACCTTCATCACAAGAGTAGCTTACCTCATTTGTGGTTGTGGTTGTTGATACGGCACTTCTACTGAAGCTAATTTCTTCGCATTCGGTTCTGGACCCTCCTCCAATGGCCTCTTGCTTCCGCCTCCTTCGAGCTTAGCAGCAACCTGTACAGAATATTAATGAATACAACCTTTTTAATGTCTTGAACACCTATTTTTACGTTCAACATTTCCAGTTGCTAGGCAAATTTTTTTTCTTTCCTTTATTTTTTTTTATTCCACAGACTATTTTAGATCCTAGTACATTAAATCACAACTACTTGTTCCAAGTTTATGGTTTTGAAACAAGTTTTTAACAACAAAGTTTTACATTGGTTTTACTTACAACAAATGACATTCCCCTTTTCCAATTTATTGTTAAGTATCTTAATTCCAAAAATATATTGCTGAAACTATTGTTATAATGTTTGCAAACCCACGTGATAGCAGAACTTGGAGAACAATAAGGAAATAATGTAAACCAACTATGTATCTGTACCCATGTTTACACAGGAAAAAAATATTTAATTTTAAGTATTTGTATACTAATGGTGTGGCTTGTTATCAACATTGATAATAGTTACACAATTAATAATAAGTCCAATTAGTAAAGAAAATTGTTCAAACTTAAGTCCATAACAGTCTTCTTTAGTATACAATTTTATGGCTCATACAAACTTTGATTTCAACAAGAAGAATATTTTTGACGGTTATGTTTTACATTACTGCATTTTGTTAATAAAAAAAATGTTTTATGGCAATTTATTTTGTATGATAGTGACCGTTAATAATTTCAAACACTTCTATTTAAACTGATATGGTTACTCACTAAACATTGATCAGTCTGTATGAGCCACTATAGGAAGTTAAATTTCCAAGAATTTATGAAAGAGGCCACAAAGGACAAAAAAAAGAGAATTTTATGCTAAGGACAAAAAAAAGATCATTTTAAGCTAAGGATACACATGCCAGTAGCTGGCATAAAAGTATGCAAGTAGCTTGCATGTCATTAGGTATTCACCAATCAGAAGTTGTTATGGCACACAGCATGCAAGCTAGTTGCAGACTTTTGTGCGAGCTACTGGCATGTGTATCCTTAGCTTAAATTGTATCAATTGTTTCCCTCCAATACTTTAGTGAATAAGATACAACTGACACAGTTTAATTTAAATTCTTGCAGTCACATACCGGCCATAACTTATGTTGATCCGCCCCTAAGACATCCCCTCTGACTATTTAAAAATATATTTGAGTTTGGTCGGGAAAATATGCTGAAACATCTAGAATATTAGGAATATTCTAGATGTTTCAGCATATTTTCTTTGGTATTGATAATATGCATAGTGAGGAAACAGTAACATTATTGATTTGTAAATGTCTTTGTTACTAACCTTTTATTGATCCAAATCACTAGTCACTAGTCTAGTCGTATTTTAAGATTAGCTTTTTCTCTGAACATTGATATTGTGGATTGGTCCATAACAAAAGCCTATTTTATGAATCACATGCATCTTCAGAATTTTGTTGTCTGATGCATAATTCGCGCCTATAATGTGCCACAACGCATTATTACCGCGACAGAACCGCCGGGCGTGTACGCCAGCAAAATCATCCGAGCCGCAAGGACAGACATCAAAACTTAACAGCTGCATTGTATTTGTAAAAAGTACTCATTTATCACCACGAAAAATTACAATCAATAAGTAGGTTAGGTAAAAGCATCTTACCAATGATCCTTTCATAGAACATCAATGGTATGAAGCGAAAAGGGCGGGTTGGAACAAAAAGTACTTCTAATGAATGATAATTTTCATGTTGAAGGTATAAACACAAAAATTTAACTGTAAATAACACGCAAATGTCAATAAGACGCGATTTTTGTAAAGAGAAGATGCGCTTACCAATCTAGCACGTTGTACAGCAGCCGCAAATCCCGCCGTTTGGCTATTGTTTTGAAGCGTAGCCATAGAAGAATAATCACTCATATTTGAACCCAATTTCACATTCAACCGCGTAATACCGCAGCCATTAAAAAGGATCAAAATGACCCAAAAACTTTATGAAAGGTTTCTCTCGCAACGCAAGTTCGTTGCGAGAAAGACGCGGACCATAGACAAAATGAGAGATGTTTTAAATGTCGCTTACCAATTTTATTTCTTTTTGTATTTAGTGTATTTATCTACCAACTTGAATAATCTAATGAGTTCCCAAATATAACTGAAACATAACCAGCTAAAATAGAACAGCGATTGTGCTATTTTTCATTGTGAAATATTCACAGAAATAATACAGTTGAGTTTAAGAAAAGTCAAAATTGTTGTCTATGGTTAAAATGAAAATGCGTTTGGTTATTGCTATTCTATTAAAACATGAATCTAAAGAGGATTTATTTTAAAATTTATACAAGCTAAATAAAAGCTTGTAAAAACGTACCCGTTACCAATATTTTCAAGGTTTTTTCCTAAAAACGTTATTCTTTCAAGTACCTGCTAAAGTTGGAAGCAATATTTCTTCTATATTATCAATTTACATTACCTAGAAATTCAATTGTGTCTCATCCATCAGCCACAGTTGAGATAATAAGTATTTTACATTTTATTTTATGACGTAATAGTAGCTCTAACAATAGAACTATTTGCAATTTAATTATACAAATTTATTTTAGTATTATCCTCGTTAAAACCATTGTAACTTTTCTTTTTTATTAGTTTTCTTGAAAAACATAAACATCGATAAAAATTTCAGATGAATGAAAGATCTTAATTTGTTAAACAATAATTATGAAACAGAACCAAAACAAAACGGCAATTAAGAATTTCTAATTATAATTTAGTCTAATTAGCTAAAATAACGCTTTTTCGGGTTTTTGGACATAAGTAAAGGTCGATGCACCGAAAATAACAAAACGTTCTAACTTTTTTTTCTATGTTATGTATGGGTGCGTGCATTTGTGTTGTCCGGTGTTTGAAGACGCTTGGAATTCGCTTTCAATTTCTTCGTAGGAAAAATGTCGGGTGATACCGATAAAGCGAAAATCAGTGATAATCAGGTATAGTTGTGAAATATGTCTTTGTTTTAATTTTCTCTGTAATAGTGCGCGTCTAATAAGATGGATTTGAGTTGTGTAGTGGTGTTATTTCCGTGTTATATCACTAATGTTTGCCTGCGTCTCAACATGGCTGACAGAACGATTGCTTCCCGCTAAAAGCGGGAACTACGCCACGGAGGGTTGTGATGCGAGTCAATATTTCGCAATAAAAACTGTGAATGCCATCTTGATCAGTTATCGAAACTGATTCTAATGGGATATTTTTCAGGATTTCGCATATTTTGGCCACCCCCGCCCCTTTGCATTTCGTTGCAGGGCCTTTGTTAATGTGCACGATGTTATATGACATTGATATGAAATCCGCATGACCTTGATATTTGGTTTCTTGCGATTATTCAATTTTAGAGGCAGCGTGATATGTTGCTGTTTCACTGAACCGCGGCCTCGCGACTCATTATTTACGCTCGGAACTCGGCCGGCGATGTAAATAAAACAAGTGTCCTTTCGGGGGCCTTTATTGCTGACCTCTTTAGTTTTTTTTCCGGTACATTTTTTGTGATAGTATTACGTTTATGGCGCGAACGCAAATAAATTATCATGAAATTCTTGAAATGTACGTCCGATTTGACTGGAGAGATGTAGAATATTCCTCATAATGGTACTAGTAATCCATACATAGATATTGTATGTACACAGCTGTATACGTCTTACTGTAGTGCTAGAAGAGAAACATTGAAATTTGCGACTTGTGTCTATTGGCATAAGGTTGATAATTGATTGACGGCGCGCGGAAGTGACGCCGACTTCACCAATAGAATGGTGTTCAACATGCAGATTTTGCAATGCATGATTGCAAATTTTTTATTTTTATTTAATATGTTGACATTTTAAACAATACATCTTGCTCTGGTTAGAGTAAAATTTGTCACAATCTGTTCATTGCTTTTGTGCAAAATGTTGTAGTTTCACAATACAGAACCTGAAATGTTTGATTATCTTGGAATTAATTAGTTTCGTTAATAGAGCAGTTTTATAAACTTGCATGAATGTATTGAAGTCATGCTTACATACAAAGCCGTCCATCTACTATGAAAATTTTCACTAAAATAGTTGTCCATTGGTGTCTTTGCTCGTACAACCTTATCACACTGCTGACAGGCCATGCAATGTCATCTAAATATTTTTGTTTTGGCTCAATATTACTGTCAATTTGTGAAAATGTATGTATTTACTTGTATTAAAAAAGCAAATTATCTTATAACTGTGTTATTGAACATTACTAACTCAGGTATTATTAAACTCATTAATTAACTGCATAGTAATAATTATTGATTATCTTTATTGCTATGCACTCTGACACTACATGATCAAACCAATTTGTTACTAGGAATCTATAACACAGGTATATTTGTATGAGAAGTGACCAGCAATGGTTATTAAAATGCTAACAGGGTTTTTATAACATTTAAAGAAGAAAATATATGTACTTCCCATCTGATGAAAGCATAACTGCTAACATCACCTTATTATAAGGTAAAACATATCCATGTGTTCTGTTTTTAGTTTATACACTTAGGACTGCTAATACACATTTTGACTACATAATGATTTTACATGAAAAAATTGTATATTTTGAGTCATATGTATACATGTATGTGAAAATAGATCTAAAAACTACCTATAAGAAATTCAACATCAACATATTTGTGTGCAGGATGAAGACAAGAAGTCAGGGGCAGGTGACGGTCAAACAACAGAAGATGAGTCATCCCAGGACTCAAAGGGTGAGTTGCAGACGTCTGTAGACCCTGCCAAAGCCCAAGGTACCGCCGATGTAGATCAACCAGACAACATAGAGGAGGATAAGCCACCTAGTATAGAAGGTCAGGTTCTTACACCAGTCCCCCAGTCTGGTCAATGTGTTCATAAGTCGGTGTTCATCTACATGGCAACTAACCTTTTCTGCCTGCAATAACTCGGATTTTTGGCTTTAAAAAGTTACATACTTATCTGTAATCAGCAAAATTTGCTGATTATGGATATGTATGTAACTTTTTAAAGCCCAAAATCCGAGTTATTGCATTTATTGTAAGTACGGCAGTTTTGGAGCTGATATTTTGGCATCTTTTGCTTGTTAACTTTGTGAAAAATTGTTCCGAAAAATGCCGCGTCAATGATGGTAAGTGGACTTCCCAGTGTTGACAACCGAAAAAATACCAATTAGATAATTATGTATTTATTTCAATAAAATTATAATATTTTTTATATTTATAATAACTGTTATTT
Organism: Luperina testacea; assembly: GCA_927399505.1. Taxonomy (NCBI): domain Eukaryota; kingdom Metazoa; phylum Arthropoda; class Insecta; order Lepidoptera; family Noctuidae; genus Luperina; species Luperina testacea. The sequence goes on along the minus strand of OV656777.1, from coordinate 8,491,911 downwards.
TAGTGACGAGTGTTTTTATTTTGTAATCTAAGTTAACATCCAAAAGATTGTTTTGTACATCACATTTTACAAATATGTACATTTTCATAATTTAATACACTAAGTACACCACATATTATTACTAAAACAAAAAATCATTGCTCAAATAAGTCAATTATTATGCGACTTAATTGCTTTTATCTAAAATAACTACTAAGGTACATTAACATTTTCACGAACATCTAACTTTAAGTAATATAAATAAATCTAAACAAAAAAAAAAATATTACCCTCCTCTCCTCCGCAGTCGGGTTAAAAGAAAAGGTGCCGTTTAATATAGTCGTCCTCCTGTAAAACTAATGACAGAATCTTAAGGCGACTACATGTGGGGAGCAGTCGCCTCCTTCTGCGAAGCAGTCATGCTAGCGAAGGAGGCGGCGGGACGGCTGAGGGAGAGAGCCTCCCGTCCCAGCCGCCGCGGGAGGCGCTCCGGGCGTCGGGAGCCGCGCGACGACTCCCGGCCACCGTAGGCGCGGGCCTGCGGGCGGAGAGTAATGGGTAGCTCACCGTCCGATCAGGACCAGGCCCGTGCCAAAGGGTTACCGCTGGCCCGGAACATAAAGGGCGAAGTAAGGAACACGGGTGGGTTTTAGTCAGTAAGAGTCTGACACTCCCTTCCGCTCCACCCAGAGCGGGAGGAGTCATTTGATGATTTCCCATCCTGAAAAAAAAAAAAAAAAAAGGCGACTACATGACCTAAAGCGCGGTCTTTGTCGGACTGCATAGAAAAGAAAGAGAAGCGCGATGACAACGCTGCACGCTGGTAATTTATTGCAAAATATGAAGCAATTATCTATTTACAAAAAATCTAATAATTGTGGTCGTCCAAATCAAAAGGGACCTTATGGCGGAAATGAGTTATCTACAGGGCTGAAAACTACATAAATGTACCGAACTATAGACCCAAGAACCAACCTTCTAACCACTACCGTTATTTTTTTACGAATTTTTGAAGTTCACTGATCGAAATTATAAGTTTCGAGAAAATCGCAATTTAAGTATGCCGTACAAAAAAGTTATGTTTTAGTGTGAAGTTATGTAACTGATGGTATACTTTGATTGACTATGATTATTACTAATGGAAATTCTTACAATCCTTGCATAAACATGTTTGTTGTGGGAACTAGACCCGCCAACATAATGCATTATCAATGAGATGCAAAGTATCGATAATAGTATTAAAAATAAGTAAACCGCCTGTTTCTCACTAAACTTTTATTGTTTTTATATTGCTACTAATTACATAGATTTGCGAAAGGCCTTAGATGTAAATAAAAACAACACATAATTGAAAAAAAAATAGTTTTTATTTACTAGCAAGAATTCTTATTTTTTATAAACTTTGAGATCTGACAGTAACAAAATCAACACTTAATCACTAAATAGGTTATACATAATTGGTTTAGATGCTAATAAAGCTAAGAGATCAATGATAACTATTAGTTATGATCTTGTAAAGTTACATAGAGAACTGAACAATTTCTTCAAACAAATTAAAAAAGGGCCCTAATGGTAGGCACTAAACAATTTTTTTTATTTTTAGCATGCATAATCAATATTTTAGTGCAACATTCTAGATAACTTAAATTTTCTTTTTTTATTATCACAAGGTATGAAAATGTTACTTATTTAACAATTTTTTTTTTATTATCACAAGGTATGAAAATGTTACTTATATTAACAAAATGTTCGTAACAAGTATATACGTAAAAAAGGGCCCTTAAGGCGGTCCGTTGCAGTCTGCTGACACTTATCTCTTAGTATAGTTAATTAGTTTAAGTATTTAAATAAAGGTAAACAATCTTGATACGTTTTTGTCGAAAAATACATTTATGAAATAATTTATAGCCATTACAAGATCAAAAAACAAAATGAAATAACAGATGTTATAATGAATTACTTTTGCTATTAGCCTTAGCCTATTTTAAAAATATATTTTATGATAAAAAACATAACAAGATTGTTTACCTCTATTAAAAGTACCTAAACAAAATATGGACTACAATAGTGGGACCTTAGACCTAAGACGCATATACAAAGAATGCCGCATGCGGCGGCGTGCGACACTATCTAATGGCGGCTATACGCTACGCTGACGACACGCTAGTCCTGGCGCAGCGGAGGTCGCATCAGGCGGCGGCCGATGCGATGGCACGCGGGGTTGCGATAGTCGTGGAGGGGATCCGGCAGTTGGGTCTCTAGGTGGCATTGCACAAGTCCGAGGCCATGTCGTTTCATGGGCCCCGGAATACGCCACCATCGGGATCCCAACTAACGGTAGGAGGGGTTCACATCGGCGTCGAGACGACGATGAAATACCTGGTCTCGTCCTCGACAGCCGGTGGAACTTCGTCGAGCATTTCCGACGTTTGGCTCCCAAACTGGAACGGGCCGGGGCCGCCTTCAAGCGGCTCCTGCCCAACCTGAGGGGGCCAAACGCCTCCTGCCGGAGGCTTTACGCGGGGGTCGTGCGGTCCATGGCCCTATACGGGGTCCCGGTGTGGGCGCGTTCACTGCGGCGGCGAGCCGCCCATTATTTGAACGCGCCCCAGAAGGTGGTAGCCGTTAGGCTGATCCGGGGGTACCGCACGATCTCGGGCGAGGCGGCAAGCCTCCTTGCCTGCCGCCATGGGATCTGGAGGCGATAGTCCTCGCGCGCCTGTATGAGTGGCGCGCGGAGGCACTACGCCGGGGGGAAACTCCGCTTCCGCAGCAAATTGCGGCGGAGCGGACGGACCTCCGGCGCGATCTCATGGCGGCATGGAAAGAGCGACTGTCACAACCCAGCGCAGGGCACGCCACGATAGCGGCGGTAAGACCCCTCTTTGAGGAGTGGCTAGAGAGGCGTCATGGCGCCCTCACCTACCGCCTGACGTAGGTCCTCACCGGACACGGAAGTTTCGGGAGGTTCCTGCACATAATCAGGCGGGAGGAAACGCCCGGGTGTCACCATTGCTAGGATCGCCCTGAGGACACGGTGGAGCACACGGTGGAGGTCTGCCTCGCTTGGGCGGAGCACCGCCGTGTCCTCGTAGAGGCGATCGGCAGCGGCGGCGACCTCTCGCGTCCGGGCCTGGTTCAAGCCATGGTCCGGGGCGAGAGGGAGTGGGGGGCAGTCGCCTCCTTTTGCGAAGCAGTCATGCTAGCGAAGGAGGCGGCGGGACGGCTGAGGGAGAGAGCCTCCCGTCCCAGCCGCCGCGGGAGACGCTCCGGGCGTCGGGAGCCGCGCGACGACTCCCGGCCACCGTAGGCGCGGGCCTGCGGGCGGAGAGTAATGGGTAGCTCACCGTCCGATCAGGACCAGGCCCGTGCCGGACGGCGCGTACGTGTTCCACGCGCGCCTCAGATGTCAGCACTAAACGAAGGGGCCCGTAAGGGCCGAAGCCTGCCGGGTCAGCGGGATTGTCCGAAAGGGTTACCGCTGGCCCGGAACATAAAGGGCGAAGGAAGGAACACGGGTGGGTTTTAGTCAGTAAGAGTCTGACACTCCCTTCCGCTCCACCCAGAGCGGGAGGAGTCATTTGATGATTTCCCATCCAGAAAAAAAAAAAAAAAAAATGGCGGCTATACGTTATTATAAATACCTTGCAATATTAAAATGTCGATATAATATATGGTTTGAATTACAAGAAAAACGATTTGTTAGGTCTTGCCGCGATAAGGTTCCTTTTTTACTAAACTTTAGATGAATACAAAACTTTTTTAAATTGACTTTTCGAAAAGTTGAACACACACACATGTAGTAAATACAATCATCTTTTTAAAAATACAGTTAATAAAAAAATGATTTTTTTGAGGTATTTTACGAATTTATTAATATCTCGGAAACTAGTTACCGCCATAAGGTCCCTTTTGATTTGGACGACCACAATTGTTTGGACTAAAAATTAAAAGACATCCTTTAGTATGTTGCTTGTAGAATAATCTGACAAAAAATCATAATGATTGTATGTATAGTATTTTTATTGTAAAAAGAAAGTTTTTGGAGGTATCTTCATGATTTTTTTTCTATCGTATCATATTAGTTGTATTATGTTTTCAACACACTTTCTACCTAGCATATATCCTGAAGAATATCATATATTTTTCTGATTTTGTTTACTGTAGTCGATCATATTCTTTTATTGTTTCTAAAACTTGCGTTTAGGTCGTGTAAGCCCCTTAAGAGGAAATGCGGTCAGAGAGACGTGAAAAAGTCTAAGTAAAAAGTCATAATTCGAGGTTTGACTCTCGCCTATTTCCTCCTTCAATATTGGACCAATTTAAAAGATATTTCATAAACTGAATAAGAAGGATATATACTGTGTCCCTGTTTTTCTTTTTCATTAATAGTTGTCAAATTTTTTCATTAGGCCTCTGTTGGCAGCGGCAATTTTGAGCATTTTTTGAGGGTTCTAGTGCTTATAAAAATAATGTATCATCAAAAAGGAAAACATAGGGACATACAAGTAGTTAATACTTATTATTCTTTAAAAAAAATCATTGCTTTATGGTCATTAACCAGAAAAAAAACAGGCGAGTGCGCGCGTTTCTATGGAGAAACGACCTCTCCCATTTCCTCTTAAAAACTTTGCTTTAAATTTCCTACTACATATTCTTATAATTAAATCGAACCGATCGGTAAGATGTAGGAAGATGGCATTTAAAATATAAGTGAGCCGGGCCCGCGTGGTAAATTACGGCCCACTCATTCTCACCGAGAGGAGGCCTGTGTCCCAGCAGTGGGAAAATTGCTGATTATGCTCATAAAATTGCAAGTTACTCTTACACTCCACACCAGACAATCGATCATTTTCAAGTTCCATTATGTTTTTTGGTCAATAATCCCTATGTATTTCGTTGTCATATTGTAATAAAATTGTACGTCGCAACACTCCCAACTCATTTCTCAATTATCCTTTGGAGCTCCATCAGGTAAGTGTTGTTTTTCAAATGGTTAAAACTTATAAAAAGCTGGTAAAAATATATTGAAGAGTAGATTTCTTAGATGTATCAGCTACATAACGTGATCCTAATAAAAACAAATACAAGTTGTTGCTGTAAAGCAAGACTATAATCACACTAATGGGAAAAGATATCACTACACTACACTCTACACTACCACTATGGATTTTCTTCGAAATAAAATATAAATAACAATAAATACAAATCAGTCAGGCTGTTTGTGTAGGTATGTGAATTTAAATGTTTGTAAACGCACCCACGATACAGGAGTAATTCCTAGTGTGGGGCAACGTTTTAAAAACAAAGTCAGAATCATTTGCGAAATATCAGCAGATAGAGCCCTTTACCAAACCAATAATGAAGAGAGCGCGCTTGGTTCACTTCTATATGCATGAATAATTTGCCGCGATTACGAAAATTACGTTGACCCTCTGTATCCCAGTTTGAGAAACTGAAAGATCCCACGTCCCACCAGCCCTCAGGGAAAGGATGACGATTTTCACACGCACCGAGCGCGAGGGCCTAAAATAATGTTAATTTACGATTGTTATTCCTATTACAGTATTATAAACAGTGCCAAGAAAACGTTATAAACGCAATAGTCAGTGCAGACTAAGCATTCATTGCCAAAAGAGACTCAAAAGAACATAATTTACAGCAAAACGACAAAAAATCCCACGAAACGAGTGATGATAACAGACTAGAAATTGAATAATTTGTCGAAAGCGTTGCTAGTAAACTTGCAGCCTTGTCACTCGTCATTATCGATTTCCGTGCATAGCACTTACTGTGGCTTAAATGGCGCCGTAGCTTGCGCGTACATCACCTCGGGTTTTTGCCAGGTATTTGAGGCATTTTGAACGACTATTTAATGGATTGTATCGCTAATAAGCCCAAAATAAATCAATCAATACATGCGCCAATTTATTTTAGACAAAAAGCCCTGAAGATAGAAATATTCGTCAGTGAAAAGGAACTCTGCTTGTTCTGAAACTGGTTTTAATAAATCTAGGCACTACTATTTGAATTCCTAGCGTGTCTGTATTTATGAAATAAACATGGCTTTCCCGCGCAATGTAAACCTGTTGTGTAATGGCCGCTCTCCAGACAGACTTTTTTTTTCTGCTGAAGGTTTTGTGATATGCAGACTGGGATGAAACCGTATTTGTCAACTGCTAACTTGATCTAATTAATGAGTGCAGTGAAGAATTTATCATTTGGATACTCTACATTTTAAGATCTTCGAGGTAACCTCAATCAAAGCATGCACTTGAAGACGTGAAAGAAGAGAAAGTATGAATTACACAGAACCGTTATCTTCTTTCATTCTTAACATTCACTTGAGAACTGACATGCCCAAAGACGCAAGTCATGCAAATATAATTTCAACATTTCCGTAACAATAAGCCAATGCAACAATTAAAGGGTTTCTCTGTCTGCGAGGTTGCGCATAATATATTTTCTTTGATAACCATTTGAAGAATTGATACTGTTGAAACCGGTACCCAGTAGTAAATTACTACATAAGATAAATTCTACGCTATTAATCTAGCCGATGATATTTGTAATTATTACGGATTCAAGCTGGGTGGATAATCTGAGTCACACTCGCCTACAAAATATGTTGACCTCCTTGACTGTATCGATGTTGAGTAATTAGAGGTCTTCTAAAATCGGTCTTATGATTATTCTGGCCAGGTTCTTAATGCATACCGGTTTAGAACAAAATAATATTTTGTAGTGTGTCGCTACTTTCAAGTTTTTGATGTTGCTAATTTATTTCAGTCGTCTGTGTCTATTGACTCGAGTCTTGGTCTAGTCTAAGACCAGTGTAAAAGTCAGTCGCAAGTCTTGGACCAACATTATTGCACTTCTCACACAATACTACTCTAGGAATATCATTCGTAGGCCTTAAGTCCAGTAATGGCCGTTTCTAAACCAGGATAATTTTTGCCCTTTCATTTACGACCTTTAATTTTCCCCAAAACAAACCAATATTGCACGTTTCACTCATAAAGTCCAAAATCAGTAAGTACAGTATCAGAACCGCTTCATAATAATCTCCACGCCTCATGAACATTTCGTTCACATGTAACTTACAATATCTCAGCATCAAAAGTACTAACCGCTTACTTTTATTCGGCGGGATTCAGTTAGCATCCAGAGCAATTTATCATTCGTGTGGGAGCAAAGAAACGACCAATAAGTGCATTTTCAAGCTTTAAAGTTGTACTTGGAACAATAAACTTAGAATATTAGGCGGTTCGAATTTTTGGATGGAATAAAGGAGTACACTTTTAACTTTTGTCGTGGTTTCTACTCCACGTACTTGATGCATAGTAACAAATATGTATTTGCAAAAACTATGTAATAAATGAATGTTGGGCAAAATGCAGGTTTCGAACTCGATTAGACATCATTCGTAAAGTTCAATTTGTTTCCGTGATTTCTCGTAGATGGCGTATATGTTATCAACGAGCTATTTATTCAGTGTTGAGGTGGTACACGTTATGATAAATTGCGCAATTCACTGCGCAAACTGGTCGTTACAGCTTAGGGGACGGTCAGACAGGCGCGACGCGGACGCTGGAGAGATGAAAGATATTACGAAGCCAAAGATTGCCAGAGTAATTACGAAACGAAGTAAATAAGACACGTAAAAAGTCTATTATAAATGTTTTTCTAAACAAAATGTGCAAGTATACAGGATGGCAGGGACATAGACGCGCAACTTGTTACTTAGTTCTTGGTTCAGTAAGTTCTTACATGATTCTGAACATGGCTTAAAATTTCTCGTCAGTGATAAAAAAAAAAACCGGCCAAGTGCGTGTCGGACCACGCACAATGAAGGGTTCCGTAGTTGGAATGAATTTATCCCAAGAACAAACTTAACATTACAACATGCGTAGCACCTTTAAAAATCAACGTTAAGTATAGATAAATAAAAGATCAAGAGGAGAGGAAACATTGTATCAAAACGCGCTAAGGCTTGACGCGCCCGTGCCAGTGTGGCCGATACCTATTAAGCATAAGAGAAATGGATCACTCATTCATAATTCAATGACCGCAAAGATCGGTTTGCACAGTCAAATCGATTTCTTGTGAGTTTAGAACCAAAGGGCATTGACACGCCTGTTAAACTTGTTGTTACAACGCTATGATTTATCCTATATTGGTAAAAAAATTAGGGCTCAAGGCTCAATCGCCTTGTACTTATCGACCTATGTCTATAAAAACGATGAACAAAATACATCGATAATCCTTCTAATACTATAAACGCAAAAGTTTGTGGGGATGGATGCTCTTTCACGCATATGAAATTTGGCACACAGATAATTTATAACCAGGATTAACCACATAGGATACATTTTATCCCGATATACCCACGGGATCGAAACTTATGCGTATGAAATCGCGGAGCGCAGCTACTAATAATACAAACTCGAAAATAAAGAAAGTCGCCTCGATCTGCCACTTTGTTGCATTGAATGAAACCTTGGAACTAAGCTTTTACATTCACTACAACAGTTATAACATCTAATATATTCGGTAATCAGTTTGCTAAGCGGCGAGGTTATGGAGTTTATGCAATGACATCCCCAGGGTATCAATTAATGAATTGATACCTAAGAAGCTACTGCTTCTACAGGCGGTTATATTCGCCTCATTATCACAACTCTAGTATTATTTGTGTAAATTGTTGTATTATATCAATTAAATCGATAGCGGTTATCGTTGGCAGCTTATCACATTTGCAAATCGTTGGTCTCTATTTGAATTTAAGCTCTAAATTTGGCGGGACAAAGTGCATAATAATTTGATAAATAAAACCTTTTGATAGTGTTGTTAGGTAAATTAAACTGGATGGCGTTTGGATTCCTTTGAGTGTGGACTGTGGTCTACTCCGAACAAACAAGGAGAAATGGCTGTTAATAAAAATTTGGCTAAGTAATTGGTGGTTGTCGCTAGTTACCATTACGTGCATAAAATGGACTCTGTAATTGGGGGACTTCTTTCTTACAGGATCATTAAATAAGATTTTAAAGTCTGTGCTCGCTGTGATGGGAAATACGGAAATGATCAATAATAGTATCTTAGTGTGCATACACACGAGTAGCACGCATCAACGGCCGAGGCAGCGGCAGCAGCTGTTGACAACGTCCCCCTCGTATGTATGCACACTAATGTCTCGATACCATCGTTAATAAATGATAAATGATTTGTTTCTGTAAGGAGGTTTGTACAAACAATTTTACACGCCAATCATATATTTTTTTAAACTAGATGAGGTCGGCGTTTCCTATCTGACTATTCTGAGAAGAAAGGCCGAAGCAAACTCAGAGGTTACAGTCTCTTTTAAAGTCCAGACAAAATCTTGGATCATGTGAAGACCATGTAGATTGGTGTCTGAAATGGTCTTTGGATGAAAGAACCACACAGATTGAGCGGACCTGTCCAGTCAGTGCACGCATTTGTCAAAAATCGTGCAGCTCAAATCAGAACGGAGCTCAACGATTCGACGAACAATACCAAAGAAAGGATGTTTAATGTTATTGTTTAGTGAAAATCTACAACTATACCGCAACGTTACTGAACGATAGCGTTATCATTGCTTGCGCACCTTTGATGTCTAACAGATGGATCGGTTCTTAATCGTTTCCGTTATCAGTTGGTATAACAACACAAAAGATCAAAAAATCGAAATCAATAAGTTGGAATAATATATCTAGTTCTTCAAACAACCAATAATACACGAACAGTGCGCGGTTAGTCAATGAGCCCTATATTTCCGAAACTTTACTAGAGCGTGAAAACCCGGGAACAATTATATAATATAATAATTATCAAATTGATTCCAAAATCAGCACCCAAATTGCGTAATAGATTATTAATCTCAATCTGACTCATTTTGAAAGATTGCTAATCCATTGCTTCTTAAGTTCGAAAAATGTGTCTGCTCAACAGCGTAAATAACGCAATATGATGTTGAACTGTCAAAATTAAACCCATTGCTACTGTTAGTGTGTTACGCATTTAACCCGCAGATCTGTACCTCAAGCTCTCAAAAGCTTCATACAGGTCCTTTAACTACCTAAAATATCCAACTGCTTGTAAAACAATTTTTTTTTGTTGCGTACAGGCGATTCAAAATCAACAACGGCTAACGGCAAGGACGACGATGGCGCAGGAGGTGACTCTAAGGAGGACAAGAGGGATGTGAAGTCCGATGCAGATTCTAAAAAGGTCAGTGAAATAACATGCATAGCATTACGCCTGTGTTCACCTAAGGGTTGTACTTTTACTACACCCACAGTTCGCCAGTTTTGTTTAAGTACCATGTAACGGCGAACCTAATGAAATAATAAACAATAATAACAAATAAAAATATCAAATATAGATAATAGATCACCGACAATAGATCTTTAAGTATGAGCGGTTGATGTGGCGATGCCAGGGGGTAGCTAATGTCCGCCAGTGGGGCGCCTTTCGGCTGAATGTTGATTATAATAGCTATAAGTGATTTGTTAAGGTCACCAATGTTGTTCACAACGCACCAAAAGCTCCCAACTAAATTTTTAGGGCCATTCAAGTATTACGTAAGTAGAATTTTAGTCATTTTTAACCTGCGAAATGGCAGTTTTTGGAACTAAAGTTAGTCCAACTTAAACTATGAAGTTATGAACTGTTAGTTATTTGGCCATACAATAAATAGGTTAATTGGTTGGTAAACAAACAGTAACTATCGTTTGTGCCAGCGAACGAAAAACAACAAACACAGGCAAAAAGAACTGAACAACATAAGGGTTAGGTCAAGGTCTTTGTAAGTGCATTAATGTATGCAAATAGGGGTCGCCCCAATGTATCTCACTACGAATCTAGGGTTGAAATGCGTAGCCATTGGAAATGAAACCGGATAGATCTCTATTTCACAGGTGTACACATAATCAGCCTATAATGTTCCCACTGTTGGGACACAGGCCTCTTGGGGAGAGGGAGTGGGCCGTAATCCACCATGCGGGCCCAAAGTGCGGTTTGACGGTTTTCGAATGTTTGATTCTAGGACATGCCGGTTTCCTCATGATGTTTTCCTTCACCTTTTTGAGAACAGTGGTGATGAAATAATTTATACGTAAACACGTGTTTATTTTTTTCAAGTAAATTGTCTATGTGTGTCCGACGACCTACAGCTCGTAGTTCGCGGCCATTGTCACTTCCTCTGCTCAGGTTCACAATACATTACAATCTACGAAAGATTGTAATGACCTAAAAGTTTATAGTCGAGCGCTCCTCTTCCTAAGATCGTTATCACTCTGGCGATTTGTGGGCGTGTTTCCAGCGAGGGAACGTTCATTATAATTTATCTGTCATATTGGCATGATTGCTGTAGGCTGATTATGATGATTGGCATGACATAATCAGCCTATAATGTATCCATTGCGGGTTGGAAGATGTCACTCACACGTCTTCGATTTTTTTATTTTAGGACATGCGTTTTCCTCACGATGTTTTCCTTCACCGTCTTTAATGGTGATTGAGTAAAAAAATATAAAACAAAATTAATGAGTGTGCGATTTATAGGGAAATCTTGAGTCGTTGAGTAGTTGCAAGTTTTGAGACTTCAACAAGCTGTTATTATGACTATATTAAAACATCTCGCGTGCTGCTTACCCAGTTAACGACGAGAGCGTGACGAACACGGATGTCGTGATTTAATTACATAAATTAACTTCTATTCTGATAAAGTACTTAATTAATTTAAAGATGACCTAATATAAATACTTTATGGCCTTGGCATTCCAATATTTTAAAAAATAAATCCTAACCTGACGAGTTTAAAAAGCAAGTAGACAAACTGTCTTTGATTTGAAACCGCTTGTTTGATAAAGTAAGTTCTTAGTTTTAAATTGCCTATACAGGGTGGCAGGGACATGGGAAAACTGAAACCCGTAGAAATGTTTGGTCTAATTATAAAAAAAACCTCGAAGCAACATTTTTTTTTTAAATAATTGACGAAAACTGTCTACGTCTAGTTTGGGTGTCGATGTATGCCACTCTGTATTTTTCTTATGATATTTAGTAGAAATAATAGGCAGTTTACGAACCTAAACCTTAGTAGGCCCTTTCCTCTGACGCGCCATTTTTACTTATGGCGGCAGTGTAGTTGTCAACAACTTGAGCTTTAAAAAAATACATGAATACCCAAAAATGTACATCAATGAACCCTTATCATTTCAATTTAATGATAATTATATTACACAGTACAGGCTGTTTACAAAAAACTGGTGCTTACAGATAATATAATGCCCGACTAGATAATGTTTTTTTTTTTACGATGCTAATATCTAGAATTAACACCTTAGAAAAAAAACGGTCATTAAGCGAGTCGGACTCGACTCGCATCGAGGGTTCCGTACTATCATCTTTTTAATTTTTCATCGGCGAGGCCTATATTCATCAGAGAATTTTAACACTGTGCACTGCGGTGTAGAATATTGCAGTTTTATGTCAGCGCCATCTCTTGACCGATAGTGGAACTAATGTAACTTTTGTTGATGATTTCTGAAAAAATGTGCTATTTAGAGACTTCGTTTTATTTTTCCTGTAATCTTTACATAAACTTCTATCACAGAATAATTTACATTTTTCATCAAAAGTCGAAAAGTATGCGGCCTAAAAAAAAAAGAAAAAATGTTCGACAATGTGCAAACTGCGCTCTTTCATATGATACCCCCCACATGCCCTAGTAGCCCCACTTCGAATTTTTCAGACCCCCTTTCAGTCCCTGTTGCGAAAATATATACATATACTATTTTTAATTCTTTCTTATTTGCAAAATTCGTCTAAAACTATTCTAACTTTCAAGTTTATAGCATTAGTAGTTCTTGAGATATCCAGCTGTGACAGACAGACAGACAGAGTCTCACCATAAGGGTTCCGTTTTACCATTTTGGTACGGAACCCTAAAAACTAGTTTGGTTTGAAGAATTCATTCATTTACGTTCTTAGTTTTATTATTATACTCATAGTCGTTTTCGGCAAAAAAGCATATTTTCTTGGCGTAAGTATTATAGCTATAACTTCAATCAATTATAGCTAAATTATGTATAATTATAGCTGTAACTTCAATGCACGTTTTACACTTTTAGCACTATAACGGGCGTAAAAAGACACTTAACGTAGTCGATTCATTTTTTGTACTGGACCATACCTGGGAGGGAAGCTTCTGGTTACGGAGATATTGAAGGTCAAAATGACAACTTTTATTAAAGTTTTATTTTTTTTACGAAAACAAGTTTTTCATGGTATAAACTTAAAAGTCTTATAGTTATAACATAGCTTTAAATGCCCCCACGATCCCTATACCGTTGCATGCACTCATAAGCATATTTTTTACGTGTGGTATATTGCATACTACTTACTACCGCAAACAGCAAGTTTTCGCATCAAAAATAAAAGTCGTTTCCCAGCAATTATTTTTATACAATGTTAGTTAGTTTGATATACATAATGTGTAGCTAACGGCTATGTGATGGGTCTTTTTACACCTTGTATACAAAACTAGCAGCGCCCCGCGGTTTCGACCGCATAAGTGTCGATCCCGTGGGAATATCGGGATAAAAACTATCCTATGTCCTTTACCGGGACTCAAACGATCTCTATACCAAATTTCATCTAAATCAGTTCAGCGGTTTAAGCGTGAAGAGGTAACAGACAGACACACTTTCGAATTTATAATATTAGTATGGATAGGGATGATTATTAGAAATATTCGAACAACTAATTTAATATCAAAGAAGGCATTGTAAAACGAGATACTTAATCGAAAAAAAAAATGTAATATCGATGGAAATATGGAGAAGTTACAAGAAAAAGTTTTTGGAAGGGATTATTCCCGTTCTTGTAGCGTGGTACGGACAATGTATGCGCTATTATGAAGCAACATAGTCGTGACATCACTTCTGTGATAGTGCCATCTTTGTCTAGCAGTTATTTTAACACGTTTCATCATCATCATCCACAGCTCGACTTCACCCACTGTTGGGCATAGGCCTCTCTTTTGATTGGATGATCCCCACGCTCCTGTGCCAGCCTTTTTTTTTTATCGTGGAGAAATGCTCATGCATACTGCACTACCACGGGGAGATAGTGCAGTTATGTGGGACTCCTCTAACCCACTAAAACTCCACGGTGTCCTCCTCTGCCGCTTACGGCGGGAACACGGGTACGCGTTAGCACTCATCCGTGAACCCGCCGCTACTGTGCCAGCCTCAGTTAGGTTCTACCCGCGATGTACCGTCCAAGTCGCCGCCGACACTTGTTAGTCCTCGATCACTGCCTTACTTTTCACCTGTTATCACTGCGCCTTGCACGGTGTTCTGCCCAACTCCATTTGAGTTTCAAAACTCGTTTTCCGATATCAGAAACCTTCGTAAGTCTGCGGATCTCGACGTTTGGGACACGGTCTATAAGCCTTATCCCAACTATGGAATGCTCCATTACAATCTGTGCTACTCTCACCCTGTACACAGCCTCCTAGGTAAACTGTTTCACGTTCGTAACATCACCATCTCAGGGCCAGTTGAAAACCAGCGTCGGGCACTAGCTGCTCGGCAGTTTGCTGAACTGGTCCTATTTGGCGCAGTCGTGAGATGCACACACTCTTTTTTTTCAGTTTAATTTTTTTACAATTTTTATTGTTTGTTGTGTGCACTTGTGGCTTTGTGCTAAATAAACATGTTTTCTTTCTAGGCTCCTGCGTGAGCGTCTACGTAAAATGAAAAATCTTAAAATGTTTATAACTTTTTTAAATATTGTTTGCACAATTTTTTATTAGCCGTTAATATCCTACTATTGGGCAAAGGCCTCCCTACTCATGTTCCACCTCTCTCTGTCCAGTACCTCCAAGGACCAACAAGGATCTTTACTAAAGGAGCCCAGCTCATACCGCCATCTCTGTCTGGGCCTGCCGCGATGTATTTTCCTATTAAGCGGTTCCTTGGTCGGGAGTCACTGGGTCATAAGTTTTGTCACTAAAGGTGTGACCTGCGGCAGATGTGTCAAATCCAATACTAATATCATTTAGGGTTTTCAATAAAAAAAATATCATCCCTATTCAGTTATTGCCAATGCACAAAAAGAAAATAAACACACACGCAGTTGTTGCACCTATTTCCGACTCGTAGCTGTCAGGCTAAAAATAACGCAACGCAAAAATCGGAAGTCAAGGACGTGTCCCACACACAAAGGTTTATTTTGAGATAAGTATCATCGATTTTCATTAGTCGCGAGAGTTTATAATTATAGGATTAATACAGAGAGGATTTGTTTTCCTTATTTATAGATTTCCTTGTGTTTTCTTTTGCACCTGTGAAATAGAATACGTTTTTGTTATCCAACGTTTTATTTAAAGAATGTTTTTTTCTAGGCCCTTCTAGATCCTTCTTCATCATCATTCGCTCTCAACAAATTGGATAGTTATCCAATTTGTTTGGGATCGCCGCAACATGTCTTTCTTCCATACTTCTCTATTAGTCGTGATCTCGATAGTTACCTCTATAGTACAGACGCCAGCACATCAAGTTACTACAATCTGTCAAATTTCTTTAATAGATTTTCAACTTTATCACTAGATTATAAGATTCAAAGTTGATTGGGAAAATTTGACAGTTTCGGGTAGCTTGATGTGCTGGCGTCTGTACCTACTTGATCCTTATGCAAGTGGTAGATTACGACGTTCGGATTGCGGCGGTTTGCGCATAGATTATTTTAAATACACATTTTGTTTTAGGAAGAAAATGGCGAGGCCCATGACGAAGATGAAAAGGATGACGTAAAGACTAACGACAAAGGTCCTAAGAAGGCCGCTCCTAAAAAGAAGCCTAAGAAAGAGGTAAGAACTACCTGGAGTATTGTCTCTCCTTCTCCCTTTAAACCCATCCAAAGGTTGCCTTCAAAAAATCGCATTTCGCGATAAGATCGCCCATTGTGTCACCCAATGTAAAGTTTCCACTTTTATATCTGCAATTAATTATGCTGTAATATCTATCTAAGAAAATTGTGTCCAAAACCATGTCGGGATTTGTGAATATTATTCCGCCAAACAGAAATAAATCAATAAATCATCGAAATGAAATCTAGTGGTTGAATTAACTTACCTGGATCCACATGTCTAATCTGAAGTGTCCAAGTCATAATAATTGTTCCAATGCTAAAAAGAGATGGAACTATACAGCACGTTCTTCTACTCATCCATACACAGTCCCTTTACCGAAACTTTTCGTTAATTTCTGAATACACTTTCATGTACGGTCAGCAACAAAATCCGATTAACACTTCTTTATTTTTTAATCTCAGTTACTGAGCAAAATATTTGTACAAATATTTTGCTCAATAACTGGTTAACTCGTGTCTAAATAATAATAGCCGCACAGGTCGATCGATCAGGTTAAGCTACGCTTGCCACGGTTGGTCTGTGGATGGGTGACATCTACATACTGAGACCCCTCCGTGCCTCGGAAAGCACGTTAAGCTGTTGGTCCCGGCTGTCATTCGTTTATCTTTGATAGTCGTTACGGGTAGTCAGAAGCCCGAAAGTCTGACAACCAGTCGTACCAAGGGGTATCTTTATTACCCAGTAACTGGGTTGTGGAGGTCAGATAGGCAGTTGCTCCATGTAAAATACTGGTATTCAGATATACAGGGTGTGGCGTAAGTAGTGGTCCACCGTTCAGGATTCGATGAACCAGATAATTTACTATAACAATAAAAAATTTAAACCATTTATACCCAAGGGTTCCGAAAATATTTCCTTTTTTCTTTTATTTACGAAATTTCTACCTTTTATTACAAATTTGGTTGTAGTTTCAACAAAAGTCATTATTCTTTCATTTTGACTTCTGTTAATTACTGCTGAATACTAGAGCTACCATGACAAATTATGATTTTTTATGTAAATTCAGCTCTTTTGAAGAAAAAGTTGGTTCTTCTGTAATTTTAACCCAAATTTTTAACACACCATCAAGTTCAAGAGCGATTTTTGTAAAAAAAACGTACCACATTGTCAGTGCCCATGTATTTAATAATATGCCTACTAAATGCTGATTTCAAAATGATATCATTATAACAGATCCCATAATTTAACAAAAAGATATTCAATTTTAATTGAAGAAAAGAAGATTTTCATTAAGAGCGCTATGACGATTTTTTCTTGTTTAGAGCGTTTGACTCGAGTTTTGATTTGTGATTATGGTTTAACTAAAGTCACAATAGTAAAAAAAATACATGCCCGAGAAAGTTTAATTCCTTCTTTTGGGAGCGCATTCAATAAATATTTCAGTTTATTTACATAAATCAGTAAAAAACTTGTTCCTGCAAAGGCTGTTTCATAAAAATTTACTTTCGGGCATCTCGCGATGCTCTGTTACATCGAAGATATAATAGTTTAATAATTTATAAAAATGTCCACGGTACAACTGTATCTTCTACTTTGGTATGCATACATCAATTTATTATGTTTAATACAGTAATACACCAAAAATAATTCCGTAAAACAGAGAGTTAATGATATTTTTTCAGCCGAAATGATATTTTTTATCTCTGAATATTTAATAGAAATTCAAACAAAAAGTATTTAATAACTAAGGTTACTTTGTCACCTTGCTTGAAAAAAAAAATACTCTATTTTGAAGTAAAATAATATTTTTAAGCAATTGTTTTATGCAATGCTTTTTTATCAATATAAATCTCGGGATGCACGGTCTTAGCTTTAGTCCGCGCCGAGCGCTTTCAGAGGGAGGACGTGCCGCTCACTCGCTGCTGCCGTCACGTGATCTCGTTCGACAATTCGCCACGAATAAAAAGCGTCCAACACTTCTTGATACAAGTGAGTTTTTTTTTTTAATTAGTTATGTTCTGATTGTAATGTATATAATATAATTATTTTCCTATGATGTTCCAACGCGAATATAATTGTAGAAAAAAAACATACGTAAATATAGTTGTTGTTTTTAATTTTTCTGACTTTTTTATTTATTGTCATCTCAAACTTTAATTTAATTAATTATTTTCAGACAATAGTTCACAATAATGGGCAAAATAGAAAAAAATAGAACTTTTGGTGCTGTCAAAATAAAAAAAAAAGTTTTGACCGATAATTTGAAACGCGCAAGAGAAGCTCAGCGGTAAGAATTTTATGAGGAGTGCGTGCTTCCTGAAATCATAGATTCGAGGAAAGCACGGTCTATGCCGCTTCGGAGAATATTATTTAAATTATTTTACAATTATTATACTGGTTTTTTATGGTTCCGTACCTTAAGGGTGCCAACGGGACCCTATTACTAAGGCTCCGATGTCCGACCGTCCGTCTGTCTGCTAGTGTCTCATGAACCGTTACAAGTTCACAGTTGTAATTTTTAATTTTAATAAAACGACTTTTGATTTGTCTTTTTTATTTTCTTTTGACTTTTTTGACGTGACAACGTCTAATAAATCGATGAAGCTGGCTGCACACACGAAAAAAACATGACTCATGTAGCGTTACCTCGCGGCCTTGCTCTGCTGTAGCGTTGTACGCCATGGCGGCTTGAAGTGCAAGCGAGAGCGCGGAACGAGCGATGAGAGACAGATGATGTCAAACGCTGCCAAATCGGCCTCCGCGTTCGGCAATTTCATTAATGTTTTGTTATGACGTTGTCACGTTAAACTATCGTCCGTAAACCGACTTTACAGACAACCGATTTTTATCCAAACTGTAGAAACAACATCACATTGCATTTATTTCTATAAATAAGTACTAAAATGTCTTCCTACCTGCTAAATAAATTACATAATATATTAAACTTCGTAAAAAAAGTAGGTACAAAAAGTATTTTATAAAAGTAGCAAAAAAGTATTTGTAAGTAATGTTAGAGGCTGGCAACGCGCAAGTAATGCAGCTTCTGGCAATGCAAGCGTCTTTAGGCCAGCGTTGCCAGAATGTTACTTTTGTAACATTTTACGTTACTTTTGACCCTCTCATGTTACCTCCATGTTACACGCCTCAAAATGTTACTCTTAAGACTTAATAAAAAATATTTCTCAGAAAACAAAAAATAAATTTGAAACGGAACGCATACAAGAAAGGTTTCGTTCGTCATGTTGGCGCACTTGATTGTCTTGATTTTGTGACCAAATTCTGACGCGACGACAGCGCGAAAATCTTTCACTTCGTTTGTCGTATCGCATATTCACTCACTCGCGTGAATTTCTAAATGATCCATCCCGCTTACTTAGGCGAGTGAGCGACGGCCTAGTAGTGGCATCCGTGTTGGTTCAGTTCACTTTGTTATTACGATTCTTTCGAAGCCTACTAAGGGGACAGCTTTTTTTATGTAATAAAGTGCCATGTTATTATTAGTCGTTTTCCACAAAAAATAAGGTAATGTTACTTTTCTCGTGAAAATGTTACTTTTTGACCTCTCTCATGTTATATTTGACTATCTGTCACTGGCAACACTGCTTTAGGCTGCGGTAACTACACACCATCAAGCGGGCCGTATGCTAGTTTGTCACTTTAGTGGTATAAAATAAAAATTAAAAGTGAAGTAAATTTGTATGACCCTATTGTAACTCAAACCGTTGTAGGTAACACTCATCGGTACAAATAATATTTCATGAACTATAATAACAGTAATTTAATTTATTTCGAAAACAAAGGCTCTTGTTGGTTTGATCCTGGCGTCCGACGCATAGCGGTTTGTATGTGTGCATAGCGTTCTGCCCTAGACGCACACGTGCGCATCTGCTGCCGCGCGCCGTCGAATTTACCTAAAACTGAGCACTTCGGTTTTGTAATAACGCTCTTAAACTACTTTTTTAAACTTTATTGCGTTAATACTATTACAAAACGTATTAAAACTTAAAAAACGGATACAATCTAACTTGAGTCACAAGTGACAATTAAAAAATGCCTCAGTACACACCGCGCGAATATGCTGACATGCATTTTATTTATGGCGAATGCAGAGGTGTCGGTAGAGAAGCAGCTCGTCTTTATCGGGAGAGATATCCCGATCGAAGACATCCAGACCACCGAGTTTTTGGGAGAGTGCATAACGCATACACCGAGGGAAGGATACCCGGTACAGGCGTAGGCGGTGCAGGTGAAGGACGACCGCGACGACACAACGATGAAGAGGTAATGAATTTAGTTACAGAAGATCCTTCAACATCAATCCGTGTCTTAAGTCGCAGAACTGGCATATCAACTAGATCTGTACATCGAATACTCAAAAGACATGAACTGTACACATACCACTATCAAAGGGTACAGTCATTGCTACCAAGAGATTATCACTTGAGAGTAACATTTTGTAGAGTAATGCTACGCAGAATAAGAGAAGACCCGCAGTTTTTTAATAAAATACTATGGAGCGACGAGTCATCCTGCAAAAAAGATGGATATTTAAATCTACACAATTTGCATAACTGGCAGCTAGAAAACCCGCATCTCATAATGCAAGACAGATCACAGTATCAATTTAAAATAAACCTTTGGACCGGTATTATTAACGGACAGATAATCGGTCCACACGAGCTGCCAGAAACATTAAATGCAGAAAGATATTTAAGTTTTTTGCAAATTGACTTGCCCTTGCTTCTGGAAGGTGTCGTTCCTGAAGTCCAAGAAGACATGTGGCTGCAGAACGATGGCTGTCCCGCTCACTATGCTGTTAGAGTACGAGAGCACCTTGATACAGCGTATCCAAATAGATGGATTGGGCGGTTAGGTCCAATATTGTGGCCACCACGCTCGCCAGATCTAAATCACCTAGATTTCTTTTATTGGGGTTGCCTAAAAGAAAAAGTCTATAGCAAAGAAATCACAAGTATTGACCAATTGAGGACTAGAATCCAGGCAGCAGCTAGAGAAGTCAACGAAAGCGGGTTTGCCCGACGACTTAAACGGTCGTTTATTCGACGTTGCAGAGCGTGTATGCGTGTATGCGTGTGCGAATGGGGGCCATTTTGAACATTTCGTTTAATTTTAATGATTGTAATCATGACAAAGATTAATAATAAATGATAAATAAAGTGATTGGTTTTTTTTTTAATTCTTTGTTCCTGAAGTAACAAGTTAGGTCTACATAACTCTGTTATAGTAGTTTTTTTTTAAAACAAATGGGCATTGACACTGTAGTGCATTTTTTAGCAAATATCGTAAGTATTAACGCAATAAAGTTTAAAAAATTTAGTTTAATGAAAATCAAGTTTAACAAAAAGATATTCAATTTTAATTGAAGAAAAGAATCTTCAATTAAAATTGAATATCTTTTTGTTTAATTATTGGATCTGTTATAATGATATCATTTTGAAATCGGCATTTAGTAGGCATATTATTAAATACATGGGCACTGACAATGTGGTACGTTTTTTTTTACAAAAATCGCTCTTGAACTTGATGGTGTGTTAAAAATTTGGGTTAAAATTAGAGAAGAACCAATTTTTTCTTCAAAAGAGCTGAATTTACATAAAAAATCATAATTTTTCATGGTAGCTCTAGTATTCAGCAGTAATTAACAGAAGTCAAAATGAAATAATAATGACTTTTGTTGAAACTACAACCAAATTTGTAATAAAAGGTAGAAATTTCGTAAATAAAAGACAAAAAGGAAATATTTTCGGAACCCTTGGGTATAAATGGTTTAAATTTTTAATTGTTATAGTTAATTATCTGGTTCATCGAATCCTGAACGGTGGACCACTACTTACGCCACACCCTGTATATATACTGCATCCGATTAGACTGGAAGCCGACCCCAACATAGTTGGGAAAAGGCTATGCAGATGATGAACTGAGATTAAAAAAACTGAAGTGTTAATATTTTGCTCTATAACTGAGATTAAAAAATAATTTTGAATTAAATATTAATTACTTATTTTCAGATCTTATTCGTAACAGAAGTCAAAAACAAAATTAATCTTTTTTTTTTCCTAGGATACTGAAGAAGAAGATGAGGAGGATGAGGAAGAGGAAGAAGAGGACGAGGAGGAAGAAGGAGATGAGGGCGACGAGGAGGTAGCCAAGAAGCCAACTAAAGAAAAGTAGGTTACATTTGATTACAGATTTTTTTTTTGTTGTATCCACTTCTGATGACGATAAGACAAAACGAAAAGCAGATTCAGTGAAAAACAGAACCCAAAAAAATATATTTGTCGATAGGTATTTGTTTTGTAAAAAGTATAATGAAAGTCAACGAATCACTCTTTTATAAGCAATTTTCGTTTCCCGCCGAATAAACATTATTTTAGTCGCTAGCCGATAAAGAAAACCCGCAAATCAATACTAGCATACAATTATTTTACTCAGAGAAAATCCATAATAAAAATGGTTAAAAGATTGATCCTGTATTTACACACACACACATAAAGAGCATGCATGTACTAAATTCCCTAAATTTTACGTTATTTTTATTAAATAATAAATGATTTATTTTCTGTAAGTAGGTTTGTACAAACACTTACACGCCATCGCCAATGTTATTATTACGACGTATTTCGAGTGGTCAATCTGGGTTCGAGAAAATTTTCTGAAGAGTCTCTTATGACATAATTGTATTAGAGTTTCTCGCTTGATTGTAAACACATTAGGACGATAATCGTTTGCAGAGTCGATACTCCAGTGTAAAGAATCTTTACTAATTTTTGAAGATTCTCTTGCCCTTATCATAATTTATTTAGGGTCGGCGCAACAAGTTTTCTTCCATACCTCTATCAGTCGCCATGACGGTAGTCACTCCCTTTCTAGCTATATTATCATCTTTCACACAGTCAACCAATCGTTTCTTTAGTCTTCCCGTACTCTTACGGCCATCCACATTCACACTCAAAACTTTTGGAAGATTATAATGTGAAAATGATTACAGGGTAAAGAAGCCGGCGAAGAAAGCTAAGGACGATGACGACGGCGAGGACGATGAGGAGGGAGATGAGGAAGAGGAGGAGGAGGAAGAAGAGGAAGAGGAGGAGGCACCCAAACCTAAGCCTAAGAAAGAGGTACGATTACTATACTTTTAAGGTTCTGATTTTTCAATAGTCAGATAACTTATAACTGAGGAATAAATATTATGGTTTGATAGCTTTTTGTATGGAAAATATGTCAAACAGTCATGTTTCATTTAAAAACTGGCCAAGTGCCGTCGGACTCGCACACGAAGGGTTCCGTACCACAAGGCAAAAACGCCAAAACACGTTTGTTGTATGGGAGCTTTAAATATTTATTTTATTCTGTTTTTAGTATTTGTTGTTATAGCGGCAACAGTAATACATAGTCTGTGAAAATTTCAACTGTTTAAGCTATCACGGTTTGTGAGATACAGCCTGGTGACAGACGGACAGTGGAGTCTTAGTAATAAGGTCCCGTTTTTACCCTTTGGCTACGGAACCCTAAAAATCGGCCCTAAAACCGTTCTATGTTTCAGCATGTATAAATAAATAGTAGTTTAATAGAAGTAAGCCTAATCAGCCAATAATTTTCCCACTGCTGGGACACAGGCCTCCTCTTTCTGTGAGAACCCTCACAAAAATAACATAACGGACTAATACTTCTCGTCAGGCCTACACTGTCTTCTCATACCTATTAACAGTGTATTTTTTTTACTGTAGTTTAAACGCCATTACTTTTTTAATACGTGTTATGTATGTTCAATGATACGGGTAATATACCAAATTGGATATATTACTGAGTGGTTTTGGGTAGGTTTGTTATGACATTCCGGGGTCCTATTAATCAATTTAACTTAAATTATTCCCAAAATTTGTTTCCATGATAAACGTGTCATGTGATGTGAGCATTTTGTCTCTAGCCAACAGAGCCGCCTGTGCCGCTGCCGGCCGGCAAGGGCATCCCGCTGGGTCACATCAGCAACGTGGAGGTATCACTGTCGCGGTTCAAGACACAGGACCAGAAGCTGCTGCATCAGTATTTGTATGGGGTGAGTTAGAACTCTGCACACCTGCTTTTAATCCTAGGATTGTTTTTAACCGACTTCAAAAAAGGAGGAGGTTCTCAATTCTGATTTTTATGTATATATGTATATTTTTTTAACATAACAATACGCCGATAATCTCCGAAGGGTTATGTGTAGTTGTACAGACGCCAGCACATCATGCTACCCGAAATTTTCCCAATCAACTTTGAACTTTATGCTTAAGCGATAAAGTTGAAAATCTAATAAAGAAATTTGACAGATTGTAGTAGCTTGATGTGCTGGCGTCTGTACCTATAGTGTTCTCACATTTCGCCAGTTATGTTTAAGTCCCTTGTAATAAGGGTCAAGTCTATTGCCATCAACCAAGCACAAATCCAGACTCCGGGCTGCTACTGCTAAATTCCTGGAAAACCCCATATACACTTAGTCTAACCTGGCTTACCTTAACCTGGGAATCTAACCCAAGACCTCATGCTCAGCAATAGTGCTTGTGACCACTAGAGGGTATTTCCATTGTAACGGGTGCGACACTGACACTGCGTTTTTTCAAGATAATAAAGTGTTTGTTCAGATATATCAAATTACGTCTGTAAAGACAAATAGTATGAAAAATTAGATATTTAACTCAAACAAGATCTGTATAGAAACTTGTAATGATAAACTTGTACAACGTCATGAATCGCGTAACGGGTGTGACCTTAGAAAATCGCCAAATGCGACTAAGATGACTTTCAGTTAATTACCTGTAAAATTTTCGATGAAAGTATACAGTAAGATTTTTTGAAGTAAAACTTGAATAGTTATCTTAAATAACTACGTTATTTAAAATCTACAAACATGTATAATGTACTTTATACAAATTTTTGAAAATGTAACGGGTGCGACAGGCCTTTGTAACGGGTGCGACACTGTATGGTTTTTCAAGTTTTATCGTAAAATAAAAAATGTTCTAATCAACATTGCTTTATTAAAAATCATTCCAGATAAGAAAACACAGGAAATTAACATGAGATTTGGTCTAAAATTAATAATTTCTTTTGACGATTGTGCAATTTCCCACCTAATTTGAAAAATTCGCTTGTAAATTATATGTAATTACTCTAAATCACTTAGCCTTGGCATCTCTTCTTTTCTTGTCTCTTTCTCTTTCTTTCAGCAAAATGTGTTTCGTAATTTTCTTCATTTTCTTCCAGGTTTTTTCGATGCTTTTGCATTCTGTTGGTGGCTTTCATATCTGGCAACAAATAAATTTCAAATTATGCGTAAAACAAGCTAATATAAAAATTAAAAAAAAAATTGTAACGGGTGTGACATATATTTATCATCAAAAAAAAGTCACTTAAAATTTCTATCCAGTATTGAAACTCGTCCGTGTTGATTATTAAAGTAAGCTTCTTATTATTACAAAGTACAAAGATGTTAAGGTTGTAATTTACGTCACAGTAAAACTATTTGCGTATTTTTTGTAACGGGTGCGACATTATTACACTCACTGATAAAAGCGTAGTAAATCAAAAGTAATACTTACTTGAAATTATTAAAATCACTTTCACAGGAATCTCAAAAATGTGCACTTCGCGCCACAGTAATGTGCAGACTGACAAGCTGTCCACAAGATGGCGAAATAGCGAACAAACTTTAAAAAAAAAGAAGGCGCTACGTAGAACAAAGGAGGCTGCCATACAAACTGATTAATTTAATAATTTTGGAAAAGAGCTAAAATTTTTATTTTACAAATCTTTGAGAGTATGATTATTGAGAACTCCAGATATGGTTTTTGTTTTAGTTAATAACACAATTGAATTTTTATCACAGTAGGGTAAAGTTTCGTGGAAATACCCTAGACCAACGAGCCAGTGTTTTATTAGTATTATTAGTTTTTAGTAAAAAAATTTTTAAAGTTAAAGGACATTGTACATTTAGAACCAAAAAAATTATAGTGTATGTACAAAGAAAAAATTCTTATGCGAAATAAAGTCCTAGTACCGTATTACAAAGTATTAATGCCATCATAATTCCAATCCGAAAAAAAGATGGTGCTGTTGGTCATGTCTCTGTCTTAAACTGGAATCATGATGGCATTAAACTAAAAAATAGTGCTTGTGACCACTAGAGGGTATTTCCATTGTAACGGGTGCGACACTGACACTGCGTTTTTTCAAGATAATAAAGTGTTTGTTCAGATATATCAAATTACGTCTGTAAAGACAAATAGTATGAAAAATTAGATATTTAACTCAAACAAGATCTGTATAGAAACTTGTAATGATAAACTTGTACAACGTCATGAATCGCGTAACGGGTGTGACCTTAGAAAATCGCCAAATGCGACTAAGATGACTTTCAGTTAATTACCTGTAAAATTTTCGATGAAAGTATACAGTAAGATTTTTTGAAGTAAAACTTGAATAGTTATCTTAAATAACTACGTTATTTAAAATCTACAAACATGTATAATGTACTTTATACAAATTTTTGAAAATGTAACGGGTGCGACAGGCCTTTGTAACGGGTGCGACACTGTATGGTTTTTCAAGTTTTATCGTAAAATAAAAAATGTTCTAATCAACATTGCTTTATTAAAAATCATTCCAGATAAGAAAACACAGGAAATTAACATGAGATTTGGTCTAAAATTAATAATTTCTTTTGACGATTGTGCAATTTCCCACCTAATTTGAAAAATTCGCTTGTAAATTATATGTAATTACTCTAAATCACTTAGCCTTGGCATCTCTTCTTTTCTTGTCTCTTTCTCTTTCTTTCAGCAAAATGTGTTTCGTAATTTTCTTCATTTTCTTCCAGGTTTTTTCGATGCTTTTGCATTCTGTTGGTGGCTTTCATATCTGGCAACAAATAAATTTCAAATTATGCGTAAAACAAGCTAATATAAAAATTAAAAAAAAAATTGTAACGGGTGTGACATATATTTATCATCAAAAAAAAGTCACTTAAAATTTCTATCCAGTATTGAAACTCGTCCGTGTTGATTATTAAAGTAAGCTTCTTATTATTACAAAGTACAAAGATGTTAAGGTTGTAATTTACGTCACAGTAAAACTATTTGCGTATTTTTTGTAACGGGTGCGACATTATTACACTCACTGATAAAAGCGTAGTAAATCAAAAGTAATACTTACTTGAAATTATTAAAATCACTTTCACAGGAATCTCAAAAATGTGCACTTCGCGCCACAGTAATGTGCAGACTGACAAGCTGTCCACAAGATGGCGAAATAGCGAACAAACTTTAAAAAAAAAGAAGGCGCTACGTAGAACAAAGGAGGCTGCCATACAAACTGATTAATTTAATAATTTTGGAAAAGAGCTAAAATTTTTATTTTACAAATCTTTGAGAGTATGATTATTGAGAACTCCAGATATGGTTTTTGTTTTAGTTAATAACACAATTGAATTTTTATCACAGTAGGGTAAAGTTTCGTGGAAATACCCTAGACCAACGAGCCAGTGTTTTATTAGTATTATTAGTTTTTAGTAAAAAAATTTTTAAAGTTAAAGGACATTGTACATTTAGAACCAAAAAAATTATAGTGTATGTACAAAGAAAAAATTCTTATGCGAAATAAAGTCCTAGTACCGTATTACAAAGTATTAATGCCATCATAATTCCAATCCGAAAAAAAGATGGTGCTGTTGGTCATGTCTCTGTCTTAAACTGGAATCATGATGGCATTAAACCGTCATAACATGGCATCTGAACATGAAATTGCGCATTATACATTTTGGTTTTTCTAAGACACAGGCATCCTCAAGTTGTTAAGAATAATATACTAATGTTCTCATTTCTCTATCAGCAACTATGTCTGGACCGCAACGTAAAGCGCAACGTCAAGAAGTTCAAGGGCTATGAGTGGTCCATCGGCTCGTCAGAATACAAAGCCAAGCTAGAGGAAACCACCAAGATGGAGCCCAAGCAGCTGCGGACCATGTGCGAGATGCTGGATTTGGACAAGAAAGGTAAGAAAAAGATCTATACACTGAGGCGTCTAGACTATTCCTTCACGAGGACTCCTCAAATGGGCAAACGCTCGCTCGGTGTGATATGCGAGGCCTTTCCACATACTTTACGCGTCGGAACGTTAGGCCATGCACATGTCGTTAATGTTAAGTGATCTTCGCGCGAATACGCGATTGTCCTTTGGTGCAACGACGCCTTCGGTCGGCGCGATGACGCGTCCACTTTCGCCGGACAACATGAACACGACAAGCGCGTATTCACGCGACAGTCGCTTATTTTTGCACACGTAGTTAGCCTTGTGGGGCTCTCACTAGTAGCTTGACTCTTGGGTGTTTTCACATTTAGAATAACCTTTTTTGGTCCAGGCTCAGCGTCGGAGCTGTCGGCGCGCCTGGTGGGCTTCCTGCAGCAGCCGGGCCCCAACAGCCCGCACGCGCGCGGCGTGGCGCGCGCCCCCCCCGCCGCGCCGCCCGCCACGCCCGGCGGCCGCCCGCGCCGCTCCGCTGCCGTCAAGGTGCACAACAGAGGTAACACATCTAATAGTTCTCGTCGTTATTACGGTAAATCGCATCCGCAGCTGGATAATCGTCGCCGCAACGATCGATCCGGTGCCTCGGGCATCCAGCGAATTCCTAAACTAAACTATTATGACGCCTACTACTCTTGCCTAAACTTTGATACGAAAAGGACAGTAACTAATAAAAAATGAAAACAATAATTTTATTGATTAATGTTTTTTCAAATATCCATAGGCTACTCTGAGGAAGAATATGAAACTGACCAAGAAGTAAAAGTGAAAGGACCCAAGCCAGCCAAAGATGGCTCAGAAGATTCAGACGTAAGTACATCATATTTAGATGGCCAATGGTAGTCATTCAGGCTGTATTCCTCATTCTTGTGCTCATCTCGTCCGCCTTTTATAAGTATTAGAATTATTTATTTAAAGTCCATATTTTCTAATATAACGTTAAATAGTATTGAGTGGTAAATCTTCAAGGAACAATTAGTCGGAAATACGAACCAATTGTCTAATTTTTCTCAGTATTGTTAGCCGATAACCAGTTTGTGGTTGACTTAAGCTTAGACACTTTGTATGCTAGTCCGAGTGGTGTTGTTAACACTTGGTCTTGCGCAGGGGTCGTTCAACCCGAGCGGGTCGGAGGAGGCGGACTCGGACTTCGACCCGGAGGCGGGCGAGAGCGCGGCCGGGCCGGGCCGCAAGCGCAAGTCGTCCGGCCGCCGCCGCTCGTCCGGCAAGCCGGCCGGCGGCAAGCGCGGCCGCAAACCCAAGGGCAAGAAGGGACGGGTACGTACACAAGCACACAAAACTACTTATATTTTACTGGGTAAATACTATTACATACATTATATAACACACGCCTGTATTCCCCCAAGGATGAGGCAGAAGGGTACCTATAGTATAATCACTTTTCGCCAATATGTTTAGAACCTACTACCATCCGTCAACCGGGTACACATCCAGACTTCGGACTGCTACTGAGAAATTTCTGATGGATGAAAACCCAATAACACTTTCCCTGTCGCCTAATATTCAACCGGTTAATATTGCAAAAGTGCATTGACAATCAATTTTTTTTTTAAACGTTTAAAATGGTAACTTCATAGGTAGAAGAGAACTACTTAATAATGGTTATCATTCTTTTGAGCAGCCAAACAAACATTGAGTATCATTAAATCATGTTGATCAAGACCAAAACAACAATGGCTAACACAAACACTTGTTTATAAGAATCATCATCATTTCAGTGGAAAGATATCAACTGCTGGACATAGGCCTCCCCCAAGCACAGACCTCCACTTCATTTTTATAAGAATACATTTATAATATTGTTTAATATCTTCTATACAACCCGGCAACTTTATAATAAAATTAAGGAACTAGTACAATAATGGTTATAATGTTTTTGTGCAGCCAAGTAAACCAAGTCGCGGCCGACGAGCAAAATCTGACAGTGAAGAGGAAAGTGAAAAGTCAGAGAGTGAGAGCGAGAACGAGTCGGGAAGCGAGGGAGAGGAATCGGATGTAAGTAAAAACTGCTATTAATGGTCTTTTATGGCAGTACTTTAAGCAATTTTCTTCAGAAATCCTTTGTTCAGCTAAATGCTTAAATTAATGTGGAAAGAATCTAAAACTTGTCTTCAAAATGTTGTAGCTGCTTCGGTTGTGTGTTTCTGCTCAGAATTCAGGATGTTTGTAACATTTTCGTTAGTACAGTCCTCAAAAAAAATTATTACATACATACAGGGTGGCAAAGACATTGACGCGCAACCTGTTACATAATTTTGAAATGTGTTGCTGGTTAAAAAAAAAAATATTCTGTTTCATAGAAAAGTGCAATACCTACGCGGTCAAAATGTAACAACTATTTTTATTTATAACTGACAAAAAAATTCAACACTGGGGTGTTCAGAGTCCTGTACTGAATCCATAGTAAAAAGTTGTACGTCGATGTCCTTGCCACCCTGTATATTGACATAAAATGAATTTAATTGTTTACAACATTTGTTCTTACGTGACATTGGCTGAATGCACAAACGGTGCGAAGCCAAAAGAAAAAAAAACCTTTGTTCTTTAGTATTGTATCATATGTACCCACAAAACATAACATTATTGGGTACGTAATTGCATCCACACATTGATACAGTATTGTAGACAATCAAATGATTCATACATATTTTTGTAGCTGACTGTAGCTACTAGTAATTCCGAAAATAACATAATTTACCCTTCATTTATTTGTCTAAATTTAAATAACTTAAAAAGTAAAATGTTTGTTTTGTTCAACAGCAGGAGCCCAAGTCTAAGCGCGGCAGGCCAGTGGCGCCGGTGGCGAAGGGCCGCAAGGGAGCCGTGGCTAAGAACGCGGCCGCCAAGGCCACGCCCGTTAAGCGGAAAGCACCCACGCCACCCGGTATGTTAACACTGCATCTGAATGAGTTCACTCAAAAGTATACAAAATATTATAAAACGTTTTAAAATGTAAATATGAAGTTTCTTGTCCATTCTTCTAAATACAAAAATAATTCTTGGAAAGGGGCACCCTTTATATATTTATCATACCCTTACATATAAATTCAACATTTACGATGTAACTAATATTTTGGAACAAATAAATAATTTGATTTTCATACTTTCTTGCCTGTTCTTCTCCGTAGGAACCTAATGCGCTTTAGAATGGGCTAGCTCCATCTTTCTGACACTGACCAATTCCTTTGACAATTCAGAAAGTCCTGAGGAAATGGTTTAATTTGAATAAATACTTGAGTTTGAGTTTGTCGGCACAAACTCACGCCTTAAAAAACATTATCCTGTCAGTAAAGTCTCGGTCTTACACAGTCGCCAATTACAGGTTTACCAGCAATCTTAGAATAAGTGATCACACATAACAATAACTAAACTAAAGGCTAGAACTTAAAAATTAACATCCTAGAGTACATACATCGGACGAATACTTTATACATAGAAGCTCTTTTGTAACATTGTCAATCCAAAATCATGACCGTCTTTTCTCTGTGACTGATTTTTGACCGACGTCTCCATGTTCTCAGACTTCTTTATTAAGATATTAAATGTTATCTTCTATGCTCACCTATGTTTCACGGTAATTTGCAATTTCCCTAAATCTACATTCATTTCTACAGCTAAGAAGAAGGCACCAGCCGGCAAGGCCGCGGGCCGACCAGCCAAGAAGGGCAAGAAGGCGTCATCAGACGAGGAATCCGGCGAGGGCAGTGAGGAGGAGGATGAGGACGAGGCCAGTGATGAGGAGGAGGAAAGCGGTGATGAGTCCGACACGCCCACAGACAAGAAGGCGAAGCGGCCGCCTACAGTGAGTAATAAAATATATATATATTTGGAAGGATTTGGAGAAGACCTTTGCTCAGTAGCGGAACAGTGTAGGCTTATAGAGGTATGAGGAACAGGGTGTAAAGTTCACTCATACTCTATAGAAATGGGAGGATCCTCCGACCAGACAGGTGTTGTGTCTGGCGGGCAACTGCCCGATGATTCCGTAGCCCACACCACATTTTCAAGTTATTTGCGTTATCTACAAACACTCTTTATAAGGAGAGCCAAGTAAGAACATCTACCCTAACACACACCTCCTTCTGTCTTAGGACGACGAGATCAAGAAGTACGTGAAGCAGATTCTGGAGGGCGCCAACTTGGAGCAGATTACGATGAAGACGGTGTGCAAGCAGGTGTACAGCCACTACCCAGACTTCGACCTCGCGCACAAGAAGGACTTCATCAAGGCAACAGTCAAGTCGGTTAGTACCAGCTAAATATCTGCTATTCTGTATAGCCGGCTTTTAACGGTGCATGGGGTTTCACATTGAATGATCGTAATGATCGAAATCCCAAGACTTTCACAAAAGTCTCCCATGGATCTTCAAATTAGAACTTTGCGTTGTTAGAAATACGGTGTAAAATCGTTTGTGAATGTACATATGCGTACGTAAAATCGCGCACTGTGGGATGGGAAGCCATGTTGACTGTTTTCAGAGATTTAAAGAGCACTACACATAGTACTCATCTCTTTTTATTTTACTTTGGACACACATAGAATTTCTTTTATTCTCTGAGATCTTCTAGATTGTTCCGCGGTGCATGGCGTGGCGTGGCTTCTGCTTGCCGCCCCGTTCTTTTAAGTGGTTCCGTCAATCTATTTTATTTTGTTACTCATTCAGCGTATTTTTTCTTTGTGTACAAGGATTTCAGTTTTTGTATACTACTTATACTTTCTTAATCTCTTTATTTGTGAATGCATGCCATTAGCATTATTTTTGATTTATTTTTCTTTGTTCCAGTGTATTTAAGATGATAGGAGATAAGAGCGGAGTGTAGATGTCTACATAGTATACCTATAGATTATAAAAGGACATAGCTATATATTATTACAATAATAATATATTATGAATAATAAAAAAATAATATGAATTGAAGTGGAACGGATAAACACCCGCTTTACTTTACAAGGTAGATTTTTTGCTTATTTTAATTTTTGCATGTGGTTTTTATGTTTGAATGTATGTAATATGGTTGAATATAATTATTACTTCTACTCAAAACAAGACTCTTCATGCGTAAGATTTGGATTTGGTGTGTTCTACGTATTTTATTAAGGTTTTCGCCTGGAAATAAACCACCAACTAGCCCCGTTTTTATTATGTCTTTATTACTGATTTGTAAAACGTATTACGTCCATTTGAAATTATTTATTTGACTGTGTGTTTTATTTGCTGTTTTTTTTTAAATTATAATTTCCATTTAAAATTTTGTTCATTTGAACGTCAAATAAATGCATCCGAGTCGATAAGAGATTCATTTGGGCGACTTGGTAAGGGTCGTCTGAACGTAAAACTTGACTGCGTGATAAAATTCGATTCAAACTTTATGACGGCTCTGAAGTGTGCTACTCGCTGCGCAGTACGTCACCCGTCACTTCCGCTGACAGGTGAATTTGTTACTGCGCAGCGACTCGCCTCAGGTTCCGTGCCGCCATAGTTTAATCGGGCTGTGACGAAATTGTGAGTGCTAGGCGGACATGACAGCCATGACAAGGTTTTGCACGCTGTTCAGAATATCATCAGCTCCCATGTGTTAAGTGTCTCTAACACGCATACTTTGTTTGCAGCTCATATCATCGTGAGCAGGTGACTATTCGGCCGCAAACACATACATAGTCGAGTAAGCACCACTTAAACATACTTAGACTAATGCCCCCGGCTCGCCAGGCTGTACACCGCACCCCGCAGACACCCTTATGTTATTCCAAGTAGATACATTTGTTCGTTTCGCCGGCGAAGCTGCGTGGGCCTATATGTAATTTTATGTTGTAGGAATAATTCCCATTAGAGTAAGGATAACCCAAGTAAAACAGCTGTAGGATTTGTAAGTCGTTTTATTTTATCTGTGCCTGTATTAGCACACGTTCGCACGGCCGTAAAAACATCGCGGCGGGATTTTGACGCGCATGGGATTTTCAACTGTCGGCGCTAAGCAGTGCGTTGAAAATCTAGTGCGTGAAAAAAAATCGCCGCTGGAAAAACGCGTCCGTGCGTACCTGGGCTTAATAATTACGATCACGTTTGTTGATTATGTTATTATGAAGAATGCGGCTCGGTGTTAGCTGGTAACTGATGTATTTCCATTATTCTCTAGAATTATCCTACGTTATAAGTTATAGTTTGATAATAAACTGCATATTTTTTTCTCATAACCAGTTACATAAGTAAATGAATTTATAATGTAACATCAAGCTGTAGTACGACCGTTAGCGTTTAAATTAATAATTTTATATTTTAATAATTATGTTGTTTTATTTTTCATATTGTGACTTGTGTTATTTTTGCTTCGAAGCAATGCAGCTGACAGTCGGACGACAGCTTTATGTATGGTTCGATTATAAAGCGAACAGCGAGTTATATAAGCACAGATTTTTTTTAAAGTTCTAGGTTTTAAAGTACATTTATGTAAGTGTATTCCTAACGCTCGAGCCGTGTTCGGACACGCTGAGAAGTCACGTTCATCCCTTTTATAACGATATGTACAAAGTTTCGGAACATTGGCACCGTGTGTTGATTGATTTACTATACAAAATCCAAAATTATTTCACTATAGTGATATCACTTGTAATAATCCGCATATTATAATAAGGATTTATATAAAATTGGAAAATCCAAAATTATTTTTTTATTGGGATCGGGGACGACATTGCCTTTGGCGTTTAATAACTTGAGTTTTAGTGTTGTATTGGTTCATTGTCGCAAATAAATTAGGTACGCTAAAATGATAGGTAAATATTAAAAAAACATTGTATTATGTTTTCTAATTTTTTAAATCGTTAACTATTTGTTTCACTAGGTGTTTCGGGGAAGTCAGTTTATTTTTGTAACGCGGACGTAGTTGGTAAAAGTTTTCTCGCAGTTTGGCACCATCGCAAAATAAAACTATTCGTTTTAGGGTTGGTTAAGTGTACTTTAAGAAGTGTAAATATTACACAGGATTTTTGGGGATGATGCGCGTGAAATGTTTTACATGTTATTATTATACATGGAGTTATAGTAGTCGCATTGTTACTATGATTCTCATATATTAATTAAAGAAACTAGGTGTACTGAAATAACTCCCATGTACGTGCGTGGTCTCACTGTGTGCGTGTGTGCACGCGCGTCCCGCGTTGTATATTAATTTGTTCCGATAAGTTAGCGTAACGTTCAGTACATTAATGTGTTCATGTACGCGGCCAGGTGCAGTTGTTTGGCGAGATAATCACGACACACGCCCCGCTGTTGTGTCCCGACACACTCCCAACCCGGTCTGATCCCCGTAATACAATAGTCGTAACGCGTAGCAAATATAATTATTAATCATTGACCTTTTTGAAATCATATCAATGTTTCTTGTGTCAATCCGAGCTTAGCTTACATGTAGACAAGCATTTCTCTCGTTACACAGAAATAGTATATTATAAGTTAATGTTTTTTGTCGAAGGATCAACCGCTTCTTTTAAGTTTAGGTGCTGCTATAGCATTTGGTATTGTTTGAATGTAACTTGTGGCCGATGTCGCTAAGTCCCGTGGGTGAAGCTAACGTAGGTGTGGGTTCGGCCGGGCGGTGACGCGGCGCAATGCGTTCACTCATAGAGGTGACCTGTTTTTGTCTATATTCGATAATCTCTATTCGTAAACCGCATTGGTGATGAGCAACCCTAGACCTTAAACAGCATTTTATTGCTTAGGGTGGTGCGATGTCCTATGTTCAGTTCCCTTCTGTTGATCGCCGTCTCCCCGCGCGCTCGATCCTCTTACTTATAAGTTAGGATAATCAACATTAAATGTGTATTTGTGAATTTTTAACCTTATTTCGGTTGATGTTTCTTTATAAATGTGTAAATGGCTGAGATCTGTAGCGAAGTAGTGACATGGAGTGATAGCGAGTGACTGGTTCCCCTTTTACAATTGGATAATAGATAATAAAGTAAATAAAAGTTTGACATGTATTGTTTTATTTCCACTTTCCCCTGCCGCAGTCTATTCGGACTGTTACAAACACAATCACACAACAACACAATACCACCACCCTTTAGCCATTTAACCTATGGACCGTCTCGTAA
Organism: Luperina testacea; assembly: GCA_927399505.1. Taxonomy (NCBI): domain Eukaryota; kingdom Metazoa; phylum Arthropoda; class Insecta; order Lepidoptera; family Noctuidae; genus Luperina; species Luperina testacea. The sequence goes on along the minus strand of OV656777.1, from coordinate 8,455,840 downwards.
GATTATGGGAGGTCGCACATCTGACGGTCGCGTAATGCCAGAACGGACAAGTAGATAATAAAACATTCAACCTTACACTCGACCGATGATGCGTTAAGCTTTGGTTTCCTACAAAAACTGTTCCGTCCATAGTACAACGGCCGTCATGAAAATTGTCATTTGCACCAGTTTACATTAAAGGTCATCATTCTTATCAACTTACACCGCTCCGACACAACAAATAACTTGACATTCAAGTTAGGATTTTAAATCAAATGTATTAAAAGTTTTTACGATGACAATACAGAATCGCGGGTATGGCAGCGCGCTGCCCGCGAGCCGTCACCCCGGCGAAAAAACGCCTGCAAGCGGTATGCATGCCGATGATAACTTTCTCGCAGTTGTTCAACAGGACCACGACTTTGAATGTTAATTCCAAGTTAGAGAAGCTTGTCGCTTTCCTCAAACCTGCATAGAAAATTAGTACCCAAAATTCAAAATTAGTACTCCAGTAGTTTATGAAATATACCATGCCATTAGTGGGGTGGCGGTAGTTACGGTGCCGAATTTTCATTTTAAGATTTCCCTATTAAAAACTGATTTCTTCCCAAATTTATATAAAAATTAGTACTCCTAAAGAAGTTATAGCGACCAAAAATTCAGGTTCGTCGAATCGGAGTACTAATTTTATTTTGAATTTTGGGTACTAAGTTTCTATGTAGGTTTGAGGAAAGCGACAAGCTTCTCTAACTTGGAATTAACATTCAAAGTCGTGATCCGGCTGAACAATTGCGAGAAAGTTATCATCGTCGATTTCTTGGTAAATACAAATGATACAGTTCTGTTTTTTTTACGAAATAAATCACTCATATGGGTACTAATTCTTTGTACTTAGAATAGCTGTAGCGTGCCCCCTTTTTCGGCGCTCATGGTGGTCCTGCTGAAGGGAGCGTGCATACCGTGACCACCTTCAAAGTCGATTTTCTCGAAAACTACTAAGGTACCAATTTTCTTGTTCGAGTACTAATTAGTACCAATTATTTACCAAATATGGCAATAAGCAATTGGCGTTGGTGGTCCGGCGGTAGTCACACCAAACGAGAGATTAGGCGACCCGAAACGATTATTCCGCGTTCTTTAAGAGTATAAATTCTGTTTGTTTGATTCATATCTTGTCTACGTGTATTTTGTACCTGTTTACATCACAAATGTCAACGTAGAATTAACATTTGCCGCCATTTGCAAAAATTATAGCGTTTTCCGATAGAGTGATGACTTTTGCGCCACCTAGATAGGAGATTATCCCAAAAAATAAAACAGACGTGATTGTATTGTTTTATTTCCACTCCCCCTCCTGCAGTCTATTAATTTAATATACACTATCATACAATAATACAAGGTATGTTACATTTAAATTAAACTTAACATACAATGTTTACAATTAAATGAGAATTATTAACTTATTGAACTAACATCGAGATCCATAACGGACGGATTATTACAAAAGTTAGTATGTACAATATTTGACTATTTGAATATACAAAATATTAATTTCTTGTTAGTAAACTATGTACTTAATATTTTTTGCCTAATATGTAAATAACATTTTAAAGGGGTGAAGCGACAAGGCAGCCCGCGAAATTTAAATTATCATACCTACGTTTTTTGCAATTGCAGGTCAGTGTCAGGTTTTATGCTGAATAAAATAATTATGATTCGCGACCGTAACAAGTTTCTTTGTATAGAATCATAATCATTAAAATCATCAATACAACCCTCTAAGTTCATAATCCTATTGAATCACTATTTCATTGAAATATCAATACGAATATAACCTTTCGCCTGCAAATTGCAAGAAACTTAAGAAAATTTGAATTGCGCAGGCCACCTGACGCTTTCGCCTAACATACAAAGTTGATTTCAAAATATGAAAACCGCTGCATACATCAATTGTAGGTATACAAGATTCCTCATTGAGGTCACACGGTCGTACATACTCTGCCTGTATTGACAAGCAAGTGTGGCTAGGCTACTTAGCTGGGCGGTCAGAGGGCCTGCTCTAAGCCCATCAGCGAAAATATGGGCCCATCCGAAAAGTAGTACGAATTTTCGTAGGAAACCCTACATCCGATTAAATATTTTTTCGGACGGGTAAAACACATCGGGAGTAGGGTAGGGATAGCTGTCATATCGTGGTGTCATTAATTCTTAGGTTGGGCCTCAAACTATGAGCCGACTGCTTAACTGAGACGTCTGAGGTAGCTGCGCGGTGCGGGAGGGGCTATAGTTGTCACAAGTTGACGAATCACTGAGCTCTCGCATCACATCACCACCACCCCTCCTGCACCGCGCTGCTGCCTCAGGCAACGTCTCAGTTAAGCCGTCGGCCTATATAATCTTGTGTCCGTATGTGATACGGAGTAGGACTCGCCCATAGTTTCGGACAAAACTACGGATTTCGTGCTTAGGGAGTAAACCTCCTGATTTGACGCCGCAGCTTAGCCTCTGCCAGGAGACAAGAGATCGTCTTTAACTATCATCATTTTAGTAGTATTTTTATAACCTTCGCTTGTGGTAAACTGGTTATTACAGCTTGGTCTCTGGCTTGGCGGGTTGTTTGCGGAAGGCGTGTATGCGGCGCGGGCGGCGGTCTGCGCAGGAGTACATGTCCGGTCGGTAGTACTCGCACGTACTCTGCAGCTGTGAGGCCGCTGAGCAGTTGGAGCGGTGCGAGCTGTCGTTGTCGTCAGCACTGTCTACGTCACCTGGGGAGTTGGAAGTTTGTTTTTTTGAATATGTGTACGTTCTACGGTTAGCAACTTTGCCGACGTGGGATTTTTTGCGCACTGGATTTTCAACGTACTGCTTAGCGCCGAGAGTTGAAAATCGAACAGTGTGGTTTTTGACGCGCTGGAGTACCTCTGTTGGATTTTCAGTGCTCGGCTCGACACCGAGAGTTGAAAATCCAGTGCTTGATAAAATCCCGCCGCGATATTTAGGCGTGAAAATGTATCATAAGGCCGCTATCCCACTGGCGTTTTACGAGCGTTGACGTCAACGTCGCGTCTGCGCGGCGTCGACGCTGCGCAGACGCGACGTTGACGTCGCGTCATCGCGTAACAAGCATAAAACGTCCGCTGAACGCGACGTCAACGTCGCGTCTGCTTAACGTTAACGTCGCGTTTGTTGGCAATAGTATCATCTGCGCGACGTTAACGTCGCGTTCAGCGAACGTTTTATGCTTGTTACGCGATGACGCGACGTCAACGCTCGTAAAACGCCAGTGGGATTGCGGCCTTACATCATAGTTACTAATACTGGTATGGATTTGACTCGTATACCTGTTTTCACAAATTTTAAGCCACACCTAAATGAACGCCTAAATAAAAGTGCGTTCTTGGATTTTTAACACTCCGCGCTCGACTCGGAGCGGTTAGTGAATATCCAACAGCGCGATTTTATTTTAGCATTCAGCGAAAAAGACACGTCGTGATCTACAAGGACAAAATAGTGATGGGTATTGAAATCTAATACGATATAGACAAAAGAAAATAGATTTTCTCGACTCATACTTCAAGTAGGTAATTACCAGCGGTCGTTGACCCCAAAAAAAGAACAATGAATCATTTTTATTTTATCGTGTAAGTTACCGAGGTACTGATACCCATCATGAGATGATCGAAAATTACCTAGCGAAACTTTACAGATGACTGTAAAGTTTCGCGAGGTAATTTCATTTGACCCTGTATATCATAGAATCCACAACTATAAAGAATGCTGTTAGAGTTAAAAGTTCCTCACCATCGCTGCTATTGTTGCTCGGCACATGCGCGTCTCGTAGCCGTGGCCGTCGCCGCCAGTAGCGGAACTCACGAGGCAGCGTGTACGACCGAGGCAAAGATATCTGCATTATCATTAATACAAAAATAAACATTAACATTATGACTTAAAATTTCCAGGTATCACAAAAATTAAATATGGCTTCCCTAGTCTAGACATTGTTCGCTCCTACGATGACTTCATACTAGCTTACAAGTTACAACCGGCGCAACAGAGTACCAAACTGGGTGTTCGAGCATATCACTCAAGAACACATTGCGAAGAACAACCAGGTGGACCGAAGCAAATGTGATTGAGAATTTACATCCGTTCTTTAGGTAAGAAACTTCAATGTTATCTACTGAAATTACTATTGTAGCATAATCACCATATACGTAAATTATAATGTTTTCACTGCTGGGACTCAGGCCTCCTCCCTGTGAAAGGGCCGTAATCAACCATGCGGGCCCAGTGCAGGTTGGTGGATGTCTTAGTAAAAATATAACAACATCATAACATCAGGCTTGTAATCTCCGGAGTGGCAGACAGAGTTGTTTATAGTCTGTTCTAAAAGTATCTGATGAATGTGTAAATAAACCCAGCGGGGTAATTGCGTAACCCACTAACAGTAACAATGGCTTTCATTTTGAAAGTTCAACAACATTCATTTCGTTGTTTACGTTGTTGAGCTGATTCATTTGTCGAACATATGAAGCAATGGTTTAGCAATATCCTGCAAAATAATTCAGATAGTGATTGATAGGTGCTGGCTATCAAAATCACTGGGAGGCGGTACTGCCACCGCTTAGACTCTTCCTTTTTATATGTTGTTTCTCCTTATCTTATATATAAAATTCTCGTGTCACAATGTTAGATACCATACTCCTCCGAAACGGCTTGACCGATTCTTATGAAATTTTGTGTGCATATCGGGTAGGTCTGAGAATCAGCTACTTCGAACTAAAAAATATCCTAGAAATAATCTATATGTCAAAACAAAGTTTGCTGGGTCAGCTAGTCTTATATATAAAATTCTCGTGTCACAGTGTTAGATACCATACTCCTCCGAAACGGCTTGACCGATTCTTATAAAATTTTGTGTGCACATCGGGTAGGTCTGAGAATCGGCTACTATCTATTTTTTTTTTATTGAACTAAAAAAAATCCTAGAAATAATCTATATGGCAAAACAACGTTTGCTGGGTCAGCTAGTATATATAATATAGATTTATCATTAAGTAGTATATGCTATGATTCACCTGGCTATCGATATCGCTGGGTGGTCTAGGCGTCTCGCGCGCGGCTCCGTCGGGACAGGACTCTTCGCCACTGCTTGCGCCGCCTTCCTCCTTCTTTCTGTTGCTAGACAAAGGTGCTTTTATCAATCACTGTTACTAAAACATACTACACATACATAAATGTTTGGACATATAATGTCTTTACGGAAGGCATAGTAAAACGAGATAATCGAGAATCAACTGTGAAATCGATGGAAATTTGGAGAAGCCACGCTTTTAAAAGTTTTTGGAGGGGATTCTTTCTGTCCTTGTCGCACGGTCCCTGACTTTCCTTATATGGGGTCAATAAATGAATGTATGTAAATGAAACTCACGTATAAGGCGCTCCCCAGTGGCAACACACCTGCCTATTGCACCCCTCTAGATAATGCGGCGCCAGCAGTATCTCAGGTGTCCTGCAGCGCTGCATCTTCCTCATGTTCTCCGCCTTCTTCCCAATCGGGTACTGAAACCTCTCACAATTCTGGTTGTACCCACAACCAACCTCATTGTAGTTATTCCTTATATTGTCTATGCTCTGAACATTTAAAGCATTGTGTACATTATGCAACGCAGACACGTACTCATCTTTACTTTCGTATTTCGGGTACTGACTACCTTCACAGTAACCCGAATACTCCCCCATTTGTCTATGGTCTTCTGAATAAATAGAATTCTGAGCTATTCTAGGCTTATCTAAACCAGTTTCGTAGTTATTACTTACATCGGGCATATAATTCCTAGGACTATTATTCAGTACATTCCTAGGACTGCCACAGTTCGCTTCATAGTTTCTGTTTTCTAAATAATTCGGTGATCGTAAGGGAGTTCGTGTGACATCGTTCCTCATGTTCGCTGGGTTCTCGTAAAACGTTCGGGTGTTATCGTATCTGTTCGGGAGTCTTCGGATTTTTAACGGATCGTTTAAATCTGTGGGGTTGTTCGATTCGTTGTTTTGAAAAGTTATGTTGATGTTGAAGTCAGGTTTTATCTCTGTGTATGTTGGGTATATGTTGCAAATAGGGTAGTTTTGGTAGGAGTGTGTCATTTCGATGCTGGGCCATGCTGGTGGTTCCGCATGTGTCTTGGCCCGCGGTATGGGTTGTCGTTGCAAGCTGCTGTATATTTCCTCGGCCGCCACAGGAGTGGTCTTTGCCAGTTTGCCTTGCTTGATCTCTTCCTCTATGACGCGTAACTCCGCGAGTTGCTTTTGTTTCTTCTCCTGTAGTTTCTGTTGGATGTTGACGCGCGAACCGACGCTGGATCCCTCGTTTTCTGATGAACCGCCCTGAAAGAATATTGTGAAGTTAGTTGCGATTATTGAAGTGGAAATCCGGGAAATCTGAAAGTGTTTTTGCTATGGGATTTTTTGTATGAACTCGGACCATATTGAAATGTTGACAGGGCAACGTCTGTCAGGTCAGCTATACCCGAGTAGCTTCAGCGTGGCAAAAGTGGTCATTGACCCATCTACATTTTCTAGCAACATTTATTGAAAAAACTAAAATAAAGTCCGTTAACGTCCTGAATCAATATTTATCGTGATATGTTGGAACATGTTCCAATAACGAAAAACCACATAATAACTAAATAACACATAGCGACTTTTGCACGCGCAACGACGAAAAGTAGGTCTTGTAAGTACATGATGGTTGTGCGCGGCGGGGAGCGGTCTGCGCCAGAAGGCAGCGGCGGGCGCGGCGGGCGGCGGGACAAAAGACGTCGGCTTCTTCTTCTTGCGAGCCGTCGCTGCGCTGGAATTAAACATACAGTACAGTACCCGGCGATAAATATTGCACATCGACCTTTGGAAACAGATAATCGGCTAATTTCGGCTTCGTAGAGCGTTATCTCTGTCGCACGAAATACAAACAGTCCGGTATCTATTAAGAGCTGTTAAAACAATTATGATTTGCTTCTTTTGATAATTATTTTTATTCTTTGTATAAAATGGTTTTGTGTAAAAAGGTCAAAAGGTCAATGTGCAATATTTATCGCCGGGTACTGTAACTTAGCATCTTGCATCTGTCTGACATATCTGACAAACAACGCACATCCTAAACCACTGGGTCTAAACGTATTAAATTTTGCACAAGAGTACCATAGCTGTCGCCCGCGACTTCGTCTGCGATCCAGGATGAAAAGTAGCATATGTCCTTCTCCAGGTCATGGTCTACCTATGTGGCAAATTTCATCTAAATCCGTTCTGCCGTTTTAGCGTGAAAGCAACAACAACTTTCGACTTCTAACAAACATACTTTCACATTTATAAATCTGTAACAATGTTTGTCACTTTTTTTAAAATAAGGAAACTATTGATTTAAAAAAAAAATTGCACTAAGGGTCAGCTCACACCGAGACGTGACGTGACGCAACAATAGTGCAAATGTGTATCTTTTCGTGTAGTAAATGAAGTTAGATTTTGAACAGCTCTATTGAAATGTGCGCGCAGCGTCGCAACTCGGTGTGACATGACCCTAATTGCGTAAGACACTATCAATCACAATCTGAATAATTTTGAAGGATATTGCTAAGCTATTGCTTCATATATTTGAAAAATGTGTCTTCTCAACAACGTAAATAACGCAATGAATGTTGTTGAACTGTCAAAATGAAAACCACTGCTACTGATAGTGTGTTACGTATGTTGTGTTACCTATGTCCTAGACATACAATGCGTGCCAAGAAAGATGAGACTTGACACACCACGTGGTTTGACATGCGCAGAACACGATTTTAGGTATCTTTAGCGGTATGAGGTCTGAGTGCGGGACGGGACCGGACGTCATAGGGGAGGCGGGGTCAAGTCTCATCTTTCGTGGCACGCATTGTACATCCATCGATGATCGATGTAGACATAGAATAATTATTATATATTTATTCCGATTCTGTGGGATAATTTTCGAAATCCACGCGGGCGAAGTCGCGGGAGAAAGCTAGTATAAATAAATAGTAATAATAATCATTTTATTATCAGGCAACTAAGGCCCATACATAAGATTCACAAAATAATCTTATAGAATAATAAACTAATACATATTAAAATACCTACACGTAAAGAAACACGTAAACAAAAAAGCGAAAATATTACCACGTAAATATTTACCTATTACTGACTGGGTTGGAGAATCTACAGTTGAACACGCCCGGTATCGTTGGGTTGTCCGCTTGGTTCGACTGTTTCCCTGCAAATGAAATATAGCACAACATCAAGGTCTGACTGCCTCGTTGGATTAGTGGTCGCAAGTGCTACTGCTGAGCAGAACGTCTTAGGTTCAATTCCCGAGTCGGCCAAAGTGTTATTGGGTCTTCCATGTGGAATTTCTCAGTTGCAGCCCGGAGACGTCCACGTTAGTTAAATAACAAGACAAATAACCAAGTTTTTTGAAAAGTTTTACATGAACATACCGTCTTTATTCTGCGATGACGTGTTAGTGCTATTCGTTCCTTGTTGATGTTCACCTAACATATACCCCAATCTTCTCACGTGGAAATATCTGGGGACAAGAAACATAACATAATTTGAACAGCCGGTCGATTCTGTAAAAATCTCACCGTGAAAACTTAGGTGATGTGAGCTTGTTTTTGCTAGGAATTGACACTATTGACAGCTCACTCCACGCTCACTACACCTAAGTTTTCACGGTGAGATTTTTACAGAATAGCACCGCTGGCTCGGGGCTGCTACTGAGAAATTCCAGAAGGAAAAACCCAATAACACTGCCCCACCTGAGAATCGTACCCAGGACCTCATGTTCGGCGGAAGCGCTTGCGACTACGAGACCAACGAGGTAGTCCAACAATATATGTATACATATACATATACAGTATCAATTCAAACATTTTCCTCCATCACTTTTGTTTTAAGGACGGTCATCATCCTGATTGCGTAACACACTATCCATCTCAATCTGAAGCATTTTGAAAGATATTGCTAATCCATTGCTTCATATGTTCGAAAAATGTGTTTGCTCAACAACGTAAGTAACGCAATGAATGTTGTTGAACTGTCAAAATAAAAGCGTTTGCTACTGAGAGTGTGTTACGCAATTACCCCGCAGATCGGTCACTGATGTTCGCTCGTGAGTAATAGATAAATATGTCGTTTAATTTCTGTTGTCTGTTGTAATTTCTATAAATAAGGTACAGCTGACATTATTTTTTAATTTCGGTGAATGTTTAAGATGTTCCCTTCCAGTACGTTTATCTACGTACTGCTACAGTACCCGGCGATAAATATTGCACATCGACCTTTGGAAAGAGACAATCGGCTAATTTCGGCTTCATAGAGCGTTATCTCTGTCGCACGAAATACAAACAGTCCGGTATCTATTAGGAGCTGTTAAAACAATTATGATTTGCTTCTTTTGATAATTATTTTTATTCTTTGTATTAAAAAACAAAAAAGGTAAAGGTCGATGTGCAATATTTATCGCCGGGTACTGTACCAACCTGTAGTATATGAGCATGAAGGCGATGCCGGCACAGAAGGCCGCGCCGGCCGCCGCCGCGCACGCGGCCGGCCGCGCGGCGCGCCCGGACCAGCACCACGCCGTCACCAGCAACCAGTTCTCCACGCACATCACGCAGTAGAACGTCACCTGTGCGGGAATCACGACAGGTATTACAGAGGTATGAGGAACAGGGTGTAAAGTTAGTGAACTTTATACCTATGGAAGATGAGTGTATCTTCCATAGAAAAGGGAGGATATTCCGGCCAGACGGGTGTTGTGTCTGGTAGGCTCCTGCCCGACGATTGTCGGCACGTTGTATATACCACGCGAGTCCAGTGTGGATTGGTAAATGACACATGCCTTCGAGTTTTTGTTTTTAGAACATGCCGGTTTCCTCACGATGTTTTCCTTCACCATTTTGAAAGAAGTGGTGATGAAATAAAATACACAAAGTAAAACGACTGCCCTTTTTTTTTTGGGTTCGAACTTACGACTTACAACTCGTAAGCCGGGGTCGTTACCACTGCGCCACCACTGCTCAGAGTGGTGGACATACTAAGGCACAGCTGCTGTCGTATATGAATGATTTACCTATGGAAATCTGCAATGTAATAAATGCAAAGAACTGTTCAAAAGTATTAAAAAGATACTTTATAGATTGCAGTGCGATCTAGAAAAAATAAATAAAAAATTATCTATGTACCTAATTGCACCGTGTTGCCAAGTCTGGCCATACCGCTGTTAAACCCGCAATGGTTTGTGTGGTATGTTTAATTGTTCAACAAGGATTTATTTATGTTTTGTTTTTAATTAATAAATAATAAAAAAAAGCTGCCGTCATGTAAAAAGAACGCTGAGCGACTGTGGAGGCAGTGTGTTTGCGCACGAGTACAATCGTGTCCTAAAGTACTAGGCTATTATTTTATGTTATAAGTACTAGCTAAACCCGACGAACTTCGTATCGCCTAAATGTATGAGAAAATAAATTATCCTCATTATTATGTTTTTCTGTGAATTTTCCCCATGTTTTAATAGTTATTCTGCTATTTGGGGTGGAGATATAAAGTCCAACAAATCAAATATCATAAAAATCGGTCCAACCGTTCTTGAGTTATAGTGTAATGTAACTAACACGATTTTGTTTTATATTTATATGTATAGATAGACAAGTGTAATTGTTTTATTGTAAAATCATAATAGTTACTTTACTATAGTAAAGTAACTATTATGATTTTACAATAAAACAATTTATAGCGTCGCGTTCTCTTCATACCACCAATTTGATCGTTAAATCGCTCAGTGCGCAGGTAAACGCTAGCGTTATTTTTACGTGACGGGAACTATAACAACAATACACATTACACACATCACGATGCAGTATAAAACTGATTTACATCTGTCACCTCACACAGGTCCAGTTGAAAACCAGCGTCAGGCACCAGTTGTCTGGCATTTTTGCTGAACTGGGCCTTTTTGGCGCAGCCGTGAGGCACACTTTCCTGCTAATTTCTTACGTCGGACTTTGCACTTTTTATTTTTATCTTAGTTTTTATTTGATGTACGACTATTATCAACTATCTGGTGTATTGTGTGTCTCTTAGTCTGTGCTAAATAAATTTATTTTCTTTAAATATCACTTACCATCTTCTGCCTATGATTGAGCTCCTGCAGGTTGACATAGGCGAACACATACACGAACGCGATGAGCGCAGACAGGTACGCCTTGCGCGGCCGACTGATGCGCTCGCCGTGGAACACGTTCTTAGGAGATATCAGCCACAGGAACATTGACAGCCAGTGAAGACCTGGAGAGGTTAAGAGTTTAACAACAGTATGACGACTTAAGGTCATCACTCATTATACCAGGCGGTACTATTCTGTAAAAATCTCACCGTGAAAACTTAGGTGAAGTGAGCGTGGAGTGAGTTGTCAATAGTGTAAATTCCTAGCAAAAACAAACTCGCTTCACCTAAGTTTTCACGGTGAGATTTTTACAGAATCGACCGGCTGCACCGGTCCGACGCAGCAAAATAACTTGTCATTCAAGTTAGGATATTAAATCAACCGCCGCACTAAAGAAAATTGTACGATGACAATACAGAATAGTGGACAGCTCGTCACACGTCGCGCCGACCGCGCGCTTCAAGCAAGCAGACCGCTAAGTCCTATATCGCTGCGTCCGAAAGAAGTCGAATGTACCAAATACATGCACATTAGTAAAGCCTCTTACATTAGTTATGTATAATCTTTTCGACAAAAATAGTCTAAGGTCGATGTATCTATAGTCTATTAATTGTCTCTAATTGGTGTTATTTCAAGTTAAACAAATATCAGCTTTATTTTCACTGTTGAAAAATTTACAAAAATATTTGAGCGTTGTAGCGTTAACTGAACTTTATTGTGTAGGAATTAAAGTTATTTTTCCATTAATTCATATTTGTTTACATTTTTGGCAAATAAATCGCGAACGCAGATTAGGTACTATTATGATACTTACCTATAACTAAGAAGACCCAGTACTCGTAGACTAGAGCGTACACTGTGAGTGCGCAGATCCGCGCCGATATCGTACCCAGCCGCCACAGGAACTGTACACAAACGGATTTTTTTTTTACACAAGGGCAAAATAAATTTGCTGGCAAAGGGTTCCGTACTTTGTAAGGTATGTAAATAGTTTATCACGGGTTTTTTTTAATGTACATACAAATTTACGGTTTTCTGATTTCTTCCTTTACTTCTGCTACATGATCTTGCTTGCCTATAAATTTTGATTCCTTTGAGTGACGTAATATACGATTATTGCGGCATAAACGGCCGTATTTTTTTTGACGTTAACTTAGGTGTTTGATTTTCACAGCTTCCAGTGGCTGTAGAGCTAAGTAATTAGGTAAAGTAGGTATATGGTTTTAATTTCAACTCGATACCTCCACGCGTTCCCGAGATAAAGGGTCTTGAACTCTTGACAGACGGACGGATGGACAAAGTGATCCTATAAGGGTTCCGTTTTTCATTTTGAAGTACGGAACCCTAAAAAGGTTTTCTGAAACCAACTTCAATTAAGTACTCCATTATTCATAGCTGACTACAGGGCTAACGGCCGCGGGTAGTCTTTTTTTACTGTATTTCCTGTGCGTATCCCAAATAAAATGTTTTTCATTCTTTCTTTCTCATGATGTTTACCTTCATCGAACTCACCATTTCAGCCAAAAGACGTCCACTGCTGGACATAGGCCTCCCCCAAGCACCGCCACATCGACCGGTTATATGATTCTCGCATCTAGCGGATTCCTGCGACCTCCAAAAGGTATAATACTATAATTTACCTGAAAGATAACGCCAAGCCAGGTGAGCACAAGCCGGTGCACGTTCTGCAGGCGCACGTTCTTGCTGAAGCTCGCCAGCGCCCAGCACACGGAGAACAAGGACAGGGACGCAGATATCACGTTCAGTTCCGCAAACGCTTTGTTTTCTGGTAATGAATAAAGTTTTTGTTAGTGGCTTGAGGCAACGTAACATCCGTACAATTTGACCGATCAAGGTTACGCGGTTCTACGCTTACCGCGGTCGGCCTGTGAATGAGTGACCATTCCTTTCATACCGAGGTCCCTCCATGCCTCGGAAAGCATGGTAAGCCGTTGGTCCCCGCAGTCTAGTACGTCTTTGACAGTCGTTACGGATAGTTAGAAGCCAGAAAGTCCGATAACCAGTCTTACCAAGGGGTATCGTATTACCCAGGAACTGAGTTGTGGAGGTGTGGGATCTAAACTAATATAATAAAGAGAAAAGTTAAGTTTTTTTTTTCTATACCTAAGTTTGTTTTTATCTATACCTGAAGGTTCATCGATGCTCGGCTCCGGTGTGACGGCGAGGTCGCTGGCTGGCTCTCTGTTAGTATCCTTGAACAGTATATGCAGCTGTAGCAGCAACATCGGCGCCGCCTCGCAGAACGCGTGGACCAGTCTGAGCATACCTGTGAAATGAGTAAGTATGTTACATAGTTATATACGTTTATACTGTCTGGAGTTCAAAATTAATCAGCTCGACGACTGGATACGAAGTTACGAGCTAGCACCAGCGCAGACCCGTGGGTCTAGCATGAATGCGTAAAGAAAATGTAATGTAAAGCCGAACAAACACAACCAAACACGTTCTCTTAGTTATACGATGAAATTGCTTAGGTGCGCCAAATTAAAATATCTAATTCAACGTGAAAAAAAAAGTAAATTTGTGAGAATGTCTGCACATACGTGCGCATCAGGGTTGCCAACCGTAAAGAAAAATCCCTCGTACATATGCAGCTAAAAATCTCGTATTTTGACTTTCAAACCTCGTACATTTTATTATATATAGAAAACGTGCTAAAACCAATATTAAGGCATATTTAACTGCTGGATTTAGGACTTTTTACTCAATTAAATAAACTATTGCAGGTTTCCTACTGAATAAAACATAATTTTGTGTTGTATTATTAAAAAATATTTATTAATACTCAAGTTAAATAAAAAAAAAATTAAATGTGTATATTAAATTACTTAACTTTGCAAGGTAACTTAGTTTACATCTCTCCAAATATTATGTCAGAAACATCTTCACAGTCATCGTTTTTTTTTGCCGTATATTATAGCTGTTTTCATGCGGCTATACATTTCTTTTGTGGGTTCAAAACTGACAAAATGTTCGTATGGCCATATTATCAAAATCTCGTACATAATTGTACGAGGTTGATAGTGTCCTCGTACCTCGTACGGAAGACCACAAATCTCGTATTTGTACGAGGAACCTCGTACGGTTGGCAACCCTGGTGCGCATAGGCAAGCGATTTGGCAACGTCATCGCGCGCCCTTTTTTTGGTAGGAACGATCAAAATTGGGTAAATGACCGCTAGTTCAATATGTTGCCAACTTGCTAAAAAGTAAGGCATGAGCCTTACTTTTTTACTTTTTTTATTGCTGAATGGGCCCGCTCTTGACCTCGATCACTCCTGATGGAAAGCGATGGATGAGGTCTATGATGGAACGAGCATGCCCAGATGCCTAAGGCACTGGAACTCCCACGCATCGACGAAACAGCAGGCTGCTTGACGCCCGACTCCAGTGGGAGGGTGGTCGCAAACCAGGCAAGCGTTAGCCCTACCATTGCAAGTCAAATAAGGTGTTGGGTGTGACTGTCCAGGATGCGCCGAACGCTCGGTTCAGTTGAGTAACTGGCGGAACAAACTGCGCTATACGAGGAGGCTTCTTCATGCATCCCAAAAACTTCCGGAAATACGTGGGAGAGGTTCAGTAGTAAACGTCAAACGGCTAGCGTGATGAGGCGTTCAGTGTTAATTGATGTTGTGTACTCACACAAGTCCCGTACTTGATGCTTCACTCGTCTCAGCTCCACCGGTACCAACAGCCTTGCATATCGCCACAGTACTCCGAGCTGCAAACAGTGCAGTACTATGGGCAGCCATGGCGGCCGCCCTTTACGACCTTCTCCGGCCCACCAGACGTTGAGGTACCAGCGGAGAGATAGCACCTGGGAAGAAAAACCAGAGTTTTTATTTTACAGAGTCGAAAGCCAGCAGTGGATGTGGACTTTAAGGCTGATATTTATTACAGCTTTGCAGTATTCACAGAACACTTTTACCCGCAGTATTCGAGCATTTGTTTCAAGTTCGAATTGCGTTATCAAAAAAGGGCTTAAAAGCCAAGGTGCCAAAGCGTCGCCACCAGCAAAATACGTTCCGTTCAAATATTGCAAATTATACAGGATACAGACCTGAGATATAAGTAGCGAAGTGATAACAATAGATATAGCGGCAGCGAAAGTGCCTTTATATCCTCGTTCGAGCAACGCGTAGCCCATGACGACGTCGAACACCACGTCGCAGAAGTACCCAGCGAGCGAGATTACGTTGAATAGCACGTCGCACAGCGGCAGGAACTCCGCCATTTCCGAACATTTCTTTCAACTACCAAGTTTTGATAAAATGTTTTTAATTGAGCCCTGAGTTTTCGTCATTTGCTGCAAAAGAAAATATTTATTTTAAATTTATCAGAACCAGTATATTGCAAATTTTGTGGAACGGATCGTTTTCGTCGAACGTTTCGTTTCATATTACTGTTGCGATTTTTGAGGTTATTATCCTGTACTTTAAAAAGTTTAATCCAACTAATTTAAAAATACAAAAATTACAGTTTGATTATTATAAAAATAAAGAACACTTTATTTCTATAGGACTTGCATAATACTTTTCAAACTTATATATTATAATGTAGTGACATAGCGCAAAGCTTACACAACGCTACACGAAACGGAACGTCATTGTTTGTTGACGACTTGACGTTTCACGTCTCGAATTTATTGTTGGTTTTCTATTCTAGTATTTTCTTCGCCTTTTCTACACAATAATGTCTAATTATACAGATTTAGTGAATAAGTTCGGCAAGGAGACATCTCGAGCTGCGTGTAAAAAGTGTGGCTATGCTGGACATCTGACGTTTCAATGTCGAAACTTTATCAAGGTAAATAAACTTTAGTTAAACTTCGTTCGTTGTTATAAATTATGCTGAACTTATGAATGATCTTGTCTTTGCCCAATACAATTAAGCAGAATATATTATATACTTTGTTTTTTTTTTAATTTTATTGCGCATTTAAAAATTTGTTGTCTAATAATGAGTATTTTCATATTCTAAGTTCATAGTTCTCAACATCTTAACCCTTTCAGGTCACTAAGGTAAAAAATGGTTTACTATTTCTTTTGGACCTCAGAGTATATTTCAAAATATACCCTGTAGTATGTGGCTATTATAGTCTCAAGATTGGTGGCTACCAATCTTCCACAAAAGCAGGGTTGCCAACCATAAAACAAAATCCCTCTTACATATGCAGCTAAAAATCTCGTACTTTGACTTTCAAACCTCGTACATTTATTTATTATACATCGAAAACGTGCTAAAACCAATATTAAGGCATATTTAACTACTGGATTTAGGACTTTTTACTCAATTAAATAAACTATTGCAAGTTTCCTACTAAATAAAACATCATTTTGTGCTGTATTTAAAAAAAAAAAAATTAAATGTGTCCATATTATTACTTAACTTTGCAAGGTAACTTAGTTTACATCTCTCCAAATATTATGTCAGAAACATCTTCACTATCATCGTTTTTTCTGCCGTGTATTAAAGTTGTTTTCATGCGGCTATACATTTCTTTTGTGGGTTCAAAATTCACGCAGTTTCCAGTACGAGTAGAACATTTTGCGCTCTCTGCAGCAAGAAGTGTGCCGTTCACTGTTTCCACTGTTAGCCGGTTTCTTATCTGTATCTTTATTAAATTGACTTTACTAAAAACCCGCTCGCAGTCAGCATTCGCATGGGGTAGGGACAGTAAGATAAGTAAGGAACAGAGAAAGTAGAAATTTGCGCTATGTGTGACAGAGACTATTAATGCGAAGAAAGAAATGTTTTATTAGCTGGGGACTTCCCGGATGACGGGATAGCTACCATAGACAATCATCGCGTAAATGCGGCAATGAAATTTTTGGTGTAAGAAGTTCCATCAAGTTCTGATAGAAGGCACTAGTTTTTACTATTATATAATGGTGGTGTGCAAAATGTTCGTATGGCCATATTATCAAAACCTCGTACATAATTGTACGAGGTTGATAGTGTCCTCGTACCTCGTACGGAAGACCACAAATCTCGTATTTGTACGAGGAACCTCGTACGATTGGCAACCCTGCACAAAAGTATGCAAGTAGCTTGCCTGCCCTGTGCCTTAACAACTTCTGATTGGTGAATACCATATTGGCATGTGTGCAAGTTACAGATGTGTGTGTTTCAGCCACACACTGTGTGGATTTTGGTAGGAAATTAGAAATGACAATGTAGAAAATAAATAAATAAATGATGCCATAACATTATAATAATATAATATTTCATTGCTTCCAGGTGGACCCTAACAAGGAAATAGTACTTGATGTGAGCAGTACAAGCAGTGATACTGAAGAGGAGTATGCCACGCCGCTGCAGAGGCTCCGAGAAGCAGAACTTAGGCAGAAGCTGCAGGAGAAGCTACAGAAGGCTAAAGAGAAGAAGAAGAGCAAGAAGAGAAAGAGGTCTAGGTAGGTCAAGGAACATCATGGGTTTGTTGACAGTAATGAATACAAGAAGCATTGTATTTTAATAGAAGATTAACTCCACCCGCTCGGTATGTCCAAAGTATTCCCATACCAAATTTCATCAAAATCAATCAAGCCATTTTGGAGATTAGCCGAAACAAACAGACAGACAAAAATTTAAAAAAATGTTAAAAAGTTGTAATTTTGACATAACAAAGAGACACTTCAATTTTCTTTATTTGTGTAGATGTTTATACTAATTAAACTACACACTATTGATTGAGCCAGTAAAATTAGATTAGAAAACATAGTTGTTGGACTATATAATTTTCTCTCATACTCGGCATTATTTCTTGTTTATCAATAGTCAATTCTCCATAATAATCATCCAAACAATTTGGTACAAGAATAGTGATTACAGCTCCATTGTTTTAAGAAGAATCCTACGCAGTAAATAATTTTATTACATAGTTGTTGAATACTCTGTTCACAGATCATCAAGCACATCATCAACAAGCAGTTCCTCATCATCAACATCATCATCCAGCAGTGAATCAGACAGAGACAAGAAGAGGAAACATAAGAAAAAGTCCAAAAAGTCTATATCAAAGAAGTCTCATAGTGATAAGAAAAAAAGTAGGAAATAACATTTGTGGTTGTAGTTTAGTTTTTATTTTTTTTATTTTATGTTTCTGACAATCCATAGTATCTCTAAGCAGGGGCGGTACCTTCATAGAAGCCGAAAAGCCCGGCTTGTCCTAATAAAATCATAATTCACAACAACAAACTTACTTAAACCTATCAATAAATAAATATATTTAAAAAATACCAATCAATGAACTCGAACACAAACATTAATAACTGAAAATCAGCCAATCCCTCAATTGGGCGTTTTTTTTATACCTTGAAAATCTGTGGGCTTGCCCTAATTTTGACCCCTAGGCACGCCACTGTCTCTAAGTAGTCTGTGCAGACAATTATTTAGCTTGTTTATGATTTCCTGATAAGTGTAAGTTCATTTATGTAGCAGATAAATTATTGTGGTATTGTCATCTTCCCATTGTATATATTTATCTAGAATATGTCTGTTAAATGGTTTATTAACCATGTTTGCAAACTAAATAAATGATTATGATATGATATAATGCTTGATATTATATATAGCTACTACCCAGACATTGTGAAACATGCCTTCATTTTACCGAGTATGCCTTACATATACCTGTATCAGTACCTGTCACAATCTCACTGTGAATACTTAATCGAAGTGAGCGTCATTCAATCTGATGCTAGAGATTGTCAATATTGACTCACGTCACACGGTCACATACATTTTCACAGTGAGATTTTTCACACATCTCTATTGCTGAGCATGACTTCCTGAGTTGAGCAAAGTGTATAAGTGCTATTTTTATCTCAAATATCTCAGTAGAAGCCTGGATTTGTGCCCAGTTGACATGAGAGCGAAATGTGGCTGTACTATAGGTACAGCTTTGCCTCCCTTTGGGAATACAGGTGCGATGTCATATTTGATGTTGTTATTTAATTTACAACAATTGTTGTTATTGCACCACTGTAACCACTTTATAAGTTAAATATTACCATGACCATACTTTCATAGTTATGTAGTAAGTGGAATACTTACAATTTAAACTAAGGCTGATTAATCATTGTAATTTTTAAGCAATTTAGATTAATAAGTTTTAATAGTGCAAATATTATTAGGTACTAAAGCCATGAATTGTAACTTTGAATCTATTAAAGAAATAATTTTAAAGATTTTGATGTGTTTTATTACATACTTGATTGTCAAAGTTGGCGTCTTATGAGCATTGAAAGTATTCTAATTTTTCATTGTTACTACCACATGGTTACCACAGTGATTGTGTTATGAACAGTGATCGGAGTAGGTAGATTGAACTGGGGTCATTGATCCGAAACATATATATTACTATAGACATTCCTCCGGAATTGGTGGTAGTCAGAATTTCATTAGTTAGCCGAAATGTATATCTATCTATAAAAGATCTAGCCATAAAACGCTAAAAATAAAAAATAAATATTAAAGCTTCGATCGGAATTCGATTGTTTTTATTATTCAACAGATAAATAATGAATTAATTTAGTTTTGATACCTTCCTTTAAATTTTGAATTGAGTAGTAATAATATCACTACCAACATTAACAATATTTAATTGAATCCGGAAATACCGGAATTACTTTCCGGAAAAATGGCTTATCCATGTTATTCTTTCTGTGTGCATTTGTGATACAAGTACCAAAAATCAATCTACCTAGTCCGATCACTGGTTATGAATCATGATACTTTTTTCATACAAAATTATATGGTTTGTTTCCACTATGTTTCACAACTTGATAAAGGCATTTGATAACAGAACTATTTAAAAAAAATATGTTTATGGATCAACATTTACGTGGGTGAAACCGCGGGACGCAGCTAGTATCTGATAATGCTAAGTTATGCTCAAGTAACACCAAACAAGTTTACGAAACTTCAGAACAAACACTACAAATGTGGCATTATATTGATAACAGATAATATCTTCACATGGGAATGAAAAAGTTAAAGCCTTCAAGATGTTGGTCATTTGAAGAAACAGATATCATCAACGTGTAATTAGTAAGTTGCTACTAAGTTAATACGCGCGTGAAAGTGGGCTAATATAACTTTCGCCGACTCGTAATTCATAAAATTAATTTTATGCCTACGATTATTGATAAATGTTGAGTTGAACTAAGCCAGTTCCTTTACAAAATAATAATGCTTATTCTATTAGTAAATAACATCACATACCTTTTCTTCAAAGTTTTTTGGAGGATTTGTTGAAAGTTTTAGAAGAAGGAACTAGGATGTAGTATTCTACCATTTAAAACACACATGTGCATTTGTCACGCATTGTAATATAAATGTTGTTATTTAGATATATATTCCCACGGTTATCACTATTCACATCACATAAAAAGCTTAGAATATTTTGGTTAAGTTATTCTAAGTTTCAATCAAGTTCACGTCAAAAGTTCATTGATACTAGCGACATCTAGCGTATGGCACGCGGAGTACGGCAAAGCTCGATCGATCGTAGTGGGTGCGTTCATTAGCGATGAATGCTAGGAATGCATCCAGTTTATCAGGGTTGTATTCTTTCATCCTTACACATACTTGTCCTCTAAAAGTTGTAAGTAATTTTTGTTTGTAAGAAAATGTTTTACGACTAGTTCTTGATCCGTCATTTGACGTAGCCCTTGGACGGTGGTCGGGTGAAGCTGGCCTGCAAAATTACCGTTATGTTTAAACCTACCTATACTATTTATTAGTGAGTGTCGTGCGAATGTTTACAGCCCGATTCAAACTTTATGGCCGGTTCGGAACAATCGGAATATGAGGCGAGTCAGTGCACAGTAACAAATTCACGTGTCAGGGGGGCGAGGGGTGAGGTACTGCGCAGCAAGTAGCGCACTTCAGAGCCGCCATAAAGTTTGAATCGGGTTGTACTTATTCTTACTTACTTATTGCAATGAACTGTACATCCACCGAGTAATCTTAAAAAGGCTGGCAATGCGAAGTCCATGAAGCTTCGTCCATAGCAAGTCTTTTAATTAGCTGTATGGGGTTTGTCTTCATGGATGTCAAGTTGCATATTTTGCCCTGAAATTTTAGAAAGTGGTTAGAAATTAAACATAAATTGTTTCAAAGAAGTACAGACAGTACATCAAGCTGTCAAATTTCTTTAATAGATTTTCAACTTTATCGCTAAAGCATAGGTTCAAAGTTGATTAGCAGTTTCGGGTAGCTTGATGTGCTGGCGTCGGTACATAGGATTATGAGAGGAGGGAGGTGAGACGGAGGAAAGGAAGTATGTACAGACGCCAGCACATCAAGCTACCCGAATCTGTCAAATTTTCCCAATCAACTTTGAACCTTATACTTTAGCGATAAAGTTGAAAATCTATTAACCCCTCCGACCCGGCGCGTACTACATGTGGTACGAATACAATAGAAAATCAATTGTGTCTCATTAGCCGTCCTTGACGATTAAAGAAATTTGACAGATTGTAGTAGCTTGATGTGCTAGCATCTGTACGGACGCCAGCACATCAACCTACCACAATCTGTCAGATTTCTTTAATAGATTTTCAACTTTATCGCTAAAGCTTAAGGTTCAAAGTTGATTGGGAAAATCTGACAGATTGTGGTAGGTTGATGTGCTGGCGTCTGTACAAGAAAACTGAGGGGCAATTCTCGTAATTTTAAGAACGTTCACAGTTTGATTTCAGTCTAAACCTTAAAAATGCCTGTAATTTCACAAGATTTTTGACATTGATTGTCGCTGAAATGAGATTGCGACTATAGGCTGACCACCTAACTGAGACTTTGCTTGAGGTAGGTAGCAGCGCGGTGCGGGAGGGGTGTGGTGATGTGATGCGAGAGCTCAGTGATTCGTCAATTTGTGACAAATTATCAACCCTCCCGCACCGCGCAGCTATCTCAGGCAACGTCTCGGTTAAGCGGTCGGCCTATAGATTTTGAACGCTTTTAATTACGGGAATTGGCCTTCCGATGCAAATACCTCTGTCAAAGCGATAACTTCCGCTTCCTGGTGTTATTTTTTTATTAACTGTTCATTAGGTAGCGAAGTTATCGCACATGCCTGTTGGGTATCCCAGGTGGAAGTTTCAGGAACAAGTATAATAAAGAGGAATAGAAAATAATAAAAACGCTTGTAATAATTTATAATCTATGTTTATTATTAGACCATTCTCCTCAGGAGTTCGTTGATCTTGTCTTCGCGGTTTCCGAAGTCACCTCCGTCGACGTAGTGGATGGTCTTCTTGCGCCAACCTCCAGTGGGGTTGTTAAGCTTGAATGGCCAGACGAAGTTGCTGGCGTACTGCAGAAAACAATAGAAATGTTTAAAATACAGAACAGTGAATTACACAAAAGTTAAGTAAGTATTACTGACAGACTTGGGGTCAATGCCATACAACTTATTTTTTTATAGAGATATTATTATGTGACAGAAATAAGGTTTTTGAAATCTGTAATATGATTTATCACCTTTGTAAAATTCAATCAATTATTTTTTCAGTTTTACCCGTTACGAGAAATGAGGCATTGCGATGGCAGGTTAAATAAAAATAGTATGAGGCAGTAAATGTAAAAAAAAAACCGCCTATGTCGAGAATATCGGTCACACCTGAGTGACAGCCTGTTTCTAACGGCCAGTTACTGTACGTTTGAAGAACTATATGAGTCTCACCTTGAACTTCTCTCCGACGCTGAAGATCTCGTGGATGAGGTCCTCAACACAGATGATGTTCTGTTTACCGAGCTTCTGCTCGACGATTGTGTTGGACGCGATCGGTACGCGCTGTCCGTTGACCTTGGCGAAACCGCGCTTGTATACCAGCTGTAGAATAGTGAATTGGTTAGTTTGAAGTAAAGAAAAATACGACACAATTATGTCCTTTTTAGGGAAAAGCAGTGAATTGTTCAGATGAAGACTATATTTTGGCAAAGCAAAAAGGAGGGTTATGATTTTCTGAAATATAATCTCCCAGTTGTAAGAATGCTAAGCAGCAGTAGACTTTCAGTTGAGATAATGTTGATGATCACCCCAAGCTTTTCACTCAAGTAGGGACTTGCAAGTATTTACCACTACAACCTGTCTCTAATATTGAAGCATACAAGGAATTTATAGTTAAATCCTAAATGTGTGATCTTAGAATATGATTATGGTAAGGAGTAATGTCTTATAAGGGCAACAAAAATGAGTGCTTTGCAGTTCTGAATGGCAGTCAATTTAGTTTCGACTTTATTTTAACAAGCACAATGTTGATGTTTGTTTGGCACCAATACGCGCTGGTCTGCAGCAGCTTTAAAATGAATAAAGCTGTAAATATTTAAATGAAAGTTATCTTAAATACTAACCTCCCTAACACTCTTAAGGTTGGGGTATCCCCACGCGATGTAGGGCTCGGCGATACGGAGCATGTTGACGGTGGCCTTGTTCAGACGGATGAACACACCGTTGTTGATCTGGCGCAGTCTGAACAACTGCAGGACTTTGCGTACCTGTCGGACAAGAGCATCAATGTGTCAGTGTTGATGTGTTTGTGGAAGAGATACATCGTGAGGTAGGATGTAAATTCTACCTCACGATGTATCGAAAAAGTATTGATGTATGTAAAAGTTTGCTGAGCCATGATAACCTTGCTCAACAAACTTTTAAATACATAAATAAGAATTGAATACTTCAATGCTTCATTTTCCCACCTAAAAATTAAACCATTTGAGAGAATTTAGATGTTAACAGAAGGCCATTCTAGCCTTAGTACATTTCTGTGAAGTCTCGCATGGCTCTACAGACAGGCATGTCTTGTGATGCTGTAACTCAAGAAGTAGTTGCGGTGTCTCATAGTTGCAATGGTGACCTTAAAGTCAAACAACCTACATTACGCTAAACAAAAACCTATGAGAAACAAATATTTACCTTGGGTGAAACCTGGTTGATACCACGGATACGGATAACGAAAGCGAGTTTCGCTTCTCCGGGAACGTAGTAGTTGCCGCGGTTGCGAGCCTGCAATAAAAACACATGGTAAGAAGTACACGGCAATTATACACGTGATTTAAATTTCAAGCCTGTAACAAACATTTTCTGAGCACATGATCAAGTCCCCGGCCAGGAAAGTGATGGTCAATAAAAAAAAATCTGTTGTGATTGGAGCAAAAAAAACTAAAAACCATCACAAAAGTAAGTAGTAGATAGTCATTTCATTTGTTTAATTTTGAGTTTAATTTGTGATAATGGCACACACAATGGAATTTGTTAGTATTTTCTGCAAACCTTTATTGCATCGTTTTTTTTTTCAAACTGCTGTTAAATGTCTCCCCATATCTTTCCATATTGCATGACACTAAACAATAATACATAGTTATAAATGCTCACCTGTCTGGCTAGCCTGATCTCATCTCGCTCCCTGATGCGGTATTCCTTAACATACTGTTCGGCCCTCTTGAAGATTTCCTTACGCTTCTTGACGGCCACTGAACGTCTCTTGAGGGTGACCTGTTACAAAGTGCAATTATATTTTAGTTTGTGTTTTGAAATAAATAGTTTTTTTGTGTGGATGATGTGTTCCATCAGTTATGAAAGTTGACAGCATCTTAATCAGATGAACTATGCCTTAAGTGTTGGGATCATCATTTACAGTATTTGGGAAAATATAAGATACTAAAATAAAAACATCAAGTATTTAATTATAAATTCGGTTACTTTGTCAAACCTAGAATAATATCGTGAACAATGAGGAATTAACATAATGAAGGCATTTCTGCCGTGGCATAACTAAAATGCCGTTATCCGACATCTGGTCGATTTTTAACTTTTAATGCTATTATTAAGAGAAAAAAAAAATCTATCGATCTGTGTTTCCGAATTTTCAATACCTTGAATAAATGATTATTTCCAAAACTATTCAAGGTATTGAAAATTCGGAAACACAGATCGATAGTTTTTTTTTCTTTATAATAGCATTAAAAGTTAAAAATCGACCGATGTCGGATAACGGCATTTTAGTCATGCCACGGCAGATTTGTAAAAATGAGATGAAAAAGTTAATTGAATTTTTGTTGTCACAGTCACAACAAAAGAAACAGAATGGTTTTGATATAAAAAATGTGTTATCAAAATGCTATCTATTTCCACAAAAAAGATAGTAAAAATGTTTTTTTTTAATGTAGCAAATCATGTAACTCCTTTAAAAAAATCTAAGTTTTCCTGAAATACATATTAAAGTTTATAGGTTATGTTTGTATACCTGTAGGCGGCGGGTGCGGAGTGCATCCCTCCTCTTGCGGTGCTTGAGCACTGACTCTGGGACGGCAGGTAGCTTCTTGCTGTCCTCCTTGCCCTTTACTGGCTTCTTCTCGGCCGCAGCCTTCTTCTCAGTAGTTGCAACCATCGTGCTGAAATTTTATTACAACTTATTAGAGAACAGACAATGGAGGGACGGATGGACGGTGATTTACAGGGTCACTGTAAATATTTTCATATTGCTCTTTACAGCAATGAATATTTCAGCACTAAATCTGATAGAGCAGATGGGTACGAAGAAGAATGTCTAAGCAATAAAAAGATATGTTGAAAATAAAATGCAGGTTCTAGAGAATTGTGTGGACCATGTTTCACTACTACATTATTGAATCAACACAACTAAGTGAGCAATACTACAAATTGACATTGCCTCATTGTTTTAGTTTATCACTGTAATCTTAAAGAAGATGAAGATTATGAAGAATATTTACATGCTACAAAGAGATAGCACCAAAAGTGAAAATCATCAATATTCTTTCACATTAAAAAGTAGGAACGCCTAAAAATGACGATGAAGGAGCCAATAGCCACAATAGGAAACCAAATAGCGATAGATTTTGAATAGTTTCGACGCTGTACCACACTTGTTTGTCGAAGAGGTTAGGTCGTGTTGTACGAACTTACAATTTTCGTGTCAATAAAACAAAGAAATACGTGCTATTTGAAAAAATTAATTACGCTACAGTGTTATTTATTCATTTTCATCCCACAAAATCTTGCATTCAGGCAAAAAACAAGGATCGTTGGTGTGGCGGCATGTCACCATCCTACCTATCAAGTTTATCAACACTTTTCACAAAATTCACAAAACATTTTATTCTACTGACACTGTAATTGTATTCCTTATAAAATTACGAACTATTTTAACACCTAAATACTAATAAATATATTATTTTTTAACAACCTGCGGGGTAAAACTCCACGCGGCACGTGTGTCAAATTATCAAAAGAAAGACAGAATACAGACTTCCGCCAGTCGCCATTTTATTCAGTTTTTTCCTATAGTAACACTGAGGGTTGTTCATTTCAATGTCAAAGTTATCACAAATCATGACAGCCGGATTTCATATTCTTTTTAGTATTTTTTTTGTTTAAGGCGAAAGAGCCAGGGTAGCCCGCGAAATTCAATTTTTTTTAGGTTTTTTGGAATTTGCTGGTCAGTATTAAGTTGTACGTTGATTAATATATGAATCGCGGCCGTAAGAAATATGTGTTTAAAGAATTATAATCATTAAAGTCATCAACACAACTCTCTAAGACCACGTAAGTCTCAAGAATAACTGTTTCATGAAATCATCATTCTTTGGACTTACGTGGTCTTAGAGAGTTGTGTTGATGACTTTAATGATTATAATTCTGATTATAAAGCCCGCGAAATTCAAATTTTCTTACGTTTTTTGCAATTTGCTGGTCAGTATTAAGTTGTACGTTGATTAATATATGAATCGCGGCCGTAACTAACATGTATTTACAGAATTATAATCATTAAAGTCATCAACACAACTCTCTAAGACCACTTAAGTCCGAAGAATGATAATTTCATGAAACAGTTATTCTTTGGACTTACAAATCTTGGTAAAACAAATTTCGCGGGCTACCCTGGCGCTTTCGCCTTAAGTCTAGTATTAACTTTACGAATACGGAAACGGATAATAGTGCCACTATTTTCCGTTTTAGTGATTATAATAAAACTAAACAATTTAAAACTACCGTTTATCCTGTTCCGTTGTTCCTGCATTGCAGTTAACTAGACGTAAACCCCACTTGTTGCATGAGTCTACACGCGGGTCTGGACATGGCTGAACTTGGCAGTACTTACGTGAAAGTTTTCGTGTTTTGTTGGGCGGAGGTGATGCTATGCCCTCCTCCTTCATCCTCCGAGGATGAAAAAGATGATGACAATGCGTCATTAGGTCTCGTATTATTTGAGTGCCGAACTCCATCCGAAACTTCAACATTCGAACTTTGCTTACCTCAACACTTACCCTTACAATGTTGTCCGGATTCATCGTGAATCACTAATCACAGAACAATAATACTCCTTACGGAGTTTTCTATGTTGTACACTTATTCACAACGGAAAAACCCGACACTTATACTAAATTGACACTGTGTGTTCATTTGATACGATACATTATTGTATTTAACACATAATTATTAAATTCAAAATTTTTCGATGTTTTAGCGGCAAAATTTAAAAATGCTGACAGCTCACAGCTGTCATAATCGTGATATCTAAATCAAAACTCAAATAAAATTATTGCTAGAGCGCTGTGAGCGATATTGTCTTAATTCGGAATGCGGCCAATTATAATATTTTGCAAAACCGATGTCGCCCATTCAGTCAATGTGGTTATAGCACTGACCTCTACTAGTTAGTAAAGGATTTTTTAAGTTAGTTCTTTAGTGTACTTGTATAATACAGGTCCAGTTGGTTATAGCAATTAGGGATGTTATGGATATGAAATTTCGGATACGGATTAATTACGGATATAAGAATGATTATTATACCGGATACGGATACGGATACGGATATGAAATTATTTCGGATTATCCGTTAGTTTCGGATAATTTCGGTTACGGTTATTAATTTTTTTAGGAATTTCAAAAGTACAATACAAATAGTTAATAAAATAGTTTTATCTAAATGTAACTATTTGGTAGGAATTACAATCAGTCTGTGAGTTATTATATTACAGCTATTTAAATTAAAAATAAGTATAAATAAATGTTGAGTGTTATCTAATCTACCTAAAATGAAAATGTTATAATAAAATTATTACTTATACTTATTTAGTAATTTCGTATTCAAAGAAAATATTAAAATTAGATTTAAATTTAGAATGCACATTGCACATAATTATATATTTACTATGATTTAAGTTTAACATAACAATCATAGCTATCTTTATCTTGTGTCTCAATTAGGCTCCGCCTCTATCCGATATTATCCGAAACTTTTATTTCGGATTCGGTTACGGTTACGGATAATTTTTTATATCGGATATCCGATAGTTTCGGTTACGGTTACGGAGCTCCCTAACATCCCTGATAGCAATACAATATATGCAATATTGTAAATTAAAAAAACAAAAAAATATAAACATCCGAATTGAGAACCTCTTCCTTTTTTTGAAGTCGGTTAAAAATTAAACGACGACGGACGATAAAACTCTTCGATGATACAGTTGATAGTTGAAAAAGTTACAATACCATTTTTAGGTATTGGTTTAAATGCCGTGAAAACAAACGGGCTTACGGTATAATTTTCTTTGGACAGGTCTTTCTTGGTAACTTCCGGTGGCGCATATTTTTGAAATTCTATTGATCTAATGTTTCCATAGTTACAACGGAAAAGACTAAAAGAGAATGAATACCATATTAGTAATTTGTGGAGAATACGTGTGAGTGGTTTGGCACTCATCACGTTCTAATATTATTGAAAAAGAATTACTTATTAGTCAATATGGTTGAAAAAGATCCTCAACTTAGCGCCCTAGAGGTAGCAGAGCTAGATTTATTTGTCGACAGCATGGTACCATCCAGTATTGAATCCATTGGCCTTCAGGGGTAAGTCCATGAGGCTCAATAAATGAATGTTGAATACTTTATTATTAAAAATTCGACTCACTCAGCAGATATCGAATTAAAATCATAATCTTTATAGATGGGTGGATTGGCATCTAAGATTACAAAAATTAAACCAACAAGCAGTATTGGAAGCTTCTTCGATGCAAGAGGAACTCACGAAAGAAACTCTTATTTCCGCTGGAAAGGTAAATTAAAAAAAATAAGGCACTTAGGCGTTCTTTCTTCTGCCTCTTTTTCTGTCTGCTCGGCTCCTTAGGGTCTTAGCGTGATGATCAATGACCTCTCACTCATAGCCTTCCTCAATAATTAGGCATTTGATAGCCTAATTATTGAGGAAGGCTATGAGTGAGAGGCAAACATATTTTTTCAAATCCGACTGTTAGTTTCAGAAATTAGCGCATTCAAAAAAACTCTTCACCTTTATTATTAGTTTAAATATAGATTAGGACCGTATAACTTATCCTCTATCGATAATATATTACAGCTTCCTGTATTGGTTTACGAAGTCATATGCATCCAAGTATGGCGCATAAAGATATATCCAAAAATAATTAAATTAGAGCCTGCGCCTGAGAACACTTTTGGCGTTTACATGGTGGTAAGTCTTTTTCTCGTCTTTAATAAAAACTTTTTATAAATGAATCTGATTTCAGATTTTTCTTTTCGTATATCACTGCTTCGTTGGGCTCTTGATCGCATGCACTACTACCGCTGAGCATAAGATCCCACGGCGGGTTTAATACCCATCTTGGGCAGGGTTATACAGATTTCTATCAGTAGGTAATTAGCAGCCCGAAGTCCGGATTAGTATTGCCATAACTGGTGAAATGTGGGTTTGTCTGTTACGGACACACAAAGTCAAATCATTTATTTCAAACAGGCACAATTAAAAGGCATTGATGAATGTCAAAATTAAAAAAAAATTGTAATGATTCTAGTCACCCCTTCCAAAAGGTAGTTTTGTGAGGAACAATAAAATAGTTTTTTTGTAAATTGGCAACCCTTGTTACACATCCCTATAACACTTGTACGTCTGTGGTGTGTGTCATGGCTGCTACAATTGCAATTCCTGTGTTGTTCAATGCGTCTTCACAAAACAGTTAATAAACTCTTCATAACAATAAGAAACGGCTTTTTCACTACAAAGTCCTAACAGGTTATGGGCCCAGTGCTTATTAATCTGTTTTAGGTGAAGATCGCGGAAGTATTGTTGGGTGCAAATCAATGTCACCGATGCCGGCGTTTCGTTGTTGAGAGCGAACGTGGCGTGGTCAGCGAAACAAACAATAACTCGAGCTGGAGGTTATTGTTGGTAGCGGCGTCTGAAGGAGGTCGTGTGGAGGATAAATATACGACATCAGGCTGCAGGCTTACGCGGGGGACCATAAAACAATGGATCAACACACAATGGCGTCGAATTCGGCAATTAGGCTGGAAGGCCAAAAGAACTGGAACGTTTGGAAATTCCAGATTGCAGTCACGCTGAAGGGAGCTGAATTGTATTCGGTTGTGAGCGGGACGGAGGCAAAGCCTAAGGTAACTACGGAGAATAAGGAAGTTGCAACCTGGGTGTTAAAGGATGCAAAGGCGCAGACTATTATAGTAAGCAGAGTAAGTGAGGCAGCGATGGTTCACATCCTCACATGTGAAAGCGCAGCTGAAATGTGGCAAAAACTACACACTGTGTACGAGGCTAGGAGTGCTACGAGTACAATGATGTTACAACAAAGGTTTCTTCAATACAAGTTCGAAGGGGGAGACTTGGCAGTTCACTTATCCAAACTTGAAGAGATGATCTGTCAACTGAAGCAGGCTGGAGAAGAGATTTCTGACCAAATGGTTATGACCAAAGTCTTATTATCTTTGCCGGAGGCATACAGTCATTTCATCTCAGCTTGGGAGTCGGTAGAGGCCAGTAAACAGAACTACAACGACTTAGTTTCCAGGTTACTTGTAGAGGAAGAAAGAATAAAACATAAAAATGAAGAGAAAGAGAGTATTGCACTATATGCCAAAAACAAAAGTGTTAAGAAATGTCATAAGTGTGGGAAACTGGGACACATTACAAAGGAGTGTAAAAACAAGGAAAAGCGTAAATGTTTCTCATGTGGAGAAGTGGGACACTTGAAGACAAATTGTTCAAAACGTGAGGGACAAGGACAACAAGAACCAAGTGACAGGTCCAAAGACAAGTCTAAGTCTAATGCATTTATCACAGTAAGTGAGATGGCAATGACAACTGGGGGTGACATCGCGGGAAGTGACAGGAGGTGGTTGATAGATAGCGGGGCAAGTGAACACATGACATGTCTTAGATATATGTTCACAAACTATCAGTCACTGTCAACGTCAAATCGTTATGTTATTGTTGGAGATGGTCGTCAGTTACCTGTTGCAGGAGTTGGTGATGTAGAACTGAGTGTGTTCAACGGGGATTGTTATGTAAAATCTACATTGAGCAATGTGTTACATGTTCCGCAAATGAAAATCAATTTGTTCTCTTTAACTAGTGCTACAAAGAGAGGTTATCAGGTCACATTAACTGATCAGCAGTGTTTGTTCTATAAGAACAATGAACTATGTGCAGTAGGCAACTGTGAAGGGAACTATTATGTGCTACAGGTGTCAAGTGTCTACATGAAAGAGAGTGTTGCAGCTGTGGCAACGCTATCGGAGTGGCATGGGCGACTTTGTCACCAGAGTGTTGAGTATGTGAAGCAGGTGCTCAGTAAAAACAATATCGAGTACACCGGAGACAAATTCAAGTGTGTTTCATGTTTAAAAGGTAAAATGCACAAACTTCAATTTAGAAGACGTGAGCAGCACACAACAGAATGCCTGGAGCTTGTGCATGCAGATCTGTGCGGTCCAATGGAGGTACCATCTCTTGGAAACTCAAGATACTTTTTACTGATCAAAGATGATTACAGCAACTATAGAGTAATCTACTTTTTGAGGAATAAAAGTGAGACTGCTGTGAAGCTGAAACAGTTCGTTAAGTGGGCAGAAACACAAACAGAAAAAAGGGTGAAAACAATTCGTACTGACAACGGAGGAGAGTTCGTTAACAAAGAATTAGAAGAATTTGTAAGGGAAAAGGGAATACAACATCAGACAACAGTACCATTTACACCCCAACAGAATGGGAAAGCTGAGAGGGACATGCGCACTATAGTGGAAGCAGCAAGGTCCATGCTGAAGAATAAAAATCTCCCAAAAGAGTTATGGGCTGAAGCAGTGAACACCGCAGTGTATGTACTGAACCGAACATCAAGGAGCAGAGTGAAAGGTCAGACACCTTATGAAACCTACCACAAATGCAAATTTGATGTGCTGAGTCTACGAGGAATATTTGGTGAATATGTGTATGTCCATATCCCGAAAGAAAACAGGTTAAAATGGGATGCCAAAGGTGAAAGGGCAATGTTTGTTGGATATGATGATACCAAAGGATTCAGATTATATTATGAAGACAGGAAAGAAGTTCATACCAAGAGAGACATTGTATTTCTAGATCCAGAAAAGCAGCAAGAGCCAGAAAGTAAGGAAATACAGGAAAGGGAAAATGTTATACTACTGGATGTACCTGCGGAGAGTGAAATGGAGGAGGAGGTACATAATGAGAGTGATGACGAATTTTATGACATGGATTCAGTACTAGATCAAGGAAATGGAGAAGAACAAGATGTTACACCAGAGAATATATCGGAAGTAACACAAGAAACTAGTCAAGAACAGGCAGAAAAGGAAGGAAATGAGGTCCAAGAGAGAAGCAGCAGAAGAAGAGTAAAGCCAAAAGATCTTGAAGATTACTACCTATATTTTGCTGAACCAAGAAGTTACAAGGAAGCTATGACCTCTGCAGAAGCTGAAAGCTGGAAGGAGGCTATAAAAAGAGAGCTTAATCAACTGAAGGAAAATAACACATGGACAGAGATAGATTCCATACCTGAAGCAAAAGAAGTGATTACCTCAAAATGGGTCTTGAAGAAGAAAGATGGTAATTATAAGGCTAGATTGGTAGCAAGAGGTTTCGAACAAAATTGTGATGATTATTTGTATGCCCCTGTGGCAAAGCTTAATACATTTCGTGTTTTTGTATGTATAGCTACCAAGTTAGGGTTAGAGATAAGTCAAATGGATGTATGTGGTGCCTTTTTAAATGCAGAGCTTAATGAGGAGTTGTATTTAATCTTACCAGAGGGAACCGATTCTAAGTATGTAAAACTTAACAAATCTATTTATGGTTTAAAGGGGTCTCCAAAGTGTTGGAATAATACTTTTAATAATGTCATGTTGTCTCTAGGTTATAAACAATCTGATAAAGATTGTTGTTTATACTCTAAATGTGAAGGAGAAAAGAAAACATTTCTGTTATTATATGTTGATGACATATTGTATTTTGGAAATAACAAAGAAGATATGTGTAAACTTAGAGATAAATTGTGTAAAGCATTTAAGGTAAAAGAAATGGAAATGATTAGTAAATTCCTGGGGATTGATGTTAAACAAGATCTAAATAAGGGAATTACTGTTATATCACAAAAAGATTACTTGAGAAAATTGTTGTTACAGTACAATATGTTAAAGTGTAAAACATTAAAGTTACCTATTGATAAAAATTTTAATTTTCATATCTTAAAGAGAGATAGTTCAGAGAGTGCTGAAATAGAAAGTAAATGTAGAAAGCTAGTAGGAAGCTTGATATATGCAGCTATGGGTACTAGACCGGATATTTGTGCAGTGGTTAATATCTTGAGTCGCTATCAGAGTTGTGCATCTGAACTTTTGTATAAGCTTTTGTTAAATGTTTTGAGATATGTAAATGGAACTATTGATTTATGTCTAGTATACTACAAAGAAAGTAAGGAGGATGTTTTATGTTATGTTGATAGTGACTGGGGTGGCTCTGATGATCGAAAATCGACATCAGGATGTATTTTTAAAGTGTTTGGATGTTCAGTTATTTGGTATTCAAGGAAACAATCAACGGTTGCATTGTCTTCAACCGAAGCTGAATATGTTGCTTTATGCTTGGCCACAAGTGAGGCTTGTTGGTTAAAAGACATTATGTTAACATTTGGGTTTGAAGTAAACATAATTGTGTATGAAGACAACCAGTCTACTATCAAAATGGCGCAAATGGCCACTGGTAACTCTAGAGTCAAACATTTGGAGATTAAACAGTCATTTATTAAAGAAAAGTTGGAAAATAAAGTTATAATTTTGGAATATGTAAATACCAGTGACCAAGTTGCAGACATACTTACCAAAGCATTGGGTGGTGTAATGTTTCAGAAATTAAGGAATAAATTGTTTAATACTTAATTAAGGGGAAGTCATTGTGTTAAGGGTTAGTTCGTTGGGTAACCTTTGGAAGTAAAACAATTGTAAGACTTGTTTAAATATTTTATTGAGGGGAGGTGTGAGGAACAATAAAATAGTTTTTTTGTAAATTGGCAACCCTTGTTACACATCCCTATAACACTTGTACGTCTGTGGTGTGTGTCATGGCTGCTACAATTGCAATTCCTGTGTTGTTCAATGCGTCTTCACAAAACAGTTAATAAACTCTTCATAACAATAAGAAACGGCTTTTTCACTACAAAGTCCTAACAAGTTTTGTATGGAGAAGAATGAGCTAAAAGCGTTACTCTTTTAAAATGTTTTAAGTATGTTATTTTGTGACATTAATTATATATTTTATGTGAAGTCCGCAATAGGCAAATACATAATTAGAAATCAAGCAACCACCTCTGCCTAACCCCTCGACCATAGCAAAGGACCATCTCTGCTATGACCGAGGATTTAAAAGTTACATGTATTTAATTATATCCGGATTTTTGATAGCTAGGGTCGTCACTTCAAGTTAATGATAGTTAAGTTATTAGTTATTCTATTTTTAGTTACTTACTTTAAGTTATTAATATTATTGGCATCTGGATATAAAATGTGACAACCCTGCAGAAAAAATTAATTAGTTTGTATCTTCTGAATAACGCAGAATTAGATTGTGATTTTAATACTGCTCATAAGGGTTTGTTTAAGCTATCATTAAATATATAAATCTCTTTCTAATACGGTGTTAATGTGGAAAAAAACAAATAAAACTGAAAATTACAAATTAATTTTTATCTCCTAATGTAATCAAATCACCGTAAATATACAAAAACTTGTCAAAAGGTATGGTTTTACATGTAGGGGAACCTGTTGTACCTAGGACAGTTTTTTAGATGTATATTTTTTATTGTGATTTGACGTACAGCATACAAATAATATTTGCATATTTTGAAATGTCAATTATTTGGGTACTCACCACAAAAATATCAGAAATGTATATTTCATATTAACATATATTTTAAAGGTTTAAAAAAAAATGGTAAGTAAGGCCAAGGTACAACAAACCCTATGTACCTGGGCCAGTACTACGTTGTACCTAGGACACATTAAGAATTTGGGGGTAATTTAAGCAAATTATCAGGTTTTCTTAACCAAAATGGTTTTATTTGGTCTATTACAATTTTTAACAAAGTAGGTACTTTAGAAATTCTGAACAAAATTAAAATAATATTCAGTTTTTTTTTGCTTTTCAAACATAATCTTTAAACAAAAACAACTAACTTTTAACCACTGTTTTGTCACATTACAAACTTTAAAATTGTATCATAAATTTACAATATTATAATGTCATAATATAATATTGTAAATCAATATACCTATAATATAAAAATAGAAAATAGCAAATAGAAAATAAAATATTTAAATAATTAACTTTATAAATTATTATTTCTGTCTTAACTTTTTAATCAGTCATTAGGACTATGTAGCTTTTATAAGAACACTATCAATATGTAGATATATTATTCAGCCTTAAGCATTTAGTAGAAATTCAAGCACTTCTGTATCTCTGGAAGATAATAAATTTATTGAAATTTAAATGTATTCCAAAATGTGTGGAAGCACCGAAAGTGGAGAACTTTTTCTCCTTATGGCGAAAGCGCCAGGGTAGCCCGCGAAATCCATTTTTTTTTTAGGTTTTTTGCAATTTGTCACAACTCTCTAAGACCACGTAACCCCAAAAGAATAACTGTTTCATGAAATCGTCATTCTTTGGGGTTACGTGGTCTTAGAGAGTTGTGTTGATGACTTTAATGATTATAATTCTGTAAATACATATTTGTTACCGCCGCGAATCATATATTAATCACCGTACAACTTAATACTGACCAGCAAATTGCAAAAATCCTAAAAAAAATTGAATTTCGCGGGCTACCCTGGCGCTTTTACCTTAATCATTATAATGGCATTTGTCAGATAATCCACATTAATAGGTGTCCTTTTCTTCTTCTCTTTAATTCTCGGCATGATTTCTGAAATAATAAACTCATTTGATTAGGAATATATTACGTAAGTGTGAAATAATTTAATAAAATATTCTCCTGGCCAAAGTACAACATCCTGGTTGTACCTTGGCCACTGACCAAGGAACAACTGATTGACAGTGACCATGGTACAACACTACTCCAGCTACAACAAAACGATGGATTTTAAATAGTTTAGAGGTCGCGTATCTCGTAAGTTTTTTACTGTGTTCACACTTGTTAAATAAAAGAACCGTTAGCATATAACAGTTAAGTCACTATTATAAAACGTTTAAAACTATCAGACTTCAAAATATATTCGAAATACTTACTTTTTCGCCAAAAAAAGTTTTAACCGTCGATAACACCAAACACCAGCTTAATGGCGGTATGCGACTAACTTCACATTGACTTGTCGGTAGTGAGGTACCGAATACCATAAACAGTAGAATTTAATATTGCGCGAATATTTGAAACGAGCCCAATGGCCTAGGTACACATAGTGCCAAGGTTCAACAGGTTCCCCTACAATTATTTGATGCAATCAAAATTAAAATACCAAGTTCAGTTAATTTTAAATATATTTTTTTGTGGATTTCCTGACCCGGCTATAATAAGCAAACTTTGAATTTTTTTTTCTGAAGATGTATAAGTTATTTTGATTTCGGAGTTTTACTCTTATGTTTGTAATGATAATATTTTATGGAATTCTTCAATAATACTAAGGTGAGACAAAGTGAGGGTTTATAACAAACACACTGTGTGACACCAGCACATCAAGCTACTACAAGCTGTCAAATTTCTGTAATAGATTTTCAACTTTATCGCTAAAGCATAAGGTTCAAGGTTGATTGGGAAAATTTGACAGTTTCGGGTAGCTTGATGTATTTTGCTGGCGTCATGCTATTTCCTTTTAGTTGTACCACGAGGCAGCGGCCGTGGGTTTGCTCGAGAATGTGTTGTTTCACGAGGACGGTGCGCAGAGCATCAACGAAGTGGTGGTGGACTTGTTGGACTATGCTGTCGATCAACTTACTGCACTGTTGGCCCTCATCAAGTTAGTCTAAAATCGTAACATTTCGAATCATACTATGCAGGGTGGTAGGGAGGGACGGGACGTCGATAGATAGACAGAGACAGATAGAAAAACGCGGTCAAAATGTATGGAACAGCAATTATTAGGGTTCCGTGCCGAAATGGTAAAACGGACCCGTTATGGTGAGACTCTGTCTGTCTGTCACAGCTGGATATCTCAAGAGCTACTAATGCTATCAACTTGAAATTTGGAATAGTTTTAGATGACGTTTGCCCAACTATTTGTTGTTTTCCCCGTAATGCCCGGTCAGTACCTACCCGCCTTTACGATTTCAACGTGGGGAATGTAGCTTCCTTTCACCGCCGGATGTGCGGCGCCCATAAATCTCTAAAATTTTGTTCTTCGTAAGGTAAATAAGTAAAAGGAAGATATTGAGAGCAGTGGTGACCTAGTGGGTAACGGCCCCGACTTAGGACTCGTCTCCACGAGTGAGAGAATTGCGGCGATATAGCGTCGAGCCACGTATTTCTATACACTCTCTTAGAAAATGTCTCCACACGGCGATATTATCGCGGCGAAAATTTGATGGCACGGCGGGACTATCGCCGCGATTCTCGCTCGTGGAGACGGCTCCTTATTCAGTTGTAGGTCGGGTTTTCGAACTAGCTTCAACTTTCTGACTAACTGATCGACTATTTGACGATTCAAAAGTGCCTCTAAATGGTTTAATTCAAATAAATGCTTTCAGTATGAACCCAGGCAGGCGCGCTTTACTTCGTAATTCATTTCATCACCACTGCTCTCAAAAATGGTAAAAGATAAACATCTCTAAAATTCATCACGACCACAGTATAAATTACCGTGTCACGACAGAGTTCCCGAGGCCTCTCTCGGCGATTAAATGTAGGTACCTAGTAAAAATTAATTACAATTTTTGTCCCAGCGCCGACTACCTGAAACCAATTACCGCTAAGGAGCTTGAATGTGAGACAGTCATCGAGGAGTTAAACAGACAGAAGCGTGATCTTCAATTTGACATCAGCATGAGATGCATTTCCATCGTGCGGTGAGATATTAATACTTAGAATTTAAACGAATTCTTCCAATGTAACTGTCCCAACCTGTCTTGAGCAAGCGTGGTACCCAATGCTCGTGCCTTCTGTGTATGAGAGGCATGCCTTTGCAGTGGGGCAATAATAGGCTGATATTATGTTATTATAATCTCTTCTCAAGTTTTATATTAATTTTAGTTACATAGCAGAACACATGGAAGTAGGCGGC
This sequence comes from Luperina testacea, assembly GCA_927399505.1. Classification (NCBI taxonomy): domain Eukaryota; kingdom Metazoa; phylum Arthropoda; class Insecta; order Lepidoptera; family Noctuidae; genus Luperina; species Luperina testacea. The sequence goes on along the minus strand of OV656777.1, from coordinate 8,417,031 downwards.
TCAGGGGCATCAATTTCTACGAACCTCTACAAGACGCACGATGTACCCTCTCTACTCACGCATCTGCTTACACACGAACCGTGGATGAAGAGAAACGATAAAAATGAATTGCAGACCTTTAACTGTAAGGGCGCCAAAGATAAGTTAATTTGTAAAAACGTAGATAAGTACAAATTGTTTTGAGTTTGTAAAGTAAGGCGGTAGGCGTAAGGTAACATCACAACGTTAGACAACGTAATATGGTCAGTCGCCAGCTGTGATGATATAAATTAAGGTAAACTAACACGCACACACTTCCAACTTCGCCAATCGAAGTCAGAAGTGTGTGTGTGTGCCGGACGGAACTGCGAGCTCCTGCGCTTACACACACATTCACAGCGTGTTTGTACAATGGTAAACACAAGTAAAGAGCGTGTCGCTTCGTGAGATAAAAATACTGTACTTCAAAATGTATGTCAAACTGCCGACTGCATCTTAAACTTGTATCTCCAAACCTTTTTGAATTTCACCAATGTCTTATGTCGAAGAGTTCTATTAACATGCAGTTGGTCGCTGGAACAAGCCTAGTGCTGAACAATTGTCTCAAATGCATCGTACTGAGGTGCAACTGTGGCTGTGTATGCGACAACTGTTGTTGGAGCCGCGTCTCGCACACTACTACACCATCGATGAATGTCGCCGCAACGCTTTCTGCAGGGTAAGTCTGAAGTTTTAACCAGCACCCTAATTACGGAACACAATCTGAATCATTTTGAAGGATATTGCTAATCCATTGCTTCATATGTTCGAAAAATGTGTCTGCTCAACAACGTAAATAACGCAATGGATGTTGTTGAACTGTCAAATTGAAAGGCATTCCTACTGTTAGTGTTACGCAATTTACCCCCAGCTATGGTCTTATTCTACTACTTATATCCTGTTAGGGATGTAGTGATGCCTAAAAGTTATGGTTCTGCATAGCTGTTTTGGTAGAAAGGTAAACCCAGATCCAGACTCTTAACCTGTGAGGGAATCCTTTGATAATTTCAGTACTAATGCAACATTGCAACGAGTTATTGTTTTCTATAATTAGTTAATTATCTACCTATAATGATGATTACTCAGTTTTTTTAACTCATCAATTTTTGCATCACTTATAGTTACAAGCCAAGATGACAGAGCAGATGCTAGACCAGATCCCACCGCTGGGCGACCTGAAGATGTTCCTATGCCGGCTAGCTGTAGGGGACTACTCTGGCCTTAATCGCACCAACGGCGCCAAGAACCCTGGATGTACGCTCATTGAGATCGTGCCACAGGTGATTTCATAAGTTTATTAGGGCGTAACTACTCTTCACCTCTGTCTACCCCCTCGGGGAGAGTGTGGTGTAATGTTATTGTTTATTAGGGAGTCAATATAATGGGCTATGACACAGGTATTAATGGCAGACACGACGCTCTACAAAGATTCACCTTTTCCAAAACTCGCTGTGCCAGATATTACACGATTAAAGTGTCTTATCTGTGGCATACACTAAAATCAAAACAATAAATGACTTGTGTCGTCTAAACACTGTTTAGATGGGGCAACATTAATTGTTGGCTCAACAAATCGCACCGTGTAAACCTGGTTTTAAGTCCGCGAACTGTTCTCTAATACTGGCTGGCAGCTGTAAAATCCTGTTTTGTTTTTCCTAACCTCAGATAAAAGATGCCTACCTAAAAGAAGTACATAAGCGAACAAAATCTCTCGCTAAAGCCCAACTAAAGATGTTCCACATGGATGGCACCGAAGAGTCGCGAGTCATGGCTAAGCGTCTATTGGAGTCATACACAAGTGACACAGCCCTTGCGTTGGACAGTGGTGGCGCTAAATGTGCCAAGTGCGGTGATACGGCCACTAAGAGCTGTTCGAGGTGTAAGGCTGAGTGGTATTGTGGCAGGTATGTGTTATCTTGTTTTTTTTGTGATTTGTGAGCTCTTCGTGAGATGAGAAAATTTTTCACCAAAACAAATAATCTTGCTAATATAGCAGCTTTTCTAGCCCTAAGCTACAGTTTTCTAGAAGTTTTTCCGTCATATTTTTATCGGACGCCATGAAAATGTCGTTTTCACCAGTATTTGACATAGTGTTGGCGCTCTTCTGACCCTGGCTTTAGTAGAAAATCTTTTGAGTTCTATGATAAATACAAATACTAAAATCGGTCCACTTTTATTCACAGGGAATGTCAAGTTCAACGGTGGCCCATGCATAAAGAATTGTGCGATAAGTTCGCAAAAATATTACTGTAACAACTTCATTTCAATGTAATTGTTTCAAGCATTATTTCCGTGAATATTCAAGTTTAGCATTTAATCTTAATAATAAAATTATGCTACTATTTATTTTATTAGAATTAAATACGTTTTACTTTAGAATATTCAGTATTTTTTTTTTCTTTTATTCGTGTGACAACACTTTGAACACTTGGTTTGGCGTGCGTGCACAAAGACAGCTTATTATAGTGTTACCTATAACTATCGATAGTTGACCTTGAAAACTAGTAACAATATCGATAGGGCTATCGATAGTATTGGAATTTTACAACACTATCAATCGTCACACATGAGTAATACTATAGTAATAGTATCGTGTTGTGACTTGTGATACTATCGCTATAAAAGTGTGTTTTACAACAATTACTAGCGATACTGTCGATAGTATTAGAACTATCGATATTTAAAGAAAATTTAATAGTATTGCATCCGGATATAAGTCATCATTACCTAGAATAGAATATCGATTTCTTTACTACTATCGATATTAGTTGGTCATCAATAGCCGTGTCAATAGTAATCTATTGGTCCATGGAGTATCGACGAGAGTATAATTACTCATGTCTGTCCCATTTACGAGGGCGACAGTTTTTAGAACGGGCCACTTTTAAACGATATAATAAAAAAAGTTCAATTTTTTTTAATTGAACTCTTCCAATATTATTGTGTATGTATTTTATTCATTTTGTCATTTGTTTATGATTTAGCGGCAAATTGAAAATTGTGTCACGAAAGCATGAATTTAACGTACAGACACCAGCACATCAAGCTACTACAATCTACAACCCCCAAGGAATGTTCGGCAAAAATGGAAAGAAGTTGGAAGTAGTTTTTTTAATTTTTATTGTTTAACTTAAACACTAGGTGAATGATTAGCTTGAAGACTTCAGGTAGTCTTTGAGCACGTCCAGCGCGGGCGTCTCCTCACCGAAGTCCTGTTGACAAGACACGAAACCCTTGTGAATAACTTAAAAACGGTTACATACTCGGAATGGCATATTATGTTGGAATTCTTTAGGTTACACTGCTACAAGGATCTTTTGGCGCTCGAATGACGTTAAGCATTGATGGTAAGCATTTGCGCAATTGTTTTGTAAAAGGTATTGAAAAACAAGACGGCGGCGTTAGTTCCGATTTCGGACACGCGCCAAAAGAATCTTGTAGCGGTATAACAGGGTAAGGGCTTTCTGGGCAGCATGTATACACTTTTTTTTTTAAAAAAAAACGTTGCCCCACGCTAGGAACACATACATTGAGTCCAGACAGTCCTAAACCTGATTGAGTGGATACAGCTTTATGAGGAAGAGGCTGTTCCTATGCAGCTATCCTTTGTGGAAAGCTGCTACTGTCCTTTACTTGTGATTTTGCATCAAGTGATCTTTATTCTCATTCTAATAAGGTTGCTACCATTGACAAGTCCGTCATTGTGATCTTTATTCTCGTCACAATAAGGTTGCTGCTGTCAGAGGTAAAATAACTGTGAACGAACTGTATGTTTGTTTGTACGAGTGATAGGAAAGTTGCCTGTGCAAGTGGCGCGGCACCATAGGGTCACTCGATTTGATGTTGCGCCGTTATTTCGTCACTAGCAACGATGTATGCCGATAGTGTTCGTGCTGAGCGCAATGTAAATGTGGGACCAGATAATGTCTTATTCAGAATCTGTTACATCTCTTGAAGATTTGTAAAGTGTGTCCCCTTTACGATTAATCGTTCACATGTTTGAAAAAATACTAACAAGCCAATAATTAATATGCTTCTCCAAGAAATTACTTGTTTGCAAAAAAAAATCAGTGTTGGTTTGACTGTACCTTGATAACTACGCACGAGCAGCCGACAATCTTCCTGGCCTTGCCGTCCTTGTCGATTTTGCAGAGACCCGCCCATTCACCGAGCTTCTTGTTGTTGTCCACCTGTTGTATACAAAAACATGGTTTTTGAGATGGTATTAATGCTGTTGCAGTTATTGCAATGTCGCAAAATCATGGAAGTAGCAAATGCTGTTACAAGCGATCTTTAATACATATCTTTGAATTAATCCAGCAATTTTTTAGAAGTTATTAATTTATTGAGCATAGGATTTGCATAATTGGTGTATATTATGTCAAATTCTGCTACTAAACTGAGTATGACTCCCATGTTACTAAAAGGTTTAAATAATAAAACATAGATGTACAGACGCCAGCACATCAAGCTACTACAATCTGTCAAATTTCTTTAATAGATTTTCAACTTTATCGCTAAAGCATACGGTACAAAGTGGATAGGAAAAATTTGACAGTTTCAGGTAGCTTTTTCGGGTAGCTTAAATTGCTGGCGTCTGTACAAATGTTCGGGTGCTAGGAAAGTTGACTCGTCAGGTTGAGAGTCACCATAGGGGCACACGGTTTGTTCTGCGCTCCTTAGGCGGGACTGGCAATAAACCAGGCCCGCTCGTGCGGAGCGCAACGCGCGCGCGTAGGTAGTGAATAATGGTTAAAAGTTAAGGTAATAATTTAAGCAAGTTATTTAAGCAGCTGTAACTAAAAGCACACTAGGTTTCCACCTACTCAGTTGTAACATTATAAGGAGGTTGAGGTGAACAGGTGAACACACTGAAGAGAGAACTTTCCAGCTCTGTCTGCAGTGCTGCGCTATGACAACAACAGTTGCTTAACCTTTTAACGGCCACACATCAAAAAATTAAAAATGTGCCCTTAGCATCAAATTCTGCCATGTAGTCGAACCTTGGTGTGCTGGTCACATTTTGGTTTGTCATCTATACATGACTGTAGCGGTCAAAAGGTTAAAGTATTCAAATTCATTTATTTGTCTGAACATGGTACATTACATGGTCTTATAAATTAAAAAAAAAAGGTTTTATTGGTTGCACTAGTCAAGCAAGCTACAGTATTGTAATATGCCAATAATTATAAACATTACAAATATTACAAATACAGGGTGGCAGGGACATCGACACACAACCTATATCATGGATTCAGTACATGATTCTGAGCCCCAAGTGTTGAAATTTTTCATTGGTTATAAAAAAGAAATTAGCTGTTCCATACATTTTGACCGTATAGGTATTGCACTTTTCTATGAAAGTTGATTTTTTTTTTTTGACAACCAATGAAAATTTTCTATGCTTGGGGATCGAGAATCATGTGCTGCATTTGTGGCTACAGTTTGTTGATGTCCCTTCCACCCTGTATTTATTACAAGCTTTTATAGCTTGCACTGTTCTTATGTAAGTTGTTTTAATCATATTTACCTTGACAAGTGGGATCTGGTGCTCATTGCAGAGAGCCTGGACAAGCTTCTTGTACGCAGCCTCATCACAGTTCTCAGCCAGTACACACAGGACTGCTTGCCTCCTGTTGTGGACAATATGCACAATTTAACAACAAGGAAAGGACCAGTTGTATCTTTGTACAGACGCCAGCACATCAAGCTACTACAATCTGTCAAATTTCTTTAATCAAAGTTGATGGGAAATATTTGACAGCTTAATGTGCTGGCGTCTACTGTACTACTTTTACTATGATTATAAGGTTAAGGATATAGATCTTATAAGATGTTGTTCTGGTTAAAGTTTTAGCGCAGCCTTCACCTGAGATAGCAAACCTACTTGCTGATTTGTTTTGACATTTATAATAACATAAACACACACACACACACAAATACATACACATTATACATACATTACATTTTATTTATTTATATTTATACATTTCATTGTAGAGGTCGTTTAGAATAGTTTAAGTTACGATAATGCTGATATGCCACTGTGGATAAAAAGCCTCTAATAAAATTTAAGAATAAAATAGAGATTTTAGGGTGAACCAATAATTTAAATGTAGAATTCAACAAATGAAGCTGTTGTTAACATTTTCTGTTTTTACTCTTGGCATGTGAAAAATGTGGCACATATGGGAGGCCACAATGTTGATAATTAAAACAGTGTGGTACTATGAATGTGCGTCTCTATCTGCATCGAAGTGTATCCCACACAACTCACGAAGTGCAAGATATTTCCACAAAGCATGGGACTAGAACAGCCCCACACTGAGTGAATATTGGTTGTAGTTCCAATGCAAGGTCAGGGGGTAGCTAATGGTAAACGTTTAAGAAACTATCAAAGTATTAAGTCATTGAACTCCATGGAGGTCACTAGTGAACCATAAACTGTTTGGTCAACTGAATTTCTAGTTCCCATACCACATGGTAAATAATGGAAATTGCAAGTCAGTGCAGTGAAATTTTAAGAACACAATAATATGGTCTCATCTCACCAGATCCAGTGTTTGTAACCCTACAAACAAATTATTTTATATGCCTTGGTCATAAAGACATCCCATTTGAGTTACATTCTCATGATTATAAATGCTGCTCAATGTGTTTATTTATGGTTAGGAGTAGCCTAGCCACACTAGTTCACAAATGAAAGCCACCTTCATCATACTAGGGTTGTAGAACTGAAAGAGTTGCATTTTAGTAAAATTATGCAGTTTACTAACTTGTCAAGAGCCTTGGCAGCCTCATGGAGTCCATGGACGAGTCCGCCGTGGATGAGGGCAGTCTTCAGCACCTCCTGGAGGGCTGTGTTCACGTCCATCGCTCCGCCGCTCAGGACGGGGTTCACGGGTACTTCACTGTAACCAAACGTAGGTTATAACTTACTTTGTCATATAATTTCATTGTTGAGCAATATCGGTGTTGTTCACGAGGATATGGGATGTATGAAAGTCAAACCTAAGTAAATTTGGACCATGTTTTAAAGGTTATGTTGACAACATGTTTACTTTTAATCTTTGCAAAATAAATTGCGTTTTGGGGAATACTTAAATGTAACAATACGTATCTAATTAATTAAAAAGACACGCTCTTGGCAAAGTAAAGAGTTAAATAGGAAAACAATGACGAAAACAAAAAGTACTTACACTTCAACTTCAGCCATGGTTTTTTGTGATTAGTCGACCTGAAATACAAAATAGAACAGATTGAGAGACACTCCGACATGATTTTAAAAGAAACTCAGGCATTGCAGAATTAAAGATTGCGAAAATATATCAAGATTCAGAGCAAGCGAACACAGGACGTTTGACAATTTACCTTGCGTACCGGAAAAAGACTAGAACTGTCAAAATCATTTTTGAGTGTGATATTACCGTAACATTTTTTAGGCTTGCAATAGTTTTTGGAAACTTCAAACTCAAAAGACTAATCAATGAAAATCTGAAATCAACTAACCGTTAAAACAAGACCGCCCATCAGCTTCAATAAAACTGTTGAATCAGACTGAAACACTTGAAATAAATTCATCATCATCACACAGACCTAAGAATTTACAAATTGGTATAATTGGTACTGGCAACTTATAAAGTAGGACTATGAAATGCGTTGACCGGTGGCAAGTTTAAAACAAAAGAGTGCCAACGACACTGTCATTTGAATTTTATAACTGAATTTTATTTTTTTAGTTAAATTTGTTTAGAAATAAATGTTTGTGTTTGTGAAATCGTAGTGTTTTAGTGTCTTGTTTACAAAACTGTGTATTGTAGTTTTAAATGAGTATATTACTATATTAAATATGTACTATCAATTAAGTTACGTGTCATTGTTATTGCAATGATGAATCGAAGTCCTGATATATTGTTTACTGCTGAATATATAAAAAACGTTTTATATTTTGCAACTGTAAGGCAAGGAAAAGTACTCAAAAATACGGCTGATACGCAATATTTTTGTATAGACAACGAACTTGTGTACGAAAATTATTATTCCGATTTCGGACCTTTAAATCTTGGCTGTGTGTATAAATACTGTAGACTACTAAATGAGAAACTGAAGCAGTACCTAAACAAGCAAACTATTGTACACTATACTTCAATTGACCCCAAAAAGAAAGCGAATTCTGCATTTCTACTAGGATGTTATGGAGTATTGTATTTGAGTTTATCGCCGAGAGATGCTTTGAAGCCCCTGATCGTTCACGGACAGAGCTACAGGTCTAATAAACTTTTAATAAAGTAGTTTATCACTTTTGTTCCATAATGACAGTACATGCATCAGTAATAGATTGAACAGTATAATCTTTTTCACAAATACTGACCCATCCATCCCATTTCGCAGACCTTTCCAAGACGCAACGCAAGGTGACTCGGCCTACACAATATCACTGATGGACTGCCTCCAAGCTGTTAAGAAAGCTAGAGAATTAGGCTTCTTTAACTTTCAAGATTTTAATTATGAAGAATATGACAGACTTGACAAAATTCAGGGTGGTGATTTGAACTGGATTTTACCTGGTAGGATGCCCGGTTTATTATAATGTGCGTTTTTATAATTTCTAACGTGACGATATTATCGTGGATGTCTACGAAGGCCGAAGTAAAATGTATGGAAATATGTGCCCTTTATAACGTTACCGTGGCCGGAAATTTAAAGGTGTCTTTATTTATTTCCGTACATTTTACGTCCCTGTGTGAACGATATAATTATCCACGATAATATCATCACGTTAAAAATTATAAAAGCGCACCACCACTGTATTATTGTTGTTATACCTATTTAGTTTGGCGTCAATAATACATAGTTCGCGTCAAACTTTATGGCGGCTCTGAAGTGCGCTACTTGCAGCGCGGCGCAGTACCCCAGCCATCCCCTCACCCCTGCAGACACATGAATTTGTTACTGCGCAGCAACTCATGTTCCGAGCCGCCATAAAGTGTTAATCGGTCTGTACAATTTTTCCTTGAATGTTTTCAGGTAAATTTCTTGCGTTCATTGGCCCAGTTGACTACAGCGTATCTTTATTCCATCCACCTGAAATGTACATAAATTACTTCATGGAAAACAACGTTAAAATAGTCATCCGATTAAATAAAAGACTCTATGACGGGAACGTGTAAGAAAATCTTTAGATTACAATAAAGAAAATCGTACATTTGTTACTTAGATTCAAATTTTGTCTTTTTTACTTTGTAGATTCAATAATGTTGGTATCATACACTACGATTTATTTTTTCCTGATGGTTCCTGCCCACCGCGACACATCCTATTCAAATTCCTCCAAATTAGTGAAGAAGCTAGCTGCGCACTTGCGGTGCATTGCAAGGTTACGAATTTAGTCTGTTTGAGATAAATCTTTTTAGGTCTTTTCTCTTTTTTCTGTTTCTGACAAAGAACTTGTTCAGGCAGGTCTAGGGCGCACTGGCTCGTTGATTGGTTGTTATCTAATCAAGCATTACCGGATGACTTCTCACGAAGCTATAGGCTGGATGAGGATCTGCAGACCCGGATCCGTTATAGGACACCAACAGGTAAGAATCATAATATTCATCAATCGGCACATCGTAGTTTCTATATTTGCGGCAATAAATAAAAGACATTTGATTTCTTGTTAAAGGGTTGGCTGGAGCAGCTTGAGCCATGGCTGATTAAGCAGGGGAATCTTTATAGGTAAACAGGTGAAGATTTCATTGATAGTTGGTAATAATTAAGACAACCCTAAACCGTATTCGGTTGTCTATCCATGCCATCCAGGGGAAACTATAAAAGATTGTCATTCTTGTTTGCAATTTGGACTTCTTCCAGACCGTCAATGTGACGGGAGTATTGTGGCTTAGTTTACTTTAATTGACCTGACAGTAAGAGTTAGCAACTCAAAGTTGAAATTAATAAAGTTTTTGACAGGAAACGTACGTACCAGGACACTGAGAAGATGCCATTGCATGAGTTCGGCGTTTATTCTATTGCTCAAAAGACTATGAAGCAGCGGCCTATGGTCTTCAATAAATCGCCTTCACCGCCACCTCCAATTCAAAAACATGTTCGATCGGATGGAGCGACCCCACTAAGGCCACAGAACTCAAGGATTAAAGAAGGTTAAAATAATAAACTATTTACTTTGATTTTAGCCTTTTATGGTTCACTGCTGGGACACATGTGTTTGTCAAGTTTTTCCTCAAACTTCAGTTTTTCCGCATCTAGGTGGACTGTGAAAGGCTAAGTTGATCTCAGGTTAATTTGTCTATTTTAGATATATGTATGTACAGACGCCAGCACATCAAGTTACTACAATCTGTCAGATTTATTTAATAGATTTTCAACTTTATCACTAAAGCATATTTTCAAAGTTGATTGCGAAAATTTAACAGTTTCGGGTAGCTTGATGTGCTGGCGTCCGTACATAGTCAAACCAAACAGTATTACTTTCTTGTAATCTTAATTTTACTGTACTTATCTTTTCACGGCACTTTGTTGTGATTCGTTTAAAGTAATACTGTTTGTACATACTGTTAGCTTTTCTTACAGCAAAGCTTTACGCAACGCACCTTCAGTTTCAAATCGTGTTTAAATGATAAACAGTGTTATTTTATAGGCCGACTTTTTCGTTGGTGACAGTCCCATGGTTCACGCGGGTGAAGGGGGACGCATGTATAAACAAATGACAAGCAACTGACTGGAGGACGTATTGCGTTGCCAAAGATGAGTTTACAACGAAAAAGTCTGCCTATAAATATGGATATTATGGCGCAAAGTTTTGAAGACGGTCATCAAATGTATATTTTTCGTTTTACGTCCAGACTACGGAAATAAACCTGATTATGAGGAAGACGAAGTATTCATAGCGTCATGTGATCTGACTGTAATGCCTTCTAAAACGATGGCTCAAAGGAAGGGCTGTATAATAAGAAGTAACTTGATTAGCGAAGAACATGGCGATAGTCACCAATCAGTGAGAGTAGCAGGCTGGAAAAAATACTTGTGTGGTCAATCATGTTTCAAAAAACTTAATGATCGTTTGTGGATGTTGTCGGTGCGTTGCGCAAGCTCAGCTCCCGAAACTTGTAATGGTACAGGCTTGTGCAGTTTATTAGACGGGGTTTGTATTTTTTTTATATTTGATAAATAAATAATTGAAAATCTTACCAAAAATAATACTAATTATAACTTTAATTGGTTTCATGTAGCTTTTAACAAGACGACGGAGAAGGAGTGCGACTGGCGCGTGAAACCGTATGGTTCGAACAATACTTCGCAAAAGATAATGTACAGAGGGTATGTAACTATTTTTGCGGTTGTTTTTCCCAGTAATACCTAGTGTAAATTAATTTGTACATTTTCTGCAAATTGAAGAATTACGTCATCTAAGATGTGCCAGCTTCTGAATTTCTACCAGCTGGGTAGTTGACGGCAGTATTATAGGCTCGTCCCCCTTTTACGTGGAACTTAAACATAATTAGTAAAATGTGGTTGTCCTAAGGATACAGTTCTTCCTTCCTCTCCAGGGAATCGTCTTACAACTAACTTATTTCTTATGTCTTATAGAGAGTGCTCTCTGAATGTGAACTATGTAAATATGAATTGGTACTTTTTGTAACTACTGTAGGGACCAATATGACGTACTCAGTACTGCGTCACGTCGTAGCAGCGGTGCCGGCGATCCTAGAGCTGGTCGTCCACTTTCTAGAACGTCTACACCGCGTGCACAGACACCACGGAATAGTATTAATTCTACCGTCAGGGTAAATATTTTAAACTTTGTTTATTTTTTTTTTATTTTGCATATCTGGTGGCTTTCCTCGTGTATAAATTAAATCTGCCATTTTTAGGAGCAAGAGTCAAAAAACTTCCGCACTAACACTCCTATTACAACTTTCCGTACAAGCCAAGGTCCAGTGATAAAAAGCGTCAATGAAGCTCGGGTAAGCAAAGCAATTAATATAATGGGTCATGTATGAAAATATTAAATTGTCTCGATTTTTTTTCTGCACTTATGAATAAGCTAATACTATCTACAAAAAAAGTATCAGATTTATCTGATTAGTATTTCCAGAGAAATAAATTAAATTCTGTTAGAGGCGGCCATCGACAGTAACCCACGGATTTTTATTCAATTTCCTTAGCCTACTCAATTAAAAAGTAAAAACTGTAGATAATCTGTACCGTCTGACATTCATCCATCATAACAAAGGTCTCTCAAAATCTAATCCAGTGTCCAAAGCGTGGGGGTCGTCGCGAAGGCAGTCGAAATCTAATCCAGTATTCAAAGCGTGAGGGTCGTCGTAAAGATATATTATCCATAAAATCGCAAACAAACACAAAGCAAGAGGTGAAAAGTGAGGTTATGTTATGACAAATTGACAAGTTATGATTATCTACAGTTTTTACTTTTTAATTGAGTAGGCTAAGGAAATTGAATAAAAATCCGTGGGTTACTGTCGATGGCCGCCTCTAACAGAATTTAATTTATTTCTCTGGAAATACTAATCAGATAAATCTGATACTTTTTTTGTAGATGGTATTAGCTTATTCATAAGTGCAGAAAAAAAATCGAGACAATTTAATATTTTCATACATGACCCATTGGCGTTATTAATTAACTGTAGATAAATGGGTAAAAGTTCCACTATATTTACTTTCAGAATTACCTAATGCGAACTAGTATTTATAATTCCGAACGGGAGAAGCAGTTGAACTCGACTGTTACGGTGACCCCTCAGCATGGGGTCCGGCAACAAAGCCCACCTTTTTTTAGTTCAACTGTAAGCAACAGAACGCATGTCACACCCTCGTTCGAGCGTACGAATACTTACAGTACAGGTATCTCAGTTTAACAATTCATTTGATTTAAAAACTTCTCTGTTATTCTTGCGTTCAGTTTAAACGTAGTTTAATGACAATATGCGAAATTTTAATGTGATAGACATAGTTCAGCTTTACTATAAAAAAAGTTTTAGAATGAGCTATTTATTTCCATATAGCACCTAAAACACCGGCACAACCCCAACCCCGACGAAGACTTGGACGTAGTCCGAGTCCACCAGCTCGGATGTGCAACGAACAGTCTCGAGCCACGAACACACCTTCACCGACTGAGAAATTTTTAATAAAAGATGCCTCAAAAACTGCGTTAAAGGATGTATTGTCAAGACTAAGACGTTAGTACTTTAGAATTTTATTATTTTCTTTACCTAGAATCTAAATAGTAGTAGCCGCAGCAGCAAATGGAATTTTATCCTCAGATGAATGTCTACATCTATGATAGCAAACACATTTTGCACATAATTTTTTAGGGTTCCGTAGCCAACTGGCAAAAAACGGAACCCTTATGGATTCGTCATATCTGTCTGTCTCTCTGTCCGTCCGTATGTCACAGCCACGTTTTTCCGAAACTATAAGAACTCTGTTCAGACTTGGTAAGTAGATGTATTCTGTGAACCGCATTAAGATTTTCACATAAAAATAGAAAAAAGAACAATAAATTTTTGGAGTTCCCCATACTTAAAACTGAAACTCAAAAAATTTTTTTCATTAAGCCCATACGTGTGGAGTATCTATGGATAGGTCAAAATAATATTGAAGTTTCTAATATATTTTTTTTCTAAACTGAATACAGTCAAACCTGGATAAGCGAGAGTTCAAGGGAGCACAATCTCATTCTCGCTTATAGAGGTTTCTCACTAACCCGAGTTTCTCGCTAATGCAGGTACATGGGTAGCGTTTCTCTCTTATAGAGGTACGCAGCAATAACAAAACACAGCAAGTAAGAACATTCTTACTTGCAAAATATGTAATATGATAAAATTATACATATATTATGTACATATATATTTTTAAATGCTTACGAAAACAAAACAAAAATTGTATTGTGTGTACATGTCCATCAGAGCACTCAGACTTTATAGAGTCTTTTGATTTTATAATTTTATAATAGGTGGATTCTGGTAAATTAAACTCCCTCTGAATTTCATTTCGCGATTTTCCGGATTAAAACGCATTCACTATTTTAAGTTTATCACTTAATGACAATACTTTAATTTTCCGTTTTGACATGGTGCAGAACAGAACTTTCCTTCGCAATTGATAACTATAAATTGAGTAAGTCCGACAAACAGGATGGTACACAGGCACACGTGTCCATGCGAAAAGAATGCGATAGAATAACAACATTATTTAGTTCCACGAAATAGAATAGGTACAATATTGACGAGAAAACAATACAAAAACAATGGTAGGAAGTTCCACGAAAGTTAAGAATGAGAGTCATAAAATAGCAGATGTTAAATTTGTAAATAAAGCTCGACTGTCGCTTATAGAGGTATAGATAAGTAGCAGTCTCACTTACGGAGGTCTATGAGGGAAAAACGACTCTCTCTTACAGAGGTTTCTGTTTCTCGCTAATAGAGGTTTTCAGAGCTTAAAATGACGGGTCCTGGCTATTACTCTCACTTATAGAGTTTTCTCACTTATCCAGTTCTCACTTATCCAGGGTTGACTGTAGTTTGCGCAAGAGACACTTCCAAAGTGGTAAATAGTGTCCCCCCACCTGTAATTTCTAAAATAAGAGAATGATAAAATTGTTGGAACTCGTTGTTGTGTCTTCAGTTAATTAAACACAGCGCAGAATAATTAAACCTTTATTTGGTGTTAAACAAATATATATGTGAGAAAAGATAAAAGATATAGAAAGCGAACTTTGATGGACATACACACGTTGACAACAATAATAAATCTATCAAAATAAATTTTCTTATTGTTCCAAACAACAGTTGTCAATTTTAAAAACAATCTCATTTTAAAATTCACAACCAGCCTGTCTACAAATTAATGTGACAGACATGAGGTTACATATGTTTGCTCCAACACTCCTCCTTAATCTCGTGTCCATTCACACACCATACATGTTTATCAAACACACACACCCATACCTCTCACACACCACTGAAACTTCTCTCTTGGAAGTGGTTTCGTTAAACCATCTGCGACCATGCATGTGGTCTCCTTATACTTCAGTATCACCTCATTATTTACAATTGCCTCACGCACAAAATGATACCTCACATCTACATGCTTAGTACGTTGGTGATGTACTGGGTTTTTGGCAATAGCGATGGCAGACTGACTATCACTGAAAATGGTCACGGCTTCATCCAATTTGTAGCCCTGTCCATCAGTTACTTCGGCTATAAACCTTCTCAGGAATATTGCTTCTCTTGCAGCTTCTGATAGCGATACATATTCTGCCTCTGCTGTACTAAGAGCTATTGTTCTTTGTTTCTTGCTCTCCCAGCTGATTGCGCCACCTTGCATTATGAAGACCAAACCAGAGTATGATCTCCTATCAAACTCTCCAGCATGATCTGCATCTGCATATCCTTCTAGAGGTCCATTCTGTCCTTTTAAATATTTTAGACCATGACTCTTAGTGCCCTTGAGATAACGAAGTACTCGTTTTGCTGCGATCCAATGACTCTCGTCAAATGAATTATTAAACTGACTCAAACTGTTCACTGAATGAGCAATATCTGGACGTGTGCACACAGCAAGATACATAAGAGAACCTATCAATGCTCTATATGGTAGGTCATCTCTTGACTTGTGTTCTGATGGAGGCTTCTCTAGCCTTTGTCCAGTTACTTCCGGCGTTGAAACTGTCTTTGCATCTTGCATGCCAAATTCTTTAAGCAGCTTCTCGATATATTTTTCTTGATTGAGGTTTATGCTATTCAAATTTTGTTTAATTTGAATACCAAGCATCAACTCTGCCTTGCCAAGATCTTTCATATCGAATTTTGACATAAGCTCTTTCTTCACTACCTTCATTTCTGTTAAATTGTTCCAAAATAGCAGAATGTCATCTACATAGACAGCCAGGATTATTATGTTCTTTCCTCTAGTCCTAGTGTAGACGCAGGGTTCATTTAAGGATCGCTTAAAGTTTAGCTTCCTCAGTTCCTCATCTAATTTTATGTTCCAACTTCTTGGAGCCTGCTTCAGTCCGTATAATGACTTCTTCAGAAGACACACATAGTCCTCTTTTCCTTTTTGTTCAAAACCATGTGGTTGTTTCATGTAAACAACTTCATTTAAGTTTCCATTTAGGAATGCAGTCTTAACATCCATCTGATCAATTTGAAGATCCAATTTAGCTGCGAGAGCTATTAAAGTTCTGAGTGAGCTGTGTCTCACAACTGGTGCGAAGGTCTCATGGTAATCAATGCCTCTCCTTTGACTATATCCCCTTGCTACCAGGCGTGCCTTATACCTATATCCGCCCACCTCTTCTTTGATTCGAAATATCCATTTAGAATCAACGATGTTGTAAGGGTACGCTGGTGGTTTGACCAGTGTCCAGGTATTGTTTTTTTGTAGAGCATCTAACTCCTCCTCAATTGCTTTTCTCCAATTTTCTTTATCCATGCGTGATAAAGCTTCATCCACTGTCAGTGGAAAAACACTTTCAATAGCTTGATATGTGATGTGATCCGGAAATTGTTTAGGTTTCCTCTCTCTTAATGGATATCTTCTCTCACTAGGAAGTACCGGCTCTGGTTGTAGTACCTCTTCGTCTCTTTCATCAAGGGATTCCCATTCATCACAGCTTTCTGTTTCATTGCCATTAGATTCTTCATTTTGATCTAAATCATTTGTATTTATTTCTCTTACAGTCTCATTCTGTTCTTGAAGTTCTTCTTCACTTTCTATCACAGTGTTTGTTGGTACAACTGGTGGATTTTCGTGTTCAAAAACTATAGATATCTCATCTTTCTTTGTTTCTGAACTTCTCTCTATGGGTTGAAATTGATTTTCGAAGAAAACAACATCTCTTGCTTTATGTACCATCTTGGTTTCTGGATCAAACAAACGATATGCTTTCGCATCTTCACAGTATCCAATATGAAGCAACTCTTTGCTCTTCGGATCCCACTTGGTGCGTTTTTGTTTAGGTATGTGCATAAACGCTTTGCATCCGAAAACTCTGATATATGTCAGATTTTGTTTCTTTCCAGTCCAAGCTTCTTCAGGCGTTTTATTCCTAACAGCTTTCGTTGGTGATCGGTTTTTCAGAAAAACAGCTGTCTTCACAGCTTCTGCCCAAAACTTATTGCTTAATCCAGCTTCTTGGATCATGCTCCTAGATTTTTCAACGATTGTTCTGTTTGCCCTTTCTGCTACACCATTCTGTTCAGGTGTATATTCCACCGTTAATTGATGTTTGATTCCGTACTTCTTCATGAAATCATTCATCCGAGTATTTACATATTCTTTGCCATTATCTGACCGTAAAGTTTTTAACTTGTTTCCAGTCTGTAATTCCGCAAAAGTTTTGAATTCTTCAAGTTTATTAAATACTTCACTTTTACATTTAAGAAGATATACGAAGGTTTTACGCGTATAATCATCTATAAACGTTACAAAATATTTGAATCCGCTAAATGACTCTTCAGCCATTGGTCCGCAGACGTCAGTATGTACTAGCTCAAGTACACTGTCTGCTCTATTTGCTGGACTGCTTTTCTTGAATGGTTGTCTGGTTTGTTTTCCTTTCAGACAAGCTACGCACTCTAGTGTATTAGAACTGTTAGAAAAACTCACCCCTGTCGCCATGATATTGCGTAATAGTTTAAGATTACGTACTCCAAGGTGACCCATTCTTCTATGCCATAAGTCCATCTCATCTCCACTGATAGTAGTCGCCAGCGCTGTGTGCTTTAAGCTTTGCTTTAATTTATACACACCATTTTCCTCTACACCTATAAGTAAAGGTTCGCCAGTTATTTCACAATTACTACTCTTTACTACGTTAAAACCTCCCTTGTAGAATACTACCTTAAGATCTTTCTTAGTGACAGCACTAACGCTAAGTAAGTTTGCAGCTAATCTCGGGACATACATAGCATTAATTGTAACATTCGGTTTCGTACATACCACTGTGCCACTTCCAATACCTTGCAACCTTTCTCCGTTTGCACACGCTACAGTCACTCCCCTTTCATACTTCTTCAAATCATGTAACCATTCACGCCTTGAAGTCATATGATTAGAAGCTCCCGAGTCAACAATCCAAAAATCTTCTGAAGTTGAAGTCGACATCGCCAAAGCTGTAGATGCTTCATTTCTCTTCTTGCTTGGATTGTCTGGACAATCTTTCGCTTTATGTGGTCCATTGCAAATGAAACATTTAAACTTTTTCTGTTGTTTTTGTTTAAAAGTATTTTTCTTTGTCAAAAGAGCATGATTGTTTGCACTCGTAGTCGCTGTATGTGTATCCTCCATTTGGTAAAGTTTAGTTTTCACATAATCCGTAGTAAGCTCAATATTTGAATTTTCAATTGCTAATCTCATAGCTTGAAAATTATCTGTTAAACCTTGAAGCATTAGGGCAGCCAATAATTCGTCATCTATTTCCTTTCCTAGATCACACAGTTTTTGTGCAGTCGTCATCAATGCCGAAATATAATCTCTTATAGTCGTGAACTGCTCCAGTTTAAGACTAACTAGTTTTGACAGCAATCTGCAGCGATTATTTAGCCCTTTATCTTCGTATGCTTTCTCTAAAGCTTTCCAAGCCTCCTTGGCCGTCTTTGCTTGACGCACATGAATTAGGCACTCTGGTTTTATCATCAAGCATATTTTACTCCTTGCTTTTTGATCTCTCTTTTTGCCTATCTCATCAACGGGCGTAGTATGTGTATACTCCCATAGATCATCGTGTATTAAATATAATTCCATCACAAATTTCCATGAACTATAGTTAATGGCACCATCTAGTTTCTCAATTGACGCCATGCTCAAAGAATCATTCTTACTTACAGTTACTGCTGAATGATTTTCGCCGTTTTCAATCATTTCTCGGTTTATTTGGTTTCTGGGCCCATAACCTTTGTTGGAACTCGTTGTTGTGTCTTCAGTTAATTAAACACAGCGCAGAATAATTAAACCTTTATTTGGTGTTAAACAAATATATATGTGAGAAAAGATAAAAGATATAGAAAGCGAACTTTGATGGACATACACACGTTGACAACAATAATAAATCTATCAAAATAAATTTTCTTATTGTTCCAAACAACAGTTGTCAATTTTAAAAACAATCTCATTTTAAAATTCACAACCAGCCTGTCTACAAATTAATGTGACAGACATGAGGTTACATATGTTTGCTCCAACAAAAATTAAAAAAATATATGATGTACATTACCATGCAAACTTCCACCGAAAATTGGTTTGAACGAGATCTAAAATTATAGTAAGTAGTTTGCTGCTACGTAACCCTTCATGAGGGAGTCCGACTCGCACTTGGCCGCTTTTTTTACCACTTATGTGCTGCATCTAGCATAATGCCATCCCATTTAGTAAACGTTTCGTTTCACTATATAACTAAAAATATTTTGACGCGGTTCATATTCCTGGCAACTGCTACTACTAAACCTAAACCACTTGCACTCACATGGCAAGACTTTTTTGAATAGAGAACAGAACTGTCATACTAACGTAACGTCAAATTGAAAAATAACCTCTTTTAATACGATGCAATTCATAAAAATAATGATATAAACTATGCGTACCATGTGAATTGTGCTTATTTAAATATAGGATATTGTGCTATTGCCACCTGAGATGGGTGCTTTTGTGACCAAAGCTTTGAGACCGATCAAATCTTTCAACATCGAAAATCGCGCTCATCGCGTGATTTCCAAAGAAAAGCCGACACCGGCACCCAGGTATCCTAACAATATAGAAGATTTAAAGCGAACACTTGAAGCGGAACCTGACATAGACGAGAAATTAGATAAAAAAAATGAAGGGCTTGATAAACGATTGAAAGATGTTTATGTAACCTCATTTGGGAGGCCTGAAGATGACATTACCCGGGAGAAGAAATCTGATAACAAGAATAAGCGTCCTTTGCCTCAAGACCGTAAAATGCCTGAGGAGTATGACTTTGGGTTCAAAGAGCCAGATAGAGTGACTTATGGCCGAACTACTCTTCGAGATGCAATAAACTTTATTTCAGCACATCAAACGAATCCTACTGAAATAACGGCTTCGAAAATAGCGCTAGAGTATAAACTAAAAGAGGAGGATGTAGAAAGTATACTAAAATATTTCAGGATTTATGAGGTATACATACCAGAGACTAAGACAACGTCAGCTATATTCGCAGGTCCAGCACAAATGAGGAAACAACTTTACAAACTTGACACAATAGAATTAGAAGCTCAGAAAGACCAGCAAGATGCTACAGTAGCCACTTCAGACTCAAAAGTAGAGGAAGTAGCCAACACAGATACAAAAGTTAAGAAAGTAGCCAACATAGACTCAGAAGTAAAGAACATCGCTACCATGGACACGAAAGTAAAGAACATAGATAAAATGGACACAAAATAAAGAATGATGCAGCCTAGTTACCATTCTATTATCTATGATTTAGTTTAAATAGGTAAAATTACCTCAATGTTTCCGTATTTAAATTATTTTATTAGTTCTAGGATAGAATATAATATTAAAATGAAGTTTTTTTTATGTACCTAAGACCAGCTTTTTCATTCTGAAACTTGAACTTTAATAATTATTTTCTTCAATGATTTTGTTCAGTAGCAAACCATGTTTGAAAGATGTTACCTAATTTACAAAATGTATGAACTAAGTTATGCAGTGGTCTTATAAGAATATTTATCTATAACATTAATTATCAGTCATCTTGATTGTGTTATTATTAAATGTTGCTGCAGCTGGACGATTTATTGTCACTTATTCTGTTTATCCACCCTAAGAAGGATATGCGGAATACGCATGTCTGAGAATCCACCCCTACCCTTAGTTTATAAAATTCCGTTTATCGTACTAGGTCTAGGGTGGATTTTCGGAGATGCATTCCTGCGTGTCAATGTTAGGGTGGATAAATGGAATAACCCTTTATTGTGTCATCAACATATGCTATTATGCTCTACTCAGTACATAATCTTAAAATGCTACTAGTATAATGGATATTGTTAACAATATCCAGGCCAATGTGATTTAGAAATTAGAAAGAGATAAAATTAAATTGTTTTGTTTTTAATTATTATACTTTTATTTCTGTAAACAATACCAAAATTGTTTCTTAATATACATGTACTAGCTTCTGTCCGCGACTTAGTTCTTGTGGAAGTCGTAAGACAACAATATACTAAAATAACTGCCACATTTCCTCCAGATGACTTCGATTTCACTTAGCTTTATTTCTGATTTTTTTCTCTTTGTTCGGCTTATAAGGGTCGTAGCATGATGTTAAATAGCTTTTAACCTTTCTCAAGAATTGGGCTAACAAATGCAAAAAGAATTTTTTCAAATCCGTATTTAGGGTTCTGTACCAAAATGATAAAAAGGAACCCTTATGGTGTGATTCAGTCTGTCTGTCACAGCTGGATATCTCAAGAACTACTAATGCTATCAACTTGAAATTTTGAATAGTTTTAGATGACGTTTGCCCAACTGTTTTGCAAATAAGAAAGAAATAAAAAGTTGTTTTTTTTTTGCAACAGGGACTGAAAGGGGGTCTGAAAAATTAGAAGTGGGGCTACTAGGGCATGTGGGGGGTATCATAATTATGAAAGAGTGCGGTTTTCTCATTCTCAAAAATATTTTTTTTAGGCCGCTTAGTTTTCGACTTTTAATGAAAAATGTAAAAAAAATCCGAAGTTTGCATAGAGAAAAATCTGAAATTATTCATGTGATAGAAGTTTATGTAAAGATTACAGGAAAAATAAAATGATGTCTCGAAATAGCACACTTTTTAGAAATCATCAACAAAAGTAACATCAGTTACACTGTCGGTCAAGAGATGGCGCTGACCTAAAACTGCAATATTCTATACCTCAGCGTGCAGTGTTAACGACTCGCTCTTGACCGGTTTTTTTTATTGCGTTGACTTGGAAGCTTGATTTTTTTGTGCTCCGTGTACTTACGTATTTGATATTAATTCCAACTTGATACCTCCACGCGTTCATGAGAAAAGAGGTCTTTACAGACTAACAGATTGACGGACGGACGGACAATGAAGTGATCCAATATGGGTTCCGGTTTTTCTTTTTTAGGCGCGGAACCCTAAAAATGGTCCATAACTTTTAATACTATCCACCGATGAAAGCCGATGTCCTATTTACATACGCCCGGTTTGGAACGAAAATCAACATAAAAATTTGCAATCAAGTGCGTGTAAACTGCTGGGTTTTGTTGAATGAATTATGAACAGCTAATCGCATCACTTAACTTGCATTTAATTTTATGAGTCGATAATTTTTCGTTCTAGAAACTGGGCGATAGTTTCGAAGTCCTAGACCTAGTCATTGTTTCGTAGTTATCTGATATAATGTCCTTGTTTTTGGCACAGTGTCTATGTGTCGCGACGGGTCTCTAGGCGCGGCATCGCTAGGCGCAACTCCGGATGCGCCTACGCCGCGCCGCGCGCCCTCTGTGCGCTCCGACGAGCGACCGCTGGCAACGCAGGGAGACATGCTTAACAGCATTAAGGTAGGTACAGACGCCAGCACATCAAGCTACCCGAAACTGTAAAATTTTCTCAATCAACTTTGAACCTTATGCTTTAGAGATAAAGTTGAAAATCTATTAAAGAAATTTGACAGATTGTAGTAGCTTGATGTGCTGGCGTCTGCACATCATCTTCGTCTATAATAAAAATACCAGCCTAGTATCGCCACACTGAGCAAAGGCCTCTTATCATACCTACAGAGATGGCACAAGCTTTGATCACCACGATTGCTCAAGACGAGGTGGCGATTTCAGACATAAGTCCAGGTTTCCTCGCGGTGTTTTTCCTTTATTGATGGCAGTAATGTCTAAGACAAACTCAGAAAATGCGTAGGTAATGCATTAAAAAGTCAAATTAGTACTTGCCATGCTACGATATCTTCGTCTAATGTAGGTATGGAAAATAAAATTGGACAACAAAAGTTGACTAATGAATCTCAAAAATCTAAGGTTTGTTTTCGAGTTTTCCCGACTACTTTGGGTCTACAACTGAGCTGTAAAGAGTTCAAACAAGAATTTGTCTCAAGAAATTGTTTTTCTTTTTTAGAGTTAAGTAAGCTCTACCTTCGTAACGAGCAGTATTTGTCGTGGCTGCAATTTTGGCCGCAGAAGTTCTGTTCTGACCAAGAAGAATGTTAGGTAGCACAAAGTGGTCGTGGTTGCGTAGCCCACGAGGTTCATTAGCAGTAGGTACCGCTTAGTACAACCCGCAAGAGTTAAGACCCGAGCGGCCCCTCCAGACTGACCAGACTCTCGCGTTGGTACCGCTCGCGCTCTCACCATTGACGCCTCAGCAGTAACGCGCCGTATTCCGAGCGAAGTCTCAAGTTAACTCTTGCTGGTAGTAGTACCTATATATATACAGGACAGTCAGCTCGACGTATAGGGATTAGTCAGTTTTAAGCCTATTTTCACGTGGTCTTATTCTGATATTATTAATTACAGTTACAAAGAAGAATACGCGATACTATTAATGCCGAGAAAGCAGGCGTGTTTCACGATAAAGTCAGGTAAGGGCAATAAAGCGGAAATTGCGGAGTTATTTCCCAAATAAATACCGTAGTCATCTCAACACCTCTCTCTCTTGAATTTGTATATATAATATTATACCACATACTTATTTCGTTAACAAGTATGTGGTATAATTTATTGCATATTACGTGTTTCCATACTGTATCTACATATGTGTAAATGTGAATGATAAGTTTATAACCTGTGTACCTATTTAATTTATAATTAATTTTGATACTTACCTATATTTTTGATAGTTTTTTTTTATATCTTCCTCTCAATCAAAGCACCTGCCATCTAATCTCTGCACTACCCTTGGTTGACTCGTAGAGAATGCCTATGAGAATAACCAACATGTATCTATTGTGATCTATATCCACTTTCGGCAACATACTGATTTTATTTTTCCAACGATATTTTTTTAACAGTTTGGTGCCCAAGAAGCCTAACAGTATCAAGAACGACATCTCTAGGACTAATAATAATATGACGAATCTTAATCAAGACTTTGGGTGTGTAAAAGTTTTTTTTAACCGACATCAAAAAAAGGAAGAGGTAATGCATTCGATGAGTTTATATTATTACTAGCTGCGCCCCGCGGTTTCACCCGCGTAAGTTTCGATCCCGTGGGAATATCGGGATAAACTTTATGCCTATATGTTAATCCAGGGTGTCAGCTACCTCCATACAAAATTTGATCAAAATTGGTCCAGCCGTTTGAGCGTGAAGAAGGAACAAACATAGAAACACACACACACACTCACAAACTTTCGCCTTTATAATATTAGTGTGATTAGCCAGTCTGCATTACTTACTACTCCATCCTATACTCCTATACTCCATGTAATTAAATAAAGGTAAACATAAAAACCACGAGACGTGGCTAACCAACTAAACGTAATACCAGTCTCTTCAGTTGTACTCTTCAATTTAGCAATGCGCAACGTTATAATTCGTTAGCAACGCGCAACGTTATAATTTGTAATAACGTTGCAAAATTGTAGAGTACAACTTTACTCTAAATTGGACATGAGTTGCCTTGGCTTTCCTGGACGTCTTTAGACTCCGGAAGTCCGGAACCAGGTAGGACGAAGCAAAGAAATCTTGCTCAGGTGGAGATTTACAGATGACTGGAGTGTAAATATGGCACTGTCCCACAAACAATGGGCACTTAATATCGTGTCCGGTTGCCTGCACGTTGCAGGACCTGATGGACGCTACTGAAGGCTCAGACCAAATAAAAAGTCAAAACATAGCGCTGCGAACAATACAGTGAAGCATACAAAAACTACACCTCCGCTCTGTGCATACACGCTCACACGCACACATTTACAATCAAACTACACCTCACAACGTGCACACATGTTTACGAAACCGTCCTCACTTTACAGTACCCGGCGAATGCGATAAATATTGCACATCGACCTTTACCTTTTTTTGTATTTGATACAAAGAATAATAATAATTACCAAAAGAAGCAAATCATAATTGTTTTAACAGCTCCTAATAGATACCGGACTGTTTGTATTTCGTGCGACAGAGATAACGCTCTACGAAGCCGAAATTAGCCGATTGTCTCTTTCCAAAGGTCGATGTGCAATATTTATCGCCGGGTACTGTACTGTTGACAGCCCTCTGTCTTGGTTTTTTATTTGGTCTGAGGCCAAAGTCGGAGCCAAATTCTGGACTAACTCTATTATAGATTGCCATCGACATGCTAAGAACAAGAACCTGTTGTCCCACAGTTGGCCTCCCCATAATTTTTTATTAATTTGTGATATTTTTGGTTGTTTCAGCGTTAACAGAGACAAACAGTTTACAGGTAGCCCCTTATCTCGTAGTTTCTACAGTCCCACGCGTCCGATGTCGCCAAAGGGCCGGCGGAACGCGCAAACGAAAAGTTTTTATTGACCAGTGAATCAAATTGTATAGTAACTGAATCAAATTGTGCCGCGTGTGGTAATAAAATTACGTTTTATATTTAAGGGTTTTATTTATTTACATTATATTTACAATTATGTACAGTTGTTGGATTTCTACTATTCAAGTTTTCTGTTTATGCACGATTGAATTCTGTTATTCGTTTTAACCACGAGGGCAGAACATACGGACATAATTATTTTTTATATGAAATTAAATGATAAACAATGGGGCACAAACGGAACTTAGAACGAACAGAGTATATTTTAATAGTGGGGTTCTTCTAACAACGCGCTATTTCATACGTACAGCGCCGTCTACACGGGCGAGACTATGACCGCGATTCTCTCGTCCGTGGAGACCCTCGTTACAAAACGGGCTGGAGGCACATGACAAGGTTTATAGTTTATGAAAAACATGGTACAAAAATATATCACAACATTCCTACTCTCTAAAAAAGCACGTGCTTTACTAGCCGAGCAAGGTGATTAGACAACTGGGTGTGGAACACACCATCGGCTGGCGTATCAAGGTCCGTACATCAATCATTTGCAGGACAGGTCTAGTTTAAACGCTGCTTCAATGCAGCCCACGGCCAAGCTATAGGACACGTGCGTATAGTGCGACAAGGATCTCTTGGCGCGTGGTCAAAGTCGGAACTAATACCGCCAACTTGTTTTTTAAATACAATTTTATTTCAAAACCATTTCACAAAATGTTTACCAACAACGCCTTGTCAATGTCATTCAATCGCCACAAGATCGTATACGCACATGACCTTGGCTTGAATTGTCGACATCGGCACTATTGCCATAGAGGTGCATAATAGTACCTTACAAATCCTTCTTGGCTGATGACGTCACTAGTTCACGAATGATAGATGTCTAATCAACCCTGGTCGGCTTCTAGTCAATGTCTTGCAGACTCTAGGACTAAGTTAAGTACTAAATAGTGCAGGAGCTAGGAGAGGCCGGGGTCCGGGGGCGGCGGCGCCATGCAATTCCCGTCAGGATAGCGCTTCTTGAAGGCACCGATCAAGTCCGGGTCCACTAAGCGTACGCCGTCCACTTGGTTGCCTAGGGTTATCCTGAAATTGAAAGAAAATTTCATCCAATTTCCAATAAAGGCAAAAATAAATTTAATTTTGGAAGTTGGTGGCAAAAAACGAAAAAACCAAACCAAACACCGACTTCGGAAATAAATTGAAGTTGTTTTTCAGTTTGTAGTGTCTATTCTGGGTTCCGTACCTCAAAAGGAAAAACGGAACCCTTATAAGATCACTGCGTTGTCCGTCTGTCAATACCCTTTTTCTCAGGAACGCGTGGAGTTATCAAGTTGAAATTAATATCAAATATTCAGGGCTGCAATGCCTTGAAGCAGTGAAAAAATCAAACTTCAAAGTCAACGCAATCAAAAGATAAGGGCGTTTATGTTCCGTTTATGCTGCATATTTTGACACTCGCAAGGGCATCAAAACCTATAGGGTACTTCCCATTGACCTAGAACCATGAACTTTGGAAGAAGCAATGTCATGTAGTTAGTGTTAATTTGTAGTTACATACCTACAAATTTGTACGGATCCCTCGGTGCGCGAGTCCCGACTCGCACTTGACTGGTTTTTTTTTTATAGTTTGTTTTTTATTTTTCACTTGTTAGTTGTGGCACCTACCCCATACAAATTCGTACACCACTACATGCTATGTAATTATTATCAGTGACAGGGAGTTATAACCTCATCAACATACTCAAAGTGGTTTAAATACGTAAAGTGCTAAGGGTCAGCTCACACAGACGCGACGCGGCGCGACCTGACGCAACAATAGTGCAAATGTGTATCTTTTCGTGTAGTAAATAAAGTTAATTTTGAGTCGCTATTAAAACGCAGCGCGGCGCCGCGCGGCGCCGCGCTGCGTCGAGCTGCGTTGCGAAATGTGTATCTTTTCGAGTAGTAAAGAGAGTTAGATTTTGAATAGCTCTATTGAAATGTGCGCGCAGCGTGCAGCGTCGCGTCTCGGTGACTTGACCCTAACTCATAGCGTCGACAACTCAAAACTCCTCAAGCTAATTTAATAAAATTTATATGGGACCAACCAACGGTCCAGAGCGCCAAGAGAGAGGCGGACTCGCGCACCGAGGGTTCTGTACCATCATAATTATGTTTTTAAATTTTCATCGGTGAGGCCTATATTTGTCAGAGCATATTAACACTGCGTTGTAGAATATTGCAGAATTTTTAGGTCCGCGCCATCTCTTGAACGATAGTGAAACTAGTGTCTTTTGTTGACCAAATCAAACTTCGGAGATAAGTGGGGGGGGGGGGGAACGGTATTTTTTTTTACATTTCTCATCAAAAGTCTAAAAATTCTGCGGCCTAAAAAAAAAGAAAAAAATGTTTGAGAATGTGTAAACTGCGCTCTTTCATATTATACCCCACATGCCCAGTAGCCCCACTTCCATTTATTCAGAACCCTTTCAGTCCCAGTTGCAAAAAAAAAAAAATTCTTTCTTATTTGCAAAATAGTTGGGCAAACGTCATCTAAAACTATTTCAAATTTCAAGGTGATAGTATTAGTAGTTCTTGAAATATCCAGCTGTGACAGACAGACAGATAGACTGAGTCTCACCATAAGGGTTCCGTTTTACCATTTTGGTATGGAACCCTAAAAAGGCGAATGCGTAACCTCTTCCTTGTTTTAACCCCTTTCTTTTTTTTTTAAAGTCGATTAAAAATTAACTTGATTCGAATGGAAATAGAGCATGTTTAGTATTGGCAAAATAACTTTTAGTAAACAATAGAAGGATGATGTCGAAGGTCAGGGAAGAAACTTCTGATAAAGCCAGAATAGCTTGCTTACCAATTCGGCTGGACGTTGTGTGGCCGTCCAAACAGTTCTATTTTTCTCGTACCAGGACTCAGTCTCTCTGAAAATGTAAATGAAATTATATTGTATGCTGAAAGAGGAACAGATTTAATATCAGTTCTGCTTTTGAAGAATAATTTGTGTCCTATTACACAAGTCTTAAAAGTTATTATACTCCACCAGTTTGTGAAAGCCTGGACTGATTTGTTGACTGAAATAAAAGGTGAAATTAAATTACCTAACAAAACTCCGGAGACGTGATGAGTATCCAAATCTAATGACGAAAAAACAAAAAAATAGCTAAACTCTTAATTTCAATTATGTAACTACAGCCTACAGCTGACAACGGGGTCAACGGCCGCTGGCAGTAGTGTAGTTACTTGAAATTATGAGTTTAGGAGATCTTTTTGTTGCGTTTTATCGTCGTTAGATTTCGATAACTATCACGTCAATGGAGTTTCGCTAGGTAATTTAATTTGAACCTGTATATCAGCCAATCATATCACTTAAAATCATATTGAATTGGTTCTTGCAGATATACTCACTTTATAAAGCAGTCATGAATAATCAATATTAGTGAGTAAGCTCTCTCACCAATAATGCCGTAGATCTCGTCGGGTTTGTGCGAGGTGGCGCGCACCTCGGCCACGATGACGTCACAGTCCAGGCCGCGGTTCAGGTTGTCTGGACTGCCCTTCATGCCCACCTGTAGATGTATTATAAATTCATAACAAGCAATATAATCTTCTATGATGATCCCATTGTTGGGATAAAGGCTTCGTCTTTCACAGAGAGTGGGCCAATATTTACTAATGGCCGATTCCTATAACATACGGACTGTTAAAGGTTAAAATTAAAACTCTTTTATCTTTACCAATAATGAAGCAAAGACCTCAGAGCTTTGCATAGTAGACCCATAACTATAGAAGCAGCTATCACAGGTACAATTAGCTTACGGATCTATTTATATTCCCAGTTTGGCAACAAGAAAATGCTACTATTGGTAAGCACAAACCATCGTTTTTGTTTATAGGAACCGAGCATAAATGTTATGCAATAAATCAAGCTTGGTCAAGTACAGCTAAATATACTTTATAAAGATCTTTCGCTTTCTGTAAACCATCGCCGCGGATTACGAAAATATACAGTTGGCAGTGAGTCTAGGACCGGTCGCCGGCGCCATTACCACCTGGAGGCCTATTTAATAAAAAAATAAAATTATCGTATTGTCACTTTGCCAGTTATAATAAATAATGCCCAGTCCTAATAATGCATAGTCTGTCCTCACCGTTAACCTCTCGTTTTGGGGTCGCCTATGTCCATCAGTGGACGTCTTTCAACTGAGATAATTATTATACAGGGTAGCCGGGACATCAATACGTAAACAGTAACCATAAATTCGGCACATGATTCTAGGCCATAGAAATGAGGGTTTTCATGAAAATTCACGCCACCAGTTGGCGCCACTTTGACAAGCGGTCTTTTCGACAATATTATGACTTTCATCATTCGTTTCATTGATTCGTGCATTATTCAGTCACGACTAAAGAAAATATAGGTGGTTTGACACTTTTGACAGGTACCTGGACCGGACCAAGAAGCCTATAGATAAAAGTGGAGGCAACATTCTAAGAACCAAAGTGAAGACTACTGTGGTCGGACACTCTCTTTCTAAATACATACATATGACAAAGAAAACACATATCACTGTCTCGTTCATAAGTGTGTATTTAGAAAGAAAGTGTCCGACCACAGTCGTCTTCACTTAGGTATTTAGAGTGTTGCCTCCACTTTTATCTATAAGCTTCTTGGACCGGACGTCTTAGTGCTGCCACCTAGTGAACGTCATTTCAGAAAACCCTCATTGTTGTCGGTTATAAAAAAAAAAACAGCTGTTTCATAGAAAAGTGAAACGAACCTACGCGGTGAAGATATATGGAACAGCAAATATTTTTTTAAATGACTAATGAAAAATTTCAACACCCGCAGCATTGAAATTTTTTATTGGTTATTCGATTCTATATTCATATGTAGTGTGTGTGTAGTGTGTGTGTGTGTGTAGTGTGTATGTGTGTATGTGTTTTTCGTAGGTTCAGAATCGTGTACTGAATCCATGAATATCTAGGATCTGTAGGCGGACAGTCAGTCCAGTTGTATACTAACCAGACAGTGTTCCTTCCCGTGGTTCAGCCAGTGTCCTGTCCGTCCAGTCCGTATGATACGTTGCAGCTGGTTGGTCTTCACCCAGATCAGTTCGTCCACTCGCTCGTAGCCCCACAGCTTGAGGCACTCGCGACCCAACTCCATTGCTCTGGGGATTAGGTCAATGTTCAAATTACACGGATAGCAAAATTCCCTTTGGGAAATCGAAGGTCGCTATGGCGCATCGCGTGCAGCTACCATTTTTTCATCAGGCGCGCTGGTCATTTTTTGAGATTGCAAAAAACCATTGAACTCGCGTCACTGTTACCGTAAGCGACACCGCGCGTTTATAAGACGTTTAAAAAAAATACCTGCTTCGGATGTGTTCGGCTATCCTCGGGAATTCGGAATGTACTCGGTTTTAATGTATATCCGATATGTCAGTGAGTGATGGCAAAGTATTCTGTGATTTGAAATATTTTGTGTTTTGTTTTCACTTCTGTCGGCACTCCCGGAATGCCACTGTTTTTTATTTTTATTAATTTTGATTTGTATTTATTTTCATTTAATTTAATATTGTGTTTATTTTTCCAGAATATGCCGCCTATTGAGTCTACGTATTGCTTCCGGAATGGTCAATTGCACTGCTAGTTGGTTCGGGTGGATTGCAAGTCGTATTTGGACAAATAAGGTCAAACTGAATGACCTTAGGGGTTTTTCTTACCTGCCAGTGACCCACAGGAAGATGAGCCCGCTGTCTTGTAACTGTGGCACTCCTAGACATCTCATCTCGTCGTCCGACATGGTGCCGTACGGGAGTTCCATGTGAATGTCCCAAGGAGGGTCTGCCATTATAACTGCGAACTTGCCTGCAGAATAAGCTCAGATATACACAACCATCATCAATCAATAGGAACCAAAACTTTGCATGACCTATGGTCTGTTCCAAATGTATCTGAATGTAGATGAAAGTGTAAACAAACAGTGTTCAGGTAAAATTTTTACGCAATCACTCACTAAAGGAAATTAGTAACACATTCATCTGTATTTCAAAGGTTTCAACTTTATATTTCGTCACTTTTTGCAACAAGAACAATTAAGGAACAAAAATGAATGTTGTTTGAATAACATTGTTAAATAATTGATGAAAACTCGAGATTATAAAATTCATCTCAATTGTGAAATGAAAAACATCTTATGACGTTTTAAGATTAGAATTTAGGTATAAGTGTTAAAATAATCAAATCAAGGCACTCAATTTGTAAGTACCACTACAAATTGGCATCCTCAGGTATGTATGTTTTTTTTTTTTCATAGTTCAATCTCTTTATTGTGGATCATAGGTAGGTACATAATACAGGTGGCAGATACATAATAAATTGTGAACAGCTATGTCCCGCCCGTAGGGCATACAATAGTCAGTACATATTATAATTATGGAAATGAAATTAGTATATATACCTATTTTTTTTTCTACAAACTATTAAGAATTTTACAAAAAAAAAAAAAAATTAATTAAGGTACATGTCAATAGGTCACTGAACGCATCACGACTGAGTGGGATTACTCGTGTATTGTAGCAGAGATTTATCTGATAAGAAGTCTTTTATAGAGTAGTAGCACTTGTCTACTAGCAGATCATGGAGAGTCTTTTTAAATTTTTCTAATTTTGCAATCATTCGGATGGGCCCCGGAATATTATTATAAATACGAGAAGCTATACAAAAGATGCTCTCATGCATTATGTGAGTCTTGCTAGCTACTGTGCGTAATTTGTCCTTGCGTCGTTCACGGGTGTAATAATTGTACATGCCAATATTATTTTTAACAAACACTGCGACCTCAAATATATACACACATGGCAAAGTTAAAACCTTCATCTTTGTAAAAAATGGCTTGCAGGAGTCAGTTTGACATAATTTAAATATAGCTCTAATGCACCGTTTTTGAGCAATAAAAGCGCGCTCCTTGTCTGTACTATTGCCCCAGAATATTACGCCGTATCTGAGAATGGAGCTAACGTAGCCATGGTAAGCTGTTAGTAAAGTAGAATGGTTTGCTATTTTGCTCAATCTGTGTAGTGCATATGAAAATTGTCCCAGCTTTTTGCAAACATGATCGACATGAAATTTCCAATCAAGCTTGTTGTCGATATGTAACCCTAGAAATTTTGTTAATTCAATTTCGTCTATGCCCCTATCTAGATAATGTATTTTTAAGTCATCCGTACGTCGAGTTCGTATTTTAAAATTCATTATTTTTGTTTTGTCAATGTTAATCATTAAATTATTAATTGTAAGCCATTCTATAATTACTACTATTGTTTTGTTAATGTCAGATTCTAAGTCGATTAAATTATCATTAACGAATAAAACAGTGCTATCATCAGCAAATAGTGTGATGTCATGATTAGTTACCGTAGGCATGTCATTTATATAAACAAGGAAGAGCAGAGGGCCCATAATACTCCCTTGAGGAACGCCAAATTTAGCAGTTCCAAATTCAGAAACATATATTTCTTCTGTTTTATTACTTGGATTAAACCTCCTAACTTCTGTAAACTGTTGTCTGTTGCTAAGGTATGAGTCTATGAGTTTATACACATTTCCTCTCACACCGTATGCATACAACTTTCTCAAAAGGATTTCATGGTCAACACGGTCGAAAGCTTTCGACATGTCCATGTATAGTGCAAGAGCTGGCAGCCCTTTATCCAAATTGATCATTACCTTATGTAAAAAGTTATATACTGCCAAATTGATGGATTTGTTTTTCCGAAAGCCATATTGATCAGGTGCAAAAATATTACTTGACTCAAAGAAATTATACAGGCAGTTGAACGTCACCTTTTCAAAAATTTTTGCGAAAACGGGTATTAATGCTATGGGCCTATAGTTACTCGTTTCAGCTTTGTCTCCTTTTTTAAATATTGGCTTTATAACAGATATTTTTAGTTTGTCCGGGAAAGTGCCTTCTTCTATACATAAATTCTCAATGAAGCTTAGTGGCTCAGATATAATATGGGCTGCATCTTTAACAATGTTTGTCATAGCCGACACTGGTTTTATTTTTTAGATTAATTATTATTTTATGAATGTCATTCGGAATTGTCGGTTGCATAAATATTGAATTAGAATTATATGTTAGTTTGTTAGAAGATTTTTGAGGTTCACTAGAATTATTATTATTGATGTCAAGAAAGAATTTATTAAATAAATTTGCGATGTCTTGGGGATTGTTTACGATTTGGCCATTTGAAATTAATTGATTTACGCCTTCATTTGGATATTTAGATTTGATATCATTTATAACTTTCCAAGTAGCTTTGTTCTTATTTATAGCAGTTTTAATAAAGTAATCGTTTTGGGATTTTTTTGTCAGTCTGATAATATTTTTATACCTCTTTGCATATGCTTTGAAGGCAGTTTTAGTGGTTGGATTGGGATTATTCCTATATTGCCACAGTAGTTGGCGTTTACGCATGCTGCATATTTTTAAGCCACGTGAAATCCATTGCGGTCTAGGTCTGTTATGTATCTTGACTTTCTTTTGAGGAAAACAGAGATCGTACAACATAATGAAATTATCAGAGAATGTGTTGTAGGCAGTGTTCACATCAGAACAGCTATAGACGTCACTATTTGTTAGTTGCCTCAAATATTTTAAAAATATTGCTCTATTGTCTTGAGAATAATCCCGTTTTAAGATATACCAATATTTTATGGAACAGGTCTTTTTGACTGGTACCTTTATGATTTGTGCATTATGATCTGATAGCGCTAATTCCCTCATAGTGCCTTTGCAAGCTCTTATGTTATGTGCTATGTTATCTATGCAAGTTTTACTAGCAAATCGTGTCACTTGTTTGAATTCTAATTTCAAATTATATCTAGCTAAGAGTTCTGTAAATTCAATAGAAAGTTTTGTATGCTTCAAGGTGTCAATGTTGAAGTCTCCACATATAACGATCTTCTTTCCATTTGAGCATAAGTTATTTAATATTTTATTTAACGTTATTAAAAAGCTATCAATAGAGCCTGCAGAGTTTTTAGGTGGCCTATAAATGCAAAGAACATTTATTTTATGATCTAATAGCTCGATTGCAGAGCATTCTAATGTGTTGCTAATTGAAAGTTTTACGATTTCATTTAGAATTCTATACTTCAAATTATTTCTAACTAATATACAGGAACCTCCGTGTCTGCTATCTCTCATATAATAAGATGAAAGTTTATAATTTGGAATTTTTAGATACACTTCGTCACCAACCGTCATGTTGTGTTCAGTGATGCATAGTATGTCAATAGGATTGTTCTGGGTAGCTAATTCGTTAACGCAAACAGAAATCATATCAGATTTATTAAGCAATCCGTTAGTGTTTTGATGTAAGATAGCCACAAATTTATAAACGAAATAAATTATTCTGGTTTGGGTTTTCGACTTTGCCACTTTCCGATTCACTTTGCTCATTAATTGGTTCATTTAAATCGTCTGTATTAAGTATATCTGTTAAGTTTTGGTCAGAATCTAAGTTTACCTGTACATATTTACTTACAAAAGACTTTTTATTTTTAATTTGACACATTTTTTCATATTGCAATGCTTTGAAATGATAATGAATACATAATATTTCTTTCAATAGAGACCTCGCAAGATTTAGTACGTAATTGCGTCCACTTGGTGAAAATCTAGTGTAATTCATATCCATGAACAATACATTTTTATATTTCCGACAGATAAATCGTAGTAAATAGTTAATTTTTGATTCATTCAGAAATCTGTTACTGGGTACTTCACTTATTATAACATTTGTATTAGCTGTTGACGACAACCAGCGATGTAGATTTATGTCAATATTATACGGGTTTTTATCGCAGCACCCGCCCAATATAATCACATAGTCGTTTTTTGTGAATGTGCTTATTTCGTTCTTCGAGTATTCTAAGATCTTACTCATTTCAGCACCTGGTTTTAGGTAGGAAATCACATCGTAAGCGGAGCCAAGCAGGTTTTGTAGTACGCTTCGTAGTCCCCGACCTTGTCCATCACCCAGGATAAGTACTCTGCATTTGTTGTTAGAAATCATAACAGGTGGGCTTGTCGAACTAATAACACAGCGTGTTTTACTGCACATTGTATTCTCAGCGTAACAATGTCGACTTTCTGACTGAGTATCCAAATTACATTCCGAATTTTCCTGATGTGTTTTATGAGTGCTGGGGCCACTTATACAAGTACTTTTAGCTAGCCGTAGAGGAGAATGGCGGGGAGTATTTACTTTCATGCTTAGTATTCTCCTCGAGATAGGAGATGAGTTATTTTTCCGCTGCGGAGTAGAGCAGGTAATTTTTTTCAGTAGTTCTATTTGACGTTGTTGTTCTTGTATAAACTGTTTCAGTTTAGTGTTTTCACAGTTTAGATTTTCAATTTCATTATGAGCACTATTTAATTTTTCTTTTATTTCATTTATTTCTCGCCTATGATC
Organism: Luperina testacea; assembly: GCA_927399505.1. Classification (NCBI taxonomy): domain Eukaryota; kingdom Metazoa; phylum Arthropoda; class Insecta; order Lepidoptera; family Noctuidae; genus Luperina; species Luperina testacea. The sequence continues at coordinate 8,381,013 of OV656777.1, read as the reverse complement.
CTCTGAATATGACTGATTGTAGTTTTGCGTATCGCTTTGAATACTCATTATAGTAGAATCAAACATGGTCGAATTCAATAAATCTTTACTAGTTGAGGGCGATAAGTTCCCTTGAGAATGTGATCTAATCAATTTCTTTCGTACAGTTATATTCTCCATGTTGTAAGTTATATTCTCTTTCTAACTATTAGTATGCTCACGAAGTGTGGCGCAAGCTAGGTCGCGTAAGCTAAGTCTGCTACAAAGGCGTAGCGTGAGCTCAGGATGTTAATACTATGACTATTAGTTTCAATGATTCAGCGCTAGATGTCGTGACTTTTGTCGGTAAAACAGTTCACGGATTTAGTTCGGCTACTGATCACCTGTAGCGCTGTTACTGCGCGACTTTCAAATGAGTGAAAAATAACTGTCGTTAAGTTTATCTTATCACAGCGATGCACTCAATCACGCGAATAGTTCAATAATTATAATGTTCACTGGTTCATTTGAAGAGGTATGGTCATGTATTACTTACAGACAGTCGTAGTTTATAGTATTGTTTATTTATGATCACTTTCACTTCAGTCTTGTTATTCTTCTAAACTGAATTTATTTAAGAGATAACACTTGTACTATATATTTAAGAGTTGTTGTTCACTTTGCTACTTAAGAAGAGGCTTTAAACGACTATTTGTTAATTAAAATTAATTTGCATATAATTTTCGACACGGACTCAGTGTTGACAGCTGACAGCACGGATTTTCCGAACCATTTGTTTACATTTTCATCACATACTTTTGGAACAGACTACACAGGCAAAATATTCGACGAAGGCCCTCTAATTATATGTTATAGTGGTCATACTGACCTAAGAACGTCATGTCCAGATATCTGAGGTCGCACTGTATCCACTGCGGCGGCGTTAGAGTTAGGACTCCATCCGGTTTAGCTGCCACACTCGTGCCTGATGGGATAAAAGAAATATTATAAGTTTATAACAAAAACAAAGAACTTTTGAACTGTCTGTAATTTAGTTTGAAGGAGACTCATTCAAGCTTTAAAAAAGAAACTGGCCAAGTGCGAGTCGGACTCGCATACGAAGGGTTCCGTACCACAAGGCAAAAACTAACAGGTTTGTTGCATGGCCCCTTAAATATTTATTTTATTCTGTTTTTAGTATTTGTTGTTATAGCGGCAACAGAAATACATCATCTGTGAAAATTTCAACTGTCTAGCTATCACGGTTCATGAGATCCAGCCTGGTGACATACAGACAGACGAACAGTGGAGTCTTAGTAATAGGGTCCCATTTTTACCCTTTGGGTATAGAACCTAAAAAACATTACGAAAAAATTTGGAAAAAGGAAAAACTAAGCTAAATATTTATAATCGCCAACCCGTTTTGAGCGAGCGTGGTGTTCGTACTTTCTCTGTATGAGAAGAGGTTTTTACCCTGCAGTAGGACAGTAAAATAAAAAAAAGGTATTGTACCTGGCATATGCTGAGCTGGACTCCCATTTGGTGCAACCATAAGACACACCGCCCAGTAGTTATCGACGTTATAGATGTTTACGAGCTAGGTGTCTATGGTTCAATTTATCTTTTAAATCTTTGTAATTTTTTTTTTTCACCTTTTTTGTTGTTTTTAAAACCTGTATTGTGTCTTTTGTTGCACTAAATAAACGTTTTATCTATCTATCTTAAAAGGCTGGTTATTTTTTTAATAATAGTAGCTGTTGCAAGAAGCTGTGGAAGCCGAACCCAACATAGTCGAATAAAGGCTGGCTGATGATGATGAATAATGTTGTTACAAATACTAGATGTTTTTTCTCCTATAAATAAGGTTTATAGTTTCGTGATATTGTTTACCGTTATGTGCTCCCTTAGTCGCAGACTCGGCAAGTTTGGGCGCGTTCGCATTCGGGTCTGAGTTATCCACTTCGTAATGCACGTATCTGAAAAAGTGAAATTCCTATATAATATATCTCTGTCACAATTCTTTTTTCTCAGTTTGAACTTTAGTACTCAGAAAGTAGGGTTTATTATTCAATCGTATGCTCTGTGCTCTTCTTTGTTTTTCGCCAAGCCATACTACTTCTTGAAGTGCAGCTTCTTGTAGACGTGTGATTGGTAGCAGAGGTGAGTGCAGCACTTACTTGCAGCTGTCCATGTGGAAACAAGTGTTGAGAAAGGAGCAGTCGCCAAGCGACTCGTCGGTGTGGCTCTGTATGATCTTCTTGAAGTGCAGCTTCTTACAGGCGTATGATTCGTCGGCACCTTCCTCCGTCTTGCTTGTTGTGAAGGCGCGCATGCACTCAGCGCGAGTGCCGTGCGGACAGAACTCCATTACTTGAGCACCTGGCCGATGGAGTAGCAGATAAATACATGATCAGTGATAAAGAAATATTTCTTTAAGATATTTTTCAATTTAAGTTTTTATTTTTTGTGTTTAAGATCGCTGTTAGCGATAAGGCCGCCCATTGTGTCACCCTTTGTACAGTTTCTATATTTATGTCTGTAATTTATATGGTGTACATAATAAAGAGTATTCTATTCTATTTATATTAGCGGCCAGCCCCTGCTACGCACGGGTTTTCCGACTTGACAGAAATAAAGATTTATTTATTATAGCGAAGTTATATATTGATGTTTTATACACATACCTATAACTTTCAGGAAAAAATACTCTAACTGATGTTGAAAACTACATCAAAATCCGTTGCGTAGTTTAATAGAACAGACCATGACCTGCTGGACATAGGATACTTTTATTAAGTTCCCGTGGGATAATTTCCGACCATCACGCGGGTGAAGCCGCGGGTAAAACCTAGTTCGTCATATTCTTGATTAGCTTCCGCCCGTGGCTCCGCCCGCGAGGTATGTCCATAAAAACTATCCTATGTCCTTCCCCGGAATGCAATCTATCTCTCGGCCAAATTTTATCGAAATCCGTTCTGTGGTTTAGGCGTGAAAATGTAACATACATACAGACAGTTACTTTCGAATTTATAATATTAGTATGGATTGGTGTTGGCGCATTTGAAAGCAAAATTACAGTAAGATCGCCATCTAAAGATCCTATGTCTTTGAGGCTAAAGGTACTTAACCTTTTAACCGCTTACGCCGGATTAATCCAAGAAATATTTTCGTGTCCATTTTGGTCGTATATTTACGACCAAATACCACAGGTCATTTAATCTGTTTTTTTTTTAAATATAATTAGGCTGTATTCTATCAGGTATTTATTTATCGATTCACTGTGCCGGGCGCCGGGGGCATGAAGACGGGCGGTTAAAAAATTAAAAAGTAAAATATTTAAAATAAGTAGTTCCAAACCTCCTTGACTCTTGAACTTGTCAGCCAGTGACTTCTCCTTGGCGGTGGGCTTGCTGAGTAGATCCATGATCTCTTCACCAACCCTCTTCACTGCTTTCTCTCTACTTGAAGGCATTGCCAGTAAAGACTGAAATAGATAGAATTTATTTGCTTTTCTCGAAGAGAGGAGACCTGTCTCCCAGCAGTGGGAACATTATAGGCTGTTTATGTTTTGTTGTCTTTGCTTGAAATAGGATTACTAATGAGATGACGACTAATAGATAGATAACTATGGAAATAGTAGAGATGATACTAAATGATTTTATTTCTGTAAGTAGGTTTGCACAAACACTTTTACATTTTTAAACTACATGAGGCGACCCCAAATAAATTGGAATAGAAAAAGAGCTAGTTTCAAAATACTAAAACATTTGTGTTTAATTTTGACAAACTGATATTTTCGTTCCAGGACCTATGTGACTATGGTGTTAAGACTCACTGTGAACAAAATAAATGCATAACAGAAAGTGTGACCAGTGTTACCAGCAAAGTGCAAGCATGATGAAAAAAGGTTTGGCTCTATAAATACTGAACTTTTTGGAACGAAGTTTCCTAACATGGCTTGCGATTTGGAGTTGCCTGCTAGCAATCGTCACGTAAGGAAAAAGCGTTATGCCCCCTCCATGCGACTTTCTTTCTCTGCTTGTCTCTTTCTGTTATTGTATACGAGTGTATATGTGCTAGCGAGTATTGCATAACGAACTTCGTTCCTAACAGGGGTCCCCCGACCGCAAATGTTTTTTTCTTGTGATAAGTTGACTGATGACTTTTTTTGACTGTCAAAAAAGTTACTATTATATACCCACCATAAGATCTGTGTCGTTTTTAGCAGTTTTCTTCTCATCTGTAGCAGTTTTAGATACTTTAGGATTTGTGGTCTCTTCTGTTTTGTTGTCACCTGCAATGTGAAAGTTTAAATATGTCTGAGTTGGTTTATATTATATTCTATTCGCATTTGAGTTAATGCTACCTTTCTAACTAATATTATAAATGAGAAAGTGAGTTTGTTTGTTTGTAATGCTTTTATGCTAAAATGGGTGAATGGATTAGGGTGAAAGGATCATGACCGTTGATGTATGGAAATCCGTCTTAAGTTGAAACACAATAAATCTTTATTTATTATAGACTACGGTTTATATACTATTCAATAAAAGTGTTTATTTTCACACAAGTATCCGAGTTTTAAAGTAATTAAACAAATTCGGAGATAACCTAAAAACGTCCTGGCGTAATAAAACACAATTAAATATGAAAACGTCCTATCGTTAGTTACATGAAACACGCTAAGTTGTTTAAAACTAACACACCAACGAATTTCCGTAAGTATTACTATTTAAGTGGAGAGATTAATCGCGGTGACTATTCTCAATCGACACATACTTAAACAATAATAAACAGTAATGGCGGCTTCCGCAGGCGCCGGCGCTTAGGGATGGCGATCGATTTTTTAATCGATTTTAGAAACTTGAAAACGAGTTCCAATGTTTTTCCTGCGGATTGCAACTTTTAAGTTTTGATACGCAGTTTCTTTGTTCTGTTTTTTGTAACCAACAATATTATTTAATCTATTTTGTATTCGATTATTCATTACATTTGACTAATTATGCTGGTAAAGCTGTCGATGTAGAATAATAGCGGGAACAGATCTATCAGAACTCAATTTATTGCTGAATCGATTCTTTCCTGCGATTCGGATAGATTTAAAAATCGATCTTGTTTAGGAATAATCGTCATCCCTACCGGTATGTCTGTCATCTGCCTTGACAGTTGCATCTGCGTGAGACGAAACACAAAAATAAATATTTTCACAATGGAATTATGAAATACATATACAGTACCTACGTTATAATAATGATATTACTAATTATTTAGCTATTTATGAGTTTAATATCATTTTTGTGATGTTTTTATGTAAAGGCTCATACTTACGGGTAACTCGTACAAATGAAGAGAACGAAACGTCCATCATTCATCACTATACGGAAATGTACCTAGCAATCGTTAATTTACTGTTTATCTTAAAATCATAATTCCGGATACGAAAACAAAATTCCTGAAGTGAAAAGCTTGTAAAAAATAAGCAAATAATTTGTATATTAATTTGGTTTTCATACGTGCAACTTTCCTAGACTGGTTTTGAACAATCTCCTTTGGCACATGCATAGGATATTTCATACCCTAGTCGTAGGTTCCCAAAGGATAAATTCCGACATCAATGCGGGCGAAGTCGCGGGCAAAAGCTATTAATATTATAAATAATACTTCATTGCCTACTTTCTTATTTACTTTAATCTTTATTAATTAATATTTATACTACATTACTATATTATATAATATTTATATTTCTACTAGCTTCCTCCCGCCGCTTCGCACGCAAGGTAGGTCCATAAAAACTATCCTATGTCTTTCCCTGGGAGCGGGATGCAATCTATCTCTCTGCCAAATTTTATCGAAATCCATTCAGGGGTTTAGGCGTGAAAAGGTAACACAGACAGACAGACAGACAACTTTCGAATTTATAATATTAGTATGGATAATGTTTCTTTTGGATGGATAAGGATAGTAAGCATAAGTAAAGCATATAAAGTCTATTACCTAACCCTTGTTTCCAAGTTATGTTATTTCCACTTCAACAAGGAAATATTAACTTTAATCTCATGTCAATTAAGCTGACATCAGAATGACTAAAATTAGTACTATTGATTGAGTCATAATATTTTTTGAAGTTTTCCAAATACACTTTGGAAACTAAATTGTGTATGCAGTACAAACCTTTCCTCTTGCTACCAGAAGTCTGTTCCTCCATGAGAGCTGCCAACACGGCTGCTAACCTCACGGACTCAGCATTCACAACCTCTATGCTCGCATCAGTAGTGCTTTCTGTCCGTTCCTTTATGCTAAAAGAAATTGATGCAGTAAAATGACAGTGTACTTTCAGTTCTTTGCTCGATCTGACTACAATAAAATTCAGCATAAATCTTGAGCAGTGACTGTTTGCCAAAACAATGTTTATAAAAAAAAAAATGCCCAATAATTCTAAAATGAGGAGTCATCTTGGTCATCATCTGCTTAGCCTTTTCCCAACTATATTGTGGTCGGCTTCCAGTCTAACCGGATGCAGCTGAGTATTCTATTCTATTTCATTTTACTTTCAGATATATTAGCTTACTAAGAAAATCCACTTCTATTATATTTTATATTTATTCATTATGATGAATCAGGACTAAAGCACTTAAAGCACTAGACTACAGCACCTAGCTTCTGAACTTATTATAAGTGCCCATGTAGGTTTATGTGAAATAAAATATTGTGATTAAAACCAGGAAGTGGATTTTCTTCAATTTAAAAAAATATATATTATATCATGAAGTGAAAAAGAAATTAAGTTATGTGGAGTTGCGGACACCAGCCCGTAATACCTATTACCTACCATGAAGTAGACTTATTTAATTTTTTTTTACATTTCACAATATCTATGGCTATAATCTATGGTTAAAACATACAATAAATGCAAAAAACACTACAAAACTTACGTAATAAGTTTCTGTGTGGCAAACTTCTGTAGTAGGCTGGCTACTATCCCCGCGTCAACATCACCTAGGCCAGGCAGCAATGCACTAGCAGTTGCAGGCAACTGTAGCTGCATGTCTGATAGCACTTGCAGGAGACGCACTTCTAATGATGCAGACGGTACCAGCAGTTTAGGTTTCTCTTGCATTCCTGTAATGATATTGTGAGTTAAGTTATTATTTTGTTTAAATACATGTGTTGACGTAGTTTATAATTGACATTATATTTTTGTTCTGAATTCATTTTCTATAGTTTTACTTTTGTTGAGAAGCTAACTTTTCTATTCTCACACACTTATCAATTATTATAATAACTATGAAACATAAACAAGCTACTGATTACAATGGTACCTTCATGCTTCAGTGTAGAAGGGCTTGCCACCGACCGTTCCTTCCCGCCGCCGGGAGAACCCTCAGACTTCTCGCCGACCAAATTCGAACTCAAAATATTCTGCCGTTCTTTTTTACGTTTCTCTAGCTTCTCGCGCAGACTGTTCCTTTTGCTTTTAACAGCTTGGATCTCTTCCCAAGCGTCCGACATGTTTTTTATTTTGTTACGAATACCATCAGAAACTGTTACCGGGCCCACGAGATTGCCACTTTCAAGGGCAATTTAGGTGAGTTGAGGTGATGATATTTAAATTCTGTAAGACGAAATAATCTATATTTATATGATAATCATTCTCAATAGCCCAATAATGCAATTACTGGGAGTCAACTTATGAAATTCTTAAAATATTTAGGCGCTGTGTATGAGGACGCAAAATAACTATTCTATTCTATTCTATTTTTGAGGTTCTGGCTCCATCGGTTACGTTCGATGATTTTGCCAATGTCAAGGTATGAGAAGATAATGATCGTAAACTTTTACACAACTATTGATCAGTGTTTGTAGCGGTGGCATCCATGAATCCCCATGCTAAAAAAGGACAAAACATTTTTTTTTTATATTAGATGTAAAACGTCACAAAATAAATGTTAGAACATTCAGTAAATATATAATAAGTAAATATATAATAAGTAAATAGGAATATCAACTATAACTGGATTTTATTAATGCTAATGAATTTATAAAGGATTTTAACTGCAGGGGTATGGGCTAGAGATAATAGGAAAGGAATGTTAATTGGGCGGGGAAAATCAGGAGGGAGTATGTCGTAAAGGGGAGTGGTTAAACGAGGACAGGAAAAAAACAAGTGCTCCAGAGTACCCTCATCCAGACCGCATTCACACAGAGAAGAGTCCCTCACGCGGATTTTGGCCAAAAAAACAGGAGTGCAAACAAAACCAAGTCGGAGCCTAATTATAACAGAGGTGGCTATTTTACTAGAAAATTTTAGTTTGCTGAACCAACAATTAGATGGAATGGATGGTTGGATAGAGCCATAAAATCTACCCTTCAATAATCGCGTTTTTTGCCAATGATCATTCCAATCCTTCATCATTTCGGGTTTAACAAGACAGCGCAGATCTCGAGGATAGCAAGACGAATGAGATTCGATCCCATTGCGAGTAGCTAGCTTGGCTATCGAATCCGCTTTCTCATTATCAGCAATTCCAGAGTGGCTGGGGATCCAAGCCAGAGCAATCTCTATGCCTAAACAGTGGCATCTATACAGGAGTTGTTTTATCTTTAAGATAAGGGGAGAATTGTTACGAGAGCGAAAAGGCGATTTTATTAAATCCTGTAGACAGCTAAGAGAATCCGAGAGAATAAGGCTTTTGTTGAGTCCATGTGATTCAATGTAGGAGACTGCTTCTAAAAGAGCTATTCCTTCCCCTGTGTATATAGAGCCAAGAGCAGAACTACGAAAATTAAGAATAATTTTGTATTTTGGGATCCATACAGCTGATCCCACATTACTATTATCGGACAACTTAGAAGCATCTGTAAATAACGTCAACCAATTGTGCCAGTCTTCTGCCAGTATTCTATTGAATTTGACATTAGCAGCAGGGTCATGCTTGGATATACCAAAGTTAAAGATAATTTTTGGTTGGAAGAGCAAGGAATCAAAATTTACTTCAAATAAGGGGTTTTTATCTAACTGGACTAAGGAAATGTTCAAATTATTAAATTTACTGAAGCTGTTAACGAGAAGTGGGGGATTTTTATGAGACCAATAGCGAGATGTTAAGATTAACTGAGAAAGTGTACGAAGAAGAGGGAGTAGAGGATGACATTTATTCTGGATGACTTTATAAAAAAATCTGTCACAGAGATATTGTCTACGTAAGTGAAGGGGCGGCTCTAAACATTCTACCTGAAGGGCATTAATAGGGGAGCATTTCATAGCACCCGTGATAATACGCAAGCACTTGGATTGAATCCTGTCCAGTTTGGCTAGGGCTATTTTGTTGCATGGTTCCAACAGAAAGATTCCATAGTCAAAGTGACTACGAACTATGGCGTTATATAGGATTTTTTGAGAGGTTGGATGAGCTCCCCAGCGAACTCCAGAAAGGGCACGTAAGACATTAACGCCTCTTTCACATTTTTTTAAGATGTAATCTAGATGGTAGAGACCAGATAATTTTGAGTCAAGAATGAGGCCAAGAAATTTAACTTTGTCACGGATCAAAATGGGTTCATTTTCAACATACAGGTTAATAAGGGGAATATTACGCTTGCGAGAAAAGACAACCGCATTGCATTTGGAGACTGACAAACTTAAGCCGTGATCGGTCAGCCACTGGTTTAAGTAGAAAAGGGCAGAATTTAAGCGAGATGAGGCATCTGAAAGGGCAGCTGAATTAAAGTAGAGAGCAATGTCGTCGGCATATTGTAGGATTTTGCAGAAACAACTCACTGAAGATTCCAAATCATGAGTGTATATATTATAAAGGATGGGGCTTAAGACCGACCCCTGGGGTAAACCCTTCCACACTATATGTGATGGGGAGAGGTAGTTTTGATGACGGACAGAGATAGAGCGGGACATGAAGAGACTACAAATGATGTTGACCATCCTCACAGGGATACTCAGCTGTAGCATCTTTTGCCTGAGTATTGGAAGTTGGACATTATCATAGGCTGAAGCTATGTCTAAGAAAACACCGAGAACACTTTCATTATTGGAAAAGGCGATGCGGACATCAGACATGAAGACACTTAGGCTGTCCAGAGTTCCCATGCCTCTTCGAAAACCGAACTGAGAACTGGATAAGAAGCCTTTGGTTTCTAAGATCCATTCAAGTCGATTCTTGATGAGATTCTCCATAATTTTAGCCAAGACAGAAGAGAGGGCGATAGGACGATAGGAAGTAGAATCTTTTGGGTCTTTCCCAGGTTTCAAAATTGGGATGATTATTTGGGATTTCCAAGACTCTGGAACTTGGCCAGTAACGAAAAAGGAATTGATTAGGTTCAGAAAGATTAGTTTACAGTCAGAAGAAGATTTGGAAATAAAGGAGTAGGGTATTCCATCGACCCCCGGAGCAGAATCCCGGAGATGATCTAAGGCACAAATAAGTTCTGAATAAGAGAAAAGGTCATCAAATCTATCAGATGTAGTAGGAGGAGGAGGATCTATAATGGGAAGGCACTCGAAGCTAGGAACAAAGGGGGGGGCTAATTTGGATATAAAGTCTTCCAACCAGGTACTGCGGTCATTGGTAGAAACATCGGGTGAGTGGCTGTCACAAGCTCTGCGGAAGATTTTAATTTTTTTCCATACAAGGGAAACTGGAGTGCGCGGGGACAGTGATTCGCAAAACTTGAGCCAGCCACATCTTTTCTTTCTTGCCAATAACCTACAAGTAGTTGCAGAAGTCTTTTTAAAATTTAAATAGTCGGGCATATTTATACTAGAGGAAAAGGTGTTTTCGGCTTCTTTCCGTTTACGGACGCCATCAGTGCATTCAGCATCCCACCAAGGTGGAGAAGGTATCAGGTGACGGGCAGAGTTTTTTAATGGGATTGAAGAATTGGCCGCTCTCAACAGGCACTCAACAAAATCACTGTATAGAATTAAGGAGTTGGATGAATTTATCTGGGGAAAATTTTGAAGTTCTGCATCCAAATTGGACAAGAACTTAGACCAGTCAGCTTGGGGTAGGCGATATTTTTGTAGGGGTTGGATGTCAGGAGAACGCGGATGAGTACTTGGAAAAGAAATTAGGATAGGAAAATGATCACTCCCATATGAATTTGGGAGAACAGACCAGGAAAGAGTAGATACTAAGGATGGGGAAGAAAAAGTAAGGTCAGGAACACTAATATTTTGGTTAGGAGAAACCCGACGGGTAGCAGATCCATCATTAAGAACACAAAGGTTGCGATCATCTAAAAGGTCTAGCAAAAAGCTGGAGGAGGGGTCATTACAGTGAGAGCCCCAAAGGGTATGACGGCAATTAAAATCACCTAACACAATCAAAGGGCCAGGAATAAAAGAAAGGATAGAGTTAAATTCAGACAATATATTAGAATTGGGATGGGGAATATAGGCAGATACATAGGATATATCCATGGCTCTAATGGCCACAACATGTAGACCAGGGTCATGATGGGGAAGAGGAATCTGGGAAAAAGTGATAGATCTGCTAACCAATAGGGCGCAACCCGCCCATCCGTCATCTCTATCGTCCCGAAGACATGAATAACCAGGAACCCTAAAGAGAGATCCAGGCTTGAGCCACGTCTCCGACACAGCAAAGACAACGGGTTTATATCTATTTATAAGGTAGATTATGTCGTGTTTCTTCCTGCGAATGGATCTACAATTCCACTGAAGGATTTTGTCCATTTTGGTGAATCCAGGTTTCGAGGAGTTGTTGAACTAATATGATGACATTGTTCGGTATTGCATCACTAAATTTAGACAAAATGTTAATAAGTGAGCAAGTTAGGAGCTCTATCAAGTTGTCATTAGGAGTGGGAAGGGGAGTGGTTTCAATGTAAGGGGAATTCAGAGCACAGCCATTAGGCTGAGAAGAATTAGGTGTATTGACTATCGATTTATGGGCTCGAGTATCATATGACTTGCCCAATTCTGGCCTAGGTCTTGGGGAACGAAAAACCGTCTTGGTGTAGGATGTTTTAACAGGGGATGCATATGGAGAAGAAGTAGGAGTGTTAAGAGGGGGTGAGAAGAGAACGGGTTCAGAAGGGTAACCTTGAGGAAGTTTGGATTGGGAGGGACTTGCTGTAACATTGGAGTATGGCAATTTACGGGTACGGGGAAATCTTGCTGATGCCTCACGGTAGCTTAGATTTTCTTGAGACATTACCATTTTAATTGACTTCTGTCTTGAGTGTTCAGGGCATTTAAAATCAGTGGCCTTATGGCTTCCACCGTCACACAAAAGACATGAGACCTGTGAGTCGGGAACATTACAGCTATCTCCAGGATGAGGTTGAGCGCAACGGTAACAGCGCGATTTAGATCTGCACTGATTGCTTATATGGCCAAATCGTAAACAGTTGCGGCATTGGATAGTGGGGAGTTCATAGATTGAGACAGGAAGAGAAACATTATAACAGAAGACTTTCTCTGGGAGAATTTGGCCAGAGAAAGTAAGCACCACAGTCGATGAAGGGGACCAAGTAGCGGAATCCTCTTTTTTGTTTTTAAAATTAAGCCTTCTAGCCCTAACAACTTCTCCACAATTTCGAGGGGTTTCTATACCGAAGACTAGCTCCTCTAGTGTCCAGTCCGTAGGAATATCCCTAACAACTCCCATGCGACTCACGAGGAAGCGAGGGATAGATGCAGAGTAATTATATTCAGCTAAGATGGGATTGCTAACAAAGTTGTTGGCATCACTTAATGTTGTAAAATCAACAGACATCCTGTTACGGCCCAAAGACCTGACACTGCCTTGAACAACACCTTTAAAACCTTTCTTAAATATAAATTGGGCAAACTTAAGAGAGTTTAAGGTTAGGCCTTGTTTAGGATCTGTTTCCACCCTAGAGACAAATACCGTGAAGGGAGCTCTGTCACTCTCATTATAGAGCATTTTGGAATCGTTCTCGAAACCTGGCTTAATAAACACGGACTGAATTGAATCAGACGGCGGCTTATTTCTTTTCGCGTCAACAACAGAAAACTCAGGACTTCTGGGGCGCTTTCTAACGTCGGGTCTCATGCAATCAGAGTTTTGGGAACACTCCACCACCTCCATAATATCTGGAGGAATGCCTCCACCCCCATCAGGGGGTTCCTCGGCACTCATTTCCTTAGGAAATGAGTGCCAAAAGGCTTAAAATACCAACCTTATACCCACACCAAACCACACAGAACAATCACAACACTATAAACAGATTTCAAATAGATTTTGATATCAAAAAAGAATGAGGTTAAGAAACGCGTGCTTAATCTCACCAAGACAATAGCAAAATCCCGCAAAATAACTGTTTTTGACGTTTCACTCACGTATTTTTGACACTTGACAGTTATGTCACGACAAAATTGACAGATTTTTCCATTTTTCGGCAACAAGGCTTTTGGCACAAAATACAGAGAGTACAGAAGTCAATCACAATGTATCTGTCAAATATCTTTTAATAGATTTTCAACTTTATCGCAAAAATTTAAGGTTAAAAGTTGATTGGGAAATTTGACAGTGTCTGGTACCTTGATGTACTGGCGTCTGTACATAACTTTTCATACCTACGCTCGGCGGTCGCGTTGTCAACTTTCCGGCCTCGGCTCGGCACCATCGAGGCGGTCCGGCCGGTACTCGAGCGCTGGCTCATGCTACGCGAAATGATTGAAAAAAGAAAAAAACAAAAATTGGTCATAACTTCTGAACCGTAAAAAAATTGGGAACCAGCAATGCACAACACAGCAATGCACGGCACGAGAACGCACGACATTGGAATGAACGTGTTTTGAATTCCAATGACGTACATTGTCATGTCGCGCATTCTCGGCCCGGACCAAGAGTGTCCGGCTTGATAATGTACAGCACGGGAATTGGAATCAAAACAAACAGTGACGTCACAATAAAAAAGTAAAAAGCCATGTGAAACTAGGGATGAGATTTTGATTGATTAAGGATTGATTTTGATTGATTTTGTTTCATTTGACGTGTGGTTGACGTTCAATCAATTATTATTGAAGTAAATCTGTGAACTATTCGTTAAGAGGAAATACGGGCGGAACGACTTTTGAAAATTAGGTATTTGAAGAAACTATCGCTGTCGCTCTGCGAGCCCCCGCCCTCTAATGCGTGCGATAAGGACAACTGCAGATCCGACTGAATAGCCTAAGTAAAAAGTCACATTTTCGAGGTTTGGCTCTCGCCTATTTTCTTCACCAATATTGAACCAATTTAAAAGATATTTCATAAACTGGATAAGAAGGATATGTACTGTGCCGCTACATTATGGTTAACACCCCGACTCAGAGTACCCCGACTCGGATAGGTTAGGTTAGAAGGCTAAGGCGGGAGCGAAGCGTAGCGGAGCTCCCGCCTTAGCCTTCGTGGTTATTTTTTTTTAAACCACCCAGAAGTAGGAGCCCCGCGAAGCGGGGCTCCGTCGACCTATCTTACACTCTGAGTGCTTACCAAAATTTTATTAAACATGAGCAGCTGATTGCAGCTTATATAATTAATATGCTGTACAAAACTCTTTTTATAAAGACTTCTCTGCTTAAAAACTTATCAATCGCGCAATCAATCGTTTTTCGGAACAGCACTATCTAGCTCAATTACCTAGTATCCAAGTCCCAAAATTTCGAGTCACCTGATTGGCCAACCAATCGGCCAATCACGCGATGTCGCCAATTCATGTGTTGTACACTCTCGGGTCGGACCATCAAGGTACACCCCAGGAATTGGAGACATCGCGATGTCGCCAATTCTTGTGTTGTACATTCCTGTGTTGTACAATCCAGTGTCGTGCATTGCTGGTACGTGCATTACAGTGACGTGCATTATAGGGACTCAAAAAATTCACCGACATCCTCAGGGTTAAAAAGTTTAGAAATGACCTTGCCCCTATTCGATGTGATCTATACTTCCAGGGACATTCTGTATAGTCAATAACTATCAAATAATTGCCTGTGTTGGAACCGTTTGTTTTGAACCACTGAAAAAGGAAATTGTCTGCACAATGTCTGGCATGTAAAAAAATAATAACTATGTGTATATTTATTTTTTTAATTTTATGACAACGGATGTGACATTCCATTTCATCTGAATCTGAAGAAAATCATTTCCGCAAAAGCCATTAAACGAAGAGAAGAAGAAGAAGAAGAAAATCATTAAACGAAGAGAAGAAGAAGAAGAAAACATTGAAATAATAAAAAAAATGCCGTTTGCACCCGAATTACGAACTCATTCTCAAAAAGTATGCACTCTTTATAAAAAAGCCTTGAGAAATATCGAAGCTTATTACGTAGCCAGGTAAGGTACTTACTAGCAAATATTTTTTCGGTGCTGTTTGTTTGGGGGGTCACCATGGGTGCCGATTAATATTTTTAGGGTGGTATCATCTCCTCGTTGGTCTAGTGGTCGCAAGCGTTACTGCTGACCGTGAGGTCCTGGTTCGATTCTCAGGTCGGGTAAAGTGTTATTAGGTTTTTCCCTCAGAAATTTCTCAAAAGCAACTTGGAGTCTAGATTTTATGCCCGGTTGGTGGCAGTAGGCTCGTCCCCTACGACATGGGACTTAAAGATAACTGGCGCAATTTGGGTGTAACTACTATACATGTAGTGCATATCTGCCTAATTCTTCGGGGATTAAAGGCGTCATGTTATGTTAATGTTGAATGTTCCAGTGGCGTGCCTAGGGGTCAAAATTAGGGCAAGCCCACAGATTTTCAACGTATAAAAAGAACGCCCAACTGAGGGATTGGCTGATTTTCAGTTATTAATGTTTGTGTTCGAGTTCATTGACTGGTATTTTTTTAATATAGGTATTTATTTATTGATAGGTAGGTTTGTTGTGGTGAATTATGATTTTATTAGGGCAAGCCGGGCTTTTCGGCTTCTATGAAGGTACCGCCACTGGAATGTTCATATATATTTCTAGATCCACAGTATTTAATCATGCTATTCAGGGACGCAGCTTTTACAGGGGGGGAGGGGGTATTACTTAATAATGCTGCCAAATTGGTCGCAGCATTTTTTGATAAATAGTTGGTATTATAACAGTACATTATGTAGGGTGAGCAGAGCGAGCGAAGCGAGCTCGAAAACAACACGCCTTCGTTTTACATTTTCAAACAGAAATAGGAGTTACATTGTCGACTTATGCAGAAAAGCACAAGCAGCAATGACAATTTTGTGTATAAATGCAAAAGCGAGCTCGAAAATTTTGCACACATTCAGATAGGTTACATTTTCTTTTCATGGTTCCAAAAGAACTAGGAATTAGTCCCTTTATGGACGTATGAAAAAAAGCTCAAGAATCAAGAGAATGTAAAATGCAAGAGCGAGTAAAGTGAGAGAACTTGCTTTGTGGAGTTATGACGAAAGGTTCAACTCGTTTTACAGCAGTTTAGGTTTTGGAATCTGCAGGCCCTTACGTACGAGCGGGGTGCCCGATATCCCGAGTTTGCTTCGCTCGCTCTTGCATCCTAGATTCTATATTTTATAAAAGGCTTTTTCGATGTTAAAACTTCATTAGGCGCGTTGACTGATTTTTGGTAGGGGAAAATCTTATGGGTTCGCGTTACCGACATGCTAATGTTAACAGTACTTAATATATTCTGTAGCTATGAGTATGTCGTGTTGCACTTGTTGTTGCTCGGAGTGCCGATAAATGTAAAAACCAGACTAATCTTATCTAATAATTTTATTTTACAAATTGTGAAATTAAAATATTTGATACTTACTACAATTAATTTTAAAATAAAAAAATTACAGTGTATTTCATACTCGTAGTTTTAGGTTTTCACATCTATCGGTAGTCCCCACGACTGCGTAAA
This sequence comes from Luperina testacea, assembly GCA_927399505.1. Taxonomy (NCBI): domain Eukaryota; kingdom Metazoa; phylum Arthropoda; class Insecta; order Lepidoptera; family Noctuidae; genus Luperina; species Luperina testacea. Next base: position 8,364,210 of record OV656777.1, on the reverse strand, counting down.
TGTTTTTTATGTGCCCATCGGGGTCTCCGCATCGGGGTCTCAATTACCTACTTATAGTTTTAAGTTAGTAAGTAAATTATTCAGGCTCTCGACAGTTTGAATGATTTTGGGGGTCATGATCCCCATGATCCCTCCTGGGATTGCGCCTGGTTTATGGTACCCCCCGAGACGTGATGCCCTAAGCAATTGCTTAATTTGCTTAGGGGTTAAGCCGGCACTGCTTATTATAGGCATCTGCTTCTGCCGCGCTGCTAACGTCCTAATGTGAAAGCGGCCTTATGCTCTAAATATTATACAAGCCTGTACCTATTTTTGTTGGTTACTGCTCAGAACTTGTGCACACAACGTGTGATAATAATATAATATGATGATGATGATAGTATTCCCGAATTTGTAAACTAACCAACGATTTATGTCTTTGAACCCAAGTCGACTTCCTTTTAGACAAGTTGTGCGTTATCATCAAGTTATTTTGAGGAGTGAATTCGACAAACATAAATGTGTTACGGATCCCAAAGAGCAACGTCGTTTACTGTGGTTGGGAGAAGACGAACTTTTTCAAAAAATGACTCCTTTGCCTCCGTGTAAATGTAAGTATAACTTGATGATTCAACGACGACTGATTGCATTATTTTTTTATTTTTGTGCTCGTTCTCTGTTTCACGTTCACGTTTTTGTTTTCTAGTTGCTCGTTCTATTGGTGAAGCGGGCGGTGTTGCGTTTGAACGTGTCGTCACGCCCCCCGACTGGGTGCTTGACTATTGGCATCCTTTGGAAAAAGCTCACTTTCCGGAATACTTTAAAAGACGTGAATGTCGCAAATGTGAATATATTCAAAATTGGCATAAAGGTCAAATGTATTAGACGCAATAATTATATTATATGATTACCTGGGTACCTACGTTTGAAGTATTGTTTTGCGTCTTTCTGCCATTTCTGTGTGGGTAGACTGAGTAGATGTAAGTAGCCCGCGAAATTCAATTTTTTTAAATGTATTTTGCAATTTGCTGGTCAGTATTAAGTTGTACAACACAACTCTGAATGACATTAATATTTTCATGAAATCTTGACATATTAGGATTACCTATACTTACTTAAATTAACAAGTTGTATTACTTGTTTTGTCCTTTTTTAGCATGGGGATTCATGGATGCCACCGCTATAACACTGATCAATAGTTGTGTAAAAGTTTACGATCATTATCTTCTCATACTTTGACATTGGCAAAATCATCGAACGTAACCGATGGAGCCAGAACCTCAAAAAAAAAATAGAATAGAATAGAAGTTGTATTACTGATTCTAATGATTATAATGGGTCATGTATGAAAATATTAAATTGTCTCGATTTTTTTTCTGCACTTATGAATAAGCTAATACCATCTACAAAAAAAGTATCAGATTTATCTGATTAGTATTTCCAGAGAAATAAATTAAATTCTGTTAGAGGCGGCCATCGACAGTAACCCACGGATTTTTATTCAATTTCCTTAGCCTACTCAATTAAAAAGTAAAAACTGTAGATAATCATAACTTGTCAATTTGTCATAACATAACCTCACTTTTCACCTCTTGCTTTGTGTTTGTTTGCGATTTTATGGATAATATATCTTTACGACGACCCTCACACTTTGAATACTGGATTAGATTTCGACTGCCTTCGCGACGACCCCCACGCTTTGGACACTGGATTAGATTTTGAGAGACCTTTGTTATGATGGATGAATGTCAGACGGACGGTCATAGAGTATAGTAATAGATGGACGGTACAGATTATCTACAGTTTTTACTTTTTAATTTAGTAGGCTAAGGAAATTGAATAAAAATCCGTGGGTTACTGTCGATGGCCGCCTCTAACAGAATTTAATTTATTTCTCTGGAAATACTAATCAGATAAATCTGATACTTTTTTTGTAGATAGTATTAGCTTATTCATAAGTGCAGAAAAAAAATCGAGACAATTTAATATTTTCATACATGACCCATTCTTTAAATACATATTTGTTAAGGCGAATCAAATTTAATCAACGTACAACTTAATACTGACCAGCAAATTGCAAAAAATGCAAAAAAAATTGGATTTCGCGGGCTACCTTTGCACTTTTAAAATTCATTTGAGCGCCGGTTATGAATAGTTTACAGGTATGTCGCCACCCTTATTTACGTTTTGTTAATTAATGTTTGAATGAGCGCAGACCGAGCAGCAAAACGCTCGAGCATGTTCTTATTGTCCAGTTTTGAGGGGAGATATTATGCTCTAGCGTGTTGAAACACAGGCACACGCCATAGGAAATCATCTCGAACACTATATTCTGAAATCTATTTTAGTTGTTATTTAACTTATTTATCAATGAGAAACTGCTCTAGCATTGTGCTTCTCTGTCTTTGCTGATCCTTATGGTCATGTTACATATTACATACAGAATCGCCGTGTGTAAAGCCCCTTAGTGTTAGGTCGCCCTGCGTTAAACCAGTACTATTTGGTCTGACCGTTCGCGGATCAAAAACCATGTGGACCAACCACATGGTTTTGGATCATGAAAAAATCGGAAAGATCTTCGCCGTTCGTGCGAAATGGTCGGCAGTTTTTAACTGTATTCATGAATTGCTTTTTGCACTTACGACGAAACGAAACGAAATGTCAAATTCAAGTTGTCATGGTGACAATACTGAAATGACTGAATGTTCAATATTGTTGTTGACCACTTGCTTGTCAGTTGTCACTTGACCAGTGACTGGGAGTATTTGGCGGGATTTCTTCGAGTGAAGTCTAGTTCACACTTTCACAGTCTATAAGGCTGTTTTAATTATTCGCAAATTGATTCCTAGTGGATATTGTGATGTAAAATTGGTGTAGTTTTGTATCTCAAGTGTCTGCGCAACTGGCCAATATGTGTAATCATTGAAACAGACGCGATCCCGGTAAAATGGAGCTGAGAATTTTTTTGTAGTTTTGGCTACCTCAGCGAAGTTTACCGGGTAACTTGATTCGATACATTTACTGCCAAATACTCCTAATACATTAGAATGTGTACACCCATATTCTAATGTCATGTTAGACTCAAGATATAAATAAAATGAAACAAAGACGTGGCTAAAAGGTCTTAGCAACCAGGCCATAAAACTATTATTAAAAAAAAACCAGTTGACTGAATGTTTTTAGGTTATAATTGGTTATTGTTTAGAAGAGATTCTAATAAATTCGTAAATATTACAATAGTTGTTTTAATAAAAAAAAAAATTGAGCAAAGACTGTTAAGAATTTAGTGTAGGAAGGTATAGAGCTACTATAACTATGGCCGAAGAGTCGTCGCAGGAGGTTAAACAGCCGATTACGGAAGAGGAGAGAGTCGCACTATGTCAGAAACTGGATAAGGAGTTGGACGACTTTATTGATAGCTTAGAAAAGAAGAGATACACCGAAGGATGGCCCGAGGACAGATGGGAGGTAAGCTCTTATCATTAGCATCGTTATATTATCAACAAAAGTTAAGCTACACGATTACTGATAAATGCGGGCACTGACTGGACAGATCCACTCAATCTGTGTGGTTCATTCCTCAAAATACCATCTCGGACATTAACCGGCATGGTCCTCATATGGCCTGACCAAAATTATGTCTGGACTTTAAAAGAGACTGATTCTGAGTTTGTTTCATACTTTCTTCTCAGAGTAGTTGGATAGGGAATACCGAACTCAGCTGGTTTTAAAACATAATAATTTAATAATCTATGTAAAAAATTTTATTAAGTTTTGATAAGTTTAAATTTATCAACATTCTTGCTGAACACAGACCTTGCCAGTGTAGTAGGTACACCTGTTGGTGAAAAAATAATTGATTTTTCTTGCAGTAACATACTTTAAAATAATAAAAACTGGAACTGAACGTAAATATTTGCAACAACAGATGTTTCTTTAACACCTGGTCAAATTTAATTTAAATAATTAATATCTATTAAAAAAAAAATTAAAATGTTGTTATTAGTTCAAAAATTATTTAACCCATCAAGCAATCACCTACTAGATACAGTCTCCCTGTAAGTGCTCAATGGTTTTGATCATTATATTTGTTGTCTTTTCGAGTGCAATTTACTATGCAGTCACCGGTCCATAGAATGTTTTACCGGTTAAAGAACAGTTAAAAAAATTTAAATTGATATTAAAATGTCTTACCAAAAAAAACTATAATATTTTCAGGAGGAAATGGACAAGCATCCATTTTTTATGAAGTCAACACCGGATGATGGTGCCCTGTCCCCGCTGGCTGAAGGACTGGCCAAGCTCAAGTATGATCCTGAGGAGAACACCCCTGTGGAACTGGCCGGCAACTACAAGGAGGATGGAAACTTCAATTTCAAACATAAAAACTATAGAATGGCCATTTTAGGGTGAGTAATGTTTGAGAGCTTGAATTGTTTTAGCATGCTATTATGATTATTAGTTGAAGTTTGCAGTATGAAGATTTGAAAACAAACCATCTGAAACCTCGATGTTGATTTAATAAAGTTTATGATGATAAGCAAATATATTAAAGATTTCTTGAATAGCCCATATTGTCAGTGTAAGTTTTTTTTTGCCATTCTTACCAAGAGGTACCATATTACCCAGTAACTGGGTTGTGGAGGTCAAATAGGCAGTCACAACATTTGAAGTACTGGTATTCAGCCGAAACTGGTTAGACTGGAAGCCAACCCCAACATAGTTGGGAAAAGCCTAGGTGATGATTGTCAGTGTTTATCCATACTAATGTTACGCGCCACAAATAATGCCATTAGTTACCACTAGCGCCATCTTGTATCGGGTAGCAGAACTAGTACCTTGGCCTTGGTACTAGGACATTGACCCTTCCTGTAGGTACTAGTAGTTCCGAGAACTATCGACGTCGAGTCGGTCGGGACCGCTATGTACTCGAACATACTAGATGTTTATCGAGTGGCTCTGTGGGACTATATAAGGCGGGCGCGAGCCGCGAGACAGATAGTTTTGAGTAAGCTATACATGCGATAACATCGTAAGCGATATTCGAGTGCGACTAGAAGTGATCAGTAAGGGACATTGTGTTTCTTTATTTGTGTGTTTGAGCTGTAATTAGTGTTGGTGAGTAAAGTGTCATTTTTTGGTTATTAAATCGGTAGTTTTTATTGTCACGAACCCCAAGCTCGTAACAATTGGTGTCAGAAGCGAGGGATAAAAACATGCCGATTTTACCCAAAGACGACATGGAGGGTATCCGTACCCGGAGTCAACGCCAGCAAGAGACGGACCAGAGGCGATTTGGTGGAGCAATGCCACAGGGGTCGGAAGGCCAGCTACCGACCACGGAGGCCGGCCCGTCCACAGCTGCTCCAGCATCATCAGCACCAGATTTTGCTGCTCTGATGATGATGCTGCAGGAGCAGGCTCGCCGACAGGAGGAACAGGCTCGTCGGTTGGAGGAACAGCTCCAGCGGGACAAGGAGGAACAGGCCCGTCGGTTGGAAGAACAGCTGCTGCGTGACAGGGAGGAACAGGCTCGTCGACAAGAGGAACAGGCTCGTCGGTTGGAGGAACAGCTCCAGCGGGATAAGGAGGAGCAGGTGCGCCGCCAGGAAGAGCAGATGTTCCTGATGAAGGACCTTCATGCAACCTTGGGGAAAGACATGAAGGAGATGAAGGAGAAGGTTGCCCAGCATGACAACCGCCTGTCAGAAGCTGAAACTCAGATCAGCAAGATTAATGACGTCATTGCTAATGTGAAGCAAGAGTTGGGTAACCTTAAACTGGGTGATGGAATCGCAGCTCCCGTAGCTATAACACCTTCGCTACGTGGATTCAAAGTGCCACCGTTCGACGGAACTTCTTCCTGGTCGGCCTACAAAATCCAGTTTGAGGCTGTCATGAAGGCGAACGGGTGGAATAAAAGTCAGGCCATGACTGCCCTCACCCTGGGCCTGCGTGACCAGGCCTTAACTGTCCTCGAAGCTCTCGGTAAGGAAGTGACTTACGAGCAGCTCCTTGAGGCATTGGAGGCTCGGTATGGCGACGCTCACCTTGAACACGTGTATCGTGCGCAGCTCAAGGATCGCGTGCAACGCAGTAACGAAAACCTGCAGCAGTGGGCACTTGAAGTGGAGAAGCTGGTTCGTAAAGCTTACCAGTCCGTACCTGCACTTATTGATGTGAACCTGGTGCAGGCATTCATCGACGGCATCTGCGACCTTGAAGTTAGAGCTACTGTAAGGCTCGGTCACCACGGGACGCTGAAGGACGCCTTGGCCCATGCACTGGAGGTGGAAGCTGCGCGGCAGGATCATCGTTCCCATCGCGTCAGGGAGGTTGCAGCGGCTACAGTTCGCGAGCGCAGTAAAAGATACAGCCCTAGGTGCTACGGCTGTGGGGAAAGGGGCCACCTTCGATCCAGTTGCCCTAAGCGAACTGCAGAAAGGGAAGGTGGCTGGTCTCCAGAGGGTAGTGCGGCTAATAACACCGCCCAGCAGCAGCAGGACGGCTTTGTGGTTAAACACCGCAGCGGGAAGACTCTTGGCAACACAGATGCATTGTCAGGAAGACCTTGTCCTGAAGACTGTAAGCACTGTACTAGGCAGGAGAGTAAGGAAGTGGTACCTGTAAGGATGCTCAAGACAGACCTCAACAACGAGTGGAAGGAAAGCCTACAACGTGCCCAGCAGGAAGATTCGGACATCAAGCCGATTCTGGAGTGGATGAAGGCCAGAGCTCCTAAGCCCAGGTGGAGTGACGTCTCAGCGATGAGTTCGGTCACAAAAAGCTATTGGGCCCAATGGGACAGCTTGGTGGTTCAGGATGGAGTCCTGTGCCGTAAATGGGAAAATGCTCGGGGAGACAGCTGTCATTTGCAAATGGTTGTCCCTAAAGCTCAAGTACCGGATGTTCTACAGCTGTACCATAATGGTTGTTCAGGAGGTCATCTGGGAGTAAAACGGACTTTACTGAAGATAAGAGAACGGTTTTACTGGATCCACTGTCGAGACGATGTCGAGGATTGGTGTCGCAAATGTACAAGTTGTGCAGCTGTAAAGGGACCTCAGACTCGTAGTAGGGGTGCATTGAAATTGTACAATGTTGGTGCACCCTGGGAGAGGATAGCCCTTGACGTTGCGGGGCCGTTTCCAGAAAGCGAAAGTGGTAACAAGTATTTCATGGTTGTGATGGATTATTTCACTAAGTGGCCGGAAGTCTTCGCCATTCCAAATCAAGAAGCTTCGACAGTTGCGGATAAATTAGTTCATGAAGTCTTCTGTCGTTTTGGAGTACCTTTGGAGATTCACAGTGATCAAGGAAGGAATTTTGAGTCACAAATATTCCAGGAAACTTGTCGAGTTATGGGTACTCATAAAACAAGAACGACTTCTTACCACCCACAATCGGATGGAATGGTGGAACGATTTAACCAGACACTGGAGAGGTATCTAGCAAAAGTTGTGGAAAATCGGCAACGAGATTGGGACAAGCACATACAACCGTTTTTGTTGTCATATCGAAGCGCTGTCCACGAAAGTACATCGGTGACGCCAGCTTTCGCAAACTTCGGAAGAGAACTACGGCTGCCTGCAGACCTGATCACCGGAATACCACCTGATGCCCCACGCAGTGTAACTGATTATGCAAATGATTTGCGGAACAAGATGAATGACATTTATGAGCACGTCCGACAATCGGGCCAGCAAATGTCTGAAAGGATGAAAACCCGTTATGACCGCAAAATGAATAATAAAGGGTTCGACGAAGGTTCACTAGTGTGGTTGCACAATCCAGTCCGCAGCAAAGGGAAATCTCCTAAGCTTCAAGCTAAATGGGACGGACCGTACCGGATTGTGACAAAGATCAATGATGTAACCTACCGGATACAGAAAGGTGCAAGAGGTACTCCTAAGATCGTCCATGTGGATCGACTGGCGCGTTATTATGGAGCCAATAATGCTCGGGACGAGCATGTCTTAGGAGGGGGCAGTGTTACGCGCCACAAATAATGCCATTAGTTACCACTAGCGCCATCTTGTATCGGGTAGCAGAACTAGTACCTTGGCCTTGGTACTAGGACATTGACCCTTCCTGTAGGTACTAGTAGTTCCGAGAACTATCGACGTCGAGTCGGTCGGGACCGCTATGTACTCGAACATACTAGATGTTTATCGAGTGGCTCTGTGGGACTATATAAGGCGGGCGCGAGCCGCGAGACAGATAGTTTTGAGTAAGCTATACATGCGATAACATCGTAAGCGATATTCGAGTGCGACTAGAAGTGATCAGTAAGTGACATTGTGTTTCTTTATTTGTGTGTTTGAGCTGTAATTAGTGTTGGTGAGTAAAGTGTCATTTTTTGGTTATTAAATCGGTAGTTTTTATTGTCACGAACCCCAAGCTCGTAACACTAATATTATAAATGCGAAAGTATGTCTGTCTGTTAACTCTTTACACTTAAACCTCTGAACCGATTTAGATGAAAGGAGATGTCCGCTTTTTGTATGGACGTTGGTTTTTTATTCCAAGAAAAATCTAACCAGCATCAAACTCGGTTCAATTAAATACGACAAAAATATGGAACTCAGAACTACTGAAATAATATTTTTAAACCCCTCCATTTAAGCGAAAAATCATAAAATAATAATTGATGTTATTTGTAGTTGGCAACCCTAATAAATACTCCGTCACTCTGTGACAATGTCATATTTGACAGATGTTTTTCAGCTGTCACTGGCGTTAGAGATGTGCCAACTCAGGATTACTCGGATTGAAATTCATGTGACTCGAGTTGAACTCGAGTTACGGAACTCTGGTAAATGGATGAAATTGAACGAATTATTGTTTTTTCACCTCTGTTTCGCGACGATTTTTTTTTATAGATTCGCAAGGAAACGTATATTGAGACTATTTTAATTATTTAAAATACAATTTCAGTAGAATTTAAATATAAAATAAGGTTCAAATACATGCCAAACCAGAGACGTCAATCACGTACTCGCTTCTTCATTTACCGTGGCAATATAATTCAACTCGATCGCGGCATCTCAATCTGAGCGCAACTCGAATAATCGAGTTAGCCATACATAGTCACCAGCTCAAAGTGTTATCGATTCTTGCCGAAAAAGATCCTTAGAAGATTAGATGTAAATATATTTAGTCCATTTTATGAAAATCAAGAAAGATACCTTAATAAACGATTTCTCATCAGTAAAATCAGGGATTTTTTTAGTTCAGGGAATTCGTTAATAACAAATTAAGTACCATATATAAAGAGTATTCGGTATAAAACAAGACATTTATTTTCTTAATGATTTTAAAAAGTTTAGAAAATAAATAATATATCTTATAGTCTCAATAGAAAACACAAATGTTGATTTTCTATGCTAAAAATTGATTAAAAAAATCGATTGTTTTCGCCCGATAAAACAATTAATTGAGGTCAGATCGCCATCCCTACCGGCTCCATGCGTCATTCGTCCGACGTCATGCTCCTACATCAAAAATTGATTGACGTTGACGCTCACTGCCAGTAATGACAGTTCTCCTGTGTCAATTTTGACAAGTTTACTTTTTTTTTAGGTGTGTTCATTTTATTATTCTAGATAATTAGAAGGTTTGTTCGTTTTAGATGTAAATTCTCACGAAAACAAAAAACGATATTTCTCAAAATTGGAGGTCTTTAAAAATATATGATATAACTAGAACGACTAGTTTTAGGGATGTCTATCTAAATATATTTAACTTACTCTGGTTGGAATTATTAAATAATAAAAAACCATTTCTGGACATGTCCTTTGGTTTAAAGATAGTTTGAGTCCCGGGAAAGGACATAGGATAGTTCCCGATATTCCCACGGGATCGAAACTTACGCGGGGCGCTGCTAGTTTTTATATGCGATTTGGTTTTTGACAATTGAATTAACAAATCAAAAACAAATACAGTTATTTTCTCATGTGAAACAATATTACTGGCACCTTGTGATATTTTGAAAAATGGTATTTTTTTTAGTTACAGTCTGTTAAAGATAAGTGGTATGTATATTAACCTAGTCTTCTTTTGATTTTTATTATTTCCTAATTTCTGATATAAAATATACAGGGTGTATGAGGTGTATCTAAGACACCCTGATAGTTTTTTTTCCCATATACATATGTATAACCTATCTTAGTAAAACCTATATAGGTTTTACTAAGATAGGTAACTATAGGTTACTTTAACCTAAAACCTCTTTTATTTATTAATGGTTGTTCAGTTTTGAGGTTTTTGTTCAGAATCAGAAACATACATCCTGCGGTGCTATTCTGTAAAAATCTCACAGTGAAAACTTAGGTGAAGTGAGTGTGATGTGAGCTGTCAATAGTGTGATTTCCTAGCAAAAACAAACTCACTTCACCTAAGTTTTCACAGTGAGATTTTTACAGAATCGACCGGCCGTACAGCTTCTTCTTTATAATTTTTTGATATAGGATGTTATCATGGTCAATTATTGATCATGATTTCTTAGCAAAATATAGATATAAATAGATTTTTAAATTAAATTAATAAAAAAGTTAATTACATAGAAGAACGAAAGTACAGTCGGCAACAAAAGTCGACACTTCAGTTTTTTTAATTTCAGTTATTGAGCAAAATATTTGTACAAAATTGCATTGTACTTCTGGTGCAATTTGAACAAATATTTTGCTCAATGACTGTGATTAAAAGAACTGAAGTGTTAATCGATTTTTGTTGCTGACCGTACATGCAAATATAATAGTACCAACTTAAATATTTTGCAGTTACACTGAGGGCATCAAGCAGAGATGTAATGACGCCGACGTCAATGCAAGTCTATACAACAACCGAGCAGCATCACATTGGCATCTAAAGAACTACAGATCAGCCTTATATGACAGCGAGAAGGCCTTAACTTTCAACCCGAACTACACCAAGGCTCGGGTACGCGCAGCCAAGGCAGCCCTCGAAGTAAACAAATACGACTCCTGCATTGAATACTGTGAAAAACTATTAGAAGGCGAAAAAAAAGACAAAGAAATAATAGAACTCCTCAACACAGCAAAAAAGAAGAAGTTACAACACGACCGCGACCTAAGAAAGAAAGAGAGGAAAAATGCAAAGGATGGTGAACAAAAAGAGTTGGTGATCAAAGCAATCATTGAACGAGAAATTAAAATATCGAAATGCGATGACGAAGATGATATAGATCTGTCTAAATTAGAACCTAGTTTACCGGGGTCCCAGGATGCCATAGTACATCTCGAAGATGGAGTATTAAGGTGGCCTATATTACTTCTGTATCCGGAATACCAAATGACGGATTTCATCAGAGATTGCCCTGAAAACGTGCCTCTGCAAAGTCAGTTAGAACAGCTCTTCCCAGCGCCGTGGGACGAAGAGAACAAGTACAATTGTTCGAAAATTAATGTCTACTTCGAAGGCTACGATAAAATGCCTCACGTGATTCATCCTGCAAAGAATCTGGGAGATTTATTAGTGACGAAGTATTTCGAGCTGAAAGCTGGGACGCCCGCGTTTTACGTGCTGCCCCGCGGCAGCGTCATCGAGCGCAGGTTTTTGGAGAGTTATATTTAAGTGTGTTAACGTTTATTTTTATAATAAATCAAATTTTACATTTTGTTAAAATATTTATTTTTCTAAAACTACCTCATCCTTAAGGGGGAAGCGCTAAGGTAGCCCACGAAATTCAATTTTTTTTTACGTTTTTTGCAATTTGCTGGTCATTATTAAGTTGTACGTCGATCAAAATATGATTATACGGCCGTAACAAATATATATTTACAGAATCATAATAATTAGAATCAGTAATACAACTTGTTAAGTTAGTATAATCCCAAAATGTCAAGATTTCATGAAATAGTCCTTCTTTGGGATTAATTGGTCTTAGAGAGTTGTGTTGATGACTTTAATGATTATAATTCTGTAAATACAAATTTGTTACGGCCGCGAATCATATATTAATCAACGTACAACTTAATACTGACCACCAAATTGCAAAAAACGTAAAAAAAATTGATTTCGCGGGCTACCCTGGCGCTTCCGCCTTAAGTAATTCATTTAATTAAGGCATATGTAACTAACATCTATCTAATTCCAATTTGATGATACCAATTGCCACAAATACTGGTACTTCCATAGATACCCAAAAGTCTTTTTTTTTAAATGGTCTCTCGCAGGTCTGTTATGGAGGTTGTCGGCTGCTTAACCGGGCTTGTCTCAATAAATTAAGGCCTCCAGCCAGTGCTTAAAATATTAAAAACTAAGCGACTTCACGCTAAATGCACCCCCTGTGGGGTACGGACCTCGGCTTAGGGCGTCGCTGGGGGAGGGTAGCAAGGGACAGGCTGGAGATACCTATCGAAAAATCTGACGTTAAACAATAAAACAACATAGCTAATTGTAAGAAATATATTATTCGATATCCTGTTCGTCCATGTCGTAACCCTGCTGGTGCGGGTAGAAGTCTCCGGGCGCCTCGAATTCCTTCTGATCGCCCAGCCCCCCTGGGTAGGGGTGGTGGGGCATCGTGCCCATCCATTGTGGGTACCAGTAGAGACCCTGGACAGAAGGAAAGATAGATTCAAAAATTCCTGAAAGATTATTTAGTGATCTTGAGTCAGGCGTTGAAAATTCATGTTGGCAAAGTTACTGTTCCATTGCGAATTTATATTAGTTTGAATAAATCGCGGGCATGGGTAATATGTACAGTCACCAAAAGAGATAAGTAACCGCAGGGTCGTCGGATATACATATGTAGTTGAATTTTAATAAGAAACCGATGGAGGTTTTCGAATGAATTTGATAAATTAACTATATGTTTTCTATTAACCTTTTAACCGCCTACGTCGGATTAATCCGACAAATATTTTCGGGCCCCTGTCGCCAGAGTCGTATATTTCCGACCAAAATTTCACTGCTCGTTTAATCGGCTTTTTTATTTAATTACGCTGTATTCTATCAAAAACATGTATAAATAAGGTAAATAGTTAACTAAGTAATCATTTACAGTTTAATATACTTTGGTCTCTTAATTAGAAGTCCTAAAAATAATGTCCAAAGTTAGATGAATTACTAACATTATTTTTTAGAAAATTGTATTGATGTGCAACGCCCATGACGGCAAAATCCGACATGAGGGACGGGACATATGCCAAGATTTACCGATACAAAAATAAACATAAATCAAAATATTTCTCGTTATACTGACTAATTAACTTTAAAACAAATACAGCAATTGTTAATAAACCATTTTTTTACAAATACTTGTGAGTATTTCATTTAATTCCTTTAAAATTTAGTAAATTTACTTGTGAAATGTCAGCGACTGAATTGATGGTTCCCATCCCTAGCCTACATGTTCCGAAACTTACTTTGTTAGTACGCCCTGCGCCCCGGTCGGATAAAGCCGACCGCTTCTTACGTCATAAACGAGTGCCGACTTCTGGAATTTTCCATCAGTGTTGTGCTTGTGCATGTAGTTTTACGTTCGTATGTCGATAAATGTACATGACAGAAATTTATCATGACGACTACTGAAGAGTTAATACGAATTCTAGAAGGCGATGAAAATGAAGAATTTTTAGCAGACGAAGAGTTTGACATTGATGTAGAGGTAATTCTTTTTTTTATTACATACCTAGTTATTATATTTTAATTTATTGTGTAGTATGGTGGTGATGTCTGAATGGAAATTTTAAACTTAATTATAGTTGAGATGGCGAGAGCGCGCCGTGCGATGAGAATGCGCGCGCGGCCACTCTGGAACGATGTTTCTGATTGGTTGGAGCGCGAGTCACGTGTGTGCTCGCTGACTCGCTCGTAGATACGTAGGTAGAGTTTATTTTGTGCGTGCCGCCGCTTTGCCACACACCACACAGAATCGCACTGCTAATTTTGCTTTTGTAGGCTATTCAAGTTTTCCACCTTAAGACCGATGTGAGTTTTCCACTCACACAATTTATTACTCTACAATTATTATTTTGTATTATTTCAGATTCAAGGAAACAATGTCACAACCACTAATTGGACAACGCAAATTGCTACCCCAATGATAGAAGAATTCGACGACTTTGGCGCGACGTGACTATTGACGACCTTGACATTTTCCTAGCAGTAACAATGCTTTTCACTGGAAACAAAAGAATAACAATTGAAGAACACTGGTGTACAGACCCGTTATTACATAGTACGGTGTTCCATAAAATAGATATTGCTCAATTCTAGGACTGGTATCTTTTTATGAAGCACCTGCAGGGACAAGTAGTGTACCGAGATTGCACAATATAAAAATGATGATTGACCACGCTCATGAAACTGTCAAAACAACATTATCGTTACATCTAAGTCAATAGGTAAACTGATAATGACATTGTGAAGTAAATTTTTTATTTTTATGTTTGTTGTAAATTAGTGTGATACAAATTGTGATTGTGATAAATATCGTTACCATCTAAGTCAATAGTTAAACTGTTATTGACGTTGTCTAAGTAAAATTTATATTTTTATGTTTGTTGTTAATTGTTTAGTAGAATAACTGGAGTATAAATGAATACACAAAAGAACTCTGTTTTCTTCTCTGGACTGATTTTATTGTGAATAGCCTAAGTACTAATTAATAAATCGTTCAAATTTTTAAACACTTTTTTGTTTTACTGGCTTACGAAAAATGCCGAATAATTTCGTAAGGTAAGTAAGTAGTATTCAAGTAGGTAACTATATCTCCACCAAGCTAAGTTGCACCTTGCTGGAATGCGGCGTGTAGCCGTGTACCTATGTATAATATAATGTTAAAAACAATAAACGCAAAGTAAAATCTAACAAACATTTGTTTATTTTTTAAAGTCATCGCGAATCCTTTTTTGCAAGCCGTACCTAAGCGTCAGTGTGACGTAATCGACGCGAGGTGCAAACTTAGGTTGGTCGAGTTGTAGTTGTTAGTTAACCACGCTCGCAAATGCAAATGTCGTTATTAAAACGAAATATCGACATCGAAAAATTAATTATTGCACATCCCTCTTTGATGTAGGTATTAATTTTTTGATTCACTGTGCCGGGCGCTGGGGGCACGCCAACCGATATGAAGTCGGGCGGTTAAAAGGTTAATTAAATTAAATTTTGTTCCAAAACATCCACCGGTTTCTTACTAAACTTCAACTACATATATCAGACGACCCTGGTTACTTATCTCCTTTGGTGACTGTACTTATTACTACTGCACGCGTAGCATAGCACTAAGCACCGCCGTAGAAACGGGTTTTGTCGACGGAAGAATAGACAAAATGACAAATTGTAGAAATATTTGTACGCATTCTACGCGTCTAAGCATGGCAATGTGTCATTTTGTCTATTCTTCCGTCGACAAAACGTCGTCATGCTAGGTGTGCAGGTCGAATACAAAAGCTCCTCTTTGGAAATCAGTATTTTTTTTAACTTTTAAAGTCGTAAGAATAATGCTACTCTTGTATAGTTCCATCGAATTAATATTGTAACGGTACTTTTACAAGAGATGGTCCCCAGTCGTTAGTCCCGCCTTTCAGATATTGGCGCCGATTCCCTTGTTCACAAACTAAACTAAATTTAAGTTCAGTACATCTTTTTCTTTCTATTTCATTAAGAAAAGGACAGAAGATAAATGGTCCTGTCAAATTAGACAGCGCCTAACGTAAATTGACGTATTTTTGGTAGCCATGTTTTTAATCACGTCTAAACTTGCAATGGAGTATCTTAATTTGACAGGACTAAACTAATATTTATCTTCTGTCCTTTTCTTAATTAAATAGAAAAGAAAAAGATGCACTGAACTTAAATTTAGTTTAGTTTGTGAACAAGGGAATCGGCGCCAGCCCCGGATCTACGATTTTTTCCAACCGGGGCAAAACCTTGATAGTGGCGCCCCCTCCCAGTGGTGTTTGAGAAAAACTTGCAAATTGTTGATTTCCACTACGATAATATATGATTTCACTAATAAATTAGTTTATTAACGCTGATTACTCGCAAACGCAATCAACCACATAAACAAACAGTGTTGTCACTTGACGTTCAACTGTTTGAATTTGTTCGGCTCGGCTCGTATAGATATGTGACGGAGATTCCCTTGGCAGAAAGATCACGGACACTACGCACGCGTTCAAAAATTTACTTGATCTGTTAAGATGCGTTCACTTAGTATGTGTTCAAAAACTAACTGGGCGTATGGAAATAGAAAAGTTTGATTTTCAAACATATTATATTAAGATTCGATTACTTGTTAAAAACCTATGAGATTGTAGGAAAAGAGGCTTCATTTGTTCGATATTTCGAATTCTTGTCTCAAGGATTTGGCGCCCCCATGAAACTGCCGCCCGGGGCAAGTGCCCCGTTTGTCCCCCCTTAGATCCGGGGCTGATCGGCGCCATTGTCAGCAGATCTAATCTGAAAAATCTCACCGTGAAAACTTAGGTGGAGTGAGCTTGAAGTGCGCTGTCAATAGTGTCAATCCCTAGCATCAGAACGAATGACAGCTCACTTCAGAGTCTTCCTCCTTACCTTATTCCCGCCAGCGGAGTTGCAGGTGAACCTGTCATCGTGGAGATCGATCATGTCTAGGTAACTCTTGCCCGCGATGGAGCCGTAATTTGGCGGGTACATGAACAAACAACCGTCCAGAATATCTGCATGGGGTAGACAAAATAATCAATATTTAGCACTATAAGTGCCCGGTAGCAGCTGGGGGATCGATTGGAGAAGCCTTTGTCCACTAGTGGACTGCCGTAGGCTGATGATGATGACCATAAGGACCTGTTTCAGTGTCCTAATGGGCACTATGATAGTGCCCTGAGCTTAAGGACATTGCAGGTAGGTACTTGGTCGAGATAATGGAAATGCTCGGCCCAGGCTAGCATTCATAATGCGGGTTGCAGATCTAAGCGTTAGTTTAGCTTAGCTTGCGCACCCAGTTTTCCATACTTGTGTGCAGACCGCAAACTATGTAGAAGTATGAAAAATTTATCTCAGCTATGCGAGCTAAGCTAGACTACCTCTGGTCTGCAACCTGCATAAGGCTGTGAAGGTAAGCAATGAAACTATGTGTTCCAACTTCCACCACAGGTAAGTGGTGTAGCGGAAAGGGCGAAATGTGCTATGAAAATGCTCGCCTATGTAAATAACTTCGTTCATATAATTCACAACCTTTGTTACGTAGTTTAGTGAATCTCTTAGGCAAGCGAAGGCTGTGGCAGAAGCACCAGCGCAATAAACACAGCATTTCAGCTCACATATTAGTATTCCTTTACTCTCATACAGTTTGGAAGAATCTTACAAGGCACAGTGATGTTGTCTTCCTCTGCTTCTGGCTTTGGCGTCGGCTCGATGTATGGAGGCACTGGGTCGATGCCAGATCCCGGGTCGCCGGGGATCAGAAACGGACCTGGGTAGCAGAAGATTTAGCTGGTGTGTTAGAAAATGATCGTTTGTCGAAGTTATGATACTGTTTTGCTCAGATTCTGAGCTGTTTTGCTCCAAATCTCGAAGAACTATGACTGTAAAGTAAGTAAGTAAAAAATATTCGTTGTGTAGGTAGGTACCTATTCAATCTCATTTCTATCAACAACTATACAATTATACATATAGCTGACCCGGCGAATTTCGTACCGCCGCAGTATCAATAAGAACGAATGTATGAGAAAATGAATTAAATTCATTTTTTTTTTTGGTGAATTTTACCTACTATGTTTTTGTAGTTATTCTACTATTTGGGGCGGAGACAAATTCAACAAATCAAAGATCTTAAAAATCGGTCCAGCCGTTCTTGAGTTATAAATGGTGTAACTAACCCGACTTTGTTTTATTTATATAGAAGATAGATAGATAGAAGATAATGGATAAAGATAATAAGTGGGTAGGTACACGTAATCGACGAGATCAATCTTGCAGTGAAATACAATGTCCGAAGATAAAAAGATTGCAAGAGAAAGTGTTTTAGAGATAAGAAAGGAAAAAAAGAAGAAGTCGAAATAAGGGTAGAACCCTTATTCCAATTTCATTGGGGTCAGCGCAGCATCTTGTTTTCTACCTTCCTTCGACGTCGATGATAGAATAGGGCCCTAATTCACTAATTCCTTACCGAAACCACGTCAATTCCTCAGCTAATCCCGCCAATCTCGCGTTGATTTCCCGCTGTTTCGTTCATTATGTCATAGAGAATTACGGCCAATAATACTAAGCCAGGTAGATTTTACCCAGTAACTGAGTTGTAAAGGTCAGATAGGCAGTCTCTCCATGTAAAATACTGGTATTCAGCTGCATCTGGTTAGACTGGAAGGCGACCCCAACATAGTTGGGAAACGTTACGCAGATTATGATGATATTTTTACCTCCATAATGGTTGGTGTAGTTCCACTCACAGACGTGATGGTCGCAGATCAACGGAGAGTGCGGCTCTTTGGTGTAGTACGTGTTACCGTTGGGTATAGTCTGCAAATAAATCACATTTAAAATTGCTATTATTAGGGCTGATTTTTCAATCGACAGATAATAAAATTGACGTCTGACAGTTTTTGTATGGAAGAACTGTCAAAAATTCAAAATTATTCCTCTGATAAAATTAACTAACGTTGGAAAAATCAATCCCAAGAGTAGGGTCGACTTTAAGAATATCTAAGCCTAAGGACGATGATGAGGGATGTCCGAAAGGGTTACCGCTGGCCCGGAACATAAAGGGCTAAGGAACGAACACGGGTGGGTTTTAGTCAGTAAGAGTCTGACACTACCTTCCGCTTCATCCAGAGCAGGAGGGGTCATTTGATGATTTCTCATCCTCAAAAACAAAAAATAAGGACGATCTTTAAGAATATGTGTCAAGGAGCCTATTGTGACGGTCCACTCTCTCTCAAACTGGTTGCATTGGAAACTTTATGACTGACGAATGTCCGTTCCTAAGAAGATTTTTTCTCCGACACACGGAACATTTGCCAAGTGAGCTCGAAGACTCACTTAAATGGCCACAACACATAGTGTTAAACTGTGAGCGAAAGCCAGTACCAACTGTAAACTGCAGTTAAATTTTTCCAAGCAATACATTATATAGAATCTATTGGCTGGTGATCAAAGTCGTAGAGACAAAGTTTTAAAAGGTCGGGAAGTATCAAGTATCATAGCCGCATAAAAATAAAATTTTCTTACCAGCAAATAATCGTAGTGCCGGTAGCGAACGCCCTGTATATTGAAGTCCAGTATGAAAGATCCTGACGTGATGATGCAGGACGCAGCAGACAGCGGAGGCAGCTTGTACATCTCTGTACCACACTTGACGATAGCCTTCGGTAGAGTGGACACGTCGCGAACTCTTTGCACGAGCTTCTTGAAGGGGAACCTTTTAGAACAGATACCCACCTTTTTCAGATATAACTATAGTCCGTTTACAGTTATTTTACGTCTGACAGCAGGAACGAGAATAGAGATAACAATGATTTTGACGGATCTGTCAGCGGCAGCAACTCGACAGCAAACATATTAGAATGAGAATAAAGATGCAAGATGCAAAAACTGCGGTAAAATAACTGTGAAAGGACTGTATTACAGTAGGTTTGGAAGGATGTCTGCATTGTTTAGACGTTTGGGGGCGTGCATTAATTACGTGAGGTGATTTTGGAGATTTTTGGACCTTAGTGCGATATCGTGATATTTGGCTCGATACCCCCTCCCCCTTCTCTCTAATCTCACGTGAGATTGTTCAAAATGCGTATTTTCAGTGTAAATATGTTAATCTATGCTACATTGAGTTGGCTTTATTAAAAAAAAAAAAAACACTGGCACTCCGGTAGTGCCGACAGAAGTGAAAACTTGAACAATTACGAGTGTATTTTGTGAATCGTCTTATAAACAAAACACGCGTGTTAAGGTGTGTTCCTTATTTTATAGGGTTTTTTGCAAATCAGGTATGATGACCAAAGTGACTGGTTTATTCTTCTCGTGAAAGGAATTTATTCAGATTTACAAATAAGCACACAGTTATATATCCGTGGTTCAGCGCCATCTCGTCGTTGTTGGATGAACTACGTAGTTAGTACGCGAGGCCCTCGTAGTTCTTCCCGATGTGCATAGATGGCGCTGTCCTCAACAACGCGCGTCTTAAGTTTTACGTCTGACGTTAGTACGCGAGGCCCTCGTAGTTCTTCCCGATGTGCATAGATGGCGCTGTCCTCAACAACGCGCGTCTTACGTTTTACGTCTGACGTTTTACGTCTTACGAATTTTCGATCAGGGTCACGTGACCTGACGCGAATTTAGAAGTTTTTACCCATTCCAAAAAAAGTACACAGCGCCGCTAAAGAAGTTTTCACTTCAAAAAATGTTTAATTATTTTTATTAAGACTAGTATTTAAGATTATTAAGATCGTAGTCTAGAATCACAGTAAAAAAAATGAACTAATTCAACCCAGTTTTCTCGCAATTTTACACTGTTTCTTGCGAAAAAAAAATACGTGATACTTGCCTTCTGCCCCACGTGAGATTGGGTGAGAATCGGCTTGACGCCTAAACGCGTCACGTAATTAATGGATGCCTTTCGTAAGGTTGTAGACCGTCCTAACTGTTGCAAACTAGCTGTGGCGCGTTTGAATTCGTTTGGAACCATAGTGCATAGGTATTAGGTGCCTACAGTACAGAGATAGTATCGAAAGAACCGTTCCACCATCCATCGAACCATACCATCATTCTCACTATGAGATTACTAAATATGAGTTGGACTAACCTGAATACACAAATACCTACATGGCACTCCAAACCATGTAAGTAATTGTCAGTTGGGAAAGAAATACTCGGGTCGTCCAATAAATAGTACTTCGATTCATCGTGGAAGTGCAGAAACCCGAGAAAGACGAAGGACCTGTCTTTGCAGTAGGGAGCTACCCCTCTGCCCATGTCGTAAATATCGCTGTAGAGCTCCGATATGAAGATGTATACGTTTCTGCCGCAGTAAAATTCTGGGGGCAAAGGTTCAATGATCGACTATTCGGTAGTTTAGAGGTGGAAAACAGGTCAATTGAAAATAAATAGGATGCTGATAGGTTTAAAATGGTCTTTAAACTGATCTGTCATCGTTTTCTGGAAGAGAGGAGAGCTTCTCGTCGAATTACAGCGCATTTATCGATAGATAAAATATTCTATCCAGAGCTTTATTTCTCTTGTCTAGGGAAAGATCCGTAGATATAGAGACCAAGTTAATTGATCTTTATTCTATATGTACGTATCTTTCCTCTCTTCTATTCTTCTCTTCTCTCTGCTCTTCTATCTTGACTCTATTCTCTCAATCCGTCTGTGAATAAGATTAAGGCCTTACCTTGGCTCATATAAAACTCCATAGGCACGGGGCCTCCAGTGTAGGTGGCCTTTCGTTCAGCAGCCACCGCGTTGTGGTTCTCATACATCGTCAGCATGTTGTCTATGACGTCATCTAACGTGATTAGCAGGACCTGGTCGGTGTTAAGTCATGAAAAGCAGTGAATAAAGTCTAGGCAATAAAAATGGTCAATAAGCAGTAGCTAGTAGGTTTTAGCTGAGTTTAGCGATCGTTTTCCACGACTATTTGGAATTTAATGTTCTTGCATTGTATGTATTTTGGAGTAGTTAAACTATTTTTGGACTTACCTTAAGTTCTTGTATGTGTAGTCTAACAAATCGGCTTAAATGATCTGATGCTATGTGGACTCTCTCGTTGATAAGGTACTAGGAAACAAAATTCATAACTTTTACAATAACATTTAAAATTTTAGCTTACTTAGCAGTGAGAGATTAAAGAAGTAGCGAAAACACTACCGTAGAAATAGATTACTACAC
The DNA here is from genome assembly GCA_927399505.1 of Luperina testacea. Lineage (NCBI taxonomy): Eukaryota > Metazoa > Arthropoda > Insecta > Lepidoptera > Noctuidae > Luperina > Luperina testacea. The sequence goes on along the minus strand of OV656777.1, from coordinate 8,342,397 downwards.
AAAAGAGGTAGCGAACACGGTTGAAATTAAAGGATCTCGGTAAAGGATCGAGTGAAGAACATCCAGCCTTCCATGGAAAACTAGCCGCTGTCAACGTGGTGACTGGTTAAACTTTTCACTACTGAATGAGCAAGTTGCAAAAAGCTCGTGGAAACACTTTCGATTACACCCTCGGCTGTGCCGGTCTCACCGTGAAAACTTAGGTGAATTGAGCTATCAATTTGTGTCAATCCCTAGCATCAGACGGAGTGACGGTTCTCTTCAAGCTCACTTCACCTACGATTTCACGGTGTAACTTTTACAAATTGATCGGCATATATCGATATTCTTTTGTTTTTTTGGGGTTAGGTGTTGGTACCTGGTCCTCAGCAGTCTTGATCCTCAACATCTCGTTCTGGTAGAGCCACAGGTTATCTAGTTTGTCCGTGGGGTCGTGGCCGTAGATCTCGAACGCGTCTATGATCATGGCGAGGGTGAGGTTCTCGTTCGACTCGAGGCAGCATGGGTGGTTTCGTAGGTTGTATGGTAGCTAGGTTAGAAGGAAGTGTAAGTTCAAATGATAGTTCAACAGATTTTTTCTTGGTTTATTCGGCGAGTTAGGTGTGTGAGAGAGAGAGAGTGATTTGTATGTTCTCTTATTTTGCTCATTTTTTTAAATAATTATACGAAAGATGCTCATGGTAAAGGTATGTGGAAAAGCAAGGCAGAGAAAGGTGATCTGCCAGTCAATTTTGTGAAAATCTCACCGTGAGAACTTAAGTGAAGTAAGGTGCCTTTCCACCTATAGAGCAGCTATCAATAGTGTCAATCACTAGCATCAGGTGGAAACACCGCTCACTTCAAGCTCATTGGCGTAGCTAGAGATTTTGTCTAGGGGGAGCCGTCAAGGTGAACTAACCACAGTCATTTAATGAGAGATCATAAATGACGCCTCGTAATAAATAATCCCACCAAACATATTTCGTGTAAAGTAGGAGGTTGCCAAGATTTAAATAACGCTTTCACTGTTAAAAAGTTATCAGAGCCAAGCCCCTAAACCTACCAAGCCTAACCCTACAAACCTTACATCTTGGCCACAATGTACGGCTATAGTAAAAAGCGATTAAACAGTAAGTCATTCTTCAATAATGTCGATTTTTCTAGGATGGGCAAAGAAGTACCTACATATCTTGGGTAGGCATTGCCCACTCTTGCCCCCCCCCTAGCTACGCCCATGTAGAAGCTCACTTCATCTAAGTTTTCAAGGTGAGATTTTTACAAAGTATATAAAATAAAACATAATTAAAAAAACATAATTTAAAAAATGAAAAAAAAAATAAAAATAATGGCGCCCACCATAGGACCTTTTTAAACGGTTTTAAATAGTAACACATTAAAAGAAGAATACTTACAGTTATCTGTATAAGGAGGAGACTTAATAGAAACAGCACGCATGAGTGAATGCGCGCGTCCATTTTGTAAACATGGCGGCTGATCGGGTAGCGCGCGCGGGAACAATTAAACAAATTGCCAATTTAAATGGCTTACCTTATCAATATCTTGACCTTGATACTTATTATTTAATTGAGACTAGAACATTTTATGAGCTTGCTTCATGGAAAAAGAAATAATAAAATTTAAAACGTTCTTTTAACTAAGATTTGCAACTGTCAAGAAATCTCTTAGAGATCGGTAACATTCGGTACCTATCATTAACTCATTAGTGACAGTGAGTTGCTACGCCCGTATGTTTTTTATGCAAAAAACAGGATTATATCGACGTTAGGTGGATTACTCCCTCTCACTGAGAGGAGGCGTGTGTGTGTGTCCCAGCAGTGCGAACATTATAGGCTGCTATTAGTATGTTCGAAATACAAGTGCATAAGAAAGTACTCCTCGTCCATAGCAATTCTAAATAAAAGTTTCTGAAACCACTTACTTAATTGATAAATTTTCTTAAAATTAAAAAACTATTTTTTTGATTACCTGTCCCTATCCTTATATTATATCACAAATCGTAAATTTTATTTAAAAATAAACTCTCAGTAGCTTTTGATACACTTTCATCTAAATTTTGATATATAGGTACATACAATATGAAGTATTATAAGAAAATGAATAGTATTTAGTTCTCGAACAGTGTTTTACAAAACTGCCTGCAAACCATAGACATGTTTTGATAACGCCTAGAGTGTTGGGAGATAAACTACGTCAAGGGGTGGGGGTGCCACAAGGAAGTATACTCAGCCCTTTACTACTTTTCACGTATTAAATACACAGAGGATTTAGTAATACCACAATAATAGAAATAAAACAAATATCGAATAACATTTTATATTATTTAAAATACACACCTAGAATTGTTCATTTCATCACAATACATATTATTAAGTATATTTATACAACATTATTGCACTTGGATACATTTCTAAATATTCATATGGATATAAGCATGGATATTTTAATCAAACCTAAACGGTTAGGCGTAATTGAAGACAAGCATCGTTTTTATTCATAAAGATTTTACCGCCGAAATCTTGGAAGCCCAATTTCTTATGCTAGATATACAGATGGTGGATTCCTTAGACTAGCATGTGAGTTTTATTTATATAGTGAATTATTTTATATAGTTTTATATGCAGGGTAATTACCCTTCATATTGTTGAAACTGATTTCAAAACCTGTTGCAGTGAGTCATAAAAAACGACTTACATAGGTATTCGTGACAAGAGTCCAACTTTCGAGTTCTATGTAACTTCGAGATCCGTAGATTTGTAGGCTGCAGTCTTCATCTACAATGATTGCCGATAGCTTGCAGCCTTATAAAAATTATCCTTAGCCGTATTTTTTGACTTTGGCTGATTCATTATTGCCTCTATCTCTTGATTTACAATTATTATTTTCAAATGTTTAAATTTTCTAGCTATTATTTTATCTATTTTCCTTTTTACCGAAATCTGTATACCTAATATAAAGTTTCAAAACGTTGGTATCACAATAATCACATATTCTCAAAATATGTTTATGTAACGTAACTAACTAGTCTAATCAACATGTATAATTTAGTACAATACTCTATTAATATAATCAACAACAATTATATTTTAAAAATGGAAGACATCATTTGGATATACTCGTCAGGATCGTCTAGTATACTTCACCAACATTCTTCTTATTAAATAAATTGTATAAGTTTGTAAATAGATCTTTCAGTATGACTAAACACAATAAAAATTATAAGAAGCCACATTTTTGTGTAAAAGTAAAAATGTTTAATATAACAGTTTTATTATTTATTTCGAAATCGGAGAAAATAAGGATTTACTGGAACCTCAATTATTTTACTACGATACAATACCTAAGATTAATGTAAATATTATCCAAATATGTTTTTGATATTAATACGTATAAGCAAATAATGACGCGTTTTCAATAGCATCATTATCAATGGAAGACTTCGTTGTTACATATTCAAAAACATAATATTTTCATTGGAAGACATTGGATTAACAGTATAGGTATTATCATATATTTGTAAAGTTAGCTAGACAATTATACCTATTTACATAAAAATCTGGAGTAAAACGAAGTAGCGAAGGCAAAAGGCGATCGTTCTTATACATTAATATTGTCTCTATACGAAGAAAGTAAGATTCGCTAACAAAACCTATTTGCCCATGTACTAAACAGACCTAAGATACAAAACTTATCAATACATCGGTCTAGGTACATAAATCATCATGCATTCAACATTCAGCCGCTTAATTATTGCGACAAAGTATAATTTACGATGTGTGCATAAGTCTAAAAATAGTTCAACAATGAGTCTAATATTATGGGAAATTAGAACGGCAAACCTATCTTGAACGCCTTGATCAGGGCCGAGCCAGAATCGTACATACCGATGACTCCAAAGAGGACACCGAGGCATATTATAAAGTAATCGTATGCAATTCTAGTCGTTTCCAGCGTATTGCCTTTCAATTTGAGGTGGAAGTACGCTGGCCAGATGAAGCTCAACATAGTTCCCGTGAAACTGCCGATGAATCCCATCAAAATAGCGAAGTGGGGAATAAATATTGCCATCAAAATAGTGAACATTATCACACCCAGTCTCCATGCAAGTCCCCACACTTTCAGTTCTCCATCTAGCGCATAAATTACAGGGAAAAATGTTTTAGGTTTGCCTCTAAATAGAGCACGCTCGAGCAAATCGCAAGCCGCATAGTAAGGCAGAGGGTAACTGAGTACCGCCTTGACGACGAGGAAAAAGTTTACAAGACCTTTGAACCCAGCTGAACGTAAGTTATTCGTAATAACTTGCTGAGTATCGTTTTGGAAGGTCAAAAAGCACAAGTATCCAAATATAGATTTAAATGCGGCAGCTGCGATATGAGACCAATCTAACATCCATTCGAATTTGGACCGATCCTCCATATTTCCTTCTAACGTTGGCAGAAAAATCTGTGAGGTGTATGAGAATACGATGACGCCCAAACTGATTGGGAAGTTCTCAAAATCCAAAGTCCATTTCACTTTGGACCACCCCCAATCACCGATGTTAAGAATACAATAGCCCAGGACAATAGCGTTGATGATCAAGTGGCTCATGGTGCACCAGAAGGACAGCATACTGACGCTTTTCAGTGACTTTAGGAAAGCCAGGGGCAAAAGAAAAATTCCTATTAACATCATCCAGGACCGCGTGTCAATAGCGCCGTCAGGGAAGGTTCCGATCATGAGGTCGCCGCACACGACAACATAGAGAATGCATGTCATAAGAAGTTCAATAATTTGAGCGAGATTGACAATTCTCGCGCCATATTTTCTGCCGAAGCATTCTTTTGCGATGCCGACGTAAGAGTCACGGACTCTGACGCGTTGCCCAGACACGGGATCGTCTTCGTAAAGGCATTCAACGAGGATCTTACCAGTGTAGCAGCAAATGTGGGCGATGCCAATCATCGCAGCGATCGCCCAGTAACCGCCTTGTAGGACGGCGAAAGGCAGGGATACTACGAACATACCCTGAAAAGAGAACAAAAGTAAAGTTTTAGCCGAAGTTACGTTTAACTTTAAACTATGAATTGACGAACTTCTTTTGTTTTAAATACCTGAATAGCATTGGTGACGTTCCAAGCCGCTTGGTATTCGTTGATCTTCGCACCAGGCGGGCCTCCGCCTTCCTCGAATCCACCACCTTCTTCAGATGAAGCATAAAAATCTACGCTTTGCATGCTCTGAGTCCTGAAATTACAAGTAAAATGAAAAAAATCTAATTTATCATTGCTTTGGTTGAAGTTGCTTTGTAAGCGATGATGATGTTTTTTACCTAGGAGCTACCCCATCTTGCTGGGGATACGTGTTCTGATAGCTGGTGAAGGAATCCTCGGCTTGCAGGGCTCCGCTTAGGAACGGGTTTGTCGGATTCGTAGACTGGTAACTGGGTGATGTGGTTTCATTCATAGTTGAAAGTTCGCAGCTTTCACCCATATCGTCTGAAAATTAAAAAAGCGGAACATGTTACAGTACCTACATACAGTATTTATGATAATTGACTTGACAAGATACAATGTTTTTGTTTATTTTGAGTTCTGAAGATTCAGCACTTTTTAACATTTTTGAATTGGTTATAATTATGCCTTCAATTTGGTGTTGGAAGTTCAGTAATATTCAAGTTTTCTTTTTGTACCCAGGTAAAGAAGGGTAGTCATGGGAGGGAATCATTGTGATTAGCTCCCTTACGAGAAAAATCGCCTATAAAGTCTTCAGTATATTGATTAACCTACTGACCTTGTGTAGTAGACTCACCTACGTTCGCGAACCTGACATTTTGCGGAGGACGCGGGGGCGCGCCTGGCTTCTCCGGGATCTGCTGGCGGACCGTCTGCATGGTGACATCCAGGACATTCCTTAGAGGAGGCAACTTGAACTTGGCTAGATGATGCATTTTGAAGCTGGGTTACAACGTCCTAGTACTCTTTATTTTAGCTGTAGAAACCGTCAACTTATCTTACTATCGCTTCTAATCTATTATTTTCGAATTTTCGATCTTAATTTTTTTCTTCAATTAAACTTTAAAATTGACATCAACTGGAAGACATCGATTTTTAATAATAACATTAAATACATTTTTTTCACTTCTAATTTAACGAACAAATTTTTTTAATACATATTTTTTATTCTTAACACTATTTTGGAAGACTTCTTTACACTACTCTATGTTAATTTTTATTACATTATAGTTTTAACGTGCCTTTGGTATTTGGAGCAGCCATTTTTTCCTTGATTTACGTTACTTTACTCATCGTTTCCGGAGAAACTTTTATATAATTGTATAGTTTTCACCAATGTCGTCCACTGGGCCGTTGTTTCGACGTTTCACGGTTGATTTTTGTTAGGTTTTATCATTTTAAAAACCGTATTCTTGGATACAATGGCTGCTCGGCACGGTGGCTCGTACTGTGAGGAGGTTTCTCCCTGCGGCGCAGGGGACGTGCGCGGTGAGACGATCGATACATCGGCTACACGCCAGCATCTCTCACGGAAGGAATGTTAATTTCTGCTGAAACGTTCAGTTAACAATGTTACACCTGTCTGTAGAGATACTGTTATGATTTAGGTGGAAGCTACTAAGCTTAACGTGTCTTGATGGAATACGACTGGCAATCTGACCATTACGAAATAGTATTTCTTTCCATATTAATTGAAACTATTATGCAAACTGGTAGTAAAGCAGAGCTTTTAGTTTGAGATAGATAGCTGATCTAGTATCCCTGCGTATATTAATAGATTCATTAGGTGTGTATATACATGTCGCCTTATGTAATATAGTACCTGCAATAAGAAACAAACCTTCAAAAGCAACAATTGGGTTCAGTTTACTAGGTGAAAGAGCAACAGCTGCTTCCACCTGTTTTATAGAATGACGGGCACCTGATGGACTAGATTTAGGCATATTTGCTATAAAGACAAATCAGCCAAATTTACCTATCTCAGCAGTTATCGGTTCGACAGCTAAATGGCCGGACATTACCACTTTGGTTAGCTTGTTACACCTACATTCAGCATTTTTTTTTATTTTTATAATTTTATTTTTCTTTTTTAAAGCATGCATAATAATGCAGTTTATAATGTTCCCACCTCTGAGACACAGGCCTCCTCTATTTTGGAGAATATAGGCTGTAATCCACTACGCGGGCCCAGTTCTGATTGGTGGATGTCAGATGTCATTTACAGAGATTCTATTATATTTTGTGAATTGAGCACGTTGTTGGCATTGTAGACTGTAGATTTGTCGACCGTTTATTTGTTGACAGATCTACAGTGTCCTCCCATACCTTTTTTTTGTCGGAGGGAAACATTCAAAAGGCACCCGACCTCCGGGGAGGGAGGTTGGGGAGTGTGGGATTTTTATCTCTCTAAAACCACCCCGGTGATCACTATCAGCACATAGGGATGGTCCCGGTTCCTCTTAAAAGACCAATTCCGGTACCCCCCCCCGTGCAACGACTGTAAGGCACATGCCTTAAATCCGTTCAATGTTTTCAAATTACAGTCTCCTCAGGGATGTCCCTGGGGAGACTGTAATTTGAAAACATTGTAAAAGCCAATTATTTTTAAAAGAGTAACCGTGGAGTTTCTTGCCGACTCTTCTCAGGAAACGACCAATTGGAACCGTGCATCTAGCTTCTGACGTTTCATAAGTCCCATGTAGGTTTATGTGAAATAAAATATTTTGATTTTGAGTACTTTGCACCTAAAACATTTTTATAATGTTTTCAATAGTGCTAGTCACTCTGAAATCAACATAATGGTCATTGAAATAAAGTTGATATTTGTTTAGCTTGCAATAGGGTAGGGGTTTGCAGCACTGCGTACTTTTATATAGGTATACTTTTTTTGCTATTAGCAAAAATAATTAAGCTGTTGTTACGCAAACAGTTACCAAAGAGAGTTTTAAAAACATGTAGTTAACAATTCGTAACTTATGATCGGGCAGTTAACTGTTGATTGGCAATCAATTAATTGCCGTTTAATTGAGTGTTGTTGATTATGTACTGTGGTTTTACAGTCGCCGTTATGGCCCGCCCTGGTAAAGTGTTACTGCTGCTTGTCTTACTTTTAACATGTTTTTATACGTTCACTGTAAGTATCTGTCATAAGTATCTGTAAGTATCTGTTATGTAAATTAAACTTTACAATATTATAGCTTATACATCTGAATAACACATAGGATACTTCTTATCCCAATATTCCCACGGGATAGACATTTATGCGCTTCTAGTAAGAAGCGCCCCGTGGTTTCACCCGCTTGTTGTTATAAAGCAAAAGTAACTCCGTCTGTCACTTTCTGCACTCCTTAACGGCACACGGATAGATCATGTTCTGGGTTAGGACATAGGATACTTTTTATCCTGGTCGTAGGTAAGCACAACGACATATCAAGCTACACATTTCCAGTATAAGCTGACTTCTCATAGTACGAAAAGCCTAAACGACGCGAGGTCAGCTAAAACTGCAGTGCGATTCTGTAACCATCTCACCGTGAAAACTTAGGTGAAGTGAGCGTGGAGTGAACTGTCAGTGTCATCTTACCAGATACTAGGGATTGACCAAGCATACATTTACAATCATAAAAGAGATTTTAATAATATTTTTTTAGCCTAATCCTATTGATATTTTTATATAATTCAAAGCTAGTATTTTAGTGGTCAAAACATTAATATTTTGTGGGGTTTTACTTAGTGCATGTCGCACAGACTGCGGCCCCGCATGTAAATTACACGAATGTGCGTCAATGAGCAATTGTAGATCGAGTCTAGTAAAGACTGCGACGATGTTCAGCGTTGTTATTAACCCAAAACTATTGAATTAGAAGAGATAACCGAGTGTGTCAAGTCATCGAGTGCTAACGGATGCCTAGTTGACGGACCATAGAATGTAATCCCACGTAGTTTGTGTGGCGTGATCACTTCACCCGATTCACGACACTAATTGTCGTAAATCGGGTGAAGTGAAGGTGAAGTGATAAGATCACGCCGCGCTTGCGCGTTAATCACTGTCGTTATCACATTGCAGATTGCGTGATCACTTCACCTTCCCTTCACCCGATTCACGACATTTAATGTCGTGAATCGGGTGGAGTGAAGGTGAAGTGATAAGATCACGCCGCGCTTGCGCGTTAGTCACTCATCACATTAGAGATTTGTTTTTACATATTTAACTTGTAAGGCGTCATGTAAAAGAACATTAGGAAATTATGGTAATAATATCAACAATATTGGCAGACTCTAAGGCGACCCTGCCTTAGAGTCTGCCAAGGGGCAGATTAAGCAAAGTTTTCGTTGAGCGATTTTCAAAATGTGTAACTCTAAAGTAGAAAAAGACGAGGTATTCGTCAATCAAAACGCGGCTGGTGGAGGTGTTGTTGACGCCGAGGTGGTGTTGCCATGGTTACGAGATTCGAGTGGAGTGATATATGGTACATTCCGAATTGCACTGTAATCGACTACAGCGTGCTTACACCTTGACCCCAATTATTCTGCTGTATGGTATTTATCTATTATTCCCCGCATAATCTTACCACGCCGTACGGTTGTCAAGCGTGGTATTTTGACAGTTCAAACCGGTTTCGGTCATTGTGTCATAGAGAATACGTTTTCGCAAATTATTTATGTGAGCGCTGTGTGCGATGATGACTTAATTCGGAATGAGCCATATTTCACGCCGCGCAAGCGCGTTAGGCGCTGGCGCTGTCTGGCTATATAAGGACTTACTAGTCTAGGGAAAAAAGAAAAAAAAACAAGGTTGAGATTCTGACTGCGCTTCTGTTTTGTAATTTTATTGTAAGTAAAACCCCACAAAATATTAATGTTTTGACCACTTAAATACTAGCTTTGAATTATATAAAAATATCAATAGGATTAGCATTAAAAATATTATTAAAATCGATTATGATTGTAAATGTTTGCTTGGTCAATCCCTAGCATCAGTAGGATGACACTGACAGCTCACTCCACGCAAGTATTCACGGTGAGATTTTTACAGAATCGACATGCTGTACCTATATTCCGTGGGATAATTTTCGACCTCCAAAAAAGCTGAACCACGGGCGAAAGTTAGTGTGTTATCATCAACCTCAGATGCCTTTTTAACCGACGATTTTGGACAGACAGACAAACAGACGGACAGTGGAGTCTTAGTCTTTGTAACCTTTGTAAGACTAAGACTCCACTGTCCGTCAGTCTGTCTGTCACCAGGCTGTATCTCATGAACCGAGATAGCTAGACAGTTGAAATTTTCACAGATGATGTATTTCTGTTGCTGCTATAACTACAAATAAGTACTAAAAACAGAATAATATAAATATTTTAGGGGAGCTCCCATACAACAAACGTGTTTTTTTTATAGAGTATATAGGCCGATTTGAACGATTCTTTTTTTATTCGAAAGGGTTGGTTTTATTCGAAAGGGTTGGTCCTATTTAAAATTGAAATACAAAATCCACCCTAAAGAATGGAAAAAAGGGGTTGATGGATTTTTTACCTACTGAATTTTCCATATATCGACAAGACATAGACGAAGTTCTACCTTCTACCAACTTTAACTCTCTGTGCCTTCACGTTCCAGCATTCTTACATAATATCCAACCACCCATGCTGCCAGTCGCCCAACGAGAACATAACCCTAGCGATGGTCATAGACGCGTTCGAGATCTATGGTCATGACCCTACAGACAAGCTGGACCATCTGGCCCACTACCAGATAGAGATGATGAAGATCAAACGAGCTCCTGATCAGGTAATGTGACTTTACTAGCTAAGTGACGGAGTTGGGGAGTGACCAGTTGACCACACTAATCAGAGAGAGCAATGGTGGCCCAGTGGTAACAGCTCCGACTAACGAGTTGTAGTTTGTGGGTTTGAACCCAGCTAGGCTAGCGCTTGACTTTTAAATAATTTAATTACAACTGCTCACAATAACGGTGAAGGAAAACATCGCGAAGAAACCGGCATGTCCTAGAACCAAAAATTCGAAGACATGTGACATCTACCAACTCGCACTGGGCCCGCGTGGTGGACTACGGCCCACTCCCTCTCACCGAGAGGAGGCCTGAGTCCCAGCAGTGGGAACATTATATTCATATTCATATATTTATTTGCACAACAACTACATACAACAACAACATGCCACATGCAACAACAACAACAACATGCAACAACAACAACATGCGGCAACATGCGGCATGCAACATTATACTCTGATCATGCTTAGAAAACAGAATAGGTATACTGTAAACACAAAAGGACGTGGTATTCGGAAAAACTTACAAAATTGTAGTGGCTATTCGTTGGCCATATTAAAAATCTAACTATGTTGGCGGCTGGCCATTTCCGATAACCTAGATATATAGGTACTGACAGGGAATGAGGTAGTTTTAGATTTAAATACTGTGATTAAAATGTTAATCTGAGAAAATAATATTTGGTACCCTTGCAAATAAATAAACTGCCATGATATTTAATTGTTGTGGTTGTGGCATCTTTATTATACGTCCCAGAACTACCCTAAAGGCAGATAATTATTTTGTGGCCAGTACCTATGATTCTTATGGCACTCAGAATTTTAATTTAAATAGTGTTTCTTTTACATAATAAAGAGAGGCTATAGTGTGGACCTGACTATGCCTCAATGATCGCTCATTTTCAGCCCCACCCACCATCTTTGTTATGGAGGTTCTTCACCTAATCGATTATATTATTTCAGTACATAATAAACGAGCACGTCCACATAGCTACGGATCACCTGGCGAGATTCATCCACATGCATATAAAGGAACTGAAGGTAGGTGTGTACCTGCCTAATATCAGAGTAATGATGATTAAGATGATTCATGGAGATTCCATGAGCCATTGAGCCATTCAAGTCATGTCGATCAGAAAGTCACAAATCGTTAAGTAACTTGCGCACCTCTTTTAATCTGAGTAATTCACCAACTCGTCCAACATGCCTACGTCCCATTTAGGACGTCTTGCAGAAAATCAAAATAAATTATATTTTCATTCTGCAAGTCGTTACACGTTTTTCTTTGTATGGAACTTTAAACTTTATCAACGTTTGGTACAGTTAGCAAGACAAGATATAACAATGTTTTTTAAAGAATTTTTAGTTTTTACTTTCGTTTTGTTCATAGATTTAAGATTATTTAATATTAAAAAGTCAGTACCTACCTTAATTATAGAGTTTTTTACGTACCTAGTATTTTTATCTCACGAAGCGGCGCGCGATTTTCTTGTGGTAACCAAGTGTACAAACACGCTGTGAATGTGTGTGTGAATATGAGTAGAGTCAGCACATAACGCACACACATTTCGGACTTCGCCCTTGTCTTGGATGGTACCGGGAGCACCTGCGCTTACACACACATTCACAGCGTGTTTGCACACTTGGTAACCACAAGTAAAGATCGCGTCGCTTCGTGAGATAAAAATACTATAGCCAACGACTGTTTGCTATGTTTTCAGTTCAAACTTTTCTGGACCATCCCAAAACTCGGGTTCTCTCTTCTACCTATAAAACTTTTGTTACCAATGTGTATTTAGGGTCGGTCCGCGTGTTTTCGCACTCCTATCTTAAATGAAATATTGTACTATACTAAATGGAACGGACTTAGTTAAATAACTGCATCGATTTTGGCATCCCACAAGTACATCTTCCTAGTACTTATTACGTGTAGGAGAGTTTGAATGAGAATGTCTCCAGTGTTACCCAGTCTGCAAGTGGGGCTTACTAACCCAGGGAGCAACAAACGAACATTTTAATACCTAATAGCCACTCTGCTCAAACAAAACAAACATCTTTGGATGGGAAACGAATAATTAATAGGCAGGCCAGTATAGCTATTCACAAACATCCGACAGGTTGTCGAAACGAAAATGACACATTTCGATAACTTAATTTGCCTTGTCCTCGACAGCTAACAGCTGTCGGAAGAATAGCGTAGTAGTCTATTTGATTTAAACTGACAAAATTTTCGGGTTTTGGACTTGTGAACAATGCTTAGAGGACTCTTACGATAACATTGATTAATGTTCGATGCGGTAAGGAAGCATATCGAGTGGTCGTGAATAGCTGTGCAGGATTCATATACCTAGATCAATTATTCATTCATCATCATTGTACCTTGAATTGTTTCCAGGTTCTATTGATAGCATTAGATGACACGATAGATAACATGCTAACGATGTATGACAATCATAACGCTATCAAGACGGAGAGGGTAGCCACTTTCAATTACGCGGCAGGGGGCTCGGTGCCTTCAGAGTTCTACATGAGTCAAGGTAAGGTTTTAATAAAGACTCTTACGTATAATTATTAACTTGAGTTGAAGCTGGTTTTTCTTTGGTTGTTGCCACAAGTAAAAGGGGGCTAGAGGACTATTTCTGTATCTATTTACTGTACACTTATTGAGAACTTCAAAGAGCCCTAATTTCGAAACTCATCTATGAAATACAATCTCAAATATAGTGGTTTTTCATCAAAAGACAATCTCAGACACTTATCGTCGTGGTCCTCAATATGACCTGACAAACATTGTTTCTGAACTTTTCTATGAGAAAATAGAGGCTGATCTCTGTGTTTGTTTCGGTATTTCTTCTCAGAGTACCTAGTCGGATAAGAAACACCGACCCCACCGTCCTAGTTTCAATACATAATTTATTTTTGACGTATTGGTAAAAATGTTCTTTAAAACCTACTTTCTTACAGAAATAAATAATTTATTTTATTTATTTATTTATTTATTAAACTTTATGCACATAATGTACAAAGGCGGACTTAATGCCTTGGGCATTTTCTACCAGTCTACCTTAGGGTGATGCAGAGACAAAACAGTAGGTGCAAAAGAACGGAAAATTTTGAAGAATAAAATTATATTATTATTATTATTTATCATTTAAAACTGCAACATGTTTTTTGTCATTCACCCAGTCACCTAATTTATCGACAAAAGATTTCTTCCAGAGTTCTACTGCGGCAAGAATGTGTATATCTTCTTGTCAGAGCTATACAGCGACATCTACAACATGGGCAGAGGACCCACACCCTTCTGCAAAGGTCGAGCCTTCCATTTCCTGGGATTCGTTCACTTTATGGACGATACACGATACTTTTTGGAAGAAGACCCCAATGTAGTCTTCTCTATGGATAACTTTGTTCATGGGTTGGAGTGTAATATCGGAATTTGTGTGTTCAGGTACCTACTTGAATTTTAGTGTACATGCTTAAGCTCGCGCCTTTTCACATTTAAAAATAGTAGCGGTCCTAAAATCGTGCCCTGTGGTACTCTACAACCATTTAGTTAGGCGACTTTAGAACTGATTCATTTTAACTACCAGTCTTCTTGTCTTGTTCGTTAAACAGAAAATACAGAAAGCCACGGAAGCTACGTGCGTCTACACATTCTGTCTTTGATTTGGTTGTGAAGTAAAAGTTATTTTATGTGAAAAGCATAATTCGAGCCCTTATTTCAAAAGAGACATATGCCTAGCTCAGATCTGGTATTAACAAGACTGTTTTGCTTATGACATTGAGTCCAATTTGCTACGTAAGTAATTTAAGCCCAAAAGCTATTGCTTCCACTGTTCCCAGGTTCCCATTCAAGAAGAGCCTGCAGCACATTCGTGACGTGTCCACACTACCGAAGGCCATCGTCAAGTGTGGCACAGAGATGTACAAACTGCCGCCGCTGACTGCCGCCTCCTGCATCATCACGTCAGGGTCCTTCATACTGGATTTTAACATACAGGGCGTCAGGTTCAGGCATTATGATTATTTGCTGGTACGTGTTGTTGTTGAAGAAGTCTCGCATAGGTACGCGACGCGACAGGCATGCGGCGGAGACATAATTATGTAAATCACTATTTATCTCAACATCATATTACAGGCACTGATTAATAAAATGGACAATCCAGAAAGGTGTTTGAAGTAGGAGGGTTGTAGGATTTTTTCTAAGTAGATATATTAAAATAATTAATTCAACTTATTGCCGCGGGAATTCTTCCGTGATACGGACTTTAGCAAAAAAATTTGTCGAGGAAACGAGAAGTGGGAGGTTTAGGGCCATCAGGTTAACTCAAAACAAGTTTTTTTTTTATTTTTATTGTTGAGTTGGATGTGCAGCCGGGTAATTGCGTACCTAGCGCATGAACAATTGCACCAACGTAGGTATTACATTTTGACAACTCGGCAATATCTATGTCGAGCCGGCGAATTTTTAAAACATATAAAAAAAATTAAAACTATTTATTTTAAACAACTTGTCATGGAACATTTTACATCAGAATAGCGCTCAATCTTTGATACAAAATAAGATGCAAAGCAATGGATTAGGAATTTCCTTAAAAATCCTTCGAATTGTGAAAGAAAGTGTAGGTTACAGAATGGGTTTTCCGAGACGAGATTCCAGCCGTGTAAGTGGTGATAGGCTTGCCCTCTATAACACGGGAGTCTTATGATGGGACTTCTAAGATGCCAAGACTATTATAACAGTACACATCTCTACCCAGCCCTTCGAGGAATATAAGCTTGACTTTATGAATAATAGTTTATTATTATTTCAGTTGATGCCAAACGGCCAGGCCTACTACACTAAAGAGAAGTACTCTCCGATGTTCTGCGACCATCATGTCTGTGAATGGAACTACACCAACTTTTACGGCGGTAAGTTCCGATATGTTTTTGTCTCTGTAGGTACATAGGTACCTACAGAGAAAAAAACATATCGTAAAAATAGATAAGCAAAAGATTTATAATAATATATAACTAATATAATGCATTATGTTTTTGTCTGGGGAGTTTATTTTTCTAAACTTATATTATAAAGAGAAAAGATTTGTTTTTTTGCAAGTTTGTATGATTGTTTGTGACGCTTTCACGCTAAAACAGTTAAACGAATTTGGATGAAAATGGTTAGACATGGTTAGACCATGATCAACACCTAGTTCTTATTATGATTTGTTATGATAGCGGCCAGTACACTTTTGATGGCGCCTTTTAGACACAAAACCCTAGAATAGTTAATTTTCTGCTGCAGGTCCATTCATAATTCCTGGTGACCCTGGCTCGGGCTTGTCTCCGGTTCCACCTTTCATCGAACAGACTTCAGAAGCGTTCATGGTCACTACGGACATGCCCGGAACTGACGAGTCCAACATAACTTGTAAATATGGCGGCATCTACAACTAAATACATCCCCACATGACAACTACGCATCACACTGACGACACGTAAAATCCTGCATCACGCAAGCAGAGTTTACCGTGCAACTAGCATAATATATAATATACTACGTCCCGATATCAATCGTCGGGAAGTTGCCTACCAGACACGACACCCCGTCTTGTCGTAGGATCCCCCCTTTTATATGGAGGATGAGTGAACTTTACACCCTTTTTCTCATACCTCTATTATAGGTATAAGTAGCCTCCCTAGGTCATCATCATTCTCCGGCCCTTGCTCAAATTTATTTGAGGAGGCAAGCTGGCAAGTCGCATGACGCATCAATTTAAAATTGATATAACGTTAGGATAATGGTCATGCATATCTTTTGCCATAGATCTCTATTAGCCGTTATCTCGGAAGTCGCTGCGTTTGTAGCTATATCATCTTTCACACAATCATCCATAGTTTCTTTGGTCTTCCTTTACTCTTATCTACACCACACACCATCCACACCACTACATCACCACATTCATACTCAAAACTTTTCTCCATTTTACATCCTCTTAGTCTCATCATTCGCCTGCCTTTTCCCAACTATGTTGGGGACGGCTTCCAACCGGACACGTCTGGATACCAGTATTTTACATGGAGCGACTGCTTATTTGACCTCCACGACCCAGTTACAGTTTACATCCTCTTAGTAAAAGTGGTATATAAATGCAATGTTTTTAGATTCGCTGGACGGCTGCTGGTACATGTTCCCTCCTAACTACGGATCGATCGCCGGCATCAGCTACCTGGACCCGCTCACTGTCAACGAGTATCGATTCACCTGTCAAGGTTCCGGGAATAAGGTACGTAAGAAAGAAAGAAAATACATTTATTTAGCACAGACTAAAAGACACACAATACACCAAGACTTGGGCCCTTGCGCAGTACATGACCACGACTGGTCGTACTAGCCGCAATCTTGGTCACAAAAGTTCCGATCAAGATGCAGACGTTCATACTAAAGTACGGACTGCACGTTCTGCGACCAGTTGGTTGTTGCGGCTAAGTGTGCGATACGTATTAGAACGGGTTTCATAACGTCTTCCAAACCGAACCCTTCGACCCAGTTAGAACTTTAAGTTCGTTTGAATAATGTTCAAAATACAATAACTGACGTTTTGTAATAAGACGGTTTTGGTTTCGATGTATAGTTTAACGCTGTTCTGTGGTAGTGTGACCGCGTAGTGCGCGTGTTCCCTAATGGTACTTGTGCATGCCGAAGATGTTCGCGATCGCGGTCGCTAACTCGATGTCAATACTTGCTATTTCAACATGGATGGGGCGGTGCGAGCACGTCGTTTCAGTCTCACCTGAAAGCTCAGTTGCTCAGGCCAGTGTTTGTGCTGTACTTTACCTACTCCAGAAGAACAAGTTGAACCTTTGACCCATCATCGACCACGATGTAAAAAGAAAATATTTTGCTTTTACGTAGGCATCGAGGGCAGCCCGCAAACAGCTCGCGTTGTATTCTTCGGCATGTGCGTGCGTGTCTATTATTAACATACATTTGTTTTACACGGAGGTGACACCGAGGTAGCGAGTTAAACCGCGAACGCGAGGTATCGCAGTGAGGCATCTTCGGCATGTAATTACCCGGAGGTATTATTTCGATGATGCTGTCCTAAAGCATGAGTAGGTAGACAGCATTACACATAAAATTGACCTGTGCGTTTCTTCCAGGGTCTCTACTGGTACCCTCAATGGATGGGCGCGGCACCACACCATCCGTACCCCAGCGCTGGCGACACGGCCGGCTCGCTCAACCGGCCTGTCGACCCCATCTTCTACCCGCACCAGCAGGGAAGCCCCGCCTCCTCCATCATGATGCCGGAAGTACACTGAATATATGCTTCGTTTGTATTGTGCGTGTTTTATTTATTGTTGTTTTGAAGATATTGAGCATTGACCTAATCCTGGATTCAGGAAGGCTGATCAAACTTTAATCAAGATATGGCAAAAACCCATCTATATTTTACTAATATTATAAATGTGAAAGTATCTCTGTCTGTCTGTTACCTTGTCACGCCTTAAGGGCTGAACGAATTATAAAAATAAGATACTTTTTGTCGCGGTAGCACATTCCCATTGGAAAATTTCCTACTTGCAAAAGCTAATAGAAAATAAAACTCAATCGCGGGCCGTCAAGCCCATTCTCTACCCGCACCAGCAAAGCCTTGCCTTCGCAATCATGATGTCCGGAGAACACTATAATTATGTTGAATTTGTATTTTGCGTGTTTTATTGCTGTTTTGGAGATATTGCCCCAAGCCCGGATTCAGAAAGGCTGATCTGTTTGATTAGTAAAAGAGATGGCCCAAATCCCATAGACAAATATACTCACATTACAACAAACACATAAATTCAAAGTTAAAGTTACAAAGTAGTAATGATTAGTTTGTTGTGTTTTGATTAGTTTTTCAGAAACAGTGCGTACAGAAATAGGCTCACTCACTCACACAAACCTAATTTTTCACCTACGCAATATGTGCAAAATATGAATTTGTAAGTGATAAAGGTGCACGCACGACTGTTGTGCTACTGGTCGATACATAATGGAAAATAAAACCCTCGACTACGATTTTTAATAACTTTTATTCATATTCATAATAATCATAATTTACACAAACATAACGATACCTAGAGTCAACTCATTTATTTAGTTGAGAGTTTTAACCTAAATATGTTTAAAATAAATGTCGAGTTAAATGTAAGATAACTTTATTGCACTTAATTTTAATATTTATTTAACCAAACGTTTTAAAGTACACTTGAAGAAACACTTTTACTGACAATGAATGCTTCAAGACGCAGATTCCATATGTTTTTCTGAATCCCAAAGGACTCTTCCAAACAAACCAAATGTTCGATGTGTTTTCGATGTCCATTGACCCATTCCGTAAAGAATAGTAGCTAATAAACTTTCAATGGATATCTAACAAGACCTAACATAGTAATTCTGTACAGGAATAATACAATCTTTATGGCGTACGAAATAGAGTTCAAAGTTCAATACATGGGAATTAGTGTCCAGAGTAAAGATCGAAGGACATTCGACTGCGTCTAATGTTGCCTAAAATCGAGATTTGCTATCGAATATTCTAGAATAATTTTATTTAGCAATAGGCTTGGCTTTACAAGATGATGGCAGGCTTATAATATGTAATTCAATTAATATTCTGAATAAACGACGGTTTTAATACTATTTATTTTCATTGTCATGAAAAAATATTTATAAGCTCATAAGGCAGCATTTTTAACGACAATTTGTATAACATTCTTTACTGATTTCTGGCAACACTAGTTACACTTGCCAGGTCAGCCCATTCATTAGTAAGATGTTACCAGCGCACAAAATTATTACTATTATCTACTTACAACTATTTCAGAGACCTATTTAGTGGATATCACACTTTAAATATTATTGTACCACTTGCAAGATTTTAAAGCAATATTATAAATAATTCGTAGGACAGTAAACTCGCCGGCTTAAATTTATGGAAACAATTTAGTTGAATATTTAATAAAACTATGAAGAAACAAACTTAATAAACTCATTGAATTAAAGTAAAGTACACCTGTTACCTACCTTTATATTTGTCAATGGACTCCGATTTTTAATTCATTATAATTCTTTAGCTAGCTACGCATTAAATATGTAGATTTTACAGGCATTTTACCTGTGAATGTCTTCACTATTAAAAAATAGTGAAGACATTCACAGGTAAAATGTAAAAAGATAATTTAAACAGTTCCCACTGACGAGTTTAGGGAGCTTAATAGTGGAATGACTAAAAAATAAATTCGTTAGAAATACACTCTTAAAAACACATGTTAGTAACTTAAGGAGGTGGATAAACGCATATATAACCAAAGAAATAAGACCTTTTCGGTGATAATCTTTGCAAATGTGAAGTAAAAGTAAATGCAATAGGATAGGGGCCGATATGGCTCGAGAAATGTGCACTTATGCTAAATAATACGCAGTGTCTGTAGATAAGATGTTGATAGATTTTTTTTTGTTACGAAATTGTACATGAATAATATATTATATAATTGAAGTAAATCGTTAGTTGAGCCTCAACCAAGATGTACAATGTCTGTAATTGTCAAAATTAATATTGTGCGGTGTTTTATTTAGCTCTTCCCCAAAGAGTCTTTTATTAAAATCGAATATCTATATTTTTATCTACAACACTATGTATTATTATTACTAAAAATATATCTATTTTACATCATGGTCAGTCCTCAAACTACAAATTTACACCCGAATTCAGTTTAAATATCAATTAATTTATCATGGATAATTTGACAATAAGGTTGTATACCTTTATTGACTATTTAAGTAGGTCATATAGCTGTTTAAGGATCTTTGGGCGCTTGGCCAAAATCGGGACTAACGCTGCCATCTTGTTTTTTCAATACATAAATATTTACTAGTATAAATAAGTCTACCAGAATCTTATGGCATACATAAAAAAATGTGATTTTCATATGGCAATGTCAATCCATATGAAAATCACAATTTTTTTATGCCATAAGATTCTGGTAGACCTATAGCGCCACTCTGTCTACGTCATTCAAGCGCCAAAAGATCCTATAGCACGTTAATATTGTCAGTCAATAGTACTTCGGTACAGTATTTGTATCTCACGCAGTGACGCGCGCTTTACTTGAGTTTACCAAGTGTACAAACACGCTGTGAATGTGTGTGTATGCGCAGGGGTTCTCGGTACCGTCCGAGACAATGGCGAAGCCGCAACTGTACGTGTGTTATGTGCTGGCGCTACTCGTATTTACGCACAGCGTACACATTCACAACCTGTTTGTACACTTAGTTATCACGAGTAAAGCGCGTGTCGCTTCGTGAAATAAAAATACTGTATCCGGGCGTAAACATGACACATTGAGTCATAGAAAGGGACTGTCACATAGGTATGAGTGACAGAGACAACATTCTACAAAGCCTAACTTTTTCTTAAATCTCCATGCACCATAATTACTGACGGGTACTGTAACTTTTATTTTCTTTCTCCCACTGTAAATGGCTCAAAAGCGGGCAAAATCTTGAAGATACGGTTGGCTAGGCTAATGTCACATTATAAACGCGAGATGGCGCCATTAATGCATATAATTCTGGCTCAATATAACAATGTACCGTTATTATCATGGCTTCAATTCTAACTGGGGCATTAGGAATAGACAGTCTGGTTATATTCGTTGGACATACAACATTTGAAAAAATAAGTAAATATACGAAAGTGCCTTTAAAACTGACATACAGCCCAATTCAAACTTTATGTCAGCTCTGAAGTGCGCCACTCGCTGCGCAGTGCCTCACCCCTCACCCCCGCTGACACGTGAATTTGTTAATGCGCAGCGACTCGCCTCATGTTCCTAGCCGCCATAAAGTTTGAATCGGGCTGAACTTATGAGATTAATTAAATGATTTGTAAATAAATAATATAATTATAACAAAAAATTTAAACAATCTAAAAAGTACCTACACATCTCTTCTAAAATTTAAAAAGTAATTTTCAAAATTATTATTATTGCTGGTGTGATGATGCGCAGAATGTTTTAGAGCATAATTTTGACGTATTAACCTGGGTCTATGAAAACTCGACATTAATACATCTATTATCTATTTCTTGGTCCTAAGTCCCTATTTGATCTCCGCTAATTATATACCTACAGATATAATCGTATAGACAAACCCAGCCACGAATAAAATTAAAATACGTGTGCAACCAACATACACAAATATCAACCTAATTACCATAAGAATTAAGTTGATTTCAGTGAGACAAAGATAATAATAAAACAAGCTGTAATCAAAATGGAGCTATGTTGAATTGAATTGAAGTTTACAATCGAAAAAGTCGAAAACTGTCTGATGAACGAATATGCCCAGGCTGTCAGTCGCAAAAAGCTTGTAATGTGCGTTGTTGGCTTCACGGAACATTGTGCGAATCACGTCACATGTGACAGTAGTGCTATATTGAGCTTTGTGTATACGACAATATGGGTCTTAATTGCCTGGTATTAGAAAGATTTCATGAGCTTTCTATTAGGAACTGTGTGCAGTCGACATGAGACTCAGTTTTGAATCGGCGACATGACTTCTATAACTTTTATGGCGTGATGATTTTGTAAACGTATAATAAAGACAGTATAGAACATTTATTTTTGTTCGCCCTCCTCGGGCAGTGGTATATAGAATATAACAAATTTCTATGAAGTTATAGTATTTTAAACAAATCAAAAGTGTAAACGTCACAATGTTTCGCGCCGCACTATTTGTATCTGAACTATTTTATCCTTACATTACTCTATGGCCGGATTGTTTCATGCTTTCTGCTCAACCACGTCATCAATTTCAAATTCCTTCTCCCAGCTTTCATCAGAATTTGCGCTAGCATCGTCTTTAACCTCTTTATCTCCAAAATAATCTTCAACTAAATTGTTTCCACAATCGTCATTTTTTGCCGCCTTTTTCGGTGACCGGCCATTTTTATTTTTAGTCTGTTTATTGTTCATTTTGTCTCTGGTTTGTGCGGCTTTTGTTTTTTTTTTGTCTGTGCTCGTTGTTTTGTCTGTGTTGTTGTTAGTAATATCACGGGAACATGTTTGTTTGGTCATCTTCTTGCCGGCGATCTCTCTTTCGTATTCTTCTAGAAGGAGTGTTTGTTGTTCTTCTGTCAATTCCACGTCGTTGGCGAAGTCTTCTGTACAGAGGTACGATTATTTGGAACGTGATTTGAATTGTGGTTCTTGAAGACAGTGATCAATGTTGGGACTCAAAATTCCTTGATGAATCTCCTTGATGGATTTATTATTCTTAATTTGTATAAATTGCTTGGATGTACCTTTGTGTGGAGGCCAACGTTGGTCAGTGAATACAAGAACCACCACATGGAACATTCTTAGTTTTATATGAAAATAATGAATTATGAATAAAAGCAGTTTTTTTTATAGTTATCTAAATATTTAAGTATCGGGATTTGGATTTTTGGATAGATATGGTCAGTTCATCAAGTGATTTTACTTATTAGCCGACGTTGGCACGAATGTAAAAATACCGTAGCGGGAATTTTTTCGCGCACTATTTTCAACCCACTGCTTAGCGCCGAGAGTTGAAAATGCAAGTGTGGTTTTTTGACGCGATGTGATACGCTCTGTTGGGTTCTCAAGGCTTGTTTCATCACAGAGAGTTAAAAACCCAGCGCGCGATAGAATCCAACCAATTTTTACGTTTGTGCAAACGTGGGCCAATTCTAGTAAAATTTTCGCGTTAAAATACATAGTAACATTATAAGGGAATACAAAAACAACATTTAATACAGAGGTTTTATTCATCAAAATACAATTTGAGACACTATAATAAAGATCAATAGAAGAAATAGGGACGGTTAGAATCGATCTTGGCTTACAGACTATCGATTACAGTATCGATAATGGCGCTCAAAGAATCGATCATAGATAAAGTTTAACGCTACATCTTTATTTTGACTTACCGTCTTCCCAGGTGACGACATTGTCCATGTCTGGTGCTTCGAAGGGCTTCTCAAAAGACTTTTCAAAAGGCTTTTCGAAGGGCTTTTCAAAAGGTACTTCGTCTTCTTCCAAGCCTGATAGAACCTTTTTTGGGCTCCTGAAAATTAAAGATGGAGTTTAGAATATAATAACTTATCTGTGACACATAGGTAGTTACATACAAAGATCTTAAAAAAATAAAAACTTTTATACAAAAAAAAAAAAACAATCGACTAAAAAAACACTTCAAAGTGAAAATGAATTTTAATTTAGAAAGTCGGTGTCAAAAAACACACAAACTACAACAAGAAAATGTTCGGCTTTGTAAAGCGGCGTCATGGCAAATGTCAGACCTCATTTGATACAATCAATCAAGCCGTTTAGGCTAAAATGATTAAAAAACTTTTTTTTAAATTAGCTATAGCTTTTCACAAACTACCAAAAAAATATAATTAGTAAAAATTACTCCTTAATTAAGCTAACATTATAAGGAGAACAGATTTGATTTTTTCTTGTTGTTTGTTACGCTTTACGCTAAATGGCTGAACGGATTTGGATGAAATTAGGCATATGGGTAAACCATGTCCTGGAGAAGGCTACTTTTCATCCTGGATCGCGGACGAAGTCTAGTCTAGTTTAACAACTATTCAGTGACATAGGTCTCATTAGTGATGGACATTTGGCCCAAGCCCAATACATTTTTGCCCAATGTCCTTTAGGGTCAGCTGCAAACAACTTATTGTTCGATGGGCGGCAGCATGGGCAAGTGGCCAGGGGTCGGTGGAGGGCTCCTCTTGAGGCAGTGGCCCATTTTCTTACAAAGTTTGACATACAAAAGTGCTTTTTAATGGCCTACTTAAAATAAATGATTTGACTTTGCTTGCGAGCTGCTGCGGCCAGTCTGTCTTGTAGCAGGGCCACACGGAATAGATAGCTAAAGACAAAGTTATGTTTGTGGTCTGATGGAACCACACAACAAACAACAACAAAACACAAACAACAAATTTATGACAATTTAACACGACAAACACAACACAAACAAACACACAACAAACAAAACACACTACACAAAAAAAAAACAAAACAAATTTATGTTTGTGGTGAAACTAACTGTTCGATGGGCGTCTGCATGGGCAGGTGCGCGAGCACAGGGTCGTTGGAGGGCTCCTCTTGTGGCTGCTTGCGAGCAGCGGCTGCCAGTCTGTCTTGTAACAGGGCCACGCGAAACAGGTAGCTGTAGAATAAAAATACATGGATTATTGAAACAGCCTTCTTGAATGGAGGACAGGGATGGTGGGATTCCATCGTCTTTTTTTTAATGAACTGCATACTTTAATTTCCTTGACCAGAAGTGAGCTGCAATAGGCTGAGTGAGCATATATTTACCGTAGATACCAATTTTTTTCAACACGCACATCCTGCCGGACGCGATCGGTTGTCACCGCATCTGTTCGTATCCTTTCCAATCCGATGCGATACGAGCCGTTTAGTGGAAATCATCCTTTAGACAATGAAGAGCTCTGCGGTCTTGAGACAACAACATGCAACACTCACCGCTCCCAGAAGTCATCGTGTGACACGGCATCGGGCACCAGCTTGTCGTACTGTGCCTTTAGCGTCGGATTCGCGTCAAGACGTCTTCCTGCAGAGTTCAGACTGATGAGACCAGCCTCTGTGGTCTCGAGACTCGCCCGCCATGCTTCAAACTCTGGGCTATAGGCTGGGACTATGAATGTGGCGTCTACGCGCTGTAAGGCCTCTAGTTCTTTCTGTGGAGAGAATAAACAATTAATTAGTACTGCAGTCGTGTTAGGCAAGCTTATTAACAATAGAAAAAGTAATTGAGTCTCATTAATGACAGTTGAGCTCTTATAAGCACTGAGGTTGCGATTATGTTTTGTATTGTAGCTTTATTTTTTTGCGGCTCACGTTTTTTTTTTAAATTATTATAAAGTATTAATACAATCATTGTTCCGTTGGGAAAAAGTGATGGTGCTCTTCATCCAGTGTAGACAAAAATAGAGATGTAGCTCTATCTATCTTCTTCGGAGTTCTTTTAGTTAGTTTTAATGATGGTCTGGCAGTTTGAGTACAGTACCCGGCGATAAATATTGCACATCGACCTTTACCTTTTTTTTCATTTTATACAAAGAATTAAAAATAATTATCAAAAGAAGTAAATCATAATTGTTTTAACAGCTCCTAATAGATACCGGACTGTTCGTATTTCGTGGGACAGAAATAACGCTCTACGAAGCCGAAATTAGCCGATTGTCTCTTTCCAAAGGTCGATGTGCAATATTTATCGCCGGGTACTGTAGGTACTTTATGCGGCCTAACCAAATGTCATTTCTTTGGTATTGTTCCTCTAATTGTTGAGCTCCTTAAGTTCTGATTTGAGCTGCACGCTAATTGACAAATGCGTGCACAGACTGGACAGGACACCAATCTACATGGTCTTCACATGGTCTGAGCAAGATTATGTGTGGACTTTAAAAGAAACTGTGACGTCTGAATTTGTTTCGGCCTTTCTTCTCAGAGTAGTCAGATAGGAAACGCCGGAATGACGTCATAAATGTCATAATACGTCTTTCCTTGGGTCATGTTTAAGTTTTGTGCCAATTTGCGTTGAAATCGGGTCAGTAGTTGACCCATCAAGAAGAAACAAACAGACCTTTTCGGATGTTTCATGACATTGAATAAAAGAAATATCTTACTTTGTAAGTAGATAGCATAGTGGTGTCTCCCGAGGACAATATGACTTCTGTGTCGTCTTCATCATCCGGCTCAGGATTCAAAACTGTGTTCACTTGACCTGAAGGAATTTATTACAAGAATATAACAATACAGGACAGGAATATCTATAGTTTTCATGAAAATAGTTTGAATGTAGCATCTTACCAATAAAACTGCTAAGGCTCTTTTTCATCACATTTGCTGGCGATTCTGGCACATCCAACTGAGGAACAAATTGTGATCCACTTATAATATCTGTCATAAACAACAACAACAAAGCAAAGGAAATAGCTCATTCAGAAATACGACCGAAATAATGATTCAATTCTGGAACCACAAAATTTTTAGGTCATCGCAAACGACCTTGGCAATGTATCGCATTTAAAGGTCATTATTTAAACGTTCAACAAAGATATCAAATAGTCTATACATTCACAGTATAACTACTTCATAAAAGTAGAAACGTATATCAGTGTTAAACTTTCAACATATTATTAACTAGCAGCGCCTCGCGGTTACACCCGCATATCGGATATCGGAATAAAAAGTACAGTATCCGGCGATAAATATTGCACATCGACCTTTGGAAAGAGACAATCGGCTAATTTCGGCTTCGTAGAGCGTTATCTCTGTCGCACGAAATACAAACAGTCCGGTATCTCTTAGGAGCTGTTAAAACAATTATGATTTGCTTCTTTTGATAATTATTTTTATTCTTTGTATAAAATCGATAGGATCGAATAGGTCGATGTGCAATATTTATCGCCGGGTACTGTATCTTAGGTGTTAAACCTCGTTATAAACTATCTGTGTGCGTGAAAGATTATCCTCACAAACTTTTACGTTTATAATATTAGTAAGATAAGATTTTAGCATATTAATTTTCGCTCAAGCCGCTTCATGAGAGAACATGCTAGAAGAATTTATATTCCGATCAGACACATCCAAATATACGTAGATAGGGTATTTGTGATTATCCTTCTCTTAATAATGACTGGCAATAGTCCAATGATTAAAGCTAAAGTTCACTGTTTATCTCGCTCGCACAATACTGCTCGTGGACTGTGTGAGAGCGAGACAGAGGCGCCAATAGTTTAGGTATTTGCTTTTTACGGTGAAAATAAAGGTAATTACAAAAAAAAAAAACATAAGACCTGCTTTATACGACCTGCTTTATATGTAGTTAGTTCAGTTAGTATGCAAAGTTTCATGATATACATCTCTCTAAGTTAGAATTCGTCATGATTTCATGAAATTGCCAATCAATTGATATCTATTGATATATATCTATTGATTGACAATTTCAGGGAGGGGGGGGGGGTTTCAGAGGGTTCAAACCCTCTTAGCAAAGTTACCTTTAAAGTCTTCCCGATGACAGTTGACGTAGTACTGAACACATGGCTTGCCTCGCTCTTCACCGCGGAGCCTATCTCGTCCAGGTCCTTCTTTACCATCGTATACACCTCTGCTGACTGCGAACATATAAAACACACTTGTTTGAAAAGGGGGCATCGTAAGATTATAAGGATGCTTAAATGAGGGTTTTCGTGAAAATTTACGACACCAGTTGGCACCACTGTGACAAGAGGTCTTCCAATATAAAATATATGATGACGTTCATCATTCGATTCATTCATTCGTTCATCATTCAGTCATGACTAAAGAAAATATAGGCTCTTTGACAGATGCCTGGACCTGACGTGTCAGTGCTGCCACCTAGCGAACGTCATTTCAGAAAACCCTGTCTCACAGTTTAAAAACTTCCTTTTTGGAAAAAAATGAACAGCGCCGGAATTATTTCTGGAATTTCTCAGTAGCAGTCCGGACTCCGGATTTGTGTCCGGTTGATGGCAATGGGCTGCCCCCTATGACATGGGACTTAACACACTGGCGAAATGAGGGTGTTACCATAGTTACACCTCTGCCTAACCCTTCGAGGATTACAGGCGTGATGTTATGTGTGAAGGCTCAAAGCAAGTTTACAATGTAACGGCGGCACTTATGACAGCTTGTGACGTTTGCACGTTTTTATGATCTACCGTTAATATTTACTGCAAAATGTGAGGAAACAGATTGACACACATTGATTGAGGACATTGTTGTATTAGCCTTTATAATGACGTACCGCTGAAAATAGTTTCAGCAAAAAAAAACAAACACAAAAAAAACACACACAAACAAAAAAAAACACACAAAAACACACACAAATTATAGAATTTGTTGATATTATATATAGCACATCATCTGCCTAGCCTTTTCCCAACTAGGTTGGGGTCGGCTTCCAGTCTAACCGGATGCAGCTGAATACCAATATGTATTTTACCTGGAGCGACTGCCTATCTGACCTCCACAACCCAATTACTGGGTAATACGATACCATTTGGTAAGTCTGGTTGTGAGACTTTCGGGTTTCTGACGACCGGTAACGACTGTCAAAGTTCCACGAATGACAGCCGGGACCAACGGCTTAACGTGCTTTCCGAGACACGGAGGGGTCTTGGTATGTAAAGATGGTCATCAATTTACGGAACCACCGCGACAAGCGTAGCTTAACTTGATCGATCGACCCGTGCGGCTGTTATCACTTAGCCACAAACTCCTATATTTTCTCCATGGGATCTGGAGGCCATTCGCGCGTCTGTATGAGAGGCGCGCGGAGGCACTGCGCCGGGGGGAAACTGCTTCCACGCAAATCGCGGCGGAGCGGACGGACCTCCGGTGCGATCTCATGGCGGCATGGAAAGAGCGACTGTCGCAACCCAGTGCAGGGCACGCCACGAAAGTGGCGATAAGAACCCTTTTTGAGGAGTGGCTAGAGAGGCGTCACGGCGCCCTCACCTACCGATTGACGCAGGTCCTCACCGGACACGGATGTTTCGGGACGTTCCTGCACATCATCAGGCGGGAGGAAACGCCCGGGTGTCAACATTGC
Organism: Luperina testacea; assembly: GCA_927399505.1. Lineage (NCBI taxonomy): Eukaryota > Metazoa > Arthropoda > Insecta > Lepidoptera > Noctuidae > Luperina > Luperina testacea. Next base: position 8,312,942 of record OV656777.1, on the reverse strand, counting down.
CAGGATCGCCCAGAGGACACGGTGGAGGTCTGCCCCACTTGGGCGGAGCACCGCCGTGTCCTCGTAGAGGCGATCGGCAGGGGCGGCGACTTCTCGCGTCTGGCCCTTGTTCAAGCCATGGTACGGAGCGAGAGGGAGTGGAAGGCAGTCGCCTCCTTCTTCGAAGCAGCCATGCTAGCGAAAGAGGTGGCGGGATGGCTGAGGCTGTCGCAGCCGCCGCGGGAGACGCTCCGGGCGTCGGGAGCCACGTGACGACTCCCGGCCACCGTAGGCGCTAGCCTGCGGACGGGGAGTAATGGATAGCTCACCATCCGATCAGCACCAGTCCCGTGCCGGACGGCGCGTACGAGTTCCGCGCGCGCCTCAAAGAGATGTCAGCATCATTAAAATTTGAAGGGTGCCGTTAGGGCCAAAGCTTGTCGGGTCAGCAGGATTGTCCGAAAGGGTTACCGCTGGCCCGGAACATAAAGGGCTAAGGAAGGAACACGGGTGGGTTTTAGTCAGTAAGAGTCTGACATTCCCTTCCGCTCCACCCAGAGCGGGAGGGGTCATTTAGTGATTTCCCAAGCCGAAAAAAAACAGCCCCTATATTTTTAAGCTGTCACAGGCGTCATACATTGCCGCTGGTTTAGTTGTCAACATGTACCACGAAAATACGCGTACACGCTGTTTTTTTTCTTTAATTTTATTACTAGGATTTAAAGGAAAAATATCTGGTGAAGGAAAAATCAGCTCTAAGTCTACTAGGTAACCCAAGCTAATCTTAACTGTATTTATCTGATCAGAAAGCCCATTTCCGTTCATCAGAAGACGTCTACTGGTTAATATCAATAATGATGACGCGAGACTGACATTTTCAGCAAGAGTGAATGAATTGATATTTATTGCTTACAACATATTGATCAATAAGAAAACAATATTATTTTTGCCTTTTCACAGTTTATGTCTAGAAAATTAAAGGTCGTTGGTCCTTTAACATCTTCTGTTTGCATTGATGTCAGCTATCTATTTATTACAGGTTTTATGCGTGGCCGCCATTTTGAAAAAAAAACAAAATGGCGCGACAGTAGGTATTCCAGGCTCCATATAAAAATCATCAATCCCCTTTGCATTTTGTTTAACTTAAAATAGATGCAAAATATGAAGTTCGCAATTCACAAAACTTCTTATCTACTCTACACCAGTTATTACTTAAAGTAAAGTTTTATCTAAAAGATAGTTTATCAAAAAATAAAGTAATAATACACACAACATAGATAATTCATATTGTTTACAACTCCGGCCTACATAGATAATTATAATATGTAAGTATAGCGAATCTTTGCTCAGACGAAACAAATCTAGTTGATATTCTAGTGCTGTATTGGGCTAAAAGAACCACCGATTTTGCTAGCATAGCATGATCATCCTATAATGTTTCCAATGCTGGGACACAGGCCAGGAGGCCTGTGTGTGTCTGTGTGTGGCCTGTGTGTGTGTGTGAGATTATGCCCCACTATGGCTCACGGAAAGGATTCCGTGAGCCATAGTGGGGCATAATCTATGATTTGGCAATCCTATAGGTTTTCACCCGGAAAAGTCCGCCAAGGTTTAAAATATGATGTGTACATATCAATCGATTTTATCGATTTTTATTGGTAGACCCCTTAATAAGGCCTGTAAATACCTACAGACGAGATTTTCTGTCCTACATACATTTCTAATCAGAGCAAGCACGCATAACGTCAACAGGTTATATCAATTTGCCTAGCCTTTTCCCAGCTATGTTGGGATCAGGTTCCAGTCTAACAGGTTACAGCTGAATACCAGTATTTTACATGGAGCGATTGCCTATCTTAACTCCACACCCCACTTACTGAGTAACACGATAAGACTGGCTAAATAATGACAGCCGCACAGATCGATCGATCAGGTTAAGCTACGCTTGCCACGGTTGGTCTGTGGATGGGTGACCATATTTACATACCGTGACCCATCCGTTAGGGTGTCCCGAAAAATTTTTTTTTCGCTTTTCGCTACTCAAGCCCCCTCAAAAGTTGCATTATTAGTTTTAGATTACCGTAAAAATAATAAAAAAAAAACGGATCTGAATCAGGATCTGAATCAGGATCTGAATCTGGATCTGAATCAGGATCTGAATCTGGATCTGAATCAGGATCTGAATCAGGATCTGAATCAGGATCAGAAACAGGATCAGAATCTGGATCTGGATCTGAATCAAGATCTGAATCAGGATCTGAATCAAGATCTGAATCAGGATCTGAATCAGGATCTGAATCAGGATCAGAATCAGGATCGAAATCAGGATCTGAATGTGGATCTGAATCTGAATCAGGTTCAGAATCAGAATCAGGTTCAGAATCAGAATCAGGATCAGGATCAGAATCCGAATCAGGATCTGAATCAGGTTCAGAATCAGAATCAGGATCAGGATCAGAATCCGAATCAGGATCTGAATCAGGATCGGAATCAGGATCAGAATCAGGATCAGGATCAGAATCAGGATCAGAATCTGGATCTCAATCTGGATCTGAATCTGGATCTCAATCTGGATCTGAATCTGGATCTGGATCTGAATTTGGATCTGAATCTGGATCAAGATCTGTATCAGGATCTGAATCAGGATCTGAATCAGGGTCTGAATCAGGATCTGAATCAGGATCAGAAACAGGATCAGAATCTGGATCTGAATCAGGATCAGAATCAGGACCGGTCGATTCTGTAAAAATCTCACCGTGAAAACTTAGGTGATGTGAGTTTGTTTTTGCTAGCAATTGACACTATTGACAGCTCACTCCACGCTCACTTCACCCAAGTTTTCACGGTGAGATGGTTACAGAATCGCACTGCTGAATCAGGATGAGAATCAGGATCGGAATCAGGATCTGAATCAGGATCTGAATCAGGATCTGAATTAGGATCTGAATCAGGATCTGAATCTGAATCTGAATCAGAACCTGAATCTGGATCTGAATCTGGATCTGGATCAGAATCTGGATCAGAATCAGAATTTGGATCAGAATCTGGATCAGAATCATCAGGATGTTCTTTAGCATCGTTGTGATTTGAAAGTTTAAGACACGAAAAAGCGACAGTTTTTACATGTTGCTTTGTTGTTTTTTTAGAGACATGTAAATTCATAAGATTTAACATGGGAGAAAATGAGATAGGAAGAATGCTTCCTATCTCATTTTCTCCCATGTTAAACACGTGGTAGAAGTGAAACCTTCAAAAACACTGTATAATGATACAGTGTTTTTGAAGGTTTCACTTCTACCACGTGTGAATTGCACACATGCTGTTTTTTTTTTGTCTGTGTAAAATACCAATCAATCCAATCCAAATCCAATGCCAATCTCTTTGATTATACCTACGTAGTGCAATGAAAAAAAGAAAAACGCGGTCTGACACAGTCAGTGGAAAGATGTGTAAAACTAGTGACGGAGGCTTCTCAAAGCGTCACGGACGCTACAGCCACACAGCTCGGGATGGTTTTATTAGGAACAGATTAAAATCTCGCTCAGAAATGCCTAATTTTGGTCACAAAAACCAGTTCCGTTTTTAAAGTTGCCATTGATTATTTTGTCTTTCAACTATTTTAAACCTTGCTTTAACTCATTGTTGTACCCTTTTTAATAAAAACCATTTAAATGTTATTTTTGTATGATTTATAGTTTATATTAGGAACCCCTAAAAATAGCAAATTTGAAAAACTTCAAGGACTGGTAGAGGCCTCAAGATGCCGGATATCTAATTAAATTTTATAATAATCGTAATATATGTGTCAAAACGCAACTTTTGATACCTCTTGCGTAGTCGTAGCTCAATTTTTTTTTTGCCCCTCCGTGCCTCGGAAAGCATGTTAAGTCGTTGGTCCCGGCTGTCATTCGTAGATCTTTGACAGTCGTTACGGGTTGTCAGAAGCCCGAAAGTCTGACAAACCAGTCTTACCAAGGGGTATCGTATTACCCAGTAACTGGGTTGTGGAGGTCAGATAAGCAGTCGCTCTATGTAAAATACTGGTATTCAGCTGCATCCGGTTAGACTAGAAGACGACCCCAACATAGTTAGGAAAAGGTTAGGCAGGCACTACCCGTAACCACTGTCAAAGATCTAAGAATTACAGCCGAGATCAACGCAACGGCTTGACGTGCTTTCCGAGCCACGGAGGGGGTTTTTACTTTCTATACTCGTATGTAATGGATGGTCACCCATCCACGTCAACAGAAACTAAACAACACCCAAGTTTATCGAACCTTACAGAAACATCGATTTTAAAATAATAATATTTTGTAATTAATGCTTTCAAACGGGTTCTCAAGGCAGCATTGCTTTTAACGAATAACATTACAGTTCACACATGTTTTAAACCCGCTGACCTTTATCATTTATCGGTGACGACGATAGATAAAATAAATAATATCTTACGGAAGGTGTTAAGGTGAATGGGTAGTTGAGACCGCGAAATCCAAATTTTCTTACGTTTTTTGCAATTTGCATCTGCAAATTGCAAAAAACGTAAGAAAATTTGGATCAAGATACAACCTGACACTGATCTCAGTGTCAGGTTGTATCTTGATCAAAATATAATTAAGAAAATTTGAATTTCGCGGTCTACCACTATCCATTCACCTTAAAAATATCTTGTGTTTGTTAATACAACCAGCCTAGAATGTTCCCACTGCTGGGACACAGGCCTCCTCTCTGTGAGAGGGAGTGGGCCGTAATCCACTATGCGTGCCCAGTGCTGGTTGGTAGAACAGTTTCAATAATCAGAGACAACTAATTAACGACTAGAGATGATGACTTGAAACGGTGATGAGCTGATCATTTTTTTTTTATTTGAATTGGGTTTGCTCTTGACTCTAATCTAGGTCAGAGATGACACAGACAAAGTCTACGATGGAGTGAGCTTGCCCAGAAGAAGCCTGTTCACTCTTACTTTGATGAGATTCGGGTTGTATGCACTCGGAAACACAGACGCAGGTACCTAGAGAGTTCCACTCTTTTGCTGTGATCTCTAATAAATTGAGATGAGGACAGGAGAAAAGAGATTAAGACGTAAACTGAACATCGGGGTAATTACGTAACACACTATTAACAGTAGGAATGGCTTTCATTTTGACAGTTCAACTACATTCATTACGTTATTTACGTTGTTGAGCAGACCAAAATTTTTCGAACTTATGAAGCAATGGATAACTTAGCAATATCCTTCAAAATGATTCAGATTGATACTGATAGTGTGTAATGCAATTAGAGTGCTGCACGTATACGATCTTGTATACGATTGGATTACGCATTAAGGCTTTCAAAATAGACAAGAATAAATGGGACCATTTCGGAACAAATCCCATTCGAACCAAATAAAAAATTGCAAATCCGTCTATTTACGATGGAGTTATGCTCTAACATACATAAAAAAAAAACAAATACATACAAACAACCGAGTTGAGAACCTCCTCCTTTTTAGAAGTCGGTTAAAAAATGGAAAGTAAAAATCATTCGGTAAGAAAAATGAAATTAGAAATCTTCCTCATTATAGAAAACCGAATGTAGTCAAATCTAAAACGCATTTGACGCTCCAAGGAGTAAGGTTTTTGGTTTCGATCATCAATGCCGTCTTTGTTTTACGCCATGCAGTAAAAAAATACTGACGTTTTTCTTTAAAATTGCCTACAAAGTAAATTAAACCATATATTTAAAACAGTAGAGCTCATTTTGCAATAATCATTGCTAATTTTGCAGCGTGTATGTTGCAAAATTAGCAATGATTATCAGACGTATGTTTGATATAAAGTGAGTCACTTTAAAACAGTTTCATCGATGTCAGTGACCCCGCTAGTCATTTTATGCGATATTTTCAGTTAGGTACATATTGGTTACATGAGCATAAAAACCTGAATTTTTTGTGTGTGTAACTATTGTAGGTAGTTGCCAAATCACCGCGTTGCTCGTAAAATGCGGCGGAATGATAAGATTACTGGTTAGCGTCGGAATAAGTAGGTATATCTATTTATAGGTTATAGGAAAAATAACTGTGGCAGCTCGTCAAAATATATTGCAATTAGATCAACTTACGAGCACTCGTATATGACTTATTACTTATTCGTAGATATCTAGAATGTGGTTTGTCTTTGGAAATTATTGAAAGCAACTTTGTTTAGAACCTTTGATGTAAATGGCATGCTTTAACAGTTCCGGGTAAGTTTCGATTAACTTATTAGTAGGTAATATAATTTAATACAATTTTATTTTAAAAATATGGATGCAAGCCCATTTTAAATTAAATAAAAGTTGGAAGCAGGCGGGACCCATTTGATTTTGAAAATATAATAAAAATGGTATGGGTCCTGTTACGTACTCTTTGGTGTTTTATATTTTTCTCTTTGTATTTTAAATTTAAATTGTTTTTTATACATTATGATTCTGTTACGGTTCGGTGCTGTCAAAAGGTGTGATTTTTCTCCATATTAATAAAAGTAACAAAATATATTCATTTACACGTATTTATTACATATTCGGTTTACAGTCCACATCCTCATCTTTTTCAGGTCCCGCCTGCTTCCAACTTTTATTTAATTTAAAATGGACTTGTTTTTAGCTTTTCAGTTTTTTTTTTATAACTTAAGTTTTTTACCGCAGTCGAGTTTTTTATTTTTTTAAATAACTTTTTTATTTCCAGCTTTTTAGTTTACAAATGTGAAAGATTTCGCAGACGATTTAGTTCTTGATACGTGTTTTTTACGATTTGTCACTTCGCGAATTACTTTAAACCATATAAGTTGTATATATTTTTGTAATCACCTTTTAAAACTCTTTATTTTGATACCCTACTCGATAGGTATTGAAAAAAAAAAAATTTTTATGGAGACAATTATGGCGTCAAAAATCGGCCATTTTTTTTTCCCTTTTGATATACCCAGTTTCACTCTCAACATTAAGACGAATCTAACGGCACCTCTCAAGCTGAAATCGATCAAGCCGTTTAGGCTACAGAGCGTGCCAAAGAAATATATTATATATGTACATACATACCATCGAAAAACATAACCCTCTTTTTGGCGCAGTAAGATTGACCATCCAGCAAAATTAATCTAATCGTGCTATAAAAAGCGATTGCATGTCTGCTAGATCCATAAATAAGATATATATTTTTTTTAGAATGATATAACAAAGTTTTTAATGTTTCCCATGGATTAAAAAAACTAGTAAGCACGGTCTCTGTCGGATCATACTGTCTTAATATTTTAAAAACACCTTTGTGTTTCATGGTGTCTGAAAAACATCACACCCAGTGAGGGATAGCTATGGATTAGAATCCATAATTTGGCGGATTTTTTTAGGCGACTGCCATTCGCGACGCTTAGCAATTTGACGCATTCCTTTATTAAATAAAATACCTATTTACAAGTCAAAGGCTGAACAAGCTCTGATTAGATACGCAACAGTTAGTCATGGCGACTAACTCGGACCAAAGAGGTTCGGTGAATTCTTTTTCATTCAGTTGTGTGAAGTTACATAATGTCTAACAATAAAAATGTTCCATGATAACAATTTGTCTAATAGAGAAGTATGGAAGACGCTCCGACGATGGTAAGAGTCTCCTTGAAGTGCCTAGGCCGTTCTTCTCCATAGGAACCTACTATGATTTGGAATGGACCACTACGGTTTATTCAGTTATTTTATCTCTGATATTGTATCATTGTCAAAATCACAGTGATCTTTATTGACGTTGCAATAAGGTTGCTGTTGAGGTGCCGCTGTCAGAGGTAAAATAACTGTGACAGGACTGTAGATTAATAAATACATTTTTCCAATGACCGACTCCTTTGACAATTCAAAAGTGTCTGCCTTGAAATGTAAATATAGTCACCCATCCATGGACCAACCGCGGCAAGCGTAGGGTAACCTGATCGATCGTGTAACTCGTGCGGCTGTTATTTAATTTTCTTAGCCATGGTTTACCTAATTGAAATAAATGTTTTGAGTTTGAGTTCGACCCCACATAATTTGGGATAAAGGCAAGAAAATGATGAAGATGGTAACAATTTTTGAGAACACTCTTTATTTCGTGACTGTAAGGTTGGTTTTCGAAGTCTGAAATAATTAAAAAATGAAAACAGCTGTTACTACAAAAATAAAGTACCTATGCAATCAAAATATATGAAGAAACTGACTTAATATAAGTACAATATTTTCCGCCTTGTAAATTATCTGATATTTATCAGAAAGGAATTTTTACAACCATAATTTTTTTTTAAATTACTGAATGGGCCTGCTCTTGACCCCTGATATAAGCACTGGATGAAGTCTATGATGGAACGAGCGAGCCCTGAAGATGCCTGTTCACTCTTGCTTTGAAGGCAGACGAAGGCATTTTAAAGATGGCGCCACTATCGACTGTCCTTTTTAGATTTAAGTAATTTAATCTTTATCATATCAGCATACATCCTCTACTGATCAAGGACCTTTAAATGACCGATACAAACGGTCAAAAGAGATATGCTATAAATACTAAACATGACGAAAAACCAATTAGTGCTTTCAATAATATATCCGTGCGTTTGTATGTCCTTGTCATTTTAATGGCAATGAAGTAAGAGGGCAATAACCTGCACTCTAGAAAGATGATTATAATTAGTCTATAATGTTCCCACTGCTGGGACACAGGTCTGCTCTCTGTGAGGGGGCCGTAATCTATCACGCGGACCCAATACGGCGGGGTAATTGCGTAGCACACTATCAGTAGCAATGGGTTTCATTTTGACAGTTCAACAACATTCATTGCGTATTTACGTTGTTGAGCGGACTAATTTTCCGAACATAACGAAGCAATGGTTCATGCAGCAATATCCTTTAAAGTGTTTATAATTTAAAAAAAAGTTAAATTTGCTATTTATAAATGTTTATGAATTTGCTTCCATTTAGGTACCTACCTATATTTCAGACCCAATAGTAGGCAATTTAATTTTTATTTAAACTACATTATATTTAGTTATTTACATAATTAAAAAAATATATGTATTTAAAATTAAGTTTATGTCCCAGATTTAATAAAAATTAAGGTATTATTATTATTCTACATTACAATTAAAGGAGTTTACTACTTTGAGTGGAGCAAATTCCAATTTCTTGTAAGTAGGTATCTAATTATCTTTCAGATTAATTCACATTTCGATGATGAAGAGATTGATATATATGATGGCCGTAAGTTAATTTGTGGCCTGACTGGGTGTCAACAATTACCCTTAGGAAGTTGCTGGTAACATGGTCTCAAGATTTCTTTTTTAATAAAAAAAAGTGATTTTGTCCACATGGAAGCTTCATGGTCCAAACATCATTATATTGCAGATCTTACAATGATACAAGTCTACTCATAAACATGAACGCATCAATTGGCCCAAGTTTTTTTTCAAACATAATTACAACATATACGAAAAAAAATTTACACCAAACAATTAATTGTAACAAAGACGCCATTTATACTTTTATTCTGAGGTAAACAAACTTAACACAAGGCAATGTTAACTTCCTATAAAACACAAAGGAATGGAATAACAATAATACCACCTATCTGTCTATGAGTAATGTTTACTTAATTATTGCAGAGTTTTCATTAAAACAGTATCAAAGGAGGAAATGTATTTCTTCATGAAACAATCATGATTACAATTAATTCAGGCTTTGGTCAGGAAATCATGTCATTTTCGCATTGATTAGTTGAACTTTATCCATATGCACAGAGAGCAATGAAGCTGTATTTAGGACCAAATTAATCAATTGACTTAAAACATAATGGCCAAGGCTGTTAAAGACAAGTACAATAACCAACAGTATGCGCGCGTGGAACACGGTACGCGCCGTCCAGCACGGGCCTGGTCCTGATCGGACGGTGAGCTACCCATTGCTCTCCGCCCGCAGGCCCGCGCCTAAGGTGGCCGGGAGTCGTCGCGCGGCTCCCGACGCCCGGAGCGTCTCCCGCGGCGGCTGGGAAGGGAGGCTCTCTCCCTCAGCCGTACCCTCCTTCGCTAGCATGACTGCTTCGCAGGAGGGGACTGCCCCCCACCCCCTCTCGCCCCGGACCATGGCTTGAACCAGGCCCGGACGCGAGAGGTCGCCGCCGCTGCCGATCGCCTCTACGAGGACACGGCGGTGCTCCGCCCAACCGGGGCAGACCTCCACCGTATGCTCCACCGTGTCCTCTGGGACAGTCATAATCTCATTTCACAATACTCCAGACAGACTGACTAGATCTATTTCCATACGTCCTCGAACACATCACAGTGAAGCGTAGCGTATAAGAGAGTGTGCGAAGGGCAGGGGACTGGTAACATATTTAAGATTAGTTGGGTATGAGTTGCAGAACATTGTGTTCATAAGTATTTCTAAGTTCAAGTACTGTAGTTCTTTATTCTATCATATTAAAAACGTAGATAACTCACCTTGGACTTAGCTGAAGATATCCAGGTGTCCCACCAGTTGCCGGCCTGCTTGTCATCATGCCGCGGTGTACTGGCTGTCTCACTGGGACTTGAACTACTAGACCTATACAGATAATCACAGGAAAGTTAGAAAAAGAAAACGAATGCATTTTCATTTGTCTAAGATTGATTAAAAATAGAGATAATTCATAAATAGACAAAAACATATTAAAAAACCATTTTTGGACGTTAAAAAAATATAAATGCAGAATTTAAATATTTTTTAGTTGTAGTTATTTTTCTTATTCAATTCAGTCACCATCATTACTGCATTTTGATCTAGTCATGGATTAGTTTTGTTTAGGATTGGCCTAGCACTAGATAAGGATAAGTTTTAAAGAGAGAACTAAGACTTTTGTTCCGCAACGGTGCGCTTTAGTGAAACCAATAAAATAACAAGGCTCCAAATTGCCCTGTCAGCATTGTGGTAGGTTGTATGTTGATGTACCTACTGGCTTTGTGGTGTTAAACTCTGATTTTTAATTTGCTAGACCAAAATGAAAGCTATTATACAATGTTTAACATTAAATGCGTAAAACCTCTTAAGAGGTTATTGTACTCATAATATTATGAACAACTTTTACTATGTCACCAAACTTGAAATTGCAAAAAAAATAATCAGCTGTTTAGTACAGTCAACAAAAGAGATAAGTACTTATGCAGGATCGTTGGATATAGTTGAAGTTTAGTAAGAAGCCAAAGGATGTTGTCAACTGAAATTAAATTTGATAAAAATGAGCTGTCTGTTTTATATTAATAAAATAAAATTTTATTCGAGAACATCCATCGGTTTTTTACTAAACTTCAACTATATCCGACGATCCTGCATACTTAACTCTTTTTTTACTGTAGATTTTGATCGAGTTATGCAAGCATAAATGTAGGGAACAACTGATTTTTTTTCGCAATTTTAGCTTGGGTCCCATAGTAAAAGTTGTTCATAAGGCTGAGTACAATGACCCCTTAAGAGGTTTTGCGCACTTAACATTACATCTTGTATACTGAATAATATCATGTTGACAAAAAATGTTGATCTCAGCTATCATTTTAGTGCAGCAAATAAAAAAATCTGAGTATAGTTCTTTTCAGCCTCCAGACATATTCTGTTACATAAAAAGAAACCTACATTAAAAAAAAATAGAAACTGCTAAATTATTTCTCTTATGTAACAAAATTATAATATTCAAATGCCATTTAAGCTATGGAAGATTAATTAGTGCATAACTGTTATCATGAATAAGTTAAACGCTCATCCATTATTTATACATTTGACATAAATATGGTATAACATGTCTTATTTAAGTTTGAAAATGTTGCTGTGATATTTTATCCACTTTTTAATAAACTGTGGTCTACTTTTTATGTTTCATAGACAAAGGACATAATATAAGAAAGGTTTAATTGCCGTCTTTAGAACTCTTCATCTTGAAAATAAGCAAGGACTCGAAAAGAAAAAAATACCTACCTAACCAAATTAATACTATAAATAAAGCTCGTTAATACTATAAAAGTACAGTTTCTCAGAAAAGGAAATGTCAGGATCTAGTTAACACCGAACTGATTCGGTTGTTACTGTTATGTGATTGACGTTACACGGTTTGTCTAATTCGCCTTTTACATTGACAAAATGAGCGACTAGGAAGCAATGAATACTTCTCCTAATTGATCCCATGACCTTTCGGAAATATGATTCTCATCTCGAAAATTTTATTCCTAATGGTAACGAAGTTACTGTGGAATATTTTTATCACCAAAACAACGCGTTTTTCCTTCATTAAGCTCTTTCTTTCGATAACCATACAATGTTGACATGGATTTTGTGATAGCGTAATTACATGAAATAACTTACTTTTCAGCCATAACGACGTTTCTTTATAGTATACACAAATAAGGAGAGCACATGGATTGCTGCACATAAATTGTTGTGTGATTTTGTTGTTGTTTTTACACGAAATTTAGAATTAATTTTGACATAGTTTTGTTTGCGTTGACATAAGGATGTCGTTCCGTTACAGAACGTGTCAATGATACGTGTGGTTTTTTATTGATAAGATTGAGACATTTTCTTTAATTATATTGTTATTAATATGTTTAACGGTTACATCGTTGTATTAATTTAGAAGCAAAACTACATCTTGAATGGGTTGAATTAATTACTCCGACTACATTCTGAGAAAGGGAACGTTTTTGTTGACTTTATGAGCTCTGTTCACAGATGGCGCTATTTTGCAAGTTTTCAGCATTGTGCCTTGCGTTTTTAGGGTTCCGTACCCAAAGGGTAAAAACGGGACCCTATTACTAAGATTCAACTGTCCGTTTGTCCGTCTGTCACCAGGCTGTTGAGGCTGTATCTCATGAACCGTTATAGCTAGTTAGTTGAAATTTTCACGGATGATGTAGGTATTTCTGTTGCCGCTATAATAACAAACACTAAAAACAGAATAAAACAAATATTTAAGGGCGGCTCCTATACAACAAACGTGTTTTTTTCGCCGTTTTTGCTTTGTGGTACGGAACCCTTTGTGTGCGAGTCCGACGCGCACTTGACCAGTTTTTTTGATTTTTATGTTGTGATACAGTAAGTAGTATTTTTTTTTAAATTAAAAATAATTATTTATTGCTAGCAATGATTATAAGTACTATCTATAAGTGTAATACCAATGTCCTTATAGTATCAAGATTATTCAAGATACCACTATACCATGGCCAAGGTAGGTACAGACGCCAGCACATCAAGCTACTACAAACTGTCAAATTCAAAATTTCAAAAGAATTTTCTGACGTTCAAAAGTGCCTTTTATGTGCCTATTTGAAATAAATGCTTTGACTTTGACTTTCAACTTTATCGCTAAAGCATAAGGTTCAAAGTTGATTGGGAAAATTTTACATACAGCACGCATACAGCACGGCCGGCATACATGTATAAAATAAATAAAAATCATAATTCTTTTTTAGAGTGGTTTGTTTATCAATCCTGTTTTTACGATTGTAATCTCACAAACAACCCCAAATAAATGAAGTATCTAGATATTTAATTAATTACCTTCAAAAATATTTATAAGAGTAGGTAAACATTTTATGTCCCAAAAAAATCAAACAAACATGTTTTCCCATGCACTAAACCTCTTGCATAAAGCAACGCACAAAACTGAATAATAATTACGGCTAATTATATTAATTCGCCGATGCGAAATATTAATTTGCGTCGGGAGAGGCCGTATCTCCCATCTATGGCTCGGCGATTATTCAATAAGGCATTGAAGAGAGATTTTTATAAATAAATCCCTGCGCTTAGCGCAATTGAGATGTTCTTACTACGATTAAGATAGGCATGTTTGTTTTAGTTTCTCCATCCAGTAAGATGAAGCTGTCAGTATTTTACAAAGTTTTTAAATGAATTTGAGCCGCTTCGCTAGGTCATCTTTTGAATGGGTGTCCGTTATTCACTTGATACACAGACAGCGTGCTTTGACGAACTGTCCAGAAAGTTATAAAAAGCTTGAACGCAGAAAGCCTATCTAGGTATCGATAATGGACTTTGCGGATTGCTGCATTTAGGTATTTGGTTCGTAGGTATAATACGTACCTCTAAAATGCTAAGTAGGTACCACAGATATAGATACACCTAGATAACGCAAGAGCGACTACTTCGCGTGCCAAAATCGCATCTGCGATTCGATTCTGTAAAAATCTCACCGTGAAAACTTAGGTGAAGTGAGTTTGTTTTTGCTAGGAATTTACACTATTGGCAGCTCACTCCACGCTCACTTCACCTAAGTTTTCACGGTGAGATTTTTACAGAATAGCACCGCAGCTTACGTTCTAAAATCGTAAGCCGCCACTTTCGCGCTCAGTCCTGTGTACTGCTGGCTGGGTAAGCGTGAGCGAGAGCTCGAGCTTGTGACGTCATAGTAGGTAGTCAAAAAATGGCACGCTTTATTTTTGTACAGTTCGTGATATAGTTTGCGTTATCTAGGTCTATCTACATATATTTGTGGTAGATACCTATTAGTACTATACTATTGTAGTAGATTTATTATATCAGCCGCTGTCATTCCAGCTGATGCTAGGGATTGACCACTATTGACAGCTCACTTCACCTAAGTTTTCACTGTGAGATTTTTACAGAATACACCGGCAGAAGATGGAAACTGGTTGGAACTTACTAAGTAGGGAAGTTTCCGCTCCCACCGTTTCCATTTTCTCCTCAAAAAGGTTATTCGTCAAACCATCCCGTCCTTCCTAATCACAGAGCATGTAACCTTTTACTTCCTAATAATCTGATACATGAAAAGCTTTTACCATTTTGTAAGTAGGTTTACCCCCTTTTTTCTCAGGATGAGAAATCATCAAATGACCCCTCCCGCTCTGGGTGGAGCGGAAGGGAGTGTCAGACTCTTACTGCCTAAAACCCACCCATGTTCCTTCCTTAGCCCTTTATGTTCCGGGCCAGCGGTAACCCTTTCGGACAATCCCGCTGACCCGGCAGGTTTACCCCATTACATCTGAAAAAGAAATGATATGGGTAAAATGATATCACCTGTATCCGACTCCCGCGCGAAATCCAAAAGCGAACCTTCCGTAAAATTGTCACCACCCACATTAAAACACAGCCGACCATCTTTCTTACCGTGTTGTATTTTTAAACGTTCGATGTATTTTGTAAAAGCTGAATATTATAATAAATAATATTTGCTTTAGCTTCGCGGGTATCCAAGCACACCCATTGTTTGTCGATCAAGAGATTCGGTGCAGCTTTCTTCGTTATTAATAAGTACTTGCGAACGATGTTGTAACGGCCTCCAAATACAGGATGATCGAAGGATTTTGTAAGGTAGTATAGGTTATACAGACAAATGCCTAATTTGTTTGGGGTCACCGTCCAATCTATTCTTGAACAATAAGTACTATTATGAATATAGATACTAATAATAAAGCTGAAGAGTTTGTTCGTTTGTTTGAACGCGCTAATCTCTAGAACTACAAGACGGATTAAAAAAAAAACTTTTTGCGTTGGACAGCCCAATTCTCGAGGATGGCTATAGGCTATTTAACAACACACTAGGACCCATAGGAGCCGAGCAAAAATAAAAAAGTCCGAAAGAACGCTAAGCAAAAACGATGCGATGCGACGCGACGGGGTGGGTCAAGGGAACAAGAAATCTCACGTGGAAGAAGTTGCGGGCAGAAGCTAGTTAATAAATTGAATTTGATTACACGCTCCGCAAGGGGCACGCTCCTTGCGGAGCGTGTAATCAAAAAGAGACTAGACGAAGAAAACTTGGCTAATTAGCCAAGTTTTCTTCGTCTTGTCTCTTTTTTTCTCTCGATAATTGCGACATACCGTCTTACTTCCACGTGTCATCTAATAGTATGACATTGTGCCGTTTTTGAAGATCGAATGTTGGTTAAGTAACCAGATGTCTCTTAACCTACACCACACCATGCAGTCTTAGCAAATGCAGCTGAATACCAGTATTTTACATGGAGCGACTGGCAAACCGAAATATGCGGTTAGTTTAGACGCTATCGCTATAAAATTCAAAGAAAAGCTATAGTTTGCAATTAAATTCAACTAAGTAATGATTTCTTTTGTGAGGGGGCTGGTGTGGTGCTTTTTCTTACCAGTTGTTTTACCATGGGCAGTGGACCCTCACTTAGGTACTCTTACCTACTTTAGGTACCTGCCTATCTTGGTAATACTTACCTATACTTAGCAAAAATGTAAGACAGTAAAAACTTAATTCAGTATGTAAGTAGATCTTTGTTTTTAAGACATGGATGTCTATCCCATAATGGCTATTGACTAGCGTGAACATACCTATACTTATTATTCAATTCAACAAACTAATATTTCACCTCTCATTACACACATCGCTTGCCTCAACTCATTGATTAACCTCCCACATCGATAAATCTAACTAATAACCAACATCCTGTCTACAAAAATCTGAATGGATAATCCTTCGTATAAACTGTAGCTAATAATAATACATGAAATGATCGACGTGGCTCAGCAAAGTTCATCGCTCAATCAGCGCGCGCCTGCGGCGATGACGTCATCTCTCGTGAGCTGCCACGCCCCGCCAAGAGATGGCGCTGTACGATCGAAGCGTAGATCCCAACCCTCACGCTTCGCCGTGTGTGGTTTGATGAACGTTGTAGGGGGTTGATGAACTTTGAGGTTTTTGTAAATATTTTCGTTGGATGTTGATTAGATTTAAATTAAGATATAGATTGATATGGTAGCCAAACCACTTAAGCAGCTCAGAGTTCTAGCTCAATATTCGTTTGCTACCTACCTCCAGACTGCAGAATGGAATCAGCTTGACGTAAATCGGTGGCACTCTGCCAAAAAAGGAGGCAAGACTTGAAGGACCATAATAAGTGTACTGGGTAATCGGCTTGTTTGTTCAATACCTGCCTATCGTTCGAACAGTTCGTGGAACCACCAGTCCTATGCTGAAGATAGATTGTCGGGACATGATGCGGCTGGTACTGTTAACAAAACCTCGAGGGGCGAGGTCTTTATTTTTCCTCTAAAGTTTAAGGTGTAAAACGTACATACCAATAGAATATTGCAAAAATCCTTTGCAGTATTCTTTTATGAACAAATAAACGGAAACATACAAATGGTTAAAGTGTTGTACCGACATCGGTTTGCCATAAAACATTTCTGTTTATTCCCAGAACGCTTCAAATTTTCTTACGATGCCGTTTGTTAGTTTTTACGCTTTTTTCATGGGCTTTACATGGTACAAAATGCTGAAGTTAGGTGTTCGGGCACAGCTTAAATCTGGACAATAATATTTATTACATTCAGCATTGCTATTGATGCTCGTGGAATTTGTCCGGGTAGTATTCCTCATTGCCTCCATAACTTTTTTCCAACAAGCAGCATGACTGTGTTCTAATTTGAGTGGTAGGGGTATTGGAGATATAAAAGGAGACTTCAACTTTGTCCCTGGAAGATAGACACAAAACTGCAAGTTTTCTCCCTAAAACGTCTGCCACACAGGGCTAGCAAAACCATAAGGAAATATAATAATGAGTAAGTATTGTTAAGTTACCTAACCTAGATAAACTTTTATGAACTCACTCGTTTGAAATCAAATACCTAAAATCCTGTGAATTCTTCCGTCCACGAAAACTTTTCTTCGTCGATATTCGTCATTAAAAATAATTCTTCTTTTTACTCTCAAATCAAGTATTACAGTACCCGGCGATAAATATTGCACATCGACCTTTGGAAAGAGACAATCGGTTAATTTCGGCTTCGTAGAGCGTTATCTCTGTCGCACGAAATACAAACAGTCCGGTATCTATTAGGAGCTGTTAAAACAATTATGATTTGCTTATTTTGATAATTATTTTTATTCTTTGTATAAAATACACCAATTTGAATTAGTCGATGTGCAATATTTATCGCCGGGTACTATAATATGTAGGTTGGTAACCCAATCATACAGACGCAATATTTTGCTCTGGCCTCGGTCGGATTGACAGTGCAGTATCTTCCTTTTTCCTATGTTCAACTCTAACAATGTTCATCCTTGGTTAAAGAATAGGTATATCCACCAATAGTCTCCTGAGCGTGTTCTCAGATCGGTGGGACTCCCCTCTGCTGCGCCACTGGGTGAAGATCCATACCAATTAAAATTTTAAGTATTTCTCCTTATTACTAACACTACTTATTAAGTTATTTTGTTGCTACTTACACTATGGACTCATGTCTGAAATAAAGAATTTGAATTGAATTGAATAAGTAGATAATATTTAAAATGTTTAATCTTGTTGTAAGTTTTAACTGTTTAATGTTTTCGAACATTTGGTTACGTCGAAAGCTTTGATAACGTGTTCACTACCTACCAAATGAAATCGCATTGATAATAAACCATTCAATTTGGGAGTAAAATAAGAATTATTTTGGGTAATTTTCAGAAACACACCAATCTTAGATTTTCTCTTATCCCATGGATTTTCACCTGGGCGGTGGTGTTGCCTAAATTTTGCAATGGGGTCAAACTATCTCACGTCTCTGGAAGCTAACCCTATCCTCGATATAATCATAGTGTAATTCTTTTGCGTCCTGTGCCTTAAAGGTGGCGCCATGCTGCCACGAAAAGTGGTGTCATCAACATCTTCACCAGTAACCAATCGAAAAAAATGTCATGGAATTAGCTAAATGTGCAAAGTTCTGAATGAAATCCACAGTAAGATCGATTGTGTGCGTAGGTACGACATAGTAGGTAAGTAGTTAGTGTATATTAGTAAACATTGACAGAATTGTTGAAACTACTACTAGAAATAATGGAATGCACTGTTTTTTATTCTACTTTTATTGGACTATAAACACTGTAGTACAGTTTTCATGGCTCTGTAGCAATGGCTGTAATTCTGTAGCTCTTTAGGTTACTATGTAGATATCCTCATAGCCACAGATCTTTTATCTGGGGGACTAAAAAAGCCACTTTGGTAGAATCATAAAAGGATAACATTAATCATAATATGGCGAAGACAGTCCGTGTTTTTCTTTTTTTTGCTGCACTACGTAGGTATAATCAAAGAGATTGGGATTGGATTTGGATAGGATCTTGATTGGTATTTTAGCACAGACAAAAAAATTACTGAAAAATCCTTCACCGATAGGATTTGATAAGATTAACTTAACAGTTAACTGTCCATTATGATTCACAATGTTATCCTTTTATGATTCTGCCAAAGTGGCCTTTTAGGCCCCCTGTTCCGTGCTGATAGCTTTATTTTAGTATGTCTACAAACTTACTTAAATAACAAAACAGCGTTTTCAATAAATTTTAGCTACTTACTCGTACCGCCAAACCAAGGTATAGCCTAATTATTAGCCCATAATATTCCCACTGCTGGGACACGGGCGGACCCAGTGCGGGTTGGTAGATGTCACATGTCTTCGAATTTTTGATTTTAGGAAATACCGGTTTCCTCACGATGTTTTCCTTCACCGTTCACCGTATGATTGGTCTTAATTATAGCTTTTCAAATCGTTGTCGTAATAATCAATTAATGAGGAGTATCAAAGGGCTCTACAGGTACAAAGTTTCCCCAACTTCAATTGTGACTCGGTGCAGCCGCCATTCAGTCACTCCTGGAAGATCATGATCGGTGTATTCTACGGAAGATGTTTTACAAGTTTTGTGACCACGCGAAATCAGCCCTCTTGCACTCGTGATGCTGGTCTTGGCTTGGAACCGATACCAAAAGTACAGGGTCTGTACCACTAGTCGGTACTTAATGGTTCTTTCCATTTCGGTACCTCGGTAACCATTCCAGAAACCGGTACTCCACCAACAAGTACCGGTATCAAATTCACGTAACCGACGCGTACCACAAATTTCATATTTGTGCGAGAAACCGCGTACGGTTGTCAACCTTGAAGTTATTTTTCGAATGCCTTATTGCCTTCTTTATATTTCTCCCTTTAACTTACGAAAAGATATAAAAAGAAAAAAAAGAAAGAAAATTAGTTTATTCTGCACAAACAAAAACGCACATTACTAATAAAAATTTAAAAATATACGAATACGATATGTTTGGTACCGGTACCGATACTGATTAGAAATACCAATAGTACAGGTACAGACGCCAGCACATCAAGCTATCCAAAACTGTCAAATTTTCCCAATCAACTAATAATAAAAAGACAGTCCGTGACACTCCTTTAGCGATAAAATTGAAAATCTATTAAAGAAATTTGACAGATTGTAGTTAGCTTGATGTGCTGTGCTGGCGTCTGTACAACTCTGGTACCGGTATCACACTAAGGCTAATTTTACCGGTTCCCAGAAATACCGGTATTTCAAGCCCTGCTCAGAACATAAAAACATCACTGTCGATAAGAAGAACATGGAAGCTGTTGAAGGTAGAAGTGAACGTCAAGAATACTTACGTACCTACTACATAAATGATGAGAAGAACCGCTTAGTGCCGCTTACGTAGACACTCCTAACTTTGATGATTACTCATTCATATTTCTAATTCATTTACGTAGTAAGGTCATATCTTGCGAAACGGCAAGATATTAAATAACTACGATTGTTTCGTTCGCTGGCCGATCGTTTTATTGATTGGTAGGAAAAATCGTGCTTGCGATGCTAGGGGTTGTATGTGCGCTGTTAGCGGCGGGATAAGTCCTCAGCTGCGGTTGGATTGGAATAGATTTATAAAAAAGTAATAAAAAAAAAATCAATTTACTCAAAATTATGAAATAACTTTAATTTCCGAAGTCGGTGGCGAAAAACTAAAACTAAAATACAGATCCAAAGACACCGACTTCCGAAATTAAATTCTTTTAGAAAGTCGATTTTATTTTTTTAAATTACTTTTCGTTCTTATTGTGTTATTTATATCTCATCGTATACTGCACCGGTGACGTCACCACGTTAACGCCGGCTGTCGCTGAAAAGCAGCGCTGGGGTCCTGTCTCGCATAGGGTCGTAGGATTTTGCTGGTCGATGTCCGTTCTGCGTGGATGTGACGCATATTTTCCCCCAATTTGTTCTTTTTGTGTTCTTTCTCTGTGTCATGTTTACCACAAATAAACGTTTCTTTACTTCTTGCAAGTCTTTTTCATCAGTGTAGACTGAGGATTAGAACAAGCCATGCTACGCCATCAAATATTTGCCTCACAAAAAATGCCTTACATTTCTGTACCAACCAACACTGGGCCCGCGTGCATGGTAGATTACGGCCCGCTCCCTTTTTTTTTCAGGATGGGAAATCATCAAATGACTCCTCCCGCTCTGGATGGAGCGGTAGGGAGTGTCAGACTCTTACTGACTAAAATCCACCCGTGTTCCTTCCTTAGCCCTTTATGTTCCGGGCCAGCGGTAACCCGAAAAACTGGAAAATAAAAACTGGAAATTTATAGTTTGATATGTCGTCGTGTATATGATGCCCTTTTGTCTGTCTCCTCTCGCAGTATGCATCTTCTTAATAAATTCACATTATTGCTATTCAATAAGCATGGTCACCGTACGCACCGTGGGCGAAGCGTGGGTGCCCTCGCGCATCACTATGTGATGCACATTAAATTTGATTGTTACTGCAACCTGCGCAGGCGCACAGATTTATATTATTACGCCAACCGCTCATTTAGTGATTATTAAACGATATAAATTTATTACACGATTCAATATTAATATCGTGACGGTAAAAGGGTAAGTAGGATTCTTTCAAGGCGTTTGAATTTAAAGACGAACTTATGTATCAAACTGGCTACAGTAAGGAGAGCATGAGTCAACATTATCATGCAAATTACATCATCATCATATTCTTCGTAGACTTTACCAACTTTGACTCTAAGACCATATTATATTTTCTCGACGAATGTTGGTGTTCGGACTCAGAATCATGTGAGTCCATGTAGGTATAAGTAAATATTGTATTATCAAGATACCTGATAAACTACTGTATATGGTGCGTTTTCCTTGTTACAGATAGTTATGAAGCTACCATAATGTAACAATTTCAAAAGCAAACTCCGTTCCGTCGCTGTTTGTACCAGGAGCGCATATCGGCGGCGGCGGTGGCCGCAAAGAATGTCGTCGTCGGATTTATGTGTGCGCGCGCACGCGATGACAGCGCCGCACCGGCCACTACTCTACGCGTATGTCCGCCTGGTACCGCCGACTCGCGTTGAGGCAGTGATTTCTTTTTGTTTCAGAGTATTTTCCTTTATGGTGATAAACAATTATGTCATTTACTTTGTGCTGTATATCATCATCATAAGATGGAACACTGAAATGGTCCTCTTGATTTAACTTTCTGATTTAACTTCCAAGGTAGTCTATACCAATGTTAAAATGGTTCCTACATTTTCATTAGGTATGTTACATAAAAATGATTATACTATTTTAAAAACGGTACCGAAAACTAATAAAAAACGTCTGAAGAACACGTGTCCTTACCCTTTTCAAAGAATTCTATTAGTTACTAACTAATTGACTACCGTATTCTCGAAAATAGGTGTAAGAGCAACTTATCAGGTGTAAGACAACAATCGCAAATTAAGAACACGCCTAAGCACCATCCTTCTACCACTTCATTTCGGCGAACGCTTCCGACAACGTCGTCGGTCCACTTGTAACTCGCATAAACTTAGTTTAGGTCTGTTTTCTCAGTTTATGTAGGCGCGGTCGACTGTCTACTGCTGCCACAGTATTTATGCTAAAAGGCCCTGCGGCTTGGACCCTTAATAAACAAATGACGCGCTCACAGATTTAAGAGCCCACGTCGCAATTATTTCGCTATTTCGACGCGGCTCGACCAAGTAAAGGCGGCTTTTTCGCTTTATTTGAATTTTAAGTAACCCCATGACGGTAATAGTGGTTGGGGAGTCGGTGGCTCGCTTTTGTTGCTTCGCCGAAGGGAAATGACTTGTTGCACGTCAGAGCGCGCTCCTGACGGTTTTCGTAATGTCATTTGGAGGCCTTGAGACGTAAAGTTACAGTGGCATAACGCTGAGGCGCAAAGCGTAGTGTTTGGTGCCATAATGGTAGACTTTAGACAACAAATTGCGCTTTTAAATATAAGAATAGACTTTAAAAGTAAATAATCATTCAGTATCTTAAGACGAAGCCGAAGTAGCTTTTGTTTGCTAAGGTTATCTGTTGTTAACGGTTTCAGTGATCGTTAAACTTTTAAGATTTGTTTGAAAACCCATGAGTTTTTATTCTTGCTCCAAAATGTCACAACTTGACGAAGATTGATAAGCTCGCAGTGGATGAAATATTGTTAAGACATCATTGTAGATATAAAGGACCAATTTTTAACTGAATAAGCTTAACCACAACAAAAAGATAGTGACTGTCCGTTCGTGATACTCGACATTTTATCGGATTTCCAGTATGGCAGCTACTGGATGCGATCATTTAAAATGATAAATCACCCGCTCCGTCACCGGGCGACTCGTCAAAATGAACTTATTTGTCAAACTTAGATCACTGAGGTGCGATAACTAAAACAGGAAATTGAAATTTTGTATCGCCGGACAAAAATCGTCCGCGTCGCCATCTTGGACGCTAATCGCACCACGATTTGAATATGGAACTCTTTATACATAAATAGCTTTTACTTTTTTTGTAAGTATAAGCAGCCAGTTGTAAGTGTAAGCAGCCAGGTCTTGACAGGAAATGAGGTTAGTTTTTTAAAGGTTCGTAGTATTTGCGTGGGACAAGGGCGGCTTGAGTAGTTGATGATGGGAGGTGCACAGATGGTTGATAGAAAATTCCAATTGTAATTTTGTGCCTTTGTGTCGAGTTAAATATGCCTGACTTTCTAGGTATGTGCGTGTCAGATACTGACTGGCGATACGGTAGAGTAAAGTATTTCTAGCCAGAAGGGGACTTTAGAACGAATTTAATTTAGTTGCTTATGTACTTAGGACATAGCAAAAAGTTACGATGATTAGCTAACAAATAGCAATCCGGATCCACCGAAGTAAAGGACCAAATTTCCTAAGACCAACTCTAGGTAGTTGCATTTATGTCACTCAGAATCGCTGTAAAACATACATTAATAATAATAATAGTCCTCCAGACTGAATTTCGGCCATGACGACCAATCTCAGTGGAGACCAACCATCGATGCGAGAGATATTATAGTGCACAAGTGTGTGTGCACTCCCTCTTCCTTCACTCTCATAGTTCGATGGGACGGCAATACGACACGACCGCAGACAGAGCCTGATCTCTCACCACAGACAGTCTAGTCGGATTGCCATCCCATGGCGGTAAGTCCAACGGCCTAGCGTACTTTCCGAGGCACGGGGGTATCACATCGCCAATTTTCAAACTTCAGGCTGTTCCTACTAAGGAATTCCTAATGGTAAACCCTATAACACATTGTCCGACCCGAAAATCGAACCCAGGAACCCTCAACGAGACCAAAGGGGCAGACAATAAAAAAACAGTGGCACTCCAGGAGTGCCGACTAAACGTAATTAAAGTAAATAATTTAAGTAATAATGCGCATACGCGTGATTAGCAACAGAGCCGTTGTTAAAACGATAAAAAAGTATAAGAGTTCATTATTGAAAAAAAAAATGTCTATACATATTGTATTATTTAACTATAATATTTGTGTTTATAATCATCTTGTTTCATCAATAATACATACAGGTGGCAGGGTCATCGACACGAAAACTGTAACTATGAATTTCGCACATGATTGTAGACCCCCTAGCATAGAAATATTGCGGCAACTATATAAAAAAAAACAATGGCACCCCAGGAGTGCCAACAGAAGTGAAAACTTGAAAATCATAGTAATTTTATAAATATGTTAAAGGTCATTCTTCCCAAAGAAAATGTACCGCGCGTTGAAGTCTTTATAATGGCCAAAACTTAAAACAGTGCTGTCGGTTACGGTAACAGTGTCGCGAGTTCAATGGTTTATTGCCATCTCAAAAAATGCCCAAAGCGCCCAAAGAAGTTGTCATTTAAAAAAAATATGGTAATAGGAAGTTACTCCAGCTTACCAACATATAAAAATACCTCTATCTATAGACAATCACTGCTAAGTATAAAGGAAGGTATGGGTGGGTTTAGGTATGCTATTCGCAAGTCCGAGTTTATAAGTCGAGTCAGTTCCGCTAACATTTCGACTGCGACCGTCCGATACTGCTGTACTTTATACCGACATTACAGTTCCTGCAACATTTGTATGCCTTATATGGAGCATTTTATCTAACCCCTAAGTTAATTTCTCGATTACATTCTAATGTCAACCCTAAATGAAGAGGGGAAGATTGGAAGTTGAATGTAGGGATGTTCGTTGATTTTGCATCTGAAAGTTTTCGGAAGCTATTGGAAAGGTGAAATTTATTTTTAATGCATTTTAGATAGTCTTTCCTCGGGTGAAATGAAATACTAATGATATATGTATCTAATCTATGTACCTAATCTAAAAAATATAAAAATCTGGTTTTTTTCACACAATATTGAAAGCCTTATAAAAAAGCACATACCAGTAAGTAAGCAAAATATGCGGAAACATTTATATTTTATTACCCTATGTTGTGGAAAATAAAGAAATACTTAGTACTAATAACACTGATAAACGAAATAGTTAGTAATAGGTAGATAGGTATCTTTACTTTTTTTTCAGGAAAGGGGGGCCATACAAGTATTACGTAAGCACTACAGGGGGCGGAGGGTCTTTGCTTTGCTTTTTTTTATGACATGGGGGGGGGGGGGAGGCATGGATGGTGATTACGTCAGCAGTATTTGTTTTTGTACTTTTTCGGGTTTTCTAAACAATTTAGTCGATTTTGGTTGGAACACATGGTAGGGTTGTCTTTGCTTGAAAACGAAACGCGTATAACTGCTGCTCGTGAATCACACATTGATAAATGCATGTAGGTACCAATGTTTACGCATGTGAAGGGCGGGGTAAGAGCTTTGCTTACTATTGCTGACGAGAGGGGGGGGGGAGGTTATTAGTTACTAAAAAATCTGCTAACGTAATACTTGTACGGCCCCAAAGATGAAAGACCATTCTGAATAAAATGTTAATCTTTTAATTCTAAAATAACAACAGATTTTTTTGTAGGTAGTATTTATTATGTATGTAGAATACAGACCGCTGGACATAGTTGCCGGTGCCACCACAATCGACGCACGCGCGCTTGATCCAACAAGGATTAATTTAATTGAAGTTTAATTCATTTATGTTCGATCCGTTACGGGTTGAATCACTCGGGCTATATGCCCACTTGGTTTTTTGAGATATCACTAAGCGGTTGGTGACCAGAGGGCTGGCCTATTTCATGATCAGCATCGCCATACAACGTGGCAATGCTGCCAACCTTTTGGGCACTGTTCAATGGACAATGAAAATGTTTTGATCCCGTGAGAATATCGGGATAAAAAGTATGTGTTAATACTGGTTATAAACTATCTGTATAACACACATCACTTCATACAAATTCCGTTCAGTAGTTATTGCGTGAAAGAGTAAGAAACATCCTTCCAAAACATCTATCCTCGCAAACTTTCGTGTGTATAATATTATTAGTAGGATATTAAGACTAGTAGGAGACACGGAATAGTGGACAATACACGGAAGCGTATCGAAAAAACATTTAAACTAATTCTTAAACACTCCAAAACTAAACTAATCTAATATTGGATCACGCAGCGTTGAATCTCAATACAATCGTACCGCACACAACAATCTTTAATCTCCGTTTAAACCAGTGCAACCTTACCTTAGCCAACCAAACCGAAGTTTAATTAGTTCTATCGCTAATTACTTAGCAGGGCACGACTAGCCGAGGACTATTCCAAGCATTCCATGATTTATTGGCCAGGCACTATCCTTTGACCCTTAGCGCTCTATTTGGACAAAATATTTAACATTTCAGCGCTAATGGGTTTAAACGGGGATTAATACTTAGCAGTTGATTAAGTAGGTGTGTTGTTTAACTATTGACCGTGGTTAATTTATGTGGTTTGTGAGTAATTAGGTAATTGTTTGTGTGTTAGCGTTGAGTGTTTATTGGTCTTGTAAATAATTGACGGATGTGGTGTTGTTGTATTGTATCTATAGGATGAGATATTTGACGAGAAATTACTAAATGCTCTACCATACTTGATAAGCTTTCTGTAAAGCTAAGTTGTGAATAAATCTGAAAATTGGTTTCGACAGGTTTCATTGCTTAACGATATGATACATAATCCTTAGTCATCGAGATATAAGTACTAACGTACTAGAGAAGCTACGTCAAATAACTGAATTGTCCTATTCTTCGTAATTTTATTCTCGGCAAAAAGGACTTAAGCGCCATGTAAATCACGGCACTTACGCGTTTTCTTCGACAAAGTGCAACAACATGTCTTGTGAGGTGCGGCGCGATCGCCGCAGTTGAACGAGACAAAGTAGGAATTTACGGTGTCTTCTCTAGTACGTTAGTACTTATATCTCGATGTCCTTAGTCTATATCTTCAATACATATTATAAATTAAAGTCGTTTTTCGTGTCTGTCTCTGTGCCCGGGTACTTGCGTAACACACTAACAGTAGGAATGGCTTTCATTTTGACAGTTCAACAACATTCATTGCATTATTTACATTGCTGAGCAGATATTTTTTTCGAACATATGAAGCAGTGTATTAGCAATATCCTTCAAAATGATTCAGATTGTGAATTATAGTTTGTTTTTGCAATTAGGGCGCGTTGTTCTTCGATGTGGTTTCCAACAACTTTTAGAGAATTTATTCTGAAAAGTTTAAGTGTATAAATACATTAATATTAAACTTACATATAATAGAGAAATCTCGATATTTTGTCAAGGCCTAAAAAGCGTGAGAAGCATGGGCGGGTTGCTAGTCTAAAAAAAATATTTTCTTTTGTATTTTTGTTTGACGCATTCATTGTAAAACGCCTGAACGGATTTGTATGAAATTTGCCAGATGGGTAGATCAATGATCTGGAGAAGGACATAGGCTACTTTTTATCCTGGATCGCGGACGAAGTCGCGGGCAACAGCTAGTTATAATATAATATAAAAATAGATTTTCTTTTATTTTCTGAGTGTCAGCCAGGATATTAAATCTGGACGTGAATGATGGACATGACCTCACCGTTTATTTAAGTCAGAATCTTAAGCGAAAATCTCTAAAAATCTTAATCAACCTTTTCAAATTAAAAGACAAGACAAAACCCACCTATTAACATCTACTTAAACATATGTAACCCTTGTTATTTCGAATTAAAGTCGCCTGCGCTAGATAACGAACAATCAGCGGCGGCAGCGAGCGGGTTAGCTTCCCGCTACAAATAAGTTTAGATCGGATCAGCACCTTTTTGTTCCCACTGTCCCTTCCTGTACGATCAGCGATCATTGATCACGGACTGGAGGGAGCGGGCGAATGGTGATCAGGTGATGTGCCTCATTAACTTGCTACTTAACGTTCTCTATCTCTTAGATACTCAGTTGGTGACTGCAGAAGATTCTATGGACTAATGTTGCCTTCGCATCGCTGTGCTAACAAACTTCACACTCACGCGGCGTCGACGCCGCGTGAACGCTGTACCAACGTGGTGAGGACGTGATAGGACTTGGGTAACATACGTTGACGTGGCTTTAGCGTCGCGTTCATGGAGCGTTTAGGTTTCACGCGGCGTCGACGCCGCGTAAACGCTGTACCAACGTGGTGAGGACGTGATGGGACTTGTTACATACGTTGGCGTGGCTTTAGCATCGCGTTCGTGGAGCGTATAGATAGATACATATTAGTTTCCACTACAAATAAGTTTACATCGTTTGCTTTTTATTACCGCTGTTCTTTCTGCATGATCATCGATTGAAAATAAGATAACACACTATTTGTTTATTATGCACTTCAAGATAAAAGGTCTCACCAATATATGTAAATAAAGAAAAAAAACTGTAGCCCCATATTAATTAATTAAACACCTGATTGTACACCACTTAAAAAAAAACACAAACATATTTTAAACTATACAACATTCCATGAAAGTGCTGAAATGTTCAAAACACAAAACCGTAGTCCACACTATTCTTTCGCAATGCAATTAAACATTTTTTTAAATACCCCATTAGAGTCCTTAATTTGTAAACCGTTCGGCTCTAAAAGTCCTTCTGATTCGCTTTACAAGCAAAAACGGACTCTATCAACTTTACAAATAAAGTCTTAAATTGGTTAAACATTGTTTTAGTACAATATGAGGTTTAAAGCTTCGTTCAGTTTTGTGCTAAAATAAAAGCGGCAATAAAATGTAGTCAGATTACTCGACTGGAACGGTTTGAAGTACATACCTAACTTTAATTTGTTGGGGAAGTCGAAATTAACAACAATACTTCTTGGTTCTTTATTCGAAATAATTAAAACGGTATTTTTAAACTCATTGTTCATTTGTTTGTGCTCCGTGGTGGAGAAAAATAGACCGTGAATGGCAGGCAAGAATAAACAAGTCATTTGGAAAATATTGGATCAGCTACCGCCATCATCACCACCTCTTATAGCAAGCATAATGTTATAATAATAACATGACCTATAATGTTCCCAGTGCTGGGACACAGGCAGGAGGCCTGTGTGAGAGGGAGTGGGCCGTAATCCACCACGCGGACCCAATGCGGGTTGGTGGACGTCACACAGACAGATGGCGCTAGTGCCACGCGTAACTTCTACTCTGTGTATAAAAATTAATAAAAATATAGAACACGAAGTTTAGACACAAATAAGTGGTACTACTAAGTAGGATAGGATATATGTATTACCCGCAACGCTGTCCACACATAATAGTTTAGAAAGAAAAATGTACTTAATCGCTAGGAATTTTAGTAGCATTCATCATCTCCCTAGCCTTTTCCCAACTATGTTGGAGTCTGAATATTAGTATTTTAAATGGAGCGACTGCCTATCTGACCTCCACAACCCAGTTACTGGGTAATACTATCGTATTATCCCCTTGGTAAGACTGGTTGTCAGACTTTCGGGCTTCTGACGACCCGTAACGACTGTCAAAGATCCATGAATGACAGTCGGGACCAACGGCTTAACGTGCTTTGCTTTAACTTTAGTAGCATTATGTACAGTAATAATTTGTATAATGAGCATTATTATCGTTAAAATTTAGATAAAGATTACGTACTATAAAGGCCATTAGACCAAAAATCCCTACACATACGTGTAACAATATTATAAAGCCGATAACATAATCGCGTCCGAAACATTTTTATCCTTGGTCCACACGCGCAGTTTGTCGTCAGATTTAGCTTGTATTTATATCCGCGCGGGCGACAGGCGTGTGCTACCGGTCCGATACTAAATAACAGTGTCACACTAGCCTTTAAGGACACCGCCGGGATGGTGCTCTGAGAGAGGGAACAGGTTCTTTAAGTATTTACCTTTTTTAATTGAACTATAGCTGTATCGATAGATTTTGGGATTTGGCTGCATATATGCATGCAATATCTACCAACCCGCTCTGGGCCTACGTGGTGGGCTATGGCCCATTTCCTTTCACAGAGAGGAGACCTGTGTCCTAGAATTGGGGAACATTTTAGGCTGGCAGAGCATGCATAGGTACATATGCTTGCTCTTGATAACCTAAAACATTATCTCGCTTGATTTTATCGTATCGTCTGCATATGAAAAGCTATTTTAGGATGTTAAATCAAAGAAGATGTTACCACCTAAGCCTTTATAGTGCCCTTTCACATTTGATAAACTGGGATGGACTGACTAAATGTAAAAGGTGAAACACAGAGTTTTGCTGTGCAATTAGGGACAGATTCAGCAGTGCCACCAAAACTGTTTTTGATCTACTAGGATCAAAGCTGAGGTAAGAAGCACCAGTTTTAATGAAACGCTTACTACTTTACTCTGTGTCATAAAACTGCGATAAGCAAGTTTATCTTGAACTTGGAACTATTAAGTTCAGCCTTCAGTCCATTATCGACATCAACCTTTCGCTTACCAGGCACAAACTCTCAAGAAGAAACTCCCGTCAAAATCCCAAAACTATTTTCTGCCTGCCTCACCTCGCATACCACTATCGTGCGCATACGCCTTTTTGTTCAATTCCCGGCCGTATTTCGGCTGCGCGCGCTTCCATTTATCTCAGCTATCATCTGAGATACGGCGGCTATCCGCTGAATCTTTATGCGAGCGCGATAGCCGATACTGACCGCCGCTGATTAGCCTATAGGTACGTCGCACTGTCGCACCATTCATAATGTTATGTTTACCATTTTATGATTAGTTATAAAAAGCTTTTTTAAGTTACTTAATGCCTTTTAACATATTATCTAAAGGCAGCATCGATACCGTATAAAACTCAAACATAAGCATGTAAAAACCTTCGGCTTTTGGATGTCTGTATCATATAATGCAGTGTTTCCACCATGAGCTAACATTGTACCTATATAACCTATGCTCCCTCATTAATTATCCTTTGATCTCATTTAAATGACCATAGATAAACGCCGGTCAGTTTTTAATATCGTCGCCAATGTCCCCGTTCTTTATCATTCAATGTTCAGCCCGCCGGCTTACATTGTGTGCCCCTTAATTAATTGTAGTTTGATTGAGCGTCAATCTCATTTAGATCGCTGATCGGATTGATGTCGGCTGGTGAATGAGGAGGTATCAAATGTGTTCGATCTGATAACATGGGTTTGTTGAACAATATACGGCGCGCGGTGTGGGCCGGCCTTTTTGTTCGTTTAGTGTTTGTATGTTGGTACTTACTGATTTTAAAATCAGTTAGTGGACATTTAGAGTATTTTTTATTTAGTAAGACAATCTTAACCACTTTCTGATCCCCTTTCTTCTACGTAAGAAAAAATAAGACGTGGATGGACCCCCTCCCCCTTTTCAATCTTACGTAAGATTAGTAGACATCTACCAAAAATATAAAAAAAACTTATAATTTTTGTTTACTTTTGTGATCTTACGTAAGAAAAATTTAGACCGCTCCGACCCCCATGAAAAGAGAAATAAGACTTGTTCGGACCCCTTTCAATCCCTTTGAAATCGTCTAATTTAAAAAATTAACACTCTTTTAGAATATAATAAAAAGGTGATGCAATTGCCCTTCTTATAAGTTTGTTTTTGTTCTTTTTAGTAATATAACATTCATTTTGTCGTAAACATAAAAGTATAATTTCTTATCCATCATAACATTGATTAGATTTTTAACCGAATTCTTATTTAACAATCGCATAGTCTGAAAATCTGAGTGCACATCTGTAATTGAAACGTAACAACCAATAAAATTAAACCGATGATATAAAGCCTATATTAAAAACCTAGTGCCGGTGCGCACAAACAAAGTGCTATAATACCCTATACTAAGTATTCATAATCTGTGTCGGCTCCCGGTAGCCTGTCGGCTGTCGTCGCGACAACGCTTTGTGGCGACACCCGCTGCGTACGAGTCGAACCATTGTGCATGCACCGTGCATATAATTGTGATTAAAACTTAACGTATTCGCGATAATAGATCCACACTATAAATTGCACAAACCATAAACAAATTACTGCCAAAATAATTCATATTCCCGCCAATTTGCAACTGCCAAAATGACAGCTGTCATGATAGTTTATTTTTTTTAGATTGTAAAGGTTTTATTACGTGGCATTGGTAAAGAAACTATATAGCCTACATTATATATAGAGGTTGGTCTCCCAGTAGCCTGTCGTCTGTCGTCGCGTGCGCTTTGTGTCGACACCCGCTGCGTACGCGCCGACATCAAGCCATTGTACGCACTATGTACTGAGCATATTTATGTAAAGACGGTAATTTGTATATAAATGTGCAGTGGAGTAAATACCCAAGTTTACTTGCAACTCTCAGCCAAAGCAATTTGAATTTTTACGTATTGATGCAATTAGCTTACACATAAAACCAGTCTTAGATCTTGTCTGCTATTCAAAGAAAACCTTTTGGTACCTAAACTACCTAATACCAGACAGCATAATATAGGAATTCGAGCACCAAGGAACCCCTTAATAATAACGACAATTTGATCAAATTTTAAATTGGTGATGGCGTATTTCATTATAAGACTACGCGGAATAAGATTTTTAGAAATCTGGAGAGTATAGGTATTGCTTCCACTTCTTATACTAAGGCCCTCTTGGCTAAGGCTCATCTTCAAACGATTGAAACAGACGTTTTAAATACGTTTTACTGCTAAATGCATTTAGTGATTTCTGTTGCAAGTGCGCATAAACCTATGTTAGTAGAAAAAATTGCTTTAAAACTCTACTAAATACTAAACTGCATACCTGTATGCTAATATGGGAAATGAAAGCACAGTTCCAAGTAACAAGACTCAAGAATCATTTGAGAGAAAGCGTTATAGTGCAGCTCATAACGTAAGTAACGACCTATCAACCTGTCGTGAACTGTTATGAACTTACGGCACTTGCGCGTACGCATGTTTGTTACAAGGGAAACTGGGCGAAACGAGGGAAAAACTTCTTGGTGTACTTGAAAGGATATTTTTCTACTCGACTGGATAGGGAAAAAGGGCTGTCTGAAATCATAGCCGTGTATATAGAGGTCAAATTAAATTAGAACTCTGAATGTAGATCTTCCTAAAGGAGAATTTGAGCAGTGAAGAGCACCTAAATACTAAGTTAAAAATAAAATGCTGTTTGAGCCTGCTCTTGACCTCGATCACGCCTGATGAGATCTTTGATGGAACGAGCGTCCCGAAGATAGGAGATGCCTGTTCGCTGTTGCTTTGAAGGTAGATCGGTTAAATGTGGAAGGGAACACAGACGCTGCCAGAAAGTTCCACACTTTGCCTGTGCGCATAATAAATGTGGGAGAGAAGCGTTGAGTAGGTACGACTGGTTTGGATATCAACCAAGTGTGGATGGTACGTTGCCGTTCGTCTTGTAGTCCGGCAGTAAAAGGGCTATGAGAAATAGATAAATCATTAGATGGGCAGATTACATTTTCGGATTGATTTGAATTTCATATTTAGATAAAATTATCAAACGTCGAACAAGTGAGAACAGTTAAAAGTTGAAACTATAAATGGAAACCAGAGAGTCCCAAAAATGTAAGCCAACTACAGCCAAAATCCCATCGAGCACGCATGAGACATTTAAAAAAAAATCTTTATTTAATTTTGTAAAACACGAAACGTTTATTTTCTCGTACTTATTTGTCAAAAAAAATAACCTAGATAAAGTGGATAAGACAGAGATTAAAACAGAAGACAAACTAGCAGGCGATCGAGAAGGGGGGGGGGGGTTCAGAGGATCAGACCAGAATAAATTAACTAAATAGCCATGAACTAACTACACAACCTTTGAATAAAACACAAACAGACCCTTAAAACCTTGCAATTTAACTGTTAGGCAATTCATAAGTGTTGCCGGTACTCGGTTGTCATTGATGGCGGCTTTCCCGGCGGAAGTCAATTATGCAATAAATCTACGACGAACGGCGCGCGCGCATAGATCTCTGCACATTTACATAGAGCTGGGTGCAAGACGAACATGGCCTCTTTGTGGTGACGAGATTATTGTGGGCTGATCGATATATTTATTGGTGGATATTTCACTTTGATTTTGGAGTTGTGAAAAAGGTTGTATGCATGGAACGAATTGATTTAGAAATGGCTATCATTTCCTATAACTACAAAAGCGTTAGTTGCCTACTGACATTTTTGTTGAGGCCTAATTTCAAATTCTTACACATCTGTAGCGTCATTTATCGTTATAATATTGGTTTGACCAGACACAGAATATTGATCACAATCAAATAATTTTGAAGGATTTGTCTACATCAAAATTAAAGCTATTGTTACTGATAGTGTGTTACGCAATTAGTCACGCTGGAATTTTTCCCGGAGATTTATTCTTTTAAGATGAGAGATACCACTGTCTCTCCTTCTCTTCTTGATTAGCTGCATTGGCATTGCTCCTGTATAACCTGAGTTATTTTTTATTGAAAATGTATCCTAATTTAAAGAATAACCTCACTTTGAAAGCCATCAACCAAACTCAACAATCCTTCAAGTAGCCGACGATTAATTTAATCTAAGCCCATCGCACTTTTAAGTCTAGTGCTTTAGATAATGAATACTTTTATTCAGCCGTGGGCAAGTGGGAGTAGTCCGTAAATCACATTGCACAGGGGGCAGTAGAGGTGTCTCGCGGCCTCATTTACCTGGCTGGTACCGCGGTATCGAAGAGCCGATATCGCAGATACCGACCATCGATAAATAAAATATTGACGTGTATAGGCACAGGTGATGTGGGATAGTGGTGCTTTAATTTTTTTTAGGAGTTGTGTGTTTTTCCAGATTCTGTTTTTTTTGTAGGTACTACGTTTGACAATTATTATTCCGTTTTATATCTGCTTCGTAGTGTTGTATCGATCTCATAATATCTATGTGTGTTTCTTTCGTAAACACTGAATAATAATATTTTTATAATTCAGAACTTTCTCTCTCCTGCAGATTTATTGATGCCAGTGGTCGAAAATCTTTAAACCAAACTGTTGATCATGAAACAAAAGAAATAAAAATAAGTCATGTTAAAACTTACTTAAAAATATATTGTAAAATAACAAACCACAATGCCGTGCCTCTGTACAGCGTAGCGTCCAGTTTAAATTAGCGTTCTCTGTACGCACAGGAATCTACCAGTGACCATTAACATAGGAGGGATGCCCTCGGAACCGGCGCATTTTTAGCTAAAAGCCTACATCGCCCCGCACCGGTAGTGGATTCCGAACGCACTCCCAACATTGATAGACCATAGATAATTGGAGAGGTATTCTTTAAGTAATGTTTAGTTTATGGTGTGTTAAATTGAGTTTTTTTTTCTATTTGTAATTTGTTGCTGTAGTAAATAAATCGGATCTAGATAAAGAATTTACGGTATTTTAATTGGTGCTAATGTTATTAGATATCAAAATGAACATTTAACGTTGCAAAGTTATTTTGACGCGTAACTAACGTCGCCATCTTGTTCTTTTAATACATTTCAAATAAGATTTATTAAAAAACAATTGCGCAGATGTTCACCAGCAGCGCCCTCCTATCAACGTCATTTGAGCGTCAAAAGATCTTTAAAGCAGTGTACCTAGCTATCTTATGGAAAACGTATATACGCAAGCTAGAAACTTAAAAAAAATGATACCATTAAATTACGTCTGTAATTTAATGGTATTAATTTTTTTATGTAAGCAGATCTGTCTCTACTTGCTTACCCAACAAGAGAATATTTATGAACGGAAATTAATAAGCATTTTCAGTACATCCAAGAATGCTACTTATTCCGCAGGGACCGTGTAAAAGAGCGCGACAAGGAATGTGAATATTACGCCTCCTTACACTTTATTTTTATAAGGTATATCCTTGATGCCAGCGTGATAATGTGCCTATAAAATGTACATAATTGTCTCAATGTTTACTAAGTGGCGGCCATTGATGCAAGGCAATTAAATTGATTAAAATTGCCATTTGATCGGCTGCTCATCAATGGCTCGTCTTTGATTCATGATTGTCGCTTTAATTATGTGTATCGTGAAGGTATTTGCATTCTTATTTAAGTGTATGGACAAATTTGAGGGGCACCAACTACATGGAGACTTTGAATGGAGGAGCTGTGTTATGATGGGAATATTAGGGCCTTGAGTTTTTCCATACTCTGTTAGTTATTAACGGTTAGATCCTCGAACGAAAATCATCGCAACATTAATATGAACTGTCAAACATGTGTAAACTGCTATGATTGGTGAAATGATTTATCAATAACCAATCGCACCAGTTTATGCGCGCTGACAATTTGTCACATTTGCGATAATTTTCGCTCGAGAAACTGCCCTTTAATGTCCTGGCATAGTGCGACGGACTCTTAAAATGTTTACCAGGACATTTTCAGGCTCTTGTATGATGAAAGTAACTGAGCGTTTTACTTTGACGCTAGTTCTTCAAATCATTATCTTCATTTTTGGGTTTGCTTTCCCTCTGGTCAACGCTTCATGTAACCGCAGGGCTGGCTCCTTCTTTAGCCAAAGAATTAGCATTTCCATTCAAAATGACAATGCTGCCAGTCTTCTGGGTACGTTTCCGGATAAAACCAAATTTTATTTAGTCTTCAATCAACCAGTAACAGTAAGTTTACGTTTACAAATTGTCACTTTCTTTATTTTAAACTTTATTCTCCTATCAATCGGTCGTAAATCTCGCACCCAATAAATATAAATTTAAAAAATATCAATAGCCAATAACACAATTTAACAATGTTATAAAAACAAAATACATATATGATCGGTCATTTCCGAATCATATCTCAATGCAAATCAAGGAAATGTCGTCTGGCTGTAAAATTACGATATCATGGCACGTGGCTCACAGACCTACAGAAAAAAAAGTATTTTTTATTTTATTTCATAGAGAATTTATTTTTATATTGGCAAAGGTATGCTTGCGTTTAACAATTCAAATTTTGAATTGTGTGTCGTTCCAATATGGTTTGAATTCGTCGCAAAGGAGGTTTTAAAATTGTATTCGAAAATAGAAATGATTCGTGATGAGTGTATGAATACCGCATGTAAAGCTAGGGGTGGTCCGACCAGTTTTTTTTATGAATTTCTAATTTATTTATGAGTATGACGCGACATGTCGATTTATGAATATTAAATGTGTGTTCCTGTGACTGACAGGCGTCAGACGATAGTTTTTCTGAAGTATTGTAAAATGATGATTAATTTATGAGTTTTTGTTCTGGTCGTAGAAGACAGAATTTCTTTGATATTTTGAGAAATTCTACTTATTTAAAATCATAAACGGTGACAATAGTTCCACAGGCATTGAGAGGTTCTTTATTACTGAGAATAGCTACTTTACCTACTATCTGTAATAGCGCTACTGCTGAGCACGAGGTCCTGGATATGATTCCCAAAGTGTCATTTTGTCTTTTTTTTTCCATTAGGAATTTCTCAGTAGCAGCTCGGAGTTTGGAGTTGTGATTCTCCCGTTAAAAGCCGTTGGTGCTGCGCCTGATTTCTCTCCGGTTGTAGCAGATTGCCGTCCCATCGGACAATGCGCGTGGAGTGAGCTGTCAATAGTGTCGATTCCTAGCAAAAACAAACTCACTTCACCTAAGTTTTCACGGTGAGATTTTAACAGAATCGCACCGCAGAATACTTTGCGATTACTCACTGACATATCGGATATACATTAAAACCGAGTACATCCCGAGGACAGCCGAACACATCCGAAGCGCGTATTTTTTTAATTGTCTTATAAACAAAACGCGGTGTCGCTTACGTTAACAGTGGCGCGAGTTCAATGGTTTTTTCCCCATCTCAAAAAATGCCCAACGAACGCGCTTAAAGAAGATTTCGCTTCAAAAAAGGTGTGTTAGTTAATATTGTTGTTGATCAGTCACTCAATTACAGTACCCGGCGATAAATATTGCACATCGACCTATTCGATCCTATCGATTTTATACAAAGAATAAAAATAATTATCAAAAGAAGCAAATCATAATTGTTTTAACAGCTAGCTAGCTCCTAATAGATACCGGACTGTTTGTATTTCGTGCGACAGAGATAACGCTCTACGAAGCCGAAATTAGCCGATTGTCTCTTTCCAAAGGTCGATGTGCAATATTTATCGCTGGGTACTGTAACTACGTAACCATATTATAGGTAATACCAGCCTATTATTGGCGCACTGCAGGTCAAAGGCCTCTCATACAGAGCAAGTACGAGCATTGATCACCACGCTTACTCAAAACGGGCTGGCGATTTCAGTCCAAACCATAAACATAACCAGCCTATAGTGTTTCCACTGCTGCGACACAGACCTCCTCTATGTGAGAGGGAGTGGGCCCAGTGCGGGTTGGTACATTGTCTTCGAATTTTTCGCTCTCGGAAATGCCGGTTTCCTCACGATGTTTTCCTTCACCGTTTTGAGAGCAGTGGTGATGAAATAATTTACACAAAGTAAAGCGCCTATCTGGGTTTGAACCTACGACCTGTACAACTCGTAAGTTGCGGCCATAGTACATATGAGTTTAATCTTCCGTCGTTAATTTATTCCACTATCCACCAGCCAGTATCTAAGATAATCATTAATAATAATAAATCTATGATAGAAAAAGCTAAAAGAGTATGTAAATGTGTCGTGTGACGGACGGAATACATTGAGGGGCAGGATGTGGCGATGACGAAGCGAAACTGTGCTGTTCTGTTACCTAGCCGGGCTCTTGCTGGTTCACGGAGAAATAATATTGAATAAATTATTAAATAGTTTCGAGTATGATGAAAATGTAGATAAGTAAATAGTAAGTATAGAGTGAACAAGAATCTTCGAATTTGTTATTTCAGGCTAGAGCATTCATTAGAGCTGGAAAGATTATTTCCACCTGGAATTATTTGGAATAGAATTATTTAAGGGTAGGTATACGACTGGGAGGGTCAGACCTATATATAAGATGCATCTAGACAGATGGGCCAGAATCGTCACACAGTGGGTGCCTGAAGACGGACCTCGAGTCGTCACCGACGTCTAAGAAACGCTACCTTGAGGATTTGGACTCGTTCTTATCCGATTGGATGGAGAAGGCACAGCACAAAGAAAATTGGAAAAAATGGGGGAGACCCACTGCTGGGCAAACCCAGCAGTGGGATAACATAGGTTATTTGAAAAAAGAAGGTATATTGATTGGGCCTTTTGTATTTGGGAATGGAGGCTAAGAGAGAGTCTATTAGACAACATATTGAGACTGGGTCAGATTCCATAATATTTACGACTTCGTCCGCGTGAAATGTCTTGTCCCCCCGACACATCCCGTCGCATCGCATAGCCTAGCCGCGCTATTATTTCGCATTCCCTAAGCGTTCTTTCCGATATGTTTTGTTTTGCCTGGGTTTTGTTTTTTTTCACGCTATTAGGAGATTTACGAAATCTCCTAGCGTGATGTTAAGTAATATAGCTTTCCTCAAGAATTGGGCTATCAAATGCACAAATAATTTTACAAATCCGACTGGTATCCTCGTATAGTCCTTGTAACTTTTCTTCCATACACAGCACTTAAACTATAAAACCTTCAACGATTATACCAGAGATTATCTCTAAATACAAATTTACAAACAAACAAGTTTTACCTAATAGTATTAATAGTATAGATTAATTAGGTCGTAAATATCTTTCAAAATATTTTTAAGAAGACCAATGCAATTAAGTGTAGGAGTCCAGTAAAAGAAAACTATTAAGCATGTGCTCCTAATTTTCCATGTGTCGATTAAAAATAATAAAAACCCTGAAAGTCGTTCAGTAGGTTACTCCGACTGCCGCCAGCATGATAAGGTTTTTTAATAAAAGAAGTGGTTAACACTAATAACACCGGAAAAATTCAACCTTGTATGAGATGGCAACATCCGGCGTACCTACTGAATCTGCTACTTCAGCTGCATAAACAATCTATCTTTGATGATAAAGACTTTCCCTTCCGAAAGCACTATCAATCTCAATTATTTTGAAGAATATTGCTAATTTATCACACTTTAATATTATAAAGGCGAAAGTTTGTGAGTGTGTTTGTATGTTTGTTACTTCTTCACGCACAAACGGCTAGACAAATTTTAATAAATTTGGTATGGAGGTAGTTGATACCGTGGATTAACACATAACTGATCTGTTCCTAACCAGTGTATCGTCAGCCAGGAAGTGCTTAAGCGGTAACTTTTTCATGTAGTTCATTTTGTTATGATGGTTGTTATGCAGTGCGAGCCACATAGTAATTATGCTGTAGTTTATAGGTAGTAACTTGGTGTGAATGTCCTCAGAATCTACTTTTTCTTCTCCGTATTTTATAAGTGGAGACCTGTAATTGGCTTTCAGACTAATGTACTGTCCTCGATCTGTTTGTTTTAGCTGTAAGTCTCCCATGTTATTCAAATAAATAAATAAATAACAACAACAAACAACAACACATAACAACAACAAACACAACATAACATTATTTTTATTCCGATATTCCCACGGGGTCGGAACTTACGCGGGTGAAACCGCGGGGCGCAGCTAGTTGCTTCATATGTTCGAAAAATGTGTCTGCTCATCAACGTAAATATCGCAATGAATGTTGATGAACTGTCAAAATGAAAGCTATTCCTACTGTTAGTGTGCTTACACAATTACCCCACTGGTGAGATCGACGTTAAGACTTGACCCTTTTTGCAATAAAAAAAAAGAATGATGGTACTGAAAACCAATGGCCAATGGGAATACTAGAACTGACTGGTTACAAAAATGTCTCATCATTACTACAACTATTACTACAACTATTTGAAATGACTGAAACTGAATGAGATAATGTAGTCGTAGTCGATTTCTGACAAATGCGTGCACTGACTGGACAGGTCCTCTCAATCTGGGTGGTTCTTTCCTCAAAAGACCATCTCAGACATCGATCTACATGTCTTCATATAACCTGACCAAGATTATGTCCGGACTTTAAAAGAGACTGTGACCTCTGAGTTTGTTTCGGCCTTTCTTCTCAGAGTAGTCAGATAGGAAACGCCGACCTCATCTAGTTTAAAAATATATGATTGATGTGTAAAAGTGTTTGTGCAAACCTACTTACAAAAATAAATTAATTTATTTGTCAAATCGGACTAGCCTTTGCTCAATTATGTTGGGGTCGGCTTCCAGACTAGGTACCTACCAGCCCGCGTGTATGAACACGTATTCTGAAAGTTCACACATTATCGTGTAGGCACTGTTATAGGTAAGTACAGTACAATTTTTGCAATGAGTAACAGGTTGTGCAGTTTTCATTGACGATTTTGACGAGAACTTTGTGCACCCTGTGTATGCTATCGCTTCAGCGCTCAATCTTGTCTGCTCTGTCCCGAATAACAAAAAAGAATGATAATGACATCCAGTCCACCTTTTTTTTTTGAGGATGGGAAATCATCAAATGAACCCTCCCGCTCTGGGTGGAGCGGAAAGGAGTGTCAGACTCTTACTGACTAAAACCCACCCGTGTTCCTTCCTTAGCCCTTTATGTTCCGGGCCAGCGGTAACCCTTTTGGACAATCCGGCTGACCCGGCATCCAGTCCACCTTAAATATCCTCAATAACTTTTCCATTCCCTTATGAAAGTCCCCTAATGAAATTAGCTTTGAAATAATACAATTGCGTTCAAGATTTTAACGCTGGATCGACGATCTATGCAGGGTAGCTTGTAGCAGGTAGATGAGAATTCCCCCCCGGTGGGTTCCCGCATTGTCGAGGCGGGGGGGCTCAGTAGCCGTGGCTTGGACAACCACGGTGAAGCTAAGAGGAACCCGAGGAGGGGCCGCTCGTCAGGGCTTCTGCTGACAAGCCGACGACGTAGCGGCCAAAGGTAGGTTGCGGTGTCGCTTGGGCGACATCGCAACTGAGGCGGGCCGCGATGTCGTACGTACCGGTTGAGGGTTGGAGGCCGCGGCGGGAGAGGAGTGCCGGTATTACGGTGCGCCGCTCTCCCTACCTTCCGCGGCCTTGACGGGGTCGCCACCGTACGATGGCGGACGCGGTGGGGCTGCAGGGGAAGAGGAGTGTCGGTATTACGTTGGCCGCTCTCCCTATCCTCTGCAGCCGAAAATTGGCAGGCGGCGGGGCCAATGTCCTGACCCGTCGCAGGGGGGACTAAGGGTGCCCAGACACGGGGTCGTCTGGCGCCCATGTGCTTGTTTGGTCCCTGGGGTGGTTGCGGCGTGCTGTGTGTTCTGGTGCGCCGGTGATGGGGAGTGCTCCCCAGAGGAGGGTCCGGCAGCGGACAGCCGCGGCGGGTTCACGGATGAGTGCTAACGCGTGCCCGTGTTCCCGCCGTAAGCGGCAGAGGAGGACACCGTGGAGTTTTAGTGGGTCAGAGTCCCACATAACTGCACTATCTCCCCGTGGTAGTGCAGTATGCATGAGCATTTCTCCACGATAAAAAAAAAAAAAAAAAAAAAAAAAAAAAAAAAAAAAAAAAAAAAAAAAAAAAAAAAAAAAAAGGTAGATGAGAATTACCGAAAATCGAGTTGAATGGCGTGCAAAAGGAGAGGCACATGTCCAGCAATGGACTGCTGTAGGCTGATGTTCAAGATTTCAAAGCTTTTACCTCCACTTCCAAAACTACAGTACCCGGCGACAAATATTGCACATCGCCCTTTGGAAAGAGACAATCGGCTAATTTCGGCTTCGTAGAGCGTTATCTCTGTCGCACAAAATACAAACAGTCCGGTATCTATTAGGAGCTGTTAAAACAATTATGATTTGCTTCTTTTGATAATTATTTTTATTCTTTGTATAAAATCGATAGGATCGAATAGGTCGATGTGCAATATTTATCGCCGGGTACTGTTACTCAAATCCGTCACAACCTACCGCAAAATTTACCAAAGAACCGTACAAAATTAACAGTGATTTGGCATTCATAAAATAGGTGAATAAGGAAGCATGTACAACTATGTAAGCTTACCAAGATCTTATCGTGTGTTATCGGCGGATCTCTTTTTATTTCCCCCCAGTGTTTGGAAACTGGGTAGCATTACGTGTGGTACAATGGATCATTAAGTGCAGTGTTTTGGTTTAGCTTCGAAAGTGGGTAAAAAGGACATCTAGTGATAGTGTGCACGTGGCTAACTGGGCTGCCTGATAACGGGTTGTTTTTAGTTTATAATCTGTTTTTAATTTTGATTTGCGTCGTTGATGTTGGTCGCTAAAGCTACGGTT
This sequence comes from Luperina testacea, assembly GCA_927399505.1. Taxonomy (NCBI): domain Eukaryota; kingdom Metazoa; phylum Arthropoda; class Insecta; order Lepidoptera; family Noctuidae; genus Luperina; species Luperina testacea. Next base: position 8,269,205 of record OV656777.1, on the reverse strand, counting down.
CTAGCGGAGGCCGCCCGTTTAGGCTGCCTTTCTATCAGAGATGAGCGAGGATGCGTAGCGAGCGATGTGTATAAAACTAACTAATACCAACGCTATGGAGAACCTAATAAGTAATAAAAATATAGATTTTTCAGGGCAATATGCAAGATTTGAAACCCATAATACAGACACTAGTGTCGAAGATTTCAGGCAAGATAAATATGAAAACAGTTAACTACTTATCATCTCCGTACAGTCAAATCATTCAATAATTTCAATTGAACAGGCAATTTTGAATTGTCAAGAGGTCCGTCAGTCAGAAATATGAAGCTAGTTGCCCATTTCAAAAGGTAGTAGGTTCCTATGGAAAAGAACGGACACTCTACGAACATTGGTAATTCTAGAACCGCCAGTCCATAACTAAAAGAGCCGTAATACCCATCTTTTACAAGCAATTAAACGTACCTCCACATAATTCGCTATTCGACGAAAAAGTTTTATACTAGTCAAAAAGCACAATTCAAAATAACTCAACGGGGATCCGAACCTTATTCAGGCTGGCGGGCGGCGGCTGATGGCGGTATGCAAACCTGGCTAATAAATGTATCGGCGCTATCTTCAAAGGCGCATCGCTTTGGAGCGGTGCGCTTGCGCCGCTGCTGTCCTGCGTGTGCTCAAAGTAGTGAGAGATACGCGATGCTGGAGATTTTGTTTTGTTTTTGGTATAATGTTGTTTCGAGAGTGATAAAGGTTGTCTGATGATGCTTGAAGTTTAAGTTAGTTTCTGAGTATACACGATTACTGACAAATGCGTGCACTGACTGGACAGGTCTAACCGAATCAGCGTAGTTCTTTCCTCAAAAGACCATCTCAGATATTCGCCCATGGTCCTCACGTGGCCTCACCAATATTATGTCTGGACTTTAAAAGAGACTGTGACCTTTGAGTTTGTTTCGGTCGTTCTTCTCAGAGTAGTTGGATAGGAAACACCGACAATTTTTCCATTTTCGAATTTCATGTCATTTACCAGGATAAAAGAATCCTTTATGTTAATTCAGGTTATTGTGTCGTCTAAATCCATTCAGCCGTTTTTGTGTGATTGAGTTAGAAACAGACAAACTCATTTTCGCATTTAGAGTATTGTGATATTAGTTACGATTATAGATTTATATATTTCTATGGTTAGGTTACCAGAATAAAGTTAAGGAACCAAAATTAATCACTGAGCTTTATCATTGACCACTAATTCTTTGAATTTCACATCCTAGCATATCTGCCACTGGTCCCCCAGTACGTAACCGTGGTCAGTGCGCAAACGCATATTTTATTGGTTCTCTATCGGCCATTACGTCGCAAACTGTTTTTATGTTCATTCAATTTGAGATGCTGCCACGCGACATCCAATGGTCTAGCTTTGTGGCCGTAATTGTTACTAATTAGCTTATTAATTACACTTATTGGTTTTAGAAATTATGTCTTTATATTGTGGCTAGGAGCTTTGGAGACTTGAGTAAGTGTAGGCACTTACAGTACCCGGCGATAAATATTGCACATCGACCTTTACCTTTTTTTGTATTTTATACAAAGAATAAAAATAATTATCAAAAGAAGCAAATCATAATTGTTTTAACAGCTACTAATAGATACCGGACTGTTTGTATTTCCTGCGACAGAGATAACGCTCTACGAAGCTGAATTTAGCCGATTGTCTCTTTCCAAAGGTCGATGTGCAATATTTATTGCCGGGTATTGTATTTCTTAAGATAAATGATGAGTTAAGTACTATTAATTGGCAGGCTTCTCTGATGTTCAATGGAACTTTAGATATGTAACACACATAATCAGCTTATAGTGTTCCCACTGCTGGGACACAGGCCTCCTCCATCTGTCAGAGGAAGTGGCCGTGCCGGCCCAGTGCGGGTTGGTAGATGTCTTCGGTTTTTTGGGTCTAAGACATCCGGTCCGGTTTCCTCACGATGTTTTCCTTCACCCTTTTGAGAGCAGAACTTTAGAATGTTTAGGACTAATGCGTCAAAGGTCTACATCTTCCAGTTTTGAAGTTGGTTTAAAACATTAGATAATAACCTACAGTACCCGGCGATAAATATTGCACACGACCTTTGGAAAGAGACAATCGGCTAATTTCGGCTTCGTAGAGCGTTATCTCTGTCGCACGAAATACAAACAGTCCGGTATCTATTAGGAGCTGTTAAAACAATTATGATTTGCTTCTTTTGATAATTATTTTTATTCTTTGTATAAAATGGTTTTGTGTAAAAAGGTCGATGTGCAATATTTATCGCCGGGTACTGTAAGCACCTACTAGGATTGGGGAGAACCGTTTAAAGTCTACCTAGGGATGTGCCCTAACAGGTGTTGCAAAGAGGGGGTTTCGGGTCTTTTGAGTGGTAGCGGTGCACTTTTGCTGTGCAGACGGTGACCACCGGGGTGGTTTTAGTGAGGTAAAAATCTCACACTCCCTCCGGTCGTATCCCCAAAATCCGGGCGCCTATAAGGAAAATTCCCCAGAACACAAAAAAAAGGTCCCTACCAGGAACTTGCTGCTATAAAGATATTTTCTAGCATCTCTGCATGTGCTTAATAAGATAAAAATAAGACAGGCAGGTAACCTTACTATCTTTCATTTATTTTCTATTTCTATAAAAATGAAAAATATTGATCGAAATAAATAATTATGATCAAATAAATAAAATAACATCAGATAGAAGTGACAAGATCGAGATGTCCCCGATGATTAAAGTATAAAAGACCGAATAAAAACTTAATTATCACGTATTATAACAGCCTCGCGCCAAAACATGCACGTTGTGAAACTGTATGTAACGCAGGAAATTGTATTTTTCGTGCGTCGAACCTTTTACTTACTAAGTAGGTAATGAATTAATGAACTAAAGTTCAATTAAAGCGTGATTATTTTATTTAATATTAGGAACTGTAGTTCAATGAAAAAAATTGTTGATCGATAATTCTTTCCTTTAACATGACAGCTTGATTTTTTCATTTCAGTTACATTCTGATCCCCTACAATGCAAGCATTGGATTTTTTTGCTTCTATTCCTATGAATAATAAATTGGTATTAATATATTATGTACTTGCCTAGTATTAGTTTTCTTCCTGGATCGAATACTTATAGAACTGTATTGCTAAGTGATAATCTCATTGTTCTCAATAAGTGCATTTTTTAAGTAATCTGTGTAGGTACATACCTAGTTTTCATAACATTCGTAATTGTGTGAATCGGTAAATTTCGTGTAATATTCATTTTACGAGATTGAAAATATAAGCCCTCGAGCTTGTGGCAGATACGAACTATATCCCATAAATACGATTTGCATAAAAATCAATAGCTTGCAATGAAAAATAACTCAATTATACCTCCCAAAAGTTCCCTGAAATCATACTGCACAAACTCAAATGTTCATTTCTGTACTTATATCTGTGTTTTCTCCAAAACGTCAATACATCAATAGCCGTGGTTCTCTCTGCAGGGGCGTGATACCGCGGCCCGCTTCGTAATTACAGGCGCGAGCGCCCGCGGGCCGCACGGGCACACCCCTGCCTTCGCAAATTATTTAGTAATTTTAATTTTATTTGGACTTATGCCGCTTTCGTTTTGTTTTTGTTGTGTTTAGCGTTTGGCAAGTGTAGTGATGGTAATGTATCATTAAATGTGTCATTAATCTGAATCGATGGCTATCGGAGGGATAAAATAAATATGCGATCCTTTTGAATGCACGGAATGACTGACTGTGGTATTATGCAAGGGGATTTTGGTAAGAGATTGGTTCAGATATTGAATGAAATGAATTTGTCAAGTGGTGTCTGCGTGTCAGGGAATTTTATCAGTAGATATTTTATTCCTTTTTTAAGTATATCCAGTAATGTGATATTATCATCATGTAACTAGTTCATTCTGAATTCTTACTGTGTACAGGGTGTGAGGAAAATAATAAATCAAAAATGCATATGAATAAAATTTTATTGTTCCTTATAATTTTTCTTACAATTAGGAAGAACTTAGTTTCGCAGTGCGAGTGTCTCATTACTAAACTAAAGAATTGCAGCGTAAACTAAAAACAATTTAACTAGGTATAGTTTTAGTACAAATAATTATAACCTATGAGATATTTCTTTATTAAAATATTCTAACAGTTTATACAGAAACAGTAGTTCTATAAATTTTATTAACTAAAACAATATAAAAATACGACTTAAATTATATATCTACAGACTTATTGGAAGAACTATATTTCATTTAATTCGACGCTCTTTTTTATTTTTTATCTACGAAATATACAAAAATAGTTACAAATAAATAATCTTTTACATAGGAATCGCTTTATTCGCTACCTCTATGGTATACGGATTTGGACGTACAAAAAATATTTTAGGACCTCTTCACATAGCACCAATTCACATTAACATTAGTTATTTAATATATCTTCATCTCTTAATAGTTATAACAGTCACTGTTACAAATTGCTGCCGCGTAACATTTCATACATTTTATACAAACTCTAGAAGGGACAGACAATTTTGGAACTTAAAACGTGAGTACAAGCCGTTTTGCTTTTATAATTAGAATAATTATTTTTTATTGTCCTAAAAATCGTATAAATTCACTAAAAATACATTACTCTCCTTTTTAATTTATTCACAGTGTAATAAATAATTGAAAAGTGTTTAACAAATTACAAAAATCGCTAAGGTTGCGACCTAGTTAAAGAAATATTTATATCTGAGTTACATCACTTTGTCATCGCGGTATACAATTTTTGTGATTTCATTATGTAAGGTTATATAACATTTTGTGTCTAATTTTAGTAGAACAAATTCTTACATTATCACGATATCCGCTGTGCAAACATTTTCATCGTACGTTTCATAATACATTTGGAAGGAAATCAACTCTTTGGGCTACAGTATAGGAAGAGTCCATTAACTACCCCGTATCATTCCTTTCTAGTCAATTGCTGTAACAAGTCTGTCGTACTCCGGCTAGAATGACGCTGAACTCATCCTCGGGTCTGGCGTCAGCGCCGGGAGCGCTGGGAGCGTAGTTAGTAGGAGGGGCTCCAGCGATCACAGAGGCGTAAGGAGACGGGTACATCCTCTCCGAGCAGTACTCCGGGCCGGGCGCCTGCTCCGGGCAGTACGGGGGCCGGAAGTTCTGCTGCTGCTCGTATCGGTACTGCTGCTGCTGCTGATGCTGCTCCATCGGGCCCTCTGCTCCATAGTCCAAATATTTATCAAACTCCCGAGCATCTACGTCAGACTCGGGAGAGCCCGCCCTTATCTCCGGACGAGGATTCATATAGTTTTGTTCTCCATCTTGCTGCTGGTTCGACGGCGGCTCCTCCGAGAAGTAGTTGCCTCCCGTGTCGTACTCAGTTTTTGGTTGATCAGGATAATGATAGTCCTCAGTTTTATACATCTGTCCGTATTGCTCGAAAGGAAGATACTGGATAGTGTATTCCGCTGGAATTGGGCCACTGGGGGCGTTAGAAACCCTTGGTGTAGATGTGCCTAGAGCTTGCTGGTCTTGCGAAGTGGCGACCGGTGGGAAAAACGTCCCTGTTACCAGTGGCGGTTGCTCAGTCAAAGTCCTCTGCGTGCACATGACGTACATACCGTTAGCCATGCCCATGGTGGCTACGGGTGCTGGCGAGAAGGATCCTGGCGTTCTATAAGTTTTATAGGGTGAGTATGAGTCAGACATCGAGGAGGCATTCATCGCTCGCCTCCTCTCTTCATACTGAAAATTTTCCTTTTCATTTTCGACTGGAGACGCGTCAGGTGTAGGCAGAGGAGCTTCAGCGGGGGCGCTCCTCCTTCCTTGGGGTTCAGGAGACCGCGCAGGGGAAGATTCCGGGGTCTGGACGTGGCCATTGAATTGTTGGTTGTTTTGGAAGTCCGAGGCGAGGGGCGAGGTTCGGTAAGGGGAGAAGCCAGCTCCTGGGTTGTGGCTGAAGCGAGGGTCGGGCGAGTCGGTGCCGGCGGCGTAGGGCGAGCCGAGCGCCGCGGAGGTGGCGGGCGGCGCGCTAGCCGGGGTCGAGGGCTGGTTGGGCCGCGTCTTGTTCTGCTTCCGTCGCCGAGGCCGGTACTTGTAGTTGGGGTGCTCAGTCATATGGATGACCCGGAGACGCTCCGCTTCCTCCACGAACGGCCGCCTGTCTTGCGGTGTGAGCGAACGCCACTTTTTACCTGGAAAATAAAAAATGAAAATGAGCCGATTGTGTTCGAAGGTACAATGTTGCTACACGTTTTTACAGAGCGGAGAAAATTGACGCGCTATGACTTGTCGTGGTGATATTACGATATTATTTACGATACTTTTTATCCGCCGTGTAACAGAGGTTTATGCGTTTAGCGTGAAAAGTTGTCACTGTTTTTCTGCAAAACTGCGTATCCAAGTATGTTGCGAGTTTTTGCAAATATTTTATGACTTAGTCGAACGTTTGCTCCGGGCACATAGGAGCAATATTTTTGTTGAAATATATACTCCATAACTTTATTAAAGTTATTAGCTATTTATCACAGTAAGACAGCTGTAACATTATACTCGTTGTTTATTCGTATTGCCTTTCGTATAAGTAGATAACATCCAAGAATAATATTAGTGGCATGTTAAATAAACAAAATAGATTCAGCCAGTCACAAAGTCAAGCTAAATAATCACGATAGTGTTTTATCAAATAACTATAAAACACGTACTATGAGGGTATCATAAATAACTTCATATATCTTCGACCAAGAAATGAGACTCTGCTACAGAGTTTTCAACTTAAATTTTAGTGTGGTACGGTAAGAATTTCAATGTAGGATAAAGTGTGAGGTTCCGAGAGAAATTATCGAGGAGTCCGAACAATCTTTAAGGATATTTATCAAGGCGACACTACTTGCTACCGGCAAAACAAACAACTTCACTTTTAGTGATGCGGCGTGTCGATATAAAAAATGGTAATTTATCAACCGAGGATTTAAATAGAAGGTCGGTTTTTTACGTTTAATGGAATGTAACGAAGAATTTAATTTATTTTTATATTTTTTGTGCGATTTTAGTGATTAATTTAGGGTTATGACTTTAGTTTCTCAAAAACTACCGTAATATTTATTGCTAAACATTTTACTATTAATTTCTTTTATTTATATTTGTCATTATATTTTTTTATCTCACTAATCCACAAAATCGGTGCCTACACAACACAAATAAGAAACAAATTTACAAAAACGTCACTCAGGTATCAACTACTCGGCTGACTGATGTCAAATGTCATCAAGACAAATGACGGGAAAAGGCTTCCTGTAGTGCAGGTCTTACTCCATTAGTCGTCTAATACTTATCGATGTTTTTTCTATAGATAATTGATGATGAGTTGTATAGTGGAGATTAAGAGCACTTGTCAGCGGTCTGGGTGTGTCTCTTTTATTAATTCATTGGCAAACTTGTTTTGATGTGATGTTCATTTTATATACTTAAATGTTTATATTATTACATTCGTTACGTGCGTGACACTGTGAAGTTTTTGGTTGCCCTTGTGAATAATATGAATTTAATTTAATTACATTATTTTGAATGGCATATTAATTTGTGTTTGTAATAAAGATAACCGATGACATTAACTTAAAACGGGTTTATACATGCCATAGCAGGTTATAAATGAGATGTAAAACTGTGGACTGTAGCATGTCGAGCTAAAGTTAGATATTTTTTAATAAACAAAAATACGTTATTGAAAGCAAAATAAATTGCATCAAATATCGGAATTCTGTGTGCAAATTTTAAATAAATATATTATGCAATAAGTGGTTTGTCTTGTTGATAATCTAACTCTTCATGAATATGCGGCATACAAAAATTGACAACACAAAATACAATACATCATTTCTTTAGCTCCCAGTATCATGCTACACATTAATTTATCAACATTTCGTATTATTAACCACATAATTCACATCCTACACACTTATAACAAAATCTATATCATTATTTAAAACACATTTACTGTCGCTCGCGACATTTTTCCTATTAGTCATTTGTCGAGATTTGCGATAAGCATCGACTACTGGATTCCGTGGTGTCACCTCACTACGCATTGTCGAGAAATATTTCTTTGTAACAACATCTAATAATGCTTTTAGTGGGCACTTTATTACTGAGGTAATGACCTGAATGGCTTGACACCTGGCTAAACACTTGGGAGTTTAAGACCTAGATTGTTAGCGAGCTGGATTTATGTATTATGTTGGGTTTATTACGTAAATTATGTACTTATTTCAGAATCGAGTTTTAATATACAGAAGATATCTACTTAGTAAATATTTTGTTAAGTGTTCAGAAATAAAGATTAATTAACTTTTCAGATTATATTTCACCAGCCAGCCAGCAATTATTTTAAAAGATTGCCTTTATCACTACATATTATAAAATAAAGTCACCCCCCCCCCCCCGTTGCGTTGGTATATTTGAACGCAATAACCTCACATTATTACCGAACGGATTTTCATACTGTTTTCACCAACGGAGTTATTCATGAGGAAGGTGTACCTATGATTCATTAGGGTTTGTGTAAATTGGCTGAAATAAGACGATTATCGTTGAAGATGTCGGAAAAGATCATGCTGACTGGGAGCTTTATTGGCATGTGCCGCGTAAACCAATTGAGGTACCTATATTTTTAGACATTCCGGGAAAAACCTAGTTTAGAATAAGTAAAACGAGGGTTCAGAGTTTATTAAACGTTCATTAGGCTTTAACCTATTGGAAAAGGGATCGTCACTCGCACCTTATAAAATCAAATACGGTATTGACTTTAAAATTGTGACAGATTTGCAGACCACTAACAATTTTCTAAGAAAACATTGGTGTGCACTGTGCATACCGCGAGTTAACTATGACTCAAGGGTACCAACATATCAATATAATACTTTTAAGTATTAATACAATCGATCTGCCTAGCCTTTTCTCAACTACGTTGGGATTGGCTTCCAGTCTAACTGGATGCAGCTGATTACCAATATTTTACATGAACTGACTGCCCATATGACTTCCACAACCCAGTTACTGGGTCTTACGATGCCTCTTGTTAAGACTGGTTGTCAGACTTTCGGGCTTCTGACTACCCGTAACAACTGTCAAAGATCCACGAATGACAGCGTGGTATGTAAAGATGGTCACCCATCCACGGACCAACCGCGGCAAGCGTAGAGAGTAGCTTAACATGATCGTTCGGCTGTTATAACTTAGCCACGTCCTACCCTATAACTATAAGTACATACTTAATACACATAAACCGATTAAAACTAATCACGTCTCCATACAATTAGTTAATATAATATCATTCATACACACAGACCACCGTGCACCGGTCTCGGTAACCGGAGCCGCGCGTTATCGTAGTGTAATTGAGTGGCGGCGATAAAGCGGACATGCGCGTGCGACGGACGGAAGCCGCGGCGTCAACTGCTTGTAGGGATAGGTGGAGAAAAATGGGATAGTTTTTTAGGGTTCCGTACCCAAAGGATAAAAACGGGACTCTATTACTAAGACTCCCCTGTTCGTCTGTTTGTCTGTGTGTCACCAGGCTGTATCTCATGAACCGTGATAGCTAGACAGTTGAAATTTTCACAGCTGATGTATTTCTGTTGCCACTATAACAACAAATACTTAAAACAGAATAAAATAAATATTTAAGGGGGCTCCCATACAACAAACGTGTTTATTTCGGCGTTTTTGCCTTGGTACGGAACCCTTCGTGTGCGAGTCCGACTCGCACTTGGCCAGTTTATTCTGCGTTTTTATCTAGCTTGGCTGTTGGCCTATTTTATTATCGAGGGAACTAAACATGGCTCTTGTCATGTTTGGAAAAAAACGTTGGTAAGAGGCTCTTTTTTTCAAATGTCATCCAAGGAATCGTAGCAAATGTCACCCCCCCCGGTGACAACTAGAAAAAGACTTCCCATTTGTCCCCTCTAGTCAGTTTTCAAAGGGAACAGTCGGCACAAATTATTGTCACCCCGGTGACAACTGGGAAGGAAATTCCCAGCTGTTACCCCGGAGGACAGGGCTAGAGGGGACTATTGGGAATAATTCAGGTCGTTTTTAATAAACGGCAGTGAACGCCCAACCTGTAACCATGGATTTAGTACAAGATTCTGATGCGCCTGCGTTGAAATTTTTCGTCGGTTATTAAAAATATGTATAATTATGTGTTCCATACATTTTGACCCCATAAGTATTGCAGTTTTCTATGAAGCAGCAGTTTTTCTTTTTGAACCGAAACATTTCTACACTAGTGGGTGTCATGTGCTGAGTTTATCGCTGGTTGCAGTTTATGGATATATTTATATGTATGTGCATATATTTATTTAGATTAGTATATTATACTTTATAATAATAATAATAATTTATTTTCACGGACAACAATAGATCCATACTGAAAAAAAAAAAAAAACAAAAAAAAATACATAAAAAGATGTTAGTAACAAATATCCTATGTTAGTACTTATATCCTTTATGTGTGTATTTATTGTATTATGTAAATGGTACACCACGGACTACCTACAGTATTTGTCTGTCCTTCCCCTTTTCAAATCCATCCTAAGGTTGTCTTTAAAAGATCGCTCTTAGCGATAAGACCGCCAAATGTGTCACCCTTTGTACAGTTTCTATATTTATGTCCGTAATTTATATGGTGTACATAATAAATAGTATTCTATTCTATTCTATGCGTGGATGTCCCTGCTACTCCCTGTATGTTAGCATGATCAGCCTAAAATGTTCCCACTGCTGGGACAAAGCCCTCCTCTCTTCGAGAGGGACTGGGCTGTAGTCTATCACGCGGACCCAGTTCGGGTTGGCCCCTGTCTCGGGCTCTGTATGTTGAGAAATGCTGTACAAATAAGAAAAATCTGATCATTGTAACGCAAACTAAACTACATATCAATCAACATCCCCATTTTTTTTGGTAAACCTTGATTTCAACCACTTCATTCTCGAAATATTCGTAGAAACCCACCCAAGAAAGCGGAATATCTCTCAATCGTAATAAATGGGGGCCCATTAACTTAAGTTGAGGGATAGAACCGTCCCAGTAATATTGAATGACAGGAATCAATCAACGTGAACGACGACATTTTTTTTTTTTTTTTAAATTTGTGCGTAAGATCATAATTTGGTTCAAAACTTTTTCATAGTGACGTTCTAATTTTGAAAAGACGTTGTCATCATTTTTATTTTTTTGTAATGGGTAAAGTTGTTGCATGGTGTAGGTACTGTAGTTGGTAAGATCAAAATGTTTTATTTACGATTTTCAATTATTTAATTTAATTTTAGATAAAGAGTAAAGACGAAATAGCTTAACAAAGATTGACTCAATAAATCAATCTGCCTAACCTTTTCCCAACTTTGTTGGGGTCGGCCTCCAGTCTAACCGGATGCAGCTGAATACCAGTGTTTTACATGGAGGGACTGCCTGTCTGACCTCTACAAGTCTTCAACCCAGTTACTGGGTAATACGATACCCCTTGGTAAGACTGGTTGTCAGACTTTCGGGCTTCTGACGACCCGTAATGATTGTTAAAAATCCACGAAAGGCAGCCGGGACCAACAGTTTAACATGCTGTTCGAGCCACGGAGGTGTCTTGGTATGTCAATATGGTCACCCATCAACAGACCAACCGCGGCAAGCGTAGCTTAACCTGATCGATCGACCCGTGCGGCTGTTATTACTACAGTAATAAAATACAACAGAATTTCTTTAGCCTCCTTTGTTGATGATCTACATATTTAACTACTTTAATTTTAATCAATAAAAAGAATCTATAATTAATAACTCCAATAAAACATTCCAAACAAACCATCGGAATTCATAAACAACCCATACTCAACCCAAAAGATTGAATAAAGTTGATCATTCATTAATATCATCAGATCATTAGGCCCATACGATGGCGATCTAATTAATGACGTGCGCAGGAGTGGACCACCGCGTCATAACAAGCATGATCGATTGGCTCATTATGGCGTTATCATTTATTTATTTTTTATGTTTTAGTTGGTACATTGCTTCTGGATCCTGGTTGGTTACCGTTGGATGAGGTGGCTTCTGTTTTAGAAAAAAATATCAGTGTGAAAAAACTGTAAGCTTACGACTGGAGCCGACTGTACCCGATTCAACGTCATCGACTGATCGAGGGCGATGGTTGAGTTTCGTTTACTGTTCAGAAAGACCGCAAAGTGCGCTTATAGAAGTTTTTACTTTTAAAATATCTTAGGTCTATTGTTATTAAAGGCACTAATTTATTAAGACAATATTCTTCTCTGGGTCTTTGACACATTTAAAGTGGTAAAACTAGACACAGAAAAGCTGAGCTGGGCTGAGCTTGACTCCGTCCAAAAAGCCTTGTTAGCGGCATCAGTAATAGAGAAAAAAGTGCAAGGAATGTATAACTAGACCATGTAAACTTGCCAAACTGCCTTACAACGAGAAAAGGTGAACTCTTGCATCAGTTAATATAAAGTAAAAGCTTTGTACATTTCAACACTAAATGAAGAAGCAACAAACGATTGCACACATTGTGTGTTCTGAATCGACAAATACCTTTATTTTTACAATGTCCAGTTATGAAAAAGTTTTATATTCAAAACCAGGAACTGCGAAAACCTGCGACCTAAAGCCAGACGCCCCCAATCAATCGTTGAACCCGCCGCAGTGTCACCAACAACCGATAGATGGCAGCATCGATTTTTTGCGGCGACGGATGTCGAAGAGCATGCGATGCATTCTAAATTTATATTCCCCCTCCCTTTCTATCACATCCAACTTCAAGACCACCTTCTCTTTCTAGCAAAATATTTTTTTTTGCATTTCGATTCCAAGTGCGTGGTCAATTTTGTCGTTTTTTTTTAAAGTCTTGTCTCATAGTCTCCGGACAGTGGCCAGTTCGTTTTATTGGCGTGCGTATGTAGACTTTTATTTCGGATCGCGATACAGGGTCATGTTGAAATTATTGGCTGAATTTAAATCATACGGCTGTTCGGGGTAAAGTATGTTCTGTTTGTACGTCTGATACGATTGCTGATTGTGGATATTGTACTTTTATTGAGCGTAAACGATATGTGTCTTTGGGTTTGTAATGGAGAATTTTAAGAAGTTGTGATCGTAGAAAAGTAGTAAAGAAGTCCCTGATGTGACTAAGACCAAAAATGTGGATATCCCGAATGGTTTAACTGGAGAGTCTATTTCGTAATCATGAATTTATTCCTGAATACAACAATAAAAACTTTATTGCTAAAAGCTTACAGAGATTTTACATTAGCCCCAATATAGGCAAGCCTAAGTCTTGGGCACCAAAAAAGTAAGAATTTAAGTTAAGTAAGAAATTGAATTTCATCATCTGCCTAGCCTTTTCCCAACTATTTTGGGGTCGGCTTCCAGTCTAACCGGATGCAGCTGAATACCAGTATTTTACATGTAAAATACTGCGAGCGAGCGAGCTGGGAGCGAGTGCCTATCTGACCTTTACTACCCTGTTACTGAGTAATACGATATCCCTTGGTAACACTGGTTGTCAATTTTCGGGCTTTTGACGACCCGTAACGACGGCCAAATAATAATGGCCAAATAATTTGAATAGAATCTAATTATACTAGAACTTAAGTTCATTCTTAGTGACTGTGAGAGTGAAAGTCACCATCGATTCTAATAATATCAGTCGGTCGATTCTGTAAAAATCTCACCGAGAAAACTTAGATGAAGTGAGTTTGTTTTTGCTAGGAATTGACACTATTGACAGCTCACTCCACGCTCACTTCGACCTAAATTTTCACGGTGAGATGGTTACAGAATCGCACTGCTGAAGATCAATTCCTGTAATTAAAAACGTTCGGAATTTAGTCGGAATCTCATCTCAGCTACAATCAATGTCAAATATGTAGGGAAATTAGAGGTGTTTTTGACAGATTGATACTGAGATCAGACTGTGAACTTTCTAAAAATTACCAGAATTGCCCCTCTGATATCACTAACACTCTGAGCAAGCTGGTTTAACGCTCATGTCTTCTGCAAGCGTCCTCTGTCTTGCAGTATGATAATAACAGCATCCCATCACTATTCCTGTATCAAAACAGTTCGGCACACCTCAAAGGCTGACTAACATCGAGCTATTCCATGTTCTGCCACAATCGGAAGCCTACAAGCTCTCGGGTCTCCAGCGTGTCTGCGAAAGGCATTTTTTCCCTCAGTTCTGAGAAACGCCGCGAAATAAAACAGCAAAGCTGCCGAAATGCATAAACCGACGCTTTATTCGGCCGAGCTATGTTGGCGGAAACGAAAGCTCGAGAATGGTTCAAAGCAAAAGCTGTAGCGGGGTTTTGAAGACTGTATTTTGCGATTAATCGTTATTTTGAAATAGCCTTTAAAAAGCGATTGTTTAAATACATCGTTGTTTGAAAAAGAGTGTCTGCTGGCGAACATCAGAGGGGCAATTGAATTGCAAGCAATGAATGTTTCATTGCGTTTTTTACGTTGTTGAGCAGACACATTTTTCAAACATATGAAGCAATGGATTAGAAATATCCTTCAAAATTATTCAGATTGAGATCGATAGTGTGTTACGCAATTAGGGTGCTGATCTCAGTCTCAATTTGTTAAAAATACCTATAATTTCCCTACATTTTTGACGAGTTTTTGACTCTGATTGTCGTTGAGATGAGATTGCGACCAAATTCACATTGAATTCAATTACATACTATGGAAATAGTATTGGATGTAGAATTCTAGTTTTAATTAATATTATTTTGTCTCCCCCACGTTTTTTTTTCTCATAACACATTTGACATTGGCAGAATTGTCGACTTCGGCACCATTGCCATAGAGAAAAATAGAATAGAATAGATTTAGCACGTTTTTAATTACGGGAATTTGCCTTCTGGTTTAGTTACCTTCTTCAATTTGGAGAATAAATTATCCCTTAGGACGGACTCCATTATAAATCTACTGTTTGTGTAAGTTATGAATCATTACATTACTATTAAAGGTATTGTTTCTGGCTACCATCAGATAAAACTGCGTTCGAATTGTAATTAATTTCAGCTCCGATTATTTCAGTCTTTCGTTTATGTATATTGATCAGCTTTATCAATTAAGAATGTCTTTCTTTCTTTTTAACGAATACTATTGATGCCTTTCACTGGCAGAAAAGTCTTATTTTTAGTAACCCGTTTCTCGCTCCCCGTTTGTCTCTCAAAACGTTTCATACAAACCAACGCATATATTCATGTTTCAGTGCGTAATAAACTTTAGTATCTCGCAGTAAACGCTGGCCGACGGCGACGCATTGTGCGTCGCGTTCCGAACGCATCGACAACGCCTCTCCGAACAGCTTTATAATCTATTTTATGTCGAAAGCTATGATGTGCACTAAAACTTACTAAACCAACGGAATTCTTAGGGAGGAATGTTGTGGAGTGCTGTTTCCATGGAAAGACACTGAGGAAGTTATGAACGCACAATGTTAACAGCAACAACCATGGATTTTTTCGGCCAGTATTGCTTTGGCGACTCCTATAAGACTAGCTATTACTAATTTTCATTTTTGGAAAGGGTTTTGTTTTTCCGGCCAGTGATAGTTTTTTCTACAAGTTGTTCTTTCTTCAAAAAAATCTGCAATCTGCCTAGCCTTGGTAAGACTGGCTGTCAGACTTTTGGGCTTCTGACGAGTTGTTCTTTCTTCAAATGATACCAGAAAAGAAACCGTTATTTAAAATCCAAGGAAGAGTTTAAAATAGTCCCCTATAGACTCCTTTTATTATGTTGCATTATGCGAGAATAACATTCACAGTACAGGCACATCTATGAAACCTATAAGGAATATATTTTTCAAGCTTCCTGTTTATATCAGAATCCTGACTGACATAATAAACGGCACAGTACAATCGTATACCAAGAAACATACAGCTTACAATCACATTACCACTTAAAACCGTTTTCATACAAAATCACATATTTTTAAAGCATCAACTCCAATATTTATTTCTCCTAATTTGACTGCATTTCTTGGTTACGGGTCGTACTCATTAATCATACGGCTGTCTCGTTCTGTCTTGAGACGTTGTTGTAGTGTTGTCTCGCTCTAGCGCGTTAAGATGCGATGCGCGTACGCAAACGGCGAGCTCGCGCGTGCCGAGACACAGTTGTTTTTTTCGATTACAAGAAAAAGCATAAAATGAAGTGATTGTTAAAGGCTGGTCTATTGGATTAGTTTCCGTTTGTGAGGGGCACTGGTGCGCATGATCGCCTGCTGCTGGGCGATTGAGCTGTATCATACTAATAGTTTTTTTTGTAGTTTTATAGCACTCAGAACTTAAAAAGAAAAATGATGGCTGATTAGGTTTTAAGTAGCGAGACGTGAAGACAGGAAGCATAATTATACTAGTCAGTTATCTCGGTGAATGTGTCCAAGTTAATCTAGATAAAAGTTGAAATAGACACAATTTCAACAATCATTTTTAATCATGGCCAAATCGTTGAAGGTTTTTTAGTTTAAGTGCTATGGTATGGAAGAAAAGCTACAATCATTCAAGATTCATCATCTGCCTATAGCATTTTCTCAACTATTTTGGGGTCAGCTTCCAGTCTAACCGGTTGCAGTTGAATACCAGTATTTTACATAGAGCGACTGCCTATCTGACCTCCACAACCCAGTTACTGGGTAATATGATACACCTTGGTAAGACTGGTTGTGAGACTTTCGGGCTACTGACGACCCATAACGACTGTCAAAGATCCATGGATTCAAGATTATAAAATCCTAATCCTATGAGTCACTTGTGCAAATTTCTATATTTATAATATAGAAATTTGCACAAGTGACTCATAGGATACAGCAGAACAAAATGATTGGATTGAACTGTTAGTTGCAAGAATTACAGCAATGACAAAACAGACAAAATCTACCGTTTATAAAGATTAAGTCAAAATTCTCGACCTAGACATTTGATATTTCTGTAATATTGTGTATAACCAAAAGATCAATTTCCTTCAACAACATTGTGATTATCTATTGACAGTCACACAAGTCAGTCATTGACAGTCAAACAAGAAGTGCAGGGTTTTTGAAAAAAAAAAAACTTTAAATCGATGTTATAATTTTAATAACTAATCAACGGGCTTGAGAAAAAATAAACGAATAAAAAAAAAACAAATTCGAAGTAATACAATAAAAGAAATCATAGAACCTTATAACCCGAATATAGCTTGTTTTTTCTTTTACATTTTGGCGACGTGTCTATTGAGTCCTATCCAGTCTTCAGTATTTCACTATCCTTATCACTACATAGTATAAAACAAAGTCGCTTTCTCTGTCCCTATGTCCCTTTGTATGCTTAAATCTTTGAAACTACGCAACGGATTTTGATGCGGTTTTTTTTAATAGATAGAGTGATTCAAGAGGAAGGTTTATATGTATAATAATAATAATGTTTCTGTGCGAAGCCGGGGCGGGTCGCTAGTAAACTAATAAAAAACTATCACGTTATATATTTTTCGTAGTACCACGAACGTCACGTTGAAGGTTACCTAAGGGCGGCTCCACACTGCACGTGCTCATTAGCCGCGCGGGTATTCGCGCCGCGTGTGACGTGCGGTCACGTCGCCAGCACGCGCCGCCGCGTGCGTCCATTGTTGTACGACACGATTTTATCTATGTTTGTTGTAGCTTGTAGTACAAGGTTTTGTAAGGCAGTTTGGGTGGTTACGTCTTTATTATGTGGTCCTAAGTTGGCTCGGTTCCTAGGGTTTATGTGTAGCTCATTAAGGTGATCAATTTTAGTACCATTAATCATTTTAGTTTTAATTTGAAAGGTTCTGACAATGTTCATTTTGGTTTATAGTAATTCCTCAATAGGTCTTCTCATTACTTATTAGGGTTACGCATTATAAAAAATATTTTTATATTTGTCTTTCTTTATAGTTTCTTATTTTTGTGAAACCTGCATAATACATACAAATCATAGCATATGTTGCCTTATTCTTTAAAGCAACATTAATTTTCGCACTTGTGTTATTATATTTCCACCGTTTTATCCTAAAACAATGGAAACCTCCAGCCCACAGCGGCATTGCACAGGTTTGCGCTAACTCCTATGGTTATTATTATTTTATCGTCGCGACAACGTGCCCGGGCGGCGAGGCTCGTTCGCCGAAACGCGCGTCTCCGCGGCAGGAAGTCGCGTCACGTGGAGTGGGTACTTATTGATAAATACATACTATTTGGTTATTTTTGCAAATCGATATTTCTATTTGGAATTTAAGAATGGAATGTCTAGTGTGATAGATTGGTTACAAATGTAGATGGATTATTATTGTTAGTTAAGTTTTTGAATATTTTATTTTAGGGTTAGATGTTGTTTTTAATTAACGACGACGTATATTTTAGAAGATGTTTACGCAATACCAGTACAACCAGTAAAGAGTATTTTTTTCACAGATTTTTTCATGAGAATGGAACTTCATCCGATCAAGCACTCACACACAGGTCTCCGTGACAACTTTCACTCATCATCTTCCTGCCCTCGTATCATGCTACTTGGGGTCGGCACAAAAGGTTTTCTTCTCTCATTTTCCCCTCTCAACCGTCACGCTATCATTTAGGTACCTCCTTTTCTTTAATGAAATAATAAATATAAATAATGAAAGATGGATCCATCCATCCATCTTTTCTTTGGTCTTCCTCTCCCTCTCTGTGACAAACATTCATCGTAGAAGATAAAACAGAGAAACTACAACTACTTAGAAATAATCACACCAAAACAGACAAACCATAGTGTAAAATAAAAATGTGCATTTTTTTTAAGTGAGCGCGTTGATGTCTTTTATTTGGAAATTTCGTGTCAAATATACTGCACTCGTGTATTTATTTAGCCGAAGGGTCAGTCCCCTCCGCATATACAAAAGACTGTTATTGGGGGAAAAAAGAAACCTTTTGATGAGTACCAATCCTTAATAAAGAGGTCTGTATGTCACGTGTATAGGTTTTAAATGGTCTAAAATGAAATGTATTTGTTAGAAATAAACACATGAAAGGAAGAAAATCAAAATTTTTAAAATATGTCCGGAATTCTTCTCAAAGAAAAAAAACACGTTAATTTTTGTGCAGGTTTTTACAAATGTCGTCGTACAATAATTTACCTACCCTGAAAGTACTCTACTGTAAAACTGCAATTGTCCACTGGGATATACCTTCTAGGGACAGTCAATTCTTTCCATGCGTGGATCAACGGCTCCTTACTCTCAGACACCTATTCCTGCTAGCTCTGCTTTATATTCAATCCTTTATATATTAGCCATCGCAGTCATTCGACCGGCGGCAGCGTCTCGTCGGCTCCACAAAGCCGCGGTGCGTCGCCGACACACGTCTGCAGCACGCGGCGCATTAGCATGCGGGGGGCACCACTAACGGTAGCCACCTTACGTTAAACTGTACGGAGTGAGCCGTTAATAGCTTACTTTATAGACGAATTAATGGGGTATAGGTGTGGGAAGGTTTTGATATAAATTGAGTGTCTTATCGGAAAAGGAAATAGCGAGAAATTGGATGGGTGACTCAGCTTGAGTGATCTTGTAGCTTTGCTCACAAAGTAGTGTAATCTACTAAGAGTGACGATACGGAATTAACATCTCCTAGACAAGTGAGCTTCGCTATCAAAGTGTTTTGTACTTTTACAATGATTTTTTATGTAATGGATTAACATTTCATTTTTGGTAGCTTATGTTAATCTAGTACGTTTTGGAGTTCTCCATCATCGTTATCACTGATAGAATGCCTTTTTAGCCCCTCTGAGCTAGGTGTTTTGGGTGCAAGGTCTACCAAAGCTTGCGATAGAAATGTCTAGGCAAGAAACTGATGTTAGACTACGTTAGTCATGCACTCCTGCCGTGCAGTAGTATCCTTATGAAATAGAATAGTAATACGAAGACAAGACGTTTCGCGAATATCTAACAAAGCAACAGAGAAGGTGGTGGTGACTCACTGCGACGAACAAACTGTAGAACTAGAAGTTCAAATCGGTGATTTTGTAATCTTCAATGGTGAAATAATGACTTTTGACGACGGAGAGTACAGGTACAGATATTAGTATTTCTAACAGAAACAGACAGGAATAACGAATTGTATCTCTCTTAATAAGTAATTCAATAACGGAGGAAGTAAATCCACATTATAGATACTGTTACATCAGTTTTATTTCAGTCTATAGAAATGACCACGTAACCCAATCCCTCTGGGTACATTTCCAGAGGACAGCGATATGGATGAGTACTTACGCCTTACGCCTAAGAGCGGGTTGTTTTACGTCCACTTGACGGACGCGTAAACGTCCAAAATGGCGCTATCATCAAACCAAAAAAAGCTTTGTTTCAAATTACAAAATTATGGCCTACCTTGCCTTATTATGTTATGTTAACCGACCGTTTGAAGCAGCCGGCCTTAATTGTGTGGCCCTAAAAGTGTCATTTTGTTAGTTTAGTATGTTTAGTTGTGTAAATAGTTAGTTTTATAACAATTTACTACGGTATAATAAGTATTTAAATTAAATCTTTACAACATCACAATTAAAACGAACCCAATTATATCGATACCGCTATCTAACATCTACATAAAATCCCCCTGTCACCACGTTTCCTTATAAAAGTGTATAATATTTTGACACAGCGCCTCCAGCTCATATATAATGCATGGAGACAGGTGGCGCGACTGTCACGACCTATTGCAACGATGTTGAATTTCCTACAGCCGGGAAATTGGTTACACGTAGTTGAAACATTCATGTTGCTAGAGAGATTTGTTTAGATTTTGTACACGTTGAAATGTGGTGGGATCTCGGGTTAGTGAAGTTTGAGGATTATGTGAATTAGCTTAGGGTTACTTTTTCATATCTAATGGTCAATAAGTTAGGAGAAAAATTGTTATAAAACCACTTGCTGCTAGATGGTTATCTACTTGTCTTGGTTTACTCGATAAGTTTTGCAAACTGATCTTACTCAATTTATTTTAGTTAAAAAACTTTTTCCAAAAGCAAACATAAGGACCAAACAAATGAGGTAAGGGCTAGTTTTATCTGTGATAAAAAAATCAGTTGTTTTACTGTCATTACGAACTTAATTCCATCAATTAAAGCGACAGGCCGTTGAATCATCCCTTCACTTTATTTCTCACAGCCCAGATGTTCCCATACATCATATTATAACGCAAAGTCAACGACCCTAAAAATTCCACAATTCCAAACAAAATTACAGGGGCCACAATCGTTCGTCGCCCAAATGACACGCCCGTGACGGCCAAATGACATAATTGTCAAAATAGTCATTGCACTGACAGCCGCACGTGACATCCACAGCAGACAGAGACAAACATACACCACCCCCACAAGTTTGTCTGAGACAGAGAATGGCGCGTCGGTGTCAATTATAGGCGGGGAAAGAGAATTAGAGAGGAGAACACGCCGGTTTCAAATTTGGAACCGTTTTGTTTTAAATCGATAAATCGTTCGATTTCGTGTTCGATTGCGTGTGGTCGACATTTCTAAGAATAATTGAATATCAATATTAAGTTATGATTCTATACTATTGAGATGATTACCATGGAGTGAATGAATTCTGATTCATTCATCGCTCAAATGTGAAAATATTTCACGGCGATATTTCATAATAAATACCATTCTATTAAGGGACATTATTATTAAATACGGACCACAATTTTATGTGCACATTTATTAGTACCTATGGTATAAGAAAAATCGGTCATATATTTGCGGGTCGCAGTCCTGCCCTTTCGACGCCTGTCGTGCATAAAGTCCGTGATCATTTCTCCTAATTATACGTGTGGCGAAGAGGGCAGGGACTTTTGGTTCGATGTGGGTGTTCGAAATATGAAATTACGAGTTGGCGCGAACGTGTGACAATGTTTTCTTTTTTAATAATAAATGGAGACATTGATTGCTGTTATTATGCCTAATGTGCCTACGTAGGAACTATAAACTTTTTTAATCACCAAAAGGATTAAGTTTTTTTGTAATACAATTTACAACGATAAACGGGGAATATTTATGGGTTTTAAAATAAGTGTAACGTAAGGGGATGTCACGCATTCAACGGTGTGTCATGAAAGGACGATAATTTTATTTATCGTTTTATAATGAGCATGTTTACACACAGTGTTAAAAAGCGGAGTCATTTATTTTGTCATATAAATAACATGAATCATTATGAAGGGAATAATGTACCTATTTTATTTTTTATGCCGATTGCGAATTCAGACTTCAAAAAAAACCGACAAGTATTTTTGCATACTAAAAAGTATGACTATGTTAGTTAACAAAAGTTAACGTTTGACTAACTACATGTAGGTAAAGTAAATGAGTCCAAATGGAACACGGATGTATATTTCATCCACGCTTCAATTCTTGCCTAAATAGCACTCCAAGTTGAGTGAAATGACGTCAAAATATAACGTCTAATGTACTTTGGCATGGGGGATTGATTCTAGAACTTCATTACGAAAAGAGTTTAGATGTCAAAGTGTTTACTGCAAATTAATAGCTGAATAAAAATGCGAGAAGGACTAATGACTATGTAAGTATGTTTGTGGAAAAAGGACACTGAAGAACCGCGTATAGTTTATTTTCATACACGCTACGATTTTATTTGTATGTATAGATTAATACTTAAATATAATATATAACAAAACTACTTAACTATTTTCACTAGGAACTAAATTAAATGACTAAACTGACTAAGTTTTTACTATCACTAAGTACGTATCTTGTCAAGTATACTGTGATTACTAAATAAGTTGAAGAGAACTTGGAAGGGCTCATACGCTGGTACTGTACAACATTTTGATGTGCCAGTCAATCATTTTCCACAGCTGCATCGCATGAGAGAGCCCGAGTTTTGCCACAAGACTTTTCTCTCTCTGTCTTAGAATGAGACAGCCGTTTTGCGTGGATGTGATGCTTATTTTCCTCCAACTTTTTTTTTTTTTTTTGTGTTTTTGTTCTTTCTCTGTGTTTTGTTTACCGCAAATAAAAGTATTTACTTTCTTTCTTAGAGATAAATTCTGCAAAATTCTTCACCCATAAAACCAGAGCATGTTGTTGACTTAACAAACATAATTAAACCGATTAAATCACCGCTGACCCGCAATTAATCGATTCAACGAACTATCGTTATTAGAATCAATTATTTCATAATCGATAAAAAAACGAGACACACGGAAGCTACACTACGGCCAATTATCGCGAGACAAAAAATCGATTGGATACGATTATGACGGATCGTTTAATCGATTCATGCTTTCGACGTAAGTAGGGGGAGGTATGGGAAAATTGCTTACAGGTCAACTTTCTTAATCACAATGTGTAATGTAGGTGGTTTTTGTGTGTGTGCGTGACTTCTTGTGTGTGTGCGTGGTTTTATGTCGTGGACCTTGTTGGAAAGAGGTGAAGTGCTGCGATTACAAGAAAAATAGTGTTTGCTTACTTCAGTCGAGGTCAAATAAGGAAAAATTGCGTGTAGTATAAACTACTTTCATTTGGATATAAAATGCATCGTAGATTCTAAGTACTTTCTGAAGGCAATGCTAAGTTTAATTAATTCATACATTCCGATGATATAAAAAACTTCTAATTAAATTATGTTTTAATCACCAACTTCAAGGCTAAGCATACAACTTCTTAGCTCACCCCAAAACTCAAGGAAAAATACCCAAACGGCTCAACCGTAAAATTACCATCGTTTGTCCCCAAAAATACGTCCAATCAATTTCCTGTGCCGACCATTAACTAAAAAAAAAAACAAAAAAAAACATGTATAAAAAGGCAAAGTTCGCCGTGTAGACCATTTCTTCGGGGTCATAGCACCCAACAGGAAGTGGCGTTGCGGGTCGGCGCGCGCGCGGTCGCCTCTTACGAAAAATAATACTCTTCTAGGTATAACACATAGCCAGTCAGTCGTGTAACTGTACGGTTAAGGAGTTTTTATACTTTGAATCTTATTGTTTTTTACCAAACTACGTGATATTATGCCGTCCGCAAATGTTGAAGCGAAATGACATACCTATCTTTTAACCCAACTGCGCAACTGCGAAGACGGGGTTATGTTTTTACTGTGCCCATAAGTGGTATCTTTAAATGAATGGTTTTAATGAAGATAAAAGAGATGTATTTTGATTGATAAAATCGTGTTATACTTCTATATCGTTGTTGTGTAAAAACAATAATAACTTGTCGGTTGACAGATGTTGTTTTTTATACGTTTTCTGTTCCGTGCGCGTTGAATGAGATCATTTGTTGAAAAACGTTGTAATTCCGTGTTGGCGAGATACGAATGTGACGTTTACACCACCATTTAACTACCTATACGATTTAATTGAAATAATTAAGTTGGTGTTCTTTTTCTGCCACGTGGAAAGTTACAATTATTTTTTCTCAAGATCCGTGCCAGTTGGAATCCATTTTTACGTAGGATATTAAATATAAATAAATATCAAAATATTTTTATATTTATGTGTCTATTTAGTTACCCATTTAATTTAGTATCTATTGTAAATAGTTACTTGCGTTATATATCCTACTAATGTTATAAATGTGAAAGTTTGTGAAGATGTTTGGATGTTTGTTACTCAATCACGTGTAAACCGTTGAACAGATTTGGATGAAAATTGGTACATAGATAGACCATTTCCTGGATTAATAAATAGGATACTTTTTATTCCGATATTCCTACGGGATCGAAACCAACGCGGGTGAAACCGCGGGGCGCTGCTAGTTGTTTATAATTTTTACGTTAAATTAGAAATGTGAACACTCATTTCCTGAAAACGTGTGTTATTAATCTATTTACTCAGCACAAATACATAAAATTCATTACAATAAAATACAGTACAATTCGTTACAATTAATTAAATAAAATTAATTTATATTATCTTCGCTTTTTTAAGGTACTCTTTTTCCCATAAACCGTGACGTAATAACTCACAATGCGAGTTTTCAAGCAAAACTAATTTTGGCCATCATTTTCTACAACTCTTTTCCAGCCCCAAGAATTTGTCTGCATTTCTTTTTGCAAATCTTTTCCGATCCCCAAAATTTTTTTTCCCTCTTTCTCGACAATACAAAAAAGCGAAACTATCCCAGCCTTGAACCATCAGTAGTCGTCCACACGCGTGTGAACCCAGGGCATACGGAAGTTCACGCTCCGTGGGCTCGTGGGTCACAGGCCTACCTTGTGTTTACTCCGCCTGTGATCCGCCTTCAGCGCTAATTACAAACCTTTTGACAATTATTAGGAGATTTCCTTGTAGCGTACAATCTGCGTAATTGGGTTTAATTGGTTCTGGGGTTAAAGGATGTGGCGGTACTTTGTTGCGTTGTTGCGGCTTCTGAGAAGGTTTGTAAGGTACCTCTCAAACTATGAAGTAATGGTTCCGGCTTAACTAAAAATTATATTATAAATTATTTTTTATCACACCTGCTCTGAAAATACATACTAATTATACCAATTAGAGGGATGAAACGCCTTTATCCCGCCCTTCAAATCCTTTCATCCCAAGGTATGGAAGTTTGTATGAAAATCCTTCCGACCCAAGGGTGGGAAATATGTATGAAATTCCATTACATACCCAGTTTTTCTTTTTTTTTAATTTGTCAGCAGTCATACTGCCAAGAGACTTTAACTGTCTACTAATTAAATTTCAAGTAAATTGTTACTGGCCACATACAGTTTTTTTTTTTTACCAGTTACCAACCTCCTTGGTGCATACAGAAAATTAAAAACGAAATTATTTATATAGCTGCACTTTTAGAGTTTTTGGCGGGATTTCTTCGAGTGAATTCTAGTTGGCTGTTTTAATTATTCGCAAATTGATTCCTAGTGGATATTGTGATGTAAAATTGGTGTAGTTTTGTATCTCAAGTGTCTGCGCAACTGGACAATATGTGGAATCATTGAAACAGACGCGATCCCGGTAAAATGGAGCTGAGAATTTTTTTGTAGTTTTGGCTACCTCAGCGAAGTTTACAGGGAAACTTGATTTTTTGACATTTGCTGCCAAATACTCCTAATACATTAGAATGTGTACACGCATATTCTAATGTCATGTTAGACTAAAAAAAAAATAGTAACTGATGACTAGGCAGCATGGTCTCAGACCTTAGCCTTTAAAAAAAAAGCTGCACTTTTAATAATTGTACTTTTAACTAAATATAAACATTTCTATGCATTTATGTCCATAATTTTCCTCGTAGGTGTAATAAAAAGCACTATACATCCCTCAGGATAAAGTACAGTTCCATACCTCAAATGGTTTGCGCCCCTCGCAAGCTCGTGGCGCAAATGCCATAATCTCGGTATGGAACTGTCACTTTCTTCCCTCTGAAGTAATGTACTATATTTATTTAATACTTCAAGCACATAAATGTGCAGAGGCGGACTTAATGCTTATGAAGTCGGACATAACACTTAGTAAATAAAAAGAAAAGATAAAAAAATAGAATAAAGAAAAAGAATAGAATAGATAAAGATTGTGCAGCCAGCAGATTGATCTACCTAATGTGCAGATTTAAAGGCTGCACAATTAACAAATTGTGCAGCCTTTAAATCTGCATCAATCAAATATATTTGTCGTGGAATACCACGACAAATATATTTGATTACCTACTAAAAAAATATAGTGAAAATAGACTGATGGACATTGGAAAGTCCACAACGATTTATAAAGTTTGAGATTTATAGATGAATCCGCCTTGGAGTGTAATGTGGTGTTCGACAAAAATGAAATCGACACAACACGAATTGCAAATTGAAGAATCATTTTTCAAAATCCGTATTTTATTAATGAATCAACTTATACTGTCACAGTTCACTGCTAGTAGACTTAATTTCAAAACTGCGTCAAATAACTCGTATTTTTTTTAAAACCCTTTTCAAAACCCGCATTTTTTTGCCAAAAACAAGTGCCAACTTCAAAATAGACCCTCTCAGGTCAAAGTCCACTGACCTTGCAATCACTAAAAACCATATAAATATTTTACTCAATCACAGAGAACAGTTAGTGTCCGTCATGGGAAGCCGCGCCTCATACATATTGCACTACTTCGCTATAAAAATTATGTTTTACTGTAGTAATTATACGCTGGGTTACAATTAGCAATGCTGGGGGTAGCAATGCGTTAAACATCTTTCTGCTCGCGTAATATTTTTCTTTTTTTTTGAGATGCTGGCTGGGAAGTCTTGGGAAATATTAATTCGGTGACGATTTTCCCGCATTAGATTTAGACGGATTTATTTAAATTAGCTGACCCGGCGAATTTCACGCCGCCTCAGAATTTTTTTTGTTATTTTTTCTTTTGTTTTAAAATAAAATTATTCTGCTATTCGGGCCGAAGACAAATCCAACATATAAAAGATCATAAATATCGGTCCAGCCGTTCTTGAGTTATGAATGGTGTAACTAACCCAACTTTGTTTTATATACAGATAGATAGATAGATGTTTTTTTTTTTGTATATATAAATAGATTTGATTTTTTTTAAACTCCTAGTTGAAGATGGTTCTAAGCTGGCAAAATGAAGCTTTTTTGAAATGTTACAGTCATTAAGAAAGGCAAATGGGGCGACAGAGCTAGCCACTAGTCCTTTTTAATTCATGAACCGAAGCCTATCACCGGTATGCAAAATATTGTAGATGGAAAAGATAGACTGTTTTTCGCCTTTATAGGTTACAGACAAAAGTCACGTCATTTTGTGTTATGAAAAAGTCGGCAATACTCGGATATGTCGCAGTCTTTTCATACATAAACAGTCTTTAACTGCCAAATTAGCTGAATTATGTGTTATATGGTCCTTAAAAACTGATATTATATAATATACGATTATTAGATATGGCATTTGGGAACTGAAAATTATCCATTGTGAGTGATATGAAATAAATAAATTCGCAAAAGCACATGGTACCTAGCGAGTGAAGTAAGATTTACCAGCAAAAAGAGATATGGCTAAAACCGGGATAAAGTCAAAAGAAGAAAGTTTTTTACTGACAAAGGTCAAAAGTGACAAGTATCCTAAACTTATCTACGATTTTCACTTAGAAAATTAATTGAAAGCTGTATCAATTAGAACGTCAAACGAATACAAAAAGTAATGATTCAATGAACAATTAATACCTTGTCTAATTAACATAAGCTACATATCAACTGTTTAACGCCGGCACACTAATTTTGTTTGCCCATCGCCCCTTATAACACAAACTACACTCAAAAGTCAATCCTACATCCTGAAATATAAAGTCCACAATCGTTTGAAAATTGAGGAGATATATGGGTTCTTATCGATGGTCATTTATGACTATGATATCAAAGGAATTGCAACTTAGAACGGACAGCTTTAGGGTTGTTTTCAGATTGTTTTTATAATCCAATGGGTGGTTATGGGCAGTTAAATTAACAGATGCAATTAATATAAAAAAAACTGGTGTAAAATACATCGCGATCATATCACACGATGTTTGTTCGTTGTTTTGTAAATAGCTGTGTTTAGACATGTTAGATTATCATAATATTTTGTTTGTGATATGTAAACTTTTGGCCTAACATGTTTATGATATCTTAAAGATAGGTGCAATAGTTTATGTATCGTCATTAGTTTTTTATTAAACATAACGATAAGAAGTCGATTTTGAGTTGATTTTGAATCTACCACTGAAACATTGGCTTACTAGTCGATTAGCACGAATTTGCTCCTTTTGTCTATACTTTATTGCATAACATAAAAAATGTGCTAATTGTCTAATACATATTTCTGGAGTTGACGACTCGCCTACAAATGAATTAACTTCGTTCGAGACGCCTATTGAAAAAATAATATTATTTGAAAGTGACGATTCGCACGTTTCGGGCGAGTTAATGCGAATCGACTAATAAGCGGAAACATTTTAACTGTTTTTATGTAGTAAGTAAGGATCGAGAAAAATATTTCTTCAAACGAAATCTTTACCAACCTCCCAAAGTTTTTGAAGAAATATTGATATCGCGGAGCTCCTGCCATCTAATCTCTTCACCACCCTTGATTGACTGGTTGAGAATGCCTAAGGAATTAAGTCCGCCTTTGTACCTTTTTGTGCGAAAGTTTAAATAAATAAACTTTATTATTTATTTATTTAAACTTTCGCACAGACTGGAGATTGTTTTATTGCTACCGCATAACAAACCAGCAATATTTAGTATTTCTTTTTTTTTTGGAGGGGCCCGTGGCTAAACCATAACAGCCGCACAGGTCGATCGATCAGGTTAAGCTACGCTTGCCGCGGTTGGTCTGTGGATGGGTGACCATCTTTACATACCGAGACCCCTCCGCGCTTCGGAAAGCACATTAAGCCATTGGTCCTGGTTGGCATTCGTGGATCTTTGATAGTCATTACGGGTGGTCAGAAGCTCGGAAGTCTGACAACCAGTCTTACCAAGGGAAGGGATATTGTATTACCCAGTAACTGGGTTGTGAAGTTCAGATAGGTAGTAGCTCCATGTAAAATACTGGTATTCAGCTGCAACCGGTTAGACTGGAAGCTGACCCAAACATAGTTGGGGTCGGCTCAGTTTAACTGGATCTACATATCACCCATCCACGGGCCAACCGCGGCAAGCATTGCTTAACCTGATCAATCGACTCGTGCGGCTGTTATTATTTAGCCACAAGCTTCTCCATTTAGCATTTTTTTTTAGATTTGCAACACAAATCTGACGTTAGTGAAAAATTAAGTTATCTCCAACTTCCGCCTTCCACAACCTCAAAGCATCTAATTAACCAACTTCAACGTTGAACTGTAATATTACAATTAATTTAATTTAAATTGGCGACACCACAATTAAGATGGTCGTGAAAGTCAGAGACAATGGTAGAACGCTCCCACGGAACATCTTGCTGTGTCACCTACATACTCAGAATGTAGATCACGGTTATAGACTAGATTTTTGGTGCAAGCTTTGATAGGTGTTGCTAGATGCTTCTTTGTTTGTTTGCGAGGTATAGTCACCAAAAGAGACAAGTAACAAGTAAGTGACAACAGCCATCGGTTTCTTAATAAACTTCAACTATATCCGAGGACCTTGGTTACTTATCTCCTTTGGCGACCGTACACTAAACAAGCTACATAACTACAGTTAAACCAGAAAAGTTATGCGCTTCGGTAATATACGTGTTTCCTAATTAGCACGTACGTCGCGAACGTCGTTATCTGTCACTCAAAAGTATGAAAATATTTTTGGAATTGCATAAAGTTGTTAATCTATTTTTTGCGAACCATGGTAACATAGAATTGGCAAGTACTTCCATGGTTGTAACAGTTCTATATAAGATCGTTGCCGTTCTTATGTCCGAAGATAGGCGATGATTGCCGAAGTGCATACTGTGGAGATCTGTATGTATGGTAGGTAGCCTATTTCTTTACTGCTATGAACTGACTAGTTCTACCTTCAGACCCATCTGACCTCATCAAAATGCGTCTGGACCGTGAGTGGCTATCGAGCCTCCAGAAACGAAGACGATCATATCAAGAACTTACGACGTAAGTAGCCATAACGTTAATTCGAACGATTTTCGAATCTAAAATAGGTACAACTATTCTATAGCATATTGATTTATTTTTTGCGACAAGCAGTACCCATAGATAAGAATAAAGTCTTCAAACTGAATAAATGTTTTGTGCAAAATGAGCATTTCAAATTTAAATCCTCCGAATTGATGTTACGTTTACACCGCGCGTTCGTGATAGGCGTCGAGATGGTAGGAGTGTGACCACTCCCCGAAGCGAATCGTTTAAACTGATGAGACGGTTTCGCGTATGGTCACTCATCCGGACAGACTAATGTATGATAGAGCTAAGTACTAAACATTTATCCGGCAAGCCTGGGCAGTCAGGCGTATAACTTACCAGGTAACTAGCAGATCCGTTTTACTGCGACTGATATTTTCGTGACATCAGTTCTGTGTTCGTCACTGTCACGATAGACGGCCTCGTTGGTCTAGTGGTCACAAACGCTACTGCTGTGCGTAAGGTCCTTGGTTCGATTCCCAATCTCAAACTCAACAATGTTTGCATTACAAACAACAAAAATGTTTGCATTGTCAAAAAGTTGGTCAGTTAGTCAGAGAGTTGAAGCTAGTTGGCTATTCCAAAACGTAGATGTATATGGAGAAGAAAATAGTTTCTTGCCCATTTTTCTCCATAGACACTCTTTTGAATCAAGATATTCCAAAATCCTGGGTACATATTATTCTTGTCGCTTCTATATGTGAGAATAAAATTAAAAAAACAATTAAAAAATTAGAAGTGTTATTGGGTTTTTCCATCAGGATGTTATTCAGTTCAAGCCCGGAATCTGGATTTATGCCCGGTTGACGAAAATGGGCTCCACCCCTGAATATTCTGTTGATGAAACAATTTTGATTATTATTTTTTTTTCATCATTCCCTCTACAGTGCGACCGACGAGAGAAAGAAACGTTCTTGACACCTGTCAGTTTCTTACAAACGAATTCGTGTTTTGCGAATTTGATCTTTATTAGCTACTAGAATTGTCGCACTGACAGGTGTCAGGGACGCATTCTTTCGACGGCCAGACCGTAATAAGGAGACCTCAGAGGATGGTTGAAGAAAGTGTCTGGAATTTAAACAAATTCTCAGCAGTCTAGCCCTCTGCTTTACTTTATAATGCAGTTTCACATTTGCACATTCTCACGTTCGACCCTTCCGTGGTAAGCAAAAAGAACGGTTAAAATGGCTACCACTAACGGTTCCTACAATCTACATAAATATTGTTACGCGATGAGATTTGAATGAAATCGGCGTAAAATCGAGACGTTTATCATAATCTACATACGTGTGTACCTACGCAGTATCGTGCGTATGACCCGTAACGTGTGATGTAGGATTACAGTTAGGCTCTTTGTAGACGGCACGGTTTCTTTACGGTACGGCGCGGCGGCGTATAAACCGCGCCGTAGAAAAACGTGTCTGTCGATAAGCTTCCATAGTAATCCATACAACACTGACGACCGTGCCTACACACGGCGAATAAGCCATAGTTTTTCACGGCATGAAAAACGTGTGTGTTCAAAGGGCCTAACGTGTGAGGTGTTACAGTTAGTGCCAGCACGGCTTGACATAAATGCTGCGGATTTCTCCAGTAAACGGACCGCAGTTGGTTATAAAATGACAGTTCATCATTGAGATCTTCGCAAGAAAGTTTAACGATTACTTTAGATATGTACTAGTGGCCCGCCCCGGCTTTGCACGGGTGCAATTTACACGTAAAAACGGTAATATCCTGTTCACAACACTTTGCACAAGTTTTGAGCAGTAAACTAACAAAAAGTACTAGGCTTGCATGAATTCAAGATAGTAAGTA
The DNA here is from genome assembly GCA_927399505.1 of Luperina testacea. Taxonomy (NCBI): domain Eukaryota; kingdom Metazoa; phylum Arthropoda; class Insecta; order Lepidoptera; family Noctuidae; genus Luperina; species Luperina testacea. Next base: position 8,236,745 of record OV656777.1, on the reverse strand, counting down.
TTAACTTTTTATTTGCATGTATTTAAGATATAAGGATGTCAATCTGGAATTATATACTTACCTTTCTAATGGAGAAATATTTTTTTGCAATAGGAGCAGTGGTTCCAGACATTAGAAGATATAGATTAATAAAATTGCAGTCTTGGTTATTTTCAGTCACTGAACTCACAGGATAATGATGTTAAGATTCAGTGTTGTGGAAGTTACAAACAAAATCAGATCCTAGATGAGGATTGTGACAGGTTTAATTATTCAGCTCTTTCTACCGACTTGATTATATCGTTTAGAAATACAGGAACTACCTACCTACAATTGCTCAAGAACAATTACCACACAGTGAATGATCACGCAGCAAATTAGAAACACAAGCGGAACGCAATTTCTTTACCATCTACATTTACCTCTGAACCGTTCATTATAACACAAAAGGAAGCCATAATAATAAGTCATAGTATATCTCAATCACTGCTGAATCCACTCCGGCGCAGCGCGATGGCGCGTCCCGTCGCGGGTGGCTGCGCTCACAAGTGGAGCAAAGGTGAAAGAACAAACTGAACAGCGCGGGCGGTGAAACTCGAGGTAACGTATGTAGGCGGGACTACCTATGATTTGTGCGCTTGGTTTTCTTTAAATTAAAGTTGTAAGAGGGAGCTTTTGATGAATATGCAACGGTACAAAGGTCAATAGGCGCGTGGCCAAAATCGGAATTAACGCCGCCCCCCCGTTAATGTCAATCGAGCGTCAAAGATCCTAGTAACACTATAATATGAAAAATCACCATGGCGGTCTGAAACTGTGCACTACATGTGATTTGACTCAGGAGATTTTCTGCTCGCGTAGTAAAAACAGATGAAACGAAAGACAAAATGGCAGATTATAGAAAGATTTCTACAGTCGATGTCAATAATGAAGAAAATAAATGAAATTTTTATAGAAAGAAATAATTAGGTTTATTCTTCGTAGAGTAGGTGGAGATAGAAGAGGACATCCTACGCGTATAGATCAGAGAATGTTTGTAAAATACTGCAATTGTAAGAAGACATATGCAAATTTTGTCATTTAATTTGACGACAGCTTAAAATAATAGGTTTTCAGAAACCGTAGTTGCTAGATCGTGTAAGAAAAAATCCCTAGCAAAGCTAAAGAACAAATCAACAGTGGCGAAAACTCAATAGCTCATGAGTTAAGTAACGAGCTACGCTTCGTGTGGGCGTCCTAACATCGTACCAATTATATTTTGTATAAACAGTATAACGTATTCAATTTTGACGATACTTTTCGAACTGTTGGAGGCTTGGAGGTTCACCTCCTTAGAATCAATCGTGAGTATGTACGGGATGATATCTAATTCATGATATAAGTAATCAAGATTTGAAGTGACGGTATGGAAACATTGATATATGCCCGGTTCCTATAACAAACGACTCGTCATACGTAAAATTTACCATCCGTTTTCCAGAAAACGGATGGTAAATTTTACGTATGACGTTTGGTAACCAGTTACCAATAACGAGCCGTAATTGGCGTTCCTATATTTTTTTGCATCATAAACGACCTACGAGCCGTCATCCGTTTGTTTGTTACCGAAGCCCTCTCTGGCGTCGTTCTGCGTTTTGTTAATACAAAGAAGCTTGTTTTTGTTTAACACATTGAATAGAAAGACACTGAACGAGACACAATAGAAGTTTTATTGTTATTACGTCAAGGGTTAAGTGTCCCGCAAAGTGTTAAAGTAAAAAATGATGTAATTTTTTATTATTTGACGTTTTGTGTTTTGTAGATATTAATAAAATATTAATCATTAATATTTTATTATATCTTCATGTTAAATATTCACTTTCACAAAAAAATATCATTCATTTGCCATTTGTATAGAAAGTAACAAAACGCGTTTTTTATGCAGTCCGATGCGAATGCGAGGAAGTAGTTTTTAAAACAAAAATTAATTATAACTAACTTTAAAATTTGCCATGTCATACGTTAGTAAAGTAAGTACTATTTTACTAGCATATTTAATTTGAATTGGTAAGGAATCCTACATACCTGGCTCCTTTCACCCTCAAATGAGGATGTATTTCCATTAGTAGCCGTTCTACACAGGATTTATCCAGTCGAAATCTGATAATAAATTCACTATAATCCAGAGTCGTCATATGGTCAACCCTTGTTTGATACCTGCGACCACTGTATTCTTCATCTGAATCCCAGTCAGATAACATATTTTGTAAGTCGCTTAATTCAGAATCACTAGACATTTTTCAAGCAATCACCAATAATTAATAAAACTTAAACTGAACATAGTTTATTTTTTAAACAGCAACCGACAGAATATTGGCGGTAACAAAACCAGATACGCCTCGTAAATTTTACAGCTCTTTAACGTTTCAAAAAATTTATAGGAACGCCTTGACTGTCCCTAGCCGTACATTATAACTACGACCCGTTACACGTTATCCCTCCAGATGCCTCCCATCGGTAGATGGCGGCCATCGGTAAATGAGCCTATTACGCCGCGTTTGTTATAGGAACGGTAAATAAATACGCCTCGTAGAAAATGCTACGAACCGTAAGCAAAACGAATCGTTTTTAGGATATAGGAACCGGGCAATAAAGATTAACGAAATAAATGGCAGTTAAAGAAAGATACAGGAACAAAAATGATGCCAAGCATGATGATAAAAAGATAAAAACACACAAAGATACAAATAACATTCACTACTAAAGGTGCATCCCCAACGTGAGTATTCGTTCGCGAAAGTTCACGGGGTAGTGAAATTACATAGCGAGCATAACATCTGATACCTATCTATACATAAAAGAATATAAATTAATTAAAATCGTGACCGCGTTCTTTTTCTAAAATTATGCCGAAAAGTTTATGTGTATACATGTGTATACGTGTGTGTGTGTATTCGTGTGTTTATGTGTGTTTGTGTGTATACATTAATATTGAAAACCGTACGAAGCAAGAGCGAGTCGTTCTTTCGTTATACGAGTAAAACAAATGATAGTGATTTCAAGGGCAGTACTCGTTGGACAGTATCCACTAAGAAACTTCATACATTTGCGAACGAATACTCAGAAACAAATGGTACTATATGCCAAAAGCTTAGTGAAACTCGCTAGGAAGCGGCGCGGAGTAACTAGAGACTTGTTGGTACTCGTAGATTTTCTTACGTGGGCGGAGTCACAGCACGGTGGGAGTATGATTTGTGTATAATTTCCTCTACCTTTATTGTAGTAAATTGTCGGGATTTTAATGTAAAAGTATATACATTTCACCAATAACAATTTAAGTTCCAAACTTAAATTGTTGTTTGTGTATGTAATATAATTTCATGCAACAATGATATCTGTCACAGTGTTAACTTGAATAACCTGTCAAATTATGGTTATGTATTGACCACAATTAAAATGTTTATAAAAACATACTAGGCACAGGTTCCATACTAATGTTATAAATTCGAAAGTAACTCTGTCTGTCTGTATGTTACCTTTTCACGCTTAAACCACTGAACGAATTTCGATAAAATTTGGCAAAGAGATAGATTGCATTCCGGCGAAGAACATAGGATAGTTTTTATCAACATATCTCGCGGGCGAAGCCGCGGGCGGAAGCTAGTCTAGAATAATTACGTACAAGAATCTTTTTAGGGAACAAGAAAAGTTGAACTCTATGTTCATACACAGAAATAAAACACAGTCGCTTTCATGTGTGTCTGTGTGATCGTTTAACTCTTCTAAACTACATAATTAATTTTTAATGTAATTTTTCGGATTCCGAAAGGTGTATTTAACTTAAATTTCCCACAGAATTCTCGATGTTTAGACATGTCGCCATTGAACCTGTGCTAAGCTGGGCGGGACGCTATTATAGTAGGTAGTAAAGTTAATATTAAAATTACATTTTCAAAATAATCTCAATAAAATAATGTTATTTACTTGTAGGTACGCTTGACGTTGATCAACGCCGCTTTGTTTGACGTAACACATAATGACGTCTTCGCATAAACTAATATTTTAGTAGATGCAACGTAAATGGTATTATTATTTTAGTTATTTACTGAAAATGTTGCGTCAGTAATAACGCGTTGCTATGTTGACCCTTTTATTAATTAATTTTCTATGTGTTAGTGATTTGTTTTTAATTGGCATTACGTAGTCCATAACCAGCCTATAATGTTCCCACTGCTAGGAAATTGGCATTCTCTCTTCGACAGGGAGTGTAGAATACCACGCGGGTCCAGTGCGGGTTGGTAGATGTCATGATTATCTAGTACATATGACAATAAATAACAGTCTGGTACAGCACTCGCCCGTTCATATTGCACATTTGTGTAGTTAAAAAAGTACAGCTTTTGGATTTTTGTCTCTGGCACTGGCACTCATATCTGCGTGACTGTCTCTTACTAAACCTCTGTGTCATATTATTGAGTAATTAATTTAAATATACTTTATATTGTACACCAGAAAATACATTACAAAAAATACAATAACACTACAAAACATACTATTCCCCTTACATATTATCGCCCAGGTACTGTAGAATTTCTGGTTCTGTAAGTTCGTAGAGAGTTTCCAAGTTCCCTTGTAGTTACATGTTTGTATACAACAGTGGAACTACAAAATAGGTCATTTCAGACCTAGTTTCAGTATAGAATACTAATACGTTTTTCTTGGAGTTAATGATCGACTTCCAACATGTATTGTTTAGATACATAAATTGGTGGCCTGTTTGGCACAGTGCCAGAGACTTCCCCAGTACGGAGCGGGATTGAATCCCGAGTCGGGGACAATAGGTGCTTTCATTATTTTGCATGATACGAAGTCTTTATTGTGACATATGTGTGTTATGCTATTGTGATGTATTGCCCTCTTTTCTGTGGTATTGTAATATGTAAAGGCTACCTAATTAATACAAGCTGTCAACACGTTTTAACTAGCACATTGATTATTCTAATCTTTTCCACGAATGCGTTGTGTTCAGTACTCCGTTTATACACCAGCACCCTAGTCAAAGTCACCGACTGCATCAGTTAATCCCCACTTTGGATCGTTTGTTATTTGAAAGCTTCCGTCAATCTTATATTAGTATTTAAAAGTACCTATATATACACAGGTAGGTAGGTTTATTATCTAGTAGATGTTCTACTTATTGAAATAAAGAATATAACATCCATAATATGCTTTTCATTATCGTTTTTTATCTAACCGATCGCACGGCGTAACTTTGTATTGTTGGGTGACATTTTTCTAAAAATCATACGAAAACCGAATCAAAATCGAAATGAACACACCTCAATATTAAGCATGTATTAGTAAAATGTAAAGTAACCGTCGGAATCAGTCCAGGAGGTCGGGTGGCGACACTGGCGACTCGTTGCCAAACGTAAAGTAATCGTATTCATTGAAGCGACCCCCGACACTGTTGAATGCTGATTCATATTTATGAACATCTTCTTTTATTGCCTATGTGTGTACATTTGTGTAAGGATAGGTAAGCACTGGTTTTGTGAAAGTAGACTGTATTTGTAGATGGTACAAAGTTTTTGGAACCTTGAAATGTATTTTTTTAAACTTGGCCTAACTATGTCGATTTTGCTTTTAAATAGACACGTAGAGCGTTTAAAAGTTGTTTGCTTTGGGCCTTTGACCTTATGAAAAGTTTCAGTTTTCGTTAGACGGTTCAAAATACTTCAAAATAGAAGTTTTTAATCTGAGATCACATCATAATCTAAAGTTAGATTATTGTGGGTCCATATTTTGCAACAAATTCTAACAAAATGAACATATGTACACATAGAGACAAAAATTATAGGGTAGAATTATGTCAAAAATGCATAAAATATGATCCTTTGTCAGAGACTGGCGTCCATACTAGAATACCCTTTGTGACGGATCACCAGACTCTCACCTTAAGTAGGTATAAAACCGTGTGTCCACTGCTACAACTGCAGTATGTTATGCTAATACACATTGCTCATTAGATAAAACCGTGTGTTTACCGCACCAATAGGTACAAAATTAGAATTGTCCGTTCCCAATTGTTCGTCCAATTCGGCCAAGGGTTACTAGAATATGAACCACGTAAAAACAAACCTATTCTAGCATAATGACACTCGACAAAGCACTTCACACAACGCAAAACATAAGGCTAGGTGCACAATAACGCCCTTCTGGCGCAATATGCACTTTTTGCGCAATTCGTTCGCTGCAATGATCGTGCGAAATATGCTTCTTGTTCACCAGTTTCATTGTCATGTACCAACGATTTATGAATGTGTGTGAGCTCACCTAAATTGAGATTGGGTGGAGATAATTTGTTGCGAAACAAAACGCTTAATTTGTATGATAACTCTGGTAAGGTCTGACCACTAGATCGGTCGATGACTCTGCTAGTTATAGACGTCACCGCGGAATTCTCACGGCTATTATTTCATTTATTTTCAGGCGGTTTGCTCGTTCTACAGGTGGAAGCAAATTGGATAATTTCATGTTTTGTTGTTTTGTAAATAGAATTTGTTGTAAGTTGTAAGGATTATTTCGTGTGATGTGCTGTCATGATCACCAGCGGGGTAATGCGTTACATACCTACATAAAAATAGCAATCGATGGGCTTTCATTTTGATAGTTCAACGTAAATAGCGCAATGCACGTTGAATTGCGCTATTTAAGTTGTTGAGCAGACGAAATTTTCAAACTAAACAACAACTAACCAAGCAACTAGATGCGCCCCGCGGTTTCACCCGCATATGTTTCGATCCCGTGGGAATATTGGGATAAAAAGTAGCATATGTGTTAATCCAGGGTGTCAGCTACCTCCATACCAAATTTTATTAAAATTGGTCCAGCCGTTTGTGCGTGAAGAAGTAACAAACGTACAAATACACTCACAAAATTTCGCCTTTATAATAATTATTATGTGATTATAAATTATATGTATAGTGTGATGGAATGGTGGCGGCGAGATGGGCGGACGATATTGTTGCCTGAATCTGGATGAGGCTGGCACAGGAGCGTGGGGATTGGCTCATGCAAATATAGGCCTATGTTCAGAAGTGAATGTTGGACTGTGAATGATGATGATGAAGCAATGGAATAAGAAATTTCCTTCAAAACCCTCAGATTGTGACTGCAAGTGTGTTATATTACTGCCGGGGTCGCGGGTTATTCGAAAGAGTTACCGGAGCCCTGGCACAGGGAACTGAAGGAACACGGGTGGGTTTTAGTCAGTTAAAGACTGACATCCCGCTTCGCCCAGAGCGGGAGAAGTTATTAGATAATTTCCCACCCAAAAAATAGAGAAAAAAGTGTTTTTTTTTTCAGTATGGGAAATCATCAAATGTCCCCCCCTCCCGCTCTGGGTGGAGCGGAAGGGAGTGTCAGACTCTTACTGACTAAAACCCACCCGTGTTCCTTCCTTAGCCCTTTATGTTCCGGGCCAGAGGTAACCCTTTCGGACAATCCCGCTGACACTGACGCTGACGCTGAAAAGTGTGCTACGTTAGGGTGCTGGTTATCACTAATTCAGTGTCATATATGGTGCAAGGGCAATCTTATAAGCTTTTATAATCTCATCAGCCATGACTAGGTACCTAATACAGTCCTTTAAAAAAATCATGCAGACTTTTCTTAAATATGCTTCAGTCGACTTTCAATGTAGTCTAACATAAGATACGTCTGAAAAACCCTTCATAACATTTTAAAGGGTTTTTCAGGCGCATCTTATTATGTCATCACAGTTAGCGCAGATATACTTTTTTTTTTAGTTATGACTGGCTGGAGGATTAATCATATATTAGAATACTAGCTGATCCGAAAAACGTTGTCCTGTCCAAATGTCAATAACGCATAACGAAAATTCCGTAGAAAAAGAACATTCAGTTTTTCCCGAATTGAGAAAAAAAATCCGGAAAAGTTTTCTAATTTTTCTTTTTTCTTTCAGTTCAGCCGTTGTCAAGTGATGCACTTACTAACGAACAGAATTTCGTTTATATTTATACAGATTTTTATATTTTAAACGTAAAATAATTTTACATGAAACTTTTCGCAGCTACAGGTTGTTGCCCAATGTGATTTGATATCCAAAAATTAAAACGAAACTTAACTAATCGGATTACAGCGCTGACCTCAACTTTAGAAAGGTAAATTACAGCGGTAATTAAGAAAAAAACGGTCGGTACATATGGTCGTGCTCTAACGGCTATTGTCTCGGGAAAAAATATTCTTTATACGTACATAGAATCGTTTTTATCAGATTTTCGCACGGTCCGACACTTAACTGTTCATATATACAGTGTGCTCGGCTAACGCGGTAAATTTACGGGTAATATGGCGAAAATATCGCTGGAATTGCGCAGTTAGTTTATTCTTAATTAACTGCTATTTAAAGTAAATAACGTCAAGTATGGAGGTTAGTTTTAACTGTGAGGTGGTAATGGTTTATTTTAGTTTTTATAATGGCAATGAGAGACGTTTTTTTCCCAGATTTATTTTAATTTCTATTTTTAGTTTCAAGATTTAAGTAAATGTGTATGCAGTTCTTTAATTGTTTTTAATTTTAAATTGCATTTTTCTTGTTTCTTATTAAGTACCTATAACATTTGTTGACTAAGCTTAAAACTGTTTCATATAAACCGCCATTTTTAGATACCGAGACCCCTTTGTGCCTCGGAAAGCACGTTAAGCAGTTGGTCCCGGCTGTCATTCGTAGATCATTGACAGTCGTTACGGGTCATCAGAAGCCCGAAAGTCTTTAGATATTACCCAGTAACTGGATTGTGGTGGACAGATAGGCAGTCACTCCATGTAATATACTGGCATTCAGCTGCATACGGTTAGACTGGCAGCCGACCCCAACGTAGTTGAGAAAAGGCTAGGCAGATTATGACTGCTTCAAAAAAAAACGAATTACACTTCCACGTTCAACACATTCGTTACCAAACAACTTAATCACCCTGTATACATTTCAGTGTGGCAATTAATACGTTTTGCGCCACTACAGTTGCGCCACAGTTGCGCAGCTATCCTTGCCAGGTGGGCGGCTCCCGAAATATGCCCCAAATGGAGAGTGACCTTGCACCTATTTTTATATTTTTGAATTACATTTTTGTGAAATTAAAGAGCTTTGAGTTTCATTCTATGACATAATGCTACACTGGCTTGCAATTATTTACATAACTACAATAATTGGAATGCTTCTTCTCATACAGATAAGGAACAAGCATTGGTCACTGCGTGAAGACACATAATTAGCCTATAACGAGAAGGTCTGTGTCCCAGCAGTGGGAACATTATAGCCAGATTATAACATTATAACGAGATGCAGGAAAAATATTATATCACTATCTCATTTCAGTTTGAAACATAATTTCAAGACTACATAAGTTATGGGTAAAACTTTTCCAGGAATAACTACCAAAACTATTTTGCACAAACATTTCAAGCAGTTAAAACATCCCGTTACAAAAGATGTCTAGAATTTTATCAATTTTTTTAATATCCTTCTTTGTTCATAGACCAAATTCGAAGTACCAGCCATAAAGGCAGGCGCACACTGGCCGTGCATACCAAGTAAGACGGAGCACACACGTGACGCGACTTCCGTTCGGCTGGCTATCAGCTGATGCATTCCTTTGGCGTTCGCTTGATGAGTGGGACTTTTGAACTTGCGTATTTATTTTGAAAATTGAATTTGGAATGCGTAGAATCTTTCATTTGTTTTACGTTACTGACATTTAAAAAAATAAATAGCGTGTATGGAATGGGTAAGTACTATTAATAGAAAGCATGTTTTAGGAAATAATGGCAGGTCTTGTCTATGTCATTTTTTTAGCCAAGTTTAGAATTTTAAATTTTTATAAACCTCTGTGCGTCATTTCGAGCCATTTTCTAGTGCTTGTATAAAATTTGCATTTTTCTAGAAAAGTTTTAATTTGACAACTGTAGGTCACCAGAGGGTAAATGCAAATATCGGTGCCACTGAAAATGTTAGAATAATAATATTAGAGTAGTACTAATAATAACAGAATTTTCATCACAAACATGTTAGAAAATTAACTGAGCAAAATATTAACACTTCAGTTTTTTTAATCTCAGTTATTGAGCAAAATATTTGTTCAGAATTGCATTGTACTTCTGCTGCAATTTTGAACAAATATTTTGCTCAATAACTGAGATTAAAAAAACTGAAGTGTTAATCGACTTTTGTTGCTGATCGTATCAATTGCCATTGATGACCCTCAGAATGCCTGCCAAAGAGTTAACTACTTTCCATTAAGCATCTCCTTATACTATAAGAGAACATAATTTTATAGGGTCCCATCACATGGTATAATACCCTATTAGTTGTCAAGCTTACCCCTGATACTGAAAGCGTACTGAATTTGGTCTCTGTGTGTGTCGATAGATACAGGGTGGCACCCCATCGACGTGCAAACTGTAATCATAAATTCAGTACATAACTAGAATCATGTGCTCATCATGTGTGTGAATTCATGATTACAGTTTACCCCCAGCGGCAGCGTAGAAAATTTTCGTCGGCTGCACGCAGTCATTTAGTGATTTGCCGCCATTATCGGGAAGTCCACCCGAAACTGCCACTTTATTATTATTAAACCCATTATTTATTACTAACACTAGTTTTTAAGCTCGCATTTTACTAACAAATATGGATGTAATCTTAGGATGAATCTAAAATAAAATGATTAAATTATTATTATTTTTTTAGAGTGTTTTCTCTTCTCAGCTCTTTGGCTGGTTTTTGCAACATTTATTATTATTATTATAAAAAAAATCTGGTGTTTTATTGAGAACTGCAATAATACCTAGTACGCGGTCAAAATGTACTGAGTCGCATTTTTTTTTTAATATCCGTCAAAAATTTTCAACGCAGATTATGTGCTAAATCCATGGTAGTAGGTACAGCCACCCTGAATGATTGGCTGTACCGAGTTACTTTGGTCAATCAATCACAACAGCTACCATAAGATTTGACAGTTAGTTTCCTGATGATAAAATTTGATCTGCCTTTCAGTATCAGTAGGAATTTGTCTTACTTGGCTAGATGGACGGACGACCTAAAGAAGGTGGCTGGGGCAGACTGGACGCGGAAGGCGGAGGACAGCGTGTTGTGGACTGCGATAGACTGAGTTAATTGATTGTTGATAGGAATTAGGAACTTATCACGAATATGTAAAGCAAACAGTTCATGTATCTACATAATAGTGTTCAGCAGTGGTAGTCACAAGGCTGATAAAAGTGTGTAAAACGATTTTAGAAGCGTATAAAGCAGTTTCTAGTCATAAATGGTTTTAAACGAAGTTATAACCTAACATTTTCGCTTGATTATCATAAATTACATACCGTTATTAAACGATAACTGTTCCACACAAAAACATTGCAAAACCACCTTTAGCTTCGCACAAATAGAGTCCACACCGAGTGCAAAATGTAAATTGGTAGTTTTCTACACATTAAGTTCATTGTGTATAGTGAAAAGATTTTCCCACGAAAAAAGGAAAACGTGTGTTGAAACTAGTTGCGACACTATGTTGCGTGTTCTATGGCGCAGTGAATGGCATGCTGTAAGGTCATAGTGCGTTGACATATGAATAAATGTGATAAATAAAACGCTAAAATAAGGTTTTAGTTGATTTTCTGTTAACTAGATTATGTTTTGAAAACGTAGTGTAAAAAAAGCTAGGTTTCGTTTAAAATTGAAACGCTTTGGGCTGTATAGTCGCAGGACCCTTGCCTGCCTATATGGATGAATGTTACAACAATTACATAGGACAAACATCATCATCAGACCGTGAATCGTTCAAAACTGAAGGTGGAGATAGGTAAAGCAAGTAAGTGAAATATGTAGATCCGGCCTTTAAACGAAATATTTTTAAATTGGTATTCAGCCAATCAAAGCCTCTTCTACAATGTATTTTCTATTTATTACCTAAGTATTTACTTTAGAGATAAAGTCGCAATTAATTTTTTTATGGCTAACAAATAAAAAAAATCTCATAAATTAATCTTGCATGACATTGAGCGATATAATTGCGCCTGCGCCGAAGGGCACTGAGCTTGAAAAAACCTGCCTCCTGAGACATCTAAGCTGTAGTAATTTTCCAGTTTTCCTTATAGCCATTAATTGTTGTTTTATTCAGTCATTTTCTTGTTATGTTAATTAGATATTCATTAAGTATGCTTGTTAATTTAAAGTGTATATTGTTGTTTTTTTTTCAGTTTTAAACGGTTAGTGACTTGATTTTGGTTTGACCGGATCCGGGTGGGTGTAATGATTATTTGTTTAATACGATTATTTCTAGCTGAAAATATTTTCGTGATTTTTAAATAAGAATATAAAATTTTCATACAATTATTTTTTTATGTGTGTAATATAGTTTCAGTTAAAAACAAGCTTGAATTGTTTGTTATGACTTTTTACTAGTTGTTTAATTGTTTATATTTGTTATAAAAAACGATGTAAAAACTTAGTTAACATAGTTTTTCAGTTTATTCTTTAGGTTAGCTTTAGGTTTTCAGCTAAAGGCGAGCTTGGAAAGAACGAGATAGTGAGAGCTCTTCATAGCTTACTATTACCGTATGTGGTGTAGGGTGCCGGGTACCGGGTTCCCGTATGTGTGGTAGCGGGTGGCTAAGTATAAGCTGAATTTATCCAAGTATTACTTAAAGTTTTAACTAAACAGCAGTGTCACAATAAAACACTAAAAATCATCAGGTCAACTGTGCCTGTACATGATATAAACATCAACGAGCCGAATTGTCATAAAAATATGTATTTTAATGACTGAAAATACGTATCCAAAACGTAGACCGTTTACTATAACTTGTCCCGTGACGCGATTGGTAGCACTGTTCTGTCAGTCGCCATTTTGAACTTTATTAATATTAGCTAAGCTTGGCCTGCTATGATGCCAACATGACAGCAAGGGACAAGTTATAGTGAACGGTCTAAGTAAATGCAGCACCACAGATAATATCACTAACATACGTATACATACTAACATAATGTATGCATCGTGAAGAAACTCTATAGTCTATGCGTATCATTGTGAAATATTCGTGGGCGGTACTTACGTATGTATGTACGCCACGGCTATTAATCATAGCCTGAGTTTAATTGAAGATGATACGATTTTTCAAGGCGAATATATGGAAAATAATTACTAGCGTCCGCGCTTAACGAGCGGTAAGATTTTGAATCGGAACGCCTACAAACTACAGCTGTCGGATGTAAGATTGTTAAGTGTTTCATGAATGGATCAAGTTATTTTCAGTTTTATAAAAGCTACTAAAAGTATATGTTTTAGCGGTGAGTCTTAGAGTTATATAAAGATACATTTTAGTTGGAAACGAGGTGACAGAAACTAAATAAAACATCAAAAATAAAACGTTTTCTGGGCACGTTTCCGGATGACAGCGAACCGAACGAGTAGGTGCCTCGACGACTAAGTGTCCTTTGTTTTTGTATTTATTTGTATAGTAAGTTAGTCATCTAATTTAGTATCTAGTGTAAATAGATAGTTACATTTTCTTTAAATAAAAAAGTTATAATTTTTATCAAAAAAAAATCAAGTGTTTGGCGATAATCGATTTTCCAAACTCCAAAAGCTTTGAAGCTTTGGAGTTTTGAAAATCGCTACGGGTGTTAGAAATGTCCATATCGTAGGGATTACAGGAAACTGCTGCCAATGCACCGAGCAGTGTAGGTCGAACCTATGAGAGGATATCTATTTTCCATTTATTTGATGCAAGATTAGGTCTTATTTGAAAATCCGTATTATAGTCTGATAATACGGTTTTTTTACTCAGACGTAATTGGGCCCACAAACTGTTACGAAAAGGGCATCAACGACTTTTGTACGAGATGAAAATCTGCCAAAAGATTTCCCCTCGACCGGCCACGTAGCCATGCGTACAAACGTTTGCTCACAGAGCCGGACGGATCTTGCCTCAGCCTCATTAAAGATTCTAGGTCGTTCTGCAATCGTTAATTAGCGAGATAAGTACTGTATTAATTGTGTACGCCATTGGAGCGACTATCGCGCCATCTGGTGAGCGGCGTTAGGTTGCCTACAGATCGGAGGCTTTTTCGTTTTTGGTTGAAGGTTTTGTTGAAAAATTTTGCGTTTATATTACGTTTGGAAAAAAAAACAGGAATTTCTAGAAGAATCCAGCCTAATAATGGTGCCTCAAAGTTTTCAAAACATATTTATTATTTAAGAAAACACATATAATTGTTTTAACAGCTCCTAATAGATACCGGACTGTTTGTATTTCGTGCGACAGAGATAACGCTCTACGAAGCCGAAATTAGCCGATTGTCTCTTTCCAAAGGTCGATGTGCAATATTTATAGCCGGGTACTGTAATGTGGGTGTGCTGTAGGTACATTTGTGCTTATTCTTCGGGAAATAAAGGCGTTAACATCCCAACTGCATAGTTATGTTATTGCTGTAAAAAAAATCATTTGTCTTAAAGAATGTTGGATGTTCAGTATTCGACTCAGCATTAAGTATTACTCGTCGTCTATTAAAAGGATTGATTTTCATGGTATATAGTGACGGGCCGCAGGAACCCGTTGGATGCGAGAAGCACAGAACCGGTCGAAGTGGAGGTGCTTGGGGGAGGCCTATGTCCAGCAGTGGACGTCTTTCGACTGAAATGATGATAGTGACGTATTGGTCTTCAGTATTTGACCTCACCCTCTTCTCCCTAATTTATGTAGGTACTATTACCGATTTTTCTTTCACCACAGCGGACAAGTCGCTCTGTCTGAATATCGCCTTACCAGGATAATTTTCGTGATTTGCATAAATCTGTACATTTCACGTCTTTACTTCGAGGTCACTATGAACAGTCTCAAGCTTGTGTAATGGCCCCACATTTAAGTATTTGAGAATAAATTAGACGTCATTAGTCTAATTTTATTAAGAGAGTAAAATATAAGTACATAAAAAACTAACTCATCATCTGCCTAGCCATTTCCCAATAAACTACACAGACACACACACACACACACACACTACAGGAGGACACACACACGGGGACTACTACAGGAGTAATTCCTAGTGTGGGGCAACGATTTAAAAAATAACATAACAATAATAAACTAGAAATCGAATTATGCTTCATACTTATTTTTTAGGTTGATCGATCAGGTTAAGCTACGCTTGCAGCGGTTGGTCCATGGATGTGTAACCATTTTTAAATATCAAGACCCCTCCGTGCCTCGGATAGCACGTTACGCCTTTGGTCCCGGCTGTCAATCATGGATCTTTGACAGTCGTTACGGGTCGTCAGAAGCGTAAAAGTTTGACAACCAGTCTTTCCAAGGGGTATCGTATTACCCAGTAACTGGGTTGTGGAGGTCAGATAGGCAGTCGCTCCATGTAAAATACTGGTATTCATCTGTATCCGGTTAGACTGGAAGCCGACCCCAACATAGTTGGGAAAAGGCTAGGCAGATGATAATAGTGACTAAGTCAGTTTCCTAATGTTAATTATTATGATCGATCCTGTTCTTTGTAAGTATAAAAAACTAAATAAGTTTTTCTAGTGATGTGGTTTTGTGTAAATATAATATAATAATAAAAGAAAAAGTAAAATTCATAACGAGTTTAAAGTTTTAAACATTACGTGAAGTAAGTATTTTTGTGTTAACACTTTTGTATTTAACTTGGTGTACTATAGGTATTAGGTAATAATTAAAAATGAAAATAATATAATTGTTTAAGATAAAAAATAAATGGGCTGTCTTACTGTGACGATGATTTAACGCAGTTCGCTATAGAAGACGACAACTTACCTGAAAAAAATAAGTCTGTGTTAAAAATATGCAAACAAATTATGTAATTATAATTACAATACATCAATACAATACAAATTAATTATAATTAAAATTACAATAATTATGATAATTATTTTTTTTTATAAAACTAGATACTACGTGGTACCAGGTAGGTACTTACAAAATTAAATTTATACTTTACTAGCTATGCCACGCGGTTTCACCCGCATAAGTGTCGATCCCGTGGGAATATCGGGATAACAAGTAGCCTATAATATATTAATTCAGGGTGTCAGCTACCTCCATACAAAATTTTATCAAAATTGGTCCAGCCGTTTGAGCGTGAAGAAGTAACAAACATATAAACACACACACACACTCATAAACTTTCGCCTTTATAATATTAGTGTGATAACTACGTTAAAAAAATTTTGTTGTATTTAGCAGCACGAAATTATACAATACGATCATATTAAAAATTGCTATTATATTACAAATTTAAGACACATTAATGTTAACCTAGCACTTTCCGAGCTGTTTTTGAAATGTTTATTTACGAAAAAACGTGTTTAGATTAATATTTTGTCGCAATATAGAATGAAACTCAAAACATTTATTTCAAATGAACCAATTGCACTTTTGAATCGTCGAGGTGTCGGTTAGTTAGAAAGATGATGCTACATAGTTGCCCATACCAAATCGTAGGTTCCTATGGAGAAGACGGGGCAAGATACTTTACATAAAAAAATTAAATAAAAAAATTATACAAAATATTGGTTACATCATGCAAGTTCGAGTTCGAGTTTTATCTATCTATCTAACATCCTGTGAAAATACTTTTTTTTTTTTTTTATAAAGTTTAGGCTTTGGATGCAAAGTCCTTAAGCCAAGTCCTTTTATTGTTTTTCACTTGTGTGTGTCTTCTTGAGTATTAATGTTCTGTGGGGTCACTGTGGTAATGGTTTTGTTTTTTTCTTCAAATAACTTCAATCGTACTGCAAACATATTTATAAATTGCTGCAAATAATTTCTTGTTTGCTAACATATCTTGTAGGTGGCGGGGAACATCTGGCGTACTATCCATAATTTCAGCTATTAGTGCTAATCTTTGTAAACTAAAATGATTGCACTCTAGAATTAAATGTTGCAAATTCCCTTCTTCATAGCCGCAGTAAGTACAATTTTTACTTTGCACCACTTTGATTCTGTGTAGATGCTGAGGTGTTTGGCAGTGGCCAAACCTCATTCTATTTATCACTGTAATAAATTTTCTTTCTTCTATGTTCTTGTATGTATTGTACCACGGCTTATCCGGCAGTTCCTTCTGGATATTAAAATACCATCTTCCTTTCTCTTTGCTAATTTCCTTCCAATAATCAATCCATAAATTTCTGAGTTGTCCTCTAAAAAGGGTGTAATAGTCAGTAAATGGAACTCCAACAATTTCTGTGTGATCTTCGTCTGGTGTGGAATTTGCAGCCTTGTCTACTATTTCATTTCCTTCTATGCCATAATGAGATGGAACCCATTTAAATTGTATATTCTTAATACTATAATACAACAAAGATCTAATTTTAAGTATTAAATAATTTTGTTTGTACTTTATATTGAACTGCTTTAGTGAGTTCAAAACACTTAAACTGTCTGATAAGATAAGAAAATTATTAGAAGACTCAATACTATTAATATACAGTAAAGCTCTATAGATAGCATATGCTTCAGCAGTAAATATGCTACAATTATTATCTATTTTAAAGGTTCTTGTTAAATTTAATTGTGGATCATAAAAAGCACTTTTAACTTCTTTGATGGATTTAGAACCATCTGTATATATTTTATAAACATTCATTTTATCTGATATCTGTTTTCTAAATTCAAATTTATCTTCTATGCTACGTGAATCTATATTAACATTACTGTTTATTAAAGCATTGAATGTATAAAAATATAATGGAGGCCAAACATTTGACTTAAATATATTTTTAACACCCTTGCTCGTAAAGCTGATGTAATTCCACCGGTTTTAAATATGTAAAGAGGGTCATAAAAAACGCGTGTGTTACCAAAGCAAATAGTTAAGTTATAGTCCATACAAATTCCATAACAGCATTATTTGCCATTTCAAATTTGGAACTGATCGCCGCCGCACGACTCCAGCTGTGACTCCAGCTAGTGAGCAGCGCGCTGTTGCTATTCAAATTTCGAACTAATCGCCGCGCGGCGCCAGTCAGTAGGCAGCGCTAGCGCGCTGTTAAAATGGCGGGAAAGCAACAGTGTGCATTCACAGATTGAGTTTATTTAAAATTAAAAAAAAACAGTTTATTCGGTAATATAAAGATTCCATCCAAAACAAAGCAAATATAAGTGCCAAAATAACTCAGACAATAAATTTTGAGCCACAAACGAAGAAGTTTTTGCCCTGAGCCGCGCCCCTCTTCTACTGATGATACTTTTTTATTTACAAACTAATGACGAATTACAATGCTCTTCTGCCGCCTTTCAAGAAGTTTCGTCGTCTCCAACATTTACCCTAACACAAAACAATGACATTATGAATAGTAATAATAATAATAAAAACATAATTAAAAAACCAACTACAACTACGTATCATTTTAACAATTGTAATTTCACTAACTGTTTCAATAATTAAAAATGAACAAAATATAAAATGTTTTTTTTCTGTTTCCTCGCAAATGTGTTAAAAAACGTCGTACGATATACGTGCGTATGGTTATAACATGCTCGGCTCAATTACGCCCTCGCCTTCGGCTCGGGCTGAAATTCCGCCTCGCATGTTATAACCATCTTTACGCACTAATATCGTAATGTACTATTACAGTATTTTGTTTAACTTTATACATTATGGTACTCATTACAGGTAATCTGTTTGACTTGATATCTGATGGCCCAACTGATAAATCTGAGATATTGCTACATAAAATCTCAGGTAAGTTCAAGTTTTGTAACAGTAAAGAATTATTTTGTGATGCAATTTTTAAACAAAATCTCTGAGCTATAGCAATCCTTCTAATACCAAGAGGTTCTATACAAGTCTCTATCTCCATTGCATTAATGGGTGTAGTTTTCATAGCACCACTGATTATTCTAAGAGCTATATTTTGAAGGACATCTAACTTTTTAAGTAAAGTAGGATTAGAATTAAAATAAGCAAGACAGCTATAGTCAAAATGACTTCTTACTATGCTTTTGTATATCAAACTTAAAATTTTGGGGTCTGAGCCCCAAAAAACTCCAGCTAAACATCTCATAATATTAATACCTCTCATTGCCTTTTGACTGATGTAGTTGATGTGTTTATCAAACTTCAATTTATCATCTAACACTACACCTAAGAACTTTTGCTGTTTTTTTTGAGGAATATTCACATTATTATAAACTATATTTACAGGGTTGTCATTGCCAAACACTAATACTGAACTTTTTTGACAATTGATATTCAAATGTAAAGTTTTAGTATAGTACTCATACATCTGTTGCAAGGCTTCATTTACAAAGTTTTCAGCAACAACAGTTTCCTTATTAATACAATAGATAAGAATATCATCAGCAAATTGAAGTATTTTCACATCATTTTTAATGTGTTTATTTATTTGAGATGTATACAAATTATAAAACAATGGTGATAAACAACCACCTTGCATTAGTCCTCTGAAAACTTTGTTAGGTCCATGTAAAAGATTATTGAATTTCACATATAATGTTCTGTCATAACAAAATTCATAGATCCATTTTAATAACTTTCCAGGTATACCAATGTCATTCAACACATATATTAATTGACGCAAATCTACGTTATCATAAGCACCCTGAACATCAAGAAATGCACATACTGCGGAGGAATGTGATAATAAACATTTTTTCATATCTTCTATGAAATATACGAAACTATCTGTCGAACTCTTACCCTTACGAAATCCAAATTGGAAATCAGGTAATATATTATTTTTTTCCACAAAATAATCTAATCTTAACTTAACCATTTGTTCAAACAACTTACCTACACAAGAGGCCAAAGATATAGGACGATAAGAATTATAATCATCAGGAGATTTATCAGGTTTTAATATGGGAATAACACACTGTGTCTTCCAAGAATTTGGAACACTCTGGTTTTTCCAAAGATCATTAAATATATTTAACAAAATATGTTTGCTAAATTTGTGTAAATGTTTAATCATAATATAAGGAAAATCATCCAAGCCAGGTGTAGTATTCTTTCTTGAATCTAATGCTGTACACAATTCATCAAATGTAAATGGTTTTAACAAAAACATTGCATCTGCAGACTTGACTTCAGAATTAAACAAATTGTGAAGATTAATATCAGAATTTTCAGTAATTATTGGTAATTGACATAACTTTGATATAAACTCTGGTATCCATTCATCATTTCTGTACACATTTTTACAATTATACATACGTTTAAATCTACGAATATGGTTCCAAATTCTTGAAATTGGAGTATATCTGTTAAGTGACTCACAAAGAGCCTTCCAGCTATTTTTTCTTGCTTCTTTTAAAACAAGTTTCTTAACAGCAGTCAACCTCTTAAATTCAATAAATGATGTCAAATTATAATCAGATCTATATTTAATAAGAGCTTCTTTTGCCTTAATTACAGCCTCTGCACAATCAACATTCCACCAAGGAGCTGGTGGTCTCATCTTACGACTACAATTATTATTGCCGACATAAAGAGGGATACATTCAGATTTTAAGGTATTTAATAATTCACAAAATATATCATATGAATCTAAAGGATTCCTTGAATTAATTTGAATGTTTTCACTAAGTTCTTTTGATCGCAAATAGAATTTAGTCCAATCAGCTTTGTGAAATAAATATTTTTGTATATTATTATTATACTCATATAATAAAGGAGAAACATTTATATCAATAAAAGTGGGATAATGATCACTACCCAATGAGTCATTACCAACATACCACTCACAAAGCGGAGCTATGATTGGACTAGTTCCAGTTATATCTATTGCTGATGCATTTCTGTTTGGACGTTGTATTGTAGTGGGACTGCCTGTATTTAAAATACACAAGTCAAAATCATCAAACATTTGATAAAGCTCGTTACCTCTAGATTTTGATGTAGCACAACCAAAAGCTATATGATGGGCATTAAAGTCACCAGATATTATACAGGGTTTAGGTAAACTATTAAAAACTGTTCTTAACTTACTAACACGAAATCTATTGTTTTTAGGTGGACAATAAACAGAAGCAACTGCAATGGGTCCAGCCTTAGTATCCACAGATACTGCGACCGCCTGAATATCTTCATAAAAAGGACAATCAATTAATTTATATTTTAAACTATTCTTTATCAAAATGCCTACCCCACCATGTTCATTTTTTGCATTTTTAAAAATAAAATTGTAGCCATAAAAATTAATAGGATTACTTGAAGATTTCAACCAAGTTTCATTAATCAGATAAATATCTATATTGTTTTCTAATAAGTATGTATGTAATAAGGGTTTTTTATTATTTAAACTTTGTAAATTATGTTGCACTATTCTAAGAACATGCTCCTCTATTTTGTAGTTGTTAAGTTTTTTAATAAAATTTCTTTAATTTTAGCTGTGTTTTTTGGAACATTTTCCGACATATTTCCTAGTAAAACTAATGTTTTAACCATGGCATTAATGATTCTGTCATCAAGTACAATATTATTGTTTTGCGTTTTTGGTGAATTACTTGAAGTAGAAGGTACCTCACTGGTTTGAGATAATACAGGTGAATTAATTATAGGTTGCTGCTTGGATTTAGGTAAAGCTGGAAAGATCTTTGCATATTCCATGTTTTTTGTTACATTAGAATATGATTGTTTTTGTTTTGCAATACGCGCCATTTTAACTGGACATGTCTTGGATATGGCAAGATGAGCACCTCCACAATTACTGCATTTAATTTCTTCATCATTACTACAGTCTTTGTAGGAATGCCCACCAGCACACACAGAGCATACCTGAGCATTTTTACATATTTTGGCAGAATGATTAAATTTCATACATTTATAACATTGCATTACTGGGGGAATATATGTAGATACTGGCATCTTCCAGTGATCTAAATAAATACATTGCGGCAAAACACCTGTAACAAAAGTTACACTCACAGTTTTTAAAGGTTCTAGGTTTCCATCATTTTCAGTTTTCTTCATAAACCGTCTCACTGCAACGATTTCGTATTCGCCAGACAGTTTTCTATATAAATCTTCATTACTTAAATCTGTAGATACATGTTGTATTACCCCTATCTTATCCACGAAGGATGAAGGTATAAATGGTCTTATGTTGACTTTATTTAGGGACAACTCATTGCAAAGGAAATCATTAGCATCTGTAGATTGCTTAAAAGTTATTTTAAGTTTTTGTGCGCTAACACGACTCATTTCATATTGACCTTTTACGTATTTCGCTATAATTTTTTGAATAGTTATGGGATCCTTATTACCCAGCTTATCATCATTTGTGCTCTCAAGGAACACTGAAAATTCGTTGTGGTTGGATTTATCCGGATATAAACGTTGATAATTAGGCTTAAAATAAGGTAGAAATTTTGTTCTTATCTGATTGGAACTGCCGTTGCCGCTTTCATCTTTTTCAATAGAAGGACCCTTCCTCTTACGTTTCTTGACTGTTAAGAAATCTCCATCATCATCGCCTTCACTCTCTGCAGGCATTTTTATGCCTATTACTTTTAAAAACTCTGTTTTATTATATTTAATTTTAAGCTAAAAGCCTAAATAGATTATTCTATTCAACTTTCCCGCCAAAAGTCGTGAAAATACTTAAAAACACAATGTTGCCATATTGTTTACGTCAAATTGGCAAAACTTTTCTTAACGTATTGTTAGGTGCATTTATGAACAGAATCAATAAGACCAAAAAGCGAAAATAAAATCTTCATTATTATTTTTTTCGTGAATTTTTCCCAAGTTTTAATAGCTACACTGCTATTCGGGGCGGAGACAAATTCAACAAATCAATCATAAAAATCGGTAACGGTGTAACTAACCTGACTTTGTTTTATTTATATCTAAAGCAGATTAACTTCCTTATTTTTTATTTTTGTGTTTTTTATATAAGTATTATATTTATTAGAGAAGAAAAAACAAGACATTTACGTTTATGTTTATTTCTCGATTTTCAGGAAACTTAATTAAAGACCAGTTTTGGCGCCCAAACTTATGTCAGCTGTTTTGATTGGTCGACCAAAATAACATCAATCAACAAATCAAAATCATATAAGTTGACATGACAGGTTGAATTCAAAATACTCATAGCGTATCATAGAAACCAGATTTTGAAAGGCTTTTTAATTTAATGGCTAGTCTGACAACTACTTAGAAATAAATAACCACAAAGTAATGAAACCAAATACGAGTACCTAACAACAAAACATTATCTTGAAAATAATTTCCAACGTTTCTTGTCTATTAGATTTTGACGCGCAAACAAAAATTATTGTCATAAGGAGGAACGTTTCAAATAATAAATAATTTTAAGTAAAATAATATTGGTTTTTGAAATGGGTTTGGTGCTTATGTAGGTACTAACGTACTATTTCTAATTTGAAAGCTCATGTGCCAAATACTCGTATGTTTTTAACTAAATACGTACAGAACAAATATTAAAAGAGCTTAAATCAGAGAGACGCGAGAATAACTTATGATAACTATTGGCAAACATTTTAATTAAACTTTATAACCCCGGCATTATAACTTGAAGCATGTTTGTTTTTTCTGCGATTCCCATGTCATTAAAGAAAATGTACTACTGGCCAGTGTTCACGTAGAAAAAAAAAGAGAAAAACAGCAAAGAGGTCAGTTATCGGGTGATTAATTTTCAAACCGTGTATCCTATTCGAATCGCGTTCGGAAACGCACCAACGCTTACCATTTCGGATGTGTAGTGTTGCGAAATTAGAACGGATATTGCTCGTTCCTCTCGGCGGCTATTCTGATAGAAATTTGAATTTTGCCGGTTAACTGCCGCCGTCCGGCCTCGTTACACCTCTTTGTTATTTGGACATGTATCCGAACGGTTTGGCGTGAGGTGACGAAGCGTTAAGACGCCATTTTGTTTCGACAGTTTAGATGCTAAATGTCTAATTAACTAATTGCGTAAGAAATTAATACTTGGCAACACTTTTTCTTTTCAGCGATTTGTGCTTGAATTTTGTAGAATGTGCTGGATAGGATCCCAATCCAAAGTTTCCTTGAAGAAAAGCTTTAAGAATGAGCTGATGGTAACTATTTTTGGAGAGTTTAAGTGGAAATAGGTCTCCAAACTATGAAGGCTCAGCATAATTTGATCCACAAGTTTAATTAAAATATTCCTAATTTTCAGAAAAACGCAAGGAATACTTAAGCGTCCTTTTATTTTCATACGCGATCGCTTCGACTTTTCCCAAAAAAGTATAATTGCCTAAAAGCAATGTACATACCCAACTAAATAGTTAACATTTAATGTGACAAGTGATGCGTGCTTGACGGAAATTAAATGTGCATTAGCCGCGCCTCCGAGCGTAGCGTAGACTTGTATGAAGCTCACTGGACTGATCCATGTCCACTCACTGAGTTCTCTTACTATCAGAGATTATTATTTTTACTAAAGTAAGATTTTGGGAACAACATAGAGTATTCGCAGTGGTGGCCCAGGCCCTGACTACGAGTTGTATTTCGTGAGTTGGAACCTAGGCAGGCACTTTACTTGTGTATTTAACTTCATAACCACTGCTCTCATACCTAACGGTGAAGGAAAACATCGTGAGGAAACCGGCATGTCTTAGAACGAAAAATTCGAAGACTTGTAACATCCACCAACCCGCACTGAGCCCGCGTGATACATTATACGTTATTATTACGTTGCGTTATTATTTACATTTAAAAAAAAAAATATGGATCACTCACTCTCATAGAGAGGTTGTCTGTGTCCCAGAAGTGGAAATATTATAGACTGATTATGTTATTGCATTCGATTTGACTTGTGACCACCCGTGTAGTCAAATCTTGACCTGTGATGAGTAATACCGAAGCCTGTGTGAAAATTATATTATGCGTTGAAAGCTGCGTGAAAAATGCGTTTATTTATTTATTTATTTAATACTTCAAGCACATAAATGTACAGAGGCGGACTTAATGCCATAGGCGTTTATCGTGTTGAAAGCTGCGTGAAAAATGCGTTTATCGCGTTGAAAGCTGCGTGAAAAATGCGTTCATCGCGTTGAAAGCTTTTGACTTCGGCTCTATAGGGCTAGCGTTGCGTTGTGTGTTCTTAGAGATACAGCGTCCCAAGTCAAATGACAGTAGGTATAAAACGTCAATTCAATATAGAGAAGGTCAGCATCCTAATTGCGTAACACACTATAAATCACAATCTGGACCTTTTTTTGCTAATCTATCGGTTCATAAGTTCGAAAGTAACAACATAAATAACGAAATAAACATTGTTGAACTGTCAGAATGAAAACCATTCCTACTGTTAATTTGTTACACATTTACCCCGCTCTGGTCACCTTGGGTGAAGTCGACAGAGATTTTGATTATCTTGAAAAAAAGCAAGGAAAATGTCTTAATATCTCGGAGATAGTCGTGGATAGCACAGTTTGCCGATGACAGAAGTAAATTTCATACCCTAAGCACCAAATCGTCTTGTAAATTCCCTTCCATAGCAAACTTGCATTGAAGAAGCACTCGCAATTACTTATTAATATTATGAAAAGTGTACTATTTATCATTCCAAACAGCACGATGTAACAATACCCTCTACTGGACAATAGAGGTTATATTAACATAGTGTTGTTTGCAATGCCTAGCGTGTTATTCCAAAATAAATCATATTACCCAATCTGCATATAGAAAAACGGTACCCTCCTCGATACCAATACGTGGGTTATCACACGGCCGGGGCGCTCCCGCGTCTAACTGTAGACGAAGTCACGGGTCGCGGCGCAGGCAATTAGCGGAGCCGCCCACCCGTGACGCCACTTCGGACCAGCTCGGGCCACTTCGGGTTACCTCGGTTTTGGTGCTTGAGATTGTTTTTAGAGTTTACAACATATTTGTATGACCAACAGATGGTTTTTCGAAGTCTGGCTGTTTATGGATGTAAAAACGCGACTAAGACAATTTCCTAGGAAGTTTTCTCATGAAATTTCTATGGATTTTAAGTCTGATATTGGAGATGTTCATATGCGGCGGTGACCTCTTAGCATCAGCGGACAGTTTGCTGTCTGTTAAAATCTCACCGTAAAAACTTAGGTGAAGTGAGCTGTCAATAGTGTCAATCTTTAACAGGTTCAGGTTGAAACACCTCACTTCAATCTCACTTCACCTAAGTTTTCACGGTGAGATGTTTACAGTGCTAGGGCCCTGTAAACATCTCACCGATTCACGATGACCTCTTAACGATTCCTTGCTTCGAAACCACAAATCTCTAATATCTTAATTAATATCTTAATCTTAGCAAATCCCGCCAATCTCGGGTTCATGTCACGCGGTTTCGTTCATTGTGTCATAGAGAATAAGGCCCCAGAATACACCGGCTGGTAGTCTATGACCAGCATTGACTTGTTTGCCATCCAACAGCAACATAAAAGGTACAGTTTAAAATAAAACAAATGACCCTTAGGTCATTTGTTTTAAATGTTAGTTCTCCTTAAAGAACTAATATTTTTCTACATCAGTTTGGGACCATTAGGTACTGATGTGTACTGTCAGAATATTTTGGGCCATCATCGTGTGTTTGACGTATTACATTCAGACGCACATTCGAAGGTCACCCTTCGACATGGGTCACCGCAACCGCGCCCAGCTGCGTCACATCGAAGTATAGGATGATTTTAAATGTACATCACAACATTATATAATACGAAGGCACGCACGGAATATGCTCAGTTGGCGATTGGCGATCAAATTGTAAGAGATTGAAATACCTGAGTACGACGCCTGTAACTTTTAAGAACTTTTCTTTATTCTGAAGTTTACCTTTCATAAAAGAAGTTATAAATGATTAATGATTTTATTTCTGTAAGTAGGTTTGTACAAACACTTTTACACGTTAATCATATTTTTAAAACTAGATGAGGTCGGCGTTTCCTATCTGCCTACTCCGAGAAGAATGGCCGAAACAAACTCAGAGGTCACATTTTTTTTTAAATCTTGACGTAATCTTGGTCAGACCATGTGAAGACCATGTTGATTGGTATCTGAAACGGTCTTTTGAGGAAAGAACCACACAGATCGAGTGGACCTGTCCAGTCAGTGCACGCATTTGTTAGTAATCGTGCAGCTCAACTCAGAATTTAAGGAGCTCAACGATTTGACGAATCAATACGAATGGAGTTCTATTACTCGGTTGATAAACTTAAACTACTTACTTCATTGAACTTTTCGTTTCTGGTCCGGCAGTACAAATACATTCTGAAAACTACAGGGAAGATTCTGTTGACTCTTTTAGCGCAAATAATGCAAACGATTAAAGTATAGTTATGTATATTGAACCGCTAACTATGTAAGCCTAAGTAAAAAAAACCTAATTAAACTTCTTCTAATTACAATGTAATGGAAACTTCCTGTATATCGCCATGGTCTGTACTCCACGATATGTGAAATCAACCGCGACGCCGAAGGACACGCTGCTATATTATTTATGGGAAAAATACGTGTGTTTCCCACTAAACAGCATGTTTTAAAACCAGTCTACTATTTACATGTTTTTTAGTTAATTAATTATCGTAAACAGGAAGAAATGTACACGACACGCTTGCTTCCTTTCTTTATAGAAGTCAACATAACTTTAGTATAAGTCTGTAACTTTAGTATTAGTCTAAGAATTCACTATACCATCAAATAACCCCTGCCATATTCCTAATCAAACTTCAATTGCTGTAAGTAACGCTTTGGTAGCAGGTCTAGATTCTGTGAAGAAGCAATATGATATCTTACTTAAACGTATCGATGGATTAATGATTTAATACTACATATTTAAGGTTTATCGATGCATACACATTTTAAGAGAAACAGCTATAGGTAAAAAAGCAAAAGACACGAAAAAAAAAATTTTTTTTACGGTATAATTATAATTTTAAAGTTATTGCTCGAGATATTTTGCATAAAACCTTCCGCTTTAATGACAGTAAATTCTTACTACG
The DNA here is from genome assembly GCA_927399505.1 of Luperina testacea. Taxonomy (NCBI): domain Eukaryota; kingdom Metazoa; phylum Arthropoda; class Insecta; order Lepidoptera; family Noctuidae; genus Luperina; species Luperina testacea. The sequence continues at coordinate 8,208,743 of OV656777.1, read as the reverse complement.
TAGAAACAAGCATAATGGACGTGAAAAAATAAGAAGCAGCCAGTATTTATTACGCGTGTGAAGTATTTTTCTTTTCGTTTCTATGTATGTTCTAGAACCAAAAATTCGAAGACATGTGACATCTACAAACACGCACTGAGCCCGCGTAGTGGACTATGGGGCCAAAATCCACCACACGGGCTCAGGGAGTGGGCAGTGTGGGCACTCCCTCCCACCGAAAAAAGGCCTGTCCCAGCAGTGGGAGTATTGTAGGCTGATTTTGCTTACCTATGGCTTATTTACCACCTATAAGTGTATCAATTAAAATATTTCGTGTATGAACAGATCAGGCACGTGTTTGAAAAAAGAAACTATAAAAAATACGTTTGATCTTTACTTAACGTTAACGCTAGCCTATACATCTGTCAAACAAAACCAGCTACCTCAAACACTATTAACAAAAATAATAATACCTACCACCATCTAATAATACGAAACCATATTTCAATACCAATCTATCTAGTAAGATGGTGAATGAACCGATCATTTGACTTTTTGAAACTAGTTGGCGTGGTCACCGACACCGCGGCTGACGTGACATCATTTATCATAGATATCGACGTGTGATCGACTGGCACACGATTACAAACAATATTATATTTACACTTATACTGAGCTAGTGTTGGGGCCATAAGTGGGTTTTTTTTGGCAAGGGAAGATTTTAATTTTGACCTTATAAGAAAGCTTTTCGATGATAATGTAGATATTGGTGCCGATTCTGTTGTTCACAAACTAAACTAAATTTAAGTTCAATGCATCTTTTTCTTTATATTTCATTAAGAAAAGGACAAAAGATTAATTGTAGTTTAGTCCTGTCAAATGAATCAGCGCCAGACGTAAATTGACGTAATTTTAGTAGGCAAGTTTTCAATCACGTCTAAACTTGTATGGAGTAGTGTCAGGCGCTGACTAATGTGACAGGATCACAGGACTAAGCTAAAGTTTATTTTCTGTCCTTTTCATAATGAAATAGAAAAAAAAATGCACTGAACTTAAATTTAGTTTAGTTAATGAACAATAGAATCGGCAGCAATGACTACTAGAAATTAAAGATAATAGTTGAAAATCAAGTTATGTGTGATGTCTTACAATTTACATTTTTTTAATCTATATAAATTAATATACAAAGTCGGGTTAGGTGCAGGATAAATATTAAAATATTAGAAATATTCACGAAAAAATATATTATGACGATTTTTCATTTTGTCATAATTATATTCGTTCTGTCAGCTAGAAACATTTCGCCAGTTATGTAAATAACAAACTCATGTTTAAACATTTTCAGTGAAGTTCTATTAAATAATAATCGTTGAAGAAATGTAAAAAAATATTTCAATTTTAAATTAATTATTATTATCTTAATTTTAAATTTTTAAGATAATAAAAGTATTTTTCAAGAAACTCAATTGGTTCGATTTCCTTTAATACGGCTAATGGTTTATTTTCCCTAGTTTAGATAATTAAATCTTGTTATGATGATAGGTATCTCCCATGCTTGTTCTCAAACGGCACTCACGATAAGGAACTAAACTTTAATCAACGGCAAACTTAACTTGGCACTAAAAAGTACCGGTTCGTTTCATTCACATTGTCTCCGCGTGTGCTCGCCGATAATTTGATTGATTGCACCGCATTCTGACCTCTAGGACTTATGCAATAGAGGTCATGTCTGTCTGTGTTGATGGCGCAACATCTGATTCATTCAGCTGTTCGGCTGTTTCGAGATTAATTCGAGTTTATCTCTTGATTGTACCATGACTATCTTTGTGGTTTAGAATAAACCTCTTCATCTACATTTGCCGTTGTATGACCTATCTTCCTGTACGTGGAGTTTCTTGCCCTTTCGTCTCCATAGGTAACCTACTACGCTTTGAAATGGACAACTCTTTCTGACTGATCGACCCTTTGATAATTCAAAAGTGCCTGTAATTGGTTTATTTGGAATAAATTCTTAAAAAAATACTTAGAAAAACATTGAAACATTTGGAAAATCCAAAAGTGCAAGTGCTCATTTGATCGTATTAAAAAACCATAGATATTATACTAGTTAGTTTTTTATTAATTATAAATAAACTACTTTGAATAAAAGAGCCATTTTCAATAGGGTTTCTCCAATGGGTGAAAGGAATCTATAAAAATTATCAGTTAATTGATTTTTTTGCAAGCTACAATGTTTTCAGGTTTCACAGTTGATAGATGAAAATTTAAAAAAAAAATTGATATTTTTTTCGTTTCTACTGTATTAAATTAATGTTTGAAAAGTACGGAATTAATTTCCATTAAATTATCTATACAATGGTATATAAATTAAGTGGGTTCTGTGTACTAGCAGGAGTATAACAATAGAAACAGTTGCAGAAAAGAGGCAAAAATTTTCGTTCGTAAAGCTCTCTATAATACTTCGCATTAAAAGTCGTGCAATATACTATTTAAGCGCTTATTACACTATCCAATTTTAGGACATCTAATTAGGAATTTAACTTTTCACATGAGGTAAGCCATATCTAGAAGAGCTCTACGTGGAAATGTTTCTCGTGAGCGCGGTCGAGTGCGTAGAACCGCGTACTATGGCCATATAAGTACAAATGTACCTATAATGTATCATAGATGTAAGAACAAGTCCAGTTCCTGTTAATTAGCGTACGACCTAATACATTTAACCCTACAGTCAGTGTGTGTAGTATTTGCGTACCGTTGACGCAAAACGGTTCGTTCCTATGTAGTTAATCTACATGGTGCTAGGCAGCTGGGCCGTAATTTTGTAGGACAAAATGAACGAAACCTTTGGGAATACAGGCGTTATACGTTACGTTAACTCTTATTGTCTAAACACACAATGCCGATGGTACGCGACTGAAGTTCGGCATGATTACGCCTGCAATGCTATTTGAATTACTGACGCCACATTATGCCGAAATTACGTTGCGTTATAGCGCACAGTCGAACTTCGGTCGGGCGTAAGTTAATTTTGTAGAGCACACATTATACGCGACCGAAGTTCGGTTCGATTGTCGAAGAAGATCCGGGGCAGCGGGAGGCAGGCATGCCTGCGCCCCGCGTGTGCGCCACTGAATTTCTGCCGACTAAGTTCGGCACTTGAATACTCGGAACGTAAAATCAGCAGCGGAACTTCGGTCGCGTTGATACCTTCGGCATAGTGGTTGTATAATTCTGTGATATTAATTTACGTAAAGGCAATAATTGTAACGTTTACGAGTGTAGCCCCAATTTCCTGCGACTATCGATTATCATGCCAGAGAAACCACGAATCATCTCCGACTGTGGGCGGCTACGGAACGTACCTACATTCGAGTACTGTCGCGGTTACAAGTAAGTATAACGTGGTTCGAAGATTTGTGTCGTTTATTTTAGTATGTAGATCAATCACAAAGCGATTTTTATTGACTAATGCCATTTGTAGGTACAGTACCCGGCGATAAATATTGCACATCGACCTTTGGAAAGAGACAATCGGCTTAGTTCGGCTTCGTAATGCGTTATCTCTGTCGCACGAAATACAAACAGTCCGGTATCTATTAGGAGCTGTTAAAACAATTATGATTTGCTTCTTTTGATAATTATTTTTATTGTTTGTATAAAATCGATAGGATCGAATAGGTCGATGTGCAATATTTATTGCCGGGTACCTACTGTACATGTATTTCTTGCCGTGAAAAACGACAGTTTATTCGCCCTGTGTAAGTACGGTCGTCAGTGTTGTATGGATCACTATAGAAGCTTGTTGACGGATTCGTTTTTTACCTGACTACGGCGAAGCAAAAAGGAGGGTTATGATTTTGACCGGTATGTATGTATGTTCATCTGTTCCCTCATAACTTCAAAAGTACTTATAATAATTTGACAAATGAGGTACCGTTAGAAGCGTCTTGACCGTCCGCTGATTATTTATAGGCTATGTGACACTAAATTCAATATGGCGCCCTCTATAGGACATAAAGTAATGAATTTAAAAATAAATATTTCAGCTTATATGTATGTTAGTACAGCGGCATGCGACCACGGGATGGTACTTTCTTGTTTCATCCTTTTCAGTAGTCGGGTTTTAATTTTTAAACTTATTTTTAATTCTATGGCGCGGTTTATACGCCGTAGGTACCGTAAAGACTATGCGAGATGTTGGACTGTTGGTGTTACTAAACACCTCTGCCCAACCTTTCGGGAAATACAGGCTGATGATAATTATGTTATAATGTGTTGTTATAAAAAAAAACCCTTATTCAGGACCTAGGTACTATGTAAAAGTTAAAGCAAGTTTATGGGAAAATATCCTGAACTAACCGAAAGTACGCCAGGAATTCTTGGTCATTTAACACATTTTGACCCTGAAAATGTGTATAATACTCTCTATTATCGTATAGTCAGATATTCCATCCAAAAAGCATTAATTTAATAACGGAACCATCAACCTTCGTCGTCAACAGTACATTCGTAACAAAAAACGTTTTAACATATTCAATTTACGAAGAGGCGCGGCGTCCGGCCCGACTGCCCCGAACTGTCACGTTGCTCGGCGCACGCGCAAGACACTCACGTGTATGATGAAGTTCATGTTTTAGGATAGTATTGGTTGATTTTTATGACTCGAGGCTAGGCAACAACGTAGGAATACCTTTTCTTTCTTTTTCCTCATGGACCCTCTGTACTCACCAGTCCCAGATGAGTGTGAGGGAAGAGAGAGTGCACCTGTGTCTGCACACGTACTTGTGCTATATCTCCCGCGCCGATGGCTATACCGCAGATTTTGGTCACCATGGCCGAAATTCGGTCTGGAGGATTTTTTTACTCCCCAGACGGAGGGTTACGTCGGACACCTACAGATTAAAACCTTCACGGTTTCTTCTGGATAGTATGCCTATACCTAATAACCTAGGTAGAACGAAGAAAAAAACTGTGGTTTCGACATAAGGCCAAGCAAAGCTTCTTACGAAGACATGACAGCATAGGATGCATTTGTAATGTTTGTTAATACATACTGTCTGTATCTTTTCATGGACGCAATATAACATTGCATCTATTTGAAACCTAGCAGCACCCCGCGGTTTCACGCGCATAAGTGTTGTTTCCGTTCGAAAGACACGTGGCGCCATTTATTATCATAATAACGTTATTGTTGTTTTCCGCGGGAACGGCACTTTTTTTCGGGATGAAAGGTACCCTATGTCCGTTTTTGTACACCTGACAACGTATATGCAAAATTCAGGATCAGAATCAGGATGATCGGTTTAGTGGTTTAGGCGTGAAAAGGTAACAAACAAACTTACTTTTGCATTTATAATATTAGTTAGGATATAACTCTATATTTAATCAGCCCGTAAATCTTCAGGACGCAGCAACTCGCTGGATGCGGGAAGCACAGAATCGGTCAAAATGGCGGTGTTTGGGGAAGGATTATGCCCAGCAGTGGACGTCTTTCGGCTGAAATGGTGATGTTGATGAAACCTTCAATGCTTCAATATTAATCGCAACAAAAACAATAAAAAAAGTAAAAAATAAAATGAAAATATATTTTTTTTTTAAACAAGTTTTTATTTAAATAAAATCGTTCGAACTAAAAAGACAAAAATAAATTTAAGTGACACTGTCATTTCAAAATATATATAAATTTTAAACGCTTGAGGCACTATTATTGTGTAGTAGGTACACACCTGTATAACGGATACCGTACATCAGTGCCTCAAGCTTTTAAAATTGGTTAAACAAATTGTCGAAAAATGGTTTGCAAATTTTGACGGACAACTTACATACGAACAGTGCAAGCTAAATAAAAGCTTGTAAAAAGGCGGGATACCTAATGATTGTTGAAACTATTATAATATTAGAGGAAGAATTGATGATCGCAGACAGTTGTTCAACATCAAAGTTATTTATTCAAACTAGGCTGAGAATCAGCATTTTGTGAACGTTAAAATTACATAAAACAGTCCTCTAAAACGCCCGCTCTTCATCACTTCCTAGTGCATAGGCTGGGAAGAAGAAGTGGCGCAACTAACTCCCCAATGATGGCATATAGAAGAACTCTACAGAGCGATGAAGGAGGTGAAAACACACGGTAAACTGAACTTTATAGAAATTCTAAGCCTTTAAACCTCAATTTCCACATGGCAAACAGTTGGAATCCCCAACCAATTATGATGGCAAAGTTATGCACATATAACATGTTAACTTAATAATTCTCAAGCGAAAATCAAAATTGTGTATTTCTTGAAAATTTGATCTGCAGTCACATGTACGCAAGAACGTTTGGTCGTATTAAGTACATAGTAAATCACATAAAGGTTTTATGCGACTTCACTCAACTTTATTGCTTGGGTACCGACAGCAGACAAAGTTGTGTGAAGAATTGACATTTTTTTATTTGTATTTTGTGGATGTGAAAGAATGTGTGCCTCTTGGAGACACGCAAGATTGTGTGAAAAAATATAAATATAGATAGAAAATGCTACATTGTACAGACGCCAGCACATCAAGCTACCTGAAACTGTCAAATTTTCCCAATCAACTTTGAACCTTAAGCTTTAGCGATAAAGTTGAAAATCTATTAAAGAAATTTGACAGGTTGTAGTAGCTTGATGTGCTGGCGTCTGTACACCAAAATTAAAGATCCAAGATCTGAGGGGCAATTCTCGTAATTTCAAGAACGTTCACAGTCTGATCTGTCTCAATCTGTCAAAAAGACCTCTAATTTCCCTATATTTTTGACAAGTATTTGTCATTTATTTGTCGCCGAGATGAGACTTAAATTACACGAATTGGCCTTCTGATTTTGGAACTTGGGACTAGAAAGAAAAAGGTGCTTAGTCATAATTAAGTTTCATCGTGGCATAAGCAAAGGAAACAGTTGGAACAAAAACAACAGTTTATCAAGTAGGTAATCTAGTTTTCGAATCAGGTTTATACTCTATAGGTCACTCAAACTAGAGAAGTCATCCGGGTTCGATTTTCAAAATAACTTAAAAATATAAATGTAATAAGTAATAACATAAGATTATTCTGCTATCGCGCCCTGCGCTCGCGCTTGCTTGCGGTTACGTGCGAGGCTAACGATTTTTCCACCACCATAGCACCCGGCCAGCCTTATGAGGTACATACGAACACAAACTAAGATAATCTTTCAAATATATCAGTACAGTACCCGGCGATAAATATTGCACATCGACCTTTGGAAAGAGACAATCGGCTAATTTCGGTTTCGTAGAGCGTTATCTCTGTCGCACGAAATACAAACAGTCCGGTATCTATTAGGAGCTGTTAAAACAATTATGATTTGCTTCTTTTGATAATTATTTTTATTCTTTGTATAAAATGAAAAAAAAAAGGTAAAGGTCGATGTGCAATATTTATCGCCGGGTACTGTATGAGCGATAGAAGCTTCTAACTTCAGACAGAATTGAGGGCAAAGGCTTCGAAACTCAATCTTTATATCTATTTAGCCCGTAATCTCCCACTGCTGGTAAAAAATCTCCCTTTCCCTTTTATATATACGTCTGTCCACTCTCATTGGGGGTTAATCCTCTCGGTAGGAGTCAAATTCATCCCTCCATCTTTGTCTTGGTCTGCCACGATGTCGCCTAGCACTTAATGAAAAATGTATAATGGAATTCAGTCAGTACAGAATATAATATTTTCATTTTACACTAAGCCCTGGAAAACTGGCTTTTCTTTGTATAATAATCGTCAAGGGCTTCGATAATGGGTAGTTTTTAACCTAACTGTTAAATGGCAAATAAATCATTTGATAACGCTGTTTTACTATATTTTAAGTGAAGAAGGTCATAAGACAGTCATATATAAACTTATCTAACAACTTATATTTAAATGTCTTGGTATTCAGTCACATCCGATTACTGGCAGGCGACTTCAACATAGTTGTAAAACGTTAAGTTTCGTGAATAAGAACGAGGTCAGAAATCATCGAGTTTGACGAACGGATTGCACGATGCACTGACATTGAACAAGACGATATTGCAGTCAAGTCTCCTCTTTAACAGATGAGACTATCCGTTAGTCTTCTATTTCAACACGTAGGGGCGTACCCCACACTATAATATTTCTTATACATATTTTCATTGTTGGATTTCCAACTTTCGGAGCTGCGCCGAGGGTTGAAATCCTAACAGTGCGCTTTTATTTATGCATAGATTTAGGGGTCTGACCTAGTGTGGAAACGGATATGAGCATTGTATTTCCATCACTGTTGCGTAATTCTTTGAAACCTAAGGGCTCGGCTCTAAAAAACCACCGATCCTTGTCTATGAGCAGTTGTGGCTCAGTGGTAACGACCCCGACTTACGAGTTGTAAGTCGTGGGTTCGAACCCAGCCAGGCGTTTTACTTTGTGTACATATTTTCATCACCACTGCTTTCAAAACGCTGAAAGAAAACATCGTGAGGAAACTGACATGTCCTAGAACCAAAAATTGTAAGACATGTGACATCTACCAACCCGCACTGGGCCCGCGTGGTAGATTACGGCCCGTTCTCTCGAAGAGTGTCCACGCAGTGGGAACATTATAGACTGATGATATATTATAACAATAACCAAATTTATGTTAAAAGGTCAAACTAATATCATTATTCTGTATCTAAATCAAAGTTTGTCGTCGGTTGTACCCCGCGAGTGAAATGCAAGTAAAACAGTATACTGTAACTGGAGCTCGGTTCGATCTCAATGCATACCCAACGCTGTGTTTTTTGTACATGTTTCATGTACATTCGTATATACTGGCTACTTAAAACGTTACACCTGATTTTAAAGACGTAGGTACTGTATTAAGTCCTCCTTTGAATATTTGTTGAAAGTATGCAAAGTGAGCTGCATGTTTTAAAATTTTAAGTCGTTTCGTCGAGTTCTTCGACGTAATGCATGTTTTTAAGTAACAAAATGTTGACGATTTTAAAGTTTTTAAAAATAGAATTTGACTACGTACCTAACTTGCCATAGGGCAGAACTATGTAAGAAAAAACAGTGGAACTCCGGGAGTGCCGACAGAAGTGAAACCTTGAACAATTACGTGTGTATTTTTTCAATCGTCTTGTAAACAAAACACGCGCGGTTACGGTAACAGTGTCGCGAGTTTTAATGGTTTTTTCCCATCCCAAAAATGCCCATCGCGACTAAAGAAGTTTTCACTTCAAAAATCACGGTACTCATCCAGTATTAGGAAAAATAGGTTTACTCAGTCTTTCATACCTCGAAAAGCAAGGTCCCGGGTGTATTTGTAGACAGTCGTTACGGGTAGTCAGAAACCCGAAATTCTGACAACCAGTCTTACCAAGGGGTATCATGCTACCCAGGTTAGATAAGCAGTCGCTCCATGTAAAATACTGGTATTCAGCTGCATCCGGTTAGACTGGAAGCCGACCCTAACAAGTTGTAAAAGCTAGGCAGATTGATTGAAGTAACAATTTGAAACATAAGGTAAAGTTAATATTTTGCTCCATATTAATAATAAACTGTCCCTCTGTAGTCACAGATGCGTCATAGATATTGGTTTTCCTCAATTTATTTTATAAAAATATATAGATTTGCACTTTGTTTTACTTTGTTCTTTTATTCAATTGAGTTATGCAACAATAGCGGACCATGCAGGATGAATCATGTATTTTATTTTTATTATAATATTAATTTAAAAGTAAGTGAAGGAGTATAGTTGTTTATTAGCAAGCCAATATGATAATGCCCTAGAAATAAAATTTGGTTCTCGTAGCATGTCAACCATTCCCAAAATATTTTCATCCCATCTATTCGAAAAGTACGACTTGGTTCGCCTTTAAGTGCACCCAAAGGTGGTGTTTTCTATAAGAAACTTTTAGCGGGCAGTAATGAGTTTTTAATCCTCTTTATAAGTGCGCCGCAATTATCTTTGCCGCGCACTTTTTGAATTTGGAACATCATAGTGTTCAGCGCCAAAGAAATCGAACGCAATGTTTGAATAAAGACTGGCTGGTACGACGGCTCATAGTCGATCCGCGCGCCGGCTGAATACAAAAAAAAAAATCAAATTAAAAACGCGCGGACTGTAGCCCGCGTTTTCGTCAATTTTCACGGATTGTTAGAAATGCATGGTTTTGTTTTGAAAAATGAGTTCTTCAAGTGACAGTGAAAGTATAGAATTAACTCCTGAAAGTATTAGAACTAACGCAAGAAATGTGATGGATAATCTACTACCTGCAAAATCCCGGGAGAAATATATGAAAGCCTATGGTCATTTTATTGCATGGAGAAATGCAAGAGGCGCCAAGAATTTTTCAGAATCTGTGTTTTTGGCCTACTTCCAGTACTTAGCCAAAACTAAACAACCTTCCACTCTTTGGAGTAGTAGGTACTCCAAAGAGTGGAAGGTTGTTTAGTTTTGGCTTGTTGGGTTTGTTTAGTCAATGCTAAAATCAACAGTCAGTTCTAATAATGACGTAAAACTGGACACATTCGAAATTAATAGCGTACCTGAAGAACGAACGAAGAAGAAATCCAAACAACGAGATTCACCGTCACATTTTCCTCAAAATGAGGCAGATTCTGACATTATTTCAAACACGCAGAATATAAAATCTACAACAATCTCTATTCCTAATAAAACTGTAACAATAAATTTTCATAAATGCGAAAATGTCTCTAATGTAAATATAAGTTTTTAGTTGTTTTTTATTAGATACTATTTAATTTCAATTTAGTTGTTACTCTATGTTTTATCAAATAATAATATTACAATAAAATATGAGGCGCCTTTTATTTTCTCATAGTGGGTGATGAAAAGTAGAGTGTATCACTCGGGCGCAAAATATATTTTTGGCTCGGGCGACGTACTTTGAATCCCTCGCTACGTTCAGGATTCTACTAAAGAATCCCTCGCTACGCTCGGGATTCTACTCTAGAATCCCTCACTTCGCTCTGGATTCAAAAAAGCGCGCTCGCCGTAAAAATATTATTTTGCTCCCTTATGATACAATCTACTATTAATTACTTGTATTGTTCCATTAACATCGATGGTGATTTTCTTCCATTTTGACAATTCGTCAATATTCATTGCGTAATTTACGTTGTCGGACAGAAGAATTTTTTAAACAAATGAATGAAGCAATAAATTCGGAATTTTCTTCAAAATCCTTCGTATTGTGAAAGAGTGTTAATAATTGGGGTGCGGGGCACTAATTTACCATTTACTAGCTGCGTCCCGCGGTTTCACCCACGAAAATGTCGATCCCGTAGGAATATCGGGATAAAAAGTACGCTAAATGTTAACCCAGGGTGTCAGCTACCTCCATACAAAATTTAAACAAAATTGGTCCAGCCGTTTGAGCGTGAAGAAGTAACAAACATATAAACACACACACACACAAACTTTCGCCTTTATAATATTAGTGTGATTGAAAACTTTAGAACAGCACAGCACAGCACAGGTATGACTGGCAGAGATAACGCTCAAGAAACTTAAACCTGTTTTGAATTAGATGTGCCACATTTACGAACTTTGTCTCTAAGCCAGAGATTCGGTTGCCATGACAACGCATAAACACAAAATTTAATAAACCACATTAGATATTCCGATCTTCTAAGAAGACAGACGAACGTTCTTTCTTTTATATTTCATTAACATTTTCACTAAATTACCATAACAAAAAGGTAAGAGAAAAAAAGTTAATTCATATTATCGATACGTCAGCGTAAAAGCGCTTCGTAATGCTGGCTTGACGTGTTGGGCCATTCCGGCAAATGTTGGGCCAATACCAGAATCTAGTTTAATGCGTACTGAGAGGGTCCATCAGAGTTTGGTCCAATGTTGGGACTTCGTTCAGCGCTTATCGATCGAATACTAAGTACTTATATGTATATCGTTTATGGGATCGTGTTTATTACACTATTATACATTTCAGATGATACAAAAATAACCAGTGGAGTAGTTCCTCGTGCAGAGATTTTCCTGGTTATCCGAGTAAATTCAATAAAAAATAAAAATTTAAAGCCGTTCCTACTGTTAGTGTGTTATGCAATAATTACCCGGCTAAACATGGATTTCTTAAGGGGCTTACAGCCGATCGATTCTGTAAAAATCTCACCGTGAAAACTTAGGTGAAGTGAGTTTGGTTTTGCTAGGAAATGACACTATTGACAGCTCACTCCACGCTCACTTCACCTAAGTTTTCACGGTGAGATTTTTACAGAATAGCACCGCTGGACCTAAACACAAAAAACGCAAGTTTTAGAAATAATAAAAGTATATGATCGACTACAGTAAACAAAATCAGAAAAATATATGATATTCTTCAGAATACATGCTAGGTAGATAGTGTGTTAAAAACATAATACAACTAATTTGATACGATAGAAGAAAATCATGAAGATACCTCTAAAAACTTTCTTTTTACAGTAAAAACCATACAATCATTATGATTTTTTGTCAGATTATTCTACAAGCAATAAAGTTAAAGCACTAGTGTTTGAATTTTTTAGTCCAAACAATAGATTTATGTAAATAGGTAATTGCTTCATATTTCCCAATAAATTATCAGCGTTGTGTCATTGCGCTTTTCTTTCTTCTATGCAGTCCGACAAAGACCGCGCTTTAGGTCATGTAGTCGCCTTAAAACATAGCTGATTTATGGTTATGAACTTATGATAAATACGGCAATCTTCACTACTTTGCAATGGACCATGGTTATCCTAATCATGGCCCAGTGTGTAAACGTCCCGGGGGTCGGCAGAAATCGAGAGTCATGCTCAGGTGTGTTCTCGAACTAATGGATTTATTGGCGGGATACTGTCAGATTTATATCGATTATTTGAGTCGATTACGTTCTGATACTGATACGATGTTTGTTGATTTGGTTAAGATGGTAGGTTATTATGGATGTTTTGAGAAAGACTGGAGATTTGAAAAAATTAACAAGTTTATTTTGGTAAAACAAAGATGGCGCACAAGTCAAAGAATTGCGTGGGTTTTCTAATTTACATACTACTATTAATGAATTCTTTGAAATTGACATATTAGTAATGTTACCTAACTGAAATTGTGAGAAATTAATAAGACAAACCGCATGGCAAACATTTTCCTTTTATTCCCTATGAGTTGATGAAAGGAAGAATACATAAAATCCTCAATATCTAAATTACACAAAATAACTAAAAGACATTCCACATTTAGGTCTGATTTTCCAACGCCAAATAATTTTATCCAAGGAATAATTTTGAATTTTTGACAGTTCTTTCATACAAAATCTTATAATCTTATAAGACGTCAATTTTATTCCACGAATAAAAATGATTTGTAGATTAAGAAATCAGCCCTAGTCAAATAAAAAACTACAATCAATGAATACTTATAGGAAAACTGTTCTAAACATCGCTTGACGTACTTTCCCGCGCGCTGATTGGCCGGTTTTCGCGTGACGTACCGAGGGGCGCGCAAGCCGTGTCGTCATTGGCTGATAAGTGACCGCTGCTGTTGATTCATGCGACCGTGGCAATGACAATGCGGGGTGTGTATTGACGTCAGAGATAAGGCGGGAATATTGCACAATTTCTATTTTAATGGAAAAGTAGGAATAAGGGGAAATACGGTACGATTACTAAGAATTTGTTACTAAGGCCGCTCAATACCTGTGGTGTAGATGGCCTGGGTCTGTATTTAGGTATAAACCACAAACAAATATTTGACAGATTCGTCGTACAGAGCTGCCAAAGGGTACCTACACTTACATTTTTATACAGTATTTTAACAGTAATTAACCTTAGATTTTGCATCACTTTCTAAATCAAAGTGACCCTTATTTTCTTTGCCATAAGGTTGTTATTGGTTTGCTGCGCGCTTTAATTTAGGTGTCACCTAGTAGTGAAAATGGGCATAAGACTTGATGCATCAGCTAATAAATCAGTTTTTATAGATCCTAAATAATTGTGTCTAAGCCCTAAGCATAATAAATTAATCTAATTATTGTGATTACCCGTCATACACCTATTAAAATGACTAATGACGATAAACAGTCATTAATTCTGCCCCCGATAGTTAAAAAGACGTATCTAACAAAAAGTAAAAACGGAGAAATAAATGTTTTAATGAATAAAACGGGAAATCGTATGCTGTCTTCGAGTAAATTAATATTTTACATACTTAAAGTTGAAAATAATACCCTCTAATAATAGGCTTTAACCTGGTTTAATAATAATATGAATTTATTAAATTATTATAATAAAAATAATGAAAAAACAGTTTCATCTTAGCATAAAAAATTAAGGAAAATATTACATACTTAATTGAATAGACGTAAACGGCTAGATGCGTCCTTTAAATTTCAAACGCTTTTGGTTGTACTTTTTTTCTAAGTATTTAGTTTATCTATCTAATAAATGATTTTAACATAAATGGGCGCATATAGGTATTTCCGCCTTTTTTCTTAAGAATTAGAAAGTATGTAGATAGCCCTTGGCTTAGGTAAAATGTTTATAAAATATTTAATAATCCTTTTATCTAAGGTAGTATATCAGAAATAGTACAGTAGGTTCGTGGTTATCATATAAGTCATAGCCTAATTTATTATTTGTAAATAAAACACAATTTTTTATTCAACGTAAAGTAATTAAGACGATTATGGCAAATGCGCCTATGCTAAAACAATTTTACGAAGTAAATAGGGCGCAAGTGGTCAGATGTGGTCTTTTTTCTTAATGTAAAAACAGTTTTTTTTTTAGCGCGTTAGTCGCAAATACCTATTTGCGTCTTATTAACTTCCTTTTAGAAATAGGGACAAATATGCGCCTTTTATATTACTGAACTAAAAAAAAACTATAAAGTATAATGACATTATCTACATAAATGCGACTTTTTAATTAAGTTTCACATAAATTCGTCTTTTCATCTTCAATCGGGTGTAAAAAATGAACAGAAGCGCCCTATTTTGTTGTGCTAAAACCGCACTGGAGGAGGTTAGAGAAATATAAAAAATACAGGCAGATGCGCGTTTTTTTTCTGATTTCGGCAATATACATAACTCAAATCTGGAAAAACTGTTAGATGCGTCTTTTTTCCTATCGGGGGCAGAATTATGATCAACATTTTTTTTAATCTATAATAATTTTACGGAACCCACCTTTAAATAATGATAGCCACTGCCAAAAATCAAAACAAGAAGTACCAACCTCTCAACACAAAAATGGCACTGGCAACACTGTAATCGATTACAATATAGTCGAGTAACAAATCACATTCCTCTATTACAAATGATCGAACGGCACAGTTAATAAGGTAGCGCGTTTATCTTATTAAACGTCTCTAGAGAGGCTGTGTAGTGATGGATACGCGGGAGGCGAGCGATACCGTCGACAAATAACGATTGGGGATGGTAACAGTCGATGGTTTTTGTATCGATAGCGAGTTTGTCGATAGTTTTATCTGGTCTAATGTAAATGCTAAGATTTCGAAGAAAGCTTTTTGTAAAGGTTAAAAAGTTATCAAAATAATAGGAGATTGACACAGCCACTGTTTCAGGAGCAAAAGGCAGGTTTTTTTACGTAATGCGAGCGAGCCTTAAATTATTTTCTTTCTTCTTTCGTGTCAGCACAAGCTACGTGAGAACAGCTCATCCTGTGTTCAAGTGAAAAGTAGAAAGCATTTGAAGCTCTCTTATTGCACGTTTTATTTCCTAAAGTAGATAAGTACATTTTTATATGGACATCCGGTACAACACTAGTGTCCGAGCCAGCACACATACCGACACAATTAGTCGATATCGGAACATCGGTGGCTGGGCGCGCTAACTCAACGTTTACTACATTTGTCATAGCCTACCCGCAACCGTAGAGCTGCCAGTATCAATAATTTTTCGAGTTGGCAATACTGGTCTAAAGAGTTCAAACACATAAAGTTTGAATATTAAAAAAAAAGTTTTGTACCTAAATAACTATGATATTCATCGAAGGACACTGTGATGAGGTAAAAAGCAATAATCTTGTAAAATTGGTTAATCAATTTATACTAGACCATAAGTTTGTTTTTTTGATTGGTATAAAAAAATATTAAGGAAGGAAACCGTAAAAACGTAAAGGATAATTATGTACCTACAACAAAAACTTGTTGTGAATTAACACCTAAAGTTGGACTTAGTAACACAACAATTTCATTATTATCCCTTCACCACACTTCACATAAACCTACATGGGCACTTATGAAACGTTAGAAGTTATGTAGGTGCACGGTTCCAATTGGTGGTTTCTTATGGAGAAGAGCCGGATAGAAAATCCACGGTTAATCTTAAAAGAACAATTGGATTTTACAATTTTTTCAAATTACGAGGACAGTGTAGGCCTGTCAACAAGTACCAGGTACTTGACAAAATCGGAAATGGTCAACAAATCAAAGTAAATAATATCAAATAAAAAAAACCGGCCAAGAGCATGTCGGGCCACGCTCAGTGTAGGGTTCCGTAGTTTCCCGTCCGTCACAATAAGTGTTCCCACTTATGAGTTTAAAAGTGGGTATCCATCCATCGTATAGGTACGATTATACTACAAACAGTCCAGAAATTATTTTGTACAACTTTTTGTCTTTTTTGTACAAAAACTGTTGTTTCCATCAAGTTCAAAATAATTTTCCTAGAAAGTCCTTATAAAGTTCTACTTTTCAGATTTTTTTCATATTTTCTAAACTTATGGTTCAAAAGTTAGAGGGGGGGGGGACACATTGTTTTTTACTTTTGGAGCGATTATTTCCGAAATTATTGACATTATCAAAAAATGATTTTAGTAAACCCCTATTCATTTTTAAATACCTTTCCAACAATATATCACACGTTAGGGTTGAAATTAAAAAAAAAAATCACTTCCCACTTTACATATAGGGGGGCTACCCTAATAAAACATTTTTTTCCAATTTTTATTTTAGCACTTTGTCGGCGTGATTAATATACATATTGGTACCAAATTTCAGCTTTATAGTGCTAACAGTCACAGAGATTAAGCGAGGACGGACAGACGGACAGACAGACATGGCGAAACTATAAGGGTTCCTAGTTGACTACGGAACCCTAAAAAACCGTTACGCGCTTAACTCCCAATATTACCAATGTCATATTATTTATAATACCTAATGTTAAACCACTCTACTGGCTAGAAAGCCATTACTGAGAAGTGTTATCTGTACGGGCCGCTCCATCTCTCATTTTTGGACCGCACGGGACGAAGCCATGAGGCGATAAGAGCGGATTAACTACAACTATTTATCATTTCATTCCACTTTTTTGTTCACTACCGTTCTAGGATGGATGAGGTTCGACCTCCTCGGATTGCGAGTAGGCTGTACGTCTGAGTGCCACTGACAGGTTCATTTTTATTTTTGGAGGTTTTTTTTAGCTGTTGTCGTATTTGGACTTTGAAATTCGCGCGTTTTGGTTTTATTAGGTCGGGAGTTTGGTAAAAACGTATCTTAATATGTTTTATTGTATTGCTTAAGAATTTGAACGAAACAAAGCTTAAAGCAAAAGCAAGGAGTAATTGATGAGGTAATTTGCATAACCTAATTCCTTGGAAAGGAAGTGAAGCAATCAATGCGTGGTATCTTTGAACTCAGTTGCAGCATTCACTTGTAAAGTTGTAACAGACCGTCTTGTTTGAATAGAATGTTGTAAGAATTTTGAAAATAATGTTGAACACCTGTTAACATGCTCGCCTATCAGTCTATCAGCACAGACCTTGACATTGAAACTTATAACAATAAGACAACAGTTCAACAAATAATCTACAAATACAAACGTCAAACGAACGACAGTTGAACTAAAGACATCCATTACATCACAGACTAGAAACAATAAGATTTAACCAGGCGACGTCACAGCAAACAATAATAAAACAATACGTACAACTAAGTTCATTGTTACCATCTTTCACCTATCAACGGAGATATAATCTCGTGAAAACAGCTGATCGGAACAATGACGAAAACCAAATGAACCTATTTAAATGAAAGCTACATAGATGTGAATGAACTGCCTTGAGGAACTCCTGATGTTGGCGCAAATATAAAAGAACAATGCCCTATTGTTGTCGGGCTACGTCATAGGTCGGAATATAGGTCAGTAGAGGTCCAAATGTGGCGATCAGCTGATCCCACGACCACTTTGATACTTTGAATGGTACAACACTCCCGTGCTATAAAAAAAAGAATCTTTTTGTGGCAACACCTAATTGTGAACTTTTGTTTTTTGTTGTATTTTTTTCTTGGTAACATTAACTTACGGTGTTTCCACTATGATATGGGAACGGAGAACAATGCGTTTTATCAGACGCACAGGTTGTAAATTGTCGGGAGAAAATATGAGCAGAATATGTTCCGACAGTTGATCGTTTAGAGCCACCTATGCGCTGGTGTGAACTCTCTCTTTCGTAACACTTCTTGAGTAGTAAACTGAACTTCCAATGCTACAAGGTGACTACACCGTGGCTGTAACTTTTCTAATACCTTTGCCTAAAAATAAGCATTCAAGAAATGAATCATAGTATTCATAGCTGTATTGACATTTGGCTTTCGGTTGGGATCATTTTAGAAGCAACTGTCATGACTTTTAATTTCGTAAGGGTTATCAAAGTTCAAACTATTTCATCAATGGATGATGAAATTAGGCCAATTGGCAAATATTTAGATTTCGTTACGATATCAATTAAAGTACTTGCGGCCCACGTCGGCCATTCGGCTTTAAGATTTTGATATTCAGGCAGATAATATTAATATGTAATGACGCGAGTGCTTTTCGTAGCATTAATGTTTGGTATAGTACTATCTAAGCGTTTTTATTAGCAGAAAAGCAACTTAGAATCTTGTACCCTTGGAAAATGTAACTGAGAAAATTATTTGTTTATAGAAGAAGCTTACTAATCATCATAATCAGCTTATATAATGTTCTCACCGCTGGGACACTCACACAAGCCACCCACTCCCTCTCTCAGAGAGGACTCTGTGAGAGGGTAAGAGTCGGAATACACCACGCGGGCCCAGTGCAGGTTGGTCGGTACCACTGGGCTATCACTACTCTGCTTACTAATACTTACATATACTATCTAATATTAAGCCATAGCTATTCAGCGAAAAATAATTATAAATTACATCACCCTACAAGAACTCCTCTAAACGACCTTCAAACAAATCCCGTAGAACTAGAAAATCAAGATCGATCCACACTCGTTGAAAAAACCGCGCACCCAATTATCATTTCTCCTATGAGAGCACAATGTGAACGGCCCGTAGGAATCCGTACCGCGACAAAAGACAATGGTACATTGTTTGTTTTCGCCGGTCGAAGCAATTATGTCGACCACGTGCGCAACTTTGTTTACCATTTGTTATCTGCCATCTAGCCCGTCCTTGAGATTTCATTGTTCTTACATCTGGTGACAAGTTTCCGACGCGATTTTCGTGTTGAACTTTCGATTAGTGTGTATTGATGTTCTGGTTCACTGGTTTGGAGTGACGAGTTGTAAAAGTCATTATGTAGATGAATTTAGGTGAAGTGTAGCTATGTCGCTTGATGCTAGGGATGGACAGCTCATTTCATCTAAGTTTTCACGGTGAGATTTTTACAAAAAACATCGGCTGATGTAAATTGGTAAATGAGACTATTAAAACAATTTGTTACTTTGAAAGTCGAACTTCAAGCGCAAGTTAACGATCACCAATTGGAGATCTAGTAAGATTTGTTAATCCACGTTTCCTCATTACATTTTATATTATACAAGGATAGCTCAATTTCACACAAGCAAGTTCATTTAGACTTAACGGTATTCACTAGCAACAGTAGTAGCGTTTATGAGACTTAAACGTTTGTTTATTAAAGCATGTGTCAACTCAAGCGGTTATAACTGAACTTACCCTATACATTACTTAGATATAACAAGTACATTAGACAAAACGGTGAAGGAAAACATCGTGAGGAAATCGGTATATCC
This sequence comes from Luperina testacea, assembly GCA_927399505.1. Taxonomy (NCBI): domain Eukaryota; kingdom Metazoa; phylum Arthropoda; class Insecta; order Lepidoptera; family Noctuidae; genus Luperina; species Luperina testacea. The sequence goes on along the minus strand of OV656777.1, from coordinate 8,188,760 downwards.
TAGAGCTCAACATCTCTCTCTCGAAGAAGAGGCCTGTGGCTTAGCAGTGGGAACATTATAGTGGGCTTATAATGCGGGCAATCCAGACTCAATTTAAAGTTTATTCAAACTTATGTTTCAAATTAATATTATTTGAAGTTAAACAAATATCAACTTTAAGTTAATGGCAATTAAGTTGATTTCAGAGTGACTAGCACTATTGAAAATGTTACAGTTTTAGCGTAAACTGAACTTTATTGTGTAGGATTTAAAGTTATTTTTCCCTAAAGTCATTTTTTGTTTACGATTTTTGGCAAATAAATCGCGAATGTAGATAAGCGGGCTGCTACTGAGAAATTCCAGATGGAAAAACGCAAAAACACTTTGCCGACCCGAGATTGGAACCAATACCTCCTGCTTAGCAGTAGCGCTTGCGACCGTTGCGACTACAAGAGCAACGAGGCAGTGCTCGATAAATAGGTAATTATTTAAAAATAAACGAAGGGCAATCCCCATTCGTTGAACCGTGGTCACCGTTCAACGAGATTTATTTTTATATGGCACGGGTTATTCGACGCCGTTGAATTGGCGAAATTTTGGGCCAACAAGATCTGAAATACAGTTGCGCCAGTGACACGAAGAAGAATGACGTATGTGTACCGTTAGTCGGTCTTGGCAGTTAGTAGATAGTTGGTGTTGCGACCTGACAGGGACAATTGATAGGTAATGAGTGAATGAGTTGTGTTTAAGGTCTTGAGGTAAACTTTAGTGATGGGTGGTACAAGGTATGCGTTGTAGCGGGGCTTGGCGAAGTATTGGTCAAATACTGATGGTGTCTTGAGGAAATGAACTGAATATAACTGCAACTTTGTATCTACTTAGAAATTATGTTCATACTAGAAATTAGTAAGTATTAATAATTTGAATTAGTATTAGTGTTCATTCTTGGCCAATAACAAATGCAATTCTACGAAAGAAGCTCCAACAGCGTCTCTTAAAAACGCCAACATCGGTCTGTAAAGCGTGGAAATCGAGTTTATATTAGGATAATATCTGTCGAGACTTTTCCCAATTTTATTGGGGCTGGGCTTCCAGTCTAACCGGATGCAGCTGAATACCAGTATTTCACATGGAGCGACGGCCTATCTGACTCCCACAACCCAGTTACTGGGTAATACGATACCCCTGGGTAAGACTAGTTGTCAGACTTTCGGGCTTCTGACGACCCGTAACGACTGTCAAAGATCCACGAATGACAGCCGGGGCCAACAGCTTAACGTGCTTTCCGAGATTATGTTGGGATAATTGAAATTTTGTCTTTCAATGTCATGAAAATATGATAATCTATACTAATATGCTACGATGAGGAGTTTGTTTGAACGCGCAAATCTCTTAAACTATCAGTCGGATTTGATTCTTTTTTCCATTTGATAGCCTCACGCTACGATTCCTGAGGAGGCGAGAAAAAAACGAAGAAATATCGCGATGGGGAAATGTGACTGCTACTTTTGTATATTGTAGTGTCTTACGACTTTCACGCGAACGGAGTCGCTGGCAGAAGCTAATTATTGATATTTAGAGTTATAATTAGGATTTTGTTAACCCAGAGTGGGTTAATTTCAATACTACGCGTCAGGTCTGCGATTAACTAAGTTAATTAATACCTAGTTACGTGCTAACTCGCTGTTTCCTTTGCATTAATAACTAACAGTTGAGTTTGCATACACGTGCCGACGTTTATGGGATGAGTCGTCAGTCACTTAGTTTTATTATCCCCGTAGTTATAAGTCTAAATACAGTGCTATGTGCTCTGTAGGTGCCTAACGTGGAATGTTTGATTATTTTATTTAATAACAAACGCAATAACGAAAGAAGCGGCGACAGTGTCTCTTAACACTACAGTACACGCGCCCCTTTTTTTTACTTGAGTACACGCGTGGCCTACTATGGTAGGCCATTTTAAAATATCAATAACATGTAAATTCCTAATTATCTGAATAAAACAACAAATGAAATTAATAGGTGTTTATTTTACTTAGTTTTAGAACCTTACTTTTTAGATAAATTATTAAGAAAGTATTAATAATCAACTATTTAGTAAATATATAAGAAAAAATAACAAAAATGGCACTTCTGAGATCAACGTAATTTTTGTTTAACTTAAAACTAAACTTTATTTCTATTTTCTTTGTTTTCGTAGCATTCAGGACACACTACTGCTTGGTGATCGGGACAAATCCATTTATTGCAAGTCTTGCACCACTTTTTTGTTGAACGATTTCGGGCTCTCGAGCAGAGTGCACATCTGTAATATAAAAACTAAAATAAGCAAAAAAAATACATTTTACAATGTGTAACTTAAATATAAATAATAACAAATGAATATCCATACATATAAATACATTATTAATAATTAGAGCATAATATAATAGCGCTATAAATCGATAATACATCAAAAGTTACATACCTGAATTTGGTGCACCAATACACGCGCGGACTACTTTAGTAGGCCCACGGTTTTGGCGCCAAATTGCTTGTGCATGGGTCGCGTAAGGGGTCGCGAGGGGTACTGAGGTTGTGACAAATATACCAGACGAGGCTTACCTGGAATCACCAGTTTCTAGCGCGCTATACTAAAAAGTTATTGGAAAAAGAGTTACCCTGGTCTACTATAGTAGGCCGCGCGTGTACTGTAGTGTTAAAAGCGCCAATATTGGTTTGCAATGCGTGGAAAGCGAGAAATTTCTAATGTCATAATGAAAATTTTGTCTTTGAACAATCATTGTAGCAATCAATGGGAATTAAATTATTGATAATTAGCAGTGCGATAAGAATTTCCTAAACCCAGAGTGGGATAATTTCATTAGTAATTAGTTAACTTAATAAATACCCAGTCAGGGGCTAGAAGTTTGCATATATTTCCCGACGTTTACGGGATAAGTCGTCAGTCAATCAGTTTTATATACCCGTAGTTGTAAGTCTAAGTGCAGTGCTCTGTGCTCTTTAGGTGCCTAACATGTTATGTTTTATTGTAAATAAATACCTGCCAAATGGATTATTGGATAAATTTCTTTAAAACCCACAAGTTCAGTTTGCGCTACAACATCAATAAATAATTTTTAAGACTACTCGCTAAGCTAAACTTTCTGACTTTTTATTGTTTTTGGTCGGCTCCTAAGGGTCTTAGCGTGATGTTAAGTAGCCTATAGTCTTCCTCAAGATTTGGGCTACCAAATGCAAAAAATAAAAGTCTATTAGTTCCCGAGATTAGCGCGTTCAAACAAACAAACTCCTTATTAGTGTAGATAAATATAGATTAAACTCTTTGAAAAGAAAAGAGAAGTACTTATGTTTAAAAAATACCCAGTAGGCATGATAAGGAGCAAGTTATCGTCGTCACTTATTAATAAAAGTATTATTTATATTACTGTTATTAAAACAGGGGAAACCCGTGACGTCATTGAGCTATGTAAGCTAACCGCTGTTCTTGATAGAGACGAAAATATTACTCGTGTAAGCTTATATAACGAGATGTAGCTGCCGTAAAGCAACTTGGTTATACAAAGATCTTATTTTGTAAAGACTCGCCGACTGGTCGACGCTTCACGTGACAGAGGGCTGACTTGTTCTTTGGCCAAAGATTAGCATTGCTATTCAACGTGGTAGTCTTCTGGGAACGTTTCCCGATGACAGCGATGCGGACGAGTACTTCGACGCCTAAGTGTTCTTTTGTTTTTGTATTTTTGTATAGTTAGTTGTTTACTTTAGTACCAAGAGTAAATAGTTAATCACACTAATATTATAAAGACGAAAGTTTGTGAGTGTGTATGTGTGTGTTTATATGTTTGTTACTTCTTCACGCTGGACCAATTTTGATAAAATTTTGTATAGAGGTAGCTGACACCCTGGATTAACATATAGGCTACTTTTTATCCCGATATTCACACGGGATCGACACTTATGCGGGTGAAACCGCGGGGCGCAGCTAGTTGTGTATAATTATAATTGTTTTATGAAGCAAGTGATAAGTATCTGATGAAGCTATAAAACCAGGTACATTAAGCGCCATCCACAACACATAGCAACGCATTCATACATTTTGTGAGTTCGCGAGCAACGTTGTCTTCAAGTTTGCATTACGTTACGCATTGTTCTGTGACTATTCAAATACCCACAAAATGGAATTAGTACTTAGATACTTCATGTTTAAAAAAAGAAATTAGACATGCAAATCTGGCAGGCTACAAAATACCAAACGGCTCAGTCATTCGCGTCATTCTAATAGTTGCCATGCATACTCATTCACGTTATACGTTCAAAGTTCGAACACTCTGAGGCTGAAGTAAATCATCGGATCCCTTTTATGATCAGGGAGTGGACGTAAGTTAGCCATGAAGGTTATAGCTGTACGCACAAATTTGAGATTATGCTTTTAAAAAAATCAAAAAGACGTATAGAGGTGTAGTTCAGAGAAGGTGAGTAACGTTGACGTGTGGAACACTTTAAGCAAAATGGCTGTGTGTGGTGGGAGAGTTATGTCCAACAGACCCGGGAGAGGAATTGCGTTTGGTAACTGTTTTTAGTTCTTTTTGACTTTGATTTGTTGCTGGCCGCATAATGGACTTGTAGTCATAAAAATAGACTTTATGTGAAAGATTATAAAAGATACAAAAATTCAAAACTTTTTAAATGTAGCTCATTCAAACATAGTCCAAGACGAATGGTCCACAGAAGAGACGGTATATTTATTTATTCAACAGAAAAGACAAGGTTTTTCTCTTCAAACAGCATAACAAATATCGCTAGCAAACCAACTTCGAAATCATTCGGGGAAGCGATCGAATTATCTGCGGGACGATTTTATGTGTCTCATCCGAGTTTACGATCACAACACTGTTGCGTGAGGACCTCAAGTGATTTATTAGGAGCTGCGCAGACGCACGGGTTACGCGCAGCGAAAATTGCAACTCATTTCGATCCTCGGTCAAGACATTGTTGCTAAAATGATTGATGTATCTTTTTAATGTTGGTCTAATGTGTGAAAGGGGCGGGCATTTTTTATGTGGTTAAGTTGTCAAAATTGGTAAAGTTATGACTTTTGAACGTACTGGTAGCGTAAACAAGTTGCTTTGTGTCCTACTAAACTGTGAAAAGGATATGTTGGTTGAAGCAACAATACCTGGGCTATTTAAAGTAACAATAAAAATCAAATTATGAACTGGGCAGTAGCCCAGTTCTTCTCACAAAGAGAACTCCTTTGTCCTAGCAGTGGGAAGACTGATTACGCTACGTGTGTGTAACTTAAAAGACAAAAGTTAGATAAACTACAGGCACTGGCAGTAGGGTGTTGATGTGGAGCAATGTGGCCAGGCAGTAGGGTGTGGATGTGGATCTATGTCGCAAACTATGCTCCACCTCCTATCCTACCCTCTGTGTCTCAAAATATGTAGTCAATGTGACCCCTGCGCTACCACAGACGACGTCGTAGAAGTGGCGAAGTTTTGGGTCAACAAGATCTGAAATACAATCGTGCCAGCTACACGAAGAAGACACACACAGACGATGACAAAATTAAACATTCGTAGAGTAAAATGAAGAATGATGCAAAAACACTGCTAAATTATTTTCTGAAAGCAATTTCTGCAAAGAGCGCGGAAATCAAGCTCGCATAAAGCTAAAGCATATAGAATAGTGTAAACCAGAGCTTGGGTTCAAAGTAATTCCTTCAGTTAAGGGGTCCGTACCTAATCCGTGCGCCAGTGAAAGGTGAGCGTTCACTGTATCGTTGATAACATACGGGAAAAGATTCGCTCTGGCATATTGAGGAGCATTTATGGGTAATAGAATTATTGACTTTATTACTAAAACATCGTCAGTCTACAGCATCATATTTATTGCCAAATGTGAACTGTATCAACTTCATCGATTGATTTGACAACAGCGGGGTAGTTACGTAACACACTCGCAGTAGCAATGGCTTTTATTTTGGCAGTTTAACAACATTCATTGCGTTATTTACGTGTTGAGCAGACAATTTTTTCGAACATATGAATCAATGGATTAGCAATATAATAGTACATTACTTCAGAGGGAAGAAAGTGACAGTTCCATACCGAGATTATGGCATTTGCGCCACGAGCTTGCGAGGGGCGCAAACCATTTGAGGTATGGAACTGTACTTTATCCTGAGGGATGTATAGTGCTTTTTATTACACCTACGAGGAAAATTATGGACATAAATGCATAGAAATGTTTATATTTAGTTAAAAGTAAAATTATTAAAAGTGCAGCTATTATAAGATGTTACATTTTGTCCGACAAAAATAATTTCGTTTTTAATTTTCTGTATGCACCAAGGAGGTTGGTAACTGGTAAAAAAAAAAAACTGTATGTGGCCAGTAACAATTTATTTGAAATTTAATTAGTAGACAGTTAAAATCTCTTGGCAGTATGACTGCTGACAAATTAAAAAAAAAGAAAAACCGGGTATGTAATGGAATTTCATACATACTTCCCACCCTTGGGTCGGAAGGATTTTCATACAAACTTCCATACCTTGGGATGAAAGGATTTGAAGGGCGGGATAAAGGCGTTTCTTCCCTCTAATTGGTATAATTAGTATGTATTTTCAGAGCAGGTGTGATGAAAAGGATATTGCTAATGATTCAGATTGAGATTGATAGTGTTTCGCAATTAGGATGCAGGTTAAGGATTCCTTTGTAGTTTTATTTTTTGGAAAGTTATACTACCCATGTGAGCTGCATAAATTAGGTACTTGTGAGTAGTGTTCATATGAACAAATCGCTAGTATTGACAATCCCTCCAGAGTTTATACGACTCGCAAGATTCTTCCGAAACGATTTTTTTTTTTTGTGTGTATCTTAATTAATCTGGACTTTTCTGTGCAGCTGATATTATTAATTTGCAGGAAATATGTTTGTTTTGTACCTATAATCCTATAATGCGATGACATTACTCTCACGGAATATTTTTTATTTAATCTACTAATAAGTGCAGTATTCTAAAATCTGTTTATTTTTTTTCCTTGTCATAAATACACATTGAAAATAATGATGTTTACTTGTTTACTGTAGCTTTTTTCCTCCCTATTATCATTCAGAGTATTGAAAAATATTTGTATCGTTAAAAAAACAACTGGTCGTTATTTTTATAATGATCTGTCATCGCAAATATTATGAAGTATATTATTAAAAAGAGTCTTTGTACCTAGTTGTTATTGATTTATTTTTCCGATCGCCGATCTAGCACAATGAACTTCTACTTGACTGAAAAATCTATCTATACAATCAGGATAATACCCAAATCTCGTGATTCTCGTTTATGAGGAATATTAAATATTGAAACCCTGCATCATTTATATTACACAGGAGTCCATCTTTTAAACATGGTGCAGCAAATTGCTTAATTAGCCATTCAGTTAACAGCCTAGTCTTTTGACTAAACGGCACCGTTCAACTAGCTGCCTGAATGATATTCAGCCGATGCGTCTAATACAAGATTTTGTGAACTAGCTGGCTGATGCTTAGACAATATAACAAGAACTGCAAAACATAATCCTGCTTAAATGGAGTTAAAGTTTCAAACTAATTGTGATAAGAGTAATATCAAATTCAAATTATGTACTAGCATCTGATCCATTCTTAGAACTTTTCCTAATATTACTATTTAAGTATTGTTATAAAAGAATGTGTATTATATTATTTTGGTCGGTTATTAAAGTGGAGTCATTTTAATAGGTAACATTTGACAATTCATCAAATATTCAACAACGTAACCTTGTAACGGCGGGCATAAAATAACATATTTTTTCGTTTTGTTAGAACTGCACAATTGCTTACCTTTTTTCAATTACGATTACATATTTATTGTAATAATGACCGATACGAGTAATTTTACGATTTGCTTTCATTAATAAACCATTCTAAACATAATAAACAATTTCTGATCTAAAGAACTGAACGTCGTTACAAGGTTACGTCAGTTAACCATTTTTCTTTTTAAACACTAGGGATGTTACTCTAAAAATCGAAAGCTGATAAGTAGAATCGAATGCAATGGCGACTTGTGAAGAAATATCACCATAAATTAATAACCACGTTGTGATTATAATAAAACATTTATTTATTATTCTTTTAACTAACTAGGTATAAAAATACAAAAAATAATGAAATAGAAAAATCATTGATGTTAGGTACAATTTAGGTGGTATGTTGCTGGCAACACCAGTGCCTGTCGATGACGCCATGTCATGTCGCCATTACATGACGCAGTCTTTTGTCCCTTCAGTACTGCATACATCATTTTAATGATGTCTCTGCTAAAAACTGCGTGTGCAGAAGTCACTACAGAAGACTGGAAAAAAGTCGTAGAGAAAACAAAGAAAATAATTTTACAAGATTTTGAACGAGATGTGAGAATAGACAATATTATTGAAAATGAATTAATAATATCTCTGAGTGCTGACAGCAGTGATGAAGATGACAATACTTTTAACAGTTCTGATAGTTCAACTGAATAAATGCAATTTTTTTGTTAAATTGTGTACTTGTCTTATTTTGCTCCTTAAATTTACGAAAAAAATAATAATAATGGGACAGGGATTCGCCTAATGATTTTTAAAATTCGCATATGTTTCAAGTCCGTATCGATTCATTCACTTTAATCGATGTTTATAAGCAGGTCACCTCACTATGAGGATAAAACTGACAGACGTCAAATGTTACCTATTAAAATGACTCCACTGTAAGCCGGTCCGAACGCGTGCCCGTATGTGGTCGTCATAAACAGCGTGAAACATGACGCTTGCCGCCGTTTTTGAGCAAAATATTGCACGTTAATTTAACACAGTCCGGTCATTTGCGGCCAGCCGGCCTCATTCCACTCTTTTTACTTATTGCATCTCGCGTTTGCGACGATTCGTCTCGATTTGACGATGAAATTCTCTTTATTTTTGAAGAATTCGCTCTGGAGTCAGTGGAAATGTTGTTGTTCGCATTTTAGGGTCTTCGGGCGCTCTTTATGTTTTCGGAGGTAGTAAAATATTGACGAAGTAAGTCAAACGACTTTCAGCATTTAAAATATGCCCTAAATTATGTGGAGCTCATGCCTATAGGAGAGCACTGGTGGCCAAGTGGTAACGGCTCGACTTACAACATTTAGGTTCGAACACAGGCAGGCGTTTTACTTACTTACTTACTCTTAGCCTGCATCATCCCACTACTGGGCAAAGGTCTCTCTCTATAACTTCAAGGTCTTTCGATCCGGGGCTAAAGCGGCAGGCGCTTTACTTTGTATAAATAATTTCATCACCGCTGCTCTCAGAACGGGGAAGGAAAACATCGTGAGGAAACCGGCATGTCCTGGAACCAAAAATTCGTGTGACATCTACCAACTCGCACTGGGCCCGCGTGGTAAATTACAGCCCACTCCCTCTCACGGAGAGGAGGCCTGTGTCCCAACAGTGGGAACATTATAGACTGAATAAGCGTGTCTATAGTAAATGTTTTGGTGGCCGTGCGTACGGAAAACGTTGACTTACATATTTGCGTTTTACCTCACTCTTTAATCTTTTGACCCCCGCATATTAAACGGCCAGCAGTTGCCACGTTGCTGTAAATTAAAATACTCAAAACTTTCGTAAATAAACATGACATGTGCGAGTAGCTATTTTTAGTAGGCTTCAATAATATACAGGGTGGCGATTTAATCACCTACATCCGTCACGGTGGTGATTCTACCCATTATTCAAACAACTTTCGAATTGGAATTCATATCTGTTGAAAAAAAAAATAAGTTCCTATGGAACTATAGTTTTTGTTTCTACAAATCGGGTATGAGTTTTATAGCGAAAGTTGTTTAGTGTGACGGGTAGAGTCACCCTCTTGATGGATGCTGATGACTAAATCATTATCCTGTATAGCCGGGTGAACTTGCACTAGGATGAGTTATGGAGCCATTCAGTCGTTTAAACTTTAGGTAGCTTCTAGAGAGCAGCTCTAGGGAATGTAAACCAAGCAGACAGGGCTGTGGTTATCATCTTCTTAAATAATCAATGACATTTAGGCATCTTTAAATGTTTTTTAGCTCGTGACATGTTCCCGTCTCTATTATGCACTTTTAGTTTGACAGTGACAGCACACCTAGCTATAGAGCCCCAGAGTTCTCAGGAACTCTGGGGCTCTATGGTTAGGTTCACTTAGTCACATACATTGGTCACATAGTTCAGACTATGTGACTAATTTTATGCAAAAAAATTACAATCTATCCATAAAAACCCAAATCATTTAGCTAACACACATGACCGATAGTTGAATCAGCCGTTAATTTATATATACCCTGTCACTTCCTTAGCATAATAAAACATGGACTGAAAGTTGTATAACATCGCGCCAATCAGCGTGAAGCTATAGCCTTCTCACGGCCATATTTAAATATCAACGGATTTGTTTATAGCACTCAAGTATAACAAGAATGAACCCGAGCCATGTTTAGACTGATCTTCGATGAATGAATGTAATATGATCGATTATTGTATTCGATTTTCGTTCGAATCGATTGAATGGGTTCGTGTTGATGGAGTGGATTTTTTTTTTGTTTCTATGGTAGGTTATGTAGGTGGTGGTATCTTTGATAGCCGTTACGGGTCGTCAGAAGCCCGAAAGTCTGCTAACCAGTCTTATTAAGGAGTATCGTATTACCCAGTAACTGTGTTGTGGAGGCTAGTAATACGGCTCGGTACGAGTAGATGATGGTAGGTGGTGTTGGTGCATGGTGGTGGTGAATTCGAAGGTTTAGAAGTGAAACGATTAGCGTAACCCCAAAAATTCTGTTTGAACGATCGCTGAAGTTTTCGTTGCTTTTCATTTTCACCTTAGTATTATTAGAAATGTAATTAAATGGGTCAGCAATTATAAAATTTGGCGAGCCACCCAAAAGCAGCATTTAAATAATTTGGTCAGCATACAAAGATTTTGTTTGCAATAAAAAAAATCAGGCAGCAATTCTTGTTCCGCAACTAATTTTGATAATGGTCAAAAATTAAATCATACATAGGCAGCCAACAATAACATGAGTCTGCATAATAAACATTCAGTCCGCAAAATAACTACTTGAGCGGCAAGATTTTGTGGATTAGGCGTGAAAAGGTAACATAATTTTCATTTCATCGAATATTTATTTGCGATAACAACATTTGCGCTGTTGATCAAAATGTATAATGTTCATATGATGTTCCCACCCCGAGGTTCGGTTTTGTTAGGTTACTTTAAACCCTTTTCACAGAAATAGGAGCCCCGCGAAGCGGGGCTCCGTCGACATTGGATGCAAGAGCGAGTGAAGTTCTTTCTTTTCGTAGTCACTCATTTTTGTTCTAATATCAGCACGTTCTCCACTAATAAAAGTTTATATGTGCGTTTGTCGTTATTATTATTGACCACCTTATGCTGTACAAAAATAATTACAGCCATCTATAATGACATAAATTGCTGATTGATTTTGAAATGTTTGCTGACCATGAGTTGCTGACCAATTAGCTATTTCTGCTCACCGATTATATTTTTCTGCTCACAGAAATAACAATACTATGCTAACCATTTAATTGACACCCGTATTATTAGCCCTTATAATGTTACAATCAGAGTATTACAACTTTTTCTCTTGCATTAATTATGCAAAACTTTGTCTAAGAAATGTAGATCGTAACAATATGGTGAGAAAATACCTAGAATATAAAGAAAATCGGCTCATCATGGCATACTCAAGCAGCAATTTAGTAATTGCTGCAAGTGAGTATGGGTAATGGAGGGTTCTGAAGACGGTATGCGGCGCCAATTAAGCTAGATGGAAGAACTGTATACCGAACTAGCTCGATCTTGGATTAAAGAGGACAATATCGAGACACTGTGTAAGATAAGAAAGCATAGAGAGGGAGAGGAAGACCAAAGAAAAGATCGATGGATTTTGCCGGTTTCCTCGCGATGTTTTCCATGACCGTTTTCAGAGTAGTGGTAATGAAATAACATAGTAATTCCTGCTTGGGCTCGAACCCACGATCTACAATTATGTAAGTCACGGCCGTTACCACTGGGCCACTACTGCTCTTTAATATACAATGCTAGCAACGCCCCGCGGTTTCACCCACGTAACTTTCGATCCCGTGGTAATATCAGGATAAAAACTATCCTATGTCCTTTCCCGGGACTCAAACTATCTATACCAAATTTCAACTAAATCTGTTCAACGGTTTACGCGTGATTGAGTAACAAACAGCCAAACATCTTCACAAACTTTCACATTTATAATATTAGTAGGATAATATAATTCTAGTAATAGCAAATTCAAAAGATCAAGCTGTGGGGGCATCAGTCTAAAGATACGGTAGTAGTCTTTTGTACGGTGAAGAACTACCACGCGCCAATGGTGCTGAAAAATAACTCGATAAAATATCAAGCCAGCTGTCATGAAGTATAAAATATAATCCGCTAAGTAGCCACGTTAATTATACAGTGCATTAAGATAAAGACATCGAGCCCCGGCCGAGGAATCGATTGGACGTGGTCGCGCGGATTGCGTGTTATGTGCCGTTTTATTGCATACCTACTGGCTGTTTATCCGACTTTATGTGTGATAACTCAGATATAGATCTAAAAATTACATTCATCATATCTTGGGAAAAAAATTGAATTAAAATAAACTCCTGTACGCACAATTCCTACCCTTAATTAAGTTTCCATCCACTGGCTGGAACATTTTGGTCAGATGGATGGATATCAGTATGGGCGATCCCTGGGTAGGCAGCCTCTGTACCACCTCGCTGACTCGCTAACATTTTCAACCCGGCATGACCACTCTTAACTTAGTTCGTGTCAATAAGATATGAAGAACAAAATGCGACAGAAAGTAAAAAAAGCATAAACGAATGCAGCGATTTCCTATCTGTCAATAAAAGTATGCCACAATCAGCCAGTCGATTCTGTAAAAATCTCACCGTGAAAACTTAGGTGAAGTGAGTTTGTTTTTGCTAGGAATTGACAGTATTGACAGCTCACTCCACGCTCACTTCACCTAAGTTTTCACGGTGAGATTTTTACAGAATAGCACCGCTGCGGGGTAATTGCGTAACATACTATCAGTAGCAATGGCTGTCATTTTGACAGTTCAACAGCAGTTCATTGCGTTAATTACGTTCTTGAACAGACAAATTTGTCGAACATATTATGAAGCAATGGATTAGCAATATCCTGCAAAATTATTCAGATTGAGTTTGATAGTGGTACGCAATTAGGGGTGCAGGATAAGTTGACATTTACCCGACAATTTTCAGACAAATGAAAATAGTTGTCAGCAAATAGGTCCACAGAAGAGACATAAATTATTTATTTTATATTTTCTGTGGACAGGACGGGAATAAAAATGTACCTACATGTAAGCGTTTTACCTGTTTATGTATTATTTTATTTAGATAGATACCGGCAATGTTACAATGCTTGTTAAATTTTTAAAATAAAATGTTCGCAATAAATTGTATGATATTTATTTAAATCGACAACATAATATAATATTAAATGTAATATTTTATTTCAATTTATTTTCTCTTGTATTTATATCGATAACACTACATCAGTAAGTACTTTATGAGACATGTTTTAACTTGTAGTTAAAAAATTAATAATTCATTCGATATAGCATGAAGAATGGCTGATAAGAATGGGTACCTGCAGCAGAGGTGGTCAGTTCAGTACCTAAGTTTTCCATTGGCAACCCCTCAACTTACTTGGGAACAAAACACATCAGACGTTTTGGTAAATAACTGTTTGGTTGAAAGGTTTCGGCTTTCGGAAAAGGCCATCGAAAATAAAATTGTTCAATAGGTACAGACGCCAGCACATCAAAAAGTTGAAAATCTATTAAAGAAATTTGACAGATTGTAGTAGCTTGATGTGCTGGCGTCTGTACATTATTGTTGTCTTTCAACCTACAAAATCCGTGGTAACGAGGTTTTTTAGATAGCAACAAAACAAACTTACAGGTTATGGATGGTAATAGGTCGCACAAGCCATTACCATGATTTGAACTAGTGTTATTATTTTTCGCCGGTTATAAAAAAAATGCTGGTCCAGACATTTGACTGCGTAGGTATTGCACTATTCTACAAAACAGCAGATTTTTGAAGTGAAAACTTCTTTTTAGGCGCGTTGAGCATTTTTTGAGATGGGAAAAAACTATTGAACTCGCGACACTGTTACCGTACTGACACCTCTGTTTTAAGTTTTGGCCATTATAAAGACATCAACGCGCGGTACATTTTCTTTGGGAAGAATGACCTTCAAACATATTTATAAAATTACTATGCTTTTTCAAGTTTTCACTTCTGTCGGCACCCCAGGAGTGCCACTGTTTTTTTTTTTATAAATATTTCTATGCTACCCCCTAGCTGCTAGGGCCTAGCATATAGCATCATGTTAATTAATAGTTACAGTAATAGTGTCGATGTCCCTGCCACCTGTATGTGTTAGGTATTGATGAAACAATATGATTATAAACATAAATATTATAGATAAATAATACAATACTAGCTGACCCGGCCACGCGTTGCTGTGGCTAACGTTTTTGTGCAATAAAATAATATTGCGATTATAAATGGAGATGTGAGCTATCCTATCTTTCAAGTTGGATCAAACTGCACACGGTGTACAAATTTGATTAAAATCGGTTAAGTAGTTTAGGAGTCCATTGCGGACAAACATCGTGACACGTAATTTATATATATTAAGATGTATAGACATATTTTCTTTTCAACAATAAACTCTTATACTTTATTATCGTTTTAACAACGGCTCTGTTGCTAATCACGCGTATGCGCAATTACTTAAATTATTTACTTTAATTACGAAATTTCAAATTATAGGCAAATTAGATTTGTAATCAGAAACCGTAACAACCAGATTAGAGGTATAAATAAAATTGAAGGGCGTTGAGAAAACTAGAAATAAAAAACTTTTTAGTTACCGTGGTTTTTGGCCAAATATGCACTCAATTTCATTTAGATACCATATGAGACTTTTAATAATGAGGGACCAGTGGCTAAATAATAACAGCCGCACAGGTCTATCGATCAGGTTAAGCTACGCTTGCCGCGGTTGGTCTGTGGATGGGTCACCATCTTTACATACCGAGACCCCTCCGTGCCTCGTAAAGAACGTTAAGCTTTTAAGGTCCCGGCTACGTTAAGGTCCCGGCTGTCATTCGTGGATCTTTGACAGTCGTTACGGGTAGTCACAAGCCCGACATTCTGACAACCAGTCTTACCCAGTAACTGGGTTGTGGAGGTCAGATAGGCAGTCGCTCCATGTAAAATACTGGTATTCAGCTGCATCCGGTTAGACTGGAAGCCGACCCCAACATAGTTGGGAAAAGGCTAGGCAGATGATGATGACATAATTATGAGCCTGTTAGCAAGGTAACGCATAATCTGTAATCAAGGATTTAGACACATGAGTCTAAACCCCTAGGGAAATTTAGCGTCAGTTATATAAAAAAATCAGCTACTTCATAAAAAAAGTGCAATACTTACGCGGTCAAATGTATGGAATAGCAATTTTTCATGATTCTGAACACGACTGCGTTGAAACTTTTTGTCAGTTATTAACGTTATATTACGGTCTGTGTGGTACCGGACTTAAAGAATAGTACCACCCCGTACTTCCCGTGTCGTAAAAGGCAACTAGGTAAGGGTCATACAGGAGGATGGGCAGCAGCGTTTTCCATGCATTCCACCACCATACCATACTGCGATCGCCAACCCACCTGCAAAGCGTGGCGATTATGACAAACCCAAGAATGACAAGCACAAAAATCACTTGGCCCCTAGTACCCGGCGGTCCGCCTACCCTTGGCTACGGTAGCGGCCAAGGCTTTTGTGGGAGGCCTATGTCCAGCAGTGGACGTCTTTCGGCTGAAATGATGAACGTTATATTAATAGGGTGTGAATGCACACCATATGAATGTTTTATGAACCTTAGACTTAATAAGACTTATTCTGAATAAGGTTTATGAAATGGTTGAACACGTTTTCGTATAAGCCACTTTTGTCTAATGTTGAAATAAATGGAGCCAATTACTAATTATAAGATAATTAAAATACATTACCACGCACTATCTATAACATTTGTCTAATTTAATTATGTACCCTCGTCTAAAATACAATTTAGATAGGTACAGACGCCAGCACATCAACCTAATACAATCTGTCAAATTTCTTTAATAGATTTTCAACTTTATCGCTAAAGTATAAGGTTCAAAGTTGTTGTGAAAATTTTTCAGTTTCTGGTACCTTGATGTGCTGGCGTCTGTACATGTTTTTTTTTAATATATTTATATGGATACTGCCTTGTACTAAATCCGAGGACGATAATACTGTACGTCAAAGTCCGCCACGCGGCGCCACTGAAGACTGAAGTGAAAAAGAGGCAGTATACAGTCTCAGGTTAGCCAATAAACATAGATATTTCATAAACTAAGTTAATAGAACACAAACTGAGGCAACCCGCTCATTAACAATCAAGTTGTTAATGAACATGTAACTTAACACTTCAGTGTTATGTAACCAACTGACACGAACCGAACGGTTTCAGTTTTAGTTCAATGGCCACTTACAAGCAAATTTATTTACTAAGTAGGTATACCAATGACGATATGACTGACATTCTTTTGTTATTAGCATTCCAATATATTTGCTTGTAGCAAGGTTCAAAACAACTATAGGTACCTACCATCGCACAAAAACTAAAGACAATTTAAAAAAATATATTGAATAGAAAATTATTGTAGAGTTGTGCCAGCATTATATTGATCCAAGGCTCGATACTGTCCACCGAAACATTACTCGAATAATTCATAAATCGAATAAATGGAATCATTTAAAACTTTAAACAACAACATTAACGCTATATGTATGTCAATAAAATACGTTAAAAGTGCATTAATGAGGTGCATCAAAGCCACCGTATTGGTTCGACTAGTAGAGGCGGTAATCCACAGTATTGTGTGATTTGTATGCGTTTCACACCTTCGGTATATGCACTACGGCTATCGGATTAAAACAGCTTAAGCGCCAAATTATAGAACAACAATTAGTGCTTAAAGAGACGTGTTATTCGATTTAAATTGAGTGTTATGCGTGAGGATGTTACAGTTTTTAATTAGTCGATTTATCAGAGTTGACATGATAATTATTAATGTATCAATGGAATACCGTATGTAAACGTTTGAATGAGCTCTGTTTGGTAATATTGCAGGCAGTTATTTTTAAGTACAGTCAAATTAAACATGCCACAGTTTAACGTACTCGACTTATGGACATATTATAATACCTTTTTTGAACCTCCAAAAAACCTTCAACTTTCCAACGACCACGTCGCTCGTCTTGTTGCACGTCAAAATGACGTGTTGTACGTCAAATTGACGCGCGGACACTCGCGTCTCTTTGTGTGCCTACTATAGTGACAGGCCTTTTGTATCGAGTATGACTTGTGTGTTAATTGTGCCGATCGAATCGCTCAGACATTCTGATAATCGATAATAATCGACTAAAATTGTTTATCGATTCGGGGTGTGGCTCTATTGTGATGTAAGTTGCTTTAATAGGCAAGCTAGCCACCGCTCGTGTTCATAATTTATTAAATTGGTCTATTAGAGCGACACTTCTGGCATGTTTTCGTTTGATATTTGGTTATAAATTATTCCATTTTTCGAATAAATCGCTACAATTTCAACTTTTCCACTGCCGAGAGCAGTGGTGGCCCAGTGGTAACGGCCTCCACTTACGAGTTGTAGGTCGTGGGTTTGAACCCAGCAGACGCATTACTTTGTGTATTTCGTCACCACTGTTCTTAAAAACGATAAAGGAAAACATCCTGAGGAAACCGGCATGTCCTAGAACCAAAAATTCGAAGACATGTGACATGTACCAACCCGCACTGAGCCCGCCCGTGTGGTGGATTACGGCCTATTCCCTCTCACAGAGAGGAGGCCTGTGTCCCAGGAGTGGGAACATTATAGGCTGATTATGCAGTACAGAGAAAACACAAGTCATCATCTGCCTAGCCCTTTCCCAACCATGTTGGGGTCGGCTTCCAGTCTAACCGGACGCAGCTGAATACCAGTATTTTACATGGAGCGACGGCCTATCTGACCTTTTGAAAAAGTCTAAGTAAAAATTCATAATTTGAGGTTTGGCTCTTGCCTATTTCCTCCTCAAATATTGGACCAATTTAAAAGATGTTTCATAAACTGAATAAGAAAGATATATACTGTGTCCCTATGTTTTTCTTTTTTCATTAATAGTTGTCAAATTTGTGCACTAGGCCTCTGTTAACAGCGGTTTAAATCGGCATTTTTTGAGGGTTCTAGTGCTTATAAAAATAATGTATCATCAATAAGGAAAACAGGGACATAGAAGTAGTTAATATTTATTATTCTGTAAAAAATCATTGCTTTATGGTCATTAACCAGAAAGAAAACAGGCGAGAGCGTTTCTATAGAGAATATACCAACCGCATTTTCTATTACTAACTAATCTGATTTTCATATAATTCAGAACCAGTCTTTAGCCGAGTAGGTAAGTAATAGAAAGGTATAAAGTCGTGACGATTTCTAAAACCTTTGATAATTTACTATATTTGCTGCCAGTATCAATATTTCGATCTTCACATGTTTTCTCGTAATTAATCACATGATATCGTTGAAAATATACAACAGAGTTCAGAGGGGCATTTCTCGTAATTTTATAATGGTTTACTTTCTGATCTCAGTCTTAATACCTCTAATTTCCCTACAGTTTTGACAAGGTTTGACATTGAATGTCGCTGAGATGAAATCGTGACTAGATTTTGAACATTTTCAATGAGGGTTTTCTGAAATGACGTTCGCTAGGTGGCAGCACTGACACGCCAGGTCCAGGCATCTGTCAAAGAGCCTATTTTATTTTTTATTATGGCAAGTAAAGCCGATGTCGACTATTCTGCCAATGTCAAAAGTGAAATCAAAGAGCCTATATTTTCTTTAGTCATGACTGAATGATGAACGAATGAATGAATCGAATGATGAACGTCATCATAATTATATTTTATATTTGAAGACCTCTTGTCACAGTGGTGCCAACTGGTGTCGTAAATTTTCACGAAAACCCTCTTGGCCCTCAGACAGAGATCAGACTGCAAACATTTTTAATTATTACGAGAATTGGCCCTCAGAAGTCCGAGTCCGAACATTAAAGAAAATTCGAAAAAGAATATTATGTCTAAGTCAAGTCTGTCCAAGTACTTACTAACACAAAGTGACTTTCCGAGTTTTCTCTTTGTTTTTATGTCAGTTAAAATATTTACTTCAGTCAAAATTTCGCATTTTCAATGTTACTCAGTTCAATAACCTCAGCTCATCATTAAAATATTTAAATCACCTGCGGTTTTTACACAGCACTTAATATGGCCTAGCGTACTTACCTTATGTTTTATGTGCAGACCTAAATAGGCATAGCGAAATTATATATTGTATGTATATCTAACGTAATTAGATACATACAATATATATGCTGATTATTAAGTATGTACTTGGGTTAGGCATATTTTTAACGGTAAAATTCCATGGATCTATTCATATTGCAAACGGTTGAATGACACGTAGCAAAAAACGTTTTTGACATTACTATGTAAGTTCGAAGTACGTTCAGGTAGGTCATTTGTATATGACGTTATTTTTAAGACTGTGAAGGTATTTGCACTTTTACTCGTATGTGTGAAACAGCTGACTTTTTTATAACAGACGCGAAAACAACGTAAACATGGTCCTAAACATAACTGTGGAAGGTTCAAATTAAACTGAGACTATACCCAAATGCACAAAGCTGGTAGGTCTAGAATCATGTACGGGATACGTGATACCTAACAGTTTGCGCGTCGAACCTTACACCCCTTTAGAATCTTTACAGTTGTGTTTTACTCATAGTGATCTTTATTTACGTTACAATAAGGTTGCTGTTGGGCTGCGGCACTTGCTGCTATTGACAACTCTGTCAAAATCACAGTGAACTTTATCGTCGTTAAAATAAAGTTGCTGATTGTTGCTAATGACAACTCTGTCAAAATCACAGTGAACTTTATCGTCGTTAAAATAAGGTTGCTGATTGTTGCTAATGACAACTCTGTCAAAATCACAGAGAACTTTATCGTCGTTAAAATAAGGTTGCTGTTGACAACTCTGTCAAAATCACAGTGAACTTTATCGTCGTTAAAATAAGGTTGCTGATTGTTGCTAATGACAACTCTGTCAAAATCACAGAGAACTTTATCGTCGTTAAAATAAGGTTGCTGTTGACAACTCTGTCAAAATCACAGTGAACTTTATCGTCGTTAAAATAAGGTTGCTGATTGTTGCTAATGACAACTCTGTCAAAATCACAGAGAACTTTATCGTCGTTAAAATAAGTTTGATATTGACAACTCTGTCAAAATCACAGAGAACTTTATCGTCGTTGAAATAGGGATGCTGTTGGATTGGGTCAGAGGTAAAATGACTGTGAAAGGTCGGTACTTCTGACGACCTTAATAGAGCATGTTATTTTCACTGGTAACTATATTATGTCAACAAGGCAGTCTGTTTGAACTTAGTTACCGTAACAATAACATATGACACACGAGTTTCAAGGGAAAAGAAGATAATTATATTAATATAAGTTGCCCTTCTTTAAAGTTTAGTCACTTATACTAGTTAGTAACTTATGCCCGATTATATCGTATATATAAAATTCAAAGTCTTGCCTGACTGACTGATATATCACGGCACAGCCTAAACCGCTGGTCATAGAGACATGAAATTTGGAGGGTGTGTTCTTTGTGAAGAGTAGGTATCCACTAAGAAAGGGTTTTTCGCAATTCCACCCCTAAGAGGGTGAATGGGGGGAGGGTGAAATTTCACGCGGAAGAAGTCGCGGGCAGAAACTAGTATCTATATACTCACTAATAATAAAGCTGAAGAGTTTGTTTCTTTGTTTGTTTGAACGCGCTAATCTCTGGAACTACCAGTCGGATTTGAAAAATTCTAACCTAATTCTTGAGGAAGGCTATAGGCTATTTAAAATCACGCTAGGAGCCGAGGAAACGGAAAAAGTCAGAAAGAACGCTAAGTGAAGCACGGGCAGGCGATGCGATACGACGAGATGGGTCAGGGTAACAAGAAATTTCACGCGGACGAACTCGCGGGCAGAATCTAATACTTAAATAAAGTGGCAGTGGGCTGCTGCTTATTAGGGTTCCGTACCCAAAGAGTAAAAACGGGACCCTATTACTAAGACTCCACTGTCCGTCTGTACGTCTGTCACCAGGCTATATCTCATGAACCGTGACAGCTAGACAGTTGAAATTTTCACAGATGATGTATTTCTGTTGCCGCTATAACAACAAATACTAAAAACAGAATAAAATAAATATTTAAGGGGGCTCCCATACAACAAACGTGTTTATTTCGGCGTTTTTGCCTTGTGGTACGGAACCCTTCGTGTGCGAGTCCGACTCGCACTTGGCCACTTTTTTTTTATCTTACCTATAGATACTGCATATTGTTGAAATCAGACTTAAACGCCCTTTAAGTGAGTTAAAGGGCGTTTAAGTCCCCTAATAGCTGACCACGAGCCAATAAAACGAGTTAAGTACATGTAACTACAACCATCCATTTATTATCTGAAAAAGTTTTAATAGAAATAACTAGTTAAACCACAGTACTATCAACGAAGGCATCTGTAATAGTAATAACGGTCTGACGTCAGACCCTGTCACTGCTAAGTTGTTTAATATCCGTAATTTATTAGCAAAACGCTCTGACCTTGTTACAAGTTAGTTTTTCGACCCTTGCACGCAACAAAATGGATGAAAAATTGCAAGGATTTTACGCTGTTTTCTTATAAATTGTAATCTCATCATTTTATCGCAGATATTATAGGTTTTTGTTGCAGTTTTTCTTTAGTTGTTGCGTTATATTTTAATGATAATTATTCATAATTATATTAAACAGATTATCAAGAGATATTAAAATAGTTGAAAGAATTTAAAATACGTAAGTACTTTGTTTAAATAATAAATTATCCTTGTCGTATTTTTTTAATTCTTTACGTTTTTATTAATAAAAATAAACTTGCAAAACATACCACTAAACTCCAAAAGTTGTTTGCAGTAACTTACCTGTAAGGGAGAAGACACAAAATTAATGAAAAAAAAAACAAAATAAACAAACAAACTATGAAAAACATTAGATAACTTATGAAAATACTTATTAATTATAGCCCAATATAACCCTTTTGCTTAGAGGAGTTTTAAAGACTACTCACAAGGGGACTATTTACAGGTTAAAAATGATCCACAACAAAGATTCATTTGCAGTTTGCACAGAATCGTGTTGCCACCTAACAAACGTATTTCAATCATTTCCACCACACAACAGACCAGGGGGCCTAAAAAGGTCACTTTGGCAAATCATAAAAGGATAACATTATAAATCGTAATGGACAGTTAACTGTTAAGTCAATCGAATCAAATCCCATTGATGAAGGATTTTTCAGTTATTTTTTTTGTCTGTGCTAAAATACTAAACAGTCCAATCCAAATCCAATCTCTATCTCTTTGATTATACCTACGTAGTGCAGCGAAAAGCAGAAGAACACGGGCTGTCTTCGCCATATTTTGATTCATAACGTTATCCTTTTATGATTCGCCAAAGTGGCCTTTTTAGGCCCCCATAAGGCCAATTCTCCCAATGAGTGTTTTCGTGAAAATTTACGACACCAGTTGGCACCATTGTGACAAGAGCAAGAGGTCTCTCCCAATATAAAATATATGATGACGTTCATCATTCGATTCATTCATTCGTTCATCATTCCGTCATGACTAAAGAAAATATAGGCTCTTTGACAGATGCCTGGACCTGACGTGCCAGTGCTGCCACCTAGCGAACGTCATTTCAGAAAACCCTCATTTAAAACGTTCAAAATCTAGTTGCAGTCACACCTCGGCGACAAACATATGTCAAAAACTTGTCAAAATGTAGGGAAATTACATATTGACAAGTTTTCAACACTAAAAAAAAAGAATTGTTGAATGTACTAAAGTAGCTTAGGTTGAGTAATGAACTGCCATAGTCAACCCTTTTCATAGTTAATTTTACCTTTTCATAGTTAATTTTACTATAACAAGAGTGAATTTAACAAAAATCCATTGGTAAAATCAACAATTTCGTGTGTAGGACCTATATAACCCGCGGATTTGATAAAATTTACGCGGAATTTAGTAAAATCAATCATTCTTTTTTTTCAGTGAAACTGTGAACGTTCTTCAAATTACGAGAATTGCGCCTCTGTTCTCTCTCACTTCATAAATCCCACTCTAAAAATAGCCTATCTTTGCTAACCTTTAAAGACAGCAAAATTATTAAAGCAACAATAGATCACACACAAAAAGTCGATCAAAGCATCGTACGCCATTCATTCATGCCTCCCACTGCATAACGGTGAATTTTTTATCGTGACATACTCATACACCAACGCACACAAGTAATTCACTTATAACAACGATTAGCATATTGTGTTTTGTACAAACTTATTCGGTTTGCTGTATTTGGCTGGTTGATTTGTGTTAGGTCAAATGAGGTTGGTAGCTTGTTTTTAAAACGTTTGGAACATGGTTTTAGTTTTAATTGTTTAAGATCAAACAAATCCTATGTAACTTTAAATAACACAACGCTTGTACTCCTTGAAGGTTCGGTAGAGGCCTGAAGTAAGTGCACATTACGCAAGTTATGTTAAGTCCCATGTCCCAATAAGGTCAGTCCATTTGCATCAACCACGCACAAATCCAAACCCCAAGTTGCGAAATTCCTGATTCGAAAACCCAATAACACTTCGAGCAACTTTGAGATTGAGCCTAGAACCACAGCTCAAGAGTTCAGCATACGACCACTGCAGCAAAGAGTATATTTGCATTAATAATTCCAGCCTGTTATTGTCCCACTGCAGGCCAAAAGCCACTTCTCATACAGAGAAGGCACGAGCATTGATCACCACGCTCAAGACGTTTTGGCGATTTCAGACTTAAATTAACTATAAGTCCAGGATTTTTCACGATGTTTTCCTTCACCAATGTCAGTAAATTCATTACAAATATGAGATTACATACACATACTCGTTACATACATAATAGCTGCTGCAGAGCGGGCTGTAATCCACCACGCGGGTCCAGTGCGGTTGGTAGATGTCACATGTATTCGAATTTTTGGTTCTAAATTGGTGGTTTAGCTAGAACATGCTGGTTTCCTCACGATGATTTCCTTCACCGCTTTGAAAGAAGTGGTGATGAAATCAAGTACACAAAGAAAAGCGCATGAGTTTATCTTGAACATATTTACAATGCATTTGCAAAATCTAAAATTAAAAATATATGCAAGGTCTATCAACCCTATCGAATTAGCACGAGGTGTCATTGGCATTATGAAAATGTCTGTCCGAAGTTGTAGATCTTTAACAATTTTAACCGAAGATATAATTTTTCGTACCACTTGCTCAAAAAAGTGACATTCTATGCCACAAAAAGCGAACATAACAATAGTCATTTTTAATCTGTTAAAAACAGGGAAAGAAAATTGTACTGAATTTCATTCATCCTCTAGGGGGAGAATGTGATTTAAATTTGGAATACTTACCGAAATTTATACTGAACTACATCTGTGTTTATACCATTGAGTTTGTATATAAAGCATTATAAATATTTTTGAAAAAAAAGGAATACGCATTTATTATGCAGTTATGATTATTAAATAAAATTACGAAAACCGACGAGGCCGTGTGAGCTTGATGCCTTTGCTTTTCCGACAAAAAGTATTAGTATAGGAATTTGCCGCGTTTTTGTTTTCTTCAAATACATAAACGTTAAGTTTATTTTAATTTATTTTTATAAATAAGTTAATGTTCTAAAAATACGTTTCGATGTTAAATCAAAGCGACAGTGACAGTGAATTGTCGGATTCTATCAGTGCAAATGCTGCCGCAATTATAAATAATTTTCTTCCAACAAAATCCAAGGAAAATTATTTAAAAACTTATGAAGAATTTTCAACGTGGAGAAGTGCGAAAGGCCTATCAATTTCAGAATCAGTACTTCTTGTCTTTTACTTTTAATTGTCATTATTTTTAATAAATATCTCATATTATTATTGTGTTAATTTTTTCGCAAATGGTACGAAAAGTAGAGTATTTTCCTCGGTGATAAAGCTGTCTTAGTCTTGGGTGAACTTAAATCCCTCGCTACACTCAGGACTCGTCTTAAATCCCTCGCTTCGCTCGTGATTTAAGTTTTTAACACCCTCGCTACGCTCGGGAGTAAACCTCGAGTCCTTCGTTACGCTCGCGATTTAAATCGTCACCCGCGACAGAAGACACTGCTTTATCCCCTTGGTTAATAATCTACTATATGTTCCTGACTGATTGTCATCTATGTATGGTCTACGTATAAATATAAGTAATATGAATTATGTATGTCTGTGTGTATGAGAAATGTTGTTATTAATGTAAATTTTTGTAATTAAAGACTATTTATTTTGACTGCTATTTTGACGCCTTAAGCAAGATCAAAATCAAAAGTCATTTATTCAAATTAGGCTGAGAAGAAACACTTTACGTACGTCAAAATTACAAAGAAAGTCCCCCAAAACGCTCGCCCTTCACCACTTCCTAGTGCTTTCGCTAATAAGTGCCGCAACAACCTCCCCAGAAGAAAACTACTAAAGAATAATCAAAGCTGCATTAAAGTAGTTCTAAATTGAGAGATGGCAAGTAGACATCTTCAGCATGCAGTTTTTTAAATCACTTCTCCACAAAGGAATCTTAAAGACCTACGCTAGGATGCTTTCCAAGGCAAAGAACCTCTCGCAAGGTGTCTTAAAAAAGCAATTAAACTACTTACACAAGGTGATGTAACCATACAAACATAATTGCTGGTCCTTCGAGACGCAGAACAAAAACCTGGTCCTTATGTCTAGACGAGTAATAAAAAGTTTACTAAATTAACTAGTATGATCACTATACTAATGAAGACTCCTTATTAATTAATGGCCGTACATAAAATAATAAGAGATCGGACTGGCTGTAGAAAAAGTAGAGGATCTGAAGAAAAGGATATACAAAATGAGGTTGTTAGGCGAGAATTATTTTTATAATTGCATTGTGGCTAATAACAACATATTGCTAGCACCAATTCTTTAGCCAAGTGTGATTTTAATAGTCATATGATTTTAATAGTCATAATTAGTAGCGATTGCTGAAGAACTGGTTATGATCGGACAGGACCAGAAATGATTCGTAGCTATATGCTTATACACAAGTGGTATGTTCAAATAATAATAAGGTAATCAATGACGATAATGTAGCTGCCAAAGCAATTCCAGTAGTATTTTCAAAATATAAGCGAAAAGTCTTTTGCCATCAGTAGAATGTTGTAACATTCTAGACCAGCGGGGTAATTGCGTAACACACTTACAGCAGGAATGGCTTTCATTGTGTCAGTTCAACAATATTCATTGCGTTATTTACGTTGTTGACCAGACAAATTTTTCGAATATATGAAGCAATAGATTTGCAATATCATTATTCAGATTATGATTGATAAAGTGTTACGCAATTAGGGTGTATATAGACCAACAAACACCTTTCCTAAAACAGTTCCTTTTCTATTGGCAGAAACCACAATCCACTCGTTGCTTTGGAAATTTGTCATTTTCAGTCCCTTTTTTGTAACCAACTCTAACACGACAAGACGTCTCTCAAGAAGAAGAACACAGTGGCATTTGATCCAGCAACCACTCAAAAAAACTAATTAGAGAGCCGACCATCTCACCATCTCACCACGGTACAAGCTCCGCGGTACGCCCACGCTGCGTTCCGTGTTAAATCCGAACACATTTGCAAGTCAAAGCAACCAGGTGACGTAGCAGGAAGTTGAGACCTACCTAAATATTACCATGTACGGAAGAATATATTAAATGTCGTAGGAAGGTAACACTGATTCTATATTTATTTTAATAAATGTGTCGCTACATATGCGTGAATGCCTTGGGATCAGCATAGAAAAGGTTGCTGAAGTAAGTTGAGTTTTCGTAAATATTCGAAATTTATTAGTGAAACTGATGATCCGTCAGTGAGCGGAGTTCGCGCAGCTGAATTTTGGGCCAAAGATGTTTGAACTTTTTGCCACCGATACGTTAAGATGAAGAAGATAAGTAAGACCTGGCGCAGTCGATGTTGTACACGTAAAAAGAGCATTTTTTTAAGTTTAGGAGAGAAAGAATGATGCCATTAAAATAGACAAGAGAGAAGGGAATCGATGCCCGAGAAATTATTCGACAAGACTAGCGGTTCCTATTTCCTAGATTACTTAGTACAAAAAAATTGATTAAGAAAAGTCCTACAGCTTAATTAAGCTTAATTAAGAAAAGTCTTACAGCAAATCATCTACATTTTTTCATGTACTGTATTAGGCAACTCCATAAGAAAAACGAAGCACTAGCACAAATCTTAAGAAGGCTAACACAGCAAAATATAAAAAGACTTACACAGCATACCTGTGGTATACATTCCACATCACAAACTATTTAAACAAAACAAAACAGCATCAACCGGCGAAACAAAACATTGATCACCTTACACAAAAAGTAGGTACCTAATTTGCATGATTCAAGTGACACTTTTTCGTTTTTGACTGTCGATAGCACACAATTAGTGTCGGGCGAGTCAAAGTCGCCGATGTCGATAAGGGAACGACATTCAGAGACAAAACGCGATCGTATCGCGAGCAGTTGATTCATGTAGGGCTGCTTTTTTAGGGAGCCTGTGAAATGTTAAGAGAGAACTGTATTGATTGAAGAGGAGAATTGTAAAGTAGGTATGGTGTTGGGTTTGAAGGTCTGTAATTTGGTGATTGTATTTTTGGGTTTCTGGGGGTAAAAATGACTGAATCAAAGTTCGTCGTTAAAACGTTTTATAGACTTCGTCATATTAATATTTGCAACTTTTTCTTCGTCGGAGGTATTGATGATTCCAAATTATGTAAGTTTCGAAGAGAATTCAACCATGTCGACAGCGTTAGCGATTGGCCTCGCTAATCTTTGCTACACATTTTGTGGTCTAACTATGACGATAGAGATTCAGAGAGTGAAAAGTTTCGTCTTTAGGTATAGAATTTCGTTCTTGATTAGGCATACTCGTATGTGCCTCCTATTACTGACTACCTGCGTTTGTTTGATCGTGCTTTCTTTTGATGAGCTGTTAGGCTGTTCCAGTACCTAGTTCATGTGATGTTCTTATTTTATGGAAAATAATATCCGGCTGAGGGCGTGAGGAAACCCTTGGCGGATGTGACGTCTACGAACTTTTGGTTCTAACTTTTGGTTAGAACTAAAAGTCTACAAAAGATGTCACATCCACCAACCCGTACTGGGCTCGCGTGGTGGATTACGGCCCACTCCCGGAGAAGAGGCCCGTGTCCCAGTAGTGGGAAACTTAGAGGTTAATTATGCTCATTAATATCATTGTTATGTACTTTCAGGTGTACAATAAAGTATAGATATATAAATAAATAAATAATATCCAACTGATTGATGTCATCGTCTTTGAACGGTGTGATTTTGCAATCGCTTTAATATCTTTACAAACGCTATATCTCATTAACCTGGCATGTGATTGACACTCGCATACTAAAACAATGGTGTGGTTTTCGTCAACGAGACGATATTCCCGGAACAATCTAACGACACGTGGAAAAAACTAGGAATTTCCATATAGCAAAATTTTTGTGTTGGTTTTTATAAACGTAGAGGTTTTCCTTGCGGATAAACTATGCCAATACCGATTAATGAGTATTTTAAAATGGAGTACTGTATTTGGTATTTTACTCTTCCATCTATTGACACGCCCATCGAGAGCGGTGACATAATCATAACCAATCGAATTTTATATACTTACATTATGATCTACCTGAAATTACAAGACATTTCTAAGCAAAAATCTCCCTTATCCACACAATAATATTAAAAGAAAATGGGTTTTAGTAATGAAATATCTAAAAACAGTATCCTACATCTCTCAACCCTATCAATAAACAGTTTAAATGGTTTAATTCTTGCGCGCACGCACCTCGGCCATTGGTCGGCGGGGCGCGTCGCTATTGGCCGCGCGGCCGGCGGCGACTACAAAGCGCGGGAGAGGCGGGCTGTCCACGGTACAGCGGCTGTGCTGTCGGCTGTCCGAGCCACTATGAATATGGATCGAGTGTATTTATGTGGTTGATAGTAGATGTGGACAATCGTACGCAGGGCTGCAAATGAATTGCTTCTGGTTAAAGTTGCGTGTGACGTTGGGTTTTCGGCGTGATTCATTCCGTATGATGTAAGATTTAGGCGCACAATTAGATAGTTACAAACGATCAAGTTCTCAAAGAAGTGAAAGAAATTACGACAAAATTTTTCTTGCATTTGAACGATTTTTATTGTTGGGACCCAGAGGAAATGATGAATTACAACAATTTTATTTAGTTCATAAATTAAACCAAAGATGTACCAAAGTTTTAGGTTAAACGAACAAAATCAACTGATGTTGTATAGGATGTTCCGAATACTATATACCTACTATGACTTGACGATCCCATTAACTTATACCTAATGCCAATAGAATTCATATTTATGTTAGCGAAGCCGCAGGCATAGACTAACTAAAAAAAGATTGCAATTCTAAAGAAAGTCTGTGGAAAATTGCTGGTAGACCTGCTAATAAATTGACACTTCGAATTGTAATCACACAAAGTATCAAAAAAATAAATGAATCGTCAGATTAATTTATTTTGTTAACAGAGAGGCATAATGTCTGTCAATATCTGTCGTAATGTCATAATGTCTGTTATAATGTCATTATGTCTCTCTGTTTGGGGTTGCATGAAGATAATGAGATAGTATTTAAGTAAGTACTTAAAATTAAACACAAACACAAAAACATGATTTGAGAAAATCTCTTAAAACCACGACATTAAATAAATAACAAGCAAAAGTTATTAAAAAAGTCTTTCAACTTCAAACGTTTTTCAGAAATACTTAAAATGATTGTAATTACAAATTACGTTTAAGTAGTGTTAATTGTATTTGGTGAATTACCGTGACAATGGTGTTTTTAAAAGCGCCAAATCGTTTATAATAAGGTAAAGAAAACCATACTAAAGGTATTTTGACCCATCATTCACTTCTCGTTCTCCGCAACTGTGTTTTGTGAGCTCTAAATCCATATTAATTATCTGTCTCCTGATTAATATTAATAGCCTCATTATCATCTTTGCGATTTGCTTTTAATTTGCAAATTAATTGGTTGTTAACAATGCAAAAATCCAGAGAGTCCAGGTTTAGAAATGTTAACCTGCAGAAGTAGTCTAATATTTTCTATGAATAGGTAAGGACTTACCTACTTTTCATGAATCTCTTTTTAAGGAGAGGTTTTGAAGGCCTATCGTTGATAGTCCTGCGTTAGTTAGACCACAGACTATCACACCTGACAATCCGCTGTCAATGAAGATGTACAGTTGCCTATAAGTAACCTAATCACTGGAGACTTAGAATCGTAGAATCCTAGGAACTTACAGAAGTAAAGGTCCTTAGTTCCCTACCTGTGTAAATAGTTCAATATCCAAACCAGGAATGGATTATTTAGCTGTCCCAAGCCCATGTTTGGAGCACATAACTTGTAGATTTGCACACTTGTAGGTACTAATATTAGCTTCTGGTCAGCCAGATGCAACCACAAGTATCATTTCACCTAGTTAGAGTGCTATTTGCGAGTCCATTTCATGTAGAATTTTTATTTCAGGAAGCCCCAATATTAGCCCACGATCAAGATATTTGAGTCAACTCTGTTAAGGCAACTTTCAAATGGGTTACGATCCTCAGCACTGAGGGACCAAGCAAGAATAATCACCATTTAGGCTAAATTTTCAATATCCTAAGCATACCTCGTTAATGTCACACCCAGAGCCCAGACCCGTCACTGACGTAACGCTACAGTACTCTTCGCTACAATTTCCTAGACTTTCTAGTCAATTAGTAATTAATTATCTCAGTGGAGATAAGAGTGATCTACAACATGATCTGGGCGAGTGCATTTTGCTGTAGCCTGTAATTATAGCGCTAGAACGATTTATTGCGGATTGATCAATGAATTAAACATATTTCATGAATAGGTGCAGGCGTTCTGATGTTTGTTTGTGGATTTATTGAGAATTTTCTATTAGTAAAGCTAAGATTTCTGTAGTTTATTAGTTTAGGTCTTGGTATAGATTGAAATTGAATTAGGTCGATCGGTCCCGCCTGGTGACTATTGCAATTTTAGGTTTTAGGTTTGTAGTAATGAAATGACTTTCCTTGACATGACCATTGACCATCAAATGTAAAACTTGTAAATTCAGAAAATCGAAGAAAGCAAAGATGGCTCGGCAACTGGGAACTTTTCCCACTAATGGGACACAGGCCTCCTCTCTGTGAGATGGATCTCAACATAAACTCCGCAAGATCATGTTGGCTTAAAAATCAATTCCTCTATACGTTACTGGCGCTGTCAAAAATATTACAGTACCTACCCGGCGATAAATATTGCACATCGACCTTTACCTTTTTTTGTATTTTATACAAAGAATAAAAATAATTATCAAAAGAAGCAAATCATAATTGTTTTAACAGCTCTTAATAGATATCGGACTGTTTGTATTTCGTGCGACAGAGATAACGCTCTACGAAGCCGAAATTAGCCGATTGTCTCTTTCCAAAGGTCGATGTGCAATATTTATCGCCGGGTGCTGTAAGTTGCTTTAGTTAGATTTACGTATTTTATAGACCTATTATCTGCCATGGTTTTTCCATTCGTACTAACCCCAGGTACTCGTAGGTATACAAGTGATAAACCTATTTTGCCTACAATATGCGCAAGATTCGTTAGTAATGGTTAATGACGATGTTGTCACAGGCGATGAAAGGGTTTTTACACAGGGGCAATTCTCGCAATTTTAAGAATGTTCACAGTCTGATCTCAGTCTCAATCTGTCAAAAATAACTCTAATTTCCCTACATTTTTGACAAGTTATTGACATTGATTGTTGTTGAGATGAGATCGCAACTAGATTTTGAACGCTTTTAATTACAAGAAATGGCCTTCTAATCTTTTTCAAAAATATTTGTTTTCTGAGTAAATATTTAAAACAAATATTAGTTTCTACACAGGGAGGTACCAGGAAATCATAAAGCCAGAAGGAAAATCCTGTGACATCGGCAGCAGGACGTGACTCATACCTGCGCCGCTGTAGGTAGCCGACGTACAATGTTAATACAACGGTTAGTGTTCATATTTAATTGTACAACTGACAAGGGTGACTGACGAGAGGATCTTAGAACACCGGTTACGAAAGACGGCAGAGCGTGACTTGTTTGAAATAACTTCAAACGACGACGAAGAATTATTCTTATTTTAAAAGACAATATCTTCAAAAAGAAAAGAACTTTTTAAGCGAACCTGGTGAAGGTTGGTCGTTGTTGGAGCATTATCAGCGTGTAATGGTCCCACTACTGGGACACAGGCCGCTTCTCAGTTAGAGAGAGTGGGCACGCGGGCCTGGTGCAGATTGCTAGATGTCACAAGTCTTCGAAATTTTGGTTCTAGGACATGATGGTTTCCTCACGACGTCGGAATGATAGTGGATTTTTTTATTTGCAACTGTTTACATGTGAAGGTGCAGAGGTTAATAGGTGAATAAGTATTGGTTTGCATACCGAATATCGAGAATTCAAGACCACGGACATTCGAGAAGCCTTTAGTTGTCATTCGAGAAACAGTTGACAATCGACCTTCAGGAAATACCTATTCAAGTAGGTACTAAGAGTCTGGTTACTAAAGTCTGGTTGTTTAGTCTAGAAGCCAACAAGCCAAGGTAGACAGCTGATTTAAAATAAGAATGTACGGAATTTGTTCATTAATAATATAATTAGTCTACCGTTTCTCCTCTTACCTACATATTTGAGATATCCTTATTCTAATCGATGTACACTCAAATTCAAAACATTTATTTTAATTAAAACCAATTACAGGCACTTTTGAATTGTCAAAAGTTTGATCAGTCAGAAAGATGAAGCTAGTTGCCCATTCCGAAGTGTAGTAGGTTCCTATGGAGAAGAACGGGCAAGAAACTCCTATACCTTTAAATATACAGAGGTTTTCATCCAAACGCAGAAGTACCGTACGTAGTGACTAAGGATTTATATTGGGGAATGAGCAACCACCCGTGTATTGGCGTACTATGCCAAGCCGCTTGCCAAATGTGCCAGATCGTCCGCCGTAATAGATAATGGAGGTTGTATTATACTCATCACTGGACATAAATAGGTATCTGCACAAACACACGATCCAAAGACTTTGGCATGTGTTTTTCCAGGTGGTCTTACAAAAAGCGCTAAGTCTATGCAATGATATCTACTTCTTTGCATCGATTTTCATCTGTAACCTGAACTACTTAACATCATCACGCCTGTATTCCCCTGGCAGGTTAGGCAGGGGGGCACCACCAGTGCCAGTTATGTTTAAGTCCCATGTACAGACGCCAGCACATCAAGCTACCCGAAACTGTCAAATTTTCCCTATCAAATTTGAACCTTATGCTTTAGCGATAAAGTTGAAAATCTATTAAAGAAATTTGACAGATTGTAGTAGCTTGATGTGCTGGCGTCTGTAATAGGGGGGCGAGCCTATTGCTATCAATCAACTCAGTCTATTTCAGTCCACTGCTGGACATGGCCTCTCCCAGGCTGCGCTACAGCACATTGTCCTCCGCCTTCCGCATTCAGACCGTCCCAGCCACCTTCTTTAGCTTGTCTGTCCATCTAGCTGGGGGCCACTACGCTTGCCGATACGCGGTCTCCACTCCAGGACTCGTCTGCTCCACCGGCCGTCGGTCCTCCTACAAACATGGCCAGCCCACTGCCACTTCAGTTTGCTTACTCTGCAAGCTATGTCGGTAACTCCGGTTCTTTTCCGGATAATTTTATTCCTGATGTTATCCGGAAAAGAGACTCTGAGCATAGCACGCTCCATAGCGCGCTGAGCCATCAAGCGCGCATAATTCAAGACTCCGGGCTGCTTCTGAGAAATTTTAGATGGAAAAACCCATTTCCCGCTTCGGGAATCGGACCCAGGCCCTCATGACCAACAAGGCAGTTTATGTGCACCGTGGTTTTGTAGGTAAATCATCAAGCGCTGGCAATCTTACCAACTGTTTTTACTGTACAGAATACAACATATTCAGCCTATAATGGGACACAGGCCTCCTCTCGTTGAGAGGGAGGGGGCCTTTCTACCACGCGTGCTCCGTGCGGGTTGGTAGATGGCACTTGTCTTCGAAGACACAGTAAGCAAGTAGCAAAGTTAGATTATATTCTAAGCAAATGACCACACGACAAGAAACTCCATTTACAATAATATCAAAATCCTGTTTGCAGCTGATTGATATGTCTATGATAATCAAACGTGTAAAACTGAATGACAGATAGATGAATAAAGGTTATCGGTGCGACATCAGTTTCGTTTGACTACTGATTGAACGTCTAAATTGCCTTGCAGAAAGTTGTGTGAACGACTAATGGACGGTCTCAATAACTTAAATGTAGATAGATATCCGAAGTAAGTACTATTGGTTATTCTGTATCCGAAGTAAAGTGTTAAGTTACACTTATAAAATAAATAAAAAATAAAAAGTTTCTTTATTAACTTTAGTTGTAGGTACAAAAACACTTATCTAAACACTATGCAGCGTTACAACTAAGGGATAGAGTGATTTCGATGAACTCTGGCATCCAAAGTAAGATTTAACTTGTGTTTAGGGTGCCAGCGTCCTCGCCTATAATTGAACCAGGTATATCAGTAGTTGTAGGACGAGCACAGAATATTATTATTATGATAATTACTTACTAATAAATGCATAGATGTGGCCTATTAAAGTACCATTGTATATATTGAGAGAGAGATAAATATGGTGATTATTAAGATTAATTCTGTTATTGATGGCGCAATAACAAAACTTCAACTTCTATTCGCTTCGCTTTTGCTTCTATTCTTCTTTCTTCTTCTTCTTCTTCTATTCGCTATTCCTCTCAGAAAAAGCTACCACATAATATGACTGTTCCTAGTTTACCCTAGGGCCTAAACTGATAAATTTTTAGTTTTTCCTAATTATGTTAAACTGCTGTGTTGACGGCTCGATAGATTATGTTATGATTATCGTCTGTTCAATCGATTGTATTTTGGAATATTTATGTTGTATTAACCATTGTCTTCGTCTTTTCAGCGACTAACATCTGTAGATCTAGCACAAAGTGCAAAGTCGACGGCCCGCCACTACGCTGCCGTCTAGACGCTGGCAGAATAGTCGACATCGAATCAATTGCCAAAAGAAAACAAAAAAAATAGTAGATTATTAACCAAGGGGATAAAGCAGTGTCTTCTGTCGCGGGTGACGATTTAAATCGCGAGCGTAACGAAGGACTCGAGGTTTACTCCCGAGCGTAGCGAGGGATTTAAGTTCACCCAAGACTAAGACAGCTTTATCACCGAGGAAAATACTCTACTTTTCGTACCATTTGCGAAAAAATTAACACAATAATAATATGAGATAAGCATTTTAGAACATTAACTTATTTATAAAAATAAATTAAAATAAACTTAATGTTTATGTATTTGAAGAAAACAAAAACGCGGCAAATTTCTAGACTAATATTTTTTTGTCGGAAATGCAAAGGCATCAAGCTCATACGGCCTCTTCGGTTTTCGTAATTTTATTTAATAATCATAACTGCATATGCGTATTCCTTTTTCAAAAAGATGTATAATGCTTTATATACAAACTCAATGGTGTAAACACAGATGTAGTTCAGTATAAATTTCGGTAAGTATTCCAAATTTAAATCACATTCTCCCCCTAGAGGATGAATGAAATTCAGTACAATTTTCTTTCCCTGTTTTTAACAGATTAAAAATGACTATTGTTATGATCGCTTTTTGTGGCATAGAATGTCACTTTTTTGAGCAAGTGGTACGAAAAAACGTTTAACGTCTCTTAACTTTGAGCAACGTTTATAAATGAGAGGGTAAAAGAGTTATCAAGACGCAAAAGGCTGATGAAATCACTGAAGATTCGTCGTAAGTGTAGTCGAAGATGGACCACTCTCGAGTTGCAACTGCTACAACAGTGGTCACCGACATTCGCTATATCCAACGACGATGTTAATGTATAAGGCTGTCGTTGTAACCACCTAGTGGCAGCCGTGAATAATCCGTGTGATACACTTATGTATGCCAAGAACAGTTGTACCAAGGAATCTGTTTTAAAATAAAACAGTAACTTATTTTGAAACAAACTAAGTTTGTGTATAATTTTATGAGGTGTTAATGAATGATGCATCAAATGTTTTTGAACAAGTGCGTTGAGTTCAAGTACGATTCACTTTTGTAGGATGATATAACTGCAAAGTTTGATGATATATCATGTAATCTATCTTCATCCTGTTGAATTAAACTCGATTACAATGGAGTCAAACTCAAAGCATTTATTTGAAATAAACCAATTACAGGCACTTTTGAATTATCAAGGGATCGGTGAGTGAGAAATATGAAGCTAGTTGCCCATTCTAAAGCATAGTACAGTACACTGCGATAAATATTGCACATCGACCTTTGGAAAGAGACAATCGGTTAATTTCGGCTTGTGGGCTGGCAATGCGATGGGGTGGGTCGGGGGACCATAAATTTCACGTAGATGAAGTTGCGTGCAGAAGCTAATACTAGGTATAAAAGGAAAAGCTTCTTTCCAGGCATGGAGGGGTCTTCTTTCCAAAGGTCGATGTGCAATATTTATCGCCGGGTACTGTAGGTATCTATGGAGAAGAACGGCCAAGAAGTTCCACGGATACTCTATTAAATTATAAAATTGTTACAAAATATTGGTTACATCATTCATATTAAAACTTTCAAAATAA
Organism: Luperina testacea; assembly: GCA_927399505.1. Classification (NCBI taxonomy): domain Eukaryota; kingdom Metazoa; phylum Arthropoda; class Insecta; order Lepidoptera; family Noctuidae; genus Luperina; species Luperina testacea. The sequence continues at coordinate 8,151,626 of OV656777.1, read as the reverse complement.
GGAGTCTTTCTAGTTACAGGCCACCTATGGTCACCAAAAACTAGCGTAAGTAACAGCCCGCCTTACCGAAATATTGCTAAAATTCATTAACAGGTACAAAACAGGTAAGAGAAATTTGTAAACAGGAAAAATACTGGAGTATACTTATGCACCAATTACGCAGGTACCTAAATGTTTTGACAGCTAATCAAAAGCCTTCAAACAGTAACAGGTAATTTTTTTTTCTACATAGCTGTCAATAAACGTGGAAATCTAAATACAGATAAATGTATTACTAATTCCCTTTAGTGAATGATTGCGTAAGAATTTAACCTGAACAGGATTTGTTTACACTTTCATCAGACAATTTTGGAATACACTATAGGTTTATATTGCCTGTGCCCTACTCTGCGGAAAACAGTTTTCCTACGTTGACATATACAATTTTCGCAGAATGACGAGTATCTTTCCTGGTATAAGTTTTCCTTTAGATTCTTTCAGGACAATGAGGTGTTTGTGGTCGCGTTCCTTATTGTGACATAGGACCTGTTAATAGTCATTCAAGAAAATTATAAGTAGATCGTGACTCTCGGCAGTAGTTACCTCATTAATAGTTTCTGTATACGCTCGCCTAATGAATATAGATATTTATTAAATATATCCACGTGTAACTATAGAACGAGACAGTTAGAAAACAACATTCCCCTAAACAATTAAAAACTGCGTGATTCAAAAAAATGTGACGCATTTATTATTCTAACAAACTGCATTTATAAATAAACGATGAGCGAATGACACAACTCAACCACATTAAAATAACCATAAAACAACCCTAATACGGCGTTACATTTCGACATATTTTCCATAGCAATTTTCCTATGAATTTAATTAGCTTTTTATCTTCCCAGAAATCTATGACACCGCCATTACATACGTCAATTGATGCCATAAACTGCCGACGGGAGCCGAAGACGACCGAATATAGACGAACGGAATCAAGTATGGCCGCACGCATTCCGATTGCATCTAATAACCTCAAAATCGAATGCAAAATGGCGTATTGAATAAATGACGCCGCTCCGTTTAGCATTCCGACATGCCATATGTGTGTACGCATTTTCATTTGGGGCCATTGTCTTGGCAGATATTAGTATTGATTTCAATAAATAAATTAATCGTATGGCTTCGCGAATAGCATTGGTTTGGCACGCGACGCGGGACCGACGATGAATCGATAAGTTCTCGATTGTGTGGCTATGGTCCGTCTGGTTATTACTGAGTTTATATCGTTTGACTCATGTAGCGTACGTGAGCCCGGCTGTTAACATCTATGTAATTTTCATTGTTAACAAACTAAGCAAATAGCTTGCAATTGTCAACTTAGCTACATTACATGCGTGCGGACCACACACGGCCTGCTCATGCGAAAAATTCCTTTTTCACGCGCTCGCTTTGGTCTTCGTCGATGCGACGACAACAGGAGGTACCTTCTTAGAGATTCCTGTTGATCCTAGACATGTCTTCATTATCAAGAGGAATCTCTATGCACTACACATGTATGAATAAATATCATAGAAAACCTATACAAACATACGAGTATGCTGGACAACGCCAACAACTTTATGTTCTCTCAAGTAAGCATTGTTATCAATGCTTGTAACTTCTCTGCATAGAAAGACACCCAAAAGTCCAGGTGTAGTTCGTTGCCCCTCTTCAAAATTTCTGGTTGCCTAGTAGTTCTAGTTTGTGAGTGTCTATCAAAATCATCGTTGCCTCAAGCTATGTAAAGAGCTGAGCTGTATCTTAATCCACAAAACGGATAAATCTATATACCTACAAAGGGGCAATTAAGTCTACGAAAACATATTTTTTATCCATATCTAAAGAAATATCAGATTTGATGTAAATCCAATAAACATGATCACTAATAGGGACTTGTTACAACAAGTGATACGGTTAGCACAACCTACTTATTACCACTTGAGCACTAGGTCAAGAACACTTGATCTGGGCGATTTATCTAAAGACTGATTTCTTAGCACACACCCACGAAATGTCAACACTTAGAGATAAATGCTAAGTGGGAATTTTACTGCATTACGTATAGCTTAATTTAGGCCTTAACTCGTAATCAAAAGTTATGATGCAGCCTAGCAGTCATATACATACTGCAATAATATTGGTAGAAACCTGGGAGGAAAATTAAGACAGGCAAAATTACAGAACATTGAATTTCTTGGGCATTAAAGTTTCGTCCAAGGAATTCAGTGACAACCTTTATCTAAAGTCTGAAGAAACACTAAAGAAAAAATTAATTCTCTTTTAAAACCAAGGGCAAGGGAAATGCAGAACATACTAATTAAAATACAGACAACTCATCATCCACCGACAACGATCATATCCGAATTTGTCAAAAACAACATCGCCAGAGACCACACAAGCTATCTTTTTAAAACATCGACAAAAAATCCAAACAGCCGTTTCGCATTCAGCCTGCAATGACAGCTGTCAATTGCAATTTTAACATGGAATATTGGCGGGAATGCGGAAACTCACCTTTGGATTTATCGAGTTTCGAAAATACTTGAAAGACTTTTAAATAAACCGCGCGAGATCGAAATACGGAGGCTGTCACCCTTACAAGAGAAAACAAAATGTTCACCAGTAATGCTAAAAATAAAAAAGATGGCAAAAGAGAAAATAACATTAATAATATTACGTAAAAGCAATGGTTTCCTACAAGATAAAGCTTTTCAGTGTGAAAAATGGTAGTTTGTGGGACATGATTGCGATCCTTGTTTCTAACTCGAAAGTTTTTTTATCTGATTTAACCCCGATGACACTGGCACGTCAAGAAATTAGAAGCGATAGTGTTTCGAAGTAGAGATAATGTAACAGGGATCCATAATGGTGTCCGTTTTTCAAAATCAAATAAAGGTAGGTTCCGTAACTTTTAACTTTTCTTTACTGGAAGCCCGAATTAGTAGGCTTCATCGTCGTCAATTTTCAGTTATTCTTGACTATAGTAAACCCCCATTTACTGGCTTCTATTTGTTTTAATCTCTTGTCAACTAATATGATTGGTTATTGTTATTTTCAATCACAACATCTGAGTTTTGACAGCTGATTAACTGATCAGAGAATATTCTATTAGATGGTAGGAACACATTTAATTGAGATGAGCCAAATTATACTAAAAATTAGACGATTGGCATATTTGAAGCAAGTAGCAGAAACATTTCGAACGAGACTGATATAGGAAAAAAATGACATGCTTAGCAAAGCAATATTGAGAAAGTATTTTAAAATAAACGGAGACATATTTTTTTAATGGTAATTAGCTCCCTAATTCCATAACACACGATCAGTCTCAATCTGAATCATTTTGAAGTATACAGGGTGAAATTGAAATCATGCGACAAATCGAAATGGAAGAGTGTACTCATCATTATGAACAACTTTTACTACGGGACCAAACCTGAAATCGCGATAACTAAATCAGCTGTTCCCTACATTTATGTTCGCATAACTCGTCAAAATGTAGAGAACAGGTGATTTTTTTTTTCGCGATTGCAACTTTGGTCCTATATTAAAAGTTGTTCATAACGATGAGTACAATCTCTCATTTCGGTTTGTCGCATGTTTTCAATTTCAACCTGTATTGCTAATCCATTGCTTCGTATGTTTGAAAAATGTGTCTGCTCAACGATGTAAATAACGCAATGAATGTTGTTGAACTGTCAAAATGAAACCCATTGCTACTGATCGTGTGTTACGCAATTAGCCCGCTAATTCTTATTAAAACAAGCATAAAGGTCATTGATTAGGAGGTTGCGTGTTACTAAGTGCCCATTACTGCACTAGGTACAAAACGCATCTGTCTCAAAATCAGCATACAAGGAACTACATCCCTACCTTCCATAAATCACTAAACTAAATTAATATCATCCGATTACTCGATCTCTCGATTGCGGGGAATCGATTAATCCGTAATAACAATTTGTCGTCGCCAGTCATATCTATCGAGCACTCGCCTACTTACAATAAAATAATGTATTCGTCGCTCGATCCTACGTAGCGGCGAAGCGTAGGCGCTTGCCGTGATTGACACGTCTTGATACTTGAACTGTCAAATTTAACATGTGTTTAAATTGACAGTGATGGGTACACGATTCGGTTATGGTAAAAAGTGGTTGTGTTGATTAAAATATTGGTGTTATTTGTAAGTGTAAGATGAGATTGGTAGAAGGTCGTCGTTCTTGTGTTGAGGTACTGTACTGTATTGATTTACACTCGTACACAAAGAGGTTTTAGTAAATTATTGATAATGAGAGATGCTACCAATTACTGATGTACATATGTTGTTGTTGCATATTTTGATGAAGGTTCTACGAACCACTGTTTTTTTTTGTTCGGTTACTAATTACGATCTCCACATTTGCTATTAGAAAGTTTTACCGACTAAACTGGTATCTATCTGCCAATAGTGCCAGAGCATTTGCAAAAAGGATGATCTTTTTTAAACAAACTATCAAAACGTTTTATCCACAAATAACGAAACGCAATCAAAACTTGGTAAGCGGCATTTATATAGTTTCATACAAACTACATACTATAGTTAACTATAGTAGAACCGAGTGTCGTGACCCTATTGCGTGTGTGAGTCATGTTAGCGGCGCGTGCGCAAGACTTTGAGGTTTTAAATTTCGAATATTCGAATTTGCATTAAGTTGGAACGATAAGGCACGCAATGATTGTATTAGATTATAAAATATGTATACTGTAGGTAAGTACATGGCAACGAAATCGGCTCCGTGAATCAGAAGTTATACCTACATAATTATGTAAGTATATAACCGTGATTGTTGTAATAAGCATTTGGTTTTATTTTTGAAAGTTTCGTATAATTTTTAAATGTAAGTTAATTGGCAGTTCACATTTCTTGGCTCTGGAAAAAAATCCACTTTAAAAAAAATAATTTAAAAGCAAAAAAGTCATAAAGTAATCCACTTGCGGAACATTCTCGGCAATGGAATGGAATTTCATTTTCAGAAGCTCGTTTATAAAATCGATCACATTAAAAGTGTTTGGTCTATGGTCTAGGTTTAGGGAGGACTTAATTTTTTCACGGAAGGGAGAAGAGAAAGGCTATCCACAGAGTGCCAAAACCAAGGTTGCCAGTAACAATAATAATGATGAACCTTTACAATTTATTACTTCAAAATACCGTAGACAAAACAGAGGTGGTACGAAGTAACGAGTCTATTATGCATTGCGTGGGCTCTATAAGTGTTCGAAGCTAGTTGTTTCAGTAATTACATAGTACTAATTGAAGTCTACTTAAACCGGTTAGGGAATACATTTGAATAATTTGACAATCTTATTTATATTTTTGACGGTTCAAGGGTATTTTGTGATGGATGATATCACGGATAGCACCAACTCGCACTTGGCTGAGGTGAACTAAGGCCCTCTTCCGAGAGGATGCTTGAGTCGTAAAAGTGGGTTGTCGATAGGCTGATCCTCTGTATAAGGCTTCAAATAAGAGTTTAAAAAAAAAATTGCGCGTGCAGCACAGTACCTACACGTAATAGAAGTGAAACTTCTTAAAAAAATAAATAATAAGAGAGATTTGGTGTGAGAAACAGAGAGAGTTATATCTTTATTCTCTCTCAAGTAAGAAATGTGCCTAAACGTGACGCGTCCTTGAAATATTACTGTGGTGTCAGTCAACAAATTCACAAGCTGTATTTAGAAAAAAAAAACTGTTTTTTTCTAGCCTCTACCCAAATGTTCTTACCAAGTTCCAGCCAATTACTGTCAACGATCGAGTTCAACAAAAGAAAGCTGTGACTTACAAAATAATCATATTTTCTCCAATGCAATGCTTAGTCTTGCTTGTGTAGGTACCTACATGTATGTACAGACGCCAGCACGTCAAGTTACTACAATCTGTCAAATTTCTTTAATAGATTTTCAACTTTATCGCTAAAGCATAAGGTTCAAAGTTGATTGGGAAAATTTGACAGTTTCGGGTAGCTTGATGTGCTGGCGTCTGTACCTACCTAGTCAACTGAATCACATACAGTGCACATCATCGTCATCTGCCTAGCCTTTTTCCCAGCTATGTTGGTGTTGGCTCCCAGTCTAACCGAATGCAGCTGAATACCAGTATTTTACATGGAGCGACTGCCTATCTGACCTCCGCAGCCCAGTTACTGGATAATAAGATACCCCTTGGTAAGACTGGTTGTCAGACTTTTGGGCTTCTGACGACCCGTAGCGACTGTCAAAGATCCACGAATGACAGCTGGGACCAAGGGCTTAACGTGCTTTCCGAGACACGGAGGAGTCTCGGTATGTAAAGATGGTCACCTATCCACAGACCAACCGCGGCCAGCGCTGCTTAACCTGATCGATCGACTTGTGTGACTGTTATTATTTAGACACGGTCCCCTCACTTAACATACAGCACATGCGATCGCGAATTCTAATTACCTCAAACTAAACTCAGGGTCACCACGCCTTTTTTAACCACGGCAAGCGTTGCTTAACCTCAGTAAATCAAACTTGTGTAGCAACTCATACTGCTGGAAAGCGTCAAAATTGTCTATCTTAGCAACATTTAATTTTAATTGTTTTTCACGTGGGTTTAAGTGATAGATATCATCAGAGTACTTATTTAATTTTGTAGTTTATTTTTTAAGGTTCTTAAGAATTATTTGAACAAATTCAAATCAGTTAGGTATTCAAATTAGGATGAAAATCAATGTAATTAAGCAAAGTTTTATAGAAGATAGGTACAGACAGGCTAGCACATCAAGCTACCCGAAACTGTAAAACTTTCCCAATCAACTTTGAACCTTATGCTTTAGCGATAAAGTTGAAAATCTATTAACGAAAGACAGATTGTAGTAGCTTGATGTGCTGCCGTCTATACAGTAAACCCACGTCAGTGGTAATAAAACAAGTATAAACTGTACCTACCCTTATTGCGTAACATACAATCTTGACTTTGACTTTGACTTTGAATAATTTTGAAGGATATTGCTAATCCATTGCTTCATATGTTCGAAAAATTTGTTTACTCAACAAAGTAAATAATGCAATGCATGTTGTTGAACTGTCAAAATGAAATCCATTCCTACTGTTAATGTGTTACGGAATTACCCCGCTGGCCTATTCTAATTAAACTCCGTACCTACTTACCTACGCTAGGCCAGCTCTATGTCAAAAAGTTACCACCGACAGGAACAGACACGAAAAAATAATCAAAATCGGTTCAGGCGTTTGACAGCTACGATGGCACAGACATACACACACGTCAAACTTATAACACCCCTCTGTTTTTGTCGGGGGTTGAAAAGAATCATGCCTGCCTCTAAAAAGTTTTATTTACCGGGACGAAAAACTTTTTTAGACTTATTAGCCAAAAATCTTTAAAATCTTGAGAAGTCTAAATATTTAAAGGAAGTCCAAGTGTTTGATAATTCATCCTTGAAAGCATTGCAACCAGATAGATTCATTCTCACAACGTCAGTATCAGCTTGGAAGATGGACGATTTCAGAGAAAAAATTAAGGATAAAATATTCAAGTACATACTCTCACGCCCTTGCCAATTCCAAAAACGCAAGATCCAAAATACGAAAAAAATCTGCGAAATATTTAAGTTCTGACAATGTAAGACCTGCAGTTCTTTGTGTTATGTACTGTCCACACGATGACAAGATAAAATAAACAATAATTACACTTATTTATAAGTAGGAAATCATATATGCGCAGAACCAATTTTCCCAATGGTCTACCTCCCATAACGTAGAGACCCTTTTAAGATTTTCTTTATAGCCGCATCAATTTACTATCATACACCTCAACCACATGAAAATCACTCTTATGGTCCGCAAATAAGGATCAATATATCAGCAAACAGAACGTGGTAAGTTGGTTATCAGATGTGACAAACGGAATTAATTGAATTATTATAGTTGACGTGTGTAGAATGCTAATAATTGTTAGTCGGTTCGCTTTTTGTTCGTGTTTCCTGGAATAGTTTCGTGTTATTCCGTCAGTGTTCGGCCATCGTTCGGAGAATTCGGCACGGCATGAATATGTCTAGGTTTCGAGTTAACGCGAAACGCTATCCAACTATATCTGTTACTAGTGTGATTTTGGAAGCTTTGAATTTTGGGTTGTCACGTTTCCATTGAAGAGGCCGCAAGAGCTCGAAACAACAGTATGTTTACGTAATAGGATCGAAATTCGATATCACAATAGTTTGATCTATAGTAGTAGTATCTCCAATCATTAATATTGGTTGCACCATCAACCACCCGCGGTTTTATGGCAACTGTCCCCATTTTCGCTGAAGACTGGGTGCTACTAGCAATCGACTGTGACGGGTTAAGTCAAACCACAACAACACATTTGCACATCACCTATTCCTTTGATACTACACAGTGTGATTTGGCTATAAATCAAAAGATTAGAAAATAGTCAACGATTTTGACTGAAGGATATATGGATAAACTCCATAATATCTCCAATACGACACAAGAAATAATCCTCTATCTCCTTCACCCCAATTATCACGACAACAGATCATGAAAAACACAAAACAAAGCAATAAAGCCTCCAAACCCTTCATTAAATTCATATTTAATGGCGTCCACAAAAATATATTTATACATCAAGATTAATATTACCATTAGCAAGACCTAACCTTATTTAGAAGAGTGTAAAAACTTGTCTCTGGTCCCAAAATGGCGGCTGAACGAGATAACACCAAAAACAGTAGCATTAGTTGGAAATATCCAAGATATGCCTTTTGAGGTACTCTTCAAGTGTTTTAATTATAAACATTATATGATACGTGGACTTGGATTAGGAGTGAAAGGTGTGCGGTAGTACCCAAAAGACATTTATTTATGTCTGTTTTTCCTTACGAGGTGTGGAGCATGTGCGTGGGTCACTACTGTAGATGCAAAATCAAGTATGGCTCAGTAATGTTCGGTCAAAGGCCATAAGGCAGATTTTTGACTGACCTCTAAGCTATTATCATAATTAAAAAAAAAGGTTTGGCAAAAAGTGATGCACTGGACGATGTGCCGCTAGGAACCCCTTTTATCAGACTTGAGAATCTTGAGATTCATGAAATTCCACTTAAATGGTGTGTTTTCGGTACTTTACACTAACCCATTGAACGAGACACAATAGAAGTTTTATTTTTATCACATCTGTGGGCGTTTACTGTCCCGCAAAGTGTTAATTTATTGAACCTGGTAGTGATATCTCAGTAAAATCAATGCAGTACTTTAGAGGGCTAACTAGGCTTATCTAGCTATAACCTGAAGCTACCAATGGTAAGAAAACACGAACGGTTTTTGGACATAGTAAGATTCTATCCACGGATTACCAGATAAATCACAACCTATAGAAACAACTACACGCTCTCCGTATTGACAAATTCCGTGCCATAGATACCGATGTGTTTTCCCCCATAAATAGTAAAAGTTGAAGTGACCACACCGGTAGCCTTGGCAACCGGTAGGTATCCAATCACTCGTACATTCTAAGCATCGATATTTTAGGCCAATTTATAGGTTATTGGTTCAATTCGATACTTGTAAGACAAAACCGTAATGAATAGCTCAGATTGAACTGCGGGACGTAAATGTCATACATTAGCACCTTCATTTGTTTCCTTTGACAACTTGACAGTATCCATCGCTGCATGTTTAAAACATTGGTCTTCATAGGTATTGTTCAAGTGCCAAAATTAATACGGTCAATAATATGAGAGTGTGGGGTACGTTAAATTGGTGCGAGGAAAGATTTCGCGAAAAAAATGCCGTTAGGAAAGTTTTGATTACGAATATGGGTGGCTATAAGAGTAGAAGAAAACCAAAGAAATGATAGATGGACTGTGTGAAAGATGATATTGCTAGATAGGAGATAGGGATGACTATGAGGTGACGAATAACAGAGAAGGACCTATGGAAGAAGAACTAATGTTGCTCCGACTCTAAATCTATTGAGCTAAGGACAAGAGAAAGATGATGACGTAATATCTTTGCAGTTTATTTCTTTTTGTTTACTCATAATAATATACATTGTAATAAAAAATTAATGCAATTACACAAAGAATGCTTTATCAGGCCATTAATAAAAACGTAATCTCTATAAGGATTTCTATAATAATTTATGTTATGTATAGAGGAAGTATTCTCCATAATAACTGTGATACATAATAGAGACATCAGCTGTCTCATTTATGTGTAGAAAAATGTCTTATGACGTTGGCTTGAATGCAGCGCAGAACAAGTTGCTAAAAATGTTACATAAAGCGAAGTTATAATAGTATACACAAAGTGTAAAGGTGTATTTAGTCAATAGACTGATAAAATGTACTCAAACGAAAAGGGTTATTATTAATCTATGGATATTGGTAGGTCTATAGAGACATGAGGAACAGGGTTTAAAGTTCACACATTCTCCATAGAAAAGGGAGGATCCTCCGACCAGATGGGTGTCGCGTCTGGGGGACAACTGCCCGACGATTGATGTTGGGCGTTCTGTACCTATATGCATATGCTAGTTGCGCGGTAAACTCTGCTTGCGCGATGCAGGATTTTACGTGACGTCAGTGTGATGCGTAGTTCGCAGGTCGCGATATAGGTGCCGCCACAGGTCTATCAAAAAACGCCATTTATCCTGACTATTTTAGTATTCCAGACTTTTTGTCATTATTAACTAGGGCCCTATTAAATATGCGGCTAATTATTTTTTAAATTATTTTTAAATGACATGATTGTCATATTTTCACGACAGGTGCTGTTTAATAAAGCTAAAATATGAAAAAGAACTGACAAAATTGTCAGATTGTCGGTTTGTCAAACCGACACCTGTCGCCGGTCGGTTTTAATCAATAGGGCCCAAGTACAAACAAATGCATACCCCCTTTTCGCCAAACAAAAGGCCACTCGAACACAAAACCTTATCATCGGCCTGACCTTATTGGCAAATCAAAAAATGGCGGCCCTTAGCATAAGAGCGCCAATAAAAAAGCAATTTCAATAACATAAAGCTTCCTGCACATTCAAATCATAACAATATTACTCACTCCTGACTCAAGTCAAGCCTCCGCTTAAGGTCTTCATTTAATTAAGTACACTAAGTATGTACGGCAACGCGTACTGATACAAGGATGTCATTATCGCAGTGTGGTGCCACCTTAAAAGGCATGCAATTTAGCCAATTAACGATGGCAGGCTCAAGGTCGAAGCGGTTATTGAGAAAACGTGGTGTAACATAACCTTAAGAGTGATAGGCAGTCTACTCTAGAGCACTGAGGAGCTTGATTGAAATTGATATGAAAACTTTATTAATGTGGCCCTGGGCTGATTTGGTATCGGTATCTGAAGAAGAAGTGTTTTGGTCGAACACAGACTCAAAGACTTTATCTATCCTATCTCTGAAGATGGATCTTTAAATCACTGGCTAGACATAGAAATTTTATTTTTAAACTGGATAATATTTACATAAGCTAACAAACTTTAAATAATATTAATAAAATGTATATGTATATAAAAAAGAAGGAAAATAGGGCATTAAAAAATTCGTCCGTATCGCCGTCAACAGGAAAAGTGCCCAAAAGGCTAGCAGCATTTCCACGTTGTATGGCGATGCAGGCTAGACGTAGTAATGTCAGAACATATTACCAAAATAACTGACCTCGGTAGACCTATACAGACTTAAGTATTGCCAATATGCAAGGATCTCGGCTCTTTGGATTTTATTAACTTACATGCTCCATTATGCGTGTTCTATTTTCTTCATGAGTAAATACTTCAAGTCTTAATAAAAATTATTCCCACAAAATGTTATATATATGTACGTACTTAATCCAATTTTCAGAATTCGATAATTGATCAGGTATGGTTTCTAAGAAAGCTGCCATATATGGAGAGCCAGTTTTTGGTGATCGTCTGTGCACGCAATCACAGACAGCAAAGCTTTGGAGATCAAAATGTTTTCGTCTAACGAGGTAAGAAGCATTAGTTGATTTTTTTTGTGACGTCTGTACCACGTAATGTCCCGATTATAATATATTCTACTGAAACACTTGAAAGTGACCTTGAGCTGTTCTGATATTGGTTTGTTACCTCTGACATGCGGCCTACTGCACATTTTAGCAGTTTTAGCTGACTTCACATATATTCTTATCGTACAATGAGAGATCAGCATATACTGGAAATGTACCTATAGATAGTTTGTTTGTTTGTCGTGCGTACCCCATTGAATACATAAAGGGTCGCAGGGACATAGAAGCGCAACCTGTCACCATGGATTCTGTACATGATGCTGAACCCCCTGAGTTGAAATTTTTACTTTAGCTGTTACGTACATTTTGCACTTTTCGTTTTTTTTTATGACTGTGGAAAAATTTCTCCGCTTGTGGGTCTAGAATCATGTGCTGAATTCATCGTTACAGTTTGGGCATTAATGTCCTGCCATTCTGTACTGATTGACTATCTTTTACTTGCAGATAAAGCAAAAAAGATGTTACATGTTACATTCTTGATTTAAGCAAAAAACTTCATACTCCGAATTATTATACAAACTTTTGAGTAAAATTTTGGGAAAACCCAACATAAGCAGACGCAGTTTTAGAACCTAATTGTTTTCTTTTACATTTGTTAACTGCTAACTAAGAGGATGTCAACAATCAATAATACCCTCTAACACAACCACATAAGAAATATTTTAGCTCTTACTTAAAGGTACTACAACTTTGAACTATAACCTCCTGTAGGTACGCATGATATGACCGGGGAAACCCATGGTTTGTTTACAATTCCAGTCGATATTAATTAATGAACTGACGTCAAAGCATGCTGATACTGTACGAATATAGAAATCAGTACCTATTTATTATGACGTCGACCAAAAGATACGGAACGGGAAGACGTCAGAGAGATACGTACGAGAAAATGACGCCTGTTGCATCAAAATATTCTGGTAACGTCACTAATAATCTGGAATCTATAAATAATTGTTATGTCAAAGATATTTTAAATCTATCTAATCTAACTAGCCTGTATTCTCCCACTGCAGAACAGAGGCCTCCCTCTCCCTTTTTCACACAATTCTGTGTTTTGCGAGTGCCGGCCAGTCCTTTCAGTAGGCCGTAGGAGTTAAGCACGTCCCCCATCTTCATCTCAACCTGCCGCAATACGTCGTGCGTTTACAATTACGTACATTTAAAATAATAATTTAATCATTTATTTATTGCCATAATGTACAAAAGTGTGTACTAACTATCCATAATAATTATGTTCTTTAAAATAGCATTGACGAGCCAGAAGCAAAATTCTTCAAGTATCCTGCTTTGTGAAGTAGTAGAAGCAAAAATAATACTTACTCCTCACGCGAAAGATTCTAAGCAATGGACTGCATTGGGTTCGTTTGGAACAAGTCCTCAATATCATCTTTCTAGACTTTAGCCAACTACACACACCGGCACAATTAGGGGAACACAAAAAAAAGGTCGTTTTTCTTAACAAATTTATGTAGCACATATTTTTTTTAGTTAATCAATAATTAATTGCACTCAAACTAACTGAAATAAACGCTAAAGTGACTCACACAATACTTCTACGTGAAGAAATAAACAAAAATGCCAAAAAATGAGAATTGAACGTTTTTTCCTTAAAAGTGAAATCTGTAAACATTTTCAAAAATGACAAAAAAAAAGGAGTTTTAGTATCGGGTTTTGCCGCCACGGGCTCTAATTAAAGCCTGTACACGATTTCCCATGCTTCGGATAACGTTATCAATGAGTTCTTGGGACAAATTGTTCCACTCTTCCACTAACGCTAATTTAAGTTCCTCCACATTATTAGGGGCTGGATTTCTTTGTCGAACCTTTCTTCCCAGGTAGTCCCAGAGATGTTCTATCGGGTTCATATCCGGTGATCGCGCTGGCCAGTTCATCAGAGTGATGCCTACTTCATTAAGGTAGTCACTCACTATACGCGCAGTGTGAGGGCGTGCGTTATCATGCATGAAAATGAAATTTTCGCCTATGAATGGGGCAAAAGGCATGACATGGGGTTCTAAGACTTCTGTAATGTACCGCTGTGCAGTTAGCGATCCATTACTGATGATCACTAGCTCCGTGCGGGCTCCCAAACATATGCCACCCTATACCATAACTGACCCTCCACCATACGACACAGTTCCAGTGAAATTTGCTTGGTGATAACGTTCCCCTCGATGTCTCCACATTGTTTCCCTCCCATCCACGAAATTTACACAAAATCGGCTTTCGTCACTGAACAAAACACGGCCCCACTCATTAGTCCAATCTTGGTGCTCTCGAGCGAATGCTAATCTTGCTACACGATGAGCTACCTCGAGTTTTGGGGCCTTTGCTGGCACGTACGAGTTTAAGCCAACTTCATTCAACCGTCTTCTAACAGTCCTTTCACTCACGTTGACGTTACGGACTTCTGCTAAACGATTTCGGGTCTGGACAGCTGTTTGACAACGATTTCGTAAAGTCTGCATGACCAAGAAACGGTCATCCAAGGCGCTAGTTGCTCGATTTCTGCCCTGTCCTCGTCTGCGCACGAACGATCCAGTCTCCCTATAACGTCGGACGACGCGATGAATCACCGATGTCGATACACCCAGTGCGCGACTGACTGAGCGATAGGTGTGCCCTTCCTCGATCATGGTTACAGCCCTAGCCACAGAAGTTGCTGGTAAATCACTCATTTTGTATCAGAACAATGTGCACTATTCAAATGTAAACAGTTAAATGACCCACAGTCCCTATTCGCAGCATCCACTAAAGTTCTTATCAGAATGAGTACAAAACGTTAAGTCAGCAAATTCTTAAACAACCATAAATTCTTGTCAAAACACTTAAAATTAAAGTTGGGGGTACTTAAAACAATCTGTTATGAAGTTATTAACACTTAAACAAAAACTACTTATAAAAATACCCGACAATGTTAGAAAAAATCAACCTTTTTTTTGTGTTCCCCTAATTGTGCCGGTGAGTGTATATTGGGGTCGGCTTCCAGTCTAACCAGATGCAGCTGAATACCAGTATGTTACACATAGAGCGACTGCCTATCTGACCTCCATAACCCAGTTACTGGGTGACACGATATCCCTTAGATTGGTTGTCAGAATTAAGGGCTGAAACAAGTCCTATCATAAAATTTAAGCAGGTCGGTTCGTATGCTCAACAAAGATCAGTGAGCCTAAACAATATTTTAATATTCTAGTTTCGTTACATAATATTATTCGGAATAACCTATTGCATTAAGGAAATCGGAGACCCATAACATAGTTAATACGTAGATACTATCAGCTGCAACCACAAAACACGTGGCATTTTCAAGGGACGCACCATTTAAATCAATATAATTATTGAAATAGAAATTGTTTTTCATATAAATGGTACTTATGCCAATTTACCTTTAAGTTAATGTGGTTTTAAGAACAAATTCAAATTACAATGGCTTAAGTATGTGGTTTTTAAAACAAACACAAATTATAATTTTAACCTGGAATTAAAAAGGGAAAACCAAATTAGGCCAGTAATTGATTTACTTCCTTTAGCCGCGTTTTCCCCTTAGCGAATTTGGTGAGGTTGCGATAACCTTCTAGCGAAGGATGTGACTCAATTGGTTATTATTATGTATAGAACGACCACATCCTTAGCAGTGGCGTTCCTAGAGGAACATTTTTAGACCAGACCACACCAAACTTTGTAAGACCTTTTCCTTTCTTTTAAAGTATTAAGTAACATAAATATTATGTCCATCAATTAGAAAAGTTTTGGGTATGATTGTCCATGGCTATATCACAGTATAAATAAATATTACCGTGGCTATATTAAGAGTAAGGGAAGGCCAAAAAAACGATAGACTGATGGACTGTGTGAATGATGATATGGTTACAGAGGGGGGTGATTATCATGATGACAACTAATAGAGAAATATGGAAGAAAACGACACAAATGTTGTTTAAATAAATCGGGAATCATGATGATGTTCACCCGTTACATACCGCGACCCCTCCGTGCCTCGGAGGGAACGGAGTACCAATACGGGTAACCAATGGCCCTCAATGGCCCAAAAAATCTGACAACCAGTCTTACCAAGGGGGTTACCCAGGGTTGTGGAGGTTAGATAGGCAGAAGACTTTTATATAATTTTCAATAAAAAAAAACAGATTTTGTAAATATTTAGAAAACACTTATAAATCTAGTTTAAACGCGTAGCTGTCGTAGGAAAGGGACATTTTGAGAAAGGGTCATTTCGGGAAGCGGACTTTTTGGGAAATGGATGTTTCGGGAAAAGAACATTCTGGGAAATGGATATTATAGGAAAGGGTAATTTCGGGAAGGGGACTTTTTGAGAAATGGACGTTTCGGGAAAGAGACATTCTGGGAAATGGACATTATGGGAAAGGGCCATTTCGGGAAGCGGACTTTTTGGGGAATGGACGTTTCGGGAAAGGGACATTCTGTTATGGGAAAGGGTCATTTCGGGAAGGGGACTTTTTGGGAAATGGACGTTTCGGGAAAGGGACATTCTGGGAAATGGACATTATGGGAAAGGGTCATTTTGGGAAAGTGACTATTTGAAACCAAGGGACATTTTGGGAAAGGAACATTCTGAGCCTGAACGGCTCCATGTAAGTTACTGGTATTCAGCTGCATCTGGTTAGGTTAGGTTAAATAACAGGCACAATGAAAAACAAAAGCACACATACAAAGGGATAAAAAAAAATTGAAATTTCTTAAGAAATAAGCAGTAACGTTGTACTCAATGCTAATATGTCGTATCTGTATCAATTTTACTGTTTGTACATAAAAATAAATAAATAAAAGTGTCGTGATGGTCAAAATGTGTATTATGAAACTTCGTTCCAAAAAGCATGTTTTGACAACAACACTAATATATTGCTAATGAGATGATGTTTTCATTAATTGCAGGACACCCTCATTTACGTCATACTGATAGTGGTTTATTCATAATACTCCTTAAATGTAGGTATGTCTGTCACAAGTATCTTCCTTAATACCTAACCGAAAATTCCCCATTCGCGACGTTTCTTCGACAAGAAATCAGTCAAAAACTAGCTAAGAAACTGTTCAAAGTTAACGAATTTACGGTAATTTTTATCGCAGCGCCTACTGGGGACTTCTGTCAAGTGGTATTCCCATATTTGACCGATAAAAATATATACCATTACTCATCAAACTAGTGAATAATAGCTTTAAGAAGGGCCAAGTTACTCTTGCGTTTGGGCAAAGAAATGTCACTCGAATTTGGGCTCTGTCACCTGGCAATAAGCTCGCTAATTTGTTTTGGTGGGTAGATATTAATAGTTGTAAACTGCTTACTATGTACTAGTACATGCTGGCTGGCATTATTTTTTTATTCGAGCTTTATTTCATTAAGAGCGATACCATCGTGCCACCCACGCTTAAGGTATAATGACTTGCCATATCTACCTCGCCTAGTAAGACGGTACAGTCGTGAACACAAGGCGTACCGTTAATTTTGACCCATTTTCAAGTCTTAGTCACATGTGGTTGTACCAAGCGGAAGTTATTATAAGTTGTTAATTGTTTAAGTTCACAAGTTATAACAATGTCATCAGAGTTTATTAAACTATGTTTAATAGCAATAGCTAAGGATATAAATTGTAGAACGTTATCAGGTTTGTTATCTAGTCTAGTTCAATATTATCTGACTAGCTTCTGACATGTTTTAACATAAAATATATCCTATGAGTTATGACATATTTTATGAAATATACACTCGGCAATAGGGGTGTGTAACTCTTTACGGAACCAACTCACTGATCCAGATCATTGAAGTGATTCAAAAGATTGGTTCAGTAACGTTTCAAATGCATCATTTGGATCTGAAACATTACTGTGTCTGTGCTTATTCCGCGCGACGCGTCACTCTCGAGGCGACTGAGCAGTGTGCGAGCAAGAGAGGGAGACTGAAATACACTGAGTTACTTAAGGGGCTTACATGACCTAAAGCGCGGTCACTGTCGGACTGCATAGAAAAGAAAGAGAAGCGCGATGACACAACGCTGGTAATTTATTGCAAAATATGAAGCAATTATTTAATTACAAAAAATCTATAGTTTGGAACTTTAGACTAAAAAACTAAAACACTAGTATTTCAGTATGTTGCTTGTAGAATAATCTGACAAAAAAAAAAACATAATGATTGTAAGTATATTAGTATGGTTTTTATTGTAAAAAGAAAGTTTTAGAGGTATATTCATGATTTTTTTCTATAGTATTAAATATGTAGTATTATGTTTTCAACACATTACCTACCTAGCATATATCCTGAAGAATATCATATATTTTTCTGATTTTGTTTACTATAGTCGATCATATACTTTTATTGTTTCTAAAACTTGCGTTTTTTTTTGGGTTTAGGTCCTGTATGCCCCTTAACTATAGACTCGCGAGTTGCGAGTGAGCGGGCGACATAATTACAATCTATACAAGTCAAAAAGAGATACCAAATGAGATGTGTATCACTCATACTCTCACAGATTTTGATTCTGTATTTTATATCCTTTGAACCGATGATCCAAATGAGCCAAATGTAACATATCAGTGTTTCGGATCATTTCAGTGATCGAGATGCAAATGTTCCAATCGCCAAAATGATACACTTTGCCCACCTCTACTCGGCAATACTGCCGGTTGATTCTGTAAAAATCTCACCGTGAAAACTTAGGTGAAGTGGGTTTGTTTTTGCTAGCAATTGAACTATTGACAGCTCACTCCACGCTCACTTCACCGAAGTTTTCACGGTGAGATTTTTACAGAATAGCACCGCTGTAGCTTCCCATAAGAGAAAGAATTTTTGGAATCGGATCAGTAGTTCCAAAGATTACCCCTTACATATAAACTCACAAATATGCATTTTCTGATTAACAACCTAAGCTGGTGGTTGATGATAGTGCAATAATAAATAATCTATTTTGGAAAAAACCTAAAAAGGGTAACATACACAGTACACTCTAGACTCAAACGATTAAAAGCGCAACCTTTAGAATAGTAAATAAAAATCTTTCAATATACAGCATTTATCAGAAATGTGTGGTCATATTTTAAGAGTGTGGCACCAATCTTGAAAAAATAATTAATCAGCGGTCCCATAGTAAACGTCAATACCTATTCGATCCAAATGTATGGGAAGCTGATAATTTTTTCGCGATTACGACGTTGGTCCCATGGAGACAGTTGTTCAGTTTGATGGTCTACCACACTATATATCATGCACAATATTGAAAGATTTGTTTACTATTTTATTTTCTTTTTCACTTAGTTATCACTAATTGCTATCTCGATGGGAATTTAGTCAATAGACAATATATGTACATTCATATTGTCTATTAAATAAATTCTCCTTATCTATACAATGTACCTCTATCTTCTGATAAGAGCATAATACCTTTATAGCTAGGATAAACTACCGACTGTTTTCCTGTTGAGCCCTGTACGGTATTGTAATGATATACATATTGTAAAAGTGAATTATCTCCTTGTAACAGAATTTTATAAAACCGAGCTTTTTGCGAATTATTATAAATCCAAACATGTTTTTTAAAAATAAGGAGTTACTCCACTTTTACAATGAACGACACATATTATATAGCTCTGTTTTAATTCAATATTTTTAGTACAAATTTATTGTAATTTTGATATGAATTTACTGCTTCATTAGTCTAGTGGTCGCAAGAGCTACTGCTGAACATGAGATTCTGGGTTCGATTACCGGTTCGGGCAAAGTGTTGTAGCGGTATCTACAACGCCACAAGCAAAACAAAGCGTCATACTGACGTCACGCAAAATCCTGCATCGCGCAAGCAGAGTTTACCGCGCAACTAGCATAGATACAACGGCCCGACATGAATTATCGGGCAGTTGCCCGCCAGACACAACACCCGTCTGGTCGGAGGATCCTCCCTTTTCTATAGAGTATGAGTGAACTTTACACTCATACCTCTATAGTGTTATTAAATTTTCTATCTGGGATTTCTCTGTAGCAGCTCTGAGTCTAGATTTGTGTCCTGTTGATGACAATAGGCCCCCCCTGTTACCAGTGACTTTCATTAATGGCAAAATGTGGGTGTTCTATAGGTAAACTTCTGCTTAACCCTTTGGGGAATACAGGCGTGATGATAAGTAAAATTAATTTTATTTCTATACGAAAGTATTGAAACACCGACTCCTACCTAACATTTCAGGCAATTGACAAATGTTATGCAAAATTAAACAAAAGGAAAACCACAGCACTAATTACGGTACAATGACAATTTTTGTTTTTCAAAACTTCTATAATGTAACCCAAGGTGTGAAAAAATCCTTATATCGCGTACGCTGCGGAAACTATTGACAATAGAGGAAAGTGATGTTCTACAGTTTTATAGAGGACATCAATATCTACAAAAAAGGCCTAAATACCATATGTCTAACTATTACAGTTATGTCACAATAACTACTTTTCCATGTTAAAAATGCAATAGTAACGCCGAAAAATCCTTAGGTATATCTTGTACCAATATCTACCAGTGCGAAGCCGTGGCGGGCCGCTAGTATTATTATAATTTATTTAAAGACTACAGCGTTCAACGCGATCTTTCTTGACTATGACTTCCATATACCCATTAAAAATACTAATTAACTGATTAAAAAAGAATAACACTTGTTGAGTCGACTATACTCAGTATACTACGCGCATTGCGTCGTGGCGCAGAGTTCACGTCCTCGCCTCCCGTGTTTTACCTCTCACAGAGAAAGTTACGCGAGGTCACCGTGATTATTAATCAGATAGTAAAACAATTGACAAGAGCCAGATCTACCATATTTTATTTATATACCTACTACTGCGAGCTCTTCGGTGCGAACCGAGGCAGGCGCTTTATTTTGTGTAATCAATTTCATCACCAATGCTCTCAAAACAGAAAACATTGTGAGGAAATCGGCATGTCTTAGAGTTAGAGCCAAAAAGTTCGAAGACATGTGACATATACCAACCCGCACTGAACCCGCGTAGTAGATTACAGCCCACTCCCTCTTGAAGAGAGGAGACCTGTGTCCCAGCAGTGGGAACATTATAATTAAAGTACCCAGCGATAAATATTGCACATCGACCTTTGGAAAGAGACTATCGGCTAATTTCGGCTTCGTAGAGCGTTATCTCTGTCGCACGAAATACAAACAGTTCGGTATCTATTAGGAGCTGTTAAAACAATTATGATTTGCTTCTTTTGATAATTATTTTTATTCTTTGTATAAAATACAAAAAAAGGTAAAGATCGATGTGCAATATTTATCGCCGGGTACTGTATACTGATTATCTGTACTATAGGTAATCCTCTACTTAACCCTTCTGGTAATACACAAGCGGGATGTTATGTTGTCATAACATGCCGACAGTACTATTATCACAAGGTAAATGTTCTATTTTTTTTACTAACAGTGCCCCGCGGTGTCACCCGCATAAATTTCCCGTGGGAATATCGAGATAAAAACTATCCTATGTCCTAACCCGGGACTCAAACTATATTTATACCAAATTTCATCTAAACCGGTTTAGCGGTTTAAGCGTGAAGAGGTAACATACAGACAGATACACTTTCCATTTATAATATTAGTATGGATGTATTCCTATTTTTATCTTTAAACCACATCGTAGAGTAGTTTTATGTCCAAATAAGGAAAAATGCATTGAAATATAACACAGCTGTAGTTTGGAACAAAATGGATCAACTGAATGTTATTATTTAGCCACTAGCCTCTCACGAGACCTCTATAGATGAATGGAAGTGAAAATTGAAAATTTTCCGACCCCAAGTAACATTTGACCAGAGGACCTATGGAAAAGTCAAGAATGTATTGGATTGACATGAGCTACCGAAAAGCTTACGTCAAAACTGTTGAAAGTCGTTGTCGAAGAACGAAACACTTTTGAAAGCGATTGTCATTTGTTTAGACTCTCAGGGCAGACAGAAAATGGCGTGACGGCTAAAATTGGCATTTGTATTGATTCAAAGAGCCCAGCCAGCCAGTATCATCATCAACAAATATCATTAAAACTAAACTAACCCAGTCAAACATGCTAATTAAGTCAACTCACAGAACTGTAGAAATCTAAGCTAAAAAAGACATGTAGGTACACTGGTATCGTCAGTAACAAACGGTGATTGATGGTTCTGTTTTTTTATCACAATAACTAAACACAGCTTAAATAATTATTACACATCACTTTATTATACAAACCGTTAGGCAGAGGTGTGTATCTATGTTATGACTAATTCTAAGTAAAAAATTAATCGGAACAGATTTAACATTAAAGCAACACAAACCATTTATGCATGGAATGTTGAAACAATCTAATTATTTCTTGTCCCTACGACAATAAAATAGATAATCTGACAATAATAATACATAGGAGTATTTTCAAACTATCAAATAAATCCTAACATCGAAATTAAATAATCGCCATTTTTTTTTTAATTATCTAAATAATAGTTGATCGACTATGGGTTTTGCCAATCTTTGACTAGCTTTAGTGAAAATTATTGTAAGCATTTGGTTAAATTTTTGTATGCAGACTGGGAACGTGATTACGGATACGCAGTTTAATTTATTGTCGTATTTCCGTCTCCACCTTGTATATTAACCGAATTTCATTGCTGTTCCAAATTCGAACATTCGAATCCAAGTCGGCCGGAGCAAAGACAATTTCCACAGATGCTTCACGGACGGCTTTGCTCTCAAGTGCGTATGCGGCACTTGCCCACAGACAATGGCCCACCTTCCATCCTGCGCCGCACCTGTGCTCTTGATGATCTTATGATGACTGCGTCAGTTAGCGGTGCGCAGCGCAGCTGAATTTTGGGCCAAAAGTATTTAAGCTTTCTGCCATCGATATGGTAAAAAGAAGATTGCCGACCATAATAACATACGAATAAGTAAGTTCAAGTAATCATCGTGATAGCTTAATTAACTTGCTTTATTTACTAAGTATCGCCTTTTAAAAGCAGGAATGTAACATTACTTATAAGGAACAATATTGCAAGTTCCGAACGACATTGTTTTTTATATATTTCCACTAACATTTATGTATTACAAGTTTTTATTTGTTTTACTAATGAATCTTTGTGGTTTTAATTGAATTCTTATTATGTGTTGGTAAAGACATTATATTAATATGGCTAAGTGTCTGGTAATGTTTTGTTGAGATACCTTTTAGTGGTAATGGAGTTATTATAGAGGTATGAGGCAATATCTTGCGCAGGAATAATTTAGTGAATACTTGTTGGCGTTTATGAAATTAACAGAAAAATTGCTGGGAAGAAATATTACTAGCAATGAGTTCAGATGGGTTTTTTTTCATTAAACGTTAGTATTTTTTTTTTAATTCAATCAATGTACTTTTGGCGCTTTTGTGTATAGAGAAATCATTCAAAAACATACGAGTATATCAATACTAATATAAGAAATGTGAAAGTAACTCTGTCTGTCTTTTACTTTATTAAACGGATTTTAATTAAAAGCACACAGGTAAACCACGACCTATGTAAGGACATGGGATACTTTTTATCCCGGTATGCGGTAGTACTTTTACGTGGGATAATTTCCGACCTCCACGCAGGTAAAACCACGGGCAAAAGCTATTATCCTATATTATGCTCTTCCCTCTTTTTTACACATCATATTATTATTTTAAGACTTTGTATAAATGTACTACCTGTATCCTGTATATATTTAATTGTAAATTCCACTATCCTACTAAAATTATAAACGTGAAAGTTTGTGAGGATGGATCGATGTTGGTTACTCTTTCATGCAAAAACTACTGAACGGATTTTGATGAAACTTTACAGTAATATATATTATACGTCAGAATAATACATAGGATATTTTTTATCCCGATATTCCCACGGGATCGACACTTATGCGGGTGAAACCGCGGGGCGCTACTAGCTAGTCACACTAATATTATAAAGGCGAAAGTTTGTGAGTGTTTTTTGTATGTTTGTTACTTCTTCACGCACAAACGGCTGAACCGATTTGGATGAAATTTGGCACATAGATATTTTATAGCCAGAATTAACAGATAGAATACTTTTTATCCCGATATTCCCACGGGATCAAAACTTACGCGGGTGAAACCGCGGAGCGCTGCTAGTTCTATTTAAAAACTAATGACTGAATAGAATAAAACCATAGCGAAATGAAAACGCAATTCCATAAGGATTATTAGCAAATACCAAGAAAATAATAAGAAACGGTTTATCAAGTCATGACGTCAAGGAATCTAATTAATTATTTAAAACGAATTGTATAAGGTTAGTACTGGCCACTAATAATATTTCAAAATATTTAAATTTCGAACTGTTTACAAGATTGGAAGTTTTCTGCTGACTCATCTGGGTTTCGACGATGCCCCGAAGTTTTAGACAGTCGTACATAGTTGCGGAAAAAATTGTTGAGTTTGTCCTTATTAACTAGCTTCAACTTTCTGACTAACTGACATTAAATTTTGACAATTCAAAAGTGCCTGTACAAGTTTAATTGAAATAAATGCTTTGAGTTTGAATAAAAAAACATATTAATACTACAACAAAAAAAAATCATTTCTGCTTTCGCAGTTCTTTTGGAAGAATTTTCAGAATAAGCAGTACCTTTGTATTCAAATTTTATATGTCGAATCTCTATGTATTTTACTATGTGTAATTGTGTACCTACATAGATAATGATAAAAAAAAATCCGAATTATAATTGTATTATTCTATTCAATATGAATATTAATTTGGTATTAGTATTATTTTTCTCTGTTTAGTTTTGTTTTTTTTTTATAAATGGCGTACCTAGTAGACCTTGAGTCGTGACAACTTTTGCCATAAGTAAACTCAAAGCCTCCAGCCAGGGGCTCTTTAAGTCTAAGATAAAGCATTATATACAGGATGTTATTGAATTAACGCAAAACCTCTTAAGGGGTCATTGTACTCATCATTATGAACAATTTTTACTGTGGGAACAAACATGAAATCGCAAAAAAAAAAATCAGCTGTGCTGTGCGCTGTTCCCTACATTTTGTCGAGTTATGCGAACATAAATGTAGGAAAATAGTAAAATGTAGGATTTTTTTTCGAGATTTCAGGTTTGTTCCCATAGTAAAAGTTGTTCATAATAATAAGTAAAATGACCCCTTAAGAGGTTTTGTGTTAATTCAATAACACGGTGTATATAGGTTTGATTTAGTAAAGAAACCAGTCACAATGTGACATTTAATTTATTTTATTGCAGAACCAAAATAAACACACAACAACCCGAATCTCTTCAAAGTAAGAGTGAACAGGCTTCTTCTGGGTGAGCTCACTCCATCGTAGACTTTGTCTCTGTCACCTCTGACCTAGACTAGAGTCAAGAGCAAATCCATTTCAAATAAAATAAAATTAATAAATAAAAAAGCACATTTGTATTTAAATACGTAATCCTTCATGCAATTTGAATTCATGAGTACCTACCTAATTTATCATTGTTAATATTGTAATTTTTTTTTGTTTTATTTGTTAAATCAAAATTATTTTTGTGTAGGTCATGTTAATAAATAATTTTTAACAAGGTCAATTCTTAATAATAATAATAATCAGAATTATAAAATAAACAAAAAGTTTGACCTCAAAATAGTATCTGATAAAATATCGTGGGTACCTAACACAAAAAAAAACACTTCGACGCGCGACGACTGAAAAGTTCATAATTGTACGCACACGACCAGACAAACAACAAAAAAAAAAAAGAAAAGAGCCGGTCTATTCAGTAAAAATCGCACCGTGAAAAGTAAGGTGAAGTGAGCTTAAAGTGAGTTGTCATTCCACCTGATGCTTAGGATTCACACTATTAACAACTCACTCCAAGCTCACTTCACATGTTTCATGTATTTTTTACAGAATAGGTCCGCGGGACGTTCTAATAATAAATTTAAAATCACTTACCTAGCATTTTACTCAAATCAGCATTATGCAGATCGGGATTCTCGTCAGCCAGCTTCTTTCTCTCGACCTTCGCCCACACCATGAACGCATTCATCGGCCTCCTTATCCTAGCCTCCTTTAGAGCCTTGGCCTGGCCCATTTTGGTCGTAAATGGGGCCCTAGCGTACTGCTGTGTGGAGTAGTCCCTGCCGGTATCGTAAGGGCTTCTGTAGTCATACTGCGTTCTATAGTCCAGGCCATAAGGTAGGGTAGACCATACTACAAGTTCGGGGCTCGTTTGTTCTTGCACTGAGTCGGCACTGTTTTCGACGGCTCCTTGCACGTATTGTTCGTAGGTCCGATGGTACGTAGGGGGGGATTCTGCTATGCCTGCTCCTCCGGAATCCATCATGCTGCAAAGAGAAAATTGGGATTAGCACGAAAGTTCATATGTCTTTAAAAATTATACAGTAATAGACAACGAGGCATGATACACGATTCTATAACCCTAGCGATGAAATATATCGTTGCTAATTTAAAAAAATATTCGCTGTCCCATAGATTTTGACCGCGTAGGTATTGCAGTTTTCTATAATGCAGCGGATTTTTAGGGTTCCGTACCTCAAAAGGAAAAAACGGAACCCTTATAGGATCACTTTGTTGTCCGTCTGTCCGTCCGTCTGTCAAGACCCTTTTTCTCAGGAACGCGTGGAGGTATGAAGCTGAAATTTATATCAATTACTCAGGTCTACTGTCCCTTGAAGCTGTGAAAAAATCAAACTTCTAAGCCAACGCAATCAAAAGATACAGCCGTTTATGCCGCAAATTTTCGACACTTGCAAGGGAATCAAAACCTACAGGGTGCTTCCCGTGAACTCAGAATCTTGAAATTTGGTACGAAGCAACGTCTTATAGCATAGATAAAGGAAAAATTACGAAAACCATAAATTTTTAGTTACATCACATAATATATTTTTTTTTAATAATTTTAAACTTACTACCCATTTCCTCATAAACGCGTAGAGGTATTAAATTGAAATTCATACCAAATACTCAGGTCTATAATACCTTTAAGCTGTAACAAAATCAAACTTCTATGTCAACGCAATCAAAAGAAACAGCAATTTAAGCTGCATATTTTGAAACTCGCAAGTACTCGCAAGGGAATCAAAACCTAAAGGGTACTTCCAGTCGACCTAGAATCTTGAAATTTGGCATGAAGCAACGTTTTATAGCACACATAAAGCAAAATTCCGAAAACCTTAAATTTTTAGTTACATTACAAAATATATATTTATTTTTTAATAAATATAAACTTATTACTTTTTTCCTCATGAACGCGTAGAGCTATCAAGTTGAAATTCATATCAAATACTTAGATCTAATTGCCTTTAACCCGTGAAAAAAAAAAAATTCTAAGTCAACGCAAAAACGCAAAACGCAAAAGTACAACCATTGATACCGCATATTTTGAAACTCGCAACTACACGCAAGGGAATTAAAACCTAAAGACCACTTCCCGTTGACATAGAATCTCGAAATTTGGTAAGAAGCAATAGCTTACAGCACAGGTAACAGAAAAATTCAGAAAAGCTTAAAATTTTAAGTAGTTATACCACCAAAAAAAAAGTGATTGTAAACATAATTGTAGTTACAGCAATGACCGCGAGTTATTATACTATGTATGGGGAGGGCAACATTTTTCAAACGGCAAAGACGACCTCACTCATCGTCATTCAATCCCGATGTTTTGGTGAATGTAGCTGTATAATCTAAATGCGTCCTAACTGCTTAAAGTGTTATACTTATAATTAAATTCAATGACATTATTATATTTCTTATTGTTGGTTATTATCAGACAGCTTGACCGCCGCCGCCGCCGCCGCCGCGTTTTTAAGAACTTTCGCAAGTCTGCTGCAAGGCTAGTATAAGTGTTTCAGTTATATTATAGATAAATGATATGTGTTAATATAAAATAAAGGATTACTTAAACGATAAAGAGATCTTTGTCTTAAATTTATGCTCCTTCATCTTTCCCCATTGTAATGTTATGAATTTCATTTTGCAATAAAAATACCATAGTTATGACTCGATTGTCGTAATGAACGAACTTTGTAAACCTTGCAGGTTTGTACGGAACCCTCGGTGCGCGAGTCCGACTCGCACTTGTTTATTATTTTAAATATTCATCGAATTCATAGAAAGAATCTCTATACTGGGATCTAGAATCGTGTGCTGAATTCGTGGTAACAGCTTCCGCGTCGATGTTCACCCCTTGCCTAGATTCATTAAAGCCATTTGCACAAAACAATGATTTAAACAAAGAACAAAATATCTAAACTGCATTTTTAGACACTATGTTGCAATTTTTCCCAATTATGATATTCATATTCAATCATTCTATCCTCTAAAAACACGTCATGAAGAAAAACCTAAATATTTCGATGTCGAGGAATTTTTCGACGCCATATTTTAGTTTCTTAATAGGTTTCTGATATTACATTTTTATTTTAATAGTTAGCGAGTTTTTTTTTAACCTCCTAAATAAAAACAATTTTTATTAGTATTTCAACACATTATGAAATTCACGATGAATTTGTTCATTTACTGTATAAGTATGCTATTTCAGTTTCAGTCACAACAAACAGATAAGTACCTACGTAAATACTAAAATAAATAAAATGACACCCACTAAATGGGTATACCTAACATTATAGAATGCGCAGTAAACAGAAGATATCCTCATGCGTCCATCTGTTAAAAACCC
The DNA here is from genome assembly GCA_927399505.1 of Luperina testacea. NCBI lineage: Eukaryota > Metazoa > Arthropoda > Insecta > Lepidoptera > Noctuidae > Luperina > Luperina testacea. Next base: position 8,122,824 of record OV656777.1, on the reverse strand, counting down.
AATGTAACACAATGTAACCCAATATAACCCAATGTAGCTATTTATTAATTATCACTGTATAACACGATTTAAAAACATCCTGCTACAAAACGTTCATTTGTTTTTAGTTTTATTTTCATGTTTCATAATGTTCTTTAGTACCTATGTTTTAGAAGTTTTCTGTGCCTTTAAAACAATGAATTGGAAGTTGTATTAAGCACAATATCGGTATCTTAAAATCTCGTTTTTTAAGATAATTGGAGAACACGAGAGAACAACCCTCATGCGCAAAAGTGTTTTCTGTATGGCTCCTATTATATTTAATAAATTACCTAAAAGTTGGAGAGAACTGCCCTTGTCACTTTTCGAAAATAAGCTGAGAAAGTTTTTAGTTAGTAAAGTGTATTACAATGTTGTAGATTTTTTAAATGAAAAGGACTTTTCTATTCCGTCTTCTAATATACATAGTTAAGAATAACAATAATTGAATAATGTGAATTATAAATCAATTGACTTTTGAATGATTCTTTTTGACTGCATAATAATGAATATTCCGGACATAATTTAATTTATTTTGACTATAATATACTTATACTATAATATCTTGACATCAATTATTATTTATTTGTTTTGTATTTTGTAATGGAATTTAGAATGACTATATGTAAAATGAAAATTTTTATACCTACAAAATTTGTACACCGTTATTGGCAAAACATGGACGCTCACAACATCTATTAATTCAATACCTTGCATGTCTGATTAGTCAGTTTATGTAAACGCATGTTTGACAAATAAATTATCTTTATCTTTACATACAAGTAAAAATATACGACTGGAGCCGAGAAAGCGCGATTCAGCGTTATTGACCGACTGGATCAGAGTATACCTACCCGATTCAGCGTCATCGACCCGAATGTGATGGTTCAGTTTCGTTCACTGTTCAGAAAGAGCGTAAAATGCGCCTAAAGAAGTTTTCACATCACTAATACGTTGTGGGTGTGGATATCAGTCGCTCCATGAAAAAAATACTGGTATTCAGCTGCATCTGGTTCAACTGGAAGCCGATCCCAACATAGATGGAAAAAGGCTAAGCAGATAATGGAAGGCGCTATGTTTACTCCTGTCGCATACATTATTAATAGACATCCTAAAGATTTCAAACATCGTGAGGAAACCGCCGTTTTCTAAAATCAAAAAATTCGACGACATGTGACATCCACCAAACCCCGCACTGGGCCCACGTGGCGGATTATGCCTCTCTCACAGAGAGGACGCCTGTGTCCCAGCAGTGAAAACTTAATAGGCTGATTATGCTATCCTTAAAATTTCAAGTTACCAATGGGAGGTTATCCTATTAAATTATCAACATGTAAACATGGGCCTTCCATTGACAGGTAGAGAAAATTCGTGAGAAATTGCGGCACGTATATGCGGTGACACAATTTGTGGCAGGTGACGTATTCATTTATTTGGGATACCCTATAATAATGGAAATTCAATTATTAAATTTAATCAACATGCTAAAGGTATCAACACAGCAGTAAGTACCATTCTGTAAAAATATCACTTGTGTAAAATGATCTTGACGTGAGCTGTAAATAGTGTCAGCCCCTAGCATCAGAAGGAATGACAGCTAACTTCACCAAAGTTTTTTCGGTTAGATTTTTACAGAGTTGTCTAGTCTCAGGTAAGCTATGTGACAATCAAATAAGCTATGTGACAAGATTGCATTGATTAATTATAAATTCTCCTAGAATTTCAAACATTCTCATTTCTAAATTTAATTGCCGCAGGTTGATTTAATTTGGCCAATCAATACGTCATAGTAGCTTAATTATTTTTTAACACCCTTGCTCGTAAAGCTGATGTAATTCCACCGGTTTTAAATATGTAAAGAGGGTCATAAAAAACACGTGTGTTACCAAAGCAAATAGTTAAGTTATAGTCCATACAAATTCCATAACAGCATTATTTGCCATTTCAAATTTGGAACTGATCGCCGCCGCACGACTCCAGCTGTGACTCCACTGCTAGTGAGCAGCGCGCTGTTGCTATTCAAATTTCGAACTAATCGCCGCGCGGCGCCAGTCAGTAGGCAGCGCTAGCGCGCTGTTAAAATGGCGTGAAAGCAACAGTGTGCATTCACAGATTGAGTTTATTTAAAATTAAAAAAAACAGTTTATTCGGTAAATTAAAGATTCCATCCAAAACAAAGCAAATATAAGTGCCAAAATAACTCAGACAATAAATTTGGAGCCACAAACGAAGAAGTTTTGCCCTGAGCCGCGCCCCTCTTCTACTGATGATACTTTTTTATTTACAAACTAATGACGAATTACAATGCTCTTCTGCCGCCTTTCAAGAAGTTTCGTCGTCTCCAACATTTACCCTAACACAAAACAATGACATTATGAATAGTAATAATAATAATAAAAACATAATTAAAAAACCAACTACAACTACGTATCATTTTAACAATTGTAATTTCACTAACTGTTTCAATAATTAAAAATGAACAAAATATAAAATGTTTTTTTTCTGTTTCCTCGCAAATGTGTTAAAAAACGTCGTACGATATACGTGCGTATGGTTATAACATGCTCGGCTCAATTACGCCCTCGCCTTCGGCTCGGGCTGAAATTCCGCCTCGCATGTTATAACCATCTTTACGCACTAATATCGTAATGTACTATTACATAAATAAATTGAAATGATGAATTGAATTGTTTTATGAAATTATTGATTTACGTAAATATTTATAATATTGTTTTAAACTAGAGAACAAAATGACAAACAAGTCTTTGATATTATTCTTAGTTAGTTTTGTTTGCATCAGGTATATAAAAAGTCTCGTTTTCCCTCCTCAAATAGGCCTCCCACATCGTCTATAGGTTTCAAGTAAAGTGTCAAACCAAGCTATGGAATTTGAAAAATCAACCCGTTGCCGTGGTGTCGTGTGCTTCGATATCGCTTACCGTTAACATACCGCTATTGCAGGAAGCGTGGTAAGAAGAGCCGGCAAGCGATAGTGATCGTGCTAATCAATCGACACCCGTAATGTGATTCGACTCGTCTAGCGGTAGACTGTTGCTAACTCTATGTCTGGAGGGAAGCGAGAAGTCGATACTTCGATGAAAAAATTAGATGATTTGAAAAAAGAACGAGTTTTATGGAACGTTGTGTGAGTTGAACCGACTGTTGCTAACTATGGCATAAAGGAAGCGAGAAGGCTATACTACGATTAAATAATAAATGGTTTGAATAAGAAGAGTTGGTAGAAGTTCGTGGAGTGTCGTTTTGTGAGCACAAACATGAAGATCTAGCAAGATCGTAAACTTATCGGTATCAAAAAGAATAAAAAAAAAATAAACCATGAAATAAAAAAACACCATTTTATTGGGAGCGTTAGAGTAGAACTAATAACATATGGGAATGGATAGCGAGAAACACGTTACTTTAACGTAAAACCATAGACGTATCTTGAAAAATAAATGGCAATGACTGGCTAGTAACAACGTACACACTAAACTTTATACTTTAATACGGACCCATATGTTCGCGTTTTGTTTCTCTTCACAGACACTTTTGTATCCACACTGATGAAAATGTTATAATTGGAGTTTCTTGGCCAGTTCTTCTCCATAGAGATCTACGTTTTGGAATGGGTAACTAGCCTCAATTTTCTAACTAAATGATCGACTTTTTGACTTTAATTCAAAAGTGCCTGTAAATGGTTTAATTGAAATAAATGCTTTGAGTTTGAGTTTAAACTGCCACTAAGTATAAGTTCGTTAGTAGGTTTTACGGAATTACCAGTCTGACTGTTTACGTTAATTCAAGTAATCAATATCAGTCAGTCTAAGGTGTTATTAGAATCAGTCAAATTGAGTGTTTACTGGCGCACTGCAAATTATCCTGTTGTCGACACTCAATCAAGGTAAGCCTTGATTAATTAGACAACGTGATCATTGGCAGTTTATAGAAAATGAGATGTTTTCTGTTAATTTCTCATGTAAGTACCTCTATATGAAATTGGTATTCAGACTATACATAAATGTATTGCTCTTACGCGGGCAATATCGAACGTATGTTTGTACGTATGATGTGTTTCTTACGACTTTACTGCAGGAACTGCTTGGCTGGCCCAAATGATATTCTATCAGCGATAACGATGATGGAAAAGTATGATAAGTATTAAGGTACCGAAAAGCACAATTGTCAATCTTTTAGAAAGTCGCACGACAGCACTTGTATGCGCTCTGCTGATTTAGGACCACTCTCGTTTTCGCAGTCCTGAGACCGAAACTGATAAAAAGACTTATCTTTTGAGATACCCAGCTAAAAGCTAATCGGAAAATCTTGACATCAACTAGATCTTTTCCTCCACAGAAGACCCTATTACGTGCGTAATAGTACTCGCAACTAGCGTGCGTGTATGGCCTTAGTGTAAGTTTTTTCGACACACGTTCGATTGCGAGCGCGTTAGAATTTTGTATGGAAAATTAGGTTTCTCCTAGTGACCACCAGGTGGCGCTATAACTTCTTCCCATATAAAAATCGATCGTGAGTGAAAAGAAACACACTTAAGCCTCATGTGTATGAACGTAAACGAGGCAATATGAGAATGTTAGTTGTTAGTGGTTGTATGTTTATGTTGTTTGTTATGTGTGAGTATTCTATTCTATGTTAGGATCGTGGCGGCGTTCTATAGTTTGTACTTAATCCCATGGGAAGAAAGCGTGAGATTATGTACGTATGTAAGACCCAATTGCTAAATATGGATTTAAACAGCAATGAAATCGAAGCCTTTAACAGAAGCTCTTATCTGTTCCTACAAGACGTAACCGCACGCAGTACCCACAACTCCGATAAAGACACTATTTGTCAACACGGCGGTAATGCGATACAAATAATGAGTAATTCCAAATTTAAAGGAAAGCGCGAGCGCCGACTACTCGACACCGGAGTTTCTCGGAACGCCCGTAGAGGCGCCACCGTGTGGGAACCGAGTAGCATTGTTCCTCTGATTTCACTTGAGTCTCATCCGACGTATGTATGTACCTGCTTTAGTAACAGTTAATTAAGAGTATACGGCAAATTGTCACAATCAAATCATGTGTAAGAAGTTCTAGAAATGTCAAGAATGTTGTCAGCAACGGTTTATGAGACTTTTCAATAAAATCCGCAACCTAATTGCATATCACACTATCAATCACAATCTGAATTATTTTGAAAGATATGGCTGATCAATGGGAGTTTCCGTGAAAATTTACGACACCAGTTGGCACCACTTTGACAAGGGGTCTTCCATTTCGACAATGAATATAAAATATATGATGACGTTCATCATTCGATTCATTCATTCATTCATCATTCAGTCATGACTAAAGAAAATATAGGCTCTTTGACAGATGCCTGGACCTGACGTACCAGTGCTGCCACCTAGCGAACATCATTTCAGAATACCCTCATTGCTTCATTTTCGAAAAATTCGTCAGCTCAGCAACGTAAATAACGCAATGAACGTTGTTGAAATGTCAAATTGAAAGCCATTCCTACTGTTACTGTGTTACGCAATTACCCCGCTGTTGTTAAAACTAACAAATTCTTATAAATGTCGACGCAGAAAAATCAAATTACCAACCAAAAACTTTTAAAATAATCCGCGCACACCGAAAGAATTTCTACAAAACTTGACAGTTCTTACAACTCATGTAAAGTCAACGAAATTGGACAGGTTCGGGACACCTGGCCATATATGGGACAGTTTTTAATTGTTTCGCGTTTACCCAATAAGGGGATAAAGTGTGGCGGCAATACTGATGAAGTCTCGCTCATTTGGTAAAGGGAAACATGTTTTTAAGACAGTGATTTAGGAAGGTTTTAATCTAATATTGAAGGTAAGGAAAAACAAAAGAAAAGTGAGCTTGGTTTTTTCTGTTACCTTGGAGTGCTAAAATGTTATGCAGCTTTTCTGTGTTTGAAGGGTATGCCGCTGGTGACATTAGGTAAAGGTACATCAGACAAGGTAGATAGATAAACCAAACTATTTATTCAGTGCACTTATAAGACATAGCACTACACACAAAAGCGCAACGACGTCAACGCGTAAACTGTAACCACAAATCGTTGTGACCTCCAGAGACAAAGTTTAAATGAGCTGGACTCCCATTTGGTGCAATTATGAGACGCATACCGCCCTTTAAAAAGAATCCTAATCCATACATTTTGACCGCATGTAGGTATTGCACTTTTATATGGGTCTAGAATCAAGGCCCCTTCAAACAGGCGCGACACGACACGCGACACAAAGGCACCGCAAGTCGCGCAACGAGCGGTGCCTTTGTGTCACTCGCGATTATATCGCGTGTCGCGCCTGTTTGTAGGAGGCTTCATGTGCTGAATTAATGGTCAGTGTTTGCGCGTCGATATCCCTGACACCCTGTGTGCAAAGTGCGGTATGCGTCTCAAGGTTGCACCAAATGTAAGTCGAGCTCATTTCAACATGGTTTCTGGAGTTCGCAAAGATATGTCAGACTCTGAAACGACGACGTTTAAATATGAACGTGACGTTTTGTTGAATATTGTGCAGTTACACACTATCAATCTCAATCTGTATCATTTTGAAGGATATATCCTTCAAAAAAGCAGAGAAATTTCTCGAACATATGAAGCAATGGATTACCAATATATATTGGTAATCCATTGCTTCATATGTTCGAGAAATTTCTCTGCTCAATATGTTGTTGAACTGTCAAAATGTAAGCGGTTGTTACTGATAGTGTGTTATGCCATTACCCCGCTGGTACAGACGATTTTCAACTTTATCGCTACAGCATAAGGTTCAAGGTTGATTGGGAAAATTTGACAGTTTCGGGTAGCTTGATATGCTGGTGTCTGTACACCGAAGCAAACGTTAAAAAATTCTGCTTGCTTGAATAACCCTGAAAAGCCTGACTGCTTCCAAGTAATTATGATTATATCCAATTAATCAGACCTTGATATCCTTGGCTAACTGGAGTCGATAGGTTAATTCGCAGTTACAATGTTACACGCAAGTTTGCAGATGGTAATAACGTCTTAACTGATTTGAGATTGATTGGTAAAGCAGCGAAGTGTTATTCAACTAACAATTATGAGCATCTCGAGAGTTTGCTAGAATTAATCATATACCGAGCGTTTTCTCAACTATATTCGGGTCGGCTTCGAGTCTAACCGGATGCAGCCGAATTTTACATGGGTCAACTGCTTTTATGACCCCGTAACCAAGTTATGGGTAACACAATACCCCTTGGCAAGACTGGTTGCCAGACTTTCGGACTTCTACCCGTATCGACTGTCAAAGATCTACAAATGATACGGGCCCAACGGCTTAACGTGCTTTCTGAGGCACGGAGTGGTCTCGGTATGATGGTCACCCATCCACGGACCATCCTCAACAAGCGTTGCCTAACCCTGAAGATCGCCCATGTGGCTGCCATTGTGGAGCCACGAGCCCCTCATTAATTTCATAATTAAAAAAGTTGACTTTCGCTAAAAAATTCGATACTTACAATGCGTGCCACGTAAGAAGAGACTTGACCCCGCCTCCCCCGCTCTTTCCGCCGCCCCTATGACGTCCGGTCCCGTCCCGCACTCAGACCTCATACCGCTAAAGATACCTAAAATCGTGTTCTGCGCAAGTCAAACCACGTGGTGTGTCAAGTCTCTTCTTACGTGGCACGCATTGTACCTACCCAAACAAAAAGTGCGAGAATAAAATGCCAGCAAAATAGTTGTTGCACAGCAATATCCAGGACAGAATCAAATAGTGCTTTAACGTCAAATACTAAACCAAATAAGGTACAGACTATACTTCTAACAGTTATACCACATTTTGGACAGTCTGAGTTTAAATTTGCTCTGGAGGAGAACAGAGATATTTAAACGTCGGTAGTCATCATACTGCTCAAGTCAACTCCGTAAGCAAAGAAATTCCTGTACCTACCTACAATAAGCGTTGCTATAAAACAAGTCACATAGACTTGCTCATCATCGTGTAAACTATCGTTTTTATTCTATGTCAATCAATGATTCAGTTAAAAACAAGCGAGTACCTACCCCATACTCTATTACTCTTATATAAACTATTTTACAGACCGTTGCTTTACTGAAAGGCAATTTGTCTATGCCCTTGTTAAAGACGAACCAAAGACAACCCAACGGTACCAGTGACATTCAATATTTCGAAGTCCCGCAACCAGAATTAGTACCACAATAACACATGTACGCTCTAACAGAAATAATATTATTGCGAATAATTAACTAACCCATTTACATAAGTAGACGATAAAATAAATATTTAATTTTCAAAGCAAAATCTTATTATGCAAACGTCAAATATTTCGCGCGTATTATTTGACAGCTGTCAAAGCGAAATGTCATCCTGGGATGCCAGTAATTCATGATCTTGCACACGTGTGTAATGTTAGGTGGTTGATTTGAATAATGGGTAAAGGAATATTTGATTATCTAGGTATTAGGAACGACAAAATGTTTAAAAATCAAAGTTGGAATGAACGAATGGAATGATCAGCAACTTCCATGACGACTTAAGGAGACATAACATCGCACGACTTCTTTATTCCCTGAGTTAGCAGAGGTGTACCTGCAGTAGTAGTATACTCACCAGTTATGTTTAAGTTCAGCAGACTCATGAAGAATTTAATTCTGTAATCTATGGAAGCAGTAGGTAAATGCAATACTATGACAACTTATTTCATAATTATTTTCATATTACTAATCTGTTAAGCGGTGTACACATTCTAGAATGTACATAAAAATTATGACGGAACACTAAACCTTGGCACTCGATGATCCAATCACTTTTGTTTACGAACTCAAACACATTTTCCATCAGAACTGTTTCACAAACTGATTCCATTCTATCACGGTATTATTTCTAGCGAAAACGTAAATATAATACGCTTGTACGCATTTCTATTGTTTTTCTCAGTTTTATTGTGTAAATATAAATAAAAACTGATTGACACAATCGATCGCGTCTCCGTTAGAAATCTCGCATTCCATCGGATCTAAACAAATGCTTTAAGAATGAGAAATAACATTTAATGTTTTCACTATAACCATTGTGAGGTGGATTCTTGATTCGTAATGCGTTTAGGAATCTAAAACTGGGGTCAGATTATACTTTAACTCATTTGAGGAGTGTGATGTCAACTTTGTACTTACAGATGGTCTAAGGATGAAAGATGGTCTATGTAACTAAAAATTTACGGTTTTAGGATTTTTTCCTTTACTTGTGCTACATGACATTGCTTCTTGCTAACTTTCATGATTCTAGGTCAAAGGGAAGTACCCTGTATTTTTTATTGCGTTGACTTAGAAGTTTGATTTTTTTCCCTACTTCAAGGGATGGCAACTCTGAGTATTTGATATAAATTTCAACTTGATAACTCCACGCGTTCCTGAGAAAAAGGATTTTGACAGATGGACAGTCGACTAACGAAGTGATCTTATAAGGGATCCGTTCTTTTGAAGTACGGAACCCTAAAAAAGAAAGAACGACTGAAACTTAACTGGCGAAATGTGGGTGTTCTGTAGGTACAGACGCCAGCACATCAAGCTACTACAATCTGTCAAATTTCTTTATTAGATTTTCAACTTTATCGCTAAAGCATAAGGTTCAAAGTTGATTGGGAAAATTTAACAGTTTCGGGTAGCTTGATGTGCTGGCGTCTGTACATCTCTACCTAATCTTTCGGGGAATAAATGCGTGATTCTATGTTATACTGTATAAAACGTAACTGATTCTGAACAGCAAGGGATTTAGTTCACTAGCTCAACTAGAAAATACTACATTATCTCTTGATTAAACCCACATTTTTTGTAATATAAGACAGCTTTCATGTTTTTACGAGGAAATAATAAAAAATATATACATATATTTATTTCAGGCACCCATATTCAATACAAAAAAGAACATAAATTATCAATTTGTTATCTTAATTTTTAGTTACATTCAAATTAATTAATTATCAAGTCAAAAGTGAATGTCAAATTAAAAACTATTAAACGTCAACTACAGTAAATGTCAGAATAAACTATCAAATGTCAACTATAATAATTAGTTAATCTAATAAGATAACCAAATAATAATGCCAAAACACAGAATTGACAGAATGTGTACAGAACTGGAACTTGAATTATATAATAATAATTAACCCAAGATATCATGGAGATAATTATATAAGATAACCATTTAATATGTACAGCAAAAAATTTAAACTTGCTGTCATAATTTAAACACTTCTTATTTCAGTGACGTTATTCAAGTAATTAATATCGTCAACAAAATAATTTATTTTGACTTTAAAATATTAATAAAATCAAGACTTAGTTAAGCGAAACTTCATATAATATTATATTATGTTACGTTTTAATTATGAAGGTAGTATATTTAAATTATAATGAAGGTAATTTCAATGTAAGCTTAATAACATGTTAAAATTATAATCAAGGTAATATTAACGTAAGTTAATCTGTCATTTCAATGACCAAGATAATATTTAATTGATTTAAAAGTTAACAAGCCTAAAATAATAATTTGTACAGACGTCAGCACATCAAGCTATCAAATTTCTTTAATAGATTTTCAACTTCATTGCTAAAGCATAAGGTTCAAGGTCGATCGGGAAAATTTGACAGTTTTGGGTAGGTTGATGTGCTGACGTTTCCTCACGATGTTTTCCTTCAACGTTTTGAGAGCAGTGGTGATGAAATAATTTACACAATTGAAAGTGCCTGCTTGGGTGCGAACCTACAACTCAGAAGTCGCGGCCGATACCACTGGGCCACCACTGCTCTCCCTTCTACTCTTTCTGTGGATATACATAATTATGCAGTAGGTAGTCTAAGGAAGAACGTACATCGAAGGATTCTATTCTATCAAAGGGACATGGTGTTTGAGGTGGCTGTGGCAACACGTATATTGGGTATGACTTCAAATTGACAGAACTGTCTTTACCATTTAATGAAAACCCATTAATGTAATGCGTTCCCAGGCGATGACTTTAGCTCTAGCAAAAGGCACTAGTACACTAGACTAGTGCTAAATTTAGCTAAAAAATAAAAAGTCTCACTAAGACTTTTTATTTTTAGCAAAATTTCGAGAAATATTTTTGTCTGCCTAGCTTTGGGCAAACCATCTATGAAAAGTGAAATATATACATACTTAATTTTACACCTTTTTCTCATGAGTACGCAGAAACTATAAAACGCAGGTGGCTTCCTGTACTTGCTACTATTTTTACATACTGTTACATAAATAATGTTATCTAATAAAAATAGAATTTTTTTTTTTTTTTGTCATCCTATACGATACCCATGACTCCTATAACTACAAAAAGTGACCTGAAACCTCAATCAGATACAAGATAAAGACAAAAAACATCAGAGCACTCTCCACCCAATCTGCCAAAACGTGTCGCAAGCCTCATCAACGCCCTGACGCGTCGATCTTGAAAATTTCCTGCACTTCGGAAGGGTGATGTCCATATATTATTTTCAAACATCGGCCGAGACAATAGCGATTGTTGACAAAACGATCCGTCAGCGTCAGAGGACCCGCACCGAGATATCGACGAAAACTGCACACGGTAGCACTCGATTCTTCTCTCGATTCAATCGATTTTGATGAGCGAGTGGATTTTTCGCGTCCGCGTCAGATAAAGTTTTCGCGGTTTGGGGTTTTCGGAAATGGTGGTTGAGGAAATGTGCTAAATTGCAAGACGTCATGTCTGCATGGAATTTCTTTTCCGTTCTTCTCCATATGTAGGGGAAGTCAGCTCAAAGCGGCTATAGAAGGCAAAGCGGCCACGATTCATTTTTCGGATATTATTATTATTACTCCTTTCCTACTCCCGTGGAATGGACAACTAGCTTCATATTTCTGATTCACCGAACCTTGACAGTTCAAAAGTATCTGTAAATGATTTAATTTAAATAAATGCTTACAGTTTTCAGTTTGAATCTGTAAATTGAATGTTTGTTTCTGTAAAACTTGCTAGTCTCCATTGAATGTGATTGAAGATGGTTATTTCATAACATGAAGTTTACAGAAAATGTCCAAAAACTCTAACCTTTCTGAATAAGACGATGTAGATGTAACGCCCCATGTACCTCTTTTTTTTCAGGATGGGAGATCATTAAATGACCCCTTCCGCTCTGCCTTCCTTAGCCCTTTATGTTCCGGCCCAGCGGTAACCCTTTCGGACAATCCCGCTGACCCGGCAGGCTTCGGCCCTGACGGGCCCCTTCAATTGCTGCTAACATCTCTTTGAGGCGCGCGTGGAACACGTACGCGCCGTCCGGCACGGGCCTGGTCCTGATCGGACGGTGAGATGCCCCATGTACCTTTTAATGTAGCGACTTACGACGTTTAGACACTATCAAATAGTGTCGTTAATCTAACAAATCTCATACCGAATAAATTAGGATTAGGTTCTGTTCACCAGATTATCATTCTAATCTGCAATAAACACAAAGTTATGACTAATCCAATTAAATATTCCCATGCAACTCAATTACGTTGCACGAAGCGAAATCCTTTAACAGAATTTCGGTTATGACTTCAAGAACTCCGTGAGTCATATTAAGGCATTGTTGGGTCATGAAACGCGACATGTCGCGGTTAAGTATGATTCATTGACAATGATATTTGGGACTCCTGTATTTGTAAGCTTAGGTATCGAAAAAACCCGATGATATCGGGTAGGAATCGTGCTAAGTCATGGTAAAGAACTAAGTCCTGAACTAAATTTCGAGGTGGTCTTGCTTCTTACTTCGGACGTCAAATTGATTCACGTTCAACTATCATCATTATCATCAATGGCGACCTTGTTGCAGCCCCTGCGGAGTATTGGCTTCGTCCCTTTTGTGCCATGCTTCCCTAGTCCGTGCGAGTCTCATCCAGGTCTTTCCCACGATCAACTATACATGATGTTTTTTATTAAGATTGGCGAGATGATAGAATAAATTGCTACGCTCCTGCCAATATAGACTTGAATCTTCGGAATAAGTGAAGAAAAATAAAATTTTTCAAGTGTTAAAAGCACCGAATACTATTAAAAAAATCGAATAACCACAAAAAAGAAACAATGTTAAAATCAAATACAGTTTTCAAATCAATCTTCTCTCTTTCTCCAGAAACAGACCAACTGAAGTCGAAATAACAAGAACTAACATACGGCTTATCCAAAGCCCTGTGTCACAGTGACTGATCAAGTATTACTATACATCATATCTACATAGATCTAAGACACCTAAGTGCTAAAATAGGACAGAAGTTGTTTGCAATTATCAGCTAAATAATGCGATGATAAATTAACTTAATTAATCGAACAGGCCAACTAAGAACCTAATAAGATGACAAACTTAGCGCACCGTTTGGTCCAATGGTGGCAAACGCTACTGCTGAGCATGAGGTCCTGGGCTTGATTCCCTAAAGTGTTATTAGTATTTTTCTTAAGGAATTTCACAGTAGCAGCGGAGTCTGGATTCATGCCCCGTTGATGACAATAGACCCCATCTTACATGGGACTCAAACATAACTGGCGAAATATGGATGTACAGACGCCAGCACATAACGCTACCCGAAACTGTAAAATTTTCCCAATCAACTTTGAACCTTATGATTTAGCGATAAAGATGAAAATCTGTTAAAGAAATTTGACATATAGAGGTACACTCTGCCTAACCCTGCGGGAAATACAGGCGTGATATAATGTCATACTAACTTATTAACCGATCCACGTGCAATATTTAATAACATCACTTTCGTGATTAGTCCAACACTCGTAATATCAAATATATGTTAGTTGCTTACTGAAACAATTTGATTGTGGAGCGGTCGCGGTCTGTTGCGTCCAAGATAACAGAGATCGCATATCACTGATAAGTTATCAGTAATGCACATTGCAGTGCGGCTGATATGCGTGCATGTGTGAGGGTAAACGTTTGACGAGATGTAGGGAATGGGACTTAGAATGGCTTGAGATACATACTGTTTTGTTAACGTTGACTAGACTTTAGAATAAATTACTATGATTTTTTTTTCATAATCAGCCATGAATTTTCCCACTGCTGGGTCAAAGGCTTCCTCTCTTTCTTGAGAGGGAGTGAGGCGTAATCAAACACGCGGGCCCAGTGCCGGTTGGTAGATGTCACATTTCTACGAATTTTTGGTTCTAGGACATGCCGGTTTCCTCCCGTTTTGAGAGCAGCGGTGATGAAATAAATGACACAAACTACTGACTGGGTTTGAACCCACGACGTACAACTTGTAAAGCCGCGCTTTTACTACTAGGCCACCACAGCTCAACCAATCAACCCAGTCTATCCAAGTCGAATTTAACTAAAACCAAATTATTATAACAAAAAGCCATTTGAAAAGTTTAATCTTCGAGTAGACGCAGGTTTTTGGTAAAAAAGGCTTACCAAAAACCAGCTACTGCTTGAAAACTCCTGATTGTTTTTTGATGTGTTTTATAAGAAGCCGAGATCATTTATTCCAATTAAACAATTTACGACTTTTGAATTGTCAAAGAGTCAGAAATCTGAAGTTAGATGCCCATTCCAAAACGTAGATCTCTATGGAGAAGAACGGGCAAGAAACTCGAAAAACACAAAGATATTACTATCAAGACAATTATCAGTTGCAGTACCTAGACTAACACCTAGACCTAGACTACTCATGATGTTATATCAATATTTTGCAGAAGATCGTTAACCACAGAATCTAGCAGGGCTGGCAGATATTCGTATGAATACAAATTTGCTAAGCCCTCGTTTCTAGAGTTCAGTTTAGGATAAAATGCTGCTGCAAAGCCTTTTGACTCACCATTAAAGCAGACGAGGATTGCGGGATGAAGAAGTGTTTTCTTAGGCAACGTTACTAGTCACAACCAATATAATTTCCACAACTTCTAACATATATTTATCTGTTGAACACATCGTCATAAGAAATTCTCGCCGATCAAAATGAAAAATACCGTTTTAGTTTACAGTCTCGATCGTGTAGGAGAAACATACGGCATTGTGATCGTCCACATAACACAACACACTTCGTAAACACACAGTACTCGGAGGTGGGAGTACAACAAACACTTCGGGGAAAGCCGGCGGACGAGGCTAGTTCATGGCTACCTAGAGTCGAGTGGGGGGAGGATAGGCATTTATTTTAGAGGTAGATGTAGTTCTTGGCTGTTCTGATATCCTGGTAGTCAATGATTGGTGGGACGATAAGTGTTACCAGAGAAAAGACAGAACTAGATTTGGAATATCTTGATAGCCTTTAGATGTTATTGATAAAGGGAATGATGAAGAGAATGAAGTGCATTCAGCACATATTAAGATTTCACAATTAGTAACAACTTGATCTGACTACTCTAAGACCACTGAGTCATTTAATAGAAGCAGAGAGCAGCATATACACATTATGCTGATGCGGTAAGGAAACCAAATTACTAGGACAATAAAATGATGAAGGTAACCTTTTAGACATTCTAAAAAGCTTAATACAGAAGATGGTACCATTATGATAGGCGAGAATAAGACCAGCACACTAATGGCGTAACACATTTATAACCACAATCTGAATGATTTTGAATGATATTGCAATATATTATCCATTGCTTCATATGTTCGAAAAATTGTCTGCTCAACAACGTAAATAACGCAATAAATGTTGTTGAACTGTCAAAAAGCCATTGCTACTGATAATATGCTACGCAATTACCCTGCAGGATTCCAAAAAATAAACTAAGTAGACTTAAATACCTTTTCTCTCTTAGAAGAGACCAGTACACGCTGCAGAAGAAAAGGATACTTCAATAGCTCCGGAATTTTAAACACTGTAGAACATGGAAACCTCAGAATCAACTTGAACCAAACAAACAAACGTCATCAGGACAATACTAGATATTGATAAGAATGATAAGGGCGATGCACGTGCATGCTCAGTGCTAACTGAGAGGTTAATAGTACAATTGTACTCGCATGATACTAGTACAGCCAGTTCCGAAGATTTATGTACTGGTTTGGTATATGTATGCACATACATTATGTCAGTTTGAAATAACTGGGGGTATGGAAGACCTGATCTTCTTGAAGGGTTTTAACAATGTTGCTGTCGGCTTAAAGTAAATATAACAAAAGATGGTGTGTGCGACGCGTCATCTAACTGTCGCATCCTTTTTAATTTTGTTAAATGCTTCTAATTCTAAATACGAGACTTCTGAAAGTGGCGAACTTACAGTTGAAAGTTTCTTCGGACTTCTGACAGTCTAAAAGGTCTTGAAAAGTGGATGTTTTAATAAATAATAATAATCATCATTATTGATGAATATGAGACACCCATTCAGAGTTAACTTAATAATAAACCTAATATAGACAAATATCGTTTAAATTAATTTTATTTTAATGGTGAAAGTAGTGCAATTCATCTATATTAGCAACTGGCGTCACAAGATGAAAGACTGAAACCATATCTATACGTATATACGCGTTATTATAGTCAAGTAATTCAACTTCTTAATAGAACAGCCTATTGCCAGATATTCATATTCATTTATTTATTCAAAATTAAAATATTTTATTTCACTTAAACCCACACGGGCACTTATGAAACGTCATGAAAGAGAACGTAGAGGTATTGCATTCCATAAAGTATTATAGATGTTGTTGCAGATAAAACGATAGAAATATTTTTCTAAAACACAACATAGGTGACAGGTTGGTCAGACTATCTCTGTTGACCGTAACCAACAATATTTATAAATAAACAGTCGATCAATATTTTTCTACCCAGCCCGGGGCGACGGGCAGCACGCGTTAACTATAGCTAATTAAATAACTACTGTTTAACTTTCTACGAGTGTGGCTCACGATTCAGACCGGTTCCAAATGTCGCGACACTAGAGTCGCCTAATCTGAATTGATGGTTCATGGTTCCGTATATAAATATTCGGGAGCCTCGAGAAAAATGTGCTCTCGATTTTTTATGCTTCATAGATTAACAAGCAGAGAGTTCGAGAGCAGTGGTGGCCCAGTGGTAACTGCCGCGGCTTACGGGTCGTAGGCTCAAACCCAGACAGACGCTTTACTCTGTGTAAATTATTTCCTCACCACTGTTTTAAAAAAGGAAAACATCGTGAGGAAACCGGCATGTCCTAGAACCAAAAATTCGAAGACATGTGAAATCCACCAACCCGCACTGGGCCCACGTGGTGTATTACGGCCCACTCCCACTCACAGAGAGGAGGCCTGTGTCCCAGCAGTGGGAACATTACAGGCTGATTATGTAATGTATAGTATGGCAAAGCCGATGGTCCCGTGTCTGAAGGAAAGGACTTCCCCAAGTCTATACGCACCTGGAAAACCCCGTGTTCTTTAAAGCCCCTGTTGCACCACAAATCACTAAATGTATTTAGCGTTAAACCACCTCCTCCTCCTCCACCTCCTTCTCCTCCTCCTCCTCCTCCTCCTCGTTTCCTCGTTGCGTTATACCATCTCTTTCTCTCTGTCATCTACAAACGATTCACTGAAATAGAACGATGATTTAAATTCGTTTAGCACTAAACGTGTTTAGTGATTTGTGGTGCAGGCTAAATAGGAGTAATTTAGCAAGAGTCTATTAAGATTTCCACAGGACGAAAATTATGGTGTAAAGAATGCCTAGCTGTGGGACTGAGCCGGACACGTTTGCCGCATGTCGAACTAGTCATGGGCCAAAACTACCCTCAGAAAACATTCGTCGACATCGAGGCAGCATAAAGAGATGGCGGTATGAGTTTGACGCCTATAGACAATATTGGTTCACACTAGCTCAAGACAGAGAGGAGTGGAAAGAAGAAAGGGAGGCTTTTGCTCTGCAGTGGGACAACATTGGCTAACAAAAAGGAAAGCCAAGCTTAGAGACAAAAATAATAGAAGATTTTAAAAGCGCACGCGTTAAAAAAGTCACTTACAAATATAGTTGATCGTCACTTCAACTCTTGAATGTCCACTTTGCAATAGAAGTCTAGTGCTGATACTTCAAGAACAACGTATCGTCATAAGAGGATTATAATATTATTCCCATTGTAGGGCTCATGGCTAAGTTATTACAGTTAGTTTTTGGTATCGGCTGTCATTCGTGGATCTTCGACAGTCGTTACGGATCGTCAGAAGCCCGAACATCAGACCACCAGTCTTACCAAGGGGTATTATCCAGTAATAGGGTTATGGAGGTCAGATAGGCAGTCGTTCCATTAAAATACTGGCACTCAGCTGCATCCGGTTAGACTAGAAGCCGACCTCTATTGTAGCATACAACAGCAGAATGCTGGGTATGGACCCGACATATTCCTGGACTCTCTATTGCTTTAGGCATACCCAGACATTGAACCCAGTCCTACAATTGCGTAACACAATCTTATCTCAATATGAAGGATTTTGAAGACAATTCGGAATCCATTGCTTCATACGTTTGGAAAATTCGTCTGCTAGACAGCGCGGCAGCGTAAATACCGCAATAATCTTGAATTGTCAAATGAATGGCATGGGGATTATGAGTGTGTTACGCAATTACCCTGCAGGTTTCAAGGTAACCTTTTCTCACACATCAGAATATAGAATTAGAAATTCACAAAAAAGGAGAAAAATATTTTATCATAATATTATAAGCCAAAACTTACCATAGAAAAATATTAGGTGTTAAATAGTTGTACAACCAGTCGAAACCAACAAATAGGAACTAATAACATTGTTTACCAATATAAAATAGGTATGTTTTATCATTTTAAACCTACGGCAATACTGGGTTTTTCGTGGCTTAGGTACGGACTATCCTTCTGAAAAACCCATATATGTATATATATATATAAATATATTTATTTAACTGACAATGCAAATGTTAATACAACTGTAAATGATACTCAGCATAAAGAGCCAATTGGTTCTTTATCATCATCATCTCTAAAAGGATCTCATGCAGAACATTGCGGGTTGCCACGAGCGAACCGTGATTACCAGATCACATTTTGTTTTCAAAGGAATCCTACATGGCATGTGATGCTTTGTGAAAGATAAAATAATAAGAAGAGATGAAATAATAACACGTGGCGTTTTGTTTTCCAAGATCTCATTTTCATTATCATCTTTTCCGGTTTATCAGGATAAATTATGGGCGAGTTTCACCACAGAAACAGTATTCCCCAATAATGATGACACTGACAGCTCTTCAACGCGGTTTATACGTGCTGATCACGTTTAGTTTGCCCTAAGAGCACATGATTTTTACTTAGTTACCTATACAAATATATAGAGCAACCGGAATTTCCTAACAAAAAAGCAACTGAAGGAACGTTAACATGAAATGATTACCTACACTACATTTTTTTTTTCCAAAATATCCGTACCCATTTCTGGATATATCCAGAAATGTTCTAAATAAGTTGTGTTTTTGTGTTAAATCATTTGTATATTATGAAAAAATCATTTGTATATTGTATGTATGAAAAAATTATCTGAATATGTAAGGCTTTTATGTCAGCATACGGTACCCTAACACCAAAGCACAACGTTCGCAATCGAGGCCACAGAGCTAGGCTGGCGATTTTGACAAATCGTTATTGATGCGTCGTGATCTACTCTGACATTATGCCACCAATTATATTATTTAAACTAGCTACAGTGTAACCAATTACAAAGAATATTTTTTTAAGGCATTAGATACAGAATCAGATGCAACAGTACTAAGGAAATTATAAAATTACTATAGCAAGTACCAAAAGACCAAAAATTTTGCACGAGAGAACGCAACGATTTGTAGATGGCCAAACTGCTCGTTTTTTGATATATGAATTGGACATTATTAAGGTTTTAAAGATTCTGATAAGAAAGTGAATTCCGCCAATTGTGAAATAATAATGTGCACGGTTGAAGATGATGACCATTTACTTAAGGGAGTGTATTAAAAACAAGAAACAAAGATAGACATTGTTGAGTACGATAAAAGTAATTGAATATGATATTAGTCCATCTGGTAAAGTTTTAGCGCAGCCTTCATCTGAGATTGCACACCTACTTACTGATTTTTTTAGACATTATATTGTATTTGTAGATTTAGTTCAGGATCGTTGAAGTTATGATGAGGCTGATGCGCCACGTTTACGTATATAAAAGCCACATAAAAAAACTAAAGAAAAAATATCGGTTATATCAGTTTCAGACCCAATATTATTAAGTAGTCGTTCTCAAATAAAAGACTAAAAAAATATACTTTTATTAACCCAGCGAACCTTTTTCTCAATACAAACAAGTTACACAAAACCATAATCGGATTACCGTGCTTCTGACAGTAGATTAATCAAATTAAAACGACCTATCAAAACATTTTGATGTGATCCTATCAGGTTGGGCTATTGAACTCATTGTGGTTACTGAAGATGATTCTACATTAGGTATAGCTGGAGAAATTCCGTATGGTCGTAAGATACCCGGTAATTTCTTGTATGATCAAGGGAGGGTTTCCCTAACGGAATTGTTACTGAGAAACGGTAGAAGAAGCGTCAGCAGACCAATAGCCAGGTGGATAGACGATCTACAGAAGATTGCGGTGAAGATCTGGGTGAGACTCGCACAGACCAGGGAAGTATGGAACAAAAGGGAGGAGGCCAATACTCCACAGTGGCTGGAACAAGGCTACCAATGGTGATGATGATGATCAAGGGACAGCCTTTAAATACTTAGAAAAATTTCAAATTTAAAGAAACTCTAGACTGCCCGAACAACAATCAGAGCAAGTAGTCGTTGTTCTAAATCATGAAACTGAAATTGTCAAAGATGGAGAAATTCTTCATGAATCTGCAAAACGTTTCTTTACAAAACAAAATGAAACACTAAACAATATAGACTCCCACAGTAATGAAATTGTGTATTTAAAGATCTATTTTGAGCTAAAATACATAATTTTAAGCACGTGCATACCATAGACACGACAGATATGGAGCTGCATTAGTCATCATAAGGTTCGATCATGTTACGTAACAGCTCAGTTTCTCGGCTTAGTATTTAACAATTTAGCGAGAGGAAACAGCAACTAATGAGTACTAAGGCAAGAGGTTAGTAGGATTTGATAAACATCTAAATGTTACCAAGATAATGTATTTGCTAATCGCCCACAGTGTAAGAAAGGACCAGTAAATTCTAGGTCCAAATATTATTTCTTCTTCTTATCTCGTCTCAACTCCTGTTCTTATATTATATTATTATCTTGTAGATTTGGATTTTCAGTTCATCTTCTGTCATATTCCTAAGTATGTCCATTAATTTTGAAATGATTTCCGTAAAGGATGATTATAAAAACATATTACATAATGTGTACCTAATTAATAAAATCTACGTCATAATATCGTTTCATTGTATAATTTAATCTCTAGAGACGTAAGTACGTACGTCGTACAATTCAAAGGACCTTGAGTGACAAGCAGCGCCATTGATCTGCTTAAATTATAAGGGACTGTTTCAATGAGTATTAATTCAGACCGAAACGCAAATACATTGAAAGGCAAAAAGTTAAAGCGCAATTCGCTGCCGCAGTGGCAGGTGGATCTACAAGCCTAGCACAAAATAAACTCAACTAATGTATCGCGACTCCACAAGGACCATAACTCCACATTGCGACAAAACAAAAACACAAATTTGCAAACGTATAAAGAAATTGAAAGGTACCGGCGTGCGCGATGCTATCGCGAAATTATTCCAAATTTCACCGTTTTGCCTCTCTGGCTGTAGCGTTTTTTACTTTTTTCATACGATGGCAGTCGCGGGCCAACTCCCATAAATTATAGTTCGGTAGCTCTGTTAAAGGGGTTTTTGAGTATTTTTTTATTTTTGTTTAGCCCTTTGAAGAATTTATGTCCCCGTCTTACTTAGTAGCGGCGGTCAGCGGAGTTGCCGAGTTGACCGGCTCCAAGAAATGTTCGGGCCTTTCGATACGCGACGCTATAAGTATTTTGTACTTGCAGTTTTGTTTGTGAGCTTGTGATACGACTTTCGGGTTATTTTATTTTATTTTCACTGAAGCCTGCTTGAAGTTGGGAGTTGAAGCACCTTAATGACTATCGTGCGACGATCGTGGTTGAAAAGCCGTCTGAATCATCCAAAAAGTTTTCATTGACTCAAAACTTTGCACTACGGAAAAAAAACTGGTTCTAATTTTAAAACAGTCATCTATTTGTTATTTTGGTCCTTTACCCTTGAAAGCGGTCCTTCGATCCTGAACCCTTCCCTATTTGACTACAAGATGCACCTCTCACCAATGACCATTCACAATTCTATGAACCAGATCAAAGTGCTAACATCGAACGCACAACATTACGTAAGGTGTGGTGACGTAAAGTGAACAATGGCCATCGGAAGCAGCCACGTGTCTCCAAGTCGTGACAGACCAGAGTCACTTGCAATTGTTGAGCTCTCATAATTATTACTACGATATGGTGAATGGGGGGACGGACGGTAATTTGTGAAGGAACTGGCATTTATAGATGTGAGTACTCTTGTTTTTAGAATGTGCAGATGCTAAATGATTTGGAAAAAAGTGTATGAGAGTAGGATTTGGATCAGTTCCTATATTTTACCGACTAGACTGGTTATTTGAAAAAAACTAGGATAGTTTACAACAATAATGAAGCAATAAAGTGTCAGTGTAAGATGTCATATTTTTCTAATCACCAGTTTGCTACCACAAATGCTACCATTAGTAGTCGTTTTTGAATATATGACGGTTTTATTATAATTTATCACACTAATATTTTATAAAGGCGAAAGTTTGTGTGTGTTTATATGTTTGTTACTTCTTCACGCTCAAACGGCTGGACCAATTTTGATAAAATTTTGTATGGAGGTAGCTGACATCCTGGATTAATATATAGGCTACTTTTTATCCCAATATTTTTACGGGATCGGTACTTATGCGGGTGTAACCGCGGGGCGCAGCTAGTATCACCATAATATTATGCACAAATGCCATATGAACACAATAAAACTGGCCAAGTGCGAATTGGACTCGCGCACGAAGGGTTCCGTACGTTGTTCCGTGTTGTATGCGAGCCAACAATAAATATTTATTTTATTCTGTTTTTAGTACCTATTTGTTATTATAGCGGCAACAGAAATACATCATCCGTGAAAATTTCAACTGTCTAGCTATCACGGTACATGAGATACAGCCTGGTGACAAACAGACAGACGGACAGTGGAGACTTAGTAATAGGGTTTTTACCCTTTGGGTACGGAACCCTAAAAAGCAAGACAGAAGGATAAGAAAGTTTGTAATCAAACATCGTATGACGCAAATTATGTAAGAAGAGAATTTGTTAAAGACACGGTTAAAGGTCATTCGGGACTCGTTGAGTGCATCCGTCAGCAGTTCGATCTAACAAATTAAACACAAGTTACATAAAGTCGGAAAATTTCAGAAGCAGACAAATAATCCTTTAAGATTTGGATTCAAGAATTAGATAACCGAAAGAAACTCGGATCAATGTCAAAAATCCGGATCACATGCGTAAGAAGTGAAAAGGGATATTATGACGCGCAAAAAGCAAAAATTACAAATATTCCGTAACCGAAATAGCCTTAAAACGCGATAGCAGACAAAACGGATTCCAAATACTGGCAATTGGAATAGTTTTCAGTTTTTTTTTTCTCCGTTTTAAGTTTCGAAGGCATCCTAACGGTATTCGGGAGACATAGCATCGGGACGGACGCGACAACGCTTTTTATGTTATTTTTCTACTGACCTTAGTCGTTTGCGATCGATTTCGAATCTTTTTAATCGGTCCTCCTTAAAAATAAATATGAAAGTTCCATTTTTGTTTTGTTTTCAGCCTGAGTTATGACTGAAATGCCGGTTTCTTGAATTTTGTTTATGGTTTCACGAAGATGTGGATGCCGTTGTCATTTAAATTTAAAATCAAATTACGTCACTTCCTTTTTGCTAGTAAAACTTTATATTACAGGTAGCTTAACCAGAAGAATGGCAATAAATCATAGGAGTGTTACCGGACGAAGACGTCAATAAAATTTTAATTAGCATTATAGAATTAAAATTGCCTTATTGATTATCTTAAGTAGTATTAAAACTAACATTATCGCCGCGCGGTGATTATGACACAAAAAGCTATACTGGCCAGCTCTAATTGCGTTCAACACCGGCCAAAATTAAAAAGAAAAGTCGCACAGCAAGAATCCCGCCTATTTTTAAAAATGGAACCCGACGATGATTCGCCTAATTAATAAACCAATCACGTACAGTCGAGACGCGGCGTCGAGGCGCGGCGGACGTGCGGGCGCGGGGGATGAACGCTCGGAAATTCGAATACTATATTTTTTCTGCACTCAAAGCATCGCAATGTTACTTGTAATTGGCTTGACGGCCAATGATAACGAATTTAGAATGCTATCAATTATTTATGAGTTATTACTTTGGCTAACAAGAAATTAGTACTTTATGTGAAAAATGTAAAACTAGTTTCTATTAATCATTAAGAAATATTTGCGAATGCCAGATGTTATCTGTCTAAAGTATTCACCATGCCCACTAGTTAGAATGTGTCGATACAAAAAACTTCGGCTCAGTTAATCTTGTCAAATCAATATGAGAAATTAAAACTTCTGATCGGATTCTCAGAACGTTGTTATGAGAACGTATCGGATTATATGACACAGCATAATGTTTTCTCTTTTGATTGAATGGACATGAATGGAACACATTATTAACAAAAGAATATGTCCTCCAATATTGACACCGAAAAATTAGTTTAAAAAATCTCCAGTTTTGGGGTTTTAGGAAAAAAATATCATTTATCAAATAAATGCATTCTCTGTTATGTCTTTGCGCAGCGTGACTGTAAAAACTAGTTGAATAATAAATGCATTGGTTGGCAGCATTGGGCCTGAGGAAGCCCGAAGCTCGGCGAAAAAGGGCGAAGATTAGCGAGCGCGCGCTTTTTGTTTGCATCAATCGATGCGCTCGCGCATTCGCACGATGAATAATTCAAAAATTGACATGAAATGGCGTATGGTTCTTTTTTAAATGAAAGGTGCCCGATTGAGGACTGTAACCGCCTGACGAATTCATTGGTCAACGGCTTTTTGCGTTCGGTAATTGCTGTATTTACTTTATAGGTTATGAAATGAAATTAATGCAAGCGAATGATCTCGTTCTGTTGTCTCAATGCTAATAGCGGTGTTTTTACTATACTTAGATTATGAATCCATCTTTAGAACGGCAACAGTTTATACAACTGACAATAAAATATGAATTTATAGCCAAACCGCAAATAAAGCCTCGCCTTGGCGTGCGTAAAAAATTAAATGTCATAGGGTACTTCACAAAGTGTTACACAACCGCTCAGAGAAGAAATTTAAAATGTTTACGCGTCTGCCTGTTCGTATATCTAGAAATTGGCTGTCATCCAAGCAAAAAATGTATAATTAATTCGAGTAATGCTGTTAATGATGCATCGAAAACTTGTGTCGATTTCCAAGTATAAGTAATCTTGTCATCTGAATTCTGGCTGCGATTGGTTGTGAGATCCCCGGTGCAGTTTTTGGATAAATGGCTTCATCCCGCACTACGGGATGCTGTCAAGACCTCTTCAAGTTATGGTTATGACGGCTTTTTACGTGTTTCATGAAGATAATTTCATTATGTCGTTACAAAAAGTGTGCGGTAATTTGCCTGTCTCGTTGTAGCTAACGTTATTTGTAAGGCTAGATCGATGTCATTGTGCATTGTGGGAGAAAACTCTGCTTCTTCGAGTTTTTTTTCTAAAATACTTGGCCATGTAACGGTGGAGCAGTGGTGGACTAGTGGTAACGGCCCCGACTTTCGAGTTGTAGGTCGTATGTTCGAACCCAGACAGGCGTTTTACTTTGTGTAAATTATTTCATCACCACTGTTCTCAAAAAGGAAAACATCGTGAGGAATCCGGAAAATGTTCTAGAACCAAACATTCGAAGACTTGTGACATCTACCAACCCGCACTGGGTCCGCGTGGTGGATTACGGCCCACTGCCTCTGTCATAGAGGAGGCCTGTGTACCAGCAGTCCGGACATTAAAGGCTAATTTATGCTTACAAGTGATTTTAAAATAAAATAATGAAAATATAGCTTTGTTTAGAAGGATGGTTTGCACAAAACAAATTGATGGTTGACTTTTGACACACGATTGCTATCTAGCAATCGTGTGTCAAAAGTCAACCATCAATTTGTTTCTTTAGCAAAAAATTTACAGTTTCTTGACACGAGTGACTTCTGTTGTCATCGTTGTTAAATGTCGTATTATTACAAATTTAAAAATAGTTACCAAAGATTTTTTGTCGTATCATCTCATGGTTTTACCAGACTCTAAAAACATCGACCGTCTATTGTTTACATATTCTGTAATGTCTACGAACATTCCTCAATAATCCAGACCACTTAGACTAGAATACATTTGTTGTATACTCACTTATAAGAAGAAAACGCCATATTGTTGTCTACACAGGGTTGGTCGTCCACCGTTCCACCGGTTGTGAGCATCAGGGTGTTCATCCGTGTTCAGTTCTCACAAGGATATCGATTAGTTTATCGATTGAAATCTATCGGTACACGCACTTCACTATTGGTTCTTCAAAGTCCGCGCGTGCGTCACTGTGACGCGTTCGCACATTATGTACTTCACATCACTAGTGTTTGTGGCATAATCTGTAATGAAAGGACACCATTATTAGAAAAAGGCGGTTAAACTTAAACAATAATACAAAAAATATTGACTGAAATTAATTAAAACACAAAAATGATCGCCCTATAAGTAAGGACTTAAGTATGTCTAAATTCTTTAGTTCCTATAGCATCCTTATATTATAAGGATAGGATTTTGCTTAGATTAATACCTAGTAAGATTTCACCTATTTGCGGGTAGTCACAATAGTTACAGAAGTAGTATTCTTAATTAGTGCTTTACCATCCGTAAATTACACACCAAACAGGCTGCAACCGATTTCGGCTAGTCGTGATAGTTTAATAGACTCATTAGATTTCTCATTAAAATCTGCGGGTATGCCAACAGAAAGTGAATTTCCTTGTGTTAATGAAAGCGATTGCCATCGCGTGACATTTCAACTGCACAGTTGAACTGATTAAAGAGGTCACAGTTTGTTTTATAAAAACTTTTCTAATCTCATGAGAGCCCTGTGTCAGATTTGACGGAGATAGCGACCCGCGGTTGTACCGACGGAACCGGCCGGCCGCCATCTTGGCCCTGATTGACAGCTGTCAATGTTGGCGGCACTGCGACGCGTCGCCGCGCCACTACGGTACACCGCGCGTCACTAATTCGTTTTGAAAATAATGTTCTTTTTAAATGTTTTTTTTTTGACATTCAATTGTTTTAGCTAGATTTTTTGCTGGAATTATGATGTTTGTTTAGTTGTTAATTTGCAAACCAGGCGTACTAAGTTTTAAATAAGATTTTTTGTTAGAAACTCTGTGTTTTACAAATAGTTTAACAGTCATCATCTGCCTAGCCTTTTCCCAACTATGTTGAGGTGGCTTCCAGTCTAACCGGACGCAGCTGAATACCAATATTTTACATGGAGCGACTGCCTATCTGACCTCGACACCCCAGCTACTAGGTAATACGATACCCCTTAGTAAGACTGGTTGTCAGACTTTCGGAAACAGTTTAACAGTATGTCATTAATAAAGTTGCTCCGTTGTAAATACCTACTTTCTCATAGCATAGGCCCGTGCTGCTAATTATTCAAGTGGCAGGCAAGTCGTAGAAATTCTAAAAGCCTATAATGCTGCAAGTGGTGGAAACATATAACTTCTGCATTTAATTTCCCAGTTCCTTCCTTACTGGGAAAGTGGGAATAATTTTAAGACTTCTACTTTCTTTTCTTGAACCTTCAGAGCTGAATTCATTTTCACTGTTGAAAAAAAAACAGTTTTCTAATCGCATGTTGTTTTTCCTTTTTTGCTCGAAAGTTTTCCTATTTTCATGTTATCTAGCTAGCCAGATGATATGTAAATTATGTATTAAAACGTTTCTCCCGCGTAAATGTCGATCCCGTGGGAAAATCGGGATAAAAGTAGCCTACCTATATGTTAATCCAGGGTGTCAGCTACCTCCATACCTACACAATTTTATCAAAATTGGTTCAGCCGTTTGAGCGTGAAGAAGTAACAAACATATAAACGCACACACACTGACAAACTTTCGCCTTTATAATATTAGTGTGATTTAGTTTATTTCAAAGATTTTTAGACTTTGATTAGATTACCTTTTCCATTCGATAATTCAACAAACTTAGTTATATGCATGGAATCACGAGGAAAACCACTGCACAAAACATTAAAATGGTTTCGTATAGTAAATCTTATTGCATAGTGCACTGACGTCAAAGTCTTGTCGTAAAATGGAAACATTATGCAGAGGAGATGTACCTAATTGTTGAAACTCGTTGCATTCTTACATTAATCGGTTTTAGCGTAACTTAAGTATAGGTTTAGTATATTTTATTTGTTTAGCGTCAAGTTATCACATGTTAATAGAACAAGTTGTTTAATATCTTTAGATTTCGTCTAGTATTTAGATGTCTTCGTATACCTTAACTTGACTTTAACTTTCAAAATTAGAACAATCCCTGATATCTGTATTTTTTTTATTAGAACGTGATTTTATTTATTTATTATTTAACCTTATGGCAGCACTTGTTGTTAACAACCTCTTCAACCGAAGAAAAAGTTTGATTCACAGTTTTGATTGCGACACAGCCAGTCGCATCTAAAATTTATAAGTGGCAACAATTTATTTCCGCCGCTGCGTCGTTGGTGCGTGTGCGCCCGTGACGTGGCGGAAAAGATTCAGGAATGCTGTCTGGCTCAGCCGGAAAGCAATCTTATTAAAAACCCGCACTGCCCAGGGAACAAAACTGATGTTGCTAAATATTATAGGTACCTTTGTTTGATTTTGACAGATGCCTCATTTTATTTTATTTTAACAAATTGAAGTATCAACTATGCTCTTAATAGTCTAAGTGCTGCAGTAATTTTAGAATAACGTACCTATAAATATTGTTGCCCCTTATCTACTTTTGAAACCAACATAATTATGAAAGTTGCAGAAATCTATGAAGTAAAGCTATAAAGAGCGAAATAAAAGCAATCACGCGCACTTTCTAATTCCAAATACCCACGCCAAAGCTCAAAAAAATCTCGTTTTGACATTTACCAAGACTGTGTTGTTCCAGTTTGGATCAATGTATCGATAAAAATCTCGCTACCGAACTTATCGATAATCACTGAGTGTCACCGCTCTAGACGTAGGTAGATGGTAATCTAAGCGGACGGCTTGACACAACACTGTGTAAGCCGATAAAAAAATAGCAGACTACACGTTGAAAATAATAGCTAGAAAAAGGTTAACAAAAAGGACGCCCAGCCTACCTTGAAACCTATAAGGGATAAAAAATACTTGGGCCTAGTAAAAAAGTGAGACACTGCAAAATAATTAGTTTTCATTTTGCTTTGAAGGCAGATGTAAGAATAATATTACCTATTTTTGCTCTAATGATACAGATAGCCATTAAAGTATGTATTCCTTAGTGATTAAGTATGATAAAACTGCAACACGTTTTTAACAGGAACCATTATTTTGCCTAAACGACTATTTGAGCACATTTATAAAACATTGCTTTTGATCTAAACAAAAAGAAAAGTTTAACTCACGTACAACATACATATTATATACCAGTAACAGTGACATATGCAAACTGAAGAAAAAAATTTAAAAAACGAAGGAGAAATTCCAAGCGATGTCGTTCTTTTCATCAGTTTTTTTTTTGTCACTATAAATTTAAAATCGGAGGAAAGCTTTGAGTCTAAATGAGGTTGGCTAAAAGAGTAGAGGAAGACCAAAGAAACGATGGATGGACTGTGTGAAAGATGTTATGAATAGAAAGATCCCCTTTCTATAAAGATGACGACTAATAGAGAAGTATGGAAGGAAAAGACATGAAAGAATGATAATACAAAATTAAAATCGATAATACTCTTCCTGTCCATTTCAGTACCGTCTCTTCTACCTTGAAAGGTACAAAACCATAGACACTAGGTAGACATGATTATTTTTATTTGTCACTATAAAATTCAAAGCGGAGGAAAGTTTTGAGTATGAATGTGGATGGCTAAAAGGGTAGAGGAAGACCAAAAAAACGATGGATGGACTGTGTGAAAGATGATATGACTATAATAGAATAGAATAGAATTAAATAGAATAGAATAGAATTTTATTTTACAAATATGGATAATACATAATAGTTCTTAAGATTACATTTAGCCCAGCCACATTGACGACTAACAGAGATGTATGGAAGGAAAACTCTCTCTTACCACTTTTCAAAAAGAAATTGACAGATATATTAATTAATAAATGGTATTGTTATTATTGGCGAATGTCTGACCGATAAGAATTTAAATTGATAATATGACGTCTCTGTATTCCCGACTTGTACTAAATCATTAAAATTTTTAATTTAACTGTATTGACCTCGAAGTTGACGAATTTATAATTATAAATTCGTCAAGTATATTAAACTTGACATTATGTATTGTATTGCCTATTTCAAATTATGTCCTACTGAATTTCATCTTGACATGGTAAACTTATATTGATTTGATTGAATGTGTTAATAATTTATATTAATGAGTCTTTATTATTATAGCTAAAACTATCTGCATGTCTTAGTTAAGGTAGTTAATATAGGATCATTTTAAACTTAACATCTGTAACTTTATATCTACTTTCTGTGCAAATAAAGAACTATTCTATTATAAGACATGAAAGAATGATGATACAAAATTAAAATCGATAATAATCTTCCTGTCCATTTCAGTACGGTCCCTTCTACCTTGAAAGGTACAAAACCATGAACAGTACACATGACTAGAATGGTAACGAAACAGCTGGTAACTAAAACAGACGCCATGTTTTGGTTAAGTACAGTCCGCATAAAAAATAACATCCGCCGCGTAAGATATCAATGAGCGTGTAGCATTGTACTGTACGTCGCTATGCGGATATACCTGTGTTATAGATGTTAAATAAAATTCATTATTATAAATTATTGAAGTCTGTTATAAACGTGATGTTTTGGTAGACAGTTTTATAAAGAAGCAAAATAACGTACCTACCTACAGCAGATATATTGATTTTTTTTCATCGCCCGTTACTGCATGTTTTTCAGGATATTAGTTAATCACGACGCGCAAACAGTAACCACGAATTCAGCACATGATTCTAGAAAGAAAAATAAAACACAGTTTAATAAATTTCTAAGCTACGGGTAGCTTAGATTTTTTTTTAAACAGTGTTATATTTTTCTTGGATTTTTAGTATAAATTTTTTAAAGCAACTTTTGTTAGACGTCGTCTCTTTTAAAAAGAAATGTTTAATATTATATTCAAATTCATATTTTGTGTTTAATAAATAAATGTACGTAAACATGTTCGTCCACTGTCATATTTTTTTTGTGTTCCATGTTTCCCAATGTTTCAACAACCTATCTTAAAATAAATAAACACTATTGTAATGTGTATTTTTGCACGCGCAAACCACAATTTCAATTATTTTCAGGTTTCAATAAAAATGTCTCACAATAAAAGTCAATAGCGAGCTCAGTCTTTTAATTATAGACTTGAAATGTCATTTACTTTAAGCGTAAGGTGTGTAGAAAACTATTAAAGAAATACCAGAGCCTACATACGCACGGGCGCTTTTTTTAACGCGAAGTATTAAACTGTGCTTCGGATTTTCAACGCTTGGCGTCTAACAGAGCGTCGAAAATCCAACAGAGTCTATCCCTAGCGCGTTGAAAAAGTGCACAGTTGGGTTTTCAACAAACGCCGCTAAGCCGAGCGTTGAAAATTCAGTGCGCTGCAAGAAAGGTCGCGTTGCAAAGAGCGCCCGTGTGTAAGGAGGCTTACCGATAAAAGAGCGAGATATTTTATAGACATACCTACCAATGACTGAATGGTCAGTTACCGTGTACAACTCAGGCACTGACAGAAAAAAAAATAGTGACATCGCTCTAAAAACTTAATTAGTGCCTAGTACCTTTAGCTTGGTCGACGATGATTAAGGTAAAACTGAATTTGACATTGAAATAGTCATTCATCAAGCAGCGACGCCATGAACTGCTAAGAATTACTGAACTATTAAGTACCGACTCATTTATGTCTAGTTAATCATTTGACGTCCATAAGACGACACAAAAGAGACAAGACAACGGAGCGAATGCTAGTAACATTCTAATCAATATCATCAGCACCCTGATTTCAAAACGCATTATCAATCTCAATCTGAATCATATTATTGAAGGATATTGCTAAAACCATTGCTTCCCAAGTTTGTCTATAAAATTTGCCTTCGGATTATGTAAATAACGCAACGAATGTTGGTAAACACTATTATGGCAACAGTGGTTGAGCGGCGCATAATTAGTTTTGCAGAAAGGTTCATGATATTGGAGGATTAGAATCTTTTCCTCAAATGAACTGGCTAACTTCTATGACATGAGTACTATTAGTAGTTTACTTTAAAATGAGTGGCAATGAACGCTATTTAGCTTTTTGGTCGCCATATATGCTTGCTGTCGGCCCAAATTTGTCCTTAGATAGGTATATATAACTAGCTTCTGCCCGCGACTTCGTCCGCGTGAAATTTCTTGTTCCCCCGACCCACCACGTCGCATCGCATCGTCTGCACGCGCTATGACTTCGTTTATTGTGCTTTCTGATTTTTTTTTCTTTTTGCTCGGCTCCTAAGGGTCATAGCGTGATGTTAGCCTATAGCCTTCCTAAAGAATTGGGCTATCAAATGGAAAAAGAATTTTTCAAATCCGTCTGGTAGTTCCAGAGATTAGCGCGTTCAACCAAACAAACAAACAAACAAACTCTTTAGCTTTATAATATTAGTATAGATTTGTCACCGCTACTTATATTAATTTTTCTATATAGTAAGATAGTGTAGTCTTTCTATCACTCTCAAACAAGTTAGAGTGGGACTCATACTGGAGTAAGACTTGGAATTTAAAAGAGACTGACTTCTGAGATTGTTTTGTGCCTTTCTTGCCAGAATAGTCGGATAGGAAAAGCCAACCTCGTCTATTTTTAAAAATATAATTGACGTGTTTGTGCAAACCAACTTACAGAAATGAAATCAGTCAAGTCTAAGCCGAAAATCCCTTCTTGGTAATTTAAATTCCTTCAAAACTTTATTGCTAACAATTTTACGATAATTTGTTCTAAACTCTTAATATCAAAGATCACAGTACCCCGATGCCTTTTAACATAACGTTTCTACAATGGTAAGTCTTGTTTATTCCGATCATGCGCTACTTAATTTCAAATTAACATTGTTGCCAGCAATATCTTGTAATACCGATAACTTTGCTGTAGAATATTCGATGCCAACTAATTGTACCATTAGATAGAGGTCCCACGCATATTGTTCGTAATTCATAATCACATCGTATAACAGCTAGGTGTATTGCAAAGCGGCTTGTTTTATTTAGATCCTGGTGGGCTACTGAATTGATATCATTATGATATTGATAAGTATCATACCTTCAACATAACAAATGGAACTAAGTTATTTTTGATAAGTCAATTACCTATATCTTCAACATAACAAATGGAACTGAGTAATTTTTGATAAGTCAATTATATTGTATGGGAGCAGTGGCAATTTACTTTGTGTAAATAACTCTATCACCACTGCTCTCAAAACGGTGAAGGAAAACATCGTGAGGAAACTGTCTTAGAACCAAATATTCGAAGACATGTGACATCTACCAACCCGCACTGGGACCGCGTGGTGGAATAAAGCCCTCTCACTCTCACAGAGAGAAGGCCTGTGTCCCAACAGTGGGAACATTATAGCCTGATTATGCAATTATATATTAGTGTTGCGCCGACATCAAGTAACATAGGACAAGAGGAGGAAGATGGTGATGAATTATATATTAAACTTTTCTTGGTTGAAAACTTTTATAGAGGAAATATTTGTGTTTTAAGAGACGCGACGTATAGACTTTCTATTGAGGTCCCCTAGTTTCACTGTTTAACAGGAACAGGGGGCCTAAAAAGGCAACTTTAGCAGAATCATAAAAGGATAACATTATGAATCAAAATGGAGAGTTAACTGTTAAGTTAATCGTATCAAATCCCATTGGTGAAGGATTTTCAGTTATTTTGTCTGTGCTAAAATACCAATCAATTCAATCCAAATCCAATCCCAATCTCTTTATACCTACGTAGTGCAGCAAAAAAAAGTAAAACACGGACTGTCTTCGCCATATTATAATTCATAATATTATCCTTTTATGATTCTGCCAAAGTGGCCGTTTTAAGCCCCCTGACTTCGATAATCCGACTACGGCGTTTTTTGGTGCAAATCTCTTCCACAGAATGTTTTTCGCGATATGCCTATAGATCTAATTGTTTGCTATCGTAGCGCTAGAGTAGCACTCCACTTTGCGGAGTGCTACTAACATAGTCTTAAGGCTTTTTTATTATCAGAAGTTTGGTTTATAATAAAAATATGTATGGTCAGGTAGAGTATTTTTTGTTTATTTTTACTATGTATGTAACCGATCCTTTGGAAGACGTTCGCGAGGACGAAGCTAACTCGCAAAGGCCAATTTTAAATGGAATTAATTATTTTTTGTCACAAATCTCTTCCACAGAATGCTTCTCGCGATTTGCCTATAATTGTTTGCTATTCTTACAAAAGGTAATAGAAAAAACGTTGTACCTAATAAATAAATAAATGTTTCATTCAAGTGATTGTCACCTTTTCACCCTCGCCTCGCTGACGTGAATGGATGTCAGTGACTGATATGTCACTACTTTGTTGGGGCCAATGTTGGCCAGGGTGTTGCAAGATCAACCAATTTGTTTGTCACAAATATTTTATTACAAAAATCTTTCTTTTGATCTTCATAAATTTTGTTTCATTCTTTTGTTTTTCTTCAAAATAAAAAAAAAACAATGTTCTAATATTTTAATTTGTTTTTCTTTTCTTTGTTTGATGTAGAATGTTATTTTTATGTTGCGATCAAAGAGTAAATTCGTAATATGAACAAAATTTTTAAAGATCACAGTAGCGTCGCTAAGTGCAATCAATATCACATAAGTTGCAGAGACTGTCAACCCATCGCTTCTAATGCACAGTTTTGCCTTTATTTACAATATTATGTTTAGGATTATATTTGCGGAAGTGGCAGCTTGTCAAGCCGTTTCTTTGCATTACAGTATAGTTCCCGAAACCTATTGTAGTTGTTGTTCCTATTGTAGGAAAATCTGGAAAATATATGAACGATTTTTATCCGCGCGCTTTAAATTTTCGGTTTAATTAGACGTTTGAATACGCTTTTCTGATATTTATTTCGTTTTTAAATCGCAAAATGCTCACAGCGAACTGCTAGGTTTCATATTTTTCTTTTATGTTAACTCCGGATTTTCAAAAGAATACGCAGTCTAAAGATTAGAGAGCTTATGAGTTACTCAAGCGATTCTTTTGGGAAAACAAGTGCCAACGATGTTAAAACATAGGTGTTAAGTACAAAGTAGTGAAATCAGTTATCAATCACAGAGAGTACTTTATGCCTTAAACAATTGTCTCTGGTGCTGTGTCGCAATTTGTTTGGTAATTTTATCTTTAATTAATGACCTGTCAAAAAGCACAGTAGGTACTTAATAAAATAAATTTTTTTTTTCTTTTTTCATTCTTTACTCTTCTTCTTTTGGCATAACTATTTGAACTTTCCTTTTTCATTATTTTAGTAAAAAATATTGTTTCTTGTCTATGTTTAATTAGGTATTCATTTTATATTTATTTCTTGTGCGAGAGCCATAGGCATCAAGTCTTGTGTATTATTTATTGATAAGATATTATACAGCTTGGTCGCTCTTTAGTCAGATTTATTTTGTTTTTAAGTTATTTCAACCAACTCAAAATATCTTTACCCAATGCATATTCAAATGAAGTAACATGGGTCGTATATATTAAAATCCCTTATTCTTGCTTACATAAAATGTATTTTTTTAATGGAAATTAATCTGGTCATGTTAACAATAACTTTTAAATATATTTTTATTATTTACCATCATTTTTAACGTTTTAATGTAACATAGACTTTGCGATACATGTGTAATAATGACAGTATAAAAATATTGCGTATTTTTCGCACATACTTTGTTATTTTTTTTTCTAAATCTATAATAAATTCATTGAGAGTACACTTATACAATATATGTAATATATAACATGATACGTAAGAAAACAAAACAAACAATACACCTAGATAAGTAAGACATACTCCAGTACTTCCATCAAATATTTATCTAGACTTCAGCAAATAGTACCAATAAATACGCACCATTAACAAACTTGTATAACAAACGTATCGTTTAATAACGTCAATGTATAAAGTTTTCAATGTACGTCACTTGCCAAAAACATTAAAAGCACAATATTCTTGAAAATTCAGTACATCCAAAGATTCGAACTTTTACCGCAACTTGCCACTATACCTTGATCACCATTTGCAAAAAAAAAATAACAAAAGAACTATACACTTTGACACTTTCACGTTTCTTTTTTTTTAATTTTAATGTCTGCTAAGGTACTCGGAGTTGGAGTGTAAAAAGTTCGTAATAGTTGGAAGTTGACGCGGCGAGGCACTGCACTGACGGCTGTGCTCGATCGACTGGAGTCGCAAGCGCACCTCTACACGGGCCGGCGCTGAATGCAGGGGTCGGCAATATTTTATAAGATTTTTGCTGCAGACTTGTAATAAAATTTCTTTCCAATTTCTAGTCTATAAAATTATTATCAGTGGATCGTTAAAAGTATTTTTTTAATAAAACTTGGAAATAGATTTATCTTTGTACATTGTTTACTTTCATATAGGTATTTCAGTTTAATCTTCTACTTCGAACAACGACTTCTGATGGTGGTGACCAAAATATTTCTACTATACTCGTAGGAAGTAGAAATATTTTGGAAAAAATCCAGCATAAACTTATGTTAGATACTGAATAAACTATTTAGATTCATATTTCTCTTACTTTTCAGTTTCAGATGACCACTATCATTATAATTCAGTTATCAAATAATTTGAAACCTGTGCTTGATATTTATATAATTTAACAAACTGTTGGTTACCCCTCTTCAAACCTGTTAAGTCAGCGATTGAGAACGCAAAGAGCCTTGAAGTTGCAATGTGGAAACACATTCGTCTCTTTTCCTCTCAGAACAATTGAGCTCAGATTAGAAAAGGACGTCGCTATCACTTTAAGTAAACTCGCATAGACCTAGCTTAATTGATATCACTTCAATAAGTTGTAAGTAAAGTTGGTACGTGTCGTTTAAGTTCAAGCTTTGCACCAATTGCAATAAGATATATTTTCAATAGTATTTATCTCTAATTTCACAATTTTGGAAAATAACGAGCTTAAAATATGTTAATTTTGGCAATTTAACACGTTTAACGGTTCAAATTAAACCTAAGGAAACACGTGAAATTAATAAGTAAATAAAAATTATGAAAAGTTCAACTGGGAACTTTGAATGATAATTTCGGCGTGGGATGCGTACGCGCAGCCGGACAGTGGACACGTTTGATTAGTTGCGAGAATACATCTTTTCGTGAGGTCTCTTTCTCTCGGTAGGTCCGGCAGTAGGTTAGAGGGAGACAACATAACGTTTACATCTTTATGGACCGAAGAGACGTGGCTTTAATGGGATCTTCCCAGATGTAGTGATCGGTTAATTTTAGTAGGTAGGAGGAAATTGTCAGTTACAACAGTTTTACATAGCAGCCTGTTTTTTATGTTATTTATTAAGCGCTAAAGACGACTGCATTTTAATAGTCATCAGGTTACATGTGGAGTATTTTAATTTATATCTTTATTTATTGCGCTTTTTGTAACGTGTTTTTAATTGATTTTGTTGCGAACTGTACCTGTGTTTTGTTTTTTATTTTGTCTGTTTGTCTAATGTTACGCTGTTATTTGGTTATTTGTTTTGTATAGTTTTATGTTGTAATAATTTTTGTTTATTGCTTTTTGGTAATTTACATTTTACATAGATTTTTAGATAATTGTATGCGTGCAAAAGTGGCTATGTGTTTTTAGTGAACTTATTTGAGCTATATGATTTAGGTATAACAGTTAGCGTGTTTATACGGAACTTTCGATGTATGAATAAGTACCCCATAGCTACATTCCGTAACTCTTTAAATATTGCACTTATCACATAGCTGTTTTTACAGTATGTGTGTATTGAAATGATTAAAACTGCATAAAGAACCGAAAATAACTAAATAACACATAGCTACTTTTGCACACGCAACGACGATACTCAAAACTTTTTTTTTACTGTTGTTTAAAGTCATCCTGACTGACCACATTTACCCAGTTCGGGTATCCTTTCCATCGACTTTTCCCCGTTATTCTTCTCTATCATATTACTATGATAGTGTATGATATCGTAATGATCAGGCGAGTGACGACGAGTGTGAAACCCGTCGACTCGAGGTGTACGCCCCAGATAACATCTTGATTGTGTCAACTGCCTTGTTGAGTACAGGCAAGCGACATACTGGACACCAATGGATAAAATTATAAAAATAAACAAGTATAATAAACGAGACTATTACATTTGTCTAGATATCGCAAGCGAGTATGAGGCTTTAGGTTCGAATCTCAGGCCAGGCAAAATGTTATTGGGTTATATCAGGAATTTCTCAATGGCAGCCTGGAGTCTGGATTTGTGCCCGATTGATGATTGCCCCCTATTACTGTTCAGCCGGTCGATTCTGTAAAAATCTCACCGTGAAAACTTAGGTGAAGTGAGTTTGTTTTTGCTAGGAATTGACACTATTGACAGCTCACTCCACGCTCACTTCACCTAAGTTTTCACGGTGAGATTTTTACAGAATAGTATCGCAGGTCTCTGTCTAACTCTTCGGGCATTATGTTCTAAAGTTAAAATAACGCATGCCTTTTTTCAAAGCCTTATATTATAACACAGGTATTCATCAGATAAGTACCTAATAATAAGTATTCAGACAAAAAAAATAACAAACATAATCTGATTGGGACATAGGATCGAATCGTTAGATACGAGTTTATA
The DNA here is from genome assembly GCA_927399505.1 of Luperina testacea. Lineage (NCBI taxonomy): Eukaryota > Metazoa > Arthropoda > Insecta > Lepidoptera > Noctuidae > Luperina > Luperina testacea. Next base: position 8,083,549 of record OV656777.1, on the reverse strand, counting down.
AAACAAACCCAACCCAATTTTCCAGTTTGATCCTAACTGGGTGTTAAATTTAACCTGCCCTGAAAAATAAAAGTAGGTTTTCCAAAGTCTTCAGCGAGTTACAAAACCAGCTTTACCTTCAAGTGTACACTAAAACGCGTGCGCATGTTTCGAAGATCACGAAAGTGGAAAATCACCCATAATGGTCGCGTAGTTCTTGGTGAACGTCAACATACTTCATAAGACTCATGTAGGTGCATCAGAAAAGAAAAACAACGTGTTTCCATATTGTTTCCGAAATTGCAGGAAAGCTCGATGTTATGTAGACGGTGTTATGTCAAGCGAGAAAACGACTGGGTACCAACTACTTAAAAGTTTTTTGCCCTATGATTCCTTTCCTTTTTTATACATGCCAATATTATTATCTCTTTTATTTCATTAGGACGTTATCCTTACATAGTAGGTATAAAACAAAGTCGCCGAAATGTCTGTACGCGCATAATTTCCGAATGACTGCATCAAATTAGATAATTATTTTTTTTGTTGTATTCGATATTGCCATGACAAGGTTTTTAAGAAAGAAACTTTCGGAAATTCGAAAAAAAATTTCACCCGTGCGAAGCTGGGGCGGGCCGTTAGTTAGTATACCATCACCATCTGCCTGCATTTTCCCAACTATGTTAGGGTTGGCTTCCAGTCTAACCGGGTGCAGCTGAATACCAGTATTTTACAAAGAGCGATTGCCTATCTGAACTCCACAACCCAGTTACTGGGTAATACGATACCCCTTGGTAACACTGGTTGTCAGACTTTCGGGCTTCTAACTGCCCGTAGCGACTGTCAAAGATCCATGAATGACAGCCGGGACCAACGGCTTAACGTGCTTTCCGAGGCTCGGAGTAACACATAGGATAGGATACATTTCATCCCGATATTCGCACGGGATCGACACTTATGTGAGTGAAACCGCGGGGCGCTGCTAGTAAATAAATAAACAGTTAAAGTAAAGTAAAGGCGCTGTCAAATTGTTACCTTGACAGGGGTTTAACTGTCCATACAGACAAACAAACTGCAATACTCTATTCTAGAAAGTTACAAAATCAGAATTAAGTACTACGCCGTAGCCGTCTCGTAGCACGTCGCTGATATCATCAAATAACCTCACAAATACAATACATACCAGCACCCAGGATAATTGCGTAACACATTTGAAATTACAATCTGAATAATTTTGAAGGATATTGCTAATCCATTGCTTCATATGTTCGACAAATTTGTCTGCTCAACAATGTAAATAACGCAATGAATGTTGTTGAACTGAATGAAAGCCATTGCTACAGATATTATCCCGCTGGTTACTACGCCAGTCCATATCACAGGGGATAGAATATAATAGAATACTCTTTATTATGTACACCATATAAATTACAGACATAAATATAGAAACTGTACCAAGGGTGACACAATGGGCGGTCTTCTTGGGGGATACCTACTCTATAACCAGTCGATCGATTCTGTAAAAATCTCACCGTGAAAACTTAGGTGAAGTGAGTTTGTTTTTGCTAGGAATTGACAGTATTGACAGCTCACTCCACGCTCACTTCACCTAAGTTTTCACGGTGAGATAGTTACAGAATCGCACTGCAGATACTGTAAATGTTTAATGCTTAATTATGTATTGTGTAGACTAAAAAAGGTACTATAACCTAGATTAACGTGCAACTCCGTAGCCGCGTAGCAACTACGTAGCATTTTTTAACAATTTTATAAACGTGATAATGGCATATTGGGAGCCCACTATTTCATTGTATATGGTTGTCAATTAAATATTTACTTATTTATTTAAACTTCTCGCACAGAATAGGGTACAAAGCCCTTAGGCATTCCATTAAATATTCCTGCAAACATTTATCACACTAATATTATAAAGGCGAAAGTTTGTGTGTGTGTTTATATGTTTGTTACTTCTTCATGCTCAAACGGCTGGACCAATTTTGATCTAATTTGGTATAGAGGCAGCTGATACCCTGGATTAACACACAGGATACTTTTTATCCCGATATTCCCACGGGATCGACACTTATGCGATTGACACCGCGGGGCGCAGCTAGTTATGAATATTTGTTTTTAATATTTGTAATATTTATTCTTAGCGTATCAATGACAAAAAGTGTTGTTTTTTTTTTCTTAGCCTTCTCCAAGGCAAAGGAACTAATGTAACGTTTATTTTATTGTTTCATTTATTTATTTATTTTATCAATTAACTAGCTTCTGCCCGCGACTTTGTCCGCATGAAATTTCATGTTCCCCGATCCAGCCCGCAGCATCGCATCGCATCGCCTGCCCGCGCTGTCACTTTATTTTCGCATAGAGTTCTTTCTGACCCTTATTCTTTTTTCTCGCTCCTATTAAGGGCCCTTTTTTTTCCAGGATGGGAAAATATCAAATGACCCCTCCCGTTCTGGGTGGAGGGGAAGCGAGTGTCAGACTCTTACTAACTAAAACCCACCCGTGTTCCTTCCTTATCCCTTTATGTTCCGGGCCAGCGGTAACCCTTTGGACAATCCCGCTGACCTCCTAAGGACCCTTTCCGTGATGTTAACTCGTCTCGTATAACCTTCCTCAAGGATTAGGCTATCAAATGCAAAAATATTTTTTCCTATCCGAGTGGTAGGTAGTTCCAGAGATTAGTGCGGTCAAACAAACAAACAAACTTATCAGTTTTATTATAAGTGAAAGTATAAGTAGATAAAAAATAGATTTATAGTTAGTTAAGTATATTCTCGTGCTAAATTTTAAATTCTTATCTGCGCCTATGATTTTTCCATAGGTTATTTGTAGGGGTCCGTGGCTAAATAATAACAGCCGCAAAGGTCGTTGATCAGGTTAAGCTACGCTTACCGCGGTTGGTCTGTGGATGGGTGACCATCTTTACATACCAAGACCCTTCCGTGCAAAACACGTTAAGTCGTTGGTCCCGGCTGTCATTCGTGGATCTTTGACAGTCGTTACGGGTAATCAGAAGCCTTAAAACCAGCCTTATAACCAAGTGGTCTCGTATTATATAGTAACTGGGTTGTGGAGGTCAGATAGGCAGTCGCTCCATGTAAAATACTGGTACTCAGCTGCATCCGATTAGCTTGGAAGCCGACCCCAACATAGTTGGGAAAAGTCTAGGCAGATGATGACGACCTATGTTTTTTCCATGGGTTTTATGTTTGCATAAAATGATTTTATATATAATTTTGAAGCTAAGGCATAACACTAGAATCATTAACCAACATGACAGTTCAGGGACCTCCAGTAATGATGATTTATCGTAATTAAAGCGAAAGGAAGGACGGTCTTGTACTATCGTACCATCGAGAAAGTAAGAGTGTGACAATTTCACGCTCGCGACTCACGCGCACTGAACTTGACGTCTAATGCGAGATTGTGTAGCGACAGCAGACAAGGGCTTTCCGTGGTAAAATGTATATTTAAAATTTTCACAACTTATTCTTTGTATTTTTTTTTAATGAATAATTTAGATAGATAGATAGATAAGATAGATAAACCATTGTAAAACCAACCAACCAACCAACCAACCAACCAACCAACCAACCATCAACCAACCAACCATCAACCAACCATTGTACCAATTTGTATTACAAACAACGGCGCAGGATAGCCGTCGCCGCGTCGTATTAGTGGTTCAGCAGCTTTAGTATCATCAGGATTGTGCCGGAATATAGAAGTTTGACGTGGACGTGGTACGACAGCGGCTCCCCCAATGACTAAAGAAGTAATTAGTCATTGGGCTCCCCAGACATCATCTCACAGTGATCAGCCAGAGAGTCACTCTCATCCGATCTCTTCGGATGAGAGTGACTCTGGCTGATGTTTTTAATTATAATTAAAATTGTTAATGAATGGATAAACTGCTTTTAAAGACAATTAAGTCAATTTTATTTACGGTTTAAGAGATACACTGCTTTAAAAAACCAACTTTTTGACCATTTTCAAGAAATCTCCGCCTTAACGGGTTAGACAGGGGGATAGTTATTGGATTTTTTCTACCAGGAATTTCTCAGTAGCAGCCGAGAGTCGTCTGGTTTTGTGAACTGGCGAGACCAACTGGTGGTGTACTATAGGTTGTAGTAATATGTACAGACGCCAGCACATCAAGCTACTGTCAATTTTCCCAATCAACTTTGAACCTTATGCTTTAGCGATAAAGTTGAAAATCTATTAAAGAAATTTGACAGATTGTAGTAGCTTGATGTGCTGGCGTCTGTACGTAAAGAATATTTAAAGTCTGACTGATACCACAGCGTCATTATGTATGTGCATGTTTTAACGATTTAAAATGTGTATTGATAATTTGGCGCAGGTCGAAAGAGTCGGACGTGGCCATGCTGCATCTTTATGTGTACGACATTCTGCACGTCGCTCGTCTTCCCAGAAGTTTGTGAGTAATAGCGTCATTTATATACTTGAAACATTTTTTCTTTTAACAATATTCAATTGTTAACACCTGCAACATGGACTTTGAGGACGTTTTGAATCGCCCAGTTATGTTGTTAATGCGAAACGAACAAACAAAATATATGCACCTAAGAAAAAAAAAGCCTTTTTGGCTGTCGCTGAAAACCAGCGCTGGGGCTCTGTTTCATGGGGTCGTAGCATTACGCTAAGCGATGACCGTTTTGCGTGAATGTGACGCATACTTTTCTTCAAGTGGTTCTCTTTGAGTTTGTGTTCTTTTTCTGCGTCTTGTTTACCGCAAATAAACGTATTTGCTTTCTTTTTTAGGGTTTCGTACCTCAAAAAGAAAAAACGGAACCCTTATAGGATCTCTTTGTTGTCCGTCTCTCTGTCTGTCTGTCAATACCCTTTATCTCGGGAATGCGTGGAGGAGGTATCAAGTTGAAATTAAAGCCATATATGTACTTAGGTTTACAGTCGCTTGAAGTTGTGAAAAAATCAAACTTCTAAGTTAGCGTAAAAAAACGGATACGAATGTTTATGCCGCGAAAAACGTATAATATTTCGACACTCTCAAGGGAATCTTTTATACGGTACTTCCCGTTGACCTAGAATCATGAAATTTGGCAAGAAGCAATGTCATGTAGCACAAGTAAAGGATAAAATCGGAAACCCGTAAATTTGTAAGTACATACCTACAAATTTGTACCTCGGTGCGCTAGTCCGACTTGACCAGTGTTTTCTTTATTTCCTTGTTACAAATCACACTAATATTATAAAGGCGAAAGTTTGTGAGTGTGTGTGTGTGTGTTTATATGTTTGTTACTTCTTCACGCTCAAACGGCAGGACCAATTTTGACAAAATTCTGTATGGTGGTAGCTGACACCCTGGATTAACATATAGGCTACTTTTTAACCCGATATTCACACGGGATTGACATTTACGCGGGTGAAACCGCGGGGCGCAGCTAGTTGAACATAATTTCTAATTGAAACCTATGTGCTGAAAACATTGCGGGGAAAAACATGGGCCAGCCATATAAGCCTTAGAAGCGATGACCGTTGGAGTAGACGTGTTCTCTTGAGTGGAGACCACGAATCGGCCAACGTATGGTAGCACGCCTCAGGCTAGGTGAAGCGACGAGCTTCGCAGGGTGACTGCTAGCAGCTGGATGAGAGTTGCCGAGAATCGAGTCGAATGGCGTGCAATTGGAGAGGCATATGTCCTGCAGTGGACTCCTGTAGACTGATGATGATGACAAACATTGAGATATATCTTTCTGAAGAACATGAACAATAGAGAGGACGACCTAGCAGGAACCATCTGCTAGGTCCTCCTCTCCGTAAATAATAAAACTATTGCTTTTTCTGCAACCACTACCCGACTCGAGTCGATGCTTGCACAGACGCAGATCTCGCCGAAATTGTCTCTGCGCAATTTCCCGCCACTTTCCATATTGTCTGTGATTGTGTAACGCACACATGTTTGGTAATTCGATTACATAACAACCAAAGTTTATGAACACAGAGCTTGCTTGTTAAATTAGTTGCATTTCTTAATATTGCTTCAGATTGCATCCAGACTAGGGTTACCATAATCGGAATTTGAAAAGTCCTGACAAAGAGCCGGACATTTGCAAAAAGTCCGGATAATTTATTTTTTAATGTTTCTTTTTTTTATTAGTAATTTTTAGGGTTCCGTACGTCAAAAGGAAAAACGAAATCCGTATAAGACCACTTCATTCTGCGTCTGTCAAGACTATTTTTCTCAGGAACGCGTGGAGTTAGCAATTAAAATTAGGTACTTCCCGCTAACCTAAAATCATGAAATTTGGTAAGAAACACAAACACACACACACACACGCACACGCACAATGCACATGTAGCACAAATAAAGGAAAAATCCAAAAACCATAAATTTGTTACATAACTTTAAGTACGGAACCCTCGGTGCGCGAGTCTGACTCGCACTTGACTGTTTTTTTTTATGTTAGCCTACACTGGTCTTCTGCTGTGCAAAGGCCTCCTCTTATCCTTCCAAGCATCTTTTTCTAGTGCCACCTCAACCCAATCCTTGTGGTGTTTAACTTTTTAATCTTCTACAAAAAATACCTCAAGTCGAAAAAGTTGGACGAAGTCCGAAATGGCGGCCAAAAGGCCGGACGCGTCCGGACAAATCCAGACGGATGGTAACTCTAATCGAAACACGACAGACAGTGTCAATCAGCTGTTTGTCGTAATCTCAGTTGTAACACAACACGAATGATTGGCCTCACATCGTTTGCGAGTATCTCTATGGGTTGCAGGAAAACTGTCTGTCTATACTAAAGTGGTTGCACAAAGTCCGATATCGTTACTGCAGTGCGATTCTGTAACCTAACCATCTCACCGTGAAAACTTAGGTGAAGTGAGCGTGGAGTGAGCTGTCAATAGTGTCAATTCCTAGCAAAAACAAACTCACTTCACCTAAGTTTTCACGGTGAGATTTTTTACAGAATCGACCGGCAGATTTGTCGATCAACCAACGTTGGTGACAGCTTTCGCGATTTTAGAGAAGTTTGTTGAATGTTTGTAAGTACAGGCCAAGAAAATGCTAATATATGATTAAAATTACACGCCGACACATGTTGTGATACTTGTTTTCAACAAGTCTTGTAACAGATTTGTCAAAAATATCACATGTTAATATTTGTACACTTTTGACGTCGTTTCAGACGTGTCTTATTAACTATTTTATTCGTCTTCTTACCTGACTGCGAAAGAAAAGACATAGTTCTGTTTTTTTTGAAATTTTTGACAAGATTTTTAGGTGTACAAATACGGTTTTATTCATAAAAGTTATCGAACATCTAAAGGCTTGCTAAAAATTGTTATTCATAAACGCATTTTAGCACTAAAACGTTCTATAAACCTACTATAAAGTTATAAAACCCAGAACCCTACTATAACAGTAGGTACTATTATACTATAAGGAAAAAATGGCCGACTCTACATCAGCTGATTAATAAGAAAATGACATTTGATGTTTATATGTAACATGTGTGAAAAGTCAGTTTCATAAACAATCGTACTTCGAGGAGCTGCAGTTGTATATAAATATGTATATACATGTTTTGTTTTATACCTAAACAATCATTGGGTGGGGTTTTTACATGTTTTATTTTATACCTAAAAAATCATGGGGTGGGGTTGGGGTGGGGTTTTTACATATTTTGTTTTATACCTAAACAATCACGGGGTGGGGTTGGGTTGGGGTTTTTACATGTTTTGTTTTATACCTAAACAATCATGGGGTGGGGGTGGGGGTTGTTCCAACGCAAAAGATACAGATGCTGCACCCTAGTAACATAGCACACTACCAATCTCAATCTGAATCAATTCGATGGATTTTGAATCAATATGAATGTTGTTGAGCCGTCAAAATGAAAGCCATTGTTACTGATAATGTGTTACGCAATCACCCAACTGACATGTTTAAGTATGTGACTAACATGTTTAAGTATATTAGGTGAAAATCATGAAAATAATCAATCATTTTCAGTAAGCTTTTAAACAATCGCTCCATGCTTTTTGAATTCAATTTATTTATTTTATAATTTTAGTGCGTGATAAAAGCGGGTTTTTTTTTTTTTAACAACATATTCTTATTATGAAATCAGTCAAAGCAAACGTCGATCTCATACATATCCAGTACGTGGACATTGATTTAGGGAGAAAACCTCAATAGAAAGAAATTGCATTATGAATAGGAATTTCAATTCGAGATACCAACTCAAGCGGCTAGAATCAATTCTATTTGTTGTAATTTTTGACGTTCAAAAGTGCCTTTTATGTGCCTATTTGAAATAAATGCTTTGACTTTGACTTTGGCTGTGATAACTAGATAAATAGGAAGGCTTATTTAATTATTGATAATCACAACGCCAGCCAGGAAAGCAAGAGCTACGCAACTTCAAAGTAACTTAGTACCTATCAATCTGCCTAGCGTTTTCCCAACTAACTTAGGAAAAGGTTATGTTCAATTTGTAACAAGACTTCGGTAGATCATCATCTGCCTAGCCTTAGTCCAACTATGTTAGGGTCGATTTCCAGTCTAACCGAATGCAGCTAAATACCAGTATTTTACATAGAGCGACTGCCTATATCTGACTTACACAACCCAGTTAATTACTGGGTAACACGATACCTCTTGGTAAGACTGATTTTCAAACTTTTGGGGTTCTGATTACCCGTAACGAATGTCAAAGATCTACGAATGACAACCGGGACCTACAAGTAAATCTCACTTCCAGTGTTTTTATGTGGATAAGGCAATTGGCACACTGCACCGCATTACGGAGCGGGGTGCGTGAAACGGAGCCAAATTCCCCGCACGGAAGGGCGTTTTTATTGAATTTGTATGTAAAAATCTGCGTCCCGCTGCGTGAAGCGGTGCAGTGTGCCAATCGCCTTAGATAGGTATACTTCTCCATCATTCACACTTTCCATTTTCAAAGACAAACCTACTTGTGTATTCTATCGAATCTTACAACATTACGACACGCTACCAAGTTGGCAACTTTATAAAAAAAAAACAGTCGCCGGTAGCGTGGGGTCGCCACGGAAGGCAATATCCTGTTTCCTGCTAACCCCTTTTTTATTTTAATGCACAATTATAAAGTTATTCGCTTGATTTCGTCAGCACCACTCTGGCGCATATAAATAGACTTATAAAGGTAAAAGCTGGGGTGGTCCGATATTTATTTTACGTAATAATTCAGTTTTGTATAAGTTATTGGTCTTGGCTGAAGACTAAGTTATTAGTAATTTGTGGTGCCAGGGGTGTGTGGTCTATTTAAATTATTGGAACGCACGTATCAGTAAAAGTATATATGTATGTAGTTGTAAAATACAGCATAAGGACACAAACAGGAAATATGGGTAAAATATATTAAAACAATCAGAACTAATAAAATCAGGTGGCGAGCGTGGCGTACATTATACTGTATACATTATACTCGCGTTCCTTCGTCCACTATCGGTTAGCGCGGGAGCGCGAGCGAAGGTGTAAATGCTCCCCGTTGCCGCGCATAAGGGCTCGTTCACACACATTCAATAAAGGCCGTGTTACAATGGTAATTTTCGAAAATATGAAAGTTGAAAATATGAAAATATGTCTTCACTGCCTCACTGTTCTAGAGTGGTTGTATAGAGGTATGAGGAACAGAATGTAAAGTTCACTCATACTCTATAGAAAAGGGAGGATCCTCCGACCAGACGGGTGTTGTGTCTGGCGGGCAACTGCTCGATGATTCATGTCGGGCTGTTGTATCTATGCTAGTTGCGCGGTAAACTCTGCTTGCGCGATGCAGGATTTTGCGTGACGTCAGTATGACGCGTTGTTTGCTTGTGGTGTTGTAGATACCGCTACAGTTGCAAGTTAGGTCCTGGGTTCGATTCCCAGGACGGACAAAGTGGTATTGAGTTTTTCCATCAGGAATTTCTCAGTAGCAGCGCGGAGTCTGGAGTCGCTCCATGTAAAATATTGGTAGGTATTCAGCTGCACCCGGTTAGAGTGGAAGCCGACCCAAACATAGTTGGGAAAAGGCTAGGCAGATGATGATGATATCGAGTCGGCTAGCAACGTCTGACAGTGAAGGCTAAGAATCTTCAAGTACCTACTAGTAATCGAAGTAGTAGTAAAGTAGTAGTAGTAGTTGTAGTAGTAGTCGCAGTAGTAGTAGTAATCGATCGTAGTAGTTCTAGTAATTGATTCTAAGTCAAAAATTACTAACTACCCACCTAGTGTGACACTTACCAGAATTACTAATAATAATTCAAAAAAACACCAAATAAGTCTTTATTGTGACTTATCACGATCTTTCAAAATGTCAGTCGTTCAATTATAGACAATAACGAATTTTATCGAAAAGTATTTGAAATTGAAATAAAAGAATGCAATAATATAAGTACCTATTAACAAGATTCTTGAGGACGAATGTCGAATTCCTTTAATTAAGTTTTTGTAACAGCTGACTTTTGTATTTTGAGGAAAGTTATGCAGCTGGTCATTCAAAATACAGGAACATCATACAAAAATATGTATGTTCCTATACGTGAACTTTTTATCGGTATGGATTTGAAGGGAAAGTTATACCTACTTATCGAAATGATGCCGTGTCTCACTATAGTAGGTAATTCCGCAAAAGAGTGATTATTATTTGTTATCACAATTCAGCATAAAATAGCATGATCAGCCTATAAAGTTCCCACTGCTGGGACACAGGGGCCTCCCTGTGTCCCAGCAGTGGGAACATTTTAGGTAAAAAGGCCACTTTGGCAGAATCGTAAGAGGATAACGTTATGAATCAAAATATGGCGATGACAGTCCGTGTTTTTCTTTTTTTCGCTGCACTACGTAAGTATAATCAAAGAGATAGGTATTGGATTTGGATTGGACTGATTAGTATTTTAGCACAGACAAAAAAATAACTGAAAAATCCTTCATCAACATCATGATTCGATTAACTTAACAGTTAACTGTCCATTACAATTCATAATATTATCATTTTATGATTTGCCAAAATGGCCTTTTAGGCCCCCTGGTCTCCTCACTGTGAGAGGGAGTGGCTGTAACCCATCACGCGGGCCCAGTGCGGGTTGGTGGATGTATGCGACATCCAGCGTCTTCGAATTTTCGGTTCAAGGACACAGACTGCCGGCTCCCCCACGATTTTCTCTTTCACCGCTTTGACAACAGTAAATAATGTCAATCCCTAAGCTCACTTCACATAAGTTTTCACGACGAGATTTTTACAATAGTCCACATAGTCTTTGCTTGCCATTTATTAAAGATAGAATAGAGATTTTTACAGACTAGACACAGCAGTTGTTTTGCTTTTCCTTTCAATATGTTTTGTTTAAAATACTTTTGTAAAGCATTAGTCTGAAACAACCTACACTCTCATAAGTAGTTGGGCGTTGGTAGCTGGGCGACAGTTTTAACTTATACAGCAATCATCGTTGAATATTATTTTCTTTGATTGTATTTATTTTTTCTTCCAAATACAAACGATATTATATCATACACCCACCAATATCTATCATCCCTTTGGTAAACATTTCCCTTTGTATCAAAGATTCAATTCTTAACCTCGCCTACGACGACGCGACGTTACCCATGGCCGCACAGAAGTTGCTTCAGGTGTAGATTGAGGCCAAAACAAAAATATGGCCCAAACCGAGACAATGGTTTGATGGTCAATTCCACAACTACCTACACTGCATCCGCTCACGATTTCGTCAGTTTGGCCCGTTGCTTTAATTGGAATTTCTTATTAGCCAATAATAACAGGTGACTTCAGATGAAATTGTAGGCTATTCAAATGTTCCGCATGTTGGGTCAGCTTAGTTTCCTCTTATTATTAAAAGCCCGTGATGTTCCACGATAGGGCAAAGGCCTCCCTACTCTCTTTCCACTTCTCTCTGTTTAAAGCTTCTGGACCAGTTCTTGTTGAAGGAGTCCAGCTCATCCCGTTATATCCATCTGAGCCTGCCGCGATGTCGCCTGCCATTAAGAGGAACCCACTGGGTCGTAAGTTGGGCCCATTGGTCATCTGATATGCGGCAGATGTGTCCAGCCCAATTCCATTTTAGCGTGGCAGCTTTCCAAGTGACATCAGTTATCTTTGTGATGGAACGGATAGTGGTATTCCTACCTCAGTCTGTTTGATACCCAGAATACTCCGTTCCATAGCCCTCTGGCAAACCTCGAGGGTGGCCCTCTGCTCTTAAATAACAATAAAGGAAAAACATACTAACGCGCCAACATCTTACTGTCAGCATTTCATTTCTATATACATCCATAAACTCACACCTTCCCACGGAAACTACAGAACGCCACCTGCTAGGATCCTTACATACTCCTTTTGCCTCGTTTACGTTCATACATCTGATCATACACGCACGCCAGTTGCGAGTACTACCTTCCTGAAGACATTGCCAATAAGTGATTTTTCGGCGTTTATTTATCAACAAAGATAGATTAATCGCCTTTAACCGACACCCGGTTACAGGAACGAAAATCATTTCAAAAATCTACATTTTATTAGGTACCTAGCTAAAAAAAATTCAAACGTATTTCAACTGCTGTGATTGGTTAACTGACTTGATTAACAGCCAATTATTTTCGTCAAATGCGATCCTTGTAAACGCCTACCGTTTTCATGCTTAGCAATTGTTTAGAGCAGTGGTGGACTAGTGGTAACGGCCGCGACTTACGAGTTGTAGGTCGTAGGTTCGAACCCAGACAGGCGCTTTACTTTGTGTAAATTATTTCATCACCACTGCTCACAAAACGGTGAAGGAAAACATCGTGAGGAAACCGGCATGTCCTAGAACCAAAAATTTGAAGACATGTGACATCTACCAACCCGCACTGGGCCCGCGTGGTGGATTACGGCCCATTCCCTCTCACTGAGAGGAGGCCTGTGTCCCAGCAGTGGTAACATTATAGGCTGATGATGACGATGATGATGAATTGTTTGGCGATCAATGTTGTGTGTGTCTTTGCGTATTGTGTTGGACCAAGGCTGCCGACATAGCCCGAAAAAATGTCAAACTTAACTGGTAGTGGGCAGGCCACATGCTCGCAGAATAGATGGCCGATTGGGCAGAAAAGTTCTGGAGTAGCGACCGTGTCCAAGAAGCCGTAGCGACCGTGTCCCAGAGGCCGTAGCGTTGGAAGGCCTTCCACAAAGTGGACCAATGACCTGGTGAAGGCCGTAGGAATTCGGTGGATGCGAGAAGCACAGAACCGGTCTGAGTGGAGGTGCTTGAGGGAGGCCATGTCCAGCAGTGGACGTGTTTCTGCTAAAATGATAATTGCAAAGTGGTGTAAAAAATAAATCAAACACACAAATATTCAATAAATACTTTAATTTTAAAACAATTCGGGTTTCATCTTACATTATACATTTTTGAATGTATTATAAACATTTTTACACTTTTTTTATCAAGCATTTTCATATAATTTACATAGAACATCTTAATTTAAGTATGAGGCACCTATGAATCAAGTATTAAAAAAAAATATTTATAGCACTGTGTGACCTGAGCCCATACTCAGCTAAAATTCACTCTTTATCTCGCTCGCACTATACTGCTCGCGGACTGAGTGAGAGCGAGACAGAGTGCGGTGCTGGGCGGCAGGCAGCATAATCTGTTCTATATTTAGTTCAGTTGTTATGTAGTTTCATGATCTAATTAGGAGTATTTTTTTAATACTAGCGGTTTATTGTTAAGTGCGGGTTTAGGTCACACGAGCTATAGGTATACTTACGTGTGACTTAAGTAGTATATTAATGCACGGCGCTTAGCACCACGCTGTGCAATAATGAACTGCTTAAGTCACACGTATCGTAATGTACTATTTCATAAAAGGGGCATTTTTTTTGTGTGTGTGTTACATTTTAATAATTGAGAATGAATTAACAAAGTGCCATCGCTTCAATGTATTACATCCTTTTTAGGAGATTTACGCATTTAAATAAAGAATCGTATTTAGGAATGTTGCTTTAAAAAAAATGGTGTATGGAGTTGGTTGATTAAAATTGCTCACTGGTTTCATAATAATTAACATAATCTATTAACAACCATAGATGATCCTACGCATAATATATTGTCTGCTGGTCGTATATTTGGGAACTATTTACAATACGGCCGATGAATCATGGCCGGTCTGAACTATGCACAGAACATTTTTTAGAAACCAAATGGTGACATAAGGCGAGTGAGAGAACATGCGCAAGAGTTCGGAGAGCTTATGTTCAGACCGGCCATGATTAATCGGCCGTATTGTATCTAGATATAAAACTTTCTTTTGACATGTTCAAACCTTGCATAGATTTTTAACGACTAATAATTTAGATATAAACCGACAAAAATGGCTAAAAATTTAAAACTCAACTTTTAATTTTCCAAATTAATAACCAAAAATAATTGAGATTTCAAATCCGACGTACAGTCAGCTTAATAGTTTTGTGACTGCACCCACATTCATTTTACTCTGTTCCGTATATTTAAGTAACGTTTAAGTAAAATTATGGTTAACTGCATGGAAATACTATTATTATAATTAAGTAATTTATATGTAAGAAAAATACGATAACACCAATGTAACTTAAAAAAATTACACACGTGTTAAACACGGTACACTTCTTCAGATATCGTCGTAATCAGGTAATAATCTGATAGTAAATTCGTTTTCTTTGTTACTTTAAGTGTGCATACGCTACACACGAGCGAGACGCATCGGCGACAGAGGGAACTGCACTCGTCGACTTGTGTCGGCGGCAGCCGTCGACAACGTGTCGCTCGTGTTTTTGAGTACGGTGCTTAACACTTTGAGGTACACTTAACGCCCCTCGACGTAATAACAATAAAACTTCTATTGTGTCTCGTTCAGTGTCCTTCAATGTGTTAAATACACAAGCGGCAGTTGCCTCTGTCGTGGATGCATGTCGCTCGTGTGCTAGCAACATCGCAAAAATGCGTTTTCGATCAATGTTGCTCCAAATAAAGTGGCAGGCGCTGTGCATACATTTAAAATACTTTTCTTGCACATAACATTGAGTCTACCTTAAAAACTTATCACAACTTTGCAAAGTACCGTTTCCTTGTATTGAAAAACAATTTTTATAAGTTAACTATTTAAGTAATAATAAAAGTTGTCAACTTGTCCAAAGTAACTTGATACTTGACGTTTGTAAACATTCAATTTTTCACAGCCCTTATTTCCATCAATTTTCTCCAAATTATCTACTTAGTGTTTTCCCAACTATGCTGGGGTCGGTTTCAACTCTAACCGGATGCCGCTGAATACCAGTATTTTACATGGAGCGACTGCCTATCTGGTCTCCACAACCTAATTTCTGGGGAACACAATACCCCTTGGCAAGACAGATCTACGAATGACAGACGGGACCAACGGCTTAACGTGCTCTCCGAGGTACGGAGGGGTCTCGGTATGTAATGAATGGTCATCCACCCACGGACCCACCTCGGCAAGCGTTGCCTAATTTTGATGAT
Organism: Luperina testacea; assembly: GCA_927399505.1. Taxonomy (NCBI): domain Eukaryota; kingdom Metazoa; phylum Arthropoda; class Insecta; order Lepidoptera; family Noctuidae; genus Luperina; species Luperina testacea. Next base: position 8,068,036 of record OV656777.1, on the reverse strand, counting down.
AGAACCGTGCGACTGTTATTAATACAGCCATGAGCCCCTCAATGATATTCTCGATAATACTTGTACAGACGCCAGCACATCAAGTTACTACAATCTGTCAAATTTCTTCAATAGATTTTCAACTTTATCGCTAAAGCATAAGGTTCAAAGTTGATTGGGAAAATTTTACAGTTTCTGTCTGTACTAAAATGTTAGGTTTTCCCATTGAATTCAAGTTGACAACCCTTAATCATAATAAAAACTAGTCGTATCGAATGTTTATATTGAAATAACTACAACACCTAGCTTGTGCACCAACTAAATTAATATTAAATATTTCTCAGACACTGTTAAAACATGGAAAATCATAATTTTTCGCTATCACATCGATACCGAAAGGTGATGTCGATATCGAATATCGACAAAAACTACATCTCTTTTAATCGATATTTAGAATGTCTAGTTTTCAAAATTGAAGAAGCTTTCAAAATAGAACGTTAAAATTCAGAATTAAAAAGAAAACGTATATTTAACAGAATTTTCAGGCATGTTCGTCAGTGTCTAAGAAAAATTGAATAACATTAATAATATAAGTACATACATTAGTATCGAACTGTATCACAATTTACGCTATACAAATGATGAGTTTATGTATTTAAAATGCACTGGTATCTGACAAAATAACTGGTTTAACACCTTACAAGACAGAAATTAAATTTGTAGTTGAGTAGTTTAAGTTTAACTAAACATTGCCAAGCGGTTAGTCGACTCTTCACATGACCAGACCAGTACTCTTATTGTGTAACACATTATCAATCGGAATCTGAATAATTTTGAAGCAAATTGTTAAACCATTGCTTCATAGGTTCGAAAAATTTGTGTGCTCAACACGTAAATAACGCAATGAATGTTGTTGAACTGTCAAAATTAAACAGATTCCTATTGATAATGTGTTACGCAATTGCCCCGCAGACCAGAGGACTGGCCTATTTGTTGGCCAAAGAATCAGCATTGCCATGCAACGTGGCAATGGTGCCAGCCTTTTTGGCACTCTTCCTGTTGATAGTGACGCGGACGAAATTTTTGATGCCATATAATACTTTCCCTTCCCTTTTTTATATACTTGTACACGTTATTATTATTATTTTTTATTTTTATTTTACATATCTCGGGACCATGGGGTCCCGGTCCTTTGGAAGGCGTACGAGGGGCCGAAGCCAACTTGCAGAGGCCCCTTTGTAAATTTTAATGAAATGCGATTATTATTATTTTAAGACTGTTAGCAGCAGTTACTAAGAACACAAAAATAATTTAAAAATATATATAAATATTATACTATGTAATACAAATGCAGGAGACATAATTAATATAAAGTTGAAATTTTCATCTGGATCTTTAGTGAAAACTACAAATATCTTAATGTAACTTGTAAGGTCGATTTTATCAATTAGAAATCGACCTTGAATTAAGACTAGTCGAGCGGTTACAAACGCTGTATAAATTTCGCTTCTGCCTTGTCTTTATAGAGTTAAATGAGATGTAGGCAACTCTACAAATTAAAAAGTTTTATCATTTCAGGAAATGTTGAAAAGTGGAAATAATATTTAACTTTAAAAAAATACACCCTCCCCACCACCCCGTCGTTTCATTGTCTATCAATAATATTATATCTTGTTATTGTTAAGAAAAAAGACAGAAATTACCTTATTAAAAAACAAGGTTTATCTTCAGGCCCAGGTTCTTCATCGAGCCATTTTTAAATTTCTAACTATAATCCGAGAAAGTTAAAGTTTTTATTACAAAAACTGACGTTAAACCCGAGCCTAAGTTGTCAATTTTGCATTAGGAACTTTGTTTTGTCGGAATAAAGTTTGAAATACAGTAACTGGCTCGAAGGTTTAGGCTAGGTCTACAGTTAGAACTCGTTTTTTAATAAGACGGTATATGTCTGTGTGTTGGAAGCCTAAGCAAGTAGGTAAGTATAAAATTTTATTGAAAGAATCCATAAATGATGTGAAACAGCAATGATAGGTGTCAAACCAATGAATTGGACAAAAAGATAACTTGGGTAACCTGTATGCGCAAAACAGTTAAGTATTGCGCAACTGTGGCGCCACTGTAGATCAACTGTGGCGCAACATCTAATTAAAATGCTTAAATAAATACCTTACTATCAACATGTTCTTAATTTATCACACTATATCTTCTCAATCTTTTCAATTTTCTCTGATTTGTTGCCGAGGGTAGCCTTACAGACGTATCCCTTTAATGCGAGCACGCCCCTACATTTTATGTGAACCTGGTAGCGAGCGCACCAGTCTAGGTTGTTACAGCCAACGCCTGCGTCTGAGAGGGTCTTTACTGCGGCTATTGAGAGTAGATCTGTGGAAAAGGAAATGGCTGAAATAAGTTTTATTGAAGTGAAAACTTCTTTAGCATCGTTGTGATTTGAAATTTTATGAAACGAAAAAGCAACAGTAAAAAGAGACATATAAGATTTAATGTGGGAGAAAATGAAATGGAAGCATTATACAGTGTTTTTGTTTTTTATTATTACAAATGACATCATATTTTAATCCTATGCTACTAATTTATGAGGATGATGATGATGATGATGGTGATGTGATGGTGATTGTGATGGTGATGGTGATTGTGATGGTGATTGTGATGGTGATGGATGGATGGATGGATGGAAACCTAATACGCTGGTAGTGGTGGTACGTGCTACGCACGACGCTTGGGTCTGAGCGTTGTACGTGTCTTACTTGTCTTAGTAAGTGTGTGCGCGCCTGCGTATTGAGAAAATGAGATAGGAAGCATTATACAGTGTTTTTGAAGGTTTCACTTCTACCACGTGTGAATTGCACACATGCTGTTTTTTTATTATATTCAGTTTAAAAGATGAAGAAGTGTGAAGAACAATATTATTATATTTTGAGGTTATCCCCAATTTTTCGGCAAAAAATTAAAAGTTTTACTGATAAAGCAAAACTACTCCTTTTTAGTTCCCAAGTCGTTATACTGCAACTCGGGACGCTGCATTTGTGGCATTTTTTTTTAAATACTATGTTACATAGTAGTTACCAGGTGGGTCGGCGTGGGTGAGTAGCTGCACGTCATTGGCGCGACAGAAGGCGTGTAGCGAAGGTGGTACTACGCAGCAGGAGGCTAGGTTGATCTGCGCTATGGAGGGTCGCACTCGCGCCCACGCGTGTAGCTTCCGCAAGCAACCACCGCCGACGTCGGCGACGCCTAGTTGGTGGACGCGTCCTGTAGAACAAAAAAGTAAGTTTTAGAAAGATCTTTTCGACCATATTATTTCTTTGCAGACTCCATAGTACGCCCTTGACACTTAAGACTCCAGGAATTATGGAGAGATTTATAATGCAGAACTAAAAGTAAAAGTAGTCAGTCAAATTGAAGTTTGAAAATAAAAAAATATTTATCTATATCTGTATTCTTGTCTATAGGTAGGTGCAACTGCGCCTGCAACTGATACTTACCTTTATTTTTATTAAATAGTCAAGATTACTGGCAATGGATACAGGTTTTCACTCAAGTTGTAAACTACACTAGGATCTTTTGGCGTGTATTCAAAATCGGAACTAACTCCACCCCCTGTCAATCAAGCGTCTAAAGATCCTTTCTAGCGAGCTAACCTTTTAGTTTAAGGCGAAAGCGTCAGGGTAGACCGCGAAGTACAATTTTTCTTACGTTTTTTTGCAATTTGCAGATCAGTATCAGGTTGTATGTTGATCTAAATATGATTCGCGGCTGGAGATCTGGATAAGGAGCACTCGTGGCCAAGTAATAACAGCCGCACGGATCGATCGAAGGTTAAGCTACGCTTGCCGCGGTTAGTTCGTGGATGGGTGACCACCCATTACATATCGAGACCCCTCAGTGGGTCGGATATCACGTTAAGCCGTTGGTCCCGGCTGTCGTTCGTAGATCTTTGACAGTCTTTACGGGTAGTCAGAAGCTCGAAAGTCTCACAACAAGTCTTGCCAAGGGGGGGGTGTTACCCAGTAACTGGGTTGTGGAGGTCAGATAGAGAGTGACTCTATTGTAAAACATTGGGATTCAGATGCCGATCCGGTGGATCCGGTGGATCCGGTGGATTCCGGTGGAAGCCGATCTCAACATAGTTGGGAAACGGCTTGATAAGATTTTGCGCATCCATTTTTTGACAGAAAACGGAATTTAAAAAATCAAAATGTCATATTACCTTCTTTAACGAAATCCTCGAGCACACCCCACAGGTTCTTAATCCCGGGCAGGATGGCCTCGCACTTGCGCGCGTCGGCCTCATTGTCGGCCTCCACCTCCGTACTGGACATGCGCACTGAAACAGAAACCACGGTGCCTACTATAAATATATTTATGGAACATTCTCGAACGTTGAGAAAGTGGTGGAACGGTGATATGATACAATCACGCTTGTATTGCCCAGAGGTGCGCAGATATGTTTTACTAGCTTCTGCCCGCGACTTCGTCCGCGTGAAATTTCTTGTTACTCCGACCCACCCCGTCGCAACGCATCGCCTGCCCGCGCTATTACTTCGTTTTTGCTTAGCGTTCTTTCTGACTTTTTTCTTTTTGCTCGGCTCCTAAAGGTCAATTGGGCTATCAAATGCAGAAAGAATTTTTCAAATCCGACTGGTAGTTCCAGAGATTAGCGCGTTCAACCAAACAAACAAACTCTTCAGCTTTATAATATTAAGTATAGATATACAACGTGCCGATATAATGGCGACGTTACACGGGTAAGCCTAGTGGCCAGTAATCACAAAAATTATAGCATACAATAATTCGTAATTTGAAAACTACCGACTACGAAAAAAAAAACAGCTGTTCCCTACATTTTGACGAGTTAGACGAACATAAATGTAGGGAACAGCAGATTTTTTTTTCGCGATTTCCGGTTTGGTCCCATAAAAAAAGTTGTCGTAAAAGTTGTTCATAATGATGAGTACAATGACGTCTTAAGAGGTTGTTGGTGTTTTTCGAATAACCCTGTATAACTACAACATGATGAGGTGCAGCGCAGACGGCATACTTTTTGTGCGATCGAGTCTGCGGCGCACAAAAAGTCTGCATGGCGCGCAAATGGTCGCGGATTTTTCACAGACTCAACGCACACGACGCATATCTTTCTTCATCCCACATTTTTCTTTTTAAATTCATTTGTCTATCATGATATTCTGCCTTAGAAGTATCATAAAGTGCTGGTCTGTTTTGTATTTCTTGAATTAACATCGTTACATCGACCTCTGGCGCCATGATAATAGATCGCGTGCGTTACGTCCACCCCTAGCAAATGCAGATTGCCGACTAAAGTGTGCGCCGTCTGCGTTAGCGCGCGTTGAAGCAAACGTTCAATTTTATTCACACACTTTTTGTGCGGAGCGGCGCGGCCCGGCGCGGTGCGGTCTGCCCGAATTACACGGATTTTTTGTGCGCCGGACTTATTGCGCGTCGTGTGCGTTACTGCATATAATTGCATAAGTTCTGTTTTCACAGACTAAAAAGTGCGTCACGGATAGTCTGTCGTCTGCGCTGCACTTTAACAGGATTATTTTGGGTTGCTATGGGATCACCCCATTCTTTGTACATGACCAACATATTCTTTCAGAAATCATATTATCGTACTATTCAGTATAGCTGAACTCACCGTTGCTACCCATCGAGATTGGTGACGCTTTGGTTGCGTAGGTGGGCTTGAGGTTGGTGTCATCTGTGGCTTCATCACGGTGCGTGTCAGGGTTGTAGGCAAGGATCACGTTGTCGATGTACGTTGTGTGCAGGGCTGTGAATACTGGAAATAAAAAAGAATAATGGTGTTAATAAAAACACTCAAATGATAATAATGGGTATATTAAAAGAATAAAAAAGAAGATGAATGAAGGAAATAAGAATACATGTCATGATATTACTCTACTATGGCGAGGTCCAAGAGGAGCGTAAGGAATAAAATCTGAAATTAAACTAAAATAAATTGTCAATCAGGCTCCTTGGAAAGTGATCTTCTTGTTTTAAAGTTTTTGGTTGCCTCGTTTCAGTCGATTTTTTCGAGATTTTTAAAGAACGATAGGCATTTTTGTATGGAGCTTGACCTGACGACCAATAAAGTTCTAATGCATGTCAACTTATTGCTTATAACCGGCTATTACTCTAGCAAAACATTGTATCTCCGAGGCACGGAGGGGTTCTTGGTATGTAAAAATGGTCAGTGGTCACCCATCCAGGGACTAAACGCGGCAAACGCAGCTTAACCTGATCGGTCGACCCGTGCGGCTGTTATTACTTAGCCATAAGCCCCCTCATTGTTATGAGTCAATAACTTATATTAATGAGAACTGCAGTGAACATTAGCATCATAAACTAATACGTTTATATGGTACAGACGCCAGCACATCAAGCTACCCGAAACTGTCAATTTTTCGCAATCAACTTTGAACCTTATGCTTTAGTGATAAAGTTGAAAATCTATTAAAGAAATTTGACAGATTGTAGTAACATGATGTGCTGGCGTCTGTACTTGCATGACTGATATCTCTTTAACCCGGTATTTCACAGCCTTTTCCTAATAATGAAAATTGATGCTTATGATATAAACTCCCATTTGATGTATAATATGTGGTTTTTATTGGACATACCGGTCAAAACGCCCATCATTATTTAATCCTACGCTTAGTTCAGATACGACGATAACCGCGCGATTGTCAAATCGTGCGGGTTGAACCGCAAAAAATGTCGACTGCTCAAACATCAGCGGTTAGTTAGCGATTTGCGATCAGTTCAAGATGGAAGTCGAAGACCATAGCGACGCGCGTGCTCTCGTTGTGACGTATTGACCGCGCTGTGCCCGCATCTCTACTGAACGCCGAGGAATAGGTCCATAGTAACAGGATCGCGCGGTCGCCGCACGATTCTATTTTCTGGCGGTTGAGTGGCGGTAACCGCGCGGTTGGCCTAACTACGCGATTACGTCTGAATGATTTCATAATTACCTACGTAAATAAGACCCGCGCGGTTCCCGCGCGATTCTCAAACCGCGTGGTTCCCGCCGTGTCTGAACTAGCGCTTATTCTTCTTTTAGCTATTTATGGGTTGCATTAAAATACCCTCCATGATTCGAAAGAAAGCTTAAGGTCAGGTTTAAGCGTTTTTTCGGCGAACTCAAAGCATCTATTTCAATTAAACCATTTAAAGGCACTTTTGAATTGTCAAGGAGTCGGTCAGTCACAAATATGAACCTTGGGCAGACAACTGCGCTACCAACCAGTTGACTTGCTAATGTTTTTACCACGACTTTACACGAATATTTGTTCCATCATAAGATAAAACAAAAACAAACAGCCTGAATTATCAGAGTGCAAAAAATATACTCTAAAGGTACCTACCGTAAGGTACTATTGAGTAAGGAGTCTATAGACTATCCTTAATGTATATAAATAGAAGTTGTAGTAATAATAAAGTAGAGCAGGAAAATCAGCAGACAAAGAGGAAATTAATAATTTTGCATTTGGGACTTTCCAAATAACAGGAAAGTTTATAAGTTACATTCATAAGTACATAAAGGCTGATTTTTCAATCGACAGATAATTTTTATTCGTGGAATTAAATTGACGTCTGACAGATTTTGTATGGAAGAACTGTCAAAAATTCAAAATTATTCCTAGGATAATCTAATCTGGCGTTCGAAAAATCAGCCCTAAGGGCGCATTCCACCAAACTTTTATACCTAGAATAAGTCTTATCCTGAGAATAAATTTTGAATTTTTGACAGTTTTTCCATACTAGGACTGTCAGACGTCAATTTTATTCCACGTATAAAATTTATCTGACTTTGGTAAAATCAGCCCTTAGTGTTATAGTTTATCTACATATACCCTATACAAATAAATAAAATTGAAGTGTGTTTGAAAGCTTTTTATTTGATGCATAATGGAAGTACGAGTATGTACGGTGCTTATAACAAAAAAAAAACATTTTTTTCAATTTTTTATCTGTCTGTCTTGTTTGTTTCGGTTAATCTCCGAAACGGCTGTACCGATTTTGACGGGACTTTCACAGGCAAATAGCTGATGTTATAAGGAGTTACTTAGGCTTCCTTTTATTTTAGAAAAATAATTAGGGTTCCGTGCAAAAAAAGTTAAAACCCCCCGCGGGGCAGAAGTTAGTCAAATATTGTAATTGCTTTTGCAATATGGGAATATTAGGACTTTGCTGGTAAACATGGCTGGTATTATTAAGAGACTTTTACTAATAAGTTCCAAGCTTTTCAAATAACGTGGCATTCCTTGTCCTAACAGTGCGAAGATCTAAAAAGTACCATGTTTGTGATATTTTACTTTATCCAAACATGCAGATATAATGAAGATATTTTCATTAAGAAGGTCACCGAAATTACATAATTTACATGTTACATTAATAATGATTAGATAAATGGACATATTACATGACGTAATAGTTCATGATTTTATAGCTCCTTATCGCAGCAACGCAAACACACCCTTTTTAAGTGAGATTTTTGTTATGTGAGATTTATTTACATTTTTTTTGTTGTTACTGTATCTACCTATGCTTTCCTAATGCAGATGCAGGCGGGACCTACCATCAATTCGTTTTCTTCATGATTAATTGAATTATCTATTTAGGACTAGCTTTCGCCCGCGTGGAGGTGGGAAAATATCCCACAAAATGTATCCTATGTCCTAAGTCAGGTCATAATTATGATCTATCTCTGTGCCAAATTTCGTCTATATCCGTTTGTCCGTTTTTGCGTGATTGAGTAACAAACATCCAAACATACTGTCATGCAAACAGTAGGATTTTATGGATTTGCCGATAGAAAAATCGTTTTTTTTTAATCAAAAAGGCACAGCTTTAAAAAAATAAACAACACCAAGTTTTCTTTCAACAGCAGTGTTCAAAGCTTGTTTTAAGCAAGTTATTAAATGCAAGGAATAAATAATAATAAATATTCCATTTGTCATTGAATTAACTCAGTCAGTTTACTCTCATACTGATCAAGAAATTTCATTAAGTTAGTAGGTAGTTGAACGTAATCATTCAGATAACGTATCACAATCATTATCGTTTCATAGGCCTAGTGTTTATATACCTACCTGATAACAATAACTGTATTTACTTTATTAGGGTTAGTACTTTGGTAGCTAACAGTTTATTTTTTTTTAGAACTACTATTACTTCATCTAATTCCAATCAAACATTCATTCATTCATTCTAATTCTTTTTTTTTTTTTTTTACTTACTTTTTTTTACATATCATCATCAGCTTATAGAAGTCGCAGTCCACTGCTGAACATAGGTCTCTCCTATTGCACGCCGTTCAACTCGATTTTCGGCAACTCTCATCCAGCTGCTACCAGCCATGCTGCGAAGATCGTCGCTCATCTAGCCTGAGGGCGTCCCACCTTACGTCTACCGATTCGAGGTCTCCGCTCAAGAACACGTCTACCCCAACGGTCATCGGTTCTACGGCTAATATGGCCGGCCCATTGCCACTTCAGCTTACTTATTCTGTGAACTCTATCGACAACTTTGGTTCTCTGCCGGATCACCTCGTTGCGGATTCGATCCCTCAGAGACTCCAAGTATAGCCCGTTCCATAGCTCCCTGAGCGACCATGAATTTATGGACCAGCATCTTTACATATAAAAAGGTATAAATTCTGGCTGTTGCTAAACAAATGCCAACACCCTAATTACGTAACACATTATCTATCAATCACAATCTGAATATTTTTTAAGGATATATTGCTACTTCATTGCTTTTAATGTTCGAAAAATCTGCTCAACAACGTAATATCGCAATGAATGTTGTTGAACTATCAAAATGAAAGCCATTCCTACTGTTAGTCCCGTATTACAGAACGTCACTCGAATACTCAAGCATTACTTAAAACTAGTTTCAACCAATCAATTGGCTTGAATCAAGTTTTAAGTAATGCTTGAATATTGAGTGACGTTCTAGAATACGGGCCTTAGTGTGTTACACAATTACCCCGCAGGTATATGGACACTTAAGAGACTCCAGCGAGTTGGTCATGTTCCAGGGCTGCAGGGGCACCAGATTTACGCTTACGCTGACTAACCATCTAAACCAGGTCTTATTGTATTTTAATTACAGAACAATAAATGTAAGCACAAAGAGCAAACCCTGAATGACCCGTAACTGTCAAAGTATAACTCATGACGTCATCGACGGAAAAATACATTGTATTACGAAGAGAAGTAACGTGAGTTATCGACATCATAGGTATACATACCTACATAGGCATCATGTATAATCATAATTATTATATGTATTTGTTTCCTCGTACGTTGAAATCGATGAAAAACTCGAGTAATTAGTTAATTGAGTAGTAATTTTCAGTCGTCTGCAGATATGAGATAATAATGTCTGGCAGTCAAGGTCGGGTAAGGTTACGGGTCTTTTTTTTTTTTTTTTTTTTTATTTGAAATGGGTTTGCTCTTGACTCTAGTCTAGGTCAGAGATGACAGAGACAAAGTCTACGATGGAGTGAGCTCACCCAGAAGAAGCCTGTTCACTCTTACTTTAAAGAGATTCGGGTTGTATGCACTCGGAAACACAAACGCAGGTAGAGAGTTCCACTCTTTTGCTGTGCGCATTATAAAGGACATTTCAAAACGCTTAGTGCGAATTGGTGGAATAGCAACTAGGTAGGGATGGTAACTTGCAGTGCGTCTGGATGTCCGAAGGTAGAAGGGGGCCGGTGGAATGAGGTCGTGGAGTTCTTGGGCACACTCACCGAAGTACAATCTGTAGAAGACCGACAAGCAGGCAACCTTGCGGCGATGAGCCAAGCTGTGAAGCTTGGCATCCACCAGTTTTTCGTCGCCAATGAGCCTCTTAGCTCTGCGTTCCACCGAGTCAAGCGCGGCAAGTTGGTATTTTGCTGAGCCATCCCAAAGGTGGCTGCAATACTCCATGCAGGATCGGACTTGTGCTTTGTAAAGAGTTAAAAGCTGTCCAGGCGTAAAGTATCGCTTCACCCTATTAAGGATGCCCAGCTTCATGGCCGCAGTTTGGGCTTTGTACTCGATGGTGGCGCCGAAGTTGAGACTAGACGTCAACTCCATGCCCAGGAGCTCGAGCCGATCTGTTACAGGAACAGATGTACCCCGAAAAGTAGGAGTCTGGTCGAAACGACTCCTTTTGGCGGTAAAAACACACGCCTGTGTTTTGGTGGCGTTAAAAGAAACCAAATTGTCAGCACCCCACTGGGAGACAAGGCCCAAGGTAAAATCTGTCCGCTCCACCATGGCCTGTGACCAAACCGTCCAATTGACCATGCCTCCGCATGGTCAATTGGACAAGAAACTTCAATGAAGATATCCTGAATAATATACGCGGTAAACTAAAAAAAATATATAAATTTAAAAAATATAAATTGAATTAGGAACCAGTTTGATTTTGTCTAGACTCTAGATTGTCCTATGGAACAATAGTGAGAGAGTCTGTTGCCTTTTATCGGGAGTACCATAATTCTAAACTTCATACTGAAAAAATTCTGTCCCCCGAACAGTCTACTCTTATTATATTATGCTCCGTTGATCCTAGGACTTGCGTCCAGTTCAACATCAATTAGTGTAGGTAATGTGTACGTTTATTAATTTTTCGCTGTGATTTCCGCATCAAAGTAAATATTTGTTCAGCGCGTCTTTATTCACATTTTATCAAGTTCAGTAAGCAAATGTTTGTGTGCCGGAGCAATAAACGTAACTACGCCAATTGAAAAGTAGGTTTAGCCATTTTTGTACATGACTGGTTCTAAAAAACGGAAAGGAGGCGCGGCGGCGCGCGTTTGGGACTAGCACATTCATTTGTTTCTACGGGAACGTCCCAAGAAGTAATGCAATAGAACTCTGTTTTCTGGTTTTGTGTCGTTAAAAAATATAAAGACAACATACCATTTTCCAAACACTCCGTCAACGCCGACGTACTGTCTTCATTTATGAAAATCTTGACGCCTATCTTCAAATTCTTCCGTTCTTCCTCCGCCATTTTGTTTTGTACGTCATCGTGTGGCCTGGTTATGTTGACAACGGCTTCAGGACTAGTTGCCGCTGCTGCTGATACCACCATGTAGTCAGAATGGTGGCGCGAAGTCTGTGGGAGCCCTGCTGGGGGACCAACGCCGTTTTGAATGGGGAGAGGAGCGGGAACACCATTCTGGGTCCCCCATTCTGTAAGTGTTAACTTGATGCTTTCTGAAAGCTGGAGAAAGAAGGTTTGTAAGTGACATGTTTATGAAATAATTCACAAGGAGTTTACTTCCTCCGTTCAGGACTCATCCGGGCGATCATACTTATTTGCATAGTCAAGAAGAATTATGGCGCGTTTATATGTATTAAGGAGGTGACCGAATGCGTTGATCGTCGCAGTCAAATTTAGCCTGAATTTCGCTCCCCGACCAAGAGCAAATTACCACAAGTTTTTTTTATACTAGGTCACTCGCCGCAAACTGGGTGCGATTGAATGTGATCAACGTAATCACAGTTTGCATTAGTCGGTGACCGAAAACGGTTGCAGTCGACTGTCGAGTGCGGCCAAACCGACCTAATGTAAACGCGCCATTGGTGTAAATAGTTGTGGACGTTGTGGTTGGAAATGCATCGGCCTTGGCAAAATTTTTGCCTTGGCCCTTGAGTTGCGGGTGTCTGTAATGGGTGGCGAGTTGACGACCCTTTCCCGTCAGTTTGAACGTCTAATGGTTTCCCAATCAATTACCCCAAACAAAAAACGAATCTACTTTCACGTAAGTAGTGAAAATGGCAAAAGAAGATCATTTACCAATTTCACTAGGTATGTGGCGGCATCTACAACGCCACATACGAACTACGCATCACGCTGACGACACGCAAAATCCTGCATCGCGCAAGCGAAGTTTATAGCGCAACTAGCATGTATACAACATCCTGACATCAATCGTCGGACCACCAGACACAACAGTTCACAACATCCGTCTTGTCTCCCTTTCTTGAGGGAGGATCCTCCCCTTTCTATGGAGGATGAGTGAACGTCGTTACATCATGTTCCTCATACCTCTATACGTACTCGTACACATTATGACAAATCAATATCAACTATTTACCTGTACAATACTGCAATAGATCATCTTTGGGATTTTTTAGCATGTGTCGAGGGACACCTTAGGAAGACCTTCCTTCCGCATGTACAGACGCCAGCACATCAAGCTACCCGAAACTGTCAAATTTTCCCAATCAACTTTGAACCTTATGCTTTAGCAATAAAATTGAAAATCTGTTAAAGAAATTTGACAGATTGTAGTAGCTTGATGTGCTGGCGTCTGTACCTACGGCACGTTTACACAGGATTTAAGACTCATGTAAGGAAGTTAAACAGTATAATTACGTCATTTAATTCGAACCGTATTATAGTATAGGCACATTGTCTTTTATGTAATGTTTGAAACACACTCATTCAGTGAAGGAAGGTATCGAACACGGCGTTATCTTTCAGCATTCAGCTACCGCAAAACGTATGCTTGTGTGAGTCAGTTGTATGTCTGTGTGACGATGCATTTATGTTTTCGTAAAGTCATAGCAATTTTTCAAATGTATGGTTGTTAGATCATTAGTTTTAAAAGTGATTGTTGTAGCAATGTACAGAATGAAGACGCCAGCACATCAAGCTACCATAATCTGTCAAATTTCTATAATAGACTTTCAACTTTATCGCTAAAGCATAATTAGGGTTCTATTCTATTCTATTCTATTTTTGAGGTTCTGGCTCCATCGGTTACGTTCGATGATTTTGCCAATGTCAAGGTATGAGAAGATAATGATCGTAAACTTTTACACAACTATTGATCAGTGTTTGTAGGTACAGACGCCAGTGGCGTCTGTACCTAAGGATCGTAGTTGGCCAGCCTCTCTATTCTGTCAAAATCTCACTGTGAAAACTTTGGTGAAGTTAGCTGTCATTGTTGCCTGATGCTAGCGATTGCCACTATTGACAGCTCACTTCACCTAAGTTATCACGGTGAGATATTTATTGAATAGATCGGAAGGAGGCATTCGTATGTACCTACCTATCTAGTAATATTATTATTATAGATCACTTTGGAAATTGATTAGATAGCGATGCGATATTGTTTACCACTAGGCGATTCTCGCAATCTGCGAAAAATAATACGATTGGCACCCATGATGGCTGAATAATTGTTTTTTACTGTCGAAGCTTTACCATTGTGATAAGCTGTTTTTTTATATGACGAGCAGTATTTAGGCTCCTTCAAATAAGCGCGACACGCGATAAAATCGCGCGCGACACAAAGGCACCGGAAGTCGCGCAACGAGCGGTGCCTTTGTGTCGTGCGCGATTATATCGCGTGTCGCGCATGTTTGTAGAAGCCTTTTACTTAGGTAAATCAATAGTGGTAATAATGGTACGTATGACTCAACCATAGATATACTTAAGTTGTTTTGTTACATTTCTATGTATGGACTCAACCCAAACTTTTATGAATAAATAATAATAAGTAAGTAGTCATGGTTGCTTACTTTACGAGTTCTACAAAGATATGAAATGACGCATCGTTACAATATGGCGAATAATTAATAAAGTCATGCGTTGTACTTGAATACTAACTGGTCCTACTGTACTGCATGAATTTTAAAATAGTATAGTCACTATTATTGGATCGTCATCGTAAAATGTTTGTAAAAAAACAAATCAGGATTTTGTTGCTACACTTGTATCTATGAGCATGACAAGCAGAAAACAACTATCGTAGTATCGAAATTCGAATCGAATCTAATTGGTACAGGCTGACAAAATATCATTTAACAATCCTATGGCACCTGCCCCATCCCCGACCAGGAAGCGATTAGCTATCAACGATTTTCTCGCTCAAAGAAACGTATGTACAAAAGATTATAGGGCTTGTGTTAGTAACATAGATACATATTAAGGAGATATAATTGAAAATAATGTTTTTCTATGTTGTGTAACTTGTTAAGTAGGTATGTGGAATAGGGATATCTATTTCCAAATTTCAAGTTGATAGACACATTATAAAGAACCAGGGGCGGTACCTTCATAGAAGCCGAAAAGCCCGGCTTGCCCTAATAAAATCATAATTCAAAACAACAAACTTACTTAAACCTATCAATAAATAAATATATTAAAAAAATACCAATCAATGAACTCGAACACAAACATTAATAACTGAAAATCAGCCAATCCCTCACTTGGGCGTTTTTTTTATACGTTGAAAATCTGTGGGCTTGCCCTAATTTTGACCCCTAGGCACGCCACTGTAAAGAACCCTATTGTTTCCAGAGATTTATTTATTTAACATTCTTTAATACATCTCAAGAAGCAACTTCTACCATGGGTGTATAGATAACTAGCAGCCACGGTTCCACCTGCATGATTATCGATCCCGTGGGAATATCGGGATAAAAACTATCCTATGTCCTTTCCCCGCACTCAAATTATCTCTATACAAAATTGCATCTAAATCGGTTCAGCGGTTTAAGCGTGAAGAGGTGACAGACAGACACACTCGCATTTATAATATTAGTATGGATGATAAGGAAACTTAAAAACTTGCCAGTCATGATGATAATCTAGCTATCTATGACAAAGTACACAAAAATATATCATACCACATGAAGCTTCTTATCTCAACAATTAATACTAAAGGAAGTTCATTGATTAATTAAATATATTGACTAGACATATGAATGTAAATAAAGCAAAAGGAGTAAGTAAGGATTGTAACTGGTGGCATTCTGTAGTTTATGCCTGCCAGGCTATGAGAAGAAGGTGAATGAGTTTATGTATGTATGCATTTTTTTCTGCTAGACTATATTGCCACAACTGGGCAAAGGCCTCCCCCATTTTCTTCCACCTTTCCTTATATTAATTAAAAAACAGAACAAAACAGCTTTGACATAAGTTTAAAAAGTAAAAGAGGAGTCAATGAAAATAAAATGATATCCCAATAAGAATTGTATTAGAATATATGTGCATGGTCTGCTATAATCGCTACATTTAAAAATAAAGTTATATGGTGGGTAAATTTAGAAAAAGGCTAGATTAAAGAGTATTTCCCTCAAGATTTTGGTGTCCAAGATACAGGCTTGTCTAGTTTCGGGCCAATGTAAAACCTTTGTAAGTAATCCTTTTAGCAATGAAGTTTTATTAAGTATTTATTTATTATTATTTACGTTATAAAATAATAATCATTTGATTCTCTTTTATCACTAAATTACCTTCTATGTTACTGTCTCTATTTTTAGTAGTTTCTTTAGGTATACTTCATCATCATCTTCTGCCTAACCTTTTCCCAACTATGTTGAGCTTCCAGTCTAACAGGGTGCAGCCGAGTGCCAGTATTTAGCAAATGTAAACATATTAAGCATCTGTATTGCATGGCAACTAAGATTATTAGCAATAAAAGAAAACTCATTAACCTTAGTAACAATAGGCTATAACTAACATTGTGCTAACACTTACAGAATAATATTAATAATAATTAGCCAGATTCATTGGTAAGTGGTCATTTAATAAATTAATTTATTGTTAATTATGAGTCATTCCTGTATTTTTGGAAGGCTGTTCTGTATTTTTGAGAGACTGTCAGTCTCAAGGATGGTTTCAAAAATAGAATAAACTTTAGTAATTGTGTTGTGAGAGGCTTCTATGAATCAGTTGAATGCAAAAGGCTATGTGTAATTTAATTGGGATTGGGAGTAAAAATACTGATTGAAAAATAATATAATAATGGATATGAAATGTTGTTAAGTCAAATAGATCTTAAGATAGGTCTAAATAGTATTAAGTATCTCCAATATAGGTAGGATTTTTTGACGAAAACAGCAGTTTATGGTTGTACTTGAGTAGCAGTTTGATGATGTAAGTAAGAATGTAATGCAGTAATGACCACAGACTAGCTTAGCTACACCGCTACACAGCCAGTCATACTATAATACTTTCCTTGGAATAAAAAAAAATACTAACCTCCTCTGTTACATTTTGTCCTGCCTTCTTCTTGATATCGATCAAGTTAAGCACATTCCCTGTATTAATTGTCACTTTAGACGCACTCTTCAACATCGTGGCAAAATAGATTAACTTTTTTAGTTGTTCGAGGTAGGTACTTCGCCTCACACTCAGCCAAGGTTACCGGCCAATATCACACACACAAAAAATTCTTCAAGCGCAATATTTGAAATGCGAACGCGCAGCCGACCGCTATCGGCAACTATGAACGACTGAATAATACTGGCCTTGTACGCGGAAACTCATAATTTTTATACACAATCAGCTGGAGAAGTTTTATCTGTGACGTATTGCAAAGTATGACTAAATCGCTCAATGTGGTTGAGACATCATGTTTGTAAGATTATTTTGTGGGCTGCCGAAGATATGGCACTCGAATAATGAGTCGGCAGAACTAGAATTTCAAAGAATTTTCATATTTCTCGGTAATTATTCTATCACGAATGAAATGTCAAAACTTTTATGAATGACATTTGACAGCTGACTGAAGACAGAAATATTTTAGACTACTTTTTTCACACAGCCGCTAAAATCAGTTCAGTGACCTCGTGTAACACTAGCTTTAGATTAAACTTTCTGGCGAAGGGTTTTCCTTTTCTCTAGCATACATAATATACATATTATTATAATATATTTGATCAAATTAATACAAGACATTTACCTGTCATGTACAACTCGCTCAGGCCCCTCTTGTCCATTGGGCAAGTGCCCAGGGCCTCTTCTCATAAAAAAACATTCTTTGCAGCCACACCGTTGCATTCTAATTCTACACATTATTACATAGCAGGTACCCACAAGAGTACGTTTATATCTATGACAGGTACCCGATTCAATAACAAAATAAGTCATTTGCAGTGCGATTTACAATAAGTTTCTAGCCTCCCAGTGATGAAAAATATTAGTAAGTTTCTCTTATTATCTCTTATTTACACAGGGGCCCCGTGACTCTTATGTGCCATCTCTTTCTACTAGCACTTCTGTTCGAATTTGTAGGGGCCTTGCTTGAGATGTAGTAGTAGACTCTGATCAAAGAAGTAGAAAGAGGAGACGTCCGCGCCAGACTAAGAATGAAGATAGGGGTCTTCCCGGGTTTCCCAGGAATATTAATGTAAGTTTTGTTCACAGTTAATATAAGTTTTGTTTTTGTTTAAAAATATAAGATCATTTACTTTAAAAAAAAGACACAATCATTCGTAACATGATTGAATACCAAGAGTATTCTATTTTATTCTATTCTATTCTACCACATAAACAGTAGTAAATAAAAATCAACTAAACTAAAGTTGCCGATTAGAGCGTCTCTTTAAAATTAAGCTGACAGTTGTAGATTGACCACAATGACTAAGTCAAAATGACGAGTTACGCTAACCACAGAAAGACGGCGTTCCGAGCAGGGAAATAATCGATTTGAGCGTGCTTAAGCCCGTACAGAGCGCTGCCAAAAATGACAGTGTGTGTATGATTATGTGTGTCAGTGTAAAACACACTGTTTTGTTCGAAATTGTGCTTCCGCCACTTAACCAAAGAAGAAATGTGGTGTTACAAAGAAATACTGTAATAATATCGTTTTGACATTGAGTAAGCACTGTGAACGCGTTCACGAGCGTTCCGAATTGTTGGCAATCTCAGCTGTCATAATTGTAATTAGAGATGTTACGGAAGTCGTTTTACCGGAACCGGAACCGGAATCGGAGGTTTTAAATTTGATTCATCGGAATCGGAACCGGATTCGGAACCGGAATCGGAGCCGGAATCGGAGCCGGAACCGGGGTGGAAGTAGAAGAAAGATGTGTTAAGGGGCCTTTCCTTAAAACATCTTTCTTCTACTTTCTTCTAACATCCACAAACAAAACAATAAACTGAGACTTCGAGCGCGAGCGTGTATAAAATAAATAAACATTACCCTGGCGACACGTGAAAACTTGTTTGTAGGCGCTCCAGTCACGTGTATCGCTGCGTTTCGAACTCCGGTCTAACTCCGATTCAAAATTATCGGAACCGAAATCGGAATCGGAGGTGTAAAATTAATCGGAAGTTCCGACTTTTCGGAATCGGAACCGAAGCTCCGTAACATCCCTAATTGTAATATCTAAATTGGAAATTTGGAACGCATGTGAAATGATGTGAGTGCTGTGAAAGACGACAGCCAATTCGGAATGCGGCCAAAGTAGAAACTTGTTACTTGACAGTGACAGTTGACAGAAATACAGATATTTCAAATCACCTGATCGATAGCACGTATCGTGTTGATTAAAATTTAGATTTTATTACTCGAAAACTAATAAACTTAAAATTCTTTTAAGTTAAGCTTAAAATCAACAAAATGGGCATCGATATTTTGAGTTTTGCTTACGCCGCCAGCGTTGCTGCTGGTGGAATAATGGGTTATGCTAAAGCAGGTTAGTTTTTATAATTTTTTTTATGATTTCCTTTGCTTATATAAAAAATAAAAACATCGAATGTAACCTTAACAAGTAGATTTGAGGAATAATTTGAAAAGTTTGGAAATATTTTTATAGCTGCATTTTGTGTACATAATAACCTTTATGTAATCAGTTCAATATTAATTTGATATATTATCTATCATTTTAACGTGTTTGCGGGCTAGCCAATAGGCGTAAGCGGATTATGTATGAATCAAAAGTGGCCACTCATGCTCTCTTGATAAAATTTTGTGCCAATAATAATTATTTGTAACTATTTTCAAAACATCATTTTATAATGCATGTTTGTTTGCTAAAAATTAATAGCTACCTATTGATGACAATCACAGTATTTATAATGATACCAAGGATTTATATTAAAAGATAAATAATTTGTAACTACTTGTAGAGTATGATTTGATTGAAATGCCATTTTCAGCATAACAATTGCTAGTAAGAGCAGGTAACTGAGGTGAATTGTTGCTACAAGTTATTTTTCCATTCTTATTTCCCAAACATACCTAGCCTAAAGCATGATTAATGATGTCATCGGACCCAAAATATTTTTAAAAACTGTAGTTTTGATGTAAGTAATATATCTTTTATTTAGTAAGAAAGTCAGAAGATAGTAAATTAATTACAAGATTAGATATTACAGGTACTCAATTATGTCCAATGTATAGGTTTAAACTTCGAAAACACTATTGTATTCAAATTGAATAGCCATGTTTATATTACATTTAACACCTGCATGCACATGAAGTTTACAATTGTCTGACAAGATTATAAATTATTGTTTGATCATAATTACCATTATTTATTATTTCCTTGCACTAACTGCAACTATAACTGTGTTGAAAAATTGAGTTTTTTCTAGTGATGATGTAGACTAGAATATCTGTTTTGTATGGCTGGGTATACTCAAGAAGAACAAGATGTACCGTCAATACTAAAAGAAGATTACTGAAAAGAAAGAAAAGTGCTTACTTAAAACTATTCTTGTAATATCTTTTCAATTGCTTTTTGAACCATCTGATAGCCTTCCACCTGGGCACCCGTTACCGTGGTTGACTTGGAAATCTCAAAACAGACTTCGAAGTCAAAACGGCCAGAGCAAAGACAATCTCCACAGCCCCCGTCTGACACAGACTGGTTAGATCTCAAGTGCATATGCAGCAACTCCTCACAAACAACGGCCCACGTTCCATCCTGCGCTGCATGCCCTGTCACCTGTGCACTTGATGATCTTATGACTGCATCAGTGAGCGGAGTTCGCGCAGCAGATTTTTAGGCCAAATATGTTTGAACTTTTTGCCATCCATACGCTTAGAAGAAGAATTCCTTTTTTTTAAATTAAGTTTTTTATAAGAAATTTTCTCTTTTTTCAGGATCGATACCTTCTTTGGGAGCTGGCATCATATTCGGTTCAATTTTAGGTAAGAAGCCTCCACTATTACAGTAATACCATAAACTGTGCTGTTTGATACAAAGTAATTTGGAATACTCAGGGTATTCGGCATAAAGGTGTAGTCTTAAAAAAAGAACTGCCAATATCAGTCATTAAAATATCATTAGAGAATAAATCCTTAATAGTTTCTCTCCCATTTTCAGGAGTTGGAGCATACCAGCTGAGTCAGGACCCCTCAAATTACACACTTATGTTAGGAACAACATCAGCTCTTGGAGGTATTATGGGATACAGGTAATTGCTCCTTCCTTAATTACTGCCTAAGCCCCTAGGATATTTTAACGATTAACTACTTATGAAGTGAAAAGCAACTTAGGATCTATTAGACCGCTGTGCTGCTGAGGAGTTTGTGGAACTACTTCATTCCAGCTAAACACGCCCGCCCTACACCACTTCCTAAAGTGGCCAAGGGCAGCCGTGTTGGGGGAGTGCTGATGCTCAGCCTAGTTTGAATAAATGACTTTTAATTTTTATTTGGCGTGCACACGGTACAATATAAAAATCTGTACTTTATAAATCAATTTCATGTGAATATGGAATTGATTTGGAATGTAAATGCTGAAAGGTAACATCTTTTTCACTAACTTTAAGACAACAACTTTTCGTTCTGCACCTGTATTTCCGCATGTGTAATAATTATGTTGCCAAAGAAAATATGAACAATTTTTTTTTTTTTAATTACAGGTATTACAATGGCAGAAAGTTCATGCCAGCAGGTCTAGTGTTCTGTATGTCTGTCGGTATGTTAGCCAAGATTGTATTCAAACACGTTGGTGCCCCTTCTCCCTCACTAGCCACCAAAGGGTAATTATGGAAAGAGCCTTTTTATTTAGAAACTCTTTGGGCAATATTTTAATACAATCCCAGATTTAAAAAAAAATTAAAAGTTCCCAGAGTGAAAATGAATTGGTTCTTAGTTTTAAGTGAAACCGTGAAATACATTTATTATTTTAGGTTGAAGGAATGTTATTTTTTCCATATGCATACTATTTTACAATCTGTGAGGTCACGTACGCACTGACAGGTGGCTTGCTTACGCCTAGAGCTTAACATCCTTCATGACACGCTAGGCAACTAGCGCGCAGTGCAGCCGGTTGCGAAGATTCCGGAGCGTTCGTTTCACTTCGCTACTCGCTTGGCTCTAGGCACTAAGCAAGTCACATGTCGGTGTGTACGTAGCCTAATGGCTGCTACAGTTTATTTAATTTTCCGATTTACAGTGCGGAAGTAGAGAATGAAGTGAAGTTTACAGTGCATTGAAAAGCGTTTATTTTAAAAAATATGATGATTTTTTGTATATTTTGTAGTGTATGTAATGTGCCCGCACAATTCTTGGTGCAATATCTGTGTTCATTTGTTTGCGTTGAGTAAACTACTTTATTTATAACTTTTGTAATACTTAGTTCAAGCTAGGCATGTTTTTATAAGTGATGGCAAAATAAAAGGTGTTGGGAAGATATTGTTTTTAATTATCTTATTTGAAACTAGCTTACCCGATAAACGTTTTCCTGTCCAAAGGAGATTGGGCGAATCTGCCCTGAAGCCCAAAGACATCCCTACCAATGGAAAGATCTAACCAAGCAGTTTTTCTTGTTATGACGATTTTCTTGATTTTTAGTACCTACGTAAGGAGCTACAGAACTCTTATGTGAGAAATTAAATGTTATTGAAATTCGGGTGTTTCGTCAATTAACTTACATTCTTTAATTCTGTGTCTTGCAAACATAATTTTTTAAGCCTATAAACGGACATTTTTAACATTGGCCTCCTGGATGCCTTTATAGAAACAATGTTTTTAAGAGTCTGTCGGCCGGACAGAAGGTCAAGCCTGCTGCATCCCCCAATAGAGAAAAGATATATGCCAATGGAAAGATCTGTCAAGGTGAACCTTTGCTACTAACACGACTTTAGCTAATTGTTAGTCATTATGGAGTGAAAGACCTAAAATAGTGACAACTTAGGCACCGAAGTTAAAGAATTCTTGGCGCCCAATAGCCATATGATATACACTAATGAAAAGAGCTTTTCAAGAGGATACTAACACTACTTTTGTCGCCAAGATCATTCCTACACACTTCGGTGCCCAAGTAGTCACATATTTAGGTCATAACTCCGAACTGACTAACAAAACAATTGGCAAGTCGTGTTAGTAACAAAGGTTCTCATTGAAAAGTTCTTTCCGTTGAGGTACTTATATCTTATGGCTATTGGCCGCCAAGAATTTCTTAATTTTGGTGACCAAGTTGTTATTACCTATTTAGGTCACTATCTCGAAACCGACTACCAATTAGCAAGTCGTGTTTGTAACAAAGGTTCTCTCTCCTTAAAAAGGTCTTTCCATTGATTGGTCAATTGGTGTATATATATTATAGTTATTGATGGTTGTCACCTATTTAGGTCATTAATAACTCTGAACTGACTATATAACATGTGGCAAAAGTCGTGTTAGAAGCAATGGTTCTACTTGAAAAGCTTTCTATTGGTACCTATATATCCTTTGGCTATTGGGCTTCAGGGCAGAAACCCATAGTAGGACAGCATTACGAGCACAGATATGTGCAAGTGTTGCCATTTCTAAATTAAGTAATTAATTTGTAGGTAGGTAAGTTACGTCCACTGGCCTGTAATAAACAAGTACCTACGCTGGACTTCACAATATCGATGACAAAATGTAGACATTTGAGTTTCTCCATTTTTTTAAGTTTCGCCATTTTGGCGCTGATAGACTTCCACGGACCCTTACGTTGGTAAGGGTCCGTGGAAGTCAGCGGGATTGTCCGAAAGGGTTACCGCTGGCTCGGAACATAAAGGGCTAAGGAAGGAACACGGGTGGGTTTTAGTCAGTAAGAGTCTGACACTCCTTTCCGCTCCACCCAGAGCGGGAGGGGTCATTTGATGATTTCCCAATTTCAAAATAAAAAAAAGGGTCCGTGGAACTAATATTAGAGATGGGACATATCCTTCGATAAAAAAATACTTTTATGAACTTTACCGTATATATAACCACTGAGAGTAGTTTATTACTTAAGAGAATAAAATCGAATCACTCCCAGTTATTTTTATGCTTCATTTTTAAATAATAGAATAATTTCTGCAAAAGTTAACTGAAAATTCATTAGGGCACGGTCAGATCGCAAGCATATAAACTAGTGGATAGTGTCCTAGTAAAGTTACAGCGCATGATGGTCAGATCAGTAAGCTTTAAGTATGGGGATAAGTTTAAAATTTAGCCTAAAACTACCTACTATGGTTGAGCCAACTGCTTAGTTGAGTCGGTGGGAAATCTGAAATTAAGTATTTAATTAAAGTAAAAATGCTAAATTATACCTACAGAATATTGAAGATGGCAAGTTTTATTTCGATGTTAGGTGTTTACTTCGGAAACAAGTAAACATTACCTACTTATTAGATTTATCTTTTGAAATTAGAAACTAGAAGGAATTTGCTAATTTGTTTCAACTAATCAAATTGCAAAATTTTCTGGTGACATTAATTTTCTATTTGAAAGACGTAAATTTAAAATTACTCACTGTCTGCAGAAAATTATCCACATGGAACATTCACAACTTTATTTATTTGAATTTTAGTGCCTGAGAACTTCGAGCGGCGCTTTGAATCGGCACAAAAAACAACTCTCATTTCGTGTAGTATATTTAGTCCATCCAGCGTACTTGTTTAATAGAGGTCAGTGGTTACGTCTCAAGTGGTAAAAAATTCAGAATAGGAACAATAAAACAATACAATTCCATATTCGCTATTTTCTATATTTTTTCCTTAAAATTTAGAAAGTTTTTGAGGAATAAGGGATTTTATACATAAATAGTTTGAATACAATAAATAGTTATATCAACGGCAAGTGATGTCAAAGTTACAATATCACTGATCTCCTAAGGCATGGTTCATACAACCGAAATACATTGTAAAGATTCGTTTACACTATTGGTAACTTTATTATAGATTTAATATCTCTTCATAAATAATTTTAGGCATTAAAAACAGCTTAAATTATAACAAAATTGAATTTCTCATAAGAACAAAAAAACCAATGGATGTTTTTTAAGATGTTAAATTTACTTAAAAAATAAGAAAATAAACCTAATTTCAGAAGACCGCGAACCAGTCGCTCTTGAAGTCAGTATTTAAAAACAAAAAATAAAATAAAAAAATAAATCTTATTTTAACAAGTTCTTAATAATTACTGTATAAAAGGCACTTCGTGGCAGTTTCTTTTATGTAACATTGATTTTACAACCTTTTTTACTCAAAGCTAAGAGTATTTCTCGCTATCCAAGACCGCAGGACACTTGGACTATTCTGTTCCTAACGTTTCTAATAATCTAGTGTACTTAAAAGTTCATTAATAACACAATCACATTGTAATATCACTCACGGAACTGTATCCGACGCTTTCATAAAGCATTGTCTTCGGACACAATTTATTTCACACACAATTCGCACGCTCCCGTTTCTAATAATTACGAGTTTGATATTCGGAATAAAAACAAGCAAATAACAGTCTGCTCGCTTTTATTACTATTACTTAAAGATACGATTATTTTTTTAACTATCGAGTATTACACATTTGATATTTAAAATTATCCGAATTACCGAGGTGATATTCGTTGTCGGGTAGTGTGCGATTCACAATCTGTAATGTGTTTGAGACTGGAGGGGGACTGCCCTGGACCCGGGCCGTAGTCGCCGTTCGAGGGTCGTGGGGAGAAGTCGCGTCGCTCCAGTGAGACAGTCTTCAATGCTCGGCTCGCTCTAATCGTTAATGGCGGCTGCTAGAAAAAATAACTGATTAAATATGACTGTCTCTTTTATACACAGTGATGTAAGAAGAAAATGATAACGAAATTGTGTACAATAGATAGGAATTTTTCAATAATAAATATTATAGGTATAATATTTAGGATTAAATCCTAAATAAAGACTGAAACACACATGCTTATGATTATAGTACATTCGAGAAGACATAAAATAACCATAGTAAAGTAAGTAATATTATTAACATAAGGTATGGCACAAAAACTTAGAAGTAAGAGTAGGTAAGTATATGTACAATGTAGATGTATAAGTAATGTATCCATAATGTTTGAAGTAGGTTGTAGAAGATATTCGATATGTATATGTAGAAGTATTAATGTAGGTACATAATAATTATGATGTCATTCCAGATCATGGTTTTAGGGTCAAGACTTTTGGGAATATGCATTTTTGCTGTAATTTTTGGTGGATTTATCATCATCGTATTGTATTTTTTATTTCGATGATCGTTTTTTTTTCTAAATGTCGCTAATGGCCTATTACAGTGTCAACCAGATTAATTAAAAAATGGAACTTGCATTCCCCATAAATTATCCAGAGGTATGGTACCTAAACAGAGGTTCAATTCCCGTATTTTTAAGATCGCTCGCATTCTTTATAATCTCAGTCTTGATCTGTCAAATATACCTCTTAATTCCCCTACATTTTGACAAGTTTTTGACATTGAATCTCGCTAAGATGAGATTGTGACTAGATTTTGAACGTTTTTAGTTACGAGAATTGACCTTCTGTATAATCTGTATAAGTGAATCCAATTCATGACAACATTCAAAAGTCAAGACATGAAATAAGAGATCGAGATGTCGACGTATGAAAGAGAATGATCATCCATCGTCCATCCTTATTCCTTACCAATAAATGGCAACTATTGTCGAACTAACTCGCCGCTCGTCAGATTCCTTCGATAGGAGAACGCGAACCTCGCTGGCTCAATTTGTACTTGCTGAGAATTCGCATCAGGTCGGATGGAATTGTCACTCGACTTTGCTTGAGAGTAATACGTCCCAATTTTAAAGACTGGTTTGATACCCTTGTCTTGATAAGGGCTCTTTGTTGTCGACCTTCTAAAGAAGCCGTCGAAGTCGTCCTTGTTATAAAACCCTCTTTTCTCCGTGCTCACGGCAGGTGCTGGCGGTTTTGTAGTAAAGTCTTTGAAATCGTAAGGAGATTTCGTTGATGTGACAGAGTATTTGTTTACTGAAGGTGGGTATGTGACGCTCGAACTGGGCTTTGTCGTCGTAGTAGTCTTGTCAGTGAAGAATTGGTAAGGTTTCCTTGTTGTAAACTGGAAGTATGGTTTCGCTGTTGTTGTAGTTTTTGTTGTTGTTGTAGATTTTGTAGTGTATGCTGTGCTCTTTTGGTAGTATTTTGGGGTTTGTGCGGGTGGCGCCGTTGTACTAGCTACGTACGGCTGTGTCGTTCCATCGTTACTACGTGTTAAAGAAATACAGTATTAGTATTGTGTGCCCCTGTATGTACACAAACTGGTTGCAATGAGAATGTACTGTGTTCTCATTGGCTGAGCCAGTGCTGTGACTATATTGATGTGGTTTGTGCTGCGGTATGGCTTTATAAATATTTAATATTTATGTAGCCATTATATTAAGAATTTTTCTTAATTACAATTGCTTATAACTAACAAAAGGATTCATAATTCAAACATTTAACAAACATATCTATTAAAAAAATACATAACTATCTATAAAACTACCACAACTGTAGCATAAAACTGTCATAACACAAAATATCACACCGATAATATCAAATATCACACTGATAATATTAAATATCACACTGATAATATCAATTATCATATTTATAAGGCTAACTATCACTATCTTAAAGATACACACCTGGTAATGTTTCCGAAGAACGGGCTCGTTTCAGGTCGCACGTAGCTCGGCGTGTGTTGCGAATAGTCGGGGATTATGTTCTCGTGTTCGGTTATACACCGCCCGTTTATACAATACTAGAAAAATACATTATAATTATCTTAGTTGTAATGTAGCACTTTTTTTTGTGCCGAGGTTTTTATACAAATAAAAACCTCGGCACAAAAAAAAGTCTGTTTTCAGAAAATCTAACCAACAACCAGGCAGGTCGTTAGTTTGATTTTCTGTCAAAATTAAATAGACGCGTTCTTATTATATTACGTCATCACAAAATAAAAAGTTATTAATTTACTCTATAGTAGGTACACATACATTCATATATTTAGCAAGACGTATCTAGGTATTACGGTAGATATCAGACTTTTCAACGTTATTTGATGTCCATCAAAGGTGCACCTAGCGAAATAACTGATCTAGGCAATTTCAAACTTTCTATTATGTTATAAGCGTAAAATCTATATTTTGGTATGTACCTGTCCATCGCCACAAGGCGATCCTTCAGCGGCTGGTCTGTACGCGACGCAGTACCCGCTCGCCGCGTCGAAACAGAACAGCTGAGCGCACACTCGCTCGTCCTTGAAACATGCGCTGGAAATCGAAGAAAATTGAATAAGAACTTTATAATCGTAACTATTCGGTAGCTAATATTAGTCTGTAGAACAGTACCTACCTACAAGGCTGTAGCGGTATCTCAACGCCACATGCAAACAACGCGTCATACTGACGTCACACAAAATCCTGCATCGCGCAAGCAGAGTTTACCGCGCAACGAGCATAGTTACAACGGCCCGACATGAATCAATGGGCAGTTGCCCGCCAGACACAACACCCGTCTGGTCGGAGGATCCTCCATTTTCTATAGAGTATGAGTGACTTTACACCCTGTCCCTCATACGTCTATAAGGCCGTGAATATAGTTTCGCTTGAATTTGTAACTGTCTCATATACCTGTGTGGCAGTTTCTTTAGCTCGTCTGTCATATTTACGCCTGAGTAATGTGGCTCTTTGAAAACCACGAGAACTTTGTTATTCATTTAAGACAAAATAATACGCGTTAAGCTTACCTTGTCCCTCTATCCTTCCGGCACTGCGCGTCTAACGTCAACAAACGCCCAGGCAGTACGCGCGGCAGAGAGTCGTCTTCGTGCGGCGAGTTGTAGAGACAAGTCGCTGTGTCACCGCTGTAATACAACATGTACAGTATACATCAATACTGCTTAAGCACGTTGTGGATGGTATTGCTGTGAACACGCCGCGCGCTGTAGGTATAGGCCGTACCTACATTTTGTGTGTATAAGTGATGTATCAACACAGAACGCACACCTCAGATTTCTAACACTGGCTAGCGTCGAACGAAACAAAAAACATACTGTCGGTGTCGCTTTTTACACAGGGCAGTGTACGTAATTACGTAAGACCTAGGTTGGTTCATACGATTGCTTAAATTCACATCTTCATTCTTTTCTTTCTCCTTATTTTGACTAGATAAGAAGATGAATACGGCCGTTTAATGGCCTTGGTAAACGACACGACTATATCACAGTTCGTTATAGGGGCGATAGTCAATGTTACAGATGTGATAGTTAATGAATAACGAGTAGCTAGGTAAGTCGTGTGTAAACTAACTGCGCTTGTGTCAACTTATTTCTGATACATGTCGCGTGACTAATAGTAGTCGCGATACTTTATTTCAGAATATAGTAGGTATTGACTATAATTACAGTTATAGAGCTGTGATAATCATTACTACAGACGTGATAATGAATTACTACTATTTCGTGGTAGGTATTGACTATAATTACAGTTATAGAGCTGTGATAATCATTACTACAGACGTGATAATGAATTACTACTATTTCGTGTGTTAACTATTGTAAGTTTTACAGTTATGATATTTACTATCACACATAAGAACAGCGACTATCACCACAATAATAGCAACTATCACACCGGTAATAATTTGCAATTTTTGTTCAAAAATCTTCTACTCACTTCAAGAAATGATGGAAACTTTTCACACTGCAGGGAGACCACCTGAATCCCTTCTCAATGTGACGCACGACTGACCTGATGTAGCCGTCTTCCCGACACTGCCCAGCGCCGGATCACCACAATAATACCAACTATCACCGACTATCACGCCGATAATTAATTTATACAATTTTATTTTCAATTCTTCTACTCACTTCAATAAATGATGGAAACTCTGCACACTGCAGGGAGACCATCTGAATCCCTTCTCAGTGTGACGCAAGTCTGACCTGATGTAGCCGTCTTCCCGACACTGCTCAGCGCCGGATCACCACAATAGGTCCGACTATCACGCCGATAATAAATTATACAATTTTATTTTCAATTCTTCTACTCACTTCAAGAAATGATGGAAACTCTGCACACTGCAGGGAGACCACCTGAATCCCTTCTCAGTGTGACGCAAGTCTGACCTGATGTAGCCGTCTTCCCGACACTGCTCAGCGCCGGATCACCACAATAGGTCCGACTATCACGCCGATAATAAATTATACAATTTTATTTTCAATTCTTCTACTCACTTCAAGAAATGATGGAAACTCTGCACACTGCAGGGAGACCACCTGAATCCCTTCTCAGTGTGACGCAAGTCTGACATGATGTAGCCGTCTTCCCACCGACACTTCTCAGCGCCGGGGCCGCCGAGGTAGGAGGGTGGGGGACTGCCGTCGTGCACGGCTCCTAGTCTGGAAGATGAAGACATATGATATTAGCCGGTGATTGAAGACAAAACTGATGAGAAAAAAAGACTAAGTAGGCATTCTCTAGCTATCTGTTATGCGTAAACACTTCAGCATGTAGGTACTGAAAAAAAAACTAGGTACCTATAGGTAAACAAGACCCTATGTTTCTGAAAGCGTTTTTCTGTCCCTTAGCCTAGGTACGCACGGGTACGTTTTTCCTGTGACGATTTTTTTTCACGAAGGCAGGCACGGCTTAGCGCCGGGAGTTGAAAATCCCATCGCGATATTTTTACGTCCGTGTAAACGTGGGCTTATATCGTGTTTTAGGCATGGAAGGTATTTGATATGAATATTTTGGTAAAACAGCAACATGAGATTTCACCTCAGAGTTAGGTAAGTAGGTACCTACTTACTGATGGACTCAAACGGTAACTGTATTATGTGTTTTTGAAACTGTTTTAAAAGAGAAACAGTACTTCTTAATGTAACAGATTCCAGTCGGGATTGCGGCTATTTTGGCAACGCCGCGTTTACCGATTACATTTTATTAACACTGTTAACACAAAAGTGTTAACAGTGTTAATAAAATGTAATCGTAGTGATAGTGATATAAAAATATCGGTTACAGATACAATGCTGTTACACTTTAAAAAGTGTTTTGGGTTAATACATTGAAAAACACATTTAAAGGTGTTACATATTAATATTTGATTCTGTTATCAATTTAATAGGTAAGTAGGTGCCTACTTAACACTAAACTTATAATTCTGTGGCCTATAAGGTGTTTTTAAGTCCCTGCTTACTGACCAGATATGAGATAGCTTTATAAAAATATATTTTATAATTAGAATAAGGCTGTAAAAGCATGTAAAATGATAATAATTTGGAGATTTCCGTGGTTTGTATAAAAAAATCGGTTGTCTGTAAAGTCGGTTTACTGACGATAGTTGAACGTGACAACGTCATAAGAAAATACTGATGGAATAGTTGCATTGCATTTGTTAATATTCGCTTGCACTTCAAGCCGCCACGGAACGCTACAGAGCGAGGCCGCGAGGTAACGCTACATGAGTCATGTTTTTTCGTGAGTGCAACCAGCTTCATCGATTTATTAGACGTTGTCACGTCAAAAGATACTTACAAATGTCCGACTTCGTGAGCAGCGACAATGATACCGGAGAAGCCACCGGTATCCTCAATAATGGCGACGGAGTTCACCTTCTCGAGTCTCTTGTTCACCACGCAAGCGCCGCCGACGTACGCGAAACCTTTACATTGGAATAGTGTGTGAGAATTTTAAATTCAGAAGTTAAATAAAATGAATTTGATCGTTGAAATTGAATTCTTAGGGGTTGTTTGATTGGCTTGTTTGTGAGCCATGATTGGCACAAAGCCGTTCTATGAGTCTAGATTTTAAATTAAGTACTTTTTTTTTTAAGAACTTTGGTATCAAATCCTTAAACTAAGAAAGTATCTAGGGACCAAAAGAGTAAAAATATAAAAAAAATCGGTAGTGCGTAGGTACAATACAAAGTAAGAATAGAACTTTTAAATGAGTGCGTGATCGTAGGACTAAGGAGTTTCGGATAAAAAGAGGTAATAAATAGTCATAAAGCTAACGCTACTTACAGTTTGATGATCGATACGTGAAATAGGCGAGAAGACACAAAAAATACTTAAATATATGCGTAAATACTCACAGTGAAGTGTTGAGGGTATAAGGAGACACAAAACATGCGTTGCTAACTTATTTAACATGCAGAAGCGTTAAAGTCACCGAATTAAAGATAAATTATGCTAACTTCGTCATTGTTAGTACTTATTGAACCATTCTCATGCAATAAAGCATGCAAATAAGATATATTGCATATTATTAAAGCTCGTTTATAATAACATGCAACTTTTCTTCATTTTAGAATAATAATAAAGTAGAAGCAAAAAGCACAACATTAAATTTTCCCGCGCTCTCTTATCTACTTCTACAGACATTTTTTTTTCTGGCTTCGCACTGTTTGTGCATTTAGCCAACAAACTGACATTATTTTGACATGAAGCCACGCTAGTGACGTGCAGCAAACATCTTTTATACAGCCACGTATTAGTAAGTTGATTATAAACATGACTAAATCGATATTATCATTAGGTTATCTCCAAAAATAATATGAACCTAGACTTTAAGTGATTTTAATACATTCTCATGATATAATAAATTACCAGAACTCAAGAAAACAATCAATGAATACAGTAAATAAAATTCATACATGCTATTAATTGATTTGAGAAAGCAGTTCATGCCTAAATTATAACTTTGTTATTTTACGTACTCAGGCGTCATTTTATAAGACTGTGTCAGATAGTATCTAGAAAACAATACATGATAATGAAAATAAACGCTTAAAGATTTTAGTCAAAATTATTAAGAATAAGTAGATGAAGACAACGTAGACAATAAAATACAATATCTTTTTTATGATCAAACTACATAAAAAGGAAGAATATTAATATTTACAACGTCATCTAGATATGTAAAATGATGCATTCACAAAGATTTACAATGTATCTAGAAGAAAATAATTGCAGAAAAGACAGAATATTATTCACAAGGTGCGAATATGACATCACGGAATTGGGTAAAGGTATATTCAAGTGGAATATGGATTCATAGTGTATAATCGTGAACATATAGGTGAGGGACTTTGATGAAAAAGGCGTGCTTTGGAAAATGTAAGATCTCTGTAACACGCCTACCTGCTGTCCCTCTATTGCACGCATCGTTGGGAAATTGTCTTCTGCACATGTCTAGTCTGAAATTGTATGGAAAGAATAAAACTCAATAAGATGCTATATTTTCCTGTTGTTCTACAGACCTACGACGGCTCACCATGGAACTTCTTTGGTTTACCTCATTCCATGTAAGAAATGAAATAAAACTGAAATCTTCTCATACAAGAACGTCATCTTGTGCAAGCGACTATTGTATAGTGTATTTTTTTTAATATTCAGCGCCATTACCAAATCCTTTACCTCATAAATAAAAATAATGAAGCAAGTAATTAATGTTTCACTCTCAAGCCTCGGTTAATGCCGCGCCGTTTGACAACACCATCCTAATGAACGTTTGTTTTAAAATTTAATTTACCAGCGGTGCCTTTTGTACAGCGACCACCCTTGCGACGTCGGCACATGTCATACCTGTTGGTCAAATTAGTTTCGTTGTCTTCATAATAAATCCTTGACCTTCACCTTATCTTGACTTAAAACTATATCAAGGCCGTAGTCCAAACTTTATTATATAATTACTTTGAATAATGGCGCTAAATTATGATTTAAAAGCGTTGATATACCTACTTACCATCTTACCTTTTGTCCTGTAAATGTTGCGTGGACAATAAAATAAAAATTATAAAATACTGTTGAGTGTAACCAGAAACAGGGTCTCATAATGACAGTGACATCATAAACACAAACCAATTAGACCTCGGCAGATTCTATGATTGCAAAGTATCGAGCTAATGCAACTTTTAAATCATCTCGAAATTAGAAAATTATACCTACAGATTAAAATTTAAAACAAAGTTTGTTCAGTATAATATTATAACCCACTTTGCATAAATTTGTATTCGCATGTGTTTGAATGCAATAAAATTTGAATAGCTATAATCTTCTCACGCGATATTGTGATCACATAGTTTTGAAATAGTTCTCTGTGATAATTGTGTTTCGAAACTGGCAATGCCACTGACAGCTTGATGACTAGGTATTGTTTAATTTTCTATTCAGTTGTGTCCATTATTTAAATTACCTACAAACTTTTTAAACAAAACAAGATATTATGTATATTACATAATTTATGTGCAACAAACAGATTATCGCTTTAAAATATTAAGAAACACACTGCCCATGATAAGTGACTGTCGACATAGTTCAAACATCGCATATTATTGTTTCGATTAATTCGATTGCACAGGTTTTATAGAAAGTCATTCCTTAATAGGAATCCTTAAAAGGAATTATTGTAGAACACCAGTTACGCAGATGACGACATACACTGCGATCACCAATCCCTCTGACAAGCGTAATCACGATGGCAGTTGGTATGGCCTCATGACCGCCTATGTAGTAATAATTAAAAAATGACATATTATTACGCATGATCAGCAATGCTCTTTTCAGCTTACTACACTTGATAAAAACCAGTTATGAACTCACTTGGTGATGGCAACAGCTATGTCGTAGACAGGCAATCTTCGCTCCCTGAACAGATACTTGCCCATGTCAGTGAGCGCTGCTGCCGAGTCTATTGCGTCTCGACCAACACGATTTCTTTCCAGGTATGGTGTAGCATCCCGACCCTGGAACATAGGAAATTGACCAGTCAGTACAGAGTCCAGTTTTAGGATCATAGGTGTAGGTCTATTTAAGAAACAGGTTCCTCACAGACACAATATTATGTAAGTGAAACTGAAGTAGGAAGAAAAGGAGGATAAATACCGACCGCTGGAGTCCGAATTGTCTCCCTATTTTGCATTATTTGGCATACCTAAA
This sequence comes from Luperina testacea, assembly GCA_927399505.1. Lineage (NCBI taxonomy): Eukaryota > Metazoa > Arthropoda > Insecta > Lepidoptera > Noctuidae > Luperina > Luperina testacea. The sequence continues at coordinate 8,033,097 of OV656777.1, read as the reverse complement.
AGCGATCAAAAATCATCGGGATATATTAAATATGTAGGTATATAAAAATAAATTCCCGCGTCATGTTAAAGGTACGTTATTATAATAATCGAGGAAGCGACGCTACTTGAAATACCCAAGGAGACTTATAATATTAGTCACAATGTGCTTAAAGGTTTAAAGGTCAAATCTTTTTCTTAACCTTGAATAATCAGATTTTTTGTAATTTCGCAAGATGGCAACAAAACTTGTTCCACTTGCCAACTTATGTTTTTGTTTTCGTTAGGTATTATACATTCACATAGTTTTATACCATAACAATTAAATAACCGCCATTCATCTCATTAATAGTGCAGGTGTTTATAATTTATACTAATTGATTCAAAGTCTCTTGCTTGCCAGTTGGCTAGTTTAGGTTTTATTGCTCTGACAAATGTACTTTTCTCCTTTAGGTTAAATATAGTTTATAGTTGTGTTAATGTGGATAAGTAGTATTTTTAAATGTTTAACATTTTTGTATCTACAAAGTTCAAAATTGCAGGCTAAAATATATTAACAGATGATTAAAGTCATAATATTATTTTGAATAATCCACAAAAGTTTAAATCTTCAAAATTCAGCGACTGGTTATAATAATAATAATCGTTTATTTCAGGCATTAGCACCCATAAAATTAGAAATTACAATTGAAAACTTAGACTAAAAATAAAACTTAGGTATACTAAAAAATACATAAATGAGCGTGAGCGCGCGTGGCTCGTGGGCGTGTGCGTAATGTGCGTGAGTACAATTATTTTGTCTCCCTCCTACATGCACCGCATAAAATAAAAGAGACCATAATAAACACGATATTTATTTAAAACGAGATACATTAAATTCGAATATTACCCAAAATATTTCCAATATAAACGTAACTTTTTGTTATGTCTACATAATTTATTGCTCTATCTATATCATCACTCACCAGAATTTAAGGCTTAAAATGTCATAATTAAATCTTCATTGATTTTACATGTTACTAAATCGAGATTACGCGCATCACTAATATTGTTTTGGCGCTGGCAATAAAAAAAAGCAACTGTCAAAATCAAGCTTTTAGCGGCGGGATTTTAAAATTACACGTCAGAAACGAACATAATTTAGAAAAGGTTTTTTTTAAATATTTTAATTGAAATGGCTAGTGAAGCAGTGTTAAAATATTTAGTAGATACGAATCGCCCGTATTCATGCGCGGACGTAACAGTTAATTTGCGCGGAGCTTTTCCTAAGTCAGCTATTCAAAAAGCGTTAGATGCTTTGAGTGAAGCAGGCAAAATAAAGTGTAAATTGTATGGAAAACAAAAAGTTTTTGCTGCTATACAAACAGAAACCGTAGTAGAAGATGGGGATGCAACAGGTTCAGTACTTCATTATGATTTAAGTACTTTATTAAGCAAGTACAGACGCCAGCACATCAAGCTACCCGAAACTGTCATCAACATTTTCCCAATCAACTTTGAACCTTATGCTTTAGGGATAAAGTTGAAAATATATTAAAGAAATTTGACAGATTGTAGTAGCATGATGTGCAGCTGGCGTCTGTACTTTCCTATGTTGACTTTGTATTACGAACCGTCTTAATTATTTATTGATATTCCTTTTTTTAGACTATGATGCTTTATCCAAAACATTCACACAAGAATTAGTAGACAAAACAAATGCCTTGAAAACTATTGAAATAAATCTCAAGAGCCTAATCTCTACACCAACTACTGATTCCGCCAAAACAAAAATATATGAAATTAAAAACAGAATAGAAGCCACAGAGAAAAAGTTGGAAGTACTGAAAACCTCCACAGAGGTCATGAGTGCTGAGGAAAAGAAAATTCTAGTCACTGAGCATGACAAATTGTTGAAAGAATATAGGTAAATGTTTTTAAAGATTTTTGGTAAAGAACTTTTGCATATTTTTTTTTTTCTATTGTTTTTTTGAGAGAAGGTAGGCACTGTACAGTGTCCTTTACCATTGGTCAATATTGGCCCATTCTTTATTTAAATAATATAACATGTTTTTTATTTATTGAGTATTAATAGTGAGCTTTACCAATAGACAATTTTTTCATAGATATATTTTGTTTTTTTTTTTCAGAAAACGTAAAAGAATCTTCAATGACATGCTGGATGCAATACTTGAAGGCTATCCTAAATCTAAAAAGACATTGCTAGAAGAACTTTGTGTAGAGACTGATGAAATGGTTAATTTTAAGCTGATGCAAAATGTTTAATTATTGTCATGCTAGTGTTGATTTTAATTAAAATAAAATTCTTTTTATTTTGTATCATCTTTTATGTTGTTTCATGCTCTCTCTCTATAATGATGTTATTAACTGTTAGGAAATTGAGTTTTAGTAGGTAGAAGAACATCCTACCATACCACCTGTAACAGTCTAGGTACTGTAGATACTGTACTATATATGTATATATATACTACTGTAGCTTAGGTATTTATTTTCACGTACATTGTTAGATATATCCCAGTAAATGCAAGTGAAAAGCTTTGATTGAATACTAGCAGCACCCCGCGGTTTTACCCGCATAAGTGACGATCCCGTGGGAATATCGGAATAAAACTGTCCTATGTCCTTTCCCAGGACTCAAACTATCTCTATACCAAATTTCATTTAAATCGATTCAGCGGTTTAAGCGTGAAGAGGTAACAGACAGACACACTTTCGCATTTATAATATTAGTATGGATTAGTGTACCTAAAACTAGAAATAAAAAAATGCCAAAGAAATATTAATCCTATGCCACACAAATAAAGTTTAATTTCACTTAGCAATAAACTTACCCTAGAAATAATGATACCAGCAATGGATATCCGTATTCTGGGCCCTTTTAGCAGTTTGTATCTGAGGTCTACGCCATTCCAAAACGACACGAAGTAACGTTTGATCTGGACGTTGTCGCCTCCGTGTAACCTGGAAACAAAACAACGTTATTAAGCCTATGTTCCTCAAAGACAGGCAGAGGTATAGTACCTACCTGCCTATTCCCACGTTACGCTAGTAACTAATGTAATTGTGGACTAGCTAAATGCAGACTGAGTTGCTATTACTGCTAATAGGTATCAAAGTAGAAAAACGCAATGACATTTAGATAGTGGGACTTGGGGATCGAACCATACATCCATGGCCAATAGCCTGAAAACGAACTCGTTTCGAGAACTCTCAATAACAACGAATGAAAATATGATGTGTTGGCTTCGGTTGTAGCTTATGTTTTTCAAAGTTTTATTCGTCTGGTTGTTTTTTCTATTAACACAAGTCGAAACACAAAAATATTGTTACTTTTTTAGCCCTTACCTATAGCCGTCATAATCTACGATGACCAGAATCTCCGGGTATATAACGTAGGGTGCTTCTCTTTTCCGCCTGGAACGCGTCTCTGTCGAGCGTTTTCGCCTGAATCGCTTGCCTAGGTGATCTGGCTCCATGAATGCTGTAAATGTTAAAGAAAACATTAAATAAATATGTGGATTGAGGAAGACAGTAACTGGAGAACTTTTTTTTAGTTATATCTATACGAATAAAAACTAATAATTATGTAGCGCCATCTGTTGACAACTTTGGGTGACTATTTAGGACAGTTTCTTGTAAAATTCAATAGATGGCGCAGGCCGCGCAAGGCTAAAAGTTTGCTCATATTTTTACTTTAAAAAAATATAATAATTATATATTATCACAGAAAAATAAGAACTAGACAGATTCCTAGAGTGCTAAATAATAATGTAGCTTATTATTATTAAAATACTTTTCCATTGCAACAAATTGAAAAAATATTTCTGTGTGTAATAAAATTTTAAATCCTTTTACTTATTTTTCACCAGACTTTTCGAAACACAATTATGTATAGAACCATTTTACTTTTTTATTTTTACGATAGAATTAATTTAAAATGCAATGATAAATAATAATACCGACTTGAATAGACATGGGTAAATAAATTTACTATTTACCTAGCAAGTACCTACTTGTCTATCAAAACTTGAATGATGGCTAACAAATTAGGACCAATAATGTTGTTATTTTGCCTAAGCTGTAGTAATACGGTCAGTAAAAACATTAGGTAGATATCTGTTCTCTCCTTCTCGGTTTGAAATCCATCCGAAGTTTTTATATAAAAGATCGCTTTTAGCGATTAGACCACCTATAGTGTCACCCTATATAAAATTTCTGTTTTTATATCTGTCATTCGTAGATATGGTGTAAAGAGTATCTATTCTATTGTTTTTACTGACCGTCTAATCTAAAGGCCTGTGGTTTAAGGGTCCAATAGACGACCCATTACGGGTAATAAAGATTTGGACCACAGAAACATTATACTTTCTTATGTATGTCTATGGTTTAGAGTTTGGACCCATGGAATTTGATTGATCTCCGTTACAAATGAAGATTTATAAATGGGCATTTTCATTTTAAATGGCGCAGGTTATAATAAACAGCTTTTAAAAATTTATTATTGTTTTAGGACTTTAAACTTTGAATTACTGTAAAAAAATATATAATTTATGTGATTTATGTAATAATTCCGTGCAGAAATAAGTATTTAATTTTCTAAAATTATTTTTCTAAAGTAGATCGGGCTAAAGATGTCTTGTTAGTAACAAAAATCAAACCGCGATAAAAATTAAACTGCTGGAAATGAAATGAGAAAAACGCTATTGATAAGTTTTGGTATATCGATTAATGAAATTAAACATTAATACTTGGTTATTAGATACGTATTTTTAATTAAAATTTCAACAATTTGGTCAGTATCGTAACATATTGTCCAAATGCAAGTTTTAATTTTCATGTAACTTATTTGATCGGTCAAGGAATGATAAAGTTGGAATATAATCTTAATTTAGTTTATTTTTCTTTATTTATAATATTCTAATAATATTATTCCGGATAATATTTTAAGTTTTTTTTTAATAAATAAGGCAAAAATATTTTGGGACAGTTACTAAATGGACATGTGACGTGACGAAACAGAATTATTAGGAATAGAACTCACTGTGAGGTTAAAATCATACAAAATGTTAGTTTTCTTATGAGAGTAGAAGTAGAGTAGAATATAATATATCTACCTAAATTAAACAAAAATGCATAGGTATTAAATATGTATTTTAATAAAACATTTTGTTAAAGTACTTTAAAATATTTATTTGGTACGTATCGAGTATCTTAATCATCGTTTAACAACTAATTAACTATAAACTAACAAACTATTAATCAATCAACATAACCACCACGGTATCTTTATTATAAAATTTTAATAAAATAAGAATAAAACTTAAACTTTCAATCAGTATAATTTCTAACTTACTTACTAAATATTTTTAATCAGTCAAAATTGCTCATCAGTTAAGGTGGAAGCGTCGCGTTGGTCGCGAAATTCAAATATTATTACCGTTTTAGCAATTTGCAAATTTCGTAAGTTTATTTTATGAGTTCTAAGCTTTACATGTCTGTTTCGTAACATTTTTTGTCCATCCTATAGTAACGGTTGCTAACAGGACGTGACGAATGTAGATCGTTTTAAAACTAAATTAAAATACTCAAACAATATTATCAGAAATCAATCAAATTCTACTTTTATGATTTCAGCAGTGTTTGAGTTATGTACAGCTAAAAAAGAAATAAAGACAAACTTAATATTCACGTAAAAAAACGTTACTAACCTCAATAGATTTTTCTTGACCAACTTTTTGTACCGCGAAACGTACCGCACCAGCTGAACACCTTGCGTGACTACCTTCAAAATGGCATTTCATACTTTGACATTTGTACCCGGGATTGCTATGAAAGCCAAATTTACACGATAAATGTGTGTTTTAGTAGTAAAAAGCGTGTTACTATCCGGACATGTCCGGTAGTCGCGAATTCGTGGGACAAGCTTTTTATCAATTTATTTAATATTTTCTTTACTTACTGAGATTAAATGCTTAGTTTAAATGATAAATTAACTATCTAACAATAAAATTAAATTGTCGCTATGTTAGCTGTAGTACAAAAAAAAACTAAAAAATTAAATGCAATGATACATACTGTCGGTGGGACATCATGATTTTACACATTTCCGAAACTTTATTAATTTAAATAAAATTGAAAATGTGTTCTATCAGGAACCAATAAATCAAATCCACAAGTTTATAAAATTACTTTCAGTGCACATACCCTTTTTCTTAAAAAAATTGTTTCTAAATATTTTTTTCATAATTTTGTTGTCATGAGACAATCGAAAAACGACCTGCGCCATTTAAAGTGAAAATGCCCAAATATTGTCTCAATAAATCAGAGTAAGTAGGTAGTAAATCAGAATATTTTAAGACAATATTAGCCACTCCCAAAGTAATTAAGTTCCGTTGAAGAATTTGATTAGTTACTTTTATCCAATGAGCATGACGTATTAAAGGTAAAATACATCATTGCCTATACCTAGATATTTTGGCCCTAATTAGTCTAACAAAGGATTGACATTCAATTCTGTATATTTTATGTAGATAATAGTTAACTACCACCTAATGTAATGTCGATTTTACGTGGTCGAATCGATTAAAAATTTAATCGTTATTATGAGACAGCTTGTGGTCACAAACAAGTTCAAACGTGCACGTGTGGGGCCTTTGCCCAGAAATAAACACTTAAAGAGGCTGCCGTTTCTTTGGTTTTCCCAAAATAGTGGATTATTCATGAACCGCAGAATTATTCTATACTTTTTTCAATCTTGAATTAGAATAATTGGTGACGTTAGAGTCCGACCTTACGATCCCGTCCAAGACTAATAACGAACGAACTTATTAGTAAAACGAGATTTATCTCGGAAATCTATGATAACTTGACATTATACGAACAATTTTATAATAAAATAATACATAGGCATAAATATTAATCCGGACAATTTGTTTTTGCATGGCTATTTATGCAAAGGTTATTGCTAAAATAAGTCTTTGAAAAACAAGAATTTGTATGTAAGTACCTACCTACTACCTACTTACCCTCTAACTAATAAACGTATTATACTCGTATCAGATGAATAGTTACACACCGATTTCTCTCTTGCAGTCGTCAATAATTTGACTTTCGAAAGAAGAAGACAAAAGCATTGTGTAACTATACAGACGCTGTACTTACAACGTTTATTAGTAAGGGGGTTATTGTTTTATTTATTCACAAAATTAAAACGCCCGAAAATATCTTCCCTCAAGCTTATTGGGATAGCAGATAACCAAGCAGTCTTCCAAAAGTAATTGGTGAAAGAAAATAGTCTCTAATTTTACTATTATTCACCCGTCTGTCTATGGATCTTCGTTTTGCTGAGATTCTAGCACTTAGTAGGTGAATGCGTCGAAGAGCAGGAACTCAAACAAACATAGTCACGAACCGTAGCGTGATTAGAAGTAACTGCGTCCGGATCATCAAAATTCTTCAGCCATTAAACAATTAAAAGAATAAGAATCAGCAAATCATTGAATGTTGGGAAATATAACAAAAGATCAATCGACACGTTTCCATCGATCGATGGCAGTTCGTGGTTCAGAGAATCAACACAGGTAAATGTTAGCTCCATTAATTTTTAATTGATAGGTATGTATGTACCTATATTTAGCGAGATCACATAGATACAGTCTAGAGGTGACATTTTGTTTCTAACCAGTTCGGTTTCCATCTTGGATACACCGAAATTAATGACTACTTCTGCAGCCATACCTACTTTACTACTTAGGTAAAACGTAGGTAAGTTATATATGTAATAAAATCATCCCATAGTGAAACGATGAAGGCTTGGATATGTACAAGTTTGCTTATTAAAGACAATGTAACAGCGACGAGCTGATGACAAATTTATGCACTTGCTGTCATCGGAGAAGCAAAGAGACATCAAGAACATGCATGGGTATGTGTTTTGAAATGAAAAATATACTTTTCACTTCAGTAGCTCAAACATGTAGGTTTTGCTGCGTGAAATCAGTGAGCAAAATGCGATTTTGCTCACTGAGTGAGACAAAGTAACTTTTTAATTTTTTTTTTTCAGAAAGCCGCGATAATCTTATTCAGCCTTGGGTTAATCATACAATTCGAAACATTCACACTCTATCTCTTTCCCGCCATTAGAAAGAGAGAGAGACAAAGACCAGCCCTTTCGAAGTTCGGATTTTGAATTCGACCTCAAAGACAAACACGTTCGGAATTTCGTACTAACTAAAGAAATTTTGCAAAAAGAAAATTATGTCTTTTAATGTAATTTATTGAATTTTTAACTTATTGTTGTATTTAAACGAAAATAAGTATTTACTGCAAATAAAACTGATATTTAACTTGTGAATATTTATTTCTAGTTTCAGTAAATGTTAGGTTTTTTTTTTTTTTTTTCGTAATATATTTTGAATAATAAAATATCATGGGTGCTATTTCCGAACACGCCTTAATTTAAATAACAGAGCGGGAATAAAATTTCGTGACTGGCGTACAGAGTTGAATAAGTTAAAAAATATTTAAATAATCGTAAAATATGAGTGAAACTAGCGACGAGAACAGTATTTTAACACCGGAAGAGTTAAAATAACAAGTTATTAATGCAGAATTAAGTTTCCTACCTGAGAAGTGTCGTGAGAAATATCTGAAACCATACCATGTCTTTAATGAATGGAGACTTACAAAGGGCGTAAGCAGTTTTTCGGAGAAGGTGTTGCTATCTTATTTTTTAGATTTTATAGAATTGGTATGTCACTCACGTATCAAAAGTTCAACAACTAATTATAAGAAAACGAGGCATTCATTAAGATTTTAAGCGTTGTCACTTGTGTCTACAAATTAACACGTGAAATGGTATAAATATGATAATATTCGCAACATAGTAATATCTGAGGTATGATCCAATAGATATTTAAATGTTAATAAGTCTAACTGGGTCTACTAATTCTATTTACCTTCACACCTGCATAAAATAGTGCGAATTATTCATTTTTTTTTAATTAAAGGGTATATTTTTATTTTTTTGCCTCTGTCCATGTACGAAGAAGCAACTGGCTATCAAGGATTTTCTCGCTCAAGAAATGTACACAGATTGAAGTAAAAGAGATTAATTCAGAGATACATTATATTTCATAGTTGATCGCTGACTGATCACACCGCCGCCGCCGCCGTTTGTAGCAGCGACAAGAGCTATCAAAGAGAGTACTCGCTCAGCGACTCTCGCTTGCGAGCAAAACAAAACCGACTCACGCTTGGCACTCATTGCTCGTTTTTAGTTGCGAGCTTTACTAGCTTCTCGCTAATAGCCGGCGGTGGGGACACGTGTCTAAAGGAGTAGGGACAGTAATGTATAGTACATTGTCCCGCGCCGGCACGACAAACGATAATTCGTTATAATTATGAAAGATATTTGATACTATGTAGGTAGGTACCTATATATGTCATGTCTGCTCTCTTGGTCAGTGGATAATCTAACCTACCTCTTTGATTAATAGGTGGCTTTTAATAAATAGGTTTAAGTGTTTTGTATAACACATGTCTGCCATGTGTCATTTGGGACATGATCGAGCTTTGCCTGTATTTTGTAATAGGTGTAATTTATCTATGAATATATTAGTATAATTTATTTATGAATTTCTTTTATATTAAACGCGCATTTGGAATTTTGATTTTTAAAATCAATATTAGGATTTTAAATCAAATAACTTAGAATATTCTTAAATAAGATTTATGACACATTTTACTTAATGTAAACCACATTATTGTCGATGATAAATTAATCACTAATGTATTAGTGTAATTTGTCATTATAGTAGCATCATGTTGTGATCGAATCGCGAGGAAGTTAAAATTAATTTGTCACTGTAATTGGAAACTGATAATGGATAAAATTAATAAGACGGAAGAACAACAATAAAAATTAACAATAGGTACAATAATATTTTGGTAGACTAATGAATGTATTAAAATGTTAAAATAGTGATGACAAAATCTCGGCGGCATTGGTAGGTAAGCAATTTATACATAGCTACCTAATTATTTTATATTTTATAGGTACCTATCCCATCGTCATGTAAAAATTAATTAAGTAGGTAACATAGAAGTTTTTCGTATTCTAGGATCGTCATGTTGTTACCAACCACCAATTTAGGGAAGGTAATTATCTTGTTGATACCTTGGTGAGAAATTTGGAACCAAGGCATTAGTCTGCCTAGCCTTTTTCTAACTTTGTTGGAGTTGGCTTCCAGTCTAACCTGATAGGTACAGCTGAATACCAATTGAGAATCCAGTAACAGCTCAAAAGAACATGATAAGTACAATTGTATTTGGCTGCAAGCTCTAAAACGTTCAATCAAATCAAATACCTATGTTTAAATTGTCCGGTTCTATAAAGGTACCGATTCGTGACCAGTTATTTTGCTTCAAAAATCCTTACGCATGTTTCATTCATTCAAAATATATATAACATAACTTTAATTATTTATAGAAATAATATTTCGAAATTATTAATAAGTTAACGCCACAAGACATTTGACGTGACCTTTGACCTAATCGACTAAAATAATCGTAATCGGATTGCGTACTCTATAATTTAGTCGAGTCGATCAAGATATCAGATTTCAATGTAAACGTTATATTATGTAGTCACAGCTGTAGTTATTATATAATTATTGTTGGCCAATTTCCTTTAAAAGTAGGTGACGGTGAAGGTGAGTGTTTTGAGGCAATCATTGATCGAACCTATGACTAATATATATTTTATATAACCATCTTACTCAAAAATCTAGCTGTTTATTGATCAAGACAAAAATTATAATAAAAAATTTAAAAAAAGTTTAGTAATATTTTCTTTTAATTACAATAATACAAGCAATTTTATCGAACTTTTATCAATACAACACATGAGCATAATCATTCAAGAAACATAGAGATACGTGGTGGCATTCGAAACCGGTACTATTACCATAATCGATTATCTCGATTATAAAGTATATATGTAATCGATGGATGCGCAATGCACGTGACATCTCTATGGAGTTGCACGTGCATACAGATAAATAATAATGGGGAAATATTGTTTAGCGTTGTCGCTACTGTTTTCTGATTTATTATGGTAAACATGATTTACTGGTTAAATAATTTTATGAGAAGTAAACATGTTTGCGACTGAAGAAACTCGTGTTCTAGATGACATGCTATGAAATGGTCTCATCGTGATTTATGTTCTATTTTTAAATGCATAAGTAAATGCTTCTTGTCTTTGTTGCTTACGATTATTTGAAAAGATAATCGAATCACGTTTAGTCGATTATTATAAGAAAAAAGACGTCTCTATTTTAAAATGTCTCGTTTTGTAACCTGTTCAATTTTATTTTATAAGTAAATGGTAACTTACCGTAATCTTCTAAATGGGCGTGTTCTGCCTCAGCGGGGCCTCTCTTAATGATTACGTGTTGGGCGCCATTAAGCGCCTGTGATAACCTCTGTTGATCTGCCCTTTTTCTTTTCACTGGAAAATGTTTATGAAGACTGATAAATTGTACAAACTTAGAATACAGTCCAACATACTTAGGTAACGACGATTTAAAACCAATAGTGAGGGCTATAATGATTTTTATGTTCGTAATCTATGAGCTTTTATCATTTTCATTGTAAGGCCATACGTATCAAACCATTTCTGACTATAGGCACGAGCTACTGTAACACAATTCTTTTTGCTCTGCGCAATTTCTTCTTACCATCCTATCAGATATCATCATCGTTTCCCTAATAATTAGTTTGTCACGAATTACAGATCGAACTTTGACTTTGCTATGTAAAGTTAGTGTTTCAAACGAATAGAACCCTATTTTTGACGAATATACATTATTTGCTTAAAATAAGATTCATATTCCTATGAAAACTTTAGGTACCTACTTTACTCGTCGAAAAAAATCATTAAGTGCACTTATGGGCTGAGCGTTAGTGGGGAACTCACCTAAAGGCAATCCAGTGTCGATGGAGACCATGTCGGCCATGCTGGAGGGGTCCATGAACATCTCGTCGTCTTGCGCCGCCGACGTCATGGAATCCGGGATGGGGCGGATCACCAGGTCGTGACCTATCGAGCCCTCCTGCGCGACAGAAAAAAAAAATGTTTAGGGACGTGGACCATGATAATAACGAGGTCTATGTCTTATACATGATACTGTAGAGACTATAACCTATTTGGTGCTTACATGTAGGGTTGCCAGGTCTTAAAACCGAAAAGTCGGACAGACCAGCCAGTTTAGCCGGACATTTGGGTAAAAAAGCCGGACTCCCATAGTTTTTTAGTCTTAGTATAACACGACACTTTTTTTTAAATAAAACAAGGCTTTTTTATCATTTACCATTAAATTTTCTTAAATTGGGGTGGTGATGGAGAGTGGCGGGGCGGCTGGGGCGCGCCACGGGCGTCTTCAAAAAGCCTAACAGAAGCCGGACAGCCCGACACCGTCTGTTTTGGCCGGACAAGCAACCAAAAAGCCTGACTGTGTCCGGCTTTATCCGGACGCCTGGCAACGCTACTTACATGCAACCTCCGCGAGTCTGTTAAAAGTTATTGGCATGAAATACGAGACAAACATTGACTTAGTTTAAGATTAGAAGAGATTAGGCGTCAGATTTGGCTGTTATGCCAAGGGGCTAACATGTAAAAAGGTTATTAAGTGATAGACAATAATAATTAGGCTATTTAAAAGTGAATAGTATTTTATTTGTTATCCCCGGTACAGTTAGAACCCCCACCCCCACGATCGACATCATTATTATAGAGATTTTTCTTTTCTTACTAGAAAACCTTGTGAACACATTTTTTCGTGCCTGGGATCAAAACTCCTGGGTTTCCTACGCAGTCGATAAGTTTACCAGAAAAGCAAGACATAGGTGAGTATTGGCCATGTTTCTTGTTGAAAATTCATTATTATAACACTAGCAGCGTTCCGCGGTTTTACCCGCATAATTGTCGATCCCGTAGGAATATCGGGATAAAAACTACCCTATGTCCTTTCCCGGGACTCAAACCATCTTTATACCAAATTTCATCTAAATCGGTTCATTGGTTTAAGCGTGAAGAGGTTACAGACAGACAGACACACTTTCGCATTTATAATATTAGTATGGATTAGTATAGCTATTAAAGAACTTCGAATAGTCCCTTCCCATCCCTCTGGTCTTGTAGTTAATTCACTACACTTGTATGTAGTCGAAGTAGAAGCAGCAGTGCGATTCTGTAACTATCACACCGTGAAAACTTAGGTGAAGTGAGCGTGGAGTGAGCTCACTTCACCTAAGTTTTCACGGTGAGATTTTTACAGAATCGACCAGCTGTAGGTAATCGGGTTTGTTCAAAGGTTATTTAGCACGGTTTATTTTAATTGTGTGCTTATCGGTATCGGTTATCACTTTGAACCTTCAAAAGTTCAAATGATTGTTATGTTTCTAGTTCCGTTGGTTTATAGGTAGTTTGGCAGGTCACGAATTCGATTTCATAAGGTTCTTTGAATTATTGATGTAACAGCATATTATTATGCTAAATAGTAATTATCAGAGGACTTTTAAACGAGCCTTTTTTATGTATTCTGTTTTTCGTTTTCGTTTTTTGCATTTTCGGGCGAAATATCCGTTTTTGTCCTCTTTTGTTTCGGATGAAAACGAAAAATTGTTCTCTGCCTTGCCAGGGGCCTTTAAGATTATAGGTATGATTTTAGACCCACCATGAAGTACCTACCCTCATTTGATTTCACTTTGCGGGACACTTGACTTGACGCCCCTCGACGCAATAACAATAAAACTTCTATTGTGTCTCGTTCAGTGTCCTTCAATGTGTTAAGATGAGACCAAGCTTACAAAACAATTGTTGTAGCTTTTAAAATAACACCTCATAAGAAAAAGATTACTATCGTAAAGCAACACAGTAATTTTACGAGTTGTCTATAAGGAAAACAGCGGAAGGTAAGCATGCAATCAAAAGTTTATGCTCGTAACAATGTTGCTACGAAATGCGTTTTACGATACATAATTATTTCAGTTCATTAATGAAACATTGTGAAGAACTTCTTTAATCAGATGCAAATATTGATTAAATTGCATTAATTTCATGGCTATACAGCTTTTATTGTCTTTTAAATACTTTGTCGATTATTGTAGGTGCATCGTCTTCACTATCACTACATAGTATAAAACAAAGTCGCTTTATCTGTCCCTATGTCCCTTTGTCCCTTTGTATGCTTAAATCTTTGAAACTCCGCAACGGATTTTGATGCGGTTTTTTTTAATAGATAGAGTGATTCAAGAGGCAGGTTTATATGTATAATAATAATAATGTTTCCGTGCGAAGCCGGGGCGGGTCGCTAGTTATATATAATTAATATATACAAAATATTGTAAAACATCTTAGGAGTATCTTGCCGATTGGAATGGGCCACTAGAATCAATCCTATTTTATTGTAATTTTTGACGTTCAAATGTGCCTTTTATGTGCCTATTTGAAATAAATGCTTTGACTTTGACTTCGATCGGTTAGAAAGAACGTAGAACAATTCTGTTGATTATAGCTGTCATGTACCTACTTATACGAGTATCTATTGATATGTGACGATTCGGACGCGATTACGATCTAACCTATCCATCCCACCTGTATGTCCCCTAGGCAGAGGTGTACGCAAGTGAAAACTTAGGTGAAGTGAGTTTGTTTTTGCTAGGAATTGACACTATTGACAGCTCACTCCACGCTCACTTCACCTAAGTTTTCACGGTGAGATTTTTACGGAATAGCACCGCAGGACCTCATTCTCAGCTCAGCAGTAGCACTTGCGACCACTAGACCAGCGAAGCTGTAATTTTTATTTATATGCTGGATTAAAACGCAACTATGGCAACACATTTATAGACCTCACAAATCAGGTCCAGTTGAAAACCAGCGTCAAGCACTAGTTGTCTGGCATTTTTGCTGAACTGGGCCTTTTTGGAGCAGCTGTGAGGCACACATTCCTGCTAATTTCTTACGTCGGACTTCGCACTTTTTATTTTTATCTTTGTTTTTATCTGATGTACGACTATTATCTAACTATCTGGTGTATTGTGTGTATTTTAGTCTGTGCTAAATAAATGTATTTTCTTTCTTTCTTTCTAGATAGGTTAAAGCAAAGTATTTACCTCATAGAGCCTAATCATTTCTAGACCCCAACGAGGCGGTCAAGCGTGTCTGATTTGTACTGTCAAATCCCATTTTTGATATTTAGTTCAAAAGGCCAATTCCCGTAATTAAAAATCTTGTCATAAATGCAGGAAAATTAGGTGTTTTTGACAGATTGAGACCGAGATCAGACTGTAAACGTTCTTAATATTACGAGAATTGCACCTCAGTTCAACATAATAGCGTCAACAAGTCAACAATAAGAGTCTACATGAGATTTCGCAGCAGATTTCAATGAAAAGTCTCTCAGAAATGGGTGGTTAACTAACAACAGGCAATGCAAAAAAACCTTTAGAAATGGAATCTTCTTTGGCCTTCATCTTCAAATTTTTTTTTAAACCCTCAAAGGCTTTTCAAAACCTCACAGCTTATATTCTCGTTCACACCTAACAGACTATCTTCATTACTCCTCTTTACTTTTTTTAAATCTACAAAGGCCCCTCAAAAACCTCACAGCTATATTCTTGTTCACACCTACGTACCATACGTACTGGCTGGCTGTTGAGCAATCGACCTTAGTCTGGTTTGTAACGCCATTGTGTCTATGGTCTCACAGAGCCGCTACATGTACACCTTTGACAGCGGTAAGAGTGGTTTGGATTTTAATATTGTGATTGGTTGATGATTGTATGTCACAGAATCAAGATGTTTCTTTGTTTTTGTGAGATTTGTATCTTAAAACCTACGATACTGGAGATTCCAGGAGAGATTCTGGTGTAGGTACTTATAATTTTTTTCATTTGAATCCCGAAAAAAAAAACCCTTTGATCGATGTTTATTCAAACATAAGTCAATATTGTCATTTTCGATTTTTATTTGAATATTAGTCAAAACTGTCATTTTCGATTTTTATTCAAATATTAGTCAAAATTGTAATTTTCGCATCATCTTCTTTACATGTCGATGGTACTCTTCTTCGATATTTTTTATTTTTGAGCCCAGTAGGTGGCCACGTTGATTGCGGCATCAGTGGCATTCTTTAGGTCATCCAAGAAGCAGGTGAACGGGTACTCCAGTAAGTAGTTCACTTTTCGCATGAATTAAGTTTTTTTTCGAATAGAATTATTGGAGGGCTGGTAAAAAATAAAATTTGAATTTACATCATCATCATCTGCCTAGCCTTTTCCAAACTATGTTGTGATCGATTTTCAGTCTAACCGGATGCAGCCAACCATTTGACCAAAATATTTAGGTGCTTGTCAGCGTCCTAATTGACGATTGACAAAATAAACTCTTACAAAACTACAAATAAACCTAATCATTTAATGTCATTGAAAGATCAACCTACAGCAGTCATTCAAACTTTTTACAAAACTTTTTCTGCCAATTCAATCGACATTTTGTCCTTGACTCAAAAAATATTAACACTATCGTCTAACGATTTTCGCAGCCTGTCTGCTACGCCATTCATGATTAGTTTATAAATTAGTACGCAAATATCCTCAAACACGTGAATAGCCATTATAGCCACTTCCTCTATCAATATAGTTGTTTTTCTGTGTATAAATCTTGGAGATAATAATGACCACGTCTGCAGCTTGCGACTGCCTTGTTGGTGTATTCCTGTAGTTGCAAGTGCTATAGCTGAGTGCGGGGTGCTGCAGGGTAATTGCGTAATACACTAACAGTAGGACTGGCTTTCATTTGACAGTTCAACAACATTCATAGCGTTATTTACGTTGTGAGGAGACAAATTTTCCGACCATATCAAGCAATGGATTAGCAATATCTATCGTCCAAAATGATTCAGATCGTGATTGATAGTGCCGCAATTAGGGTTCCAACTCCCCAGTATTGACAAATAGTTTTTGGATTTTTGCATTAGGAATTTTTCAGTAGCTGTTCAGAGTCTGAATTTGTGCCCAGTTACTATAGGCTCGCTCCCTATTACATGGGATTTAAACATAGCTGACGAGTCCTGGAGTGGAGACGGTTATCGGTAAGTGTAGTGTGGGACGCCCCCCCCCCCCAGTTAGATGGACCGATGACTTAATAAGTTGGCTGGGACAGATTGGATGCGGAAGGCGGAGGACAGGTTGTTGTGGCGCAGCCTGGGGGAATCCTACGTCCAGCAATGGATTGCGACACGCTGAGTTGATTGATTGAAACTTAAAGCTGGCGAAATATGGGTGTGCTATAAATCTATACCTACTTTTTCGGAGAATACAATCGTGACGTAATAATAAAAGCTAAGCCCATAGTAACATAGTTTCTTTATAATCTTTACTAGTCACGTCTCTAGTTTCATAGTTTATGGTAGCATTGACATTGGGACGTGTCCGAAATCCAGAGATTGTCTCACATCCTGTTGAATGTATGGATGGCATTTTATGTTAATCGCGTCAAATATTTAGGATCATGGCTCACGTAGGGTTTTCTACATAGTCCAAGGATAGAGCTTTAGTTGTCAATCAAAACCTTCATAAATGTCACATTTGAATTTAGAATATTGTCTTAGAAGGCAAAGGGACAGCTAACATTCAGCCTAGGACAGGGCCACGGAATATCGATAAACCCATTAATCAGTTTCAATTTCAATAGTTCAGTAGTTATTAATCTTTCAATGAAAACGACGTAGATAAACTGCCGAACAACGAATTATACTCGTATGTGAACTTTGGCCATACTAAATAGCACCACTTAATGTATGACGTTTTATGCAAATGGCGCCAAATATTACAACAGCTGTTAAAATAATTAATAAATTCATTCTTGACACGCATCGTTTAACAATTGTGTTAAGGCCCTTTAATTAAGTTGGCAGTCTCGCTGCTTTAATTTTGTTCAGCGAAGTAACTTGGTAGCATTATACTTTGGTTGGCAACTCGCAAACCATAGTACCTATAGTAGGTACCTAACAGCCTTTTGTGACAAAATTTGAAACTGCAAGCATGGCGGCAGAAGAAATGTATTCGAATTATGTATTGTTTAATTCATTACTGGCCAGTATGTACCTAATTGTCAACGGTATCATTGTAATCGACTAAATAGTTTAGTCGATTTTTGCAAAAAAACTCCTAGTCGGTGCTATGTTCAGCAAAGGGTTTCACAGGTATATAAACTTACCACAACCAGCTTGCCATGTTTGGGGTGTCTTCTGATAAGTAGCGCGGCTCCATTTTCCTCATCCTGGTATAAGTCGCCGACATCTTCTTCATCTTCCTGCAGACAAAGGATATACACATTACAGACTTGAACTATTTGAAAATGCATTTTTGTTTTAAGAAAAGTCTCTGAGAGTGTGTGCCAGACAAGTTAAGAAACTCTTAACTTTATGATTCACCTCTGTATCTTATTTTTTATTAGTGCTAGTTGTTCAAAATCATGCAAAACTTTGTAGGTACTTCTATATGTAATACCGAGCCTTTTGATGCCTGACTATCTACACATTACATCATCAGGTAGTAGCTTGTAGAAGCGAATAAGTTAATCCCTAAAATGAACATTAATAAGAAAATCTACAAATTCAGTGACAAAATTCCAAATGCCTCTAGCTAGCCTAAACGTGAAATAGCGTGGGAATTCACTAGTCGTGATCTGAATGCCCGACGGAGTCTGGGGCGTGATATATTTATTTACTTATCTCTACGTATATGCTTACTCAAAAACATGCGTTTTAACTTCGTGGTTATTGTTTAAGACAAAGGATTCCGTACCACTTTTACTTTCATTGTTATTCTGTGAGTATTTTGTGCTGTTATGGCATGAGCCTTGCCGAGTTGTGTTAGTTCTTTTTTAAATCCCTGACTTTGAATTGGTTTTAAATAGTTACCAGATTTTTATTCAACACAACACAACATCACGCCTTGTTTCCCTGAAGGGTAGGACAGAGGTGTACCAATAGTACACCCACATTTCGCCATTTTTATTTTAGTCCCATATAATATGAGGCAAGCATATTGCCATTAACCGGGCGCAAATTCAGACTCAGGCTACTACTGAGAAATTCAAGGTAGAAAAACCCAATAACGCATTGACTTACCTGGGAATTGAACCCAGGACCTCATGCTCAGCAGTAGCCCTTGCGACCACTAGACCAGCGAAGCGGTCATTTTTATTTATATGCTGAATTAAACCACAACTATGGCAACACATTTAGAGATAGGTTAGAGGAGAGGCAAAGTATCTACCTCATAGAGCCTAAGCATTTTGAAGTTGAAGTAACGTAAATAATCCGACTTCAAAAGATTAAAACCTCATTTCACGAAATGGATCTTTATCTCAAGATTCTTAACATAAAGCAGTTTGCATCATCTTTTTACCTTCAGCCTAGTCATACATGCTAATTTATGATTGCCAGACCAACAGTCTTGAGGTACAAAATAAATATCGTGATATAAGGAAATTCCCAACAATGCGACGTGATTAATAACATCATTCTAAGAAATGAACCTTCATATTTTTTACTTAGGTCCTACATGAGTGTACCTACACTGTCAAGAAGTAATAAATCTTCCTCTTCCTTAACCACAAATAAACAAAAAACCCTGTAGTAGATAGAAATCTTGCTAAAAAGGAAGTATAATCGATCTTAGTCTCAGTAACTCAGATCATTCTAATCTGAGTTTACGACCGCCAAAAAAGTAAAAGAGAAAAAATCTTTACAGGGTGGAAAGTTCTAATCGAGGACCCATTCGAATTTCCCGCTCTGTATATAATAATTATGTAGGTTTCTTTATAGACTTGCAAGTAATCTATCTTCAAATCAACCACGAAAAAAGCACATCCATTAATTTGACGTCTAAAATAGCATGTGAAACAATCCTAGCGTATCTTTTGTTCCACATTATTTAGCTCAAGCATGCAACGGCCACGGATTCACCGTAGGTACTACCTACGTGAATTAGTAGAAAAGGAAGTACATATTTTAATAAAGACATCGTAACATTTAACCTCAGGTGCGATCGTGTCTCATCGGGTATTTTCGGGTGTCAAATATTAACTGCCATGGTGCAAATAGCATCTGTCATTGTTGGTGCTCAATTAATCCGTGCCATTTACAGCCATTTTTTAAAATTTCGTTTATGCCTGCAATTCCATTTCCATTGTCCTTGTCTACACCATCTGGGGTCATTAATACAGAAAGGAGCCTTGTTAAATTCATCGAAATCGATACCACATTTATATGAAATAAAAAATAAAGGCGTCATAAAAAAATCGTTTTCATGGATTGGCATTATTAATGTTAATATGAGGTTATATGTAGATAGATTTTCTTAACAAACATCAATTAATACTTACAATTTGCAACGAGGCCGTAATGTGCAAAGTAATATTAATAAAACAATTATTATAATATTATAACATAAATGAAGACATAAATAAGAATATGCTTCCGTGGTCCATCTTATGATGAATATCATCTCACGATTATTCACATACAAAGAATTTTATGCTACAAAACCATATATATCATAAAGTCACGGAGATATTTTGAGTTATTTTCACGATATTTGCATACAAGGAAGTGTAAGCAAGGAAATAATTGTCTATGACACATTTGTTGGTATAAAATATGGCCCTGTTGTCCTTTCATGATTTCCGCAACCCTTCGATCTGAGAATGAGAAGGGACGGCGCGGGAAAACTTGACAGGAAAACTAAGATGGCGGGCAATTGAATATGGCGGCTCCAAATCAAATTAGGATATTTACTATATCAAGCGAATATTTTGGACAATGTAACCATATGATCTAATGTTTTGTAAGTACTTGTAATTAAAATACATAAATTCAAATCTTTCGAATTCAAGTAGGTACCCTTGACTTTCGGTAAAGATAAGAAATTCTTAGAAATAAAAACTCAACAAAATAGTGTCTCAAAAAGCAAGTTGACCACATAATCATATCAGGGCCGTGCCCGGGGAATGTCAGAGGGTCTGCACGCTAATCACAACATCCAAAGATTTAGCCGAAGTTACGGGAATATCCTACACCGTATCACTTCCAAACATAAGATTAGTTAGGGGCCCGAACTAAGAATTATAATGATACCACATTTTGACAGTTGTCCCTACTCCCAAAGAGATTTTGCCCGTCCGAAAAATTAAATTTGACAGTTGTTTTGACGGATCAACTACTTTCAAACGGGCTCTTATGGACTTATACGAGTAGACCTCCTAATATTACGTGGATAGAAATTTACTTGCAATATTTAAACAAGGAAGTACCTAACCCACTATTTGTTTCGCGGTATCGCTGCATATGTGTTGTTTGCCGCAATATGCTCTAGGCAATTATCCATTTTATATGCTGATACGGTAATAAAAGGAATGTGGTAGATGCTTCCTCCTATGTTTATTAAATGACTTGATAATTGCAGTTGTAATACACGATGTACCTTCTGCCATCATCATTTGTACCTTTGTACGAACTTCAAGTAACATTATAGGTAAGTATTAGGTAAGTAGGTATTTTTACCAATATGGTGTTGCAATATAAATGTATACTAGGTATCTCATCATAATCAGTCTATATTCCCACTGCAGGGACACAAGCCATAGGGCAGGGCATAGTCCACTACGCGGGCCTAGTGCGGGTTGGTGATGGAGGTCACGTCTTCAAATATCTTGTTGGTTCTAGTACAGGCCGGTTTCCTCACGATGTGTACATCTATACTTATAATATACAGAGGTAACATTTGTGAGTTTGTATGTAGGGGATTAATGATTATCGTCGGATCTACTGATCCGATTCCGAAAATTCTTTTACTGACGGGAAGCTACAGTATTGCCGAGTGTCATTGGATATATTTATGTTAAAACAAGAACGAAGTCGCGGGCAGAAGCTAGTAGCTGAATAAAAATACTTAAATTGTATTGAACTTACAATGCGTTATTAAATAATTTAATATGCCTTTATTCAAGATTTAATTTCATCATAATATGCATTATATTGTGTGAAGACCTTTTAATACATAAACTATTATCACAGTATAGAATGGGTATGATAATCACGATTACTTTTCAATAGTGAACAACACCCTGCGATATTCTATTATGTTGTAGTTTATGTAAACTTTTGTTTAAAAATACTATATAAAATTTTAATCGCCTTCTTAAAGGATTCAGGTCGCTAAATCAACGGACTGCGTTCACAAGATTGTAAAATGCAGAGACACCCTTTAGAACTCTTGAGTACCAAATGACATCAACTAAACTTTACACAAAATGATGACCCCAGCTAATGTGCAAAATTTAAGTTTTCAGACAATATTTACTTTTGGACTGGTGTTGACAGAAATCAGCATTTTACATTTTGCACTGTTGAGTGCAAAATGTAAAATGCTGATTTCTGTCAACACACCATTTTAAAAGACGCTTTCATGTATGACCCATTATTTGAGTGTATAACTGAAGTTAAGAAAAACAATAAAGGATTTACAGAAGTGTAAAAAGTTAAGATTTTGATCTAGCTCGGCGTCAGCAAAATAACTATTAGATATTAGTTCCAAAACACAGCTTGAAGTCACGCTCGGCATAATTAATAGAATTAAAACTCTATTGAATTGTTAAAACTGTAACAAATACATACTTAATTGAACCAAATCCATTGTCTATTTAGTGTAGGTCGTAAAATATAGTCAAAACTGAATAAAACATGCGTATATAATGGGCATTAAATTCTTCCAGTATTCAAAGAATAATTTGTAATTTTATCTGTGGTTTTACTCTAATTCTGTCAGCTCGTAATTCAAATGGCACCTTTGGTACGCAATTACATTCATTCGTATTTTATTGATTGTCATTTGTTTTATTACGTGTGGTTGCAGTTTGCAGTTATCATTTTATAGGCACCTTCGTTAAATGTGTAAACATATCATATCATTACGCCTGTATTTCCCAAAGGGTGAGGCAGAGGTGTACATACAGGGAGTTCCAGAAGTCGACATCAAGCCGGAATCGGGTAATAGTCCAAGTCATAATAGGTAACAGAAAAAAAAGCCAATCTTGCAAAAGTTTTTTTTTCAGTACAGTCGGTCAAACTTGGACGAAGTATTGATTTTGAATATTTGGCTGGACAAAGTGACATTTTCTTGCAAACTAGAGCAGTTGGCGTTACATTTTAGGCAAGAGTTTACAAAAATATTATTCAGAATCCCAGAACAATTTTTTTTAAAATTATGATTTGTAGTATCAGGAGTGAAAAGACTGTCACAGGGTGCAGATTTTCTCGATTTTTTTAAAATGTCAATAATTTTTAAAATACACAACTTATTTTATTTTTTCTGTATACTTATGACTTGGCCTATTTACCCGATTCCGGTGTGACGTCGACTTCTGGGACACCCTGTATAGTACACCCACATTTCGCCAGCTATGTTTGAATCCCATGTAATAAAGGGTGAGCCTATTGCCAAGTCAGCGGGATTGTCCGAAAGGATTACCGCTGGCCCGGAACATAAAGGGCTAAGGAAGGAACACGAGTGGGTTTTAGTCAGTAAGAGTCTGACACTCCCTTCCGCTCCACCCAGAGCGGGAGGGGTCATTTGATGATAATACATCCTGAAAAAAAGCCTATTGCCAACAGCCGGGCTGACAAATTCCAGATGGAAAAACCCAATAACACCTCTTCCGACTCGGAAATTGAACCCAACCACTCTAGAGTACTCTAGATCAATCAAACAGTTGATATGTTTTTTTTTTTGTTTTTGTGTGCCTTTAACCTGGGTCAAATAAACTTATTGTCGATCATTCTTTCTACATGTATAGGCAATGAATTTTTAAGTGATTTGTTAAAAAAGGTAAGTGAAAAATTTCGATGCCATCTTTAGGTTTCTTATCTTGCCTGACGCTATTAGTTACCAAAAAATAGGATAAATTAGGAAGTCTTTGTTTCGCAATCAACTACGATAGACATGCAATAGGTTAAATTGACAAAATGTTTTTGGAGAGAAAACTTCTTTAAGGGGCTTACAGGACCTAAACACAAAAAACGCAACTTTTAGGAAACAATAAAAGTATATGCTCGACTACAGTAAACAAAATCAGAAAAATATATGATATTCTTCAGGATATATGCTAGGTAGATAGTGTGTTGAAAACGTAATACAACTGATTTGATACGATAGAAAAAAATCATGAAAGTACCTCTAAAAATTTTTTTTACAATAAATATCATAGTATATGCAATCATTTATTATACATACATACAGATTATTCTACAAGCAACATACCAAAATACTAGTGTTTTAATTTTTTCGTCCAAACAATAGATTTTATGTAATTAAATAATTGCTTCATATTTTGCAATAAATTACCAGCGTTGTGTCATCGCGCTTCTCTTTCTTTTCTATGCAGTCCGACAACTCCGCCGACAGCGACAGTGACCGCGCTTTAGCTCTTGTAAGCCCCTTAAGCGCACTTTCTGACCATAAACGAAACAGAACCACAACCACAGAATAAAGAAATACAGTATTGTTACTCGGCCGTAACCTTGATGTAAATGCCTACAGCCGCGCGGTACGTAAACATGCGATAGGGCTGCCCGCCTCCAGTATTTTAATTACATTTGCCTACTTTGTGTTTCCATTTAGTTTTGTTATTGTATTTTACTGTGTGTACATAAATAATTTTATATAAACAAATAAAATACTTTGTGAATTGAATAGGAAGTGTTTAATAAAAATGCGTGTTGTTTTGATCGCCGCCGCACGACTCCAGCTAGTGAGCAGCAGCGCGCTGTTGCTATTCAAATTTCGAACTAATCGCCGCGCGGCGCCAGTCAGTAGGCAGCGCTAGCGCGCTGTTAAAATGGCGGGAAAGCAAGTGTGCATACACAGATTGATTTTATTTAAAATTAAAAAAACAGTTTATTCGGTAATTTAAAAACTTGGCTGCATGCTCTAGTGTCTTTGCCAACATTTTCACGCAGCCACGGCAGAAAATAATCCTCGCGCCATTTTTCTCAAATTTTCTTTTCTTTGTACTTGTATTGTGAAATGTTTTTTTTTTCTGTTTCCTCGCAAATGTGTTAAAAAACGTCGTACGATATACGTGCGTATTGGTTATAACATCTTAACGCACTAATATCGTAATGTACTATTACAGAATTATAAGTAATCATTAAAGTCATCAACACAACTCTCTAAGACCATGTAAGTCCAAAGAATGATGATTTCATGAAACAGTTATTCTTATTACAGTAACAGTTATTCAATAAAAATAATTAATTTTATTCATAAAAGTATGCAATCATTTCATTAATGTTTTGTTATGATGTTGTCACGTTAAACTATCGTCCGTAAATCGACTTTACAGACAACCAATTTTTTTGTAGTATTATTCATACACACAGTACAATAAACAACTATTATTAATAATAAAAACCACGTCTTTACTCTGAATTATACAAACTAACAAAACACACATGCGCCGAGGTTTTAACACAAGCGTACCTACCGTTTAATGATTCATGAACCGCCTATAACTACCTACCTCACTCGTGTTTATCACTTTCCTTTACTCTATTCACTTCATTTATTAATCCAGACATCTTTTTTTCGGGAGATAAAATGAAATACTTATCCATTAAAAATACACACATTATGTACCTACCTACAAGTAAGTAAAATTATTTTATAGTCTTACCTTTCAGAGTTTCCAGGTAATCTAAAAAAAGTTATCTCTGGATGCGTTATTGACGAATTCATGCAACCAAAAACAGCACAATATAGCCTACTCGTCATATTAAATATGTACTTGAACTTATTTTTAGTGCAAAAATCGCGCGGTTATTGTTAAAAAAAACAACACACCGTCCGTTCGTCACTGCAGCACAGTCGCGACTGCCTGCATGCTGAGCTCATGCCGTGGTCGAGGCGCGTAGGTATAGCTCGCGTTTCGTCCGTTTGTATGAAGACCTCGTACTGTATGTCTTTATACTGTGCCACAACGCTCGGGCTGGTGTCGCTGAATCGGCTATAGGGTCGGTTCATGACGCTGAGTCGTCGGCGCTCAATCGCGTATACTCGGCTCATATAAGTTTTCTCTTCTATTTCTATTCTACTCCTACCCTCTTTTATCATTTCCCTATTTCCAACCACAATAGTTTTAAACAAGACTTGTATTTTCAAAACAATCAATTATCATAAATCATACAATATGAAAAATTTCAAGACAGAGATGAATAATTAATAATAATTACATAAATGTACCATATATTTTGCATATCTCTGGGATCTGTCACCTGGCGTCGAAAGGGTTTTGTTGACAGCAAATGACAGGACAATGATCTTAAATACATCAATAAATCAAAATGGAAGTATCCTCTTAAGAAAACCGTGAGAATAACTTGAAAACAAACAATTTGCTTAGAGGATGTTCCTCGTTCATATGCTAATTGTTTACTGCTTGTTTATTGCAATTATTATTAATATTGTGACGTCAATTTTACCTCTATTTCCTTTGTTGGAGCACCTTTTGTATTAAAGATAAATATATCGAGATGAATCATTTCTCTGTGGTTCTTTTTTCTGTTTTGATTTGTGTTGTCGTGTTCTACACATATAACATATTTTAATGCCAGTTAAGGAAGTATTATAAAAATATTTGACATTTGTTTGTCAGATACATGTGCCATTTTAGGTGTATATTTTATGGCACGAGCGCATAAGTCGAAAATATTTGTACATAAACGGGGCTACATATCATGCATTTGGGACAAACTATGTAACGCTATTGTCTACATATTCCTGACTCTGAAAGTTAATGAAAATATAAAAACATTACCCAAACAAAGAGCACAAAAAATGTAACTTTCCATGATTCAAAGATTGTGATGTTGTGCAAAATTGAACTAGGTACTACGATCACTGTTCTGTAATAAATATATTACTATGTACCTAATATTTGCACGCCAAACGTGGCAGAAAGTAATGTACTAAGCCATTGAATTGGCAACACTGAGTGAAGCTACTTCGAGCGTTGTGTGTAGTTTTTGAACGAAAAAACTTCCCGCCTTTATATTTGTCATGCCGCGAAACAAAATAATAACAATCCACAAAATCAAACGTGATTTTGTGGATTGTTATTATTTTCGGATATGTTTATATAAATAGATAATAGTTTTAAACACCCTCCGCATAGACCTAGTTAGTAATTGTACTAAACTTGAGTCCATATAATTAATCATTTATATGTGATTATAATTAGGTACTTCTACAGAAGACTAAAACTACAAACAGGTTTAAAAAAAACTTTAGTTCGTACCCACGCCACGCCTCGTTCTCAACTCGGTTCTACACTCCCGACCCATTATAGGCTGTTGTCATAAAACGCGCTTTAAAACTGTAATAGCTTTCTGCAAACAATAATCAATTTCTCTGGGTCACAGAGCTGTGTAATTGTTCTCGCATTACACTCATATGCACGTAATACAATCCCCACATTGTCGGTAAGTTACGCATCTAGGTTCACGCGTAATAGCAAACGTATGAAATAGTGGTGAAAATAGCATCAAAATTCGTTGTGGATTTTAAAAGAACAACGCGGTCACGACACAAAAAGGTGAGTACCAAGAAAAACGCAAGACTTGAGAAATTTGAATGAATGGGTATTCATTCAAATTTCTCAATTTGAAAGAATGGGTAGTCTCGCGTTTGACGCCATGGTTCTGAAAAAGTACCATTTTATTGGTTTTTGTACCTTTTTACAACATATACTTGCTACCATAAGGTGGACCGATAACCATGTGAAGGCCTCAGGAATCCGCTGGATGCGGGAAGCACAGAATCGGTCGAAGTGGCGATACTTGGAGAGGCTTATGTCAAGCAATATGGACGTCTTGGCTAAAATGATGATGATGCTTGCTGCGGCAGGCAATGTAATGAATAATACTTAATTATGGTTTTAATTAGATAAAGCACTTAATAAAATAATGTCGCGTACTTAATGAACACAAACATGCGTAAATCTTAAAAGCACGTGGATGACGTCATCAGCCAGCCGGTGCGCAGGCGCACGTGATCGCTAATGATGACAATATAATTTCTAATCATAGACAAGAAATAATATTTTATTTTTGTATTTAATCTTTGTCCTCTACTTAAGAATTATCTTTTTTTTTAATTTAATTTCCCAAGCGTGCCAAATGTCAAATATTTATATATTATTTAATTATTTTAGACCGAGATATTGATTAACTTAATTAACTCATAGAAGCTTAGCTACCGTGAATACAAATATAAATCCCATAAAAACACGACATCACCTGGACCACCCAAATACCCAATTTGACGAACACGTCATCAAGTAGAAGATGTACGGTCAAAATATATTCATATTATAAATTAAAGCCGCTTTTCGTGTCTGAATGTGTGACTGCGTTGTACTTCTAAACTACGCAACGGATTTTGATGTGGTTTTTACAATCATTTAGAGAATTTATTCCGGATGGTTTATGTGTGTAATACATTAATATTAAACTTAAATATAATAAAGAAATCTCAATGTTTTTTAAGCCTTAAAATCCGCGCGAAGCAGGGGCGGAAATACCATAAACAACACTGCCACGTGCCGTTAGCGAAAACGAAATTATATGCAAATATACAGTAATAACCCATCTAAATTATTAATATACTTAATGGAGGATAATCGTACACATTATTGGACATAAAAAATCTTTGGTACAACATAAATAAATTTAAATTACATTTAGTTCGAATAATTGTTTCAGCAGAATTTTGATAAAAAATCAAGAAAGAAAAAAACAGTGGCACTCCGGGAGTGCCGACAAAAGTGAAAACAAAACACAAACAGAATACTTTGCCATCACTCACTGACATATCGGATATACATTAAAACCGAGTACATCCCGAGGACAGCCGAACACATTCGAAGTGGGTATTTTTTTAATCGTCTTATAAACAAAACACGCGCAGTGTCGTTTACGGTAACAGTGGCGCGAGTTCAATGGTTTTTTCCCATCTCAAAAAATACCCAACGCGCCTAGAGAAATTTTCACTTTAATATTAGATTTTTTCTTCTTTTCGTTAGCCTATATTGTGTCTCATTGCTGGGCAAAGGCCTCCTGCCTGCCGGGTCAGCGGGATTGTCCGAAAGGGTTACCGCTGGCCCGGAACATAAATGCCTAAGGAAGGAACACGGGTGGGTTTTAGTAAGAGTCTGACACTCCCGTCCGCTCCACCCAGAGCGGGAGGGGTCATTTGATGATTTCCCATCCTCAAAAAAAAAAAGGCCTCCACTTTTTCCTTCCAAACCTCCCTGTCTTGTGCGATCTCTGGCCACGTTGGCCCTGCAAATGTTATCACATCGCCACACAGATTTTTGCTGCGTAAAAAATTATGTATATACATAATCAGCCTATAATGTTCCCACTGCTGTGACACAGGCCTCCTGTCAGTGAGAGGGAGTGGGCCATAATCCACCACGCGGGCCGGTGCGGGTTGGCAGATGTCACATGTCTTCGAATTTTTGGTTCTAGGACATGCCGGTTTCCTCACGATGTTTTCCTTCACCGATTTGAGAGCAGTGGTGATGAAAATAATTTACACAAAGTAAAGCTCCTGTCTGGGTTTGAACCTACGACCTACAACGCGTAAGTCGTGGCTGTTACCACTTGACCACCTCTGCTACATTTGTTTCCATAGAACCTGTAGTGCCATAGATACCCAGGTATATACCCATGTTTTAATTGTAACAAATGTTCAAGAGAAATCTCCATAAATTCAGGATCAAAGTGACAAGAATGAGTACCTACATATTATGGGGTAACCGATCATAAAGTATGTGGCTCGAAAGTGCTCGATAAACGCTTGAAATGTGGGACATACAAACATTGTTGTTGTGAAATCAATTGGCCCATAATTTTGTGTTTTATAAAGTTGTGACATGTTTCGGCCAAAGAATAAGAACTTTTTAGATGATATATAAAATCAAAATAAGCACATCAACACAATCTATGAGGGTAAGGTCCCAGGTTCGACGAAGATGCATGAGAAGTTCACTGAAGTCACCAAATTTTCGAGAAATATTTTGTACAGCCCTTCGTTGGAGTATATCCCATGCTTGCTCAATTGGATTTAAATCCGAGGACTGCGCGGGCCAGATCAG
Organism: Luperina testacea; assembly: GCA_927399505.1. Classification (NCBI taxonomy): domain Eukaryota; kingdom Metazoa; phylum Arthropoda; class Insecta; order Lepidoptera; family Noctuidae; genus Luperina; species Luperina testacea. The sequence goes on along the minus strand of OV656777.1, from coordinate 8,002,830 downwards.
GGTTGCCACATTATACTATATAAAGCTCGATTATTATATACTATATAAAACTCGATTACCACTGACTCACTGACATAATTGTTCTCCCAGATGGTGAAGGGGGAGGTGGGTATATTTTTACAGATTCGTATAGAAGTAACTCTCACGAGTATGGGAAAAATCCCAAACCTCCCCTTTTCCACCCCACTCTCCCCCCTCCCTATAGTATCTCGGAAACTAAGAGTCCCGTGTTTTGTTGTTTTACGGATTCGTATAGAGGAGGCTCGGAAAAGTAAAATCCATTTTTCAAAGTTGCCCCCTTGCCCCCCTTCTCCCCCCCCCTCTAGGTAGATCTCGGAAGTTAAGAGACTTGGAACATTTTTTTTTTCAGATTCATATCAAGGGGCCCAGAGTTGGTCAAAATCATTTTTCAAAACTCTCCCCTCTCCCCCTCTTCACCCCTCCCTCCATCGTATCTCGGAAATTAAGAAACCTGCGTTTTGTTTTTTTACGGATTCGTATAGAGGAGGCTCGGAAAAGTAAAAACCATTTTTCAAAATTCCCCCCATTCTCTCCCCCTTCATTTTTAATCCGTACAAAATCCTATAAGTGCTAAGGATTACTGTCCAATTCTCAAAATTTTACAAGGGTAAGAAATACTCCTCAAAAACACGACCCCGCGAGCTGCTTGCAGCTCGCGCAACGCCCAAATACTTTTTACAAGGGTAAGAAATACTCCTCAAAAACACGACCCCGCGAGCTGCTTGCAGCTCGCGCAACGCCCAAATACTAGTTATACTATATAAAGCTCGATTACCACTGACTGACTCACTGACATAATTGTTCTCCCAGATGGTGAAGGGGGAGGTGGGTATATTTTTACAGATTCGTATAGAAGTAACTCTCACGAGTATGGGAAAAATCCCAAACCTCCCCTTTTCCACCCCACTCTCCCCCCTCCCTATCGTATCTCGGAAACTAAGAGTCCCGTGTTTTGTTGTTTTACGGATTCGTATAGAGGAGGCTCGGAAAAGTAAAATCCATTTTTCAAAATTCCCCCCATTCTCCCCCCTCCCACCCCCTCTAGGTAGATCACGGAAGTTAAGAGACTTGGAACATTTTTTTTTTCAGATTCATGTCAAGGGGCCCAGAGTTGGTCAAAATCACTTTTCAAAACTCCCCCCTCTCCCCTACTTCACCCCGCCCCCCATCGTAAGAAATACTCCTCAAAAACACGACCCCGCGAGCTGCTTGCAGCTCGCGCAACGCCCAAATACTTTTTACAAGGGTAAGAAATACTCCTCAAAAACACGACCTCGCGAGCTGCTTGCAGCTCGCGCAACGCCCAAATACTTTTTACAAGGGTAAGAAATACTCCTCAAAAACACGACCCCGCGAGCTGCTTGCAGCTCGCGCAACGCCCAAATACTAGTCTATGTATATAAAATTCAAAGTCCTGCCTGACTGATATATCAACGCACAGCCTAAACAGCTGGTCCTGGAGACATGAAATTTGGAGGGTATGTTCTTTGTGAGGAGTAGGTATCCACTAAGAAAGGGTTATTAGAAATTACACCCCTAAGAGGGTGAATGGGGGGAGGGTGAAATTTCACGCGGACGAAGTCGCGGGCATTATAAGATTTTCTAATTCGTTTCTTTTCAATACATGAATAACTAAAATATCCCTAGTTTGTGTTCATGTCTGTAGTTGAAAAGTTTTTACAACCAAATATTTTGATTACTTACTAAAGTAAATTAAACCGAGCCATACAAAGGAGATTGGCAGAAACCCATGTATTTTCAGTATCACATGCAGACTTACCGTTTCATATAATTAATATAATATGGACCACCAAAAATATTTTTTATGTGATTATTGATTACCTTTCAACATAACATTCTCTAACTTTTTATCTCGCACTACCACCCATAATATACTTATCATTCAATACTCACTACTTCAAATCTGATTTACGTAGTTTTTTTTTATCTTTTATGTTTAAGATTGCACATATTTTATAGAATAAACAATTTTTTTCTTCTTCACTGAAGTGATTAACTCATTTAATTAATTTTTTCGCTAGATCTTATCGTATTATATCGATTTGGGTTTATTGTATGGCAACACTGACGTATAGGTTTAATTGGCTCTATTTTATGCGTTTTGTTTTGCATTAGTGCTTTTTTTCAGGTGTCTGTTTTTTAGGAACTGTCTATTTTTTAGGAACTTTTTTTTAAAGTACATACGAATAGGATTTGGATTTCATAAAAAGCTGTTTAGTATCGCAAGTGGAATGCCCCGTCAAATATTGCAAGTGACTAAATAAAAAGCCTGTATTTGTTTCCCGGAACGCGAAATATTGAAACTAGAATCCATACTAATACTATAAATTCGAAAGTAACTGTCTGTCTGTCAGTCTGTATGTTACCTTTTCACGCCTAAATCACAGAACGGATTTCGATAATATTTGGCAGAGAGATAGATTGCATCCCGGGGAAGGACATAGGATAGTTTTTATCCCGATATTCCCACGGGATCGTCACTTATGCGGGTGAAACCGTGGGGCGCAGCTAGTATATGTAAGTTTGTATGTTTGCCTTTTCACGCCCAAACCATTGAACCAATCATCCTGAACTTTTGCATATACGTTGTCAGGCTTACAGAAACGGACATAGGGTACCTTTCATCCCGAAAAAAGTGCTGTTCCCGAGAAAAACAACTATAACGTAATAACGTTATAGTTGTTTTTCTCGGGAACAGCACTTTATTATGATAATAGATGGCGCCACGTGTCTTTCAAACGAGGTCGACACTTATGCGGGTGAAACCGCAGGGCGCTGCGTTCACAATAAATGCACGCGTAAAATCAAAGTTCTCTGTTTCATATTCACCTCATATCTATTCAGCTATATCGTATTTATGTAAATTCCTATAAATGTACAAATTTGGCTGTCCCAGCTACGTGTGCGAAGCGATGGTGGAATAAAAGCAACCTCATTATAATAACTTGCTGTATTTAAATTACAAATGAGTTGTATGATCGAACGCAAATTGTGACCAGATTACAAAATCCTTAATTTTCTATGTAGGGGTATAGATAGCTAATTTGTTTGTAATTTTTTTTGATGTTGGTCACATCAAGAATTGTTTATGGTTTTCAGGATTTTTTCAGGCTTTAAGTTACTATAAAAATATAATACAACATGATTTCCGTCGTCGCGCGTCAGGCTGTAATTCCGATCCAGCTTGTCCCTTGCTGCCCTCTCCCAGCGACGCCCTAAGCCGAAGTCCGTACCCCACAGGGGGTGCCCTTAGCGACAAGTCGCTTAGTTTTTAAGTACTCTAAGCCCTGGCTGGAGGTCTAAATTTATTGAGGTATCCACAGGCTAGCCCGGATAAGCAGACGATTACCTCATTGGTTGTCCAACCTTCCAAAAAAAAAACATCAAGTTGCCATTCCCAAAAAAAAAATCATCGGGCAGTAGCTCACTAGACACAACACACATCTGGACGAAGGATCCTGCCTGATGATAACTCAATATGTCTGGAGAGTTTACTGCACCACTTCTTCTTCCCAGTTAAAGCACTGGAAGTGGTGAAGGGCGGGCGGTTTGGGGGACTGTGTTATGTTATTTTGACGTTCAAAAAGTGCTGATTCTCAGCCTAATTTGAATAAAAGACTTTTAATTTGATTATGCTTATCGAAAAGTTTAGAACAGCTTGTGAACTCCCGAACTCTTCACCTTTGATATATTTTTTCGAGTATTCAAATCTTCCAATATATAATTAAGCTATTTATAAAACTAGAGCAATTTGTCAGCGGTCACCTTTATAATGCAAATTAATTAAGCAATAGAAGAAGTCGTCTTCAACATAAAATTTAATTACCTGCCAAAATTAAACGAAATAATCAGTAGGTATAATTATGAAACCTGATAAGGTTTTATTTTAATCTATTAATATACTAGAATATTAACTTGAATCACAATAATAAAATAATCAATTTTTAATATTATTAATTTGATAGATCGGATCATAAAGTTTTATGATTTGAAACATAGAAATGAATAGATGAAAAAAATAGATGTTCATAATCAATTTTATATCAATTCTTTATAAATTCTATCTTTAAAATCATTCTCTATGGTTTTGCACGTGAGTTGACAGTTCAAACGAGCATTAGAAAAAAAACAGCTGTGGATACAATTTCGACTATAAAACATGAAATTGTAACCAAGTAGTTTTAAATTACTCATTAACATAAATTGATTTGCAAATTTGTATTTTCTTTTTCCAACTAGTTTATAAAGAAAAAACAAAATGCTAGCTTGTACTAATAAAACTGAATATAAAATAAATATTTTTAATGAGTTTACTGTGAACCTTTTTATTTTTGATTTAACAGAATGATGTTAAGGAATATTACAGAGCTTAAAAAAGAAAAAAATTAACGTGACGAATTAATGATTATTATTTTGTCATCTGAGCTGCGCTGATTATCATCTAGGGCCATAATATTAAAATTATTGAATAAAAAAAGGATAATTATCAAAATTACCATTTTAATTTAACTTTTTTTTTTATTATCTCGCTATTTTTATCTTCTCGAATGCTAATTTTGTAAACTAGACCTTTTTTTTTTTGGATTTTTTTTAACGTTAACTCATTACTTTTTATTGAAAGTCTCATAATAATATCATTGTTTCCATATCCTGCAATAGCCCTATACCAACCGGCTGGGTAATTGCGTAACAGACTAACAGTAGAAATGGCATTTTGACAGTTTCACAACATTCATTGCGGTATTTACGTTGTTGAGCAGACATTTTTTCTAACTTATGAAGCAATGGATTATTAATATCCTTCAAAATTATTTAGATTGCGTTTGATAGTCTGTTACATAATTAGGGTGCAGGGCTTGTCCTTGGGTGCACTTACACAGGGATATTCGTCGGTTGGTTCTTCATTTCATTTACTTATTGAGTCCATAGATCTGGGAGGGTCCCAAGATATGTAAGACCTTACCTACTTCATTGCTTTTTCTGAACAACCGAATTTTAATAAAACCTCCTTGAAATAATAGATAACTAGAAAACCAATCAAACCGACTATGAATATTATGCAATCGTAAATTCAAATATGCGTTTCATAAATAATGTTAGTTATAAAACCTGGGCGTGGTTTGAATTATAACAACTAGGTACCTACAAATCTTGCTGATGGACATTGAGAGGTTTAGGTTAAATAATACAGTTACTGCTACGTAATACTTATGTTAGTAAATACAACGATATCGTTTGTCTCTGTTTCATTAATTGTTTTAGACAAAATTAAAATCGTTTATTCAAACTAAGCTGAGAATCAGCATTTTGTGAATGTCAAAATTATCTAAGACAGTCCTCCAAAACGCCCGCCCTTCACTATTTCCTAGTGCTTTAGCTGAAAAAAAGGCGTGAAGTTCACGCCTTTTTTCCTAGCCCCTACACTAGATACTACATCCCTTTAAAGGATGTAGTATCTGAGGGATTCCTAAGAATCCCTTTTTCTGAATAATGTCTACTCGGATGTAGAACAAGTTTTAGACATACAGGAAAAATAATATTTTCTCAAGTTGGTTATTCGTCCTTGGAAATTCGACAAAAGCTACCTCAAGTTTACTGGCCTTTTTAAAACCAGTCCCCATCTATGGACCCAGCTTTAGGTAAACGACCTCTCTATCACTGGAGATCTCTCATCTTACACTGTATCTATCACTGACCCCACTAATTGAGGCAGCCCTGCAAATTGATACAATCTGACAGCTGTCAAAATGTCCTTGATAATTTACAACAGGTTATCAAACACAGATTTTGAAAACATCCATCGACATTATATGTTAATAACCAACCTTTTGGATTAATCATAAATAAAACGTTCTAAAATAAAACTGATCAATAATATTGATATGCAAATTAGTGTATCCAATTCTTTGTGTTTGAGGAAATTTTTCGGTTTATAATTTTATATCGATTATTTACTACGGATAGCGTATTTTTATTTTACTCGATGATATCAAAAACCTTCTAAAATGTGGTGAAAATTGAACCAGTTCTGCCATGGTCAGCTTTACGGTCAACTTCGAGATTAGGATCATGATCTGCCAAGCCTTTTCACAACTATGTTGGGACGTCTTCCAGTCTAACCAGATGCAGCTGAATACTAGTATTTTACTTATCTGACTTCCACAATCCAGTTACTGTGTAACACGATACACCTTGGTAAGACTGGTTGTCAGACTTTTAGGCTTCTGACTGCCCGTAACGACTGTCAAAGATCTACGAATGACAACCGGGACCAACGGCTTAATGTAAAGCACATCAAGCCCAGGCACGTAAGGGTCTCAGTATGTAATGGATGGACGGAAGCGTTGCTTAACCTTGAAGATTGACCCGAGCGGAGCTGTTATTTTTTAGCCACGAGCCCCACTTCAGCTTCGATTTAAATAAACAACAATAATGTTCCCAAAGACAGAAATAGACATAAACACTTAAAAACAGTGTTATAATTACGTACCTAGTGTCAAAGACAACTTGAGAACCTAGAACCTAGATTCCAAACACGAATCCTAACCTCGATCTAGGTATTTGAATAGATCTAAGTGCATTTGCAATCAAGGTAAACAAAAATATAAATGTACAACAAAATGTAGGTGCGTACTAACTTGTTTTAGTACTTTTGACACCGTTTTCGGCTTCAGCAGAATACATTATGTATTTATGGTAATAAGTCTATTAACTGGAACTAGAACTAGACCTAGGCAGACATCTCGAACGTCAATATTATTATGAGCTATGATTTGATTGTCTATGACTGCTTTTCGGGATTTGAATGTAGAAGATGCATATTTTTTAAATAAGATGAGTAATTTATTGGCACTGTTTTCTATTAGGGTTCGAATTTTAAGACTGTCTGCGTGTGACCGACAGTCTTTGTTTTCTTATAATTATATCAATTTTTTAAAGACCTCTCTCGCTGGTCTAGCAGTCGCAAGCGCTAGTGTTTAAGCATGAGGTTCTGGGTTTGATTCCCGGGTCGGGGCAAAGCGTTAGTGAGTTGTTCCATCTAGAATTTCTCAGTAGCAGCACGGTTGATGGGAATAGGCTCGCCTCCTATAACATAGGGCTTAAACTTAATTGGTGAAAAGAGGGTGTAATATGTGTGCACCTCTGCCTAACCCTGAACGGGGAATACAGGCATGATGTTATGTTGTATGTGTTATTAAAAAAAATACATTAAAAGCATTAGCAGAATGTGTTCTCTTACACAAACAAAACTACTGACTAATATGTTCACTCTCACTGCCATGCGGTCCGCCAGGCAGGTCGTAAGTTTAGGAGCACGCCACCTATACGTTTTTCTAAAAAAACCAGGCCGCGCTCTAAAAAAATACTACCCCACATGGGGTGCCCTTAGCGTGTAGTCGCTTAGTTTTTAAGTTTTTTAAGCCCTGGCTGAAGGCCTTAATTTATTGAGGCATCCACAGGCAAGCCCGGTTAAGTAGACGACAGCCTCATAGGTAAAACAGCGAGATGACATTAAAAAAAAAAGTGGCACTCCGGGAGTGCCGACAGAAGTGAAAACTTAACAATTACGTGTATATTTTTTTAAATCGTCTTACTAACAAAACACGCGCGTTGTCAGTTACGGTAACAGTGTCGCGAGCTCAATGGATTTTTTCCCATCTCAAAAATGCCCAACGCGGCTAAAGAAGTTTCACTTAAAATATATATATATACAGTGAAACCTGGTTAAGTGAGACTTCAAGGGACCTGCAAATTTGTCTCACTTATAGAGGTATTCCACTTACACAGTGTCTCAGATATCCAGGTATAAATAAATATCTGTCTCATTTACAGAGGGTTCCATTAATAGAGGTTAGCAAATAGACGTTATTTCAGTTACAGAGGTGCGATTATTAAATAAAATAACGTATTATGTAAACATTATACGTGAGTTTTAATCTTTATTGGGAATAAAAAAAGATAAGGGTACCTAATAAATGTAATAAACAAAAATATTCAAGAAAGTTTTTTTATAAATAATACAAAAATGTAAATAGAATATCAGTTATAAAAGTCTGTCATTTTAGTTTGTCTTTTGGAAGTATCAGCCATCAGATGTTTTTCGATGTTATAAATTTTATCAAATATGCTTTGGTCACCAATTGATGTCATTTCAAAATAACTGTGCAAAGTTTCTAGTGCTTTTACTGCTTCGCGTGTAGAAATTTTTACTAAATTTACTTCCGAGCCTATACAAATAAACATCCGTACGATAGAAAAGCAAAACTAAAACTGAAGGTCATTGAGGCTCAAAATTAGTTAAGTGCGGAATTTGGGGGAAGAATAAGTAAGTAAACAAACAAAATGATGTTATCTCAGTTACAGAGGTTAATGCATATAAAATTCACTCGCTGTCTCAGGTATAGAGGTATCTATCACAAAAAAATCGAAAGAACGAATCCCAGATATAGAGGTTTGCTTCGTTCCACTAACAGAGGTAATTCAGTGCCAAAGTGTTGGGACCTCAGCATGAGTTCCAGTTATGGAGGTTTCTCACTTATCCAGGTCCCACTTAACCAAGTTTCACTGTATATATATATATATATGAATATACGAGATCGTAATGGACCACACGGCCTGCTAAATGAGAACAATCAGTGAACCGGCCGCCCGTGCGGCCTGCTGCACTTTTTGTAACATTTTCACCGCGGCTTGTGCGAATGGGTCAAGTCAAGATGCGTCCGCCGGCGCCGGCGGCTCGCATGACTTGCTGGAATTATAAATTCCTATATTTATGAGTGACGGTTAGAGTGTTAACATTAGAAGTGTTACTTACTGTTTCTATTTAATTTTATAACCAAAATGGTGTCACTTGATCATAATCTCTAAGGTTCATTTTCGAGGACAAACACGCTTGCAAAAGTCAAATATATTAAATTAAATACGATTATAATAACAAAACTGCTCTAGTTCACAAATTAAACAGCGTTATGGAATACAAAACAGTAGCGTTTTGTTTACACTGTAAGGTTGGGCGCATACTATGGGAACCTTTCATGGGTGACATTTTGAGACGGTATTGAAATCCCTTCAGGTAATTAATTTTATATACCATTTAAAAAAAGTTCTTATTCTTTGGCCGAAACATGTCACAACTTTATAAAGCACAAAATTATCGGTCAATTGATTTCACAACAACAATGTTTGTATGTCCCACATTTCAAGCGTTTATCGAGCACTTTCGAGAACAAATCCATACTTTATGATCGGTTACCCCATAATATGTAGGTACAATGCGTGCCACGAAAGATGAGACTTGACACACCACGTGATTTGACTTGCGCAGAACACGATTTTAGGTATCTTTAGCGGTATGAGGTCTGAGTGCGGGACGTGACCGGACGTCATAGGGGCGGCGGAAAGAGCGGGGGAGGCGTGGTCAAGTCTCATCTTTCGTGGCGCGCATTGTACTCGTTCTTGTGACTTTGATCCTGAATTTAAGGAGGTTTCTCTTGCACAAATCTGAAATTTAAGCAAGAATGCTGAACATTTTGTTACAATTAAAACATGGTATATACCTGGGTATCTATGGCACTACAGGTTCTAAATGGAAACAAATGTAGCAGAGATGGCCAAGTGGTAACGGCCGCGACTTACGCGTTGTAGGTCGTAGGTTCGAACCCAGACAGGCGCTTTACTTTATGTAAATTATTTCATCACCACTGCTATCAAAACGATTAAGGAAAATATTGGGAGGAAATCAGCATGTCTTAGAACTAAAACTTTGAAGACATGTGACATCTACCAACCCGCACTGGGCCCGTGTTACGGCCCCGCCGCCAGATGGCGCACGGCAGGATTTTCTATGACCAATTGACCATGCCTGCGGAGCCATACCGCGAGCCCGGCCGAGCCCACGCCTCCACTTCGCGCCGCCAGAGGTACCAGTCGTCGTCTCGCCATCGCTTTGTGAACGTCGCTCAAATTCAGCTCAGATTATTTTATATTCAGATTCACAGAAATTCAGAACCTTTATAATACTCATAATACAACAGATATAAACCAGTAAGGTCCATTATTTCGAAGCATAACACGATTAGAGAGGTAGATTACGGCCCACTTCCTCACTGAGAGGAAGTTGGCCGTAATCTACCACGCGGGCTGTTTCGGCTGTTGCCGCTGTGTCCGCACTCTCACTGAGAGGAAGTCTGTGTCCCAACAGTGGGAAAATTATAGTCTGAATTATATGTATGTTATGTAAATCATTTTTGTAGACTTAGCAAAGCTAAGTAAATGAACGAAGATAAGAAAATGTTCTCTACTAACTTTTTAGACCTTTGTATCCTGCTTATGAAGTTTCATTAAAATCGTTTCATTCTTTTCGAAAAACAAGGGCCTGAAAGTTTGTATAAAATGCCGTACCTACGTCGTAAACGCTCAAGTGTGCGCCTCGACATATCCGATAAAACGCAAAGCACTCGTCACAATTTGTGGCGTGTAACATAACACGACAAGGCTGTTAAGATCACTTCAGATAAACCCCAGACAGACCTAGACTGTATATTGTAAAGAATTTCAACAACAATTTAAGGCTCCTGCAAACAGGCGCGACGCGTGACGCGAATCGCGCGCGATACAAAGGCACCGCTCGTTGCGTGACTTGCGGTGCCTTTGTGTCGTGCACTATTTTATCGCGTGTCGCACCTGTTTGAAGGAGCTTTTATTGTCTAAGTTTTATACCACCTTTAAGTTATGCAATCAGCACAAGTTACGTGTTTATTAATCTTTGACAAGCCGGTTTGTTTGTAATCATACAGATTGTGTATTGGTAAAAGATATTTGTAATAAAAGTGGTTTTTACAAACATCTGTTGGTTGGGTTTGCAATCCGTTTCATAAGTCTGTGTTGTAGATATGTGTAATCTAGCTATTGCTGATGAGTTCTCTCAATCCATGGGTACTAATTGAAACCTAACTTCTGCCCGTGACTTTGTTCACGTTAAGTTTCTTGTTGTTAAATGTGTTTTTCACTTTTTTTAACACTCGGCAATACTGTAGCTTCCCATTTGCGAAGGAATTTTCAGAATCGGATCAGGAGTTCCGAAGATTACCCCCTACGTACAGACTCAAAAATTTTACCTCTTTATAATATTACTAGCTGCGCTCCGCAATTTTACCCGCATAAGTCTCGAACCCGGGAAATTATCAGGATAAAAAGTATGCTAGTCTTAATCCAGGTCATGGTTTACTCATGTGCCAAATTTCATTCAAATCCGTTCAGCCGTTTTATCGTGAAAGCATAACAAATAAACATACAAAAATCAAATCTCTCTTTTTCTCTTTATAATATTAAGTTTAGAAGTTCAGAGCGAAGGGAACAAACTAATCTTTACCTTTACCTTTAACCTAACTGGGAATTATCTGACTGCACCTGCTGTGTTGGTAATGCTTTTTCCACATTTTACTTTCCATACTTTATGCTCAAGAGAATGCAAACTAGTTTTTTCATCCCCTAAGCCGTAGTTCTTAGTATATACAACTTCACGGTTAGATAAGAGCGCCGTGGGAAGGTAGCTTTCACCGCCAGACACAGGCAGGTGCCCGCGTTTTTGTATCATCCGCAATAGAACAATTGGCTTGAGTAGGGCTGGTACTTAATGGTGTGTTTGTGGTCTTGATTGAAGTAATCGTCTTGTTATAACAACCCGTAAACGCAAAGAGTACGTCGTATTTGACATGCAGAAAATGAAACATGCCCCTTTATTCATAAACGTTGCTTAAGGGGGAAGGGCTAAGATAGCCCGCGAAATTAAAATTTTCTTACGTTTTTTGCAATTTGCTGGTCAGTATTAAGTTGTATGTCGATCAAAATATGATTCGCGGCCGTAACAAATATGTATTTACAGAATCATAATAATTAGAATCAGTAATACAACTTGTTAGGTTAGTATAATCCCAAAATGTCAAGATTTCATGAAATAGTCATTCTGTGGGATTACTTGGTCTTAGAGAGTTGTGTTGATGACTTTAATGATTATAATTCTGTAAATACATACCTAATTGTTACGGCCGCGAATCATATATTAATCAATGTACAACTTAATACTGATCAGCAAATTGCAAAAAACGTAAAAAAAAAATTGTATTTCGCGGGCTACCCTGGCGCCTTCGCCTTAAAGTTATGTAGTGATGACCGACTGTTTAACCATAAATTTTGACGTTTGAACGTCACTTAACTTTAATCATCGTTTATAAATAAACCCCATTAGTGTCTAATTTATGAAGACTGTCATTCTTCATCGTGTAGAAGGAAAACCAAAGTCGATAATTGGAAATCTATTGCTAAATCGTACGTTGTCTCGCAGGTTGAAAACTGTTTTGCAAATTGTAGCCAAATATTGAAATTTAACTTATTTTTAAACTTCCATTTTAGTATTGAAGAATCTAGGTAGTTTCAATAACTTCGACAATCATTGTTACTATATATTTCGAATGTATTAATGATCAGCACTGCGCTGTGGATCCCCCACAGCACAGCATTATGCTGAGTGAAAGCCTTCTTGTCACAGTCATGACGTGCTGCTATCGACTATTTTTGTTTTAAGCTCGTGATAAATAAGTTAATTATCTTTTTGTGCGAACGTGTTTCCGTGATAATAAACCTATTTTTATTTCTTATCTTACGATCAGTCTAAGTTAAGTTCCTACTGCCTTGATTAATTAATTTGGCTTAGGTCTTAGAAATGTTTTCTCACCACGATAAGCTAATAAGTGTTTATTATAATAAAAAAAAAACAGTGGCATTCCGGGAGTGCCGACAGGAGTGAAAACAAAACACAAACAGAATACTTTGTCATCACTCACTGACTTAACGGATATAGGTACATTAAAACCGAGTACATCCCGAGGACAGCCGCGCGGTGTCGCTTACGGTAACAGTGGCGCATGTTTAATGGCTTTATCCCATTTCAAAAAATGCCCAACGCGCCTAAAGAAGTTTTCATTTCAAAAATCTTATATTTTCTGGGCTTCATATGACAGCCCTAGTTAATCCGACCTCATAATAGCCGTGTAAGTTATAATTAGTGTTGTCACTTCTCCGCATTGTTTACTATTTCCGAACGATATCGATTCGATTTTCGCTTTTCACTCGGTAATAACCGTATATGGGTGAACGATTGTTATCTCATGGGAATATGAATCGATTATTCATTTCGATAATTTGTTGTGAATTTTTAATGTGATATGCAAATCTTGTGTTACAAAAATTTTTAAGGTTCTGAATAAAAGATTTCCAACTATAGCAGTGTTCATAATCTCAGATAATTTACATTCCATCGCTATTTAATCACTTACTTTAATAAAATGTATTCTAAGTTGATTTTTGAGTGACCATTTGTAACAAAAAGGTCCTATAAGTCTTTGGTTGCAATGGAATTTGAACTTTGCAAAGTATGACATTTATTTTTTTGGTCCATAACTTAAAAATTATCTTAAATTCTTAATTCAAATATACTGTCAAAGGTATTTTTTGTGACATTTATTTTTAATTTAAATCTAATCGCTTGAACAGGAAGCGATATGACATTATGCTTTGGTTATTAAAACCTAAATTACTGAATTCATTTACAACAGATTATGTAGTGCAATTTAAATGTATTAATACTGCTACATTTCGTAGATAAGATCAAACATAGACAAAAACAAATTAAAATCGTAAATTCAATAACTTGTAATAACACTTACCGAAATCAGTTCCTCATAATCTACTCCATGAGGCTGCGTCTCATTCTGATGCGCTTTCCACATCCTCAAGCCATCCTTCTTCAGTAACCCCTCCTGCTTCTTCAGCACCAGTTTCAGCTGCCTCCCGAACGCCTCCAGGTCAATTTTATGCACATCTAACTCCTGGCCTTCCACTAGCCTTTCAAGATCACTCAACACTGCACTGTCACTGATTTCACTAGAATTTGTCACATCGAAATTGACACTCACTGTGTTGTTTAAATCTCCTATGATGTCGACGTCTTTGATGTTCTCCTTGGCATTGACAAACATTTCATCGTTGAGCAAGGAGGGTGGGCTGGTCTCCGTCTTCCACGGGTTCTTTGACGGTTTTTCGTGGGGGATCTTGGTCTTGCCCTGGGTTAAGGTGTTGGAGTGGTGGGTCCCCGCGATATGCCGTCTGGCGAGATGGTGGGTGAGTTTGATGAGGTGGTACTGTGGCACCAGGGTGTTGTGTTCGACGTGGAAGACGCTCCGTAGCTCGTCAGGGGTCATGTGCTCGTGGATCTGGAAAGATTGAGAAGGTTTCGTTAGTTTTTTGTTCCAAAACAGACAGTTGACAGTTCTAGTATGGAAAACTGCCAAAACAAAAATCGAAATGTATTCTCAGGATAAGACCTATTCTAAGTATAAAAGTTTGGTGAAATTCACTCGAAGAAATATGGAACATGAAAATTATGAATCAATTTATAGCATCAAGATTCATGAAAAGTTTTTCTGAGGTGGGGGTGGTGAGGTTTTTCCGTCAGGACCAGGATTCCATAATGTAGCCGTATATTCTTGTCCCATCTCATTCAACGTAACATTAAAGTTCAATGTTGTTGTTCCATTAACAAAGGGATTCAGGGGTTTATAATAACACGGGCTTATTCTTAATCTGACTTCGAAACTAAACCTGTTATCAGAGGAACCCAATCAAGGATAATTGTTTCTGCACGTCGAAAATCCCCACTAAACATTTGGGTGACTCGTTATTGTAACCTTGTTATTAAAAGAGGATAGAAGTAAGAATATACATATGTGTCTGGGTAAGGAACTAATGTTTGGGACGAAACCAAAATTATTTAAGTACACTTTTATATCTATACTAATAATAAAGCCAAAGAGAGCTTGTTTTAACGCGCTAATCTCTGGATTATTTTTGCATTTGATGGCCCAATTCTTGAGAAAGGCTATAGACAATTTAACATCACGCTAGGACCCTTAGGAGCCGAGCAAAAACAAAAAAGTCCAAAAGGACACTGAGCGAATACGAAGTAATAGCGCGGGCAGGTGATGCGATGCGATGCGAAGGGGTGGGTCGGGAAACAAGACATCAAAGCCATGTCACGCGGACGAAGTCGCGGGCAGAAGCTATAGGTCGACCACTTAACTGAGACTGAGGTAACAGCGCGGTGCGGGAGGGGTGTGGTGACGTGATGCGAGAGCTCAGAGATTTGTCAACTTGTGACAACTATCACCCCTCCCCCACCGCGCAGCTACCTCAGGCAACGTCTCAGTTAAGCGGTCGGCCTATAGTAATATTATAAAGAGGTTAAGTTTGTATGTAATTGTTTCACTAACAGAAAGCTTACACAATAGCTGGTTGTCATAGAGTATGTTTAATAGTATAGTTGACTATCACGTTAGCGAAGTCGCGAGCAGAAGCATGTTCCAAATAAATACAGTACGAACAAATCTGTAATAAAATAGTTTTGTGATCAATCATGATAATTGAACAGAACATTAATAAAAAATAAACACAACATAAAGTAGATAAGTAAGTACATACTAACGCATAAAAACAAAAACAATATTGCCAGTAGCAAAGTGAGTTGTGTTTTTTTTGTCATTATAAATATCCTCAGTGGCCAGCAGTGGTATGATTTGCGAAAATCTATATCTACTGATGAATATAATCATATCTTTACTATGGCATACATATTATTTATCCATACCGTCATACTCAGTACGGAAGTCATCTGCCTAGCCTTTTCCAACTATGTTGGGGTCGGCTTCCAGCCTTACCGGATGCAGCTGAATACCAGTATTTTACATGGAGCGACTTTTACGGAAGTAGGTATCACCAAAAAATCAGTCGTCACACAACAAGGAGTATCTATGTCATAAATTATGATCTAAAACATGATTATTGACATACTCCAACCACCCACAACTTCGAACATAACAAAACCAACCACACCTGCACCAAACAATAACTGTAACAACACATCCGTATTGCTGTATATTTGAATGTCACTGGTGCGAAACTCGAAAACCTTGGCAGAGGTCAATAGTACTTGGCTCAATCCTTTCTCGATAATATTTCCAGATTTATACGGGGAATTGACGATGGCGGCCATATTTGGGGCAAATGGTGAATAAATAGATGGATTGAGTGGGTGGAGAATATGCATACTAATGCTGTTTGTTTAGTTTCGATAGAATTCGTTGTTTTTTTCGATGTTTGTTGATTATAGTCCCTTGAGTGTCTTTGTATCTTTCTTTTCTAGGGCATTACGTAGATTCACTAGTGTTTTGAAAGCTGTGTCTGCAATATGTGTTTGATGCAATGTTACATCAATAACTTATTAAAATTAAAAATTAATTAAAATTTTAAATCATTTATTTAAACTAGGCTGAGAATCAGCACTTTTCGAACGTCAAAATTACAAAAGACGGGAACTGTCTTTTGTAATTTTGACGTTCGAAAATTGCCCACCATTCATCACTTCCTAGTGGACAGCTGGGGAGAAGAAGTGGCGCAAAAAACTCTCCAGCAGGACAGCTGGCTTTTTCGTTAGAAGAACTTAATTCTATACAATAGTAAGTAATCAACGTTGCCATACAACGTGACAATGTTGCCAGTCTCTTGGGTACATTACCAGTCGACAGCGATGCGGAGGAATATTTCGGCGTAATATTTTAGTTTTTTAATAAGTAGTTTTAGTTAGGTTAGGTTATTATATTTTTATTTTATTAATTTGTTGTTTATTGAGAACTTTGTAAACATTAGATAGGTAATAAAAATGTATTATTAACATTAGACATCCAATCTTATGTCATTTGGTTTATTTTATCGCACTAGTTTGTTTCCGACTTTATTGTTACTGTATTTTACTATAGTGTTCACTGACCAAAAGAAAGAGCCAGAGTGTTGGGGCTTTGTCTATAATAGCATAGGGTCTTAGCATTATGCTGATCTATGGCCGTTTTGTGTGGATGTGACGAATGTTTTCCCCCAAGTTAATTTTTTTTTGTTTACTTTATATACGTCATGTGTATCGCAAATAAACGTATGTTTTGTCTTTTCTTTTTTATTTCATTCAAAAATTATTTTCCCTTCCCTTCGTTTTCTGCATCATTTGTTATGTTACATTTACGTATTTAGCTTTTAACTTTTCTTATTCAACTCTTAAACGCACTATAATAAACTAACCTAACCCACTGCGCCATAATCATAAATGAAACTAAAGAACAATTTCTTAATATTGTAATTAATGTTTTAAAAAAAACATTACTTAATTTTGGTCTTTTATTTTCATTACTTCACCTGATAGTGTGTCAACTACATCTAATCTAGTTCATTATTATGTCACAACTGGATCAGTGAGTCGAGGTGGACGGGCCGAACAATGGCCGAAGATTGCCGAAGTTGCGTCCTACGTACGAATACTTCCGATCACTTCCGATTTTGTGGAATGTGGTTGACTGGATCGAAGGTGGACATTAGGGTTTTAGAAGCATTGTTTCATTTCAATAAGAAAGTATGTAATTGACAATTTTATAATACGAAGGCATGAAATAAAATAGATTTTTTAAAAGTAACTTTTCAAAACTAACAATTGTTTAGACCAACAGTTCGGAGGAGCAATTCATTTATTTATTTATTTATTCACAAGGCAACTACAACAGGCAATAATCACAGTAAGTATATCACTAGGTTCAAATTATAGGTTTCGATCTGACTATCACCCAAAGCGTAGTCGCACAACATGACCAGCAACAACAATAATAATGATAACAACTACAGTAAAAAATAAAAATAAAACTTAATTGACAAAATTACGGCTACAAGGTATGAGCCTCTGCCCTCCGACACACTACCTACTACTTATGCAGGGAATGTGTAGGAGACCAAACACGCCAGGTTAAGTACATAAATCACACAGAGTTACACTATTTAAAGCGATATAAAAAAAAAACAGTGGCACTCCGGGAGTGCCGACAGAAGTGAAAACTTGAACAATTACGTGTGTATTTTGTGAAACGTCTTATAAACAAAACACGCGCGGTACCGGCTACGGCCATCCGTCTTACGAATTTTCGATCAGGTCACGTGTCCTGACGCGAGTTTCAACATTTTTTACCCATTACAAAAAAAGTGTTCAACGCCGCTAAAGAAGTTTTCACTTCAATAAAATTAAAGCGTTATAAAATTAAAAAGAAAGAGTACATGCATGTCTTTTAAAAGCAGCAGCACGAGAATCGAAGATATCAATACTGTTATTGTTTTTTGATATTTCATTGTAAAGTCGACACATTCTAACTTCAATTCTAATTCAGTCTGATCTCAGTCTCAATTTGTCAAAAACCTCTAAAATCCCTACTTTTTAAAAATGTTTTGACATTGATTGTCGCTGAGATGACATTGCGACTTGAATTTGGAAGTTTGTTAAGTACGAGAATTGGCTTTCTGTTATTTTAAAGGCTTGAAAAAAAGGAGCAAAAACTTAAAAACAAAATTAAATATCACAAATTATTATACACTAGCGGCCCGCCCCAGCTTCACGCGGGTGCAATTTTTTTTTCGAATTTCCGAAATTTTCTTTCATACAAACCTTGTCTTGACTACCTAATACAACAAAAAAAGATTTATCTAATTTGGTGCAGTCATTCGGAAGTTATGCGCGTCGTCTGACGTCTGATAACGTCTTTGTTTTAAACTATGTATAAGGATATAAGGATTCTGTAGTTAATTTATAAGACTCACAGTTAAATAAAGGATTAATTTTCAATTTGCAGTTAACTTCATGATCCGTTGTTTTACGGGAACGCCATTGGAGAGATGTTATTTAACCGAATATAAATAACTCTTCCTTCCATTACCAGAGAACCAAGGAACTGAACAAAACGTACACACGACTTTGCATTGTTGTTATAAACCACAGACCACTCTGTTATATATTTAATTACATTTGTACTGCAATACGAAAATTTGAACCATTTTTCCTTATGCCACTTCTGTTTACGTTCACTTCCACGATAACAAAGAATAACCAACCTTTAGTTTACACAAATAAAGTAGAAATTCCTTTAATTTATAGATTTTATTTATACAACTTCAAATATCATTCATTCAAATACCAACCATAACTTTGCAAGACAAAGTTCAAATTCCATTGATACAGAATTCTAAAATTAGTACAATTGATATTGAGATCTAATGGTTTGAACACAAGGTCGAAATTTAATTGTTTGATTCTAAGGGCATATACAGGGTGTTGCGAAACTGATCCGATGCTGGTCGTAATGAGTCACGGAATGTTAAGACTTAACGTGCAAGGTTACGTTAGAAAGCTTTTGTGTTGTTATGTAAACGGCGCGTGAGCTTTCATTAGTCAACGCTTTTAGAAAAAAAAAACGCTATCAAGTGCGCGTGTTGGGACAAGCTTGGATTCCGTACGTCATCTGTGATTTTTAAGTACCGCTAAACCGAAGATGTAGACATAAGCTACATTTTTGTGATTTTTAAAACAAATAGCTGCACCTCGCGGTTTCTCCCGTAAAATTCTCGACCCCTTGGAAATATCAGGACAAAAAAATATCCAATATCCTATCCAGGTCATGATCTATCCATGTGCCACATTTCATCAAAATCCGTTGCGCCGTTTTAGCGTGAAAGGGCACCAAACAAACATACAAATCTTTATAATATTAATGCAGTGTATATTCAAACAGTTGTTTGTAACAGTTTCTATGCCAATTAAAAGACATTAAAAAAAGGCCGTCTCAAAAGTCTCAACCTGCAATGTTGTGGTAAATTTGAGACAGTTGTCATTGAGATAAGCGTTTTGCTCGTCGTTCTGTGGAACCCTAATCTAACAGGTTAAAAGTCACGATTAATTTTGGCTAAATTATGTTACTCCAGGCCAAAAGTCGCTATTTGTTTTCGTTAAATTGATGAAATGGATTATCTTCTTATGTTAAGAAGAGATAGGCAGTCGCTCCATGTAAAATACTGGTATTCAGCTGCATCCGGTTAGACTGGACGCCAACCAAAACGTAGTTGGGAAAAGGCTAGGCTGATAATGATGATGTTAAGAAGAGTATGTATAATTTTAACATTACTTTTAAATAACTTAGGGGTAATTGCGTAACACACTAACCGTAGGAATGACTTTCATTTTGAGATTTCAAAAACATTCATTGCGTTATTTTCGTCGCTTAGCAAACAAATATTTCGAACATATGAAGCAATGGATGAGCAATATCCGTCAAAATGATTCAGATTGTGATTGATTGTTAAAGTCAAAGTCAAATCATTTATTTCAAATAGGCACATTAAAGGCACTTTTGAACGTCAAAACTTACAGTAAAATTGAATTGATTCTAGTCGCCCCTTCCAAAAGGTAGTGTTCGTATGGAGAAGAATGGGCAAGAGACTCCACCGTTACTCTTTTAAAATGTTTTACAAGGTTTTGTATACATAATATAATTATATGTGAAGACGATGCACCTAGAATAAAAGAAGTCTACCCCAAAAATTAAAAAGAATTAAAATTTATGTTATCAGAGAAAAAAGTTAAGCACTCATGAGTTCGTGATATTGAACGAATAAAAATGAATCTGTCAGCCTTCAGTATCTCTTTTTGGAGCCATTTTCAACATTTTTAACTTACTACACATCACAATACACCATTTCGAATATCAAAAAAATGCACTAATATCTTCCTATAAACTGACTACCAAAATGACGACTGATAAAGATATATGGAAGAAAACACATGTCGCTGACCCCAAATAAATCGGAATCATCTTTCTAAAGTCTATTTAAAAATTATGTTTCTATTTCATATTATTTAAGTTAAACAAATATCAACCTTATTTTAATGACAGTTAAGTTGATTTCAGAGAGACTAGCACTATTGAAAAAGTTATAAAAATGTTTGAAGTTGTAGCGTAATTTCAATGATAGTTAAGTTGATTTCAGAGTGACTAGCACTATTGAAAAAGTTATAAAAATGTTTGAAGTTGTAGCGTAAAACTGAACATTATTGTATAGGATTTAAAGTTATTTTTCCATAAACTCATATTTGTTTACATTTTTGGCAAATAAAACGCGAATGCAGATTATAAAGTTTTGATTCCATTCTACTAAACACCTTTTACAATACAACTAAGTCCAAAAAAATGTATAAAAAAACCTCATTGACTAACAAAACATCTCATCTTACTCATTACCTACAAAATCATTACCGATTTATTTGCTAACGCTACAAGTACATAAGTGCGTTGTATTTGCCGACGCTACGCCACAACTCATGCACCAAGGTTGAAGTGCGTTTGCGCAGTGTTAGCTTAGCGAAGGACGTTCGCATAGATTTTGTTGTTGATACATAATATTATAAGTTAAGCATTGCATTTCTTAGAACTGTACTCTAGAATTAATGTGGGTATGATAAACAAGAAGTAATGATATTCATTTGTTGTTGAAATAGTATATTTAGGTCAAATTTTGATGGCAGTAAAAAATAAAAAAATAAATAATAAATAAAATAATAAATAATAAATATTTTTTTTTTTTTTTTTTTCTAAAATAATAAATATTTTTTGTAGGTTCGGTAGAGTAAAAGACATCAACGCGCACAAACCGACTTCGTGACATAGAACATCTGTATCCGTAATAAAATTATTAGTGCCCGAACACACACACACAGACACATTTTTAATAATATTGCGAAACTATAACCTGGATTACTAGAACACCAGACACCATACAACTCGTAAATTAAAAGGGACATCAACTGAGGAAGCTAATCCTCCATAAGTATTTACATTAATTACATAACTCCAGTCATAATTAACTGCGTTAGGAAGCGCCGCCTGTCACGTTCATCACGAACTGCCGTAGTTCTGATTCAAAGTTAATTACCATCTCGTAGTAAATTATGTTACAGGCTCACGAAGTTAGGGACGTAATTAAAAGGAAGAATAACTTAGATTATGGTATTGCAATCTTGCCGGACATAGAGTTTTCTTAAGATGACATTACAACACTTGGATTACTACTCCAAGTCAAGTCGTTCATTCGTAATAGGACTACGGAAAGTGAGTTATAGTAAATTCTACCATAGTTAGACATGTGTATATTTAAATAACGTCACAACATGCTGAAGACATTCCACAATAGTAGAATTAAATCCCTGAACTTTGCCAAGAATGCTTGTCTTGAGCAACCGTTAATGAGTTAAATGTTACATTAGCGATACAGACAGTTGCCATGCGCAACAAAGAAAAGCAATTTGTTCACAATCGATACACAATAGCAAAGCGATTCGAAATCATTCGATTAATTAAAACATCATTGAATCGATTCCGCTGTCGATTCGTTTAGAAAGCAGGGAACAATGGACTGTTGTTACAATTGAATTTGAACTATGCGTGATAAAGTTAGAGTTCAATTTGGCTTGTTCTGATGGTGTTAATGATAAGATTTATATTACATAATGAGTTAAAAAGATAGTATTTTGATTGACGAGTGAATAATAGTAAATAATAATGTTATAGAAATGTCTGATATTTAAATGAGAAGTGAGATCCATTGTGATTTGTGTATGCATAATATTGCTGTGTCGACGTTAATTATCATTTGGTATTATTAAATTCCTGAACATAAGTTAGTATGATGGGGTGCTTTTGGCTAACTAATAACAGCCGCACGGTGCAATCGAACAGGTTAAGCTACGCCTGCCACGGTTGGTCCGTGGATGGGTGACCATCTTTACATACCAAGACCCCTCCGTGCCTCG
Organism: Luperina testacea; assembly: GCA_927399505.1. Classification (NCBI taxonomy): domain Eukaryota; kingdom Metazoa; phylum Arthropoda; class Insecta; order Lepidoptera; family Noctuidae; genus Luperina; species Luperina testacea. The sequence goes on along the minus strand of OV656777.1, from coordinate 7,980,014 downwards.
GAGAGCACGTTAAGCTGTTGGTCCCGGCTGTCATTCGTGGATCTTTGTGGTCAGAAGCCCGAAAGTCTGACAACCAGTCTTACCAAGGGGCAACGTATTACCTAATAACTGGGTTGTAGAGGTCAGATTCGCAGTCGCTTCATGTAAAATACTGGTATTCTGCTGAATCCGGTTAGACTGGAAGCCGACCCCAACATAATTAGATGATGATTAAGTTAGTATATAAAAGTATCGTAAAAGGTGCGTATAAGAGGCCATATTGGTTTCAATTAAAAGTTACATTATTAAATTTAATGTAGTATAATATAAACACTGGCATTTTAAAGCTAAAACTACATTTTAAGTGCACACGAAAGTAAATCAAATACCAATTCGTAGGACAGGAAAACCTAAACATGGCACAATACTATAGATTCTACTTGTATAGAACTATACTGATTGCTGATAGTTTCCACCACGATTCCTGCAACTTACAAAGATTGCTATCACATCACACATTCAATTGATTAACATCGACAGTGTCAACGTCCGAAATTCATTGTATCTCCAAATATAGGTCAATGAACAACAGGCCCTATGTGGACTTGCAAATCATAGTAACATAATGTTATCATATTTTTAACCGACTTCAAAAAAGGAGGAGGTTCTCTATTAGGTTGAATATTTTTTATTTTATTTGTTACCTCGTAACTCCGTTATTTATAAGCAGATTTGCAAAATTATTTTTTGATAGATAAGGTATGGTGGTCCCATATACATTTTACTAACTTTGCTTGGGTAGTTTTTGAGTTAGCTTCAATAATACGCTTTTATTTCACTTAGTTTAAATTGATGATTTTTTAATAATTTCCTGTCACTGATATTTACATAGCAAAGTAGTGTTATATGAATTTGTGCAGGGTAGGTACAACTAAAAGTGAAAAATAAAAACTCCTTTACGAAAAAACAGAGTAATTTTTTACTTTGAAGTGTTTGTTTTTGACAGGCGGTTTTTTTTTTTTGCTAAACAGTTTTCTAAAGCAGTAATATGCCAACGGTTAACGCATCATGTTCCAATGTGAGTTTTCAATTCAGAGTTTATCTTGAATATAACTGACATCGGTGAAGGAAAATATCGTGAAGAAACCTGGACTTTTAGTTAACTAGCGGCGCCCCGCGGTTTTAAAAAGTGGTAGAGGTGACATTGTATCATGAACAAAATTGATAAGAAATTAAGTAGTATAATTTTATAAATCTACTTCGAACATTAAAATATACCTAATGTAGCTTTAATGAAATCCTGACACAGCTCCACCACCACAGCCCAATCAAATGGGACATCGCACCATCTAACAAATTTTACATAATGTATCACACAGCTCCTGAGAATTTCATTTGTATGTAGATGCATGAATTGCGTGCAATAATCTAAGAACAATGACCCCAGAACAATGATACTGTTCACAATGAAAGGAAAACGCCTGTTGGTCCTGCCGACGGAATATAAAGGGAATAGTTTTATTGCATTCCTTTGAGCAGACGTGGTGTGCAGACATCAAAATATTTAGGTACGCAGAAAAATCAATCTATAACGGACGGCGCCAAGCCGGCCCAGGAAGAGGTGGCAGGAAGGCCTAGACGGTACCGCAAGGGTTGAGGTGACTCTTGAAAACGATGCCTGGAAGGGTTTGGGCGAGGCCTTTGCTCAGCATAGGTAGACATAAAAAAAATAGTTGTCACCCGACCATCCATTATATATCAGGACCCCGGCGTGTCTCGGCAACCGAGTTAAGCCTTTAATCCCGGCTGTTTTTCGTACATCTTTAATAGTCGTTATGGGTAGTCAGAAGCTCAAAAGTTTGGCAACCAGTCTTACCAAGAGGTATCGTGTTACGCAGTAGATTGTAGAGGTCAGATAGGCAGTCACTCCATGTAAAATATTGGTATGAGCCGACCTCAGCATAGTTGGGAAAAGGATAAACAGAAGATGATGCAGGAAAATCTAAGCATAAAGATTCTGAAGAAAATTTACAGTTCAATGCAAAGGCATTGGACTGTAAATTTTCATTAACATTGGCCAGTCCGAAATACATTGCATTAAATGCAAGACGATGATAAAAGAGGGACAAAAAGATTATTTATTTTAGTTATAAACTTTAAAATGATCATGAACTTGATAACTTTATCAATCAAAAGGATTCGACCGCAAATAAAAAATATAAAACAGAATAAAGAATGAAGATCACACATCAATTATCGTCACGTCAAATTAAAAACAAGTTGCAAATCACATAACGATAATAACTCATGTAAATTCAACTGCCTATTTCCATTTATATGTAAAACTTAATTAAATAATTCTTACGTTATTAGGCGAAATATTGACCACAAATTAAATAAAATAGTCTTCCAGAAAACGAAGGCGCTTTGCAGATGGAGCAACTATTGCCGCAACTGGCAACTAGCTGTTCACATAAATCTCGAGCTATTTGGTTGTAGCAACTGACAACTTTTAAGAAAATTTTAAAACAGTTGATAGTTGCTTCAACTAAAGTTGCTCCAAGTGCAAAGTGCCTTAGTTTTCTGGAAGACCATTTAATTTAATTTGTTGTCAAAACTCATGTTATAAACCTATGGAGACATACAATAGTTGTTTTGACGGCACATTCAGATTAGAGAATGTTTTTAAATAATGGGACACTAGGTCAGTAACGAAAGATACATGATTTGTAAAGTAACGCTTTGACCAAAGTCAAAGTTTTTTTGTTAATATTTCATCATCATCATCACAGCGTCATCCACTGTTGGTCATAGACCTCTCTTTGCTTGTGCCAATGCCCACGCAGCCCACGCTCATGTGTACGTTACAGTCTCACAAATACTAGACTTTAAGGATAATTTACCGTTTGTTATCAAACATAGCATAGCTTATAATGACTCAATTATTCATTTCTTCACAATATTTAAGCTGTACCGAAAGCGTGTCTTTATTACGAAAATTCCACCGACTACGGAACCGCCTATTTCCGTTCAAGTAAAAGTCAACCTCAATAAACATTCCTTAATTGGGAGTCGCCTGCCAACCTCGAATTCACATTCTAAATCAGAATATTCACAGTAAAATCTTTGTCCTAACCCTATAGTTCGCTGTATGAAGCATATTTTCCCAGCAAGTTGCGAAACGCTCCGTTACTGGAGCAAGGTCGGCATCGCGGCCATGTGGTTTCATGTCGAATGTCAGCTGGCTTTCCACTCGCATCGGAACGCTGTACGATTATCGATAATCGGATAACTATAATCGATTTTAGCGAAAATGCGAGAGGATAATCGGTTTGTTTAATCGATGTTTTCAAGGTTGGAGTCGCATCGTTAGTTTGGTTTGGATTGATGATCTGAATTGGTGTTTGGAGTTTTTTTATATCTTGAAATAATAATAACTTGGGTTACGGGCTAACGGTTATCCACTTGATAATCGATAATCGCCTTTATCTATAACCGATCTTTGCCTTGCGTCTATGAAGCAATCATGATTACTCGCTAAGGCAATATTTTTTTCTTTTTAAGTCTACTAAGAATGAAGCTGGGGGAGTTCTTTGTAGGTACTCTATTCTAAAAGACACGTTTTTTCGTAATACATAGGTATATGTGCGAACCAGTGAGCAGCGGTGGCCCAACGGCCGCGACTTTAGGTCGTAGGTTCGAAACCAGACAGTTTTACTTTGTGTAAATCATTTGATCGCCATTGCTCTCAAAATGGTGAAGGAAAACATCATGAGGAAACCGGCCTGTCCTCGAACCAAACATTCGAAAACATGTATACATCTACAAACCCATACTGGGCCCACTCAGCTGTTTCATACAAAAGTTCAATACCTACTTCACCAAAATGTATGAAACAGCAGATTTTTTTTTGTGATTTCAGAGTTTGTCTCGAAACGAAAGTTGTTCATAATGCATCTTGTAAAAATTTGGAACCGATAAAAAAATCAACCTATATAACCAAGTGATAAAACGTTACATATTACATAGTTATCTTTATAAAACGTCTGTGTTTTTTCTTATCAATGAATGTAGATCATGGGTTCTATTACACATACATACCACGTACACAAACATCCGGTCTTGTAACAATCTGTAAGCCATAGGCCATAAAAAGACCGCCCATAAAAAAGACTGCCTCGTTGGTCTAGTGGTGGTAAGCGATACTGCTGAGCATGAGGTCCCGGGTTCGAGTGCCGAGTCGGGCATAGTGTTTTTGGGTTTTTTCATCAGGGATATCTCAGTAGCAGTCCGGAGTCTGAATTTGCGTCAGGTTATGTGGCAATAGATTCCTATTACATGGGATTTAAACATAACTGGCGAATCGTGAATGTACAGACGCCAGCACATCAAGCTACCAGAAACTGTCAAATTTTCCCAATCAACTTTGAACCTTACACTTTTGCGATAAGCTTGAAAACCTATTAAAGTAATTTGACAGATTGTAGTAGCTTGATGTGCTGGCTATAGGTACACCTCTGCCTAACCCTTTGCTAAATACAGGCGTGATGTTATATTATGTTTATTTAAAAGTACAGAAGCCAGCAAATCAAGCTACTCGAAACTGTAAAATTTTCCCAATCAACTTTGAACCTTATGCATTAGTGATAAAGTTGAAAATCTATCAAAGAAATTTGACAGATTGTAGTAGCTTGACGTCCTGGCGTCTGTACATACAGTTCAAAACATTACGAAGAATATCAGTCACTCCAATCAATAAAATTATTCCTCTCCATTATTCATTGCCGAAATCGAATGAGTGATGAGGCATCGATTACAAAATCGATTATGTATCAATTTGAGTAATAATGTGGAACGGGAACACGAAATCGTAAGAACTCCGATTCCATACATTATTTAAATTATGCAGTTTAAATATAAAAGCTTCTGTTTAAAGCACACAATGCAAAGTTGTATATACTAGATTTTGCTCGCGACCTTCTTATGCATGAAAACTTCGTTTCTTAATGAAGGTACCTATTCATGAGATTATGGATCTTTTTAGATGTAGGTATACCTACCGTCACTTTTCGCCAGTTATACTATAAATTTATAACACAACATCACGCCTGTATCCCGAAAGGTTAGGCAGAGGTAAAGAAAGAAAGAAAAAACATAGGTTTATTTGTCACAGAAGCATGTGCATACAAAAAGATAATTAGGTAACTCGAATAATAAAAACAAAATCTATATACTCGTGTATAAATTTCAAAGTCCTGCCTGACTGATATATCAACGCACAGCCTAAGCCGCTCCTAGAGACATGACATTTGGAGGGTGTGTTCTTTGTGAAGAATAGGTATCCACTAAGAAAGGGTTTTTCGAAATTCCACCCCTAGGAGGGTGAATGGGGGAGGGTGAAATTTCACGCGGACGAAGTCGCGGGCAGAAGCTAGTAGATTTATAATCGCGAGCAGAAAACGAGAAATAGTCGACAGCCGCACGTCGTTACTGTGACAAGAACGATTCTACTCAGTATGATGCTGTAGGGGATCCACAGCACAGCACAGAGGTATAGTACACCCACACCCAGTTATGTTTAAGTCCTATGTAATGAGGATTTTCGTGAAAATTTACGACACCAGTTGGCACCACTTGTGACAAGAGGTCTTCCAATATAAAATATATGATAACGTTCATCATTCGATTAATTCATTCGTTCATCATTCCGTCATGACTAAAGAAAATATAGGCTCTTTGACAGATGCCTTGACCTGACATGCCAGTGCTGCCACCTAGCGAACGTCATTTCAGAAAACCCTCATTGGGGGCGAGCGTATTGCCAACAACCGAGCACAGGTATAGATTCCGGGCTAGAACTGAGAAATTCCAGATGGAAATTCAAGCAAGCCAAGCCTTTTGAGAAGCCTATATATCTAAGTACTTATCATTAAAAATCCATGTTTTGTTCTTCAATTATTTAAGCTGTCGATAGCGTTGTCTATCAGTGAGTTGAGTTACGGAACTATTTTTTGCCAAGAAACGAAATCGAAATGACCAACAAATCTAAAAGTAAGAGTTAAAAACAATCGATGATAATTATTTCACGAGCGCTATTTCTCAATAACAGAAGGTCATAACAACATAACGAACGGACACACAGCATTACAGTGTTCGTGTGAAAAACTGCAGTACTTAGTGGTTTGCAAGGAAACGATGCATTAGCGGTCTTGTGAAATATGACTGTTGCTGTAATTTGTAATGGTAGGTTAGTTTGAAGATGGATCGGGAATTATTTGTTAAAACTTTCAATGTGATTTTTGATGTCTTTTGATAGTTTTTTTTTTGGGTTGGCAGGAACCTATTTAGTCACATTTCTCGTTTTATACATCTCTACAAGTATTATAAAGAGGTAAAATTTGTGAGTTTTATGTACCTAGGGGGATTATAATATTCGGAAAAACTGATCCGTTTCCAAAAAATCTTTCACTAATGGAAAGCTATATTATCCCTGAGTGTCATAGGCTAAGTTTAAAAAGAAATGATATCCACGCGGACGACGCAGTCGCGGGCAAAGTGATAGTGGAAAATAATAGTTTTTGTTTCTATACCGATTAAAAAAATACTGACGAAGAAATGATTAGCTGAAAATTAATGAAATTGATATCATCAAAATGAAAATATTTTATTTCACATAAGCCTACATGGGCACTTATGAAACGTCAGAAGCTAGATGCACGGTTCCAATTGGTCGTTTCCTATGGAGAAGACCCGGCAAGAAAATCAACGGTTACTCTTTTTAAAAATAATTGGCTTTTTACAATGTTTTCAAATTACAGTAGGTATGGGAGGACAGATATAAAAGTTTTAATTAAGAGTCCGTGATCGATATACCTATTAGGTTTTATTGCAAGACCCCTTTGATCACCCCTTTATCAGTATTTATACCACCCAGAAATGAACTTTATAAAGACAGCGGTAAATAAAAACAAAATTCCCATAATTTATCAAACAAACAAACATAAGTATGTAAAACCTCCTTTCACAAAATACATAATAGGTACATACTGGCATATAGAAATCACTACCAAAGTGAACTCCCATAGCCTTGCCACATTTCACAAGACATAAGCAGACTACTCCACTTATAACATAACTTTTAATAACTGTAAACAATAGAAAGTACTTATGTAATCTGTGTGAAGTTCGCACTTGTCTATGGTCTGCTGTCAAAATGTCACTTTTAGGTTGGTTCGACTAAAGTTGGTTTTAAGATGAATAGGCACTTTCTTAGTGATTTTAAAAAAAGATGATGTGAGTAGGTTGAATCATCTAACTGAGTCGAGATGACGAAATATTTGGAGAAGTAAATGGAGAAAAGGAAATCCATCCATGTTTCGTCATTGGTATTTTTTTGTGAGAATTATTTAATTGTGAGTCGCAGTAACAAATGACGTTGAAGAATGCACTCGCTGATAAAAATTTACAGGAAGAAGTGCAAGTAAATAAAGTCACAGAATTTTAGTCATATTTTTAATTCACAATTTCAGGGCAGAGTTGCAAGATTATATGAATGAATTAGGACAAGATACTTAATTTGGTTATATGAAGCAATTTAAATACAAAAATATATTTTGCAATGTGTATACTTGAACTTGAAAGAGCATTTGGACAAATAACCTCAATTTAAAATTAAGATTATCAAATTGCAAATTGAAATATTAGTAACGGCTTCCGAAAAAGCCGGAACCCATTGCAATGATTGACTTTTAAAACAAGGACCAAAAAATCCAATTTAAAATTAATGACTAGGACATTGTAACGGAACAGAATAACTTCGAAACAATACCTAAATCCGTTTCTTATCACACATAATAATAATGGGACACAGATTATAAAAGGCCACTGTACTAATCAAGTAATCTCTCATTCATACATTCATTCGTTCATTTCCTGGTATATTTTTAATCACACCAAGGTCATTGCGACATTCTGCCTTGTTCAATTATTAAAAAAATGCCGCCATATTTGAATCCGGAAGGAAATATATAAAAATACTTTATGGTTAATAGTTGTTATTTCCGAAAACAATTGCGTTTTTAATGATAGTGTAAATTTTTTTGAGTAACAAAAGAACGTTTAATATCGCGTGTGAATTGTTTAATCGTCGGTTAAAACCACGATTAGTGTGTAGTTAGAGTTGGTTTCCGTTAATGAAATAAAATACACGTGATTTATTTGAGTGTACAATTAAATGTTCACTGTTTTTATTCATCTATACTTTTAATTGGCATGACGACGTACAGGCTTACCTAATGTATGATATTAACTTTTCTTATAATAAAAACAAAATTATAGACTAATGTTCGACAGCTATTGCAAAGTGTGTGCACTCAATATGATGACGCCCATGCCATGCCAGTTATTAAAAGTTTAAACGATTCATGAGAATCTATGTTGCTAAACCTAGGAGAACACTATACTAAAGCATACTGGCAATAATGAAAGAAATAAAAAAACTACACAATGAGGGTTTTCGTGAAAATTTACGACACCAGTTGGCACCACTGTGACAAGAGGTCTTCCAATATAAAATATATGATGACGTTCATCATTCGATTCATTCATTCGTTCATCATTCAGTCATGACTAAAGAAAATATAGGCTCTTTGACAGATGCCTGGACCTGACGTGCCAGTGCTGCCACCTAGCGAACGTCATTTCAGAAAACCCTCATTGTGTACGATCTTCTTTATTTGAATTAAGAACTTGAGATAATTTTCAAGTTATGGAACATCAAGCTGAATGTCATACTTTACACAGTTCAAATTCCATTGCAACCAAAAACTTATTAGGTCATTTTTGTTACAAATGGTCACTCAAAAATCAACATAGAAAACGTTCAAAATCTAGTCGTAGTCTCATCTCAGCGACAAACAAATGTCAAAAATGAGAAATCCTTACATAGTATAAAACAAAGTCGCCGAAATACATATCTGGCGCATACCTTCCGAATGACTGCATGAAATTGCATAATTCTATTTTTGTTGTGTTCGGTATTGCCAGGACAAGGTTTGTTTGAAAGAAAATTTAGGAAATTCGAAAAAGAAAACTGGCATCCGTGCGAAGGTGGGGCGGGCGGCATATTTTTGACAGTTTGAGCGATCACGTTCTTATAATTACGAGGATTGCCCCTCTGATAAAGCGGCGATGGAATGTAAATTATCTGAGATTATGAACACTGATATCTAGGTCCTTACACAAGCAATTGAAAAAGGACATGTGGCCGTTTTGAATCCGCAATCCGTATTGAGGTGCTTCATTCGTTTCGGAATCAGCCGGAACTCATACATATGCTGGTATGCATAACCTAATGACGCACTCACGCGGAGAAGTTGCGAATTGTTCAGCTTTAGTCGGACTACCCGAAAAAGGAGTATATAATATCCGTATTAGGAACAGCTGACCGTGTCGACTCGATATCCGTGGTAAGACTTTGATCATGAGCTGGCCTAGCATAGTACATACAGAATACATTACATAATCAGCCTATAAAGTTCCAACTGCTGGGGCACAGACCTCCTTTCTGTGAGAGGGAGTGGGCCGTAATCCACCACGCGGGCCCAGTGCGGGTTGATAGATGTCACATGTCTTCGAATTTTTGGTTCTAGGACATGCCGGTTTCCTCACGATGTTTTCCTTCACCGTTTTGAGAGCAGCGGTGATAGCTAGCATAGTATGAAGTTGCAATAGAATATGAGACCAGCTGAAATATATTAGGTTCGTTACTGATGTCCGGCCTACTATTATCATTATTTCAGCCAAAAGACGTCCACTGCTGGACATAGGCCTCTTCCAATCACCGTCATTTCGTCCCGTTCTGTGCGTCTCGCATAGGTACAGCGGATTTCTGCGGCCTTCACGAAGTCATCTGTCCACCTTGTGTGAAGCCTTCCAACGCTACGTCTTCCGGTACGCGGTTGCCACTCCAGAATCTCAGCTTCATCGGCCATCTGTTCTGCGAGCAATGTGCTCTGCCCTCTGCCACTTAAGTAACTACGGATTACTGTACTTATAACAATTACTCCCAAATATGATATAACAAAAAATGCCCACTCCACGAAGTTCCATTCCAAACAGTAGCTACCAATAATCAAAGTAATCCAAGTAACCACTGAACCAGCTCAAACATCCAGGTCAGCCCGCCACGTAACACCGTATGTAGCGCACGCGCAACGCTCGGCACACTTCGCGCACTCTCGTTCTCCGTCGCACTTTCGTTTTCACTGCGGAGTGTCGTGAGACGTGACGTCACTTGTTAGTGGCGGAGTTACGATTTTATTTGTTTTAGGCTATTGTTGTTTGGGAAGACTAAAGTATTACTTTTAGTTAAGTATTCAGAGAGAGAAGAGAATGCTTTTTACTTTCGCTCTGTATCCTTGGTATTTTTTTTTACTCCGGAAGTCATTGCAGTACTTAATATCAAAAGTCTGTTTTCAATCTTAAATATAGAAGTCGTGGAGTAATCTTAGATATACGGAACAGCATTGCAAGTTCTGCATCGTAAGTCTTTGATTTTGTGTTAGTGGCCCCCTTTTTATTCCCTTAGGAAATACTTTATTGAAATGAAAATTTCAATCAACCACAAATGGTGTTATTTGCTGATGACACTTCCTTAATTTTTAAGGTAAATAGACGTGCTACAAATTTTGACGACGTAAATAACGCCCTACTGCAGGTCCAAAATTGGTTCACTGCTAATAATTTAGTATTAAATGGGAAAAAAACTAAGTGCATAAGATTTTCTTTACCAAATGTCAAGAGTAGTGATTGTGAGATAATATTGAATCAAGAGAAACTAGAATTCGTCGATGAAACTGTTTTCCTAGGGATCACGCTCGACTCAAGGCTACAATGGGGTCCTCATTTAACATCTCTTGCAGGACGGCTAAGTTCAGCAGCTTATGCTGTCAGAAAAATCCGTCAATTTACTGATGTAGATACCGCGAGACTAGTCTACTTTAGTTACTTTCATAGTATCATGTCTTACGGTATTTTACTTTGGGGACGGGCTGCAGACATCGATTCTATTTTTATTCTGCAGAAAAGAGCTATCAGAGCCATTTATATTCTCCGCAGGCGCGATTCTCTAAGGGAACTGTTTAAGGAAATTAACATCATGACGGTGCCTTGTCAATATATCTACGAAAATATCATGTATGTAAGAAAAAACTTACATCTTTTTGGTAAAAGAGGTGAAAGACATAATTATAGTACTAGAAATAGGGACCTATTAGTTCAACCAGGTTTCAGACTGGCTAAAGTAGACTCATCTTTTATGGGGTACTGTTTAAAATGTTATAATAAAATACCTCCCCACATTCTTGAAATGAATGAGACGAAATTCAAGTCTTGTATAAAACGCACACTATGCAGTCAGGCATATTATAAGTTAGGGGATTACATCGCTGATAAAAATGCCTGGCTCAAGGCTGGTCCTGCTCCACAACCACAACTAATTGATTAACACTTGAAGATTCTGTTGGAGCTGCTGAAGATTGTAAGACTATCTTTGCATTGTATAAACTCAATTTCCTTTGTATTGTATAATTGCATAGCACAGATGTGAGTTCTATGTATATACTATACACTATGTACCATTTACCGGGTAATGTGTCTTTCATTGACTTGAATGTGCCCTGGCGGCTGATAGTATGTCATGCTCACACAAATGTCTCGCTGACGGTGGCGTGTGTGTTGGATCATTTAGCTCCCTTCAAAATGGTTGAGCTGAATGGTGCCGATCTATGCGTCATGTTCGTGAACGGGCGCCGTCAGTTGGGGCTGGTCATATCACTTAGCTGCCTCGGCATATTTTTAATTATTTTAATATTGAATTGTTGTTTTCTTGCCATTTGTTGTACTCTGGACACTTTTAACGCGTACATCTTTTGTACATCGTTCTCACATATAATTATAAATTCACATTATTGATGTAACTAATATATTTGTACAACTATAATTTAAAAGAGTGTCCATGGAGTTTCTTGCCCGTTCTTCTCCATAGGTACCTACGCTTTGGAATGGGCAACTAGCTTCATATTTTCTGACTGACCGACTTTTTGACAATTCAAAAGTGCCTGTAAATGGTTTAATTGAAATAAATGTTTTGAGTTTGAGTTTGAGTTTGAGCTTGCAGGCGCACTTTGCGCTTCTTCTGAACGAAATTGAACTGTCACACTCGGGTCGGTGACGCTGAATCGCGTATACTCGGCGCTGAATCGCGTATACTCGGCGCTGAATTGCGTATACTCATCGCTGAATCGCGTATCGTGTGCTCATAAGCGCACACCATCTTTTTCTTTCTCCATCTCATCTTATTTATGTGCTTTTCCTCACAAGTTACCTACAGCATAAGAACAAAATTATATTAATTCATTATTGTTAATTAGAAAACCTGTTACACAAGAAAACTTCTTAATTATTACACCTCGTTACTCAAGACTTAATTAAAATGAACTTTTTTTGTAAATTTATACTTTATCTGTCTAATCTTGAGTACTTTTGTGATCGTAAATACTTATTTATAAATTTTCGGTCAAAATGAAACACGTGTCAATCGGTGTCAATTAGTATTTCAATCAGCATAATAGACATTGAACGAACATTCGCTTTTCATCAAATATTTCCTTAATTAACAATATATTTATAACTTATATGGTAGGTAACTAATTTGTAAAATGATTGGATTAAACGTAAAATATCCGTAAAACATAATTACATTGTATTTATTCATAATCCATGTACGGGTACGCTGACGTATTCTGGTTTTCGGTGTCAATTTTTGTCAAGTTATTTAATTTGAAAATAAAATATAGGTAGCACAAAGTATGACCAAGTGGATTCCAAAAAAAATAAAAACACGTTATTTATCCAGTTTTCAAAACATGCCACCTATAGGCTCAGCTCATTCATCAATTAATATCGAATATAAAAATTAAATTAACATTATTATTACATTATGAATAATTAATTTATTAACGATTGGATTTTAATTAATTTTATAACAACTCTGAATACTGGCCGGGTTGTGTGGCTTGTTTGGTTAAAGTGGATAATGTGTTATATAATGATGATACAAGAGGTAATATGGATAACAACTATTGTTTCATAAACGGGTTTCTTATTACATAGGTAGTAGTTTATTAGCTTTTTTATTTGTTTTTTAACAATTCAATCATACCTATATTAAACTAATTCACATTTAAGACGGAAAAACAATCAAGACTCCTGATATTAATTTTATTACTGCTATTTTAAGATCAAATGATGAAATCGAAGAGAATTAATAATAAAATCAATTTCACAGAATCACAATTTTAACACAGCAATAAAAATGTGTCACTTTATTAAAAGGAAGGGTATGTACATAATAACCGGTCGACGGCTAACATAAAAAGTGTGATACTATTAATAATACATAATAAAAAGTGTGATAATATTAATAATACAGTGAAAACAAATTGGCCACTTTGAAATTCGAGTGATAACAAAAAAAAAAAAACTAACAACGTTGTAAATTAAGATTGCCGTGTATTTTTCCTGTAGCGTGAAGTAATAACATACTTTAAATTTATTTGTCATACGTTTTAAAATGTCAAATAAATCTTGTAAGTAAGAAAATAATAAAGTATGAGGTGACATAAATGTCTAATATTATTGATAATACCTATAGGTACTGTTTGCATTTTGTAATCGAAGATTATTTTGATCGTACGTGAGTCGTACTGGTGCAGTACGTAGTCGTGTTTTTCCTTAGAATATTCGTAATGGATTTTTTTTTCATCTTCCAAATAATCCTCCACTTCAGCATCAGCATTGCCATACAACGAGGCAATGCTGCAATTTTCCTGTTTTGTTTTTTTCCTGCCTTTTTTTATATACTTATACATCATCATCTGCCTAGCCTTTTCCCAGCTATGTTGGGGTCGGCTTCCAGTCTAACCGGATGCAGGTGAATACCAGTATTTTACATGGAGCGACTGCCTATCTGACTAACAAAACCCAGTTATTGGGTGATACTATACCCCTTGGTAAGACTAGTTGTCAGACTTGCTGGCTTCTGATGACCCGTAACGACTGTCAAAGATCCACGAATGACAGCCTTAACGTGCTTTCCGAGGCACGGAGGGGTCTTGGTATGTAAAGATGGTCACCTATCCACGGACCAATTGCGGCAAGCGTAGCTTAACCTGATCAATCAAACCATGCGACTGTTATTTCTTAGCCACAAGCTCCCGTTTTTTATACTTGTACAGTGCGTGCCACGTAAGAAGAGACTTGACACACCACGTGGTTTGACATGCGCAGTACACGATTTTAGGTATCTTTAGCGGTATGAGGTCTGAGTGCGGGACGGGACCGGACGTCATAGGGGCGGCGGAAAGAGGCGGGGGAGGCGGGGTCAAGTCTCTTCTTACGTGGCACGCACTGTACATATAATTATAGAAAAAAAATCTTTGACATAATTATCTCGGGATCCTGGGGTCTCGGACCTTTGGAAGGTTTACGAGGTGTACGGAGGTGAGGTGTAAAAATGAGGCAACAACAGACGATAATCATTGTTCGCACTATGCAAGTCCACCCAAGGACAACTCTCGGTCGGTGTACGACTGCGAGAATATTATTGTTGTTATTTTAAGACTGTAAGCTTTCAAATTATGTAAATATTCCCTTAGAACAACTCCAACATAATTGGGAAAAGGTTAGATGATGATGATGACCTTAGAAATTTAAATAAACACTTCAGACCATGAAATGTTGAATTTTTTTAAGGTCTTTAAGATTATTTCATCTACCTATTACAACTATTCTCATATAAAAACACCATATCACTATAATAATTTATCATAGGTACACATAACAAAAGGAACTCAGTTGTCTATTTACATAACATAATTGATATACTTACATAACATCTATGTGAAATTAGAATTGCAATTAAATTTACAACAACAGTTAGTTTTTTCTAAGTGAATGTTGGAAGCCGGTACTGTTTTTTATTTTCTATGAAACATGTTCTGAAAATCCGGGTTCGAGTAAAATCCGGATCTAAAGACCAATTAATCATATCAATATCCTAGAGAACATTAACACGTTATATTTGCGGCTCGCCTCTGGATCCATTGTCATAATATAGTAGTATACTTAACAGTAATTTATTCAAACTAATCACACATTTTAAAACACATTTTTTTCACAAAAAAAAATGTTTTTTTTTTCATTTTTTTTTTCTTTTTTTTTCACATTTTTTTTTCATAAATTATTATTATTTCATAATAATAATTTATGAAAAAAAAATGTGAAAAAAAAAGAAAAAAAAAATATTATTATTATTATTTTGAACGTCAAACGTCCGTCCTTCACCAGTTCCTAGTGCTTTCGCTGGGAAGAAGAAGTGGCGCAATGAACCCCTCTGCATCACAGCTGTCTGTTCAGTTATAAACTTATAAGAACTTGATTCTATATAACAGTAAACAATAATTAAGGAAAATTACTATGATACGCAAGTCTGTGTTAGGATAAGACTGACATGTTTTTCTGAAGCCTAGTCTGAAAAAATAACACTAACATGATAGGAACCAATTTTAGAAAATATATCGTTGTTAATAAATCTTGTAACTTAAGCTAACTATAGCAAATCAACACTCAACTTTTACGCGATCGTTCGAGGCTCCCGCAGACAGGTGCGACGCGTTTCTGGTAGAACAATTTCCATGAAGTATTCAACCAGAGACGCGTCGCGACTGTCTGCGGGTGACTTAAAGCAAGATCCTTGCCAAAAGAACAATTAGTGAAATCGTGTACGTCTTACATTCCAATATCAACATATCTTTTTATTTTCTAGTACCTACATGGCACTGGTTTCATAACACATAGCACTAATGACCTCCTGCAAGCCGTTGTGATGGGAACCACAGACGAAAACTTCCCATAATTATTATATAACGATATTGTTCTAAGTTTGTAAATAATATTTTTGTATGAGGAAGGTATGTAGGAAGTTGTTTTGAGTTAGTGTGAATTATGTAGTGGTAAATATATGCAAGTCTAATTATTTGTTTGGGTTTTGCAATGCTTTAAAATGAGCCATATTGTTTTTGCTAACCGTATAGAATCCTTAATTTATTATAAATCCGAAAGTAAGTTTGTTTGTTTGTTACGATTTCCCTAAAACGGCCGAACGGATTTGGATGAAATTTAGCATGTGGGTAGACCACGACCTGCAGAAGGACACATGGGTTTTCATCCTGGATCGCATATAAGGTTGCGGGCAACAGCTTGTAAAATAGTAATGATTTAATATCACTCAAAATCTTATTTGGTATGATAAAAGCACATGAAAACCATACCAGACTTTACGGCAATGCATACATATATGAATTACATAAAGTTGCGCATACATAAACGCGTATGCAGTTTACATATAGGTTACTATATAGAGCACAAAAAGAAAGAATAAAATCGAAAGGGATCTCCGATTCACATGATCTTTAAATTCAAACACAACATAACAACATAACATAATGTTGTGTGAACATAATTTATAAACCTAACGATTTTGGAATCGGGTTTAGAATGACTTTCGTACGTATAAGCTTACATTCTGGTTTGATCCCTTTTTTATTCTCTAAACTCTGAAAGGTGACCTTGCAATATCATCTTGACCTTACCCCAATTTTGGGGTCGGCGCAACATATATTTCTCTTCCATACATCTCTATTAGTCATCATAGTAGTCACCTCTTTTTAAGCCATTTATCATGTTTCACAATATCCATCCATCGTTTCTTCGGTCTTTCTCCACCTCTAGGCCCTTTGCTTACGTTTTTATTTTCGTGAAAAACTACGGTTTATTCGCCGTATCGGTTTATTCGCCGTATAGGTTTATTCGCCGCACGGTCGTCAGTGTTGTATGGATGGCTATGGAAGCTTGTTGACGGACACGTTTCTTCTAAGGCGCGATTTATAAGCCGTACCGTAAAGAAACCATGCCGTGTACAAAGAGCCTATAACTATCCACATTTATACTCAGAGCTATTCTGACCTTGAAATATCTGATTGATTGAAGTGTAACTAACTCGTAAAATGTATTTGTGGAGTCAATTTTCAGCGCAGTTTCCCTAAACACACACAAATATACATCATCAACTAGGTATACTGTTATAAGGTGTAAAACAATATTATAGTGTGTGCGTTTGCGTGCGTGTATCGTTCACGCAAGTCTTTGTGATGTAAAGGTAGTTCCCACTTCCTAACATCCACTCTCACGCACCGAGCGACATCGTAACGAGGGTGTGGATGTAAGAGATCATTGAATTAAGTAATATGTATAAGTGGAACAAAAACAAATGAAGTAAGAGGAAATGTGAATGCAGTGAAAATTATCGTGTTCTTTTGTTTTAGACTTGACGATCAACCAATGATTCGACTGGCTGCTAGACTCGAGTCTTGGAAGAAAAAAGACTGAGAGGAATTTATTAGTTAGGTAAGGGACGCTAAGGTAACCAACAATAGCATGATCAGAGACCATAAGCCATGTATAAGAAATCATTTCTTTTCATCGAATTTCGCTGAAGCCCATTCTGCTTCACATAACAAAAGAGCATCTAGAGTTCATTATGTCACCGAATCATCACATCATACAATATATCATCACACAAAAAAATCGCATGTTTTTAATCATGTTCCTTCCCGTTTCCGAGTGACAGCCGACAGCGCGTGTAGCTGACATGACAATACGCAATACGTCATAATAACGGTGCTAGATGGAGTGGAAGTCTTTCACAGAGTAGAAATTGTGATTTCTTATACATTATTATGTAGGAGGCTTATGAACAGTGACAGTTAGATAAGGTTGGAAATTAGTAGGCTGTGGAGCCTACGCAAGTGACGCCTAAGGTGGAAGACGAGTTTCCTTTCCGTCGATCGCCCAAGGAATTAATATTTGGAACGGGCAACAACTTTTTGATATTTCGAAAATATCTATTTTTTTTTTCAGTGTTATTGAAATAAATGGTTTAATTTTGAGAGAGACTTAGACGAATACCACAATAGGACGAAGGACTTACTGATAATTCAATCTCTCTGTACCTACTCATTTTAAGCTAATGATCTGACCCTGGAAGGCTCAATAAAATAGTATGACACGGAGGCCAACATTTTGTTCAGTTTTCGTCTTTAACAAACGAATCAAGGTCATTGTCATGTGCTCATAATATTTTAAAATACATAAGAGCTTTTCTAATCACATAACACTAAAATAAACATCATCACAACACTAGTTATGTCACCAGACGCCGCCCGACCGGTTCCGATATAAATTTAGCCAAAGATCAGCTACCTGCGCCGCGCGCCGGTGCGCCCGCGCTTAATGTCAGGCGCCGCGAATCTGTAATAGTAGCGTGATTGAGAAACGGACACATTTTCACTTTTTTTGTTAGATTTTAAGCTAGTTAATATATTATTGGATATATTCATTTTCCAGATGTCGTAATTCAGTTTTATAAAGTCCTCATGTTTTTACGCCGAAGTTCCAATCACTGATTATAAATTTAGATACGATTTTGACAGCCATTCACATCTTAGAATTATAGTTTCCTGCAGTCTTTTGGTTGTGAACGTCAGAGACGAAGATATTTTCTTCTAATAAGATAATGAATGATTTTGTAAAATATTGACATATGTATCTACTGTTATTTTTCGGTATTCGGGAAAATATTATTGAAGTGTTTAAAATTTTTGTTCAAAAGTCTTAGGATCTTTGTACACGACACGATTTAGTAGAAAAAACGTGTCCATCAACAAGTTTCCATAGTGATCTAAACTACACTGACGATCGTGTCTACACACGGCGAATGAACCGCAATTTTTCACGGCAAGAAAAACGTGTGTGTACAAAAGGCCTTACTCACGGCTGCATCCTACAAAAAACTCCACACATTCAAAGTCATAAAAATTTATCCCACTTAAGAGAGTGAAAATCAATATCAAATGCTAATTTTAAACACAGATCAGGTCATTAGGACCCTCTCGTGGCGATGACCTACACCAACAACAAAGTATATAAACCCACTCTTCAGAAGAATCGCACATTAAATACAATTTTTACTTGAGGTTTGCGAATCCAAAATAAGCATTGACGTCAGTAAGACTAATTTGCAGGTTGATGACAAAAAATAACTGTTTATTTTTATTATTATACAAGCGTATGGTTACCTAGAAAAGTGTCTTTAACGTGTTTTGTTTAAAGCCGTTTCAATTTATTGTGTGGTTAGATGACCACACAATAAATTGATTCATTTTCATTGATGTTATTTTGGTCAGGAATCCACTGAATGCGAGAAACACAGGACCTATTGATGTGGGGATACATGGGGGAGCCCTATGTCCAGCAGTGCACGTCTATTGGCTGACAGGATGATGATGATTTTTTTAAACTAATTAAAATAGTTGATATGAGATTTGAGACCCGATTTCCTAAAACTAGGGTTATAGTTTGGTTTCAAGGTTTATTATTTCAAGCACCTCAGCCGTATAGTCCATAGATAATTTGGCTTAGCTCAAGTTGCGCTAAACGTTAACTTGGTTTACAGTTAAATAACTACTATTTTGTGAAATTGTTGCTCGGTTTCATGTATGACAAATAAGCGCAAAAAAAATAAGCATAAATAATAATCAGGTCAATGACCCGCTTGGCAGGTAAGCCAGGTAACCGTCACACTCCAGATGGCCATCTAAGGGCCTGTGAGTAAGCACTGCCTCGCGCAATATGGCGCCAGGCGACCCGAATCCTATTTCATAACATGACCAATTAAATAAAGTAAGTCAGTCGAATACGATAAACAGCCAATCAGGAATGGAGGTGAGACTAAGACAAGACTAAAACAAATGAATGCTGGATGTGCTCATATGCACAACCTTTTCACACATAATAGGTATGCATCCATTGCATCTTTTGCAGTTCACAACCGGTATTTCTGTCCAACTTTTGCAATTGTCAGACACGCTATGACGTTTCAATTTGATTATTTAGTGACCTATCAAGGAATTCTGACTGCTTGGGCTTCTAGCATTGCGTTAGTGACTCATAATAATAAAGTCCAATAATGAAATTACTGTTCAATATTTAGTTAAAATACATATATTTTCGTAATACATATATAGAAGGTGAAGGAAAACGTCGTGAGGAGACCGCCATGTCCTAGAACCAAAAATTCGGAGGCATGTGACATCTACCAACCCGCACTAAGCCCGCGTGGCCGACTCCTTCTAACCAAAAGGAGGCCTGTGTCCCATCAGTAGAAACATTAAGAAAGAAAGAAAGAAAATACATTTATTTAGCACAGACTAAGAGACACACAATACATCAGATAGTTAGATATTAGTCGTACATCAGATAAAAAATAAGATAAAAATAAAAAGTGCAAAGTCCGATGTAAGAAATTAGCAGGAAAGTGTGCCTCACGGCTGCGCCAAAAAGGCCCAGTTCAGCAAAAATGCCAGACAACTGGTGCCTGACGCTGGTTTTCAACTTTCATTACAAGCTGATTATGATATAGGGATCCCTTACAAGAGAAGTCAGTTCAACCATCGATATCGTAACTTCTAATAGCCCATGGAGAAGTGGATCTCCTCACCTGATGTACATATTACAACACCCATAAACAAACAACCCACATATTGCTCCAATGACCTTTAAAGAGTAACAGATGTATAAAATCCAGAACGATGGCCTGCAAGCGATGAAGTAACCGATCGTGATAGCTTAATGTTCTGTGCAATCATAATGCATGCAGTCTTAATGATTCTTTCCTTTCTCAAGATTGTATTGTTATGATTAACTACTGGGAGGTTAGAATCGTGAGGTAATCGATGTAACGAGATTGGCCGTGCGGTTTAAGGTGATAATATATTGAAAAAAATGTGGTTTTGCTGTTTCGTGTAAGTTGTTAAGTATGTTAGAATAGGGATTTAAAATTTTGGTATATGTTTTTTGACTCTTTGGTCTAGTATCATGTAAAAGGAATACACGATTCAATGAATTTTTCTCGATACAAAACAATTGCAAAGTTACGAGTATATCTATTTTTTTACTTTTTTCGACATCACGGCGTAACGCTTAAGTTTTTCAATGGAATTTACTTTAAAACATAGAGAGTTATCAAATTCATTTTTTTTTTTTTTTATTAAAAAAGGTGTAGGTAAATTCTTTTTGGCACATACGTCGTTTTATTCCAAACGCACGCATATTATAGCCATCTCTCTTATTATACGTTTCAAAAGTAATTGCATCACTTTCGTACGCTTAATAGATCAGTCGCTACGATTTATTTTCGAGGTAGCGCCTTAGGATAAATAGTTTGATTTGGTTTGTGTATGTGACTTAAAAGATCAAAAACTCAGTATCTCAGGCTCTAGTCCTAGGGTCCTTTTTATTAGGTACTTTATTCGTGCCACTATACTCGGTTCCTATAAACAAACAAATGAATCGTTTTCCTTGGCACTGGTACATAGCATGTTTTATTGCCAAACTGGCATATAAGTAGGTATATTCATATGCTAATTTTACCTGTGATACTCGAAGCTACCTCCATATGGGAGGGAAAGTGTCCCTTAATAGGTTTTGAAATGGGACAGCCGAGCAGTTTACTAACAAAATAATACAACTGCCTTTCTTTGATGAAAACACAAGGCACTTTTTCGCGACAAAAAAAAAACTTTTCTAAGTTTCTAATACGATGGCTTTTCTACAAAGCACAACGTAATAGTGTGGAAAAATTCAAAGATATGCGAATATTTCCAAGACCTTTTGCTGTCATCAAAGGACAATGTCCTGCAGTTGGAGCCTGGATGATGACGACAATGATCACGGCACCAAAAATACAATTTAACAATAAAAAAACGTCGATATGAAAAATTTTGCCGTTTCTATGTTTTGACCTAAGACGAACCCTTGCGTGACTCGTAATCTCACCAAAAAGGCGATATTATACTTTTTTAGGGCTTATACCCTAAAATGAGCACAAAGAACAAAACATTTTAGGTGTCCCTTATATAAATTACGGGTCGAGTAAATGTTGAAGCCTACAATCTTCGTTTTTACTCGAGAAACAAAGATGATGTTTTCGTCAATATGTTTTTATTTTGATACCTAGAATATTTTTAATTTTAAGGGTAGCCCGCGAAACTCAAATTTTCTTACGTATCTTGCAATTTGCAGGTCAGTGTGAGGTTGTATGTTGAACAAAATATGATTCGCGATCGTAACAAGTATGTATTTACAGAATTATAATTATTAAAACCATCAATAAAACCTTCTAAGTTCATATAACCCCGTTGAATGACTATTTTATGAAATATCAATCAATAGGGTTATCTTAACTTATAGGTACCTACAAATATCAAAATCTACATTATTTGTTTCTCAAAGACTAACGAAAACTAAGCTCTGATAAATGATTTTATTTTTGTAAGTAGGTTTGCACAAATACTTTTACACGTCAATCATATTTTTTTAAACTAGATGAGGTCGGCGTTTTCTATCTGACTACTCTGAGAAGAAAGGCCGAAACAAACTCAGAGGTCACAGTCTCTTTTAAAGTCCAGACATAATCTTGGTCAGGTTATATGAAGACCATGTAGATCGATGTCTGAGATGGTCTTTCGAGGAAAGAACCACACAGATTGAGAGGACACTATTTAAGAGTTCTATCTTAGCATCCATAGACTAAAATATTATATTAATTGTTAAGAAACTGGTCTTTTGAGACGCAAAACGTTCTCTATTCAGGAAAACGTATTTTTTGTTTTATGCAAAGTTACTGCTCTTTGACCTGATGTTTTCGCAAGATTTATTGAACAAATAAATGACGTATCCACGTAGATTTTACGTCTTATTAAGTTAATTCTTAGCCAAAGATATATGAATTCCTACAGACCGAATTTCGGCCATGGCGACCGAGATGTTATAGTGCACAAGTGTATGCGCAGACAAAGGTGCACTTTCTCTTCCCCTCACTCTCATTGCTCCACCATACCATAGTATGGCAATCCGACACGACCGGAGATAGATCAGCCGAAGGACCAACGAAAGAAAATAAGCATATAGGCAAAGGGATAATAAGCAGCTAAATGTATGTAAAGGACCACAACGTCAATTTAAAATAGAAATTGTCCGCAGATCTATGAAACACGAACCCCCACAGTAGTTTAACCAGTTAGTGACTTAGTTAACAAACGCGTCTCGATAATGGAGTCTTATTTACCCATAAAAATAACCGGCCACATCAATTAAAATCGCATCAAAGTTACGTGGACAATTAACTTGCGAATCATCATCGCAATCGAGTATCACAGGTCCGAAACATCGAGGTCAAGCAAAGGTCCCTTGGAATCGATCACTAAGACATTTGTAATCTATAGAAAGCTGCATTCGATATCTTGAGCAAACTATAAAAATTACAACGTTGCGACATCGATTTAATCGAATGCAATTTGAATCAAATCGATTATTTTCTGAACAGTATCGAATCATTTACCATCTTTCAATGTAACGAGAATCTAAGTACCTACGTTCGAAATTTAAACCGCGATAAATTAGAATTACGACACAAATCCGTTTTTTTAATATACTAATCGTGGGCTTTGCGGCAGTTCAAAAGCGGTTTTTTCGCGGTATCATAATAGATCGTTTTACCCAGCACGTTTGCCCTTTACCCAGTAACACAAATAACGGCGCGTGCGCAAAAACCTTTTATAATCATGCGGCGCGCTGTCAAACGAAAGAAAACACTTGACTGGTGGATTTAAATACCAAATTCGTATGTATCCAAAATGGCGGATATGTCAAAATCGATTTTAGAAACATGACATTGGACGACAAGATCGTCGAGACAATGCGTGGATCGAATTCGAATTAACACTAGTTTTATCAAATTATCGTTGGACCGTTCCGGCCATAATCTATTAGGATATCTTTTGTTTTTTGTTAATTTAATTTTGTCTTCACTACTCAAGGTTGAAGCCATGTCTTTCCGCGTAGTAAGGACACATAACACATTGTGCTAAATCAAAGAAAGTTGTTGACTAGACAAACGGAAATAGGAAGTTTTATTGTTTGTGTTATCTAATTTCCGGTGACATGGTGAACGGAGGTCAAGTTTAAAGAAGTTGGAACATTATAGGTGGTAGGGGAGGGGGGGGGTAAGCAGGGCTTAGTGTACATACACACGAGCCGTCAATTTGCCGCTCATGTATGTGAGTACGGACACGCGTGACGGCAGCAGTCGACACTCTTCGACCGTTGCAGTTATACCTCTGTCGTTGACGCGTATCATACTTACTATGAGCACTTAGAAGCCATGAAATGGATTGGAATTGCCCTAGGATCCCTGGGAAAATGCTAAGCTACTTTTCTTTTGTTTTTGTCATAAGTGCCGACGTAACAGTTCCAATGCAAGGATTGCAGATAAAACCTTGTACTTCGGTGACAAGTGGGGCACATAATTTTCGGGTCATTACATATTGCCAGTTTTGTTTTAAAGAATCTATCTATCTACATCCTGCTAATATTAAAAACGCGAAAGTTCGTGAGGATAGATGAATGAATGGATGTTTGTTTTGACGGATTTTGATGAAACTTTACAGTAATATCGCTTATACATCAGAATAACACATAGCTTATACACCAGAATAACGCCCAGGATACTTTTTATCCCGATATTACTACGGGATCGACATTTAAACGGGTGAAACCGCGGGGAACAGCTAGTACATCAATAAAAAATGAAATGCTGTTCGTATGTAAGCGCTTCACTTGAGAACGGCTGAACCGATTTGGCTATTTTTATTTTAAAATTGGAAAAGTTTCCCGGAAAATTTACAAAATCTGAAAAAACGGAATGTTATTTTACTCTATAGGATTTTGATAGGAGTTATTGAAATTTAGGCAGAACAGCGACTGACGGGTCAGCTCATCATCACCATCATATTTTCAGCCCGGAATCACTCACTACTGGATATAGGCCTCCCCTTTCTTCTGCCATACTTCCCAGTTCCGTGCGACCCTGATCTAGGTGCGTCGGGTTCAGCGGGATTGTCCGAAAGGGTTACCGCTGGCCCGGAACATAAAGGGCTAAGGGAGGAACACGGGTGGGTTTTAGTCAGTAAGAGTCTGACACTCCCTTCCGCTCCACCCAGAGCGGGAGATCATTTGATGATTTCTCATCATGAAAAAAAAAAGGTGCATCGGGTCAGCTAGTTTCTAAAAACTAACAATACAAATAAAAGAAAAAACTGCCACAGATGATCTTGAAAAACAAACGATCTGTAACAATTATGTGAAGACAATTTTTAGACTGCCATTGACACGGTTATACTTAGCCGTAACTGTTTTTGTACAAAACACTATGGTATATAATTAAATGTAAATTACAGATACAACAAAAACCGTATTAATGTCAATGTTAGGAGCAGAAAAAATATTAACTTCAAGTCTTGATGTGGAGTCGTTGATCGTCTTACTACAGTACCCGGCGATAAATATTGCACATCGACCTTTGGAAAGAGACAATCGGCTAATTTCGGCTTCGTAGAGCGTTATCTCTGTCGCACGAAATACAAACAGTCCGGTATCTATTAGGTGCTGTTAAAACAATTATGATTTGCTTCTTTTGATAATTATTTTTATTCTTTGTATAAAATACAAAAAAAGGTAAAGGTCGATGTGAAATATTTATCGCCGGGTACTGTACATACTTTTTAAGAGTTTGTTTAGACCTTCTTATATCTTAGAAAAGGGACATCCTTTTTCTTTTCTTTGGCAAAAAATACATAAAATCACGCTTTTCTCCCATGGGGATAGGCAGAAACGATATATACATACATACACTTACACATGCATACTTCGTTTGCATCGTGCAAAATCGTTCATAGATCATCTATCCTCAGTAGGTACTTTAGTACTTTCCAGGAAAACTAGGCCATTAAGAAAGTTTAAACTGAGTCAAACTATATTATTACAACCAACCGTCCAAACATTTGACATAACCAATAAAATCACACAATTCAAAATCCGAACCAAGTCAATATGTTTGAGATTAATCATAACGCCGCGTTCGTGATGCGCACACGCACTCGTTTCGCCTTATATAACCCATCTTCACACGAAACGTTGGCACGGCTGTATTACGCAACTTAGTTTAATTGCATATTGTTCCACTGAGCTTCATTTATTAAGGTGGCAAATGAGAAATGACAATTGACAATCGAAAGAAAAAAATGACTAATGACTAATGAATTTTTTCACACGATGTTTTCCTTCACAGTTTTGAGAGCAGGTGATGAAATAATTTACACAAAGAAAAGCGCCTGTCTGGGTCCGAACCTACGACCTACGACTTGTAAGTCGTGGCTGTATCCACTGCGCCACCACTGCTCCCACTGACTGCTGCTTTATATAAAAATCAGCGTCAGTTAACGACTAACAAGCATATATACATACTCGTATTATAAATTAAAATCGCTTTTCGTGTCTGTCTGTGTGACCGCGTTGTTCTTCTAAACTACGCAACGGTATTTCATGCGGTTTTGACCATTATTTAGAAAACGTATCCCGGAAGATTTATGTGTATAAGTATTACCTACATTAATATGAACAACGAACGAACGAACTTACATATAATAAATAAATCTCGATGTTTTGTCAAGTTGTAAGACCGTGCGAAACAGGGGCGGGTCGCTAGTAATAAATTTAGCATAAAATATTATTCATTGTGGTGCCCATTATAAGTTGAATGACTCATAAAGATTTATCTTATTTAAGGCTCTTACAAACAGGCGCGACACGCGACGCGAATCGCACGCGACTCAAAGGCACCGCTCGCGATTCGCGTCGCGTGTCGCGCCTGTTTGAAGGAGCCTTTATTTAGCTCAGCACTTGGAACTTTTACCTAGAAATATAAAAACAAAGAATTTTCTCACGGATGACATCTTAGATGTCACCGCGTCACTAGACATCCTAATAGTAAGGTGAAGAGTTAGTTTGTTCTTTTGTTTGTTTGTTTGAACGCGCTGATCTCTGGAACTGCCAGTCGCACTTGAAAAAACCTTTATCCATTTGATAGCCCAATTCTTGAGGAAGGTCATAGGCTATTTAACATCACGCTAAGACCCTTAGGAGACGAGCAAAAAGAAAAAATGTCAGGAAGAATGCTAAAACAAGTAATAACGCAGACAGGCGATGGGATGCGACGCGGTGGGTCGGGGAAACAAGAAATTTCACGCGGACGAAGTCGCTGGCAGAAGCTAGTTTGAATATAAGAAGTTTTACCTACATATTATAATGGCCAGGAAGTGTTTTACTTTATTATTTGCAAACGATTAAGAAGTATTTGTGCTGTAATGCGAGCAGGATGTATGATTTGTCAGGCGTAATTATATAAAACAAACATTCGTTTTTCTAGAAAATTTTACAGGATAACTGAGAAAAATGCAATGACTAAATTCCTCATGTAGGTGTTATACTCGTCTAGATCTAGATAATTAGAGTACTTCTAGAATAATCACTGAGTCATCTTACTACGGTCCTTATTGTACAGACGCCAGCACATCAAGCTACTACAATCTGTCAAATTTCTTTAATAGATTTTCAACTTTATCGCTAAATCATAAGGCTCAATGTTAATTGGGAAAATTTTACAGTTTCGGCTAGCTTGACGTGCTGGCGTCTGTACACACGGGTACACATCAATCTATACATAACCAGTATAAGCTGTCTTCTGATTGTACGAAAAACCTACAATGCGAGGTCAGCTAATACTGAAAATGTATAGCTCGATATGTCATCGTGTGTACGTACACTTAATGTATGTAAATTAAATATTGATGCCCGAAAACACAACTTAAAAATATTATAAGTAGTGGCTTTTCTTCCATCTTTCTTGATTTGATGTATAAAAAGAGTCTTTAAGAGTGAAGATCGAGACGAGGCGAGACGCACGAGGCGAGACGTAGGTGAGACGTATCTGCTGATGGCGCACTCTTGACAGTCAGGCATTGTTTTTTGGGATGTCATCTCGCAGGTCCACCTATAAGATTGTCAGCTGCTTAACCACACTTTCCTGGAATTAATACCTTGATAAATTAAGGCCCAGCCAGGGTTTAAAACTCATAAACTAAATGATTACCTACACCCGGTGCTCCCTGGACTATCAAGCCTGCTAAAAATCATCCGGACTTACTTTTCTTATAAGCATATATCGACGCGAGTGCAAAAGATCCTATTCACACACATATAACTATTTGCTTTAATTAGCACAAATATCTCAATTTCCATGCAAACCTCATATAAATGTAATTCAACTCACACAATTCGTGGGAGACTCGTTGAATTTCGTAATTCATTCATTGCAATTACTTCCTTGAGGTGGAAATCAAAACCGCGACCCACATGCAGCGGTCAGCTTTCTTAACCACTGACCGTAAATGTAGAAAACATATAACTATGTGATTATTTAGCTTAGGATTTGTATCAAATTATCACTGCTAGATAGACACTCGAATTGAAAAGGACTACATGCAAAAGATGGACGTAACAAGGGCCATTTTCCAATAACTTTCATGAAGGATATATTTGTATGGAGAAAGGTTCTGTAGTTGCGACCGCGTACCGAAAGACGCAGCGTCTGTCGCCACCCTCAAGGTGGACTTATAACTTGGTGAAGGTCGCAGGAATCGAATGCATGTGAGAAGCACAGGGCCGGTATATGTGGAGGCGCTTGGTGGAGGCCTAAGTCCAGCAGTTGACGTCTTTCGGCTAAAATGATGTAGCAATTTTGATTGCCTAACTAGTTTCGGTGTCTAGAGGAGTAATTCTGCCCGAGACCCTGTTACTATATTATTTTGGCGCCTAATATTATTACTACTCACTGCAATAAACTCACGGGCTGACGATTTAGACCCAAATAATCCATTTATCGCATTTTTATCGTACGCAAAAAGGTTTATTTATGATTTTATTCTTTTATTAAAAGGAGGTCACAAGGGTAGTCGACTACGCGGGGTTCGTGCGGTCCATGGCCCTATATGGGGCCCCGGTGTACTATTTGAACGCGCCCCAAAAGGTGGTAGCCGTAAGGCTGATCCGGGGGTACCGCACGATCTCTGGCGAGGCGGCAAGCCTGCTTGCCGGACTGCCGCCATGGGATCTGGAGGCGATAGTCCTCGCGCGCCTGTATGAGTGGCGCGCGGAGGCACTACGCCGGGGGGAAACTCCGCTTCCGCGGCATATCGCGGCGGAGCGGACGGACCTCGGACGCGATGTCATGGTGGCATGGAAAGAGCGACTGTCGTAACCCAGCGCAGGGCACGTAACGATAGTGGCGATAAGACCCCTCTTTGAGGAGTGGCTAAAGAGGCGTCACGGTGCCCTCACCTACCGCCTGTCGCAGGTCCTCACCGGACACGGATGTTTGATGTAAGGGTGAATTTGAAAATGAAACTGAACGCGGCTAGCACGTCTATGCAAAGTATAAGAGCTGTCAATATTCCACAACAAATGATGATACTGACAGCTCTTGAGCGTGGTTTAGATGATGATATAAATGATGACGAGATGTTGTCTAATCGCGCTGTTTCATTTGTAAAATTCTCCCTTAAACGTGCTATGCTAGTTATGTCCCATATAGGTACTCGTAATGTATGTTTACTATGGTTTTCACTCTATACATAAGACGCATTTTATTCCTGTTATTTTAGTATCGGACACGCATATGGAAACTTGCAATTATAATGTTAATTAGCAATTAAAGATCGTAAAAGTAATCAAGAGAACCTATGGCTCACAATAAAAACTGAAACGTGTTTGTTTAATGACTAAGGAATAGTATGCTAACAACGGCCGTAACTTTTGGCATACATATTATACCTAATACTCTTCTGACCTGAAGGGAATCTGCTCACGGAAGATTCATCTTAGCGTGTCGATGGCAATCTAAATGGACTCTGCCCATAATGCGGCTACGTTTTTGACGCCACTAGCGTCCGTTCCTGTAACATGCAAACGACGGGACATGCAAGACTCGATATTAAGTGTCGCATCTTTTGTGGAACAGCACCACAATATTTACACTCCAGAAGATTACCAAAATATTTTCTTTTCCGCAACCTAAATTCCACCAAACACATTAAATATAAAAAAAAAAACAAAATTCTCTGTTTGTTTTTCATTACAAAAGCAAATGAGATTTTAGGTAGTCCATCTGCTGTTTCATTCTTTCGAGAAAAAAACACATAACCTAGCCAGCCGTTACGCTCTGTTATGCAAAGATTTCTAGACCAGAATAAAAGAACGAACACAACTCTATTTACTTTTTAAATTCCGAATCTTAATTCGGCCAGGAGTTAAAACTACAGGTCATTGATACAACTGTCTATGGTTTATTTTAAAATGCATTTAAGACTCTATGGTGCTAATGACTATGAAGGTCGTACTTTGACTTTTGTTTGTCTATATTTTTAATATTATTTAGAGTAGCATGTGTTGTGTTTAAAAATGAAATTAGCGGTACCTTAAGTGAGGTCGGCTGCAGACTCTAAGGTTAAACGAATTTTCGAAGGATACTTTAGAATACTCTTTGTCAAAATTGTAAAGGACATCGACTCAATGAGTGTTTTTGTATATTTTGTGAATGGCATCTCACAGCTCAAACGAGGAGGTTGTAGGCTGAATAACCGGGCTATGGATATCTTAATATAGGCCTTCAGCCAAAGCATAATACTTAAATAAGCGAAGAGACGTCCCTTGTGGGGTACGGACCTTGACTTAGGGCATCGGCGTCGCTGGGTGTGGGGGCACCAAGGGACAGGCTGAATCAGATCGAATCACACATGAGTGTGATAGTCACTCGTTCGTATACTTTTGGTACAAAGTCTAGATTCTATTTTCGTGAAGGATTTTGGATATCGATTTCAATCTGCAACTATATCTGATGTCTGATACGCAATAGTTTCGGTGTGTGTTCTGTTATTTCCTTCAACTTTTTAGCCGAATACTACATACATTTTATGGTCTTCGCCATTAACTATACTAATATTATAAAGAGGTAAAATTTGTTTGTTTGTAAGTTTGTATGTAGGGTAGGTAATCTCTGGAACTGCCAGTCGGAATTGAAATTTTTTTTTTTGCATTTCATAGCTCTATTCTTGAGGAAGGCTATAAGGCTATTTAACATCATGCTATGATCCTTAGAAGACGAGCAAAAAGAAAAAAAGTCAGAAAAAACGCTAAGCGAAAACGAACTGATAGCGCGGGCAGGTGATGCAATGCGACGGGATGGGTCGGAGAAACAAAAGATTTGTCGCGGACGAAGTCGCGGGCAGAAGCTAGTGTTATAAATAAAGCCTCAATGTAGAAACGAGTTACTGGCACCGGTCTACTTTATGTGTGGCCAGTGACAAACAAGTGCATGTGTTACTTTATGGTGTTTTTTTTAAACACAGTACATATTTGTTTTTTTTTTATGTCAAATACACCAGACACTAAGGTAAAAATCGAGAGCCATCGTTACCTTTTTTAATTTTATTCATGTCACGACTTCACACTTATAGCATGAAGCGTAGAGACTTCAAGGACAAATAATAACCTTTAGGGTCTTTGGCCTACCCGATCACTGGCCATTTCCACAAACCGTGGAAAGGCCTTATCATACAGTCATACATAAAGTCGGTTCCACACAATCAACGAATGCGTTTTTTTTTTCGTTAATGTGAACCAACCTTATAATAGTGCTGTAACTACAATTTAGGTCGTCGATTTTTTGTCTACTGGAAATATTCGATTAATTTCAAAACTATTACTTATGAGTTATGTAAATGGCAATTTAGTTGACAAACCAACAAATAGGCAATTTTAATACAAAATAAATTGTGTTTTTGCCAACAAAATAGTTAATACGTACTAAACAGGCTATAACTTTATTCAACACTAAAGGTCTGTGAAATCGCAAGTACTTTTAAAGACCAGTTTGAGAAGACCTCTGCAGTACTTCAAGATCAATGACTTTTACTATAAAATATTGAAAAAGGCGGGTCAACATGTCCTGGTAACTTTTATCTCTTTATTTTATGTTTGTTTGTAAACCACTTATTTTAAGAGGCAGAGTCAATACGTTATTACTGACGCAAATAAAGTTATTACTTCCAAAGTAGTTCTTGAATAAAAAATGCATTTATGAATCACCATTAGGCTTCTCTTCCCTTAGAGCGGGGGCACACGATGCGTTGCGGCGCCGAACGCAAAGATTTCACCGTATCAGCGGGCACACGAGCGGTGCGGCGCCGCAACGTTGTTATGTTGCAGCGTCGCCGTAGCAGCGTTGGACAGAGTACACTAACTGTTTATGCGTGAACAACTGAGCGGTGCCGCTCCGACGTCGCAACGCATTCACCCCTCCCCGCCTTGTCTCGGTGGTTGCAAGTCCGGTGCGGCGCCGGAGCGCATCGTGTGACATGCCACAGATATTTTTATGTAAGACGACGCAGCGACACCGCTGCGGCGCCGCACCGCCGCCACAACGCATCGTGTGCCCCCAGCCTTACAATCTGAGCGGCAATTCTCGTAATTTTAAAAACGTTCACACTCTGATCTCAGTCTCAATCTGTCAAAAATACCTCTAATTTCCCTACATTTTGACAAGTTTTTGAGATTTGTTTGTCGCCGAGATGACACTGCGACTAGATTTTGAACGTTTTAAATTACGAGGTTTGGCCTTCTAGTCATTGATTAAGATAAGTCAATACTGAAAACTAGATATTCCAACACATAACTTCACGCCTGCATTGCCTGAAGGGTTAGGTAGAGTTGTACGGATGCCAGCACATCAACCTACCACAATCTGTCAGATTTCTTTAATAGATTTTCAACTTTATCGCTAAAGCTTAAGGTTCAAAGTTGATTGGGAAAATCTGACAGGTGTAGCTTGATGTGCTGGCGTCTGTACCTATAGTATACCCACATTTCCACAATTTCGTTTAACTGCCTTGTAATAGGGGGCAAGCTTTTGCCATTAACCGGGCATAAATTAAGACTTCGGGTTGCGATTGAGAAATTCCTAAAGAAAAAACTCAATAACACTTTCCCCGATCTGGAAATTGAAACAAAGGCCTCATGCTGCATGAGCAGCGCTTGCAGCTACTAGACCAACGATTGACAATTCTAATTCATTTTAATAAATCAATGTAAAGTACAGACACCAGCACATCAAGCTACCCGAAACTGTCAAATTTTCCCAATCAACTTTGAACCTTATGTATGAGCAATAAAGTTGAAAATCTATTAAAGAAACTTGACAGATTGTAGTTGCTTGATGTCTGTACAACAATATCATTTCTAACAATCCTTTTTATGTCCAACATAGCATTCAATTCCACAGTTTCCCTCATCATCATCCAACTTTCAACAACATTTTATAGTACCCACCACTTCTTAAAATCACACAGATAATTTCTCGAGACACAACAGAAGAAAAATCTTACATTCATGAGCAGAATTTTCTCTCAAATCAGCGATATATACCTGTCTGGTAAATGTGGGCATCCTGTATAACCCCCCGGACGACTTTCGACGCGCGCATTAGATACAGGACGTCAATAGACGAGGCGGTTATTGTGATAAAAACGTGAAACTACGGTGTTTAGAAGTAGGTAGTCAGATGTCTCTATTAAAATACTTCCTTTCGATGTTTTACGTGTTTTCATTATTGTACCATTTTGCTGTTACAAAGTGTTAGAGTAGATATCAGGTATAAGATTTTGACTAGATATATTATCTTGTCTGACAACCAAGGGGTATCGCATCACCCAGTAACTGGATTGTGGAGGTCAGATAGGCAGTCGCTCCATGTAAAATACTGGTATTCAGCATCCGGTTGGACTGGACTCAAACATAGTTGGGAAAACGCTAGGCAGATGATGATGATGTAATATTTTGTTGTACAGACGGCATCACATCAAGCTACTACAATCTGTCAAATTTCTTTAATAGATTTTCAACTTTATCGCTACAGCATAAGGTTCAAAGTTGATTGGGAAAGTTTGACAGTTTCGGGTAGCTTGATGTGCTGGCGTCTGTACTTCTTCACATTCATCATCATCACCAGCATACAGTAGTCCACTGCTGAACATAAACCTCTCCAATTGCACGCCATTCAGCTCAATTCTCGGCAATTTTCATCTGACTGCTATAGGTTTACCAGAATTTCATGGGATTAAAAAAACATTGTGATTTTCATATGGCAATGTCAATCCATATGTAAGTCACAAAAAAAATGTATGCCATGAGATTCTGGTAGACCTATACCAGCCACCCTGCGAAGATCGTCACTACACCTAGCCTGAGGGCGTTCTACCTAACGTTTGCCAATTCGCGGTCTCCGCTTTAAAACACGTCAAAAGCTGAAATTTTCTTATTTGTAACAGCCTAAGCTGCTAAAATAATCGACTAAAGAACATAATCGAAAATTTTCTTTTGAAAATAAATGATTGATGACCAAAGTAAATGCACAAGTTCATCATTAACCATCATTTAGTAGTAACACGAATTGCGAGGTGCAAACCTAAAATCCTAAATGACATTATAATATAATCGAAAAAACGTTACATCGAGAAAATATTAAGCCAGTTTTGTCTTATGTGTCTTTAATAAATCATAAATTAAATAAATAGTTATTTATCGCATTCTATTTTTGACAATATCTATAATAACATAATTTATTGGATAGATTGGATATACTTTATCAATATGACCAGTGAACAAAAAGTATTAAAGTAGCTATTATAATAATCAAGTCATGACAATACAGTCATTCTATTCTATTTTTTACTATGGCAAGCAAAGCCGATGTCGACAATTCTGCCAATGTCTAAAGTGAATTAGAAAAGCCAGTGTGCATTGTTATAAATTAAAGTAATAGAACGATAAAAATCTTCAATGATACAGTTGAAATTAATGTAGGTCATGTGGGATTAGTACTGGACAACAATACAGTCATTGCCTCGGGCATTAAAAAAATTGATTGACAACCAACTGTCAAACTTTTCCTGCACATTTCAATACATAGACAGCCTAAAATTATAATATTCTCACATTACTAAGAACAATAGTGAAATAAAATATGATTCAAAAGCATTCGGAAGTAAGACCGGACCGGTTGACCATCGCAGGTTGTAGGCACGAGAATCGATTCACGATATCGATACACTCGATTTCCGATTACCGATACAATCGAATAATGTTGACAAGGGGGGATTAATATATAAATTATTTATTGATTGCTGTTTCGTTTGTAATGTGACATGTTAGACCTTCACAGCAGGTCTTCCTTGTACGGTAGCTAGAAACTGGTAATTTTTACATCTTTTAGTAAAATCTCTCTGTAACTAATGCCTATAAATATTCCGGCGACGATTAAACAAAATAAAGAGTACAAACTGCAAAAAAGAAACCGTTCATACATAAACTCACGCCTTCTTCCCATGGAGATAAGCAGAAACTACAGAACGCCACCTGCTACGATCCTTTTGCTTCGTTTACCTACCTCCTCTGAAATAGAGAGCTAGGTGTAATCGAACACGCGGACCCAGCGCGGGTTGGTGGATGTCACACATGACATGTCTTGCAATTTTACGGTCTAGGACATACTGGTTTCCTCACGATGTTTTCCTTTACCATGTAATAAAGAAAAGTACGAAATCATTATTAGCGTTGTTTGTGATCTCATATTTTATTGGGTTAAATATGCAGTATCGCAACATTTAATAATCCCTAATGACCACAAACACGTTATTCATATGTCCTTACCTCCATTATCAAGCAATAAGACCAATTTCAAAGCGGAAATTGCAACCAACAACCAATTGGCCAACATCACGTAATAGCAGTACACCAACATTGGTTACGAAAACATTTTTTTTTTAACATAAAAAAACCTTCAAGTTGATCTTGGACTGGATTAGAATCATTTTGTCATTGTAGTTCTCGTGTCACGTGGACGTTAAGTAATATTTAGCTGGTATACATAATTCATTGCAAAAAAGTTAAACACCTTACTCCATGGAACTAAAGGTGGTTTTCGTTTAGCATTCTCTGTCGGTCCAAGTTTAAGTGTCTAGCTTAATTGCCAAAGCATGTGTGTGCATTTTTATTTTGTGTTTCATTACGTAAGTCTGTTGTGTTTTATCTGATAACGGTGTCTGAGGCTCTATTAGCGATGAAAGATCGGTGTGAAGTTCCGGGTACTTATCTTTGAAATTGATTCTGTGATCTTTTTTCTTTTTGGTTTCTTTGGTGCGAGAGATGAAACGAAGCGTGAAATGAAATGAAACGAAGTATATTGATGCATTGATTTAATTAGAGATGAGGGGTAGTCTTTTTGCATCTTCTTTAATAATCACCGTTGTGGGCGATACAAATAAAGACCGACCTCGATGAGTAGATATAGTTTATTATTTATTGAAAATTATAATATTATGTGTCGCGACTAGTATGGCGGTGCGCGCTAATCGTGAAGTGAAGTTAGTCCGGTTCGTCCGCGTGAAGCGTGTCGCGAGCGCCGTTGACACCGGGTGCGTTCGTATCTTCGTTAATATGAAAGGCTGCGTTCAGGCGTAGACAACCGTGATAGTACATTTTGAATTCAATGGTACTGAAACTGGATAAATATCATCTTATCATCCATGAGGGAGTTTGTTGCGCCACTTCTTCTTCCCAGCTAAAGTACTAGGAAGTGGTGAATGCCGAGCGTTTTGGGGGACTGTCTTATGTAATTTTGACGTTTAAAAAGTGCTGATTCACTGCCTAATTTGAATAAATGACCAAAAAAAACCAAATGACCTTTTGATCCTTTAGCGCTAAAAATCACCATCATAACCAAATTCACCGTAGTCTATTTCTTAAGTAGTTTTGTGCCCCACTGACTTCAGTAAGTAACTCTTTTCTCTGACGACCTTTTTCGCTTGGCTGATCGAAAGGGGCGGGTTTAAAGTGACCAGCAGACCAAGAAATAGTGTTACTAGCTCAAGGGTCCACTGAATATAATATATCGTTTCAACCAAATTAACACAAACTGCCTATCCAGTTTTCTGCAATATTTTTGATGTAAGGCATCATGAAATTGATCATGAAAGAAGAATTTGAAGACATGTTACATCTACCAACCCGCAATTGGCCCGCGTGGTGGATCACGGCCCACTCCCTCTCGCCGAGAGGAGTCCTGTGTTCCAGTTCCCACTACATGTCCCAGTAGTGGGAACATTATACGCTGATTAGGCTTTGATGAAAGATGTTTTACGGAGAATAAAAGCAGGTCGATGACCTCAAAGCTGTGGGCAGATGCCATATTCGTGAATCCGTAATGAACCTTCACAGTTACTGAACGAAAGGAAAAAAAATACGAGGCACAATATGGTTAATCAAATCATTATGCAAAGAATATAATGACACATTCATCACCAATCATACAAACCTATCATTTATTAATATTTTTGTACTTCATCTGAAGCAAGCGTCCATCTTTGTGATGCTGTTGGCGTATAACTGTCATGGCGGCGACCGCCATATTGACAAGACATAAAAAGTGCAAATGTACCTGCATGTTTATTACCTTTTTGAACCCTACTCGACCTGTGTCATACAACCTATGAATATTGAAATCATAAAAAGATCAGCACAAGTAATAATTTTATGTCTGTCTGTTTGTAAAGTTTTTCAGCTAAACTGCTGCGATGATTTTGATAAGATTTGACGAAGGGGCGGTTCTTTTCATCAGATATTTTTACGGAATCTAGTCGTGGGTTTAGCTCATGTTAGACTATGCTAATCAGATAAAGCTTAGCAACAGTTTGGACGGGAGTGACGACTAGGCTCAAAATCTGAATTAAGTTCAGGTAAAACATGCTATGATCAACTCGGCACTTTTTGTTGGTCGGCCAATCGATTGTCATACTTATCGACCTTCAGACTGACAGATTGTTTGACAACTGGCTACTATTTCGATAAATTTATAAAATCAATTTTTTGCATCTACTTTTAGCAATGTAGTGTTAGATTCGAAGATTTATACTGCAGTGACATGCGTAGGTAGGTGACCTTTGAACAGTGGACTGGTGGACAGTATCCTTATTATTGTACAGTTATTTTTAGAAAACCTATTTTTAGTTGTTATTGTGTGATCTTGTCTAAGCACCTCATAATTCATTCAGGGTTCAATGTGCAATAATGCGTCTCTAGTTTTTGAAGAAAACCACTTGAACTTGTTTCTGAACTTTTGGTAGTCCGAAACTTGAGACACTTTCATTCACCCACCATGTTCCTTTACCTCTAGTAGAGCGCATAGAGCGCAAAGCCTATAAGTTTAGCCACACTTTTAATACAAAAAAGAGGGTGTGATGACACGATATAAGTGAACATTTACGATTGGAACCGAGTATACATGATTCAGCGCTGAGTATAGGCGATTCAGCGCCGAGTATACGCGCTTCCCCGTCACCAGCCGACAGGGGCCGAATATACCCCATTCAGCGTCACCGACTCGAGCGTGACGGTTTTCGTTCAGTTTAGAAAGAGCGCAAAGTGCGCCTAAAGAAGCTTTCACTTGAATAAAAAAAACAGTAGCACTGGAGTGCCGACAGAAATGAAAACAAAACACAAACAGAATACTTTGCCATCACTCACTGACATATCGGACATACATTAAAACCGAGTACATAGCGAGGACAGCCGAACACATGCGAAGCGGGTATTTTTTTAATCGTCTTATAAACAAAACACGCGCGGTGTCGCTTACTGTAATAGTGGCCCGAGTTCAATGGTTTTTTCCCATCTCAAAAAATGCTCAACCCGCCAAAGAAGTTTTCACTTCAAAAAATAATGATAAACAATCATAGAAATCGCAAGGCAACAAACTAGTAGGTATATTAAAAAAGTTGGCATTATATAGAGGAGGCTATCCTTAATGGTTAATGTACACCCCGGATACAGTTTAAATTACTTGGAGCTCATACGTTAGAAGAGACCTCGAGTCTTTAGAGGTCAAAATAGCCTGGCAAGTCGATTTATTACTGCTAGTCTTATCCTTGAATAACTTACCGCTACATTGTATTTGTAAAATGATGTGTGTCCTTACCTGAAATGACAAAATATCACATTAATATAAACAAGCACGTACATATAAGTCCTAGACCTATCAGAATCTAGACACCATAAGTTGACGCGAAGGTTTACATCAATCATCTTCAGTCCCAAAAACAGGAAAATACATAATATTATTTATTTGGTAAAGGACTAGAATGTATGCTTATAATATAATTATTTCCAATGCATTTTTTTAGGCAGAGGTAAAAATTCGGTATTTCCCGACCTTGACCGACCGTTAGCGTAGCCTCAAAATGATTGTCATCAAACACATTATGTAGGTGCTCACGCATATTATCAATGTCCAAACAAATTGGTTAACTTTAATAAAGTACCTAACAAAAAAGGGTCATTAACCCCACAAATATCTAATTCGGGTCTTCCTGCCCATATGGATAATTCGGCAATATTCGGCAATGTTCGTGCAATCCGCCATTTTGTTTCATAGCTGTCAATATTGCGTGGTTTACGCAGCGTTGCGAAAAAATAGTGTAATGTCGGGTAAGGCTGAGTTCTAAATATTGGAGTAACAAGTGCCCAGCCACGCGTATAGTGCCTGGTGTACAATAGAGCAAATACAAGAATCGTGAGGTTTGTCTATGTTGATTTCAATAGAATAAAGAATATTTTTTTATAAATAGAATAAATTTTTATTCTGTAGAAGTCTCACCGTGAAAACTTATGTGAATGATGTGAATAGAGTGCGCTGTCAATAGTGTCAATCCCAATCATCAGGTGGTTTGACAGCTTACTTCAAGCTTACTTCACCAAGATTTTACGGTGAGTTTTTCACAGAATAGGTCGGCTGTAGGTAGTTCGCTTTGCTAGAACGTTAACCTATGGCACCTACTAAGGCCATAATTAATTGATTTGTAACGCTACAGTTGAAAAACCAATTCAAA
Organism: Luperina testacea; assembly: GCA_927399505.1. NCBI lineage: Eukaryota > Metazoa > Arthropoda > Insecta > Lepidoptera > Noctuidae > Luperina > Luperina testacea. Next base: position 7,939,908 of record OV656777.1, on the reverse strand, counting down.
AGTTCCTGAAAAGGTTGTTAACTTGTGGTTTGTCGTTTTTTCAGAATCCTATTAGCGAATACGTAATGTTTTTAATGTTACTCATAGTTCTATTTCTCGTATTTAATAAGATAATCGGAAACTGGCCAGTTAGAATGACAATATATTTAAGGAGGCCATAATATGGTTATTTATAAGAATACCACAGAAATCAAACCTTTTACCAATAAGGCCAATCTAAATATCTCATAAGTTAACAAGTCCCACAAACCGCACCTTACTCCAACATTATCAACTCTCAATACACTCCACTCTACCCCTTACTCCTCCAACAATAAAGCACATAACAGCCAACATCTGTTTAGTCTAGAAAGGTGCAGTTCGAACCATGACCTGCAGGCCCTAGTTCCATTTCCTCGTTGCGGTCCAGCTCTCTCGGCCTTGCAATAAGGCCGGGAGGCCGACGACGAGAGATTACCGATAGATTAGGAGTGATGATGATGAATGATGATTGTTAAGTGTTAATTGATTCAGTAAGTAGATCTTATAAACGTATCCCTAAAAGACATAGGCAAAGTTGTTTAGCACATTCACATTTTGTCAGTTATTTTCTAGTCCCATTTAACAGCCATAGTTTTGAGTTCTTCTGCTTGGCGTTGAGTCGACCTGTAATTTAATTTTCAGTTGAACTATGCCAACATGTAGGGTTGCCAGGTCTTAAAACCGAAAAACCGGACAGACCAGCCAGTTTAGCCGGACATTTGGTTAAGAAAGCCGGACATCCGTAATTTTTTATTTATTTAATACTTCAAGCACATAAATGTACAGACTACAGAGGCGGACTTAATGCCATAGGCATTGTCTTTTTTTTTTAGTCTTAGTATAACACGACAATTTTTTAAAAAATAATCCAAGGCTTTTTTTAAAATATCTTCTTAAATTGGGGTGGTGATGTAGTGCTGGGGAGGCGGGGGCGCGTTACGCGCGTGATCTTCAAAAAGCCTTACAAAAGCCGGACAGGCCGGACACCGTCTGATTTGGTCGGACACGCAACCAAAAAGCCTGACTGTGTCCGGCTTTATCCGGACGCCTGGCAACCCTACCAACATGTATGCATCGGTCTATGTTATTAACAAACTCAGTCTTGCCCGGTTAACTGCTGAAAATAGACCTCTCCCAAGTTACGCCACAAGACCCGGCCCTCGGGTTTCCGCATCCAGTCCATCTCAGCCGCTTTTTTAAGGTCATCGTATAGCTCAACTCTAGATTAGTACCGATTATGTCAGTGCAGCTATTTATTACAAGGAGCTGTCAGCTTGTTATCATAGTTAGATAGTGTCTGATAAGGCACTGTTAATTGAAGGAGCACGTTTTGTTCAATGGTTGAGGAAGTGAATTTGTCGACGGAAGGGAGGGAGAAAATCGTAATTATAGTTGTCATCATGTCTCAGGATTAGAGTAAGAACAGAGTTAGACAATAATTTAATATAGTAGATACATAAGGCCGCACGTCAGACGTAGGTACAGTCAGCAACAAAAGTTTATGAACACTTCAGGTTTTTTAACCTTAGTTATTGAGCAAAATATTTGTTCAAAATTGCAACAGAAGTACAATTTTTAGAATATAAACTCTTTGCTATTATGTGAAAAGCTAAAAAGCAGTTTAGTGAAAAAAATGGTGGTCAATTTAATAACATGTAAAAATGACAGTGTTGATGGAGTTTTATCGCCGACCGTAACATTTTGGCTTTGATCTGGTACCTATAGCGTAAGGGTGCTTGCATATAGAAGCGGGTTTTCGGGACCGACTCCCGGTACAGATCGATGCAGCGCCCTAATTTTGTATGACAATTATTATTTCCCGTAATCTTACCACGTGCAAACCACGTACGGTTGTCAAGCGTGGTATTCGAACAACGCCAACTTCGTGTTTCTTCGCGCGGTTTCATTCACTGTGTCATAGAGAATACGTTATTAGCAGATGTCGTGTTAGCTAAGGAATTGACGTAGTTTCGAATCAAGGAATTATTAAGTGGTAATAGGGAATTAGGGCCCAGGCTGATTTTCGGAAAGAAGGTTTTGGCCCTTTCTTTGAATGAGAGCAAAAGTTAACACCGGACTATTTCACTCGCACCGATCAGTAACGACTTCCACTGACCGGGTACCCGCTTCTTTATGTAATCACCCTATTGCAGAAGAGTTCAGCTTATACGGTACTACCCTTTTACGCTATTCTTCACTTTCGGTCTAACCTTTTCCAAATAATTCAGACACACCTATTTAGGTCACTATACACATTTTAACAAATATGTGACAATCAGTTCAACGAAAGACATTGCTATAACCTTAACAGCTATGTGTTGGACCTTGCATATCAAAGGTAAGATTAGGTATACAACTACACATTCCTGCGCGTCGCCATTTGTGCAAAACCTCATTACGGGCTAGACGTGTCAGACATCTTAATAACTAGACACATGATAGTTACTAGGTTGTACAATTGTACAGACGCCAGCACATCAAGCTACCCGACACTGTCAAATTTTCCCAATCAACTTTGAACCTTATGCTTTAGTTATAAAGTTGAAAATCTATTAAAGAAATTTGACAGATAGTAGTAGTTAGATGTGCTGGCGTCTGTACATGCCGAAATTATGTGGCGAACGATAGTTGAGGTATCCAGAAAATAACTTCAATTTAATAGATACTAGACTTCTCATTGTACGAACAACCTATATAATGCAAGATTAGCTAAAACTGGAAATGTATAGGTTGTTATGCCGACGAAGTTGGAGAGACACTTATATATTTCGCTTCCATCCTCCAACGATGAAGAAATAGTTGTATAGTGGATGTTCAAATTGTCAAAAATAAAACATCTTTGGTGGTTCAGTACAAAATAGCTTTCATTTTTATAGTTAAGGGTCTGTTCGGACTATCACCTGACTAATTTCCTTGTGTGACTCCTTGTGTAATACTGACGTCACGCAAAATCCTGCATCGCGCCAGCAGAGTTTATTGCGCAACTGGAGGTAGGAGTCGAAAGATTTTTAGAATTTAAATATACGTTTCCTTAAGAATGAAAATAAGATAATTCCAACTCTTAAAATCTTACTGCTTACCACATAATTATTAGTAGATAGGTATAAAAAAATACAAATCTAATCAAATAATCACAGATAAACCAAAATATAAATATGTAAGAGACACAAAAAATCGTTCTATTCACCTACGTACATTGACATAACATGATAACGTTGCTACAACACAAGGTAATTGATGCATGATACATCACTGACTGGACCAGAACTGTCAGTTTGAAAGTAATAAAATGTCAAAACGAACCGTGATCCACGCATGTTTGCGCAAACTTATGTATATGCAGAAACACAAAAGTTTAGGATTTGATAGTTGATACACATGCTATGATCATTTTGAGATTATTATTACGAAAAAATTGAGACTCGTTCCAAATAAAGTTGGTCAAAGAAGAAATATACGAGCGGAAATCCTAATTGTGAACATCAGGGCATTATCAGTATAACAGACAATGCAACATATTAATTATTTGTCAAAAACCTTACAAAGTTGACACATTTTTACGACAGGTGCTTTCATAAACTACGAAAGAAACTTACAAAATTGTCGGATTGTCGCCTGCGATCTGTCGGTTTTATCGAATTGATCCTAGTACTACACTGTACTGTACACATCATATCAAACTCATGCAAAGTTTGCCACTAATTAAATTAAGACATCCCTACATGAAAACATGCAAAGGTACAGCGAAACAATAAATCTTTTTTACACTCCAGGAAAAAGATAAACACTTAGGTTGCTTTTACACACAACTGGAGCCGATATTCGTAAACGAAAATAAAGAAGTAATTTCTGAACATAGTCCAATGCAACTTTGGTACATTATGTTCCCGTAAACTGCTTTACAAGGGTCTTTCTATTACTTCAATGATCCTCTCACTCGTATGTTTGTTATAATCATGCTGTTCAGCATAAAATAAAGTAGATCACTCACCACTCTAAAATCACTCGTCACTCTAAAATCACTCGTCACTCTAAAATCATTACTTTTGGGTAAAGAAGGTTAAGTTGTTTGTGTACAAATAAAAGGTGTCCTTGATCTAGTAATCTCAAAGAATTTCCTCCTAAGAGAAGATACCTAAGCCTCATCATAAAATTCGGGTTCTCAGTTGCTCACCCGGATGTATACAACAGCCCTTACCCAACTTATGTCCACATTTTTGGGATAAACAAAGCAGTTCTCCGAAATAATTTTATTGACCAATTATTATTTAAAACACCTACGACTGTAACGGATCTGCTGCGATCAATATATCGCCATTACGTTTTATATTTAAACATATATCTCATTTGCAGTTCTAAAGATTTCGCGAGCTTATAAATTACATTACATCAAATAGATTCTCAGAAAACTAAAGTGTGAAACTGGTTTTGAAGATAAACTAATGCTAAAGTTGATATTAATTAGTCTAGTGCGGACAACACCTGTGTTTTTGGGATATTAACTCATTTGTAAAAGGCTCTCCCACGCGGTATTACTATCAGATGCGTTTCGTTGCGGTCGTAATATCAGATGCGTTATTTCAATATCTGTTTTCAGTACATTTTGTATTAGGCAGTCGCGAAGTTATACACTGCTGCGATAATAACGACGCAATAGAAGTAGGCCGCTTACGTTCCTCCGTCCTGCGATATTCCGATATGAGTTCTTAAAACATTTTGTACTAGGACGCATACGATCTTACACACACCTGCGTTAATAACGCAGTAATGTATACGTAGTAATGGGCGGGGGGCACGCACACGTTAGAAATATCGGACGGCAAAAACGCAGCTGTATAGTAAGGAATCGGGACGCAATTTCGCAATAACGCATTTGATATTATCGACCGATAATAACGCGTTAGAGGTTCTATTAGTCTAATTCGGGAAACCTCTGTTTGTGGGAAATTAACTCATTTGTTAATGGTGTTCGGTCGTTTATTGGGGTCAGTAACACCTTAACATGTCTTAGTTAATGCGGTTTCAATGACAGCCATCTTTCTCTGCCTTGCCTTTCCAAACTAGAGAATCGGCTTCCAGTTTGACTGAAGGAAACTGCATTTCGATATATTAATGTGTTTAATTATACTGATAAGTACTCAGAATACCTTAGTGACTCTTGTATGTTTCAAACTAGCTACGTCCCGCGGTTCACCCGCATAAGTCTCTTTGCCGTGGGAATATTGGGATAAAAAGTAGGTATCCTATGATCTAACCCTGGTCATGGTCTACCCATCCAAATCCGTTTAGCCTTTTAAACGTAAAAGCATAGCAAACATACAAAAACTCAAATCTTTTCGCTTTACAATATTTGTTTAGATTTGTAACTACCTATTCTAATAAAAATTAAAAGCTTTTTTACCACATCAGGAAACAAGGAGTAGACGAATGCTGCAGGATTTTTGTGTGAAGTTATTGTGATTCGTAGTTCGCATGTGGCGTTGAGTCCCTCTCCTTAACATATTACTAATATCACACTTATTCCAATATCTATATACTTCGCTTGCTTCTTGCTTTGCCTACCAAACATTACACATCTGCCACTAAAATATCTACTCAATTTTAATAACATTTCCCAACAACTCGAACGTACAGCCAACACCTAAAAAAGCTACATAAAGCCCGAACATTTACGATGCGCAAGAGTTGATTGATTCGCGTCTTTATTACCCAACTTGTCGTTACCTCTTTGAGCCCGATTTACGAGGTGAATCGTATTATATTTTTCAGTTTTGGATACTTTAAAAATTTTGTTTTTTGTGTAATTCTTGTTCATTTTTTCTTTATAGAGGATTGAGGAAAGGGTGTAAAGTACACTCATCCTCCATAGAAAAGGGACCCTGCAACGTGGGGATGAGTCTGGCTGGTCTGGGTGGTGGTATCGGCCGAAGACTGATGTCAGGACGTCGCGTCATATATTTATATGCTAGTCGAGCGGAAAACTTTGCTTACGCGATGCAGGATTTTTGCGTGACGTCATTGTGATGCGTAGTTCACATATGGCGTTGTAGATGCCACCAAATAAATTCTAAACATCTGCAAATATCTGTCTGAACTCGCCATTTAAGCTCATTATTCTTTGCGGCTTACATTTTGCTAATTAATTTGATGAATAAGTACATAATTTGCGTCATGACGAAAATGGGGATTTTTATCAACAGATTTATGTAAATGAAATCGTTTTCCGATCTTATCTTAGTAGTTTGCCCTATACCTACAAAATTTATGTTTCATACTAATTTCGCGAATAAAGATTATTATTTCTACCTATTATATAACACGCTAATTATAAAATTAGCGTGTACTTTAGCTTAATCTATGGTAAAGATGAGTATAAACTCATCTTTACCATAGATTAAGCTAAAGTCATACATAAGTTATCGGGTTTTTCTATTAGAAATTTTCCCAGTAACAGCTCGGAATCTGGACTTGATAGCAATAGGCCCGCCCCTATTAGCGTTATTGTTGTTTTCCTCGAGAACAGCACTTTTTTCGTGATGAAAGGTAACCTATGTCCGTTTTTGTACACGTGACAACGTATATGCAAAATTTCAGGATAATCGGTTCAGTGGTTTAGGCGTGAAAAGGTCACAAACAAACAAACTTGCTTTCACATTTATAAATATTATTATATTTTATTAATTATAAGTTAGGATTACAGGAGTATCAAACTTACATTCAAAGCATTTATTTCAATTAAACCATTTACAGGCATTGAATTGACAAAGAGTCGGTCAGTCAGAAATATGAAGGCCCATTCCAAAGCGTAGTAGGTACCCATATAGGAGAACGGGCAAGAAACTCCATGGATACTCTTTTATTTAAATTATATTGTTACAAAATATAAGTCAGGTGGTTAGATATTATCATCAATTCTGATTGAATAACAGAGAGTAGACATCAAACTGTGATGACCATCAATCCAAGGTAGGTATAAAACCCATAATCCAACATTGACAAATAGTAACATTAACTACAACGGTAAATAAGAAATGTTCATAGACAATAAACTTTACATAGCCGTAAGCCTTGCATCCAAGACGCTAAAAATAGTCACCAGTAGTCCCAGGTCAATATCCTCTACAAGCATTGGAGACACAGTTGCATCATATTAGATTATTACCAAACAAAAAGTATTTATTTGATTAATGTGTTTTTAAACCACAATAACGGTGTCTTATGTTATCCTCTTGAACAAAAGGTAAAGAGGTCAATATACTGGACAACTATTGGAATAGCAATATAATTCTATATTTGATTTATTTTTTATTTGTGGTAAATCTATGATCAATGGTGCGAAGTTTTAAAAACATGGATGCGTCATAATGATCAGGAAAAAACATGTAACTTAAAGGCACGTGTTCCACTGCTGGCGATTAACGAGAAGCGAGTAGAGCCAGCAACTAAAAGTGAGTTGATGAGCAACGAGCAGTGAGCGCGCGACGGCGACTAGCGATTACTCGCTGGTAAGTGTATGTAGGTACCAAGCATGAGTTTCTCAACGAGTGTAATTCTGCACGCCAAGCGAGCGTCGCTGAACGAGTATACTCTTTGACAGCTCTTGTCGCTGAGACAAACGTGTACTTGGCGGCAGTGTGAACAGTCTGCGATTAACAATAAATATTAGTTTCTCTTTTACTTACACTGGACCTACAATCTTTTGTACGTTTCTTAGCGACAAAATCGTTGACGGCCAGTCGCTTCCTCGTTGGGGCGGTGGGACATATACCTTAATATAGCTGTACCATTGATCAGAGATAATACATGTGTGTAGATTTCTTCATTAGTAAACTCAAAATAATATGAACTTCTGTGGTGAAATTACTTTCATTCTGAAATTCAGTTCCAATAGATGCCAATTTGGTTGGGGAACGACATATTCAATTATATTTCATGATTTTTCACGATTTTTTAATCTAACCGTATCTTAGGTAATAGGGCTGGTGGCCGCAACTCCACGTCAATGCGCGTATTTTGCGTACGGAAAAAATACCGTATCTTAACTTCAAAGCAAAAGTGTGCTTGACTCCCGATCATTTACCTTTTAATGATGATTTTATGACGGATTAAAGATAGCGTCCCATAATTATGGGAGATTAAAAATCACATTAAAAAATATATGACAGGTCATTATCGTGCTCATATGTCAACATTTTATTACCCAATAAAGGTCTAAAAAGTTAGTAAAGAACATTTTCCAAATGTCTTATTTTAAAAAGATAACTGGAAATCTATTTCCATGTAAAATTTTTAAATCGGTCTAATTTGGCTGTAACACTAGTTTTTGAAAATATTTTTAACTAACTTTTTAGACCTTTTTATCCTGCTTATGAATATGAAGTTTCATTAAAATCGGTTCATTCATTTCGAAATACAAGGGCTTGAAAGTTTGTATGAAATGCCGTACGTTGTAAACGCTCTTAAGTAGATACAATATTATCGGCTCAACCATTAATATTATCAGGTTTAAACTAACGACCCACCGATATAGGCCCTGCTGTTACCGCAGCCATAAATTAAAATATGCAAATGTATAAGGAAATCTCTTTTTAAAATTTGAAAACCCAAGTCCTGACGTATGAGATACACATTAATTTGATATAATTTAGAACGATACTCTTGATATTAATGTAGGATGTTAATTCGGAACGCATCATAATTTTAAGAAAACAAATTGAATATGAACGCAGCGATCAGTGAATGAGAGAGTATGTGTGGGAAAATGGCGAGCGAGCTAAAGGGTTAAGACGTTTGGCGTTTTTTGTAAGAAGTTATTAAAAATATATTTAAAAAAGTTATCAAGAAGTCAAGCTTATTTTGGTCATCCACATACCCTCTACATTAATATTACTGAAAAATTATTTGATGACATTTTGTATATTCTTTGAAATAAACGGGGTAAGAGATGTTGGAAAAATTATTGTATTGACAGATGATATATTTCGGGTTGTATGTGTTGAAGTGTGCGGGTTTGTAACATAATTATGATGTAACGGTGAAAGACTGTGAAGATTTTACACGAAGGCCTAAAGCATGGATATTATAATACAGTACCTTTTTTGTATTTTATACAAAGAATAAAAATAATTATCAAAAGAAGCAAATCAAAATTGTTTTAACAGCTCCTAATAGATACAAGACTGTTTGTATTTCGTGCGACAGAGTTAAAGCTCTACGGAGCCGAAATTAGCCGATTGTCTCTTTCCAAAGGTCGATGTGCAATATTTATCGCCGGGTACTGTACGTGTAACAAGATATAACTAGAAATGGTGAAACCGCTATCACGAAAACAGTTATGTATGGATTCCTCAGCATTTATTACCAGATCATAATCCAGTATCACAGCGTAATCATTTGAGGTGCATGGGAAGGTAAAATGACTATTCAAAGTCGGTACACACAGACATGGTACAAAAACAAGTGGCAGTACACTTTTCGCCAAATAATTTCGATCAAAGAAAGAAAGAAAAAAAAAGAAGAAAGAAGAAGAAAAAGAAGAAAGAAGAAGAAAAAGAAGAAAGAAGAAGAAAAAGAAGAATCGAGAAGAAGAATCAAGAAGAAAAAATCAAGAAGAAAAAATCAAGAATCAAAAATGTCTGGTCTGCAGGGTCGAATTGAATTAGCTAGCAAAACTCTGCAGACGTGATGAATATCGAAATCTAAACAAAATAAAATATAAAATACGTACCTATTTGTTGAGTTTATTTTTGGGGGGATGAACGACCGCTGGGAGTGCTGTTACTGACATTTCATCATCGTCAATCAATCAATCTTTATTTGTGAACATATGTACACATAAAAGGTCTTAAATATACATATTATTGTAGTCGAGCTCAATGTTCTACCAATTAAATTGGTGTACAATTACATACATTTTTCAAGTGTTACAAAAGAGATATCGATACCAATTTCGGAATTTCGCTAGCTAATTTAGTGAAGTGATGGAAAGTTTACACATTCTCAGATTTACACGGAGTCCCAAATTTTAATTAATCCACATACTTCCCACACAGGTCACTGAACGATCTCAGGTTCATATTAAAATCGAATATATTACCCGTAATTGCTCACAAGACAGAGTGCTCGCTTTGCCTCTAATTTAGTATTAAATCAATTTAGAGTTATAATCTCATTGGGCTCATTCATATCTGGTTCTACTCCTATTAAAGAAAGATCCTCATAAATAATTCATAATTCAACTACATTTGTTATTATTTTTTGTTCATAGGCATCAGTGTTTAGCATAACAACTGTAGTTGCCACGGCAACATATGTAAATAGAACGCTATTAACAAGTGAGTCAGGTCCTCTTTATCAGATCAAAATAAATAAATATGTTTTATTTTTTTCAATATTAATGGCATATGCTACTTTAATGATCATTAGCATATATTACATCAATTTTTTAAGCCTATATGTTGCCAGACCAGTGCCTAGAAAGAGCATGAAATATACGATTCAAGATTATATAATTTACACTTCGTAAAAAAGGTCATCAACCTTCAAAGCAAGAATGAATAGGCATCTTCTACGCACGCTCAATCGCTCATTCCATCATAGACCTCATCCATCGCTTTCCATCAGGCGTGATCGAGGTCAAGAGCTAAGCCAGCCAGCAATAAACAAAAATGAACATATTGTCTTTCTGTTAGTTCACCAATAACACTTTCAGGAAAAGACATAAGAACTCGTTGTACTCGTTGTTGTTGTTGTTGTTGTTGTTGTCGTTGTACTCGTTGTCGTTGTTGTGTTGTCGTTGTTGATAATTTTGTTTGTTGCTGCATAGTTTTTGAAATTAGGTACCCACGTATTGAATTTTGGTTCCACCGATATGAATGGATATTCAATAAGTCCAGTGTTGAAGCAATAACTTATTGTAAGCCTTAATAAGTCTCATGAGAATGGCTTCGCACAAACAAAAGTCAAGGAAAGTATTGTCCTTCAACTTTATGAACCTGCCCTTTGAATCGTGTGTGGTAAGACCTGATTCATATACCCTTATTACACAGAAACAAGGTTCAATTTACAACGGCATAATTGGAACAGCTCCTGCAATATTTTCTGCGGGCATTGGGCTGTCAATATTTAAATGAGTTATTGAACTGGACTTATAAATTATCGATGTGTAACCACAGCAACGATGTATGAAAGTCTTATTGTTATTACTCACAAATTCAATTTGAACCGAGTTAAAGGGAAGTGTGCATTTTAATTCGACGCAGATATTTTTCACAGTCATTTTGGTTTGGATAAGGTGGAATTAATCTTTAAATTCGATGCATGTCCATAACTACCAAAGTCTTACGGTTACGTCCAACGCTTGCTTGGTTTGCAGTACTATATTTTGAACACTGTTAAACGGTCTGTCTAGGTAACACATCATCTCATCTGCCTATAATGTTCCCACTTCTGGGGCACAGGCCTTCATTCGGTGAGAGGAAATGGGCTGTAATCCACCACGCGGGCCCAGTGCGGGTTGGTAGAAGTCATATGTCATCGAATTTTTGATTCTAAGACGTGCCGGTTTTCTCTCGATGTTTTCCTTCACCGTTTTGAGAGCAGTGGTGGTGGTAGTGTTTACACCTAATAAAGCACCTGTCTCGGTTCGAACCTACAACCTATACAACTCGTCAGTCGCGGCCGATACCACTGGGCCACCACTGCATCATCTTTCAAACACTTATTCATTAGGTAGTCAATAAGCCACTCTAAACTAAATTCCTTTCCAATCCAAATCGAGATGTCTCAAAATTGCCACGAGAATCTCACTGCACCCAATAACATCACACATATGGCCTTTAACAACCCAATAAGGCCACGATGTACGATGAGTATGTTACGTAAACGATACAAAAAGTTGTACAGAACTGGGTCACCATACGACATCTCGATTGATTTAAAAGCTACAATGCAGCGATTTTTTTTCAAATTAATCGAAAGCACTTGCCAATTATCGATGGAAAATGTCAAGATGAACTTGTGGTTTCGAAAAAGAGGTACGCCTTGGTTATGGTATTGTTTTTGATGAGTAATTTGTAGGCTCTTGTGCAAGGAGGTTGGAGTTCCAAGGGCTGATTTTTTTTGACAGACAGCATTCTCGTTTTACTTGGGTGCGGGAAACGGAAAATGTATGAAGTAATTATAGGAGATGAGAAACTTCATGCTAATAAATACCTCACATTCATTGACAATAAAAAAACTAGTAAACAGCGTAACCTTGCTAAGTTTTCTTATAAAGCCACACACACAGACAAACAAACATCGATTTCCTAATTTTAATTGCAAACCTTCGAAAATTGATTTCGGTATCAAACTGTCATTCCAATAAATCGTACACACATAAGTACAGGCAATTTAGTAATAACAGCAAAATTACTGAGCAAAGTCAACAAAATTAATATCCATAGACTTCCGACCAATGCAACTCCGCCATTAATAATAACAGGAATCGAACCTACACCAATTAGTAAACGGAAGGCGCTAATCGATTCGGTTATAAAATCGAATAGATTTTATCGATTGTTGAGATATTTCAAAGGAATAAGAAAATTGTATGAGAAATCTGTGCAGTTTCTGTAGTATGCATAAATATTATAATTGCTTGTCATTTCCCCTATGACATAATAACTTTGACGACACGGTTGGCGCAGTGGCTGAGCGATCGACTGCTGCGCTGCGTGTCGCGGGTTCGATTCCCGCACGGAACAAATATTTGTATTGCCTACAGGTAGTTGTTTCGGGTCTAGCTGTTTGTGTATGTGAATTTAAATGTTTGTAAACGCACCCACGATACAGGAGTAATTCCTAGTGTGGGGCAACGTTTTTAAAAAAAAAACAAAAAAAAAAACAAAACTTGGTTTCGAATCCTGTAGAATAACTCTGATATGATCTAAGACTCCCGCTCAAACATGGCTCAGAATAGTTCCTTGTGGCATTCTTTAAAAACCTTAATTTTTTCTAAGGTTTGATTTGCTTTCTGTAGCTGTCTCCGTATATTGAGCCGGTAATCAATACGTAGAAAAGACACTGTGTTCTAAAAGAATATTAAGAAAACAGGTTTATTAAAATCGGGGAGCTCTTGAATATCGAAAGCCATTGTTAAATCTGCACCTCAATATAGATACTCATCGCACGTTTAGGAATGCTCTTAGACTACGTGAACTACATTACTATACCGTTGATCTCATCTCCTTAGTCCAATTTCCCTGATCTCAAGCCAACAAAGAGGTAGACTATCAAATCCAACACGGAATCACTTTCCTAGTCGTCTCACGTTAGATGTAGCCAATAAATCTATTCTAATGTCAGTGAAATAAATGGCGTCCAATTGCTATTCCGTTCAGATGGACATCTTATTTAAACTCATCTTGTTTAAACAATCCTGACCAGTTTATTGTTCGTCTCTATATTTAAGTGTGAGTAGAAACCAATTTATTACTGTTTTAATAATGGAGTACATTTACATAGTTTTAGGCTTTGGTTAGATACACATTTTAGATTACTGGATGAAGGTATCATGGTTTCATGGATCGTGATTTTTAGGGCAGAAACTTTAGTAAAATACCCTTTTTAATAGCTGAAATCCATGGTAATTATAGTAAGCATTTCTCGGGAGCCCACCATGGCTATGCAAGACATGAGATCTTACAGTCATATAGAATCTGTTATTAGCAATTTAATAAAAAAAACTGGCTAAGTGCGAGTCGGAATCGGCAAACCCACAAGGCAAAACCGCCGAAAAAAACACGTTTGTTGTATGGGAATTTAATATTTATTTTATTCTGTTTTTAGTATTTCCCCCCTTAATATTTTTTTTATTCTGTTTTTAGTATTTGTTGTTATAGAGACAATAGAAATACCTACATCATCTGTGAAAATTTCAACTGTCTAGCTATCACGCTTCATGAGATACAGCCTGATGACAGACAGACGGACATTGGAGTCTTAGTAATAGGGTCCCGTTTTTACCCTTTGGGTACGGAACCCTAAAAATGACACGTAACTTTCCATAGAATCCTTACTTGAACCTTTTCCGTCATGACTTTCATCTTTAACTCATCCAAAACAGCCAGTCTCAATATCCCTAATAAACCCATTTCCCAAAATCTGCTGACTCAACCACATTAAAAGGCGTGAACATACAAGTAACAATAAGTGTGCCGCAAGCTTGTCACATTACTAGCAACCGGTTGCTTATGAAATCGATCGCGGGCGTGGCTGCGACTGCTACAACCAAGTTTATGCCGACTGGCGCTTGATTCTTGATATTGTGTCTTATGATGACTGTTATGTGTTTACGAGTTAGTACGGTTTTGTGCAGATTATCTCGGTTATGTTGGTATAGCTGTGGCGTAATGTGATATAATCTGTAGGTGTGTTAATTTTTGTGCAAAATGCGGTAGGTATTTGTTAAATTAAGACATGAGATGTGTGAAAACTGCTGCGAAATAAAATGTTAAGATTTGTATCCTCAAAAGAGACTCCAGTTAAAAGAAGAAATTACTAACATTAATGTTATCATAATATCAATCCTAATATCTAATTAGTGAAAAGTTTTTTGATAATTGGATATTTAAATTACCGTTATTGCAGAAAAAAAAAGAAACAACTAAGAAAAACTAAATAGAAGACTCTCATTACCAAATAACTAAAGCGCCACAGGAGATTATTAAAGATGAATGAAGCAGAAGTCTAGACTCTAGACGAATAGCATTCATAGATATAAATTAAAAATCGATCACATAACTCGTTGCATTGATAAGTATTAATTTAATCGAGTGATTTACTGTTGAGGCCAAATAAAAGAATATCGTACTGCCTAATCATCGTGTACCTAATTAGCAGGTTTGTGAAGATTTTTATGTGAATTACTTAGTGAAAACCGATTACAGACTCTGCAATCACTGAAATAACGGCACCAATAAGTATTTCTCTCTCTCTCTTTCAAATTATTGTTTTTTACTTATTCGCAAAAAAAAACTGGTCAATCAATCCTAACAAGGTATACGACCGATGTTATAAGTCAAAACATGACTTTAAAAAATTACAATGAATGTGTGTGTATAGGTTTTTCAACTGCCCAAACGTGCGTCAGAAACATCAGTTCGAGTTAACGACTCATTGATACTCGCTCAAAAGTCAAAAGGCCAACAGAAAGTATCGCCATAATGAAATAAACTCATCTATTACCACAGCTTTGTGGTTTGTGGCCATTTAAACTCACAAACTAAACGATTCTCATTTATTCCGTAATAAAATATTCAAGATTTGCATACATTTTGTTGTTGCCTTGATAATGGCGGCTCTGTGTTAACAGTTTTTCAAAACATCTCGCAAACTAACGTTTAATATCGCAGATAGAGTGAAAGTAATGCGGTAACTACATGAATTATGTATGTACGTGCGGCTACTGGAATGCCGTATAACTTCCGAAAAAAAAATCCGTATTACGCGAACAACTGCACGGCAACCGCTAAGTCACGTATTTGAACAATATTACAAATATGGCCACCGTCCCTTGTCAGCTGTCATATATTCCCGCCATTTTTGGTACATTTTAATATTTTTGGGCATAAAAAAGATGATCATTGTTTTAATTAGCAAAATGTTGTTCAAGGTAACAACGAACACCGCACGTGGTAGCCATTGCAGGGAGCCAATCAGTTTTTATGACACATAAAAATTTTAGTTGGACAGGTGTCCGTTAAAAATTATCTTATATTTATAGATTGAATCTATATAAAATGTTTAATTAACACGTCGTGCTTTGTAACTCGCGAGTAATCAAATAAAGTTGCGATTTTAAATATATTTTTTAGGATACAAAACTTGATCAGAAATTATTAGGTATAAAGCGAATTCGTATTTGGCTTGAGACTTGTTTGGGGCTTTATCAGGCAACTAATAATTTTACATGATATTTACATGTATAATGAGATATACAGAGAAAGAAATCCGGTTTTTGCAAAAATTTCATACAAAATAAACTGTAGATCACGCTTGAGTATTCATGTATGAATGTCAAGCGTCAATTTCGTGAAGATTTTATGACTTTTCATATATTTATTTCTTTTCATATATGTAATTTATCGTCTAATTTCTGCTAAACAGGAGATTATGGCAATTTAAATCATCCATTTCATCATACATATATTCATGCTCAATGAGTCGTGTAAGATACGAGCGGCCATTATGTAGTCAAATAACAAGTAGGTGAACTGATGTTCAAATCATAAATGTCGTTTAAAAAGTTGTGTTTTATTTCGTAAGCTGACATTTAATTGACATAAATTATGTGACGAAGTTCATCTTGTGTATAAATAAAAGTAAAAAAAGTCTTCTTTACTCTTGAACTTTGGTTACCCAAGTCGCATAAACAATTTATGTTTTCCAGCCAATACTTCGATTCCATATTATTCTGACAGCTGTCACTTTGACATTCATATGTCTTAAGACACTTGTCACACATCACTTACGACTATGAATGTATTCTACGAGTACCTAAACTACAAATTGCTGATGAAAACCTATTGCCTATATCCGTAGTTCTAAGGTCTATCTATTTATTTCATACACAAAATATTCGAAAGGGTCATTGATCATTGTACCTACTCATCATTATGAACGACTTTTATTATAGGATAAAACTTGAAATCGCAAAAAAAATCTGCTGTTCCATATATTTTGACGAGTTATGCGAACATAAATGTAGGGATGAGCTGATTTTTTTTTCGCTATTTCAGCTTTGGTCCCATAGTAAAAGTTGTTCGTAATGATGAATGATATCGTATATGAATGGATAGACCATAAACAGGAATTGTTTTTTATCACCATCCAAATTTTTACAGGGTGGACCAACTCTGATATAAAAAAAAAAAATCTGCTTTTTTATACAAAAGTTCAATACCTACTCGACCAAAATGTATGAAACAGCTGATTTTTTTTCGTGATTTCAGAGTTAGTCCCATAGTGAAAGTTGTTAATATTCATGGGTAGAACACCCTGTAAAAATATGGATGGTGATAAAAAAAATCGTCCTGTATACTTGCAACTAAAATAAAAAAGTGACTTACCTTAGTATTAAGCGTGTGTGTGGAGAAGAAGGAGCAGAGAAGAACAAATGTGGACAGCCAAGGGGCCGACACAAACGGCGTCGACTCCATAGTGAATCTGTAATAAAAAAGGATACACGTTTAATTATTTTAAACAAAGGAAGGAACTTGGCATCCGCGTAACAATAGCAATTAGGGAAGTCCCAAGAATAACCAACCAAACAATACTAATTAAGGCAGACGAATGTCTAGCAATCGACTTCTATAATAGGCTGTGGATTAAATTGAATAGATACAACCAAACTTTTAATGCAAGGAATACTTTTAATGCAAGTATGGAACGTAAATCGTAAACGTAATAAAAACCGATTTCAACACTATTTCTAATATATTAATTTTCATTTTAGAAAGATAATAATATGGGAATTAATAAATAATATCTAAATTTATTTTTATTTCAGAAAAGACCCATTTAAGGTTCACAAAAACAATTTTCTAACTAAAAAAATGCCATTACAGAAAAAAGTGTATCGTCGATGCCTGTACCTACTAATGAATGAAAATCATTGTATCAAAGACCAACGCAGCGCCATCAATTAAGAGCTGCATCTAAATAGGTCGCATTTATAAACACTTAAATATTGATCCAATCTTTTCATAGGCCTTGTAATGATGCATTTCCCAACATTACAATCTTTAGTAAACACCAAAACATTACATAAGTCATTACATTACAAACAACTTCAACCATAAACAAGGACCTCAGGTTTGCCATACAAATAAATTTCCTCGGGCTAGGGTAACCACTTTTCCCTGCAGAAATTCTCGGAACCAACTGAGCTTAGATCAAAAGATAGTGTGTTATCTTGCGATCGCAAATTCTGTTGCAAATTACGCTTGGTGTAAGGAATTGTGTCCTTATTACGTGTAGCGTTATCTTGTTGCGAGTACAAGATATTTACTGTTGGTATGTGAAATTTTGGAGATTTCTATCGGTACATTTTATTATGTACAAGATTCCCGGTCGCGTCTGTCTGTCTGGCTGTGCTTGCGTTAATAACGGCACCTAATGGATGGCTTTCTCAGACAATTAGCTGTTTTGGGGAAATTATGGAGGCTAAATATTGGCGTGACTTAAAATTAACAGTGACAATGACAACTTAGTAAGGAAGAAGGCTAGACAATGAGGGTTTTCTGAAATGACGTTCGCTAGGTGGCAGCACTGGCACGTCAGGTCCAGGCATCTGTCAAAGAGCCTATATTTTCTTTAGACATGACGGAATGATGAACGAATGAATGAATCGAATGATGAACGTCATCATATATTTTGTATTGGGAGACCTCTTGTCACAGTGGTGCCAACTGGTGTCGTAAATTTTCACGAAAACCCTCGGTGGACATCACCAATTGTCTACGTCTAGCCTTCTTCCCTACTAAGTTAAAGCCAGTTTGCACAATAAAATTCCCAACTATTCTAATCCCAAGGTTTAATAGTTTTACTAAATTGCAAGCACGTTGTTAACTGGAAAGCCAATAATTACGAGTAAGTAATGTTTTTATAAAATCGTCAAATCGTATTTCTCCTGGAAAAAATCCTGACTCTCATAAGTCTCGTGAACCGTGCGTGACTAAAGGAGATACAACCAAAGAGCACTGTAAGATACCGGAAACAACCTCTTCATTTGCAAGTCGCCCCTTAATTTCTTTTTTTTCTGGTTTCGGTACTAAAGAGGATTTATGTAAGCAGTGTTTGCTGCAAACCAGCCAGTACTAAAGTTGACCAGATTGACACATCAAGTGTCGTCGGATCGGAAGTGAGCGGCGATTGTGCGCAGCGATTTAGGCGACCTTAGCATCATCTGATAGCTTTCAAAGTGTTGCCACTATTATCCTGTGCCTGAGATTTTTATTAAGATTGTGGATGATTATTTAATTTAGTCTTATTAGACTTTAAGTGGACTTGGATTAAGGTTTATGATAAGTTACTTATATGCTAAACGTATGTTCTATGTGCAATTTTTTTACCCAAATATTGGTTAGGGAGAATGTCAAATGGTAATAGCAATGTCAATGAAAGAGAACGTCAGCAAAAAAAGATATACAGACAAATTGAAAACCTCCTCCAACCAAAACGTAAATAAACACAACATAAAGAAGGTGTTATTTATCCTTTAATCCAATTATCTACAATAATTTTCGGTCACAACCAAAAATCAAGGAGGAGAAGTTGAATGACATGTCCTTTATTTTTTTTATTACCTAAACAAACATTTTTGTAGTGCCATCTAAATTATAGGAGGACCTACTATTACAAACGTATTCATTATTGTAAAAACCAAACCCGGTATATAGCTCCTTAAGCTACGGTTTCCTATAAGAGCGGTGGCCGTCTTATCACATCGGCCGTCGTGAAAATCTGTCATTTTCTCCTGTATTTGACACTGAAATGTCAAAAAACGCTCTGTATTTGGACAGCCGTTAATAGAGACCGTTCACTGTTTCCTTAGGGCGAGTTGACGCTAACTATCGTCAAACAAAAAAAAGCGTTGTTTCAATTAGGTATACCTATTACAAAATTAAGGCCTTGCCGTACGTCAAATAATAACGACTACGTAGTCGTTATTGTTTGACGTACGTATGTTACGTTAACCAACCATTTGAAACAACCGGCTTTTATAGGAAACCAATGCTTTATTTTAATTTTGATTTAGTAAAAATTATGTTGTTAAAGTTGGCAACATTAGAGGCAGTGTAAAAATTGGTCCTTCTATACGCCAATTAAGCTACATAGATTGGTAACACCTGTTGATTGTAACCAAAAATCGATATATTAAAAACTCATAATAAATAATTATCATAACGATAAGTACCTAAAACATTAATTAATTCGTGTGAACATTATTGTAGGTAACATTTTCCCCGTAGGAAACATTGACGATGCAATGATGGCACTATTTATCGGTATTCAACGGAGAATTTTCAAGGAGAACGAGCTTATAATATGTTTTTTATCAATTCCATAGATGAACAAATCTGTATATTAGATATTATTTTTGTCTTAACACGACTAATTCGTACTTAAGTATAACCAAGGCCTGTTAAAATCTCACGAAAACAAAACGAATCAAAACAGTACTTTCCATTACTTCATTAATTAAAAAACAACAACACAAGAAAAAATAAAAACCTTAGATTAAAAATTTACTTGCCGCCAACAGAGCGGACCATAAACAAACAAAAAGTTCCGCCAGAGGTCGACGCTCGCGCTCAGAAGGACAATGTCTTTTCCCAGAAACGGACGCCGCGCCGCGCCGCGCCGCGGCGAAATATTAATAAAGCTCCGTTTGCGGCCGGGACATGTTTCCGCATTGGTTTGTGAACCGGTCCGGGACAGGTGAAAATAAAGCAATGGTTACTGTGGTCAGTAAGGGTAATTAAATCCTGTTTAGTGCTAATTGTCTTTAAGAGATTTGTGAAAATAAAATGTACGTTGTGTCTGAAAATTTTATTTTAATTTTCCGAGAAAATTCTTTGATCTTTAAAAAAATAGAAGTTTTTGTTGATTTTATTTTAGGATTCGTTACTAAGTATTTTTTTAAAAGAAGGGGTCCTCTCCTTCTTTTAAAAATTCAAGTTAAGCAGGACCCACACTGCATCACTCGGGGAGTGCCCTCTATAAGGTACGGAATTCTGAAGAATAATGCTACAAGCTTCAGCAGTTTTCAGCAGAAAGAACGGTGATCACAGTATGATGGCATCCAATTTCAGAACGAACTCTCAAGAAGTAGGTTTCTTAACTTTCTGGCTTCTTCAGATTAAAGAAAAAAGTGGTTTTCACTTTATATGGCAGTAATTCTAAATAATAATGCCACGTTTAGCAGACAGTATGGTATCCACAGTATGATGTCATCCATCCATACCCCAAATGCTCTTGATTTAATCACTTTTTAAAAAGCGCCTTCTTTCTTGCAACTCGTTTATTAGTGTTAAAACTGATACTAAAGTTTAAAGCCACTTTTAATAACCTGCAGGCATTAGCACTCCACCTAATTACGATGTTTTATGCTCATTTTTTAGGGTTCCGTACCTCAAAAGGAAAAAACGGAACCCTTATAGGATCACTTTGTTGTCCGTCTGTCCGTCCGTCCGTCTGTCAAGACCCTTTTTCTCAGGAACGCGTGGAGGTATGAAGCTGAAATTTATATCAATTACTCAGGTCTACTGTCCCTTGAAGCTGTGAAAAAATCAAACTTCTAAGCCAACGCAATCAAAAGATACAGCCGTTTAAGCCGCAAATTTTCGACACTTGCAAGGGAATCAAAACCTACAGGGTGCTTTCCGTGAACTCAGAATCTTGAAATTTGGTACGAAGCAACGTCTTATAGCATAGATAAAGGAAAAATTACGAAAACCATAAATTTTTAGTTACATCACATAATATATTTTTTTTTAATAATTTTAAACTTACTACCCATTTCCTCATAAACGCGTAGAGGTATTAAATTGAAATTCATACCAAATACTCAGGTCTATAATACCTTTAAGCTGTAACAAAATCAAACTTCTATGTCAACGCAATCAAAAGAAACAGCAATTTAAGCTGCATATTTTGAAACTCGCAAGTACTCGCAAGGGAATCAAAACCTAAAGGGTACTTCCAGTCGACCTAGAATCTTGAAATTTGGCATGAAGCAACGTTTTATAGCACACATAAAGGAAAAATTCCGAAAACCTTAAATTTTTTTTTTTTGCAATGTTCAATGTGGTACTATTCATAACTTTTTCAGTCACCATTTACAGGTCTGGTTCAAATTTAATACTTAATTAATATTTTTGAACCAGATTTCTAAATAGTGACTAAAAAACTTAGTAAATAAATAACTTTAATAAAAGAACTTTCGCATGTCTGCTGCAAGTCTAGTATAAGTGTTTCAGTTATATTATAGATAAATGATATGTGTTAATATAAAATAAAGGATTACTTAAACGATAAAGAGATCTTTGTCTTAAATTTATGCTCCTCCATCTTTCCCCATTGTAATGTTATGAATTTCATTTTGCAATAAAAATACCATAGTTATGACTCGCTTGTCGTAATGAACGAACTTTGTAAACCTTGCAGGTTTGTACGGAACCCTCGGTGCGCGAGTCCGACTCGCACTTGGCCGGTTTTTTTTTCACTTGAAATTAATGTAAAAGGGTTTCCTTGCTGCCCTCTCTTTATTGTTTGTTACTTTGTCTGCGTCAGTTGCTATCTGAGGAGCAATTCTCGTAATTTGATCTCAGTTTCAATCTGTCAAAATTACCTGTGATTTTCCTACATTTTTGACAAGTTTTTGACATTGATTGCCGCTGAGATGACATTGCGACTAGGCTTTGAACGTTTTTAATTACGGGAATTGACCTTCTGATTGCTGCGGAGTTTGTTGCGCCACTTCTTTTCAGCTAAAGCAATAAAAAGTGGTGAAGGGCGGGCGTTTTGGGGGACTGTCTTATGTATGTACACTGTACAGACGACAGCACATCAAGCTACCCGAAACTGTCAAATTTTCCCAATCAACTTTGAACCTTATGGTTTAGCGATAAAGTTTAAAATCTATTAAAGAAATTTGACAGATTGTAGTAGCTTGATGTGCTGGCGTCTGTACCTTATTTTAACGTACAAAAACTGCTGATTGTCAGCCTAATTTGAATAAAGAACTTTTGATTTTGTTGAACTTGAAAATATATTGACATACCACACAACGTACGGCCTAAACCAAACAGTATAGATGCATGAATTTCAGAAGACATTACAGACTCCTCTTTCAGTCCGGCCGTCGAGGGAATGCGTTCCTGACACCTGTCAGTTTCATACAAACGAATACGTGTTTTGAGAATTTGATCTTTATTAGCTACTAGAATTGTCGCACTGACAGGGTCAGGAACGCATTCTCTCGACGCGGACTGTAAGAAAGGAGCTTTCATAACTGAAACAATGAACAGTGAAAAGTGAGGAGGTTACAAGCAAACAACATCGAGCATCTGTTAGTAAAATAATAGTGACAAAAAATTAAAAAAAAAACTTCTAAAAAAACCATTTGGACTCCTCTTAAACCATCACAGATGACAACATCCAAGAAACACGGCCATTAATTTTAAAATGATTTACGTCACCGAGCTGGCCTTTTATCACATTCATTCACCTTTAAACATTTCACAAGAATCGCTATACCGAACAAAAAACTAAAATACTTCTTTAATACGACATACACACGTCGTAAATTAATTTATGATGGAGTTTTTTATCATAAAAATTAAAGACCTAAATGGGTAACAGGTGCTTGCATAAAATATTATTATTTTTTACCAAGGTAAGTTAGCTATTCTGCCTTTCTAATGATTTTGATGTTATAATGGGTTCAGACCATGCCCCACTTGCTGGAGTGTCCTAAGGGCCCGTTCACCTGCACCTCAGATGACCTAAAGAAAGCTACTGATGCCGCAATCGACGTGGCATACATCTGGGCTAAGACTATTTTAAAAAACAACGAAGAAGAGCATCGACATGAAAAGAAGAAGATGGGATTCCTATGAAAACTTACTTGATATAGCTGAACCTATGTATACATCGCAAATCCTATATACAAATCTTATAATTAGTCATAATGATTTTTATCATCAGGGACCGTATAGGAAAGGTCAAAGTCATCATTGTTCCAAAGTGAAAAAGTTTTTTTGCAAAAGAGCAAAGGTGCTTTTTTACAGATTTTCCAATTTTCCACATAGGACCAAGGAGTATTTGTACACGTAAACTGGGCTTCTCCTTAAAAGAGGTTGTAATGAAAAATGACGTAAGGGACAAGTAGCATCATAAATAAAAACAAAATGGCTGGCTCAACTGAATAAATCAAGCGAAGACCGTTTGTTCAATTACGTGCGTGTTTAGGACCGAAAAATATTGCATCAAGTTTCAATGGGCGTAAATTATTGCATTTTTATTATATTCTTGTAATAACATTTATGAATGTGCTTTGCGAGTGCGATTTGGTTTATTTTTAGATGTTTATTAAATGAGAACGGTGTTTCGTTTGTTGTGGAGTACTTAGTGTGTTCTTTTTTCTAACTGTTTTGTACTTCTTTTTAATGTAAAGGTCTTCGTCGACGATACATTTATACAGGGCGGCAGAGACATCGAGACACAACCTGTTAGCACGGATTAAGTAAATGATTCGTGTGCCATGCCGGAACTAGAGTTAGTACAGACTATCCAAAGAGGACCCTCGCGAAACCAGTGTGTCATAGAAGAGGCGACCTAGCCTCACCCACGTTACATTAACTACTTCTACACCTTCAAAACATAATCGATTTAAATTTATACACCAAGAAATTACTTTAAACCCAAACCCACCAGCACAAACCACTTACGTTTTATGGTAAAACACATTTTGACACAGATGTGTATATGCAAGTACCAAGTAACCATCGAGTTTTATCGCCACGCTGCATTGTCTATGCGTTGCGAAACTTAAGTGTTTACGGGTACTTACTAGGTACCTACTCGCTAAGATTGTTCTGTGTTCAACATAGTAAATCGCGTGTGTTTTTATGCAACTGCGGCATAGGTAAATGCGTTCTGCCAGTGTTCTTTTTTTAAAGAGCTGTTCGAGTGTTGTCATCTTGTAACTAAGAAATACATCTGTCTGTATCTGTAAATTTTGGTCCAGATCTTACAATACAAAAGGAAATCCATGTTATAATAAGAGAGTGTAAGCAAAGGTATCTTATGATTTGAAGCCATTCCTACCATAACCCATAGGACCATTTGAAGGATGAGGATAACAATTTGAAGTTAATCTGTTTAATTGTACGTCAATATTTTGCACTAACTTCTGGAAGTGTACCTGTCCTCAGTTCGTCATTATATTTAAAATTGAGCAGGATGTTAAGTAATAGTCACAGTTTGTGTTCGTCTATTTTTAACATATCAACGTGGCAATCTTTTTGATTTACGGCATTTTATAATTTGTTTATATTAAATTTTAATAAGCATACTTAGCACTGTTATTCATTTATATTTTATTACAAAATCTATGATGTTAAGCAAAATGTAGACAAGCGTATCTACATATCTTAATAATAAATCTGAAGAGTTTTTTGTTTGTTTGAAGGCGCTAATCTCTGGAACTACAATTTTTATTAAAAAAAAATATTTTTGCATTTGATAGCCCAATTCAGTAGGAAGGTTATGGGCTATTTAACATCACGCTATGACCCTTAGGAACTGAGCAAAAAGTCAGAAAGAACTCTAAGCGAAAATGACGTAGTAGAGTGACGAGCGATGCGTTACCCATCTCACGCTCACAAAATAACAGACAGCCGGTCGATTCTGTAACTAGGAATTGACACTATTGACAGCTCACTCCACGCTCACTTCACCTAAGTTTTCACGGTGAGATAGTTACAGAATCGCACTGCAGGAGCTAATCTAAAGGTGCATCCACACCGCAGTTACTTTTTGTGGAGCAACAGAATGCAACACGATAACATTAGGTAACAAACTTCAACTTTACAAATAACTTTTTGCTATCGGATGTTGCCCACTAACACTTGGAAATATTGCTCCACAAAAAGTAACTGCGGTGTGGATGCACCTCTAAGATACAACAATATCCATATTTCGTTACAGCGATCCCAAAATATACCAGTTGCGTTTCTAACGCAATCTCTATCGGAATTGAGGAAATCGACTCTCCGATAATTACATAATTATATTATGTTTGTTTTGTTTTAATTAATTAACTAAACCGCCTTGAGCTTGTGGAGAATCGAAATAACGTTGGTTATTTATTGGTATCGATATTTCTTATGACATATTATACTGCACGGTAGGAAATTATGTTATAAATAGTACAACTGGTATTTATTCATTTTATTTAATTACTCGTAGCTCCCCAGAAAATAACGTATACGCGAGTACGACTCGTGTAGGTATACGTTATTTTCTGGCGAGCCTTTCCTCTAAAATACTCAATAATGGCGCATTCCACCAAACTTTTATACATAGAACAAGTCTTAAACTGAGATTAAATTTTGAATTTTTGACAGTTTTTCCATACTAGAACTGTCAGACGTCAATATTATTCCAAGGATAAAATATCTGACTTTGGTAAAATCAGCCCTTAGTGGTAATGTTACCTGTACTCAAAGTTAAGTTCGTTTTTTAAACCCAGATAGTAATTTGACAGGTGTAATGTCAAACTAGCAATGAAACCGAAACTGGCATATTCTAGAACCAAAAATTCGAAGACATGTGACATCCACTAACCCTCACTGGGTCCATTTGGTGAATTTATGGCCCCATTCCCTCTCATAGAGAGGACTGAGTCCATCAGTGAGAACTTTATAGGCTGATTATGGTAATATCAAACTCCGATACCAAAAGCAAACACAAAGACTTGAAAAGTCAGATTACTATCTGGGTTAACAAAACAAGTTTTTTGGTTTGCTTTGATTTGAAGATTGGTAGATTTATTCGAGATTGGTTTAATACCTATACTTAGCTAATTTTCACGGAGAAAATGTATTAAGAGACTGTGTTAATGACACAATTTAAATAAGTGTCACAAAAGTTGCCACAAATCGTCAAGTACTTTTGTATTGTTTTTTCCAGAGCATTCTTGAATCATAGAAAACTAGCTTCTGCCTGCGACTTCGTCCGCGGGAAATTTCTTGTATTAACATAAACTCTACGACACTCGGCAATACTTTAGCTTTCCATCAGGAAAAGAATTTTCGGAATCGAATCGGAATCTGTAGTTCAGAAGATTACCCGCTACATACAAACTCACAAATGTTACCTCTTTATAATATTTAAGTATAGGTATTGAATGATGACATAAATGCTAGGAAATCTAGCAATACTTTTTAACATATTCGAAAAACCGCTAGTCATAAGACTTAGGTACATCCGTAACACCAGAGGCTGTCATTGTTAATTTATAATTAAATCTGATTACCGGTAAAGCATGATATTATTTTATTTTAACTCGAGGAAGCGGAATTCAAAATTAATCACTATAGAATTAATATTGTTATTCAATTCTGTGTTTTCAACCAAAAAGCTGCTATTGCTCAGCACATTACAGCCCAGTAATCATAAATAATCGAAAAAACCAGAACCTGCTCAGTTCCGAAAAAGACCAGGCCAAAAGACAGTCAAAGCAGTATCTGTGGCCTTTTCCAAAAAAGCGATTGGTATTATCTATGCCTCATAATATTATGTTTGGTAATAAAGCTTAGATAAGTCACTAGATTAAGTGGAAAGCATCAGGGTAGCCCGCGAAATTTAAATTTTCTTACGTTTTCAATAACAAATATTTATTTATAGAATTAAAATCATCAATACAACTGTCTAAGTTCATATCAACCTATTAATTGACTATTTCATGAAATAATGAATTTTGAGGCCGATTCTAACTTGAAAGAGTTGTATTGCAGAGTTTAATGATTATAATTATGTAAAGTAGGGATGTTACGGAGCTTCGGTTCCGATTCCGAAAAGTCGGAACTTCCGATTAATTTTACACCTCCGATTCCGATTTCGGTTCCGATAATTTTGAATCGGAGTTAGACCGGAGTTCGAAACGCAGCGATACACGTGACTAGAGCGCCTACAAACAAGTTTTCACGTGTCGCCAGGGTAATGTTTATTTGTTTTATACACGCTCGCGTTCGAAGTCTCAGTTTATTGTTTTGTTTGTGGATGTTAGAAGAAAGATGTTTTAAGGAAAGGCCCCTTAACACATCTTTCTTCTACTTCCACCCCGGTTCCGGCTCCGATTCCGGTTCCGAATCCGGTTCCGATTCCGATGAATCAAATTTAAAACCTCCGATTCCGGTTCCGGTTCCGGTAAAACGACTTCCGTAACATCTCTAATGTAAAGCCACATTTTGTTACGATTGCGAATCGTATTTTAATCAACATACAACTTGACCCTGACCTGGGGGCCTAAAAGGCCACTTTGGCAGAATAATAAAAGGATAATATTATGAATCATAATATAGCGAAGCCAGTCCGTGTTTTTCTTTTTTTCGCGGCACTACGTAGGTATAATCAAAGAGATTGGGATTGGATTTGGATTGGATCGATTGGTATTTAAGCACAGACAAAAAATAACTGAAAAATACTTCACCAATAGGATTTGATACGATTAACTTAACAGTTAACTGACCATTATGATTCATAATGTTATCCTTTTATGATTCTGCCAAAGTGGCGTTTTTAAGCCCCCTGCAATGCCTTCCCTATTCCCCCATAATGAGTATAACTACCTATTGTAGATTTTAATGAGATCTAAGAGGCCAAACTATTGCAAGCGTTCGACCCTCGATTCGCTTTCCGTATGACGCGCTCCATCTTAAAATGACACGGTTTATAATAATAAAACTCTAACCATTTAGTTTTCCAAATCGTCGTAAAATTAGAGACCTACAAAAAAAAGAAACCGCGTTACAATATTACAAAATATCACTGCATAGAGCGTGTGAACGGTAGTTATGACATTATAGTCAAAATGTCCGATTTTACGAAATATCTCCAATTTGGTTGGGAGACGAGGCGATTGTGATTACTTATATCATAGAAGCAATGAGATAATTATATGTTAGCTGTGCAAATTGGAGACGCAAATATGAAAACCGAGACATACATACCATAGGTCAGGACGACAATATCACGATTGAAAATGATCGTTTCAATCGTTTCGTGAACTTGTATGCATTTTGTATAATAATAATAAACTTTAATGAGGCTTAAACTTGGCTTGAGGCTTGGCTTGACTTGACTTGAGGCTTGGCTTGACTTGACTTGGCTTGAGCTTGAGGCTTTAATGAGGCTTTGGGCTTTTTGGGGAGGCTTTGGTGATGACTTTACTTTTTTTCTTTGATGTATGTTGTTTTCCCTTGAAGGTTCTCAGTTGTTCCTAAAAGCTTATGCTGTCAGTGAAATTGACAGTTCAGATTTAAAATAATGTAGTGTTTTTTACTAATTAAATAAAGCTTTTCCTTTTATATAAAAGACAAAGCCACCATAATGTAAATACAACATCATCATCAAACATCAAATACAAAATTATGCCACCTTCATTAAGTTAGCACATAATGAGCGGTCAGCTGACCCGATGTATGGGTACATAAAATTTTGTAACACTACTATAAAATGTGAATGTGAGAGTCTTAGATCTGACATTTAGTTACCTATCTACTTTGTTGCCTGTTACAACAGTAAAGAAGACCAATATTTGAGGATCTTCCATAAAAGAGGCAACATCTAACTTTTATTAATGAAGAGAGACACAGAGGTCAAATGGGAAATTACTTCTGCAGTTTCGCGAATAACCTACCATAGGTACTCCTAACAATTTTGCGTTACTTATTACCAGAGTGTGTTTGCTAATAGCTATAATCTGGGAGTCTTCAAGTAATGTGCAATATTTTCGACCTCATGGACGCTTAATCAGTGTCATCGTCGTAAAAGACGAGTCTCACAGATTTCAAAATTGGTCCATAGGGTGCATGCTATAAGAACCAGAAAAAAAAAACCTAATTTTGTACAATGTTTTTCCGTATTTTGGCGAGATTCTATGAATGTACCCTACTCTGTTAACTAACTCATTATGATCGTTTCAAGTAATATGTTATTACGTTAATACAAGAGAAAGAAAGTGAGCTTCCTACCTATTTATTGTACCTACTTGATTTTAATCTGATAATAGATGGCGCTGTTAACATACAGTCTAAAGTGACGTATCTTTATTTGCGTTGGTTCTTTATTTGCGAGTGTGTGTGTGTGAAAATTAATACGTTGGGCAGGCAAGTATTGATTTTACTTATTAGAGGTGTTTCCCAGCAGTTTTTTTTTAATATTATAACAAGGACTTTGGCCTACTAAGGTTTTGTTTTATAGTTATTGTATAAGGGTCCCCATTTATCCTCTTCAGGAATTGAATTTTCGAAAATCATTCCTTTGTGCTCAGTTTCGTTATACATGGAACGTATGTGCTGCTGTGCGTTGCCTGTCAGTGAAATAAGATTTTTATTAAGTAGATTGCCCTTTAAGTAAACGCTTACAGCTTTTAACCAAATATTCTTTCTTTACTTTACAGTCCAAAAATCCTTTTTGAACATCCGAAAAAGCCATCATCTGATTAAGAATAAAACACCTCGCAAAATAACCATCCTCAATACATTTCATGCTTCTCGCGCCGAAACATTTCCTGCTAATTGGACCTCAAGATAAAACTCTTTGGCGGCCCACTGAACGACAGCCGGCATTAAGTATGTACTTTCCTTGAGACGATTATTTATTCGAGTTTTAAAAATACAGGACATTGAACTTTCAAGGAAGTGAAGTCTCGATATCCCGAGGAACGAATTTATTGCGATAAAAAAACGATGTCATTGTTTAACGGCAATTAGCGAGACATTTTATCGCTGGAGCGTGTGATCAAACGTTATTGCAGCGATATGGTTACGTGTTTGTTAAAAGGGTTTTTTTAGTGATTGCACGTTTGGAAGTTTAACGACTTAATATGCCTCCCTATCTGGGGCCTTATTCTCTAATATGACACAATAAAAATAAAAATATATTTATTTCTAGCAGCACAATAACAACCTTAGGAACATATAATATACAGTATGTTAACTAACAGAGGGCGTTCCCGTTAACCCGCAACCTATAGCATCCATACATGCTAAAAAAAATATTACCATTCGAAAATAAAATGTTTTTATTTTTTTATATTAAAATATTCACTAAAAATCGTAAATTGATACTCTATTTATTTAATTAATTCTAATTTATTTAATTAAATAAATTCCGACATTGCTGTCCTTCAAGTACGCGTGTACAGAGTGTTTCTTTAACGTATCAATTTACGATTTTTAGTGAATATTTTAATATAAAAAAAAAACATTTTATTTTCGAATGGTAATATTTTTTTTAGCATGTATGGATGCTATACTATTGCGGGTTAACGGGAACGCCCTCTGTTAGTTAACATACTGTATATATAAAAACAATGAACGAAACCGCGCGAAATAAACGCGAGATTGGAATAGCTAAGGAATTGACGGGTTGGGCTCCGCTCGCCCCTTGGATCTTGCCCCTTACATTTAAAATGTTCCACTCACCCCGTTTTTTATTATTTTGGTGTAGTGATTCGCCCCTTACGAAGGGGCGAGTGGGAAATTGACATTTAAATAATAAAATTATTTTGGTGTATCGATTCGCCCCTTACGGCATACGTGGTTTCGAAGTAAGGTGGAATCTTAGTGATGTGCCAATCATAACTACATACCTACAATACGTGAGAATTTTCTGATGATACATTAGAACCATAAAGATGAACATAAAATACCTGCTATAATTTCAAATGAATTCAAAATCAGAAACAGCAATTACATTCCAGTAGTTGAAACCTAATCACTATATTTACTATCAAATCAAATAAGATATTGCAAATATATCTACTCAAGATCTATCGTGCACAAAATAAGTTGTACCAAAAGGTTAACTTATGACAACACTACAAAGAGTCTTGCCTTGTGTCATTCCACCTGATGCTAGGAATTGATATGATTGACAGCTCACTTCACCTAAGTTCCACTGTGAAATTTTTACAATATAGCTCGACTGAAGTTAAACAGTCAAGAAAATGGTAACTTGATCATTTCCCTAAATGGATCTATTCTTCCTTCAACTGCAAGTGTTTTGATTATCACTCACTGCTATAGAGAAAGGCTTGCTAAAGTTAACTGAAGCTGGTAAGTCTCCTGCCGGGTCAGCGGGATTGTCCAAAAGGGTTACCGCTGGCCCGGAACATAAAGGGCTAAGGAAGGAACACGGGTGGGTTTTAGTCAGTAAGAATCTGACACTCCCTTCCGCTCCACCCAGAGCGGGAGGGGTCATTTGATGATTAGATATTATCGATAGATAATTCGATGAACCTTCTGTAACTGTAACCACTACCGTCACGACCTCTGCCCTCTTGATCAACGCAGAAAGACTTTTATTAGAAGTGATTGACGTCCAACTTGATTAAGCTAATAAATTATAAATAACTAACACATATGTACATATTGCATTACGGCTTAGGTAATCCGTAATAGATTCTGTCGATTGCGATTACACTTGCATAGTTTGAAACCGGTTCCTTAGCATGATAGGAACTTAAAGAAAGCAGTCGGCTGGAGCGAGCGTGGTTTATGTCAGTGATTCAGCGGCTATGCATAACAAGTAAAGGTTGGCAGTAAGTGCTGTAGGTATGACCGATATGAAAGGTGTTAAATTAAAAAAAAAAACAAGCATAGAGAAAAGCTTGGATGAATAAGTAATTTTATTTGTTACCAAATGAAGGCCTCATTTGGTAACAAATAAAATTACTTATTCGTCCAAGCTTTTCTTCAACTTACAATTAGTAATCATCCACACTATCCATACTTATATACTAATATTATAAATCGAAAGTAACTCTATCTGTCTGTATGTTACCTACCTTTTCACGCCTAAACCACTGAACGGATTTCGATGAAATTTGGCAGAGAGATAGATTGCATCCCGGGGAAGGACATAGGACAGTTTTTATCCCGGTATTCCCACGGGATCAACACTTATGCGGGTGAAACCGCGGGGCGCGGCTAGTAATCAATAAAACATTGTTTGCGAAAATTGTTTATAACGAATTTAAAAGGTTATTCTGCCAATAGTTTAAAGGTGAAAGAGACATAATAAATAGATTTAAATATGCTTATTTAGTGGTAGGTACAGACGCCAGCACATCAAGCTACCCGAAACTGTCAAATTTTCTCAATCAGCTTTGAAACTTATGCTTTAGCGATAAAGTTGAAAATCTATTAAAGAAATTTGACAGATTGTAGTAGCTTGATGTGCTGGCGTCTGTACAAGTGGAACTAAAATTGTAATAGAAAAAGAAGCTACTTATTTAGCTAACACAGTCACTTTTATCCACGCATAAACTTACATTATTTTATAAAAATAAATAAAGCATTAAAATGAAAAATCCAAAGAGCACTTTCACACAAATTCGAATCGGACTAAATAGACGACAAAAGTGGATGAAAGTGAACTTCTTACCAAATGGCTATTAAGGATTCATCACACGAACATGTTTTCACATGTCCGAGTATCGAATATTATAAATTCTGCTGCCTTGCTCGCCTTGTGAGGGGAATCTAAAACTTATCTGGCACTTTCTTTATTTTATTCTTCTATGAAAGTTTGTTTATCTGTAAACGCCTTTTTTCTTGACGAAATAGTTCAGAAGAAAACGTTTGGGACCTAAATCATAGAATAACTAACAGTATTAACGTACAGACGCCAGCACATCAAGCTACCCGAAACTGTAAAATTTTCCTAATCAACTTTGAACCTTATGCTTTAGCGATAAAGTTGAAAATCTATTAGAGAAATTTGACAGATTGTAGTAGCTTGATGTGCTGGCGTCTGTACCTAAATGTGGTTTCTCAGAACCCTCATTGAGTAACACACTATCAATCAAAATCTGTATCATTCCTAAGGATATTGCTAATCCATTGCTTCATAATGTTCGAAAAATTTGTCTGCTCAACAACGTAAATCATACAATGAATGTTGTTGAACTGTCAAAATGAAAGCTATTCCTACTGTTAGTGGGTTACGCAATTACCCCACAGTTTATATTAAAAAATAATAAATAATTTTGAATCAAGTTACTCAAACTCAAAACATTTATTTCAATTAAACCTTCTACAGGCACTTTTGAATTGTCAAAATTTTAATAGTCTGTCAGTTAGTCAGAAAGTTCAAGCTAGTTGCCCATTCCAAAACGTAGATCTCTATGGAGAAGAACGGGCGAGAAACTCCATGGACACTCTTTTAAATCAAGATATTACAAATCCTGGGTACATTATTATTGTTGCTACTTGTTCTTACTTATGTTGAACCAGTAATCCTGGAAAATCCCTGACTCACTGCAACAGTGTAACATCCAAAAGTTAATGGAGGTACCATAAAATACATTAGTAATAAAAAAAATTACATATTCACAAGATAACGTTCCTTCTTCGACAAAATCCTCACCATTCAAGATAACAGTTTAAAAATGCTGCAACACTGTAATACATTTCGTGTACCAAACATAAATTCCTATCATCATTTTGCTATAAAGTATCAAATTAAAATTAAGCTGTACGAGCGCTTGCCTTTGCCTCGTTGCCGCTCAAAAAAAGAAAGGCAAAATGGCGCGAAATAAAGTAAATATGGCGAAAGCGTTTAATGAATTTTGTGTCACCTCCATTATTGCATAACGGGATGAACAGTTTCCTGCTAAGCAAACTCATTGGGGATTTTAACAAAGGGTCAAGAAACCTATAATGAGTATCCGAACAGTGGGGGGCGCAAGAGTGTTGATTCGATTCGGTATTTTGACAGTAAAAAATGTGCGGGCCAACGGCCAGGGTCACGGTAGCCATGGCTCTCGATATAATAACACCTGGGAGCTCGGATTTAGAATCGATAATCGGTATTAATCGATATAATTTCATAAATCGAGATGCGGACTCATTTTGAAAAAAGAAAAATCGATTTGATTTTGAAGAGTTGGGAGCTGTATTTAACGAAATAAGACGTACCTGTTTTAGTTTTAGCTGACCTCGCATTGTAGGTATTTATAGCCTATAGTAAAAAGAGTCTTTCGTAAAAAGAGAAGTCAGTTTATACTGCAAATGTACCTACTAGGTATAGCTTGATGTGTCGCCGTGCGTAGGTATCTACTTACATAAATTATTGAAAAATTCGTACCAACTGTTGAAAAAACAAAAAAATGTTGGATAACATAAAAATGTGGTTTTAAAGCAGTCTTTGTTAATGAAAATCTTCTATGAAACTACGCTAGTGTTTTTTGTAAAATATATGTAACAAAGTACGGTATTTATTATGTATGTGGAAGCAATAAAGTTTAAATACATATGGAAAAACCAGACCAAGTCTATGCGAGTGAAAGTCAACGTTCACGGTTTAATAGCTACTAAAAGTTGACTAAAATTACTTGAATTTATGGTCACTAACGCATTCGACCTTCAATTCTACTGATTTTGCCTTTTGTCGATCGTCGCCATAACTTAGGAAGTGACTGACGAAATATTTATTTCAAGTGTTTTTTTAAATAAGTCATAGATAACTTTGTATTTGACATTTTCAAACGTGTTCTACGAACGAAATGACATAATTTTACAGGAAGTAACGAAATTAAACACAAACAAGCGGCTATTGTCAAGCTTTTAGTTAATTTTAATAATAATAAACCTGATTTCCTTAAATATGGAAAAAAACGTTACAAGAAATTTTCATTAAGTCGTTTTGTTGTTAATTTTTTATTAGGTAACCTTGAATTTTCCTATTAGCTGTAATATTTAACATGTGGCTGTAAATGGCATAATGTCTATGTTGTAGATGAATGACGCGGAACAGAGTCGATGAGCCATAAACAAATCGAATGAAATGGGCTTTATAGTGAATGAAATAAAGCGTGAATGAGAATGAAAGGAAAACTTATTGACTGTTCCGCACGAAACTTAGCTTATAATTAGGGGAACAGTTACTTCATTTTGTTGCCTGTGGATTTGCAAACTGTTTTAATTAATTGTACTTATTATTGCAATTATAAATATTGACAAGATAGCAATTTATGTAATAATCTTAGAATTATTTTCCAAGAATTGATTGTAAATTGACTAATACAAATCGATTATAAATGACTGATGTAATCAAAAGACTGATCAATTTTTAGTCATTTACAAAGAATAGTGTATTCCTAAATAAATGTGCAAGGAAATCGTACTTCTCTTAAAATATGACACTTGTCTTAAAGTTAGTAGGCACTTTTAATACGCAATAAACTGTTTTAGTGAATTGAAAAGATGCACTTTTAGGTACATATGTAAGTGTATGTTTAATTATTTAACGTAAAATTATTATTTAATTGATATTTATAACAGAATATTAACAAGTAAGGAATCGAAGTTCGAATGCTTTTTGTTCTAGAGAACATAATTATTATGATTATCTGACATCTGGAACCTCAAAACACGTAGGTAATGACTGTTATATTCTGTTAATTTCTCTTGAGACAGTTGTGACCCTAAAGGTAGGTATTCAAATAGTTATCTCTTTCCGACCCTTTACGTTTTTTCAGAACCTTTTCAGTTGTTATTATTAGCCACTTTGATTGGCTTCTTTTATGAGGATTATCATTGTCATAGACAACGCAATAAACAGCTGCCAGAGACAAAAAAAAATAATCGCACTTGTCAAAGTCTGACAGGCTATTGTAATAAAACTTGCCAACCAATTTGTCAGATGTTTATTAAAAATCTTACTTTTTTGCTCGGATATGAGTTTTTGTATAACATTTTTCAATTTACAAAAAATCGTTAAAATTCAAATTGAAAAACGCCTTATCTTTGACGTTTAATCTTCAATATTAATGGCGGATAATTCTTATAATTGAGGACTTTTTGACGTAACGTGAGAAGATGCCATATTGGTAATGGTCAAACAAATGTCAGAGGGTTTTAGCGCGTATTTTAGTTCCTGTTGCTCTTGGTTTATGTAATAATTATCTTTGAAAATGCGACTTATTTTACCGGAAAAATATTGTAGCAATTAAAATTGTCCTTGCGCGCCTTCTGCGCTTTAGTATACAATACTTAAATAAGTTATTTAGTTCAGAAACGCGAACAAATAATGACACAATTTGTATAAGAACGTATCGTTTGTCAAGTCAAACTTGAGCTTATAATTATTCATGTAGTTTCCGCAAGTATTGTCTGACATTAAGATCACCTAGGTAAACACTAACTTGACAGAATAAGATCAGCTTTTTGATGTGAATAGGGCCAAGAGCAAATCAAGAATGGCCTTTCAACACGTCAAATGCTTATAATCTCAAGCTGTCATGGAAGTTCTGACACACTGACATAAAATTATTTAAACACAGAAAGAGGTAATACTCTCTAATTATTTTACATTTTTGACAGTAGGTACAGAATGGTAAAACGCGTCCTACAGAATAAATTCAAGTAATTAAGAAAACTGAAATTGCATTTAGGGAATGATAACATTCTCGACGACTTAATTATCATGTAACATTCTAAGGAAGGACCTACAGCGAAGTGAAATTTTTTGGATTTAAGATTTTTTAAATGTTTATATGTTGCCAGAAAAGGGACACAATTTTAACAAATAAATGTTTTTTTACGATGAGCGCTGGGCTAATATACTTTTCTTTTTGGAGAGAGTTAAAATAAAAAAAAATAAAAACCAACATTTAAATTGACACATACATTTCTGGCAGAATTCAATAAGAAATATAAGTTTCACCACACACTAAGGATTCAAAAATGCATGTAGTGTAGCAGTGACAAGTTTTAAATTATGGCGACATTGTTTTTTTTTTTATAAATAGCAGGTAAAATTTGGTATTGTAACCAGCCAGTAAGTTACATGACTGGCCAGTATACCTATTATTATCAAGTCTCTTATATTTAACACTATTGAGTCTTTAGCTTATCTACTGCCACCACACACACTACACTGCCACCCATCGTCTACTAACAAAAACCAATCTATCTGTTAAGTCATGCAGATCACGGCATAAACAACTTCCTTATTGAATTTGTTCATTGTTGCCAGTGTTGCCACACACAAGCTGCAATATTAATTAAAAAAAATAATTTATAGTCTATGATTATTGATTTTGCACGTTCTGTGCACATTTGTGGTTGTTTTGTGCTTAACAATGAGCTTGGATTAAAAATAAAACAAAATCATAAAATAATTAAATTGGTTTTCCTGTATGACCAAAAGTTATTAAATACTCTTGGATAATAGAAGGCCAAAATAAATATAGCTCCATGTGCAGGTAGTTGTAGTATTAAGTATGATTTTATTCAATCAAGTCCAATACTTCAATATTCTCCTGCCCATAAACCAATTTATTTGTTGTACGGACGCCAGCACATCAACCTACCACAATCTGTCAGATTAATTCTTTAATAGATTTTCAACTTTATCGCTAAAGCATAAGGTTCAAAATTTATTGGGCAAATTTGACAGTTTCGGGTAGCTTGATGTGCTGGCGTCTGTATATGTTCCATACTTCTCTAGTAGTCGTCATCTAGGTAGTCCCCCCTTTCTAGGAGGGAGTGATATGAAGTTTCGAATGACGTTATTACGACGCACACTATTTCGAAAAACTTCAAGAGTGGTACACCAGTTCGAGAACACATTGAGTCGATAACCGCTATATCGAATGTCGTTGTCGCGAACAGCATTATTATCATCTTTCACACAGACCATCCATCGTTTCTTTGATCTTCCCCTACTCTTATAGCCATTAAACCAAGTCAAATTAAACGCATTACACAAGTAACAATATTTTTGCAAATGCCTCGAAGTTGCTAAGGCTGCGCTGCATTTTGGTGGTTTCAATCGGATAACAAGATGAAATCATTCTTTACGAACGCAAAATGGGAACTCAGATATTATAGAAGGACCATTAAATGAAACTAACTTTGGAATGTCTTAATAAAATGCGAATATACCTAAACGTACTTTTAGTGCATTCTGAAATCAAAATAAAGTTGTTGGTATTTATGGTATTAAAATAACTTGTTATTAAAATAACATGTCTACAATCATGTGAATAATATTAAGTAAATCTTTACTGAATTTTACTTAACCTGGAATGTTCTTTCTACGCGTCTGATAATGAAGTGATAAAGTTGAAGATTTTCATACGGGACTTACCTGGAAAAGAGAAAAGATTCATAAGTTTGATAATAGTTATTTATTTTCTGAAGTAACAACATTCAACACAATGAGCGGGAAACCCAAAGAAAATATGTAAACGTAAAACATTATCTTTGTTCTTCATCGAATCGAGCAAAGTTTCAGCTAAAAGCGCTTCCTTAATATTACAAAAGCTTTCCTAAGTTATCTTAAAGAGTTTGTAAACCAGCTTTATTTGGTGTACATAATAAAGAGTATTCTATTCTATTCTATTCTATTCTTTAAGCGCTTTTCATCACTTCATTACAAAAATAGTTTAACGAAATGCATCGCGGAAGTCACACAGAACCACAAGGAATGACAACATTTAATTATTTTTTAACACCCTTGCTCGTAAAGCTGATGTAATTCCACCGGTTTTAAATATGTAAAGAGGGTCATAAAAAACGCGTGTGTTACCAAAGCAAATAGTTAAGTTATAGTCCATACAAATTCCATAACAGCATTATTTGCCATTTCAAATTTGGAACTGATCGCCGCCGCACGACTCCAGCTAGTGAGCAGCGCGCTGTTGCTATTCAAATTTCGAACAATTCGAACTAATCGCCGCGCGGCGCCAGTCAGTAGACAGCGCTAGCGCGCTGTTAAAATGGCGGGAAAGCAACAGTGTGCATGAATTCACAGATTGAGTTTATTTAAAATTAAAAAAACAGTTTATTCGGTAATTTAAAGATTCCATCCAAAACAAAGCAAATATAAGTGCCAAAATAACTCAGACAATAAATTTGGAGCCACAAACGAAGAAGTTTTGCCCTGAGCCGCGCCCCTCTTCTACTGATGATACTTTTTTATTTACAAACTAATGACGAATTACAATGCTCTTCTGCCGCCTTTCAAGAAGTTTCGTCGTCTCCAACATTTACCCTAACACAAAACAATGACATTATGAATAGTAATAATAATAATAAAAACATAATTAAAAAACCAACTACAACTACGTATCATTTTAACAATTGTAATTTCACTAACTGTTTCAATAATTAAAAATGAGCAAAATATAAAATGTTTTTTTTCTGTTTCCTCGCAAATGTGTTAAAAAACGTCGTACGATATACGTGCGTATGGTTATAACATGCTCGGCTCAATTACGCCCTCGCCTTCGGCTCGGGCTGAAATTCCGCCTCGCATGTTATAACCATCTTTACGCACTAATATCGTAATGTACTATTACATTTCATTTATTTTCTACTCCTTAATTAAATCAATCTGCCTAGCCATTTCCCAACTATGTTAGTTGGCTTCCAGTCTAACCGGATGCAGCTGAATACCAGTATTTTACATGGAGCGACTGCCTATCTGACCTCCACAACCCAGTTACTGGGTAATATGATACCCCTCATTAAGAGTGGTCTACTAATTAATAATCAGGAATTACAAAAAAATTGAATATTAATCTTATAATTATTGAAACCCTCGTTATCTAATATGGATTTGTGGTTTGGGAAGTCATTGCCCTCTAAACACAGATAAAAAATACCTATTAAGAAAATGATTATGTAAGGAATTGTGCAAGGTAATTTTCTTGGCCCTACTAATTGTTACTACAAAATATTGTAGTCACATTATCGCTTTAGGCAGAATAGTAAAGTGCAATGCATGTTTAAAAATTGCGTATATTATAGTATAGTGTATATAACTTTCCTTTGTGAAACCAACGGACTTTCAAGCAATTTGAACTCACGACACTGACCTGTATTATACAAGTACGCTGGACTTCATACTATCGATGACAAAATAAAGACATTTGATTTTCGCCATTTTGGCGCTGATAGCAACTTGACATACCGTG
The DNA here is from genome assembly GCA_927399505.1 of Luperina testacea. Classification (NCBI taxonomy): domain Eukaryota; kingdom Metazoa; phylum Arthropoda; class Insecta; order Lepidoptera; family Noctuidae; genus Luperina; species Luperina testacea. The sequence continues at coordinate 7,899,119 of OV656777.1, read as the reverse complement.
ACGTAACATGAACTTTATCGATTGTTATAACCACTAAGAGTAATTTATTACTTAAGAGAAAAAAAAAATTTATCACTCCCAGTTATTTTTATGCTGCATTTTTAAGTAATAGAATAATTGCTACAAAGGTTAACTGAAAATTCATTAGGGCGCGGTCAGGTGGCAAGCTAAAAACTAGTGGATAGTGTCCTAGTAAAGTTATACCGCATGACGGTCAGATTAGTGAGCTTTAAATATGAGGGTAGGCTTAAAATTTAGCCTAAAAACTACTATGGTTGATTGAGCCTTCTGTTTTGTTGAGTCGGTGGGAAATCTGAAATTAAGTATTTAATTATAGTAAAAATGCTAAAGTATATTGTAGACGGTAAATACAGTACATTGTAGACGGCAAGTTTTATTTCGATGTTAGGTGTTTACTTCGGACACAACTAAACATTACAATTAATATTTATGTTTTGAAATTAGAAACTAGTATTTGCTAATTTGTTTTAGCTAATCAAATTGCAGAAATTCATTCATTTTTTATTTGAAAGACGTTGTCTGAAGAAAATTATCGACACATTATCGACATGGAACATTCACAACTTTATTTATTTAAATTTTAGTTCCTGAGAACCTCGAGGGGATTTTTTTTTCTCTTTGAATCGGCAAAAAAGCAACTGTCATTTCTTATAGTATTTAGTCCAGCGTACTTGTTTAATAGAGGTCAGTGACTCACGCCTTTTTGGAGCCCTATGTAGAGCAGCATAGTTTTCAATAAAATTTTCTTAGAAACGCTAAAGCGTTTATTGTAGATACTAATAGTTAAGTACATATACCGCGAGTATACAATGTTAACACAATCATTCTACAATCTACAATCCATTCATTCACACGAACACAAAAGCAAACTTCATAACAAACTTAATACTTACAAAGATTCTAAGAAAAACTTAGTCGTTCTTTAATACCTATCATAACATTATGATTACCTGCGTCAATCATTGACAAAACAACTATACTTTGGACCAAAACATGGTGACTAGTGACTAAATGCGTCAGTCAAAGCAAAGCCAATGTTTTTTTCCTGGCAGGACAACAAATAAAGATTTTTACTACAAACATTACAAGTCAACTTGTGATGGCTTTCTCAGAAAAGTTAAAACTTATGAATTTAGTAAGTCATATGTCAGTTATTGTCAGGGATTCTGGCAAATCGTATGCCAAAAAGCGTAGTTACTGTTTCAAGAGAGAAAAAAAGATCGAACAAGACAAACAATGTTTGGCAAGTGTAAACAGTTTTAGAGGAAAACTGCTAAAGTAAACAAATATATAGGTAATGATGCATACTATATCGTTGAGAGGTACAAGATATGATGTATAATTTTTGTGTCATTACATTCAGTTTGACTTCAAATTCTATAACGAAGCTAGAAGAAATTTTCTGGTCATCACTTTTTCCATTATATCGATTTTGTGTTACTTGGGCGTGCACCCGAAATAGCGTTAAGAAGAATATCACTTTATCCAGAATTAACGCTTTAACTCTATCTTAATTGAATCAAGTATTGGGATAGTTTTTTAAAAAACTTGACCAAACCAGTTTTGTTATACCTATTGTTTTATAATATTTTGATATAAAAAAAAATGTTTTAGGAAAGCAATACGTAATTTTCAGAAAGCAGATTTTAAGATACAAAAAAATAGTTAAAAACTAAAACGCAACTTCGTTATAAACGGCAATAAATAAGTTATCAAATTGGAAATAAAACCAACCCTGATCTACTCCGACGCCATGCAATTTGAACTATGAAACACAAAAATTTTGTGTAAATTATTTATATCACTATGTACATAATAAGATTTAACAATTGAATATAATTGAAGTTCTAAAACCTATTTTTTTTTGTTTGTAATCTTTAAAGTCGTATTATAGATGACTATAATACGACTTTAAAGATTACACACCCCGCCCCTACGTTAGGTAGCTACAACAAATGGCATAAAAAAATAAAAACATATAAATAACAACGAAGGTTTTATACCAAACACAATGGAACAGTTGCGTAAGTGCGTAAATAATTACCATAAACGCATTACTGATTTTGTATGGAGATGTAAAAAAATTGGCGACCCTCTACCATTGGACACGGTTTGAAAACACAATGCCTTGGACAAAAACTTGCTGTCAATCTGATGTACCATTATGTTAATTACTACGATGTTATTTGATACTAGTTAGTTGGATCTCTTAAGGGGCTTACATGACCTAAAGCGCGGACACTGACGGACTGCATAGAAAAGAAAGAGAAGCGCGATGACACAACGCTGGTGATTTATTGCAAAATAAAAGGCAATTATCTTTTTACAAAAAATCTATTGTTTGGACTAAAAAATTAAAACATTAGTATTTTAGTATGTTGCTTGTAGAATAATCTGATAAAAAATCAGAATGATTGTATGTAGGTTTAAAAATAAAGTTTTTAGAGGTGTCTTCAAGATTCTTTCCATCGTATCAAATTAGTTGTATTATGTTTTCAACACACTATCTACCTAGCATAGGTATATCCTGAAGAATATCATATATATTTCTGATTTTGTTTACTGTAGTCGATCTTATACTTTTATTGTTTCTAAAACTTGCGTTTTTTGTGTTTAGGTCCTGTAAGCCCCTTAACTGATAAAATTACCAGCCTGTTATTTTACTGCACGCGTGCCTCGGAAAGCACGTAAAGCCGGTGGCCCCGGCTGTCATTCGTAGATCTTTGACAGTCGTTACGGGTCGTCAGAAGCCCAAAAGTCTGACAGCCAGTCTTACCAAGGGGGGGGGGGGGTTAGTCTCTTCATGTAAAATACGTAGTATAGGTATTCAGCTGCATCCGGTTAGACAGGAAGCCGACCGCAACATAGATGTCAAAAGGCTAGGTAGATTCGTTGTGTTCGAACTCAAAGCATTTATTTCAATTAAACCATTTACAGGCACTTTTGAATTGTCAAGAAGTCGGTCAGTCAGAAAAATTCGATTGACACTGTTAACCTTTGACCTTGGACAATCATATGGCTTATTATTTATGTGAAATCAGAGCCGACTGATATAATTATAAAAGAGTAATAAAAACATGGCCAACTTATCAAATGAGGCGATTTTAGTAACACCTTTAGGGACGCTACTTCACAGATGTGTAAAAAAGGATTTAGTTTTTATTGTGATTGTTTTTAAAAGTCGGATGACCTGATTCTATAAAACAAGACTAAGGCTCTGAAATCAAGGAGGGCTGAACACTTGGCTAAACGTGGTGATGGCAGGTGGAGCAGAGTCCTTTTTTTGACCCCTCCCGCTCTGGGTGGAGCGGAAAGGAGTGTCAGACTCTTACTGACTAAAACCCACCCGTGTTCATTCCTTAGCCTTTTATGTTCCGGGCCAGCGGTAACCCTTTCGGACAATCCCGCTGACTGGAGCAGAGCCTTAACGGAATGATTGCCGAGAAACGGTAGAAGGGCTTTGGCAGACCAATAGCCAGGTGGGCGGGCGACCTGCAGAAGATCGTGGGGAAGACATGGATGAGACTCGCACAGACCAGCGGGGTAGTTGCGTAACACACTAACAATAAAAATGGCTTTAATTTTGTCAGGTCAACAACATTAATTGTATTATTTACGTTACATTTATGAAGCACTAGCTTCTGCCCGCGACTTCGTTCGCGTGAAATTTCTTGTTCCCCCGACCCACCCCGTCGCATCTCATCGCCTGCCCGCGCTATTACTTCGTTTTTGCTTAGCGTTCTTACTGACTTTTTTTCTTTTTGCTCGGCTCCTAAGGGTCATAGCGTGATGTTGTTATAGCCTATAGCCTTCCTCAAGAATTGAGCTATCAAATGCAAAAAGAATTTTTTAAATCCGACGGCTAGTTCCAGAGATTAGCGCGTTCAACCAAACATACAAATCTTCAGCTTTATATAACATTGGTATTGGTATACTCGTACATTGGATAACCAACCTCCTTCATTGTGATTAATAGTGTGTTTCGCAACTAGGGTGCTGGGTAGCATGGCACAAAGGGAGGAACTATACTCAGTAATGGGTAGAACAAGGCTGCTAATGGTAACGATGATGATGAATCTTTCATAGTTTGAATTTTTCCATTGCCAATATCAGCGTTAATGTATAGTAGTGTAAATTTTATTCAAACTTATGTTTCATAAATTAATATTATTTCAAGTTAAACAAATATCAACTTTATTTTAATAGTTTTTAAGTTGATTTCAGAGTGACTAGCACTATTAAAAAAAGTTATAAAAATGTTTCAAGTTGTAGCGAAAACTGAACTTTATCATGTAGGATTTAAAGTTATTTTTCCGTAAACTCATATTTGTTTACATTTTTTCCAAATAAATCGCGAATGCAGATTGGACTGTTTTTTGGTCATGGCCACGAAACGCACCCATATGGTAATGCAACGAATTAACAACAAAAGAAACATACATTTCCTTACTAAACCGACGTTAGTGGCAAAATTTATTAGGGTTAGCGTTACGTTTAGAAAGCGCGTATAAACTAATTATAATGCAATTTCGCTTCACATTACACCGGCGCTTGAGCAACGGCGCGGGCGGGTATTTTACAAGATTTCGAATGTAACGCGCCGATTTGTTAAGTGGGCTAATTGTCAAACTGATTGCTATTGATATTTTTGTTATTGTTTGAGTAATTACTCAAGTCGTTTTGGATATTTAGGGCTTGTATTGATCGCTGTTGATTAACACTGCGCAGGCGGCGGTTTCGCTCGACTAACGTCGAATGGAGCAGGCATGCAGCCTCTTGGCATTAGTGTGTTACAATAAACGCACTAAATAGAGGTGTCGGAAAGTGTTGAGAACACTTTGTCAAAGTATGTATACAGTCCTTGCGCAGCAATGTTCGCTCTGATTTTGCATTATTGTCCAAATCACGGTGATCTTTATTCTCATTCAAATAAGGTTGCTTTTGGGTTGCCGCCATTGACAAGTCTGTCAAAATCATTGTGATCTTTATTCTATTCACGATAAGGTTGCTGTTAGGTTGCTGCTGTCAGAGGTAAAATAATTTTGAATGGACTTGTAGGTAAGATATGTGAGAACTACGAACCAAGCCTTACCGCTTGCTTTCTTAAAACCAGAATTTTAGATCTTCAATGTGGTCTTGATAGTAGTTTTAAAATCAAACGATCATAATGAAGTGAAAACTTCTTTAGACTTTGCGTTTTTTCTGAACTACGAAAAAACCGCCACGCTAAATCGGGTATAATCGGGTCGATGACGCTGAATCGTCTATATACGGCGCTGAATCGCGTATACTCGGCTCCAGTCGGTCGATGACGCTGAATCGTATAGACGATTCAGCGTCATCGCCGAGTATACGCGATTCAGCGCCGTATATAGATACGGCGCTGAATCGCGTATACTCGGCTCCAGTCGGTCGATGACGCTGAATCGTCTATATACGGCGCTGAATCGCGTATACTCGGCTCCAGTCGGTCGATGACGCTGAATCGTCTATATACGGCGCTGAATCGCGTATACTCGGCTCCAGTCGGTCGATGACGCTGGATCGTGTATACTCGGCGCTGAATCGTGTATACTCGGCTCCAGTCGGTCGTTGACGCTGAATCGCGTATACTCGGCGCTAACTCGCGTATTTTCGGCAGTCGGCGTACGTTTTAAGTTTTCCCTTCTATCGTGAGGCCATAAGCATACTTTTATTTATTTCAATGTAACTGCTTTATGTCCCGGTCCTTACTTAATAAGAAAGGAACGATAACGCCTACCTTTCTACCGTAGTCCGGTTAAAATATTAAGGCTCCTACAAAAAGACGCGAATCGCGCGCGACCCAAAGGCACCGCTCGTTGCGCGACTTACGGTGCTTTTGTGTCGCGCGCGATTTTATCGCGTATCGCGCCTGTTTGAAGGAGCCTTTACGCTACTAAAGATAAACTTTAAGTACCTATGTACCTACCCCTGATACAATGTGGTAAATCACGCTTAATGCTATAATTAACCTTTAATCACGTAAAAGGCAATAGAAGTACGTATTCCCGTTAGTGTCCCAGTATCCGTTAACATGTCAGATTTTTTATCATTACACTTTTCCACTAATAATAAGTTAAAGTTTGCGAATGTCAACACATTCTTGGTAATATTTTGCACAATTTAAATGACAACACTGACCGAAAAGTTTAATGGTGTCAAAACTACGCAATCACAAAAGTTTATTATTAAGAAAAAAATGAAAATTCTAAGTTCTGACAGTGAACTAGCAAACCACCACGTCGCGTTGATCAACTAGCCACCCTGCGACGAGAAACGTAAAGGTAAGAGTGTTAATTTTCTAAAATATTTGAGTTTATTCTTTAGCGATATAAACTATAAATTGGGGTGAATCTTATTGGAAAATAAATATTTTTAGGCATCACATTTATTGGTACTCAAAAACCCCTAGTTGACCCATTACCCGTTAAAGTCGTACTTTTTTTTACCGGATATTGGTACACGATCAACCCGATTATACAATTACACCGAAACCCGTTATTGTACACTTATTGCCTTGAAATAGGTCACATTTTCCATTAAAACTGTAGAATACATTTCTGCCGGTTATTGGGACATGAATTAACAGTTGCATTTAAACCCGGCATCGTTCTTAATACCTTGAGTTAAGTCTTATTTTCCTTCACTCAACTTTTTTAGTTTTTTCTGTATGATTTTTATATTTTGCACATTGTGCTTTACTAATCTGCTGTTCTGAAATCAGGCTTTTCTATGCACATCGTATGGTGCGCTTTTCTTCAGAGCGACAAACTTTCATGATGCGATGTGGGGGCACTTGTTCTTGTAACGGAGGCAAGGAGGCAAAGGGGGAATTTTAACCTTACGGTTTTGTGTGCTTTTAAATAATTTGAACCACCATTTTTTTATAGTTAGTTTCATAAGATATTTTAATAGTAGGTACCTATATATATTATTTGATACGATTTTTTTTTCAACTAGCCATGACTGATAGGCAGAAGGCTATATAAAAGGCCATGGAGGCAGTCAGAAAAGGGGCCTCAGTTTCAGCTGCTGCCAGGCAGTTCAGTATCCCACGATCGACGTTGGATGATAAGATAGAGCGTCTACAATACTCACAAGAGATGAAGAAGAGCATTTGAAAAGGTGGATTATTTTTATGGCTGATAGTGGGTTTCCAATAACTAAGGCGCAGTTATTGGATAGCGTCAGCTTACTGGTAAAAAAGATGAAGCGAGAAAACCCATTTTAAAATGACCGACCAAGTCAGCATTGGTTTGAATCGTTTATAAAACGACACCCCGAAGTAGGCCAACGAGTGGCTCAAAATTTGACGCAAACCCGTGCCTTAGTCAAAGAAAGTAATCTAAGAGCTTAGTTTAAAGAAGTGGAAGATTACTCTATAATGACTCATTTAGAAGAAGCTATTAGAGATCCACGAGATCCATATTCAATTGTGATGAAAGCGCATTCTGGCCAGATTTTATTTTGACCAGAAACTCCTAGTAGCACCACAAAAAGTAAAGTTAAATTACCCAAAAAAACTAGAAGCAAAGACAAAAAAAGAGGAGAATAAAGTTCAAGCAAAATAAAAGAAAATTAAAAGATCAGAGCTTGGAGTTGATAACAAGAAACCTAAGAAGAAATCAGTAGACACTGACATCACAAATGAAGATTGTTTTTGTCGGTTATGCCAAAGAAGCACGAAATTAGACTTGATACAATGTGTGACTTGTAGGACCTGGTATCATACGATTTGTGCATAAGTTTCGCCAAACGAAGTAACGTTTACTTATTATTTATTATACTTAACGTATACTTGTTCATCAAACGACACGTTACAATACATACAGTATTGTAACGTGTCGTTTGATGAATAAGTAATGTAAAGCGTTGGGTTTGATTGCCTTGTCAATTATTCGTAAACCTGATTTAAATAATCACAAAGCTCTTAAGTTTTCTCGTCCATTATTTCCTTACACTAAGATGAGGCTTTTAAGCTGGGTACCTAATTTTAATTAAAAATATTGTTTAACTGTGATCCTGTATCCATTATAACTATTTTATATTTCGAATTGAATCAAATGATACTCGTTTTTTATGTACGTGATATTGTGTAGATTTGTTTGAATATTTCAAGCTGACACGAAGTGAATTCTTCTCATTTTTCCTAGTGATTTCATTACATTCTTCCAAATATTAGTTGTAAAGTTTTTTTGCATAGTGTAATTTTAATTTAAACATTTTTTATAGTATTTTTTAAAAAGTGACCAGATTTGTATTTTTTTAAAGACTTAACTTTTTATAAGACTGCTCGTGTTTTCCTTGGAAGGTAAACCTAACCTAAGAGTTTGTTAAGTATTTAAAGGAATAAATTGTGATATTTGAAAGCCAAGTGCAATCATAGTTATATAGTACTTGATTGTACCTATTTACCTTATACATAATGAATGATTGTCTAGATACCTAGTTACATTTTTTAATTGAGACTAAGAGATAAGTATTTTTTTTTTTGACTAATTTGTAAGTAAACCAATAGATTTATGTTTCATTTTAAGCATTTCGTAGTTGATTGTTTTATTTTTATCTGTTTTTTTTAGGTAAACTAACGGAAAACTAAAGTTCTAACAAATGTCTGAAATAACTAATGTTAAGTATACCTATCATTTATATAAAATATATTAAAAAAAAATCATAACTAATAACATCTTTTCTTTGAATATGTAGGTATAGACCCCATGACTTGACAAGACCCTTTCTTATTTAACTCACATAGAAATTTAAAAATAGTATTTCTGTGCACTTTAACGTAAAGAAATAGAGTTCAAATTGGCTATGAAAATTACCGGATTCTGGGACAATTTAACGTTTACTAGTACAAATCTACCGGGTACTGGTACAATTGGTCCTTTATGTATATTTTTTGTATTATTGTTAAATAAAATTTGCACTAATTTAAAAAAAGCATATAACACTAAAACTTTATTAAATTATCTATCTAGTCATGTAGAAATTGTATTTGTAAGTCTAGCAGTTATAGCATAGTAGACTTGCAAACTCTGTGAAGTTCGAAACTTCATGGTTACTGGGTCGTTTACCTTACTTTTACCAAAAATATTTGCATGATTCGTATCAGGCATTGAACAAAAATAATATTGGCAATCAAGTACGAAACGAGTCATGTTTCCGGGATATGGTGCCGACAAACCTCGAATTTATTTTATGTGTTCCGTTTACACAGTGTTCACGCTAAAAATGTATCGAGGACTTTTATTATAGGTAAGTGGGTGTTGGAAGAAAAGCGTTATGTTTTATAAAATAAGATTCTAATTCTAATGGTAAGAAAATACGTTATGTAATTATTATCATCTGCAAAGCCTTTTCTTAACTATATTGGGGTAGGCTTCCAGTCTAACCGGATGCAGTTGAAACCCAGACGAAAATACGTTACGTAATATTGAGATATTTTTTTGATATTGAGAAAAAAAAGAGTTTATGATTTTCTATGGCGTATTAGATTTTTTTTTTCTTAAGGGATAACAAACAAGTGAAATGTTATTTCCGGTTATTCTTAATATACTACATTAAGAATAACCGGAAATAACATTTAACTTAAGAAATACACTACCCACTACATTTAAGGCTCCTTCACACAGGCGCGACACGCGATAAAATTGCGCGCGACACAAAAGCACTGCAAGTCGCGCAACGAGCGGTGCCTTTGTGTCGCGCGCGATGATATCGCGTGTCGCGCCTCTTTGTTGGAGCCTTTACTCGTGAAATAAAAATTGCAACGTTGATAAAGGGGGCGTTGTTGGTAAACATTTAGTGAAACTGTCACTAAAATCGTAATGACAAAACAAGATGGCGGAGTTAGGCACGATTTTGACTACACGTCAAAAAAACCTTGCAGCGTTAAAGGTATCTATGAGACACGCAAAACAGCGAGCCTGGTAGCCCTTAGCCCAATAGATTATTTTTATCCCGTGGTTTATTGTGAGTCTTAAATTTAAAAAATTAGAATTTTATTTTCAATTAGAACGTCAATTGACCCAACTATTAATTAGATACTTATTGCAACTTTTTACAACCACAAGTCCAGGTAAAGCCCAAATAAATCACCGCCAGTTAACTTTACGAACGCTCATTAAAACGTAAAAGACCATTCCCAATTTCCTCCGAACACGAAATGTATGATTAAAAGGTAACCTTCGTGCTGCCATCAGTAGATGGTAGGTGGTGGTAGACGGTGGTAGGAGGTGGTAGGCCGACAGTGTGTCGTTTCTTACCCAACAGACGTAATTACAGGACAAACAATGAGTTTTGAAACCGCACGGTACAGCCGGTGGTCGCACGATCTTGAGATTTGTCTGGAGCGCTAAGATGACGCTTCTATTTTATTTAAATTATTTAAAAATTGATCATTGAAAAGTATTTATTATGGTTTTTAAATTTTATCCCAAAAAATCTTGTTAATTCTGTGAATAAACCTAGATGTCTTCCGCTAATTATAAATAAAATAGGAATATACCTATAAAAAAATAACCTTGTTATTTTATATAATTGGTTAGATAATAGCTATTGGTAGCTAACTGTTTAAAATCGTACATGGATATAATAAATTTTATCGACACTTACATCTCAATAAATCAATAAGAACAACATTAACAACTACATGCAACACACACTACTTACAAAACTAACAGTCAAGCTCTATAAAGCAAGTGTAGAAACAATTTATTTAAAAATAAATTGGCACTACAAATGAACAATGTACTTAATGTGTAACTTGTATGATTGACTTATAATGAAATTATTTAGAACGTAACTGCCTATCAATAGGGGCTTGTTATTACATGAACTTGTCAAGTTATAAATTAATTATTACAAGTTAATAAATACGTGGTAGGATCTTATACTGTTTTTTTCGTAACTTCCCGTGCAGTCGAAGTAATAGAAGCAGTCCCCTAGCTCGAAAAATAAAGTAATCTACAGATCATTCAGCATATCAGCTACTTACAATTTTCCCAAGGATCTTCCTATCCATGCCGAATCTCAACTCCAAAAACTCACTTAATTTTCTTGATTATGAGTTGATCCGATACTAAAATATGTAAAGAAAGAAAGAAATAGTACTGTAGTATATGCAACTTAATATCAAACCTATAATAGGGAATAAAATAAATACGCGTGCACTTTTTTAAAAAATAAGACATATTTAGTGTTAGAGATAGAAAGAGATACATCTTTCTTCTCTTTCACGTAACGAAATGTGCCTAAACGTGACGCATCCATAAAATTTCACTCTCAATTCTCGTCCAATTATTATCAAATCGCCGCCTAAAAGGTATCACTTCAAAAATATAATAAAAGTTCACAAATAACCTAGTCAAGAAGCATCATCTTAGCCACCCAGATGTAACGGAACATCGGGGTAAAGGTTGTGACAGACAGCCGTGAAAAGCCTCCAGCTGCTGCACATTTTAGTGGCGCGGACTAGATTTCGCTTTTCGTAATTGATTTTTTAGTCTTTATGCTTTTTTAGAAGATTTTAGTCGGTCATGGACTCATGGCTCAAGATTAGTGGTTATCAAAGGTTTGTTTACTGGTTATTCTGCACCTAATACAGTGTCATCATGGATTTCTTCCGTGCATGTTATGCCTCACGTTTGCCTTATCATAAGTACCTCAAACTGATATTACAAATAGAAAATATTAGATTTTTTGTATATTTGTTTGTTTGTTACGCTTTCACGCATTAGCGTTCCATCCAAATCCGTTCTGTTGTATTAACGACAGAACGGATTTGGATGAAACTTGGTACATGAGTAGACCATGACCTGGATTAGGACATAGGATACTAGGACACTAGATCAAAACTTATGTGGGTGAAACCGCGGGGCGCAGCTAGTTGGTAACATTCCCGAAATACTCCAAATTTTAGCTGGTTTTTTGCTTTGAGAACTCAATGTAATGTCACTCTATTTTGTTGGCACTTGTAATATGAATCACTAGCTTCCGCCCCCGGTTTCGCCCGCGAGGTATGTCAATAAAAACTATCCTATGTCCTTCCCTGGGATGCAATCTATCTCTCTGCCAAGTTTTATCGAAATCCGTTCAGTGGTTTAGTCGTGAAAAGGTAACATACAGACAGACAGAGCTACTTTTCAATTTATAATATTAGTATGGATATAGCAAGTCAATATGAATTAGGTAGCAACATATGGTATGATGCTAGTTTGTACTGACTCCCCAGGATACACCGGAGTACTGTAAAGTTCCTTTGTTTGTCTAATGAATCCATTAGGGCTGATGATTTAGACACGAAAGGTTACAATGATAAGTTATAAACGAATTTACTTTACCCTAAAGGTTCCATGTCGGTAAATAGGCAACACATTCGTTCCTCACTCAAATATGTATTCACTTCGAAGCTACATTATTGTACTGTGTGTATTAAGTCCTCATTATCTTTAGTCTTCAAAAGCTTGCTATTTTACAGTGTTTACAACAGATCATCTTCTTCTTCTCTTCGTTTAATGGCTTTTGCGGAAAAACCACCACAATTTAGCCAAAAGACAACTGACATTGTTGTTGTCATAAATTGTCATTGTTTTTTTTTATTATTTGAAATGCTTTGGCTCTTGGCTCTAGTCTAGGTCAGAGATGACGTAGACAAAGTCTACGATGGAGTGAGCTTACTCAGGAGAAGCCTGTTCACTCTTACTTTGAAGAGATTCGGGTTGTATGCACTCGGAAACACAAACGCAGGTAGAGAGTTCCACTTGTTTTTACATAACATAAACTTTTTTTGTCGACCTTCTTTCAAAACGATACTTAGAAACTTTTTTCTTCTTCAAAATCTTAGTGTTATGAAATTCATAGCAGCCCTTGAAACTTATCATAGGTTAGGTACCTATGATAAGTTTCAAGGGCTGCTATGAAAACGCACGACGACATTATCAAGCTACACATTTCCAGCATAAGCTAACTTCTCATTGTACGAAAAGCCAATGCGAGATCAGCTAAAACCGGAGATGTATAGCTTGATTTATCGTCGCGTCGTGTGTACCATCTGTTTAAGCGCGTTCTATCGATTCGCATAAACGGCTCTAAAAAGTGGTGCCTGCAAATTCTTCTTTCATACTTACTGTGTAAAAGAGAGATGTTGCAAAAGTAAACTCTTAAGAATGTATGGGACACGCACACAGGACACATGAGGGCTGTCATGGAACTTAAACATTAGTTACGAAATACGGGTGTAATGTACAGACGCCAGCACATCAAGCTACTGCTATCTGTCAAATTTCTTTAATAGATTTTCAACTTTATCGCTAAATTATAAGGTTCAAAGTTGATTGGGAAAATTTGACAGTTTCGGGTAGCTTGATGTGCTGGCGTCTGTACAAGTCAGTGTACACTGCCTACCCATTCGGGGAATACAGAAATAAATAAATAAAAATAAATGGGAATGGGAATATAAAAATAAAACGTTTGACAAAGTACAAAATATTCCGTATTTTTTCTCCGTTTTAAATGTAGGTCAGTATATTATAACAGTACTAAGAAAATTAAATGCTAACTTTATGAGATACAAACGACCCAACATTTGCATGTTTCGGCTGTAGCACGGCTATTAGCGCATCCTTCATATAATTTTATTGTATGGCCTCCAATACCGTTACCGTACATTAAATGAAATATTCACTGTAAATTGAACTGTAACTTGATATTTATCTGAGGGGATCTGTTATTGTAATGTTCGGGGCTGACATGATGGTTGTCGCAGCGGCGGATGATGTCAAATCATGTCACGAAAGACCAATTTTACTTGTTTTTCTACATATACGCACCAAATAACTAGGTAGTGATAAAAGGGAACCGGCAGAAGCCTACTCATGACATCATCATCATTTTCTTAGCCTTTTCCCAACAACGTTGGGTTTTTTTTTTTTTTGAGGATGGCAAATCATCAAATGTCCCCTTCCGCTCTGGGTGGAGCGGAAAGGAGTGTCAGACTCTTACTGAGTAAAACCCACCCGTGTTCCTTCCTTAGCCCTTTATGTTCCGGGCCAGCGGTAACCCTTTCGGACAATCCCGCATCAACAACAACAACGTTGGGTTGGCTTCCATTCTAACCGGCTGCAGCTGAATACTAGTACATTTACATGGAGCGACTGCTTATCTGACCTCCACAATTAAATTACTGAATAAAGGCCTTATTACTGAATAATTCCTGCAAACAGGCGCGACGCGCGTGACACACAGGCACCGCTCGTTGCGCGACTTGCGGTGCCTTTGTGTCGCGCGCGATTTTATCGCATGTCGCGCCTGTTTGAAGGAGCCCTAACACGATACCCCTTGGCAAGGCATGGCTGTCAGTCTATCGGGCTTTTAACTACACGTAGGTGGTCTAGTTTTTGATTCTAAACTAGTTTATATGAACTGAGTAATATAGATTCCATCAAACATTAACTTAGTCTTTAAGCAATAGTTACTGATACCAAATGTGTTTCTTTCTTCCCCTTTAATCCTATCTAGGATTTCATCATGTTTCAAAAGCTTTTTCATGTAACTATATATCGGAATTACCGACACGTGTTGCATTTATCAACCTTTCGATAAAATTATCGCATGTGCACAAGACGTAAGTAATACAGATCTGATCTCGCAGCGCATTCGTATTTGTGTAAAAAGTTAGTAGATATAGTTAAAATTTACATAACGTCACGTCATCGCGTCACAACTCGTGAGATGCTTATAAAAAGTTGACGTATTGACCCAGTAGTCTACATTGAGTAACGAAAGATTTTCTTCGTGACGATAGCAACTGAATTGGTTTCTTCCAAGTTACTCTTCTTCATCTTCGTGTCTCTGGCACGACTTTCACAGATCTTGTTGACCCAAACCTTCGCCACTTCCACGACGTCGTCGGTGGCAACGTAGAGGTCACTTTGACTCCAAGTTTTAGGACACTGAGTGTGGGATGGAGGTAGAGGAGGTGGAGCATGGTTTGCGACATAACTCCGCAGAAATTATTGTTTACTATTGATTGTGATTACTTTTATAGAAAAGGTTAGAATTATGTATTAGGATAACCTACGGTGTCCAAATGGGCATTATTTAAAGGCGAAGGGGGCCGTAAAAACTTTTAACAAAAAAAAACAACTTCCAAAAAAACACTACAAAGTGAAAAATAACTAATTTCAGAAGTCTGTATTTTAGTTTTTGTCACCGACTTCCAAAATTAGTTATTTTTCACATTGTAGTTCTTTTCAGAACTGGATTTTGATAAAAATGAGACCAATCTGGAAATATATCCTTTTAAATAAAAAAAGAATTTTGCAAATCGGTTTATAAATGACGGCGTACTGAGGTAACAACGATAAAAAAAATACAACCGGATTGAGAACCTCCTTTTTTTGAAGTTGGTTAAAAAACCAAACCGAATTTTTATGAAATTCTCAGCCGGATAAATTATCACTTACCCGCACAACATCGTGAAACAGGACAATGAACGTTCACATTTTTTCACGATGCTTCACATCTTTTGATAAGAATACTTGCCAATAATAGTAAATCGGGATCGACGGCGTAGAGAAAACCTCAATAGCACAGAAACCCTACAACTGCTAATCTTTATGCAACTTCAATGACCTTGTATTTTCCTGCCTTCAAAATAAGCCGTTTTATCCATTCTCGCACAGACACGCAAAATTCTTAAGCTAATCTCGACCCTGATGATTGTCAATGTTATGTCGGAGGTACTACAAGAGTAATGCATATAAACAATAGGACATAATCACATAAGCGTCATATAATTTTATAAATTCGCATTAAGACAGCCTTGCATAGTTCGCGAAGTATGTACTCATTAATACTTGGTCGTGTTCACAAGTGTGCAGTCATAAACGCAGCATTAAAAAGCAGAGTATTGAGAGGTTGATTTAGGTGTTAATCTAAAAATTTAGGGGTCGTTAAGCCAGCAAAATAAAGAAAGCTATAATAACTAAAGCTAGGGCTTCACTATTGGCGTGCAATTGGAGAGGCCTATATCTAGCAGTGGCAGGCTGATGATGGGAGCATCATACGTAGAAAGAGCCTTTTTTTGAGGCTCTTCTGTCTCACACCAGAGGGGCAATCCTCGTAATTTTAAGACCGTTCACAGTCTGATCACGGTCTCAATCTGTCAAAAATACCTCTAATTTCACTACATTTTTGACATTGATTGTCGCCGAGATAAAATTGCGACTAGATTTTGAATGTTTTTAATTACGAGAATAGGTCTTCTGGGCAAAGGCCCGCAGAGGCTTCTACTCCTTCTGTCTTTGTTGACACGTCTAGCCTAGCAAGAAATGAGAGAAAACTCCACGACAGCAAATGAAAGAGAGTTTTCTCAGAATTCTCTCTATTGCTCAATCGTGAGTACAACGCTTAAGACCAGTCTAGACTATTTAAAACCATACCTAATTAACACGCCTTAAATTAACCACGAATGAAGTCATCAACACATAATTGTTGCGTCTATGAGAACCCCTTAATAACAATGTTGAGACCAGACTAGAAATTATATGAACTTTAGTACTAACTACTTAACTACTATCTCAGAGAGTCGTTAAAACTTCTCACATTGTACAATTTTACAGTTCCGTGATTTTTGGTAGGCGACTGTGTAATTATTTTATATGATGAGAGTTTTGGGTAATGGGCCGGGTTATAACACACTTAGAAAGAAGATTCCAAATTAAATGGCAAATACGCAAGTAATAACAACAGGTACTTACCACTTACATATATAATTCTCATGTTTAAGCAATTTAAGGCAAATATCCAACGTTAAAACTTTGAGTGAGCTGTCATTCCACGTGATTCTTAGGATTGACAGCTGACTTCACAAAAGTTTTAACGGTGAGTTTTACAGAATGGATCCGCAGACATTGAGGACTTAACTCCTTTTTCATAACAGTAAAAATAGTGAACCTACTGAGTAAATCGTGAGAGTGAGCCTTTTTAAGTACAGCAAACCCTAGTAATTGCTAGATTTAAAAAATTATTTGACCCAGTCTGTGCGATTCTCTATGCAACATTACTAGCCCCTGTTTAACATTGCCATTTACAAACTCAAAAAATCACCAACTCATACAGATCTTTCTCTACCATCACTTCCACCCAACACACATCCCAATAAACTCTCCTATTTGTACAGAACCACTTGACATTAGAATAAAATATTTAATTGTTTGGCTCAATGTTAGTCATTGTGCGTTTGGAAAGTGCCTGACGTCTGGCGAGCCGCGTCTGAACGTTTCATTGTGTCGCCTTTGAACATACGATTTGGTCACAACCTATTTGACAACATTGAATAGATGCTTTTGTTTAAGTATTTCTTAATACTTGAGGTCTTAAACTTTAGCTGGCCTTGATTACATAATCTAGAGATAAAAGAGGAATACCCACTCGGCAACAACGATAATAAAGAAGAGATTTTTTTTTCGTTTATTTGCGGGCCACATAACGCAGAGAAAAAAACAAACACAAAAAGAACAAAATACGAGAAAATATGCGTCACATCCACGCAAAACAGCCATCACTCATTATATTACTAAGACTTTAACTAAAACCCTAAATAGCTTCTGAATTGCAGTAGAAACAAACTTTAGCTTCATAATAAGTTTTTAATAAAGTGGGTCGTTGATTGGGCCGGCCTCCCCAAGAAGCGTATAGTCATCGAATGATATAATATGATTGTTATCTTTTACTTGTTTAAAACAGGCCGTTAAATGAATAAAACATCATCCTAAAGTTAAAGATGAATCTGTCTGTCCTTCAAACAAGTTTCTTCATTATTTAACACAACCAAAACCCTTGTGGCAAGTTATTCTCTGGTACAAAGCAGACCACACTCATCCCAGCGTTAGAATTAGTAATGTATGTTAAAGTCAAGCGTGGGCTATACGCATTGTGAACAGCCTTTGTATGCGCGTACGTTGAATGAGACTGCATGTATTGCAAGTACCTACATTCAAAGAGGCGAAAGATTAATAGATTGAAGATGTGAGTTTGTATTTCTTTAGTTACCAAACGGACAGTATAATTTGGACTGCGGTTGAATTTGGAACCATACTTTTAAAAGTTTACTGCATTTGACAAGTTCGTACTTTGCTTTGACTATCAGCGCCAGCATCCGAGGTCAGCTTATCGTAATCAGTGGATAATGTGGGACTCCTAGGCCACAGGCCTCCTCTCTAGGAGCGGAGTGGGTTATAACCCACTACCGTTCCTAGAGAGGAGGCCTGTGTGGTGGATTATAATCCACCACGCAGGCCCAGTGCGGGTTGGTGAATATCACATTTCTTCGAATTTTTGGTCCTAAGAACTGTCGGATCCTTGTAACATTTTGAGAGTAGTAGTGAAAACCAACCCACAGTGGGCCCGAGTGGTAGATTACGGCCCACTCCCTCTCACTGGGAGGAGGCCTGTGTCCCAGCAGTGGGAACATTATAGGCTGATTATTGTGATAAAATAATAAACACAAAGCAAAGCTTGGATTCGAACCTACTACCTATAACTCATAAGTCGCAGCCGTTTCTACTGGACCATCACTGCTTGCAGATCAGCTTATGCTGGCTATGTGAGGTGTGTAGTGGGTAGTATGACATTTATGTCAACGGGATAATATACAGGGTGCATTATTAACTTAAGCAAGGTCGAGGCGTCTTGCGTTGCGCCCACGCAGACTTCGTCTACAAAAGCTTTTAACTTTGACCTCCTTACTGCTTGATGGTATATTTTTTGTCCAGATCATAGATAAGATACAAGACCATCTCGTTCATAAGATCTAACTGGGTCAGAAATTAATAGGTACAGACGCCAGCACATCAAGCTACTACAATCTGTCAAATTACTTTAATAGATTTTCAACTTATGCCGATTATAAAACCCATCAGTCAAAACCATCAAAATAGATACACCACAGTCTGCGCCAGCGCTTCTTTACCAACGGGTTTCACACGGCGACGTAAGCGCAGCGTAACTGCGGCATGTTAATGTGCTTGAACTTAATTTATTGCCAGCAATAAGGGTACTATTAGACGTAGTTATTCAATCAGATATATGGGAAATACAGCTTGGATGATATGTTATTGAAACTAGGGCTGCATTCGTAATTGTGAATGTTACAAAATGAACCGCTGCGAAGTATTGAAGTCAGATATATACGTGAAAAATTTACGTGTGAAAGTATATGAAAAATTACTCAGTTTTTTTAAGGACCTCAATAAATACTGAAACAGAAAAATATTCAGCACGTCCATTCGAAAGCTTAACTATAAAAGAATATATTTTTTACTTCTGCAACCCAAACCAAACTTTTTAAAATCTGACTGAAAAATGACTCGGTGAAGGAAAATATCTCTAGGAAACTTGGGCGGTGGTGGTCTGAAACCGTCAACATGCAATGAGCAAACTGGTGACAAATCTCATTCCTTCTTTGCAGTCCCTTTTTTCAAAGAGACTGGCACTATAAAATTTCACCGAAATTGAAAGTACGTTTAACATATACTTTGTAACCTCCAAAAGTTATCCAAAGACAAAACAGCTATTTTTCGAGGCAAAGGAAGCTAATTCCACAGCAATTATATCTACAAAGTATAACTAAGTACATACACATGACAAGTACATTATGATCACCATTCAATTACATACGTCCGTCACCCACTTGCTCACTAGTGTTGGGACATTAGGAAGTCACCGTGCGCGAAGGAAATAGTGTTGTGACACCGCCATTTTGTTGCAACTGTCAGATGATATCTGTCAATTGTGATTTTTGTTGCATGTTTTTGTGAAAAAGAATAAAGCTACTTTTTTATTCTTATATGTTTTTGCTTCAAACAATCCCGATAATTGAAGTCCTCAATCTACCTTAACATAATGGGCATTATGACATAATACATTATGACATAATATAATATACATTAATCCTTATTAAATATTTTCACAAATATTTCATACAAATAATGTTTGAGAGATTACGTATTTTGATATTTCCACCTATAAATTGGTTACTTATTACTACCAGTACTGTCACTATTTTCCAGCCGATTATTCTATTAATATTGAATTCACAGCCAGTACTTAAACCGCTACTGTATCAAATCAGGCTGACTCATAGATCCTGTATGAAATTAAGTTGTCGATACACGACAAACAACCTATAAATTGTGCAGCGTAGATGTCTCGTCTATTCAAAATAATTGTGTCTGACTAACAACGCTGGCTAAAATAAATGAATCGACAGAAAAAAATACCAGCTTGTTGTTGTCCCACTGCAGGGTAGGTCAGAGCATTGATCACCATGATTGCTCTAGAGTCTAGATTTTTTTTTTGGATTTAAAGTTCGTCTAGAGTCTAGACGAACTTTAAATCCAAAAAAAAATCTGACATGGTGTAGACTTGTGCAACAAGAATGACGTTCTTAGAAGGCACATCCGCTAATTCCTTACACAAGAGTTCCAAAATGAAGTTCTAAATGACATTGCGCTGTTTAAATTTTTAGGATTACAAATCTATGGCGACAACATATCAGTTCTTACCGTTTCGACGTTACATCTATGTTTATTATAAGAACGCAAACGCAACAATAAACAATAACAACAACAAACAACAACAACAACAAACAAACAATATTCAACAATAACAACAACAAATAACAATACAACAATAATATTCAACAATATTCTATAGAATTAGAATATTGTTTGGGTCCAGTAGATGGCTACATTTATTGCGTTGACAGAAGCGTTGTTCAGATCGTCAGGGGTGCAGGACATTTGGGACACTCTAGCAGATGGGGCATAGTCTGCTCAAGAGCATTGCACTCATATCAGTAATTTACTATTACATTTTACTTTGTATTCACGCTACGGATACTTTAACCCATAAAGCCATTACCAGCCATAATAAAACTATTACACTCCGGAAAACTAATAGGAAATCATCTTTCCGATGGTATTTCTTCCGGATTTAGAAAGAAAACGTATGAACAAAATAGGATATTATGAGATGAACAACTTGAGGAAGTCAGTTTCATAACAGAAATTAAATCTTCGTTTTGAAGGCGTGTCGGCAGGGTGAGTGTTGATGTACGGAAAATTAGAAACCATTATTTAAAATGCCAAAGGGGCTTGTTATTTTGATGTGCAATTTGGGAGCATGCATGGCAAATATTGATTAAATGGCAAGATAAATATTAGAGTGTATTTAAAGCTGAATTTCGAGCTCCTCCTCAACAAGAGACAAAACTCCATGTATCAAGTATTTTAATAAAATTGGTTTTAAAAGGTTGAATGCCGTAATGATTGAGTCTCGCGTGGATCCACGTTCCACTCTTCGTGTGCTGTTAGTTGTTACGAAGGGTTAAGGAGTCATAATTACTAACCGTTTGTTATTAGCTGACCAATCACATAAGAGTTGATCAGTTTGATTAAAGATTAAAATACTTCATAGATGTTCCATATTCAGGAGTATAAATTTAGTTATGTGCCCAGCCCAGAGCAAAGACATCACTCTAGGGTATATCTAGTTCTATTCTTCTATCGCAGATGGATTTTCTAGATTTACTATACATCATAAATAATGTATACATACATTGTATACACTTGCTAAAATCGTTCTGTAATCTATTTTGACAGCTGTCAATTTCTTCCGTCTCTTTCTTAGTTTTCCTGTAAGACAAAGAGAGCAATATTAATTTTCTTGGTGCAAAGAACCTACATACGAATAGTTAAGTTATTATCTGTTCTCGTTACTACAACGCTCGCGATGCATTCCTATGTATGTACACCTACCGAGATCATGGACATACTTACTTCAGATAGTACACACGCAAGCAACTATTGTTCTCCATTTTGTAACAGTGTACCTCATGGTAACACTATTGTATGGCTTTTATTTACTAATAAATATCTATGAATAAACTGTTAAATGAAATTAAATTTTGTGTGCTAAGGCTTAAAGTTTAATTTGGTGTGTATGTTGCATATTTTAGTTGCAATCTTTGTAAATGTTATACTGTTATGAAGGAAATGCCATCGGTTCTGTGTATTGTTATGTTATTAGATGTTAAATTAAGAATATTGGTTGATTGTATACTGCAATACCATTGTTTGCTAATGTTAATAAGTGTTTTCAATATTAAAGAATAATGGTGCATTGGGAGTGGAGTGGACTAAACGGATGCAGCTTGATACCAGTATTTTACACGGAGTGACTGCTTATCTGACCTCTACAACCCAGTTACTGGGTAATACGATACCCTTTGCTAAAACTGGCTGTCAGACTTTCTGGCTTCTGACGACCCGTAAAATGTCAACGATCCACGAATGACAGCCGGGACCAACGTCTTCACGTGCTTTCCAAAGCACGGAGTGTATTGGTATGTAAAGATGGTCACCCATCCACAGACCAACCCTGATCGATCAAGCCTGATCGATCGACCCTTGTGACTGTTATTAATAACTACATAGATTGAACATGTCTAGATTTAAACATAGAACAGAAATGTGTAACCCAAACCAAACATAAATAATTAAAACAAATTCTAGATTATCTGTGCTACATACATAACATATTTAAATGTAGGTAACACTAATAAAACACAGGTTTTTATGACAATAACAGGTGGAGACATAATGGGACTGGTCTCAAGGATTAAATTCTTAAAATCATTTTAAAATACCAAGTGGGTACAAAGCAATTAACTAAGAGTGTAATTATTGTGTTATCTACTCTAGATAAATACTACATATTCATATTTATAAATTGTTTTAATAACTTTTTATATGGTTGGTTTAAAGAATGCGGATGTCCCTTGACCTAGTCGAGCAAAAACAACGAATTGTCTTCACCAAAGAAGCAGTATCGGCCTATAATGTTCCCACTGTAGTGAGACAGGCCTCCTATCGGTAAGAGGAAGTGGGACGTAATCCACCACGCGCGCCCAGAGTGGGTTGGTAGATGTCACATGTCTTCGAATTTTTGGTTCTTGGACATGTTTTCATACGATGTTTTCCTTCACCGTTTTGAGAACAGTGGTGATGAAATAATTTACACAAAGTATGGTGCCTGTCTGTGTTCGAACATAAGACCAGAAGTCGAGGTCGTTATCACTGGACCATCTGCTCTCCAAAGAAATGCTGGCTGAATAAAAAGACATTTAAGAAGCACACAGTAGAAGGATAGGATAAGGAGGAGGAGGTAAGGTATAGGATAGGTGTGGACGAAAATGATTTCAACAAAATAAGTTTACAATAAAAGCAGCAAAACTCCTTTTAAAATAAAATATTCGCCCTTATTGTTATCCAAACCATTAGGTTACAGGTACTTCATTTCATGGGTATGTATATTAAAGTAATTTAACCAATTTTACAAATATTTACAACAATTAATCAAACATTTTTTAAATAAAGTTAGTGCAGTTATATCACATGAATTTTATGAAGCAAAAGTTCAATCTGTCAGTCGTAAATCAAGTAAAATCATCTTACAAGCTGGCCCACGGTTATTATGAAGATATAAAAGTGATTATGTATGTATGTGCCCGCCCACTGCTGATCACAAGGCTGCCAGAATGTGGTGCAGCGGTAAGGTTGTGCTTATCAGCTGTGGTTTGGTCAAGGGTACCTAGATTAGCATTAGATGTAGGTTTTAGCCCTAGTCCTAGGCAAAAAGGTTTTTCTCCAGCTGGTAATTATTGGTAAAGTAGTGCTTTCTGATGAAAACTGTTACTTAGGATAAAGATGTACGGTCACCAAAGGAGATAAGTAACCAGGGTCGTCCGATATTGAAGTTTAGTAAGAAACCGATGGATGTTTTAATGTATAGAAAACAAACAGTTATTTTCTCAAATTAAAACTAATAAGAGTAAGTACTACTTCTAAGTTAACGTTAAAAAAAGATACGGCCGTTTATGCCGCAAAATAAGTGTATTTCGACACTCTCAAGGGAATCAAAATTTGAAGCCTACTATCCGTTGACCTAGAATCATGAAATATGACAAGAAGCAAGGTCATATAACACAAGTAAAGGAAAAAATCCGAAAACCGTAAATTGATAGTTACATTTAAAAAAATCCCGTGATAAACTATTTACATACCTACAAATTTGTACGGAACCCTCGGTGCGCGAGTCCGACTCGCACTCGACCGGTTTTTTTTTATTAAAACAAATAATAATTAATGTTATGTTTTAATTACATGATGCCGACGTTACTGGCCAATTACGACAGTTACTAATATTCATGTTAACCTTTAAAACTTGGTTCAAAATATTCAAACCTTCGAACAAATCGTTACTTGGCTTACCGTTCGTTTTCTGACACGACAAACTGATTCCTGATAGCTTGAGATTCTCGTCTCAGCGGTCACTTACCTGTAAAAAGGAAAATGAGAACATAAGTGGTGTGTTTTATACATAAAAAAAAAATAATATGTTAAACTGTAATATAATAATAATACCACTGTTTTATCTTCCGACAGACTTTCACGAGTTAAACGTAATTATGGATTAGCATCGTTTTTGTTTAGACAACAGTAATTTTACCATTATATAACAAGTCTTATGTATGACAAAGATATTAAGGAAATTCTGACGTTCAAAAGTGCCTCTGACGTTCAAAAGTGCCTTTAATGTGCCTATTTGAAATAAATGCTTTGACTTTGACTTTGAAACCTTTTCTTAGACTACTGGATGATGGATCATTACACTACTTTTGGACGCGTACCACGAGGGCTGGTTTGAGGTGGCGCGGGAAAAGAGTTTCTGGAAGGATTTGGGGGTGGCCTTTTCCCAGTAGTGGGACAGTATAAAAAGAAAACGGTGGCACTCCGGGAGTGCCGACAGAAGTGAGAACAAAACACAAACAGAATACTTTGCCACCACTCACTGACATATCGGATATACTTACATTAAAACCGAGTACATCCCGAGGACACCCGAATACATCCGAAACGGGTATTTTTTTAATCGTCTTATAAACAAAATACGCGCGGTGTCGCTTACGGTAACAGTGGCGCGAGTTCAACGGTTTTTCCCATTTCAAAAAATGCCCAACGCGCCTAAAGCAGTTTTCACTTCAAAAACTTCTGCAGACGATATCATCAGATTTCGAATAATTATTCTAAATTAACTTATTGTTAGTATCTATGTACTGGTAGTTACTCACAAGCCCTTTGACCAAGAAGTTTCATGGAAATAATGACATTACATCCGGAAAGCCGGAAGAATTACTTAGTTAATAAAATAAGCAAGCCATAAAACAACAATAAACCAATCGACGGAAGGAAAGTAAACATTTTTACGATAAAACACAACATAATACCATAATAAAATAAGATCACAGTTGTGTATTATTACTATTAGTAGACGCGATTAGCCTGCAGTCAATGATCGAAAGTGAACGTAGACACACACATACGCGCGCCGCGTGTGTGTCTCGACACGTGCTGGGTCTACGTGTGTATACGTGGACACGTGCTGTGTCTATGTGCGCTTGTTGCGTTTGCGCCGCAAGGAAGTAGCGCTGGCGCAGAGACAGGGACGATGGAAGTGATCTTGTCACGTAGTGATTTCTCCCATTTATTTTATGATTTTAATGGCACTTTGTATGGAGTTTCTTTGGTCATTAAACTTAGGTTTATAATGTCTTACTGAATTTTACTAGAGAATATAATTTTTTAACACAGAAAATTTAACTTTTTGGCGCGTTGAATTGCAAATGTTATCCGTGTGTGCAATTTTGGAATATGCCTACTGATTTATACGAGTTAAGTGTCCTATTTTTTAATATTTATTTATAATCTATAAAAAAATGAGTAACACATTTATTAAACTCATACATGCTCAAGATAAAATCGTGTAAAATTTTTAAAAGATAAAACATCACTATCGCTTCCAGTGAATTCGATATCGATCGTAAAACTAAGTAGCAGATAGATCACGACCGACAACAGTTACGGTGAAAATCTCAACACGAAACGAATTGTACTTACTATCGTTTTAATATCGATTACGTCCGCAGAAAATTGTCAAGAAAACCGCAATTCTGTTAATTTTTCAATATATTTTAAAGTACCGGGAAATGGGAAAAAGTTGCAGAATAACTCACTAAATTCGCTCAAGGTAATAAACACTCTATTTCAAAACTCATAGTATACATATTAAAACAAATTATTTGAGAGAAATTTTAGGTGGGAATCTGTCATGTTACGCAAAAGGTTAAAGATTAATAAAATAAATAAAATGCTATTATTTAAATAAAATCTAGTCTCTCTCTTAAGGCCTTGAATTCAGTCTAGCTAGCTGAGTTATTTATATAAAAGTCTGACTACGATTAAATTAAAATATTTATGCTTGTGAAGCGAATGACCACCATCAAGATTGGTAATTGTCGGTTCTAAAATTTTAATGATTCGTTGAATCAATTGACGTGAAACTTTGTAGGGACACTTAATTCAGTAGATTTCGTATCCGGGATTTTACTGGATAACGGTTTAAGACTGTTAGTCCTAATATGAGGATCGCAGTCCCAATAAAGATAGAAGAACTCTCGTGAGAAGATGTAACTCCAACCTGGTGAAGTGGAGCTACCTTAATAAAACGGCAGTAGGGTGTGGATGTGGGAGCTATAGGCTGCAAACTATGCTCCAGCTCCTATCCTGCCCAGGGCCCTAAAAATGCAGTCAAAGTGATCTCCGCACTGCCACCGACGACGCCGTGGAAGTGGCGAAGTTTTGGGCCAACAAGATCTGAAATACAGTCGTGCCATTGACACGACGAAGAAGAAAAGCCCCAAAGATCATCAAAAAAGGTATTCTTATCGCCAAATCGCACGACAAATCTTTACGACGACCTTAAAAACATTTCTATCCCTACAACACTCCTTAAAAAGACAGAGACAGCAAGAATTTACCAGCAACTTAAAGCTGAACCAAGAATTCGGCCGCAATAATTTCAGTTATGCCATTAACCAAATCTAAGTACATCTTAAAAGTTATCAAGACTACACTTAAGATCAATCTGTCATAGAGAGCTGTCAACAACACGGTTCTAAGACCCACGGAATCAAGATTAGCTGTTTGCTACAGTTGTTATCGTTAGAGCCATAACAGCCAAGTATTTCCAGTATTTATGATAAACGGAGGCTGAGAGAAATGCTATATTACTCTTGTGTATGTAGTTATGTCTCTTACAGATCAGTGAACTTTACTGTGTTTCCTTCTTACCACTAACAACTTTTGATACCAACAGACCAAGGCGATTTATAACACGTTTTTCTTGTCGTGATAAACTACGATTTTTCGCCGTGTGTAGGCACGGTCGTCAGTTGTATGGATCAATACGGAAGCTTGTTGACGACACGGCATCACTACGGTACGGCGCCGTCGCCGTATGCCATAGAACCGTGTTATATTAGAGTCATACGACTTTTGAAGTTGTGTTAAGCCGTCCCGTAGTAGTGACTGTCTATTAGAACATAACGCAACATCCTACCTGTATTCCCAGAAGGAGTATGTGTATATATACACACACTTTTCGCCAGTTGTATTTGTGGGTTATTCGTGACCGCGTGGGCGAGTAATATACAGAAGTATGTTGTAAATAGTAACGATTAATTTATTACGATATCAAGTAACTAAAGCTAGCAGTTACACTTGACACGAAAAGGTAAAATTAAATAATGTTACATGAAGAGTAAAACTAATAGAAACACGAAGCTCGCCGTAAACTATTACGGCGAGCTTCGGCGAGTAAAATATGATCGGGGGTCAGAGAGGACCTCGCACGATCGTAGTTCAGCACAGACTGAAGCTCTGAACCAAAACTCTCCCAAATCTGCCGTTCACTAAACAAAGGACGCGGCAAATCCACATCTGCCTTTTAAAAGTATAATAAAACACGAGAAATGCAGATGGGTACAATACAAGACAACTAAACATAATAGAACAATGAAGAACCTTAACTAAAAGTAAAGAATCATGAAAGACAATAGTACCTATAACTTAAATCGCTTGCAGATGTGATTCGTGGGAATAACACAAAAATGAAACTTTCTAAAAATAATTACAATAAGTTCTTCTATACAATACTACATTCTTAAAACTATGCAAGGGATGGGTACGTAAGACACAGTCCCCGGGGTCACCACTGTGGGTTATTCGTGACCGCGTGGGCGAGTAATATACAGAAGTATGTTGTAAATAGTAACGATTAATTTATTACGATATCAAGTAACTAAAGCTAGCAGTTACACTTGACACGAAAAGGTTTAATTAAATAATGTTACATGAAGAGTAAAACTAATAGAAACACGAAGCTCGCCGTAAACTATTACGGCGAGCTTCGGCGAGTAAAATATGATCGGGGGTCAGAGAGGACCTCGCACGATCGTAGTTCAGCACAGACTGAAGCTCTGAACCAAAACTCTCCCAAATCTGCCGTTCACTAAACAAAGGACGCGGCAAATCCACATCTGCCTTTTAAAAGTATAATAAAACACGAGAAATGCAGATGGGTACAATACAAGACAACTAAACATAATAGAACAATGAAGAACCTTAACTAAAAGTAAAGAATCATGAAAGACAATAGTACCTATAACTTAAATCGCTTGCAGATGTGATTCGTGGGAATAACACAAAAATGAAACTTTCTAAAAATAATTACAATAAGTTCTTCTATACAATACTACATTCTTAAAACTATGCAAGGGATGGGTACGTAAGACACAGTCCCCACAGTACCCCCCTACCAGTGATAAAGATCACGAAACACCTGCCTGATAGTAATCAGGAAATTTAACTCGCCTACCAGAACGGCGAGGAATATGCTTGCCAGGCCAACTTAGGTTCCAGTGAGTCTGAACCGGTTGCCGCATAGTTCACGGTGAGTCGGAACTATCTGCGAAGATGTCCCCAGTGAGTCGGGGTGGCGCGGGCGCTGCGTTATGCTCCAGTGCATCGGATGTGGTACAGCGACCAGAACGGCGAGGAATATGCTTGCCAGGCCAACTTAGGTTCCAGTGAGTCGGAACCGGTTGCCGCATAGTTCACGGTAAGTCGGAACTGTCTGCGAAGATGTCCCCAGTGATTCGGGGTGGCGCGGGCGCTGCGTTATGCTCTAGTGCGTCGGTGCCGCATAGTTCACGGTGAGTCGGAACTGTCTGCGAAGATGTCCCCAGTGAGTCGGGGTGGCGCGGGCGCTGCATTATGCTCCAGTGCGTCGGATGTGGTACAGCGCCGGGTTGAGGCTGGCTGCTGCGTCGACCAGGAGAGGAGTTGAGCTCTTCTTGTTGACCGGCCGAAAGTGCAGTGTGCTGTGCCGAGGTTGCTGGTGAGGCTGAGGGTGATGACCAGGTATGCGCGGTCGCTGCATGCTGGTGGTCAGGACACCCGTTGAAGCCGTGGGAGCTGGCTGGCTGGGAATGCGCGTCATCCGCCGCTAGTGACTCCCGCTGGATCGCTCGCCATTTTAACACGTACTTTGATTTAGCACTCGCGAAACTCTTTACGCACTGTCACGAACTCACGCTATTGATAGTTTTGATCACGTCGGGGTCACCACTGTGGGTTATTCGTGACCGCGTGGGCGAGTAATATACAGAAGTATGTTGTAAATAGTAACGATTAATTTATTACGATATCAAGTAACTAAAGCTAGCAGTTACACTTGACACGAAAAGGTAAAATTAAATAATGTTACATGAAGAGTAAAACTAATAGAAACACGAAGCTCGCCGTAAACTATTACGGCGAGCTTCGGCGAGTAAAATATGATCGGGGGTCAGAGAGGACCTCGCACGATCGTAGTTCAGCACAGACTGAAGCTCTGAACCAAAACTCTCCCAAATCTGCCGTTCACTAAACAAAGGACGCGGCAAATCCACATCTGCCTTTTAAAAGTATAATAAAACACGAGAAATGCAGATGGGTACAATACAAGACAACTAAACATAATAGAACAATGAAGAACCTTAACTAAAAGTAAAGAATCATGAAAGACAATAGTACCTATAACTTAAATCGCTTGCAGATGTGATTCGTGGGAATAACACAAAAATGAAACTTTCTAAAAATAATTACAATAAGTTCTTCTATACAATACTACATTCTTAAAACTATGCAAGGGATGGGTACGTAAGACACAGTCCCCACATATTTAAGATCCATGTCATTAAGGACGAGCCTATTCACTATTGCTAGATCTTACTGCCTTGTCTTCATCACAGCTAATACCTAATCGATTCATGCCTCTATTTTATGAGTCAAATATAATGAAATAATCTAAACATTTGTATTTACGATTACCTTTTTACGACCCACTCGCTCCATAGTTATTAGCTGACCTATACACAATAGACAACCTATCAAAATCAAACCATGCCAGCAGTGTGTGCCACTATCAACACAACGGTCAAGTCTCAGGCTCTGTTGTAACACCGCCGCGGGCGCATTCGTTCATTTGCAGCTAGTAACCTTTTCAACTGGCTAGTCACCTGCTGCGTTTGTGTGGTCACCTTGTCTCAGGTATTTTATTAGCGACTGATTGTTTGAAGTAAGTCTGCCTGCAGTGGTGGCCCAGTGGCAATGGCCCCGACTAACGAGTTATAGGTCGTAGATTTGAACCCAGGCAAAAGCTTTACTTTGTGTAAATAATTTCATCATCACTGCTCTCAAAAACAGTGAAGGAAAACATCGTGGAACACTATAGGCTGTTTGTGCATACGCTAAGCCTGCGGCGTTGGTCTAGTGGTCGCAAACGCATTAGCGTTTGCGACCACATAGCTCTATATGCTCATGCATAGCATTAGCGTTTAGGAGCTCATGCTCCTGGGTTGTAAACAGACTACGCGGCAGACCAAGCAAGGAGCTGGACTCCTTAAGGTGTATAGATGGCTCACTGACCTTGTGCATGTGGGCGGAGCTAAGCGTCCTACGTAAAACGCGTGCGGTGGCGCGCTACACTAAAACGAAATTCAAAGAATATGCAGAAGCGCAGACATGCCACACGTAGGTCGCCATTTTTGCCTACGATTCCAGAAGGGAATGGCGGATGCAAGACTGATATATTTTGTACTAGCTGTTACCCGCGACTTCGTCCGCGTGGAATTTAAGAAAAAAGTTATTGTTGAGTTCGCAGAGTTTACGATAACTTATTAATTCTGTATTCCGCGTAAAGAAATACCTATGCATGTTTAATGAAATTCTTCTAATATTTCTCCATTTAGTTCTTTTTGATCGTTTTTGCATTTTTAGTTTATTATATTTAGTTTTTCGTATTAGCCTTTTTATATACAATATTTGATGTACAATTTTCTTGGGCTAAAACAAAAACACTATATTATTATATTATTTATTCAATCAATTTCTATGGAGATTAAGGAATCTTCACGTATAGGATCCACTTATAAACATAACTATACTCCGTTTCTTTATTATGATTTGTTTACATTTGGAAGTACCTAATTAAACGGAGTATAATACAACCTCCCTATTTGAATCGGATATTATTCAATATTTCATTTCATTGGTTTTAATTTTTTTTCGTAGGAACCTATTTTCTTTTTTTTTTTCTAAAATAAAAGTAGCCTAAGTTACTCCTTATTCACCTATCTGCTAGTGAAAGTCCCGTCTTAATCGGTCCAGCCGTTTCAGAGATTAGCGGGAACAAACAGACAGACAGACGGACAGACAGACAAAAATTGTAAAAAAAAATATTTTGGTATATTACAAAAACAGTCAGAAGTCGACTAGCAATCTCACAAAACTATGGCATAGCAATATTAGTACTAATGTAATGACCTTCTTCTATAAGAACGTTTGACAACACTACAAATTGGCCACATGATTGTTATTACAAATTTCAATAAGGTTCGTAAGCGTTACGGTGGCCAAAGTGGCTAACACTGTACCTCGCATGGCGAACGTTCGGGTTCGAGTCTCACATCAAACATGAAAAATATTTTTTAAGTATTACACGTTTACACGTGAAATAAGAATGCCGAGTTGCTAACCAATAATTATGTTAAATATTCCACAAATAAACGAAGATTCTTTTGTTTTACAATTATTATTTTCAATCTTAGTTGGAAGTAAAAATACTTGCATAGGAAATTGACCCGTTACCTTCTATGAATAAGGAGCACAATCGCGTTTACAATTAATATTTTCAGTAAAAATACTTTCATACGAAATTGTTCCGTAGACTCTAATTTTTTTTTTTTATTTGAAATGGGTTTGCTCTTGACTCTAGTCTAGGTCAGAGATGACAGAGACAAAGTCTACGATAAGGTGAATGATCGCATTTGCGAAAACATACGCGTTGGGTACCTACCTATGTAGTTTTTGAGCGAGTAGCCGTATAAAATACTTTGAAGTCTTGCAATTATTTCGAGTCGGTACCTAGTGTAGGTACGTACTTTGGTATCTGTTTGTTGATGAAAGCTGTTTATTATATTTATAGCAACCCTCAAACCGGGCCGTCCAATCAGGGCGTCTCGCGGTCGTTTGCCGCCGCGATACATAGAGTGAGACAACTATTTTGTCTCTCTCTCGCACGGCCGTTACTGGTCCGCGGCGATGGCGCGACAGCCGACAGTCCGCTGCCCGCACGCTTACCGCGCAGACGCGTGCGCAAGTCCGTCGCGCCACCGCCACGTGCCCGTGTCGTTAGCCTACTATTTATGCCAATGTACCGAAACAATACTATTTTAGGATTCTGTAAACCCTGTGATCTTTTACCTTATATTAAACTCTTACTACCTATCAACAAACTGTGATTTTCATCCCTGAGAACTCTCCTCTCATATGTGGCGCTCCAACGTTCTTTCGTGTGACATTAGTGCATAGTAGTGAGTGTTTTGCAGTGACGAACAAAAATGCCAGTGACCAGGAGTAGAGCGGCTAGCTTAAATCGGAGGGAAGATGCAATCGACGCATTACCCGTCCCCTCACGACCAAGCTCGCCGGCCGCGGCGTCCGCCAATCAAGATGGCGACGACGCGGACTCTTTCGCGCCGCGCGCCGATGCTAACGCTACCTTTTCCAACGAAAACGTGGCGACTATTATTGCCTCTCTCCAACGCTCTCAAACAGAAGCATTTAGGGAGTTGCTTAACTCGGTGTCGCGGGTCAACGCATCAACCCCGGAATCACTCGCGCTACTAGGGCAAAATACCCTAGCCCGCTGCAAAGCCACCTTCTCCGGCCGGCCGCAGGAGTCGGTTGAAGCATTTATCGACGCCATAGAGGCCTATAGCGAGTGCGCGCAGGTAGCGGATTCAAACATCCTACGCGGCTTAGCCTACCTATTCAAAGATCAAGCAGCGACATGGTGGCAAGGAATAAAATACTCTGTGTCGTCATGGCGCGAAGCTAAAGAAAACCTAATAAGTGCGTATGGTGACCGCCGGCCGCCTCATCGTATCTACCTAGAGATATTTGCGACGCCACAGGACAAAGAAAACACAGACTTATTCGTGGCGCGCGTTCGCGCCCTTTTCGCGCGCTTACCTAAAGGTGACGTAACGGAGTCGGCTCAATTAGATATGACCTACGGACTCCTCCACAGCAGAATAAAGAAAAGACTGCGAAGAGAAGAGTGTCATAATTTCTATGAATTACTCCGCCTTGCACGAAATATAGAAGATTCTTTCGACGAGAAACACAAAATGCCGCCGACGGCGAGTGAGCGTCGAACACAAACGCGCCCGCCGCCGTCCACTTCGACGCCGTCTACACAATCCGCCGACCGCGATTGTGTCCCCGTTCGCGATAGTGCTCCCGCCGGCGCCGCTGCCCCGGCGCCGCGGCCGCCGTCGTCGCAGAGCCCGAGCCCGCCCGCTCCGCAGGCGCCTCCCGCCCCGGTTCCGGCGAAGCAACGAGTTTCCTGCACCTACTGCAAGCGGTTTGGCCACACAAAGGTCCAGTGTCGTAAGTTGCAGATCCAAGGTGAGTCCAAACCCAAAAATAACTCTGCGGAAGTGATAAGTGATAACGGTGATAAAAAACAAAGTGGCCAAAGTCAATCGTTTTATTGTGTTCAATCTCGCGACGTATGTAAACAAAACCTTACATCGCAAATAATTGAATCTAAACAGTGCTTTTCAAATAAAAACATTGCGTCAGTTAAAGACTCTATTGGTAAAGATATTATTACTTGTTGCCATAACGATGTTTCCTATAATAATAATTCGGGTCATAACTCACAATTTGTAACAAATATGTGTAAATGTTCAAATTCTATTGACATAAATGTTTATAGCTCACAAACAGAAAATAAGTGTAGAAATGCATGTAAACAAAAGGGTAACGTTAACCCATTATGTTCTAGCAACGGTTATAACAATATTTTGTGTAATAATTTTAATAATGAAAAGGGTAATGACCCCCAATATTTTAAAGATATTGCGTGTAACACGTCCGATAAACAAAACGGTAATAACCGATATTATAACGATATTTTGTGTATTGATTCTCGTAATGAAAACCATGTTAAGTCACAATTCGATAATAATGAGAATGTGTGTTTATATGTAAATAGTGATAACTGTGTTTATAGTGGAGATGTTTTACCCCGCGGTAACGGTCATGCGAGTCATACGGAACTCTCTATTGGTCGCGAGTTACGACCTATTTTTAATATAAAAATTTTGGGTTTTACCGGTACCGCGTTGATAGATACGGCCGCCAAGCATTGCATTGCGGGTCATACGCTATATACTCTCCTTCTACGTCAAGGTCATCCGCTCAGCTCTTCTACACGCGAAGTTAAGCTTGCCGACGGTGTAACCCGTACGATGGATGTACTTTCTACCACCTTAGAGGTGTGCTTAGAAACGAAAGTTATCACGATTCCATTTTATATATTTCCCGATGCGACAAATAACGAGACTTTATTAGGTATCGATTTTATAACCGCCGCTGGAGTAGTTATTGATTTTTTTAAAGAAGTCTGGTATTTCAGTAACCATGATACGGTAAAATATAACTTGTTCTTCGAACCTACCTCGCGTGACGTGTCCTGCGCCTCTACTAATGTACTTAGGGATAATGAAGGTACTCACCTTAAACCAGCTGAGCGACAAGCGCTCGCTGACGTCCTCACCAGGCACGCACGCGTCTTTAGAGCAGGGGGAGGTCCAACACCATATGCTGAACACTGCATTGACACAGGTGAGCATTCGCCTATTGCTGTTCCTCCTTACCGCCTAAATCCTTCGAAGAAAGAGCTAATGAAAGCTGAAATAGGTAAAATGTTACAAGATGACATAATAGAAGAATGTGAATCGGCATGGTGCTCACCGGCGCTGATGGTGCCGAAGTCCAACGGTGGTATCCGCTTCTGCGTCGACTACAGGCGTTTGAATGCAGTCACCAAAGCCGACACATATCCGATGCCACGCATCGACGAGTTACTACAGAGTACAAAACGGGACTGCTACATGAGTACGCTAGACCTTCGATCTTCGTATTGGCAGGTAAGGGTAAGGGAAGCTGATAGAGATAAAACGGCTTTTGTTTGTCCTTTAGGTACCTACCGTTTTAAAAGAATGCCGTTTGGTCTCCGGAACGCGCCCGCTACCTTTCAGCGCCTCATTGATCGTCTCCGATCCTGCTCTGCTTTACAAGATGTAACTTTATTAGCTTATTTAGATGATCTGTTGATAATATCCCAGGGATACCAACAGCATCTTCAAGACCTCGAGGCAGTTTTTAGACGTCTGGCCGAGTTCAACCTCCATGTGAATAGGGAGAAGTGCGCTTTTGCTCGTGAAAGCGTTAAATATCTTGGCCACGTCATTACACAAGCAGGTGTTTCCACCGACCCAGGGAAGGTGAGTGCTGTACTCGAGATGAAGGAACCAGGAAACCTAAAGCACCTGAGAACCTTTTTACAAACATGTTCATGGTTCAGAAAGTTCATACCGAACTTTTCAAAAGTTGCCGAACCACTGACACGTTTGACTAGAAAAAGTCAAGTATGGTCTTGGGGCTCAGAACAGACCCAAGCATTTAATGAGCTGAAGAGTCTACTGACCACAGCTCCAATATTGGTACAAGCCGATTTTAGTCGTCCCTTCATTCTGCGAACTGACGCAAGTAACTACGCCTTGGGCGCAGTTTTATTACAGGGCGACGGCAATCAGGAAAGGCCGATTGAATATGCCAGCCGACTCCTCAACGCAGCTGAACGCAATTACTCCACCACGGAGCGCGAAGCACTGGCTGTAGTGTGGGCGGTGGAGCGTTTCAGGCCCTACCTAGACGGTCAACCAGTTGTGATTGGCAGTGATCATCAGCCTCTACGCTGGTTGCTCTCACTGAAATCGCCAGCAGGCAGATTAGTCCGTTGGGCTCTAAAACTCCAATCTTTTGATATCCAGTTCCAATATACCCCAGGGAAAGCAAATGTTGTGGCAGACACGCTGAGTAGACCGATTTGTTCCGACGACACGAGTGACAAGTGCGGTGTTTGTTCAGTTATCTGTGACCTTCCCACGAAGACACCTAGTCAACTACGTCTGGAACAGACTTCGGACCCTGAAGTGGAAAAG
Source organism: Luperina testacea (assembly GCA_927399505.1). NCBI lineage: Eukaryota > Metazoa > Arthropoda > Insecta > Lepidoptera > Noctuidae > Luperina > Luperina testacea. Next base: position 7,862,491 of record OV656777.1, on the reverse strand, counting down.
GTTATTAAAGAGTTAGAAGGGCCTGATGATGTTGCCTCTCAAAGATGGCTAGAAAGGGGTTACCTCATGGATCAAGGAGTCCTCTACCGTTACAACCCGGACTCCGAGAGTGAATCTCCTCAGTTAGTAATACCTGCCTGCCAAGTGGCAGCTATTTTAAAAGAGTTGCACGACTCTCCAACAGCTGGTCATCCGGGTAACCAAAGAACCTACCAGAAGGTAGCACAGCTCTACTATTTTACAGGTATGCGGAGAATAATCACCGATTATGTATCAGCCTGCATCCACTGCCAACGGTATAAGGCTAACAACGCCAAACCCTCAGGTCTGCTCCAGACACCGGTCATGAACCAACGGGGTGAGGTGTTGGCTATGGACCTATTCGGCCCTCTACCGGAAGGAGACCAGGGGGAGCGGTGGATCTTTCTCATTGAAGACACTGCTACTCGATGGATAGAGCTGTTTGCACTTAAAGAAGCCACAGCAGAAGCCTGTGCTCATGTCCTCATCGAGGAATATTTCATGCGGTTCGGTCTGCCTCGCAGGATTATTTCGGACAACGGTGTCCAGTTCGTTTCCGCAGTCATGCGACAATGTATGTCGGTCTTAGACATTAAGCAAAATTTTGTTCCTCTATACCATCCACAAGCTAATCCTGCCGAGCGAAAAAACCGCGACCTTAAAGCAATGCTGGCACATCTCGTGGCAGACGACCACACCTCATGGCCGAAGAAGTTGCCGGTGATTCGCTTTGCCCTGAATAGCGCAAAATGTCGCACAACAGGCAAGTCACCAGCTTATTTGACCTTTGGCAGAGAGATGCGGTCACCCACAGAGGTTGTTCACGACCTTCGTGCCATAAGGGATAAAGAAAACTTTGTCCCACAAGTTTCTCCTTACCTCGAAAACTTCCTACATTCGCTGTCAGCTGTTCGGGAACGCGTTGAAATCCAACAGGACAAGACAAAGCAGTACGCTGACGCTTCACGCCGACCATCTGACACCTTCGAGTTAGGTGATTTAGTATTGCTTAAGTCTCACTTATTGAGCAAAGGGTCAAAAGACCTCACTTCCAAGTTCTATCCTCGCCGAGACGGCCCTTACCAGATCACTAAAAAGGTAAGTCCAACAACGTACACCATCGCGAGCACGGAACAACCTAATGTAGATATAGGAAAATATCACTCTGAGGACCTGACACGTTACCGAGGTACCGATGACTCCCTACCGAAACCCGTTATTCCGAAGCGGAAACGCGGACGTCCAGCTAATGCTGCGGTTAAACTACCAGCCCAGGAGCGGGGACGTTCTCCAGGACTGGAGGGGGAGTATATAGCAACCCTCAAACCGGGCCGTCCAATCAGGGCGTCTCGCGGTCGTTTGCCGCCGCGATACATAGAGTGAGACAACTATTTTGTCTCTCTCTCGCACGGCCGTTACTGGTCCGCGGCGATGGCGCGACAGCCGACAGTCCGCTGCCCGCACGCTTACCGCGCAGACGCGTGCGCAAGTCCGTCGCGCCACCGCCACGTGCCCGTGTCGTTAGCCTACTATTTATGCCAATGTACCGAAACAATACTATTTTAGGATTCTGTAAACCCTGTGATCTTTTACCTTATATTAAACTCTTACTACCTATCAACAAACTGTGATTTTCATCCCTGAGAACTCTCCTCTCATATATTTTATTTTTTGATTAGTTTTTTCTAAGTTATGTTGTTGGTGTAAATGTTTGTACTATCAGTATATAAAAAATGGTCAACAAGAAAATAAACGGAAGGCAATAAAGAGATCTTATTCGACGAAACAAATTGTAAAGTAAGTACCTACTTTTTTGTACACACCATATTTTGTTTGTACAGATTATGACGCGTAATTTCAACGTACATTACAACAGCTCGATTGGTCTAGTAGTCTCGTGCGTCACGTCGCTATAGTTTAGTCACTAACGCCCGGCTTCAAATCCAAACTTTTCCATATTTGTTTTTTTTTTTATTTTCTTATTTGATATGTTTTTTTAATTATTATTTTACTTTTTGCCGATTTTCTTGTTTGAAAATTTTCAGACTATATTATTATTGCTTACACTCTTTTGTAAAACACTGTAGGTATATAATTTTTTCCGAATCAAGCTTGGTGGACGTTTTTATTTTATTTTTATTATATTACTCTAGATTCTGAAGAAAAATAACTATAGGAATAAAAATGATTGTTTTTATTAAAATAACAATTACTTATTGAATTATTTTAAAAATAAGAAAATAAAAATATGCGCATTATAATTAAAAAATAACAAAACAAAAGATAAGTACATTATAATTAAAAAATAACAAAACTAAAGATTATGCCGTCTACTGAGATTCGAACCTGGTGATTACGCAGTAAGAATCCGGACAGTAGAGCGCGGAGGCAATCGTGTATCTTATTCGAGTCGCGAAATTACGCTTCTAAATATAATGGAAGTCGCTCATCGACGAAATCCGCGCGGTGCACCCCGCCGATGGCGGGGACTATTCGTATCCCACTTCATCTGCTTCACCCCCTCAAATTCATAAAAGTCGTCTATTCACCACCACGTAAAGAAATACCTATGCTAATTTTATTGAAATTCTTCTAATATTTCTCCATTTAGTTCTTTTTGATCGTTTTTGCATTTTAGTTTAATTATTATTTATTTTTAGTTTTTCGTATTAGCATTTTTATATACAATATTTGGTGAACGATTTCCTTGGGCTAAAACAAAAACACTATATTATTTTATTATTTATCCAATCAATTTCATTGGAAATTAAGGAATCTTCACGTATAGGATCCACTTATAAAAAATAAAAAAAAACTATAAGTACTCCGTTTCTTTATTATATGATTTATTTACATTTGGTTAAGTACCTAAATAAACGTAGTATACAACCTCCCTATTTGAATCGGATATTATTCAATATTTCATTTCATAGGTTTTAATTTTTTTTCGTGGGAACCTATTTTCTTTTTTTTTCTAAAATAAAAGTAGCCTAAGTTACTCCTTATTCACCTATCTGTGCTAGTGAAGGTCCCAGTCACAGAAATAAATCCGCACAAGAATATGAGAAGGTAGTAATCAATAAACTCAGTAATGCAAATACCTACTCGTAGATTGACAACTAAGAATGCTCATTTTTTATAAATTAAGGTATTTGAAAACATTTTTTTTTTATTGTGAGTAAGTATACGTACTTAGTTATTTTCTAAACAGTCAAAATAAAATGGCCTGAAGCGGTTGTTTTAATATTACAAACAGACACTCCAATTTTATTTATTAGATAAAGTTTTAAAGATTTTTATTTATAAGATTAAGTATAGATAGATAGATACTTATTAGTCCATTCAACGAATAAACCAAAAAGAGGTGTAGAGTGCGTGAGCTGGGCCCTGAGCGATTTCTTCAGAAAGTTGCTCAGAGTGCTTAGGGAGTAAACATACTAAAAGTCCCCGCGTCTAGGAGGTGAGCCGGAGTGGGGGGTATAAAAATTCCCACTTTTGAGTTTTTCGCTAATATCTATAAAACGGTGCGTCGTCGTAGAGAAAACGTATTTTTCTTGACTTGCTTTGCTTTGGCATTTTTATTTATTTACAAATTATCTTATACATATTTACAAAATAAACAATATAAAAAAAAAAACAGTATTTAGAAATGGCACCACTAATAAAGCGTCCATGCGGACAATAGAAATGGGCCCTCTGCAGCGAGCTAATCTATAAACGCATACTGATACAATTCGTTCATAAATATTTGCACTAACACAGCCAAACGCGCGTAGTCGATCGATAGCCGGGCGGAGCAGCGAGCGACACAGCCACCCCGTCTCAGTGCTAACGCACGACTGCCGCCCGCGCCCGCGCAGAGCACCTCTGAACCTATATCTCAAAATGGGCCATTGTCTTTGCAACTGTTGATTGATTTAAAAACGCTATTTCAAATATGTAGTACCTCTAACCACCAATTTTTCAGTGTAAAAATATTTCCAAACATCAAAGCCGTTTAGAAGTTATAAGCAAATGTTAGCGAAAATAGCGTTTTGGTAAATATTTTTTTAAGGCAAAAATATTAGCCTTATGAAAAAACCCTGTTTCAAAAATGCTGTACATGAATCTATAGCAAACATATATTTTTTACAGACCTTCTAACCAAACCGTTAATGAGTTATAAGCTTCATAAAGTGACCGAGTTACGGTACTAAACGAGAGTAAGGCCCTTAAGAGCGTTTACGACGTACGGCATTATAATCAAAGGGCATTTCATACAAACTTTCAAGTCCTTGTTTTTCGAAATGAATAAACCGATTTTAATTAAACTTCATACCCATAAGCAGAATACAAAGGTCTAAAAAGTTATTTTAGAAGATTTTCGAAAAATAGTGTTACAGCCAAATTACACCGATTTTAAATTTTCCATAGAAACAGAGATTTCCAGTTATCTTTTTTCGAAAATGTTCTTATTTAACTTTTTAGACCTTTGTATCCTACTTATGCATATGAAGTTTCATTAAAATCGGTTCATTCATTTCGAAAAACAAGGGCTTGAAAGTTTGTACTAAAATGCCGTACGTCGTAAACGCTCTTAAAGGATTGGCCCAATCGCAGTAGACCAGGAAAAGTGAAAAAAGGGAAGGGGGAGGCCTTTGCCCTGTGTAAGACAACACAGGTAATAATAATAATATACACAAAATATGGGTTATGTTACCAAGATCTACACTCCACTAACTTTCTACGCCAATTGATCAACCCTATTCTCAGTGAACGCGACAAAGAATCGAACAATGTGGCAGCGATATGCAAAAAGATACAAGATATAGTGCGACAGTCCAGGAAATGATTCTTACACGCGAAGTGAGCTTGTGTGTGTCAGTTGCTGTGTGTGTGCATGAGTTGTGACTGTGTTTGTGTGTATGCGTGCGAACAGCTGATCGACGAGTTTTATAATATATTAGAGAAAGATGGAAGTAAACTGTGGGTATGTTTTGGAGGTTATAGTATTTAATTTTTAATATCAGGATATTTCCTTTGTAGGTAACGTTTTCTTTACTAATTATGTTAATTTCGTCGTCAGCTGTTGATGTTTTTCTAGGCCATATTTATTTGGTACGTTACCTTTTGAAATGTGTTCTAACATTTGATTCGATGCTGCTGATCTAGCATCTCAACGTTACAATGCAAACTGAGTTAAAATTAAAACCAAACACTTGAATTATAAACTAACTGAATTTTGATGTAATAATTATATCGACAGTAACTTCATCTTTTGACCTTGTTTTAAGCTCCTTTTATCAAGTAGCTAGCTTTTTTTTTACAGCAACAGTCGAACTGGCAACGAAGCATTCCAGAAAGTTGGCAACATTGTGAACTTGAACAACGGTATTCACTTATTTGGCACATTGACATAACTTCTTAGCGATCCTGCCTACGCGGCATTTAGCATCGAATCAGATAAATATTGATATATATAATAATATTTTGTTTGATATTCAGAAGTAAGTAAACAGACTTCGGACTGAAGTTTGTTGAGGCAAGGAAAACCTGCTCAGGTGAGGATTCATAGACGAGTCCAACCTGTAGTGAAAAAAAAATATGTTTACAGGTATATCTTAACACGATAAAACAAAAAAGAAATTAAGTAATTTGACGCCTTTTTCTGGGGTCACTGACCGCAGTTAGTGTAGTCCCTTGAAATATCAGTTTAAAAATCAGCCTTTTATTGTGTAAACTTTACAGACGTGATAGGTATAGATATATTGTGTAAACTTCACAGACGTATGGGATATCTGAACACAACAAAACTATGACACCAAAAATCAGATTTTCTCAACTGATTGATCATCCATACATCCAAGTAACGAAACATCCAGCGGTCGTTGAACCTCAAATAAAACATCAAATCGTTTTTGTTTTCATTTTATAGTGTTTAGATATGGCTACCAATCACGTACGTCTGTAGTTTCGCTAGATAATTGAATTAGACCCTGTATACTAGATACCCTGCGTCATGCCTACCCTAACATCTGAAAGTTTACGAAACTTTTGACGCCGCTAATAATGCCCAGCCTGACATAATTATTAGATTGTCATCGACATGATAAAAACAAAAAGTAGATTTATTATTACGTAAATTTATTAACAATCAAAATATGTAATTATAAAAAAGAAATAGATAATAATAATTATAAAAGTAGATACGAAATAAGGACGACGAAATTCGTCTCATAGTTTTTAAGTCAGACTCCGAGTTAATGCAATTTGTTTTTTTTTTTATTTAAACAATGGATTACCTTGGATTGGTACATAAGATTTCTTAAGAAGTTGTCACTGTAGTAAGTTATCTGTAATAGAACCTAGGACAGTCATGCCTTATCTTAATCAAAATCATTGTATGACTCAAAATAGTTATACCTATGAACTAAAAAAGTTGACAATCGCTATATAGATCATTTTGAAATTGTCAGATAGATTTTGTAAACCACACTCGCTATGATTACGCTGTTATCTATACTAGGGATTGACAATGCTAAAAAACACTAGTACATAATATGTCTTTGATGAGGACAGCACTATTTTGTCTCTTTGACTTTTCTTGCAGTAGGTATACTAGTCCGAAAAACCACCTTGTAAAAACTTAAGCGTATCTATATTAATATATCTATGACTACTACACCCCGTAGTAGTCATAGATATATTAATATAGATATTATTATATTTATTGTATTATGTAAAAGGAAGAAGATATATTAATATATTTATTGTAAAGAAGATATATTAATATATTTATTGTATTATGTAAAAGGACCACAGACTATCTACAGTATTGTCTCTCCTTCCCCTTTTTAATTGGTACAAGGGTTGATATTAAGCGTTCGCTCTTAGTGTTAAGATCGCCCGCCCTTTGTAAAATTTCTAGGTTTAAGTCTGTAATTTACTTATATATATGGTAATTTATATGGTGTACATGATAATAAAGAGTATTCTAATTGACAAGCCGTGCCGCTCGATTTCACATCGTCAAAATGACAAATTATTACACAAACTATTTTCATATTCGAGAATGAATTAACAAAGATTCTTCCATAGCATTGCATTTTATACTTTGAGATCCAGCGGTTGAGGCTCCGTGTTGTTTGTCAGTGAATGAATGAATTTAAAACTTATCAAGACCTATTACAACATTTTACAATTGGCAGTCACAATAATACTATTTCAAATAAAGAAAGAGAAAATCTAAGCTGTTTTTGACGCGTTTTTCTAGACATTTGTGCTAAGATTCTAATATTTCATCATACTGTAGTATTCACACTGTAAATTAAAAATACGATGATATAAGAATCAATTGTTAGTACTCTTCGTTGACTTATTGCACAGAATACCGCTCTCTTGAAGATGTGTTACATAAGTAAGCACGGATGGAGAATTGGGCCGCGTCGGGTGGAAGTGAATTTATGACTGTTTATTTGTTTATGTCATGTGTCAAATATTTGGCAATTGTTTGTTGACGAAGATAGGTGGGAGTTGCCATGGCAACCATATAAAATGTTTTCGTGAAGACAACGTATATTTTCAGGACGCTCTTTCTTCAGGTAATACTTTCGCAAAATCTGTACTTTACTTAATGGAACTTCCTATAGCTTAATATTTTATGTAAGGTTTGTAAGTTTTTTTATTATTTTACCTAATTCAATAGAAGTGATACTAAACTTAAGATTATATTCTGACGAATAAATGAATATGATTATTATGATACAATAAGAAAGACGAATAGCAGCCCCGACCAGAAAAAAAGTAGAACATTTCAAAGACATCCCAACTTTTTATTTTTTCTACGCCACAATAGTCACAGGCATCTCTACAATAGTCACAAACATCTTCTTTCATAACCTATCTTAAATCTAACTTTCAATTTATTGAAAGTCATTTCTCCTTGATCATGAGCGACCACGGTCGCTGTTGGTCGTCGCTTGTGACCACGTTGCGACACAGTGAGAGGTCACACTGTATCAGACTGATTGGTGGTCGCTTTCGAACGCTGGCTTTGTGCAGAGTTCTGACTGGCTTAGTATTTGAATTTGTATTCGAAATGCTGGTGATTCAATGATTGAAGATGAGCAATCATAGACTAGCGTAGAAGTTTGTGGGATTTCCCAAATAGAAAACCACAGGATTTGGAGTTCATCAAAAATAGCTGCTATTCCTATGCGAGTGCGGGTTAAATATCTACTTTTTTTCTACAGTGTGTGAAATTTGTTTGTGAGTTTTTTTATTGTCGTGTACCTCTCTATTTTATTCTGGTAATTTGTTTATATTCCGTCGTCGCCTCGGCTCTAGATAAATTAATGATTCTTTCTTCTCTTTTTTATTACAATATGATAATGGCTTTTCTCCAAACTTTTACCAATTAGTTCCAAATTGATACAAGACGCACACGACAAAGCGTTGTCTGAATACGCCACACAACTATCTTTTTGTATCACTGAAAAAAGTTTATTACCAACCAGTTAACGATTATGTAAACTAAATAGTGATGCACACTTTAAAGTTAGGCAAAAAGCGGTAACGTTACACGTAACAGGTAAAATAGCGGGTGAAATGTAACGCGTTATTGAGTAACGGTTACGGAGGACAGTGATTCGATCGTCACGGTTTGTTCTTGTTACGTCATATATAATTAGATTACGAGGTGATCGGTATGCAGTTACCTACTGATCATTTTTGCTGTATGATGAATTATCAAGTGTAGATATGGTCGCTTGCCCACAAAGATTCGCGGTTAACAAAATATCAAATACAGCTGTTACATCTCTTGCTAACCGAGTAAAAACCCAAATCTCTTTAAATAATTCAAAATTGGAACAGAAAACAAAAGAAAAATCAACTTGTGCCTGTAGTTTTTTTTGTTAGCAATTTAGACAATAGACAATTAAATAGTTTTTTTGTGCTTGGTGTTTATTTCGTCTTATTTTAAATTGCCTGTTTTCTGATTAGATATGCACATAACCACCATTTAATGCACTTAGTATAAAAAAAATGACATTGAATCAGAAAAAGCTAATTTTATGCTAATTCGTCAGGAAAAAAATGCAATCTGCATTGTGAAAACCTAACTTTCAAATACGTTCGAATTTTAGTGGAGGACATTATAATCAAATGCATTTGTTTTTCTTTTATTTGAATAATTATTATTCCGACTTCCTACCTTTGCGCTAAAAATAATCTAAATAGTATCCGTAGGTATGTTTTTTATGTATACTACGCACGAGTCGTTTATAAGCATTTGCATTACCAACTTTTAGGAGTCGATGCACTTTTGGACATAATTAGAAAATTCAGAGACATCACAGATGCGCTGCTGGTCTAATTACAGGCGCATTTGGTATACATTTCTGATTGTCTTTAGCATGGCAACGCAACTGACTTACCTACCTTTTGACTTACCTAAATATTGTGCTTTTGTCACACACAAAAAGTTGCTACGTCTTTTGTGTGCTGTTAAATTAATCGTTTATATACAGACTGTTCGGTTAAACGAAGTACATACTTTGAGGGTGTGTAGTACTCATGAAAATTTCCAAATTTTAAATATGGAGAAAAAAACAGCTGTTCCCTACATTTTGTCCAGTTATGCGAACATAAATGTATAAAGGCTCCTGCAAACAGGCGCGACGCGCGACGCGAATCGCGCGCGACCCGAAGGCACCGCTCGTTGCGCGACTTGCGGTGCCTTTGTGGCGCGCGCGATTTTATCGCGTGTCGCGCCTGTTTGAAGGAGCCTTTAAGCGGCTAGTTTCATTTTCTCGATTTCAGTATTGGTCTCTTAGTAAAAGTTGTTCATTTTCATGGGTACTACACTCCATTAAAGTATGCCCCTCGTTTAACCTGACCAAGATTATGTCTGGACTTTAAAAGAGACTCCTCTGAGTTTGTTTCGGCCTTTCTTCTCAGAGTAGTCAGATAGGAAACGCCGACTTCATCTAGTTTAAAAAAATATTTGATTGACGTGTAAAAGTGTTTGTGCAAACCTACTTACAAAAATAAAATCATTTATCATTTAACCTAACACACTGTATATCTATATTATGTGCACCGACCCTAAATATATTAGGATGACGACAGGAGCATGATGAGGTTGCACTTGTGTTCCCTCCTATATCAGCACTCTAATTGCGTAACACACTATTACTCTGCATTTGAATCATTTTGAAGCATACTGCTAATCCATTGCTCCATATGTTTGAAAAATGTGTCTGCTCAACAACGTAAATCACGCAATGAATGTTGTTGAACTGTCAAAATGAAACCCATTGCTACTGATAGGTAGTGTGTTACGCAATGATCCTACTGGTGTTCTAATATTGAAATCTTTGAACTACGACTTCGGTACTAGGCCTAACTCGGACAAAGCAAGGCAGTGGTCTGACATTTCCTACGGGTTACTGGAGGTTAATTTGTGAATATTATAATCAAGCTTCTAACATTATGAACTATTGATATTATCATTTAAAATCCTGTTGATGCTTGATGTTAGTTGTAAAACGTTTTATACTGAAGGAGAGAAGAATAATTATCTAGGTACTACTATAGATTATAAAAATGTAAATGGACACAAATGTTTTAAATTATGCGATGTAAATAATTGCCGTTTACTCCACAGACAAAAAAGGCAGACCCCTTTTAAAATTCAATAATGCGGTGATTTCATATCTTTTTTATTAGGTACTATTGCAACATTTTTACCTCTAGCAACATTAATTAATTGCAATTTAAATTCAAGGTCATTTGTGTTGCTTATTTTCAGCTTCTTTGCGAAATTCTTAGTTTTTTTTAGCTTAGCTAAATCAGCCGTGGTGTTTAAATAATAAATAAAATCATCAGAATATCTAGCGGCCAAATTTGCCATAACCGTGTAAAATTCAATTTTATAGTAAACTGATAAAAAAATTACATCATCGTAATCCATCAATGAACGTGAAGTGTGAACAACGTCAACTTTAAGAAAAAAAAAACCGGTCAAGAGCGAGTCGGACTCGCGCACCGAGGGTTCCGTACCATCATGTTTTTAATTTTTCGTCGGCGAGGCCTATATTCGTCAGAGAATTTTAACACTGCACTGCGATGTAAAATATTGCAGTTATATGTCAGCGCCATCTCTTGACCAATACTGGAACTAATGTAACTTTTGTTGATGATTTCTGAAAAAGTGTGCTATTAACAGACTTCGTTTTATTTTTTCTGTAACCTTTACATAAACTTCTATCACACAGAATAATTTCAGATTTTTCTCTTTGCGCACTTCGGAGATGAGGGGGGGAACGGTACTTTTTTTACATTTTTCATCAAAAGTCAAAAACTATGCGGCCTAAAAAAAAAGAAAAAATGTTTTAAAATTTGTAAGCTGCGCTCTTTAATATGATACTCCACAAGCCTTAGTAGCCCCACTTCGAATTTTTCAGTCCCCCTTTCAGTCCCTGTTGCAAAAAATATACATATATTTTTATTTCTTTCTTATTTGCAAAATAATTGGGTAAACGTCATCTAAAACTATTTCAAATTTCAAGTTGATAGTATTAGTAGTATTCTTGAGATATCCAGCTGTGACAGACAGACAGGCTGAGTTTCACCATAAGGGTTCCGTTTTACCATTTTGGTACGGAACCCTAAAAACGAATAAAAAGCACGTAGGCTTATTTCGAACGTGACAACACCGAATCGGAACCGTCACCAAGAAAACAAATGACAGTCACAAGACGGTGTGAATCCGACCGATTCGCAATACAATGCTGGTTGCGCAACCTCGCTATTTACTACAAACTTGTTATAACTTGCATTGGAATTGCAACATATCGTTGTGCACATCTGCGATGCCCACGCTGCCCGCTCAACCGTAAGGTTACACAAGAAGTACGCTCAAAAAATGTATAGTAATAAAGACTTGGACATAAATTAATTCTTGTCGCTATTGTTTATTCTATTTTCTTAATCAATTTGTTTCATAAGTTTCATAACTGTTATTATCCAGTCCAGTAAATAACTATTGCAGGTGAAATTATTTTCTATAATTTTTATCGATAGTTTGCGTAATTTTCAAATTATTCTTTATGGAATTTCGAATTGATGATTCACTGGTTAGAAAACTAAAACCAGAAATATACTTTAGACATTTCAAACGATAACTCGATTGATTGATTAAAAATCTCTATAAAAACAATGAACAAAAACGACCCATCACTAAAATCAATTCAAACGTCAAAATTCTGTCAAAACACTACCACAGACAACGCAAAAAAATCAGAAGCTTTGAAACGTGAAACAAAAAATACTTGTTTAGACTCTACCGTGGATGACCTTAGGTTCGCCGGGGCTTTGTACTCTAAAGTAACTTACATATAAGAAGACAGACGTGCATTACCGTATTCATATTATGAGTATGGTTACAAGGAGTATGTAAAGTAAGTCGCGACTTGTATGATAACATCGCTCAAACTTGTTTGGAGCAATTCTTTCACTTTAGTATTTATTTATTCCGGTTCGTCCAGGGTCTGTTTGGTAATAAACAATGTTGTAGTTCTAGGGACAGATTAAAAAAAATGGCTACGAGATTTCGTAGCAACTGTGTATTTGCGTATAAAATAGTTTTGCAAACGATATGGTGTCATTTTACTCCAGTCTGTGTAGTTCTCTTTCCAAAAGACCATTTCCAATACACAATTTATATGGTGCTCACATGATCTGATCAAGATTATGTCTAGACTTTAAAAGAGACTGTGACCTCTGCAGTTGTATCGGCCTTTCTTCTCACAGTAGTCGGTTAAAAAACAGCGATCTCATCTAGTTTAAAAATATCATTGACGTGTAAAAGTATTTGCGTAAGCCCACTTACAGAAATAAAACTATTTAGGTATCATTTAAATTGATGATTTATTTATTTACTATTATATGAGATTGTATCGGGTAAGTTCATCAGTGAACTACGAATAATATAACTAAATTAAACATAAAAAAACAAACAATGAAGAAGCTTCTTTATTACCAAACAAAAAAAAACAAACATGCAAAGTTTTGGCGTAAAAAATGACATTGTACTCCCATTTGTCCAATTAACATTTAAAATATAATAATAAAGGCAAAGGTCAGAAGATCGGAAGTAGGGCCGGTTACGTCACCTACTGGCCAACTTTCGTCTTCGTGCGCTCGCGCAACAAGCGTTACACTTATTGAGATACGTTGCTAGACGAAATCGTGAGTGAATTTTATCGTAGTATGTAATAGTTAGATAAGTATTTTTGTAAGTTAAGTTAGATGTTGAGATATTTTTGGTGTTATTTTGTAGAGAAAAAAAACATGATTAAAATAAATATTGTTTTTTTTTTCTGATTTATGTCATCTGCATTTGTTGTGACTTCCTCGGCCAAAGATGACAATTGGAAAAATGTTGTCATAGCCAACAATAAGTAAGGTAAGTCCCAACATCTTTTTTAGCATTGGTTGGTTACTTAAATGATTACCACCGTTGGAATTTGAATGCTCTACACTAGCTAAACTTAAAACAGATGTCGATCAATTTTAGCTCCATTTAGATTACAAACGAAAGGCAAAGTAGTTACAAATGCATTCAAAATCTTTTCAGCGATAGCTTAATAGATTTCATGCAGACCAAAGTACATTACGCAATAATATTCGTGCACTAACCTACTTTTCAGTCACGAGTACAAACAGACGGACAAAATTGATCTTTAATGTAACCGGAAGTTTTACAGAATGCCCGGAGAATGTCAATTTGACCGGTAAATGTAAAATTAGCTAGTTATACAACTGAAGTTTTGTAAAATTAATATTAATTTTTGTGACCTTTAGGATGTACGCATTTTGTACGTAATCTTGTAATCACATGAAGTGTAATAAGAATGGAAATAAAGTAAAGTACTGACGCAATCAGTGACTCTGATTATTTTGATTTCGATTTTTCAGGGCTGATATTAAAACGTCACATTACAAACTTTTAATTGGTAGTGGGTTGACCATGTTTGTCGAAAGACATTGGTCTTTCAGACATCGACCATCGGGCCGGTGGAGCAGACGAGCCCTGGAGTAGCGACCCCGTTACATCGGCAAGAGTAACGTGTGCCGCCCTCCAGCTAGATGGACCGGTGACCTTAAAAAAGTGGCTGGAACAGACTGGATGCGGAAGGCGGAACACAGGGTATTGTGACGCAGCCTTGTTCTGTCGAGCAGTAGACTGCAATAGGCTGCTAGAAATAAATGTACCACTGTGAGGCTGTCGTCTATAAATGAACATTACATTTAATTGTTACTTGCAAACCCATATTTATATTTTTGTTATACCAATAATTGCATTTCAACATTCGTTTCAACAACTACAAATAAAACTTAAAAAATAATTTTCATCACCTCCTAAGTGTTTAAAAATAATTTCCACACTTCCCATTGCTCGATTCAAACCAAGATTTTCCCCTATTTCAACAGTACAAATCGATTATTTATTACAAAGTGATTAATGAAATATCTCATATAATCGCATCGTTACCGATTAATTGAGAAACATCAGCCTGTCGTCGCGGCAACGATTTATTTATACTGTCGAACGAGTGTATTCAATGTGAGGCGGTTACTTTAATTGATTCGATTTGGTTTTGTTGTATTTAAAATATGAGGTGTATATGGATTGATTGCAGAATCCTTGAAAAGGCTAGATGGGCACTTTATTGAAGAAAGATCTCGTTTTGATTTAAACTTATCTGAATGACTGAGGGCGAATTTGACCAATGTTTAACGCGATCAGGTACTGTTTTGTTATGTTTTTTTTTTTTCACATTAAACGTTCACTTTGTAAACAAGCATGCTATAAAAATTAGAAGATTATATCCAAGATAAGAACGCTTGGAAACATGCTCCTGCTGCATGGTCCTGCTCCATAGGACAATCTAGAGTCTAGACAAAATCAAACGGGTTGCTAATTTAATTGTTTATTTATTCCTTTTTTATTTTTTTATTTAAATTGATTTACATTCTGTAACTACTTAACTCACACCCTGACTTATTACCTACTTGTAATTTTTTATTTATGAAAATCGTTTACATTTAAATGTTTGTAAATATGTGAGCACTATGTATCTATCAGATAATTTATTTATGTCATGGTTTCATTTTTAATTGATTCGACTTTATCTAATTGATTCGTGAAAAACAATTGCAAAATAAATAAAAAATATTTCGTGACCTCAAATATACTCATCGCCGATTAGTAAATAAAAAGTAAAACAAATGCTTTACAGATTATGTTACCTATAGACGTAATCATGAAGCATTTGCTATGATTCGGAACATCAGTGATATTTTGAACCATTTAACAAGCAACGGTTTCAGGGTTCCTTTCGAGGGATTTCTCGTAGATCTTCGTCTAGGAAAGGTATATGAATGTCGAAGCATTGCCAAAACCTCAGCATGGTTGCCCTCAGCATATATAAAGCAGCGGGGTAATTGCGTACCACACTATCTGTAGTAATGGCTTTCATCTTGACAGTTCAATAACATTCATTGCGTTATTTACGCTGTTGAGCTGACAAATTTTTCAAACACATGAAGCAATGGATTAGCAATATCCTTCAAAATCATCCAGATTTAGATTCTTAGTGTTTTACGCAATTAGGCAACAACAACAACAATTCAAATTCAATCAGGCTAAAAGGTTAGGTTTAATTAAAAGATCGCTCTTAGCGATAAGACCGCCTATTGTGTCACCCTTTGTACAGTTTTTATATTTATGTCTGTAATTTATATGGTGTACATAATAAAGAGTATTCTATTCTATTAGGCTACAATTTCATGGCACGCACTGGTCCATCAAAATTCCCAAATACAGATCCGTCTCACGGTAGAACGCAAGAATATTTCCAAATTAATTAAAACAACGTCACTTCAGTTAAAAACCGTACTATTATACATATGAATAACACAATATGGTCCAACAAGGAAGTGGCCAGTCTGATTCATGGCTACATTATCGAAATAGCAGTTTTTCGCACAACGACAACGTACGACCCATCTGATATGAATGCGTTAAAAACCATTGCGAATGGCCGTAAAAAGGTCATATAATTATTATATATTTATATTAAAAAAAGAGTTATGATAAAACTTTGCTGTTATGGAATGTTTTAATCTATGCGGTTTTGTGATGTTTTTTCCGAAATTGCTTTATTTGTAAACAATCAAATAGTGACGTATTTGGCTATAAATTCGAAACGCAATAATCTTGAAGACAGGTTTTAATTAAACAACGTAACATCACGCCTGTATTTCCCGAAAGGCAGAGATGACTATGGTACACTCATATTTTGCCAGTTATGTTTAAGTATAATGTGATAGGGAGCGAGCCTATTGCCATCAACGGGGCACAAATTCAGACTCTGGGCTGCCTCTGAGAAATTCCAGATGGAATTAATAACACTTCGCTTGAACCGGGAATCGAACCCAGGACCTCATGCTCAGCAGAACCGCTTCCAACCACTAAACCAACGAGGCAGTAACTAAACAACTCATCACCATCTGCCTAACCTTTTCCCAACTATGCTTGGGACAGCTTCCAGTCCAACCGGATGCATCTGAATACCAGAGAATATCAAAGAATTTTGGGGCATTGGGAGAGGAGTGGACTAACCGGATGCAGCTCGATACCAGTATTTTACATGGAGCGACAGCCTATCTGACCTCCACAATCCAGTTACTGGGAAATACGATACCTCTTGGTAAGACTGGTTGTCAGACTTTCGGGCCTCTGAGTAACTAAAAAACTATTCATATAAAAATCTTTTGGGTGTTTTGGTCAACTATGCATACATCAATTAACTAAGGAATAATATAAATAATTTATATAACCCACATACACATACGACAAAGATATTAAGTATGAACAATTAGAACGTCAATGACAAAAGTTTAAAATAAACCAAGTCCCGTTACAGGTTACCACAGTACATTGTACTACCTAAATATAAGGTAATAAATATATTCAGCGGCACAGATTATGCATATTAGACAGAATTGCGAAAATCAACATATCACTGTTTGTGGTACCGTTAAGTACAGCCAGAGACACACTGGAAGAGTAAAGTTATTCCATATATTTTCTTATGTAAATTTTACGTAATATCGCCTATATAAATAGTTGTGAGGATTCCATTTCATTATTGCAAATCATTCTGAAACTGCACTTTTTATCCTCTGTATCTTAAAATCTCTTGCTGGTAATTTAAATCCCTTTTTTTCATGTTTCAATAAATCATCCAGATATACAAATAACACCACTGCTCTCAAAACGGTGAAGACATTATAACATATCTAACAAGCCGCACTGGGCCCGCGTGGTATATTGCGGCCCACTCCCTCTCACCGAGAGGATGCCTGTGTCCCAGCAGTGGGAACATTATAGACTGATTGTGAATACAAATAAACTTGGATTTGGTGAAAGCCGCTGACAATATCTACTTTGCACAAAATGGGGACATTCGCACATTCAGAGTCCTTAGACAAACAAATGAATGCTGCTACCTGTTTATCTATCTCCTTGTTGAATTACTAATCCTCTTCAACCGTTCTTATGATACCTACGGAAATACTCGTGATATGAAACCAGGTAAACACTGTTTGAGGAACGAATATTTAAATGAAGACAAACATTTTCATCTACTTCTGGAACTCAAGTCGGAAACAGTTCCACCCTCTTGACTAGGTACTAGAGAATCATTGTTCACAAATGCTGTTAAATATGTAATGCCAATTATAGGGACAGGCTGTTTTGCGCAAAAATATGATCGTGATTAATGTTGATGTAGATTGATTTCAGCAGATTCCTAATCAGCGCGAGAAGGACAAAACCGGTTAAAATGGCGGTGTTTGAGGGAGGCCTATGTCCAGCAGTGAACGTCTTTCGACTGAAATGATGATGATGATGATGAGATTGATTTGTCTATAGGACCCATGGAATTATCTGAATCACCAAATGTTAAATCAATAAGTACATATCAAAAAACCCATCATTTCCAAAGAAACTATCTTCTAATTTTATTCACCGTGCCTAATTTTTTCTTTAAAAAATTTATTTTTCTAATACTTGAACAACTTACAAGTTTTTATTTTACGCATGCATACGCTTACGACCGTTATAGTACTTATTTGGAAATAAGTCTCTTGACATCGATTTTACCCGCTAGTGTACTTAAGTGCAACGGTTTGTCTATGATCATCATTGGTTTGTTTAAAAACTTGTTGAATAACAGCAATATGCATTTACATACGTACTAAATAGCCATAGTGGCTTGGAGTAGTATTGATCTAAGCATGAGATTAACTCCAAAGTGACTTTTCGTAGGAAACGAAGAAGACCAGGCGATGTATTCAGTAAAAATCTAAAACAACTCGATAAATACTAAGGTGATAAGAGCTTGAAGTGAGCTGTCAATAGTGTCAATCCCTAGAATCAGGTGGAATGACAACTCCCTTAAACTAGGGTTGCCAACCGTCCTGTTTTCCCAGGACATGTCCTAGTTTTTGTAGTGTCCTGGGACGTCCTGAATAGTTTTTAAGCAGCGTCCTGGGTTTTTAAATTTTAAAATTCGCGCGCCTCTTCTCAAATTTTTACGTTACGAGCGGCCTCACGGTCGCAAGTAATTGCGTTGCCGCGCTGCCGTGCTGTTTCAAAACAAAGGCGCAACGTGCCACTTGATGATATCTCTTTCGCTCTACTATGGTCGCGCAGTGCTTACTATTCCGTCCCTTTCTTGCATTAGACATACAGAGCTAGCTATCCAGTCAGATTATTATTTAGTTTTCAACTTTTATAATTTTATTCAAATATTTTTATTAAAAAATGTGATTATTTTAATTACTTGAATTTCATTTCACCTGTTTTCACTAGATATTTATTTAACTATTGCACTCTATTAATGCGTCCTGTTTTTAAACTGAATTGTCCTGGTTTTTCCAACTTCAAATCCTGGTTTTTTAAATTTGAGGTTGGCAACCCTACCTTAAACTAAACCTTAAAGTTTTCACGGTGAGATTTTTACAGAATGGACCGAATAGTGACAAAGAGTGCACGAGTAAGAAGCACCAGAATAGTCTGATAATAGATTATTCAGTCCTAACCGTTCCTTATAAACCGTTCCGTATAAAGTTCACTCATACTCTATAGAAAAGGGAGGAGACCCGGTGAGATGATTCATGTCGGGCCGTTGTATCTATGCTAGTTGCGCGGTAAACTCTGCTTGCGAGATGCAGGACTTGGCGTGACGTCAGTATGACGCGTTGTTCGCATGTGGCGTTGTAGACACCGCTACAAGTTCATAAATATTAGACACCGTACAGGACATTCTGACGGCCGAATCCAATCACCTATCTATCACTACTTTTGGCATACTGGAGGTAGAAAAACCTCTCTGATCTTTCTGGTTTTAACGTCCCAATAATCTACATCAACAGCGATCTGTATGATTATTCTACTGGCTACACTATATCATCATCACCACTGCTCACAAAACGGTGAAGGAAAACATCGTGAGGAAACCGGCATGTCCTAGAACCAAAAATTCGAAGACATGTGACATCTACCAACCCGCACTGGGCCCGCGTGGTGGATTACGGCTCACTCCCTCTCACTGAGAGGAGGCCTGTGTCCCAGCAGTGGGAACATTATAGGCTGATGATGATGATGATGAGTTATATATACTGGCTACCATCAGTAGCGATCTGTCTTTAACAGAAATTAGGTTATTGATTTCGGTCGTTAGTCAGTATGATAAAATTTGTTAGCGGTGACTGGGATGTGTATTACATATGAACCGATTGGTTTTAGTTAGGGAAAAGCCTCTGTCTAGCTGTCTCAAAAGGTTGTCCAATCACCAAGACTGGTAGCGAGACTGACTGCTAATGTAAATTTAAGTGTTACACGGGGAAAATCTATGCAAGGCTTTTGGCTCTTCAACAACTAAACGGTTAATCCCACCTAGAATTCATAACACCTAGAAGCTAACGTGAAAATATGCCCGTCTGAACTGCCCTACTTAGTCCCTGTAACACTTCCATTGGTATCCTCAACCCGTTATAGTCAAAGAGCTTCAATATTAGGGACTCACGACACGTCTCCATACAGACATACATGCATGTATTGTGTTGACGTGTGAACTCAGGTCGATGACCTAAGTACAGTTATCTTACGTTGTAATGTCCTTACGGGTTGGGACGTGTCATTTTATTTACATTTTGGTAACATTTGTGTATGGTGTCATTGGTGTTAAGTTGATGGTTGATCGAGCTGAATAGTTAATAGGCTTTATACTTATGAAAAATTCATGGCAAACGGTACTATAAGTAAGTTTTATTTGCAAACAGAAGCTAGTAATACGTAATTACTAACTTCTGCCCGCACCACAATATATAAATGCTAATATTATAAAACGTCTAAGCTGCGCGAATGATGGTACCTCGTTGACAAAGGCAGTTTTTGCTCAGCTTTTAAGGGTCGTAGCGTGATGTTTGACAGCTCAATTCTTGAGGAAGCTTATGGACCTTCCTCAAGAATTGAGCTGTCAAATAATTTTTTTTTTTCAAATTCAACTAGAAGTTCAGCGCGTTCAAACAAAAAAGCAAAAAAAATCTTCAGCTCTATTATAATTAGTACAAGCTTCTGCCCGCGACTTTGTACGCGTGAAATTTTGGCCCTTGACCGACCGCATCACATCGCATCGCCCGCCCGCGCTACTACTTCGTTTTTGCATAGCTTTCTTTCCGCTTTTTATCTTTTTGCTCGGCTGCTATGGGTCATAGCGTGGTGTTAAACAGCCTATAACCTTGCTCAAGAATTGGGCTATCAAGAAAGAAAGAAAAAGTATTTATTGCGACTCGTACAGGAAGATCACAAACTAAACAGCAACCAAAAACCACCAGCAACCAGCAACCGCAACAGCAACCAGCAACCTAATTGCGAAACATACTATCGGTCTCAATCTGAATCATTTTGAAGCATACCTATTGCTAATCCATTGCTTCATATGTTCGAAAATGTGTCTGCTCAACAACGTAAAAACGCAATGAATGTTGTTGAAATGTCAAAATAAAACCCATTGCTACTGATAGTGTGTTACGCAATTACCCCGCTGACTAAAAGAGAAGTATGAAAAAAAAGGGATGTTGCGCCGATCTCGAATAAATTGGTTTATGGCCAGGAGGATAATAATCACACTTAATCACACTAATATTATAAAGGCGAAAGTTTGTGAGTGTGTGTGTGTTTATATGTTTGTTACTTCTTCACGCTCAAACGGCTGGACCAATTTTGATAAAATTTTGTATGGAGGTAGCTGACACCCTTTATTAACATACAGGCTACTTTTTGTCCCGATATTCCTAAGGGATCCATACTTATGTGGCTGAAACCGCGGGGCGCAGCTAATAATAATAAAGGTTTATTCACAAAAAATACAGAAACACATTAAGTATGATGCTAGAGAAAAGATAGAAGTGTTTGTTTCCTATTACTGAATTTGCACTATTTACATAATCTATGCTAATATTTAAAATAATAATAATATGTACATACAAGGTAACATCATAGGGCATCAAAAAATTCGTCCGCATCGCTGTCAACAGGAACAATGCCCAAAATGCTGTCAGCATTGCCACGTTATTTGCACTTGACTTTTATAGACAGTATTATTATTTGATACAAATCTATTTCTCAATTCTCTTCGTCAATATCTCCAAACCATTAGTAAACATGTAATTCGATCGAACGACACCGACATTAAAAACAAAACTATTATAGACGAAGATTACAAGACAGAAAATTGCCCCAATCGTACACCAACGAAAAAAAAAACCTTCCTAACCAGAACTAAGTATGAAATAAACATTTCCGTAATTTACATAACACATCTAGATATTCTGCTAAACCTATTTTGAAATACAGCACAAAATGTTGTTCCACATATAACGGATCAACTCAATTGTTTTGACAAGACGGAATTACGTAATATCTGCTAAAAAATGATCATGAAATTCCCACAGTCATCGTAATACGTACGTAGATCAAATAAATGTATAGAGAGGTCAGACCTACCGTGTCAGCGGGTCGAGAACTCGGCGAAAGCATTGCAACATCGATTATAGCTTTTAAGAAGCGACCATTGCTTAATATACACTTAAAAGGTTAGATGTTATGTAAGCTCTGCATGTGCATAGGTCTGTGGTGTGTATGAGGTAATTTTGTAGGTGCATTAGTAACTTCTTAGGATTTATGCTGTCTCTACTTTGTGTGATCTTTATTAGTTTAAAGGTTAGAGATGGTTTTGTCTATGATATTAAATTTTAGTAAGAGTACGTTGTGAAGTAATGGTTCAGTCGGTTAAAATTATGTAAAGGAAGATGAGTTGTGTCATTAATCATATATTTATGTAATTCACTGTGAGATTGTAACTGCAGTGTTAATTGGACAGTTCAAAATATTGCAAAAGCCTTTTGATATTTAGGTATTAGATACAATTCTAATTTCAAAGCTGCCACTAAAAACTTTGCCTGACCTGGTGCCATTATGACGTTCTAATGCCATCATGATTTCATTTCAGGTGATAGACGAAGCTATAATAGACAAGGTCAAATTAAATTAACTAGAAAAACTCCGGTGATGGGCTTCGATATCTAAACATGACAAAATGATTAATTTAAGAAAAAATTATTAATTTAAGAAAAAATGATTAATTTAAGAAAAAATGATTAATTTAAGAAAAAATGATTAATTTAAGAAAAAATGATTAATTTAAGAAAAAATGATTAATTTAATAAAATGATGAAAAAAAATAATTAATTTAATAACTTAGGGGGCGAGCCTTTTGCCATAAACCGAGCACAAATCCAGAATCCGAGCTGCTACTGAGAAATTCCAGATGGAAAAACCCAACGACCCACTTTGCCCGATCCGGGAACCTCAAACCCAGGACCTCTAGTCAGCAGTAGCGCTTGCGTGTACTAGACTAACAATACAGTCGAAGATTAATTATTGTAATAAATAGTACTATGTAATATATTTTACCTAATAGTCACATTTTATGCCTATTTACGTAAGACTGGAACGATTCTATTAGTACTTTCACTTTAGATCGAAAGATAATTAGATCGCTTAGGAAGTAGAATACAGTTACAGATTTAACTTAGTTATTTTGTAATAATTTATCAAGTTGGTATTGAAATAGGAACTGTCTCCTTGATCGAGTGATTACGAACTTAGCTGTCGCTTTATTGTTTAGAACTACGATTTCCTAAAATGATGCCACCTGGGTTTAACACTTAGTGAGTTTGCTTGGCATTTAGTGAGTTATGGTGCAAGCGGACTTTCATATACAGAATGTTTTTTTTTTACCGGTCCAAATTTTTACCCATGAATATGAACAACTTTCACAATGGGACCAACTCTGAAAACACGAAAAAAAATCAGCTGTTTCATACAAAAGTTCAATACCTACTTGACCAAAATGTATGAAAAAGCTGATTTTTTTTCGTGATTTCAGAGTTGGTCCCATAGTGAAAGTTGTTCATATTTATGGGTAGAACACCCTGTAAAAATTTGGAACCGGTAAAAAAAATCACCAGTATTCATAGCGGGATGTGACAAAGATGAAATTGTTTATATATTGTTATGGGAAAATTCTTTGCTGGTACTTTTGCTTTTCTTGACAAAGGGCTTTTGGTAAATTATAATTAAGTTAGCTGTCTTTAGATTGTATTATTTGGAGCTGTAAATGTTTATAATACCCCATTTTATTAAAATACATTCTGGTACTTTTGTTTGGTTGTTCAGTATGAAGGAAAACTATCAGCACGCAAAAATAATCCTGCTAACTTCTGAAACGAAAAATCCATTAGTTAAAATCCACTCCACCAATGAAACAAATACTTAATTGGTTACTGTAAAACCATGTAAAAAGTGCGTATTCAAGAAATATGCGGGCGTTTATTGCTGTCGAATAAAACGGTAACATTATTACGTCAATCAGTTCGTAAAGTGTCAGGTGAAAACTGTTGAACCAAATCGTTTACTATCGAGGCATTTCAATTGGAATATTTTTTTCATTCAACCTACACTTTCATCATCAACGGCCTACAATATTTAATGCAAGATTTGGGTGCTTCAGATTCACTATAATGTTTTAGGCGACGACACATTTTGTCAGAATACTATTATATATTTCTTTTCTGCCATTTTCCAAACATCCAAACACGCTCTGTGGTATCTCTATGCTGGGCTTCTGAAAGTTACTAGATACAGGTTGAAATTTAAAACATGCGACAAACCGAAATGGGAGATTGTACTCATCATTATGAACAACTTTTACTAAGGGACCAAAGCTGTAATAACGAAATTAAATCAGCAGCCGGTCGATTCTGTAAAAACCTCACCGTGAAAACTTGGGTGATGTGAGTTTGTTTTTGCTAGGAATTGACACTATTGACAGGTCACTCCACGCTCACTTCACTTAAGTTTTCACGGTGAGATGGTTACAGAATCGCACTGCTATTCCCACCATTTTGACGAGTTATGCGAACATAAATGTAGGGAACAGCTGATTTTGTTTTCGCAATTTCAGGTTGTAGTTGTAGTAGGTACAACGCTGCCCAACCCTTTGGGGAAACAAAAGCCTGATATTACGTTACAAAAATTTTCAGGACTTATTCAAACACACTGGAGTACGCTACCTACAAAAGTTGCAAGACACTAAATAACTACGCAATACAGAAAACAAACAAACGAACTAACATTTTAAAACAATAGAGCATCGCTAACAAATCATAATAAAGAGTATTTTCTCAACAATAACGTACTAAGCACTCAAGATTGGTCAACTATTGCAACCGAGGCACGTTCTCTTCGGATCCAAATGCTACGTTTTGCAACTTAAATAAAAAAAAGAAACTAAATCTTCAGTAATGATGCAGACTAAATAAATGAATTGACATTTGAGAATAAACTTACCTAAATGTGTGCAGGCGGGTTTTTATTTATTTAAAGACAAGTTGACCCGGCGAACTTCGTACCGTATCAGAATCAATAAAAACGATTTTTTTTTTGTTATGTATTTTCCCATGTTTTTAAAGCTATTCTGCTATTCGGAACGGAGACAAATCCAACAAATCAAAGTTCATAATAATCGGTCCAGCCGTTCTTGAGTTATAATGGTTATCCCGTCTTGGTTTTATTTATGTAGATTTTATTACATAGACAGACAATCATAAGATGACTCAAAAACTGCTTATTTCACATCATATACTAAGAATCGTTATTTCAAATATAAAAGGCATGAGTTTCTAGTGACCAAACTTATGTAGTATGTCGATAAAATTCCTTGGGAAATACTTCACCTAATATTGACTGATTTTATATAGTGTGTCATTAATGTCGCATAATACAAAGTCATTTGTATTATACTGAACTCTGAAACAAAATCGAATCTACAATAATTCCTCTTTTTAAAATTCAACAAAGACTATTTTGAAACAAATTACTATCGAAAACCATTATTTGATTTAATTCCATGTCATTATTTTTTGTAGCTCAATTTATTTGTGTAACTTCTGTATTATTATAGATTGTTACAGTCTTTCGCGGAGAAAATTAAATTCAAGGTTCGGAGATCAAACAAATAATTTGGTCGATTTCTCTTTACTTCTTTTGGATCGCTGATCTTTTGCGTCCTTCTAACAACGATGGAATCTTTCACCGGGCTTCACGATTTCTTCCGAATTTATGATTGCTATGATGACCTTTTTCCGCATTTATATATAATTATGAAAATATATAGCCCGTTATTCTTGTTTTAATTTGGCTGTTAAGTAAATGTTAGGCAGTAGGCGAAGTCCCAAGCATTTAAACTTTGGTTAAGCAGAATCAACTGAAAAATTACTGAAGTACTAAAATTCAGTGCGACCCAGAAGGAACATTCACAGTGTCCCAAGAATTATTAAATTAAATTATTAAAACTTATAGTTTTAATATATTTTTTTATTGTTTTCATGATTTATAGTTTTTTTTATTGTTAACATTGTAATGTTTATTTTTTGGTTGTATTTCCTGTGCGTGTCCCAATTTTTTTTTCTTTCTTTTTTTTCTTTCATAATTGAATTTTAACTACAGTCATAATTTAGCCTAATACCCCGAAACTAAAAGAAACGACTACCTACTCTAATAGCCAATGAATTTTCACGTGTTATAAAAATAATCTAGTTTTTAGTTGTAGCTAGCTTGTCGATAGTATTGTACAGACGCCAGCACATCAAGCTACTACAATCTGTCAAATTTCTTAATAGATTTTCAACTTTATCGCTACAGCATAAGGTTCAAGGTTGATATACTGGCGTCTGTACAATAATATATCGTCACGCGTGTGCTGCCCGAATGATTAGGCCTTATTAGAGAGTCGATGACAGCGATACACATGTAACTCACTTAAAAAAATATGGTGTATGACCTATTTGAGTCCACTGTCATTTTTATTGGATATATTTTTTTTACTTGCATTATAATAGCGACATGTATAGCACTGTGAACTGTCCTAATCACAGTGATCGTTATTCTCATTCTAATAGAGTTGCTGTTTGATTGATTGACAAGTCTGTCAAAATCATTGTGATCTTTTTGCCCCGCGGCTTTATCCACATAAGTTTCGGTCCCGTGGGAATATCGGGATAAGTAAACTATGTGTTAATCCAGGGTGTCAGCTACCTCTATACCAAATTTTAACAAAATTGGTCCAGCCGTTTGTGTGTGAAGAAATAACAAACATACAAACACACTCACAAACTTTCACCTTTATAATATTAGCGTGATATTAATATTAGGATTGCACAAATGTTTACCAACAGCAGGCTTCTGTCACTAACATTCGTGCGTCAAAAGAACTTTGTAGCGGTGTACGTCCATAATATACAGCCCCGCTACCTACCACCTTGCTAATTGGCAATATTTTGACTAAGTGTAGCCCACAGTTCGTGCTATTCTTCCAAGAAAATTGCGGGTATTTTTCTCTCCTTTTTTTGCTACCCCAATTTTTCAGATTCAAATTATTGTATTTTCAAGACCGAAATAATTTCGCAGTGCTGACTTCAAACCTTATAGATTGTAACAACAACAGACTCTTCGGAGCGCTGACCTCGCTAACGATCTGCCTCTATTTATAAAGAAATGATAGCATGGATAATGTCCCCTAATTTCCTTCAGGGTTGCCAGTTTCTCAAGCTAGCAGAGTTAGCCAACGCGCGGCGCGGGCGCATTGCGGAATACAACGCTCTGCTGAACAGGCTCGGGCTATACTTTTTTATGCAAGATTAGGGTTGACCTACATACCTCGTTATACATTTTTCGCTGCAATAAAAGATTTAATAATGTTTTTAATGATAATTTTGTTGAAGGTGCGTTTATGCTTCTTTTGTTGAATAGTTGTTGTAAATATTTACATGGACGGCGACTGCCTATCTGGCCTCCATTACCTGGTTATTGGGTAAAGGCTCCTACAAACAGGCGCGACGCGCGACGCGAATCGCGCGCGACCCAAAGGCACCGCTCGTTGCGGGACTTGCGGTGCCTTTGTGTCGCGCGCGATTTTATCGCGTGTCGCGCCTGTATGAAGAAGCCTTAATACGATACCCCTTGGTAAGTCTGGTTGTCAGACTTTCGGGTGGCTTTTGACGACCCCAAACGACTATGCAAGGAGGTATAATAATAAAATAAAAAAGGCTCCATTTACACACAACATTACACACCGCTAAAAATTTATTAGAAGCTAATGAATTGCTTTAAAAATGATTCCGGACGTAAACTTATAATTTCATTCTGACAGAATGAAATATATAAGTTTAGTTAAACATGAGCTCATTTTCAAGCTATGCATTTAAATAATTACATCCGTTATTTAAATGCTCCTTATTGTTCTTATGTTGAGATGAACAGAATTTTGTGAAGATTAATTAATGTTCAACTATGCGAGGACGAAGGAAAAAGGAGTCACTGTTGTTTCTTTAAATAAATCTATGTACACGTTCTATATGCTAGAGTTCAATATTTGTATACCGGTGTGAGAGTGAGATGGCAATAGTAGTGCTTCTCTTTGTAAGTCTATAGCTATATCTTAGAAAGAAAAAAAATCGGTCATTATCAATGGTGTCAGAGTCAAAAGCAATATCAAACATTCAAGTAAAAAAAACCCACGACAGTAAGTATCTATAATATATTCCAAAACATACGTTAGAATTCATAATTAACCACAAAATTTCTAAAACTCAAACACGTAATAACATACGTAATTTGAGCAAAAAAAAAAGTGTTAAAACCGCCATTTTGTTTGACTGTGGGCACGTTCGAACTTCAAACGTCAGAGTAATGATTTTAACACCCAAAGTGTGATGGAAACGCCATGCTAATTACTTACAAGTTAAAAAGGAAGTGTGATCAGTCGAAAATGTAGAAATACTAATTGCAATTAATGATAACTCAAAATATTAACATAAAACTGACGCTTTGGTCTAGAGGTTGCAAGCACTGCTAAATGTGGGGTCCTGGGTTCCCCTAGGTAGATACCCCTCGTTTGTATGTGTGGATAACTATAACACTTTTCCCGACCTAGGGAATTTTGGGCCAAACAAATTGAAAACTCGATATATATTTTTTCGTGGCAATAGACTCGCCTCCTATTGAATGGGATGAGACTGGCGAAATCTCGGTGTTCAGCTCTCCCAACCCCTTTGGGCAACAAAGGCGTTAACGTATGTATGTATGTGTTACCACATGTCTACGTGTTATATCTGCAAACTACAATATAGGTTATGATAAGCGCGTGTCAGATAATATGTTTAAATATGAACATTTTATGTTTTGTATCGCTCTTGGAGATAACCTCCGATCTCTAATTGAAGCGATTGTCTGTGTTTTATCTGAATTTGTATTTATAAACGTGCTTAGCGTAGCAACGATTAATTTTGTGGAATCACGAGTCACCTTCTTCGAAGAAAGAGAGAAATAAAATGTGTCAAGAAAATCGCAGAATCTGCCACTTCCAGGCAAATAAGGATTTGTTGTTAAACAATCAAGGACCAGTTTTGTTTTGTTGTTATTTAGCATAAAAAACCTTGAATGTTCCCACTGCTGGGACACAGGCCCCCTCTCTGTGAGAAGGAGTCGGCTGTTATCCACCATGCGAGCCCAGTGTGGGTTGGCAGATGTCACATGTTTTTGATTTTTTTGTTCTAGGACATGCCGGTTTTCTCACGATATTTTTCTTCACCGTTTTGAGAGCAGTGGTGATGAAATAATATACACAGAGTAAATCGTCTGTCTGAATTGGAACAAACGACCTACGACTTGTAAGTCGCGGCCGTAACCACTGGGCCACCACTGCCCTAATTTCCACCATCTACGTGAGATTCAACACAGACATTAGTAGCTTCACATTAAAAACTGTGCCTAACGCTTTTATCAAGAACGTCCATTTCATAGTTGCACAGAAAACATTCTACATTCTTGTCTAATTACGAAAACCGGCCTTAAATATAATGATAACAATAACATGCAACTATTACGCAGCGTTTCGTGCAAACCTGTGCAGTATCTCAACATTTTTTGTGCAAATCGCAGCGATAACCCATTTCCACGATGTTTTGCACAAGTTGGATCACGCGCAGGCTTTGGTATTGTCATTAACTTGCTTTCGGATTTCCTTATTCGGACGTTTGTTATGTTTACATTATGGATATTTGCAATGTAACGAACATACAATATTATGTAGTTCAAATATTTAATTTACAATCCGACTCACTCGCTCAGTGTCTCCACTGTGGACTGTGATTCACGTAGGTAAACTTCTAGGCAACAAGGTAACAGTTGTAAAGTCAAGTCGAGTAAATATACAAACCTACTCCTCTCCGCTAAAAACAACCAACCAAACAGCAATAATCACTACAAAAGTCTGCAAAGCGTATTATTAAGACTAATCTATGTATATATTATGTAAAACAAAGTTGGGTTAGTTACACCATTTATAACTCAAGAACGGCTGCACCTATTTTTATGATCTTTGGTTTGTTGGATTTGTCTCCGCCCCGAATAGCAAAATAACTGTTAAAACACGGCAAAATTTCACGAAAAAAAATTGAAGATAATTCGTTTTCTCATACATTTCGTTGTGTTTTGATTCTAAGGCTGTACGAAGTTCACCGGGTCAGTTAGTATTATTATAAAGGCGACAGTTTGTGAGTGTGTTTGTATGTTTGTTACTTCTTCACGAACAAACTTCTTAACGCATTTGGATGAAATTTGGTACACAGACAATTTATAACCAAGATTAACACATAGGGTACTTATCCCGATATTTCCACCGGATCGAAACTTATGCGGGTAAAACCGCGGGGCGCAGCTCGTACATTTATAAATTAAAGTCAGTTTTCGTGTGTCTATGTGACCGCGTTGTTGTTTTAAACTGCGCAGTGAATTTTGACGCTGTTTTCACCATCATTTAGAAAATTTGTTCCGAAACGTTTGTCTGTATAATTCAATAACATTAAACGTACATAAAATAAAGAAATCCTGACGATTTGTCCAGACGTAAAAACCGTACGAAGCAGAGGCAGGTCGATATTTTTTAATAAAGGAAACAGCCAATTAACAAAGACACATAGCACAGAATAGCAAGAACGTAAAGTACCTACAATAAATAACACAGAATGAATGAGAGAGCTAGGATAATTAGTTCTAGCCCATATGAGAAACCTAATGATTTCCCATTTCCTTGTAAGTTTTTTTCTTTTTCAATTGCCTCATTTTCCGTTTGTACTGTCATTTGTATTAAGAACTCTTTGGATACCAAAGAGAAAACTAGACATTTTAGATGTTTAAGTTTGGAATTTGATGTTACAGAAAGTTTTATGTCGCCAATTTTTTATATATACTTTCTCTGGTAAAATTTACGTCTGATGCACACTGCTGCAGTTAACCCAGTTACCCTGCACCCTAATTGCGTACCATACTATCAATCACAATCTGAATCATTATGAAGGATATTACTAATCCATTGCTTTATATGTTTGAAAAATTTGTCTGCTGAAGAACGTAAATAACGCAATGTATGTTGTTGACCTGTCAAAATGAAAGCCATTTATGTGTTACGCAAGTACCCCGCTGGTTTTTTTTTTTTTTTTGAGGTTGGGAAGTCATCAAATGATCCCTCCCGCTCTGGGCGGAGCGGAAGGGAGTGTCAGACTCTTACTGACTAAAACCCACCCGTGTTCCTTCCTTAGCCCTTTAGGCTTATATTTTTACCATGGCATGAACTATTCTTTTACCTACGTATAGTTCGAGCCAATACGAGAAAATAATAATGATTATTGCTTTGATTCCATACATTACCATCGACTTTGTTCCTTCATGCGGCAGGTGTGACACACCCAGGACACAGGACATAATATTACTAGTAGTAGAGTATAATAATAATTAAACAAATAAACAACGTTTTAAAGTATCTAACCAGTCGTAATAATTATAACTAATTCATTCAAAATACCTGCTTTCAACATTAATACTAGAATCGCGAGTTTAAAACGCCATTATCTTCATAATTGATTTTATGTACCTATGTATTTTCTAAGTTGACATCAGAATTCACCAATCTCACCTCGTGACCTGAACATAAGGTTAAGATCAGACTGCCGCGATTTAAGGATTATATTGCATTATTATTATAATTAAGAGCAGTGGCCGCGACTTACAAGTCTGTAGCAGCTGTAGGTCCTTGGTTCAAAAACAAGCAGGCACTTTACTTTGTGTAAATTATTTCATCACCACTACTCTCAAAACGGCTCACATTATATAATTTTAAATTCAAAAGTAATTAAGTAACTAATATTTTTGTAAAATATAATTTAAAAAGAGTGTTCATGGAGTTTCTTGCCCGTTCTTCTCCAAAGGTACCTACGCTTTGGAATGGGCAACTAGCTTCATATTTTCTGACTGACCGACTTCTTGACAATTCAAAAGTGCCTGTAAATGGTTTAATTGAAATAAATGCTTTGAGTTTGAGGATGAGACGGTGAAGGAAAACATCGTGAAAAAACGAACTCCAAAAAATCGAAAACATGTGACATCCGCCAACCCGCACTGGGCCCACGTGGTGTATTATGGCCCACTCCCTCTCACAAAGAGGAGGGCCTGTGTTGCAGCAGTGGGAACATTATGCAATATAATTATGTGATGCGTTTTAACAAACACTATGCAGTCAAAATATAAATAGGATTGGCCTTGAATGCTGCCGTTTGAACTTCACATTGACATATCAGCACATTTTATGCAAATCTTGCTTTACGCGTCTCAACTGAAATCGAAGAAGGTTTGTTCAAATCACCAGAAGGTGCACGCCATAAGCATGAAATCCATAGTTTCGGCCGAAATTACCTACTCCGTAACACTTACGGACATAATTATTATTACGAGTAGTTCGGGGTCCGAACTAAGAAGGAATGACAACAGGATTTGACACTTGTCCCGACTCCCGATATGTATTTGTCCGTATGAAAAATTGAATTTTACACTTGTTTTAAGGATCAAATACTTTCTGACGGGCCCATGTCTTTGTTGACGGAGAGGGTAGATCCCCAGACAGCTCGACTTATATTATTAACTTATGTTTAACCGCGCCCGTCTGAACTTAGCCTAAAATTAAGATTATTTCAATAAAAAACGAGTTTTGAATGTTGAACACTATGAATAATTCATACGATTATTAAAAATTAATTGAATCTAATAATTCCGCAGACAAAATATTTTTTGGAATAGTTAGCCGTTTTGTCTTTTGTGACCTCTCAAGCTCCGCTAATGAGACACAATTGATTTTCTATTGTATCGTATTACCTAAGATACAATCAGACCGGAATAAAGGCTTCTTCAAACCAGTGGCGTGCCTAGGGGTCAAAATTAGGGCAAGCCCACTGATTTTCAACGTATAAAAAAAACGCCAAACTGAGGGATTGGCTGACTTTCAGTTATTAATGTTTGTGTTCGAGTTCATTGATTGGTATTTTTTTAATATATTTATTTATTGATAGGTTTAAGTAAGTTTTTTTTGTGAATTATGATTTTATTAGGGCAAGCCGGGCTTTTCGGCTTCTATGAAGGTACCGCCCCTGCTTCAAACAGGCGCGACACGCGATGAAATCGCGCGCAACACAAGGCACCGCAAGTCGCGCAACGAGCGGTGGCTTTGTGTCGCACGCGATTTGCGTCGCGCGTCGCTCCTGTTTGCAGGAGCCTTAAATCAGATACGCGCATAGCTTGAAATTGTGGGTTTTTTGACTTTTCGTGTCTCTATCTTGTTTGTTATTAAAATATGCAAAAATAGAAATAGTTATGCAGTAATCATCGGGTCATCCACATTGTTTTGTTTGTATGTATTAGAATTAAAAATAAGCATACATTGAATATAGCCACAGATTTTAATAAAAATATGTACGAGTATTTGGGTATATAATTTTAATAATTTAAGTCAATAATAGTTTTTTTTTAATAATAGAATGATGCCATATTTTTGAGTTTTTGCACCTGATATCTAGAAAACGAAAACGGAAAACGTTCGAGTATACCCTGGATATATTTTCCACGGAAAATCTCCAATAATATTGACCTTGCTACAAAAAATAATCAAAACTTGACGCATAAACACTTAACCAAGCCGGCTTAAATCATTAACATTTGTTGACACGTGAGCTAACTCCATTAAAGATTATCGCCGAAAGTATATTTTAGTTTATAGATGTTTTTGTGGAAATCACTTGTCTATGAATTGACCAATCGCAGATCGTTGGCATGAGCTGTTAAGAGCAAAACAGACTGTCAACTGTTCTGATTCAAATACATAACATAACATTTTTATTTACGGACAAAACGTCAGTAATTATATCAAAACGACGTCTGTATTTTTCAAAATAAGAATGCATCGTTTAGCCTAAAGATTAATGTATATTTTGATCAAAAATCATGTTTGAAGTTTTATTTTCATTAACAGATTGTGGTCAAATTTTGTAGGTATAATATTTTAGCCAGTTGACAAATACGTCATTTCAAAATTGTAGTATATGTATGTCATTTCTATAAGTACTTTTTTATTTATTTTTAATGAATCACCTCCTAGAAATGTTTTAATGGATAAAGCCAAACTTGAAATGAATACAAGTTATGTCTACATTCAAGAATACAAATGTTTCTTTTTATGCTAGAGAGTTCTTAAGCTGGGTCTATTTACGAAGGAAATATCGTATATTGCCCTATTAATGATGATGACGATTTGTCCAAATAACAGAATCCGCTTGACACCACCAGACCTTAAATATTTATACAAGACAGACGGAGTCAACAATGTGGAGCCAAACGATGCCGGCGTAAGGACGCATTCATATTTTTTTTTTAATATTTCCGATATTAGAAAATAAATAATCAATATAAATATAGGAATTCCTGAAGACAATTTTTTCCAAGCTCATTTGGGTACTCCTACTTTTCTCATCGTCAACAGAAATACTTAGGTAGCTACCTACAAATAAAAGAGCGTCTGAAAATCTAAAACTGATTAAAAAAATATCTGCCAATGTTTTCTTGATTAGTTTGTTCCTCTCCAAAACTCATGGTCGTACGACACGGGTTTCCCCCTTTTTTTAACGCTCTACTCGTAATTGTTGTGAGACACTAGCTGCGCCCCGCGGTTTCACCAGCATAAGTGTCGATCCCGTGGGAATTTCGGAATAAGAAGTAGCCTATATGTTAATCCAGGATGTCAGCTACCAACATACAAATTTTTTTCAAAATTGGTGTAGCCGTTTGAGCGTGAAGAAGTAACAAACATATAAACACAGACACTCACCAACTTTCGCCTTTAGAATATTAATAATATGATTAAAGCATTTTGCAGATGGAGCAATTTTAGTTGAGGCAACTATCAACTTTTTGAAATTTTCCTTTAAAAGTTGCCAGTTGCTAAATACCCCGAGATGTATGAAAACAGCTAGTTGCCAGTTGCTGCAATAGTTGCTCCATCTGCAAAGCGCCTTCCATCGTAGTTCGAAACATGACTAGTATCGTCACATTCGTCACGAGGCTATGTCAAATTAAAGTCAACATTTTGATTGTTTGCAAACGAACCAATCGTTTTTTTTTTTAATACAAAAAAAAAGCTTGAACTTCAGTGACTATTCGGTTACTAAGTTTAAGAGGAAAGCCTGTCTCAAGAATGTCATTTAACTGTCAAAATGAAGATGATTCACGTCAGACGACAGATGTTTTGCGAATTTTCCATTTCGCTAATACATTATCAATTACATGTTTAATTTTACTGACATACCTATAAGTAATACGAAAACAGTATAATTATGATAAACGAAGTTCTTTATTTTGGGTCATCGACACTTCTTATGACGATAACCTTTTAATTCAAATTAATTATTGTAAGTAAACTACGATTTAATAACAGTTTGTGGGAATTCCGTATCTTTGAAGACCCCTATTCAGAATTCCCTAGCATTTTCATCGTATGTGTACAGACATATATTACTAAATGTAACTTGTTTGTAGACGCCTTGGGTTGTCCTGTTAAGTCTACAAAATGTTAATAAATAAATAAATAAGATGAAAATGCTGCCCATCCTCTCGATAAACCTACTGAAAGCTGATGATAATACAACATGAGCGCGTCAGTATTCCCAGAAAGGTTACGCAAAGGTACAGGCGCCAGCACATGAACCTACTACAGTCTGTCAAATTTCTTTAATAGATTTTAAACTTTATCGCTAAAGCGTAAGGTTCAAAGTTGATTAGGAAAATTTGACAGTTTCGTGTAGCTTGATGTGCTGGCGTCTGTACATACTACAACATTTTGCCAGTTATGTTTATGTTCCATGTAAATAGGGGGCGAGCCTATTACCAGCAAAACGCAAATCCAGACTCCGGGATGCTACTGAGAAATTCCAGATGGAAAACCCCAATAAGATTTTGACTGACCCGGGATTCGAAAGCCGGACCCCATGCTCAGCAGCTGCGGTCACTAGACCAATGACGCAGCCACTAAAACATATTGTATTCGCAAATAATTTCGCGAACTCGCTCATGGTGGAGGCACCTTTATAGTTCAAAGGTTGTCATACAGGTTCTACAAATGACCGGATTATGGAATTAATAAAATATTTAAAATAACATTATAGATGACAGTTTTTTATTTCGATAAAAGGTATAATAATATTATTTTGTTTTTTAATCGAAACGCCATGTCGCGATCGATATTTTCCTCTGAGTTATTGGTACCTACTATCATAACTCGATTGCTGTTTGCAAAACGAAGAATATTTTTAATCTATCTAAACATATTATTATAAATTAAAGTCGCTTTTCGTGTCTGTCTATGTGACCGGCTTGTTCTCCTAAACAATTTGATTTTGATGAGAGTTTCACCATCATTTAGCTGATCTGATTCCGAAAATTGATACACCAATGAGAAGCTACAGTATTGCCAAGTGTCATACGATATATAATTTTTATATTAAAATAAGAAGTTTCACGCGGTCGAAGTCGGAAGCTAGTTATATATTCTTGTATAATCTAAATATATCTTGTATATATATATATATATATATATAGGATATAGTTTTTAGAATTAGTTAAATAATTTATTGCCTACACAATAAAAAAAGATATATTTTAAATACAGGAGTTTCCAGTTACTAGTATCGCTTGCAGATAATCTAATATACACATTGAATGTGTACGGTTGAATGTGAATACGTTTTATACATTATATGACATAGCTTTAGCTACCTCATTTTTACTGTTCCATGTACGAGTTATTCTTTATTCTCTTTACTATTAATTATCAATCAAAATCCCAAATTATTTTTTAGGGCTCTGTCCTTTAAAGGGAAACGGAGCCCTTATAAGATCACTTTTTTTTTCCAGCTATGTCAGAGGATTTTCTCTTAATCTTGACAACGTAAGAATTTGATTTTTGTCATAAAATTAGCTATATGACGCGCACACAGATCGCCAGCCAAGAAAATTATTTTTTTATAAATAACTGAATAGATCGTTATTGTCTATTGTCGCCCACATTTAAATAGAGATGTGATTGAATAGCACTTCAGACTGACATAAAATTTGTATGTAATTAGTCATTCTGATTGCCTAAGCTAATGAGTCTGAGAGTAGTACGGGTCAGAAGGTTAAATTGCATGAGATATAATATATAATAAAAATACATACCTACTGCAACATATACCGAGTGCCCACCTCTATCAAGTTTTTTGCCACTAAATATCGAAATTGAAATGTTGAACACTTAACAACGGAGGTATTACCGATTGCGTTTTTATTTACAAACACTGTTTAATAAAGTAATTGCAACACTATCTTGTTGGGTAAGCGACTACTAACTACATATGTATGTTCATATATAATCGTTTTACGTTCGAGTGAGTATTAAGTGTGTAACTATAGTAGAGCCTCAGGGTGTCAGGTTTCATATCCTTTTGTTCATAAATTAAATATGTTAATGTTTGTAACACCTGATTTTATTATCATTTAAATGTTTATTTTGCGATTTGGGCTCATCGATTCTCAGATTATTTTTTTCCTTCGCTAACGATTTTTGCAAGTTACATATATTGGTGAAAAATACGTTATTATGTATACTTACTAGTTTACATAAAACTTGACGTTGACGTTTCTATGACCTTCCGATTCAGACGTGATACTTACCTATTAAAATGAAGTTATATATCGAAAAAAACCGGATCGGTGTCGAGCAGTCATTTAATATAAATACATAAGTGGTCGGACGTATGTCGCATTTTATTTAAGTCTTTTCTAATAAGGCATCCATTAGCGCCCCAGGCGGATATTTCAACAAAAATCCTTTCGCAAGTTTCAGTAACAGTTCCGAGTTGCATAATATCTTACTCACCGTTTAAGGGTAACGTAGAAAGGGAGGGCCCGGGGCACTGACGTAGAGAAAATCACAGTTGAAGCACTTGTCAGCCGTGCACATAATCCTTCATTGGGTGAATGGGCACAGGGTCTTTTTTTTAAGGTTCAAACGCACTCGCGACACAATTTTTCCGTGTGTGGGGGAAAACTAATGCCGCGCGGCGCGTACGGCGCTTGCGACGGCGAGCGGGTGACTGGCGAGCGCGCGCGCCTCCCCACGTAATAAAACCTTCGCTTTTCAAGAGTGGGGCGCGACGGCTTTTTGAAAATGGAACCTGAACCTTACCTGCTGGATCGGGTCCCGTTTCCCGTTAGCTCGGGGTTTTCATTCTGAGGTTATTGGAACTTGGCACTGTTAGATATCTATCTTTAAATTCTGTTGTTTATTTGTCTTATGGATGTTCAAATTATTGTGGCTAAGTAATAACAGCCGTACGGGTCGATCATTCAGGTTAAGCTACGCTTGCCGCAGTTTATCCATAGATGGGTGACCATCTTTACATACCAAGACCCCTCCGTGCGTCGGAAAGTATGTTAAGCCTTTGGTCCCGGCTGTCATTCGTGGATCTTTGACAGTCGTTACGGGTCGTCAAAAGCCCGAAAGTCTGACAACCAGTCTTACCAAAGGGTAAGGTATTACCCAGTCACTGGGTTGTGGAGGTCAGATAGGCAGTCGCTCCATGTAAAATACTGGTACTCAGCTGCGTCCCATTAGACTGGAAGCAACCCCAACATAGTTGGGAAACGGCTAGACAGATTATTACATGTTACATATTACTCTGGAAGTTTACATCAAAATGCCTAAACCTACTTTGAGAAAGACTAGGCTGATGGTAATAAAGCTATTGCCTTAACATCAAGATAATATTTATGTATATTAATATTAACTGAAATAAATTTAATATTATTGATTCTAAAAATACCTATATATTGTTGTTTTTATACTTATGTTTTTAAACATCAAAAAATAAAGATTGTTCTGGAATATTTAGAGGAAAATGGGTTAATATTTGTCGGAATTCGTTTGGCCGTAGAAAACTTAAATGATAAAGTTGTTCATTTAATTAACCTTTTGACCGCCACACGTCAAAAAATCAAAAACGTGACCTCGGCGTCAAAGTCTGTCATGTAGTCGAACCGTGGCGTGCTGGGCACATTTTGGTTTGTCATCTATACATGACTGTGGCGGTCAAAAGATTACACAAGCCAGTTTACAGATTTTGATATAATTAAATGTAGAGCATACGTGATAAAACAAGTGTAAGCCTAGGTCTTATTTTGTATATAAATTAACTAAATTAATTTGTATTTAATAGCACTCAATATTATCTGGAAATTATTGCAGCGGACACGACTAATTTATGATCTATAAACAAAAAATGTACCTAGATCACGGGGAAAACCAAACTAACAAACCTAAATAATTAATAGTAGACTGTTTGCCAAGGGAGCAAACAACAATTTTGAAGGCGAGAGTGTTTCTTTGAATCCAGGTGGACACTACTTTTTATCACCCTCTATGAAAAAAAAGTAAGTGCAACTTATGAATTAGAATAGTACGTTTATTTATTTACATACAACTACTTGAGGAAGACATACTCATTTTTTATAAAACTAAGTAAAATTCTAATTGGAGTAAACAATTACGAACGATGGCAGAATGCTTTTTGGGCGTTTTTTATTTTTCACAAACTTTTTTTAATTTGGCTCGCGCGTTTTTAGTTTTTTTTAGTTTTACAGCCTATTACTTGTTCATATAATGTTCGTGAATAATATTTTTGGTGATTGGAACTTTTAGTAACAATATCCACATTACAAATTCAAATCACTTTTAGTGCCTAGGGATTAAAGAGCTATTTTAGTCCTTGTTTACGAAGAATACACTAACTCTTTTTGAATAGAAGTGATAATAAAAATGACTACTTTTCCAAGTTCAATAAGTCGTTAAATATATTTATTTTCATATACACTTCCTCAATACTGCAAAGAATTTCTTAGAACTAATGAATAAATAAGAACAAAAAATAACGCCATAAACTAATTTAATTAACATACTTATTTAAATAAACACAAAACGTCGAAGACAACGTGCTAAATACTAAAATAACAATAATCTGGATTTTGTTAAAATCGTCCCTATAAAAGACATCAACGGGAGCGTAGATACAATTTTTTGTGCACAATTTTTTTTTTCCACAAATAATATTGACTTAGAATGAACATTTATTTTGCAAATATGAGTAATACATAATAGGTGATATAATACATTAAAGCTCAGCCATATTTCACAATTCCGCAACATTCATATTAGTAACATTCACTTAAGGCGAAAGCGCCAGGGTAGCCCGCGAAATTCACATTTTTTTTAGGTTTTTGCAATTTGCTGGTCAGTGTTAAGTTGTACGTTGATTAATATACGATTCGCGGCCGTAACAAATATATATTTACAGAATTGTAATCATTAAAGTCATCAACACAACTCTCTAAGACCACTTTGTTACAGAAAAAGAAACGGCTGGTAGGAATATTCAACGAAAAATAAACTGATACCTATTAACTATGCTTTAAATGTTCATGTTACTAGTTTTTACCATTACAAGTAGGTTATTAGATAATAATATAGTCTTTAATTATAGATAATTATATCATGTGTCTGTTTTATATCACGTTACTGCTGAAAAGCAACGGAAATGAGCATTTACTTCAATATTTTCGTATTGCGAGTGATCAATTATTGTTTGGAATGCTAACCTTGTCCCTAAATCGTATTATTGGATAATTTTTATTGAATATAAGACTAAATTTGAGTATAAGAGCAAGTGATGCTTAAGGCGACTACATGACCTAAAGCGTGGTCTTTGTCGGATTGCATAGAAAAGAAAGAGAAGCGCGATGACACAAGCTGGTAATTTATTGCAAAATATGAAGCAATTATCTATTTACAAAAAATCTATTGTTTGAACTAAAAAATTAAAACACTAGTGTTTTAGTATATTGCTTGTAGAATAATCTGACAAAAAATCATAATGATTGTATGTATATTAATATGGTTTTTATTGTAAAAATAAAGTTTTTAGAGGTATCTACATGTTTTTTTTCTATCGAATCAAATTAGTTATATTATGTTTTCAACTCACTATCTACGTAGCATATATCTGATTTTGTTTACTGTAGTCGATCATATACTTTTATTGTTTCTAAACCTTGCGTTTTTTTTGTTTAGGTTAGGTTAGCTACCCCTCCTCCCAGGAATTGGTACAGCAACCGGTCCTACACCCATCCTCATCGATATACCCAAAAACGAAATACCAGTTAGTTACCGATACTCCAGCTACTCCTTAACCACGTAATCACCACACCCCAGTCAAACAAAGAACGTTCACAGCGATGCGTGCGCCCAACCGGTCAGGGGTAGCTATTCAGGCCGCTACGATCAATCGAACGAAATAATGCACGCGATAATTACCTCTAGTTAAATAATCGAGGTGGTTCAATTGTAGCAGGTCTTTATTAGATGTTTAGGGTGATTATTGCATAATTATTATACGCATGACCGCATGTTGTTCTTGTTAGTTCAAGAACTTCCCAAGTTGCCTGAGCATTATATCTTTACCTGTACCCTAATATTACGTCACACACGAACAATCACAATCTTAATGATTTTGAGGGTTATTGCAAATCTATTGCTTCATATGTTCGAAAAATTTGTCTACTGCACAACGTTAATAACGCAATGAATGTTGTTGAACTGTTAAAATGAAAGCATATGTGAATAAAACAGTCGTGTATTTTAGGAACATTTTAGGCTAATTATAGTAAGAATTTATAGAAAGAAAAAAATTTATAGTAAGAATAGAGCAGTGGTGGCCAAGTGGTAACGGCCGCGACTTACAAGTTGTAGGTCGTAGGTTCGAACCCAGACAGGCGCTTTACTTTGTGTAAATTATTTCATCACCACTGCTCACAAAACGGTGAAGAAAAACATCGTGAGGAAACCGGCATGTCCTAGAACCAAAAATTCGAAGACATGTGACATCTACCAACCCGCACTGGGCCCGCGTGGTGGATTACGGCCCACTCCCTCTCACTGAGAGGAGGCCTGTGTCCCAGCAGTGGGAACATTATAGGCTGATGATGATGATGATGATAGTAAGAATGCAGGATACCTCTATATGCATTTACTCTGCCTGGAAGTAATTCAATAATCGGAAACCCAATAAAATATAGAAATGATGAAAGATGCCAATATATCGATGTCAAGCTGTGACAAAGACAATATTTTAAACGAAACGTCACCAGTAACTCAAAACAACTACCAATTTCTTTATAAAGACAATAAAAAAACAACAAAATTAATTTTAACCGTATCCGGAGGTAAAATTCTTTTTTTTCGAAATTAAGTAGTGACGGAAGTCAATTTGACGTCTTTCTCGCTTCCGTTTCGGTCTTCCCTATATTGTGAGAGAGCCTTGATTGTTTTCGTACAGCCTTCGTTTGATCTATCAGCTTTTCCTACAAAATCTCTAATTTCATGGTGATACTTCCTATATGATTGAGTCGTTGGGCTTAGTGGTTAAAAGTGCGACTGCTGACCGTGCTTTCTCAAATTCGATTCGCATTCATTCGGATTCGGATTTGCGGTTGATGACAATACGCTCGGCTAACTCAAGTGGCGTTAGCCGAGCCTATTGTCATTATATCATCAAGAATAGGTCTTAAAACATTGCTGATTAAATCTGGGTGTGATATGTACAAACGCAAGCACATCATGCTACTACAATCTGTCAAATTTCTTTAATAGATTTTCACCTTTATGGCTAAACCATTAGGTTCAAAGTTGTTTGGGAAAATTTGACCGTTTCGGGTAGCTTGATGTGCTGGCGTCGGTTCAATTGTACACCCTTAATTTAATAATTTATTTACAAAAAAGGAAATTGGACACCAAAGCACCTTACATGCACACGTCGCTGTCATCTGGAAACTAGCAAGCACAGAGCACCCCTAGCAAGCAACCCAGAAGACTGGCAGCATTATAGCCATGTTCTTCTTTTGTTTTTTTTTTACATTTGAGGGGAAAATCCCGTAATTTTAAGAACGTTTACAGTGTGATCTCCGTCTCAATCCGTCAAAAATAACTCTAATTTCCTTAAGAGCGTTTACGCCGTACGGCATTTCATACAAACATTCAAGGCCTTGTTTTTCGAAATGAATGAACCGATTTTAATGAAACGCATAAGCAAGATACAAAGGTCTAAAAAGTTAGTTGAGAACATTTTCGAAATATCTTATTTAAAAAAAATAACTGTAAATCTCTGTTTCTATTGAAAATTTAAAATCGGTCTAATTTGGCTGTAACATTATTTTTCGAAAATGTTCTCAGTTCTCACTAACTTTTTAGATCTTTGTATCCTGCTTATGCGTATGAAGTTTCATTAAAATCGATTCATTCATTTCGAAAAATAAGGGCTTGAAAGTTTGTATGAAATGCCGAATGTTTAACACTCGTTGTTGCTAAGATGACATTGCGACTTGAACTTTAACGTTTTTTAAGTACGATAGGCTTTCTGCTATATTAATGATATCTCAGGTGCGTCAAATGTCAATACTTCCTTATTTCTACAGACCTTGTGCCACCATTTCTTAGAACATGGATGACACGGGTATTTCTGGTCATGCAGGTTTTAGCCACATCGTTTTTTGGGTTGACATCATTCTGCGGTTATCGCACATACGTATGCCTATTTCATTTGGCCCAACTCAGTGGTATCATGTTTCTTAAAATTAATTTTATTATGTTTTACAACCAGCGTGATGACGTTGGACCCTGTAGCTTACTAAGTGATAATAACCCTGATTCTATGACGCATCCTGAGTTTCAAGGCTAACAACAAGACTGAATTGAATCATACCAAGAATCTTTTAGTAGGTATAACTAGGATAAGGTAACCGACATAGCCGACAATGAGGGTTTTCGTGAAAATTTACGACACCAGTTGGCACCACTGTGACAAGAGGTCTCCCAATACAAAATATATGATGACGTTCATCATTCGATTCATTCATTCGTTCATCATTCCGTCATGACTAAAGAAAATATAGGCTCTTTGACAGATGCCTGGACCTGACGTGCCAGTGCTGCCACCTAGCGAACGTCATTTCAGAAAACCCTCATTGCCAAACTTAGGTGTCAGTGGGCAGGGCAGATTGCTCGTAGAACAGATGGCCGATGGAATTGAAAGGTTCTGGAGTAGCGACCGCATAACGGAAGACGTAGCGTTAAAAGGCCTCCCACAAGGTGGA
Source organism: Luperina testacea (assembly GCA_927399505.1). Taxonomy (NCBI): domain Eukaryota; kingdom Metazoa; phylum Arthropoda; class Insecta; order Lepidoptera; family Noctuidae; genus Luperina; species Luperina testacea. The sequence goes on along the minus strand of OV656777.1, from coordinate 7,818,114 downwards.
CCGATGACCTTGTGAAGGCTGCAGGAATCGGTTTACGGCAAGCACAGAACCGGTTGAAGTGGCAGTGCTTAGAGGAGGTCTATGTCCAGCTGTGGACGCCTTTTGGCTGAAATGATGATGATGAACTTTTTCTCGTGGTTTTCTAGTGAATCCTTGTACAGACGCCAGCACATCAAGTTACTACAATCTGTCAAACTTCTTTAATAGATTTTCAACTTTATTGCTAAAGCATAAGGTTCAAAGTTGATTGGGAAAATTTGACAGTTTCGGGTAGCTTGATGTGCTGGCGTCTGTACCTCCCCTAAACTGAAGCAGACGTTCTTCCACGTTGGATTCTCCATGCAACGTGAAAAAACGTCTGCTTCAGTTTAGGAGGGAACTATTTGGTGACTATCACCTCTATCGCTCCGTCTTGGACTTTACTAAATTACGACCGGGAGTCAAAGCTGCTTCTCCTAATATTAAGTACCACCTTTTCAAGCATTCCTGGCGATTTATTCTGAGAAGTGAGCTGTCATTCCACCTGATGCTAGGTAGTGCTATTCTCTAATTTATCTCACCGTGAAAATATAGGTGAAGTGAGCTATCAATAGTGATGCAATAGTGTCAATCCTTAGCATGAGGTGGAATGACAGCCTGTAACCATCTCACCGTGAAAACTTAGGTGAAGTGAGCGTGGAGTAAGCTGTCAATAGTGTCAATTCCTAGCAAAAACAAACTCACATCACCTAAGTTTTCACGGTGAGATTTTTACAGAATCGACCGGCTGTATACTATTGAGAGCTCATTTCACCTAAGTTTGCACTTCAAGATTTTAACAAAATATACCTTATTACATAAATACATCCTACTTGAAACAAATCTATCTGCTGCTCTAACAATCTAACTGGCTTAACAGGCAAACTCTTTAACAAAACCAATAATACTTAAACAAAGAGACTTAAACATAAACCTCAGCTCTTATAACATTAAACACAAACATAATATGTTTTAAACAAATACCACGTGTAGTTCAGGAAGATACGACGGTTAATACAAGGCTTCTCACGACTCGTCATTAACGTGTGAGCATAATTATGATATTTCTCCAAGAAGTTCCGTGTGCCATTTGTCTATTTGATAGAGTTTACTTATAAAATCAATATTATTCTTATTAATCGGTCAGTATTGTAGGCAATCTTTATGTAGATTGCTTCAATAAAACATATCGCAACTGTCATTTTGTAATGGTTAGGGCGAGGCTACAACACTGCGTTGCGGCGTCGTATCGCAAAAACGACGTCGCACAGCAATACAATGCGATGACGCAACGCAAAAATTTCATCGCGTACGACATCGTACGACAAGACGCTAACCGTCAGTTCAGTTTTACTTTTGTCTTACTTTTGTTTTACTTTTGTCCCAAAGGACGGGACATTCCTGAACTAAGGACATCAGGTAATGGATATCATAATCCGCCATCATGAAACGTGCGCACCTCATTCAATGTGGACACTAACTAAGAGGTAGCGCGTCGTCGCATTGCAGATTTGTACGTTGCGTCAGCGCATCGGAAATTTTCACGATGCATTGTGCGGCGTCGCAGATTTTTACGATGCGACGCCGCAACGCAGTGTTGTGGCCTCGCCCTTAGGTAGCACCCAAATTGCGTTACACAATATCAATCTCAATCTGAATAATTTTGAAGAATATTGCTTATACATTGCCTCGTATGTTCGAAAAATTTGTCTGCTCAACAACGTAAATAACGCAATGAATGTTGTTGGCCTGTGACGATGAAACCCATTGCTACTGATAGCGTGTTACGCAATTACCCTGCTGCAGTGCGATTCTGTAACCATCTCACCGTGAAAACTTAAGTGAAGTGAGCGTGGAGTGAGCTGTCAATAGTGTCAATTCCTAGCAAAAACAAATTCACTTCACCTAAGTATTCGGTGAGATTTTTACAGAATCGACCGGCTGGTCAGTAGTTCATTCATATTTTGTACAGGATGACCGGGACATCGTCTCGCAATCTGTTACCATGAATTCAGTATATGATTCTAGACAGGGCAGAAATTTTTCGTAGGTAATTAAAAAAAAATTGCTCTTCCATACATTTTGATCGCGTAGGTAGGGTATTGCAGTTTTCTATGAAAAACACATTTTTTTTTAAATAACAGACGAAAAATTTCTACCCCGTCTAGAATCATGTGCTGAATTAATAATTTTAGTTTGCGCGTCGATGTCCTTGCGACCCTATTATGTAAATCCACGAAAGAAATTCCACGAAAGAAATCTTTTACTGTCATGTTTTAAATTAAAAAGTAAAATCAATTATTACGTATACTCGAGACATGAATGTTTTAAATGTCAAATTCTAATACAATAGATTTGTAAGGATATCAAATTACTCAAACAATGGTACAATCGATTTGGGTTTTGACTGCAAATTATTGACATGGTTCTTATCTATAATCTTTAACCATTCGTCGTATGTATGTACATATGTCTTTGTCCCAATTATTTAGTGATAACGTCCCCCACTTACAAGTCGTAGGTCGTGGGTTTTTACTTTGTGTAAATAATTTCATCACCACTGGTTTCAAAACGGAGAAGGAAAAGCACTGCGTGGAAACCAGCATCTCCTAGAACCAAAAGTTCGAAGCCATGTGACATCTACCAACTCTGGGCCCGCGTGGTAGATTACAGCCCACTCCCTCTCGAACAGAGAAGAGCTGTGTTCCAGCAGTGGAAAAATTATAGGCTGATTATGCTAGTTTCTGCCCGTGACTTCGTCCGCGTGAAATTTCTCGCATCGCTCGCCTGTCGTTTCTGACATTTTGGGCGATCAAATGCAGAAAGATTTTTTCTAATCCGTCTGGCAGTTCTAGAAATTAGCGCGAACAAACAAACATAAAAGCTCTTCAGCTTTCTTATTAGCCTATACGAGTAGCCTTCCTCACGAATTGAGCTCTCAAATGCAAAAATATTTTTTAATCTGACTGGTAGTTCCAGAGATTCCTTCATCCCTTCCCTTTATTAGTATATGTAGATAATTATAGATGTATAACTGTAGATAAAGGTAAAAACAAAAATACCCACGAGCGCGTTCATCAGATTTTTGCCTCAAAATTTCGTCTGCTCAACCCCTACCAATTTCCCCTTAATCGTCGATAAGTTGCGCAGCTCTGGCAGATAAAAAAGTCTAGAATCACTTACATCAAGTAAGTTACTCAAAACCAATTTTTTTTTTTTGTTTAGCCTGCACTGTCCCACTCCTGGGCAAAGGCCTCCCTCCACTCCTTCCATCTTTCGCGAGCCCGCGCGTCCTCCTTCCAATTTTGATGGAACCTATCGAGCTCGTCCCGCCATCTCCTACGTGGTCTGCCGCGACCCCGCCTCACTGTCTCAGGGCACCAATTCTGCGCTATTTGGGCCCACAGTTTGTCCGGCATGCGGCAGACATGTCCTGCCCAGTCCCATTTAAGTTGAGCAGCCTTTTGAGCCACGTCAGCTATCTTTGTTTTGGAGCGCAGCACTCAAAACCAATACATGGCGCAATATATTAAAAACGCCACTTCGAAAACCATATCCAAGCAATGATAATTGCAATGCATCAAATTATAATAATGAGGCAAACCTACCAACAATTACGGATCGTTATAATGTTGTTACAATGCTATGTTTAGCCTTAGGCGTCGGAAACGCGAAGGAAGTGACTTGCTTAGTTTTATGACCGCAGGTTAGTAAGGCGCGCTTAGACCGGTCCAGTAGCAATCCTCAATATTGTACTAAGGCGTAAGACCGCCAATTGAGTCTCTCTATGAAGAATTGGGGTTAGGGTTACGGACATAACTACATATAATGGCTTTTTTTTTCAGGATGGTAAATCATCAAATGACCCCTCCCGCTCTGGGTGGAGCGGAAGGGAGTGTCAGACTCTTACTGACTAAAACCCACCCGTGTTCCTTCCTTCTCCCTTTATGTTCCGGGCCAGCGGTAACCCTTTCGGACAATCCCGCTGAATATATCATGGCTTTAACCATCTTACTACGACATATTCACTACTGGCGTTATGTGGGCATACTATAATATTATTATATACACCTCTGCTAAACCCTACAAGGAATACAGGCGTGATGTAAAAAATAGGTTAGGAAGGGTTAGGCAGTCGTGTACCGCACACCAAAGGAGTGTAACCAGGCTCGTCGGATATACGTATAGTTGAAGTTTAGTAAGAAACCGATGGATGTGTTCGAATAAAATTTAATTTAATCAACAGAAAACAAACAATTAATTATTAAAAAACGTCCTTCAGTTTCTTATTAAACTTCAACTAAATCCGACGACTGTGGTTACTTAGCTCTTTTGGTGGCTGTCCCTATAATACCACCCACATTTCGCCAGACATAATTAATTCCCATGTATAGACGCCAGCACATTAACTCTACCTACCCTAAACCACCCGAAACTGTAAAATTTTCCCAATCAACTTTCAACCTTATAATAGATTTAGATGCGCTGGCGTCTGTACCATTTCGGAATTTAAATTAAGGTTAGTTACAAATTTCGAAGTGCCATTTAAACTAGAAGTTAATCCAACAATGTGAACACTTCCTAAGAGATTCACCTATTTGTATAAAACGGTGCGTAGGAGTTGTTGTTTGTTTTCATAACAGGTACGAGTTTCGTGAACTGGTGACGTCAGGAAACGATTCATATCTTTTAAAATCTGCAGTGCTATTCTGTAAAATTCTCACCGTGAAAACTTAGGTGAAGTGAGCGTGGAGTGATCTGTCAATAGTGTCAATTCCTAGCAAAAACAAACTCACTTCACCTAAGTTTTCACGGTGAGATTTTTACAGAATCGACCGGCTGTACCTACTTCCAATGCTCATATTGCATAATAAATAAAGTCCTCCAGACCGTATTTCGGCCACGGCGGCCAATGTCAACGTAGACTAGCCTTCAGTGCGGGAGATATTATAGTGTTCAAGTGTGCACACAGACACAGGTGCACCCTTCCCTCACTCTCATAATTCGATGGGACGGCAATCCGACACGACCAGAGACCAGAGAGAGATCATAATAAGTATATAAAAATTAGCGTTACACCTAGTTTCCAAGTGCAATAGAGTTTTGTTCTCTAAATATGATATGGGCAAGGATTAGAATATGCACTTGTCCCACTAATGGGAAATAGTAATGCTTTTTTTTAAGTGACCAATAATATTAGCTATAGTTACCTAAGATCCCCAACCCACACTGGGCCCGCGTGGAGGATTACAGCCCCCCCTTAGGCCTGAGACCCAGCAGTACGAACATTACCTAAAGGCTGGTTATGCAATATTAGACCCAATCGACCCCCTATTATAAGGCATAGCGAGAGGCATCTAATACGTCTATTTTAAAATAAAATAAAGGTCGTGTGACAGTACACCTCTGCCTGACCCTTCAAAGGACATGAGCATAACCATCAAGTTATACATAATTAGAAAAATCATAATCAAAACAACTATGATTAATAATGCTTGGCTTCACAAACCGTGGAATATTCTACAATTACATTATAATGATTTGTTTAGTATACCCTAATTAATTTCTACTTATTGTACACTTTTGAAGAACACACGGTGCATCCAGCATAACTTGGAATGTCAAAATGGCGCTTGTTGCAAAAAAACTTGCTATGTCAAATTCAAAACATAAAGATGTTCGAATCCATATTTCATCTCGTGTCAAAATAAATTGGTCACTGCAATTTTATTTGTGTTTTGTATTACAACAAAAATGGGTCGATAAACGCAAAAACTTTATTTGGAGTCCTTTACTAAAGATCATTGATTTCCTTTGATACTTCAATTATTTCGTAGTTAACAATTCAACCTAATGAAGTTTCAAAAACCATTCAACAACATATTAATGACAGCAGAACAAAAATCGAATCAATAATCAAAACATACTCTAAAAAAATCGGTCAATCTGTTTATAAGTCGGTACATCCCTAATGGGTTCAAAGACTTTGAAATAGAAAGAAAAAATGACCTAGAGTCACCATGACACTATAGGATGAAGACGAATCGCCTTTGCCCCATCTGTCAAAAGTATTATGAAGATGAAGATGAAACAACATGGCGGGTTAAGTCGGTAAGTTATTGTTCTGAGGTCGGTAAATAATGATCTGTCATTAAGTTGATCCTGGAGACGTCATAGATGGTTATACTTCCTAGTTAATGAGTAATGTAGATGATAGAAATGTGATACTATATAATTTATGTGAGAATAGCTTGGAGCTACCAAATGGCTAATGCTATTTGTAATTAATTTTAAATGTTAAAATCCAAAAAAAACAAAAGTCATTTATTCAAACTAGGCTGAGAATCAGCACTCTTTCAACGTCAAAAACGTCGTAGGTACGGATACATTTGGATGTATCTTCATATCTCGTATATTTCAAAAGGTTAGAATCGAAGACTATATTTTCCCAAAAATTTCGTAGAATAATAGGTATTATTTTCCTCAAGTAATTTGAAGTAATGTCCGTTATTAGTAGATAGGAAGAAACTACTGACCACACCACCCATAGGAAACATCTACATTCCTTATGAACTTCTTAAGACTCCTGGGGCTGAACAGGCCCCTTATGAGACTTATGCCAATGCAAAACTAGATAATTATTATACTATGGTTTTGCTATTAGGTAATAGCACGGGTATTACCAGAATGGACATAGTGAATGGTGTGAACACCTTATTAAAATTAAACATAGGTAAGCTAATGTTGTGTGCTTTTCCTTACTCAGATACGTTATCATATAACGAAAATAATTATATTTATAAGTTGAATAATACTATTCACAAGCTGACATGTTGTCATAGTGACAAATTATTGTTTTTTGACACTAACAAGTTTGTTAGTGGTTTTAAGTTAACTCAGAGAACTTTATCTCTGTCTGGGAAATGTAGACATCTGATTGCTATGTTGATAGCATATAATATTAACGAGGTTATAGCTAATATAACGAATTGTAGTATTAGTGACGAGTCTGTGTTGCCTAGTTATACTAACAACATAGTGATTAATTATGAATCGTCATGTACGAAGGAGGATCCACCTATAATACCAACATCTTTGGAGACCACTACCAGTCAGATAGGGTATTCTCCTTCTGCTGGAACTTATTCGGACAATCTAAACTCTCCAATTGTAGTTGTGGAGGTCACTCCGGATAACTCTTTAAACTAGATAGTAAGACAACGGAAGTTACCCCTTCAAATAACCAATTACTATTAGAGAATAATAAAAAGGTATCTTCTGGCAATATTACTCAGAATAATAATAAACTAAAGGGAGGGCAACATATTTTAAAATTACTTAACCAAAATATTCAAGGTTGCTCTTCTAAATTACTGGAAATAGAATTGTTTTTAGAAAATACCAAGTTTGATGTCATTTGTTTAACAGAACATTGGTTAAAAGCCCATCAAGTAATGTCAATTAACTATGAAAATTATTGTGTAGTTAGCCATTTCAGCCGAACACGTATGATACATGGCGGATCATTAATATTAGTTAAAAATTCAATTAAATCAAAGGAACGAAAAGACATCGTCGGGCTGTCTGTTGAACACACCATTGAATTGTCCTGTGTTGAGCTCGATAAGCATGTAGTAGTATGCGTATACAGACCTCCAAGTTACCAGAATCTAGCTTTGTTTGATTCTGTAATGGAAGATGTGCTAAAGAAACTTTCTGCTAGTAGTAAGTCAATAATCATATGTGGCGATTTTAATATTAATTTATTAGAAAACAACTCAAATACTATCAGATTATTAAGTCTTTTTGGGTCATTTGATTTATCAAATGTTTTTATTGAACCCACCCGAGTAACAGCTTCCACTGCCACTTGTATAGATAATATTTTCTGTAACTGTGATTATTTACACAAACAAATTGTAAATAAGTTGCCATCTGATCACAGTGGACAAACAATAACATTTTGCTCCTACGTGCCTTTACAAAAATTTTTAATAAGGTTTAGGCCAATTACATGTAAAAATTTAGAAAAATTAAATAATTCTTTGGCCAGTAAATTATGTGTTCAGAGTTTTAATAATGTATGTGACCCAAATGAGTTTTACGCCGAGTTCTTTTCACTATTAAACTCGCAATTTAATGACACTTTCCCACTAAAGACTAAAAGTATTTACACAAAGTTCTTATTTAGCGATTGGGCGACTCCAGGTATTCGTAAAAGCAGGGAAAACCTCTTTGAACTTTATGGCTTGAAGCAACATATGAATAGCACAAGCTTTCATCAGTATGTTGCAACTTATTCTAAGACTTTCAAAAGTGTATGCAAAACAGCTAAAGCTCTTTATATTAGCAATAAAATAAAATCAGCCGATGATAAAATAAAAACTACCTGGCAAATAATAAATAATGAAACAGGTAGGAAAAAACAGCGTAATACTGAATTTAATTTAGAGACTGCACATGGCCCTATCAATTCAGATATAGAAATTGCTCAGGAATTCGAAAATTTTTTTGCAAATATTCCCATTAAAACTACTGAAGCTTTGAATTCCTCACCCGCGCTTTCTGCTGACTTACTTAGAAAGAATGTTGAGGCATGCCCTTCGGAGTTTGGGTTTCAACATACAAACCCCCAGGCTGTTATAAAAGCTTTTAAAGATCTTAAAATTAAATCAACAGAAGATCTTTGGGGAATGTCTGTAAAAGTTTGTAGATCTATCATCGAAACGATTGCGCCCTATTTAGCTTTCATATTTAACATCAGTGTTGACCAAGGAGTCTTTCCGGATCTCATGAAACACAGTAAAGTAGTTCCTTTGTTCAAATCCGGTGATAGTAAAGAACCCAACAATTATAGGCCTGTCTCAATTCTGCCGGTTCTCAGTAAGGTGTTTGAAAAGTTGATGCTCAATCAAATGTTACGCCACTTTAATAAAAATTCCATCTTTCATGAACAACAGTACGGTTTCACCAAAGGGCGTTGTACCACTGACGCCGGTGTCAACCTAATAAAGAACATTTTTAACGCCTGGGAGGAAGCACAAGATGCCATTGGAATCTTTTGCGACCTCTCTAAGGCGTTCGATTGCGTAAACCATGAGACACTTCTGCTGAAACTTGAGCACTATGGGATTAGGAATTTAGCTCTTGATTTACTAAAGTCATACCTAAAAGACAGAAAGCTTAAAGTTCAAGTAAACGGCGTAAACTCAGTAGGGTCTGGAATAGCAATGGGCGTTCCTCAAGGTTCTATATTGGGTCCATTCCTCTTTTTAGTTTACATTAATGATTTACCCCAATTACTTCAAAATCAACCGAAGATGGTGTTATTTGCAGATGACACCTCATTGATCTTTAAGATAGACAGACGGGCACAAAATCTTGACGACGTGAATAACTCTATTCTTCAGGTCCAAGATTGGTTTACGGTAAATAATTTGGTACTAAATGAAAAGAAAACTAAATGCATTAGATTTAAATTACCTAATGTTAGAAGTAGTGAATGTGACATCATACTGAATGGAGAAAAACTGGAATTTGTTGATCAAACTGTTTTTCTGGGAATCACGCTAGACGACAAATTACAATGGGGACCTCACATAACATCTCTTGCGGGGCGGCTTAGCTCGGCCGCTTATGCTGTTAGAAAGATAAGACAATTAACTGATGTAGAAACCGCGCGTCTAGTCTATTTTAGCTACTTTCACAGCATTATGTCGTACGGCATTTTACTATGGGGTCGAGCTGCTGACATTGAATCCATCTTTATTTTGCAAAAAAGAGCTGTCAGAGCCATTTATAATCTACGTCGCCGCGAATCTCTCAGAGAACTTTTTAAAAGGATTAATATTATGACGGTACCTTGCCAATTCATTTATGAAAATATTATGTATGTAAGAAAAAATCTACATCTTTTTAATAAAATAAGCGATAGACATAATTTTAATACAAGAAATAAAGATAAAATACATCAACCATTTTTCAGATTAGCCAAGGTACATACATCTTTTATGGGGTACTGTGTTAAATGTTACAATAAAATACCATGTGATATATTGCAGTTAAATGAAAGAAAATTTAAAACTCACATTAAACGTACACTTTGTAAACAAGCATACTATAAATTAGAAGATTATATCCAAGATAAGAACGCTTGGAAACATGCTGGTCCTGCTCCATAGGACAATCTGGAGCCTAGACAAATTCAAACTGGTTGCTAATTTAATTGTAAATTTATACTTTTTTTGACATTGATTTACATTCTGTAACTACTTTAACTCACACCCTGACTTATTACTTGTTATTTTTTTTTTTTTGAAAATCGTTTACCTTTACCGTGTTTGTAAATATGTGAGCACCATGTATCTATCAGATAATTAATTTATATATGTCATAGTTTCATTTTTAAGTCTTTTACCTATTGTGGTATAGTAATTTTATTTTAGGTGCATCGTGTTCACATATTATTATTATATAATTAATGTATGCAAAATTTTGTAAAATATTTTAAAAGAGTAACGGTGGAGTTTCTTGCCCGTTCTTCTCCATACGAAAACTACCTTTTGGAATGGGCGACTAGAATCAATTCTATTTTTTTTTTTGTAATTTCTGACGTTCAAAAGTGCCTTTTATGTGCCTATTTGAAATAAATGCTTTGACTTTGACTTTGACTTTGACTTTGAGAGGCTTCCTTATTTTTGCTGAGACCACGTGTCTTGGTCAAACACCAACCACCTTTTATTTATTAGACCAATCAGCCTAAATGTACCCACTGCTGGGACACAGGCCTCCCCTCTGTGAGTGGGAGGGGCTGTAATCTACCACACGGGCTCAGTTCGGGTTGGTAAATGTCACAATTGTCTCCGATTTTTTTGATTCTACACAATGTTTTCTTCCGTTTTGAGAGCAGTGGTTATTAATTTATTAGTGTAGTTTTAATTAAACAATTAAATAACTGATAACTCAATTGATTTCCTACGTGCATTGAATACAACAAACTGCAGATTTTCATTCGGCAACACCATCGCACGCGCACCCATTGTGTTTCGTCCTTAACCTGTGGTTAATGACATATGCCGACAGTTAATGAATAATTCATTAACCAACGGCTAGTTCTTATGGCCAGCAATAGGCATTTTGATTGTTGGAAAAGAAATCAGTATCTTCAAGTGGAGTTAGTTATGTTGTTGTGGAGTTGTGTTATGGATCATTGGTTGTCTCAATAAATTAATTATATGTTAATTTCCTTTATTAAACTAAATACATATAAATTATATTTTTAAATATTAGTATAAAAAATATAAAAACATTTAAAAATAATTTTAAATATAAATATAACGTAATAATAAAATTTATCCTTATAGGGAAACCTATTGCTATAGTGTACATTTATCTAAACTCTTATCCTAACTTATTACTAACTCCTTATTATAATTAAATTTATTCATTTGATTATATTATTATGTCAAATGTTTCAAAATAATTTGATGTAAAGTGTTTTCTCAGAGTTTTGGATAAGCCCTGGTGCAGTAGCTCTTCTTGGGTTTTTATGTCAAGAATAACTACGTTCCCCGTTTGTCTCGTGGTTGCAAGCGCAACTACTGAGCGTGGTGCCTGGGTTCTATTCCCGGGTCGGACAAAGTTTCATTAGGTTTTCCATTAGAAATTTCTTAGTAACAGCCCGGAGTTTGGAAGTTGGTGGTTCAATACGGCGTCCCTCGGAAAACACGTAAAGCCGTTGGTCCTGCGCCTGATCTTTCTCCGGTCGTGGTGGATTGCCGTCCCATCGGACTATGAGAGTAAAGGAACAGAGAGTGCACCTGTGTTTGCCCACACACTTGTGTACTATAATATCTCCTGTGTATTATAATATCTCCTGTGTAGGTACTATAATATCTCCTGTGTACTATAATATCTCCTGTGTATTATAATATCTCCTGTGTAGGTACTATAATATCTCCTGTGTACTATAATATCTCCTGTGTATAATAATATCTCCTGTGTAGGTACTATAATATCTCCTATGTATCCTCTATAGTATCTCCGTTGAGATTGGCCACCGTGATCGAAATCGGTCGGGAGGCTATGATTATACAATTATATGAAATATCTACCAGTAGGGCTCGTGGCTAAATGATAACAGCTTCACAGGTCGATCGAAGGATGGGTTTTTTTTTGTGGATGGGAAATCATCAAATGACCCCTCCCGCTCTGAGTGGAGCGGAAGGGAGTGTCAGACTCTTACTGACTAAAACCCACCCGTGTTCCTTCCTTAGTCTTTTATGTTCCGAGCCAGCGGTAACCCTTTCGGACAATCCCGCTGAAATCGAAGGATGGGTGGGTTGTGAAATTCAGATAGACAGTCGTTCCATACAAAATACTTCAGTCAGCTGCTTTGACTGTAAGCTGACCCCAACGAACTTGGGGAAAAAAAGACTAGACAGATTGATTGACATGAAAGGTTGCTTAGCATTGCCAATAGAACTGAAGTCTCTAAATGCATTTGCAGAGCGCAGAGACTACGTGACATTCTCCTTTGAAAGTTCTTTTAATGAACGCCCTTTATTTGACATTAGATAATCATTAATCAGGTTTTGAGTACCAAACGCTGTCCATCGAAAAGTTCTAAAATTGGCACTAAGTTCTTCCTATTTCAAGAAAGGCCCAAAACCAGCAATGGTCCTCTTTTTTATAGTATTAGGCATTTATTAAGGAGGATAAACTATATACACTAGATAAACTTCTAATCACACTAATATTATAAAGGCGAAAGTTTGTGAGTGTGTGTGTATGTGTGTTTATATGTTTGTTACTTCTTCACGCTCAAACGGCTGGATTTCCAAACAATTTTGATAAATTTTTGTATGGAGGTAGCTGACACCCTGGATTAACATATAGGCTACTTTTTATCCCGATATACCCATGGGATCGACATTTACGCGAGTGAAACCGCAGGGCACAGCTAGTACTGAATAAACTAACAACCTATTAAAATAAAAATATAATAACCTAACCTAAATAAAATTATTACCAAACTAAAAACGGCGTCGATAAATTCCGCCGCATCGCTGTCGACTGGTAATGTACCCAAGAGACTGGCGGCATTGCCAAGTTGTATGGCAATGCTCAGGCTCAAGGTAAAAGCCAGCCCTTGGGTCATGGGAAGTGTCAACCAGCCGTTTGGAGATTTCGTTGAGCAAATGGTGGTAGAAGCCCATTTCACTAGTGTCAGTCTTCCGGCTTACGCATACTCAATACGGCTCCTACACAGTGCCGGCATTAAGCCAGCGCGGGGCCTGTAGCCCCCTTATGGTAGAACTTAGTTTGTTTAAGGTTCTAAACTTCTAAAGATATAGACAGATTTTTCACTAGTCAAATCAATGTTTCTTAACAAATACGTTCTTTTCTGTTCAATATCAGTTGAAGTACTTGAGCCAAATGACTTCAATACTTCAAACAATGCTCACTACCTATAATAGATACGTTTGTAAAACCGACATGATTCATTTTTCGCATATTAACGCGTGATTTAACAGCGAATACACGTTCTGAAAGAATCTTGTATGCAAGAGCAAGCGAAGCAAGCTCGAAAATGTTTAGCATCCCATCTCGGAGAGCTTAGGTTACTTTTGACCATTCTTATCTAATATTTCAATGAACCTAATGGTAGTATAGGGTGCAATGACTTGTTTTTTGTACGTCCAAGCGCGGGGCCCCCACAGCGCGGGGCCTGTAGCATTTGCTACACCTGCTACGTGGCTAATCCGGCACCGATCCTACATGAGTCATGAATCCACGATATATATATATGTATATAATATAATATTGCAATCCTCGCCTTGATCTTACTTCTGTCGTACGTCTTGAGGTTAAGGGCACAGCTATACGCAAATACGCATAGAATTGTATAAATAAATATTGCCTGATGATGTCCTGTTATTGTATTTCCATAAATAATGATGTGTTATTTCTATGACAGCTATTCTTGGAGTGTTTCTTCCGTGATTTGTTATTGGTTTATTTATAACAATTTGTTTATGCTTGTAGACGAGCAGATGGAAAAATTACACACTTGTGCAACAACTGGCATCATTCGTCTAATGGTCGCAAGCGCATTGGGTCCTGGGTTCGAAACCCTGGTGCGACAAAGTTTTATTAGATTTTTCCAATAGAACTTTTTCTGTAGCAGCTCAGAGTCTGGATTTTTTCCAGGTTAATAGGCTCGCCCACTATTGAATGGAACTTTAAAATAACTGGCGAAATATGGCACTCCTTTACATTTATTTTTTAAATGTCGTAGCATCATGCTGAGATAGGAGCCTTTTGGCCTCATATAGGACTTTCTGTTTCATTTTCCTTTTGTTACTTTTTTATATATAACTTGGTTTTTTATTTTGCTGTATTTAGTTTAGTTTGTGATCTTCCTGTACGAGTCGCAATAAATACTTTTTCTTTCTTTCTTTCTTTCTTTACCGTTTTTTTTGCGTTGGAAATTATCCAATAACTTCTAATTATCATTCAATCCTAATTAACGTAAAATAATTCAGTAGCTCCAATTAAGTCGGTGTGCAGATCCTCGATATTCGGCACATTAGAATGCACTTGCAGTTACGCAACGTACTAAGTCACAGCTGGTCTAATGAGGTTACCTCAGCATTAGTGTTGCTCTACATGCGTCGTCTGTACCCTCTCTAATGAGTATTGTGGCGCCTGTCTAGTGTCTGTCTCTACATAATATGTTTGAAGTAGACTAAGTTTTATTATTGTTAACCAGCTGACCCGGCGATTTTCGTACCGCCTCAGAATCAAAAATCAGAAAGCCGATCCATACAAAATGTATGAGAAAATCTTAGTTTTTTCTCTTTATGAATTTTCGCCATATTTTAAAAGTTTTTCAGCTATTCAGGGCAGAGACAAATCAAACAGTAGTCCAACCACAAGTGTCTAACATATTTCGTTTATGTAAGTCATAATCACTTGCTTACACTAATAGTGATTTACTTAACACTTTAACTATCGCTTACATACAGTAGCACATTAAGTTAAACTGTGTTTAGCTAATAGTCATAATGAGGTTACTCCAACGCACAAGTGCACGCTTCACTAGTTCAGTGTATATCCTGGCTGGTCTTAGAGCTTGGCCAGACTGTAAACGCGGGCGCGGGGCGGGCGCGGCGCGGCGTACTCAAACATAAGAACTTCATTTGAGCGTCCATTGTGGGCACGTGGGCGCGGTGAGAGGCGCGGGCTGCATGGCGCGGGGAGCGCGCGGGCAACTCACGCCATAGCTCGTTACTTAGCCACAAGCCTCCTATTCAATTTAGCTGAATATCATCTTTATTTCACATTTGCTAAGGAGTAAGTGCCATTTGACCTTTGGAACCCAAATGGGTAATACCAATTTTCCACCATTAGAAGGACCAACACCCTATCTAATTGCTAATAGGTAAACATATTAGCAACACTAGGAGGTCTGTCTACTCTACACTAGATATAGTAAAAGCGTGCTGCCCATACAAAGTGTCAATTCAGTGCGGTTATTACCATGCAAATGTGTAGCGTTGCTCAAGCGCAGCGCATCTTGCCCTAGTCTGTTACGTCACTGGTTCATGTTAGTCGTCGAACATGGTGTGGCAAGGAGTAGAATGTAGATGGGACAGATTCCTGATGATGATTCTTGTAATGATTTTTTAATAGATCCTAATCTATAATAAAGCTGAAGAGTTTGTTTGAACGCGCTAACAGGTCCCTCTTTCCCATTGGGCACTCTGGGCAAGTGCTCAGGGCCCCACGATCTTCGGGGGCCCTGGCCCGCTTTCATAAAAAAACATTGTAAGTACATTGAACCTGATTTAATTACAAAATAAGTGATTTGCAGTGCGATTTACAATAAGTTTCTAGCCCCCCAGATAAGAAATATTAGTATGTTTCTCTTATTATCTCTTATCTACACAGGGGCCCCGTGATCCTTATATGCCCAGGGCCTCCAATAGGTTAAAGACGGCCTTGGCGCTAATCTCTGGAAACACAAGTAGGATTTAAAAATGTATTGGCTTTGATAGCCTAATTCTTGAGGAAAGCTATAGGCGAGCAAAAAGAAAAAGAGTCAGAAAGAACGCTTTGCAGTGAAAACAAAGTTATGGCGCGGGCAGGCGATGCGATGCAACAGGGTGGGTTGGGGGAACAAGAAATTTCTCGCGAACGAAATCGCGGGCAGAAGCTAGTGCACCTAAGGTTGGCTATTGAAGGCTAAGGCTCTCTTGATAGAAAACAATATTACTGCTGCATGGTTACCTGCAATTGCAAGGTCAAAGTTAAACAGTCTCGTATGTTTATCATTCTATTTACAACCCTACTAATCAAGGTAGAAATTAGTAGAAAACAACTCAGATTTGTGGCGATAAACGAAATGGCAAGAATAATATTAACGGTGTTAAGAGACCTAAAAGTTTATTCAAACTTATATTTCAAGTTAAACAAATTTAATGGGAATTAAGTTGATTTCAGAGTGACTGGCAGTTTTGAAAAAGTTATAAAAATGTTTGAAGTTGTAGCGTAAATTGAATTTTATTATGTAGGATTTAAAGTTATTTTTCCATAAACTCATACCTATTTGTTTACATTTTTGGCAAATAAATCGCGAATGTAGATTAAACAACTTATTTTTTTTTTAATAAATAAAAATAACCAGTACATTCGTACATTTGTCGTATCTGTATTCGACATAAATAAGTACCTAATGAGTACAACGGTACTGCTTATTTCTTAAGAAAAATGCTGTGAATGCAGTTAGCAATTATTTAAGAAGTTTAGGATAGCCTCATGAGAATGTTTGTCTGTAGTTCCCTTACTGTCCCGTCTCAACTTCCACCCTGAATATCTCAGATCGGACCAGGAATCAAGACAAGGGTCATTGGAATTCTCGTTCTAAATTTTAATAATACCTTTCTAATGATTAATTATTTACTCATCATGCTTTTTCCAGCAGACCTGCGAAAGGAGAAATTAAAAAGATATGTAGACAATGGTGTGTGGGAGCAAGAAGAAACACACAACAAGATCTTATACTGCGAGCTTTCTTTCATAAGTGCTCAGTGTCCGCCCTAAGTGTGTATAAACTCGAGCGACACACGTCAAAGCCAGCCACTGCAGCCATCGACATCCGTCGACGTACACCGCCGACACGCGTTATCGCAACACGTCGACTGCTGCAGTTGGCCTTTTTTTTTTCAGAAATCCTTCGCTACAGACTTCTCCATAGATTGATTGATAACATAAAAAGTGCTGCAAGATTCTGGCCTTTTTTTTTCTTATTATTCTTGCCATTTCGTTTATCGCCACAAATCCGAGTTGTTTTCTACTAATTTCTACCTTGATTGGTAGGGTTTTTTTTTCAGGATGGGAAATCATCAAATGACCCCTCCCGCTCTGAGTGGAGCGGAAGGGAGTGTCAGACTCTTACTGACTAAAACCCACCCATGTTCCTTCCTTAGCCCTTTATGTTCCGGGCCAGCGGTAACACTTTCGGACAATCCCGCTGACCCTGCAGTTGCCCTGACGTTGATCCGTGTCCCTCGTGTATATACACTTAGAGCATCTTGAAGTTGTCTTTGAATTCGAATCCTAGTAACCGACCACCGACTATACTTAAAATTACCTTTACAAAGCATAGCACATTGGCACAGCAACTCTAACTTTTAACATCATTATTAAAATGTGGATTTAAGCATGAACTAAATTGAAACCATTTTTTCACCCACTTTTTGAAAACGAAACATGTATGTCGGTTGCTTCATTTTTGCCTTCTTAAGCTCCAATATCCTGTTCGCACTTTCGCTACCCAGCATAGCATATAAATAAGTATGAAGGAAAAAGTTGAGTATTACTCATCGTGACGATATGGTGTACGGGGAGAACAGTTTTAACAATGACATCAATTTCCTTTGTGGTTTTGCTGTTTGTACATACGCCAGCACATCAAGCTACCTGAAACTGTCAAATTTTCGCAATCAACTTTTAACCTTATGCTTTAGCAATAAAGTTGAAAATCTGACAGGACAGATTGTAGTAGCTTGATGTGCTGGCGTCTCTACATATTTCATTATGGTTTTCATACTCCAATAGATCAACTAAGATAAAAAATCGCCTTATCTATCTACAAAACAATTAGGCCCTTTCTATTCACACGTTTGTCATGCCGTGAAAAACTACGGTTTATTCGCCGTGTTGGCACGGTCGTCAGTGTTGTATGGATAATTATTATGGAAGCTGGTTGACAGACACGTTTTTTCTATGGTGCGGTTTATACGCCGCCGCCGCCGTACGATAAAGAAACCGTGCCGTGTACAAAGAGCTTTAGGCTGGAGAACTCGGAGAGAAATCATAAGCAAACCCTAGTAACTAAGTCGCCCACTTTGGATTTTGTGACTTTGCACACAAAATGATTTTTTTTTAAAAACAGCTCTTCTCTTTTTTTTTCTAGTTCTACGAGACCTAGCCACCTAGGTCTGCTTCCAAGAACAGCATTGCTATTCTGTAAAAATCTCACCGTGAAAACTTAGGTGAAGTGAGCGTGGAGTGAGCTGTCAATAGTGTAAATTCCTAGCAAAAACAAACTCACTTCATCTAATTTTTCATTGTGAGATTTTTACAGAATCGACCGGCTCATATATTTGTCACATTTGACAAACTTAAATTATAAAGGTATAGAGGTATGAGGAACAGGGTGTAAAGTACACTCATCCTCTAAAGAAAAGGGAGGATCCTATTCGACCAGACGAGTGTTGTCTGGTGGGCAACTGCCCAACCATTCAGGTCGGGACGTTTTAAAATATGCTAGTCATGCGGTAAATTCTGCTTACGCGATGCAGGATCTTACGTGACGTCAGTGTGTTGCTTAGTTAACATGTGACGATGTAGATGCCGCCACATCGGTATTACGGTTTTAAATCAACGAAGTTTCGATATACTATAAGACCTATTAAAAAACCATTGCCTATTGACATAAACAAAACCAAATTCCTTACCATGTATGGAAGACAGTGATAAATTACCAACATATAGGAAAATAACTTCATTCCAATCATTGCTACATTTTGATTATCCACAAAAACTTGCTCTGTGCTCGCGTCACCTATATTCCCATGTTAGGTCGTGTCCAGGAAATGCTGGGTTATGACGAAATTTAATGCTTTATATACATGCTTCGATAATACCCCTGCATGCCAGGGTTATATGCTGATTACAGGCTTTTGACAGGCTAATGGTATGGAGGGGTTAGAAAGTTACAATGTTCAAGTGAATTTCTGAAGTTTGTGAGGTAATTTATTAGGTTGAATCGTTTTCTGGTTAGGCTTGCGAAAGTAAAGGGGCTCGTGGCTAAATAATAACAGCCGAACAGGTCGATCAATCAGGTTAAGCTACGCTTGCCGCGGTTGTTCTGTGGATGGGTGACCATGTTTACATACCGAGACTCCTCAGTGCCTCGGAAGCCGTTGGTCCCGGCTGTCATTCGCGGATCTTTGACAGTCGTTATTGGAAGTAAGAAGCCCGAAAGTCTGACAGTCTTAACAAGGAAGGAGTATCGTATTACCCAGTAACTGGGTTGTGGAGGTCAGATAGGCAGTCGCTCCATGTAATATACTGGTATTCAGCTGCATTCGGTTAGACAGCCGACCCCAACATAGTTGGGAAAAGGCTAGACAGATGATGATGACTTGCGAAAGTGGGTAGGTTTTCCTTTGTATGGTCATTTTGTAATTGATTTCAGGCATTCAATGAGTTTGACGTTGCCCAAAGTTTTTGTTTTTTTTTTTATTAATCTGATCATAACCAAAGAAAATAACTGCCTCGTTTGTGTAGTGGTTGCAAGCGCTACTGCTGAACATGAGGTCCTCGGTTCGAATCCCAGGTCGAGCCAAGTGTTATTGGGTTTTTCATCAGGAATTTCTCAGTAGCAGTCCGGAGTCTGGATTTGGGCTCGGTTTATAGCAATAGGTTTGCCCCCTATTACATGGGACTTAAGCATAACTGGCGAATTGTGGGTGTACTATAGGAACACCTCTTTTTTTTTTTCAGGATGGGAAATCATCAAATGGATGGCAAAAAAATCATCCCGCTCTGGGTGGAGCGGAAGGGAGTGTCAGACTCGTACTAACTAAAACCCACCCGTGTTCCTTCGGACAATCCCGGACGGACCCCTTCAGTTGATGCTGACATCTCTTTGAGGCGCGCGTGGAACACGTACGCGCCGTCCGGCACAGGCCTGGTCCTGATCAGACGGTGAGCTTCCCATTACTCTCCGCCCGCAGGCCCGCGCCTACGGTGGCCGGGAGTCGTCGCGCGGCTCCCGCGCGTCATTTGATGATTTCCCATCCTGAAAAAAAAAAAGCCAGAATCTTGCAGCACTTTTTATTTTATCAATCAATCTATTGAGAAGTCTGTAGCAAAGGATTTCTGGTTGAACAGGATCACGAATTCTTCCGAAGCTTCACTTACGTGTATTCATATTACACTGTTATAGTACTAGCTTTTGTCTGCGGCTTCGCCCGCATGGAGGTCTTAGTTTCAATAGGCTTCCTACGGACCTTAATGTCGACTTGTTCTGCATCAGTGTGGCGACCTTAAGACGGCTTCTGGCAGTCTTTTTTCAAGGATAGTTAACTTATCTACTATTCTCTTACTAATTATATTAACTTTTATGCCTACTACTTTTTATCGACTATTTCTTTAACTATATGTGGAGGCTTGTTATTAGCATTTTAATATTACATTTCTTTATTTCATTTGTTTGTTAGTCTGTAAGCCTTCTTTAAAATAAAATAAATAAATAATATAATAAATTATGCCACGGAAACTGAGATAAAAAATATTCTATGTCCTTATCTAGGTCATGGTCTGCGTGCCAAACGTTAAAATCCGAGGTGTGAAAGGGTAACAGTCAGACAGAGTTACTTTCGCATCAATCTATACAAAGAAAATGGAAGTGTCTGTTTGTAATGTGAAAATAGCAGCTGTTTACTAAATGCATATGAAAGTAAAAGAAACAAAAAACAAATTTTAAAATGTTTGTCTGTCTGTTCCGGCAAATCTCTGAATGGATGGGCCGATTTTGACGGGACTTTCACTGGCAGATAGCTGATGTTGAAGAGCTCCATTCCAATATGTACTAAGTCATTTTTTTTACTTTATCGAGATAATTGTTTGATTTTCGTCTATGGCTAGAAACGGCTTATCAGAAAAACATTTTTTTTTTCCAAATCCTACTAAGTCAGCTACAATATCAATTTGAATTTGAGGTTTCATTCTCAAAACGTGCTAAGTTCCAGTCTATTTTACTCCAAAGCGTGCTTAGTCATTTTTTTAGTTCATTAAAATATTGGTCATAGATTTAAAATTATTTGCACTTTAATATTTTCATACCAAATTATAAATTCAGATATTTTTTGATTTATGCAAAATATCATGAAAATCAAAATGTACAAACCTAGTTCTTCAGTATTTCCTCAACATATTGAAAACCTATGACAATAGGATAAGGTTTAGGGGGTGGGAAACGTCAACGCCTTTTGTATGGAGGCTTACAGGGTCACACTCCTCTTAACTTGATTACCTAGCTTATTTTGCATAATAAAAAGTAGTTTCCTTTCTAATGTTCTATTGTTTTATTCAAAAAGTACTAGGTGATTTTATTCCAAAATGTGCTAAGTTAAGACTTAGTACAGTTTGTGGAAAGACTTAACTCATTTTGGAAACAATCAGTGATTTCAAATAGCATTTTTTGAAAAAATATGTATTAAGTGCAGAGTACCTAATAATTACATTACATTCTTATTTCAATTTTTTAACAGCTGATTGTTTATTGTCAGTATCTATACACTAACTAAATAGTTATTCATATTTTCTCGTTTATCTTCTTTTTGACATTTCTGACTTAGAACTTATTGGAATGGAGCTCTTCATAAGGAGTAACTAAGGCTACTTTTATTTTAGAAAAAGAATTAGTAAAAAGACACATTATTATTTTCCACATCCACGCGAATGAAGTCACAGGCACTCATAGTTTATAATAATAATTATGGATAGGAAAATATTAGGTACATTACAGTAGTAAGTATTCAAACATTTTAAACAAACCTAATTCCTTTCTAGATTCAAATACCCCCATTACAATAGACGTTTCCATTATAATTACCAAACCACTAATAACTACAAAACTTTATCTTGTAACATTTCTCACTGATGCAAACCTTGTCTGTTGCCATCTTCGCAAACAACCTTTCGAAATCATCGTAATTAGGCGTTTATCGATTCGACTATCGATTTATGTTAGGGTAGGGCGATACTGGCATACGATTTAATCGATTAAGTTAATGATTTGTTAGAGGAATAATAATTTGACTTGCAATAGACTTAGAAATCGTATTAAATAAATGGCGAAATAATACTTATCCTCGCTGACCGATTGACCTGCTAAGCGTTGTTACTTCATATACTTAGGTAGCTATACTGCGAGATAACATTCTAGCCGACCAATTTTTTAGACGACTAGATCGAATTACGATCTACTAAAATGTCGTGTAGAAAGTTTCCAGTATGAATGTGGATGGCTATAAGAGAAGGGGAATGCCAAAGAAACGACGGATGGGCTGTGTGAATGATGATTTGGTGAGAAAGGGGGTGACTACCGAGATGACGAATGAAGCAAACGACATGTTAAGACACCAAACAAATGAGGGTTTTCGTGAAAATTTACGACACCAGTTGGCACCACTGTGACAAGAGCCAATATAAAATATATGATGACGTTCATCATTCGATTCATTCATTCGTTCATCATTCAGTCATGACTAAAGAAAATATAGGCTCGTTGACAGATGCCTGGACCTGACGTGTCAGTGCTGCCACCTAGCAAACGTCATTTCAGAAAACCCTCATTGGCAAGAGAATGAATGATGAATGAATGCCAACCCTCAAAATACTCAGCTCCTATAAACAAAAACGAATCGTTTCGCTTACCACTGGCAGCATTTCTTATTGCCAAACTGCGCATATACTTAAATATATTCTTAAGCTAATTTTACCTGTGGTAACTACTTCCATATGAGAGGGTCTACTATGCAAAGCTTTGAGGTCTTTGCTTCATTATTGGTAAAGATAAAAGAGACCTAATTTTAATCGGGCCCGTAAATTATAGGAATCAGCCATAAGACGACTGCATTGGATTTAGGTTTACAAAGATCGCTTTACACACAGGAGCATCTTTCGACCGATGCTGATCTTTACTGAACCAGTTCCTATTAATCTATCCATGTCGCTAAATGACACTTGCTCTTTACAAACCGCGGGCCGAGGCAATCACTACGCATGCGCGTATGTACCTAGTACCTAACTGCTCGTCCACCAGGCAGCCAGTCGGTAATGGCCCACCGTGACATATACCGACCTATCGCCTTTCTCGGAGCCACAGACACGTGTAGAATATATTATCAGTATGTGAATTTCCTCACTGTTTTACGCAGTAGGTAATCGTGAAGCGAAGTAATTTGGACTGTGGTAAATAAATTTTCAGTCAATTTTAAGAGGTATTCTTCTTGCACAAATCAATGGTAGAAAGAAGTACTTATACAGGATAAAATTAAATTAGCTAGCGAAACTACTCAGGCGCGCGTGGTCGGTATCGATATCTCAACACGACAAAACTAAAGAAAACAGATTTTCTCAACCCATACATCAAGTATCAAAACATCGCGGGCCTGCGGGCAGAGAGGCGCGGGCCTGCGGGCGGAGAGTAATGGGTGGCTCACCGTCCGATCAGGACCAAGCCCGTGCCAGGCGCGTACGTGTTCCCGTAATTGAAGGGGCCCGTCAGGGCCGAAGCCTGCCGGGTCAGCGGGATTGTCCGAAAGGGTTACCGCTGGCCCGGAACATAAAGGACTAAGGAAGGAACACGGGTGGGTTTTAGTCAGTAAGAGTCTGACACTCCCTTCCGCTCCACCCAGAGCGGGAGGGGTTATTTGATGATTTCCCATCCTGAAAAAAAAAAGTATCAAAACATCCAGTGGTCGTTGAATCCCAAAAAAACATCAAATATTTTTTGTTTTTATTTTATAGTGTTTAGTACAAACACTGTCTTTACTGGTAGTCACAAGCCCGAAAGTCTGACAACCAGTCTTACCAAGGGGTATCGTATTATCTAGTAACTGGGTTGTGGAGGTCAGATAGGCAGTCGCTCCATGTAAAATACTGGTATTCAGCTGCATCCGGTTAGACTGGAAGTCGACCCCAACATAGTTGAGAAAACACTAGGCAGATGATGGGCTTTTGACTACCCGAAATAACTACACCGAAAATACTCCTATCACACACAATTAATTAATGCCTGTAATAGACACGTCTCCATAAAAAAAATGTAGTTTAGAAAAAAATATGAATGATGTCCAAACCGAATCTATAGGACACACTCCTGTCACTTTTTTACCTCGCAGAAAAACTTGCTAATGATATCTTTGTAACTCAACGATGATAGAATCCTGCCAATATTGCTTACAAAATGATTAAACGCCACTCACATTGTGCAAACAGGTTTTTAAGTACAGACGCCAGCACATCAAGCTACCCGAAACTGTCAAATTTTCCCAATCCTTTGAACCTTATTCTTTAACGATAAAGTTGAAATCTGACAGATTGTAGTAGCTTGATGTGCTGGCGTCTGTATAAACTGCAAAACGGCAAACGGCAAATGTAATGTAGGATGACCCCAACTAGATGAACTAACGACCTGAAGATGGTCGGTATACACTGGATGCGGAAGACGGTCAGCCAAGTGTTGTGGCGCAACTTTAGAGAGGCTAGACTGTTGATTGCGATAGACACAAATGATGTTATAATTGAAAAAAGTCTGCTACACGCCCAGATTCATTCCTAATCGTTTTGTAACAAGGTTATTATAACAATCATAATCATCATTTGTATTCGCCTGAATTTGTATCATGAAAACGGTGTGAGAGTCAGCTAATTAAAAAAAAATATTTGGTTTATTGTCTACTACAATATTTGGATTATTCTCAACCTTATTTTGCCCATTTTGAGTTTTTTTTTTCTATAGATTCCCCGTTTTTACGGTTCCTTACCCAAAGGGTAAAAACGGGACACTATTACTAAGACTTCACTGTCCGTCTGTCACCAAGCTGTATCTCATGAACCGTGATAGCTCCTAGACTGTTGAAATTTTCACAGATGATGTATTTCTGTTGCCACTATAACAACCAATACTAAAAACAGAATAAAATAAATATTTAAGGGGGGCTCCCATACAACAAACGTGTTTTTTTCGTCGTTTTTGCCTTGTGGTACGAAACCCTTCGTACACTTCGACTCGCACTTGGCCAGTTTTTTTACTTATGATCTGTTGCGAATCTGAAACAGGTATTGCCATGATTATATTTAAGGCGAAAGCGCCAGGGTAGCCCGCGAAATTCAATTTTTTTTAGGTTTTTTTGCAATTTGCTGGTCAGTATTAAGTTGTACGTTGATTAATATATGAATCGCGGCCGTAAGAAATATGTGTTTACAGAATTATAATCATTAAAGTCATCAACACAACTCCCTAAGACCACGTAAGTCCAAAGAATAACTGTTTCATGAAATCATCATTCTTTGGACTTACGTGGTCTTAGAGAGTTGTGTTGATGACTTTAATGATTATAATTCGATAAACACATATTTCTTACGGCCGCGATTCATATATTAATCAACGTACAACTTAATACTGACCAGCAAATTGCAAAAAACGTAAGAAAATTTGAATTTCGCGGGCTACCTTAGCGCTTCCCCCTTAAACGTGTAATATTATACAGTCGTAACATAAAATATGACCCCTATCTTATTTCTAAGTTCTGTCGACGCAAGTATGCTCACTCGCTGACTCCTGAATGCCCCGAAGACACTGAGCAAGTTAGAACAAGCACAGATAATACTGTAAATTCTTGCAGGATTGCAATGATCGCTTGTTATAACTTACTTGCTATAAACATATTTTATTGCTATTTTTTTTACTCTGTGTCATCTCAACGCCCCCTAATTTGCTCTGGGTCTTCTACTGCCCTCTAAAAATTTCAAACGCCCTCGAGGGGGGATTTTTAGTTTTGTGTAATTGGTATTCCAGTGGACTCGTGAATTGAATCTGACCTTCGAATGGAACAGAGTACTCATTAATATTTTCGTCGGTAAACTCAATAGAACTGGCAGCAGCTCTTCGATTTGTGTCTGATCTGATATTGTTATAGTTGATGTGTTACTGGGTTCACTTTTCTTTATCTTTCGCGCCTAGCTAATGAAAACGCCAAACAGACGAGGCTTATGCCTAGCAATCATGAATGTATACTATTGTAGAAAGGATAGCTGCTGGTAACTTCCGATTTTCATTAGCTGTCCTCCGATGACGACGCTTGGATCAACATATTATCTACAACTTAGATAAAGGGCCAATACATATTATTTTTTTACGTTTACGAAGTTTTTGTTTGTGTCGGGGGTATTTTTAATGTTTTAACTTTTTAGCTGTTGTCTCTTCTGTAAATACATTCCGTACCAAAACAATCTGATGATGGTTGACAGCTAAACGGAAAAAAAATTAAACATGGTAGACGGAATTACTTAGTGCATATAATCGTTGAAGATGGACATGAAATTAGTTTTAAACTGGTACGAACGCAGTTATACAAAAAATGGTTGGTGAGGAAGAATGATGACAGAAGTTTTGCGAAACAGAAAGTAATAAACAGTTCCAAACTGAAAGGTCATGCCGACAGTCAAACATTCTACTTACTACATCTTTGCACATCTTCAAAACGCTGAATCATTTCAGGTAAGTAGGTATACATTCTACAAACCGCAATACATAACCGCGCAACAATCAAATCGTCAAAAAACCGACACAAATCAACCTGAAACACATAACCGTCGTATCTTCGCTTAAATATCAGAACAAGACTGTTACTAACATTAGCTGGCCCGCTAATTTTGCACTTTCGACTCACAAGTAATTACAACTTACAACTTGCGTAACTGAGGCCGAGAGTCGCTTCTGCAGTCACGACCAAACTGTAACACAAACTTACCTTTGCCGCCGAAAAAAAACTAAACTTTCTAAATTCAACTCTACGTCATCGAAAAAAAGAAGATGGCGGAGTTTTTCCGCGCCAAAAGTTTAACTGTCAGAACACAAAGCAGTAAAAATTATATCAAAACTCCAAAGGCAGTGGTTGCATAACCTCGTGCCCAATAGAATAATAATAGATGTCGCAGAAAAAAAAAAACGAAAGTGCAAGAATTGGAGCGGGCAATGGATACAATGGCATAGTAAGCACGATTGTGTATCAAAACTTATAACAATACTTGAAAATAGCCTGTGTGACCAGTAGAGGGTTACTAATGTGTTCTTCTGAAAGGAAGATGCATGTTTTACGCAAGTATTTGAAACGCATCTAGCTGAAACATTATTGCTGTGTTGAAATAAAGATGTCTGCAGTGTAACTCTTGACCTACACAACACAACCATATCCGAAATGTTAAGTTAATCCAAGAGACAGACATATTTCGAACTAGATTTTAGATATAGGTTAATAATCGATGCCAATTTATATATCAGACAATTTGTATTAGAATTCTTTAAATGTTGACATAATTTCCTGATAAAATTTCGGACATTCCAACTCGAAAGAAGAAAAATTAAACATGATTAGTTCTTTCAGCTAAAAATATAAGTGAAGTCGCTTCACTACACAGTGTCCATTGATGCTTTCTTGGCTCTCTAGTATACTCCGTAAAAATCAAATGAAGCAATGGCCGCTAAATAATTTGTATTTAACAAAGCCATACACAAGATTTTGGCGCAGCGAAAACAGTCGACATCGCTTGAATTCACACACAGCAATGACTTGCTTAGCAGACTGATTGCTATTGTTGTATTGTGAGAAACAGCGGGGCAATTCTATAAATATCCGAGGCAATCCTCTATTAGCAATTCGACAAATTCATGCTGCAGATTTTAAACAGAGAACAGTATCAAACAAACAGTACCTAAACGAATGGAACTTTTTTTTTTTTTTTTTTGTCGCTGAGAAATGACGTTACGCATCTCCGCTCGTCGGGGGACGACACGGAGTATGTGGGACTCCCTGCCAAGGTGGCAGTATACCCACTAAAACTCAGCGGTGTTCCCTCGTCGCCTTGATGGAGGGGTCATGGGAATCCGGCTCAGCCTTTGCGTCCACAACCCCCCCGGCGCATGCCCGCCTAACTGGCGAGCCCCGCATGTCCCCCCGGCTGGGGGGCTACGGGAATGGCCGGGAACACCTGGCCATTCCCGTCCGGCACTGGTGGAAGCCTGTGCAATACAGGCGAGGGTGCCCCCGTACCCGTCGCCTGCTGGCTTCCACCTGGGAGGAGTCGGAGGTGACTGTCATACTGACGTCGTCTTCGACCCCTCCTCCGCCTTCGGAGCGGCGCCGCGAGAGGGTCTTCCTCCCGCGCGCGCTCCGCCGCCTCCTTCTGGGACATGACGTGTTCGCAGAAGGAGGCGACTGCCGCCCAGGACCCCTCGTCCCTCAGCATGGCGTTGACCAGGCCGGGGAGCGAGAGGTCCGTTCCGATCGCCGCGGTGAGACTGCGGCGCGGCTCGGACCACGACGGGCACACCTCAAGAGTGTGCTGCGCCGTGTCCTCCACCGCGCCACAGCCGTGACACGACGGCGTCTCCTCCCGCCCGATACGGTGCAGGTACGATCCAAAGCAACCGTGCCCGGACAGCACCTGCACCAGACGGAAGGAGAGGAACCCGTGCGACCGCTCGAGCCAGTCTCGCAGGACCGGCCCAATCGCGTCTAGGGTTCGGCGGCCGAAGGCTGCGGCGGCGAGGTCCCGCGTCCAGTGGACGACTATGGCGTCCTTCGCCTCCCGCCGGACGGCCTCCCGCTCTTCGGGGGCAGGGCGTTAACTTAACCTAACTTTTGCATGCCTTGTAATTGGCAAAATATGGCTGTTTCTGTATTTATAAGTATTATGTAACACCTTATCTTGTACCCGTATTTGCAAAATAAAATATCTTTATCATTAAAGTATAGGTAGCTAAACAGCCCATCAAACTGTAGACATCGACTACCGTGAAACTGTGAGTGGGTTGTCTGCTAAAGTCGACCTTATGTAGTGCAGGATGGCAATAAATTAACACTGGTTGCGTTCGCACAGTCAAGCAAGTTCAAATGAGGTTTCAAATTTTTGTATTATGTTTTTGTTTGGAAGAAGGAGGCAGAGGGTAAAAAGTAGGGTCGTACCAAAGGCAAAGGGAAGTATGCCGTGAGATTGTAGCCAGAAAGACTGACAAATCTGCCCCAGAGCGAATGACATTCATGAAGATAGCCCCACCCTACGAAAAGCATATACAGTATGTTAACTAACAGAGGGCGTTCCCGTTAACCCGCAATAGTATAGCATCCATACATGCTAAAAAAAATATTACCATTCGAAAATAAAATGTTTTTATTTTTTTTATATTAAAATATTCACTAAAAATCGTAAATTGATACGTTAAAGAAACACTCTGTACACGCGTACTTGAAGGACAGCAATGTCGGAATTTATTTAATTAAATAAATTAGAATTAATTAAATAAATAGAGTATCAATTTACGATTTTTAGTGAGTATTTTAATATAAAAAAAAAATAAAAAACATTTTATTTTCGAATGGTAATATTTTTTTAGCATGTATGGATGCTATAGGTACTATTGCGGGTTAACGGGAACGCCCTCTGTTAGTTAACATACTGTATAGTATAAAGAACAGGGTGTTATAGGGTAGGTTGTACGGCCGTATATACGGTTGTATATAGGGTCAAATTTGATTAGCTAGCGAAACTTCGCAGACGTGATGAATATCAATATCTAAAAAAATATCTTTGCATTGATGCTAACAATTAACAATTTATTGCTATCGATTTATATAGGATCCACGCGTAGCCGCCATTTTGAAAAAAAAAAACAACATGGCGGACTGGTAGGTATGCCATGGATCTTCGGCATGGGCGTATGCAGAAGATGCGTACCTACTGCGAATTTATTTTTTATTTTATTTATATGGTGTACATAATAATCAGTAGGTATCATATTCTATTCTATTAGTGAATTAGTGTGTTTTTATTCTTAGTTCCAAACATGCTAGTTCTGCAACTGCGCTAGACCGACTGATGTGCAACTCGGAAGCCATTTTTTATAATGTTAGGCAATTTATAATCCATGTGATAACATCAACAGACTAGACAACTGTAGTAGACTGTTTATCGATCTTTATTGATAAAACATTTATTTAAATACATTCCGAATTATGCAACTAGGTGAAATCGACCTAGAGTTCAATAATAAAACGCATTGCAATTGATAAAGCATTTCTTACTAATATTTTTTTATTTTATCAGTGCTGTCTGACATTCAAATTGACTTTGATTTTTATGCCGCAGGAAATAAGGCCCAAAATAGCGACACATTTCCTCTTCCGAATGTAATCAAATTACATACATATTTTTATATTAAAGGTGTCAAAAGTCATAATGCACACAATAAATAATGAAACTGCCAGTCCTACTCTAATACTTTTGTTGAAAAAGGGGGCAAGGCTCAAGTTCTATGCTTACACAGAGTTTAATAAAAATGCATGGACCGATTTGGTTTTTTTGCCACGAAAGATGAGATTTGACTCGCCTCCCCCGCTCTTTCCGCCGCCCCTATGACGTCCGGTCCCGTCCCGCATTCAGACCTCATACCGCTAAAGATACCTAAAATCGTGTTCTGCGCAAGTCAAACCACGTGGTGTGTCAAGTCTCATCTTTCGTGGCACACTGTACCTACCTACGCAGTTACCTCGCAGGAACCTTTGCATTAATTTTGCTTATGGTAACATCTTCGAAGTGAGCAAGACCCATTACTTTAATTAATTTTACGACAGCCATTATTTAGTACCATTTTTGGTTGCCATAACCTTTGCAAATGAAGCCCATATAAGACAAGATTGCTTTTTTATTAGGGTTCCGTACCCAAAGGTAAAAACGGGACCCTATTACGAAGACTCCATTGTCCGTCTATCTGTCTGTCACCAGGCTGTATCTCATTAACGGTGATAGCTAGACAGTTGAAATGTTCACAGATGATGTATTTCTGTTGCCGCTATAACAACAAATACTAAAAACAGAATAAAATAAATATTTAAGAAGGGGCTCCCATACAACAAACGTGTTTTTTCGGCGTTTTTGCATTATGGTACGGAATCCTTCGTGTGTGACTCCGACTCCTACTTGGCCAGTTTCTAGAAATCTAAAACTTTTGATTGTGCTGACCTTATGGTAGTATTCCTTGTTATTAACTTTAATCGACGCCCATGAGGAAAACTACAATTTTCATCTTGCCTGCCTACGCCCTATAGCTCCAGTGGGACAACCATCAATTTTCACTGATTTTGCAACCTCAAAATCGTTAAGCGCGGTCACCTGTCGGACTGCATATAAAATAAAGAGAAGTGCGATGACACAACGCTGGTCGTAATTTATTGCAAAATATGAAGCAATTATTGAATTGCAAAAAATCTATTGTTTGGGCTAAAAAATTAAACACTTGTATTCTAGTACTTATAAATGTTGCTTGTAGAATACTCTGACAAAAAATCAGAATGATTGTATGTACTATATGGTTTTTATTGTAAAAAGAAAGTTTTTAGAGGTATCTTCATGATTTTTTTCTATCGTATCAAATTAGTTGTATTATGTTTTCAACACACTATCTACCTAGCATACAATCCTGAAGAATATCATAGGTACCTATATTTTTCTGATTTTGTTTACAAGTAGGTACGTATATTTTTCTGATTTTGTTTAAAAGTATACAATTGACTACAGTCAATCGTATACTTTTATTGTTTCTAAAACTTGCGTTTTTTGTGTTTAGGTCATGTAAGCCCCTTAAGGTGAATGTGCAGGAACCATGGACAATTTTTAAGGTGCTTTTATTTACACTTGCGCGCGCATCGCTAGTGCTGGCTAGCGCGGCGCGGCGCGCGGAATAACAAAACCCGCGCCATTTTCCATACAAGTTAATATTTAACAATACAAGTCTGTTTTTTTCCTCGCAAGTGTGTTAAAAAACGTCGTATGAAACGCGTGTGCATTGATCATAATGTACTATTAAATTGATGTCTGCTAACACGACTGGACATACAAATCTAATAAAAGCAATAAATCACAAATCTACGGTATAACGTAAATGCTCCAACGACCTCCTCACAGAAACACACCTTACGACCAAAGCAATAGAAATCATATTCATTTATCAGAATGGTATTAGCCGGAACAAAAGCCGTAATAATCCATTGGACTCAAACCTGCGGCTATCCTAGTACTTTCACTGGTGGTCCCAATCGCAGAGCAGGACGGAGCACTTCCTGAGACGTTTCTACTGGTCGCGATCTAACTAAATACCTAATTGTCACAATTCTAGAACACTTACCTATCTACTAAATACTTCCTTAGACGATTCATTGATTCGATTAACTAGCTGTAATAAACGCAATACGTATGTGAGTCCGTGTGATTTAATTTATTCGTCTTCGTGAATAAACTTTCAAACTTCGATGATTTTTAGGGTTCCGTACCTCAAAAGGAAAAACGGAATCCTTATAAGATCACTTCGTTGTCCGTCTATCTGCCCGTCTGTCAAGACTCTTTTTCTCAGAAACGCGTGAAGTTATCAAGTTGAAATTAATATCAAATACTTAGGGCTGAAATCTCTAGAAGCAGTGAAAACATCAAACTTTTAAGTCAACGCAATCAAAAGATACGGGCATTTATGTTCCGTTTATGATGCCGCATATTTTGATACTCGCAAGGGAATACAGACCGACCGAGACCAGCAGAGGACCTACGGGTACTTCCCGTTGACTTAGAATCATGAAATTTGACAAGAAACAATGTCATGTAGCACAAGTAATGGAAAAAACCCGAAAACCCTAAATTTGTAGTTACAAAAAAAAACCGTGATAAACGATTTACCTACATACGTAAAAATTTGTATGGCACCCTCAGTGCGCGAGCCTGACTCACACTTGACCGGTTTTTTGTTGGGAGTCGGGTAACTTGGTAATGGGATTAGTATACCATTACCAAGTTACCCGACAGCCCGACTGTTATTTTCAAAGGCAGTGCAGGGTGAATCCATCAACCTACAGCTGCGATTAAGTAGGTACACACTGAAAGATCATTTGATGAAATACATCATTCCAATTCATTTTTAATAATACATACAGGGTGGCACGGACATCGACGCACAAACTGTAACTATAGATGTGGCACATGATAGAGGACCACCCTCTTCGGTTATTTAAAAAAAAATGCTGTTTCATACATTTGGGCCGCGTAGATATTGCACTTTTTTTATGAAACAGCAGGTTTTTTTTTATAACAAGGTGCAGTTTTAAGTTAAGTGGTTTTTTTACTTCGCGTAGGGCGTATGTATTCATGGTTAGTATGCACGTCGATGCCTGTGTCACCTTGTATAAACTGTCTCATGCGGCATGCCCGTGAGAAGATTACCATGGGGTGTTGTAAAATACGGCGGAGAGATAAAGGGTAAAGGGAGACGACCCACTGACCATGGCGACAAAACCTTAGCTAGTGAATTGATCCTACCAAACTCCTAAATAATTTTGATAGCAATAAATAGCAAAACTGCGAATATTCCATTTTTTATAACAGCCGCACGGGTCGATCTTCAAGGTCGGTCCTTGGATGGGTGACCGTCCATAGCATAAGGAGACTTCTCCGTGGCTTGGCAAGCACGTCCCGGCTGTCATTCGTAGATCTTTGACACTTGTTAGGCGTATTCCTGAAGCCCGAAAGTCTGACAACCAGTCTTGATAAAGTGTATCGTGTTATCTAGTACAACTTGTAACTGGATTGTAGAGGTCAGATAGCCAGTCGCTCCAAGTAATATTACTGGTATCCAACTGCATCCGGTTAGTCTGGAAGCCGACCCCGACTTAGTTGGGAAAAGGCTAGGCAGATTGATACGTCCGGTTTCCTGATCAGGAATTCTCTAAGCGCATACGTTCTTATATTTTACGTCAGGGTTTCCGGACGGAAAATATAAGAACGTATGAGCTCAGAGACGATTTTGTATGAAATGCGTGCATTCAGGGTCTCCGAATCGGACGTATGCGGCCGGCTTAAAAAAAAAGGAGTTTTAGGCTTTGTGTAAATTAATTAGGCATAGCTAACCAGAATTATAATTATTCAGTAGGTATCTTATCCTTCATGTTGCTGTAATGAAACATCAACTCTAAATAAATTCACTTAACTGTTGTGTTAGGGCGTTACATAGACCGCAGCGCCGCCGTACCGCTGTATCACCCTTGGATTTGTATAGAGCCTGACACATGGTACCACAATGGCGGTTTGAATAGTCTTGATACCGCGGCGGCAAAAAACGCTGCCGCTGCGGCGCCGCTAAAACTTTAACAATGCCACCATAATCATGAAAGGGATTCAGATTTGGTAAGGCAAGTACATCTTTGGGTTATTTACATATGTAGAATTCAAAAGATCTAAACAAAACAACTTTTATATTTTTAAATTATAATTTATTTACATTTGTTTACTTAAATCTTAAGGGCTGACTAATAACAGTAATAACTATTTCATGAATTATATCACTCAATAGGGACTTATATGAACTTAGAGGACTTGTTACGGTCGCCAATCATATTTTGTTCAACATACAACCTGACAAATTGCAACCAACATAACAAAATTTGAATTTCGAGGACTACCCTGTCGCTTCCCACTTAACAAGAAATTGAGAGGAAACCAAACTTATGTTGCCAACTTACAGTGAGCTCATGGTGATCTATGATTGTTTTTTTGCTTGTTACAGGAGAAGACGCACACTGTCTCCAAATGGGTCCAGGTAGAAAATGCAGAATTTTTTGGCTGGACTCCAGTGAACAGCTAATAATGGCAAGGCGAGCACTAACTGATATTGCGGCGATCGCTTCGAAAAAGTGTTTACAACATGGGATGAGCTTAAACATGTGCGAATGATACAAAATTATGAGCGCACATATGAAAAAATCAAACAAATTGTGCATGGATTAATAGATTACCATGAAAGAGATGGGCAAGAGAGGGAAGCTGGCTGATTTTGATGTCATCAAGTACATAGTAGATGGCATCCAAGATTATGAGGTTTTTTTTTTTTTTTCATTTTTTATATTTGCAATCGGTCGTCAGACCATAAGCGAATTTGTTGCAGTTTATATGGCGTTGTGGTGGAGCAGCCAGTGCTGCCCCTCCCACTTATAGGAGGTGGTTCCTCTTCAGCCTTTTTACCACCGCTGTCGGGTTTAACAGTTCAGTCACTAGTGGATTTGGGTGCATGGTTAGGCGTGCCTTGTGTTGAATTTTGGCGTCAATGGCGTGACACGATAACATCTTCCAAAGAACTGAAGAAAAAGTAAAAAAAATATGAAGTTATTAAGTAATAACTCATAACTAATAAATTAATTATAGAAATCAGACTAGGATTTAATTGTTTAATTAAACCTTCATCCTTATCACTGAAATGGGAACTGGGCTTGCCAATTTTTTTGTTGTCTATTTATAATCCTGCAACATTAAGTTACAAGCCAATGCCCTATCATCTCTGTGTAGCCTGAGGAGCAGACATAGCGGTGACTTTCTCTCCAATCTCAGTGAGCAACTGAGCTGATTTCTGTATGTTCTCAAACTGGTACCCCATGTGGACTGCAATCAACTGCATCTTCTTCAGATTCTCTTCACTGCTCTCTATTTGATGCTCAGCTGATGCCATGTCTCTCGCTGCTTTTGATAGTAGCTGGAAAAATTAAAAAAAAAAACAATAAGAACAAAACTAGACCATAGACTAGTATATCAATGCAAGGAGTTTGGTTGCACTGCAGTAAGACTATGAATACTGATCTATCAAAAGGTGAGGAAGAAATAGAAAAATGTATAAGTAGGTACTTAATTCGATAAATTAAAAATGGTGCATTGGTTTCTAAGCTAGCTAGCAAGCTATCTTGTTGCTAATTAATGTACATAATAAAAGGTTGTGCAGGAATAGTTAGGGGAGCTTGAACTTTAACCATTTCTTTATCAATAACAATAGGTGTAAAGCAAATTACTTGCTCCCGTTTCGGGCAAACTTTGGCTAGGCTACTTTAGAACCTCATAAAAGCATAGGATAGGTAATTCATAGGAACACATAATACCTCATTAGACTTGGATCCTCGTTGTATTTGGCGCGCTAAAGACGAGATGTTGTTCATATTGACTTGCACTCTTTCTGCTAAACGCTGTTTTGATTCGGCGAACAATGACCGGGCACTGCTCGACGATGCCGAAGTCATTGCGAGGCCACAACAAGTTTTCCTCTTAGTATTACGGCGCTATTGGTGCTCAATGAAGCATTGAGGAAGTAATAGGTATGTTTTTATTTAAAAAAACTATTCATACGCCAAACCAAATAGCACAGAACATTAATACTCAAGAAGAGAAGAATAACAAGCGCATAGGAAAAAAATGAGACAGGAATTCACGCCATCTAGTGCCAACCCCTCCTAAAACTTGACAAACCAAAATTAGGCGGCAAATTTGAATCTTGTGGATTCAAATTTGCCGCCTAATTTTGGTACCTATAATATATAGGTATACTTATATTTATTTATAGGTTTGATATGGTTATACTTTCGAAAGGGGATTCAACTTTGTTTACCGACACTGCCCTGCGAATTGGAAATGTTTCTGATATTTGAAAGCTAAGTCTAAATAATATTATCATTAAAAAACCATTTCACTGTCTGTGTCGGACCAACGGCAGTACCAGTAATACTATATTTCAATAATTGATTATGATTATGTTATACCTGTAACAAGGTATTATTGAAATATAATAGTAAGCTGTTAGAATAAAAATAAAATTAGTTTAAGATATTTATTTCTGTAACAGAATCAGTACACACATGAGTAGTATCAAATAGTCCAAGATCCCAGGGCCGCCAGACCATACTTATTTTCTCAGAAATGAAAAGTCACTATCTCACAAAGAGTCACTATCTCACCAAGAGTCACTGTCTCACCAAGAGTCACTATCTCGTTAGAATTTCTAACACTTGACAATGGAACGGAGGAACTGGATGCTCGACTCACGTTTTAGTGGCACAATAATAGTTTAAATTAAACAAAATAAATATAAACACAAGAAAAAACGACCGACCTCAACGGAAGACATTTACCTTGTGGTGTTGCCATAGCAAGCTACCAATCAGAGTCCATTTAATATTTTTAAAACTGATTATATTCTTTTATTTTTCTAAATGCAGTTAATAACCGTCAAATTTAGTTAAATAAACGAAAAATCATAAGATTGCTATTTAAAAGCTACATATTATATTGAAAAAAACGCTTTTATAGCACATCGATATTTCAATTTATTTTATATGGTAACAATATAGTGCATGACAGCTTGTTAGAAAGAGTCTGCAACAATCAACACTCGCTGTTCTTGTCATATTTTGTATCCCTAGTCGAGTCCAAGGGTGGTCCAAGGTCACCTATACACTGTTGACTGGGCCTGGGCCAAATAGACAATCGATCGCGAACACGAAAACCGAAATGTCATGTCAATCAATGATGTCAATGTCATTGTCAAATATTTTTAAGACACTGACAGTTTGACTGACATAAAATTAACCGTTCGTAAAAGCTGGTCTGGCTGGCAGAAAAAGTTAAGATGAGTATTTACCTACTTTTAAGCCACGTTTAAACACGAGGAATTATTTTCTTTCGCATTCACACTGAAACTGGTTCACACGGCTGCACATCAAGCTATAAATTATCCAGTTTCAGCAAACCTCGCATTGTAATTTTTCGTACAATCAGAAATCAGTTTATACTGTCCATAAAAAACTTTATCAAAATATTGGTCCAGCTGTTTGAACGTGAAGAAGTAACAAACATATAAACACACACACACTCTCACAAACTTTTGCCTTTATAATATTATTGTGATATACTTACTTCCGCCAATATACCTACAAAAATAATAAATTACTGATGCACGAAAAAGTCTATAAAATATACCGAAAAAGTATTAAAATACTGAATCTGGTCACAGTGGTCCAGTGTTTGCCCGCGCGCTCCCCACGCCGATCAGCCCGCATCGCTCACCGCGCCCGCCTGCCCACTATGGGACACCCAAAGGAAGTTCATATGTTTGAGTTCGCCGCGCGGCGCCCGCTCCGCAGTCTGGCCAAACACTTTTGGATTTGACCATTTGCCGATTTCTTTATTCCTTGTGCTGATGGTGCCACCTACCGAAAATTTATCTCATTGTGTTCTAGATTGACTTGGACTTGATGTTGATACATAATGGAAGAATAAAACTTGTTGCGCTGACCCCAACTGCCCAAATAATATCCGACAAGGACAGATAATGTGTTGTTCTTTACTTTTATTGCCGGTCGTGAGACACACTGCGTCTTTGCCGGGTCCCTCCCGGCAAAGACGCAGTGTGTCTCTACTACGGGCTTAGTGAGGGAAAAGCTTTACGAGACCAAAATTAATCAATATGTTAGGCATATTGATTAATTTTGGTCTCGTAAAGCTTTTTCTTAACAACGTTGGGATTGGCTTCCAGTCTAATCCTTGCTTAAACGGATGCAGCCACTGACCTCTGTTATACAAGTACGCCTTGTATAATACAGGTTGTGCGACACGCTGCCTCTTTGCCGGATGTCTCCCGGCAAAGACGCAGTGTGTCTCTACTAAGGGCTTAGTGAGGACAAGGCTTTATGAGATCAAAATCAATTAATTTGTCTAGCCTTTTCCCAGCTACGTTGGGATTGGCTTCCAGTCTAATCCTTGTTTAAACTTGCAGATAACTTACAATTATTTAATAGGAAAAACAATAATAAAATTCTTGTTTATAAATCTGGTTTTCTCTTTCACAACACCACTAGTCACATGAAAAATTGATTATTTTACGTAAAATGGCAACTCCAGGTTTTAGTGGCATCCTATGTCGATTTACGAAGTCGACTATCTTTTTTTCGTTCCATGTTATGTAAATAAGTGAGACCGCGCTACAGGAATCGAATAAAACATTCGATTTCAATACGAATGAATGAATCCAAATATGAGGGTTGACTTTTCGCTCGTCACGGAAGGTTTTGTGTTGTAGGAAATTTCTGTAATCTAATCAATTATTAGCCCGTTTTCCGAAATGTTTCCTTTTAAACCTATCCATTTGTTTCTAGTACCTCCTGCTGTGGTTTCTTTCTTGTTTTGTTTCGCCATAGTATAGAAGAATGTCTTTTATTTACAAGCCTATTGTGAATAGTATACTCGTCTTCATATTTTTACCTATAAAACTAATGTAATCTAAAAAATGGATAAAGGAGTGACATGTGAACATCTGAATAAACTAGCTGATACTCTCGGGAAGGAGCTG
Source organism: Luperina testacea (assembly GCA_927399505.1). Taxonomy (NCBI): domain Eukaryota; kingdom Metazoa; phylum Arthropoda; class Insecta; order Lepidoptera; family Noctuidae; genus Luperina; species Luperina testacea. Next base: position 7,778,531 of record OV656777.1, on the reverse strand, counting down.
TGGCAGACGAAAGAGGTAAATATTAATAATTTTCATGATTATAACCTCTAATGTAATGTCATAGGTAATTAGCATTCTTGGTTCAGTCCTAGTTATCATTGTGTAACGCTTGGAGTGCCGACTACCGAGTATTCCTCGCGAAAGCTCGCAAACTGCACATAACGCTGACATGTTTATCATTGATTGTTACTTAATACTTCCTCACACTAGAGTGTTTACATTTTTTTCTTCATAATGAGAGGCTGTAAATCGCACTGAATGGTTTATTTGTTATTGTATGCACCCTGATATTCTTTGTACTATAAAAAAGATTCACACAAAGCATTGTTAGAACAAAATTTTAAAATTTTATAGAAATCCTTGTCTTAGGTTAAGCATTACATCAGCTGATGATGCCATTATCAATAACTATACATATTCATATAAATGAAAGTCACTTTTCGTGACTGTCTGTCTGTATGGCCATGTTCTAAACTACACAATAGAATATGATGTGGTTTTCACCTTTAGAGAAGTTATTCCATAAGGGTTTTGTGCAGAACATGTTAATAGGTATATTTATATACAATAAATGTTAAAATTTACACATAATAAAGAAATCTCAATGTTTTGTCAAGTCATAAAAACCGTGCAAAGTCCTTACTTTGCACGGTTTTTCACGGGTGAGTCGCTAGTTACTAATCTACTAGGTGGTAGGAACATCAGGCCTAAACTGAAAGCATTAATGGGCTGGCGGAGCATGTGTAGCTCATACAAACATAATATGTAAATAAAACATATTCTTAATGTAGTGTGTATTTATTCCAATTGGATTACAGAATATCTAGGTTTCCAAATGTATATTTTGAATGGACACTGATTTAAAGATGAGTTATGAGAAAAATAAGTTTTCTATAGAAAATTGAAATTCCTCATATCTCATCTTTTTAACAAAGTCCTTTCAAAAGATATATTTGGGAAGATATATTTTTTTGGTTATAATCTACTTAGCATAATGAAATGTTAACCCAGTCATTTTTTAAATTTCAGATATTGTAATCCATTGTTAGATGAGACAACTGCTTACAAACTGTTATGCAGTTTGGCAGACTTTATAATATAATATGCTATTGTTAATACAGATTTTGAATAAATAATATTCTCTTGCATTACACATCACAGCGCCTTATCTTGCTTTTAAATAGACAATAAATACATAATATCATGCCTTGATAAACAATTAATTATTCATGTACTACTAATGAGAATTTTAATTACAATTGGATCTAGTTCAAGGATTCTGAGCCTCACAACAAACCTTTGTTTGATGTTCAATGTACATAGTATCATACAGTGACTGTGAAATGAATGAATGAACAGAAATTTTGGATCAATTTAAAATTAAACTGCTGCTATAAAATATAGAAAGAACATACAGTATACAATTTTCACAGTAAAGTCTTATTTGAATGTACAATACTTTAGAATAGTTTGATTTATAGTTAAGAAGCTGCAACCCCATGGTTTTACCTACATAAGTTGCTACTTACATATGTAAAACCGCGGTTCGCAGCCACTTTATTATACTATATCCTGTGGCAATATAAGGACAAAAAGTATGCTATGTCCTAATCCAGGTCACAGTAACCAGATCTTCTACACGTGTCAAATTTCTTCCAAACCTGTTCAGCCGTTTGCGTGAAAGCGTAAGCGTTCCTGCACACGATGCCGTCACCGCGCCGTCGCCGCGCCGACGCCGCACCGTTACACTGTAGATACGAGTCGCGCGAAGCCCGCCACCGCGCCGTCGCCGCGCCGCCACCGCGCGCGTTTTTACTGTTTCATTCATTCCATTACCGGCCGCGTACGAACGTGCACGCCGCGTAATTTCCCGTGAATGAATCAAACAGATAGGGAGGGGAACGCGCGCGGTGGCGGCGCGGCGGCGGCGCGGTGGCGGGCTTCGCGCGACTCGTATCTACAGTGTAACGGTGCGGCGTCGGCGCGGCGACGGCGCGGTGACGGCATCGTGTGCAGGAACGCTAACAAACAAACATACAAAAAATCAAATTTCCCTCACCCACCTCATGAATTAGTTACTGTGCAGCGACTCGCCTCATGTTCCGAGCCGCCATAAAGTTTGAATCGGATTGTAAGGCTGGTTTTCCACCAGCGATGAGCGAAGATGCGTAGCGAGGGATGTGTGTAAAACTAACCAATACTAACGCTAACTTCGTTCAAGCTTTGAAAATGAAGCGATGCTATTGGTTGGTTTCATACACATCCCTCGCTACGCATCCTCGTTCATCTCTGGTGGAAAACCAGCTTAAGGCTGCTACAAGCTTTTGGCGCTTGAACGACATTTACAGGGGGCGTTGTTGGTAAACATTTGTGAAATTGTTTTTGTTTCGATTTTTGACACGCGCCAAAGATCCTAGTAAAACTATATTAAGATGTTTATCAATAAATCAAATTCTCCATACAAAATAGAACAGTTGTCACATTTGTTGCAGACGCTAACATGTTTCGACTGCGGCTGTCCCGGCCCCAACCTCTGGATCTGCCTGCAGCCCGACTGCCACCACATCGGCTGCTCTGAAGTCAAAAATGATCATAGCACACTGCACCAAAAGGTATTTCAATAAACTACTGTTTTTTTTTTTTGGTAATTAGATGGACAGAAAACGTCATATGACTCTTCTCCCTTTGTAATAAGGTATAAATTAGAATGACTGACGCGCGATTGTCAAATGCAACATCCAACAACCTACCTAACCACTTTTTTTTTTTTTTAAGGATGGGAAAGGGAGTGTCAGACTCTTACTGACTAAAACCCACCCGTGTTCCTTCCTTAGCTCTTTATGTTCCGGGCCAGCGGAACCTACCTAACTACTAGCTGTGGTTTATGGATCCCTAATCTAGTGCAAAGTACTTTACTTCCTACTGGACCATATCCATACTTCCATACTAATATTATAAATGCGAGAGTGTGTCTGTCTGTCTGTTACCTCTTCATGCTTAAATCGCTGATTCGCTGATTTAGATAAAATTTGGTATAAAGATAGTTTGATTCCCGGGAAAGGACATACGATAGTTTTTATCCCTATATTCCCACGGGACTTATGCGGGTGAGACCACGGGGCGTAAGTCTATAATATAATACATTGGAAACAGGTAACTAAAGAAAGAGACGTGTAGGTCTAGCAGTTTATAGCAGCGTGCTATTCTGTAAAAATCTCACCGTGAAAACTTAGGTGAAGTGAGCGTGGAGTGAGCTGTCAATAGTGTCAATCTCTAGCATATGTGGAATGACAGCGCACTTTAAGCTCACTTCACATAAGTTATCCCGGTGATGTTTTTACAGAATAGCACTGCTGTTGTCCAGCCAAATACACTCAGTGATTTATGTATCCTTATCAAGAATTGCATTTACGCTAATCTTTATAGCATATAAACATTTGAAAGGTAGGTATTTGACTTTAAGATTGATCGTTACCACATAAAAACAGTAATAAAAAAGAACAATAGAAGTGTATTCAATTGTTTTTATAACTTCTGTCGTAAAATTAATATTATGCTCATTTGTTTACGAGTAACAGCATTTTATTATTGTGGTATCCTTAGGTGGTCAACTGTCATGAAGCTTAGGATTCCGCTTTGTTAGGGATTCTACCATAGATACTCGTATATGAAAGAAGGAGATATGCCCGGTAGTAGAAATTGTATCGGAACCCGATGTCGCTAGGTTGGCCCCACCACCGCGCCACTACTACGAGCCCCGATGCAAAATAGTTCGTCTAGTGTGAAATTTTCTCTGAGATTTTTTCTAACTTCATTATTTTTGTTTATTATATAAAATATTAAGCTGTTCTACTATATGTTGAAATTTCAATAGTGTACGGTGGTATACGGATGTGAATCCGACTCGCAGTTGGTCACTTTTTTGTTTTTAGATCAAAAATTGATTAACCTTCATGCCTTGTGTCGAGTTAACTCGGACCATGTTATAAACTGTTCAGCGAATTTATATAAGTACGACATTTTATCGCCCCAACGTCAAAGTGTAAAATTCAGCACAAACAACCAGGAAATGGGTTATTACTGTTCTCAATCCGTCGCGGTCGTTAATTTGTCGCCAAAAATACTGCAATTTCATGCACAGCTTCGGCTTTGGCACATATTCTGGAATTTGTTAAGAATTAAATGTGCTGTAAAATATTTGCCGTAATCCACACCCACCCATAGATATATCAGAAGGCCAAATCCCGTAATGAAAAACGTTCAAAATCTAGTCGCAATGTCATCTCAGCAACAATCAATGTCAAAAATTTGTCAAAAATGTAGGGAAATTGGAGGTATTTTTGACAGATTGAGACTGAGATCAGACTGTGAACGGTCTTAAAATTACGAGAACTGCCCCTCTGAACTTCACCTCTTTCAATCTTCCGATAAATAAAGTTCAAGAGTTTGCTTGTTACTTTGCATGAACTCGAATTACTCGTACCTAAATATTTTGCTGACCAAATTGTAGACTGGTCTTTTATACCTACAGTATTTTATTTCTTTCATACAGACATTAGTCAATTTTACCTGAGGGGCAATTCTTCAGCGGGATTGTCCGAAAGGGTTATCGCTGGCCCGGAACATAAAGGGCTAAGGAAGGAACACGGGTGGGTTTTAGCCAGTAAGAGTCTGACACTCCCTTCCGCTCCACCCAGAGCGGGAGGGGGCATTTGATGATTTCCCATCCTGAAAAAAAAGGGGCAATTCTCGTAATTTTAAGAACGTTCACAGTATCCCAGTCAGAATCTGTCAAAAATACCTCTAAAAACCCTACATTTTTGACAAGTTTTTGACACATATTGATGGTCGCTGAGATGAGATGACAACTAGATTTTGAACGTTTAAAATTACGGGAATTTGCCTTCTGGAATCTAGGGCGAAATTCTTACGTACTGATAACGGTCAGTAAGATATAGAAATCGAGCAAAAGTCGCCTTTCATGACACACAACAAATAATAATGTACTTAAACGTTACAATACAATGATCCGATTTTATATAAAGGACCTCACAAAGCGCTTTGTACATTATTCAAGAATAAAATGAAAGCTGAGAATAGCTAACAAATGTATCAGGCATGAAATCTTCTTTGTGCGTGAGTTTATTTGTGCAAGTCATAATTATGTGTGGACTGAATCACATATAGAGCAAATTATACATCATTATTGAAGCCGCTTTTGTAATGAAGATTTTTGTACGACAATACATATGTTTATATGAAATTTATGTGTTTACCAAACGGCTAATTAGGTCCACGTGTTGCGATGCTGAAATAATAAATGTAATGATATACCCATACCACCACCCCCTTAAAAATCCCAGAATGTCTGTAGTTTTTACACAAAAATCAATCATAACAAATTTTTTCCTTAAAATTTTCAAACTTTTGTAATTACCAAAAAAATTTAGATTTTTTTTTCATAATATTTTCTCGACTGGTGCCCGCTTATCGTTTAATTTTGGGACACGTTGTATATACACGATTTGAAAGAATGAGATACCACCACATGACACCTGTACCTACTCCTCAAAGGCTGGCTGAGTACACTTCTTGTGCTATACATAATAAATAACATAGTATCACGCCCGTAGGGTTAGGCAGCGGCAATTCGCTAATTAAGTGAAATCCCAGGTAATAGGGGCAAGCCTTTTACCACTAATCACTACATAGTATAAAACAAAGTCGCTTTCTCTGTCCCTATGTCCCTTTGTATGCTTAAATCTTTGAAACTACGCAACGGATTTTGATGCGGTTTTTTTTAATAGATAGAGTGATTCAAGAGGAAGGTTTATATGTATAATAACATCCATTAAATAGTGGAGAAGTACTGTTATTTTTGAGGTTTCTAATGTGATGTCGTAAATAATTACATTTTTTCCGCTTACATTGCAAACGCAGGCTGAACCCTACGAGTTTTATCAAAATAATGTACTAAGTATTGTACACATTGAAAAGGTCTACAGAAAAGTCCGTGATGGTATATGTCTATCTCTTATGGATAACCCACAATAACTTTTTTTTGTCATCTACTTTTTACGACAAATAATGGCTAATTTTCGAAGCGATTTTAACCAATACAGCATTAATCCTTAACCAATTAAATACCTTGAATACATTGTTCATTTAATATAGATCTATATGGCCCTTTACACCGTATGATTTAAGTGAATATTTTCGAAGATATTACAGATTTAAAAATTTCTGGATGTAGCGTTTGCGGCGGTACCGGCCGGCCGCCCGGTGCGGCAAGAGCAAAATGTAAAAAGTAAATAAGTAAAAATGTAGTGTATGAATTTAGATATTCCAAAGATAGCAGGAAATCTTCATGGTATAGGGAAAGGGGGATTGTTTTACTCCAAATTTAACGCGTGCGGGCCACGGGCAGTAATGAATAAATCAAAACTACTGAATCGATTTTAATCACATAGGCTATAATTTTATACCCGTGCGAAGCCGGAGCGGGCCGCTATGTTTTTATATACAACGTTCACAGTTTTTCTGTAGTGTATTTAGTATCAGCATTGCACCCGTGCGAAGCCGGGGCGGGTCGCTAGTATAACTATAACTATAACCGATTACCGTTCGTACTCTTGAACCAACCATGTTTTTTTTTTTTTTTTTAAGGATGGGAAATCATCAAGTGACCCCTCCCGCTCTGGGTGGAGCGGAAGGGAGTGTCAGACTCTTACTGACTAAAACCCACCCGTGTTCCTTCCTTAGCCCTTTATGTTCCGGGCCAGCGGTAACCCTTTCAGACAATCCCACTGACCCTGCTCGGGGGTTTGACCATGAATTATTTCTTTCCTCCATCTTGAAGAAGCTCTTAAATATGCCTAATTTCCTACATTTGTTCCAGACCTTTCCTCTGCACTGCGTGCACATGAACGTGTCCACGGAGCGGATATGGTGCTACCTGTGCGAGAAAGAGGTCCACATCAGAGCAGCCTTAGCATATGTGGTCAGTATTAAATGATAATTAGACATTTTTCACATAAAAACGCAATGGTTGGCAATTAGTAAGTGGTAGTGGATTATGAGAAGGCCTTTGACTCTGTCGAAACCTGGGCTGTTCTGGAATCTTTACAGCGATGCCAAGTAGACTGTCGTTATATCGAGGTGCTGAGATGTCTCTACGACGCCGCCACCATGTGTGTCCAAGTACAGGACCAGCAGTCCAAACCCATCCAACTGCGCAGAGGGGTGAGACAGGGGGATGTCATATCCCCGAAACTGTTCACGAGCGCATTGGAAGATATGTTTAAGACGCTGGACTGGAAAGGTAAGGGCATTAACATAAACGGCGATTACATCTCACACCTGCGATTCGCTGATGACATAGTCTTAATGGCGGAGTCGCTGGAGGAGCTAACCCAGATGCTGGACGGCCTAGCTTCAGCCTCGCGACACATCGGTCTCGGCATGAATTTGGATAAAACCAAAGTCATGATCAATGGCCTCATTGACCCGGGACCGGTCGTCGTGCACGGCCACCCTCTCGAAATTGTTTCCGAATACACTTACCTCGGGCAAATTCTGCAGTTAGGTAAAAACAATTTTGAGAGGGAGGCCAAGAGAAGGATCCAGCTAGGCTGGGCAGCGTTTGGGAAACTACGTCGAGTCTTCTCGTCATCTATACCGCAGTGCTTGAAAACGAAAGTTTTTAATCAGTGCGTCCTACCCGTCATGACCTACGGGGCTGAAACGTGGACACTCACGATAAGGCTGGTCCACCAGTTCAAAGTCGCTCAGCGAGCTATGGAAAGAGCTATGCTCGGAGTCTCTCTGAAGGATAGGATCCGTAACGAATGCATCCGACAGAGAACGAAAGTTATCGACATAGCTCAAAGAATTAGCAAGCTGAAGTGGCAGTGGGCCGGCCATATCTCGCGAAGAACCGACAACCGCTGGGGTAAACGAGTTCTTGAGTGGAGACCGCGCCTCGGCAAACGTAGTGTAGGACGCCCTCCGGCCAGGTGGGATGACGATCTGCGAAAGACTGCAGGCAGATGCTGGATGCGTCAAGCTGAAGACAGGGCGCTATGGCGCTCATTAGGGGAGGCCTATGTCCAGCAGTGGACTGCTATAGGCTGATGATGATGATGATGAAGTGGCTGCCAGTACCCGAGAAACCTGCAGCATCATCAAGTTCGCTGTAGCATTACCAAAGCCCAACTCCACAGACAATAAAGTGCCCCAATTGGTGATTTGGGTGATGAGTATTAAAGATTTCTGTCCGTAAAGATCAAATAACAAACAATACAACAATCTCGGAACAACGTTTTTCTTTGATGAAATTTCATCAAAGAAAAACGTTGTTGTCTGTGGAGTTGGGCTTTGGTAATGCTACAGCGAACTTGATGATGCTGCAGGTTTCTCGGGTACTGGCAGCCACTTACTAGTTGCCAACCATTGCGTTTTTATGTGAAAAATGTCTAATGATAATGATCTGATGTGTGATAATTATCAAAGAAGCTGTCACCATGTCAACTGAAACAAACCTTGTCCATTACTGCCGTACTTATAAGTGCAATAACTCGGATTTTCGTACATATCCGTAATCAGCAAATTTTGCTGATTACGGATATGTATGTAACTTTTTAAAGCCAAAAATCCGAGTTATTGCACTTATTGTAAGTACCACAGATTAGTCTCTGTAGGTTTTCTTTTTGAGACTCTGTAACTTTATCTTACTTTTATATTTCTACCCAGGCTAGTCCAGATTCGACGTGTGAGAGTCCAACGCGTCTGGGTGCCGTGGCTTTGACCATGGCGGAGGACGAGCTGGACCCCGACACGCACGACATCCACTACGAACACGACGCACGTGCTAGAGGTGAGATATAATGGGTGAAATTAAATTAACTGGAGAAACTTTACAGACGTAACTATCACAGATAGGTATCGATATAAAATCATGGTTATATAAAAAAAACCGGCCAAGTGCGAGACGGACTCGCACACGAAGGGTTCCTTACCAGAAGGCATGAAACGCTGAAAAAAACGTTTCTTTTATACACCTTTAAATGTTAACATTATTTTATTTTTATTATGTGTCGTTATAGCGGCAACAGAAATACATCATCTGTGAAAATTTCATTTGTCTAGCTATCACGGTTCATGAGATACAGCCTGGTGACAGACAGACGGACAGTGGAGTCTTAGTAATAGGGTCCCGTTTTTACCCTTTGGGTACGGAACCCTAAAAAGTATGTTTTTTTTTTTGTAGCTGCCTCTCTCTCTCTGTCTCTTCATGTTTTTTTTTTTTATAATTGGCATTTTGCAGTTATGGTTAACGTATGTTAGTAGCTGTTATAAATTAAGACCCCCCACAGGGCATAAAACTTATAAGCTAAGCACCTACACGCTATGGGCACCTTCTGTCGTATACCGACCTCGGCTTAGGGCGTTGCCTGGGGTGAGGGCAAAGGAGGAGGCAGAAGGTTGCGTGTTCAAATCACGTCGGCGTCACCAGTATAGAGGTTTAGGAAACAGGGTGTAAAGTTCACTCATCCTCTATAGAAAAGGGAGGATCCTCCGACCAGACGAGTGTTATGTCTGGTGGGCAACTGCCCGACGATTTATGTTGGCACGTTGTGTATAATATAATATACAGCAGAGTTTACTGCGAGACTAGCATATATGCTAGTCGCGCGGTAAACTCTGCTTGCGCGATGCAGAATTTTCCGTGCCGTCAGTGTGATGCGTAGTTCGCATGTGGCGATGTAGATTTCGCCACAGACAGGCTGGATCAGATTTATTAAACCTTTTTACCATCATCATAATTTTATCTCATTGACACTTGCTAGATCCGCACGCGCCAGGGCTGGTGGGGCTGCAGAACATGGGTAACACGTGCTACATGAACGCGGCACTACAGGCTCTTAGCAACACAGCACCGCTTACGTCATACTTCCTGGAGTGCGCGGCCGCTGTCGCCGTGCTGGCGGCTGATAAGAAACCTGGGATCAGCAGGTAAGGACCTGAAAGTCTTCCATAGCTTAAATGTGTATATTCCATAACATGTGTGTGTATATTCCATTTTTTTTTTGTATAACCAAGAGAACTCTATCTATGGTCCGTTCCAAAAGTATCTGATGGATATGAAAATATACCCTGTATTGCGATTTAGTTTCCAAACATGTAAACAAATATATGTAGGTACTTGTAAAAACAACTTTAAAATCTACACATAAAGTTCAGTATATCGTTAACAAGAATAGCCAACAAATGGTCAAGCGGTCGTAAACTGCTGTGATTGGTTGACTGAATTATAGCCAATCGGAACACTTGATTTGCTTTTAATTTTTACACGTTGATAATTTTCGTTCCAGAAACCGGCCCCCTAATTCTTACGTCAAACACGTCGTTCACTGTCAATCTCAATCTGAATTATTTTGAAGTATATTGCTAATCCATTGCTTCATATGTTGGAAAAATTTGTCTGCTCAACAACGTAAATAACGCAATGAATGTTGTTGTACTGTCAAAATGAAACCCATTGCTACTGATGGTGTGTTACGCAATTACCCCGCTGGAGTTAGATTCTTATTTCGCATCACCTAAAATAATGGTCTTCTTTCCAGAGCATACCAAAAATTAGTGAAAGAGATGTGGAGCAGGAAGACAAGAGGCTACGTTGTACCTAACGGCATACTGTATGGCATTCGTAATGTAAGTTACATTTTATTTGTTTACTAGCTGCGCCCCGCGGTTTCTAATATCGGGATAAAAAGTAGCCTATATGTTAATCCAGGGTGTCTGCCACCTCCATACAAAATTTTATCAAAATTGGTCCAGCCGCAGGACGTTCTTAAAATTACGAGAGCTGCCCTTCTTGTCTTACACGTGCGCCGGTTGCGAGTAGGTCCTACCACTAAGATTTACTTCCTCACACTAATAAATATTATAAAAGGCGAAAGTGTGAGTGTGTTTGTATGTTTGTTACTTCTTCACGCACAAACGGCTGGATCAATTTTGATAAAATTTTGTATGGAGGTAGCTGACACCCTGGATTAACACATAGGCTACTTTTTATCCCGATATTCCCACGGGAACGAAACGTATGCGGTTGAAACCGCGGGGCGCAGCTAGTTCTTTTAATAATTATATTTAAACTTAAATCTCACGAAACTTCATACCTTAAAGTAATAATCGAACAATCTGGTATTATTTGAATGTGTTTTTAGTTGTTAAAACTATGCACTTTCCCTGAATAAATGAATTCAAAGTATTGCTTTACTGGTAGTTAATTTTTGCAACCGGAAACGAAAATTACCGAAAACGAGGTCCGACTACCAAGCATTGTGTATTTAATTTTCTAAAAAACAAGAATGTTCTCTTTGACAGGTGCATCCGATGTTTCGTGGTTACCATCAACACGACACGCAAGAGTTCCTGCGTTGCTTCATGGATCAGTTGCACGAGGAGCTGAAAGAACCTGTAAATATACAAATATTATCATCTTTGCGATCATCATCATAGTTCATAGTCCATTCCTCATCATCACAACATAAAAAATCAGTAACTGGTGCCCTTTACTATAACAAATAAATATTGCCAAACTGTATCTATCGCTTGAGGAGTATTTCTGGGTAAATGTATTATTTTCGCCGTTAGAAACTGTTCTGGAACGCAGTCCGTTCACGGAATTTTTTCCTCTGACAGCACCAACCTTATTGTAACAAGAATAAAGATCACAATGATTTTGACAGACTTATCAGTGTCATCAATCTACCAACACCTTTATTGCAATAAGAATAAAGATCACTGAGATTTGAACAGTGATGCAAAATCAGAGGTAAAATAACTATGGACTGATTTGTAGACTGTGGTTGGTGACAGAGTCGATGTTTTGACATGACAGAGATTTTGATGTGACAGAGTTGAAGACTTTTGCTTCGTCCAAATGTTTGCTTGCATTGTTTAGGTAATAAGTAATACGGGCTGGTTTCCGCAACTCCACGTCAATGCGCGTATTTTGCGTACGGGTGTGAAAATCGATCATTCGATCCACCCCAGCTCCTCAAGGAAGGCCAGCAACGCCTTGATGTTACTGACCGTCTCATGTAGGGTACCTGGGTTACCGAAGTACTTTGCCCTGTACGTGACGACCACCGGGCAGTTTAGAAGCACATGTGCCGCATTGTTTAATTTAGTATGAATAAGAGACATAATTAGTTAATTTTCCGTCTCATATGTTTTTGCATAGTTCTAACATATGTTGTTCTACAAATAGGTAAGTACAATTTATTTGTATTCGTAGGTGTGGGACAGCACATCGGAAGACAAGCTCGGCTCTGAAGCCGATGGCGACCACCAGGACACGCGCACCGTACACACGCGACGCCGCGCCGCCTCCTCCGGCGGTGAGTTCACGAGTCACTATACATGTAGGTCGATTTATATTATACTTAACCTCTCATCAAAACCGGTAAGGTACAATAAAGGTACCTATAGTCTATTTCAAAAAAATCTCATGAAAGTCTAAACAAACTCTGTTTAGATTTAATTCTTACGCAATCACTGACTAAAGAGACTTAGTAACACATTTATCTGTATTTAGAAGATTTCAATTTTATATATTATGTATCACCACTTTTTCCAACAATTATTCTAACTGGTAACTTAGTGATAATAACTCCTCATTGTAATTACAATTGAATAATCTTCGATGAAAATTAAGGGTTTTAAAATTAACCTCAATTGTCAAATGGATAAATTTAAGATTTAGATAGCATAGTATCTTAAATTCATCTAAAGCCGGATTCATATTATTGTGTTGTGTCGTGTTGTGATGTCTTCAGACGCAGTGTTAGCCAATGAAAACTCGTGGTGGTTTGACGTGACAAGAGAAGGCCTTATCAATAAATATCCCCAAGTTTTTAACTTTGTCACTAAATGGAACCACAGAGTTGTCAAAAGAAACTTGGGGAAGGGTCGTCCAGTCGATTCTGGAGACCGTAATGTGTCGTGGCTTCAACCGCTGGATCTAGATTCTAGACCCAGCGGTTTAATTTATGCTTCTAGACTTTAGAAGCATAAAATATTGCACAGGAGTTCCTTACATAACGAAAGAGCTCAATTTCGTTAGAATAAGGAAGAATTTTCTATAAATCGTTGGTGCTCACCAAGGAAAGATTTTTGAAAATTCTTTACCTAAAGGGGTTACATACACAATGTAATTTAACGAATGTGTCAAAAACCATTTTTTAAACATTTTGTAAACATTTTTTTAAATATGTTATTCTTTTTCGTTTCTTACAGCAAGCGATGCTCCATTCTTCGCAAGGATGAGGCGAAAATCTCCCGCACCGTCGTCTTATAGCGAATCAAGAACTGAAGGTTATTTGCGGTAATAACAACGTTATTCTTTATTAGCGAATAGAAAAACTTAAAAAGATACTTTCAAACTCTCAAAACTGTATCTGTGCCCGTTGCAGATATTCTTATTTTGAATGATAAAAAAATGGACTTCTCAAGAAAACAAACTAGAGAAAAGTGCCAGTCATCAGATCAAATGGAATATTTCAACAAATTCAAAAGAAATGAATAAGTTATCTGTTTTTTTTTGTCGCAATTTACAATACTTAATCTATTTAGAAATCTTAATAATCATTAAGGAAAAAGAAAAATTTTATCAGTAATAAAGAAAAAGTACAAGTTGTGACTCGTACAGGAAGATCACCAACTAAACACAATGATAATAAAAATAAAAAACAAAATTACATATAAAAAAATAAAATATAAATAATAAACAAAAAAAAAACAAATAAATAGATACTCCTTTTTGGAGTCAATCCAGGATAATAATAATAAAACTATAAATCAGTTTTATGTCTTTTATGTGATTTTTATTCTGAGTCGTTGTTTTTAGAGTGCAAACACAAGAGCCCATGTCGCCGCGACACCGGCGCTCGGCTAGCTTCGCGGGCACGCACCATCTGCAATACAACATGCACTCACAACAGCCCAATGGTAAGAATTGGTTCACTGAATTGGTCTAGAAGTAAGTTTGTTCCTCTCTTCCTCTACAATTGGTAAACAAGTCTTTGATCCATAAATATGCTGTCCAATCTCATGTTATACTATCTTTGTCTCATGAAGTGACGCGCGCTTTACTTATGGTTCAAAAAGGCTGTGAATGTATGTGTAAGCGCAGGGGCTCTCGCTTCTAGAAGCTGTAGCGTTGTAATTTTCCGTCAGTTATTGAAAAAGCAGTTCCATACATTTTGACCACGTCGGTATTGCATTTTTTCTATGAAACAACAGATTTCTATATGTAAAGGTAATGAATAACATAATATTGTGGTTATCCAGGCTCAGAATTAATCCGGGGTCAAAACCAAGGGTTGTACGGGTCGGAATCGTCGCTGTCGTGGTCGAGCGAAGCGGAGGACCGATATGAGACGTGTTCGAGCGGAGCGAGCGATGCGCCTGACACTAGGAGCGAACAGCAGTTAGTATATCTACTATCTATTTTAGACAACATACTGTTACTCATGTTAATTAAGGTAGTAAATTTTAGTTCTCATAATATTTGTTTAGTTTTATTAAGTGAATTTTTTTTAGATTTTATGTATTTTTTTTTTGTCTCCTTTACTCTTTCACACGCTGTCTTCATCTCTCTATTTATTGTCCTATCGCAGGTATGCTGGAAGAGATTTCTTATGAAATAAGCATCACCTTTGTACCTATTTTTCTGTTCTGTTTTTTTTTCTTGTCTTTTTATATATGTGTGTACATAAATGTTAAAATAAATAAATAAGTAATGAAGATTACATTCGTTACGACGATTTGTCGTAACTCGCCTAACAAAAGTCTCGCCCATCATTGAATGTGTCTCATGAAGAACAATTTTCTCGACACGACAGGTACAGCCCGATTCAAATTTTATATCGGCTCGGAATATGAGGCGAGAGGTAGTGCGCAGCGAGGAGGGCACTCAGAGTCACCATCAAGTTCGAATCGTGCCGTGCTGTGTGCGAGGAAGGTCCTTTTTAATACAGTTGCTCAAAAAGTGGCGTATTACAGGGACGTATAGCGTTCGGGATGTGGGCTATTACATACTCGTGCTTTTTTTTTACCTTTCCCGAACTCGTGCGTTCTCTTTCCCAACTGTCAAAATAATGTCTATTAAAAAGAAAATCCAACCATGAAGTTTTTACTAAAAAAAATCGTAGAAGTTTTTATGATTCATGCAAATACGTATATTTCTAAAAAGAAGCTACTAATTTGTTTCAATATCAGATTTAATGATTTGATTGAATGAGTTAGGTTAGGTTTCATTTCATTTCATCTCATTAAATTTCGTTTTCATTTCATATCAATAAATAAAATCTACTGAAGACTTGGCAGTATGGGCATAGTTCCCTTTGCCTACCAGAATGGGTGAAGAAAAAAAAATCGCTGCTTATATTCAACAACCAACCAACCAACTTGTTCCGACTGTCAACCCTCGCCTTCGGCTGCGCCTCGGCACGGGTAGACATTTGACGGAACTCTATGCAATGACAACCTTTCCGCACTTGTAGTGAAATATACTATTCTTTGGAGACCTTTTTACAGGCAGTTCCAAATTTTTACAGGCTGTTCTACCCATGTATACGAACAACTTTTACTATGGGACCAACTCTGAAATCACGAAAAAACAATCTGTTGTTTCATACAAAAATTCAATACCTTGACCAAAATGTATGAAACAGCTATTTTCAGTTGATTTACATACAATGTTCGTGATTGATCTCTTTGTTGATTGGAACTTTTACTAACAATATCCACATTCCAAATTCAAATCACTTTTAGTCCCTAGGCATTAAAGAGCTATTTTAGTCCCTGTTTACGAAGAATACACTAGCTCTTTATGAATAGGTGTGATAAAAAAAATATTTTCCGAAGAATTTCTGTCAACATAAGTGTTTGTCTGTACAGTAAGAACGTGGTTCCGATGGGCGGCGGGGACGGCACGTCGTCCGGTGGCGTCCGGTTCCGGAGCGTCATCTCCGACGTGTTCGACGGCAAGCTGCTCTCGTCCGTGCAGTGTCTCATCTGTAATAGGGTATGTACGGACTTCTACAGGGTGGCAGGGACATCGACGCGCAACCGGTTACCATGGATTCAGAACATGATTCTGAATCTATGTTGTGGGCTTCTAGTCTAACTGGATGCAGCTGAATACATTTCACATAGAGCGACTGTATATCCGACCTCCAGAACCCAGTTGTTGTGGAACACGATACTCCTTGGTGAGAATGGTTGTCAGACTTTCGGGCTTCTGACTCCCCGTAAAGACTGTCAAAGATATACGAATGACAGACGAGACCAATGGCTTTACAGTACCCGGCGATACCTAAATATTGCACATCGACCATTGGAAAGAAAAAATTAAAATAATTATCAAAAGAAGCAAATCATAATTGTTTTAACAGCTCCTAATAGATACCGGACTGTTTGTATTTCGTGCGACAGAGATAACGCTCTACGAAGCCGAAATTAGCCGATTGTCTCTTTCCAAAGGTCGATGTGCAATATTTATCGCCGGGTACTGTACGTGCTTTCCGAGGCTCGAAGGGGTCTTAATATTTAATAGATGGTCACCCATACTCAATTAACTAATCTAATTTATTATCTCAGGTGTCGACGCGGGTGGAGACATTCCAAGACCTCTCCCTGCCTATTCCGTCTCGTGAACACCTGGCAGTGATCCGGTGCCAGCAGCCTATCCTCAACCACCACGTGCCGCATGGGGCTCAGGAGTCATGGGTAAGTACCATATCATACCGGATCAGCTAGAGAAAATCGCCCACCATCATCACCAATAGATATAACGGACAGTCCCCTATGCAAGGCTTGCATGGAGGCTGAGGAAACCGTTACTCATCTGTTCTTTGAATGCACAGGCACCCAGATCTTTCACAGAGGTTCTTAACAGACCAGGAGATGTAAGATGTAATCAACTTCTAGGAGGAGGTGGGCTGGTTGGAATTACCACCGACGGCCGCCATGGCCCCCGCACGATGGTCCACCTGAAGGACAAGTGCGGAAACCAAATCCTCTAACATAGTACAGAGGCCAGCACATCAAGGTAACCGAAACTGTCAAATTTTTCCAATCAACTTTGACCTTATGCTTTAGCGATAAAGTTGAAAATCTATTAAAGAAATTTGACAGATTGTAGTAGGTTGATGTGCTGGCGTCTGTACATAGATCGCCCACCATAGCAAATTATAAAATAAAATAAATATAATTCGCAAAGAAAAAAAATGTCGTGGGGCGAAATGATCATTTAATTTTATACATTCATGTTGTTGTACAAGGTATTACAGGTTTAGAGTCTGTTGTTGTTATTAAGCTTCCGTAAGTGTTCCGAAACGTGCACTTGCGAGATTCGTTCATATTTAGCATAAATGTGGTTCTTTCAAAAATAACCAGACCAAAAGTCAGAACAAACTTTAGTTTCCATTGCAAAGTGAATATCTTCAGCGAATTGAGTATTAAAAAAAAACCGGTCAAGTGCAAGTCGGAGTCGCGCACCGAGGGTTCCGTACTTTGTGGGTATGTAAATGTTTATCACGGGGTTTTTTTTTAATGTACCTACAAATTTACGGTTTTCGGATTTTTTCCTTTACTTGTGCTTCATGATCTTGCTTCTTGCCAAATTTCATGATTCTAGGTCAACGGGAAGTACCCTATAAATTTTGATTCCCTTGAGAGTGTCGAAATAGACGTTTGTTGCGGCATAAACGGCCGTATCTTTTTTTACGTTTACTTAGGTGTTTGATTTTTGCACAGCTTCAAGGGACTTTAGACCTGAGTTTTAATTTCAACTCGATACCTCCACGCGTTCCCGAGATAAAAGGTCTTGACAGATAGACGGACGGACGGACAACAAACTGATCCTATAAGGGTTCCGTTATTTCCTTTAGAGGTACGGAACCCTAAAAATAAATCATAGTGTAAGAACGGCAGAATTAAACGCAATCCTTTGAATCAGGTGTGGTGGCTACTAAGTTGGCTGAGGTCGTGGTTCTACGGGCCGGTGGTGTCCCTACAAGACTGTCTCGCGGCCTTCTTCAGTGCCGACGAACTCAAAGGCGATAATATGTACAGGTTAGTACTTTACCTCTTCTCCTCTCTTCTTCTTCTTTGTTCTTCTTCGTTTTGTCTTTTTTTTTCTTTTTTTTAGTCACATCGTTTTTTTATCTCACGAAGTGGCGCGTGCTTTACTTGTAGTAACCAAGTGTACACACATCCTGCGAATGTGTTCGTGAAGACGAGAGAAAAGAAGACGCACACATACACACTTCCGACTTCGCCATTGTCTCGGACGGTACCGAGAGCTCTTGCGCTTATATACGCATTTACAGCGTGTTTTTTACACTTGGTAACCACAAAAAGCGATACACGTATTCACAGCGTGTTTTTACACTTGGTAACCACAAAAAAGCAATACACGTATTCAAAGCGTGTTTTTACACTTGGTAACCACATAAAAGCGATACACGCATTTACAGCGTGTTTTTACACTTGGTAACCACAAAAAAGCGCGTGTCGTTGCGTGAGATAAAAATACTATAGATGAAAAAATCACCAGTTAAAATCTCCATTCTACTTGTTCTTATTTATCCTCCGGAGAGCAACAGGAATTGAAATCTGGCTTTTATTAAGATTTGTTTTAAAACTGGTTCTAAAACTGCTTCAATAAGTTAATGTTTCATAGATATTTTTGAATTTAATTTCATATTAATTAGGTTCAAATTCATGACGTAATGTTTATGCAACAACTATTCGTGATAGTCACTTTAATTAAAAGATTTTCACGTCTTTCTTTGCTATCATTTTAGTATACGATTGACTTCATTTTTTTTAACAAAGCTGTATGTTTATTAATCATCTGCCGATTCTTTTCCCAACTATGTTGAGGTCGGCCAGTCTAACCGGATGCAGCTGAATACCAGTATTTTACATGGAGCGACTGCCTATCTGAGCTTCACAAACCTGGTACTGGGTAATACGATACCCCTTGGTAAAACTGGTTGTCAGACTTTCGGGCTTCTGACTACCCGTAACGACTGTCAAAGATCCACGAATGATAGCCGGGACCAACGGCTTACCGAGGCACGGAGGGGTCACGGTATGTAAAGATGGTCACCCATCCAAAGACCAACCGCGGCAAGCGATGCTTAACCTGATCGATCGACCTGTGCGGCTGTTATTATTTAGCCACGGGCCCCTCTGTATGTTTTTTTTTTTAATATTTGGCCAATTTATTTTAACACTTTATTCTCCCCACAGTTGCTCTCGCTGCAACAAACTCCGCAACGGTGTCAAGATGTCTGGCGTGGTGCGTCTACCGGAAGTACTATGTGTTCACCTGAAGCGCTTCCGGCACGAGCTCATGTTTAGCGCCAAGGTCGGTGCGCGAGTCTCCTTCCCCATCAACGATCTTAACATGGCGCCTTATACGCATAAAGGTGAGGCTTTTAAATAGGTATGTAAGACCGTGTAAAAAATGGGTTTTTGAAATGTCTTTTAGAAGTCCAACTTTAGGCGCACATTGCGCTTTTTCTGACCGGTGGACGTAACTGAATGGACACGCTCGGGTCTGTGACGCTGAATCGGGTCTGGGTATACTTGGCTCCAGTCGGTCGGTGACGCTGAATCGGGTATACTTGGTTCCAGTCAGTCGGTAAAGTTGAATCGGATATACTTGGCTTCAGTCGGTCGGTGACGCTGAATCGCGTATACTCGGCTTTGAATCGTGTATACTCGGCGCTGAATCGCGTATACTCTGCGCTGAATCGCGTATACACGGCTCATGTTACTTTACAATTTACATATGGTTGGTTTAAAACGGGGTGCCTTTTCAAAAACTTATAATGCTTTTAATTCGTCTAATATTTAGTTCAACCCTTTTCTCACAGTTCCCAATATTTGTTATAGTTTTTGTTTAAGACCTAAGTATCATCCCAAACACTGTAATCAGACTGCCTCAGAAAGAGGGTAATATTTTACTTGCTAACGGCCTCATGCGCGTCTACAGAACGAGCTGCTCGATCCAGCACAGCTATTAGCAATCATTTGATTCATTATCGGATTCGATTGTTAAGCTTCGTTTAGGGGAATGCTCCAAAATGGTAACCTTCATGGTAGAAAATGTTTAAGGAGCTCTGCAGGACGGGAAATGTGGTCAATTTATATAGGCCAACCTCTACTTCATGAGAATTGACAAAATATGGATGCTCTTTACACTTTTGCCTACCCTTCTATAAAATACAGTCGTAATGTTATGTTCTATCCCTAAACCGACCCATTATCCCGCAGACTGCACATCAAAAGTAACCCGCTACGAGCTGTGCGCGGTGATCTGCCACGCGGGCACGGCCGGCGGCGGACACTACACGTGCGCGGCCCGCAACGGCCGCGCGTGGTACACCTTCGACGACCACTGCGTGCAGCCGCTGCCCTACCATCACCTGCCGCACTGCGAGGCTTATGTGCTGTTTTATAGGTGAGGGAACATTTATTTATTTATTTAAACTTCTCGCACTAAAACGTACAAAGGCGGACTTAATGCCTAAGGCATTCTCTACCAGTCAACCAAGGGTGGTGAAGAGATTGGATGACAGGTGCTTTGATTGAGAGGAACAATGATAAAAAAAATCTATTAAAACTAGGTACACCAATACATAAATAGGTTATATACACATACATACTATTTACTATAATAAATACTTATAATATATATATATACAAATTCAAATCAGAGAGGTGTTGAGATGACTCTACGCTATTTGTTTTGTAAATAACTCTGCAATTTTCGCTTAAATGCATACCGACTGGTGGCCGTCCCGATATCAAGAGGAAGTGCATTTCCAAAAAAGAATGGACTGAATATGAAAGGAAGAATAAACAAAGTCAGAAGTATGAGAAGGACAGAGTAGGAGAATATTGTTAGAAGAACGCAGATTCTTAGCGTGAGAAGAACATAGATTCACAACAAGAACACAACATTTGAATCTTGTTATAAATTACATTCATTACACGTACCTGGCGCGCAATGGTCAGTCGTGGTACAGACGCCAGCACATCAAGCTACCCGCAACTGTCAAATTTTCCCAATCAACTTTGAACCTTATGTTTCAGTAATAAAGTTGAAAATCTATTAAATAAATTTGACAGATTGTAATAGCTTGATGTGCTGGCGTCTGTACAATGCGTGCCACGAAAGATGAGACTTGACACACCACGTGGTTTGACATGCGCAGTACACGATTTTAGGTATCTTTAGCGGTATGAGATCTGAGTGCGGGACGGGACCGGACGTCATAGGGGCGGCGGAAAGAGCGGGGGAGGCGGGGTCAAGTCTCATCTTTCGTGGCACGCATTGTACATTAATTTTGTTGAAACATACGTGTCACGCTACGTGCAACGTGCTTTGCTGAAACATCATTATATAATCTCTAACTTTTATATTTTTCTAATTTTTTGACACAAATAAGTTGGTGAATAGTCAAAGCGATTGAACAAAATCATAATAAAATACTGTTTATAAAATAATATTATTTAATTTATGAAATGGTTTTCTCTCAAAGGAAAGTGAACCCCCAAATGGTAACGTTACGGCAGAAGGCGGCTGAAATATTAGAGTCAACGAGCGTCGAGTCCAATGATATCAAGTTTTACATCTCCAAGCAGTGGATCAACAAGTAAGTGGAGGCGACCAGGAGGAAGCTCGGTGAATCAGCCGACAACCTCCGAGGTTGTCCTGCGAGGTGCCATAAAAAAAAAACAATCGTCGAGCACTTGCCCACCAGGCCATATATCCGTCTAGTCCAGGGATGGGGAAAGTTTTTCCTTCGCGTGACAATATTAACTAACGAAATATATGGCGGGCCAAGTTGTTGCATTTTTGGCTATAAAAATATTGATATGTATTTTTTGAAAATATTGTGCAATATTACAAAATAACTCTTGAATTAAGAAATAAATTACAAATTGCAGTTAAATTAAACTTTTAAGTTTGCGAAGTAGAAGGTTGAGGAGCGCTGGTCTTTGTGGGGATATGTATGGACACATTTATTGTCTCTGGATACGGTCTTACCAATTCTCCTTTCTAACAATACGAAAACCACTTGATTTTTGTTTGATGGTCGCGGGCCGGATCTTAACGCTTCGCGGGCTGGAGGTGGCCTGCGGGCCGTAGTTTCTCCGTCCCTGGTCTAGTCGGAGGATCCTCCCTTTTCTGTGGAGGACTAGTGAACTGTACGCCCTGTTCCTCATACAGCAGTGTGTGTCAAATTAAGCGACTTTTGAACATTTTTGTTCTATTTTGTGGTCGGCATTTTATTATCAAAACTCAACGCATTTATTTCAATTAAAAGATTTACAAGCACTTTTGAATTCTAAAAGAGTCGGTCAGTTAGTCAGAAAGTTGAAGCTAGTTGTCCATTCCAAAACGTGGAACTCCATGGAGAAGAACGAGCAAAAACTCCAAGGACAACTCTGTTTCAAATCCAGTTAATGAGTGTCGTAGACGTGTTGTCTCTCTATACTCTGATGATTATTCATTTATTATCTGCGTGCACACTACCAGTAGGAATAATTTTCATTTTGACAGTTCAACAATATTCATTGCGTTATTTACATTGTTGAGCAGACACATTTTTTGAACATATGAAGCAATGGATCAGCAATATCCTTCAAATGATTCAGTTTGTAATTGGAAGTATGTTACGCAATGAGGGTTTTCTGAAATGACGTTTACTAGGTGGCAGCACCGACACGTCAGGTCCAGGCATCTGTCAAAGAGCCTATATTTTCTTTAGTCATGACTGAATGATGAACGAATGAATGAATCGAATGATGAACGTCATCATATATTTTATATTGGAAGACCTTTTGTCAAAGTGGTGCCAACTGGTGTCGTAAATTTTCACGAAAACCCCCATTACCTTGGGTGCTGGTATATGTATTGTATTTGTGAGGTTATTTGAGGATAGCAGTGACGTGCTACGAGACGGCTACGGTGTAGTAATTCTTATTTTGTAACTTTATATTGATAGTGTATTACGCAATTCGGGTGTTGGTAAAAGGAAATCGGTGCTGTCCAGCTAACAATGGCACTTTTAACCTTGACACAATTTTTCAACTTTTAACCGACCATTGATTACCTTATCAGATTCAACACGTGGGCGGAGCCGGGCCCCATAGACAACAGCGACTTCGTGTGCTGGCACGGCGGCGTGCGGCCCGACCGCGCGCCGCACCTGCACCACCTGGTCGCGCTCGTGCCGCAGCCGCTGTGGGAGTTCCTCTACCTGCAGTGAGTACACTACCGAGCGAAAGGGTCATTTTTAAAAAAAAATGTTTGAATCTGTGGCTATCGTCAGGGAAGCGTCGCACTATTGTACAGTACCCGGCGTTAAATATTGCACATCGACCTTTGGAAAGAGACAATCGGCTAATTTCGGCTTCGTAGAGCGTTATCTCTGTCGCACGAAATACAAACAGTCCGGTATCTATTAGGAGCTGTTAAAACAATTATAATTAGCTTCTTTTGAAAATTATTTTTATTCTTTGTATAAAATACAAAAAAAGGTAAAGGTCCATGTGCAATATTTATCGCCGGGTACTGTACTATACACGCAGACGTAACCAAACAATTATCGGGTATCGTAGCGAGAGATATGAGAGCAGTGGTGGCCCAGCGGTAACGGCCGCGACTTACGGGTTGTAGGTCATAGGTTCGAACCCAGACGGTCGCTTTTTTTTTAAATGTAGGTATATTAGCCTACACTGTCCACTGTGAGGCATTGGCTTAGCAGGGGCTGAGCCAATGCCTCCTCTTTAATCCTTCCAGGCATCCTTTGCTAGAGCTACCTCGATCCAACCTTTTACTTTGTGTAAATTATTTCATCACCACTACTCTCAAAACGGTGAAAAAAGACATCGTGAGGAAACCGGTGTCTTAGAACCAGAAATTCGAAGACAGGTGACACGGCCCACTTTCTCTCACCCGAGAGGAGGCCTGTGTCCCAGCAGTGGGAACGAACGTTATAAATTGATTATGCTACAGCATTAGGCTGACTTTCCACCAGAGATGAGCGAGGATGCGTAGCGAGGGACGTGTGTGAAACTAACCAATACCAACGCTAACTTAGTTCAAGCTATAAAACTGAAGCGATGTTATTGGCTGGTTTCACACACATCCCTCGCTACGCATCCTCGCTCATCTTTGGTGGAAAGGCAGCCTAATGGTCGGATCTTTCGCTACAGCGAGAGATCCCACTGGAATCCAGTTGTTTTCCGGAAGGTGGTACTTACATAAAAAAAAACTGTCAATTGCGAGTCAGACTCGCGCACCGAGGGTTCCGTACAAATTTGTAGGTATGTAAATAGTATATCAAGGAAAAATATTTTCTTTATAATGTAACTACAAATTTATGGTTTTCGGATTTTTTTTCTTTTCTTGTGCTACATGACATTGCTTCTTGCTAAATTTCATGATTCTAGATCAACGGGAAGTACCCAATATGTTTTGATTCCGAAACATAAACGCCCGTATCTTTTGATTGCGTTGACTTAGAGGTTTGATTTTTTCACTACTTCAAGGAATTGCAGCCGAGCCGCGTTGAGTATTCGATATTATTTTCAACTTGATTACTCCACGCGTTCCTGAGAAACGGGTCTTGACCAACGGACAGATAGACGGACAACGAAGTGATCTTATAAGGGTTCCGGTTCTCCTTTTGAGGTACGGAACCCAAAAAAATACAGAGCTTTACTTTAAATAACATCTGAAGCTTTAAAACGCATTATAATGAGAATAGACTTGAGTGCGGCCCCAACATCGGGCTAAGGCGCTCCACCCACTGCACCGCGCTCCGTCGCGTAGCGCGGGATGGCAGATTTTACCATTGTATGCAAGTATCTCAATTTATATAGAAATCACGCATAGCACAACACACTGCCGACGCGGAAATGCGTGGGAAGGCGCCCCGCGCGCAGTTTCTGCCAATCTGCGCGGGAGCGCGGGGCGTGCCGCGGGATATGACACACCGGCTCCGCAGTTTCGGGCGTGATTTGATACTGTAAAGACGTTTGCACGATGGATCTTGACGTAGACAACGAGGCCGTCATAATCTGCATCACCGCGCGGGGGAGCAGATTACACCGCTAAGTAAGGCAGATCTGCGCCTCCGTCGCCGCGCGCGTTATCTGTCGCTCCGCGCACCGCGGCGGGATGCTTCTTCAGTGGGTGAACCGCCTAACACCTACAGCGCGACACAATCTTGGCGTCATCGTCGTCATATCATTACGCGCCGAAAAGAGATGAATATGTATACGTCTAGTCATGTCTTGCTTCGTCACAGAATAATGTGTGTACAAAACCGTTACATAAAGCCACTATCCATGATGTTCCAGCTTCGGCGGCGGGCCCGCAGTGTCGCACGTGCACGAGTGCGGCGTGTGCGCGCGCGCCGCGCTGCGCCTGCGCACGCGCCGCGCGCGGGAACTTGCCGCCTTCTGCGAACTACACGCGAGCTTCCAGGTATATATAACCGATGCTTATAAGCAGTTTGGATCCTCTTTCTTTGATACACAATTTCGTTCAATGGGTCGACCTTGAGAATTCATAATATGTACTTAAATGATTCTTCATCATCATATTCTGTTATAATGATTCACTTTTTTCATTGTTGTTCCTAATGCATGCCTAAATGGTCGTCCATGGATGGATCTCACCTGTGACGTTTAATGCTTGCTCATTCAGATACACGTCTGCCTAACCTTTCGGGGAAAACAGGTGTGATGTTGTGTATTATTAATATTATGTTAACATATGTGTTGGCTGGGCTTCGCCCGCTTGGAGATCGGAAGTTATCCTATGGCAACGTATCAAGTAATAAAAAAAAAACAAAAGTATCCTATGTGCTAACCCAGGTCATGCTCTATTGATATTAGTTTTCTACAGTTTAATACTTATTATTTATTATGAGTCTGTGATACTTGAATTAAATTGATTTTATTTATTAAGATCTTTTTAAGACGAATAATTTCGTAATACATTGTTTTCATATAACTATTGGTTTACGCCGCGCACGCCAATGAAGCTCCGACGATTTTTATCCGACCTCTTTATCAATCATCGTCATATTTCAGCCAATTTACACAAAATCTGAATGTGAATTATACACCTAAACCTTCCTCGAGAATCACTCCGTCTATTGGTGGAAACCGTATGCAAATCCGCAGACAGACGCGGCAGAGGGCACTTGTTATATAATATGTAGTGATAGGTAATAAATTAGAACGGATTTCGTTATTGGTACAGCCAGCCGCAGTCCGTAACCATCTTGCTAACAGGCAAATGTTTTAAGACGAGCGCTAATGCTGCCGACAAACTGTCGCGCGGTTTGTTAGGTTAGTGTAATACATACTTTGAGAATGGCAAGATTCGTCGATTCTCATGTTATCCTTGGTACAGAAGTCAGAGCAAAGTTGAGCTACATCGTGTACTGACAAATGCGTGCACTGACTGTGCAGGTCCATTCAAATCTGTATGGCTCTTTCCTCAAAAAACCATCTCAGAAAGTAACCTGCATGGTCCTCAAAGGGCCTGACCAAGATTATATCTAAACTTTAAAAGAGACTGTGACCTCTGATGTTGTTTCGGTCTTTCTTCTCAGAGTAGTCAGTTAGAAAACACTGAACTCGTCTAGTTCTATATAAAAACATAATTCAGTTTTAAAGTGCAGTGTTTGTTTTTTTACAAATTTACAGAAATAAATATAATTTATGAAGATTGGTATTTTTTAATACTTGCAACCTTTTAAAATTAACCAACCTTGTACCCACAGGAACAAGAACGACCCCACGCGATCTATGGCATCAGCATGCACTGGTTCCGACAGTGGCAGGCCTTCGTGCGCAACAAGACGCAACAGCCGCCGCCTCCCGTCGATAACTCCGGCATCGTCAGCAAACAGGTACACACACCCTACTGTAGTTGTAATATACCTGCTCATGTATTCTGTAAAAATCTCACGGTGAAACTACACTTAACGTACAATGCGTGCCACGAAAGATGAGACTTGACCCCGCCTCCCCCGCTCTTTTCGCCGCCCCTATGACGTCCGGTCCCGTCCCGCACTCAGACCTCATACCGCTAAAGATACCTAAAATCGTGTACTGCGCATGTCAAACCACGTGGTGTGTCAAGTCTCATCTTTCGTGGCACGCATTGTAAGTACGTGAAGTGAGCGTCAATAGTGTTACAGAATAGATAAGCTGTATGTGCTGTGACATTCGCCGTCGAGGAAGACCGCAGTGTAGGTAGTGTGTCGATCTGATCATGTTTGCGGGGCCAACACGGCCACAGATCGCACAAAACTGAGAGGTTTAGAAGGAAAAAGTGGATGCCTTTGCCCAAACTATTTTAGGCCATAACGGGATAAAGCAAGAGGGAATCAGCCATCTTCTGCCTGACAAATATTGAACTTACAAACGAATGTGTAATATTATTTTACAGAACCACCATCACCAGGTGAACTTTCAACAAAACAACAAAAACCATTAGCTGATCACATGACCAAACTAATGTTAATTCATTTTGTTTTTTTCTCTAAATAGTCCTAGTAGTTCAGCGAGAGCTATGTTAGAAGGTTTGGTTCTGCGCTTTGTCTTTCAAGTGGACCATTGTGCGTGGGTCTATATCTCAGAGCTATATCATAGTCATCATCATCATTTTAAACAAAAGTCGTCCACTGTTGGACATAGGCCTCCCCCCCAAGCACCACCACTTCGACCGGTTCTGCTGCTTTTCGCAACCAGCGGATTCCTGCGCCCCAGGAATTTATATCTTAGTAGTTTTCAGAATAACCATGCGTCAAATCCTCATTCTGTGTTTTAAACGTATGAATAAACAATTCCAGGAAATCGACGGCACCACGACGCTCACAATCAAACCAGGCTCCGACCACGCTCAGCTCAGCGAAGAGTTATGGCGGTTCTTCACCAGCATCTATGGCGGCGGACCCGAGGTGCGCCTCAAGTCGCCCACCAACACCGCCCAGGTCACGCTTACCGACAAAGATAAGACATTCGACGCACGACGCCTATCCCGCAAATATTCCGAGTCTGACAAGGAGGAGTACTGCACCAAATCAACCTCAGAAATGAACATCAGAGATAGCATACACGGAGAACTGCAGAAGAACCAATCTCTCCAAAACATCAATCGACGATACAAAGTCAAAACAGCCGCAGAATCCGACGAAGATGTCACGTACAGGAGAACGAGTTTCCAGTACAAACGAACTGAGCCCAACGGGAACTATCAGGACTCGGACGATGACGACATGGACGTGAGTCCCCCACACAACTCGGTGTACGTGAACACGGTGCGCATGGAGAATGGCGTCGACAGCTCCGACCACGACGCCAATGACAACCCCGTGCTCCACAAGAAGCACGCCGACAAACTTACTGACACCGACCTACCAAATCTAGATAGTATATCGCTTAAAAACAAACCCTCTAAAAGCGGCAAAGTGAGAAAAATTAAAAGACGGACAGTGAAATGATTCTTTCTTGCTTGCCAGTTTGTTCACAGGCTGAAGCGGGTTGCGTCACAAAGACGCAAAGACTACGTTTAGTAACGTTTGAATTATCGAACATTCCTTTTTTTTTTCGGTGACTGGTGTTTTAAAATACGTGCATTTATAGGCTGGACGAACCTTAAAACTGGGACTCTTTGGTCTCTGTCTGTTTCGTAAAAACGGTATTTTTCTAAAGCATTATAATATTTAAATCTGCGGCCTCCGCGCCCGACTATCGGGAGGGTGTTAGTATTTTTAGTACAATTTTAATTTAGTTCAAATTCAGGTATAGAAAAATTAGATACTTGAATAAAATTATGTTAGAAATGGAATAATAATCGAACTTGTATATTTAAAATAATGGATGTGTATCTGTGTAAAATTCAACTGAAGTTAACCCTATCACCTGTAAGTGTATAGAAATTTCGTGTTATTTCTTTTATTCCGACTGCATTTCTTGCGTTTCCTCTTGTTTACCGTGGATTAGGTATTTATTTTGTTATTTCTGGTTCTAAGTCTATGTGTTATTTGCAGTGATCGGACTAGGTAGATTGAATTGGGGTCATTGATCCGAAACGTATATATTAATATGGACATTCCTCCGGAAATTCGGAATTGGTTGATTATTAAAAAAAAACGGAACTTAGGTTGGAGTTGTATTAAAATGAGCTATATCTTATTCTTCATTTTTTTTTACGGCACACATTCACGATTTGACACAACCCAACGACCAATCAGAACAAAGGATCATGGGTGGTGCACTAACCGGTTATCGAAGCAATGCGTACGCCCACTGACGACATGACGACTTCGATTGGTAAAGTGCGCTTCTTTGTTTACTGTGTTGTGAAAACGTTACGTGAAAACAGATAAATAATAAATTAATTCAGTTTTGATATCTTCCTTTAATTTTTTTATTTATTTTAGAATTGAGTAGTAATAATATCACTACCAACAATAACAATATTTAATTAGATCCGGAAATTATTTATTTATTAATCACAAAATGCACAGCTCTGAAATTTTATCTTAAGATATACATATAAGCTAGTCTTACAGCCAATTACGGATTTACAATTTAATAACTATACAATACATGCAGCAGAAACAAAAATACAGCATGAAATAAAATAATAATATAAATATAATAAATAAAATATAAGTTTAAATTCCGGAAATACCGGAATTACTTTCCGGGAAAACGGCTTATCCATGTTATTCTTTCTGTGGGCATTTGTGATACAAGTACCAAAAATCAATCTACCTAGTCCGATCACTGGTTATTTGTTAAAGAATTGATCAGCAATAAAATATATTTCATCTATATTGGCTGCATACATTTGTTTTATTATTTTGAGGTTATACTGTCATTTAATTAAATGATCAGTAGGCCAATTCTACTAATTTAAAACGTTCAAAATCTAGTCGCAGTCTCATCTCGGCGACAAAGAAATGTCAAAAACTTGTCAAAATGTAGGGAAATTTGAAGTATTTTTTGACAGATTGAGACTGAGATCAGACTGTGAACGTTGTTAAAATTAGTAGAATTGCCCCTCTGGTCCTTGGTATCAATGTACAAAATAAATCTATAGACTAGACGCTGACGCATCGTTCAACTGTCTAGCCTAGTACATTAGAAATCCGTCAAAAAAAATTTGACATTCAAAGGTCATTGACCCGCGAACTAGCAACGTCATTGATAAATTAATTTTCCGCGTTACTATGTAGAGTTGACGGGCGCACAGTTTTTCTTATTTCCTCTGGATGGTAAATAATTTGTCTGTTTAATACCGACAATTGAGTAATAATGTGTCGTAAAAGACTAACAGACAAGAGTATCAGACTAATGATATAATGACGATTTATTGCTAACAAAGTGTTTAGCGTCAATATATTTTCTTCTTATTACTTTGTTTACTATTATTTTTTCTATATTTTAAAATAACTATCAAAATTGGAATTTGTGAGAAGAATTATAATAAAATATCTTTGACACAATTTAAAAAAAAATCCATGTTCCAACAAGTGTTTAATAGAGGTCAGTGGCGGGAAAACCAAAAAAAAAATGGATGTTCCAAATATTTATTACAATGAAGACCATGTTATTATAAACCAGGTACAATGTTTATAATTTATTATCATTAATCCTGCGAGGGAAAATTGTCTGCGTTAGTAGATACTGTCAATATACGGCTTTGTTTGCTGAAAATCAAGATTTACGTTATTTAGGCCCGATAGGAGTCTACGTATGTCAATGAATACTTTAGTTTTATCGGCTTCGTTGCTGAACGTAAAAGACCAGGTGGTATAAAGTATCAAGAACGCCAACTAAAAGGTATTCTAGAGTAGTTTACTTTTGTTTTGCGTGCCAGAACTGCCAGCCACTTAAAATAATGCAATACAGCGCGAAGCGTTACCCATTTTAATCTCTTATCGAAATAGTTCGTAAATCTTAATTTTCAACATAATAATACAAATCTGAAACGTTACGTTCTTTTTTAAAACATTCACTATGTATTACTCCATAAAAGCGTAACAAAAATAGATCATTTCTATTAAAATATCATGTTTCTAAAAATATTTATTTTTTCATTTCATAAATCTTCTACATTTTTTATTTATTTATTATAAGGCCCCTATGTATGTATCAAAATTACGTATATCGTATATCTATTGATATTTTTTTATAATTTATTTTTTTTGCTACGAGTAAGAGAATACTACTAGAAAAATTGTTTTGTGCCGTTTTTGACCACCATTTTAGGTGTTTACAGATGAAAATTTAAGTTAACATTTTACTGCAAGATTCTCATGCAACTAAAGAACATCTTTCAGCGAAAAAAAATAATTCAAAATGCAGTTTCAATAAAGGCATCGTAAATTAAATTCAACATGATTTAAAAAACAATATTATTCAATCACTCACAGCAGCTTCGTTGCTGTTACCAAAACTTACATAGAGAAATTAAAAAAAATATTCGAAACTTTACAGATAAAAATAAAAAATATGATAATAATTATGTATTTGGTATTACACAACATAATTTCATTTTTACAAAAATATAAATACAAATGAGTTACACTCATTAAAGATACAAACTATAAAAAAACTGGGGGTACATGAAAAAGTTAACAATTATGCATAGATATTCCCCAATTAAAATAAAAAGGTAAACACTTATAGTGTCGCCAAAACAGATAGATTTTATCGTCCATTGACATCTGTTAACTATAAAATGTTAAATAAATAAATACAAGTAATGAACTTTAATATTAAATATTCAAGTTACATGACAACAAAAACGGCCGTACATGGTAGTCTTTGATATGTTAACTATTTTATAATTATTTTACAATCTAAAAAAACTTTATAAAAATATATTGCATTGTGTCGTTGTATATTTATGTATCAATAATAAAATATGAGGAAAACGTATAAGCGCCGATTTCATCTAATTAGGGCCTAGTAGCCTTATCATGTAAATTAATTAAATAGTAATTTTTTTCTTTGTTTCGAACGTAAATTAGACGTTTTTATGGAGCTTACATGATAAAGCTTTTTTTTTCTTACACTGTGTTATCCTGTTATGACAAACGCAAGCTATTCCGTTGATAGGTATAATTAGATGAAACCGAGTGGTATTTATACACTATGTGTAATATTTTGTACTTAGTAGTTTGCACCAATTGCTGTAAAACTATTGTAAATCGTCAGATAGGTAAATATCACTCAGTATAACTGCCTATTTGAGAATATAATGTACTGCTATTGTATATGACTAGTGGTATAAGGGCATAGACTGATCCGGGAAGTCGGTTTGTGGTTTGGCTTTAGATTAGAAGCGATTGGAAAAGAGTAAAAAGTAAAACAAAACCTATCACATATCTACATAAATATGTGCTTACTTTTAAATTTAATGAAAGCTGGCTATTATGCTTTTGACAGTAAGAAATTGCCTCTCACACTGAATTGAATGAAATGAATACGTAACAAAAAGAACTTCATCATATATATAAACTCAAGCTCTACAAACAATTGAAACCAGCAAACCAATTGATACTCAGTCTACAACCTCGGGAAGGATTTAGCAAAAATATTTCCAACAAATACATACAACAGTCTAAAAAACTTAAACATTAACAGTTTCATATAAATTGTATTTATAAAAAACATTTTTGCGGAAATCTTTTCTGATATCTGCATAAAGGAAATATGTATAATCATCGATATACAACATATATGAAAATTTCTTATTTTTACTTATACCAAATGTGCGATAGGAAAGGTCCTAACATTATTATAGATAAACTTTTTTTGATTTTTATTTTTTTCTTGCATTAACTTTAAAATTCCAGATCTTTCGATTGTAAACTTTGTATTAACTCGATCCGAAAACTATCCGACATTGAACTCAAAGGCCACTCTTATAGAGCACAATAAAATAAAAAGCGAAATTAATAATAATCATACATATTTAAATTGTATATCAATAAAGATTTCGATATGCAGCACACACTTATACATTAAATTAAGACAACAGATGTTAACTGATTCAACCAGCACTGTGGTCGTGTATTTTTCCAATAGAAAAAAAAACTAATTTTCTCACTAACCTAACATAGTACAATTAAATTTCTAGAAAAGAATAAGTTGCAATTGAGGTAGATTAAATTTTTTACAGTCCTATTAACCTAATAGATTAGAATTATTCACATAATATTCTACATATCAAGCGTGTACACATGATCTCACCATATGCTCTCCTTGCATAATTAGACGCCGAACATTGACCATTATTATTAAAACCTTTACATTACCGAAAATTATTAAACTTAAATATATTTTAATATGTTATGTGTCAGGAATGAGACTTTCTTCCAAAATAATTAGGGCGCTGTCGAAATCGGGGCAAGGGGTAAAATTATGTATTATAAGGACAAGAAAAGACTGCATATTGTAAAGACAATTGATCGCTTCAAAACTATCCCAATTTCGTTTAATGTGATTGAAAGCGCGGAAAAAAGAAATAGTCCATGTGGGTAGTCGTTTGTTTTTCTTTTTGCCTGCAAGAATAAGGTTTTTAAACAGTTTGTGGGTTTCATTTTCTTATCACCACAAAGACATGAAAATTTAACGATGTATGTTTTGACTAATATTATGATAATGATGCTCCAATCTCGACAGCGCTCTAAAACTAACTGAAATGAACAGCGCACGTGCACAACTCGCAAGAACACAACGACAAAAGACGTTAAAATTAGAACCTCATTCAATAATCGAAATCAATTAATATTATTGTAAAAGTCATCAGAATGTAGACGATGAGGTTGTGGGAATCAATTAAGTAGCGCCGCGCTATAGATATGGACAAATTGCAGTTCCAAAAAAATAGGCTCTATTTGGGGATTGTCTAGATGCAATTTTAAATTAGGGGCATTCAATTGCGAATTCATAAAACTCTTTGTCTTTAGCAAACAAAATTGCAGACAAGCAGTCGGCAATATCTTGGTCAAACCATGTTTGAAGGCTTTTTCCTTCAGGCATAGTTTGACCAAGATCCGAGAGGAAGAAAGGGTGTTCCAAATATCTTGGATTGGCAGAGTGAAGTTCTAGTTACGGTATTAGGGCCATACTAACAAAATAAGTATTTGCATCGTTGGAAAATCGCTTAAAATTGACCAAGCCGTAAATATAAACCATGCTTCGAAAGCAGTCATTGGAGATTTGTGGTGTTCTATAGAATAACCATTGATCAGGAATAAAGCTATGCTGAAAAGAACCGGATAAACCGACGTAGCTTGCACAATGAGCAAACTGAAGTGGCAGTGGGCTGGCCATATTTGTCGAAGGGCCGATGACCGGTGGAGCATACGAGTCCTAGAGTGGAGATCGCGTATCGGCAAGCGTAGTATGGGACGCCCCCACCTAGACGGACGACCTTAAGAAGGTGGCTGGGACGGACTGGATGCGGAAGGCGGAGGTCAGGGTGTAGTGGCGCAGCCAGGGCGAGGCCTATGTCCAGCAGTGGATTGCGATAAGCTGAGTTAAAAGAATCACCAGGTTACAGTTGAAAAGAGAACGTCTTGCAAGTTGTACACGCGCCGAGCATGCTAAAACGTTTGTTTGAAAATGCAAGGCACCTAATCCAAGCTATAATATCCTTCTATTTCGCACCGAACAAGCTCTTTAAATTCTCGCTATTATACATCAACCATTTGACACTTACACATCACTAAACGAATTACATAATTTGGCTCATTATTCTAAAACGTATGCCAAGAAAATAGCTCCTCTGAAGTAACAAGTTGCGAAAATTATTTCTGTATGAAAAATAAAAATTGATTACGGTCAAAATAATGAAATTTTGGCATACCGATCGTCCAAAGTATGACTTTTAGTTCCTGCACACGCGAGTCTAACGAGCAAATGAAATCCGGATTTTGATCGCGATCTCAGTAACGATCGTCGACTTCACCTATCCACAATCCTATCACTTTTGGCACATTTTAGTTATAATGAAAATGATAACGCTGTAAATTACCTACGAACACGAAGTCAGCTACTTTGCTCATCAGACACACACCCAATTTGTTTCATTTATATTATTCTATAGGAAGCACGAGTGCCTCTGAGGTATATTGATCATTTTTATTGCATTTTGTTTCTAGCTCAAGTCTGCTGAGTTGTAAGGACTTCGATATCATTCTTTACAGTAGAATGAAATGGAACCCTAATACCATACACTATAAAGCCTTCAATTGTATAACTCTGTTATGAACACTTAGCACTTACATTTAAGGATGATATATCAATCTAGTTACCGACAGATCTGATGTTAATCTACTCCGGCAGAATATTACATTCACTTTATTGATTCGAAAGGAATATGCTCTCTGTTGTATTACATTATCGCGTCGAAAGCAGCAAGCCTCTCTAAAACATATTATAATAGCTCACTGCTTCCAAGAGCCATACACCCTGTTTGTATTCTGCTTACTATACTCGTATCGGGGCGGGCGGCGTGACCGCATCAGCCCGTCTCAACTAAGCACTAACTGTATCCCACCTAATAGCTCACAGAGTTGGTCCCAATTATACTCCATAAACGTCATGTACGCTATAAATAAACAATACATAATTCCGAAAGTACATACACGACTAGATCACATATTCATGTAGAATTCGGAAATAATTTTGGTATACCCGAGACGTACAAATATACAATTTGGCAATATAAACCGGAGGGCGCGCGCCCTCCAGCTTCCGTACATATATTCTTACAAGGTGAAAATATTACAAGTCCAACAATATTACAAATTGCAATACTAACTGCACTCAAGACTATTTACAGCTTAGATCAACCTTACCTAGTGAGGTAGTTCGGTATTCACATAAGCTAAATGCAGGAATCTCACCCTTCACGACCTTCTGATGCCGTCCACAGTCTAATGTAAAACTGTATGCTCCTAGGTTGACTTGAGTAGAACATTAAATTGTAAATGGCATAGAGGTGTTTGGTGAGGTGAGGTTAGTGTGGCGGGGGCGGCGGCGGCGGGGGCTTAGGGCTCTGCGCCGTCTGGAAGGCCTGCGTGAACGCTGGCAGTCGTTGTTGCACTCGGCCTTCCTCGCTTGTGAACGTCGGCTCACTATCCTCTAACAGCCCTAGCATCTGGCTCGACAAACCTGAAGGGCCTTCGCCCGGATCCATCAACAGGGACTCCACATTCCCTGGATGGAGTAAATGTGCTTCCATTGTGTCTGGCAGCTCCTGTGTCGACAGAAAGGGCAAGTCGGAAGGCGTCTGGGAGTACGGCGGAGCTACCATAAACATCATAGGGTACTCAACAGGTAGCAGCGTACATCCTGGTGACCTTGGCTGCTCTAACTTTATATCTAAGGATTCCTCCAACTTTATCTCTATAGGCTCCACCTTTATATCAAGATCTGGTGGAATTTCAACAATAATATCTGTGGAGGGTACCCTGGTTGGACCTCCCTCTGATGTACTCTCTTCGGGTGAGCCTGGTTTCCACATAGAAAAATCAGGATCTTCAATGGGATACTCAGTGTATGTTTCTTCAAAGGCAGATGCCTCAGGTGGGGGTTCGCTAGACGTACCCACGGCTGCCGACCTCCATGACTCCTCAGGGTGTGCATTCTTAACATGCCTCACAAGATGGTCCTTACGTCCAAACTTTTGTGGGCAGTAAGGACACAGGAAATCACGTCTTCCCGTATGGACGACAAGATGGCGCCGAACATCTTTAGCTGTGAAGAATTTTCGATCACAATAGTTGCAAGTGAACTTCTTATCACAATCATTTTTAACAGTGCGACTACCAGTATGGACTTTCAGGTGATATATTATATCTTGCCGGGTGGTAAAATTCTTCTCACATATCTTACACTGCAGGTTACCTTCCTCTGCAGAATGCAGGGCAGCATGTTTTCGGTAGCTCAAGAGGGATGTGTAGGATTTCCTGCAATCTGGCCTTTCACATGTATAAAGCTTTTTTACTGGATTATGCACTCTGACATGGTTGGTGAGATGATCCTTACGATTGAAAGTCTTACCACAAACATTGCATGCAAAGGCTCGAGCCTCACTGTGTATTAAATTGTGGCGCACAAGCTTGAACTTGGAGTTGAAGCGCTTGTCGCACAGATCGCAGGAGAAAGGCAGCTCGCCAGTGTGTGAGAGGACATGTTGGCTGAGCTTGCCGGGGCTGGAGAAGCGTTTGTCGCAAGTGCCGCAGACATGACGCTTGGCATGATCCTTGCGCGCGCGCGGCTCCCGGGGCTCGGGCAGCGACGGGCCAGGTGCGCTGTCCTCGCCCTCACGCGTCCGCCGCGGCAGCGTGGGGATGCGCCGCGCCACTTTAACCGTCCGAAACAACTGCTTGATGCCGCTGGGGCCAGACGCTCCGAGCGTCACGTACTGCAGTTTCGTGGGCAGCTGCGATGCGGGCGGCGCTATGAACGTCTTCTGCGGGGTGGCCGGGCGTTCCCCGCTCGGCTCCTCTTTGAACTCGGAGCCGCCCTCCTCGCCTTCCTTAGGGTTCGGTGGCGGGCTGGCCATCTCGCGCACATTTTTGACGCGCTTGCCCTATATCGCCGTTCGTTGATCTCGCGTCGTGCTCGTATCGGCTCCGCCGTGGCGCTGCCTCGTCGCGATGGCAGAAAACATTTCTGTCACATTGACGGTCTGGAAGCCCTTTTTCGTATTCGTGTCACATGGTTCTCGCGGAATTTCTCGTGTCCACAGTCGATTTTCACACAGCGATGGGTTCCACCCGCGTGCCTAAGACACTTTTCTATTGAAAAAACTGGATGAAGAATGAAAACGGATGGAAAAATTACTTTTTTCAAAGAAATACGTAGCGCTTGACATCGAAATCACGAAATGTCAAAATAATGAAATGAAGCCAAAAGCCATGTCAAAAAAAGTCCGCCGAATCGTCAGCTGTGGTCCATTGACCTACATCGAGTGCTTTCAGAATCACAAGTTTTAAATATTTTCAGCTTACAATAGTCGATTTGACTAATATTGCTAAGTAAAATATTTTGGTATCTAAACATGCTACATACAAGTAATGATTAAGTTATGTTTTTAGCGTTACTATCATTTCTTTATTCTTGTTTTAGTCTAATTTCAGTCATAATGATTATTGCTCAAAGTTATGCAATATCGAGGTCCCTGGAACGCAACATGTTTTGTAAAACGGCTATTTCGGACCTTTGGTTTTAGTTTTGTTTTAAAATGTTTTATTTCAACAATCTGAAATTTAACCCACTTTTCTTTGTCAAAGCCTGACTCATATGCAGCCCTTCTTGCTTAGGAGTCACGCTCTTCCACGTCCTAGGTGGTCTAAGGTTCGATTTCCAGATCGGGCAAAGCAATATTGGGCTTTTTTATTATCATAACTTTTCTCGTCGTAACTGACTGTATAGTACTTTATATATCACTGTGTAGCTCGTATGTCATTCCACTTGGGAATGGGCTCTCGTTAGAGGGTAGTATATTCCTTGGGAATGGGTTTCTTAGATGTTTTCAGCGTCCAGCGCTGGTTGAAGTAATTCGCTTTGAAACTATAATATTATAAGCCCATTGATTATGAATTTCTTCATTAGCAGTGTAAAGCAGTGGAAGTTTTCAAGCTAATGAAATTAGCCTGTGATCTGAATTTATTTATTTCGAATGCAAACCCTCGTATCCGAGTCAAAAGGTAAACATGAAGAAATAAATAAAAATCATTCATTTCCATATTTTCCATTCATTCAATTCACTGTCAAAACTCAAATTGTCAATCACTCTCTGATTCTGATAACCTAACTTTCAGTTTTTATTTAATAAATTTGACGATTTCAAGCCAACACAGCTGTTAAATACTTATTTCGTAAATTCTAGAAGCATCTAACTTAACCAGGTAATGAATAATATGTGCACAGTCACTTTGTTATGACGTCAAAGTTTATTGGCATCCAAGATTCTAGTGTCCTTTGCATTTTTATTTGGAGGACTATTTTTCTGTAATAGTGTTTAATGGTAGTTCTAATTAATGAAATTTACATTAAATAATGCTTAATAGTATATTTAGTAATGCAATATCAGTGTCGGGAGGTCATAATCTAATTTTAGACTAACAGTAAAGTATTTGGATTAAAAAAATTATAATATTAAGTACTGCTTTTATTTTTGTTTTTCATATTGGTTTATTATGAATGATAAAGTTATTAACATTATTTTAAAAGAAGAGCAATGTGTAAATAGTCCGTACTGTGTGCTAAGTGGCCAGTATTTTTCATTGTTGTTTTGAGTTTAACTAGTGCACTAAAAGTTAATTCTCCCAATGCATACTTAACTCTTTCTGACTCGCTGTGTGTGCACTGTCCCTTTACATAACCTTTAGTAGACAGATAATGTATTGTGAGTACCTATTTGTCTATGAGGCAGTCATGTTTTTCAGAAATTGTTGTCACAATGTTTGATAATGTGTGAATCCAAAGTGCAATGTATATCACATAGATTGCTTAGAGTATTATCATGTAAATGAATCACTAATAAATAAATAAAAATGCTGATAATAATAATCCATATACAGATTTCATATTCATTCTTCGTTAGTACTTATTGGTAATATTTACAAAACAGTGACAATATCAATATTTTACATATGTAACGGCCTTTATAGAATGTGTGTGAACATGCCCTTGCAACGGCAACGGTGAAAATACACCCTCGTCCACCCTCCCACGCTAATCGATAGTGGATGAAGAAACGCGGGTCTGTACTCCATGCTCGCAATCGGCATATAATAGTTCTGATTGTTTTTTATATATTTACCCATATTTCCTGTTTGCGCCCTTATGCTGTGTTTTACAATTATATACTTTTACTGATACATGCGTTCCAATAATTTAAATAGACCCAACACACTAGCCAGAGCTAACTTTCCTACACATATTATATCCTTTTGTTCAGTTCAGTCCATTTTTCTGCAGGAATTAGGATGAAAGGCCTCTGTCTCAAAGTATCTATTGCCTAAGAACTAGCACCCAAAATAACAGGAAATAATAACATACATAAAAAGCCTTTGATTATTTCAGGATTTTTGTTTTTTTGATAATTTATGTCCCACTGCAGGGATAAGCCCCCCCCACTATTCTCTTTCCACCTCTCTCTGTCCAGAGCTGGCTTTCAGCATTTAGGATGTATCAAAGTCCACATAATTATGACCAATACACATTTCCTTTCGATCACATTGATCTTCATAATAATTTTTTTTTGTAAATATTATCACTTACATAGGTGTAAGCAACTCAAGCATATCAGACAGTAATTTAGTTTGGAATAATAAATTAGATTATAAAACGTATTAATCCCTAATTATAAAATAAAAATAAATGTTTTCATTAAATAAGTACATTTCATTTAATTACATAGGTTTACATTTGACCTAATTTAGTAGATGCAACATTGAGTTTAGTTGTTAATTTCAGAACATTGTTATTCTTTCTGTCTTCAATTAATAGATATAACTTTTAGCAAATTCAATACATTAAAGAAAAAATATTCTAGTGTTATTTTGGTATTGCTATTCAAAATATAAGAAACATTTGTAAAATTCGAACATGTTGATTACAGGAACATGTCTGAGCAGCAAGTGGCATCAGCGCCGGCCTCCGCGGCCGCGTCGGCGACCAGCGTAGCCGAGGAGCAGCGCTCTGGCAGCACTGCGGGAGGCACCGGTTAGTAACGCTGTTTTAAGGCAAGATTTAGATGGGCCGCGTATTGCCAAAATTTTCTTACATCGCTTTCGTAATTTTTGTATGAATCACCAAATCGCACGCTACAGGTGCGTCGTACCGCTCTTTTTTGTATGTAAATGCGTTGCGATCCGCCCATATTTCGCACGATTTGTACGACTTAACAAAACATCTTGATGTTTTGTTTAACAAGGATAAATCTTGATTTATGTAATCTTATTAAACCAATTTCTCCTTTAGGAAGCGGCGGCGGCAGCGCAGTCGGCTCAGGTGGATCAGCTGTATCCGAAGAGAAGCTGTATGGTGGCTGCGAAGGACCCAACGCTATGTACGTGAAGCTGATCTCCTCAGATGGCCACGAGTTCATCGTGAAGAGGGAGCATGCGCTCACGTCGGGCACCATCAAGGCTATGCTGAGTGGGCCGGGGCAGTTCGCTGAGAATGAAGCCAATGAGGTCAACTTTAGGGAGATTCCGTAAGTATTTTATAGTAATTTAAAGTTAGCATTTTGTTTAGTGAAATAAAATCTCAATCCATTTTGCGTTGCCGAGTGATTTACGAATTTGAACCGTATGTTAAAGAACCTAAATTTGAGTTTCAATTGTCATCGATTCAGTCAGTTCGCCGACAATGCGATGGTCGACTTTGGAATCCCGCCAAAAAAAACTGGCTAAGGCGACGAAAGTGCAAGATTATTTTCCTAAGAGTTATTTATTACTGAAGTAACGGGAAATAAAGGCGTGAATACTTGTGACGTAATTTTCTCTTTTCCAGTTCCCACGTACTTCAAAAAGTATGCATGTACTTCACATACAAGGTCCGCTACACAAACTCGTCGACGGAGATTCCCGAGTTCCCGATCGCACCGGAAATTGCGCTGGAGTTGCTAATGGCCGCTAACTTCCTTGACTGTTAAGAGTACAGCAATGTACCGGTAGATGGCGCTAGTGTGATGTGAGGTTACGAAAGAGGTTGATTGAGAAAAAGTTTGTAACTTTAGACAATTTGTAAAGATTGCTCTCAAAGTGTAAATGGTTCACATTATATTCATGGAGTGGACAAGTTATTTCGTAACGAGTTTTACTTTACCTGGCAATTTGATTAGCTTAATCTTTTGTCTCACTAGCGCCACAGTGATCAAACTAAATGATCACTCGAGGATCATTGATCACACATCTGCAATTCAGTGTCATGTAAACATTTTGTAATGATCGTAAATTATCACGAAAACGGTCATTATCTGTGAGAGAAAATATCGATAGAATTTAGATTTTGTCACGCAATAATACATCAAACATTTTTCTTGTAGTAATTCGGACTCTTCAACGTTACGTGTAATGCTAGGTTCACACGCAGCGACTGCTCTCTGAGGCCCTTGTTACACGGCACGGTTTCTTTACGGTACCGGCGTGTTAACCGCGCCGTAGAAAAATCGTGTAATCTAGTATATGACACTGCTACGGTTTACGGCGACGACGCCGTGCAACAAAGTTCCACAGCGATCCATACAACACTGACGACCGTACCTACACACGGCGAATAAGCCGTAGTTTTCCACGGCAAGAAAAACGTGTGTGTTCAAAGAGCCTTAATATGTGTGGATCATGTGAGATTTTGAAATCGCTTGCGAGTCGCCGGCAACTAAATGCGCTCCGTGTGTAGCTGGCCTAAGATCCACGTTACTTTTTGGGGCCATGATTTTTGGCCAAACAGCGATTGTAGAAAGGCTGGGCATATAAGGGACTCGCCCTAGATTTCTTAAAAACAAATTTTCCCAAATGACTGTAGTAAAATCTAGTTTAATGTCCTCTGCTAATATGATTGGTTGATGTTAACGTAATCAACCAATCACAACAGCTATATTATGATAGCAGATTTGCTGATTGGGCAGTCTGAAATGGGGTTATAGGTATCCAAGAAGTTGGTCGATTGTTTAACATAGAGTACGGACACGCCACGGTAACCACTGCTAGATGCGGCATTATCAACAGTTTCTGTATAAACTAAGCGTGTCACTGTTTACTGTCCTTTCACAGTTATTTTACTTCCGACAGCTGCAATCCAACCGCAACCTTATTACAATATCAATAAAGATCACTGTGGTTTGACAGACTTGGTAGTTGCAGCAGCTCAACAGCAACCTTATTGTTACGAGATTAAAGATCACATTGATATTGACAGTGATGCAAAATCAGAGGTAAAATAACTGGGAATGAATGTGACAAATGACGAATAGAAATTATCAGCTTTCAATGGCGTCCGCGACAGAACATTTACGGCCAACGCACTTTCGATGTCAGGAATTTTATTAGTATGTCGCCTCTAGCGCTGATGAATCCGTGCTCTGCGGTCGGCACGATATCAAAAAAGTCCTTTCTATAAAGAGGGTATGAAAGTATTAAGGGGTAGAATACAAGAATTTGTAATTAATTTAAATAATTAACCTGTTTGTTTAGCTAAAAGTCTGATGTTAAATGTATAATTAGAGCCGCTTGTAATTAATATCAACTGTAAATATCTACAGTTAGGGATTATTTTGAAATAAATCGTCTCATTTTTAGTAATTAAATACTTTGAATAAAGAGGGTATACTCGACATGCGAGAATAATATTGCAGAATCCAACCTGTTTCATTTCTCATGTAATTCCAGAAAAAATGTCAAATATTTTTTACAAAATGAAGGAATGAGTGATTTCATGATATTCTTTCCTTTATCAATTCAAAAAATCTTCGTGTAGTGGTTATAAAATACCGTAATAAATGATAACCATACGCATGTATTTAAAAACTTATCATAAAAAATGTAATCTCATATTTACTCAGTAGTTTGGGGATATCGCATTTATAGTAAACAATTTTGTGAAATCTTGCAAACTCTTTCAGTAGATAACCACCAATTTCTATAACCATTGTTCTGAAAGTCCACTCTCGGACTCCTAAATCAAGCCACCGTCCATTGCCATGTAAGGTATAAAGGCCTAAAACAATGATGAGTCAAAGAAAAAGTTTGTATGCATGTTTGATGCCGACATACCGGTTATCATTTTTTTTTGGTGTCATCATTGTTTCGAATCATTTAAAAAGACCTTTTTTTTCCGCAAAAGCCATTAAACGAAGAGAAGAAGAAGAAGACCTTTGTACAAAAAAAATGCAGGATGGCTCGATTTAAGAGTCCGGGAGTGTATATTATTAGCAAATTTTATATTTTTTTTACCGAATTTTTCCTTTTAAATAAAACTTGTATAAAGTCGAGATGCTAGGATTTCATTATTTATTTTCTCAAGTGTCACTTAACATTAACCAAATCGCAATGTTTTGCTTTTTATTTTGTTAATAAACCGTAAATTCTTATAGTGTGTTTTTTTGTATAAGTTAATGAACTCGGCCAATCGCGGTCCACTGCTGGACATAGGCCTCCAAGCTGCGACACAACACCCTGTCCTCAGTTTTCCGGTATCCAGTCTGTCCCAGCCGTGTAGGTACG
Organism: Luperina testacea; assembly: GCA_927399505.1. Taxonomy (NCBI): domain Eukaryota; kingdom Metazoa; phylum Arthropoda; class Insecta; order Lepidoptera; family Noctuidae; genus Luperina; species Luperina testacea. The sequence goes on along the minus strand of OV656777.1, from coordinate 7,734,138 downwards.
TTTTACAAGTACAGACGCCAGCACATCAGGCTACTACAATCTGTCAAATTTCTTTAATAGATTTTCAACTTTATCGTTAAAGAATAAGGTTCAAAGTTGATTTGGAAAATTTGACAGTTTCCGGTAGCTTGATGTGCTGGCGTCTGTTCCTACTCTAACCCTATTCAGGTTTTCAAATATCGTACGCCATAATCACCCAAATCCATTAAAATACGCAAAAGACATGGTTACATTACAGTACATTATTATTATAAACTGCCCCGTAAGGCCCGGTATCCACCAAAGCGGAGAGGAGACGAGAGGAGATGTGCTGCGAAGCTGGCAGGTTATTTCCACCAAAGCTGAGAAGAGATGCGTAGCGGAGAGGAGATGTGAGCTGTGTGTAGCGGAGATGTGTGATGGGAATGACTCTTTCGGGTGTGCGAGGCGTGGGGAAAGGGGCGCACGAGCAAGAGCGGCCGCCCGACTGCACACATCTCCGCTCTGCCGCGCCGCTTGTTCGCTCGGGGCACAACATTCTATAGAAAAATGAGACATCTCCTCTCCGCTTGATCCATTTCCACCGATGCTAAGCGGAGAGATGTGGAATAACGAAATCTGATTGGTTATTCAAAACTCGTCTCCTCTCCTCTCCGCTTTGGTGGATACCGGGCCTTAGTCGCGTAATCGCAAGCGCGACTGCTGAGTTTGGGGTCCTGGGTTTTATTCCCAGGTCGAGCTAAGTGTTAGGTACTGGGTTTTTACTTAAGGAATTTCTCAGTAACAGTCCGGAGTTTAGAAGTTGACGGTGTACCTCCGTGCTTCGGTGCGCACGTACAGCCGTTGATCCTGCGCCTAAACTATCCGGTCGGGTCGGATTGCGGTCCCATCGGACTATTCGAGTGAGTGCACTTGTATCTGCTTATACACTTCTGCACTATAATATCTCCCGCGTTGATGGCTAGTCTCCGCTGAAATTGGCTGCCATGGCCGAAATTCGGTCTAGCAGACTATTATGCATGTATGACTTTATACACATATACATAAAAATGATAAATTAATGTTTATACAATATGTAACAGAAACCCTTTTGTTCCTTTTAGGGTTACCTAGAAGCAAAACATTGATGAAATTATAATTTTAAAAAAGTGAGCATTGGTTAGGCCAGTGCGTGGTCAAAATCAAATAACTATAAAGACTATAAAAAAAATTCGAGTACCTATCTGAGTTATAAGTACATTTTTATTTCGTTAAATAGCCTACTAGCTAAAATAAAAGATGGCGCGGCGCACGGGGGCGCCCCGGGTCGGTACCACGTGCCTACGCTTCTCCGTCCCACCGCTCACATTCCTAAGGCGCGGCCAACTAGTTCAGCGCGGGCTATACATAGCTTGCGTAGCCTCCGGGCGTGTGGTTCTCACATTCACGTCACACGTGGCTTTGGTTTAGTATGTTTTTTATTGTTTTGTCATCGACTTGCGAAACACTAAAACTACCAAGACGCACTGGGCCCGTGTGGTGGATTATGGCCCACTCCCTCGCACAGAGAGTATCCCAGCAGTTACAACATTATAGGCTGATTATCTATTTTTAGGAAACTAAAGTTAATTTCCGTTTTTTTTTTGAAGTGAAAACTTCTTTAGCATCGTTGTGATTTGAAATTTTATGAAACGAAAAAGCAACAGTAAAAAGAGGCATATAAGATTTAACGTGGAAGAAAATGAGATAGGAAGCATTATACAGTGTTTTTGTTTTTTATTATTACAAATGGCATCACATTTAATCCTATGCTACTAATTTGTGAGGATGATGATGATGGTGATGGCGATGGCGATGGTGATTGCGATGTCGATGGTGATGGCGATAGTGATGGTGATGGATAGGTGGATGGATGGATGGATGGATGTTCTTTAGCATCGCTGTGATTTGAAAGTTTATGAAACGAAAAAGCGACAGTAAAAAGAGACATGTGGGAGAAAATGAGATAGGAAGCATTATACAGTGTTTTTGAAGGTTTCACTTCTACCACGTGTGAATTGCACACATGCTGTTTTGTTTGTTTTTTCCGTTCATGAGTCGATTATGTAAAATAAAATATATTTCCCTTTTTTTGTAGTTACTTCATATCATCCAAATCCGTGAGATAAAATATTTTATCTGTTATGTACGGATGTCACGGTTAGTCTTAGATAATTTATTGATGCTGTAAAATCGAATACCTCAGCGACAGCGTCAGACATGTAGTGCAGCTCCAGAATTCTAAATCCTAGAAATTAGGTTTCTAAATCAAAACATGACAAAAATAATACAAAAAAGAATGATTGACTTGTCCTTTATTCAATGCGTAAACAAAAACCGGTCCACCATTATCAGATATTTGGAAAATAATCTCAGGCAGCTCACTACAATAATATAGGGACTACGTACTGCTTACTACATATAACCATTATACTTTGGAATGATATCCTGCTTAACACTAACACATTAGGAAAATCAACTTTACAAATAAACCGAAGATTCGTCAATAAATAAAATCTGATTTCATAATTACAAAACTAATCGATTTAACGTACGCTACAAATTCCATCTGAGATCTAAGCTTATAATAAAAACTTTGGATAAAAATTATAATAATTATTGACAAATTGTTTTGTACATTTTTACAAAGAAAATAAATCAAATCCGGCTGAATACTGTGTGAGAATGTATAAGGAATTAAATGCACAATGTTACAATAAGTTGTGACTTGTAAACGCACCTTACCTAACGAAAAATATACACAAATATACTCGCAATAATACATTTTACATTAAAAATAATACTTTCTAATGAATTTGAAACGACATCAGCTAGACAATTATTGTTCTATGGAAGAATTCATTCTTACAAGTAATGCACCAGTACTGGCTGAGTATAAAATCGGCAACACCGTTACACCAAAAATATAAAATTTGTATGAAAATAACTACAAAACTTACTCATTAGGTGCAAGTTTGAGGAATGTGCTCACTGTACTGCGTTACATAGCCTTCCTTATTATTAAAGTATTCAAATTTTATTGGCAATAATATCACAAATCAATATTATCATGATTTCACAATCAACAGTTCTGAGTGACGCATGAGAAATGCACAACCCGCAAGGGACAACTTGAGACTTCGCTCGGGTGACGTAAGTGCGCGGTACTGCCACAGTATAAAGATCATACAGTATTGTAACTCGGCCGTAACCTTGAAATAAATGCCTACAGCCGCGCGGTACGTAAACATGCGATAGGGCTGCCTGCCTCCAGCATTTTAATTACATTTGCCTACTTTGTGTTTCCATTTAGTTTTTTTATTGTATTTTACTGTGTGTACATAAATAATAAAATAAATATACTTTTTTTATATAAACAAATAAAATACTTTGTGAATTGAATAGGAAGTGTTTAATAAAAATGCGTATTGTTTTTTTATTGGTAGATTTAATTAAAAAACCATGTTTATGTTTGAATAACAAATCTTATAAATTTGCGACCGAAAAATATTTGCGCCTCGACTGAGACGTACGAAATGCTTTCAGAGTTTCCAGGTAATCTAAAAAAAAGTTATCTCTGGATGCGTTATTGACGAATTCATGCAACCAAAAACAGCACAATATAGCCTACTCGTCATATTAAATATGTAGGTACTAGAACTTATTTTTAGTGAAACAATCGCGCGGTTATTGTTAAAAAAAACAACACACCGTCCGTTCGTCACTGTGGCACAGACGCGACTGTCTGCATGCTAGGAGTGGGCGATACAAATCGTATATAGATACAATATCTATATATCGGTACAATATCCAATACCTATATATCGGACGGCACTGTATCTATATATCAGGTATCCGCGTACCTAGAACGAGACACTATAACGATATCGTATCACATGATCTATGATATTCGGTTCAAACTGATTCCGGTACAGTAGTAGTTATACGGTTGTAGGTACCGTATCCTTGCGATGCGCGCGGGCGGGAGTGATGTAGCTAGAGATGAACGAGCGAGAAAGCGCGTTAAGCTAACGTCTAATACTAATTTTAAACATTATTTACAGGAGCATAGAGTTTAATACCGAATACATTATTTTGTAAACACAACGTCAAAGGGTTTTAAATCGTACCTATGGCATTCTCAACAAAAATTGTTTTAAAATCATTTTACCTACGTGACCCTTGACCTTGATTGCACTTGCTGTTTTCGTAGATACTTTTCGTGTTCTATTAAATACGCCTTTAAATACGCCTGCATTACCTTTATTGATTAACAGTAAACTTTATTTGTTTCAGTTATTAGTAATGCGGTCAGTCTTCAGTTATTAGGAAAGTTCAATTCACTCATGACCAGTGATCGGACTAGGTAGATTGATTTTTGGTACTTGTATCACAAATGCACACAGAAAGAATAACATGGATAAGCCATTTTTCCGGAAAGTAATTCCGGTATTTCCGGATTCAATTAAATATTGTTAATGTTGGTAGTGATATTATTACTACTCAATTCAAAATTTAAAGGGAGGTATCAAAACTAAATTAATTCATTATTTATCTGTTGAATAATAAAAACAATCGAATTCCGATCGAAGCTTTAATATTTATTTTTTATTTTTAGCGTTTTATGGCTAGATCTTTTATAGATAGATATACATTTCGGCTAACTAATGAAATTCTGATTACCACCAATTCCGGAGGAATGTCCATAGTAATATATACGTTTCGGATCAATGACCCCAGTTCAATCTACCTACTCCGATCACTGCTCATGACTGATGAATAGGTACTTGACCTATTTAAATAATTGATAAAAAAAAAAGTGAGCCGTCACGGGACGCCTGGCAGATGTGAAACATCGACATTATTTTGTAAGAGTAATATAATTGAAAAGAACAGATTGCGATATAAACAAAATATGGCATAATGATAAAATAAAATATTACGATTTCGCGATTTTTTTTTGAATCGCAGTCGATTGCGTATGGCGACGCGTCGCCACACAGTACCTACACAAGACTGTGACTGTATATAATTATACACCATCATATAGCGTGGCGACGCGTCGCCACGGCATGCGTCGCCACGCCAGAAATTTGTTTTACGCGTGGCTATAGATGTTTCACATCAAAAATATAAATCTAGAAAACCGAAACGGCTGTACTAGTTTCATTTCAGAGTGCCATATTATCAACAATACATTCACTGATTTCGAATATACAGTTACAAATAAAATACAATGATGTACATGAATCGAACAAAACCGAAACCTAAATATCACAGTACCAATTTCGATTCCGAGTTCCACACTGATTCAGCCAATATATAGATATTGAAATATATAGATACGATATCCGATATTCTAAACCGAAACATAGATACGATTTGATATAGTGTAAAAGCGATATTACCCATGCCTACTGCATGCCGAGCGCATTCCGAGGTCGAGGCGCGTAGGTATAGCTCGCGTTTCGTCCGTTTGTATGAAGTCGAAATACTGTATGATATTATTACCGTGGTACTGCGGCGTCGATGGCGAGAGCCATAACCGCGCGGGGGTCGGGAGAGGCCCGTACGCCTAAATGCGTAACACACTATCAATCACAATCTGAATAATATTGCTGATTACTGCTAATCCATTGCTTCATATGTTCGTAAGATTTGTCTGCTCAACAACGTAGATAACGCAATGAATGTTGTTGAACTGTCAAAATGAAATGATGATGAAAAAAAAAATGAAAATTGAAATGAAAAAAAAATTAAATGAAATGAATGAAAAAAAAAAAAATGAATGATGATGATGAAATGGTGATGATGATGCCTGCCATTGCCTGTTGGTGTGTTACGCAACTACCCCGCGGGTCTCAAGTTAACTCTTGCGGGACGTATAGAATGATGTATAGAACGAACAGAGATATGTCGATCAATAATATTCACGAATAGGCAACACGACATATTTATTTGAAGCACAACAATGCTGATGATATGTTAATAGATATTACTAGATGACCAACATATTTATACAGGCCGGCAGGGACAACGACGCGCAAACTAGCCATGAATTCAGCACATGATTCTAGACGGGTTAAGGCTCCTTCAAACAGGCGCGACACGTGATAAAATCGCGCGCGACACAAAGGCACCGCAAATCGCGCAACGAGCGGTGCCTTTGTGTCGCATGCGATTCGCGTCGCGCGTCGCGCCTGTTTGCAGGAGCCTTTAACGTAGAAATTTTTTCGCCGGTTTAAAAAAAAAAATATCTGCTGTTTACAAAATTGCAATAGGTACCTACGCAGTCAAAATGTAGGGAACAGCAAATTTTTCCTTTTAATAACCAACGAAAAATTTCAACGCAGTGGGCTCCAGAATCCATGGTCGTGAGTCGATGTCCTTTCCACCCTTTTTTAAAGAGTTATATTCAAGTAAATAGCGCGTTCTTAATATGCCAAATAATTTATAGAAAAGCGTCTCCGTTCAAATTCTATTAAAAAGCAGAAATTAATTATGAAACGCAGCTAAATACAGATTCAACTATCAACAGGGGAAAGACAGAACGCTTGTATCATTTAGGCCATTATTTACTTAGGCAAAGTTTAAATAATTAACTTTAACATAATTAACTTTAATGTTTAAATTTGCAATTTTGTAATTTAGGAGACAGTATTATTAATCACAATATTTTTATAACCTGGTTGAATAACGCAATTACAGAAACAATTCAAAAGTCACTGTGTCTCGCGTGGATCCAAGTTCCAAGGGTATTCAATTTATCCTATTTATTCATTCTGCCTTACCACTGTCGAAAGTCTAAAAACGACACTATTTACAAGAATACAACATTTATAAACGGTTATGTATATGAACTCCGATTTAAAAACGAACGCGAATGGATGGATACAACGACAATTATTTGGCTCACTTAATTCGCTACAGTTAATATTGAGCATTCCTTTGTCTTTTCCAAATAAGCGTCGCGCTATAGAATACAAGCGGCAAACGAAATATCTATGAGCATATCCGGGTAAGTACACTAGTCATTCTAATATTAGGTCATAGCCTATGTAAAGCTGTTGACGTCGAAAGACGTAAAATAAAAAATGCCACTACAAGCGAAAAACGTCAAGAGGTCATTCACCCCTGGTCGGTGTGACCAATGTTCTGATCTAGAGGGATCATCTTTTTGCTGACTGAGTATATTGGTGGGGAGTCTAGTTTGCCAGCTAAGGCTTGGACTCGACTTTTGACGGATTCCATAGGAGCTGAATCTACTTTAACATCATCAGAGCTTGATGAGGAGTATTGGAAGGATGAGGCTTCAGTGTTGCCATATATGTGTTGTGGTTCTCTCACATTGCCATAGAGGTTGTAGTTATGAATGAGGGTGGATACCCTGTTCGGTGCGGCGGGTAGACTGCTGTGTTCTTTGGGCGGTTGCTCGGTGACAGTCAGCTGGCTGGTGGTCACTGGTTGGTTGATCTTGAAGTCAGGTTTCGGAGGGGGCGCCTCGTCCTCTTGCACCGATGACTGGTTGCTTAGAACCGGGTTCTGAGGGACGCATATTTGGTTTTGAGCCGCGAACACTTCGTTTTGAGACGTCAGCGTCTGGTTTTGAGGCGTGACGACCTGTAAGAATAGATTAGAGCTTTTGATTTTTTTATACTTGCCTTTTTCTACGTGCTTAGTACAATTAGAAAATGGATACTGACTACATACTACCGACTACAAAGGAATGCTGCATGCAAATGTAAGAAAAAAAATACGTTAATAAGATCGTTAAAACATGCTTGACCACCTAAAATTAAGTAAAAGTATCGATAAAATCTAAATAATTAATCATTAAAATTTCCATAATAAAATTTGTCATTCAATTAAAATTGATAGAATATTTATTTAAAAACTACCATCTGACCTACCTACCGATATCGGTACTGCACTGATCAAAAAAGAATTGCCATTTTTTATAACAAGAACACGTAATATTCCATTGTATTTCTTTATTTATTTTTCTTTTGATTTAGAATTTTACTGAAACGACTTGACACGATTCTTATGGATTCTTTCAACAAATATAAATATCAGTTAAGTTAGCATGCAAATAATTACATACGCATTCTGTTTCATTTATAACCAACTGGATTTCTGTATTCGGGCTGTATGTTTGTAAGTCCGTGATTTTAGGGATCCGTACCTAAAAAGGAAAAACGGAACCCTTATAAGATCACTTCGTTGTCCGTCTGTCCAGTCCTTTTTTCACAGGAACGCGTAGTTATTGAAATTAATATCAAATACTCAGGGCTCCAATCCCTTGAAGCAGTGAAAAAATCAAACTTCTTCAAACTTCAACGCAATCATAAGATACAGGCGTTTGTGTTCCGTTTACACCGCATATTTTGACAATCGCAAGGGAATCAAAACCTATAGGGTACTTCACGACCTTCCTGTTGATCTAGAATCATTAAATTTTGAAGCAATGTCATGTAGCACAAGTAATGGAAAACATCCGAAAACCGAAAATTTGCAGTTACATACCTACAAATTTGTACGGAACCCATGGTGCGCGAGTCTGACTCGCACTTGACCGGTTTTTATTTATCTATTGCTAACAGGAGACTGTGTTACAAGCCCGGTGTTCTTTAAGATCAAAACGCAATCCTTTTATTATATTTTTAGGAAAACTCAAATCCATGATATGCAACCCTTTTTTGACCAGCACAGTATAACAAAAAAATAAAAAAAAACGTTAAGTCCGACTTACCTCGACATCAGCATGCGACACTAACCTGCGCGTGAGGGCTGGCGGGCGGCGCCAGCGCGGCGCGCCAGTCCACGTGCGGGTGGCGCGACCTGATGCAGTCCACCACGTCCAGCAGGTTCTTAGCGTCCATGGCTAGGATGTGCGCTGCTGCGAGCATGTTCCTGTGAAGATTTCATTTAGTTAGGGTGTTGGAAGTACGCAAATTATAGTAAAGCCCTCCGTTAATATAGGAAACATAGTGGAGCAACGGTTGGTTATCAGTTTTTTCCGCATCATTGAATGTTGCTGGCTAAACTTTTGATTACCTTGAGTAATAAACTTTTTATTGTTGCGATTGCGAGCAACATTGCAACATAAAATATTGCCAGTAACGCAAAAACTTGTTGCTGAAACAAAGTTGTACAGTCAACCGTATATCACCAATAACACTTGCACTACAAAATTCCCACTTACTGCTATTACTTAATGCAGCTGGGGCCACACATTGGACATAATTTGACCCAAGATTTAGCCTTGGAGCATTGGCTCCAATGTATGTATTGGGCCTGGACCAATATTGGACAGGATTTTGTAGCGGTATCTACAACGCCACATGCGAACAAGGCGTCATACTGACGTCACGTAAACCTGCATCTCGCAAGCAGAGTTTACCGCGCAACTAGCATAAATACAACGGCCCGACATGAATCATCGGGCAGTTGCCCGCCAGACACAACACCCGTATGGTCGGAAGATCCTCCCTTTTCTATAGAGTATGAGTGAACTTTACACTCTGTTCCTCATACCTCTATAATTTTACTAATTTTGCCCAACATTCGATGTGGTGCCAAGTCTGAACCAAATGGACAAGGCCAATGTGTAGCGCCGATAAGGCGTTCTCGCTGTCAAATTGTCAAAGCTGATGTGCATAACATGAGTAATGATTCTGGATTCAGGTCTTATCATTGCAATACTTATCTTCTATTTATATAAAAGAAAGTCGGGCTAGTTACACCATTTATAACTCAAGAACCACGGGACCAATTATTATGAGCTTTGATTTGTTGGATTTATCTCCGCCCCGAATAGCAGAATAACTATTAAAACATGGGGAAAATTCACAAGGGAAAAAAATTATCATAGATTTTGTATGGATCGGCTTTTGATTCTAAGGTACGAAGTTCGCCGGGTCAGCTACTATTAGATAAATGACTGAAAATAAAAATCGTTCAGAAAACACGAGGTGTTTCGTTCTGCCATACTTACTTAGTGTACTCATGCTGCAGCGTGGTGTTGTGGTACTGTATAGCGAGCCGCATGGCCTCCACCAGCGCCGCCATGTCCTTGCTCAGCACCTGGTGAGCCATCTCCACCTCCCTGAGGATATAATGACATCACGATTAAGATTCGGGCACAAAAACGTTTTTTAAGCATGCGACACCGGCTGCGAGAACACCGTAGGGTGAACAATGAAACATGTTATGTTTAGAAAATTATACTTTTTTATTATGGTTAAAAAACGGTGCCCAACATGTAATTTGTATTAATCCCTGTATATATCTCCACAAGAAATAGAAGTATTGAAAAATACACGGTAAAGTACAAACGATTTGCTATATAGGCAAAAATATTCATTTTTCCACTATACCTACTGCTAATATTCCATTTTATTTGTGTGCTCAATAGGTGTAAAACTTTTAAGCTTATGGCATATTCAAAAGACTGAAGTAAAATCACTGACTACTCAGCAAATTCATAACACTTATAAGATTGCTTAAAAGTAGATGCGATTTGCTACCTGTATAATTGACAAACAGTTCATTCGCCACCATATATCGTGCGACCACTACATACCTCTGCGCATGCTGCGGGAAGGGCACGACCACCTTGTCCACAGTGGCACACAGCTCCCTGAGCTCGCTGCCGATTGCTCTGACAGCCGCCAGGACACCGTTAGCGCCCGCGCCGCCCGCCGCCGCACCCGCCAGGCGCATCACGCAGCGCACCACGCCCGTGGTCGCGCAGTACACCGGGTCCGTGTTGGTGGAGCCAGTCTGAGGTACAGGAAGGACGCGGTTATGTTTTTCTCTCAGACCAAATAAAAAGTCAAGACATAGCGCTGTCAACAGTGAAGTAGGCGATGTAAACATGTGTGCACATAGTGAGGTGTAGTTTGATTGTAAATGGTTGTAAATGTGTGCGTGTGAACTACACCTACACCGGTGTAGTTTTTGCATGCTTCACTATATTGTTCGCAACGCTGTCTTGACTTTTTATTTGGTCTGTGGTTTTTCTATCGTGTATCTATGTAGGTATGTATGTGGGATTCTTTATACCCTCGAAGCATCCTAATTTAATACACAGGGTGGGTGGGTGGGGTGCGTGTGGTGTGAGGTGGTGGGGGAAAAAAAAAAAGATGTATATCGACTCGCCTAGGTCGCGCAGTGGTTACACAGGGTAGCAAGGTTATCAACGCGCAAGCTACAACAATCAATTCAGCACATGAGTACCAACCGTAAAAAAAAAATCGTAGATTATCAAAAAGGAAATCTGCTGTTTCATAGAAAAAAGCAATACCTACGCGGTTTAAATGTATGCTCATCATTTTTTTTTTTCAAAACCCACGATTTTCAACGCAAGTTAAGAATCATGTATCGAAGCCATGGTAACAGATTACACGTCGATGCCAGCCTGTAAGGCCCAGCGGTTTTGTCCGAAAGGGTTACCGCTGGCCCGGAACATAAAGGGCTAAGGAAGGAACACGGGTGGGTTTTAGTCAGTAAGAGTCTGACACTCCCTTCCGCTCCACCCAGAGCGGGAGGAGACAATTGATGATTTTCCATCCTCAAAAAAAAAAGCCTGTATAGGCTAGGTTTTGTTTTCTAGGATCATTATGGCTGATATTAGATGTCACTAAGTAATGTTAGTACAATGCGTGCCACGAAAGATGAGACTTGACACACCACGTGGTTTGACATGCGCAGTACACGATTTTAGGTATCTTTAGCGGTATGAGGTCTGAGTGCGGGACGGGACCGGACGTCATAGGGGCGGCGGAAAGAGCGGGGGAGGCGGGGTCAAGTCTCATCTTTCGTGGCGCGCATTGTACAGTCTTCTGTAACTATTAAATGTGCTTACCTTTTCTTCACTGGGTGGTCGTTCTTTAGATACTGTATTTGCTGGACTCGTTTCAGCAGAGGTAGCCGCTGTAATACAAAGATCAGTGTTATTGAGTCACTGATAGTGTTGATTACTGAACTCTCGATGTAAGTTGTTTTCTTATGGTCATCCGTATCACTGGCATCTTGTTAAACTTTGTTGACGTTGATACTCTTGACATGTTATACAGAATAAAAAGTTTTGATGGTAAAGTTTTTGATGATGGTACAAGCTTTTATTAACTTGCTCCATCCTTATATTTTCGGTTACAAATCAGTAAACTATTTGTCAAGCACTTTTTTATTGTTAAAATACAGGGTTATAATAAATATTCGTGATAGGCACAGATATCTAAACATGATAAAACAAAAAATTAATTAATTAAATGATTTTTTTTGGTCATCAACCGCATATAGTGTAGTCATTTGCAATATCAGTTTAACCTTTTGACCGCCACAGTCATGTATAGATGACAAACTAAAATGTGCCCAGCACGCCACGGTTCGACTACATGACAGACTTTGACGCCGAGGGCACGTTTTTGATTTTTTGACGTGTGGCGGTCGAAAGGTTAAAATCTGTTTTGTTTTTGTAAATTTTACAAACGTGACGTTTAGATATCGATAACCATGTGAAAACCCAACACAATCAGAATACTTTGCTATCACTCACTGACATACTTTGCTATCACTCACTGACATATCGAATATACATTAAAACCGAGTACATCCCGAGGACAGCCGAACACATCCGAAGCGGGAATTTTTTTAATCGTCTTATAATACAGAGTTTCGCTAGCTAATTTTATTTTACCCTGTATTTTTAGTGTGTGTCGCACACAGAATTATTTTAAGTAATCTCAGTTTGTATATGACAGGAATTGTTGTTTTAACGACCGCAAAACAAAGAGGTGATGTTTAAAACAATTGTAGCGGTATCTACAACGCCACAAGCAAACAACGCGTCATACTGACGTCACGCAAAATCCTGCATCGCGCAAGCAGAGTTTACCGCGCAACTAGCATAGATACAACGGCCCGACATGAATCATTGGACAGTTGCCCGCCAGACACAACACCCGTCTGGTCGGAGGGTCCTCCCTTTTCTATAGAGTATGAGTGAACTTTACACCCTGTTCCTCATACCTCTATACAATATTTACCTGATTGTGGTTGACTAGACGCTCTCGGTTCACTGGTACTGTCTGATTTCTGTTCGGTTCCCGGGTCAGACTCAGTCGACAGTTGCACGTTGGATAGACGCTTTTTCTGAAACAAAATACATACCACATATTATAGTTATTTATAGGTATGAAACTCTCGAACTTGTAAGGGCGAGAAAGATTTTCTTTCGAGAATTGATTATAAGAATGTAGTATTTTTTGGTAAAGTAAGGTGTTTTATGAATTTGTATTTATTCTGTATTGAAACCATACGTCACCCTAATTTCGTAACATAATATCAATCACAATTTTAATCATTTTGAATCATACTGCTAATCCATTGCTTCCTATGTTCGAATTTGTCTGCTCAACAACGTAATGAATAACGCAATGAATGTTGTTGAAATGTCAAAATGAAAACTATTGCTACTGTTAGTGTGTTACGCAGTTACAATGCGTGCCACGAAAGATGAGACTTGACACACCACGTGGTTTGACATGCGCAGTACACGATTTTAGGTATCTTTAGCGGTATGAGGTCTGAGTGCGGGACGGGACCGGACGTCATAAGGGCGGCGGAAAGACCGGGGGAGGCGAAGTCAAGTCTCATCTTTCGTGGCACGCATTGTACCCTGCGGATTGGTTGTAATTATTTGTGTCGACCAATCACAAAATTATTTTAATTTAAAGGTTGATTTGTTTATAAAATCTACCAATCAATGTAATAAATCTGCCTAACCTTTTCCCATTCATGTTGGGGTCGGCTTCCAGTCTAACCAGATTCAGATTAATATTATAAGTTTATAAGATCTACCATAGTGTAATATTTACCAAGTTTTCTTCTTGCATCTGCAACCATCGTCTGTCTTCTTCACTCTGATGCTGTTGTCGCGCTAATTCAGCCAACAGTCGCCTTTCTACGGCCTGTTCGCTGTCGCATTCCGGACTCTGTATGTACGGAATAAGAGCTATAATCTACGACATTTGTCTACAGAAAAATATTCAATAATTGGGAAAAGAGTTTGATCAATTAAAACTTTTAAAATTAAAAATCAAAATGATTTGATTGATGCAATATAAAGCTTAAACGTGCATGAATGGAACTTAATTTCTATACATTTTCATAGAACTAACATTGCTGTTAGTGACATCGCCAATTTACAGATATTGTACAAATATTAACATGTTTTTTAGTAAATAAATGTAAAGCGTTATCAACCAAACATGTACAGTTACACCGAACAGTTTTTGAGATTTTTATATAATTACAACCACAATGTTAGTTCATTTATTTTTTCTAAATATCCACGAAATCAATTGTGAAAAAAGGCATACAAACAATTTTTCATAAATGAATTCTAAAAAAAAAAATTAAAAGAATGATAAATAAAAAAATAAATAAAAACCGACACTCTACCGGAGAAACCCAAATGACAAAAAATCTGAAAACAAAAAACAAACCAAAGACAAAGAAAAATAATTGCAACGTAAAAAAACTTATTTACACACATACACCCTTCATACACCTCGGTAACAGGGAACGGGATTGGATATTTACAATGGAACGAATATTTGTATAAACTTAAGACCTCTCGTTCTCATTTTTTTGAAGCATATACTAGCTAGACATCGATTAGTAATTCTGTTTCATCGATCAGTAATTCTATTTCATCGATCAGTAATTCTATTTCATCGATCAGTAATTCTGTTTCATCAATCAGTAATTCTGTTTCATCAATCAGTAATTCTGTTTCATCAATCAGTAAATCAATCCTTGACATAACATTTAATAATATTATAATAATACCAGCCTATTATTATTCCACTGTTGGGCAAAGACCTCTTCTCATACAGAGAAGGCACGAGCATTAATCACTACGCTGGCTCACGACGGGTTAGCGATTTCAGACTTAGGTATATTAACTATGTATGAAGTCCATGTTCCCTCACGATGTTTTCCTTCACCGATGTCAGTAATGTCTAAGATAACCTCAGAAAGTACAGACGCCAGCACATCAAGCTACTCGACACTGTCAAATTTTCCCAATCAACTTTGAACCTTATGCTTTAGCGATAAAGTTGAAAATCTATTAAAGAAGTTTGACAGATTGTAGTAGCTTGATGTGCTGGCGTCTGTAATATGAATTGAAAAAGTCACATTGCCACTTGCCCGGATTAGATAGAATCCACAACCTCGTGCATGAGAGGCGAGAGCTTTAACCACTGAGGCATCACGACATATTATATGACCACAGATTATTTATAGAATAATATTTCTCTGGAATTGACTTCTCAGATCCTTAATATATTATTCAATTGTAGTTTCTAAATCAATATTAATGCATGTACTTGTAATATTAATTCGAATAACTTGTGGTTTAATTAACAACATCAAAATACCCAGTGATGGTTTGAATGAATCTTCTTAGAGTGTCGATGGTATTCTATAAAGAGTCAGGCTAGAATTTGGCTACGAGCTTGGCACCTTCAGTACAACTGTATCAAACCGTGTTCGAAACTTTAGCAGTCTCATAACATTGAGAGGAAGCTTATATATAAACAATTTGAAAGACCTTGGTAAATAAATTGTATTATGTACTTATAATAAATACCTACGGCCACTTTTATGCATCACTCTTCACGTTCTTAGTCGTAACAAGCATGCATACTCTAATATCTACACACACACATTAATTACTAAAACTATCGCCTAAATGGTGTTCATGTTTAATGCAAAACTTGATAGATTAAACCAAAAATAAATTCAACCATAAGTATGGTGAAGTAATATTTAATAATGCATTTGAAAGTACATATACTTACAAGACAATTGAAAACAAAACTTTTCATTTCTGAAGTTCAAAATTAGTAATGTGAAATAAATATATTATTATAGTCTCAATAATTATCATTTAAACTTTGATTGAAAATTATTCTCTGTATTATCCATAAAAGAACTAAGATTTTAGCATAATCCATCACAATTTGTTTTGCATTTACCTTTAACACCAATGACATGCCTTCCATAAGTAAAAAAACAAACTACGCGATCAATCCATTCACCTGCACAGGCTGTGCCACGCCATGAACGTGCGACACTCCAGTCGACACTCCTTGCACGGCGCCGTGAACCGGCATCACGCCATGTCCGGCACCGGACGGCCCGGACACGACCGCAGCCGGCGCTACGGCCGAAACCACAGCCGGCTGACACTCCATCCTTGAAGCGAAGATCACAGACGCGTCGGCCGGCTGTACCATCGCCGGACGGTACGCCGGACCGGCAAGTTGAGGCGCCTGAGAACTCGCCACCTGAGCCCTATACATCATTGGTTGTGCCCCAGACACGCTGTGCGTATATATCTGCTGACCTCCATACGACATTGGAGGGACAACGCCCATGGGTTGCGATGCAAAACCTTGTGCTGGTTGGAAGGGTTGTGGGCTTGCTGAGCGTAGGAATCCAGGTGGGACTTTCGATGGCCGTGCCTGTCCGGGGGAGTATGGAACTCCTTGGACGACTCCAACTGGGACACCATACGCTGATGAAGGATGAGAGGCCGCCATACTACTTTCGCGTCGGTACTGCGGTCGCGCCATAGCTCTCTGCGCCGCAATAGCCACGCAACTCTTCACATTATCCCCTCCAAAATCGTATATCTCTTCAACTAAAGCCGGTTCCGGTTGTGTGCGCATTTTATTCATCACACTGGCTGCTAGTTGAGCATTCAAAGCTCCTTGGACAGCGAACTGTCCTACATCTTGATCTCTACGAGTCCTAGGGGGAGGAGACGCGGGTACCGAATGCTGCCGAGTAAACGGCGCGATCGGGACTGGTGAACCGCGGTGGGACAGACTTCCCCTAGCATTACGTTCTAACGATCCCATACGAATGGGAGCTCTTTCAGCACTAGATAAAGTGCCTCTAGTGTTCCTTTCTAAAGACCGAACGCGGCTAGCATAAGGCTCGGGTACTTCCGGCTCAACGGCCGGGGAAGGCGATGACGTCTCACGCGGAGAGACCGGAATATTCTGACAAAGATTGTCACAACTTTCCCTCGCGCCTACTACAACTGTCAAGGTCTCATCGGGGGGTTCAGAGGAGATGGGGGCAGGGACTATAGGATCCAGCTTCTGCAGGCTAGCAGCAGGAATGGGAGCGGTTTGGAGAGGAATGTCAATTTTCTCGTCAGGTCTAGGGTGTATGATCTTGTCAACGATGTCGTGGGTCTCCGGTAGGGTCTCGGCGAAGTCTACGGAGACTGTGTTGAATACCGAGGCGGGAGTGGTGTAGGCCTGCGGGTGGATGGCCCGCGCTTGGTTCTCTCGGAGTAGGTGTGCTAGGACGAGCGGATTCTGGGCTACGATGTAGGTTTGGGCAGCGTTGCCACCGGCTGGCTGGGTTGTTGTGTCGCTTACTGTTGACAAACAAGTTGAAATTAGAAGCCTCTCCTGCTTTTTTGTTGCACTGAAGTTAATTCTTAGAATGACATTGAGTAAAAATTGCGCTTGGTCCAAATATCCATCACCTTACTCTTAGTAAAAGATACACCTTATTTAATAGACTATTCTGCGACATGTGTTGTGCTAGTGGTGGACATTTGGACTACATTTGCCCATTGTTTTTTGGTCAGGCTCAAAATGAGAACCTAAAAAAATCTACATTATACATGGCGTAAATTTTGACGTCGAGCAGACGAAGTTTACAAAAATAATGATGCATTAGATTGAGTTTGAGTTTAAGAAATTTTTGCAAAAGACCAGTCTTTTTGCTCGAATATGAACTTTTATCTATCAAATTGTTTATGTAAAGTACCTGCAATATTGTTGGAGGGTCGCTGCGGCTTGGGCGGCGGCTCGTCGCTGAAGGACGCGGCCGCCACGCGCCTGTTCTCGCGCCGCATGGTCTCCCACGCAGAGCTGCGTTCCTCTTGCAGGATCTCGCTGTAAGAGAACAATAATATAAGGCAATGTTTTTATATGGTCTTGAGCCAACCATTGTCATTATTACACTAATATTATAAAGGCGAAAGTTTGTGAGTGTGTGAGTGCGTGTGTGTGTTTATATGTTTGTTACCTCTTCACGCTCAAACGGCTCGACCTATTTTGATAAAATTTTGTATGGAAGTAGCTGACACTTTGGATTAACATATAGGCTACTTTTTTTCCCGATATTCCCACGGAATCGACATTTGCGCGGGTAAAACCGCGGGGCTCAGCTAGTGATAGATAAAAAACGGTCTAATGCGCCTGCCAGACTATGCTCCTTGCGCTGCTCATCGCTATGCTCCTCGCGCTGCCGTGATTTGCCGCGATGTTGCCCTCTCTGCCCACACACTGCTCTACTCGCGCAATTAATCGCGACGCTCCTCACTTGTCATTTGCCTTGGTGAGACAATGGACGTTGAAACGGTGGCAGCGTGCGCGCTATGCATTTTTAGTATAGCTAATTATATTAATGTAGTAAAAAGAAATATACATCGTCGTCGTCGTCCTCGCCAACGGAGATGGTGGATTATTAACACCTTTTCATTTGACCATTCCACGCTTGGCGACGACATAATTTCCAATTTTGATAGATAGATAGATAGATAGATAGATAAATCGTTTATTCAGTGCAACAAAAGACACAAATACAGGTATTAAAAACATCCAAAAAGTTAAGAAAAAAAAAAAAAATTAAAAATAACAAACATTTAAAAGATAAATTGACCCATAGACACTTAACTCATAAACGTCTATAACGGTCGATCACTACTGGGCGGTGTGTGTCTTATGGTTGCACCAAATGGGAGTCCAGCTCAGCATATGCCAGGTATAATACCTGACGCTGGTATTCTGCTGCATCCCGTTAGTGACACACGGATGTCGAGAAGACACATCTGAGTTTCAACAAAATGATACCTACATAGTGCGGCGCGTATATTATAAAGGTGGTAAGTACCCACAGTTGACTTGCTTTTAAAAACCGACAGAAAGATTTTGAAATGTTAAACTTAATCATTATTTGTGTAGTGTCTACTGGAGTACTTGATTATCATAATGTAGTTAATAATATGTTATGTAATGAATGACTAGTTTAGGTTTTTAAGTGTGTATGTGTACGAGTTTACATGTTGGTGTATAATAATACATATATTGTTATGTTATGGTTTTATAATAATTATGTACAGTGAGTATAGCATAATTGCTTATATATTTTCTATTGTAATACCTATGTTACATGCGTTTCGTTTTACACAGTTGTCTCAATATTTGTTTACAGGATACGTGTAGACAAACATGTGTGGAGCAGAGCCCCAGCCATGTGCTATATTATGGACGTGTTTATGACGGTCAAGCCCAGTTCTTTCTGAGAGTCAATCAGATACTGCCGCAATCTACTTCTAAAGGTACCAAGTGATTTTATATTCCTTATCGGCGGGGGAATGTTGTTCCAGCATTTGGATGCGGCATACCTGAAACTGCCTCTGAAGGCGGCCGTCTTGTGCACTTCTGTAGAGAGTTGCTGGGAGCACTGTCTGATCGCGCATTCTCTCCTACTAGCGATCCAGCTTAGTTTTTTGTATAGATAAGCTGGTATATATTTTGCATACGCGTGCGTCTTGCGCGAGCGCTCCATGCAGACTGCGACCGCGCGATTATGTGGCCGGCCACTCGCACTCGTATTGCCGGTCCTTTGACTCGCGCGCAAAAACCGACAAAATAGGGAGCAGTGGGTAGGACGAGGAGCATGACGTGTGGCATGACGAGTAATGTTGCCACACTATGTCTCTGCCTCCTTTCCTCGTTACTTCCCATGCCACTCGTCGAGTGTGTGGCAGGCGCATAAAAAGTTAGTAAAGAACATTTTCGAAATGTCTTATTTAAAAAATATAACTGAAAATCTCTGTTTGTATGGAAAATTTAAAATCGATCTAATTTGGCTGTAACACTATTTTTCTAAAATTAATAACTTTTTAGACCTTTGTATCCTGCTTATGCGTATAAAGTTTCATTGAAATCGGTTCATTCATTAATCATTTCGAAAAACAAGGGAAAGTTTATGAAATGCCGTACGTCGTAAACGTCGTACGACGTCGCCGTACTTGGATTTTTATTTTGCTGTGTTTAGTTTGTGATCTTCCTGTACGAGTCGCAATAAATACTTTTTCTTTCTTTCTAAACGCTCTTAAGATATACTCACAAGAGCGTCTCCTTCAGCTGGTGCGCGGCAGGCCTCTGGCTGGGCTCGTAGGCCCAGCAGCGCGACATCACGGAGTACAGGCGCGGAGGGCAGCGCGGAGGCAGTTGTAGACGTTCTCCGTTCTCTAGCTTGCCGATGACGTCGTTGTTCTTCACGCCGCTGAATGGCTTTACTCCGAGCATTAGGATTTCCCACATGCATACGCCTGTGGAGAGAAAATAAGTTACATAAAAGTTACGGACTACTAAAGGAGTTTGTAGGTGGCACCTACAATGTCCAACCTTTTTTTTTTTTCAGGATGGGAAATCATCAAATGACCCCCCCGCTCTGGGTGGAGCGGAAGGGAGTGTCAGACTCTTACTGACTAAAACCCACCCGTGTTCCTTCCTTAGCCCTTTATGTTCCGGGCCAGCGGTAACCCTTTCGGACAATCCCGCTGACCCGGCAGGACAATGTCCACCTTATATTATAAATTATAAGGCCTCATACATTTTTTTTTATGAATAACGATGCCCCACACTAGGAATTTCTCCTGTATTGTGGATGCGTTTACAAACATTTAAACTCATATACACAAACAGCCAGACCCGGAACAACTACTTGTAGGTCATACAAATATTTGTTCCGTGCAGGAATCGAACCCGCGATATGCAGCGCAGCAGTCAATCGCTTAACCACTGCGCCAACCGTGCCGTCAAACATTACACATACACATGTAGCACACATGACATTATACATACTAAGTAGTCTTATAATGCTTGCAAGCATGACTGCTAAGAATGTACAGACGCCAGCACATCAAGCTACTACAATCTGTCAAATTTCTTTAATAGATTTTCAACTTTATCGTTAAAGCATAAGGTTCAAAATTGATTGGAAAAATTTTACAGTTTCGGGTGGCTTGATGTGCTGGCGTCTGTACTAGGGAAACAAAAAAAAACTTAAAGGTTACTATTCAAATACTACTATGACAACATTTCCTCGTGTTATTCCTTTGTGTTTTGATAGAAATGATGGACACAAGACCAAGATATTAAGAATGATAGGTTCAACTTAAAATATTTACTGACAAATTATTATTACAACTTTTGGCAAAAATAGATAAAAATGAACCAAAATACCACCTCCGATAAAATAGGGTTACAACTCGAAAAAACTGGATTTTTAGAAAAGCGAAAATAAACTCACGAATTTGTTAATCAGTCTTTATTCTTACACTATTATCATTATGTGATCAAAACTATACATACTTGAAAAGCTTACAAAAAATATGCTGTTTTTAAATTTTCTTGAAAAACGACCTGAAAATACCTGTAAATGATTTTTTCGAGTTGTAACCCTATTTTATCGGAGTTGCGATAAATATGTGTGCTCAAAGATACATACCAAACATCCAGACATCAGAAGCTGAAGTAAACCTCCTGAAGTTGATGGACTCTGGCGCCATCCACTTGATGGGTAGTTTGCCGCGCGACGCCTTGTAGTATGACTTGTCTTCTACCATCTTTGATAGGCCGAAGTCTGCCAACTGAGGTAAGAAGGAAATGATGTCATTTTTTTTACAGGACGAGCGATATCATAGATTATACCTTATATTTTAGCTAATGGCAGTTGGCACAAGAGGCTGAGAGTATCAAGACAGGCTTAAAGAAATGAAACGAAACATTGCAATATCGTAGTTAATTATTGACATCACCAAAACGATTGTACGCCGTAGTTAGTTATAGTTAAAAAAGTATTTTTTATCGACTGTCGTACAGTACCCGGCGATAAATATTGTACATCGACCTTTTTACACAAAACCATTTTATACAAAGAATAAAAATAATTATCAAAAGAAGCAAATCATAAATGTTTTAACAGCTCCTAATAGATACCGGACTGTTTGTATTTCGTGCGACAGAGATAACGCTCTACGAAGCCGAAATTAGCCGATTGTCTCTTTCCAAAGGTCGATGTGCAATATTTATCGCCGGGTACTGTAACACAATATTGATCACAATCTGAATAATTTTGAAGGATATTACTAATCCATTGCTTCATATGTTTGAAAATTTGTCTGCTCATCATCATCTGTTTATCCTTTTCCCAAGTATATTGGGGTCGGCGTCCAGTCTAACCGGATGCAGCTGAATACCAGTATTTTACATGAAGCGGCTGCCTATCTGACCTCCACAACCCAGTTACATAGGTAATAATTGGGTTGTGAAAATTTGTCTGCTCAACGATGTGAATAACGCAATGAATGTTGATGAACTGTCAAAATGAAAGCCATTGCTACTGTTCTGCCGCAGTAAGCGAAAAAGGCGAATATAGGCCAAAAATGTAAAGAAAAATAAACCTTACGAAACAAAAAAAGGCGCAACCATTAAGGCTCATTTTTCTCCATTACCTTTCCTCAGATGCGCCCCTTTTACGTACGGCGGCAGTGTTAGTGTTACGAAATTACCCCGCTGTTTGTTCGCTATAGTCTTATATGCATTATCTTCTTAACGTGTAGATGGCAAAAATATTATTTTATTTTTTAATTTGTTTGGCCCAAAATTCAGCAACGCGGATAGCATTCGCTGACGCAGCCATTTAAACTTTACATGGCTTGCGCCAGGCTATGTAGCTAGGGTTGCCAACATTTTTCTGAATATAGTATTTTTTTTAAAAAGCCATAAAAATATAGTACTTACGCTTCAAAAAAATATAGTATTTTACTATGGAAGACTAAAAAAAAGACAAAGTTATTTTTTTTTCAAACTGAAACTCAAATTCTTTATTGGATTGAAAGGCGCGTTCGAAAATTGCAGGAATTTTTATTCATTTTACTAATTTTAGTATTGCAAAATATAAACAGTGAGCTATTGTACTGAAATATAGTATGTATTTTCGCGTACTATATATTTCTTCAACAGTATATAGTACGGAGACCCTAAATATAGTACAATACTTATTATAGTACGGTTGGCAACCCTATATGTAGCCCGACCTAAGGCTGCCTTTCCACCAGAGATGAACTAAGATGCGTAGCAAGGAATGTGTGTGAAACCAACCAATAACATCGCTTCATTTTTATAGCTTGAACTAATTCAGCGTTGGTATTGGTTAGATATTACACACATCCCTCACTACGCATCCTCGCTCATCTCTGGTGGAAAGGCAGCCTTAGCCAAGCAAAAAGTTGACGCGTAAGAATCACTCAAGATTGATTTCCAAACTTAACAACTTAACTGTCCATAAAGTAGACACAATAGTTAAACAATCAACATGAATCATATATGACTCATGGGACAGGGAAGTTGTTAAAATATTTTTAAACTAAATGTGTTTTCTGTCGGTGTACATTAAACTATAAGAGATACTAACTAGAGATGGGCCGAGTACTCGGTTGATACTCGGTACTCGGCGTACTCGGCGGGTTTTTTGATACTCGTACTCGGCCGAATAACTCGGTTTGAATGCCGAGTATACTTTGATTAAGAAAAGCAATATATTTAGGTAGATATAATTAAAACAACAGTGTTAATCAAAAAGAAAGAAAAAAAAAAGAAATTGTCATAAAGTTGGAAATATACAATCAAAAAGTATTTATTACTAATTTAGGAAATCTTTGACAATCTCAATTAATAAAATCAAAATTATGCTAATGAATGAGTAGTAATGAGACAAAATTAAGAGAACAGTAATAAATAATACCTAATCAATATATAAAATTGCGCGAACCTGTTTGTACTTGTTTACGCGCGCGAAATGGGAATTTGATTGAACCGAGTTACTCGGCCGAGTACTCGGTTGAAAAAAAATTGAGCCGAGTAAAACTCGGTACTCGTTACTCGGGAAAAATTGTTACTCGGCGCATCTCTAATACTAACCTTAACACAAGTAGGCGTGGAGACCAGCACATTCCTGGCGGCGATATCTCTGTGAACGAACTTCTTGCTCTCGAGGTAACTGAGCGCCGTCGACAGCTGGTAAATGTACAGGACTAGCGTGCAGGTTTCTAGTCTGGAACAATATAATTACGTGGTTATAAAAACACGTAATAAAAACTACCAAGAAGAATAGACAATTGTCTGGATTTTTGTAAAACATGCTAACTATACACCGCGTTCTTCACATTATTTATTATTATTTATTTATTACTTTTAAGAAGGCTTACGCACTAATTACAAATAATAGAAAAAACTTAAATAATAAAAATAAAAAATAGCAATAATTTTGCATAAACTTTGTCAATCGCTTCTATAACTTTTACAAATTAAATCTAACATAAGGAAGTAGTACTTCAAAAGGCTTCGTTACAAAGATATTTGTAATTTCATTTAGTGAAATTTAATATTGAGCTATGCAGTGAGATACGGTCTTAACTTATTTTTGACAAGTTTCAGCCCGACAAATCTTATGAATACGTCGTTACCAATTTGGATAAAGAGGCATGCATAGCGGGTGATTTACGTCAACGTATTGGGTTTTTTTTTGTATGAAAATTAACAAAAAATAAAATATAAGAATTCATTAATGTGTCCATAATGAAAAATGCTTATTTCCGTGGTCTGAACATCTGGTCGAAGCTTATGTATAACGTACGGAACACGATGTTTAAACATATTGGCAGTTTCTAAACTTTTTTCTAAAATATGGCAGCTGTTCTAGCCTCGAGGTAATAATTTACTGTATCCTTAAAGAAATACACATAAAAAACAACTTCAGTTTCTTCGCACATTTAGTGTGCAGACACACGAACGACACCCGTCGACGGATGCCGACGGCTGCAGGGCGTGTACGCACACTTATTGAATCAACTAAAACACCTTGTTTGTCTGTGATAAACTGATAACTGACCTGTGTGCATTCTGCTGCAGATAGGCTCTCATCTCGCCGAGCGTGGCGAGCTCCATGACTATCCAGATAGGCGGCGAGCTGCACACGCCCACCAGCCCGATGATGTGCGGGTGCGAGAACTGCTGCATTATGTCTGGAATAATCGTATTTCATAAGTAAATAAATATGAAATTTAACAAGCAAGAAGTTTCATCGAGATGTTTAAATCCGAAAGTTGGTAGGCTATAAGAGTTTTCTCCAGAAATAAGCAATACGTTATTTGAACTTTATTTTTCTGCCCTCCTTACCTATCTTATTTTCAGTGTGTATATAAATTGTAAAATAAATAATGAGCTCCTGTAATGATTCGTTTTTCAATTCTCTAAGTGTCCCTTTCTCCATAAATATATCGCAAATCAGCGGTGGTGACCGCTAGATTTATTGGTGACGAAAGCTTATATCATAGTTTATCTAATATTTATAAGCACCGCCCATTCCTTCGGAGAATTTTTTCTGCGAAAATTTTAGCGTTGACAGAATATAAAGAGTTTATATAGACTATAGTTTTAGTATCAGAAGTGCTTAGCTAAGTAGGAGTACTCACAAGCCTCTTCTAGGAACTTCTCCGCGGTGTCGAGGTCGGCGTCCATCTTGCAGGTCTTCACCGCGACCGGCACCAGCGCCTCGCCGCGCGCCGCGGTCTGGCGCCGCAGCGACGGGTGGTTCGCGGATGTTACCTTACATGTACCTGGGGACAAATGAGATAGTGTTTAAGTAGTTGTTACCCTTTTGACCGCCACAGTCATGTATAGATGACAAACCAAAATGTGCCCAGCACGCCACGGTTCGACTACATGACAGACTTTGACGCCGAGGGCCTAGTTTTTGATTTTCTGACGTGTGACGGTCAAAAGGTTGATGAACTCCTAGCGTAGACAAATAGACATATATGGAAATGAAGATTAATTTTGATATTCGCTCCGGAGTTATAAAAGAGAGTTTTTAACGTATTCGGAGGGAGCGTGTGATACGTTCAACAAAGTCAGGAATGTCATCATCATCACCATTTCAACCAAAAGACTTCCACTGCTGTACATAGGCCTCCCCCAAGCACCTCCACTTCGACCGGTTCTGTGCTTCTCGCATTCAACGGGTTCCTGCGGCCTCCACAAGGTAGCCGGTCCACCTTGTGGGAAGCCTTCCAACGCTACGTCTTCCGGTACGCGGTCGCCACTCCAGAACCTTTCGGCCCCATCGTCATTTGCACAATGTGCTCTATGCAAAATTCTGACTGGTTGAAAGTATCACTCGCCCCAAAATTCTTTGGTAATAATAGGAACATGGAATAAGAGGACAGTGAAATAACAATGAATTACCTTTATGTACATCTCCAAATTGTCCTTCGCCAATGATGCCAGTCAGTTCTATTTGATTTCGCACTAGCTCGTAATCTCGAACTGAAACAAGAAGTGCATTTAAATAAACAAAATTGACAACGTAATAATAAAGTTGAAGAGTTTGTTTGTTTGTTTGAACGCGCTAAGCTCTGGATCTACGAGTACCAGTCGCAGGAGTCTTTTGCATTTGATAACCCAATTCTTGAGGAAGGCTATATGCTATTTAACACCACATTTGGACCCTTAGAATCCGAGCAAGAAGAAAAAAAATTCAGAAAGACCGCTAAGCGAGAACGAAGTAATACCACGGGCAGGCGATGCGATGCGATGCGACAGGGTGGGTCGGGGGAGCAAGAAAATTCACGCGGACGATGTTGCGGGGAGAGTACATGTATAATGTCTTACCTGCGGGCGTAGAGTAATCAGCATCATCATCAACGATCTCCGCATAGTCCTCAGACAGTAACGTCGCCGTATTCGCCTCCCACGAGCTCGTCTTGCCTTCAGACGAACTACTGCTCATCTCCGCTGTCAAAGTTAATGTAGGTTACAGAAATGGACACACGATGCATATTTATATTTCAATTGATATATAAATGGGTTGTTTAGTAAATAAATAAAAGTGTGACCTAACGCTCGGTTCCTATAACGGTTTTGCTTATGGTATCATTCTTTATTGCCAAACTGGATATTGAAATGTATTCATATGCTAATTTTATCTGTGATATTTACTTCCATATGGGAGGGTCTTCTATGCAAAGTTACGTGGTCTTTGCTTCATTATTGGTAAAGATATAAGACTCCTAATTTCAACCAATAACGGTCCGTAAATCATAGGAATCGGCAGTAAGTGTTTATTTGATATTCTGATTGTATTTTAGAGTACAGACGCCAGCACATCAAGTTACCCGAAACTGTCAAATTTTCCCAATCAACTTTGAACCTTATGCTTTAGCGATAAAGTTGAAAATCTATTAAAGAAATTTGACAGATTGTAGTAGCTTGATGTGCTGGCGTCTGTACAAAAACTTCTCTACTTAATCGACGAGAAGAAAATAAAACTTTCGTTTTTTGAGTTTCGTAGATTACTTACTTTTACATTGGCAATTGAGTTGTTTCCATACGGTAGCTTGTAATAAATTTTAAATAATTATGTTAAACAGGCAACGATTAAAGGTGGTACAGAATAAAGTTGTTTGTGCAGAATAAACAAATTTTCTTTCTTCTTCTTCTTCTACAGCCCGATACAATCTGTACTGCGTCTCCTATGGCGGTTCGGAACATGAGGCGGGTCGCTGCGCGGTACCTCGCCCCTCCCCCCGCTGACACGTGAATTTGTTACTGCGACTCGCCTCATGTTCCGAGCCGCCATAAAGTTTGAATTGGACTGTAATTATATCTGATATTCATAAAACTTTAAAGATACAAAAACTAAAAAATTCTAATATAAAACTTGAGTTTTGTACTTGTGTCATCATCTGCCGAGCCTTTTCCCAACTATCTTCTAGTCTAACCGGATGCAGCTGAATACCAGTATTTTACATGGAGCGACTGCCTATCTGACCTCCACAACCCAGTTACTGGGTAATACGATACCCCTTTTGGTAAGGTAGGTATGTCAGACTTTCGGGCTTCTGACTACCCGTAACGACTGTCAAATATCCACGAATGACAGCCGGGATCAACGGCTTGACGTGCTTTCCGAGGCGCGGAGAGGCCTCGGTATGTAAAGATGGTCACCCATCTACAGACCAACCGCGGCAAGCGTAGCTTAACCTGATCGATCGACCTGTGCGGCTGTGATTATTAAGCCATGGGCCCCTTAGTTTTGTACTTGTAATGGAATAATATTCGGGTACTTACTAGTTCTATTCCATAAGGACGTTTGTGACTCTGTGACAAGTCTACAGTATCCATCGACTAGATCTGCTAAACTTTCTGCAGCCTGCAATGAAAAAACACGTTGGTTACAGATAAACAGATAAAACCAACAACAATAACAACCATATAATAAAAACCGAGCAAATAATGTCTAACCGTCTGTCACAAGCCACATCTCAGTAACAGATAGCTAAATGACATTTTCACAAAGGCGTTGTTGTGACAAAGATATATTTAAATGGATCAAACAATCGTTAATCACTCGCTGGTTATTATTTTTTTTTTATAAAGGCTGCCTTTCCACTAGAGATGTGGAGGTAGCTGGGTGGTGCGAGGATGCGTAGCGAGGCTGTGAAACGGTGTGAGTGTTTCCACTAAAAATGTTCTAGCGGTGAGCGGTGTGCAAATGTATAGTGCGAGGATGTGTAGCGGGCTATTTTCAGATACGAACGGGGTGAGGTGTGGTGGGAGCGGAGCGCACGCACAACACATCTCTCACAACACATCACACACACACACACACACCCCCACACACACACACACACACACACACCCTCCCTCACACACACACACATCACACATCCCTAACACACATCCTTCCCTTATTTTGAACGTACAAAAATCTCGCTCCGCCGAGCAGTTTCCACTAGAACTGCGCCGAGCGAGGCTAGGTGCAGACGCCAGCACATTAAGCTACTACAATCTGTCAAATTTCTTTAATAGATTTTCAACTTTATCGCTAAAGCATAAGGTTCAAAGTTGGTTGGCAAAATTTGACAGTTTCGAGTAGCTTGTTGTACTGGCGTCTGTACATGAAGTGATCCTGTTGGTTCTTAACAAACACATCCCTCGCTACGCATCCTCGCACATCCCTGGTGGAAAGGCAGACTTATTGAATGGGAGAGTTCTGTTCACCTCAACACTGCTGCACGTAATGGTAAGCGTTTCGGTCGTTCCTTTCACTCGTAACTGTAGGGCTGCCTTCCCGCAGGACCCGCTCTGAAATTAAATAATTATTTACTGTTAATATTTGTCCAATGGATTAAACAGCTCTTGAAAACGGAAATTAACTTATTTACAGTACCAAAATCGTACGCAAATAAAAAAAATCTAATCCTAAATGTGGTTACATTTAATTTAAAGACTCCACGTTCTAAAGGATCATCGAAGACCACAATAATAACATTGCATAATGGACCTTATTATTAATGCTTAAAGTGCAAATGTAACCAGGAATGTGGAGCTGTTTTTACTCAACTTTGTACTTTATGAAACTAATTATAAAGTGTACTTTTCATTAACATCAGAAACTCCTGTTTCTATACGAGGTCTGTGTAGACATTTCGTACCTGTGTTTGTGACTGTTGCGTGCAGTTGGACTTGAGCGTCTGCACGGCGACAATGTCACAGAACGACGCGATCTTCGTGTAGGTAGGGGGCTCGCCCGCCTTGTGGGACACGTACGATATATCTGGAAGAAAACATTAATAAATATGTGAACATCGTACGTAAGCATCATAATCGAAATATTAGGAGATTTTTTGGGTTTTCTTTGACTAGTTTTTAACTTATAGAAGTTTGTGAATGGCAATTGTAAGCGCTAATTGTTCATTATTTACCTTTATGATATAGAATAGAATACTCTTTATTATGCACACCATATAAATTACAGTTATAAAAAATAGAAATTTTACAAAGGGTGACACAATGTTCAGTTCATCATCTGAATAGCCTATTCCTATGTTGGGGTCGGCTTCCTGTCTAACCAGATCCTACTGAATACCCGGCATTTTACATGGAGCGACTGCCTATCTGACCTCCACAACCCAGTCACTGGGTAATACGATGCCCCTTGGTAACACTGGTTGTCAGATTTTCGGGCTTCTGACTACCCATAATGACTGTCAAAGATCTACGAATGACAGCCGGAATCCGTGCTTTCCGAGGCACGGAGGGGTCCCGCTATGTAAAGTTGGTCACCCATCCACATACCAACCGCCGCAAGCGTAGCTTAACCTGATCGAACGATCTGTGCGGCTTTTATTATTTAGCCGCCGTCCCCTCATTGTTACTATGTTCAGTTGTAAAACATACGATAACAGTTTAGCAGCCGCAAAGGGAAGTATTGGTATCATTATTAAGTGTGAAACGCTATTCGCGCTATTCACCTTATTGTTGTATGTGTATATATTTATTTAGATTAGTATATACTTTATGTATGTATATATTGTATTATGTAAATGGTACACCACGTACTACCTACAGTATTTGTCTGTCCTTCCCCTTTTTAAATCCATCCTAAGGTTGTCTTTAAAAGATCGCTCTTAGCGATAAGACCGCCCATTGTGTCACCCTTTGTACAGTTTCCATATTTATATCTGTAATTTATATGATGTACATAATAAAGAGTATTCTATTTTATGTATTCTATATGTATCACTTTCATGCATTGGCTGGTAAACGTGCAGGCAGCCTATCTGATAGAAAGAGGTCTCCACAGCTTATGAATATCTGTTATACCAGAGGCATACCAGCAGGGTAATTGCGTAACACAACAAAAGTAGGAACGGCTTTCATTTCGACAGTTCAACAACATTCATTGCGTTATTTAAGTTGTTGAGCAGACACATTTTCCGAACATATGAAGCAATGTATTAGTAACATCCTTCAAAATTATTCAGTTTGTAATTGATAGTGTGTCACGCAATTTGGGTGCAGGTTCGTTGCCATTCTATACGTAGAGGCAAAGCGAAATTATCATTAAAACTGGAACCCAGCATAAAGCTTAGCGGGAGGAATATTAATTTCTCTTATCTCTCTGCTCATCCTAGTGTTTTGATGACCCAATTGGGTTATAAAAAGGGGTCCAATGGCGATCTTCACAGTAACAGCCCAATCAGTGCCGAGCGCGCTCGTGAACGTCTCCCGGTCGTAATCATAGTGTTGATGATACTAATTTTGTCTATAACTTACCTATAAAAGGTCCAATGGCGAGCTCCACAGGAATGGCCCAGCCCGTACCGAGCGCACCCGTGAACGTCTCCCGGTCATATCCGTAGTGAGTATGCATCGTGTCCAGGTACTTTAACATGCAATCTGTATCGCTTATATTTGCCACCTGCAAATAAAATGAAAATATAATTAGTGATGCTTGCACATTTGTCAGCTGCAGACTGATAACATTAATTAAAACTTTTAAAATTTTCAGCTTCTTAGAACTGGCTTGCAACACAGGCCACCATAGAGGAATTTTCTAATTTGTCAGTTGCCAATGAATGAGCTCATTTGCTTTAAAATCTTATATGCAAATCCATTTTGGTGGAAACAGGTAAAAATAACTTTTTCCAAATTTAATGTAACACCCTGAATTCACTAAACTAGTCTACCACACTAACATAATTATGGAGACCTTGTATTTCATCATTGACTGGTCATCGATTTAAAAACATATAGTTCGTTAACTTTGTATTTAGAGCCATTCTAAATAAGCTGCTGAGTTTAACCATAATCCTTTGGCAATTCTTGAGTTTGGGCTTCTGGAGATTCAGCCAGGGACCAAGTTTGAACATCGTACGTAAGTATCGATTTTTTTAAATATTAGGAGATTTTTTGTGTCTTCTTTGACAAGTTTTTAACTTAAGGGAGTTTGTGAATGGCAATTGTAAGCGCTAATTGTTACTAACATAGAATAGAATACTCTTTATTATGCACACCAAATAAATTACAGTTATAAAAATAGAAATTTTACAAAGGGTGACACAATGGGCGGTCTTATCGCTAAGAGCGATATTTTAAAGACAACCTTACTTATTAGACTGTAAGGTTTTTGAAGAATAAATCTTTGTATATAAATAAAAAATAGGCGTATGTCCAGTAGTGGACGTCTTTCGGTTGAAATTATGATGATGATGATGAAATAAAAAATTAAATGCTATACGTTAGTAAGCGCATCACTTGAGAACGGCTGGACCGATTTGACCGTTTTTTTTTTTTGTTTAAAATGTTCGTAATAGTCCGAATAAAGTATTTAGGGGGAAAAAAATTGCTCGGAATATTGGAAAATTCTGAAAAAACTTAATGTTAGATTTAATGTAGGTAATTTTTATTGTTTGTATTTCCTGTGCGTGTCCCAAATAAAATATTTTTCTTTCTGTCTTTAATGTACTTTTTTCTATGAGAATTGAAATTTGGACTGGGCAACGTCTGTCGGGTCACTAGTCTATACTAATATTATAAAGCTGAAGAGTTTGTTTGTTTGGTTGAACGCGCTAATCTCTGGAACTACCAGTCGGATTTGAAAAATTCTTTTTGCATTTGATAGCCCAATTCTTGAGGAAGGCTATAGGCTATTTAACATCACGCTATGACCTTTAGGAGCCGAGCAAAATGAAAAAAAGTCAGAAGGAACGCTAAGTAAAAACGAAGTAATAGCGCGGGCAGGCGATGCGATGCGACGGGGTGGGTCGGAGTAACAAGAAATTTCACGCGGACGAAGTCGCGGGCAGAAGCTAGTAAATAAATAAAAACGAGTCGGTTACCTTCTTGAACTGTTGCTGTATCGCCTTCTTGAGCACCTTGGGCTTGACGGCGTCCAGCACGGACTTCGGCAGGAACTTGTGCAGGCCGAACTCCTTCTCCAGGTACTCGATGTTTGACTTCTTGTCCAGAGATATTTGCATATCCTTACAGAAGTATCTGGAATTGTACAGACAAAAAGTATTAGAATAGAGAATATTATTTATTGTTGCTGTAGTTAACAAATAAAAATAACCGCCTATTTCTGTCCCACTGCGAGGGAAAGGCCTCTTGTCAAACAAAGAAGACACGAGCAAGTCGAGCATTGATCACCACACTTGCTCAAGACGGAATGGCGATTTTTGGTTAACAAATAGTCAGAATTTTAAACAGTATTCTAACATATCTCTAGGGCCTAGAGAGCCTAGAGAGGTATGTTGAAGAGATACTTCTTAGTGTGCAATAATAGGGTGTAAATAAAAAACATTTTTTTTAAAATTATCAAACGCTCTTTGATTTAAAGAAAATGGCTATCCTGATTTTTGCATAGAGAATGTGATCGAGTTATAAATACATACGTGCTAAGCAATCAATGTACTAATTAGTTTAAAAAAAAAAGTGGTACTGCCTGTGATACTTACTTAATTTCTAAACAACATATTTGTATCGCCAACTCCTGGTCTACCATAGGATGATTGGCGTTGAGGTAGTCGTGTCGCACCTGGAATATAAAAGCCAAAAGTTAGCAATGCAATAAAAAATCTCTTTTGAAATATACCTTTGGACTTACAATATATCTTTTTTTTATATAAACAGTAAGCTCCAAAATTCCTGACTGATGTTTGACCACAGCACCTACGTAGGTGTCCACTCTTTAAAACCTACGCAGACTCGTCGAAGAGTACAGCCGGTCGATTCTGTAAAAATCTCACCGTCAAAACTTAGGTGGAGTTTGTTGTTGCTAGGAATTGACACTATTGACAGCTCACTCTACGCTCACTGCACCTAAGTTTTCACGGTGAGATTTTTACAGAATAGCACCGCTGATCATTCACGCACATAGTCACACAGGTCAATAGATTTAAAAGCTTGTGGTATACACATTCAACCATTCACATTGATTTGACTAAATTTGTGTAAAGTTATTTTCTCTAATCTAATCTTGCTGATATACGTTTTGAGAGAATAGTCGCTCTTTAACTTCGAGGGTATTTGCAGACCATACTTAGCAAAAATCTAGGCTAATACCGATGAAGAAAATCCTACCTGGTCGTAATAATAATGAAAGGTGACTCGGTCGCCGTCGCACAGGTCGCGCAGGTTGGCAGGCAGGTAGCGCACGCGCAGCTCGAGCCGCCACTCGCTCGCCGGCCATTTTGTGAGCAGCTCAGACACTGGAGTATCTTGGTGGATCCAGCGGATCTGAGGAGAATAGAATAGAATACTCTTTATTCTGTACACCGTGTAAATTACAGATATTAAAACTAGACATTTTACATAGGGTGACACAAGGGGCAGTCTGATCGCTAAAAGCGATATTTAAAAGCCAACCTTTGGATGGAGGAGGTTATAATAGTTATTAGAGATTAGTCAGAGAGAAAAAAAAAAAACAAAAACATTAAAGTTAATTCCAAACGATGGCAAGGGTGGTTTAATTGATTTGTCAGGCGATCGGAAAACTGCTGCAGAGTCATATTACCTAGTCTAAGTTTTATTATGCTATAATGCCAGATGCAAGATTGCCTTGGTTGGTTGACGTCAGTTTAACGCCGCAGTAGACACTTTCCTAATGTCGCATAGAGGTAAGGGTTTAATAAAAATACCCATTCGCAAACGCTGACCGCGCTGAAAAACCCTAAGCATAGGATGACTTGTCCTAAGGCCATGAATTTATCCACATACCTTGCCAGAAGTTAGTCTCTCGCTTTGTCAGTAGTTAGTCTCTTGGCTCGCATCGCGAAGCAAGACGTGTAGGTACACTCGGTCGCCAGCCGCTAGCCTGGCCGGTATCAACCGTAATACGGACCTCACATCTTCACTATAAACACTGAGATATATACACACCTTGCCAGAAGTTAGTGTCTCACCTTGCCAGTAGTTAGTCTCTTGGCCCGCAGTGCGAAGCAAGACGTGTACACTCGGTCGCCGGCCGCTAGCCTGGCCGCCAGCAGCCGTATCACAGACCTCACATCTTCGTCTGATGATGCTCGCACCACGTTGAAGCCACCGTTGGGGAGGTGGACTTTTAACGTGGACTGGTCACCTGCGCTGCCGCCTGAGAAAGATGGAAGGAAATTTAGAAACGATCGATCGATGCCATTATCATCATCTGCCTAGCCTTTTCCCAAGATGTTGAAGTCGGTTTCCAGTTTAACAGGATGCAGTTGCATACCATTATTTTACCTGGAGCGATTGGCGAAAACGGTCAAGGTCTATTATAACATAGTAAAAATAACCACATTTAAATAAACAAAAATAAGAATATTCTTATTAGAAACCCGCCGTTACATGACGCAAAAATTAAATGAGCATACTACCAGTTGTTTTTTTTTTGTTTTTTTTTATAAATAACGTTGCCCCACACTAGGAATTACTCCTGTATCGTGGGTGCGTTTACAAACATTTAAATTCACATACACAAACAGCCAGACCCGGAACAACTAACTACCTGTAGGCAATACAAATATTTGTTCCGTGCGGGAATCGAACCCACGACACGCAGCGCAGCAGTCGATCGCTCAGCCACTGCGCCAACCGTGTCGTCAAAATTATCAAATGTAAACTTTAATCGGGGAATCGGGGACTGTGATTGACTGGCGTACCTCGTAGAAAACTCAAATTCCATGAGAAAACTAGAAACCTATAAGTAGACCTTCTTTTTAATTTATGGTGCATAATCTAATAATTTTTAAAATATCTTTCCTGAGTAAGTTAATGTCTCCAAATCAATATAACCTTATTATCCGAAACAAATTCGGTTTTAGGCCTGACATGGTGAAAGCCAGGGCAGTATTTTCTATCCATAAAAATAAATAAAATGGTAGCGTTTTTTACTAAATGTATATGAAAGAATATTTATTAAAATATTAGTAAAATTTTGTCTGTTTTATCTTATCTTATTATCTTATCTCCGAAACGGCTGTACCGATTTTGACTTGAATTTGAATTCGGTACTCTAACTCTAACTAACGTACAGTGCGTGCCACGTAAGAAGAGACTTGACACACCACGTGGTTTGACATGCGCAGTACACGATTTTAGGTATCTTTAGCGGTATGAGGTCTGAGTGCGGGACGGGACCGGACGTCATAGGGGCGGCGGAAAGAGGCGGGGGAGGCGGGGTCAAGTCTCTTCTTACGTGGCACGCACTGTAACTATGATCGAAATATTCTTGATACAAAACTGACAGATTAGTTCTGTACTAAAATGTCGGTATAAAGTTCGAAATTCAAAAACTAGCTAGCTCCGTAATTTAAACCTGGATCCGAAGAAAAATAACCTAATTATGCCGATTGTTAAGTTTCCACAGACTCAAAGGCATCATCACAGCCTATTGACGATTCTTTATTCCGAGCCTCTGATTGGTCGAGGCGACTCCTATGGGCCCAGGCATTTATGGTAGACACTTTCTCAGCTCTGAAGGTATTCTTGTCACGTACCTATGATTTATGTATGGAGAGAGATTTTACTGAGAATCGATGATAAATCGAGTTTAAAAATGAAAGTCGGAAATATGTATTTTATTTTATGCTACGTGAGCTTTGAGATAAAAGTATTGACATTGTTTGGAGATCGGATTGGGTACCTATTTCCAGTTTCATTAACACTTAGCTTAATTATTAATAAAAGTATAGCAAAGGATACGTTTAAGTTTAGAAAAGTGCATTGACCTTCGCGGTCAAAATGTTTGGAACAGCATTTCTTTTTTAAATTACTGACGAAAATTTTCACCAGTTCGGAATCATGTACTAAATTCATATCAAATTCTGTTTACTTAATATTAAAAAATACGTCACTATTTCGGTCAAAGTTTTGATTAGAAAGTACCTATACCTATGATAAACGAAGAACTAATTTCTGGAATAACCCTGCCTGTTAACTGTCAGCTGATCCTTTCACAAACAGATCAATTTCATAAAAACTGCGCCTACACACAAACCAAATGGGTGTCACCTAAGTAATGGGGTTAATAAAACGCAGAGTAAATTAAAACCGCTGCGAGGCGTGTCGTTGCGGGCGTGGTGACCAACCCCTGCGGTTATTGTGTACATTAAATATTGGTCATAATGGTTATTGTTCGATGGAAGGATATACTTAGTCAGACATTACTTCAGAATTTACTTCTATAAATGTTTTCATTACAGAAGTGCTTTCCCAGGTCATAACGTTACTGAATTACTTTGGTTGAAAAAAAATGTTCTTAAGTAACTTTTTAGACCTTTGTATCCTGCTTATGCATATGAAGTGTCATTGAAATCGGTTCTTTCATTTCGAAAAACAAGGGCTTGAAAATTTGTATAAAATGCCATACGGCGTAAATGCTTTTAAGTAGTAAAGTAAAATCTGCAATTCCAATTGCTGGCACCTTTGAGATTCAATTTTTTGCATGCACAAACAAAAATTCATTAAAAGTTCTTCTACAAAATCGTTTTTAAACAACGTAAAACCACGTAACTTTAACCATTCTTCTTAAAAAAGAGTTTCCAACGGAAACTGTGGTAACTACTTACGTACTTACAACTTTTTCACACACGTTACAGGTCCGTGTTTTAATTAAAAGTGTGCAAACAGGTAATATAATGCTCGTCTCATTAAAAAAAGACAAACGCCTCCCCGACGTTTAAGCTGTAATATATTGGTGGAGGAACCAGGAGGAAAGGGTGGGAAAGAGGAGGAATGAGGAGACAAGGGAGTGCGTGTAATCGGATTTCTGGAAACAAAGGCTATCTTTTTTTTTTGTAAAAGGCTTGTTACGGTGCAAGTTATGGATTATACCTATTGTGTCCATTTATTTTGGTGTAATGTTTTTCGAGGATGTCAGGGTGGACATGGCGCAATTTTTTTGTTTGCGAATAGTACACTTTTATTGCGTCAATTCAAGTTATAGCCATGCTTTGACGGTCTCTTAACCTGGAATGGGTTTTCAGATTGTATGTGCTTAAAATGCGGATATTAACTGATAGGCATTGGGGATTTATTCATCTTTTATCAATGCACTATGGACTCCGCTTTCAACCTAAGGTTCCGTACAAGGCCAAGAATGATGCGACTTGCGACGCGACGCGACTTACGGCAAGCGACACGCGCGCTTCAAAGTATGTCCGCAAGCCGTGTCGCGGTGTTCGCAGTGGCATTCTCTGAACAACTTCTTTCATTTGTTTTCTCCGCAGTCGCCGTCACTTGACCGTGTAGCTTGTAGCCATGGGCCTTGTAGCCTATATAACTATCTGACTTATCAAAGTTGTTTCAATAAAAGCAGTATAGTTTAACTTACCATGTGCCGGCGCCGATGACTGGTGCCTCTTGGGCGAGCCGCCCGGTGGAGCAGGCTGCATGGCGCGCGCTAGCGGACCGTCCCCGCACCGACCGCCACCTTCCGGCTCATGGCTGCAACAATAAGAAGATATACGTTAGAAATATTCAGTCTAGACATAGGAAGATGAGGAGACCTCACAAATACATGTCTGTAAAATGTTTTAATTCTGCAAAAACCAAAAACTAAATCATCATCTGTACATGTTTGAGACCCGAAATCCTATGGACATTCTACAGACAGTTTTTGAAAAAGCTCGAAAATTTAAAGCTAGGACAATCGTAGAGTCGATAAACAGTTAAAATGATCCGTAAAGTGCGTATCTAGGCGAAAGAAATAGTCTTCAGAGGCTTCCATGTGAGCTTTTCACTCACGTTCGCTTGCGAGAGCGTTAGAATTTTATATGAGAAAAGTTATAGCGCCACCTGGTGGTCACTAGGAGAAACCTAATTTCCCATACAAAATTCTAACGCGCTCGCAATCGAACGTGAGTCGAAAAAACTCACACTAAGGCCACAGATCAATGGTAACAAGCGAGCGAAAATTCGCTGCGTTTATCCGCTCAGATTAATATCCTTAGCCATAAAACGATACAGTGCACTGTGCAAGCTTAAAAATAACACACATCTCTTATACCAGTGAGATACAGATTTTCTTAACCATTTAAAATAATATCTTGTATAATAAATACGGTATGTAAAAATAATACATTATGTACAAAGGTACCAAATATTTACTAACCTACACGCTTTGTGCCCTTGGATAAAATGGCGACCGTGTCGGCACCATATTGACGTCTTTTGTTAAACCCTTGACCAAAGCTTGACCAATTCTGTAAAGCTGAAACTATTTGATATTTTGCTAAGGATATTTTTCCTTAGCCATAAGGTTCGGGTTGAGGTCGGCCATTTTCTTTTTTGTGGGTTAAGAAACAAAGATTGGCGTTTCCTTTTATTGTTTTGACGTACGAGTATGCTGCCTGCTTTTGTGTTAAACTCCTTTGTTAAATTCAATTGTTATTTTATTGCGATTGTTTGTAATCTTGGAGGAGCTCGTGGCTAAATAATAACGTACGGGTCGATCGAACATTTTCGTTTTGTGACACCGACTTCCAAAATTAAAGTTTTTTTCACTTCGTAGTGTTTTTTTTGAACTCGGTTTGTTTTTTTTTTTGGAAAAATGTTTTTTTGTTTCTATATCTTGCCAGTGTCATTGATTTATCAACTTTTAAGACCCGAATGAACCCTAATTTTTTAATAAATTCCCATGTCACGTTTTTAGAACTTTTTGCTCAGATTTTTCGTATTTTATCTATTAAATAGTGATATGATGCTATTCCCGGGAATAATGGGATTTTTCTCGGAAAAGACACATCACAGTCCTTTACATAAATAAACCTTTTTTTCTCTATCTTCGGCGACAGTTTTGTCGTGCTTCCTTTACATATTTCAAACATGACATTGCACCCTTTTTGGTCGACAAACTCCCAAAATAGTAGAAACAGAACTGTCATTAAAATTCGTTTAGTAGTTTTTGAGTGAAGCTCCCACAGAGAGTAAAAAAAACTCCCTTCCCTTGTTTTATTATGGTTCTAAAATAACTTGAAAGAACCAATGTGTTTATAAATACATATTGTACATTTTGTAGCGGCAATATAAATATGTATTGATTTTAAGCGAAATACAAATCTAAATTGTGAGGAAAAGTGACGGGACTTTGTATATTTCACTGACCGACAATTCGTCGTGTTAGTAAAAATGCCTTTTCATTGTACTTAAATCTCTTTAAATAGGTATTTATTTTCGGTGTCTAATTAAGTTCGTCACTGATAGTACTTCAATTACCTACCAATTAACCAAATAAAAATTGCTTTTACGGTACTTACCTAAATAGACACACATTAGCATATACCCGTGAAGACTATCGTAATTTCAGATGCGATCTTTTTACCGCAACATACAATTAAGGTCGAATTTCACCAATGAAACTGAACGTGATCAGCACATCTAAACCGCGTTCAACTTGAGCTGTCAGTGTCAATATTCAACAACAATGATGACACTGACAGCTCTTGTTCCACTAATGACTTTGAACGCGATCAGCACTTCTGAACCGAAAGTTTCATTGGTGATATTGCCGTAAGAAGGCAACTCACTAAAAAAGCTATTAAAGTAAACTGCATGCATGTATTTAAATTTAGAAGTGTGTTATCATCCACATGAATAATAATGTGTGTACCTAGCCGAGCGCTCCGTAACGTTTACGAAGTTAATAGACTGCGAAAAGGAGATTTTACGCGAAGAATTAATTTCACATGTTGTGGAGATTAACGGTGTATAAACAATGTTATTTTACAGCCTTTTTAGTTTTGGTGCTAGAAGAATTAAAGCGGTGTATGCTTCCTTCCTTGCATAGTATAAAACAAAGTCGCCGAAATGTCTGTACTCGCATAACTTCTCTGAAGCTGCTTCTTGTCAAATTTCATGATTCTAGGTCAACGGGAAGTACCTTATAGGTTTTGATTTCGGAACATTAACGCCCGTATCTTTGGATTGCGTTGACTTAGAAGTTTGATTTTTTCACTACTTCAGGGGATTGCAGCCTTGAGTATTTGATATTAATTTCAACTTGATTACTCCACGCGTTCCTAAGAAAAAGGATCTGGACAGACGGACGACAAAGTGATCTTATATTAAGGGTTCCGTTTTTCCTTTTGAGGTACGGAACGATACAAAAATACCGAATAACAAAAAAAGTGAGCAGAAATGCTACAAATAAACCCCCGATCGATCTTTGATATCGACCCTCGACATAAACAAAAGAACTCCCTAAATAAAAACAAAATGCCAACGTACACAATCGTACCCCACAAACTCCACTGTAACTTTCTTTAGCAAGCTTTACCCTAACATAACGTTGTTTTATTTCGTTGTGAATAACAGCATAAGAGGATTACTCACGTTGTGCGTATGTTATGTGGGTAGAAACATGCTGAGTAAGTGAAAATGCGTACCTACGTATCACGTTCCTCGTGTTTTTATTAAATAAAAGGGAGATTGAGATAAAACAAAAGAAGAAAGAAAAGGATTAGCCGGAATTCATTCTAGATTATCCGTCGCTGTTCGCCACAAAGTAAAGGATTTTCTGTGTGGTACGATTTTTCACTAGGTGTGAAGTAGGTAGAGGTACAGACGCCAGCACATCAAGCTACTACAATTTGTGAAATTTCTTTAATAGATTTTCAACTTTATCGCTAAAGTATAAGGTTCAAGTTTGATTGGGAAAATTTGACAGTTTCGGGTAGCTTGATGTGCTGGCGTCTGTACATACCCTTGTATGGAGCAAGACAAATGGTATAAAAGCATTGCGTATCGTCTCAAAAACATCAGAACCAGCCAAAAAAAATCGGCCTCAAATTCTAAACATCAAAAAATAAAATCAATCATCTCAAATGCTAAACCTCATTTTGATCATTGTTATATTACCGAAGGTTAGAAGGTCTACCAACCAGTCTTACCAAGGGGTATCATGTTACCGAGTAACTGGGTAGTGGAGTACAGATAAGTAGTCTGTAGTCGCTCAATGTAAAATACGTGTATTCAGCTGCATCCGGTTAGATTGGACGTCGATCCCAACATGGGAAAAGTTTAGGCAGATATATTACAAAAGGTTGGAAGAAACGGTTCCTGCAATCCAAGATTACAAACACGCGATATGACCCTACCTAAAGACATTCAGAGAAATAGCGAGCGAGAGCTATTATCAGTTTATCCATTAGTTAATCAGATGCTCAACTACAAAAACGCAAGCATTTAATCAAAAGGACCTGCTACTAATCAATGAAACCAATCAATTTCGCTCAATCAGTCGCCGCGTATCCAATTGTCCATTATCCTGGTTCTCTCATTATGTAGCTGCTGCCTAGTAGTGGCTGAAATTTAGTCAAGTAACAAGTGTATGCAAGCAATAATAGTGCTTATGGTTATGGCATATTCATATATTAAAATAAATAATTTATTGATTAAACTTCATTGTAGTTTCGTTCTCATTTAAGTACGATTCAAGTACCTCATCATCATCCTGCGAATTGCGTAACACGCGATCAATCACATTCTGAATGATTTTGAAGGTTATTGCCTATCCATTATTTCATATGTTCGAAAAATTTGTCTGCTCAACAACGTAAATAACGCAATGAATGTTGTTGAACTGTCAAAATGAAAGCTATTGCTACTGTGTGTTACGCTATTATACCCCACTGCTTTTATCCGAATTTATTTGGGGACGGCGCAGCATGTCTTCTTGTTTCTACATCTTTCATAATCATAATCAGCCTATAATGTTCCCACTGCTGGGACACAGGCCTCCTCTCGGTGAGAGGGAGTGGGCCGTAATCCACCACGCGGGCCCGGTGCGGGTTGCCAGATGTCACATGTCTTCGAATTTTTTGTTCTAGGACATGCCGGTTTCCTCACGATGTTTTCCTTCACCGTTTTGAGAGCAGTGGTGATGAAATAATTTACACAAAGTAAAGCGCCTGTCTGGATTCGAACCTACGACCTACAACTCGTAAGTCGCGGCCGTTACCACTTGGCCACCACTGCTCAAACATCTTTACTAGCTGATAACTCAGTAATCACTTCCTTTTTAGGGTTCCGTAGTCAACTAGGAACCCTTATAGTTTCGCCATATCTGTCTGTCCGTCTGTCCGTCCTCGCTTAATCTCTGTGACCGTTAGCACTAGAAAGCTGAAATTTGGTACCAATATGTATATCAATCACGCCGACAAAGTGGTAAAATAAAAATTGGAAAAAAATGTTTTATTAGGGTAGCCCCCCTATATGTAAAGTGGGAAGTGATTTTTTTTTTAATTTCATCCCTAACGTGTGATATATTGTTGGAAAGGTATTTAAAAATGAATAGGGGTTTACTAAAATAATTTTTTGATAATGTCAATAATTTCGGAAATAATCGCTCCAAAAGTAAAAAACAATGTGTCCCCCCCCCCTCTAACTTTTGAACCATAAGTTTAGAAAATATGAAAAAAATCTGAAAAGTAGAACTTTATAAGGACTTTCTAGGAAAATTATTTTGAACTTGATGGAAACAACAGTTTTTGTACAAAAAAGACAAAAAGTTGTACAAAATAATTTCTGGACTAAGTTTGGTTTGTTTTGGTTTGGTTTAATCGTATATTATTACGCAAGCATTTTTTACTTTTAAACTCATAAGTGGGAACACTTATTGTGGCGGACGGGAAACTACGGAACCCTACACTGAGCGTGGCCCGACACGCTCTTGTTTAACCAATTATTATCATATTTATGATTCACAAGTAGCTACGTAAACAGGCTGGCAGAGATATCGATGCGCAAACTGTAACAAAGAATTTAGCACGTACCTAATCCTAGCGTAGAAATTTTTCGTCGGTAATCTTAAAAATCCGCTGTTTCATAGAAAGTACCTACGCGGCCAAAATCCATGTAACAGCTAATGTTTCTTTTATAACTGACGGAATTTTTTATCAACGCATGTGTTTCAGAATTATGTTTTGAATTGTTGGGAAAAGATTGTGCGACGATGGATTATGCTCAAAACCTTTGTTCAAAAACTGTAGACTCTCTATTACCTACTCAATCAATTAATAGGTTGGTCAACATCAATGCGCGTATTTTGCGTACGGAATAAACTCAATCAATTAATTAATCCTTTATCATTTACTCGAAATTAGTTTCTCGTAATTTCGTTTTCATTGAATGCAGAAGTTCTGAAACCTTCCCAAAAGTTCTCAATGCCAACCAAATCAAACAGGGTTTGATAAAACGCGATACAAACATTCAAGCAATTTCATATCGCTTCGATTCCGATCAAAGGACCCTCGATTGGTTTGAATCAAATTGACCGCAAGGCATCCGGGCCCTTTAATAAACCAAGGGTAGTTTACCTACTTTGGTCACAAACCAAGAATATACAGAACACCAACTATATTGTTCTTAACTGAACACAGACAGCTGTGCTGCGCAACAAAGTACTAGGAAGTGGTGAAGGATAGGCGTTTTGGGGGACTGCCTTATGTAATTTTGAGGTTCAAAAAGTGCTGATTCTCAGCATAATTTGAACTACTTCG
Organism: Luperina testacea; assembly: GCA_927399505.1. Classification (NCBI taxonomy): domain Eukaryota; kingdom Metazoa; phylum Arthropoda; class Insecta; order Lepidoptera; family Noctuidae; genus Luperina; species Luperina testacea. Next base: position 7,689,641 of record OV656777.1, on the reverse strand, counting down.
TCTTTATCGGCAATGATAATTTTTTTCGAGATGACTTAGCATGACAAAACACAATCAACATTGAACAAAGGTTTCAAATTTATCGCAACCCTCTTTTAGCGCTAGGGGTAAAATAAAGGAACAATAACTCGATAAGTTTTCCATAGAATAAACAATATTTTCAGTGGCGAAAGCAAGTCTCTTTTCTCACGATAATCACTAATGGGTATCTGCGATTTTTATAACCTATAAGCACTTTATTTATTAACCTTATGGCTTTTTACTTATTAACCTTATGGCTCTTTTGTTAACCTTCTGGCTCTTAACTTAAACTTTATCTCCTACTTCGTGTTCAAGTTATGTTTACCCTAGCGCGCTCTTACATTACCAAGACATTATTATGAAGCTAACGGAACTTAGTTCCGGCATTTAGTGTGCTAACCGTCGAACGTTATCCGGCTTGCATCAAACTATCTTATACCGAGGGGTGGTACAATCTTGAAGCGAGTTTGGTGAGTGTTTGAGTGTACAGGTTAATGTGTTGGCGTTGTAGCTAAAATATTGAAAATGTAAAGAAGAGATTTTGTGCCAATTTTGTGAAGTAAAAATGTGGGTGTGTCTATAAAGAGAAAGATTATGTCTGGACTTTAAAAGAGACTGTGATCTCAGAGTTTGTTTTAGTCTTTCTTCTCAAACTAGTCGGATAGGAATTACCGAACTCGTCTAGTATTAAAATATAAGTTATTTTTGACTAGTAAAAGTGTTTTTTTGAGCATTTCATAGAAATGAATATCATTTAAAATCATCATTAGGGTAAATATACAAAAGTTGTCCAACTTGCTGTCATCAGTCAATAAATACGAAAATTTAAATGCACTTTGTTATGTGCCGATATATTATGAAATTTTAAATTCCTTTTTATGTATCCACTCAATTTTAATCAATTAATCTAAAAGATAATTTATAAAATAATGCAATAAATACTTAAAACATCAGTTCCCTGGCGTGTCACAATCACAAAAATGCTTAATGAAGTGGTTGTATAAAAAAATATTCCGTATTTATCGTTGATCTTATTATTTCTGTATATTCTATAATATTTATTTAAAATATATTTCACAGATTTATTAACAGAATCTGTAAAATACTATTTTAAAAGAATGAACAAACTTTGTCATTACTTTTACCCATCAGTCCTTTGTACTAAGTGAAAATTTAAAATTCCCGCAAAATATTATCGAACTTTGATCAACTCGTTATACAGCTAGAATGTCTGTAATGAAGTTATGTGCAGAGCGCGCCACATCGACGGTAGCCATCACGAGGTCAGTGCTAACACCATTGTCACCGGATGTGTTTGTACTGATCCACTCAAATTGTCAGTACTCTGGTAAGTCTATATTTTCTTTAGGAGCTATGTTTTGTTTTAATTTATGCATTTTTACATGCGATTTTTATAAATATGTTATGTTAATGATTAAAAATATAGATAAAAAATTAAATTTCAAGTATAACCTCAAATTAATGTCCAATTCATCAGTACCCTGTCGTCAGTCCGCTGTTCAAACTTGCGCCATAGGACTGACGTGTTTGCAGGGAACTGATGTTTTAAATATTTCAGATCTTTTTTACTACATGTCAAAGTATTAAATAATTTGTTTTACTCATTTCAGGCTATTTACATTATGCCGCCTAAAAAAAAAACAAAAATTATCGAGGGAAGAGGTGTTAAAAAATAAAAGAGAAGCCGAAAAGGCTCGTTTAGTGAGAATTATAAGTGACCCAATGACATTAGCAGAGTATAAAGAGAAACAAAGGTTACAATACTTGATAAAAAAGGAAAAATGTCAAAGAAAATCAATTAAACATATGACACCTCGAGAGCAACGAATAACTAGGAAAAATTGGAAACAATATTCATTAAAGTATAGGCAAAAGCTAACTTTGAACCAAAACACAACTAATTTTTTACGTCAGAACACACCTTCAAACAGTAAAGAAGAAGGGCCACCGATGGTTCTTGTAGAAAATAGATCTATCATTATTAAGGAAGACCAAAGAGCAAAAGAAGCAAGAAGGAGAAGTCAAAGACAGAGAAAAGACAGGAACAAGCAATTAAAGACAATGAGTACTACTATTACAAATCTTAAAACTAAATTGAATACTGAACGTCAAAAATATAAACGGATTAAAAAAAAGATTAGTTGTTTCTGTGACCCTGATGGATGCCATCATTACAAGCTAGGATCTATTAGGTATGAAAGAGAACTGCCAGATACACATTTAAATGTTTCGACTGTATTCTCTGATTCTGAAGACGATACTCTTTCACTATCTACCTACGTAAAAAACAACAGTTACAGCTTTACTTCCAAATGTAGTTCACCTTTGTCAAGAGTTACTGACTACACAAAAGCACAAAAGAATGATTATAGCAGTGGTGATTATGTTTTGATTAAATACATAGTGAGAAAAGCAGAATATCATTATGCAGGGATCTGTTCTTCTGTCGATACTGAAGATGGTGAACTGAGAGTAACTTTTCTTAAAATTTGTAGTGATGATGGTACCCTGTTTAAATTAGACAAAAGCGATGTGTCAGATGTACCAATGGACCAAGTAATAAAAAAACTTCCTGTACCAAACCTGGTTACAAAAGGGAATAGAATATTTTACCAATTTAAAGAGAAGATTGACGTTTTTGAAGAGTAGTTTTTATTGATACGTCCACTACTTTTAATGTTTAGAAACATTATTTTTGTTGCAGCATAACAGCTGATCTTTGTTTATTTTTTTATCTAATAGTCATTATATTACGCAATGTTTACCTAGTAATAGAAAATACGGTATTGCTGTAAGCAGCTTAATTTTTGTTCAAATTTTAAATTTCTTAGAATTGTCCAATGTTAAAGAAACTACGTTAAAATGAAAATAAGCAGTACAAATTGAAAAGGGTGTCTTGAAGACAGACGTATTTTAAATTTTCAGTATTCAATAAAAATAATTTTAAAGGTAGTCTTAATAGTTACAATGTGATTTTATTGATAAGATACGCCTTTATTAGATTTTGAGATATTTGTACTTAAAAATACCCAGTTCAATGTGATTTAATTCTTAAGTAATGTGCCTTTATTAGATTCTAAGCTATTTGTACTCGCAAATACTCAAAGTAACATTAAATCTTATTTTTTCTTACGAATATGTGTTTTTAATCAGTACTCTGCAATTCTCGTCAGTCCTTTGGCAATAAAATTTGAAAAAATGCAAATAACTCCAAAAATATTTGAAAAACTGACTGGCCTTGCATAGGATAGTTTATTAATAAGATAAAATATATATACAAACCAATATTTGTATACATTATGGTTAAAAATTATGTTTGCAAAATAGGACAAAAAGTTGTCCAATTTTTGTATATTTACCCATTAATCAAAAGGGGAATACCTAAGAGAATATTGAAGGATTATGTCAAAGATCACATACCTAGCCATAAAGACGGTGAATACTGAGATAAAGGCTTATAGAGACGTACCAAAAAAGAAGTAATAGGCTGTAGCCTAAATCCACTGGAATAAAACCAGGAGGATAATGACGATCGTTGTGTTCGCTTCATCTAAAATGTAGGTATCAGCAATTATTTCCAAACTGACATCTTATTTAAAAGATAAACACAAAAGAACTACTAGGTACAGATACGACTAATTGATTTTTAATTTAAAGTCTTTTTATACCAGTTCCAAGTATTAACAGAACAATCTGAAGGACAATTCTCGTAATTTAAAACGTTCAAAATCTAGTCACGGTCTCATCTCAGCGACAGACAAAATGTCAAAAACTTGTCAAAATGTAGGGAAATTAGAGGTATTTTTGATAGATTGAAAGACTGAGATCAGACAGTGAACGTTTATAAAATTACGAGAATTGGTCACCTCTGGTCACCTTTTTTTTTTTTGAGGAAGATCTTTGGCTCACAAATTACGGTCAGGTTGACCTTACCTGTCAATCTACCGCTGTGGTTTTTGTTACTTTATTACAATACAGCAACGGAATTGATAAATTAGTTGGTTTCTGTTTGTTTATTTATGTCAAGAGAATCTGTGAAATAATAAACTATATTAAATACAGGTTTTTTTTTTTAACTAGTGCGCAAACTAATCATGATTCAGCATATTATATGATTCTAGGTTGCGCTTATTTTGTTTTCCTGCAGTGCGATTCTGTAACCATCTCACCGTGAAAACTTAGGTGAAGTGAGCGTGGAGTGAGCTGTCAATAGTGTCAATTCCTAGCAAAAACAAACTCACATCACCTAAGTTTTCACGGGGAGAGTTTTACAGAATCGACCGGCGGCTATACGTAAGTCACTACAAGGGCTATCGCGTTTACCAAATCGCTAAGGGTTAAGATTATGGTGATATAGCTATTAGAAGGGACAAGAACAGGCTCATAAAAACTCACGATTATGACTTGATAAGAATCGGTAAACCTCAAAGACGAAGGGTAGGACTTTCACAAGATAAGCTTGTTCAAAAGTGTGTTTAAACATTGATAGACACTAGGAATTTCTGTTTGAAAAGGTCGTATGGAACGGCATTTGCAAAATGCATCTACCACTGGAAGTCAAACACACGTTTATAATATATATATATGTATATAAAGAATATAAAGAAATTAGGAAAAAAAAGAGGGCGTGTGCTTATGACCACACGATAGAAGTGAAAACTTACGACTAGATCTGAGTACATACGATTCAGCATCACCTGATTAGAAAGAGCGTATAAGTACGCCTAAAAAAGAAAAAATACAATAATGCAATAAAGAATATAACTCACTAAAAACAAAACAAGAATAATGGAAGAGCATGGAATATGGCTTAAAATAATTCTTGTGTTCAATTTAAAATCTGGAGCTCAGCCCAGCTTTTAATCCAGAATACCTTCGCCACGAGATAAAACACGAGGTTCAAAGAAAATTATAAAAAGAAGAAAAATGGAGACGAGTTAAGCTCGAGGCTAAAAGCTAATAAAATAAAAACAGAATTATATTATTGTAAAGTAGATGCCGAAGTAAAAGCAAACATACTGAAGGAGGAGGCTTTCGTTGCGGAAGTCAAACGGGTGCATAAACTTAGTAGGGAATTCTCAGGGGCAAGTGATTTACCTACTGACATTTTTTTACAAATGGTCTCAGATTTAAAAAGATTGGTCTATTGTCGCGTTTCTTCCACTAGAAATTTCATAGATAGTCTAGACAAGTAAGAAACTATTTAAGACTTTATCTATAAGCGAGAAGTTTCCTAATAACTTCTAAATTGCAATCTTATTGACCTGAAAATTCAAACTCAAAGCATTTCTCATTCGAATTAAACCATTTACAGGCACTATTGAATTGTCATGCGTAGTACTTACTAGTGGCTACCTATGGAGAAGAACGGATAAGAAACTCCATGGACACTCTCTGTTACAAAAATGTTGATGTGGAATTATAATATATCATTAATTACAAAGAAAGAGCGAGCATGTTAGACCTGAATTATCCTCAAACCTCGGTCCTCTTATCAGTGTAAACTACTGTAAACCATAATCTGTTCCAATCAACCACAGCCCGAATCTAGGCTTCCCAATATCCAGTACATGGGCATGGGAAGTTGTAATTATCACAACAAGGCTCTGTCCTGGCTGGGGGTGACCACCCCCTCCGCATCCCGCCTTCACCCCCGCACGCATCGATTGGCGGCTTTCGGCGCATGCAAATGCACAATGCCCCTTGTATTCAGAATAGGCAGTGCGGGTAGTTACACACGTTATGTTAGGGTTGGCGAGCTTTGAACTGTAGATTGTTTTATGTTGAAGAGATTCCCACAATTAAAAGTGACAACTACAGACTCTGCATTGTTCTTATCGTGTTTCATGTAAAAGACATTTCATGTAGGTAACGAAATTATTTTAAAATTGGATTTGAAATAATTCCTTGTTTAGCGTTTCTTCTGGGCTTTTGATATGTCTAACAAGACCGTTTTTAGATAATTTTGACAACTTTTATAGCAGCATCAATTAATATCCCATATATCCTTCTTGATTTATTAGCTCTCTCTCCTCTTCCTTCATCTCAATGAGAATAAAGTCGGTATAATTTCCAACCTTCTCTATCTAGCCAACCCTAAGTTTGGGTGACTCACTTTTGTTTCCTATGTCTGGGTTTGCGGTTGATTTGCTTTTGTTTAGGTTTTGCTTGTCTAATCAATGTTTACTCATCAGTATTCTCTTGTACTGTTATTGGATCGTAGTGGTATTTTAAAATCAATTCTGTTAGGTTTGTCTGCAACCATTGTAGGCTCTCTCTCTCTCTCTCTACGTTTATGAAAGTGTATGTTTATACCTATAACCGTTTTTATTTTAAAGCTTGATTGCCTAGATTAGTGGCAAACTCTTTCAAAGCGTTTCGTTTATCCACAGCGACTTTCAACAGGATTGACATAAGCTTTTCGGTAGATTATGTCAGTTCCATAGATTTTTGACATTTTATCATCGTTATCACTGATAGTGTGTTACTTTGTCTATGTCCTCCGTGTAATATATCTGATAAGTTTGGCTCGTATAATAACTTTTTATGAAGTGTATGGGTTTTCTTAAGAATCTGTAGGACCTATCTTGAACTTAATATTACAGGCTTGTTTAAGCTTCGTGTGCCAGAAACATCTTGTTTTACCGGAAAAACAAGTGATAAACAACTTTTCAAACCTCCTTGAGCTTCCTCAGTGTTCACAAAGTTGTCTAAACTGCCTAAACGGTTACTCGACCTCGGATGCTGCTCAAAACTTTGCATGTGCCTTCCTGTTAAGATCAAATCAGCGGGGTAATTCCGTAACACAGTAACAGTACCAATGGCTTTCATTTTGACGGTACAACATCGTTCATTACGTCATTTATGTTGTTAAGCAGGCAAGTTTTTCGAACATTATGAAGCAAAAAATTAGCAATATATTTCAAAATTATTCAGATTGAGATTGAAAGTGTGTTAAGTACGTAATTAGGGTGATGTTGTTCATTATCTGATGATGTAAATACATTTTGGACATGCAAACTAGTGAACTTTAATACCTACAGGTTTTTTTAATGCTAATTAGAAGTTGATTTTTTGTGTTTAAATTTGTACAAGTACTCATTTTCTTGCCGTAACTTGATATTTCAACTGTTGAATTCCATCTTTAACTCGTCTTGACTTTTGGACAATACTATGGAATTCTGGTCCAAGATTATTTCTTTTTACTTTACTTCTTTACAAAGAAGGATCGGTCACAGCATTGAAGGATCACCATTCCATGTACTCTGACACACATTCGAGAAGTCTCGTAATCCAAAACGTTATTCGCGCATACCTTAGGTAGGTATGCGTTTCGTTGCCAATTTTCGATATTCAGAGCATTCTCAAAATAATAACAATGATTAATATTATCAGTAAAACAATACACAATCGTTTTAGTTGCCAAGCAGTTCTGATAAAAAGTGTCCTGCATATTTTGGCAGGGGGCCGGCGCGTGCGCCTCTTGGCACCGATTCGGTCATACGGTACGATGCAAATGATGCATTGTGTGTGATTCCAGCGTGTATGTGTGACGTAAGTACCGTTACAGCTTTTGAAGTGATGTCTTATTTCGTAGTGTCTGCCAAGAAAATATTTGGGTCTAAAACTTTTGCTTGGCAAGTTTTGGACCTACTCGTATATGCATATTATGCATATAATATATTCAGGCTATAATGTTCCCATTTCTGGAACACATGCCTCCTCTCTTCAAGAGGGAGTGGGCTGTAATCTACCACGCGGGTCCAGTGCGGGTTGGTAGATGTCACATGTCTTTGAATTTTTGGTTCCAAGACTTGCCGGTTTTCTCGCGACGTTTTCACGGCCTATATGAGTCAATAGATATCTATGAAATAACTGTTGATAGTAATGAGAATGGATGTCATTCTCATTGCTATCAACAGTTATTTCATCAATTTCAAGAACAGTAAGTGCATCCGGCTGCTTATCTATTTCTTACCAGTTATCTATTCGCAGTATTTTCATTAACCCCAATCATTGGTAGGCTTTTGTTCAGCCGTAGACAGTTTTTTTTTTTTTTTTTTTTTTTTTTTTTTTTTTTTTTTTTTAAAAAACGTTGCCCCACACTAGGAATTTCTCCTGTATTGTGGGTGCGTTTACAAACATTTAAAACTCACATACACAAACAGCCAGACCCGGAACAACTACTTGTAGGTCATACAAATATTTGTTCCGTGCGGGGATCGAACCCGCGACACGCAGCGCAGCAGTCAATCGCTTAACCACTGCGCCAACCCCACAACGCGCCAACGCCAACGCCACAGTTTGGAACCATGATGATAAAAAGTTGATAATTCATTTTATATAAGGACCACAGATATACTTAGATACCTACACCTAGATCAACTACTTCACGTTCCAAAAATTGCACCAGCTTACGTTAAAAAATCGTAAGCCGCCACTTTCGCGCTCGGCGACTCAGTTGAAGTGAAAAACGTCAACAACTTTTGGAGGGCACTGTACCTTACCATAAACAACAAACTGTGGAATGTCAAAGCACCATAAGCAGTTTCCCTTACTGTAATAGTAGGCCATAATCGGTCTATAAAAGTAGTACTACTAAATAGCACAAACTATAAAAGTATTAGCAAGCAAGTAGTCATAAAAAAGCTTCGCAAAAAACCGTAAGAACTAGAGCTGTTTACAAATAAACAACTCTTAAGTGTAGTGGGTGTGAACAGGTGCGCGATTATGTAGGCCATCGAACATGTCCGAACAGGCCAGTGGGCTGACTCATCGGTATTGATAATGAAATGTTCAGAAGCTTAAGTTGATACGCAGTGCGATAACGAGCTTCGTACGTTATCAATAAAATTGTCTAGGAAAGTTGGGGTATTTTTGTAAATAAACAGCTTGTTCATTGACTTGTTGGTTCATGGGGTGAGCTCCCGAAAATATTCCATACTACTGTGCGTCGGAGAAGAAAAGAGAAGTAAAAGAAAAATACCTAATAGTAGAAGCTTCTACTATTACTAGTGAATGCGGATGAATTTTTTGACGCAATATTTAAGTTTTTGTATAGTTTTAGTTAAGTTAGAATTTAATTTTGTTATTTTTAGTTCTTATATTAAATAAATAGTAAAAGTTAGTAGACAAAGTTAAAGGGCAAAAAAATATGCAACAAGAACAACAAAAAATATATGCGAAAATAAAATGCAATGGCACACCGCAGCGCATTTGGATTATTTCGCTGCCAAAACCTGGTGATATTTTCGAAGGGCAAAGGTGGTTTAAGATTACCTAGGGCCAGCAGTAAAGTTGTACACTACATACCAGAATTCATTTCCCATGGCAGGAGCAACATAACACAGTGTGCACCTCATATACCTCTTTGCTTCGTCACAGATGATACGTAAAAACATTGTAGTAACAACTTTACATTTCACAACTTTTCTTGAATATTAGTAAGCACAAATGTAACTGAAGCGCATTGACGCAAATCACGACTGTCAGTAGTCCGCTTAGGACTGCGATTAAATAAAATGGCTTTCTATTCCTTATCGCTTTTCGAGCCTTCTGATTTTTATCTGTTCCATGTCACCGTATTGCACATGCGTATGCTATTGAACCCTATGATGAAGGCAATAGAGTCGATAACCCTACAGTCATTGACCACTGTCAATCATTGGTTTTATTGCGATTAATTGAAGGAAATGTTTTATTGACAATAAATCATATTCATTATATCCGTGTTTAACGTTTTATTGCATGAGGAAATTAGCTGGTACAGTTACGTTTATTGGGACGATATTGAGTCGATTTGAATCGGTTGATCAGCAATACAAAATAATATTATACGGCATTTCAGTAATTTATTCTAATAACGTTGTATCATAATTAATAGCTTTTCCCAATCAGTGAGAAATTATGTAGGTAGTATTGTATAGCACAGTAAGATCGAAATTTTGTACATATTTACATAAATTATAGAGCCAAGGACCATTGGTTATAGGTAAGATGGTGCCGCAAGTGGCGCCGTCTAGTTTTTTGTTACAAAGGTACTAGGAACCACCGAAGAGGTTTGATGAGAGTGACACTGGCTGGTGAAAGTCACTCTAGCAGAGCGTCGCACCGATGGTTCTGTCTTTTGATGACAGAGATGATGTCAGGGCAGCCGCTATCGTACCAATTCCACGACCAACTTGCTATTATCCGACACAATCCTGATGACATTGAAGCTACTGAACCACTCCTACGAAGATCACCTTTGAGACGCTAGCACATCAAGTTACCCATAACTGACAAATTTTCCCAATCAACTTTGAACCTTATGCTTTAACGATAAAGTTGAAAATCTATTAAAGAAATTTGACAGATTATAGTAGCTTTGTACTGGCGTCTGTACATAGAAAGTGTGTATAGTAGTATATAATTCAAACTTTTGAATCGCAACGTCGTTCATATTTAAATTGAATGCTACGATTCATCATCAGTCATCACACTATATTATAAAGGCGAAAATTTGTGAGTGTGTGTGTGTTTATATGTTTGTTACTTCTTCACGCTCAAACGGCTGGACCAATTTTGATAAAATTTTGTATGAAGGTAGCTGACACCCTGAATTAACATACAACAACAACAGCTTTTTAGCCCGATATTCCCACGGGATCAAAACTTATGCGGGTGAAACCGCGGGATGCAGCTAGTAATCAAAATAAAACATTCATATCTTCACCAACAATGTGATAACAACAAAGATGAATACGGAATACATTCCGATACCGATATCTCCTGCCGATATATAGCCATTAATTTGATTAACTAATTAGTATCGCTGTCATTAACATGCTGAGCATCGCTGAATACTAGTGAAAGTTTTGAATACAAATGTGGGAAGAAAGTGAAAACTATTGAAGATATTTTTGTGTTAAGAATTAATTCTTGCTCATTAGGACTGATTGATGACAAGGTGCCATTTAATTGCCAGTTGGGTGCAATTAGTTGAAACAACACAAAAGTTGTACCGTCTAAGCTGTGTGAAAAATTATGTTATTTTTGTAAGTAGGTTGGTACAAACACTTTTAAGGCTCCTACAAACAGTGTCGCGCCTGTTTGAAGGAGCCTTAAACTGTGTTTAGAAGACGGTGCAAGTAATTTGTTGCTTCAATTTTATTGCATGTTACAGGCAAGAAACTTGCTTCGTGTAAATAAAGCTTTATGAACCGGTGCTATTAGTGCAGAGGTTGGCCAAATTTCGTCAAAATAGTATTATATTGTAGATAAATTCTATGTTTTGTAGAGCTATGGATCATAGTCATAGTGCATAAAACCTACCCTAAGTTTAACTATGCAACACAAACCTGTTAATTGTATTAGATTCTAAATTGTAAATAGTCATAAACGCACTTACGACTTTCTTCGTTAGTGTATCTAGAGGGAAGGTAAAAAGAGCGTAACATTGAAACTGTATCAAAATCGTGACTAAGTAATTTGATATAATCTCTAGATAATAAATATTTCGTCACGATTACGGCAATAAAAACATACGATAAGGATGCAGTTCGCGTAAAGGCTCCTACAAACAGGCGCGACACGCGATATAATCGCGCACGACACAAAGGCACCGCTCTTTGTGCGACTTGCGGTGCCTTTGTGTCGCGCGCAATTTCATCGCGTGTCGCGCCTGTTTGAAGGAGCCTTAACACGCAATTCTGACAATCCAAAGGGTTTTTAGAAAAAAGATTACCTACTATAAATATCAGGAATTTTACATAGATAAGAAAATATGCGCTGAATGTATCACCCATCCTATTTTGAAGTCAGTTAAAAATACGCCTGTTTACCGGAAACGGCGAACAATCGATCAAGGCTATCGAATATCAAGCAAATCAACCAAAGGCACATCTCTACACACAAAATCGGTAACAAGCGACAAAGCTATCCGATTTCCTAAACCGATTCTCGGATACCGTACCCCGATACTAAATCGATTGCGGCACGTCTCGCACTAGAGACGAGCCGGAATATCAAATGATCCTTTTAATTAAACGTTGCATCAAAACGGAATGTACAATACCGATACTAATTGGGAATCGATTGCAATTTTGTGGAACCAAATATCGGAGGCATTGAACGCGGAGAGTTACCGAAATGTCACTGAACTTTTGTCAGATATTTTTAAACGTAGCTTTTAGAACTATGCTGGGAAACGTCGAAGGATAGACGGCAATTGTTTTAGCGTCAGTCTTTTGTTTATGTTCAGCTGTTGTTTGTTTATGGCCCCAATGGTTCAATAGAATTTCTTTTGTTTATTCGTTTCAGCTGTTGGCTAACCGAAAGGGTGATTTCCAAAAGGTTTGTAGAAAAACTTTCAGTGGGTTTACCATAAATTTCTGGTGGATTCGACCCATACGAAGAAGCACAGGGGTCCCTAGGATTAGTAAAATGCATCAGTAGATCTAAACCAAAAGTAATTTTTTCGAACTAGGCTGAGAATTAGCACTTTTTGAACGTCAAAATCACATAAGACAGTCTCCCAAAACACACGCCCTTCACCACTTCCTAGTGCTTCAGCTTGGAAGAAGAAGCTGTGCCATAAACTCCCCAGGAGATACTTTACCTGATCTAGCAGGTAATCGAACAGGGGTCTAAGTCTACTAAAGTGGAGTCATTTTAATAGGTAACATTTGACAATTCATCAAATATTCAACAACGTAACCTTGTAACGGCGGGCATAAAATAACATATTTTTTCGTTTTGTTAGAACTGCACAATTGCTTACCTTTTTTCAATTACGATTACATATTTATTGTAATAATGACCGATACGAGTAATTTTACGATTTGCTTTCATTAATAAACCATTCTAAACATAATAAACAATTTCTGATCTAAAGAACTGAACGTCGTTACAAGGTTACGTCAGTTAACCATTTTTCTTTTTAAACACTAGGGATGTTACTCTAAAAATCGAAAGCTGATAAGTAGAATCGAATGCAATGATGACTTGTGAAGAAATATCACCATAAATTAATAACCACGTTGTGATTATAATAAAAAAATTATTTATTATTCTTTTAACTAACTAGGTATAAAAATACAAAAAATAATGAAATAGAAAAACTGCCTCCTCGCATTCGCCTCTAAAACTACAAGTGATTACCATGAGGAAATAAACTTTGAGGTTTTTAAAGAGTGGTTTGAGAAGCTGCTAGTCAGCTTAGAAAACCCATCGAAAATTATAATGGACAATGCACCGTATCATTCTGTACAAGTTGATAAACCACCAACTCAAGCAAATAAAAAGCAAGAAATTGTCTCGTGGCTGGTAAGAAATGGTGTGGATGCAAGTCCAACTTTATTAAAAGTTGAGTTGTTAAATCTAGTAAAAGCAACTAAGCCGTCCAAGCTCCGCTATGTAATCGATGAACTAGCCCTAGAGCATGGACACGAAGTTATTCGATTGCCTCCCTACCATTGCCAGTATAACGCCATCGAGCTTATTTGGGCACAAATAAAGGGTTATGCAGCGCGGAACAATACTGAACCACCCTTCAGTACTGCTAAAATGATGTCTCTGCTACAAACTGCGTGTGCAGAAGTCACTACAGAAGACTGGAAAAAAGTCGTAGAGAAAACAAAGAAAATAATTTTACAAGATTTTGAACGAGATGTGAGAATAGACAATATTATTGAAAATGAATTAATAATATCTCTGAGTGCTGACAGCAGTGATGAAGATGACAATACTTTTAACAGTTCTGATAGTTCAACTGAATAAATGCAATTTTTTTGTTAAATTGTGTACTTGTCTTATTTTGCTCCTTAAATTTACGAAAAAAATAATAATAATGGGACAGGGATTCGCCTGATGATTTTTAAAATTCGCATATGTTTCAAGTCCGTATCGATTCATTCACTTTAATCGATGTTTATAAGCAGGTCACCTCACTATGAGGACAAAACTGACAGACGTCAAATGTTACCTATTAAAATGACTCCACTATAATTTACAAACGTTGTCATGGCTAATGGTCTCTCCATTGAGAGTTCACAATGGACAGATCATTGCAAATTGCAACGTTTCTAAAGAAGACTTGGCCCCCTGAAAACAAGACAATAGCTAGCCAAGTACTAGCATAATCAGCCTATCCCACTGCTGGGATACACGCCTTTCGGTGAGAAGGCGTGGGCCGTAATCCACCACACGGGCCCAGTGCGGGTTGGTAGATGTCACATGTCTTCGAATTTTTGGTTCTTGGACATGCCGGTTTCCTCACGATGTTTTCCTTCACCGTTTTGAGTGCAAAGTAGTAGGTAATAACAACAAAACCAAACGAGGCGTGAAAAGTCATCAAACTCCGGAAAATGCTATCAACGTCAGCTGTTCCTTTAAAATCTAGACAAAAGCCATTACTTGCCAGACAGAATCGCTGCTAAAACAGTTTCCACGCATCAATAAGCAATAAATCTTTTGTACTAAAAATAGACGTATACCGACGATCGCCTTATTCATGCACTATGTTAGTCTGTTACGCCAAAACCATCGATATTTATAGCAGTATTCAAATTGTGTGGGGAAAACACACGGGGTTATATTTTGAGCATTTAAGTTATGTTATAACTTGATTACAAGCAACAAGTTGACTGTGGTTTCACTCATTAGGAAAAATAATTCTACAGATTAATGACGTTGCCCAAAAAGTCGCTAAACTGAAGTGGGACTGGGCTGGCCACGCCTGCCGTATGCCCAATAAGCTGTCGGCGAAAATAACCACCACGTGGAGCCCTGACACAGGTACAAGGCGTCGGCGTCGCGGCAGAAGATGGCGGGACAATCTGGACAAAACAAACGACCAGTTGTCCACTTTAGCCCTGGATCGAAAGAGCTGGAAGTAATTCAGGATATGCTCTGTCTGAATGCCAAATTCTATGCAAATCCATTCAGCGTTTATGTGTAATAGCTTTTGCCCGCGGCTTCGTCCGCGTGGAAGTCGGAAATTGTGCCACAGGAGCGAGCTGCCGGGACAAAAAGTAGCCTATGTCCTTCACCAGGATGCCATCTATCTCCTTGGTATTTTTATCGAAATCTGTTCAGTGGTTTAGGCGTGAAAAGTTAACACCCAGACAGACACAATTTCGCATTTATAATATTAGTATGGATTACTAGCAGCGCCCCGCGGGTCGATCCCGTGGGAATATCGGGATCATCTGAGTATCGGGAGTATATGTGTGCCAAATTTCACCTAAATCCGCTTAGTAGTTTGTGCGTGAAGAAGTAACTAACATAAAAATACATTCACAAACTTTCGCCTTTATAATATTAATGTGATATAATAGTATGGATTGAGAATCGAACATCCGCAAAAAGGCTTTTTTTTTTTGGTAAATAGTTGACCAAGTAGTAGGGGGGGGGGTTGGGTAGTGGTAGTAGTTGTTGTTGTAGTTTGGTAGTTGTTGTTGGTTTTTTGGTGATAGTTGTAGTTGGTTTTGTTTGTTGTTGTGTTGTTTTCGACACAACTGTATTTTTGTTATGAATAAATAACTTGAACTTGAATGGAAACGTGGGATTATTTCATTGATAATCTAATAAATACTGTATACTGAGATGGTGACTAATAAGAAGTATATAAGAACACATAATGCGTAGACCCAGAATGATGATATAACCAAATAAATACCAAATTAGTAACGGAATGCAATTAAAAACGGAGGATTTAATAAAAAAGGTCTCTTCCAATTTTATCCATTGCAATCCTTAATTAAAAGCGAGTATAAAATGCGTCATACGACCGCTTGCAAGCGACAACCAGTTTGAATCGTTACTATGCGATGCAACGCGACGCATCCTTTTAATGCCGCACATTTTTGCCACACGCGCGGTTTTAACAGGATCGTGGAATTGGATTATAGTGCCATTTCCTTTTTTAAAATAAAAACTGGTCAAGCGCGAGTCGGACTCGCACACGAAACGCCGAAAAAAGACACGTTTGTTGTATGGGACCCCCCCTTAAATATTTATTTTATTCTGTTTTTAGTATTTGTTGTTATAGCGGCAACAGAAATACATCATCTCTTAAAATTTCAACTGTCCAGCTATCACGGTTCATGGGATACAGCCTGGTGACAGACAGACAGGCGGACAGTGGAGTCTTATTAATAGGGTCCCGTTTTTACCCTTTGGGTACGGAACCCTAAAAAAGGCACGAGCGAATATTGGGATACAACAGTGGGGCAGTTCCCGTAATTTTAAGAATGGTACGATCATTCTTATCTCGTTATCAATCTTTTAAAATATGTACGTCTAATTTTTCTACAATTTTGAAAAGTTTTTGACAGTCGCCGAGATGAGGTTTCTATAAGATTGAAACATAGAAAGTTGATTGCTCGGGGTTTTTTTTTTTTGCGGATGGGAAATCATCAAATGACCCCTTCCGCTCTGGGTGAAGCAGAAGGGAGTGTCAGACTCTTACTGACTAAAACCCACCCGTGTTCCTTCCTTAGCCCTTTATGTTCCGGGCGAGCGGTAACACTTTCGGACAATTCCACTGACCCTGATCGGGGGTTTGACAAACTCTTTAAACGTTGATAGACCGGCGTTCTGTGAGAAACGTTAGCAAAATAGTCTTGCAGCAAAGTATAGCCGCCTGCATTTATTGGGTAGGAGAGCTTATTCTGAAACGCTTTCGTTTTTGCCTTGCTTTTGTGAACTACGCTGCATTTAAGATTATCATATCTGAGTGTTTTTATGAATGAATACTAAATCCTACGCAATTTATTATAAAATGGTGCAACACCTTTTTTATCAATGTAATAAGGACGAATATTAAGATAGTGCATTATGATAATAACAATAAACAATCGTGACATTTATTTCAGCTATCGTTATCACCTATCAGCATTGCATTGTATCCTATTTATCACACGTTATCATGTATTGCATGCCAATGATTTCATATTGAACAGTGCAACAACCTCATAAGTCGTGAAAACTATGAGTGTGTGGGTGTTGTGACCTTGTCAATGTCTAATTTACTAACGGTCTTTGACATTTATGTCAATGTCAGTTATGTTATGGAAATTAAGTTGTTTTTATGTTATTATATTTTCTGTATTTTTCGGCCTGTTACTAAACAGAAATATCATGCTATGAAACGCTATTTTATGTTCTGGTAATAAAAGGACGTCAATTAAAAAATAACGTTTATTTGCGGCAAACATGACGCAGAGAAAGAACACAAAAAATAACAAATAACAAATTGGAAGAAAATATGTGTCACGTCCGCAAAACGGTTATCGCTCAGCATAATGTTGAGACTTGAGACCTATGCGAGAAAGAACCCTAGCGCTGGTTTTTAGCGACAGCCGGCGTTGACGAACCGAGTCAACTGACATGATAAGATAAAAAAAACAAAATAAGAAATAAAACAAATATACAATACCTAGTTCTAAATTCTTTGACAAGCTCCATTTCAATCTAGTAATAAGAGTTATTTTATGTTTTTTAAATCCTACGAGTGCAGTAATATGCTAGTTGTAAAACCGCGAAGCAATTTGTGGAAGTGTTGAAATCTACCTGGTTAAAACTAAAATCGTAGCGCGTCCGCTCATAAAACCTCACTGTATATTTTCATCTCAATGAGCACGGCGGGCGGGTCTCGCAAATATCGAATGCAATAAGTGATATCTATGAATATTCAGAGCACGACCGACGATCGCTGTTAATTTGACGCATTTTAGACGATCCTTGTACCGTCTGTTCTATAAGGTCGCAAGTGCACTTATGTCCAAAATGAATATTATTATTTTTAAACTAAGAATAGATAATGTAGATAATCTAGGCTGTCAAAGAATATTATGGTTCAAAAACCTTCTTTGTTATAATCTGTAGAATGTTATAAGTGTACTAAGTGAAGTTACGACTTTATTGCTCTGAGGATAATTTCGAGCAGTGCAGGCCGTTAATTTATTCGGAGAACGCCATCGTTAAGGATTTGATGGGATCGGTTGTTATTGCGGTATCACAGTTAAAGTAATTGGGTCAAATAAATGTTTTTAAATGGAAACTATCAATCTTTGTACGAAGTGTGTCATTTATGACATTATTAATCTTGCAAGTGTACTTATCGTTTATTTTATAACTTACTCGTACGTAGTGAATAATTACTTAGCAGTCGTATCGTTATGTTGGTACATATAGCTTGTAAAACAACAAAAGTCCGTCTTATAACTTAACTATAAATACTTTTCAACAATTTAGCATTTTAAAACGGCTATCCGTCCATAAATACCAGTAACAGATAACCGTTGATGTCGTTAGCGTAGATCAAAATGTCAGATGACATCATGAAACGCAATCATTGGCGGAATTTGTGTAATAATGAGAAATGGCGTGTGAATTACTTGAGCTTCGTGACCAGCTTACGTTATTGGTGATTAAACATCGGTGTGGGAAAGACTGTTTTGTCTTAAAGTATGTGCTGTAAATATTTCATTTGCAGTTAAATGGAGTCACATTCGTTTAGGAAATGGGTAGCACCATAAGAAGCACAGACGTAGGATAAGTAAATTTAAATAAAAACTGATTTATAAGAATACTAGCAGCGCCCCGCGGTTTCACTCGTATAAGTGTCGATCCGGTGGGAATATCGGGATAAAAACTATCCTATGTCCTTCCTCGGGATACAATCTATTTCTCTGCCAAATTTTATCGAAATCCGTTCAGTGGTTTAGGCGTGAAAAGGTAACATACAGACTGACAGACAGACAGAAAGACAGAGTTACTATCGAATGTATAATATTAGTATGGATTCCTGGATTCCTGTTCCAAGTTATAAAAATATTATTACTTATATTAAATAATATTAATCCCGGTCTCGTTTTAAGTTACGAAAAGACAACTAACACGTCACATCCATCCATCAAAAATGCATAACACCAAAGGAAAATACTAGATGTCAGTTGTGCATTTTGTGCACTTCCTGTCAAAGAGGAATTGATAAAAAAAAGCATATATCCGAGTCTGATTCACGAATATACGGGTAAATTCCTAGATCTAGATTGGACACATTACATTACGCGGAATAGGTACCCTAACTTTATGACATAAGCACTTAGATTTTACGTTATTTAGGGTTTTTGTCGAGTGAGGAAAACATTCGTAAAACTAGCTTCGGTTGGTTTGTTATTGCATTTTAATTTTATTGATATGTTTTGAAATATAAATTTTAATGCTTACGTTTTTCTGCCTCCTATTAGAATTAAATCTGCATACTAATAAATACTTAAACACTTTTTTTTTTTCAATAAAACTGTTAATTATAAATGTTTTGCCAGCCTGTTATACAAACTAGATTATCTGATGATAAGGCACGAGTGTCTAAAAATACATTGATTAATAGTTTAATATCCTCTAGAATAATTTTTATCCTATCATATTTGTGTCATATTATTTATTAATTACATTGTGGGGACTGTGTCTTACGTACCCATCCCTTGCATAGTTTTAAGAATGTAGTATTGTATAGAAGAACTTATTGTAATAATTTTTAGAAAGTTTCATTTTGTGTTTTTCCCACGAATCACATCTGCAAGCGATTTAAGTTATAGGTACTATTGTCTTTCATGATTCTTTACTTTTAGTTAAGGTTCTTCATTGTTCTATTATGTTTAGTTATCGTGTATTGTACCCATTTGTTGTACCCACGTGTTTCTAGTAGTTTTACCCTTCATGTAACATTATTTAATTTTACCTTTTCGTGTCAAGTGTAACTACTAGCTTTAGTTACTTGATATCGTAATAAATTAATCGTTACCTATTTACAACATACTTCAGTGTATCACTCGCACACGCGGTCACGAATAACCCACAGTGGTGACCCCGACGTGATCAAAACTATCATATAGCGTGAGTTCGTGACAGTGCGTAAAGAGTTTCGCGAGTGCTAATTCAAAGTACGTGTTAAAATGGCGAGCGATCCAGCCAGCCAGCTCCCACGGCTTCAACGGGTATCCTGACCACCAGCATGCAGCGACCGCGCATACCTGGTCATCACCCTCAGCCTCATCAGAAACCTCGGCACAGCACACTGCACTTTCGGCCGGTCAACAAGAAGAGCTCAATTCCTCTCCTGGTCGACGCAGCAGCCAGCCTCAACCCGGCGCTGTACCACATCCGACGCACTGGAGCATAATGCAGCGCCCGCGCCACCCCGACTCACTGGGGACATCTTCGCAGACAGTTCCGACTCACCGTGAACTATGCGGCACCGACGCACTGGAGCATAACGCAGCGCCCGCGCCACCCCGACTCACTGGGGACATCTTCGCAGACAGTTCCGACTCACCGTGAACTATGCGGCACCGACGCACTGGAGCATAACGCAGCGCCCGCGCCACCCCGACTCACTGGGGACATCTTCGCAGACAGTTCCGACTTACCGTGAACTATACGGCAACCGGTTCCGACTCACTGGAACCTAAGTTGGCCTGGCAAGCATATTCCTCGCCGTTCTGGTAGGCGAGTTAAATTTCCTGATTACTATCAGGCAGGTTTCGTGATCTTTATCACTGGTAGGGGGGTACTGTGGGGACTGTGTCTTACGTACCCATCCCTTGCATAGTTTTAAGAATGTAGTATTGTATAGAAGAACTTATTGTAATAATTTTTAGAAAGTTTCATTTTGTGTTTTTCCCACGAATCACATCTGCAAGCGATTTAAGTTATAGGTACTATTGTCTTTCATGATTCTTTACTTTTAGTTAAGGTTCTTCATTGTTCTATTATGTTTAGTTATCATGTATTGTACCCATTTGCTATTTATAGTTAAGCTTCATTGTTGTGTTATTTTTAGTTGTCTTGTATTGTACCCATTTGCATTTCTCGTGTTTTATTATACTTTTAAAAGGCAAACATTTTGCCGCTTCCATTGTTTAGGAACTGCAGATGTGGATTTGCCGCGTCCTTTGTTTAGTGAACGGCAGATTTGGGAGAGTTTTGGTTCGGAGCTTCAGTCTGTGCTGAACTACGATCGTGCGAGGTCCTCTCTGACCCCCGATCATATTTTACTCGCCGAAGCTCGCCGTAATAGTTTACGGCGAGCTTCGTGTTTCTAGTAGTTTTACCCTTCATGTAACATTATTTAATTTTACCTTTTCGTGTCAAGTGTAACTACTAGCTTTAGTTACTTGATATCGTAATAAATTAATCGCTACTTCTGTGTACAACTTACTTCAGTGTATCACTCGCCCAACGCTGCCACGAATTCCGCACAACATCGAAAAAAAAAACAAGTTCAAAACCCTCTACACAGACTACATACATCAGGCCAAAGAAAAACACTACGGCGCGGTACGGCTGACGCTCTCACAAACAATTGTGTTCAATGAACTTGAAAATTGCTTCTCCTCGTAATGATATTCATTGGAAGTACGGCACTACGTGTTTTCAGCTACGGCATTTTGTAGCGTGTCGTGTAAAGTGTGATACAGAAGAATAAAGTCGTATGTGCTGTTACTGCTTTAGTGAGCATTTATGAAAGGGTTGTGGAAAGTTGGATGAGCATTTTGATTTTGCTCGTGTTTATGACAGACTGTACAGATAATAAAAAAGATTATTATATTAGAAACACAGAATCCGTGAGAATTATAAGTTACCTGATGAGCATCGTTTGCTTGTCATAGTTGTCATATAGGTAATTTTGTGACATTAAAACACGATTTATCTTTTTCTTTGGGCGTATTTTTTCATAAATTATATTTGCCATTTAAGCCTATGTGAGTCATTGAAATGAAATGAAATTTATTTGCCAGAATATAGGTGCTTACATGATATGGTAAAATAATTTTAGTTTCACTATATTCGACTTATCAGTCGTGCAAATATTTGTAGGGTACATGCATAATAATATCATTTTTTTTCTCCGCATAAAGGCTCCTTCAAACAGGTGCGACACGCGATAAAATCGGGCGTGACACAAAGGCACCGCAAGTCGCGCAACGAGCGGTGTCTTTGTATCGCGCGCGATTCGCGTCGCGCGTCGCGCCTGTTTGAAGGAGCCTTATGCTGGGTATAATATAACAAAATCAGCCTATAATGTTCCCACTACTGAGACACAGGCCTCCTGTCGGTGAGACGGAGTGGGCCGTAATCCACCACGCGGGCCCAGTGCGAGTTGTTCGATGTCACATATCTTCGAATTCTTGGTTCTAGAACATGCCGGTTTCTTCACGATGCTGTTTCCTACACCGTTTTGAGAACAGTGGTGATGAAATAATTCACACAATGTAAACCACCTGTCTGGCTTCGAACATACGATCTACAGATATTTATGACGCTGAGTATAGTATATTCTTTTGAGTTTCATCGTGAACGACATCTTAGAAGACGCTGAATGATCTTACCTGCTAAACATAAGTGAATGTAACCACAGCTTAACAGAGAAAATTGTCTCTGATTCATGAGACGGGTGTAATGTTCCGCAGCGTTATTTAACATTGTAATATATTGAGCACCAAGATGGAATAGGTTGCGTTTTGCGAGCATTTTTCA
Organism: Luperina testacea; assembly: GCA_927399505.1. NCBI lineage: Eukaryota > Metazoa > Arthropoda > Insecta > Lepidoptera > Noctuidae > Luperina > Luperina testacea. The sequence continues at coordinate 7,667,072 of OV656777.1, read as the reverse complement.
CTGGAGCAGCCATTTTGTATGCCCATATGGGGATGTAGGTACATATATTATTTGTGTTTTAATAAAATTGTTGTGATAAATATATGTAATAGTTTGGTAAGAGTAAAGTGCTCTTAATTCCTATTGTTGGTTGTTGTTAGGTTGGTATTGGTTAAAAAAAGTGTTCTTTCCTTAGGTTTTTTTTTTATGGAACTGGTAGAATATTGAACATCATCAACTGTTAATTACGGATTCATATTTTCGTTTTTCGGTGTTTCGGTCCTCAGCAGAGTTTTTGAACGTTGTTGGATCTGAAATAGGTGATGATAACTATTGTACACAGTGGTACTTAGTGTGCCAAATTATCAATAGAAATAGGATTAAAGTACGCGCAAGTATGATTTTTTACTCTGAAAACTAAAACAAATGAATGTCATCCCAAATTGTCTCGATAAACGATATTCTCCGTAAAGCCCAAAAATATCCACATTTGCAACCTCAGACGCTGGCGCCGGCCGTTACCGACGCGACGTGTGAATCATGCGCATTCCTACACTTTACCATAAGGCTTTGACACTAGGATATGTTTGGCAGTTTCTAGGACATTTGTAGGCAGCCTGAGTATTGTTGCTACCGATAATTTTGACAGTTAATTCTATGAAGTTGTTATTCAAAACTTTGTGTGGGTTTTGTTAAGCACCACAGTTCAGTATGGGATTTAATGTTATTTGAAAGTTTAGTGATGGATGTCATAAATGTTTTGAGTGATGAATAAATGCCCACCTTTATTCTTGTGGGCGTCTTAAAATACAACTAAACTGTTAAAAGGGTGGGAAGCTGCATTTTAATAAATAACAATAAACTGCTATAAATATAACTATTTAATGAATTACTTGAAAGACCATGTTCAGCAGTGAAAATGAGAGTTAATTATTAAAGAACGAACTTGATCAGACTACAAATCAGTTTACTTTTTAGGCAAACAAATTTAAATTACTCTCAATAGGTCTAAATAACATGATTGCTAATCTAACTGAAAAAAATTGTGGTTCCTATTTCTAATTAAATTTCCCCTATTCATTTAAGGACCAAAATATTTGAGTACGCATTAAACAATTAATCATTACTCCATGTATCATGAGCAGACATTTACTTATTCATCCGAGCTTGGATTAAAAGCCGCGAGCAAAATTATGCAAAACAGCCGCCCAACGACGACGACTCACAATTAAATATAATTAAGCATTTTAATCTCATTGACCTTAAAACGTATAAAAACTGTCACGGCTTATTAACAATTAGTGTTGTACAACATTAGGGTTTTTATAGCCAAACGCCGAAAGAGGCCAATTACTTCTGCCAAAGCTTTAATTGCTTTAGTAATTGTTTGTTATGATTATACGAGTAAAACGTTCTTCATTAGTGTTTGTTTTAGTAAAATATTCTGGTTTCTAAGAATCTAGGCGATATGTAGTGTTTGTGGCTGGTGATTATTAGAATACTTAGGTACCTATCTTATTTATTAAAAATATTAAAATATCATATTTCCATTTGCTGTGGAATGATACCTATTTATATTTGTATATTTATTACACCCGTAATAAATATAATGATACCCTATCATCACAATAAGTATAACAAATTCATGGAGTATGTAAGGATCGTATCAGGTGGCGTCCTGTAGTTTCTGCTTACCTTAATGGGAAGAAGGCGTGAGTTTACGTATCTATGTTATTCATTTAAAGGTATCCTATCCTACATATTTTTAGCTGGTGACTAGCCACGGTAGCTAAAGTTTCGGCAGTCGCTCGGCCGAAACCAACAGCCCAACACTATCATCAGCAATTCTTTACAACGCCCACACTTCAAAAACCTTAGTGTAATAAATATAAAAGTCAATTCATATTTACAACCGTAATGTCAGTGTTTGTTACATTAAAGTTGTAATAACTGGAACTTATAATGGATTATGATTTAACTGTGCTCATATATTTGACGAAATGCTTTGTTTAAGTATCAATAAACTACAAGTAATTACGTTTGGCGACTTACATTAATATTGCGACTGTCTAAATCAATATTATTTTAGCAATGTTAGTCATGAGGAAACCTGTCCATATTTCAATATAGGGCGAAAAATCGCCAACCCAAAGTTCGCAAGGGCAACTTCGGTGATCAATTATCTGTATGAGAAGAGTCCTTTGCCCAGCAGTGGGACAAATATAGGCTGGTATTATTATTGATCTAATATTTTTTGGTTTCGGCTTTCGGTCTAACCGGACGCAACACTAGATACCCACTACTTTTTTAACTCACTGTTAGAAAAAAATCTCAGCACAATTTAATGGTTAATGCAAAAATAATTGCAAGCTAAGAAATTATAGGGTTAATATAAAAAAAATTGCAGAATAAATCATAGGCTTATTAAAAAAAAAGTGCAATGCAACGCCAATCAAAGTTCACTTCACATGACGCCGCACAATTTTGTTTTCTTTAACAAAAATCTGAAAGTTATTATCAATACCAACATAATTTACGCCTTTAAAAAGCGATATTACGCAAATAAACACTCAAAGCTTACCTCACTGATAATGTTATTTATTAAAAGCTTTCCGGCTTTTAAGAAAACCAAGTTGTATATCAGAAAGTTGCGAGATTATCATGTCGAGACTTGCTTAACATTAAAGGGCCGGTATCAAGTCGACTGTCCACTGCTATGTAGGATATGCATGGAGAGGTTTGCCACAATAGCTGCGCGGTTCATTTGTTTGCAAGGCTAGCTGTGCGTTTCATTGGTTTGCCAGTCGTTTGTAGCAGGGCCATGGGTCGCATTGGACGATCCTGCTTAATATAGGCGTCATAACAATCCTCCAGGTCGTAATTCTCTACGACTCAATGAACGAAACTGCGCGAAACCAACGCAAGATTGGCGGGACTAGCTAAGGAATTGACGTGGTTTCGAGTAAGGAATCGTTAAGTGGTCATAGTGAATTCGTATTTCCCAGGCCGTATTTCGGCCATGGCGGCCAATCTTAACGGCGACAAGCCTTCGGCGCGGGAGATATTACAGTGCACAAGTGTGTGCGCATACACAGGAGCACTCTCTCATCCTTCACTCTCATAGTCCGCCATAGGACTACATCCCATGATCCCATGATGGGACGGCAATCCGACACGAGCGGAGAGATCAGGCGCAGGACCAGGACCAACGGCTAAACTCCGGGCTCTTTATACTAAGAAATTCCTAATGGAAAACCCATTAACACTGCCCGACCTGACCCCACGCTTAGCAGCGACTGCAATCGCGAGACCAACGGGGCAGTTCATTTCATTGCAAATTTTCATACTAAGCGAAGCGAACAAGTGCGTAGCTTAGCCGTGGGTTGCTGTGGAGCGTCATCTTTAGAGATAAGCGACATATGCTGGGGTGTTGTCAACATAACTACACCCACTTGACACCTACGGACCAAGATGGCGCAAGTTGGGACACCACATAACTGTCCCCGAAATGTCGGAAGCGGTAAACAATTTGTTGATAATTTAAAGTGAGTCCAAATTTTACGGATACAGATTCGGCAAAGGAAAAGAGACATCTCTTCATTGGATAAGTTTGATGATACTTCCGAAACGATCGCATCATTACACGACAACTGTTAAAACCATGGATTTAGCCGGATTTCATTCAAAAACCGATCGCTGTTAGATTCGAGTTAAACTACTGTTACCTAGAAGTGCGGCCGTCACGTAACGGCCGCAGTGACGGATATTATGAAAATGATGGCAGCTGGGTTTGACTTCACGAGAGTCAAAAATCGCTCTCTAGGAAAACACACCAGCTTACTTTCATAAAGAACGTTTCAGTGACGTCATTGTCTGGTAAAGTTCAGATTCTATGTGGCGGTCAACGCTTTTCTAGGATTCCGGAGTTTAAAGCTCTCGTATTTTTACTGTTTTAGACTTAAGGATACTGCGTAGCACACTAACAGTAAGAATGGCGTTCATTTTGACGGTTCAACAAAATTCATTGCGTTATTTACGTTGTTGAGCAGATATATTTTTCAAACATATGACGCAATGGATTAGCAATATCTTTCAAAGTGATTCAGATTGTGATTTATAGCAATTTGCGATTTACAGCGATTTACGCAATTCGGGTGCAGAATTTGAAAACATTTATCGGCGACTAACGATTACTTTCATAAAACCAATACAGCGATGTAAAAAGAAACACGCAAGAAAGTTAATAATCTCTCCAATGCTAATTGGGCCAATTTACTTCAAGTCTTCGATTAAGAGTTAATGCCATACAGTTAGCGCGAAAGTGAAAAATAATTGCCAGTCTCAGACTATATGAATGTGAATCATTGGATAGTAATTATCGTACATGCTTTTAATCTATCGCGTAGATAGAGATATCGTATGTTCGATAAACTGACAGAGCGAATGAGAGTGAAGCTTATGAATATCATTCACTCTTTTGATGGTTAAAAGGATACAAGCTTATTAGTGGATAACGATGCTGTAAATAACAATGAAAGTATAGTATTAGATCTGGCTTAGGCTGGCCGCATACGTCCGGTTTCCTGATCAGGAATTCAGATTCGGAGACCCTGTTATACGTTCTTATATTTTCCGTTCGGAAACCCTGTCAGAAAATATAAGAAAGTATGCGCTTAGAGACGATTTTGTATGAAATGCACGCATTCAGGGCCTCCGAATCTGAATTCCTGATCAGGAAACCGGACCTATGCGGCCGGCCATAAACCGAGCACCTAGACAAAGTGTAATTCTTTCAGCGATAACGATGATGAGAAAGTCTAAAATATATTGAAACTGACATAGATTACCGAAAAGCTTGTGACAATCCTGTTGAAAGTCCTTGTAGAAATGAGAAACGGTCTGAAAGCGATTGCTTGTCTAGGCCCTCTGGTGACCCAATTTCTTAAACCAAGCAAGTTGAGACAAGAGTATTAATAGTGTCATAAATATTAAATAACTACAATGATACACTGCCAGCATTCTTCAAAAATTCTCCAAAAAAGGCAAGATCAGCATTGCTAATAGAGTTTTTACAACGCATCATTTAAAGCTTAACAGGTGTTTATGTTGCATCACATACACTTTAAGTTGGGCGCCTTGAATTGATTCATGTGCCCACACCTCACGTCGTAGGTTTGTATCACCGGAGACACGCATTCTTAACACATCGATTTGGAACTAAAAAGGTTTTGGCAGTTGGTCAAAAAACTATAAATGTCAATCTAAATAATGTTGTTAAAACTAACAAAAAAATATCAAAACTCAAAATGATGTTATTAACACTGGATTTAAAAAATGACATCGTAATATTAATTCAGAACAAGTATTGCAGAAACTATGTTTTTAGGACTATATGATAACTGAAAATCTTTTGAAAACGTTTATAAAATAAACAATTATCATAGGACAGACAATTTTTTTAAAGCTAGTAATAGTTAGTCGTTAACCCGTATATTTTTGGAAGATATCACTAACACGTCTATTATGTTAAATATAAAACTACGAACCTTTTAGACCGGACCCTCGTATATCTCCAAGTATTGCTGCTATAATGTCCTGAACTAGACGGACACAGTAGTAACTGGAGGCTGTTCGGTCTCGGCTGCCTCTGCTTCTTAACTCTTAGCTTCACCACTTCATCTACTTCTAACTTCTCTAGTTTCTTCTCTTTCTTTCCTTCTTTGATTGGCGGCTTCTTGGAGTCCACACTCCATCTGCGCTCGTCCATTATCCTTTCTTCCAAATTCAAATGATCCAACCTCTCTTTGATAAAACTCCTTGTACGAATCAAGTCAGGAGTCGTATCCAGGTTATCATGTCTCCTTATTTCTATAGGAGACAAAGGAGGTCTTCTAGGCTCAAAGACAACTTTGGAGTACTCGTTACTTCGACGCCACATACGGGGCGAGAGTGGCCAGAACCGCCCATTTTGCTGACCAGATTCCATCACCATTTTGGATTTTTGTCACTTCATAAATTCACAATTCATTCACTGACTTTCTCGATGCTAAAATTAGAATTTATAAAATAAAAGCTTTAAATCCTCAGACACTTATTTAAATGTACAATTAAATAGCTTAACGTTGGTAATATTATTCAAGACTAACACTGAACACGTCCGTTACATCTGTAAGCTATTCATATACTAAACCTTGTTGAAATGAAAAGTGCATAACAAACGCGCCCACGCAATCAATCATGCGAAACGTCTACAGGAACCATAGATAAAGATGGAATGACTATTTCGATGAGTCAAACAGTAGTACAATTGTCGTAAAATGTATTAGAAATTGTTTTTTTGGTTATTTTTATTTTCCTCAAAGGTAAATAACATTATTTTCTTAGTATCATAAGAGAGAAAAGTTTTTCTACAAATGTTTGGCTTTCTAGGTAAAGACGATAATAATTTGAATAAATAAACTGTTTTCAAAAGCATAGGGATAGATATAAATTGTCGGCTTGTACAAACAGAAAAATTATGTCAAAGCAAATTAGAAACGACCTAATAAAACGACCCAACAATCCTGTTGAAAGTCCTTGTAGAAATGAGAAACGGTCTGAAAGCGATTGCTTGTCTAGGCCCTCTGGTGACCCAATTTCTTAAACCAAGCAAGTTGAGACAAGAGTATTAATAGTGTCATAAATATTAAATAACTACAATGATACACTGCCAGCATTCTTCAAAAATTCTCCAAAAAAGGCAAGATCAGCATTGCTAATAGAGTTTTTACAACGCATCATTTAAAGCTTAACAGGTGTTTATGTTGCATCACATACACTTTAAGTTGGGCGCCTTGAATTGATTCATGTGCCCACACCTCACGTCGTAGGTTTGTATCACCGGAGACACGCATTCTTAACACATCGATTTGGAACTAAAAAGGTTTTGGCAGTTGGTCAAAAAACTATAAATGTCAATCTAAATAATGTTGTTAAAACTAACAAAAAAATATCAAAACTCAAAATGATGTTATTAACACTGGATTTAAAAAATGACATCGTAATATTAATTCAGAACAAGTATTGCAGAAACTATGTTTTTAGGACTATATGATAACTGAAAATCTTTTGAAAACGTTTATAAAATAAACAATTATCATAGGACAGACAATTTTTTTAAAGCTAGTAATAGTTAGTCGTTAACCCGTATATTTTTGGAAGATATCACTAACACGTCTATTATGTTAAATATAAAACTACGAACCTTTTAGACCGGACCCTCGTATATCTCCAAGTATTGCTGCTATAATGTCCTGAACTAGACGGACACAGTAGTAACTGGAGGCTGTTCGGTCTCGGCTGCCTCTGCTTCTTAACTCTTAGCTTCACCACTTCATCTACTTCTAACTTCTCTAGTTTCTTCTCTTTCTTTCCTTCTTTGATTGGCGGCTTCTTGGAGTCCACACTCCATCTGCGCTCGTCCATTATCCTTTCTTCCAAATTCAAATGATCCAACCTCTCTTTGATAAAACTCCTTGTACGAATCAAGTCAGGAGTCGTATCCAGGTTATCATGTCTCCTTATTTCTATAGGAGACAAAGGAGGTCTTCTAGGCTCAAAGACAACTTTGGAGTACTCGTTACTTCGACGCCACATACGGGGCGAGAGTGGCCAGAACCGCCCATTTTGCTGACCAGATTCCATCACCATTTTGGATTTTTGTCACTTCATAAATTCACAATTCATTCACTGACTTTCTCGATGCTAAAATTAGAATTTATAAAATAAAAGCTTTAAATCCTCAGACACTTATTTAAATGTACAATTAAATAGCTTAACGTTGGTAATATTATTCAAGACTAACACTGAACACGTCCGTTACATCTGTAAGCTATTCATATACTAAACCTTGTTGAAATGAAAAGTGCATAACAAACGCGCCCACGCAATCAATCATGCGAAACGTCTACAGGAACCATAGATAAAGATGGAATGACTATTTCGATGAGTCAAACAGTAGTACAATTGTCGTAAAATGTATTAGAAATTGTTTTTTTGGTTATTTTTATTTTCCTCAAAGGTAAATAACATTATTTTCTTAGTATCATAAGAGAGAAAAGTTTTTCTACAAATGTTTGGCTTTCTAGGTAAAGACGATAATAATTTGAATAAATAAACTGTTTTCAAAAGCATAGGGATAGATATAAATTGTCGGCTTGTACAAACAGAAAAATTATGTCAAAGCAAATTAGAAACGACCTAATAAACTTTAACCATTGAAACGAGTTGACCCTAAATGAGACAATTTTTATCAATTTCTATCATTTGTGAATTTTACATCAATTAGTGGAATTGAGGGCAGCGACCGACAAACCTCGGGTCATTATGGTCAAGCGGCGCTAGCAATAAAAACTGTGTTTGTGTCTTTTATTACAATTTGGCCCAGCTATAACAGGATCTGCGTACATTTGGCGTAGTTTTAACGGCTTTTTTTCCCCCCATCTATAAATCGTTAAACATGGGTAATTTAAGATTGTTGCACTTTCCGTGAGGAAATGGCTTAAAGTAAACAGATTAAAATCTTACGAGAGCATTTGCTTGTAATTTATAGGTAACGGAAACAATAGTTTAACATTGTGTTGTTTTGGCTGTTCCAAAATCTCTACAATCTTTGAAGCTTCTACTGCCATTTTAGGAAACGAAATCGTGAGACCTTAATAAAGCAAAAAAAGCGGGACCCTAAATACCTTTTAGCATTTTTACAGCACGAGGGGGATCGCAAACTGTTGACGACTCCTAACGACGCACTGATAGCCATAAACTGTCGAGTAGTCGTAATGGCTACGGTATCGGATGTCGCCGAATAGCGCTGCATACTAAATGCTGGCTCAGGAAGCGGGTGACAGGACGCTAATATATGCGCGTATAGGCATGCTAATGTACTGATAGAGTACATAGATAAAGTGTTAGTGGATACAGAGCTTTGCATGGGAGTGAATTAGAGATGAGCTTTTGAAAAATGTGCCTAAATACATAGACTGTTGATTTTTAAATGTAATATTTCCTATATATTTTGCCAAAACGGTGTGCAAGCAACTTTATACTCTAGCTACTTAAGCCAACCGCAGAATAAAGTCAGAAATTGGATTTTCTCCCAAGCTACTTGTTTTATCTGATTCACCGCTTGCATTCAAGGAAAATAACCTCAAAAAAAATCTCGAAACTCTTGAACACATTCTAAGGCACATCTTAACAATACTTCCATAACACTACATATCGATAACAGGAAACGGAGATAGTACTTAAAGTCTTAAACAATAAAACGAAACAAAAACCCCAAGTCTAAGAAAGGAGTCGCAGGATATAACGAAAGGACTCAATGGCTGAATCAACGGAAGTGTTCGATGCGTTCGACATTAATATTACAACAGAGTTGAGTCAGCGACTAGTAATTCTTGAAATTGAAACGAAATCAATACTTGTTGACATTGTGGAGTCAATGTGTGGGATGCGTCGGACATTATTGCTTGTAGCTTGGTTTGATGTGATAAGTTATTTAATATCAATTGTGGTTCACCTCTGGTTATATTAGTCTCCTGCTACTGTCTGAAGTTCTTTTAAATCGATATCCATAATCGGCCTAGAATGTTCCCACTGCTGGGACACAGGCCTCCCCTCCGTGAAAGGGAGTGGGCCGAAATCTAACACGCGGGCCCAGTGCGAATTAGTAGATGTCACGTGTCTTCTAATTTTTGATTCTAGAACACGCCGGTTTCTTCACAATGTTTTCGTTCACCGGTTTTGGGAGCAGTGGTGATGAAATAATTTATACAACTTAAAGCGCCCGTCGATATTTGAACCTACGTCCTACAGCTCGTAAGTCCCGGCCGGTATCACTAGGCCACCATGCTCTCAATCGATATCAGTAAAGTTTTATTCATCATCATCGGTTTTAACAGTCCGCAGCTGGATATAGGCTTCTTTAATCTCACGGCAAAATTTTATTCATGAACATTTATTTAAATCTTTTTAACTGTATGTGTACTTGTACGCCACGCCTTTCGGGGAAATCCTTCGTAATGTTTCGTAATATTATGTGAGGGGTTTACCGAACGTAAGTTTCTAATTTATAATATCTAATCTTCATAATCAGCCCATGCTTGATGTATTGCCAAGTGTGTGTAAGCGGGTTCACCCGCATATGTATCGCAAAATCTTATATCCTAATTCAGGTTATGGTCTACCCATGTGCCAAATTTCATCCAAATTCGTTCAGTTATTTTAGCGTCAAAGCGTAACAAACAAACATAAAAAAAATCAGACCTTTACTCTTTATAATATTAGTTTAGAAAAGGAAGGATAAGAAAGAAATGATACTGGTGGTCCAACCACGGACGCCTAATGGCATCGCAGACGACTTAGTCATAGATGACGAGACTAGCTTGATGCATATAGGCGGGCCATATAAATTCATGACCAAGTTGAATGGAAACAAGAAAAGGAGGCATTTTCCCTGCAGCAGGATCAATTATTATTAATTTACTGGTAGTATAAGAAATATAGTAGCAGACGATGATTGCAGAAACTATGGTCTTTTATTTATATGAAACTAGCTGACCCAAGAGACGTTGTCCTGGTTTTAATTCGAAAGACACGTGGCGACATTTATTATCATAGTAACGTTATTGTTGTTTCCTCAGGAACAGCACTTTTTTTCGGGAAGAAAGATACCCTATGTCCGTTTCTGTACACCTGACAACGTATATGCAAAATTTCAGGACGATCGGTTTAGTGATTTAGGCATGAAAAGGTACACTACCGCTCAAAAGTATTTGGCCACCTAGTAAAATACATTTTGTAAAAGTCTAATTGAGTGAAACTACTTCATAACTATTTTAACATGTTTATTAGCCATTTTTAGACATAGCTCTTGCTATGTCTAAAAATGGCTAATAAACAGTAATCATGGCTAGTAAAAGTTTCACTCAATTAGACTTTTACAAAATGTATTTTACTAGGTGGCCAAATACTTTTGAGCGGTAGTGTAACAAACAAACAAACTTACTTTCGTATTTATAATATTAGTTAGGATTAGGATTTACTGGTAGTCTAAGAAATATAGTAGCAGACTTCTACTACACCAGCAAGTCTTTCTTAGAAACTATATTCTTTTAACTATAAGAAATTCATCACATTGACTACCTTCATAGTTGATGTGGGGAAATTCTTATAAATAAAAATAACATAGTTTTGTAATACAACGAACGGTTATATTATTAACTCCGCTAGGTCAACAACATCATGTCAACGTGTAGGATGAGCATACGCAATGGAGTTGCGTGCCTCCATACACGTAGTATGGATGGCGCGGTGATTAACGCATTATGAATCAATAAATCCTTCACAAATATTGTAATTTATAAGCACTTACGTTGTATTATTTGTATTGTAAGGGATCAAGGGTAAAATGTGGTGGGTTAAAACGTTGTGTCGGGTCCTTTATATACAGGGTAAAACATTAACAACCTCTTAAGAGGTCATTGTACTCATCATTATGAACAACTTTTACTATGGGACCAAACCTGAAATCGCGAAATCACTGCTGATTACATAGCAAGTAGTGTTATACGAATTTGTGTGGGGTAAGTACAACTTAAAATTGAAAAATATAAACATTTTTACAACAAAAAAAAAGAAGAAAGTGGGTTGTTTTTTATTGTAATATTTTTTTTTATTATTTAAAATCATAATGTCCACCTCACAGCTGAAGTGAAAGACTGACAGCTAACTTTTGGAGGGCACTGTATATCAGTAGCAAAACAGAAGAAACGGGAGGCCTATACAGCAGTGGGTGTGGGTGATTCCGGACTGAAATGACGACGATCAATACAGATTTCGGAGTCGTCCGTAGCTATATTGGCGAAAGATGATGATAAATAAAAAACCATAAATAAAATTGTAGATATTATTACTTCTTGGCTGGAAAATATTCTACCTATTTTATAAACAAAATATTTATCGGGAAATAAATTACGTCAAAGTGAGCATTATCATGAATGAGCATCGTTTTATAGATCTCAACGGGCCTTGAAAGTAATATTTTACCGTCATTACCTTTTTGCTTCCTATCGCAGATTGTGACACAATTGATAATATCTCCGACTCATTTAAAATACATTTGTGTTGAATCATATTTTTTTCGGAAATCTTGGCTTATTTCCAAAAATGATTTTAGTATGAGTCGATCACAATTAGTTGTTCTAACGTTATCTATTGTAACTTATGAATGAAATATCCTTCTATATGCAACAACATCAAAAACACATTCAAACAGCATTACTTGATTCGTATCTAATTGAAAAGATATAACCAAGTGATGACTGGTCCCATCACTGGCCATTCATTGTTTACAGTAGCTATAAGCGAAACAAGGAAGGCACTTGCGGACTGATCGTATCTTTCCACGGCGCTTAATTGTGCAAGTTATGGGCTTACAATTTCTACTATAATAATCCCTTAGTTTGTGAATAACTTTGGGACTTATGGACTTGTGAACGGGGTGGCGGCAAACCAGACACCTGTTCATAACTTTAAGGCTCCTTGAAACAGGCGCCACATGCGATAAAATAGCGCGCGACATAAAGGCACCGCAAGTCGCGCAACGAGCGGTGCCTTTGTGTCGCGCGCGATTATATCGCGTGTCGCGCCTGTTTCAAGGAGCCTTAAAGTTATGAACAGGTTTCTGTGTGTTGAGTACACTTAATAATAATACACTTAACAAAAAGCAAAGTGGACGAAGGGGAGGAGTATGTCTGTGCGTATAGTCAACTGATATGGTTGATTAGATCGCTGTCGAAGAAATCGACCGTAAGGGATATCGACGCGAAAAAATCGAGTAGTAGCTTTTGACCGTGTAGACATAATGATGGAAAAATTCTCATTACATTTATTCATTACACATTGTCTTAATAAATGCACGTAGTTCCATTTATTAAGAAAAGAAAGACGACAAAGACCATAAAATAGAATCAGACAAAGGAAAGGACATAATTTTAAAAGCCGACGATATGACAAAGACAATAACTCATTACCCACAATCAATGAGTAATTCTTTCCAGAAATTTCGTCCCGCACTCATCCTCCTAAGAAAGCTTCAAATAACCCTGGTGCAAGCATTGTTGGTGACAATAGCCGGAAGCCGTCGGCACTGTATGTGACTGATGCCGTACAAGGTGTGCTAATACCATATGCAGTCGTGGTCGCTTACTGTTGGGAGTTATGAGCTGATGTGACTTTGATGAAGTTGAAGAATGACGTTTTGGAATGCAGTGATGTGCAGTCTAAAGGTGGATGTTGTGTACTTTACAATTTACGTTGCCAGTTGCCATTATATAGAAGGTAGCTCAAAAAGGTTGACTATGCGAATTCAAAGAGGTCTATATTCGGCGAGGTCAAACTTCAAGCGTTCAGAATGATCTAATAATGACGACTCGTTTCCTACATATTCCCAAGTAGCGCATTACTTGCACTATAAGTTCTTGTAAACTTTTAAGTAACTGTTGCTAAGGCTCTGAGAAAAACGTCACTATATCTATATTTTATTAATAAAACAGTCAACTTCTTAAGACAAATCGTGACTACGTACCTACCTATTACCTAATATATACTCAAAGGAAATGAATGTAGTATGCTTAGCAATAAAGGTGATCAAAAGAAACTATATAGTTAACAAGTCCCCGAACAAAATGAACATGCATTTTAACAGGGCTTTCAAAAAGCAAATTCCGGTTACCATTATTTTCGATCAGCAGCTGTCTCCTGTCAAACTGCAGTGAAATCCGGTAGTCGGCCATTTTAGACTGCATAGCAGTGTGCCAGATATTTGGAATAGCCGTGAATGCCGTGATTTGGGCCAACGTCCATAAAGGCCGGCATCAAATGAGTTTATTTGTCTTTTGTTTTAGATTAGTGCATGGTTTATTAAATGGATGAGAATTATTGGAATGCGTTTAGTGAAAGTGTGAGTTGCATTTACAGTTGTTTGATGCCTGATGCGATGGAAGAAGCTGAATTTCTTAAAGACAAGCCGATATAGTGCATTCCTAAAATCTTCTTATCTTCTTTTTGCTAATGACAGTTATACCAAAATACGAGACATGTATTGGATTCAGAAGACCAATTTAAAAAAAATATTATAAGATCATTATTATCTGCCGCAAATATGTCAAATCTTTGCGAATTTACTTACACCATTCACAGCACCAGCTAGTGAATTTATATCAGACGATTTACACTTTTAGCCTAAGGGCTGTAGAAACGAAAACACCTATCATTCAAGAAGTGAAAGCCATACAGACCTGTCACATACCAAACTCGAATTACTTTTAGCCCCAGGACTTCATAAGAGCTATAATTTCGCAAGCACAACACGCAAATGAGGTGTAATAATTCAAGCATATATGCTGTGCCGTGGTCTTATCAGTCATAAGCCCGCAAGCCCGGGTCCCACAACGCATGGTCAAACCTGACATATGGCCGCCATCAATCACTGCGCTGATTTATCTGCTTGTTTCCGCATATCATCGGATTCCGATGTCATTTGTTTCGCTTTCATTGTGAGCTCCCGCGGGATTATGTGAGAAAGCAATTTTGTACAGTCTTTTGTTTTTATGTGTTTGGGGATTGGTGGAAATATTTCTGTGGACATAAAGTTACAATGTAATAGCTTTTTTTTTCACTTTTTTGTCACAAGTGTTTGCTATAAATCTATACATTTTCTCCCACAATAAGACCTTTCTATGTTTTAGAACTAAGAGTTAGTTTCTAAATTAGTTAGACCAAGTAAACTTTTGCATCTTTCTATTCCGCTCCAACGTTATTACTACCAACTTTCTGAGTACTTTACTTCCAATCACATAGTTAGATTCTTCATTAACTACTACCTAATCTTACTAACGACCACAAACTTCAACTGCAGCCATGTGAATCGAACCAAAATCTGTAGCCATGACTTGGCCAAGTCTGAAGCCAAACTTGGTAATATCATCACTGGTCGATAGCTGAATGGAAACTGCTTCGTAACGCCACTTAATAGGTCAATGAAGGAGTATGTTTGCCAAGTTTGGTGTATGTGCCAAGTATTGGAACTTTGTGGTATTTGAACGATGGTTCCGAAAAAATTGTGTTCAGTTTTGGTTCATTAGTGTGGTCATAGTACATTCAATTTTATTTGGAGGGCAAAGATAGAATACTGTGTTTAATGTATAAGCTATATGGTACAGATTTCTAATTCCTTGTTTTAAATGGTATCTGCCCTCTATGCCCCAAAAAATGCAGCCATAGTGACATCTGCGCTGCCACAGACGATGCCGCGGAAGTGGCGTACTTTTGGGCCAACAAAATATAATTCACTGCCGTGCCATCGACACGACGAAGAAGAAGTGTATTCTTCTAGCTTTATTAATACTTATTTGTGTCTTTATTTTGACGTGAAAAATCCTGTATTGACATAAAGCTTGTCTTTATTTTTCCTTACCGATCGTATAAACAATAACATCATAATCAGCCTATTCCCACTGCTGGGACACAGGCCTCCTCTCTTCGAGAGGGGGTGAACTGTAATTTACAACGTGGGCCCAGTGCGAGTTGGTAGATGTCATATGTCTTCGAACATGAAACCATTGTACACCACATGCAAATACTATGCTTTCTAGTTTTCCTCCTCCTTATTCATAAAATATGTCTTAAGTATCATTATAATGAAGTACATCTACAAAAGCTTTAATCTCAACACAACACCAACAGACAAACTTTTCGCCAGAACACGAACCATTCACAAAAGTAGTATCTACGAAAATCTTAACGGTAGAATCGCATGTCCTCCACCGATTTCATGTTTGCCTAGTAACACAGAAACAAGTTAGAGAACCGAATGTTCCACTGTATTGTTAGTTTGTAACTACTGACCAACTGTGAAACACTAAATTGGTTGTAAACATTATGGAAACGAGTCGAAAGCGTGCAGTTTACTTCTTGTAACTAATGCGTATTGTGAAACGTCATATAAGTGGGGCATGAAAAGTGCAAGTTACCTTAGAAGTCCGGAGACGAATTTAAAGGAACTTTCCTCTAAATTCGTAATCTTTCCAGTTTCTTCCAGTTAAGGACTTTTGATCAAGTATCCCTACTAGATATGGTAGAAGGCTTGAATAAAGGTTTATGATTGACAAGGGAAAAGAAGAGAATGAAGAAGAATTGATGATAATGGTTATAATTATAACAGTTAGGACAGTAAAATATTATAATTTAATAAAGGATCTCTTTGTTTGCTCTTTGCAGATTGTACGGAGTCACCGAACGTGCCGTAAAAACTCTTTTTTCCAAAATTTTATTCCATGAATTGTTCTTGATTGATAAAACCAAACTACAATAAATGAAGATCAAAAAGACTACATTTATTATTGATCTATCACTTTCTTCTGTTAGTAACGTTTAAGATGTGAAGTCGAATGTTACATAGTTTGCGTTCACGTAAGTGGGTCGAGTCTAAAGGAATTAGAGGATTATGTTACGATGTCTGAGAAAAACTGTACTCCTGTTGTGTTTGGCAAGATTTATTTATA
The DNA here is from genome assembly GCA_927399505.1 of Luperina testacea. Lineage (NCBI taxonomy): Eukaryota > Metazoa > Arthropoda > Insecta > Lepidoptera > Noctuidae > Luperina > Luperina testacea. The sequence goes on along the minus strand of OV656777.1, from coordinate 7,650,492 downwards.
TATTAGATTAGTTGGGAGTAGTTTTGTAATAGAGGATGAGCGCATTAGTGGCTGTAGGGGGTCCAGTATTTTACGATGTGGGATACTTAAACACTTGTATATTTGTAGCAGCAATAGAATTAGGTACTTTCCTTGACCATAAAAGCTACCACGTTCTTTTGAACAAGAATGTCGAAAAAGGATGAACCTATTAACTGAATGAAATATACGTACGATGTGGGGGTGACAATACGACAGTAAATACAATACATGGGAGTGTTTTCAAAACATCAAATGAGAATCCAAACATCTAAATTAAAAAAAAAATGTTTTTTGCAAGCAATTTAAATATTAGTGAAATGCTTGTGACTGGGTTTTGCCAATCAGCCGTCTAGCCACAGTGACTAATTGGATATGTAGGTAGGCTTTCTCATACTGATACATATAACTGGAAAAACCTCAACCCCTGTCATACAGGCTGTCCTAGTTTAGGTGTCGAGACCACATTGACGTAACCTGTACTGAAAGTTTTAGGAAATAAATTACTATTATTTTATTGAATTTTTGTTTGTAGACTGGGAACGTCGTTAGCTATATAATTTATTGTCGTTCAGTGAATTCAAAGAAAAGATAGAGTATTATTTCGATAAAATGACAATTAAACTGTTTATTTCTGAAAAATACTTTAAGACTCCTGCAAACAAGCGCGACCGGCGGTGCCTTTGTGTCGCGCGCGATTTTATCGCGTGTCGCGCCTGTTTGAAGGAGCCTTAACTTCTTCGAAATATATTTGGGGCTTTTCCGTAAACGAAAAGATGTAGGTTTTATACCTATATAGAAATAGTCGTGACCTTTTCCTTAACAATATGAAGCACTACAATCGCAATTACATTAACCTACATTTGCGATATTAAAACGTTTCTGAGAGGGATGTTGTTCGTCATAATATTCTGAGTGATGTGAGTAATTTGACTAAGGAGGATAAAAATATGACTATATAGATATACTGGGTGGTAGGGAGATCAACGCGAAAACTGTATCCATGAATTCAGCACATGAATCTAGACCCCATAGCGTAGATGTCTTTCAGGTTGCGCGTCGATATCCTTTCAACCCTGTACCTACCTATTGTATTAGCCAGGTTTGCTAAGGTGACACTAACTGAAATTTTAACTGAACGTTTTTGCATAAGGAATGACACAAAAGCCACCTTCATGGAAGACGCCCGTGTTAATGTTAAGTATTTGAAATCAGATGACAAGCTTGTTGTTTATGGTTGTTGTTAAGTAAAAGATGACACGTAAAATTAAACAAAACCTTTTTTAAATGAACATACAGAAAAAATGTACAGCATAATCAGCCTATTACGTCCCCACTGCTGGGACACAGGCCTCCTTTCTATGAGGGGGAGTGGGCTGTAATCTACCACGCGGGCCCAGTGCGGATTGGTAGATGTCACATGTCTTCGAATTTTTGGTTCTAGAGCAGTAGTGATGAAATAATTGACACAGAGGATAACGTCTGTCAGGGTTCGAATCTACGACCGACAAATCGTAGGTCGCGGCTGTTGCCACTGGGCCATCACTACTCATTAGCCAAATCATCATCTTTACGCCACTCAATAAGCAATACATGATTTTGAGATTACAATAATTTGTCTCCTTTTTTACTGAATTCTGCTGAAACAGTTCAAAGATTCATAAGTTTTCCTTAAACAACAACAACTGATTGAACTAGAATTTCAACACTTCAAAGAGAAAACGTACGCGTATCAAAACAAACAGTTACTGCGAGATTCCTAAATTGATTCGGCTAGCGAACTGTTGGAGTGTTGCACAAACATGCGTGTAACGAAATCGCAGTGAGGGTAGTATGGAAATACATATATACAAGAGCATGAGGAAATGAATGACGAGAAGCTTAGTTAGGAGGTAACAAATCGGCGAGTTGTGAATGGGATTGAACGAACTGCAAGAAAGCATGAGGAAGGGTGCTCTAGAAAGGTGGGCAAGGAAGGTTTTACATTGTGTCCTTGAGGACACGTTGGAGTCGAAAAAAGCAGGCAAAAGACCATACATATTTTTAGAGATTAGCTACACTAAGGGCGATTTTGGGGGAGGGCTGATGAAGGGCGATTTTCACCAATAAAACAACGTGATAATCACGTAAACCGCATTCAAGAGATGTCAGTTTCACTTTTGCTGTGGAATATTTGACACTGACAGTGCTTCAACACAGTTTGAGTAGATGTGCTGATCGTGTTTAGTTTCATTGGTGAAAATCGCCATATGCCTCTGAGATATAAATAATATGGCAGATGTAGTGAATACACATTATAGAGTATTCTATTCTATTCTACTCGATGTTTGCGATGGGAGATAATGCCTTTGATAATATTGTGCTTACTTTACTACCAAACAAAATTGGAAAGAAGGACACAGGACATGAAAACAAAACACGCACCGCTCAATTGACCACACATATGACAATTAAGGACAATTACAACGATATGGCACGAACAGCTGAAACACTAAATAAACATCTAAACGATTTTCCTGTTCACGGAATTGCGGAAAAAAATCCAATTAGGTACACTTCATGGTGAGCAATAACGAAATAGGTGATTATACTACGGTTTAAAACTCAATAATTCTTTCAGATCTTGAAAAGAAGATAAATCAAAAGTTACGGATACGATGCGCAACAAAAATAATAAAGACAATGAAATAAATATCCAATGACGCAAATCGATACTAATATTATAAATTCGAAAGTTACTTTGTTTGAATGTTACCTTTTCACGCCTAAACCACTGAACGGATTTCGATAAAATTTGGCAAGGAGATACATAGATGGCATCCTAGGGAAAGACATAGACTACTTTTTGACCCGGTAGCAAGTTCCCGTGAGATAATTTCCGACATCCAAGCGGGCGAAGCCGCGGGCAGAAGGTAGTGTCTATAAATAAACAAATAAAATAAAGTAATATGGGATCCTTGTTAGATCCTAATCGTGTCCCGGGGGAAACTGTTGCACAAAGCAGAAAGATATACAGAATGCCAAGTTTATACAACGAGCGAAAGTAGGCGCACGCACACATAGACGTGTACGTACGGAGACCTCGAATGCATGTCGCGAGTACACGTGCACTCGCTGTTCGTAAAGTGTTTTTAAGGAAAGGCAGTGGCGAGATAGTGCTTCCTTACCGAACCCATAAGTTCCACCAGCTGAAAATCTCCCCACCTGAACATTAGTCGCCTTGGCTTACCCAACCTGGGTTCCCAGGTTGGCTGAAGCAAGGGAAACCTGAGAAGGTTGAGATTAACATATGACTCCGCCCTGGAGTATAGATGTGGTGCTGTCCCACAAACAATTGGGCCACTTAATATCGTGTCCAGCGTGTCCTGTTCCCTGCACATTACAGGAACTGATGGACGCACCTGAAGGTCCCAAAGTAGTATCCAACTTCTGGGGGATTACTTAATATTTCCGTCAACGAAAATACGGCCCCATCCGAAAGTGGTCGCAACTTCAGAAGAGCAAATACATATCGAAAATAGGGACAACTGTCAAATCGTCTTGTCATTCATTCTTAGTTCGGGCCCCGAACTAATAATATGTCTGAAAGTGATACAGAGTAGAAATCACCTTACGAATAATAGGAAACACTCGTAACTTCGACCGAAACTGCGGATAACGCACATTGCCATTGACACGCTAAGGCGGCGTACTATCGCTCCCAATTAGAACGCCGCGGCGTCCTAATTGGGAGCGATAGTACGATGGCGCGATGCGTTTTTCATCTCACGATCAAAGTGGTCGTGCGATGACCTAACAGGTGTCCTAATAGATCGCGCGATTTCCATCGTGTGATGTCGTCGCTCGATGGCTGGCGTCGCGCTCACGCCACTTTAACTATGGCTCTTTACAGAGATGCGCAGTTTTTGCTGTCGGGCAATATTGCTTTAAAAATTGCAAATGACATTGAAAAAAGGAAACGTAGACAACATAAAATACTTTATAGATCCCTGTTGCTTTGATTACATGATCGCACGATCAAACGCATCGTACGATCGTTATTAAGCATTTCATGTGCTCGCACGATTACTTGCGAGATTCAAATAGGACACTCTGATGAAATCTGTATGTTTGAACTCATCGCACGACGAGAAAGCATCGAGTCATCGTGCGATCTTCGCCAAATAGGACAACGCCTTAGAAGAAGCTGCGTGTCTGTGCGTTTTCCGCTCATTGTATGGAGTTTACCTTCTGTACCTACATATTTTGTGATTGTGTCTGTTGTTATTATTGAGCTAAGGATCGTTACCGAGGTCGTTCACTTCTATCGTAAAAGCGTTCCTTTTTTTTGTAACCTTTAAGGCTCCTTCAAACAGGCGCGACACGACACGCGACACAAAGGCACCGCAAGCCGCGCAGCGAGCGGTGCTTTTGTGTCGCGCGCGATTATGTCGCGTGTCGCGCCTGTTTGTAGGAGCCTTTTACTGGTGGAAATAATATAATTAATTTTATTTAGAATGCCTATTTAAAGTGATATAGGATTTGTTTTGTGTGAGTTCTGGGTATTTACTTTTATTTTAGGAACGGTTCCACACAATTAATTTAGGAACTCTATTTTTAGATAACTTTCATGTTATTTTCGACCACCCCTTACAAATAGGTGGTTTCAGAGTATCAGATACAATTGGGTATAAAAAGGCATAACAAAATGGAGAGCGTGTAAGTGCAGGCTGGTTTGGTACTCAATCTGGCCTTTTTTTTCTGGCCTTTTGTTGGTTTCGACAGTATTTTACATGGAGTGACTGCCTATCTGACTTCCACAACTCAGTTACTGGGTAACACGATACCCCTTGGTAAGACTGGTTGTCAAACTTAGGATTCTGACTACCTGTGACGACTGTCAAAAATCGCCGAATGACAGCCGGGACTAACTGCTTAACGAGCTTTCTAGAACACGAACCGATTGCGGTAAGCGTAGCCAGCCTTTAAATATAAATTCCTATTATCAAGCCGAGTATTCTATAATTTTGATTACATGTTTCTTATCATAGCTTCACATCACAATCGGCCTTCAGCTCAGTTAATTACATGACAAATGACAATCCAACGGAAGCCTGGCAATCTAAAATACAACAAAGGCCTGTTTTTTCCTCAATTACCTAGTGCTTGGGATCAGACAATAGAAATAGGTATTTCTATTGTAAACCGAACAAACATAGGTATGTTTGTTCGGTTAAATGACCTGATTGGCGCAATGGGTGAATAGATTTGCTTTGGATCATGCTAAGGGGTTTAATTTAAAGCCACTGCAAGCACAATTTGACGAAGTAGGGGTTAACTGACCTATCCAACACAGTGCTTCTGTCTAGACCATGTCCTAGTAGCTGAAGTGTCCTAACTGCCCGTTCACTTGCAATTTTGATGACCTAAATAATGCCACTGATGCCGCAATCAACGTGGCCCGCTACTAGATTCAAAAAATAAAAAGCCAAAGAAACGTCGACACGAAAAGAAAAAGAAGAATTTTAAATGAAATCTTCGCTTAGGACAACGTTGAAGAACTACATATCCTAAATTCCTCACAAAACATCGTGAGTTAACCAAAGAGTCACCGGTGTAAAATCGACACCAAGCAGTGAGTAAACCTTGATCAAAGCTTGTTTCCAAGCCAAGAGGACTTAAACATCTTAGACAAATATTGGTGAAGACAGTAACTCTACAATAATTATTAATAATATTAACAAAAACTGAGTTATGACTGAGGCTCGCTAACGACCTGGCTCAGGTCCAAAGGACAATGACTCAGGAGTCGAGGGAATTCCTGAAGCGCCTGATGTCACTGAGCTGGGGTGTTTTGAGTACTGATATAATTAATGAATCGTTGGGTTATTGAAGTATTTCCATTAATAGCTTCCTTGGTTAATAACTATGAAAAGAAGGAAGCATCCCTTTTGATATACTCCAATTCAGAAAATAATAGAAGTCAAGTTAAAGTGACACTATATGCTTATAATATTATCGTACATATGATATTGAGGATACAAAAAGTCATAGAAGAAATGTTTGAAGCGAAGGGCTTCAACACAAACCGAAAAATATTTTAACATCTCCACCTCGTAACAAAATTTTCAGAATAATATTGGCACAATTTGAATGAATCATATTCGTATTAAGACATCAGTTTCCTTGTTTTATAAATACTAATGATGTAAGATGTGTAACTCGAGATTTTTCACAATATATTTCTGTTCGGAAATAAGAAGAGTGACTACGAAGAGTGAGGAGACAAAGAAAATGTTATTAAATGGGATAAAGCATAATGACAGTAAATAAAAATTTAATTAGAAAGAAAGAAGAATATAAATATTAACATTTATTTGGACACAGTTCTTGAAACACAAAATACAAATAACAAGATAAAAAAGTATAAAATGTTTTTAAACTAGAATAGAATGATTTTTCTTACCACAAATTACAGCTAAAGTTAAATTAGTCTACAAATACAATTTTATACTTAATTTGTGGAAGACTGGTGCCTAAGCTAAGTTTTTTACAAAACCTGTAAGTCAGGTCACCAGGCCACAATAGTGTATGCCTCACGGCTGCGACAAAAAGGTTCATTTCAGCATTAATGCCAGACAGTTGCTGTCTGACGCTGGTTTTCTAATGAACCTTTAAGAACAAGTGACGGGGAGTACAAACAGTTTCAACATACATATAATTAAAGAAAGTCATTTTTGTCAAGGCAGCACATTGACAATGAATTAAAAGAGAAGGAAGATATGTATATTAAACACATTACTAAAACAGAATTTCTACCCAAAAAACGTTGAGCTTATTACTCCGGAGAAAAAACTAACAGACTACAGACCTACTACTTAGGTACAGTGCTAAATACAGTCTAAAAGCTTAGAGCAATTACAGTTAATAGCAAACAGAGCAGCCGTCGTCTAGGAGACCACCAACTGAACGGACCCAAAGCCGAGACCATTTAGCTAATGGGATACCCTGCAAATGGCGAGCTACAAGAAATATTTATATCAAAGAACCAACGCTGAGAGTGACTAAATTAAATTTCTGATTTGAAAATGAAATTGTGGGACTTCTTAATTTAGGGGAACAAATTGATTTATGTACGTGTTAACAGTTTTCTTAACGGAGAAAAGTTTATTTAATTAGACAATTATTGGCTATTTTAACCAGCTAAAGTGACCTCTGCGCTGCCACCGATAACGCCGTGGAAGTGGCGAAGTTTTGGGCCAACAGCCAACAGTTTTCTCAGTATATTTATGAAAATCTTTTATATGCCCATAAAAACATAAAATTGTTCAAAAAATACAGTGATATCCATAATATAAATACTAGAAACAAACACAAATATGTTGTACCTACAACAAGGCTCAAGAAAATAGGTGGCTCGTTCAGATGCCAATGTATACACTTTTATAATAAACTACCAAGCCACGTTCAAGATCTAAGCCTTAATAAATTTAAATCGTTCATTAAACGTAAGTTGTGCCAGAAAGCCTTTTATACCGTTAAAGATTATATTGAGGATACAAAGGCTTGGGATTGAGTTGCTTCCAATTTCTGCATTTTGAGTGTTTTTGATGTTTTTTTTTTTATATACACATTGACATTAATGATTTTTTTTTTTAACTGACATTTGCTTACTTTTTAAAGTATTATATTATTTGAATTATTGTGAATGTGAAGACGATGTGGGTCATTTAATTTAGGCATTTTATATTATTATTATTCTCTCTATGGTCTGGCAGTTTGAGTAATTTATGTGGCCTACCCAAATGTCCTTTCTTTGGTATTGTTCGTCGAATCGTTGAGCTCCTTAAGTCTTGAGTTGAGCTGCATGATTTCTGACAAATGCGTGCACTGACTGGACAGGTCCTCTCAATCTGTGTGGTTCTTTCCTCAAAAGACCATCTCAGACATCGACCTACATGGTCTTCATATAACTTGACCAAGATTATGTCTGGACTTTAAAAGAGACTATGACCTCTGAGTTTGTTTCGGCCTTTCTTCTCAGAGTAGTCAGATAGGAAACGCCGACCTCATCTAGTTTAAAAAATTTATGATTGACGTGTAAAAGTGTTTGTGCAAACCTACTTACAGAAATAAAATCATTTATCATTTATCATTATCATTTAACAAAATTTGAATGACTGTCTTGCCAGCAACACGAAGAAGAAAATAGGTTATTTTGCTTATGGTGTATTAGTAGTACTTGTTACTCGTATGCAAAAGAAGCCTACGGTTGATTTAATAAACTTTGTTGAATACCTAAAGGTTGCTTGACTCTCAAACTCAAAGCATTTATTTCAATGAGGGTTTTCGTGAAAATTTACGACACCAGTTGGCACCACTGTGACAAGAGGTCTTCCAATATAAAATATATGATGACGTTCATCATTCGATTCATTCATTCGTTCATCATTCCGTCATGACTAAAGAAAATATAGGCTCTTTGACAGATGCCTGGACCTGACGTACCAGTGCTGCCACCTAGCGAACGTCATTTCAGAAAACCCTCATTAAACCATTTACAGGCATTTTTGAATTGTCAAAATTCACGTAGAAACAATCAACCTTTAGAAGCAAACTCTACCTTAATTACACTAGTTAACTGTTGTACGTAATAATGATCATAAAGACCAAGAATTTAAGGATAAAGTTAGAGATTATCGACAAAACGCAACGAGAAACCAAAATCTAAAGATCCTAGACAAAATGACAATATTTAAATTAATAATCACATAAACCTATCCCATGCTCAAAAATTTTAATCCATTGATTAAACTTTTTGAGTATGGGATAGGTATGGGATAGGTTTGGGATAGGTTATTTATTAATAAAACAAATATCAAACAAGATAAATCCACCTAAAATAAACCGCTCCTAAATTTCCAACAAAAGCAGCGACAATTTTAGTTAGTGGAACATCACCACGAAATTGGACTAACGCACGGAACACTGAAGTTAATCACGATACTAACTGACACACTGACTCATCGACGACGTTCACACAATAATACAGTGCGAACATGTACAACTATTACGGTGAATGGTAAAATAACAAATACAACGAATATATTGAATGGTAAAACTTTCAATGGAAACTATAGCATAGTTGAAGTTTGACACTCTATTCACAGTGGGTCGATGGGTCGATTTTGATGGTAACATTTGTAGCCATTTAATGGTTTTGAATGTGAAGTACTGTTAGATTTTGCAGTTTTAATCCGACATATTTCGTATGAACCAGCAAGCAATTGTTCATAAGCAAAACACACTCGAAACGACAATACTTACTCGTACAATCGTAAAAACCGTTGAGCGCTTACATGCAAGCGGCTTCTAGTTGGAGATCGTTTACTTCCTCAGATCAGTGACAATGATGATGCAGATGACGAAAAGCATCAATTCTTCAATGGGATGGACCCAGATGTTGAATTAAAATGAAAATTATATGGACCGTATCATCGTAGGCCAAAGACGAATTTCTTTTAAATAAAGTTGAAAATGTACACAAAGTCGATTGCTTAGATTCTGAAAGTGACTGAGAGAAAGAGAGAGATCTGAGAGTTTCTGTTCTCACTCTACATAATCAGCCTATAATGTTCCAACTAACTGGACACAGGCTACCATTCTTCGAGACGGTGTGGGCTGTAATCTACCACGCGGGCCCAGTGCGGGTTAGCAGATGTCACCTTTCTTCGATTTTTTAGTTCTAGGACGTGCCGGTTTCCATCGCCGTTTTGAGAGCATTATTACTATTACTTATTATTTCATTGTTACTCTATGAGTTAGTCTAATTGTTCTACTTTCATGCCTCGACTAGACAATCGATCTGCATATTTGCATAATGTTCAAATTACCTTTAACCAGGCGAACTAGACCTAGGGCTAAAATATGAATCTGTCACATTTAGATTTTCTAATACATTTATTTATTGCTAGCTGTGCCCGCGACCTCATTCGCGTGCATTTCGGGAAAAAAATTGGATTTTTTTGACGCGGAACCCATATTCTTTTCCTTAATAAAAATAGCTTGGTTACTCCTTATAACATCAGCTATCTGCCAGTGAAGGTTTTGGCAAAATCTGTCCAGCTGTTTCGGAGATTAGCCGGAACAGACAGACAAAAAAAAATTTACAATTTATTTAAAAACCGCATACACTCTCATATGCATTTAGTAATAGTGGAGTTTCTTGCCCGTTCTTCTCCATACGAAAACTACCTTTTGGAATGGGCGACTAGAATCAATTCTATTTTTTGTAATTTCTGACGTTCAAAAGTGCCTTTTATGTGCCTATTTGAAATAAATGCTTTGACTTTGACTTTGAATAGCTGTTATTTTGACATTACAAACACACACTTCTTCTTCGTGTCACTGGCACGACTGTATTGTATATCTTGTTGGCCCAAACCTTCGCCACTTCCAAGGCGTTGTCGGTGGCAGCGTAAAGATCACTTTGAACGCATGTTTTGGGACACTGAGGGTAGGATAGGAGGTGGAGCATGGTTCGTGACATAGCTCCACAATCACACCCTACTGCCGTTTTAAATTTTAGTTATTTGTAAAGATAGACTATGTGAAATTAATTATCCGAGCTATTATTGTACTGTTGATACAAATGCACGACCACAAACTCCTTAACTTCAGTACCTACGTATAGATACAACAAAAATATTTAATTACAGTATCATAATTATTAATGGCCGTTCTCACGGCGGATAATTTTACTTCAAAATTATGACGTTGTTATCTTTTATCGTATCAAGGAGGTTTTATAAAAAAGTCTTAATTGGGGCTTATTATCTTTCGTACGCGGAAGGTATACTTAGGATATTATCTCAATGAAACATTAATTTTCTTGTTTTAATACTATTAAATTTACGCCAATGGCAGTTTTAGCAACTTTGGGATAAGTAATTTTTAGGGTTCCATACTCAAAGGGTGCCAACCGCCAACGGGACCCTATTACTAAGCTTCCGCTGTCCGTCCGGTCCGTCCGTCTGTCTGTCAGCGGACTGTAATCCCATGAACTGTAAATAGGTAGACAGTTGAAATTTTCACAGAGTGCGTATTTATTTATTTATTAAAACTTTATGCACATAATGTACAAAGGCGGACTTAATGCCTTTATGTATTTCTATTGCCGCTTGAACAACAAATAATAAAAATTGAATAAAGTTAAAAATTAAAGGGGTCCCCAAACAAAAACTTTGTTTAATAGATTTTCAACTTTATCGCTATAGGGTAAGGTTCAAAGTTGATTGGAAAAAATTTACATTTACGGGTAGCTTGATGTGCTGGCGTCTGTACCTATTGACTTTTACAACGATTAATTCCGTCTTTCACTTCCACATTAGCTCTAAAGCTCTCCATATTAAATTAATCAAAAACAAATGTTCCTAAACGTTGGCAAAGCCTTTAGAATATGGTAATGCGAAGAGACTACGATCCTTTGTTTGATCTGGGCGCAGGAACATCAATGAACGCGTATTATGTAAGTATTAACAGAATATTCGGGTTCTCATTAACATAGGATCAGCTGAATTACGTGTACCTACAGTGTAGTGTTTGATTAACTCTCTTTGTCTCCTTAACTATATATCTATACTAACTAGTAATAAAACTGAAGAGATTGTTTGTTTGAACACGCTAATCTCTGAAACTACCTACCGGACAAATTTGAAAAAATCTTTTGACATTTGATAGCCCAATTCTTGGGGAAGGCTATGGGCTACTTAACATTACGCTAGGACTCCAAGGAACCGAGCCATAGGTCAGAAAAAACGCTAAGCGAAAACGAAGTAATAGCGTGGGCAGGCGATACGATGCGATTCGATAGGGTGGGTCGGGGGCGCAAGAAATTTCACGTGAACGTTGTCGCGGGCAGAACCTAGTGTTTGTGTATTAAGGGGCTTACATGACCTAAAGCGCGGTCACTGTCGGACTGCATAGAAAAGAAAGAGAAGCGGCGATGACACAACGCTGGTAATTTATTGCAAAATATGAAGCAATTATTTAATTACAAAAAATCTAAAACACTACTTTTTCTACCAAAAAATTAAAACACTACTGTCATCTCTGACCTAGACTAGAATCAAGAGCAAACCCATTTTTAAAAAAAAGCCAGTATTTTAGTATGTTGCTTGTAGAATAATCTGACAAAAAATCAGAATGATTGTATATGAACGGAGAAGGTATAGTGTGTCTCGTTATTATCAGCCATATTCAACTATTGTGGGCGTACAGTGGGTATGTGTTGGTTATTGCGCAATAGAAAAACCGTTTGCAGTTCAAATAAGATTATAATTTCACGAACAATTTAGTCACACTCGCAAATTACACACTGTAGGTACACGACACAACCAGATACGGAACGCTGGACAGTTTCTGAGCACATGTTGTCCGTACGATGTCCAATCTCCAAGTCCAAAGTCCAAAGTGAGCTCCACATCGTTCTGTCGAGCTGTTTTCTAACCCCCACGGACTCAGGCTAGACTCTGTCAAGCGCCACCAGATGGCGCTAGCGTTCCGACTAGTCAAATGCATGACCGGATGCGACATATGCTTTTTATTGTAAAAAAAAAGTTTTTAGAGGTATCTTCATGGTTTTTTTTTCTATCTATCAAATTAGTTGTATTATGTTTTCACCACACTATCTACCTAGCATATATTCTGAAGAATATCATATATTTTTCTGATTTTGTTTACTGTAGTCGTTCATACACTTTTATTGTTTCTAAAAATTGCGTTTTTTGTTTTTAGGTCCTGTAAGCCCCTTAACGTTTTCTAAATTAAGATATTGTATCCAAGCGAGCTGGGTGATCTGTAACTCAGAACTCCCCTACCTCAGACACTTTTCTTTATACAATGTGTAATCGAATTAATGCACACTATGAAATGATAGTTTGTTCAGAATCGTTCACTACGAGTAAATCGATTTCTACCATTTTTAAAATAGGTAATTTTTATCACAAAAATAATTAATAAGATTGTGCATTTTATTAACCAGTGCCCGCAATATGATATTACGGGCCGATTTTTCTATCGCCAGATAACTTTGATTCGAGGAATAAAATTGACGTTTGACAGTTTTTGTATTAAATAACCGTCAAAATTATTCTTCGAATAAAGTTATCTGGCGATGGAAAAATCAACCCTTAGATAAATAAAGATTTACGATTATGATTAGGTATAATTAATACCTAGCCCCTAGAATTCAACCTTTGTTGAATTTTTCTCTCTTAAGAGACTTTTCTCTCATAAGTAAAATTACTGTCAAAATCTTGTGATTCGTTGTGCAAAAATAACCACAGCCAATCAAAATCGACATAGAATTTGACAGAAGAATAAATATAAATAAACCAAATGAGAACGTACCATAGACAATAGTTATTCGATAGCAATAGACGGTTACGTAATATCAATAAACCAATACAAATAATACATTACCCGGCAAACGTGGAATGTAATACAATATTTCTATCTTAGACTTAGACTTTAGAGACGTGAGGCACTTATCTTGTCAATTATAAAGTAAATACAGATTTGCAAAATCCTTGTGCTTTATTGGGTTAAATGTCAAATGTTATATCCGTTTTATTTGTAACCGGACTTGAGATAAATAAATACAACTGCATTGATGGTTTGAAGATAGAGATGTATTTAGATATTTTCGTTATTGAATAATTTACAGTAATATTATAAAGAGGTAAAATTTTTGACTTTGGATCTACCTAGTAGGTAATCTCTGGAAGTACTGATCCGATTTGAAAAATTCTTTCACGTGCAGAAAGCTACACTATTGAAGAGTGTCATCATAGGGTATGTTTTATAGTTAGTCGACTGCCACGCGGATGAATTCGCAGGCAGAAGCTAGTTAAAATACAATCCCTATTATATAAGTATTATCTTCTTTTTGAAAAAGTTCTATAAAAGTTTTACATCGGAAAGAGAAGGAGGAGACTAACAGCTAACTTAAGTTGCGCATCAAAAGATATGCGGACATATTATATCAATGATCAATTGCTTGTCAAACACGCAAGATCACTCATTACTTCATTAGAGCAAACTTGTATGCGAATACGCACAGCAATATTATACAATCACTAGCTGGGCGCGACTTCGTTATTCTATGTCAGTTGCGTTTTGTTATACCACGTTTTATGTCGCGTCCCACAGGAACGACGGGAACGGGATAAAAAAGTATCCTATGTCCTTCTCCTGGTTCTTAGCTACCTCTCTACCAATTTTCAGCCAAATCAGTTCAGCCGTTCTCGAGTTATAAATAGTGTAACTAACACGACTTTTTTTTATATACGAGTATATTAGATTTAAACACACATAGATAACATCACGCCTGTAATCCCCGAATGGTTAGGCAGACCAGCCGGTCGATTCTGTAAAAATCACACCGTGAAAACTTAGGTGAAGTGAGTTTTTTTTTTGCTAGGAATTGACACTATTGACAGCCGGTCGATTCTGTAAAAATCTCACCGTTAAAACTTAGGTGATGTGAGTTTGTTTTTGCTAGGAATTGACACTATTGACAGCTCACTCCCCGCTCACTTCACCTAAGTTTTCACGGTGAGATTTTTACAGAATAGCACCGCAGCTCTCTCCACGCTCACTTCACCTAAGTTTTCACGTTGAGATTTTTACAGAATAGCACCGCTATACAGGAGGCGAGCCTATTGCCAACAACAGGGCAAAAATCTAGACTCAGAGCTGCTACTGAGAAATTCCAGATGGAAAAACCCAATAACACTTTGGCAGACCTGGGAATCGAACCCAGGACCTCATGCTCAGCAGTAGCGCTTGCAACCACTAGACCAACGGAGCAGTCCATTTAAAGGCTCCTTCAAACAGGCGCGACACGCTATAAAATCGCGCGCGACACAATGGCACCTCAAGTCGCGCAACGAGCGGTGCCTTTGTGTCGCGCGCGATTCGCGTCGCGCATCGCGCCTGTTTGCAGGAGCCTTAAAAACAAATATCAAATACAAATGCAAAGTTTATGTTCAAAACAATAATTGTTAATACCAAGCATGCATTCACGTCTATTTACTATCGAGGAATGTAGGAAAATCTTGTAACTTGTCATCCCACGCTTGTAGTAAAAATCGATTGAGTAAAACAAGTTATTCCGGCACTCGACAGCGATGCCCTGGAAACTTGCTGAGAATTATTTACGCCGACACAAGATGGTAAATAAAAAATGTTTCTTAGTAGTACACATTCTGAATACTTGATACTTTTTTTTCAGGATGGGAAATTATCAAATGACCCCTCCCGCTCTGGGTGGAGCGGAAGGGAGTGTCTGACTCTTACTGACTAAAACCCACCCGTGTTCCTTCCTTAGCCCTTTATGTTCCGGGCCAGCGGTAACCCTTTCGGACAATCCCTACTAATACTTGATACTTGCGACCATCTTCATCATCACCCCGTCGCATTGCATCGCCTGCCCGCTATTACTTCGTTTTTACTTAGCGTACTTTTTTTTTTTCATTCATTCCTTCCTCAAAAATTATTCTATCAAATGAAAAAAGATTTTTTTAAACCCGACTGGTAGTTCCAAAGATTAGCGTGTTCCACCCCAACAAACTCTTATCTTATATCTGATAGTGTACAACAAACACAACCATCAATTAGTGTTTCTAGTACATCTCGTCCACCTGAAAGGCAAAGCATTGTACTCATCATTATGAACAACTTTTACTATGGGACCAAACCAGAAATCGCGAAAAAAAATCAAAACAAAGATGGTGAAGAATAGTACAGACGCCAGCACATCAAGCTACTACAGTCTGTCAAACTTTAATGGATTTTCAACTTTATCGCTAAAGCATAAGGTTCAAAGTTGATTGGGAAAATTTGACAGTTTCGGGTAGCTTGATGTGCTGGCGTCTCGCGTCTGTACAAGACTGGAGACATTATGAGAGAAGGCCTGCAACCAGTAGCAGATGGTTGTAGGCACAAGGAAACTAAGAAATAGGTATTAAAGAATACTATGACACTAATCGTTTCTTCTGTAACAGTAAGTGTTTTTCAGAAAAGAGAACATTTAATTAAGACGTGAGTGTCGAGTGATACATCTCCTAAAGGCAAATCGACACCAATTGTTCCAGGAACATGCGACCCGTCTTGAAGTTGACACTAAATGCTTCTCAACACGCAGCTAGTAATTAAACTCATCCCGCAATGGAAATGACAAGCAGACAGGTGTAATAACACCAGCTTCGTTTACTCATATCATTATACCCTGTTCCAACTTATTTGTCCGCAAACGTAAATATGCACTCTTTAAGTAAACAAGTCGTCGTCATTATCATGTGGGCTCATTTTTATAATTACGCCTTTCGCTTTAATGCCCAGGAACTATGATAATAACGCGTTGATAAATTAATATAGCCACATATTTTCCGTAATGTTTTTATTTCGAAGACTGGAGGTCGAACCGTGGTACGAGTAGATCGGGGATAATTGAAAAATTGGATTCTTGCGGTCGTTATCTTTTGTTGTAAATAAATACGTAGTTATCATAATTGTGTGCTTACTTCGTGTAAGAGCTCGAGTCGGTTTTTTTGCGGCGAATACAGATGAGAATATTGAAAAGCTTAATAAGCCTATGGATAAAATCGCTCGAGAGCCTCATGAAATTGACAATTAAGGAAATGTTGGAGATTCTGGATAAAGAAACGAAGAATTTATGCAAAATTGAATTACAAATTGAATTGTATGAGACAAACGAAGTAGAAATGTTAAATACAGACTTAAAGGCTCCTACAAACAGGCGCGACACGACACACGACACAAAGGCACCGCAAGTCGCGCAACTCGCGGTGCCTTTGTGTCGCACGCGATTTTATCGCGTGTCGCGCCTGTTTGAAGGAGCCTTGAGGATTTTATTGAATACACGACCAAGTAAAGTAAAATAATCTTTTTGAAACGTAGGTGAGTGAACGTTTTAACTAACAGAAGTATTAAATGTCAAGACCCCTACTTAATGATTAGCTCAACATGACATGATTGTTTTTTCTGACGAACAAAGAAAAAAGTCCCATGTAACGCGACACTAACCGCGGTTTAGTCAGATATAATTTAAGTTTAACCCTAGCTCGCGTGACTCAACTGTCCGAAACGGAACGAGACGATTTGTTTAACAACAGCCGGGCTGCGTGTACACATAAATATGAGTAAATAACGTCATCAGACAAACAACCAATGGTAAAGCAGTGTACGCCGAAAATATAAATAAAGATGTTGAGAGGTTTTAAGAGAAAATCCAAAAACTTCGGATGAATTCATCTGTTTAGTTTCAATCACTAAATTTTAAGTGTTAGTTCTAAATATTTACTTTTTTGATTGTTGAACTCAGATCTAGGGCACCAAGATGGTCTGTAGAAAGGAGAGGAAATAATAATAATAATACCGCATGGGCTTAAAGGAGATATCCTTTTGGGCTCAGCAGTTCAAAATACGTTTTTATTTGCAAAGCAAATTAGATCAGGGTCTTTTACAAATTATATTATTCGCACTACAATATATTAAAGTTGATTGTGAAATATTCTAACGGCTTAGTCACGTTTTACTTTGAATGCCAGGAAATACCACCGATATGGAATTTTATCGTCAGACCTCATAATTATTACGCCTCGTAGATCAAGACTTAAAGAAACTCTGATTTATTTGTAAACTAGCTAACCCGAGAGACGTTGTCCTGTCAAAAATAGTGCTACCAAAAATTCCGTAAAAAAAAGGAATTTTTCCTTCCGTAAAAACCAAATCAGGATTATTAAGACCCGTATTCATGGTAAACTTTTGTTGAGCAACAGTTGATCAACATTATTGATGAGCAACGACAAAGTTGCTGAAAACAAAGTTTATATCAATGTCTTGTCCACACGCCAGTCTGCGTAAAAATGTCGCCCGCAGAAGTAATGTTGTTGTGTTCTATGCATCTAATTTATTCCACACTACAGCCATGTTTATAAACTGGTTGCAAACACGTCTACACAAGTCAACAATTGTTGATAAACAGATGTTGTCGCTCGTCAAGCGAGGACTTGTCAACATGCCGTGATCAACTCTGCAACACGCAGTATTGCCAGCAACATGTTGATTAAACTTTGTTAATAAACAAATATTTACCATGAATACGGGACTTTATGACCATTTTAAAACCAACAAATAATCAAATCGGTTTCTCCGTTCTCAATTGTTGCTTCTACCAACAAACAGCATCTTTTTTTTATTTACATAGATTATTGTTCAAGTTGAATTCTTGCTGTAGTTCATATCCTTTAACAATTTCAAACTTATTTTTATTGGATTCAACTTCCTGTATTTCTTAATTTGTTACAACTTTCACGATAGTTCTTTTGTTTTCGGAAGTTGTATTGTTATTTATGATGTTTTTCTTCCTCTTCATTTACATTTGCCTTTTCATCATATACCTAATCCAAATTAGATCTTAAGAAATATTGTGGTAAGTTTACAATTAATAGAGCCAAAGCACATCAAAGCTTAATTTAAACGACCAATCCATTTTAACTGCAATGCCATTTCAAGCTCATTGCAATCGCCATTAATTTCATATTAAGTAAACGATTTAAATGATTACAATTAGAACGAAATCAATGTTTACACATTTGTTGACGACAACTACGAATCGTCGAATATCAATATTTACAAAAAGATTCGTTGCGAAGACAGAACTGCAATTATATCTGTCAGTGAGACTATTAAGCTAACTGTTAAGAGGAATCTAGGAGGTCGAAGATTGACCCCATTTTGTTCGAGAATTTAGTTCACATCGACTACAGTAAATATTGTGAACTAACACGTTCTATAAATCTTTGTGGAGAAACAATTGAGATTGCTTTTTATTGGGTCAATTTTGCGTTGTTTTTTTTTTACCGGATTTATATCTTCTATCTGCTTTTGCATTGTAATTTATATCTAAACCTCTGTCTGTAAATCTTCAATTAGTTTATTTTAGTTTTGCTACTTCAAAAACTTTGTGTATCTGGTATTTCATTACATAATCAATCTACTCAGCATAACGCAGTCCACTGCTGGCCATAGGACTCCCTCAGGCTCGCCACAATACCCTGTCCTCCGCCTTCTGCTTTTAGTCTGTCCCACATTATGTAATGAAAAAAAGAGCCACCTTCTTTACTAAAGAAGGTGGCTCTTTTTTTTCATTACATAATATTTATGCTTAAATATCTTGCAATAAGAACCAACGTCTAAACCACGCAATCCACACACTTAAATTTTATGTGTGTCTAGGTTATCAGCCGAGACCTAAGGCTGCATAACATATAATTTTTATGGCATGTCTTGTTTTACAGGTTTAAACAACGTTATCTGACCTCTAGTGCATTCCTTGATATAGATTTGCATTACAATTTCAGTGTTCACAATACCATCGATAGAAGCTACCTACAGATGGGTCGGTATTGGTGTCAAGAGCTGGGTGGTCTTTGCTACTAATAGATGAAGTCGTCATTTCCTGCGTGTCTGAAGTGGGGCTTCAAACAAGAGGACGAGATTGATGATATCTTGTCACAATTTGCTGGAGGCGATATTTATTTGAATCCTATATGCGAATGAACACTGCTTTTTTCAATATGAAAATCGTTTTAACTTTTAAATGGATTTCGTCGACACAGTTTATTATTATTTTATGACGATGGTTTTCAGATAATACTTATTAAAAAATAATAAGTATAAATATTTTATTACTTTTTAATTAAATGAAATTATTTATTCTGTAAATAGGATATCGGAATAACATTTACACGTCATATTGTTAAAAAAATATAAGCTAGAAGAGGTCGGCGTTTTCTATCTGACTACTTTGACAAGAAAGGCCGATACAAACTCAGAGGTCACTATCTCTTTTAAAGTACAGACATAAAAATAATAATCTGATACCAAATTCGTTTTAAATAGTTAACTCCAATGGATACTTTACAAATAACACAAAACGATATTTACAACGTAACCCTCCACAGTAAAGTATAGACGCAACAGATGTGTCCAAACGTTGAAAAGTCCAATAAAACGGGGAGATCTAAATAAAAATGTTCGTGAAGGGTGATAGCGTCGTCTGCAGCAGTTAAACTGTCTCGTTCATTTCTAACTGTCACGTAAACATTGACACAAAGGACGACTGTGTCTGAACGAATAGAGAAAATTGTGGAAATTGTTTGCTTACGTCATTTTATTGAAGTTGGTTTCTGGATGGGCTTTCACTATGTAAGTGTCTTTTTAGTTTTACGATGGAAAGCTTTTGTATTGATTTTATAGTTAGAGATTTTCTTTTGAAGAGCTAGTTGTGAAACTCAACGAATTAAATTGAGAAAGCCTTGGATATTGTCGTCTTTACATTTTGTAAAGTTAGATGCTAGATAAACGGACTGTTCAGACTAAATAGGCATTTTATGACAATTTTACTTTTTATGTCAGCATACATATGGCTATTTAACTAGCATTCTTAGTTATAAATCACATGCTTTAACAGGAAGGTAGTGCTCACAAAAAACAATGACTAATATGGCAACCTGGCCTGAGGATTTAAAGAACCGAAAAAATAAACAAAATAAAAACCTCTCATAAATTCACAGTTTACAGAAAAACACAGAACAATGGCACATCGAAAAACTTCGTTATATTTCGAAAATCGAACTCGCGGCTATACGTTATTTCGAACTTCGAACACGCGGTCCGCGCCGCATGCGCAGCGGCCTGAGACTGGCTGGAGTCGGAGCACACCGATCGCATCATTCACCTTTGGCACCCGTCTCTTTCACACATATGGAGCTTTCAAAAGTTAGAAGAGGATGTAGAAAGCTATTGGTTTTTCTCGAGATGACGCGGAGGCGTAATTGCGCAAGGCTCTATCGTCAAGGACGATTTACAAAACATTATTAAAATTAATATAAATAAAATGTGAATTCTTTTTGTGAAAAGCAAGCGGGCTGTGACTGGTGGTCAGGTATGTAGGCGCGCTGTTACTTTTATTTTTAGGTCGTGTCGTACGTGCTGTTAACGCATGCTATACGGACAAATTAACGTCTCGTAAATAGACGTTTTATGTGACAACCATGGCGTATCCGATGAAAAGTGTGGGCTAGTTAGCCACAGACATGTAACAAAAGTAAATAGAAACAATTGTTTATAAATAAATTTAGAATTTCGAGATGATTTCGCTTTATGTGACCGGGTTTTGCTATTATTCACAACCATTACACGGGCAATCATTTGAAAATGACACATTTTCGGTTACCTGACCAATTTGGCTAGTTCCCGACAGCAAACAACGGTCGGAAGAATCGGTCAGTTATTTGGTTTAAACTATCAAAATTTTCGGGTTTCGGATTTGTGAACAACGTTTAAACTCTCTCTCACTCCTTCGATAAAATTGATTGATGTTGGATACTGCACTAAAGCTTATCGAATGATTGTGAAAAGTTACGCTGACCTCTATTAGGTCTAAAAAATAACTTAGAAAAATAACATGATACGCGTTATTCTCGAAAAAGTTATCAATATTCATTAAAAAACCGTTACGGATATTCAATAACAACAATCCGTTATACATTTTTTAAACATTGACCTTTTTCTGTACAAATAAAAATATATGCAAAATAAATTGAAAGAATATTAATAAAAGAACTTCGATAAAAAACGGGTTAATATGAAATAGGTGCAACATTTTAACTGCCTTTATATTAAGTCCATATAAAGTCAATACACTCTGCGATATGACATTAAAAGTAATTGCTCCGTGCTCAAGTTTTTGCACATATTGAGCAGAACCACTACAAGATATGGACAGAAAATCCACACGGTAATCTGCGAAATTCTCCATAACCAATGGACGTTTTTGAAAAACTGAATTAGTCTCATTAAGTTTAGGATAATTCGATTGGGCGTGGCGGACGTACTAGTATCTCTCGGGCCCCCGACTCATGGTAGTAAAAGGAATAGTGGGGTTTTAATCAGAAGGACTCTGACATAACCCTCCGTGCTCCTTACACGGAGGATTCATGAGGATTTTGCTGAGAGAACAAGGGTGGTTTGGTTAACTTTTGGCTTGGAGAGTAAGGTGCGTATAAACCTTTAGTGGCATTGTTTCGCCAAAAAGGTTCTAAACTGAATAAATAGTCATTTGGCAAAGTGACAACGGGCATTGAAGCGCATAGATGATGCCTTTAAAATATGAAGGCTACGGGCAATTTTAGCCAAAAACAGAAGACTGTGCTTATTTAGCTTCTGGTTAGGTATCCTCCGTGAGACGGTCAGTAACATCAAGGCGTTGCTGGCCTTCCTTGAGGAGCTGGGGTGGATCAAATAATCGATTTTCTCACCCGTACGCAAAATACGCGCATTGACGTGGAGTTGCGGACACCAGCCCGAATTACCTTAGCTTATGGTTTCCGTGAATTGAAATAATAATAATAATTTTTATTTCTGAGTATATGGTACATTAGGATCTTAATATTAAAAAGTTTCACATACACTACCGTCGCCGGTGTAGAAATATTACAAGTTAAAGTGGCCAAGTTCTATGCCGCAACAATATTATATCTAAGTAGTTTGTCAAAGAAACCCTAAGCAGAAGTGATATCCCATTCATTTAATTATAAATTAGTTCAGAAGGTAATTTTTATACAATGTCAAGTTTTATAAGCACAATTTTTGTATTATAATTATATTAGTTATGAATGAAATGTCAAAAAAGAAACAGTACAAGTCAATAGGTATACATACACACACAAGGTAATTTTAAAATGTAATGTCAAAATCGAACTACCCTTTTTTTTATAATCTGACATAGGTATGTACTAATGAGGGCGAGTGTTATATCAATAAAATGCAATTAATCCATCATTAACCGGAGGTATGCGAAGTCTTAGCCCGGTACAGTCAATATTTCAGCTCATATCCACGTCCGATATTTATTCATGAACTCGGTTTACCGTTTGTACGATATACGTGTCTTTCTTAAGGTTTTCTGTATTTGGTATCGATCAATAGAACGATTGGGTTGTTAATCCGCTCTTAACTGAGTATTTTATTGACTTAACGGCAATTTGTTGTTTAGTGTTTTTGAATTGGAGTGATCAAACAATTTGTCCGTGCTTGAGAAGGTGATTATTTTGTGAGTTTCTCGGCAATTTGCAGAAAGTCTGGCGAATACACCTATTAGAAAGAAGTTGGGATATATGGAAGCAACAAAGGAGCAAATAAGAAATTCCCTTCTGCTGAGATAAATAGTAGAGATGTAAATAATGATGATTAGATGATGGTAAATGAGCTAAATGAAGCAGGAGATGATTTTGATGACCATAGCAAAGTTATATTACCATCAGATGAAGATGTCTTCAGAATCTAACAGACTGGTAATAATGACGACAAAGCAGAATGAAAAACAAATAATAAAAATATAGAACACAGTAATGCTATGCAACTACATATCACATTATCATTTAGATACATAAACAGTAGGACACGGAACTGATCGCGTCCGTCAACCTCACATCAGAGGCCGTTACTCAGCCGCGTCCACTCACCGGCACGGAAACTTGGCCACTCGTGATTTTGCTGATTATTTGCATAAAAAAATTTGCATTTGCATTTATGACAATAAATTAAGGGTAAGTGGCTTTAATACGTGTCTCTTATGCTTTAAGGTCTTAGAAATTAAAAGATTACCTCACCAATAAATCAGTTTTTAAAATCACGCACTTTCACTGAAATTAGGAATTTTTCACTATACATTTAAAAACACTACAAAATAAAAAATAAGGTCTTTTTCGTTATTGTCTATACGTTTTAATATCGGGTGTTTCCTCCTCTAGCCCTGATAACTGCCTGCATTCGATCTGGCATAATTTGGATGATGTTTCGGACATCAACTTGCAGTATACTGCGCCAAGCGGCCAGCGCTGCAGTTCGGAGCTGGTTTAGAGTTTCCGGCGGGTTGGAGCTGGACTTTATCTTTCTTTTGAGCATGTCCCAGATATGCTCAATTGAGTTTAAGTCTGGGCTACGAGCTGGCCATTGCAATTTTTGTATGCCAACCTCTTCCAGATATTCTTCAACGCAATGTGCAACGTGTGGGCGTGCATTATCGTGCATTAGGAGGAATTGGTAGTGCCCATGAACCCCGAATATGGCATTACATGTTCCTGAAGAACTTCCTCGATGTATCGAACAGCTGTTAGCCGATTATCGACGATAACCAACTCTGTACGTGCGTCGGAACTTATACCTCCCCATACCATTATTGAGCCTCCATGGAAACTCACTGTTGGAGTGGTAGTAATGGGTAAAAACCGCTCTACTCTTCTTCGCCACACTCGTTCTCGACCATCTGGAGAACATAAAGCTATTCAACACTCGTCTGTGAACAATACTCTAGCCCAATGCTCGTGGATCCAGTTAACGTGTTTTAGTGCGAAGTGAATTCGAGCTACTCAGTGCTGTCTAAGCAGTTCTGGACCTCGTGCTGGTCTACAAGCTTTTAAATTGACTTCCCCCATTCGTCTTCTCACCCTACGCTCACTAACAGTAACGCCTCTCACAATTTGAAGCCGCTGGCGTATCTCAACAGCGGTCAGGTAGCGGTTTCTCAAAATCTCCAGGACAATAAAGCGGTCGTCTCAGGCCGATGTGCACCTTATGCCTCCACTGCCTGGCCTGCGGGTGTACTGGCCTGTCTCCTGGTATCTTTTAAGGGCATTCTGCATTGATGACCGTGGTACGTTAAGAGCAATAGCAACTTCACGCTGTGTTAGCCCTTGGTTAATTAACGCAACGGCTTGTGAAACCTGTGCTGGTGTTAGAGGCATTTTTATTGCTTTTAAAGCACCTTTACTTATTGAATTAAAAGCATAAAATCACAATAATTCAAAAACCGAACAGTAAACTTTTCACAACACACAAATTTAAAACGTGAACTTGTCGCTCAAATGACCCGATTCAACTGTAAATGAAACGTTTTGTCGTGGTGCACTAAAACATAATGGATTACCCTCTTGAACTAAAAGTAAACATTTTTTGACATACCTGCATAACAAACATTCATCAGAAACACTTAAAACTTTTGCTATCGCGAGATAAGCGCTTGGCCAAGATTCCGTGCCGCTGAGTGTATATGAATTATGGATTATGTATTATTAATGCACTAGAATTAAGCTGCGGTTGCACTTGCTGGTATTTAGATATGACTCAAGATTAGTTTAATAATGACTACGAATGGCAAGGACGATGATACAGATACCTTCTTTAAAGTGAAAGAGTATCTTCCAAATAAGATGTCTAAGTAAATGGACCTTTGTATCCTAAACGAAAAGGACAAATAGCTGACGCTATCCCTTTGGTATTTCAAAATAAGTATTCAAGTCCAGCCAACCAGCGCTGGGGCTCTGCCTCGCATAGGGTCGTAGCATTATGCTGAGCGGTGGCCATTTTGCGTGGATGTGACGCATATTTTCCACCAATATGTTTTTTTTTGTATTATTTCCCTGCGTCATGTTTACCGCAAATAAATTTATTTTCTTTCTTTGTTTTTTCTTGTGAGGAAATCCAGATGATTGTATAAAAAGTTCAAACAATAACAAAGCATGTTACAAAAAAAAATAGCCGAGGTATGTAGTAGTAAGCCTATTAATGAGCACACAGCGGACGAGCTCGCTTTCATAGCTAATTAAAAGCAAAGAAAGACCCGACGGCTAAAAGGAAAAGCAACTGGTATGACGAAGATAGACTAATTAGGATCGAATATCGATATTTCGAGTCAATAATCTAACAAATCGGAATATACCATTATTGGGGCAGGTTACTCGATTTAACATTAAGATATATTCAGGGTGGCAGAGTCATCGACAACCTTCTACCATGGTAGCAGGTTAATTTGCCGTTGTTTACATTTTGGCCGCGTAGCTTTTACACTTTTCCTTGAAACAGTAGATTATTTTTTGATAATCGACGAATAACTTCTCCGCTAGGGGTCAAACTCAAACCATTTATTGCAATTAAACCATTTACATGCACTTTTGAATTGTCAAGAAGTCGGTCAGTCAGAAAAATAATATGAAGCTAGTTGCCCATTCCAATGCGTAGGTACCTATGGAGAAGAACGGGCAAGAAACTCCATGGTCGAGAATCTTGTGCTGAATTCATGATTACAATTTGCACAAACTCAAGATACACAAGATTTCAGAGGAACACATGCAAACACTTTCAACGGTGAGCATTTCGGAAATCGTATGACCATCAGTGATAAAATTCAGACTGATAATGATGATGATAAACATACAGACACACAAATAAACAAAATTCCGACGTTTACGAATCCCCAAGTACAGCAAGATTTCATAAATATGTATACACTCGAGCTAGACGAGTAACAGTAAATGGTATAAGTAGATGACGGTACCTAATGACTCATGTAAACATTGCTGTGGCGATCATGAGGAACGTTCACTTTTTAATTATGCGTATGCGCATCGTGAGCTGTGTATGACAGGCGAAAGCGAAACAGTATGCTGTTGTAAATGGAACCCATGTTCGAAATCTCAGTCGCCCGATTAAAAATCGCATCCAAGTGGCATTCTATCAGCGATAAAGATGATGGAAAAGTCAAAATAAATGGGACCGACATAAGATACCAATAAGCTTAAATAACAATCCTGTTGAAAGTTGTTGTAGAACTACGAATCGCTTTGATAGCGATTGCCACTTGTCTCGGTCTTCAGGAGCCGTTTCGCGAAGTTAGATACTTCATGATTTTAGCCTCCTAGGATAGTTCTGTTTATTTAAAACCGAACAAAAATATCTTGTAATCTCGATCAGAAATGTTGAACACAGAAAAACACGTTAGCGGAAATGCATTTGTTTTCATGATAATGTTTCCGAGATTTTCAAGTTTCAAAGAGAAAGGGACTTTAGTCAGAGAATTAGCAGTGCGTACAGTATTGACGTATGCAATTATTGTTTTAAATGTCAAACACATTAAGATTAAGCATTTGACCTTTTGTACAGTTATCTTATACGGAAAGTTTGACGAGAATGATACGAATTTGGTATTTTCCTCATTTCAAGAAATGTTGACTTCCTGTCTAAAGGTTTCATTCTGGGTTTTTTCTTTGGCCACTGAACCTTTCCTGTTTGCTGGACCTGGAGGTTAGGTGTTTATTTTTTTTAATCAAATTGTTGCTACTGCCAGAATCTTTCCATATTTTTTATACACGTTTGGACTAAAGTTCAGGCGATTGAATTTAAAAGAGACTGACCTCTGAGTTTGTTTCGGTGTTTCTTCTCAAAGTATTAGGCTAGGAAAGAATACCCTCATCTAGATTTAATCAAAAATGTGACTTCGAATGCTCCGTATACATATATCATTTATTTATATGACAACTTCAATGTTTTCATGTTTTACATCTAGATGAGTACTCTTCTAATTATTACGAAAAAGTACGCCAAATACCAAGAATTCTGAAGAAGAAAACGTGTTGTGCCGACCCCAGGTAACATGGGACAAGGACAGGAAGACTATGATAAAGATACTAACAATCCCGAAGCATGAACACATCGCATTAGCTTCGCTCTCTCTGTGTATACCGCTAATTCAAATCGTGAGCCCGGTTCGTGACTACCTTTAAACAGTCGATATATACAAATGTACATACATGTGTAAATTAATCGTTTTTTATTCCGCTTCGCAGGCCCGCGGCTAGGCTTTGACTTTCCATTTAATTATTTCCGACTTGTAGTCTGGTTTTATGAGTTTTGTTTTGATATGTTACCGTGTGTATA
This sequence comes from Luperina testacea, assembly GCA_927399505.1. Taxonomy (NCBI): domain Eukaryota; kingdom Metazoa; phylum Arthropoda; class Insecta; order Lepidoptera; family Noctuidae; genus Luperina; species Luperina testacea. The sequence continues at coordinate 7,622,631 of OV656777.1, read as the reverse complement.
CTGTATATACAGCATCGGCAGCCACAGCAACTCTGTAAGGTCTTTCATTTACTAGTCAATGGTAAAGTATGTTAGGTCTTATAATTGTTCTAGTAGGTACTGTGGAGTTCAGAGGTATAATAACAAGAAAAGTTATCACGCCTCTATACCCCAAAGGGTCAGGCAGAGGTGCACCTTTAGTACACTCGCATTTCTTTAGATACTCGTATGTTTAAGTCCCATGTAATGATGATGAGATGGCTAAAAGTGCCTGTAAATGGTTTAACAGAAATAAATTTGAGTTTGTAGTGAATTGGAAGCCGAATGCCGTCTTCAGAAAACTGCATTAGGTGATCCTAACAAATATCGGTTGAACCAGCGAATGTTCATAATTAAAAATACACTCGAAACGATAATAAATATAATCGTGAAAACCGTTGAGCGCTTACATGCAAACGGCTTCTAGTAGGCGATCGTTTGACGGGATAAAAATTTAAGACAGAGGACTAAGTGCAAATAATTTGGCATTTTAACATAATGTAGTTATTCCTCTAGGAAAGAGAGAAAACTAAAGGGAAAGTGACTAAAATTTTCCTCTTATCTTCCCTAAGATTTTACCTCGCTCACACCGCCAAATATCCTTTCTATAATCTTAATATTTGCGGTACAAGCCGGTTACAAATCTTCAGTTATATTAGGAAACTTTGGTGATCGTTCTTCGGCTGGCCCAAACTTTAGGGCCACTAAAATGTTCGGCTTATTTCGGACAGTCTCGGTGTTCTCAAGTGCCGAAGTTTGGCGCCCGCTTGTATTTATGGAACATTCGTGTTTTATTGCTCTATAAGAAACTTGAATAATATGAGGACCACAATGTGCAGCTTGTGGACGATGGAGGAGACATAGTCTGTGGTTTTGTGTGTTTACTTCCAACGGTTCCGAAGTCCTCACTCGTGCTACTAAAATTCTGTCGTCAAGTATTTGTATAGAAGCTAAATACGCGTCCGCTCGTGACGAAATCTTCAGAATAGTTTTACAAATTTGATATTTGGCAAACTTGATTTTTTTTAAGGGTTAGCGAAGATCTATACATAATGTTGTTATTTACAAAAAAAGACTTTTAATTTAACATTAATATACAGGCTGGCAGGGACATCGACGCACATCCTCTTACCATGCATTCAGCACATGGTGCTGACCTCCTGAGTTGAAAATCATGTGCTCTTTATGGTAACAGTTTGCGAGTCGATGCCACGCTGTATAATTACTAGGTCCACCAGGTCCAGTTGAAAACCAGCGTCACACTCTAGTTGTCTGACATTTTTGCTGAACTGGACCTTTTTGGCGCAGGCGTGAGGAACACTTTCCTGCTAATTTCTAACATCGCACTTTTCACTGATTTTATTTGTTTTTATCTAATGTACAGACGCCAGCAAATCAAGCTTCTACAATCTGCTTCAATAGATTTTCAACTTTATCGCTAAAGCATAAGGTTCAAAGATGATTGGGAAAATTTGACAGTTTCGGGTAGCTTGATGTGCTGGCATCTGTACATATATTATACTGTGTGCCTTTTAGTATGTGCTAAATAAATATAATATATTTGCTTTCTTTTCTTTTCTTTCTTAATCGGTTTAAGGACACTGAACAAGACACAATAGAAGTTTTATTGTTATAATGTGTCCCTCAAAGAGTTATCCATTCCCATGTAAGTTAAAAATTCTACGTGAGCGAAGCTATTGGAAAACCTTTGAAGCAAAATGAGGGCAAATCTCCACAAGGAGGCAGCGGCGGCCACTTTATTAAAATTACGATATTCAAAGCATTATCTAATTAAAATGCACCCTGCACCATAATTTTCCAGTTTACTTGATAAAAGCTAGATTACAGATAACCGTCCTAACGCAAGTAACAAGAACATCGCCGATGATGTCAAGTTCCACCTGATTGGTCACTCGTCATTATAATTACTAAGTATACTGTACCTTATATGGGACAAATGACGACTGTCTGCGGAGGCCTGTTAAATCATGTCCTTTGCATAGTTAAGGCGAACTGATTGGAATGTAAATAGCGAGTGTTGATAGAGCGGGATAAAAGTAGAACATTGTTGATGGCTATGGATTGGGCACATTATCCAGCTGAAGAGTTTGTTGCACCACTTCTTCTTCCAAATTAAAGCACTAGGAAGTGGTGAAGGGCTGGGGCCGTTTTGGGGGACTGACTTATGTCATTTTGGCGTTCGACAAGTGCTGATTCTCTGCCTAATTTGAATAAATGACTTTTGATTTTGTTCTAAGTATTCTGTGGCTTTGGAACTAAAGTAAAGGGTGAATATGGTTAGAGGTGGTCGTTGAATCAATAAACTGTTTTTTTACAACTGTTCATTCTTCAACGAGATAACTGTTAATCATCAATGAAAAAACAGGTTGAAAATATAAGCTGTTAAATTACATCAACGCACAAGAATCATTAAGTAGTTCAATGTCATTATTTGACTCGGTTCCAAAAAAAACACCTGAAAATAAAATGCTGCTAATGCTGTTAATTTACGTCAACGGTTCAACGGATTATTACACTATAATTTTTTAAATAAGTCATTATATATTTTTTAATTCTTATCAAATTAATCGTTTACAACAAATTTGTCAATGATTGAAAACGTTGACCTAAATTGATGCTAAACGCTACTGATTGAACATTCAAACACTGTTAATAATTTAACAGATTTTTTAACCTGTTGACCGTTGATGATTGAAGGATTTGTCACACTGGATGCGTTCTGCGGTCTGCGGTCAGGTCAAAGTGGACACAGCCTGCATCATGCATGAACAACACTTCACTTTGACCTGACCGCAGACCGCAGAACGCATCCAGTGTGACAAATCCTTAACAGTTAAATTACATTAACCAAAAAACCGTCAGTGACCCACCTCAATATGGTAAGGTCCCGTTCTGTTTCACTAAGTCACGATAGTCGCTATAGTTTGTTTGGTCTTATTTTGCAATCTACTTTAGAACGATTAGGTATATTATCAGTCATTGTCATCATACATCATACTCCTGCTCTAAACCCAATTTATTTGAGGTCAGCGCAACATGATTTCTTCTTCCATACTTCTCTATTAGGTGTCATTTCGCCAGTTACTATTATGAAGTTTAAATATGGAATTTGTGTGAAATAATGTCTGATAAGTGAACCGCAATGAGGGTTTTCTGAAATGACGTTCGCTAGGTGGCAGCACTGACACGTCAGGTCCAGGCATCTGTCAAAGAGCCTATATTTTCACTGAATGATGAACGAATGAATGAATCGAATGATGAACGTCATCATATATTTTATATTGGAAGACCTCTTGACACAGTGGTGCCAACTGGTGTCGTAAATTTTCACGAAAACCCTCATTCAACAAGGAGGTGGTTAATTAAAATATGTACTAAGGGCCAAAATTCAACGTCTATAGGTAATTTAAACGGGGTCGCTAGTTAGTTAGTTATAAGTCCAGGTTTCCTCACGATGTTTTGTAATAAAAAGCTAACACGTCCCGAAATAGAATCAACTTTCAACAAAGCTAATTCGCCACCATTCCCTGAGGGCTAAATGTGAAGTCTAGACTACACATGAGTAATCAAAGTCTAGCCGGAGCCAACAAACCACGCCGCGACATTCCTAGGATCAGCAGTGAACAGTGACGATTAGTATTCGACAGACGTTTCGCAGTCTCCTGGCAAAGGCGTGTTCAGACGGATGTAGTTACTGGAGAACGGGATGCAATGAGGTTTTGTTATGATTTGAGGTTTGTCTGGAAGTTCTTTTGGCGAGAAATTGTGCGAGTACAAATTTCGATGTTCAAAAAGTGCTGAGTCTCAGCCTAGTTTTAATAATTATGTACTTTGAATTTTGGTTTTGTTGTTTTGTGAGTTTAATTAAAAGTTAATTAAAGGCTTAGCAAAGGGAGGAGTTTTCTAATTATAAATTTTCTGTTATCTTTTCCGTTACTTGCCGATGAGTGAGTTTGAAATTTGATGTTTCTTTCTACTTTATGTCTATGTCCTTTTTTATTTCAGGGGGATGCGCTAGGTAGCCCGCGAAATTCATTTTTTTTTGTATTTTTTTGGTCAGTGTCAGGTTGAATGTTAAACAAAATATGATTTGCGAACGTAATAAGTATGTTTTTACAGAATTATAATCATTCAAATCATCAATACAACCCTCTAAGTACATATAATCCTATTGAATGACTATTTTATGAAATAGTAATATTCAATAGGATTGTACTTAGAATGAGAACTTTTAACGTGTTTTCAATAGGTTCAATTACTAGCATTTAACGGAAATCCATCTGCAATTCCATGCAACACGGAAAATTATACCAATTCAATTTAACATCTCGTTCACGGAGCTTGTGTGAACTCGCCGTCAATTCACACTAAGCAAAACGATTCCATTCAACCAAATCAGCCGTTGAATATGTATCGCTACATAATCAGTCTCATTACTAGATCCTATGCAACTGTGAATGTCATGGTTTTCCTTAGATCAAGAGGAAAAGCGAGTACTAAGTATTCCATAATTAATTGGAACAATGATTTTGTGTTATGCATAATGATTACAGAGCATTTTTTTTTTATCGTGGAGAAATGCTCATGCATACTGCACTACCACGGGGAGATAGTGCAGTTATGTGGGACTCTAACCCACTAAAACTCCACGGTGTCCTCATCTGGCGCTTACGGCGGGAATACGGGCACGCGTTAGCACTCATCCGTGTTGTGGTAATGTTTTCTATGTGTTTTATATGTCAACGCAATCAAAAGATACGGGCGTACCGTTTATGCTGCATATTTTGAAGCACAAGTAAAGGAAACAATCTGAAAACCGCCTACTTTGTGCGGAACCCTCGGTGCGCGAGTCCGACTCGGACTTGACCGATTTTTTGCAATTTGCAAGTCAGTATCAGGTTGTATGGTGATTAAAATATGATTCGCGGTCGTAACAAAATATGACTTTACAGAATTGTAATCATTAGAACCAGCAATACCACTCCTCAAGTTGGAATTGGTCTCAAATGTTATGATTTCATGAAATAGTCATTCAATAGGGTAATATGAAATTAGAGAATTGTATTGATGATTGTTATGATTATAATTCTATGTATAAATATTTGTTACGACCGCGAATCGGAAATACGATAAAAAAAAATCAGGTTGCATGTTGATCTAAATAGATCAACATACGACCTGATTTTTTTTTTGTTTCAGGATGGGAAATCATCAAATGACCCGCTCCCGCTCTAGGTGGAGCGGAAGGGAGTGTCAGACTCTTACTGACTAAAACCCACCCGTGTTCCTTCCTTAGCCCTTTATGTCCGCGAATCGTATTTAGATCAACATACAACCTGATACTGACCTGCAAATCGCAAAAAACGTAAGAAAATTTAAGTTTCGCGGGCTGCCCTGCCGCTTAAACTTCCACATATTATGTTAAACCCTGTTAATAACTAAGTCGCGCTATAAATAGCCCAATAGCTACACATAGCGTGCACGACTCAGTTTCCATATAGGGCTCGCTATCGGAAACTGGAAGGTGACGCTGTTCACACGCCGCCAAGGTTTGCCGTGACCAGTTGTTAGAGAAACGACGGATATTCAAACAATTTAAAAGTGAGATGTCAAATGATAGATATATAACAATTAGCTTATGCCAGCCGCTTCACCCGCGTGGAGGTCGGAAAATTATCCCAAGGGATAAAAAGTATCCTTTGTCCTAACCCTGGTCATGATCTATCCCAGTGCCAAATTTTATACGAATCCGTTCAGCACTTTTGATCAGACAGTCAAACCGACAGACATACAAGAGTTATTTTCGCATTTAGTAAAATGTTAATAAGAGGTACCTAAGCACAACACGGGTCTCAAATAAATTGGGATGACATCAGGATTGATTTAAGGATTGTGTTTAAAGTGAGATGTCAATGACAGATATATAAGAATTAGCTTATGCCAGCCGCTTCACCCGCGTAAAAATGAAAAAATTATCCCAAGGGATAAAAAGTATCCTTTGTCCTAACCCTGGTCATGATCTATCCCAGTGCCAAATTTTATACGAATCCGTTCAGCTCTTTAGATCAGACAAACCGACAGACAGACAAGAGTTATTTTCGCATTTATAATGTTAATAAGAGGTACCTAAGCACAACACGGGTCTCAAATAAATTGGGATGACATCAGGATTGATTTATGGCTCCTACAAACAGGCGCGATTATATCGTGTATCGTGTGTGTTGTAGTCGTCGTTCAGTCAGTCAGTCAGTTTCTCCTTCTATATTATATGAAAATGAACTATTCGCAGATCACTTCAATATGTTTCGTCTCCAGATTTCGTTTCTTAATAACACCAAACTATAGTCACCCTATACGTACTTTTCGTCATAACGCTTATTTTATGCTAATCCATTGACTTTGGTTTTAAAATATCTTATTGGAACAAATTGTTATTTTATTGGTTCAATGCCGTCAGAATCAAAACACATGGTCACAATGCTTCTTGTAGTTACGTAAGATTTTATAACAATAGTTTCAGATAACTTTTGTGACAAAAGATAACACTTCCCATTCATTTTTTTTTAAACATATACTTCCTAGACCAGGCTTGGGTTAGCCATGATGAACTCGCCAAAACAATGTCATCATCATCATCATTTCAGTCGAAAGAGTCCAGTGCTGGACATAGGCCACCCTCCAAACACCACCACCGCAACCGGTTCTGTGCTTCTCGCATCCAGCGGCTTCCTGGCCCTTCAAAAAGTCGCGGTCGCCACTCCAGACCCTTAGGCAATAGGTAATACGGGCTGATGTCCGCAACTCCACGTCAATACGTGTATTTTGCGTACGGACTCCGACCAGACCCTTTCGACCCCATCGCCCATTTGTTCTACAAGCGATGTGCCCTGACCACTGTCACTTACGTTACAATACAAACAACACCAAGCATTTTTCTAATGTCTAAGTAAAATTACACACAATTTTGGCGCCAATCAGCGGTCAAACTTTTACTCCTATCGATCATCGGTCTACCTTGTGGGACAACCATGCGGGAAAATAAAGTCTCGAAGAAGTTAATAAAAGTTACCATACACAGTATACACACGCGCTCTACTTAAAATTGGAGCAATCAAAAATCAAACTAATTAATATTCGATCCTAATTAAATTAACTGTAAAGTCCAGTCATCAATATTTTTGTTAACAACAAAACTATGAATTGGTTGTCATAACAGAAATCAATATAGCATTGTTTAAATAACTCGATTATGTATTCAAATGCAAACTGTCTGGTTTCAATCAAATGCAACGCGAATTTGAAACCGACAGCAAATATTGATGAATTGTTACAATCAAAACATTTTTGTGGTATACCTAAGGATATGGTATAAATCGAAATGTTTAACATTTCGATTTATACCTGTCAACATGAAACCCATTGCTACTGATAGTGTGTTACACAATTACCACACCTCTTTCATACAGTAATATCGATATTTATAATCATAGTAATACGTAATACCCAATTAGTATCAAACTGAAGATAACGTCGATTCTTCATAATCTAACATCCCAAGAAGCGATAAGGTATGCAGGCCAATTAGCGATTATCGATTACGCGTCGCATGGACGCGTTCAATAGTAGGTACCTATTCGATACATAATACGAACAATAACAATAGACTATCTAAACAATCTACACATTATCGGTGCGTCGCCATCTGATATTCTAGGCGGGGGCAACGACCCGGGGACAAAGACTAAGTTTATAGTACGAGACTCGATTGTAGTGGTCAGTTCAAGTTTTCCAATTTTCTGTGAGGAACCGTTTCAATATAGCTGTAAGTGGTTTTATTTGAGAGATATGGGTGAAGTTGGGTTGTGTGGTGAGAAGTTTGTAGGTTGAATTTTATTAAGGTTTTGATGTAATTGTTTAAACGTTTGTATTGTTTGATTGTTTTGCATTACACAGATGAGTATTTTGTGATAAATAAAAGAAAATTCAAAGGCCTTCTGAACATTTTCCATGACGGAATAGGCCCAATCAGAAATACAATATAATATAAGAAACCTGACTAATAAGACATTTTTTCTCAACTCTACTTCTATTGTTTTTTTTTAATGCCTAGCCTTCTCCAACTATGTTGGGGTCAGCTTCCAGTCTTACCTTCAAAAACTAGTATAACAATTTTTTAAGTTCGGATCGTAATGATAAATGTTTCAGCAAGATTGCCATCTAGTCATAAAATTTCAAAAAGTAATGCGAAAATCAGAACCGGTCGAAGTGGAGGCTGTGGAGGTGCTTGGGGGACTGAAATGATGATAATGATGATGAATGCGAAAATCTAGTATGTACCTACCAGATATTTCTATACCAGACCTATTATGGCATATATATGGCATTACCTATTAAGCTATAATGCGGCGCTATCCGATTTTAAATTCAAATTTTCTTACAATTTGCAGGTCAGTGTCAGATTGTATGTTGATCAAAACATGATTCTCAACCGCAAAAAAATGTATTTACAAAACCATAATCATTAGGATCATCAATATTCAACTCTCTATGTTGAAATTACCTACCGGCCTGCCCTGACGCTATGCCTCGCAAAATCGCAACAAATTGAAGTGTCCTCTCTTCAATAACTAGCCCCAACTACTCTATGACCGGGGCAATTGCACGACTGGCGCTATGCCAGAGACGGGCAATTTTATTAAAAACTCTCTTAGTATTGTTAACATCTGTTGCATTTATAAACATGTGTTAGTTTAGCATTACTACATGTATTCCTTTTTTTTGGGACCAAAGTAACGAAGTTTGGGAAACTATGTGTGGTTGGGTGTCTTATAAAGGCAATGTTCTTAGATATTGGTGGATGTATTAAGATAGTTGGTTGGTCGACATCACAGATATAGATACACCTAGGTAACGCCAGAGCAACTACTTCGCGTGCCAAAAATCGCACCAGCTTACAAAAATTGTAAGCCGCCACTTTCGCGCTCAGTCCTGCCGGTCGATTCTGTAAAAATCTCACCGTGAAAACTTAGGTGAAGCGAGTTTGTTTTTGCTAGGAATTGACAGCTCACTTCACCTAAGTTTTCACGATGAGATTTTTACAGAATAGCACCGCTGTGTACCTACTGCTGGCTGGGTGAGCGTGAGCGCTGGCGCTAGGCCCCAGGGGTGGGGCGAGACGGGTGCCACACGCGGCGCGGGCGGCCGGTCTTTGAATCGATTTGATTTTCCCATCACTAAAATAGTGGTTGTGACCGGTGACGTCATTGTAGGTAGTCAAAAAATGGCACGCTTGGTTTTCATACAGATCGTGATACTTGCGTTACCCGGGTCTATCTATAATTGTGGTCGACATAGTATTTGGCATAGGTTGGCATAGGAAGTTTGAAGGATTGAAATGTACATGGATGTACAATGCGTGCCACGAAAGATGAGACTTGACCCCGCCTCCCCCGCTCTTTCCGCCGCCCCTATGACGTCCGGTCCCGTCCCGCACTCAGACCTCATACCGTTAAAGATACCTAAAATCGTGTACTGCGTATGTCAAACCACGTGGTGTGTCAAGTCTCATCTTTCGTGGCACGCATTGTACATACTGATTTCATCATTATTGTTAAGATTTTCATAAATGATTTTCAGCTTGTGTCGATCATACAACCAGTCAGTGTACATAAATAAAAGACAAAAGAATAACGCAAGAAGGAAACGACGTAAACACTACGTAAGGAGGTTTTAACATTAGTAGCACTTGGCGTCAAAAAGTGTTATATTAAGTTCCGATAGTAAAATCGCTCAACTTCACGCCTGTTTGCATCACACGAACTGCAATGCAACAGACACACTAAAATCTCTCTCAACACGAATCTGGCTCACATCTGTACCATTAACATCAATTCAAGTTTTACACAAAGATGTTCAGTGCAATGATTATAATTGGGAGTGGGATGCGATTACGTAACGTGTGTGTCCGTGAATCTGTAATTGGCTGGTTTGATTGGTACAATCGTGATTGATAAGGAGGTTATATGCTTCGCTAGGCTACAGTTCTGTCTTAGGTTGTGAACTGTATCAGGCCGGTGAGCGTGACCGAAATCAGAACTAACGCCGCCATCGTGGTTTTTTGGCATTTCACAAATTAATGTTTACCAACGGCCCCCCTACCCCCCCGCACCTGTCAGCTGGGCCGCGACCAAAGATAAAGGTTATACAACGTGTAACAGAATAAACGCAATCACTGAAAGTAGTTTGTTCAGAATCGGCTTCTGAATCCATTTCCGTCATCAAAAATAGGTGTTAAATTTTGACGGAAAAATCTTTTAAATTACTTAAATTAGAAACACAGTATCATGACAAATTAATACAATCCTTAACTCAAGGAAATTGAAACCTTAACTCAGAGCAATAAAGGTTACTTAAACGCACGACGTTATTTGTATTTTGCTCACAGGTCGTAATACACACACGTAAATAATATCAATGCATTTTACAATAAAAGTAGTGTGCGTCAAATTAAATAGGTAATTTAAAGGAATTTCAACTTTATCTCCAATATGTAAGGCTTGTTTGAATGCACGACCAAACTTAGTGCGGTCATCAGAGTAGCCCTACACACACACAAACAAATTTTAGGCATTAATACAAAATAAAATTATTGAATTTGAAGAAATTTGAACCTTATTGCAAAGAAATAAAGCATTTGTCGGCAACCTCTTTGACGTTTTATGCGAAATGCCGACAAACACGCCGCCGCTACCGCCGAATAACATGAGTACCTAACATTAAAATTATTAAAAGCTAGTCAATAGTCATCCGCCGGTAGCGACCTAGTGTAGTTGTTCTTCAGTTTACTTCCGTGACATTTTTGATTCCGTGCTTGATGGCTTTCCGGTACACCAACATACAATACACGGAGATGGTGAGAACCCTGGCTCGCTGTCTTGATAATGTCTCGTTAGCTTGTCGGGAGTTCAATGACCGTTTTGGCTGCAGTGTGAGCGCCAGGACGATGCTGGCTGCAACTCAGCGACTGAGGGACTCTGGGACGTTCCTTCCTAATACAGCTTTGGACAGAGGGACGAATGTGCGGACTAGGTACTCGTCTGCAAGAGCGTATTATCGACCATTTCGATGAACATCCAGAGGACAGCTCGAGAGAAACAGCACCCCAGTTCGACTGCAGCCACATGTACGTGTGGCGAACGTTGCGTGCTGATGGTGAACACCCATATCATCTTCGACGGTGTCAAGACCTAACGCCGAAGACGGTGCTCCCGCGCATTTCACGTGGACCGTTCGATGGCATCTGGATGCGGAGTATGGCAGTCGCTGGATAGGTCGCGGAGGACCTGTGCCGTGGCCTCCCAGATCGCCAGACTTACACCGCTAGACTTTTTTTTGTGGGGTCGCATAAAATCGCTCGTGTATGTCAGTCAATCTACAAGTGTCGAGGAGCTAAAAACAAAAATTCAACAAGCATTTGTGACAGTGAAAAGTGATACTGAAGTGCTTACAAAATTGATAATAAGTGCATAGTTCAAGACGGCGGTCATTTTGAAACTTTAATGAAAGTGGATCGCAGAAATAGTGCAAATTAATAACCCAAGTGTTAAGTGTAAATAGTCCAGTTCTGTAAGTACCTACCTACTTCTTCCTATCAATACGATTGTATTCTAATCACTGTAAAAATTGTTATTATAATCTTTTAAACACGCCGTCTTTGCATATTTTTGTAGTACAAACAATAAACTGGACCTACCTAAACACAACGAACTTATCAGAGGGATCGCGGGATTCGCGGGGGTGCAATCTCGAAAGATAGGTACCTAGGTAGATAAAAACTGCAAGCAGCGGCGCGCGGCGCGGTGCGTAGAGACTAAATTCAAAGCCTGTGAAAGTTCGATAGAAAAAAAAATAATTTTACACGGTGATATCGCTTATCAATATCACATCTAGCTAATGTTCGGTAATTTAATGATCGTTCATACGGCCATAGGTAGGTATTTAATGCCTACATTAGAACTAGGCACTCACCGTTGGCGCGCGCGCCGCTAAAATTGAACAAACAACCTAATTTTTAGGTCCATGATACACACGTGCACATGAATAATATCAAAGCATTTTAGCGCGTTTAATAAAACAGTTGATGTAAGAGAATTTAATCCTTCCGTGCAAATAATAAGGCTTATTGAAATGCACGACCGATTTGTATTCCGCATGTCTCACTAATTGATTTGTTGAGAAATGTCGAAATAGGTAGTAGACAATTTTCTGGTTCCTATGAGCTATGTCCTTTGCAAATGTACCGTAAGAATAATGTGAAAGAGCGAGATGCACAAAACCGGCGACCCTTTGAGACCGCGCGCGCGCGCTTCCTCCGGGCTGCCGGCCGGCCATCTTCAAAGTAGGTATTTTTTACTATTTGTGATTAAAATCTTGTAAGCACTGATTTTTGTTTCACGTAGGTAATTAGCAGAAAACACGCTTATCAGAGGTAGCTAATAATATCGCGAAAGTTACGCATCTGAGATAAATATTTTTTACCCGCATGTGCCGCACGGAGTCCGGGCGCTTCATTAGTTTCGAATTTCGGGTAAAAAGTCGCAGTTTTAAATGCATCCCCGTTACTAAGCGTAAAGTCTTAGATTCATGTTGATAATTTCACTTGCTAGAAAATTATCAATCATTACACTGTAAACTCAATTAAGTAAGTAGGTATCAAAAGTTATTAATTCATAATATCAGTCTGTGACATTTTAGGTTTTTTTTTACTATTGATAGGCGCGCGTTTGACCACTATCTCACCTGATGTAAGTAAAATTCGTTCATTGAACTAACGCACATCTATGCCTATAACTATGGTCAGCTGGCGGGCGCTCGAATGTGCGTGTCGCGTCGGCTGCTAATGTTGCATGAGTGTGTGTGTAGGCATGTTGCTGCACATACGTTTTGCGTTTAGTAAGGATAACTATTTTATAAAAAACGACCAGGTTTGGTTTAAATTTATTTAATTACGGGTGTTGTTTTAGACTTATAATTTTATATTCTAATTGGGGTGTCTGAGGTATTGCGCTTAATCCGTTACACGTTGTATAGCCTTTGGCCACGACTTATGAGTTATGTATAGGTCGTAGATTCGAACCCAAAAAATAAAGAAATCATCGCAAGGAAACTGACATGTCCTAGAACCAAAAACTAAAAGACATGTGATATCTATCAACCCGCACTGTTCCCGCGTGGTGGATTACGGCCCACTTTCTCTCACAACGAGGAGGCCTGTGCCCCACCAGTGGGAACATTATAGGCTGATTATCCCTGTCCTCGTCATTCGAGCGCGGAGTGATCTATGAAGCAGTGTAAAGGAAAACTGTTCAACTTTAATTCTTGATAGAAGGAAATATGTAGCTCCAAAAATGATATTTGCCATTTATTTGATTCGGGTTGGCATGTTACTGTGCTCATACAAGACCGTAAAGGAGGCATTATACGGTGGATATCTTTTTTATTGCAAGAAAGATTAGGCCCGTGTCAATAAATCGCTTCATTTGAGAACTAGCTTAAAGAGCTGAATATCATCCGGATTCTTACTTCAATCCAACTTCATTGGTCTAAAATAAGAGCTTACATTTTGATTACACTGTTTCACAAAACTTCAGCCAGTTTATTATTTATTAACTTAGGTGAAGTGAGCTCTGCTGTCATTCTATTCGATGCTAGGGATTGTCACTATTGACAGCTCACTTCACCTAAGTATTCACGGTGAGTTCTTACAGAATAGCTCTGCTGGTCCTTTTTTTAATGTTTCACCTCGAAAACTAATGGAATTGCAGGCTATTCCCACAAAATAACTGGATCACCTTTACCAACAGTTTATTTCATTTCAGTATAACACAGAGCCGTGTTCAGAGCAATGATTACATTATGATCGAACGTGGGCGGACGCTGCGAAGTTATCGCGCGGCGTGACATTACACAATCGATAGCGTAGTGATGGAACATGAGTATCGATGTTAGCGATAATTAATTGGTAGATAGATTATTAATTGGTTAGTTGATGCGTTGATTTGGTGCAGCGGTGTTATGTTAGGTTAGTGACTTTAGGCTATAAATTTACAACATTGTTACACTAACGTTAATTTCAGCTTTAGTGAAACCTATAGAAGTTTTTAGTATGTACTTTAGTTTGTTGTTGTTGTTTAGTGCTTTTAGTATGAGGATTGTTTTTAACTTTATCAGTGAGCTTCTTAACACAGGAGCCTATGTCAATTCATGTGTGAAGGTAACCTTGCTAGATTGTTGAGCTCCTTAAGTTCCCAGTTGAGCTACACGATTACTGACAAATGCTTGCACTGACTGGACAAGTCAACTGAAATCTTTGTGGTTCTTTCTTCAAAAGACCATTTCACAAACTAATCTACATGGTCCTCACATCATCTGACCAAGATTAAGAGACTTTGATCCCTAAATTTGTTGCGCCATTTCTTCTCAGGGTCATAGTCAGATAGAAAATGTCGATTTCATCAAACTTTTTTATATTACTTGTAAAAGTTATTCCGATATTCTATTTACAGAATAAACAGTTTAATTTCATTTCATTTGTAGGCACATATCAAAGACCCAGTTATTGCGGATTTAAAAATGTTGTTGATAGGTAAAATAGTCGTGTCCTTCGACTACACTGCAAGGTAAGTTGGCAGTGTTATGCAAGTAACATTTATTTCAATAATAAAAGCAAGTTAAAATGAATGTGTTTCTAAATCACCCATGCGTTACCCCTAACGGTGTAAATAATGGATTAAGTTGGCACGGATTCAAGTTACATAAATCGCATTGGGCTTAAAAATTGCAATAGTGCAGGAATAGTAACCCAGATTCTCGGAAGCAGTGACCCAATTTTATTGGCGTAATTTTAAAACGTGGGCTGAAAGATAAGCAGTCGGTTTAATATACAGGGTCCCATTAAAATAGATGGACAAATTTTAACACAGCGCTCAGTACCTACGTCTAACTAAAGATATCCAAGCAAAAAAAAAAAAACACTGACTAATGTGATTTTATTTTGACAAAAAATAATAAATTGCCGACACATTAGTGTATTTGTTAGCTGATTATTTTTCTTGTAAGTCTATGCTTTTTTTCTTATACATAGGTATATATTTTTTACCATCGTCCTTATTTTGGTGGTCTGAATGATTTCTAAAAGTTTGTTCATCTATTTTAATGGGACCTTGTAATATATTGTTTCTAGACAATTATCTTTAGGTTTAGTAAATCAGTAAGATGGATCATAACCATTTCAGAATTATTCAGCATTCACAATCATCCGACACGCTATCGTATCGAAAATAACACATTTCGACATCCTGATTTACCTTGCCCCAACAGCTCCAGCCCCAACAGCCCCATCTGTCGGAAGAATAGCAGTCGTCTACTTAATTAAGGACTGATTTTTCAATCGACACATAATTTTTATTCGTGGAATAAATTGACGTCTGGCAGATTTTGTATGCAAGACCTGTCAAAAATTCAAAATTATTCCTCGGATAAAATTATCTGGCGTTGGAAAAATCAACCCTTAAACTGGAAATTTTTTCGGGTTTTGGACTAGTGAACAGCGTTTAGAGGACTCCAACGATAACATTGATTGATGTTCGGTACGGTACGGAAGCGTATCGAGTGGTTGTGAATAGCTATGCGGCGTGTTTAAAAACGAATAAAATTCAGTTATTTGTGCAATTCGATTAGGTTCAACGCTGTATTTGAGTTCGAAAGTAGTCGTGCTTTTACCAAAAGCGCTTTCGTTAAATTGGTTTAAAAGGCAAGCAGTTGTTTCGATAAAACAGTTCCACACTAACCACAGCATGGCCTCAGGCGTAATATCTCAATCCTCAATCGGTATGTTTCATCGAAACATCGACAAATAACACACACATTATCGACTTATCGCAACACTACGCAATGGTAATTGACAGTTCGTTGTTTATGACTGTTCAAAAAATGTTGGCTTGTGTAATATTCAGCTTTGTCACTTTATGGTTTTTGGTGATATTTCGTAATGCATAATGTTTTTTATGGCTTCATTGTGTTGTCTATGGTTATGTGTAATTCCATTTTATTTGGTTTAAAATGGGCAAAAATTTATGTCTGTCCGCAGTAGGTTGGTATATATTGAATCTTTTTGGCTATTGTAGGGGTTTTCTGTGTATTCCAATATCGTAATAAACCTTGTCTGAGTCCATCCATCTGAAGATTGACTTCTGATTAATTAAATCGTATCTGCCAAGAAACCACCAAAATGAAAGTAGAATCAACTTGATAAGTGTATAATTAATTATGAAAACCTTCAAATGCTCTCCCAAAAACACTCATAATTTCAGCCGAAAGATGTCCACTGCTGGACATAGGCCTCTTTCTCTGTTTCTCTAATTCCTAGCACCGCCACTGCGACCGGTTCTGTGCCGTTCGCATCCAGTGGATTCCAGCGGCCTTCACCAGGTCACCAGTCCACCTTGTGGGAGGCCTTCCGGTACGGGGTCAAAATACAAACAACACAAAATGTTTTTCTTATGCCTAAGTAAAATTACGCACACTTTTGGCGCCAATCAGTCGTCAAACTTTCAACCCTACAGAAACAAGTTAACTTCCCAAACAATAGTACATTACTTCAGAGGGAAGAAAGTGACAGTTCCATACCGAGATTATGGCATTTGCGCCACGAGCTTGCGAGGGGCGCAAACCATTTGAGGTATGGAACTGTACTTTATCCTGAGGGATGTATAGTGCTTTTTATTACACCTACGAGGAAAATTATGGACATAAATGCATAGAAATGTTTATATTTAGTTAAAAGTACAATTATTAAAAGTGCAGCTTTTTTTTTTTAAAGGCTAAGGCTGAGACCATGCTGCCTAGTCATCAGTTACTATTTTTTTTTTAGTCTAACATGACATTAGAATATGCGTGTACACATTCTAATGTATTAGGAGTATTTGGCAGCAAATGTATCGAATCAAGTTTCCCTGTAAACTTCGCTGAGGTAGCCAAAACTACAAAAAAATTCTCAGCTCCATTTTACCGGGATCGCGTCTGTTTCAATGATTCCACATATTGTCCAGTTGCGCAGACACTTGAGATACAAAACTACACCAATTTTACATCACAATATCCACTAGGAATCAATTTGCGAATAATTAAAACAGCCAACTAGACTTCACTCGAAGAAATCCCGCCAAAAACTCTAAAAGTGCAGCTATATAAATAATTTCGTTTTTAATTTTCTGTATGCACCAAGGAGGTTGGTAACTGGTAAAAAAAAAAAACTGTATGTGGCCAGTAACAATTTACTTGAAATTTAATTAGTAGACAGTTAAAGTCTCTTGGCAGTATGACTGCTGACAAATTAAAAAAAAGAAAAACCGGGTATGTAATGGAATTTCATACATATTTCCCACCCTTGGGTCGGAAGGATTTTCATACAAACTTCCATACCTTGGGATGAAAGGATTTGAAGGGCGGGATAAAGGCGTTTCTTCCCTCTAATTGGTATAATTAGTATGTATTTTCAGAGCAGGTGTGATAAAAACAAATTAATTAACTCCAAAACCAAACAATAATAACCCGAGATACAATAATAAAACAAATAAACGTAGTACCCAGTTAATTATTATAGGAATACGTGCTAAGGTCGGGGGTGCAAACTGGAAATGCAATATCCGTGGTTACCCCAACGGCTGTGATTGCAGGCAGGGGAATCGATACCGCTACGCATGCTGTAGGTAGGTCGGTATAGTGCATTTATTAGTGCAGCTAGATTGCATTAATATTCCATGTGTTTGTGACTACGAGTAGGGATATATCCTTACTCGTAGTCGTACGTGTTAGTAGGGATTGTGTAGACTATGCATGGCTGAAAATGTATTAAAATAATCGATATCATTGTTGACATCCCTAAAAGTATTTGGCGCAAAAACATAATACAGCATGTAGCGTAAAAACCAAACATCAACGAGATGTAAAAACTATCTTTATAAATGGTGATTTTCTATACATACGAAATAATGATTTGTTTTAATTTTGTTGATTTTCAAGTCATTTTTAGAAGTGATTTTTTTGCTGAATATTGCCTCTAATACTTAGTAATATCTTGTTAAGCAAGAACTAAAATTACTTATAGGTAAATTAATTACAGGTGACTAAATAGCACATTTATTCGATTAACCCAATTTAAATTTAGCACACACTAGACAATGGAGCAAGGGTTAACTAAAACACTTAATCATAACCAGATTACAAAATGTAGCAAACCTCAGTTTGCCTCAGGCACACAGTTTTGACAAGCGCGAGTATTCGGATTGACGAATATAAATTCTATTGCTATCGATAAAAATAATTAATTAAAATGTTATAGTAAGTACTGTATAATTATGTAATTCTACGCTTTGGAATGGGCAACTAGCTTCATTTTCTAACAGACCGACCCCTTGACAGTTCAAAAGTGCCTGTAATTGGTTTATTTGAAATAAATGCTTTGAGTTTGAGTTTGGGCCTAGTTTTTCTGTTGTAAGTTGGTTTAAATCAATTTTGCATCACTTTCCCTTTATTTTATACTAGCTTCTGCATGCGGCTTCGCCCGCGTGGATGCCGGAAATTATCCCACGGGAACGTGCTACCGGGCAAAAAGAAGCCTATGTCCTTCCACAGGATACCATCTATTCCCCTGCCAAATTTTATCGAAATCCGTTCAGTGGTTTAGGCGTGAAAAGGTAACATACAGACAGACATGAGTTACTTTCGAATTTATAATATTAGTATAGTATGGATGGATTTCAATTCACAATAATATTTATAGTAGTAGTAAAAGTGGGACTCTAGATGCTGCCCCATTACTTATTAAAGAAATTTTCTATAACGAAAGTACGCACGGATACACATCAAGCTATTAATAAATAACCAGTGTAAGCCGACTTCTGATTGTACGAAAAACCTATTCAATGCGAGGTCAGCTAAAACTGGAAATGTATAGCTTGATGTGTTGCCGTGTGTACGTAACCATACGCAACAAATTTTGATCATCCACATAGATTCAAAATTATGATCGTTATAAGGAGGAATATTATTTTACATCGGATAATGTTAACATTTGATACAACTTTTGGGAATAAAAAACGTATGAAAATAAGGTTCTGAATAAGGTACAATGAATAAGAGACACAAGCAAAAGGGGCTTTATGGAAAGGATCAAATATAAATCACGACGATGGCTCGTCAAAACAGAATTAATGAAATGACAAGAGTTATTTGAGGAACAAATTAACAGGAGCTGTTAACGTCGACCCGAATTAATAATACTTAACAATACGAGAAATAATTTAACAGAATCCATTAGCAACAAAACAATAGCCGAAGCTTATAAGTTAAGTAATGAAGGCATTCAAATACTCGTTTAAGTCATAATAAACACAAACAAGAAACAAGATTAAGACATAAAAGCAAAGTTTTGATAAACAGCACATCATACTGTAGATAGACAATTGATTCAACAACCCGTTTGAAGGAAAACGAATCCTTAACTTTACGTAATAGAGTTTGAATTCTATCAATTTAAATGTAATATGTGAAACAGCCACCTGTGTAAAGGAAAAAGCACTCTTAGATTTGGACAAAAGTGTTGAAATTGCATCAATTTAAATGTGACATGGGAAACAGTAACCTGTTTAAAGGAAAAGGCACCCTCAAACTTACAACAATAGTGGTGAAATTGCATCAATTCGAATGTTAAAATGAAACACGTTAGGGTTGTCAAAACTTGGTGCGTTGTCTGAAATGGTAATGCCTCTTTGAATTGCTATGGCAGATATGTTTGGACAAAAATAGCAATTTATGGTAGCATTGTTTTGGAAATGGGATATTTTATGTGTCGCAAAACTGTAGACTATAAACCCACACCGTTTTAATTAAAATAGGTATACTGAAATAGATGATAGTGATGTTCTTCAGAATGATCAGGTGCGTAGTACTCGCAACCGGCGGGCGTGTATGACCAGCCAGTCGATTCTGTAAAAATCTCACCGTGAAGACTTAGGTGAAGTGAGTTTGTTTTTTCTAGGAATTGACACTATTGACAGCTCACTCCACGCTCACTTGACCTAAGTTTTCACGGTGAGATGGTTACAGAATCGCACTGCAGATGTATGAACGTAAACGAAACAAAAGGAGTTTGTAAGGATCGTACCAGATGGCGTTCTGTAGTTACTACCTACCCCCATGGGAAGAAGGTGTGAGTTTATTCATGATCTGATTTTTGTAGATTGTATAAGTACGTTCAAAACTATTTAAAAAGAACCAAAACGCTTACAATTAACGTTTCCTGCATCCTGGAATGGGAATTTGCATCAAAGACGTTGACCAAATTCCATCCAAATCTATTAATTTGTCAGTGTCATGCAACTTAATCTAACAAACTTGTGTAAAATATACCTACAAGATTACTGAAATTAATTAATCGCGTAAGAAACCTATCGCGTTTCCTACAGCAACGAACAACAAGCCAACACGCATAGCAATAGTAATTATTATCCATCAACCTTACAAGGGAGTAAACACCAACCTAAATGTATTAAACGCCACTTCTAACAGACTCAAAAGTACACCTTATCACGGGAGCCCAAAGTCTAAATTCCCTTGCATGGAGATCAGTTACTTCTGGATGTTAATCATTAGAAATTGTCTACCAAATAGCAAGGAGTAATGTTTACCGGAGCTTAATACGAAGCACATTCATTCTGCGTCCTAATACGGAATTTTGACGTAAATTTTGCATATAAAATGTCGAGATAGCGGTAAAATATAGTCATTAACTATCGGTACAATCGACCTGGTGGTAATGAGCGATAAAATGTGGTAAATTATGTACCTAGTGGCTATCTAGTAAAGTGTGTTTTAACAGCAAAATTGTCTAAAGGCGCGACGCGACAGCATTCTACTAGAACAATTTCTATGACACCTAAACCTTCATGGAAATTGTTCCACCAGAATCGCGTCGCGTCGCACTGATGCGTCGAATTTATATCAAAATTATTCAGATTGAGATTGATAGTGTGTTACGCAATTAGGGCGAAAAATAATAAATTCAACTTCGATAAATAAATAATTATAAAAAATAAAGTTTAACTTTGGAGCTGGTATTTAAATCCAATCATGTTTATTCTGTGAAATACAGTAGCCAGTGTAGCCACTATAAATATAATTCTATTTATCTAGTATCAAGTCTTTCTATCCTGCCACTAGAAGTAGCGGTTCAAAATCAATTCAGCGACATTTCGAACAAATCTTGAGGTCTTTTTTACATGATAATGCTGCCAGGTTGGCACCGGGCTCCGCCTGACTCTAGTAGGCAGTGTAAGGCGCTTTTCACACGTCCCGGCAACCGGGTAGCCGCTGCTGGGTGCGAAGTGTATAGCCATTTCACACGTACCGGCGCAGTTTGCCTGGCAAGTGTTACCGGATAGTCGGCACCAGCTACCCGGTTGCCGGGACGTGTGAAAAGGTACTAAGGATTAGCATTTAAAAGCTTTTACACGTACCGGCAGATTTCAGCCAGTTCACCGAATCGCTGTTGGCCTGAACGTGTGCAAAGAGCCCTGGACATTCATCGTGAAAAAAAAAACTGGCCATTAAAATGGTCTTTTTAAAAATAAAAAAAAAACTAAAGAACATAGAACCTTATGCTAGGTACACACGCAGCAACTTTAGCCGTATACCTATGTCAAGCAATGGGCAAAATTGTTAACCTTTTATTACTTGAATACGAGGCTTTTGCCTGCTTTGTATGTGTATTTTATGTCTTTTTTTATGTGCGTTTTGTTTTTGCAGAATAAACAATTTTTCTTTCTTTTCTTTATATCGCTAGCGACAAATTGGCTATCAAAATCTACGTGACATTTGAAAATCAAAGTTCTACGTGTGTACCTGGCATCATCCACCACCACAAGACGGCACATGTAAATAGTTCATGTTCATCTTACCGCGGCAGACAGAATGTCACTCGTTTACTTAGCATGCCAATATACTATGCACCTAACTACGGAACGGGGTAGGTGCTTACCTGAAACAAAAGGAAATATTTTATTAGACACATATAAAAGAAAATCTTACAGTTTTACAGTTACAATCTTACAGCAATTTGAAACAAAAAATGTTCACAGTAAATAAGGAATTTATAATGCGGAATTAGCTGCTGCAATAGGCGAATTTTATAAGAGACCACAATACAGGAAGTTACATTACTGTTGCATTATTGTTACAATCGGCAGCATGTTTTTTTTTTATAGAAAATTGGATTTAGAATCTTAACGTAAAACAATACTATAATTATATATTTTTTTTTCTTAATTAATTTTATTAATGAACCGCTTTACGCATCCATCATCCGCCTAGTCTTACCTAACCATATTGGGGTCGGCTTTTGATTACCAGATTTTTACATGGAGCGACTGCCTATCTCAACTCCATCGCCCAGTTAGTGGGTAATGTTTCCTTATTAAGACTGGCAACATTTGTTATTTCAGTTATCGTTACGGGCGGATATACAGAGCTGACGCCCGCCCTCCTCAGGGAGATGACCTGGTTTTGATGCAACATAAATAAATTGCGGCTTTGGAATTAAACCTGAAAGCTTTTCTTTTAGCAATATTGGTAACAAAAGAATTTTGCAATAATAGCATAATCGGAATCAGCTATGTTGTTCCCCAGCTATAATGTTCCCACATCTGGGACCCAAGCCTCCTCTCTGAGAGGAATAACAACTCCGTTTAATGAAAGCGTATGATGAGGATTAAAATTAAAATCGCATCTTGGGTAGTCATCCCCGTCATCACCTTCATCATCATCATGTCAGTTCGGTATCACTCACTGTATAGGCCACCCCTTTCTTCTGTCAGACGATATAAGAAGAAAAAATATGAAGCCAATGTTCAAGTCTTAAAAAAAAACTTTCCACGAGGTTTGACTTAACATACTTAAATTAACCTGTCAGCTACCAAAGGCCTCCTGAAACGCCTGAAACCGAAACGAGTATCGGAAAGTCAGTACCAACAAAATAAAACAACTGAAAACTTTTTCAAAGAACAAACAAGGTTGGCACACGTTAACTGAAACAAAAGAGGCTCGACTCAAACGAGTTGCCAAGTAAAAAATACAACAATATTAAATGGAATTTTCGCGTGAAAAAAGTAAACAGTTTTCGTCCGAAAGCGGAGGGCTGAAACTGGCTAAGTGGATGATGAAAGGTGAACACTAGGTTTCGGCAGCATGTTGTATAATTGTATTGATGACACAATTTCACGTTGTATTTCTAATAGTTACCAGCTGCGCTCGTGACTTCATTCGCGTAGATTTTGGTAAACAATAATGTGTCTCATTACTAATTCTTTTTCTTTTCTAAAATAAAAGTAGCCTAAGTTACTCCTTATAACATCAGCTATTTGCCAGTGAAAGTCTCGTCAAAATCTTGCTTGTAGAATAATCTGACAAAAAAATCAGAATGATTGAATGTATATTAGTATGGTTTTTATTGTAAAAAGAAAGTTTTTCAGCTATCATCATGATTTTTTTTTTGGTATTAAATAAGTTGTATTATGTTTTCAACTCACTATTTACCTAGCATGTCCTAAAGAATATCATATATTTTTCTGATTTTGTTTATTGTAGTCGATCATATACTTTTATTGTTTCTAAAACTTGCATTTTTTGTAACTAACTAACTGTAAGCCCCATAGACGTCGCTTGCACGGTGCACTCGAACTTCCCCGACGATATTCACAAACTTGCTTAATGAGTGTATGTGGGTGACAAAGAGACTCTAGACTTCCTGCAGTTATGAGAACATTTTGTAGATTTTCATAAGCTTCGCTTTAATAAACTCAGATGTTCATAAGTTAAGGATTTTAGAGTAGGCAAGTGTAGTTTAATACGGCAGCCAGAACCGAGAATATGAATGGATGGAACTTTTAAAATGGGCCGGGATCTTTTTTGATTGGAAAATGGGTGCAAAGCTTTAAGGCGAAGATAGTACAGACAAGTCTTGAGAGCAGTGGTGATGAAATAATTTACACAAAGCGCCTGTCTAAGTTCGAACCTACGACCTACAACCCGTTACCACTGGGACTGGCACTGCTCTGAATAAATAAATAATAAACAATAAATAAATAACAAATAATAATAAATAACACAACGCCTTTTATTTCAGGACCAAACATTAAAAGATTCGACCCCAACTAAAAAGGTAACGCCCAAACCTTTAACCAATGGCGTTTACTACCGGTTACTGCTCCCGAGTTTTAGTTCGCCAAACTTCCACAATTTTTCCAGGTAAAACGCACGATTAATGAGCTGGCGTACCATCTACCGTCATAAGTGCTGTCTTTCTAGACTGTTCCGCTAGTTCCAGCCCAAGGGTGTTTGCTTCCATTTTTTCTCGTCGTTTTTCACTAGCAGTGAAACGTATGAAATATTAGTCGAACAGTGTTCACACTCGCCTCCGACGGAGAAGTTTTAAAGCACCTTTTATGAGCACGGAAATTATATTTTTTTCGCTTGCTGTGTAAGGGGTAATTTTTCAGTGAGTGCCCAAAAAATATAAGGTGTTTTGCAGGCGTTACATGCGCCTGTGATAAGGAAAACAAATTGGGAATTGCGGTAGAATTCGTACATTGTTTGAGTTTCGTAGTTTTTATTTATTTATTTATGTTAATTACTTTGCATAGGTACTATTGTATGGTTTCAAGTTATTTTAACGTAACAGACTGCTGTGATGCAGGGGAGTTTGTTACGCCACTTCTTCCCAGTTTGAGCACTAGGTAGTGGTGGGCGGACGTTTTGGTGAACTATCTCGTGTCGAATAAACAAAAAATGTATTTTCTTTTCTTTCATTGTTTCTTTTTTCTTCTATGTGATTTTGACATTCAAAAAGTGCTGATTCACAGCCTAGTTTCGATAAAAAGACTTTTGATTTGATTTTGAGTCATTTTATACACCAGCATCTGCCCAGTCTTTTCCCAACTATGTTGGGGTCTTCTTCCAATCTAACCGGATGGAGCCAAATACCGTTATTTTACATGGAACGACTGCTATCTGACCTCCACAACACAGTTACTGGCTAATACGATACCCTTTGGTAAGACTGGCTGTCAGTGTCAGACTTTCGGGCTTCTGACGACCGGTAACGACTGTCAAAGATCCACGAATGACAGCCGGGACCGGGTTAACGTGCTTTCCGAAGCACGGAGGGGTCTTCCGTCTTGGTATGCAAAGATGGTCACCCACCCGCAGCAAGCTTAACCTGATCGATCGACCCGTGCGACTGTCACAAGCCCATCAGTAATTTTATACCCCCTAGGGGATAATAGATACAGCAACCTTTAATTACATAATAACTATTTTAGTTAGTCATTGTGCAATAACCCTCTAGGTGTATAAAACAGTGCAAAAATACATCTGTTTTATTAATATTATTGTACAATATTTAAGATTTTCAATTTGGCGTTAACGAGGTGCACGATACCTTAAGTTACAAATAAGCAAATAAGGAGATTGTTATTGACTGTTGAAGTGAACTTTATGATCATTGATAAAAATTTATTAAAATGAAATGTGTCATTGTTCACGTTATTATAAAAATAATGAGCGAATCATCTTTTGTGTTGATGCAATTTCACAAGATTTAACTTTAACACAATTTCATTGTAAATTTATTGATTGATATAAAGCTTTATTAATGTTAAATTCTGAAAATCACTATGGGTGAACCAATGATACCAAATTTAAATAATATATTTATTTTTAATCACCAACCCGTCTTGAGTAAGCGTGGTGATCAAACACCAACCCGTCATGAGTAAGCGTAAGCGTGGTGATCAAAGCTCGTACCTTCTCTGTATGAGAAGAGGTCGATGCCCTGCAGTAGGACACTAATAAATAGGCTGGTTTAACTGTTTACTAGCTTCTGCCTGCGACTTCGTCCGCGTAAAATTTATTGCTCCTCCGACCAACCCTGTCGCATCGCTTCGCCTGCCCACGCTGTAACTGTGTTCTTTCTATCTTTGTTTTTGTTGGGCTCCCAAGTGTCTTAGCGTAATGTTAAGTAGCCTGAGTATAGCCTCCCCAAGAATTGGACTATCAAATGCAACAATAATTTTTCAAAACCAACTAGTAGTTCCAGAGATGAGCGCGTTCAATCAAACAAACAAACTCTTGAGCTTTACTAAATACACGTTAGTATAGGTTTTTGTTCCACTGTAGATTCTCCCCATTACTTCTTCCACACCTCCCGTTGTTTAACTAGGTATCTCTAGGAATTCCTTAAGGCTCCTTCAAACAGGCGCGACACGACACGCGACACAAAGGCACCGCAAGTCGCGCAACGAGCGGTGCCTTTGTGTCGCGCGCGATTATATCGCGTGTCGTGCCTGTTTGTAGGAGCCTTTACTCTAACCCTCTTACTAATAAACGTATTAAATTAGATGAATAGTTACACACCGATTTCTCTCCTTCAGTCGTCAGTAATTTGACTTTCGAAAGAAGAAGACAAAGCGTTGCGTAATACAGACGCTATACAACGTTTATTAGTAACGGGGTAAGTTTGTAAGACAATAGGCTCGAGTTTCTTAGCCGTCCTATTGTCTTTCTCATTATCACACAGACAAATGACTATCAAAAGAGTGGCTCATTTAATTCAAAGGCAACAACGCTACTCCTATTTTTCTCTCGTACCTATCGTCAAAAACTATTTGAGAATACCTCTATCATCTGCCTAGAGTTTTCCCAACTATGTTGGGGTTTACATGGAGCGACTGCCTATCTGACCTCCACAACCCAGTTACTAGGCAATACGATACCTCTTTGAGAATTGAGAATAACTCATAAAGTAATAAAATACTAATATTATAAATTCGAAAGTAACTCTGTCTGTCTGTCTGTATGTTACCTTTTCACGCCTAAACCACTGAACGGATTTCGATAAAATTTTTCGATAAATTTCGATAATATAGATTGCATCCCGGGGAAGGACATAAGATAGCTTTTATCGACATACCTCGCGAGCGAAGTCGCGGGCAGAAGCTAGTATTATAAATTCGAAAGTAACTCTGTCTGTCTGTATGTTACCTTTTCACGCCTAAACCACTGAACGGATTTCGATAAAATTTGGCAGAGAGATAGATTGCATCCCGGGGAAGGATATAGGATAGTTTTTATCCCGATATTGCCACGGGATCGTCACTTATGCGGGTGAAACCGCGGGGCGCTGCCAGTCAGAAGTGTGGTAACTAACTGCTCTGCACATTAAACTGATCATACCTGTGATCGCTACTTAAAGGAAAAGTAAAAAAAGTTGATATAGAACAACGACAAATTGACATAATTACAATAGAAACGATGATAGCTAGAAAAGTCAATAACTGTGTTGCAGCTATCAACGCCTGTCTAAATGTTAAGAACACACTTTTTCAGACACACTATGAAATGGGTACAGTTTAACCAACATTGTGTTGTTTAGCCATCTAGTTTTAAAATATTGACATGTAAAAGTGTATTAAAAGATCTAAGTACTTGTAGAAAAAACAACGAAAAAAAATTGGTAAGTATCTATAGATTTTAACTAAATCGCAAAGCCTATTTTATGAACCCCGAAAAAACACGGCGTAACTCTAAAAACATTGTTTATCTCGTAAAGGAATTTAAAACATTAAAATGTAGGATTTTATCCTTCATTCATTCCACAGATTACACACAAAAATGCCTGAATTTCACGTAAATACACAAATTAAACACGACTACCATTAAAAATACAAAACAGCCAATTATACAAAAAGTACTTAAAGAAAACTGAGGCAAACCGCCAAATGAAGCAAGATTTTATGCGAAAAACCCGCGAGGCTAGTGTAGCGCGGAGTGGCTGACAGGCGGGCAAATTGGCCACTTGAGGGGCTCAGACGCCAAGTGGCTACATCAGTGCAGTCTATCGTGGCTGTATCTCGTCTCTGCAGCTCTTGGAACCTGGAGTTATCGTCGAGTGCTCGATGTTGGCAATGGTGAAATTTTTCTTGAAAGATCTCGTTTTGAGAGGATAGGTATTGTTAGGGTTTTTATTTTTTGGTTTTACTGCTTGAGAATTTTTTGTAGCCATTTTTATACGATGTCTCTATAACTCACAATTTTGTTGTGAAAAAAAAAATAGACAAAGATTTATTGGGACTTGCAGTTGCACAGGAATATCAATCACAAAGTGAACTAAATATTATACTCTTATAAACATAAAAAATGAAAACAAAAGAGAGGTAGGACCCGTTGGATATCATTGTGTTAGGTTTGTATTGATCTGCTTTAGAATGTATGTATTTGGTATGGGCATATCATCATCCCATCATAGTTAGGACCCATTTTATCCCATGCTACTGCTGTACGAGTAATATAAATAAACTTCCTATCCAGCCTATTACATCAGTCAATTATTTTTGGTATCAATCACAACTGTTATTACAAATATTCCGAATACCATTATTTAAAACATTTATTGAATCCTAAAGCCGAAAATCAATACCATCCCCATTGTGCTAATGGTTCATCCGATCCCCACATACACACATACATCAAAGCTTCGTGCTATACAACCGATGCCGCGGGATTAACCAGCTCGTTTGTGTACACTTTTTACGCCAATACTCTGATTAAACGCGGCGATATCGAATCCTATTCATAAATACAGTTGGTTTAAACTGTCATGATACAATCTATACTAATAATATAGCCGAAGAGTTTGTTTGTTTTAACGCGCTAATCTCTGAAACTATCTATCAGCCGGATTTGAATTTTATAGACTAATTCTCGAGGAAGGCTATAGACTACTTAATATCACGCTAAGAGACTTAGGAGCCGAGCAAAAACAAAAAAGTTAGAAAGAACACAGTAATAGCGCGGGCAGGCCAAGCAATACGACAGGGTGGGTCGGAGGAATAACTCACTCGGACGAAGTCGCGGGGAGAAACTATAGCCCGCGCGGAACTAGTTGGCCGCTCCTTGGATGGGAACGGGGGTGAGGGCGGCGGAGTTGCCTATTGTTCGCAACGCACGTACTGAGTAATGACAAAGCGCCCCCGCCCCTCCGTCCCACCGCTCACATACCTAAGGCGCGGCCAACTAGTTCCGCGCGGACTATAGTAAAATAATAAAGAAGATTTAGTAACGTAACAAATAGGTAAGTCACTGCGTCCTAGAAGAGTGTTTCCGGATATTTATGACAGACGTCATGAAAATCTGTAATTTTCACCAGTATTTGACATTTAGGTGTCATAAAACGGTGTGTATTTTGACATTATCACCGCTCTTCTAGGAAATCATCTAAAAGGTCCAAGTTTGAAAATGCCAGTTTTAAATATCCGAGTTCTAAACGAAAAATACAATTGATGAGAAAATACAAAAACAAAACAAACAAACACATTTTGTAACAGAACAACAAAAATAACTTATAAAGAAGTTTCCAGGCTTTTCTTTCTAAGCGACCATACTAATGCTTACTTCGAAAACAATCCAACTTCGCCAGACATTCGAATCCAGTTTAAAATTCAATAAACAAAGGAAAACTGACCTGCACTCGGAATAAAACAGAAATTATGGCGACAAATTGAGAAGCCATAAAGCTTGAGATTGGCAACCCTGGGTAGCATTTTAGAGTAGCAACATCGAGCTGTCAAGTGACAAGAAAATTAACGTCCGAAAGAGGGTAACCCTTTGTTACGAGCTGCCAAAAACGTCTGGCAATTTCCATAAAGATTCACTGCAGACATTCTAGCGACATAACCGGTCCCTTACAATCAACATTAAAAATAGGAATATGTGTGCGTGATGCGTATTTGACCACTTGCGTTTCTGACGACATGCTAGTAATCCATTTGATAATGTGCTCCGAGTATGTGATGTCTCTTAAGCTCAAGAAGATGCTTATGAAATAAGGAATTTCGTATTAACCTAAAGTCATTGCATTAAATTTCAGAAGAGTTAAGATCATTAAATTGGTCAACACCAAGGAAAAAAATTTGTTATTGTTAGCCTGCATCATCCCACAGCTGGGAAAAGGCTCCCCATGACTTCCAGCTCTTCTGAGGGCTAAAGTGGACCACTAGTCGTTTGTTTTCCCAAGCTCGTCCCGCCATGAGCTGTGGGAAAAAAACCACTACCTGGAGCCCTGACAGAGCTAGAAGGCGTCGGAGCTGACCCCGTGGACAAATTTTTGAAAAGAAGAATACAGCTCATTTTTACAAAGTTCCTTACTCCCAGCTTAATAGCATACCAAATTAAAATAGCCGTATAAGAGGACCAGAAAATCTACATTACATTCCAGTTATCAGATCATTAATCATGATACTTGACATTCAGCAATCACGTAAGTAATCATATTTTGTCACTACAAAGTAATTGGCTTGCAGAAATAGCTGCAAAGTGATTAATGATGAATGAGTATATCTACAGTCAATATGTGAAGTTCGAAAGGCCAGCCTGGTATGAATAAAAAGCAGTAGGACGACTTAAATGTGACGGATATTTGATTGATGTAAATGTAAAGTAAAGAATCAATCAAAATCGAATTCCATTAAAAAAAAACAGCATGTGTGCAATTCACACGTGGTAGAAGTGAAACCTTCAAAAACACTATAATGCTTCCTATCTCATTTTTTTCCCACGTTAAGGCGAAAGCGCCAGGGTAGCCCGCGAAATTAATTTTTTTTTAGGTTTTTTGCTATTTGCTGGTCAGTATTAAGTTGTACGTTGATTAATATATGATTCGCGGCCGTAACAAATATGTATTTACAGAATTATAATCATTAAAGTCATCAACACAACACTCTAAGACTACGTAAGTCCAAAGAATAACCGTTTCATGAAATCATCATTCTTTGGAGTTACGTGGTCTTAGAGAGTAGTGTTGATGACTTTAATGATTATAATTCTGTAAATACATATTTGTTACGGCCGCGAATCATATTTTGATCGACGTATAACTTAATACTGACCAGCAAATTGCAAAAAACGTAAGAAAATTTGAATTTCGCGGGCTACCTTAGCGCTTCCCTCTTAAATCTTATGAATTTACATGTCTCTTTTTACTGTCGCTTTTTTGTTTCATAAACTTTCAAATCACAACGATGCTAAAGAAGTTTTCACTTCAAAAAAAGGAGACCACAGCCTTCAGTGCGGGAGATGTTATAGTGTGGGTGTATGGCGCAGACACAGATGCACTCTCTTTTCCCTCACTCTCATAGACGGCAATCCAACACGGCCGGAGAGATCAGGCGCAGGGCCTACGGCTTAAGGTTCTTTCCGAGCAACGAGGGCGGCACACCGGCCACCGCCAACTTCCAAACTGCGGTCTGCAACTAAGGAATTCTCAATGGAAAAACCCACGCGCTTCCGACCACGCGACCAACGGGGCACTTAGATTGACTGATTTAGGTAGGTAGTGGATGAGACTCGCACAGACTAAGGAAGCACGGCACAACAGGGTGGAGGCCTCAATTGGGCAGTGAGTGGAACAAGGCTGCCAATGATGATAAGGTAGGTAGCACTCGTGTGTCTTTACCAAGAATATTTGTATCCACTTCTGTTACTTTTTTATAGAACAGAAGATCCTCCTTTTCCTTCATAATATCTATGAGGTAACTTTTTTTTTAATTCGTCTGTTCACGTGGCTGGGGGGGCGTCCCACACCACGCTTGCCGATACGCGGTCTCCACTCCAGGATTCGTCTGTTCCACCGGTCATCGGTCCTTCGACAGACATGGCCAGCCTACTGCGACTTTTTTGGTAACTCCGGTGCTTTTCCGGATAACTTCGTACCAAATAATAATATAGATAAATACAGTACTTTTATGGATACAGGAACCAAAAATAATAGTATGCTGATTAATGGTGTTCACAAATGAACATGAAAAAACACAACAAGTTTCCAGAATGAGGTAAAAAATTAAATAGTCGGCGCTGACGCATAACAAATGAGCGCTGATGAGTTTTATAATTTATCTGTCGCTGTTCCGGCCTTTGTTCGTGTCGCAATAATTGATACTATTGTTATTTGCAACAATTTAAAGGGAACTTCCCGATAAATAGCCGCAATTACACATTTTAAAACCCATATTTTGATGGTAAAACCCCGCACAGCCTAAATGTATGAGAGAATAAATACTAGTTAAATTTCAAAACAAAATAAACCTTAACAAAACATTATATTACGCTTCTTGTGTGCACACCCATATCTCACCAGATATGAATAAAATACATGAATGTTAATCCTTACATAGTACCTATTAAACAAAGTCGCCGAAATGTCTATCGCATAACTTCCGAGAGACTTCACCAAATTGGATAATTCTTTTTTGTTGTGTTCGGTATTGCCTGGACAAGCCTTGTATGAAAGAAAATTCGAAAAAAAAAGTGCATCCGTAGGAAGCTGGGGGCCGCTAGTGACAAATAAAACATTATGCAAATTGCAAATGCAAAATTTAAGCACTATTTACATTATTTTTAAAACGGGTGTAAATAGCCATATTCAAAAGTGTAAGACAAACGGAAGTAAGCTTAGAGCTTATAACTAGATGAAAAACTTTAATAATGTAAACTTTTTAACTTATTCTATCTGTTTTTACGGCTCTAGTTCCATTTTAAAACAAAATACCTAAATATTGACCATGTACAGACGCCAGCATATCAAGCTACCCGAAACTGTCAAATTTTCCCAATCAACTTTGAGCCTTATATGCTTTAGAGATAAAGTTGAAAATCTATTAAAGAAATTTGACAGATTGTAGTAGGTTGATGTGCTGGCGTCTGTACAAAATTATGCTATTGCAAGAAATAAGTTTATTTCGAATGAGATTCGTTAGTTGGAGGAAGGCAAACAGGCCTCCTCTCTGTGAGAGGGAGAGGGCCATATTCCACCACACGAGCCCAGTGCGGATTTCACATGCCTTCGAATTTTTGTTTCTAGGACATGCCGCTGACATATCAGACAAAAACAAAACACACAACAAACATTTGACTTTGTAACCAGAAAGGTCACAAACTCACAATCCACAGCCAAATTACCAATTCACCCAAAAGGATATCACCAGTTAACAGAATAGTTAAAAGGTCGTCCATATACACAAACGTTGGTAACGAGCATAAAGACCGTAGTTTTAGCGGACAAAAAGCCTTGCATTGAGCACCAGTTAGAAGTGGCGGTCACAATGGAACTGGAAACTGCTCGGTTTTTACAGCTAAGGTTCAAATACACGTCGATTGTGCTTTTGTGGAGATGTTTAATATTTCTTTTGACATGCTTTTGATTTTTAATGATGTTAACATTTCAAAATCTATAATTATATATAAAACAAAGTCGGGTTAGAATTTACACCATTTATAACTCAAGACCGGTTGGACCGATTTTTGATTCGTTGAATTTGTCTCCGCCCTGAATAGCAGAATAACTATTAAAACATGGAAAAAAAATCAAGAAAAAAATTATAATGAAGATTATTCATTTTCTCATACATTCGTTCTTATTGATTTTGAGGTGGTGTGAAGTTCGCCGGGTCGGCTAGTATTCATATTGTAAAGTAAAATCATATTGTAAAGTTTGTGGTTGATGTAAGGAAAAATACACGACATGGACATTTCACATCTACCAACGCGCACTGGGCCCGCGTGGTAGATTATAGCACATTCCCTCTCGAAACGAGGAGGCCTGTGTCCCATCAGTGGGAACATTATAGCCTGATTATGTAAGGGACAATAACGAATGATAACTATGTTTAAACGATGGTGGAGCTAACAAAAGGCCAGGTGCACCTTTCCTTAAGTAAGATAAAGATACAGATTAGACAGTTTCTATTAAAGTTAAATTCAGTTAGAAACTTTTCCCAAGAATTTCATTTTAACCTGACATGATAACACAGCCGGAGTTGAGACGTCAATTATTGCTTAGAGGAGCAGCTATCAAAGTACAGTAAAGTTTTTAATGTGTGCGTCAGCAGAGACTCCAATGTCGACGTAAAGCCTCTCTTACTAGTAGGCCAATCTTTTCACAGCTACATTATCTAATCACATACCATGTTCTGTCGTTCATCTAATACAAAGTTAGCCAAGTTCAAAAATAAAGATGAAACGACGCATAAAACAGTGGATATCAACGATAAGTTAGAAACTGGACATCACTTGTGACCAATAAATACAAGGGGTAATGGGCAATGTTTTGATACTAAGTACATGTTGTATTTTACACAAGTTAAAGCGCGTAAGGAATAGCACGCAGGAATGTTGCAATTTGTCGAGACTTCGGGAGAGGAGACATCATCGTTCTCCTGCTCTTATGCCAATTTATTTGGGGTCGGCGCAACCTATCTTTCTTGTTAAACGTGTTTTTCTTCCATACTTCTCATATAAATATAATAAAACACAGGAATATTAATAAAATATTTTGCAAAATAAGGACTATGATATGTTTTATACTAACCTACATAAATAACCAGTTCCAAAAGTTATACGACTGCTATAAGCTGTTAGCGTTGGTCAAAATATGCAACATAACACAACATGCCCGTCATTATTTGTATTCTGTTGTATTTTATTTTATAGAAGTTAACTAACTTAGTTTAAATTGAAAATTTTACCTTTAGCAATTTCTTCTGCCCAATATCCTTTTTCTTTAAATGTTATGTACACCCAAATTTGTGTAAACATTAGCAGTAATACTTTTCCTAAATCCTTTTGTAACCCTGTGTTGAATGTTGGTATGCTATTAGTGTTCAAGACTTTCACTTCGGACGGCTACATATAATTACCATGTCATCTAAAAAGATGGATTCTTCCGACAAGGAATTTTTGAAAGACAATACAAGGATTAACACCCATGTCACTACCTACTTCGTAAACAGGAACTGGACGTAAACATTAACGCTGTAAGTACAACTACTAATGGAAAAGGAATTTACTTCAAAATAAATGAAAAGTACTCAGAAACGAAGTAAAAGAAACATAAATCTTTTAGCCAAGGGTAAGAAAGTAATTTATCATTATCGTTGGCTCCAAAAGTAATGGATTTTTAAAAACAAAGGAACTGAAATGAGTTTGTTCATTTCATCGAATCTGGGTTGAAGGTTTGAGTCAAAAAGGTTGGATGTTAAGTGAAACAATTGTTTTGACAGTTTGATTTAATTGTGTTAAGACATGAAATAGCCGTGATGATGGTGAAATAATAAAAGGTGCCAGAAACAGGCAGATAGCAAACGACCATCCACAAAATACAATATATATATATGCAACATTAGACAAAAAATTAGATATTAGTGTCAAATCGTATGTAAATTAAAAGAAACACGGAAAGTTATAAATGGAAGAAAGAAAGAAAATACGTTTAATTGCAGTAAGATATGACGAAAAGGAAAAAACACAACACTAAAAATAAAACGTTAAAAGGAAAACAACAATAGTCTTTCATTATGAACATGAATAATTAGCATAAATAATCAGCATATAATGTTCCCAATGCTGAGACACAAGCCTCCTCTCTTAGAGAAGAAGTGGGCTAATCCACCACACGATCCCAGGGGGCCTAAAAAGGCCACTGTGGCAGAATCATAAAAGGATAACATTATGAATCATAATATGGCGAAGACAGTCCGTGTTTTTCTTTTTTTCGCTGCAGTACGTAAGTATAATAATCAAAGAGATTGGATTTGGATTGGATTGATTGCTATTTTAGCACAGACAAAAAAAAAACAACTGAAATATCCTTCACCAATAGGATTTGGTACGATTAACTTAACAGTTAACTGTCCATTGTGATTCATAATTTTATCCTTTTATGATTCTGCCAAAGTGGCCTTTAAGGCCCCTAGTACGCGGACTCATTAATAGATGTCATATATTATATATTCGACTTTTTTATTCTAGGGCATGCCAGTAGTAGGAGCAGTAGTAAAATCATACTCTCCATATAAAATTTTCCCATATATCCTTTGAGTCTTCTTCTCAACATGCAGCCCTCTTCCAGTCTAACCAGATTGCAGCTCAATATCAGAACTTCCCCATGTATTTACTGTTGCTGTTAACATTATCTCTATTTATTCGGTAGCTAGGAAAGGAGGACTCCAATCCTAGTTGGGTTTGTTATTTTTAATGCAACAAGGCTGAGTATGTTTGATCATCGCGTTTTCTTTTGCTGTTTTATTTGCGTATTTGTTGTTTGTATATCAGTTGTGATGCTTACCTATATGGTTCTGATTGAAGTAGGAATGTGTCTGTGTACCGCAAAGGGTAGGGGAAGAGGTGTGTAAGCTGTAGTCCGGCCGTTATGGCGGATACGACGCATATAATTCCCTAGTATTTTTTTTTTTGTGTTTTTTCTTTATGTGTCTCGTTTAGTGTAAATAAATGCATTTTCTTTCTTTTCTTTCCAATCTATATGTATCTGTAAGAATAAGGTGGTTCGTTGCGTATGGTGATTTATCAGCATTTATCGGGGCCGTTTTAATTCAGGAAATGTTGTGTGGGAACAGGAAAATACCGGTTTACAAATGAAAAACCCTAATAATGCCGAGCCTCTCGTAATAAGCCCCCATGAGAATCGAAAAACGCTCTATGAGGATTTGGCTTGGTTTGACTTATCACTACATATTATAAAACAAAGTACCGAATGTATTTTCATACGGTTTTCACCAATGGACGGAGTGATTCATGAGGAAGTTTTAGGTGTAGTCAGTCCGGGCGACTGGTGGAGGCCCAGCAGTCAGTGGGACAGTAATAGACTGGTATTTTTTTATTTCATGCTGAGGATTTACAAAGGGACGTAAATTATATTATAATCACTGCGAGAACCTTTAAAGCACGACGCTAAAAATGCTTTTCAAAAATTCGGTTACTGAAAAATGCAATAAAATTTTAAAATTCCCCATCTCAATCATCGTTTCACAGATCTAGAGTGGCCACAGCAAAAAAAAAACGTCTTTTAAAAGTTGCCAGTGCTCTATATAAAAGTTGAGTGAGTAAGGCCGAAGAGTCAATGGACACAGCTTAGTGCTCAACTCTGTGCCCCGAGGCCTTTACAGTTTACTGATCAGCTTAAAGTTGCTCTGTAGCATGGAGGATTAATGTTGTAAATAAAATGAAGCGTTTTTAATACTTAAGTAGTTTTTAAATGGCTGTAGTTTTGAAAGCGCCTGTTTCAGTGTCCGGATGACAAATTCTACCACATAAATTCAAATGTGGAATACAATAATTTGCCAGACTAATCCGGCAAATTATTGTATTCCACATTTGAATTTATGTGTTCTTTACCTAAGTAAAGAAGTATATCAGGGGGGAAAATTCTATATTTAAAAAAAAGCTTTATTTATTTTGTCATCTACCAGCACGCTAATTGCGTAACACACTTTAAATCTCAATCTGGAGCATTTTGAAGGATATTGCTAATCCATTGCTTCATATGTTCGAAAAATGTATCAACACTACAACGTAAATAACACATGAATATTGTTGAACTGTCATACATAATATAATGAATTTATTTATTTATTTATTTATTTATAAAAGGTACACCAACAGCTTCTGTATACA
Organism: Luperina testacea; assembly: GCA_927399505.1. NCBI lineage: Eukaryota > Metazoa > Arthropoda > Insecta > Lepidoptera > Noctuidae > Luperina > Luperina testacea. Next base: position 7,584,960 of record OV656777.1, on the reverse strand, counting down.
AAATATCAATTAACAGTAGGTAACAGTTATGTGCTTATACAGTTGCCAATAACAGGTGAACCAACATTCTCAAATACAGTGATAACCTAAGGTAAAAACGAAATTAATAAAAATTAAGTGAAAAATATAACTAAAAAACTAACTATGTAAACAGAAATATAAAATGATATAAGTTATGGGATACAGAGGTTGCAAGAAAAACCTACATACTAATACAACGAATCTTTAGATTGTGTGGGTTGCGTGAATTAAGTGATCGACACTTGAATAGTTTAAAAAAAACTTTATTTAGACGAACAGCGTTACAGTAATTAAGATAGTAATGATTATTCTAATAATAAGACATGTATTTATATTTAATTATTGCTAAGTTAACAATATTCTTATGGACTACTTATTTGCTACTTGAGGTGGAGGGGGATTTGCTGATAAAGCAAATTGAGTTGGGGTCGTCACACTTAACTCCTCCCTCCCTAAGAGAGAAATTATCTAAAGGCAACTCTGTAGTCTTTAGAGAATTTCGTCTGAGTCTCTTAGTCAATATCTCTCTTCTTTGAAACAAAAACCCAATGACGAATACAATTATAATGGCGTAAATACTTATGGTCCATACACTGATTTTATCGCTAATTATAATAGTTTCACCATCACTGACACTATCACTGTATTTAGCTTGGTTCAGCAGTTCCTTGACGTCACCTAGATCTACTCCTCTGAGATCCAGCTGCTTGGCTGATGGTGTAACATCTCTGTGTAGCTCGGGCATCTGTACTGGTGGCAATCTGAAGGAAACTAAACTGGTGTTCGTGGGTGTTGTGATTGAGATATCAGCAATCTGTAAAGTACAGTGTTGACTCGGCACTAATATGTATGTGCCTCGTAGACTATATCTGCGGATCTCCTCCTCGCAGTGCTCCGTTGCAACAGTTTCCTTTTCCGTGTATATCAACCAGTGGATGCTGGATATAGGCTGCACCTTGGTTTCTTCTATCTGCACCTGGTGTTGCTTGCAATTACTGAAGTTATGTTGTAATAACATGAGCTGTTGGATACATGTTTCCTCCGCGTACTGTACCATGTTTTCCTCAGAACAGAGGTATGTCTGATCTTCTATTTCCTTACAGCCATCGACTACGGATCTGTATTTTGACTTGTTCACTATTAGGTAAGGATATTGGGGTATAATGATATTAGGTTTTTGGGTTATTTGGTTATAGATTGGGATAGGAATAACTTTATAATAATTGTATGTGTTTTTGTCTATTAATGGGACTTCTAACACAAATATAATTTTACTATTGTCTATGTATCCCTTAATTTCTATACTCTCTTCTAATTTTACTAAGTTATCTAATCTTAATGGATAAATTAAGTTATGATGTTTTCTTATGACATTAAGTATATTAAATAATTCTGTGGTATTTACTATGGATGGATGTAATATGTGCATTTTACTAAAAGCAATAGCAGTTTCCAATTCATAAATAATGGAATAAATAGTACGACAATTATTTAAAACTTGATTCATACTATTCATTATGGTTAAAAGGTTAGAGTACTTGGTTTGGTTTTGAATAAGTGCTTGAAAGTGTTTTATTTTGAAGTCCAAATGTCTAGTATTAAAGTTAATATCATCAGAAACATTGAGTAATTTATCGAAAGCCTTTTGCATTAATGATACTTTTCGTTCTATTGAATGTTCCCTATTTCCTAAATTACTAATTTCTACATTGTATTTCCTAGCATCTTCATTATCTAAATTTCCGGTTATTACCTTAATAAGGGATCCTAGTGGGTTTATAATTCCTCTCTTTGTTCTGCTAGAGGGTAGAATCTGTTTTAACCTATCTTGTGTCAATTCAATAAATGATTCAATTTGTACTGTCAACCCTAAAAGTTCCCTATGTATCTCGCTATTACTATGACTTATAATTTTTAACTTATTATACTCTTCTATATTATTTTCTAACTGGACAGTTAGCGAATTTAAATCTATAGTCTTAATAATATCCCAATGGTTAGTCCTCATCAGAACTGTTCCAATCCGAATCGGAACTATTCCCGGATTCTGGTCGATCTTCTGGATGTTCAGGGTTGTCCCTTGATCCACTAGGACGAGCAGTATCAACCACCATCTGTGAAGGGCGTTTGACATTTCTTAATGCTACTTTAGTATTTCTATTTTTAAGCTTAACTGGGAGTATGTTTCGTTTAGGTTTTCCGGTGACCAGTGCTTTTTCGTATCGCGGCAGTTCTTTTGCTTTCCTAGTCCTAGTATTTTTCATAAAGACCGTGTCACCGTCCATTATTTTTGGTGGGTCCTCCCCTCCTTTCTTATCCCTAACTAAATTTTTATGTCCCATCATTTGACTGCTTAAATGCTCATAAAGAATTTTCAATCGCTTGCGATGATCCTGTAATATCTTTTGCATTAAGGTTTTGTCCCTGTCAATGTCAAAAGCACTTCCAGAGTCTGTGTGCCCGAAAACTACTTCGTAAGGTGTGAAATTCGTCGCGCTATGAATAGTATTGTTATAACCCATGATCGCATATGTCATAACAGAAGCTGCATCTAAACTAGATTGTTCATATTTTGCTAACCTATATATTTCGATAATTGTGGAATGAAATCTTTCTACTATTGCCATTGAATTAGGGTTGTTAGGTGTCCCTATGTGTTGTTCGATTTTATATAAACTTAACATTTCCTTAAGCAACTCATTGTTAAACTCTGTGCCTGCATCGCTACTTATTTTTTTTGGTATTCCATACATACAAAAATATTTGATTAGGGCTCTCACTACCTCGGGTGTGCTTTTATTGGGAATCTGTATTGCTTGACCTAACTTACTAAATGAGTCTACTATAGTTAAGTATTGATTTTTCTCTATATATAGCAGATCTATAAACACTTCCTGGAATGGACTGTCTGTAGTTTGTGTTAATTGCATAAATGGTTTTAGTGGTTTCCTGTCATACTTCATTTTCTTACATTCCTCACATGCATTAATAATTGCTGTAACTGTTTCTTTCATATTACTCCACCAATATGCTCTTTTCAACTTAACTAGAGTCTCTCTAATGCCTCTATGACAAGTCTTCCCTAGATGATATTTGACAACTAGGTCTTTTTGGTCACTTTCATCCGTAACGTTCACAACTCTTTCAGTACATTCGACAAGGTTTTGAGTTCCCTTTCTGTAAAGTGACGTAACTACATTAACAAATGTTTGTCTATGGCAATGGTCCTCAAAGTAAATGAAGTACTTTTTTTTATAATCTGTATATTCTTTAAGAAAATTTTTGACCAAGTTTTCGTTGTTACTCGGGGGTAGATGGACTTCCAAAATTTTCTGTTTATTATTTGAAATATCTTTTACACAGATATCGTCCCTGTGCCAGATGAAAACATGAATTTGTCTAGCTTTGGTATCTACCGCTTCATTAAGAATAGGAATACCTTCATGTTCCCTATTAGATATTGAATTTGCTGTCTCGGCGTCGTCGCTTTCGGAATCAGATAATACTATCGTCTCTATTTCTGGCTCTTTCACGCTAAGTTTTACTATTTCGTCCGTCACTTCTTTCAAATGCTGTTGTAATCTCGCTTCCTTCTCATCTACGTTAACTATCATTGATTCCGAGTCATCCTTTGTTATATTAATTTTAATACGCGATAAGGCGTCTGCATTTGTATTTTGTTTACCTTTCTTATAATGGATATCGAAATTATAGTCCTCTAAGCGTAAACGCCACCGAGTTAGTTTGCTATTAGGTTCTTTTAATGAATTCAACCATGCCAAAGGTCTATGGTCTGTATATATTGTAAATTTTCTGCCATATAAATAGGGCCTGAAATGTTTAACTGCCCATATTATGGCCAATAACTCCTTTTCTATCGTACTATATCTAGACTCTGTATCGCTTAGTTTTCTACTGGCAAATGCAATCGGTTTATCTGATCCTATAGTACCTTGAGAAAGTACTGCACCTATCGCAACGTTTGAAGCATCTGTTGTAAGAATAAATGGTTTTGTGAAATCAGGGAATTGTAACAAAGGTGCATGTGTCAGCAACTCTTTGCACGTTTCGAAACTTTTTTTGTATTCATCATTTATCTCAATCTTTTTCCCCTTCTTTAGACATGCTGTGAGAGGTGCGGTTATCTTAGAAAAATCTTTTATAAACTTTCTATAATAACCGATTAGTCCTAAGAAACTCTTAATCTCTGTAACTGTTTTGGGCAAAGGGTATTTCAGAATAGCCTCGATTTTGTCATTGTTAGGCTTAAGGCCATCCCTAGTTATTGTATGTCCCAAATACATTACTTCTTTTCTCAAAAACTCGGATTTATCAAGCTGGACTTTTAAGTTAGTTTTTCGGAATCGCTCGAAAATAGCTCTTAGTTTCTCTATGTGTTCTTGTAAACTGGTAGAGAATATGATGACGTCATCAAGATACACAAGGCAATGCAAACCTTGTAGACCTCTGAGGACGTTGTCCATTGCACGTTGAAATGTGGCAGGTGCTGTTTTCAAACCGAACGGCATTCTGTTGAATTCGTATAAGCCGAATGGTGTTGAAAACGCAGTTTTTTGTCTGTCTTCTTTCTGGATTTGTAATTGATGATAGCCAGACGCAAGATCTAGGGTGGAAAAATACATACTCTTTCCTAGTTTATCAAAAAGATCATTGATGTTTGGCAAAGGGTACTTATCGTCCACAGTTATTTCATTCAAACGTCTATAATCTACTACCATCCTCCACTTTTGTTGTCCAGAAGCGTCTAATTTCTTTGGAACAAGGTGGACCGGTGCACTCCAAGGAGAATTTGATTCTCGGATTACATCGTCCTTTAGCATTTTATCCACTTGGCGTCTAATCTCGTCTGTTTGAGCGGGCGGCAACCTATAGGCTTTTACATTAATGGGATCCTCGTTTACCGTTCTAATTTTATGTTTTACTTCGTTAGTAAAAGACAACGGTATGTCCTCACAATAAAAAATATCCTTATATTCCTTACATATATTCTTAATCATCATTCTTTCCTCCTCATTCATATGATCTAACCTCAATTTTTCTAAGTTGTTTAATAGTAACTCGTCCATTCTGTCTCTGTCGCTTAAATTATTAACTAAGATCTCTTGGTGATTGTAAGGTTCTACCTGAAAAGGGTTAGTGACCTTAAGGGTCATTTCTATGTCCTTGCAGTTCTGAATAACCGTATATGCATAACCATTTACACAGTTAACTAATGCACAGGGCATTCGAATTCCTTGGGTCAATTCTTTAAAATCTAAAATAGCCTCGCCATTAGTTAAATTTACGGGAAGTTTTACCCTTAACTCACTACGTGGCGGTAAAATATAGGTATCCTTTAACGCTGAAGAGTAAACAAAAGGTATATCAGTATTTCTCGTATATAGAGTTAGTGTTTGGTAATCAATTTTTGCATCTAACTGCTTTAATAAATTACTGCCTAATAAACCATCGTAGTTATTGTCAACATCGTAAACATAAAACTTATGACCTTCAGTACTTTTAAATATTTTGGGCAAGGGCGTTAAAACAACTTCTGTATGTACACTAACACCATGAGTACTAATTACTTCAAAAGGCTCTTTGTAGATAGCGTTTTTAAAATGATGGTAAGCGACACGCCGACCTATAAATGATCTAGAACTGCCAGAGTCTAGCATAAAAATTGCATTACCTAGCTCCGGAATTACAATATAAGGCAAAGAACGATAATTAGTACAATTTAAAACTATTTTTTCTCTCTGTATGAGGCTCTGAGGTAAAAATTCTCAATTTGTTCAGTCTCATAGGACGTGCTCGCTTGTGGTTCGTAATCTTCAGTATTTTGTTCATTATTATCGTATGTCATAAGTGAGTCATTATTCGTATAATTTACGCGTCTAGAGTTTGCAGTTCGCATGGTAACATCGGTGTTTGAACCCGAGTTTGCCGGCGTTGCATTATGCACCGATGACGTCCGCGGCGCGGCCTGCTGATTCAACCACGGCATTGACCTACTTTGTTGTGGCGACTGATTTTGCGCATTGTTTTGGTTTCTAAACGAATTTCTATGTTGAATTGAATTATTTGGAGCATTCATTTGAGTAGTATTTCCTGTTGAACTATTTTGTACTGGTGTATTAGGTTGTTTTTGTAGGTTGGGCGAACGTTGGAAATTGCCATTATTGTTTGTAGCTTTTCCTGGCGGTTTTGAACTATTTTTATTTCTATTATTCCTAGCTTCGTAAACCGTCTGAAAGTTTTGTTCTTCTAACACTACTTTCAAGGCATCTTCCAGTGTCGTCACGTTCCTTAATCGTACCAGTCTTACTAAATAGGGAGGTAAGTTATATAGAAAAACATTCAATGACGAGTTAGTATAAATATGCTGTTTGGCTTGACGTAAATTCGCATCGTCTACGGTTTCAATTATTTTTGCAATCAAGACACTACGCAAGTTTTGAATCCTATGACAGAAATCTAGATAACTTTCGTTATTATTTAGTTTCATTGACTCTAACTCTAATACTAAACAATCTTCGGTTCTAGGGTCACCAAAATGTTGTGCCAATAATGTTTTCAATTCCAACCAAGTACGAATATTATCCCGTTCCCCTACTAGGTTCGCGGCGTCTCCTGTTAATCTACTAGTAAGAACGTGAAATAGGTATTCGTTTTGGGCTTCTCCCCCCTGGAATGTATTTATAATATATTCGCATTTCTTTATAAACAATGGGAGCTGTCTAGAGTCGCCACTAAACTCTGGAATAATTTTTGCCATTGTTGACGGAACCTGCACGATTTGATCCATTTTGAAGGAACAGAAAGATGATGAAAACCTAACTAAAGTTAATCTTATTACGCCAGTTATATCGTAATAAAATAAAATAATGTTATCACGGTATTGCTCAACCCTTAATAACACAACACATACAATTAAAACAAAGAGAAAAATTGTAAAGGAAAACCGAGAGGATAGTGAAAAAGTTTTACTCACAGTCCTGTAGTTACTCCCATCTCCTCCTTGTGACTACTATCAAATACTGCGCCGGTCGTTATGCCTGGTACTTAATAGATTTGTTTGTTCGGGAATCTCCGTTGAACTGTAGAAACAGACGTCCAGCTGTGCTTGTAGAGTTGTATACGTCGCAAACTGACTACGGAGATCCTACCGGCTGCGCCAATTAAGTGATCGACACTTGAATAGTTTAAAAAAAACTTTATTTAGACGAACAGCGTTACAGTAATTAAGATAGTAATGATTATTCTAATAATAAGACATGTATTTATATTTAATTATTGCTAAGTTAACAATATTCTTATGGACTACTTATTTGCTACTTGAGGTGGAGGGGGATTTGCTGATAAAGCAAATTGAGTTGGGGTCGTCACACTTAACTCGTGCTTTGGGGCCTTAAAATTTGAAATTTGGGTTTTAAAGTTTTTTAAGGAGTCATGATATATGTCAACATCTGGAGTGGATTTTATATAAGAATTCATCTCTCGGCTAAGCCTATTGAGAGGTGAGTTTATTCCTATATTTGTGTTGGATGCTTTAGTGCAGAACAAATGGGTAATGGGGTATCTGGGTAAATTATAGGGGACTTTTAGTCCAATTTTTTCTGTTAGTTTATCGCAGTCCATTCTGTTGTTGACCAATTTGAAAAAGAACATGAGATCTTGTACCATTCGACGGTCGCGCAGAGTAATCATTTTATAACATTGAGTACGCTGTTCGTATGGACACCGTGGAGATATATCACCAAAGGCATATGCTAGGTGTTTTGTGAAGGCCCTTTGGATGCTTTCTACTCTTTGTGAGTGTACTGTATAGTGCGGGCTCCACACCACGCTGGCAAATTCAAGGTGGCTCCGAACTAAGGCGTTATAAAGCACAATTTTTGTTCTTACCAGCTTAAATCCTTTGGTACTTCTTTTAAGAAATCCTAGTAGCCGTGCCGATTTCGTAACAATATTATCAATATGGCTTCTGAAGTTGACTTTACTGTCCATGATGATGCCAAGATCACGAACCTCATTTACAGTTTCCAATAATGATCCTTTTATATTATATGAGACAGTATTGGACTGTTTTTTCCTTGTGAATCTTATATGGCTACATTTTTGTACATTAAGTTTCATGTGATTAAGACTGCACCAATGGTTAATTCTATCCAAATCGTCCTGAATTAGGGTAGTATCTTCATTTGAAGTTATAGTTCTATAAATTTTAAGATCGTCGGCAAACATTAGATATTTACAGTGATGGATTTGGACAGTAATATCGTTTATGAAGAGTAAAAATAGAACCGGTGCAAGGTGAGAACCCTGAGGAACTCCTGAGTCGGCATAGTATGGGTAGGATTCATAGCCATTAACAACAAGAATTTGCGATCGATGGAATAAATAAGATGTGAACCAGTTTAAAAGTGAGCCATGTATACCATTATATTCTAACTTGGACAGCAACAGAGAATGGTCAACTTTGTCAAACGCACTGCTGAAGTCCGTGTAAATGGCATATACTTCTAGTCTTTTGTCAAGAGCTAGGGTCACATCCGACACAAATTCGACAAGGTTTGTTTCTACACTGCGTCCGGCTTTGAAGCCATGCTGACTTGGTGATATAATTCTATCAATGTGGCGAGTAATGATTGGACAGACAAGAGACTCAAAGATCTTTGAAAAACATGATAATATTGAAATAGGGCGGTAATTTTTAACATTAGCAGGATCTCCTTTTTTAAAAACCGGGACAATTCTAGCGCTTTTCCATATATCAGGGAAGATACCTTCAGCAATAGAAGAATTATAAATAATCCACAGCGGTAAGGCAAGTTCATGGCAGCAGCGTTTTATAAACAGAGGTGGTATAGAGTCAGGTCCAGCACCTTTGGAGGCATCTATGTGTTTGAGCTTGTTAAAAATTTGGTTTTCCGTAAATTTAATAGTACTTATGACAGAGTCAGTACCTGAAAATCCACTGGAAGTATTGTAAGAAGTGATTGGATTTTGACTAAAAACAGAGACAAATTGATCCGCGAAAAGATTAGCAATTTCTGGACCACTGCTAGCCACCCTATCATTAATAAACATGTCAGCAGGTATGCAAGATTCCCCACGTCGTTTATCTTTTATGAATCGCCAGAAGGCTTTAGGGTTTTTGGGAATATCGTTTTCAATTTTACATTTATATGTGTTATAGCAGTTATTTATTAAAGTATGGCAGCGACTACGAAGTAATTCATAGGTGAGTCTGTCTCGGGGATTATTATATTTGCGGTATTTTTGCCTAAATTTCTCTTTTTCAGATAGAGCTTTAACAAGTGAGTCAGAATACCACGAGGGATATTTAGATTTTTTTCTTACATATTTGGGTACAAAATTGTCGATAGCGTTTCGTAGTATGCTGTAGAAAGCATCAACCCTTTCATTAGCATCAGTACATTCCTGAAAGGCATCATACCAATTTATATTTTTAAGATAGATTTTGATTTGCTCATAGTCGGCTTTAAAAAAGTTGTAACCTGAACGATATTTTGTTTGTAATTGTTTTACGTTTGAAAGCGGAATAGAGATGAGGATGTTAGGGTGGTGGGAGTCTAATTTACTAAGCAGGTCATTGGGCGTAGTAACTTTTATATCTGACATGTTGCTCAATACTAGGTCTAAAATTCTGCAGTCAGCATTTAAAATAGAATTAAATTGGTGGAGTTCGTTGATTGAGAGAAAGTCTACAAGTGAGTACCCCAGTGAATTTTCATAATTAGATGGCGATAGATGCAGGCCGTCATCACTCCTGTTCCAATCGATAAAACCCAAGTTAAGATCCCCAAGAATCACAACATCGTCGACATTATTTAGCACGTTGTTAACATTACTTAGAAAGCATTGTAGAGAATCCAGTTTAACAGGCGGTGGCATATAGATAACACAAAGTGCAATTTTCCTAGTATAATGATTGTTAACAGTTAACTCTACAGACAACCATAAATCTTCGAAATCACTTTCCCAGTTTTTCATTCTTACAGATTTAATTTTATTACTAACAGCAATCATAACCCCACCCCCATCTTTTTTAGATGCCTTAGAACTTAATCTATCTCTACGATACACCACATATCGCGGGTCAATGAACTCTCCATTAATTATGTTACTATTTAACCAAGATTCAGTAAATGCTATTACATCATAGCTAGTCAGTAAAATATTTTTATAGATATCTTCAGTTTTGGTCCTCATTCCACGAACATTTTGATAATAAATATCAAGCATTGCGAATACAAATAACGCCAAGAACATTTATATAAAAACATTAATATACCTAAGTCTAAATTGTGATGTCAGGTATTTTCATTAACTTTAAACTATCCTGATTGCGAATGTAGATGGGCTTCGAATGAATATCTTTTCGTACAAGAATTCGCCCGTTGCGTATCCAGACAAAGTTATACGACGTCTCTTTAGCCAGCTTCCGTGTTGCCGCATGTAATTGTTTGCCAGCAGGGCATAAATGCTCGCTTACAAAAATAGGCATTCGGGTACCACCTATGCCTAAGTGATGCGAGTTCAATTTTTCCGAGGGATGTTTTTTGTTGAAGTCACTTACAGCAGCCAGAAGGTTGTCACGCTGGCGGGGGCTGCGGAGCTTAGCAATCACAGAACGTGGGCGGTCATTATCCTTATTTAGTTTGGCTACTCTTGTAATGTACATGATGTCACTGTCAGCAACATCACAACTAGTTACCTTCGCGATATTTTGTAGAGTTTTCACAAGGTTTTCAGCCTTATCTTCGGGTAAACCATTAATTTCCACGTTGTTTTCGCGCATGTTTTGTTCCACTATACATAACCGTGTAGTAAGGTCATTGACACTTTGCTGGAGGTTTGCATTATCGTTGCGCAGTTGATTAATTATGGCATCTTTTTCATCAAAGCGTTTCTTGAACTCTTCGAAGTCATCATTGAAAAAACCAAACGAAGCTTTGAATTCAGATATTTCTCCATGTATATTTTTTAGTTGATCAGTAAGTAACTCTTTGAAGGATGACTTAACAGCCGCGGCCAATTCCTCCTTAATTATATCCCTTAGAGTATTTTCGTTGAAGCAATGTTCCTGATTATTTGGTTTCACAGACATGGGTTGACTAATTTTCTTCCTTAGAGTCACATTCATTACATCAGGGGGAGTGTTTTGATTACCACGAGTTTTAGCTATACTTTTAGTTTTGGGGCTCGGTGTTTGTTTTCGGCTTGGTGAGCGATCGAGGTTCCCAGTATTATTAGCCGGGCGTGCAGGTGTATTAGTATTGTCAGTTTTGAGCTGTTTGCAACAGCATTCGGGGCATTTCCAGGTGGATTTACAGTCATGATCCATAAGATAGAAGTTGTTACTTGGTACGTTCACACAAAAAATATCAAATTTTGATTTGCATTCACAACAATCCAAAAATTCCAAATTTTCTATTTCATTCCAACATCCAGCGCAAGTATTTCTTTTCGGTTCCATTTTATTAATTATTAATTTTGCATTCAAATTGATGCCAATTCAAAGCAAAACTAGCCGTTATTAATATGTAGTACAGAGCTTGAAGTCGTTGAGCGCAAGGCGGCAAGCAAGCATGCGTGTGTGCCCAGGCGCGAGCGAATTATTATATTATGACTATGAGGCGCTTACGAGTTCCAGGAATCCAGGGTTCCAGAAATTTTGACCCGCAGGTGCACGTCGTAGGTAGTTCTTTAGCGCACGTGCGGGCCGGCCGGCTGCTGCGCGACAGGGATGAATTATCGCGAATCAGCAACTTGTCTCTTTTCCCCGAGGTGAGGAGGAGCCTACCTCAGCTAATGCAGCACGATCGGAAATATAATTTTGGCAATATTTTTGGATTAATTACGCGCACTTGTTCACTCAAATTCTGTCACTATTCGTTAGAACTTTAGGATTGTTTTGTATTGTTGCATTTATTGTATTTTCGTAAGATATATTTTTTCACCAAAAACACGTCCACTCTTTGACAACTTTTTTTTCTTATGAATGAATATAATATAATGAAAGCCATTCCTACTGTAAGTGCGTTACGCAATGAGGGTTTTCGTGAAAATTTACGACACCAGTTGGCACCACTGTGACAAGAGGTCTTCCAATATAAAATATATGATGACGTTCATCATTCGATTCATTCATTCGTTCATCATTCAGTCATGACTAAAGAAAATATAGGCTCTTTGACAGATGCCTGGACCTGACGTATTAGTGCTGCCACCTAGCGAACGTCATTTCAGAAAACCCTCATTAAGTACGACGCTGGGCGTTTGTCAGAATTAAAAAAAAACGGTAAAGCACGGAGAAGAATGTGTCAATACTGATAGTTACCATCCATACTAATATTATAAATGCGAAAGTGTGTCTGTCTCTCTGTCTGTTGTTACCTCTTCACGCTTAAACCGCAGAACCGATTTAGATGAAATTTGGTATAGAGATAGTTTGAGTACCGAGAAAGGACATAGGATACTTTTTATTTTATACCGGTATTCCCACGGGGTCGACACTTATGCGGGTGAAACCGCTGTTAGTATTATTATAAATGTCATAGCAATACTATTACGTATTACTCTCCTTTAAAACACTACACTTTCTTCTCATTAAGTTTTTAATAAAAAAAGATCTTCAATATTACATTTTCCTCTAATTAAAAGCTTGTGTCAACAGAGATATTAAATTAACAACATTATATTGAAAGTAAATCATCGCTGGCTACAAACAAGATGAAATTAGATAAGTTAGACGTGTCTTTACAAGGCATCTCTGTCTGCCCAGAGCTGCCGAGTTTTTAATTACGTTCATTCTCTAAAGAAGATTGGTCAGAAGGACCAAACAATGATACAAGGGATTCTCAAGATAGTCACTTCTTTGAAAGTGAAGAAGAAGAAAATTTATAGAGTCGTTTCGAGTATTGAAATCATTTAAGGCGAAAACGATATTTTCCTTCAACGATTTAAGTATTTCATGAAGGGAGCGAATGAGAGCGTGACGGTTTACAGGGGAGAATGAAACGAATGAATGGAAGAAGGAAACGTGTTGCGGGGAGCCCAAGTAACAGGGGGAAAAGGCAAGACGATGTTGATCTCAAAAAATGTGCAAGCATATCGCAGAAAGTAAAAACACAAGGCCGAGACGATTGACGATCTCCTTATATCTTACCTTACGTTGTCTTAGTACGTGTTCTTGATTTCTGCCGTAGTGAAAGCCTAGACAACTGGCAATCGCTTTTTCTACAACGACTTTCAACGAAATTGACATAAGCTTTTTGGTAGCTTATGTCAGTTCCATTACTCCCATTCATTTTTTACTTTTCCATCATTGTGACCGCTGATAGAATGAAGCGACATCTACAACGCCACATGGGAACTACGGATCACACTGACGTCACGCAAAATCCTGCATCGCGCAAGCGAAGTTTACTGAGCAACTAGAATATGTACTACATCGCGTTATCAATCATCGGGCAGTATCCCACTAGACAGAACACCCTTGCTTGTTTGATGCCTCCTTTTCTATGGATATTGAGTGAACTTTACACCCGGTTCCTCGTGTCTCTATAAGAATGTCATTTTATCTAGGCCCTCTGGTCCTTCTGTTTAACTTGCCTCTTCCGTGGTGGTCCGCAAGGGATGCCGCAAATGTACATTATTACTACACAATTTGAGAACAAATTAAAACTAAGATAAAGTTATAGACGGAATAGCTGATCAAGACGTGGAGTTGGCAAGTCCGCAAGTTTGCAGCCAGCCTGGTGCCCGGCGCCCGGATGATTTACAATGTTTTCTAACTTTCCTGTTATTACGAAATCTTTCAGTTTTATATGTTAGCCTTATATTTTGCGGGGTCTAAAATCTTCAGATAAAGTTTTCTGGTTTAATCGGTGAAAAAAACAACAAAAACATAATCAGCTTATAATGTTTTCACTGCTAGGACACAGGCCTCCTCTCGGTGAGAGGGAGTGGGCACTAATCCATCACGCGGGTCCAGGGAGGTTTGGTAGATGTCACATGTCTTCAAATTTTTGGTTCTAGGATATGCCGGTTTCCTCACGATGCTTTCCTTCACCGTTTTGAGAGCAGTGGTGATGAAATAAAATAATTTACTCAAAGTAAAACCTGTGTGGGTTCGAACCCACGACCTACAACGCCACATGCGAACTACGCATCACACTGACGTCACGCAAAATCCTGCATCGCGCAAACGAAATTTACTGAGCATTTACTATATGTCATCGCGTTATCATAAGTTGGCTTTCACAATGTTTTCAAATAAGTGTTAATAGGTATGGGAGGACAGGGTAGGCCTGTATGGCCAACAAATCGTAACATCAATGAGATACAAGACCTACATTAGAGTATGAAATGAAAAACCAATTTCCAAACCCAAAAGCGTCCATTTTCGGCTTCCAGAAAAGCTTGGAACCAATTCTTGGTAAGTAGTACACATGACAGGAAACATACACCCACTGCATAAGTTTCCTTCGCAAACTTCCTTGATTTTCCTCCGTATCGTTAATTAGTAGTCACAGTGGCGTCTCACTGTTCAATTACGGTGCAGGACAGAAAGATGACTGGGGAAATCCTCGAATTTGCATAGATGTCATTGTTCTGATTACTAATCTAGCAGCTAGCTAATGTTACCCGTATGTAAAAGGAAAACGGATACGGGGAAATTATTCTAAATAGGTATACATAACATAACATCACGCATGCGTTCCCCAAGGGTTTAGCACAGGTGTACCAATAGTATACCCACATTTCGCCAGAGAGGAAATGCGGTCGGAGAGACTTGAAAAAGCCCAAGTAAAAGTCATAATTCGAGATTTGGCTCTCGCCTATTTCCTCCTCCGATATTGGACCAATTTAAAAGATATTTCATAAACTGAATAAGAAGGATATATACTATGTCCCTATGTTTTTCTTTTTCATGAATAGTTGTCAATTTTGTACCCGAGGCCTCTGTTAACAGCGGATTAAATCGGCATTTTTTGAGGGTTCTAGTGCTTATAAAAATAAAGTATCATCAAAAAGAAAAACATAAGGACATACAAGTAGTTTATTTTTATTATTCTGTAAAAAATCATTGCTTTATGGTCATTAACCTGAAAGAAAACAGGCGAGAGCGATTCTATGGAGAATCACTATCTGCCTAGCATATATCCTGAAGAATATCATATATTTTTCTGATTCTGTTTTCTGTAGTCGATCATATACTTTAATTGTATCTATAACTTTCGCTTTTTGTGTTTAGGTCCTGTAAGCCCCTTATATGATCATCGGTAAAAAACATGTGAGTCCAACTGACGTTCGAAACATCTCGATCGTCAGACATCAAATTCTATTTCGGCCCCAAACTTAAAAAAGTCAGAAATGTTGAATGTTTAAAATGACTTTACATTTATTTTTCTATTGGCTACGATATCGTGGTTCCGAAAATCACGTCTCGAGGAAGGAGACAAGGCCATTTATTATACATTAGCACCCTTTTTCACCCTCTACCGAGTTTTTAGGGTTCTGTACCAAAATGGTAAAACAGAACCCTTATGGTGAGACTGTCTGTCTGTCACAGCTGGATATCTCAAGAACTACTAATGCTATGAACTTGAAATTTGGAGTTTTAGATGACGTTGGCCCAACTATTTTGCAAATAAGAAAGAAATAAAAATATGCGTAGATATATTTTTTGCAACAGAAACTGAAAGGGGGTCTGAAAAATATGAAGTGGGGCTACTAAGGCATGTGGGGTATCATATGAAAGAGCGCAGTTTGCACATTCTCAAACATTTTTCTTTTTTTAAAGCCTAGTTTTCGACTTTTGATGAAAAATGTAAAAAAAAACCGTTCCCCCCTTATCTCTGAAGTTTGCAAAGAGAAAAATCTGAAATTATTGTATGTGATAGAAGTTTATGTAAAGATTACAGGAAAAATAAAACGAAGTCTCTAAATAGCACACTTTTTCAGAAATCATCAACAAAACATTACATTAGTTCCATTATCGGTCAAGAGACGGCGCTGAAAAAATTCTATGACGAATATAGGCCTCGCCGATGAAAATTTAAAAGCCTGATGGTACGGAACCCTCGATGCGCGAGTCCGACTCGCTCTTGCCCGGTTTTTTACTACCGGGTCGTGTCAACAGTTTTTAAATAAATATAGGCAGCTGTTACATTTGGGTGTTTTTACTCTGCTTATCAATGTTATGGGGTTGTACAGTGTTCAGACGCCAGCACATCAAGCTACTACAATCTGTCAAATTTCTTTAATAGATTTTCAACTTTATCGTTAAAGCATAAGGTTCAAAGTTGATTGGGAAAATTTGACAGTTTCTGGTAGCTTTATGTGCTGGCGTCTTCTGTACATGACACTTTGTGAGCATTAGTAGATTAGAAAAACTGTAAACATCACGGGAAGTAAAATAAAAAGTGATGATGAGCAGTGGCGTGCCTAGGGGTCAAAATTAGGGCAAGCCCACAGATTTTCAACTTATAAAAAAAACGCCCAACTGAGGGATTGGCTGATTTTCAGTTATTAATGTTTGTGTTCGAAGTTCATTGATTGGTATTTTTTTAATATATTAATTTATTGATAGGTTTAAGTAAGTTTGTTGTCGTGAATTATGATTTTATTAGGGCAAGCCGGGCTTTTCGGCTTCTATGAAGGTACCGCCCCTGATGATGAGATATTCAGGTAAGTACTTACCCCGTTTATAAAAACATAATGTTTTGTAGCAAAAACGCTCTTGTGAAATTCGAACGTATCATTCAAAGTATCCCCCATACCAAACATCAAAATTAGTCCACCCGTTTCGGAGATTAGCCGGAACAAACAAACATTTTTTAAATTGTTTAATTTGTTATAAGTACCTACCGTATATACTTTTACATGCATTTAGTAAAAAGCTGTTACATTGACATTACAAACAGACACTCAATTTTATTATTTGTATGTTTATATAGATAGGGTGAGAAGAGTCTTCCTAAACTCATAGAAAACTTTCAAAGTTCAAAGCCCACACAGGATCAAGAATTCACATATTTTTGCTCAGGCAACGCACAATGCTGTGCAGGGGTATTATCACAAAAATTTACACCCCCAAATATCTTAAGGCTCCACAAATCCCAGTATAACAAACGATCCTCTGAGCCCAGCCAAGCGTAGCGGACGTACTACCTACCTATATAAACTTATGAACACATCGGCGGCTCCAGTGCCCATCTCCCTAATTTAGTCCCTAAGGGCGGTTATACACAGCCGGGCTAACAGTCCAACGGCTGCGGGTGAAAATACGACGCTGTTGTTCTTATTACCTCATCTAGCCTCAAATGAAGACTACATGAGAACGTAATGGATGACCGGCGGCGACCGAGCGTAAAAGTCGTGATTTTTCCGGGTGTGGGTAAGCTGCAGTAATTTGGCGCTTATGTCAAGCATACTTAGATAGAGATAGGTCAACAATACTGTATTATCAGCAGCCTGTATGGAATAATTGCTGGGTGTAAGCACAGGAGGCGTTCTTGTCATCCCTTGAAGCTTTTCGCGATCAATTTGATGATTTTTGAAGTGAAAACTTCTTTAGCGGCGCTGTGTACTTTTTTTGGAATGGGTAAAAACTTCTAAACTCGCGTCAGGTCACGTGACCCTGATCGAAAATTCGTAAGACGTAAAACGTAAGACGCGCGTTGTTGAGGACAGCGCCATCTATGCACATCGGGAAGAACTACGAGGGCCTCGCGTACTAACTACGTAGTTCATCCAACAACGACGAGATGGCGCTGAACCACGGATATATAACTGACGACGAGCTCCATGCGAGCGGCTTGCTTCTCTTACCACTGCCGCGACCAACACCACGAACTGAAGTCTATCCTGTGTGCTTATTTGTAAATCTGAATAAATTCCTTTCACGAGAAGAATAAACCAGTCACTTTGGTCATCATACCTGATTTGCAAAAAACCCTATAAAATAAGGAACACACCTTAACACGCGTGTTTTGTTTATAAGACGATTCACAAAATACACTCGTAATTGTTCAAGTTTTTTTTTAATCTTTTGCAACGACAACTTTATGAATTTTCCGTCATTTTTTAAGTGAAAACTTCTTTTTGAAATGGGAAAAACCCATTGAACTCGCGCCACTGTTACCGTAAGCGACATCGCGCGTGTTTTGTTTATAAGACGATTAAAAAAATACCCGCTTCGGATGTGTTCGGCTGTCCTCTGGATGTACTCGATTTTAATGTACATCCGATATGTCAGTGAGTGATGGCAAAGTATTCTGTTTGTGTTTTGTTTTCACTTCTGTCGGCACTCCCGGAGTGCCACTGTTTTTTTTACCACATGAAGCCTGAAAGCCTATTCAATGAGGGTTTTCGTGAAAATTTACGACACCAGTTGGCACCACTGTGACAAGAGGTCTTCCAATATAAAATATATGATGACGTTCATCATTCGATTCACTCATTCGTTCATCATTCAGTCATGACTAAAGAAAATATAGGCTCTTTGACAGATGCCTGGACCTGACGTGTCAGTGCTGCCACCTAGCGAACGTCATTTCAGAAAACCCTCATTTGATTGTGTTCTCACATCTTTTGACAGCTAAGTTTCATTGGTTGATAGATGAAACTTGAGCTTTAACAGCACATTTACGAATCAGCCTGATCTAAGACTTAGAGTGAATTCCACTAATAAAATTGAAATCGATTAGCTCATCTAAACCACGTTCAAGGGCTGTCAGTGTCAAAATTCCACACAACAATAATGATACTGACAGTTCTTGATCGCGGTTTAGATGTGCTGATCGCGTCCAGTTTCATAGGTGAAATTGGCTTTAATCATGCATTCAGAATCCGGATACCTATCCATAAAATATGTAAATGCAATCAACATTTTGCGCAAAAATAATAAAGCACAACTCATTCGATAAAGCTCATATCTGGCAGATGCAGGATGCAACATAAAGGGAATTTTATCATCACCCGGCTGGCGAGCCAAAAAAACTGGGTAAAATTTCGCATAAATACGCCCGCCATGGTTGCACGGTTCCATGGTATGTACATAACCGCGCAAAAGTCAACAAGAAACAGTGGCTACAGTTTAACATTGGATTTTATTAAATACCTGTGCTTTTGGCTTTGGAAATTGTCACAAAAGTTTTTTTTTGTATTAAAGAGTTTTCGTGGCGAATTTTCCCGTTGAAAGTTATTGGGGATTTCAAATTCTTATACCTCACGCTAGGCTTCTTTGAAAGACTGCTTCCCTCGAGACAGGCCCGAGGCGTAGCTCAGGAGACGCATCATTATCACTTACATCTACAAGAATCCGTTTTATTGTCTACAATGTTTGTCTATTATTGTATCCATAAAGGCTCCTCAAACAGGCGCGCATGCGATATAATCACGCGGGACACAAAGGCACCGCTGGTTGCGCGACTTGCGGTGCGTTTGTGTCGCGCGCGATTTTATCGCGTGTCCCGCCTGTTTGAAGGAGCCTTAACATGTGTAGACACAAAACCGACCAACTAGCGAGATGAAGACTAATACAGAAGTATGGAAGAAAAAGACATATTGTGTCGACCCCAAATAAATCAACATTCCCGTGGTCGCATGCCGCTGTACCAACATATGTACGTATAAGCTATGGTAGCATGCGACCACGGGAAGTTACTTTCTTGTTTCATCCTTTTCAGTAGTCGGGTTTTTGTTTTTTTATTTAATTTTTTTGGGGCTTATTTCAGTAACATTTTTTTTAATGTGCTAATTAAGCACTTTCATTTGATACCCAACAAGGCATCATCCCAACATATTTATTATTAGATAAATTCATTACTTTATGTCCTCTAGAGAGCGCCATATTGAATTTGTGACGTCACATAGCCTATAACCAGCGGACGGTGAAGACGCTTCTAACGATACCTTATTTGTTAAATTATTATAAGTACTTTTGAAATTATGAGGAACAGATGAACATACCAAGGTGGATGCCAAGCTTCACAGCTTGGCTCATCGCCGCAAGGTTGCCTGCTTGTCGGTCTTCTACAGATTATACTTCGGTGAGTGTGCCCAAGAACTCCACGACCTCATTCCACCGGCCCCCTTCTACCTTCGGACATCCAGACGCACTGCAAGTTACCATCCCTGCCTAGTTGCTATTCCACCAATTCGCACTAAACGTTTTCAAATGTCCTTTATACTGCGCACAGCAAAAGAGTGGAACTCTCTACCTGCGTTTGTGTTTCCGAGTGCATACAACCCGAATCTCTTCAAAGTAAGAGTGAACAGGCTTCTTCTGGGTAAGCTCACTCCATCGTAGACTTTGTCTCTGTCACCTCTGACCTAGACTAGAGTCAAGAGCAAACCTATTTCAAATAAAAAAAAAATACATATCGGTTAAAATCATAACCTTCCGTAGTCGGGTATAAACAAATTACACATTTGGTACTTCATTTTAGCTACACATTATGAGCTCAACTGTCACTAACGAGGCACAATTACTGTTTCTATTGTTACCGCATTTAATAAGCTTGCTTATCAGACAAGGGCTTAATATAGTATCATGGAACACAAATTGTATACAATCAAATGAATTATTGTCAGAGTATTATTGTACCTGATTTTGAAGTAACCCACCTGAATTATGTGCTACGTTAATAACTATCTAAATTCTCCTCTATTAGAGAGAAGTTAGTTTTAATAGGTACCAAAAAATTTTATTATGATGTTTTTGATGTCCAAAAAGGTGACAAAAACAAATAATTTATTTTTTTTCTTCTTTGGCAACTGAGCCGATGTCGACTATTCTGCCAGCGTCGAAAAACAAATCATATTATTTTATTTATGTTGAAGATTCGTTTTAAAGTTCAAAGCTCAACGTCAGTGTTCAACTTTTCAATGATTTTTTCCACCTCGATTTCCATTTTTTTTTTGTGCGAAACGACTGTTTTGCTACGTAAATCCGACATCTTATCTACAAAGACTCGATGTTATGACCTTTTACCGGTAACACGTGATATTGGATTGGAGCAAATCTGATTTTCACGGCGAAAAATTGGCTCTAAAAGGCGGGACGGTGTGTAGTAAATTTTTAACGACTATTCTTAGCTCTTATCAGGTTTAAGTAAGTTTAGATAAAGGAGTATAGAGCATGATTTCTAAAAATGGAAGCAGAGTGATCATTATTCACTCTTATTACGATTTAAGCACGGCATTCATATGGAATTAGTAAGTACTAAGTATCATCACCATTCTCCATTCTCCTGGACTTATTTGGGGGCCGAACCAAACATGTCTTATTCTTCTTTTTTCTACTAGTCGTCATCTCTAAGTACTAAGTATGAAGGGTTTATATGAAAATGTCAGAGAGTATAGATTGGCGTACTCCCAACGTAACAAAGAATCACCCGTTTGCAGTGTCCAACGTTCCAAATGGCCCAAAAATTCAGGAGACCGTCTACAACAGGACACTAGCCCGCGGCTCGGACCGTTTTTCATTAATTCCAGAATATACAAAACGAAAAAGAACCCGGTAATAGGAGCAACTGCCGGGGACGTTCCACCCCCACATCGATTTACATGAAGGGGGTACCATCACCCCCTGTCGAGATACGACGGTGAAATATTTAAATGGTCTGGGCTTTAAACATTTTCGTCTCTTCCACATATGTCTGCGGGTTTGTTTCAAAAGATTTTAATTAAATTGTTCATGTCAATCCTCGAAACATTGTCTCATATTTCGACTTCTGTTCTGTATAATCCGCTGAGAAATTAACTTTAAACATGATACAAATCCGTTAGCATCAGTCAAGGAAATATCGAGGGAGCTCATTCGGAAAGTGTAACCTAGTCGTAATCTCGAATTACCGCCCGAGACCGCCATAGAAAATAATTATTAGTCTCGGGTGGAAAGTTTCAAACAAATTGCTGGTTGAATGCATTAATACCATAGCCTTAAAGTGAGTATACACTAGAGCATTTCTCGAGCATTTCCATGTAATGTATCGTTCTTACGAATGGTACAGACGCCAGCACATCAACCTACTACAATCTGTCAAATTTCTTTAATAGATTTTCAACTTTATCGCTGAAGCATAAGGTTCAAAGTTGATTGGGAAAATTTTACAGTTTCGGGTAGCTTGATGTGCTGGCGTCTGTACAATACAGGCAAAAGCTCAGTTTCCTTCCAACAGAGTTTTCATGTAATGTAACGTTCCTGCGAATGCTCCACGCTACGTTCGACGTAATACCACGGCGAGTGAGCACTTTACCTGTAACATTTCTTTCTACCTTGCGTTCATTGTTAAAAAATCGGACCTACAGGTACCGCTCGTGCCTTTGCTCGATAAAATGTTTCAACAATACGCTCGTTGATTTTTAAAATCAAGTTGTAACAAAACATCGAGTGTCGTGTTCGAAGTGCGGTTCGATAAAATTTAAAAACGGCGACTACTCGATGTTCTGAGGGGCAATTCTCGAATTTTAAGAACGTTTACAGTCTGATCTGTCTCGATCATTCAAAAATAGCTCCAATTTCCTTACATTTTTGACATTACTGTCGCTGAGATGAGATTGCGACTAGATTTTAAACTTTTTAATTACGGGAATTGGCCTTCTGTTACAAGCAATGCTCTAGTCTATACTCACCTTTACAGTTCGAAATACAAATTCTAGCTCTCGATGAAGGTCGATTGGTGTTCGATTATGCGCTAATCGAGTTTGAAGTGTCCGTATCGATTACGATTCGGTAGCGCCGGAGACTATTTTAAACTTGTTTGATTTACAAACCCGTTAATTCGATAGGTGTTGACCGTCGGAGTGAATCTGGCACGGTTCATCGGCTCCGAATCACTGGGCTTGTAAGTGGGAACATGGTTCGGTACATTTTGCTCTCGGGTGAAGGGCTTTGTTTGTTTTGAAACTTACACTACCTACCTACTGAACCAATTTTGGTCAGTCTTTGCTTTTACCAGCAGTGGTGACACGGTGGTAACGGCCCCGATTTACGAGTTGTACGTCATGGGTTCGAACCCAAGCAGTTCGCTTTACTTTGTGTAAATAATTTCATCACTACTGTTCTCAAAACGACGAAGGAAAACATCGTGAGGAAACCGGCATGTCCTAGAACCAAAAATTCGAAGACGTGTGACATCTAACAGACCGCACAGTGCCCGCGTGGTGAATTTCGACCCACTCCCTTTTACAGAGAGACCTGTATCCCAGCTGTGGGAACATTACAGGCTGATTATGAGTACGTTTAGTTTACGTTTTCCATAGAAAGATGATAGCGGTGTTTATAACATTTTGTTAAACATCTTTGCGGTGGATACAGAGTCATGATCAGTACCTCTACCATGAGTTGCTATCGAAAACATTCATTATTGTACTACAGTCGATAGCGAATAAACGCGCTGCGAGTAGTTTTCGACTAAACTCGTACCATGAGTCACATAGACGTTTACTGTACTCGCTAGCGTTTACTCGATAGTATGTGTAGTTTTCGTTACGTTACGGAGTGACTTGCCTAACTTCACACCAAACGGGGCTGTCTCTTTCTAACTATGCCAAAAAGACTGAGTAAGAAAGATATTGGGCAAAAAACAAGTATCCAACCAATCCTTCAAATTAAAAATACAGCAGTAACCCTCCTAATTTAAAACGTCGTCGTAAAACAAGAGTCATTATGTAAAATGAGATTCTTGAATTTGTGTAGGTTATTTTGCTCGTGTCAATGTCAACACTTCATAGTTCGTGTTTGTTTACTTTACTTGTTTGGTGCGTCGGTTTGTTTGGAGGCTGAGCTTTAGTTGCAACTTATTGGTTTTAATTTTTATTTGTGAAAAATGCGAACGAGTGCTACGCAATTTCAGTTACTCGTTGAGTATATGGAAAGGTATGTAATAACGATTTTAATAACATTAATTTGGCAGGTATACCTTTTATGATGAAATATTTTATTTCAAGTGGTTAGATGAAGTTGAGGAATGTGGTTTAAGTGCCTTTTTTGTGTGTTAACAGAAATGGTGACCTTAGTAAGCCCACTGAAGGACCTCAAGGAAAGGCCACTAATTTAAGGATGTGGGCAGAACTCCAAGGAATGTTGAATTCAGATTCAACAGGTGACACAAAGACTATTGAGAAATGGAGAAAGGTGTGTATGACCTCTGGATTAGCTCTTTTCTTAGTAGACTTTTCTTTTTTACTAGAACTAAATTTTATTTTATTTTTTTGTTTGTGTCTAATTTACTGTATGCTTCATTGGTTTTGTGTGTCTGCGTGTGTGGTGTAAAGGCTTGGAGTGATTTAAAAAACAACACCAAAAAGAAATCTGCCCGCATACACAGAGATGCACAAAAAACAGGTGGTGGTCCAGCTTCAAAGCAAATGTTGAGTGACTTGGAGCAAAGGGTCCTCAGTATTATAGGCACTCAAGCCGCTACAGGAATTGTTGAAATTCCAGAAATTGGTTTAGAGGTAGGGTGATGGGTACTTTCTGCTTAATTTTTAATTTTTTATACTCCACATTTTTAACACTCTCAAATACTTACAATAGTTGTCACTGACATGCTGCTTCATTGTCATGACAAATTCCATATTAACATTACACAAGGCAAGATGGGTAGGTATTATATTATGGCCTGCACAACTTGACATTACTTTGTGTTGAACTGGTGGTGTGGATAATAACTTAAAATTCTGTAACTAAAGTAGATACCTGGTAGTTATAAAATACCTATTATGTAAGCCATTTCATATCTGATAGAACTTATAAAAAATCTTTACAGGATCCAATAGTTCAGTTGGATACAATTGATGACAGCCCATCGATTTTAAATATAAATGTACAACTTGCCCAACAAACTTGTTCCAGTAAGTTGTTATTATCAAAATGAGTTAAATAATATTTATTTCATTTTTGTTATGGAAAACGTTTAACACTTATTAAATATACTTCATTTTCTTTTCTCATTGCAGTTGATGAAAACTGGGATCAGCCAGGAACATCTGCTCAACCTGCTTGTTTTCCACCCTTGGCAAGGATAAATGAGAGAGCGGAGCCAGGAACAAATAATATCATAGGTAGAGTAAATTTCAATAACACATGGCCTTGTTTATAGTGACCCTGCCTGCAACACTCATGGTCTGGGGTTTGTAAATTTGTTTATATCTGTATTTGTTTTTCTTTGTTTCCTACATGTAGTTGAGGAGGATGAGACTGGGTTAATGCACAATTCGTCACCTGCTGCTATCTCAAGACCACAAACGGCTGATGCCAGGCAGCACGCACCGCAGAGTAAGTATTTATCTATATTAAGTATCTACAACATCACCGTCAAGCAAAATTGTTTAAAGTTAAGTCATACTTCATAGTTCTCAAGAAAGTTGAATAAATGTTTTTGTTTTGTATCTATTACAGCTCTCCATGTGGAAAGGAGTGAGGCTGGGGTAACGCATGGTAGCGAGACTGTGCCCTCTATACCATGCGTTCCAACTGCTAGTGCCAGGCAGCACTCGCCACAGACCCCAATGCCCATACCGCTTACACCGCGTCGGCGGCGAAGACGTCAATTACTAGATTCCTCTCCTAGCCACAGAAGGACTCGCACCCAGACACAATCAGATTTGGCAAGGCAAGCTTTTGTCAGATCTGACTGTGAATGGCGCGCTTTCCAGCAGGAAGCGGAGAGGGAGAGAAATAGGTTAAGGGAATTAGAAATAAGAAATCAACAACGTTGGTTGGAAATATTTTCAGAATTTTTAGCTTTAGGAAATAGGGTAGTGAATATTTTAGAAAAAAAGTAATTAATTTAAATCGGTTAAAAAATAAAGATTTTTGTATAATTATGTCCATCTTTTATTTTCCTTATCCATACAATACAAATATTATAAATGTGTAAGTAACTCTGTCTGTTAAGCTTGAACCACTGGACCAATTTAAATGGAATTTGGTATGCAGATAGTTCTAGATCCTAAAAAATCTAGTTCTATACATATAAAACAGAAAATATGACACTTGCAAGTAAAATATTTTTAAATATATTATACACATATACTATGGCCGTCTTGATGCAAGTCTCCTAGCTAATTGATCCCGTAGTGCTCGCCCCATCAATAAATCACTGGCACCTTCATTTTCGATCACCAACTCCTGTTGCACAAATAGTTCTGAAAATAGTAGATAGGAACTTATTAAGAACATGTATACATATAACAATGTAATATACGTATGTATATGCATACATAGTATTTAAATATATTTTAAATACTATGTATGCATATACTATTTTCTATTAATAGATACCTTGAGTTTCTTCAGATATGTCTTCGGGATCAGGAACATTATATGTTAAGGCAATGTTATGTAACACAGAACAGGCCATAATAATTTGTGAACACTTTTCTGGCCTATAATGTAGCGTCTGGAGTGAACAACGCCAACGGTTTTTCAGTCGTCCAAAAGTATTTTCGATGACAACTCTTGCAGAAGTATGTGCTGCATTAAAAGTCTCTTCAATAGAGTTTGGAGTTGGATTTAAATAGGGTGTCATCAACCATGGCCGTTGAGGATAACCAGAATCACCTGTTAAAATTAGAATAATTTTTTTTAATATAAAAATAAAGGATTTCATTAATAATAATCTTACAGCCATTATTTATTTATATTGTCTTACCCAAAAGCCAAACAATTTCACTGTGCCTGCTGTGCAAAGATTGCATATAATCATTAACATTACTATTTTCCCATATGAAAGAATCATGGGCTGCACCTCCATACTTGGCATTAATAGATAAAATTTTACAGTTGTAGTCACATATCTGCAAATTCAATTTGTATTTAGAAGTACAATTTTAGGATTAATGTAGATAGGCAAGTAATTTTAAAATTTATTTAGTATTTTACATAATAATAAATACCATTTGTACATTCATTGAGTGATAGTGCTTTCTACAGAAGTATAAGTGCTCCTCTTCTTTGTTAGGGGTAAATATTTTAAAGTGGCTGCAATCAATGCACCCTATCACCCCTGGAATGCCATACTTGTTGTAGAAACTGAAATGGGAAGTTTTTGTAATTTATTTGGCCTTATTAGCAAATAAGGTACCAATATATATTATAGTCAATCAATTTGATATCCGTTGGCCACTTTGTACTTTTTACGTTCATCTATTGATAGTAGTGAGGATACACTAATCTCATGGAATGAATATTTTGAATATTTTTTCCATAAATCTATAACCTACATACCTACCATTGTTTAATCATATCCCTTTCGTGTTGTGTAGTTGGGAATTTAATAAATCTTCTTAAAATATTGGGGTGGTTCAAAGCAGTTGTTACTTCTTGAATGTAAACACTCACAGCTTCTTGCGAGAAATGGTGTGCCTTGCCAGTGATGCGTTGGTAGCTACCATGAGCATAAAATAGTAATGCACATAACACCTGCAAAAGTTGTTTACTTTGGTTAGATCCAATATTGAGAATATAAGAATATAATTGCAAACAAAATATTCCTATAAGTATCATAAAACTCGGTTTACTTACTTTTGATTCCAGCGACACTCTTTGTGTGGATTTTAAATCTGTATATTGACCAAGCAAATCACACAAATCCTGAAAAGCTTCCTTATTGAGCCTATATTCTTTAATAAAATTATTTTCACTTATGTTTCTAAGTGGATTATTTAATATACTCCTCATATCG
This sequence comes from Luperina testacea, assembly GCA_927399505.1. NCBI lineage: Eukaryota > Metazoa > Arthropoda > Insecta > Lepidoptera > Noctuidae > Luperina > Luperina testacea. The sequence goes on along the minus strand of OV656777.1, from coordinate 7,557,205 downwards.
GCTTGAAATTTTCCTTGTTCTCTTTTTTCATCTTCATATGCAGCCTTCGCTAACATATCCCACGCAAAATAATACCTTGACGACATTTTTTTAGCTAAGAATCGAAATAATTTATTACACAATAAAAGGGTTTCACGCTGAACTTTGGTAGTGAAAAAGTTAACTACAGTCGATACAGTATTATTCGATGACATCTGTCAAATTTGTAACTCATGGTACCGATTTTCTACGGCAACAGCTACAAAACGTTAGTCGCTAGCGTATAGATTTCGATAGGTGATTTACCGTTCGACTCATACTAGCGTTCTATAGTTTTATAAGTGACCGCCAGAGGCGCTGTACAATTCTCCATAGAAACTTGTTTACGCCCTCGCTAGCGAGTACGGTTACGTAAAGTTATGCCAACTCATGGTAAGGGTACTGAAGGCTAATTCTCGTAATTTAAAACGTTCAAAATCTAGTCGCAGTCTCATCTCGGCGATAAACAAATGTCAATAACTTGTCAAAAATGTAGGAAAATTAGAGGTATTTTTGACAGATTGAGACTGACATCAGACTGTGTACGTTCTTAAAATTACGAGAATTGCCCTTTACTTATGTTGCTGATCGTACCTACTGCTTTTGTGTCGTAAGCGACACAAACGCAGTAGGTACGATCAGCAACATAAGTCGATTAACACAACAAAAATCGGTTAACACTTCAGTTTTTTCAATCTCAGTTATTGAACAAAATATTTGTTCAAAATTGCAGCAGAAGTACAATGCAATTTTGAACAAATATTTTGCTCAATAACTGAGAGAAAAAAAAATAAAGTGTTAATATTTTGCTCAATAACTGAGATTTAAAAAACTGAAGTGGTAATCGACTTTTGTTGCTGACTGTACCTATGTAAAGATCGTCTGTAACGTTACGTTACGTTCTGTAGGTTTGCCAACCCCCATGAGAAGGTGTGAGTGTATGTATGTATGTCTGTGTATAAAGACTCATGTTATCATGGGAAAGCGTTAGCTTCCCACGTTCTTCGTATTTTGTATTCTCGACGAAATAGAACCTCAATGGCGGATGTTTGCAAACTATTACATGTCATATAAAATCATACAGCCGCGTTTCATTTCCGCGCATGCATGGTGCTACAAATATAGTATGAATGCAAACGACGACAAGTCGGAATTTGAATGGGACGTGGAAAAATTTGATGTAAACGTACACACGTAAGGACTGAACATATTTGAAAGCGTTGAAAGGGTTCTATGCGAAAGTCGTTAGGAAAAACGAATAGAAAATTCTTGGGTTTGATGTTTCACATTGTAGGTACCTACAGTAGGTATATACGACGACATACCAAACTATACATTTCCAGTTTTAGCTGACCTCGCAATGTATAGGCTCGGAAAGTTTTCGCAAGCAATAGGTGAATAGCAAGATTTTTAGATTTTCAGCAGATATAACGTAGATTTGAGTCAGAATGTAAATGTTAATAGATGTAGGGAAAGGCCATATAAAAAATGGATGGATTGTGTGAGGATATGAAAGAAAAGGGAGTGAATGATAACTTGACGGTTGACAGGAGAATGGAAGAAGAAAAGGTGTTGCGTCGATCCTGAGTAAAGGCTCCTTAAAACAGGCGCGACACGCGATAAAATCGCGCGCGACCTAAAGGCACCGCAAGTCGCGCAACGAGCAGTGCCTTTGTGTCGCATCGTGCGTCGCGCCAGTTTGCAGGAGCCTTAATATGGGAGAGGGGCAGTAAGATGATGAGAAAATACATTCTTCCAGTGTCTATTTCGGTGCGTTACAAAAAGTTTTTTGAAGTGCCATCCAAAAAAGTGTTACATTCGATGTTCGTAGATGTTAATTTCGAGTACAGACACATAGTAGCTGTCCGCTTTTATTACAGTGTAGTTTTATTTGTTCTGCTCGCATTTCGATGACACTCACAACTTTGACAGAATGGAACAGCGAAAACGCTAAAAGGAACGTCAGAAAGGACTGACACTCAGTTTTTTTTGTCAACAACTCTGGAAATCCAAATAACTAGCACGTAAAATGTCGGCACATAAAGTTGCCGCATTGTAGTTAGATAACACTGCGTCATGTAAGCATGTAGACAGGCTTTTGTAAATAAACTCAAAAACCCTGTCTGCTGTCGCGCAGTCGCGTAGCATAATTAGTGTTCCCACTGCTGGGACACAGGCCTCCTCTCTGTGAGAGGTAGTGAGCCGTAATCCACCACGCGGGCCGAATGGCGGGTTGGTATGTCAGATGTCATCAAATTTTTGGTTCCAGGACAGGCCGGTTTCCTCACAATGTTTTCCTTCACCGTTTTGAGAGCAATAAGGTAATAAGAATAAATTTATTAAACCATTGGTTCAGGCAATTTCTTTTAATGGATATCGGAAACAAGTTGTATTTATACATTAGATAAAAAGTGGCCCCAAAACTAGACGGCACCTGTATCTTGGGAGTCGGGGTTGCTTTAGCATTCAATTAAATTACATAGTACAGTAGAGTAAATACAGTATCTATTTATAATATCGATCGCTAAAATCGAGAAAATCTTTAGACGCTTCTCACCTAGGATCTCCCGCTACGCTAAAACCCGGTTCATTATATCAATAAGGAGTGTATCTCTGATTTAATCATTCCAAGCTCCAGGAGTCCCTCATTATATCGAGAGTATGAACACAAGGATACACCATGATATACGCACGGGACAGCTAACCCTGCTGCCAAACATTTTGATTGTGCCTTTATCCATTTAGGACCGACCGCAACAGTATAGGTAATTGGTACAGACGGCAGCACATCAAGCTACCAGAAACTGACAAATTTTCTCAATAAACTTTGAACCTTATGTTTTAGCGATAAAGTAGAAAATCTATTAAAGAAATTTGACAGATTGTAGTAGCTTGATGTGCTGACGTCCATAGGAAAAGCCTATGTTTAGTATAAACTAGGATAAGTGCGCTTATTGTAAGCTGGTAACCACCGGGTGGCTAATTAAAGTGTGTTATTTCTTGGCTGTGATTTTCAGGTTGCGGGGTTTGGAAACCTCAGATTCAACTGGTTTCACAATTGCCTGGTTTATGTGACGTTTATCCTATACTTACAGTACCCGGCGATAAATATTGCACATCGACCTTTACCTTTTTTTGTATTTTATACAAAGAATAAAAATAATTATCAAAAGAAGCAAATCTTAATTGTTTTAACAGCTCCAAATAGATACCGGACTGTTTGTATTTCGTGCGACAGAGATAACGCTCTACGAAGCCGAATGTCTCTTTCCAAAGGTCGATGTGCAAGATTTATCGCCGGGTACTGTAACTAGCTTCTGCCCGCGAATTCGTGTGCGTGAAATTTCTTGTTCCCCTGACCCCTTCGTATCGCATCGCCTGCCCGCGACTTCGTCTGCGTGAAATTTCTTACTCTTCCGACAGCGCTATTACTTCATTTTCGTTTAGCATTCCTTCAGACATCTTCTCTTTTTGGTTGGCTCCTATGTGCTCTAGCGTGATGTTAAATAACCCAACTCGTTGAACACTAAACAGCCAATAAAGCTGTTTATGGCTGTTTAGTGTTCGACGCGTTGGGTTTTTACACAAGAACGTTTTTAGCCCACATTATTACCACCCTTTATTTCGGCTACCTAACCCGTTGAGCACTGAACACAACTGAACAGCCACTGAATAGCTAAACAACTAACAGGATAGCTGCACGGACGCTCACTGAACTGGAACCCTCTTGTTCATTGCACCCTTTAACATGAACTACTTCGTGAAATAACAGACATAGCCTGGATACGAGTCAATATTGGCTAGGATTTTCATGTGGGCAACACTTTGCTGGATATATTAGCAATGGCAACATACAATTTATTCCATGGTAGGTCGGTGACTTTAAAAAGCCTGTTCAAATGGAACGGCTCGTTTTAAACTAAAGGCTCCTTCAAACAGGCTCGACACGCGATATAATCGTGCGCGACAAAGGCACCGCAAGTCGCGTAACGCGTCGTGTCGCGCGCGATTATATCGCGTGTCGCGCCTGTTCGTAGGAGCCTTAAACAGATTTATTTGTTTCGGCTTATTTGGAAAAATAGAAGATTTTGAGGTTAGGTTTTTCCAAAAGGATTGTTGTGCAATCATTTTTTGTCGGTACTCATGAATGCCTACTTAGATATAGAACGTGGCGACGACAATACGACAGTAAATTAAACTGCTTATATCTAATGATTTTCCTTCTAAATTGCTGTCCGCATTCAAAACAACAAACTAATCTTAGACGAATCTTCCACATTCAAAACAACAAACTAATCTTAGGCAGATCATTTTGCGTACTTATGGATAAACTCCGACAAAGCGTTGTTATTCAAGGACATGAAAATCATATTATTTCTTTCTCAACACAAAATTCTTGTGGCACGGTAAGTAAAAGGATAAAATCATAAATATGGCTCTGCGCCACAATAGTCGCCGAGGAAGTGAGCATTGGCACGGAAACGGAAGAGACACGCTTTACCGTCTGGAAACCCTCCAATAATACCCGAATACTGGTCAATTGTAAGATTTAGACACTGTGGAACAGACTTCGGCCTTGTTAAGTTCAAATTGCTGACAAAACGGTTACCCCGTGGCCAAGAACTACACGGACAAGCGACACGCGTCTTGCGTCAACGACTGATCTCGCGTCCTATCCATAAGCTATCTTCGCACGAATACGCGATCGACGCCTTTATTAACTCACTTTTTGTTCGGTTAACCGGAAAGCGTGGTCGCGCCGACAGAGGGCGTCTTCCAGTTTTCCGAGCAAAAAGTGGAATATAAACGCGACAATCGCGTATTCGTGAGATTTTGGTTAGTACGCGGCTTGGGGAGAAAACAAATGAAACAAATTTTAGCTTAGCGCATGCCACGACCACGAGTCACCGCGACGCGATATGCAGAGCGACGGACGGAAACAGATGACGTGCGCGCGTGTCGCTTGACGCAAGTCGCATCACTCGAGGCTCTTGCATCGCGCAAATAGAGCAACTAGCATAATATACACACATCAAAAGTGTCTAGGGATCAAGCATTTTTATGCGGATTTCTTGAGATTGAGATGTGGCTTTGTAATAAATTTATGATTTTATAAATTTATATGGATCCTTTTTGGTGCATTTCATAATTTGAAACAGGAACTGTTAATCAAATTCGAGTAAAAGATGAAAATCAGCTGTCAATATTTTCCCTATAAAAACATACAACGCATTGAAGACATTATTAGTGCTACTGTTTCCCTACTACTGATTAAAACCAACGTTATTATGGAGCGGCGACGTCATTTAAGCAGGGAAGAAATGCTCAGAGCCGTGGGAATGATAGAAGCTGGTTCCCGGCAACGTACTGTGGCTTTAGCTCTGAATACAAGTCAGAGTGTTATCAGTCGACTTTGGACACGTTACCGAAGCACTGGTACCGTGGCTGAGCGCCATGGAGGACGGTATCACTGCACCACACGGAGACAAGACCGATACATTCAAATCTTAACTCGAAGAGCTCCAACAATAACCGCCATGATGTTAGCCGTGAGGCTACATCACTCTTCAGGGAACTTAATTAGCGACCAAACAGTCAGAAACCGCTTGCATGAAGTGAACCTTCATTCCCGAAGACCGCTACGGGTACCACCTATAGCAATGCACAATCGTAGGATTCGAAATCAATGGGCTCTTGAACACAGAAATTGGGCAGAAGAACAATGGCGTTTCGTGTGCTTTTCTGATGAGTCTCGTTTTGGTATGAGACCGGATACAAGACGTATACGACACTGGAGAACCCCTGGACGCCAACAGCGATTAAAATCCTGCCAGGAAGTCCATCCTTATAGTGGTGGAACCATCATGGTATGGGCGGGTATTTGGATCGGCGGAAGAACTGAGTTGATTTGGATCAGAGGCAACCTCAACGCTCAAATTTATGCTGAGACGATTGTATCTGACGTCATCGTTCCTCTACAAGTGCAAATCGGTCCCTTATTTCAGTTAATGCATAATAATGCACGACCGCACACCGCAAGAGTTGTAAGACAGACTCTCGCCGCAGCTAACATCAATGTCCTGCTCTGGCCTGCTCAGTCGCCAGACTTGAACCCGATTGAGCATGCATGGGATATGCTACAGAGAAGAGCTCTGCCGAATATGGAGGGTATCCAGTCGCAAGAAGACCTTTTTTTGTTGTTGCAACGAACATGGGCGGCCATTCCACAGCGTGATTTGGATGAACTCATTTTGAGTATGCCAAGCCGATGTTTTTGTGTTGTTAGTGTTCGCGGTAGAAACACGGATTATTAATTGTTTAAGTTACCCAATAACATTTTAAAGAAAACAGTTATTTCAGTCTTTTTTTCGAACTTTAATGTTAGTGGTTCAAATGTCAAAAATCCCTTTATTAGGAAAATGGCAAATTTCTTTATTAATGCAAAGGTGACTTGGTTTATCGTTACTGTGACAAACGAAAACACTTTATTTGATGAATCCTTAAAGAAAATTTTAATTAATATCAATCAGGAGAAAAGTTATTGCAAAAATATATGTTGATCCCTAGACACTTTTGATGTGTGTATATACAACGTCCCGACATCAATCGTCGGGCAATTCCACCAGACACAACACCCGTCTGGTCGGAGGATTCAGGCTTTTCTATAGCGGATGAGTGAACTTTACACTCTGTTCGTCATAAATCTATAATCGAAACTGGAATTCCCATGAAATAGAGTTATTTAATAATGAAGGGTTAGACATCCACAATTTGATAAACGTTTGCTTAATAAAGCAAATAGATTGATTTTCATTATCTGGCGATTAGCGGGGACGGGCCAAACAATTTGACCATGGTGCAACTTTGTCCCCCTTGGGGGGTTCCACTGGCAAAAATATTTGTTCGTGGTACCCCAAGGGGGACTAGACTTGGGGACCACGGGCAAGTACCGAATTTCAGGTCGATGCAACATAACGAGCAGGAAAAGCAAGTTGTGATTTGAACAACCGCAAACCTTAATTAATTTGACACAGATTTCAGGGATACCAACAAATACCTATATCATTATAAATTATTACTATCCTGGTAATTTGTACTAAAACTAGTATCATAAGCCAGAGCACAGATTTATCCGTCTAACTTTATTTTTCTCACGCAATCCTTCGCTGTCCACTTCAACAATCACTTGTACATCAACATGAGCGAGCAACAGAACCCGGGAGGCAAACTAGTTATTACAATAAATCTCCGAGCCACAATCTGTGCAAGTATTCCTGGAGCTATAATCTGGTATCTGTTATTAAGGATAGTTGCACACGAACCGTTGCGTGAGACCCGCCAATCACTCGTCGCGTCGGAAGAGAGCCTGTCTGACAGTTTCTAGTCTGTAGGACGCCTTTTTTTACTGGCTTAGACACGATTTGTGGGCTTAAAGAGTACGTGGTTGGAAGAAGTGTGGCATAGGTTTTGTATATTGGGGTTAAAGTTACTGTTTTGGGTGCAACATAGCTTATATCTAAGCATACTTGTAGTGACAAAAATTTATAAGAGTATGCTTAGATGGTTAGGTCATGTTGGGAAGATGAATGAGAGGCGACTAACAAAAGGTATTTACAAGGCATATGTGAGTGGGAACGCCGGGACGGGACGCCCTAGGAGGACATATGTGACCTTATTGGTGAACTAGTGATGTTCTTCAGAATGATCAGGTGCGTAGTACTCGCAACCGGCGGGCGTGTATAACCAGATATATGAACGTAAACGAGGCAAAAGGAGTATGTAAGGATCGTAGCAGGTGGCGTTCCGTAGTTTCTGATTACCCCCATGGGAAGAAGGCGTGAGTTTATGTATGTATACATAGTTTAGTAAAGAAAGCTTCGCATGTTACACGATGAGACGAAATTGTCACAATGTGTACTTCTTCATAATGAAAATTTGAGTTGTTATTTATATACTTACTAGCAGCGCTCCACGGTTTCACCCGCATAAGTGTCGATCCCGTTCGAAAGAGACGTGGCGCCATCTATTGCCATAATAACGTCATTGTTGTTTTCCTTGGGAACAGCACTTTCTTTCGGGATGAAATATGTACATTTCTGTACACGTGACAACGTATATGCAAAATTTCAGGATGATCGGTTCAGTGGTTTAGGCGTGAAAAGGTAAAAAACAAACAAACTTACTTTCGCATTTATAATAGTGTACAAGTGGTAGTGACAAAAAACAAAAAGTAAATATGAACTAATCACTAACCGTGTAAACACGGATCTTAAGTAAAGTTTCTCACAAAACTCAGTAGGTAGGAAAGAGAAATATCTAATAGCCCAAGAATTTAAAATTCGCAAAAAATATAGAACGAGGGATAAATAAATTGGTTTCGCAATGCCGTCTAATATTTCAGGCATGCCAACTTGAATTCTAAAGCAGAACAATTTCTCTGAACATCTGTTAAGAATTTCCTTCAAATTGGATGGATTCCAATGGATATTAATTTTTAAATGCTAACAACGGTCTTATTCATAAAAAGTTATCGAACATCGGCTTGCTAAAGTTTAGTTGTCAAAAATTTGTTGTTCATAAACGCATTTTTGCACTAAAACGTTCTTTAAACCAACTATAAAAATATGAAACCCAGAACCCTACTATAACACTATTGGGAAAAAATGGCTGACTCTAAATCAGCTGATTAATAAGAAAATGTCATTTGACGTACACAAACGTAATATTTGTGAAAAGTCAGTTTCGTAAACAATCGTACTTCGAGGAGATGTAGTTGTTGTTAATTTATTTTGCACTTCGGTTTTCTTAAACAGACTACATTACCTAAAGCGCGGTCTTTATCGGACTGCATAGAAAAGAAAAAGAAGCGCGATGACACAACGCTGGTAATCACTACATAGTATAAAACAAAGTCGCTTTCTCTGTCCCTATGTCCCTATGTCCCTTTGTATGCTTAAATCTTTGAAACTACGCAACGGATTTTGATGCGGTTTTTTTTAATAGATAGAGTGATTCAAGAGGAAGGTTTATATGTATAATAATAATAATGTTTCCGTGCGAAGCCGGGGCGGGTCGCTAGTTTATTATAAAATATAAAGCAATTATCTATTTACAAAAAATCTATTGTTTGGGCTAAAAACTTAAAACACTAGTGTTTTAGTATGTTGCTTGTAGAATAATCTGACAAAAAATCAGAACGATTGTACGTATATTAGTATGGTTTTTATTGTAATAAGCAAGTTTTTAGAGGTATCTTCATGATTTTTTTCTATCGTATCTAATTAGTTGTATGTGTTCAACACACTATCTACCTAGCATATATCCTGAAGAATATCATATATTTTTCTGATTTTGTTTACTGTAGTCGATCATATACTTTTATTGTTTCTAAAAGTTGCGGTTTTTGTGTTTAGCTCCTGTAAGCCCCTTAACCGGTCAAGCCCGGCGCGTACTACAAGTGGCACGATACAATAGAAAATCAATTGTGTCTCATTAGCGGAACTTGTCCGATTAACCAATTTAGTATGCAAAATAGAAGCGATGAAAAATGTAACGAAGTACATAAAGCAACAAGAAATGCTGTGGAATGCTGCTGCTTTGGAGTGTCGAAACAACGCTTTCAATACCTTGTACAGACGCCAGCACATCAAGCTACTACAATCTGTCAAATGTCTTCAATAGATTTTCAAATTTATCGCTAAAGTATAAGGTTCAAAGTTGATCGGGAAAATTTAACAGTTTCGGGTAGCTTGATGTGCTGGCGTCTGTACATGGCATGACCTGCAAACTAGGAAATGAGAAAACAACCATAGTGGCTCTAGCACTACTTCACAATATTGCAGTTGACCATGGAGACATGTAGTTAGAGGGTAGCAATATCAATGAATATCATACAAAGTCACCCCAAAAGTTGCAAAGGGAAATGCAAATGCTATTTTACAAATTTTACTTTTTTGGCAGCATCTCTCTCAGGCTTAGGGATTTTATTTCTATTAAAGCTTTACTTATTAAAAATAACAATACAAAATTCGGATTACCATGGAACATTCATTTCTTAAACAAAAACCTAGTACAAAAATTTTAAAGCTCATTCTAAATTCGCGTGATTGTTTGAATGCAACCACGACTTTTTGCAGAAAACCGTTACAGTATCATAAACCGGGTGAATTTAAATACACATTGCTGTTAAAAGACCCACGTCATGTCCATAGTTTTAACAGTAATGAACCACACAACTACCAACAAATTCCGCTCACAATCCCAGCTCTCCTCATTTCCACCGCAATTAATATTTATTGTTTAAAGTCCACATAAAACAGTTTAGACGAAGTTGGACAACGCTGGCCCAAAGCGCTCGTAACTGTTTAACATTTAAACAGTTTTGATACAACTTCCAGCATACAGGACAAGTTGGATTATTATTTAATTATTAAAGGATTCGTTGAGGATATCTTTAAAGTTGAATTGATGGTTATTGGCGAGTTCATGGGAAGATTTTGTTTAGCCTAACGAACCTAGTCACGATTACTTATTGTTTAGCGACCCTGGGGGCCTAACGCGCATCAATCCCCGCCTCCCCCGCTCTTTCCGCCGCCCCTATGACGTCCGGTCCCGTCCCGCACTCAGACCTCATACCGCTAAAGATACCTAAAATCGTGTACTGCGCATGTCAAACCACGTGGTGTGTCAAATCTCATCTTTCGTGGCACGTATTGTAATTGAGTAACACACTAACAGTAGCAATGGGTTTAATTTTGACGGTTCAACAACATTCATTGCGTTATTTACGTTGTTGAGCAGACAAATTTTTCGAACATATGGAGCAATGTATTAGTAATATCCTGCAAAATGATTTAAACTGTGGTTGATAGTGTGTTACGCAATTAGGATGCTGGACATCACTACTGTTATCCATGACATTGCACTCTAGTTTCTATGACATCGTTGACTCTCCAAAAAATATTTTTATTACTTATCCAGTAAAACCAGCTCATGGGGGAGAAATAGAAGGGTGACGTAAGTAACAATCTTTGTTCTCCCCCTGAAAACTGGGTTTTTGAAAAATGAAAATAACACTTAAGTAGCTGTTTTTCATTAATAAAGAACGAGTAAGTACTGCAGAAAGTGCTAAAGTATAGAATTCATTAGGTGAAATCGATAACGCGGTAAAGATAAAACCAGGCTACGATACTAAAGTAGACTTTACTTAAAAGCTACAATACTCTTAAGGCCAGGACTCTCGGAAATCTCGGAATCGACCTATTTTTGATTCAACATTAAACAATCAAATATTCTTTGTTTTAATCTGAAAAAAATATATGGCATAGTTTAACTAACATTCTTGATTATTCTATGGTTCAAAACACGATATTTACAACTTCACTCGATCATAAAAAATCGCAAACAAATCGAAAACAGCGAATTTTTTAATCGTTTTTCAAGTCGTATTTGAAGTAGACTTAACTTTTACTCGCAAAAAATATATCAAAAAATAGGCAATGATGTATAGTAGAACATTCTACGGTTATTTTTTTTCAAAACTGATTTTTATTGTCTTAACAAAATATAATCTAAAAAGGCGGCCTGCGCGCTTCACTTCAGTAGCCCGCCGGGCGTTACCGAGGTAGGACCTGTGTCGCTTTTGCTGGCTCGCCGCGTTCCCGCTAATCGATCGAAATATACGTTATATTATTGTTAATTTCCGTGTTTGTGTATTAGTTTCAAAAATCAGTCTGTAAATATTGTTTAGGTTCTAGTATTAATAATTAAACTAAATATTAGTTTGTTATAATATAGTTGTAATATATAATGATAATTAAGCTCAGCGAGTTCATTCGAACTGCGCTTTCGCGGCATTTGCCACGCGAGGACGGAGGTAACGCTAAATGCCTACTACGCTCGAAGATCCTGGCCTTAAAAGAAAAAAGTTCATAAAAACATCTAACGTTAAGACGCCAAAATATTGTTAGTGCACTTGTAAAGCACTCCCATTTGCCGTAACCGTGAGACTGCTCCTTTGGCTACCTCAGACTCCACTGGGGCATGGGCACTCTGCCAGCCGTATCGCAAATAATACTACATAGTTACATTATGTAATTGAGAGATACTTTACTGATTCAATTGTTCAAGAACATTAATTGTACTGGTGATGCTCATTTGTTTTGACACAGACGATCCGTAAAAATATTCAGACGTGGTAGATTACATATCGACGGCGAAGTGCCAATAACTCCTAACTGACAAAGTCAAAAATTTACACATACTGGAAAAAAACGTTCAAAAATAGACACGTTGTTTTAGTTGGGAGGTACATATTTCCACATTTTAATTTAATGCTGTTGCAACTAAAAATACACTTAGGCGATTTCACTAAAACATGCGAATAACGCCTTTAAATTCAAAACGAAAAAAAAGTGAATTTCTCAAAAAAATCAGTTAGGAGGTATTGGCACTTCGCCGTCGATATAAATTCAAATATGCAGATGCATTCGCGATTTATTTGCCAAAAAATTTAAACAAATATGAGTTTATGGAAAAACAAGTTTAATTTCTGTACAATAAAGTTCAGTTTACCTACGCTACAACATAACTTCAAACATTTTTGTAACTTTTTGAATAGTGCTAGTCACTCTGAAATCAACTTAAGGCGCAGATATACGATTTTCAATGATTTTAAATTCATCATCACGTCTAAACGACTGGCCTGATTTCTTTGAAAATAAAATATGTTATACTAGACAATTTTCTTCGTAATTTGATATGTGAATATTTGCAATTATATTTTTTAAACATAGTGTAATTAATTTGCAAAGTAATGTCTACCGCGGACAAAAAAACGATAATCACGCAGACACTATCGGGTGTATTTTCATAAAACTTTCACCATATAAAAGAAAATTTAATTTCCCAAATTTTAATATACGGTTTTTATTTGTTTTGTGTTTGATAAATCAACGTGGGTTCTTTTTTCGAATAATCTTGGTGCGCGTGGAAGCGGGGCCTCTTGCGGGCGACGGGCGGCAGTGCATCGCTGACCACTGTCACGAGTAGACGCTAACGCTCGGAGAAATCAGAACATAATTTTATTCGCTGTTGAGTTTCGTGCTGAAAATGCCTGGTAAATCCAAATTACTAAAAAAGAAACGCCTTATACTGGCAAAAAATAGATTATTGAGGTAAGTAATGTATTTTAATTATTGTAATGTAGTATATCCATACCGCATCCTTGTAGGGACAGTCCGGATCAGTTTCAAAAAATACTTGAATGCTATTATTGACATAGTTGTGGGGTAATTATTCTTGATAATGCTAGTTTTTATTCTGTTTGTTTTAGCTGTAAGTCATCCATAGCAAATAAATAAATAAATAAGTGACTTTAGTACGACTTCGTCTGCGGAGATGTAACTTTTGCGTCTGTTTTAGACTTACAGTACTTATGTCGTGCACAACTATCTTCCTAATTTCTCACATGCCTATACTTCCATGCCGATGCCTAAAAATCCATTTATTTTGTAGCTCTGGCTGTATAGAACACGAGAAAAAGGCAACTCCGCATATTGAAAATGAGGATATTATTGCTGACAAGTAAATGCATATACCCAATTTATTATTATTATTTTCACAGTAGCTCACATACAGGGGATCTGGTACATTTGCGCTCCTTTTGCGCGACTGGACGTTTCCACGACTAGACTGTTACACGACTGACATTTCCGCGAAAGACATTTGCGCGAGTACACTTACGCGAAAGGATGCTTGGGAGACATTTATATTCGTAAAGGATATTGGGCAAAAATCCGAAAAATGAGATCCCATACAGACGTAACATCCCGCCTGTATTCTCCGAAGGGTAGGGCAGAGGTGTATACTAAGTTCGTGTAGTACACCCATTTATTACTTTATCTAGTTAACATAAGTAATAGCTAGTTTAAATTGTTAAAAGTTATATTATGCGGTCCCACACGTTTCTTCTCCCGAGGGCGCGGATCGAAATCAAAATCCAAGATGGTGACTGCGAAATTTTACAAAATATGCGTCATGGGTGTCGTTTCCATGGTTTTCGGGGGCGCTGATGGCGAAAATGAGGTCAAACTCAAAATCCAAGATGGCAGCTGCGAAATTTTACAAAATATCCGTCATGGGTGTCGTTTCCATGGTTTTCGGGGGCTCTGATGACGAAAATGAGGTCAAAGTCAAAATCCAATATGGCGGCTGCAAAATTTTACAAAATATGCGTCATGGGTGTCGTTTCCATGGTTTTCGGGGGCGCTGATGGCGAAAATGAGGTCAAAGTCAAAATCCAAGATGGCGGGTGCTAAATTTTACAAAATATCCGTCATGGGTGTCGTTTCCATGGTTTTCGTGGGCTCTGATGACGAAAATGAGGTCAAAGTCAAAATCCAATATGGCGGCTGCAAAATTTTACAAAATATGCGTCATGGGTGTCGCTTCCATGGTTTTCGGGGGCGCTGATGGCGAAAATGAGGTCAAAGTCAAAATCCAAGATGGCGGCTGCAAAATTTTACAAAATATGCGTCATGGGTGTCGTTTCCATGGTTTTCGGGGGCGCTGATGACGAAAATGAGGTCAAAGTCAAAATCCAATATGGCGGCTGCAAAATTTTACAAAATATACGTCATGGGTGTCTTGTCCATACTTTTCGGGGTCCTGATGCTGTAAATGAGGTCTAGTTTAAAATCCAAGATGGATGACGCTTATTTTGTAAAATTTTGCAGCCGCGATTTTGATTTCGATCTCCCCTGCTCTCGGGACGAACGTATGTAACCGCATAATATAATTTTCTACAATTTAAATGAAGTATTATGAACGTTATCTAGATAAAATAATAAATGGGTGTACTTTACAAACTTAGTATACACCTCTGCCCTACTCTTTAGAGAATAAAGGCGTAATGTTACGTCTGTATGGGATTTAATTTCTCGGATTTTGTGCAATATCCAAAATAAATGTCGCGCAAGCATCTTTCGCGGAAGTGTAGTCGCGCAAATGTCTTTCGCGGAAAAGTCAGTCGCGCGTGTCTAGTCGCGCAAAGGGAGTCACACAAATTCCTTTCACTTTACACTTATTAACGTAATAATGTAAAGTTTATTGCGTTTATCAGTTATGTTGTTTTTGCAACGGATAATATAAAAAATCTCTTCTAGGTTTTTTCGTTTTATTTATCATTATAATTATGTTTCAGTTCTGAAGTGATTGGAACATTTGCATGCTTCCTGAACTGGTCGATCCAAGACATACAAGGAACATGGCAATAAGGGACCCCTCTTACATAGTTACTGCTATACAGGGACGCAAAAGAAAATCGAAAGAGGATAAAGAGAATAAAAAAAAGCAAAACAAAAAACGAGCAATGGTGGTGGAAGACAATAGCCAAGACAATACAAACGACCAAGAGACACTTTGTAATACAAACACACGTATAAATGATTCAGTGAAAACACTAAATTTTGAGGAATATTAAATAAAATTTAAAATAAAATTAAATAATTCACATATTTTTGTTTAATTTGATCATTTTAAATCTTTGTAAGTACATAAACAAACATACACATATAAAACTCACGCCTTTTTCCCATGGACGCCAATTGATACGATGCTTACAAGCCGATTCTATTTATTTCGTTTACGTTCATATACATATATTATCTGGTCATACTCGCACACAAATCATCACACATCTTTAACAACAACACTATATTGAAATAAAAATGGATGATGATCAAAAATCAGGCAGGATTGGATTATCCTCACCATCTGAAACGTATGGTTACCCTACGAAACTACGTGCATGCAGTTGCGGGGTCGCGGGGCGTGACGCTCGCGCTCCTCCCACTCGCTCAAGGTCGCTGTCACTTATTGTCGCCTTAATTGCCATTATAATAAAGATGATAGTTGTTTAACTTGAAATTGTATTAATTTAAAACATAAGTTTGAATAGACTTTACATACATACAAAACCTCACGCGTTCTTCCCAAGAGGGTAGGCAGAAAATACAGAACGCCATCTGCTATGATCCTTTTTGCTTCGTTTATTCATCACTCATGCGCCGGCTGCGAATACTACGTACCTGACCTTTCAAAAGAACAACCCCAATAGCGTTAATTGGTGGATAAAAAGACAGGCTAACTTCATAGAAGTAATAGAACACTGGGATGAGGCTTTGATAGGTTTTAACAAAAATATAAGACAGACTCAAACAAATCGCGCAATAAAAAAATTTTAGAGAAAAAAAAAATTATAAGAAAAAGGTATCATCTAATTCGAACCTCTATTATAAACGTAAAACAATCTGGATCAACCAATAACGCACGTAGAAAATGCAGATATCTATTCGCTTAAACGTGCCATTCCCATTGGTTTCCATTTCATCGAACCGAGAGCCTTCCAATATCGGTATACCAAACCTGACAGTCTGGCAATAGGCTGATCGCCAATCAAAGACATTTCCTACTCTGTAATGGAAATACCGCAACGCTGGGAAGCCTTTGAAAGGGATACTAATGCGTATTTTCAAAAACGCGCTGTTGTATTTTGAACGCTGGGTTCAGGAGCTTAGCGTTGAAAATCCAACAGCAAGCTGGAGGTGGAGGAGGTGTCGCCTAGTCTTAGTGAAAATGGGTATAACTACCTGAACGCAGCTACGCGTAAGCTTTTGGCAATCTTGAGTAATCCACCGTGTGACTCGACGGTCGATTTCTGTACGGAATGAAGGGATTATGTTCCATTCACACGTGATATACACTGAGGTCTTAACTTGTGTTCGATAGTGAATTTGTAACAGAAAGGATAGCAGAACTGAGGATAAGCTAAGGTCTGGGTCAAATTGATTATTGCGCATAAGAGGAAATGCGGGCGATCGGTTCTCCACAGAAACGCTCTCGCCTGTTTTCTTTCTGGTTAATGACCATAAAGCAATGATTTTTTTACAGAATAATAAATATTAACTACTTCTATGTCCCTGTTTTTCTTTTTGATGATTCATTACTTTTATAAGCACTAGAACCCTCAAAAAATTCTCAAAATTACTTCTGTCAACACAGGCGTGGTGTACAAATTTGACAACTATTAATGAAAAAATAAAAACATAGGGGACACAGTATACCTATTCTTTTTCAGTTTATGAAATATCTTTTTTATCACACCTGCTCTGAAAATACATACTAATTATACCAATTAGAGGGAAGAAACGCCTTTATCCCGCCCTTCAAATCCTTTCATCCCAAGGTATGAAAGTTTGTATGAAAATCCTTCCGACCCAAGGGTGGGAAGTATGTATGAAATTCCATTACATACCCGGTTTTTCTTTTTTTTTTAATTTGTCAGCAGTCATACTGCCAAGAGACTTTAACTGTCTACTAATTAAATTTCAAGTAAATTGGCCACATACAGTTTTTTTTTTACCAGTTACCAACCTCCTTGGTGCATACAGAAAATTAAAAACGAAATTATTTATAATAGCTGCACTTTTAATAATTGTACTTTTAACTAAATATAAACATTTCTATGCATTTATGTCCATAATTTTCCTCGTAGGTGTAATAAAAAGCACTATACATCCCTCAGGATAAAGTACAGTTCCATACCTCAAATGGTTTGCGTCCCTCGCAAGCTCGTGGCGCAAATGCCATAATGTCGGTATGGAACTGTCACTTTCTTCCCTCTGAAGTAATGTACTATTAAATTGGTCCCATATTGGAGGATGAAATGGGCGAGAGCCAAACCTAAATTATGACTTTTTACTTAGGTCAAAAAAAATTCCGACCGTTTTTTCTCATAAAGGCATAACTTATTGGGTTTTCTATGACTGAATTACCAATAATGAAAGAACGAAAAAAAAGGAAAATACATTTATTTGGGGTAAACATGACTCAGAGAAAGAACACAAACATAAAAAAGAACAAGTTGAGGGTGA
The DNA here is from genome assembly GCA_927399505.1 of Luperina testacea. Classification (NCBI taxonomy): domain Eukaryota; kingdom Metazoa; phylum Arthropoda; class Insecta; order Lepidoptera; family Noctuidae; genus Luperina; species Luperina testacea. The sequence goes on along the minus strand of OV656777.1, from coordinate 7,539,254 downwards.
GTTAACTAGTTGTCCACTGCACACATGATAACATCTACTGCAAGACTATAATGTTCCCACTGCAGGAAAACAGATCTCCTCTCTTTAAGAGGAAGTGTACTGCAATCTACCACGGGGGCCCAGTGCGGGTTGGTAGATGTCACATGTCTTCGAATATTTGGTTCTAGGACATGCCGGTTTACTCACGATGTTTTCCTTCATCGTTTTGAAAGCAACAAGACTGCAAATTAACTACTTCGGATTACTTAGCTGCAATCTTTACATAACATCGTAATCCGATTTCCAGCCAGCAATATGTTACGAAACTAACACCAGTCTTATAAAACTGTCTCCCAAGTTCCCAACTCCACACACAAATATTATAAGTAAGCTTAAACTTCGAAATATGTATGTAGAATTTCTTCGCGTTTGCAAACTACCGATTCCCAGGATAACTTTGTTCATCGAACATTCCCGAAGTTTGCCGAGAAAGAATTTTTAAAAGATTTCCCGCCAACTTATCGGTGACGCGGGTAGTTTGGCAAGTGTCACCTTGCTATGTGAACTTTTTAAGGGGCTCCTTTGTTGTGGTAAACAATGTGGTGAAGTTTAGTAGTTTAATTAATAGAATCGGCCAATTCGTACACACGAGATTTGTGAAAGTAGAATTATAACGACTGAATCAAGACTGAATATGCGGAATTGCATGCTATTTATCTAGATGGATTAAATTACAGCAAGGTAAGTTACCATTTTAAAAGAATAGCTTGATTCAAGAGCTTGTCCTAGAAGCCAATGCTTTTTCAATTTTTGTGTACAGTTGAGCTCTTAACTTAATATTGGTGTATTGGTTGATTATTGACACAATCAATACATCAGTATTGAGTTAATTTCAGCTTATGAAGCTCATGACGACGTCATTGCCATAATAAACGCCAAGATAAATAGCAAATACTCGTACTTTCGTCTCCATCACGAAGGAATTCGATTAGTAGCTGCACTGCTTTCCAAATTAACTTCACCGAGTACCTTCTAAATGGAAAAAGGAATCGAGACATTGTAACTTTTAAGACATTCTCAAGTTTTTAAGTCGCGGGCGAAATGAGTTTGAAAGTAACGACTAGATAGCACGCCGTCCTTCCAGCGATTAAGACTTAATCTAAATGTTGGTGGAAATTAGATCCCAAGCAGGAACAGCTTATTTTCAGGACTTCCTTGGTGTTGTAACTAGCTTTATGTCGGTATTATGGTCATTTGGGAGTGCACCTGTGTCTGCGCGCGCACTTGTGCACTATAATATCTCCTGCGCTGAAGGCTAGTCTCCGTTGAGATTGGCCACCGTGGCCGAAATACGGTCTGGAGGACTTATGGTCATTTTAAATGATAAAGAAACAAGAACTGCCTCGTTGGTGTAGCTCTCGCAAGTGCTGCTGCTGAGCAAAACGTCCTGCGGTGCTATTCTGTAAAAATCTCACCGTGAAAACTTAGGCGAAGTGAGCGTGGAGTGAGACAGCTCACTCCACGCTCACTTCGCCTAAGTTTTCAATTATAAAAATAGTGTCAATTTCTAGCAAAAACAAACTCACTTCACCTGAGTTTTCACGGTGAGATTTTAACAGAATCGACCGGCAGGGTTGGACTTCTAGGTCGGGCAAAGTGTTTCCTATCTGGAATTTCTCAGTAACAGCCCGAAGCTTGGATTTGTGCCCGGTTGATGGCAATAGTCTTGCCCACTATTACGTGGGACTCAAACATAAATACTTTTACTAGTTTTATATCAACTTCTACGAAAATTTCCCTAGAAGTGAATGCCGTAAAATTCGATTGTTTTCGTCAAATCAAGCGTCCAAGGAGCCGTAAATTCCGTGTTACGCAAACTGCATCATGAATTTGATGCGAAAGAATAAAAATACGCTTTACTTCCTCACATAAAATAAATTTGCTTTTTGCATTGGTCATTGTTGCCGACCGCCCAATCTAGGCCCTCGACCCTTACCAAAAAGGGTCTAATATAAAGATAAAGAAGGTAAATGATATGCTCTCTAATACTCATACATACATAACAGCGGCACAGGTCAATCGATCGATGGGTAACCATCTTTACATACCGTGACCCCTCCGTGCCTCGGAAAGTACGTTAAGCCGTTGGTCCCGGCTGTCATTCGTGGATCTTTGACAGTCGTTACGGGTAGTCAGAAGCCCGAAAGTCTGACAACCAGACTTATCAAGGGGTATCGTATTACCCAGTAACTGGGTTGTGGAGGTCAGATAGGCAGTCGCTCCATGTAAAATACTGGTATTCAGGTGCATGCGTTAGACTGCAAGCCGACCCCAACATAGTTGGGAAAAGGCTAGGCAGATGATGATGACTCATACATACATACATGAACACACGCTTTTTTTTCTATGGGGGTAAGTAGAAATTACAGAACGCTACCTGCTACCATCCTTAGATACCTACTCTCTAATTTTTGCTTGATATCTACAATTCTAAATATTTAAGTCGACTCACGAAAAGTAAGTACATTGGTTTTCCGTACTATACAAGACCATTCTTTACTTTAATTTATTGACACAAACACTAACAATCACTCCCCATAACTCCCCCGTAAATTACATCCCCAGCCATTACCGTAAAATTAATTAAAAATAATTCAATATCGGCACTAGATACGCTCTCCAATCCAATTCGACCCGTAACCGAACGCGTCCGCAATATAATATGACTATGTAGAATAAATATAAATCATGTGTAAAATCATACACGTGTGGGCCACCCCTGTTTACGTCAGTAGGGGTGTGCGCCCATTATTCGCTAACCCAGAGTTCACCAACACTTTTAACCCCGCTTGCTCTATTTGTGACGCTGCAATACTTTGTACGTTCTGCGCGCAACCGGCATTATTTTTTACAAGGACTGTATTTGCGTTTGCCGCATACAAACGATGGTGGTTATACGTACGGAAATACAAGCCAGATTCGAGAGTGAAAAAGATGCCGTGACCCCAGTGACGAAATTTGCGTGAATATGTTAAATAAATGTTGGAAGAATTATTTTAAATCTTGGATAGATGAATGTTAAAAAGGGCGGCCATACCTTTTTGCCCTTTGGTTTTTCATAAAAAAAGATTGCCTGTTGAAAACTTAAATAGGTTTACGAAACGCGACTTGAATCAGGAGGTAGGCAACAAGATTTAAGTGCAAAATAATGTTTGCGAAATGAAAAACTTCTTTAGGCGCATTTTGCCCTCTTTCTGAACAGTAATCGAAACTGAACCGTCACGCTCGGGTCGGTGACGCTGAATCGGGTATACTCGGCTCCAGTCGGTCGGTGACGCTGAATCGCGCTGCGTATACTCGGCTCCTGTCGTAAGTTTTCACTACTATCATGTGGTCATAAGGACACCCTCTTTTTTGTGTTTATTAATTTTTTAACATGACAGAACTACAATGTTCGTTTCCAGTACACAATAATAAGCAAATGTAACAATCAATCTACCAAATGTTGAGAGCCCCTGATGAGCACTCAATGGGCTTGCATCACATCATCCAAGTGAATTATTAAACTATACATCAAAATATGTGAAACATAATGGCACACACAATGGTTTTAATTAATTAAAGTAAGTTCGCGTGATGTCGCCCCTTGTCGTGCGAAAATGAAATAAATATAACTAACATATGGTTCGTTGTATAAAATTATTATATTTCATTTAAAAAATAATAATGTCAGCCTGTAATTATTTCAGTGCAGGTCAAGGATTTACCTACTCATATAGACTAGGAATAAATTAAGCATGGGTCAACGCTGACAGAACGCTAGCTCACTGTGTGTTTGCGATATCGGACGGTTCAATACAGATTTCGTGATGTTGTTTTTCTTCAACGAGAGTCAGCAAGGTCCAAAGGATAGAGTACCTACATACATTTAACACTGTCGATTTTAATAGTATATTTAAGGCACCTCTCGTTGTAACCTCGAGTAAACCTAGCAACTGAAACTACTTATTTGATGGTTTGACAGAGTTCTCGCCGTTGCGGTGGTATGAACAACTATCAATATGTCACTAACTATTAATCTCTTTTACTGACACGGGACCTACAATCATGTATACGGTTTATGAGCGTGAAAATAGTTGACAGATACTCGCTTCCTTGTCGGCGGCGGGTACCTTATCTTAGCTGCAGTGCGATTCTGTAACCATCTCACCGTGAAAACTTAGGTGAAGTAAGCGTGGAGTGAGCTGTCAATAGTAGCAATTCCTAGCAAAAACAAACTCACTTCGCCTAAGTTTTCACGGTGAGATTTTTACAGAATCGACCGGCTGACCCTTAAAGAAAAGCCACTATAGTCCGACTTTCAATTAGCTGCACTAAAATGACACTTCATAATAACTCATTTTGGACTGAGTTTAGAGATATGCATGTTAAATAAGTTTCGTTTGTTACACTATAATGTACTAGAAAAACAAGATTTGGTTGATGGCCGCGAAAAAACAAAAAGACGCCAATTTCAGTCATGTCATTTTACTGCAGCTAATTAAAAGTCCGACTATACAAAAGAACCCTAATTATAGTATCCCTTGGGGATACTATAATTATATTGTGAGCACTCTATATCAATAAAAATAGAACTACCCACATCATAACATCGCCATCGTGTATTTAATTAACATGAATTAAGTACTAAAACACGCGTATATCACGAATTACATAAGACTGAGTATACATTTAGATTACATTTGAAGTAGTCGTGTGATTTACAAGTTATTAAACTCAAAGGATTTACGTTACATTTGAAATGTGGCTTCTGAGTAGGTAGGTCTAAATGAATGACGTAAGTAGAGCAATATTACTACCTAGTAATAAGTACTGTAGAGATTATGGCCTATTTGGTGTTTATATGCAACCTCCGTGAGTTTGTTATAAGGTAATAATGACGTAAGTTTATGAGAGAAACATGGAGTATATTTAATTTTTCTACAAAGAAAAAACAGTAGCGAGCTAGCAGAAGAGCTGACAGAACATGTGATGATGAAAACATAATCAGCCCTCCAGGTCCAGTAGGTAATCAAGTTTTAAGGCTCCTACAATCAGGCGCGACACGACATGCGACACAAAGGCACCGCAAGTCGCGCAACGAGCGGTGCCTTTGTGTCGCGCGCGATTATATCGCTTGTCGCGCCTGTTTGTAGGAGCCTTTATATGGGACAGTTGATAATAATTTATATGCAATTACGATGTTCGTCCCATGAAGAAAGTTGTTCAGTTTGATGGTCAGTACCACACCCTTAAATTGGACCACACCTTTATGGTACATTCTGTATGGAAGACTAGCAGCGCCTCGCGGTCTCACCCACATAAGTTTCGATCCCGTGAGAATATCGGGATAAAAAGTATCCAGTGTTAATCCTGGCTACAAACTATCTGTGTGCCAAATTTCATCCAAATCTGGTCAGTAGTTTTTGCGTGAAAGAGTAACAAACCTCCATCCATCCATCGATATATCCTCACAAACTTTCGCGTTTATTATACTAGGTTAACAACAGAAAAACTATTGCTACAGTACCCGGCGATAAATATTGCACATCGACCTTTGGAAAGAGACAATCGGCTAATTTCGGCTTCGTAGAGCGTTATCTCTGACGAAATACAAACAGTCCGGTATCTATTAGGAGCTGTTAAAACAATTATGATTTGCTTCTTTTGATAATTATTGTTATTCTTTGTATGAAATACAAAAAAGGTAAAGGTCGATGTGCAATATTTATATCCGGGTACTGTACATGCAATCTTACTTAAAAAATTATCAATACCGTCCAACTGAAATCTGATTTCCACCTACCCACCATCAATATCAATTATAAAACCACTCTCTCACTCTGTTCCGTGTGGGTTCCCGCAAATATTAACAGTCGTATAGCGAGGGTAGTTTTCACTCGGCAGGGTGGCGATCGATAATGGGTCTCGCCATAAATTCGCGGGAAAAGACTTGAACTGCTTAAGTACATGTCGCTTTAGAAAGAATTGGCCTGACTTGGTGAAGACATCTGTGAACTTGGGTTTTTGGGAAACGTTGTTTTTACGAAAACAAGGATTACATTACAAGAAAGGTCTCCGTTACCTCATAATCTATCTTCTATTCTAATAATGCAGTTGAAGGGTTTGATTGTTTGAACGCGCTAATATCTGAAACTACCAGGTCAGATTTAAAAAAATATTTTTGTATGTGATAGCCCGATTTTTGAGGAAGGTTATAGGTTACTTAAAATCACGCTACGACCCTTAAAAGCAGAGCATACGCAAAATATGAGAAAGAACTCTAAGTGAAAACCAAGTAAAAGCACGGGCGAGTCACCCATCAACGGACCAACCGCGGCAAGCGTTGCTTAACCTGATCGAACGACCCGTGCAGCTGTTATTACTTAGCCACAAGCCTCTTTCGTTTCTTAGATCAATTCCGCATTATTAATAACTATATACCTACTATAAAGCCACGAGTGCCGTGACCCGGAAATCTGTACGAAACGAGCGATAGATTGGCTGATAATAGGCCGAATCTATTGTCAGTTAATTAGCTATCAATTACACTAAACCGGTCAAGTGCTAGTTGGGCTCATACCAAAGCCAAAGACCATTCCGTGTTTGATAGAATGTGCAGTTGGCATTTAATTTAAATCCAACTGCCCGTAAACACTAGATACCAATATATTTTGCTAATTTGGTTTAACAATCGGAATGAATCTTAATATCCTCACCATGAGGGCTGCGCTTGGAGTTTTCCTACGTGACCGAATCCGAAATGCAGAGATCTTCAGGAAAACCAAGGTGACCGAAGTAGCCCGAAGAACTCCCAAACTTAAATGGCAGTGGGCAGTCACATTGCTCACAGAACATATGGCCGATGGGGCTGAAAGGTTCTGGAGTTTCGACCGCATACCAAAACATGTAGCGTTAGAAGGCCTCCCACAAGATGGACCTTGCGAATGCCGCAGGAGTCCACTGGATGCGAGAAGCACAGAACCGGTCGAAGTGTCGGTGCCTACTCGGGGTAGACCAATGACCAGCAGTGGAAGTCTTTCCACTGAAATGATGCTGATTGATGATCCTTGTCATTATCCGTCTGCCCTTACTTATTTGAGGTCGGAGTAGGAATATCATCTCTGTCAGCTATCCATCTTAGGATCCAATCATTTTCTGGCCATAGTATCATCTTTCATACAATCTATCTATCATTTCTTGTTTTTTCCCATACTCTTTCAGCCATGAACAATCAAAACTTTCCTCATTTATGTCCCTTATAACTTCGCTAGTATTTGATTCAACTTGAATCATCATCTGCCTTTTCCCAACTATGTTGGGGTCGGCTTCCAGTCTTCACCAGATGCAGTGGAATTTTACATGCAGCGACTACCTATCTGACCTCCACAATCCAGTTACTGGGTAATACGATGATACCCCTTGGTGAAACTGGTTGTCAGACTTTCGTGCTTCTGACTACAGCACCTACCACTGTTTGTTTCTGTATCATACAAAGCTTTTGTCCGCGACTTCGTTCGCGAGAAATTTCTCGTTTTAACATAAAACATAGCCTATGACACTCAGGGATAATGTAGCTTCTCATTAGTGAAAGAATTTTCGGGATCGAATCAGTAGTTCCGAAGATTACCCCCTACAACCTCCAACCAACCAACCTACAACCAACTTTACCTCTTTATAATATTAGTATAGATTTGTGTGCTTAAAGTATTAAATAAATAAATGACAGTCCGAACCAACGGTTAAACGGTTAAACTTTCCGAGGCGCAGAGGGGTCTCGACACGTAAAGCATAGTCTGGATGGTCACCCATCCACGGACCGGTCTCGGCAAGGGTAGCTTAACCTTCGATCGACTCGTGCGGCTGTTATTATTTAACCACGAGCAAAATTAGATCCAATTTTAATAGCAGCCATTAGTAAGTGGCTACTTAGGTAGTAGAATCTTAATAAAACATTTAACATTTTTCGTCATGCCCCATTCCACACATTTAACACTGATCAAAGCGAAAAATATTAAAAGGAAGCAATAAATAAAATCTTTTTGAGATAATTTTCATGAAAGCTAATTAGAGTCGGAGTTTCAACGTCCATTAACGGAATTACTGGAGTTCCCCTTCTTGAATCCTTTAAAAATGTTTGCATTTACAGACGAAGCTTGCAAGGGTAAAGGGCGACCGTCCCCTTCCGTATTGAATTCTACTTTTTATGGCGTTTTGTACGCTATAAGCGTATGTGATTCTAACGGTAGCGGTAGGGGACATGACGTTGCATATGTCGTAGATAATTTTGGTTCCCTTTTTTGGGAGTATAGTTCAGAAAGTGTGAGTAATGACTCGCGATCGCGAATACAGACGTGATTTGACTTTTTGAACAAATTGCAGTCATGCGAAACAATTGAAGACGATTCCTCGCATTCTATATTATGTACTAGTAGCGCCCCGCGGTTTCACCCGCATAAGTGTTGATCCCGTGGGAATATCGGGATAAAAATGATCCTATGTCCTTTCCCGGGACTCAAACTATCTCTATACCAAATTTCATCTAAATCGATTCAGCGGTTTAAGCATGAAGAGGTAACAGACAAACAGACCGACAAACTTTCGCATTTATAATATTAGTATGGATATGAAAGAGTTCTTATTGGTTGAACTTTGTTTAATTTAAAGGTCCATAGAAGCTCTGCATAAGCATCAATTACGCCAATGTAATTTAAATCCCACATAACTAAGAGAGATTATAGCATGAGTCGTTCCTGCAGTTCGGGTGTATTGCTTTTAGATAAAATCAACAACATCCCCATAGTTTTAGCAAAAGTTGATCTACATAGTTCAAATAGTCCCGCATTAAGGCTCGTGCAAACAGGCGCGTCGTCAACACCGCAAGTCGTGCAACGAGCGGTGCCTTTGACTCGCGCGCGATTCGCGTCACGCGTCGCGCCTGTTTGCAGGAGCCTTTAAGCACCTGCCTGGGTTCAAACCTACAACCTACAACTCGTAAGTCGGAGCCGTTACCACTGAGCCCCACTGCTCTATTGGCTTAGCAGCCATATTTGATTTCATTTACTAAAGCGCCAAGTTCCTGAAATGATAACCTGAGACGCATTTAGTAAATGAAATATAACTCCTTTGAAAACCTTGGTTCTCAGATTAAAATGTTTGTGAAATGACCAGCTGTGTGCAGTTTGATTCAAAGAAATAAGTCGTTTTCAAGTACGAAAGGAAGCCAGTGAATAAAGATCGCTTTTGATTTCTCGACTTTTCATCGCATTAATGTTTGTAGTGTGTACGTTACCCCAGCAAGAAAGTGTCTCCTAGAGTTATAGGAGTAGAACGTTTAATATGTGCCCTATCTGCTGTAAATGTGCCCCCAAATAAAAAATGTGTGCCCCCTGTCGTTTTGGAAAAAAACGGAAAAAACGATTCCTGCTGGGGTAACGTTTTTCTAGCAGGAAAATTCTAAACGAATGATCGGAGAGAGAAAAATTGTGCATGGCCAGAGAGCTTATATGTGTGCCCTAATGTGCCCCCAAAAAAAAAATCTGTGCCCCTTCAGGTTTTCGAGATATTGCATTTCCTGCTGGAGTAACGTTTTGATGAATCGTATATCTCTACAACCATTGCATGTGCCCCTGTAGAGTAAACATACACGAGTAGCTCTTAATGTGTGCCCCTTAGTGCCCCAATTAGTTTTAAGAAAATATTTATAGTTTTCAAGTTATAGCGGTTTTATGAAAACCCGAAAAAACATCGCAGCGCCTAAATTAGACAAGAAACAAGTTCGCTGAAAACTGTATTCGGTCCTTCTTGACGCTAATAATAACCATACAAAGTTTCAAAACTATTCATGCATGCGTTTTTGCTAAAAGTCAAAACGATGGTGTCTTAACTTTGACGGCAAAATACAAGGAACCGGCTCAATCCGAAATGTGTAGGTGTAAACCAAAATCATGTGCCTTTAGTCAAAAATATATGGTGAAAATATTCAGCTTGGAATGTTTCGCATTAAGTAAATATTAACAAATAACCAAAATATGTAAGCAACGGCTGGTTATCCGACCAAATTTGAATGACTACTAAAAAGCGACGGATTCATACATATCGATGACCTTCTTTACTTTACTCACTAACCGGTTCACACGTGTTGTGCCTGAGTACACTGACTTACAAAAGTAATAAGTAATTAAATAAAGTTGTTATTGGATTATATTCTACTAGCTGTTTCTATGACGTTACACATGATTAAGTACATTATAAATAGTAGCCAAGTGCTATTCCAAGGTAAGCTATCTTCTCGATTCTAAATTTCATTAAAATACAACCAGTAATTTATATACTACTAAAAAGAGGTAGCTCTTTTTTGTATATAAATAAAAAGCCCGTATTTGTCTTTTTATATTAGGTACATATATATTTATTGAAAGAGATTAGATATCGCTAAAGATACCTAAAATCGTGTACTGCGCATGTCAAACCACGTGGTGTGTCAAGTCTCATCTTTCGTGGCACGCATTGTAAGTTTTTCATCATAAAGGGGAATGCTCCAACTAGCCCGCGGAATTCAAAATTTCTTGCGTTTTTTGCAATTTGCAGGCCAGTGCTAGGTTGTATGTTGATTAAAATATTATTCGCGGTTGTAAGACGTATGTAGTTACAGAATTATAATCATCAAAATCACCAATACAACCCTCGAAGGTTAATAAAGGCGTAGGAACAAAAAAAACAGAAAAAATTTGAATTTTGCGGGCTGGTTGGAGCATTCACCGTACTTAATAGAAGATTCCCTTTTTTCGCCTCCCCACACCGCTGCATATATCTCTGGCCCCGCGGCATCCGCTGACGTCGTGTCGCAAGGAGTCGCTTTGTCTAGCTTGGAGAAAGTGGGAGACTTAGATTTTTTTTTTTTTTTTTTTTTTTTTTTTTTTTTATTAATTAAGGAACTAAACAAAATACAAACATTAAACATCACAAAAACCTCAATAGGTTTGTCCGGATGTTGAAACACTTTAAGCAATCTTAAAAACTAACTTAAAACTTAGTTATTATACTCGTAACACATTGTTTATAAAAAATTGTGAGGTAGTCAGTAAAATAACAACCATAATGAACAAAAAGCAAAAAGCGACGAAGACGCTAATCACTCATTGAATGAAAGGTATGTACACACTACACAGTATGATGCATTTTCAAAGAGAATCAAAGAATTTTTTGTATTTATTTTTATAGTTATTGTTTGTTATTTCCGATTGGAATTTTGTTGGAACATCATTAATTAGAGTTGGTATTAAATAAGCGTTCGTTCGTTTCCCGTAATAATTCTTGTATCTCGGTACTACCAGTTTTGATTGGGCTGCCATTCTTGTTGCAATGCTATGATTAAATTTAATTTGCAATTCTTTGTTGGTGAACTGTTCGATTAATAAGCACTTTCGTATTTTAGTGTGTATTGGCAAGATATTACAATATTTAAAGAAACCTGTTACGTCATCACCATCATAAAGCGTTTTTCTTATTTTATTTGGTATAATTATTTTTAATAAACGAAGTTGTAGATTATATATTTTGTCTAAGTAAGTTTTAAACGTTCTGCCATAGCTAGTAATTCCATATGAAATTATTGATTCTGCGAGAGCATTATAAAGGTTTAGTAATATTTTAAAAGGTACTTTGTATTTAATTATTGCAAATTTGGCTAGCATTGCTCGCAGTTTATCGCAAATGAAGTCAATGTGGTAGCCCCAATTAAATCTGTCATCGACCACTAAACCCAAATATTTGTAGTTGGTAACCTGCTCCAATGGTTCACATTTACAACCAAGCCTATATAATTGCAAATCATGCAAACATTGGTGAGTGTGTGCAATTATTTTAACTGGCTTATCAAAGTTGAGTAAATGATTTGAACGAACGTGGATAGTCTTAGTTTTACCAGCATTAAGCACCAGTCCAGCATCATGAGACCACTTACACAAATTATAGAAATCATTTTGTATCATTTGTTCAGCCTTGGATAAGTCTTTATCAGCTGCTACGAGACAGGTGTCGTCCGCGTATTGATAGACTGAGCAATTGTTTATAACATTCTCCATGTCATTGACGTAGGCTAAATAATGCAAGGGTCCTATAACTGAGCCCTGTGCTGTACCCGTGGTCACTACAGCCTCGTCACTGAGTTCATTGCCGATTTTTACACGACATCTTCTGTTTTTTAAATAATCTTTGCACCAGTTTAATATTGGGCCTCGAACCCCTGTATTGTCAAGCTTGTTTGCAAGTGTATCATGCCTGAGAGTATCAAAAGCCTTGCTGAAATCAATGAATAACAGGATAACATGTTTTTTATCATTGAGGTGTTGGTTTATTTCATCAGTGAATTTAGAAAGCAGAATTGACGTTGATTTATTAGGTTGAAAGCCAAACTGAGAGTCCGATAAAACATCGTTTTTAGCGTAAAAATTCTGAATTTGTTGACACACGTATTTTTCTACCACCTTATCTATGACTGGTAATATTGTAATGGGCCTGTAGCTGTCATAGTTACTATGCGACCCATTTTTATAAATTGGTCGCACGATACCTGATTTTAATTCTTGAGGATATTTCCCAAGCTGAATACTAGTGCTTATTAGCTTTACGATGACCTGAGCTATCTTATCACTAACAACCTTCACGTCTATACATCTAATGCCATCGGCACCAGCTGATTTATTAACATTAAGATTTTTAATAATAGTTGAAATATTACGAACGGTAGGTTTTTTAAATAACATGGACTTGTTAATTGGAGACATGTATTCTGATTCAGGGATTAGTTTTATGTTGCATTTAGGTAATATTTTATTAACGTTTTCGCTGAATCCTCTACTGAAATTATTAGCTATTGCACTTATAGTTAAGTTATTTTTCTTAAATGCTTTGATAATTGCTTCGTCTACTGACTTACACATTCGTCCAGATAGTGTGTTTAATATGGCCCACATTTTCTTTTTATTCATTTTATTTTCATTGATTAGGTTAAAGTAATATTGGTTTCTGGATTTGTCTATTAATTTTTTAGTTTTATTTCTTTGTTTATTGAATTGTAATCTAAGTATTTTATTATTTATATCCTGTTTCCACTGACTAAAAAGTAAATCTCTTTTATCACACATATTATTAATTTTACTGTTTATCCACAACTCTTTATTTCTTTTACTGTTGGTATGAATTATTTTTGAATACTTCGATTGCTCATAACAACACTCAAAGCTATTTTTAATGTAGTTATATATCTCTAATGGGCATTGCATACTGTCAACCAAATTCCAATCTATGGCGTCCAACTTTGGCTTTAATTTATTGTAATCAATGAATTCCTTTACTATTGCAACATCCTGTACAGCGCTTTTAACTCCCCCTCCAATACAAGACAACACGATCATGCGATGGTCTGCCAAAACTGTACCGAGCGCCGCTGAGTAGAGGTCTAACGAGCGTGACTTTACAAAAATATGATCAATACAACTTTTAGTGATAATATCATTTCGTTTTTCGATTCTTGTGTAATCTGAAATTGCGCTCGTAAGACCACACTCAGCCAAACAACTTATATAGTAATTTCGCATGTTGACATTTAATTTTAAATCAATGTTGATATCCCCTAACAAGTACAAATCTGAGTGTTTGAAGGTGTCCCCACATAATAGCTCCTTCAATTCTTTGATAAACAAGTGCTTACTATCTTTCGGAGGTCTGTAAACTGTGCAGATTGATGACGTGTAGTGATATGATGTAGTCAAATGCCCAATTATAAGTTCGCAGTGTTTTAGTGATACATTATTTATGATTTGAAAGTTGTTGGTACGTTTAACATACATCACAATGCCACCACCCCGACGTTGCTCCCGCAGCGTATGGTACTTTTCATAGCCATTTATATTGAAGAAATGAATGAGATTACTATTTATAGAAATACCTACTTCCGTTAAAATAATAACGTCAATATTAATTATAGAAGAATCAATGAATTGAAGGACTAAAGGAAAATTTTTAACAATCGAGCGTATGTTAATATGGACAATATTTAGTTTTTGTTTACTATTTGGAAGGTGATTACTAAACTCATTGATGGTTGAACACTCACGGAATTCTGATATTTCCGGTGAAGATACCGACATGATCACTGAGACTAACTATTACCGACAATTATTTTTCTTAACCGCCATTTTATCAATATCACTAGTGTTCCTAATGACAATCGGCTTGTCATTTTCGATTTTACGAACCAATATTCTGCCATTCTGGAACCAGATGTATTTGAACGTATCCTTCAATAATTGTTTAGCTTGCCACAGCAGTGATTTATTCGCTTTGGTAAGAGCATATCGAAACAAAACTTTTGACTTGGCTAATTCGGGACCGACCTCGGGGACTATATCATTAACAACAATTGTTTCCTTACGCGCTGTACGAATCCACTGATCCACCTGCTCCTCGTGTTGCAACATCACCTGAATAACTCCTTCTTTACCATTCCTGCCTTTAAGTCTTTTGACCATTTTAACTTGGCGTTTCTCGATGTTAAGCTTCGAAGCTATTTTAGTTGAGAGAATCTCCAGGTTCTCGTTCTCATTATCAGGAATACCTGTGATTTCCAGTACATTGGCCAATGTTTCTTGCTCAACGTTTCTGATGTGTTGTTCCAATGCATCAATTTTTAATTCTAAGTGTGTGTTTTGATTCGTGAGGTAGGTGTTTTTCTTCTCCATTTCTTTAACTTTCTCGGCAAGAATTTCCAGCGTCGAATTTATAGCATTCATTCTTAAGCAACAAGTGCTAAGCGACTCATTCACTGATGCCAGTTCTTTCTTCACTGCTTTTTTCACCTCGACTGAAATATCACGTAGCAATTTATTCACTGCAGCACTGTTCCCATCCAGCTCACTAACATTATCATCCTCATTTTCATCATCTTCCGGAATTACGAAGGACTTGCGGTGCGGAGACTCCTTGTGACACTCTTCGCATGTCCACTCCAGGTTTTCTGCATTCCGCAGGGCTGAGAGCTGCTTAGAAGATAGGCCTGTGCATAGTTGATTTGCGTGAACTATTTTGCCACATTTGTTACACTCAAGCCCAGGTGATTTTTTTGTTATAGTTTTATCACAATTATCGCATTTAGGCATTTTCCCGTTGGAGGTAGGTGGTTAAATAACAAATACTTGACTACTCCGTACGACCGCTCGCGTGTGAATATAATATATAAGATGAATAACTGATCTGTGATTTAAATAATAATGACTACACAACGTGCAAATAATTTCTTTGATCTGTGATTTGAAGCAATAATTACTTTAAGAATTAAAATTAAGGGAATAAAAATAATAATTTCCACATCAACAAGCGGTTTCATTTATTATAGTCACAAGGTGCATTTAATATATTTTTTAATTAGCCCCCAAAACTTTTGAACGCGACTGTACGGACAACAGCTTAGGTATAATACGTCCAATAAAGAAGGTCATCGATATGTATGAATCCGTCGCTTTTTAGTAGTCATTCAAATTTGGTCGGATAACCAGCCGTTGCTTACATATTTTGGTTATTTGTTAATATTTACTTAATGCGAAACATTCCAAGCTGAATATTTTCACCATATATTTTTGACTAAAGGCACATGATTTTGGTTTACACCTACACATTTCGGATTGAGCCGGTTCCTTGTATTTTGCCGTCAAAGTTAGGACACCATCGTTTTGACTTTTAGCAAAAACGCATGCATGAATAGTTTTGAAACTTTGTATGGTTATTATTAGCGTCAAGAAGGACCGAATACAGTTTTCAGCGAACTTGTTTCTTGTCTAATTTAGGCGCTGCGATGTTTTTCCGGGTTTTCATAAAACCGCTATAACTTGAAAACTATAAATATTTTCTTAAAACTAATTGGGGCACTAAGGGGCACACATTAAGAGCTACTCGTGTATGTTTACTCTACAGGGGCACATGCAATGGTTGTAGAGATATACGATTCATCAAAACGTTACTCCAGCAGGAAATGCAATATCTCGAAAACCTGAAGGGGCACAGATTTTTTTTTTGGGGGCACATTAGGGCACACATATAAGCTCTCTGGCCATGCACAATTTTTCTCTCTCCGATCATTCGTTTAGAATTTTCCTGCTAGAAAAACGTTACCCCAGCAGGAATCGTTTTTTCCGTTTTTTTCCAAAACGACAGGGGGCACACATTTTTTATTTGGGGGCACATTTACAGCAGATAGGGCACATATTATACGTTCTACTCCTATAACTCTAGGAGACACTTTCTTGCTGGGGTAACGTACACGTTTGTAGTACCTATTTGTTTTTATCATGGGCTCCTTGCTTATCCTTTTCCAGAAAATGATTTTGATTTGCTAAATAAAATATAGCAGTCGAGCCATACTTTGATTAATATAAAACTTACACTTACTTGAAAAAACCGTGCGAACCAGGGGCGCGTCGCTAGTCTATTAATTATAAGTTAATCAAATGAGTATATTGCAGTCCACGGTTTGACATGACCTTCCTCAATTCAAATCAAAACATCCCATCGTTTTTCTTTTGTTTATCGACATTCATTTGTCTATTCTAAGCTTATTTATCTCGAATTTATGCAGCCCTCAAACAGCCAAACAGTGACTCATTTCAATCCAGCCTTGTAAACTAGTTAGGCACAAATCTAGGTACAAAACTACAGTCGAATCTAGAAACTCTATTAATTTTCGCAATAGTAGCCGATCAGATATCTTAGGATACCGAAATGCTGACAACCTATTTCTACGGTCCAGTTACCGTAACGCAGGGACATGAGAACTTCGAGGCAGATATCAAATAAATATGAGCAAATGAATTATTAAACAGTAAGCTCGGAACTTGTTATTATGTAGAGCAATGTTATTTATTATAACAGACAGCTAATCATAAATCCTATTACCGATTTCATATTACGCATCCAAAATCTGTATCTAAACTGAATTGATTTCCGTAAGTAGTTTTATTTTGCTGTCAATGGTGGACACCACAATAAAACCACATATGGAAATCAGCACCCTAATTGTGTAACACACTTTCAATGACAATCTTAATAATTTTAAAGGATATTGCTTCATATGTTCGAAAAGTTTGTCTTCTCAACAACGTAAATGACGCAATGAATGATGTTGAAATGACAAAATGAAGCCCATTTTTTTATTTACTGTTAGTTAGTGTGTTACGCAATAATCCCGCAGTTCGCGACAATACAAAAAAAAAACATCAAAGACATAATTCCTTTTCATTTCGTGCAAAAGGTTCCGCATGGTAAAATTATAACTTCACCCTTGCTGACTACGCAGTGGAACGCAGTCTCATACAAAAAAGTGCGGTGCGGTCCGCCTGTAGTGTCCGTTGCTTCATAGAAAATATATGAAAGAATTGGAGGAGGATTTTTGCAATGCGTTGCGTTGCGGTGCGGACCGTCTTAATTCGGGCTAGCCTTATGATTTCACCTTGTTATCAAACAGAAAACATAACATCTACAACCTTTCCCGACGTATTCAATATTGCAAAAAGTGCCTCACAAGTTCCTGTAAATGGTTTAATTGAAATAAATGCTTTGAGTTTGAGTTTGAACCCTATAAGCACGCATAATCTTTTAAACAATCAATAACCAAGATCATCAACACACGCCTACAAAAAACAATCCCGAGACAAATCATTAAGTTTTATAGCCCTATTACGAGCAACTACACAAACGAACGTTCTATAAAAAGTACCAAAACATACTATACTGCACTTAAAACACTTAGCTTCTCCTTTTAGGGGTGCTATATTTAAAATGAGTTAGGAAAACATCCCACCCTTTTGCTTTGGTGTTTAAAAATGTGGTGTGTTCGTGACTGACTGATTAAGAAGGGGTTCTGTAGACATCATGATTTGAATCTAAGTTTCCTAGGTACACATATGTACGTCACGAAGTCAAAAAACATAAAACTCTACATACTCGTTGGTACGATCACATCATTTGGGTGCTTTTAGCATAATTTTCGGCCCAACAAATAAAAAATGTCCTCTACTAACAACAGATTTGTCACATTCATGGCATCTACTAGATACATTTCTTCAAGATTTTGTTGATTACTTTCGAAAAGTTAGGATCTGAAAGAAAGAAAATACGTAAATGCAGTAAAACACGAAGCAAAGAAAAAACACAAAAAGAAAAAGTTGGAGTAAAATATGCTGCACATCCACGCAAAATGGCCATCACTCAGAATAATGCTGCGACCCTAGACCTTTTGCAAGACAGAGCCACAGCGCTGGTTTTCAGCAACAACCGGCGTTGACGTGATGCCGTCAACTGATGCACCATTAAATGGGATAAAAAACAAATTAAGATAAGAGATTCTTCTTGTAACAAAGTAACCCTAAAAAGCACAATCTTCGGAGCACTCATTATCGCTCCACTTTAACGTTAGAGCACACTCCACGTTTTTATTCGGTCACCACGCGGTCTGTAAGCACATCCGTTTCATGGTAATTTGGAGAAACCGCTTTTAATTGGTGATCTAGATTATGAAAGGAAATATATAAATTCTTCAGGGACAAAACAAAATGGATGTCGCCCGATCTTTCCAAACTTCAGGGGTCAAGCACCTTTTGAGGATGATAAAGCTGTTTTTCACTTAAGTGCTTTAAGAGACACAATTCTGGAAGCCCTTTTTGACCTCACTCTTGGGAATTATTATAATGCATTCTGAGGATGGATTCGTAAGCAGGTTTTGTTTAATGAGGGTTCTGTTTTGCAAGATGATCAAGTAGTCTAAATCTTTTCTCTAATTATAACCTTGCATTTTTATAAACACAGAACAAGATTACTAAAGGGGAACCACCGGGGGGTGTGCCGGGAGGGGATACCCTACAAGGACATAATATCGATTAGACCTTATTAGTAATGTCCTTCAGAAAGGTCAGATGCGTAGTATTTGCAACCGGCGTGCTTGTATGACCAGATATACAGTGCGTGCCACGTAAGAAGAGACTTGACACACCACGTGGTCTGACATGCGCAGAACACGATTTTAGGTATCTTTAGCGGTATGAGGTCGGAGTGCGGGACGGGACCGGACGTCATATGGACGGCGGAAAGAGGCGGGGGAGGCGGGGTCAAGTCTCTTCTTACGTGGCACGCACTGTACAGGGTCCCATTAAATAGATGGACAAATTTTAACACAGCGCTCAGTACGTCTAACTAAAGGTATCCAAGCAAAAAAAAAACACTGATTAAAGTGATTTTATTTTGACCTAAAATAATAAATTGCCGGCACATTAGTGTATTTTCGTTAGCTGATTATATTTCTTGTAAGTATCTATGCGTTTTTTTTTATATATTTTTTTACCATCGTCCTTATTTTAGTGGTCTGAATTATTTCTAAAAGTTTGTCCATCTTGAAGCAAAGGATTATGTAAGGATCGTAGCAGGTGCCGTTCTGTAATTTCTACATAACTCCATAGGAAGAATGAAATTTCTGGAATCTGACATAGGTACACAAACTCACGCCGAGTTTATATATGTCAGGTTCCAGAAATAATAATAAAGAAACTTGTAATTCCGATGCCTCTGCTTTCCACACAGAAGTGTGCTTACAGCTCCCAATGCAGTTACAAACAACAACTTTACATCACAAACAGAGGCTTCAAACATTTTGTAGATATTTTATACAGAGAACTTGAAAATTAAAGGCGGGTCACTAGTAACAGGCTAGGTATTCATGCTGGCTGGTACATTCGTGAAATATCGTGGTTTTATGTAAATTTCAACGTCTTGCTCGAACTCGCACCGGTCGGTTCGCTGTTTATGTAGAATTAATTCAAAACGTACGCCGCTGCTTGTAAACGTATATATTTTTATATAAATTACATAGCACGTGGTGACGTGGTCATATTAATTAACTTTTGCTGGTTTGAGGGGTTTGTGTGAAAGCGTTCAGTTCTGAATTTGGATACATACTCGTATGTCCTGAATCCTGTTATTCAAAGAATAAGAATCTTATGTTTACCTATTTATAATAGTTGCTTATAGGTAACCTTACTTTTTTGACGTTTCAACATTTTTTATAAACTTTAAGCAAGGTTTTTAATAAAGGGCTTGATTTTTTTAATAGGTCTAACTTATTGTAATCATTTGCAATAAAATACCATCTGCCGCATCTTCTACTTAAGATCAGCAGGAGTACGTACAAATCATCATTGCCTTTAGAGGTAAAGGCAATGATGATTTGAGTTGTGAGGACAACTCAGGTCAAAAGTTGACCATCGTTCTATCTACATATGTTACTGGGACTGGTTTCCGCACTTAGTCCTTCAAGTGGACCATTGTACGTGGTTGACCCTTGTGAATATTCGAAGACATGTAACATCTACCAACCCGCACTGGGCCCGCGTGGTGGATTATGGTCCACTCCTTCTCGAAGAGAGGAGGCCTGTTTTCCAGCAGTAGGAACATTACAGGCTGATTATGAACCTTGTTAAGCCACTTACATCCGTAAAAAATAATTTTTAAATCATCATTTTCGATTTTCTTTCTTTCTTTTTTTCTTTCTATTTTAATTTAATCTGAAAACACTAGATCGAGTCTACTCTAGACAAAAACCTACACTTCAAGACTCGTCTAAAACCAAACAATTTCTATTCCTACGTCAAATCATTCCGATGTTATCTCCCAGTATCCAGTGGTCAAAGCTATTTCAAGGGTATTCCGATGTGTGGGCCGACAATACCTCGTATTGTGTTCCTTGCGAATATCAGCCAACGCTTCAATGGCGTTTACATTGTCGATATCGGGACCAGATTCTATTGAAAACGAGGCCTGGAGACGGTTACTGGTTTTGGAGACGGTAGTGTGTGTTCATTGTTTGGGTAACGTAAGGTTTTCGTATATAAGCTTATGTCTCTAAGGGAGTATGTTGTTCTTTTGTTGCTTTGTATTTTGCAAGAGGATTTTATGTCAGAGTAGCAACCCGCCCTTGCTTCGCTTTATTATACAGGGTGGTCCCTACATCGACGCGCAAACTTGAACCAAGAATTTAGCACATGATTCTAGACCCCCTAGCGTAAACGTATTTCGTCGATTATCAAAAAAAATCTGCTGTTTCATAGAAAAGTGCAATAACTCTGCGGTCAAAATGTATGGAACACCATTTTTTTTAGTAACCGACGATAAATTTAAACGCAGAATAATTTACTGAATCCATAGGAACAGGTTGCGCGTCGATGTGCTGCCCTGCCACCCTGTATGTTAGTTCAATATTAATATATTATACACATAAACCTTCGGAAATAAATTCTCTAAATTATGGTGAAAGCCGCATCAACATCTGCGGTGCTATTCTGTAAAAATCTCACCGTGAAAAGTTAGGTGAAGTGAGCGTGGAGTGAGCTGTCAATAGTGTCAATTCCTAGAAAAACAAACTCACTTCACCTAAGTTTTCACGGTGAGATTTTTACAGAATCGACCGGCTGTTGCGTAGTTTAGAAGAACAACGCGCACACAGACAGTCACGAAAAGTGACTTTAATTTTTATTATGTGTAGATATTTTGTTTTTGTGTTGTTGTCTCGAATTGCCTTAATTATATAGTCCCTTTATTCAAAACTGAAAACAAAGATATAATCAACAAATTACGAAAAAACTCATCAAAACAATGATTTAATGCCTAGATTAATATATCCAACGCAATATGCAACGTCAAAACTAAAACCCTTTCTAAATACCATATCAATTTCTGGCTACATATCCTTTCTAACTCCATTCTAATTAAATTCAACTCTAGGGTCATCAGTTTAGGATTCAGAATAGATTGTCCTTGTTAATGATCGATTGGTCTGTCGGGTTTGAAGGAGAGTGGCTCATCAAACATGCAGGCCTGTCTACCGGAGTGTTCAACGCTATTCGCCAAAATGTCTCAATCTGGGGAGCCTAGATGATTAGTTTGAGCCATTGAACATGTTGCGGGTTCTACATTATTAGATGTGGAGCTATTAACTTAGTCAGGGAGATTTTGTTCATTGTGTGGGCTGGGACAGGTTCCTGACACTCATTTGTTTTATGTGAAGAACGATTCTGAAGACTATCAAGGATAGTGTGCAAATCTTACTATATCTCCGGTAGGTTGAAATACGGGATGAAAATGTGTTTTTGCAGTATCAGCCTGCCTAGCCTTTGCCCAATTATGTTGGGGTCGGCTTCCAGTCTAACCGGATGCAGCTGAATACGAGTATTTTACATGGAACGACTGCCTATCTGAACTTGACAGCCCAGTTCCTCGGTAAAACGTGTTACCTGTCCTTTTGGTAAGACTGGTTATCAGGGTTCTGGGTTTCTGACTATCCAGAACGACTGTCAAAAATTCTTGAATGGCAGCCGCGGGACCTAAGGCTTATCGTGCTTTCCGAGGCACGCAGAAGTTTCGATATGTAATGGATGGTCACCCATCCTCGACTCGACCGCGGCAACCGTAGCTGAACCTTCAATCGACCCGTGCGGCTATTATTGTTTAGCCACGCGCCTCGTGTTTTCAGTTATGTTCAAATCATTAAGTTTTATAAAGAATACAATTATGTTTAGATCTTCGCCATTTTGCCACTAATGTTAGCCACTACATTCTTTGACATCTAATTTTAGACTCCTTTTTAACCCATCATCCCACACATATAATATTTTTTACTCCCAAAACCTACCTGGAAATCGCAAGGCCATTGTGAGGCTCTTAATGTTATCTTCAATTTAATCTGCCCTTTACAAAAAATCTTTTTTTTTAGTTTCATTTGCCAAATTCTGCTGGCAAACCGAATATCAAAGTCAGAAAAGGTCAAATACAGGATGTTTTTATAACCAGTGCGCAAACTGTACCCATGAAAAAAATATTGCCTGTATGGTAAACTTGGCGGGGCCGGCGGAGCATGCGTAGTTCATACAAACGTAATATCAAAATAATTTGTAAATTAAACATAATTATTCTTAATCTAGTGTGTATTTATTCCAAATATATATTTTGAATGGACACTGATTTAAAGACGAGAAAAATAAGTTTTCTACAGAAATTTGAAATTCCTCATATTATCTCGTCTATATATCGGAGTCCTTTCAAAATACATATATATTTGGGAACCTGCATATTCTGTAATCCAATCGGAATAAATACACACTACCAAGTTAACTACTCTTTGTATTTGAAGAAACGAGGTAGAATATGTTTGATTTACAAATTATTTTGGTATTACGTTTGTATGAACTACGCATGTATGCGTAGTTCGAAGGCCCCTTAAGTCGCGAAATCTTAACGAGAATTTCTTGGCAATAATCGTTTAGAGCGTTTTATTTTAAGAACTTAAAGTATCTTGTTTGGATTCTTGATGCCGGGAGCTTTTTGAAGATCTGACGTCATAAAAACTTAGCTAGAGAACGCTAATTCTGAAAGCGAAAACGCAGTCGTTTCATCATTTATAGGCCTAGAGGAATTCTTAGCGTACATCAAGGTCGGTTTAATAGTGTTTATTTGTTAACCATTTCATCCGTTCCGTAGTGTTCTCGTCTTCAACACATTCCTGAGACGAATTTCCGAAACTCCTTCCTTGAGACAGTTTTCAAACAATGGCAGTTGTTGTAGAAAAACCTATTACGGGAAGTGTACTTACGTTTCCAAATACTGGAAGACCCTGTACACCGGCTTTCTGTAGACCAGGAATCCATCGCACCGCTCCATGATCACTACCTTCTAGAACTTTCCCACTGTTTAACACCACCTCACGTTGTCACGGGACCACCACAAACCACACTCTACCACATTTACCATTCTACAAATATTCGATGATATCGTACAAAAGGATCCGGTAAAAAAGGCTTCTACGCACTCTCGTTTATTTACACTTACACTAGAATCCCGTAAAAATTTTAAGGCGATCGTCAACTATTAAAAAGTTTACAAAATTCTTTTGGTCCTTTTAGGTGACTTCGATCTATATTTAAGGCTGATTTATTGGTTACAAGGTATAAATATTTGGTAAAGAAGCACTTAAAAGTTACACTAGAGCTACTAATTTAACGCCTAAAAGGCGATCACAGTCCACTTTTGATTGGATTGTTAACGTTTTTGGCAGAATACTATAAAACTGCTTTTCTGTGAAAAAAGAAAATTGGTTTAGCAAAAAAGTTTTGCGCAAGGGTTTGAACGTAAACATTGAGTTTATCACAATAGCTTTTATTTCCCCGCGCATCTGAAGTCGGAGCAAATCAGTATCAAATGTTGAGCCAACAAAAGGCTTCAGGAACACGTTTTCCGACCTTTAAAGACTTTTTTCTCGGCTACCCTTGTCATTACTGAGATGTCAATATCGTTCCCTCTCGCGCTTTACAAGTTCCAATGCGTCGTATCCAAAAGATTGACGTGAACAGACTCGGAAGAGACAAGAAGACGTATGATTTTTAGTACTTGGTTGGCATTTTATCTAACAGTTTCATTCGTAATTTTTGCGCCAATGAATCATATCATAAAATGTTTAAACAGTATGATCTGAAATATTAAAAAATATCGATCAAGGCACTACTTTTTAAAAACAAATTGTATTCGTGTATTATTACACCAGATTTTGTGTTCAGTCCAAGCCTTTTATTTATTTGCTCCTGCAGCTAAGCAGTGAACATACAATCGTCAACATATGGTTCGGGCTATAAATAGGTACCTATAAAGTTATGGAAAAACATTGTGCAAATACTAAAAATACAACGGCAGTCACTGGCATACATTATCATATAGCCGTTGGAACTGTCGGCAGCATCCGGCGACAGACAATTGTTCCGGCAGAGATAACAAACACGACATACATACAAAACACTGTCCACACTATTCAGGGCGTCCTAACTAAATACTTTCCAAATAATAAATACAAACTAGCAAACTGCCGCTAACTTTTAATAAAAACGAGCGCCAAAAACATGTTACTCATAAATAAATTTCACTTTAATCGTAACTCCTTTTTACATTTTTACTTATTTACAGACATCGACCAATATGGAACCTTGTTTCGAAAGCATGCGAGACCGGCGTCGCGCATGGCATGTGTACGCATCGAGTGTCCAGACACGACTGACCAATAAAGCGTCCGCGACATGCATTCTACATCCCAAATATGCGTACGCGCATCGCCGGAAGCAGGTGTCACGCACGCCACCTGTTCCCGTCGCGAATACCAAAAAGCGTGCTGACTTAAACAGTCAGGTGGAACAATGACCTGTCTGCACAACGGGTACCCCACACATGGCTAATTAGGACTTATTTCGGCATCGATACAGGGGCAAGCGGCTATCGAATGTCATCTGTAATCTTTCTGAACAAACGTGGCATACATACTGTGTTGATGAATTTTATGTTTACAGTTAGGCGGTTAGCTTTTATTGTTCCGAAAGTACCGGTCAAGCAAGTTAATAAATATTTGATGGATTGCAGTACCTTTTAAGTGGTGTTAACATATTCATTAACATACTGAAGAGTGAAGGTAACTAATGGGTGTTAAAACTTTCGAAGAAAATGTTAAGGTACAATAGTTTATTAATTCTGAACGTGGAAGTAACCCATGCTCAAATAGAATAGTTGAAGAGGTTACTGCTTGTATTACTCTTACAAAAGCATGAGACCGAAGTCTATAATTTCACTAAGAGCATACAAAATTACAAACTTCAAGAGCCTCAAAATCTCAGAAGTTACATCTCATCCACTTTAACATTTCATCTAAAATCCTGCATATAAGCCGAGACGAGACCTGGAAGGCATACTCAGATGCTGCACAAGCTTTTACGAAAACAGGTCGCGGATATCGTCCAAAAATATGAAACTTAATAAAGTCTGGAAGAGATTTATTCGCGCGGACGCATCCAGTTTCTGACAGAGTGAATCTACGTGAGAACAAGTTTGAAAGTTATGAACTGACGTTCAATGCTGATGTAAGCCTGGAATAAGCAGAACTGTTGAAGTCACGAGGACTTGTTACTATCCTGATTTAGTTTAGAAATAGCGTTGTCCGAGAATTGTATTGTATTTTAAGTCAGTTCAGGAATTAAACACGCACACACATTCACCTGCTGACTTTTCAGAAGAGGGAAACGCGATCCTGTCTAAGTGTCTATCAAATCAACATTTTCTCACAAGCACAAGCTTGAGATTGATCAAATCTAAGATTTGCTGCAGTACTATAGGTAGGTTCGTATCTGAATCCTTGTTTATTGAGCGTTACAACTGTAAGTAAAAACCCATGTCTAGCAGCCTAGCAGTTCAGGGTTATTCAATAGCTTAAGACACATTAAACAACATCCTACAGCTTTTTAGAAACTACAAAATACCTTCAGAGATTATGGACAGTTTGGACACTTCTCTTGGAGTGTCCAAAGCGTCCATAGTAGTGCGTGTATTGCGCTGCAGTTGTTGTAGGTAATGACAGTGACAGCTGTCAGTGTCACATTGACAGAACTCAGTGTCATGGTCAGAGGAACAGTGCTTACTGCATTACTGTCAAGCGTGCAGCATTCGTTGCAATGCCGAGCATTTAGAAGTACCTATGTTAGTATCATTATACATACATATTTTCGTTATATACTACTTTGAATTGAAATCTCCCTTATCACACCGTAACCAAAACTTTATAAAGCGACATAACAGAGCTGTAATCGTAACGAAATAACCAAGTGGTAATACTGAGCATTATCACGCAATTTGTGATTTACTTGGGCAAAGTATTCATGTCGAGAGGGTAATCAGCCAAACTTTACCAAATTGGAGTTAAACACGCTATCTTTCACCCCTCTGAGCTTATTAGGCCCATTTCAAATAACTAAAAGTTGTTTGACAATCTCATAAAATAACGAAAGTAAAATACCTACGTAAAATTACAGATTTAAAGAAAATTTAAGGAATTTTAAATTTATAGAATAGATAAAATATTCCTTAAAATTTCTAGATTTATATAAGGTGATACAATGGGCGGTGTTATCACTAAAAGCGATCTTCTAAAGACTGTATCTTACCAATACCAATTTTTGAAACTATGAACTAAGATCAAATTTATCAGAGGGGCTCGTGGCTAAGTAATAACAACCGCACGGGTCGATCAATTTGGTTAAGCTACGCTGGCCGCGGTCGGTCCGTGGATGGGTTTGGGGATGGGGACCATCTTTACATTCCGAGACCCCTCCGTGCCTCGGAAAGCACGTAAAGTTGGTCCCGGCAGTCATTCTTGGATCTTTGACAGTCGTTACGGGTCGCCAGAAGCCCTAAAGTCTGTCAACCAGTCTTACTAAGGGGTATTGTGTTACCTTGTAACTGGGTTGTAGAGGTCAGATCAGTCGCTCCACGTAAAATATTGGAATTCTGCTTTATCTGGTTAGACTGAATACGGCCCCAAAAATAGTTGGGAAAAGACTATGCAGATGATGATATTTAATTAATGATATTTAATATTATTTTAATGAATGAATATTTAATTGACAAATCCATAGAACAGACATAATATATAAATTGATAATATTTATTTATATTAAATTAATACATAATTAATAAAATGTCACCATAAATTTTACTTAGAATGAGTTAGTTTGCATGTATAAATATGTCATGTCCTCTTCCGTCAAATTTTTCTTTTGCTAATGTGCCCGACAGGTTCCACGATTTGTTACAACAATTTTTTACTTACCACCTAAGCATACATTGTGGAATGCAATAAATGATTTAGTATTGAATTAAGAGCAAATTAATCTCACATGACTAAAACACATACACAAATCAGATCAAACGAAACTCAATTCAGGTCTTGGTTTTTCTGCCGTGTTATATCCTGATACACCCCGTTCCTAATTAAAACGTGCCATCTACATCAAAGATACGAAAATCAAGCGTACCCATTGAATTTCTACACCCTACTCTTGCCCGCTCATGTGGACACAGACTAACTACACGCTGGAATAAAACCTCCGAAATTGGAGCTCCTTTCAGAACGTGTGACGTCAGACAGTCTGCTTTTTAATTTGTCGCTGATTTGTTAATGGGTTTAGTCGTTATTTAGTTAATGAATTTTATTTTACAAGAGTGCACAAATAAATGTCGTCTGACAGTCTAGCCATCAGATCCGGGGGGACAATGAACTGTGGCCATGGAGAAGTTAGAAATGGAGGGGTTAAATCCCAATAACAGATCAATATAAATTCTTTATCAGCTGTTTGGTTCAAGTAGGTAGGATGTGTATGAGCATTCTATTTACCAATTACTCGGTGACTGCAGCTAATAACTACCTATAAAATCGCTACTTGTTACTTCGTTTATAAAATTGGATAGACGAGCCACAGACTCTTATTGCTTGACTTTCAATTCATTTGAAGTTGGGACTTTATGAAAACATTGAGAAATTTATTTCTTTTGGTACTATCTTGGATTGCAGAGCATAATAGTTTACTTTATGTGCTTCGGAAGAAACTGATCTACCAATACGACCCGACGACTTACCTATAGTACCTACCGTGTTTCATACCGTATATGCAGCCAATACAACGAAAAACATCAACATTTTGCATTCATAACTGGTTCGAAGTGGCGCCGGAAAAGAGTTTCTGGAAGGATTTGGGGGAGGCTTTGCCCAACAGAGTGACAGTACAGGAGTTTTGGGAGGACACTGTAGACCGTCGAAATGAAACGAGTGAACCTACCTATCTTTATTAACGTACTGGCATACTAAAATAGTCACGAAAAAGGCGACAAAAAAGAAAAAAATATCCATTTAAAAGGGTGTGCTCGCCATTGTCACAAATTGGTCTACACTATTAATCAGGACACTGGGCCATTACGGAGAGCATAAAACCCGTAAAATTACTGCGAAATAATCAACTGAGCCTTGAATTACGACATTTTGTGAGATAAAATGCTACCGATATTATCAATGCGAACGACTGGATATTAAAAAAGATTTGTAAACGTAATGTCATAGGGAAAACTGAAAAATAATTAAAATGGACCTAGATAGAATGTACTCGTATTGCAGTAAAACACCTTCATTGTCATAACTAAACTCGAAGTAATTAAACCATTTACAGGCACTTTTTAGGAATTGTCAAGAAGTCTGATCAGTCAGCAATATGAAGCTATTTGCCCATTCCAAAGCTATGGAAACGAAGGGTCAAAAAACTCCATGGACACTCTTTTTAAAAATCGAAAATTCTTTAAGAAAATTCACCAATTTTCATAGACGATATTAACCATTTAATATATATTTCATTTCAAGTTTTCTCAGTTAAAACAGAAATAAAACATCCTAATTAGCTCCATATAAACCACGTAAGTGTTTCTTCGTATCGGAAAACCGTAAAAGCGAAACGAAGAACAAGCAAACAGACAAGCAAAAGCAACTCTGTTATCTCTTTCAGCTGCTGTAAACATATTTTCTTTTTATACTCAAGAATTTTCCACAACAAACTCCAAGACCCTTCAGATTTTTCTTTAGAATTCTCGTCATGCGACGTTGAATATCGTATCTTGGTCCCGAGAGTTTCCTCGATAATACAGGAAAAATAATTAACCAGTGCGCAAACTGTCACCATGAAATCGGCATATGCCTAGCGTAAAAATTTTTCGTCGTTTATCAAAAAAAGCTCTCAAAGAAAAGTCCCTGCGCGGTCAAAATGTATGAAACATTTTTTTTTTTGTAAACGGCGAAAATTTTCTACGCTACGTCTAGAATCACATATGGTTACAGTTTGCGCACTGTTTAAATTTTTTCCTGTATAATAATACCTATATTCCTCATTCCTCTAAGAGGCCGGAGATGAACAATGGTTTCGGTAATGGGAGTGCTTTGTAGTGATAATATCATTAGTGCGAACTCGTTTTGTTTACGCAATCAATTGGCGATTGGTACAGCAAATATGTTGAGGGTAAAATTGTTAGTATAATTTGTTTTTTTTTTTTTTCATCGTGATTTCAGTGAGTAGTTTACACTTTTTCACAGTTAAGAAACAAATAAAACATCCTAATAAAGCCCATAAGCCCGGAAAACGAATGCAAACAGGACGAAGAACACGCAAACAGTCATGCAAAAGATACTTTACTGTCATAGTCAGCAGAATAACTTTTTTTAGTGTCTTAGGTACAGAACAGTACAGTACAAAAATCTTTAGTATAGAAAGACAATATATTTACAGTAACTGTAAATATATTGTCTTTCTATACTAAAGATTTTTCCACAACAAACTCCTTCAAAGACCCTTCAGATTTTTCTTTAGAATTCTCGTCATGCGACGTTGGATATCCTATCGTGGTCCCGAGAGTCTCCTTGATAATATAATAATACCTACATTCCTCATTCCTCTGAGAGGCCCGAGATGAACAATGATCTCGATGATGGGAGTGCTCCGTAGTGATATCATTAGTGGGAACTCGTTTTGTTTATGCAATCAATTGGCGATTGGTATGGCAAATAATATCAGAGATCGGAATTGGGTGTGTGAAAATACCTAGTTTGCAGCAGGACATAATATGGAGTTGTTACAACCATTTAAGTTAAACCGGTTTTGGATTTTACCGGTTTAGTTTCGGTTTTTTTGTTGTACATGTTCCTTACCTTGGAAATACCGAACTATAAACATTTACAAGCTGCTAATACAGTTCTAAATTAATTTTTGTTTTGTACTTTTCCGGTTAAAATTCGGTTTTAAAAAAAGAAACTAAAACTGTATTACAGCTTGCAGATGTGTAAAATTCGGTGTTTCAGACGTACAGAACAAGTAGAACTAAACAACCGAATTTGAAAAAAGAGAAAAAAGATTCGAAGTTTAAATAAAATCGTGACAAAAGCACATCAGACATATCCAGCCTTTAGTCCTTACACTTTAATAGCAAAATTATGCCATCTCTTTTTAATTGTCCTAGATCCGCGTGTGTGAAAGAGATAGCGACAGTTATTCACAGTCAGAAGATGTTGATGAAGACATTTGTGGGCATAACATAAAAACTTACGACATCATTGTTTTCCTGGCTACGTAGAATGCCATTGACTCCGGTGCTAGGGAACACGAGCCAACCTTAGTCTAGTCGAGCCTATTTGTAATGGAAATAAGGATGACAAAGGTTGGGTATTACTAATTCTTATTGTAGGTACAAAAGTTAATGAGTATTATTAGGTAAATGGCAAAGCAAACTTAACACAAGTCATACAAAAATAGTCAAATTCACTACTTTTTTGGAACGAAGTTCCTTACCGCACATTACACTCTGCACGCTTACATTTTGACCATCCGGACTTTTGCTGTAATATGTACGAGTATGTTTGTGTGTTTACAAGCGTGTGCCTGTTATTATTTTAATACATAAAATACAGCGAGAGGAACTTCGTTCCATCCGGATTTCCCACGAAACCTTTCGGCTTTTTTTCTATTTATATCAAAGATACATATACTTATAGAAATCTATTCAAAACAGAAAAAAAACAATTCAAGAAAAACAATCTTTGTCTATGGCAACTACAGCTGTCAAATCAAAGTGCAGTGCCCTTTCGGCCCTTTTACAAACGAAAGAAAGGTGTGAACACAATCAAACACGTACCTAATCAATATTCGATCGATTTCATATGCATACGTTATAATTAGCGACCATTCAGATTCCTGTCATACCTTTCTACTTGGACTGATTAAGGTATGAGAAACGGTATTCAGAAACTGTTTATTTTAGCCCTTTGGTTTATAATGAATCAATAATAAGCTTTTTCTACCGTTATTTATAGGTTAAAAACTAATATATTCCTCAATACTACAAAGTTAATAAATCTAGCTAGGCTTTTCCCAACTATCAGATGAGCTGCAACTGAACTGCCTACCTGACCTCCACAACCCAGTTTCTAGGTAACACAATACTCTTTGGTAAGACTGGTTGTCAGTATTTTGGGTTTCTGACTACCCGTAACGACTGTCAAAGATTTATTTTTGACAGCTAGAACCAACGGTTTCACGTGCTTTCCGTGGCACGGAGGGGTCTTCACCTATATAGGTGAAGACCCATACACGAACAGAAACACAATACTGAAAAGTATTGATGCATAAAACATAGATGATAATATAATCCTTGAAAATGGTTTATAGGCCAAAAGATTCACGAGTGTATTTTTTTTTCAATGTCAAGAAAGAAGGAAGATGCGGTACTAAACATTAAAGCCTCGTATCCACTAGGAAACATTTGACTTGGTACATGTTGCACAACATGTTGAAAGTTAGCGCGGAACTTTTGTTTAGCAACGTTGTCTGTCTACGCATGATCAGTCGTCGATAACATGTCGCCAGAGGAACTAGTATTGATTTCAGCGGCGCCGGCGCGGTGGTTATAATTTTATCCAAAAACGCATCAAAAAGAAAAAAACACGGTGGTGGGTTAGACTTGTATTCAGTGATCTCCGTGTGGTTGGTGAATGTTTTACGAATTTTACCCGTTCGTTACACCACACGGACATTTCTGCGCGTCACGTCTCAACTCGACAACATTTGACGCTCAACTGCATGTTGCACGGAAACAAACCACAAGCCGCGCGTCATATTGCGCGCCAGCTGGCAATGTCGCGCGCTGTTGAGAACGCTGTAAAACATTTTGAGCGTCACGTGTTGCGTGTCAATCGTTGCCTAGTGGATACGAGGCTTTAGGTTAACAAGCTCTAAAATTATACTTATCTATATACCATGGCAACAAGCCTAAATACAGCACCTGAATTAATTCTGTGTCATTTTCAGCTTTCTTTTTTTTATATAAAGGCTCCTACAAACAGGCGCGACACGCGATATAATCGCGCACGACACAAAGGCACCGCTCGTTGCGCGACTTGCGGTGCCTTTGTGTCGCGTGTCGTGTCACGCCTGTGTGAAGGAGCCTTATATCCACACTTATTCTAAGCAAAAGTAGTACATATTCCTTTACCTGAACTTCATTACTTCCGAGCAAGAATCATCCCATTTAGGCGTAGGCGTGCAATTCACGACATGTCTTATAACACCCAACAAATCAGACAAATTCATAATTTCAAACACAAAAACAATTCTATACAACCAAGAATTGGTTAAAACTGTCATAAAATACCACTTATTTCTCCAAATTGCGAAAAATAACGCAGTATAATAATCCGCGGTAGAATTACGACTAACTCGTATGACAAAATAAACTCCGACTCCTGTTGTTGTTATTTATTACTATTATAAATAAAACATACAATATATCCTCCAATGAGGTGTTCAGGAAAAATACATCAATAGGTACTATACCTAATGATAAACAATCCTGCTTTGTGTTAAATAGTTCAGCTCTATAGGTACACTCAAAAGTTGAACTTTTCTTTTGATTGGTTTGTTATTTTTACATTGTTTCTTATATTGTCAATATCTCTTCAATAGAAATCTATAGATCACCAAAACATTTTCGAGAGAGAGAAAACTCCAAAGGCGGAACCTAAAGTATTAGCTCCATAAACCTCAACAATAACTTATTATTCAAAAGTTCTCCCACAACTAAACGGTACGGTCCGGGGAGGACTGACCCAATAAACAGCAGTTACGATGGAGCGGAAGAAAAACGAATAACAATATTCACCACCTTTTCTCATCACTGCAAAGTTATATAAATGTTACGGGTAATAGCGGGAGGTAAAATAATGGGTGATCTTGGTAAAGTAATGATTGAATTTGGTTTTATGGAAGTGGAAGACGGTAATAGAAAACGTTTTAGTTTATTAAGCCCAGGATTTTTAACTCTCGGTATTGACCCGAGCATTGAGAATTTTGATTCTCAATGCTCGGGTCAAAATCGTAGCTGTGTTGGCAGAGCTCATCCCATTACAGACACGAGCACTAATATGTCAACACTTGACAACTTTCAACTGCGATTTTTTCGTGAAATGAACGTGAATGCAACGTTGCGTTGCTTTACATAAACCTATGGGTTGGAAAATACTATGTTCGTAACAACATAAAATTTAATTAAAAAATAAAGGAGCAAATTGCCTTTCAATAAAGCCAAGTGTATGCATACTTATGCTCGTGACTGTACATCAAAAAAACACACCATTCGTCGTCGTCGTTCGTCATCTTGACGCTCACTGATTTTCAACTCTTAGCGGTAAGCTGAGCGCTGTAAGGCTAAGAACTCACGGAGCGATTTTCGCCCGCAACCGCCGCGGTCGTGGATCTGCGGTTTTATTTCAAAACTCACGAGACCGGTTATTCGCGCGGTTACGCGGCCGCCGCGGTTGCGATCATCGCCCGCAAACGTGGCGTGCGATGATCGCAAGATTGCAAGACGGGCGGTTAACGATCAGTTGAGGTCCAGACCGCCATGGACACACACCAGAAACGAGCCGTTGCGTTAGTGAATTAAAGTAGCCACCTCGCCACCCGCCGAGGCTGCGGGTAACCGCGGCCCGCGCGATTCTACTAGTTGCCCGCCGGTACAGCGGGAGCTGCATACAACCGCGTACACCGCGGGCGTAAAACGCGTCGTGAAATGTGCTTTAATTTTTTATATAAATATTTGCATTCTACAGAAGCTGCGGGCCAGCAACCGCAGCGGACGCGGGCGAAAATCGCTACGTGAGTTCTTAGCCTAAGAGCGCGAAAAAAAACCACTGTGACAAAAATATGCCCGCGCGAACCTGGGCTTAGAATACTGCAGCAGTTTCACGGTTTTTACAGAAAGATTCTAAAATGCATAAAGCTCTATTTAGATGATGCAAGTTTATTGCCTGTGTGTGGCATACAATAAAATTAAAGCAACGCATGACTTGCATCATCTAAACAAGTAAACACTGATTAGACAATGCAACTTTTATTGTTACTTCAAGTAATGGTATGTACCAGGCAATTAAATCGCACCGTGTAAATCACACTATCAATCATAATCTGAATAATTTTTAAGGGTATTGATAATCCATTGCTTCATATGTTTAAAAAAAATGTCTGATCAACAACGTAAATAAAGCAATGAATATTGTTGAAATGTCAAAATGAAAGCAAAGATTGCTACTGATAGTGTTAAGGCTCGTGCACACAGGCGCAACGCGATACGCGACACAAAGGCGCCGCAAGTCGCGCAACGAGCGGTGCCTTTGTGTCGCGTGTCGCGTCGCGCCTGTGTGTACGAGCCTTTACGCAATTACTCCGAAAGCTTCAGACAAAAAAATTTAAGTTGACTTGAAATTGAACGCATTCAAAACCTAGTTTGTAAATTGCTGCAAATAATTCAGCAGTATTTGTACACGTTGAAAGTTTTACGAGGAGGCATGTAGCAAAGTAAATAAAAACGCAATATGATCAAGAAAATTTAATATGTCAGGATCTCCTCCCTACACGCCGGCGCCGCCCGAGGAGATTACGAGCCACAATTGCTTCCATATTTGTGGTGGCACGTCATACTAACCAGTTGTTAATAAACGAGAGAATTCTAGCGATAGTAAGCATACTGGATCAAATATAAACACACTAGCTTTAGCTATGAACTGTTGAGACGTAGTATCAATAATTGTTCGTAATGATATTTTTGAAACTGCCATAATAAGCCCCGATTTGTTATTGTTATCCATTTATTAACTTTTTTATTACAGCAGTGTAATTGCGTAACACATTATCAGTAGCAATGGCTTTCATTTTGACAGGTCAACAACATTCATTGCGTTATTTACGTTGTTGAGCAGACGATTTTTTCAAACATATGAAGCAATGGATTAGCAATATCCTTCAAAATTATCGAGATTGGATTGATAGTGTGTTACGCAATTTCAGAGTGCAGGTGGTAGTAGTGGTTAAGTAGTACGTTAGTGTATGTGAAGCACATCTCATGTTTGTCAACAAATTACAAGAGCTTACAATAGATTTACATATTCAAATCCATTTATTGTTTACTAGCTGACCCGGCCACGCGTTGCTGTGGCTAACGTTTTTGTGCAATAAAATAATATTGCGATTATAAATGGAGATGTGAGCTATCCTATCTTTCAAGTTGGATCAAACTGCACACGGTGTACAAATTTGATTAAAATCGATTAAGTAGTTTAGGAGTCCATCGCGGACAAACATCGTGACACGTAATTTACATATATATATATATTAAGAAGATAACAGGTGTAGAGTCAGTTCTTATAATTATTAGTGATTACAGACATTATTTAGCTTTCAGAAATAGAAGGCTTATCGCTTAGTCGCCAGCTGATTAAAAGATCAACGATATACAAACAGATTATGACTACCAACGTCTTCACTAGCTACATAATGTTATTAGTAGCATCAAACCGGGTGCGTCTGTACTTTCAAAGTCTCAATAAACTCAACTGCATACTGTAAGCACAGCTGCCACGCATACTCTTTAGACAGCTGCTACCAAACTTGAAGACACGAAAATACAATTTAATGCTAACATAACTTTATTGAAGCCCATATAGACAGATATGAAGTCTACGAGAGTCGAACATATTACGAAATGCAACCTGCATTCTAAAAGTGAAGAAGTAATCAGTAAATGTAACAGGAACTTCGTGAAGTCTCGTGAAACCTCGTGAAGTAGATACGAAATATGTAAGAGATATGGTGAAAAGCGAGCTGGAATATAGTCTGCGATACGGCACGTTTGCCACGAAAAATATGGGCTTAATCCGGTAGAAGACTGCATGCTACATACGCAAAGTTATGGCAAATTTATGATGCTTGCCCCGCTAGCTAGTATGTTTTACATGTTGGCATTTGTGAGGTGAACAAGATTTATGTGTATTATCATCGTTGTGATAGTTTATTTTGAAGAGCAATGATGGCCAGTTGCCGCTACTTACGAGTTGTAGGTCGTAGGTTCGAACCCAGATAAGCACTTTGTGTAAATTATTTCATTACCACTGCTCTCAAAACGAGTAAATCGGCATGATAGTCCTAGAACCAAAAATTCGAAGACATGTGACTATGTGACCCATCTACCAACATACATGAAATACCCATCTAGATACATCTACTTTACTTTTAACGTTTTTTTTTCTAATGTAATTACCGTTAAACATTTAAAAATGGAATCATAGTCAAAAGTAGAATCTGGCAACATAGATATTGTTGCGCGCCAAAAATAATGCTTGATACATCGCCATGTATCGCCATTAGTTACCACTAGCGCCATCTTGTATCGGGTAGCAGAACTAGTACCTTGGCCTTGGTACTAGGACATTGACCCTTCCTGTAGGTACTAGTAGTTCCGAGAACTATCGACGTCGAGTCGGTCGGGACCGCTATGTACTCGAACATACTAGATGTTTCTAAAGTAGCTCTGTGGGACTATATAAGGCGGGCGCGAGCCGCGAGACATATAGTTTTGGATAAGCTATACATGCGATAACATCGAAAGCGATATTCGAGTGCGACTAGAAGTGATCAGTAAGTGACATTGTGTTTCTAATTAGTGTTGGAATTGTAATTAGTGTTGGTGAGTAAATTGTCATTTTTTTGGTTATTAAATCGGCAGTTTTTATTGTAACGAACCCCAAGCTCGTAACAATTGGTGTCAGAAGCGAGGTTTAAAATGCCGATTTTACCCAAAGACGACATGGAGGGTATCCGTACCCGGAGTCAACGCCAGCAAGAGACTGACCAGAGGCGATTCGGTGGAACAACGCCACAGAGGTCGGAAGGCCAGATACCGACCACGGAGGCAGGCCCATCCACAGCTGCTCCAGCATCATCAGCACCAGATTTTGCTGCTCTGATGATGATGCTGCAGGAGCAGGCTCGCCGACAGGAGGAACAGGCTCGTCGACAGGAGGAACAGGCTCGTCGGTTGGAGGAACAGCTCCAGCGGGATAAGGAGGAGCAGGCGCATCGCCAGGAGGAGCAGATGTTCCTTATAAAGGACCTTCACGCTACCTTCGGGAAAGACATGAAGGAGGTGAAGGATAAGGTTGCTCAACACGACAACCGTCTGTCAGAAGCTGAAACCCGAATCGACCACGTGAATAATCGGGTTGACAACGTGATGGCTGACATGAAGAAAACGCTGGACATCCTTAAACTGGGTGATGGAATCGCAGCTCCCGTAGCTATAACACCTTCGCTACGTGGATTCAAAGTGCCACCGTTCGACGGAACTTCTTCCTGGTCGGCCTACAAAATCCAGTTTGAGGCTGTCATGAAGGCGAACGGGTGGAACAAAAGTCAGGCCATGACTGCCCTCACCCTGGGCCTGCGTGACCAGGCCTTAACTGTCCTGGAAGCTCTCGGTAAGGAAGTGAATTACGAGCAGCTCCTTGAGGCATTGGAGGCTCGGTATGGCGACGCTCACCTGGAACACGTGTTTCGGGCGCAGCTCAAGGATCGCGTGCAACGCAGTAACGAAAACCTGCAGCAGTGGGCCCTTGAAGTGGAGAAGCTGGTTCGTAAAGCTTACCAGTCCGTACCTGCGCTTATTGATGGGAACCTGGTGCAGGCATTCATCGACGGCATCCGCGACCTTGAAGTTAGAGCTGCTGTGAGGCTCGGTCACCACGGGACGCTTAAGGACGCCTTGGCCCATGCATTGGAGGTGGAAGCGGTGCGGCAGGATCATCGTTCCCATCGCGTCAGAGAGGTTGCAGCGGCTACAGTTCGCGACCGCAATAAAGGATACAGCCCTAGGTGCTACGGCTGTGGGGAAAGGGGCCACCTTCGATCCAGTTGCCCTAAGCGAACTGCAGAAAGAGAAGACGGCCGATCTCCAGAGGGCAGTGCGGCTAACAGCACCGCCCAACACCAGCAGCAGGGAAACGAGTAACAGCCAGGACTGCGGGGCGGGTGCTGGCTGATGTTCAAAGAGCCCCAAGGATTTCGATCACACAAACCCATGACGGGAACAGCCTAATCATCAAGGGCGAGGTCAACGGAACGCCGTGTAAGCTGACCATAGATACTGGAGCCTCTCGTACGGTCGTCAGTTCCCAACTTATAAGTCGGTTCCTTGGAGACTCCGCACACAACCGAGAACACATTAATTTGGTAACAGCCACCGGTCAGCGCATACCCGTCCGTGGACAGAAGAAGATGGAGTTGAAGCTAGGCAACAGAATCTACCTGCATAATGTCATTGTGGCTGATATAATGGACGATTGCATCCTGGGCCTTGACTTTATGAGGAAGAATTGTTGCGAGATCGACGTTAAGCAAGGTGTATTGAAATGTGGACAAGAGGAACTTTTCGTGGAAGGGGCGTTACCAGGAAATGTGTACAGCCTTAAGAAGATTGTTCTTCCGCCGAGATCGGAAACGATTGTGCCGGTTAGTCTTCCTCGGAATCCTGGTCAAACTCATCGTTGTGTACTCGTGGAAAGGGTAGACAATGACCTTCCATGGAAAGTGGCACGAACTTTGGTCAGAGCCACCGACATCTCAGGGGTACGTGTGCTGAACCTTTGTGATCAGGAACACATTATAGAAAAAGGCACACTAGTTGGTACTTGCGAGGAAGTGGATTGGTTGCGTCGATGCCAATATCTATCGACTGGGACCCTCAGCAAGGATGCACAAACGAGAGTGACCAACCTTTTAGAAGACTGCCGCAGCGCTCTGTCCCAAAATGAAATGGTCAAAGCGAAGAAGATGTTACTCAGGTACGCCAACGTTTTCTCGTCAAACGATGCTGACATCGGGAGGACTGGCTTAGTTCAACACAAAATCAACACAGGAGAAGAATTGCCTATCCGTCAGCGGCCAAGGAGATTGCCGGTAGCACGTGAAAAGGAAGTGGAAACCATGATAGAGGGAATGATGAAGGATGGTGTTATTGAACCTTCATCTAGTCCATGGTGTTCACCCGTAGTGCTGGTAAGAAAGAAGGATGGCAGCATGCGGTTTTGTGTTGACTATCGTCGTCTGAACGACGTTACGAAGAAGGACAGCTATCCTTTGCCAAGAATTGATGACACGCTGGACATGCTTACTGGCGTAAAGTGGTTTAGCACGCTGGACCTGAAAAGTGGCTACTGGCAAGTTGAAATCGATCCCAAGGACAAAGAGAAAACTGCATTCTCAACAGGAAAGGGTCTGTGGCAATTTAAAGTTATGCCGTTTGGATTGTGCAATGCTCCGGCAACGTTTGAAAGGTTGATGGAACTTGTACTTACCGGGCTAATTGGCGATGCCTGCCTGGTCTACTTGGATGACATCATCATCGTAGGCCGCACGTTTGAAGAACATCTTCAAAACCTAGAACGCGTGCTCATGAAGATCCAGAGTGCCAACCTCAAGTTAAGCCCGAAGAAGTGTTCACTATTCAAACGACAAGTTAGCTTTTTGGGATATGTCGTGTCTGAAGAAGGTATCCGCACGGATCCAGAGAAAATTGCAGCTGTCAAGGACTGGCCAGCTCCAAAAGACAAGACGCAGGTTAGAGCGTTTCTGGGTTTGTGCTCCTATTATCGGCGATTTGTCAAGAACTTTGCAGACATAGCCAAACCCCTGCATAAGCTAACCGAGGAGAAGCGACATTTCTGCTGGGATAATAGTTGCGACATCGCATTCCAGGAGCTAAAGGACCGTCTGTGCAATACACCTATTTTGGGATACCCTGATGTGGGCAAGGAATTTATAGTTGACACAGACGCAAGTGACACAGGACTTGGCGGTGTGTTGTCCCAACGGAATGGTGATCAAGAGGTTGTGATAGCGTACTTCAGCAAGTCGTTGTCAAAGCCGGAAAGGAACTATTGTGTTACGAGACGGGAACTGCTTGCGGTGGTAAAGTCATTGCAGTATTTTAGCAAATATCTTCTGGGTCGGAAATTCCACTTACGAACTGACCATGCTGCACTGAAATGGCTATTGCAGTTTAAAAATCCAGAAGGTCAAGTTGCGAGATGGATTGAACTACTGCAGGAATACGACTTCGTGGTCGAACATCGCAGCGGAAAATCTCATGGCAACGCAGATGCATTGTCAAGAAGACCTTGTCCTGAAGACTGCAAGCATTGTACTAGACAAGAGAGTAAGGAAGTGGTACCTGTGAGGATGCTCAAGACAGACCTCAACAACGAGTGGAAGGAAAGCCTACAACGTGCACAGCAGGAAGATTCGGACATTAAGCCGGTTCTGGAGTGGATGAAGGCCAGAGCTCCTAAGCCCAAGTGGAGTGACGTGTCAGCGATGAGTTCGGTCACAAAAAGCTATTGGGCCCAATGGGACAGCTTGGTGGTTCAGGATGGAGTCCTGTGCCGTAAATGGGAAAATGCTCGGGGAGACAGCTGTCATTTGCAAATGGTTGTCCCTAAAGCTCAAGTACCGGATGTTCTACAGCTGTACCATAATGGTTGTTCAGGAGGTCATTTGGGAGTAAAACGGACTCTACTGAAGATACGAGAACGGTTTTACTGGATCCACTGTCGGGACGATGTCGAGGATTGGTGTCGCAAATGTACAAGTTGTGCAGCTATAAAGGGACCTCAGACTCGTAGTAGAGGTGCATTGAAATTGTACAATGTTGGTGCACCGTGGGAGAGGATAGCCCTCGACGTTGCGGGGCCGTTTCCGGAGAGTGAAAGTGGTAACAAGTATTTCATGGTTGTGATGGATTACTTCACGAAGTGGCCGGAAGTCTTCGCAATTCCAAATCAAGAAGCTTCGACAGTTGCGGATAAATTAATTCATGAAGTCTTCTGTCGTTTTGGAGTACCTTTGGAGATTCACAGTGATCAAGGAAGGAATTTTGAGTCACAAATATTCCAGGAAACTTGTCGAGTTATGGGTACTCATAAAACAAGAACGACTTCTTACCACCCACAATCGGATGGAATGGTGGAACGATTTAACCAGACACTGGAGAGGTACCTAGCAAAAGTTGTGGAAAATCGGCAACGAGATTGGGACAAGCACATACAGCCGTTTTTGTTGTCATATCGAAGCGCGGTTCACGAGAGTACATCGGTGACGCCAGCTTTTGCAAACTTCGGAAGAGAACTACGGCTACCTGCAGACCTGATCACCGGAATACCACCTAATGCCCCACGCAGTGTAACTGATTATGCGAATGATTTGCGGAACAAAATGAACGACATTTATGAGCACGTCAGACAATCGGGCCAGCAAATGTCTGAAAAGATGAAAACCCGTTATGACCGCAAAATGAACAACAAAGAGTTCGACGAAGGTTCACTCGTGTGGTTGCACAATCCAGTCCGCAGCAAAGGGAAATCTCCTAAGCTCCAAGCTAAATGGGACGGACCGTACCGGATTATGACTAAGATCAATGACGTAACCTATCGGATACGGAAAGGTGCAAGAGGTACTCCTAAGATCGTCCATGTGGATCGACTGGCGCGTTATTACGGGGCCGATAATGCTCGGGACGAGCATGTCTTAGGAGGGGGCAGTGTTGCGCGCCAAAAATAATGCTTGATACATCGCCATGTATCGCCATTAGTTACCACTAGCGCCATCTTGTATCGGGTAGCAGAACTA
Organism: Luperina testacea; assembly: GCA_927399505.1. Classification (NCBI taxonomy): domain Eukaryota; kingdom Metazoa; phylum Arthropoda; class Insecta; order Lepidoptera; family Noctuidae; genus Luperina; species Luperina testacea. The sequence goes on along the minus strand of OV656777.1, from coordinate 7,496,739 downwards.
GTACCTTGGCCTTGGTACTAGGACATTGACCCTTCCTGTAGGTACTAGTAGTTCCGAGAACTATCGACGTCGAGTCGGTCGGGACCGCTATGTACTCGAACATACTAGATGTTTCTAAAGTAGCTCTGTGGGACTATATAAGGCGGGCGCGAGCCGCGAGACATATAGTTTTGGATAAGCTATACATGCGATAACATCGAAAGCGATATTCGAGTGCGACTAGAAGTGATCAGTAAGTGACATTGTGTTTCTAATTAGTGTTGGAATTGTAATTAGTGTTGGTGAGTAAATTGTCATTTTTTTGGTTATTAAATCGGCAGTTTTTATTGTAACGAACCCCAAGCTCGTAACAATATTATAAATCTTAATTCTTTTTGGATAGCCCGTACACCCACGTTGTCTTAAACAAAAGTTGTAAGTATTCAGTTTATGGTCAACATTACACAGGAAATACCCAATTGATTTGATTTGATGAGGGCCCGTTGGATAGGCAACAATAAAAGCGGTACCTAATAAATTGGAAACATTGCCAGAATTACCATAAATTGTACTTTCCTGGATCAAGTTAATAGGAGACCAGCTGTCCATTCTCTCACAGAGAGTAGTCCCAGCAGTGAAACATTTATATTCTGATTATTGTTTTGTCTATAAAGCCTACTGCGAAACATAGATTTCATCCAAAATGGTTAGGAATGCCCTTTACTAGCTTGTCTAGTTATCACACTAGACAAGTCAATTAATTTATAACTGGCCACCGCGAATATTAGCAATTCATCAAACAAAAATATGGCGTCGTAATAATAAAATCGTTCCTTTTTCAAACCAACTTCACGCTTACGCTTTACATGCATGTGAAACTGCAAACAACCCTCATTTTGCTTTCGAGCTGCCATTAATTGAACAGCGTTGAACAAACATTGGTTGATACATTTTTCATTCACAATCCACATGGATAGCCATTGAAAAGTTGGCCGTCTACTCGACCAACAATACCAACGCACCTTGTTAATTTACGCTGAGTCCAAGTGCTATTGTTGGCACTAATTGATGCTTTCATCAAGTGCTAGTACGTTCAATTTGTTTATTATATCTTTTGCACTATATGAGTTATGATCTGATGATGAAGACTGTTAAGTTTTAGGCATGTTGTATTGTTTAAATCAATCCATCTTATGATTGAGTGATTCTAAACAATCCAAACGGTGGCATGCTCATTACTCATACAGGATTCGTTTACGAGAGAGAGCAAAGATAGTTTAACAACCATAACAACGTGCAAAACGGAAGAAAAACCATTTAAAATGTGATACCATTCCACAAACAACTAAAGAAATCAAGCTGAGATTTCATTAGGACTCAGAGGAGTCCCAACGCGGCATAATCGGTAGACTGCCGGAGCACAATGGTAGCAATTTGCCGTAATTACTACAGTGGAGACCGCGCTTAACTTACCTGAGCGAACCATAGACGAAAGACGGTGGAAGTAATTCAGTATGAAAAGAAAACTTTCTCTGGGGAGCTGATTGCTCGGTTTGTAAATATATTTTATTATTTGCTCAGCCTTTTATACGAATATTTATGTACTTTTGAGTGGATTAAATATTTTCTAAGCCATTTCAGTGCTGTCAGATTAAGCAGACCAAGTTGGGTATGGTAGAATTTTCAAATTTGATACTTACCCCTTATAGGATTGATACTAAAGCAAAAAGGTTTCTTAAAATGTTTGAGACGTTTTGTTCGTATACTCAACTCGATTTGAAGTAGAGAATCGTTTGAGTTTGTTCTTAAATTCATTTCCTGGATGACTCGAGAAAACGAACGTCTCGATAGATCGAATACCAACCGTGCCGGGCTCGTGCCCGTGTACGAAACGACCAAAAAGTAAGACAAAAGTCTGTAATAGGTTTAGTGAACTCCATTATAGACGTGTACTAACATTTTAGACTTTGGAGCGAACAGTGAGTCTTGTCTCTGGCTTATGTGGTTATTTTCTTTAACCTTTTGACCGCCACTGTCATGTATAGATGACAAACCAAAATGTGCCCAGCGTGCCACGGTTCGACTACATGACAGACTTTGACGCCGAAGGCACGTTTTTGATTTTTTGTCGTGTGGCGGTCAAATGGTTAATAAAAGTAAGAAAGGACGGTTAGTCCTTCAAGTGTTTATTCTTTATCAAATTATTTGTCTAAGAGCTCATTTTTTTACAGTCAAATATCTCTTAACTAATGAGTAAATATTGCCCTTTGACAGTGTTTGAACAGGAAATATGTCAAACTGTCATATTTATTATTCAGATAAAAGCTATCTGACTCTTGAAAAATCAACCCTAAATTATAATGACCCTAAATTCAGCATTAGTAGTAAGTAGCAAGTCCACTTTGACGAAACCACAAAAAATATACCTACAGTGATATGCGCGTGTTAGTCGAGAAATACATTAATAATTCCCCACCGGATTAGGTAATTACATGCTGAGCACATGAATAACATCCACAGGCTACCTACAAAAGGACCAATTAGTGTCCCTACAAACAGCTACAAACATAATATCAACAACAGTCCTTTAATTAGAGCATCTAACCATACTTCCTACAACCTGCGTTGCGTACCTACGTCCGGCGCACGTGATGCCGGTCACACAAAAATGGCGACGACGCCAATGATAAGACATAACATAACAAAACAATGATTAATAATGGTACGAACAGAACATTTCTCTCTATTTGGTCCGCACGTGCCTGATCACAGACGTGATTCAACGACCTGGGTGAAGGTGCTTCAGATGGCAAGTCTAGCGTAACTAGCGTCGGGTGTGGCTGGGCTGGGTTTCATTTGTAGTGTTTTGTTGTATGTTTAGGTAGAAAATAATCTTCAGGGTTATCTGTCAAGTGAAGTTAATTTAAGTGGGAAGCGTTAGGCTAGCCCACAAAATTTAAATTTTCTAACAGTTCAATATACAGTTCAAATAGTCATCCTCCCCTCCCAACCCTTTGACTGTAGAGGGTTGTATTGATGATTTTAATTCTGTAAACACATACATACTTGTTTTGGTCGCGAATCAGATTTTGTTCAACATACAACCTGACACTGCCCAGCAAATTTCAAAAAACTTAAGAAATTGGAATGTCGCGGGTTCTTGTCTAGGATAATATGTATAATATGTCTCCATAATGTATCTATATTTTGTCTCTTTCTGCCTCTTCTTTTTTGTCTTCTTCTTTGCTCCAAGAAACACCATCTTCAATTATTATTTTCCTTTCAATCTTAGCGCCACTACCTCAAATGTACTTATTATTTCTACTGAATTTTCTCTTCCAGCCTTAAGGCTCGTACACACAGGCGCGACGCGACACGCGACACAAAGGCACCGCAAGTCGCGCAACGAGCGGTGCCTTTGCGTCGCGTGTCGCGTCGCACCTGTGTGTACGAGTCTTTACACGTTCGTCTGAAAGCTCCGCACCCCGTCTACGGTTTGCGCTGACCGTACCTACTGACACTTGGCAGACCGTAGCATCGAAATTGACGGTAGACGTGTTCTGCAATTTTGTTCGAAGTCGGTAAAAATACGAGGGAAACGGATTTACATACGTAATGGCGGGTATTGTTAGCAATGCCTGCAGTTTGTTTGTGGTCTAATGGGCAGTGGGGATCTTCTATTTGCTTGCGAGTTAGGGACATTAAGTCAATTATGATCAGGTTTCTATAGGTTGTAATATGGGGCTTTATTTTACCATAGTGCCTTATCTAGTTTATGGAACAGTGATCTAGCTGCACTATATAATATCATGATTTAAAATAGTGTCATGATTTAAAAATGAGAAAAATTAGATAGAACTTTTAGTCATGCGAACGACGAATGACTTCGAATTTTTGGTTCTAGAACATGCCGATTTTCTCACAATGTTTTCCTTCACCGATTTGAGAGCAGTGGTGATGAAATTATTTACTCAAGTCCTGGGTTGAAACCCACGACGTTAAACTTGTAAGTCGGGGCCATCACTGCTCTCATGATCATGCTCTTGCATACACACTACATTTTTGGTTTTAAGAATATTGTCTTTTCCTATTTTGACACTGTCAACTTGCTAGATATATACTTATTCTATTTTAGATATAAATAAAAGATTACTTTAACCTTTTTTTCACTCATGTTGTGGAAAATCCTATAGTGAAAGCACGTTATATTGCAAAAAACACTTTTCTACAGATATATTCTTGATTTTCTTGGGTAGCTCTATATATTCTCATTAATATTTTATTTTATTTATTTTTGACTGATTCACCAACGATTTTTTACACAGGTTTTATGCTAAAGGTAACATATAAAAGTGAGTATGCGATAGTGCAACAATCACTTACAGGCAAACTTCGCATGCACAAAGAAGTTGTACAAAAAAGAATAGGTGGAAACTCAAATCGAAACTAAAATAATGGCGCTACAACTAGCGAGGCAGAATCAATACGATAACCTTTTTTAAATATCGTTTTACCTACAGACAGAACTCCCGAATCACGGTAGTGTCCATTTATTGAGAAAAACAAACCCAATCACTCGGGACCCGGTACCCACGTCAAGTAATCAGACGTGCTATCTAAAAAGGTTGGAACTTACCGCCATGTTTACCGATCGTTTCATGTTTAACGGTTATTGGAACTGCCACCTTTCAATAAAAAAACAATTCTAACCTCGAGGAATGGCAAGTAATAAAAGGGATCCAGAGTATCTAAATGTAAAACAACTATTATTTTAAAAGTATGCACACGACGGCTTCGTCAAATGTGTTCGCTTTTCGAGCCTGCGACGTGCAGATGCAAAGCTATTTCAATATGCATCCAAACTACAGGGCGTTGAAAAATTCATCTACGAAAAGCATCTTTTACTTTTCCACTTTGAGACGTCGAATTGCGAAGCTCCTTGCATATTTCACTGCAAGATTGCATTAAACTTGCTAGAAATGTGGGTATAATAAGACCAGATGTTCAAGTCGAAGGTACGTGGGAATGGAGAGCTGCACAATTGGTACAGATGGTATCTGTCTGAAGGCCAGCCAATAGCTAGATTTACGTACAGCCATAATACCGTTATTTCGCTCGTTAGTAAGTTTCTAGGACTGCACGATTATCAATGTGGACAGATATTAAAGGACGATAGACCATTCCTGGAACATCGGTTTTGTGCGATAGCTTTAACTCTCAACAACAGTGAAAATAGGACGCTAAAGGGCAATTTTGCAAGCGACAGGATAATTAGCAAATTACAGAGAGCCGACGCGAACACGAATGCTCATTACGACTATAGAATTAGGGGCAGGAAACAAAGCGGTAGTTCGTAGTTCCACGAAGCCTTTGTCACGGCGGAAACGAACTTAATGCTCACCTGCGTAAAGATGAAAATGGCGGCGTTTATGCCAGAAATGTTTTAATATTGTAAGTGCCACAATTACGTAGCCATTCGAATGTTTAAGATGAACATCAGTGAATTAAGAACAAAAAACGCATACCACGCCACTGACGAAGGAAACGAGCCATTTGTTAAATTAAGTTAACATTCTGGGAGACTTCTCTGACATACTTTCAAGCATATACACATATAGGTATATACATTGTAACAAAAAGCGAAATCGCATATTCAATAGAACATATTGGGCTTGGCTGTCGGTCACGCCTGTACATCGAAAGCGTGCCGGTCTATCCAATCCGATGACTGTTCACATGCAAATTCGTGCCGGCAATAGATACAGATAACGAAAGGTCATAGGGGATCGGCAAACGACAAATACCTATATTATCAAGACAACCTTTGTAGCCGGCTTATCGACGGCGACAGAACTGATTCACCGATTACTGGGAGTTTAGCGTACGCTAAGCGGCCAAATACCGAGAGATTATCCAAGCAAGTTCGAGTTAGCAAGGCTAATTACAATTATACGTTTTGATCATTGAACTAAATGGCGATTGAGCCGAAAACTGGAGTAGACAAGATTAATTTTTATCTGATACATTATAATTAAATAGTAACGAAGTCGCAGGCAAAAGCTAGTTTATCATAACATGTTTCGAAGCAAAATTTTATTCCACACAAATTCTCACAGCAACAAATGACAAAGAAGTTTCAGTAAAAAGTTCACAAGGGAAAATCTTCAGGCAATTTTACCACCTTGTTCTCGTAACACAGAAAAGTCCTGCGGATTACAAGCCCGATCAAACTTTAATCCACAAAAGAACTCTGAAGACGGTGCGGCAGAAAACTTCAACAGGACTGTAAATATTTAGAAAAAAAATTATTTATCTTATTTATTTCACACAAGTTTAGGAGGATCTAAAGAAAAACATGGGCTATATGAAAAAGCTTTGTGAGAAAGTATGATTGATCGAACAGATAAGGCGATGATAGCTTTTTCATCTTGCCTAGTGTTTGCACGAGTTATTGCTTGAATAGGCGTGAAGCGGTGAAAAAAATAAAGTCAGCAAGGTTACTGTTAGTATCGGAGCTACCTGCTAAGTGTGCGACGGACTCAGAAGATGCTACCACCAATGCTGGTGCATTTTTTTTATAGGCTTGCTAATCCAATAAGTATCATTGGCGTATTATGCACATACATCAAAATAAAAATAAGAAGCGATACGACACAATTCCGTTGTCGTTTCAACGTAAATAACTGCATTTCTGACATCAATTCCGATGATGTCACGCTGCCCGTCGGACCGGAGGCTAAAAATGGCTGTAGTCTTGTTTGTGAGGGCTAAGGACGAAGGCCGAATTTCAATTTGGACGTACAGACACAGTTGAATGGGCTTGCCGAACCGACGACCGTTCTCATGCAAATGTGGCACCGCAATGTTTATAGCCAGCCAGTTAGTACGTAACGATTTTATTCAAATTCGAATTTGGAATGGAATTGGGAATATGTTGTAGATATGTTTTTTTTTTACTGGCATAGTAAGCTAGGTAGTGCCAAGCCAAGTCCTAATTCTACAAGATAGTCCTACTGGAACCCTCGCCAGAGATGAGTACAATATGAAATAGAATTTTTCACGACACTGGTTCCTTACGCTCTGAAAAACAATTTCCAGAATTACAAACGTCTCAGTAGGTACCGCCTCGCTTACTCAATTTATTTCGAGCTTATGAACTAAATGGCAAACAACATATAATTACGCCCGATACTGCAGGTAGGTATGTGACTTCAATTATGTACAGACTACTTTCTCTTCCACTTATAATAAAGGCAAATATAAAAACAATGTAGGCAGAGATGTGACTTAGTGAAGTATAAATCGTTCGATTGTTTTGATCAATCAATGTTTATAATTTTGGACATGTAAAAACAAATGATCGATAGCTGATTAGCTGTGTAGGTCAATAATTGATAAATGTATATTTTTAGTACAAGTACGAGTGGAACTGAGGATATTTGATAAGCAGACCTCTATTATCGCTAATGAAGATAAAATATTCGTAATAAGGACGCCCCGAAACCGTAATATCAATGATATTCGATTTGTCTCGTTGGTTTAGTGATCGCAAGCGCCACTCCACTGCTGTCAAACCACATCATTTTTCCAGATTTTTAGCAGGATTTTTTTTTTCTTCTTCGTATCAAAAACTGCCATATCTCATGGCTACCTAACCTCGCTGTTCTGTAGAAAGACTGCAATTCACCAATTAACAACTCTTGAGTAACATAAACACTTGAACCGTGTGTAAATAAATGATTAGGTAGGTACCTACCTATAGTAAATGAGTGACGATAATCAACGTGCTGGGAGTTAATTTGGAGTCCATGACTCAATGCAATATCATCGGTCGTTTTCATCGTTCTATGATACGGCAGAGAAGAAGCTATGGTCAAAAGAAAATTGGTAGGTACGGTAGGTAATGGAAAGAGTGATCCTTTACTTTTTTTTGTAGATGCTGATGATCTCAGTCAAGAAACAATGGATGGACTGTGTGAAATATATAATATGGCTAGAAAAGGGGTGATTACCGAGATGACGACTGATAGAGAAGTATGGAAGACAAGACATGTTACGTCGACCTTAAATACATTGGGATAAGGTAAAGAAAATGATGACGCTGATCTGTCATATAATCGTCAGTTACAAAGATATTCTCTCAATCAGCCTACAGCAACAAACCTACGAGCAAATGTATGTGAGTAAATATATCCATTACCCCCAGACTTTACATAACAAACATACTTACATCCTAAAATCAAAACTGTCTACAATTCTCATTAAAATTAAGTTGACATTACGTACCTAGCAACATAAACAATCCAAGTACAAAAAACACGCTGTTATTATAACAAGTCAGTTATTAATAACCAAAGCTACAATTTACAGAGTCAACAACCGCCATTTTGCGAGGGAAAATTGATAATAAATGCTTTATATAATCTGTGGAAGGTTGTGATCACGCCCGCGCCCACGTCATGTCTAGTATAAACCATGCTTTAGAACTAAGAGCTACAATCATGAATGATTCATCAACGTATATTAGCTAATAATAAACTTAGGCAGAGAGATAGGAAAAAGGGAATTATTCGAAATATCTTCGTTTTGTTATGCTTTTGAGGTATTGTTTGCAATAGACGTAATGTCGAGGTTGTCAAGATGATTTAAATGATAATTATATAAACAAAGCCTTTGTTAAATGACTAAAGGCTCCTACAAACAGGCGCGACACGCGATATAATCGCGCGCGACATAAAGGCACCGCTCTTTGCACGACTTGCGGTGCCTTTGTGTCGCGTGTCGTGTCGCGCCTGTTTGAAGGATCCTTTAGAAGGAATATCACCAATGAACTAAACGCGTTCAGGACCCTAATTCACTATGACCACTTAACGATTCCTTACCGAAACCACGTCGGAACCACGTCAATTCCTTAGCTAATCACGCCAATCTCGCGTTGATTTCGCGCGGTTTCGTTTGTTGTGTCATAGAGAATTACGGCAGAGCTGTCAGTGTCAAAATTGTTGTAGAATATTGACACTGACAGCTCTTGAAGGCGGTTTAGAAGTGCTGATAGCGTTCAGTTTGTGAATCCGCACTTAGTAAAATCCAAGGAAAGTGCCCGAGTCTCACTTTTTAAGATAACACATTCCAAACTAGTACAGTATGATGATAAATCATAAAAATATATTGTATTATAGTCTATCTTTTAGACCCCTGTATAAAAATAATCATGTTGTCGACATGAAGTTATAGGCCTACTTGTTTGTAAGTTGATTATGGCCCAAATGTGCAAATTACCAATATCAAGCCTGGTCAAGGACCACAAGGGTTACATTGACGCCTAAAGCGGTGATAGCGTTAAGAACTTGTTTATTGTAATTTAGGGTTAGGTAACTGTCATGCGAATATTATATGGTAGCAATTTATAACAATTAGTAATATAGAACAGTTTAGTAATAGCGTTTTTATTTGAAGTACTTAACCATGACTGCTAGAAATGGGATTTGCCAAAGCAACCACATCAACATGCATCTACTAAAATACTGTTAGGGCAACTCCACTATCATGTTCTTACGAATCTAAAACAAAAACATCCACTCCAAAAGCGTAAAATCGCCCAAAGGCGTTGCAAATAGCATTCAACGAAAATACAATTTCATGTAGCAAGGTGCAAACAAGGAGTTCATACTGCCCCTTGGTCCTGCAGTTGGTGAAATTAGAATTAATAATAATATAGAATAGTGAGGAAATTCATGCATTTTTAAAGGCGGAAAACACACTCTTCTTACTTGCACAGCACACACTGCATTTACTTGGCTTTGGCCCGTGAATGTAGTTGAAACCAGTCAAAAGCTGAGTCGAAGAATACATCCGAAAATAATAATCCCTTTATTATACATAAGATTTAAAAATACTTAAAATAAATCCACTCATCATTGAGTAATGAACTAGTTAAGTACTTATTATCCAAAATTTTCCGACTTTCTACATGATTGAGTACAAAAGAAGCCTGCCTCCGAGCCTAGAATACAATTTAGTAATGGCAGAGATTGGCAGTCAACAACACTGTAGGCTGTAAAAGTTTATTGTTGGAATATTAATACTGTTTTCGCATGTTTGATTAATGAATGAAAGAATAAAGGCTCCTACAAACAGGCGCGACACGCGATATAATCGCGCGCGACACAAAGGCACCGCAAGTCGCGCCACGAGCGGTGCCTTTGTGTCGCGCGCGATTATATCACGTGTCGCGCCTGTTTGTAGGACGATTTAGTACGAGTGCTTGTTGTTTCCAGCCAGTCATAACATTTAATATTATGATAATGACGATTTTAATGTAAACTGTCTGATTGATATCTATTCTATTATCCTTTTGACCGCCACACGTCAAAAAATCAAAAACGTGCCCTCGGCGTCAGTCTGTCATGTAGCCGAACCGTGGCGTGCTGGCCACATTTTGGTTTGTCTATACACGACTGTGGAGGTCAAAAGGTTAAAGCACTTCTCCATGTACTATGTTCTATGTTATGTACTAAAATAGCTTGAAACAATTATCGCGGTAACCTAGGTACTAAGCCGCGCCATTATTTTGTATCATACGCCGAGGTCAACGACCCACCGCCGCGGGTGATACGCGCTACCTACTGAAAAGCATCATGAATTCACGATTTGTGTAATTATCATGTTATTACAGCGGGTGTTTATGTTCCAATTATAAGTTCAAGCAAAACATGAATTATGGTATTATAATTAGGCATTGATCAGGTGTTTGTTAAAGTCCGAGAGCAGTGAAGCAGTCAAGCAGAGCAGTGGTGGTGTAACGGCCGCGACTTTGTACTTACGTCGTTCGAACCCGAATAGGTGCTTTTCTGTGGGTAAATTATTTCGTCACCACTGCACTCAAGACGGTGAAGGAAAACTGGTGAGGACACCGGTAGAGTCAAAAAAAATTTCGAGGACATGTGACATGATCTACCAACCCCGGGCCCGCGTGGTGGATTACGGGCCCACTCTACGATACTAATGATAATTAAGTTTATAATTAGTGTTGATTGTACTTAACAGTCTTTAATTAGGGGGTAGGCAATAAATATGTCATTTAAAATATAGGATCGATCAAATCGATTTGATGACGAGAAATGTCAAGATACGGTCAGATTACGGAATTTTATAACCAATCATCAAAAAAGGAAGAACAGATTGAAATTGATTGATGGAATTTTCTAATAAAACGCAATAAAAATACCAGTCGTTTATATCAATCATTCAATCGTCATTAATGATCAGAGTTATTCTTTACAACTTATACATATAACAAGATTAATAACTTGCGAGAGCCCGTCAATATAATTTAGCGGTCATCTCAAAGCATTCCTTTAATTTTACGTTTTAGCGATCGACGATGAGGCGTTAATTTTGTTGTGGACAACACTAAACTTTGGCTATTTTAATTACTTTCTCGGATAAAATAAGAAAATTAAGTATGTAATAGAATAGAATACTCTTTATTATATACATACAACATAAATATTACAGATATAAATAAATGTAGAAAGTAAAATAGAGCTGTCAAAATAAACTACTGGAACGAATGGAAGACGACGGCGACGTGTCGGTCGTCCGGCGGCGGCGAGATCGCCGGACGACATTGTTACCATCGCGGGTAGTACAATGCGTGCCACGAAAGATGAGACTTGACCCCGCCTCCCCCGCTCTTTCCGCTGCCCCTATGACGTCCGGTCCCGTCCCGCACTCAGACCTCATACCGCTAAAGATACCTAAAATCGTGTTCTGCGCATGTCAAACCACGTGGTGTGTCAAGTCTCATCTTTCGTGGCACGCATTGTACCTGGATGAGGCAGGCTTAGGAGCATGGGGATTCGGTGGGGAAGTCGGGCTGGGGATGATAATGATGAATACCACACTAAGGATTTATTAGACCTAAGTTAGATCTTTTATCCGTGAAATAAAATTTGCCATCTGACAGTTTTTGTATGGGAAAATCTGTGAAAAATCAACATTTATTTGCAGGATAACAGTGACAGTGTACTCATTGTTGAAAAACAAAACAACCGACTTCCAAAAAAGACACTGCAAAGTGAAAAATAACTTTAATTTCGGAAGTCGGTGTCGTTGAGTTCGCATTTTATTGTTGTTTGCCACCGACTTCCGAAATTAAAGTAATTTTTCACTTTGCAGTGTCTTTTTTGGAAGTCGGTTGTTTTTTTTTTGTAAAAAAGTTTTTATTTTTCCCTTTTAAGGGTTGTATAAGCCCCACACAAAGGCGTATAACACTACTTGCTATGTGAATATCAGTGACAGGAAGTTATTAAAACATTATCAATATAAACTAAGCGGCAAAAATACGTGTTATTGAAGCTAACTCAAAAACTACCCAATTTATATGGAACCACCCCTGAGACATACCCTATCCATTAAAAAAATAGTTTTTGAAATCGATTTACTATTGCCGGAGATATCGCGTAGCTATCTACATACAAAAACTATTTCGTTTTCTTGAATTTTTACCAGTAATTTTGATTTAAAACCAAACTACTGAACCGATTTTGATAAAATTTCTATGAGACCAATCTGAAAGTATATAATACTTTCAAAAAAAATTTGTAAAACGGCTTATAAATAAAGGAGTTCTGAGCTAAAAACATTAAAAAAAAATTTACCGAATTGATAAACTCCTCTTTTTTTTTTGAAGTCGGCTAATAAAGTATAAGACAGACTAGGTGTTAAAAGTTTGGTAAAATTCGCCAAAAGGACTGTGAGTTAGTTGACCATAGAAGTTCAAACAGAACACCAGAAAATCCTGCCTAAAAACACGCTGAAGTTTTTGACGCAAACTAGTACGTTTTCCATAAGTTATATGAGTTAATAATGATAGCACTATTTCTAATTTTAGCTGGTGAACTAATAGAATATGTCAAAGTCGTCGACGTGTCTGCAGGCGCCTTTACCAAAGATATATGAACGTGACAAATTGACATAGTACAGGATAAATCAGCGTTGTTATTAATATTAATTAGTACAATATTGTGCATACAAGGGAGTGATAACGGCAGAAAAAGGAAAAAACAAACGCTAACAAGGTCGCCTGAAGATGATAATAAGGCTTGTAAAGGTAGTATTGGAATTAGCTGGATAAGAGAAGCATAGGACCAGTCGATGTGGCTTCGCTTGGGGAGGCCATAGATATAAGAAATATATTTCTAGGGGAGAGGCCTACATATGTCCAGACAGTGGATGTCGGTCGGCTGAAATGATGATGATGGCGATGAAGATAGAATTCTTCTTTGCGCTATTATGAAGGATTTAATTTTGATTGAATATTATATTATTATATATGTATTTTACGAGATAGATATGTACAAGAATATCTACCTCGTTAAATATAAAGAAAATACAAGAAAGTAGATCGAGTAAACTGTTTCGTTGAAAGACGATTACGAATCTTTTTTCAAGATTTTTCTTTTTCCAGGAACAAGAGACTTCTTACTGACTTGTCTATGGATTCACAGTTACCTCCGTCCTGATAATCTTGCAATTAATTTGGGATATGCTTACAATTAAAATTGTAGTCAGTAAGATTCGGTCATTTTTATACCTAATAATGCATTTATTAGACATTCCTTACAAAATAACTGCAATGCGAAATAATTTTAATGTAGTTTAGATACGCTTAAATAGGTTTATAAAGACGCCTACGCAGCAATAGCCTCTATGGTTAAGTTCTGAACAAAACGCTGGATAATTGGAATAATAATACCCTTATCATAACCGCCATATTGTTCCCGTGTAACATCGCAAAAAATATACAGCAAATTACTGTTGAAGTTTTTTTTTTTGATGCTTTGGCCAATCTCCAAAATAATATTTGGAAAAATAATGATGCCATCTAAAATGCCTTGGCATTAACCTAGGTAGCTAATACAAAACGGTTTTCCTGATATTATAACCACGTACACCAAAGTTACAAGTCATATGCCTTTAATTTATGCTAATAATAAATCTGTTCTAAGCCATAATTCATAACCTTATTACAATACAATACCTGTCGGCGGCGATTCAATTTATTTTCAAAACAATTGAGCATCTGAATAGATTTCTAACTTGTTTAAAGCTTATAAGCCAGTTTGCCGAAACACCGTAAACGTCCCATCCTTCTTCGAAAAAACAAGTAATTAATTAGTAAAAATAAACCGCAGACCGAAGCCCTCTATTACTAACTAGTCACTTATACATCGATCTTTAAGTTTAAACAAACGTTTCCAAAGACAACGTTTTACTAGGAAAAAGCGATTGAACTTTTATAAAAACGCTCTTTTTAAATACACGGTTTTTTTTTTTAAATTGGCTACAGGATTCTAGGAACTTGGCCAGAAATATTTTATACGCACGTATTCCGAGTGAAACTCTATTTCTCTTCAAAAACTGTTGTAAAATGTACCAGAAATAAAAGCTCAGTAAACGGGGAAATATAAGCTATTGTAGAAAATTTATTGAAAAGTTAAACAAACCAATGCGAAAAACTTTTGAATTTCCGTCACACACTCACTGAACTATGCACTAACTTCGTTAAATGCGACATACAAAAATTCAGCACTTTAAACACTCTTATATTTTCATATTATTTTTTGAAAACACTGTGTTTTCCGCACGAATGCCGAAACCTTCGGCGAACGTTCGTCATACGAAACCTACCGCAACGCGACGCCTGTTATCGAACGAATGTTCCCGAATGAGGGGATGTAGTGACGCGGGCGATGGTGCCGGCGACCGGCGTGGCACTGCGGCGAGCGACCGGCCGCGTGGAGCCCGCAGCGCTCCGAAACCTTACGACCTAACTCTCGACACAGGCAAGCGAAAACACCCCAAACACAAGGCCGCAAAGACGTGTCTCGCGTGACGCTCTCAGAGAACACCAATCGATGCTCCTGGACCAGGACAACAGATCTTTCCGCCTCCGCTCCTGTCGTGACCAAAACGGCCAATGCGAAAATTTTCGACAATTTCTCCGACAACAACACCCGCGCGAGACGATTGCGAAATGAAGCGTAATTTTAATAAGCAAATCAACATATTGAAACGCATCAGCATCTCGGGTTTCATTAGGCAATCGTATAAAACTCGGATACTTTAGCGGCACATGTGCAATAAACAGGCCATAAACGCTAAAAATATGGAATCCTTTTACCATAATTTCCTCTTTTTAAACTGTCCGCGTTTGGTGCGCTAAAATGTTGCAAAGTGGAAGACACGAATTTTTATGCACAATAAAATGCGGGCCACTCCAAAGCGCACGCAGCGATAACTTTAAAAACTGACAACATTGTTTACAAGGCAGGAAATGGAACCGAATATGTTGGCGACGAAGTGGAAATAACTCCTTAATAGCGCGGTGTAAAAGTAAAATTGGAATGGGTGTAGATCAGTTAACCGCAAGGATATGACACCCACTATTTGAGCCCACGCTACCACACCTGGATCAGTTGCATAATAAAACTGACAGCTTTAACTGAGTCAATTCTCCTTGCCTTCTTCGGTTCAAAATTACACTAAAACTTTTGTAATTACTTTGAGTTCTGACCTTTACATTTTTTTTTCGAATAATCAACCCTGTTATCTGCTCAGTTGAGCTCATGGTGGTTTATATCAATCTTAGCTATTGTAAAGTTCATTTTATCTATAATAAGTTAGCCCTAAGCTCATAGCATCGGCCCAATTCATATTCCAACATCAGCTACTACAAATGCTGAGGTTTCAATTTCCGTAACAATCACACAATTACCATCTGGCAGGACATCGAAATCAGATAATACCAATAACTTTCTAACCATTTAATTACCGAGCCGATCGAACCTCATGTATACTATCCATTTATTTGTACCTACGTTCCGTATCGTCTGTGGATCGGAACGATCTTGTTTCAATATCAAACACGAGACGGCACGTATTACTGACAACACATCCTACATGTTTGCAAAACATTTCACATTTGATGGGGAAACGATCTACATGAAGCGTGCATATATTTTATATGCCTTTCGTAATGTAAAAAGGAGAAGACATGCGGCAAGGCATACAAATAAGACTAGAAAAACGTACAATCCTCCTTTAGGTAAATTACTGGAAATATAATAGGTATTGACTTAGTATATCTAGTCACCGTGGCTTTGGTTTCTTTCAGACACTAAAAAAAGGACTTGGCACTAAAAGATATATCCGGGATTAAAGATTTTTGTCGGGTCTGTTTGTCTGGATTTCTTAAGCCAGATGTGCTTTTCTATATCTACCTGAGTTTATGAAATTTTGAGAGTCCTGATGATAGAACGTACAGTTTGTTCGGGCTCTTAGAAAGAGATTTTTATTGAATCAAACAACTACTAATGTCGATAATATTTTAAGTTTCTTATAACCTACTACATGAGCTGGACTCCTTCAACAAGAACTATTCTTAGCAGCTTTGAACAGAGAAAAGTGGAAAAAGAGTAAGGAAGCCCTGCAGTGGGATAACACACGCTAATAATCCTACTAATATTATAAATGTGAAAGTTTGTGAAGATGTTTGGATGTTGTTACTCAATCACGCGTAAACCGTTAAACAGACTTGCGATGAAAATTGGCACATAAATAGACCATTTCCTGGATTAACACATAGGATACTTTTTATCCCGATATTTCCACGGGATCGAAACTTACGCGGGTGAAACCGTGGGGCGCTGCTAGTAAATTATAATATAAATGGATTAATAGCCAAGAGCCTCAACCAATACCTTAGGAGGCTCTAGTAAGGCAGCAGGATCAAAGGCTTGATTCAGAAAGCGGTACTTCTGAACACGGCCCGCATTGTTGGGAGATTCCTCTCTCTGGAGCCCTGACCGCCGCCGGTAGCTTGGACCCTGTTCCCGATACCGGTGGGCTACTATTTTTTATACTGGTAAATGTTTTTATATTTTTTTCAACACACTCGTAAAGTGGCTCTTAATGAACCGCTTTTAGGTCCATAATGCAGTACGCGTGCTTTTTAATTTATGTTACCGCACTAGTGCATTAACGCCACAGATAACTATTTACTAGACGGAGATGTGCGCTTTTTTAATCTCATCAAAGAGACTTTATGTCAAAAGGAATCCGCGGGCCATATTTCACATTTTTTTAAATAGTCTGAATTGTCCTTGGTCCCAAAATTAATTAAAATTTATTTACCTTAATTATTGTCCGTGGTCCTTCCCGGAACTAAACGGAAAAGACCCTGACTGGCGTTCTATTATTTCGGATTCTCACTGAACTAATATACAACGTGTAACAGAAACCCTATAGCTATCCTTAAGCACTAAAGACAACAGCTGATATAGAGTCACTATACTTAGTTTCAACTCAAAATAAAATACTCTAAGAATTGATACCAAATTTTCGGTATCTTAGGTTTCTTAAATTCAAATCATAACAAACATGTCACCGCACTACGTAGGTCAATCACTTAACTTGCCAATATCACGATAAATCTCTTCCGTAATTCTGCGCGCCTAGTACTGTTCTAGCCTACCAAACGCGGCGTCTTTGTCGGCGCGAACTGACGAGATCAAACATGCCGCCTACCGCTTTGGCGGTGCGGCGGCGTGCGCGCGCGCAATAGGTACATCATACCTACTTTACCTTGATGTAAAAATTAGTGTTTAATTATTGATTTTCAATTTATTAGTTAATATCAAGCCAGAAATTGCACGTAAAAACCGAGATAATAAAACTTACGTAAAAAATCGAAACAAAGTTTAGGTAGGTTAACTAGTTTCATCCCTTATTAATTTATTATTACTTATTACCGAGTAAACAATAAAATCTTAAAGCTTTGCTTAATTTAATAACTTGACTTACATTTTTAAAGACGGGGTTCGATGTGGTGACCTTGGTATGCACAAGGCCGCTCGCTTGTTCATAGACAGACACCTGAACATTGCATAGCATGTCTGGTGTTATTGTCCTGAAAGCGGCCTCAATCCGTACTTTCATTTGGTCCACTGTATCACACTGCACTGCGTACACTACATTTTGAATGTACCCCACAAAAAAGTCTAATGGGCTTAGGTCTGGGGATAGCGGAGGTCAAGCTATGCTTCTACTACCACGCCTAGGGTTGCCAACTTTTTTTAGAAGAAATAGAGTATATCTGACTTTAGAGGAGGTAATAAAGAGTACGGACTTACAAAAAAGAGTATCATTTATTTTGTACTTTTGAAAAGGTATTTTTTGTACTTTTTGCAGCACATAACAATTTTTCATTGTTCTTAAAGGAATTGTATGAGTCCAAACATTCCAACTCTAAATTTATATATATCAAGAGCTCATTTTTGATCAATTTCAATGAAGCTCTGTTTCTCTTTTCTCGCCACGTCACAATTCATTACCGAAAAGACTCTTTCAGTAAATGCTGAAGTGGCTTGAACAGAGAGTATATAACTAATCATTTTTTTTAAACAATCAAATTCTTCAGCACATTTTTTAAAAATAAATTGCCATTTTTTGCAGTGGATTTTTGCATAAAATCTGTGTTATTAAACAATTCGGCTTGAAGTTCTTTTAAAATGTTTACTTCTGAATATAAACTGTCCATGTGTATGTTTAGTCTTTGTAAATTAAGTTTTCCTTCTATAATTTGTTATAAATGATTAAATTAAATAGTAAATAGTGGACTTTTTTATTCTGATTATGGGTTTTTGCATATTATTACAGACTGGCACTAGTTAAGTAAACATTGTGTAAAAAAGAGTATTTTAGCGTACTCTATTAGTGTTATAGATTATAGAGTACGCCTACATGATATAGAGGACAATACTCTATTTTAGAGTACGGTTGGCAACCCTAACCACGCCCAACACACTGAGTAAAGCGCATATCTCAAGCAAAGCGTCGTCGTGTTGAAAAATGAAATTATTCTCCATCACAAGATTAACATAACATAACATTTGGGTCAATAAAACGGCGACGGTACATTTCTCGGGCAGCTCGTTATCATTTTACTCCGACACACTGATGTGTTGATGAAATGATGATTCATTTCGTAATATTCGCTATTACTTATCGATATTTTGCAAACACAACAAAAAAAGTCAATTAGGTGTAGCCGTAGGTACCTACTGAATTGATGCGCGTATTATAACAGGGATAGATACGAGTGCACTAAACACGGAACAGACGTCGACTGACGAAGTGACGAGCAAAACAATAATGCAAAATAAATCTCCTATTCCCTGCCATCCTGGTACCTAAATATTATTTCGTTAAATTTAGATACCTACGAGTATAGGGTGACTGTGCTAATAGTCGTCCACTACTATTAAAAAATATTGTTCAAGAATTCAAGATTATTTTACATCCTTTTATTAAACTAAACTCCGTTAAACTTTCAAGTAAATCTAACACACCAGAGTTGCGTACGTAATTCAAAATCAAAATTGAAAAATCATTCTTTGACTGACACTGACTAAAAACAACATTCCCGCAACCTCGGAAATTCCCGCAACTCCGGAAAATTATTAATTTCAATCCATTCAAGATCATAATTTATGGGGCCGCGTTATCTCCTTAGAAGTTGTATTTACCAGGAGTAATTATTGAAACTACACGGACTGCAATTGGTACACTTACCCTAAGACCCTAACCCATTAGGTTTACACACACTAAGATGCTTACATTGTGTGTGTAACGACGTAATCAGGGTTCTGTGAGCAAACGATTTTCAATTCGGCAATAACAATTTCTTACTCATGCGGTCCTAGTACTTTTATTAATTTCTTTCCACAGTTAGATGCAGTTTCGCGACATTTTTTATTGACTTCATTTGAATTATACTAAAGACTAAACGTGCTCAAACCAATAAAACCCATGTACCACTCAAACAGCACCGACAGACCGTGAACTCCCGATAATTCTTTCGGTTAGTCCTACAGACAAAAATTATGCGTGCGTGCTATTATTTTGTAATAAAAAAAAACTATTAACTTGTTGTTAATAGTTTTCGACATAATTATTAAAAAAATAACCTTATTTTTAAAATTATGAACGGAACCGTGGAACCAAACTGTGATTTTATTTGTACTAGGAGAAGCATCAATACCGAAGAGGTGAATTGAAATGATGTTTTGGGTTCAGTTGGACAAAAATTCTTGTTCTAAATCCTTTTTCTATTCTAAGTTCTAATGGCAAATAATAATGTTTGTTTAAGCAATTAATTCCTAGTAGGATGCATGTAAGGATTCGATTTTTTATGATCAATTCAATGGTACGAGCTGACGATTTTTCGAAACAATTCGTTTTAATGCGATCTTCAAGCAAATCGATTCAATAGTAAGGTGAATCGAATCTCCTGGATCGTATGTGTAAAAATTATTATGATAAGGGCTCATAATAGTTCAAGTTCATGTTTGCCCAAAGTATTATGCGGACAATCATAAACAGCGAATAGGTAGGTTTATTTATTAAAAACAAGATCAATTACATACATATGCCGGACACTTTTTATCTTGTCCGCATTGTTTATGTTAGCACTAAGCGAAGATTGAAACATTTGATTTTAACCGACTACATCTGTACCATCTGAATGAAAGTCATTTAATTACGCTGGAAAGGTTATCAATTATTATTTATTAAAAGTTTAGACGTACCTACCTGACTGGCAAGTGTAAATATGTCACAAAATAAAGGTGTGTTAAATGTTGTTTAAATTTTTTTTGATTACGATTTTTGAATGAATTTTTAGTAGATCGATTCAAGAGCACGGGATTCGTTCTGTGAATCTATTAAAAAATCGATTTAAAGCAAAACATCGTTTATCCTTATGGCCACCAAAATAAAAGGTTAGGAATAACGTTGGGAAATTCAGTACAGGAATATTGTTTTTTAATTAGGTATTTATTGTGTTGTAGGTACGATGGTAAGGCGGGGTGGGTGGAAGATTACTATGTAGATAATAATTATCTACAAAGTAATCTTCTACAAAAGGACAACTACATAAAAAACCAACAAGCGTGTAAATAATACGTGATAGTGCAAACAGGTACCTAAATATTATTTCGTAAAATTTTAATACCTAGACCAAAATCAAAGTTTAGGAAAAGTCAGTAATAATATTTTGTAAACAAAAAATAAACGTGCGGAACCTTTTATTCATTTTATTCAGAAGTACCAGGAGTAAGAGGTTTATTTTTACTCACAAATAGTTCACTGACACCGATCAGCTGATTTAGTGCTAGTGATGTGTTTATTTCAATTTGAAAAGTTCGGTTTCTGGTATCAATGTATTAAAAATTCTCATAACTTCCGAACATGTAGATATAGGATTAAAAAACTCTTCCAATATCGTTTGATACCATCCAAAGAAGCCGTGCCCTTGGTATGTATATACCCTTTCCGTTACACGTTGTATATTTCTCTATGCCAATAGTACTTTCTAATTCCATACTGACTATAGGTACTACAATTTGACATACGACAACACTACGATCAGTCTAAACATTATTTTGTGTTTAGTATATTTTTTATACAGGCGTTTAGCAGTTTTGCCATTGCGTTTATTTACACCTGCGTGCGTTAGCGCGGCACGCGGAAGAACAAAACCAGCGCGCCATTTTCCATAAAAGTTAATAACAATACAAGACGGTTTTTTTCCTCCCAAGTGTGTTGAAAAACGTTGTATGAAACGCGTGTGCATTGATCATTACTCACTCGGCTTCCTTATCGCGCGAGCCGCAGCGAATATTACCGCCTCGGATCCAATGACCAACATAGTACAAATGTATCATAATTTAGTATTATATTCAAAATATAATTTGTATGTATTTAATGAAATAAAGGAATAATAATAAATATAACCTACTAAAAAGAATATAGGACGCATATATAATTCAAAAAGAATAGGTAAGGTAATAAATAGGTAATAAGTAATACGGGCTGGTGTCCGCAACTCCAAGTCAATGCGCGTATTTTGCGTAAAAAAATAGGTAACATTTACATTTTACATCATAATACCAACAACCAAGCTCATATAACTACAACAAAATTCATGTTGTTTACAACAAACCATCTTTCGCAAAATTGGATTCCGAGAATGCATTAACCGCGATAGTAAATTAGTGTGCGGTATTTAAACTGTGTCGTCTGGATTCGCACAAAGCGTTTGACTCGTCGTGCCTTGGTGAAAGAAGTGACCTGTTCCGCTCTGTGGGTCCGTGCCGTGGGAATGGTAGACCAAACTAATGCTAAAGGAGGTTTTGCATTGGCAGAACTAGGGACTTAGTTTTTTAGATGACCAAAGCCAGTGTAGGCCACTCATTTAAAACATCGTAGGTCGCAAAAAAATGCACTACTTCTACTGATTTTTTGGGATGGTGGGATAGATACCAATGTAGTAAAACCAAGTTTGCAGTTTCGAAAGACCTAAGCTAATTACATGGTGCTCAAAAAAAAAATCAACATTTTAAGACTTCTTTCAGTTTTTGGCTTATAACTTCCAAAAAGTGCATCCTACTATCCTAAAAACATACCAAAAAAATGTACAGTCTAATGTTTTGCGACCAAACGCGATTTTTGTGTCTACGGTGACTGGTGTAGTGGTAAGAAAGGGATTGGTGATAACTTGATAAGTGTATGAAACCCAGCTTCATTATTGGATGATACTCACAAGAGAATGAGTCTTAGGTACTCGAATAAATTATATACGTACAGCTGTTTGTACACCGTAGGATGATTTTTGATCGTAAATCCCGCTTTATAACTCGTTGTAGAATATCAGCGGTTGAGTCCACATTAATGCAATTACCTCCTTGACGCCCAGAATCCCGTCCGACGGTGAAGGGCATCAAGCAGATAAATCGATTTGTGTCAACAGATTTCTTACCTATAACATCAGTATGATTAACATCAAGTTCTTTACCATGTTAATGTTTGATTACAATTTTCTTGCGCCGCCGCGACGTCTAATCACGTCGGTTTATGAGCATCCTCCTTAACACACGTCATTAATTTTAACATTGCATTGTGTACTTTAAAATGAGGCAATTAAGTTTTATTTTGCTGTGCTCATTATGCATGTAGTGGGAGCGTATTGTTCAAACGATAACGGCCGTCAGCTGTTAGCCATTATGTTTTAATAAGTGGATTAGGTATACGGTACCCGCGGTTACCTTCTGATAGAAGTTTCTTTTACAAATACATATAAGTATTTATTTTCCTACTTCGGAGTTTAATGAGGTATTTGTAGTTATATCCAGCTGGCGAGATTTAATGAATTTTGTTCTCTTTTTGGAATTTCATCATCATACTTTCACACATTAATCAGCCTGCCTCAGTCTTAGACAATCTTCAAAAGTTATAATTTCTTCCTACTACGTTTTAGTTCATTACCATCTATGAGATAATTATTATCTGTGTCTAAAATAACTACACCACAACCAATTCAGCTCACATTCAACAGATTATCACACACTACCATTAAAATCGACCACATGGCAGTATTATACTAAGTGCCCACATAATGCTAACCACAGCTGCACTACCGAGTCTCATAACTGCCACCATCCATCTTTTTCTACTTCGCACACCTCTTTAACGGCTTATAATATTATGAAAATTATTCCAGCCAAAGAAAATGCAATTATGCTAAGCTGGCAGTGTCAGTCATCGTGGGGTTGAGTAATAACGTCAGTTAGATTAGACTTGAGGAAGCCAGCTGAAATGAAATAAGCAAGGCAGAATACGGGAATTTGTGAAGCAAATTGGGAGAATGCCTAATAGTGAAATGCGATAGTTCAGCGAAGTTTGGAATATGTATTTCACACAATTAACAAAAACATATTACACTGGGACTTGAACAAAATTGACAAAATGTGATGAATAAAGGCGTGATGTTCAGAGACATCGACACGCAACCTGTCACCATGGATTCATATAATTCTGAACGCAATGTGTTGATTGTAGGATTTGTAGGTCATTAAAAAATTGCTGTTCCATACAGTTTGACCGCGTAGCGTAGGTATTGCACTTTTCTATGAAACGGCAGATTTTCTTTTGATAACCGACGAAAAATTTCTCCACTAGGGCGTCTAGAATCATGTGCAGAAATTCATGGTTACCTACAATTTGCGTGTCGACGTATGCCACCATTATGCTATAACATAAATCTTTATATCTATTATTACGCTGCGGGACACTAAACGCCGCAGACGTAATAACAATAAAAGTTCTATTGTGTCTCGTTAAGTGTTCTTGAAGCGATTAAGATACAAAATCAATTTCTCCTATTTAAAGCCTAATCCCATCGATTGCCTACAGATAGCATCATGTCTCGTGTCATAAGTTTCTCTTCCCTAAGCTATGCTGCTATCTTGTAAAACGGCAGTGGTAATGACAACTCATTACGGTGGTAAATGGCAAGAAGTGGTCACAAATCTACCACAACCGCTACGTTTACCGCTGCATCATATGATGAATAATGAGTCAAGATCTCAGATTGTAGAAAGATGGTGGATGCGCTGAGGAAACATGGGTGCCGTTATATGGAAAAAGAATCTGAAGACTTTATAGTGGTGTCGTGGAAATTTTAAAATACTGGAAAAGGTCGTTTTGAATTTCATTAATGTGGGTTAAGATTCATACGCTTTAAATGTCTTTTCTACTACTTTAGAGAGTCATAACTGTCTCTAAATCTAACCAACACAGTTGAAACTGGAGCTACGCTGTTTCTAGGTCATAGAGGGGCTAGAAACTGTTTCTATGATTGATCATTGACACATATATACAAAGAAGGAGACTATACATCTTGGTGTAGGCGTACCTATGTGTAACAGTGCTTGAAATCTTGATTGAATTGAAGCCACTGTCTAGCTGTAGTAACGTATTAATATACATATACTAATAATAATGATGATTATCATAGAGTAATGTAGTTGACAACGTATCTCCCTTACTTCTGTTATCAACGGTCGTCATTTAATGTCTTGGGTATGGATACAAAAAGCCGTGTGAATAGCTGCCGAGGATTCACCATTGTGTATAGTAGTAGTAACTGTACCTAATTAAAGTGATTAACTTTAATAACGTCGTCACACAGTCGATGGGTAAGTGGTATGAGGTCACCAGCATTGTGTCTGCTTGTTGAACAAAGCGAAAAAATCTGGAGGTGCAGTTATTTTCGTGTACATTTGATGGGAAAGGGCTGATAGAAAAAACAATTAAACGTTCATGAAGGTTTTGCCCTGCATCTAGCTCGAAATAACCTTCTTAATAAAACTGGACATCTGATTTAAAGACCTAGACGTGAAAGGAAGAAGATGGAGAGCTAAAATAAGGAATTAAGCTTTACTAGACAAAAAGTTTCATCCACTCTTAACTTGAATTTTCGGACCAAAGAAGAAACGTGCAGTCTCCAACATGGCTACTTAAAAATTAAAACGAATCTTTAAAATTATCCTATAAAGGGTTGTTTTAACATTTTCAAAAGTTTCACAACTTCGCAGCGCATATTGTAACAGCCGCTGGGCCATTCTCAGAAGCTTTCGAGGGGCTTCCGGACTTCGTACAAAAGTTTTACGTAGTATTTCTGACAAAAAAAGTTTAATTGTAAGCCTACAGTTGGAACTGTGCCAATAAATGCGAATTGGCTTGCTGCCTACCACATTAGGACTGAATAATGTCAACCGCGATTCGAAGTGTTTGGGAATATCGAAACTTTTTGCCTGTCCTGACAAAGCTTGTTGAATTTTGCCTCATAACAATAGTAAACTACTACAAGGGTGTATAGGCGCTCGACTGACGTTGACAGGGGGGCGCTGTTTATGCAAATGTATTGAAAATACAAGATGGCGGCGTTAGTTTCGATTTATTTCCACGCGCCAAAAAAACCTTGTAGCGTTGTAAGGTTTTAAGTCGAACAATTTTCGGTCAATCTGTCACACCCACTTATGACCTAGAAAAGCGTTTCATTAACACGTTTTGCTAAATACTATGCCCGTACGAGGAAAATCAACATATTCGCATGTCATAATCACGGAAATTTAAGACGCGTACACGCAAATTTGCAGAATGGCATAAATATCTAGCTTGTGTTGCAGTAGAAACGTAGAATTATCATTCTACATAATTATTTTAGTTTAAAAACATCGATAAGATGACAAATCCTCTTTTAAATCAGGAAATAGCAGGCAAAAGCAAATCGACAGACTTATTCTTCTTTTCGTGAGCCTTGTGCCTTTTGGACCAAGTTAGTAAGCGCATACAGACGTTAATCGCGACATCAGTTGCATTCCCGAGTTCACTTAAACTGCAGTAGGATTAAAGTATCTATAGGTACAGGCCCTTGAGACACTAAAAAGTGGAACATGGTCTAGTCTTAAACAGAGCACTCGCGATAAGTGTGGGATGAATCCGTGAAGCCCCATTTCATCAATAGGCTAAACACGCAAGAATGCATTCGCTATAAATTTTCCTTTACCAGGTCTACTGGACAGATTTCAACGACAGACAGCTTACGGATACGATACGGTTTTTATCCGGGTATGAAATAGTCCCCCTATGATGCAAGTGAAACCAAAGGCTACAGCTAGTTTTCAGCAAACAATGACCAATATTATAAATGCGAAAATAACTCTTGTCTTACCTTTTCACGCCTAACGGCAGACCGGATTTCTATGAAATTTGACACACATGACCTGAACAAGATACTTTTCATCCCGGTAGTACGTTCCATTGTGATCTTCTTTTCGTGTTGATGGTACTCTTCCTGGTTTTTTTTTATATAGTTTTACCCCAGTAGGTGGCCACGTTGATTGCGGCATCAGAAGCATTCTTTAGATCATCCGAGGTGCAGGTGAACGGGTGATAATTTCCGACCTCCACCGTCCACGCGGGCGAATCCGCGAACAGAATCTATTATTACATATCATACTGCATACTAAATCTGAACCCATTCAGAATCATGGACGGGTGACTAACAATCGTCGGGCTATTAAACGTAACATAATTTGATGTACCGTTGACCTGTGCAATCTGTAGACCTTCACAATTATAGACCGTTTAGTAGTCTGTCATTACTCATTATTAATATTAGACTGATACGACTATAGCGTTCTAGTTGAATAGAAACTGGAATAGAATTCTTTGTTCAACTTTCACTATGGGACCAAACCTAAAATCGTGAAAACAAAATCAGCTGTACCCTACATTTATGTTCGCATAAAGGCTCCTGCAAACAGGCGCGACGCGCGACGCGAATCGCGCGCGACACAAAGGCACCGCTCGTTGCGCGACTTGCGGTGCCTTTGTGTCGCGTCGCGCCTGTGTGTACGAGCCTTAACACGTCAAAATAGGGAACAGCTGATTTTTTTCGCGTTTGCAGCTTTGGTCCCTTAGTAAAAGTTGTTCATAATGATGAGTACAATCTCCCATTTCGGTTTGTCGCATGTTTTCAATTTCAACATGTATAGTTATATAGTCCTACAAACCGTATTTCGGACATGGCGGCCAATCTCAATTGAGACTAGCCTTCGGCGCGGGAGATATGAATATTTAGTGGACAAGTGTGCGCACGACACAGGTGCACTCTCTCTTCCCTCACTCTCATAGTCCGTTGGGACAGTACCGGAAGCCATTGGTCCTGCGTCTGATCTCTCTCCGGTCGTGTCGGATAGGGAATATAGTAAATACATAACTGATTAAATATTCTTCTTTCGTATACTATCTTATGATTTATTTTTCATAACTTTGAAAAGAACAAACCAGCCAGTACCTAAGGTTAAAATTCAGGGTACCTACGCCGAAGATCTAAAATAATTCGTCACCCGTGAATTACACATTAGGGCAATGTCGGGCAATCATTTCATGTATTATTCTTCCCATTCCGGACCATCTAAATATCCGGGTCGCACATGTCAGTTAGGACCATCTAAATATCCGGGTCGCATAATTATGTTAGATTGTAGATAAAAAATCTGCAGCATCCCGTCCCAAAATCTGCACTACAATGAAACCTCAAAAAATACTTCACCTCGCCCGCATTTATTATCACATAGCGGAATCTAAACACGGGATGACACATTGTTTAATAACGGCAATCTGAGCGGATCGAATCTATGACGAATCGATTGACGCAGTACAAAAAACTGCGTGACTTATGTCTGCACATCAGCTGTTGTCATCGAAACAATATATTAAAAGAGTGATGTGTTTATCTTTATTTTATTTTAGTTTGCAATCAGATAGACAAATTCTAGGTTAAGATAAAATAGCTTTTCTTTAAGGCTCACTTGCAACATAGCCCATGAGAGCAGCAGTGATGAAATTATTTACATAAAGTAAAGCGCATGCCTGGGTTTGAACACACGACCAGTGGGAACTGGCGGCCCCGACTTAGAAGTTGCAGACTTGTAAATCGGGGTTATTACCACTGGGTAATAAACCCCGATTTACAAGTCTGACAAGACAGTAGTGGCCCAGTGTGCATTGATGGCTGTGGTCTGTTCTAGTAAGAACAGACCTCCCAATCCAACTCAGAGGTCAAAATGTAAGTCAGGACTGTAAAACAGATCTTCGCCTGTGAGTTAATATGGAGAAACGAATGAACACATTTTATTTTTTGAAAAGATTATGCAAAATCTAAGTAAAATCGGTAATAGCATTGTGAAGATCATTTTTTCCTAGTTAGACAAGGTTTCTTTGTTTTGATTTGAGTGTCTTGATATTCTTGTTATATCAAATAATCAGGTCACATTCAAGTTAACGGCTAGCCTATTTGAAGCTCTGAAAACAGAAATTGTCAAGATTTAACTTTTATTTGCTCAAAATATGAAGAATTAATCTAACGTATTTAACTATTTAATGAGTAAGTAATCAACGTTACTAAGGGCAACTGCTACGTAATTATAATTCTAATACTAAACTAAAAGACAGAAAAACTAGTGACCGACCGAAAGTTCGGTTTCGGTTTCGGTCAGTTTCGGCCAAATAATCTAGTTTCGGCCTTAGTTTCGGTTTCGGCCAGAAAATGGCCGAAACTTTCGGCCGCGCCGAAACTCGAGTGTTCATGAATTATCGTCCATCGTTCGGCGAACTTCGCGGCTAGCTCGTGCTCGCTCGTCGCGTTGCCGGCCCAGTTCGCCGCCGTCCATCGTTAATCGCATGGAGTTGAGGTTGTGTTTTGCACATACGAGGGCGGTCCCATAATGAATTGGCCTAACTATGAACTAATGAAGGAAATGAAACGAAACCAATTTTATTTTTCAATATAATCACCATGAATACTACTAACACACTTCTGACATCTGTGAATCAACATCTCTAAACCTTTATAAAAATAATCACAATTTTTAGCCTCAAAATGATCGAAGACGGCTGCCTGCAACTCTTCATCGCTTGAAAATTTTCTTCCTCTTAAGAGGAAGAAAATTTAAAGCGAGACGGCGGGCGGGCGGGCTTTCTGGACTGTGAGTTGGATGTTCAACTTCTGTGAACCCGCATTGATGAAGTGCATCCTTCGAAACACCAGCGGTATGAACAGGGGCGTTGTCATGGAGCAACAGGACACCTTTAGACAGCTTGCCTCTTCGATTTTCCTTTATCTTGTCTCGTAATTTATTTATTAAAGAAGCATAATATTAGCCGTTCATGACTGTATTACGTTCTTTAAAATCCACCATCAAAATGCCTTGAAAATCCCAAAAGATTGTGCACATCAGTTTTTAGCCGATTGTTGCACCTTTGCCTTTCTAGGGGGCTTTTCACCCTTATATCGCCATCCCATTGATTCGCGCTTGCTTTGTGGGTCATAATACAAGATCATAGTTTCATCACCAGTCACTAGCCGCTCGATCACAGTCTTTGAATTTTCGCCACAAAGATCCAAAAACTCCGAAGCGCAGCGCTTTCCTGTCTCTGTACCGCTGAAAGAAGTTTCGGTACCCATGTTGCACTCACTTTTTTCATGTGAAGATGTTCATGGATCGCACGATGACGTACTTTTAGAGAGCCCAAGCCTAGCTGCAATTTCTCTAATCTTCAAACGGCGGTCACTCAGAACCTCCTCTTCGATAAGAGCAATCGTTTCGGGAGTGAGCACTTCCACAGGTCGACCGTCGTGGCAAATGTCTTCGACGGTTTCTCTCCCGAGGCGAAACTCTTTCACCCAATTTTTCACTGTGCTATAGGAGGGGGCAGACTCCTTATACACGTCATCCAATCGTTCTTTTATTTGGGCAGGGCCTTCTTTAAACAAAAACTTTATGACACTTCGATACTCAGTTTTCGACATTTTGAAAAAATACGCGACTCGTTATGCTAATGCCTGCTAAACTAAGACTAAGCATTTCATGTCGATGCGTGTTTCTTATATTAAGTGCACGATAAACGTACTATTTAATGCAACACAACATGTCGCGTAGAACTATGTATATCAGGCCAGTTCATTATGGGACCGATCTCGTAAATAATTAGGTAAGTATTCAACTGTCTGTATGTATAATATACATTGTATATGCAAACAAATGTGTAAAAAATACACCAGATTTCTGTATACGATAAAAAAAAAATTTTTTTTTTAAATATGTTTAAGTAAGTTTCGGTTTCGGTTTCGGTTTCGGCCGAAACTAAGAGCAAGGCCGAAAGTTCGGTTTCGGTTTCGGTTTCGGCTGAAAAACCTGTTTCGGTCGGACACTAAGAAAAACTAGTAAAAAAAAAAACTAGCATTTCATACGCACAGATTCCAACCCCCTTTTCCATAACATTTCTGGAAACAAACCCAAGTCCTCTCAATCAAGGCCTCCTACGTGCTCAAGTAGCAAACTAAGAACCTCTTTTTCTAGGCCAGAGTAGGTAGGTTAGCAGGCCGCCGCCTAATTACATACGGGTTGCGAATGCGGGGCTTCAGGCTAGGCTGCACAGAGTAAAAAACTAGCGCAGTTTGAAACTAGTCTGCTGTTATTGCGAACTGGGATTGTGTTATATATGTTGCTCTGTGGAATCATGGTGTATTATTGGAATGTGATTTAACTAGGATTTGTAAGGGTAGAAATGTTTGTAGATTTTCATGGAATGCAGAAGAATGCAAATGCAATTAATATTTGATGAGGCCTTATCTGTCTTGCGTCTCAGTTTCGCTAAAATAACCAGTAAAACTAAGCCAGTATCACGATATTATCTAACATAGAAGATTTAAGTACTTAAATGACAGTCGTATGTGTTTTCGAGTCAACCAGAATAAAATCAGAGAGAAATTACAAATTTCTACTTAATAGGATTTGATAGTTTCACAAGTAAACAATTATGTATCTATTTACACTTAAAACTATCAATGAATAACTAAGTTAGCGCAACTAGTTTCGTAATGTAAATCCGGCTTTAGTATCAGACCTAAAAACTTGGTCTAACGAATAACACTGGCTAGGAATAGCTATCAATTCATCTCTCAGTTAGGTACATATACACAGGTCATCTGCCCCGATACTAAAAACAACATACCAATAAAAAGTCTAGAACATATTAGAAGAACTATAATACAATTCAAAACTACTTTCATGATTGTAAACAGGACGACAGAAACGGAACACCTGGGTTAACAGCTCATAAAATAATTGAATTATGAGAAAAAACATTATTTTTCAGGAACGCCCACACAATTCTCCAGTCAATAAATTGTTTTTACTTACCAACTGGACCGAGTTGTTTCAGGAATATGTCACCTGAAAAAAAAAAAATTATCTTGAGAAAAGAATCTTTTAGATAACTTAAAAAATTAATTTAAAAAAAATTTAATCAACTTCAAAAAGAAATTAACTCAAAATTATGAAACCATCAACCGGATACAAATCCACACTACGGGCTGCCAATGAGAAATTCCTGTTGGAAAAACTCAATAGCCTGCCATAGGAAACGAGCCCAGGTCCTCATGAGCTCAGCAGTAGCGCTTGCGGAATCGAAGCCAGAAATATAGGTATTGATACAAAGTAGCTTGCACAGAAGCAGCTTGTTAGTTGCAAGAAGGTATACAACCTCATTCAACCCTGCAAAACATCATGCCCAACTCTCCATTTAGAAATTAGCACCAAATCAAAACATACGCAAACCCAACTTACACCATAGACTAAAATCCGGCTCAGAAACACAATATTGTTGATAGAGGGTCCGTAAACAAGCCATTATTCCCCGTCATAAGTCGATGACAGACTCTCGACTGAAGGTCCGGTCTAAACACGGCGCGCAAACTTCTCGAGATGCTCTCTAAACACTTCTATTGTAGGTAGGCCTATGGTGGATAGATACGATAAATATTATTAAGGAGTGGAAGTGAACCTACCTAGCGACAGTATATGGAACAAAGATTTAAATTATTAGATTTGCTGCCACCCACACTGAGCCCGCGTGGTGGGTAACGGCCCATTCCCTCTTACACAGGGATCTTGCTGGGACACAGGCCTCATCTCGGAGGCCTGTGTCCCAGCAGTGGGAACATTAAACGCTGAATAAACTGTCACAGTATTTAGGTCGCGCGAAAAAGTGTCCACGTTGGGAAGAGTGAGCTCACACATCCTCTACGGAACGATATATCTATACGACGATGATCAGTATGAATGAAGGGGACAATACTATTCAAATTTATGTCACCCAAAACAGAAACGTGGCATTTCTAGTTCTCAAAGCTGAGTTCGTGCGATAGTTTTTTGATCCCTATAAGAAACAGGATCTAGGCCTAGCCATGGGAAAAGGCTAGGCAGATGATAAGAAACAGGATCGATTGGCATCAATAGAAGGTTTTGCGGAAATTAGTAATGTTCTTGCTGACTGCACTTTTGTCTCAAAATCTGTGAATGCAGATCAAAATGTCTAACGTTACTCGTTACTCGAGTCTGGTAAGACAGTTTTCCTGAAGCTACAAAGGTTAAAGTTCCTAAAACGTAACCTTCCCTTACTGTCCCGTCAAGTCCACCCCCCTCCTTATATTCAAGTGTATTTTTCATCTTTCATTGCATCAGCCCTAGAGCCTTTCTAAGAAACCTTTCGTGGAAGGTACACTTAGAAGTCCCAGAACAGTCTCCGGACACAAGTGGGAAGATGTAACTACAACCTGGCAAAATAGGGCTACATCGACGGAAGCGCAATAGAACACCTCCTATCCTGCACTCTGTATCCTATAACATGCAGTCAAAGTGACCGCTACGCTGCCAGTGTTGCCACCGACGACACCGTGGAAGTGGCGAAGTTTTGGGCCAACAAGATCTGCAATATAGTCGTGCCAGCGACACGAAGTAGAAGAAGAAGCCAAGATCCGAAAAAACTGTATCACTGATGTTCTGCAACGCAAGGTTTTGGAGTGATCGATTTGTTTGACGAAAAGTAGGTAATGCTTGACGCCTAGCAAAGAGATAAACATTACAACCTTTTTTCTTTTTCCAACTTCAAAATAAATAAAATATAGTTTATATAATAATATAATATAGTTTTTTTTATATATATACTCTTTCGAACACAATAAATAAAATATAGTTTTATAATAAATACTGGCTGTTTGTATGAATGGAGTGCGAATCGTGTCGGTCGGAACAGTCGGCGGCGTCATTTCCGGCAAACGTCCGAACAAAATGGACCAGCTTGGAAATGGGGCAGCGGGACAACCTTGTTTGACGTCCAGTTTTATTATTTATTTTGTTGTTGTTTGTTGCATTTGTACGTAGTTAGTGCTCGGTGTAGATTTTAGTTACGGCTGATGACTTTTGTTTACGAAAACTCCGATATTTGGAGAACTGTGTCCTTATGGATTGTCTATGGCGACCAGTGATCGGATCGGCTAAGTTGAATGATAGAATGTTTTGCAGTAGATGGTAATCTGTCTGTCACCAATAAGCACGTATCTGCACCAAGCTAAACAAGAAATAAAATGCAAAGTCAATAAAAGTCTTGACTTTGACCTATTAATTGCATCTTCTACAGATATAGATCGCTCACCAAGTGCCTGGACATAAAAAAACAAAGAAGACCATCGACACGAAAAGAAGAAGAGCCTCGATTGGACACAGACAGTTGCCGCTCATCGCTGTCATTTCAACCTAGCCACCGTCGAAAGTGGCTTTTCAAAAACATGGAACCCCCTGCAAGCGTCAAATTAGGTTCGACCTTTTTCAATTAGTGGCCCTTCTGTTACATTAAACAACTCACAATAAGTATTCCGATAGGATCCTTATCAGGGATGCATAACCAGTTTTTCACAGACGTAATTTTATGCAAACTGAGCAAGTTTTCCCTTACAAAGTTGTAAGTTGGATGTAGTCGTTGTTATTAAAAGATATGTAGGTATCTATGTCCAGCAGTAGACTGATTGAGATTTGGGAAAAAATATTATTTTATCTGTGAATACGTTCCATGTAGCGGTCTTTTTCTGGAAGCTGTGATGTTAATGACTTGCAATGTATTATGTAACATCCTAAATAATTCGTTTAAAATGTTATGTCTTGTATGAGGCGACACCTATTCTATGAGAACTACAGTCCGGCCGTGGAGAGAATGCGTTCCTGACACCTGTCAGTATGACAATTCTAGTAGCTAGTAAAGATATAATTCGCAAAACACGTACCTATTCGTTTGTATAAAAGTGACAGGTATCAAGAACGCATACTCTCGTCGGCCGCACTGTAGCTTCTGCCCACGACTACGTCTGCGTGTTTTAAAATTTAAAACATATCCTATGGCACTCGGTAATACGTAGACGTTTTTTTTAACATTTTTTGTAATCGGTACAGTGCTTACAGAGATTATCTTACGTTGTACAAACATAATACCTAACAAATAACTTTACCTCTTCATAATATTAGTTTAGATTGAGACCGCTAAAACATTAAGAGAAATCCCGATGCTCCTTCAGGCTTCAGTTTCCTCACTATGCAACAGCACAAAGGCTTGCTTATAAGACCGTTGACAAAAATAAATATTAATAAAGCTGCTTTGGTTGAAAACTGATCGAGCAGCTTTGAAGAAAAACGATCAAACTATGTCAACAAGTATTTGATAGCAATGAAAATGCAGCAATAGATTGTTAATTAACTCCCGCCACAGATGGCGAACGTTTAATATTCATAAATTCATTTGCGGACCGGAGATAAAGGACTTCAATAAATTGGTATAGACAATTTTAATCAGCTTTTGCCTTAAAACTTGTATTTTACATTGGGAATAACATGCAACAGATGCATGTTTCGTTCTTTGGAAAGTCCAAAGAACGAAATACTATTCAAAACCGACGAAGGACCGGCGAAAATGTATTTTATCGATTGCAAGTTTCAGGTACTTACTGATACAGCAGACTGAGGGCGAGTTTCTCAAACGAAAATGATCCCAAAATTCTTCAACAGCCAATCGCAGCAGTTTACACGCGTTGACAATTTGTCACATTAATTTTACGTTAAATTCCGTTCGAAAAACTGGCCATTAGCCGGGCTAATGGCCAGTTTTTCGAACGAATTTTAACATACCCAATTATTGGAATGTTTCTTGTTTCAAATGATAAGTATTTGCAGTCTACTTATTCGGTGTAAAAAAATGTTCATTACTCATGAGTACAACTAGAAGAAAAGTGCAAACCAAAGGTGAGAAGATAAAATAAACTATTACCTAAATACCTAATTGAATGCAGTAATATTGAAACATTTTAACTTTCTTCAACTACAAAAAATTAGCTCTGTATCACGTTACGATATTACAAAGGAACGGGAGGTAGCAGACAGCTTCCTGCGCGACAGTGCTGCCGTCTTCCTGTGTTACGGGAAAATGGAGAACTAACTCCATTGTTTTGTTACGTACTACAGACAAGGTTTGTTGTTCAAACTACTGTAGTGAACAGAATATGCATACATTAATAACATTAATTCGTCGTGAATGGCTAGCTTTGCACATTGCTAGTAGGTTTTTTGTTTTCGTGATTGAAGTATTCCACAAGAAGCATGAAGATATTTTTTAAAGGGAATCTGGCCATTTATACCTTAGGGCAAGGCTGCTCACCGTGTGGCCCGCCATCGCATTTGAATTGGCCCGCCAAAAGCTATCAGCTGGCGACAATCTTTCGCCAAATATTAATAAAGGAAAAAGGTAGGTAGGACTTCAAAGGTATCTGAGAAGTTGCTTTTTGATTATTCAAACTATGAGTAATTTAAAGTTTTGTTTAAGTTTAATAGCTAGGTATCCACCATAACTGCCGTCAAGTTTTATTTACTGGATGCCCTGCCGGGTGACATGGAATAAAAATTGGCTGGCCAGCCTTGCTGTAATGAATAATACTGCCCCTAAGACGACCCACTGACCATATAATCTTTTATCTTCTACCTAGCCTTTTCCCAACTATTTTAGAATCAGCATCCAGTCTTAACAGATACAACTGAATACCAGTATTTTACACTATGTGCTAATTCTACAAACCAAATATTTGGTAGAAAAAAAGCATGTTTACTGATATGATTTTTCCCACTTCATCTTGAAGAGAGGAGGCCTGTGTCCCAGCAGTGGGAACATTGTAGGCTGATTATGCTATGTTATGATGATTTTTTGTTAGATAAACTTAATACATTTAAAACTCATAAATAATAATCAATATGTAAAACTTACTTGATAAGTAAGACAGATTTACTAAAGAGAGATGTTTAAGAACTAGAAGTTCTTAAAAAAAAAAAGTTTCCCGTAAAAAGAACCTCCTCCTTTTTTTCATGTCAGTTAAGAATTGATTAGATGGTAACCCTTTCTTAAAATAAATAGCAAATGGTTACAGGTAGAATGCTAAAATATTGAGTCATAGAGTATTCATGACAGTTATTCAGTTACACTTAAATAGGAATGCAATTACATGAAAACTGTTTGCTTGTGTGTTTATATTGTTTTCCTTAACCAACCATATCCCTAAGAAACTATCAGTTTTCTATATTTACATCATTGTCTCACTTGTATTTTCTGAGCCAGCCTTACAAAACAAGAAATATAATTTTACATAACGGCACTCTTTTATACTGATATTATATACTTTC
The DNA here is from genome assembly GCA_927399505.1 of Luperina testacea. NCBI lineage: Eukaryota > Metazoa > Arthropoda > Insecta > Lepidoptera > Noctuidae > Luperina > Luperina testacea. The sequence continues at coordinate 7,459,729 of OV656777.1, read as the reverse complement.
TGAAATGCTAATTGACCCATGACCCAGTGGTCAGCAGACTACTTGTTGGGAAACCCTGGCCTATTTTATATATTATACATTTTTGTAAATTATAATATTAATCTTATGCTGAACGCAGACCTACAAACTTAACCAATTGCTACCTAGAATCATAATTTTATAATTCATATTAATATGTGTACTTATGTTTTGTCAGGAAGGAAAGTTGTCAGTACTTGATGATAACTTTCCTACCTGACAAATACATATTCGCCAAGTCCCCCATAATCCCCTAAGTTAATTACAATATTATGATCAAAATAAAACTGAAAGTAGAGAAAAGTAGTCAGAAATAGAATATATTAGGTACAGACGCCAGCACATCAAGTTACTACAATCTGTCAAATTTCTTTAATGGATTTACAACTTTATCACAAAAGCATAAGGTTCAAAGTTGATTGGGGAAATCTGAGAGTTTCGGGTAGGTTGATGTGCTGGCGTCTGTAGATTAATATATTTTAATTTCTGTATAGGAGTTACATAAGAATTTATTAAAAATTTATTTAAACTCACCTCTAGGTACCTAAATAAAAATATCCCTTACCAAAATAAAAAAATAAAATACACAACTAAGTATTTAAATTTAGAACGGTACACTTAATTTCTCCACCAGAGAGCGCGTTACATTAAAATTACATGCACACGACTGGTTCTACGAATCGTTTACGCCAAATACTAGTGTCAGCAAGATTCTGCCTTACTTCGCAATTTACGTCGGGTTCGAGGCGTCAGCAATGAACGCTCATTACTCGTGTCATTCCAGCTGCTAGCCCAGAGCAATTGATTCTGATTAGGCGGTAACCCCGCTAAGTTATGCCTCCGCAAACCGGTCGCAAGCAACACCTTTCCAATGCAGTGTAATTCTACATAAAACTTTATTATACATCCCCAGATACTTGGTATGGAATCAAGATATCATTCTTAATACGTTATCATATAAACAGAACACTTTTGTTTACAACAAATCACACAAAACATTGGACAACTAGCTGCGAAAAAATGACACTTTGTCAAAGAAACATTGGAATTTTTTAAGTAATGCTTGTAGACCTCAATACCACTTACCGTTTAAAATATGTAACTTGGGGCTCACTATTTATTACTTTATGATTCAGGAACCACACGTACCGTATTAGAACAATAACAACAAAAGTTAAATGCACTATCGAAATTATTGACACCCTTAGGAACATAGACAAAAATATGCTTTTTTTAAAAGTAGGTCATTTATTCGGTCAACTGAATATTCACTTTGTTGGCTGAGCTTCCTTTCAATGAAAATAGAACATCATTGTAACACAGTGGTTTAATAAGTAGTTTACATTTTATGAATATAAAATTAAACTCATCTGGAATTAATAATTAAGATGACACAAACAGAACATAACAGTTGCTAAGCAACAACGTAAGAAGACTCTACTCCTAGAACATAGTGCATTACAACCTTCATGGTTCAACACCCCCACTTAATCCACTATGTTGTGTGCAGATGCAGAACACATGTTTCTGCTTACCAACTCCCTTGGTCATCATATCAGCAGGCATAAGGCTAGTCTCACAATATTCAACACAAATAACCCTTTGCTCTGCTAGCTCTCTAACAAAATGATATCTTATATTTATGTATTTGGAACTTTTTCCAATAGCAGGAGTATAAACTAGCTTACTGGCACATGAAAATTATATACCATATCTTTTTCTCGTTTCGGAACCCTATTTCGAGCAGGGTAACGTCTTGCACTTTGCAAATCTTCTACCGCAGGTTCCTCTACGTCAATAGAGTCATAAAAATTCTCTCCAGAATCCGATCTCGTCATTGAACTAGCCCTCGTTGTACTAGATGCACTTCCAGATTCTTCTTCATTCGAACTAGGCACCGGAACCCCCACTGCAACAGGACCAGCAATCCTTGGCACCTCTAGTTGAGTAGTGGAACGACTAACTCCTGGAATGTCATACTGTAAATCTATGACCACAGCATCCTTCTTAGAAACAGGAACAGCAGGTTCTTGTTTTTCTTTAATAACCATGGGAACATTTTCCATAAAAGTAGCATCTCGAGCGATGACAATCCTCCTTGGATCATCCTTCAAATTTATAAATCTGTACGCCTTCGAATTGGTCGAATACCCAGTCATTATCATTTCAATCGTTTTTGGATCAAACTTCTTGCGACTATGATCCTTTACCAGAACCTGAGCTCTACATCCGAATATTTTCAGATTCGATAGATCGACTCTCTCTCCTGTAAAAACCTCCTCTGGAACTTTGTCCTTGAGGGCCATTGTTGGAGATCGATTCTTCAGGTACACGGCACAACCAACAGCTTCGCCCCAGAATCTCTTATCCAAACCAGCCTCATGCACCATACATCTAGCCTTCTCTGTTATTGTGCGGATTGTGCGTTCCGCCACCCCATTCTGTTGAGGAGTGTAAGGTACTGATCTCTGGTGTTGGATACCATGTTTCTTCAGGAAACCTTGAAATTCTCCATTGGTATATTCAGTGCCATTATCGCTACGAAATTTCTTTATTTTCTTTCCCGTCTGATTTTCAACTAGTGCCTTGAATTCCATGAATTTAGCGAAAACTTCGGTCTTGGATTTCAACAAATAGCCAAATGTTTTTCGGCTGAAGTCATCCACAAAAATTAGGTAATACCTGTTACCGCCCCAGGATTCCACTTCCATAGGGCCCGCTAAATCCGAATGCACGAGTTCAAGAAAGTCTTTTGCTCTCTTACTTTTACCTTTTGGAAACATTTTGACGCACTCCTTCCCTTTACAGCAACCTTCACAAGGTTCCGTGCTCACCTCTTTAAAAGTCAGACCATCTGCCAAACTTTTTAACTTCACCATCAGAGCTCCACTCAGGTGACCTAGTCTTCTGTGCCACAAATCAAAACTAGCACGAGGAGATTCTTCTGGAGGACACGTCAGAACCATTGCTGCTTCTTTACCTAAAACATATAACCCCTGTTTCAGTGGTGCTGTCAATACTGGCTTTCCAATTACTTTTACCCTGTAATCCTTTTGGTAAACCTTACAACAAGTCCCATCGAAAACAACAGTGCAACCCTTAGCACACATTTTACTAACCGACAGCAAGTTTGTCGTCAAACCTGGAAGCATAAGTACATCTTCGAACCTCACAGAGCGCCCCATTACATACACATCCCCTTGTTCACTAGATACAATTTTATTATTGTTCGCGGTCGTCACTAGCTTAGAACTAATGGACTGTCTATCTTCTAGAATATGCACGTCAGACGTCATGTGTGATGTAGCTCCGGAATCTACGACCCAATGGCCCTCACCAACCGTCATAGATAGAGCGGCCATTAGACCCGAGGTCTCCTTACTGTCCTTCTTCTTATTGAAATATGTGTCTTTGTTGTCTTCAGACTTGTCTCCTGTTTTACGACGTTGACACTGCCATTTATAATGCCCTTTCTTCTTACACAAATGGCATATAACACCCTTCTTGGTGTTTGACATCAGTGCCGTTGCCGTGTCATCTTCAACTGTGTTCATTGAGCTGCTTTTCCTCAAGCTTTCTTTGAGCAACGCTGCCTGCACAGACTCTGTTGTAATCTTCATGCTTGAATGCTCCAATGTCATCACCAGAGGATTGTATGCATCGGTTAAACCGGCCAACATAATGATCCCTACAAATTCATCATCCAGACCTGCCTTTATGCTAAGTAATGACTGGCTGGTTGACAGGATATCATTGAGATATTCCTCCATTGACGAAAACATTGTCAATTTGGCGTTAAATAATTTCCGCAACAGATATAGCCGTCGCAGTAACCCACCATCAGCATAAGATTTTTGCAACGCTTGCCAAGTATCTCTCGCTGTCTTGAGATGCATGATCATAGGATAAATATTTTCCTTGCACATGAGGCAGATCTTACTCCGAGCTTTGGCATCCTTTCTTTTAGCCTCCGCAGAGTCTGCCACAAAATCATCGGTCACACACTCCCATAGATCGAGGTCGGTCAGGAACATTTCCATGACAAAAGCCCACGTACCATAATTGGCTTGGCCTGCCAATCTTTCAATACTCTTTACAACAGCTTTTTCCATATTCGAAATTGAGATACCTACTTTTATTTTGCTCAGATATTACACCAGATCACGTCTGGGCCCATAACCTGTTGGCTGAGCTTCCTTTCAATGAAAATAGAACATCATTGTAACACAGTGGTTTAATAAGTAGTTTACATTTTATGAATATAAAATTAAACTCATCTGGAATTAATAATTAAGATGACACAAACAGAACATAACAGTTGCTAAGCAACAACGTAAGAAGACTCTACTCCTAGAACATAGTGCATTACAACCTTCATGGTTCAACACACTTTCACTGAAAGCTTTAAAAAATATTTAATAAAATAATTATTGATGTAAAAACGTGTAGAAGTTTAGTTTATATATTTCTTAAAGGAAATGATAAAATCACATCAATATTATAGTTTTGTTTTTATGATTAGCAGACAACTCGTGTTCCTTAGTCAAAGAAAAAAAAAAGTCTACGTTCTTGATTATAGCCGCCAGCATGTGATTGCCACCTTTAAAAATTAACACTAGCATTGTCAGCAGTGTCTATCTTATTATGGCCAAGACCAGCCAAGACGGCCGTGGACCAAGCCGGCAGACTGTGACGGGTGGTGCAATGCAAGCCACCCGTCACAGTCTCGCTCCCTGCCTTGTTTTCTTGATACAAACACTACCTATAATCTTCTATCCTACCGCCCCGTAACTTCTATTCTGTATGAACGGTCAAAACAAAATCTAACCTAAGTATCTGAGGCGGCATGGTAAACTTTCGCACCTGCTTCGATCGCTCTTGCATTCTGAAATATCTTAAATTATTCTGAAGTTTGAAACATAAGTTGACAAAGTAGGTAACAGAAGATTATCATCTGTATTAATGATAAATAAAAAGGGAATTCAACGGATACAAACATATTCGAGATGGGATGCTAAAATATCCTAACTTCTAAAAACTTATATGCATAAGTCCATAAAAAAGTTTCTCTATCTGTCTGGTCTAACAAAAATCGAGTCTGTAACGAGTTGCTTCTATTTTCGAGCTGGCTCCGCTCGTTCGCTTAATATTGGTTGTTTTTGTAAAATCACTTATTACCACTGCTACTACCACTACCACTGACCTGTATTATACAAATAAAAACACAGTGACAACTAAGGACTAACGGTAGCCATACTTTTTCCTTTTTTGATCATTTACGGGGCGGCAATCCTTAGTTTAAAATCATTTTTGCATTTGGCTACTCTGTTTTTACGTCACAACTATGTCAGCTGTCTCAATACGTCAGTCAGGGGTAAATGTCACTGAAATCCTACTTGTTCCGCTGGGTGTACCATGGACCCATCATACAAACATACGCAGACTTAAATTCAGGTGCCCTTTGCGCAACTGCGTAATCTGCGAAGAAAATCAATACCGCGATAATTTTCCTAGAAATGTGCTAACTAAGATGGCGCGCATTGCTTACCAGTGAATCAGCGTACTTTAGTACATAAACAAGTATCGTGCGTGTTTGGTAATCAAGGTGTGTGAATTTCAATCATTTTGCAATGAGTGAACCAAATATGCATTTCGGGGGTGATAACCCCCAACAGATTTTGGGTAATGTGAGTATACCACCCGGTTTGGGAAACGCTCAAGCGAACCAGTTTGTGTCTAATATTCATAATATGAATATGCCTCCTACATCGAGTGGAGTACAGAGTAGCCTGCCCCCTCCGCTTCCGCCAAGGGTGGACTTAAACCAAGCACTGGCTCAACCAATGATGCAGACCCAGGGCTATGGTGGCATGGGAGCCTATGGTGGTATGGGTTCCTACGGCGGAATGGGAATGGGGGTGGGTTCCTACGGCATGGGAGGATATGGTGGATACGGCGGCTACGGAATGGGAGGCATGGGTGGAATGTATGGAGGATACAACAGATTTGGAGTTGGAGGTGGCTTTGGAGATGTTGACAGCAGGTAAGTAAATGTTTTGTTATTTATTTCTGTTTGCTTTATTTATTTAACTGTTTATGTACACACATATAAATAGACAAGAAGGAAGGAACAGAAAAACACATATAAAAGTGCATATTAGTAACAAGAGCATAGACAATAAAGAGATGTAGACACGGTGTGTAAGATTAGAAGAGATAATAAAATACATAAAACCTAAAAACTATACACTTATTTTAATAAAACATACAATAAGCTTACATACATAAATACTTCTTCTTTCTTCTTCTCCATACTTCTTGCCTTTTAAAGTACCATTAGGGTAATCTGGAATGAATCAAAACAGTTTGATAGCTATTTGCAATGTTGCCCACTTTTAGAATGCACAGCCTAAATATAGTCAATTATTAAAGGCAAACAAAAAAATTGCAGGGAATAACCTCTTGCATACAGGAGATTAACTGAGACTTCCCGTAACATTAAAAAGGCCTTATTTACCTTTCCAGAAGTAATAACATACAGTGATCTCTTCCAGGTTTATACAGATGGCTGAAGAGAGTTCCCGCCCAGCATTTGATTCCATACAGAGCTGCGTGCATGCTGTTGGCAGTGTTGCCATGATGTTGGAAAGCACATTCTTTGCCATAACTAGCTCTTTCAGAGCTATATTAGGTACGTATCAATGTGTAGTGTATATCTTACTATTTTATTAATTTGGTTGGTTGGTGGTTTGGTTTGTTTATTATGCTTTCACACTAAAACGGCTGAACAGATTTGGATGAAATTTGGCACATGGGTAGACCATGACCTGGATTTGGACATTGGATGCTTTTTATCCCAATATTACCAAGGGAACGAGAGATATGCAATATAAATAATATTTTCTTAATTCCATCAGGTGTAGCAGAAAACGTCAGCCGTCTGAAGTCTCTATTCGCGCAGGTGTGGTCCACATTCGCTGTGATCAGGACCCTGAACTGGATCATCAGGAAACTAATGGTCATAATTGGTATCAGGACCGAGAATGAATTCAAGGTTAGTATGTGTGGGGTAATTGTGTAACGCAGTAACAGTAGCAATGGCTTTCATTTTGACAGTTCAACAACATTCATTGCTTTATTAACGTTGTTGAGCAGACAAATTTTTCTAACATGTGAAGCAATGGAGTATCAATATCCCTCAAAATGATTCAGATTGTGATTTATGCATGCTGCATGACTGTCCAAATCACAGTGATCTTTATTATTTTTATTCTTTTTTTTTTTTGCTGCCACTGACAAGCCTGTCAATAGCATTGTGATCTTTATTCTCGACACAATAAGGTTGCTGCTGTCAGAGGTAAAATAACTGTGAACAGACTGTAAGTGATATTACTTTTATCAGTCATTCCAAATAACAATGCCAAAGGTTATCTACTAATAAACGAATTACGTAGGAAGCTACTATAAAATTCTATTTACTCTCAAATTCTCACGCTGTTATCTGAGGGGCATTTCTCGTAATTTTAAGAACATACACAGTCTGGGGGCTTACTCTCCAAACTAATTTTAATTCCAATGAGATGCCAATATGATTCCAATGTTAATTTTACAGTCACGTGATTCGGTACTCTTGAAAACAATATTGTCAACAATTACCCCACGCCAAGCCCGAACCCAATTCCACTTAGTTCTCCAAAATGGACACCCAATCTAAAAATCATTTGGCGCTAGCATCGAACTCAAGAGTACGAAACGTCACAATTCCAATGTCGATCTATCGGAATTAAATTGAAGAGTTAAGCACCCTGATCTCATTCTCAATCTGTCAAAAATACCTCTAATTTCCCTACATTTTTGGCAAGTTTTTGACATTGATTGTTGCTGAGATGAGATTGCAACTGGATTTTGAACGTTTTTAATTCCGGGAATTGGCCTTCTGGTCTCAGTATATTTTCAGAAGTAAAGAGTTTGTTTTGATACTAGGAACGTAGGTACCTAGTTTAATTTGTTTGAACGTGTAGGTACCAACTGTTATAAACGAAGGTGGGGATTTTAGAAATAATGCAACCGATAACGACGAGCTCATATATATTCGACTGGCGCAGCAGTCCTTGATCTCCAAGTGCTTCTTAAATCTACCCTACTTATCTATTCATGACAAATTAATAGGTACCCACATAACCGTTTCTAAATCCACTTATTGAGTCATACAAACACAGGAAATATTTGTCATCGATAAAAGTTTTATCGCAATAAAATTATCTTATATCACTTCCTTATCATTTGACAGTGAATGTACGTTTCTAGTTTACTTATCTATTATACAAGTCCGATCTGACCTTGAGAAAATCTATTTGTCCGAGCTTGGTAGTACCTAGGTTCTATAATAAGTAAAGAAAGAAAGAAAAAGAGGATTATTTGCTACAGAAATACGTGCTTCAAAAAAGATTTACGATGTATCGATGATTATAAGTAATTCTATAAATAAGTATTTGTTTCATTTTATATTTAGATCAACATACAACCTGATACTGACCAGCAAATTGCAAAAAGCGTGAATTTCGCGGGCTATCCTTGTAGCTAAGTAATAACAGCCGCACGTCGATCAATCAGGTTAAGCTACGCTTGCAGCGGTAGGTCCGTGGATGGGTGACCATCCTCACATACCAAGACCCCTCCGTGCCTCGGAAAGCACGTTAAGCCGTTGGTCCCGGCTGCCATTCGTGGATCTTTGAGAGTCGTTACGGGTCGCCCGAAAGCCCGAAAGTCTGACAACCAGTCTTACCAAGGGGTCGTATTGCCCAGTACTGGATTGTGGAGGTCAGATAGGCAGTCGCTCCATGTAAAATACTAGTATTCAGTTGCATCCGGTTAGACTGGAAGCCGAAAGCCGACCCCATCATAGTTGGGAAAACGCTAGGCGGATGATGATCCTGACGCATTGGCCTTAAGTTTATAAAACATCAAGTGCGTGGATCGAAGATCCACAATAGATTTCTTATCTCAATAGGCGTGATATCTACATTATAGTCACGCGTATAAAATAGAGATAACTTTATTTTGCTACTTTTTATTATTACTTGTTAATTCTACGTCATATCTTCATAGATAATACCCACTGATCGAGTGTTTTATTTGCACTACAAAGCAAAATACAAAGCTCAAGTGATTGTAAACTACTAAAGTTTTTAATTTTAATTTAATTTATTTATTTATTTCAGACATAATTCTAGTCCATAGATTCAAAACATACATTAAAATTACTTATAAAATATAATATTAAAACAGTTAAAAACCCAGAATAAAATTGTGATCAATTAAAAATAATAATAATAATACATAATTAAATTTTTCAAAAAGAAAAATACATAAATCAAATTATAAAAATGTCAGAATTGAATATAATAAATAAATAAAATGTCAGATACAATTTAAATCTTCACGATTTTTCCAATATACTTCCGCATTGGTCTAACTAGTACGTAGTGGCAATCATCCAATTAGACAGAGTGATTGGGGTTTCTATTTAGAATTTCTTAGTAGCTCAGTCAGGACTTTTACCGGTTGATGGCAATAAGATCACAGCTTATCTAGAGTAGCTCTCTACTCTTTTTCTATTTTTCTAAATACGAAACAGTGTTTATAATGCCGCTAACTTATAACGTTCGTGGAGGTTGGTTATCAAAGCCATGCAAATAAAACCTTTACAGTATCTAGTATATACACTACCCGGCAATAAATATTGCACATCGACCTTTACCTTTTTTCATTTTATACGTACAAAGAATAAAAATAATTATTAAAAGAAGCAAATCATAATTGTTTTAACAGCTCCTAATAGATACCGGACTGTTTGTATTTCGTGCGACAGAGATAACGCTCTACGAAGCCGAAATTAGCCGATTGTCTCTTTCCAAAGGTCGATGTGCAATATTTATATCGCCGGGTACTGTACACCAGTCACAAAATGAACAGTCTTTTATTATTTACATTTTTTATTTATTATTTAACTATAAGACTTAGTCTAGGTAGCATCAGTGTTGTTTCAATAAGGGATGTGAATGGCTATTACATATGAGTAAGACCCCTGTCCTTCAAACTAGGAAATTCCGGTATTTGAAGGACAGTTTACTTTAAAGGGATTTACACGTTTTACAAAATATTCATAGTTGCGTAATAACTCTTGACTCTAACCCGGACAGAAGTGTGAAGATGTAACTCCAACCTGGTAAAGTGGGGCTACCTTGACGGAACGCCATGTCACAAACCATGCTGCACCACCTATCCTGCCCTCTGTGTCCCAAAACATGCAGTCAGTCAAAGTGAACTCTGCGCTGCCACCGACAACGCCGTGGAAGTGGCCAAGTTTTGGGAGAACAAGATTTAAAATATGGTGCCAGCGACACGAAGAAGAAACATAAACCTCCTTCTGACGCAGTCGGGTAAAAAGAAAGGGATTAAAAGTTGAGTAACGTTACCATCTCATCTTTCCAGGCATGGGCCGAAGCCGTAGCCTCGACGCAACAAACGGGACCGGCGGGCCAGCCCGGCCCGAAATCCTCCGGGTGGCCCGTGATCATGTTCTTCGGCGTTTTGGCCGCTGCGCCTTACATCGTACTCAAGATGCTGAGTCGGCTCAACATGAGTGTGCAGGAGAACTGTGAGTACTACTAAAATAGGTATAAAGACCATAATCGTTTGCAGGGCAAGTCGAGGTGGCAGTTAACATACATATAGTGCAAAATCGTCAATTTTCAGCTCAGAAATCATGTTCATGAAACAAGATTTTGTAAGATATAGCAATGACTTTTCCGTCTGACACAAATGTTTTTTAGTCATCTTTGTAAAAACCGTGTAAGATTATCTTCACGATTGAGTAAATAGATTTTGATCTTATGAGCATATTAACATTGATGATTTCACTTATTTCAGTGTTGCTAGTTGATAACAAATTATACAATATTCACCACTCCAAACCAATATGTTTCATGAGTACGCTCCTGATGTAATTACTACGCCTATCAAAATTGTGATAGTGCGAAAAAGGGACAGCACTATTCGACCCGTTAGCTCCATGTCTTTCGCGCCTCGTCTTTTTAGGAAACATCACCAGATCTTCTAAAAAATGTTCTTTCCTAATGAAATATATTCCTTACAGTACAAGACCCGACAACCTGGCAGGAACCGTTCCGAGCCTACAGCAAGTTCAACTTCACCGCTCCCAGCCCCCAAGAGTTATCCTTCCAGGAGAAGCAATCCTTGACTGTAGCTCCTACACATCTTCAGCCCCACCTGTGGAATTCGGGCTGGTTGATGGCATCCCTTGACGGAAAGACCGCAGGTCTGGTACCCACTAATTATATCAGGCTCATCAACCCAGCTCAAGCCCAGAATGTCAATCAACCCGAAAGGCGAAATAGCGCTGATGCTACTCACGATGCCAATTTGAGGCAAGGCTCTTAATTGTCTGGTTTAGGATTCTTTTTATGCTTACTCTGTTTTCTATTTTTTACATTACAATTTTGAATTGCGAATTGCTCAATAACACAAAAAAAACAACTTTTTTTTATTCTAGCAATGTTGCACACTTGTAGAATGATATTCGTGTTAACCCTTGCTACTAATTAAATACATAATAAAATTTGTATATGAGTGAGTAAATAGTGCAACAGGACTCACGAAATTAATTATAAATTGACGATCCCTGCAATGGGAAACTTAATATGTATAAATAAATAGAGTAAGCACAACGTATTTATTAAACCATCCAAAAGCCTGGGTGCCAAAGTAATACTCGACTGACTGTCAACTTTCACTTGGAGTGGGAATTGTGAATTGTTAAAAGAAAGAGAGAAAATATGAATTACAGGCCGTTCACAGTTACTTTACCTCTGGTTTTGCATCACTGTTAAAATCATAGTGACCTTTATCCTCGTTACAATAAGGTTGGTTTTGGGTTGCTGTCACTAACAAGTCTGTCAATATCACAGTGATATTTACTCTCGTTACAATAAGGTAGCTGTTGGGTTGCTGCTGTCAGAGGGATTTCACCTGTGACATCAAACATAAACACTGCCATAAACGATCCTTTTGATCGTTTCATGCTCGAATCACGTTGACAGGGGGCGCTGTTGGCAAACATTTGGGCAATTGTTTTATGAAATGTACAAGATGGCGGAGTTAGGTTCGATTTTGGCCACGCGCCAAAACAACCATAAAGGTAGTTTTATAGCAACGAGAATAAAGATCACTGTGCAAAATTAGAAAGGTTAAATAAAGTATCTGTGAAAGGTACGTAAATATTTTCTTTTTTTTTTTTAATTAATATGAAAAGACTGTGAATGTGTGCTGTTTCGGCCTTGGCCCGGTTTGACTGGGCATTTTTTGTAGTTTGATATTCTGGAAAAAAAAATGAAAGACTTTTGATAGAGAAAAGACTTTCTTGTAAGCAAAGATATTGATCATCGGGACCTCTATTTTAAAGTACATAATACGATTCTGTACGGAGGATTTTTTGTATGACGAAATGACAATATTTCGACACTTAAAAATGTCCTAAAAGGCTTTATATCCGTTATGAAAATTCGCGTAAATTTTTTTTTCGCGTTGGATATTATTTGAAGGTTAAGATGACTTATCAACATTGAGCCATACATTGTGCTCTCAGGAGAAAGAGCAATGGCCATTTTGGACTAGAAAAAAAAAGAATTTGTTACCGTGATTGATGATCAGTGATCGGACTAGGTAGATTGATTTTTGGTACTTGTATCACAAATGCACACAGAAATAATAACATGGATAAGCCATTTTTCCGGAAAGTAATTCCGGTATTTCCGGATTCAATTAAATATTGTTAATGTTGGTAGTGATATTATTACTACTCAATTCAAAATTTAAAGGAAGGTATCAAAACTAAATTAATTCATTATTTATCTGTTGAATAATAAAAACAATCGAATTCCGATCGAAGCTTTAATATTTATTTTTTATTTTTAGCGTTTTATGGCTAGATCTTTTATAGATAGATATACATTTCGGCTAACTAATGAAATTCTGACTACCACCAATTCCGGAGGAATGTCCATAGTAATATATACGTTTCGGATCAATGACCCCAGTTCAATCTACCTACTCCGATCACTGTTGATGATACTATTACCAAAATGAAGTACCTACCTACTCATCATCGATGGATATCATTAATTTATTTTAAAAAGCAGGGGAAACGATAGTTAATTGTTTTCCAAAAATACAGTTGAAAAATAGTCATGTGTTCAGAAATAAGATATATTATCTTAATTTTGAACGCATTACAATTTTTTACGTTCCTAGAGACACAGCATAACTTAGTGTTGATTAGCTAACCTTTTAAAAATCAAAATTACAGCAACTAGTAAAATCGAGCCATTATAAAACAAGTTTTTATGAAATAGGAGTTTGAACTGTGATATTTTACAGTTCTAGTAGTCAGACGAACGAAATGAAGTTATGATTTTGGGCTGATTTTTCAATCGAATAAAAATAAAAAAAAATTCCAAAATTATTCCTCGGATAAAATTATCTGGCGTTTGAAAAATCAACCCTTAATAATGTAGTAGCATTTGGGAACAAACTAGTTTGTGATGTTGCTCCTTATATCAATAAACTGGGAGAAAGCAGAACTCTGTAGATATTATCGCTATTTAGTAAACTGTACGGACGCCAGCACATCAACCTACCACAATCTGTCAGATTTGTTTAATAGATTTTCAACTTTATCGCTAAAGCATAAGGTTCAAAGTTGATTGGGAAAATCTGACAGATTGTGGTAGGTTGATGTGCTGGCGTCTGTACAATTTCAAGGGGGATGCGCTAAAGTTGCACGCGAAATTAATTTTTTTTTTAAGTTTTTTTTTTTTTCAATTTGCATGTTAGTATCAGGTTGTATGTTGATTAAAATATGATTCGCGACCGTAACAAATATGGCTTTACAGAAATTATACACATTATAATCAGGAATGACATGATTTCATGAAATAGCCATTCAATACGGTAATATGAACTAAGAATTGTATTAATGATTTTTATGATTATAATTCTATAATTAATTATTTTTGACGTCCGCGAATCATATTTAGATCAACATGTAACCTGATACTGACCTGCAAATTGCAAAAAGCGTAAGGAAAATTGAATTTTGCGGGCTGTCCTGACACTATAGCCTTGAGGACTGGTTATAATCTGTAAAGTAATGGGTAATTTTTAGATTTTGTGACGTTTTCTATGATTATTCTATGTTTCCTATTTGTATCTTTCCATACTTTTTCGTCTCAATTATTCATTCCAGTTTGATTTGATGTTTTAAAAGATTGTGATGTCGGTGGTTTTGAAGAATGGCCCTTTTTCTAGTGACTTGAAATTTTATTATGTATTAGTATGGTATAATAGGTGTAAGTAAAAGTAGGTAGGTAGGTGTTCATAAATAATTCTGTGCATTTCACAAATTTTAATAATTTGTGAAATACATAGAATTAATCAATGCAATGCATAAATTTAGTCTCAAAATATTTTATTTTCTTTGGTAAAAGGAATGGTGTAGGTGCAAATAACTTTTTGTGTAAAATTTAATTTAAACAAATGTGATTGGTTTCTTTTGGATTATTTTATTTAACTCTTCGTGTTATTGGGAAAAAATTGCCATAAATTATCCACACCAAAATTCAGACGGAATGACGACCAAATTATTTAATTTGACCAATTTTTTCTTTACTGGGCCAATTTCTCGGGCAAAAATTATTAATGTAACAAATTGTCAAACACGCGGTGTACGTTACCCCAGCAAGAAAGTGTCTCCTAGAGTTATAGGAGTAGAACGTATAATATGTGCCCTATCTGCTGTAAATGTGCCCCCAAATAAAAAATGTGTGCCCCCTGTCGTTTTGGAAAAAAACGGAAAAAAACGATTCCTGCTGGGGTAACGTTTTTCTAGCAGGAAAATTCTAAACGAATGATCGGAGAGAGAAAAATTGTGCATGGCCAGAGAGCTTATATGTGTGCCCTAATGTGCCCCCAAAAAAAAAATCTGTGCCCCTTCAGGTTTTCGAGATATTGCATTTCCTGCTGGAGTAACGTTTTGATGAATCGTATATCTCTACAACCATTGCATGTGCCCCTGTAGAGTAAACATACACGAGTAGCTCTTAATGTGTGCCCCTTAGTGCCCCAATTAGTTTTAAGAAAATATTTATAGTTTTCAAGTTATAGCGGTTTTATGAAAACCCGAAAAAACATCGCAGCGCCTAAATTAGACAAGAAACAAGTTCGCTGAAAACTGTATTCGGTCCTTCTTGACGCTAATAATAACCATACAAAGTTTCAAAACTATTCATGCATGCGTTTTTGCTAAAAGTCAAAACGATGGTGTCCTAACTTTGACGGCAAAATACAAGGAACCGGCTCAATCCGAAATGTGTAGGTGTAAACCAAAATCATGTGCCTTTAGTCAAAAATATATGGTGAAAATATTCAGCTTGGAATGTTTCGCATTAAGTAAATATTAACAAATAACCAAAATATGTAAGCAACGGCTGGTTATCCGACCAAATTTGAATGACTACTAAAAAGCGACGGATTCATACATATCGATGACCTTCTTTACTTTACTCACTAACCGGTTCACACGTGTTGTGCCTGAGTACACTGACTTACAAAAGTAATAAGTAATTAAATAAAGTTGTTATTGGATTATATTCTACTAGCTGTTTCTATGACGTTACACATGATTAAGTACATTATAAATAGTAGCCTAAGTGCTATTCCAAGGTAAGCTATCTTCTCGATTCTAAATTTCATTAAAATACATCCAGTAATTTATATACTACTAAAAAGAGGTAGCTCTTTTTTGTATTTAAATAAAAAGCCCGTATTTGTCTTTTTATATTAGGTACATATATATTTATTGAAAGAGATTAGATATCGCTAAAGATACCTAAAATCGTGTACTGCGCATGTCAAACCACGTGGTGTGTCAAGTCTCATCTTTCGTGGCACGCATTGTAAGTTTTTCATCATTAAGGGGAATGCTCCAACTAGCCCGCGGAATTCAAAATTTCTTGCGTTTTTTGCAATTTGCAGGCCAGTACTAGGTTGTATGTTGATTAAAATATTATTCGCGGTTGTAAGACGTATGTAGTTACAGAATTATAATCATCAAAATCACCAATACAACCCTCCAAGTTCATAAAGGCGTAGGAACAAAAAAAACAGAAAAAAATTGAATTTTGCGGGCTGGTTGGAGCATTCACCTTACTTAATAGAAGATTCCCTTTTTTCGCCTCCCCACACCGCTGCATATATCTCTGGCCCCGCGGCATCCGCTGACGTCGTGTCGCAAGGAGTCGCTTTGTCTAGCTTGGAGAAAGTGAGAGACTTAGATGAATAACTGATCTGTGATTTAAATAATAATGACTACACAACGTGCAAATAATTTCTTTGATCTGTGATTTGAAGCAATAATTACTTTAAGAATTAAAATTAAGGGAATAAAAATAATAATTTCCACATCAACAAGCGGTTTCATTTATTATAGTCACAAGGTGCATTTAATATATTTTTTAATTAGCCCCCAAAACTTTTGAACGCGACTGTACGGACAACAGCTTAGGTATAATACGTCCAATAAAGAAGGTCATCGATATGTATGAATCCGTCGCTTTTTAGTAGTCATTCAAATTTGGTCGGATAACCAGCCGTTGCTTACATATTTTGGTTATTTGTTAATATTTACTTAATGCGAAACATTCCAAGCTGAATATTTTCACCATATATTTTTGACTAAAGGCACATGATTTTGGTTTACACCTACACATTTCGGATTGAGCCGGTTCCTTGTATTTTGCCGTCAAAGTTAGGACACCATCGTTTTGACTTTTAGCAAAAACGCATGCATGAATAGTTTTGAAACTTTGTATGGTTATTATTAGCGTCAAGAAGGACCGAATACAGTTTTCAGCGAACTTGTTTCTTGTCTAATTTAGGCGCTGCGATGTTTTTTCGGGTTTTCATAAAACCGCTATAACTTGAAAACTATAAATATTTTCTTAAAACTAATTGGGGCACTAAGGGGCACACATTAAGAGCTACTCGTGTATGTTTACTCTACAGGGGCACATGCAATGGTTGTAGAGATATACGATTCATCAAAACGTTACTCCAGCAGGAAATGCAATATCTCGAAAACCTGAAGGGGCACAGATTTTTTTTTTGGGGGCACATTAGGGCACACATATAAGCTCTCTGGCCATGCACAATTTTTTTCTCTCCGATCATTCGTTTAGAATTTTCCTGCTAGAAAAACGTTACCCCAGCAGGAATCGTTTTTTCCGTTTTTTTCCAAAACGACAGGGGGCACACATTTTTTATTTGGGGGCACATTTACAGCAGATAGGGCACATATTATACGTTCTACTCCTATAACTCTAGGAGACACTTTCTTGCTGGGGTAACGTACACAAACACGCGTAAACGGCTGAGATTGGTTGAATGATTTATCAACTCAAAAACGGTGAAGAAAATCATCGCGAGGAAACTGGCTTGTTCTAGAACCAAAAATTCGAAGACATATTTGTTATCTACCAAGACCAACCCGCACTGGGCCCTCATGGTAGATTATAGCCCACTCCCTCTCAAAGAGAGGAGGCCTGTGTCCCATCAGTGTGAACTTACTATGATGTAGACTTACTATGCTAATCGCAGCAGCCGACTCACTTGACAATTTGTTACATAGTTTTGCGATAGGTAATTTTCGTTAGAGAAACTGGCCCTAAAACATCAATAATTTTGTACTAGTCAATGATGTTCTCTTCTTTATACAATATAGTATTTTAATATATTCCTGCGTCTCAAGCAAACATTTTGGCATTTTTTTTTTATTTATTATCTATTTATCAGATGTACAGACGCCAGCACATCAAGCTACCTGAAACTGTCAAATTTATCCAATCAAGTTTGAACCTTATGCTTTAGGGATAAAGTTGAAAGTCAATTAAAGAATTTTGACAGATTGTAGTAACTTGATGTGCTGGCGTCTGTACTATCAAAATATTAATTGAATCTTTTAAAAGAAAGGTAAAATTATTTAGGTACTCTTAACATAATCAGCCTATAGTGTTCCCACTGCTGGGGCACAAGCCTCCTCTTTGTGTGAGGGAGTGGGCCGTAATCCACCACGCGGGCCTAGTGCGGGTAGGTACTATTTAGGATATTTACCTAATTTTCTGTACAATGCGCGCCACGAAAGATGAGACTTGACCCCGCCTCCCCCGCTCTTTCCGCCGCCCCTATGACGTCCGGTCCCGTCCCGCACTCAGACCGCATACCGCTAAAGATACCTAAAATCTTGTACTGCGCAAGTCAAACCACGTAGTGTGTCAAGTCTCATCTTTCGTGGCACGCATTGTACGCGTATGATCCGACCAAAGTCTTCTTTTGCATTTTTCGACACCACCACAGGTTCATAATTCTTCTTACTCATCTTCTTTTGCATTTTTCGACACCACAGATTTATATTTCTTCTTACTCAATCCCGGAATATGTTTAGGTAAGATCTGAGGGGCAATTCCTGTAATTTTAAGAACATTCAGTCTGATCTTAGATTCAATCTGTTAAATATACCTCTAAAATCCCTACATTTTGACATTGTTGTCGTTGAGATGAGATAGATTTTGAACATTTTTACTTACGAGAATTGGCCTTCAGTTCTTCTAAGCCTGTCTTTCTTTATGTGTATGTGCTAATTTTAAGGCAAAAAACCACTTACCGAAATAATAATAAGACTCGATTCGCCCCTGGATCATAATACACATGATACATTTTGATCGCTTGACGAGTTCTGCGGGCGATAAATTTATTTATCATATTTATAAGCTCTTCTATTAAAGTATACACAATTATAATCATTATTATCAAAATTGAATACAATTATCAGTGAACGTGTCAGGACTGATTTGATGAATAAAGTCGACATTTTACAAAATTTGTTTTTTATTTTGTAGCATAACCTGCACTGCACCCCAATTGTGTTAGACTTTCCATCACAATTCGAAGGATTTTAAAGGAAATTCCTAATATATGACTGTGATGAATGACTGCCTTCTTGGTCTCGTGGTGACAAGCGTTACTGCTGAGCATGAGGTCTCTTCATTGACGACGTAGTTCACAGAGTACTTTTTTAAATCCTCCTCCTTAGAAACTGACCCATCTCAACTAATCGCTCTATGTCGCCACGAGCCGCCATCATAGGTAAAGTCTATTCAAACTTTGTTTCAAATTAATATTATTTCAAGTTAAACAAATATTAGCTTTATTTTATTGGTAATTAAGTTGATTTCAGTGACTAGCACTATTGAAAAAGTTATAAAAATGTTTGAAGTTGTAGCAGAAACTGAAGTTTATGGTATAGGATTTAAAGTTATTTTTCCATAAGTCATATTTGTTTACATTTTTAGGACCATATTTTTCAATAATGAATTAATGAGTAACAGTTTAGTTGGATTGTAACAGCTCTGAGATCTTAACTAGTTGCCAAAAACTTCTACACGTGCCCGGTATAATAAACACGTGGCAATAATTGCAAAAAATTATCAGTTCATTGACCCAAATTACACTGGCAGAATCTCTTTTATCTGTGTAATTGTTTCTTTTAAACTACACAATGGATACTGATGTGGTTTTCACCATCATTTGGAGAATTCATTCTGGCACGTTTATGTGTATAAATAATTCACTAAACATCGTAATTTCTGTCGCAAATTGGACCCTTGCAGAGTACGCGGACGGGTCGCTTGTCGTACCCTGCGTCCTAACAAACTGATCATTCGCGTGAATACGCGATCATGCCACTTTTTGCTCGGAAAACGGGAAGGCGCCCTCTGTCCACCTCCACGCAATTGGTTTAAATGAACGCGACTGTCGCGTGTTCGCACGACGATGTTTTTGGTTACGACGCGGCCTTAGTATAAAGAAAAGTCTAGAATATTTTTTTAGGTTTATTGTAAAGTCATATTCCTAAGTTTACAAGTAGGGTTCGGGGAATTCAAAGGTAACTTCGCGCCCCGTCAGCTTCTTGTATACCGACTGGAAAGTGTCCACCTGTGAACAATGACAAAACTAGATGAGTACATGGCACTTCAATAAAGCGAACTGGAAATGATACGGTAAATCTGCTTAAAGTATCTTGAATGCAAGTCACAGGGTCAGATATGCAACGCCCACGTGAACCACTTAGTGCCAGTTTCTCTTACGAAAACTATCGCAAAATTTATGTGACAAATTATCAAGAGCGCGTAAACTACTGTGGTTAGTTGTATGATTTATCGACAGCCCATAGCATCACTTGACTTGCATTTAATTTAGACGACTCGATAATTTTAGTTTCAGAAATTCCGGTGTTGGTCCATAATGCAAACTTAGTTTATAAATGCAGCTGGCAAGCAAACTATCAGTAAGTGTGCATAATATATTTATTTATACTAGCAAAGTGCTCATGCAGATAGTTTCACAAGCGTATGGATACGCGCATAGGTATACTGGACGAGATAAGACGCTCTAAGTATCCGGAGATGTGCATACTACGTGTGTGTAAAAAAATGGCGTACATGTGAAGGAGTATGGATCCCTCAACAAAATGTATCTCAAGCCGTACGCCATACGCGTATGCTTACTATAATAAAAATGCTCCGCTAGAGTCCGTCTCACAAGAAAAGTCCCGCGGTAATAAGTGGAACTGAATGAATGGAGCAGCGCATGACTGTAGTGCCTCGTCTGCAAGAATTCTTTTGTGAAAGAGAATTTAGAATCGAAATATGACTGGCATACTGTGCGTTGTCATCATTCCTACTACCAAACAACAGAATGAAACAATAGGTTATGAATCTCTAGTTTTGAGCAAGTGTCCATTTTAATACTCAGATCAGTTTAATTAAATAAACGATTGATGGACTGTGTGAAACATATAGCTAGAAAGGAGGTGACTACAGAGATGACAATTAATTGAAACCGGTTGGAAAAAAAGGGCATTTCACATTGGCCCAAATAAATTGGGATAAGGACGAGAATAACAATCCTCACCTTGTGTTCAATAGTGGTCTGCTGGTTCTTGTCGAGGTGCACCTTGATGAGCTGGGAGCCGTCCAGCTTGATGCGGATGCGCTTGCCCACAATCTCTGCGGGGAACACGAGGTCCTCCAAGATGGCGTCGTATACTGACGTCAGTGTCCTGAAAAATTTAATAGTAAGGATTAGTTCACTGGTAAATAATATTCGTGCTTGATGATACATTTTTACATGGGATATTAAAATTAAGATTGAAAGGACACAAATTTTTAAGGCTAAAATAATGATTCTTGAGCACTTAATAAAGGGTTGTATGGTGTACACAATAATCTTAACAAGACAATATGTGCACTATCTAGCTAGTAATGGCAATAACTAGATACCTCTGAGCTTGATTGCCAATGCTGAACATTGATCAATTAAATTAACAATATATACAAGGCGCTCATTGAATACCCTGAGCAACCTCAACATGTTAATATAATTATGCTCAGGAGCTCAGGTGTTTGTTTTGTTTTTAAATCAAACATGTTATTTATTTAATGAGTAGGTTTTTTTTCACATGGCATTGCTGTTAGTACACCATTTCAGCATGCTTGTATGGGTGATGAAAAAGTTGTCACTTTTGAGCTGTTCTATTATGCTCTGTCAAATAAAGGTAAACGGTATTTACCTGGATCTGGGCCTCTTTTGTTTGTTGGCTACGCGCGTTTTGTGGCTGGGCTTGGGCAGAATCTTGCGGTCTCCAACGAACACGACGTGTTTACCACTGAATTTCTTTTCCAATTCACGCACCAGCCTGATCTGGATCTTCTGGAATGCCTTTAGCTTGGGCATGGGCACGTAGATGATGATAGACTGGAAACAGAAAATTCATGATTGAGTTATTATGAATGAGAGGTATAGAAGATAACTTTTTTTATATTTTGTTTTGACTATAATTGGACAGTGCAGGAAATTAAAGTATGGTGCAGACTGCCCTGGTTTAAAAAAGATACCATTTCTTAGCAAGTAGTTGCTAAATCTGCCTTCATCGAGATTTAGTGACTATATCAAACATAATAATAATGTTTAAACATTTTGATGTGCAAGATAGCAAAACATAACAGCAGTATTCGTCAAAGAGGGTGGACATGCCAGTCTGCACATGCAGTACGATATCACTAACACCCAACAAAATAATTCATAAATAAGGTTTGTTAACTTTTATTGACAAGTATCTACTGAAAGTATTGATTTGCCCCCTTACTAATAAACATATTATGTCAGATGAATAGTTACACACCAATTTCTCTCTTTCAGTCATCAGTAATTTGACTATCGAAAGAAGACAAAGCATTGTGTAACTATACAACATTCATTAGTAAGGGGTTACTGTGAGAAACTGTCAATAATTAAGTTGTTCAGTTAGTAAGGCTACCACATTTAAGTCTTGTGAATGATTTACTTTACAGGTTAGTGAGCCTTAGCTGGACATGTCATTCAAAATACACATGGACAATTTTGACATTCAATGCCATAAAAACTAATTTTATGTGGGTCATCCATAAAAAGAGAGTGAAAACTATAGTTCTATAATAAATCCAGGTTAGTTCCTCTTACCTTTTTGTTGTGCAGTTCGATTTCCTTAGCCTTAGTAATGTACAGCTCCCTAAGTTGCGCCTTCAGGTCGGAGTTGGTCTCCAACTCGACCAGGGCCTGTGAGATCGACGTCTCGAAGACATCGGGCTCGGCCGCGCTGGCTTTGATGATCTTAGTACTCATCTGCAACGTACAAACACTAATACAGAATACCACTCCAAACTTTTAGGTTAGAAAACTTTATTTCACGATTTTAACTTTTTAATTCAAACTTTCACTTCAAAACTCAGCCACAATACCACATACACCGTATATTTAGGCGTTTTGTATTATATTAACAGTAATCTTATCAAAATAGCACTTTCAGAAACCAAAACAACGTTGGACACCGAGGGAACGGATTTGTCACCACAAAATATCTAAGTAATCTTTACCGTTAACAAAGTATTATTGTCCCAAATAGATTACGTGATTAATATAGAAATAGAAACACGAATTATTTGTCTTACAAAACGCATAAATACATTAAAATAATCCAATATTTCATAAGGACAGCTACCTTGAGAACTATACGGGAGAGAAAGAGACAGAAACGTAGTGTTGTCAGCATACAAACTAAAATCTACTCATAAAATACTTTAAACAAAGGGATGGTTATTTCCATTGACTTATATTACTTTCGAAATGATTGGTTATTTCAAATTACAAATTATCAAATTAGTATGACTAAATCATAACACGGATACCCAATTTTATAAAAGAAAAATCTATTACAAAAGAGTAGAACACCTGTGTAGCCTTTTTCCCAACTATTTTGGGGTCGGCTTCTGAATACAATGCGCGCCATGAAAGATGAGACTTGACCCCGTCTCCCCCGCTCTTTCCGCTGCCCCTATGACGTCCGGTCCCGTCCCGCACTCAGACCTCATACCGCTAAAGATACCTAAAATCGTGTTCTGCGCAAGTCAAACCACGTGGTGTGTCAAGTCTCATCTTTCATGGCACGCATTGTACCAGTATTTGACATGAAGTAACTGCCTATCCGACTTCTACAGCCCAGTAAATAGGTAACACTGGTAACATGATGCCACTTAGCAAGACTTTTCGTCACTGGATCATTAAAACAAAATGTTGTCCATTAGTCCACCTAGTCTTTAGGCTCTTTTTACACGGCACGGTATTTTACGGTACGGCATATAAACCGCACCATAGAAAAAACGTCTCGCTCAACAAACTTTTATAGTGATCCAAACAACACTGACGGCCCATGCATACACACGGCGAATTAACCACAGTTTTTCACGGCAAGAAAAACGTGTGTATACAAAGGGCTCAGTGCAATTTGATGAAACCGTGTCATGTTTGATAAAAACCAACAAAAAGGAAAATCATTGAATAGCAAATAAAGTTCTCATCGCTTTTTTTATAAATAAACATACGATGATCAATTGAACAGACAAACTATAAGACCATTGCCACCTTGTAGGTGGTAGGTTATAGGTGTTACTTGTCTTATAATTTGTATTTTTTATGTGTTCTTACTATTAATTTTACGAAAACGAATTATTGTATGAACATTTTTCATTTTTCATCATTTTTCGGGCTTAGTGTTTCATACTGGGGAGCGGGCGCGGAGCGGGTGCGGCGCGGCGATCTCAAACATATGAACTATGAACTTCCTTTGAGTGTCCATATTGGGCACGCGGGCACGGCGAGCGGCGCGGGTTGATCAGCGCGGGGAGCGCGCGGGCTGCTCGGTGCGGGGAGCGCGTGGGCAACTCACGCCATAGCTCGTTCATCCAAGTAGATGCGCGCCGCGGGCGAGAGGCGCGCGCGGACGGCCCACATGGGGACCGGGGTTTTCAAATTAGTTCGAGCTTTTTTCTAGTAAAAATAAGTCTTCTTCATCCATATTACATTTTGACAAACACTGGACACGACAACATGCAGAACGCTGCCGCGCTCCTGTGCGGACAGGCAGCCCGCGCACGTACCCGCACCCGTGCCCGCCCCGCGCCCGCGTCCACCCTGGTCCCCAGTCTGAACGGACACTTAGTGTATTCATTGTTGTCATTACCCAAAATCTAGTTTTTAGGGTTTCCTACCCAAAGGGTAAAAACGGGGCCCTATTACTAAGACTCCACTCTCCGTCCGTCTGTCTGTCTGTTACCAGGCTGTATCTCATGAACCGTGATAGCTAGACAGTTGAAATTTTCACAGATGATGTATTTCGTTTGCTGCTATAACAAAAAAAATTAAATAATAAAAATAAAATAAAGTTGAAATTTAAAGGGGTTTAAAATAAACGTTTTTTTGGCGTTTTATGCCTTGTGGTACGGAACCCTTCATGTGCGAGTCCGACTCGCACTTGGCCGGTTTTTGACTTGAAGCATTTCCTGATTTGTGGCTTGATATCCGGGCATTCCTTTCCCAGTAATTACATTTATTTTTAAATATAGCAATATTTACATATCGTTCGGAAATTGTAAATTTTTGGGCTTATTTTGTTTTACAAAAATTACTGTTAGTATTCTATTGCCACTTTAATTATATTTCAAATTGATTATAAAGAAGTCTAAGATATTATCTCCTTCCTGAACGCAGCACATTGGGTCATTTGAACAGCTGTTCGAAAACTTGGTTTCGAAATTGGACCAAAAGTCTCTTAATTAAAATGGGCAGCCAGCCAGCTTGAAACTGGGTTTTCTTTCGAAAATTATGTAGATTGTTATTTATTCGTTACAATAAAACATAACCCAAATGCAGCAAGCTAATTATTGGTTTTAGGATTTAGATGTTGTAAATGGTAAATCCAATTTTTGAATGTAACATACACGTAACAGAAAAAAATAACTTCTCAAGTTTGACAATTACTACGCGGAAAACGAGGCGGCAAGTTCAAAAGACTGTAGCCTACCCTTCGGGCGAATTAAAAAAAAATTAAGCTTGACAATCAACGATGACTGGAGTTTTTTTGCGGGATTTCTTCGAGTGAAGTCTATTTGGCTGTTTTAATTATTCGCAAATTGATTCCTAGTGGATATTGTGATGTAAAATTGGTGTAGCTTTGTATCTCAAGTGTCTGCGCAACTGGACAATATGTGTAATCATTGAAACAGACGCGATCCCGGTAAAATGGAGCTGAGAATTTTATTGTAGTTTTGGCTACCTCAGCGAAGTTTACCGGGAAACTTGATTCGATACATTTGCTGCCAAATACTCCTAATACATTAGAATGTGTACACCCATATTCTAATGTCTTGTTAGACTCAAGAAAAATACTGATGACTAGGCGGCATGGTCTCAGACCTTAGCCTTTAAAAAAAAAAAATCAACGATGACTGCAGGGTTGCCAACCGTACGAGGTTCCTCGTACAAATACGAGATTTGTGGTCTTCCGTACGAGGTACGAGGACACTATCAACCTCGTACAATTATGTACGAGATTTTGATAATATGGCCATACGAACATTTTGCATCACCATTATATAATAGTAACGTAACTCCAAAGAATGATGATTTCATGAAACAGTTATTCTTTGGAGTTACGTGGACTTAGAGAGTTGTGTTGATGACTTTAATGATTATAATTCTGTAAATATATATTTGTTACGGCCGCGAATCATATATTAATCAACGTACAACTTAATACTGACCAGCAAATTGCAAAAAACCAAAAAAAAAAAACAATTTCGCGGGCTACCCTGGCGCTTTCGCTTTAATTTTTTTTTATTTAACTTTAGTATTGATAATTTTTTTTTTAATTCAACACGAAATGATGTTTTATTTAGTAGGAAACTTGCAATAGTTTATTTAATTGAGTAAAAAGTCCTAAATCCAGTAGTTAAATATGCCTTAATATTGGTTTTAGCACGTTTTCGATGTATAATAAATGTACGAGGTTTGAAAGTCAAAATACGAGATTTTTAGCTGCATATGTACGAGGGATTTTTTTTTACCGTTGGCAACCCTGGATGACTGACAGACTGACACTGACAGTGAAATTTGACATTGACATACGACGAATGAATTCTTGTTACTTCTAATTTGTAGGATAAAATAACTATTATAAAAAATGATATAACTTCATAAAAACATAATTAATCCGTGTTACAACAAATGCAAGATCATTTTACTATAAAACACAAATAATTCTGTGTCTATCCAAATTTGTAGGATAAAATAACTATTATAAAAAATGATATAACTTCATAAAAACATAATTAATCCGTGTTACAACAAATGCAAGATCATTTTACTATAAAACACAAATAATTCTGTGTCTATCCAAATTATAATTTCATTTTCAAACAGAAATAAACCTACTCAGGAAATTGAGCAATATGTAAACAAAGATGTTAAATATTAGTATTTCAGCGCAATGGACGCCGAATATTGTATAAACAGACCTTGAATTCTTCCCATCGCGTGTTATACCAGCTGACTTCAGCTGAGTAAAAATGAAACCCACCGAAAATGGGTGAGTAATTATTTATTTATTATTTTGTAAGTACTGATTCTTCATAATTTTGTTTCAAATTTTTAAATATATAGTTTTAGTTAAGGTAGGATATTATATTTTTTATTTTAGTAATTAATAAGGTATAAATTGTCAATAGGTAAATTTAAATTATATTAAAACTGACGCTGCTGGAAGTGTCCTCACTTGTATTCAGATGTTAATGAGAACTTAATAATTAATGTCTGAATAGTCCTGTTTTGCTGTAAAAGTTTTGTGTCATTTTATCTTGACATGTTGTTTTGGTATGCTACATAAGATGATAACGATAAGACTTCATGTGTACAACAACATGAAAATTAGCCATCTTGAATATTACCACCAAACCATCCAGGTCTCCCACCTAGTTATCCCTGGGGGGGACACAGTACGGTTCGGTGACCACAGCCACGTGAATCAACCACTCTGCCATGCTCTGGAGCAAAAGATCCTGAGCTCTGGCACAGTGGTTGATATTGCCCTGGAGGAAATCGTACAGCTCCATTATGCGCAATCCATTTCCTCCGCACCATTCCTAAGCCCGTGTCGAAGGGAAGCCAGGCCAGGGGGGGGGGGGTAAAGAGCCCCCGGCAGCCTTCGCACCCCTTCTCTTCCCTTTCTGGGCAGGCCCGCCACAGGCCTTTCCGCCTGCACAGTGCCCAGCGGGCCTCCCTGCAGCTGTGCAGAGGCTGCAGTTTGGCGCCGCGGAGCACTGGGCCGCCTTGTGGCCGGCCTGACCGCAGCGATAGCACTGCTCACTGCGGTCTACAGAGGTGTACCGTGCCCTGACATGCCCAATGTCGAGGCAACGGTAGCACCGCAAGGCCCGGGGTTGCAGCAGCTTCACCCTCGCTGCAACCCACCCCACCAACAGACGCCCAGCGCCGGCGACTTTGTTTGCCGCTGCCACTGGGCACCGCACCCAGATCGCGCCGAGCTCGGAGGCGTCGACCCGAATCTCGCCCGGCCGCACGTTCCCGGGCGGACAGCCACCGGCTTTGGCGACGGCCGCCACGACCTCGGTCGAAGTCGTCGAGTCGTCCAGGCCGTCGACGCGCAGTTCAGCGGTCTTCATCGGCCTGGACACCCGAACGTCCTCCGGGTTGAGGACCTTCCTCAGTTTGGCGGCCAGGACGTCCGCCTTTTCGCCGCCAGAGGCACCCGACACCTCTAGCAGTCGCGCCCCCGTAATCGCCGACCTCATTTTGAGGCCACACGGTATGCCAAGGTCGGGGAACGCGACTTCTTTCGCCTCCGTAAGGACCGCCTTATAGGAGACGCCCCTTTCGACCTACGGGCTGCAGCGTAATCACTACAGCCGCGGAGCGTGGGGCTCTAATCCTAGGCGGCCCCTGAGTCTTCTTGGGTGCCGGTGCCGGAGCTCTAGCAGGTATCGGTGGCGGCGGCGCCGTCTTCTTTTTACCGGCGGCCCCTCTTGACGACCGTCGTCCGGGTCTCCATAGTGGACCCGGGTGTGGTCGCTGAGGAAGCGGTCGCCGGGGGTGCGCCGGTCGGCGGGAGCACGGTCGGCGGGGCCCCGGTTGCCCGGGTCGCGGCCATCCGGGAAGTGGGCGCGGACTTTATGGCCCCTTCCGAGCATTTGATTCTTCGAACATATGAAAATCGGAAAACAAACAAATCGCATTTATGACTTTCAGTAAAATAAATTTCGTGATTTTTAGATAAAAAAAAAAATAGACTATAAAATTCGGACTTTTGCAAATCGGAACATCGAAATTCGAGATAAAATATTTCGGAATATTTGGGTGTTCTCTGCTGTGCCACGTGATGCAACTTGCAATGCGTTGCGTTTAGGCGGGGTTTGCCCCAATCTGCTATCTTTGCAACTAACGTCTTGACATTTTATAACAAAATAATTTAAAATCAATCATGCCATTTATGTGACTGTCGGTATTACAAAATACACAGAGTCAACAACTTGATACAAGTGCTGATAATGTAATCTCCTTGTAATAGTACGCGGCGGAACATACTGAGCCTATGTTATGTTGTAAGACTATCACTATGTATTTATTTTAGGCTAGACAATTCTATTTCTAAGGCTCTCGAGACATGTATAAAGTTCAGATTTGATAAAATTGTAATTCTTTTCATCACCATTGCTCTCAAAATGGTGAAGGAAAACATCGTGAGGGAACCAAATATTCAAAGATATGTGACATCCACCAACCCGCACTGTGCCTACGTGGTGGATTATGGTCCACTCCCTCTCATAGAGAGGAGGCATGTGTCCCAGCAGTGGGAACATTATAGGCTGATTATTGCATAGGTCTTTTCTTCTGCATTTTCGTCGTCCTCACTGCTGAGGATCGCGACCGCTGGTAACATGCTGCCACGCCTCTGACAGCCCTGAGCGCGTTTTCCTTCTATCGGATTCTATTTGCCGAGTCTGTGGTCCGTGGGCCTTATGGCCTTATTTCGTATGCGAGAATTTCAATGCTATAATTTTATTGATATTCCTCCCAATCTGATTATTCTGAATTTCTTTTGTTATTCCATTTGCTTCGTAATATGCATAGATGATAAAGATGCCATTAATTGTTGTCTTTACTTTCCAAAGCGGTATTTTTTGAGGAACCCTGCACGACTTCAGAGCAAGCTCGACTCGCCTGTGATAAAGCCACAAGTCCGCAACACGTGCGCTCCGCTGAAAACAGTACGCCCAGGCCCACGTCATGCATTGTATCGTGTACTCAATATATTTCCGCTTTTACATAGTGTACAATTTGATAAGAACTCTCCGCAGTGATCCTATAGCCGTTCCTCGGCTCGCGTGTGCTCCGTGCCTTTGTCGTAATTATCGTGAAAAAAAAAAGTTTGTGAGTTTATTTTTTTTATTCCTGTGTCTCTAGATTTAAAAATAGAATAGATGTTCATGATGCTCAAGACCAAATAGGTTTTAATTAAAAAGGTTATTATTTTAAGTGCATGGAATGGTTTGCATTGTAATAAATTATTCCTTGTTTAATAAATTACTAGTTTAGATTGGTTGTGTATACTTTACTGTGGCGCGATATTCTGAAACGTGTATAAAAATTATTGCTTTTACTACCGGATGCTCTGAAAAACATTGTATTTGAATCCTCCGTCTTCTTGAATACGTATTCGTGATTAGAACGTCAAACTATACTGTTGCTAAAACAACTAGAACTCCGTTCAATATTCAAATCAACAATGCTCAAATCTGTTTTCCCACACCACACTCACTATTTCTCGTAAAAATGCTCTGTGGTCTATACTGTTAAGTATGTTTGTAGGATTCCGTACCTCAATAGGAAAAACCGGAACCCTTACAGGATCACTCGTGTCTCTGTCCGTCCGTATGTCACAGCCAATTTGCTCCGTATCTAATGGACCGATTAAGTTGTTTGGTACACATATGAATCTCTGTGCCCCAAACACAGACGTGTAATGTAAATAAATCAATTTTGAATATGGGGGTCATTTTTGGGGGCAAATAGAAAAACAAAAAAGTTTCGCAATCAGTATCGTGTGACATATCAAATGAAAGGGCTTCTTACTGTGAAGATCTCAAATATATATTTTTTTCATAATTTTAAAGTAAATTGTATTAAAGTTACTTAAGAAAATAGACGAAAATTGACCATTCATACCCCCCCCTCCCCTTACCTCCGAAACTACAGAGCCTACATTTTTGAAAAAATACAGAAAATAGTTCTATATAATAATATATAGATTACAGGAAAACCTATAAGAAGTCTGTGGTCTTAAAATTATTTGGTAAATATCTCAATATTGTGCGTACAAACTTACAATTTCAGTTGGAATGTATGGGAGAACATGTTTTTCAGCTACAATGTTAAGTTTGTTCTTGGGATAAATTCATTCCAACTACGGAACCCTCCATTGTGCGTGGCCCGACAAGCACTTGGCCGGTTTTTTTTTTTAAAAGCCTCTAATGTCCTAATCCTGGGCAAAGGCCTCCCTACTCTCTTCCCACCCCTCTCTCTGTCCAGCTGCCAAGGACCAATGTTTACTATAGGAGTCCAGCTCATCCTGCCATCTCTCTTACTGTCAATTAGGACATTTTAAGTCAAGCACCTATCCCTGGAATGGGGGTTTTCGTGAAAATTTACGACACCAGTTGGCACCACTTTGACAAGAGGTCTTCCATTTCGACAATAAATATAAAATATACGATGACGTTCATCATTCGATTCATTCATTCGTTCATCATTCCGTCATGACTAAAGAAAATATAGGCTCTTTGACAGATGCCTGGACCTGACGTGTCAGTGCTGCCACCTAGCGAACGTCATTTCAGAATACCCTCATTGGTCGTAAATTGGTAAGAGTAGCTATGGCATCCAGTAAGTCCGTGGTGCCAACAACCCGCACTGGGCCCGCGTGGTAGATTACAGCTCACTCCCTCTCGAAGAGAGGAGGCTTGTGTCTCAGTAGTGGGAAGATTATAAGTACATGCTAAGTCCTTGGTAGAAGCCAATAATATGTTAGCTATTCATTCAGGTGATTATCTGAATTGATAACATTTATTGCCTAATGAAATACTAATCCTATCAAAATGATAATTCTTATAATTTGAAGAGCTGTCGCCTATCACTCAACGTGCGCTTTCTATATATTTAGTTATGTAGTAAATACGGTTAAATGGTGGATAGATTTTGATAACATTTTCCTTAATTAACGTGTTTTTTTCCGGGAAGTAGACGTTCGCTGTTTTTATTTGTAACTAGCTTCCGCCCGCGGCTTCTCCCGCGAGGTATGTCGATAAAAACTATCCTATGTCCTTCCCCGGGATGTAATTCTATCTCTCTGCCAAATTATATCGAAATTCACTGATGGTTTAGGCGTGAAAAAGTAACATACAGACACAGAGTTACTTTCGAATTTATAATATTAGTAGCGATACAAAAGATCATCTAGTAGGTATTGTACTTTTGTGTGTTGTGCTGTCTTTTTGTGTGCGCCAAATAAATGGTTTATCTATCTATATAAAAGCTACCTACATAAATCAGTACACAGTAAGAGCGCTTGTAGATGTCCGTTTTTTTCACCGGATAATGGACCGTGTTTTTTGCCGGATTCGCGGTGGTGTATGAATTATAATGAATGTGTGTACAATGTGTACATGCACCGGACATCGGTCCGGCGAACAATTTACGCCGGATGCAACACCGCTTCCCCTCGGCGCGACGGACACCGGTCCTGTATTATAAGAAAGGGCGGTCATCCACGCCAGTGTATTGGTGCGTGTTGACGCTGCGGGACGTATTGCCTATTTTCTGTGTAATCTCTGACTACCAGTCCAAAACTACGCATATAGACGGCAGTCCATCCATCCGGTAAAAAAATATGTATACAAGGATAGCCGGTATTGACGGTCCGTTATCCGGTGAAAAAAACGGACGTCTACAAGCGCTCTAAAGGTGGTATTACACCGGCGCCGGCGAGGCAAAATGGCAAAATTTCTATCCACGCCCTGCCCAAGGGCGTCCGTTACGACAAGTTAAGCCGTTGGTCACGGCTGTCAATCGTGGATCTTTGGCAGTCGTTATGGGTCGTCAGAAGCCCGAAAGTCTGACAACCAGTTTTACTAAGGGTTATCGTATTACCCAGTACCAGGTTTGTGAAGCTCAGATAGGCAGTCGCTCCATATAAAATACTGGTATTCAGCTGCATCCAGTTAGACTGGAAGCCGACCCCAATATGTTGGGAAAAGGCTAGGCAGATGATGATTGTGGAATCAAATGACACATTTCATTGACAAAGGTGGTGAAGCAGATAACCTTATAATGTAAATATTTTGCCTATACCAACCTTCAAATAGATATCAGTCAATCACTGTGATTTCAAGCAGTTGTTTGCTATTAAACTCACTAACTCTACTGAGCAATTATTAAGTCAATAATTCATCAACATGGTACAGTCAACAAAAGAGGTAAGTATGCAGGATCGTCGGATATAGTTGAAGTTTAATAAGAAACCGATGGATGTTCTCGAATAAAATGTAATTTTATTAGTAGAAAACAAACAGCTAATTTATCAAATTAAATTTCATTCGAAAACAGCAATCGGTTACTTACTAAACATCAACTATATCCGACGACCTGGTTAGTTATCTTCTTTGGTGACCGTACTTACTCTCATACCTACGACTTATAATACGTCTTTCCACTCTGCAAATAACGTGCACGCAGGTGATCCACATGATATTGCAATTACACCTACTTGCACAAGACTTAAGGTAAAGTCACTAATGCCAGACAGTGACCTAAAGGATGACACCTACGAGAAAATGTTCTTGTATTAAAAACAATTTTAGTAAAATGACTCTTATTACAATATCATAGGACACCTTGCACCATCTATGAATTGTTCTCAAAAACTCTCAACAGTTTCTAAAAGAAAATTTCAAAATGTCGTCAGTTGTTGTCAATCATGTAATGGAGTGAGCACGCGTTCCGCGTTTTCTTATTTTTTATGTTAAGGACGCCAAAATTTGAAGGTAAGTTTTGAATCGATATTTATTTAAAAAATACTTTTTACTCATTTGTCAATGTATCAATGATAAGTTGGGATAGTGATAAACGTGCTTTTCTTGTGTTTGCTAATATTTTTCTGATAAATTATGATATGTCTACTATTAGTTCCGAAAAATAATGAATATCTAATAGATGACAGGCGTGTCATCCATTGGTGTTTCAAGATATTAAATTCTTATGTTAGTTTCGGTACGGTTTTGAACTCTATTCCTAATGAAAAGATTACTGTAGAAATATCAACAATTTTGGATCACTTTTACTAAAGGTAGACATGGTGTCTATTATTGGGGTATACATGATGTCAATTATTGGTTCTATTGTTCCAGACGGATAATTATGCCGCCAATAAAAGGACAGATGTTTCGTTACTCTGAGCTAATATGGAAGCCGCTATTCAAGAATGCAGACGAGGAGTTCCGACGTCAACTGAGGGAAAAAAAATTGGAGTACCTAGGGTAACTCTGCTGAATAAAGGGTAAGACACCAATGAAACGAAAAATGGGAAGAACATGCTACATCTCATATGATACTGAAGCTCCAAACAAAACTCAGAAGAAAGAAGGAAAGAGAAAGTGCCAGCTGTTGTATCATCTTTGAAATGGCAAAGATACCATGAAAATAAAGAGAAGAAAAAGACTGAATTAGCGGATGAGAAAAAAAGAAGAGCTGAGGAAAGGAAAAAAAGAAAGAAGATACTGAAAAAGCACGAAAACTTATGACTGATAAAAAGTCATTAAAGAAAAGTAAAAATATTATAAAAAACAAACTAAAAAAGACTGACTATAATAGCTCAACTACCGAAGAAGAATGGGCAGAATCTGGAGACAGTGTGAATGATATTTCTGATGAAGTCACTGATGAGGAAAACGAAGAAGAAAGATATAAGGAAGAAAGTAGAATTAAGCAAGGTGATTATCTTATCGTTAAGTTTCCTGTGAAAAAGAGATATTACAAATATGTTTGTATTGTCCAAAAAGTAACTAAAACAGAAATTGAAGTTATGGCAATGGTAGCATGTGATGAGTCTAAAACAGTATTCAAACAAAATGATAGGGATATCAGTGCTATAACTGAATCTCAAATAATTAAAGTCCTTGATGAACCAAATATGATTATAGCTGGTGATTCTATCACCAGCTATAATCATATTTAGTATAATAGTAAGTACAAATTTGATAGTGCCTTAGAGGTTGATGGATAAGTAATTATTATCTAAGTTAATTAAGTATATCAAGCACACTGATGCCCTTAAAACTCCAACTGTATTAATTAAATATTATGTCAACTATTAGTGCATTTGACTGTCTACTTCAGGTGATTTTCTTTTTTTGTGATGTTATCTATTAGTACTTAAGACAATATAAAAAAAATAATTAATAATAATTAAAAGTATGTTGATTATTGGAAATTTTATTACTTATGATAGTTTTCTAAGATACACTGCATTCATATAAAAAAGCTTTGATTTGTTTTGTTTGATAAATATATAATTATTTTCATATAAACATAGTGTTTTCATTAAAGTGTCGAGCATTAGTGACTTTACCTTACCACTATGCAAGATACTCGCACCCAACTTTCCACTATGCCAGTTAGTTAGTGCGTGCCGGACGGCGCGTACGTGTTCCACGCGCGCCTCAAAGAGATGTCAGCATCAATGGAAGGGGCCCGTCAGGGCCGAACGAAGCCTGCCGGGTCAGCAGGATTGTCCGAAAGGGTTATCGCTGGCCCGGAACATAAAGGGCTGAGGAAGGAACACGGGTGGGTTTTAGTCAGTAAGAGTCTGACACTCCCTTCCGCTCCACCCAGAGCGTCAGAGGGTCATTTGATGATTACCCAACCTCAAAAAAAAAAAAAGTTGCACCCAACTTTTCACTCCGCAAGATGCTTGCGCCTAGATACCATAATTGCAAAGCATCTATAATTCTCTTTGATAATCACGATAACGCTTATTTAACATCACTAATCCATTACAACAGGGAAAGAATGAATTAATCAGTTTTATATCATACTTACAAGCTTTTCCAATTACTAGATTCAATACATTGATAGCTTATCAAAAAAAATCTTGTAAGGAGACACCTAATTAGAATGGTATGTTTCAGTTACGATTGGGAATTACTATCCAGATTTTGATTAATCGAATTATCCAAATCTACACATAACAGCGCCCTTGCCGGAGACGTGGGCTGACCGTACTCCGACAGAGGCTCAAAAAACTGTTTTGCAAAAAAAACCGACTTCCAAAAAGACATTAAACAAAGTGAAAAATAACTTTAATTTCGTAAGTCGGTGGTAAGCAACGAAAATGCGAACACAACAACGACTTACGACATAAAAGTTATTTTTCACTTTGTAGTGTCTTTTGGAAGCCGATTGTTTTTTTTTTTTTGTAAAAAAGTTTTTTCGTCAGTAATTTTGGTTTCAATGCAGAACCGATTTTAATGAAATTTCTATGGGACCAATCTGAAAGTATAACCTATTAAATAAAAAGAGAATTTTAGCAAATCGGCTTATATAACGACTCCTTACATTTAAAAAAAAATCGGTTGTCTGTAAAGTCGGTTTACGGACGATGGTTTAACGTGACAACGTCATAACAAAACATTAATTAAATTGCCGAACGCGGAGGCCGATTCGGCAGCGTTCGACATCATCTGTCTCTCATCGCTCGTTCCGCGCTCTCGCTTGCACTTCAAGCCGCCATGGCGTACAACGCTACAGCAGAGCAAGGCCGCGAGGTAACGCTACATGAGTCATGTTTTTTCGTGTGTGCAGCCTATCATCGATTTATTAGACGTTGTTATTACAATAAATGTTCAAATTGTTTACCATCAGCCTCAATACAAGCCCTACATCTTCTTAAAAAAGATCTACTTATTAGTCGGGCATATCTTCAAGAGTTGATCTCCTCAGCTGCTTGAGAAATGCGTTCACGCAGGTCGGCTACGTTCTCAATGGGCTTATTTATTGTAATAAAAAACGTTATTTCTCTATCTGACTTGTATTCCAACAAACCTAAATTAAACTAGATCAAGATTTTTCATTATTTTACTAACTTTTTTTCACTTTTTTCACTTTAATAAAAGTGGCGTCACTATCTGTCTCGCTCACTCATGGCAAACATACCCACTATCCATCTCTCTCATCATTTTGCCTTAAAATTAAGAACCTACCTAGAGCTTGTGCGAATCAAAAACATTTTAACTGAGATAGCAAAAATCGGGTTACTTGAGGTTTTAATTTTTTTACTCTTTTTTATTGTATAGAACTAACAAGTATTGTACCATTTTAGAATTCTGATTAAATGCACCAACTTTTAATGCCACTTGCCAAGGCACTCTAGTACATTTTTTTTAAAGGAGGGCCTATCAAAGTCGACGAATCTTGAAAATTTTAAATTCGTAGTTTAACGAATAGTCTCAATTCTCGGAAACTTGAGGCAATTGTGTCATTATTTTTTATTGGGATTCTAGAAATGTTATTTAGGATTACGTTTCCAAAGTTCAAATGAACAAAAATAAAAAAGAATAACCACAATAACCGAAAAATGTTACAGTTTGATCAAAATTCTAGGTTTTTCTTAAAATGCCCATAATTTTCAAACTGCATGGGATAGATTTTTTTTTCAGATTTTTCTCGTGATGGTTATGATCAATCCTGTCACCCCGTTTCGGCTTGACGTTGAGTTCTGGGACACCCTGTATTTACAATGGTCCAGTTTTGGTTTTATTTAGGTATTTATCTATTGATATGGATGTACTTTTCGGGCTATGGTTACGAATAAAATTGTTAAAAGCTTTCGAGGCCGTGAGTAGAAGCTATACCCTTAATATAAATCAGCCTGGCTTGCCATGTGGTAAACAACTTAATGTATCTTTTTAACTAAAATTAATGGCTAAATGTGCTGCTAAGCGCAAAACTCAAGAATGGCTGGACCAATTCGGTTTTTTTTTAAATATTCGTTGAAGTCTTAGGAAGGTTTCTATGAAGAGAAGAAGGGTAGGTAGGCATGTACGTAGATAGGTAGGTAGGTATGTAGGGTAGGTACCTACCTACCCTACATACCTACCTACCTACCTGCCTTAGCCTAACTACCTACCTACCCTGCCTACCTAGGTAGGGTAGGTAGGTAGTTAGGCTAAGGCAGATAGGAAGGTAGGGTAGATAGGTAGGCAGGTAAGGTAGGTAGGTAGGTAGGTATAGGTAGTATAATTATCACTAGTGTATGTCATATTATTTGTTATATTTTTTATAAACAAATATATTATAACTAAAATTCAGCTGAATAATCTTCAAGTTCTTCGACAGACCTTACAAGATGCTTGTGAGTCACCATGTCATCCAATAGAGACCGTAGTTTTTGAATGCCCAAATCATCTTGTTCCTAAAATGAATGCAGTTATACATATATTTACAAGTAAAACAAAAATATAGGTTCATAATTTGTAAAAAAAAATACATTCACATCCAAATCAACAGAATCACCTTCAACTTCTCTGGTAGAACTAATTGATTCACTACGTATAGGTAATGATTTTTTTATTTGATTTAATTAGTTGAATAATATTATTGACCCACTTTAGCCCACATGGATAGTAATGATAAGTGATAATTATAATAAAAAACATGACTACCAATTTGTTTTTCTAATTTTATGTAGTCTGTGCCACCCGCGGTCTGCGATAGGCTGATTTAATTGATTGATTGATTGATGTCACCCGCGACGATAGAAGTCGAGTAAAAAGTATTCGACTTTCGATCTGCCATAGAGAGATTTGATCCTTATGATTGACCCTATCGATTGATACCATAAAAGTACAGGGTATTATTTTTTCGGATTTTAGGCGGTTCGATTCCCGAGAGCGGCAAGCGAATTTTCGAACATCTTTGATTGCAGATTTGTTTTTTTTTTAATGAAAGGATTTTCCTTTGAGTAAAATTTGCTATCTCCAGTGTTTAGAGTACTTGCCCTCTAGGTGAGGTTAAAAAAATCCAGCCTGTATATACATATATATTATTGAACTACTACTTTTTACTATTGTATGACATTATTATTTTTAATTCCTTATTTTGTTGACTGATCTGTATTTACGATAATTTTATTTTCAATGACATTGTACAGACGCCAGCACATCAAGTTACTACAATCTGTCAGATTTCTTTAATAGATTTTCAACTTTATCACTAAAGCATAAGGTTCAAAGTTGATTGCGAAAATTTGACAGTTTCGGGTAGGTTGATGTGCTTGGCGTCCGTACTTTATTGAATAGTGAAATTAACAGTTAACATTCTTGTTTTATATTTGCACACCTTATATGGTTATTAACAGTGTACCATTTGACCTTTTTTAACATCCACTGAACCTGTTTTATGCAAATAAATGATTTGATTTGATTTTTTTATTTGAAAATAATTACGCCGGTAATCAATAAATTGACAAATTATTAGCAAGTACGTAACCTATAATCATAATTAATACCTACTTTAGGAGCATTTTCAGTTTTGTGTCACAATATGTCACAAATAATCGCAACGCATCAGAATAATAGACTTTACTTAGGCACCGAAAAGTAAAATATATAATATTGGCTGAATCATTTCGTGGACGTGGACCTTCTGTGATCATTCACTACTAGTACTTACGACTTTCGTTTGAATGAGGTAGGTATTTTATAAACAGTACCTATGTACACAGAGTAATGGACAGCGCATAAGTTTCATAAAACCCCGCTTGGGTAGGTACACTTTTTGTTTTTGCAGTAATATTTTACGATTTTATTTCGTAGTGCGGAGTTCTCGCAACGCGACATACGTCCACCTAGCAACACGATGCGCCCCGCACTAAATTTATGGACGAGTGCGGGGGTGATGTAGACGCAGTCCTTTATCAGAGGCCTTTTTAATTTATTATCATAAAAATAATACATATTTTAAAAAAGTAACAAAACCAAATTATTCTCCTTTGTATTGCGAAGATGTAGATATATTTTTTTACACTCTTTTGATAAAAAATGAAGGAGTAAAACGGTTTCATCTTAATGATTTGGAGGTGATTTGGTGATTTTTTTTTAAATTAAGTGATACCGGTAGAAAAATTATGGCTAAACCAAATTACGTATTATATCATGAAGATTACTAAGGATTTTTTTCAGATGTAATTTCTCTGTAAATGCCGACAAAAAATGGCTTCATCTGCATGCTTTTTTCAAGCTTTTTTCGAGAGAGCGGCCTTAACCTATCAATTTACGATTTTTAGTGAATATTTTAATATAAAAAAAAAATAAAAACATTTTATTTTCGAATGGTAATATTTTTTTTAGCATGTATGGATGCTATACTATTGCGGGTTAACGGGAACGCTCTCTGTTAGTATGTTCCTCGCTTGTCTTCCATACTTCTCTATTAGTCATCTTGGTAGTCGGTA
Source organism: Luperina testacea (assembly GCA_927399505.1). Taxonomy (NCBI): domain Eukaryota; kingdom Metazoa; phylum Arthropoda; class Insecta; order Lepidoptera; family Noctuidae; genus Luperina; species Luperina testacea. The sequence continues at coordinate 7,419,570 of OV656777.1, read as the reverse complement.
GTGACCTTGCTGGCGTCTGTACTAAGGGCAAAATAAATGAGCTAACGAAACTCCGCAGACGCGATATCAATACCCATTACGTTTATTAGGTTTTCCAAAAATAAAAGGATTTTTAAAACTGATATTTCAAATTAAATAACCACACTCAATGCGGTCGCTGACCCCAAAAATGTATCATCAAATATATTTATTTCTTTTATAATGTTTAGATACCTTGCACGTCTGTGGCGTTACGCTAGATAGTTTAATTTAACCTTGTGTAAAGGACATTTATACAGTATTATAATAGGTATGCAAGTAAAACACGATTGTAAAGTCCGCAGAACAAAACGATACTTGAACAATGTTTGTATTACATTCAACATAAATACAAATAAACATATTTACTTGGTGCAGTATAGTTATCGTGTTTTTCATGTACGCAACACTGTAACAACTGAAGGCACGTAAGATGTTTGATTGTAAGTGTTTATCGTTTATATTTTTTAAGTACTTTTTTAAGTTATTACCAGTTTTTTATCGTTTTAAAGCTAAGTCTATCGTTTTAATCACACTATCACACCACATAATCACACTAATATTATAAAGGCGAAAGTTTGTGAGTGTTTTTGTATGTTTATTACTTTTTCACGTACAAACGGCTGGATTGATTTTGATAAAATTTGGTATGGAGGTAGTTGACACCCTGGATATATCTGGATAACACTAGATCAACGAGGCAGTCATATACCTATTAACCAATTAATGTCTTGTTCCAGAGTCTCCATGACGCCAGCAATCTTAGTGACGGGTGGCGCAGGCTACGTCGGCTCCCACACAGTGACCACCCTTCTAGAAAGACAGTCAGACCACCCAGAATTCGAGATAGTAGTCGTAGATAACCTGACCAACTCCTACATGGCTGCCGGTCAGAAGAAGCCGGAACCCCTGAGGATAATAGAGGAGCTGACGAATAAGACGATACATTACTATGAGCTGGACATCAGGGACAGAGAGGGGTTGAGCAAGGTTTTTGATAGAGTGAGTATAAGAAAAATATACTTCATTAAAATATGCGCAAACTGTAACCATCAATTCAGCACAAAAATAGTCTACAGGCAAAGTAACTAGTAGTTAACTAGTATCGCCAAGCGGTTGGTTGACTCTTCATGTGACCAGCAGAGGGCTGGCCTATTCTTAGCCCAAAGAATCAGCATTGCCGTCCAACGTGGTACAATGCGTGCCACGAAAGATGAGACTTGACCCCGCCTCCCGCGCTCTTTTCGCCGCCCCTATAACGTCCGGTCCCGTCCCGCACTCAGACCTCATACCGCTAAAGATACCTAAAATCGTGTTCTGCGCATGTCAAACCACGTGGTGTGTCAAGTCTCATCTTTCGTGGCACGCATTGTAACGCTGCCTGCCTTTTGAGCATTTATCCCATTGACAGCGAAGCGGACGAATTTTTTGATGCCCATTCAGCTTCTGCCTTTTTCTTTATTTTTTTTATTATATACTTGTATATAATATTAGCGTTTAGTTCAAAATTGATCAATGTTAAATTGTTTGTATAAAAGAGGATAGTATATTTTAATAATGATACCGGTAGTTTGGCAAAAAACTTCACCCGCTGTGTCTTAAACCCTTGGAATAATTAATTTTATTGTCTTTACTTGATTGGTACTTGTTACTGGGCTGTGGAGGTCAGATAGGCTGTCGCTCCTTGTAAAATACTTGGTAGCTGCAACAGGTAAGACTGGAAGCTGACCCCGACAAATTTGGAAAAAGGCTGGGCAGATTGATTTTTTACATGATTGTTACTTATTTGCAGCACAACATAGAATGTGTGATCCACTTCGCGGCGCTGAAGGCGGTAGGCGAGTCTGTGGAGAAGCCTCTAGAATACTACCAAGCTAACATCTCTGGAACCTGCACGCTCTTAGAGGTAAGAAACGAATAATTTGTTGGTCGACATTGAATCCCTGAAGTCTCAATCTTATACAGGGTTATTTTTAATTGTTACTTGAAGTGTGAGTTAGAAATTTGTTTTATGTTTTATTGTGTTTACGAGTAGATCAATACCCATCAAGAATGTTAAGTTTACACAAAGAAAAACATTTTTACAAAAAAACAAAAACAACCGACTTCCAAAAAAAGAAGTCGGTTGTTTTTTTTTTTTGTAAAGAAGTTTTTATTTTTCACTTTTTAGTTGTACTTACCTACCCCAAACAAATTCATATAACACTACTTGCTATGTGAATATTAGTGATAGGAATAAGCTAATAATGCTATTGAACAAATCTGGCTTGCCCTTTAAAGGGTACAGGCGTGATGTTATGTTGTGTGATCGCGTAAAATACATATGCTATAGCAGCAATCGCGGATGATTTGCTGGCATTTATTAAAGAGCTCCTTTGTCTGTCTCCGAAACTCATCATCAGATCTTTGCGAAATTTCAATGGGACCATTTCCAAATAAACCTCTTTCGAACAAAAAACAAAATTGCAAATCCGTCTATACATATAATTATGAGGGAGTTATGCCCGAACATATATAAAAAAATATAAACATCCGAATTGAGAACCTCCTCCTTTTTAAAGTCGGTTAAAAACATATTTTTAAACTGATATTTCAAGTGGTTACAATAACTGCAGTCGATAACCCACAAAAAATAATCAGCAAATTAATTTATTTTTCGTCTTATCATTTAGATATCTTTGGATACCCATGTAGTCTGCGGAGTTTACATAGCCAATTTAAAATAATTTGTCTATACTTGAGATTCGTCGTTGCGCGTGCAAAAGTCGCTATGTGTTTTTAGTGAACTTATTTGAGCTATATGAATTATAAACACTTAGCGTGTTTATACGGAACTTTCGATGTATGAATATCACATAGCTACATTCCTTAACTCTTTAAATATTGCACTTATCACATTAGCTGTTTTTACAGTATGTGTTTATTGAAATAACAATTAAAACTGCATAAAGAACCGAAAATAACTAAATAACACATAGCGACTTTTGCACGCGCAACGACGGTTTGTTGTTAATTGATGCTCGTGTGCCAATCGTGTATCAATTAGTATTGAGCGCTTGGACTCACAACGGCACGCAAACCTCGCATAAAACTATTTATTGAACACACTCGAAAACACTGCCACTGTCTAAGAGTGTTTTAGCCTATAGTGTGGCCCACCGCTGGGCAAAAGCCTCCCCTTTTTCTTTCCAAACCTCCCTGTCTTTTGCCATCTCTGGATTCTCTGGCCATGTTGGCCGTCCACCTTCGCCGTGGTCTAACTCGACAGCAATGTTCTCCCTCAGGCGTCCATTGAGTGAGTGAGTGAGTGTCCATTGAGTGACGATTGACGATCTTTGCGACTTAGCCCATTAAAAAAAAAATAAAAAACTGAAACTCAGACAGTATAGGTAGGGGTTTAAAACAAAATACAGCTGACTAAATACGTTAGTTTAAATACCTCATTATTTTATATCGCTGTTAAAATCAACACTGTGTATAATTTATAGCTGTTTGTTATTTGCACGTGTTTTTGATAACATGAATAGGTTATTGTTCAACTAACAACTTATTGATGACCTGGATAGCGAAGTGGAATAATATTTGTATGACCTAGAGACGGCTAGAGACATTGGTTACGATCGTGGATGTTTGTAGGCATTGTCCCTTTTTCCGTGACACGAGGATCGGTAGTAAATGGAATCTCTGAGTCCTTGGGCTTAATATGTTACGTCTCGTCTCGTTTTGGAACCTCTTCCTCCATCAAACTGCATGGGCCCGAATTATCATTCTGTTTAAGAATGTATGTAAATCCGAAATATTCGAGAAATCTAATCATCGGCTACTGATGTCATGATCAAGAAATATGCTTTGGAGTTCCATATTTAGGTTAACAAATTCTATTTTTTTTACAAAATGGTTACATAATTAAATGATTTATTTGCAGGTGATGCGTAAATATGGCGTCTACAAGCTAGTATACAGCTCATCTTGCACGGTGTACGGGGAGCCCCAGCGGCTGCCGATCGACGAAGGACACGACACCGGCCGCGGACTGACCAGCCCCTACGGCAAGTCCAAGTACTTCTGCGAGGAGATCATGAAGGATCTCTGTACTAGTGATCAGGTAAATACTAGAAAAGAGGCCATACTAACCGTCAAGACTTTCGGCAGCACTGCCACTTCAGTTTGGCAATTCTTCGGGCTATGTCGGTTACCATGTGTAAGATAAGTTGTGATTACAGAAATGGAAGGTGATATCTCTGCGTTACTTCAACCCCGTTGGCGCTCATCGCAGCGGCCTCATCGGGGAGGACCCCGCCGGTATACCTAACAACCTTATGCCGTTTATTGCACAGGTAATTTACTACTTAATTAACTTAGTTTTAGTGGTTGTGTTAATAAAAAAATAATGTTATTGAAAAATACCTCTAATTTCTCTACATTTTTGCAAGTTTTTGACACTGAATGTCGCTGTTTTCAATTACCTTTCTAAAGGCTATTCAAACTATGTTTCAAATTAATATTATTTCAAGTTAAACAAATATCAACTATATTTTAATGGAGAGATTAAGTTGATTTCAGAGTGACTAACACTATTGAATAGGTTATAAAAGTGTTTGAAGTCGTAGCATAAACTGAACTTTATTGTGTAGGATTTAAAGTTATTTTTCCATAAATTCATATTTGTTTACATTTTTGGTAAATAAATCACGAATGCGGATTAGTTTTTAAATGCCTTCGAGTAAAAACTGTGTGAAAAAACCAGTAAAGGAAATTATATAAAAAAAATAGTGTTTTAGCTAACCTACGGTCGGCTTATGAAGCCCTTGACCGTGCCTGGAACCCTTTATTATAGATGTGTCTACGATATAATACACTAGTGAACAAATTATCCAGAAACTGTGACTAAGTTCAAAACTATTCAACGTTTCCGCATTTTTCCTTCATCAGGTAGCAGTAGGCCGCCTCCAGGAGCTCCTGGTCTTCGGCAACGACTACCCCACGGTGGACGGCACAGGGGTGAGGGACTACATCCATGTGGAAGACCTGGCTGAAGGGCACGTGAAGGCTGTCAAGTTGTTCCAGCAGCCCGGCTTCAGTGGGTTCCATGCTGTTAACTTGGGTGAGTTATGCGCAATTGGCATTTTTGTTTGATTGTTGTTGTTTTCACGTTTTGTTGTCATATTTAGGGCAGTGTCGCGGGCGCATCACGGATTGATTTGTATTGTCAATGTCAATTAATAATGCGTGTTGTCTTTGGTGCCTGGCCCTGACATCAAGCAATGGACAAAATTGTCAACATTTTCTAAGCTTGAGTACGAAACTTTTGAATACGTTGTGTATATTTTTTTTTTTTTTTTTATTTGCAATGTGCGTTTTTGTTTGTGCAGAATAAACAATTTTTATTTCTTTCTAGTAGGTCTGTGGCATACACAGATAATTACTTACTTATTAAGACATGTTTCCTATCCCACTGTACAGTAAGAGTACTAAAACTTCTGGCAAAGTAATAACAGCCGCACGGGTCAATCGATCAAGTTAAGCTACGCTTGCCGCGATTGGCCTGTGGATGGGTGACCATCTTTACATACCAAAACCCACAGGGCATAACTATAGGATACGCAGTCGAAGTCGCGGGCAGAAACTATTATATTATAAGCAACAAATTATGCTCTTTAAACACGAAACAATATCCGCAAATTGCCCTACTTAGGACTGATTTTTCCAATAACACTACACACTAACAATAATTTTAACCTCCTCGGTTAAAATTATTCGAGTTTTTGACAGTTCTTCCATACAATATTATATCTGATAGGCGTCAATTTCAGTCCTTATACGAATAAAAACATTCATAAATATCATGTCTCACAAAGATATCAATTTTAATGTTACAGGTACCGGCACCGGCTACTCAGTCCTCCAAATGATAGCCGCCTTCAAAGTGGCCAGTGGCCGCGATATCCCCTACCGCATCGTAGGTCGCCGGGCGGGTGACATAGCCGCTAACTACGCAGACGTGGCCTTATCCCATCGGCTATTAGCCTGGAGGGCCACTAGGACACTGGAAGACATGTGTGCCGACACTTGGAGGTGGCAAAGCAATAATCCAGAAGGATTTAAGACCAGTTAGGGGGTGAAAGAAGGGGTTCAGTTTTGAGGGCAGGTTTTGGTCATTTTCTGGAGGTAGATGATATGGTTCGTCATTTAAAGTGTCGTATTGGAATTTTGAAGTCGGATAATTTTATAATTCACTAGCTGCGCCCCGCGGTTTCACCTGCATAAGTTTCGATTCCGTTGGAACATCGGGATGATAAGTAGCCTATATGTTAATCCAGGGTGTCAGCTACCTCCATACCAAATTTTATCAATTTTGATAAAATTTGTCCAGCCGTTTGAGCGTGAAGAAGTAACAAACATATAAACACACTCACAAACTTTCGCCTTTATAATATTAGTGTGATTATGAATTTTTGTATCCGCTGAAATTGTTTTTATATTATTGTATTTGTAAATAATTTGAACACTCACAAAGAATATTTATCACACAGGTTCAATAATTTCATCTTTAGTTAGAACCCTGAAAAGGGTTGGGTAGTTAGACTGTGTGACTTACAAATTCCACAATTGTATGTATATAGCGCGCTCACCAAAGCAAAAGATGACCAAAACCTTTATGTTAAAGTCCAAAATGCCTAAAATGAAAATTCAAGTCAGCCCACCCAGAAACGGATTCGAGAACCCAAAACAGGAACATATTATAATAATGCGATTTAAAAATACTAATTTCGTATTTCATCGCAGCTTAAAACTACCATTTCTAATTTAAGGTAGAGCCAATTTAGATGTTGTAATAAAAGAAGCTTAAGCCCAACAGTGGGACAGCAAAAGCTAAACAAAAATAATAAATAAAAGAAGATCATATAGAATTATTTATAAACCAAAACCTATTGTGTAGGAATGCCATTACATTAGTAAACTACAAAATCGAATAATTAACATTTAAATTCAAATTATTACCAAATGTTAGTCGTTCCTATTATGTTGCCATAATATTTATTTTTTACGTTATGTAATTAATTTAGGACCAAAGCGATACCAAATACATGCCAAAGCATTTAACAGTGATTTTGAAAGAAAATAATATTTTTATTGAAAATTATTTATTTATTTAGTTTAAAGAAAATTATATTTTTATTAAGTTTTTTGACGTCATAGAATAAGCACGAGATAGTAAGCATACATTATATTTAAACATTAAATGTTTCTTAATATTTAGCATTATTTATTAAGCAAGAGATGGCATGAAAGACTTTTATAACTCGCTAAAATTCATAATATGTATAATCGAGGAAACTTACATCTGCCGAATTTGAAAACAAAATCTCGTGTACACGATGACCACATCTGTTATAGTCCGCGCGGAACTAGTTGGCCGTTGACGTGGGGACGGGCGAGACGGCGGGTTGCAACGCACGTAAACTCCATTTGTTTAGGTAATCAAATAAAGGTAAACAAAAAAACCACTTGACGTGGTTAACAGACTAAACGTAATACCAGTCTATTCAGTTGTCATGCTACGTCACAGTTGTACTCTTCAATTTAGCAACGTTATAATTCGTTAATAATATTGCTAAATTGAGAGTACAGCTATGACGTAGCATGACAACTGAAGTGATTGGTATTACGTTCAGTCGATTAACTAAGTCACGTGATTTTTTTGTTTACCTTTATTTAATTACCTAAACAAATGGAGTATAGTGAGTAATGTGCCCCCGCCCCTCCGTCGCAGCGCTCACATACCTAAGGCGCGGCCAACTAGTTCTATCTACTAGCCAAGTAGTCACTATAGCGGCCGAGCACTGCAAGCAAGAATAGCCCTTACGGTGTATAGATGTAAGATTCCTCGATGTGAGTGAGTTGTATTCACGACTTTACGGACAGATATACATAAAGATCAAAGGTTGGTTTCCTAAGAAAGCGGTGAACGGTCACAAAATAACGGCTGTCCAAATGCAGAGCGTTCTTTGACACGTTAATATCAAATAATGGTGAAAATCACAGATTTTCATGAAGGAACCGCTTTCCTAGGGACACCATAGCTTAACACGGCATGACTGACAAGCTCAACATACATAAACTAACAGACTATTTGACTGTACGGACCTACTAACAGACAAACCAACTGACGCACAGACAGACATAAATTGATAAACAAACAAAGTGACGATGGATTGTATTTACTCACGATGACACCGACAGGACTAACTGACAAAAACATGACATATAAGACTGATTTACATTTGAAAACTGATGCCACTTACTGATATACGATCTGATGGTAAGGACTGAATAGCAGACAAACGAACGGACGCACAATCTTAACTCAGTTAAGATTGTCATCAGATCCTGTCAGTCGACAGGATTTAACACGCCATCTAACGGACTGGACAAACTGACAGACAGACGCAACGAATAAAACTAATTGAAATACAAATTGACGGACAAAACTAAATAACAGACAACCAAATAATGGGCAGTACTAACTAAATCAATGATGGGAAAGGACTTTTTAACTAATTTACAAATAAATGATAGACATAACTAACAGACAAAAAAGACGGACAGAAGTAACTAATAGATAGACAAATTACAGACGTACAGACGCCAGCACATCAAGCTACCCGAAACTGTCAGTTTTTCCCAATCAACTTAATTGAACCTTATGCTTTAGCGATAAAGTTGAAAATTTATTAAAGACATTTGACAGATTGTAGTAACTTGATGTGCTGGCGTCTGTACAAACTGACACACTGAACAGAACTAACCAACTAATACACGAATTGACGAAGAAAAAAAAGAAAGAAAGAAAAAGTATTTATTGCGACTCGTACAGGAAGATCACAAACTAAACTAAACACAGACAAAAATAAAAACAAAATTATATCAAAAAAGTAACAAAAAGAAAAAAAAAACAATGTCCTATACGAGGCCAAAAGGCTTCTATCTCAGCATGATGCTAAAGCTAACTGACAAAAAAGATGGATAAAACTAACTAACAGACACAAATGACGACCTATAACTGACAGAGAAGACGAACTAATAAACTGAAGGATGATCATTGGACAGAAAAGAGAACTTAATGTTTTCTTATGTGCAGAACCCATATGTTAATGTGCAGGCCCCTTTTATAATGTCATCTCCTGTAATTTATATATTTATGATAAAATGTTAACTTTAGATGCTAGCTATACCAAATCTTTCGGCGTTGCCTGTTCATTTCGGCATTAAACTGTGAAAACTTATCATTCCTTTATCTACTTTCAATCTTATTTATATATAGAAGAACTTTATTTTGTTATTATTTTGTGGTGCTAATTATTTTGTATAATTATTTTGTTTGATCTATTTGATGATAGATACCTGTTTCTGTGTAATAAAATGTTGTATATTAATTATATTTTGTTTGATTTGATTTCCTGGTTCGACTATTTTGGGCTAATTCCAGAGGCGTAGCTACGGCCGTATCAATGATACGGAACCCCGAAGCTGCAGAGCCCACGTGTGTAAGCAAACATTCGTAAAATCTTATCCAACACCTGATAATTTTATTGAAAAGAGCCCCGTAATGAACGAATACCTATTGAAAATATGAAAGGAGGATGGGCAAAAAAGTATGGGACTCGTCCCCAGCGACCAATAATAACCAGACGTATGTCGTTGAAAAGCTCTTTTCGTAAGTTACGAAAAGACGTGGGAAAATAATTACAGCTGAAAGAAAAATCTGTGTCATTGGATGTAAAAAAATCGTTGTAATATAATAAAGCTGTTGTCTCAGACTTTGTTGAATGCTTTTGCTACCTATATGGAAGAATAACACGCCTGTCATCGCGTTACGCTGTGAACTAGCGGTTAGTGCTCGACGATGCGGTGGAATTTTTTGATGCAAGAGTGTTCGGTTCGGAAACCTAACTACAGGTTGGGGATGGCGGCTCTTTGCTTCGGCAGTCTTTGGGAAGCTTATAAATAAGCCTCTCGAAATTTTGCCAAGTACATTGAGGAGACTGACGGGACGGTAACTCATGGGCTCAGACTTGGGCTTGCCTGGCCTAGAGATATCGATAACGGTGGTATACGGACAGGGTGTAAAGTTCACTCATACTCTATAGAAAAGGGAGGATCCTCTGACCAGACGGGTGTCGTATCTGGTGGGCAAGTGCCCGATGATTCATGTCGTGCCATGCTAGTTGGGCGGTAAACTCTGCTTGCGAGATGCAGGTTTTTGCGTGACGTCAGTATGACGGTTGTGGCATTTTAGGCGCTTTGCAGATGGAGCAACTATTGCAGCAACGGGCAACTAGCTGTTTACATACATCTCGGGTATTTGGTTGTAGCCATGGACTTGAAAACGAAATGAATTTCGTTCCGTTAGTTATCGTATAATGTTCCAAATTTTGTAACAATACTAAAACCTAAAATATACCGTTACAAAAGAAAACGTTACAGAATATCATTTTCGTAGAACAATGTTATAACTAACGTTATAGGTATCAGTAACATTAAGCTTATCCGCTTGTAATTACGTTACAGGAGAAACGTTACAGTTGTGACGTTATTCTTCATACTTTTTCGTCGTCTTATAAATAATGAAGCTGGCAAAGTTGAGTATCGAAATGAATAACGTTATTATATCGTTGAACTAATAATTATAACCAAGGATTAAAAACAGTAACAAATCAAACAAACAGAATATTTTAATTAATCTGTATTATCTAAAATTACAAATCTTTCATCATTTCAATCATTACATTACAACTAGTTACCACGTGATTATTCAGCACATACCATTATCTTTGTCGTCTAAAAATATCAGATTTACATTTTTACATCATTCCCTATCGATTAACATTGAAGTAATTATCTGGGGGGCAAGGGGGGGGGAAACTTGACTCCCTTTAGTTACTCTAAAGGCAGTCAAGTTGAAATGCCTTTACTGACCAGTCATATGTCTGGATACCTATCATTATATATTAATAAATTATATATATATAATTTATTAATATATATATTATTCATAAATTATACACAGTCTAAGCTGAATAGTTAATAAATAAGATAAGGCTTATGAGAAGTTTACTGATCACATGGTCTTGCATGATCACTCAGTTTCACACATCCAGTCAGCATTACTAAGAATGAGAATATAACTAAAAATTATAAAAAAAAATGGCAAACCTACAAAATTGTGCTGAACTCGTAACTAAAAGAATCGCTATAAGAAAAACTTGACTTATACTAAGAATTGATACAGCGTGTTTTAGATATATTGTACTTATGGATAAAGATAAAGCATAATACACTCCCCTTATAAATCGAGCCACCATGCAATTCCATGTGAGTTATAAAGGCCTGTATCATCACAATAGAAATGAATCAAAGAAACCGTTTTTTTATGCAGTTTTGATGCCGACATACTAGCCATCATTTTGGTGTCGTCATTGTTCCGAACTTGAATTCACGACCATAAGTTCAGGGTGGCTCGATTTAGAAGTCCGAGAGAGTATTTAAAAAACTTAGTACAAAAGTTTTGTTCATGAAACGTTTTTTTTTTTTTTCATTTTGATTAATATATAACGACTTGGTTTTAATATTATGTAAAGTTTTTAAAACAACATTTTGATGTAGGCGACACTGGAATGTTCATGGCTAGATTATTTTTATAAACTACATAGATACACCTTTAGACGATTAATGCATATTACCATGAACATTCAAGTATTCTCAATAGGGAATATGCATGAATTTTTTTCATGGCATTTATTAACAAAATATGAAAATACCGTAGTAGAGATGACAAAAAGTGAAATTAAAATTAAAATCGGCCAAGAAACACGGCCGATATGAGCATTTAAAACTATTGATTACACACCAATTAGACAGAGAGATCCGACATAGACTGTGACGTCACATGCCACTACGGCCATATAAACTCCGTGTTAAATTTCGTTTTGCGAGAAAGAGATAGAAACAAATCTTCGATGGCTCATATCTTTTTTAATTTCATAGTTATCCGAAAAACAGTTTTACTAAACTGTTTATTACATGAATGAGGATTAATTTTTTAAATAAAAAAAAATCATGCATATTCCCTATACTGAATATATAACATATATACTTAATTATTTTATAGATAAAAAACAATATTTCTAAACACGCTGTAAATGAAAGTAATTGCACCTATTTCAATCTAAGACATTCCCAAATCGACACAAGATAAAATTACTTCGGGAAAATTCCCGAATGAAAAACCATAATGGCGCTAGAACGGAATAACCACGGAAACTTTTATTTTGTGTCGAGTTGTAATAATTATTGTAATTTTTTCACATTTTGAGTTTTTAGAGAAATATCAATTTTTTTTGACATTTTCCATCGAATTTATCCGAACGTCTTTTGTACAAAACCAACAATGGATTGCATTGATTTTAGAAATAATAAAACTCAGTGCATACATAGTAGACATGCGCAAAACAGTGCGTTTTAAAGTCATGTAATATGACATTACATTTCGTACCGAGGAATGTTGCATTACACCATGACTCCAAACATGACGCGTGATGATTGTAATGAAATGCTCCAGATATAGAAGATATACATCATGCGCGGTATATTATTGTGTGATGTGACAATCGCCAAACGCAATGCGCCCTCGCTGCGCCGAAATAGCTTTTGTTTTCATAGTCATAAAGTCGATTTTCCTTCATACTTGACGTATTTTTCTTTATTAAGTTTTTTATCCTATGTTTTGTTTTTACTTGAATAATTCAATTAAACTATTTATATACAGTCAAAAGTTTCTTAAAATACCTAACACCCAACACCTTATTAATTAATAATTACACAATTGTTTATTCATACAAAATAACAGATTTATTCCGGTCTGAACCACAACACTCAATGTTCGTATTTGTTTCGTTCGTACTTCGTGTAACTGTTTTGTATCATGGCGCGCGCGACTGCGGCGTACCAGTACCATTACTGTAATACATGACATGACATACAGTGCGATAGTCATGATTTAAAACATCACGTACAATAAAACGTAAACCTTATTACCTGAATCATACAGTTCTAAATAATAGTTCACTTATTTCGCACCCAGCCGACCGGCGCATGCTCCTTCTCACTTGCACACATAGCGAAAATTACCGAGATAATACGAACACCGAACCGAACAGCGCGCCGCGATAGTGTTCTGTTCTGTGGCATGGCATCGCGCGTCATGTTTGAGTGTCATGTGTAATGCTTAATTTGGTCGAGTCATGGGTAATGATCAGTGATCGGAATAGGTAGATTGAATTGGGGTCACTGATCCGAAACGTATATATTAATATGGACATTCCTCCGGAATTTGCTTCTATGTTTTTTACTGTGTTGTGAAAACGTTAAGTGAAAACAGATAAATATTAAATTAATTTAGTTTTAATACCTTCCTTTATTTTTTTTATTTATTTTAGAATTGAGTACTTAGTAATAATTTCACTAACAACAATAATAATATTTAATTGGATCCGGAAATACCGGAATTACTTTCCGGAAAAACGGCTTATCCATGTTATTCTTTCTGTGGGCATTTATGACACAAGTACCAAAAATCAATCTACCTACTCCGATCACTGGTAATGATACAGTACGCGGTCGGGTTATATGACGCGCAATGCAACAATCGCATTACTTACACAAGTCTAATACATAGGTAAGATTCGAATTTCGAAAATATTTCACTCATATATAAGTACCATAAGTCGGTTTATAAAAGCTTGGAAAGTATATTAACTCAGATAATTATGAGTTTTACTAAGGGTACACTAGGCCGCATCGCAGCACAAAAAATCTTATTTATATGCATTGAGTTATATGTAGTACATATAACTCAATGTTTATATGGATCATCGCACATTGCGAGTATGTTAAGACGAAGCGAACCGCAATAAGAGCAAAGATGTACATAAGCATCTACAGGTGCCGTATTATGACGGTTTAATGCCATCATGTCATCATCCAGTGTAAAAAGAAACGGACCTAAATACATGACCGATAGGACCATCCCTTTTTCGCACTGGAATCATGGCATTAATACTTAGTAATACGGCCCAATGAATCATGGCCGGTCTGAACATATTCGCATAGGTTCTTTCTCTCACTCACACGCCTGTTGTCACCATTTGGTTCCCAAAAAATTATATTGAGCAGCCTTCTACGCAAAGTTCGGACCTGCCGTGATTCAACGGCCGTACTGTACAACACTAAGCATATTAAATTAGCCATTATTAGTTAATAATGTTTTATACCAGAATTATAAAAATTATATTGAATTTAGGGTCAAAATGAATGGAAATATGAAAGGTCTTTTCTCTCTCTTTTTTATACCCATCACAAGGTGAAGTTTAGCTAGCTAATTTCATTCGACCCTGTATTACGATTATGTAGGCCAGTTCCTTTGCAACCCGCTTCGTTCCAGCATAATAATAATTATGCGCTTACTAAGGGCATAATATGTTGTATTTTATACATGAAACCATCGAACTCCTATTATTATCTAAAAGCATTGTTGTTACCTACACATACATATTGCAATACAGTTTGTATGTCGGCCCTAGATTTTTTAGATAGAAAACCTTTTTAAAGTCAGTTAAAATCCGATATATTTTTATATGCATATTTTTATCCTATTCTATTTTTTTTTTGTATTGTCAGCACTGCCGCTATCGACAATGCTGCCAATATCAGACGTGAGATGGAAAAGCAAATGCCTCAGAAAATAGAATCAAAATGATTATTTTGTCAATTCTTTCATTGACACAATTGAACTTAATGTTCATCTTATTGAATTCATCATCAGTTATCATTTTTTAGCGAAAACGAGATGGAGCTATACGAGACGTGGGTATAGTGCCATCTCTTTCTTTGTTACGTGCCCAAGACTGACTATGTAAATGTCTTCGAAATTTTGTTTCTGGGACATGATATGTTACTTGGTAATGTTTTTAAAAATATCTAAGTCCGACATCTCACCCTGTATTGCATTCACTAATCACCTGTAAGGCAACCGTTGGTGGAGTGGATAGTCTAAGGCATTGATATGACGGCGTGGTTCTAATTCTTAGGGCGTGATCGTCAACGGACGGCAGTGGGAATGCGCTCAGGTATTTTTCACGAAGAAATATGCAGTATATAAAAAAATATGTATATACGAGTATTTGCTACATATATTGTAGTTTTTTATTGAAAATCATACTAAGATTTCTTAAAGAACCTGCAGACTGGCTTATTTATAAATATCTTCTAGTTAAAATGATGTTTGGACCATAAATATGAGATCAACTGTCACTAATGACACACAATTGCTTTTTCTATTGTTACTGATCTTTAGGAGATTTCGCGACATCGGAGCTGATATCAAGACGTTTACAATGGTCCAGAGCCACTAATATTTATAATACAATATTAATATGACAAAACATAAGAGAATGCCTCTTATAAAAATAAAACCTAAAAAAAATCGGTTGTCTGTAAAGTCGGTTTACTGACGATAGTTGAACGTGACAACGTCATAAGAAAATACTGATGGAATAGTTGCATTGCATTTGTTAATATTCGCTTGCACTTCAAGCCGCCATGGAACGCTACAGAGCGAGGCCGCGAGGTAACGCTACATGAGTCATGTTTTTTCGTGAGTGCAACCAGCTTCATCGATTTATTAGACGTTGTCACGTCAAAATGAGATGACAGAACGACTTCAAAATCGTCAAGTTCGCCATCACTTTCTAACTTATTGTAAGAAAAGAGCCTTTTCTTTCGCACACTTTGTTCGTCAACGAGCGCATACCCCCTCCCCGTTGCACGTTAAGTGAAGGGATTGGTGTTATTAAATACTAATTTACTTTGGTCGTTAGGTAACTTACGGAGCAAGACAGGAGCGTAGCTAAGAATTAAGTTGACGCCGGCATAACAATGATTCGAGTTGAGATACTATTATGAAGTGCTGTGGCAAGTCGTGTGAATTTGGCCTTTATTTTTATGGTGATAAGGTTGTAAATTGTAATAAGATAATTTATAAATGGTCTATGTTTGAGCCGTAGATAAGGTAAAATATTTTAATGTTTTCTTTATCGGAAATATCTGAATATAGGTAATTAAAATTTATCAGTGTTATGGCAAGCCAACATAAACACGAATTGCCAAAGCACGTATTTTAAGTTTATATAATGAAACACATTCTGCGAACACTATAGTTATCATCAGATTCTTTCATACTTATTACATAAACAAATACAAAAACCCCAAATATATGAGATCCTGGTGATACAAAACTACCAGTGATACAAAAAGCAGTGCCAAATTCGTTTTGACATAAAAAGAGGCTGAATAAGATTTTTCAAACCAGTGTTGCCAAGAAAAAAAAAGACGGTTAATAAGATGGCTTCCAATTTCGAACATTGGCTGGCCAACGCCAATATTGCGTCCAACGCTAATTTATTTTTACTATGATAAAGCTATTCTATATGAGTCCAGTGATGCCTAAATGTTGACTCAATTTGGCTAGCCAATGTGCGAAATTGAAAAAGATTTCAGGTTAAGATATTATAATATTTCTATAGCTAAATAGACACAGCCTATTGTTAATAAATCATATTGTTTAAAATATATATTTTTTATATTGACAACACTAATTCAGGAAACTGAAGAATAGTGCGAACGGGATATTTTATTATTCAAACTGAAATAATTAGATGTAATTCATTCTGTCTAAGGTAAGGTATTCACTCACAAAATTACCCGACTACAATGAAGGTTTTTTTTTTCAATCTTTTAGGTACGAAACCACAGATTAACAATAAGTTAAGGCACAAGTCTCAACTGGTAGAAAAATAGAAAAAAAAACGAAATGATTTTTAATAGTACAAAAAATGACTACATACCTACTATTCATTACTCATACAGCCAAAGTACTTGTTTACCAATTTTATTTTCGCAAATACTTACTGTTAATAGGCAAAAAGACGAAATTCGACACTTACTACTTATGTGGAGACGAAAATACGACAGTAAATGAAAACGGTGGAAATACTATTTATTTATTACAAAGGAGTATTTTGAAAATATCAGATAAATCTTAACATCGAAATTAAAAAATTGATTTTTTCCAAACAAACTAAATATGTAGTAGTGATAAGCTGACTATGGATCCAACTATGGTCGATCAATCAGGTTAAGCTACGCTTGCCACGGTTGATCTGTGGATGGGTGACCATCTTTACATACCGAGACCCTTCCGTGCCTCGGAAAGCACGTTAAGCGGTTGGTCCCGGCTGTCATTCGTGGATCTTTGACAGTTGTTACGGGTAGTCAGAAGTCCGAAAGTCTGGCAACTAGTCTTACCAAGGAGTATCGTATTACCCAGTACATGGATTGTGGAGGTCTGATAGGCAGTCGCTTCATGTAAAATACTGGTATTCAGCTGCATCCGGTTAGACTGGAAGCCGACCCCAACATAGTTGGGAAAAGGCTAGGCAGATGATGAGACCAACTATGGACTAAACTGTTGGATATATTTGGTTGATTTTTTGTGCAAACTGGGAATAACATTAGATATACGAAGTTTAATTTACTATCGTATGGTCTCCAGCTTTTATTTTCGATTTTATGTTCCGTTGTAGTCTCTCCGTTCAATAGTTTCTGCGTGAAGAAGTAACAAACACACTTACAAACTTTCGCCTTTATAATATTAGTGTAATAACGTGTAAAAGTGGCAAAGCAATTAAACATAAAGATTTTTATTTCTTGCCTCCATACCAGACCGTACAGTAGACATTTTAATTTGTTACTTGTCACAATAATTCCCAGTAAATTATAACTTCAAAGGTAAGTTAAGGTAAATAAATTTAATTTAAGGTTTGAAACTACAGCGGAAGTGAGACTGTAATTTACATAATTTTTATAATTTTTGGGTTAAAAAATTAAGTATCTATATTAAAAATTACAGAAATCGATTCTGAACGAACTACTTTCACAATGTGCATTCATTCAGTTACACATAAATATTTATGCTTGTGACTGTACATATTGCAGCTAAATCAGTATCCCTAACTAGTCCATTCTCCAAGGCTAACCAAAACAAAAGCATGTGAGTGAACAACCAACCTCATCGGGAACGCATACATCGAGGTGTGAGTAATGTAACATTGTGTCGCTCATACATGTTCACTATAGTCTTTAGGGCACTTGATATAAGGGCTAGCCTTCTCGCTTGATGCTGGGCATCTGTGGTGGGGGTTCGGCCAGACCCTTTACCTGGAACAGATACAAAATGGAAATATGTATTAAGAAAATGTATTAAAGCTGTGCACAGAATGAGTCCAGACTGACTACGGGATCTTGATATAACGACTGAGTTTTTTTATTGTCTGGACAGGGTATAAAAGGTAAACAGAGTAGAAGCCTACGGCACAGAAATCTCATTTTTTTTTCAAAAACCTAATATGAAATTAACCCATCAATAAATACTATTAAACTTTTCATATTACAAAAACATTAAATCGATAAATAATATAAAAAATCAACTTATA
This sequence comes from Luperina testacea, assembly GCA_927399505.1. NCBI lineage: Eukaryota > Metazoa > Arthropoda > Insecta > Lepidoptera > Noctuidae > Luperina > Luperina testacea. Next base: position 7,400,941 of record OV656777.1, on the reverse strand, counting down.
GGCACACCTACTCTACGCCCGGAATTTAACAATGAATTCGCAGCGACATTCAATCCTTTGATTAAAGTCATCGGCCGGCTTCAATCAAAGATTTTTTATTTTATTTTTGTGAAAAAAAAAAGAGAGAGAGAGAGAGAGAGAGAGAGAGAGAGAGAGAGAGAGAGAGAGAGAGAGTTTTATAAGTACCCACCCTGTTTTTGTCTAATTTAAAATAAGTCAGAGGTATAATCTCTCTCATCTCCTCAATACTCATCCAACGAAAGCTGACCGCGGCAAGGGTATACTAACCTTCGATCGTCCCGTCCGGCTGTTATCATTTAGTCACTAGCCCCTGTATGACTGAGTATGCAATGCAGTATGTTATTATTACTTCAAGATTGCATACTACGCAACCCTCTATTAAAAACCCCCCATTCGCCCTTTTCGACTGTACATGTGAAGACATTCGCTGTCAGAACCACGCGGTAATTCTCACAGGAATCAATAAAGTACAACTGCCGGTCGGTTCTGTAAAAAACTCACCGTGAAAACTTAGGTGAAGTGAGTTTGTTTTTGCTAGGAATTGACACTATTGACAGCTCACTCCACGCTCACTTCAACCAAGTTTTCACGGTGAGATTTTTACAGAATAGCATCGCAGCAGCCCGTCTATTCTGTAAGATGTTTTCCTTCATCGTTTTGAAAGCAATGGTGATGAAATAAATTACACAAAGTGATGCGCCTGCCTGGGCGGCAGGTCTCTCATTCTATTCAAACTCTCTACTACAATAAGCCAGCTCAAGGTCAAAGTGTTACCACCGAGTCGCCGACGTGTCGTCGAGTGTACAAACATAAAATTAAAAATATGCTTTAAGTATCAATAGTAATTGGACAATCTCGTATTACTAGTGTGACGAGCAAAAAATTTGTAAAGCAGTATATGTTTTTTGCAGTGTGATGTTTACCACTTTAAAGCCAGCTAAGGTATTCAGAAAAACCCAATGAAATGGTACTATGTGGGGGCTTACCACAATTTTTTAATGATTGGTGACTTCAGTTAAGTCAAAACAAAAAATAGAAGCCAAATTAAAAACTTATCCTTTGTGGATGTTTTAAGACGTTTCGGCTAGCGCAGTGACTGCTGCACTTGCGTTTCTGGTTCGATTCTCGGGGTCTACTCCCTCAGCATAAAATAAAATACGTAGTTTCGACCGAAGATTCAGACGTTTCCTACTCGGTATTACTTACGGATATAAGATTAGTTCGGGGCCCAAACTAAGAATGAGTGACAATACGATTTGACAGGTGTCCCTGATTCCGATGTGGTTTAGCACGTCCGAAAAAAAAGTTGCTCCTTGTTTTGACAGATCAACTATTTTCGGACGTGCCCGTATCTTTGTTGACGGACGTAGAGTGTAGACCTCTTACCTCGTACGAAACAAATATTTTTAATGGCTTACATCTGTACTGTAAGCCATTAAAAATATTATAATAGTTGTTTGTTCTGGTAAACGCACGGAGCGCACCCATAAGACAGAACAAAATTTGAAAGATGGGTAAAAAATAGGAAGACTTGTTACTAACATAACTTTTTGCTATATGCAGGTAAGTTTGTGACATATAAACAAAAAACTTCCCCGTTGGGCTCGCGGTCGCAAGCGCGACTGCTGAGCGGGGGTCCTGGGTACGATTCTCACGCACGGAGCGCACCCATAAGACAGAACAAAATTTGAAAGATGGGTCAATAATAGGAAGACTTGTTACTAACATAACTTTTTGCTATATGCAGGTAAGTTTGTGACATATAAACAAAAAACTTCCCCGTTGGGCTCGTGGTCGCAAGCGCGACTGCTGAGCGGGGGTCCTGGGTACGATTCTCACGCACGGAGCGCACCCATAAGACAGAACAAAATTTGAAAGATGGGTCAATAATAGGAAGACTTGTTACTAACATAACTTTTTGCTATATGCAGGTAAGTTTGTGACATATCAACAAAAAACTTCCCCGTTGGGCTCGTGGTCGCAAGCGCGACTGCTGAGCGGGGGTCCTGGGTACGATTCTCACGCACGGAGCGCACCCATAAGACAGAACAAAATTTGAAAGATGGGTCAATAATAGGAAGACTTGTTACTAACATAACTTTTTGCTATATGCAGGTAAGTTTGTGACATATAAACAAAAAACTTCCCCGTTGGGCTCGTGGTCGCAAGCGCGACTGCTGAGCGGGGTCCTGGGTACGATTCTCACGCACAGAGCGCACCCATAAGACAGAACAAAATTTGAAAGGTGGTTCAAATATAGTAAGACTTGTTACTAACATAACTTTTTGCTATATGCAGGTGGTTTTGTGATAAATAAACAAAAAACTTCCCCGTTGGGCTCGTGGTCGCAAGCGCGACTGCTGAGCGGGGGTCCTGGGTACGATTCTCACGCACAGAGCGCACCCATAAGACAGAACAAAATTTGAAAGGTGGTTCAAATATAGTAAGACTTGTTACTAACATAACTTTTTACTATATGCAGGTGGTTTTGTGATAAATAAACAAAAAACTTCCCCGTTGGGCTCGCGGTCGCAAGCGCGACTGCTGAGCGGGGTCCTGGGTACGATTCTCACGCATAGAGCGCACCCATAAGACAGAACAAAATTTGAAAGGTGGTTCAAATATAGTAAGACTTGTTACTAACATAACTTTTTGCTATATGCAGGTAAGTTCGTGACATATAAACAAAAAACTTCCCCGTTGGGCTCGCGGTCGCAAGCGCGACTGCTGAGCGGGGTCCTGGGTACAATTCTCAGGTTTAGCAAAGAGTTATTGGGTTTTTCAACAACAAAAAAAAAAATGGACCCGCGCCTGATGTCTCTCCGGTCGTGTCGGATTGCCATCCCATTGCACTATGAGAATGAGGGATGAGAGAGTGCACCTGTGTCTACGCACACACTTGTACACCATAATATCTCCCGCGTAGATGGCTAGTCGCCGTTAAGATTGTGTGCCATGACCGGAATTGGGTCTGGAGGACTAAATAAATAAATTAAATAAATATTAAAGTAGTCAATACAGATTCTAAGTACCAACTTGCTTTCTCTTCGGCAACTCAATTAATTACCGAAGAGAAAGCAAGTTGGTACTTAGAATCTGTATTGACTACTTTGCAAAAACAATGGCAAGAAACACATGTACTCATTCTAATGAAAGATAGTACGTTAGAACACAGCTATTTTCAAGAGAATGTGTTTGAAAGAACGTAAACGGAATCCGGCTCGAAGGACCAAAATGTACACACCGGGACTTACAGCTTCGTACGGCCGTTATTCCAAGTGCGTACGATGTGACTACGGTTGAGACAATTGAGCCTGGATCAGTACCTAAAGCCCAACTGACGCCGCCCTAGCCCTACAGTAACTACCTAGCACCCTAGTTATCCTAGCTCTATAGTAATCAGAGGAGGTATTAAATAAATAAATAACAGTCTCAACTAAAAGTTAAAGCTTGTTACCTTAAGCCGAGCGGCCGTCTTGAGGAACGCGGGAAGCTGCTCCTGCGACACGTTGACTTCGCCCGCATACATAAACTCCAGGATTGCTTGCAGGTGCAGGTAAGACACGTCCTTCAGGATTATTATAGGGTGCTTTGATGGATTCTCCTGCAGAATTATAAGGATATTAGTGTTGTCTTTACATTAAAGGGCTAAGTATGTAGATTCAAGGGGTTATTATCATCTGCCTAGCCTTTTCTTAACTATGTTGATGTCGGTTTCCAGTCTTACCGCATGCAGCTAGATACCAGTATTTTACATAGAGCGACTGCCTAACTGAGCTCCGCGATGGAGTTACGGGATGTACGATAGGTAAGACTGGTTGTCAGACTTTCGGGCTTCTGACTGCCAAAGATCCACGAATGACAGCCGGGACCAATGGCTTAGCGTGTTCCGAGACACGGAGGTGTCTTGATATGTAACGATGGTCACCCATCCACGGAACAACCGCGGCAAGCTTAGCTTAACCTGATCGAAAGACCCGTGCGGCTGTTATTACTATGTCTGAAATACATATGGATTTAATTTAATTACAGGAAGTCACCGTAATATGCCAAACTCGTCAATTCGGCGCGACCACGCGAACATTCGGCGGGTGTCGAGTTCCCATGTAGGTACTAAGGAAAACATCCTGAGCAACGCAAATGTTTATCATTCGTATCCGTAATGCTATGTTTTTACTGACGCTGAAATTAAATACTTTCAATAATTAGATTTTTTTTGAAGTGAAAACTTCTTTAGCGGCGTTGTACGCTTTTTTGTAATGGGTAAAAAATGTTAAACTCGCGTCAGGACACGTGACCTGATCGAAAATTCGTAAGACGGATGGCCGTAGCCGGTACCGCGCGTATTTTGTTTATAAGACGATTCACAAAATACACACGTGTTTTCACTTCTGTCGGCACTCCCGGAGTGCCACACATTTTTTTTATGAAGAATTGCATTCACATGATTTGTGTTATTTTTTAGGGGGTTAGCGTTAGGGCATCCCGCGAAATTTAAATTTTCTTACGTTTTCAATAGGGTTATATGAACTTGATTTTTTTTAAAAGAATTATTGCATTCACATGATGTGTTTTTTTTAGTGGGTAAGCGTAGAGTGTGGGGAGCAGTGGTGGCCAAGTGGTAACGGCCGCGACTTACGAGTTGTAGGTCGTAGGTTCGAACCCAGACAGGCGCTTTACTTTGTGTAAATTATTTCATCACCACTGCTCACAAAACGGTGAAGGAAAACATCGTGATGAAACCGGCATGTCCTAGAACCAAAAATTCGAAGACATGTGACATCTACCAACCCGCACTGGGCCCGCGTGGTGGATTACGGCCCACTCCCTCTCACTGAGAGGAGGCCTGTGTCCCAGCAGTGGGAACATTATAGGCTGATGATGATGATGATGATGAAGCGTAGAGTATACCGCGAAATTCAAATTTTCTTACGTTTTCAATAGGGTTATGTAAACTTAGAGGGTTGTGTTGATGATTTTAAGATAAGATTATTCTGTAAACCCATAAGTAGGTATTTGTTACGATCACGAATTATATTTTCGTCAACATTCAACCTGACACTGATCTGCAAAATGCAAAAAACGTAAATTTGAATATATAGAAAAAAATACTTTTGCTTTCATAATTCTTTACTTTTCCTTGGGGAGCTAGTAGCAAAGTGGTTTTAAATTACTAACATCCGTAGAATCATTTCTATTTTAACCGACTTCAAAAAAAGGAGGGGATTATCAATTCTGTTGAATTTTTTTATGTTTGTTACCTCGGAACTCCGTTATTTATAAGCCGATTTGCAAAATTATCTTTTTATTTGAAAGGATATAGGTACTTTCAGATTGGAACCATAGAAACTTTATCATAATCGGTGCAGTAGTTTGGTTTTTAAACCAAAATTACTGGTATGTATTTACAGAGTTGAGAACCTCCTCCTTTTTCGGAGTCGGTTAAAGATTCAAGTAAACGAAATTGTCTTGTAAAATGCTGACGTTCAAAAGTACCTTTCAACTGCCTACTAGAAATAAATTATTCAGATTTTGAATCCCTCCAACACAGCTGCACTTACTCGTGGCTAGAAATGGGTTCACGTCAATAATGCAAGAGTGGCCTCTGACATGCCGCGGTCCGAACGCACGGCCCCTCGATCAATAGGCACGTAGGCCATCAGGCTACAGCCGTCCGTCCGGCTATTGTCATTTTAATAAGCTATCGATTGATAGGCTATGGAATAAGATAGTATTCTTGCCAACTCTTCTGCTTTGGTGAAAAGGGTTGAAAAATTTACAGAGATTTCAAATTCAAGTATTTATTTCAATTAAACCATTTACAGGCACTTTTGAATTGTCAAAGAGTCGGTCAGAAAGTTGAAGCTAGTTGCCCTTTCAGCCCCTTCCAAAACGTAGATCTCTGTGGAGTAGAACAATAGGTGCACCTCTGCCCTCCCCTTCGGGGAATACAGGCGTGATGTTATGTGTAAAATTCAAATTTTCTCACACTATTTTGAATTTTTTTAACCGACTTCAAAAAAGGAGGATGTTCTCAATTAGGTTGTTTTTTATGTTTGTTACTTCAGATCTCCGTTATTTATAAGACAATTTGCAATATTCTTATTTTAATGGATATGGTAAATTTATATTAATTTTTTTTCCTGAGGCATAGCCTACCATGCCTCAGGTCCCATGTAAGTTTTATTAACTTTGCATGGGTAGTACAACTAAAAAGTGAAAAATAAAAACCTTAAAAAAAAAAGAAAAATAACCGACTTTCGGTGTAGTTGGTTCCGCATTTTCATTTTTTGACACCGACTTCCGAAATTGAAGTAAATTTGCACTTTGTAGTTTTTTTTTTAAAAAAGATTTTTATTTTCCTTAAAATACAGCAAAGACGGACAGAAATAGGAGAAAGATAAAAATAGCTAAGTACTTAAACTTATTTTTTTTTTGCAATTTGCAGGTCAATTCACAACCGTAACAAATATGGCTCTACATAATTATAAGCATCAGAATCAGCAAAACAACTCCCTCAAAATGTCAAAATTTCATGAAATAGTCATTCAGTAGGGTAATACGAAACTAGAGAGATATATTGAAGATTTTTTTGATTATAATTCTATGTATATAAAATTTGTTACAGCTGCGAATCATATTTAGATCAACATAACAGGGGAGGTTTCAGTTTTGCAAACTGTTAATATAAGTTGGTTATTAATAAATAAATAAATAAAATAAAACTATTTGTAAGATTCCTAGGGTTAAATATTGTAAAAAGTTCTGTTGACCTACTAGCACCATAAATATGAGCTCCAGCCGCCTGTGATACAGGATTTTCTTAGTAGGTACATGCATGTAACATTGTTGGTAATATGTAATATGGACTGGTGTCTTTAACTCCATGTCAATTCGCATATTTTGCGTTCGGTTGGGAAAATCTATTATTCATTCCACTGCAGCTCCTCAAGGACGGCCAGCATTGTCTTGATGTTACCGACTGTCTCACGGAGGGTACCTGGGTAACCAAAGTACTGTGCCCTGTATGTGGCGACCACCGGGCAGTTTAGAAGCACATGTAACATTGTAATATTGTATTCTACCAATTTTGGTTCTAAATAAAGATTTGTTTATCATCTACTGAAGTTAATTTCAGTGCAGCATATAAAATATTTTAAACAATTTGATACTGCTACCTTTTCGCTCACCTCTAATAAACTTTTGAAGTAGGGACTACACGCAGACAGCACCATCTTATGCGCCTTACACGTCTGGCCCTCGCATGCTAGTGTCACCTGAAATAATTGTGTAAATTAGTTATGAACAAGCATTATTTTATTTTATACAACTCTACAGTCCATATGTCGGAACCTCACTCAAATCTTAAGCATTACTTAACCCGTCACATAATTGCTTACTAAAAGCCATTTGCATGTCAGCACTTAATGGTTGTTACAATTAGTAATTTACTAGGATTCAATCCCAAAGGAATATTGGGATAAAAGTATCCTATGTGTAAATCCTGATTATAAAATTCATTCAAATGCGTTCAGTAGTTTTAGCGTGAAAGAGTAACAAACCAACATCTGTCCATACATCCTCACAAACTTTTGTGTTTATAATATTAATAGGTAGTTTTTGAGTGCATTTTTCTTATCAAAAATCACTAGTTCATGACATTTTGTAAGGTTAGTACTAGATTAAAGCCATTTGATTGGTTGAAACATGTTCTAAAAAATTCTAGTCTTGAGTGAGGTTCTATTATACATTCCGTTCCATAGGGGTTCAAGTTCCGAGACCAACGCTTCTTGCTACTTGTAGGTCTACCTATGACTGAGTGTAAATGCATAGTCAATAAAAGTAAATAATTCATTGTTGAATATAGAATATCATAAATTGCAAACTAAGTATTCTCTGATTTAGTTAATGTTATTACACAAGAAAGAGTAGGTACCCACACAATATAATATTAATTTGTGTAACAAAATAACTGATGGTGGTTACAGTGACTGGCATGAATCTTGAGTACTCGGTATAAGACTGGGGATAGGTTTGCGTTTTAGAAAAAAAATTTCAAGCGCTCAAGATTTGTATCAGTCACTGTACTGAAATAGTGTACTTTTACATTGAACATTGTAATACATTAAAGAATAATATTAGTATTAGATTGAGAATATTCAAAACAACTAAAATAAAAGTTTTATAAAATGCCATTACAAGTCATATACTCAGATTTGATGGCTAAAGATTTGGACCATGTAGATGCTTAATTTGAATGTATATCTATTAATAATGCATTCCTAATTTTATAACAGTAGCAGGTTTAAAAATGGAAAAGAATCTGAACATTGAATGGCTAATAGGTAGATGAGATCAGAGTATGCAAGTTATCTACAAAAAGTTTAGGATATAACAGTTTGTTTGTACACAAATATAACATTATTTCGCCGTACTCACGTCTGTGAAGCTTTTCTCATCCCTCAAATGTCTGAAAGATGTCACCATATTTGTCTGGAAATCATTCCATTTGAGGAAGAATTGTTGATCACCCATTTCGAAATTTTATTACACTGAAAAACACAAATTAACTATTGAAAGGTATTTAAAACGTGACACTTTTCACTTTTATTGTAAAGGTAGACTTGGTACCAGTATTCTAATCACGTTTTTAAGATGAATACCCTCTCACTAAATAGTGCACTTTAAATCGTTTACCTACGTCACTAGTTGCAATAGAAATGATGCTTACCTACGATCACTTGGTTACAATAATTATTTTCAATTTTGGTCCCTGTAGACCAACTTGGATTTTTGTACAAGGGCACCGCGTATTATTTCGAAACTATCACAAAAAGTTAAGCAATTGAATCTCAAAATAAAGACGCGGTCTCGCATAAATTAGCGACTTCTTTCTATTTCTTAAAAATTCCTTCATTCACCTAGTCAGGGTTGCCAGCGCTAGAAATTAATTTTGCCTGATAGGAACAGCAAAAAGTTTTTTTTTACCCTCTTACGCCAACTATCTATATTTCATAATAAATTTTCATAACAACATATAATGATGACTTTTTAATGATCATTTAATTAAACCTACATCATCATTTATTTTTTTCACATTTTTGTAACGTATTTTGTATGTAGTTGGGTACATTATTTTTATCTAAAATTCGCATTGTATCTGCATACTTGACCAAATTTTGATTCTGAATAAAGATTTATTTATTGTATTAATTTACCAGTCAGTAGGGCAGGCTGACATTAGTGTATTGTCAAACTCTTTCCCCACTGTTTAATTTTTCCGCTGTTATTAAATATTACTACCGTGTTTCCCATTCGTACCGAAATATTTGTCGTGTCATCTTTTTCCCTCCTTAATTTTTATAATTACTACCTTCCGGCCGCGGTTTCGCCCGCGAGGTGTGACGATAAAAACTATCCTATGTCCTTCCCCGAGGTGCAATCTATCTCTCTGCCAAATTTGAGCGAAATCCGTTCAGTGGTTTAGGCGTGAAAGGTAACATACAGACAGACAGACAGAGTAACGTTCGAATTTATAATATTAGTATGGATAAACATGTGGGGTAATTGTATAATACTATAAAATGGCTTTCGATCGCAATGCCTTTAATTTTTGCAGCTAAGCCACATTCGTCGCGTTATTTTCGATGTGTAGCAGACAAATTTCTCAAACCTAAGAAGGTGGTAGATATCAAAATTAAAATTGCAATTCGATCGATTTCCGTTATGTTTCTGTTATGTTGTGTCTTCCCACTAATCCAATTATTAGTTCAATAATCGTTTTTCGTTTATATAGTTGGTTTTTTGACGAATGAGTAAAAAGGTATTAAACTACATTTTTTGTGGGTAAATTCTAACAACGGTATCCCCAATCATTCATTGGCCATCGTTCATTCTAAAACGTTGAGATGCGTTCATTCAATTTATGATTTGATTATTTTTTATGTCGAAGAAATTAAAAATAATTAAAAAAAATTAATAAGTAAATATGAAAATATATATTTAAAAAAATAATTGACCCATTTGTGGAAATTTTAGGAGGGTTGAATTCTGTAATTTAAAAACAGTGAAACGATTTAAAATCACTAGCGCCATCTCGTGTTGAATAGCAGCCGCAATGAGTTGTAATTATTGTGTTGGCCATCTAGTGGATTTTTACAAAAACAAAATTTCTTGAAAACTGCACGTTAGTTTCGGATGAATAATTTGAGTTTATTGTTTATACAAGAATAAAAATACAACAAACCCTGACAAACCCGAATGATTTATCCACGTATTATCAGAAAGGAAAACTTCAGTAATTTAGGGTCAAAATGGACTGGATTTCATTGGAAATTATTGTAGTCGGTGTGCAGTTGGTGTGTTGCCGACTACGCAGTCGGTTGGCAACTTGGCACTAATTGCACTAAAACTGCATCGAAACTAAATTGCAACTGGCGTGCAGTTGAAATGAAACCCGACTGGTTAGATCATTACTTTTATTTTCTTCAAAGCTTTCAATAATGTGCTATAGAAAGTCGTGTAGATATGTGAAAGCATTGCATCATAGGGTTTAAAACTCAATGGTTTAAATAAAAGAATTTGTTTATTTTAATAATACACCATTATTTATTTGACAAAAAACCGTTTTTAAAACGACACTCATATTGCATACCTAAAGAAAGAGAGGCAAAAGGTGAATCGTAACATCTTATTATAAGTATAATAATTGTATGATTATTACTATTAAAATCATTCGTAATATTGGTAAAATTTAGTTTTAACTTACATACGAGAGCATATTTTAAAACACACGAACACTACATTTAAAAGGCCAAGCGGTGTTGCCACAATATCCTTATAAACTAGTAGACTAAATTACTTTTACTAGTAAATACGAGATTACTACCTATTCTAATTATAATTATGTAACATTATTTTTAATGTTATTAAAACAGCAACTCATATCTACTGGACGAAGCAAAATTATACAAAAAGAAATCTAAATAAATATAATTACAAATATCAAAACCATTCGCTTTTTTTCTAACTATAATTGACATGAAGCAGGATTCAGTTAAATTAATACATAGGTACACTTATACAATAAAACTTACTTTGGTATACATTTAGTTTTAAACGAATATTACCTATATATTAAGAAAAGTCACGTCTATCTTTGAAATATTTTTAAAGAATAGTAGGTAATTACGAAGTCTAATCGGGGAACTTTCTTGAGTGAAACAAAGTCATTTGCTTTCGTTAAAACTTGTATTTCCCGCATTAAAGAATTCAGCAAATCCTTATATGTGTTTTACTCTCAATGACTATTTCTCTCATGACCGATCCCCTAGCATTAACCAATACAATTTACACATTATTATTGCTTAAAACTGACTTCTACACGAGGTGCTCTAAAAAGAGCGAATATTTATTAAATCCATATAATAATAATAATTATTATTATAGTAAACCTTACAATAGTACTACTATTAAAATATATTTGGTATATAGTAGCGTTACAAATATACAAAGCACATTCGAACTTAGGTATATTCTAGCGTATGATTTGTCGATCCACAAAGGAGACTGTAAATCCTATAATTACCCTACGAGGTTTATAACCTTTACGAAAGAATAATAATATTGCTGCACCGATATTTTATCGATAAAATAATAATTATAATAAATATTATTAAAAAAAAAAACTGGAATAAAATTTTGAAATAAAACTAAATATTTTATTTCCAATAAAATTAGTTCCCAATATGGTTAACGGGTGTCCACCGAAAGCCATGGGTCAGAAACGTAACATATTATTCAGAATTTATATAAAGTTATAAGCTATACCTAGGAGATCCTAACCTTTTCCTTAAAATTTAGTCTAACCTCTAGTCTTTGTCAGTAAAGAAATGCCATGAATTTGAGCAAACAAAATGTCATTTATAAATTAATTCACGTTTTAAGAAATTAAGGTCGTAGAAAAATTTTAAAGTCATACTAAAGGTTTAACCCTAACACTAGATTAGCATTTAAGACTGGCTTATGCCCCTTGAGATAAAATGCTATGTACACTGTTCTTAAGTATAAATTAGTTACCTAATATTCTAAAGAAAGAAACAGAGCTTAGCAGTATATATTAAGGTAGGATAGGCTGAAATATTCAAGAAAATATTATAGTACCTAAAGATATTTTTTACTTTAGACAGAAATGTCTACAGAATCTACGCTATTTTACTTAATCATTATTTATGTAAACCATGCAATAGATGCTTAAAACTATTCATTGGTAGTACGATTGGAGGTTTAACTTTAAATCTTAAAGTAAATCTAAACTGTAAGAGAATGTAAACTTGATATTTTGGTATTATAGCTTAGAATAAGAAAAAAAAAATCGTTTTAAAGTTGACTAGATCAATTTTGGGTTTGCGAAAATTAAGTATTTTTGGCTGAACTTTATTACTAAAATGGGTGTTTTATAGTACATGAAAAGGTATGAAAAATAGTACCCGACTAGATGGAAATGCAAAATTCATCGGCTCGCAGCTCATCGATAAGTTATCAGCTAAAACAGTGCATTAAATATAGAGTGAATTTGAGTCATTGAAGATCAGCATGCTTTTATTGTCTTTTAGAAAAGCAAAACAAAACAGAATCTCTAGAGAAACAAAATAATGTTTAGAATTTTATAGACTGATTTGCCATACTCAAAAACGTGTATTTCAGAATTTTACAATACAATCAAGGGTTAGAGGATTTTGATTTTTGTCTCTAAAAGACAGTAAAAAGTCCACGATCTCAAACTGACTCTACTACTGTACAAAGTACTAAAAACTGGCTTACATCACCTATGTTAGTTACTAAAATATAAGAGCTGAGTACATACTAACTAGAATTCAAAAATATACAGTGTACTTTTAAGAACGGCACTAAGAAACCTTCGTTGTTGATTACCCACATTTTTAAGCTTTAAAATAGTTACAGTAAGGCATTATAGGACGGTTTATACTTTAAATTAAGGCAGCTAAAGGCACCTAGTTAAACTAGCAAATATTTACACGCTATTGCATTGAAGTGATTGTTACCAAAATGGCAGCACTTAATGCTTCTACTCGTTGCTAGACGGCGTTGTTATAAAATATACATTCGTTGAAGCTTCACTTTGGATAAATTCCATTTTTAAAAATTAGAAAAAATATTTACAACCTTTGCGCAAACGTACAGATATGTTACGTCTACTCGTTGCTAGATGGCGTTGTACCGTTTTCATTAGCTTTGGACGTTTGAATTTGCATGTTTTGCAATGGTATTTTTAGTCCTCGCGGTGCTAGAATGAGCCTAGCAGGCGTCACGAGGACTAAAGCGTACTCTCATTTATTCACGCCAAGGATTTTAGCGGCCTCGTCTGCGGAGGAGAGTAGCTTATTAATGGTTTTGTCGGGAATTCCTAGTAGTTTACCGATGAGGTCGCTGTTCTCCGGGTCGTTTTCGGCCTCTGAGGAGTATTTGCGCGATGTCATGTCCAGTTTGAGCTTCTTTTCGTATGGAGCGGAGGGAGGAGAATTGTTGTTGTTGACGTTGCTTGGGATTTCGTTGCCCGAGCCGTCGTCGTCGTGGTAGCGGTATCTGTCGAAGAAAAGAGGAATTAGTTTCGTGATTTCGTTCGATAACTTGCTTAACCGTTTTGGTTAGGGCTAGTTACAAGATGTTTTAAAACACGTAGTTTTTACTTGTTTTTTCAAAGACTGTATCAGATTTTAAATAGGATTTTTCTGATTTCATATTTTACAAGTTACTTCACAATCCATTTCTAGATACTGTACACACCCATTAGTCACAGCATCTTCAAGAGGCGTGTTAGGTGGGGAAGCCTCTTCATCATCAGTGATTTCTTCCCGATGTTTCTTGCGATGTCGCAACATGCTGTGCTTTAGGGTGAAGCGACGTCGGCACAGGTCGCAAGCAAACGGTCTCTCTCCGGAGTGAGTCCTCATGTGACGACGTAGGTCTTCGGCAGACCAGAATCGACGGATACAGAATGCGCAGACCACCTAGAAAGAAAGAATAAGACATTGTAGAAGGTTTTATTTTGAAACTAGGCAACCCGTCCCTTGCTTCGCACGGCTTTTACGAATCGACAAAGCATCAAGATTTCATTATTATAATATGTTAGTTTATTAAGAATGAATTATACACATAAAACCTTTCGGAATAAATTATCTAAATGATGGGGAAAACCGCATCAAAATCCATTCTGAAGTTTAGAAGAACAACAGGCACGAAACGCGAGTTTAATTATAATTATAACAGCTAAGATTATTAAGAAACGTAAGTCTGTTTTATTTCTATAGTCATCAATGATTTGAATCTTACCTTTCTGTTAGCATGGTCAGGAAACTTCCCCCTTTCATCATCGTCAGCGCTTTCGCTCCGGTCACTGGCAGCGTCCAAGGCTCCCTTGCTGACCAGCTGCTCATACTCGGTCGTATGTCCCGTCGCCAAATGCGATAGGGCTCCACTCCTGTCTCCGAACGACGCCTCGCACAGATGGCATTTGAAGACTAGACCACCTTCATTTGTTTCTTCCACAATCTCAGGGTTTGGGGAGCCCGGTCGAGAATCAGCTCCGTGTCTTGAAGACATGTGTTTTTTCAAAGTTTCAAGCGATGAGAATGTACTTGTTGGACAAGAGACGCATTTGTAAGGCCTTTCTGGCACTGCTCTAGTGTCGTTTATCGGCTGATGGGATGGGGATACTGTATCAGGGATCGGGTCAGCCAGGATAGCTCTGGCAGAACCTCCGTGCTTCCTCAATAGATGACGGTCGCAGTTTGACTTTGTAGTGAAAAGAAGTGTGCAGTGTGGACACTTGAATGGCTTTTGTCCGGTGTGCGTGAGGACGTGGCGACGGAGGGATGATGACCAGGGGAACTTGCGGTGGCAGTAGGGACATGAAACACGGTTCGGTGCTAGGCTGTAAGCTGACTTCTTCTTTGGTGGTAGTGCCGTGTCTGTTTCTGATCTGAAAATAAAAAATAGTTAGTTTAATAAAAACGTTTTTTGAGGGTGGATAGAGTTATGACATGTTTCTTTATTTATAAAAGTCTTACAACGATGGCCCACAAAACCGTTACTATTATTTCAACTTTAAAAGGTGATAAAAGGTTAGACTTACTTATTTTCATCGCTGCCAGAGTTATTTCCCTCACTTGTGGAGGCGACTAGACCCTCTTCATCTTCTTCCTCATCGCTGCGAGTAGGCACCACCGGGATAGGTAGTGGTTCTTGAGTCGGCGAGACAGAATTCGTTCCAGAGTCAGTCTTATCATTGATTATAGGAACAGGTTTGTTGATTAAGTTCCCAGCGATTTTAAGATCGAAATCCTTAGTCATTTCCTGTTGGCACGTAGCCATTAGGATTTCAGCTGCCGCACGGCGCGCTGCGGTATGATCCTCTGACTTATTTTCCTGGTCAGGTTCCTCATCTATTACTAGGGTATCTTCTTCATCTTCCTCATTGTCAGCTACTTCGTCCGAGTCTCGTCGCACGGGCGAGCGGTCAGATTGTTGCAACGGCCTTTCAAGATGGCGAGCTAGTAAGGCGAATTTCATGCGGTCAGTCAATGAGTCGGGTGTTGGGTACGGTGGTGGCGCCCTCGGAGCCGGTCGTCTCACACTCCAGTGCTGAGGATGTTGTTGCTTTACATGGCGTTCCATGTTAGATCGGAGGGTAAACCGAGCTGAGCATTGAGAGCAGGAAAAAGGTCTTTCAGTTCTGTACCTCCTTTGTTTTTGCTTGGGCATCAAAACACCGTTCTTTATTACCATCTTCACGGAGTCCGTTTGCGGGACAAGAGTGTTATTCATAGGTGGGCGTGGAGATTCAGGGTGTGGCGAAGGTATCGGAGAGATCGATGGCGGTGGTTTTAGTTCCTCTTCCTCGGGCTCAATCTTAGGCTGACTGTCCTGGTCATTAGGAACAAGTCTGCCACCAGACATGCTCAAGCCTCTAATGATTTCTTTCTGTATGTGTTGTTTTATTTCGGCAAGTTCCTGGGAGTCAGTTGGGTGAGGAAAAAACGAAGGTTGAAGTAAGTAGGGCGCGATAGGAAAGGATGGTGGCAGAGGTAAACCAGGGATTCCAGGAACTGTGCCAGCATACAACTGCGAAAGCTGGGTGGCATAGTAAGATGGATCGATTTTAGGAAGGGAGTTTTCAAAAAGTCTTTGCGAAGCTAAAAGGAATCTTGTCTTTTCGTATGCTGAAGCAGCGATGCTCGCTGGGTCAGGCTCGAAGGAAGGACGTGGTGGGGCTTTAGGCTCCTCAGAATCGGTGTCCGGTTTCTTCTTACTGAGATCAAGAACATCACAACTATTATTATCACTCGTGCTCAAGTCAACGGGAGCTTCTTCATCGTACGAATCGTGTGAGATGTCATTTTGCTTGTACGTGATTTCTGGTGGCCTGAACTCAGGGATTCGCGTCAGCTGACCAATACCCTTCACTTTAATTCGAGGTTGAGGTTGCTCTACGTCTCTTGGCATAGGCAGAGGTAGAGGCGACTCAGGTAATGGCAATGGTAACGGTTTGGTTGTTAAATTAGTGACTGGATGTCTGTCAGTAATGAAACTTGGTGTAAAGTGCGTTAGTGGCGTATCGCGTCCCGAACTTTCGTTTCGCCTATCAATGTCAGGGGTGTGGAATGCGAGCGATCGTTTCACTTCATCCCTTGCAAGTTTAGAGTTCACTTCGTCATTATTAGGATCTTCAGACGGGTGGTAAATTATTGAGCGTTTCACATCTTCTCTTGTAACTTTAGCATGTCTATTCCTTAAGTGACGTTCGCAGTTGGCTTTGGTAGTAAAAGCGTAATTACAGACAGCGCATTCATACGGCCTGTCCCCGTTATGTGTCCGCATGTGACGTACTAACGCAGCCTTATCTAAAGAGGCATGAGGGCACATGTTACACTGATAAGGTCCCGGGCCCGTTCCACTCAAGTGCACTCTATTGTGTCCCTTCAAAGCTCTTAAATTGGGGAACTTGGCAGGGCACAACCTACAGGGGAACTCTCCACGCAGCTTCATTCGTCTAAACTCTGCTGCGAAATTGTCCTGGGTTTCCTCTTGATCTCTATCCTTAATAATGGTGTCAGGAGGAGTTAAAACCGAACTTTCCAAAGATACTCTTGTGCCAGTGAGCCTCTCTAAAAGGCCGCCGGCTGACGTGACGTTTAATATCGATTGAATATCTGCCAAATCGCGAGCGGCATCGATGTGTCTTATGCCATTGGTAAGATGATTATCGTCGAATTTGGGTGTGAATCTGTCCGTAGGTGGTGTCAAAGTGCCGGCAATGCCAAAAGATCTGTTTCTGAGATCTAATTTGGCAAAAAAATCTTCCCTGCGATCTCGTTCAGGGCTGGCAGCGATTCGGGTGGTAGAGAGGCACGATTTCCGGTGAATGTCCAAAGCCTGTCCACAAGGAAAGTCTCTGTAACACATGTCGCATCTATAACGCTGATCTGTCACCGACACATGAGGATTTTTCTCGCAGACTCCTCTGGCAATTTCAGGGAACTTCTTGCTCGAGAAATCGACGAAGGTAAGATCGTCGAAGCCAGTCTTGGTGTCGTCACTGTGCGCAGTGAATCGGTGGATGTCGAAAGCGTTGACCGAGTCGAATCGCTGCCGGCATTTGGGGCACTCGAACCTTGCTGTTCTTTTGTCCATCGGGATGGGTGATGGTGACGTGGAGGCGGCACGTTTGCGCGCTCTCCTCAAATCCTCCTCCTCGCTCCTGTCAGATCGGTTGTCACTGTCGATGCTCGTCGTCCTAGTGACGCGCAGCTCTTGCTTTTCAATTTGAACGCCGTCCATTTCTTCGTCGGCCTCGATTTTAGCTTCACTGATGACCTCCTCTGTTTTGATTTCTGTAACAAAAGAGTACATGTTACAATTGATTACGGATTGTATGTTTGAATAACGCGGGGCGCTTTCTTACAATTCCAAGAAAAGTCGACAATAGATGAGTCAGGCAATTCACTTGTGCGAGGTCGCCATATTAGAATAATAATATCTGATATTATTATCATCATTGGAATAGATTCTAGTTACAATTTGCTAATAGATTTTTTAATGTATTAACTAATTAGATGTTTGTTTATTGCTATTTGCTAACAGATGGCGTTGTTTTGTTTTGCAGTAACTTATGCGCAAAAACAAATGCTATCGTCTCGATCTGATCATAAAATATAGTTTATATCACCGAAATAGCGAATCATCTAAGTAAATTGAAACCTAAAAAGCTTTTGTCAACTTCATTCTTTTGAAAACATCCTTAAAGCTAGTTCGATACGAATCAAAATCGAACAACAGTATCCATCCCTAAAATTCTCAAAACACAACAAAGTTCTCGACGGATGATTCACACTATCTTTTGTTTTAACACGAACGGTAACGTTGATCAAAAAACCGTTCTAGTGACCACGAAATAAAGCGTATTTCTCCTTGTTTCTATTCCAGTGAGCCTCGCTGAGGGTATAGGGCAGAAAAATCAATAAGACTGACACCTAGTGGGCTATAGCTAGAGAAGTGTGTATGGTTGGCAAGCGACTGAGTCACGTAAATGCTATCAGATCGTTGTTTTGTGAAAAGTAGCGATTGTGAGATACTTTAGGGACGTGCTATGAATAAATACATATATTTGGCGGGTAAATACCATAAGCTTTACGCTTGATTTTCATGATTGTGGAATTCACAAAATTTAAAAGCACTTAAGAAACTCAGACAGACATTAATTAAAAAAAATACAAGTTGTATGAATGAAGTCGTGTTGTAAACCGAGATAGTACCAGAAGGAAAAAACATCCATTTTCATTTATAAAATATACAATACCAACAGAGGAAGTATATTCTGTTTACAATATTCCTGTCGCTGAATGAAAGCTTACTGTCCATTTTTTAATTTTTGCCTAAATATAGTGTGGGCCCCAAAACTGTACCTTGAGGTACACCTAAATTCTACAATAATTGTAGTAACTTTTAAAGGATTATACACACAAATCATTTAATAGTTACTTGTTATCTAAATTGGATCCCAAAAACATCTAAAAATTTTGCGTCATTCAGTTTTAGATTTCCAAAAACGATACGTAGATTAGAATAAGCCTATCTGATGCTTTCGTGAAATAGTAGCATTTGTAGCATATTAAACGATCGTGCGGTGAATAATTTCATATATCTGGCTGGTAAAACACAGATTTTATCGAGATTAGTTCGCGGCAATGTGCATTTGAATTCCGCGATGAACTATGATTAAGAGAAGCGATGAATCAAAAGAAGAACGATGATTTAAATCTTGTTTCTTGCAATGTCGATATTATTCTATCCTATACTAACAACCACCAGTCGCCAAGGCTTATAATCGCATTTAACACATTCGATATTATCGTTAAGGATTCTTGAGGTAGGTTAGTCACTAAGAATTTTATTCCCTTCTTGATTTAAAAGAAAACACACTGAATCATCTACTTATTATTATGATACTCCTAGCTATCACTTAAGTCTACTATTAACAATGACGTATACATATGAACTGCGTAGTACCTACCCAGATAAACGGTTCCTTCAATGGATAAATGTTTTAACCAACACATTCTATTTATTCCATATGCCAAAACTTATGGCAGCACTGAAACACACATTTAAGTTAACACGCACTATGGCCACACTATGGTCACAGACTATATAGGTGTAAACATTTTCAAGATTCCCGATACAGCCCTGGCTGCACAGGCAAGTCCGGTCAAGCAGACGACAACCTAGGTTGGAATGCGAGATGCCATTAAAAAAAAGACTCCCGACACAGAGCGTTCCCGTCATGTCAGGTGGACAGTTCTTCAATGAATGTTTAACCAAAAGAGGAACATGTCCGTAGTAATTCCCGTGCAGGACTATGAATCTGACTCACAGTACGTCACTAACCTACATAATATACGAGATTAACTACTAATCAATGCATAATACCAAATAAGGTATAAAATTAAATTATATAATTTTATTATGAATTGGCATTTACCGTGTTTTGGGCGTAAGGAAAAGTTTTGTTTTAAATATAGTAAGGTCCATCATTATCGTCAGCCAGAATATCATCAATTGTGTCCTGTATTAATGAAATATTTTCTCTATATGTATTTAAATTAAAGTTAGTTTTAGGAGCCTTTTTTTCCTGGTTATTATATTATCATCCGAACATTAAACTGTCAAGTTTAGTTACTGTATCTGCACTACTATATTATTTTAACAGCATGCATGGAGACTTAGAGGAAAGAGTGTTGAAAGCATCTGAGCTATGATAATTATGTATCATTAAAAACGGGCACAAATCCAAAGAATTTGAAACAAAACTTAGTTTTCATATTTCATGACGTAGACGGTGCAAAATTCGACACCACCTTCTCCATGTTTTGTGCGCATTCACCTAAATGACGTATACCTAAGTCGTATATCACGCGTATTTAGATAAACACATCCGTTGAGACTCGAATTACACAGAAACTGTTGATATCAGTATGTTTTTCTTGCATGTAAAAATAAATGAAAATATGTACAGAATTTTAGGTGTACCTTTGTTAAAATTTCGGGAAGTATTCACTCTCCGTAAAGGCGTTTTTCGTTTGCAAATTTTCCCGGATCTGTTATTTAAGGGAGGGAGATTTGCACCCCTATTTCAACCCCCTGGCTACGCCCATGAGATTTCCCCCTAGGGAGACAGACTGCCCCAACCAAGAGGACGGTGGAGTGGGCGTTTTGAGCTTTATAAGGCAAATATCTGCTTTACAAGAGAAAATTAGACGACAATTTTACTAGTCTTCTAGCAGTGTTTCGGTTAAGGGGCTTACATGGCCTAAAGCGCGGTCACTGTCGGACTGCGAAGTAAGAAAAGCGCGATAGTATTTTGTTTGTAGAATAATTCTGACAAAAAATCAGAATGATTGTATGTATTAGTATGGTTTTCTACCGTATCAAACTAGTTGTATTATGTTTTCAACACACTATCTACCTAGCATATATCCTGAAGAATATCATGTATTTAGTCGATCATATACGATCATAGTCGATCATACCTATACTTTTATGGTTTCTAAAACTTGCGTTTTTTGTGTTTAGGTCCTGTGAGCCCCTTAAGCGCTCAGATTACATATCGTTTGGAGCGAAAAGCTTTAGCGAAATTACCTATTTTTATGGTTTTGACTAATATTCACTTTGGTTATTGTGATAAGCCGGTGGATTCTGTAAAAATCTCACCGTGAAAACTTAGGTGAAGTGAGTTTGTCTTTGCTAGGAATTGACACTATTGACATCTCACTCCACGCTCACTTCACCCATGTTTTCACGGTGAGATTTTTACAGAATAGCACCGAAGACTTGAAAACATCGTGTGCGCCTCGAAGTCTGCATCTTCCATCTACATCACTACCTACTACATCTAATATCACCGTCATGATCATAGACACCTCATTTGCATAACACCTTTTTCTCAACATAATGCCACCGAGTTCACATAGCCAGCTTTTGAAGAAACCATGAACAAGCAAATGTATCGTGTCGGGTTTTCTTAGCAATAATCATTTCACGCAATCTTGTCTGAAACATGACGCGTGTGCGCGTTGTTGGACCGTGTCACACCGAGGTGTAACAATTTTGTCGTTGATCCTTCTGCGGTTGTTGTCTTATTAACAAGGATATTTTTGTCCAGGTGAAGTTTTTGTGACGGGTAAAACTTTAAAAAAGTGTCATGTAGAGATGTTGTACCTAAATTCTGAGGGTTTGTTTTATCCTTCAAGGTGTTTAAACAGGGTGGCAGGGAAATCGACGCGCAAACAATAACCATAAATTCAGTAGGTACATGATTCTCAACCCCCTATGTAGAAATATTTAACAGCCGTTTCATAGAAAAGTACCTACGCGGTCTATAATTATTTTCAGAATCATGTAATGAAACCATGGTAACAGGCTGTGCGTCGATGTCCCTGCGACCTTGTATTATACCGACTACTAGAAAATTTTAGCGTTTTACCAGTGTTTTTATAGTCACTCGGAAAATTTCGGACACCACAAACAAACCACATGCCACAGTCTAAGCCCATATATTTCCACCTGTGACGGTGTAAGTACAGCCATATTTTACGCAACATGTACGAGGAAAACAAAAGTGAAGTTTAGTCGCGAATGTGTCGAAATTGAAAACGTACATATTCTCGGAAACACTCTAAAATGCGCTAAATGCACGCTTTAGGCAGCACGCGTTCAACGAACCATTGAAATTATGATTTATTGTCAATAAATTGACGTAATTGGGAATGTAACTGCACAATTACAGGGAAAAATGACGCGAGGGAGCCAAATATGGCAGATTTTTAGTCAACTGTGGTCAAGAAAAGTGGTTGAAATTGATTCATATTCAAATTCCTCTGACGATCATGAAGAGGACATTACAGATGAGTTCATCTTCAGGATGTTTTGATGCATGTGGATTAATTTACCTTTAGTAGAGGTTAATGATCTCAACATGTTCCTTATAACCTCAGGAGTGTTTCGTAAAGTAGATGGTTCAAGCTAAATTAGCCATCTTTAACACGACTGGTTCGCGTTCAGAAGTATGTAGTTACAACGGCTGTAGTAAGCTCCAAAACATTACAAGCATCGTAATTTTCTGTCCTGGGAGCTTAGATCGTCCTAGTGTCCGTCTTCTGGCTTCTTAGCGAAAATAAATTCTCCATCGAACACCGGATGACCAAAAAGAATTCTTATATTAATATTCAACGTCCAGTAAACTCCAGTAACACGTGTAAGGGGTCATCAAAATAGTACAATCACGGAATAAACACCATCCGAATTCAACGTACACTCGAGTTCAATAACTTCATATACGGAGAAAAGGTGTGACATAGAAGCGCTGGCGCACCGTGACTTCCTCCTTCCCGCTTATTCGGAATTTAAATCGACCTATCGCCATCCCGAAGTGTCCCGAAGTGAGCCGAAGTTGCACGACAATAACTCTTATTGTCTGCATAATAAGATGGTTGTCTTTCTAACGGTGGGCGGCGCATATTATAAGCTATTTGATTGATATGTCGGGGACGTCGCACAGTACCGCTGCTTTCTTCAACACTCCAATGAGCCTCAACGGTACTGAATTACACCATGTAGTATCTCCAAGCCGTCACTTATGGTGTCGCCATCGGCAATTACCTGACCATACGGGTTTGCTTTCGCAACTGTTGTTTTGCTGGGAAATTGGAGTATTTTGCACGGTATTGTGGTCTAGTTAGGCTTTCCTGGCAGTAAAGTTAAGTTTGTCTGTGACAACTGAGACGGCTATTGTCTAGAAATTGATAATGTGGTGCGCGGACGTTCATTTTGTACGTTTGTTAGCGTTGTACTCGTTTCGGATCTCGGGAGAAACTTAATTATGGGTTTATGCAATTGGTACGACTTTTTGGCTGAGATACTTTCTATTTATCAATCCAATTTGTCATTGCAAATAGTGCTTGCGTTTCTTAAAATGGCAGCGCCAGCAGCATTACCACAATTCAAAGATTTTACCAAAGAATTTTCAATCACAAAATTTACTAGTATCATCAAACAGTTCCTAAAACTCATGAATGAAGAAAAACAAAATACGACTAAAAACGAATAAAATCAACAAAACATAGTTTTATACCTCATCATCACTCTATGGTCGTACTGTTTATGGTTTTAAGATGGCGTCCTGATTAATGCAAGTCAGGAGCGAGCCTTCCGCAGTAACGGTGCTGTTATGATGCCACGTTGATGTCTGCCTTCAATATTTTATGGGACGTTATAGTTCTGTTGGTTACTGGGACGTTTGACTGGCTCCTGGGCTGTCTTCGCTGCAAGTTTTAAAGATAAGAGCCTTAACTTTGACGGATTTAACAAACACACTCATACAAATAACATGAGTTTTAGGAACTCGCTCCAAATTGCTGTACGATAGTGTAAATAGCTTGATGATTCAATTTCAAAGATTTAATAACGTCATTTTGCCTGGCCTTATTTCAATCAACGATACTATCTTATATTGAACCCATGAACTTCATGGGTTCAATATTAGATAGGTAGTATCGTTACAGATTTGAGATTTTTCTAACTCGGGGTGTTTTTCTTAATATGCATGTCAACTGAACTAGGTTACATGGATATGATAGATTGTCTCTTAAGAGATCCAATTTAGAACCTATTCATCGTTGTGTATTCTATTACATATGTCAATGTCATCGCGATATTCCTCCTGCAATTTCCTTCTAAATTATTTGGGATCGGCGCTGATGTCTTCCTCGAAACATCTCTCTGCCTAAGTAGCTATATCATCTTTTACATTAAGTATATTATTTGCTACTATTCTAAACCGGTTTTCATAATAATAATCTCGATATTATAAAGTACATAATGTCTTTGTTTTCAATTCAGAGGAAGTCGCCGATTTAATTACTTTGTTATTAGAAAGAGTGAGGTGTCATATACTTCATTAATGTGTTTATTTAATATCTAGTGTTCAGGCTAACGGGTGTTTTTCCAAGAAAATAGAAATATTCGGCGTAGTCGGAATTTTATGAATGAAATATGTTGATGTTGATGAAACTTGGGTCGTTTTACAGGTGTCTCGTTTCAATGCCTACGTAAAGACGTGTTTTGACATTATATTGGAGATTAGGAAGTGATCCAATTATCGTTTTAACAAAATATCGTTCGTTTTTTTGTTAGAATAAATAGAATTTAGTTATAACAAATATTTTGAAGATGCAAGCACGGTAGATATTTTATGGGAATTTGGGATTGAAATAAGTACGTAGACTAATGCGTCGTTAAATCGGGGTTTTCTTTCAATCTACATTAAATCTAAGCTGTGTACCTCAACACTCAGAACTATTACTTTATTACTAAGCTCTTAATCTTAAGAGCACTTAAGACAGAACAAACAGCCAACAAAGATCCCACTGTACCTTCAACTGACGTCATCAGATAAAACGAAATCTCGATACGAAATCGATCAATCGCACGCCCAAAAATGGTTTCCACTCGATCGCTCGCTTTCTCCGAACGGAAAAGCGTCCCAATTAGGCGCATACGCAAGTCGCGAGGGGAAGGGGGGTACTGGGCAGTAGAGATGTGAATAATTGAATGTTAATTCGTTTAGGGCCCGAGAGATGGCAGGACCGTCGACCCGCTGTTCGTGATGAGGTTACCAAGCGATGCCACATATTTCTTGTTGAGTGCTTTGACACTGAGTTAGTTTGGATGTAGCTTGATCGATAGGCGTACATACACGCGTATAGTTTAGTGTTTAATCTGAATAATAATGCAGGTTTTAAACGAAAAACATTTACAAAATGATAACAGTATTCTTTAAAAAAAAATTAAAAAAAAAAACAACCGATTAACAAAAAACACTACAAAGTGAAAAATAACTTTGATTTCGGAAGTCTTTGGATCTATATTTTAGTTTTTTGTCACTGTTTTATTACTTAGTTTTTTGTTTTTTTTTTTATTTTTGGTTTTAGTTGTTTGACTTTCGAAATTAAAGTTATTTTTCACTTTGTAGCGTTTTTTGGAAGTCGGTTCTTTTTTGTTTTTTTTTTTTTATTTTTCGCTTTTTAGTGGGTAGTTTGTAATTTATCTAAGTTACAATAGCCTAATGTCAACTGCTTATCACCTTTTACAAAATATTGCATTTCCCGATGCAGAGACGTTAATTGTTGAGGAGTTCTCCTAGTAAGAACCAGGAAAACTGGAGCTGATTGAGAAGTCACCATCAGCTCCACTTCACCACATGCATTGTAACGAGCATAAATTTCTTAGCAACCACATTAAAGTACCTAATTGAATCGCAACCCGTGAAATACTTATTAATATTATATTGAGTAGTTCGGATGGCCATCTGTGGTCTTCATTATCAGTTCCACTTCACCAAATAGTGCTTTCCGAGAGCAAATGCACGAGTTACTATAAAAAATACCCAAATCGCTATAGGTGTGCCTATAAAATTGATGAGGGAATCCCATGGAAATCGAGGGAAACCCCTCGATTTCCATGGGATTCCCTCATCAGATTTCGACTTGGTGACTATGGGACCACCTCGAGACCATACCTTTTCAATAAAAAAAAATAATTTTTGGAATCGGTCCAGCAGTCTTCGCGTAATCGGTGGACATACATAAAAGAAAAACAAAGTCAAACATATCTTTTTGGAAGTCGGTTAAAAATTAATAGATAATAATATGTAACTACGATTAAAATCATTAATTATTTTATAGTTATAAGAAAGTAGCATTATTTTTCATATGTTCATTTGTTATTAGGGACACCATCCAGTCAAAATTGTCAGGACAAGATTAAAAATGTTCAATGATAAATGATTTTATTTTTGTAAGTAGGTTTGCACAAACATTTTTACACGTCAATCATATTTTTTTTTATACTAGATGAGGTCGGCGTTTCCTATTACTTAGTACAATGTTTTATTCTTTAAATAAATCTGCGACGTTTGTACCTATAAAATTAATGCACTTAGCTTTTATGTACAGACGCCAGCACATCAAGCTACCCGAGACTGTCAAATTTTCCCAATCAACTTTGAAACTCGTGTTTTAGCGATAAAGTTGAAAATCTATTAAAGAAATTTGACTGATTGTAGTAGCTTGATGTGCGGGCATGTATTCACAATCTTAAGAGTACTAAATGGATTTCAATCACAATAGATTTTATGTAGGTACACGTAGAAGCTCATTGATTTAATTAAGAGTAATACAGATGTAATATTGACGTAGTTTTTCTCAAGTTTTGTTTAAAATCATGACATGCACCGTATGGTAACAATAAAAATGTTAAGTTTTGTTCAGCTGTTCCACACCTGACATTATAAGTCCTAGCCAATAAAAAAGTAGATTATAGTCTATGGTCAAAGAGAAAGTGTGTTCATGGGCTCATATTCGAGTTAGCTGTGACATATTATTTTAATGATAGCTCTAAGTATACTATCTTAGAACAATGCCTTATTATTATTCCTCTAAGTATTGGGGCGCTCTGTGGAGCTCAGCTTAATTTATCAGCCAGTGACATCTATTAATTCCTTATTTGGAATCTAATTGGCTATAGGCCAGTTTGAGTCGTCTATGGACGCGAGATATTGTTATCTATCTATGGTATAATATTATAAAAATCTTTAGAACAAACTTTTTTTGCAAGCTATTTAAAAAGTGACTCTTTGTACTTTTAGTTTAAGATATTAGATTTTTATTTGATTCATTAATTAGGTATATGTTGTTATTTATGTACATTTCGCGGTAATATACAATACATATTTTACCTATGAATTCATTTAAAAATGGAACCACGCAAGATAATTACAAGAAACTGTAACAGGCCTCTACAGGTTCGTCATTATTTGCCGTTTCGTATTACAAACAGCAATTAGGGCCGGAAGACGACTCAAATGGGTTATCAGATAAAGTACCGTTGGTGCTACACCTTCGACAGACGTCCTAATCGGTCAGAGGACATTGAGAGCACCTAAAATGTTAAGTGAGACATTAAACTCTTGATAAACACCTATTTGCATATAGAACTGATAAAATTCGCGGGAAAAGCGAATGTTTAAGAGTTAATTTCGTTTTAAATGTGAAATGAGTATCGATATTGGTTTATTTGTCTTATAGCACGTGTATCGATAAGTATAATAATTAGACGATTAATTTGAGTAATATCGCTATCTACCAACTTCGCCTTTTACCAACTATTATTCGGGTCGCGGTCGGCTTCCAGTCTAATTATATGCAGCTGAATATGTACCAGTATTTTACATGGAGCGATTGCCTTTCTGACCTCCACAAGTCACGACCCAGTTACTGGGTAACAAGGTACCCCTTGGTAAGACTGGTTGTCAGACTTTTGGGAGCCTGATGACGCGTAACGACTGTCAAAGATCTACAAACAACAGTTGGGAGTGTTGGGACCAACGGCTTAGCGTGCTTTCCGAGGCACGGAGGGGTCTCGAAATATATAACGGATGGTCACCCATCCACGAACCGATCGCAGTAAGCGTAGCTTAACCTGCGATCGAACCGTGAGGCTTTTATTATTTAGCCACGAACCCCTCGATAAAATACTCCAGAGACGAATAATGTAATGTGTTATGTCGTAAATTGATTCACAATAAATTCCTGTTAAGATGATAATCATGATTAAAACGGAAAAGGAAGTGGATTAGTAAATCTAGAGATGAGATGCTTTGTGATTTCCTAACTGCAACATAAGCATTTGTTTCATGTGATTCATTCTTAAGGAGTGTCGTTTAATATTTATCTTACTAAAAAGTATTTTTTGTGTTCCACTTTCTTTATCTGAACCTTGATTTTAGCGCTAATTTGGAAAGCCTTGTTTTAAGGAAAAGGCACTGCAGAAAATTCCAAGTACTTGTGGCGTAAAGCCGGATTTGAAAAACTGAGGAATTACGTATGTAATACACATAATCTGCATTCGCGATTATTTGCCAAAAATGTAAACAAATACGAGTTTATGGAAAAGTAACTTTAATTCTTACACAATAACGTGCAGTTTACGCTACAACTTCATACATTTTTATAACTTTTTCAGTAGCGCTAGTCACTCTCAAATCAACTTAATTACAATAAAGTTGATATTTGTTTAACTTGAAATAACATCATATGAAACATGGAGAATAAATAGATTATACATAAACTCACACCTTCTTCCCATGGGGAAGTAGAAACTGTTACGATCCTTACATACTCCTTTAGTCTCGTTTACGATCATACATCTGCAGGGTAATTGCGTAACACACTATCAGTAGCAATGGATTTCATTTTGACATTTGAACAAAACTCATTGCGTTATTTACGTTGTTGAGCAAACACATTTTTCGAACATATAGAGCAATAGATTAGCAATATCCTTCAAAATTATTCAAATTGAGAGTAATAGTGTGTTACGCAATTAGGGTGCTGGTCATACACGGTTGTGAGTACTACGCACCTGACCTTTCAAAAGAACATCACCAATAAGGTCATCACCAATATGTCCTCCTAAGGCGTTGCCACTCACATCTGCCTTGCCTTGTATCTAATATTTATCAGATTTGAGACTGCTAGGTAATACCTAGGTAATACGGGTTGGTGTCCACAACTCCACGTCAAAGCGCATATTTTGCGTATGATACTTGAGATTACTATGTTTATTAAAAAACCGAGTGATGCATGACGTAAGCAGTTATTCACAGAAATATTTAAAATTTTGAAATTTTCCATCATTGTTCCCATTTGAAGCTCCATTCTAGATATCACTGAATTTATTGGTTTAAGATCCCGCTGTCTGCATGAATGGCCTTAAGATCTCTGTTGACACAAGTGTAGGTATGACACAAAAGGATGTTAGGATCTCTCTCGAGATTGCCGCGTCGGCTGAGCAAACCGAATTCCGTGTCCGATTGTCTTAATGAGTGTCTAATGAGATATTTTGTGTTATGTTTGGCTTACGAAACTTCGCCTTGGTTTTGTTAAATCTTGCTGTTTGAACAGTAGGTCTTAAAGGGCTTTATTGTGCCGCGTGCGTAGATGAATTCCGAGGACGGATCACTGATGGTCTAGGTTGAATTTAATTGATATGTAATTAGTATGTTATCTGATTTGAAGGTATCGTAATATGTGTACTGGTTTATAATACAGATTTAACAAATCAGCTCCTAAATTGCGTAACACACTATTAATCTCAATCTGAATCATTTTGAAGGATACTGCTACTCCATTGCTTCATATGTTCGAAAAATTTGTTGCTCAACAAAGTAAATAATAACGCAATTAATGTTGTTGAACTGTCAAAATGAAAGCCATTGCTACTGATAGTGTGTCACGCAATTACCCCGCAGATCAGTCATGTGATGTTTGAATGAACAATTGAACATATCGTTAAATGAAATGAACATTTGAAAAACAATGTCAAATGAACATTTGAAATATTATCATGTAAGAATATTAATTGCATGAACGCAGAATTTTCTAGCAACGTGTCCTCTAGGCGCCGTAAATGTTATTTGAAATAACAATTGTAGATACACACCTGTGATGGCACGCCACAGATAAGAAGACTATACTCAGTTTAATTACTTCTATTTGAAGTATCAATAAAATAGACAATAAAAATTTGCTTGCAATCCTTGGCTATTTTACATAACTATAATGAAGAATCCGTCCGATATGTCGCTCAATACCGGATGCCAAGTCATAAACATTATCAGCTGTTCTAAAACGTTGTAATTAAATATGAGGGTAGTCGTATAAATGCTCGGGTGTCGGATACCGCGCGTGCGCGCCATTAGTCGTCAAGTTGCTGTCGTTGAGCGCATAAGCATCTCGTTGCACCGGAGATGAATGGTGGTCTTAATCTTAATGGACGACGATGACTTTGAATGAATAGAATGCTGGCTTCATAAAAGATTGCATGATCAATTGATCAGTGAATGAGTATGAATACAACGTGGTAAAAAAGTACTTACGTTGCGAAGATGGCGGCTCGGCCGCGGGAGGCGCGGGTGCGTTGGCAGCACCCTGCATGGCCCGCGACGGTCGACCGCGCCTGCGCCTAAAAGAAAAACAAAATCAAACATTAAATATATTTTTCTAAATCGATAGAATTTTGTTAACCTTTAAGAAAGCGAATTTAATCAAAATATTGCTATACACAAAGATAGTTTATTTCAATTGCCAATGATTTTAGCTAAAAAAAAATGTTTTAATTCACGACCTGTCCGCAAAAATAAAATTTGATGGTTAACGTATTTTAAAGCAGGTGTAAAGAAGTCAAATGTAACAAAAGTAATTGATCGGCTTATGGAGTTTCATTGTTCTTAACACTTTAAGTTTAAAGTATTCTTAATAATGTATGGTACCCGTATGTTTTATGTTTTAATTAAATGTTTAAACCGGTTTTATCCAGCCTGTGGTCTTCTTAATAACCTTTTTTTTAGTGTATTATTTGATAATTTCGAAAAAGATCATTGCGACTTTTATTTTGATGGAGCTATTATAATTGGCATACCATTATGATCACATTGAATAATAATATGCATGTTATGCAACCTGCTATCTTTTGACATTTCATGCTCGATTTTAAGGGGAAATACTGAAAGTTGTGAAGGTACCTATTCTAAAAGCATCTGCACCCAGCAGGTAAAGCTAGAAAATTATAATAATTTGAAGCAAAGATAACAAAAAAAACCGCCATTTAGTTCTAGTTGTACGAAGTATGGTAAGCATTCTGCATTGTCTACCTCCTCCAACTATAAAAATGGCAGACTTTTACATACGTAATCATAATTAATATCCTTACTAATATGGTTAATTCGAAAGTAACTCTGTTTGTCTGTCTGTATGTTACCTTTTCACGCCTAAACCACTAAACGGATTTCGATAAAATTTGGCAGAGAGATAGATTGCATCCCGGGGAGATAGTTTTTATCCCGTTATTCTTACGGGATCGACACTTATGCGGGTGAAACAGCGGGGCGCTACTAGTAATATTATAAATGCGAAAAAGTAAGTTTGTTTGTTGCCTTTCCACGCCTAAACCACTGAACCGATAATCCTGAAGTTTTGCATATACGTTGTCAAGTGTACACAAACAGACATAGGGCACCTTTCAACCCGAAAAAAGTGCTGTACCTACCCGAAGAAAACAACAATTACGTTATTATGATAATAGATGGCGTCACGTGTCTTTCGAACGGAATCGACACTTATGCGGGTGAAATCGCGGGGCGCTGCTAGTACTTTATAATAATAATAATGCCAGCCGTTTATTGCCCTACTGCAGGGCAAAGGCCTCTTCTCATACAGAAAAGGCACGAGCATTGATCACTTAGGTATGTACAGACGCCAAGCACATCAAGCTACCCGAAACTGTCAAAATTTTCCCAATCAACTTTGAACCTTATGCTTTAGCGATAAAGTTGAAAATCTATTAAAGAAACTTGACAGATTGTAGTAGCTTGATGTGCTGGCGTCTGTAAGAGTATATTGACTACACAAGGTTCGGAGGTTTCCTCATGATGTTTTTTTCACCGATGTAATTTATCAATATACTAATAATAGAGCTGAAGAGTTTGTTTGTTTGTTTGAACGCGCTAATCTCTAGAACTACAAGTTGGATTTGAACAATTCTTTTGGCATTTGATAGTCCACTTATTGAGAAATGCTGTACGCTATTTAAAATCACACTAGGACTCTTAGGAGCCGCGCAAAAAGAAAAAAGTCAGAAAGTCCGCTAAGCGAAAACAACGAAAACAAAGTAAAAGCACGAGCAGGCGATGCGATGCGACGCGGTAGGTCGGGGGGTGGACGAAATCGCGGGCAGAAGCTAGAATCCAAAATAAACACAAAGACTTTAACAAAAAAAAACTAAAGTAAATAAGTGAAAATATTCGATAAAACCAGCTCGTAAGTGACAAAGAGTATTGAGTCACATGTTATCTGCGGCTTCCTGCGACACTTGACGCTAATCATCGATCGGCGAGAAATGAGGGTACCTAATCTACGTACACCTATCTGGTGGGTGCGGCCGCCACCTTCGAGAACTGGCTTGGGACTGTCCTGTTTTGGTTTTGAGCAGATATTTAGATCTATGTCTATGATATTGTTTATGGAAGGTTAATAATGTAATGTATACCTTACTACCTATAGCCCATTCACAGTTATTTTACCAAAGTGATCTTTGTTCTTGTTACGATATGGTTGCTTTTGGCTTGCTGCCACTAACAAATGCCACTGTCAATATCACAGTGATCTTTATTCTCGTTACAATAAGGTTGATGTTGGTTTGCTGCTCTTAGAGGTAAAATAACTGAAAGTCATTCAGTGTAAAACAAATATACCTAAACTACCTCTGCATCAGCTTAAAAGGTGAAAGAAAATAAATCTTTAATTTTGTTTTAAAATTATGTTGTGTGTAATTATTGTGTAGCCACAGTAACCAGTCAGTTGGCTAGTAGTTCAGTGCGCCTGCGCGTCTCATCATTTATTATAATCCAGACAATGTATGCTAATAACTCAATCGACTGGCAGACTGTTAACGTTACCTACGTGCTGCATGGATTGTCTTAATTTAAGTTATTTTTAGCATTGCTGGAAACACCGAAATTGCCGCGTAACAGCTGACGTTTGAGCATTTTCAAAAAACTAAAGTATCTAAATAATTGCATCATTATTTCATCAGCTCATCATTATAGAACCTAAGTAAGACGTACTTATTAATTATACTATCCAAGTTTATACCTAAGTAAGTCGTATTATGCTATCTAAAATACAAGAAATAATAAATTGCGTGCGGAAGATTTTGATTGAAACGCGTGGAAAAAAGAGAAGCAGTTGTTTTTTTTTTCACTTATAATAAACGTTCTATGAAACAAATCTACGCTTATTTAAAAAAAAACAAAAATATTTTTTTCCTGTCCCAAAAATTTCCCCGCATCGCACGGTCACCCTACTCCGTTCGCTAGTGCAGCGCACGCGCGTCTGACCTATTATAGTCCAGACAATGCGAGCGAATAACCCGCGGCTGGTAGCTGGTATGCGACTGGTTATGTACCTATTACCTGTAGCTACTTACTTACATGTAGGTACTGGTAGCGTTATGCTGTCTATCTAGTCTGGTTTAGACGAACTGGATTTTTGCTAGGTTATGTAGGTAGGTAAACTTATAGAAGAATCTTGAATGTAAACTTTTGACGTGACAACGTCTAATAAATCGATGAAGCTGGCTGCACTCACGAAAAAACATGAATCATGTAGCGTTACCTCGCGGCCTCGCTCTGTAGCGTGGAGGCGTTCCATGACGGCTTGAAGTGCAAGCGAATATTAACAAATGCAATGCTAGTTGCATTGCATTTGTTAATATTCGCTTGCACTCCATCAGTATTTTCTTATGACGTTGTCACGTTCAACTATCGTCAGTAAACCGACTTTACAGACAACCGATTTTTTTTGTTTGACTAGTTTTTGCCTGCGACTTCGTTCGCGTGAAATTTCTTGTTTTAACAATATACTGCAAGTCTGCAACACTGTAGCTCCCCATGTGAAATAATATTCAGAATCGGATCAGTAGTTCTTCCATAACAAAATTTATCACTTTATAGTATAGATTCCTAATTTCCTATTAGAGAGCAATGGACCAATGGATGCCCAGTGGTAACGAGTTTTAGGTCGTAAGTTAGAACCCAGACAGGCGTTTTACTATGTATGTAAATTATTTCATCACCACTGCTCTCAAAACGGTGAAGGAAAACATCGTGAGGAAACCGGCATGTCCTAGAAACAAAAGTTCGCAGACATATTGTGACAGCAACCACCCCGCACTTAGTCCGCGTGATGGTCTCTCACAGAGAGGAGACTTGGACTAGCAGTGGGAAACATTACCGGCTGATTATGCTATCGTAACATTTTGCAAAGGTGTAATTTCTCAGCCATATCCGAGTATTTCCCTTACCTGGAAACCTCACATCCTTGCAAGTCTCAGCTTTCATGAATACGCTAAATGCACTGAAACCGACTCTCAGCGGCGCCTTTTGATGGTCAGGATTACAGTTTACTTGGAATGGTAATACAATATTAATATTACTTATCTTGTGAGCGGCTCGCTTTGAACTCTGGAATCGTGGTACTGGTTATCTATAAGAACTGATTTGTTTAGTCATTGGTGGATTTGATTCAGCGATTTTTGATGAATTTCTTGTATCACCTACCTACCTATCGACGGCGAAGTGCCAATAACTCCTAACTGACAAAGTCAAAAATTTACACATACTGGAAGAAAACGTTCAAAAATAGACACATTGTTTTAGTTGGGAGGTACATATTTCCACATTTTAATTAATTGATGTTGCAACTAAAAATACACTTAGGAATATTTCACTAAAACATGCGATTAACGCCTTTAAATTCAAAGAGAAAAAAAAAAAGAATTTCTCAAAAAAAAATCAGTTAGGAGGTATTGGCACTTCGCCGTCGCTATGATGATGGTATTTTGAAAAAAGCCTCAGTGTTTTGCTACTTAGGGGGCGTCCATAAATTACGTGAGATGTTTAAGGGGGGGAGGGGGTCGAGTCATATCTCATCTAATCTTACGTTGGAGAGAGGGGGGTCTTGGCAAATATCACGCAATTCTTTTTCTTATTGAAACAAAAACAAATTATACTATTTTGCTCCATTTAATCCAGATTATACATGCTTAAGATTTAATCTTAAGCGTATATCGTAATACGATTAAGATCATTCAATAATTCGTTCGAAAGAAAGTAATTTCATTCATACTTCGACGTTATACATCTACCGACTGTCAAACCACCATATTTGTGTAAATAAAAGCACGAAGCAAATTTTTTTTCTTCTTTTTATAATAACAATCCAACGCGTTTACGTAAGAAACCCACATTTTGAAAAATCTCACGTGAGATTCGGGGTTGGGGGAGGGGGTTGAATAAAATCTCACGACATCTCACCACGGGGGGAGGGAGGGACAGTAAATTTAAAAAAACACCTCACGTAATTTATGGACGCCCCTTAGTTTATTAATTACCTACACCAAATCTTTCAGAGAACAACAGAGGAAAATACAGTACCTATAGGTACAGTTTTTTGACATTTATTGTCGCTGAGATGACATTGCGACTAGATAAAAAAAAACGTTAAACGTTTTTAATTACGGGAATTGGGCTTCCGATAAGTAGGCGCTCCATGTAAAATACTGGTAGCTATTCAGCTGCATTCGGTTAGACTGGAAGCCGACCCTAACTATAAGGTTAGGCAGATTGATTGATTATAGATAAGTCAAGAAGTAATTCGGTTCGGGTTATTTGGTTAAACAAAGCGAGTACCTAACTTGTAAGGAATATTTCGGGGTATTACTCGAAAAAATTAAAAAATATTTAGATATTAATAAAAATAAGTATAATTTTGTTCCTCGAAATGCATCAACGATGAAACAAAGAAGACCATGAAGGATTTGTAATAAATGATATCGATAGACGTTTCATTTGGTGCGTTTCGAGGAATAACCCAATATTTCAGCTGCATACATTTACAATCCTGAATAATAAAAAAAAAATTGTAGGTAAGTACTTACCTACTAAATTTAAAATAAGAACAACTTTTTTAAAGTTTTCTTTTTGGATTCCAATTAGCCTTGTTGTTGGCCTAATTTCCAATAGAACTTTCAAGTAAAAAAGTTATGAAGACAGTTTAATTTCAGCCGTAATTATCATTAATTTCAGCATTAAACTTTTTAATATTAACGGACTCCATAAAAATCCAACAAAAAAAAAACCATTTTGATTTTCAAACGTACCAATAGCGCCAACATATTATTATATTAAAAATCGAACGAATTTTAGTTGAGTAATTCTCAAAATTTTGCACTCTAAAAAATAGTAAGGATTTAAAATGACACAACGATTAACGTTTTTTTTTACGATAACTGCGTTGTTACATTAATGAAAATCATGTTCACATTTTCCATGTCTCCATTAATAATGTAATAAAATAAAGCACCTATTGATTTTGTTATCACGAGTCACAAGGATTTCTTCATTATCAGTTGGTAGACGTGATCCGATGGCTGGTTCTAATCTCTACCTATTGTTAACTAATTATTACATGTATTTTTGTCAAGTTTTGAGTACTGCGTTAGGAAGGTGATTTTGATCACGTATCGATTCTTATGTAATTTAGCTATGTTGTTATGGTTTTTTAAATTTTTTTTGGGAGTGGCATCTCGCAGGTCAATCTAGGAGGTTCTTGCCTGCTCTGTGAATGCCCTAATAAATTAAGGCCTCCAGCCAGTTGTTGTTCTGGGACCTTTCGAAAGTTTCAGTTTCGGCATCATATACAGGATTCCAGCATCAGTTTCGAAAAATAACTCGAGAAATTCATTTCAAACGAAGATTTTTTTTAGAATAGAGTAGAATACTCTATATTATGTACATTGTACACCATACAAATCTTACTGATAAAGAAGCTAAAAGTTTGCTTGTTTGAACGTTCTGCCAGTCGGATTTGAAATTCTTTTAGCATTTGATAGCCCAATTCTTGAGACAGGCTATATATAAGCTATTTAACATCTCGCTAGGATCAAAAAGAAAAAAAAAGTCTGAAAGAACGATAAACGAACGCGCAGAAGTTGGTTACAGGTATAAAATAATGTAATAATGTCCTTTCGGTTTTCTATATTTTACTTGATCTTCACAGTCACTCACTCTATACGTAGTAGGGTAAGTAAATACCCAAGTGAATAATATGAAATAATAACAAGTATTAGGAGATGAACACTAAAGATTCGGTGTGAAATAAGTTGGCGCATCTAACTACTGTATTATTGCGAAGTCAAAGTTATTCTATTAACATTGAGACATTGGCTTTAAGAGGTTTGTATCTAAGATATTTATCTCAAGATCAGCCAGTCTATTCTGTAAAAATCTCACTGTGAAAACGTAGGTGAAATGAGCTGTCAATAGTGTCAATTTGTAGCATCAGGTGGAGTGATAGCTCAATTCAAGCTCACTTTATCTTAGTTTTCATGGTGAGATTTTTACACAACAGACCCGAGGTGGACTTTGAAAGTAGTTAAGAGTAGCTCGTGAAATAAGCTTTTAAGATCTGATTAGGTTCCCTTGGATACTTTCTTTCTTTGTTCTAATTGAAGACAAAACACCAGCTTACAAATCGTCTATCTCTAATATCGAATTGATATAGATAAAAAAAACACCTATCACAATCAAATAATATAGAAATAAACGGCAATTACTAGATAAGCCTGTAACATCTGTCCGAATGATATCTGTTCGTCCGTGACAAAGTTGTAACATCTTCATGTTGAGAGGCTGGTTGTCGCAATCTGGCCATTACTGCAGATGATGATATCATGACACTTGTCTTACTTGATAGATATTGTAAGGGTTCACGCACGATTGCGAATTTTAGAAATAAGTTGCGATTTAGTCGATTAGATAGCGTAATTGCCGACAAATATTTTTTTGTGGACTTTTCTCGTGTCGCTGGTTTTCTTTCTACTATGAGATTTTTAAAATAATGTTATTCTAGTCACTGTCAATAATCAGTAGGTATTGTATTCAAACTAAAACTCTCAATTAAATCTATTACAAACACGTTGGAACTGTTAAGGAGTCGGTCAGTCAAAAAGATGAAGCTAGTTTTAATGAGATCTTTAAAAAAATAAAATGGGAGTCTTATAAGAATTAGGGGTTTGCCATAAGTAGGTAAGTAATATTCTTCAGAAGCATCTTATACGGATGGAAGCAAACTCCAATTCTCGATACCTGTACAGCATGTATTAGAATGGTGTGGTCACGTTTAAGGGTTTGGTACGGACCATGAAACTGAACAACTTTCTTCGTGGGACCAACATCGCAATCGCGAAATCAACTGTCCCATACAAAACTTCAATACCTACTCGACCCAAACGTATGGGACGGCTGATTATTTAGAGTATAAACGATGTTTGCCCAATGTCTAAAAGAAATGACCAAAGAACTGCGCAAGATTCAATCGATAATGTGCGCTGTTCTTACATAATTGTCTAAAGAGCGGCTATCTGGCACTTGAGATAGAAGACATTACCGAGATACTGGACGACAAATGTCTCAATGGGAGATGAGATTGAGACTTTATCTAGCAATTACTTATCTGAGCAGTGTATCTGACATGAGTCTCACTTGAATCATTGTTTCACAACGAGATAAAAGCACTGTTTTGTAATTTATGTTGTTGATGATGACGTTTAGATGGTCAGATTTTTAAGAAAAGTCAATGGTTTTAGTAGGAGAAAAGATTGTAACTGTCAATCTATTTGGACGGTTACACTTTTATTCAGATATACCTATATCGTCCGGTTGGTCCTTTATCCTTATTGGATCGCACATAATGTACCAGTTAAGCATTGACTCTTAAAAAAGCGGTGAACGGACACACTATAACGACTGTCCAAATACAGAGCGTTTTTTGACACCTTAATGCCGAATACTGGTGAAAATGACAGATTTTTATGACGGCAGTTACAATATTTATGACGGAAGCGTTTGCCTAGGACGCGTAATCTTTAATGTTGAATGCTGATCTTCACTGCCATTTACAGTCGCTTGTCATTATTATACCTAGGAAATACAGCCAAAATAACAAAAATTGGTAGATAGACCGGTAATCAATCACTGAGCGCAGTGATTATAGTGTTATTGGGAATTTCTAAAAGCCTCTATTTGGCTGCTCCAAATAGAGGCTTTTAGAAATTCCCAAATTAATAATTTGGATATTTCTCTGAAATATGCTCAGTCATTTGCGCAACATTAATCTGCTTAGATTAATTGAAAGATAATGATTTATCTTTATTTATGACATGCTGCGGTCAACCATTAGTAAATAACGTGATTTCTGGAACTCAATTGCCTGGAAAACATTAACATAACGCATATAAATTGGGTTCGTTTTTCCTATTTTTACCTGGGAATAACATTTTGGATGCGGAATGTTCCGTCGCTTTTGACTCCGGGTGTTTAAAATCAATAAAATTGCAGAATATCGCTTCTATTGAACCTTTCTTTATATATTTTTATTATTTTCTTTGTGCTTGTGGTTGGTGTTTTTATTTTCCGATTATTTAAACTGAGTTTTCTTTTGAGGTTTAGGGTTTTTAGCGTATTATTAAATGCTCTTACTAAAATATACAAATAAATCAATTAGGTACCTACCTAATAAAAAATTTAGCAAATTCTTATTAGGATTTAACAAGAAAAGGAAACTGCACAGGTACCTACGCAAAAAAAACCACAAAAACCATTAGGTAGATAGGTAAAACAATTCACACAGTATTAAGAAAATAAAAATAACTTTAATTGCACTTGGCGAACAATTAAGCTTCACTTGAGATCATCCGACGGCGAAAGTGTTAATTTTTCATCTCGTTATAAAAACGTTTTACTTTACAATTTTCTTGTTATTCCTTTATCATACAGTAGGTATTTCAAGTTAGTATGTAGGTAGGTATTTCACTCGGTAATCTTATTAAGACTAACTTACTCTAGGTGCCTATAAAACAATATTATAAAGTCATCAGATCACGTTTTTCGGTAGAAAAGAGAAATACATTCATAAAGCTTTTTGAAAGCTCTTTATACGTATATTGAAATTATTGATTTTTAGCGTCCGACTGGATTTTTTTCATATCACGATGAAAACTGATCACAAGTTTTTTTTTTAATATTTCAATGCGAATCTAATCGAAATTAGGTATCACTTAAATAAACCGTTCACTTAAGTTCACGAAAAAGAAAATTCGCAAAAAAATTAAACAAATAGGTATGCAGGAATCCGAATTTGTAACGTTTTTTTCGCGCACAAAATTAATAAGTAAAAAAACTAAAAAAATTAGAGGCAACATTCTGCAGTACATAATTGATTTTCGAACACACAAGTCACCTTCAAGGGCTCAAGGGTCAAGAGACGACAAAACATTCGACTGTCGCGTATCGCACTGAGCCCACTCGATATTAATTACTAGAGGTACCTAAAACACAGGGCCACGCCCGCCGTCACAAACGATAATTTGCATCGTAATCTAATCAAAATAACTTACCCAATGGTGGATAATTTTTGCGATATCAGCCGAAGCCCGAAATAATACAAAATATTAGTCCAACAACACACGAAACAGCGTCCAGTCTCTCACAAAACACCTTAATTAATTTTTGAGCACAGATTTAGTCTTCGATTATTTTCTATTTACAAACACTTTAAAATTTGTAAGGCACTATATTCAAGTAATTCGCGCGTCGAACGTGTGTTGCATCTCGCGCGGGAACGACAACCTCGCGCGCCGAGATGTCGTCTCCTTGTGATCGTGATGAGAGTACGCACTGTCGCTCTGCTCTCGGGGGAGCAGAAGATGGCCGCCGATTGGTCGAGAGCGGCGGCCGGGAGAAGGAGAGAGCGTATCTCATGCGGGCTGCGAACGAGCGAGACAGCTAGCGTCATTCGTTTCGTCGGCCGGGCGAGATTGTCCGCGCGGGTTCAGGTGTATCACCGTCGAGAGCTCGCAGTGATAATAATATAGAGATGCCGCACCGAGTGGTTCCGTCATTATCGAATCATTTAGCTTTATCACTGCGATTAGAATAATGATGGCGGGTGATTTTTATTTACCTGCAACACGGTTAAAAAATATATTTCAAGTTGTTTAATCACTAAACATCTCCCCAAAATTAAAGTCACTAGCTATTTGCGTCACAGACAAAGAATTTATCAAATATTTGAATTGATTTGCAAATATAAATAACCTATCATTGAATTTAATGATAAGTGTATCGAATCAATCGACACACGAAACTAGTTATCACAATGAGGGCATATAAATACTATAGGGACTCACTCATTAAAAGTAGGTAGGTACTTATATATACCTAATAATTTAACAATTTAAAAAAACTTAAGCTAGAGTTTCTTACTCGGAGATCGTAGGTACATTTTCATCGCTTATTTATTTATTACTTCAAGCTTTATTGTCATTGCTTCAACCATATAAATGTACAGAGGCGGACTTAATGCCATAAGCATTTTCTACCAATCAACCTTTGGGTGATGCAGAGACAAACAGTGGTAGATGCAATCATGAACATTGATGAGTAAATATTTTGAATA
The DNA here is from genome assembly GCA_927399505.1 of Luperina testacea. Lineage (NCBI taxonomy): Eukaryota > Metazoa > Arthropoda > Insecta > Lepidoptera > Noctuidae > Luperina > Luperina testacea. The sequence continues at coordinate 7,359,152 of OV656777.1, read as the reverse complement.
TACATAAACCTATTAAAACTATGAATATAATATATACCTGTTTAATTTATAAAATGGTCCTATCTTTTTGGAATAGAAAATAAATGACGTACCTACCTAAACAGATAAAGATTGTAGTTTGAATTTAATTTTATAACCTTCACTATCGGATAATTTATTAATAAAGTAGACAGACAATGAACAAACTGATCGATATTCGAAAGAAAGAAATTCGAACACGTAGGTATAAGCTGCTATCATGAAAAAAGATTTCAGATAAAAGAAATAAAAACCCGAATTTATCTAAGTAAATGGAATCGTAAGAACGTGTTTTTTATCGTTAATCTTTTGCGAAAACAACTGCTTAAGTATCTACTAAGACCAATTAATAAAAAGGCCCTTTCAGTTTTCAAGAAAAATGTGTTAATGTGTCTTATTGTAAGCAGTATAAGAGCGATAACTGTCAAAGGCGTGTTCGTTAAAAATGACGTAAGTGAGTGATCGATCATCCAGTTAGGTAAGTAGGTACATATTATATACCAACCTACTAGTACCTATTACAAGGAACGACACTAAATCAAGCGCTAAGCGTATCTCAAAAAACGTTCAACTTATTTTGTAGAATGAACACAATTTTTATATTTGCGAAGTCTTTCAAATGTCTTTTTGTGGAAGTGTAGTAGATAAGTACTTTTAGGAAATCATTAGCAAACGGGAGTCTTAATCGTTTTCTATAAGCTGGGACAGGTGACCTTCCTTTCTAAGTAGGTAGGTACCTGATTTAATATGTTTCCAAATCCATTCATATTTTATTTGTATTATATAGGTAAGTACTAAGTAAGTATTATCTAAAAGTGGTAAAATATACCTAACATCTAAATTTTAGAATTCTTAACAATATTTACCTAATATTAGAAATTTTGAGATTGTGTCAAAATTAAATGGATGAATATGTGTTTCGTCGTGTTTTTTTACGTAGTTTACTTTATACTAAGTAAAACGTTACCTATTGAAATAATTCCTTGTTCTTAGGGGCTGATTTAACCAAAGTCAGATAGCTATTATCCGTTGAACAAAATTGACGTCTGACAGTTCTAATATGGAATCTGTTAAAAATTCAAAATTTATTCTGAACTTATTGCAGAATTGTCTTCTTTGTGTTGAATTTCCTCAAAGTTAACAGAGTGCTTACTATTTTAGGTATGTCGTTCTTTAGTGACGTTTACCACAAGTAGGTACCTACCTACCTATCATTGTCCATAACACAAAGTCTATGAATATAAATAAATGACTACATTATCGTAGTTAGAACATGTTTCTTGCAACTAATTCTCATTCCCTATCAATGAGTAGGCAAACATCGTCATTCCACTGTTTAATTAGCACTTGCCCTATATTTTATTGTTTATTCAAGTATCTCGGGTCTCTTTAACTTTGACATTTCATTAAAATGTTAGAAAAACAAAAAAAAATTAAAACGTCAGTTGACTTTCGCGCCCAAATTGTAATGGCGGTTGAAAGAAAGATGGCGCTGGGGATTGCAAAAGCATCACTTTTGCAAGTTTCATCTACCTACTACGTTAGATAGGTATGTTTCCATAATTAAAATTAATTATTATGTATTACACGTAAATAATTTATAAAGATTTACAATTATACCACAGATAACAAGATTTTTAGCTAAGTACAGTTTTTTCGCAGTAGCTAACCTAACCTAACCTACCTATTTGATTGATTTTTCTATAATTAGGTATGCTGATAGGGATTTTCGTTTCCTTTTACAAGCTTTTATTTAACTTGCCTTGTCAGTTAGTTAATAAGTAGGTACCTAGGTATGTATTGGTAAAATATTGCAAGCTGAATTAAAACCATTTCAAGCTTTGCATCGGCTATTTAGCCAGAAACAACACCATATATCGCGTAACACACTATCAATCTCAATCTGAATCATTTTGAAAGATATTGCTAATCCATTGCTTCCTATGTTAGAATAATGTGTCAGCTCAACAACGTAAATAACACAATGAATGTTGTTGAGCTGTCAAAATGAAACCTATTGGTAGGTACCTACTGATATTGTGTTACGCAATTACCGCTCTTCTGATATTTGCCAATTTCTAAAACATTAATAGCTAATATTTTAAAACAGGGCAGATTTTTCAATCGACCGATATTTTTTATTAGTGGAATAAAATTGACGTCTGACAGTTTTTGTATGGAATAACTGTCAAAAATTCAAAATTATTCCTCCGATAAAGTTATCTGGAGTTGGAAAAATCAGCCCTTAATCTAATTAGAACCGTGATCCCAAGGTAAACAAATATATCGAACGATAGTATCATACGATCCAGATTGTATCATATTATGTTGTCTGCAAACAATGTTGTCTGCAAGTTGACTCTAATGTCTTGACGTAAGACAGGTGTTTCATCTTACATTACCGTTGTTCAAATAATCATATTATAACTTTAACCACTCTGATTATAATCTTAACTTTTTTTCTTTTTTTTTGCTTCGCACGGTTTGTGTATTTAGTCAATGTTACGTTTAGTTTATTTATTTCGAAAAAAAAAACAAAGGTAGGGAAACGATAATATAATTATCTCACTCTTTTTGCTAAACAAGCAACTTATTTTGAATAACAAGTTAAGGATTAAAAAAAGAAACAAGTCTATGATTCGATCAAAGCTCAAAAGCAGAGCTTTTCAAAGTGTCATTTCCGATATAACTTTTTAAAAGGTGCTCCAACCTCCTGTTTACCCAAAAGAGGCGATAGTTGCAATACAAAAATCGGTTATTTATCAGCCGTACCTACTCGGTCCCCATCTGGAGCCGACCTTTGGTATCGGTCAGCCGAACGTATGCAAACATGGCTCCCTCCATTTGTCAACACGTGGCTAACGTCTCTGTGCTGGCCGTTTTTTTAAATTAAAGAGATGATAGATTAAAAAGGGTAAAAGTTAGTGATACTTTTTTATTACGAGCGATTGCAAAGTGCCTGAATAATAAGCTTTATTGTTGCTGCTTTCACATTATTGGATGTCTTAGGGACTCTTCCCCCCCCCCCCTCCTACTCACTATGTACCACCAAAGGAGCATCTTCCTGCAGGGTGTTACGTATCATCGTAGTTTACTTGTAAGTCACTTAACTGTCTCCGGGCCCATGTTCCCGAGGATGTAACAGGCTGTGGATGTAGAGCTATGTCGCAGACTATTGGATGAATGCATTAGACCACAATTTTTTATTATTTTTTTTATTTGAAATGGGTTTGCTCTTGACTCTAGTCTAGGTTAGAGATGACAGAGACAAAGTCTACGATGAAGTGAGCTCACCCAGAAGAAGCCTGTTCACTCTTACTTTGAAGAGATTCGGGTTGTATGCACTCGGAAACACTAACGCAGGTAGAGAGTTCCACTCTTTTGCTGTGCGCATTATACCTAAAGGACATTTGAAAACGCTTAGTGCGAATTGGTGGAGATATGGAAATTAATTTGCCTTAAATTAATCTCAATCTGACATAATTTCCCTGAAAATAAAACCATCATCATCTGATATCATCATCATCATCAAAACATTTTTATTCAGATGATTTACAATAGAAATAACTACTTAATTTAAGAGCCTCTGTAGAAGACTGACAATAAATCTATCGCAGAATACCTAAAATCACTTTTGGTAGAAGTAAAGTTCACATTCAAAATCTTTGCTTATCTAATAATCCGATTATGAGATTAATGAATCAGTAACGAAAGAATAAAGGGGCTCGAGGCTAAATAATAACCGTCGCACGGTCATACGTCGATCTTCAAGGTTAAGCAACGCTTACCGCTGGTCCGTGGATTGGTGACCATTCATTAGGTACTACATATTGAGACCTCTTACTGCATCGGAAAGCACGTTTGCAGGTCCCGGCTGTCATTCGTAGATCTTTGACAGTCATTACGGGTACTTAGAAGCCCAAAAAGTCTGACAACCAGTCTTGCCATGGGGTATCATGTTATCCAGTCACTGGGTTGTGGAGGTCAGATAGGCAGTCGCTCCATGTAAAATACTGTTATATCCGATTAAACTGGATCCCAACATAGGGGTTTCCAGTCTAACCGGATATACCAGTATTTATTTTTTTCGGAAAGAAAGACAGATTGAAACAAAAAAATAAAGGTCGGGCAGTAATAGGTAAACACAGATCAATCTGCCTAGCGTACCCGTAACGACTGTCAAAGATCTACGAATGACAGCTGGGATCACGTGCTTCCCGAGACACGAATTGGTCTCGGTATGTTAATTATCTTATGGATGGTCACCCATCCACGGATCAATCTCGGCAAGCGTTTCTTAACCTTTAAGATCGACACGAGTCCCTTCACAGTAATAAACATAGATATACCTGCTAAACAAAGTCTAACCGTCGCCGCCACGCCCGCGCCATGACATTAATCGATATTTATCGTACACCAGATAAGATGGATCTTAAACAATAAAAATATGTTGTTTTTCAGCCTTTCAAGGAGTCTCGTTAATCTTTACTAATATTATCGGTTTTATTAGAAGAACACGTGGAAGTGATTTTCAAGGAGATGTATTAGTTAATATAGTAACGAAGGTTGCCTACGACATGTATCTATCTTTATTGTTTAATTATATATCGTTCTTGTTACTATATTCTGGAACTTGAAACTTTGTCGTTGTTTTGATATTTAAGTAATAAGCTTCTCCCAAATTCTCCTAAAAATCAGCATTGGCATCCAACGTGGCAATGCTGACAGCCTTTTGGGCACTTTTCCCGTTGACAGAGATGCTTTGTCGTTGTTTTGATATTTAATAAGCTTCTCCCAAATTCTCCTAAAAATCAGCATTGGCATCCAACGTGGCAATGCTGGCAGCCTTTTGGGCACTTTTCCCGTTGACAGAGATGCGGACGAATTGATTGATACCCAATGAGTTTTTGCTTTTACTTTATATTTATATTTAAGTAATGCCATGGGTAAATAATGTTTACCCATGACGTTGTTTTCTTAAAGCTCCCAAACTGATGTGGCGAGTCTCTATGTAAAAAGGAAGCTCAAGATGATGCTTTATACCTTCATCATTCTGAATATCACGATTTACAAAGAAAAAAATTTACAGGATGACGTCATAATTGACAGGAGTATTGGCGATACCCACATTCACCAAGGTCTTGAAAAGTCGCAAACTCAAACTCAAAGCATCTTTGAAATAAGCCATTTACAGGCACATTTGAACTGTAAAGGAGTTGATCGGTCAGAAACATAAAGACATTTGCCCATTCCAAAGCGAAGTAAGTCCCTCTGGAGAAGAACGGGCAAGAAGATCCATGGACACAAGATTTTCTTCACCTAATTTTTGATACTTACTGAAGGTATGTCATCATCCTACCCATGAGTGTCCCAATTTTTAAGAGGTCCGTGCAGCTTGTCTTCTTCCTGGTTTCTCTATTAGCCGTCATCTCAGCAGTTACCTACTTTCTAAGAATATCATCTTTCACACGATCCATTATACTAAAGTCAGGTATATCCTGAAAAACAAATATAAAGACATTTTAGTATACAGGTATGTTTATATCTTCTTCTTCGAAGTGCATTACGTCATAAGGTGTTGAAACATCCTTATCAGCTAACGGAACATCGTTTAGGAACAAAATTTTTGAAGTATCTACTATATCTAGTAAAACTGCTAATGGACACTGAGTACGTGAAGATAAGATCCCTCCATCCGTATGCGTTGTTTGCTCAATACCGTTGCTATCAGATAATTATTATAGTTTCCTATACTTTAAACTGTATGTTGGAATAATGCTCTCGATACCAGTGCTGATCTAATCGATACATTTAATAATGAGGCCAAACTAAGGAGTTATTGATTTCAGAATGACAATGCTAAAATGCAAACTGCTAATCATGACTGGTTATGGCATTTAATAGAGCAGACATATAATAGTAGCTTTCAAACTGAAATGGTAATGAATATCAAAGAGAAACATGGAAAGGCTTTTCGTAATATAGAAAACATTTAAATAATTGTAATTTGCTAGTAGAATGATTACTCGAAATCTAATACATTCGATATCAAAGATCAATAAATTATACTAATTATACAAGGTTATATTTGCCATAAATAATCAACTAATTGGAAGAATATACAAGCTAACACTAAAATATGTACTATATAACATAATAACTGACGCACGTTTACCACAATATTGGGTGATTAAGTAACAACATTATTTAACATTATTCATCTTAATTAGTGACGCAAGCCATCCGAATGTATTTATGATACTCTTTTACAGGATAACAAGGCCACTTTGGCAGAATCATAAAAGGATAACATAATGAAATATGGCGGACACAGTTCGTATTTTTTTTTCCGCTGCACTATGTAAGTATAATCAAAGAGATTGGGATTGGATTTGGATTGGAATGATTGGTATTTTAGCACAGACAAAAAATCCTTCATCAATAGGATTTGATAAGATTAACTTAACAGTTAACTGTCCATTATGATTCATAATGTTATCCTTTTATGATTTTGCCGAAGTGGCTTTTTTTCAAATACGTCAATCATTAAATTACTCATTGATAAGGAAAAGAGTAAATTATATAATTAGTGAACCAGTTCACAAAGTGAATACGACCAAAGAGAGGTAAAATTGAAGTTGGTACTCACGCAACCGCAGTTTCTAATGACAAACCGTTTGAGGAAACCCAAGATATTTAGGTCCTTGAAACATTTAAATGTGCAGGTATGGTAGGAATAATTCAATAATATATACGAGGAATGAAAAGATAATAGGACAAATGAATAATTCGATTGATGGTTACACTTATACAAAATCATATTGTACACAAATTGAAACTACAATTATCTTTCTTAATAGTAAGTTTTGCAAGGGTATCAGGGTAAACTATTTCAATATAACAGCATCGTTGTTTTTATTATTTTAAATAATCGCTTCAAAATTAGTATACAAGCCGTGTGTTCGATGGGATTTTTCATTAGGAAAACTTTCGGGTTGTCTTACATTTATCATTCACACCCCTTTAGGCAGTTAATTTTCAAAAATCTTTCCTTACTTTCGCTTTAGGTATAAGGAACTCTTGGTAAACATTTCATGCATTTTAGGCTGTGCGTTGCCTCTCAGTGATTTAATGAAGTTAAGATAGCATTTTGATGCCTGCATATTTTTCACTTACCTTACTTGATAGAATAGAATAGAATAGAATAGAATACTCTTTATTATGTACACCAAATAAATTACAGACATAAATATAGAAACAAAAAAAAAAAAAAAAAAAAGGGTAAAGGGTAAATACTGTAATTGATTCTCCACACGTAATTTTTATCAATACTTACCTCTGCTTTGTTAGCGAGTTTATCAGTGACTCATTATTTTGGTGCAAATGATCGTTTTGGAGTAATATTTTATCTATATCATATATAAACAACCTAGATTCAATTCGCAATTATTGGGTCAGTCTTAAGTATCTTTTTGATTACAGGGTCTCCTTTTGCGATTTTGCGAGGTTTTTTTAACTATATTTAAATTGTTCTTATGTTAACTTACTTGCTAGTCATCAAGTCGTATATTTAATCCTAATTTGGCTTATGAGATAGACAAGGTTTGTTGAAATCGGTAAAAGTAAACATGGTCCAAATATGCAGCCTTGAAGCAGTCGTAGACGAAATGGAGGTAAAGACTTCGACAATAAATTTTAATTGGCAAAAGGGCTGAAATTTGAAGGAACCTTAATGAAAGACTTAATATCCTAATTAGAGAGGTGCTTATAATGACAAAAGTATTTATGAAGTTGAACTTTACGGAAAAGGATCTCACAGTGCTATGTTTGCACTGGTCGAATGCCTGTTCTTGATGCATTAGAGTTTATTGTTTTTTATTGTATTGTGTAATCTATACGTAATATTATACCTTTTATTATAAATTAAAGTAGCTTTGTCTGTGTGACAGAGTTGTTCTAAATCACGCAACGAATTTTGATGCGGTTTTCACCATAATTTAGAGAATTTATTTAGGAAAGTTTATTTGTTCATAATACATAACTCTGCAGCCGTAAAAATAATGTCAAGCAGGGGCGGACAGTTTTACATTAATAAAATGTTAGTTAACAACAGCTAATTTTAGGTACTCAATTGATTCAGACGAATATCAATATTATATTCTCGGCAATTCATGGTTTAGTTATAGGTACTTAGATCTATTACTGAGGATAATTTTATTAAATTGTTTGTATATTTCCTCATGGGCACGCGTGGTTTTTGGATACCAATTTATGGTGTTAAATAAATGCGTGTAATTTAATAGTTTAAATAATAACGTATGGTTGTAGAACAATGGTACTTATATACTTTTAATATTATTATGCGGTTTAGCAGGATAAACCAAACAGCGTCAATTCTAATATGCACGGCGATTTATTACAAAATGAAACGTTAGATTGATTTCAGAAAAATAAAGAAATAATTAGTTTCGTGAGTCGGTGATATAATAATTATTGTCATGTGCGGGTGGACAGTTTCAGATGCAGTCATTGTCCTCACGCGAGTTATGATCGTGTACGACTGTACAAGTCAATTCGAACTTAGTTTCATTAACAGTAAGGTTTAAAATAAGGTGAGCATGACGTTTAGATAGAGTTGTTTGCCTACCGACACGTTCTCCCGCCAAATCGCGGAAACCGCGCGAATTTCATTCACAAACCGACATGGACGTTTACAAACATGGCTTCGTCAACGGAAAAAATAGATGGACGGGATGTTCGGCCAGTTAGTTTACAAAATATAGACTAGGGTGGCTGCGAATCCCGTAACACAATAGATGTTAATCAAAACGATATTTTAGCTAATCGGTGCGACGGTTTAGGAATATCAACATTAATCTTACGTAATCATATTTTGAGTTCGTGTTACGTAACCCTATTAGGAATATTATTTAGCTTAATATAGAACACCCACGTTTCGCCAGTTGTGTACAAAAGCCATGTAATAGGGGTCACGTGAGCCTATTGCCACCAACAAGCCAAAAATCCAGACTCCGCGCTGCTACAGAGAAATTGTTGATTAGGTTGTAGCGGTATCTACAACGCCACATGCAAACAACGCGTCATACTGACGTCACGCAAATCCTGCATCGCGCAAGCAGAGTTTACCGCGCAACTAACATAGATACAACGGCCCGACATGAGTCAACGGGCAGTTGCCCGCCAGACACAACACCCGTCTGGTCGGAGGATCCTCCCTTTTCTATGGAGGTTGAGTGAACTTTACACCCTGTTCCTCATACCTCTATAAGGTATAACACTTTGTACGACCTCGGAATCGAACCCCTCATGCTTACCAATAGCGCTTGCGAGAACTAGACCACCGTGGCAGTCTATTTTATAATTCGTTTCATATTGTAATATGTTAAATATATTTTATAGAATAAAATGGTAGAACTTAAACTTTTATTCCCAGCCATTTCAGTTAAGCACGACATCAATATAATGAGCAGGAAATACAATCGACATATTTTCAAATCCAACTAACAACAAAATGGAACAAAACGTACTAGGAAGAGCACTAAACATGATGAACATCACAGTTTCTGCATCGAAAGTGAATGCAAGTCGTGTAAATACATCATTTTCATCACGCGACCAATATGGCGGAAGAAGTGTTGGCGCGAAAATGAATCTTTATTTTTTTTCTTAACGGAGTTTATTTGTGCGGGACATTTACCGGCTAGTGTCTGTTACCGCCTGCGTAGCGAAGAAAAAAGAAAATAATGTCATGCAACCAGCTGTTATGCCAATGTAATAAATGCAATAGATTGAATAGTGCATGACATCTGCGAACTTATTTTGCGCAGTGCGCATGTAACAATACTTAATTATTTGTAGCAGGCATGTAGTAAGTACCTATCTGTTTTTATAAAGTTTTAGGTTAGAAAAAATGATTTAAATCTGTTTTGGCAGATTCTTTTTTTTGTCCATGTATTAATTTTAAATGTAGGATTTAGATAATGCCGTGTTGTGTCTATCTTAGACTGACAATTACGTGACAACCCCATCTGCTTAATCACCAGTGTTACCAATGATCACGACACTAACGAACTGGAAATACCTACATTACAAATAGTGCAACAACCTTTTTTCTCGCGCAATTGAGTTTTATGACTCGCGTGTGGTGATCGCTGATTGATAATTTAGAGATCATTTACATAACTTGAACGTCTTCTACTTTTTATGGTAATGTTTTTCGAGTGTATGTGTACCTATGTATGTATATTTCTTTGGCACGCTCTGTAGCCTAAACGGTTTGATCGATTTCGGCTTGAGAGGTGCCGTTAGATTCGAGTCTTAGTTGTGAGAGTGACACTGGGTATATCAAAATTGAAAAAAAATAAAATGAACGATTTTTGGCGCCATATTGTCTTCAAAAAATTTTTTTTCCACAAAACCTGTCGAGTGGGTTATCAAAATAAAGTGTTTTAAAAGGTGATTACAAAAATATATGCAACTTATATGGTTAAAAGTAATTCGAAGTGACGAATCGTAATAAACACGTATCAAGAACTAAATCGTCTACGAAATCTTTCTTTCATTAATTGTAAACTAAAAAGCTGGAAATAAAAAAGTACTTAATAAAAAAAAAAAAAACCCGACTGCGGTAAAAAACTTAAGTTAAAAAAAACTGAAAAGCTAAAAACAAGCCCATTTTAAATTAAATAAAAGTTGGAACCAGGCGGGGCCTATACCATTTTTATTATAATATTTTCAAATTAAAATGGGACCCATTTGAATGCTTCTTCTTTGCCTGCTTCCAAGTTTTATTTAATTTAAAATGGGCTTGTTTTTAGCTTTTCAGTTTTTTAACTTAAGTTTTTTACCGCAGTCGAGTTTTTTATTTTTTTTAATTAAGTACTTTTTTTGATGACACTTTGTTGTTGTTGTAATGATATGTTCTTGATTACTTACTAGTTTATTTATTTATTCATTAGTAAAAAAAGTATATAATTATTAGGTATGTTGAAACTGTGTGAACTCACCGTCACTTTTCCCTAAAGGTTTATTAGAAAACCAGCGTCAGACAGCATCTGTCTAGCATTGAAATGAACCTTTTTGGTGCAGCCGTGAGGCACACACTATTGTTGTTTGAAACATTATTTTTATTTTATTATTTTTGTATTTTGTGTTTCATGAACTGTATCTAAATGAACTTTTTTATTTTTACTTATGTTTCAAAATCAATAGACGCTATTTAAACTTTTTTTAATTTTCCCTGCGTATTTTTGACGTCATAACTTTTTTCTGTCCAGTAGTGCAAGCAACAGATAACCTAACGGTCTATTTAAAAATATACTCTAACCATAAACAAAATATGAAGGATACAAGACCTCTTCCGATCACATCTATCGTATTTGGCCACATTATTTGTTTGAGTCGGTATCTCTTCTTGGTGTCAATATTGTCAGAGCGGGCATTGACCCCGGTGCATCGCACGTGATCCGAATCTCTCATACTATGATACGTACCTATTTGTAATTTGTTCTGTTGTAATTTTTGACGGGACCTTTTTATCAAGCGAAGATCTCTGATGGGTCATCTACGAGTCACAGAGTACTTTTATATATACCTACGAGTGTTGGCTCTGGGCTATAAATTGGCAGTACCATTTTAGAGAATGGAGGCCACTCCGTTATTGTAGAGAATTGAATATAAATAAAATTTACATGACCTAAAGCGCGGTCACTGTCGGACTGCATAAAAAAGAAAGAGAAGCGCGATGACACAACGCTGGTAATTTATTTCAAAATATGAAGTAATTATTTAATTACAAAAAATCTATTGTTTGGACTGAAAAATTATTACACTAGTATTTTAGTAAGTTGCTTGTAGAATAATCTGCTTGTAGAATATTATTCTATTACTATTTTTCTGATTTTTTTTACTGTAGTCGATCATATACTTTTATTATTTCTAAAACTTGCGTTTTTTGTGTTTAGGTCCTGTAAGCCCCTGGACGCGACACAAAGTAGGTACCTAACCTAACTTTAGTAAGATTTGGTTTATAGAATAAAGCCGAAAGCTGTTGCCCACGACTTCGTCTGCGATCCAGGATGAAAAGTAGCCTGTGTCCTTCTCCAGGTCATGGTCTATCCATATGCCCAATTTCATCCAAATCCGTTCAGCCGTTTTAGGGTGAAAGCGTAACAAACAAACAAACTTTAATCGACAGATAATTTTTATCCGTGATAAAATTGACGTCTGACAGATTCTGTATGGAAGAACTATCAAAAATTCAAAATTGTTACCGCTGGCTCGGAACATAAAGGGCTAAGGAAGGAACACGGGTGGGTTTTAGTCAGTAAGAGTCTGACACTCCCTTCCGCTCCACCCAGAGCGGGGTTTTTTAAGGATGGGAAATCATCAAATGACCCCTTCATTTGATGATTTCCCATCCTGAAAAAAAAACCTTGTAAATATATGCAGAACTCAGAAAATCAAAAGAAAAGTCGAGGCATAGGAACATTTTAACTGCTGATTTTTAGATCTACTTATTTTTTTTTATTTTCGAAGCGCTTTGCGCCCTGGCACTGGCTGAATGAACTCATTGTAAAAGAATTATATCCAATTGGAGACACTGTTTCAATATTGAATGATTATAATTCATTTGTATTTATTGTAATTATCCGGCTGGTAGGTATCTTGTTTAAAATTCAGAAGTTATTAACCTCTGTTGGCAAGAAAAGATAAGGATTCGATAATAGAGGTAGTATACGGTTCATAAAAATGAAAATGCTCTATATAATTCGACCGTAGGTTCAATTGAGGTAAGGGACAAAATACCCAAAATGAGTTGAGTATACAGTTTTGTTCAGAATTTTTCGCTCTATCGAATGGTGTATATGAAAAAATTCTAGCTTAAGAAAAATGTCCCTTACCCTAATGATTTTTGGATCCAAATTTCGAATCACCCCCATAATAACAATGTATCTGAAAGACTACGCAATATAGGAACTTGAAATGGTGTAATTATCGCCGCCAATCCACTTCAAATAAGGTAAGGGTCTTCCCAATCAACGAATTACCGTTACATGGTTTATTTTTGAAGAAACAGTAATATAAAGTGTGTACTTCATTTGCTGTCAAAAACCTCTTTACACTGTATTTTTTTCATAAATTTTTTCAACAAGTCCTTTACACTATTTTTGATTAATAGATTGGATCCAACGCAGAGGTCAATTTAATGTAAGGGGCGGGACTACAAGTTACTTGGTCAGTAAGGGACATTACTAACAAAATACGTTGTTGTAAGGGACATCTATTTTCTTAAATAGCTAACTTATTTAAATAAATGTTACACATGTAGATAGAGCACTAAAATACAAGATTATGTGTGAAATCAGACCCGAAAAAGGTTAATAACTAAAAAAGTTATGGGCGATTTAGTCCGAAAAAAAACTTTCTCGGCCTCTCCTGATCCAGAAAAATCATATTTTGTCCCTTACCTCAATTGAACCTACGGTCGACGATATGATTCTGCGTAATGGTCTTCTATCCTTTTCAAAGAACTGCTTTCATTGTCTATAGATGTTTATTTTGTAGTTCTAATAATAAAGTTTGTTTGTTTGAACGCGCTAATCTCTAGAACTTCGAGTAGGATTTTGCGTTTGATAGCCCAGTTTTTGGTGAAGGCAAATAGGGCATTTCGTCGCTCGCATGACTAAAAGTCCTATCTCAATTTTCTCATTTTTTAGCTGATCTGTCATGACAACCACACTTCTACATTCGTAAATCTTTACATTTTTTACTAACCGTCGTAGCTCATGTTATTTGGATCTCAAAATATAACCATTTTGAAAGGCAAAAAAATGTAAAGAATAACGAATAGAATAATGTAGCTGTCCCAACTCATATCAGCTAAAAAAATGAGATGAGACTTTTAGTCGTGCGAGCGACGATTTAACATCACGCTAGGACACTTAGGACAATTTATTCTGTGCTTAGGAGCCAAGCAAAAAAAGAAAAAGTCAGAAAGAACGCCAAGCGAAAACGAAGTGATTGCGCGGGCAGGCGATGCTATGGGGTGGGTCGGGGGAACAAGAAATTTCACGCGGACGAAATCGCGCGCAGAAGCTAGTATTCATAATAAGTATGATTACCTACAAAAAAAAAACCATTTTAATACTTTTAATTTTAATACTTTTACACCATAGTTTACTCTTACGAGTAGGTAACCTACCTAGTCTTTATTCAGCTGAAATTATACACAAAATTATGTAAATTAATGAAACGTAATAAATTACGTAAATTATTGTTTCGAAAAAAAAGGGAAATATTGAACTGAACCTCTAAAAACTTATTAATTTACACTTTTTAATAAATGTCCCTCTTTTCGGTTTCGGGCCTTTTTTTATAGTTGGCCGCAGTAACTAAGCTAGGCTACCCCGACTAAAAGGAATAGGTTAGCTTAGAACTGTGACCAACCACAAGCGAGCCGAATTTGTCACAGTAAAGTAGCTAGGGCACCCCAACCAAAAAGGTTAGGTTAGAACTAAACGGGCGCGAGCCGAGCGAGCAAAGCGAGCGGTGCCGTGGCAGCGGCCAGCGAGCGTTACATCCGAATTGGTCGCAATTAGTTGATTATTTAGTATTTTTAGAACCCCAAAATAGCAATTATTTGAGGTTCACAAAAAGAGTGCTTTATATACTCGTAGGTACACAGACTTATAGAGTGAACAATCATATTTTTTTATTATTAAAAATGTGATTGAACACTTTTTTTTGCTTTCTAGCAAAATGGGAATTATAAAAATACATGCCATTAAAAATCTACACCTGCCGGTCGATTCTGTAAAAATCTCACCGTGAAAACTTAGGTGAAGTGAGTTTATTTTTGCTAGGAATTGACACTAATTGACAGCTCACTCCACGCTCACTTCGCCAAAGTTTTCACGGTGAGATTTTTACAGAATAGCACCGCTGTATTCTGGAACGAGACTGTCATCTTATGAATCCGAAATAGATTCAAATCTGGCAGAAAGCATAAAATCTCTACTAAAATCTCGCGTTCGATATTCATGCTTACACCGTTAAAAAACTTATTCTTAGATAATATAAGATGCATGAGCTACGCCAGAATGACGTGTAACAACTGCACGAAAATGACATTGAAGCGTGCAAAGAAAAGCCTTATAATATTAATACAGTATATTACGAGATTTTGTCATTCGTAGAACTTTGACAGTCGTTACAGGTAGTCAGAAGCCCAAAAGTCTGACCCTAGTCTTATCAAGGGCTAACGTGTTACCCAGCAACTGGGTTGTGCAGGTCCGAGGTTAGGCAGTCCGTCCATTTAAAATACTGGTATTCAGCTGCATCCGTTTAGACTGGAAGCTGACTCCAAAATAGTTGGGAAAAGGCGAGGCAGATTGATTGACTTGCACGAAAATGACATTGAAGCGTGCAAAGGCCGTGAAATCTTATGTATACCTAATGTTATGTCTCGTATATTACGAGATGAAGTCGTTTAATAAATAAGAGATAACGCGGCGCAGTTTTATTTCTCATAATTACGACACTTGTTCAAACATGGCGGGCAGAGAACATCTGTTGTGCTAACGTGTTTTGATTGTTATTGAATACATTCACCTCTTATATATCGCTTTATAAATAATGAAATGCACATGTTTGTCGAGAAAATTGTGGAAAAGTTGTAGGTGGAAAATTGTGTGAATAAAAGTTACGATTTTTCGACTAGGTAACTTATACCAAACGCTATAATCATATTTTTCTAAGAAATATGTTTTGTTTCTTTCAATAGAAGAGAGCTGGTGTTCGAACATCGTAGACGACTGTGAGCTGTCAATGCAATGAATATAATAATATACAGTATAAACTGATAATTAGTGGATTTTAGCGGAATCGTAGCTAACCAGACGTTATTCTATCCAATTTAAAATAATTAATACTGAAATCCCATATAAAACAGGACGTTCAGTTTTCCCCGAATATGAAAATCTTCGGGGAAACTTTTCCAATTTTCCTTTCGGTAAAAACCTAATTCGGACTATTACGAATATTTTAAAACAAAAAAATAGCTAAAACAGTCCAGCCGATCTCTAATGAATGTGTGCTTACCAATAAAAAAAGAAAACAAAAAAAAACAGCAGCAATAAAAATAAATAAATGACATATACAGGATTTCATTATTATTCCTATAGGGTGGCGGGACATCGACGGTCAAAATGTATGGCAGAGCTGTATATTTTTCAAATAATCTATGTAAAATGTCATCTGGGGGAGGAGGATGTTCAGAATCATGTAGGTACTGAATCCATGGTCACAGGTTGTGCTGCGTCGATGTTCCTGCCATGTGTAGGTAGGTTTTGAATCATCAATGAAAGTCCAAGTAAGAACTCATCACCACAATCATCACACAAAATTACTCTTCAATAAAAAGGTTCTTTTTATCTACTTAAGTTTATTTAATTAGATCACATGTTATTTTCACTTTCCTCCGAGTTGTTAACAATAATGTTATATATTATAATAAACATACTTATAGTTTCTTCGCACGGAGGCGCATTGTTCGACAAATTGTCATGTGCGAGTAAATGACCGATGCCAGCCAGACAGACTATATGTAATAAAGTAATAAAATTACCGACTACAGAATCTGAATAAGTCTGTACAAGTCGCGGTAGTGTAAGTAATGTAGATCTTTTATGACGTGTCGTCTAGACACAGACATAAGAGGATAAGGAACACTACACTCTGTTCTCAGTTATTTTACATCTGACAGCAGCTACTAAACATCGACCTTATTTTGATGAGAATAACGATCACAATGATTTTGACAGACCTGTCAGTGGCAGTAACCAAACAGCAACCTTATTGCGACGAGAATAACGATCACAATAATTTTGACAGACCTGTCAGTGGCAGCAACCAAACAGCAACCTTATTGTGATGAGAATAACGATCACAATGGTTTTGACAGACCTGTCAGTGGCAGCAACCAAACAGCAACCTTATTGTGATGAGAATAACGATCACAATGATTTTGACAGACCTGTCAGTGGCAGTAACCAAACAGCAACCTTATTGTGACGAGAATAACGATCACATTGATTTTGACAGACCTGTCAGTGAAATAGATCGCGGCATGGATCAAATACCAAAGGGATGATGCTGAGTCTCTATATTCTCGATTCAAATGAACTTGGATTTCAGTAGAGGTTTTGAAATCGAGCTTAGGCATTATGAATTCTAATTTGAATGCAATGATTGCAACCATATAAATCTTTCTTATATTATTTATATTAGCCATATTCGTCGTAGAACGGATGACCGTTGGGGTACACGTGTTCTTGATTGGAGACCGCGAATCGGCAAACGTAAGGTAGGACGCCCTCAGGCTAGGTGGAGCGACGATCTTCGCAGGGTGGCTGGTAGCAGCTGGATGAGAGTTGCCGAAAATCGAGTTGAATGACGGGCAATAGGAGAGGCATATGCTGGACATACGCCTCTCCTATTATACAGTGGACTGCTATAGGCTGATGATGATGATGATATCTATGATGGCAAGAAAAAAAATAGTCTTTATGAAAACTCTTCCAATTTATTATAAATGTCATGTATATTCCGTACCCTATTAATTATTTCTGTGGTATGAACGTGAACCTAAGTACATGTTCGATCGTCTGTTGTGGTTGAACTTGAAAACTGCTGCACTTGTTATTGTTGAATAAATATAAATTTATAAGATAGATCATGGATCTCTTTGTAAACATTTTGTGAAAGAGGTCTTCATTAACATATGAGTTTTGTTTCCGTTTTCTGATACGGGTGGCGCTGTGTTTGCTTTTTCTCTTTGATGTAGAAATGTCATGTCGTTTTTGTTCAATATTAAATATCGTTTCTATAGAAATCTAACGTGAGTATTATTGAAATATTGCTGAAATCCCAATAGGTTATGGGCCCAGGCACACGATAAGTAAATATTTCAATAAAAAGTCAAGTTAAGAGCAAGATTATTACCGGTGTAAAATTAACCTACGTAATGGAGGTAACGAACGCGATGAAAATTGAGAAGTTCGATGGTAGAAATTTCAAGCAATGGAAATTTCAAGTAAAATGTGCATTAAGAGCAAAGGGATTGAACATAGAAAAAGCAAGACCCGTGGAAACCAGTTCGCAAGTGCAGTGGGATAAAGATGATGGTATGGCCATGTTTATTTTAACGTCGTCCATGGATTTGAACCAAATATCTCTTATAGAAAACTGCGAGACTGCTAAACAAGTCATGACAAAATTAGAAGCAATCTATGAACAGAAATCAGAATATAACAAAATGTTAATTCATGAGAAGTTCTACCAATATTCATATAGTGCCAGTGATACGATGGCACAGCATGTTTCCAAGGTGGAAGGCTTAGCAAAGCAGCTACGGGAGACTGGTGAGAAGATCAGTGACACAGCAGTAATGACAAAGATTCTAAGCACATTACCATCAACATACCGTTCGCTTAGACAAGCATGGTTGTCACTCAATGAAGATAGCCAAACAATTCAAAACCTTACTTCTCGCTTAGTAGATGAAGAAGCTAGCCTTGCCAACGATACAAGTAGTAGTGAGACTGCGTTAGTGATGTCAAAAGGAAATTCCAAATCAAGTAATGGAAATAAACAGAATACTTCAAATGATCAAAGAAGTTCAAGTCATAGATTTGTATGCTACAATTGCAATAAAAGAGGCCACTTCGCTAGAGATTGCAGGATGCCAAAGAAAAAGTACAATGATAAGAAACCTAACAATATGTTGGCATTCAGCGCCGAAGGTTACTCATCTGAACATGATGAAGAGGCATGGATACTAGATAGTGGAGCCTCAAGACACATGACCTTCAAGCGTGACTATTTCTGTGAGTTGAACGAGTCTCAATACAACAATTTTGTTAAATTGGGTAACAAACAGAGTATCAAAGTATGTGGTGAAGGAACTATACTGATAGATAAACAAGTTAATGGTACATGGGAGAGATGTATACTTGAGCATGTGTTATATGTACCTGGTTTACAAAGAAATCTGTTTTCTGAAGGTGCTGCCACTAGAAGAGGATATATAATAGTAAAGAATAATGAAAAGGCAATGATAATGAAGAATAATGTTGTTGTTATGAGTGCACAATTAAAAGAGAACAATTTATATGAATTGAATGTCAAAACAATCAAACAAGAAAATTGTAATATTGTGCAAACAGATATAAAAGTTTGGCATGAAAGATTAGGACATTTGAATGTCAAGGAACTTCAAAATATGTCTAAGAATGGTATGATTCCAGTTACATTGAGTGGAAATCAGAATTTTGTTTGTGAAGCGTGCCAATATGGGAAACAAGCAAGACGCCCCTTCTTGAAATCTACTCGAGGTCCAACACAGCCTGGTGAAATTGTGTACAGCGATGTGTGTGGTCCTATAGAAGAACCTTCTGTGTCGGGCATGAAGTACTTTGTTTTGTTCAAAGATGGAGCTACAAGCTATCGACATGTTTACTTCATGAAACATAAGAGTGAAGTATTTCAATGTTTTCTGAAGTACAATGCAATTGTGAAGAATAGATTTCAACGTGATTTGAACATACTACATACAGATAATGGTTGTGAATATGTGAATCAAGAATTTACATCATTTCTGGAGAATAAGGGAATAACGCATGAACGTACTGCTCCATATACCCCACAACAGAACGGGAGAGCAGAGAGAGAAATGCGTTCCATCATGGAAACTGCAAGAACAATGCTATATGCAAAGGACATTCCCTTATACATGTGGGCAGAAGCTGTAAACTGTGCAATATATTTGTTGAATAGAAATACATCAAGCCAGGTGGGAGATGTTACACCTTTTGAACTCTGGCATGGAGTAAAACCTAGCTTACAACATATCAGAATATTTGGATCCATTGGTTATGTACATATACCAAAAGAAAAGCGAAGGAAGCTGGCCAAGAAAAGTGTAAAGATGTTGTTAGTTGGATACGACCATGATAATTACAGAATGTATGATCAAAATACCAGGAAGATTACAGTATCGCGGGACGTGAAGTTTGATGAATGTAGTATACCAGAAGAAAAACAAAATTTTGTAGAAATGAGAGTTGAACAAGAAGAAAAAGAACATTCTACAACGTCTACCCCACGGAGTGATTTTCAACATCAACACAATATACCTGAAGAAATCTCTTCAGATGATAGTATGAAGAGTTTAGAAGATATAGATGAAAGTTATATCCCTCCAAAAGGTATACATTTAGAACAGGAAGAACAGAGAAACATCACGTTACGTCCTCGTCGAAATAATAAATTAGAAGCTAATTTCACAGAGTTGGAAGTACCTAACACTTATGAAGAAGCGATGAATAGTCCAAATTCTCATCTATGGAAGAAAGCTGTGGCTGAAGAGCTTCAGTCACATGAAGAAAATCAAACTTGGATACTGACTGATCGAACTGAGAAGAAGCCTGTTACTTGTAAATGGGTGTTCACATTAAAGAAAAATAAAGATGGAGAAATAGTACGATTCAAAGCACGACTGTGTGCACGAGGTTTCACACAAGTCAAGGGCTTGGACTATGATGAGACTTTTTCCCCCACTAGCAGGTACGATTCCATCAGGGTGCTGCTTAGCATCGCTGCAAGAGACGAACTACAAATCGAGCAATTTGATGTGAAGACGGCCTTTTTGTATGGTGAGCTATCCGAGGACATATACATGGAGGTGCCGGAAGGATTAGAAAGTCAGTCTTCAAAAGTATGTAAGTTAATTAAGTCTATATACGGTCTTAAACAATCTTCAAGATGTTGGAATGAGAAATTTAGTTCTTTTCTAACCACCTATGGGTTCAAACCGTGTCCATCTGATAATTGTGTATTTGTAGGATATTTTAAAGATGTTAAAGTAATATTAATTCTTTATGTTGATGATGGATTACTATTGGCCAAAAGTAAAGCGGTTTTGTCTGATGTGTTAAATAATCTTAAACAAAAGTTTAATATTAAGATTGTAAACTGCAATTTATTTATTGGTATGGAAATAAATAAAGAAAAGGATTGTATAAGTATAAGTCAAAAACAGTATATTAAAACAATAATAAATAGATTTAATTTGTCAGATGCTAAAAGTAGTAGTACTCCTGCTGATGTAAACGTACATTTATCTAAGAATACAAGTAATGAGCCTATTAATTTCCCATATAGAGAAGCAGTGGGAGCATTGTTATTCTTGTCATCTGTATCTAGACCTGACATAGCATACGCTGTGAATGTTGTTAGCAGGTATGTCAATGACCCAGGTCCTTCACATGTTACAGCTGTGAAAAGAATCTTACGTTATTTGATTAATTCTAAAGATGTGTCTATTGTTTATAAAGGTAATGTTGAATTAGTTGGCTACTCAGACTCTGACTTTGCAGGTGATTTGGACACTAGAAAATCTAATACAGGTTATATATTTTTAATGAATGGAGGTCCTGTCACTTGGTGTAGCCGAAAACAAAATACTGTGGCATTATCCACAACTGAGTCTGAGTACATGGCTGCTAGTGAAGCCGCTAAAGAAATTTTATGGCTTAGGCAATTTCTATGTGACATTGGGGAGCCACAAGGCTCAATTACTTTAAATGTTGATAATCAGAGTACAATTAAACTGATTAACAACCCTGTGTTTCATAGAAGAAGTAAGCACATAGATATAAGATACAATTTTATCAGAGAGAATGTTGCAAAGAAAGTTGTTGAAATTAAATATGTTGAGAGTTCAAATCAGTTGGCTGATTTCTTGACTAAAGCTTTGCCTATAAATAAATTTAATTCAATTAGAGATGAGATGATGAGAAATGTTTAATGTGGTTAATGTTTATGGATTAAATCCATGTTTAATTTCTGAAATTGTTGGAACAAAGGATTTAAGTTAAAAGTAAAAGAAATAAGTATGTAGTGAATTGTTGTCTACCTTATAAATTTAAGTGGGAGTGTTGAATAAATATAAATTTATAAGATAGATCATGGATCTCTTTGTAAACATTTTGTGAAAGAGGTCTTCATTAACATATGAGTTTTGTTTCCGTTTTCTGATACGGGTGGCGCTGTGTTTGCTTTTTCTCTTTGATGTAGAAATGTCATGTCGTTTTTGTTCAATATTAAATATCGTTTCTATAGAAATCTAACGTGAGTATTATTGAAATATTGCTGAAATCCCAATAGTTATGACCAACTATTTAGTACTTATTTGTTCTAACATTCTAAATAAATTATTCTGAGGTAGCAGTACAAAGATTGTCGCTCAATCAACTTTTCTTTTGTGCGTTTTAATAAGGAATTTGTATTATTTGCAATGGTTTTTGTCCACTAGATATGGCTTTGGCTGTAGAAGAATGAACACGTATAATCACGCCCGTGTTTCCTCTCAGGGATGGCGAACCAATGGCACGCGTGCTGCTGGTGGCATGCGACAAGATAATTTAGGCACTCCTACCATCAATTTTTCGATATCGGATATCGTTGCCGCGTAAATGCAAGGGATAACGTGAACCTGGTATAAATTATTTGGCATCTAGTTTGTATCAGCAGAAGTCGCACTAATTTGTTCTTTCGTTCAAATAAATATGTATAAATACTTGCCGCGGTTGGTCTGTCGATGGGTGACCATCTTTACATACCAAGACCCCTCCGTGCCTCGGAAAGCATGTTCACCAGTCTTGAGCAAGCGTGGTGATCAATGCACGTGTCTTCTCTGTATGAGAAGAAGCCTTTGCTCTGCAGTGGAACGAGAATAGACTGGTATTATAACAATTAAACTATTACAAAACCTCGATGTATTTTTATGCCTGTATTTTAATGAAAAATAGTTTTATCGTAGCGAGATAAAAATACCGCACAATTTTTTCCCAGACCACATTTTAGGTACTGATGATGATAATAGAGTGATTCTCGTGGGAGCTTCCGGACGATACAGTTCGAATTGATAGAGAACGTGTGTGGCGACTAGGAGTTTCAGAATAGGCATTTTGTTTGTAAGAGAAACAAAGAAAACGAAAAAATCGGTTGTCTGTAAAGTCGGTTTACGGACGATAGTTTAACGTGACAACGTCATAACAAAACATTAATGAAACTGCCGAACGCGGAGGCCGATTCGGCAGCGTTCGACATCATCTGTCTCTCTTCGCTCGTTCCGCTTGCACTTCAAGCCGCCATGGAACGCTACAACGCTACAGAGCAAGGCCGCGAGGTAACGCTACATGAGTCATGTTTTTTCGTGTGTGCAGCCAGCTTCATCGATTTATTAGACGTTGTCACGTCAAAAATAAGTGACGAAAAAAATGCTACGATCTAAAAGTGGTAGGTACCGTCTTAAAAAAAAAACTACAATATTAGATAATATTATAATTTAATTTAGATAAATTAAATTTAAAAGCAATGTTATTTTGTAGAACTTGTAAAAGAATCGAAACGTGCGGACTTTATAAATTTTTCAGACCAGTGTCTGATTTCAGGTGCTTCTTCTGTCGGAGGATATTAGGGATATCCTCCTAGAGGAGAGAAAGAGCAATAAAAGTTCATGAAAATATACAGTATGTTAACTAACAGAGGGCGTTCCCGTTAGCCCGCAATAGTATAGCATCCATACATGCTAAAAAAAATATTACCATTCGAAAATAAAATGTTTTTATTTTTTTTTATATTAAAATATTCACTAAAAATCGTAAATTGATACGTTAAAGAAACACTCTGTACACGCGTACTTGAAGGACAGCAATGTCGGAATTTATTTAATTAAATAAATTAGAATTAATTAAATAAATAGAGTATCAATTTACGATTTTTAGTGAATATTTTAATATAAAAAAAAAATAAAAACATTTTATTTTCGAATGGTAATATTTTTTTTAGCATGTAGGGTAAGGATGCCTATTATGAGATACCATTTCTATTTTTGACTATAAAACCAAAACTGTTACATTTGAAACTTTCTGAGATATAGTTTTAGATAGGAAATTTAATTGACTTTAAATGTGTAATAGCTATTCAGTGCTAAATACAATCTTTTTCTAGCCATGCTGTAAAAAGTCAAAAATACCAGAAAAAATGTCCAAGGCAAATGGTCTCCTATTATGAGATATTAGGGTTTGCTAATATAAGATAGTATCTCATATTAGGTTCCTTAAAATTTTAGGGATAATTTGTTTTGTGAACATAGGTGATTACAGGTGTTTTACAATATAAATGTCAAGTACACAAACCATGTTCCGAAACAAACAAATAAAATAATATCAATGTCATAATCACATTTTTATTGTAACTTACTAATTAAATATTATTGACAAACATCAGTCTTAATATTTTGGTACTTTAATTATTAATTATAGACTAGCATCAGTCTTCAAAATAGGTTAACAATAATTATTGTTTGTACTTTAGTAACACAAAACGATTTGGTGTTCCTAAGGGGGGTACCCTTAGGAACACCAAATCGTTTTGCAGCTCTTAAGTAACCCATTTCATTTCTTCGTACTGCATTCACAGCCTGTATCATGGCAGTGTGGTCCCAGGTCTTCCTTTTGATAGGAGGCATCTAAAATAAAAAAATATAGGATTTAATACAACACCTAGAATAATTGCTCTTTTTGTGTACCCCAATATGGGATATCTCATTTTAGGAACCCCAGCATATCTCATATTAGGAAAATAATAGTTTTACAAAATGGATGCCAATTTTTTTGTTTAAAAAAGAAAACACAATAAAACTGCATTTACATCTTAAAATTGATCATATAAGTTACAAATAAAATATATATTAAGAGCCTTTAACGTAATAATGAAGTTGTTACATACCTTGTAAACATTTGATCAAAAATATTTGGTTTTATGAGAATGTTATAACCTGCATGCACACGTTCTTAGATCGCCGTTAGCCGGCGAGCACTAGCAGACGTTTAGCGCTGTTGCCGCGTCGATTCAAGCGACACTAGCGCCAAATGGCTGACGTGAATAGTTTGACCAATACCTTGCTATCTCATATTAAGCGCCTATCTCATAATAGGCATCCTTACCCTATGGATGCTATACTATTGCGGGTTAACGGGAACGCCCTCTGTTAGTTAACATACTGTATAGTTAGGTTATCGAACAAACTTTAGAGTTTTACATTGTAGAAACAGCCTCAAAATATCCAGTTTAAGATAAAATAATATTTTGCCAAACTTTACATTTTAACCAGAGTGCCGCGGCCGTAGCGTCACAATACCTAATTTACTTAACACCCATTACTACTTTAGCAACACCAATTACTACTTATCTCAAGCAAAACAATCTTAAAAATAAGATAATAACCGGCCATTTTGTTTAACGAACCTTTCAAGAAGGTTCTCATTATAATTAGCAAATCGTCTCACTTGCTTAGAAGTTGT
The DNA here is from genome assembly GCA_927399505.1 of Luperina testacea. Classification (NCBI taxonomy): domain Eukaryota; kingdom Metazoa; phylum Arthropoda; class Insecta; order Lepidoptera; family Noctuidae; genus Luperina; species Luperina testacea. The sequence goes on along the minus strand of OV656777.1, from coordinate 7,333,683 downwards.
AGACGAACGTTTTTGAGATAATTACGTCGTATCTATTTATATTATAAATCAAACATCGCTTTTCGTGTCTGTTTGTGATCGCGTTGTTCTCCTAAACTACGCCACGGATTCTGATACGGTTTTCACCATCATTTAGAGAATGTATTCCGGAAGGTTTATTTGTACAATACATATAATTGGTGGCAGTCTGCTTATGGGGCTTATAGCTAATTGATAACAGTCGCACGGGTCGATCTATCAGGTTAAGCTGTGCTTGCCACGGTTGGTCCGTGGATGGATGACTATCTCACATACCAAGGCCCCTCCGTGCCTCGGAAAGCACGTTAAACAGTTGGTCCCGGCTTGGGTTACCATTTAGAAATTTGAAAAGTCCTGACCTGACAAAAAGCTTGACATTTAAATAAAAGTCCGGACATTTTAGTCACAAAATCCAAACATTTCGCACCTAGTTACAGTGGTATGGTAGGAGACGCTTGCGAGGGGAGGAAGGTTGCGGGGTGCGGGGATCAAAAAAGAAAGTGCGCTGAAAAATATTAAAAATTAATACCTTGCCAGAAACTAGTGTTAAGTTTGATTATTTTACGTAAAACTATTTTTATTTCAAAGAAAATATTTTATGTTAAAACTAGTTGATTGTTTGCAAAGAAATACAAGATTTATTCTTTGATCTCGTTAAGTTGATTGATAAAGAAGTATATTTTGTTTTTAGATGAATGAGAAGTTAATAAATATTAAATACTTATTTGGTTATTATATAAGTTATATTACTTGTATTCCATCTAAGCCAAAAAATCCGAACAAATTAAAGAGCCGGTCAAAGTCCGAACAAAAGTCTAAAAGTCCGGACATGTCCGGACAAATCCGGACGGATGATAACCCTAGTCCAGGCTGTCGTGCGTCTGTGTTACGGGTCGTCAGAAGCCCGAAAGTCTGACAACCAGTCTAACCAAGGAGTTTCGTATTACCGAGTAACTGGGTAGTGGAGGTCAGATAGGCAGTCGCTTCATGTAAAATACTAGTATTCAGCTGCATCCGGTTAGAATGGAAGCCGACCCTAACATAGTTAAGATAAAGCCTAGGCAGATGATGGGTGGCAGTCTGGTTGTGGATGTAGGTGGTAAACCATGCTGCACCTCTTATCTTGCCCTCTGTGTCTCTAAACATGCAGTCAGCTGCCACCGACAACGCCGTGGAGTGGAGGCGGCGAAGTTTTACGCCAACAAGATATAATACAGTCGTGCCCGCGACACCAAGAAGAAGAGATGTAGGTACGAAAAGATGTATTTACTAAATAATATTGATGAAATACTATCTCTAGTCATGTAAGCTTAGTACTTTTTGTTAGGTTATTGGTCAGAACTTATGCACGACGTGTCGGGAACAGAATACCGTCTTCACATGTAAACTTCACCCGTGGAAAGCAGGGGCGGGTCGCTAGTGTTAAGATAAGACGTTCTCGAAACCTTATGAAACGTTTAACTTAATATTTATAACAATACATTGCGTTTGGTATGCGTTAGCATATTTATTAACTAGGATTTAGAGTTGCTAGATGCGGCTTATCATCTGAGACATTGTATGTGGCCATTGCTTTCACATTTCATTTGCCTAGCCTTTTCCCAACTATGTTGGGATCGGCTTCCAGTCTAACCGAATGCAACTGAATGAAAGAAAAGAAAGAAAGAAAAAGAAAAAAAAATTGAAATCTTCCTCTTTTCTTTCTTTCTTGAATGAATACCACCAGTATTTTACAACCCGCAAGAGTTATCTTGAGACCCGAGCGTCCCCTCCCGACCCCCGCGCTGTTACCGCTCTCACCATTGACACACCGCAAAAACCAGCTGTTTCATAGAAAAGTGCGATACCCACGCGGTCAAACTACGCGCATTGACGTGGTGGAGTTACGGACACCAGCCCGTATTACCTATTTTACCTACCCACGCGGTCAAAATTTACAGAACAGTGTTGTGTTGAAATGTTTCGTTTGTTCAGAATCGTACGGAACCCATGGTAACAGGCTGCGCGTCGATGACCCTGCCATCCTGTATTGTGTGTTTTTATTTTACAACTAGCAGCGCCCCGTGGATTCACTCGCATAAGTGTCGATCCCGTGGGAATATCGGGATAAAACTATCTAATCCTATGTCCTTTCTCGGTACTCAAACTATCTCTATACCAAATTTCATCTAAAACGGTTTACCGGTTTAAGCGTGAAGAGGTGACAGACAGACAGACACACTTATGCATTTATAATAGAATAACAGAATATTTATTTGCCAGAAACATGGTGTTTACAAAGGTGTTCATAACATTGCATAGTGCTACATGTCTCACCGTTTTAACGGTATGCAAAAACAAATTACAATTAGCAATTAAAGGCAGTTCTTGCAAAAAATTCCAAATTAAGTGCTAATATTAGTATGGATTACATTGCGGTCCAAGAGTCTGCGAGCCACTTCCAAGTTCTATACATCGTTGCCGTGCTCATAGCCCGTTAAGTAGTAACAAGGTCTGCTCAAAGCGTTACATTTGAGGCTCATCTCGCACTCTTACGAAATGCAGTGTCATGTTGTTACGTCATGACCTCTTTAGTCGCAAATCATTATAATTCACGCCTAAATTCTTCTAATTAACACGTTGGCAAATGTTTTTATTATATTAGTTACGGAGCTAATACTTTTGTTGTGGCAAGTTCCGCTGCTTTATTTGCTGTGGCAACATCGTTGTGTTTGGGTTTGGTGTGTTTTTTACTTTTGTTTTGTGGGCGAAAATATTGTTTTCTTAACAATATTTCGGTGGTGGTTAACATGGAAATTCGTATGTGAAATGCAACCTTTTACAAAAAATAATATTTATTATTATAAGTACATGCAATCATTATTATTTAAAATCCTACCCTCCTAATCAGACTAATATTATAAAGGCGAAAGATTTTAGGTGTGTTTGTATGTTTGTTACTTCATTACGCACAAACTGCTGAATGGATTTGGATGAAATTTGGCACACAGATAGTTTATAACCAGGGTTAACACATAGGATTAGGTTTATTCCGATATTCCCACGGCATCGTAACTTATGCGGGCGAAACCGCGGGGCGCTGGTAGTAATTATATAAATTAAGGTTTTAGGACACAGGTAACAGGTTACGTGTCCCTGCTACCCTGTAGGTATAATAAGCGATAAATGATAAAAACAGATAAGATAAATGTTATTGACGGCACTTTTTCCCAAAATACTATCATATTAGAAGTTAGAACCCTTATAATTACTGAGTAATTACTTCATTGTGTCTCTCAGCGCAATTTGTACTAAACTAGCAATTAAGTATAGTAATAATTAACTCATACTCATGTAGCTACTTAGATTAACATTAATTAGGTACCATAACTTTGATTAAGTACTTTAAAAAGGGTTCATGATTTTTTAATTAAAGGTGAACTTTGTTTTGACCTTAGTTCCCACCCAAAGTTGTATACACTTTGGGTGGGAACTAAGGTCAAAGCATTTAGAGTGACAACCCCATTCATTTTGACAAGGCTTGTATTTAATCGATCCTCAAATAACTACAGCACTGGCGGCCCAGTGGTAACGGCCGCGGCTTACGAGCTGTAGGTCGTAGGTTCGTACCCAGGCGCTTAACTTTGTTTAGTAGTAGTAGTAGTTTTGTAAATTATTTCATCACTACTCTCACTCTCAAATCGGTGAAGAAAAACATCGTGAGGAAACCGGCATGTCCTAGAACCAAAAATTCCAAGATATACACTGGGCCCGCGTGGTGGATTCAGGCCCACTCCCTCCCACAGAGAGGAGGCCTGTGTCCCAGCAGTGGGAACATTATAGACTGACTATGTTATGTAAAAATAACTCCCATTTTGCTTTCCTAAAAATATTATTGAACACTCTAATATAATGAATGCGCTTCTTTTTGTGAACCTATTATAGTATTTTTAGAATCCCAAAGTGGGAATTATTAGAGAATAATTCCCACTTTGGGATTCTAAAAATACTAAATAGCCAACTAACTGCGATCGACTTTGATATGGTGCTCGCCGTTCAGTTGGCTCGAACGGAAAGCGGAATGCTTATCTGGTGAAGATCCTAGAAGGTAGGTAGGTACCTACCTTCTAGGATCATCAGTCATCACCCCATGTTGCCCTCGATATTAGGAGGTCCTAATATCGAGGGCAACATGGGGTGATGATCATGTCCAACAGTGGACAGTGATATAATGATAATAATTTATACTGAACACACATCAAAATTCTCAACTACCAACGCGTGTGTATTTCTATTTGCGACAAAAACTCAGTAACCCGATCGAATTCGGATACTAAACATTCAAACATCCTGCGTTGTATGCATTTCTTTTCAACTATCACACCGATGTCAAATACATGTCTGTATGTAGGTGTATTTTAAGTTTATCCTCTAAATAATACCAGCCTGATATTATTCCAATGCAAGATAAAGGCCTCTTCACATTCAGAGAAGGCACGAGCATTGATCACAACGCTAGCTCAAACTGAATTCAATGAACAATTAAGTCAGATTTTAGCATTTCACTGCTGGATATAGGCCTCTCCAAGGCTGTGCCACAACATCCTGTTCTCTGCCTTCCTCACCCAGTCTGTCCACACCACCTTTATAAGGTCGTCCGTCCATCTAGCTAAAAGCGGCCCACACTACTCTTGCCGATACGCGGTCTCCACTCCAGGAACTCGTCTGCTCCACCAGCTTATTGGTCCTTCGACAAAAATGACCCAGCCCACTGCCACTTCAGAGTCCTAACACTGTTACTGGTTTGCTAACACTGTCAGCGATGTCCAAGACTTTGGAAAGAACATAATGTGAATTGAGAAATTTATTTAAGGTCGGGCAGCTTGTCTCCTTTCATACTCCTCTATTAGTCGTCACCTCTTTTCTAGACATCCATTCATCGTTTCTTTGGTCTTTCTCTTGGTATATTTTTAGCCGTAAAGTTTATTAACCCATCACATTATTATGATCACGAAGACACTTCCTTTGTAGATAGATACTAGATTTTGAGAGGACGTGAGAGGAATACAATGGTGCATAGATTTTTTTTTGTACACCTTTTGGCAATATTGAATATGAATTCAATAGAGCCAGAAAATTTGAAGACGATGGTATCCACCGACCAATAGATTTTGTGAAAGATGATATGGCTCGATAGGACGGTTTTAATATTAAGATGACGGTAGAGTTGAATATAGAAATATATGATAGAAGAAATTCTAAGGCTATCCGAATTACGAAAAAGGCACGCAAGATTATGATGAAGAAGTTAGCGAAATACATCAATACATATTCAGCCTCCAATGTTCCCACTGCTGGCACACAGGCTTTCTCTCTGTGAGAGGAAGTGGGCTTCAATCCACTACGCGGGCCCAGTGCGGGTTAGTATTACATGTCTTCGAGTTTTTGGTTCTAAGACACGATGTTTTTCTTCTCCGTTTTGAGAGCAGTGAAATACATTCATCATCATCTGCCAAGCCTTTTCCCAACTATGTTGGGGTCGGCTTCTGGTCTAACCGGATGCAGCTGAATACATTAAGGCATAAAAGAGAAGAACGATTTAATATAAATTGATAAAACTTTTAGTAACTGAGGAAAAAAAGGTACCAATCATACGATCCTCTGACGTAGGAAGTTATATGTATATATAGTTAAGGCTTCGCGATAGTTTAGGGAAACCTACTGAAGCCATATGGACAATTTATAAGTAACTAATGGTTGACAGAGTTACTACTACATCACAGTTCATATTTATATCATCTCGTGACCCCGTTGGTTCGGTTCGAGATTGTCAGACTTTTACCTGTAATATTGCTGTCATATGCCTAGATTTTTCCAACTACTTACACATATAATTTTAATAGGTTCAGGTCGGTATTGAAAGGATTAGAACAGCTCGTGGTAAAACTATATGCCAGTCACCAAATTTGTAGCGGGGCTGACTGCCCAGCCCAGCCCCCTAATTGCTTAACACACTAACAATCACAATCGGAATAATTTTGAAGGCTATTGACAATTCATTGCTTCATATGTTCGAAAAAATTGTCTGTTCAACAACGTAAATAACGCAATGAATGTAGTTGAACTCTCAAAATTAATTACTGTTAATTTGTTACGCAATTACCCCGAAGGTTGAATTGAGGAGGATTGGAGGTTGGAGGCTTGTTCTAGCAGTATAGCAGTAGAAACATGATAGGCTGTTTGTTTATGATGTACAGACGCCAGCACATCAAGCCACCCGAAACTGTCTAATTTTCCCAATCAACTTTGAACCTTATTCTTAGGCGATAAAGTTGAAAATCTATTAAAGAAATTTGACAGATTGTAGTAGCTTGATGTGTTGGCGTCTGTACGTACGTGGTCATGGAAGTTATTCTAATGCACCCCATGTCTTTATAGACAAAGACGCATCAAGTGATTTCTGGAAAATGGGATATAAAATCTCTTGATTTTGCCAGGAGTCCAAGAAAAGTGGCCAAAGCCAACTAGATTACATCAGATAGTATGTATAAGCAAGTTTTGATGGAGTCAAGTTGGCTATGGAAACGGTCCGTAATCAGATGGTAGTTTCTATAACGTTTTGGGCATCTTGCCAACCTGTCAGATGGTTTCTACGTGTTGTTTATTTACTCATCTTTACGACGTTTTCTTGGCTGTGTTTAATTTACAATTGTAATACTAGAATTAAGTAGGTATCTTAGTAGATGGCTTTTACTTCACATCGTATATACTGTCATGAAAAGGTCGGATTTTTTCGGTTGGGTAAGATTTTTAGGCTAAATATGGCCGATGATTCATGGCCGGACTGTACTTTGGGCAGAAGGCGTTAGTTACTGCGCAGGCTTTGGTCGAAATCACTTTATGGTCCATAAAGGTATGGGGTACCTTATACAATTAACCTCCATGAACTAATCTCCATGCTACTTACATGTTCGTGCATACAGAGCCTAGACAAAGGCAAATTCTATCAGCGACAACGATGTTGGAAAAGTCAAAAATGTATTGGATTGATCTAAGCTACAAAAAGCTTATGTAAATCCACTTGAAAATAGTTGCAGAAATACGAAACGCTTTGAAAGCGATTGTCGTTTGTTAATTGCCTACAACTCTACATGTGGGGTAATTGCGTAACAACTAATTACCTTGTTGAGCTGACAATTTTTTTGGACATTGAAGCAATGGATTAGCAAATCTTTCAAAATGATTCAAGTTTTTAGGAACAAATAAATAATTTATTTTGGACCAAACACTTGTACAGACGCCAGCACATCAAGCTACCCGAATCTGTCAAATTTTCCCAAACAACTTTGAAGCTTATAGTTAAACGATAAAGTTGAAAATCTATTAAATCAATTTGACAGATTGTAGTAGCTCGATGTGCATATATCATAAACCTGCCAAACTGCGTAACAGTTTGTCAGCAGGATACAAATGGTGACATGAGAGGTGAGAAAGTTCCGAGAACCTATCTCCATGGACTGGCCATGATTCATCGGCCGTATTGTACGTCCATCCATCATCATCAAGTAAATCATCAGGTAAGTTATCTATGGATAGATTTCATCTATCCATAGATAACTTACCTATACATACCACGCAAATTATCATCTTTCTATTTTTGTCTTGCCGGTTTCATCCCATCGGCAACTAACACAAGTAGGTTCTGGAAATCACAGAAAAAATCCATAACAGTTCTATCAATCGAAATACCATTTGTTAAGCATAGGTAACCAACTAACAATACCATACACAAAGTAGCGGTCGCCATGGACGGAACCTCCGAAATGTGTCGTACGCATGCCCGCGAAAGCGGCCGGATGTCTGCGCGTACCGCTCTGCGTCCGCGCATCGCTAATGCACTGTCAAACTTTTCTCTAGAGGAATTTTCGAACGATTGATAGGTACTCGAGTCTGGTGGATTGTGGGATTGATAAGCAGTTCAGAGCATTTATTGCGTTAATTGCGAATGGGTTACGGTATTCTGTAGATTGATAAAAAAGTGCTTTTTCTCTTGTTTTTAAAGATATCATCTGCTCTACATTTTGACTAATTAGAATATAAAATGACAACAATACGACAATAAATGAAAACAGTGAACTATCAAATAAATCCTAACATCGCAATATAAGAAGTGATTTTTTCAAATAAACTAAATAATAGTGATATGCCGACTATGGGTTTTGCCAATCTTTGACTACCTATCTTGACTAAACTATATAGAAACGCCCCGCGGTTGGGTGTAACCGCATAAGTGTCGATCCCGTGGGAATATCGCCATAAAAAGTGTGCTATGTCCTTCCCCGGTGCTCAAACTATCTCTATACAAAATTTCATCTAAATCGGTTTAGCGGTTTAAGCGTGAAGAGGCAACAGACAGACAGACAGACGGACGCACTTTCACATTTCATCATCATCTGCCTAGCTTTTTCCCAACTATGTTGTTAACTATGTGCTTTCCGAGGCACGGAGGGGTCACGGTATGTAAAGATGGTCACCCATCCACAGTCCAACCGCGACAAGCGTAGCTTAACCTGATCGATCGACCTGTGCGGCTGTTGTATATAGTATGGATATATCTTTGACTGCTTTTTTGTACGCAGACTGGGAACGTCATTCATTATATACATATGTAGATACGCAGTTTACTTCATTCTTTTCTCCATCATGTATATTTTCACTAGGATGTGACTTAACTAAAATACACTTACATTATAACAATTATAAAGCAGAATGCAAGTAACCTATTGCAATGTCTAAAGGTTTTGTTTGAATTTCAAACAAACTTCCTGCGTCTTCCACGAAATTTGATCGGTTAACGTTATGTAAAAATGTCAGAACTACTTAGTATTAGTACTAAGCAATGGATTAGCAATATCCTGCAAAACGATTCAGATTTTGATTGAAAGTGTGAACGGTAGTTATGGTGTTAAGCGAAAGGATAGATCAAACCAATCCAAAAGAAAATCTTGATCGCTAAAGACTTGATCAGAGCTATCACTATTAAGTACACTACAAAGCCACTAATGAGATACCCCTCGCTAATGAACGTCGGTAATTGCTTCTACCTCCCACGTCGAACAGCGTCGAACGGTGTGCATAGGCAGGGCACGTGCTGTTTTATATTATAATTCATTAGTGTTTTTCCAGTGAAAACGGCGAATACGTTGCGCGGACACGTAATAAAGTTGAGGAGTTTATTTATTACATGTGACAGCTAATCTTGGTTAAAAAGAAGAAGAGACACACGGTAAACTGACAACCAGTATTATTAAACGGTGCCCAGTATAGGCCTACCAGAATATCATGGCGTAAAAAAAAAAAATAGTGATTTTTATATGGATTGACATTGCCATACGAAAATCACAGTGTTTTTTTTTTATGCCCTGAGATTCTGGTAGACCTATAACTGTGTTGTGGAGGTCAGATAGGCAATCGCTCCATATAAAATACTGGTACAATGCGTGCCACGAAAGATGAGACTTGACACACCACGTGGTTTGACTTGCGCAGTACACGATTTTAGGTATCTTTAGCGGTATGAAGTCTGAGTGCGGGACGGGACCGGACGTCATAGGGGCGGCGGAAAGAGCGGGGGAGGCGGGGTCAAGTCTCATCTTTCGTGGCGCGCATTGTATATAGCTGCATCTTGTTAGACTGAAAGCCGACCCCAACATAGTTGGGAAAAGGCTAGGCAGATGATTAATGCTGTTCCATAAATCAATCAATAAACTCAGCCTATCGCAGTCCACTGTTGGCCATAGGCCTCTCAGTCTGCGCCACAACACCATGTCCTCCGCCTCCGCATCCAGTCGGTCCCAGCCACCTTCATTTATAATTTATATTTAAAAAAAATTTATGACATTGATTTTTACAATCTGTGACTACAGTAAACTCACGCACTTGTTAAAATTCTAGAAAAATCATCTACTTTTCCAATATTTGTAAATAATTTGTAAATATGTGAGCACCATGTATCTATCACATAATTGATTTACCTGTAATTGCTTAATGTTTAATTCTTTTTATTTTTTTTGGGGTAGACTTCTTTTATTCTAGGTGCATCGTCTTCACATATAATTATATTATGTATACAAAACCTTGTAAAACATTTTAAAAGAGTAACGGTGTAGTTTCTTGCCCATTCTTCTCCATACGAAAACTACCTTTTGGAAGGGGCGACTAGAATCAATTCAATTTTACTGTAAGTTTTGACGTTCAAAAGTGCCTTTAATGTGCCTATTTGAAATAAATGATTTGACTTTGACTTCATAGGGTCGTCGGTCTATCTGGCTGCGGGCCGGCCCTACGCTGGCCGACACGCGGTCTCCACTTCAGGAGTCGTCTCTCCACCGACCATCGGTCCTTCGACAAACATGGCCAGCCCACTTGGACAACCATGGTCAGTTTCCAAGCCAAATTGGCGAATTGTATTAAATAAGTCCAGGTTTGCCCGACGATGTCAGCGATGTCCAAGATAAACTTAGAAAGTACAGACGGCACATCAAGTTACTACAATCTGTCAAATTTCTTTAATAGATTTTCAACATTATTACTATTATCGTTAGGTTCAAGTTTGATTGAAAAAAAATTACAGTTCGGGTAGCTTAATGTGCTGCTGTCTCTAGTCTGTATGCTATTCCATAATGCTAGTGAATTTGAAATAGTAAACAAACATTTATTTAAATTATTTTATTACAGAATATAATGTTATCATAGAGTCCATGTACTTACGTAGGTACCTTATGGTTTAAAATTCTAAATAAACGCAATCTAATAGGTAATATTGTTTTAAAATCAATTCCTTCCTCAATGTCCTCAATAAAATTAAATAAAGTAGTTAAACCACAAACACCGCAGTTTTTAGACAGTTTTGTTCAGAGCTCTAATATTGTTCACATTATGATTCATAGGAACTTCTTTACCTTTACCTGTTTCTATTTACCAAATAAGGTAAATGACGAATTAAAAAAATATTAACTAATATTAATTTATTAATTATAGTAACCAAGTTTAAATGCAAGTAGCCTTCATCCTTCGTACGGAAACGGTTCTCCAAACGTCGAGATCCGAAGACATACGAAGTTATCCGAAGACAACCTGGACGAGTCTGGCACAGGAGCGTGGGGATAAAAGGAAAGAGTAGGACTCCCATGTCAAGCAAAGTGTCATTGGTTTTCTCGATCAGGAATTTCTCAGTAGCAGCTCGGAGTCTGGATTTTTGCTCAGTTGATGGCAATAGCCTCGCCCCCTATTACTGAAACATACCTGGGGACATGTGAGTTAGGGTGTCCCGTTCATGATGGGGGAAAAACTACTAGGCTACGCAAGAGGTATCAAAAGTTGCGTTTTGACACATATATTATGATTATTATAAAATTTAATTAGATATCCGGCATCTTGAGGCCTCTACCAGTCCTTGAAGTTTTTCAAATTTGCTATTTTTAGGGGTTCCTAATATAAACTATAAATCATACAAAAATAACATTTAAATGGTTTTTATTAAATTTAAGGGTACAACAATGAGTTAAAGCAAGGTTTAAAATAGTTGAAAAACAAAATAATCAATGGCAACTTTAAAAACGGAACTGGTTTTTGTGACCAAAATTAGGCATTTCTGACGAGATTTTAATCTGTTCCTAATAAAACCATCCCGAGCTGTAGCGTCCGTGACGCTTTGAGAAGCCTCCGTCACTAGTTTTACACATCTTTCCACTGACTGTGTCAGTCCGCGTTTTTCTTTTTTTCATTGCACTACGTAGGTATAATCAAAGAGATTGGCATTGGATTTGGATTGGATTGATTGGTATTTTACACAGACAAAAAAAAAACAGCATGTGTGCAATTCACACGTGGTAGAAGTGAAACCTTCAAAAACACTGTATATAATGCTTCCTATCTCTTTTTCTCCCATGTTAAATCTTATGAATTTACATGTCTCTAAAAAAACAACAAAACAACATGTAAAAACTGTCGCTTTTTCGTGTCATAAACTTTCAAATCACAACGATGCTAAAGAACATCCTGATGATTCTGATCCAGATTCTGATCCAGATTCTGATTCTGATCCAGATTCTGATCCAGATCCAGATTCAGATCCAGATCCAGATTAAGATTCAGGTTCAGATTCAGATTCAGATTCAAATCCTGATTCAGATCCTGATTCAGATCCTGATTCCGATCCTGATTCTGATCCTGATTCAGATCCTGATTCAGATCCTGATTCAGATCCTGATTCAGATCCTGATCCAGATCCAGATTCTGATCCTGTTTCTGATCCTGATTCAGATCCTGATTCAGATCCTGATACAGATCCAGATTCAGATCCAGATTCAGATCCAGATTCAGATTCTGATTCAGATCCTGATTCAGATCCTGATTCAGATCCAGATTCTGATCCTGTTTCTGATCCTGATTCAGATCCTGATTCAGATCCTGATTCAGATCCTGATACAGATCTTGATTCAGATCCAGATTCAGATCCTGATTCAGATCCTGATTCTGATCCTGATTCTGATCCTGATTCAGATCCTGATTCAGATCCTGATTCAGATCCTGATTCAGATCCTGATTCAGATCCAGATTCTGATCCTGTTTCTGATCCCGATTCAGATCCTGATTCAGATCCTGATACAGATCTTGATTCCGATCCAGATTCAGATCCAGATTCAGATCCAGATTCAGATCCTGATTCAGATCCTGATTCAGATCCTGATACAGATCTTGATTCAGATCCAGATTCAGATCCAGATTCAGATCCTGATTCAGATCCTGATTCAGATCCTGATTCAGATCCAGATTCTGATCCTGTTTCTGATCCTGATTCAGATCCTGATTCAGATCCTGATTCAGATCCTGATACAGATCTTGATTCAGATCCAGATTCAGATCCAGATTCAGATCCAGATTCTGATCCTGATTCTGATCCTGATTCTGATTCTGATCCTGATTGCGATCCTGATTCTGATCCTGATTCAGATCCTGATTCAGATCCTGATTCAGATCTTGATTCAGATCCTGATTCAGATCCTGATTCAGATCCAGATTCAGATCCAGATTCAGATCCTGATTCAGATCTTGATTCAGATCCAGATTCAGATCCAGATTCTGATCCTGTTTCTGATCCTGATTCAGATCCTGATTCAGATCCAAATTCAGATCCTGATTCAGATCCTGATTCAGATCCTGATTCTGATCCTGATTCTGATTCTGATCCTGATTCAGATCCTGATTCAGATCCAGGATCCTGATTCAGATCCTGATTCTGATCCTGATACAGATCCTGATTCTGATCCTGATTCCGATCCTGATTCTGATCCAGATTCTGATCCTGTTTCTGATCCTGATTCAGATTCAGATTCAGATCCTGATTCAGATCCTGATTCAGATCCTTGAATCCAAAACAAATTAAAAAAAATGCCGGTAGAACCCTCAAGATATTTTTTTATGTTTTTTTTATTATTTTTACGGTAATCTAAAACTAATAATGCAACTTTTGAGGGGGCTTGAGTAGCGAAAAGCGAAAAAAAAATTTTTCGGGACACCCTAATGTGAGTGTACAGTCAAGTGCAGAGAAAAGGTACCCCACCAAGACTTAAAGATTATCGCCCGAGCAAGCTCGGGCCCGCGTGTCACGTGAGCCTTGAGCAGCTCCCTCCCCCGCCGCCGCACCCATCTCTGCCCGCGTGCATCCACCGATCCGCCTCAAATAATATTTGCAAGTATTTAATAATTTTATATGGTATTTTATCGGCTTCCTTCTGGCCGAACTGTATAGATACCAAGAATAACTTACAAAAAGACACTGCGTGCGATTAAGATACGAACCTGCTTCACCAGGCGCCAGCCGATCAACTAGACCGTGCCTTATACCACTAGGCTATTGGCTCAGTTATCAACCTCAACGAAAATTTGAATAGCATTACTCCTTTTATCGAACAAGGTTATTAACGGTCTAATCTTCTAGATATTAAGGTTTAAATTTCAACTTCCGTGTTATATTATTTTAATACTAGCACCTTACCGTCTTGTTTTACAAAATGCAATACGCAACTCCTCAATTAACTAAAACATAAGGTTGAAATTAGCATAGATTTCTTGTTTGGTTGAATAGAATGTGTTGATTCCGATTGTTGCACTACCCTCATTTTACTTCAGAAACTTAACTGACGTATGAACTGCGAGTTAAGGTTGAATTTAGTATACTTCTTCGCCTTATTTACTAAACTGTGATTGAGGGTATTTTTACTTTTCAAATGGTTTCATTTTCGTGCCGATTCGCTTGTGTCTAATTATCTTCATCGTAATATTATCCAATTTATTATGTTTTTGGCCAGTTGATTTTATTAATCGATGGTATGGTTCGATTAACAACTTTATTGAAGGCTAAAATTGTTGTTCTGTGGGAAAAGGAACAAAACAAAGTAAATATCACAAGATATGATCATAACGGTAAGATTTACGTTATTCTTACACATATAGCTATTTATTGTTGCAATCATATTGCATTATTACTTACAAGTTGGATTTTTTTTAATGTATTTATAATATTATTATTTTCATTACAGAGAAAAACAGTTCGTAGATGGATACAAAGGTATCAAACGACGGGTGATGTGAAATGTGATCACCAAGGCCCTCGCCCGATTGCTTACACTAATGAATCGAAGCGACAACGTAATATGTATTGTGAAAGTTCACTCAGTGGCACCCTTCAAAACTACGCGTTCAAATGCTGACTTCAAGAAGTGTTAGACAGTGACGGCCTTCCTATCCGTTATGAATAGGCAACTCGGCAGATTGACTGTGTAACTTATTTGATAAAATTGCATTGGAACATTTATATGAGAAAGTGTTAATAATTCCCAATATCATTCCATAATCAGTGGGATCATTATCTCGTAGTTAATCAAAAATAAACAACCTTTATTATTATCAATCCAGTTACTCTTGTTTACAAGTAGTCTGTTAACGATTCATATCTGACCTCACATATTTTTCTAATATTGTGTTAAATAAGGCTAATCAGAAAATGTGATAAAAGAGAAAGATGTATATTGCTATACTGTTATAGTTTAGCATGTTGGTTCTTCCTCTGTAATTCACAGGCACAAATGACAACATTTCATTTTCAACCAAGCTTTTTTTCCGATAAGATCATACAGAGTATAAAAAATGTATGTTTTCACAACTTTAAATAAATAAATATTACTGTAGTTATGTTTCTAGAAATATCTATAAACGAACCGTTATCTGTTAAACGTTCTAAGACAAAATAAGGTATCTATTTTGTGTTTAGTTAATATTGTAAGTAAACAACCCCAATTTAACATAGACAGGAATCTGTATATTCAACCAGGAAGTGGATTCCATAAAGTGCTAGAAATGTAATTAGAAAAATAAATGAATATTGTTTATGCAAAATGCCTAACTTTTATTACAAACCTCCATTTGATTTCTTAATAATAATAAACAAAAATCACCTACTAAAGAAACTAAAAATAAATAATAAGGGTAAATAAATAAAATAAAAAAAAACCCTTCTCATGCGCGGATTTGAACTCGAGACCATCACATTGCTAAGCCGCAGTGTATACCACTAGACCAACACGCCATTTGCGTTACATTACAAAAAACTTAAATAGGTTCGATGTCCTTACCAAGGGGGTAACTATCACTGTGAAGCGGACTGTACAATGCGCGCCACAAAAGATGAGACTTGACCCCGCCTCCCCCGCGCTTTCCGCCGCCCCTATGACGTCCGGTCCCGTCCCGCACTCAGACCTCATACCGCTAAAGATACCTAAAATCGTGTACTGCGCAAGTCAAACCACCGTGGTGTGTCAAGTCTCATCTTTCATGGCACGCATTGTACTACTATAGGTGCACCTCTAGATAACCCTTCGGGGAATACAGGCCTGCGCTGCGGGACAATTGCGTAGCACACTGACAGTAGCAACGGGTTTAATTTTGACAGTTCAACAACATTCATTGCGTTGTTTATGTTGTTGAGAAGACACATTTTTCGAAGTTATGGAAGCAATGGATTAGCAATATCCTTCAAAATGATTCAGATTGAGACTGATAGTGTGTTACGCAGTTAGGGTGTTTGTCTGTCTGTCTGTTACCTCTTCACGCTTAAACCGCTGAACCGATTTAGATGAAATTTGGTATAGAGATAGTTTTTATCCTGATAATCCCACGCGATCGAAACTTGTGCGGGTAAAACCGCGGGGCGCTGCTAGTGTTATATATAAAATCAGATGTCAATGTGTAGGTATAACAGTTATAGCACTTTTCCTAAATAATCGATAATGTTACTCGTTCTGCTGCCATACCACCTGCTATTTCTTTTTCAAACTCTTACGTCACCGATCAGGGCTGGCCAACTGCACCACGCGACAGACCAACCTCTGCCCCTCCCAGCGGTCCATTTGCCAACTTTCCACCTGATTCATCCGCCAGGTGGCGATCAATTAGCAATCGATAATGATCAGTTGCGCAGGCGACGATTAACATTCCTCTCGCTGACGGGCCCTCTGACAATTAAGTAATGCGCTTTCCCTTATACTTAATGTCGCTAATAATATTAGCTATTAAACTAACTGCATAATGACATATCATGTAGTGTTATGCAATTCGTTTTAATTGTGGTTTGGAGTTAAATACAGAACAGATAATTGCAGCAGTGATTTTCCCTAATTTATTTAGTTGCTAAGGAATGGAAGCGTAAGATGGGACGTCATGCCCTCTTTTGTAAATGGTGAATATACTCGTATATATATACCTTTATGATCAATGTGAATATTTGAACTGAATTTTAATTTGTATTAGATAATTTTGTTAATAGCTGCGCCATTTTATGGTAGAGTAATCCTACTTCCTATGCTACTAACTGTCACACTAAAATTATAAAGGCGGAGGTTCGTGAGTGTGTTTGTATGTTTGTTACTTCTTTACGCACAAACGGCTCTACCAATATATATATTGTGATATATAAACAGAACAAGAAGAAAGAAACAGAAAAAATGAACAAAGACGATGCTTATTTCTAAAGAAATCCCTTCCAGCATACCTGCAATAGGAGAGTAGATAAAAAGAGATGAAGATAACGTGCGGAAGAGCAGAAGGGAAAACAAAATACATAAAATAAAAATCAATTCTCTATTCTCTGTCTGTTTTTAGGATACCGTCGCCAAAGGGTAAAAACGGGACCCTATTACTAAGACTCCACTGTCCGTCTGTCTGTCACCAGGCTGTATCTCATGAACCGTGATAGCTAGACAGTCGATATTTTCACAGATGATGTATTTCTGTTGCCGCTATAACAATAATACTAAAAACAGAATAAAATAAATATTTAATTTTTTACTAATTACGGAACTCTACGTGTGCGAGTCCGACTCGCACTTGGCCAGTTTTATTGTTATTCTTTTTTCTTTATTTTGTGGCGGTTCAAGACTGTATGGACTAGCCAGACATGTAGCCATTTTACGAGTCATTCAGTCACTGGCCTTACTAGCCTGGAATACATTCGACTGTCTTCGTCTGACTCGCAAACTGGCCTCGTGTCTCCAGCAGTGGCCGAGTTTTCACGGAAACAGCCGAACATCTTCAACATCAATATAATCCAATTGCGTCAGAGTTTACTCCACATACGTAACAATCAATCATCTTCGGCCTCCATCGGGCGACTTCGGCCTCCCTCGGGCGGCTTCGGGCGGACGCGGCCTGACCCGCCCGGTCTAGGTCCCAATGAATATGCAACTCCATCTTTATTACGTTTACAATACAATGCGAAGATGTACCTACTTCAGTGTTAATTATATCGATCGTGTTACGAAATATTTTGTTCACGTATTTATCAGATGCTAGCCTGTTTAATTTTTATATGTTTAATAGCGCATTTCTAGCGAAATGATTGAACTGTTTTAATTTTTGTCAACCAAGCCTTGTAGTAACGGCTGGGACTTACGAATTGTAGGTAATTTTTGTAAATTATTTCATCAGCACTGCTCTCAAAACGGTGAAGAACAACATCGTGAGGAAACCGGCATGTCCTAGAAACAAAAATTCGAAGACATGTGACATCTACCAACCCGCAGTGGGCCCGCGTGGTGGATTACGGCCCACTCCCTCTCATCGAGAGAAGGCCTATGTCCCAGCAGTACATTATAGGCTATTTATGCTAAACGCGACAGCTCACTCTATAATATCGATCTGCGGTGCTATTCTGTAAAAATCTCAGCGTGAAAACTTAGGTGAAGTGAGCGTGGAGTGAGCTCACTCCACGCTCACTTCACCTAATTGATTGATTGACATGAATTGACACTATTAACAGCTGTCAATAGTGTCAATTCCTAGCAGAAACAAAATCACTTCACCTAAGTTTTCACGGTGAGATTTTTACAGAATCGACCGGCTGGAATTTTTAAGGCGTTTAGTTCCACTTACACCAGAAATTAAAAATATATAGGTAATTATATTTCTGTCAATCGTTTGAACATGACAGTCACAGAATAAAGGCTCGCCCCACAGGCGCGTTATTATCGGTCGATAATATCGGCGTCCCGATTCCTTGCCACACAGCTGCGTTTTTATCGTCCGATATTTCTAACGTGTGTACCCTGCAGTACAGGCCGCGCACTACACGTTACTACGGCATTAACGCAGGTGTGTGTAAGATCGTAATACGTCCTAATAAAAATTGTTGTGAGAACTCATATCGGAATATCGCTGGACGGAGGAACGCAAGCTTCCTACTTCTATTGCGTCGTTATTATCGCAGCAGTGTGTAATTTCATTGCCGTCCTAATACAAAATGTACTGAAGTCAGATATCGCAATCGTATCCGATATTATCGACCGACAATAACGCGCCTGTGGGAGAGAGTCTTAATGATTTAAATACGTTTAGCGTTAATTATATTTAGTGATTTGTGGTAGACAATCAATTTTTAATCTTACGTTGCGATATGAAACAAGATTGACTGAATGATCGAGAACATGCGTCAATAAATCGTAACTTTACACCAACAACATACAGAATTTGACTTGTAAATGAATTTAATATAAGTGTAAGAGCTACATAATGTCAGCACAATGTGGATATATGCAAAGTCATAATTACGTGTTACAGCTGAATGTCAATCGATTCAGAAGGGTCACGGTAACTGGAGACTGTGGGAGTGTCACTGTTTCGTGATAAACAAATATTAGTTATTGTTTTTAGAGCATCCACGAGCTGCGATACTTAGGCCTACAAAATGCTACTTCCTACTGTCCTACTGTACCAGCACATCAAGCTACTACAATCTGTCAAATTTCTTTTTTCGCAATTAATTCGCCCCATGTAAATCAGGTTTAAAGGTTTGTATCTGCTGTGCCATCACGACAAGGAATTAAGGCGGATCTTACACTACAACGAGTGATTTTTTATACACAAATTCAATAAAAAGGCGCTACCGCGCGAAGAATTTGCCTCAGTGTCCCGTCGCGTGGCGCGTTGTAGTGAATTTTTTAACCGGAACCACAATCAAACAAAAATACATCGAAACAAAACACTAAACCAATTGATTTAACCATCTATCAATTACAGTAAACCTGCCTGACGTCATCATGACCCAAAAAGACGTCCAGAAAGAAGGACTATCAGCAAATTAGTCATTTCGGTGAGGAGCCATTAGCCGAAGTCGTGGGAAAACCCGGTAGTTCACACTTCCCGTGGCCAATGAGTGTTTCTAGCAAGCCTGTACAATGCCGAGATCAGAATACATGGCGTTCGTGGAATTTAGCAGTTGAGTTGATTCGTCTTAAAGAGATGTTGGTGTAATTATATGAAGCCAGGAAACTGTTCGCGGTATTCAATTTGATATTTCACACGGGATTTTTTTGATTACTACTGGATTTGTTTGTTTTTGTTCGGTGAAATCGGGGATTGATTGATAAGAGATTATTATGTCTGCTTGACTTGAGCCCAGTAGGTGGCCACGTTGATTGGTTGATTGCGGTGTCTTTGGAATTCTTTAGGTCATCCGAGATGCAGGCGAATGGGCACTTAGGACACTCCAGCAAGTGGGACATGGTCTAAACAGGAACACCGCACTCGCATTGGGTGTTGCATGTAATGCCCCACTAATACAAAAAATAAGCTCACTCGAATAAAACCATAAAAACAAAACAGCCGGTTGATTCTGTAAAAATCTCACCGTGAAAACTTAGGTGATGGGAGTTTGTTTTTGCTAGGAATTGACACTATTGACAGCTCACTCCACTCTCACTTCACCTAAGTTTTCACGGTGAGATGGTTTCAGAATCGCACTGCAGTATTATTTATACTTACGAACACAGAACATAAATAGTCGGCAGCTGCACGCTGTGACAAGAAGACTTCCACTCAGCATGATGCTGTGCTAACCTACAGCACAGCACTGATTTTCAGTGGCTAATGACGATGTTTGGAAGAAAACATGTGCTGCGCCGGTCTCAAAACAATCGATAAAAGGCAAGATGATGTTGATGAAGTTATCACACTAATATTATAAAGGCCAAAGTTTGTGTTTATATGTTTGTTACTTCTTCACGCTCAAGCGGCTGGACCAATTTTGATAAAATTTTGTATAGAGGTAGCTGACACCCTGGATTAACATATAGACTACTTTTTATCTCGATATTCCTACGAGATCGAAACTCATGCGGGTGAAACCGCGGGGCGCAGCTAGTTAAAGATAAAGTCCAGAATACTATAATAAAGCAGATATAATACTAGGAATACTATAGTACAACACGTGTAGAACAATATTTCTCACGGTAGCTATTTACCGGAATGTGTGAGATGATCTGCGTTAGGGCTGACAACACCGCTCTGGTATGTAAACTAATAATAAAGATGAAGAGTTAAAGAGAGAGAGAGATAAAGAGTATTCTATTCTATTCTATTCTAAGAGTTCGTTTATTTGAACGCGCTAATCTCTGGAACTACCAGACGGATTTGTTTTTTTTTTTATTTGATAGCCCAATTGTTGAGGAAGGTTTTAAGCTACTTAACATCACGTTAGGAGCCGAGCAAAAACAAAACTCTGAAAGAAGACAGTCATAGCGCGGGCAGGCGATGCGATGCGATGCGACGGGGTGAGTCGGGGGAGTCAGAGGTGTACCTATAGTAGACCAACATTTCGCCAGTTATGTTTAGGTCATAGGGGATCTATTGCCATCAACTGGGCGCAAATCACCCAAGGCAAGGCTAAAAGTCACCCAAAGGCCAATGGAGAGGGCTATGCTTGGAGTTTCCCTGCGTGATCAAATCAGGAATGAGGAGATCTGCAGGAGAACCAAGGTAACCGACATAGCCCGAAGAATTGCCAAACTTAAGTGGCAGTGGGCAGGGCACATTGCTCGCAGAATAGATGGCCGATGGGGCCGAAAGGTTCTGGAATGGCGACTGCGTACTGGAAGACGTAGCGTTGGAAGGCCTCCCACAAGGTGTTCCGACGACCTTGTGAAGGCCGCAGGAACCTGTTAGATTCGAGAAACACAAAACCGATCGAAGTGGAGTTGCTTGGGAGAGGCCTCTGTCCAGCAGTGGACTTCTTTTGGCTGAAATGGTGATGATGATGAAACCTGATGATCTTGATAAACCTGATAAGGTTAAGGATGTTATACAAAACATTTGCAAGGGACCAAAGATGTTGAAAGAAATGTTGCCAAAGACAAGTTCCGTCGACCTCAAATAAATTGGTATAAGGCAGGAGAATGGTGATTATGATTTGAAAGGGGCCAAAATTTAGTCAATTCTAGGTACAGACACTAGCACATCAAGCTACAATCTGTCAAATTTAATAGATTTTCAACTTTATCGCTTAACAATAAGGCTCAAAGTTGTTTGGTAAAATTTGACAGTTTCGTGTAGCTTGATGTGCTGGCGTCTGTACATTACCTTTAAATATAGGTAAATTGTGATATGGGTGAAGGAAAACATCGTGAGGAAACCGGCATGTCCTAGAACCAAAAATTCGAAGACATGTGACATCTACCAACCCGCATTGGCCTGCGTGGTCCACTCCTTCTCGCAGAGAGGAGGCCTGTGTCCCAGCAGTGGGAACATTATAGGCTGAATATGTGTACAGTACCCGATAAATATTGCACATCGAACTTTGGAAAGAGACAATCGGCTAATTTCGGCTTCGTAGAGCGTTATCTAAACTCTGTCACACGAAATACAAACAGTCCGGTATCTATTAGGAGCTGTTAAAACAATTATGATTTGCTTCTTTTGATAATTATTTTTATTCTTTGTATAAAATAGACCAATTTCCAAAGGTATTGTGCAATATTTATCGCCGGGTACTGTATGTGTGTGATGAGGGAGACAGTGAATCATGCTGTGATGTGGAAAGTATGATAAATAACATCCTGCTGTGCTTATTAAGCAGATATCAGTATTAAGATTAATTGATAAGATTATCATTTTATCAGAAGACGGTCCATTTTCCTTATAATAACAATATTAGTGCTATTTTTGGGCTAGGCATGCATGCCAAATAATTAGGCAACTGTGCGTGTCTGGAGAAACTTGATAGTTTAAGTTAATATTGATCAGTCAAGTGCTTTATGAAAAGTTATCATGATGCTCATCCTGCTAAACTTAATAATGTAATGTCACTAATAGAAAGCTATTATTGTCGAGTGCCATTAGGATATGCTTTTTGATAAAGTTGACTTCCACGTGGACGAGACGGATAGAAGCTTGTACTAAATGATCGTCTCAACAAACAATCCTAGACAGCTTGGCAGCCCTAAATTAGTGCAGAATCAACACGCTGTACTATAGAGCGACACACCTGAGCTCGTAGCAAAGTAAACATCTCACACTGGGATACAGTATCATGTGCACTATCATTGTACTAGTCTACTAGACTTTATTAGTGTTTACTAGAAACGGGTAAACGTATATAGGATTAACTTTACAACAGGCGAAGGATAAGTGCAATATTGAAAGAAATTCTTTTGGTTTTCCTTTTGGGTGTTGAGTTTAACAGTCACTTACTAGAAGTGGTAACTATAGGTGCCACGCCTTGTGTAGCAAAGCCCCTGTCTCAGACAGGAAGTCAGAGACCCAGACGTGGGGACAGAATAGGTTGATTATTTATAGGCGGATTCCACCAAAAAAGCTGAAAGCTATTTAAGGGGGAAGCGCTAAGGTAGCCCGCGAAATTCAAATTTTCTTACGTTTTTTGCAATTTGGTGGTCAGCATTAAGTTGTACGTTGATTAATATATGAATCGCGGCCGTAAGAAATATGTGTTTACAGAATTATAATCATTAAAGTCATCAACACAACTCTCTAAGACCACGTAAGTCCAAAGAATGATGATTTCATGAAACAGTTATTCTTTGGACTTACGTGGTCTTAGAGAGTTGTGTTGATGATGAAAGAAGCTTATTGCTCCTTTCTTAGGAATAGCTATGATAAGTGATAAGATTGGTTTAAGATTAGGACATTACTGCATCTGTCCTTTAAGGCTATATACAGGATGGCACGACACCAACGCGATAAGGTTACTAAAGCCTTAGTTAAGCGCATGATTCTAGACTCCCTGTACAGAAATTTTTCGTCAGTTATTAAAAAAAACACTGCGGGAGTGCCGATAGAAGTGAAAACAAAACACAAACAGAATACTTTGTCATCACTCACTGACATATCGGATATACATTAAAACCGAGTAGGTACATCCCGAGGACAGCCGAACACATCCGAAGCGGTTATTTTTTTAATCATCTTATAAACAAAACACGCGCGGTGTCGCTTACGGTAACAGTGGCACGAGTTCAATGGTTTTTTCCCATCTCAAAAAATGCCCAACGCGCCTAAAGAAGATTTCACTTAAAAAAATCGCGACTTTTTCATTGAAAAATGCTGTCATTGTCATGTTATGTCATTCTGTGATTCTGTGTGTGGTCAAAATGTATAGAACAGCTGATTTTTTTTTTGATTACCGACGAAAAATTTCAACGCGGGACGGTTCAGAATCATGTTCTGAATCCATGGTAATATTTTGCGCGTTGATGTCCCTGCCACGAAAAGTAGACCAGGTGTCCGATCTCCACTAACACCGGTAGCCAACTCTTCTAAGATAATTGGCCCAACAATTAATTAAAATATAATCTTTACACCACCCGAGCAATAAACAAAGCAATGAACGCAAAGTATAAACAAATAAACAAAAGAACAATTATCTCTCATTTGACGTCGCGCGCGTGCGTCGCAGAGCGGTAGTGTACGACAAACTAATGCACAGAACCCAATCAATCAAAATTATACCTTATTTCTTTACGATAATGTGCTGACAACATGTAAAGTTATTTTGGTATTCGTGTATAGATGCGCACGCAGGCTGCCAACGACCAATGACCGCGCTTTCACTGTCGTCCATCTTGCGATTTTGATTTTAAAATTGGAACGCCCAACGGTCGCCGTTCATGATTAGACTGATTGATTTTCGGTGAAGGAGAATGTGGGTTTATGATTATTTCGTCGAAATTACTGTAAAAAGTGGTGTTGGGCAGTTTTATAATTGCCACAGAGTTGAACAAACATGGTGGAACACTCTCAATAGAGAGAGCAGGAAGATACTGGCCAACAAAAAGTTATCTAAGAAAAGCAAGTGCATAATGGTCTATTGCTAAATTGCATTCTCTTCGTAGACACTATCACAGTACCTACTGTCTCACCTCAGCGAGAGCTAGAGAGAAGGAGTTAAACATTTGAGGAGATTAACCAGACACCAAGGTTAGTAGCGGTATGAACTGCCCAGGGTACCTGCAGCTACTCGTGAAAGCTTCTGGGTAGATAGATTGAACATCCGAACCCTTTCAGTCTAAGCATTTTTCCTGTCAAACGTTGATTATATCTAACATTGCGCGACCCCCAAGAACATATTTCATTCAATGATTTCTCCATTTTCAACACTTAAATTTAAAGGGTAAGGTAACACCGGTTACCGGTACAGGAAATGGTCAGTCTTAATGTCTAAACAACAATCAACTTCCAAGAAGGATTTACTCCCGAAGTTGATTTTTGAAGTTGATTCCCCTTTGAAGTTGATTTTTGCTTATGATAAGATCAATTTGCACAATTCACACCTACTATTGAAGAGGAAACCGGCACGTCAGGAAGAACCGAAAATTCGACGACATGTGACATCTACCAGCCTGCACTGGGCCCGCGTGGTACAGCCAGTCCACTCCCTCTTATAGAGAAGAGGCCTGTGTCCCAGCAGTGGGAACGTTATAGACTGATTTTTCATAACAATTTTTTTTTATTATATTAAACGTTGCCCCACACTAAGAATTACTCCTGTATCGTGGGTGCGTTTACAAACATTTAAATTCACATACACATACAGCCAGACCCGGAACAACTACCTGTAGGCAATACAAATATTTGTTCCATGCGGGAATCGAACCTGCAACACGCAGCGCAGCAGTCGATCGCTCAGCCACTGCGCCAACCGTGTCGTCAAAAATATTACATTTTGGTTAGACGAGAAATGTAGTCAAAATAGAAATACACCCCTTTCTACAGATTGCATTCACCCTGAAGTCGTCAATAAAGGACCACATATCACAAACAGAAAAAACCGCAAGAGAAATGATTACGTAATGAGCAAATAATCTCATAAACTGTCGCTTTCTATACTATAAAGATCGTTGTAGTGAAACAAAGCATAATGCTAGTAAATAATAAAAAGCAGCGCACTAACTGCGCCGGAGTTTCGATCTCAGGCCTACGAGCGTGACGGACGGAGTCATTTACACATATGCATGGCATAACTAGGTTGTTATACTTGTTATCTAGTGCGGGTAGGTTATGAGATGATTGGCACTTATATTTTAATTTAATTGAAAGGCTAAAACATGTCTTGTCGGAGCCCGAAGGTGTCTTCTATGAGGATCGCAGAGGATTCGTTGCGCTTCACAGATACTTTCTTCACTTCTTATGTCAGATATATGTATTGAATAGATTTACTTATCAGCAAGCTTAGTAACACACTTCATTTCATGACCACTGCTCTCAAAACGCTGAAGGAGGAAACCGGCATGTCCTAGAACCAAAAATTCGAAGACATCCGCCAATCCGCACAGGGCCCGCGTGGTGGATTATGGTCCATTAGTGGGAACGTTAAAGGCTTTGGCTGTATGATGCTATAAGCTTAGTAACGGAGCTGACAGTACAGGTTATGCTTATCATATTGTCTTCATCAAGCCTCAAGTTTATCAGCATAGTGTTGAGGCTTCATATTACCACGCAAGTGTAACTATCGTTTGAAATCTTCTGACCCACCCCGTCGCATAGCATCGCCTGCCCGCGCTATCACTTTGTTTGCGCTTGGCGTTCTTTCAGACTTTTTTCTTTTTGTTTGGCTCTCTAAGGCCATAGCGTGATGTTGAATAGTTTATAGTCTTCCTCAAGAATTGGGCTATCAAATGCAAAAAGATTTTTTTAAATCCGGCGGG
Source organism: Luperina testacea (assembly GCA_927399505.1). Classification (NCBI taxonomy): domain Eukaryota; kingdom Metazoa; phylum Arthropoda; class Insecta; order Lepidoptera; family Noctuidae; genus Luperina; species Luperina testacea. Next base: position 7,307,137 of record OV656777.1, on the reverse strand, counting down.
AGTTTCGAGAGATTACCCCCTACTTAAAACTAACAATCAAACACATTTTACCTCTTTATAATATTATATTAAAATATTAATATTAAATAATTAATCAATTAAGTATAAATATTGACAGGTCGTTGATTCTATCATAACTGTGATAAAAAGTGGGATACTCGTCAAAACGTACTCTAATTAATTCACAGTTAAGATGGCTTTCATACTGAATTGGTTTTAAATTCTCTGCCAGGAACGACCAATCGCCTCGGGTTTTTGTGCTTGCCACGTCGGTTGGTACCATGAACAAAGTAAATGATCTAACAGCACCGGTTACTGAAGATAATAAATCAGGAGTCAGTGAAGCACGAATGATGTGGAAATGTCGGCTCCAACACGAAATGTCGTGAAAAAATCGTGTCGTTTTCGTAACGAGCGCTGCGCCCGCGCTCCTGTCGATGTCAGTGATTTGTTGTGTGGGTTGCCAGCTTACTGAAGCGAATTTCAGAGGATTTTAATTAATTATATTGTTGAGGGTCTTTGATCTAAGTTTTGGAAAAGTTGTTTATAAATTAGCTATATGGATTATTTACTGTAATTTTAAGACGTGCTACGAAATTCGTAGTATTGAGTATTTCGTAGCACATTTTGAATTTCTTTCTACAATGAAGAAAAATATATTCACGAACTCTCTTAGGGTATGTATTAGATGTGTTAAACAACAACTTTTTTACATAGAGGAAAGTAATTTAATCCATCTTGATTAAATCTGCTAAGAATGCTATGCGTCCTGGGATTCTCTATGACACAATAAACGAAATCGCGCGCGAAATTAACGCGAGAGTGGCGGACATAGCTAAGGCATTGACGTGGTTTCGAAGTAATGTATCGTTAAGAGGTCATAAGGAATTGGGGCCCTGCTAGGAGACCGGATTCTATTGGTCTAATTTTTTCATCACCAATTTCCTCCATACACAATTCATTTTACTTTATTTTTAACTTCTCTGTAAAAACCAGCTGTTTTCCTAACCTGTCAACACTGAGTAGTCGCTTGGGTGAAGATATGGCGCGCCTACAATCAGGATGCGCAGGCGACACGCAACCGACGCGGTGCGCTCACGCATCGCGTATGTGCAGTACAGACATTGTGATTGGTATAGTTATTGATTGGCTGATTACTTGCTACTTTTAACAGATAACTTTGTCACTAAAAATAGCCGTTTAATAAAGTGTTAATTCAGCTGACATCAACGCGATTATGATATCGATTTCAGAAAATGAGATACCTTGTTTCATTGTAAATTTTTTCGTTCTTAGCGTATCGATGGCAAAAAGTTTATATATTGTTGGCCCGAAATTCAGCGGCGCAAACTCCGCTTATTGACGCAGTCATAAGATCATCAAGTGCACAGGTGACAGGGCATGCGGCGCAGGATGGAAGGTGGGCCATTGTCTGTGGGGAGGTGCCGCATACGCAATTGAGATCAGAGTCGTCCGTGAACCGCCATCTGTGGAGATTGTCTTTGCTCTGGCCGACTTGGTTCGAAGTCTATTTAGAGAGTTCCAAGTCGGCCGCGGTAACTTGTGTATGTCCAGGCGGAAGACTCTCAGATGGTTTGATAAAACATAGACGGATTATTGCGGTATTGCAATAGTTCTTTATCTAGGCTAGGGCGAGTATGTAGGATAGATAACGTTAGCTGTAAGCTGAGTTCGAATAACTTAATGATCATTACTGGGGATCTTCTTTCTAAACCGTCAACGAAGATATGGGTCCGTCCAAACGTAGTTATGAGTTCCATACTTCAAAAACCTACTCCCGATTGATTAACTTTTTCGGACAGTCGAGAACACATCGGGAGTAAGGAGTTGCTGTCAAATCGTGTTGTCACGAAACTGATCGTATGTCCGTGGGTGATAGGGAGGAGGATATGCCCATTATTTTAGCAGAAACTACGGATTTCGTGCTTTGGGAGTGTGACCTCCAGTTACCACTCGTATTATATTTGGCATTCATGAAAAGAAAGAAAGAAAGAAAATACGTTTATTTGCGGTAAACATGACGCAATAAAGAACATAAACACAAAACTTTCTTATTTTTGAAAGGGAGGCGTAGTCCTGTTAATGAAGCCTCCTTATTCTTCTCCACTGCCAAAGAAACGGAAAAACGGATTATAACATAATGTATTTTCAATTAAATAAGTAAATTAAAGCACAATAAAGAACTATTTATATATCAGGCGGCAAAGGTCGAGGTGTTCTGTCAGTGTCATCACAAGGCCCCTGTATTTGTGAATATTTATTAGATATCCAATGTCTGTATTTTTCATACTACGAAGTCGTTTTATAAGTACAGTAAAGGTTGTCTGCTAAAGTCAACGTTATACCTAGTGCAGGCTAGTGTTTTGAGCATAAGTAAACTTGCCAGCACATCAAGCTACCCGAAACTGTCTAATTTTCCCAATCAACTTTGAACCTTATACTTTAGCGATAAAGTTGAAAATCTGTTAAAGAAATTTGACAGATTGTAGTAGCTTGACGTGCTGTCGTCTGTACGTTCTTTTTTGACGAACGTATCAGTCTTCCCGAAGGGCATCGTATTGCTGGGATACAGGCTTTCTCTCGGTGAGAGGGAGTGGGCAGTAATCCACCACGCGGGCCCACTGCGGATTGGTAGATCTCACAATGTCTTCGAATTTTCGGTTTCCTCACGATGTTTTCCGTCACCATTTTGAGAGCAGTGGTGATGAAATAATTTACACAAAGTAAAGCGCCGCGCGCAAGTAAATCTGGGTTGGAACCTATGACCTACAACAACTTGTAAGTCACGATCGTGACCACTGAGCCACCACTTCTCCAGGGGTATCGTGTTACCCAGTAACTGGGTTGTGGAGGTAAGTATTCGTGCCCAGGTTCATGGCAAAGGGCTCGACCCCTATTAAATGGGATTCTGGTAAAATGTGGGTGTACAATAGGGTACACTTCTGCTTAACCCTACATGGTTTACACGCGTGATGTTATGTTAAGTTTACACGCGACCAATGGTTGCACCACACGACAAAATTGATAGATAAAATTTCAGAAAACCTGAATTTGTCACAAGTAACTATTTGTTCTCGATTCGTTATCTAATCAACTTCAGTAATTCGTAAATAATACCTCGATCTCGTATCGCCGATAAGATTGGTGTCTGTACAAAATATTTTCTACTTATTATCTGATAACACGGACTTTACCACAAAATAGGAATTTGGATTGGTCATAAATAACAGTATTTATTGTCAATACTCATCAGTCATCAGAAGACCAATTCCCGTAATTAAAAATGTTCAAAATGTAGTCGTCAATCTCATCTCAGCGACAATCAACCTCAAAAACTTGTCAAAAATGTATGGAAATTACACGTATTTTTTGAAGATTGAGACAGATCAGACTGTGAACGAATTACGAGAGTGGCCCCTTTGTTTATAAAAATATTAAAAGCGGTAAATAAATAAATTATCAGTCCTTTTGATAGCCCAAAACGTGAATCGGAATTATGGGTCACGACCAGTCTTCAACCTAAGGGAACCAATCTTTAGTAATAATTAAATTGGAGGCAGAATCCACCTTCCAGAGGCGGAAGATCCCAGAGGCACGAAATATAATCGTTTCTTTTTAGTTTAAAGTTGTGTGGAAATCGGTTGTAAAGGCATGTGTTACGGAGGAATGAGGAAAATGTCGTGAGGAAAGTTTTGAGTATGAATGTCCAGTCCAAGACCAAAGAAATGATGGATGAACTGTGTGAATTATGGTATGATCAGAAAGGGGGTGGGTGACTACTGTTAGGCACGTTGCAGTAAAAGACGTGTTTGTTCGTTCGCCATTTTATAAGCAGAGAGAGTTCTTACATCCTACTACATAGAGTTGGAGCATATACCACAGATAATATAAAGGTAGGTAGTAGTAAGTACACACAATATTTTACAACTACGGAGATGACGACAAATAGAGAAGTATGGAGGAAAAGAACGTCAAATAAATTGGAATAAAAGCTGGACAATGATTATGATGATGATGAAAAGAACGTCATCAACTGCCGTCATCTAACCGGGTGCAGCTGAATACCAGTATTTTACATGGAGCGACTGCCTGACTGATCTGACCACATCCCAATTACTGAGAACACGGTACCCCTTGGCAAGACATATTGTTTTCAGACTTTCGGGCTTCTGACTACCCGTAACATTATTTAATACCCTCAATTTTATTGCCAACGCATTAAACCTGCAAATAGAATAGTATTAATTGAGTGCCCGCCGGGGTCACCTGTCTCGCCTGTGATCGCGACCGACCTGCGCGCGCATTTGAATACAATGCGCCTGCGCAGGCTGGACGTTATGGTGCCGCCGACAGCACGGTTGATGTGTTGTTTGTGTAGACGCTTATATTATGAAGAGGAATTGATTAAGAGAGAGGCCATTTTTATTGACTTTGCTTGCTTGTAACTAAAAGAGAGATGAATATAAATGTTGATGGATTGAGAGTGAGAGAAAGACCAAAGAAAAGATGGATGCATTATGTGAGGGAAGAAATGACAGGAGTTAAAAAAGGAGTGAATGATAGAGTGACAGAGTGGAAGAAACAAACGAGATGCGCGCCCTCCAAGTAACATGGTACAGACGCCAGCACATCAAGCTACTACAATCTGTCAAATTTATTGAATAGATTTTCAACCTTATCGCTAAAGCATAAGGTTCAAAGTTAAGGCGCGACACGCGATATAATCGCGCGCGACACAAAGGCACCGCTCGTTGCGCGACTTACAGTGCCTTTGTGTCGCGTGTCGTGTCGTGTCGCGCCTGTTTGAAGGAGCCTTTCATTGGGAAAATTTGATGTGCTGGCGTCTGTACAAGGGCAGGAAGATAATTAACTTTTATTAAGTTTCTATTAAATTATTGGGGTCTTAATTCAGCTTATGAAGAAGAAGATGAAGAGTAGGTACCAGTATTTTACATGGAACGAATGCTTATCTGACCTCCAATTTATTTATCTTTTATTATTCTTATATTTTTCTAGTTCAGACACAGTTGTTCAAAATCTGTTCATAGAAACTAGTGCCATAAAGTATGCAATTTATCAACTACATAGGTATATACTACACCATAGGTACATTCATTTATTGTATATTTTAACAATCAATGGTACATAAACTTAATCTCTACAAAATACTTCATTGCAAAGTGCAATGTCCTAAACTAATTTGATAACAAATCGACAGCTCTGAAACTCAAAGTCACATTAAAATCTTTTTCACTTACAATCTAGATCTTATTTACTCATAATCGACATTAGGTATCTTTTGTTTTTTTAATCACAAATCAAAGATGTTTTCTTTGTTTAACGTTATATAAAATAACAACAAAGGCTTGCAGCCGACACAAGAACGAGTCGTCTGTATAGGTAATTGCATAAAGCCACTTTTCCACACGTTGCGTATGCTATGCAAATCTTGTGCGCCCGCGCAGCTGAGAAGCGGCTGCAGATTAGGGTTGGCGTGCAGTTTAAATGTGGAATTTGTTTGTGTCTATAATTTTTTTGATGTCGATACCTTACATATTATTTATTTTTAGTAAGTAATACTTGTAACGAAGTAAGCTATCTACATATAAACTAAATAAAGAAATTAAATGAAGAAGGGCTTTAGTAATCAAACGGCGATTATAAATGTAGGTAAGTTTTCTTATTTATTAAGGGTTGATTTCCAATTATGTTTCCGTTTTTATTATATTAAAGTGAAGCGCTCGCCGCTGAAAGTCGAAAGTCCGGCTTTGTACAGTATTTTTTCACTCTTCCATAAAGTTTTAATAAATAAAGCCTTGTAGACTGTAGATTTTTATACCATTTTCTATTTTATTAAGTACCTGGTACTTGTTGACAGGCCTACACAGTCCTCCCATGCCTATTAAACACTGTAATTTGAAAACATTTTAATAACCCATTATTTTTAAAATTTTTATTTTTATATATATACTAACCTGTTTATTTTAAAATTCTGCGAATGTCTGAGATACAAAATATTTTATTGCCGATTCGATTTTCAGTGTTGCCAACCCTGACACTAGTCGCGCGCTCTACCTCACATTACTTGAACGATGAGTTATGCTATCGTTACAACATTAAATGAATAATAAATTAATACTTACTTTTTACACACCCATCATTAAGTTATATTCTCAAATCTCTATTAATCAACGTTTTTTTTAAACGTTTAGTAGATAGGCGAGTACTTTCCGATTTTTGAGAATTGTATACAGTTGTAGTAGAGGAGCAGTGGTGACCCTGTGGTATCCTCCGACTTTGGAGTTGCAGGTGGTGAGTTCGAACCCAGTGGCTCGTTACTTTGTGTGTTTTATTTCATCACCACTGCTCTCAAAACGGTGAAGGAAAACATCGTGAGGAAACCGGCATGTCCTAGAACCAAAAATTCGAAGACATGTGACATCCATCTACCAACTCGCACTGGGTCATCCTACATACAAAATCGAAAAACGAAGCACCAGGTTTTGTTGATAAGGTGTTTAGCTTTTGACTCGTTGGTGATCCTCAGTCCTGTAGAATTGATGAAAAAAGAAGATTTACAATACATAATTAAACTGAAAAGGTACATTGTAGGAGGTTTACATTACTATAAATTTAGCAAGCTGTGTGTAACCCGGCGCCCGCGCACGCGATGCTCTTTCGTTTAAGCGTTTCATTGGACTGTGATTCCTGAACGCTCTGATTTGGTTCGTTTTGCTCAATCGAAGGAAACTCGAGACTTGAATGTAATGTACCGAGAAATTGCAGTTGTGAATGATAGATGGGCTTCGCTGAAGTTGTTAGCAACTAGGTATGTGTAACTTATGAAAGCGATTTCTTTAGGATCTTAGAGGAACAGCTTTATGTCCCAGAAAAAAAGGTCAAGGGGAAGAAGAAATACATATTCAAGAATTTTCATTGTCAAGAATATAATATATAATTTTTTTTGTTTTTTTTTTAAAGCGTTTCCCCACACTAGAAATTTCTCCTTTATTGTGAGTGCGTTTACAAACATTTAAACACATACACAAACAGCCAGACCCGGAACAACTGCTTGTAGGTCATACAAATATTTGTTCCGTGCGGGAATCGAACCCGCCACACGCAGCGCAGCAGTCAATCGCGTAACTACTGTGCCAACCGTACCGTCAATATACACTATCCTTTGTCCGTGGCTTCGCCCGCGTGGATGTCGGGGAATATACTACCGGGATTTAAAGTACTCTATGTGTCAATCCAGGTTATAAACTAACTGTGTGCCCAATTTCATCCAATCTTTACGCGGCGCCCGCCAGTAAAGCTCCCAGTCAGCATGATGTTTTCCGACATCTTTAACAATCGTCGTCATAACCATCGTGATCAATGATAAATGATTTTATTTCAGTAAGTATGTTTGCAACACGTTAATCATATTTAAAAACTAGATGAGGTCGGCGTTTCCTATCTGGCTAGTCTGAGAAGAAAGGCCGAAAACAAACTCAGAGGTCACACAGTCTCTTTTAAAGTCCAGATATAATCTTGGTCAGATCATGTACATAGATCGATGTCTGAGACGGTTTTTTGAGGAAAGAACCACACAGATTGAGTGGACCTGTCCAGTCAGTGTATCGCATTTTTCAGAAATCGTGCAGCTCAACTCAAAACTTAAGGAGCTCAACGTGAAAATCCGTTCGATATTTTTTGAGTTTATCGCGTTCTGCTGCAGACTTCTAAAATTAGATATAATGTCTGTTTTGGTATTTCCTGAAAACAAAACATCAATCCACTCGTACTTTCTCAATAATGAGCCGCTCATCGCGCTCAATATTGGCAATACACCAGTTTTCCTTACCCGACACCACCAAACTAAAATCTAGTTATGAGTTGCGTTACATCCTGCGAACGAGTGCTTCACTTTACACGATCTAATAAGCACTGATCGGTTACAAAATAGTCATGAAATGTACGCTGAAGTATTCGAGAAATTAACACTGATCATTTGTTAGGTAGGTAATTTGGTTTTGAAGATCACTCTTCTAAGTGTTTTCAAAAAGAGATTTCTCTAATACCTTCCAAATTACAGAAGTTTGTTGTGGGTAAGTTACAACAGCTACACGGGTCGATCGATCAGGTTAAGTTACGCGTGCCGTGGTTTCTCCGTGGATGGGTGACCATTTCTACATCCGGCTGTCATTCGTAGATCTTTGCAAGTCGTTACAGTATCGTTAGAAGCCCAACAATCTGACAACCAGTCTTACCAAGAGGTATCGTAGAGATATCGTCGTAGAATAGAATAGAATACACTTAATAAAGAGTATTCTATTCTATTCTATCGTGTTACCATTTACTGGGTTGTAGATATCAGATAGGCAGCCGCTTCATGTAAAATATTGATATTCAGCTGCATCTGGTTAGACTGGAAGCCGACCCCAACATAGTTGGGAAAAGGTTAGGTAGATTGATATAGATTAACCTTTTGACCGCCACACGTCAAAAAATCAAAAACGTGCCCACGGCGGCAAAGTTTGTCATGTAGTCGAACCGTGGCGTGCTGGGCACATTTTGGTTTGTCATCTATACATGACTGTGGCGGTCAAAAGGTTAAAATATAAGCCAGAAACCACCCAGTAGTAACCCCTGTAAACGAACGTTAACGTTTAACAGTAACTGTACAACGCCTTGAAACGTTTCAGATAAGTTCCACGCCCTGAAGGTTATTAGGTTACGGTACTACGAAGGCCGGATGGAGCAGAATGAGAAGTTTATAACGCACTCTAGATTTATTACCTTTGTATTTTATATATTTACACCATTACCATGCATAATCAGCCCATAATATTCCCACTGCTGGGACACAGGCCTCCTCTCGGTGAGAGGGCTGACCATAATCCACCACGCGGGCCCAGTGCGGGTTGGTAGATGTCACATGTCTTCGAATTTTTGGTTCTAGGACATGCCGGTTTCCACACGATGTTTTCCTTCACCGTTTTTCCTACCTGGGTTCGTTCTTTTGCCATGAGGTAGATACAAACTATAGCATGCCACCAGATACGATCCTTATCGTAATTTTGTATCTTCAATATTATTTCAACTTTTCATAGAAGCTGCATACTTATACATACCTACTTTTTATAACGTTGTATTACTTTATCTGCAAAGATAGTCCATAGAAACAAAACAACATTAGTTAAATACCAAAGAATTCCTTCTAAATCTAACTAACATTATATCCGATGGTATTTCCCAACTCAACGGTAAAACCCCCCAAAGTGAGAAGCCTACAATTTACACAAAGAAGCGTACCCCATCCCATTTGTACCTACTGAAAATCCATTTCAAATACACCCCGAACAGACACATAGGAGCGAGATTAACGAAATGGTCTCCCTTCCCCACACCACTCCAGGGAGCGATCAATACCTGGCTTCTAATCTCTCAGAATCTTGCGTCCTTGTCGCTCGTGAGATGTAGATGAACTGCCTTCATCCTGGACTGAACTTCGACCTTATTTTAAAAGTTGTAAGGTGTGTTTTCAAATGGGAGTGTAAGCAGGGAGATTATGTACTGTGTATAATCTTTTAGGTATGTAGTGGTATGCGGTTGTGAAGCGGTGGCTTGGAAATGGGTTTTGCAGTGAAGATAAAAGCTGGAATTTTTACAGAAATGCTTCGTTGGAGTGAGGTGGTGATGACGCAGTTATCCTGACATATCTGACCGCTTTTACGCAAATCAGAACGGTATGATTTTGCAGAAATTCCGGTTATTTAATTTACATTCTTCAATAGGTATTATAATAGGAATTGGGGAAAATACCACATTGCATTGGGTTCGGAAGTTGCTTCGTTTTGGCATCATGGCAGTCTGGGAAAAATCAACCAACATTGCTATTCTGTAAAAATCTCATCGTGAAAACTTGGGTGATGTGAGCTGCTGATAGCCAATATTTATCTCAGCTAAGTTCATCTAAGTTTTCACGGTGAGATATTTACAGAATAGGTACATCGGCAGGTTTCAAAATAGGTAGAAGATAAACTTAGCTCTAATTTGTATTTTTTTTGAGAGGTAGTGAACGACAACACAAGATTAGATAATGATTCTGTAATCAAGTTATCTTGAAAATTTTATAATGAGTTCAATAATAAAACCGGGAAGTCCCTTATCTTAAAAATCTGTTGTAATGTATCTTATTCATCAACGTACATATTATAGGAATCATAAACTAAAGATATCAATCGTCGTTTTAGGTCACCATATTTTTAATATGTTCAGTCATTTTTGGTTTACCTTAAAAACAATGACGAATTTCGGGCAGCCCTGCTTTTTGATTCAGATCGTAAAGGCTCCTACAAACAGGCGCGACACGCGATATAATCGCGCGCGACACAAAGGCACCGCTCGTTGCGCGATTTGCGGTGCCTTTGCGTCGCGTGTCGAGTCGCGTCTGTTTGAAGGAGCCTTAAACTGGTCTCAACTCACTTCACCTAAGTTTTTATAGTGAAAATTTTTGAAGAATAGCACTTACTGATTTGCAAGTATCTTAAATAATCTTTGAGCAATGAAGAGTTTTTTTTTGGGAATGGCATCTCGCTGTTCAACAGCGGAGGTTGTGGTCGGTTTAACGGTACTTGCCTGTAGGTGCCTCAATAAATTAAAGCCTCCAGGCAGGGCTTAAAAAACTTAAAAACAAAGCTTAAGAGGGGTCCCCGTAGCGTGTAGTAGCTTTATTTTTACCTAAATAATTATTGTGACGTACTTACGAGATAAATTACAATTCCCACATACATATAGTAAGGAAATACCTGTTTCATGATCTAACCACCTATAAGTTTATCAAACAAATTCATAATAATATGATAAGAAAGGTGTGTCTTCACTTCTAAGTAAGTTATTTGAAGTGATTCAGTTGACGTCGCCTGAGTGCTTACTTTGGAAACTGACTCTTAATAGACAGACTGATAATGATTTGGTGGCTGCCGCCGAGAATGACAGTTCTTTTTTAAGAGATTTGGGCATAAATGCTGCTTACTTTTCTTCTCTTATATTTCAAAGGCTGCGTTTCCACCAGAGATGTGCGAGGATGCGTAGCGAGGGTTGTGTGTGAAGCAAACCAATAACATCGCTTGATTTTCATAGCTTGAACTAAGTTAGCTTTGTTATTGGTTAGTTTTACACACATTCCTCGCTACGCATCCTTGCTCATCTCTGGTGAAAACGCAGTCTAAGATAGGGCTATATCAGAAAAGGCTATGTCGTGGTACATATTATAGGCAATCACCTGCTTGGTAGCCGTTCTGATTACCTAGAATGCGCTGGTCATAGGCAATTTAAGCATTGCCACTCATGAAGGCTATTTTAATTCATCTCTTTTCCTGTCGACGCAATTTTAAAGTTTGAAGTTTTGACTAATGCTTACCGCATTAGTCAAAACGGTGAAGGAAAACATCGTGAGGAAATCGTCATATCCTAGAACCAAACGTTCGAAGACATGTGACATCCACCAACACGCACTGGGCCCGCTTGGTGGATTACGGCTTACTCGCAGAAAGAAGGGGCCTGTGTCCCAGCAGTGGGAACATTATAGTCTGATTATATATATCTTATCTTATTAAACTCAAAGAACAGCATCAGGGTGAGATATCATAAATAAAGAAACCCAAGGGACTTAATTGAATTAAAACTGCTTAGTAAGCGCTGCGATACCTTGGTCACTCAATGTTACAACAATTATATTAAAAATCTAGAATACAAGCTAAAAAGAAAAACCAACCCTAAGTTATTTTGGACCCATGTAAAAAATAAAAGAGGGGGGTCTAGTGCCTACCCCAAGACCATGACTAATGGGTCAGTGTTCACGTCTGATGGTAAGACAATATGTGAGATGTTTGCTACCAGCTTCTCGTCTGTTCATAGCCTCAACCAAGAATCGGGTAATGAGTTTAATACCAAATTATTTTCACAGTCTCTTGGGAATACCAGTCTATGCTTAACAAGTCCAAATATAAGCAGTGAGTGCCTACTTAAGAAATTAAAAAGTTTGGATATTAACAAGGGTCCTGGCCCAGATGGCATACCGCCAATATTTATTTCGGCTTGTGCGGAGGAGTTGGTGCATCCACTCGTGGTCATATACAGCAAATCTTTGATCTCTGGTGTTTTCCCTACGAAATGGAAAATGGCAAAGGTGGTCCCTGTACATAAATCGGATAGCAATGACAACATATCTAACTATAGGCCCATATCAATTCTCTCAACGTTTGCGAAAGTGTTTGAATCACTACTCTGCCCGCATTTCCAGAACCATCTCAAGCTATTCATAAGCGATCATCAGCATGGATTTGTTAGATCACGATCCACGAGCACTAATCTAGTTGCATTCACAGAGAATTTAATTGGGGCTGTTGATTCTGGTCACCAGGCGGACGTCATTTACACTGATTTTAGCAAAGCCTTTGATAAAGTTTCCCATAAAATCCTATCGCAAAAGTTGCATGTATATGGTATCACTGGCAGCTTGCTTAAATGGTCGGTTTCGTATTTGGCGGACAGATCTTCCTTTGTTGTGGTAAACGGTTACCAATCTAATGTATATAAAATCTCCTCTGGAGTCCCGCAAGGTTCGCATCTGGGGCCTATATTGTTTGTCTACTTCATTAATGACATTCCCCGCTGTTTGCGGCACTCCGAGATTTTTATGTATGCGGATGACCTAAAGTTTCTTAGAATAATTAATTCTGATAAAGACTCCTCGCTTTTACAGATGGACCTTAATAGTCTCATCCAATGGTGCAAAAATAATGAAATGCATTTGAACTCAAATAAATGTTACCACGTTAAGTATACGAGAAAAAATAATATTATAGAAACAGTATATTACGAGTATATTAATAATGACAAGGTTAATGAAGTAGACACTATACGCGACCTTGGAGTTTTGTTTGACCAAAAATTAACCTTTGTGCCACATTTAGATCATGTTGTTAAAAAAGCGTCAAAAATGTTGGGGTTTGTCATAAGACAATGTAAGGGTTTTCGACAAAGTAAAACAAAAATTTTACTTTACTATAGTTTGGTACGCAGCATATTAGAGTACTGTAGTGTGGTGTGGCGGCCGCACTATGCTACTCACAGTTTGCGTCTAGAGCGCGTCCAAAAACGCTTTGCTTGGCTTTTTCTGTCGGTATAGCTAAAAAAACGCCTTCTTACAAAGGCAGATTAAAAATCTTCAACATTCACACCTTAGAGGAGCGAAGGCGTTTAAACGATGCAATGTTTGCCAGTAAAATCTTGAAAGGTGATATTGACTCACCGCCGCTGCTCGCACTTATAAACTTTAGTGCCCCCTCAAGAATTCCACGTAAACCCATAACTCCACTTCGTCCTCCACAGAGAAGAACGGTGTTGGGATCTAACTCTCCGTGCGCTAGGTTCTGCAGGGTTTTGAATAGTTGTAGTCACTTAATCGATTTCCACTTTGATTCTCTGACTAAGCAGAAATCTAAAATCTTGAGTTGTTTATCAGAGGTGTTGTAAAGCATTCATCATTTTGTTACCTACACTTATATAACTTTAGCAGGCACATTCAAAACAAAGTCTTTATTTATTTATACATAGTACATTTTCTTTTTTTCTTTAGTTTTAAGTTGGCTTGTGAACTGTACATGTACCTAGGCTTACAAATTAACATAATTTTAGTTCATGTGGTGTTTACCTTTAAGTAATTGTTACACTGTTTAAAGTTTTTTTAAGACGTTATTTGTACCAAGATGTTAGTGTAAACAATATTGTTGGTGAACCAAATAAACAAATAAAATAAAAAAAAAAATCTTATCTTCTTATCTTATCTTTCTTATCTAATCTTGATTTTGTTTATATTTTTCATAATCTAGTATACAAATTATAGTCAACGAGCAAGAAAACATGCACGTCATAAAGACATTAAAAATGTCTGCAAAATGGAATTTCTTCGTTATAAATAATTCACATGTTCTTTGTTCCATTTCTTAACCAACTTACAAAGTTATAAAGAAAGGTAGTCGCCTCCTTTGTTCATAATTAACGACGCTACATGTTAGGCTTCTATACGGTTTCTTAGAATAACATGCTATTAGATATCATATCAATCACACACGTAGATATTTACCTACATTAGATCACTCTTATGTGGCCCTGGTATCATATCAATCTGCTTCCAGTCTAACCGGAAACAACTGAAAAAAAAAGGACGAGTATGTTACATGGAGCGACTTCCCACCTGACCTCTACAACCCTTACTGAATAACATGATACCCCTTGGTAAGACTAGTTGTCAGACTTTTGGTCTTCTGACTACCCGAAACGACTTTCAAAGATCTGCGAATGACAGCCGGGACCAACGGCTTAACGTGCTTTCCGAGCCACGGTTGAGTCTCGATATACAGCGTGGCGCTTTAATGGCGACATTAATTTAACACACGGTTCACGGTGCACGGTTTCGCGTTTTCGTTATATGAACGTATTTTAATTTCATTAAACATTATTATTTATTAATGTATAAATTATAATTTTCTAAAATAGCTTTATGGAGCAACCTGCACTTAAAGAACTGTAGCGCAGGGATTATTTGCCGGGGTCACGGATCATAACATCACATCAGTGAAATTAAAACGAATAACGTGCAAATAGTAGGCGAATTGAAGGAAAGAGAGAGAGTCCTACGTCAGCGCACGGCGCAGGCGGTAGTATTCAAATTAAGAATTATATTATGTTGTTATAATTTTTATGATTCCTGGCCACTAGCCCTACCCATGTGTTAAATTAATTTCGCCATTGTAGCGGCACGTTGTATAATGGAAGGACACCCATCCAAGAACTGACCGGGGGAAGCGTAGCTTCACTGTCGAATGACCCGTGCGACTGTTAGTTCTCAAATCGCAACGCTTATCACAGCTCTTTATCTATGTTTTCTGTCTTTTCTAGTTTTAAGGTGTATTTATTTTGCTGTAATGCCAATAAACGCATTTTTCTTTCTACTACAACCTAAAGTACTTCTTAATTATTCGTCAGTAGCAAAAGTACTTTTATTTATTCGCCATAAGATCGGTTATAAAAGCTACGATGTTTTTCCTATCCATCAAAATAGCCTTGTAATGTCCCATTTTATTCCCTTTTCCTACTTGAATATAATCAGTATTCAAAAAGAGTTTTCCCTCACACAATTTTCCCACTTACATTTTTCAAGCAACGCTCGCTACAAGACACGTCTCACAAAACCCACAAAGAAAGAGCCAGAGGGGGGTGAACGCTCGAATATTAATTATCGCCGCCACCCCCTTCACCCCCAGGGGTAGGGTAAGGGGGTGAGCTCCTGAGACAGCGCCTGGCACCAATACTCCTGGTTTAAGAGTTAGGGAGGAAGACTGGCCGGGGATTTAATGGGGGTTGTAGTGGCAGAAAAACGTAAATAATTTCCTTTATTTGGTATGGCATTTATTAAGACAAGTAGTGGTCTCTGCTGTCGATATGGGTTTGGCTTTAAAAAATTAACATTAATTCTTCTACTAGGTATATTTTTCCTGAATAAATAAGCCCTGACACAAATAATTTTTATTATTCGCTTATTAGCGTTCCTGCACACGATGCCGTCACCGCGCCGTCGCCGCGCCGACGCCGCACCGTTACACTGTTTATACGAGTCGCGCGAAGCCCGCCACCGCGCCGTCGCCGCGCCGCCACCGCGCGCGTTTTTACTGTTTCATTCATTCCATTACCGGCCGCGTACGAACGTGCACGCCGCGTAATTTCCCGTGACTGAATCAAACAGATAGGGAGGGGAACGCGCGCGGTGGCGGCGCGGCGGCGGCGCGGCGGCGGCGCGGTGGCGGGCTTCGCGCGACTCGTATAAACAGTGTAACGGTGCGGCGTCGGCGCGGCGACGGCGCGGTGACGGCATCGTGTGCAGGAACGCTTAGGATGTCTCTCATCCATTACATCTTTGTTTGTTTAAAATTAAATTGTGGTTTCTTAAAAGTTCACACTATCTCCTGTACTATAAAAATAAGATTTGGGAAAGCTCGTAACAAAGGCTTTTCTAACAAAGAGGTATTTCATGGCGTCATGAGTCAGCAGTGACGAGAGAAACGGAGGGCCTCGTAAAAAAGCTTGCTCGGAGAAATAAGTACCATACTTACGTAGTTTTGTAGCTTCTTTTCAAAAGCCATAAAAATACAGGCACACCAAACGTTTTAACTTTATTTGAAATGCTTGCAACGCTTTAGAAAATCCCCCTTACCCCTCACCTGACCCCAACATAGTTGGGAAAAGGCTTGGCAGATGATGACTAACAGTAGGAATGTATTTAATTTTGACAGTTCAACCATATTCAACGCAGGGTCACGATTCAAAATCATGTAAGTACTAAATCCATGGTGACAACACAATTTTTTTTTTGGGTGGGAAATTATGAAATAACTTCTCCCGCTCAGGGCGGAGCGAGAGGGCGTGTCAGACTTTTACTGACTAAAACCCACCCGTGTTCCTTCAGTTGCCTGTGCCAGGGGCCACGGTATCTCTTACGAACAACCCGCGACCCTGGCAGGCATTGGCCCTAGCGGGATCTCTATACGGCGCGCGTAGAACACAACGCGCCATCGACCCGGGCCTGGTCCTTACCGGACGGCGAGCTGGTGGAAACAGCACACTAATTGCGTGATTTACTTTCAATCTCCATCTGAATAATTTTGAAGGATATTTCTAATCCATTGCTTCATAAGTTAGAAAAATGTATCTGCTCAATGACGTAATTAATGCAATGAATGATGTAGGTACCTATACTGACAAAATGAAAACCATTGCTAATGTGTAATACAATTAATAATAATAATAATAATAATAATAATAATAATTTTATTTCCAAAAACTTAGTACTACTTTACAATGGCAATGTGGCAACAATTTCAATTAAAGTAAAGAGATTAGCGTCTGTAGCCGAACTAGGCATAGCCTGTATTTCGGCTATCAGCACCGTTCCCCACGAGTATTATAAAACAAGAATAGGTGCCAAGCAAATGAGGCGTATATAATAAATCAGTACTACAGAATTACAGAAAATAGTATAAAAGAAAACTAGATAAGTAATTTTCAAATAGGTAAGTACATAATTTAAGTGCAATTAACTAAATGGATTTGGTGTATGTATTTGTGTACGTGTGTGTGTGTGTTGGGGTGTGTGTATGTGTTCGTGTATGTGTTCGTGTGTGTGTGTGTGTATTCATGTGCGTGTGTGCTCGTGTTTTTGTGTGTTCGTATTGGGTGGGTGTGAGTATGGATGAGTGTATATATGTGTGTAGGTGAGCTAAGTAGTGAGTGTATCTTTGATTTCTGTGCTCTTAGCCTTATTCTTAGAGTGGTAAGCATATTAGTTGTTCCGTCTCCTCGTAGCTTAATTTCTGCAGGTATTGGGATACTTTTAGTTTGCATTGTTTACTAGTCAAGGTGTATATATTTACTGATTTGTTAAGCTTATTATAAAGGTAAGGCCCCAGAAAACTTGCAAATCTTTTACCAAAGGTTGTTTTAAATGTGGTTAAATTGTCACATACATGATGTTTGCGACGTCTCTGTAGTAACACTGGGTTGAAGGGCTGTTTTTTATGTTCTTGCAAGATGATTTTTTGTATATATAACTGTCTTACTGTCAGAACCTCGCACATCTGGAACAGTGTATAAGTAGGAAAGCGCATCGGTTTAAACGTACTAACCTTCAGTACAGCTCTCTGGGCGACCTCAACTGCCTTTATGGTGGTTTTGCAGATACCTCCCCAGGATGAAAGGCAGTAGGTAAGAAGCGACTGACACAGGGCCTGATATATACGCTTCAGCAGTGCAGGGTCCGCGACATGACGTAGGTTTTTAAATATATAAATTAATTTTCGTACTCTATTACAAAGAATTTTGACATGTTCTTTGAAGTTGAGGTTATTGTCCAAAGTAATACCAAGGTATTTTAGAGTATTAACGCGTTCCAGAGGTGAACATGCGCAACTATCCGCAGAAATGCACTCATGTGAAACAATTCGCAGGTCGCCGTGAATATTCACCGCCTGTCTAATACTGAAACAAATATATTTAGTTTTTACTACGTTTAGAGTAAGTATGTTTTTCTGCAGCCATCTCCTAATCATATCAAAGCCATTTTGTGCGATAGTGAAGACCTCTTCCCAACTATCACCCGCAAAAACAAGCGCAGTGTCATCTGCGAAAGAGATAATTTCACCTTTGGCAAGATTAAGACGAGTAAGCTCATTTATGTACACGAGGAAAAGGGTGGGCCCTAGTATACTTCCCTGAGGCACGCCGTGTGTGACTGGAAGGTGTGTACTTTTGTGTTTATCCACTCGGACACACTGAGTTCGCCCAGAGAGATAGCTTTTGAAAAGTTCAAGCTGGGTGCCCCTGATACCCAGTGCCTCCAATTTGTCGATTAAGAGAGAGACAGAAATCGTATCAAATGCCTTTGCCAGGTCAAGAAAAATAGAAAGACACTTTTTCCCTTTGTCCAATTTACAACTAATAAATTCAATAAGTTTATTCACTGCCTGTTCTGTGGATTTTCCATGCCGAAATCCGTATTGGTTAACTGAAAGGAGATTATTTTTTTCGAGATATTTTACAAGACGAATATTTATAATTTTTTCCAGAATTTTGGAAATTGCGGGCAGTATAGATATCGGTCTATAGTTACTTATACGACTTCTGTCTCCATTCTTATAGATTGGGCACACTTCTGATCGTTTTAGGGAATAGGGAAACACTCCAGTTCTTAAACAATCGTTGAAAATTTTTTCCAGGGGATGTACGAGAATATTTTTATGTTGTTTTAGGAATCTACTGCTAATATTATCACATCCTGGTGCGCTATCTGTTTTTAGATCCATAATAAGTTGTCCAATCTCGTATGAGTCTGTCTCAATCAATACGAAAGAATTGGGGACATTTAGTACTTTGTCTTGGGTGTTACTCAGTAATGGTACTCGTAGATTCCGGGAATTAATATTTTGTTGACTGATTTTATCCGCCAGCGAGCTACCCACATTTATAAAATAGCTATTTGCTTCGTGAAGTGATTGGTCTGGAGAAGTTGATAGAGTTAGAAGATCTTTATGGTGTTTTTTTGTTTTTGTTGTGTGTGTGATGTTTTTGATGACTTTCCATAATTTTTTATTGTCGTTCTGTGCTTCCAGGATTTTGTTTTTTTCGTATGCTCTTTTTAACCTACGTAATAGAGAGTTACAGAAATTTCTGTATCGTTTGTAGGTAATTTTCAAGACTTCGTTATCCGGATCATTACTTGCCTTTTTGTGTAGTTGGTCTCTGTTTCGCATGCAACGTAGTAGTCCTGGAGTTATCCAGGGCTTAATGATTTTTTGGCGTCTGGAAAGTGTTACGATTTTTGTATTCTTTTCTATTACTGTTTGTAAGCATTGTGTTAGGTAATTAAGACTAGTGTTAGGATTTTCTGTTTGATAAATGGGATCAAAATTTATATGTAAAATGTCTAGTGCTAATGTTTTAAATTATTACACACTATCTCGCTGTTTTGTATGATCACTGCTGGGACCCAGGCCTCCTCTTTTCGAGAGGAAGTGGGCCTGTAATCCACAACGCGGGTCCAGTGCGGATTGGTAGACGTCAGAAGGCCAATTCTCGTAATTTAAAACGTTCAAAATTTAGTCGCAGTCTCATCTCTGCGACAAAGAAACGTCAAAAACTTGTCAAAATGTTGAGATTGAAACTGACGAGAATTGCTCCTCAGATGTCTTCAAATTTTTGGTTCTAGGGCATGCCGGTTTCCTCACGATGTTTTCCTTCTTACGTTTATAATTAATTACTGTAAATAAAATTACAGGATTTTTAATAATACCGTAAAGAAATTTTTTTGTAAGTATTATTTGCGAGAACTGTACTTAACATCTGGTCCTGTAATGTCGCCACGGTGGTGGCTATGCCTGTAAATAAATTGTAGCAAACAATGTAGCAAGCAATAAAGAAGGCGGAAATCTATGTTATTTTTATAATAACTACGATATTATATTGGTTCCCAGGAACATTTCTTTCGGGTGTATAATTTAGAAAAAGTAAATTGTTATTGTTTATGATATTTTTTACTGTGACGACTTTTTTGTTATTTACATGCTTACTAAGAAATCTTACAATATACAATCTAATACCTAAAAATAAATATTATATACACTTGCATATTATAATATTTATTTTTAGGTATTAGATTGTATATTGTAAGATTTCTTATATATACTATTATTCTTATATACTTATATAAAGGGGGAAAAAAGGAAAGAACTCCAAAAAAATTCGTCCGTATCGGTGTCAGTGGAAAAAGCGCCCAAAAGGCTGGTAGCGTTGCCACGTTGGGTGGCAATGCTAATTCTTTGACCTAAAAATAGGCCAGCCCAGCCCAGGTCAGCAAATACTCACGTGATATTTTAGATAATACGCTAAAAACCGAACAAAATCTTATAGGATCGTCAAATAATGTTAGCTAATTAGTCCCAGACAATGATCTTGCTGATTTGTTGTCTACATTCTTAGCTACATAATAGGTATAACAGATCCTCTCAAATACCCTGTACCCTCACATTTCTCAACCAATAGCATTACTCATTCAATCTTGAATAAAGTCATTCTCCAGCAAGAGATACAACTAAACTCCCTGTTCACGCCATCTCAAGCTAAACTCACCCACAAACACATTTAGAATTGATTACATTACGGCTCAAATTCAAATATCAAGGAATAGTGTCAGTTAGGTCATTCAAAAAAGGAATAAGAAACGAGATCGATTCTCTTAAAATGAGAAGTGGTATCCGAAAATGAACCTTAGCAACGAAGAATTGAGTTTAAATTCGAACGAAGCCAGTAAAATTATATAACAATTTTAATATGGAACAAGCAAAGATGGTTCTCTAGGGAAAACCGTGGAGAGCGCACGCGAAAAAGGCCCTTGTTTATATAAGTTTGAAGCAGTTTTCGCTCATTTTCCTGTGATAAGGTGTCACTTATGACTTTATGATGTCGGTTCGGTTGTTCAAGATCGATTTGCTCTGGATACAGACAAAGTATAATAATGGTGATAGAAAATGTTCTATGTGGTTTACAATGCGGATTTTCCTTGTTTGTATTACTATAAGGACGCGAGTCGAGTGATGAGTATGTACTAAGTGGTACCTATTTAATAATGAGTGCATTTAAAGATTCATCCGATTTTGACCTTCTTTGTTTTTCAAATAAATTATAAAGATTGAAACATTTGCTTGACCTTTTGTAGAGTCTGAGTAGGACTTCATTCAAATATTATTTATTTAATAGCATTTTAAAATATTAATATTGAACAAAATTTCAAAAATTACAGATAGCAAAATGCGATCTTCTTTTGTAAACTTGTAAAGATTTGTCATTGTAATAATTTTTTTGTACCGGAACCTTCAGGTTACGGATATATTGAAGTTCTAACTTTTGCTGACGTTTTTTACGAAAACAAATTTTTAATGATGTGACACAACTATAAATACCTCACGACCCCTGTTGCATGCACTCATAAGCACAATGTTTTGCGTGTTACATTGCGCCGCAAACAGTATTATTTTACACCAAAAATATAAATTGTTTTCCAGCAATTATTTTTGTGCAATGTTATCTAGTTTGATGTCAGAATGCGTAGTTGACGGCTATGTGATGTGTCTTTACACCCTGTGTAGAAAAAGTGCGAAACAAAATAAAGTGTTATTCAAAAGTGCTACTCTAAAACGAAACTTTAAAAGAAAATCGCTTCAAAATTCCACTATACCTATTTACCACCATCTACACACACACACACGCATTACATTCATGTATAAACATATTAAACCCACTCATTCTCTCACAGACAGACGCCTCCTACAAGAACAAAGAACATTCACGTAACAACAACATTCATCATTCTGTAGGCGCGGCTAGGGCGGGCGAGATGCCAGGGCGGGCGGCCACTCACACACGCACACACCAACCCTGTACACACATCATACAAAGCGGGTATGAGTGTGTGAGTGTCGCTGAGAAGAGTGGGTTCGGTAAACATAGTATGTATATGGATAATAATTATGTAGGTGTTGAGAAGGTGCCATGTATGTGTGCGTGCGTGGAGAGTACTGTGTATTCATTATGCATGCTTTTGGCAATGGATAACACTAATATTATAAAGGCGAAAGGTTGTGAGTCACGTGTGTGTCTGTTTATATGTTTGTTACTTCTTCACGCTCAAACGGATGGACCAATTTTGATAAAATTTTGTGTGGAGGTAGCTGACACTCTGGATTAACTAACATATAGCTTTTTCACATATAGCTGTCAAATTTCTTTGATAGATTTTCAACTTTATAGCTAATGCATAAGGTTCAAAGTTGATTGGGAAAATTTTACATTTTCGGGTAGCTTGATGTGCTGGCGTCTGTACATAAATGGTAAAATAAATAAATAGGTACATAAAACAGATTCCTATCTAACTATAGTCTCCTCTTACCCACATATCTACATCTACACATGCATAGTACAGTAGAATCCGGATATAACGACCTTTAAGGGACCAGCGATACTATGTCGTACTAACCGGATGACGTACAAAACGGCAGGATTATTTCTTAAGTACAAATTTTGCATGTCTAACTGTCTAGCAAAAAGTTTGCTTTCTCTTGTAGCAGAGGTCCATTAACGGGTATTCCCCGGTCGCGCTGAAGCTTGAACCACTGTAACAATGCTAAGGCATTGTTACAGTGGTAACGTGTAAGGACTTCTACTCATGACCAGCTGGATAAGTCCAGCTGGTCATGAGTAGAAGTCCTTACACGTTTGCATTTCAAAATATTGGCATTAAACAGCGGCTCGATCTTATCTTTATTCTTCTTTATTGTGGATATCGTAGAATGAGATACGCCAAACTCCTTTGCGAGGGTTGCATTTGATTCACCGGCTTTTAATCGGCGTAATATTGCACATTTTTCTTCAATTGTAAAACACTTTCGCTTCACAGAACTCATTTTGTCGAGCTTTAAGAACTTATCATAACAAGTGACAAACACTAACTGTGATTTACGCGCGCCAATAAGGAGAGGTAAAGCGCGCGGGGCGGGGCGCTGAAGTATTGGTGCGTAGGTTGTGTAAACAAAACATTGCGCGTCGTTTTAAACGGACGTATTATCATAAATACTGGTCGCTATAAGCAGTTGGTCGCTTAAACCGGAGTCGCACTAAACGGTTATATTTTCTCAGTACCTAATTATGAAACCTAACTTGAGTAAACATTATCGTCGCTAAAACCGGTTAGTCGTTATAAGCGAAGTCGTTATATATGAATTCTACTGTATAAGAAAGAGCAAGCGCGGGATTTAGATAACATTATGGAACGGGGAAGCGAAGTAGTCGGCTAGTTCGAACACTCAGCCGATAAGAGAGCTGATGTGCTATTCTGCATATTTTACTCAGTAAGCAAAATACTAGCAGTCAAAGATCAAAGTCTGAGTTCACGGTTCGTTCAGTGCACAGCAAGTGGGAAGCCAGCTTAGCTACCACAAAAATATCTCGGCGGGATTTTATCGGCCACTGGATTTTAAACTCTTGGTGTTAAGCCGAACATTGAGACTCCAACAAAGTTTTCAAGGAGTTTTTGGCGGGATTTCTTCGAGTGAAGTCTATTTGGCTGTTTTAATTATTCGCAAATTGATTCCTAGTGGATATTGTGATATAAAATTGGTGGTTTTGTATCTCAAGTGTCTGCGCAACTGGACAATATGTGTAATCATTGAAACAGACGCGATCCCGATAAAATGGAGCTGAGAATTTTATTGTAGTTTTGGCTACCTCAGCGAAGTTTACCGGGAAACTTGATTCGATACATTTGCTGCCAAATACTCCTAATACATTAGAATGTGTACACCCATATTCTAATGTCATGTTAGACTCAAGAAAAATGAAACAAAGACGTGGCTAAAAGGTCTTAGCAACCAGGCCATAAAACTAATTTATAAAAAAAATAAAAAACACAGTTTTCAAATTTGGATTTTCAATTTTCGGCGCTAGGCAATGCGTTAAATTCAGTGCGCGAAAATAATCGCGGCGGGAAATTAATTTAGGTAATATGATTATGATGATTCATGTAACACAATTTTTGTTGCAGCAACATGATTTTGCGTTACTAAAACCCGTTTTCTGCATTCAATGTTGCCAAAAAAACATTTCCGTCAACATAAAACGTATCGCGTCATTTTTGTTAACTATAAATACTTTGCTTAGTGTAATTGAAATATTTGCAGAATACGACTGACTCACTGTATCTAAAGTTAGTTAGATACAGTGAGTCAGGGCCACGCCTGCGCATACGGGTTCCGGTGTTCCCTAGAAAACTGTGTGCTTAGGTACATCGGCAAATATGATGGTAGAGTTTCCTATAGAGAATCCGTACTAATATTATAAATTCTAAAATAACTCTGTCTGTCTGTCTGTATGTTACCTTTTCACGTCTAAACCACGGAACGGATTTCGATAAAATTTGGCAGAGAGATAGATAGATTGACATACCTCGCGGGCGAAGCCTCGGGCGGAAGCTAGGTAGGTGAGGCTAGGTAGGTATTGTGAGAGCTTTACGAGCTCTCAGTACCGGGACGGACTACAAGTAAATAAAACCACAATTTGTCATATCACTTCAATAAGTATTCCTAGAAGATGATTCTACGTTTTCACATTTTTATCCTTGTCAGTTAGCTTGTCAGCCAAACTGACGCCTATTTGTTTTATACTCTAATCCTAAACTAAATTAATGTTTGTCTCGTATTTGTTACCTGACTTCTAAATCTGCCTCTTCTAAATCTTAAAGGCTCCTTCAAACAGGCGCGACACGCAATATAATCGCGCACCACACAAAGGCATCGCAAGTCGTGCAACGAGCAGTGCCTTTTTGTCGCGCGCGATTATATCGCGTGTCGCGCCTGTTTGTAGGAGCCTTAAAGATAAGTAATAACAAATTATTAATTATTTATTAGTGA
This sequence comes from Luperina testacea, assembly GCA_927399505.1. Classification (NCBI taxonomy): domain Eukaryota; kingdom Metazoa; phylum Arthropoda; class Insecta; order Lepidoptera; family Noctuidae; genus Luperina; species Luperina testacea. The sequence goes on along the minus strand of OV656777.1, from coordinate 7,282,055 downwards.
ATTATTAATAATTTTAAAATTTAATCAAGAAAAATAATATTAAATAATTAATAAATAATAATATTAAATAATTAAAATTATTTTTTTAATTAATTATTTCAGTAAGTATAGAAAGTAGTATTCCAAAATAGCACAGTATTCTGTCCGCACTAAGTAGTTTCTAAGCTGAAGCGGTAAAACATAGTTTTTTCAGCGGATTTTCCAGGTATTCAACTGTTTTTTGAGAATCGGTTTTTCATGATTGCGTTAGCCTATGTTGTGTGAACGTAGCGCGCGCGCGTTTTGTGCGTCGCATTGCACATGGGCCCAGTATGTTGCGTTGCATTAGTATCTATGTCTGCTGTATCCATGTTAATTTTGTTTTGTTTGAATGCTTGATAAGTTCATGTATACTTAAGTGTACCAGTGTTGCGTTGGACACTAAGGGTGAATATCACCAATAAATCTAAACACGATCAGCACCGCTAAACCGCGTCCAAAAGCTGTCAGTGTCATCATTGTTGTGGAATATTGAGATTGACAGGTATTAGATGTGGTTTAGATGTGCTGATCGCGTTCAGTTTCATTGGTGAAATTCGCTCCAAGTATACAATAACATACCGCGAATTACGCATCGGAGGATAACATATCAATATAGGTATCCAAAAGGAGCGTCATATCCTTTTGTTTTCACGAACACGTGTAACTGTTACTCAAATATTTACTGACAACATGTGTTAGAGCTAACTTTTAGAACCCCCGGTGCTTATGGGATGTTTGCTACAAACGTAGTCGTTTAATGGACCTCAGACACGCAATTACACTCTTGTTGGGGGATTACACATTGAGTTTCCACGTGGATAAATAGACTGAAGTACACTACAGAGACACACTACTATTATATAGTACCAGCCGCTCGATTCTGTAAAAATCTAACCGTGAAAACATAGGTGAAGTGAGTTTGTTTTTGCTAGGTATTGACACTATTGACAGCTCACTCCACGCTCACTTCACCTAAATTTTCACGGTGAGATAGTTACAGAATCGCACTGCAGTTCTTGAGTTGGTGCTCTTGTGCGAGTTTGGCACTTTCTCAGTAGCGTTCATCAGGGGGCCTAAAAAGGCCACTTTGACAGAATCATAAAAGGATAACATTATGAATCATAGTATGGCGAAGACAGTCCGTGTTTTTCTTTTTTCGTTGCATTACGTAGGTATAATAATCAAAGAGATTGGGATTGGTATTTTAGCACAGACAAAAAAAATTACTGAAAAATCCATCACCAATGGGATTTGATATCTACGATTAACTTAACAGTCAACTGTCCATTATGATTCATAATGTTATCCTTTTATGATTCTGCCAAAGTGGCCTTTTTAGGCCCCCAGATCCATAATGTGCAGGCATCAGGACATGCTGCACACGACATCAAGTGCCCCGTTGTTTGTAGTATAGTAAAACATTTACGGTCCAGCGGGGTAATTCCGTAACCCACTATTTTTAGCAATGGCTTTCATTTTGACAATTCAACAACATTCAATGCGTTATTTACATTGGTGAGCAGATTTTTTTTTTCGAACATAGGAATTATGAACAATTGATTAGCAGTATCCTTCAAAATGATTCAGACTGTGGTTGATCGTGTATTACCCATTTAGGGTGCAGGGCGAAAGTATCTGTGAATCACCACCTGAGCAGGTTTTCCTTGCTTGATAAATTCAGTTAGTACCTATTAATAATTCACCAACTCGTCACTTTAAGGCTCCTTCAAGCAGGCGCGACACGACACGCGACACAAAGGCACCGCAAGCCGCGCAACGAGCGGTGCCTTTGTGTCGCGCGCGATTCGTGTCGCGCGTCGCGCCTGTTTGCCTTTAACCGTAATATGCCTACCTTCAACAATCACTTCCAAACATGAGTCTTGCACTAAGATATTTTATAGTCGCCAGGCAAATGAAAAAGAGTATTTCCAAATTGTCTTCTTTTGTGTTTTCCTTCCATGTAAAATCAAATCGTTAAATTTTCACGTAATGGTCTTATCTCCATCAAATATAATTACGTGGGAAATATATATATTTTACGAGTAGATACGTGATGATTATTTCATCATGACTGTCTTGAATTGAATTATCATCAACATACAACGTGGAACAGCGCTGCAATTTGCAAAAACGTTAGAAATTTTGAATTTTGCGAGCTAACTTGATGGATGGAAAAGGCACAAAGAGACATTTACAGCAACAATACTCAGTTCCAGGGTTTATGATAAAACTATATTAATAACCTAAAACAAAAGTTTTATTATTCAATCCTGTCTGAAGACAATTTTATCAGGGACGTGCGTCTAACTGATCACGTTTTCTGGATGTCGCCAGAAATACGGCAATAACCGTTGGAACGTCATTTTCAATTGCCAGTACCTACTTACTAAAGTTGGCCAACCATGAATGAATGAATGAATGAAAACATTCATTTGACAATAATGCTGATGTCCTATTCTCTGCCAGGAAACACATAAGAAAAACTAAAGGCGAAAGGATTGATTGTTTCTAAAAGGATCACTGTCAGGACAAGTAAGTCTGTCACACGTAAATTTCAAGGAAACATGCGTAAGTAAGATACGTCAGTCGGTCTCTAGACTTACTGAGTAGCAGGTATTGTTGCCAGATTTTCCTGTAGTTATGAATATGCAATTTTATTAGGAGGAAAATAAATGATGCGACGAAAGATGTTCGGTGCAACTTTCGAAAAATGCTGACCAAAAACAAAAAAAAATCAGAATTCAGAGACATTATTACCAATATTTTTCCAAGATTCTGAAATCAAGTTAGCCTCCTTGTTGCAGCGCGTACGAAGCAGTAGCAGCAGTATCCTGCAGATGGTTGTATCTCGTGCGGATTGCCCTATCCAGAACAAATGGATGCATATTCGTTTTCTTGTCTGTCAGTCAGACAGACAGTCACGGAACTGATTAAAAAGTAATAAAGTAAAGCAATAAAGCAATACCTAAAGCAATCGTTAAATCAAAATATTTTGATTTTGTCCATTTTGAAACCTATTTTGGAAAATTTCGACTAAAACTAGCTCAACTCAAGATTAAATCTGTCCTTATCTTCAACAGGTGCTGCTCCCGACTATTTCAGGAATGATAACACACTATCAGGCTACCTATATCGCATGAAAATCCTATCACAGCGCGGGCCACTCATGAGGTATCTCAGGATTCCAGGCCACGCTTATCAGTTATTTTGGACTGCTTTAAGATTGCGAACTTGTGGCCGTATTCGAGAAATAGATCTCGACAGGGCTCGAGTAGGTATGGAATGACGAATTTCGGCGGCATTTTCTCCAATTCGGGTGTCGGAAATGTTATTTATTCATTTCTTACAAGCTGATAAAGATGAAAAAATAATACCCACGCCATTTTTTGTTTATAACTTTTTTTTAAAGGGCCAACTATAAGATTTATTTATTTATTTAGGTACAACAACAGCAGTGCGTATTTATATAACTTAAGAGATAGGTAACAATCAGGTAACAATAGCCTCGGACTTACACAGTCGCCAATTACTTAGAGGTTAACCTGCAATTTTGGTGGTGCAAGCAAGTTAGTGGTTAGGTGATAAGATGACACATAATAAGAATAATAAAACTAAAAGCAAAAATAAAAGGAAATTATGGCAAATAAATTCTTAAACTCAAGATAAATAACAAAAAGTAAAATAAAATCACAAGACGAACATTATTGCAATCTTGCCCAGACTAAGACATAAACAATATAAATTAGAAATAAAAATGCGATCACAATGGAAAGATAAAGGTGATTCGAATCGACAACGGCGAACTTTCGAAGAATTTCTTCGAGTGTCGATTTCAGAATATGACCACGCGAACAGAGTGTGCCAGTCTTCGACATATCTATCACTTGAGATAAACGGTTAAATAGTAGCTAATCGAGGCACGAGAGGTGGTTACCAAACGCCACCGAGCGATAGGAATTTCGTGTGTCATAATATTTAGTACAAGTGGTTTCCGGAATGACCTAGTGGTATGAACGAATATTGTTTATCATTTTATACTTCATACAGCCTATCTACGTATATACCTATAGAGTTATAAAATATAAGTATTGTGTACCTAAACCTGGAAGAAGTATACATTCAGAATAAGTACATCATACCTAATCGGTTTAAGTACTTTTCAATCCATATTGCATTTTGTCAAATATAGTTAATGTTTTTACTCTTTTATTTTGTTAAATATTTTTAGGGTTAAGTATGTACTCGAGGTTTTTATGGTTGTTAATTACTAATGTTAACTGTTGGTATACCAACAGTAAAATTACCATAGAATTCTTTCTTATATAATTATTTGGTAGGTAGAGGATACATAACCGGGACCACGGGTAACGAGTGGCATACATGTCGCCTAATCTAATGTAGTGCAGACTGGCTCTCATTTAGCGCGGGTTCCATTCGAACATTCAGGCAAGCTTAGAACGGAGTGTCAAATATTTTCTTAGGTATTTTTGATTAGGAAAACTCAGTGCTAGTTTACCTAATTTAGTCGGGAATATGTAAAGACGTTCTGTCAATATAAAGTTAAAGAAATCCTATAGTTGTTTAAATACTTTGGAGGGCTCTTCTAGCCCCCCCTCAAAGTACTAACGAGCCAAGGACAAGGAAAACTCCAAAATCAAGGCTCCTGCAAACAGGCGCGACGCGCGATGCAAATCGCGCGCCACATTAAAGGCTCCTTCAAACAGGCGCGACACGACACGCGACTCAAAGGCACCGCAAGTCGCGCAACGAGCGGTGCCTTTGTGTCGCGCGCGATTATATTGCGTGTCGCGCCTGTTTGTAGGAGCCTTAAGGCACCGCTCGTTGCGAGACTTGCGGTGCCTTTGTGTCGCGCGCGATTTTACCGCGTATCGCGACTGTTTGAAGGAGCCTCAAGTAAGTACTGGGTTGGTCCTCAAGTGAACGTAGAATTATCTAGAGGAGTGGTGCACTAAGTCCGTCACAGATAATCTTGGAACAAATTATTGAACCATTATCGTGATAAGCGATAAGGAACTAACCCGGTTTTCGAGATAAAGTGCTTTTGATGTGCGCGAAGATCGACTATCTGCGTATTCGTGGAAAGCAACGTATGTATTACTTGTATATTTAGCCTTGTATATAATGTAAATATAATAAAAACGTGGATGGTTCCTGGTAGTGGATAATGCAGGCCTTTTCTTACCGTTTTCCCGTTTAAAAGGTATACGGTACTCGAGATAAACCCTTTGGTGTTGCAGATAACTAGCCTCCATGTCGGTTACCATCTGCCCGGATATGACCGACTTTTTGGCCCCCGCCTAGACTTTGTCCGGCCTTGTCATTTTCCAGGCTTTTCGACATAAGGGTATTATTTTTAAAAGTAAAATGTCCGGACGTTTCTACAAATGTCCGGCTTATTGTCAGGACTTTTCATATTTCGAAATTGGCGCAGTGCGTTTAGCGTGTATCAGAAATGTGGGGTCATATATAAAGGTGTGGTACAGACCATCAAACTGAACCACTTTATCCATGGGAACAACATCGTAACTGCGAGAAAACAATCAGCTGTCCCATTATGGATTGAGTAAGGAAAATAAATTTTGTGTCAGTAGTAGTGCCACTGGAAATTCTTATGCACCTTAAAATATTCACTGCATAAGTACATCCTATGTATGTACTTATTCAGTGAATATTTTGAGGTTGGTTGTTCTTTGGCCTAAGAATTAGCATTGCCATTCAACGTGGCAATGCTGCCAGTCTTCTAGGCACGTTTCCGGATGACAGCGATGTTTACGAGAACTTCGACGCCTAAGTGTCCTTTTGTTTTTTTTTTATTTATTTGTTTACTAAGTTAGTCATTTAATTTAGTACCTAGTGTAAATAGTTGGTTTTGTCAAACATACGTCAACTTTAAAACTCAAATACATTTGAAGTAAGTATATATAATACTACCGCACGGAGAAATGACGAAAATGTCGTGAGGAAAGTTCTGAGTATGAATGTCGATGGCTATAAGAGTAGGGGAAGACCAAAGAAACGATAGATGGACTGTGTGAAAGATGATATAATCAGAAAGGGGGTGAATACCCAGATAATGACTGATTGAGAAGTGTGGAAGAAACAGACGTGTTGAGCCAACCCTAAATAAATTTAAGATAAGGGTAGAAGAATGATGGTGATACAGTACTACCATAATACCTACAAAAGTAAAGCGCATGCGCACTTTCAAACCAACGCACAGAGCTCGCTACCATTGACCTAATACGATGTGATGTGATTTCAATATAGTGAATGGTCGGGTCACGTGGCACAGCATAGATAAGTGGAAAGTGCGTTTAGTTAGCAGAATTGTTTGTGCTGTAATTAGCAAGTACACGACCGTTTCATTCATTCACTGCGAAGCGAATTCCTTGTTAGTCCGTAGCACTAAATAGAGAGATACAGAAGTTCGGCACCCTACTATGAGCGAAATATATAGTCCTGCAGATGTATTTCGGCCATGGCGGCCAATCTGAATGGAGAGTAGCCTTCGGTGCGGATATATTATAGTGCACAAGCGTGTACGCAGACACAGGTGCACTCTCTCTTCTCTCACTCTCATATTCCGATAGCACGGCACGCAATCCGACACGACCGGGGAGAGAACACAAGCACACTAAGACACCCTTTGCGACTGGCTTTTAGATCTCTGACTCACCCCTCTCTCTCTCTCCTATGCGTCTACAGCGCTACAACATTCTTTCGGCGCGTGGCCGAAATCGGAACTAATTCCGCCATCTTGTGTTTTCAATGCGATTTCCGTGACAATTTCATAAAATGTTTACTAACAATGCCCGCCTATCAATGTCCCCTGGAAGTGGCGAAGTTTTGTGCCAACAAAATCTAATTTCGAAGAAGAAAGTCACTCGGGTCCCAAAAGATCCTTGCAGCATTATACCCGTATGTGTGTGCGTTTTCGCTCATTGTATCCCTCAACAACAATATAATCAGCCTATAATGTTGTCACTAGCTGCTGTGACACAGGTCTCCCCTTTGTAAAAGAGAGTGGGCCGTAATATACCACGCGGGTCCAGTGCGGGTTGGTAGATGTCACATGTCTTCAAATTTTTGGTTCTAGGACATGCCGGTTTCCTCTCGATGTTTTCCTTTAACGTTTTAAGTCGACCTTCTGTTCCTTCTCTTTTCTGTGGCCGTAGTGCACAGATTCCCGCATCATTATGTCATGTGGTTTGTACGAATGCTCCTACATTCACACTTGCTACAATCACCGTTGGATGAAATTTACAAGTCAGAAATTAGCTTTAACTGCTAACAGATTTGCTTTGATTTAGAAGTGGCTATTGTCGAACGACAAGATGCTTTTCAAAGACTGAAAACTTTTCTACAAATACGATAGATTTTGTCTTCTATCGTTTGTATGATTGTTTAAACAATAGCGGAGTAATTATTGCGTAACACACGACAATCAGTAGCAATGGGTTACATTTTGACAGTTCAATATCATTCATTGCGTTATTTACGTTATTGAGCAGACACATTTTTCTAACATATGAAGCAATGGATTAGCAATAACCTTCAAAATGATTCACATTGAGATTCATACTGTGTTACGCAATGAGGGTTTTCGTGAAAATTTACGACACCAGTTGGCACCACTGTGACAAGAGGTCTTCCAATATAAAATATATGATGACGTTCATCATTAGATTCATTCATTCGTTCATCATTCCGTCATGACTAAAGAAAATATAGGCTCTTTGACAGATGCCTGGATCTGACGTGTCAGTGCTGCCACCTAGCGAACGTCATTTCAGAAAACCCTCATTAGGGTGCTGGTCATCATCATCATCATTCACGGCCTGGCTTTACCCACTCCTGAGCATAGGCCTCTCTTCTCATGAGCCAATCCCCACGCTCTTGTGCCAGCCTCATTCGGGTTGTACCCGCGATAGTAACAAAGTCGTCCGATAAAGATGCTAATTTCAGGATTGGTATAATTACGTTTTTCAAAACTACATTAAATTACAAAACTGCTATTTAAGACGTTATGGAAATAAACAAATCCAACAGGCCCATCATATAATATCAAATCAATTCATAATTTCCTCTTCGTCTACCTGTAATAGCTTATTGTCACTCATTTTTCTCACACAAGCCTGATGTTACAAGCACGTCACAACGTTTCCAATTGCCAGATAATAACCTCCTCAGAACTGGACAGCAGCGAGCGAAGCATCCAAAACAAAAATATCCCGCTACGTTTCTCCAAAGCGATTGAATGGCTTCATTCACTCGATCATCGCATAACGGTAATGTTGGTCTATCAACCGTCGACCAGCTTTACCAGACCTGTCGAACTTACACCAGGGCCTTTGAGACACCTTTCATTTGGTGGTGAGAAAGGGGCAGGGGAGGTCAGGTCAATCTGGGCAATGTAAGAAGACGTGTTTCGATTCAGCTCTCGTCCACCGCGCTTCCTCGAAGTGCTGCTATGTGCACGTACCGCAGTATGAATGGACGTCGCGCGTCGTCGGTACGATACGAAAATTCCAATGATTGCCCTCGATTTTTCAGTTGAAACCTAAATTTGTTAGGCTATGATGAAAGTGTTCGCTGTCAGGCTATTAATATTATTATCTTCTGATGTATAATTAAATAAAAAAAATATTCAATTTAAAAAACCCGGTCCCTACAATATAAATTATAAGAGTTACAACACGATATACATGTGACAGAAACATCGACGGGTAAACTGTAATCAATTCAGCATATGATTCTACTGACCGAACCGACGAAAAATCTGTTTCATGCAACGCTGTCAAAATGTATGGAACTTCAATATTTTTTTTAATAATTGACAAAAATGTCAACGGGGTTAGAATCATGTGCTGAATAAGTGGGATCAGATTGTGCGTCGAAGACCCAGCCACCCTTAGTGTCTTTCAATTGAACTTATTCTGGCTTTAACCGCAGATAGTATGATCGCTAAAGACCACAAATTACAGTCAATCTAGAGCTGGACAGTCATAACAAGCCATAACCTACTGTTATGCTACCGAAAGGCGATTTAAAATATTTTATTTCACATAAACCTACATGGGCACTTATGAAACGTCAAACGTGCACGGTTCCAAAAGCTCGTTTTCTAAGGAGAAGAGCCGGCAAGAAACTCCACGTATACTCTTTTTAAAAAATTTGCTACGGCAGCCGACTGATTTTTTTAATCTAACTGACAATGCTAATCAGTCTTACGCCATTTACTTGGTTGTTCCATAAATACATTCACATGACAGACATTGTTATTTTCGGTACAAATCGCCGCCTGCGCACGTGCTAGGTATTAGACATGCTGAGCCTATCCTTACAATTTATTTAAGCATGCGAATTGTTAGCAATATTTCGGAGAAACGTTTGTCTGCCAAATTATGTGACAGAGTGACAGAGATTCAGAAGCAAACAGCCCAAACTATACCTATCATTAAAAAAAAAACAACGAGTAAGAGTACCAAAGATACGAAAAGTTAGGGCTTACTTTTCTAAAGATAAAATTTTTGTTGGTATTGGATGATCTCAGGAGATCAGGCAATTTAACTTAGTAGACCTGCAGCTAATTGCGTAACACACAATCACAATCTGAATCATTTTAAAAGATAATGCTAATCCATTGCTTTTTATGTTCGAAAAATTTGTCTGCTCAACAAATTAAATAACGCAATGAATGTTGTTGAACTGTCAAAATGAAAGCCATTCCTACTGTTAGTGTGTTTCATACACCATCAATCATACACCATCTACTTATAGGAATGACGACGTAATTTGATCTCAGAAAGCCATTTAAACCCAGACCATCGAAGTTTGATCGATCTTCAGAGAATAACAATAATGTCATTGGTCAATGAATGAAAGTGCTCAATTTAGGAGATCAAATTTTTCCTAATATAGTATAATCTGACTCAGCAAACTCAGTTCCTATAAAACGAAAAAGAAAGAAAAAATCCATTAAAACCAAAACGCACATCTCACGAAAGGAAGTTGAAAAATCCGTGCGCGCGGAAGCGGCGGCCATTGCATCCTGACGCCGTGCACATACTGATGATCTCGCTGGAGATGCTAATGATCGATCGTGGGTCGTGAGAGGAGAGGCGTTAGCATACTGCGTGACTTGACAGGCTGTGCCCGAGTTGCATCGTGTGGAGGTTATGATGAGATAGGGATAGGGACGGCTGTTGTAGATGAAGTAAATACAAAATGCAAAATTTGCAGTTGTTGCTTCGTTTTGGAGATAAGTCGCATCGGTATCGGTAAGTAAAAATGGAAAGTGTTTAAGTATAAGTACCTACTACTTTAAATCAAGCTACAGGGTGGTAGGGACATCGACGCGCATCACTGTAATCATGAATTCAGCGCACGATTCTGAAACCCCTGCATAGATTTCTAAATTTTCGTCGGTTATTACAAAAAAAGCTGTTCCATACATTTTGACTGTGTAAGTACACTTTTGTATGAAGTAAAGATGCACCTATGAAGTAAAGATGCACGCACACATTAAAATCAGAAGTTGTCGAGGAAAAGAGTGTAAAGCATGGCGCTAAGAAGACGAAGAATAGAATACTCTTTATTATGCACACCATATAAATCACAGACATAAATATAGAAACTGTACAAAGGGTGACACAATGGGCGGTCTTACGAAGATTTAAAATCAACTAAAGACTTCATTTTGAACGCTCATTTAAATGTACACAGATTTAGAAATTGCTTCATCTGCATATAAATAACATTATCATCCGATTAAAACGCATCTCGGGTGTTAAAATTCCGAAGTGTCAAGTTCGAGCGGTCAACACTGTGAGCAGAATTACGAGTGTACGACCAGCATACATTGAAACGCGGCGCCAAAGGGAACTACACTTATAATGTACTGATTATGACAGATCGTTTGACATTTGACTTTGAAAACAGCGCTGTCAAGGACCGTCAAGATATGCTGGTCATTGCAGCAGCAGCAGTAAGTACGCGGGACGGGTACAGTATGAGGAATTGAGATAAAATCAAGTACTGGTGGACACATGAAACGTGTGGTCTATGACTGAAACTTTATGTCCATTTATTAATGGAATTAACTGCAACATGGGCTGTAAGGGAGGCAAACCCCTTTCGAAACGAAAAACTTTCAGATTTCAATAAAATCTTCGATATATGTACATATTTTGGAAACCTTGGTCGAGATCCCGCAGATGGTTTAAGTAAATAATTATGAAAACAAATACGAAGCAACACCTTGTACTTTAAATTACATGCGCTAAAAGTAACGTGCGCTGAAACGAAAAATGATGAATGTGGCATGAAAAGTATCTTGGCAACATAAGTTGGTACTGTCAAAACTGTACCAGCATTACCGGGATGAGTAAATGAAACCACAGTTTATCATATTAATTCAATAATAGTTCCTAAAAGATGGTTCTACATTTTTATCCTTGTCATTTAATTCAGCCAAATCTCATTCCTATGTTTTTTCTATTCCTTTTGTGAATCAATGTTTGTCGAGTATTTCTGCCATCTACTTTTTAAAGTATAAAACAACCTGTATGAACCTTGATCTGTAGAGACAGTACGTTGGTAATAAACACAGTTACAAATAGTAACAGGATATACGAGTTATCCTGTGATGGCGTCAACCGTCCAGTTCTTATGAACGTAAAGTTAATATTCCAGATAAGCTGTATTGATAACAGATCGATCGCTGGCGTCAGAATCAATATTAGTCCACGAGATTTATTTAAAACCCGTTCCCAAGAGAAGGCGGGTTTATTCCACTTGCCTCTTTAGTTTAACAGCTATTTATGAGGAAAAAATAGGAGAAATATATCCAGCTGCGGTATTGTAGAAACAGATTATAAATATTGATGAATGATTTAAAAAAAAAGTAAATCTAGAAAGCGTCTATAAAAGTTGTGTTGTTGTCTAGCCTTTTCCCTAGAATATTGGGGTCGGCTTCCAGTCTAATCGGATGCAGCTGAATACCAATATTTTACATGAGGCGACTGCCTATTCGACCTCCAACGCAGACACGGTATCACGATACCCCTAGACATGACTAGCTGTCAGAAAAAAACAACAATTATGAAAGCCGTGCTCTGTCCGCAGAAAGATGGTAAAGGCCGCTAACGGTTGGAATCCAGAGGGAGGAACTTTCTCAGTATGCGTACCGTGTCTGAAGAGAATAGACCAAGTTCATTTTATCAGCGATAACGGTGATGGGAAAGTCAAAAATGAATAGACATAAGCTACCGAAAAGCTTGAAGAAAATAAAAAAAAAAAAGAAATCGAAAAGCTTTGAAAGCTTTGACTAGGCCCTCAGGACTCAAGACCGCCTTCTATATCAGACTCTTGAAATAGCCGTTCAGCAACTGCTTCTCAAGATAGTCAAAGCTTGGTTGGTACCATTTATTGATTAAGTATCATCCTTCGAGACAGGTGACGAAAACAATCAGGTGTGCCAAGCAGGTGTAGAGACTAACGATTAATCTGAGTTATCGTTTAATCATCATTTAGTTATCCATTACGATGACACACCGGATGACAATCGTCAAATAAATCTGTTTAAGAATAAAATATTGATGAAACCTACTTAAATGTAACTACTGTATACTACGACTTTGTTGCTATCGCGGCAAAACCTGGATGAGGCAGGCTCAGGAGCGTGGGGATTGGCACAGGTCCAGCTGTTGGTGAAAGTCGGCTGTGGATGATGATAACGATGACTATACAACGTGTTTTTTTTTCATAACCCATAACTCTAGGGTTATATTCTACAAGTAAAAAAATTATAAAAAGTCCTAGAAATATGTGGTCCAAAAATGCATAGTTTCGAAGATATCATGTATGTAAGTTTCATTGATAAATACGAGTAATTCATTTTCATTCAAACCAATCGTTCGAATTTAAAACAAAGAAAATGCGAAATTGTCAATGCGTGCCACGTAAGAAGAGACTTGACCCCGCCTCCCTCGCTCTTTCCGCCGCCCCTATGACGTCCGGTCCCGTCCCGCACTCAGACCTCATACCGCTAAAGATACCTAAAATCGTGTTCTGCGCATGTCAGACCACGTGGTGTGTCAAGTCTCTTCTTACGTGGCACGCACTGCACCGCCGCACATACATCAAGCAATATCTACATTACACCTATTTTTGCTGCTAACACTGGCCATAAGATTCTAGACACGTCGCATCCTATTAATTTATTCTCACACAACATTTTGCTTTTGTTAATTACTTTAAATACTCATTCCTCTTGGCAATCTATCAATAGTTTACGTAATTTCTAGGTAAGAGTAGGATTGTAATGATTTCTTAGTATTAGTACTACCTACTTAGTCAATATTCTATGTATGTTTAATTTTGTACCTTACTTCCGCATTGGATACTGTTTACCAGTTGAAAAGCATATTATCAAAGGATGTTAAAAAAATATGATTAATCTGTATTAATAAATAAAGCTGAAAAGTTTAGGAACTACAATAAACTACTCAATGTGTAATTATTTTCTGGCTACACGTTGATACAACATTATGGAACAAAGACTGTAGATTTCTACATCTACACTAATAATTAATAAAGCTAATAATAAAGTTTGTTTGTTTGAACGCGTTAATCTCTGGAACTACCAGTGGCAGTGGGATATCTAACACCACGTTTAGGAGCCGAGCGAAAAGAAAAAAAGTCACGCTAAGCGAAAATAGAGTAATAGGGCGCGCAGGCGATGCGATGCGACGGAATGGGTCGGGGTAATAAGAAATTTCACGCGGACGAAGTCGCGGGCAAAACCTAGTAATTAAATAAATTCTTGTCGATAGATTGAGTCTGTCTGTACAATGTTTTTTACGACAAAAATCTTCGCAAATCAATAAGGAAAAGCCGCGATCGTCCAGCCCGTATTAGAACAACCGGCATCGTAAACATTGATTCCCGGTATCACATAATGCTGCATTGTGACATCTCCGTCGTTATCAATGGCCGAACACGACACTCACACATTCTTTGCATACTCAACTATCTTGTAAGAGGAGCGCCTGCACGATGTACCGCTCTTTCTGAAGACCTATAACAAATCTATAATATTGACGGAAAGACTGAAACATTGTTGACGGTATTATCGACAGTAAAAAGTTTGGAAAATTTATATTTTGGGCTTGGCATTTGAATGAATCAATCATAGCTGAATCATTGCTACGAGTACCTAACCGGAATAAGGAAGGAAATTGATCCATTAAATTCGAATTATTTTAACTTCGTCTGCTAGTCTTGAAAGTTGCAGGGTTTCACTTTAAGGGGAAAACATGACCAGAAGCGTGGTCACTGTACTGTCGGAATGCATAGAAAAAGAAAGAGAAGTGCCATGACACAACGCTGTTAATTTATTATAAAAAAAAAAATATATATCTTTTATCTATTTACAAATAATCTATTGTTTGGACAAAAAAAATGAAACACTAGTGCTTTAGTATATTGCTTGTAGAATAATCTGACAAAAAATCAGAATGATTATAGTATTAGTATGGTTTTTATTGTAAAAAGAAAGTTTTTAGAGGTATCTTCATGATTTTCTTCTATCGTATCAAATTTGTTGTATTATGTTTTCAACACACTAACTAGCATATATCCTGAAGAATATCATATATTTTTCTGATTTTGTTTACTGTAGTCGATCATATACTTTTAGGCATTACAAAACTTGCGTTTTTTGCGTTTAGGTCCTGTGTTAAAAATAAAAATAAAAACAAGATTCACACGGTTACACGTAAAGAGATCATAAACAAATGAAATCCTAAAATATTTGGAATGCGCCTGCTCTGAATTCAAATCCTGACATGATTTACATTTAAGGATTCTTTTAAATCTCAAACTGTAAGGTGCCTATGTACTCGTATAAATTTTTGAAACACCATGCAGGCAGTTCCCTTGGTCTTGCTTGAAGATTCAAGCAAGACCAAGGGAACTGCCTGGTGTTTCTAAGGAAAAAAAAGACACTAACTACAAAATTGTTTGCATAAAATTTATTAAACTTATGTGGTTTCCATAAGATTATTTAAACCATAAGACGTCAGATTTTGCAGTAGTTACTTAATAGCATTTTCCCTAACCATTATTGTTTTTTCTCAATAGAACTGATAACAGGCTAATTGTGCCTACGAGTTTGTTATTCCAAAGTTCCTGGAAAAGGCTTCTAATAACTCTAATCGAAAACATTTGCATTATGATGTTATAGAGGTATGAAGAACAGGGTGTAAAGTTCACTCATACTCTATAGACAAGTGAGGATCCTCCGACCAGACGGGTGTTCTGTCTGGCGATGCCCGATGATCCATGTCGGGCCGTTGTATCTATGCTAGTTGCGCAGTAAACTCTGCTTGCGCGATGCAGGATTTTGCGTGACGTCAGTATGACGCGTTGTTTGCTTGTGGCGTTGTAGATACCGCTACAATGTTCTTAGTTTTGTTTTGATACATTAAAATCGCATATTGTCAACGAGTAGCGATACTAACATCTGGTGCACCCTAAACAGTTGCATAATCCCACGGCTGGGCAAAGACTCTCTCTTCCCTTGACTTCCACCATTACGACCCAAGGCTAATGTGGCCCATTGTTTTTTTCACCAGCTCGTCCTGCTATCTTCGACGGGGTCTGCCGCGACGCCTTCTGGGTGTGTCAGGGCACCACATAGTGGTTATTTTGGTCCACAGGTAATACGGCATACCTTGCTACGGTGCTTGCTACCTTGATACGGCAGACGTGGCCAGCCCAGTCCCGCTTTAGTAAGCCGTTTTCTTTCTTTCTTTCATACCTTGCTGACTGGCTCAAATTTTTACCAAACATAACTTTATTATTATAGCGGAACGTCAAACCATCGAGATTTCTGTGCGATATCTATGTTAAATATTCATGTTTATATAAATCTACCGGATCACGTAAACATTCCGAAATAAATTCTCTAAATGATGGTCAAAAGAATCCGTTGCGTAGCTTAGAAGAACAACGCAGTCACGGTAACATGACGCCTGTGAAGTTTAAACCAGGAAAAAACTATTTTTTTAACTGATATTTAAATTTTTAAGTGACTAACCCTCCCTACCTCCGATGATGACCCATTTTTTTTTCCAAACTAATTATTTTTTTGTTTTATCATATACTAGCTGCGCCCCGCGGTTTCACCCGCATAAGTGTCGATACCGTAGGAATATCGGGATAAAAAGTACCTTATATGTTAATCCAGGGTGTCAGCTACCTCCATACAAAATTTTATCAAAATTGGTTCAGCCGTTTGAGCGTGAAGAAGTAACAAACATACAAACACACACGCACACTCACAAACATTCGCATTTATAATATTAGTGTGATATTTACTTAAAGATATCCATCACGTCTGCGGAGTTTCGCTAGCTAATTTAATTTGACCCTGAAAGAAAGAAAGAAAGAAAAAGTATTTATTGCGACTCGTACAGGAAGATCACAGACTAAACTAGGTAAATACAGCAAAATAAAAAACCAAGTTATATATATAAAAAAAAGTAACAAAAGGAAAATGAAACAGAAAGTCCTCTACGAGGCCAAAAGGCTCCTATCTCAGCATGATGCTACGACATTTAAAAAATAAATGTCCCTGTTTACTCTTATATGTGTAGATATAGATTGTTAATATAAGACAAAAGAAAAAGTTCTACACATGAAAATGACTCTTCAGTGGCTCAATTTGGTGGCGCATCCATACAAGGAGACCACACGTATTTCTCCGCATATATTATTAGTAAAGATATATAAGAAGTGCAAAGGAAACATAATTCAAAAGCAGATCTCGGTGGGATCCATATAATTGTATGCGCGGACGCATGCCAGCACGTCTCGGGCGCACATCGACTGCGCATTCGGATCGACTCCTGCGCATCTCGCGAGAAGTTTTGAGGAAAAATGTTCGTTTCTGTATATGATCTGGTTATTGAACTTTTATTGCTTGGCATTATTATTGTGTAATAGTTCATTGTCATTTGTTTTGTTTATTATAATTGGATTAAAATGACTTTGTTTACTTCAAACTGAGTACACAAGAGTGGCTGGGTCTATTTGGCGCTGCGCTCTGCCGTAAGCACGTACTACTGTTTTAAAGATTTTGCAGATTTTTGTTTTGTGTGAATATTGTGTGCCTTATTCTGTGGGGTAATTGCGTAACACACGTTAGTGTGTTACTTTTAAGTAGCAACAGCTTCCATTTTGACAGTTCAACAACATTCATTGTGTTATGTACGTTGTTGAACTGACACATTTTTCGAACATATGACGCAATGGATTAGCATATCCTTCAAAATGATTCAGATCGAGCTTAATAGTACGCAATTAGGGAGCTGGGTCAAATAGATTTATTTTCTTTCTTTTCTTTTGAAAGTTAGAAAATCATAAAATCGGTTTCCGAAGGTAACCAGGAATTCGAAACCAAAACGCCAGGGGTTCTTGACCTGTTAGGTTATATAGCCATATCATAATGTCACAACCTATGACGCAAATACTTACAAGTAAGGAACATAAACAAAGTGAACAAATGACAGTCATTCATTCTTCTCAAAAACAGGTATTGAGTACAAACAATGAGGGTCACTGAATCATAGGTCTTAAAAGAGGGAAAAAATGCAGAGGGAATTTCCACGGTGACAATCACTTTGGTTCCCAAAAGTTGCTCAATCAACCACAGTTTTCCGTTTAAATCTAGATCTTTGTACTTATTCTGGATTGTGTTGTTATGTTACGGCGATATTGTATCGAGAAAGTTTCCGGATTGGACAGTGGAAACAATAGGTCTTCAATTAAGTATGAAGATTTTTTTAAACCCCGTGACTGGGTTGCTGAGGTCAGATAGGCAGTCGCTCCATGTAAAATAATGGTACTTAGCTGCATCCGGTCAGAGAAAATCATTAATATTAAGATTTTAAGCACAAAATTTTAATAAAAAAGCGGATGTTCCGCCTGCAGCGAAACATTTTGCTTCTTTTCAGGTATTAATAAGTAAATAAGAAGATTCAATCAGCAATAACCGACGATACAACCGCATTAAAACTTGACCAAATCCCCAACAATTACAACCTCGAGAAATTATCGCAAATTTTATTCCGCACGACGACGCCAAGATTAGAGATCCGTGCTCACGTACCAAAAAAGTGTATGGATAAAAATTCGTGAGTGCCACATACATAACTAATAACTATGTAGTTTCTACTACAGAATAAGGACACACATCGATTTCACCGCGGCCCATTGTATTCGGATTCTGCGTATCGAAAGATCACCGAACGTGGCCCGAATGGCAAGTGTGATGAAGAAGGCGTGATGACGACCGTGGATTCGTTGGAAGATAATAACACGTATGTCATCTTCGTAATAATGATGCCAAAATACTCGTATTACCTATGTGTGTGACAGTAAGTTATCTCGTGTGGATGGATATATACTCGTCAAATTTAATGGAAACAATGGAAGTACGATGCAATCTACTCGTATCAGAAACCACCAGTGACCGAAGACGATTGAATAAAAAAAGCCAACAAAAAGAGATGTTCTGTGCTAGATGTTATACGTAGATTCGAATGACAGGTACTCAAGATGATGTAATATTTTCAATACAGTCAGAAAACTCGAAGCCCGAGGGGCCCGTGGCTAAATAATAACAGCTGCACAGGTCAATCGATCAGGTTAAGCTACGCTTGCCGCGGTTAGTCTGTGGATAGGTAACCATCTTTACATACCGAGACCCCTCCGTGCCTCGGAAAGCACGTTAAGCCGTTGATCCCAGCTGTCATTCGTGGATCTTTGACAGTCGTTACAGGTAGTCACAAGCCTGAAATTCTGACAACCGGTCTTACCAAGGGGTATCGTATTACCTAGTAACCGGGTTGTGAAGGTCAGATAGGCAGTCGCTCCATGTAAAATACTGGTATTCAGCTGCATCCGGTTAGACTCGAAGCCGACCCCAACATAGTTGGGAATAAGGCTAGGCAGATGATGATGAGTCAGAGGACTCTTCACTTCTTAATAATATGAATAGTTTTAGTCTAGCGGTCGCAAGCGCTTCTTCTGAGGTCCTGGGTTCAAGTCCCAAGTCGGGAATAGAATAGTGAATAGAATACTCTTTTTTATGTACACCATAAATATAAATGTAGAAATTTATTATTTATTTAATATTACTTTTTTTTAAACTAAGAACGTTTTTTTTTTTACTTTTTGTTTTTATAACTGGCTACTACATAACTGGCGAACGAAATATAGATGTACTGCCTACCTAACCCTTCGAGGAATACAGGGTTACGTTATGCTATCGAAATAATATCGAATAATCCAAGTTTACCAATCGTAACTTTATTCAACGACAACAAGTCCTTTAAATAGATTCCGAAAGCAATAAGAATTCCTATTAGCGCTCCAGGAAGGAAAATTCTGTCTCTGCCAATGAAAACTACGTCTTATTAACAAAGGTAGAAGAGTGTGTCATTAAGATTTAGGCATTCACGAAGTCTGGATCAAAGTTCTACCTCAATTAACATCATCGCACATCTACGTGACTAAAGTAAGTGATGAATTTAATTTATTATTGGGTAGGATAAACCTGGATCAGCCGCAGAACCGCTAAATGCGATCATAGCTGTGGCTACTTAGGTAAGAATGTGACGTTAAATGTGGTCTGTGTTGTTTTGTCACCTTTAAATATTATATGAACATGCGTAGTATACCTGTTTATACTGGTTGTAGCCTCATTTTTGTCCTACTCACAGTTTTTTCACAAAGCAATTAGTCAACGTTAATTCTTTTCATGCGTGAGCAATGGTGGCCCCAGTGGTAACGGCCGCGACTTACGAGTTGTAAGGTCGTAGGTTCGAACCCAAACAGGCCCTTTACTATGTGTAAATTATTTCATCACCACTGCTCTCAAAACGGTGAAGGAGAACATCGTGACGAAACCGGCGTGTCCTAGAACCAAAAATTCGAAGACACGTGAAATCTGCCAACGCGCACTGGCCCCGCGTGGATTACGGCCCACTCCCTCTCACCGAGAGGAGGCCTGTGTCCCAGCAGTGGGAACATTATAGGCTTAATATGTAATTCTTTTCAAATTCCTCATTATGTCACTGGTCATTATCATCCACAGCCCGACTGGACTCTCAGCTTACCATCGGCCTCTGTTTTCTTTCACCAATCTCCATGATCCTGTGCCAGCCTTATTATCCAGGTTCTACCCGCGATGGCATCAATATCGTCCACCCATCTCGCCGCCGGACGACCGACACTTCTTCGTCTCCTAGTCCTTGGACGCAACTCGGTCACTGCCTTTTTTGTTTTGTTTCCGGGGTGGAAAATCCTCATGGATGTCCGCCGCCCTGGGGCGGGCGACGGGGTCTGTCAGACTCTTACTGACTAAAAACCACCCCGGTGTTCCATCTCACACCTACGCCGGGGGTCGCGGGAACGTACAAATCCTTCCGCAACTCCCGACTGGTGCCGGCCCGCCACTACGGGCCTCGTCTCATATTTGTTTACATTTTTGTCAAATAAATCGCGAACGCAGATTACAATATAACATCAGGCCTATAAGTCCAAAGGGTTATTATGTATTAGGTACCTATAGTACATCCACAAATCTACATTTTATTTTATGTCGATCCTCAGATCTAAGTCGCTTCTTGTCCTTTTCCTCATAGAATTAAAAGGTGCGCCTAAAGAGATGCGCATATGCAAACTGAATGCTAATCATCTGTCCAAATGAAGATGATAAATAAGATTTGAATAATGTGATCATGAGTGGGTGCTATTTAGGTACCTACCGATTCTTTTGTTGACTGTTTATGAGATATTAATCTTGATGTTTTAGTTTTTCTGAGTTACACGAAATTACTAAAGAGACCTCTATTTGCTGGATCAAGTTTTAGGCGCCTTTTTATGAAACAACTATCTTTTTTGTTTGATAGCCAACCACAAACTTTCTACGCTAGGGGTAGTCTAGAGTCATGTACTGAATGGCTTCAATTTGCGCGTCGATGTCCCGGCGACCCTGAATTATAAAACATTTCAATAATACATACGTAGCCTATTTACCTGTGCACCCGTTAATTAATAATTAAAAATTTAACTTCCACCTTGCAACAATTTATAAACGTTTACAAATTACACAAATAACATGATAATCTATATCTAGTATCTACACACTGGCCACAAAATAATGGTCACTCACGGCCACACAAAAAAAAAAACAAGAACAAGTATGTAATTGTTTACATAATTTAAGTAAAGCGACATACCTATTTAGTGCCGATGGCATCGCCGAATTTAAATGAAAACCAAGCCGTTTAAATTGTCAACTAAGTACTTAATTTATGCAAACGGAAATAAGTTGAAAGATAAAATGAGTTGTTTCTACCATTCCTCGGTAATGGGCGGCGAGGCGGTTTCGCATATATAAACTAAGATGGGGCTATGTAGGCAAGGAGTCGAGAAGTAATACTGTTTGTCATTGTACAATTTTTCTTTGTTTTATGGTTCGCTTTTGTTTTGTTTCCATTCTGGCCACTGAAAATTTTACTTAGGACTGATTTTTCAATCGACAGATAATTTTTATTCTTGGAATAAAATTGAGGTCAGACGAAATTAAATTGACGACAGATTTTGTATGGAAGAATTTTCAAAATATTGAAATTGTTTCTCGGATAAAAATAACCTGGCGTTGGAAAAAACAGCCCTTACTGTAACATAATTTTCTGTGTGTTTCATCTCTTGTAAATAAAAAGTAAAGCAGAAAGTTTCTGAGAATATGTAAAACAATATGAGAAAAACTGGCCAAGTGCGAGTCGGACTCGCACACGAAGGGTTCCGTACCACAAGGCAAAAACGCCGAAAAAAACACGTTTGTTGTATAGGAACCCTCCTTAAATCTTTATTTTATTCTGTTTTTAGTATTTGTTGTTATAGCGGCAGCAGAAATACATCATATGTGAAAATTTCAACGGACTAGCTATCACGGTTCATGAGATACAGCCTGGTGACAGACAGACAGACAAAGGTATTAGTAGGTAATAAAGGTTACGTTTTGATGTATTATTGATCGGAATGAGGAATATTTATTAAAACTTTATGCAAAAGAAAAATAACCGTACAAACAAAGGCGAGGTATTTTCTACCAGTCTACCTTAGGGTGATGCAGAGGTTAAGTAGGTGCAACATGATAGAAAAATAACTTGAAAAAAAAAATATAAATAAATACAAAAAATAAATACATAATTAGTACACCTATTATTTTTAAACATTCTGTGTGTTTACATTGCAAAATAGTTTCTGTTTCAGCTCATGAAACTCTACTATAATGATGTCTTTTTGTTTCGTCTTATTCCAAGATATAATTGTAAACCCCTTGGGTCCGGTATCAGCTCCTCTCGAAAACATTACGAATGCACGATAGTCAAAACATAAATCGTTCAATCGATGTTTAATCGATAATTTTATCTAACGATGGTCGATAACATACTTTTGAGTAAGTGTCATTAATTACGATTATTAAACAAGATAACAGGCCCGACTTAAGGCTCCTTCAAACAAGCGCGACACGCGATAAAATCGCGCGCGATACAAAGGCACCGCAAGTCGCGCAACGAGCGGTGCCTTAAGGCTCCTTCAAACAGGCGCGACACGCCACGCGACACAAAGGCACCGCAACTCGCGCAACGAGCGGTGCCTTTGTGTCGCGCGCGATTCGCGTCGCGCGTCGCGCCTGTTTGAAGGAGCCTTTACGAGTTGTAGTTCGTGGGTTCGAAGTCCAGACAAGCGCTTTTCTTTGTGTAAATATTTTCATCACCACTGCTCTCAAAACGGTGAAGGAAAAACGTCGTGTGGAAACCGGCATGCCCTAGAATAAAAAATTCGAAGACATGGTGACATCTACCAACCCGCACTGGGCCCGCGTGGTAGATTACGGCCCACTCCCTTTCACAGGGAGGAGGCCTGTGTCCCAGCTGTGGGAAAGTTATAGGTTGATTATGTAAACAAGATAAAATATGAAATTCCTCTCTAGGTAATAGATAAGTTTTTCGGGTTCCGTAATGAGTTTTAAAAAACGGAATACTTTCAGCTAAATTAACACATAATCGAATAATTGTTTTAGGATAAATCAAAGTGAAAGGTGTCAGATAAACTTTAATTAATCAAGCAATTGATTATCAATCAATTTGTAATCACAAATTATTAATTTCCAAGCAATTATATATGTTAGTTAAGATACAGAACATAGATACATATTATATTAAAAACAAATAAAGAAAAAAACACAGCTAATACCTACAATATTTTTTCTTTCTTTCTTGTTGAATGAGTAAAATTGGCAATAAACCAATCTGTCTATTTGGTAACATATTAAACTGAACTTTCAGAAACCAATATTTGCTTTTGTGATCCAATTATATGTACCTACTTACTAATTGAGGCGTGGTATTTACAGTGGCTAAGTGCCAAAAAATCATAACCAAAATTTTGTTTTTCAAAAGTGCTATGTTGGGCTATAAAATAAGGCTTTTTTTTTTGATAAATGACTTTATACCAATGATACTGACAGTTATATGTACCTACTAACAGTACCTATTTAATTTAGTTTTCATAAAAATATTCCCAAATAAAATGTTGACTAAGAAACTGATGCATTTTTATTTCATTTCTCAATGATTGTGTTTTGGCACCTAGCCCATTTGTTAATTCCACGCCTCAATTAGTTTGAATCGTTAAATTCCTATAAAACCTATTCAAATTAAATACCACACGATAATTTCTTAAACCACAAGTCTGACTCCTAACCTAACGTGTTTTTTCCTCCCGTCTCGACATGCTCAGACCAGCAGAGCCACTGGCCCGTGAAGACATCGAGGGACACATATCCTGCCTTCTCCTAATGAAATAAATTACCTATAACACACCTACAAAACAACACAACCGACACTGATGCTCCTTCAGAAATGTAAACTTTATAATGAAAGTGGTAAAGTTCGGTTTGGATTGGAAGGTCAGTCGTCCCTGAGAGGATGAATTTGTAACCTTTTTACTCCAATACATGGGTGGTTGTACGCAGCTCGTGAGAACAGGGAGCAGTTCTATCTGAATAAGTAATGCTTGCAGGTGCGGATTTGAAACGGGCTTCTAAAGGGCATCACGCTAAAGGGGGGGGGGCCCCGTACATGTTATATTTGGACTTTGGAGTTCGTAATTAAGTTTTGATGAAGTGGTTTCGGCCATTGGTTTTAATAAAAGAGGTGTCCTTCATCAAGTTTATATTTTGTTAATAGTGATCAGTCTCAAATAGGACTGAAGTAAATTCTGTAGATTGATTGTAGAGATAATAAAATATTAAGACCTGACGTGGGACATTCATCATAAGAATCATGGGTATTTCATAAGTACATGACACATACATTATATCATCGATAAATACCAACTAATCGCTCTATTTAGATAAAACATTGCTTATAAATGATGACGAGTCAAAAATTAAGAGATTTTATAATACAAGGATTTGATGGTCGAGGAAGATTCTAGAATGATGTTAATTCTATTGAGTGTGTTGACTTGACGAACTTTCAATAGGAAGATCTGATACTTAAAATTGAGGCAGAATTCCGAATTATAACTACAGGGGATGAATAATAGAACGGAAGCAGTATCCATATAGGAGTCACCTAATTTACCCAAAAGCAGTTCCAGTACAGGGTCTTAGCATTATGCTAAGCGATGGCTCTTTTGCGTGGATGTGACGCATATTTTCCCTCAACTTGTTTTTATTTTGTGTTTGTGTTCCTTTCTTTGCGTCATATTTACCGGAAATACACGTTCTTACTTTCTTTTTCTTCTAGTACAAGGAACTTAGATAAAAAACAATGTTCAATCATGGCCCCAATGGTGGACGTAATAACTTGCCACTAACAGTGGACACATCTGGAGACGTGATTGGTCCCGTAAACCTTTTAGAGAGAGAAGAAGACCAAAGAAACTAGGTAGCAATAGCAACGGGAGGCTCAGGACTCAGAAGTGAATTTTATTGGTGCTTCTAAAACAATCATTGCGTTCATTGTTCCTATGTAAAGGGAACAAAGAAACGTGAAAAGTACCTAGGTTATCAGTAGTTTAGTTTACTAGGAAGTTGTAAATGCAAATGAACATAAATTGCTTTACAGCACCCGCAGAGAATAGATCAGTGGCGTGCTTTCACTTGTGAGTGCAGAAATTTTGTGTGGAAGAGAAAGAAAATAAAGATGGCGAAACAATTGCGCAAAACGAAAAGTTTAATTTATAAAAAAAATTAAACAAAAAGAAAACAACCGGCTTCTTCAGCCGCATTTTCGGTTTTTGCTACCAATTTCAGAAATTAAGTATATGTAGGGTATGTGTTTTTTTTTGGAAGATGGGTTGTTTGTTATCTTTTGTAAAAAAAGTTTTTAATGACCTACCCCTACACAAATTCATATAACACTACTTGCGATGTAAATATCAGTGACAGGAAGTTGTTATAAGTTCATCAATATACCTGAACTAAATGGAAAAAGATAGATAGATCTAGATAAATACTCTTTATTATGTACACAATATATACATTACAGAGATAAAATATAGAAACTGTACAAAGGGTTGACTGACACAATGGGAGGTCTTATCGCTAAGAGCGAAAAAAAAACGTATTATTGAAGCTAACTCAAAAACTATCCAAGCAAAGTTAATAAAATTTATATGTGTCCACCCCTGAGGAATTATACCCTATAGATCTATCCATTAAGAAAATAATTTCGATATCCATTCACATTGCCGGAGATGAGCCTTCTTCATTCGAACCTTCTTTTATATATCTATGGTTCGAGCTTACGACCTAATTGTAACCCGTAAGTCGCGGCCATTACCACTGGGCCGCCACTACGACGTCGTCATTACTATCACGTAACCAACCCTGTTTCAACCCTGTCAGGTTCTAAGTATGGTCCAGATTTTAAAGACCGACTCTAAAATATCAAAATGCTCATCTTCGTCGT
Source organism: Luperina testacea (assembly GCA_927399505.1). Classification (NCBI taxonomy): domain Eukaryota; kingdom Metazoa; phylum Arthropoda; class Insecta; order Lepidoptera; family Noctuidae; genus Luperina; species Luperina testacea. The sequence goes on along the minus strand of OV656777.1, from coordinate 7,255,950 downwards.
TCTAACTCCGTCTCTGGAATTACGAGATGCATTTGACGCTCCAATGCGTCCGATAACACACAGCATTACATAAACCGATCGAATCCAGAGATAAGTCTTACGATACACAAGATGCATCATCTGATACCAATTTATGTGAGATTTCATATTGAAATCGTTGGGTAATTAGGTTTATAGCTGTACGCGTGTTTTTGCAAAATTTCACATAAATTTTATCAGATTGATTCTGAACTATGCAGTTATTAAAAGATAATAGAATCAGCGACTTTTTACTTCAAGAGGACCGATTAGTACGCTTGGTGATAGATAACGGCAATGTTATTTTCCAATCCGATAGATATATTATTCAGGATATTATATCTAAAACTAGCAGCGCCCTGCGGTTTCACCCGCATAAGTGTCGACCTCGTGGGAATATCGTGACAAAAACTATCCTATGACCGGGACTCAAACTATCTCTATACCAAATTTCATCTAAATCGGTTCAGCGGTTTAAGGGGCTTACATGACCTAAAGCGCAGTCACTGTCGAACTGCATAGAAAAAGAAAGAGAAGCGCGATGGATGACACACCGCTGGTAATTTATTGCAAAATATGAAGCAATTATATAATTACAAAAAATCTATTGTTTGGACTAAAAAATTAAAACACTATTTTAGTATGTTTTTTTTTTTTTTTTTTATTCTAGAAAAGGGCTTTGTCGCGCATGCGATTATGCCGCCCTGGTAAGGTTTACAATTTATAACTAATAATACAGTCTTTAACCAAATCTTAGCATAGCTAGTCTGTAAAGTGCTCTAGCTGCGTCAGAAAGTGGCGCAGCCAGAACACTGTTGCAGTAACCTATTTCTCTAAGCCTACAATCTAATCTATGTCTAAATTCTGCGTTGCGGACACACTCTGTCAATATGTGATAAACATCATCAACGGAATTATTACAAAAATCACATTTATCCGTTGTTGATTTTGCCATTAGGTATAGGAACTTATTACACGGAATGTGTCCGGAACGAAGCCTTAGTGCAATAACAGTATCACATCTGTTCAACAACTGGTTATCTATCCATGGCGAATTCAAGGGATGTGGTTGGATCGTTTTGTACCAGATTCCTTTATCTCGAGATCTTTTATCAAAATATTCCTTCCAAAGTAAGTAGCAATCCTGTTTAATTTTTGGTATAAAGTTTGAGAAGTAAGGAGAAAAGTTAACAGGAATTCCATCACATATGGCTTGCTTGGCTAGTTGATCAACAATTTCATTGCCTCTAATTCCAATATGTGATGGAATCCATTGAAGGACTACGTGCTTTCCGTCAGATTGTAACTTCAAAATAATTTTCAGTATAGTGTAGGCTATCGGTGTTCCTCGAAAGGTCGAGGTACACCGAGCCAAATGTTGGAGCGAGCTTCTGGAATCTGTGAGAATTACAATATGGTTTTGGTGGATTGATTCGACATAAGACAGAGCTTCTGCAATCGCGATCAGTTCAGCTTCCATTATACACACACTGGCATTAATTCGAAATTTCATTGAATTTTCTTCTGACTCGTAAAACGCAGCCCCTACATTGTCACCCTCCTTAGATCCGTCTGTAAATATTTTTACGTAAGTCAAGTATTCGGAAGTAAGGTAATCAATAAATAAGTTTCTTAAGCTAACAGGATTGTATTGCCTTTTAGGCCCAGACATGAAGTTTACGTCGTGTTTTATTATTTTATTACTATCTATTTTACTAACCCAAGTATTCAGGGAAAACATATCTAATTTCTGACTGCTGTGAATTTTTAAAGTGTGTAGTGAGTCATTAACTGAGATTAAAAGGGGGATTCTTTTGTTTTGCCAATATGAGGAATTATTACATAATGAAGATAGTTCGGATAGTAAATTGATACTTCCGGTATTTGCCTGCAAAGCTTTAGTCTTAAGCCAGAATTTGCTAGCCAAGAAGCGTCGACGTAGGTATAGTGGCTGTAGACATAATTCGCTCTCCATCACGTGAATTGGTGTGGTTTTAATAAAACTACCCACTACTCTCATGGCTTGGTTCTGTAATCTATCTAATTTTTCTAAGTGAGTTTTTGCACTGTTATCATAGAAAATGCTTCCATAATCAATACGGCTTCTAATTAAAGTTAGATAAAGTCTTCTTAAATATTTTGGATGCACACCCCAACTCGAACCGGCCAACACTTTAAAGATTTTAATGAATTTGAGAACTTTTTGGCTAATCTCATTTATATGTTTTCCCCATCTGAGAGAACGGTCCAACCACACACCAAGATATCGTACCGTGTCCACAACCTCCAAACTATTACCTCTAATTGACAAGTTAACCGACCGTCTCCTATAGCCTCTGTCAAAAATACAAATTTTACTCTTATTTGATGATATGTTGAGATTAAGGGAATCAAATTGATCACATAAGATATTTAACGCTTCCTGTAACTCAGCGGCTGCTTGATCAATATTATCACAAGTTATATAAAGTACGTAGTCATCAGCGTACTGAGAGACAGTTATGGAGCTGGGTATTGCTTTACAGATATGGATGGTCGCAATATTGAATAGTAATGGCGAGAGGGGGTCACCCTGTGCCAAGCCCCTTCTGGCAATTCTAGTTACAGTATTATCTATGCCACTAATTGATAAATACCTTTCCTTAAGAAATTCCCATAGATATCTACAGTATTGTGATCCCACACAAAGTTGGTCCAAGGTTAACAGAAGAGCGGTGACGTCAACGTTATTGTAAGCGTTATCGATATCAAGGAAACATCCGATAGTCACAAGTTTTTTTGAAAAACCAATTTGTATTTTCGAGGTTAGCAAATTTAAATTATCTAGACATGAGCGAGCTTTCCTGAAACCTACAGTTTCTTCCGCAAATAATCCCCTACTTTCTATGTACCACTCAATTCTCTTATTAATAATGGAATGAAAGATTTTACATGGACAGGACATTAACGAAATAGGTCTTATTGCAGAAGCAGAAGTCAAATCTCGACCTGGTTTGGGGATTGGTACTATGCGTACTTGGCGCCATTGTTCAGGAACAAAATGTAACGATAAAAACAAATTATAAAGATGTAGTAAAATATTTTTAGCAAGGTCAGGGAGATTTTTAATCATTGAAAATGAAATATCATCGTAGCCCGGTGCAGTATCCTTAGATTTCACACATTTGTCAAACTCCTGTCTTGTTATATCTATTTCCAATTTATGATTTAGAGAGGAAAAGGTAGGTCGTGGGGGACATGTAAAATCAGGAGCTAAATTAAAGAGGACTTGTTCAGCCAACGTCTCCTCCACATGGAGTCGAGCTGAACGATATCCCTTCAGCCAGCGCATGCGTCGCCACATGTCACTAGCCGAAGTGACCTCATCCACTGAAGAACAGAACTTACGGAATCCTTCCTTACTAGCCCTTCTAGTTAGTTTTTGAGCTTCACGAGTTTTTTCTCGTAACAATTCTAAATTATCTGGAGTTGGGTTTTTTCTAAAACGTGTTAAAGCTAATCGTCTTTCCGCCACCGCTTTAGACAACATCGGATTCCAATAAGTCTTTGGTTTAAATTTACTACAGGGGTTTTGGCTAAATTTAAAATAAGGAATGCTTACATCTGCTGCCCTGTTGATGATATCTAAAAAGGAATTATAAGCTTCTTGGGGATTAACAGGCAAAGTATAGTCAACTAGTGCGTCTTGAATAAAGTTACGGTAAGCTGTCCAGTCGGCTTTTGTGAAATTTCTTTTCTTTATGGTACGTGGAACATAATTATCTGACGTCTTCAGTTTGATTATCATGTGGTCACTGCCTAGGGATTCATTAGTTACGCTCCACTCAAACATTAGACATACGTCTGAAGAAACAATAGACAAATCAGGAGCCGATTTTTGTAGAATTCCATTAACTAGCTTTACTCGAGTCGGCTTACCGTCATTCAAAGTTACAAAACTATGGTCAATTAAAGAGTCAAAAATTTGAGTACCTCTTTGATCTGTTTTCGTGGACCAACTTGAGTGATGACCATTGTAATCTCCTAAAATTAGGGTTTTAGAGTTAGCTATAGAAAACAACGATTCCCAATCACTTTGTGTAGTGCGGACGTTAGGTGGGCAATAAATTGAAAAAACATTTTCAATGGAACTACAGTTAAAAATTTTAACATGAACTATCTCGATACCCGGATTTGTAGTAGTACTGCGACATTGTTGTGCCTTGATAGATTTATGAGCCAGAATTGCAACTCCTCCGTATGAATCTGGCCTGTCGCAACGAAACACGTTATAATCTTTTATATTAAAGTTACAGTCAGAATTCAGCCACGTTTCGCATAGGGCGGCAATGTGAACTTTTTCCAAAAACAAGATTTGTTCTAAATCAATTTTTTTAGGTAGTACACTTTGTGAGTTCCATTGCAAAATGTTTATTTTAATAGTATTCATTACTAAAATATTTTTTAAACGAAAAACAACTCTTAGGTATTAACTTCTTTAGAAAATAAGATATTGCCCACTCCACGGTAATTTGAACAACAGATATAATTTTGTCTTTAAAAGAGTCAGTCCTCACAAATAAAATGTATTTAATTTTATCTACCAGCCATCCAAATGAATTACTGTCTTTCGAATCCTCATTTGTGTCGTCTTCAGAAGCGTATCCCCTGCACGTATCCTCCTGAATGTCCATATCACCTTCCCGGGCATGGGGAGCTTCGGATTGAGGTGATTTTTCCTGCTGTTTTTTCTTATTATTTTTCTTAATTGATTCTTCTTCTTTCTCCTTCTGTGGTCTATCTGACTGTGACTGTGGTACATTGTCTCTTTGCGTGGATATAAGTTTTTTAGTTGGTATAGGGCGTGCTGTTTTTTGGGCGTAAGTAGTTTTTGATTGTAACACAGGTGACATAGGCGTAGTTGAGGTGGAAGTAGCTGCTTGCGTAACTGCGTCTCCCTCATAGGACGGTGGTAGGGTCTGCGTTATGACATCTGCCTCATAGGGGGGTGCAGGAGGAGGTTCATACATACCCATGGCTTTTCTATAAGAAACATTAAACTCACTCATTATACTGCGTATTTTCTTTTCCTTTATGTACACAGGGCAAGTTTTGTCCAATGACATGTGATTCTTTAAGCAATTAACACACTTAAAATAATCTGTTTTACAGCTATCAACATTATGTTTACCTGCGCATTTCGGACATGTAACTTTAATTGTCGGACACATTTTAACCGAGTGACCATATCTCCAGCACCTGGAACATTGTGTAACAGGAAAAACGTAAGGTTCTACCAAAACTCTCATTTCGTATATAAGAACATAAGGGGGCAACGACGGTCCGTCAAATCCTATTCTCCATGTTTCGCTATCGGTCCATGTGTCTGCTTCTCTATCCCTTCGTTGTAGGCGTTTTACATTCACGACCTTACATGCACTTGATAAACATGTAAGTAATTCGTCCTCCGAGATGTCTAAGTCGATATTTTTAATGACTCCATAAGATAGTCCAACTTCAAAAGGCCGCTGAAATCGCCATCCTAAACCACTAAAATGATCGGAGTTGATTAATTTCTCAGCGCTGTCGGCGTTGTTAAAATCAATAATAATTTTGTACGGATTTATATGTTTCACTTTGGTGATATTTAATATTCCTTGTTCCTTAAATAATTTAGCTAGGGCGAATTGTTTAGGAACTTTATCTTTACAAGTAATACTTAATTCCGTAATCCCTCTTACTTCTCTCATCCTGTGTTTTCTACTCCTAACTTCACTCCATTCATCCTCTTCTCTTCCTCTTTTCGTAGGTCGCAATCTGTCTGACGGTGTGTCGTTGTCTTCCATTTCAAATAATTGTGTTAAGTCTTCTGAATGTGTATTTTCTTCGTCGTCCATTATAACCGTGTTGATTAAGTCTTCATTATGATTCTCGTCCGTATTCATTACTCATAAAGTGTAGATTCGCGCGAGCGATAACCGATGACTCGGCCGAGCGGCCGATCAAGGTAGGTAGGCGCACAATAAATAACGATGTAATTAGCTAATGACCGCAAAAACACGTCTAAGCAACACCGTACGCGCTTCGACACTGATTTTAGTATGTTGCTTGTAGAATAAATCTGATAAAAAATCAGAATGATATTTTATATAGTATGGTTTTTATTGTAAAAAGAAAGTTTTTAGAGGTATTTTCATGATTTTTTTCCATCGTATCAAAATAGTTGTATTATGTTTTCAGTACAATATGTATCTAGCATATATCCTGAAGAATATCATATATTTTTCTGATTTTGTTTACTGATGTCGATCATACTTTTATTGTCTCTAAAACTTGCGTTTTTTGTGTATAGGTCCTGTAAGCCCCTTAAGCGTGAATACCTAACAGACAGACAGACAGACACACTTTCGCATTTAAAATATTAGTACCAATGGATAAATAAAGGTTAAATATATTATTGAAACAAAAACTAAATCCTTCAAGACTTAATAAGAGAGAGAGACAGACTCATTTATGTAGAAAGATAGAAATTAGACTTCTCAAAACTTTGTCATAGAAGATTTTGGGCTTTCCCAAAAAAAGCCGTATTGTCATTTGTACAAACTCCATATCCTAGGTGTAAGGAAAAAAGCGTTGAGGAAATGAACCTGTAACCACTATTCTTTGTATTTTATCCCTATTAAACTCAGACATAATAGACATGAAGTTGCTATCTAAAAATGCTTGTATGTAATAATAATAGGTGCACAGTGCAATCTCACTGACCGCTTTGCAATGCAACGTTAATAGTCTAATACCACAGTTTAACAAATAGGTACCTCCTGTAATAGGTCCCCAGCCCTAAAGACCAGTACTTATTCCCAGCAATTTCCAAGTCCAAGGACAGGACTTAATAAGTTTTTGCCTGGGAGCGGCGAGGGAGATGACTCCGTTCTGCTTGGCTGGGTCAGGGGACCTAGTCGCTACATGAGCCACATCTGGTTATTTGCTACATGGGTCATACATTATTTAGTCTGCAGACATTTACTAATGAGGTACTTTGATGAAATACTAATACTAAAAAGACTATCTTGGGAGTTTAATAAATGAAGGGCACAGGGAAAGAAGGATCGTCGTCAGGCATATCTCATTATGAGATAATAAAAAAAACTGATTAACTAATTAATGCACTTTATTAAAAAAATAATGACGCTTATATTATTATTAATACTACAATAACAGGGCATTAATATGTATTATAGTGTGTAACCTATTTGATATTATTTTTATAGATCAAAGTCCATAAGACAATGACCTTTTTTAAAACAGCAGGGGTGACTACGATCTTTCTTTCCTACCTACATCCATACTAGCTTTTATAGGCTCTGGTGTGTAAACTGATCTTTTTATGCGTTTTCGGGTTACAGGGCCAAATAGTTTAGTAGATTTTCTACTAGATGGCATTGTTATTTGAATATTGAAACAATGATCCTTCTTTCCCTGTACCTTTCAAATGTTATCTAATTATCTTAAGAATAAATAATCGACGTCCTTGGCGGAAGCTTGCTAAAAACCCAAGGACCAATTTTGATAACACAGAACAAATATTTCCAGGCAAATTTTATCTTTAAATAATAAGGACATTTTAATGCAAGGTCTTAAGGTCAAACTCGTCAAACCTTTTGGCTAGGTAAGCGATAACTCTCTGAGTCAGAATCTAGGCAAACTCAAAGCATTTATTTCAAATAAACCAATTACCTACAGGCAGTCAGAGAAATGAACCTAACTGCTCATTCCAAAGAGTGGTAGGTACCTTTTGGAGACGAACGGGCACGAAACTCCACGGACACTCTTTTAAATCAAAATAGCTAATAGCCACGATAGCAATTGGTAAAAATGTCTTTATCTTAATACATGTATTAGAATCATCTCAATGATATCCAAGCTCTTTCAAGCCCTCTCATTCGAGACCAAAGAAACAAGAACAAAGGTTTTAAAGGATGACACATACACATACTTAGCAAATATATAATAATGCCTGCTTGGGAGCCGCAGAGATGAATCGTCACGCCCGGCTGGCTCCGAGGGTCAGCCCACAGCTTTTACGATTATGAAGACAGGTTAGACTGAGCTCTTGTCTTTTATTTTTTAGTTGTACCATGGAATTTAGCTCCTCGGTGAGTACATAAGTTTATAGACATGTAATACATGTTTCAAGATACATGTCATGATACTATGGGATATATATAATATAGTTTTAGAAGACCATTAAGATTTTATTCGGAAGGTTTTTCCTTATTTTGACAATGTAAGTATTTGAATTAACACAAATAAACGGCTTCTTATATAATTATAGCCCTAGCTCCCACCCACCCCTTTGCATCGCATCGCCTGCCCGCGATTTCACTTCTTTTTTTCTCGGCTCTCAAGAGTCCTAACGTGATGTTAAATAACTTGTAACCTTCCTCAAGAACTGGGCTATCAAATGCAAAAATTATTTTTCAAATCCGACGGGTAAGTTCCAGAGATTAGCGGGTTCAAACAAACTCTTTAACCTTATTATTTATTGTAGATATAAGATACATCAGGATTAGACGGATGACTTTTCTTAGGCTAACAAAAAAACCTTTTTTTTTTCATTAATTTATGTAATAAATCCATAATGTTACAGAGTTTTATTTTCACATTACACCTGTATTTTTAACAATGTATTTGTATTAACACAAATGACTACTACAACATTAAGCATAATAAATAACAGTAGAATGTATTTACGGTCTTATAGCTAAAAGCTTATAAACTTTGCAATGCACAATGTATCAGTCAATATTTTTTATATTTAAATGGATGCCCGATCAATATCTCTACATAAACTTTTACCTTCAGTTTTTCATCGTCTACGATATGAATTATATCGTAACAGCATTGGAATATGATAATAAACCAATAACATTGAATTAAAATTCACATATTCATATCTAAAATTCACTTTGTCTCACGCAATCATTCGTATATCGTATGTTGCGGCTGTGTCGCGTAAAGCAATCGGCGACGCGACGCCATGTTTTTTTTCCCGCCAACATTATGCAGACAGCTGTTAACCCATATTTTAATTAGCGCTGTTACATTTACGTTTATGAACGTAGTAGGTTACTGGACGTAGTAAATAAGGCTGTCTGGCTGTTTGTTAATTCATAAATTACGGTTTGAAAGAGTTATGCGTTGAAAGTTTTAGTTCTACGTTTTTATTCAATTAAACTGAGGATAATTAACCAATTGATAAAATCGAAACACCCACTTACTGAATCATTTCAAACTTAGAAGCATTGCTAAGTTTTTTTTTATTTTGTTTGCTACTGTTGCCAATTTAGTCTTTTGGTTAGTCAATAAAGGAAAGTAAAAGACCAGAATAACTGGCAGCTAAAATGGCGGGAAAGGGCGAGTGAAAAAATATTTTAGTGTCCACTTTTTTATTCCGCGTTCCGTTTCGTCACGCGATCACCGTGTCGGCATAATTTTTTGTTATTATTTCGTGAAATTGTGTATTTATTTCGTTATCTCCCGTTTTGTTGGCAATTAATTTTGTTTTCGTTTTATGCCACGTATTCATACTTCTTCGTATTTAGACGGAAAATATTTGAATTAAGTAGGACGTAAAAGGCTATTATGGCCTTTTTCCTTGAACAGGTTGTGTAAGAATTTTAAGAAATGAATGTGCTAAATATACGAATTTTCATGTAGGATTTATGTCATTTAGTGATAAACTGTACGTCATAATTTCCTTCGTAATCAAACATTAATTAATATGTATTTGTTTTACTAAGGAAATAGTTTAGAAACCCAATACTTTAATTAAATTAAATGTTCTATTAAGTTGTTTAGCTATTTAGGTATGACATTAATAGTGATTTGATACCAAGCGTTATAAATATAATTATTATAAATATGTTTGTCTCGTATTATTTCTCATTTTGATCCTTCCCCCTCCTTTTTCGATTCCCCTCCTTTTATATACTCGTACTTACATATTATTATTATTACTTTAAGACTAGCTAGCTTTTTAAATATGTTTGATGTAAATATAATAAAATAATCAAAGTAATATTAGAGTTTCATGTACTCTTCAATCAAGTTCCCCACACCAACTTTCCACAATTCCCTACGCCATCGCCAGTACAAAAATCAATACCCATTCCACGCTATTCTTATGCTTCGGAAGTTAAAACAGAAAAAAAAAGAAATTGGAAAACAAACAAGATGAGCGTCCGTCGATTGGTGGACGCGACGTTGCCGTTCTGGCATCCCGCCGAGATGCGCAGCACCTGTCTCTCTCACACGTAAAGCTATTCGTATTGCTGTCTCTTTCCACAAATGTCCGCAGGATCGTCTCGCTTGAAGACGTAACAGAGATATTTTATCCGAAAGCTTTGAACTTCGAACGCGTCGTTCGTTTTTATTTTGAACTGAGAACCAATGGCGGTTGAGAGAAATTCTTGTATTGCTTGTTTTTGTTTGAAGTAATTAGGTAGTGTAATTTAGATGGATATTGATAATGACGATTTTGTTCAGCCAAGAATTGGATTGGTAATGCCTTTGTTATATCATAAAATTATATAGCTCAAGACAATGGAGTAAGCACATATCAAAGATTATAGTGGGACTTTCGGCTGCAGATAGTTAACAAAGGTCGTCCGATAGAACATGATAATCGTCTGGGACATATTGGACAAATGGTGCGAGAAAGAAATCCTGCCCCTAGGAATGTTAAAGACCTAAAAAATTGGTCACGTCAAAATTAACAAGTACATATATATAAATGATTCCAGGTGTCCATCCTTCCAAAAGGTAGTTTCGTATGAAAAAGAATGGGCAAGAAACTGATCCATGGTAAGACTCTTTTAAAATGTTTTGTATAATGTAATGTACGTAAGTGTTAAAGTGACTTTAATTTAGAATAATGTATATAAAGTCACTTTTCGTATCTCTGTCTGTGGGAACGCGGTGTTCTAAGTATGCAACGGATTTTGATCCGGATAGAATTCATTTCGGAAGGTATTACATACTTATAAAACAGCAATATTAAAGTTAAACATAATAAATAAATCTCAATGTTTTCTAAGTCGTAAAAATCGTGTGAAACAGGTGCGGGTCGTTAGTGACAGAATTAAATTATGTTGATAGACATAGTGCTCATAGTGATGACACAATCTCGAGACGCGTCCTCATCTAACACATAATGGTAGAGATATCAGATCGGGGCAGGTCGATGGGTTCAGGTTCAAGGCCATGCATTGTTCTTTTGTTACCAGCGTTTGGTTCAGACAGTCTCGAGACAAAAGCTTTGGCGTTTAATGTGAGCGAAATGTTCTAGACATTAATGTGAGGTGGTAAATGTTATCGAATTTTAATTCATGTTACTCTGTATTTAGCTTATGTAAGTCAATCTTCATTATCTATGACAACTCCTGTGGGGTAATTCATCATCATCATCATCATTTCAGCCGAAACTCGTCCACTGCTGGACATAGGCCTCCCCCAAGCACCTCCACATCGACCGGTTCTGTGCTTCTCGCATCCAACGGGTTCCTGCGGCCTTCACAAGGTCGTCGGACCACCTTGTGGAAGGCCTTCCAACGCTACGTCTTCAGGTACGCGGTCGCCACTCCAGAACCTTTCGGCCCCATTGGCCATCTGTCCTCTGAGCATTGTGCCACGCCCACTGCAACTTAAGTTTGGCAATTCTTCGGGCTATGTCGGTTACCTCGGTTCTCCTGCGGTTCACCTCATTTCTAATTCCATCACGCAGGGGAACTTCGAGAATAGCCCTCTCCATTGCCCTTTGGGTAACTGGCCTTTTTATAAGGCCCATTGTGAGGGACTACGTTTCAGTGCCATAAGTCATCACTGGCAACACGCACTGGTCAAAGACTTTCGTCTTGAGACACTGCGGCATGTGGGACGAGAAGATATTGCGTAGCTTCCCGAACGCTGCCCAGCCGAGACGGATTCGACGATTAACCTCTTGTGAGGTCTCTCTTGCTATGTCCTAATCCTAACCCTGCAGGCTCCATGACCATAAGATACTTTTATCCCGGTAGTACTTACGTTCCTGTGGGACAATTCCCGAGCTCAACACGAGCAAAGGTGCGGCTAAAAGCTAGTAGTCAATAAATACTGCAGGATCAGACAAAACTAATAACACTTTCTAAATGCAAGCTGAACTATAAGCAAAGTAAAGGCAGTAAAGTATTCTGTCACGCGAACTTGACACCTTGCGATGTTATAGTGCATTCGCTGTTGTTGGCTATGAGTTTGACTGTGTATTTCGTAGCTATGATTGAAGACTTGAATTATTTGTGTAGTAAAATTAACAAGATGTTTATTGTTTTGAGGATTTGAGAACCTGCTGCAGCTATTTGAGAATAATCTGGTCGACAACATGCGACATTATAAATTGTCAGGTAAAAATCTCATCTAATGGCTTACAGGAAAATATTGAGAAATGATTGCAATTGAAGAATTTTAGAGCATGTTTTTGCTAAGCATGGATGAAGAATAATGAAGATAGCTGATAAGCAAAACTTTTGGGAATCCTTCGATGATAAAAATGGATTGGCCAGCCAAATTGAATATGGCAATTGACAAAAGAGTGGGTGAAAATACTGAGATAGATACTCGTAAGTAAAAGAAAAAGAAAAAAAAAACGTGAGGTAGACGATTGTTAGGCATCTACCTACTTTGGTAATCTATTGGGTTCACGGAGGTACCTATATTCAGAAGAAATTCTTCTTTACCAAAAAAAAAACAGACATAGACAAAAGACAAACGAAGTATGTAATATAAAGCTTGACAATATGCGTGTCAATAAAGGCATTCTAATTGTTAAGCCCTTGCTGCCCTTCAATAAAACACTGATGTTGCATGTAGAGAAATAAAAGGTGGATCTTCTGGACAATAAATCGAAAACTCGACTTAAAACCGCCGATAATTATTCACTGCTACTTTTGTACCTACAAAGTTCGTCTCTAAAGGTCTGACTGTTTGTGTATGTGAGTATTTGAGAATGTTTGTAAACGCAACCATAGTACAGGAAAAAATACTAGTGCGGGGCAGGCAATGATAAAAAAAAAAGTTATGTCCTGACCGTATCAGGTGGTCATCGATTTAAGCTTGATCAGTAATGGTCGGTCAACTAGTGTTTAAAATATAAATAAACCTAGAATGGAAAATAAAGTAGGCTTGAAGGAATTTTTTTTTTTTAAACGTTACCCCACACTAGGAATTACTCCTGTATCGTGGGTGCGTTTACAAACATTCAAATTCACATACACAAACAGCCAGACCCGAAACAACTACCTGTAGGCAATACAAATATTTGTTCCGTGCGGGAATCGAACCCGCGACACGCAGCGCAGCAGTCGATCACTCAGCCACTGCGCCAACCGTGTCGTCAAAAAGCTAGCATTGGACCTCGACAAGCTAGCAAAAAAGTTAGCATTGGACCTCGACAATGCTGCATTGATCAGAGGCCCTAGTGTACGGCGATATTTATCAAGCTATATATTTCCAGTTTTAGCTCACCTGAGCTTGCATTGTATAAGCTTTTCATACAATGAGACGACAGCTTATACTGGAAATGTAGAGCTTGATATATGTCGTCGTGAGTATGAGCGCGTCATGTAATCGTAAGGTGAGTGATTTTGAAACAGGAAACATTCGTATTGTACCAACACATCAAGCTACTACAATCTGTTAAATTTCTTTAATAGATTTTCAACTTTATCGCTAAAGCATAAGGTTCAAAGTTGATTGGGAAAATTTTACAGTTTCGGGTAGCTTGATGTGCTGGCGTCTGTACGTACTTTTATAGTGGTTTAGTTTAGACTTTATTCACAGCTAACATAATCAGCTTATAATATTTCCACTGCTGCGACACAGGCATCCTCTCTTCGATAAGAAGTGGGCCGTAATCTACCACGCGGACCCAGTGCGGGATGGTAAAAGTCACATGTCTTCGAGTTTTTGGCTCTAGGACATACCAATTTCCTCACGATGTTTGCGTTTTCCTTCACCTTTTTGAGAGCAGTGGTGACGAAACTATTTATAGAAAGTAAAGCACCAACTTGTAAGTCGGGGCCGTTACCACTGGGCCACCACTGCTCTTTCTCCTTCACATCTATGGATTACACTAATTGTACAGACGCCAGCACATCAAGCTACCCGAAACTGTCAAATTGTCCCAATCAACTTTGAACCTTATGCCATAGCGATAAAGTTGAAATCTATTAAAGAAATATGACAATCGTAGAAGCTTTATGTGCTGGCGTCTGTACTTTGGTGTGTCAGCATTCTTAATCTTGTTGGTCTTTAAAAAAGTAGACCAAAGCTTGTATTGGACTTCAACATTGATGAGGTCTCTATAGCTATAATACAAAATATCTCCCCATACACAGGATTTTGTAATATCATTATTCTAAAAGAGTGTCCTTGGAGTTTCTTGCCCATTCTTCTTCATAGAGATCTACATTTTGTAATGGGCAACTAGCTTCAACTTTCTGACGAACTGACCGACTCTTTGGCAATTCAAAGTGCCTGTAAATAGTTTGATTCAAATAAATACTTTGAGTTTGAGTTCGTCGGAAACAAATCGATGTACATTACACTGTTAAAATAATAATTTGTTAAATAAAATAATGTAAAGTTACTTGTAAACCTCTCCGGCTATAAATCGCCCTCATAGTGAGTAACGGTCGACTCCTCGCAACTGTCTTTCGAGAAAGGGATGCTCGTAGTCGCGTGAGCAATCGACTGAGACGGACCTTGAAAGGTATAGAGGTGAAAGTGTTTTGTTTTAATATTAAACAGAGAACGGAGTAACGATAAAATAAGATAACGTAACTTTAGCTGGACTAACTCTAAAGTGATGTATAATAAAATCAGCCTATAATGTTCCCAATGCTAGGACAAAGGCCTCAGCATAGAGGGAGTGGCACTTGGGCCCAGTGCGGGTTGGTGGATGTCACATGTCCTCGAATTTTCGATTCTAGGACATGCCGGTTTCCTCACGATTTTTTCCTTCACCGTTTTGAGAGCAATGGTGATGAAATAATTTTACACAAAGTAAAGCACCTGTCTGGGTATGAATCTACGACCTACAAACTCGTAAGTTGCGGCTGTTATCACTGGGCCATGATAAGATTCCTTTAATATTTAATAAATCCATCTTTTGTCCAAGTCATAAATGATGGTGGAATTCTGAGATAACGGCTAATAGAAATATTTAGCAGAAAAAAAGGTACCCCAAATAAATTGGTACGAGGGCAGCAAGATGGTGATGATAGTCTTCTAGCCAAGATGTTACGAAAAAGTTGTCTCTAAATCATGTAACGTCATTTTAATTTTTAGATGATTCGTCACTTATAAGATGATAAAAGTCAACTTTTCAACATATACAGCACCCCTAATTTCGTAACACAATCTGAATTGAAGGATGTTGCTAATCAATTTGTCGTTTTAGGTTGATCGATCAGCAGTGCGATTCTGTAACCATCTGACCGTGAAAACTTAGGTGAAGTGAGCGTGGAGTGAGCTGTCAATAGTATCAATTCCTAGCAAAAACAAACTCACTTCACCTAAGTTTTCACGCTGAGATTTTTACAGAATCTACCGGCTAGTTAAGCTACGCTTGCCGCGGTCCGTGCATGGGTGACACACTACATACCGAGACCCCTCCGTGCCTCGGAAAGCACGTTAAGCCGTTGGTCCCGGCTGTCACTCGTGGATCTTTGACAGTCGTTAAGTGTCGTCAGAAGCCCGAAAGTCTGACAACCAGTCTTACCAAGGGCTATAGTATTTACCCAGTAACTGGGTTGTGGAGGTCAGATAGGCAGTCGCTCCATGTAAAATACTGGTATTCCGCTGCATCTGGTTAGACTGGAAGCCGACCCCAACATAGTTGGGAATTGGCTAGGCAGATGATGATGATGATGTTCGAACTATTAATTGTCTGCTCAACAACGTAAAAAACGCAATTAATGTTGTTAAACTGTTAAAATGCAAGCCATTCCTATGATTCCTACTGTTTATGTGTTACGCAATTACACCGCTGGACTAAGGTATGCAAAGATACCCAGAAGTGAAACAGGACTAGGGGGCCTAAAAAGGCCACTTTGGCAGAATCATAAAAGGATAACATTATGAATCATATTATGGCGAAAACAGACCGTGTTTTTCTTTTCTTCGCTGCAGCACGTAGGTATAATATAATCAAAGAGATTGGGATTGAATTTGGATTGGATTGGTTGGTATTTTAGCACAGACAAAAAAAAAATAACTGAAAAATCCTTCACCAATGGGATTTGATACGATTAACTTAACAGTTAACTGTCGATTATGATTCATAATGTTATCCTTTAATGATTCTGCCAAAGTGGCCTTTTTAGGCCCCTAGGTCCTATTAAAGTAATCGTTATAATTTCTTCTATAAATAAAATAGTTATGTGGACCTCTCCGGCTATAAATCGCCCGCGTAGTAAGTAACGGTCGATTCTTCGCAACTGTCTCTCGAGAAAAGGATGGTCTGTAGTCGCGTGCGCAGCCAGCTGAGACGGGCTGTGGAATGTGTAGAGGTGGCTTTCAGAAGTTCGTCATAGTTCAAAGATACGAATGGTATTAGGATCATGAATGCAAAAAGTGTTGTTTGCGCGATTTAAGACCATCAAGACACAGAATGCAATTTTCTTAAAATTCTGTTATACATAGTTAGGTCCTTCTAGGTTTCACTTTGAGCGCCTCCGTTGCCCCGTAAGCACGTATTCACAGCAATGGCGTAGGTTTGCTTTCAAGAAATACTAGTAGAGGTAACTGATAGTCGAATTGTACTTATTATTGAATAAATACACAGGATTCGCTTGAGCTACTAATTTTCCTTTTGTACTTCTTGACAGCCATTAAAAATATAAATAGAAAGAAAATACGTTTATTTGCGGCAAACATGACGCAAAAAAATAAAAAAACACAAACATAAGAAAAACAAAATAACAATTTGGGAAAAAGTATGCGTCACACATCTACGCAAAACGGCCATCGCTCAGCATAATGCTAAGACCCTAAACGATAAATGAAAGCCATTACGGCTTTAGTAGGTTTCAAATAACGAATCATTATCCACAGCTCTGAAGGCCAATTTCCCGTAATTATAAACGTTCAAAAATTTGTCGCAATCCCATCTCAGCCACAATAAAGGCTCCTTCAAACAGGCGCGACACGACACGCGACACAAAGGCACCGCAAGTCGCGCAACGAGCGGCGCCTTTGTGTCGCGCGAGATTATATCGCGCGTCGCGCCTGTTTGTAGGAGCCTTAAGTGTCAAAAACTTGTCAAAAATGTAGGAAAATCAGAGGTATTTTTGACAAATTGAGACAGATCAGACTGAACGTTCTTAAAATTACGAGAATTATCCTCAGATTTTGTTTTAAACATATAACATCATCCTAGCCTTTTCCCAAATATGCTACTACAAAGTACAATGCGTGCCATGAAAGATGAGACTTGACACACCACGTGGTTTGACATGCGCAGTACACGATTTTAGGTATCTTTAGCGGTATGAGGTCTGAGTGCGGGACGGGACCGGACGTCATAGGGGTGGCGGAAAGAGCGGGGGAGGCGGGGTCAAGTCTCATCTTTCGTGGCGCGCATTGTAACTACATATACCAATTTTGTTTAACCCTCTAGAATCTCTATCAGTTCCTAGTTCTACATGACAGGTGCGTAAGCGCGTCACCTTTGAGAAAAAATGGCGGCAGCGGGGGAGAGACCCTCATGTGTCACGATATACTTTTTTATACTCGAATTAATACTTACTATCTTATGGTGGTTGTACACTGGCTTTTGTGGGGTATTAAAATTGTAAGAGGCCTTTATTGAAAGATATTATGATTGATTTTAGAGAAAAAAGGTAAGTCAGGTAGTTTTTGGCAACTATTAATTTATTATTGTGTGACTTCTGAATCAAAGCCTTTTGATTAGAAGATTGATTGAAGTGGTCTTTAAAGTGATTTAAGGACCCGCAGTGCGATTCTGTAACTCGCACCGTGAAAACTTAAGTGAAGTGAGCGTGGAGTGAGCTGTCAATAGTGTCAATTCCTAGCAAAAACAAACTCCCATCACCTAAGTTCTCACGGTGAGATTTTTACAGAAACGACATGCAGCACCCTTAATTACGTAACAAACTATCAATCGCAATCTGAATCATTTTGAAGGATATTGGTAATCCATTGCTTCAATATGTTCGAAAAATTTGTCTGGGCAACAACGTTAATAACGCAATGAATGTTGTTGAACTGTCAAAATGAAAGCTATTCCAACAGCCGGTCGATTCTGTAAAAATCTCACCGTGAAAACTTAGGTGAAGTGAGTTTGGTTTTGATAGGAGTTGACACTATTGACAGCTCACTCCACGCTCACTTCACGTAAGATTTCACGGTGAGATTTTTACAGAATAGCGCCGCTGTTCGTGTATTACGCAATTAACCCGCAGTACGTACCTCAAAAGTTTCTGATATCTTTTGCAAAATCAGTTTGCGTATACTATCCCATTCCCCAAGCATTATCTAAGGTAATTGATATTGATTTATACAGAACAGCTTTTCACAGCAGAGAAAATCTGTGCCTCTTGATGGAAACCGTTCCTGAGACTGAAAGATACCTTTTAGTCAACTCTTGCACACAGTATGGCTAAGATGGTGATGATACGTTCAGGACCAAAGGATTTTGTTTCATTAGAGAAAAGTACAGACGCCAGCACATCAACCTACTACAATCTGTCTTTCTTTAATAGATTTTCAACTTTATCGCTAAAGCATAAGGTTCAAAGTTGATTGGGAAAATTTGACAGTTTCGGGTAGCTTGATGTGCTGGCGTCTGTACTTATTCAACAGAATGATGTCTCGGAAAGAGTCCTTATAACGTCCTTAAGAGGAATGCACTAAGAGACTATTCAAATTTTCTAACGCTTTTTGCAATTTGCAGGTCAGTGTCAGGTTGCATGTTGAATAATATATTTATGCTTATGATAATGATGGCTTTATAGAATTATAATCTCTAAGATCAGTAATAGATTTGGCCTCAAATGTCATGATTTCATGAAATAGTCGTTCAATGATTTTTATGATTATAATTCTATAAATATCGGCCACGAATCATATTTAGTTCAACATACAACCATACTCACCTGCAAATTGCAAAAAACGTAAGAAACATTTGAATTTCGAAATTCAAATGTTTCTTACGTTCTTAAAAAAAATATTTCGTTTCATCATCATTAACAACCCTGTTCCTCGCAATTTATCACCCCATACTTTACGTAATTCAATATGTCTTTTACAAATAACAGTCTTTTACACATCGTATAAGTGTCCAAGAACCTTTAAAATAAGCTATCTCCCTGTCCAGAATATAAATAGTTAATTTCGTAACTGCGGTTATTTTAACTACTTTATCGTGAGTCGTGACCGGCGCACGCGCAACTTCTATTGGATTTCACTTTAACTCTACACCTGGCAAGAAAGGGTAATTTTTACAAAATTATTACTTGTAAGGTGACAACTGGGTTTATTTATTATAATACCTTTTAATTCTTTGAGAGAAATTGCTTATAGTTAGTGTATTTTGTTGTAGAATGTTTTGAATATTTTGCTCGTATATTGTAATTAGTTTTAACTAAAATGTCAGAGATGACCTTTGAAATACAATGGAGCGTTTTAATCAAAAAGAATTGTGTTAGGTAATAAATTCAGGCAAAAACGTTAAATAACACTTTTGCTTTTGCAACTGCAGAATATGAATAATAATTAATAGTTCTAACGACTAGTAAATAATAAGAACAAACTCTAATTTCATGAAAACACACATTATCCTTTACTCTTTGAAGGAAAAATTGAGCTATGTCTATTATACCTACTTTTCCTAGAACATCAAATGCTGGAAACAAATGTTATCTGTGATTCTAAATTTATCCTTTAGCAATTATTATCAAAGCATAAAAATTACAAGACAAGCAAGACAGTTTACAGAGCATTTTACGGACTGCCTCGTTTCTCGTTCGTCTAGTGCACAGAACAGATAAAATAACACCTCTTTTATCTGGTTTGTGCTATAAAGTCGTCGCAAGTGCTACCACTATGCATAAACTCCTGGGTCTGATCTGATTCCCTGGTCGAGCAGTGTTATTGAATTTTTTATCAGGAATTTCTCATTTAGCAGCAGTGAGAATACAAAGAGTATATATACCTAAGTACCCAGGTACCATTATCTACCCAAGTAAATATCTCTTATATACTCTACCTCGTCTCGCCACCCAATACATAAAGTGCCCATAATAAACAATGTATGTATCGGCTCTTTATATAAACACATGATGAAAATGAAAATATTATCACAGCGAGGATCTTTGATCGATTTGTTTTGATTTCAGCACGGGCCGAAGCAATAACATGAGGAACGAATGTATTATATGAGTTGTCAGAAAGTCATAATAGTCTCGTTTATTTGAAAAACTTTACGGTATTTTCAGGTTCCACCTGAGATTGTTATGTGTTACTCATTGGTTGTGATCTTTGTGTGAAGATAGATTGTTTTTCTTATACTATGTGTTCGTTTAAAAATGTATCAACGGATTTTCTTTCCCGTTCTTCTCCTTAGGAACCTACTACGCTTTAGAATGGGAGGCTTTTTTTTTCAGGATGTGAATTCATCAAATGACACCTCCCGCTCTAAGTGGAGCGGAAGGTAGTGTCAGACTCTTACTGACTAAAACCCACCCGTGTTCCTTCCTTAGCCCTTTATTTTCAGAGCCAGCGGGAACCCTTTCGGACAATCCCACTGACCCGGCAGAATAGGAGGCTAGCTTCATGTTTCTGATCGATCGACTCCTTGACAATTCAAAACTGCCTGTAAATGGTTTAATTGAAATAAACGCTATGCCTTTGAGTTTGACTTTACACCTAAATGATGGATATGAAAGATTGTCTACCTTATGTCAAATAGTAGGTAACCTCCGCCTAATATTGAAGTGAAAACATTTTTAGGCGCGTTGGGCATTTTTTGAGATGGGAAAAACCATTGAACTCGCGCCACTGTTATTACCAGCAACACCGCGCATGTTTTGTTTATAAGACAATTCAAAAAATACCCGCTACGGATGTGTTCGGCTGTCCTCGGGATGTACTCGGTTTTAATGTATATCCGATAATGTCAGATTGATGGAAAAGTATTCTGTTTGTATTTTGTTTTCACTTCTGTCGGCACTGCTGGAGTACCACTTTTTTATTATGATACGAAGCACCTGCGTCACTTTTGAGTATGACGTGTCCTACATGTCATGGCTTTGTACAAAGCCAAACAGGAGCCCAGTAAGACTGCCCGGCATCGTCATCATAATCATTTCAGCAGAAAGACATCCATTTTTATGAACATTTGAATAATATGAGCCTCCACCAAGCTTTGCCATATCGACAGCTGTTTTGTGTTTTTGATCCAGCTTATTCCCGCGATCTCTTATTGAAGATACGAAATGGTACCTTGTTTAAAGTAAAGAAAATTGAAGCAAATTCATTCTATAATCTCCTGACAGCCAGCCCGATGCGTTAAAACAAGAACATAATACTGGCCACCCAAGAAAATTCACCTTTTTCGCATTACCACATTCACGCATAATTTTAAGGCACATTAGGGCCCCGAGAGTCACCCATGGCGTAAACTCACCGCGGCACTTCCGATGCCGGCGATAGGGGATAAAAACCTCATTTCCGGCGGGAACCCTTCCCTTAGGGGACGCTCGGTACAATCAGCGGGTTGCTATGGTGATAATGTATGCGTGTTCCAAGAGTTTCGTAATGGGGTGGAAGTTGAGAGAAACCTTGGGGGATCGGAGTTGGTGTGTTCTTAATTGTCATGTGGTACGATTGTAATTGGTTAGAGAAAAGTCTTCTCTCCAGCAGGTTTCTGTTAGGAAGTCTGTGGTTCAGTTGTATATTATTTCAAAGATAAGTTGTAGGTATTACAACCAAAGGTAGGTAGGTAGGTAGTAGTTGTTGGTACTTTTAACTAGTTATTGCCCGCATTTTTGGGGCTTGTGGCTAACTGGCTACGTAATAATAGCTGCTCAGGTCGATCGATCAGGATAAACTACGCTTGCCATGGTTAGTCTGTGTGTGGGTCACCATCTTTACATACCAAGACCCCTCCGTGCCTCGGAAAGCACGTCGAGCCATTGGTCCCGATTGTTATTCGTGGATCTTTGACAGTCGTTACGGGTTGTCAAAACCCTGAAAGTCTGATAACCAGTCTTACCAAGGTATCGTTTTACCCAGTAACTGGGTTGTGGAAGCCAGATAGGCAGGCACGCCATCAAAAATACTGGTATTTAGATGCATCCGGTTAGACTGGAAACCGACCCCAACATAGTTGGGAAAAGGCTAAGGGCGAAAAACTACGGGCAATTATCATCATCTGCCTATGATGATAATTGCCCGCAGTTTTTCTCGCATCCTTGGGAATTAGGTACCTATTTACTTCATATGTTAATTCTATTGACCCTTTCGTCATTTTCATACGTCCATCTTCAAGAAGAGGGCTTCTAATAGTTCGTTTATCTCATGTAAAAAAGGTTAAATGTTAAGTATCAGTCTATGTTAGATTATAAATTTGAGAGTTTGCATATACAGGGTTAAATGTAATTAGCTATCAAACCTCCGTAGACGTTATGGGTATCCATATCTAAACACGATACAACAAAGATAAAAAGATTTGATGCTCCATTCTGGGGTCAATGACCATTGGTATTGTAGTAACATAGAGTAGTTGAGAAAATCTCAAATGTTTTTATTGTTGTTTTATCGTGTTTAGATACCTGCCACGTCTGCTGGGTTTCGCTAGATAATCTAATTTGTGTAAATCATTAACTCGGGGCCTCTGATATTATTTTACTCTACCCGGATATTATTAAAATATCACCTATAAAGTGCGAAAAAGCTAACCCCATCTGGAGCTCTCACACAATACAGCTAGCTACAAAGTCAAAAACCAAACTTCAACAATAAATCAAAAAAAGTTCTAACTTGCCAACTAATTACCATCTCATGGGGTGCGTTCGACTTCATGTCCGATTCGCCATGGACCGAGGGGAGTTATCAGCACAACAATAGGTAAATCAGACATGTGTGGCGCCCCTCCCTAGTGTAACGAGCGTAATGATACAGGTGATCGTTTTGTTTTGTATCGATTTTGTGCATGATCGGGTGTTGTGGTGTTGATTTTTATTAGGTAAGCAAAATGGAATCACTTATTTTGAAATAGTATTTCCCCGGATTTTTTCGTCACCTAGGATTTCATGTCAATTATTATTATTTTTTACAAAAAATGTATTGTTTGGACGTCAAAATTAAAACAATAGTATTTTAGTATGTTGCTTGTAGAATAATCTGACAGAAAATCAGAATGATTGTATGTATGTATATTAGTGTGGTTTTTATTGTAAAAAGAAACTTTTTAGAGGTATCTTCATGATTTTTTCTATTGTATCAAATTAGTTGTATTATGTTTTCAACACACTACCTAGCATATATCCTGAATAACATCATATATTTTTTTGATTTTTTATTTGTAGTCGATCATATATTTTTATTGTTTCTAAAACTTGCGTTTTTTTGTGTTTAGGTCCTGTAAGCTCCTTAAGTAAAGTACACTGTACTTCAAGATACAGGATTTTCATAGTTTGAAAAGGGCAGGCAGGGGGTGTTACTCATCTGTAATAACCATATTCATCCCTTATTGAAACAACACTGATGTTACCTAGGCTAAGTATTTTTTACTAAATAAATTATTACTTACTTATTTAACATATTTTACCTACCTAATCCTAACGCTTTAAGGCTCCTATAAACAGGCGCGACACGCGATATAATCGCGCGCGACACAAAGGCACCGCTCGTTGCGCGACTTGCGGAGCCTTTGTGTCGCGCGCGATTTTATTTACTTATGCGAGAAATATTTGAACACTAACAACCTTCACCTGTATATTACGTTCCCTCAAAACTAACCGGAAGACCTAATATTATAATAATATGCTACGCCACGCTGTACGCTAGGATTCGCTACGAGATTCGTAGATCTCTACGACAAACTCAGTATCCCTCATCCTAATGTTTTATTTCGTGTCGGCATCAGCTATACCAGAATATAATCGATTAGGCAGTTAGCAGGTTGGTTACTTAGCTGACTGCAGACTTCTTATGAGAAATATCAATCATGCGAATGCTTCAGCCTACAGCCAATTTACCTAATAGGTAAAGAAAGAAGAAAAGAAAGAAATAAAATAAGTGAATTTGCGGTAAACATGACGCAGAGACACACAAACACAAAAAAAATAACCAGTTAGGGGGAAAATATGCGTCACATCAACGCAAAACGGCCATCGCTCAGGTAGTCTCTAAAAATAACCCGTGTTTATGATCATGCAAATGATTGTGGAAATGCTCATGTAGCGATGGTCAAGAGCTTGTTATTTAGTTTAACATTCTCTAAGATGCCACAAAAAATAACGAAAGAGCTATTTTGAACAAAGAAGACCAGAAAAGCTGAACTCTTTTACCGAAAATTACCTTCAGTTCTACCCACACCACCCAGTAATTCGCAGCAATCATACCTACCTCCCATAATACAGCACGTCGTCTCTTCTGGGAAGCGAGGGCGGTTGTCATGGCAACGCGCCGCATCAACACGCCACCCATCCGCACGACCGCACACATACAGCCGTGTGACTGTACAGGTGACCTGCTTGGGTTGGGGATGCAATGGGGACAAGTTATCTAGAAGTTGATTATTTATGGGAAACAATCGCTGAAGCGGTGGAAGAAAGAGTATAAAACCAAATTTGTCCAAAGCTGAACAAAATTGAATCTCAGTATTTCAGAGGGGAATTCCCGTATTTAAAAGAACGTTCGTATTCTAATCTCAGCCTCAATCTGTCAAAAATACAATCAATTTACATACATTTTGCCAAGTTTTAGACATTGATTGTCGCTGAGATGAGATTGCTACTTGAATTTGACGTTTTTTATGTACGTGAAATTGGCCTTCTGGAATTAGCCCCTAAAGATCAGCGGTGCTATTCTGTAAAAATCTCACCGTGAAAACTTAGGTGAAGTGAGCGCGGAATGAACTGTCAATAGTGTCAATACCTAGCAAAAAGAAACTCACTTCACCTAAGTTTTCACGGTGAGATTTTTACAGAATCGACCGGCTGGTTATGCCTTCACTGGAATGGAGCAATTTGTTGATGTGAAACATCTATAGCCGCACGTAAAACAAATTTCTGGCGTGGCGACGCGTCGCCACGCTATATGATGGTGTATATATACAGTCACAGTCTTGTGTACTGTGTGGCGACTCGTCGCCATGCGCAATCGACTGCGATGTCGATGTTTTTGAAATTATACGAGGAAAACGGCAAAAAATTTTGCTATGCCGGATTTTTTTGCTGATGCTCTAAAAACTGAGTTTTAAGTTGGCAGACCTTGACTAAATCTGAAGATACAGACTCGACGTACGACTAGTTGCCGTCAAACAAAAATGAATCTACGACACATCGTAGATTCCTTTTCGTTCGATCCGTTATTGTTCACAAACAATAAAATTACCTTTTTATTTATTTTTCTCGGTGTACATCACACCTTTTTCATCACAATTTGCTAGTGTGCGTGTTTCAGGTCGACGTTTATCTGGCGCGGCCACGTCACGATGTCATATACTCTGTCATATAGCACACGAGTACATTAGCGAGCCGAGTACCTATGTGATAGGGACACGGCTCATAGAAATATAGAATTTGGAAGGACAGTAAGTGGAGATTTATTCTCATCTGCACCCTTCGGAGAGCGCATCCATTTATTATATTTAATCTATTAAAATAGGCTGGCAAAGCGTAGCAAATGGGCATATTTTAAAGCTAGATCTGAGAGCCATCGCAGGTCGCCATCTCAATATAAAAATACTAAATTACTGACTTGTAGATGCAAACTAGAATTTTCAGTTAATTACTCTGCAACTTGTACAGTATTCAATTTTTTTTGGGTAGAATAGTAGCTGGTAGCATAATTATGTATTATGCCAGTCACCGTAGATACAAAAATCGCGTTGCAACATTTTTGTTTTCCCTTGACAGAAAAGGGCAGAGGTGGTGTCACAACCTCTGATGATGTGACGGAACAACTCTATTCCAGAGGGAAATGAGAGCTCTCCGCGCTCCTCTCTTTATTATTATAGCTAAAACTGTTGTTGTTGCTGTTATTGTTTTGTTTGTCTTTAGTATAGGATCATTTTAAACTAAACATCCGTAACTTGTACAGTCAGCAACAAAAGTCAATTAACACTTAATTTTTTTTAATCTCGGTTATTGAGCAAAATATTTGTTCAAAATTGCATTTTATTTCAGATGCAATTTCGAACAAAGATTTTGCTCAATAACTGAGACTAAAAAAACTGAAGTATTAATCGACTTTTGTTGCTGAACGTACCTACTTTCTGTGCAAATAAAGAACTATTCTAACTACTAATTCGACTACTAACTATTTATTCTATTCTATTCGAATGAATGATGGTAAGAGAACTTTTTTAAAAAAATGGCCGAAATTGTATCTCGAATTGTATTGGACCTACGGAGCTACGGCTGCGCTAAAATTTTATATACTTTAAAATTGTACTGTTTGACTTAAAATGCAGCCACAGATCACAGTGATCTGTAGAAGCGACTTTTAGAAGTTATAAGTCAAAAACTTGAAAGAAGTCCGAAAATTTCGAGGTTGTTCCAGCACCACACCACACAGTTAGTATAGATCTTTCGATGTTGCAAACTTGGTTTAACACTATTGGTATCTATCCTAACATCCGAAAAAATCAGTACCTACAGTGCACGATGTTTTAAATAACTAGTCTAATAATTATTATTTGGTAGAAAATGTGAGGACATGTGAGAATCCACCTCTACGCACCTCTTGACACAATGATAGTGTTATAGATATCTTTTATATCAAGAATTATTTACGCAACAACTTTTTAATCACAACCAAATAAGTAGGTACCTACTTACACGACACTTTTAATAAGTCATCATGTGTGGTGATCTTTCGATCTATCTCTCTTCTTAGGTCGTGGTGGTAGGCAGGAATCTAGCTTAATTTGTAGTAACTCTAGTACAGATGATTACAAATCACCCTTTTACTTTATTCTGTGGCCTTAACAGTAGTGATGTTTACGCAAATAGGACGCCCGGTAGATAGGGACGTCTCTAGGTGTTTGTCCTATCGATTTTGTATACAATTATAATAGGGGTTCGGCTTGTAGGCTTTAAGGGTTTTCTTTGCACAGTCTGGCTTAGAAATACATAACTTTTACGATGTTTTCATACCTGGTAACCAATGTTATATTGATAGTTTCATATTGGCCTTATTAAACTTAACTTTGGATACCCATTAACCATCATAATTTGTATTATTACTCTTAAGGTGCTCTAATAGTATTTTTGTCAGGCTGTGGTAGAGGTGCCTGTATTGTCAGCACACCGTTGCGGGACAGTGAGGAGACCACCTACTCGGGGTGGAGGCAGTTTGAAATGTCTGTTGTAGGTACTCCCGGTAAATAAAATCACTCAATAACTAACATAATTTGTATTGTTACCTTCTGGTAGTGTTGCCCAAATGCAAGACCAAGACAAGACCTTAGCCAGTCTTGGTCTTGGTCTTGCGTCAATACACCTGGTCTTGGTCTTGGTCTTGGTATTGCGCTCTCAGTCTTGGTCTTGGTCTTGGTCTTGCAGCAAGAGTCTCGCAAGTCTTGCGAGACTCTACTACTTAGACTAGACTACATTCAAATACCTATTAGCCTATTGCTGGGTGGCAGGGACATCGACGCGCTTACCATGGATTCAGTACATGATTCTGGACCCCCATGCGTTGAAATTTTTCGTCGGCTTTTTCTTAATTTTTACGTTTTTTCTGCAATTTTTTTTACTGTAAACTGTATAAAATAATTTTTTTTTTTCTATCTGACTTAATGAGATTTTCAATAAAAAAATAATAAATTCACTTGTTTCACTTAAAACAGCAATGTAAATAAAACTCGAAAGGGCTACCTGATCAGCTGTATTGCTAAAGTTCATTTACGAGGTCAACACTATCTTCGTAGTTCGTATCTACGTTATTCGCTTTCAAATGCCGCGACAAAGGGACCGCAGCGCCAAGCGGTCTCCTCGTATTATTAATGCACTTGAAAATAAACTTTAAATTATTACAATAAAGTGCATAAATGCTTGAACCTGACATAAAATGCGGAAGATTGCGGAAATCCCCGCGCGGCGGCGGCGTCTTTGTCCGTAAATTATCAAATAAGTAGGTACGTAATACACTGACCTGACCGACCAACAGTTTATTCGCGGAACGTCATATTTTGCCAATCAACCATGAACCTTAATGCTTTAGCGATAAAGTTGAAAATCTGTTAAAGAAATATGGCAGATTGTAGTAGTTTGATGTGCTGGCGTCTGTACCATAACATCGGCTGGCTTAAAAACTGCTACTAGTTCTAGACCTACTCGACTCGCTGTTAGTTTTAAATTTTGCTGAATAGAAGAATAATATAAACTTTGAAACATAAATACCTACATAACTTTTATCAACCTACTAACGTTAGATCTGCACATTAGACTTATACAAGTATAATATAATACTCTAAGCAGATATACCTACAAGGTATGAAATGAACTTTGCTAGATAGTTATGCTAGGTACATTTTTATCACATATGGGAACAAATTTGTAAGTAACACGCTACCTACCTACTTAATAAATAGTCGAAACATATAATAATCAATACCTTTTAGTGTTATGACGATACGGTTTTGATACTGGGGAACGTCTATCAAAATCGGGATTGAAACCAAATACCTACTATAACGCCCAAATCTCAGTTTGACTTAACTGCGAGACGCAAGAGTCTTGCAGGCTTAGTCTTGTTCTTGCTCAAGTCTTGCAGGGTTCAGTCTTGGTCTTGGTCTTGCAACAATAAGTCGGTCTTGGTCTTGGTCTTGGTCTTGCAAAAATGCAAGAACAAGACCAAGACTGCAAGACCAAGACCGATTTTGGGCAACACTACCTTCTGGCTCCATGATAATATTGTTGTCAGGCAGTGACAGTGGAGCCTTTACTGTCAGAGCACACCATCGCGGGACAGTGAGGACACATCCAGATCGGAGTCCATGCCTAGCCTTTTCCCAACTATGTTGGGGTCGGCTTCCAGTCTAACCGGATGCAGCTGAATACCAGTATTTTACATGGAGCGACTGCCTATCTACTTTATGTTTAATAGCCCTAGATAAATGAAAGCACCCATGAACCAATATAATTTGTATTGTTACTCTTCTGGCTCCACAATACTATTGCTGTCAGGCAGTGATAGTGGTGCCTGTACTGTCAGCACACCATCGCGAGACAGTGAGGAGACCACCTGCTCGGGGTTCGTGCCTGGGGGCAGCTTGAACTGTCTATTGTACTCGCGGTATACTGTCGTGTCTTTTGTTTTTTCTTCATGGGTTGCAGAGATGATTAGCATGTCGTTAAGGACTTTCACTTTTATCTGGAAAAAAGGTAAATTAGTTAGTAGTAAGGGTTTAGGTGATATTGACCCCGACAGACGAGACGTAGGTCGTGGGATCAGACCCAAACAGGCGCTTTAATTTTTGTAATTTATTTCATCACCATTGCTCTCAGAACGGTGAAAGAAAATATCGTGAGGAAACCGGCATATCCCAGACCCAAAAATTCAAAGACATGTGACATCCACCAACCAGCACTGTCCAGTACGGGTTCGAGGATGTCACATCAGAGGGAGTGGATAATCCGCGTAATGTGGATAGAGGAGGTCTGTGTTCCAGCAGTGGAAACATTAACGGTTGATTATGCCCGAAGAAGTAGGGGGGGATGTACTTTCAGAATTTCTGACAGCATGCAGCATTACTGTGTGCCGGTTTAAAGGATGCCATAAAAGTAACAGAGTGTTTGCTACATTGTCGCTAAGGTAGGCAAAGAATTAAGCAACCTCTCTTTTAATCATAAAAAAAAACTTTATAGAAATCGTCAATCATCTTCTAAAAATTAACTAGGATAAAAACATGAAAATTCCATAATTTTTGTAGGAGCCCGAAACCTGTTCTAACTATAGAAGATATACTTAGATAGTTTCGTGCCTCATTAGGATCAAACTGGCTGACGTCAAATTGTAGCTTCAAAGACTTGTCCTCCCCTTCGCCAATCACCAGTGGGGAGTTTTGGAGAACTTCCCAGTTGGAGGGTACGAAGCCAGTCTGAACTGTGGAGGTACCGCCATAGGCTTCTGTGAGATCCAAGCTGAAAGGAATAGAAAGAAAGAAAAACTGGTTAAAACTGGTTTGATGATGATGATTCACTTCCCAAAAACTGTTCAAATATTACCTGAACTTATGCATTTGCTGGTCTATCCTCTTCATCTCCTGATTGAACCGTTCTTTCATGAACGCATACGTATTGTCGAAGATTGACAGGTCTGTTAACTGTACGGGAATGTTCTGTTTCATTTGTACTAAGGCATTTTGCTGAGATGGCTTGCTCACAGGTTTTGAAGATATTTTGACTGATTTTGAAGCGCGAATTTTGTGTTTATGCATGAATCTTGTTACACTGAAATTATTTGTTTGTTTTTTTTAGGATTTTTACATCGTTTTTATTTTGATAGACGTTTCTGAGGACGTTTCCATTCCAATCTAATTTTTAATTGTCTAGCGTGTCATTGGTCATCTATGGTCTTCTGCTTATTTTTCTATTTGGGTATAAAAAGTTTGGTCTCTACCTACCATATCTACTCTGACTCTATGTCTACATTATTAAAATTAATAAAACGTTATCTTGACTATAAATCTCAAACAAGATGAAAAATAATGCGATAATAAAATTGCAATAATAAAAAGTCAATTAACCTTTCACCATCTCTAAATGTCAGTGTTGCCAGATAAGTTAACGTTCCCCTTGAGATGTGGTATTTAGGCGCCCTTAGGGGGCGTGCAGACAGATTGACAATCACCCCGCTGCTGCCATGGTGACGGCGGTCTAAACACGGCCCTATTAATCTCGTTGCGAGGGCGTGCCGAATTCGTAGGGTAACCAGAGCTTTATGAGATTAGATTTTACGCAATAGGGCGTAACGATAATGATATTATTATTGGCTTAATAATGTTGTGGTGAAACATTAATATCAATTATTTTGTAATGAAACTAGAATTTATTACTTAGTACTTTCTATTTATTTTATTAGAAACTTATTCTTCAAAGTGATAAATTAAATTAAGACCTTTAACTACCTAAAAGTATCTGAGTAGGTAATCAGATACTTTTTACTTATTTAAATTAACGGGTTTGTTATTAATACTTATAATTTTATTAATAAAGAGCAATAACGAAATCGATATTATAACAAATTAAATAAAACCACAAACAACATCTGCTATTATCATCGAACAATCAAATCATAATCTTTCCCAAAAAATACAACAATAATGATTTCGCGAGGGCGCGAACCGCCGCCAAATTGGCGGGAAAGCTCCCTATTTGACAGATCATTTTTTATTCCGTTCGGAAATTCGGTACCATTGTTCCACTGATTACCAGGTGGCCAGGAAGTGAATTTTATGCCTGTATTTATTATTTATCGATATACTGATTCTATTGTTATATTTATTTTATTCCATATGATAATTATTTGTTATAATTAATCATTTAGTGTCAGAACCAATATTCCATAGTTTGTTATTAAATACATAGAAAGTAAGTTGTAAGATTGATAAAGTAACTTCATCTGACAGGTCTATAGTAGCAGGTTAAAATATTCTGCGTTATACATGATCAAATTAAATAAGTTAGCGAAACTCCACAGACTCGTACATAACGTAAGGGGTATAATAATAGATATACAGTGTGTTAGGTTAAAGGAGGGACATACTTTAAGGGAGTGTAGTACTCATAAAATGAAGAACTTTTACTAAGAAACCAACATTGAAATCGAGAAAATAAAACCAGCCGCTCTATACATTTCTGTTCGCATAACTGGACAAAATGTGGGGAACAGCTGTTTTTTTTTTTTCATATTTTTGGGTCAGGCCCATATTAGTTGTTCATTTTCATGAGTACTACACTCCCTTAAAATATGTCCCTCGTTTAACCTAACACACTGTATAATGGGTATATTTTATCTAAACACGATAAAACAAAAACTGTTAAAAAATACACAACCAGCGGTCAAAATATCATGAAATCTCTTCTTTTTTTTGTTTTCTACCCTGATGTTTGTATTGTACTGAGTACCTGAGTAACTTTTCTGTGAATAGATAATGAAGAAACGAACTATAATTAGATTCCATTTTTTTTACAGCTTTCATTTTAATTTCCACATCACTCAATAATAACAGAATTACCGTTCGCCCTCTCAAAGAGATTTTAATCAACAAAACACAAGATACTAAAGGGGAGGTCGGGGTAGCGTTTTTAATTCCCGTAAAACGTCACGTCATATCTCGGGGGAGAGTGGGCAAACATCGTTATACCGTTGTTACTAGGTGTATGTTTGTGTTAGGTCAATATGTTTGCGTGGGTGCTGGGAAGTTGGGTGGACAGGGGAATTACGTATGTTTTGTTTAGAGAAATGAGCTATTCGAATGTTTTGTAATTCTTGTTTATGAAAACCTAGATAAAATCAAATCAAACTACGTCTGGATTTTAATACATTTTAAACTAAGGTAGATCATACACTGCAACGCGCCACGCGACGGGCCGCAGATAACGGAGCCAAATTCCCCACGCGGTAGGGAAGATACGTATTTACGCGACCAGGTTTTTGCACTAGGTTTTTGCTTCCAAGTACGTACACCAGGTACCGACCCGAAATACTTGCAAGACTTCAAAGTATTTTATACGGCTACTCGCTCACTCAACTACATAGGTACCCAAACGCGTCAGTTTTCGCAAATGCGATCATGCTCCTTATCAATTAGAGTCTACGGAACAATTTCGTATGAAAGTATTTTTACTTTAATGGTTTGTGAAAATATTAATTGTAAACGCGATTATGCTCCTTATTCATAGAAGGTATCGGGTCAATTTCCTATGCAAGTATTTTTACTTACAACAGGGCTTTTGAATACGCGATTGTATTTCTTATTTGTATGAAGTCATAGATCAATTTTCGATGCAGATAGAAAATACTAGATAGTATCTCGAAGGTGGACGGACGTACTTGGTAGCTCTGGTACTCGATTTTGCAAGTACGACCCATGCCTAAACGCGATTGTGCTCCATAAATTCTTGAATTCAGAGTTCAATTTCCTATGCAAGTTTTTTTTCTTCCAACAGGGCTCGTTTTTTTTTTTTTTTTTGGTTTGAATAGTAGTAGAAACTTTAATCGTCTATACTCTATAAGTACGTATTTATTTGTAAAAGCGATTTTGCTCCTTATTTGTATGCAGTTAAGGTTCAATTTCCTATCCAGATAGAAAATACTTAAACGTACCCGAGACCTAGTTTTAGGACGTGGTTTCTTAAAGAAGTCGTACTTGTAAGCCCTAGTACGCGATTTTGCAAGTACGACCCATGTCTACCACGCGGGTTTGCGTTTTTATTATATTTTTATGTAAAAAATCACGCGCGGGTGGGCGTTATCTGCGCCCCGTGCGTCGTGTGTTGCGTTGCAGTGTGTGATCCGCCTATAGTCATACAAAATTTGATTCACGTGGCCATCGTCTTAACAAACACAGTCTTTGTTACCCAATTGCTGACCCTCATTTTTTTTTCAGGATGGGAAATCATCAAATTACCCCTCCCGCTCTGGGTGGAGCGGAAGGGAGTGTCAGACTCATACTGACTAAAACCCGCCCGTGTTCCTTACTTAGCCCTTTATGTTCCGGGACAGCGGTAACCCTTTCGGACAATCCCGCTGACCCGGCAGACTTCGGCCCTGACGGGCCCCTTCAATTTGATGCTGATAGGTATCTCTTTGAGGCGCGCGTGGAACATCATCTTCTTCTAACGCAAGAACCAAGTTTTATTTACACACGTGGGCTGAAAACACGTGTCAGTACTAGTTAGTAGTAGTGTCCGACCGAAACAGGTTTTTCAGCCGAAACCGAAACCGAAACCGAACTTTCGGCCTTGCTCTTAGTTTCGGCCGAAACCGAAACCGAAACCGAAACTTACTTAAACATATTTAAAATTTCTATAGTATACAGAAATCTGGTGTGTTTTTTTACACATTTATTTGAATATACAATGTACATATATTATACATACAGACAGTTGAATACTTACCTAATCATTTACGAGGTCGGTCCCATAATGAACTGGCCTGATATAGTTCTACGCGACATGTCGCTACATGTTGTGTTGCATTAAATAGTACGTTTATCGTGCACTTAATATAAGAAACACGCATCGACATGAAAGGCTTAGTCTTAGTTTAGCAGGCATTAGCATAACGAGAGTCGCGTATTTTTTTCAAAATGTCGAAAACTGAGTATCGAAGTGTCATAAAGTTTTTGTTTAAAGAAGGTTTATAGTTTTATACCCTGCCCAAATAAAAGAACGATTGGATGACGTGTATAAGGAGTCTGCCCCCTCCTATAGCACAGTGAAAAATTGGGTGAAAGCGTTTCGCCTCGGGAGAGAAGCCGTCGAAGACATTTGCCACGACGGTCGACCTGTGGAAGTGCTCACTCCCGAAACGATTGCTCTTATCGAAGAGGAGGTTCTGAGTGACCGCCGTTTGAAGATTAGAGAAATTGCAGCTAGGCTTGGGCTCTCTAAAAGTACGTCATCGTGCGATCCATGAACATCTTCACATGAAAAAAGTGAGTGCAAGATGGGTACCGAAACTTCTTTCAGCGGTACAGAGACAGCAAAAGGTGCGCTGCGCTTAGGAGTTTTTGGATCTTTGTGGCGAAAATTCAAAGACTGTGATCGAGCGGCTAGTGACTGGTGATGAAACTATGATCTTGTATTATGACCCACAAAGCAAGGGCGAATCAATGGGATGGCGTTATAAGGGTGAAAAGCCCCCTAGAAAGGCAAAGGTGCAACAATCGGCTAAAAAACTGATGTGCACAATCTTTTGGGATTTTCAAGGCATTTTGATGGTGGATTTTAAAGAACGTAATACAGTCGTGAACGGCTAATATGATGCTTCTTTAATATATAAATTACGAGACAAGATAAAGGAAAAACGAAGAGGCAAGCTGTCTAAAGGTGTCCTGTTGCTCCATGACAACGCCCCTGTTCATACCGCTGGTGTTTCGAAGGATGCAGTTCGTCAATGCGGGTTCACAGAAGTTGAACATCCACCTCACAGTCCAGACATGGCCCCGTCCGACTATTATTTATTTCCAAATTTAAAGCGAGACTTAAAAGGAAGAAAATTTTCAAGCGATGAAGAATTGCAGGCGGCCGTCTTCGGTCATTTTGAGGCTAAAAATTGTGATTATTTTTATAAAGGTTTAGAGATGTTGATTCCCAGATGTCAGAAGTGTGTTAGTAGTATTCATGGTGATTATATTGAAAAATAAAATTGGTTTCGTTCCATTTCCTTCATTAGTTCATAGTTAGGCTAATTTATTATGGGACCGCCCTCGTATGTGCAAAACACAACCTCAACTCCATGCGATTAATGATGGACGGCGGCGAACTGGGCCGGCAACGCGACGAGCGAGCACGAGCTAGCCGCGAAGTTCGCCGAACGATGGATGATAATTCATGAACACTCGAGTTTCGGCGCGGCCGAAAGTTTCGGCCATTTTCTGGCCGAAACCGAAACTAAGGCCGAAACTAGATTATTTGGCCGAAACTGGCCGAAACCGAAACCGAAACCGAACTTTCGGTCGGTCACTAGTTAGTAGTGACATTGCATTTAGAAAAAAAGAAGGCATTGATAATATAATTATGCACATGAAGACCAAAAAACCATTCATTCGTGATCATATGGCTCATTTATTACGCATCTCTTTTATCTTAAGGGATTTCCCTCAGCAACAAGATTCAGGATTTCCCACCTGTCAGAAGAAAACTCAATAGGATACCTATATACTTATGTATATTATTAATACATATTTCCATTTACTTAATAGACCAAATCAGTCGACACCACTAATCTAATTAATATTTAATCGCCTCCAATTTAAAATAATAACACTCAGTCCACTAGGTTAACTGTTTTTGGCAGATGGAACTGATTGAAAGTGATTGCAGTAACGTTTATATAACATTTCGATAATTTCAATTTTATTTCTATGTTACTCCATACAAATTAACGAAAGAAACAAAATAAGAAAAATCGATAATTGGTACTCCAATTATCGATTTTTTGCTGTCGAATTAAAAATGGGCCGGTTTCTATGCCTGTGTTTATTATTATTAAATACAAAACAATATAAATTAGCCGCATTGTTTACTTCAATTTCAATTTTGCAGGTTTTATGGCGGAAATCAGCGTAAAGATTATGCACTGGTTTGCCATATCAATTGTGTTGTAGTGTATCACATAAATATGGGGTTTACTACATATTTTATTAAAACACAACGTTTTTATTCATAACATTTTATCAAAGTTGTATAATCGAAATAAAACATTAACATCTTGCTTATGGTGGTAGATCCGAGACAAATAATTTATATATTTTATTGATATTTGAGTGGATGCAAGGTTTTTTTTATACTGATTTACCTATAATATAAAATAATTATTTTCGATTTATTCATCTGAAGCGAATACATTCGATCCCATCACTTAGTACGATAGAATGTAATTTAATACGCATAACATTTATTTTTTATTTTTGTCATAACTGATATACTCGTACGTACGGTATTATATTGTCTGTAAGAAGTCTTAAATAAGATTATTCAATAAGATAAGGCAGTTTATATGTTTATTTTATGACGCATTTTAAAGTTAACTTTTACGTAATCTGGGATAGTTACGTTCTAAGGAAGCTGTCAAAAAACGGTTAACCTAGTAAACAGAAATTACCACCTCGGTATAATTGTTGACGTAATTACCATTACGTCATTACCTAACGACGTTCATGACGTCACAATAAATTACAAACGACATTTAGTGACGTCATGAATTCGTTTTGAAATTGAAGGCGTGGTTATGACGTAGAAGGTACAGTTCTGATTATCGTGTGATTCATTTAGTTATCAGTCATTGGACAAAGGTCTTTGTTATGTTTTTTGATTTTCTTTCATTGTCTTAGGCTATTTTAAACTTGAAGCTAGACGTGACTAATATTCTTTCAAAGTCTGTACCTAAGTAAGTACCTACATTGATTTGATCCTGCAAACTGCTACATTTCCATCTCACTTGCCTTTGTTCGGGTTACTGAAAACTCAGTTGTAATTTACCTATGATTGTAATTGCACCCAAGCTTGAATTAATGAAATTAACTACCATTAAATGAGATGATAAAAACGTCTTAAACTATCATATTATGTAAGTACAAGTAAGAAAATGCAAAGAACTGATAGGGCACCAAATAAAATCATTTGCATTTTTTTTCTCTTAATTTATTTAATAATTAAATTAAGAAATTAAAAAAACAAAATGTTAACATCGATCGTCTTTTGTTTCAAAGTTGATGACAAAAAACTCCATCAGCTGGATCAAAATAAACCAAAATACGTAACTAATTCATTACTTCATTCACCATTCTGTTTAATTTCCTGCATTGGGAGGTTTATCCCACCGCTGGGCGCGGGATGTGATACGATCTCACGCCGCTCGCGTGTTCAGTTACAGTTTGCGCACTTATTAAACCATTACTATGCATTTGGGTTGGATAGGGCGAGAAATTATCGAGCTTTTTTTAAAGGTGAGTGAGAAATTCTCTTTGTAGTTAGTACATCATAGCCGATTGAGTAAAGCTGTGACCAAAAGGCGGCCAAGGTTAGGCCAAAGAAACCTGATGATCTCGATAGCCCCCTTCGCAGGAATACTATCTTCTTGCGCACAATACATTCTAATTTTCTTAGGTCTCATATTATCTACTATCAAATTATTAAAGTATGCTTTTAGTTTTGTCCCGTAATGATTTACTTTTGCTTCAAACTCACAGAAAAGACGCAGATGCAGATAAATGAGATCAGAGGGACAATTTTCGTAATTTCAAGAACGCTCACAGTCTGTTTTAAGTCTCAATCTGTCAAAAATACCTCTAATTTACCTACATTTTTGACAAGTATTTGACATTAATTGATATTTGTAGAGATATAGACGCGATACGCACGCGAGTCAGACGCAGCCTGTAGACCTTCTGTAGGATAAAAGCGCGCCGTCGACGCACGTTTCTAAAACGCGCATCAACGGCGCGTTTAAAAAACGTGGTGTGCACAGGCCCTTAATGGAAAACGACGGTCATCATTCGAAAATAAGATTATGACTGGGGCACAACAAACTCACTTCCCTCTAGAATCAAGAACCCATAGTACCACCCTTTTCGTCCTACTCGTGTTTTTGTTGATGCAGACCAATTTACTGATTGTGCTGGCGGCCGCCGGTGAGCAAATTGATGGGGTCTGAGTATCGTGATTCCCAGCTCTAATCAACGGTAATGAAATATTACATCGAAGAGGGACCTTGTGGATGGTATTGGTATTTGATATAGGTAATAGGAGTGCGCTTCAATATTTGTCATCTTTTAGCGAAAACACTTTGGCATGTCTCAAATAAGAGAGTCCATCACGAACTTTGTATCAAAACTGTAGAAGCAATCTCAGTAAGGACAAAAGCACACAAAGAGCGAATCACGATCCATCCAAACATGCTAGCAGTAAACCTGATGAACGCCCAAACAGTCGCTAGAAGACTGAGATTCCTCAAGATTTAAGAGGCTATAAGAATAAACGGAGCATTCACTGAACGGCTTCCGTACAAATCCGTTAATAATACCAAACAAAATGTCAGCAAGAATGATAGATAGTAATAAAATCAATAAAAAAACTTTTAGCGACAGTAATCAGAATCCAAAGTTCGAGAATATGGATTGAGTCATAACAAAGCAGAAATTTAGCACTAGCTGTTACGTGACGATTTCAATCAATATCTTTGTCCAATCCAATGGACTTTATGCCTGGCGCCCGATCAGAGAAACAACAAAGGATCATAGCTCGGTTACGACTGGTGGTCTAGACTAAAAAGGGTACATAGGGCACTCTTCTTTGAGCGTCTTCTTCTTTGTCGTTCCCACAATTCTTATGCATGGTCCACAAAACTATCGCTTAGGGCGATTTTTCGTTACACGCGTCAAAAATTTCCTTATTATTTCCACTTAAACAAATAGCAACTTTACGTTTTTTACTTATCGACGCTAACATTTGAAGCGCAGACCAAAAACCCTATTAGCCTTCGTTTCCTTAGGATCGCGACCACGGGTAGGTATGTCTTGGTAGTTCTTTCACAGTTAATTTTCCTTAAAAGCAACCTTATAAATTATAATCCTTTGGGCGCATTATGTCCAATTCGCAAAATGTCCAGAAGGCTCAAAATGTCCAATTCTTGTAATTTTGACAGACTTGTCAGTGGCAGCAAACCAACAGCAACCTTGTCACAAGAAGTAATAAAGATCACTGTGATTTTGACAGTGATGTAAAATCAGCAGTGCGATTCTGTAACCATCTCGACGTGAAAACTTAGGCGAAGTGAGCGTGGAGTGAGCTGTCAATAGTGTCAATTCCTAGCAAAAACAAACTCACTTCACCTAAGTTCTGACGGTGAGATTTTTACAGAATCGACCGGCAGAGATGAAATAACTTTGAATGGACTGTACGTCTTAAGGTGTATCCAGACAGAGCGAGGCAGGCGCCGCAAGTGATTTTTTTATATGTTAGATGCCTCAGCCTGAGGCAGCCGTTATATGCGTGGCTTACCATTCGAAGCACACGCCTCGTAATGTCTGGACGCATCTTTATATAGTGTAAGCAAAAACTCTACCGCAAGCCACTAAGCGCCTAGTTACTAGGATTATCGATAATATCCTCAGAAGACACTCTGGTGTTTGTATTTCAACAGAAATTCAATAATTCATTCATACTTACATACTTACTCCATAGTACGTACACGCGCAAGATGACTCACATTTTACTACCCATCTCACCATGAAAACGCATTTACACCAACTTATACAAATCATCACCTATTAATCCGTAGCGAATGCAGATAAAACATCAAATATATTCCCCTCATAAAGGTGATCTCCCCAGTCGCGTGCGCACGCGCAGATGAACGTAATCACATCGATCATTGATCCAGAGGGCGGTTGATTAACTGCTAAATGTGATGGTAAAGTAATGATGTTGGTTAATGGAACAGAAAAAACGGGATTATTTGCAGCTGACTTAATTTTTTTCGGTTAAAGTTGAGAATGGTGGTAATGGAAAGGTGGTAATATTTGAAATTGCTCTAGATTTAAATTAGTTTCTGAATATAGATTTCAGGATAGATATAAGACCTGAAAAGTTGATTTATTCCGGTCTGATCATCCTGAACCCCCTGATCCCCTGCTAGTTATTCTTCTGTTTTAATCTCTCTTTTAGACAGGGATCCGTCTTATAAAAATTGGAGCACCGTTTGCAACCTATTCATATGACTTCCACACCCTAAAAAGTTGACGAGGATTTGACATTTTTAATGCCTTAAAACTCGGACTGACGACGTCATTAATGAGCTTTTCGCGGCCTCTCCGTAGTCGCCAGTGTGTCAAACAAGCCCTTGCTTTGCTGATCGATTTTATAGTAACCATTTTACCATACATACATACATACATAACAAGCCTATAATGTTCCCACTGCTGGGACACAGGCCTCCTCCAACCAACCACCAACCAACCATTTTACCAATACACCTTATAATATTTCCCTATTACATGCATGTCACACATGGAGGCGCCACCGGCGTCGCAGGCGCAATCACGACGTTATTGTTGTAGAGGAGATCGTGCATAATCGTGATGCAGCCGCGTGATGCACCCGGCACGAGCCATCCGCGTGCTGTCTCGTTCTAGCATGACATGTACCTACTAGGGTATAAGTGGACTAGGTAGGTAACTTAACCCAGTAAATATGTCAACCCGTAAAAGTTGAACTTGAGGCTCCAATCCCAATTAAGCATCGGACGGTCAGAAGTGACTTGGGTGAGATTCATCTTACTTGGTAAACGGATTGCGGATTATTATAGGTAATCTCTTTAAGGCTCCTTCAAACAGGTGCGACACGACATACGATACAAAGGCACCGCAAGTCGCGCAACGAGCGGTGCCTTTGTGTCGCGCGCGATTATATCGCGTGTCGCGCCTATTTGTAGCAGCCTTTACGACTTTGGTGACTGTGAATGGATGCTGCATAAATACGTCCGCCACCATATCAGATGACGTATTTACCGATGTCGTTCATTGAGTCCTATACTGGCCAACGGGGTAATTGCGTAACACACTAACAGTAACAATGGCTTTAATTTTGACAGGTCAACAACATTCATTGTGTTATTTACGTTGTTGAGCAGACATATTTTACGAACATGTGAAGCAATATATTAGAAATATCCTTTAAAATGATTCAGATTGTGAATGATAGTGTGTTACGCAATTAAACCAGCAACTGGGTGTCTCTTCTTGAAATCTTGTGCTCACACGAGACGAGAGAAGATCTCAAGACTTCTGAAATATGCAGTCCCAGCACCCGGACTGCATATTTCAGAAGTCATGAGATCTTCTCTCGTCTCGTGTGAGCACAAGATTTCAAGAAGAGACACCCAGTTGGTGGTTACAATTCTGACTGTCCAGGGTAAGACATTAATACGTTGGGATGAAATAAGGGAACATCTTTGGGGGATGTTCCCTTATATTAACCCAAGACGTTTTATGCTTGTTTCCTTCGCACATTATAGTGAAGGGACACGTCCACTACAACGCGGGTGGGACACGATCATATCGTCATGATGCACTTCGTGATACATCGGGCACGCGCCATCCTCGTGCCGTCTC
Organism: Luperina testacea; assembly: GCA_927399505.1. Lineage (NCBI taxonomy): Eukaryota > Metazoa > Arthropoda > Insecta > Lepidoptera > Noctuidae > Luperina > Luperina testacea. The sequence goes on along the minus strand of OV656777.1, from coordinate 7,213,817 downwards.
GCTCTAGCACGAGCACGTGACCCACTCCGGAATATTAATAGTATTGATTGTTGATGAATAGTGCAGACAGGAGTCTATATTAATTCTGTATTTATAGAGCTTAAACGATCTAATAATAGGAAAGTTTATGTTTTCCACGGTCATCATCTGCCTTACCCTTAACCTTTTCAAAACTATGTTGGGGTCAGCTTCCAGTCTAACCGGATGCATCTGAATACCAGTATTGTATATGAAGTGACTGCCTATATATTATGACCACCACCTACTTATCTACTTACTGGCTGGTTGCCAGACTTCCAGGCTTCTGATTACCTGTAACGACTTTCAAATATCTATAAAACGTAAGTATAGGTTGTAAGTAAGTTAAGTATGGGTTTATTTATTTTTTATGTAGGTAATGCGCACATATTGGGTATTTATTTTAGTTTTAGGGTCCCGTACGCAACGGGTAAAAACGGGACCCTATTACTCAGACTCCACTGTTCATCTGTCTGTCTGTCTATCACCAGGCTGTATCTCATGAACCGAAAATTTTAACTGTCTAGCTATCAAGCTGAAGATGATTTATTTCTGTTGCCGCTATAACAACAGATAATAAAAATAAAATAAAGTTAAAATTTAAAGGGGTATAAAAGAAATGTTTTTTCGGCGTTTTATGCCTTGTGGTACGGAACCCTTCGTTTTTTCATTAATCACAATACAACACACTCGAAATCATGTACATATGTCACAACATTTTATTTGATTTTGTATGCGCTTTTATATATACACACATACAGACATACACTTCCCTATGTGATAGTTATTCCAGCGTGTGGCACTCGTGAGCTGCCGGTCGATTCTGTAAAAATCTCACCGTGAAAACTTAGGTGAAGTGAGTTTGTTTTTGCTAGGAATTGGCACTATTGACAGCTCACTTCACCTAAGTTTTCACGGTGAGATTTTTACAGAATAGCACCGCTGCAGCTGAAAATAAGGTATTTATTTGGCTCTAATGCCAATAAACGCATTTTTCTTTCTTTCCGTAGTACCGTAAGTTTTTCAGTCTAAACTGAAGCCACAGACAGAAGCCAACCCCAGCCAAAATGCAAAGGGCTAGGTTGATGTCCAGTTTCTGAGGTTTCTTATGGGGCTTACATGACCTAAAGCGCGGTCACTGTCGGACTGCATAGAAAAGAAAGAGAAGCGCGATGACACAACACTGGTAATTTATTGCAAAATATGAAGCAATTATTTAATTACGAAAAATCTATTGTTTCGACTAAAAAATTAAACCAGTAGTGTTTTAGTATGTTGCTTGTAGAATAATCTGACAAAAAATCAGAATGATTGATGTATATTAGTATGGTTTTTATTGTAAAAAGAAAGTTTTTTGAGATATCTTCATGATTTTTTTTCTATCGTATCAAATTAGTTGTATTATATTTTCAACACACTATCACCTATCACCTAGCATATATCCTGAAGAATGTCATGATTTTTTCTGATTTTGTTTACTGTAGTCGATCATATACTTTTATTGTTTCTAAAACTAGCGTTATTTGCGTTTAGGTCCAGTAAGCTCCTTAAACAGAGTGAACAACAAACGGACAAAAGGTGTTAGAGACACCTTTAAATAGATAACTATTTAATAGTGCTTCTGGTTTGTAATTTTAACACATTGCATTTCGAAAATAAACTGGGTTAAGGAAAAAGTTCACTTAAATAGATAAGTTGGTCAAATGAATAATTAGCTGAAAAGAGATCAAGTTTTTGTGCCCGAAAAGTTAGAGGCATTTAAGCATTTAACATTTTTAACAGATCAAAAATTCATGTGTGCGTTCTTTTTACATCTTTATCAAAAAATCTGCTGCGCACACGCAATGTTACGAAATTCATAATGACGTAAAATAATAAGAGTATGTCTCTCGACCTCTAAACAGTACGCTGAGCAATTTATCATAATTTAATTAATGCCTCCAATTAACATGTGGCGGTGCAACGTGGAAGTTGGACATTTAGCAATAAATATATCTTTATCTTTAGAAATAATTGCGTATGTAACGTATGGATGAACGTATGTATGTATGTAACGTATATATGTATGTACGTATGTATGTATGTATGTAACGTATGTATGAACGTAAACGAGGCAAAAGGAGCATGTAAGGATCGTAGTCGTAGTAGATGGCGTTCTGTTGTTTCTGCCTACCGTCGTGGGAAGAAGGCGTAAGTTTATGTATGTACATATATTGTATGTTTGTATTTTCTGTGCGAATGTATTCAGGGATAGTCTGCTTCTTTACGAGAAAAGGCTCCTGAAAACAGGCTCATGTTTCAGGATGTTCTATTTTCATTGTGATTGATCGAAATTACGAATTAGGTATGGCAAGTGATGTCTTTTCAGAAGACGAAGAAGAAATAGAAATAGCAAAAGAAAAAAAAATCGATCACGAATATGAAAAACATTAAACATTAAAATCCAAATAAAAAGAGCTGAAATCATCACCCCTGAGATCCCTTCTCAAATGCCATATTTCGACCCATAAAAAGATAACTTTTTAGCTCTAGAAGTAAAACTTCTTAGGAAGCGATTCGATAATTAACTGGACGAGAGCAGACGAGTCTTGGAGTGTAGGCCGCGTATCGGTAAGCGTAGCTTGGGACGCCTCCCAGCTAGATGGACCGATGACCTTTAAGAAGGTGGCTAAAGAGGGTGACAAACTGGATGCGGAAGGCGAAAGACAGGGTGTTGTGGCGTAGCCTGGGAGAGGCCTATGTGGACTGCGATAGGCTGAATTCATTGTTTGATTGATTCTCATGTTCGCACTAATCTTTTTCTTTTCTATACTTAGTCATTTCCCCAAACCGACGAAAGCACGGCTTAACAACAACAACAGCATGCAACATGTCCTCGGCAACACCTCTCCATTTCACGCGCGACCCACTTGCCTAAGATTTAGATTATAATTCTTATTTACTTAACTCTTTATTTATTACACAATATACCCTTTAAAGAGCTCGTGATGCCATTTTAATATGAAATAGTTACAAAAAGGTTACGCGTAGTTGAATTGATTGGTTTTTAGCTTTTGTAATTACCATTTTTATATGACGGCGCAGCAAGTGGCGCCGTCTAGTTTTGTTACGAAGTTACTAGAACCACCGAAGAGGTCGAATAACAGTGACACTGGCTGGTGACAGTGGGTGCACACCACTGACCCGCGGTGCAATTCTGTAAATATCACACCGTGAAAACTTAGGTGAAGTGAGCGTGGAGTGAGCTGTCAATAGTGTCAATTCCTAGCAAAAACAAACGCACTTCACCTAAGTTTTCACGGTGAGATTTTTACAGAATCGACCGGCTGTATTATACAAGTTGTATGGTGGAGGTCAGTGGTGTACACGTACAAGTGCATCGATGGTTGCATGGCGACTTTCTTCGGATGACAGAGGAAGATGTCATGGTAGCCGCTGTCGTACCACATCTAAGACGAACTATTATACTCCGGCAGAATCCTGATGATAATGAACCTGCTGAACCACTAATACGATGACCACTTCTGGTAAAGGCTATCCTGCGCCATAATTATAATAGTAACTAAATGTTTTTTTTTAATTAATTTATGAAAAAACTACCTTTGTTTAGAGTGCGTAAAACAAGAACGGTACCGGTTTTTATTTCAAAAGCAAAATCATTCTCTATTTTATCCTACATTCTTCTTAACCTAGTACGGTAGGCAGCAAAACTCCATCAACACTGTCCACCACACACACACACGACGACACACACACACGACGACACACACACCACACACACACACACCACACACATCACTCCACATGACGTTATTAAATTGACAACAATTTTTTTCAATAAACTGCTTTCTCGCTTTTCACATAATAATAGCAAAGAGTTTATAATCTAAAAATCGTACTTCTACTGCAACTTTGAACAAATATTTTGCTAAATAACAGAGATTTAGAAAACAGAAGTTTTAATCGACTTTTGTTGCTGACTGTACTATGGGCATTAACATAACATCACGCCTGTAAATTCCCGTAGGCTTAGGCAGAGGTGTAGCTATAGTTCACCCATATTTCACCAGTTATGTTAACGCCCATGTCATAAATAGGGGACGAGCTTATTGTCACAAACGTAATAACACTTTGGCCGACACTATACCGATGAGGCAGTCCACACAAGCATTAACCTTATCAACAATAACATAATGGAAAGATGTTCGGGCCCTAAAAATACATTTATAATTAGGGGAATTGCTATAAACGCGTAGCAGCATCCAGTTTCGTAGCAAACGCTACGAACTTCGTAGCACTCTATTTAATTTCTTTCTTTATGAAATTATATTTTTCATCCCGAGGACAGCCGAACACATCCGAAGCGGGTTTTTTTTTAATCGTCTTATAAACAAAACATGTGCGACGTCGCTTACGGTAACAGTGGCGCGAGTTCAATGGTTTTATCCCATCTCAAAAAATGCCTAACACGCCTAAAGAAGTTTTCACTTCAAAAATATTTAGCTGTTCCATACGTTTTGAGCGCGTAGGATTTGTACTTTTCTATGAAGCAGCCGATTTTTTTTAATAATCGACGAAAAATTCTACGCTAGTCCGGAATTGGTCTTTTAAGAGGAACCGGGACCACCCCTATGTGCTGATGGTGATCACCGGGGTGGTTTTAGTGAGGTAAAAATCCCACACTCCCCGACCCTCCGCGGAGGTCGGGTGCCTTTTGAATGTTTCCCCCCGACAACAAAAAAAAAAAGGGGGTCTAAGAATCATGTTCTGAATACATGGTTATAGTTTGCGCGGCGATGTTCCTGCTACCCTGTATACATAAAGCTACTGCAAGAAATTCTCTAAAAAATGGTGAAAACTACATCAAAATCCGTTTCATAGTTTAGAAGAACACCGCGGTCATACAGATAGACACGAAAACCGACTTTGATTTATAACATGTAAAGATTGTCGACACATATAATCATATTTTAATCATTTTACAGCCATGTGTTGATGAATAACATCCCAGTTACAATAAATTCAATATTCTATTCACGTTCAAGTTTCTATTATGACTAATAGAGAATAGATGCTATACACCGAGCGTTGACTTCTATTATAATTACTAAACAATAATAAATTAAACAACCAACATAACCACCTCCAACTCTTATATTTCCAAAACTAAGATTGAAAGTCGGTTGTCAATTGTTTTCACCTCTGCAAAAGAAAAGGTTGGTAGTTTCTGTATGTTGTTGCAAACAAATGCGGTACGAACCTTTTTGGTGGCGATGGTTGAGATAAGATGGCTGGTGACAAATATGTCTGTCTGAGATTTATAGAGCATCTCGTTATGATTGCAAGTAGGTATTTGTAGTGCGGGAGTTGGGTTACAAAATGTTATGAAACATTTTATGTTTATTGGTTTTATTTTTAATTTGAATTTATTGTACTCCTCTTCATAGACAGTATTTCTAAAACTATCACAGCTTAGAATATGGTGGCCAGTCATTTATTACGTATCGTAAATCGTAATTTACGAGTTGCAGGTCGTGGGTTCGAACCCAGACAGGCGCTTTACTATGTGTAAATAATTTCATCACCACTGCTCTCAAAATGGTGAAGGAAAACATCGTGAGTAAATGTCCTATGTCCTATAACCAAAACGTTAAAGACACGTGACATCTACCAAACCACACTGAGCCCGCGTTGTAGACACAGCTCATTCCCTCTCAAAGAGGGGGGGAGAGGGGGGTCTGTGTCCCAGAAGTGGGTACATTACGGGCTGATTATGCATTTATCATCCCACTAGGCCAATGAGTTACTGAGTAAAAGGATAAGTAAAACTGATCGTCGAATCAGATCGTAATTATTAAAATTCTTCAAAATATGTGAGTCATGAGATAGACTTCCAGTTCGGGATGCATTTATGCGTCGGTATTAAATATCATCATCCATCCTAATGTCGTTTTGCAAATATTAATGACTATCGACAATCATAAGCCGGCTAATTGATCCCAAGGGTCGTCTACACACTGACGCATAAAAATCTAAAATATGATCTCGAAACCTAAGCCAGACTCCCGGTTAACTGCTTAGTATGCCACAATCATACGGAGCTCAGCTACTGTTTCCACGAAGGCGCGCCGAATAATACCGAGCATTGCCGAGATGCAATGACATTTGCATGGCATTACCATGTCTAACGCATCATCGAGATATGTAGCAGACGTGAGTTTGATTTGCGAAATATTTAGGTGAATCGTGCGTTTTTTGTCTTTGTTATTCATTGAAGGTTTTGAGAAGAAACGGCGCCGACTGTGACGAATTCCCTTGAAGGCGATAAAAATGAGAGTTTATTGGTCTTGAGTTCAAGAACGACGGCGTCCGTCAGAACGTATCAAGGACGCAACGAGTTTTATTTTTACTTTGTTTAAGTTCAATGTAGACCAGCCAGCATCTTTTTAGAACGAAGTTACTTAATGCGGCTTGCGGTAGGAGTAAACTGGTAACTGGCTGAAAAGAAGAAAGAAAAGAAAATTGTTTATTCTGCACAAACAAAACGCACATCGCAAATAAAAAAAATAAAAAAGACGTAGTCAAAAGCCTCGTACTCAAGCTTAAAAAAATTTACAATTTTGTCCATTGCTTGATGTCAGGGCCACAGCCCAAAGACAACACACATTATTAATAGTAAAAATAGAAATAGAAATCGCCACGTAACAAAAAAGCATTATGCGACTTTCTTTCAGAGAGAGAGTGATAGTTTTCTTGGTTTTCGTTAGGTCAAAATGAAAATACAAAATGGCGGCTGCGAAAATTAAAAAAGTAAAATCCATGGGCGTTGTTTGCATGGTTTTGGAGGGTGCTACAGCCGATAGCAAAGAAGTTAATTCAAAATGAAAATAACCGGGCTTCGGAAGAATGCTTCTGATATTCAGTGAGTGAACATTCTCCTGTCGCTTATCACAATAAAATTTGACACTCAACGTTAAAACATCTTACAAAGACAGTTTTTGTGGTCCTGCGATACTGATGAATGTGTGGAGAGCATTTTATCTAAAGGTGTGGACGAACGTTTTAGTCATTATCGCGCAGACGCAGCCGGGAATGTCGCTATTATCGTGCGCACGCGCCGCTTGCGTAGAGCTTAGAAGTGTATGGTAAGGACAAGAGGTCAAGAGATCTATGATTATATAAAATCATCACTGTATATTATCACTTTTATATAATTATCACTTTTATATAATTATACGGTTATACTGGCACCAACAAGGGCAATTCTCGTAATTTCAAGTGCGTTCACAGTCTGAAGGCCAATTCTCGTAACAAAAAAACGTTCAAATTCAAGTCGCAGTGCCTCAAAAGTTCCAAACTGTCACAAAAGGTATTCTACTAAACCAAAAAAGTAAGTCAAACGCAACTTTTACTGCAATGAGATTGCGACTAGACCGAAACCAAAAAATGTACCAAAACGGTATTCTGCTAAAGTTTCGACATGACAATTCAAAATTAATTGGTATTCCACTAACAATAAAAACGTCAAAACTGACATAAGCATGAGATTATTTGTACACCGGACTGTGACAAATAATTTTAGCTTCTGCATATTTAAAAGCGTATAAAATTTTTATTTCCCGTCTTTTTGTATTGAGTTCAGTAAGATAGATTTTTTGGACAGACGTTTTGTGTATTTGTTTTGTTTGTAAAGTGTTTGGATATTGTGGTGAAGGTGGTTACATACTTAGTTGGATATTCATTTTAAAATGAGTGGTATTGGTTTGCGGTTATTATATTTAACCCAGGCGCAACGTGCAGACGATGCAGCGGCATCAGAAAGACGGAGGGAACGACGCCGCCGCCGTTCTGACCGTCGTCGTCGCCTTGCAACGGATGCATTTTCCATGAGCGACCGTGAGTTTGTGAAGACCTACACAGGCTCACTAAGTCCCACGTGGCAAATTTAATAACGGAGCTGACGCCGCACATCCCTCGGAAAAGGCGCAGTGATGGACTCGATGCTGCCGCCAAGGTTAGTCTTAGTTACATAAACACTTATTTATTGACAAGCAACAAGGCAGCTAGATTCCAAACATTAAATTATCTACTTTTTCTAGGTACTGATAACCTTGGCGTTTTACGCCAGCGGGTCCTATCAGACCTTGGTAGGGCACCACTGCTCCCATTCAATTTCCCAGCCGAGCGTCTCTAGGGCGGTCAACTGACCCTGAACCACCCACATGTATTTAAGAAACATCTAACTTTCCCTTTGACAAGAGAGGCCCGAGAAAGGGCTAGGAGTGGGTAAGTCTAAAGACTAGCGCATAATATATTATAACCACATCAGCAGGGGCATCTTATTGCATAACTTCTCCAAGACGGGTTACGATGGAATACAATCAAGTTAGTTCTCCGTCGACGTCACTTGCAGCAACTTAACGCAACATCAATATTTCTTTACTATAAGTAGATCTACCTATGTCTCTCTATTAGCTCGTCAATTTACTAACGAAATATTGTAATTTGTTGGAAGTAGGCATGTGTAAATAGACACACGCGTATCCACGCGCCCGCTTCCCGCGCCCCTCGCTGTGTTGTCGCATGTCGCCCCGTCGTCGTCGGCGTCGCCCGCACCACACTCCGCGCCCGTCAGTCCGGCCTGCATCTCGCACGCAAACTGCACGATTTTTGCACTGTTCCACTCAAATTCCCTTACTATTTTCTGCGTTTTGTATTGTGTGCACGATTATATTGTTTTTTGTTACGCCACAAAACTTTATTTCATTTGATTCACCCTACAATACTAATTTTCAGATATGTGATGCAGAGATGAATATACTCTGCGTCGATCCATCTAGCCTCGGGAGTTCACACGACTCGATCATTTGGAGGGATCACCCACTTAATAATTATATTGAAGGGCTTAATGAGGCTGGGGAAGCAATTTTCCTCTTAGGTATCTAAATAAGTACAATTAACACATTCCCTGTACCATGAATCACATAGGATTCATGTTGATTGTTTAACTATTGTGTCTAAGTAGACACAATACACAGTGGACAGTGAATCTGTTAATATAATTTTCAAGTACTCTCATGAAATTAAAAAGAGTTTTTGTATTATGCATATTTTTTATTACCTAATTAACATAGATGAAAGTAAAAAAAAAATGGCCCGTGGTGAATTGCTTGCGTGGAGCACGCCGCCGCCGCAGTGTCAACAAAGCCCTGAAAGAAAACACAATTTTGTTTTTCATTTTGTACATATTATTCATTAAATAAGACTGTTTTATTTTAAACTCAGCGTTTTATTTACAAAACAACAAATGGAAGGGGAAGCCCAGAGGATTTTTCATCAGAGCATATTCAGAACGAATATGCTTGCTGAAAAATCCTAAAATAGGTAATAGGCTCGATGGTAATAGGTAATACGGGCTGGTGTCCGCAACTCCACGTCAATGCGCGTATTTTGCGTATTTTTTGTTAATTCTAATAATTAGCAATACGTTCTCTTTGAGGGGAAACAACAAAACTTGAGGTGCTGGCCCACCACCACTCCTTGTTCGGCCCTCTTTTATTTATTTGCCTCAGGTTTGCCTTCGTCCGGCTTTTGTACTGGTTGTAGTACTGCAAACAAAATAAATGATGTACCTATTTGTTGTTTTCTGAATCTCATGCGAGCACAGCTAGTGGATAGGTACAATAAGTTACTTACTTTCTTCCACTCCGGCCCAGATTTGGACAGTCCACCGGCATTGGCATTCAAAATATCGGCGCACTGTCTCCAAAGCCTTTTGGGCAGAGCTTTGCCCTCCCTGCCTCTCACCTTGCCCAACGCCAATGATTGGTGCTCCTCCAGAAAATCTAGAAGGAGCTCCAATTGGCGAGGCGTTATTTGGCGGGTCATAATATTAAAACCAGAAAAACAAAATTATGATGTCGTGTTATTCGATTTTTTTGATTGCGATGGCTAGGTACAATAGACGAGAAAATCAATGCAGTTATAAATAAAATGTAATAAATCTTTATAGAATAATTTCAGACAAAAATAAATTATTTAAAATTTAATTATTCTTCTTCTCTTCGTTTAATGGCTTTTGCGGAAAAACCACCAAAAATTTAATTATAATTTGACATATTTAGTAAAAATACGAATGTCATCTCTTTTTGACATCTCGCGCTTGCGCGTGGTGATTACCAATACGTTCCATGTTAGCTTGCTAGCCGATTATTTATTTTAATGATTTTGTATTTTCAAAGATATTTAATAACAAACGGGAAATGAAAATACTATCAGCATACTCCTAATCAAGCAAACTAATAAAGACATTCAAAAAATCAGAAAATTAGGTTGCTACAAATTAAAGTATCACTAAGTATCAGAATATCGTCTGCGTACATTGAACTACTATGAAAATATGTTTAATTTCGTAAACGAGAACACAGTTGACTACTGTGAGACTATACTGCGATGATATTGCGACCGGAATGTGAACAAACCGAATTTTAAGATTAGCAGAATACCATTTTTTGGTCTATTCACAGTGTCATCGCATTCCGGTCTCATGTTTTTCAAACTGCACGTTAATTAGTAGAATTGACCTTCTGATCTGTCTCTATCTGTCAAAATACCTGTAAATATTTGTGTTCCCTACATTTTTGACAAGTTTTTACATTTATTTGTCGCCGAGCAGATAGCAACTAGATTTTGAACGTTTTAAAATGCGAGAATTGGCCATCTGATTAAAAAGTTTTATGAAGGGGACTATTTTGTTCATTGGTAACGTAGGTTCATTGGTAAGACAGTTTGATCGATCAGGTTAAGCTACGCTTGCCGCGGTTGATCTGAGGATGGGTGACTATCTATACATACCGTGAACCCCTCCGTGCCTCGGAAAGCACGTTAAGCCGTTGGTCCCGGCTTTCGTGGATAAAGCAGTCGATACGGATAGTAAGAAGCCTGAAAGTCTGACAGCCAGTCTTACCAAGGGGTATCGTATTACCCAGTAACTGGGTTGTGGAGGTCAGATAGGCAGTCGCTCCATGTACAATACTGGTATTCAGCTGCATCCGGTTAGACTGGAAGCCGACCCCAACATAATTGGGCAAAGGCAGGCAGATGATGGTAACGTAGGTAGGCTTTACCTATATATGCCGTCTATAAAAAAATCGGACTCGATAGTACAGTTATATGTATAACAGCAGTGCGATTCTGTAACCATCTCACCGTGAAAACTTAGGTGAAGTGAGCGTGGAGTGAACTGTCAGTGTCATCTTACCAGATACTAGGGATTGACCAAGCATACATTTACAATCATAAAAGAGATTTTAATAATATTTTTTTAGTCTAATCCTATTGATATTTTTATATAATTCAAAGCTAGTATTTTAGTGGTCAAAACATTAATATTTTGTGGGGTTTTACTTACAATAAAATTGCAAAACAGAAGCGCAGTCAGAATCTCAATCCTGTTTTTTTTTCTTTTTTCTCTAGTCTATTAAGTCCTTATATAGACTGAGGCGCGAGCGCGTCACGCACGAACCGTAAATAAAATTAAAACATTCACGTTTATGACAGCTAGACTGATAAAAATACGCATCGACATTGTTTGGTTATTATGAGCAATTGTAGATCGAGTCTAGTAAAGACTGCGACGATGTTCAGCGTTGTTATTAACCCAAAACTATTGAATTAGAAGAGATAACCGAGTGTGTCAAGTCATCGAGTGCTAACGGATGCCTAGTTGACGGACCATAGAATGTAATCCCACGTAGTTTGTGTGGCGTGATCATTTCACCCGATTCACGACACTAAATGTCGTAAATCGGGTGAAGTGAAGGTGAAGTGATAAGATCACGCCGCGCTTGCGCGTTAATCACTGTCATTATCACATTGCAGATTGCGTGATCACTTCACCTTCCCTTCACCCGATTCACGACATTTAATGTCGTGAATCGGGTGGAGTGAAGGTGAAGTGATAAGATCACGCCGCGCTTGCGCGTTAGTCACTCATCACATTAGAGATTTGTTTTTACATATTTAACTTGTAAGGCGTCATGTATAAGAACATTAGGAAATTATGGTAATAATATTAATAATTAATATAATACACCATGGCGACCCTGCCTTAGAGTCTGCCAAGGGGCAGATTAAGCAAAGTTTTCGTTGAGCGATTTTCAAAATGTGTAACTCTAAAGTAGAAAAAGACGAGGTATTCGTCAATCAAAACGCGGCTGGTGGAGGTGTTGTTGACGCCGAGGTGATGTTGCCATGGTTACGAGATTCGAGTGGAGTGATATATGGTACATTCCGAATTGCACTGTAATCGACTACAGCGTGCTTACACCTTGACCCCAATTATTCTGCTGTATGGTATTTATCTATTATTCTCCGCATAATTTTACCACGCCGTACGGTTGTCAAGCGTGGTATTTTGACAGTTCAAACCGGTTTCGGTCATTGTGTCATAGAGAATACGTTTACGCAAATTATTTATGTGAGCGCTGTGTGCGATGATGACTTAATTCGGAATGAGCCATATTTCACGCCGCGCAAGCGCGTTAGGCGCTGGCGCTGTCTGACTCAAAATATTAATGTTTTGACCACTAAAATACTAGCTTTGAATTATATAAAAATATCAATAGGATTAGCATTAAAAAATATTATTAAAATCGATTATGATTGTAAATGTTTGCTTGGTCAATCCCTAGCATCAGTAGGATGACAAAGACAGCTCACTCCACGCAAGTATTCACGGTGAGATTTTTACAGAATCGACATGCTGGTTATGTAGCATAAAACCTGTTAAACCCCCTAAAAAACAAGAGTTTTAAAAGTCAGTAAATCAATTTGAATTTATTACTGAGGTAAAGGTGGTGAAAATAATCCACATATTTTGTGTGACACTGCCACGCAACGAGCTTCTAACAATTTAGCCTTGATTTTTCAATAGTCAGATCATTTTTATCTGATGAATAAATATTGCGGTTTGACAGCTTTTGTATATGTCAAACTGTCATATTTATTCTTCAGATACAAGTTATCTGACTATTCGAAAATCTATTCTTAGTAAAATGTATTCTATTTCGTCGCCGATAAAAATAAGGACTTTTCTAACAGTTTCGTGTCTATGGTCAGGGATGTTGGATTCATCTCTCGAGTATGTGTCGCTCAGACAGACGCTATCTGGTCGTAAACTGCTCGTAAACCGGCGGCCACCTGACTTTAGATAGCGTCCTCTTAAATTTTACCACAATCACTAAGTATTAGGAGGTTGCGACAAAAGGTTTGGAAGTGAATGCCACTTTGCCACTGGTGCAGGAAAAACCTTGGTTTATAAAAAGTAATGCTACTAGAAAACGTATAGCTACAATTTGTACAGACGCCAGCACATCAAGGTGCTTACAATCTGCCAAATTTCTTTAATAGATTTTCAAGTTTATCGCTAAAGTATAAGGTTCAAAGTTGATTGGGAAAGTTTTACAATTTCGGGTAGCTTGATGTGCTGGCGTCTGTACCCCAGTGGCTTACAAGACTGACATTTGTCCACTTCAGCTGTGACACACCACATTATGATTTAAAATTCTAGTGATCTAAATGTTTGAACTGCGGAGAGGCGTTTTTATTGACTAAGGAATGATTTTTCAATCATCTGATAACTATTCGAGAAATTTTGACAATTAAGTATTTCATACAAAAACTGTCAAACGTCAATTTTATTCCTCGAATAAAAGTTATCTGACGATGGAAAAATCAGCCGTAATTCAACTACCTTTGACTTATCTATACTAATATTTTATAGAGGTTATAATTTGTTTGTTAATAAGTTTGTATGTAGGGGATAATCTCTGGAACTACCAGTCGAATTTGAAAAAATCTTTTTATATTTGATAGCCTAATTCTTGAGGAAGGCTATATGCTATTTAACATCACAGTATGACACTCCACTTCGACCTGTGCTTCTCGCATCCAGCGGATTCCTGCCTGATTTCTTAAAGTCAAAGTCAAAACTATTATTTCAAATAGGCACATAAAGGCTACTTTTGAACGCCAAAATTTGAAATCAAATAGAATTGATTCTAATCGCCCCTTCCAAAAGGTAGGATTCGTATGGAGAAGAATGGGTAAGAAACTCCACCGTTACTCTTACTTAATGGAGTCAAAACAAGTTATCATTCCAATCAAAACAAAACACATTTGTATGAATGCCACACAGCCTTTGTGCAAAAGTCATTACACCTTCGATTTCAATACAGAAATAAAAATAAACTGTAGCAGAAAATAGATACTGACGTCATTTCAGCTTTTAGGTTAAAAATAATACCCGATGCACATGAAATGGAACAATACTTAATCTATTTAATTTTATTTATTAGGAAATAAGCGAGGGTTTCTTCAATAAACGTTAGGAAACTAGTTCAAGCTGAGTTAGAGGTATTTAAGATTTTATGGGAAACGATATCTTTGACTTTTCAAGGAAGTTTCGAGGTATAGTGTCTGTATACACGATTGTGTTCGACTAGATTTTCCAATAGCTAACCAACAATAATAAATCATCACTCACTCACTGTTGTATGTAGGTACTCGATAGATCGAACGACAATTACCTATGTTAATTACTTAAGATATTTTGTTAAGTTTCTCATAATGAGGGTTTTCTGAAATGACGTTCGCTAGGTGGCAGCACTGGCACGTCAGGTCCAGGCATCTGTCAAAGAGCCTATATCTTCTTAAGTCATGACGGAATGATGAACGAATGAATCGAATGATGAACGTCATCATATATTTTATATTGGAAGACCTCTTGTCACAGTGGTGCCAACTGGTGTCGTAAATTTTCACGAAAACCCTCATTAACTTTCTCTTCACAAGATCACAGGTTTTCATGATGGGATTCTGGAGTAAGTGAAGGAACTCTTCAAATATATTAAAGTCACACCTGTAGTGATTTTAGTTTTTTTTTTGTTGTGGAAACAACTTTTTTTTGTGTGCCTGTAAAAATAAAGTTTTTTTTTTTTAAACTAAACAGCCATCAAAGGTGCATTGATCTCTGGTGATTATTCAATTAGGTAGTTGACCTGTACCGAGTAATTGTAATAATTCAGTCAACTCGATTGTTTATGGGACAATGGACACCATAATGACATCGCTTTCTACAGATTTTGGACTAACAATAAGGTGTCCACCAAAATGTCCAGGCCTTTCTTTGAATACTAGTTGACACCTAACATTGCCAAAATTGTAAAACGTTTTTGGCGTGAGAATAACATAACATATAACTTACGCAATTGTCTAAAGGTTGTGGCAGACTACAGTCACATTTTGCCAGTTATAATTAGTATAATTAGCCTGAAATGTTCCCACTGCTGGGACACAGTTATGATTCTGCCGAAGTGGCCTTTTTAGGCCCCCTGTAAAAATCTTAGGTGAAGTAAGCTTGAAGTGAGTTGTCAATTAGGAGAAATGACAGCTCATTTGAAGTTCACTGCTTGAACCTTGAACCTTGACGCCTCCTTTTTTAAATCCTTGGGCCAAAAACAATCAAATACACCGAGGCAAGGGGCCAAAAACATTTGCGCAAGTACATCTAATGTCCCATTTCGGGTCTTTCAACTCACGGACGAACCTACTCATCTCTCAGAGAGTTCTCATAGCCCAAAGTACAGTAAACAGTATAGTATAGTAGCTAACAATCCTATTAACAATAGAATGATAGAGCCTGTTGTCCGCGCCTCTGTGACATACTGAGCTTACGTAAAAACGTAGTTTACTGTACAATCTTGTTGTTTTCCAGTTGTGTCGACACAGAATTTTCTTTTTTTTATTTTAGCAGAGTTTATGACGTTTTTATTTATACGGTTCAAAATACTTCTGTAAAGGAACTAAAGTGGTTTTATTTTTATACCTAGTAAATATTTTTACACAACTGGCGAAATATGGGTGAACAACAGTTACACCTCTGACCAACCCTTCGAGGAATATAGGCGTGATGTACTGATGTCGACTTCGTGAAATTTTTGAGATAAAAATACTATGTTAACTGATAATACAGGCACCAAGCATGGTCCCAATTCTGTATTTATTCCCCGCGAAATCTTACCACGTGCAAACCACGTCAATATCGTGTCTTGTTAACTGTAAGGAATCGAAATGTCAACCGTACGGACAACATGTATTTTGACAGTTCAAACCACGCCATTGTGTCATAGAGAATACGTTAATAGCAGATGTCGTGATTAACAAAGGAATTGACGTGGTTTCGAAGTAAGGAATCGTTAAGTGGTCATAGTGAATTAGGGCCCTGATGATATCAAACTTGAAAAATAAAAGCCTCTACCTATATTATTTAAAGTAAAGTAAAAAGATACATTATTTGTACTATTTGGATGTCTTGTTAAACAGCATAAATGAAAATTGAACCCAATTACGCTTACTAATTCCTGATACTATAAATAACTGTTAGACTCATACAATAGATATTTACAAGCCCAAATATTTGATCCTCCCCAAAAACTATGACACATTGTCCTAATATTACAATCTTACGCAAATCAGTTTACCGTTAGCTCGTCAACGTTCCCTTTGGCGTCGAGTTGCGGTTAACGATGCGTTTGTTTGCTAATTTATTGTATTACATATGTATGTCGTATTGTGACGTACTTATTTAATAGACTGGTGAATAATACTGTTTGCCTTTATTAGGTTATGATATGAAATTGTTTAGAAAGATTTTTTCCTATGGTGTCTCAGCCCGTAGACAGATCAGAGTCATCAGGAATATCTGATAAATACTAATACAGGTAATTAAAATGTTTACATAATTTAAAAGCTAACAGTCTTAAAGTAATAATAATATGTACAAGTAAATAAAAAGGAGAGGAAATAATCAAAGGGCATCAAAATATTCGTCCAAATCGCTGTCAACAGGAAACGTAGGTGGTGGTGGTGGTGATGGTGGTGGTGGTGGTGGTGGTGGTGGTGGGGAATTTAATTGATTTAATTGAATGCAGGTAATGCAATTAATCAAACAAATATCATACGAAAACCGGCATGCCCTAGAACCAAACCACAATGGGCCCGTGTGGTAGATTATAGCCCACGGGTCTCGAAGAGACGAGGCCTGTGTCCCAGCAGTAGGAACATTAAAGGCTGATTATGTTAATGCAAGTAATGTGTTAGAAATAAGTTATTCAGGACTGACATAGTGAAGGAAATCATCATGAACGAGAAAACAATAGTTTGTTTTTGCTTTGAATTGAATATAAGTATCAATTCCATTCAGTAAAACGTTTCTCAATTGCTTGGCTATATTTTTTTGACTTGTTCTTCATCTATGTATCTTTGCTATACCACCTTGTTGTGTCGACACCATTGGAAAACCACCTCTACAGTGATATCTGCGTGACGTGTAATCCAACAGAACAGCTCAGATAATAGAATTAGTGGTGACTAGTGGTCGAGAGTTATCCCACGCATGTAGCACTCCCAGCCAATTGTACCAGCTGCGGCTGCTCAAGTAGATGCAGGATAATGTGAGGTTTTGAGTAACAAATGACTCTCGTCATTTTGTTGTTGCTGTGTTGGTGGTACCTACTCAGGAGACGTCGAGACGAACGTCCAAGACGAACGTCGAACGGCCAAGTGCGAGTCAGACACGCCAATGAAGTCTTCCGTACCACCGTACATTATTTAACACAGACGCAAATTGAATGTACTAGCATTATTAAGATCAAGCAAAAAACGCCGAAAAAACACGTTTCTTAAATGGCCCCCCTTAGTTTTAAGGTTTATTTCATTTTTATTATTAGTTGATATAGCGGCCACAGTAGTACACACTCTGTGAAAATTTCAAGTGTCTACCTATTAAGGCTCCTACAAACAGGCGCTACACGTGATATAATCGCGTGCGACACAAAGGCACCGCTAGTTGCACGACTTGCGGTGCCTTTGTGTCGCGTGTCCTGTCGCGCCTGTTTGAAGGAGCCTTTACGGTTCAAAAGATACAAGTCTATGACAGGCGAACGGACGGACAGCGGAGCCTTAATAATAACGTTCCGTTGGCATCCCTTGGACACGGAACCCTAAAAAGAAACGTGATCGTCTTTTGTTATTTTATTTTTTACTAGCCATTAATGTCCCACCGCTGGGCAAAGGCCTCCCTACTCTCTTCCCACCTCTCTCTGTCCAGAGCTGCCAAGGACCAATCTTCATTCAATGTCAAAGTTAAATGATTTATTTCAAATAGGCACATTAAAGGCACTTTTGAACGTCAAAACGTCATTAAAGGAGGCCAGCTCATCCCGTTATCTCCGTCTGGGCACAGCGGTGCTATTCCATAAAAATCTCACCGTGAAAACTTACGTGAAGTGAGCATGGAGTGAGCTGTCAATAGTGTCGATTCCTAGCAAAAACAAACTCACTTCGCCTAAGTTTTCACGGTGAGATTTTTACAGAATCGACCGGCTGATCTGGGCCTGTTTATCTTTTGTTATTATTATAATATGTTGCATAATAACAGGCGTGATCGTCTCTTGTTTTGAATGACGTAAGAGAGGACGCCCACGAGCAACATTTGTCTCAGCAACTAATTTGTAAAGTATGAAAGTGCTGTCTTTGTCGCGTCGCATGCGCGCACTTACATACAAACCCGTAGACTTGATGTGAAAGACAAATTTGTTGCTGAAACAAAAGTTGCTCGTGGGTTCCCCCTCCCTAAGAGATTAAGGTAATGGATTGTTTAGTAGGTCGAAGGCTAGCTTTACAAATTAGACTGTGTAGGTACCCTAGACCTCCTAACAAACGTTCTCTGAGCAAGGTCATGTACAGACGCAAGCACATCAAGCTCACCCAAAACTGTAAAATTTTCCCAATCAACTTTGAACCTTATGTTTTAGCAATAAAGTTGAAAATCTATTAAATAAATTTCACAGATTGTAGTAGTTTGATGTGCTGGCGTCTTGAAAATTATTGCTAAGAAAGTTGACTCCTAACTTGAATTATCACAAATATCGTTTTTTAATAGTTGTATGAAATTGCTGTTGTATGAAACTGAAAATGTGCAGGGTGTTAATTTGCTAGACAATTAATCTCCCTGACTGTATATTAAATTTTAACAAGTACATAGTTTCCTGTAATAATCAGTCAGGCAAAAATTGTTGACAAGGAAAAGATGCTGATGGTCGGGACTCGGGAGAACCTTCAGCTCCCATCGCCCTTTAAATGCATAAATAGACAGAAGCGGCGTGATATTATTGGCCATAAAAACCTCTCTAGATTGGACATCAGATCAAAAACTGACTATCTCGCTCAATCAAATAACATAAAAACACACACAATTAACAAACACACTCTTACACAATACACACAACCATCAATTTACCTGTAGTGGAAAACTCAACGAAAAAACATAATCCAATATGTCTGCCGTTTCCGAATATCCGAAAAATGATACGGTGTCCACAATTCAGGGAAGTGGAAGCCGCATTTATCCAGTTTTCGAGTCGGGCATAAAAAGAGCGGGCGCGTTGCTCCCCTTCCCCCCTTGCGCCCTGTCCCCCTCCCCCTGGCGCCGGGGGAGTGCGCTGAATCGATATGCAAGTAAAATGTACACCTGTAGTGACCAAGGGTTTGGAATTTTCAGGGAATGTTGATGTTTTGATTTTTGATACGGTTTCTTTGTTTTTGTTGCGTGTTGGTTAGCATTATGTATAGGCGAAAATAAATACCTTATACTAGCTAATCCTGCCCGCGATTTCGTGCACGTGAAATTTCACCTTCCTCCCATTCACCCTCCAAGGGGTGGAATTTCGAAAAACCCGTTCTTAGTGGATTTCATGTCTCTAGGACCTAGCGGTTTAGGCTGTGCGTTGATATATCAGTCAGTCAGGACTTTGAATTTATACAATAGATAGATTGTTACCGTCGCGGTTAAATTTGGGTTGAGGCTGACACACGAACGATTGGCACATGAAAAGAAAGACGTTTGCTCAGCACTGGGTGAATTCGGGCTGTTGATGATGATGATGCTGACGAGTTTCCGGGAGTAAAATGACTAAAGTAAAAGTGTGCTGCGCACCCCCGCCCTATTTCAAGTTAAACAAATATCAACTTTATTTCAATGACGTTTGGAAGTCGGTCTTAGTCTAATTCATAGCTAGTTTCTAGAAATACGTCCATTACCACAGATACATGCATCTATCTCATCAATAGATTCTCATTTTCAAAATAATTAACAAAACCAAGTAGATAGACTTAGTTTCATCTCCATATTTTGACCCTTTCACCAACCCATCTCCATCCTACCCACCTCCAGACCTCATGGTCACCGCACACACCCTCACTCAGGTGAGTCACTGTCGCTATCTGTTTGGGAGTGTGGGTGTATGCGTGTGTGTGCGTGCGAGACTGAACGGCGTCTGTCATTGTAGGACGAGCGAGGTGAATTGGCGTTCGGAGGTTGTTATTAGAGGTTTTTAATTGCAACGGCTAGTCAATGTTGGTTTATCGATTCGTTGGTTTTTTTAGTTGCTCGTGCAGATTGTGATGGCCTGTGGTTTAATGTTGACTGAAAAGTAGATCAAATGTTTGGGCGCTTTAAGTCAGGTTTCAGTATTGTCTTTTATAGAAACTGGCTGGAGGCATGTCAGATGGCTTATGTTGGATTTTGTTCGAGAGTTTTGGTATCACATATTTTTGGTGATTAACCTTGCTATCTAAATATCAAGATGCTGGAGACACAAAATTGCAGTAGCCTCAAGGCCTTCTGATCGATTGGTTGATCGTGGTGCAACTGGGGAGAGGTGTGCTACACTTAATTCTGTTATATCCACTCAGATTTGTAAGTGTCATTAGACTCATTACACAAGCGACGTTTTTTGCTTTGTTTTCGATAATTTTTATACCAATACAACACACTCCTACGGCAGTTAGGTGTTGTTTTTAATATTTCACTGCGCGGACTAGAGACACGCGCGTCTCGGGGGAGCATACACAATCATACACCAACATACACAACACATAGGCACTAACAAGATAAACTTTGCATACGTATTGTGTAGACACACCTTTATTTAGCCGAGATATCTATGTTTGGGTGCATTTTAGGGTTAGTATTGTGGAGATATTATTATCTTTGAGGGTAAATAGCACATGTGGGATCAATGTTGTGCGCGCCTGCGCTATTTGAAACCTCTCTGTAATATAATAACTGGGCGGCACTCTTTCGCGGGTATTTTTATTTAGAGGTTCTCTATTCTCTAGAGCCTTGATCACCGAAACCTTGTTGGTATTAAAATCGAGGCGCATATATTAGAGACATGGTTTTAGTGCTGGAGCTGGAGGGTGCTGAAGCCGATAGTGAGGGCAAAATGGAAATCCAAGATCGCGGCTGCGAAAATATATTCGCTGTCGCGATCTTGGATTTTCACTTTGAACTTCGTTCCTACCGGTCCCTACACGTTTTTTTTCATTTGTGCACTGTCTTAATACAGATTCATGTTTGTTTTGTATCATTAAACTAGAAATGGTTTGTATTGATACTTTTTTTTTTCGGGATGGTAAATCATCAAATGACCCCTCCCGCTCTGGGTGGAGCGGAAGGGAGTGTCAGACTCTTACTGACTAAAACCCACCCGTGTTCCTTCCTTAACTCTTTATGTTCCGGGCCATCGGTAACCCTTTCGGACAATCCCGCTGACCCGGCAGGCTTCGGCCCTGACGAAAACATCATCCGAAGGGGCCCCCTTCGGATGATGCTGACATCTCTTTGAGGCGCGCGTGGAACACGTACGCGCCGTCCGGTACGGGCCTGGTCCTGATCGGACGGTGAGCTACCCATTACTCTCCGCCCGCAGACCCGCGCCTACGGTGGCCGGGAGTCGTCGCGCGGCTACGCCCGGAGCGTGTATTGATATACTTACATTCGTACTTATGAGGAGTCCGGTTGTGTGTCCGGTAAATGGCAATAGGATCACCGATTTCATGGGACTTACAATAGAATTAAATGGCAAATTCTTTTTAGTGGCGTATGTAAATATGCTATTTCAGATATAATTCTCTGCTCAGTAGGTATATATTCGTGTATCTATCTACTTTCAACATTTAGTTCGATTACCACAAAAGAAACGAATCAAAGAGAAATCGTTTTCTTTAATCAATTAGGTAAACATTTCCCTGGCAGCAACTTGTCTATTACAACGATTTCCATGTAGATCTAGTAAAAACAGCAGACAGTCGCATATCAATGGCTACGTAACTTCATCTCGACACATTCCCATGCAAAACTGAACTGAATTATGTTGGAACGTGGAGAAGTAAGCAATGGAGTGCCGGGCTTAATAAAAATCAAAATCAAAAGTCATTTATTCCAACTAAGCTGAGAATCAACAGTTTTTGAACGTCAAAATTACATGAGACAGTCCCCCAAAACGCCCGCCCTTCACCGCATCCTCGTGCTTAATCTGGGAAGAAGTGGCGCAACAAACTTCCCAACAGCACAGTTGTCTGTTTTTACGCGCTGTGAGACGTTTAGGAGCGTCTGCAATTTCACGTCGGTAACGTGAAATTTGCCCGAGGTAAGTGTATTCGGAAACAATTTCGAGAAGGTGGCGACTCGGCAAACGTAGTGTAGGACGCCCTCCGGCCAGGTGGGATGACGATCTGCGAAAGACTGCAGGCAGATGCTGGATGCGTCAAGCTGAAGACAGGGCGCTATGGCGCTCATTAGGGGAGGCCTATGTCCAGCAGTGGACTGCTATAGGCTGATGATGAACGTGAAATTGCAGACGCTCCTAAACGTCTTTTAGTGTAAAATATACGTAGTTCGGGTTTAACGTCTTTTAGTGTAAAATATACGTAGTTCGGACTTCGGGTATCTATCCGATATCATTTGTCGTGACATACCGCTAGGTATGTGTTGCAGTTGCTAATTGGCATATGTTTGTGATTTAAAGTATTTTTTCCCTAATCCATCAAGTCATATGATTATGGTGATTATTAAACTGAAATATTGCTTCTGCTTCGCGGACGATGCAAGGGTTAAAAATGGGTTAAAAAAAGTTACTGAAATGAGACATAAAAAACTGGCAGGTACGATCGTTATTGTATAAATTCTATTCGATAAACAAAGACGCGTCGCACTCCATTTACTGAGTTATCCATGCACAAAGCATTGTTTACGTAAGTTTTGCATAATTGACGCTTCTGCGCACTAGTAGTGTTGCGTTACTGAGAAATGCAGCATAAACTACAGATTTTTATTGAATTTACCGACAGGTAGGGAACGAAAAAATTTATCTTCTAAATAATACAAAGTCGGATTAGTTACACCATTTATAACTCAAGAACGGCTGGACCGATTTTTATGCTCTTTTCTAAAGTAACTCTGTCTGTATGTATGTTACCTTTTCACGCCTAAACCACTGAACGGATTTCGATAAAATTTGGCAGAGAGATAGATTGCATCCTGGGAAAGGACATAGGATAGTTTTTATCGACATACCTCGCGGGCGGAGCCGCGGGCGGAAGCTAGTAATAAATAAAACAAAGTTTTTGGAACGATATTTTTATCGCACGTTACACTCTGCACACTTGGCGAATGTGTCGTGATGACGGTCAAAATATTACGTTTTTTTTTTAAAAGCTCTCATTCACCAACTGTGCAAGCGATATGAACTTCGTTCCAACGACACCTCTTGTTTTTTTAAACTGAAAACTTCTTTAGGCGCGTTGGGCATTTTTTGAGATGGGGAAATCGGAGTCGGAAGTCGGAGAAAGACTAAACTTTCATTCAGCGGGATTGTCCGAGCGAACGAGAGAGTCCCTGGTCCAGACTCTAGCCTCGTTCGCGACACAGCCAACCACCATGAGGGCTATCGAGAGAGTGCCCATCAAAC
Organism: Luperina testacea; assembly: GCA_927399505.1. Classification (NCBI taxonomy): domain Eukaryota; kingdom Metazoa; phylum Arthropoda; class Insecta; order Lepidoptera; family Noctuidae; genus Luperina; species Luperina testacea. Next base: position 7,189,926 of record OV656777.1, on the reverse strand, counting down.
AGTGAGTATACTTAGATATATTACAATCAAAAGTAATTACTACACCTCGCTGAAGGTCAGCGGGATTGTCCGAAAGGGTTACCGCTGGCTCGGAACATAAAGGGCGGAAGGAACACGGGTGGGTTTTAGTCAGTAAGAGTCTGACACTCCCTTCCGCTCCACCCAGAGCGGGAGGGGTCATTTGATGATTTCCCATCCTCAAAAAAAAAAAAGATGGGGAAAAAACATTGAACTCGCGACACTGTTACCGACATCGCGCTAAATTCGGATGTGTTCGGCTGTCCTCGGGATGTACTCGGTTTTCAATCCGATATGTCAGTGAGTGATGGCAAAGTATTCTGTTTATGTTTTGTTTTCACTTATGTTGACACTCCCGGAGTGCCACAGTTTATTTCTAAAGATAGGCTCTGAGATTTTCAACTTTATCGCTAAAGCATAAGGTTCAAAGTTGGTTGGCAAAATTTGACAGTTCCGGCCCTTTTGAAATATTTTTACGGGATAAAAAATTATTAGCAATGTCTTCTTCTCCAAAGTCCGTGTAAATAAAAAGAAAACTTTTCATTGCCAGTAAACGCACCACATATTTTTACAAGAATAAATAACGTAATAATTGCACATTTTTAGGCTTATCAAAATATGTGAATTAAATATTCTAAAAATGTTTATTAGATAAATATTTAAATGTAACATTAATGAGAAGTAGAGCGGTAACGCGACGACTTCATAAATGAAGTAAATTGTTTATATTTTGTTCCACACAACGATGAGTGCATTCGATCAGCGGGATTTGATATGGCATTTAAGGCCGCTCTCTCGAAAAAAGCTTGAAAAAAGCATGCAGATGAAGCCATTTTTTGTCGGCATTTACAGAGAAATTACATCTGAAAAAAATCCTTAGTAATCTTCATGATATAATACGTAATTTGGTTTAGCCATAATTTTTCTACCGGTATCACTTAATTTAAAAAAAAATCACCAAATCACCTCCAAATCATTGAGATGAAACCGTTTTACTCCTTCATTTTTTATCAAAAGAGTGTAAAAAAATATATCTACATCTTCGCAATACAAAGGAGAATAATTTGGTTTTGTTACTTTTTTAAAATATGTATTATTTTTATGATAATAAATTAAAAAGGCCTCTGATAAAGGACTGCGTCTACATCACCCCCGCACTCGTCCATAAATTTAGTGCGGGGCGCATCGTGTTGCTAGGTGGACGTATGTCGCGTTGCGAGAACTCCGCACTACGAAATAAAATCGTAAAATATTACTGCAAAAACAAAAAGTGTACCTACCCAAGCGGGGTTTTATGAAACTTATGCGCTGTCCATTACTCTGTGTACATAGGTACTGTTTATAAAATACCTACCTCATTCAAACGAAAGTCGTAAGTACTAGTAGTGAATGATCACAGAAGGTCCACGTCCACGAAATGATTCAGCCAATATTATAAATTTTACTTTTCGGTGCCTAAGTAAAGTCTATTATTCTGATGCGTTGCGATTATTTGTGACATATTGTGACACAAAACTGAAAATGCTCCTAAAGTAGGTATTAATTATGATTATAGGTTACGTACTTGCTAATAATTTGTCAATTTATTGATTACCGGCGTAATTATTTTCAAATAAAAAAATCAAATCAAATCATTTATTTGCATAAAACAGGTTCAGTGGATGTTAAAAAAGGTCAAATGGTACACTGTTAATAACCATATAAGGTGTGCAAATATAAAACAAGAATGTTAACTGTTAATTTCACTATTCAATAAAGTACGGACGCCAAGCACATCAACCTATCCGAAACTGTCAAATTTTCGCAATCAACTTTGAACCTTATGCTTTAGTGATAAAGTTGAAAATATATTAAAGAAATCTGACAGATTGTAGTAACTTGATGTGCTGGCGTCTGTACAATGTCATTGAAAATAAAATTATCGTAAATACAGATCAGTCAACAAAATAAGGAATTAAAAATAATAATGTCATACAATAGTAAAAAGTAGTAGTTCAATAATATATATGTATATACAGGCTGGATTTTTTTAACCTCACCTAGAGGTCAAGTACTCTAAACACTGGAGATAGCAAATTTTACTCAAAGGAAAATCCCTTCATTAAAAAATAAACAAATCTGCAATCAAAGATGTTCGAAAATTCGCTTGCCGCTCTCGGGAATCGAACCGCCTAAAATCCGAAAAAATAATACCCTGTACTTTTATGGCATCAATCGATAGGGTCAATCATAAGGATCAAATCTCTCTATGGCAGATCGAAAGTCGAATACTTTTTACTCGACTTCTATCGTCGCGGGTGACATCAATCAATCAATTAAATCAGCCTATCGCAGACCGCGGGTGGCACAGACTACATAAAATTAGAAAATCAAATTGGTAGTCATGTTTTTTATTATAATTATCACTTATCATTACTATCCATGTGGGCTAAAGTGGGTCAATAATATTATTCAACTAATTAAATCAAATAAAAAAATCATTACCTATACGTAGTGAATCAATTAGTTCTACCAGAGAAGTTGAAGGTGATTCTGTTGATTTGGATGTGAATGTATTTTTTTTTACAAATTATGAACCTATATTTTTGTTTTACTTGTAAATATATGTATAACTGCATTCATTTTAGGAACAAGATGATTTGGGCATTCAAAAACTACGGTCTCTATTGGATGACATGGTGACTCACAAGCATCTTGTAAGGTCTGTCGAAGAACTTGAAGATTATTCAGCTGAATTTTAGTTATAATATATTTGTTTATAAAAAATATAACAAATAATATGACATACACTAGTGATAATTATACTACCTATACCTACCTACTTACCTACTTTACCTGCCTACCTATCTACCCTACCTTCCTATCTGCCTTACCCTAACTACCTACCTACCCTACCAACCTACCTACCCTACATACCTACCTACCTATCTACGTACATGCCTACCTACCCTTCTTCTCTTCATAGAAACCTTCCTAAGACTTCAACGAATATTTAAAAAAAAACCGAATTGGTCCAGCCGTTCTTGAGTTTTGCGCTTAGCAGCACATTTAGCCATTAATTTTAGTTAAAAAGATACATTAAGTTGTTTACCACATGGCAAGCCAGGCTGATTTATATTAAGGGTATAGCTTCTACTCACGGCCTCGAAAGCTTTTAACAATTTTATTCGTAACCATAGCCCGAAAAGTACATCCATATCAATAGATAATACCTAAATAAAACCAAAACTGGACCATTGTAAATACAGGGTGTCCCAGAACTCAACGTCAAGCCAAAACGAGGTGACAGGATTGATCATAACCATCACGAGAAAAATCTGAAAAAAAATCTATCCCATGCAGTTTGAAAATTATGGGCATTTTAAGAAAAACCTAGAATTTTGATCAAACTGTAACATTTTTCGGTTATTGTGGTTATTCTTTTTTATTTTTGTTCATTTGAACTTTGGAAACGTAATCCTAAATAACATTTTTAGAATCCCAATAAAAAATAATGACACAATTGCCTCAAGTTTCCGAGAATTGAGACTATTCGTTAAACTACGAATTTAAAATTTTCAAGATTCGTCGACTTTGATAGGCCCTCTTTTAAAAAAAATGTACTAGAGTGCCTTGGCAAGTGGCATTAAAAGTTGGTGCATTTAATCAGAATTCTAAAATGGTACAATACTTGTTAGTTCTATACAATAAAAAAGAGTAAAAAAATTAAAACCTCAAGTAACCCGATTTTTGCTATCTCAGTTAAAATGTTTTTGATTCGCACAAGCTCTAGGTAGGTTCTTAATTTTAAGGCAAAATGATGAGAGAGATGGATAGTGGGTATGTTTGCCATGAGTGAGCGAGACAGATAGTGACGCCACTTTTATTAAAGTGAAAAAAGTGAAAAAAAGTTAGTAAAATAATGAAAAATCTTGATCTAGTTTAATTTAGGTTTGTTGGAATAAAAGTCAGATAGAGAAATAACGTTTTTTATTACAATAAATAAGCCCATTGAGAACGTAGCCGACCTGCGTGAACGCATTTCTCAAGCAGCTGAGGAGATCAACTCTTGAAGATATGCCCGACTAATAAGTAGATCTTTTTTAAGAAGATGTAGGGCTTGTATTGAGGCTGATGGTAAACAATTTGAACATTTATTGTAATAAAAATGTTATTTCTCTATCTGACTTTTATTCCAACAAACCTAAATTAAACTAGATCAAGATTTTTCATTATTTTACTAACTTTTTTTCACTTTTTTCACTTTAATAAAAGTGGCGTCACTATCTGTCTCGCTCACTCATGGCAAACATACCCACTATCCATCTCTCTCATCATTTTGCCTTAAAATTAAGAACCTACCTAGAGCTTGTGCGAATCAAAAACATTTTAACTGAGATAGCAAAAATCGGGTTACTTGAGGTTTTAATTTTTTTACTCTTTTTTATTGTATGGAACTAACAAGTATTGTACCATTTTAGAATTCTGATTAAACGCGCCAACTTTTAATACCACTTGCCAAGGCACTCTAGTACATTTTTTTTTAAAGGAGGGCCAATCAAAGTCGACGAATCTTGAAAATTTTAAATTCGTAGTTTAACGAATAGTCTCAATTCTCGGAAACTTGAGGCAATCGTGTCATTATTTTTTATTGGGATTCTAGAAATGTTATTTAGGATTACGTTTCCAAAGTTTAATTGAACAAAAATAAAAAAGAATAACCACAATAACCGAAAAATGGTACAGTTTGATCAAATTTCTAGGTTTTTCTTAAAATGCCCATAATTTTCAAACTGCATGGGATAGATTTTTTTTATATTTTTCTCGTGATGGTTATGATCAATCCTGTCACCCCGTTTCGGCTTGACGTTGAGTTCTGGGACATCCTGTATATGTGGTACACATAATTATTTAACTTTCACGATGACTTGACCTTCTGTGATTTCGATACTCTGTGACGAGACTAGGCGAGGCAAACCGTGGTGGCGGCGCACACAACCGCACATTTTCTGTTACATGCGGGTAGCGGAGTGGCGCGGAGAAGGGGTCGTTAGCTCCGCCCAAATGCTCAAGGTTATCGGCATTAATACAGGCCTTAACGAATCAGCGCACTCATTGCCAACAATACCTGAGTGACAAAATAATATCTATATTCAGAAGTATTAAACCGCTTCAAAAGAACACCAGCATATCTGATGCGTACTGTCGAAAAAAAAAATCAATTAGCAACATTAGTAGGTGCGGTAAAACTGAACCATAGACACGCCTCCGCGATGAAAAACATCTATTCACCCCCATCTCGAGGGAAATATACAGAAAACGTCGCTTTTATAAACACTCAACTTTTTGTTCGTGCTCGTCATTTCGTTTAAAAAAGTTTAATGTCAATTAATTTATACACAAAGCTGCACGTGAGGTTTGTTATGGTCAATGTAGTAAAAGAGAAAAAAAAAACAAAGAAGAAGGAAAATTTGTGAAATTTAATGAAATTGTTTAAATTCTGTAAGTAAATAGGATATACAAGCTGGCAGGGGACATCGAAGTGCAAACTGTTACTATGAATTCAGCATATGATTCTAGTGTAGAAATGAAATTATCCGGAAAAGAACCGGAGTTAGAGTTAGAGTAAGCGAACCGAAGTTTCAGTGGGCTGGCCATGTTTGTCGAAGGACCGATGGCCGGCGGAGCAGACGAGTCCTGGAGTGGAGACCGCGTATCGGCAAGCGTAGTGTGGGACGCCCCCCAGCTAGATGGACAGACGTCCTAAAGAAGGTGGCTGGGACGGACTGGATGCGGAAGACAGAGGATAGAGTGTTATGGCGCAGGAGAGGCCTGTAATAGTAGAGCCGTTTTGCGTGGATGTGACGCATGTCAACCTTTTCTTATTGTTTTTTTTTTTTGTTTTGTTCTTTTTTGCGTCATGTTTACGTATTTTCTTTCTTTCTTTCTTCTTTCTTAGAGTTGATAGCGTAGAAATATATAGTCGGTTATCAAAAAAAAACTGCTGTTAATGAAATGTGCAATACCTACGCGGTCAAAATAGAAAAGTAAATAAAAAAAAAAAAACACAGAATTCACGCACTAAAGCCATGGTAATAGGTTGCGCGTCGAGGTAGTACCAGCCCTGTATAAAAATAATAAGCTAAACAGCATTCGCGATTCATTTACCAAAAATGTAAACAAATATGAGTTTATGGAAAAATAACTTTAAATCCTACATAATAAAGTTCAGTTTACGCTGTTGTACAATGTTTGAAGTTGTAACTTCAAACATTTTTATAATGCTAGTCACTCTAAAATCAACTTAATTGCTATTGCAATAAAGTTGATATTTGTTTAACTTGAAATAATACTAATTTGAAACATAAGTTTGAATAGACTTTAGATCCTCCCTCCTCCTCGATCCTCTCTCTTTGGATCCTCTCCTCTTTAGACTCCTGAGAAGAAATGCCGAAATAAACACAAGGGTCAAACTCTCTTTTAAAGTCCAGACATAATCTTGGTCAGATCATGAGAGAACCATGTAGATTAGTGACTGAATTGATCTTTTGAGGAAAGAACCACACAGACTTGAGTGGACCTATCCAGTCACGGCAAGCATTAATTGTCTGTTGTGAATTATTGTTCGAATTCTGATTTGACGTAATCCTAATTTCAAATTAAACGACCAATTTTTAAATGTGCTACGAGATGTTTACAGAATGTCGGATAATACGTGAACAAATTAATTAAGTACCTAAATTAAATTAATATAAAATTAACATACTTGCGAGTCCAAGAAAATTATACAATTCTTTCACCATGAAAAAATAAATAAAGACATTTTTGATCGAAGGGGTAATTTCGTCCGTTCACAGCCGCCGGCTTTACCCAACCTTGAATTAATTCCACGCTGCGCTACGTAATGATGTGTTATTTGTAACAATTAAAATAAATATTGTACTGGAATTTATATTACATTGTTTTTTCTTTTTTGGTATTTTTTATTTATGGGAGAAGCTAAAGAGGCTTAGTCCGTTTGACCATTATCTGATATTAAGCGATATTGCACGCTTGTGTAGAAGTACAGTGCGTGCCACGTAAGAAGAGACTTGACCCCGCCTCCCCCGCCTCTTTCCGCCGCCCCTATGACGTCCGGTCCCGTCCCGCACTCAGAACTCATACCGCTAAAGATACCTAAAATCGTGTTCTGCGCATGTCAGACCACGTGGTGTGTCAAGTCTCTTCTTACGTGGCACGCACTGTACAGATATTCTATTTCACGAAGTCCGTTCGGCTTTGATTGTAGTAGTGACGTATCCCGACAAGCGCGCTCCCACAGCGGCTACCCCTTGCTGCCGTCGCATGAGGCTATTTCCGCGAATGTGTACCGTTTTACTTCACCCATTGTTGAGTCTCTGTTGATCACAATGTACATGTGCACGCTTGACAATATTCATAGCCAAACGGACTTCGTGACATAGAACATCTATAACTTATTCACTTATAACATAAATGGCCTATAATGTTTCTACTGCTGGTATACAGTCTCTCTCTTTCGATGAGAGGGAGTGGGGCGTAAATCCACAACGCGGTTCCAGTACGGGTTGGTAGATATCACATGTCTTCGAATATTTTTTTTTGTTGTAGTATTATGCCGGTTTCCTGACGATGTTTTACTGTTTATGCACTCGTGTGACTTGAAAAATACTAGAACTACAATTACCGTATTAAAAAAAAAACTGTCAAGTACGAGTCGGAATCGCGCTCCGAGGGTTCTGTACAAATTTGTTGGTATGCAAATAGATAAACTATAATATTTTCACGGGAATCGTGTCTCGAATATTTTTCGCGTGTTTTCGGGTTATTTCCTTAACTTATGCTACATAATCTTGCTTCTTGTCAAATTTCATGATTCTAGGTCAACGGGAAGTACCCTATAGGTTTTGATTCCCTTGCGAGTGTCAAAATATACGGCATAAGGGAATATAAACGCCCGTATCTTTTGATTGCGTTAACGAAGTTTGATTTTTTCACTACTTCAAGAGATTGCAGCCCTGAGTATTTGATATTAATCTCAACTTGATAACTCCACGCGTTGCTGAGAAAAAGGTCTTGACAGACGGACAACGAAGTGATCTTACAAGGGTTCTGTTTTTCATTTCGTGGTACGGAATCCTAAAAATTTCATCTCTGTGGCAATGTTAAAACTTGTCGAAAACTCAAATATAAGATACTCACACAAAAGTTTCACAGAATTCCACGTTCAAGTGAAATGGAATTAATCACTTAAAGGAATTTAAAATAAACACATAATATTATTATAACGTTACACAACTTTTTAAAAGAAAATGGCCACTTTTATTAAACGTAACAATAATGGTTTCAATGAACGTAATTATAATAAACCACGTAGGTACAATGCGTGCCACGAAAGATGAGACTTGACACACCACGTGGTTTGACATGCGCAGTACATGATTTTAGGTATCTTTGGCGGTATGAGGTCTGAGTGCGGGACGGGACCGGACGTCATAGGGGCGGCGGAAAGAGCGGGGGAGGCGGGGTTAAGTCTCATCTTTCGTGGCACGCATTGTAAGTAGGCACTTATACAGCATATATCAGAAAGGCATAGTCATATTAAAGGGTGTGGTACAGACCATCAAACTGAACAACTTTCTCCATGGGACAAACATCGTACATAATCGCGAAAGAAACTTATCATTATATTAATTTATCAACTGTCCCAAGCAAAACTTCAATATGACTCGACCCGAATGTATGGGACGGCTGATAATTTTTTCGCGATAACGATGTTGGTCCCATAGAGAAAGTTCTTCAGTTTGATGGTATATGCCACACTCTTAAATGTGACCATACCTTTCTGATACATGCTGTATATTGTGTGAACTGTTGCTGTTCAATGATTGTGAGTAACGCTAAAACACAGGGTCCTATAAAAGTAGTGAGCCGCACAGTGCCTAATGCCTCTACAGCAGTGCGATTCTGTAACTATCTCACCGTGAAAACTTAGGTGAAGTGAGCGTGGAGTGAGCTGTCAATAGTTTCAATTCCTAGAAAAAACAAACTCACTTCACCTAAGTTTTCACGATGAGATTTTTACAGAATAGACCGGCAGGACCCTAATTGCACACTATCAATCTCAATGTGAATAATTTTGAAGGATATTTTAAATGCATTGCTTCATATGATCCAAAAAAAAACTGCTCAACAAAGTAAATAACGCAATGTATGTTGATGAACTGTCAAAATTAAAGCCATTGCTGGCTGATAGTCTGTTACGCAATTACTTCGTTGGTCACCACTAACCGCTTCCATCTTTGTTACACGACACTTCTTTTTTATTTTTAAGAGGCTGTATTGGGGACATGGTCATACTCTGCTACCTTCAAAGCCAGTTGCGCTAAAAGCATCAAAAACTGTTCAGTAAAAGAATCTTCTTCAGTTCTTAAAACAAAGTTCATTATCTCATTATTATATAAACTAAATTTCTTTTTGCATGCCCGTTTGACCTTCTTGAATCGTTTTTGGCTTTTTTTATCATTATCGTATTCAGGTGTTAACAATCCAGGGAGCGTCTCTGCACTATCTTCTATTCTAAAACGTTGCAGTTTCTTAGCATCTGGAAAAACTTTCGATAAGATTCGATTTATCGTGCCATCGTCGATTTTCACTTGCTTCGCAGAATATTCATACACCAATAATTTCCCTGGCACTATGGTCGGAAGCAGTAGAAGTATATATACGAACATTTTCAATTCTTTGTATAACTTCGATCTGTTGAAATCTAATGGGGATATGAATCTCTGGGGATATCAAATATGGCGTGAAATGTAATCAGGTTTTATTGCTTGCTAAGTTTTCAACGCTTCTTCACTTGCCGTTTCAAAACATCTGAAGTTAAACCCATTTTTTTTTTAATATTCGTCTATTTTCTCCAAATTTTGTATTCCTGCTAAATGTGTAACATTATACGTAATATAGATAGCGTCTAAAGGGATAATTAACATAAGTAACTATTACTTTTTGAAGTTTATCATTAATGGTAGGTTGTTTTTATTTTGTTATTGTTTTCTTGGTATATCCATACTAATATCCATACTAATATTATAAATGCGAAAGTGTGTCTGTCTGTCTGTTACCTCTTCAGCTTAAACCGGTGAACCGATTTAGATGAAATTTGGTATAGAGATAGTTTGAGTCCCGGGAAAGAACATAGGATACATTTTATCCCGATATTCCCTCGGGATCGAAACTTATGCCGGTGAAACCGCGGAGCGCAACTAGTCTAATATAATCTGTTCTATACTAAAATATTATAAAGACGAAAAATTTTTATGTGGCGGGTAATCTTCGGAACTACTGATCCGATTTGGAAAATTCTTTCACAAATGGGAAGCTACAATATTGCCAAATATGTTAAAATAATTAATTGCACGTGGATGAAGTCGCGGGCAGAAGCAAGTCTATTATACAAATTAATAAAGCAATGCGTAATTAATCGTGTATTTATGCCATCTACTTAAGATGTAGAGCACAGCCGTGAAATGGCCGCTCTGACGCAATCACTGTTACACAAGCCAGGCTCGGTTCTTTGATACCAGAGGTTTGATCGTTTTCATGGTCTTAAGGCCTATTCAAACCTGAGCGATATTCGCTGCCGCTGTGGGTAGAGGTACATACCGCGCGGGTTTCGCTCAGGTATTTAGTATCAAGTACCGCGGCTAGAGCGACCTGAGCGATATTCGCTGCCGCTGTGGGTAGAGATACATACCGCGCGGGTTTCGCTCAGATATTTAGTATCAAGTACCGCGGCGAAACTCGACTACCGCGCGTTATTCTACCCACAAGGATAGCGAAATCCGCTTAGGTCTGAACAGTAATATTACCGCATACCCACTGGGTTTTCTCTGCCGCAGACGGTAGCGAATACCGCTTAGGTCTGAATAGGCCTTAATTTTGGTTGATTTTAGTGAACTCTGGACGCTTTTATCGTGCAAGTCTTTTTTACATCGTTCTCACAAATAATTCCAAATTCGACATTAACAACAATATAATTTAAAAGAATGTCCATGATGTTTCTTGCCCGTTCTTTTCCGTCTGTTATAGGTAGGTACTTACGTACTTAAGACTTTGGAATGGGCAACTAACTAGTTTCATATACCTGACTGACCGACACCTTGACAATTAAAAAGTAAAAGCTTTTACTTTAAAACTCAAACTCAAGTTTGAGTTTGAAAAAAATATGGCAAAAGTGATTGTGAAGTGAATTTTAATTTTTAAACTTTCGTAGAATTGATTTTTTTTTTCTCTACGGAAAATAGTTAAACAATTAATAATGTACAACGGTTTGATACTGATTGTATAAAATCCACGATAATAATCAAGTAAAACCAAAATATCCACATCAACCATTTGAATAAATCAAGATGTAAGTATATCTGATACAGCTAATAATAACAACCCACCTTTTATTCAATACAGCTCATTGTGAACCCCAAAGAATAAAGCGTCTGTTACCCCATTCACCATCTTCCGTTACACCTCTAATCCCAACCCTTTCAATACACCCAGACCCTAAGGGTCAAGACTCGTTAATTTCAAGGGTCACCTCTATTGTCAATCTTGACCAATCCCTGTTTTTTTTATAAACTCACACCTTTGTCCGAAATTGGTCCAGATGACCCCTGGTCGCATTTCAGTGTTATTTGAGAAGGGTCAATAGGATTTGAATGAGTGGTCAGTTAAAGAGTGGGGTAAGTTTGACCCTAGATGGTATTGGAAGGTTTAAGAATTGTTACCAATTAGTCTTATTAACGAGTAAGACGATATTAAAACATGTTTTTTTATTAATTAATTTATACGTTTGGACCAATAGTTGTTTTCAATAATAACATATTATAGATAGAAAATACTTGTCAATTTATCATACTTAAATGCATTTTGGAAAAGCAAAGTTTTTTTTTTATTATAATAATCACATCGCATGTGATGTACCTACGAGTAGGTATCAGGTACGACCACAAAACTTCACGTTTTAATAGATAAAACACTTTCTAATACTAATTTAATAAAATTACACTATTTTAAACAAAAATCGTTTGTTTTGCGGCCAACCAACCCTGCAACTGCGGATGAAGACAAAGACATCCCACCAAAAACATTTTCATGTAAAATGTTGCCAAGACAAGACCACGTATGGCTCGCATGCAGAGTCAAGCTTTTAACTCTACACACCCTAATTCTACAAGCCCTAGCTACACAAACTCTACACCTTAATCAAAATATGAGGCTTGGCCGTTTAGTTACTACAAGAACTATTGTATAAAAGAAAAGTAATGAACAGAGAATACATTTTTCACCTTACGCCTATGTAATGGCTATGAAGTAGGAACATAGTGATGTACTCTAAGGATTAAATAATTAATAAATGTATCTAATAAATAAAGGATTTAGATCGTCTCTAGTTTTTGTGCTTACGTGGTTGACATTTGCATTTCTTGATTTTCTCTTTACATTTTCCATCATGATTCCGATTGCTTATTATTTTAAAACGCGTCTGTTTACTCGTTTCATACTGAGGTTCAAATCTTCTAAAGCCTTCTCTTAAATCTTCTTTTCTTTTTTTAAATTGTACTGGTTCTTTCAATTCATTATCCTTTGCTTCTTTTAAGACTTTGATAATATTATTGAGGCCACTTCTTAAATCTGCTATTCTAGCTTTGGAAAATGCTTTTGCTATCAATTCAATTCCTTTTACTTCTTTTAATACTCTCTTAGTGTTATGGTGGAATAATATATACCTTATTACTCCATTTACCACGTCATCGTCGACTTTCATTTGTTTTACTGTATGCTCGTTTAAAACAAATAAGTTTGCGGATTCTATAGATATTGGTAGCAGTAATAGTAAATATACGAACATTTTTTACTATTTTCTATGACATTGATATATCGATACCTAATTGCTACTGAGGATATCGAATGTGGCGTGAAATGCACCTAATCTGATGCTATCGCTGGCTATGTTTTCTATACTGTTTTACTTGCAGTTAAGAAATGACATTCAGATTCTGTTAACAAACGTTTTTCTTCCATTTCGGCAGTTTTGCAGCTCTAGCTTGGTACTCTCGTGAATCTAGTTTCGTCTCAAGGACTGTGAAGTTTTTTGCGAACAGAATATGTATTCTCATATCGATATTCTGTTTTTCTCGTTTTAATCCAGCATGCTACTGGGTATCACGATGTAGCAACAAACACAGGTTTTAGCAGAAATTTGATCTTTTTAAGGCTTTATTTAAAGACTAGATCTGATCTAGACCTGATTTAGAGAGCCTCGTTGCTTTAGTAGTACTGCTGAGTATGCATGGGTTCGATTCCCTGACTGAGCGAAGTCTTATTGGGTTATTCCATCTGGAATTTCTAAGTAGCAGCCTAGAGTATGGATTTGTGACCGGTTGATTGGTAATAAGCTCGCCCGCTATTAAATGAGACTTAAACTAAACTGGCGAAATGTGGGTGTAATATAGGTGAAAGAAAGAAAGAAAATACATTTATTTAGCACAGACTAAGAGACACACAATACACCAGATAGTTAGATAATAGTCGTACATCAGATAAAAACTAAGTTAAAAATAAAAATTGCAAAGTCCGATGTAAGAAATTAGCAGGAAAGTGTGCCTCACAGCTGCGCCAAAAAGGCCCAGTTCAGCAAAAATGCCAGACAACTAGTGCCTGACGCTGGTTTTCAACTGGACCTGATGTGTGAGGTGATGGACGTAAATTAGTTTTATACTGCCTAGGTGCTCCTCGGACTAGCCCATCGAAGCACACAGGCAGGTTGTGTATAATACAAGATACATTATACTCAACATATTATATTAATAATATTAACAAGGAAGTCAAACTATGAAATAAATGTACACACGCAGTCTTTTGAAATATTATAGTATGTGCGAACAGCAATCGTATGCAGTTAATAGGCGAAACAATTACAGGTGTTTAATTAATTATAATTGAAACTACTTCGTTATACAGTTATTCGTTATCCGATTACCTACATAAAAAATCAGTTAGTAATGGTAAAATTTGACATAAACCAACTCTTTTTTCTACTCTTTCCTCATCATCATATCAACCGAAAGACCTTTTCTCCTGGACTTATAATTTCTGCTAGATTAAGTCAATTTGTAAAGGCGGGATTCTTCAATATTAGAAAACTATTTTAATTATTTTTCAAGTAGTATTTTTGAACGCTTATGTTTAAAAGAGTGATGAATACATGTTAATGGATGGAGAGGAAGACCAAAGTTGGATGGATTGTGTAAGGAATGATATGAAAGAGAAGGGAGTGAATGATAACTAGACGGTTGACAGGGGAGAATCGAAGAAGAATACGTTTGCACCGACGCCAAGTAACATGGTATAAGGGCTGGAAGATAATGGTAGTGATTGGGAACTACCACCGCAACTGTCAATGAAAGAAATGTACCAGGAACTTCTCAAGGTTACACTTGGGTTTCTTGACATTTTGACTCTAAAAGTACCACCCAGTAAATGCTAGTTTAGCTGTTTGGGTGGTCGGTGGCACCTCCCCTTTACTACCACCTTAGCAACATCATTGTCAGATTTTTTACTCTTTTATCGTCATCACTTTTTCTAGATTGTAACAAACATCTCTGCTATTCATTGAAAATCACATTCAACCCAGGTTTTATCCCAAAATTAGGAGCTTAAAGACTTAGGGTTATCTTAGAGTTAGGGGATGCCGGGATGGTATACTTCACTTTGGGCCAAAAAGGGCAAAAAGACAGTAATCTTTCTTCAACTGACTATAGGTAGAATTTTCTAAACCTTATCCTAGACTCTTTCTAAAAATACTGGCTTTCAATAATTTTCAGTCTTCTCCTGCATGTCTGCACATTACAGGAACTGATGGAAACGAAAACGAAAACGCCGAAAACGTACCCGAATTCTGAGCCGAGTTCATTTAGATTGCCATCAACACACTAAGAAGAAGGATTATCAGTTGCAACCGGTCTATTCTGTAAAAATCTCACCGTGAAAACTTAGGTAAAGTGAACTTGATGTAAGCTGTTAATAGTGTCAGTCCCTAGCATCAAGTGGAATGACAGCTCACTTCACCTACGTTTTAACGGTGAGATTTTTATAGATCAGCGGACTTATTATATACAAGTCTCACCGTGAAAACTTAAGTGAAGTGAACTGTCAATAATTGTCAATCCTTAGTGAGATGACGACTCTCTCACTTCACCTTAGTTTTCACCGTGAGATTTTTACAGCCTGTCGATTCTGTAAAAATTTCACCGTGAAAACTTAGGTAAAGTGAGTTTGTTTTTGCTAGGAATTGACACTATTGACAGCTCACTTCACCTAAGTTTTCACGGTGAGATTTTTACAGAATAGCACTACAGACCGGCTGGTTTATATATAGGAACTGCAATCACATCGTCACACAGGACAAACGAATGGCCATCCAACATTCTTCTCAATGTTATTTTTGTCTAAAAACTAACCGTCAGCTGCCGTAGTAACAAAAGATGTAAAGACCGTTAGACGTGCAAAGTTTTAATTGCCAAAATTTGCATAAACGCTCTTAGGGACGTTTGCAAAAAAGAAAAAAGAAGAGACAAGGAAGGACAGTTGGGTCGGCTCATGATTGATTATAAGTGGTCATGCCAGTGAAGGGGAAATGCAAGTATTGCGAACGCTTCGTAATCTTATGTTTGTATAGATACTTGCAAAAAAGTGTGAAGGGATTGTTTTGAAGGACCGAAGAGATATTGTTTTTTGGAACTGTCTATTTTGCTCACTACGGAAATATTAGTTGCAGGATTATTATATTTATTATAAAAATAATTATCTGTGGGTCGAGTTTAGGGATCCAAAAATTTTTGTTCAGTTGCAATACAGTAACAAGTGTTACGATATACGGTAAAATTACAAGTGCATACCTACCTAATTGGGCATTATCGCCATTTCTGAGCAAGGCTCACTCACAGCCATAAAACGAGATAAGACAAGTAGATGCAAAGACACGTTTTCTCTTTTCTTATTTTCGTGTCGATCGATGGTACTCTTCTTGATGTTTTATGTTGTTAGAGCCCAGTGGGTGGCCACGTTGATTGCGGCATCTGTGGCATTCCAGGTCATCCAAGGTGCAGGTGAACGAGCACTTATCCAGCAAGTGATGCATGATCTGATTAGAGGCACCGCACTTGCACTGAGTATTGGACGGGTCAGTAATCCCATTTTTCCCCGTATCCAATCTTTCTCTCGAGTAGTGACTACGAAGAACTTGAAAGTACATCCAAAAAAAACATAACTAAAATCTTTTATCTAAAGCGTTTAAATCCTTTATTGTAATAACCGAGAGAACACGACCACTAATCCCATTTGCGACAAGTCAGCTTCCGAGTCCCACGTCCAAAAAAAAAAACAAAGATATTTAACAATAAACGTCCAAATTACCATAAACAACGCATCATGAGACGGTTGGAACCAGTCAAAACCGGTTTTATCCGGAAATTGTCGGATCCTATAGTTCCGTGACACCGCTCAGCAATTGTCCCTATTGTTTTTTTTTTATTACCTGCGGATCTGACCGTCGCAGTTGGGGGGTTAGGCGATTAACAGTGAGAAGATCAAACAGGGTCATTTTTGTTTAAGATGGACGCTGGAAGGGTTGTCTTGTAAGGGTTAGATGGTATGTGTTATGAATGTTATGATCTTAATAGCCGGATGTTAGCAAAATGGGGTTTTGTTTGGAATTATTAATATTGTCATTTTTGGCGGGTCTTCTCATGAGAGCACAAAGATGAGCTTGCTTTGTATCCTGTGTGGATTTAGGTAGAGGCAATTTATGAAATTATATCAAAGAATTGCGCCGTGTACTCGTTTATTACTCGGCATACTCGGCCATTTTGGTAGTACTCGTTACCGGCCGAATAAATCGGTATGAGGTACACTCGAAAATAACTCATAAACTTATAACCTGTGGGGTAATTGCGTAGCACACTATCAGTAGCAATGGCTTTCATTTTGACAGTACAACAACATTTATTGCGTTATTTACGTTGTTGAGCAGACAAATTAATAATGTTTCGAACATACGGTCTATGAAGCAGTGGCTTAGAAATATTCTTCAATTGATTTTATTGATTGAGATTGATAGTGTGTTACGCAATTAGAGAGCTGGGACCTCAAAAGGCCACTCTGGCAGAATCATAAAAGGATAAAATTATGAATCATAATGGACAGTTAACTGTTAAGTTAATCGTATCACATCCCATTGGTGAAGGATTTTTCAGTTTTTTTTTGTCTGTGCTACAATACCAATCAATCCAATCTCTATCTCTTTGATTATACCTACGTAGTGCAGCGAAAAAAGAAAAACACGGACGGACTGTCTTCGCCATATTCATAATGCTTTTTGCTTCCAAAGTGGCCTTTTTAGGCCCCCTGATCTCACGATATTAATTTAGATTAGTCATTATCAGAAAAAACACGAACATATTTCGACCGTAGCAATTAACATTGTCGGATCTACATTTTTGCGATTTTCATTTTATTGCATTAAAAGCCTTAGAATAAATTTATACGCATAAGCATATACATACTACTAAGTCAGGTAATTAGTATCTATACGTCACACCAAATTTGGTTAAGGTACATTGACATATATTTGATACATATTTGAAACTTTGAACGGCCGTACCCTAAAGTAGCTATTTTTCACATACGACTATGTTAATTGCTACGGTCGATTTAAGTAAATAAATAATCAGCCTCTCGTGACAATAAATTTTCGCTTTAATAATATATATTTGTGATGCGCGCATGATGCGGTGATGTAGACGCTAATTAGCAGCATGGCAATGACAAAAACTTGCATAGCATTAGGGATGTTATGGATATGAAATTTCGGATACGGATTAATTACGGATATAGGAATGATTATTATACCGGATACGGATACGGATACGGATATGAAATTATTTCGGATTATCCGTTAGTTTCGGATAATTTCGGTTACGGTTATTAATTTTTTTAGGAATTTCAAAAGTTCAATACAAATAGTTAATAAAATAGTTTTATTTATATGTAACTATTTGGTAGGAATTACAATCAGTCTGTGAGTTATTACAGCTATTTAAATTAAAAATGATTATAAATAAATGTTGAGTGTTATCTAGTCTACCTAAAATGAAAATGTAATATTAAAATTATTACTTATACTTACTTATTTAGTAATTTCGTACCTATTCAAAGAAAATATTAAAATTAGATTTAAATTTAGAATGCACATTGCACATATTACTACTATTATTATTTACTATGATTTAAGTTTAACATAACAATCATAGCTATCTTTATCTTGTGTCTCAATTAGGCTCCGCCCCTATCCTATATTATCCGAAACTTTTATTTCGGATTCGGTTACGGTTACGGATAATTTTTTATATCGGTTATCCGATAGTTTCGGTTACGGTTACGGAGCTCCCTAACATCCCTGCATAGCATTCTTCTATAATATTTGAAGTGTTTCGTACGTGCCCAATACTTGCGTCAGCTAAACGGAGTTACTCATACTTAGAAATATTACAAATTGTATTAAAAACTAGCTACACCCCGTGGTGTCACCTGCATAAGTCTCGATTTCGTTGGAATATCGAGACAAAAAGTGTCCTATGTCCTAATCCAGGTCTGGTCTATGCATTTGTCAAATTTCATCCATATCCGTTCAACCGTTGTAGCGTGAAAGCATAACAAACAAACATACAAAAAATTTAATCTTTTCTCTATAAAATATATTTTTTTGTACCGCCTGTACTATTAATTTGAACAAAACGCCTCCATTCATTGGTATTCCTCACGCTTTAAAATGGAAAAGGGTAAGCAATTAATGTGCTTGCTTATCACCTACATGGTCTTATAAGGGCATTTAAAAGGAACTCTCTCAAACTCTGTATAAATTGCCCCCATATTTAGTGAAACAGTCGTTTTTCTCCCTATTTTCTTGTACTTACTGATAACGAAATGAGCTTCAAAGGTGCGAATCGTTGACCTCAATAGCTTATTTATTTACCTTCCTGAAAATCGAAAACAAACGATTTTGAACCTTAAAACTAGTAATATAGGAGATACAGAGAAAAATATTTGTGTAGGATTAACTTTGGGATGTGCTCACAGCATATGTAATTGTACACTCACTCCGTAACGATATCTTCGCAGGTTTACCTTTGCTGTCCAGCTAAACCTTATCTCGCACAGCATAAGACACATTTTCCTTTGTTTCAGTGGTAAATAAAGTGAGTTAAGTATGTTTAAAACATGCACTTATCGTGGAAACATGTCGTTTTATCAGTACGCCTCAGTGAGCTCAGCAGATGTGGATTTAGTGAAGACAACTGTATGACTATTGATTTCTGTAAAGTTTACTTGTTTTAACGGCTTTTTTAGAGAAATTATTCATGCCTAATAGCACTTAGTAGCGAAAGTTGTATAATTGACACTCTCAACCTGACACGGAGTGTAGAGAAGTCCCTCGTTGATTGCTTTGTAGGTCTTTTGCTTGGGGTTCGATTCCTGCGTCGGGTATTTTAACGTTTTATTACTGAGTATTCTCAGCTGCAGCAGCCCTGATTCAATTCTAATTCAATTGTTTTGGGACACATGAAGAAGCCTCCTCGTGTAGCGCAGTTTGTTCCGCCAGCTGCTCAACTGAACCGAGCGCTCGGCGCATCCTAAACAGACACATCTAACACCTTATTTGGACTGGCCAATTCTTCCCTTGCGGTGGTAGGTCATAATTCATATATAGGTACATACAGTCTATTGGAAAATTTCAAAATGCAATTTCTCAGCGAAACAGGCCAGATTCGAATTCAGCGCGTCAAAATCCTTCGGAAAAGTATAGTCTGGTTTCTGGGAAAGAGTGTTCGTCAAATTTTGTTGACCTGTGAGACCAATGTGATTTACCTACCAAAATCAAGCCATTTCTAATCTATTCGAACCGAAAAACCCAGCCTCTCATAATATTCCCAAAGTACTAGTATCAGTAGTTAGCAGTTTCTACCTAATTTTGATCACTCTAATGTCATTCGCGGGCATTCATCTCGTTCCTGAGAACTGTGAGTCAGCGACGTGATGCTGACTGACCTGACCTCCGAAACGGTTCCTACGTGCTCGCCGTTGACTGTGTGGTACACAGACAGTTGACATTGACATTGAACATTGGACTAGCTTTTGAGTGACCTCGTGTACTACATGAGTACCTATTGAGGGATTTTCTTTTTATTTATTTTTAAACTCTTCCCTAGTCACTGGATAGATGGCGCTGAACTTTGGTAAGTTACTGCAAGGAACGGAACGTCACGTCATTTTTTTTGATTATTTCACTTGGATGTAATTTTGAGATTGAAACGAAACGTACAGACGCCAGCACATCAAGACTACAATCTGCCAAATTTCTTTAATAGATTTTAAATTTTATCGTTAAAGCATAAGGTTCAAAGTTGATTGGGAAAATTTGACAGTTTCGGGTAGTTTGATGTGCTGGCGTCTGTACATAATAAGTAATTAATTAACTACGAAGTAATTAGTTAACTTCGTTCTGGCTTTGGTAACGTAGTCAGTTCAACGCCATCTACAGAGTTCTCGGAAACTATGTTTTTTTTAATACTCAAAAAAAAACCTCTCATTATGGTCTGACGGTTACATAAAATATTGTCAGATCTGTTCTTGTAGTTATACTCACTTTTGTAATCCTGAGCCTTTTTCTTCGTCTCATATCAGTAGCACCTGAAAAATAAGTAGCATTATAGCATACGTAATGCATAATCAATCAGTCTATAATGTTCCCACTTCTGGGACACAGGCCTCTTCTTTGTAAGATGGAGTGGGCCATAGGCCATAGCCCACCACGCGGGTCCAGTGCGGTTTGGTAGACGTCACATGTCTTTGAATTTTTTGGTTCTAGGACGTGCCGGTTTCCTCACGAGAGGAAATTTGAGAGCAGTGATGATGAAATTAATAGACAGAGTAAGGTGCCAGCCTGGGTTCGAACGCACGACCACTGGTAACTCGCGGCCGTTACCACTGGGTCACCGCTGCTCTTTTGGAGGTAGAATTTTTTTGCTTCTTTTCATATCAGTAGCACTGGTTCTTTTTAATAATTTATTCTAGGTGCATCGTCTTCACATTTAATTAGGTATATTATGTATACAAAACCTTGTAAAACATTTAAAAAAAGTAACAGTGGAGTTTCTTGCTCATTCTTCTCCATACGAACACTAACTTTTGGAAGGGGCGACTAGAATCAATTCAATTTTTCTGTAAGTTCTGACGTTCAAAAGTGCCTTTAATGTGCCTATTTGAAATAAATTATTTGACTTTGACTTAGCACTGGTTCTTTTTAATAATAAATAAATTATTATCTTCCTGGATTAATTGCACACAACCTAGTTACCTCTAGATGTTATTTACATTAATCGAACTAGAGTCAGTTTCCAACTGGAAACTACATATAAGAATCCAGTCAGATAATACCTGTACCTACTTTAATTATTAGTTCAAGAAGTTGTAGCCAAATCAAAGTCGTTATAGTATAGACCTCAGATAACATAACATTGCTGAAAACCTTGCATGTATATTTCGCACAACTTAGCAGCATATGCAAAAATGCATGTCAAAAACTCTGTGTTAATGGTGTTGCTCAGTCCATAGATGAGCGGACTGAGGAAGCTACTCACGATCTGCGAGATCTATGCGGAGGCGCACGGAAACAGAGTGAGGACGTGAGTGTGTCTACGGTACCTAAACAACTGCCCCGTCGTGTACCTCCGGTATATCTCAACGGCGTTCTTAATGTAGTGAATAGTTTTAAGTACCTAGGTCATGTTGTCACTAGTGACCTACGGGATGATGGTGACATAGAGCGCGAGCGCAGGGCGTTGGCGGTAAGGAGCAATATGATCGCCCGAAGGTTCACTCGCTGCACGGCAGACGTCAAAGTCAGTTTATTTAAGGCGTTCTGTCAGTCCTTCTACTTGAGCGGCCTGTGGGTGTTATATACGAGCCGAGCCTACAACATACAACAACGCTTTCAGGATGATGTTGCAGTTGCCGCGGCGTTGTAGTGCATCTGGAATGTTTGCTGCAGTTCACACGGATGACTTTCACGCCATCATGCGTAAGAAAGCGGCTCCCTTACTGCAACGCTTGCGTAACACTCGTAACGGTATCCTGAAAATGATTGCTGGCAGACCAGACTGTTCCATACAGAAATAGCAAAAAAAAAATAGCAATGGGTTTATAGAATAGTAAATGAATGAAATTAAGTACCTACTAACAACACTAACATAGCATATAAGCACAATCTGTTACTAACAAGTAATAACTTATGCACTTAGGTCTGAATTAAAGATATGTATTTTATTTTATTATTTTTTATTTTTTTAATACGGGTACCAGAACGGTACATTTTAAATAATTGAATACAACTGTATTGACAAATGACCGTTCTACAGACAAAAGAACTGTCAAATTCCACCCTTTTCCACCGCGACATCTAATCTGCACGTACTCACATCACAGCAACACCCGATGTACTCAACATCTCAAATTATCAATAGTCCACGCCGACCATCTTCCCATCTTACAAAGATCTCTCCATTGTTCGTGACCAACCAATTTGCATAACCCTGCGATGCACGAGAACAATACAACACTATCCTCAACTACCTGCCGGTCTAACTGACCCATTTCTAACTGTGGCCCATTCAGCTCACGCAAAATTTCTCACTGGCCGTAACAAAGACGGCTGTATGACCACCCTTTTCGCGTTACGATTTTTATGGGAAATAGTTTTCTATGCTCTATTTTTTTGCATTGTCCATCAAACGCCCCACGGATTCTCCGTTGGCAAATGTTTATGTGATTTTAATATAATGCGAACATAATAGAATGGACGGTATTGCTTATTATTGTTGAATTATGACCGTTATACGTCAGGCATATATGTAACAGTAGCCGGTATCAAGAATTCGTTAAGACAAACTTGTCTGAAAGGGTTGGTTTTCTAGAAATGTGTGGAACGGAAATTAAAGCTAAAGTCTACAGGAAGACTCCAATTTTGATAATTAAAACAGTCTTGAAAAGGTATCAGAAGCAGTAAAGTAGGGTTAAAAAAATAAAGGTTACAATTGATTGATATTTATAGCTGTAATAACAAAACAATTTATTGACGATCAACTAAATTACTCCATTGATCCGATGCAAACCGACAAAACAGTTCAATAGAATTTAAGCGCAACATAAAATTTTGAACTGCCATACCTTTCCGTCGTTACTCGAACTAGTATCTCATAAAACGTTACAAATAGCTGCACAAAACTATCAACAAAATGCTTTACAAAAAAAGAGAAAGGTTATCGCGATTTTCCAAATTACCGTTGCAGCACCGTCTCGTTTTAATTGTCCATTCTTGGGCAGGGTCAACCCAGCCCGTCCGGTCCAGGTAGCCAACAGCCAACCCGTGCTGACCCACACACACAATACAAAAGGTCTTAGAGGTCACAACAACCCTTTACGCCAGTTTAAACACCCCGAAATCGTTGCACCGTGAGTTATCGGGTCAGCCCTACGCCTCGAGTGACCTCACTGACCCTTCTTTAGAAATCCACCCCTTTCTTACAAGGCATTATTTGTAATCCCTTTCGCGAATCTATTTTATTGTTCGTCGTCCATTCAGTTCCTATTTTCGGACGTTTGTCTATCGGCGAAATTTTTGCGTTGCGTGAGAACGCTCTAGTTTCTTTGCAAAACTGTAACAAGGACAAAGGATTCTTAGTCCTTTAAAGTTGGATATGGGAAAGTTGGTCCGTTGTCTACTAGACAATAGAGTGGTCTCTTTTTAATGATTCGCTTTGTGTTTAGCAAGGTGGTTGATACAGTTTTTTTGTTGGGTCATTTTGACCGTTGGCCAACGGATTTGCCGATAGTATTTAAGGCAGCGGTGTAACGGTTGAGAGCATTGGGCGCCTTGAAGGTGTCGGTTGCAGAGCTCCTGGTTATGGCATTTTACGATGAAATTACATTTTTGTGGCATTTGCCATTACTAGCTTTATCTTATTTCTCGCCATTTAGAGAGACAAGCTGAAGGGTGCAGGTCTAGCTTCAAACTATTTCTAGAATGACTTATGTCAAATGCATAGATAATAAAAATGGTTTTGGTGTTTGGTTTCTTGCTCCTCTTTTTTGGTTCGAAAAATACATTACATTTTGCGTTTCGAGTTTTCGACAGCAAACTATTCCACGCAGACGTGTACCCGTGACTCTTTTGGCTTGCATAACAGCAACAGCGTTGCAATCGATACCAATTTAGTTCTTAGAAGGAGAAACTCAAACTGACTTATTTCAATTTTTAAACCATTCACAGCCACTTTTGAACTGTCAAGGAGGTCAGTCAGAAGGATGACGCTAGTTGCCTATTCCAAAGCGTAGTAGGTTCTAATGGATAAGAACTGGCAAGAAATTCCATGTATGTATGTACATTTTATAAATCAAAATATTGATTACATCATCCACGTTTAAATTAAACATAATATGTGAGAACGATGTAAGTACTCAGAAAAATTGTCATTAGGCTGGGACTTTGGATAAAGTGAAACATAAATTTGCTATGAAATACCAATTGCTCCAAAACGTACCAAAGATGATGAATCACCACCACTACTTTAATAAAACTAAAAAAACTTCCAATACCATTAAAAAGTAGAATAACAAGTCGAAGGCTGTGGCCGGATGCAGCGGAAGCAGCGAGGGGTGGCGCGGGTGCGCGGTGCGGGGGCGCGGGGGGGAGCGACACGGGACAGTTGGCACGTGCCCACGCGCAGGTGCCTACACCCTCGCCAGGAGGACGCAACCTTTTGATGGCGTTAGTTGAGAAAAATCTTTGAGTTCGTTGACATCTTTTTCTTGAAATTTGGCCCGCTTGGACCACTAATCACTAAATACGTTTAACGCTAAATGTATTTAAAAGAGTGTTCTGTGTTCAAAAGATTGACAGAAATGGAACGATATTTTAAACACGTTTGGCGCTAAACGCATTTAATGATTTGTGATACAGAATCCAGAATTGATGATACATAATCATTTTTACCAATAATGTAGTGTAGGCCACATAGATTATCTGGGACAAATTATCAAAATATCCCACCATCTTCATGATTTGGTAGGTATCCCAATTTCGTAGGTATAAAAAAGACTTCTACAAAGACAAAGACATACCCCCTTACTAATCAACCGCGTTGTATAGCGTCTGTATAGTTACACAACGTCTTCTTCTTTAGAAAGTCAAATTACTGACGACTGAAAGAGAGAAATCGGTGTGTAACTACTCGTATTCACCTGATATAATAAGTTTATTAGTAACGGGACAAGTAAATACAATTGGTAGACAATAAATCGATAAAAACTATAAAATGTTGCCCACCCCACCAGTTTCCTCTCAACCGACCGCGCATGTGTTGATCCGTTATTTATTTTTTACTCGTTTTATATCAAGATCCAAGACCAATGCTTGACTCTTATCCTCGATTACTTCGAAATACGTTATTTTTATTACTGATCACCGCAACTGCCTCGCTGATCTAGTAGTCCTCGCAAGTGCGATTGCCGAGCGTGGTAAGTTGGTAAAGGTATAGGGCCCGCGGGCTTTACGCAACACACGTAAAATATGCAGGTACTACAATAGAATACACACTTGGCTAAATGGACACTTGGCTAGACGTGATGATGATTGGTTGGTGGAGCAGAGCCCTAACGGAATGGTTGCCGAGAAGGAGAAGAAGAAGAGAAGGAGCGTTGGCAGACCAATAGCCAGCGGGGTAATTGCGTAACACACTAATAGTAAGTATCAATGTCTTTCGTTTCGACAGTTCAACAAAATTCATTGAAAGAAAATTAGTAGATTTATTAGTCACAGAAACCTACATGCAAAAAGATATGATCGCTCGAATAAAAAACACGCGTTATTTACGTTGTTGAGCAGACGAATTTTTCAATCATAATTGTCTTTTTTTTAACTTTTTTTTGTCTTTTTAAAAACGTTGCCCCACACTAGGAATTTTGGGTGTAAATAAAAGCGGATTAAATAAAATTAATAAGAATACAGAACCTCCTTTTTTGAATTTGGTTAAAAAAACATAAAAGGCGGTTCTGTAACGTATTCTTATTAATGAATATGGACATTTAACCCGCTTTTTTATCCAGAAATGTTCGATACTATAAGATTGTCCGGAAAGCTTAAAATGCTACTTACGAGGAATTGCATTCCCGAGGTTTTCACTCTAAGGCGACGGTATGTACTATTGCGGACACTCCCGAAGTCCCGACTACCACTAAGTTCATTTTAGATACATTTTAGTTTAGTCCCGTCTAATTGGACAGGACTCAGCGCCTGACACTACTCCATAAAAGTTTAGACGTGATTGAAAACTTGCCTACTAAAATTACGTCAATTTAAGTCAGGCGTTAATTAATTTCACAGGACTAAACTAAAATTTATCTTCTGTCCTTTTCTCAATGAAATAGAAAGAAAAAAATGCACTGAACTTAAAAATTTAGTTTATGAACATATATGTTAGAGATAGTTTGAATCCCGGGAAAGGACATAGGATACTTTTTATCCGGATATTCCCACGGGATCGACACTTATGCAGGTGAAACCGCGGGGTGCAGCTATTTATTCAATAAAATACAAATACCTATTAAGAAATTACTGCAATTTTTAC
Source organism: Luperina testacea (assembly GCA_927399505.1). Taxonomy (NCBI): domain Eukaryota; kingdom Metazoa; phylum Arthropoda; class Insecta; order Lepidoptera; family Noctuidae; genus Luperina; species Luperina testacea. Next base: position 7,163,113 of record OV656777.1, on the reverse strand, counting down.
ACAAAGAAGAAATGTTAAAAAACATTGCTATTAAGAAGAAAAATCTACAATTCCTAGACACCGCAAAAACAGGTGCCAGCACCCCGCTGCGCAAGCGCAACCTTTTCTCCGGCGACCCTTTGTTTCTGCGCACGAGTCGAATTAAATGCAATGCATTATAAAGGACAACATTATCTTCGAACATTGTAAAAATAAGACTTCAGCTTTAGGGCCAATTACTGTAAAATATTTTAAGTCTATTTACTGTATGGCTGAGGTTAGTTTTGTACCTACATTACACTTATTTAAGAGGAATAAAATAATAAAGAGTTAATTAAATTGTAAATTACATATTATTACTTTCAAGGGGGTATTATTCTATAGCTAAACAACTATATAATAATTAATTAACTAATCGTCGTCGGCAAGACACTTTCTATTTCTATTTTTTATTTTTTTAGGGTTCCGTAGTCAACTAGGAACCCTTATATAGTTTCGCCATGTCTGTCTGTCCGTCTGTCCGTCCTCGCTTAATCTCTGTGACCATTAGCACTAGAAAGCTGAAATTTGGTACCAATATGTATATCAATCACGCCGACAAAGTGGTAAAATAAAAATTGGAAAAAAATGTTTTATTAGGGTAGCCCCCCTATATGTAAAGTAGGAAGTGATTTTTTTTTTAATTTCAACCCTAACGTGTGATATATTGTTGGAAAGGTATTTAAAAATGAATAGGGGTTTACTAAAACCATTTTTTGATAATGTCAATAATTTCGGAAATAATCGCTCCAAAAGTAAAAAACAATGTGTCCCTCTAACTTTTGAACCATGGGTTTATAAAATATGAAAAAAATCTGAAAAGTAGAACTTTATAAGGACTTTCTAGGAAAATTATTTTGAACTTGATGGAAATAACAGTTTTTGTACAAAAAAGACAAAAAGCTGTACAAAATAATTGCAGGAGCGCGGAGCGCAGCTGGAGCGCGAACATAACATAATGGATAACACTTATTGTGTGTGGGAACACTTATTGTGACGGACGGGAAACTACGGAACCCTACACTGAGCGTGGCCCGACACGCTCTTGGCCGGTTTTTATTTAATGGCAAGCAAAGCCGATATTGACTCTTCTGCCAATGTCTAAAGTGAATTGGAAAAAAGTGTGCATGATAAAAAAAAAACAAAAATTAAAAGAAAAACAACAACTGCAGTCACAAATACAATTCTTCGATTGAACAGTTTAACACAATGTAGCTCTTGTTGGGTTAGTCCTGAAGGTAAGCCAGTTTCATTGACGACATTTCTTCCATCGCATTCACTTCACATCCCGTCAAATCACGTCGTCACAGCATCATTGAAATGTAGATTATCTCTGACAGTGTCAAGACAGTGGACAAAGTGCTGTTGGCAGTGTTGGCACTGTCTCACCACTGTAGGTACCTGATCCGTGTAATCAAGGCATTACAATTTTGGCTTAAAAATTCAGCACAGATGCGTTCTCTGCTTGAAATAAATGTCTTTGAAAGGTATAATTTTTGAGTTGTAAATATGCAAAATGGTCTACGAAAATACTGTCAAACTAGCTGTGCCCGCGACTTCGTTCGCGTGCATACCTATTGGATAGATTTCATGGTTTTTTTTGCGGGAAACCCTTATGTTCTTTCTAAAACAAACTTCTTGACAATTCAAAAGTAAATGGTTTAATTGAAATAAATGCTTTGAGTTTGAGTTTTGAGTTTGAAAATAAAAGTATCGCTTTATGTTACTCCTTATAACTCCCGTAAAAATAGGTCCAGCCGTTTCGGAGATTAACCTGGACAAACGGACAGACAGACAAACAGAGAAATAAAATTAAAAACGCAGACACTTCAATTTTATTTATGTATAAATAAGTACCTATAGAAGATTTTATATTTCTCAAAAAAATCCGCAAACCAGACTTTGTTGGTACCTGGTTCCAGCAGTATACCCGATTCTCAAAACACACATTGCATTAACCGTTACAAATTAAAACTGGAACAGTCTTTTCATTGACGCGTTCCTTTGAGGGCGCGTCAATTTGCGCGTCATATGCAAGACGTTAGCGTCATTACGTCACTGGCTACGACATGCCTTAAGTACGTTATGGCGGTTTATAAGACCCTTAGAAATGTGGTAATTGGTGTATGGATAAGACAAGGTGTGGGTTGCGTGACTTTCTCGCCAAAAGTTAGAAAGAATTGACCGAGCTTAGTGCCGCAGTTAAGTCTTTTACTGAAGAAAATCTTAAGTTTGTGAGGTCGCAGTGTATAGTGTAGCTAAGTAGCGGCTAACTCTTCCTTTCTTAGGTATTGTTCGTCGAATGGTTGAGCTCCTTAAGTTCTGAGTTGAGCTGCACGATTAGTGACAAATGCATGCACTGATTGGACAGGTCCACTCAATCTGTGTTGTTCTTTCCTCAAAAGATGATTTCAGACACCAATCTACATGTTTTCACATGATCTGAGCAAGATTATGTCTGGACTTTAAAAGAGACTGTGACCTCTGAGTTTTTTTCGGTCTTTCTTCTCAGAGTAGACACGAAATGACGACCTCATCTAGTTTTACTGTTTTAGAAATATGATTGACAGAAATAAAATCATTTCTCAAGAAACCGGTTTGTTGTTTAATACTATTTAGAGAGAGAGAGATAATAACGGAGATTCCCTATCAATACCATTCTACGGACTGGACTTTAGGGGTACTTATAGCACAGGTGTCCTCGAGCGGAATTTTAACGAATAGCAATACCAGGCATTTAACTTGCCGATTATAGGTTATCAACACATAGGTACTTTTGCCATAAACAATTAAATAAGTAAATTATCACATTTTAAACCCTTTCTCTCATCACACCGCAACATTAATGACAGTAATAACACTAGAAGTACCAAATAAGGCACAGGTACCGCGCGCATACGTTCAAAAGTAAGTACCTACTTCATAAATTATTATAGCTTGTCTTATTAATACTCCGTTGTCTTTGAAGTTGTATTACTCGTAAAACTAACGAGTTTCAATTATAGGACATTTATCGAGATCGTTTTGAAGGCTGCTTTTGATATGTGTTTTAATTAAATAGCTATAATTATGTCTTCATCTTTATGTCTAATTGAAGAGTGTATTTTGTGCCTTTAAGTTTTTTTAACTGTTTTGATGTCATTGCGAGGTTGTTTATATTTGTATTGCTTGCAGCAATTTGTGGTCAATAAAGTTTTATGTTTATGTGAGACTGTCATTTAAAAGATCGTAAGTGAAGTTGCGTTTATGTGTGAAAAACAGTTTTTTTTTTAAGTAGTTATACCTATATTTTTCAAGTGAACATTTCTTTAGGCGCGTTGAGCATTTTTTGAGATGGGAAAAAACCACTGTTACCGTAAGCGACACCTTTGTTTTAAGTTTTGGCCATTATAAAGACATCAACGCGCGGTAAATTTTTTTTGGGGAGAATTACCTTCATACATATTTATAAAATTACTATGCTTTTTCAAGTTTTCACTTCTGTCGGCACTCCTGGAGTGCCACTATTTTTTTTTTTCGTTTTGTTCCATTGCTGAGCAAAGGCCTCTCCCATATTCTTCCACCTTTTTTTGAGCTGTGCGTTCTTGTGCCTATAAATTAACAGAACAAAATATATAGTGTTGTCACTTGCAGTATAAGTTGATAAAAACTGGTTTCTAATGTGTTATCGTGTACCGATCTTGATTTGATTTGATTTGACAAAAATAAACGATTTTGAATTGATTTGATTTGACAAAAATCCTAAAACCTGTCGGTTTTTTTTTCGGCATCAGACTCATTCACATACCTCGTAACAATATTACTTTTTCTTTTTTAATATTCAATGGACAGTTTTGATTTCGTTACTATTTTTCAATTATGTACCTATAGATGATGATTTTATATCAAGAACCTTCATTGTACAAATAACAAACTTGATCAACAATAAAGTGATCTTTACGGATGATTTGGGCGGGGTGAGAGCACGTGTTGTCGGCAGGTGGGCGCCCAGGTGCGATCGATCACAACTTACGTAATACTCGTATCGTCGTGGTAGCCGCATGTAACCGCAATTGGGGGTTACACCTTGTTTTTTGGTAATTCAATGTTCTTATTGGAACCGAACGTAGTCATTATTTCTTGTATGATAAATGACAGAAGCATATAATGGATATAATATATAAGAATTAAAAATATGTCCTTCGAGTTACCTTTTATTAGTAGATTTTTAGTTAAACATTCATTTTATTCTGAATTCAATTAAAGAAAGAAAAATAAAGCAATAAAAGAAAATATAAAAAATAAGGAAAAAGAAAAAAAAAGATAAAAAATATATATGTACTTATTAAAAAAAATTATATATATTAAAGAAATATAAAATAAAAATGTAATGTCCTTAACTAAAACTACTAAGAAACTAAAATATGGCGTCGAAAAATTTATCCGCATCGCTATCGACTGGTGATCTTCTGGGCACGCTCGTTCCATCATCCTCATCCATCGCTTTCCATCAGGCGTGATCGAAGTCAAGAATATGTATTAAATCATTCAGCAACAAAAAATTTTTTTTTAAAAGATGTATCCAAGAGACTGGCATTATCATTGTCACGTATGACATGGCAATGCTTAGCCTCTGGCCAAGAAAGTCATTGATTGTTATTTTTTTTAAGTCGGTACCGTAGAGTCCATTTGTTTCAAGACGAATAATATCTAGTCATAACCTATAATTCAATAAAAATAAAACTTAAGTAAACAGTAATGTTATCATTATCTGAAAATACTATAATTTATTATCGATTTGTTGTAGTATTTTCATATAATGATTACATTACTGTCAGAATAAATAGCTTAATAAAAATATATTTTAACCCGACCATTAAACAAAATGGCTTATTTTTATAAAATTAACACTAAAAGTACCTCAATGCTAATATCATGTTACATCGGCATCAAACAGAGATAACATCATGTGACATATCATTGTATAGTTAGCACGCTTTTATGACATAGTAAAAACGTGTTACAATATTGCAGTAGAAATATAAAGCAAATAAGAGGCTGTTCATTTATTACGTAAGACAATTTAAACCAATTATAATAACACAAAATGACGATAACAAATTAGAGAAATAAAGAAAATATATTTATTGCGACTCAGGAAGATCACAATAAACTAAACTAAACATAAAAAAGCTATCATGATTATAATGATATTAAACCTAGAACCACGAATAATATGAAAGTAGTAGCGTGTGTAGTTAAAAGCGAAAAGTCTACATTTGACCTTAGAAAATGTTAACAATATCATAATATTTATTATCCAATATTTGCTATGAACATTGATAATCTAGATGCGTTTACCGCTTTAGATAAAACTGCATTAACCTTAGCTCGATAAAAAACCATAAACAAAAAACTAAGAAAAGCTTTCACCACAAAGTAGGTACTTAGACGAACAAACTAACTTCCCAATTCAATTTTTTTTTTCTGTTTCGCGGTAATCTGTCGTCAACAACAATAAGCTACTTCTTTGTCATCGGACAAAGAAGTAGCTTATTGATTGAGATTCATCTAATTTGAATTAGAAACCCATAACCTTATAAAAAAATCCAGAAATCGATATCTCTGGATTTTTTTATAAGATTATGGGTTTCTCATTCGAATTAGATGAATCTGTCCACAAGAATTGGGACTCTCTTAAATTGCAGGCCATCATCACTCCTTAGCTTTAGAGCAAGTATAAAATAATCCACTTCAATAATGATTCTTTTACAAAAAAAAAAAAAAAACTAAAAAGAAATAGGTATAAGAAAAAAAAAACACGACAAACACAAAATAATATACCTATATTATTTATGAAACAGCCTTTTAAAAAGGCAAGAGGAAGCATTTTATCAGCATCTTAATCTTAAAGGTAACCTTAAGCCTGCGATATAAATTACCATTAAAAAGTCCTGTTGTAGTGTTGCCAGCTTTAAAGAAAGTAATTTAGTTACTATAGTCCGACTTTTAATTAGCTGCAGTAAAATGACACTTCTTAATAACTCATTTCGGACTGAATTTAGAGTTAAGCATGTCAAATAAGTTTCGTTTGTTCTTATTCTTTACATTGAAAAACAAGATTTGGATGATGGACGCGAAAAAACAAAAAGATGCCAATTTCAGTCATTTAAGTAGCACACAAGCTGTCATTTTACTGCAGCTAATTAAAAGTCCGACTATATACACGCCGAAATTCTGGCTCACCAGACGCAACAGCATTGCATTATTAAATAAACTGCGAAATAAAAAATAGTAATACTTACCTTTTAATCGATTAATTTTTTTGAACTTACGTAGGTATCTATAGTAAAAATGTATTTAATTGAATTAAAAAAAAAGAAAGCTATTTGCAAAAAAAATCTCGAAGCTAAGATTTTAAAAATATGAGCAAGATTACTAAGATTAGTGACAAGACTACTAATTTAAATCATAATAATAAAAATACACAACAAAAAAATACACAATAAAAAAATACTTATTATTAAAAAAATCATGAGCCTATAAAAGAAAGCATTTTACCGAGCTACGCTAGGTCACTGACAGTCCAGATGCGAGCACATCTGCCGCTGATCGGTGCAGACACCCTATGTTCCTTAGTTAAAGTGCGAACTGCGAAGGGGGCACTTAGGTTTACGAGTCACGACAGTTGTCTAAGAGGGCAAAGAATAAGAATTCCAACTTGATAAAAAAATATCGGTCTGTTCTATAATAGCCCCATTACAAGGTATTTTGTCATAACTTCATAATCATACGTAAGTATATCTCGAGCTTTGATGTCTACCTATTTCAAACGATTTAATTTAACGACTTCTACGTCAACGAAAGATTTAGATGGCATCATTTATTCTTTCCCTTTTTTAATCTTACTTAGTCCACTTCGTCCGTGTAGGTATCTGTTTAGCCAATTTTCTTAAATAAACTAATTAAACCTATTTTGTTTGAAACACCTCGAAAAAGCGTCATGCTTGTGAAAGGTCGCCGTCGGTTGAGACTGGGCTTATTTTTATTATTGTCGTACTTATTATACATTATTTCTTAATTTTTTTTTACATTGTTCTCTCATATTGAAGCAACTGGAATAATGTACCCAGGATTTTATAATATCTTGATTTAAAATAGTGTCCTTGGAGTTTCTTGCCCGTTCTTGCTCTATGGAGAACCATAGAGATGTACGTTTTGAAATGGGCAACTAGCTTCAACTTTCTGACTAACTGACCAACTCTTTGACAATTCAAAAATGGTTTAATTGAAATAAATGCTTTGAGTTTGAGTTTTAAAAAGGTAAAATTTTCTTTAAACAGCCCAATCAAAACCAATCCACACACGCAGAACAGCAGTAACCGTCTAAAAACCCTTCCGACACACAACAAATCGATCAAAACCCTCCACAAACAATTCCACCAACATCCGTCACCGCAGAAATCCCACCGAACGATGCGTACTCCACACAATTCGATAACAAAACGAAGTCGACCGGTATAGGATGTGCCGCATGTCCGGCCGGTCGGAAGGTAACTCGAGTCGGAAGCCCTACACGACTTCCACTCGCAGGATGAGTATGTGTGGGTAGGCTTACGAGGGAGCTGGAATCTTCTTAGTGAGCTAAGAGTTATTAAGGGAGGAATAATGTTGTTGATTAGGAGGGTGTGGCTCAATCGGTCTGTCAGGTTGACGAATTATTTAAACAAATATTATAAAGAAGTAAAATTTGTGAGTTTGTATGTAGTGTGTAATCTTCGGAACTTCTGATCCGATTCCGAAAATTCTTTGACTAGTTGGAAGCCACAGTACCTACATAATTATTGTCGATGTTAAAACAAGGAATTTCACGCGATCTTCTCTGGCAAAAGCTAGTCAAGGCCTAACAGCCGGTCTAATCAAAATATCGATTTCTTCAGTATCGATGACATGACAATGGTCATTAAACTCATCGTTAGAATAATCCAAAATTGCTGGCTGGACAATGGACGCAAATGAGCAGTAGTAGACTTGCAGCCACACTTAATAAGGCCGCATTTAGTAAGACAGAAATCTGACTCCAACATACACGTCGAAAAGCTTAGCAGTCGATAAATAATCTGTGACACTATTACGACGTTAACTTTGCATACAGATCTCAGGTACAAATAAAACCAAAAAATCCGAAGAGAATCTGCCCCATCTTAGTCTCTCAGAACATGTCGGATGTGAATCAGGAAGCTGCGGTGTGCCAAGTAATCAAATTCCTTTGGGTACCTAGTAGTATAGACTTATTTGTCACTTTTTGTGTCATGCTCTTTGTTTAGAAAGACCTGTCAAATGATTTTATTTAGGAGGCATGCACCGGGGTAATTGCGTAACACACTAACAGTAGCAATGGCTTTCATTTTGACATTTCAACAACATACATTGCGTTATTTTCGTTGTTGAGCAGACAAGTTTTTCCAACATATAAAGCAATGGATTAGCAATATCCTTCAAAACTATTCAGGGTGCTTACTCTTCAATTTAATTCCGATAGATCGACATTGGAATTATGACGTTTCGTACTCTTGAGTTCGATGCTAGCGCCAAATGATTTTTAGATTGGGTGTCCATTTTGGAGAACTAAGTGGAATTGGGTTCGGGCTTGGCGTGGGGTAATTCTTGACAATATTGTTTTCAAGAGTACCGAATCACGTGACTGTAAAATTAACATTGGAATCATACTGGCATCTCATTGGAATTAAAATTAGTTTGCAGAGTAAGCCCCTGGTTGTGATTGTTAGTGTGTTACGCAATTAGGGTGTAGGATGCTATTAAAGTAATTAGCATGAGGCGGTCTGTTTGATTACCACAATCCTACGGACTGAAACCAATTTCTCTGTAATGTGATTAACCAGTCTCCCCCTCGTGAAGTCGTGACCTCTGATAAATAAAATTACCAACAAAGCCTCAGTTAGTTCTTTATTTCCTTTTTTCTTCCAATCAACAGAAATTACAATACAAACTGATTTTGGAGACATCATTTACCTATTCAATTCCTTAACGAACATCCTGTTTTTAATCCAAAAAAACAACAAATGAGTATTTTATACAGATTCATGCTAAACTATTGACATCTACCGGAAACTAAAAGAACCATTTCTGAGAAATTAACGCAAAATGTCACAGGTTAAAAAACTAATCGAGACTAAATTAGGGTTTTGAAAATGGACTAACACAAGTTGAATTTTAACCCAAAGAGCTCTGTATTAAAATGGAGGTCTTTTTAAATTGGATATTGTCGTGATTTTTAAATCAGAGTTCCGTTACTAAATAGTCGTATTAGGACGTTTTTGAAATGTGTTGTTTACATAATTCATTTTTTTTAAGAAAAAAGTTAATGGTTGATTTATGCTAAGTTAATTAATGTTACTTGCATGTTTTCGATGTTTTGATTATATCTTCGTGTATGTAGGTTATGGTAAACAGTTTGTTATGACTCTGTATTTAATCAAACAAATTAATATTCCTCGTTACAACTAACGAAGTCTTGTTAATTAATCCAGGAAAAAAATATGTGGTTACTGTACCAAAGTGAAATTTAACAAACATTTTCTTTATACCAATTGTTATTACTCCTAGTTTCATAATTACCATTGTTTTACATGGCAACATAAAATAACATCACGCCCGTAATCCAAGAAGGGTTAGGCAGAAGGGTAACTATAGCACACCCACATTTCAACAGTTTTTTTTAGTTAGGTATGTTTAAGTCCTATGTAGTTAGTACTTAGTTATGTTTAAGTCCCAGGGTAGGTCTATTGTCATCAACCGGGCTTGAATCTGAGTCCCGGCTGCTACTGAGAAATTCCAGATAGAAAAGCTAGCTGGACTCCCATTTGGTGCAACCTTGAGACTAGACATGGGTCGTACTTGCGAAATCAAGTACTAGGGCTTCCAAGTACGTCCACCTTAAGAAACCAGGGTCTAAAACCAGGGCTCAAGATACTTTCAAGTATTTTCTATCTGCATAGAAATATGAAGTCCATACAAGTACAAATTACAATCGCGTATTCAAAAGCCCTGTTGGAAGTAAAAATACTTGCATAGGAAATTGATCCGTGACTTCATATCAATAATTAGCAAAATCGCGATTACAAATAAATACTTACAAACCATTAAACATACTTGCATACGAAATTGTTCCGTAGACTCTTACTGATAATGAGCATGATCGCATTTGCGAAAACTAACGCGGTTGAATACCTACGTAGTTGAGCGAGTATCCGTATAAAAAAATACTTTGAAGTCTTGCAAGTATTTCGGGTCGGTACCGGGTGTGCGGACTTGGAAGCAAATACCTGGTGTAAAAACCTGGTCGTGTAAATACGTATATTCCCTACTTGAGACACGCACCGCACTGTGTATGATTCGTTATTAATTTTGTTTTAAGTCGTCATAGTGCTACTTTTATTTCGATATGTGTTTTTCATTTTGTTTTTTATCGGCACCTTGTTTTTATATTATAATCATGTGGGTAATTTGGTTATCATCTAACATTGTACTTTTGTGCGTTGTGCTGTCTTCTTGTGTGCGCCAAATAAATGGTTTATCTATCTGCCCAATATCACCTTACCTGGGAATCGAACCCAGGACCTCATTAAGCTCAGCAGTAGCGGTTGAGATCATTAGACCAACGAGGTACAGACGTCAGCACATCAAGCTACTACAATCTGTCAAATCTCTTTAATGGATTTTCAATTTTATCGCTAAAGCATAAGGTTCAAAGTTGATTGGGAAAATTTGACAGTTTCGGGTAGCTTGATGTGCTGGCAGCTGGCGTCTGTACTCTAATTTATCACAATTTTATATTATTTAATAACTGAACTGACTAACAAAGGCAACCATCCAATGTCATTCATTCAATCAACCTAGTTTTTGAAAACTATTGGCTGTTACAGTTTAACCGTATCAACCAACCATTTCAATTCTCATTCAAATAACACAAAAAGAAATCTTTTGTCATAATCTTAATTTCCTAAAAACAGGTAAAAGGACCAAAGCTTATTATTTGTCCGCCATTTGCATTGGATTTCCATTAAATGCATCAAAATGGCGTGTTGGACAAAACGCCGGAAGTTGTAATTTCAATCGACTGAGCTTTCAATAAAAACTATTACTAATGCCTGTCGAATTGTTAAACCGTTTCTCTTATCAATAATTTTGAGCTTTTTACGAGATTCATTTTCGCCTTTGGAAAAGGAGAGAGAAATAAGTACTTAAAGACTCCTACAAACAGGCGCGACACGCGATTAAGTATAATCGCGCGCGACGGAAAGGCACCGCTCGTTGCGCGACTTGCGGTGCCTTTGTGTCGCGTGTCGTGTCGCGCCTGTTTGTAGGAGCCTTAACTCATTTTATTAATGAAACTCACAAGCTAAGTTATTCCATATATTATTCCAATTTAGGGCTACTGCCATTTACCTACATAAGGCACAGTTTGTATTTTTATTGGATCAGTCTGATCAGTGGATTGTAGTTTTTTTTTCAAAAATAATTAAGTAAGTACCTACAATGTCATTTGTGCACCGCTATAGTCGATTTTTTTTAACCGAACAAAGAAGGTTCCGAAACCTCCTGATTTTTTTTGAAGTCGGTTACTAAAAATGTATGTAGATGTAGATACTGCGATCGATCACCATTCCGTAAGATTCATCTGATATCCACGATACAGGTGTAATTCCTAGTGTGGGGCAAAGTTTAAAAAAAAAAAATCTGAGACTTGTCCACAGTGACCACTGTCTTAGGAGGACCCTAATTCACTTTGACCACATAACGATTCCTTACTTCGAAACCGCGCCAATTCCGCGTTCATTTCGCGCGGTTTCGTTCATTGTGAGAATACGGCCCCAGGACGGACTAAACCCGTGCCGGACGGCGCGTACGTGTTCCACGCGCGCCTCAAAGAGATGTCAGCATTAAAAGAAGGGGCCCGTAAGGGCCGAAGCCTGCCGGGTCAGCGGGATTGTCCGAAAGGGTTACCGCTGGCCCGGAACATAAAGGGCGAAGGAAGGAACACGGGTGGGTTTTAGTCAGTAAGAGTCTGACACTCCCTTCCGCTCCACCCAGAGCGGGAGGAGTCATTTGATGATTTCCCATCCTGAAAAAAAAAAAAAAAAAAAAGACGGACTAAAGGTCATAGCACACGTATCAAACCGGAAAGGTATCGGCACCGTATCAACTCGAGTCGTTCAGTATTCTTTATATGAAACTCCCCACTGCAACGCACACTAATTGGAATCGTAACTGCCTCGCCTAGGGACAAGCTCACGAACCGCGGTGCGGTACGTTACGGTACGTCGTCGTCCCCACGCTTACGGCTCGTCGTCGCCGCGCTTACGTCTCTCCGTACCAAGCTTACGTCTCTTCGTCTACCCTCCGGCCTGCCCGCTGCACCATCAACCAGCGGTCAGCGAGCCGCAAGCGCGGCGTCGCCTAGCCGTAGCCGAGTTGACGTATCGGAGCTTCTGATCCGCTTTGGTTTCGTGCTTACATTAGATTGACGCCTGTTTGACGGCAAGGCGAAAGGCGATACGGTGCCGATCCCTCTCCGATTTGATACATGTGCTTATGACCTTTATTCGACGTTCTCAAGGCCTAGACAAGGTGACAATCCTACTCAAAGAGTTTCGTTATTTTACAACGACCTTCCAAGGTCCTCTTGAAAGTCTCTTCGGTTGTCCTATACATTTTTTACTATTCCATCATCGTTATCACTGATAGAATGTCACTTCATCGAAGACCTCCAGTCAAATACCTAGGTTTACTATAATGACCCAGACCGTTCATAAATAAATGGTCCAAAATGTTCGTCGCAAATACCACGAAGCAGTTACAATATCGAAAGCTGTATCGACAGTTGTTTTCCCCGAGACTGGCGATGTTAAGTGAGATGTACAGCCTACCAAACAAGTTGCGCTCTCTGACAGTTAGCACAGCAATTTGTCGCCACACTGGGTGCCAATCTGTAACGCATCACAGATCACCTGAACACCTATATATGGCTATCATACTGTGACATCTCATTTGTGTATTTCTTAAGAAATGGGACTGAAAGTGGTGGTTTGGTTTGGACTGATGTAACTAAGTATGAGAGTTACAGTAACTACTCGTATGTGGGGGAACTAGGTTTTATGGAAATGTTTTAGAATTAATATCAGCCGGAAAATGGAACGACCAACCCAAACTCGAAGCATTTATTTCAACTTTTAAATTGTCAAGGATTTACATGCACATAACACATTCCTAATTAATCAATTGCTTCATATGTTCGTAAAATTTGTCTGCTCAACAACGTAAATAATGCAATAAATGTTGTTGAACTATCAAAATTAAAGCCATCGCTAGTGATACGCAATTACCCAGCAGGCAAAAAGAAATTTGATGCTAGTTGCCCATTCCAAAGCGTAGTAGGAGAAGAACGAGCAAGAAACTCTATGGACACCCTTTTGCTGTAGGTAAAGCTTCTTCCTTTTAATGAAGGATCGTTTGATCATCACCAGGATTGCTTTCTTAATTCGGCGATTTATTTAATTCAGCTACCTTATTACGTAACACCCTTGTAATAACAATGTCCCTTTCTACTAGATTTCATCATCTGCCTAGCCTTTTCCCAACTATGTTGGAGTCGGCTTCCAGTCTAACCGTATGCAGCTGAATACCAGTATTTTACTTGAAGCGACTGCCTATCTGACGTCCACAACTCAGTAACTAGATAATACGATACCCCTTGGTAAGACTGGTTGTCGGACTTTCCGGCTTCCGACGACCCGTAACGACTGTCGAAGATCCACGAATGACAACCGAGACCAACGGCTTAACGTGCTTTTCGAGACACTGAGGGGCTTGGTATGTAAAGACGGTCACCCATTCACGGACCAACCGCGGCAAGCGTCATGATCAATCGACCCATGCGGCTGTTCGTACTTAGCCACAGATCCTTCTACTAGATGTGATATGTGTCTGTAATGTACCTCGACATATAGGTTAGACGTAAACACACCCACTTCTTATTGCGGACGCTTCTAGTAGGACTAAAAGCTTATTTCCATAAAAATCATGAAAGAGAATAGCAACAGCTTTGATTCCACAAGTCTATTTATCTATATCTCAATAATATTCATTGCGTTATTCTAATCACCGAGCAGACAAATCTTCCAAAAATACAATGCAATGGATTACGCAATTAAGTCACATGTACAGGTTTCCATCAATGAACTTCTACGTAAGAACACCAGTATAATTAACAAAAAATACCTTTTAAAAAAACCTGCTTCAATGAAATAATCCCTATAATATCAATCTCTCGGTGTAACGAGGTGCATTGACACGACGCAGGTGCGACGCGTGCGCAAGCACCTTGCGTTCACTCATGAGATTCAAATGAGATTGTATTGTCTCGGTGTCTCGGAGTCTCGCAGTTTTTATTGAATGTTTTATGGTGTAATCGGTAAAATAATCGATTTAATTTAGTCGATCACGTGAGTGTTTAGTTGTAATTTGGCGTTTGTGGCGTTTGATGAAATGCCGCCATTTTTTTTTTGTTTCGTTTATTTGCTACTAGCTTCTGCCCGTCACTTCGTACGCGTGAAATGTCTTGTTCTTTGCTTAGAGTTCTTTCTGACTTTTTTTTGTTTTTGCTCGGCTTCTATTGGTCCTATCGTGATGTAAAATCCGACTGACAGTTACAGAAATTAGCGCGTTCAAACAAACAAACTCTTCAGCTTTAGCAAGAGGTAGATATAGATTACATTGTAAGAAACAAAGAATAAGTTTGAGTAGGTACCCAGTTTTCATCTCTCTCTACCTAACTACCTACCCAATGGAGAGGGGACGAGAGGGCAAATATTATTAAAACTTAAACTAACGACCTCTTTAGATCTCTTCAATGGTTACCATGCATTCTGTCTAAATCTAAAGGGATTTAGTAGGTATGTATTTTATTTGGCAATTTTGTATTATTATACGACAAAGTACTCGTCCGCATCGCTGTCATCCGGAAACGTGCTTAAAAGACTGGCAGCATTGCCACGTTGAATGGCAATTCTAATTCTTTGGCCAAATTCATTGTAACTAATAAGTTAAAAACTCCGAACTCATTTAAAGTACTAGCTATTTTACTTATATAACCAACGCAAATCGATAACATTCTTCAACTCGGATCCTCGCTATGGATCAATAAGAATCTAATAGGATTCCATCACCATTGTCTCACGTTTTTTCATACTACCTCTAGTTTTTATTGAAAGCGATACGCGATTGTAATATACTCACGTAGACTTTTTATATGAGGAGATTTGAATTCCCAATCGATTGCACTTCTTAGTCGATTGATTTTTCATCGATTGATTAGCATAATAACTAACATGCGATTTGTCTGATAACACCTGACGGACAATTCTCGTAATTTTAAAAGAACGTTCACAGTCTGATATCAGTCTCAATCTGTCAAAAATACCTCTAATTTCCTACATTTTGACAAGTTTTTGACATTTGTTTGTCGCCGAGATGAGACTGGGACTAGATTTTGAACGGCCATAATTGAAAATAGAACAGAATAGATTTTAAACGTTTTAAATTACAAAAATAATAATTTGTCCTTCTGATATTTCTGCTATCAGCGTACACCCATTTTTTTTCATTAGGACCAACTGAATCTATTCCCAACCTCTGCAATTTTATTTATCTAAACTGGTGACCAACCACAAAATAACAATAACGTTTATTTAGACTTAATAAAATATAGTCTAAATACAGTTATATTCCTATGAACTAGGATACAAATTAATGTAAGTGAGCAGACTAAAACTATATGAACTCCTGAATTCCAAACTAGGTAAAAACCTGCATCTTGGAAATCAGTGCAAACAAAAGCACCCGGTGAGCAGTGAGCCCCGTATCTGCGGGGTAATGAAGGTTTTCGTGAAAATTTACGACACCAGTTGGCACCACTGTGACAAGAGGTCTTCCAATATAAAATATATGATGACGTTCATCATTCGATTCATTCATTCGTTCATCGTTCCGTCATGACTAAAGAAAATATAGGCTCTTTGACAGATGCCTGGACCTGACGTGCCAGTGCTGCCACCTAGCGAACGTCATTTCAGAAAACCCTCATTGCGAACAGGCTAACAGTACCATTGGATTTCATTTTGACAGTTCAACAACATTCATTGCGTTATTTACGTTGTTGAGCTGACAAATGTTTCGAACATATATGAAGCAGTGGATTAGCAATATCCGTACAAAATTATTCAGATTGTGATTCATAGTTTGTTGCAATTAGAGTTCAGAACAGTAGATTATAAACCAAAAGGCTTCAAATTGTCTCATCTCAAAACAAATCTAAAATATAAAACGACGTGTGAAAACCGTTTCGTGATCAAGATCAATCATTCGTTTAAGAAACAGCACCTTGCAGCTGCCCATTCTCCTTACATAATTCCCCAGTCTGCCAAAAGGACACCTCCTGAAATAGCAGGACTGACTAGCGGTGCTATTCTGTAAAAATCTCACCGTGAAAACTTTGGTGAAGTGAGCGTGGAGTGAGCTGTCAATAGTGTCAATCCCTAGCAAAAACAAACTCACTTCACCTATGTTTTCACGGTGAGATTTTTACAGAATCGACCGGCTGTTCTTTGGACGGAACAACGAATGGGACAAAATAGAATTACCAAAGAATCTTGATACTTAGAAATAATATTTAAGCATTGGGTAAAGAAGAACGCATATTCACTCTATAATGTTCCCTTTGCTGGACACAGGCACCCTCTCGGTGAGAGGGAGTGGGCCGTAATCTACCACGCGGGCCCAGTGCGAGTTGGTGGATGTCACATGTCTTCGGATTTTTGGTTTTAGGACACGCTAAAACCGGAATGTTCTGAAAACGGTTCTCAAAACGGTAAAGGTGAGCATCGCGAGGAAACCCTCACGATGCTTACCTTTACCGTTGTGAGAACAGTGGTGACGAAATTAATACACAAGTAAAGTGCCTGGCTCGTTTCGAAATCACAACTCGTAACCCGATACCACCGAGCCACCACTGCTCTATTTCTGCTCAAAAACGCAGTATCTATTAATAGATCGATCAATAGAAACAGTTGCAAAGTTGATAAAAAGAAAAAACTGCAAACAATAGGTATGCAATTTTTACACACAAAATACTTAGTTTGTATATTGCAATTAAACATAAACTGCAGACAATAAAATGATTCAACGGACTCGTGACTCAGACGACTGTCTGTCACAGCGGTCGGAATGTTTTGAATATTTTTGTATTAATCTCCCCTTCTCAGACTCTGAGTCATGCGCGTACGCACTTCAATACGAATTTAATACCTAATTAATTTGTTGTGGTTTACAGGTCATCGTATGATTGGAGTTGTTATGAAATGGAGTAGCATTTGTGAAGTTGAATGGAACTACGTAGGTAGGTATGCACGCGGTAAATGTGAAGATTTTCTGTATCAGGTTCTGGGGGTCTAAAAAGGCCACATTGGCAGAATCATAAAAGGATAAACATTATGAATCATAATGGACAGTTAACTTAATCGTATCAAATCCCATTGGTGAAGAATTTTTTAGTTATTTTTTTTATCTGTGTTAAAATACCAATCAATCCAATCCAAATCTAATCCCAATCTCCCCTCTCTCCCAATACGAAAAATGCGAAAAAAGAAAAACACGGACTGTATTCGCCATATTATAATTCATAATGCTATCCTTTTATGATTCTGCCAAAGAGAACTTTTTAGGCCCCCCAGCTCCATGTATCTGTTTTGTTTGTTTTCTTGTTATAGTCACTTTCTATAGTAGAGGTTACTGCACCCCAATCCGATGGATTTTAAAGGAAATTCCTAATCCATTGCTTTAAATATGCTTGAAAAATTCGTCGCCTCAACAACGTAAATAACACAATGAATATTGTTGAATTACCTATTATTGTCAAAATGAATTGGGATTGTGAACGTGTTACGAAATAATCCTGCTACTATAATTAGCAAGAAGTATGCCTGTTTCTTTTACCTTTGGCATGTTTTTGACGAAGAAGACTGCCGACTTGCTGCAGAACTTGCTGGTTGACATTTCTGCATTGCAGCAATAGGAGATGCTAGCTAGCTCCTTGAAATTCTCCAGCCTTAAAGAAAGAGAGTACCTACAATGCGTGCCACGAAAGATGAGACTTGACCCCGCCTCCCCCGCTCTTTCCGCCGCCCCTATGACGTCCGGTCCCGTCCCGCACTCAGACCTCATACCGCTAAAGATACCTAAAATCGTGTTCTGCGCAAGTCAAACCACGTGGTGTGTCAAGTCTCATCTTTCGTGGCACGCATTTTACATACTACAATCATGGGCGTAGCACAAGGGTCGGCAATGCCTACCGAAACTTCCTTGCCCACCCTAGAAAAATCGTCAATATTGAAGAATTACTTACTGTTTAGTCACTTTCTATTAGAACCGTACATTTTGACCAAGATGTAAGGTTTGTAGAGTCAGACCTGGTAAAGGGCTTGACTCTACATTAAATGTGATCATTAAATGGCTGTGATTAGTTCAGTTGGACAGCTCCTAGCTACGCCAATGACTACAATCCATACTTCCATACTAGTATTATAAATGCGAAAGCTTATCTGTTACCTGTTCACGCCTACACAGCTGTCCAGATTTGGATGAAATTTGGCCCAAGGATAGTCCGTGACCTGAATTAGGAAATAATATCACATATTATTATTATTATAGTACTTTTTATTCTGCGGTGCGATTCTGTAAAAATCTCAGCGTAAAAACTTAGGTGAAGTGAGCTGTCAATAGTGTCAATTCCTAGCAAAAACAAACTCACTTCACCTAAGTTTTCACGGTGAGATTTTTACAGAATCGACCGGCTGGTAGTACAGTCATGAACATAAGTATATATACACTTGGCTTTATTCAAAGACGATTTTCTCCTTTAGTTTTGAATTAAATTTTATGTTATTACAAGCAAAGTATTATCGAACCCATAGGTTTGTGTAAAGTGTCGTATTTCAACGTTGCATTCGTTATTTCACAAAACAATCGCAATTGAAAATTGTCAAGTGTTTGACATATTAGAGCTCGTGACTGTACGTTACGGTGGGATAGTATCTGGGCAAAGCCTCGGACAATAGCTAAAGAAACTTAATGTTTGTTTTGTACCTAACATTATAGTCGGATACTCGTCAGAGCTCAAACGCATGCATTGCGTCAACTTGAGAACTTTGCTCTCGCTCTGAAGATAAGGAAGTACTCACCATGAACAAGAATTACCATGACCTAAATTTTATTTACAAAGTACTTATTTATTTCACTGTTTACTTAATTTTATGTTATTCTGATGAGACCTGATCTCATAACAATGTATTGTACAGACGGCA
Organism: Luperina testacea; assembly: GCA_927399505.1. Taxonomy (NCBI): domain Eukaryota; kingdom Metazoa; phylum Arthropoda; class Insecta; order Lepidoptera; family Noctuidae; genus Luperina; species Luperina testacea. The sequence goes on along the minus strand of OV656777.1, from coordinate 7,143,677 downwards.
GCACGTCAAGCTACCCGAAACTGCCAAATTTTCCCAATCAACTTTGTACCTTATGCTCTAGCGATAAAGTTGATAATCTATTAAAAAAATTTGACAGATTGTAGTAGCTTGATGTGCTGGCGTCTGTACCTATCTAATACTTGTAACTACCAAGAAGGCTTCTAGGTTACAGCCAGACTGACAGACACTTTAATATGTGCGGAAATTATATTAAGTAGGTATATAGTATCTTACTTAGGCAATACCCTTTTCTAACCGACTTCAAAAATAACTTAATTTTGGAAGTCGGTGTCAAAAAACGAAAATGCGGTACCAACGATGACTTCCGAAATAAATGGAATTTTTCACTCTGTAGTGTTTTTTTTTTGAAGTCGGTTGTTTTTTTTTTTTGTAAAACATATTTTTTTAAACATTTAAGTATCCTTCTATTGTCTCTCCCATGCTCTTCCCAGTCTCTTTATACAGTTACTTAATAAAATTAGTAATATAATCAATTGTAGACTAATTAAATTGACAATGCATCGGTGGTGCATACAAAATAGCCATATTATTTTTGGGCACAACCAAAAGAGAAGTAAGGAAGCAAAAGCATATTGCGCAAACTCCAAATAAATTAGATTAAGGGTGGGAGAATGGTCATGATTTATGGGCCCCACTATCATCCGAAAAAACACCTATGACAGACAGACCGACACCAAAACCGATAACCTCCTTTTCCTGCACAACAAATCGCAAAAAATCGTCCAATGAACTTTGACATTTGAACAAGATTCCTGGTCGTAACCGCCGTGCCACCACCAAGGGCGATCCCCCATCAGCTAGATACTAGCAGATAGTGATGGGCAGTTAAATCCCGCAGCTGCTGTGTGCCGTGTGCCGCCACCTGCCGCCCATACGGATTTCCCGGGCGATGACCCAACACTAGGGCCTAGGGAGTTGCGTATCGAGATTATTGGATTTTGCGTTGGCACTTCACTATCGATAGTGTTTTGTTTTTTTCTTGTTTGACTTCTGACAAGTTTTTTCCTTAAGAATTGGGCTATCAAATGCAAAAAGATTTTTTCAATCCACGGGCAGTTCCGTAAATTAGAGCGTTCAAACAAACTCCAGCTTTATTATATTAGATAGATCATCGTTTTTTATATCAAAAATTTATTGATAGGACCAAGATTAGGTACCTAGTGATGAGCCCGAAAAACGTGATATCCATTTTTAATTCTTTGTTTCCAGACATAGCATCAACAGCTTGAACGCAATTGTTATTATCACAAAGAAAATTTCACCGAAGCGCGAGCGTAATATTATCGTATCGATACAATAAAAATGATATCATTATTGTAAATGAAACCTCATTAGCCTTTACTGCCATTTCCGCTCATTCGCGGCAAAAAAACATTAAAACAAAATACTGTATCAAAAATACATAATAAATGCAATAAAAATTAACGTCGTCCTTTATTTAATATTAATCGTTGATCACCATAAAAACAAAACTTATTAAAATAAAAAAACGGTCAAGTGCGAGTCGGACTCGCGCACCGAGGGATCCGTAGGTATGTAAATAGTTTATCACGGGTTTTTTATTAATGTACCTACAAATTTACGGTTTCCGGATTTTTCCCTTTACTTGTGCTACATGATCTTGCTTCTTGCCAAATCTCATGATTCTAGGTCAACGGGAAGTACCCTATAAATTTTGATTCCCTTGAGTGTCGAAATATACGTTTTTTGCGGCATAAACGGCCGTATCTTTTTTTTACGTTAACTTAAAAATTTGATTTTTATACAGCTTCAAGGAACTGTAGACTTGAGTATATGGTTTTAATTTCAACTCGATACCGCTACGCTTTCTCGAGATAAAGGATCTTGACAGACAGACGGACGGACGGACAACAAAGTAATCCTATAAGAGTTCCGTTTTTTCCTTTTGAGGGACGGAACCCTAAAAATGAAGGACATTGTAAGCTTGGAGACATTTAAGCCACTATGGTCAAATTAAGGTATCTGGGTCGACATGGTAGTTTTTGGCAAACAGGTGCACTTAGTAATAAATTCCAGGTGTAAAGTTAACGAAAACATTGACATGAATTAACGTCGATTTTTGCCTACTGATTATCTGTAAGCTGGTTATCCATAAAGGGTTTGAAGGCTAAGGATTTAAAGGTGTCATGCACGAATTCAGGATGACTCAACCAGACTAGTCTTTCACCAACTTTAATTCTTTATTGTATATACAGAGTCCCATTAAAATAGATGGACAATTTTTAACACAGCGCTCAGTTCGTCAAACCAAAGATACCCAAGCAAAAAAAGCACTGATTAAAGTGATTTTATTTTGACCTAAAATAATAAATTCTCGGCACATTAGTGTATTTTCGTTAGCTGATTATTTTTAGTATTGCGTTTTTCTTATATATTTTTTACCATCGTCCTTATTTTGGTGGTCTGAATGATTTCTAAAAGTTTGTCCATCTATTTTAATGGGACCTTATATAGATAATTATCTATTTACGCTAGGTACTAAATTAAATGACCAACTAACTATACAAATATGTAAATACAAATACAAAAGGACACTTAGGCGTCGAAGTACTCGTCCACAATGCTGTCATCCTGAAACGTGCCCAAAAGACTGGCAGTATGGCAATACTGCCAAAGAATTAGCATTGCCATTCAACGTGGCAACGTTGAATGGCAATGCTAATTCTTTGGCCAGGGAACGATCCAGCCCTCTGGTCACTTGAAGTGTCGACCAGTCGGTGAGAAATTTACCAACTCTGTGGGGGGGCATCCTGGCATCCAGTTACCAGGCATACTCTTGAAGGAGATTCTAATTTGAATTTTGGGAAACGACTGCAAATGAATCAAAAGGTATCCCGTTATGGTTTCGCAGTACGCCAAACTTTAGCTTCTGTCAATAATTAAAAGTCATTTATTCAAATTAGGCTGAGAATCAGCACTTTTCGAACGTCAAAATTTCATGAGACAATCCCGAAAAACGCCCGCCCTTCACTTCTTGCTAATGCTTTAGCTGGGAGGAAAAAGTTGCGCAACAAACTCCCCAGCAGTGCAGTCTGTCTTTCTTATACCATTCTTGTTAGCATATGAAAACCTCGAGGTAGACTGCATGGTCCTCCATACAGTTAACCTACGGTTTAATGTAGTATAAAGGGTCAGAGAAAATAAAGGCTATTTTAATTTATTTATTTAATAGAACTCATAGACGCAATTATTCTTATAAGACGTCAAAAAACCCCATTAAATTTATCGACTATTCCCAATTTGGACAAACAAATCCTTCGCAACAAAAAACTACAAAAAGCCGCCAGGTAGCGATCAGCTGGGCAGCAGGTTGTTGTGAACGTGTGCGTGCGACGAGATGAGCGCCGCGTGTGTGTGTGCGCCGACAGATGCTGCGAACATCTGCCGCGGCGCGTGCGCTGGTTGAAGTAGCAAAGAGTTTTGATGCTTGGAATGTTGGGGATAAAGGATTTCTTGAACAAATATTATGTAGCATAGCAAAAAGGAGAGGGGAAATACTCATGTTTCATTCTCTATTAAAAAAATTGTCCGCATCTTTGTCAACAAGAAAAGTGACTAAAAGGCTGGCAATATTGCCACGTTGTATGGCAATATTGCCACGTTGTATTGCAATGATGATCGTTTGACCAAAAAATAAGCCAGCCCTCTGGTTACCTGAAGAGTCGACCAACCGCTTGACAATGACTCGAAAGAGGTATCTTCTGAGAATAGAATCCCTTATTTCTTTGAACAGATATAGGTATTCAGATGACTGAAGATTCCAACAACAAATTAACTAGTTAAGTTACCTACTAGATTCCTACTGGTAAACATTATGAATCAGAGATAAAGTGGTTCGGGTTCTTAGCGCTCATCATCATCACATCATCTCAACTGAAAGACTTCCACTGCGGAAAATAGGCCTTTCTTCCTACCTTAGGTACCTATAAACCCTACCAACTGCCACTTAAGCTTAACAATTCTTTGGGCTACGTCGGTTACCTTGGTTCTCCTGAAAATCTCCTCATTTTTATTTAAATTTTTCTAGAAAGCGACCTCAGCAAATCCTTCGCATCAAACACCTTAACTTAAAATACCTTCTACGATTCTTTTCAGGTTCCATGAGCGTCACCAAGTTTCTTCTTTAAATGTATTTCTGAAAAAATATATTAATTTAGCACATACTGGAAGAAACAATATAAAAGTATGCAAGTATCAAGATTATTTTGTCACGGTCGCTGATCGGTCAGCTGCTTCGCGGCAGCGCGCATCTCGCGTCTGTCTGTCTGTGTGTCGGTGAGGCTGCAAACGGCTGGACAGTGCATAAGATGTAGGCGAGTTTTCCATAGTAACGTAACTGGCATTACCTGTCATGGGTTGTATCCGTGAATGGCATTGGTATGGCATTTTTGTCATTTTGGTCTGTTGCGTAAAATATAAAGATAAGAACCTCTACAGGTCCACCACCAGTTTTTGCCAACGAACTGGTGAAAAAAGGCTTCTTAAAGTACTAGCTTATGCCCGTAGCTTCACCCGCATCAAATTATTTCACGGGAACGTACTACTGGGATAAAAAAATATGAGTTAATCCACATTATAAACTATGTAGGTATGTGTGTGCCAAATTTCATCCAAATCCCCGTTCAGTCGTTTTTGCGTAATTGAGTAAGTACCTAATAAACATCCAAATATAGCTTTCACATTTATAATATTAGTACGATTTATGGTCACATTATGGCTAGCGATGTAATTGTGTAACACACTATCTATTCTATTCTATTTTTTTGAGGTTCTGGCTCCATCGGTTACGTTCGATGATTTTGCCAATGTCAAGGTATGAGAAGATAATGATCGTATACTTTTACACAACTATTGATCAGTGTTTGTAGCGGTGACATCCATGAATCCCCATGCTAAAAAAGGACAAAACATTTTTTATTTATTAGATGTAAAACGTCACAAAATAAATGTTAGAACATTCAGTAAATACATAATAAGTAAATAGGAATATCAACTATAACTGGATTTTATTAATGCTAATGAATTTATAAAGGATTTTAACTGCAGGGGTATTGGGCTAGAGATAGGTAATAGGAAAGGAATGTTAATTGGGCGGTAACACACTATCATTAGCATGGGTTTCATTTCGACAGTTCAACAACATTCATTCAACTGTCAGAATGAAAACCATTGCTACTGTCACTGTCAGTGTGTTACGCAATTACCCAGCTGATCGACTATCGTACTTCTGCATGTGCTATAATTATGCGGGTTACCTTAAGGATTAAAACTAAATATTGAAATTACATAACATTTGATTGTCAAGCAAGACGTCAAAGATCACGAAGCAGTTAACTTACTGTCAATCTTGGCGCAGAAATCACCTCATTATTCTCACTTCACCTTGGTGTTTTATTTTTAAATATCGCAGCATTATACGCCACAGTTACCGTAAGTGACACCGCGCGTTTTGTTTATAAGACGATTAAAAAAATACCCGCTTCGGATGTGTTCGGCTGTCCTCGGGATCTACTCGGTTTTAACGTATATCCGATATGTCAGTGAGTGAAGGCAAAGTATTCTGTTTGTGTTTTGTTTTCACTTCTGTCGGCACACCGCGAGTGCCAGTTTTTTTTTTTTTTTTTTGTTAGTTTTAAATGATCCGATTTAACTGATGGTTTTTCCAGTTTGTTTCAAATAAAATTTTGTTCTTACTTTCTTTTCTCATTCTACACGACGTGTAACAACAAAGGATGTTACTCGCTACCGCTCACAACTTACACCGAGGTGACTCACCGCGACATTGACCGCGCAGTCTCTCTATAATTACAACATTACATCTCGTGCGCGTGCGTCACTCGTCCACCTTTACGTTACCGCTTACCGCTGTTATGTCAACGATACGCGGTATTAACTAGAGTTAGATAGCTGCTAAGATATTCTGTGATAGTGAGTGAAGGGAATAGTCAGCTGCTAGTTGCTAGGCAACTGAGAAGGGGTTTTACCATTTTAAGGGTTCCGTACCTCAAAAGGAAAAACGGGACCCTTATAAGATCACTTCCTTGTCCGTCTGTCTGTCAAGACCCTTTTTCTCAGGAACGCGTGGAGTTATCAAGAGGTACTCAGGGTCACTCGCAAGGGAATCAAAACCTATAGGGTACTTCCCGTTGACCTAGAATCATGAAATTTGGCAAGAAGCAATGTTATATAGCTAAAGTAAAGGAAAAAAATCCGAAAACCGTAAATTTGTATTTACATACCTACCTACGTACGAAACCAAAGACTACGGAACCCTCGGTGCGACTCGCACTAGATCGATTTTTGTGTTCTTATTTATAATAACGACAATTTGTAAATTGTAAATTGAACTGTACAACGCCTTGGTAGGTATTCTATTCTGTAATGTTGTGCATGTAAATAAATGGTTAAATTGGTTGTTTTTAGGGTTCCGTACCCAAAGGGTAAAAACGGAACCCTATTACTAAGACTCTACTGTCCGTTTGTCACCAGGCTGTATCTCATGAACCGTGATAGCTAGACAGTTGAACTTTTCACAGATGATGTATTTCTGTTGCCGCTATAACAACAGATACTAAAAATAGAATAAAATAAATATTTAAGGGGGGCTCCCATACAACAAATGTGTTTTTTTCGGCGTTTTTGCCTTGTGGTACGGAACCCTTCGTGTGCGAGGCCGACTCGCACTTGGTCAGTTTTTTTCTGAATCCTGCACTCATAACAAACTGCTGAAGAAACGTAACCTCAGTGTTAAAACACTAGTCTATGAACTGCTTTAAACACTATTAGTGCTGCTGCGTCGTGGGCTCAAACCCAGGCAGGCGCTATACTTTGTATAATAATTTCATCATCACTGCTCTAACAACAGTGAAGGAAAACATCGTGAGGAAACCGACATACCCCAGAACCAAAAAATTCGAAGACATGAGACATCTACCTAGCTACGGACTGCTTTGATATTATCTCAATGGCTTATTGGCTTTTCATAAACGAAAAACTGAATCTTGGCCGACATTTTCAATAACAAGGACGGATAAATCCTATAAAAGTCAAAGTTTGCAACACTTTCATCTTTTCATCACCCCTTAAGGTGAATGGGTAGTTGAGACCGCGAAATTCAAATTTTCTTACGTTTTTTGCAATTTGCAGGTCAGTGTCAGATTGTATCTTGATCAAAATATGATTCGCGACAATAACAGGTACATATTTAGAGAATTATTATCATTAGAATCATTAATATATCTTTCTAAGTTAGATTTCTACTACCAACCACCAATCTCTTATGGAAAAGTGTTAGTGGTACAAATCTAACTTAGAAAGATGTATTATTGATTCTAATGATTATACTTCTCTAAATATGTACCTGCTATTGTCGCGAATCATATTTTGATCAAGATACAACCTGACACTGACCTGCAAATTGCAAAAAACGTAAGAAAATTTGAATTTCGCGGTCTCAACTACCCATTCACCTTAACAGCGAAGATTTTTATGGGCTTTGATCCCACAGACGAAATAAGAGAAGTTACCTTTTTGATCCTACTTATTCAACATTTTAAAACGAACAAAACTTTAACAATGTATCCTGTTCCTAAATAAAAGAACATTTAAAATTAATTGTAGGAAGTAACAAAAAGTATCTCAAATAGTCGATATCCTGTTGGCCCGTGCCATAGACAAAAAGTGAGGTTATAGCCGGTTGCGTCTCCTCTAGGATCTATGGTTGTTCTATTAGTTTCACCTTTTTATTTCAATTGTCAGATTAGGCAGGATCTAGTTGATTAAAAGTATGGCACCTTCCCATCCCTTTTTGGTAGCTTTTAAGCTGACGCTTTAAGGCTCCTGCAAACAGGCGCGACGCGCGACGCGAATCGCGCGCGACACAAAGGCACCGCTCGTTGCGCGACTTGCGGTGCCTTTGTGTCGCGTGTCGTGTCGCACCTGTTTGAAGGAGCCTTTAAACAGGTGTATAATACCGCGTGACGACAAAAAAAAATTATTCGTTTGAGAGTCTGAGCTCATTTATTGGTTCTGCTAAAAGAACCGACATTATTTTACAAAGATACCTACCTAAAGGTCACACAATCAATGTATAATTAATAGGGACATGTTATTTCAAAACAGCCGTTTGTTAATTTGAGATTTGATCATGCAATACAAAAAAAGTTACCTGTGGATGCCCACTTTTCTAACAGGAGTAAAACCATAGGTACTTCAAAACATAGGAGCAACTATCTAAATGTATTAATATTGTAAGATCTACTGGAAATATTCATCTTAACAATCATAATTATTTTATCCTACAGCACATAATGTGTTGACTGGTTGTCGCATGACCTCTTATAGTAAAACTGAAAGCTATGAGCAATTCTTGGATAATTAAAGTAATATGATGAAAAGAACTTAACAAGAATCTAATCTAGTCATCCAATGCACTTGCTAAATACAAATGTTTAACTTCCTAACCTTTGACAATGGGGGTTTTCGTGAAAATTTACGACACCAGTTGGCACCACTTTGACAAGAGGTCTTCCATTTTAACAATGAATATAAAATATATGATGACGTTCATCATTCGATTCATTCATTCGTTCATCATTCAGTCATGACTAAAGAAAAAAAGAAAATATAAGCTCTTTGACAGATGCCTGGACCTGACGTGTCAGTGCTGCCACCTAGTGAACGTCATATCAGAAAACCCTCATTAGGTAGTGCAGTCATGACTTCATGAGTCATAGATAATCAGCCTATAATGTTCCCACTGCTGAGACAGGCTTCCTCTCGTCGAGAGGGAATAGGATGTAATCCACCACGCGGCCCCAGTGCGGGTTAGTAGATGTCACACGTCTTCGAATTTTTGTTTCTAGGACAGTAGGTAGTAGTAGTTCACGATGTTTTCCTTCACCGTTTTGAGAGCAGTGGTGAATGAATAAATAAATTACACAAAGTAAAGAATTCTTGGTTCTAGGACATGCCAAGTCCGATAAACCTCAGAGTGTTTTCCTTCACCGTTTTGAGTTATTCAGAATGAAACATTTTTTTCCGGACATCCATTATGATCACTGACCTCTAATATACAATTACAGGTCAGTGATTAAGATTATATAAAAAAACAAACATCAAATGCATAACTCGTCTATACAGCTATGTGACTCAACGTTCTATTTTCAAACCAACTTCTATGACAGGTCACCGTTTGACCGCATCTAACTCCTGCCACAGTTCGTCTGTCTGCCTGTCCGTCCGTCCGTCAGCATAGAGAGAACAATGTGATGCTACAAAAAACTGGAGAAATTAACGGAACCACAACAAAAACTCTGACGACAGATGCTGACAAAGGGTGTACAGGCGAGCACGGAACTTAGTTGTGTATTAAAAATAAGAAACTTTTCATCATTATTTTAAAAATAAAATAAATAATAAATATTTATTCAAAAATAAAAATCAAAATCAAAAGTCATTTATTCAAACTAGGCTGAGAATCAGCACTTTTCGAACGTTAAAATTAGAAAAGACAGTCCCGGGACCAAAACGCCCGCCCTTCACCACTTCCTAGTGCTTTCGCTGGGAAGAAGAAGTGGCGCAACAAACTCCCCAGCAGCACAGCTGTCTGTTCAGTTAGAAAATACTTGATTGTATACAATACTAAGGATATGCAAAGTAATTAACATTAGGTACAGGACACAAAACATTAAAATAAATTATTTGCCGTAGTTATATGTTAGCTAGCCGCGCCAATATACCAACAAATACAATAAAATCTATACCTACGTACTCAAGCAAAAAAATAAATAAATAAATCAAAATTAAAAATGTAAACCGTTTTCCCGAATTCCCATATAGGATCTAATTGATTATGGACTCGCCATTAAGATGACCACATTCACATTGCTGTTAAAAGATGAATTCTTCAAAAGATATTGCATACTGGACCTTACAGCAATTAAGACGATGTAGAGATTAAGACATGCATATTTTGTGGCATGCAACCTTTCCTAGAGTAGAGACTATAAGATAATGGGCATACAATTATTATGAGATAAACGCCAATACGAATTAGATTATAAATAGACAAAAAAAGAAGGCAGAAAAACAGAAAGACTCAGTTTAGCTGACAAGCGATGTTATAAACATAAAATATAAAAATTTAAAAAACATAATATTGTATTATTGATGTAGTATCTCTCCTACAGCACCTACCTTTTTAACCCTGATTCGTGGCTAATCATGTTTACCACTGGCTGGTTTCGTGTTGCGTTCCAGAAATCGAAAATGTCTCAAACCTCCCCACTACAGTTCTTCATTGTCAGATTAATAAAACCTCAACGAACACTTGTGCTATCCCCAGTACCGGAAGCCAGTCGGTGTCGGCACGAGCTACGGAGCGGTAAAAAGTAGTCGATTGTATTGCTTCGATCGGCGAGCACTATAGACTATCGACACTTCTTATTGTTACATCTTAAAGCGTTACTAAGTACGCGGTGATTAACAAATTGGTGAGGTTAAAAACCAGGACAAGGCTCTAATTGTAAGGGCAACTAGTTGGATACCTAGGTTTTCTGTCAGGCTGGTCATACATATACAATTTTGAGTGTCCGTTGGTGAACATAGGGTCAATCTGCGTAACATCTTCTCAATCGGAATCGGCTCATTTTGACAGTTCAACAACATTCATTGCGTCATTTACGTGTTGAGCAGACAAATTTTTCGAACTTATGAAGCAATTGGCTTCAAAATGATTCTGATTCCAATTGATAGTGTGTTACTCAATTAGGGTACTGGTAGGTATTATCATATCCCTGTGGATAGATAATTATGAATTATAGTCAGTCACTGTTGATGATCAAAATGAAAACTTCTTATTGTAATAGGTAGGTATTTAGTTTGAGAATTTTCATTCAACCAATTTGTTGAAGTATTTAAATACGATGGTTCCTGCATGTAGGATCACATGCCCATCTTATCATCTCAGATAGAAATATACGTACCTATGTGTTGTTTTCCGCAGTAATAATACTGTCCCACCACTGGTCTCTCAAATATCCTCCCACACAGAGCCCTTTATTACATTACTTATGGAAAATGTCTTAGAAAAGCACAGCAATTCTTACAGTGGTGGCCCAGTGGTAAGGGCCTTGATTTACGAGTTTTAGGTCGTAGGTTCGAACGCAGACAGGCGCTTTACTATGTGTAAATTATTTCATCACCACTGCTCCCAAAACGGTGAAGGAAAACATCGTGACTAAACCGCCATGTCCTAGAATCAAAAATTCGAAGACGTGTGATATCTACCAACCCGCTAGTAGATTACGGCCAACTACCTCTCTCAGAGGAGGCCTTGTTCCAGCAGTGGGAAGTTTTTAGGCTTATTATGCTTAGAAAAGCGTCCAAGTCTTATTAATTGTTTACCACCCCCCCCCCCCACCCCCTCCCACCCAAAACATATACAATATTTCATAGCTATCACTGCTTCAGGGCAATTTACATGGCTGTGACTCACTACCCTGAAACTGTCTAGACTTCTAAAGTCTATTTTAAGCCACCGACCACACCCCTAACAATTAAACCACAATTTACGCAACGATCAAAAGATCCTTGCGGAAAAAAGGCAAAAATTAAAGAAACACGTGGTTGAACTCCACAATTATTGCCAAAATTAAGGAGTACAATTAATGGCGGCAGACAGACATAGCCACACAATAATTGGGAGAGAGTTGCGCATCTGTCGGGACACTTTCCCTTGTTACGCATAAAATTTGACAGCGAGCTCGTCGGAAGTGGCGTTTAATAAGACGTTTTTTACTTCCGGGATGAGTGAAATTCTAGGTCTTTTTTTTTGGCTGCGTTAACATATCATATTTGCAACACCACGCTACGCTACAAAATACAGATTACTGAAAGCCAATTCCCAATTCACATAATTAAAAACGTCAAAATCTAGTCGTAATCTCATCTCAGCGACAATGAATGTCCAAAACTTGTCAAAAATATAGGGATTTTAGAGGTATTTTTGACAGATTGAGACTAAGATTAAATTGTGAACATTCTTAAAACTAAACGAGAATTGCCCCTTTGACGTTGTTTAAAAAACCGCAAAGTTGCAGAAGTGGCACTCGGCTGGCCACGTCAAATTTTCCCAATCAACTTTGAACCTTATGCTTTAAGGCTCCTACAAACAGGCGCAACATACGATATAATCGCGCGAGACACAAAGGCACCGCTCGTTGCGCGAGCCGTTCTGTCGCGCTCGATTTTATCGCGTGTCGCGCCTGTTTGAAGGAGCCTTTAGCGATAAAGTTGAAAATGTATTAAATAAATTTGACAGATTGTAGTAGCTTGATGTGCTGGAGACTGCTGTACGTCTCACCCTCACTAGTCAGATAACATTATGATTCATAATCTTATCCTTTTATGATTCTGCCAAAGTGGCCTTTTTAGGCGCCGGACTTCTAAGAGACTCGATCTGGACTTCAATTTCTTATTAGAAAAACTCACATAATTACGGATTTTTGTGGTAATTTCCGTGCAGCCCCGGATCTAAGGGGGGGCAAACCGGGGCACTTGCCCCGGGCGGCAGTTTCATGGGGGCGCCAAATCCTTGAGACAAGAATTCGAAATATCGAACAAATAAAGCCTCTTTTCCTACAATCTCATAGGTTTTTATCAAGTAATCGAATCTTAATATAATATACAATGTATTTTTGAAAAACAGATTTTTCTATTTCCATACGACTAGGCTATTTTCCAAAGATTTAAAAGTATCTAGTGTTTGACAAAATTTTAACAGAAATTCAGATAAGAGTAGAGAGTGCAAAGAGTCTACATGAAAAATTCGCCTTCCTCAGTGGCCACGCCTTTTTAAATATGTTTAATAAAGGATTATTAGTTTATCAAATGGTCACAAAAATGCTACTCATTGGCAGTATTAACAGTTTCTCTCAAACACTGAAGGGAGGGGGCGCCTCTATCAAGGTTTTGCCCCGGTTCGAAAAAATCGTAGATCCGGAGCTGACTGGGTGTAATGTGCCAAAAACAGCCCATACTTTGAAAAAAATTGTAGGTAAGCATCAGAGAGAGACAATACAGATATTTTGTTTTGTATGGGAATGGGACTCGAGAATTATAATTTGGTAAGGTCCATTCTAAGGTGTGGTAAAAATAATTTTTACTAAAGCTGCATGAGGTTCATATTTCTTGGCACTAAGTATATGCAATTTTTTTATAACGACACTCATTAGAACTAGATCAAGGGGGGGGGGGGGGGTGTTGGGTCAGACCGGAATAAATCTTAAGATTAATAATCCTATTTCAAGTTAACTAACTATTTCTGAGGTAGTGTCAGTGATTGTTAAATTTTTCACGTAGTTTTTATTCGACCCTTACCTACTTAGCGCAGAAACCAATCTAACAGGAAAATATAGGTAAGTAGGTAATCATACAACGGTCTATCACCACAAATATCTAAATACACAAAATATCTAACCTAAATTGGATTTATTTTTAGTCTTTTATCTTTTTATCATCTAAGATTATCTTAGGTTTACCCATCCACCAATTCCGTTTATCTTTTCCTTAATAGGGTTATTAAGGAAAAGATAATAACAAAAAGTAACTATCTCTTTCTACCAAAAATACCCATTTACATCGGTGCATAGTTATATGGGACACAGGCCTCCTCTTTGTAAGAAGGAGTGGGCCATAATCCAGTTAGTGGGCCAGTGAGTACGTACAGAAAAGAAAAAAAATACAGTGGCACTCCGGGAGTGCCGACAAGTGAAAACAAAACACGAACAAGAATACTTTGCCATCATCATCACATATCGGATATATGTACCTACATTAAAACCGAGTACATCCCGAGGACAGCCGAACACATCCGAAACGGGTATTTTTTTTATCGTCTTATAAACAAAACACGCGCGGTGTCGCTTACGGTAACAGTGGCGCGAGTTCAATGGTTTATTCCTATCTCCAAAAATGCCCAACGCACCTAAAGAAGTTTTCACTTCAATAAAATAAAATAAAACACCCATTTCATAAGATGATAAAATCATCAAACCCACAAGATAAATCTGAACTCTCATCAGTTATTATACATAATATGTATGTCAACCTCGCTGGGTAGAGGGGAGTGGATGCTGCGATCTCGAGCCACGCCCCTCGCGAGATCGACCAATCAAGAGCCAGCATCTCTCTTGACGATGTAAGTACTTATGTACGGAGCTTGACAATAGAAGAATCTGGTGTTGGTAATGTATGAGAGGGGAAAATTGTAGGTATGCAGTGAGATAGGGAGAAAGGAGAAATTATAGGGGTGTGCCGTGTGAGAGAGAGATGGGAAAATGTAATTTGGATGTTACATAACTACCTACGTAGGTTGGATCAGGGTTCGTAGAAATCCGATAGGTTATATTTAAATAATTAGGTACCTACCTATGTCATTCATATCAATTTATCAAAAAATCCAATATTTGATATTAATCCGATACTATATCGGATATATAGGTACACGTAGGTATATATATGTATCGTGTATTAAAAGAAGATGCGATTTTCATTCTGTAAGTGGTTTGAATGAAAAGCTTGGATTTCTTACGGTAGCGGCCGCCATATAACGTCCGCAGTGACGGCCATCGTGAAAATGATGGCACCGGAGTTTTACTTTACGGTGTCAAAAATCGCTTTTTAGGGCAACACACCAAATTGCAATCATAAATAGGTAGTTTTTCAGTGACGTCAATCGACGGAAAATTGCGGACGCTATGTGGCGGTTGCTTCAGTTTTAATAACCCTAGCTATAGGGGTAGGGACGGTTCATAGTAGGTATTATTTTAGTTAATAGATACATTGTTTATAGGTACCTACAGTGTCGCTGAAAACCAGCGCTGGGGCTCTGTCTTGTGTAGGGTCCTTAGCATTATGCCAAGCGATGGCAGTTTTGCCGCGGATGTGACGCATGATTTCCCCCAACTACTTAGTTTTTTTTGTGTTCTTTTTATGCGTTATGTTTTACCGCAAATAAACGTATTTTCTTTCTTTTCTTTCAGTGTCTAGGTAGATTGTGTTGTTATATTACTAGCTGTAATGTCGGAAAACAAATTGGATTTCATGGGTTTCATTATTTTTTCGCGGAAGCCGAATTATTATTCTAAAATAAAAGTGTATAATGTAATTACCTAAAGCAGCCTATGTTGTTACTCGTTATAAAATTAACTATCTGCCAGTGAAAGTCCCGTCAAAATCGGTGCAGCCGTTTCGGAGATTACCCGGATCAAACAGACAGAAAACACAGACAACAATTTTAAAAGTAGTTTAACACTTCAATTTTATTTAATTGTATGTCATGTATAGAATTATAGATATACATGAAATGTAGGTATTAAATAATCACTGTGTAGGTAAGTCAACCGCAAACGTTTTTTAGCCGACTGCGTCAGCAAGGAGTGTTATTTTCGTAGAATTTTCCTAAAAGGTAGGTACCTAACACTTGGGATATCCCAAGTATTAGGTGCCTACTTAGCACTTTACTGACGTGCTATTGACCGTAGCTACGTAGGTATGATATCGCTTCGACACCTTACGACCGAGGCAAATTCGCGGAACACGCTTGGATCGCCGCCCGCGCCGCTGCGTCTCCCGCGCACGTCCGCGCCCCTTGGACGCCCAAGGACACCTATTGAAAAATTATTGATGCTCAATTCAGTAGGTACCTATGTAGGTAAGTAAGTAGGTTCTATTCATCATCACCCCCCCCTCCTCCTCTATCTCATCATCTCCCTAGCCTTTTCCCAACTATGTAGGGGTCGGCTTCCTTCTAACCGGACGCAGCTAAGTAAGTACCAGTATTTGACATGGAGCGACTGCCTATCTGACCTCCAAAACCCAGTTACTGGGTAATACGAAACCCCTTGGTAAGACTGGTTGTCAAGACTTTCGGTCTTCTGACGACCCGTAACGACTGTCAAAGATCCACGAATGACAGCCGAAAGCAACGGCTTTCGCACGGAGGAGTTTTGATATGTAAAGATGATCACCCATCCGCGGACCAACTGCGGCAAGCGTACCTTAACCTGTTCGATCGACCCGTGCGGATGTTATTACTTAGCCACAAGCCACAATTAGCCACAAGCCCCAAAGTAGATCCTACTCCAGATATTAAAACTTACCCATGGTTTCCACTAAGTAGGTAGGTTAGATACGTCTGACTGAGGTGTTGATTTACGTGAAGACACATGAACTATCCCTAAGAAGTTCGTAGAATCATCCCAGCGCTGCTGATTTGCTAGATTCGTTTTCTCCTCTAAGTACTTACCTACTTATCGTTATTTCTCAAGACAAAGTTTATTCGGTTTATAATGTAGGTAGGTACCTATGTATTATTTTAATTTTCCGAGTTATTTATCACTTAGATATTATATATTGCACCTGCCATGTTTTGTATATCTCACCCAAAGGTTGACTGGTAGAAAGTGCCTCAGGCATTAAGTCCGCCTTTGTACAGTAGGATTTATTTACTTGTGCATAAAAATTTAATAAATAAATACATCTTTGGAATTCTTTAAGTACCTACCTACACAAATAATTAAAAAATGCTGAAAAATATAAATAGGTACCTAGGTACTTACATTAGGGTGAAAAGTTAATATACTTAAGTTAGGCAACCGAATATAAATTTTTCACCGTAGATAATGAAAGAAAGTAAGGGGGGTACCCCCCCCCCCTTAGGTAGGTACCTACCTACCTGTTTATATTTTTTTAATTGACGCCGAATGATTTCTCGGAAACAAAATCCACCCTATAACCCCGCAATTCTCGAGAAATGGTGACTCCGTATCATAACTCATGGGGTTAAGTTGCGAAACAATGCCGTTTTCTCGGCTAATTAACAACACAGGCGATTGAGGTATAAGCCTCGGATGCTCTCGGTTCATTCTACGACGTCTCGGTTCTCCTATCTTCTCAAACATAAGAACAGGACGGCAATAGGAAAGAGATCGAATATCTTCGCCGCGAATCCTGTTATCGGTTTCAAGTATGTTTCAAGCAAACAGGTTTCAAGCCATCAATACTCTTACGGCCATCTATTGACGTTATCCAGAACTGTTTATAAGGTTTTCTAAGACACCACAGATGGCGCTGCTGTAGCGTCTGTTTCTAAGTTCCGCTACTCAACACTAGATGGCAGCATTTTATAAAACGTTATGGACACAAAATTTTATTTTTTCAATTAATCTGTTCTTACCAAAGCCCAAAATGAATTTAAATAATTCTAATTAATTATAGTAATTGTTATAAAATCAATACAAATTGTTAGATTTTATGAAAGCTTAAAAAAGTCTTTTACGCGCGGATATTTGAATGAATGATCAAGCAATCTTCGCTTTTCAAACTTTTCATTCAATATTTTGATTGTATTTTCTGATTAAAAAATTTATAATGACGGATCATGGCTAAAATAAATTATCATAATCATCATGACGACGGAAAAAACAGGAATTTACCACTGGAAGTTAGGCGACACAGCCCTTGCACGACTATGTAAAAAAGTTTACTCAAACGTACAAGTAGTGAAAAACGAAGATGGATTGTTTTATGACGACAAAGGTAAACATTCAATTGTTTCGATTTACGACAAAATATCTAAATTAAAACAAACGCTATGTTTATATTTTCCTAGTTAGGAATGGCGCTCGATCACATGGGATTCCCTAGCATTATCTCTCTCAGGTGTAATTTATGAATACTCGCCGATTTCTTGGAAGAACTTGAATAGAAATTGTCCTAGGTACCTAAATATTGCTATAATCGTAACAGATAACATTCTGCTTTGGATTATGTAAATAGCTTTATGTAGATACA
Organism: Luperina testacea; assembly: GCA_927399505.1. Lineage (NCBI taxonomy): Eukaryota > Metazoa > Arthropoda > Insecta > Lepidoptera > Noctuidae > Luperina > Luperina testacea. Next base: position 7,125,779 of record OV656777.1, on the reverse strand, counting down.
TTTACTGATCACTAACCAGCAGAGGGCCCGCGTGTTGGATTATGGCCCACGCCCTCTCACAGAGAGGAGGCCCAAAGAGTAGGTACTGTATGTAAGATATGAGGAGGCCTGTGTCCCAGCAGTGGGAACATTAACGGCTGATTATTCTAATCGCCTTGGTGGTATGTAAAGGGGTAAACGCAAATGATTCATTGTTCTTCCTTCATCTTCGTTCCACTTTCTTCCGTCCTTCTTTGCCGATGATGGCAACCAACTGATTAGGTAATAGTGTAGGTTTGTGGACAGATGGTGACCAAAAGGGCCTAGGGTCTACCAATATTATGGGAAATTTTTAACCAAAACTATTTAAACAGACAACATAGCAGCTCTAAAACACAGCTTTAAAAACCTAAATTTTGATTCAAAACTACCAAAATCTGTATCAACTATTCAAAGTTACTAAAAACCACTTTCTCAGTTCTAGGCATATCAGGTAATGAAGACGGCTCTATTACAGTCACAGAAGAACTATGCTACTATGTGGAGACCTGTAACACCAAAAACAGGTTCTGGCTGCCATACACCAGCCTATATCTTGCTGAGAGATCCAGGCCTTTCTATGGACCTGCCCACAATGCTCCTAAGATCTCTCCTCCCAAGACCCCTTCGGTTCCCAGAAAGGTATTAAAAAAAATTGTTATTGATTCCCCTAATTCAATTTATGGTATTGCCAGTCAAGGGGAAAATGCCTTACTAGTGGTAAAAAGTAAAGACAGACATAACTTTTAGTTTTATGGGCTTGTTTTTATAAAAACTCATAATGATAAGTACTTAAATATTTAATTTCTCTGTGTATTTATTTTATTTATAAATACTGGTATTCAGCTGCATCCGGTTAGACTGGAAGCCGACCCCAACATTGTTGGGAAAAGGCTAGGCAAATGATGACATGTCCATAAATTGGGGGAGGCCTAAATCCAGCAGTGGACGTCTTTTGACTGAAATGATGATGTTCATAAATAATAAAATAAATCTTGATTGAATTTTATCTTTAAATCTCATATTAATTAAAATTAGCAGGCAAACAATGTTATTAATCTCTACTCATCATATGAATACATTTCTCCAATGTATTTCTCTACTTTCTAATTGCATTTGTCTAAAACACATTTTATAACTTTTCAGCGAAAAATAAAACAAGACCTCACAGTACCTCTAAACGTAAAACTAAACCCTCAAAAAGAGCCAGACCTCAACGCAACCTATGACGTAATACACACTCCACTAAAACAAGGCAGATATGAGAACGCCTTCAAAGAATTTATCCGTAGAGGAAAAGAATCCCTCTTTGACGAATACTATGAGTATTTGCAATGTGACATAGACACAAACAAGGACTGTCTCGACTATTTGATGAATGTTGATGCGAGTACAGAGGATAAATTTGAGATGGTTATCAAGCCTATAGTTTCAGAGAAAGAAATTGAGAAGTATTTGCATCAGTGCTGGAGATACAACTTTGTTCGTAAACAGACGGATAATAGTAAAGATACCTGTGATAATTCTGTAAGTATAACTGTATTATTGTTGAATTAAATTCTGAAACTTGCACACCAATCACAAATCCCCTTCATTTTCTTTTCCCTTTTTTCATTCTTTTTTTTCCCTTTTTAACCCCCAACAAAAACAGAGGAGTGTTATAAGTTGACGTGTGTGTCCGTGTGTCTGTCTGTGCCATCATAGCTCCCAAACGGCTGAACATATTTTGATTATTTTTTAAATTATTCTATTGCTTCATGTTTGCTCAGATCGGACTATGGGAGTGAGGGAAGAGAGAGTGCACCTGTCTGCGCGCACGCTTGTGCATTATAATATCTTCCGCGCCGAAGGCTATTGTCGGCCGACCGCTTAACTGAGTCGTTGCCAGAGGTAGCTGCGTGGTGCAGCAGGGGTGATAGTTGTCACTAGTTGACGAATCACTGAGCTCTCGCAACACGTCACCACACCCCTCCCGCACCGCGGTGCTATCTCAGGCAGAGTCCGTTGAGATTGGCCACCGACCGCCCATTGTGTCACCCTTTGTACAGTTTCTATATTTATGTCTGTAATTTATATGGTGTACATAATAAAGAGTATTCTATTCTATTGGCGGCCGTGGCCAAAATACGGTCAGGAGGATTTTTTTTATTGAATTTTTTTATTTGTTGTTCTATTAGTGTTAACACCAATCGGTCTACGTTTTTGGTCTTGCCTTCTTTTTCTTTTTTTGGTTTTTTGCTAGGACATGAAGTATTGCTGGCGCCTGAGGTTTGGTGTGTCTGTGTGTCTGAGTCTCCTTTTTGCAAATTAAGATAGCCGATAGCATATTTTGTGAAGTAAGATAGACCAAACATAAATTCAAGGTCGGTCAGCGAGCTATGGACCGAGTTCCAGAATTCCGGCAGAGAACCAAAGTTATATAGCTGACATAGCTCACGAAATAAGCAAGCTGAAGTGGCAATGGACCGGCCATATTAGTCGTAGAACCAATGATCATTGGGGTAGACGTGATTTTGAGTGGAGACCGCGAATCGGCAAACGTAAGGTAGGACGCCCTCGGGCTAGGTGGAGAGACGATTTTCGCAGGGTGGCTGGTAGTAGCTGGATGGGAGTTGCCGAAAATCGAGCTAAATGGCGTGCAATTGGAGATTCCTATATCCAGCAGTGGACTACTGTAGGTTGATGATGAAGATAGACTACTTGTAGCAACAATAAACAATATTCTAGTATATTCTCATCTCTTCGTGTAGTCTATACGCGAATAACACTCCTCGTGTACAGTATAATAACGCTTAGGGGGCTATGTTGAACTTGCCCTGGCGGTGTAGTGCGACTGACATGTCCGCCGAGAGCAACGTTGTCAGCTTTTCCGCGCAGCTAAGTAAGCTCAGGGTGTCATTCTACACAAAGGTAACCCTGAGTAGTAATGAAAGTACCGTGTCGGCCATCTTGCAAGAGAGGTAAAAGACTTTTAATATATATTTTTAGTTATAGTATTTGTGTATTTTAATATTCTATGTTAATGCCTACGGCCTATGGTATTTAAGAGTATTTAATTTAATTAATTAATTCATATTTCACCAAAGCACATTTTGCACAACAACTATGTTTTGACCAAGCTCTCTTGATTACAGAACTCAACATCTCCAGTAAAGACAGTAATAACCTTACATACTCCTTGGTGCCTCGTCTGCGGGAAGGGGGAGCGACTTCGAGAATGTCCCAACTGTCCTTCCGCCTTCCACCTTGCTTGCAGGAGGGAATGGCTCGTCACTATACTGCGTATGTATATTTTACTTACCATAAGCATAGCGTAATCAGCTTATATTTTTATTCTCTCTGTTCTGTTAGTTTTAGTCATGGTCTGGCAGTTTGAGTAATTTATGTGGCCAACCTAAATGTCCTTTCTTTGGTATTGTTCGTCGCATCGTTGAGCTCCTTAAGTTTTGAGTTGAGCTGCACGATTTCTGACAAATGCGTGCAATGACTGGACTGGACTGAACTGGACAGGTGCTCTCAATCTGTGTGGTTCTTTCCTCAAAAGACCATCTCAGACATCGACCTACATGGTCTTCATATAACCTGACCAAGATTATGTCTAGACTTTAAAAGAGACTGTGACCTCTGAGTTTGTTTCGGCCTTTCTTCTCAGAGTAGTCAGATAGGAAACGCCGACCTCATCTAGTAAAAAAAATGTGATTGACGTGTAAAAGTGTTTCTGCAAACCTACTTACAAAATAAACACATTTATCATTTATAATGGTCCCACTGCTGGGACACAGGCCTCCTCTCAGTGAGAGGGAGTGGGCCGTAATCCACCACGCGGGCCCGGTGCGGGTTGGTAGATGTCACATGTCTTCGAATCTTTGTTCTAGGACATGCCGGTTTCTTTACGATGTTTTCCTTCACCGTTTTGAAACAGGGTGATGAAATAATTTACACCAAGTAAAGTGCATGTCTGGGTTCGAACCTACGAACGACCTACCTATAACTTGTAAGACGCGGCCGTTACCAGTGAGCCACCTCTAGAAGAATTACTTATGCCAAACTCTTATGAACTAAAACCACCGAAAGGGTTACCGCTGGCCAGGAACATAAAGGGCGAAGGAAGGAACACGGGTGGGTTTTAGTCAGTAAGAGTCTGACACTCCGTTCCGCTCCACCCAGAGCGGGAGGGGTCATTTGATGATTTCCCATCCTGAAAAAAAAAAAAATCACTGCAGTGTATCTTAAACTTTTGACTACCAGAACAAATGACGTTCACATATTAATTACGCTATTATCTGGTAGGTATATTGACTCCGATATCCTATGTAGCTATCGTCATGTCTGCTTACTCAAAATCCCTGGCTAAATTGATTCATTTACCCGACGTTACCTTTGACCTTTCACGATTCTGAACTCAAAGGTTGACTGGTAGAAAATGCCTATGGCATTAAGTCCGCCTCTGTACATTTATGTGCTTGAAGTATTAAATAAATAACTCGTCTAATATCATGCATGAGCATGACTAACCAAAATGTTTATAGAATAAAAACTTTTGTATTGATTGAAGCCTCAACGTTTAAGTATAGCAATAACACTCATCTATAACTTCTAGATCGTAAAAACCCGCCGAAGAAGGAAACAAAGCCGGTAACTCTGATAGAGAAGATATTATCCAGCACCCGCACTATATGTTCTGTGCGGAAAGACAAGGAGAATGTCGAACTGTGTCCCAGTTGCATGTGGGGGCCTCGGGTTGGGTAAGAGACTTATTAGTAGTTTATGTTGTACCAAAACTAGGTGGTTGTCGCTGAATATAAATTTTTCATACTAATTGACTATCATAAACCCATGAACGGGGCTGTTTTTTCCATTAATGCTCCTGCAAACAGGCGCGACGCGAATCGCGCGTGACACAAAGGCACCGCTCCATTGCGCGACTTGCGGTGCCTTTGTGTCGCGCGCGATTTTATCGCGTGTCGCGCCTGTTTGAAGGAACGTTTAGCCATCCTGGGCAAGCCTCCAGGGCCCCATGATTCATGGGGCTTCCTTTTATCTGCCAGCGTCGTAGCTAGGGATTAGTCATAGCAAATTTCGAGCTCACTTCGCTCACTCTTGCATCCTAGATTCTGAACTGCTCAGGACTCGCACACGAAGGGATCCGTACGTCCGTTGTAGTATGGGAGCCCCCCTTTAAATATTTATTTTATTTTGTTTTTAGTATTTGTTGTTATAGCGGCAACAGAAATACATCCTCTGTGAAAATTTCAACTGTCTAGCTATCACGGTTCATAAGATACAGCCTGGTGACAGACGGACAGTGGAGTCTTAGTAATAGGGTCCCGTTTTTACCCTTTGGGTACGGAACCCTAAAAACGGCCCTGCTTTTAGCTATCGTTTCTGATATCGCTTCCGTTGTAACCCAATAATAGTGTGCATTCCAAACCACACATAGGCGGCAATGTCTACAGAATAGCCAAGGAGTATATCGTCGTTTAAAAAAGCGCTTCTCAACAGTCGGCTTCTCTACACTCAACCGCACATTAGTGGCAACAATTTGACGTTGATCCAGCACGTTTATGTCGTAGGAGTAAGAGCGACTTTCGTAGTGCAAGTGTTACCACTGATGTGCGCTTGACTGTACGAGAATATCATTTAGTTAGCCAAATTATTTTGGACTAGCTGTTGCCCGCGATGTGCGCTGTCATGGTTTACCCATGTGCCAAATTTCATCCAAATCCGTTCAGCCGTTTTGGCGTGAACAAACAAACAAACTTACTTTCGCATTTATAATAGGTACCAATTAGTTTGGATAGGATTGGGTTAGGACTTTCACGTACCTACACATTCGCGAATCAGATACAAGACGTTTTATTGATTTCATTCCCCAATAATAAGTACCCTACTGTGTACCCTACCCTACTATAATTACAATGCGTGCCACGAAAGATGAGACTTGACCCCGCCTCCCCCGCTCTTTCCGCCGCCCCTATGACGTCCGGTCCCGTCCCGCACTCAGACCTCATACCGCTAAAGATACCTAAAATCGTGTAATGCGCAAGTCAAACCACGTGGTGTGTCAAGTCTCATCTTTCGTGGCACTCATTGTACATATGTATTTGAATATGAAGGGTGAGTTTGGGTACAGTGGCTTATAATAAAACAACACAAGTACCCTACTTCCAACACATTGTTTCTCTTTTCAGTTACGACGACGTAGTGTGGCACAAGCTGGGCCCGTGTCCCTGGTGGCCGGCGCGCGTGCTGACTCCCGGCGCGACGCCATCTTGTTTACTGACCTCGCGACACTCGCCGCACCACTGGCCGCTCAAGTATTACGGTAAGAGTCAATATTTAACATCCGTTGGTGACGGCCCACAAAGAGGTGGCGTTAGACGCGTACAATGTGTTCCACGAAAGATGAGACTTGACACAGCACGTGGTTTGACATGCGCAGTACACGATTTTAGGTATCTTTAGCGGTATGAGGTCTGAGTGCGGGACGGGACCGGACGTCATAGGGGCGGCGGAAAGAGCGGGGGAGGCGGGGTCAAGTCTCATCTTTCGTGGCACGCATTGTACCATGAGGGCTGCGGGGTAATGCGTTACACACTAACTGTAGAAGTGGCTTTCATTTTGACGGTTCAGTATCATTCATTGCGTTATCTACGTTGTTGAGCAGACGAACAATGAAGCAATGGATTGCCTAGGTTTGAACCTGTGACTAGTAGTCGGGGCCGCTGAGTCAACTGCTCTACGTACAATTCTTACTAGAGGCAAATCTCCTTGACGTCTATTCAAGTCCCTTTTTGCCGATTGATATTATTAGGGGGACTACAGGACCTAAACACAAGTTTTATAATGCCTAAAAATATATAATCGACTACTGAATCAGAAAAAATATATGATATTCTTCAGGATATATGCTAGTTAGACAGTATGTTGAAAACTTAATACAACTAATTTATAAGATAGAACAAAATCATGAAGATACCTCTAAAAACTTTCTTTTCACAATAAAAACCATACTAATATACATGTGTGTGTATACATACATGTGTGTGTGTGTGTGTGTGTGTGTGTGTGCGTGTGTGTGTGTGTGTGCGTGTGTGTGTGTGTGTGTGTGTTTATTGTGAAAAGAAAGTTTTCATTCTGATTTTTTGTAAGGTTATTCTACAAGCAACATACTAAAGCACTAGTTCTTTTCTATGCAGTCCGACAGTGAGCGCGCTTTAGGTCATGTAGTCCACTTAAACAAATCAACTTTATGCTAGTGTAAATTAAGTTGACTTCAGAATGAATAGTACCTATATTGAAAAAATAATTAAAAAAACTGAACTTTTTTGTGTAGGTATTAGTTGTTTTTACATAAATACATGTGTGTTTACATGTTTAGATTGCGACCGCATTTCACAATTCTGCATTTTACTATCTCCAGGAACACTAAACCATTCTTGGGGCGAAGCGTCCCGCATGAGCCTCTTCCTACCTTCCCACGCGGACACAACACCGCGGGATGAAATGCTCGCCAAAGCTATGTTAGATGCCTGTGACGACTATATCTCAGTCTACCTTACTTAGTAAGTACCTTTATACGTTTTTTTCAAGTTGCATGTTTTTTTTTTAATATTCTTAGTCTGTTTCAATCTGACAAAAGTGTAAACAAACCTTGTTCAGGTTAAATTCTTACGCAATCGGTGCCTGAAGGAGAAGGTATCAACATTATATTTAATCACTTGTTCCAACTATTATTGTTTGATTATTTCAGTGAACTTTCTTTTGTTTTTAATTTTATTATACATAGTAATATTAAATTGTCATTTGAATTGAGCAATTCAGGCTTTTAGAGACTGGTGATTTAAGAGGTTTTATCGTGAAGATTTAAAAATTAATTATTGATTTTAGTAAATACTCACTGTGCAGTGTGTAGGTACCCATTTTTTTTAAATTATTATGATAAAAATAATTAATTTTAAGTTTTACCAAAGATTAAATTAAGACTACTAAACTAGTAAATAATAAAACGTTAGTTAGTGACTGTAACAAAATAAAGTTTATAAATAAAATAAAGATACTTAGTAATAAGTCAATAAATTGTGTAATATAACATAAGTTTTAATCTAGATTTATACAGGGTGGCAGGGACATTGACGCGCAAACTGTAACGACGTTTTGACGAGTTTTTGACATTAAGGGGGAAGGTAGCCCGCGAAATTCAAATTTTCTTACGTTTTTTGCAATTTGCTGGTCAGTATTAAGTTGTACGTCGATCAAAATATGATTCGCGGCCGTAATGAATATGTATTTGAAGAACACAACTTTTTCAACTTTTTGCATCGCTTTATATCCGAAATGATGATTCTTAGGAAAAAAAAGTGTAAGAACATTTTTTTGTAGATATGTAATTGCATGATAAACAATTTTGTCTCATCTACTTTTATGATAAACCTTACCGTTTAGCTGAAAAATGCAATAAACCGATTTTTGCAACATTTGAACTTGAATAATATTTTTTGCGGGTTGATGGGGACTTTTGACAATTTATTTGTAATGGTGTTCCCAACATTCATACCGAATTTCAGCTTTATGCGAATCAATGTAACCTTAACCCTATTTTTGAAGCTAACTTGACCGGAGTATTCAGGTTGCCTGTCAATGATGCCACGGTGTATTTTCAAAAGAGAATTTATACGTTAGTCCACTAGTCATTAATATGTTTTAGCCAAACTTCCTTTATCATCTATTGTATAAAATTCTGCCAGCCCGTACGAAACTTTACCCTTTATTTAAAAATAGTTATTATATTTTACTACGCTTTCATTGAACAGACGCTAGCACATCAAGCTACCCGAAACTGTCAAATTATCCCAATCAACTTTGAACCTTACGACTTAGCGATAAAGTTGAAAATCTATTACTTAAAGAAATTTGACACATTGTAGTAGCTTGATGTGCTGGAGTCTGTACCTACTTACACAAATTACTTTTTTAAACTACAGTACGCAAAATGCATGAGTTTGTTTACATATTTTTGGCTAGAGTAAGGCCCGTTTACACACGTTTTTCTTGCCGTGAAAACTACGGTTTATTCACCGTGTGTAGGCACGGACGTCTGTACTGTCTAGATCACTATGGAAGCTTGTTAACGGACAAGTCTTTTTCTACGGCGCGGTTTATACGACGTACAGACGCCAGTACATCAAGCTACTACAATCTGTCAAATTTCTTTAATAGATTATCAACTTTATCGCTAAAGCATAAGGTATAAAGTTGATTGGGAAATTTTTAGTTTCGGGTGACTTGACGTGCGTCAAGTCGGCGTCTGTACAATAAAGATCGTGCCGTGTTTAAAGGGCCTAAGTATAGATTATTTTTATCCACGAACATTGCGTACGTGTGGTCACGTGTGTATCAAAGTGACTTGAATTTTACCTACCTATCTAGGTAAGTATTAGATTCAATTTTATTATCTACCTATTCATAAATTAAAATCCAAGATAAAATTGTGACGAAAAGATTACAGATTACAGTAAATTGAAAAACGTTTAAAAATCGATCAATCATATTTTGACACTGAGCTTATGATAATTTTCGCTCTATTTACAACTGAGTAATAAAATCATTATATTTATCTTTAAAATGTAGATAAAGATGAAAGTGTAATTTTGTTTTTATTTTATCAATAAAGTAGTGGTAAATCTTAATTACTTATATAAATTAGTTTTTTTTTTATTTTCCCCCCATGTACAGACGCCAGCACATCAAGCTACCCGAAACTGTCAAATTTTCCCAATCAACTTTGAACTTGAACTAAAGAAATTTGACAGATTGTAGTAGCTTGATATGCTGGCGTCTGTACCTACTTACGTTGATTACATTTTATCAGTTTGGGAATGTCATGATTTACTTCAACATATCGTAATTACTCAATTAGTCTTATGACTAAAGTGAACAGCGGGTCGTACCTACCTCGTAAGCAAAATTGCGTATCGTAAAATTAGATTTTTCATGAAATTGATGAGATTTAGGTATAAAATAAAAATAATATGAGTAACTACATGATATTTCCGAACGTTTTGTGGAATAGAAACATAAAATATGAATATATTCTATACATATATAAAAAACGTCACGAAGTTATCTCTAATTTCCACGCAGTTTCATAAGGATAAAAAGCAGGAATGGTCCGCCTCCTCGAGATCCCAGTTCGGGGGGGGGGGAGGGATATAATCCATCCCAAACAGTCAAAACATTTGCAGTATACTTACTGAACGTGTTTTGACTTTGGTACAGGCAGATAATTATACGCCCTCCACATAAATGCTAAATTTTATCGTTGTGTGCTAAACTTTTGAGCTTGCTACGCTCGCTCTTGCGTCAGTCTTTTTTTCTCAGACTTTTCTGCGTAAGCCGACAAAGCAACTCATTTATCTGTATGTATGATCAAAAGAAAACCTAACCGTTGGAGGTAGCGTGCAAAAAATTTCGAGTTCGCTACACTCGCTCTTATATACTACCTTCTCAATCTTTTCTGCATACCTGGGCAGAAGGGCCATTTAGTTTTGCCGCCCCGGGCCCCCCTACTGGCTTAGTCCGCCGCTGGGGGCAGGTTAGGTTAGTATGTACAGGTAATTAAAAAGCAAAAAACACATTATTTACACATTTTATTCATCGTTTTTACAAAATAATACTTTTTTTTAATCAACAAGTCCGGAGCAACATCTTGGTATGTGATTTCCAGTTGACAATTTTGTACTTAAAAAATTATATTTTCAACACTATGTTACATACGAATTTATTTCACATACATAATGCCACATCCAGAGGCTTAATCTCCTATCGTCGTAAATTAAACAACTCTGAATGTGGCGGTTAGAGTGCTAATTTTAACGTCTAAAGATTAGCACAGACTAAAAATATTTTAATTTATTTTGTTTACAGTGGTGATACCATCCGTATTATTTTCGTCATCGCTGCTTACAAAAAATATTGTTTTAATCTCAATACACAAGCACATTTTGTATGAAGAGGTGACGAAACGTTACAAAGGTCTGGGACCGGTATCCATAATCATTGTTCTCGTTTCCTAAATACTTATTTATTGCATCTAGAACATTTCTATATCGCCTCTAGAAGTAAATTGCACGGCATCTTTACATTAGATTCACACTATCACGACGAGTGCAATACGGCCGATGCGTCATGGCCGGTCTGCGGGTCTAATCCCCACCCTAAAAGTCCGTAGTTTCGGCCGAAGTTACAGTCTTTACCGACTCCGTAGCACTTACAAAAGTATTTAGTTTGGGGGGCTCAAACTAAGAATGAATGACGACACGATTTGACCGATGTCCCCACACCAAATTTGATTTTTCCCGTCGGAAAAATTGAATTTGACACTGGCTTTGACGGATCTACTACTTTCGGACGGGCCCGTATCTTCGTTGATGGACTTAGTGAGTAGACCCGCTGAACATAGGATCCTCACACTCACACTCGCGTGATGTCACCATTTGGTTCCTAAAATATGTTATTACAGTACCCGACGATAAATATTGCACATCGACCTTTGAAAAGAGACTATCGGATGTTATGTACCCCTAAGTAACAAGTTCTGACTTATTCTTTGTTGTTTTTTGAGTATAGTATAGGTAGATAATGGTTACTTTATAAAATAAACAAAGTATTAAGCTAATTCCAGACTCTAATTTCAACAACTAAAGCCACTTAGGGTGTTTACAGACGAACTATATTTCCACTACATCATACAAGTTATGTTTTGTAGCTTCATACCGTATTGTAATTAAAAACGTTAAAAAAATTCTAAGGTATGGGACCTTAGAATTTTTTTAACGTTTTTAATTTTATACGCAGTTGAAATTAGTCCATCTGTACACTACTTTAATTTACCTACGCTTTAAACATGGAATTTAATACAAAAACGTCTGATTATAATTTTTGAAACTATTTCGTTGATTATAGGGTATATATTTTTTTTTATTGTTGACTTTTCTAAGAAATTGACACTGATTTTGAATTCTTACTATTTATATTTGAATTTAACCTGTACCAAATAGCCCATATTACCAGATTACTGCGTAAAACATTTATTAAGTTAAGAGGTATTGTCACGACATAATTTTCTACTTGTAGGTAATTCAAAGGCGCCATCCTACTGTCATTGCTCGTACGATGATGCGATGCGATTTCATCGTGCGATGAAACCGCTCGCACGATAAGAAATCGTGTGTCCTGTTTTGGAGCGATGCGATCACGCTCGAAATGGCTATTAACATAGATGCATAGCTTTTGCTGTCGGGCAATATTTCGTTAATCGTAAATAGCATTAAAAAAAGGAAAACGTGGACCACATAATATACTCTATAAAAATAGAGTCTGAATCAGCTCGGTGAATTTCACAATCAGTATTTCGACAAAAAAAGAATGATATCTTTACGAATATTTGTCTATGTCAACAGATACATTTGATTGACATCTGTAATGGAATACGCAGTAATGATACTCGTTATACTCGTATTAGTGTGGAACAAAGATTGGTGTTCCCTTGCCCCGCCTCTCCAGTTGGTCGCGCGAGCGCCTTTAGGACATTCAGTACTGATCCAGTATGTTTGATCGGACGATCGTCCTATCAATACTATGCGTCGATGGTCTATACAATTTGGTCGCATCGCATGATCGCACCACCTTCAATAGGACATTCAGTAGATATCAGTATGTTTGAACGCACACGATCATTTTCGTCAGACGCACGCACCGTCGCACGAGCGATGACATTAGGACGGCGCCTAAGGCTCAAAGGACTAAGGGACCTAGGCTAAAATTATTTGACTAAGATATTCTGATTAGTTATTCGGTTAGTTTGAAACTTTGTCCACATCTTAAGTTTAAACCTCGGTATAATCAAGCTTTAAAATTACCCATAGTTTAATGACTCGGAACGTAAGTAGGTTCTATGACACAAAACATTTACTTTCAATTAAGCGTAATTATCACGCCCTTATCAGATGTTAAGTAATTTCCATCAACGACGTTTATAAATAAAAAAAATTATGATACTATATCGAATTATTGACCATTATCATAAATTACATAAGGCAAAATGGCTGACACAGATAAACCACAAAGTGAACATTTATTAATTTCTACAATTTCAACACTTAATGACATGCATTATTTTCCTTAAAATTATTCAAATAAAAACTAAAAGCATTTTATATTTTAAGTTCTACACTAAATGCGCAGGCCCACACTATTTCGCAGCACAATATTTTAATTTTTTTATTGAAAATAACCGCCAAAACACAAAAATGGAACGACGAAACGAAATTTCGAATTTTATTTTTTTCTAATTATTTTCATTCCAAATGGTTTTTTTTTTCACTTATATAAAGCTTTTTAAATGCAGATAATTTTAGTTTACTATTTCATTTCATTGTACTGTATTGTGTAATTAAAAGTTATTTAGCATACATACAAGATCACAGACAAGAAGTACAAAAATATTAGTATAAATGATTATATTTAAACGCACCAGGCGTTACTTAGAAGCGTTTAAAATATATATTTAGCTAATAGGTATATTTATATAATTTTATCTATAACATTCACACTATAGTTTGGCAATCCAATATTTGGCCTAATTTATGGAACTTTCATAATGGCCAAGCATGGAAGGCAAAAATTACATTAAAATGTTATATTAAGTTCCATAATTAGGTATGTTGTAATCGAAAATAAGCATCTCCCTATTTCTTCCATTCTATTTGAATCAGTTCAGATTCCTATCCTCATACAAATAAAACTTAATAAGTATATCCAAACTGATTATTCCATAATCGATCTCCCTTGCTGACTTCTCAACTTGCCACGAAATGTCAACTCGCTAACATAGAGGGCGCCAGCATATTTATGGCCCAAAACAGTCCTTTTTTCGAATCACTTCCAAATGAACCGACTACATTTTATGAACAAAATGTTGTTTCATAATAGAGATACTCGTTTACATCACTAAATGCGTATGGTCCAAAGAACTCTTCAAATATTTTTTTTTTTATTTTGTGTGTCATCGTAGTGCGTTTTTTATTTGTTTTATAGCAGGCTTAACTCGCACCAATATAAATGATCCTGTAATAAAAGTTATCACCAGTTTACCACCAGACCTCTTTAGATAAGTTTTCACACACACACACACATGTGTTTGTACACATTTCCAGATTTAGCTGACCTCGTATTGGCCATTCGTACTATGTCGTACGTACGAAGTCGGCTTATACTGGAAATGTACAGCTTGATATATCGTTGCGCGTACAACCAGAAAAAAAAAAACATTGATACTGTTATGTTAAAAGTCCATGAAAAGAAAAGAGATTAAGAGTCCAAGTGTACGATATTAGTCATTTTATGAACAAAAGTTTTTATCAAGCTTTCTTTTTTCTGCAGGTCAACTACATTTTAACCGTTTCTGTTATACTGTGCATGCATAATCGTTGCACTGAATCAGTGAGCCGTATCGTGTGTCTGTTTCAAATTAATTTCGATACATTTAAGTTCAAACTTCCATTATCATAATAATCATAATTACGTTTGCAGGCCGACAACGAATCTCATTATTAAATTCGATTTTTTAAAATATTGATCACCGTTGATCATCTATTTAAATATTTCGTACATTATCTTCATATTTATACACACATACAAGGCGAAGTTAAAAAAAAACATTGAATTCGCTTTCATTGCTTTTCTGTAATTTCTCTTTTAAGAGGAGAAGCAGTCACGTGGTCGTTAGCGTTAACTCCATACGAACGTATTCCTGTTTTCTACCTGGTACTAGTCGAAACATATTTTTTACGATATCCATACTACTATTATAAATTCGAAAGTAACGCTGTCTGTATGTTGCCTTTTCACGCCTAAACCACTGAACGGATTTCAATAAAATTTGGCAAGGAGATAGATGGTATCCTGGGGACCTACTTTTTGTCGCGGTAACACGTTCCCGTCCCGTAGGATACAGCCACGCGGTCGAAGCTAGTAATATTACATATATCTACCGCTACCATGTCGCTATGATTTGTTTTTTTAGCGTAATTATATATTTATTACTAAATTTAATAAAAACAATTGGTATCATTATCCAGGGAGAAAACAGGAATACTTTAGTACCTATATAATGAACGTCGGCGATCACCGTCACTGCCTTTCCTCTTAACCAGAGATTCAAACAAAGAAATGTATCACATATTACGTAGTTTGAAAAATATGTTTGCATTTAATATCTTTTAGAGATACAAAGGAATATAAATTGTATGCCATCTTCAAATGTAATGACGTTTTTTCTTGTCTTGTTAAATTACCTTTATAGACACTCGAGTCGATGTTTACAATATCGGCATAGATAAGTAGTTACCCAGTAAATATCGGAAAGGTTATGATTAAGACCACTTTACGTTATAACATACAGTCAGAAATACCCTCACGAGAAACAAACAATAGAAGATAACCATAAAATATGTTTACATGTCAACATAAACACGACGTAACATCACGCCTGTAATCTCCGAAGGATTAGGCAGATGTGTACATATAGTACACTCACATTTCGCCAGAAAAGAAATGTTCGCACGGAAAAAATTAAATGAAAAATAAAATATAGGTAGTTGAGCAAAAACAAGAATGAAATGTATGGAATAAAATTATTGGCAAGATACGCGATACGCGCGATACGCGATTGGCGTTTACTTGATGTTCATAGGTTTTCATCACCAAGTCACTAATGTAAGAGATTCTTAATATAATTTCAAATTCTCTCATGCACATAAGACAAGAAAACCAAGTAAAGTACACTCCCTAAATCGAGCCACCGTGAATATTTACACATATAAAGGTCTAAATTATGAGTCAAGAAAAGTTTTTATGAAATTTTGAAACTGACATACTGGCCATCGTTTTACTGTCATCACATTCTTCCAAATTTGAAATGACGAACATCTAAGTTCTCTATATTTTACAGACCTTTATAAAAAAAAGTGGCTTGTTTCAGGTGTTCGGAGGCTTCTAAGTACCCACAATTGGAGACGACATACAATTTAAATCCGTAGTAATCCCAATATCTTAGAACAACACTATCTTAACACTATCTGCAGGACAAACGGTTATCATTGAACGTTTCACACGTTCGCGATAGCATAACCATCAAGAGGAAACGCGGTCATGTGGTCGTTGGCATTCATTCCATACGAACGTATTCCTCTGTTTTCTCCCTGGTTGATACTAGTCCATTTTTTTAATATGACACATTAGTAATGTATCTATCATATTTTTAGGTACTATTTATACTATTTTACACGTAGGTACTTTGTCAAAGACGACGCATGCTAAATACGGCATCTGAATCATAAGTTAAACTAGTGTTGTTCTAACAGTGTCCAATGCTTCATATTTAAATACATATACAGAAACAAGTGAGATTGTCTAAGCTAAAATAACAATGTACAGTACATATTGTCACTTACACATAGGTACAAAACTTGGTGCTTATTCACCGGGACCTATAACAAGGGCGCTGATTGCGAAAAACAGGAACACTAGTCCACCGATTATGGTAACTGTGGAAGAGAGAGAGATATAGGTTAAAATTATGAAACAAAAACTAAAAAACAAATAAGATTACTTGCCCAAATGATACAGGGTGGCATTTACATCGACGGCCAACCTGTTAACATGTTTTTAGTACACGATTCTGGACCCACCTGCGTTGAAATTTTAAGTCGGGAATTAAAAAAAAAATTAGCTATTCCATACATTTTAACCGCGTGTGTATTGCACTTTTGTAAGAAGCAGCATTTTTTTTAAATAACCGGCGAAAAATGTCTACTCTTATGAACATGATTTGTACAGCCCAAGGATTAACAAAAAACAATGAATGTGTTAGATAACTAGTAACGCAAACTGTGAAAGTAAACAAAATAAACGCGTAATTCATCGTCTGTAAAGCAGAACCCAAAATAACTTTCATGGCACCCGGACGTTTGGCAATGACGCAGAAATGCGTCAAATGCGTCATAGGTGTTTTCTTTCTACTGTTTTTTGTTGTCATTTTTATTTCCATCAACATGGAATCCAGACGGGAATATTATACCGTCTTCCTCCAGTTTGCTTTTTTAATTTCTCAGAACCAAAAGACCATTTTTGCATGAAACTTTGAATAAACAAAAAATCAAACCACCCCATAAAGTGATTCGCCCAATTATTCTGAGTGCCAGAGGATATCACTCATATTTTTGTGCGGAATGTGTCTGGAACAAGGTTGAGAGGAGTAACTATTGCATAGAAAACGGTTTTAATTCTATTAACGTTGGCATGTATATAGAATATTGGCTCCCTTGTCCAGTACAGCCAAAAAATATACAAAATTGTACACCTGGGTATTAAGCGGATTAGACAGTCAGAATGACCGTATGAGGGTGACATGGTAAATATGGTCATACTGATCAAACCCTCTATAAACTATGTGAGATTAAAAAAAACTATCCCATACGAAACATTTGGGGAAATACTCAATTACTCATCTCTCCAGTTCAAACTTAGACTCACCAGTCCTAACAGAAATCTTGGCGGCAACCATCCTGCCGCCTATCACAGCCAGTCCCGTGCACAGAGCATGGCCCAGCGAGCCACCGACGACCACGCCGACCGCGTGCTCCCTGGTCGCAAGCACGACCGTGGCCAACTGCGACCGATCCCCCCACTCGGCGAGGAAGGTCAGCGTAGCCGCTTGGAGAAGAACCTTGAGGACAGCGTTTCGTTTCCGCCGCCGGTTTTCGACCTGTCCTTGTTCTAACATGTCTAAGGTTTCTTCTTTTTCTTCCTGGAATTGTGGAAGAGGGTTTAGTGGGGCGAAAGGGGCGAAATTGTGTTGCAAGTATGGGGACATGGGGCTTAAGTGTGTAAGAATTTGGTGGTTTTAGAGGCCGGTTGTTTGTTACAGCCATATACCATACCAAATATTTTGTTGGAAGCACGTCTATTTGACTAAACCATATTGATGTTTAGTATAAAGCTTCTACCATCGACCATCTGGCGTTATAGTGACATGTGTCACTGTATATCGTGCTAGACCTGTCTGACACCACGTTGTCGCTTTTTAAGACATTTATGGGAAAGATATATTGTAACCTAGTGTTCTTTTCTATAACGGGCTTTTTTCTTCATAGAGTTTCATACTCTATTTCATACAAAATAAGGTTCCAAATGGGTTAATTTATCGTTATGGTCGTCAATCTCAAGAGTGAATCTCTATCTCAGAGACAGATATGTTTACAGTAGTACTCATACTATTCTAAAATTCGTCCACAAGTAAGTACAGACTAACTGGAATTACAGATTATGTAAATACAGATAAAAAGTACATGCTAAGCAAGATAAAAGGCTGAAACGGCATAAACAACGTTATTTATGAGCGGGTTTATTAAAATAAAGGTTTGCTTGCAAATAAAATGTAGCAGTGACTATGGTAAAGTTTCTAGAGCATATTTTTATTGAAAATTCTTTTATTTCTAATGTGTCATTGGATTTTGTATAGTGAAAAATGGTGTATTTCAGCCTTCACGTGTGATTGATTGATTATACACTACAGTCATTACTCACAAAATTAGGGATGGGGCGAAATTAAGAATCAAAATGCATGAATAATTTATACATTCCAGGCTTCAAATATGCAACAGATTGGTATGCAATAGTGGCAGAAATTTTGTAAGAAATACCTAATATATTTAAAATGAATTTCTGGGCAATTACTTCGACATTTTCTTGGGTTAAAATATTTTTTTTAATTCTAATGGTTTTTTACACTTACTAAAGATACAATATTAGGCTATTTCAGGATATAGATTATATACCTATTTCACTTTATACATAAATATTTGAAGCCCAAAGCAAAAAATCAGGCCCAGAAAAATAAAATCCTTTAGAGTTTCAGAATCGGAATCTAAATTTTTCTGGTCAGATAAATTAACGAAAAGTATGAATGAATACCAATACGCGCACTATAGAGCGGGTATTACACAATCAAAGGTTAACTAATTCAATATTTTACTATTTGATGGTGTAACGCCTGCCTACACAACATTCTAATCAAATGCTGAATTCCTTTGCATAATAGATTCAATTCATCTATCGAAGCCTTTCTCAAACGAAATAATGAATATGGTCTGTGCGAAACAGAACGAAAAAAAAAGCTAAGGCTAAAAGAAAAAATAACTAGGTGTCATTCGTACTGCCAGGCATAATGACGTAAGATCACCCTCAGCGGTTCTGATTGCGCCGAGCTGCCCGCTACGGGCTCCCTTGGGGACTGTGGGGCACTCTCCGTTTCTCTGGGGACCGAAGGCCCCGGGCTTTGGGAACCAGCGGACACGACCGACGTCGCGTCGGGCGACTTCGATCGCTCTTTTAGCGCGTCCTGCAGTGTCATACTTTTGAATCTCGAACTGGCAACTTAAGATCGAAATTAATCTCGATGTTCAAATCAGAACCGTTATTTGACATCGGCAGATTTAAAAAAAAAAACAGAATTGGCATGTAAAACCGAATCATCTTTTAAAAGTAGTACTGGCAAAATTTCTGACTCGATTTTCAAAAATCCCCTTCCCCTTTGTACACAAACAAAATGGCGCTTCATGTGTGCCAGTCATAACTAAGTCAATAAAATAAAAACAAGGAAAGGAATTCAACATTTGCAGCTAGGTTATGACTGAAAAGAATCTACAAATACTAAAATATCTCAAAAACACTATCTTATCTAATAAACACAGCCCTGTTTAAAGTAAGATTTAGTCGGTGATAAATAGTTAATTAGACTAAATTGACCTTTATTTAAATAACTATTAACTTATTATTCGACCTCGTTGGCTACCGTCATTCTATTGTTTTTAGACCCATTCGTTTCATTCAGCGTAATCTGAAGAGGAATGACTTTGAAATGATAATAAATTATAATTATTCGCAACGATGCCGATGACTGCTTGCAATGCAACACTCGATCAAAGTACTCATGAAATAATTATTTGCGAGGCTTTTATTAAATGTGGCAATAAAAATGTATGTACCATTATCTAAGATAACTTTATTAGATATCAAGATAGACAATATCATTTTATTTTGATACAGATCATGTAAGATAGCGAAGATATTAAGTTTGACTAAAGGATAAAATTTTACAGTGTGTCATGAGGCGATAACATGGTTTTAAAAAGTGACGTACTTATCAGAGATTTTCGAGCATAGATAAAAACAGTAGGTAAGAACAATTATCAATGAGTTTATTTGTGCCAATGACGTTTGGAGAATATGAACGGATAAACTAATATAGATTACCATTTGAAAATAAAAAAATTAACACTGAAATTTTCATAATTTTGGTAACTAAGTCCATGTTCGCAC
Organism: Luperina testacea; assembly: GCA_927399505.1. Classification (NCBI taxonomy): domain Eukaryota; kingdom Metazoa; phylum Arthropoda; class Insecta; order Lepidoptera; family Noctuidae; genus Luperina; species Luperina testacea. The sequence continues at coordinate 7,105,319 of OV656777.1, read as the reverse complement.
GGACATAATATCTCGCCGGGATTTTATCGCACACTGGATTTTCAACTCTCGGCGCTAAGCAGTGCGTTGAAAATCAAGTGCGCGAAAAAAAAATCGCCGCGACCTAAAAACCAAAATCGCAAAACCTGGGCTAAATGTACAGAAAGTTCTGCTAGTAAGAAAAACTACGCGTTCGTTGTTTGGGACTGTTATTATTTCAGGTTGTCAGAGCCATTTAGATGCTGTTATCCCTATAAAATATTAAATAAGCCGTGGGCAACACTAAAATAAAAATCACAGAAACGTCATCTCAATTTAATAGACGAGAACGGTCTGTTTCAAACATTGAAAAAATAATCTGAAGTTGTGAAATTAAAAGTGTTACAGTGAAGATATTGCCATGACCACAGCGTTTAGACATAGCGGCTATTGGTAATCCACTGTTATTATTGCTAATTCCTATACTTAATCCATTATATTCGCAAATTGTAATGGTGATTTGACTATCCTACGCAATGAAGGCTGAACGAATGATTTCTTTACTCTTTGAGTCATCTAGCGCTTGGTAAAGACAATTATACTTATATTTTTTTAACTAAAAATCTTTTTATGTCTATGAAAAATCTTTGCATGAAAAGCGGAACAAGAAATAAATCTCAAATTAATAACTTTTGAGCCCTTTGGTAGGTATGGTACGTAATACAAAATGTTTCTCTTCAAAAATTATCTTATCTTCATTCTATATTTATTTTGAGAAACGCACGCACGCTTCATACGCGTAGAAATTAGGTTTCAAGGGTTATTTTTTTTCTCGGAACCTTATTCTTTCTCTAAAATAAAAGTAGACTAACTACTATAACATCAACTATCTGCCAGTGAAAGTCCTGTCAAAATCGGTCCAACCGTTTCGGAGATAAGCTAAATTTAAAGATACCTTTTAAAAATAGATTTTTTGTTAAGTACCGCATAAACTTTCATATGCATTTAGTTAAAAAGCTCACATTTTGACATTACAATCACTACAATTTTAATTATTTGTTTAGAAGATTTCCAAATAAAGTCATTTCATAACTTTGTCTCTCACATTTCTAATATTATTTATTGCTACTACAATTTTTTTATTTACGTGAATTATTTCACAACATACAGGCTCCTGCATACAAGCGCGACGCGCGACGCGAATCGCGCGCGACACAAAGGCACCGCTCGTTTCGCGACTTGCGGTGCATTTGAGTCGCGCGCGATTTTATCGCGTGTCGCGCCTGTTTGAAGGAGCCTTAATGCGTTGCGTAAATGAATCTTTAATTAAATGGCAGCCTACATAAAATGAAATAATTAAATAACGATTAATCAACGATTATAATAATTATCGGCATGTCCGATAGGAGGGTAGATTAAATAAAAGCCGCAAATTCGATAAGCGTGTGAATCGAACATTCTGATTTTAGATTTCCCTAATTGTTTTATATTTGAAAAGTTGAAAGTAGGTACCTACATATGTGTTGATATCCGGTTACTCAGGGACCGAATAAAATATTTGCATTTGCAAGCAGTCTAGAGGTAATTGGAAAAATCTTCAATTGAAAGTCAATATTGGATAAATGGGTTGTGGAACTTGTCCTGTATGCACATTTTTTAACTAATGGGTTTTCCACCTGGAATTTCTCAGTGGCTCCCTGAGTCTGGTTGATGTGAATAGGCTCGCCCCATATTAAATGGGGCTTTCTGGCGAAATGTGGTTGTATTGTAGGTATACCTCTGCCTCACCGTTCGGGAAATTTAGGCGTAATATTATGTTATGTATGGTAGTCCGCAAAGTGTAAACAAGACTAATTGCGCCTCCAAAAAGATTATTATTGTAGTTACGTGTTTTTCGATAAATGCCTTTCTATCTATCCAGGGTCTTTAGCGCATCGCGAAAATACGCAAAATATTTATTTTGCAAATATATTTTTTTTTTATTCGTGCCATTTTTGGTAGCGGAATTATTGCTAAAAAACTAAATTCTAACGAAAAAGGGGAAGGAGATTTCAGTGAAGATAAATTATTCATAATAACTCATTTTTATGAAACGTACTTTGGTACTGTAAAAAGAAGATTTTATGAACTACTTAAAAAACTATTTGTATTATAACAATTCTGCTAGATCTCTTACTTCGCTCACTTAGGGCGAATTTCACCAAACTTTTATACCTAGAACAAGTCTTAACTTGAGAATTAATTTTGAATTTTTGACAGTTTTTCCATACAATAACTGTCAGATGTAAATTTTATTCCATGGATAAAAGATTTCCGACTTTGGTAAAATCAGCCCTTAATCAATATTCTACCGAGACAATCTGTCACTTTACCGCGTCTCACCTCAACTACCTAAAAAATGATCTAAAATAACATACCTGATCTTCTCTTCTTTTCAATTCACTCTGTACTTCTTCCAATTCTTCTTGTCCCTCATTGGGGTCCATTTTCCATCCGTCCCTTAACATTTTAATACCAAATATCGCAAAGAGGACAGCACTGGCGTAGTGCGTATAAATTCGAGGTATGACGGTCGCTATCCAGCCAAATGCTGCTGATAATATTGTCATAAAGACCAGAGCTGATATGGCTCCGGCAAAGACAATTATCCTAGGGTGTTTCATTGCCATGATTGCAGCGATGAAGAAGGTTTTGTCGCCCAACTCAGAGACTACGACCACGGAGAGTGACGCAAGGAAACCTTGCAAGAAACTGCCCTGGACCGCTGCCCGCTGGAAAAAAGAAATGAGACATATTAAAAGAGTATTTGGACAATTTTTTACATAAAAAGCAGTTTATTTCTGTTTAATTACAGTTTCACATACATTAATTATAGAAGGTAGACATAAAACATGTCCTAAAAGATATTGTGTATCTTTGGTCCTTATTCTTGAATGATGAACAAGCTTGAAACTGGATTTAAAACTGCATTTGGGTATAGACAAGCATGACAATCTGAACCAAGGTCCATGCTTGAGCATCATTCTAGTTGGTCATTCAAGAAATCTTCTGTTAAAAACGAACCATATGTATAACACGTTATATAAACTCCCTTTATATCAGCGTATGATGTATACTCACTGGCATAAAAGGGTATACGTGGCCCGACGGACGACTTTGGCGAAGAATTTGCAGTGCATTAGAAAGTTATCTGACAGCTCTCCAGGACTTCAAGAACCCAGACCGGTTTATGGCAACGTTCTAATTTTAGTCGTTTTAGTATTCTTTATAAAACCTGATGCAATGTGTTTTTGTCTAGAAACTTAATGCCAATGACCCATCTTCTAAAAATAACAAGTACCTATTTGACTACTTTAGAACTTTCTATTGGATACAAAACATAAGTATTGAATTAAATGACAAAAATAAAATCATTTATCATTTATTTGGGCTAAGTGAAACTGGTGTTTTGGGGGCTTCCTTTAGGCGTCTATTATAATGTGACATTGGCGAAATTGTGGGGAATCCTCACGAAATCACCAATTCAATGTATTGATTAAAAGTTAAAGACATCGGTAATTAACAAAATAATACCGAATAATGTAGGTTATCATCTGTCTAGCCTTTTCCCAACTACATTGGGATCGGCTTTCAGTCTTACCGGATGCAGCTGAATACCAGTATTTTACATGGAGCGACTGCCTACCTGACCTCCACAACCCATACTGGGTAATACCCCTTGGTAAGGCTTAACGTGCTTTCCGAGGCACGGAGGGGTGACGGTATGTAAAGATGGTCTGTGGATGGATGACCATCCACAGACTATCTTCATCAACCGCGGCAAGTTTAGCTTAACCTGATCGATCGACCTGTGCGGCTGTTTTTATTTAGCCACGGGCCCCTCTTACCGAATAATGTAAATGAACATCAAAATTAGCGTAGAGAAAGCCGCAGGCAACCACTTGCCGTACAAGACCACGCGCCGAGCAAAATACGTTGATAGAAAATATATTAAGGCCGGGGAAGTCCTAAGGCTTTCCGTAACGAGACTAATTAATTCACCAATCATATAAGTGCACTGACGCAATTTTATCGAATCATGACAATGTAGATACAAATATATCGAGTTTATTACTCTCGTTTGCAATCAATGGGACTCTTGGGTGTCGTAGGTGATTCAAAATGGACAGCTATGGGAACTGGGAGGTCTGCACTAATTAAAACATCAACATTATTGTTATATTGAATTAACACCTGGCGTTAAATTAAGAGAAAATATCACAAAGCCTTTTAAAATAACAACCAAGCACGAAGGAGGCTAAAATCGAGTTGAACTGGATACGGAAGCAGTCTTGCAAAATCTGTTCATATATCGCCAAAGGTTCAAGTCAAGTAACGGGCTGATTTGTTTGAGCAAACGACACCAGCCAACAGACTTCTCGAGTAGTGACAATAATAAACGTTAAAATATTGACACACAATACCTACTACTACACCTGTCAATGTTTAAACGTGATTGTTTCAGCCAACGTAAAATTATTCCATCCCATCTTTGTTGTTACATAAGCAAGATATAATAAACTGCACATTGTTTAATAATACACATTATAATGTCTTGCTTGTGTGCTTTCTTCAACCACTTTACATTTAGTCATATCGACGCCGGTGACTTCCGTGTATGATTATAACCCTTATTGCTTGTTAATCTCCTCTGAAAATTCCTCAGTCATTTCCGTAGCAGTTTTCAATTAATTCCGTAGTCGTGCCAAAATGCATAAGGGCTTACTGACCGATACACGTGCCGTGCCTCTTATGTCTTTTTTGCATTTGGTTTGGGCTTGGCAGGCTGTCAGCGAAACGAAACTATTCTCTTACACTCCCTGGTGTTATTTTTGGTCAACACCAAAGTTGCAATCGACGGTCTTTAGACCTTGAAACATCTCTGTTTCCCGGTTTTGATCATCATAACCCTGTCAATGCTAGAACCGCTAAACCGTGAATAAACCTTTTTCTAACGACTCGATCTACCTACACCAGGACGGAACCTAGTTATGCATGAGAAACCAAATTAGTTTCAGCATTTTTTGAGGCTAATCTCAGTTTAAAACTAAAACGGACGCGGAAAACTAGCGGAAATAAAATGTTTTATATCTCTGAAAACTATACGAGGTTACACGAATTCTAAATAATCTTACGTTATATATGCACGAACTGCTTCTAAGTTTATGGTTGATAAGATTTTAATTACCGTGCACTAAAAATATAAGTACCACAATAAAATAATATACATAATTAAGACCGGAATTAAGTATATAACACAACGTTCTGGAAATGAAAGGAAACGCTTTGAGAGGCTTGTCCTTTTAATGTTATCGAGCGTTTGTAATTCATTGCAGAACATCCGAGAAACTCGGTACTGTCTATGGTACAGTCGTTATACAAGTTCGAATCAGGGGGTCTCTAAGTCCGTCAACGAAGTTACGGACCCGTCCGAAAGTAGATGGTCCATCAAAACAAGTGTCAAGTTAAATTTTTCGGACGGGCAAAAACACAACGGGCTTAAGGACAACTGTCAAATCGTGTTGTCATTCATTCTTAGTTCGGAAACCGAAATAATCTTATGTCCGTAAGTGATACGTAGTAGGAAACGCCCCGAAGCCACGGATTTCGTGCTTAGGGAGTAGACTCCTTGATGTGCACAATTGTTCATGCAAATTGGCAACACTCATCCAATTTTTATGGGGGTAACAGCACTAATAAATCTTTAGACACCCGTATGTGACGTCACTCTGTCGTGCAATCTACTTGATTGGTAGTCACGTGTATAATTAAATAAGCGTGAATGGCGAATGCGGTAAACTGCGGTAGGTACAGCACAAATATCATAGCAACAGATGACAGCGCTATCTTTGTACAGTCAACAAAGGAGATAAGTATGAAGCCGCTTACTACAACTAGTATTTTTGAACTCTTGTGCTTGTGCGTGTGCTGAGTTATCTAGTCTTTTAGAGCACACAAATGTTTATTTATTTATTTAATACTTCCAGCACATAAATGTACAAACGCCAGCACATCAAGCTACCTAAAACTGTCAAATTTTCCCAATCAACTTTGAACCTACTATACTTTAGCGATAAAGTTGAAAATCTATTAAAGAAATTTGACAGATTGTAGTAGCTTTTAGAAAATTTGACAGTTTCGGGTAGCTTGATGTGCTGGCGTTGTACAAGTATCTCCCGGGCCCTCGACTCATGGTAGTAGTAGGAACAGTGGGGGTAGTAGTAGGAACAGTGGGGGTTTTAGTCGGCAGGAGTCCGAGATAACCCTCAGTTCTCTCAAGATGGAGGGTATTCATGAGGATCCCCAGGAAACAAAAGAAGGCGTTACACTCTGGCCCGGAGGTTTGCACATTGTACAGAAGAAATAAACATTAACACTCTTCACGGGCTTATGCTTAAATAAAAATAAATAAAAAAAATTAATTAATAGTTTTTTGTTAACAATGATAAATTGATACTTAACCATTTTTGGAACTATCTATTGGCAAGAATTTTACATAGGTAAGTAGTATGACTAAACAATTAAAATTTAGTAAAAAAAACACGATTTCCAAGAATTATGAAAAAAGTTTGCGGAATGTCTGAATTAAGGGCAGATTCTGCTGAATCACCGCCGTCCATCAGAGGAAACAACAAAGATTTAAAAAATGCAATAACACGCTTTCTCGATCTGGGTTCTGACGTAAATTGATGAAATGATACAAGATTAGGTATGTGTCACGGTAATTTTGGATAATCCCATTAAAATTGGATTAATTTCATGAGACATCGTCTCGGGCGTGACGTCACTCAATTTCGAGCAGAAGCAACAACGCGTTACTGTTTCGAAAGTTCAAGTCATTTTCAGTAGGTAGATACCCATATTATATAGAATTTCATGCAACGAAAGAGTTGGTGACTTGTCTGTCACCAACTCTTAGGGTCTTTGTACACACACGTTTTTCTTGCCGTGAAAATCTAAGGTTTATTCACAGTCGTCAATGTTGTATGGATTGCTTTGGAAGCTTGTTGACGGACACGTTTTTTTCTACGGCGCGATTTATACGCTGTACCCAGTGCCGGATTAGCCCATAAGCAAATTAAGCAATCGGCATAGGCCATCACGTCTCGGGGCCACCATCAGGCAGAAACAGCACCGAAACAGTATTTGCTAGCACATGGAGTTCTTATAGATTTTATTGTATTTGTTGGTATATTGGCGTGGCTAGCTAACATATGGCAAATAATTTAATTTAATGTTCTGTATCCTGTAATGTTAATTACTTTGCATATCTAGTATTGTATACAATCAAGTATTTTCTAACTGAACAGACAGTGTGCTGCTGGGGAGTTTGTTGCGCCACTTCTTCTCCCCAGCGAAAGTACTAGGAAGTAGTGAAGGGCGCGCGTTTTGGGGGACTGTCTTTTGTAATTTGACGTTCGAAAAGTGCTGATTCTCAGCCTAGTTTGAAAAGCAAGGCTGTTTATCAGCAAGATATTACAAGACCCAAAAGTCACTCCAGCTAGAGATATGCGCCAATCTTTAAATATCGCTCGTCGATGTTTTGGAAAAATACGAGGCGACATCTGGATAGGAGGGCCTACAGGCGTGGATTGCTTAGGGCATCAAGTAGTCTTAATCCGGCACTGGCCGTACCGTAAAGAAACCGTGCCGTGTAGTGTACAAAGTGTGCGTGTCTTTAACGTGTCGGTGGCTAGCGATAATGACGTTACGTAGATCCATAAGTAAGTTCATTGTACGAAAAACTGTGTACTTTAAAAAGTACGCAAACACTGACAACTTTTCAGTTTTAATAAAGTGGTATTTTCCACAGCGCGTTCATGTCATAAACTCGTGTTGGTAAATATTATTATACTTTTATTATTGTTTACCGCCATAGCATGTTCGTGGCTTGTAAAACAGTCATATATCCGCTTGTTTAAATAACTTCATGCAACATTGACATCGGGAAATGTCGCCAAAATTATTTATTTATAGACTCTGATCAGTATCACGGATCACCGAACACGGATTGACAACTTGTACATACGGCAAAATAGTTAAATATGCAGGCAAAAGTCCCCAAACTTATTGATTCAGCCTGGTGTACCCCTTACTGAAACCTTCGTTTCGAAGAAAGGCGATTTGTAGTTGAAGTGAAACTTAACTTAAGCGGCGTTTCGATAAATTGTACGAGAATTAAGAGTGAAATTTCAAGGATGCGTCACGTTTAGGCAAATTTCATTTCATGAGAGAGAAGCAAGATATAACTCTCTATCTCTCGCGCTAGATCTCTCTTATATTTAATTAGGGTTCCGTACCAAAAAGGGTAAAACGGAACCCTTATGGTTAGTCTGTCTGTCACAGATAGATATCTCAAGAACTACTAATGCTATCCACTTGAAATTTGGAATAGCTGTAATAGAATAAGAAAGAAATAAAAATATATGTACATTTTTTACAACAGGGACTGAAGGGGGTCTGAAATATTCGAAGTGGGGCTACTAGGTCATGTGGGGGTATCATATGAAAGAGCGCAGTTTGCAAATTCTCAAACATTTTTTCTTTTTTTTTTTATGTAAAAAATACCGTCCCCCCCCCCCCCCCTTATCTCCGAAGTTTGCAAAGAGAAAAATCTGAAATTATTCTATAAGATAGAAGTTTATGTAAAAATTACAGGAAAAATAAAACGAAGTCTCTAAATAGCACTTTTTCAGAAATCACCAACAAAAGTTAAATTAGTTCCACTGTCGGTCAAGAGATGGCGCTAACATAAAACTGCAATATTCTATACCGCAGTGCAGTGTTAAAATTATCTGACAAAAAAAAAAAAACACTGGCACTCCGGTAGTGCCGACAGAAGTGAAAACTTGAACAATTACGAGTGTATTTTGTGAATCGTCTTATAAACAAAACACGCGTGTTAAGGTGTGTTCCTTATTTTATACGGTTTTTTGCAAATCAGGTATGATGACCAAAGTGACTGGTTTATTCTTCTCGTGAAAGGAATTTATTCAGATTTACAAATAAGCACACAGGATAGACTTCAGTTCGTGGTTTGGTCGCGGCAGTGGTAAGAGAAGCAAGCCGCTCGCATGGAGCTCGTCGTCAGTTATATATCCGTGGTTCAGCGCCATCTCGTCGTTGTTGGATGAACTACGTAGTTAGTACGCGAGGCCCTCGTAGTTCTTCCCGATGTGCATAGATGGCGCTGTCCTCAACAACGCGCGTCTTACGTTTTACGTCTTACGAATTTTCGATCAGGGTCACGTGACCTGACGCGAGTTTAGAAGTTTTTACCCATTCCAAAAAAAGTACACAGCGCCGCTAAAGAAGTTTTCACTTCAAAAATTATCTGATTATCTGCCTCGCCGATGAAAATTAAAAACACGATGGTACGGAACCCTCGGTGCGCGAGTCAGACTCGCTCTTGACCGGTTTTTTTTTTAAGAAGTTTTTCCTACTCTGTACATGTGAAATTACGTTGAATATAATTGTTAACTGAGAGCTCCTATTCTTAGATACAAGATTACATATTATTATCTCATTTGATAAGAAACTTTGTAGTGTTCTAATGACGACTGCTTTAATTTCAGACATTTTGTAGTGGTAAAAATAATTTGTGAACTAAACCTAACTCTGACCGTTTCACGTATTCGACTAATGAATGTTAAACACTATTTATGAAAAATCTTGACTTAAAATTATAGGTTCAGATGCATACACTGCAAGAGCTAACTAACTATCACCAGTTTTGGCATACTGGAGTTAGAGAAACCTATCTATTTCTGGTTTTAACGTCCCCATAATCTATATCAGTAGCGATCTGTATGATATATACTGGCTACCATAAGTAGCTATCTGTGAATAAGTTATTGGGTTCGGCCGTTAAATCTCAAATCGTTTATTGCCAGCACATCAAACTACCCGAAACTGTCAAATTTTCCCAATCAACTTTGAACCTTATGCTTTAGCGATAAAGTTGAAATCTATTAAAGAAATTTGACAGTTTGTAGTAGCTTGATGTGCTGACGTCTGTACAACAGGTGATAAATAAAAAAATAATAGAAACAATTATGGAACCGCGGGGCAATTGCGTAACACATTATCAATCGGAATCGGTTTCATTTTGACAGTTCAACAGCATTCATTGCGTTATTTACGTGTTGATCAGACAAAATATTTCGAATTTATGAAGCAATGAATTAGCAATTTGCTTCAAAATGATTCAGATTCCGATTGATAGTTTGTTACGCAATTAGGGTGCTGCTGGTCGATTCTGTAAAAATCTCACCGTGAAAACTTAGGGGATGTGAGTTTGTTTTTGCTAGGAATTGACACTAATGACAGCTCACTCCACGCTCACTTCACCTAAGTTTTCACGGTGAGATGGTTACAGAATCGCACTGCTGATCGGGCACTGCAAATCTTTAAATAATGTTAATGTTTTTCATTCACTTTAAGATATTAGTTAGCAACTAGGAGATTTCCACGCTCCTTACATTATGACAATATCGATTTCATTGTCTTATCGTCCCGCGTCATTTTCCGATATATTTCCTAAAACGTGAAAAGATACTCTTTTGGACGTCAATAAGATATTTATCAAGCATACGTGATATAAACATCTTGTCGCTCAATGAATATCATGTCGCTATGAGGCAAACGGTTAAAAATAAATAATGTACAATGGATATTAGGGTGGTCCTTATTTTTCGACTTTCGAATTATCCCCGGGGCACCTTCTTATTATATTATACTATATAAAGCTCGATTACCACTCACTGACTGACTGACTCACTGACATAATTGTTCTCCCAGATGGTGAAGGGGGAGGTGGGTATATTTTTACAGATTCGTATAGAAGTAACTCTCACGAGTATGGGAAAAATCCCAAACCTCCCCTTTTCCACCCCACTCTCCCCCCTCCCTATCGTTTCTCGGAAACTAAGAGTTCCGTGTTTTGTTGTTTTACGGATTCGTATAGAGGAGGCTCGGAAAAGTAAAATCCATTTTTCAAAGTTGCCCCCTTGCCCCCCTTCTCCCCCCCCCTCTAGGTAGATCTCGGAAGTTAAGAGACTTGGAACATTTTTTTTTTCAGATTCATATCAAGGGGCCCAGAGTTGGTCAAAATCATTTTTCAAAACTCCCCCCTCTCCCCCCCTTCACCCCTCCCCCCATCGTATCTCGGAAATTAAGAAACCTGGGTTTTGTTTTTTTACGGATTCGTATAAAGGAGGCTCGGAAAAGTAAAAACCATTTTTCAAAATTCAAACCTCCCCTTTTCCATTCCACCCCACTCTCCCCCCTCCCTATCGTATCTCGGAAACTAAGAGTCCCGTGTTTTGTTGTTCTACGGATTCGTATAGAGGAGGCTCGGAAATGTAAAATCCATTTTTCAAAGTTGCCCCCCTTGCCCCCCTTCTCCCCCCCCCCCCCTCTAGGTAGATCTCGGAAGTTAAGAGACTTGGAACATTTTTTTTTCAGATTCATATCAAGGGGCCCAGAGTTGGTCAAAATCATTTTTCAAAACTCCCCCCTCTCCCCCCCTTCACCCCTCCCCCCATCGTAAGAAATACTCCTCAAAAACACGACCCCGCGAGCTGCTTGCAGCTCGCGCAACGCCCAAATACTTTTTACAAGGGTAAGAAATACTCCTCAAAAACACGACCCCGCGAGCTGCTTGCAGCTCGCGCAACGCCCAAATACTAGTTTTATACTATATAAAGCTCGATTACCACTCACTCACTGACTGACTGACATAATTGTTCTCCCAGATGGTGAAGGGGGAGGTGGGTATATTTTTACAGATTCGTATACAAGTAACTCTCACGAGTATGGGAAAAATCCCAAACCTCCCCTTTTCCACCCCACTCTCCCCCCTCCCTATCGTATCTCGGAAACTAAGAGTCCCGAGTTTTGTTCTTTTACGGATTCGTATAGAGGAGGCTCGGAAAAGTAAAATCCATTTTTCAAAGTTGCCCCCTTGCCCCCCTTCTCCCCCCCCTCTAGGTAGATCTCGGAAGTTAAGAGACTTGGAACATTTTTTTTTTCAGATTCATATCAAGGGGCCCAGAGTTGGTCAAAATCATTTTTCAAAACTCCCCCCTCTCCCCCCCTTCACCCCTCCCCCCATCGTAAGAAATACTCCTCAAAAATACGACCCCGCGAGCTGCTTGCAGCTCGCGCAACGCCCAAATACTTTTTACAAGGGTAAGAAATACTCCTCAAAAACACGACCACGCGAGCTGCTTGCAGCTCGCGCAACGCCCAAATACTAGTTTGATTATATACCTCTAAATATGAAATAAGTTTTTTTTGTTTTTTTTTCCGTTAAGATTTAGAGGTCGCTACCAGCTGTTAAAATTTTTAAAAAAGCGTTGAATGACAGGTTAAATGATGGTTGCATTAATATTTCATTTAGGTGTTTATATTGCATTTTACGTGCAAGTGAAACTCGCGCAGACAATCACTTCTTATCCCTTCCTCCCCTCGACCTCTCTTCTGTACCGACGTGTCGACATTTAGCCTGCCCCGCACCACGTGTTTTATTTGTAAAAGTCATAGAAACGTGTTTCAACTTGTATTATAAATACCGGCTTAAGAAGTGGAGTATGCGTTCTTTTGGAGCGAAAAATGGATAAAAATATGCTTTGGCTTGCTTGTCGTCACCACATAATGGAAATTATGTTGTCAGCTGTAGTGGATCAATCGCTTGCCCCATCTAGTGGTCCTGATATACAATTATTTAAAAGATTTAAGAATAATTGGAACACTATTGACCAAAGAGACTTCAAAACAATAAAAGATGATCCTGAGGCAAATACTCTTGCAGAAGTGGTCGCAGACAGGATTTCTTTTGACAAAAAGCAACTTCAAGTACATCAACCTCGAGATGACTACAGGGAAATGTTGAATCTCACTATCATTTTCTTAGGAGGTGTTCCTGAAAAAGGCATTTCATTTAGGAGACCTGCTGGTCTACATCGCGCTAGATGAATGGCAAGAGCCTTGTACTGTTTGAAAATTTATTTATTTAAGCATCAGTTTAAGCTGACGAAGAAGGACGAAAAGGCTGTGAGAGGAATATGCATTTTCACGGTGATGATTTATGTTAAATATTGGTTCCAAGCCTCTACCGCATGGTCAGCACCAAGAAACGACTTACAATTATTGTAAGACCTTAAAGCCTTTCAAAGATTTAACAAAAATATAGCTACTGTTGCGCTAAAAAAGATTCTAAATCATTTGTGGTACTTGTCGGAAGAACTAGTTTCGCTTGCCTTTTCGATGATGAACTTTCAGTTCAAGAGAAGAAAAAAATGGTAGAACACTGAAAATTGAAGGCTGAGCACGGTGTTGCTTTAATGGAAGAATATAATAAATTAATTACAACCAATGAAGAACAAAAGCAATATTTGCTTTTGTTGGTAAAAGACTATAGGAAATAGTACCCTAATACTAACAAGTCAACCCTTATATCTTAAAAATAAATGATTCAAATATCTACAATAATCTACATAATATCTTAATTTATAACAACAACAATAATTTTGTAATTTTTTTATTGTCATAGCTATAAAAATAAAAGATTCTAACAAATACAGAATTTGAATTTTTATTAAAATTCAAACCTTGGTAGCGACCTCTAAATATCATTTTAAAAATTCAAAAAAAATACTGAAATACTTTCTCATGGTATATATTCAAAGAACGTGGTGCCCCGCGAAATCAAAGAAAAAAAATTTTTTTCTTAGGAATAAGGACCACCCTAATGGATATACTTAGCAAGTTTGAAATTCGCAGACGTTATTAGAGAAAATGCACATTATCAAGCTCCCTTAGACGTCAACCGGTCACTGTCCAACAAATTTAAAAATACCAAAGACGGGCGTCGTCAAGGGGAGGCGAAATAAATATAGTCTGAGAAAAATCGACTTCAGTATGGATTGGTCTCACAAACGGTGAAGGAAAACATCCGTGAATAATCGTGATGAAACCGGCTTGTCCGAAAACCAAAAAATTCGAAGACATGTATCATCTACCAACCCGCACTGGGACCCCGTGGTAGATCACTGTCCACTCCATTTTGAAGAGAGGAGGCCTGTGTCCCAGCAGTGGGAACATTATAGACTGATTGTGCTACGAAGTGGTAAAGCTGTTGGAAGACACGACAGTCTTGACATCCAAAGGGTGAAGACACGACAGTCTTGACATTCAAAGGGATTATAGACGATCAGAGAAATGTACAATCAATCAATACATATTAGTAGTAATGGTTTCCAATTTACAAATGTCAAGGCTGAATTTAAAAAATGGTATACTAGCAGCGCCCCGCGGTTTCACCCGCATAAGTTTCGATCCCGTGGGAATATCGGGATAAAAAGTATCCTATGTGTTATTCTGATGTACAAGCTATATTACTGTAAAGTTTCATCATAATCCGTTCAGCAGTTTTTGCGTGAAAAGAGTAACAAACAACCATTTATCCATCCTCACAAACTTTCGCGTTTATAATATTATATTAATATATATAGTGGGAAGTATGGCAGAACATTTCACGACTTCAATCTGATGCGATTGGAGTTTGATGTCTTAAGGGGTGGTGCACTATACGAAATGGAATATTGACAGTGACGCATAGCAAAGTACGTACATTCAACAAAAGAGATAAGTATGCAGGATCATCAGATATAGTTGAAGTTTAGTAAGAAACCGATGGATGTTGTCGACTGAAATTTAATTTGATAAATGAGCTTTTTGTTTTCTATTCATAAAATTACATTTTATTTGAGAACATCCATCGGTTTCTTACTAAACCTCAACTATATCCGACGAATCTGCATACATATCTCTTTAGTTGACTGTACATAAAGACCAAAACAAAAGCTAAATCTACTTCACTGTCGTGTATAACAGCTCTTATTCCCCAAAAATATGCAAAAGAGCTGTATAAATTTGTATAATTTCCGCTGTTATTCAGTATATTACGAAAAATTTAGATTGACCCCTATGACCTTCGGTCGAGGTCACGTGAGCAGTGAAATTCGTCCGATTAAAGATAATGGTCAGGAAAAAGCCAGTGGAATGGCCCTATGTTCGTGGGTTCGTGATAACTTCAAATATTGTTAGTGAAACGATTGCGATTCGGTGTATGACAAAGGTAAATTAAATGAAAGGTATGCATATTTTCATTATGGTATTAGTCTGGTTATTTTTTTTTATCATTTTAAAAGTTTTAGCCTTTCAGGTCTTTAAACCAAGGATTCTCGTAACATAATTTGCTTTTCATATTTTATTATTTCTTACACGAGTGTAAAGAACGCCAATTTTTATTGTAAAATGTTTTTTTAAAAGCATCCATGGTGTATGATGATTTCTTGCAACCTACTCATTGGAAAAACATTTAATGGGCCTAATATTATGACCCTTGAGAACGCCTTCTGAGCATGACACCTTGCAGTTTAAGTGAATTTGTTTTTAAAAGATTATCTGTGCAGATATTTTAGTAACCCTAAAATGATGCAGTAAAGGTGCAGAACAGGTGTTGTGACGTAATTTGGGAGAGGCCTATGCCCAGTGCCTGCGTCCGACAGTCTGAGCCGACAGGTGAAAATAATATTAATATTGAAATGCACGAGATTATACTTTGTTAACTATGTACTTCCTTTTAATTGCTACCGAGACGGCTAGTTCGCATGTGTTAAACATAAACTTAGCTAGGTATTAATATACCATGTATGTATCATGTATTATGTAATTCATAGGACTAGACTGTGCTGAAAATAGTGTTAACATTCTACCTATTTTTAGAGATCATCCATCGTTCACCTTTATATACACACTGGATTTTATACTATAGAAAATTTATAATTAGAACAAACACTAGAGAATGACGACTAATAGAGAAGTATGTAAGAAAAGGACATATTGCACCGTCTCCCAATAAATTCGGATAAGGGCAGTACAAAGAAAGAAAAATGTTTTAAAGGAGCATTTCAAACTAACATTGTTACATTAAAAACAACAAAAAATGTTATACAACTACATATCTAAATTAAGAATTGCGTACGTATCAAAACCGCAAACCTTTCTAACACAACCTATACTATTCTCATTATCACTTGATATTGTGTTGCAACATTATTTTCATTACTAAACCAATCGATACGAAAAAATCATTAACACATGGTGAAAGGTGATTATGTAACAGAAGCTTTTGCAATACGCGAATGTATATTCATGACAGACTGATAGACAACGCATGAAATAGACCAATCTGAAAGTTAAAACTATTGAAGGATGCACGAGAGATTATGCTTCTTAGGGCTGATTTCGCCAAAGTCAAATGTATTTTATCCGTGGAATAAAATTGACGTCTGACAGTTCTAGGATAGAAAAACTGTGACAGTTCTAGGTATAAAAGTTTGGTGGAATTCGCCCTTAATGGGTCTACAGAAAATAGAGATGCTCTGGAAAGTTTTTCTCGAAACATGACTAGCTGCTTCGCACGGTTTGTACTTGATTTGAAAAACTATCGACACATCTTTTTTTATAAATAGGTATTTAAGTTTTATATCAATCAAAATAAACCATTCGGAATAAATTATCTAAGTGATGGTGAAGGTAAACCGCACCAAAATCCACTGTGTAGGGTAGAAGAACTAATTCGTCACCCAAACGCATATAAACTGTTAACTATCTAACGAGTGTTCAGTTCGGTGTATCATCGAGATAACAACGTGGAGGCGTTCAAACAAATCAGCTGAGATCGATACAATAACAGTCAAGTTTGCTCCGTACCGTACTTTAGTGTAATTTTTATAGGTCCATCCTTTTTTATGACGTCAGTAAGCCATTTTTCAAAACAGTGCAGAGAAGCGGTAGCTGTGTTAACAGCTTTCGAGTTGTAGGTCAACAAGCGCTTTACTTTGTGTAAATTATTTCATCACCACTGCTCTCAAAACGGTGAAGGAAAACATCGTTAGGAAACCGGTCCTAGAACCGAAAATGCGAAGACATCTACCAACCCGCACCGGGCCCGCGCGGAGGATTACGACCCACTCCTTTTCACCGAGAGATAGCCTGTGTTCCAGCAGTAGAAACATTATAGGCTAATATTTTTCTGGATGTATGTGTATTTTTGTGTTCATTTTATTTTTGTATGGTTCACGGATAAAAAGACCACCAATTCCATTTAAACTATGTAGGGTAAAAGACCCAAATGCTAGCACTGCACTAGTTTATCAGCACTTAGAAAAAGAACTAAAAATATAAGATAAATGTGTATAGTTTCAAATTTGCAAGGGTAAAAACGCATTCTAATGGTTTTAAATAATTATACTGGCAACACTGTGTATATTTTGACATTTACCATCGCGTCGTATTCACGAGAAGACGTGAGCGTTGTGTGATTAAAAGTAATTTTCGGCCATTCTGTCACATAAAGGGTAAGATTTTGCTTGCGTTTATTAGTCATTTAGCAATTCGATTAAAGTACTATTTGTAATTATTGGTGTTTAAACAGATTCTTAACATTTTTCGCATCCTAAATTGAAATAATTTTAAGGTTATTTGTTTGCTTATAATAGATACTTAAGGTGCCAATATCTGGATACAAAAATTTCAAGTTTTGCAATCATCAGCACACCTGCTGATAACTGGGTAAAATAGACATAATTATAAATAAAGTTTATCTTTTAAAATGGACTGTTTGTAACTAAAAATATGGTTGAGTGTTGTGTAAAAAATGATTTAAGCCTCGTTTTCCAAATTTCAGCCCCGTGCTGAAAATCCATTTACCATTTATCATCATGGTGCTGATATTTGGTTCAAAACTGTGCTGATATTTGGTTTTGTTTAAATTATTTTTATAAGTTTCAGATCTCAAGATGAACACATTAAAAACAAAAAAAAATTGTAATAAAAGAAAGAAAAAAAAAATATTGTGAGAAGAAAACAGTAGGTATACTAGGGAGAATTTGAAACGAGCATTAGAAGCCGTAAAGCATGGTATGCCAAAAAAACAAGCTTCTAAAACATTTAATGTTCCAAGGGGGACCATTCAATCTCGCTTGAGAAAAAATTGTAAAGACCTCCCTGGCCCCCCCTTCCAGTATTAAATAAAGATGATGAAGACACCCTGGTAAAATGGATAGAAGACTGTAGCCGAAAAGGATTTCCAAAAAGAAAGATTGACTTGCAGATTCAGAAAGTGATATAAGATGCTGGTTCAAAAAAATAGAAACATTCTTAAAAGAAAACAGCTAGAAAAAACTTATGTATGTTACTTATTTTTCTAATTTTAAGCAAAAATGTTACTTATGATTTTATGTATTTTCAGACATTATTTTAAAGTTTATCTAACTACTTTAAAGGTAATATTCCTAATTTTAAACATCTGTCCATTATTGTCGACTGAAAGTTGAACAAGTTAGATGTTAATGAATATTTTGATGTGCCATATTTAATAAAAATATCGAGAGACTGATTAACAATAAAAAAGAGTAATATTTCTAAAGGATATTTTTTATTTTTCAACCCTTAAAACATATTACAATTCACAGTGCTTATAACTGGGTCAGTAGGTGATAATAATTGGTAATGACTATGCTGATGAATGGTGATAGATTTATTTTTTGATAAATTGTAATTTTGACTCAATAATGACCATACGTATTTAAAAAACTTTGCTTTACACGACCGTTGATAATATTCTTGATATTAATAATGCAACACAAAAGTTATAGAATATGTAATTAATATGAAATATTTAGAATTGAAATTCAGTGACCTCTTAAAGTGCTAATAATTGGGTCTTTTACCCTACTACCTATGTTCCAGATGAATTTCCTGTACGAGTATCCTAGGGCGCCGACTAAAAAAGATAGGTAAGTCAGTAAGTCACACTTTTTGACTTATGTTTTTAGTCTGCCGGCCCTAACTCTTGGTATCAATTAATATGAACCGTTCTTGGTTTCTGAAAGTCTATTATAGAATCTGGCTATTAAATCCGCTGTCAGGTTTGACAAGAGATATAAATTGGATTTTAGAATCGGTTATTTAACCTTTTCTTTGACTTTTAAAAAGAAATTCTCTCAAATTAGTTTATGTTTAGATGATGATCATGATGATGATGATGATGTTTATGTTTGTTGATGTTTATGATGATGATGATGATGATGATGTTCTTTCAACTGTCGATCTTTACCAAATGTAATTCCTGAACTGACATAAGACTTGGACAGATCACTAACTCTAGGAACTTCATTGGCAAGACTACATTTATTATGTATTCTGTAACTATACACAGCACACATTTAATAATCTTGCTCTTTACTTTCAGCACTCAAGGTTCCATTCTTTCAAAATTGCATGTATTTATTTGATCAGTTAAATATCAAATCAAAATAAGTAGGTACCTACGTAATAAAAAAACAACGTGCTATTTTTTGTTGTAACATCAAAAATGATTTCGCAAGTTCGAATGATGCGTTTAAATATAGTTAAAGCTCTCTGTTACGGACTTACGGTATTACGTCAATGGCAGGTACTTTGAGATTAGACTATCGCGTTTGCGTGTGTAAGTATTAAAAAAAACAAACTGCCTAGCCTTTTCCCAACTATGTTCGGGTCGGCTTCCAGTCTAATCGGATGCAGCTGGATACCAATATTTTACATGGAGCAGCTGCCTATCTGACCTCGACTACCCAGTTACTGGGTAACACGATACCAAGGAGTATCGGCCCGAAAGGCTGACAATCAGTCTTGTCTAGGGGCAAGACCGGTTGTCAGACTTTCGGGCTTTTTACTGCATGTAACTTGTATTAAATATAAATACAATTTGTAGTTGAATCACTAAGGAACAGTAAAGGCTTTAGCGACTGCGAAGTGCAGTGCTGGTCCATGAAAAAAATAATAGGTGTTTCTAAAGATCATCCGTCAACAATATAAATCCTTATGACATTACTAAGGCATAACAAATTGTGTTTTGACTTTCAATACAACTATTGATATGTTTTTTCGTCTCTTGATAAGTCTGATAAGTACTTAGAAAGTCATACTAAACAAGGTGAGTTTCGTTCACCTACCATAGGTAATTGAAAACATCATACTTATTCATATTTTGGCTCATAACTACATAATGCAAGACTAAAAGCGTACCGTACGTTTCTCGCCAAACTGCTATCAATCAAATATGCGTCTGTAAGTATCGTCAAATAAGCGTGTCATTCATAGACATACCTTCATATCTGTTGTATCTCTCGTTTATTTGCCCTAACCAGTTCAATCTTCCACTTCATCGATGAAATAAGAATTCAAAAAGCAGTTCTTATAGCAACCGGCATCAGTCAGTCCTCCAACTTGCGTAAACCTAGCAATAGCTTTCATTTCATTAGTTCAACGGCATTCGGCTTTAAGGCTCCTTCAAACAGGCGCGATACGACACGCGACACAAAGGCACAGCAAGTCGCTCTGTGACGCGCGCGATTATATCGCGTGTCGCGCCTGTTTGTAGGAGCCTTTAGGTCTTTAATATTCCACATCCGCGGGTTAAATGGCACACTAACAGTAGCAATGGCTTTTATTTTGACAGTTCAACAACATTCATTGCGTTAAATACTACTTTGTTGAGGAGACAAATTTTTCGAACATATGATACAATGTAATGGATTAGCAACAACCTACAAAATGATTCAAGTTGTGATTGTGAGTACCTATGTTACGCAATTAGGGTGCTGGTCTACCCCAGTCCCTATCTTGGGGCATTCATGACTCTCAATAACCTTCCTCAACATTATTTGTACAGATAAATACAATTAAACGTACAGGAAGTTTCACCAAATCCCTCAGATGAAAATATAGACATTGCTGTGGGTTGCGCAAACACAGACAAATCCTTTAAGCTGTCGACGACGACGTCACTGTAGGCAAACACAAGTAAGATAATTCTAATTTTGTGGTGGCAAATAGTGATAGTATATTTTTAATTTGCACTTCAAAATACTTTTTAAACATCACTGGTTTATTTTATTGCTTTCAAGAAGGCCCGTGTCGCGGTAGTTGACAACAGACAACATGTAACTAAATCTACTGTGATGCCTTGCCTACATTTTAACACAATTCGCGACTCTGCATCGGAAATATTAGTCTGACGTCACATAACTACAAAACATTCGACAAGGTTTTTGTTTTAGGGTCTCTGACATAACACCTAGCACGTATAGATACTAAAACAAAAAACAACTTTTTTATATCAAATATAGTATTTTCGAAGCCATTGCCTGTAGAAATATAGAAGATGGCGATGGCGCAAAAATAAAAATAAAATAGTTGTTTCAAAAAACATGTTTTAAAAATATTTTTGATTAAGTTTTTTTTTGTCTCATATACCGTTACTCTTAATTAAGGTTCGAAAATACCATTAATTCTTCTATGAGATTAATACTGGCGATATTACCGCTCATCTCGGCATTTTTATTGAAATGAAAATATAGGAGTTTCGTCTACTATAATTATGTTTTTATAGAAATGCAGTAAGTATTAAGGCTTCTAATATAGCAGGATACTATATATATGGTCTTCAACCCTACACCTAAGGAACGGGAAATACTGACCTATTCCGATTGGGCCTTCAAATCTATGACATAATGATTTTAAATTTCCAATACCTACACCTAAATAACTTCATTCAGCTTCTGTTCCTTTGAAGAACAACTCAAATTATAATTACAATACAATTTCAGCACGCTTATTAACATTCATTTGACGATTCTCCATACTTTGAATACATTGTCCCATTGTTTGATTGAAATATTTTTGAAACTGTTGATAATTTAATTAGTAATACTCTTACCACGTAAATAAAGATAAGTAAGTACTACATAATAACTCGAGAATACTTTGAAATAATAATGACAATACAAGTACATTTTGTCTTACAAAAACTGTTGCCCATTATGGCAACAGTTTTTGTAAGCAATTGTTGTCTCTAAGATTGGGCCAAACTTTTAAACTGCCGTGTGGGTTGAATGCGTTTTGCACAATGGTTTAAGGTTTTTGATGTCAATGTGACGCACGTTTTATTTAAATGCGATGCACATACTTTATTTAGTAAGTTTTAGAGAAGATTTTGGGATATTATGTCCTTGTCCAGCACTGAAATAGGACATTTTTACCAATTAATTGGACTTAAATGAAACGGAGGCAAAACAAACTCAGTTTTGCCATTTTTACTCAGTGGTATTTGATAATAAATGTCGACTCCATCTAGCTTATTTTTTTGACTTGGAAAAGTGAATCCGATATCCTATTTACAGAACAAATAATCAATTTAATTTCATTACAAATGAAGAAAACAAAAGTTTTCCGAACATTTTTGATGACACAGATAATTCGTGGCAATCCGTAACTTAACCGCATAATTATAATTTACAGCCTTAGTCATTAACTCATAAAGTCACTACTAACAACCCAATTACTTAGAAAATTGTCTTTACTGGTTTCAAAAAATTACTGTCAGTCATACTTCGCCCTCGTACCCAGAGGCGATATTTAATGGCGCACTGGATTTACAACGCACTGCTTAGCGCTGAGAGTTGCAAAAACCAGCAGTGTATTTATTTTGAGACGCTGGGATGCATTTTGTTGATTCTCAATGCTCGGCGTAATAAAACACCAATGCGCAATATAAAATCGTCCTAGCGAACCTGCACCCTAATTGCGTACCACATGGTCAATTGATCAATCACAATCTAAATGATTTTGAAGGATATTGCCAATCCATTGCTGCATATGTTCGAAAAATTTGTCTATTCAACAACGTAAATAAAGCAATGAATGTTCTTGAACTGTCAAAATGGAAGCCATTGCTATTGTTAGTGTGTTACGCAATTACCCCGCTGGGTTAATTTATTTATTTACCTACTAGCTGACCCGACGAACTTTGTACCGCCATCGAAATCAGTCAATCCGTTCTCGAGATATCATCAAAAAAGCCGCTCCATACAAAATGTACCTATGTGAAAATGAATTTATCTTCATTATTTTTTTTTTCGTGAATGTTTTAATAGTTATTCTGCTATTCGGGGCGAAGACAAATCCAACAAATCAAAGATCATTAAAAATGGTTTATTCCCGGTCGTCCCCACCTTGTCGTCCCCAGTGGGAACGAATGGGAAAAAAAAGTTTCGTTCGTCCCCAGTGGGGACGATTGGAACTTTTTATTTCCCACTCGTTCCGTAATAGACCGAGAGTCAAAATGCAGTAATGGAGATTTCAATAACAGATTTCACGGATTGTTAAAATGTTTCAATTACGTCTTTCTGAGCAAGAGTGAACAACGTTTTTGATTAAAAATATTTTAAAAAGACTGAATCACAGGTAATCAACGTATTTACAATAATTCTCTCAAAATTATGCATCACAGATAATCAACTTAATACACAAATGCGTACAGTTTTAAGGTGCGCATCACAGATAATCAACTTATTTACATAAATTCTAACAGTTTTAATGTGCGTATCTCAGATAATCAACTTATTTACATAAATTCTTACAGTTTTAAGGTGCGTATCACAGTTAATCATTTATTTACAATTATTATTATTAAGTTCTTATTAAATAAGAATTGCATTACGCTGATAGTCTACTTATAATTATCAATAATAAGCATGTAAATTAGTAAGTACAAATAAAGTTTCTATAAAAGATTTTGAAATTTCGAATTTATACAAGATTCGCAAAATGAATTAATAAAAGGTGTCGGGCATTTTCTTGAAATGGTACGGTTTTAACTTGTTTAGTTATGTAGCTGAGACCTTTTAAATGTCTGTTTTTTTAATCATTCAAATGTGATAACTTTGTGATTAGCCGAGATTTTTATACAGAACTGATTAGAAATTTCAAAATCTTTTATAGAAACTTTACTTGTACTAATTTACATGCTTAGTGTTGATAATTATAAGTAGACTATCAGCGTAATGCAATTCTTATTCAATAAGAGAAAAAAAATAAGAACTTAATAATAATAATTGTAAATAAATGATCATCTGTGATACGCACCTGAAAACTGTAAGAATTTATGTAAATAAGTTGATTATCTGTGATTCAGTCTTTTTAAATTATTTTTAATCAAAAACGTTGTTCACTCTTGCTCAGAAAGACGTAATTAAAACATATTAACAATCCGTGAAATCTGTTATTGAAATCCCCATTACTGCATTTTGACTCTCGGTCTATAACGGAACGAGTGGGAAATAAAAAGTTCCAATCGTCCCCACTGGGGACGAACGAAACTTTTTTTTCCCATTCGTTCCCACTGGGGACGACAAGGTGGGGACGACCGGGAATAAACCTTAAAAATAAGTCCAGCCGTTCTTGAGTTATAAATGGTGTAACTAATTCGACTTTGTTTTATCTATATAGATTTATTTCAGGCGTCGCAGGCCCATGTATAAAATACCTTAACCTAAACATACATATTTTTATTATAAAACAGTACTTCACTAGCTAACTAGTTAATGATCGACGAACAAAAAACGTACTTTTTATGTACGGACGCCAGCACATCAACTTACCCGAAACTGTCAGATTTCCCCAATCAACTTTGAACCTTATGCTTTAGTGATAAAGTTGTAAATCTATTAAAGAAATTTGACAGATTGTAGTAACTTGATGTGCTGGCGTCTGTACCATTAATTGGTAGATGTTCTACCATGTTGTTGCACTCCATGAGTACAAAGATCTTGATGAAAAACACCAATTTACTTTGAACAAAGGTACACCATTTTCAGTCATCCATAGCGTCACCGTCATGTCACGTTTCAGCCTTTATGATTCACTATTACTTTACAATAATATTATACATTCTTAAATGGATGTATTATATACCTTTTTTGTATATTTAATCATTATTATACAATACATATTTTCAGGTTGATTTTAAACAACGGCCTACCTTTACTGACTTAGGGAAATTTATGAAGCAGAGTAATGTCTGTGGTTATGTGTTTTGTCTAAATATTTCTAAGGACCGTGTTTCAGTTTCACATGTTTTCTCTAAAATTCCGATTCTAGGGTACTCCCTAGAATCGGAATTTTAGATCAAAGGCCTGAGAGTGCCTTAACTGCCCTCCCTGTAAGGTACTCCTTACAGGGAGGGCAGTTAAGGCACTCTCAGGCCTCTGAGCCACTTTTTTAATTTCACAGAATTTGTGTGGAAAAAGACCCTTTCGGAACACATCCATGAGAATTTCCACAAACAAAAAAATTGGGTAGGCCAACTGCCCTACATAATCAGCCTATAATGTTTCCACTGTTGGGACACAGACCTCCTCTCTGTGAGAGGGATTAGGCCGTAATCCACCACGCGGGCCCAGTGCGGGTTGGTAGATGTCACATGTCTTCGAATTTTTGGTTCCAGGACATGCCGGTTTCCTCACGATGTTTTCCTTCACTGTTTTGAGAGCAGTGGTGATAAAATAATTTACACAAAGTAAGGCGCCTGTCTGGATTCGAACCTACGGCCTACAACTTGTAAGTCGCGACCTTTACCACTGGGGCCAACTGCCCTACTTCAGACTAATGATTTACATGTTGATGATATAATTACTCTTTTTACTTATTTTGTCTCTTTACCATCTAATAAAAAAAATACTCATTCCTTAAAGTTACACGAACCCTATAACAATCTAGGGCAATAATGGTTATCCGATAGCGAAAGTCTGTTATCTGATAAGAAACTAGATTCCATGTCAATTAATTACAATGACCAAACTACCAGTTTTCCTCTACAGCAATTATGATTGGGTATACATTTACAATTAAAATCTCTTCAAGCTGCGCCGGCGCATACCTACCAAATGCTAATGCGTTGTAACGAGCACACAACATCCCAGGCATGTAATTATTATGGCCTTGGGCTTATCCTCAAATGCACTAGAAATCGGTAAAACGTATTTATATTAAACAGATATTACAAATTGCATTTTATTTGAGATTTTTGAACGAAATGCCTACAAAAATATTTAGTCGCATCTGGCGGTGGAAGCTGGCTGCATAATATGGCAGGCAATAGCTATCATAGTTTTTTTTATTTCACTTTGGCAACTAAGTTTGACAGTTAATGTCAAAATCAAAGGCTCAGTCCTATGTCAATTTGACAGTTGACTTTTTTTATTTCGGCCCCGGCTATTTTATTTGTGAATGTAAAAAGAAATGGTAATGATATTTACTTATCAAGTTTTCGTAATGACAGAACTGAAAGCCCTTATAAAAAAAAAACAAATGAATGATTTGATTGTTAACTCACTTCATTAATATTTAAGTACCGGCCTATCGTTTTATTATTTACTACTCGCTAGGTTATTGACCCACCGAATTATTCTTTGAGTTTCATTGACATTTTCATAAGTATCGTAATTTTACGTAAAGTTATGAAGGTAGTCTATAATAATTTAGCCAATACCGATTTGCAGGATCGAGATCTTTTTATCTAGGTAAGTTTTTATTTTTTTGTAAAGGAAAAATTCTTCAGGTTCAGAATCATATACTGAATTCACGGTAACAGGTTGCGCGCTGATGTCCCTGTCACCCTATGTATACCTACATATTTCCCTAAAATTATTATTAATATAAATCTTGGCAAATGTATGGCCAAACGGTATAATACAAATCATACCATATTATGTATGTAAACACACATAATATGGTTAGAAAACCTTGTCGAAATCACTGTTAAACTTGAAGTGGAACATTCAAAAAGTCATTAGTTTTTATTTCTACAACGCCGATAATAATTCCTTGCAATATAATTTGATTATTATTCGCTGATATTACCATATCATAATAAACTACGACAACAACACAGTCAACGAACCATTACACAATTTTGTTATAGAAACATATGGCGGCACTATTCAACTATTTGTATCTTACTACAGTATTAGTAAACAAACCTGCACTATTAAATCCGTCAACCACGTCCTGATATCAGGGGCCGCGGTCGAAACCTCTGGCATCATGGTGGTTGAAAACTCCATCATATCGGTAATATTCATTTTTTTTAATGTAATAGGCTGTCCGCCTAACTTTCTTTGCACAAAAAACACACTGTAACGTTCCCGCCAAAAGTACGAACTGTCACATCGCGCGCCGAGGAAAGAGTGTTAATAAAATCTGATAAAAGTATCATTTAAACATCTAGATAATATAAAATATTTCATAAAGACATTCGTCATGGACGGAGCCAGTACTTCGAGTATTGTGCGGCGATATCACGCGACCGCTCGGATCGTGCTTCGCGTATCGACTACCTCAATATAAACCAACTACCTTTAGCAGAAAACTACACAGTAATAAATAAGTAAGTACACCCACACACACTTATTATAAATTTTAGACGAAATCAAATTGAGTCACTGCCAGAATATAATATTTTTGGATGATTTTAAACTCTCTGCCTATAGATCAATTTTGCCAATGTTTCGGTAAAAGTTGGCGTATGCAAATATAATATTTTTGTCTATAAATATTTTCGCACGAGGGTTGACGTCAGACTGTCTGTGAAGGTGGAGAGGAAATTTTAAAAATAGATTCTAATAACATATCAGACTATGTCCTGTCTGGCTGGCGAGGCGATAATATGTTATACATTTCTGAAACCAATTTCGAAGGCACGAGCTATGTGCAAAATATAACAGTGCTTTGATCGTCAGTCACTTCATAAATTAAAACGTCTATTTTTAACCGACGAAAAAAAAGGAGGAGGGCGCATAAAATTTGACTGAGTCAAATTTTGGTAATTCTTTTATTCGGATGGTAAGATTAGGTTTTTTTTTTTTTATTGGAAAGTGTATACTTCGAAGTTGGTCCCATTTAAAATTGAAAATCAAAATGTACCCCTTAGTGCAGAAAAATAAGGGTTGATTGATTTCCCTCCTACTGAATTTTCACTTGTGAACCGATTGAGTTGAAATTTGGCATATGTATGCAGTTCTGATGACAATTCAACAAAATATAGACCTGGAGTTGATCTGATGATGAAAACAGAAGACAGTTGAGAGAGCTCCTCAATAGTTTACAGCAGTTACATCGTGTCGGGCTTATTGTTAATGCCTTTATCACCTAACTGAGGATCTCTGCTATCGTGTAAATAACAATAAAACCAACAAAAAGGCATCAGTCTAGCTTTCCTTTGAGGAGACGTCGAAGAGTGTGTACAGTGTATGGGAATCCCGTACGGACTATCGACTGGTCACATTGCACGCAAATGTCATTCCTGATTTCCCATACATTTCCCGTACTTTTCTTAAGTCAGAAGAGGTCAGCATTCTAATTGCGTAACACACTATCAATTACGATCTGAATAATTTTGAAGGTTATTGCTAATCCATTGCTTCATATGTCCGAAAAATTCGTCTGCTCAACTACGTAACGCAATGAATGTTGTTGAACTGTCAAAATGATAGCCATTCTTATTGTTACGCTTATGCTTGCATTGTTATCACTGACGTGAGGCCTGCCGTACATTTTTTTGCCCTAATTCTAATCTATTCAGTTATTACACGGCATGATATTATTATGTCAACTATGTACATTATGTTAGTGCCCCAAAATAGAATGATCAATGTAAAACAGATCTTGTATATACTCATAACGTTATATTATTGAACCTGCACCCTAATTGCGTAATTCACTGTCAATCGCAAAGCGAATCATTTTGACGGATGTTGCAAATCCATTGCTTCATATGTTTGAAAAATGTGTCTGCTTAACAACGTAAATAACGCAATGAATAATGTTGAACTGTCAAAATGAAAGCCATTCCTACTGTTACTGTGTTACGCAATTACCCCTCTGCTTCGGGCTATTTTGTAAATATTATTTTAACATTGTTGTAAATATTTGCAACTGTTATGAGTAATCTGTCTAAGATTTGTTTTAATTTTCTTCAGTTGGATTTCTATCGCATTAGCGAACAGACCGCCCATTGTGACCGCCAATTATATTTGTATTTTTTATAGTGTACATAATAAAGCAAATTCTATCTATCTACATAGAAATATTTATGTTATACCTTAGTCCACGGTTTTTTCCACATGCTAAGGCCGCTATCCCACTGGCGTTTCACGAGCGTTGACGTCAACGTCACGTCTGCGCAGCGTCGACGCCGCGCAGACGCGACGTTGACGTTACGTCGTCGCGTGGCAAGCATTAACGTCCGCTGAACGCGACGTTAACGTCGTGCACATGTACCTGTTGCCAAAAAACGCCACGTTAACGTTGCGCAGACGCGACGTCGACGTCGCGTTCAGCGGACGTTAATGTTTGTCACGCGACGACGCGACGTCAACGTCGCGTCTGCGCAACGTTGACGCTGCGCAGACGTTCGAGAGACGCCGACGCTCGTAAAACGCCAGTGGGATAGCGGCCTAAATTAAGCTCAGGTGAAATCCGTCACTTCGGTAGTTCCATCCGTCAGTCTGTTTTATTAAGCTCAGGGTCGGCATTAGCCTGTTTCATATTGATGAAGTTTCAGTTTACCATAATAGAATCATTATAGGTAGTACCGGCTTTTGCCAAGGTCTGTCTCAACTTCTCAAGTACACAATCGTTTAAAAACTCGTAGCGCGGTAACTCTTTTCTTTGCGAATCCTAGTTTCCATTCTTCGCCATAGGAATCTACACTTTGGAATTAACTTGACAATTTTAAAAAGTACTTGAATTAAAAGCGTTAAGTCCTGTCGAATCAATGAGTTTCTCACGTTGCGTTGTAGGCATAAAAGGCGAAATTGAAGTTTTCTTTAATAATTAGTGTACCTACGTTTGTATTATTTACATGGGTATTTTAATTTTTAACGCATTACTTCGCCAATTACAAGCGTAAACACAGGTAATAACAAATTTATAATATGTTAATTAACATTTATCAAGGCTGTGTTATCTAATACAGTACTAATGAATAATATCCGGCTCGAAGACCCAAATTATTGTTGTTGTTAAGGTAAAAACTTTTCCAAAAAAAACAACCGACTTTAAAAAAAAAACACTACAAAATGAAAAATAACTTTAATATCGGAAGTCGGTGTCGTTGGTTACGCATTTTCGTTTTTTGACACCGACTTCCGAAATTAAAGTTATTTTTCACTTTGTATTGATTTTTTTGAGGTCAGTTGTTTTTTGCAAAACAATATGGCTTTTTAGTTGTAACCTACCACACACCAATTTAATTAAAACTACTTGCTATGTAAATATTAGTGTCAGGAAGTTATTAAAACATCATCAATATAAACCAAGTCGAAAAAAACGTATTATTGAAGCTAACTCAAAAACCACCCAGGCAAAGTTAATCAAATTAATATGGAACCACCCCTGAGGCATACCTTATCCATTAAAAACACATTTAGTGTTTTTAAATTAGATTAGATGTAAAAAAGCTAAGGTGCATAGACGAACTGTAGACACCGACTAGCAGAATCATCAAAATTCGCATAGAAATGGCGGATGCAGTACATTTATGCATATAACTTTGTAGATAAGAATAATTACCTACTGTATTCTAATAATATACTAAAAGCTTCCGAAAAATATGTAGAGCACGTCAATGAAAGAAACATAACATTTGGTTCATTAGTTTTTGAGAAAAACGCGGACATACAAACATACATGACATACATATACGGGTCAAATACAGAACTTCCTTTTTTGAATTCGGTCAAAATTCGAGATTTTTCTAGAGTATTTATTTTTCAAAATTATATTTTTTTTTAGTTGCTATTTTTTTTCTAAATTATCATTTTTTTTCTAGAGTATCTCTTTTATTTCTATAGTCTCATTTTTTTCTACAGTATCTTATTTTATTTTTCTAGTGTATCTCAAGTTAATAAATTATGCACTACATATCCAATTTGAGGTTCACCGAGGTGGGTTAATACGTCGAATATTTGTAAAGCATGTCTACTTTACAGACAATCCAAACCAAACTAAAAAGATATGCTGTTAGTTTTTATGGGGTATTTTTACCTCGCATCCAACTTTATGCACCCTGCTTCACTAAGTCCTATCTAGTTGACAAAATTATCAGTTTTATCTAATGATAAGCTAAGTTTGCTGTTGTCCTGAAGTTCTAACACATACAAATAAAACTGATAAGAACCTAATTGATAACCGGACCAAATGTGGCACAATTGCAATGAATATCAATACTGATTTGAGTCACTCGTATTTGTGTTATCACGTTTTCACGGTTAAACATGGAACTGTCTGCCACCCTATTACTTTTGGCAGGAGTCTAACTTTCGTCTGGAAAAATTCTAACTTATTCAAGATTAACGCGGTGAACTCAAACCATATATTTCAATTAAACCTACTGCAGGCACTTTTGAATTGTCAAGGAATTGGTCAGTCAGAAAGATAAAGCTAGTTGCCCATTCCAAACTGTAGTAGGTACAATGCGTGCCACGAAAGATGAGACTTGACACACCATGTGGTTTGACTTGCGCAGAACACGATTTTAGCTATCTTTAGCGGTATGAGGTCTGAGTGCGGGACGGGACCGGACGTCATAGGGGCGGCGAAAAGAGCGGGGGAGGCGGGGTCAAGTCTCATCTTTCGTGGCACGCATTGTACCTATGGAGAAGAACGAGCAAGAGCCACGTTTTGAAGTGTATGCATTGCATTTATCATTATCAGCATAGTTCCCACTGCTGGAACACAGTCCTCCTCTCTTCGAGAGAGAGGGGCCTATAAACTACCACGCGGGCCCAGTGCGGGTTGGTTTATGTTACATGCCTATGAATTTTTGATTCTAGCACCTGCCTAGGTTCGAACTCACGACCTTCATAAATCAGGGTCGCATAACATTTATTTGCCTCATAATGTACTAAAAATATTCTAAATCGAAAAGAGAGAAATCTGTATACTTAATGATGAACTCGAGACTGAACTCTAAAAGCATTTAAGAAGATTTAGCTGTCACCATAAACGGTTTTTAGCTTTCTGAGAATATAATAGATTATGTTAACCATCGTCAACATAACCACCTCCCAAATGAGGCACCCCTGTCTAACCTCGATGCTTTGCTAATCAAAATACTCGGCCTTTACGACCCCCAAAAATTAACTCGTGATCGTTATTTCGCGGATTTAATAAATGAATCGCCGACACGAAGGGCCAAAATGAATTAGTAATTCTTAAGCCTTTTGCAAATGATGCTACCAGGATGACGCGACAGTTTTTAGATGGATATTCATGACACATATTGTGAGTCAGCAATATCGAAATGTCTCGGTTCAAAAGGTTTCGTAGGCACCGTCTCCATTAATGATCTATGCCTGAAGAATGGGTGGGTTAATCTATTCATCATTACAATAGCAACTAAACTTTGTTGTAAATTTGTTTCAGTAATCGTAGTGAGATTCACTTCACAATATACGTGCGGTGTAATTGCGTAACACACAAATAGTAGGAATGGCTTTCATTTTGACAGTTCAACAACATTCATTGCGTTATTTACGTCGCTGAGCAGACAAATTTTTCGAACATTGAAGCAATGGATTGGAGAAATGATTCAAAATTGTGATTGATAGTGTGTTACGCTATTAGGGTGCTTATCAATATCATGGATGCAAAACTATTCCAGCATTTTGCTTAGAGCATGAGGACTCTTTTACGCGAAATAATTTACAGCATAATATAAAAGTCTCTTTCTGGACGAATCTGTACCTATAGGCTGTCATTATTACCATAATCACGTGTCTCGTCGCAAAAATCGATGTAGCATTCATTACTTTACTAAAATCCTTTAATTTTGAACAATCAAAAGCGTCGCATATAAAGGCTACATTCAGCGGTCATTCTAAGGGCAACTTATTACTTTACCCCGTCAAGGTCATTCGTTACCACGGCGATAATTTGGTACTACTATATCCACACAGCGATCAAGTTCAAGGTTGTCGCGGTAAAGAGAAAATATCACGATACGCAGGTTGTATTCATTGTGCACGCTTGTGAATCTATAGGTTTGCGATGCGCAATTGTTTTTCAGCACGATTTAAAAAAAATACTTTTTAAGCGTAGGTATTGTGCGTGATTTTGTTAAAAGCGCTTAAAAACTGTTTGATTACTATACAGTTTAAGTTTGTATTATGACCACAGACTATGTAAATTGGTGCATTCCAAAACAAACATTTTATCTACCATCAAAATAAACAGTGAGCTTAGTGTCGTCAGTATAACCACAATATACTGTGGTATAACGTACGATAACCTTCACACACACGTGAAGCGTGTTACAAGTCTGTCCCTCATTTCTCTATTTTTGCACGTACGCCACCAAGGTGAAAAGCCCGGCTACCTTCGAAATAGGTACTAACATTGATACCACCGCGTGCTGCAAATCTAAATTGCTACCTATCATAGGTAATTGAGACATAGGTAACCTGTCTCAATTACGTTATATCGATACGGCCGAAAAGACCCAAAGGATATCGTAGTCTACAATATTTAGTTGCCGAAATATAACTATAAATTTTATCATGATTTAGGCCTTTTTTTTCAGGACGGGAAATCATCAAATGACCCCCATCCCGCTCTGGGTGGAGCGGAAGGGAGTGTCAGACTCTTACCGACTAAAACCCAGCCGTGTTCCTTCCTTAGCCCTTTACGTTCCGGGCCAGCGGTAACCCTTTCGGACAATCCCGCTGACCATCATGATTTAGGCCTCGGTTTTATATCGCGCACTGGATTTTTAACTCTAGGTATTAAACCGAGCATTGAGATTCTAACAGAGCGCATCCCAGCGCGCCAAAAAAATTTTGTGTTGGAAAATATCCCGAAAAAAATCGCCCGTCCCGACCTGGGCTTATTAGTGAGCAGTCTACGCACGGAATTTTAAATTCTATTAGCCACTACGACATATACATATGATATTGTTTTTCTTTTTTCATTCCAGTCTGTAGACTAATACATACAAAGAAAGAAAATACATTTATTTGCGGCAAAAATTACGCATACCAAGAACACAAACACAAAAAAAATAACAAGTTTGGGGAAAATATGCGTCACATCCACGCAAAACGGCCATCGCTCAGCATAATGCTAAGACTCTATACGAGAAAGACCTAATGTTTATGTACCATAATCTGCCAAAAGACTACAAGGAACCTCGCTAGGCCAACCGATTCATAATCCTTATTATTACCGCTTATTCGCTTGATGTAATTTATGAATATTTTAAGACTATGAATAAATCGCGTCGCGTAGCATCTCTCGCCCGCGCTATTAAGTACTTAGTTTTCGCTTAGCGTTCTTTTTAATTTTTTTTCTCTATGCTCGGTTCCTAAGGATCGTAGCATGATGTTAAATAGCCTTGTTAAATACCTTCTTCAAGAGGCTAGGCTATCAAACGCAAAAATATTTTTTCAAATCTGACTCCTCCGTTCCAGAGACTAGCGCGTTCAAACAAAAAACACTCTTCAGCTTTATTATATAAAGTACCCATAGACATCAAAGTGAGAATAAGGCCCGATATCCACCAAAGCGGAGAGGAGAGGAGACGAGAGGAGATGTGCTGCGAAGCTGGCAGGTTATTTCCACCAAACCGGAGAGGAGATGCGTAGCGGAGAGATGTGAGCTGTGCGTAGCGTAGCGGTGATGTGTGATGGGAATGACTGTTTCGGGAGTGCTAGGCGCGCGGAGAAGGTAGCGAGGAACGGAGCGCGCGAGCGCGGTCAATCGACTCCTCTCCGCTTGACCCATTGCCACCAAAGTTGAGCGGAGAGATGTGGAAATAACGAAATAGAATTGGTTACTTATTCCAAACACATCTCCTCTCGTCTCCTCTCCTCTCCGCTTTGGTGGATACCGGGCCTAATAGCCAACACACGGTACACTGAGTCATAGTTCACATGACCAAAATAGACCAAGATTATAGACTTTTACATCCACCACTTTTGTACTATCTTGGCTATAATTCAGAGCGGTCAGTCCAAGGTCTTGCGGCGTTTCAGGCATAAGCGTTTATTTAGACTATTTTGAACCGATTGCCTAACTATGTGCGTGCGTGCGTTATCGCTACTACTTCACAAGAGTGTTCGTAAAAACTGTCCAAGAGAGCCATTCCAAATACTAATCATAGGTATATATACAGCGTATTTGCAGACTTGGAACGCTGAAGAGTCAGTAGGTACCTACTACCTACACCAGGAGGCTTCTATGGCAACAGAAGTTACCATCGCTACTCCATTAGATCACCCATTTCCAGACCAGCGGGGTAATTGCGTAATACACCAACAGTAGGAATGGCTTTCATTTTGCCAGTTCAACAACATTCACTGTGTTTCAGTCCTCTACTAACCCCACAAGATCTACAAAGTTCAACTGTGTCATATTTATATAATTTTTTCTTTTCTTTTTTTTTGTTACATAATGCACACTTGCTTTTCCAATTCACTTTTGACATTGGCAGAATAGTCGACATCGGCTTTACTTGCCATAATTAAAAATAGAATAGAATAGAATAGAACATTCACTGCGTTTTTTACGTTGTTGACCAAACAAATTTTTTGAACATAAGAAGCAATGCATTAGCAATAATCCTTCGAAATGATTCAGATTGTGATGATGATAGTATGTTACGAAATTAGGGTGCTAATCAAAACTTTCTATTCATAAGACGTAGTATCAAATTAACCCCTTTTCCACCAAGGTGCGCGGTTTCAAAATATCCAAAGCAGTGTCTGCATGACTGCATATGAAAACAAATTGAGAGGCACGTAAAGCGGTCATCTGTTACCAGAGCGGTCGGTGCCTCGTCCTTACATTACCTACCACAGCTCTAGGTTCCGAGCTGTTTGTAAACAAGTTATCTATTAATAGGTCGAAATAATTACTTTGCGATTTTTGGAAAAAAGGAGAGAAAGCTTTTATTTCCACCTAGCTTTAGCGTGTAAACCTCGGAATGTCCCACCCTAACTCACTCACTATTAGGAATGGAGATTCCAAAAACCCTTCCTGTGTGCTTTCCTTCTGAGACGCCTACGATATTAAAGGTATACACATAACATCACACATGTATTCCCCGAAGGGTCGGGCAGAGGTGTACACCCACATTTCGCCAGTAATGGTTAAGTCCCATGTAATGGGAGACGAGCCTGTATTCCCATCAAACGGGCACAAATCCAGACCCCGAACTGCTACCGAGAAATTCCAGATGAAAATGCCCAATAACACTACCCAAGCCGGAAATCCAACCCAGGACTTCGTGCTCAGCAGTAGCGGTTGTGACCACTAAACCAACAAGGCAGTCTAATCAAAAGTACTTACAACCAAAATTGTAAGCTTCCGGACCCCAGAGGTTTAATTTAGACAGTGCGTTCATAATTATGAACCTTTCGCCAATACATTACCTACAAAAATTCTGACACAATATCACAGCCTAGGTATGCACGGGCGCATTTGCCCGCGCCGTTTTTTGTTTTCGCACACTGGTTGTTGAACGCACTGCATTAGCGACGAGGGTTGAAAATCCAAGTGTGTTTCTTGACGCGCTAGGATGCGCTCTCTGTTGGAGTATCAACGCGCAACTCAACTCCGAAAGATTTTTTAAAATCTTTATTGATACAAAAACCTTTGACATTGCTTAAGACTAGGATACATAGCTTGGTTAGCTAAAGGTCATACGGAAAAGGTAAACCCTGAATCCTAAACTAGGTGATCCTGTGACTTAGGAGTCAAAGTTGAAAATTCAGTGCGCGATAAAATCCCGCCGCGAATCCGCGATAGTTTTACGTCCGTGCCAACGTGGGCTGACTAAAAACCTTAGTCAGAATTTTAAAACAAAACTTTATGGCGTAACTTTGACTTTCACTCGGTTTCGGTCCACTTCATAATCGATAATGTCAATATCGATTCGATTAAGAATACACCTAATTAGTTTTATCGAATTATATCAGTTACGTGACTCGGTTATCATAATTTCTTCGCTCGAGTGTTACGGTTTACTTAATTGGCTTTTTTGTTTGCTGGCAACGACATAACAACCAAAGTTAAAAAATATAAACATGATATGAATGAAATGAATGTTTTGAAAAATGGATCGGTGATTCTTACTCCCCCTCCGTACCCACAAGGTTGTTTTTCAAGGCATGGCGGTTAATTCAGAAGACCAGAGGGGCATATCCCATATTTTAAAGAACGTTCGCATTCTAATATCAGTCTCAATCTGTCAAAAGTATAACTAATTTACCTAAATTTTTGACATTGATGTCGCTGAGATGAGACTTCAATTCACTTTGAAAATTTTTAAGTGCGAGAATTGGCCTTGTGTAGACTCTACACATGAACTGCAGGCCTAGCCAAGTTACAAACGTTTCGTATCGAATCTCTTTCTACAATCGTTAACGCCTCGGCGTTAACGATTGTAGATAACGATAAGTTGGTAGCCAAGTTGACACGACCGAGTCGAACGCTCATTCTACAACGTTTTTAGAAAAAACCTATACTTTAGTCTATGATGAGCGTTCTTACAAACGTCAAACTAACGTCAGTCACAGTTGTGTACTTCGTGCGCGGTTAAATAATAATTG
Organism: Luperina testacea; assembly: GCA_927399505.1. NCBI lineage: Eukaryota > Metazoa > Arthropoda > Insecta > Lepidoptera > Noctuidae > Luperina > Luperina testacea. The sequence goes on along the minus strand of OV656777.1, from coordinate 7,067,757 downwards.
TTTTTAAGTGTTTTGAAAGTAAGCTAAATAAGGTAAAGCTCTTCTATTTTGATTTATTATTATATCAGTGTGGAATGTAATTTTAAACATTACTGTGTCTCAAAATGTTACGATAATATGATAGGTACTTACTGCATAATATTATGAATGAAAGATACCTTAAAATAATGAAGTGATAACTTTTATAGGATGGAATCTAGATCTCGAGCAAACCCAGAACAGTTGGCAGCTTTATTGGAATTCATGGAAAGGTACGTAAATTGTTAGTTGTTTCGTAAATATCTTCCTTTGCTATTTGAAAATCTAACATAGGTATTCGGGCACTCGAAAGTTTGAAACATAAACAATGACGTGATACGTGTTTGACTCTTTACTTATTCAATAGACCCTTTGTTTCTCTGAAATAGTTTTATAACTTATGTTTTAGCCATGGCGATTTAACGAGGCCCCAGCAAGGTCCCCAAGGCCGAATAAAGGCTGACCGACTGTGGCAGGAACTAGGAGAGTTAATTAACTCTCTTGTGGAGGAGTAAGAAAGCCATTGGACAAATGGAAAAAAGTAAGATTCTCACACAAACCACTGTAAAATATTATTTGGTTTCCTATTACATATTAACATTTAGTATTCTACAAGATGCAAGTATATACAACAACCAGCTTACTCTTCATAGACTAGAAAATGATTGATGAAAACATGCATGATAAAATTAACAGACAAATATGTTCAGGTGTGGGCAGATAGGAAAGCAAAAACAAAGAAAAAGCCTTGGTAATACATTCTGAGGCTTCTGGTACTGGTGGTGGTCCAAGCAGCAGACACAACTCTCACTGCTTCAGAAGAGTGTTGGGCATAATGGGTTTGACTGCTGTCATTGGTCAAGCTGGAATTGAGGAGAGAGGCTTTGATGTTAGTTTGTTTTCTTTGCTTATTACTATATGTATTTTCTTTTATAAACAAGTGTAATTTTTCTAATTTAAATTCTTCATATATTTCAGGCCCCGCCATCAGAGAGAAACTCTCTACCACCACCATCCAGAGATTCTGTGCATACTGTCTGTCCAAGTGTCCATCCCAAATTTCTGCCACAGATGAAATTATGTTGGATTTTATTCCTTCTGATTATACATATACAAGGTACTTTTTTTTTAATATACAATGTTTTGACTAAATAATTCATTTGGGCACATTTTAATAATGACTGTAATTATTTATTCTCAGCAACACCAGCATCTACCACCCGACCTTCACTGCCACCTACTCCCTCTGGAGAACTTCCACGCCATCCTCCACCGCCAGTGCTAACGCCGCCGCCCTGCGTCCGCGCCGATGCCGTCAGCAACGTCGCCTACCACGTCCACGTCACGACGGGCTCCGCAGCGGCGGCGGCATCGCGTAAGCCCGTCGCCCACCACTTCCATGCCGCGGCGCTACGGGCTGCTTCGAGCGCGCACGCGGCGAATACAAACGCCCTTCGAACGGGCTACGAGCGAGTTCGTGGCTGTCGAGCATCGCCGGCTACAACTAGAGGCAGACCGGGAAAAAAATTATCAAGAGAGGGAGATGGAAAGGTTGCGATTGGAATCGCGAAGAATTGAAATGGAAGAAAACCGAAATCAAATTTTAAGTCGTTTAGCTTGTACTGTAGAGAATTTGATAGAAATTTTACCACAGTTGAGACCATGATTACTACCTAAATAAATCTTTATCTTTACCTTTGACAGATATTATCCCTTAAAGTCTAAAGTAGTGATAGTGCTCTCAGCTGAGGGCTATGAACAATTTCAAATTGCCTGCAATATCAGAGTAACAATTAATTTTTTATTTCAATTGTTTGCTATTCTAATCCAGTTTACTTTTTCCTTCTCTAAATTTTATATGTACAAATTGTTTAGCAATGTTAAGGCAAAAACGCCAGGGTAGCCCGCGAGATTCAATTTTTCTTACGGTTTTTGTAATTTGCTGGTCAGTATTGTTGTAAGTTGATTAAATTATGATTCGCAACCGTAACAAATATGTATTTACAGAATTATAATTATTAAAGTCATCAAAACAATTCTAAAACCAAGTATATTGAATGACTATTTCATGAAATCTTGACATTTAGGATTATACTAACTTAACAAGTTGTACTACTAATTCTAATGATTATTATGCTGTAAATACATATTTGTTACAGTCGCTAATCATATTTTAATCAACGTACACCCAGACACTGAGCTGCAAATTGCAAAAATCGTAAGAAAATATGAATTTCGCGGGCTACCTTAGCGCTTACCCCTTAATAGTATAATAATTGATCTTTTGTAGTATTAAAACAAAACCTATTTTAATTTAGACTTAAAATAATAATGAAACCGATATTTATGTATAACTGTAGAAAATTGATTTTTATGTAAAGTAAAATATAATACCTAAAATGTAGGTGTGAATTGTAAATACAAAGTTTTGGATAAGTAACTTAAAAGTTCCTCCTTACCCACCGTGCACGCCACTACCAATTTATTATGAATGTCAGTGTTTTAGTAAAAACAATAATATACGTATGAAATCAAAATCAAAAGTCATTTATTTAATCTAGGCTGAGAATCAGCACATTTCGAACGTCAAAATTACAAAAGACAGTCGCCCAAAACGCCCGCCCTACACCACTTCCTAGTGCTTTCGCTGGGGAGAAGTGGCGCAACAAACTCCCCAGCAGCACAGCTGTCTGTTAAGCTAGGAAATACTTGATTGTATTACAAGACAGAATAATCTTACTATAACCTATTCAATAAACATCTCAGCATGGCTCTTCCTTGGATTAATTCACTTTGGCTACCCTCAGTCACAGTGGGTGTGGTATCTTGCATGGTTTTATCATCCCCATCGTCATGTGCAGCAGGAAGTGGTGGTAAGCAAGCTTTCAAAGCTATGTTGTGTAACACACAACAGGCCATTGTAATATTGCTAGCTAGATGAGGATGATAGTGAAGAACCCTGTCTCTAAGCAAACATCTCCTGTGCTTTGAGTAATCCAAAACAGCGCTCAATGCAGTTACGGGCTTGCACATGCTTTTGAGTGTATCGTTCTTCAACAGAACCTTGAACTGCGTTGAGGATAGGTATCATAAGCCAAGGGCGTTGTGTATATCCAGAGTCACCTGAAAAACTAGTTTCTGTAGACAAAACACAGGAAAACTCCTATAGATTAGATCTTTTTACTATTATGAATACCTACCTAATAGCCATACTTTTTCATTACATATTTTGATGATGCCATGTTCACGCATATAAAATTATGATTCAACTCTACTAGAAGACTATATAAGTATGTGAATCATGTGTAGATCCACCAAACTTTGCATTCACATTTAAAATTTTTTTGGCGCCTAAACCACTCTTCTTCATTATTAGCGCACCACAACATATTTAAAGTATGCATTTTAATTGCTAAATGGTAAATATAGTCCAAAATTATTGTAACTAAACAAAACACTTCTCGGTCTTTGCACAGCTGATCATAATAGACGCCATTTTTTTATCGTTTAGGTACTCTTGGGTCTCGGTGATCGCTTAGCTAGCGTACATAAACTACGACATCGTTTCGTAAACGCTTGTCAAAACTGTAACTTGGCTGCCATTTGTATGGGATGTAGCGATCAACGTTGTAGAAACGATAACATTTCATTCTATCATTTTGAACGAGTAAACTTGGCTACGAATTTTCTATTCGTTTGCTCTGACCACGTGACTTAACGTTGAGATGATGTCATTCCTATACATTTGATTAGTTTTCTACTAGCGATAACGATTGTAGATTGTCAACTTGGCTAAGCCTGCTGGCCGCACGGGAGGCGATCGTGCCATTTTTCACAATAAATCTCTAATATTCTTCTTAGCGTGTTGATGGCAATCTAAATTGACTCACGTCGAGAATTTGGCTACGAGTTTGCTGCCTTTAGTAGCGTCCATCAGTTCCTGTAACGTTCAGGCAACACGCAGGACACGATATTATTGACGTTTTCCCATCGTTTGTGAAACAGCACCACATTTACACTCCAGGGCGGAGTCATTAGTGAATTTCAGCTGTTTATAAGTACAATACACACTATACTGCATGCACTTTAGTGATACTTAACGCGATTCCTTCAATATAGTCCGCGAAATTCAAAATTTCTTACGTTTTTTGCAAATGAATTTTGAATTTCGCGGGCTTTTACCTTAAGTAATGATAGAGTTTGTCAAATTCTTAAATTCAAATTCTCAATTTAGAAACCAGCTAATCTATTCTGTAAATATCTCACCGTGAAAACTTAGGTGAAGTGAGCTGTCAATAGTGGCAATCCCAAGCATCAGGTAGAATGATAGCTCATTTCATCTAAGTTTTCACGGTGAGATTTTTACAGAATAACAATGTTAAAAAAGTACTTATTTTCATGGCTGTCTCAAAAGTATGCTGTTCATGAAAATCACACATTCGCTTTTGGAACGAATTAACCTCTACAATATTTATTTTTAGCAAGTAGGCCATGTAAACGCAGTTGCATTAAACCCTTCAAACTTGCTACAGTTTAGGCCTTGGTCTCAATTTATTTTAAAAGTCTGCTCATTATCTGCGCAAGGTTGCATTAATTACCTTTTTAGTTTTTATGCAAACAACTGCAGCTATCTCACTGTTTTTATAAATGCGAATATATTGATATTATGTTGCTTACTTTTTGTAAGCCCTTACCGTACCGCCTGTGAGTCGAGGACTTATTGATATATAGATAAATAGGATAGATAAAACGTTAATTCAATGCAACAAAAGACACAATACAGGTATTAAAAAAACATCAAAAAAGCTGAAAAAAAGATATTATGAATTGAAATAGTATATATTATATTGAACTTAGGGTAAGCATGAACGAAACCTAGCGTAGAGTCCGTCTCACCAGAAAATTCCCGCGGCAATAAGTGGAACTAATTATTATTAAACAGGTGCAAGGGCACCGACGCGCAAACTGTAGTCATGAATTCAGCATAAGAGACCCTAGCAGAAGAAATATTCTGCTGTTTCATATAAAAGTGCAATACCTACGCGGTCAAAATGTATGGAAGAGCAATTTTCACAAAAAAAAAAATTTAATAGAGAAAGGTGAGAGATAAGATTGTGCATATTATTAACTAGGGCTTTCAATACCGGTATTCCGGGATCCCGTAATACCGTGATCACGGATTTTATTTTGGCCTTTTACAATACCGGTATTGAGGCCCCAATACCGTGATTACGGTATTACAAACATTAGATCTGAAAATTATGTGATCTTATTGTCACACTTGTTTTCTTCAGCGCAAGCGTCCCGCTTAGGGCTTTCAATACCGGTATTCCGGGATCCCGTAATACCGTGATCACGGATTTTATTTTGGCCTTTTACAATACCGGTATTGACGCCCCAATACCGTGATTACGGTATTACAAACATTAGATCTGAAAATTATGTGATCTTATTCTCACACTTGTTTTCTTCAGCGCAAGCGTCCCGCTGTTATCTTAAGCTCACCCTCCCGCACCCCGCCTGAGACAATGCCCGAAATCGAGCTGTATTTATGTGTCGTTTTTGTTATTGTCAGTCAGTTTTGCAAAGGCGACGGGATAACGCGTCTATAATTACTTTTACATTTTTTTACTGTTTTTCAGAAATTGTTGTTAACGCTTGATTTATTTTGTTACTTGTTTAGTTTTAGATTTTGATTGTTTTTTTATTAGGTACATAATAATTATGTAATAAAAAATTATTATTATTATTATTTTTCATATCTCGGGACCATGGGGTCCCGGTCCTTTGGAAGGCGTACGAGGGGCCGAAGCCAACTCGCAGAGGCCCCTTTGTAAATTTTAATGAAATGCGGCGCCTACCGACGATTATCCCTGTATGCACTATGCAAGTGCACCCAAGGATAACCCCCGGTTGGTGTAAGGCTATTGCAGGATATGGAAAAATAAAAAGCTGGACTATGGGTTTGGGTGGCTAAAGTCGACTGGTTGCCAGGAACTATGGAAGAACTATGACCCCTGCCTGATCAATGTTTTATATATACACGGATAAAATGGCAGGGGGTGACTTGCACACTCAATAATGGGCCCCCGGAAACGGTCGCTAGCACATAGTGACGTAGCAACAAGGGAGCAACATGTCCTGAGGTGCTTATGAGGAGTGGAGAGGTATTCCACGGCTATCAGGACAATCCCGGAAGTACGGTCAAGATCCCTACCAGCGTCTTACTGGAATACTTCCTTCCTCCGAGCACGTTTGCTCTTGCGAATCTCCACTCAAGCCGGCCAATAAAGGCAAGAATGAGGTGGGAGCTCTGTTCCTCGTCATTGTTTACCCCAGCCGGCCAATAAAGGCAAGCCAGAGGTGAGGAACAAGACTTCTCCCAGGACATAGGGTCCGTGGGGTCGCTACTGCCCAACAGCTCGCCACATGCTGCCTTGCGTTATTATTAATAACGTTACTAAAATGATAGTAACACCATTAATAATTTATTATTAATAATGTTACTAAAATGATTGCTAGCTACTTAGTTAGTTAAGCTATACTTAACTTACTTGCATTTCTACAAATAATGATACCTATGTTGATTCTTGATTTATTTTCTTACTTGTTCAGTTTTCGATTTTTTGATTGTTTTTTATAACTTAATTATTAAGAATGTATACTTTACTACTTACATTTCTACAAATAATGATACCTACCTATATTGATTTTTACATGAGACATGATGACATTTAGGTAATAATAAGAAATATTTTTTTTTATATTGTGCAAACAAAGTCTATGTGAAATGCCTTCCTGCAAAAAGAGTAGATTCAGTTTAAGTTTTCATTATGTTCCAAATTCCTAGTCCTACCTAAATAATCAACCAATACCAAATTATTATAAAAGAATTAAGAAAGCTATGTATAACGTATTTATTTTAGTATTTTCAATAAAATAATAAGAACAATACTGATTTGAAAATACAAAAAGGCGTATTTTATTGGTTTTATTAATGTCCTAATTGAACTTGCGTTCAATACCGGACAACCGGTATTGATACCGGGATCACGGTATTGACTTTTCCAATACCGGTATTGATACCGGTATTGAAAAAATCCGGTATTTGAAAGCCCTAGTCCCGCTGTTATCTTAAGCTCACCCTCCCGCACCCCGCCTGAGACAATGCCCGAAATCGAGCTGTATTTATGTGTCGTTTTTGTTATTGTCACTATTGTCAGTCAGTTTCGCAAAGGCGACGGGATAACGCGTCTATAATTACTTTTACATTTTTACTGTTTGTATTTGTATTTACTGTTTGTATTTTCTTACTTGTTTAGTTTTAGATTTTAAGATTGTTTTTTTTTATAACTTAATTATTAAGAATGTTAATAAAATGATTACCAAATGATTGCTACTAGCTAGTTAAGGTATACTTTACATACTTACATTTCTACAAATAATGATACCTATATTGATTTTTACATGAGACATGATGAGATTTAGGTAATAATAAGAAATATTTTTTTTATATTGTGCAAACAAAGTCTATGTGAAATGCCTTCCTGCTACGGGGCCCCGGTGTGGGCGTGTTCACTGCGGCGGCGAGCCGCCCATTATTTGAACGCGCCCCAGAAGGTGGTAGCCACAAGGCTGATCCGGGGCTACCGCACGATCTCGGGCGAGGCGGCAAGCCTCCTTGCCGGACTGCCGCCATGGGATCTGGAGGCGATAGTCCTCGCGCGCCTGTATGAGTGGCGCGCGGAGGCACTACGCCGGGGGGAAACTCCGCTTCCGCAGCAAATTGCGGCGGAGCGGACGGACCTCCGGCGCGATCTCATGGCGGCATGGAAAGAGCGACTGTCGCAACCCAGCGCAGGGCACGCCACGATAGCGGCGATAAGACCCCTCTTTGAGGAGTGGCTAGAGAGGCGTCACGGCGCCCTCGCCTACCGCCTGACGCAGGTCCTCACCGGACACGGAAGTTTCGGGAGGTTCCTGCACATAATCAGGCGGGAGGAAACGCCCGGGTGTCACCATTGCCAGGATCGCCCAGAGGACACGGTGGAGCACACGGTGGAGGTCTGCCCCGCTTGGGCGGAGCACCGCCGTGTCCTCGTTGAGGCGATCGGCAGCGGCAGCGACCTCTCGCGTCCGGGCCTGGTTCAAGCCATGGTCCGGGGCGAGAGAGAGTGGGGGGCAGTCGCCTCCTTCTGCGAAGCAGTCATGCTAGCGAAGGAGGCGGCGGGACGACTGAGGGAGAGAGCCTCCCGTCCCAGCCGCCGCGGGAGACGCTCCGGGCGTCGGGAGCCGCGCGACGACTCCCGGCCACCGTAGGCGCGGGCCTGCGGGCGGTGAGTAATGGGTAGCTCACCGTCCGATCAGGACCAGGCCCGTGCCGGGCGGCGTGTATGTGTTCCACGCGCGCCTCAAAGAGATGTCAGCATCAACAGAAGGGGCCCGTTAGGGCCGAAGCCTGCCGGGTCAGCGGGATTGTCCGAAAGGGTTACCGCTGGCTCGGAACATAAAAAGCTAAGGAAGGAACACGGGTGGGTTTTAGTCAGTAAGAGTCTGACACTCCCTTCCGCTCCACCCAGAGCGGGAGGGGATGATGATTTCCCATCCACAAAAAAAAAAAATGCATTCCTGCAAAAAGAGTAGATTCAGTTTAAGTTTTCATTATGTTTCTAATTCCTAGTCCTACCTAAATAATCAACCAATACCAAATTATTATAAAAGAATTAAGAAAGCTATGTATAACGTATTTATTTTAGTATTTTCAATAAAATAATAAGAACAATACTGATTTGAAAATACAAAAAGGCGTATTTTATTGGTTTTATTAATGTCCTAATTGAACTTGCGTTCAATACCGGACAACCGGTATTGATACCGGGATCACGGTATTGACTTTTCCAATACCGGTATTGAAAAAATCCGGTATTTGAAAGCCCTATTATTAACCCGTGCCATATTTTCAAGAACTAAGCCTTAATAAATTCCAATCTTTTATAAAGCGAAAACTATGCCAGAAAGCCTATTCTACTGTAAAAGACTATATTGAGGAGAAAAAGGCTTGGGATTGAGCTGCTCCAATAGGTTTAGTTAGACAGTGAATGTTGTTTTTAATTTACTAATTTACACTTTACATTTTTTTTAAATCTATTTACTTAAACAATGACATTTACATTTACTGTATAAAGTATTACATTATTTTATGTATTGTGAATGTGAGGACTATGTGGGTCATTTCTTTTTTCTGTTTTCCTTTTCCTTTCTGTTTGAGTAATTTACGCGGCCTACCCAAATGTCCTTTCTTTGATATTGTTCGTTGAATCGTTGAGCTCCTCAAGTTCTAAGTTGAGCTGCACGATTTTTGACAAATACGTGCACTGATTGGACAGGTCCGCTCAATCTGTGTGGTTCTTTCCTCAAAAGACCATTTCAGACACCAATCCACATGGTCTTCATACGATCTGATCAAGATTTTATCTGGACTTTAAAAGAGACTGTGACCTCTGAGTTTGTTTCGGCCTTTCATAGAATAGTCAGAGGAGGAAACGCCGACCTCATCTAGTTTAAAAAAATATAATTGACGTGTAAAAGTGTTTGTACAAACCTACTTACAGAAAAATAAATCATTTACCGTCTAATTACAATATTATTGGACATTTTTTTTTAAACTATATACGTTTATTTGCGGTAAACAAGACGCAGAAGAAAACCCAACACAAAAAAAAATAACAAGTAGGGGAAAACATGCGTCAGATTCACAAAACTGCCATCGCTCAGCATAATGCTTAGAGGGTCTAAGCATTACGCTGAGCGATGGCAGTTTGCGGGACAAAGCCGCTGCGATGGTTTTCAGCGTGTGTTTTTGTTTACGTTTGGAAACTAAATTGCAAACCCAGGTTAGAGACAAAGATTTCCTCTTTACGTTGACGAACCAGATATAATGAATGAACTAAGAAAACAATAGCAATATGAATCAATTACTTCAAAGATAACCGTGATTTGTGCAATCTTATTAATTCAGAATTAGTCCTTGTCACATTTTAGGTCCCTACAATTCTTAAACAATACTTCTTATTGACAGTGACATAATTATGGACACTCAAAAATAAGTTTTAATTGGGTGAGCTTGGGTTTCCTTCTGCAAAGAAATTATCGATCATCATTACCTGCCTTGACTGTTTCCATTTTTGTGATTCCTAGGACCAAAATAAAATCTTTTCTACTTTTAATTCGTAGTTTGTTTTTTCAGTGTAAACTAAGTATAATTTAGTAACATACTATCAATCTCAATCTGAATCATTTTGAAGAATACTGCTATTCCATTGCTTCATAAGTTCGAGAAATGTGTCTACTCAACAACGTAAATAACGCAATGAATGTTGTTGAATTGTCAAAATGAAAGCCATTCCTAATGTTAATGTGTTACGCAAATACCCCGCAGGTATGGTAGGTAATACGTAATACGGATTAGTGTCCGCAACTTCACACGTCAAAGCGCGTATTTTGCCGCTGCGTACCGCGGCGGCATTCTGACCGGACCCGATTTATGTTTTTTGTTTAGATCTAAAGTTCACATCATAATTTTTTGTTACATAATTAAACGAAAAACCAAATGACCAAACCAAATCACCAAATGACCATAAGTGTACTTAATGAATTCACATAGCAGCTTTGAATGACAGCAAAAAAACTACAAGTAGCTCTCTGCTTGTTATTTTTTTTCTCACGATTTCACAAGGTTTTCCACATGGTATTTCACAGCCGAATAATATTGAAGAAAATGCATAATACATTGCTCCATGTGTTTGAAAAATTCGTCTGCCGACAGTGTAAATCACGCAATGACTGTTGTCGAATTGTCAAATAAAGGGGCTTACATGACCTAAAGCGCGGTCACTGTACCTGTGCAACATCTTTTGTAAACCCATATTATGCAAATAAAATTATTGATTGATTGATTGACTGTCGGTACATAGAAAAGAAAGAGAAGCGCGATGACACAACGCTGATATTTATTGCAAAATATGAAACAATTATTTAATTCCAAAAAATCTATAGTTTGGTCTAAAAAAAATTAAAACACTAGTATTTTAGTATGTTGCTTGTAGAATAATCGGACAAAAAAATCAGAACGATTGTATGTATGTATATTACTATGATTTTTATTGTAAAAAGAAAGTTTTTAGAGGCATCTTCATGATTTTTTTGTATCGTATCAAATTAGTTGTATTGTGTTTTCAACACACTATCTACCTAGCATATATCCTGAAGAATATCATATGTATTTTTCTGATTTTGTTTACTGTAGTCGATCATATACTTTTATTGTTTCTAAAACTTGCGTTTTTTGTGTTTAGGTCCTGTAAGCCCCTTAAAGGCATTGCAAATTGTTAGTGTGGCGAGTGAGTGTAACTTTTTGTCGATTTTGTGATGGGTACCTATGTACGGCAATGTCAACAACCTCACTTTGTAGGTGCCCATCATTACACAATACAACCTACGCAATTTTATAAATACCAGTCATTGATCGTAGGCAAAACTGCCACAAAAAATAGCGTGTAATTTGTGGATGTGATAACACGTGATTATTTGTATCTGTTATTAAATAAATAATCTACTACTGGTATTAACAAATCATTTCTTAAATCTTGCTTTGATTCCTAATAGCTATTACATATTACCTTCCTATGTTTGTGAAAATCAATATTATTTTTAACTTCGTAGTCAAAGGATTTATTAAGAAAACTGTAAGGTATTATTTTGCAAAAAGTTTTTTTGGTACTTAATAAAAAAGATTAAAATCTGTCTATATGCTCCATCTAACTAAAGCGCTTTTAAAATATGTACGCCAAAAATTGTGTTTCACTTTGTAAAAATGTCTCATGGGAGGCATCTGTCTAATTGAAGAATTACCTTTTGATCTTTAGCCAATCATCAGTGCCTGTCTTACTCCCCCTTACATATTTATTGAAAACACTTAACTGTACGTTGTGGTGACAGGTTTCAATCTCAGGTCACCAACCTATAGTATAGCTTGACAAAATGCATTAACCTAATGGGCCTCAGGATACCACGTACCACACCGACACCACCATCTCTGCCATTTTGCATACAATTTTGGAACGAAATACTTTAAAAATGTATTAAAATTCAGGGTACAATTTCCGCAAAAAAAATCTTCTCAATAACGGTTATGTGGAAGCCTTTTCAAAGAGGAAGTTTGGATCCGTAATCAAAATCGTACCGTATCGTATCGTATCGTATCGCATCGTATCGTATCGTAATCGTACTGTACTTTTGTGTGTTGTGCTGTCTTCTTGTATGTGCCAAATAAATGGTTTATCTATCTATCTATCTAAACTTATTTCTCAAGAAGTTTAAACAAAGAATTTTCACGAAAACAAAAAAAAACAGTTTTCAGAAAAGACTGACTACACTGGGACAGTACATAAGCAAGTGTAGTGACGAAGCCAGTGCAGTGATTGCCTCTATTGTCGTCACGTAAGGCTGCACCGAGCCAGACTTATTTGACGAGATTCGCATTTTTCCATAAGCCTGATTTTCACCGTACAATTTATTTACCTGTGGCATACCATAATTAGAAGCAACAATAAAAGTTCTATCATCGTCTAAAAGCTGTTTAGACTTTATGAGAAGGGATTTATTTGAGAAAATTATGGAGTTGATTACTTTTGAAGCCACTTTTTTATATCGCTACTATTGAAGTAAGTACTTAAGACTACTTTTTTGCCTGCCGGAATCTTTGTAATCTACGAGCTATACGAACATAGCACATCATGCCTCGGCGAAAAGTTTAGCCAGTCAAGGCTGACTACCTGGGTGCACCGGACTTACAAGACATAAATATCACCACCCGCAGAGCCTCATTTTCTTTTATAGCAGCCTAAGATAATCATATTATTCTTATTATCTTTGTGAAGCATTTTCTAAAGACTCACGTGCAGGTTAAAAACCGTGGTAAAAATTAAGTCAAGCAATTTTCCTGCGGTTTTCCTCAATACGGTAAAGAACCTATAAAACTTATCACAATGGATATTACGGTTTTGTACTGAATAAATAATCCTTTAGGTACTGTCACGAACATAAATACAGAGTCTCAAGGACATCGACGCGTAAACTGAAACCACGAATTCAACATATGATTGTAGACCACATAAAATTTCTACGCAGCCGGTCGATTCTGTAAAAATCTCACCGTGTAAACTTAGGTGAAGTGAGTTTGTTTTTGCTAGGAATTGACAATATTGACAGCTCACTCCACGCTCACTTCACCTAAGTTTTCACGGTGAGATGTTTAAAGAATCGCACTGCAGTTCCAGAATCATTTAAGTACTGACTCCGTGGTAGCAGGTTGCGCGTCGATGTCCCTGCCAGCCTGTATATCCAGCCTGTATATTTATGCTCGTGAGTGTACTGTGGCAAAGAAACATATAATAACAATACGAATATAGTGTCTTCGTAAAAAGTGTAGGCAAGTGTTAAAAGTGACATCATATTTGTAAGTATCTACCTACTTTTGTTGATGTCCTATTTGACCGGAGATGAGCTATAAACATATTCTCACGTAGGCACCAGGGGCTAATGATGATCTTCAAAGATTGTTATTTCGAATTACGTATGGGACCCGGAGTCTGGAATTGGGCCGGGTTGATGGCAATAGGCTCGCCCCCTATTACATGCGACTTAACCATAACTGGCGAAATGTGGGTGTACTATAGGTTACCCTTCGAGGCTGCCTTACCCTTCGAGGATTACAGGCGTGATGTCATACACTTACAAGCCGTGTGTCCGATGGGATTTCGTGCCGTGTGTCCTATCGGTAAAAATGATGAACTTCCATACACATTTTCATTGCCTTATTTAACCCCTTTATCAGAATTTTTTTCAAAAATCCTTCCTTATTGCACACCTTCGTTGGAAAAGTAACTCTTGTGCAAAATTTGATGCTTCTAGACCCAGCTGCTAACTTGCTTAGGCTGTGCGTTGTCTATCAGTGAATGAATGAATTTAAGATGTTATTAAGTGGAATTCCTGGCAAAATAGAACACTGGCCACTTCTAAACTTGATCTTCCTAAGTGATCATTCCTAAGTGATCCTAAGTGATTCCTAAGTGTTCCTAAGTGATTGATTAGCGCTTTTCTAAGCATAATCAGCCTATAATTTTCCCACTATTGGGACACAGGCCTCTCGGTGAAAGGGAGTGGGCCGTCATCCACCACGCGGGACCAGTTGAGGGTTAGTAGATGTCACATGCCTTCGACCGCGGCATATATTAGAACATTTTCGTTTCCTCACGATGTTTTCCTTCACCATTTTGAGAGCAGTGGTGATGAAATAATTTACACAAAGTAAAGCGCCTGTCTGGGTTTGAAAATACGACATACAACTCTTAAGTCGCGGCCGTTACCACTGGGCAACTGCTATCAGCATTTATTTAGCTCAGACTAAAAGGCACACTACATATTCTGTAAATAGCTACTTATGTAAACATTAGGTAATAAAAAAAACAGTAAAAACGTACATACTACGATGAAAGGAAATCGAAATATCGTGTGGAAAGACAAGTTATTTTTGTCAGACCATTTTCCGTCTACAGGTTTATCTCATTACTCAGTTTATGGAATTGCTAATGACTTTAATGAGTTTTGTCAAGATGAAGAGTTTTCCACTATTTTGAGATAAATTATTATCAATGTTGATTTTTTTTTTCGATATTTATCTAGAACGGATAAAATTGAGGAAAATTGGTCATAACAGCACAATAACTATTATCATAAAAAAACTAGTAAAGGCTATTCGAACATTGCGTAAAATTTATGACGAGGGCCTTTTTTCCAACTTTCTTTTCATACTACTACTGAAAACCACTACCAGAGATCAAAATCCAATGAAAACCTCCATTTCATCAAAAAAACTACTTGTCCTAACAACTTTTTTATTCACAAGTTGAATACGTATTGTGAAGTGTTTTCCTCTGAGACTACCACTAGCGCCATCTGTTGGGTTTTACGTGAACTTTTAGCGTTTGCAGAGTTAGCCGTACTCCGTAGCCAGTTAGCCACCGTAGCAGTGACCGTAGATCCGTAGCCGCGCGTGGCTACGTACGTCCTAAGTAGTTCCTAATATTGCCACGGACTTTCCTTACCGCGTACGCGTAGACGACTGGCGCCATTCGATTTCTTAGAACTAATTACACTTGTTTTTAAATTGATTCTCATAACGGGATGGACACCAACATTTTTACCTGGGTTTTAATATCATTACCAAACCACTGACTTATTTATGACAATGTCTTTGAGTAAAATCTGTTTTACAAGGCAGTGTGCACAAAGAGGCTTCTGGTAATACTTGGGAGTTTGGAACGCGTAGTGACTCAAGAGAGGTAGAGGGTGAGGGTCTACCAGAAATATTGAGAACGGTCACTTTATTGATAGGAGTCCGACTTAAGTATTTAACCCTTCACCTTTTCATAGCCAATCATAGCTATATCGATATCCATGAGGTTTTTGAGGAAAACACATACAAGTAAATATATAATTATATATTTAATTATAATTAATGTATACAAAATATTGTAAAACGTTTTCAAAGAGTAACAGTAGAGTTTCTTGTCCATTCTCCTACATTTTGGAAGGAGTGATTAGAATGAATTCTATTTTTTTGTAAATTTTGACGTTCAAAAGTGCCTTTTATGTGCTGATTTGACCTTCTATTTGATTTTGAAACCAAAAAATAGAGGTTTGGTTACTTAGTACACCGTCTACATTTGGATATATCAAAGTCAATGATAACAGTTCAACTGGGTCAAGTTATGACAATTGTGAGTCTATGACCTTACAATCTATAAGACTGTCTAATAATAGTAATACAGTGAGTTTTATACTAAGGTTGATTGAGATAAAGCGATTTAGTCAAGAACAATACAACGCCGATTTAATATATTTTTCCGACCATAACACAGGAGTTTTTTTTTCTCTTCTATCCCACTCCTGGGCAAAGGCCTCCCTCCACTCTTTCCATCTTTCGCGAGCCCGTGCGTGTTTTTTTTCAGTAATTTGCCCACCAATGAATGTGAGAAAGATGTAATGCTCACTATAATGTCTCGCTGATGGTGGCGCATGTGTTAGATCATTTAGCTCCGTGAACGGGTGCCGTCAGTATAGGGACTGGTCATCTCTTAGCTGCCACGGTTTATTTTAATTTAATGTATATTTGAATTGTTTCTTTTTTTATCATTTTATTACGGACGCTTTTAACGTTCTGCATCGTTCTCACAGCATAATTTCTATATGATTTATGAACCTAATCAATTTTTTGTAACCGTATTTTTATTTAAAAGAGTGTCTGTGGAGTTTCTTGCCCGTTCTTCTCCATAGGTTACCTACTAAGCTTTGGAATGGGCAACTAGCTTCATCTTTCTGACTCACCGACCCCTTAACAATTCAAGTGCCTGTAAATGGTTAATTTGAAATAAATGCTGAGTTTGAGTTTGAAATTTTGAATAATACTATTTGGAGTAATTTTTTGCATGACAACAACTCATTCGTGTAAATAAAGCCTCAATAATAAACAGCTTCGTATCTTGTTTACAATGTTAACTGACCTCAAGTTTAAGTCAAACTTTCACTTGCAAAAACAATACAAGTTTTGTCTAGGTCTGCGACATTTTTATGAGTTTCTTGACACAACCTTGCAACAAAAAACTTTATCTCAATGATTAATATTGTAGTCAAAATAGCAACAGGCGTGATACGGAATCGACTGTTTTGTTGATATCAATTTTAATAGCGTCATGTTTATCTTAATTTTGTCGAAGCAAGTTTTCAGGAACAGACAGATGTGTTGCTGGGGAGTTTTTTGTGCCACTTCTCAGCGAAACCAGTAGGAAGTGGTGAAGGGCGGGCATTTTGGGGGATTATCTTACGTCATTTTGACGTTCGAAAAGTGCTGATTCTCAGTCTAATTTGAATGAATTACTTTTGATATTGTCGTAAAAAATATAATAGATATTTAATTACCTACTTTAATGATTTCAACGTTTTATACGTCAGTTACATTTTGGACGAACTAGATTTCTCTATTTAACCCACTATTTTCATTAGCAAAACCCATGTAGTTTATTAGCATCTCACAACTTTTCTGTGAGATGAAATCCTCTTTTGTTACTAACTCTACCTTAAAAAAAAGTTAACATACCGGTGTACTAGAAACTGGGGAGGGATCAGGCGAAGGCGGCATGGGGACATGGCCCTGTGCCATGGAGACTGCTACCGTCCCCACGAACACCGCCACCGCTAAGCAGACTGTCCTTTTCTTCAGCATCTTGACTCTGTAATTAAATGTTGTTTATGGTTAATTAGTATTTTTTGTCATAAGATTTTTTTTCTAGCCCCGCTGCCGTTGAGGCCGCTCAGAAAGAGGCTGCGAGACGACCAGCATCTTAATTGGGTAACACTTAACTGCGTAATACACTTTCAATCACAATCTGCATCATTTTGAAGGATATTGCTAATCCATTGCTTCATAATTATGTTCGAAAAAATTGTCTGCTCAAGAACGTAACGCAGTGAATGTTTTTGAGCTGTCAAAATGAAAGCCATAGGTAATGTGTTACGCAATTACCGCACTGGACGTGTACTGTGAGGACTGGTTCGAGCTTCGAGATAGCATGACGCGGGAAAATAGTTCCTTGAAGGACTTGTGGCAGGCCCTTGCCAAAAAGATGAGTTTTATGTTAGTTTTTTTTTAGAACTATGGCAAATAGGTGCATCTTAAATATAGTAAGTAGAATAATATTGTGAAACCGAAGGCAACACAAAAACTACTCTAGATAAAGATGGATTTTAGTTTCTCTTTTTTTATTCAAAGTAGAGTTTTTGTGGCTTTTATGGCAGACTATAAGAACCAGTCGTTAGGAAGAATATCGTCTGCCCTCGCAAATGAAACCTTGATGAATGGAATTACATTTAAGCAAATTAATGGTGCGCTCAACGCTCTCTTGACCGCTAAACTTGATTGTGACGTGTTCACGGACGAATGGAAGACGATCATGTCAGTCAGTATGTCTGGAGTTATGTGAGTGTATAAATTTTGTCAAATTCTTTAACTAATGCTGATAGCCGTTTTGTGTTAAACTAAAATAAATAAATAAATAAGCCACCAGACTTGTTTACATTAGGTACAGTCGAAAATAATTTGCAGAAAATAATTTGGTAAGAAAATAAACCAGTTCTTTTGGCCCAAGCCAATTCTCAAGAACAAATTAGGTAGCTTTGGAAAATCTCTTCTTTATAAATTAAAATATAATAATATCGCCACCTATTAACTCCAGCCAGAACTATTTATCATACAATGCTAAGGAATTAAGCTTTTATTGCATGGTGTACTGTAATCACTAGAACTTAGCAATTTGCATTGTCAAGTTGATAGCATTATTAAACTGCATGACATACCATAAATATCATGACTTAGTCTATGGATTTGATGGATTATCCAGTTTATGCTAAGCTGTATTTTATCCAGATTATATTATTTACACCTATGGATTTAATTATACCTTTAGTAACTAAGAAGGTATTGTGTGGTTCTTAATAACTATTATTAACACTATCTTACAGAGATGAGATGACTAAGAGATTATCCTCAGGTAACTGTAAATATGTATTATGTATTTTCTTTCCCAACTATATTGGGGTTGGCTTCCAGTCTAACTAGATGCAGCTGAATACCAGTATTTTACATGGAGCGACTGCCTATCCAATATCCACATTACGAACTACAATACCCACCTACAATACCCATTGGCAACCCACCTGACAACCAATCTTTGGTTGTCAGGTAATCTATGAAACTACTCATACAATTGAAAAAATATTTCACTGATTGAAAGCTACACTATTGCAGAGTGCTATTAGGTCGTAGGATATATTTTATGGTAAGTATAGTTGACAAGAGAAGTGGAATAAAAAAGTGACCCTATGGTACCCTACGGAAGGGAAGAGAAAGAAGGGAAAACCCTTGAAAAGATGGCAGGATGACTTGGTGAGAACAGCTGGAAAGACTTGGACTAGACAGGCAAGGAACAGGGAGAATTGGAAGGGGTTAGAGGAGGCCGAAGGGCACACAGAGACTCAGAACTGATATCGAACACAACATGATATTCATTACAAACACTCTGAAAAAAAGGCAATAAATAAATATCTAATAGTTGGTTTCCACGCGCATGGATTCGCAGGCAGAAGTTATTAATAGTTGCCGGGTCAGCGGGATTGTCCGAAAGGGTTACCGCTGGCCCGGAACATAAAGGGCTAAGAAAGGAACACGAGTGGGTTTTAGTCAGTAAGAGTCTGACACTCCCTTCCGCTCCACTCAGAGCAGGAGGGGTCATTTGATGACTTCCCATCCTCAAAAAAAAAGGTATTAATAGTAAATAAATACTAGAGATTCCACCCTATGAATTGAAATCAAAATAAAGATTTTACATAGGTACCAAGGATTTTTGAATGTGTTTTCACAGACAGTTTTTGACATCCTACCACACAGCACAACACAATCCATCAAGTTTTACTGTTGATTTTCATAGACTATTTAACAGATTTTATTTAAAGATAATAGATATCAGTAACACTATGAATAAATTACAATGTTTGCAATGTTAAAATCAACCAAGCTTGACGAAAACGAATTTATATATTTTTTACAACTTAAGTTTTCAATAACAGAATTATATATTCTACTACTGCAGTTGACTATCAAATGTAGCGTTACATTAGATTTAAAACAAGTTTATAGCCAATCTACAATATTATACGAACTTGATAAGTACAAGCACCATAATTATGTTTGTTTCCTTATCCTTATTAAGGAAACAAAAATATGTTGAAAACAGGTTTATAGCTAGAGCAACATCATTGTAACAAGTTTTGTATAATCACAGAATTTTCAAGGGTATTTGAAAAGCAATGAATCTTTCTTATTAATTTGATTGGTGCCGCATGTTTAGATTTTACCTGCTTAGTCAGTGCAAGATGTAGACTCGGATTGAAAAATATTATAAAAGTTTAATTAACTTTCATCATCATCATCATTTCAGCCGAAAGACGTCCACTGCCGGACATAGGCCTACCCCAAGCACCTCCACTTCGACCGGTTCTGTGCTTCAAGCATCCAACGGGATCCTGCGGCCTTCACAAGGTCGTTGAATCACCTTGTGGGAGGCTTTCCAACGCTACGTCTTCCGGTACGCGGTCGCCACTCCAGAAACTTTCGGCCCCATCGCCCATCTGTTCTGCGAGCAATGTGCCCTGCCCACTGCCACTTAAATTTGGCAATTCTTCGGGCTATGTCGATTACCTTGGTTCTCCTGCAGATCTTCTTATTTCTGATTCGATCACGCAGGGAAACTCCAAGCATAGCCCTCTCAATTGCCCTTTGGGTGACTTTTAGCCTTCTTATAAGGCCTATTGTGAGCGACCACATTTCAGTGCCATAAGTCATCACTGGCAACACGCACTGGTCAAAGACTTTCGTCTTGAGACACTGTGGTATATGAGACGAGAAGATATTGCGTAGCTTTTCGAACGCTGCCCAGCCGAGTCGGATTCGACGATAGACCTCTTTCTCGAAGTTAGATCTACCTAACTGGACAGTTTGTCCTAGGTAGGTAAACATACTCGTCCACGACTTCCGAGTGTAGCGTCTCCGATCTTTATGAGAGTGGGTGTTACATGGGCATTTGATATGACCTTCGTTTTGTTCATGTTCATTTTAAGACCCACTCTTTCGGAGGCTCTATTGAGTTCATCGAGTATTGTACTGAGGTCCTCCATAGTGTCAGCCATGACTACGATATCGTCGGCAAACCGAAGGTGAGTTATATAGTCGCCATTGATGTTAATGCCAGCCCCTTTCCAGTCCAGAACCTTGACGACGTCCTCCAGTGCAGCGGTGAACAGTTTCGGAGAGATAACGTCTCCCTGTCTCACACCTCGCTGCAGAAGGATAGGTTTGGAGGTCTGACTGACATAGTGGCGTTTTCGTACAGACACTTCAGCACCTCGATGTACCTACCGATGGTCGATTTGGCACCGTTGAAGAGATTGCTGCACAGCCCATGTCTCGATCGAATCAAAGGCTTTCTCGTAGTCCACAAACGCTAAGCAGCAGAGGGGCTTCTGTATAACCTTTTGCAGCGTATGTATGTGGTTTACGGTGCTAAAGCCTTTACGGAATCCGACTTGTTCGGGAGGCTGGAAGTCGTCAAACCTGCGCGCGAGACGGTTCGTGATGACTCTGGAAAACATCTTGTAGACATGGCTGAGAAGTGAGATGGGCATATAATTCTAAAGAAGGGCATTGTCGCCCTTGTTAAAGAAAAGTATCAACCCACCTCTTTTCCATGCTTGTGGTGTTTTACCCTCGAGTATGACGGAACCAAACAGCTTCTAAAGGGCGTTAAGAACGGGTTTTCCGCCAGCCTTCAGGAGCTCGACCGTAATTCCGTCATCACCTTGGCGTCCGTCATCATCACGGCACCTTGTTGTTTTTGAGCTGCTTCAGAGCCATCCTAATCTCGTACAGGTTGAAGTCCGGGATGTCTTCGGTATAGTGTCGGATCAATCTAGCTCTTGGGTCGTTTGCCAGATTTATAACGGGGTTACTTGTTGACGTGTATAACTGTCGATAGAACCTCTCGATCTCTCTCAACAGCTCAGGTTTGGCGTAAGTATACGATCCTGCCATCATCGACTTCTAGCAAAGAACTTGGAGCCTTTATTTCACTCTATCGCGTCCTTAATACGGTCTGTATTAAAGCGGCAAAGATCGCTTTTCAAGGACTTAGAGATCCGCCTGAGCGGAGCGTAGACTTCATAAATTATAAATTAATTATTTAACTTTAGCAGATCATTATTATGAATCTATAACTGATCTTGATATAAATAAATGTTATAATTTACTTAATTCCTTTAATAATAATAACATATTCAAGAATTCTCAATTGTCATTTTTTTCCTAATTTTACCTTTAAAAGTAATTTTATTCTTTTTGCTGGGTTTTTAGAGGGTCCGTAATTGTAGCTTAGCTTTATAAGATCTTTAAACATTATGTAATGCAAATAAATATATGAATATGAGATTGGCTACAAAGACATGTAACAGCAGCAAATATTTTTGCCAAGTCTTCAAAACAGTTTCATAATTGAACAACTCTTCAATTGTCTATGAAATGTACAGTTGTGCCGACCACAAGCTCTTGTTAATTTTCATAAGAAATTTTGTTTAGTTTCAATTATACCAAAAGGTCAGTACAAGCTTGTGGCACTTTACTATGTACCTTTGCCTGCCTCTTTCAGAAATAAAAAAAGCAAAATTCTTGTAATCATCCTACAGGATTAATTCTTACTGTTTTGGAAATCTTATTTTATCATATGAATCAGAATTAATATTTTTTTATCTGAAACGTTAAACTTTAACCTTTTGACCGCCACAGTCATGTATAGATGACAAATCACGATTAGACTATATGACAGACTTTGACACCGAGGGCACATTTTTGATTTTTTTACATGTGGCGGTCAAAAGGTTAAACAGGAAGCTAATGCTATTGTAGGTGTTTAATACACCTACAATAGCATTAGCCGTCATTAATTAGTAAAATGAACAACATAATGACTCTACTGTGAACACACATTTTATATTAATTGGACACTTGTTGCCCACAACACTCCAAAAGTGACGACCGTTTACAAAAATATTGTTACCATAGAGACTATAAAAGAGAAGTATGTAAATAGTTTTTAATTGCCAATTGTGTTGTAAGATTAATTAATTCACAAAATTAATTGACAAGTCTTCATTATTGTTAATGAGTAACTGTTAAAATAATTAAATAAGTACTATTATAAAATAATAATGGCCTCTTGAAGTGGTAATGGCTTGTACATGTGTTATTATGAATTGGTAATTACTATTTTGACTGTAGACAATCCTAATGTTTTTTTAATGCAGTGTTTTGTATAAATACCTTTTTAAAAGACCAAATGAACCATACCATAAATAAGTGCATTATCAATATTTTAGTTATCTTAATTCCTTACCAACTGTAAAATCACAGCTAAAACTCTTACAATAACTGTATTATGAGAGCAAAGGTGTATCAAATAGTTTCTAATAAACAATGTTAGCATAAACACTAAAAACCAGCGTGATTTAAGTTTCACAATAATGCGATAACAATTAATAATATACAATACAGATACTCACTAATGACCACCGCTCTCATGAATCACGGAGCGCGAGTTAGATACCTAATGAATGCAGTCAACTTTAATGCTTATTGCTACCACGCTAAACGACTATACGAACCAGCATAACAATTTGCTATTGCTATCGAGTACCTTAATAACCTATTAATCGATTTGAATTCTTCCACACATTATTAGAATTTGTGTAACAAGCTTTGAAACGTCACCCTCTGAACGTTCGACCGTCGACGTGAGTGTCAGACAAAAGTACTTACATTAAATTCCTACAATATGCGACGGCGATACGCAGAAGTTGGAATAAAAAATAACGAGCAGTTATCCTTATTTCATAGCGGTGCCAATAAATTATATTTCAATACACGTTTTCTATAATAAATTCAACATTTTCGCTAACCAAAATCGAAATAAACTTGATCGAACTGACGTTCCACTTGACATTGACTATTTATTTGACCGACCGACTGACACTTGGTGTAATGTTGTCACGTACTTTCACTTAGTTCAGAAACCATAAAATGTAATATTTATTACAGTAAAAAACATTTTGATTTTTTCACGAAATTACAATTCAAAGTTATCACAATGAAATACAATGTTATTGTCTATTTTTTTTTAAATATCTATATAAGCATCCGAATTGTGTTGTCCTTTTTTGAAGTCGGTTAATAAAAGAACAGGGTATATTCGTAAGCGTGCGTCAAGACTGGGGCGCAGGGCGAGCGCGGGCACGGTGCGGGCGCGGGTGTAGGAACGCGCGCGGGCTGCCTTTGTGGGGCGTCCGCACTGGAGAGTGGAGCGCCGAGCGCAGCTGCCAATCGTCGCTGCGCCTGCAAAATCCGCTATGTATTTTTTTTTGAAAATCGGTTTTTGATGCTTATTTATGGCTGTTTTAATTTTTCAAGCCACGTACATCTGTAAAATCGGTTTTGTAATAACTCATTTGGTTAAGAAGATAACAAAATCAGCTATGTAATTTTGGTCAAAAACGGACTTGAAAAACCCCCTATGTACACATAGCGCATTTTCGGTTCAAAGCGAGTCCCTTGGAATTGCGCTTTGAAATGACACATAGCGGGTTTATCTGTTGGAACTCGTTGTTGTGTCTTCAGTTAATTAAACACAGCGCAGAATAATTAAACCTTTATTTGGTGTTAAACAAATATATATGTGAGAAAAGATAAAAGATATAGAAAGCGAACTTTGATGGACATACACACGTTGACAACAATAATAAATCTATCAAAATAAATTTTCTTATTGTTCCAAACAACAGTTGTCAATTTTAAAAACAATCTCATTTTAAAATTCACAACCAGCCTGTCTACAAATTAATGTGACAGACATGAGGTTACATATGTTTGCTCCAACACTCCTCCTTAATCTCGTGTCCATTCACACACCATACATGTTTATCAAACACACACACCCATACCTCTCACACACCACTGAAACTTCTCTCTTGGAAGTGGTTTCGTTAAACCATCTGCGACCATGCATGTGGTTTCCTTATACTTCAGTATCACCTCATTATTTACAATTGCCTCACGCACAAAATGATACCTCACATCTACATGCTTAGTACGTTGGTGATGTACTGGGTTTTTGGCAATAGCGATGGCAGACTGACTATCACTGAAAATGGTCACGGCTTCATCCAATTTGTAGCCCTGTCCATCAGTTACTTCGGCTATAAACCTTCTCAGGAATATTGCTTCTCTTGCAGCTTCTGATAGCGATACATATTCTGCCTCTGCTGTACTAAGAGCTATTGTTCTTTGTTTCTTGCTCTCCCAGCTGATTGCGCCACCTTGCAATATGAAGACCAAACCAGAGTATGATCTCCTATCAAACTCTCCAGCATGATCTGCATCTGCATATCCTTCTAGAGGTCCATTCTGTCCTTTTAAATATTTTAGACCATGACTCTTAGTGCCCTTGAGATAACGAAGTACTCGTTTTGCTGCGATCCAATGACTCTCGTCAAATGAATTATTAAACTGACTCAAACTGTTCACTGAATGAGCAATATCTGGACGTGTGCACACAGCAAGATACATAAGAGAACCTATCAATGCTCTATATGGTAGGTCATCTCTTGACTTGTGTTCTGATGGAGGCTTCTCTAGCCTTTGTCCAGTTACTTCCGGCGTTGAAACTGTCTTTGCATCTTCCATGCCAAATTCTCTAAGCAACTTTTCGATATATTTTTCTTGATTGAGGTTTATGCTATTCAAATTTTGTTTAATTTGAATACCAAGCATCAACTCTGCCTTGCCAAGATCTTTCATATCGAATTTCGACATAAGCTCTTTCTTCACTACCTTCATTTCTGTTAAATTGTTCCAAAATAGCAGAATGTCATCTACATAGACAGCCAGGATTATTATGTTCTTTCCTCTAGTCCTAGTGTAGACGCAGGGTTCATTTAAGGATCGCTTAAAGTTTAGCTTCCTCAGTTCCTCATCTAATTTTATGTTCCAACTTCTTGGAGCCTGCTTCAGTCCGTATAATGACTTCTTCAGAAGACACACATAGTCCTCTTTTCCTTTTTGTTCAAAACCATGTGGTTGTTTCATGTAAACAACTTCATTTAAGTTTCCATTTAGGAATGCAGTCTTAACATCCATCTGATCAATTTGAAGATCCAATTTAGCTGCGAGAGCTATTAAAGTTCTGAGTGAGCTGTGTCTCACAACTGGTGCGAAGGTCTCATGGTAATCAATGCCTCTCCTTTGACTATATCCCCTTGCTACCAGGCGTGCCTTATACCTATATCCGCCCACCTCTTCTTTGATTCGAAATATCCATTTAGAATCAACGATGTTGTAAGGGTACGCTGGTGGTTTGACCAGTGTCCAGGTATTGTTTTTTTGTAGAGCATCTAACTCCTCCTCAATTGCTTTTCTCCAATTTTCTTTATCCATGCGTGATAAAGCTTCATCCACTGTCAGTGGAAAAACACTTTCAATAGCTTGATATGTGATGTGATCCGGAAATTGTTTAGGTTTCCTCTCTCTTAATGGATATCTTCTCTCACTAGGAAGTACCGGCTCTGGTTGTAGTACCTCTTCGTCTCTTTCATCAAGGGATTCCCATTCATCACAGCTTTCTGTTTCATTGCCATTAGATTCTTCATTTTGATCTAAATCATTTGTATTTATTTCTCTTACAGTCTCATTCTGTTCTTGAAGTTCTTCTTCACTTTCTATCACAGTGTTTGTTGGTACAACTGGTGGATTTTCGTGTTCAAAAACTATAGATATCTCATCTTTCTTTGTTTCTGAACTTCTCTCTATGGGTTGAAATTGATTTTCGAAGAAAACAACATCTCTTGCTTTATGTACCATCTTGGTTTCTGGATCAAACAAACGATATGCTTTCGCATCTTCACAGTATCCAATATGAAGCAACTCTTTGCTCTTCGGATCCCACTTGGTGCGTTTTTGTTTAGGTATGTGCATAAACGCTTTGCATCCGAAAACTCTGATATATGTCAGATTTTGTTTCTTTCCAGTCCAAGCTTCTTCAGGCGTTTTATTCCTAACAGCTTTCGTTGGTGATCGGTTTTTCAGAAAAACAGCTGTCTTCACAGCTTCTGCCCAAAACTTATTGCTTAATCCAGCTTCTTGGATCATGCTCCTAGATTTTTCAACGATTGTTCTGTTTGCCCTTTCTGCTACACCATTCTGTTCAGGTGTATATTCCACCGTTAATTGATGTTTGATTCCGTACTTCTTCATGAAATCATTCATCCGAGTATTTACATATTCTTTGCCATTATCTGACCGTAAAGTTTTTAACTTGTTTCCAGTCTGTAATTCCGCAAAAGTTTTGAATTCTTCAAGTTTATTAAATACTTCACTTTTACATTTAAGAAGATATACGAAGGTTTTACGCGTATAATCATCTATAAACGTTACAAAATATTTGAATCCGCTAAATGACTCTTCAGCCATTGGTCCGCAGACGTCAGTATGTACTAGCTCAAGTACACTGTCTGCTCTATTTGCTGGACTGCTTTTCTTGAATGGTTGTCTGGTTTGTTTTCCTTTCAGACAAGCTACGCACTCTAGTGTATTAGAACTGTTAGAAAAACTCACCCCTGTCGCCATGATATTGCGTAATAGTTTAAGATTACGTACTCCAAGGTGACCCATTCTTCTATGCCATAAGTCCATCTCATCTCCACTGATAGTAGTCGCCAGCGCTGTGTGCTTTAAGCTTTGCTTTAATTTATACACACCATTTTCCTCTACACCTATAAGTAAAGGTTCGCCAGTTATTTCACAATTACTACTCTTTACTACGTTAAAACCTCCCTTGTAGAATACTACCTTAAGATCTTTCTTAGTGACAGCACTAACGCTAAGTAAGTTTGCAGCTAATCTCGGGACATACATAGCATTAATTGTAACATTCGGTTTCGTACATACCACTGTGCCACTTCCAATACCTTGCAACCTTTCTCCGTTTGCACACGCTACAGTCACTCCCCTTTCATACTTCTTCAAATCATGTAACCATTCACGCCTTGAAGTCATATGATTAGAAGCTCCCGAGTCAACAATCCAAAAATCTTCTGAAGTTGAAGTCGACATCGCCAAAGCTGTAGATGCTTCATTTCTCTTCTTGCTTGGATTGTCTGGACAATTTCGCTTTATGTGGTCCGTTGCAAATGAAACATTTAAACTTTTTCTGTTGTTTTTGTTTAAAAGTATTTTTCTTTGTCACAAGAGCATGATTGTTTGCACTCGTAGTCGCTGTATGTGTATCCTCCATTTGGTAAAGTTTAGTTTTCACATAATCCGTAGTAAGCTCAATATTTGAATTTTCAATTGCTAATCTCATAGCTTGAAAATTATCTTTTAAACCTTGAAGCATTAGGGCAGCCAATAATTCGTCATCTATTTCCTTTCCTAGATCACACAGTTTTTGTGCAGTCGTCATCAATGCCGAAATATAATCTCTTATAGTCGTGAACTGCTCCAGTTTAAGACTAACTAGTTTTGACAGCAATCTGCAGCGATTATTTAGCCCTTTATCTTCGTATGCTTTCTCTAAAGCTTTCCAAGCCTCCTTGGCCGTCTTTGCTTGACGCACATGAATTAGGCACTCTGGTTTTATCATCAAGCATATTTTACTCCTTGCTTTTTGATCTCTCTTTTTGCCTATCTCATCAACGGGCGTAGTATGTGTATACTCCCATAGATCATCGTGTATTAAATATAATTCCATCACAAATTTCCATGAACTATAGTTAATGGCACCATCTAGTTTCTCAATTGACGCCATGCTCAAAGAATCATTCTTACTTACAGTTACTGCTGAATGATTTTCGCCGTTTTCAATCATTTCTCGGTTTATTTGGTTTCTGGGCCCATAACCTTTGTTGGAACTCGTTGTTGTGTCTTCAGTTAATTAAACACAGCGCAGAATAATTAAACCTTTATTGTTGTCAACGTGTGTATGTCCATCATTATCAAACATACAACAACGATACTACTAGACTAATTTGGTAAATCCGCTAAGTATTCTAGGAAGCACAAAAATGCAAACTATTTGGTAAAAGCATAAATCCGTCATGTGATGAAAAGTCAGGTACTTAGCGGTAATTACGACCCGAAAAAAAACCGCTATGTGCCCAAATTCACTTAAAAAAATTCTAGCTCCTGGAATATCATAGTAAATGGCGAAAAATAAATATTTCTGAATGTCCCGACATAAAGTCTAATTTTCTGCATATTTAGTTTTAATATAATATTAACAGTTTGAAAAAGAAACAGTTTTTTGCTTCTCCTGAAAAGTTGAATTTTTATCCATAGCGGATTTTGCAGGCGCAGCGACGCAATATTACTTTCCTCTATGGCAGCTGCGTTCTGTTCTGCGTGTTGTCGTGTCCAGTGCAGTATCACCAAATTAAATTTTACGTAAAAACCGAAGCACCTCAAAAATACTAAATATCTTATCTGAATGAAATATAATAAACAAAATCCGGGTAAATTCCCTGAATATTAATGTTCGCGGAGACGATCGCTACGGTGTTACCATAGTTTTTTATCCAAAATATACTTACTTCCGCCAATATACCTACAAAAATACTAAATTACTGATGCTCGGGAAAGTCGATAAAATATACCCGCGCCCCAGTGTGGCCAAGCGCTAATACTCATGTAGGTAAAAAGGGGGGAATTCGTTTTAATAAAAAATTCTTATCCTTGTGTCTATAAACTTGTATATAGAGATCAGTGGCCATGGTCTTCTTGGCAATAGGGTAAATAGTATTTCCACCACACTAAATCTCGTCTCTTATTTCAGAACGAAACTGCGTTTAGTTACCACATGGAAAAGCCGAAAACATGGAAAGATTAATAAAACGCAATACCTACCGGCGCTACCGCAATCAATCAGTGTCAGGAGTTTTTGGCGGGATTTCTTCGAGTGAAGTCTAGTTGGCTGTTTTAATTATTCGCAAATTGATTCCTAGTGGATATTGTGATGTAAAATTGGTGTAGTTTTGTATCTCAAGTGTCTGCGCAACTGGACAATATGTGGAATCATTGAAACAGACGCGATCCCGGTAAAATGGAGCTGAGAATTTTTTTGTAGCTTTGGCTACCTCAGCGAAGTTTACCGGGAAACTTGATTCGATACATTTGCTGCCAAATACTCCTAATACATTAGAATGTGTACACCCATATTCTAATGTCATGTTAGACTCAAAAAAAAAATAGTAACTGATGACTAGGCGGCATGGTCTCAGACCTTAGCCTTAAAAAAAAAAAAAAAAATCAATCAGTGTCAGACAGATGTCAGTTGATGTTTGAGGTTATGTGAAGCGGGGGTCAATGTATTCATAACAAAAATCAAAATACGATCAAAATGCCTCTTGATTACCGAAGATTCAACGGACCTGAAGACAGTGTATCATACAAGCGTTTCACTAAAGGCTATTTGAAGACCTACGATGAACTTTACAAAGAGTTGCTGGATGATAAAGGAGTTCGTAAAGATGGGCGCGCTTTGTCCGAAGCGCGTAGCATGTGTATGTTTTGTATGTACTGGTTTGATTTTAATGACCTATTGTGTATGAAAACTGTGGATTTATAACTTCAATATTGCATTTCAGTCGCTAGGACGGACATGGTGTCGCAGGCAAAGGGATCCTCTTACGTTGAACTGAGAAAAACAAAGGTCGTTTGCTCTGTGTTCGATCCGCGGGAAATTCCCCACCAGAATGAGTTCAGGTATTCAATAATAACTTATTGATGAAATTCACACAATCTAGCCTACCACAAAACTGAGAGGAAATCACACTGTTGAATAAAAGTTTAGTATCTTTTACAAAGTTCTATCGCATTGTATTTATATTTCAGCCATACAATTTTTTATACCCAAAATCAACAACATAACTCCAAAACTGTAATTGACGAGTGCTTTGTATCCTTACCCTCATTAAAATTATATTTTCAGTCAACTTGGTCAAATATTTTGCGAGGTGAAATTCGCGCCATTTTCGTGTCCACGCAGACGGCGGCCGCATGTGCCTGATGCTGAAGAGAAAGCTCTGTCTGTTGCACTCAGGAAAGCCCTGGAGCCTACTGTGTGTAGACACATGTTCCCTAATTACCAGGTAAAGGCATTATTTATTTAAATTGAGAAAATGAATGTGACTGCCAGTACCTGTTGTGGGGTGCATATAATCTTTTTCGAGTGAGGGTAGAAGAAAATGTATGGTGCAGTCAGCACTGACTTCAGCCTGCTATGCTACCAACTTACTCTATATGAGTTATTCATTTAATTAGATCATGTTGATATGAGAGAAGTACTAATACAATGATAATATGACAAAAATGCTCCTCTCAATGCTCTTGGATCACCTTTAACACATTGAAGGACACTGAACGAGACATAATAGAAGTTTTATTGTTATTACGTCGAGGGGCGTTAAGTGTCCCGCAAAGTGTTAAAGAGTATTTTATTAAACTATGCTACCAATAAAGCAGTAATGGGTTCCAAAATACAAAAGTCAATGAAAAATTCCTAACTCTTGTTATGAATTTCACTTTCCATAAATTCTTGGTAATTTTCCAAAGAAAGGTTTTCTTCAACCTCTTTGGTTATGGATTTCCCCAAAGCTCCCACAGCCAGTGGCGTATTTCCCCTAGGGCCAAAAGGGCCATGGCCCGGGGCGGGAGCCTGCGAGGGCTGGTGCAAGCCGCACCACCTATTTGCCGATGCCGCTGTACTAACATACTTATAAGCTATGGTAGCATAAAACCACAGGAAGGTACTTTCTTGCTTCATCCTTTTCAGTAGTCGGGTTTTTTCATACTTTTTACAGCACAGAGTGTGCTTTTTCAGTAGTCAGGTTTTAGTTTTTGAACATATTTTTTCCTTTTTTCCATAAATTTATGAGGGTGGCAAACTTTACAGGCTCAGGGCGCTGAATCTTAAAATACGCCACTGCCCACAGCTCTATTTAAATAAAACATACAGCACATTCCTGTTTGTGTTACCTTTAGCTTAAAGGTAATATTGTTATGATATATATTATGATTACCACCAATAAAATTCTATACTATATAAATCAATATTGTCTTATGTTTACCTAATGAATAGGCGTGGCGACAGTATCAAATAATCAAAGATTTAATGATTTTAGGGGAAAGTACATATTAAAAGGATTTAAAACACTGATTTAGTTTTATTTAAAAACTTGAGATTAATCGGATTTTCACTAAAATAAAAGATGAAAATACGGCATTCGGCCATTTTGACTGAAACGCCAATCACAGCGCATGACGTCACGCCTATGTAAACATCACTTGCGTTTTGTTGACTACTACCGATTACGTATTTGGATCGATTTTTTATTAATTTAAGTGTAATTTATCCACTCTACTTGACTCTACAACACGAATCTATAACAACATGGTTTCGCCTTGCGAGCTTTAACCATTGAACTCTTATTATTTGCTTGTTTGGGACATATATAAACACCTTGTTGGGAGTGGTTATTGATGTGTTTTTACACTGAGGCACTGCACACCACTTATACACTTTGGAATTCATTTTTATCAGATGAAATATGCAATGTTTGTTTTGTCAACACGCGCAGTCAGAGGAAAGGTATACACTAAACGTAAAATGTGTCAGCTTGACACATTTGACGTTTAGTGTTTACCTAGGCGTGACATCAGACCCGACGCCATGACACTGCGAGCTGTTTTCGCGCGCTATTGAAAAAATATTAGAAAAATGTCTTTAAACTTCGTTCAACTTTAGTTTATAACCGAAATATAGGTTTTTTCGTAAATAGTAAATGTGTATGTACATTACGGAAGAGGATTTCAAAATCATTCGTCATCCCTATTAAGTATGTTAGCATGCAAACTACCACTGATAAAGAACAATGTATGTTATCAAAATAGTAATTAACAAACTATGAATGATGATCATGGTCCAATCACAAATGACTTACTTATTGTATTATTTTATAGTGCCCAGTCCCATGTTTATTAGGTACGGTCAGCTACAAAAGTCGATTAACACTTCAGTTTTTTTAATGTCAGTTATTGAGCCAAATATTTGTTGCAAAATAATTGCAGCAGTACAATGCAATTTTGAACAAATATTTTGCTCAATAACTGAGATTAAAAAACTGAAGTGTTAATCGACTTTTGTTGCCGACTGTACACACAGTTAGGGCCAAACCACACGGGCGGCGCGGCTGCGGCGCGGCGCTTGAGCGGCGCCGCTGCGGTTTTCTACATACAAAAATGCATTGTAGCCACATGGCGCCGTGCGGTGTGCTCCGGCGGCGCCGCGCCGCGCGCGCATCGGAATCGAGACGAGGCGGGGAGGGGTGTAAGCAGAGCGGAGCCGGAGCGGCGCTGCTCGCAGTTGTTTGTAGTATTACAGACTGTCGCATAGCGATGGGCAACCCCTCATTTTGCCGCCGCTGCGGCGCCGCCGCGGCTCCGTAGAACGTTGCGACGCCGCTCTGCCCGTGTGGTCGCCAGCGCGGCGAAATGGCTTGCGGTGCGGCGCCGCACCGCCCGTGTAGTTTGGCTCTTAGACATCAAGCTATTTCCAGTTTTAGTTGACCTCACATTGTATAGGTTTTTCTTACAATCAGATGTCAGCTTATACTGGTTATGTGTAGCTTGAAAGAAGCTTGCCTGTACTTGTGAGTCATGTGCAAGAATATTCAAAAAAATCTGACAACCAGTCTTACCTAGGGGTTCGCGTTACCCACGCACAACTGGGTTGTGGAGGTCAGATACTAAGTCGCTCCTTGTAAAATACTGGTAATCAGCTGCATTTGTTAGACTGGAAGCCGACCCCTACATGTTGGGAACAGGCTAGGCGGATTGATGGATTTTTGAGTCATGTGCAAGCTAATGGAAATATTTACTTACTAGGATGTACCTCTTAGCAAGCGAATACTTCACTTATAAATACTGAAAATGCCATCTTCTTACACAGGTTGATGTCTTTATATACATTCTGGAAAACGATGGAGCGTGTCTGTCAGCTGCAATCAATGCTGCTGGCCTTGCCTTAGCTGATGCTGCCGTCCCAATGTATGACATAATAACATCCTGTTCCGTTGCCATAGTTGGGGACAAGATGTTTGTGGACCCAACAGAAGCTGAAGAAAATTTAGCCGTTATTAGCCCAAAGACTGCTACAAATCATGGAGTACTAACAATGTCAATGCTATCCGAATTGAAACAAATATCAGACTTCACACAAGTAGGGTCCATGGATGTCGAGTGTATTGCGAAAGCCATGGATATTTTAGAACAAGAGTGTGCAAGACTCGTGCCTATGATGCAAAAAGTGCTTGTTGCAAATGTTTTAAAGTGTTTCGAACAACAGAAGAGGTTGGAGAAGGAAGCAAACGAAAGGGAGCAGCTTTTAAACGCCAAGATGGAAGAATGGAAGAAATTATTAAATTTTGCATGAGATTTAAAGTCTGTTTTATTTTATCTACTTACCTAATGATGCTTGCTTGCTCTTAGCATGACAGCTTGCTCAACAGAACATGTAACATGAAAATCATGAAGTAGGAAAACTTAGTATATTTTCCTTTTAGGAAAAGGTAACAATAGAAAAGATATTACAGGTAATATTTTTGTAAGTACTTATGTATAGAAAATGTATTGACAACAATAATTTATTTTGTTGTTGTAGACTCCAATACATTTTGAAAAAGTAAGCTGATTAGGGGAAAGAAGTTCATATAAAAAATCATCATTTTGACTGTATATTAATTTAATGGGAATTTTCGCAACATCTTTTCATACAGTACCTATTGCATAGTTTCATTACAAAAGGGAACTTAAAACTAAATGAATACATCAGCGCATATTTTAATCTTCAGGCTTCTCTGGAGGGGGACCGCAGGGTTGAAGCATTCTTTCCATCAGGTTGAATTTCACTCTGGCCTTTGACTCGTTTTCAACAATAGCAAAGTAACTTAGCAGATCAGGGTGTCCCATGTAACTGCAGCACGAATCACGGTGCTGATTGGTTAACCATTCATACTTTGTCGTATCTGCGTGCCCTGTACCGATGTATTTGCTCTGAAGATGCTCAAGTTGACTGTGGATGTTGTATCTTTCACCCATTTTTACTGCAAAACAAGTTTTGAGGTTAGATTTCGAAAATGTTGCATTAAATCTCTGAGGTCTTTACAGGAAGTAAAGACCATTCTGTAATTGTATTATTTACCTGTAGCTGTTAACTGCTTTCACAAATTTTATAAGGTTTTGTCGTGAATGTTTACAAACCAAAGCGGCAAACAAACCCCAACAAAGAAACGTCAAAGAATGTATCGAGTGTACTCTGTCTGTGATCGGACGTATCGGTTGAAGTCTACCAAAAGTACTCTGTCTGTGGTATGTGATGTGGTTCTTCTCTTCAGATTCAGAAGATGGATTTTATGACTTGTCTGTCAACCAACAGTGTCAATTACTGTCAGCTGTGTTCAGTGTTGCCATCCGTACCGAACTAAAAACAGCAAAACAAACATTAAAAAAACAGTAAATAGAAATAAAGTATTTTTATTCTTAGTAACTCTACTAAGAATAAAATACTTTTTGATTATCCGAAAATAAATACCCTGAACACTTACATTTTTATAAATTTTGGATTAAACATCCGAATGAATGGACAGTAGACCTTGTTAGTACCCAACCCACACCGAAAGCGAAACCCAAGCATTTTGGATTTTTGCTTCAAATGACGCCTAAAGTAGAAATATGGAGTAAAACAGAAAACAAGGATGCCATAAGGAAAAAAAAGGTAAGTCTACTGTTAAAATAATAGTGTTGGCAACACTGACTGTCAGTTACAGAAAATAAATACAGGTCTGTGGTCAGACAGGCTCAGACTTATCAAGGAACAAAACCAAATCTGTCGTTATCATTGAAAATTATCTCGTATGATACTTGGGACATGGAAAAATGGACATTCACAAGAATTTGAAGAATAGCATTTTAGATTTTTAACAACCGTTTTAGAATCGTTACCCACGTATAAAAATGCTGGAAACTTAGACAATTTTAACTTATGAATGGTTTAAGGCTGGCAACCGCAATGGTAGCTTTTTGTAACTTAAAAATATCCGAACGGACTTTGACTCTAAAATTGACGTAATAAAAAAGGCAACGACTGCCAGGCGCCATTTTCAAATTTGTTTGATCGATTATTCTGCAATTGAGAGAAGTTTAATTTCTAAATATGTATTTTTAAATAGTTTTAACCATGAATAAACCACCGAAACTAACCGACTTAAAAGAGAGTGAAGAAAAAATGCGCAAACAAGCAAAAACAATAATACGACAAAGAACCTCAGATGTCTTGAAAAAACAAACGCATTTATTTATGCATGAGAAGGGAATAAGTAAAATAGTAAGTTCCAATAATTGTTTTATCCTATTGACTGCAACGTTAATTCCCAACAAGTTTATCCTAATAAAGGAGCAGCTTTATTGTAGCGTACGTAAAGCACACATAACACATTAGTGGTAAGTAAGGTAACACCTTGGACGTTTTCGCCCTCACCGCTACGGCATAAGGACGCTGACAATTTCAAATTGTTACCAACTGGCTCGCTCGTATTCGATTCGCCGGCGCATCTGCCACCCCTATGGCGAGTTGGAGGCATATCAATAATATTTCAGGATGATCTTCATGTCATCGTCCAGGTTTTCTGGTTAATTGGCGGTTTTAATGTTATTGATTTCTGTAATTGGTGCTTTCATAACTTTAAAAACAATGTTCTTATCCTACTATCCTACAAATATTAGGTATAAATGTGAAAGTTTATATGTTTGGATGTTTGTTACTCAATCACACAGAAACGGCTAAACTGATTTGGATGTTTGGCACACAGATAGTTTATAATTGGATAAACTGGATTAACACATTTTTATTCCAGGCAGTACGTTCCCGTGGGATAATTACCGATCGCCACGCGATCGAAGCCGCGGGCTGAAGCTAGTATTACATAAATCTTTAATACCTCTTTCAGCCTGTCCCTAAGTGTCCAAACCACGTAATATACGCCTATTACCACAATAACCAGCTAGCAAAAATCGAAAATTTAGATCATTTATACAACGTTACCCATTTACATTTACAATGGAACAAAATTACCAAAATGGAAGGTCTGGACTCGTTACATTGTTTAAAAAAGCTGTATTTGGGCAACAATAGAATAAGCGTTGTAGAAAATCTGGAAGGCTTGAAGTATTTGGAAGAATTACACATAGAAAAGCAGAATTTGGAGAGTCCAGATGCCCTGTGCTTTGATCCGAGGACCCTTATTTATATTGGTGTAAGTATGACTTTTTGTCAAACTGCAGTAAGTACGTTTTTGTACGCCAATTATCGTAACTGCATTTTTTTTTGTTTTAGGCCTCCTTAAGAATACTAAATGTATCTGAGAACAAAATTTCGGATATGACATGGGTGAAGCCTCTGAGACGATTGGAGGTGCTTGTGGCCAAGAAGAATATGCTGCATGATCACCAAGTAAGTATCTGACTCAATGAGAACTTAAAACTAATGCTTCTAGCATGCACATTACCACATACTGCTGGCGTAATAAGCAGAAACGTGTTTATCAAGCATTTTCACAAACCGAAGATCCTGAGCTGCACGACTACTGACAAATGCGTGCACTGAATGGACAGGTCCACCATTTGGTGGACCTGTTCATTCAGTGCACGCGTGGTTCTTTCATCAAAAAACCATTTGATACACCAATCTACCTTTCACATGATCTGACCAAGATTATGTCTGGACTTCAAAAGAGACTGACGTCTAACATTGTTTCGGCCTTTCTTCTCAAAGTAGTCAGATAGGAAACGCCGACCTCGTCTAGTTTTTAAAATATGATTGACGTGTAAAAGTCTTTGTACAACAAACCTACTTACCAGGAATAAAACCATTATACAATACAATACAATACAATGTATAACAAACCTACTTACCAGGAATAAAACCATTTGTCATGCTTATCATTATTTTTCGTTCAAATAGCCTGTTTGGCATCTAATGCTTCTATATGCGCTTCAGGCCGTTGCTGATAACTTGTGCACACTGCTGAGTTTAGTGGACATCAATTTTCTGGGCAACCCCATGAATAGGAAGCATCGGTATAAAGAGACAATCATCGCGAGGTGTTCACAACTACGTATGTAAACCCACTATTTTATTTATTGCATTTCGGCTTTTTGTATTTACATTTTCGTCTTATTAAATTTTATCGACCTACTTAAATTTTAATTGTTTATTAAAATTTATTTATATTTATTATGTTTTCTATTAATTTATGTCGTATGGAAATAATAGATGTTCTTTACCTGAAATAAATGAATTATATATTATTATTATTAAATATTTATTGCAGGCGTGCTGGATACCATAGTCATTCACAATACGTCGAAAACCTTCATGCAGAACTTTGACAAGGTAGTCCGTCTGCGTCAACTACATGAGAAGAACAAAATCGAGACTACCCGCAAGGGGGTCGAAGATTTCTTCGACCTCAATATGCTGCCCGGACCGAGAGCCCACAGTGCTCTCTCTATTTCTGAGTTCTCTAACCAGAAACCTAGATGTAAGTACAATGCTAAATCTACTATAAGGGGACTAACGTCGCCATCTTGTATTTCAGCACAATTTCTTTGATACTGTTTGCCAACATCACCCTCCTGTCCTCCGGTGGGCCAATTATATCCTTGTATAGTCCAACTCACGAAAGAAATCTCGTAGACGCAGCGCTACTGTCGTGTGACGTAATCATAAATAATGATTTATTCATCTAACTCGACATCGTATTATTACAGACATGGTTAGTAAAATGCACAATCTTAAATAGAGGAAGGTGTCTAAAGTAGGAGGGTTGCTGTAGGAATGTTGCTTACTAAGTAATAATAATTAATTCCACTAATTGCCGCGGAAATTCTTTCGTGAAACAGACTCTAGCTAGCCATTTTGTAGGCCATAAAAGAGGAACTAATAAGTTGCGTTTTAGGCTAGTAATCCAAGGTCTAATGTATTGCAAGATTTGTAGACCGAATTTCCCGCCTTTGTCTTCAGGTTATGACAAAAGGTAGGTACGACATTTTGCAAAAGTCATGTTTTACAACATTCATAGGAGGGAGGTATTATTTGATCATTTATTGTTTACTTGAGCTACATGTTTTTGTTATAGTAACGGCATTCGATTCTACCTATACGTTTATGCCTCGTGCGTTCTGGCGAACTCGAGCAACGCCCTCTCCCCGTGAGGGCATAGCGCCACCTTTGGAGCCTCCGCCGCCACCGAAACAGCCCCCAACTGAAAATGAAGGACCTCCCATCAAGGGAATATTGAAGAAACCCATGCCTATGAAATTTATTTGATCATTAATTATTAAAAATTTGGAACTAGTATTTACTCCACAAAATCACGTATGTGCCTGATTAAAATATCGAGTATGATTTTTTTTAAATAGTATCATTTGCGTTCCTTTTAGACGAATTTTAGTAGAAATTTATTTAGTTCACATCATTACTTAGAAGCGCGTTCTGACGGCAATGATGGCACAGTGAACATCATGCTGCGACGTCCCTTTTAAATTTTATTGAAATTTAAAATATCAATTTGTCATACAATCTACCTATACTAATAACACGGAACAAATAAATCTGTTCCGTGACTAATAGTAATAACACGGAACAAGTATTAAAGCTGAAGAGTTTGTTTGTGTGTTTGTTTGTTTGAACGTGCTAATCTCTGGAACTAGACTACCAGTCGTATTTTAAAAAATATTTTTGAAGTTGAGCAAGTTGTTCACAAGAGCCTTTGGAACCGAGCAAAAAAATAAAAAGAAAGAACGCTAAGCGAAAACGAAGTAATGACGCGTGCAGCCGTTGCCGTTTGTTCCCGTTCAGTTACACCATGCTGTGTTACACTTTTAAGTTTTACTCATCCATCATCATCTGCCTAGCCTTATCCCAACTATGTTGGGGTCGGCTTCCAGTTAACCGGATAAAGCTGAATAGTACAGTATTTTACATGGAGCGACTGCCCATCTGACCTCCACAATCCAGTTACTGGGTAATACGATGATACCCCTTGGCCCTTGGTAAGACTGGTTGTCAGACTTTCGGGCTTCTAACTACCCGTAACAACTGTCAAAATTGTAAAAAAAAAAGTGAATTGAAAAACAACGTGGCATTGAGTTACAGTGTTACTTGTCGGGATATTTTCTCCTAGTGTACAACATGGTGTAACTGAACGAGAACAAACGGGCGTTGCGATGCGGCGCGCGCGGCGGGGTGGGTCTGGGGAACAAGAAATTTCACGCGGGCGAAGCCGCGGGCAAAGTTAAGTTATATTACTATTCGCCGTGAGGTGCCGCCAGTGGGCGCAGGTCCAATCTGATTGCGATCAATCCTGATCGCTATCAGATTGGACCACGGTGTTGTACGCACATCAAGCTACCCGAAACTGTCAAATTTAGTATTTTATTTAAGGTCCTACGAAACACTAGATTTTAAAGTAGACCGTAATTTGAGCCTCCTAAAATGAAAAGTTACAACCCAAAAAAGCCACCCTAAAGTGCAAACCTGTGGATATGTATCTATGCTCGAGAACTCACTCGAGACCTTATTGTTATGGGCTTAGGGTGGATTTGCAGACGTGTTTCTGCGAATTCACCTTTAAATTGGATTTTTTGGGATGGCTAAACGGAATATAATTCAAAATAAAAAAAGGTATACAACCCGAATCTCTTTAAAGTAAGAGTGAACAGGCTTCTTCTGGGTGAGCTCACTCCATCGTAGACTTTGTCTCTGTCATCTCTGACCTAGACTAGAGTCAAGAGCAAACCCATTTCAAATAAAAAAAAAAAAAAAAAAAAAAAGGTGTTTGGTTATTGGTACCACCTTTTAGTATAACTTTCAATACCAAAAAACAATAACACACCATTTTGCTACCTTTAGTTATATTCCGAATTATGCCATAATCGCACACAGCGCTCACATGAATAATTTGCGTTCCGACTTGAATAACGATTATGGCAGCCGAGAGCTGCTTTCAACAAATCGGAACGCTCGTAGACGCTCGTTCAGTGCTCGCTCAACGTCAAAACGATATCACAGTATTTCTTTGTGTATTAAACACCACTTTATTCTTCTTCTTAGGTTAGGTGGCAACTGTAGCCAGTAGTACAATTTTGAAAATGCCACGTTAGTATAAAGATATGATGCGATTCAAAACAAAACAGCGCAACTGTCATTTTTGACAGCGCCCATTATTTTAGGGCATGGTCGGCGTTATTGCAAGATGGTGCATGTCATGACGTCATCTATGACGATTCACGGGACATCGTTATCGCGCTCACGCTAATTCGGAACTGGTATAAGCACGTTCAAAATGGTTACAGCGCGACTCGGAACGCACCCTTTGTCTGTTTATGTCGGTTTTGACCTGAAAGTTTAGTTACCAGGTCATAAAATTCAATTTAAAAAAATTATATCGGTGTCAAAGTCACGTCAAATTCAAAAACTAGGTTATGTTTACGAAAAAGCGCGGGAACCTTGAAACGTACAAGGCGCCAAAATTAATATCGTTTTCAAAAAAATTGTTATTATTGTATATTTCTTTGTATATTTTGGGAAGAATTATAAATATTAAATCTATAGTTAGTGTTAATAGTTGTAAATAGTGATTTGAAGATGGGGGGAAGTAAAAAGCGGAAAAAAGCGGAGCCCCCTGACGATCGAGCATCAGTGGATACTTCTTCTGACTCTGACGAAGACTGCAGCAAGAAGTATAGCATATTTAAAGTTCCAGGGTATTCAAGGAAGTACCCTGAAAACAGTAAAAAATCCGAGTATATCGTGTTCTTATCTCATCAGAATGAGAACAAAATATTTACAGACAAGGATAGGCTGGCCATATCCCATGCCATACGGAAATATTGTGTGACTGGGATACTACATTTGAGGTCAATAAATAAATATAAAATTGGTATCACTTTCGATCTCTCTAATAATGCCAATGTTTTCCTACATAATAAAAAACTTTTAGAAGAAATGGGTTATAAAGCAACAATACCTGCTGTCGATACCGAGGTGACTGGGGTTCTTACCTCAGTCCCTACGGACTTATCCAATAAAAGAATCTTTGCGTTAATTGGAAGTTCCAGAAATGTGATACAAGTGAGGCGCTTCATGCGCCGAATGCAGAGTCAGAGTGAGGGTGGTGCGGTCACATACCAGCCCACTCAAACTGTCGCGGTGACTTTTGCATCAACAGAGTTGCCACAGTATGTATATCTAGACTCTTGGAGACATGAGGTAAGCGTGTACGTTCCTCCTGTAAAGCAGTGCCTTCAATGCATGAAGTTTGGGCATATTGCTAAATACTGTAAAAATGATATAATATGCTCCATATGTACATATAACCATAGTTTTAAGATATGCAAAGAAGACCCTAAAAACGCAAAATGCGCCAACTGTGGTGGCAATCATGTCGCCATTTCAAACACTTGTCCCCAAAAAAAACAGAAAATTGAGGAAAGTAAAATTAAATCCAGAGCCGTCAAGTATTCAGATTTGTTCAATGAAAATTCATTTCCGCAATTAACACACAAAAGTATTGAAATTCAGATTATGAACTTATCTAAGTCAGATTTGTTGGGGGGGTTTGTGTTTGCAAATTTATGTTTTGGTTTCAGCAACATGCTTCGCTGCTTACTGCTTGGCTTGGTTTTGTAGACGCAAACCTACCTTGTCTCCTCCATCAGAGGCGGCAGGGTGGCGTGGTCTTGAGGGAGAGCGCAGCGGTCGTGTAGATCCTCAAGGCAAGTCTGGTGATGTTCCTTCTCGAGGTTGCTCCCCGTTATTGGTCTAATTCCTTATGAATTAGACGTAACAGAAATCACCGGGCGACTTACCTCAGGGGTGGCGAGGTCATGCCCCTGGGTGTTCACCATCAAACAAGAGCAGATGTTGGACAGCAATGACCTCCCGCGTGTTTGTGCCGTGCGCGGGGACCCGTACGGAGGGATGAAGGAATCCTGGTGGTTGAGTGGAGCAGGTTGCACACGACACACCACTTTGGCCCGGATTTCCTCTTACACGGGAGGTAGTGGGGTAGCTACCCACTATCAACCGGCTGAGGCATCCCATAAGCGGGATGTCAAGCGAGGAGCGGCCTAGTGGGGGAGGGCAGCCGGCGTGGCGTGGGGTCTCGGGATGAGTTGCGGCATAGTCTCGTGTCGTATACAGTCCCGTGATCTTCCGTCGCGTGCGGGCTCGTCAATTTCTTGCTAGGCTGGTCCTATACCGAAGGAGTAGCTCTGGCGATCGCTCGTTGAACGGGCGACGTCCCCGACTGAGGGCTCCGTGGCGGGTGGAGAGCTCCAACGGTGAATTAGAAACATCCAAACCAATGGATAAAGAGACGATACCGTCAACAAACAAACCACAAGCTGCGTCCCGCTCGTCGGATGCGCTAACAAAAACCATTTTACCTAGGGCTGCGTCTTCAGATGCGCCATCCACATCCAACACAAGGGTTGCGTCTCAAGATGCACCTAAGCGGCAACTGTCTAAGGTCGCACACAAAAAGCAAAAACGCTCGGCTGCGTCCAAGGATGCGTTGAGGAAGGCAACCGCAAAGGATGCGCCACAACTGGCTGCGTCCCGAGCGATCCCAACCTCATCTGCGTCCACGGATGCGCCCCCTAACATAACCCTGACACAAAGGCCAAGGACTG
The DNA here is from genome assembly GCA_927399505.1 of Luperina testacea. Lineage (NCBI taxonomy): Eukaryota > Metazoa > Arthropoda > Insecta > Lepidoptera > Noctuidae > Luperina > Luperina testacea. The sequence goes on along the minus strand of OV656777.1, from coordinate 7,024,166 downwards.
TACTCGTTCATGGTGACTCGAGGAGTACTGCAGAAGTGGATGCGCCCAAAACACGGGCTGCGCCCAAAACACGGGCTGCGTCAACGACTGCGGACCCTGAGAGGGACCTGACAAGTCTGGCCGAAGCCCCACGTGCAGGAGCAGGGCAAACAGGCACCAACAAAGAAACCCCCCTCAAGGCGGTGTCAGCCACGGCTGAGATGCCAAAAGGCGAGGCCCCCACCGGCGCTAAGCGCAAGCGCAGCGAGAGGCCAAGAGGGCGAAAAAACCCTAATAAAACAAATATTATACCACCGGCCAGGGCGCAGAAGCGTTCGCGTCCCGAAGATTCCGTCACACCAACCGGGGTTAGCAAGAAAAGCAAGCCTGCTCGCTCCCGTTTGGCTGATGGAACTTTGGTGAGCTACGCCGAAGCGGCTGCGTCGTACAGGAGCAACGAGCTATGCGTTGCCGTCATGACCGAGCCCTTTCTGGAAATGACGCAGGAGCAAGCGGAGGGGATCCGCCATGTCATCGAGGACCAGCTCCGGGCTCTGCTCAAGGCTCCTGAACCGACCGAACTAACTGACACTAACCAAAACACCGCGATCCATTTTAGAGGTCGGGCCCACTTCGCTGAAGGCGTCCTCAAGACATGGTGTGAGGACGACTTCACAATGGCCTGGCTCAAAGGGGTCATAAATAACATTCCGTCCCCGTTACCGGGGACCAAGCTCACCGTTCGGCCTCAAGCTGACATACCCAAGAAGGTAATGTGCATGCTGTTTGTTCCCGAGAACAGCGAGGACACAGCGGAACTCCTCAGGATGCTAGCGAGGCAGAACCCGAACCTCAAAATGAACACCTGGACCCTGACACACGAAAGGGCCAGGCAGGAGCCCCCGGGCACCTGTCTCTTCTTTCGTGTGCCGGAGTCCATGGTCAAAACAATAAAAGACCAGCAACGGCGGGTATACTACCTCATGGGTTGTATCTACATCCGATTCCTGGAGGAGGGTGGTACCAGGGAGGATGCCGCCGCAACAACATCTGGAACAGCCTCGGGTGCGCCTGAGAGGGAGCCTGGTTCACCGCCTCCTGCACGTTCCCCGTCGCCTTCTGCGATGGAGACTGTTGGGGGGGCGGTGGAGTTGGCGACCTCCATGGCCGCGCTGGAGGTTCACTCAACAGCGGGTTCAACGAGGGATCCACCCTCGTCCGGTCTGATTTCGGACGAGGATTGCTTTCCGCCAGGGGAGAGTAGTGAGGGCGAGGACAGCAGCCTCTGCTCCTCTCCTTTGCGGGACTAGGATCCTGCAGACAAACCTCCAGCACAGCCAATCTGCGTCGGCCACCTTGCGTAGAGTGCTGGAAAAACAACAAGGAAAGACCATCGCCCTCATCCAAGAGCCGTGGATCAGGGGTGGCAGGATATGTGGTCTTAGCAACATCGGGGGTAAGTTGCTGCTAGACACCTCCGTTTGTAACCCGCGCACCTGCATTTTTATTCCAAAACATGTACCTAACCTCTTAATTAACGAATTCTGTTCAAGGGACCTGACAGCAGTCAGGCTTTTCAGAACCGAACAAGAACTCCCGGACATTGTACTAGCCTCGGCATACCTGCCAAGCGATGAGGACGTGCCTCTGCCAGAGCTCGCCTCACTGGTTGAGTACTGTGAAAAGGAGAAACTGGAACTAATCATCGCGACAGACTCCAACGCGCATCACACGCTCTGGGGTAATGTTAAAACCAACAATCGAGGTGAGGAAATGCTTGATTTTATTCTTAGTAATAACCTTGTTTTACTTAACAAGGGCTCCGAACCTACCTTCATAAATGCGAGATCACAAACAGTAATAGACTTAACTGTAGCAACCATAGGCATATCTAACTCCATACAGGACTGGCATGTGTCCACCGAGATATCATGCTCAGACCACAGATGGATCCGCTATACCATTAACTTCAACCTAACCAAACCACAGCCAAGAAGAGTTCCTCGCAATACGGACCAAGTCAGGTTCACTAAACTCGTCGAAGCTGAACTAAGTAGACTTCCCGCCCTTCCGGCTGAAATACCAGTAACCAACTTAGACGAACATGTAAACAACATCACACACATACTTATATCTAGCTATGAACAGTCTTGTCCCCTCACGACACCTAGGCAGGGAGCTCGCCATTCCTGGTGGAGTCCTGAGCTGGAAAGACACCGACGCAAGCTGAGAAGACTGTTCAACAGAGCTAGGAACACACGGTCGCCAGTAGATTGGGACCGATATACAACAGCCCGTAAAATATATAAAAAACTGATACGCCTCAGAGGAAGGAATAGTTGGAGGCGTTTCTGTACTAACATTGAAAGTAACAACCAGGCAATGAGGGTCAAAACTTGTCTTGCCCAAGAGACAAACCATTCAATAGGATGCCTAAAAAAACCAGATAACACATACACAACAAACGACGCTGAGACAAGTGAACTACTTCTAACCACCCACTTCCCAGGATGCCAAATTGCTGCCCAGCAAAGCTGGGATATGCAAAGGGATAGGGCCACGTGTAGCCTGGATTGGGAAGTGGCGTTGGAAGTGATTGATAAAGACAAAATAACATGGGCAATCGACACCTTCCTACCTTTCAAGGCAGCAGGACTGGACGGTATTTTCCCGGCTCTGCTCAGGTGGAGTCAGGATATATTGGCCGATCACCTTGTTAAGGTGTTCCGATCCTGCCTGGCCCACCGCTACATTCCTTTGAAATGGCGGGAAGTAAAAATAATCTTTATACCGAAACCTGGTAGGGGCGACTACACCCAGCCCAAATCTTTTAGACCTATAAGTCTCTCCTCGTTCTTCTTGAAGACACTGGAGAGGCTGGGGGATAGGAAGATTAGATCCCAGGTTTCGTTACAACGACCTCTACATTCTAATCAACACGCCTACTGTGCAGGCAAATCAACTGAATCAGCACTTCATAGCGTAGTCTCACGCATAGGTAATGCTCTTAAAGCCAAAAACCCAACCCTAGGCGCCTTCATTGATATAGAAGGTGCTTTCGACAAAACTAACTTCGTCAGCATCGAACAGGCACTTGCTACACACGGTGTTGCGCGAACACTCATAGAATGGATTAATAACATGTTAAAACACCGAGCTATTCAATTTACCGTGAACACCACCACACGAGGTATCGTGAGTAGAGGCTGCCCACAAGGTGGGGTGCTGTCACCACTGCTGTGGAATTTAGTCGTAAATGAGCTCATTTTAGAGCTCAACGCCAGCAGTCTGTACTCAGTGGGATACGCGGATGACATAGCAATTCTGATTTCAGGTAAATTTGAGGGCATCTTATGTGATCTCATGAGAAAGGCCTTCAAAATAGTCGAGAGTTGGTGCACGAAGCACGAACTATCGGTTAACCCCTCGAAGTCAGAACTAATAATGTTCACCAACAAGAGAACTCTTGGACCTCATAGGCTCCCAAAACTTTTCAACACGGAACTAACATTGAAAGACGAAGTCAAGTACTTGGGGGTGATTCTAGATAGCAAACTGCTCTGGAACAAGCATCTTGACTACAAACTTAATAAAAGCACAATTGCACTCTACCAATGTAAAAAAATGTTAGGAAAATCATGGGGGCTCTCTCCGAAGATTACCTTGTGGGTTTACAAAGCGCTGATCAGGCCAATGTTGGCTTATGGCGCTCTGGTTTGGTGGACGAGGACAGAACTCTCGACCACCATTACCAGACTACAACGCTTCCAACGACTGGCCTGCTCAGCTACCACTGGCTGCATGAGAACCACCCCAACAGCAGCCATGGAGATAGCCCTTCAATTAACTCCCCTTGACCTGTACATACAGCAGGAAGCGGCGCTAGCTGCCATCAGGCTAATGCATCTGGGCATATGGGGCAAAAACATTACTAGTCCACACGCTAAAATCCTGGACCGGGCGATTGAGTACCAGCCTCTCATCGCTGCCCCGTGTGATAGAACACCAAACCAACCGATGTTTAATAAGAACTACATTATACAAACAGTTCAGGAAGAAAGGGATCAGTCAGGAGTCAACGAAGTGCGCATTTATACAGATGGCTCTAAAACACAAAACGGTTCAGGTGCTGGCGTACACTCCCTTGACCTCAATATTAACTTTCACATACCACTAGGCACACATAGTTCGATCTTTCAATGCGAATGTGTTGCCTTAACACAAGCTGCAATAGCAGTAAAGCGCTTAGGCATCCGGAACTACGGCATTAAATTCCTATCCGACAGCCTATCTGTGCTTAAAGCTTTAGGTAGCAAACAAACTAACAACAAACTAATTTTTGAGTGCCATCTAGCTCTGGAGAGTTTATCGACGTCCAATCGCATTACTCTCCAGTGGATCAAAGGGCACAGTGAATCTCTGGGCAATGATGCTGCAGATGAACTTGCGAAGAGAGGCTCTGATATGAGGGTGTTAGGCCCGTACCCACTTCTCCCTTTGCCTTTCTCACAATTTCGTGCATGGATTCGCCAAAGATCGACCGAACTCCATAACAACAGATGGTCACGGGCAACAGACTGTAGACAGTCAAAATTGGCATTACCAATGATACACCCGCGATTAACCAAAAAACTTCTCAGTCTGAGTAGAAATAACCTTAGAATAATAATAGGCACAATTACGGGCCATAACCTCCTTAACAAACATCTTTTCAACATAGGCGCCACGGACAGCCCCCTCTGCAGGGGCTGCCTTGATGCCGAGGAATCAGCCGCCCACGTCATCCTGGATTGCGAGGCCGTGGCTTCTCAACGTGCAGAAATCCTCGGAACAATGAGGTCGCTCCGCGAAGCCTGTGAAGCTCCCAGGAAGCTTCTGTGCTTTTGGGCGGAGCTAGGCTGGCTCGGTTAGCCAGAATCCCCACGCACAACGGACCGAATGGGAGTCTAAGTGCGGAAAAGGGAGTCCCATCATCATCATCATCATCAAGTCAGATTTGTTCATGAATACTCTAACAAATGCAATAACAAAAATTATAGTAAGCCAAAAAGATAAACCCATAAATTCTACATCTATAAAAGAAATCCTTCAGCACACATTCAGAAACAGTACTTCCTCTCATAGCAATGGATCTTAATATCATGCATTGGAACGCACAAAGTATTTTAAGTAATAAGCTTTTATTAACTCGATTTCTCTATGACCATAATATCCATGTAGCAATTATATCAGAAACTTGGTTGACACCTGTTAAACATTTTAACATTAGAGGATACAAAATAGAAAGAAATGATATTGGTAACAAACACAATGGCGTAGCTATTTTAATTCACAATAGTATAGATTACAGAAACATAAATACATATTCTGACAATTCCTTACAAAATATTTGTGTAAGAATTACTGTAAATAATACAGAAATAAGTATTGTAAGTTTTTATTGTCCAACAAATTGCACTCCTTCTTTTAACAAACATAAATTTGAATCTTTAATAAAATCAGTGCCTGAACCGATGATATTTGCTGGTGATTTCAATGCTCATCACACATCATGGGGATGTAATTCTACAAATCCAAGAGGTAGGGATATTTTGGAGATTATTGATGATAATAATTTACTCTTATTAAATAATGGTGAAGTGACAACAGTCGGTTCCTTGACGTGGCGTCCAAATGCTTTAGATTTGTCCTTGGTGTCCCCATCATTGGCTCTTTCTTGTGATTGGTCTGTACATAATGATCCACTCGGCAGTTACCACCTTCCTGTAATTATTAAAGTTTTTGTAAATAATAGTAGTTTAGCAAACACTAGCAACACACATTTGCCCATATTATATCCTAACTTTAAATTGGTTGATTGGAAGATGTATGAACAAAATGTAGATTTAGAATTATCTAATTTTCAGGATCAAAACTTTGCTCCATTGGAAACTTATACTGCGTTTTGTAAAATATTGCATTCTGCAATTGATAAATGTCTTCCTTATTATAATACGCCAGTTTCTCTCCATACTGATTCCTTTATGAATAACTCATCTCATAGGAATTCGGTTAAATCCCCTCCTCTCCCTTGGTGGAATAAAAAATGCTCAGAAGCAGTAGAAAAATCTAAGTTGGCCTATATTAATTTTAAAAACAATCCCTCAGATGACACATTTTTACAGTTTAAAAGATTACAAGCCCTCAAAAAACTTACTTTGAAAACAGAAAGATCAAATAGTTGGGTTGAACTTTGCAGCTCCTTTAATCGATGTACGCCTCTGTCGAGAATCTGGAATTACATGCGGAAATTTAATAAAACATTTTCTTGCAACAACAATAATAATGATAGTTGGATTCAAGATTTTCTGCAAAAATATACCCCAGACTATGTAAATAATAAACCAAATTTTGCTCTTGCCAGTGAGACAAATTCTGTAAATAGTTTCTTAATAAAACCATTTTTAATACAGGAGCTTATGGCTGCTGTCTGTTCTAGAAAAGATAGTGCTTTTGGACTAGATGGTATTCCTTATATTATGTTGAAAAAGCTTAGTGATAGAGGTTTGCACACTTTTCTCAAAGTATTAAATAATCTGTGGTTGAACAATGATATACCTCACTCTTGGAAGTCTGACTGTTTGGTACCTATTTTGAAGCTTGATAAAATTCGTTCAGATCCCGATTCCTATCGCCCTATTGCACTTACATCTTGTGTTGGTAAAATTTTTGAACAATTAATAAAACAAAGGTTGGAATTTTACATAGAACAAAACAATATTTTACCTGCTAATCAATTTGGTTTTCGTAGAGGAACATCGGCTCGTGAAAGTATTTGTCAGTTACAGCTTGATATCCAAAATAGTTACATTAATAAGGAATGTTTAGTGTCAGTATTTTTTGATGTTGCTGGAGCTTTTAATAGTGTCAATATTGATGTACTTTGTTCTGAATTGCTTCTTATTGGAATTCCAAACAAAATAGTTCATTGGGTCCGTGAATTCTTGACTGAAAGGAAAGTTTATGTTAAGTATAATGGTAAATTATATGGGCCAAGGTTTGCTTCTGTTGGAGTTTGTCAAGGAGGAATACTTTCTCCATTAATATTCATTCTGTATATTCGTCGTTTGAATTTGGTTCTAGGTTCTGAGGTCAAAAATCTACAATTTGCTGATGATTTAGTTGTGTATTTGTCTGGGAAAATTTTTACAAATATAACAAATAGTCTAAATAAGGCTTTGGATGGATTATCTACATACTTTTCTTATTTAAATCTAGATATAAATGCACTTAAGTCTAAACTAGTAGTCTTTGGTAAAGCTAGCAACTTCAGTCCTTCTGTGTATTACAATCAAGTTTCTATTCCTATTTTTCATGAAGCTAAGTTTTTAGGTGTCACTTTTACTCATAATTTTTCTTGGAAAAAATATGTTGAATTGGTAAGTTCAAGAGCTAACAGAGTTTTCAATGTGTTGAAATCTTTGTGTAGAACCTCCTGGGGTGCTGATCCAAAAATATTGTTACTTTTGTACAAATCTCTGATCCGTAGTCATTTTGAATATGGTTTTCTCTGTTTTGCTGGTGATAGAAGGATAGTAGATATCTTTGATAAAATACAAAATAAAAGCTTGAGACTTATTACTGGAGCATTTAAAAGCACTCCAATCAATGCAATGCAAGTTGAATGTAAACTTCCTCCATTAAGTATAAGGTTCTCTTACTTGAAAGAAAGGTTTTTATTAAAACTGTACAGTAAAAATAATAATCACCTGTTTTCAAATTTGAAACAATCTAGTACACCAACTATTTGTAACTCTCTTTATATACTTCAGGGTTTTTCTCAATATGTAAATTTTCTTGAAACTTTGCAAATTCATAAGTCATCTCTTCTTCCATGTTATCAGGGGGATTTTAACAGCAAATTTCCTGCAATTGACATCATCATTGACCACAGTTTATCCACCAAGGAAGATGTACATAGTAAACTACTTGAGTTTACTGATTATAGATTCATGTATACTGATGGCTCCAAAACTGAGTCTGCAGTCTCATTTGCTATTTACGATGGGCTATTGAATACTGGTACTGGTTATAAAATAAACTCAAACACAAGTATTTTCACAGCTGAGGCTGTTGCAATTCTTGCTGCCTTAAAACACATTAAACATAAAAACAATGGATGTTGTGAATGGATTATAGTCAGTGACAGCATGAGTGTTCTTGAAAATCTTAAAAATAATAGGTTGAATGCTAATACAAACTATTTAATTTCATTAATAAAAGAGTCTTGGCTTCATTTGTCTTCTCATAACATTAAGGTTTTGTTCATGTGGGTCCCTTCACATGTTGGTGTGTTGGGAAACGAAAGGGCTGACTTTTTAGCCAGAACTTTAACAAATTCTGATGATGTCCCTGATTCTAGTAGTTTCCTCAACATATCTGTTCCATGCACAGACATCGTTCCTCTATTGAAAAAAAGGTCCATTGGTATATGGAAAAGGCATTGGAATCACACAGTTCAAATTGAAAATAAAGGTTTATGGTATGCTGTATTTAATGTTCCCCTAAGAACCACGCCTTGGTTCTGTAAAATCAATACTTACATAAACAGGAAGTTTTACTCCACAATACTCAGGCTTCGTTTTGGTCATTGTCGTCTAAATTACCACTTGTTTCGTCTGAAAATTGTGCATAGTCCTCTCTGTGATCATTGTAATTCCCAAGCTGAGCAATCTTTAGCTCACATTTTCTTTGATTGCTCATCTTTTGGTATTCAGCGCCTTGTGCTAATGGATGAGCTTATTGAAATATATGGTAGTCCTGATTTGGTACCGCGCTCCATCGAGGCTCTCCTTGTAAATAATTCGACGTATTTACATTTGTTTAATTTCATTAATAATACAGTTGGGCAAATTTAAAAATTCCTTGTGTATGTAAATAGATTTCTGTGTTGTGTATATAATGTCTTTTTAATACATTGAATTTCGTTCGTAATAATCGTTTTCTATTGATATGAAACCCAGTCTGTTGGGGTTTTAAAAATAAAAGACAAGGACTTGACATAATAAGGCTCTTACAAAAATAGCTTATAAATGATTGACTTTTATTTTGGATTTTACCTAAGATTTTGTAGAATAAAGTCTTATACATGGATTATAGTGAAATAATTAATATGTTATAACACTAATGACTTAACACGGATTTACTTTACTTAGGAAAAATAAGAAACCGATGACTTAATTTGGATTTACTTACTTAAAGATTAATATCAAACTGATGAATTTACCTGAATTTATTTGAAAATATATGAACTAACTGATGACTAGGCAGCATGGTCCCTGACCCTAGCCTGTTCCACAAGGAACAAAAGTAAAAAAAAAAAAAAAAAAAAAAAGGTTATGTTTACAAAGTGGTTCACACGGGAATCTTGATTCGATACATTTGCTGCCAAATACTCCTAATACATTAGAATGTGTACACCCATATTCTAATGTCATGTTAGACTAAAAAATAGTAACTGATGACTAGGCAGCATGGTCTCAGACCGTAGCCTTTAATAAAAAAAAAAAAAAAAAAGTGGTTCACAAAAATGTTAGGTACCTATATTTTTTACACTAAAAGTTAATAAATCACTCTAAAACAAAAATAACAACCATGAATAACAAACTTACTGCAGCTTACCAAATTTTAAATGAAGAATCATCAGGTAATTATAGACTTTAGGCTATAAAATTATCAAATTAAAATGTCAACAATGGAAACTTAACTTATTTTTTAAATTACAGCTTTATATTTGGGCAGTAGCATAGCAGAAACAAATGATTTAGAGGCTCTGCGGTTCTATAGAGATTATGTGTCGAAAAATATCCCAGTAGTAATACGAGGCCGTTGTTCTCATTGGCCGGCCGTAGTGAAGTGGAATGCTGATTATTTCAGGTAACAAATAATATTTTTAAGGACTTTATACCTACCTGGACAATCTACAATAGTTGTATGTTAATAATACCAGGCTAACCAGACAAATTCTCAAAACCCAATATTAATTATTATTACCTATAATATTTATATTACCCAATATTTATTATAAGTTTAAACTGATAATAAACCAACTAACTTCTATTCACGGAGAAGGAAAAATCTTGAGGAAACCGGCATGTCCTAGAACTAAAATATCAAATACATGTGACATCCACCTACCTGCACTAGGCTTACGTGGTGGATTTTGGCCCACCTCTCTCACAGAGAGGAGGCCTGTGTCCCAGCAGTGGGAACATTATAGGCCGAGTATTCACCTTAGATGTGGGCACTATTTTATATTTGGAAGCTTTTCTTTCAGGTGTTTTATTATACCACAAAATAACAGACACACTACACATACACGCCATACCACATACACACTAACACACACACTTCTAACAGTTCTTTTTACACTTTCTAATACCTATAACTTCCGTTTTCAGAAAAACAATTCCAAACAAGAAAGTGACAGTAGCGGTAACACCAAATGGCTTGGCTGATGGTATCACTAGAAATGAGGAGGGAGAAGAGTACTTTGTTACTCCCTTTGAAGTTGATATGACAATGTCAGCTTTTTTGGATGGCTTGGAACAGAAAAAGTAGGTTTTTTTTTAATTGTGTGGAGTATGTAAATACCTCACAGAGTTTTAAAAAGTTACTACCCAGTAAAGACCAGCTAGTCTTTTCTGTAAACATCTCATTGTGAAAACTTAGGTGAAGTGAGCTTTTGGCAGTTGTCACACCTGATACTAGGGTACCTGTCACTTCACCTAAGTTTTCACAGTAAGATATAATATCATCATAGTAATATTAACTATTATCATTAATGACAAATGACTATCATCGTCATCCTTTGAATATAAAATGACTATCATCATCAGCCTACAGCAGTCCACTGCTGGACATAGGCCTCTAGCCAATTGCATGCCATTCAGCTCGATTCTCGGTAACTCGCATCCAGCTGCTACCGTCACCCTACGAAGATTGTAGCTCCACCTAGCCTGAGGGTGTCCTACTTTATGTTTGCCGAGTCACAGTCTCCACTCAAGAACAAGTTTACCCCAATGGTCATTGTGTGGTCAATGACTTTAATTCATGTCCAGAAACTTCATCGTTTTTGACTCTTTACAGTATTGTTTTCCAGAAAGAACTACATCCAGTACATTCAGAAGCAGAACTCCAACTTAACAACTGACTTCCCTGAGCTCCTACCAGATGTGTTTGCGGACATACCATTTGCTAGTGAAGCCTTTGACAAGAAACCGGATGCTGTCAACTTCTGGATGGGGGATGAGAGAGCTGTTACCTCAAGTATGCGCAGCAAATATACCTATACTTCGTTCCAACCAAATAACCAAAATGTGTCTTTTGGAAAAACAACTTTAATATCAACACATAAAGTTCAGTTTGCGCTACAACTTCCAACAGTTCAGTTCAACAGACTTTTCAATAGTACTAGTCATTGAGTGGAATTGATATCAATTGGAAACACGGATTTGAATAAACTTTACATGGTGAATTTTCCAAGATGCTAGATCGCTAGGCGCGCACTTTGAAAGTATGCGTCAGATTTTCTGACATGAGAACTTGGTCCAGGTCGAATTATACTGATTGGTGGTCTACTTTTCATACTGACACTAGTCTTTGTGTATTTGCGCAAATATACACCGTGTTCCGCACGATATACATAAACTTCGATCAGATGTTCAGACCATGGAAATAAGCATTTTTCAATATGGACACATTAATGAATTCTTATTTTTTGTCAATTTTCATACAAACTAAATACCTTGACGTAAATCACCCGATATGCATGCCTCTTTATCCGAATTGGCAACGACGTATTTTCATTCATGAGATTTGGCGGGCTGAAGCTTGTCAAAACTAAGTTAGGGCCCTTACTGCATATCTCAATAAAATTTCATTAAATCAAATTACAAATATCTTTGTACAAAAGGCCTTTCATTGTGATGAGTGTGTACATGCCCACGGATGCGGTGAGTAACCTGCCTGAATTTTCACATTGTTTAGGACTGGTAAGTGCGATCGTGGACAGTAGTGATGTGGAGGCGGTTTATTGTCTTGGTGACTTTAACGCACATCCGCATGGACTATTTTTTACGGACTTGTTAAACTACTGCAGTGATAATCACTTTTCATGCGTTGATGTAGATAGGCTGGGACTGACGTCGAATACGTACACGTATGTCAGTGACTGTAACGGGGCTAGGCGGTGGCTTGATCATTGTCTCTGTACAGAATCGTCTCTGAAAACAGTTCGTAGTGTTAGTGTTAAGTATGATGTTATGTGGTCGGATCACTATCCATTGTTGATCGAATGCGATCTTAATATAATTAGGCCGAAAGTGAAGAATAGTATAACCTTCGACAACTTAGTTTTGTGGGGAGAAAGAAGCTCAGATGCTACCTGCACCTACAGGCAAGAATGTCATCAGCGATTGCGAAATATTGACTTCCCTCGCGTATTGTCTGATTGTTGTGATCGCATGTGTAGTGATTCGGACCACAATCTAATAATTGATTGCCTGTATCGGGATGTGGTATCCGCTCTAAGGGAGGCCGCTATTGTTAGCAGGGAGAAACGAGTCATTGGTAGTAGGCCGAAGCGCGTGGTGGGTTGGAATAAGCACGTCAGCGAGGCTCACTCGTACGCTAGGCTTAAGTTTCATGAGTGGCTTAATTGTGGCAAACCTACGTCTGGTGTGGTTTATGAGGAAATGTGTGACACTCGTAAGATCTTTAAATCCAAATTAAGGTGGTGCCAGAATCACCAAGACCAAATCCAGATGGACATCCTAGCCGAGCTGCACACTAAAAAAGACTTTCGGGACTTCTGGAAGTCTACAAAAAAGCACAACCTTAGGCCTGGTTTGCCGGTGAGCGTCGATGGCGTGTCAGCTGAAAGGGATATTGCCAATATTTTTAAATCTCAGTTTTGTGTCGAGCCAAGCAGTAGTCCACCCTCTGAGGTGGTCGATGCTGAGTCACAGTGTACTGTCCTGGAACCAACGGTTAAGTTCTCAGCTGCGGACATAGCTAAGACCATAGGGTGTATGACCAGGGGTAAGTCTCCAGGACATGACGGACTCAGCATCGAGCACCTACAGCATGCAGGTCCCCACCTGCCACGTGTTTTGGCCATGCTGTTCACGTTCTGCCTTCGCCATTCGTACTTGCCGGACGAGCTGATGAGGACGGTCGTAGTACCAATTGTTAAAAATAAAACAGGTGATATATCAGATAAAAACAATTACAGACCGATCTCATTAGCGACAGTCATCGCGAAGGTATTTGACAGCATGCTTAATGCTCAGTTAAACAATACAATAACTTTACACGATAACCAGTTTGGGTTCAGGTCCAAACTGTCCACAGATAGTGCTATACTGAGTTTAAAGCATGCTGTCAAATATTACACCGATCGGAGCACGCCTGTTTACGCCTGTTTCCTCGATCTGTCCAGAGCATTTGACCTGGTTTCGTACAAAGTGCTGTGGAGGAAGTTGCTTGATAGGCAAGTTGCACCTGAGATTGTTAAAATCTTCCAGCACTGGTACGGGAACCAGGTCAATAATGTTAAATGGTCGGGAGCTCTGTCGGACTCGTACAGGTTGGAGTGCGGGGTGAGGCAGGGAGGATTGAGCTCACCAACGCTCTTCAATCTGTATATCGATGGACTTGTTGCCGGGCTCAGCAGCCGCCATGTTGGATGCCATGTTGATGATGTTTGCTTTAACAACATCAGCTACGCTGATGATATGGTGCTGCTGAGCGCGTCAATAGGGGGACTCAGAGAACTAATAAGCTTTTGCGAAACGTACGCTCATACACATGGCCTAAAATATAACGTCAAAAAGAGCGAGCTTATGGTTTTCAATGCGGGTTCTAAATGTCCGGCGGAGGTTCCACCAGTGAGGCTGTGTGGGGTGCCCTTGGAGCGGGTACATACTTTTAAGTATCTGGGCCATATTGTGACGTCCGACCTGAAGGACGATGCTGATATTGAGCGAGAAAGGAGGGCGCTGTCGGTGAGGGCGAATATGATTGCTCGCAGGTTTGCTCGTAGCTCCAAGGACGTGAAGATCACCTTGTTTCGAGCCTACTGCACATCTTTTTATACGAGTAGTCTGTGGGTGTCATATTTGCAGAAATCCTACAGCGCTCTCCGCGTTCAATATAATAACGCGTTGAGGGGTCTGCTGCGGCTGCCTCGGTTCTGCAGCGCGTCGAGAATGTTCGCGAGTGTCCGCATTGACTGTTTTTATGCCACCATGCGCAAGAGAGCAACCTCGATAGCGAGTAGAGTGCGGGGCAGCGGCAACAGTCTTCTTGCCGTTATTGCCAACAGGTTGGACGGGCCTTTCATGCGGCACTGGCAGGGCTTACACGCACCCGTATATCGGGCGTGGGGCAGGTAATAAATTGTATTTGACATTTTATTTATTTATTATATTAAATTCTGACATTTTTATAATCTTATTTATGTATTTTTTCTTTTTGACAAATTTAATTATGTATTATTATTATTATTTTTAATTTGATCACAATTTTATTCTGAGTTTTTTACTGTTTTAATATCATATTTTATAAGTAATTTTAATGTATGTTTTGAATCTATGGACGAGAATTATGTCTGAAATAAATAAATAAATTAAATTAAATTAAATTTGTAACGAAGCCTTCTTAAGTACTATTTCCTTTGTTAGATTTAATTTGTAAAAGCTATAGAAGCATTTGACAAAGTTTATGGATAACGTGAAAAACAGTGTACAATGCGTGCCACGAAAGATGAGACTTGACCCCGCCTCCCCCGCTCTTTCCGCTGCCCCTATGACGTCCGGTCCCGTCCCGCACTCAGACCTCATACCGCTAAAGATACCTAAAATCGTGTTTTGCGCAAGTCAAACCACGTGGTGTGTCAAGTCTCATCTTTCGTGGCACGCATTGTAAGTATATGTTATTGTGATGCAAAATTAACTTTTTTCAATTGGCATAGGCTTTATTTTGTATTACTCAAGTAACATATTTTGACAAATACACTAAACTGGCTGCCTCTATGCAGCAACACATTACATTAATACATGTCTTTCTATTCCAGTGCACAAAGACCCCTACGAGAACATCTACTGCGTGATAGACGGTCACAAGGACTTTATACTGATCCCTCCCACGGACCTGCCCTTTGTTCCCTACAAACGGTATCCACAGGCCGAGTTCAAGCAAGACGATGACAAGTGGGACATTGTACCTGTGACGACTAATAGAGTGAAGGAGGATTTGGAGATAGATCCTGTATGTGATGAGGACCTGGATCATTCTGGGGGATTGCCTTGGATTAGTATAGGTGAGGTTTTTTCTTGGTTTATAGATTACAATTGTTTTACTTTGAAAGGGTGTTCCTATAGTGGGCCTTGGATAACGAAACAATACTTTGAGTAGAAGTAAACCTCTTGTTTGGAAAGTGTTCATAGTAACGGCACAGTACAGCACTTGGTACAGCTTCGGGGCGTATAAATGCCAGTTTCGATTTTGATTGAAGTATTTTTTCCTTTTCTATGACGATTAACTTATACTTTCGCCCCGTGCCCCTGCTCCGCATAGTTTTTACGATTTGATAAAACATGAAATTCTTTATTATAATTAGGTTAAATATGAATGTTAATTATTATACTTACACATAAACCTTCCGGAATAAATTCTGTACATGATGTTGTAAACCGTATCAAAATTCGTTGCGTGGTTTAAAAGAACAACACGGTCACACAGACATAGGTAATACGTGCTGGTGTCCGCAACTCCACGTCAATGCGCGTATTTTGCGTACTAAAAAGAAATAATACCGGTTTTTATAAAAATAAAACTTCCGGTCCGAACGCGTTCTAAATGATGGTCTACAACCTTAGCGCGTATGATACGCCTGGTTCTGTTTCTATGCAGTATTATTTCCTTTTTATGTCATTATCTTATAACTGTGCTGCAGTCGCCTCTTGCTTTCGAATTGAACACACAACATTTTTGACAACCAATAATATAATCAAAATAATTGTCTTTCTTTCAGACCCTCTAGCCCCCAACCTAACAAAGTACCCTGAATACAAAAAAGCTCACGTGTACTCCGTGCGCCTCAACAAAGGAGATTGTCTGTACCTGCCTAGTCTATGGTTCCATCATGTACGACAGAGTCACAGATGTATAGCCGTCAACTACTGGTATGATATGGACTTTGATATTAAGTACTGTTACTTTAAGATGCTCGAGAACCTTTGTGAGAAGTATTGAATGATAGAAAGAAGGATTTTGTGAAAATTATGATATTGTTTGGTGAGGCCGACCCTAACATAATTGTATCACCCCCAATCACCAACCAAACCAAATTCAATTCGGCAGTATTTGTCGAATAATAATAATTTAATAATAAAGCCGACCGGACTCATACGGTTCGGCATCTATCTTCGTTTGGTTCATGTTCGGGTCGGCTCGGCACAGTTCGAGCTATGGCGACCGAGCGGCTTTTTCCCGAACATATATCTACATAACCATAATCAGCCTATAATGTTGGGAACAACTCTCTAAGACCACGTAAGTCCGAAGAATAACTGTTTCATGAAATTATCATTCTTCGGACTTACGTGGTCTTAGCGAGTTGTGTTGATGACTTTAATGATTATAATTCTGTAAATACATGTTAGTTACGGCCGCGATTCATATATTAATCAACGTACAACTTAATACTGACCAGCAAATTGCAAAAAACGTAAGAAAATTTGAATTTCGCGGGCTGCCTTAGCGCTTCCCCCTTAACCGTTTTGAGAGCAGCGGTGATGAAATAATTTACAAAAAGTAAAGTGCCTGTTTGGGTTTAAAGCCATGACCATGGCAATACGTAAGTCGTGGCCACTGGGCACTGGCCAACCACTGCTTGTCTTATCAACATAAGAGCATATTCTATTTCGGCTTTTGGATGGCGGCTGTGCCGACCCGAACATATGTGTGACACCCCTCAAGTATCAATATAGTCGTTGATTGACAAAAAGTGAAAGTTATTAGAGGTTATCTAGTTGTAATATTAAGCCATAGAAATAATTATTTGTGGTCGTCCAAATCAAAAGGGACCTTATGGCGGTAACTAGTTTCCGAGATATTAATAAATTTGTAAAATACCTCAAAAAAATCGTTTTTTTATTAACTGTATTTTTAAAAAGATGATTGTATTTACTACATGTAGATGTGTTCAACTTTTCGAAAATTCAATTTAAAAAAGTTTTGTATTCATCTAAACTTTAGTAAAAAAGGAACCTTATCGCGGCAAGACATAACAAATCGTTTTTCTTGTAATTCAAACCATATATTATAATCTCCCCCGGTGGGTTCCCGCATTGTCGAGGCGGGGGGCTCAGTAGCCGTGGCTTGGACACCCACGGTGAAGCTAAGAGGAACCCGAGGAGGGGCCGCTCGTCAAGGCTTTTGCTGCCAAGCCAACGACGTAGCGGCCAAAAGTAGGTTGCGGTGCCGCTTCGGCGACATCGCAACTGAGGCGGGCCGCGATGTCGTATTCGTATGGGAGGCATCGCGGCTGAGGATTGGAGGCCGCGGCGGGAGAGGAGTGCCGGTATTACGGTGCGCCGCTCTCCCTACCTTCCGCGGCCTTGACGGGGTCGCCACCGTAAGATGGCGGTCGCGGTGGGGCTGCAGGGGAGGAGGAGTGTCGGTATTGCGTTGGCCGCTCTTCCTATCCTCTGCAGCCGAAAATTGGCAGGCGGCGGGGCCAATGTCCTGACCCGTCACAGGGGGACCAAGGGTGCCCAGACACGGGGTCGTCTGGCGCCCATGTGCTGGTTTGGTCCCTGGGGTGGTCACGGCGTGCTATGTGTTCTGGTGCGCCGGTGATGGGGAGTACTCCCCAGAGGAGGGTCCGGCAACGGACAGCCGCGGCGGGTTCACGGATGAGTGCTAACGCGTGCCCGTGTTCCCGCCGTAAGCGGCAGAGGACACCGTGGAGTTTTAGTGGGTTAGAGTCCCACATAACTGCACTATCTCCCCGTGGTAGTGCAGTATGCATGAGCATTTCTCCACGATAAAAAAAACCATATATTATATCGACGTTTTAATATTGCAAAGTAGGTATAAACTAAACTATTCATCGTATAGCCGCCATTAGATAGTGTCGCACGCCGCAAACAATAAAAAAAAAACAATAAAAAAAAATAATAATAATAAAATAAATAAACAATCTTGTTATGTTTTTTATCATAAAATATATTTTTAAAATAGGCTAAGGCTAATAGCAAAAGTAAGTATGTAATTCATCATAACATCTGTTATTTAATTTTGTTTTATCTTGTAATGGCTATAAATTATTTTATAAATGTATTTTTCGACAAAAACGTATCAAGATTGTTTACCTTTATTTAAATACTTAAACTAATTAACTATACTAAGAGATAAGTGTCAGCAGACTGCAACGGACCGCCTTAAGGGCCCTTTTTAGGGTTCCGTAGTTAACTAGGAACCCTTATAGTTTCGCCATGTCTGTCTGTCCGTCTGTCCGTCCTCGCTTAATCTCTGTGACCGTTAGCACTAGAAAGCTGAAATTTGGTACCAATATGTATATCAATCACGCCGACAAAGTGCTAAAATAAAAATTGGAAAAAAATGTTTTATTAGGGTAGCCCCCCTATATGTAAAGTGGGAAGTGATTTTTTTTTTAATTTCAACCCTAACGTGTGATATATTTTTGGAAAGGTATTTAAAAATGAATAGGGGTTTACTAAAATCATTTTTTGATAATGTTAATAATTTCGGAAATAATCGCTCCAAAAGTAAAAAACAATGTGTCCCCCCCCCTCTAACTTTTGAACCATAAGTTTAGAAAATATGAAAAAAATCTGAAAAGTAGAACTTCATAAGGACTTTCTAGGAAAATTATTTTGAACTTGATGGAAACAACAGTTTTTGTACAAAAAAAAAGTTGTTCAAAATAATTTCTGGACTAAGTTTGTAGTATAATCGTATATGCAAGCATTTTTTTAACTTCGTTTACATATTTTATTATCCTGAACGTATCTTTTTCAAACAAAAACAAAAAAAGAATTATTAAAATCGAATCCCAATATTTTAAGTTCTATGATCGACTACGATTATTACGCGAACATAATGGATACCCACTTTTAAACTCATAAGTACACACACACACACACACACACTCACATACACACTCACACTTATTTTGACGGACGGGAAACTACGGAACCCTACACTGAGCGTGGCCCGACACGCTCTTGGCCGGTTTTTACGTATATACTTGTTACGAACATTTTGTTAAATAAGTCACATTTTCATACCTTGTAATAATAAAAAAAAATTGTTAAATAAGTAACATTTTCATACCTTGTGATAATAAAAAAAGAAAATTTAAGTTATCTTGAATGTTGCACTAAAATATTGATTATGCATGCTAAAAATAAAAAATATTGTTTAGTGCCTACCATTAGGGCCCTTTTTTAATTTGTTTAAAGAAATTGTTCAGTTCTCTATGTAACTTTACAAGATCATAACTAACAGTTATCATTGATCTCTTAGCTTTATTAGCATCTAAACCAATTATGTATGACCTATTTAGTGATTAAGTGTTGATTTTGTTACTGTCAGATCTCAAAGTTTATAAAAAATAAGAATTCTTGCTAGTAAATAAAAACAATTTTTTTTAAATTATGTGTTGTTTTTATTTACATCTAAGGCCTTTCGCAAATCTATGTAATTAGTAGCAATATAAAAACGATAAAAGTTTAGTGAGAAACAGGCGGTTTACTTATTTTTAATACTATTATCGATACTTTGCATCTCATTGATAATGCATTATGTTGGCGGGTCTAGTTCCCACAACAAACAAGTTTATGCAAGGATTGTAAGAATTTCCATTAGTAATAGTCATAGTCAATCAAAGTATACCATCAGTTACATAACTTCACACTAAAACATAACTTTTTTGTACGGCATACTTAAATTGCGATTTTCTCGCAACTTATAATTTCGATCAGTGAACTTCAAAAATTCGTAAAAAAATAACGGTAGTGGTTAGAAGGTTGGTTCTTGGGTCTATAGTTCGGTACATTTATGTAGTTTTCAGCTCTGTAGATAACTCATTTCCGCCATAAGGTCCCTTTTGATTTGGACGACCACATTTAATTTTATATGAGTTGTTAATAAAAACGATTAAAACGAAGTTGCACATTATTTTATTAAACATAACAAAACCAAACAAGAAATAAATTTTATTGAGACTGGCTTTATGCTTCTGGACGCCTTTTTCAAGCCCTCCATGTGTATGTTCTGAAATAAAAAATAAAAATATTATGCTTATAAATTTAAAGCGGTTGCACCTACTTGTAAATACAGGGCGGCATACCACATCAACGCGCAAACTGTAATCATGAATTCAGAATTTGATTCCAGACAATAAAAAATCTACGCCAGTGTTAGCATAGGAATTGCGTAGGAATTTTCGTCGGTTATCAAAAACAAAATCAGCTGTCTCATAGAAAAGTGCAATACCTACGCGGTCAAAATAATTATATGGAACAGCAATTTTTTTTTCACGTGACATTAATTCAAGCCGATCCTATTTTTGAAATTCCGATCGAGACCTACTTCAACTTCAGAAGTATTTTCATTAGGGGAGTGTGTTACTATTTCTCTAAAATCGTTGTGCTTCTAATGATGCACAGTTTTTTTAAATAAGCAAGCCTCATTTTGTTTTTCTGGCCTCTTATATAGTTGGTCGCAGGGTACACTAAATTAGGGTACCCCGTTCAAACGGGTTAGGTTAGAACTGTGATCAACTACGCGCGAGTCGAATTTGTCGCAGAAACTAAGCTAGGGTACCCTGGCTAAATGGGTTAAGTTGGGTTAGAATAGTGACAAAACACGCGCGAGCCGAGCGAGCGGAGCGAGCGGTGCCACGGCAGCGGCCGACGACCGTTGCATCCAAGTAGATGTTGGTCACAGTTACTTGCCTATTCAGTATTTTTAGGACCCCTTAATATGAATTTTTTGAGGTTCACAAAAATAAGTGCATTCATTGTATTAGTGTTCAATAATATTTTTAGGTAAGTAAGCAAAATGGGAATTATTTGAGTATCGATTAAATACATGCTACTTAATTACCATTGTATCTGGGTACACGTTGGACCGTGGCGTGATGTAATCCAGCTTGCAGAGTCCGCCCGGCGAGCAAATCCCTACCACGTTCTGTGACACGCACACGCTGCCCGGCGGCCACGCGCGCATCGTGGTCTCATTGCACACGTAGCCCTCGCATAGACGGACTGTCACGTTCGCTGGAATAAATTAAGGAAGCTCGTGAAGAGATTTGGAACTGGCTGCCTCGGCATAGTTCTAGTGTTTGCAAGGAGCATGGGGTCATGTGTTCCCAGGTCTAGTAACGTACTATTGGGGTTGATCTATTTATTTATTTTACCATATATGTATACACAATTATATCATCATGAATTTCTCAGTATCAGCTCGAATCTTGCCCCCGATATTGGCAATAGGCTCGACCCTGGGCCATATTACTAGGACTTAAACATAACTGGCGAAATATGTACTGTTGCGCGCCACAATTGGTGCCTGGTACATGGTGACATTAGTTACCACTAGCGCCATCTAGTATCGGGTAGCTGAACTAGTAGGGTCAAGGTCCTAGAAATTGCGAGAACTATCGACATCGGGTCAGTCGGGACCGGTATGTACTCGAACATTCTAGATATTTAGGTATATAGTAGCTCTGTAGCACTATATAAGGCCGATGTGAGCCGCGAGACACATAGATTTGAATAAGCGATACAAGCGAGTACATCGAAGCGATATTCAAATAGGACTAAGAGTGATCGAGTGAGTGAGTGAGTGAGTGTGAGTTGAGTGAAATTGTGTTTCATAATTAGTGTGTTCGAGTTGTAATTAGTGTTGTGATTAAAGTGTCATTTTTTTGGTTATTAAATCGGCAGTTTTTATTGTCACGAACCCCAAGCTCGTAACAGTACTATACCTACACCTCTAGCCTCCCCTTGAGAGATTTCAAGCGTTATGTTTTTTTAGTATACTAACGTCCTATATAGTCTTCATCAGGCCAGTAGTCCGGCAGCGGATTGTTATTGGCCAGTTTCTCTCGCGCCGCCTCCTCAGCTGGTATGCACTGGTTACGACCGCCTCTCACCGGTACCTCGCAGCAAATGCCGCACATGTTCAACTCGCCTATCAAGGAACCCTGAAATTCAAGAAAACATTACTCATTTAAAGGTGTAATTGCGGTGGATTGCCGTCGAGCAGTCGATAAGCGATGGTCGAACGAAAAACGAAAAACTGGACCGATTGTAGTGGTCGGTGTCATCGATCGCAATTTTATTGGGAAACAAAGCTGCATAACACTTGCAGGCAAGGGCATTTTGTTTTTTTTAATGGTTTCTCGTAAGTCAACCTTGATGATTATCGGCTGCTTTACCGGGCTATCCTATAGATGCCTTAATAAATTAAGGCCAGCGCATACTACTTATAAAATAAGCGACTACACGCTAATGGTTCACACTGTGGGTTGCCGACCTCGGCTTATGTCGTCGCTGGGGGAGGGCAGCAAGGGACAGGCTGGAATGGATCATAGTTGCTGACAATATTTTTATAGCACTATTTTTGTTTCCAGCCGTCAACATATTTTAATGCTACAGGAAACAACGTTGCGCAACTACTTTGTCAAGAAATACCTAGTCATATTTGTAGAAACATGACCCTCAAGTTAAAAACCATGAGCATCCGCCTTAAATAGACACAACCTTCTCTCAAAGCTTCGCATAGACAAAATTCTCGTCCATACCTGAAAAAGTCCACGAGACAGTTGGCTCTTGACTTTCTTGACACACTGGCACTCCTTGAGCCCTAGCGTGGCACACTCAGCCGCGTGGCAGGAGCCATCCGGCAGACATCGGCCGTTCAAACCGCACCGACAGCTCGCTGATAGCACTGAACATGTACACTCTTGGTCTTGGGTTCTGCAGTCCTGGAAATGAAGCGACAGTTTTAGCATTTGTATAACGTCGCTACGAAAGTTGTCATTGAGAGAATGTGCTATTGTATCCATTTTGTAGATCGAGCAGCTCTATCTTAGAGCCTGTTTAGGTCGCCTTTTAAGTGAAGTAGCTGAACGGTGAACGCGCGAGTGTAGCCAGCCCCTTGTTGGTTGCATTATAAGCTGTTGTATGGCGCAGTAATACCGTGGGTCCTATGCTTTTGTACAGCGTGACTAGTTATCGCCGTGATTCTCTCGCACATGCAGATGGCGCTTTAGGGCTTAGGGTCGGTAAACGTCACGGGGTTTATCGACAGCGATAATGTAACCTTTCTAAAAGTTAACGATTTTTTGCATAGCAACCGAGGTAACTCGAGTTGAATGGCGTGCAATAGGAGAGGCTTTTGTCTAGCAGTGGACTGCTATAGGGTGACGATGATGATGAACCGAGGCAACTTTATCAAACTCACTCTGATAAAAATCTACCTTCTTTCTTATAGTAGTAAATACTCAAATAGATAGGTGAGTATTCAATCCTGACCTGACACAGATAAGATCTCAGTCATCATCTCATCTGCCTAGCCCTTTCCCAACTAAGTTGGGGTCGGCTTCCAGTCTAACCGGATGCAGCTGAATACCAGTATTTTACATGGAGCGACTGCCTATCTGACCTCCACAACCCAGTTACTGGGTAATACGACACCCCTTGGTAAGACTGGTTGTCAGACTTTTGGGCTTCTGACTACCCGTAACGACTGTCAAAGATCCACGAATGACAGCCGGGACCAACGGCTTAACCTGCTTTCCAAGGTACGGAGGGGTCTTGGTATGTAAAGATGTTCACCCATCCACAGACCTACCGCGGCAAGCGTAGCTTAACCTGATCGATCGACCTGTGCGGCTGTTATTATTTAGCCACGGACCCCTCCAGTCCCCTACAGATATGATCTCATTATTTAACCAAATTCAAAGCTGCAAATCTTCGGGAATAATGTCAAATAAATACCGAAATCGAAGGCCAAGGTCCATTTATTTCAATTATTCCAAGAAGCGTCCCTACGCCATCGGACTTAGTTCATGTTGATTCAAGATGACGGCTTTTACTCGAACAGAATTCTCAGATGGCGGGAGATGCTCACAATCATCTAGCCGGCACGCTTCGGTATTAAGGGATGAACAATATTAGAACTGGGTTGAACCTACGTCAAATAATTGCGAGGAATTGTGTCTGTAATGTTTTGGGGCTTTAGGATCGGCACGAAGTCTAGGCTGTTTGCAAAGGACTGAACATAAGATAAAGAAACGATGGACGAACTGTGTGAATATGGTTAGAAAAGGCGTGACTATCGAGATGACGACTAATAGGGCAGTATGGAAGAAAAAGACAAGTTGCACCGACACCAAATAAATTGGAATAAGAGCAGGAGAATGTTGGTGATGACGATGAATCACCCTATCCTGACGACACGGTTGGCGCAGTGGCTGAGCGATCGACTGCTGCGCTGCGTATCGCGGGTTCGATTCCCGCACGGAACAAATATTTGTATTGCCTACAGGTAGTTGTTCCGGGTCTGGCTGTTTGTGTATGTGAATTTAAATGTTTGTAAACGCACCCACGATACAGGAGTAATTCCTAGTGTGGGGTAACGTTTTTATTAAAAAAAAAACCCTATAATGTTCCATGAGACACAGGCCTCCTCTCGGTGAGAGGGAGTGGGTCGTAATCCACCACGTGGGTGCAGTGCGGGTTGGTAGATGTCACGTCTTCGATTTTTTTTTGTTTTAGGACAGGACTATTATAATAGATAATGTTTGGGACAGAAGCAGAATTTTTACGAAGAAAAAACCCCTACGCCTGCATTTGTTTTTTTATCTTTATTATAGACTAGCAGCGCCCCGCGGTTTCACCCGCATAAGTGTCGATCCCGTGGGAATATCGGGATAAAAACTATCCTGTGTCCTTTCCCGGGACTCAAACTATACCAAATTTCATCTAAATCGATTCAGCGGTTTATGCGTGAAGACGTAACACTTTCGCATTTATAATATTAGTATGGATACCAAAAAAATTTCTAGCAAAATTTCTTGCAATTTGTAAAATAAGTACTATTTTATTTATTTTTTTCCTAGATAATAAGGTTGAGCTTGGTAACCGATTCATTTTGGGGTGGGAATCGTGTTACCTACACTAATGCGATCACAGCTTAAAATATACTTTATGCTTGGATAACATTCAGTCTAATGTGTCATTGTAAAAATAACTTTGTCAATCGGTAATGTACTATTTTAAAACTGAGCACACTTATAGTGCATGGCAATTGTAATAAATGGAGTGTTAATGTGCGGGAAAATGTAATAAGTTTGCAGCATCAGCCTGAAATTATTTGCTCCGAGTGGCCTTAACTGTTTGCAGAAACGTGACTTGTTTTTCCTTACACTTACAGTAATTGGGACATTGTATTAGGACAATGATTCTTATTCCTCATCCTATTTTAAACAGCTCCTAATTAGTTATTCACGGTGCCCTTCGGGCACTTGAGCATTCTCTTTTAGAGATTCACTCCATTTCTTCATACTCTATGTTTACAGAACACTTAATTATCATGAGTCTGCTCTAATGAAGAGCTCACTTAGAGCTAACTGGACTGTCACGTGATATTATGGGAATTTCTAGATGAGCTCATTGTTGCTATGTGATCGATTAACACGATTTGCGAGGGTCAGGGCTAGTTTTTGCTAGGACACAGTCGCCGCTTTTCAGGCATAACGATAACGCCAACGACTAAGTTTAAGGGGGAAGCGCCAGGCTAGCCCGCGAAATTCAAGTTCATATAACTCTCATCACTTGCCTAACATTTTCCCAACTATGTTGGGGTCGGCTTCCAGTCTACCCCTTGGTAAGACTGGTTGTCAGACTTTCGGGATTTTGACGACCCGCAACGACTGTCAAAGATCCATGAATGACAGCCGTGACCAACAGGTAATAACGTGCTTTCCGAGCACGGAAGGGTCTTGGCATGTAAAGATGGTCACCCATCCACGGACCAACTGCGGCAAGCGTAGCTTAACCTGATCGATCGAACCATGTGGCTGTTATTTCTTAGCCATAACCCTATTGATTGATATTTCATTGAACTAATCATTCAATAGGGTTATATGAACGAGGGTTGTATTGATGATTTTAATGTTTATACTCCTGTAAATACATATGTAGGTACTTGTTACGGTCGAGAAACATAATTTAATCAACATACAGCCTGAAACTGACCTGCTTATAGCAAAAAACGTAAGAAAATATGAATTTCACGGGCTCTTAGCGTAACTCTCTTTACTCTTACTTAAGCCCGAAGTTTCAACTCTTAAAGTCCTCACAATTTAGTTTTTACTACTAAGCCAAAGTTAAAAGGTGAACTTTCTAACACTAAGCAAATAAAACTACAAAAAATAAGTAATGGGTGAATTTATTATAATGAGAACCTTCTATAAAGCTTTATTAAAAAATACAATCCAAACGAAATAAAAACTATTTGAAATTAACTAGAAAAACTATAACAACAATACAGGGTGAAATTAAATTCATGGGCATCCTTTTAAGGGGTCATTGTACTCATCATTATGAACCACTTTTACTATGGGACCAAACCTGAAAACTCGAAAAAAAATCAGCTGTTCCCTACATTTATGTTCGTACGAGTCGTCAAAATGTAGGGAACAGCTGATTTTTTTTCGCGTTTTCAGGTTTGGTCCCATAGTAAAAGTTGTTCATAATGATGAGTACAATGACCCCTTAAAAGGAATTTTATTTCACCCTGTATATAGGTACAGATACGTATCAATAGGTGCACACGATGACACATCAAGAAATAGGTAGGTGTAGACGCCAGCACATCAAGTTACTACAATCTGTCAAATTTCTTTAATAGATTTTCAACTTTATCGCTCAAGCATGAGGATCAAAGTTGATTGGGAAAATTTGACAGTTTCGGGTAGCTTGATGTGCTGGCGTCTGTACATTTCCAGTTTTAGCTGACCTCGCATTGTAAAGGGTTTTCGTACAATGAGAAGTCAGCTTATACTGGAAATGTATAGCTTGATACTTCGTCGTGCGTACTTACCTAAGTCAGGTAAGTAATCCAAAAAACAATATGAAAGAAAAAATATTCAGTAAATACAATGGATGTCAAAAATAACATTTTACAAAGATAACAACGACGATTGATATGAGGATTATACTACTAACAATACCACTCTTTAGGAGGTCTGCTAGCTGGCACTTGGCGGTGCAGCACAGTCCTTGGGAGGGATGACACATCGCTGAAGGAGCCACGGAACACCCGTCTTTGTGTAGCGTGCTGAAACCCAAATTTAAACTATCCTAAGTTATTTTTGGGTCTGCTCAACCAGTCCACAAACGGGTAGGTAGGTTACTTACTGCACATGGAAAGGTCTTAATCGACAGGGAAAAAGATCGAGGGGTCACACTCGTTATGATAATAAGGAGTTAATAATCTCAAGGCAAAGAATTTCGAACCACTGAAGTTTTGCTGACTTCCGCTACACAGCCCTTAAAGTTCGTTTCACGAAAGAATTCCCTTCGCCGTAATGTTGGCACCATTGCTATTCATTGAAGAATTGTTTTACCTTCAATGAAAAGCAATGGTGCCAACATTACGGCGAAGGAAATTCTTTCGTGAAACGCACTTTAGTCATAAAGTTGGTATTCCTTGGTTGCATTTTAGAAGACTCGCATCGGGATATAAAAAAAAAAAAAACTTTTAAATCGATATTTAAAAAATAAAACCGGTCCAGTGTGATTCGGATTCACGCACTGAGGGTTTAGTACAAATTTGTAGGTATGTAACTACAAATGTACGGTTTTCGGATTTTTCCTTCACTTGTGCTACATGACACTGCTTCTTGCCAATTTCATGATTCTAGGTCAACGGGAAGTTACCCTACAGGTTTTGATTCCCTTGCGAGTGTCAAAATATGCGGTATAAACGGAACATAAATGCCCGTATCTTGATTGAGAGATTGCGTTGACTTAGAAGTTTGATTTTTTTCACTCGAGGGATAGCAGCCCTGAGTATTTGATATTAATTTCAACTTGATAACTCCACGCGCTCCTGAGAAAAATGGCCTTGACAGAGGGACAACGAAGTGATCTACGGAACCCTAAAAAATGAAGACTAGAAAGATTGACTACTTGGTACTTCCTGAATTCCAATGGCCACCAGCGACCAAGTGAAGGAAAGGCCATTTTATTTGGGAACAGAGGTCAAATAAGTAGGTACCTACCCTTCTTCAAAGACCAAAGCGCCTCCACTTCGAGGGGTGCAGCAAGGATCTTTGTGGATGCACCGGGACGGCAGGCCGCAGTCACAGGATTCTCCCTCTTCTACTATTCCTAGAAAAGGATTTGAATGTTGTTCACGCGGCAGTGCCATCGTGTCGATTCAGTATTGACCTTTTTGTGGTTGATTCTATAAAATTTGTCTTTCTTGCTGGAGAAAGATCGCAAGATTTATAATGGATACTTTTTACTTTTAACAGAATTTAGCATATTGGGCCATGGTTCTTGACTGTCGCTTAACAACATACTCCATTGGAGCTTAGGTAAAACCGTGGCCTGTATTTTAGCGTAATGGTAACTAACAACCATAAATTATCCCTTCAATTAAGTAAGGCCTATAACCACATTCTTTGCTATACCTAAGTGCGAATCCTAAATCAAAATAAACGAAAAATAAAGTAATAAATGTCAATTAACCTACCGTTCCCACAATACGGCCTATCCTCTTCCATCAGACAATAGCTCATGCTGCTCAGAGTGGCGGCGATCAGTCGTTTACTGCACACCGAGAACTCAAAGTTCAAGCCGTTGACAGCCGTCGAGGACTGGGAACCCATGAGGTAACCGCGACACTCAGGGTTCGGGAAGTTGTCATCGTGGTGCGCGCCGAAACTGTGGCCTGAAGGGGAGAAGAATCTGATGTAGCTGTAAACGACGGTGGTGGAACAGACAAGTCATCCCCTGAGTTTTTTTGTGTGGTTTGTGGTGACTAGAGGATTAAATCAGAAGGGCGAAAGCAAGATCAAAATGAAATCATCAAATCATTTATAAAGGCGGAAGTGTCGTGTTATCACATGAACTCATTGTGCCAATATCCTGATTATTTGCTTGAGGACGTCTCATCATGTGCCTAGCCTTTTCCCAACTACGTTGGAGTCGAAGTCTACCCGGATGCAGCTGAATACCAGTATTTTATATGAAGCGACTGCCTATCTGACCTCTACAATCCAGTTACTGGGTTATAATACGATACCCTTGGTAAGACTGGTTGTCAGACTTTCGGGCGGCTGACGACCCGTAACGACTGCCAAAGATCCACAAATGAAAGCTGGGACCAACTGCTTAACGTGCTTTCCGAGCCACGAAGGGGTTTTGATATGCAAAGATGGTCACCCATCCACAGTTCATCGCGGCAAACGTAGCTTTACCTGATCGATCGAACCGTGCGAATCAAATGCTTGTGGCTAGTAATAATACTTAGTCACAAGCATTTTGTTTGAGGACGTCTGTGGGCTTTATATTCATTGCACATTTGGACAGGCTAATGCGATGTCGATGCTGCCTGAAACTGCAATTCAAATTTTAACATAAGTAATCAAAAATAGGAGTGAAGAGACGTTACCCATTTCATGAGCAAGCGTAAGAGCAGCAATCCTCTCAGGAACTCTGCCCGTCTCCTCAGTAGTGGCGTGTGCTATAGCCAGAGTATTGAAGGAGCGGCCGTACGCACGCCGGTCGCAGAGACCGCCCGCTGCTCCACCCATGCCTCCACCGAGAGATGTGAAACTGAGTTAGATACGGAAAAAGAGTTACTACAGGTAAACTAGAAAAGGTAAGCGGTTAGGTAATCTTCGTGTAAATAAACAAGTACCTACTTCCATTGTTGTAACAGCTCCATATTAGATCTCATCATCGCGCATTCGTATTTCCGAAGATACACGATGATTCCCGAAGCGGATATTTTTGCTGGGTGATCCATATATTTGGTATACTGCTTTATCCTACAGTGAAGCTAGTTACAAATTTATCCTTATTTCTCTTTCCTACACCATCATCAGATTTTGATCTCCATCTGTCTTTATTTGTCATTAGCATTGAGCCCAAACAAGATACCTCTTCTTTGGTGAGGGAGTTGGGTATCCTGCAAATTTCAGGTGATGCCGCAGCATCTGTTCAAGGTGACTGTCCGAATTATATTATATCATCGAAGCAACAGAATACCAAACAAATTTTGACTCGATCAGACCTGTGGAAGATCCTAACATCCATTCATCAACTAGACATGAGCTGATAAACTTCAAACGGAACTGGTTTACCTTCTTTTTCCGTCGGGGATTAAAACCTGTGTTAAATGATAATTTTACCTTAAACCCAAAGTCCTATTATGAAAAGCGTGCCCAGAGAATGCCACTCCAAGGCAGACCTCGGACAGGCGGCGTAGTCTTGCGAACCGCATGAGGTAGGCGCGTCCATCGATCGCCTTCTCTGTGAGGAGGTCTCCGAACACACGCTTGTTCGTATCCTCTGATGTCAGTACTAGTATATATTTTACTGAGAAACCTAGAAAGAACCTTCTGTTTAATATCTTTAAAGCGGTCTAGAATCTATATCTATACTAATAATAAAGCTGAAGAGTTTGTTTGTTTGAACGCGCTAATCTCTAGCTAGAGCTACCGGTCGGATTTGAAAAATTATTTTTGCATTTGAGAAAAATCTGAAATAATTCTATGTGATAGAAGTTTATGCAAAGATTACAGGAAAATAAAACGACGCAACGGCAAAGGATAAAACGACGTCTCTAAATAGCACACTTATTTAGAAATCGTCAACAAATGTTACACTAGTTTCACTATCGGTCAAGAGATGGCGCTGACCTAAAACTGCAATATTCAATACCGCAGTGCGCAGTGTTAAAATTCTCTAACACATTCTCTAACGAATATAGGCCTCGCCAATGAAAATTTAAAAACATATGATGGTACGGAACCTTCGGGTCCGCGAGTCCGACTCGCTATTGCCCAGTTTTTTTTAATCTAATTATATCTTGCTAAGGTGATGTTAATTGCATGAGAGCGGTGGCGGCCCAGTGGAAACGGCCGCGACTTACGACTTGTAGGTAGTAGGTTCGAACCCAGAAGGGCGCTTTACTTTGTGTAATTTCATCAACAGTCTTCTCAAAACTGTGAAGGATAATATCGTGAGGAAAACGGCATGTCCTAGAACCAAATATTCAAAGACATGTGATATCTACTAACCCGCACTGGGCCCGCGTGGTGGGTTACAGTCCACTCCCTCTTACCGAAAGGAGGCCTGTGTCCCGGCAGTGGGAACATTATAGGTCGATTATGAAGATGATTGTTTCCTACTTTCTAATATGCTACGAAAATGTCAAGATGTGGAGCTAACCAATGTTATCAGGGATCCCATCTTCATTAAAATCCGCGTTCCTAAATATGATATCAGCTTGAGCAACAGCATGCATCATTCTTCGTACCGCGTGGCTCAGGCTGGAGTTAGCGTCTTGCTCATAGAACTCCTTGTCAGCCAGGAGTAGAAGGTCACAGATCCTCGCGCGGGCCACACCGGGGACTTTCTCTCGTTCTTCTATCCGGAAGGGGAAGTAAGGAGCGGCGCGTTCTAAGACGTTGTACTGGAAGAGAAGATGAGCGCTTAGATTTTTGGGAGTTTAGCCGTGCAAACCTCTAATGTGTGTGAAATTACTCAACGAGGTCTACTACCTTCTACGATGTTTTAGAACTCTGATGGCAATTACAATGAGGGATAGGTACTAGGGTAGACCAGGTAGCTACTTATACTTATGTGGAAATTTTTCAATGTGCTGGTTACAAACACATACATATCACCGTTATTAATTTGTTTATGGAAATTTTATCCTAAGGTTTTATTAACTGAACCTATAGGAGGATGAACAAGAATGCGCTAGAAAATAGTCTAGAGGGGCTCTTACGAAGGTGACCGCAACCGCAAACCGCAGCGACAAAGACTGCACAAAACTGCCGTAAAACTGACAAAACTGCCGTAGTAGTGTTGTTGCTTGCGGTTATTAAGGTTCCGTACCCAAAGGGTAAAAACTAAGACTCCACTGTCCGTCTGTCCGTCTGTCACCAGTTGTATCTCATGAACCGTAATAGCTAGACAGTTGAAATTTTCACAGATGATGTATTTCTGTTGCCGCTATAACAATAAATACTAAAAACAGAATAAAATAAATATTCAAGAGTCCGACTCGCTTTTGGCCAGTTTTTCTCAACCGCAACTCCGCCGACGCTTGCGGTCTACCGTCGCTTTCGGAAGTGTACCTACTTAATTGAGTTCTGGCAGCTCTGCCCATAACACAGGCAGTGCAATCACTATAAAAAGCCATCATCTTCACCTGATCACCTGAGCATGATCGCGTCGAGACCGGGGCACCGCCATGTTGTCGTTCTCGAACGCGCCGAAGAACTTGTGCGGATCATCCTTGCCGTAAGGATCTGCGTGGAGAGTGCGGTTACCTGCCCGAATGAATGAATGGATTAATGTACAATTAGGGTGTCCCGAAAAATTTTTTTTTCGCTTTTCGCTACTCAAGCCCCCTCAAAAGTTGCATTATTAGTTTTAGATTACCGTAAAAATAATAAAAAAAAACATAAAAAAATATCTTGAGGGTTCTACCGGCATTTTTTTATTTTTTTTGGGTTCAAGGATCTGAATCAGGATCTGAATCAGGATCTGAATCTGAATCAGGATCAGAAACAGGATCAGAATCTGGATCAGAATCAGGATCAGAATCAGGATCGGAATCAGGATCAGAATCTGGATCTGTATCAGAATCAGAATCAGGATCTGAATCTGGATCTGAATCAGGATCTGAATCTGGATCTGAATCAGGATCTGAATCTGGATCTGAATCAGGATCTGAATCAGGATCTGAATCACGATCTGAATCAGGATCTGAATCAAGATCTGAATCAGGATCTGAATCAGGATCTGAATCAGGATCTGAATCAGGATCTGAATCAGGATCTGAATCAGGATCTGAATCAGGATCTGAATCAGGATCTGAATCAGGATCAGAATCAGGATCAGAATCAGGATCTGAATCAGGATCAGAAACAGGATCAGAATCTGGATCTGAATCTGGATCTGAATCAAGATCTGAATCAGGATCTGAATCTGGATCTGAATCTGGATCTGAATCTGGATCTGAATCTGGATCTGAATCAGGATCTGAATCAGAATCAGGTTCAGAATCAGAATCTGAATCAGGATCTGAATCAGGATCTGAATCAGGATCGGAATCAGGATCAGGATCAGAATCAGGATCAGAATCTGGATCAGAATCTGGATCTCAATCTGGACCTCAATCTGGATCTGAATCTGGATCTGAATCTGGATCTGAATCGGGATCTGAATCTGGATCTGAATCTGGATCTGAATCTGGATCTGAATCAGGATCTGAATCTGGATCTGAATCTGGATCTGAATCTGGATCTGAATCTGGATCTGAATCACGATCTGAATCAGGATCTGAATTAGGATCTGAATCAGGATCTGAATCAGGATCTGAATCAGGATCTGAATCTGGATCTGAATCACGATCTGAATCAGGATCTGAATCAGGATCTGAATCAGGATCTGAATCAGGATCTGAATCAGGATCTGAATCAGGATCTGAATCTGTATCAGAATCAGGATCTGAATCAGGATCTGAATCAGGATCAGTATCAGGATCAGAATCAGGATCTGAATCAAGATCCCTATATGTACCCTATAGCTACCATTTACCGGGTAATAATATGTCTTTCATTGACTCGAATGTGCCCTGGCAGCTGATAGTATGTCATGCTCACTCAAATGTCTCGCTGACGGTGGCGTGTGTGTTAGATCATTTAGCTCCCTTCAAAATGGTTGAGCTAAATGGTGCTGATTTATGCGTCATGTTCGTGAACGGGCGCCGTCAGTTCGGGCTGGTCATCACTTAGCTGCCTCGGCTTATTTTTAATTAATTTATTTTTGGATTGTAGTTTGTTAAGTACTATTTGTTGTACTCTGGACGCTTTTAACACTTACGTTTTTATTAATTTTTTTACATCGTTCTCACATTATATAATTTTAAAATCAAAAGTAATGATGTAACTAATATTTTTGTAAAATATCATTTAAAAAGAGTGTCCATGGAGTTTCTTGCCCGTTCTTCTCCATAGGTACCTACGCTTTGGAATAGGCAACTAGCTTCAAATTTTCTGACTGACCGACTTCTTGACAATTCAAAAGTGCCTGTAAATGGTTTAATTGAAATAAATGCTTTGAGTTTGAGTTTGATCTGAATTAGGATCTTAATCAGGGTCTGAATCAGGATCTGAATCAGGATCAGAAACAGGATCAGAATCTGGATCTGAATCAGGATCAGAATCAGGATCAGAATCAGGACCGATCGATTTTGTAAAAATCTCACCGTGAAAACTTAGGTGATGTGAGTTTGTTTTTGCTAGGAATTGACACTATTGACAGCTCACTCCACGCTCACTTCACCCAAGTTTTCACGGTGAGATGGTTACAGAATCGCACTGCTGAATCAGGATCTGAATCAGGATCAGAATCAGGATCGGAATCAGGATCTGAATCAGGATCTAAATCTGAATCTGAATCTGAACCGGAATCTGAATCTGGATCTGGATCTGAATCTGGATCAGAATCTGGATCAGAATCAGAATCTGGATCAGAATCATCAAGATGTTCTTTAGCATCGTTGTGATTTGAAAGTTTAAGACACGAAAAAGCGACAGTTTTTACATGTTGTTTTGTTGTTTTTTTAGAGACATGTAAATTCATAAGATTTAACATGGGAGAAAATGAGATAGGAAGCATTATACAGTGTTTTTGAAGGTTTCACTTCTACCACGTGTGAATTGCACACATGCTGTTTTTTTTTTGTCTGTGTAAAATACCAATCAATCCAATCCGAATCCAATGCCAATCTCTTTGATTATACCTACGTAGTGCAATGAAAAAAAGAAAAACGCGGACTGACACAGTCAGTGGAAAGATGTGTAAAACTAGTGACGGAGGCTTCTCAAAGCGTCACGGACGCTACAGCTCGGGATGGTTTTATTAGGAACAGATTAAAATCTCGCTCAGAAATGCCTAATTTTGGTCACAAAAACCAGTTCCGTTTTTAAAGTTGCCATTGATTATTTTGCCTTTCAACTATTTTAAACCTTGCTTTAACTCATTGTTGTACCCTTAAATTTAATAAAAACCATTTAAATGTTATTTTTGTATGATTTATAGTTTATATTAGGAACCCCTAAAAATAGCAAATTTGAAAAACTTCAAGGACTGGTAGAGGCCTCAAGATGCCGGATATCTAATTAAATTTTATAATAATCGTAATATATGTGTCAAAACGCAACTTTTGATACCTCTTGCGTAGCCGTAGCTCAATTTTTTTTCCCCCATACATGAACGGGACACCCTAATGTACATATATTAATAACTAGCTTTTGGCCGTGGCTTTGCCCGTGTGGATGTCGGAAATTATCCCATGGGAGCGGGGAAAAGAATCTATATTATAGGTGGATACATTTTTATCCCGGAATTACTTTACCGTGGTGGTAACCAAACGTAACCCAGGTCGTGGTCTACCTGTGTGCCAAATGTCATCCAAATCCATTCACCCGAGTTCGTGTTCAACAACGTTCATTGCGTTGTTTACATTGCTGAGCAGTCAAATCTTTCGAATATATGAAGCAAAGCAATGGATTAGCAATATGCTTTCAAAATGATTCAGACTGTGATTGATAGTGTGTTACACAAGGTGCTGTTCCAAGTTTGGTGTAAATATGTTTTGTTGCCATCGGAAGGTTAGTAGAATTTAGTACGGTTTGAAGGATATGAGTGCCGATGTAGGTACAGACGCCAGCACATCAAGCTACCCGAAACTGTCAAATTTTCCCAATCATCTTTGAACCTTAAGGCTTTAGCGATAAAGTTGAAAATCTATTGAAGAAATTTTACAGATTGTAGTAGCTTGATGTGCTGGCGTCTGTACCTAAATCTAATTACAGGCACATGAGATATTTCAGCTTTGTCTTTGGGACGGATGGCAACATATCTGTGGTTCCTCTGTATTGCAGCAGCCGTCCTTAGGCGGCGGTAACCAATTAACCCTGGCAATAGGCTCGCCCCCAAATTTTTTTTTTCAATATGGGAAATCATCAAATGACCCCTTCCGTTCTGGGTGCAGCGGAAGGGAGTGTCAGACTCTTACTGACTAAAACCCACCCGTGTTCCTTCCTTAGCCCTTTATGTTCCGAGCCAGCGGTAACCCTTTCGGACAATCCCGCTGACCCGGCAATACATGGGACTTAAACATAACTTGTGAAATGTGGGAATACTATAGGATCACCGCAGCCTAACCCTTCTAGGATTATTGGCGTGATGTGATTATCAAATTAAATAACAACCCATATGTAGAACTCCATAGAACTGATGGTCCTCGCCGATGTATCCTTCAGCGGAGCCTGACGACGGGTCCATGACGGGGTAGCCATACGCCATGCTGATGTCAGATAGCTGGTTACTCGCGACGAGGGTCTGGATGTCACTGTCAGCAGTCTGGTGGCCTTTATCAGGGGTTACAGGCGCCAGGTACAGGGTTGAGGTACTCGTTGTTAGGTGCGAGGCGCCTGAAAATTACGGGAGGAATGGTTTGACAACGTTCTGATGATGCATGATCACATTTTTTGTGGGACTACATTACTAAATGTGTTGCGTAGTTGTAACAAGTTATGGGACACTAGTTTCACTAGATCGCGATTCCGTCCGCGTGAAATTTCTTGTTTTAACATAAAATATACATTATAGTATAGCAGCTTCTCGTTTTTGAAGTGAAAACTTCTTTAGGCGTGTTGTTGGGCATTTTTAGAGATGGGAAAAACCATAGAACTCGCGACACTGTTACCGAAACCGATACCTGTGTTTTAAGTTTTGGCCATTATAAAGACATCAACGCGCGGTACATTTTCTTTGAAGAGAATGACCTTCAAACATATCTATAAAATTACTATGCTTTTCAAGTTTTCACTTCTGTCGGCACTCCTGGAATGCCACTGTTTTTTTTATTAGTCCTTAATGTGCCACTACTGTGAAAAGGCCTCCCTCCGCTCTCTTTCTACCTCTCTCTGTCCTACCCTGCCAAGGACCAATCTTTATGAAAGGAGTCCAGGTCATTCCACCATCTCCATCTGGGCCTGCCGCGATGTCGTTTGCCATTAAACGGGACCCCCTGTAGATTCTCATTAGTGAAAGAATTGTCGGAATCGGATCAGTAGTTCCGAAGATTACCCCCTAGCCCTACATACAAACTCACAAATTTTACCTAGATTGCGCCAAATAGAAGCCAACCCCAACATAGTTAATTGCAACATTTTGCATTTGCCTAGTCAAATGATGATTATATATTTATCTTTCCCTATATTCTATATTCGATCGTTTCTTTGTCCTTTCTCTATTCACAATCCAAAATAAAGCTTAC
Organism: Luperina testacea; assembly: GCA_927399505.1. NCBI lineage: Eukaryota > Metazoa > Arthropoda > Insecta > Lepidoptera > Noctuidae > Luperina > Luperina testacea. Next base: position 6,986,501 of record OV656777.1, on the reverse strand, counting down.
CAATAGGCTGCAACTTCAAACACAGCACATGGACTTCGCTACCGAACTTTGCTTCTAAAAGCTGGTGGCCATACGCACTGCAGATGGTATGGTGCAGGGTTGTGATGTCCACTCCAGTCACCGTAATGAGCAGACAGGCACTGACCACTAGCACAGAGGACATGGCATACAATTTTGAATTTCACCAGTCCATTTCCAAAATGTTTATGAGTGTTAGGTATATGTTACTGTCAGTATGACAGCCGTTTAGTTTTCTAGTTGACTTTTGGGAGTCTGAAAAGTTTTAAATTGAAAAGGTAAGTTTAGAACCTTTTTAGAGCAATTTCATCTGTATGCCCTACAATAAAAAACGCTGTATGCCGCATACGGCGTTTTTTAAGGTGTGGTACAGACCATCAAACTGAACCACTTTCTCCATGAAATCAACATCGTCATCGCGAAAAATAATCAGCCGTCCCATAGGGTTGAGTAGTTATTGAAGTTTTGTATTGGACAGTCTTTTCTCCATATACATATAGAAACGGTCTCGCCTGTTTTCGTTCTGGTTAATAACCATAAAGCAATGATTTTTTACAGAATAATAAACATTAACTACTTGTCCCTATGTTTTCCTTTTTGATGATACATTATTTTTATAAGCACGAGTAAGTAAGTTCACTTTACTTTGTGTAAATTGGCTGGCACACCACTGGCTCTCAAAACGGTGAAGGAAAACATCGTGAAGGTACCGGCATGTCCTAGAACCAAAAATTCGAAGATATGTGATATCTACCAACCCGCACTGGAGCCGCGTGGTGGGTTATGGCCCATTCCCTCTCACCGGGAGGCCTGTGTCCCAGCAGTGGGAACATTATAGGCTGATCATGCACATCAAGTTTTTTTTTTTTTTTAAAAACGTTGCCTCACACTAGGAATTACTCCTGTATCGTGGGTGCGTTTATAAACATTTAAATTTACATACACAAACAGCCAGTCCCGGAACAACTACCTGTAGGCAATACAAATATTTGTTCCGTGCGGGAATCGAACCCGCGACACGCTGAGCAGCAGTCGATCGCTCATCCACTGCGCCAACCGTGTCGTCAGTTACTAATGACCTAATTGAGCTGTCGCATTGTATTATTCAATTGCTATTTTCATGGCGACAGGCTCGTATAATTTGAATAATAATTAAATTCTGTTTAAATAAACGTGTCTTCGCCTTATAGTGTAAGTGATGGACATGTGCGTCTGGTTGTTGCACAGGGCTATTCAAAACTGGTCTTATATTAGGTATACTGTATATCTAATAATAAGTATTTACTTGAGATTAGGTACCTAATCTCATCTCAATCACTCCGTAAGTAAATACTTATTTGATGGTGATTAATCTTAAGAAAGTATAAGCGAAATTCTTTCTGTTTAACTATAAGATTATTTATATAAAGGTTTACCAACTTAATACATACACAGCATTAATCATAATAGGTACCCCTAATCCCCTAACCACCTTGTCAAATATTGATAATGATTGTGTCTTTGTCTATCTTAATTAAGTATAAGAAAGCACGAAACGATTAGGTAGGTATATATTATAAAAAAGATAATAAGATCAAAATATATATCATTGTAATAAGGTATACAAAATAGTGTGTCTAATAAATAATAATTTCTAAAGTTCCAATAAGATTATACAATAATAATTTCTAATGGATCATTATAATTTTCTAAAGTTTTCTCTCATTGAGCGCATAATAAAGACGACAAATTAATTTGCATTTTGTAATGCAATTATTATAAATAATTGCATTACAAAATGCAAATTAATTTGTCGTCTTTATTATGCGCTAGGGCATATTATAACTCCAGTTCATAATTGCTCCTTTGAACAACTATGCTGTATATTGGCTTTAATTAATGTGATTGATAATGATAATACTACGATCATACACGTGTGGATCCAACATACATAGGTACCTATTATCTTTAATGAGTAAATTCAAAGTACAATTCTACCTATTTGTCTAATTAAAACTCAAAATTTGTACGAAGTAATATTGCTGATTCTTTATTGAATGTTTTTATTACATCTTTAAACCACAAAACGTTTTATGAGCCTCTTATCTTAAGGCTCAAAAATCAACGGCTTACGCTTACGCTTAATTACGGGAATATGCCTTAAACTGAATGTTCTTCAAATTACGAGATTTGCCCCTCTATAGATTCAGATAGATATGAGAGCACTTTCTAGTGTATAATTTTAAGGTTAGGTATCTAAATAAAAATCAAAACCCCTTTTCCTCAAATATTATTTCTAATTGTACGAGTATTTACAAATTAAAAGAGACAGACCCACGTCAAAAGCTGGTAGCCCCTGTTCCCTCGTTGGCGCTAACTATATATAAAGTAATTAGCTCACGTAAAGAATCGTAAGCTCACTTACGCCGAAGCACCGTCGTGTGACGAACATTAGAGCGACAGCCTACTAATGACAAGCAGGCAGGCCTCGGCCTCGGATATAGGTAACCCACAGATGTATAGACGTGGATCGTACAAGGAATTGTGTAGCAAGCGCGTATGGATTGTATGTAAGCTTTAGAACGGGTTTATGATTTACGGACTCGTTATGACTTTTTCAAAAAAATTTTGGACTGCGGTGGAAGAACTCCCAAGATTTTCCATGCAGAGCAACAAGCTTTGGTAAATAATTTAAATCTAAGAAGTTCATAGCTCCAACGATAAAGTTAACAATGAATTTGAGTTTTTTTTTTATGGGAATTACTTCTCGCAGTTGAACCTATAATAGGAGGTTGTCGTCTGCTTACCGGACTTGCATGTGGGCAAACCTAACAATTCCAGGGCATATACACTACATAATGTCAGACACCTTGCGTTATCTACAATTCTCTATATCTGTGAGGCTACCTTATCTACATTATCTAAGGCATTAGATTCCAGGAACGGAAATAGAGGTTCTTTTTTTAGAATTGTGACTAAGATAGCTAAGTTTTAACACCTCGCACTTCTAACGGTGGGAGAAAGATTAAGGAACGCTTAGGGAAGGAATTGTCATTATATTTAGCAAGCGAGAGCTTTTTAAAGGATGCCTATTCGTGACCGGAAGATTTGGAGCTTTTAATTTAAAAAATCTTTAGCATTTTTTAGACTTCAGCTTTTGGAAAAGCTTGCATTTTGGTTTCATGAAAATCTGTGTGAGCATACTGACCGTTTTTTTAACTGACTGAGATATTAACAGAAAAATATTATTGGGTTTATCTATCAGCAGTGCGATTCTGTAACTATCTCACCGTGAAAACTTAGGTGAAGTGAGCGTGGAGTGAGCTGTCAATAGTGTCAATTCCTAGCAAAAACAAACTCACTTCACCTAAGTTTTCACGGTGAGATTTTTACAGAATAGCACCCCTGGTGCGATGCGGTAGTTATCTATGTACTAGAAGAGTCATTACAGTTAAGAAGAATAAATTCTTAATCACTCAGATTACACTAGCTGACCCTCTCACAAAAAGTAGTACCACTTTTTCATTTATCACTTATCTTACTATCTATGGTAAAAGTACCGTTAGCATTATGGTACCGCTACAAAGTGCCATCTGTTGTAAATTATGTGAAATCTCTGCGATAATTTATCGGCGCAAAACATGAATAGGTAGGCGCCTGTGCTTGCACCACGTTTTTGCACGCGATCCTGTCTATTTTTAACTGGCAACACTTGGGACTATAATTAGATAATTATATTATTTATTAATTTATTTGTGCACAATTTATTACCTACCATATGGGCCGATTTTTCAATAGTCAGATATGTCTTAACTGAAGAGTAGGTAAATATTGCCGTTTGACAGCTTTTGTACAGAAAATATATCAAACTGTCATATTTATTCTTCAAATAAAAGTTATCTGACTATTGAAAAATCAATCAATGTAGGTACTGTTGACATTACAATATATTTATAAAGGCCTATTCAAACCTGAGCGATATTCGCTGCCGCTGTGGGTAGAGGTACACACCGCGCGGGTTTCGCTCAGGTATTTAGTATCAAGTACCGCGGCTAGAGCGACCTGAGCGATATTCGCTGCCGCTGTAGGTAGAGGTACATACCGCGCGGGTTTCGCTCAGTTATTTAGTATCAAGTACCGCGGCTAGAGCGACCTGAGCGACGGTCTCTGCCGCAGACGGTAGCGAATACCGCTTAGGTCTGAACAGTAATATTACCGCATACCCACTGGGTTTTCTCTGCCGCAGACGGTAGCGAATACCGCTTAGGTCTGAATAGGCCTTAAGGCCGCTAGTAACAGCAGGGCCTGATTTACCCAGAGGCTAACTAGGCTCAAGCCTGGGCGCAAGGACCGAGGGGGCGCGGAGCCACTTATTCACAGAAAAAAATTTGTACCTAATTTAAAATATGCGCCTAAATACTAGTAGGAGAACCGCAGTTCATAAATCTAGTAAAATATAAAAATTTAGTAAGTATATTCATGGGCTAGGCAGGACAGGCCCGGGGGAGGGGGCGCATATTCATAGATAGCCTAGGGCTGTCAGAACTCCAAATCAGGCACTGAGTAACAGTCACAATACCCGCCGTACTAGAATTCATAAAGCTGCACATCGTCATATCTCATATCTACTGTCAAGCGTAAAATGGCATGCTTAGCTTCAACCGAAACGACCAGCCTTCTGAGCTTTTGAAGGGTTTTACGAAACTACCTTTTGGGGCAACTACTCTAGAAATGCTCTTAGAATCAGTCTATTTTTTTGTAAATTTTGACGTTCAACAGTGTCTTTTATGCACCTATCCATACTAATATTATAAATTCGAAAGTAACTCTGTCTGTCTGTATGACCTTTTCACGCCTAAACCACTGAACGGATTTCGAAAAAAATTTGACAGAGTTTGCATCCCGGGGAAGGACTTAGGATAGTTTTTATCTACATACCTCGCGGGCGAAGCCGCAGGCGGAAGTATAGTTCTAAATAAATAAAACAAAGTCGGGTTAGTTAAACCCAAAGAAAATATAACCACATAGCCTAAGAACGGCTGGACCGATTTTTATGATCATTATTTGTTGAATTTCTCTCCGCCCCGAATAGCACACAAACTATTAAAACATGGAAAAAATTCACAAAAAACATTTTCTCATACAATTTGTATGGAACGGTTTTTTATATGATATCTCGAGAACGCATTGACTGATTTCGGTAATGATTCTGAGGCGGTACGAAATTCGGCGGGTCAGCTAGTTTGAAATAAATGATTTGTCTTTCACTTTAGGATGTAGGAACCCTACGTCCGTTTTCAATAACACTAGGCTATCCCTAAATAAATGCCTAAAGCCGCACCTTTAGCGCAGGATGTATCCAAATCCAAAATCCACTTTTAGTAGGTAGAGGTAGGTACTTTAGATCTAATAAGAGATGTGAACAAAATTAAGTAAGTGTAATAGTGGTTCCGATGATCCTAAATCATTACAATAATCAGCCTATAATGCTTCCACTGCTGGGTCACAGGCCTCCTCTCTGTGAGAGGGAGAGTGGGTCATATATTCCACCATGCGGGTCCAGTGCGCGAGGATGTCATATGTCTTGGGATTTTTTGGTTCTTGGACATGCCGGTTTTCTCAGAATGTTTTCCTTCACCGTTTTGACAGCAGTGGTGTTGAAATAATTTACACAAACTAAAGCGCCTCTCTGGGGTCGAGGGCCGACTCCACTTGGTTACCATTGCTCCTGGCCAGAAAATGATCCCCGAAAAAAGCTTAAAGCTCTGCAGCACTACCTACTGAAAAATCAATTATCCAATAATTCCTCTTCTATTTTTCTTAATTAATCGATTTTTATTGACTGGCCCACTGCTTCATATCTTATTGGTACGGCCATAGCTTGAACTTGAGATTACAGTTTTAAACAAATACAGGCCGGTTGGCGGGAAGTCAGTTGTCGGCCATTCGGCTTCAGTACCGGGCGACGAGCGGTGGCCCGCGCTTTTTATAATCTGTGCATTTTCGTAAGATATAGTGCCAAGTTAAAAAAAAAGTAAATATGTTGAAGTATACGATGAAGAAATATTGTGCGGAAGGAAGTAAATTCAACCAGATTGTGATTGCTAGTTTGAGTAAGTTTTAGTTTTAATATATCTTTTTAATTTTATTTTTGCCTGAGTCCTTACTTTTCCACTGCCGAGAAAGTTTTCCTCAATAATTTAAAATAATTACGGAACTTAGGCGGGTAGGTAATCGATTTAATGGTTTTAATTTTGTTAGAAATTTTTATTTTTCTTAATAGCTAGCCATTTTAGTATATATAATGTTAATGTTTATATAATGTAGTTAGTAGGTACTTATAGTTAGTTGTCATTTAATTTTGAGTCGAGTTTTCCAACGCCAGATAATTTTATCCGAGGAATAATTTTGAATTTATGACAGTTCTTCCACACAAAATCTGTGAGACGTCAATTTTATCTCACGAATAAAAATGATCTGTCGATTGAAAAATTGGCCCTGAATAAAAGATATATGTCAATATAATTCTTATAATATAATAATAATTAATATATTCTTCACATAATCTGGTTATGTCTGGACTTTAAAAGAGACTGTGACCTCTGAGTTTGTTTCGGGCTTTCTTCTCAGAGTACCTAGTCAAATAGGAAACGCCGACCTCATCTCGTTTTTTTTAAAATATGATTGACGTGTAAATGTTGTACAAACCAATTTACAGAAATAAAATCATTTATCAATAACATTTATCATTTAATAGATTTAATCATAAAGCTTTTTCGGTATCAGTTTTTTGTTGGTCTCGTGATCGCAAGCGCGACTCGTGCGTGAGGGTTCTCGTTTCCCAGGTGGGGCAAAGTGTTATTTAGTTTATCCGTCAGGAGTTTCTCAGCAGCAGTCCGGGGTCTGGGAGTTTTTGAGGGTCTAGAATCATGTGCTGAATTCATGGTTAGAGATTGTGCGTCGATGTCCCTGCCCAACCCTGAAAAAAAAACAAAAACAAAAATTGTCCTATCGCAGATATGCTGGAAGAGATTTCTTATGAAATAAGCATCACCTTTGTACCTATTTTTCTGTTCTGTTTTATTTCGTGTCTGTTTATATATGTATGTGTGTACATAAATGGTAAAAATAAAAAATTAATAAAAAAAGCCTGTATATATAACTTATTTCAGTATTTAAACTCATCATTTGCCTAGCCTTTTCTCAACTATGTTGGGGTCGGCTTCCAGTCTAACTGGATGCAGCTATTAACTATTATTATACAACGAGTATTTTACATGGAGCGACTGCCTATCTGACCTCCACAATCCACCACCACCACAACTGGGTAATATGATACCCCCTGGTAAAACTGGTTGTCAGACTTTCGGGCTTCTGCCTACCTGTAACGACTGTCAAGGATCTACGAATGACAGTCGGCACCAACGGCTTAACGTGCTTTCCGAGGCACGGCGGGGTCTCGGTATGTAAAGATGGTCATCCATCCACAGACCCAACCGTGGCAAGCGTAGCTTAACCTGATCGATCGACCTGTGCGACTGTTATTATTTAGACACGGGCCCCCTCACTATCTCACTATTTACACTAAGAACTAAATTACAATAAAGCGATTTTTAATTACCAAATTTAATTTATCTTTTAACTACTTAGCTACTTACGTTAAACACGAAAATGTTACACTGGACACACACACACACACACACTGGTTCACTGTCACTTACATAAAAAAGTTCATGAAACACATTTTACGAATTATGCATGAAAACATCATTATATGATTTGGTTAACACTACGTAAACGGACAATCAGGCATTACGTATAATGTTTTGTAAATATCAAACCTATGGGAAAGTTATTTTTCGATAACTCTCCAACTTTGTTTAGGTACCTAATTGTTGATATTTTTGCGATGCATGAGGTGAAGATGGACGAGATGGACGCAAAAGTAGATCTATTTTGCTGAGGAGTATGTTGCGGCACTTCTTGTTTCAAATTAGAACACTAGAAAGTGTTGAAAGGCAGGCGATTGGGGGACTGTTAAATGAATTTTTGTATTGATATTAAGTAGGCACTTATTAAGGGGTCGATTTTAGAAGTTAAGCAACGCATGCCGAGGACGGTCCATGGATGGGTGACCCTGACCCATCCATTAAATACCGAGACCCCTCTGTGCCTCGGAACGTTAAGCCGTTGGTTCCCGGCTGTCATTTGAAGATCTGACAGTCGTTAGGTACTGGGGTAATAAATAGGTAATACGGGCTGGTGTCCGCAACTCCACGTAAATGCGCGTATTTTGCGTATGGAAGTACTGGGTTACCTACGTCCCTCTCACAAAGGAGGCCTGTTTCCCAGCAGTGGGAACGATTTTCGGGCTTTCATAAGCCCGAAAATCTGAAAAAATTGTGATTTGCTCAACAACGTAAATAACGCAATGAATGTTGTTGAACTACCGCAATTACCCCGCTGGCCAAAAATTAGAGTGGTCGTGATTTGCATTTGGTGGGTTCTTGACTTAGTTCCCACTGCTGGGAAACAGGCCTCCTTTGTGAGAGGGACGTAGGTATGTTAGGTTTTATACCCACGTATATCCTAATATTGTAGTGACGGATGTGTCCTGAACTTATCTATAATACCAACCAACATTGTACCTACCATATCCGACGAACAAATGTCTTTGTCTTGTGTTGATGTTTGAACGTAAACGAAGCAAAGTGACTATGTAAGGATCTTAGCAGCTGGACAGCGGGTTATCCGAAAGGGTTACCGCTGGCCCGGAACATAAAGGGCTAAGGAAGGAACGCGGGTGGGTTTTAGTAAGTAAGAGTCTGACACTCCCTTCCGCTTCACCCAGAGCGGGAGGGGTCATTTAATGATTTCCCATCCCGAAAAAAAAATGGATCTTAGCAGCTGGCGTTCTGTAGTTTTTGCCTACTCACATGGAAAGGTGTGAGTTTATGTATGTATGTTTATTATACAGTTGAAGTCAGAAGGCAGTCTTCTCATGTAAAAGCGGCAATAGTCCAAAGGTTAGGCGTCAATCTGACGAGCGAGGGGTCACACTCACAAGTTCACAACCGGTGCACTTTTATGGGCAGTTAAAGTGGCTACTACCATTGGAGACTGTGTTGTAATCCATGTTACGAGTTATTTTTCTAAATCCATTCATCGTGTTCAAGCGTGATGGATTATTTACATCATTTCATTCATTAAAACCATGAGTAAAGTTTCGTATATTTGAAACCGCTTGCTTTGTAACACAATGGTCTTCTGGAAAATGACCTTTTGATGCAATATTATCTCGAATGTTCAGTGTTCTCTTCAATGTTTTTATTATACCTTACAGCGGTGCCGTGTTTCAGTGTACAATTCATTGGATTTTCCTCGAAAAAAAAAACAGCATGACACATGCAATCTTCTCAACATGCATTGTAGCGTAGCATAGAGAAAGCTGCAGTGGTGGCGCAGTGGTAATGGCCTCGACTTACGAGTTGGAGGTCGTGGGTTCGACCCCTGACAGGCGCTTTACTTTGTGTAAATTGTTTCATCGCCTTTGCTCTCAAAACGGGAAAACATTGTGAGGATACCGGCATGTCCTAGAACCAAAAATTCGAAAACATGTGACATCTACACTGGGCCGGTGTGATGGATTACAGCCCACTCCCTTTCGTAGAGAGAAGGCCTGTGTCCTAGCAGTGGGAACATTATAGGCTGATTATCCTTATAGAGAAAGCTAGACGAAACTTTAGCTAATTTATAGTGCATGATAAAATGGATAAAGCAATAAGGGTGTTCCTCAACTCTGCACTGATGATGAAATCAGTAATGACGTAAACAATCATAGTTCGACTATTCCGAATCAAAAACATCCCTGTATCTAGAATCTGACTAAAATGAGGTAGGTAGTGTAGTGAGTTCGAACCCTGTCTGTGAACCCACTCCTGTCACATGCGTTTAGCATCTATATCAAATGCAGGAATACTAAAAGCATAAGCATATTATCGCTTAGTCTGTCTATAACGTTTCCTTCCATTGCTGGGATACGGTAGGTATACGGGAGTCCTTTTTGTGAGAGAGAGCGGCCCATAATCTACCACGCGGGCTCAGCGCGGTCTGGTCACATGTCTTACTATAAGCCACATTGCAAATGCAAACTAGTGTAATAATGTGCTGGTGAAATAATGTGTTTATAATAACTAAGGTTTTTCTCGTGGACTGCAATCTTAGAACGCTTCCTGTAATCTGCGGCTGTTCCAGGAAAATAAGAAAGTTTTGGTTTTTATTTATGTTATAGCGGTATTATAGAGAAAAAGTGTTCAATAAGTCCATAGAGCAAAGCTGCACCCTAATGGCGTAAGACACTATCAATCAAAATCTGAATCATGGTGAAGGATATTGCTAATCCATTGCTGCGTATGTTAGAAAAATTTGTCTGCTCAACAACGTAAATAACGCAGTGAATGTAGTTGAACTGTCAAAATGAAAGCCATTCCTACTGTTAGTGTGTTACGCAATCACCTGACATTTTTTTTTTTCAGTCTGGGAAATCATCAAGTAACCCCTCCCGCTCTGGGTGGAGCGGAAGGGAGTGTCAGACTCTTACTGACTAAAACCCACCCGTGTTCCTTCCTTAGCCCTTTATGTTCCGGGCCCGCGGTAACCCTTTCGGACAATCCCATAGCATTCTTTAAAGCAATAGTGACAGGAGTACAAACGGCTGGTACTCCCGATATAATCCTACGCTGCACAAAGATAGCAAAATTACTAATGTTACGTATGTACATATGTAATATGTTTGAACAACCGTGACTGTGTGTATTTTTTATCACGTGAAGAGCAAGAACAATCAATACATAGGGGCATGACATTTTGGAAGGCAAGATGTGATTTTACCCAGGTAGTGTTTGAACCAAATATAGCTAACCTACCACAGGAACCTACATAATGCATAATAAGTGTGAGCAAGAATAAAAAGAAGCGGAACAGAATAAAATAATGGATTTTTATTTGATAGAAAAAGATGATTGTCGGAGTGATTTTACCTTTAAAATTGACTGCTAATATGTAAGTATAGGTATGGTACATAGATCGTATTCAATTCGACAAGTGTAAGAGTAGGTACTGATGGGTTATTCAAAAGTTCAGTTGAGGACCGTCTGTAAGTACACCGTATTTGTAGCGTGGTCACTTGTGGGTACGCACTGACATCAGATAGATACCTTTAACTAATCAGCTAATTAACAATAAATTGTGCCATTTATAGGTAGTAAAAAGAAGAAAATACAAATATTTTATTTATATATAAACAAGCCGTTCAAAAATAAACAATTATAAAGTGCGAAACGGATTTTTACTTAGTTAGTATTAGGTATATTACGCACATAGGTTCAAACAATAAGTTTGTTTTGCCAGAATACACTTGTTTAAACATTAATAATTGGGTTTCCACTGAAGAACTAAACATGTATAATGACATAACTGTCCCAGATATTTATTGGTATGCCCTAGAAACTGATTGTAAACAAGCCTATTGTTTTTAAAATGGACCATATTTATGAAGTTGTATCTTAATTGTGTAGGGAATTGTACTTTTGGGCCATGGTAACAGACAAATAGATTGTTACTAGCACCTACGCTATTTAAGATTCTTATATTAATGCAGTTTTTTTAAAGTAATAATGGTGCATAAAGATTCAAACCAAATAACGCACTTTGCAGAATAATTAAGTACCTACTGATGTTTTATGAAGTGAATATAATCCTTCAATATAAATTCGCAAATTCAGATATGTGGTTTGTTGATCGATGAACAAGCTTATGATACCTTAAATCACCGCAATATCCAGTTTAGTAAATTATGAGAAGTTTGTGGTTATGGGAAAAGAAGCTACAGGGCAGGTACTTAATACCATCGTCATTAAAAAAAAAATCTAACGAAATAAAACATTATTTGGGTCTATATAGTCAGCAGTTTTGAATAGCATGCCACAGGGAAGAGTGCTAGGCCCCCGTATTTTAAATTTAATAATTATTTTATTACCAAACATTCAAATAGGACTTATGGATTAGCTGAAGTTTCTTATTCAAAAGCTTTTATTCATGTCGATAACAAAAGGTAAATTGAATGCTATTTTCTTACAATATTCTTTTTGACCTTACTGCTGTTGCATATTAATTAAATACAATTTAGATATTTTTTTTAATTTTATTTATTGAGGGATAATAAACAACTACAACATACACTATACTACATAAGTTTAACAAAGGTATAGGAAGCAATGTTGCAGTCCACTACATTATCCGCAGATAGGACATATTAAAAGATCACAGGTTGCCACTAGACGAGCATTACCAAAATTAACAAGAAATATTTTAAAACAAATAAATAAGTTACTATAACGCTAGCTATAGTTACAAAACCAAATCAGATTAGAAACAATTTCATTTACTTAAATTATGCAATAAATAAATAATAATATTACAATAGATTAATAATAGATTACATTTTTATAATATTAGATTTAAATTTATTTTTCGAACATATAATGGGCAATTCGAACATACATATATCGAGATATAATGGGCTACTGCATCGGCTGCCTCGTTATAATGGTCGTAAGCACTACTGTTGAGAAAAAGGCCTTGGGTTTGATTCCCCGGTTGGGAAAAGTGTTATTAGGTTTTTCCATCTGGAATTTCTCAGTAGCAGCCCGGAATCTGAATCGTGCCCGGTTGATAGCAATTAGGCTCGTTCCCTATTACATAAGACTTAAACAAACTGGTGAAATGTGGGTGTTCTCTTCTCCCTAACCTTTCGCGGAAACCAGGCGTGATGTTATGTAGCCACTAGTACTATTTAGTAACTACATACCTGCGTAGTTCCTTTTTAGGGTTCCGTACCTCAAAAGGAAAAAACGGAACCCTTATAGGATCACTTTGTTGTCCGTCTGTCCGTCCGTCCGTCTGTCAAGACCCTTTTTCTCAGGAACGCGTGGAGGTATGAAGCTGAAATTTATATCAATTACTCAGGTCTACTGTCCCTTGAAGCTGTGAAAAAATCAAACTTCTAAGCCAACGCAATCAAAAGATACAGCCGTTTATGCCGCAAATTTTCGACACTTGCAAGGGAATCAAAACCTACAGGGTGCTTCCCGTGAACTCAGAATCTTGAAATTTGGTACGAAGCAACGTCTTATAGCATAGATAAAGGAAAAATTACGAAAACCATAAATTTTTAGTTACATCACATAATATATTTTTTTTTAATAATTTTAAACTTACTACCCATTTCCTCATAAACGCGTAGAGGTATTAAATTGAAATTCATACCAAATACTCAGGTCTATAATACCTTTAAGCTGTAACAAAATCAAACTTCTATGTCAACGCAATCAAAAGAAACAGCAATTTAAGCTGCATATTTTGAAACTCGCAAGTACTCGCAAGGGAATCAAAACCTAAAGGGTACTTCCAGTCGACCTAGAATCTTGAAATTTGGCATGAAGCAACGTTTTATAGCACACATAAAGGAAAAATTCCGAAAACCTTAATTTTTTTTTTTTTTTGCAATGTTCAATGTGGTACTATTCATAACTTTTTCAGTCACCATTTACAGGTCTGGTTCAAATTTAATACTTAATTAATATTTTTGAACCAGATTTCTAAATAGTGACTAAAAAACTTAGTAAATAAATAACTTTAATAAAAGAACTTTCGCAAGTCTGCTGCAAGGCTAGTATAAGTGTTTCAGTTATATTATAGATAAATGATATGTGTTAATATAAAATAAAGGATTACTTAAACGATAAAGAGATCTTTGTCTTAAATTTATGCTCCTCCATCTTTCCCCATTGTAATGTTATGAATTTCATTTTGCAATAAAAATACCATAGTTATGACTCGATTGTCGTAATGAACGAACTTTGTAAACCTTGCAGGTTTGTACGGAACCCTCGGTGCGCGAGTCCGACTCGCACTTGGCCGGTTTTTTACGATTTGCAACAATCACATTGCACTGGAGACAATGATTTGTTCCCAACGAGTAACACCCTCAACTGTCACACTGTTACTTGATGGGAATTTTTTAAGAAAAAGTTCCCAACCAGTCACACTGTTACTCGACCGGAACTTCTTATTAGTAATTTCCCAACCAGTCACTCTGTTACAGGTTTTAATGAAAATCACATTTCACAATAAATAAAGGTATAAATATGTTGTGACAATTAAAATTAATTAATAGCTAAATAAAGATATTCCCGTCGAGTAACAGTCACACCGAGATGCAGCATCTAATCAAGCAATATGTAGATCTGTAAGACGATGCGACGCCACAAATGTGTAGTAATTTGATGAAAAATCTGAATGCAGAACCCACATCCCTATTGTATGCATACTAAGAACAAAACAATACTTTCAATACACAATTTGTTTTCGAATACCTATGTAATCGTCAGATAACGGGTTCCTATAATTGAAGTGATCGTTTATCAAATACTAACTATTGGTAGGTAGTTGCTATATGGGAATACCTTTGGTCACTGGCTTCGTAACACAAGTTCACACTTAGTTTATCGTGATGAGCCACTAAATTAGTGCGCCCTCCTAATGGAGCAGTAGTTCATTAACAGTTAACGGAGTTATTTTTAATTGATATAACACTTTCAGGGCTTAATAACAAAAGTAATAAGTTATCAGATATTTGGCCCCTTGATGACTGTAGCGTGCTAACATGATATATCACCCTAATTGCGTAACACACCTTTCGATAAATCACAATCTGAATCAAACTCAAAGCATTTATTTCAATTAAACCATTTACAGGCACTTTTGAATTGTCAAGAAGTCGATCAGTCAGAAAATATGAAGCTAGTTGTCCATTCCAAAGCGTAGGTACCTATGGAGTAGGGATGTTACGGAGCTTCGGTTCCGATTCCGAAAAGTCGGATCTTCCGATTAATTTTACACCTCCGATTCCGATTTCGGTTCCGATAATTTTGAATCGGAGTTAGACCGAAGTTCGAAACGCAGCGATACACGTGACTAGAGAGCGCCTACAAAAAAGTTTTAACTTGTCACCAAGGTAATGTTTGTTTATTTTATACACGCTCGCGCTCACAGTCTCAGTTTATTGTTTTGTTTGTGGATGTTAGAAGAAATAGAAGAAAGATGTTTTAAGGGGAGGCCCCTTAACACATCTTTCTTCTACTCCGCCCCGGTTCCGGTTCCGATTCCGGTTCCGATTCCAGTTCCGATTCCGGTTCCGATTCCGATCAATCAAATTTAAAACCTCCGATTCTGGTTCCGGTTCCGGTAAAACGACATCCGTAACATCTCTACTATGGAGATGAACGGGCAAGAAACTCCATGTAAACTCCTTTAAATTATATTTTTACAAAAATATGAGTTACATCATTAATGTTGAATTTATAATTATATATGAGAACGATGTAAAAAAGACGTACCTACCGGATGAGAACCGTATAACTATATTTGCGAAGAAGTCGGTTAAAAAATAGTCGATGTATCGAAGAACGCTATTGCAAATTACCATAGGTTCAACGTGGGCTTACTTTATTATTAACTAGCTGCGCCCCGCGGTTTCACCCGAATAAGTGTCGATCCCGTGGGAATATCGGGATAAAAATAGCCTATATGTTAATCCAGGGTATCAGCTACCTCCATACAAAATTTTATCAAAATTGGTCTAGCCGTTTGAGCATGAAGAAGTAACATACTCACAAACTTTCGCCTTTGTAATATTAGTGTGATTAGTTAGATTAATGTTACTGGAAAATCAGGTTTCCCTTATTCCTCTGATTATGAGATGTAAACGTCTTGATTTGAATTCAATTACGTCATATACTACTGTCCTTAAATTCTCTGCGCATGTTTTACCCATCTTCGTGAGACACGTGTCCCAACGCCGGCGATTAACGAGAAGCGAATAGAGCAGGTAATTATGATGAGATTGCGTTCAATTAAGTCTATGGACAGCCTATACTGATGATGATGATACTTCATGACAGGTATATCATACTAATATTATAAAGGCGAAAGTTTGTGAGTGTGTTTGTATGTTTGTTACTTCTTCACACACAAACTACTGAACCGATTTTGATGAAACTTTACAGTAATATAGCTTATACATCAAAAAACACATAGGGTACTTTTGATCCTGATATTCCCACGGGATTGACTGTGAAACCGCGGCGCGCTGCTAGTTAGTTGTTACTATTACGAGAGTAACTATGTCTGTCTGTTTGTTAGCTTTTCAGGCTTCAACGGCTGAGTGGATTTCGATGAAATTTGGCACACAGGTAGACCATTATCTGTGTTGGGACATAGGCTACTTTTTCCCGGCAGTAAGTTCCTGTCGGATAATTTCTGCCCTTTCACGGGCGAAGTCGCGGGCTAAAGCTTTTTATTGCTAAAGTAATATTTTACTAGGACATTTTTATTTACTTTAGGATTTAGGAGAAATCGCTGCTTTATTTTACTAAATGTATCCACGTCATCATCATCATCTGCCTAGCCATTTTCCAACTATACTGGGGTCGGCTTCCAGTCTAACCGGATGCAGCTGAATACCAGTATTTTACATGGAGCGACTGCCTATCTGACAAAATATATATATCCACGTATCACCGTTGAAATCACAATGATCTTTATTTCCAATGTGCTAAGGTTCTTGTGGAAGCTGCCACTGACAAGTCTGCCAAAATCACAATGATCTTTATTCTCATTACAATAAGATTGCTGTTCGGTTGCTGTGTGAAAGAACTGTATGAAGGTGTTTTTCCACGTCAACACTTGACTTCTCACCCTAGTTCGTAAGTTCAAGGCCACAGTGACACGAGGCAAATAGAGGCCATATTGAGTTGACTCTGATTTGGGGATGATATTATCGTATTTATGTACGAGTATGTATACCTAAAGAATTGCACAATGATAACAGCTTTATTGAAAAATAATTTCTTGAAAGCTTTTGAATTATATGGACCTACTTATCTTTTAGAGTTCCGTACCTTAAAAGAAAAAACGGTACCCTTGCAATATCACATCGGTGTCCGTCTGTCTGTCCGTCTGTCAAGACCCTTTTTCTCAGGAACGCGTGAAGTTACCAAGTTGAAATTAATATAAAATACCTACTCAGGGCTGTAATCTTCAGTGGGATTGTCCGAAAGGGTTACTGCTGGCCCGGAACATAAAGGGCTAAGGAAGGAACACGGGTGGGTTTTAGTCAGTAAGAGTCTGACACTCCCTTCCGCTCCATCCAGAGCGGGAGGGTCATTTGATGATTTCCCATCCTGAAAAAAAAGGGCTGTATTCTCTTGAAGCAGTGAAAAAATCAAACTTCTAAGTCAGCACAATCAAAAGGTACGGGCGTTTATGTTCTGTTTATGCCGCATATTTTAACACTGGCAAGGAAATCGAAACTTATAGGGTACTTCTCGTTGACCTAGAATCATGAAATTTGGCAAGAAGCAATGCCATGTAGCACAAACATAGGAAAAATCCGAAAACCGTAGTAGTTATAAAATATTCTGATTATGATACAGGATGTCTTGGATAGCTTTTATCGAAAAAGTAAGCCGTCACGGGACGCCTGGCAGATGTGAAACATCGACATCGCAGTCGATTGCGCATGGCGACGCGTCGCCACACAGTACACAAGACTGTGACTGTATATATACACCATCATATAGCGTGGCGACGCGTCGCCACGGCATGCGTCGCCACGCCAGAAATTTGTTTTACGTGCGGCTATAGATGTTTCACATCAAAAAGTTTGGCTAGCCATAACGAGTGTTGGAACAAATTATTTTAAAATTCATTGTAACAAGTCTTTGCTATAAAGTTCCAGCTAGGATTCAACATCACAATAATGGATTCATTTGTGGATCAACATCCACAAATTGCTAACCTAATTCTCAGTGAAAAACAAAACAATAATCACAGAATCAGATACCGCAAAGTACCTACTTGTTTGCCATATAGCAAATTAATCACAATTTACAACGCACGAGACAGCCCGGCGACGGCGACGCATCAAATGAATCAACGAGCCATGTATCGACCCTGCACAATTGATCCGGGACAATTAATGACCCAGCATGGACCAGTCCTTTGAGATGACGGTACGCTTTAACGGAACCTACTCGTCCCATGTTACTCTGAGAGAATATCGAGACAGATTTGTAAAAAGTTCACTTCTAAAGAAGAAGTGAGGGATCTCTCTCTGAGGGATCGTCATCTCACACAACCATCTAGTATTTCATGGAGATATTGTAGAAAGAAGCTAAGAATTTTCCCATAGGTTATAGATACCTACACCGATCAAATTCCGATATTTTGTTTGACGCTGTGACGGTATCTACATCGCCACTTGCGATCATCACACTGACGGTTTGTATAACGAACTCTGCACCGCGCAAGCAGTTTAACGCGCGACTAGCATATTTACAACGTCCCTACACCATTCGTCGGGTTACTGCTAGCTCACCAGACACGACACCGGTCTCGTCCGAGGATCCTCCCTTTTCTATGGAGAATGACTGAACTTTACACCCTGTTCCTCATACCTCTATAACGCGAATGTTTCTTGAGGAACAAGCAATCCGAAACTCCAAACGGAAACGGCCCTTACTTTTTGATATGAAACATCTATAGCCGCACGTAAAACAAATTTCTGGCGTGGCGACGCATGCCGTGGCGACGCGTCGCCACGCTATATGATGGTGTATATATATACAGTCACAGTCTTGTGTACTGTGTGGCGACGCGTCGCCATGCGCAATCGACTGCGATTCTCTTTTAAATTAATGTTAATTTTGATTTAATTCTAATTAAAATTAATGCATTAAAACAATTGATTGAAGAATAAATTTATAAAGACTGACAAAATTGTGTTTCAAAATCAGCTGCTGGCGTGCAGAGCACGAATGTTTTTCTTATTTGTTATTAGTTCTTTTCAATCATATTACTTTTACAAAATAATGTCGATGTTTCACATCTGCCAGGCGTCCCGTGACGGCTCACTTTTTTTGTAATCATAAAACTTTACTGCTCGCTATCGCTAGCTTGTCAGCAAAGTTAGTTGCAGGGCTGAGTACTCAGGGTGTGTCGGAATGACAAACATATCCTCAATCGTAGAAGGTCCTAAATACAACTAATTATCATCAGATGGAGGTACAGTCTAGTTCATTTTTAGTAGAGATTATGATCATTCTGCAATGTAGGGAACATTGCAGAATGAGCATCATCTCTCATCTCACCCACCCAGTTCCCCTTCATCTTGAGCATTCTAGGGTGCCTATGCAGCACTTGGCTCGTGTCCAACACACCTTCCGCTTCCGTAACCCTGACTCCTCTAACAGGGTCAGGCATCTCGTTAGCATGATGTACTGGCACCGCGTCAACTGCACGTGTGGTCCCATTGATGGGTCAAATGTGGGACTACAAACTAATTGAATACTGATTAGTAGGTAGATAAATTGTTTTGTTTGTAATGACAATTGTGTTCCTACGGAAACCTACCTAAGTACCTATATGGAAAATTATATGTTATGAATTGAGTTAATTAAAGTGTTTTTTGTTTTCCATCTTGTTGGAGAGGCCTGGCATACTAATGTTTTATTGGAGAAACATCGCGTTCAATTTTAAACAAAATGTATTTCCACGACCTCCGAACAATAAGCACACGACTGTAACTTTTGCATTGGCTAGTAGAGAAAAGGGTAACTTTTATTGCTTGAATACGAGGCTTTTGGCTATTTTGAATGTGTGTATTATATAGAAGTGAAAACTTCTAGGCGCGTTGGGCATTTTTCGAGATGGGAAAAAACCATTGACACCAGTCGCCCCACATTGATTGCCACCAGGTGGCAATCAGGAATAAAATTTCATGTTCAAAAATCATGTTTTTGCAATAAAATTACCTACCGGCCCTGACAGACAACGATGAGGGTGTTGGCGATCCACGCCGTAGTGGACAGCGGTTTGAAGGGGGGGCAATAACTTCTCAGTCGCCGGTGGCAACTGGGAATTTTATTCCCGATTGCCATTGCACCTTGGTGGCAATCCATGTGGGGGCGACTGGGAATATTTGGGAGTTTGGACAGGACAACGTCTGCCGGGTCAGCTTATATAGACATTTTACCTAATTCTTGAATTTATCAAGAAGTAGGTAAAAATGTCTATTTGCCATTATGAATTGGGTAGGTAGAAGACCGGTTTGTTTTACTTAATGATTACATAATAGGTAAACAATAGATAATTTCTAAAGTTTATTAACGTAGGTATTAGCATTCATTCTGATGTATTTTTAAGACTAGGTATAGTCTGAAATCACCAAAGGTAGGTACCATACGAGCGAGCATTATGAATAATGATCAAAAATCAAAAGTTATATATTCAAACTAGACAGAATCAGCTCTTTTCGATCGTCAAAATTAGGTATATAAGACTATAGATATAAGATTATTTCTATGCATAACACAGTCCCCAAAACGCCCGTCCTTCACCCCTTACCAGTACTTTAGCTGGCAAGGAGTGACGCACCAAACTCCCCAAAAAGCTTGGTCCTTTATAGGTTTAAGGAACAGGGTGGAAAGTTTTTCATCCTCCATAGAAAAGGGAGGATGAGAATACCTACTGGTAAAGAGATATATTGGTATGGCGACCGACCTTCCCTGAGGCGTTGGCACGCTTGATTTAGCTCAAAAATCGAGGAATCGTAGATCGTAGAGGACCTATATTGCTAAAATCTCATCATTTATTTTGTCATTGTTGTACAGATTGTCCTTAGTTAGTTTTAACTACCTATTAGTACATTTACATATAAAAAAATAACGAAGTAATTGAGAATGCCAAGTCATTAGTTCCATTAGAGCGTTTGATTCATTTGCCCCATTATCACTTCAGTCCTGTTACCATACTGTCCTTAAGTGAAAGCATCAAGATAGCCTGCAAAATTCAAATGTTCTAACTTTTTGCAATTTGCAGGTCGTAACAAATATTTATTACCAATTAAGTTCATCTTACCCTTTCGCAGAGATGTGACTTATCTAAGATACAAGTATCTGAAATACAGATACAAGATACAAAATACGTATCTTGTATCTGTATTTCAGATACTTTTTTGAAATGCATTTTGTATCTTGTATTTAAATACCTGTTGTTTGGTATCTTAGTATTTTGTAGATACTATGTTTGCTAAAATACTTTTAGTAATTGGTGATTTTATTGTGACATCTTAGGTGACAATAATTTTAAATATTAACGTTGTCTTAGATGAAACTGAACGCATTATTGAATCTTCAGTCTTTTAGGGCCGAATTGATAGGTGGCGTGGCAATTCTTTCTTTCTACAAAATGTTATTGGCTATGCCCCTTGTCATTTTTAATTATTTCGCATAATAGTCTGTGTTTGAGGGAGACAGACACATAAAAGTTCGGACGGTTGGTCGCAGCTATGAGAAAATTGAGTCTTTTCTTTAAGCCTTGACTTTTTCATAACACTAGATATCTAAAAAAAAAATAACACAATATTTTGACGGCTGTTTATACAGTATGTGTGTATTGAAATAACGATTAAAACTGCATAAAGAACCAAAAATATTAACGCGATAATCGCGATTAAATTTTAATAAAATAAAACGCGATGTACATGTAAAAAAATAAACTTTCATTAAAAAAAATGTTTTTTTTTTTTTACAAAAGTATTTTATCTATAAAAAGTATTTAAAAGATACGTATTTTGTATCTTGTATTTCAGATACCATTACAGAAAGGTATTTGCATCTGGTATCTGAAATACTTAATTTAAAAGTATTTTGCATTTTGTATTTCAGATACTTTATTTAAGGTATCTTGTACATCACTGCCCTTTCGAATGGCTATTTCATGAAATCATTCGATTTGACGTCAATTCTAACTTAAGGAGTAAAAGGAGTTGTATTGATGATTTCTGTAAAACCATATTTGTTACGGTCGCTAATCATATTTTAATCAAAATGCAACCTGAAACTGACCCGCAGATTGCAAAAAAGGTAAGTCATAATTTCAGCCGAAAGACGTCCACTGCTGGATATAGGTCTCCCCCAAGCACATCCACTTCGACCGGCTCTGTGCTTCTCGCATCCAACGGGTTCCTACGGCCTTCATAAGGTCGTCGGACCGCCTGAGGCCTTCCAACGCTACATCCTGCGGTACGCGGTCACCACTCCAGAAACTTTCGGGCCCATCGGCTATCTGTTCTGCGAGCAATGTGCCCTGCCCACTGCCACTTAAGTCAAAAAGGTAGTTAAATAAACATTAATTTATCATTAATTAATAGTAAACAAATAATTTCATTGTTACAGTGGTCCTGCCAGTATTCTCATATGGCACGGCAATAGGCTGGATCTCCCCCATGGGCCCCCGGCTCATGTCAGAGGAGACCCCGGCCTCGGCCCCCGTGCATCCAGACACCATATCCTGGATGGCATCAGTGGTGTACCTCGTGGGTACCCCTACAGTGTTCTTCTTTGGATACATCGTGGATAACTATGGCAGGAAGAGAGCTTTGATGCTGACGTCATGTGCTATGGCTGTAAGTGTAGTATATGCATGTCAATATTTCAGGAATTTTGGGAAGGGGCTCGTGGCGAAGTAATAATAGCCGCACGGGTCGATTGATCAGGTAAAGCTACGCTTGCAGCGGTTGGTCCATGAATCTTTACATACCGAGATCCTTCCGTGCCTCTGAAAGCACGTTAAGCCGTTGGCCCGGTTGTAATTCGTGGACAGTCGTTACGGGTCGTCAGAAGCCCGATAGTCTGAGAACCACCAAACCACAGATAGTCACACCAGTGGGTATCGTGTTACCCGCAGTAACAAGGTTATGGAGATCCGATAAGCAGTCGCTCCATGTAAAATACTGGTATTCAGCTGCATCCGGTTAGACTGGAAGCCGACCCCAACATAGTTGGGAAAAGGCTAGGCAGATAGATTGACTCCGTAAATCGTTATGCGATCACTACCAAAGGTTACATATCAAAACTTGAACTTGGCTGTGATCGCAAGTTTTGGGTTCGATCCAAATTCATGGTCAGGATAAAGCCGTATCAGATTTTGTGTTTGAAACAGGCTAGGTACTAAACTAAAAGTGGTTGTGACATGGATTTGACCTAATACTATAACCTACATATTTCTACAGGACTTGAAGCTTGCCTCCTCAAACTCCTCTGGCAAACGCTAGAAGAATCTTATACTTAAGTTACATACATCTTTCCAGGCATGTTGGAGCCTGAAGCTCTACTCAACAGAAACCTGGGCCCTAATAACAGCCCGAGCGATAGTCGGTCTCGGCGTGAGCGGCTCCTACGTAGTCACGCCCTTATACATCAAGGAGATCAGCGAGGATTCCATCAGGGGAATTCTTGGGAGCCTGGTGGTACTTTCGCAGAACCTGGGCAATCTGTTTGCATACGTGATGGGGGAATACTTGAGTTATAATTCCATGCTGTGGGTGTGTCTGATCGTGCCTATCCTGCATTTAGTGCTGTTCACTGCGATGCCGGAGACACCATCATATTTGTTAAAATGTGGGAAGGTTGAGGTGAGGAATATTTTTTTTACACACTTACCTACCTAATAGGTTCCTATTGTAGTGTTGTGATGCTGATGGTAACCCGCAAAGGCTGGTTCAAAGTGGTTCAGGAAAAGACTACTTAGGTAGGTAGGGGAAGGGCGGGCAAAAAGAACATGGTGGGCAAGAGGGGTATATCCTCTACCACGCGGTTAATACAAGAACGAGACAAAACATTTGCGTATAGCGCTAGCGCACTTCCTTCACAATACAATTCAGTTAGCCGCGGCGAGCCGCGCGTGTATGGTGGATGCATTGGACACCTTGTTAATTCCCGCGCAAAAAAATAAAATATTTTAAAGGTAAGTACCCTTTGAAATTGATGGTTTATGTAAAGCTTATTGTATGTCAGTGTTTTCGATAATTGAGCTTGGTTTGTGTGTTATCTAATGTGACTACTTTCAGGCAAAAACATTATGACTGTTATTATTTTTTTGTCGGGTTTACGGTTAGCGGGGGGTGTCGGGCATAACGAGAGCGGGCAAAACGGGTAATACCCTTTTTGCCCACCAAATATTATATATGTGGCTATGGTTTGTTTTTGTTTCTCATTACTAATATGTCTATTACAGATGGTGTATAATTACACAAGACGAACACTGAGAGCTTCTTGGTCGGAACGTACGATGCGAGAAGCTATTAACGAAGCCAAAAAAAGTAGCATCAAAGGAGCTTCCTTAAAATATGGAATACCATATAGCACATTACAGCGACGTGTCAAGACAGGGTCTTCTATTAAGAAACTAGGCAGGTTCACTCCTATTTTTACAGAAGCAGAAGAACTGGAGCTAGTACAGCATCTTAAGGACCTAGATGCACTCTTTTACGGTCTTACCAAGACAGAATTCTTGCAATTAGTTGGTGAGTTTGCCAAGCGCAAAAATAAACAAACGCCTTTTAAAAGCAATGTGGCAGGCAAACAATGGTACAAAAACTTTAAAAAACGTCACCCAGAAATTGTATTGCGAACCCCTGAATCTACATCCATAGCTAGGCTACAAGCATTTAATAAACCAGCGGTGAATAGGTTCTACGATTTATTACAAGATATCATAGAAAAAGAAAATATCAGGCCAGATATGATCTTTAACATGGATGAAACAGGTGTCAGAACATCATCTACAAAACAACCCAAGGTACTGTCAGTTTATGGAAAAAAGCAAGTAGGGGCGGTTAGCAGCTTAGAAAAGGGGACACTTACAACAGTTGTCTGCTGCTGCAGTGCATCTGGAAATTTTGCACCACCGCCCTTCTTCATTTTCAAAAGGAAAAGATTCCAAGCTAGATTGCTTGATGGTTCCATGCCAGGATGTGAAGCTTCTGTTTCTGATAGTGGGTGGATTAGTGGCGAAATATTTTTGGAGTGGATTCGAGTTTTTGTCAGTTGGGTCAGACCAACTCAAGATTGTAAAGCTTTGCTACTTTTAGACAATCACGAGTCGCATAAGTATTATCCTGCTTTGGAGTACGCCACCAGCAACAATGTTGTATTTTTGACGATACCGCCTCATACATCCCACAAATTGCAACCACTCGACGTGGCTGTATATTCACCGTTCAAAACCTTTTTCGAAATTGAAATCAATAAATTTCAAAAGGCTCATCCAGGTCGAGTGATCGGACAGTATGATATTGCAAGATTAGTGACTCAAGCTTATTTAAAAGCAGCCACACCACAAAATGCTTTAAGTGGCTTCCGAGCAGCTGGAATTCAACCGTTTGATCGACATGCTATTCCAGAAGAGTATTTTGCACCTGCTGCTGTTTACTGTCGAGACCAGGATATTCCAGTTGTAGAAACCGTAGAGATTTTGGGTGCTGGATCTGATAGTGTTGAACAGCAGCCTGTAAATGTTCATGTGCCTGAACCAGTGGACATCACAGGGGCTGGATCTCAAAGTGTTGCACAGCAGCTGGAAAATGTTTCTGAGCCTGAACCAGTGCAGACCACGGGGGCTGCATGTGAAAATGTTAAACAGCAGCCGGAAAATGTCCCTGATCAAGAATCAGTGGAGATCACAGCTGCTACATCAAATCGCGGACCTGACGTTGTACATAACGAAGCTTCTCCACGAAGTGAAAGTGTTCTTTCAGAATACATTCTATCTGAGCTGAATATTCCGAACATAGATCCAATGGATGGAACAACTACACCACCAATTGACAGGTCTCAGAATATCAGTATTCTTCAGGAAATATATCCATTGCCTCAAGGTGTAGAGAAAAAGACAAACAGACGTAGAAATCTGCAAAAATCAGAGGTGTTAACAAGTACGCCCATCAAAATTCAACAAAAAGATAAATTTGAAAAAGCGAAGATAAAGCAGGAAAAGACGAAGACAGCGAAGAAAAAAACACAAAAGGAAAACCGCAAAAAGGCAAATCCGTCGACGTCTGGTTTAGCAAAGCATCAGAAGAGAACTTCAAACCAGCCTAAACCAAGAGAAAAAGACTGTTTTTGTTTAGTTTGTAAAGAATTATATGTAGATCCTCCGACAGAAGACTGGATTATGTGTTCACAGTGTCAAGAATGGGCACACGAATCTTGCACTTCATACAATGGTCATGGATCCTATTTTTGTGATTTTTGCTTTGATTAGAACCTAATGTTCTTTTTGCCCGCATCAGTATTCTCTTTGCCCGCCTAGGGTAACCTTTTTACCCACCCCCTGTGGGCAAAACGGGTTTTTACTAGATTTTTTTTTAAAAATTGTGTCTTAGAAACGTTGATTATTTGTTATGTTATTTTTTTATATTTTAATTGCCAAAGAGGTAATGTTAATTTGTGTTCACTTTAATTATTAAATATCTTACGATTCATGTGCATTTTACTTGATTAGCCTTAACATGCCCTTTTTGCCCTACCTTCCCCTAGTCTTTTGTCTTTTCTGAAGAATTTGAGGGAGACTTTTGTCCCTAGGGCATAATTGGGAGAGTTATAGGTATGGAAGGGGTTTGGAAGCCTTTTTTTAATAATGTAACAGTAAAGGCTTAGATATATAAAGTCAAACGTTGTTTGCTGTCCCAAGAACTACAAAAGCGAAGGTACCTTTTCAAAATCCAAGTAGGTACCTACGTCACACATATACCGGGATAAATGCTATAAAAAACCATCTTCGTCTCCTTACCTCATTTCCTTCTAAACTACCAATAATCTCATTTCTTTTAAAAAAAGCTTTCGCTAAATGCGGAATGCATATTTTATATATTAAATCGTTGTCTCAGGAAGCTCGTGACGCACTAGCATGGCTGCGATGCCGGGAGCCTTTCGAGCCAGCCGTGGACAACGAGCTGCAGAACTTGCTGCTCGAACTTGAGCAGAGCAAGTCGGGGAAACTGAGCGCCGCGCTCAAAACACTCGGTAAGTAGAAAATTGAGTAGAAAGGTACCTAGAAGGTATCAAGGAAGACAATGCTGATTGGTTTTATGGCACATTTGCACTTCTTAGGTAATAAGAACGTTGAATATGACGACACATCTCTTTTCTATAATAGAATATAATGTTGTAAAAAACATGTCAATTTCAGGGTAAGTTTCTAGGATGAAATTTTCAAGCGAAATCGGAAACTACGGTAGATTAATTGTTAAATGGTTCCTCCATTTAGCCTGATTTGTACAAAATCGAAAATTGATTAGGTACAATTAAGTATTGTTTTTGTAAATATCTATATTTTTACCCAGCTTAGATACTCAACTATATCCTATGATTTTATCAGCGGCTTGGCCTGCGTGAATGTCGGAAAGTATTCTATGTGTTGATACCGGTTACCTACAAACTATCTGAGTGCCCATCTAAATTCGTTCAGCCGTTTTTGAGTGATTCAGAATCAGTAACAAACATTCAAATGTACAAATCACATTTATAATATTATGGTATAGTATTAAAGTATAGTAGGATTCAGCATCGGATATCCTAAGCGGATTATCTGGCAACACTGCCACCACACAGTAACAGGCAAATGAAATTCCTCCTCATCATCATCATCTGCCTTTTTCCAACTATGTTGGGGTCGGCTTCCAGTCTACTCGAATGCAGCTGAATACCAGTATTTTACATGGAGCACTGCCTATCAGACTTCCACAACCCAGTTACTAGGTATTACGATACCCCTTGGTTGCCAGACTTTCGGGCTTCTGACTATCCGTAACGACTGTCAAAGATCCACGAATGGCAGCCGGGATCCACGGCACGGAGGGGTCACAGTATGTAAAGACGGTCACCCATCCACAGACCAATCGCGGCAAGCGTAGCTTAACCCAATTGATCGACCTGTGCGGCTGTTACCTATTATTTATCCACGGGCCTATGAATTTCCTCCTAGGTACTTATTTAAAATTTTGCTGTGCTCGACGGGGTCCATAAATTGTTTTTATTGATTTATACTTACCACCTGTATGTGTGAAAAAATTAAATTAATTAATAAATCAATTTAATTGATTAATTTTAATGGAAAAAGTGGTTAGTAAAATTAGTCTTTTAAAATTTAAATTCCCTGACGTTTTTATTATTAACTTGGCCGTGTAACGAAACCATAGCACGATCTAGCATTTGCACATTCCCGATCAAAGCAATCTATCGGTGAATGTAACAATTAAAACGGACGTGTTTTTTAATGGTGCTGCCGAATTTGAACATTTTGGCATTTTTTTCAAGATAAAATTTCCGTTTTATAAAAAAAAAAACTAACTATCGTCGAAACCTTGCTTTTTAAATTTTTCTTTGCTTGAATTTATTTTCTTTTTTTTATCTAATTAGTAAATTACCTACTAAATAATACTTTCATTATAAAAACTTCATAGAAAAAAGAAATACATGAACATCGAAACGCACAGCATATAGATCTGCCTAGACCCAGTCATTAGTGTCTGTGTGTTCAGGCGAACGGTAACAACTAACGATATGTAAACGAATGGTCACTAGCAGTTGCTACCGCGGTAACGGGACGTAGGTACGACAAACAGCCCGGAGACTGTTTGTCCACACTAATGCTCTCGACATGATCGTCTGTGTTTGACTAACTTATAATATAGGTTTTTGGATTAGAACGAACCTTTTTCGAGTTCAAGAAGAACTTGTTTATGGTAACATTTGTAGGTACTGTGTAGAAAACGAATCGTTTTATTTACCAAGCGTAGTTTTCGCTAAACATAAATGAAGCCTGACTGCGGCGTAACACAAAGGGTAGGTAGTATCTAAACATTTAATTTGACACTAGCTGTGCCCGCGAGTTCGTTCGCGTGCATGTCGGAAAACAACGTTTTAATTTGCGCGGAACCCTAATCTAAAATAAAAGCCTAAATTACTCCTTATAACATCAGCTATCCGCCAGTGAAAGTCCCGACAAAATCAGTCCAGCCGTTTTGGAGATTAGCCGGAACAAACAGACAAAAATTTTAAAAATGGTTTTTTTTGTTACCGTAAGTATATACCTTTCGCATTTAGCAAAAAGCTGTTATTTTGACATTAAAAACAAACACTTTAAAACAAAAAATTTGCCAAATCGGTCCAGCCGGTCTCAAGTGACGCGCTTACCAACGAACAGCATTTCATTTTTAGGGTTCCGTACCCAAAGGGTAAAAATGGGACCCTATTACTAAGACTCCACTGTCTGTCTGTCACCAGGCTGTATCTCATGAACCATGATAGCTAGACAGTTGAAATTTGCGGGTCCCACTCCCACCTCCCCGTGCAACCATTTCGATAATAGCCGCACCCATTTTCGCGTCCGCCGCCCGAAATACATTCGCTTATATTTTACCTAAGTAGATTATGTGTACGGTGCAACCGCACATTCTGCAATTCACGCCACACATTCATTTCAACTCACAATAAATTAGCTCAGTTCGCGTTGGGCTATCAAGTCTGCCAGGCGTTCTCGTTACAGCCAACAAGGGCCGCGTCACTCACTTCATTTCCACACCATCAGTCCATTAAGCTCATTTTACCTATCAGCCGGTCGATTCTGTAAAAATCTCACCGTGAAAACTTAGGTGAAGCGAGTTTGTTTTTGCTAGGAATTGACATTATTGACAGCTCACTCCACGTTCACTTCACCTAAGTTTTCTCGGTGAGATTTTTACAGAATAACACCGAAGGATACCTTTGGGACAATACAGTAGTGTTTCAGTAATTACCTTCTTTTATTCCATTCACCCCTCATCTAAAAGTAATATATGATGGTCTAGCAAAGGATCATACTTAGGTACATTATGACAATACCATCCGCCATGTAGCAGTTTCATATATACCTACCGTTATACCTACCTACCTAGTATTGGTACAATTAGCCATCTCCAATATCGAAATACCTTTACCTATCGCCTAACAACAGATTCTGAAACGAGTTAGTAGTTAGATAAACAAGCGCACCCGCGGCTCTGCGTCAGTGTAGCGTCTCGCTTTATGTACATTCCCATGACGCTTTTAACACGGACCCACCGGCCATCGTTATGAAGAGCTTCCGGACGAAAAAACTTAATGCTGTGTAGATTGTAGATGCTGGGTTGGTCGCTCGTATGGTTAGATAATTTTTTGGACATTGAGTGGGGCACCTCTACGTCTCTAGGGTATTTCTTTAATTTAGGGCCTTGTCATAAACCGAAAGCGACAGTCACGCGAGTGCACGATCGTCGTCGCGCTCCTTGCTCCATGCTCGCGCGATCATTGAAGTGTGTGTACGTCATTATTCAGGTAAACGATCGCATAATCAAGAACTCACATGGCATTGCATTCGGTTAGGACGCAGGGTCAGAATTTTCGATTATGTTTGTTTGGGTAGATCCGCGGACTTTTACTGTTTCTGCGAATTTTGTAACACACGGAGATTAACAGTTTTCCCGACTAGGGAGTCGAAGCCTGAACTCAACGCGCGGTAGCTGTGAATAGGTACGGTCAGCAACAAAAGTCGATTAGTTGACTAGATTGAGTTTGTTAACATTTTAATTAGATAGGTGCTTAGACCTTTATTGGTACAGACGCCAGCACATCAAGCTACTACAATCTGTCAAATTACTTTATTAGATTTTCAACTTTATCGCTAAAGCATAAGGTTTAAAGTTGATTGGAAAACTTTGGCAGTTTCGGGTAGCTTGATGTGCTGGCGTCTGTACATACAACACGTGTTAAGCGCAGAATTTTGTTTAATCTATCTACCTACCTACATTATATCTACATTTGCATAGATTCCTCGATACACCATACCTGACCAATCCATTCTTCCACAGTAACGGACCGCAGTACCTTCCGTGCGTTCCGCATAGTCCTCATCATCACAGTAGCACGGGAGCTATGCGGCTGCCTCGCCGTCCTGCACTTCGCGTCACTGATCTTCAGCAAGGCGAGTGCCGGAGGATGCCTGCTTACAGCCAACCAACAGGCTGCAGTGTTGGGACTGGTGCAATTCGTGGGGTCTTGCACTGCGTCCAGTCTTGTGGAAAGGACTGGGAGGAAGGTGAGAGAATTTGATTCTATACTGATAAGAAAAGGATAGAGTGAAGGGTGTGAAATGGACCTAACATTGGCTTTTTTCAAATTGAAAATTGCTTGCTCGCTATGCTCTGACCGCTGAAGTAATAAGTCCGTCACCCAGATCCAGCCCCGAGCTGGTGAGATCACCATACAATAACGTTGATTTTGAATCTAATATCGTTTTTTACGTAGGGCAATCATCGTGAATGTGGCTAAAAAAGCATAACCCTGAAGAGTTCTTCTATACTTACTTGTGAGATGCGTAGTCATTTGACCAATTTGCCGCAGCTAGTGGTCTTAACATAACTGTCTAAAGGGCAGTGGTGGATCTAGGAAGAGTGATGACGTATAGATTATACTAAAACGTTTCATCTATACTTACCCTTTTTTATCTTCCCCAGCCACTCCTCGGAACAACCTGTCTGGTCTCCGGCATAGCGATGTGTGCACTCGGCGCGTGGTTCTACGCACACGTGGGCGCGGACACTGAGACCGCGTCGTGGCTGCCCATCGTCGCGCTCTGTCTGTGCATATACTGTGACGCGGCTGGGTTGCAGCCTGTGCCCTTCGTTATTATGACTGAAATGTTCTCTTTCCAGGTTTGTACACTTCAGATATTTTTTAAAATTTAATATTTGATTGTGGTGGGTGATTATAGTCACCTCTCAACCGAGGTCGATTTGTTCATTGCGAAACGGGAGGTACCTATACAGAAGGACGCGCAAACTGTAGCCATGAATTCAGCTCGTGATTCTAGATTTCCTTCAAGCGTACCTAAACATTTTTCGTCGGTTATCAAAAAAAAATTGCTGTTTCATAAAAGAGTGCAATAAGTACCTACGCGGCGAATATGTATGGAACAGCAATTTTTTTTAAATAACCGACGAAGAATATCAACGCAATGGGTGCAGAATCATGTATCTACTGAATCCATGGTAACAGGTTGCGTTGCGCGTTGATGTTCCCTGCCACCCCCCTTTGGGCATTGTTGGTCTTAATTGAGATCAACTTCTGTTGTCCAGACAATATCCATGGATTAGTACCTATACAAGTAGGTACTCTTCATAACTGAAAGTTGAAATAGTCTAATTTACATAGATTATTCTGAAAGACAGATTGTGATTACTAAAATAAACAACTCTTCTGTTCCAGCTCCGCGGCACAGTAACAGCAATAGTCATCGCATTCGCGTGCGGTCTCATGTCAGTAGAACTGCGTGTGTTCCAGCCAATCGCCGCTTCAGTAGGCCTCTACTTCATCTTCTGGCTATTCTCAGGCGTTTGCCTAGTCAGCACAGTTTACATCGCCTGCGTAGTCCCAGAGACCAAAATGAGGTCCCTAGACGAGATCTACGCGGAAATCGGAGGCAAAGATAAGAAAATTAAGAGCAAAGAAAAAGACTGCGAAGCTGACGTCACAAAACTGTAGATTATGACGTCAACTGTCATGTCGGTATTATTTTGAAGTTAGGTGTCGCTTGTAAAAGTATTGATTGCTAGTTCGGTTAGATTTGAACGTTGTTGGCTTAACAGTGATATTTTGCACTTTAATGTGTATACCTAGATGTAGTTTTGTTTTAGGCGTTTTTAATACAGCAAGCTCACTCAGTGTTTGGGTTCAAGAGCTGAATATTGGCGCTGGCTTTGCCAATGCTCAGCGGGGTAATTGCGTAACAGACTAACTGTATTAATGGCGGAATTTAATTTTGACGGTTCAATAACATTCATTGCGTTATTTACGTTGCCGAGCAGACGTATTTTTCGAACATATGAAGCATTGGATTAGCAATATCATTCAAAATGATTCGGATTTTGGTTGATAGTGTTGCGCAATTAGGGTGCTAGTTTCCCATATAGCATAGCTGTCAGGGCTCACAATTTCAGGCTATGTCTATTAGAGCGTTCACAGACGGCATACAATCGGTGGCCATTTTTTTGTAGGAGCTAAATGAAACAGTAGAGATCAAATGTAAACGCACAAGTCATACAAAACTTAAGACTAATTTATTATATTTTTTTAGCCTATATTGTGTTCCACTGCTGGGCAAAAGCCTCCCCTTTTTCTTTCCAAACCTACCGGTCTTGTGCGATCTTTGAGCATGTTGGCGCTGCAAAATTTATTAGATTCTCGTAATTTTAAGAAAGGTTCAGTCTGATCTTAATCTCAATCTGTCAAAAAACACTTAAAATTTAGGGAAATTAAAGGTAATTTCCCTAAATTTTTGACATTTGTTTGTCGCTGAGATGAGACTGCGACTATATTTTGAACGTTTTAAATTACGGATATTCTATTTCAAGAAGTCCGTTCGGCTTTGATTGTAGTAGTGACGTATCCCCGACAAGCGCGCTCCCACAGCGGCTGCCCCTTGCTGCCGTCGCATGAGGCTATTTCCGCGAATGTGTACCGTTTTACTTCACCCATTGTTGAGTCTCTGTTGATCACAATGTGCATGTGCACGCTTGACAACATTCATAGCCAAACGGACTTCGTGACATAGAACATCTGTACGAGAATTGGCCTTCTGATCGTCACACAACCTTCACCGTGGTCTACCTCGACGGCGATGTCCTCCCTCAGGCGACCAGTGCGTGATGATCTTTGCCCATCTCCCTGGGTGCATTCATGATACGTGTACGGCCCCCTCCCGAATCATCTTAGTTGATTTTTCTCTAACATCCGCTATTTGAGTCATGGAGCGCAGGGTTTAAATAAGGGCGAAATAATCTGACCGATTGTAGGACCTACAAAAAGTATGCCCAAGAACTCCACGACCTCATTCCACCGGCCCCCTTCGACCTTCGGACATCCAGACGCACTGCAAGTTACCATCCCTACCTAGTTGCTATTCCACCAATTCGCACTAAGCGTTTTCAAATGTCCTTTATAATGCGCACAGCAAAAGAGTGGAACTCTCTACCTGCGTTTGTGTTTCCGAGTGCATACAACCCGAATCTCTTCAAAGTAAGAGTGAACAGGCTTCTTCTGGGTGAGCTCACTCCATCGTAGACTTTGTCTCTGTCATCTCTGACCTAGACTAGAGTCAAGAGCAAACCCATTTCAAATAAAAAAACAAAAAAAAATGCCTTGCATGCGAGCGTGGTTAACCTAATGACTTCTAGGATCTAAAGACTTGTCGGTATTACGGTTTAGAGCATAGAGTATCAATTTATGTAATTATGCGAGTGAGCTTGCACAAATACTCAGCTGCGTAATTGTAAGTAGTTTAGCGTCTTATTTTTTTCCTCCAAATTGACGCCATTTTTTTAAGGTCACAGACTGGCAAGGCCCAGACAGGATTATTATTCTTATTCTATTTAATAAATATCGATCTAAATGTTATAAATAAGATTTAATTAAAACACAGGGTCATATCATCAGGGCCTCACTTGCAACTTTTCAAGTTGTTTTTTACAAGATGTCAAAATAATATATTTTATATAAAACGATAATGTCATATGCGTGAAAACCCACGAATACAATTTGTGCCATTTCATTATAGATTATCTTTTTGTATGTATTGTATATTAATTGTCAAAATTTTATGACAAACGAATCTCAAGTTACGTATGATGTTTTTGTTATTAAGAAATAAATTAGTATTTTATGTAAATTGTGTTGTTTCACTTGTTCACACCGATTCCAGTTATTTAGACCATACCATGAAAAAAGTACATTCAGGACCTAAAACCCAACGAAGAAGAAGGACCAAGGACCTTCACGAGGAAGTGTAAAGGACTTTCAGTTGGTCGTTTCGCATCAAACGCAGCATGAAAAACCAATGAAGGACATGAAAGACACTGCCCTAATGAGATGCTGAGTTAAGGTTTTGTTTTCCCTCAAAGTTGCCATATATTTTCGTGTCTGGTTAGTACCTATACAAGTACATAATCAGCCTATACTGTTCCCAATGCTGGGACACAGGCCTCCTCTCTGTGAGAGGGAATGGGCCGTAATCCACCACGCGGGCCCAGTGTGGGTTGGTAGATGTCACATGTCTTCGAATTTTTGGTTCTAGGACATGCCGGTTTCCTCACGATGTTTTCCTTCACCGTTTTTGAAAGCAGTGGTGATGATATAAATTAACACAAGTAAAGCGCCTGCCTGGGTCCAAACCCACGACCTACAACTTGTAAGTCGGGTCCGTTACCACTGGGCCACCACAGCTCTCACCTATACAAGTATACTGTGTAAACAGTGGTGTAGTGTGTAACAGTGTACTGTGTATCTGGGTCTGCCCTAGGTCTACTTTTAATACTCTAAAGGTAAAAGGTATAGAAATAAAACATCAAATTCACAAGCAATGGAATGTTTACAATTGCAATGATAAAGTTCTTACAGTATCATGTGTAAGTACATAGAAGCCTTGCCTGAAAGACAGTCTCACTTTGTATATTAAATACAATCCAATAATCTTTGTATAAATAAATATGTATCGCGGATAAACTCTCAAAATTCAAGCCATTCGTTGAAGTCACAACCTTTTACCTTTATATGTCGGCCTTATGTCATTGAGATGTCAAATAAACGTAGTTCAAAAAAGATCCACTAGGTCATAATGTCGCTACTGCTGTCAAAATTGGAAATGAAGATTCTTATGCATTGGAAGTTAAGGGGATGCGCTAGGTAGCCTGCGTATTGATTGATATTTAATGAAATAGTCATTCAATAGGATTATATTCAATTAAGTGTTCTATTGATGATTTTCATGATTATTATGCTGTAAAGTCATATTTGTTACGCTCGCGAAAGATAATTATTTTAATCCACATTCAACATGACACTATCCTGCACATTGGAAAAATGTAAATTTTTTTTTTTTATTTTGCGGGCGGCCCTGACGCTTGCCCCTTAAATAAATAAAATTCAGTAGTGTCATTTGTGATTCCCAAAAATTCGTAAACAAACTGAAAAGAATTTCAGTTAAAATCTCGACATCGTGCTGCCATCTTTCAGCACAAGTACAAAGCAAGACTACCTTTCTCGAACAGTTTGAAGAGATTTTATACAAAACACTCGATTATTTCTGGTTATATATTACATACATAGTACATAATGATTCTGTGTTCTAACGTATACGACATTGATAAAAAATGGAAGTTTACTTTTATATAAAACGACGATCACGATATATTATAGAAATGAGTGTTCTCTTTATTTCTGAAATTTGTGCTTTCCCCTATAAATAGATTATACATACATAAATAGATGATACTTTACTAAATCTTTGCCCAGTTTGTCATTTTTGAGGTTTAAAGTACACAGTGACAGAATGCAGATTTAATGCAGGGTGTCAAGGACATCGTCGCGCAAATTCTAACCATGACCTCAGTACGTCATTCTAGAAACACCAGAGATGAAATACTTTGTCGGTTATCCATACAAATGAATAAAATTGAATAATCTTTTTGTAATGTCAAAATCAAAATGACAATATAACAGTTTTTTTTACTAAATGCATATGAAAGTATATACGGTACTTATAACATTTATTTTTTACTGTTTGTTTAGGCTAATCTCCGAAATGGCTGGACCAATTTTGATGAAATTTGACAAAAAATCTGCTGTTTCTTACAAAAGTGCAATACCGACACGGTCAAAATGTATAAAACAGCAGATTTTTTTTTTAATTGAGGAAAAATTTCTACGCTGGTGTGTCTAGAATCATTAACTGAATTTATGGTAACAGTTTTCGGGTCGATGTCCCTGACACCCTGTATAAGGGGATAATCTTGTAGAATCTTATTCTAATCTCGAATAACATCACATTATTCAATACAGTTTTTAAACTACTACTTACATTATATTATGCATCTTTTAAATATATATTTTTCTTAACCAAAATCATCACGAATTATGCAAAGATTTAGTTTATAATATTTTTAAGTACACAATAGTTATTAATACATCTTAAGACGTTAACATACCAACTACGTGACTACGCTATTACAAAATCTATAGTACGCATAGTATAAAATATTATTATGTACTTATGTAACTTTAGTTTGAATGTTTAATTTACACTTGTGACAAGTGTGCCTTATTTTCACCTGTACTTTGCTGGAATTTAATAAGACTAATACAGAAAAAGATGTTGCGCAACCCCAAATAAATTGGCTTATAAGCGCAGGGGAATGATGACTTTGCTGAAATTTGCGTTGTTTTTAATGCGACTAAATATTAAAAAAAACCAATTGGTAAATAATGTCAAGGCTATGCATGGTGCCTTTAACTAAAAAATGAGCTGCTCTTTTCTAAAAATTTAAACAAATAAATAAAATTGAAGTGTCTATTTGTAATGTCAAAATAACAGTTTTTTACTAAATGCATAATTATGAAAGTATAAACGGTACTTAAAACAATTTCGACTTTCACCGGCAGATAGCTGTTGTTGTGTGACTTAAGGAGTTGCAATATTGCACGTGCGTGCGCATACGTATCGCAATGTACTATTAACATCATTTTATGTAAACGAGTACACATGTAACATAATATTTATACATTACCCACTTAAAATATTTTTCTTATAGAAAAAAATAAATACATATTTAACTATTCTGGGTTTAATCAAGAATAATTATCTATTCCAATCAGTACAGATGATAACAAGGCTAATTTTACTATTTTATAAACTGTCATATTATTTATTATTCCTGATCACTTTATAATTATCACGTCTTCAAGTTTGGGAGGGGTAGGGGGGGGGGGGGCGCTTAGCTTATTAAAACAAAATATTAAGTAAACAATGAAAGGTTCTTATGTCTAAATGTTATGACCTTAGTCCATCACTACTTGGTTAAATCATTTCTAAACTAAACACTGAGGAATAAGGTCGAAAATTGGATGAAAATATATTATGAATATGGCTGAAATTCGTAACTGTATGTAGTAATGCCATATCAGGATTGGTTACATGTATGAAACAAATTTCGCCCTTAAAATAGAATAAGTATAGGTATTCTTTATTTGTCTGACTTTTATAAGTACATAATCACTTAAAAACTATCCCTAAATTTAATAATATGCTTTGGATTGACATTAAAAAATTAAAAATATAGTTGCCGCATAATTTTTCCAAATTAACAGATCTAGTAAAAACTTAATAAATAAGAAAACAATTCGATCACATTCCGGCAAGATTCCTTTCGCGAACCATTTATAACAATATTGCACGAATATAACATTTTTAATTAAAAAAAGTAAATGATATGCAGATACTTAGCCTAAGTTATAAATATACCCGAAAATCCAATTTTTAAATAAAGATTTTTATACATTTTCGCTGTCTTTTGTGATATTCGGGTTTGCAGAATGTGTGAAATGAGCAATAATTAGTAGGTAAAAATAAAACTATGTTATAACTGTCAAAAGCGTACAAACGCAATACAGACTTTTAAAATAATTGAATTGATATTTATGATTTAATTACACTTTCACACCAATCCGCACTGGGACCGCGTGGTAGACTATAGCCCACTCCCTCTCGAAGAGAGAAGGCCTGTGTCCCAGCAGTGGGAACATTATAGACTGATTATAAGATACATGGTCCTCACATATAAATCTGATCAAGGTTATGTCTGGAATTTAAAAGATCTCTGAGTTTGTTTCGCCATTTCTTCTTAGGGATAGTCAGATAGCACATGCCGACTTCAAGCTTTTTTTTAATATGACGTCATTCGTTCAGGCCATCAAAATGGTAAACCATTGACAAACCAATTCATTTCACTTCCTTACTTTCTACTAGATTTTTTTATAAGATACTCAAATCTTTCACTAAATCTAATAATAATATATAACTGTATAATCCAATTTACGAATTAAATCATAAATACCAATGTTACAAGACCTAAAAATAAAATAAAAAAGGCTGCCACATAAAAAAAACCTATCAAACATTTTGGCTCGTAGCAATTTTGGTTGTATATTCGGTGAGACATATTCAATATATGCGTCAGTCTTCAATGAGTGATGTGAGCAAATTATAATATACTAAGTGCATGTTAGATTTCGGGTGAATTCGGTTAGCCGAACTTTTCCGAAGGGTTAGGTTAAGGCGGTTGAAAATGGCGCGTAACTTCGCTTGAGAAGTAAAAAGACAAAATAAGGAGACTAATTCCAACATACATATATAAAATTATGTGATTTAAAGACCATTTTGAAAAACTGACCAGCGATGTTTCTTGCAAATAAATTTTGAGTTTCGCGGGCAACATTAAACTTTTTAAGGCCCTTTAACACGGTAGGGTTTATTTACGGTGCGGAGTATACGGTTTAAACCGCGCCGCAGAAAAAACGTGTGTGTAAACAAACTTCCATAACGATCCATACAACGCTGACGACCGTGCCTATACACGGCGAATAAACCGTAGTTTGTCACGGCAAGAAAAACGTGTGTGTACAAAGGGTCTAAAAAATGCTTAAATAGAGTTTGACAAGTTCTCAGCTTCAAATTATCGATTCGGAAACTGGTAGTCTGTTGGTCCATGCAGAAACTCGAATCGAATTGCTTTGCTGACCGTGATAACACAGGATGACATACAAAAAAGGCTCTTTTAAATTATCATTCTCAGTTTCTCTTTTTACTTCTCCATAGAAATTAATCTTAGCCATAAAAAGAAATACATCAATAATACTTAAAAGAATAGAATAGAATACTCTTTATTATGTACACCATATAAAGAAGCTGTATTATTTATAATAATAATTGCAAAAACGATGAGAAATTATAAATACATAGCAAAAGCTTAAAATGCAAACGTTAGCTGCCTTTTGTCAATGTTTTGTTTTAAATGCAAAGGAATGTTACGGTTTTAAAAGGCAATTTATTAGCACGCAATCGGAAATTTAGTTAAACATAAAAATATTTTTGATAATTTTAGTATAAGTTCGTAGTAAAACGGCTCATTTGTGGAATATTGTTCTGGTGCAAGTTAAAATTAGGACCTCAAATATTTGGTTAAAATAATTGCATTGGTTACAAGTATGAAAGTTTCATTTGAGAAAAATTTTGCTGATCAGATAACGCTAGAATTTTAGGAAACAAATTCTTGATCGACCCGTATGGAACCTAAGACATTTCCCTTGGCAGTCGAGCCTGCGACTAATCAGCCATTTAAGAAGTTAATTTAACGAATAGTCTAGAAGCTAGACGTTCATAATGATAAGTCAACCATACCGTAAACAAGTGAAGTAAAATAAACAGTTAAATTAAGGATTTCTTTTGAAGTGGTAATGATCAAATTAAAAACAGAATTTCTGGTTATATTATTGTAAAACATAGAGGGGCCTGTGGCTAAGAAAGAAAAGAAAGAAAGAAAAGAAAGAAAGAAAAGAAAGAAAGAAAGAAAAGAAAGAAAAGAAAGAAAATACATTTATTTATATAGAAATAACAGCCGCACGGGTCGATTGATCAGGATAAGCTACGCTTGCCGCGGTCGGTCCGTGGATGGGTGACCATCTTTACACATTAAGACCTCTCAGTGCTAAAGCACGTTAAGCCGTTGGTCCCGGCTGTCATTAATGGACAGTCGTTACGGGTCGTCAGAAGCCCGAAAATCTGATAACCAGTCATACCAAGGTATCTATCTATCGTATTACCTAGTAATTGGGTTGTGGAGGTCAGATAGGCAGTCGTCCCAGTTAAACTACTGGTATTCAGCTGCATCCGGTTAGACTGGAAGCCGACCTCAACAAAGTTGGGAAACGACTAGGCAGATGTTGATTATTATAAAACATTCATACTCATAACAAACGCATTATAATTAATTTATAATATAAATAAGTAAGAACATAGACGAAATATATGGGGTAGGGAAGTATCAATTGACATGTTTGTACAATATATTGGAAGGAATTGACGCATGGAAGACAGGAAAGGAATTATATGTCAAATAATAGACGTAGATATAGTCGTAGTATAAGTGTAAGCGCTTTTAGTATAAAGAGATGTTAAAGGCTCCCGCAGAAAGGAGCGGCGCGACTCCGGTGGAACAATTTCTATGAAAACATTATTCTACCGGAATCCCGTTAAGACTGTCTGCTAGTGCCTTAAGGATTGGGTTTTATGTGACATTAATCTTCAGGTGGGTTATTGTAATATTTTTAATCATAAATTTTTTATCAGCGTATCGTGAAGAAAGTAATTTACTACTCACAAAAAACGCATTGAATTCAATATAGTATATATTTTTTTTAGGATTCCGTAGCCAGAGGGTGCCAACGGAACCTTATTACTAAGGCTCCGCTGTCCGTCCGCCTGTCTGTCACATGGCTAAATCTTTTGAACCGTAATAGGTAGACACTAAATTTATGACAATACAATGTTGTGAAATTTCAATATTTAGTTTTAACTCTGCCAAAACCTTGGATGCAGATTGGCTTGGTTGTTAGGGAATTAATTTTATAATTGTACTAGCTGCGCACCGCGGTTTCGCCCGCATAAGACTCTATGCCGTGGGAATATCGGAATAGAAAGTATCCTATGTCCTAATCAAGGTCATAGTCTACCCATATGCCAAATCACATCCAAATCCGTTCAGCCGTTTTTGCGTGTAAGCGTAACAAACAAAAATCAAACCGTTTCCCTTTATAATATTAGTTTAGATGTAAGAATTTAAAAATCCACCGCAGAAAAATGTACACCAATCACAGGAATAAGAGCGTGGTTAGTATGAAGTCCTGCCACACTTACAGATAAAATTTAAAACGAATTTCATAGCTCCCGGACTAGACACAGTAAGCGGAACGCATCCTTAAAATGTATATATGTACAGACATAAATAATTTCTCTACTAAACAATCATACAGCTCTTCAGTACGGTTATATTTACTTTTAAGGCATTTTAGCGGCCTTACGAACGGTATAGTTAGTCTGCTATATGCAAAATCAATATTTATATAATTAATTATTTAAATGTCATGAGTGTTTTTTTTTCCAAAGAATCAATATTAGGTTTTCACTCAATGTCAACATTTTTAATTTATGCAATTGTTAATAGATCAGTTTTTACTTACCGGTAAATTTTATTAGGTACTTAAATCTTTTTTAAATCAACTTTGATTACATACACAAGGTCAAATCAAATTAGTTAGCGAAGCTCTGCAGACGTGACTAGTATCGATATTTGAACACAATAAACAAAAAAAAAAAGACTAGTCTTTTAAAAAAAAAAGACGCCATTAACTCCAAAAAAAAAAGAATAATCTTTTTTTTTTGGAGTGAATGGCGTCTTGTACTCGTAGAACTTACTTGAAGTATGAGTAGAGAAAAACTTTTTTCTTTTGTCGTCTACGGATTTTCGCTAGTAAATTCAATTTAATCCTGCATTTTTGTGCATAAAAGTCGGTATTTTTTTAGGTTGCAAATAGCTCGTTAGTAAGACCACAAAAATATTACCTGTAAATACATATCCATAAGTTCTAATACAGAACTAATATCCATACATTCAACATCTCGCCTTATAAAATAAATTGATTTAAGTTTACGATAATATACATAATCATGGGGTGAACTTTATGAATCACCCATTCATTTAAAAAGCATGGAAATCAGCTTCATTGCTTCAAAATCGTTTTTTTTTCTTTATAGCCGATATTTATTCGTCAACCTAACTTGCATATAATTTAATCGAGTTCAGATAATTTAGTAACCTATGTGAACAGTCGTGTTAAATTAGTTTTACTGCGTTCAAATGCATCTTGTCACTAAATTATTCGCTTTTTGATACTAAATTGCTCGCTTTTCTGCGAATAAATTACAAACATAGTACAAATTAGCCTTATAAAATAAACACGTTCAGTGACAACAAGCCCTTTAAAAGTTTTCTTTTAGGTATCAACTCAATAATATATCTCACGAAATTATCGACATTTTGACAAAACCCGTGACACATCTCACAGATAAAAAAAAACATCTGAATATCAACTGATTTCCTAGCCGCAATGCTTTAGTGAACAAACCAGTGTAAGTACAACGTTACAAGATTATTTTGGCGCGGGGTTAAAATCGGAACTAACGTCCGCCCAAGATGGCGGACGTTAGTTCCGATTTGTCAATACAATTTCTGTCAATCGTCACAATGTCATTTAGGCGCCAAAAGATCCTTGTAGCTCTCTATATAACAGGATAACGTCTAAGTAGTATGTAGTTACAATATATAATATAGTTATGGTACATACGTTAGTGATGTAGCTATGTGCGCGGGTAGTAGTGGCCGGTGCGCGCGGGCAGCGGCGGAGGCGTGTCCTGCAATGTTAGGTTATTGTTGTAATTTACACAAATATTTTATTGAGAGAAAGGCAGCAGCCTGTTTGCACGATTCACGAAAAAGCTTTTGATAATTTGTGTATTTGGTAGAGAGTACCGGAATTATTTATCAAATCATGATACCAAGAAACACAATGAAAAGTTGCTCTGAAAACTAATACCAATCCCTGATAATTATGAGCTAACAGTAAAATATATAACAATTTCTAAATAAGAAAACAGAAACAGAACATATTAAATAAATTAGCAGGGAAATAAAAAAAAGCGAAAATAAAACAAACCTCAAGCAAGCTTACGATCGCATTTCAACACTGGATGTGATATTCTGAAATAAAACAAAGGATCGCTAATGCCAAAAATAATAATGTAAGCAAAAAGGATAAACTACAAAAAAAAAACGTAACAAAGATGATTACAAATACAGCGGTGCTATTCTGTAAAAATCTCACCGTGAAAACTCAGGTGAAGTGAGCGTCGAGTGAGCTGTCAAATAGTATCAATTCCTAGCAAAAACAAACTCACTTCGCCTAAGTTTTCACGGTGAGATTTTTACAGAATCGACCAGCAGTTTAACAAATGTAAGTATGAGATCCTGTTTCTATACCGTTACAAAAAATAATGCTACTAGCGCTAAATACTTTGAAGGACGAAATGCAAGCTATGAGACATCTTTACATTGTTTTTTTTTTTTTAATTTTTAAAAAATGCCTTTCATAAAAAGTTTGTTTTCTATAATTACCTGTACGTTGTTGTCGTGTAGATAGTGCCGCGGAGGTTGCGGCCGAGGCATCGGCTCGTCACTGTCATCGTCCTCCTCGAAATCTGATGAGTTCATAACGTTTGACAATCAGTTTGATTGATATTTTTCACGCTTTCGGTCAATATAATAAAATAAAGTCTGCGAATACTGTTACAAATATTCTATTTCACGAAGTCCGTTCGGCTTTGATTGTAGTAGTGACGTATCCCGACAAGCGCGCTCCCACAGCGGCTGCCCCTTGCTGCCGTCGCATGAGGCTATTTCCGCGAATGTGTACCGTTTTACTTCATCCATTGTTGAGTCTCTGTTGATCACAATGTGCATGTGCACGCTTGACAACATTCATAGCCAAACGGACTTCGTGACATAGAACATCTGTATCTGCACCCTTGCTTAGGATATTGCTAATCCATTGCTTCATGTGTT
Organism: Luperina testacea; assembly: GCA_927399505.1. NCBI lineage: Eukaryota > Metazoa > Arthropoda > Insecta > Lepidoptera > Noctuidae > Luperina > Luperina testacea. The sequence continues at coordinate 6,941,962 of OV656777.1, read as the reverse complement.
CGACAAAATTTGTCCGCTCAACAACGTAAATAACGCAATGAATGTTGATGAACTGTCAAAATAGAAGCCATCGCTGCTGCTATTGTATTACGCTATTACCCCGCTGGTCAATATTTTCCCCTAGGAATGAGTTACTTCCGTATGCAGTGCTGACACAGTTTAGTCGAAAGGCGGGCAAACTAGTCAGTACCTACTGAGGGCATGATGATCATGCCGTCAGTACTGACAATTTTTAACAATTTTTTAGATTAGTGACCCACGCAGATACGCATTCACTACTATTACTTGTAAAGCGAAAGCGTCAGGACAGCTCACGTAATTCAAATTTACTTACGTTTTTTGCAATTTGCAAATCAGCATCAGGTTGTATGTTAATCTAAATGTGATTCGTGGCGGTAACAAATGATTGTTTGTTTGTTTGAACGCGCTTATCTCTGGAACTACGAGTCGGATCAAAAGTCAATTCTATTTGAGTTTGATAGCACAAATCTTGAGAAAGGCTTAAGGCATTACTTAACATCACCCTAGGAACCTTAGTACTTGTTCACGTTGGAACGCGCGGGCGCGGTGGCGGGTGCGGTCGCGAAGACGTGGCGGGTTCGTGTTCACATTGGCCGCCAGGCGTTTGCGCGGGTGTGACGTGTTGTCAGAGATTGTAACCATGGACGACGATCTTTTATTTTTAACCGAAAATTCATACCTAAAGTGGGAGATGATAAAAATTAGAATTGGTGTGCACGAAATTAATAAAGAAAGAGAACGGTACGGTGAATTTCATACTTTATATAGTAACTAGTATTTGGGCGTTGCGCGAGCTGCAAGCAGCTCGCGGGGTCGTGTTTTTGAGGAGTATTTCTTACCCTTGTAAAAAGTATTTGGGCGTTGCGCGAGCTGCAAGCAGCTCGCGGGGTCGTGTTTTTGAGGAGTATTTCTTACGATGGGGGGAGAGGGGGGAGTTTTGAAAAATGATTTTGACCAGCTCTGGGCCCCTTGATATGAATCTGAAAAAAAAAAATGTTCCAAGTCTCTTAACTTCCGAGATCTACCTAGAGGGGGGGGAGAAGGGGGGCAAGGGGGGCAACTTTGAAAAATGGATTTTACTTTTCCGAGCCTCCTCTATACGAATCCGTAAAACAACAAAACACGGGACTCTTAGTTTCCGAGATACGATAGGGAAGGGGGAGAGTGGGGTGGAAAAGGGGAGGTTTGGGATTTTTCCCATACTCGTGAGAGTTACTTCTATACGAATCTGTAAAAATATACCCACCTCCCCCTTCACCATCTGGGAGAACAATTATGTCAGTCAGTCAGTGAGTGGTAATCGAGCTTTATATAGTATAACTAGTATTTGGGCGTTGCGCGAGCTGCAAGCAGCTCGCGGGGTCGTGTTTTTGAGGAGTATTTCTTACCCTTGTAAAAAGTATTTGGGCGTTGCGCGAGCTGCAAGCAGCTCGCGGGGTCGTGTTTTTGAGGAGTATTTCTTACGATGGGGGGAGGGGTGAAGGGGGGGGAGAGGGGGGAGTTTTGAAAAATGATTTTGACCAACTCTGGGCCCCTTGATATGAATCTGAAAAAAAAAATGTTCCAAGTCTCTTAACTTCCGAGATCTACCTAGAGGGGGGGGGGAGAAGGGGGGCAAGGGGGCAACTTTGAAAAATGGATTTTACTTTTCCGAGCCTCCTCTATACGAATCCGTAAAACAACAAAACACGGGACTCTTAGTTTCCGAGATACGATAGGGAGGGGGGAGAGTGGGGTGGAAAAGGGGAGGTTTGGGATTTTTCCCATACTCGTGAGAGTTACTTCTATACGAATCTGTAAAAATATACCCACCTCCCCCTTCACCATCTGGGAGAACAATTATGTCAGTGAGTCAGTCAGTGGTAATCGAGCTTTATATAGTATAATAATGTACCAAGTCTTAACTTCCGAGATCTACCTCTAGAGAGGGGGAGAAGGGGGGCAAGGGGGGCAACTTTGAAAAATGGATTTTACTTTTCCGAGCCTCCTCTATACGAATCCGTAAAAAAACAAAACCCAGGTTTCTTAATTTCCGAGATACGATGGGGGGAGGGGTGAAGGGGGGGAGAGGGGGGAGTTTTGAAAAATGATTTTGACCAACTCTGGGCCCCTTGATATGAATCTGAAAAAAAAAATGTTCCAAGTCTCTCAACTTCCGAGATCTACCTAGAGGGGGGGAGAAGGGGGGCAAGGGGGGCAACTTTGAAAAATGGATTTTACTTTTCCGAGCCTCCTCTATACGAATCCGTAAAACAACAAAACACGGGACTCTTAGTTTCCGAGATACGATAGGGAGGGGGGAGAGTGGGGTGGAAAAGGGGAGGTTTGGGATTTTTCCCATACTCGTGAGAGTTACTTCTATACGAATCTGTAAAAATATACCCACCTCCCCCTTCACCATCTGGGAGAACAATTATGTCAGTGAGTGGTAATCGAGCTTTATATAATTTGAGAGAACATCCTTCAAGATTTTTTGGATATACCAGGATGACTGTCAACTGTTTTGATTACATATTGGATTCAATAAGGAGTGAGATTTCAAAACAAGACACAAATTTTCATAAAAGCATAAAACCCGAAAAAGTTCATACTGGTTGAACTTACCTGACGTCGCGAGTGAATCGCGCGCTCCGCCGCTAGTTCGACGTGAACACACACAAACATCTCACGCGTTTGATATTGACGCGAGCGGCGCGCGAGCGCCAGTCGCTAGCTTGCCCGCTACTTACACCGCACGTGCGTTTTGTACGTGAACACTTAGATATTACGCCATATGTTTGATATTTCGTGACCGCGCCCGCCACCGCGCCCGCGAGTCAACGTGAACAAGTACTTAGGAGCCGAGCAAAATCAAAAAAACGTCAGATAGAACGTTAAGTGAAAACGAAGTAATATGAATGACTATTTCATGAAATCATGACATTTGAAGCCAATTCTAACTCAAGGAGTTGTATTGCTGATTCTAATGATTAAGATTCTGTAAGGCCGTATTTGTTACGTTCGCGAATCATATTTTAATGAACATTCAACCTGACACTGACCTGCAAATTGAAAAAAAACGTAAGTAAATTTTAATTTCGCGAGCTACCTTAGCGCAACATCAAAAAAAGTTTCCAAAGTTTATCATATCATTGTTACTCAAGCAGAAAGCATAATGAAGTTTTTTTGGCAATCGCACAGTAACGATCGCCAAAAGACCTTATTATTCTAATAGAATATTACAGTTAAGAACATTTAAGTAGGTTTTGAGCAAACTTACGAGTAAACACAGAATTAACACGTAATAAAAACGTAGAAATGTACAGACGCCAGCACATCAAGCTACCCGAAACTGTAAAATTTTCCTAATCAACTTTGAATCTTATACTTTAGCGATAAAGTTGAAAATCTATTAAAGAAATTTTAGTAACTTGATGTGCTGGCATCTGTACAAGCAGATTCAAACTTTATCGACGGCTCTGAAGTGCGCTATCTTTCTGCGCAGTACCTCCCCCTCACCCCGCTGACACGTGCATTTGTTACTACGCAGCGACTCGCCTCATGTTCTGAGTGGTCATAAAGTTTGAATCGGGCTGTAACACATTCATGCTTATCCACATGCAAACGAAACAGTAAAATACATTTCATGTAAGATAATATTGTAATATGTTTTTAATTACAATAGATGTTTTGCTTGTTTTACATTTTCATATTACTGTACACTTAATACAACAGTTTTACACAAGTGTAATACAAAATATTAGAGCATGTTATTGAAAAACAAATTGCGCGCAAACTCCTTAAATTTTTTTCACGGATACGAAATATATTGTCTATATTTCTAGCATGTCTAGGTAATTTAGATTACATACGTAAAGTATCATCTAGAAAAATAAATTTTATTTATAATTCGAAGCTTAAGCCGATTACTGCAATAACTGCATTACTAGCTTATAATCCGCCTTCTAAACAGCGTTAAGATGATTAAGGGCTGATTTTACCAAAGTTAGATATCTTTTATCTGTGGAACAAATTGACATCTGACAGTTCAAATATGGAAAAACTGTCAAAAATTCAAAATTTCTTCTCAGGATATGACTTATTCTAGGTATGAAAGTTTGGTGAAATTCGCCATTAGAAGTCTAGCACCAACACTTAATTTAACCCCCATACGCCAAAGTACTCGGCGCAAGTACCATCGAGTCGAGCGTTAGAAAGAGTCGGTGGACTATGAACGATTTCTTTCTAAAATTCTTTGTGCTTTATTAACAATAACACGTACAAAATACCGACAAAAACATAATTAAGAAAAAAAAAACACAATCACACACAACACTAAAAAGGGAGCCGAGCAATGTAGAATAAAAAATAAACAAAACAAAAAAACAAACGAAAAAAGTGCATCCTACTCTATGGGTGACGAGTCTATGTCCAAAGAAATCTTACCTCTTTGCTTTCTGCTGTCCCCCTTTACGGTATCCTCCGTATCGGAGCCCTCTGCAAAACATGTATAGTTGTAACATCTACTGAGGAAACGGTGCAGGAGAATATAAGTAATTTATAGGCTATTTACTTGTTTATATGGTAAGGGTACAGTTGCGATTGATGTCATAATTTCATTTGCAGACAAAACGTTGAAAACATCAAGTCAGGCAAAACTAAAAAAAAAACCTATTTATGAGGATAAAGTTAATTTTTGAGGACACTTTTTAATACAAATTAAGAAAAAAAAACTTCTGTATAGAGGTCACATAACCATTCCAAAATCATGTTCACCTTCTTTCTGGAATGAGAGGTAAAAATATAAGTCTAATATTTAATTTATAGCAGACTAGCTTCTGGTGGCTGCTTCGCCCGCGAAATTATCCCACGGGAACGTGATACCGGGACAAGAAGTAGCCCATGTTTTTCCCCAAGATGCCATCCATCTCCTTGCCAAATTTTATTGAAATCCGTTCAGTAGTTTCGGCGTGAAAATGTAACATACATCCAACAAAACTCCATCAACACAGTCATTTACTAAAATTTTTTTCAATAAACTGCTTTTTAGATTTCACTTAATAGCAAAGAGTTTATATTCCAAAAACTGTACTTCTGCTGCAATTTTGAACAAATATTTTGTTCAATAACTAAGATTAAAAATACTGAAGTGTTAATCGACTTTTGTTGCTGACTGTACCACAAAAATTTAAATGCCGAACAGAAAAAGAATACTGTGTTCTTATAACATTTTGAGCATTTTTGACTATCACAACGAAACTCGGCTGCTATTTGAGATTGAAAATTACAAAAAACATATTTTTTTATCAAGTGTTTTAAGCACAACATTTCAAAAAATACCAACTTTTAATTGAATATTACATATCAGACATGTTTTAATTATAACAACATAGATCTACAATTAAACCCCAGGCTGCTTTTCGAGTTACATTCGTTTAAAGTCTCGAAACAGTTATTTTAATGATAAAAAGTGGTTATCTCCCCTCCCCACAATACCTGTCAATCGCAACTGTCAAGCCCGAACCGTAAGTAAAACATGAAGAAACAAACATGCATGCCCAATGCCTCATAAAGTCATAACAGACCAATATTCCAAAGTCAACTAAGTATTTATTTATCAAATCACATAAGGATGTAGAAACAAACGGAACTTTCACAATGTCACCTCCATAACCTTTTGTAACGCGGTTTCAAGTATGAGACAACCCTTTGTTTGAAACAACTTAGCTTATAGGAAGATTAGAAGCAATATTATACATTACATTTTCCATTTTTAGTTATTATATTTTATTGTTTGAGTGAGTGGCTTGGGCTAGCTAACATATATAAGATAAGATAAGATAAACATTTATTCACAAGAAATGTGGTGTGGTTGTGTGGTGTGTGTGTGGTGGTGTGTGTGGTGTGTGGTGTGTGTGTATATGGCAAATAAGAAATAATTTAATTTAATGTTCTGTTTCTCGTAATGTTAATTCCTTTGCATACATACTATTGTATAGAATTAAGTTTTTCTAACTGAACAGACAGCTGTGCTATTGGGGAGTTTGTTGCGCCACTTCTTCTCAGCGAAAGCACTAGGAAGTGGTGAAGGGCGCCACCGCCACGTTTTGGGGGACTGTCTTGTGTAATTTTTAAGTTCGAAAAGTGTTGATTCTCAGCCTAAATTGAACAACTTTTGATTTTGAATAATTGCAACATCGAAGTTCTACTTATTTTTTTTAACTGGCAATTTAATGGCTCCAAGTAAATTGATATTTTTTATTATTAACATTTTCTTTTCAGTATGGATTTGTTCATTATTGTATTTATGCACCGATTGACCGATCTCCTGAATATACAGTGTGGAGACAACATATGACAATAAATGAAAAACTGGCATTACTAATGCGAAAAGAGATTTTAGAACTAAAGGGTATTTTAGAACTATGAAAAAAATTGTATTTATCTAACAAACTAAATAGTAGCAATGGTGGTTTTCGTGAAAATTTACGACACCAGTTGGCACCACTTTGACAAGAGGTCTTCCATTTCGACAATGAATATAAAACATATGATGACGTTCATCATTTCGTTTCATTCATTCGTTCATCATTCAGTCATGACTAAAGAAAATTATATAGGCTCTGACAGATGCCTGGACCTGACGTGTTAGTGCTGCCACCTAGCGAACGTCATTTCAGAAAACCATCATTTGCCGTCTATGGGTTTTGCCATTGATATATTATTTGATCGAATTTTCGTATGCAGACTGAGAACGTCATTTGATATACGCAGTTTAATTTATTGTCGTATTGTCGCCTTGTTTACCAAACTTTTCTGATAGGAAGCCTTGTTCCACAGTATTAAGATGGACACACCACAGTATATATTTCCACACATATAACACAAAAGATATTATGATATATTTTTACTGTGATTATTCCAATCAGGTTCTCGACGGTTTCCAGGGTGTCGCATTTGGTTTTTTTTTTTATTGTCTATGTGATGTCAATGAAAAAATCATCGATGGTCATCGTTGTTGTCAACATGCAAGATTACGGCGGTGACACTATAAAAATTCCTTACAAAATCGTGTCCCAAACTAACCGGAGTTGAGTTCCCGTACGAGGGTCGACATCGCGTTGGTGACCGAGTCGGCCGCGTACAACAGGTCGCTGCGGAGACTACGGTTGTCTATGCCCACTGCACGATGAGAACCGAACACATACACATACAATTTTGTTAGTAAAGTGACACTATATGGGGTGTTAGTTACCGCTAAAAATATTATATAATGTTCTACGTTTTCTTATCGAAAACATATCGTCGAGTTTCTTATCAAACTACACACAGTATAGCTATTCACAACTATTCGATACTATTCCGTTCCTAATCGAACATCAATCCCGAAAATTTTAATCCAAATATATGACCGCTATTCTACCGACGGCTATTTGCGGTCGGGCACTAGGGAAATCAGGTAACCGAAAATGTGTCATTTTCGACACGGTAGCCTGTCGAATGGTTGTGAATAGCGATGCAGATTCCATCGACTTTTTCCACCTTGACATCCTAAAAAGAATATTCACAACAAACTTCAGGTACCCAATTATTGGCTTTTTTAAGTTACATTTTATTTCAACGAATTTTCGTTTCATTTGCTCAGCTCCCTTTTTTGACTAACTGAAGAACTATAATTGCGCTAATTCTGAATAAAACTCTTCAAGAATTAAGCGAAGCCTGACAGAAATCATAGAAGCCGAAATATAGTAAGCGCAAAGCATATAATATAGGTAATATATTGCATTAATCCTCTTCATAAACTTAGTCGTAGATTATTTTGCTATTTCCATAACGGTAAATTATTTGTAAATATTGATTTAGTGTCACATAAGGGTCAAGTCACAACGAGACGCGACGTTGCGCGCACATTTCAATAGAGCTATTCAAAATCTAACTCTATTTACTATTCGAAAAGATACACATTTCGCAACGCAGCTCGACGCAGCGCGGCGCTGCGTTGCGTTTTAATAGCGGCTCAAAATCTAACTTTATTTACTACACGAAAAGATACACATTTGCACTCGGTGTGAGCTGACCCTAAGTGGAGTCTATCCGCGTTTTCATCAACAATACCTGTTTCATAACTGCTACCTAATAAAATCACAGAGTACACATTCAGCCTATAATGTTCCCACTGCTGGGACACAGGCCTCCTCTCTGTGAGAGGGAGTGGGCCGTAAACCACCACGCGGGCCCAGTGCGGGTTGGTAGACGTCACATGTCTTCGATTTTCTGGTTCTAGGACATGCCGGTTACCTCACGATGTTTTCCTTCACCGTTTTGAGAGCAGTGGTGATGAAATAATTTACACAAAGTAAAGCGCCTGTCTGCGTTCGAACCTACGACCTAAAACTCGTAAATCAAGGCCGCTACCACTGGGCCACCAGTCCTCCTTGTAATCACAGAGTAATACAACTGAATTACTGGCCAGCAGCAAATAGCCAAATACATAATGAGTTGTCAAAGACAATGTCTAGAAAAAAAAAAAAAAAAAACTGTCGTACTCACTGGTCGTGGGTCGTTGATTTTGATGGAAGTTCCTGCCATCGCCCATGCTCTCCATACCTTTACAACCGATTTGATTTGATTAGTAACGTAAGTACAATATTTAAAAAAAATTAAGGATGAGTTTCAACAATAAAGTATGTAAGTATAGTCTGTTCCAAAAGTATCAAAAGACCAATTCCCGTAATGAGGGTTTTCGTGAAAATTTACGACACCAGTTGGCACCACTGTGACAAGAGGTCTTCCAATATAAAATATATGATGACGTTCATCATTCGATTCATTCATTCGTTCATCATTCAGTCATGACTAAAGAAAATATAGGCTCTTTGACAGATGCCTGGACCTGACGTGTCAGTGCTGCCACCTAGCGAACGTCATTTCAGAAAACCCTCATTAAAAACGTTCAAAATCTAGTTGCAATCTCGCCTCAGCGACAATCAAAGTCAAAAACTTGTCAAAAATTAGGGAAAGGAGTCGTTTCATTTTTGTATGGAACTTTGGCTAGGACGTGTACATTTCAGAAAATCTGTGAAATATATCTATAAACATATGACATGGCAATGATTTATAGAATTAATTTGTATTAATTTAGTACAAAATTAAAATTGAAAAGGTTTGACATTTGTTGTGAGTAAAATGGAGACATATTGAGTCAATGACAGATGACAATGACGTTAATGTCAAATGGCAATGACGTTAATGTAAAATATCCTGTTTTATAACCTAAAACAGGATATTTTATGTTTTTGCTTCATTGTTAGCCTTTTGACCGTCGATTAACCCATATTGGTTAACGGTAAAACATAGTTATCTGTTCATTAACCCATAAAGGTTTCGACGTCATGACGACGTCACGACACGTCAGGTACCATAGCATTAACAGGCAGTGTATGTCAAAATAAAACGTTCGGAAGTACACTGGCCAAGTAGATGATTAATCGAACTAGGATACCTTATTATCAAAATATTATATTGATATTATTTTTTTCATGTGTCCATTAATAACACATTAGAAATAGGTGTAATAGGTGAATTAATAATAAAGTGATACCTTTTTATAATTATATTTAATGTTTTTGTATTTACGGTTTCGCACTCATTTCAGATCCATTCTGGTTTCAGAACGCATGTTTGTTGTCAGGACGCCGCCATATTGGCCATAATGTTATCAAATGGCAATAATTGAAAAACTTTAATTTATTTGTACACAAAGGGTTATTCTCAAATTCACAGATTAATATTTTTCCTAAATTCAGGGTATTTTTCCCCGTTTTTTGATATATTGTACAAGTGCTAGCCAAAAATGAAACAACTCCTTTGTGGTATTTTTGACCGACTGAGGCGGAGATCAGACTGAACGTTCTTAAATCACGAGAATTCCCCTTTGATTAAAGTGTAAGCAAACCCTGTTCAGTTAAAATTCTAGCGCAACTTAAGAATTCAAATAATATCACAGCACTACAAATTAGCGTTCATACTATATTTTTAATCCAATTTTGTTTACATTTCCAACAGAAATTTTCGTAACAGACCATAATAATTATGTAATACAACTAACCAAGACTGTGTGACATATCAATTCGTTCTCTCTCTCCGAGTGACGGTGTCTGAGGAGCGCTGCGCACAGTTCCTCGCGGTGGTGGTTCCCTGCAAAAATAACAGATAGCATAAATGATACATCATTTTATTTAATCTTACTACCGACCAATTGAATATGGAATTTGTTCAAGAGTATACATTATCAGGCAGGCTAGGAAAGCAATTCCCACTTTGGACGGCCGCCTCACGAAACAGGTTCTCCGTCTAACTAAACAAAAGCTGCGTATAGTTACTGCAGCTTTAACTGGCCACGGGTCATTCAATAAACACCTCTTTGTCATAGGAGTGAGAGACAGTCCGCTGTGCAGGGCCTGCATGGAGGACGACGAGACAGCGGCACATGTGCTTCTAAACTACCCGGTGGTCGCCACGTACAGGGCAAAGTACTTCGGTAACCCAGGTACCTTACATGAGACGGTCAGTAACATCAAGGCGTTGCTGGCCTTCCTTGAGGAGCTGGGGTGGATCAAATAATCGATTTTCCCACCCGTACGCAAAATACGCGCATTGACGCGGAGTTGCGGACACCAGTCCGTATTACCTATTATTATCCGGTTGTTATAATGATGATGAGTCTCACAATCGCGTAGCCATATTCGATAATCATGCTTGGCAGGCAGGAGGGTTTTGATGCCTTTTGTCTTTCTACTTTTACAAATGCCGAGCCTGGTTCAAGGACTGTTTTATTGAACCTTTTGATATCCATTGCTTCATAGGTTTGGAAAATTCGACTGCTCAACAACGTAAATGACGCAATGAACGTGTCCGAACTGTCAAAATGAAAGGCATAGCGAATAGGGAATATGCATGAATTTTTTTCATGGCATTTATTAAAAAAATATGAAAATACCGTAGTAGAGATGACAAAAAGTGAAATTAAAATTAAAATCGGCCAAGAAACACGGCCGATATGAGCATTTAAAACTATTGATTACACACCAATTAGACAGAGAGATCCGACATAGACTGTGACGTCACATGTCACTACGGCCATATAAACTCCGTGTTAAATTTCGTTTTGCGAGAAAGAGATAGAAACAAATCTTCGATGGCTCATATCTTTTTTAATTTCATAGTTATCCGAAAAACAGTTTTACTAAACTGTTTATTACATGAATGAGGATTAATTTTTTAAATAAAAAAAAATCTTGCATATTCCCTATTGCGATCGATTGCCATTTCATGTGTGTTACGCAATTACCCCGTTGTTTTACTTTGCACGGTATTATAAAGCAGTACCTTTCTGGCGCGCTGGGTTGTGGCTGTGTCCCTGGTAATGGTGGACTCTTTGTCGAGCGCGGCGAAGAGTTCGGCGTAGATCGGGGAGATGACTGCTGCGTCTGTGGAAGAATGGTAAGGTAACAATGAAATTCCTGCATTATTGGCGTACTTCTCGCAGAACACTTTTTTTTTTTTTGTGGATGGGAAATCATCATATGACCCCTCCCGCTCTGGGTGGAGCGGAAGGGAGTGTCAGACTCTTACTGACTAAAACCCACCCGTGTTCCTTCCTTAGCCCTTTATGTTCCGAGCCAGCAGTAACCCTTTCGGACAATCCCGCTGACCTCGCAGAACTCTTAAAGGTATGTACTGAACAGATCCTCAGATAAAACCCATATATTTGTGAGAAATTGAACGCTGGGATGGGTAACAACTGGTTTTTATTTAAATTGAAAACATCTTAACCAATTTCTACGTCTTTAAGGGCTTAATCTCCGCTAATGAGACACGATTGATTTTCTATTGTAATGGGCCTCCAGAGGCTCGCGCCGGGACGGAGCAGCAACCGCCTTCTGTTTCCATCTTTCACTTTTTCCATTCTCCATCTCTCTTCTCTTTTGCACGTGACATATCGCCGCTCGTATGACTAAAGTCTTATCCCATTTTTTAGCTGATTTGAATTAGGACAACTAAATTTTTCTATTCGTGATTCTTTAATACCAAAATACAAAACAAAAAAGTGAGCCGTCACGGGACGCCTGGCAGATGTGAAACATTGCGCATGGCGACGCGTCACCACACAGTACACAAGACTGTGACTGTATATATACACCATCATATAGCGTGGCTACGCGTCGCCACGGCATGCGTCGCCACGCCAGAAATTTGTTTTACGTGCGGCTATTCGATGTTTCACATCAAAAAAATACTTTAATACTTTTAACAGACGTGTACGTACCTTGAGCATCCTCATGAGACCTTCAAGCTGGTGCATGAGGTGTTTGCGCGACTCTTGCAGTGAAGACAGGTGTCCCTCGAGCTCGTCCTTACGTTGTCGTAACAGACGTAGCTCTGATACTAAGGGCGCTGAACCCACGCCACTGCCCGCACTTGCTTCCGCTTCTTGTTGACGTCTGTAGAAGTAAAATGAATTTAGTATGAGAGAAACGTCACGCCAGATATTTTTTATCCCTCAAACTCACAGCAACTCAAAGTCAAAGCAATTTTCAATTATGTAAACCATTCAGTCAGGTCAGTCAGAAAGATGAAGCTAGTTGCCCATTCCAAAGCGGTGTGGGTTCCTATAGAGAAGAATAGGCAAGAAACTCCATGGACACTCTTCTATAATATTGTTACAAAATATTAGTTAAGTACATCATTAATGTTGAATTTATATATGTAATAACGATGTTAAAACGTGTGCACGTAAAAGCGTCCAGAGTAAAACAAAGAAAAAACAACAATAAAAAAATAGAAAAAGAAAGGAATTAAAATAAGTCGTGGCATCTAAGAGATGACCAGTCAAGTATATATAGAGACCAGCTAAGAGTAAATAAGACTCTTTAGACATATTTTCTATACAAAAGCTGTCAAACCCAATATTTATTTCACAGTCAATAGATAATGTGGCTATTAAAAAATCAGCCCTCAAGGGGGAAGCCCTAGCTTGCCGGGTCAGCGGGATTGTCCGAAAGGGTTACCACTGGCCCGGAACATAAAGGGCTAAGGAAGGAACACGGGTGGGTTTTAGTCAGTAAGAGTCTGACACTCCCTTCCGCTCCGGGTGGGAAATAATCAAATGACCCCTCCCGCTCTGGGTGGAGCGGAAGGGGTCATTTGATTATTTCCCACCCTGAAAAAAATTGGGGAAGCCATAGTTTGCGAACAAGAACTTAATAACGATAATTTCATTAGTGATTCGACTTTGATTTTAGAAAGAAGACACATAAAATATTTATTATCTTCAGTGTTACCTGAGTCTGGCAATCTCCCTCATGATTTCCCTGTTCTTGGCTTCTAGCTGTGAGATCAGTTCGCGTTGTTGTCGCGCCGCGTCCACTTCCGAGCCCTCCGACGATGAACGACCCTGGTACAAAATATTGGTTTTATACAGGTGACTTGTAATTTACTGTATTCCTTCCAGGACGTGATAGTTTGACCCATTTGCAACAATTAAGCACCTCATAGAGCCTATGCGAAATTCATAGGATTCGAGACAACTAAATTTTTATGTATTTTTGAAAATGTCCCAGAATTCGTCACTTCATATCACTTTCTCTAAACTTTCGAATTGAATGGCTTTCATTTGGATTGGATAAATTTTACTATGACATTAAGCGGACAAATTTACGAGGAAGACAGCTTTATTGCACGCAACACACAGACATTGATAACCCCATGTTATCTATGTCTGTATCCGCCTTTAAACAAACATAATTAAATTTTGACGTGTAAAAGTGTTTGTCTGAACCAATTTACAGAAATAAATATAATCTGAAGTTATATGCGAGTAAAAGCAGTTTTATCTGCTGTGCTTTTAGTTGTTTTAACTTTTAACTATCGATTTTCTCTAAATTAATAATATGAAAATATTGCAGGCACTTTTTTTTTTGAGAATATATTTTTCGGCCGAATATGAAACTTGCCGCAAATGGATATTTCGGCCGAAAATTGCCGAAAACCGAAAACGAAATTCGGTCGCTCTCTAAAAAACTAATTTTGATGGCTTGAATGCAAAATGAGAGCAGACAAACTTCGTGCGTCAAATGTAAATACAATGAAATATTTACCAGTTCTGGAGTAAGAGATGCTGATCTGCCGGCTCTTGGCTGCAACAACATATACGAATATGTAATTATAAATAGCACCTAAAACAGACTAAACAGTCCCAATATTACATTTGCTACCAACTAATATTGGACCTTTTAATCTGTCTGTTTATTTATTTATTTATAGGATAACCAAGGACTTAAATATTCATTGCAAAGAGTTCTCATTTGACCCATTTAGGTAAGCCTCCACAGTTTCGCATCGTACGGATCGCAATAATCTGCTCATCGGCAATGCCGACGCTTTTACTCCGAAGAGCAACTTTTGCGATGCGTGCTGATGACGTCATACCAAGACCCCTACGTGCCTCAGAAAGCACATTACGCCGTTGGTCGCGGCTATCATTCGTGGATCTTTGACAGTCGTTACGGGTCGTCAGAAGCCGGAAAATCTGACAACCAGTCTTACCAAGGGGTATCGTATAACCCAGTAACAGGGCTGTGGAGGTCAGATAGGCAGTCGCTCCACGTAAAATACTGGTATTCAGCTGTATCTAGTTAGACTGGAAGCCGACCCCAACATAGTTGTGACAAGGCTAGGCAGATGATAATGACGGTATTGACAGTATTATACATACCATAGTCCTATTCTCGTGTGCCAATCTAGCAGCGTACCGCGCTATCAGACGATGTTCGTCATCCACTCCACGAGATAAATGTTCTGCTATACCTGCCAAGGAATATTTGTATGGTTTAGAAATAATACTGCTAGTATCTATATATCGCCTCTTTGCTTCAATAATGTGTTATCTTGAAAATTGAAATTGTCCGACTTATCACGTTATTGAAGCAAAATGGCGATATATAAAATTCAAAGTCCTGACTGACTGATATATCAACGCATAGCCTGAACCGCTAGGTCATAGAGACATAAAATTTGGAGGGTGTTTTCTCTGTGAAGAGTAGGTATCCACTAAGAAAGGGTTTTTCGAAATTCTTAGGGGTGGCTAAGAGGTTGAATGGGGGGAGGGTGAAATTACACGCGGACGAAGTCGCGGGCAGAAACTAGTTATATATATAGTAGTACGATCACGGCCAAAGGTTCCATCGGTTATCTGCGAGAACGCCGAAATTTTACGAATATAAAACAACTGTCACCTAATAAAAATCTGTTTATATTCCCACCCAAATCATAAAAGATTTATGCACTGAATCGGTCTCTCCCTTAGCCCTGGCACCAGGGGCGGATCTTGAATTTGTGGGGCCCTGGGCTAATACTGCTTAGGGGCCCTACCTAATTACTCAGCCAATTGCCATTTTATTATGATCGGACTTTTTTTAATTCTAGATAATTTTTATATTATTGACAATATCGTCTATTGTTTTCAGTTCGGTTGGGGGCCCTCTGTATCCACGGGGCCCTGGGCTGCAGCCCAAAAAGCCTTTAAGTAGATCCGCCCCTGTCTGGCACTAGATTTTCTACGCACTGTTTAGCGCGGAGAGTTAAATCCAACAGTGTGTATTTTTAACGCACTGGGATATATTCTGTTTCTCAATGCTCGGCTCAACACTTAGAGATGAAAATCGAGAGCGGGATGAAATCCCTTATTGCCGAGTTAAGCTTATTCGATCAGTCAAATTTTATTTGCCAAACTTTAGCTTTGTCGATGATAGCCGATGGACCTTTGACTCAGGACGTACTAAACCCGGCCGTAAGGATGGCAGATATACTCGACTTTAAAAAAGAAACAAATGCGTAGAACATTATCTCTGTCACCCATACTTGAAGTAAAAGTTTGATGTGTCATATTTCAACCTTACACCCGTAAAAATAAAGTCGAAGAAAAAAAAACAGTGGCACTCCGGGAGTGCCGACAGAAGTGAAAACTTGAACAATTACTTGTGTATTTTTTTAATCTATACTAATATTATAAAGCTGAAGAGTTTGTTTGTTTGGTTGAACGCGCTAATTTCTGGAACTACCAGTCGGATTTGAAAAATTCATTTTGCATTTGATAGCCCAATTCTTGAGGAAGGCTATAGGCTATCTAACACGCTATGACCTTTAGGAGCCGAGCAAAAAGAAAAAAGTCAGAAAGAACGCTAAGCAAAAACGAAGTAATACCGCGGGCAGGCGATGCGATGCGACGGGGTGGGTCGGAGTAACAAGAAATTTCACGCGGACGAATTCGCGGGCAGAAGCTAGTCGTCTTATAAACAAAACACGGTATCAATGGTTTTTTCCCATCTCAAAAAATGCCAAATGCGAAATAAAGAAGTTTTCACTTCAATAAATCAATAATGGTGTATTTAATACGTACTGCGATGTGTGGAGCGCGAGGAGCGCGAGTCGAGCGAGCCGGTGTTGACGTAGCCGCCCACGTACTCCGGGAACCCGTTGTGAGCCGGCACCGGGGATGGCGGACTGTACAACAAAATATTACAAATAATTATATTATTGATAAAGGCAAAGTCAAATCATTTATTTCAAATAGGCACATCAAAGGCACTTTTGAACGTCAAAACTTACAGTAAAATTGAATTGATTCTAGTCGCCCCTTCCAAAAGGTAGTTTTCGTATGGAGAAGAATGGACAAGAAACTCCACCGTTACTCTTTTATTAATAAAAAAAAAAACAGTGGCACTCCGGGAGTGCCGACAGAAGTGCAAACTTGAACAATGACGTGTGTATTTTGTGAATCGTCTTATAAACAAAACACGCGCGGTACTGGCTACGGCCATCCGTCTTTCGAATTTTCGATCAGGTCACGTGTCCTGACGCGAGTTTAACATTTTTTACCCATTACAAAAAAAGTGTACAACGCCGCTAAGGAAGTTTTCACTTAAAAAATTACAACTATATGATGAGAATTTATCAAACTCAAACTCAAAGCATTTATTTCAATTAAACCATTAACAGGCACTTTTGAATTGTCAAGAAGTCGATCAGTCAGAAAATATGAAGCTAGTTGCCCATTCCAAAGCGTATGGAAATGAACGCGCAAGAAACTCCATTATATTATTATACCTGTAATAAATAAATAAAGAACACAGAATAACTATTATATCAAACAATTGGCTAATAGCATTGCTTGATTGCCGTGCATTATTGGTCAAGAACCCTGATATTCGTCCAAAAAATCATATAAATTCTGATTCGATTGATAAAATAAGATTTCCGAAACAGTAAGAATTACGCCTGTACGATGTTCACAAGAATTTATATGAATTTTTTCCTGAAAAGTGAATCTTTAAACTGAGGGGAAATTTTCGTAATTTTAAGTACGTTCACAGTCTGATCCTGAGATCAGACTGTGAACTCAATCTGTCAAAAAATACTTCTAATTTTCCTACATTTTGACAAGTTTTTGACATTTGTTTGTCGCCGAGATGAGACTGCGACTAGATTTTGAACGTTTTGAATTACGAGAATTGGCTTGCTGATCTCAGGTCTCAATCTGCCAAAAATATTTCCAATTTCCCTACATTTTTGACATTGATTATCAGTGGGATGAGATTACGAACTAGATTTTGAACGTTTTTAATTACGGGACAATGGCCTTCTGTTCTCCTGTAAAGTAAGCCAAATAATATGGCTTTATATTATGTCGCTTGGTCAATTTTGCCTTTCAAAGGTCGATATAATATGTATTAGCTTTTTAATCATGAACACACATAAAGTAAATACGTACACAATATGACTAAGATTCAGCGTCCGCTCGGGCTGGTCGGGGTAACGAGGCAACTGCGCGCGCGCTCGCTCCGGCACACAGCGGAACGACTTGCGGAGCGTCGCGCCAATCTGCTTCGATGGAGATTTCTAAAAAAAATAAATAATATAATGTTATTCATTGGACTGGCCCGGTTGTTGACAATAGACTCACCCCCTATTACGTGTAATAGGGGGGGGGGGGGGGGGGATATATTACTGCGAACTTTTCTACGGCTACTTTTCGATAGATATACTCACATAGGCGGCATACTCCTTGACCTCGTGCTCGTTGCTGTGGGTCGCGGAGACCCGGCCGCGCCAGAAGCAGTCCTGGCACATGGTGTAGTTGGCGCAGCGCGTGCAGCGGTATCTGAAGCCTGTGAGAGAGCTGCGGCGACAGGCGCTGCAGGCTAGTGGGTGGACCACTGCAGGAAACAAACTATATTAGATTTGCCGACATGAGGTTTGAAGCAGAAGCAGCGTTTTACAGTTCCTAATTCCATGCGTAAAAGCATAATTTTATGCATATAAAAATCCTTAACACATCGTTTTCACCATTCATCATTAATCGCCAATTCATCCTGGTTTTATTATTCGCCAATTTTAAAAGTTTTTCACTAATTATAATTTTATAGTTCTCATGATCATAGTTGAACCAAATCATACCATTTTCAACGCTGGCGAGTCGGTGCAGTAGCGGCAGCCACACAAGACATGGCGGCCCTGGGTCCGACATCAGTGTGTCAAGGAAATCGTTCACGGTGATCTTGCCGTTCTAGACACAGAACATAATATGTTGCAGCATTATAAAATAATAAAAATTAAGTAACGTTGATCAATTTTCAAGAAGATTTTGTTTTGGGAAAATGCCAGGTAGAATTGTCCCAAGCTATCATAGTATAACTCGAGATTCAAAATTCGGTTCAGTATTACGCGATTTTGTTTTAAATCTTTTTTATTCGTGTCGGCTTGAGCAGTACGATAATAGTGAGTAGTGCTAATGTATTACTGAAAACATTTGCGAGTCGGTAAAGTTCTTGGTTAGATTGAGGGTGTGTCCGGAGGTACTATCAATACACCCAATAGATCTAATTAATATCTGTATCATGAATACCGGGACAAAAAAAAACGTGTGGGGTCGGAGGACCCACGGCAGGACCTCACTATCGGTTTCAGCATCCTCGAAAACCGTGAAAACGACACCCATGACGAAAAACTTAAACAATTGCAGCCGCCATCCCGGATTTTCATTTTGATCTCACTATTGGCTTCAGTACCCTCGGAAACCATGTAAACTACCTCTCTCTCTTTCTATTACATAAATGAAAAGTCGCATGAAGGCGGCATAACGATTTTCCTTTACGTGACGATTTCTCCCATTTTGCTCCTACCGCAAGCTCCGTAAAAGAACTCCGTTCCAACAATGTCTGCTTTATATTAGCCTATTGGGCTCATGATCTTACAACCGTCAAGCAAAAGATCCCCCTGGGGGTCCAGTGATCATCACCCAAGTATATTTCAAGGTGAGGGATGTCTTTCTCAAACCTAGCAGTAACAGCGTAGAATCATCTAGAACTTACCTGATTAAATATAGTAAGTGCAAGTGAGTCTGTGTAGTTGAACGACGGTGACTCGTACACCGCCGCTGGTAACGCGAGCACTTCTCTTAGGTAGTCTGACAGCCTCTTCATTAGCAAATGGCCGTTGCCGTCTGATAGCTGGGAGAATATGTCTGGAGGAAAAGAGGAGTAATTTGAAGGTACAGAAGGTAAAGAAAAACAGCATTGTATGTAGCAAATTATAAGGCTAGCACTGTTTAAAAGGTTGGTCTAGATATTAACCAACTAGATACTTAGACAGGCCATAGTACCGTTTGCATAGCAAAATCTGTTGAGAAGTTATGTCATGTCCCCAATATGCTCAAAGGTCAACGTCGAACGGACAAGGTGCAAGGCCACAGCTTGAGGGAATGAACCCTTGATGACTTTCGTGTATTTTTAACTAGTGTTTTTATTAAAGTCAGTTTCAAGAGTCACAATTACTATAAGGCGGCTACCACATCTCCGCCGCGAAACCGCAATAGTTCCGCTATGACTTGTCTGTTGTACGACAAGCGAAACTGTCAGTTCTAACGCACAGATTTGATTCTATCTCTTTCCCGCGCGATTTCGCCAATCTGCTCGGAAGCAGTTACACCTTCACGATCAGCCCGCTATTTTATTGCGGTGCCGCGTTTGTTTCGCACGTATCTGTGGCGGTCTACTAGATAATAAAGCATTTTTTTTTTGTAAATTGGATGTTAAATTTACTGAAAAAGCAATCTGAAAGGTCCGAAGTAGATTTATACTGTACTTATTTAAGTTGATAGCGACGACATTTTGCTCCGATTGCTACAATGCAACTGACTCTCATTATGTTCCGGTAGACGAAACGCGTCATAATGTAATGTTTCTCAGCGGAATTCGTTAAGCGGTTTCTCATCATTATTTTTGCGGTGCAAGTGTGCTAAGGCCTTTATAATGCATGTACATCATGTGGATGCTAATCAATCTATTATGTAATTATATCCATAAGTCTCAATGCAAAAAATAAATTAGGTCCTAGTATTGTTTACAGGAGTACCTACCTACTTGCATATTAAGCAGATCCTTATAAAATATGATCTAAGATGTTGGATCACATTGATGACTCACAACTGAGTAGCTAGCCTAGTCACTAATGAATCATTGTTAACTCTGACCTTCATACTTCAAACCAGGGTTGTTGCTGATGTATATTTTTTCACATCAGCGGATGCTGATGTTTTATCATTGACATCAGCAGATGCTGATTTTAATATTTTCTTAAAAAGGCTGTGACCATTATGAATGTATACATAAAAGTTGCACAGTTTTCCTTAGTATTGAAATAAAAGGTTGGTTCAATAATTTTGTTACTTTTAATAAAAAATAGAATCAAACTACTAGTTTAGTAATAATTAGCGTTTGTTTACAATCGCAATATTCGCAATAACCGCGGTCGACCTCTGGATTGGTCAAAACTCGCAACCGAAAACAACACGTGCTATAAGCCCCGCCCCCTCTGCGGTCATGTCACGACTTGAACTTCAGTAATAATCAGCATCAATAAATGCGGATGCTGATGTTGAAAATGATGCTGAAGTTCCGCTGATGCTGATGTTCGCAACAACCCTGCTTCAAAAACATAAAAGTAGGTACTTACATCTTAACTTGTCCATCAGCTTGCCTGCACACATCGTGGCGAGCGCCACTTTGATGGAAAAAACTCTGATTTTACCAACATTCTCGCTGAAACAAATTAATTATACATTATATTGTGCTTGTATAAAATGCTAAACATGTATGTAGTTTACTATTGAACTATACTTCTAGAAGACAATGCAATATAATTGCCTGATCTACTTATTATACAGACACTAGCATAATTTCATATCTTAGAAAAGGGTAGACCAATTGTAGCTGTTCAAACATGGTTAGTTCTTTACATTTACAACAGGCTATGCTTCCTTCTAATTTTGGTGCTAGGTTACTAAGGTTTATATTTGATTGATATATTTTTTTACTTCTTCTAATGTAAAAAGTTGTAAGATCCATGTAATACCAAGTCAGTTAATTTATTCAGTCCTTACTTAAGGGACCTTCTGTCTTAAGTTATTACGTAATTAGCTAACTTAACGACATCTTATAGTGACCGTATCAATATTAAAAATCTTTTATGTTTTAAATAAATAGATTGACTTGGCCATCGCATGAAAACATAATCTATCTCATAAGTAATACATATTAAATGAAATTAGATTGTTTAGTGTATATTATTGATGTGTGTGTAATGTAAACCTACTTGCAAAAATAACATTATTTATTTGTCAGCAACAGTTTTAGTTTAAGTGTAAAAAATAATTTAATTTACGTGTGACTTTTCTTCATGAAATTACCACAAAATCTTATATTACCAACTCACCCAGTACTGTAAGCGGACAGCAACCAGTTCAACAATAAAGCTGAACATGCTTCAACAGACACCTGATGAGCAGGAGGCAGTCTTTTGTTCAAGTTGTGATACAACGAAGATACAAGTGTTTCCAGTCTCGTTACGTTCACACATGCGGTTGGCTCTAGAGTGTTTAGTGCATTCTCACGGAATGCCTCAATTACGTTCCATATGTCTATTACATGTACTGAAAGATAAAATATTACATTAATACATCAAATAAACCTTGGTAATCAAGTAGACATCTGTAAGAGAGAAGAGCCACTCCTGTACCTTATAAGCAAACAATTTGGTTTAGTGGAAAACCTCTTTAAGCGAAAACGAGCTTTCAATCCCTTTAACTCTTGCTTATCCAAGTTCCACTGTAATTTATTTCTCTTATGGCTGATTTTTCCAATGCCAGATAATTTTTTCCAAGGAATAATTTTGAATTTTCGACAGTTCTTCCATACATAATTGTCTGATGTCAATTTTATTCCACAAATGATAATGATGCCAATTGAAAAATCAGCCCTTATTTATATAGATATTATTTACATTTTTTTTGTTTACAACTTCATTAAAAATATTGAAGATATGTTTAAGTTTACAAAAAGAAAAGGTAAGAAAATGTTTTCCACTATCAAGCTGTTGTCCATTAAGTCAAGTTAGAATACCTGCAATATCAATGACAATTTGACAAAATACAACAATTTGTCATAGTCCATCATAATCTGAGCCAATGATTTATTAAAACCTTGGTATCCAATCATACCAAACTTACAGCTGTTATCCCAACCCCGTTATAAATATTCATGACTCATTCTATGTGCTCGTTCTATGTGGGGCTCATCAGTGCAATCGTTTCATAATTTTGGAAGCAATAAACACCAATTTAACCCAATAAAAAACGAATAAACTTGTTAGTTCATTAATGTATTTGCGTACCACCTAACAGAAAATGTTTAGAAGACAATTGCCAAAATATTTTTTGAATAATATTAAATCAAGTTTTTTTATAACAGTATAAACTAATTACACTGTACATTACTTACAGTTACATTTCTTTTGTACATAGCGGAGCTTGCAAGCAGTCCTGTATGAGGCAAATCTGATCAGGTCAAAGTTCTGCTCTCTCATCTCTTGCAGCAGCTGAGACCGAGGGTCTGCGGACGCGGAGCCCGCACTGGGGAGCGCAACCCCCCGTATATCCCCCACACTGGGCACTCCGCCCACACTCTCTCGTTCTAAAGACATTTTCACTACTACAAGAAATTACAAGGATTATTATAAAAAAAAAAAAACAGATTACGAAGGTGTGTATTTGAAAATTGATTCTACTTGACCACACAAAGATAAGATCGAAAGTGATTTTAGCGACAAAAAATATAAACAAGGCCCGCGGCCGCAGGTCTATGAAAACATTTGATATCACTAAATTGGTACGAAATTCACGATGATAAAGAGCTCTTACCTTAACGGGACGATTAGCTCATAACTTTGTTGACATAACGATAATATATTCACGGCAAACTCAAGATTATTTCCGTAGTTATATCGATTTAAAGATATTATTAGCGACAACTTGATATTTACTTGACGATTTAATTATAAACGGATGCCACATTCACAGTTTCAATGCACGTTTTTACTCCTCCTTTATTTATATATTATTTCTAAGTCATTTAATATAGAGAATAAATTATAAAAGTCATTTCTACGCCAATAAATTACGGAATATCGAAATCAACATGACAAGCCTGCCATTAATATGTGCGTTCCTGAAACACACACGTTATTAACTTGATTTTGGTATTTTTAAACAACCGAGTATCAGGGTATTAGGAAATTATCAATATGAAAAAAATCATGTCATTAATTAAAATTGTATTCATTGGGCTTTCTAAGTAAACGTTTTAGTGTTTTAGTCCTGAAAACCAAATTAATATTTGTTGTGTGTATTGAAATTCTGTGAGTAATGGAACATGCAAATGTCATTCATAGACAAGATCTTGTTTTTTCATTAATAGAAAACCAAAATTGAAAACTTGGATATATGGACATTTAGACAAGTGTTGCAAGAACTTTAATACTTTACAACACAATTTTATCCCAGCTAGCGGCTGAGCACTTACAAACTTAGGTAGAAAAATATTATACTAATTGCTTACTAAGATGGCAGTGACTTAAATCAGCTTTGACCGTAACTTGCAGGCGATTGAAATTACAAAACAGAGATGAATCATTGTTTATTTTGAAGCATGCATGTATTATTGTGTAACAGTAAGTTATTGACGACACCTTTGTCTGTGCTCAACATAACTTCACAGCTATTCACAACTGTTCGATTAGCATCATCCCACTGCTGGGCTAAGACCTCTTCCCATGACTTTCAACCCTAGCTTTTTAACCGGCGAAAGCGCCAGGGTAGCCCACGAAATTAAATTTTTTTTATTATGATTAATTATGATTCGTTAATATTTATTATATATTAATAATATTTGTTACGGCCGCGAATCATATTTTGATCGACGTACAACTTAATACTGACCCGCAAATTGCAAAAAACGTAAGAAAATTTTAATTTCGAGGGCTACTTTAGTTTCACATCATTGTATCAATAACGTCAATGTCAACTTTTTTAATTGTCATATTTGTCATTACAGACAGAAAGAGGCGCGAGTTGCAAATAATTTTATTCGTACCTAAATCATTAAAATACATACCTAGACTTTAAAAGTTTAAAAACAAGTAGCTGGGATTATTTATTGGCCCCATAATTTTAGTTTTCGTCTTGGTAGATACATAATAAATTGTGAGTATAATAAGCTGTGCGTAGAGCTAACGCTAGTAAGGTCACATTAAAAAGACAACCAACCGCAACAAATTGTTGCCCACCATGGATAGGCTGCAGATTCGTGCTGAAGTGCGGGATATCATCCAAGAAACATTAAAACACATCATCGAAGAAATTAAAGAGGAATCCGCTAATGAACGTGTAAAAATAAATCGCAAACGTAAATGGGTAAAAGACAAAGTTAAACAGGATACAAATAGTTACCTTCTTCCTGAACTATCTGCCAAAGGCCCAACAGAGCATTTTATTGCATTGCATATGACAGAAGAATCCTTTAGCTGGTTATTAAAAAGAGTAGAGCCATATATTCAGAAGGCGGACACTGTTATGAGAAGGGCACTACCCGCATCACTAAAACTTGAAATTGTACTGCATTTATTTGCAACTGGAAGCTGTTTGAGGATATTAGAACTTTTGTTCAACGTGTCAAGGACAAGTATTTGTTTGATGATTCATGAAGTATGTGATGCTATCTGCTTAGCTCTAAAGGATTATAATAAGGTACTTTTATCCTATGTTGTCTCACTGCAGGGCAAAGGCGTCCCTTTCTCCTTTCCATTCCTCCCTGTCTTGAGCTAGTGTGGACCATTCCATCTGTCGGTGTCAAGCTCGTCCCATTATCTTATTGTGGGCCTACCTCGATGTTGTTGTACGTTATCTGGGACCCACATGGTGTTAGATTTGGTTTATGACTTGTTTGATATGTGGCAAACATAGTCCGGCCCAGTCCCAAAGATACTGCGACAGGCCTTTTAAAAGACCATACATACGACATGCATACAATCTCTATATTACTTTCAGTAACATCTGGGTTAGGTTTGGCTGCTCATAAATAAACATATTTTTTATTAGGTAGTATATTTTCGGTTAGATGTGTTATTTGCATAGCTTGATTTAAGTTCAGAAGAGATTGGGTAGTAAGAAATATAATTATGTTATGATAACAACAAAACATAACATTCAAAATTATAATTTTTTTGTGTGCACATAGACATAAAAAGACAAGGTTGGGGTAATATATGACAGACATCAAAAATATTGTGAGATTTTAGTTACTATACTTTCAATTTACTAAAGCCTGAGGCATCTTCCAACCTAATATACACTGCTATATACAATTCCCTTGAAACACCCTGTCGATTCCAGCCACTTTCTTCAAGTAATCACTCTTGATTATGTCTTCCCATGCTTGCAAATCCCTTGGAACTATTCCCCTCAAGGACTCATCTGCTCAAACTTCACATAATATGGTGAAGATGCTGTAGAACCTGGTGAATCCTGTAATCGTAATCCCGTTAAATAACTCTGTATGTAATGTTGAGCTTGTAAAGCTTGTTCTAACGGCAACACTTTTAGTTGTGCGGCAACACTTCGGCCGAAAATATCAAACTCATGCTCTTCTGGAGGTGGAGTGTTATTCAGAGCACATACTTCTTTCACTTTTGTTAAAAGTGTTGCCAATTCTTGCAGTCTTCTCTTCTTTAATGAGCGAGGCTGGTCCGTTTCTGGTGCTGTGTTGTCTGCAGACTCTTCAACATTACACTGGGAGTTGGTACCACCATAACTATCATCTTGAAAGTTTGTACCACCAACACTATCGTCTGCATTTTCCTGAGAATATCCAAAATAATAATTATTAATATGGTTTCAGGAACCAACTCAAGAAGAGTGGAAAGCTGTTGAAACCAGCTATAGTAATACATGGGATTTTCCAAGATGCTGTGGCGCTATTGATGGGAAATTCATTGTGATGAAATCTCAAAGTGAAACAGGAAAGCATAATCACAAAGTTGCCCTGTTGGCTATATGTGATGATGACTACTGCTTCAAATATATTGATGTTTGGTCAAATAATAAGGTGTCAACAGAAGTTTTTGAAGAAAGTAATTTAACTAAGGCATTAGAAAATGATTTACTCCCACCTAATCATGTTATAGTTGGAAATGATAACTTCCCATTAAAAAAGTACTTAATGACGCCATTTGAAGGCAGCGAGAAATCAGATAAACAGAAAATATTCAACTACAGATTGTCCCGTGCTAGAAGTGTCATTGATAACTCCTTTGGGCTTCTTGTCAGCCGCTTCAGAATTTTTGAAAAGCCCCTTCCATTTACAGCAGACAAAATTGCAAAAATTGTCAAAACCTGTTGCGCTTTGCACAACTGGTTGAGAATAACTAAAAGTCCAATACAAGTGACAGCAATGGATGTAGAGGAACGCGATACTGGCAACATTATACCAGGATTGTGGAGAGAATTGCTAATAGAAGGGCTTGCTGAATTCCCTAAAAATATGAAACACATCAGAAGAACACTAGAAGATGCTCGTCAAATCAGGGCTGACTATGCTGATTATTTCCTGGGAGAGGGAACAGTGAGCTGGCAATTTCACAAGATAGATTGAGAGAAATAACGCCTTCTGAACAACCTGTTATTTTAATTCATAAGATATTTGAAATTAAATATCAAAATAAAAAAATTACCAAACCATCCTCTTTTCTTATTGAATGAAGTATTGAAAACCACTTTAGATTAGGTACGTAAACTTCCGCCATCGACGTCTTGGAATCTTTTATTTTCTTTAGTTCTTGGCAGTATGTGGAGCGAATATTTTTAATTTTGACGACGGTTTCTTTTTCGCCAAAATTAGGTAGTTTCATATTATTTGCTATGTCTCTATAAGCTGCCAATCTGGCTATTTTGTTTTTATACAGTGAGTGTTTAGTGTTCCACAGACACTCGTGTGCAACGTACTCGCTAACAAACTTGATTGTAATGTCTTCAGACCATTTGTACCCCGCCATTTAGCATAAAATTATGACAGCTAATGAACTAAACTAAATTGCCTTGTTCACACGTATCATTCGTTTGAGCAGCAGACTGGTTTTGCGGGGCAAGGTCGCGAACTCGAGAGACGAGTAGATTAATAATTTTATTTGATTACTAATAATAGCCGAATGGTTTTCTCATTGCTAAAAATCAAGCGTTTATAAAAACTTCACACTAAATTGTCACTATAATCAAACGCTGACATGACATTTACACGACTCCAGTGGAGCTGGAGTGCAACAAAAATCCGTGTCTATACTCTGTTTTCTACAATTTAGTAACTCGAACAGTGCAAACGACTTGTTTGACTTGCTTATTAGTCGAGTGAATTGTGATTTAGTCAAGTGTTAACTAATTCACTGAGAATAAGGGGGTCAAGTATGTCAGTACGTTGATTGCAATCAAAACATTACAAAATAACGTTAATATTGTTATTGCGAAGCATGATATACTTTATTAAACCAATGGTTGAACCAGTGTTATGCTTAAGTAAACATTGATTTAAAAATATTTATACAAATGGGTAAGGTTCAAAATTTTTGCGCAGTCGCACAATGGAAAATACAACGGAAAGTGTCACAAACGAAAATACGTTGCACAACGGAATTTGTAAAGCATAGTGCACATGGATTGTAAAATATATAAGTTAATTAATAGTTACTATTATTATCTCAATAATAATAATTAATTAAGTATACATCCCTACTTCTACTTGAACTTTGAAATAGTGAGAAAAATCAATCCATAGCCATAAAAAAGTTTTGTAAACAATACCGTGTGAGGTATCAAACGAAAGGGCTTTTTGTGACGGTCTCAAATATTTTTTATTTTATAATTACAAAATATATTGAATACTAAAATGTTTACCTTCTGTTTAGATTCTTCAGTTATATCAGGCATTTCTTCTTGTATGAGTTTTGATATAGGAGTAGTAGTAGTAGGGGATTTTATAGGTACGACCATATTTTCTGCTTTTAGTTGATTTAATTGATTGGTGAGTGTTTCAATTTTTTTTCTGTATCTTAATATAGCTTTCTTAAGGCTGCTATTTCTTACACTTAAACTTTTATTTTTTTCTTTCAAAATTCTGTTTTCACATTGTAATTTGCTACGATATTTGCGACGTTGTCTATTATCAACAGCTACGACTTGCTTAACTTCCTTCTTATCTTTTTTATTGCGTTTAGCATCCCGCCATTGCTTTCTCAACGCCATTCTTTCGTCTTCACTCATATCTGCTATTTTTATTCTTTTTTTAGCTTTTGTTCTTTCAGCGTTCTTCTTTTTAATTTCTTCATATTTTTCGGGATTAGACTGTTTAAGTTTTTCGCGGTACCTTCGACACCTTTCCGCCGCAGACAAAGGCATCTGAAAAAAAAAAATTAAGCACTAAGCAATTCAAATCAATACACAGGTACGCAAGTATACATAGGTACTTTATCATGCTTTCATAAATATAGTAAAAAGTTGATGGGTACACAGCTTTACAATTTCCGTTGTGACACGTCGGACAATTTTGTGTCATTCGTCGCACAACGGATCAAAAATTCTACATAACCTATCATAAAAAAAATCGTAATTCATAAAATGTACAGTACAACTAATAGTAAGCGTTATATTTTATTAAATAAGTAGGTAGTAGATACAATTAAATATCACAAATCAAGAAAGACATTATAATTTCGAAAATATAATAAAGTAAACTTACAATTTCTTAACGTTACACAACACGTTCCGTCACGATCTTCCGTCTGACACAAAAACAAAATGGCAGAAACACGCTGAAGCTTGCGCTGAAGTTAGTCGGATATCATGAATCTGTGTTGCCACTCCAAAATAATTTGATGATCATGGTAGATGGTCAATTAATCCCAAAATATTGCGTTGCACAACTGAAGTGTCACACTGGATGAAAATTTAGGACACGGGGTGGGACTTTGCAAAATCTGGTTAGTTAGTTTCAACTCTACGTCGCGCAAGCTCGTGTTTTGATATCTGGCTATTTCCTTGCTCTTGTGCTGTGCTGTGCCTTCGTAAGTGCTGACTATGACTGCATATTCTAATCCTGAATACGCTGACATAATGTACCTACTATTACGGACTTTGTGACGGTAACGCTCCTGAGGCGCGGAGAGAATATCAAGTTCGCTTTCCTACCCGCCGACTCCCACAACATTTTACTGTCTTTGGATCGACTTATCGGCGATTACCTGAAACTGGCAGCGTCCAAAGAAGTAGGCAAATTGACACTGGTCGTTCCCGGAGATACACGGCTGAGGACGAGGAGCTGATTCTTCAACGTTTTATTGACGACCCCAACACATCGACAAACATCGTAGCGTAATAAGTCTGGTCTGTAGTTAACTTGTCAGGTCGACATCCATACCACTACCAACCTGTCCAGTCATTAGAAGAGGCAGATCCGTCGAGACGGCTGGAATTTTGTCATTTCATGCTAAGTGCCGACGCCGAATGCGCAAACTTTTTAAAAAACATTCTGTGGACCGATGAGTCATGTTTTGACCGTAATTGTATCACAAATTATCACAACTTACATTACTGGGCACCGAAGGCAGAAGCAAACCCTAAGAAACTGAAACAAACCGCATCTCAGCGTAGGTTTTCGCTTAATGTTTGGATGGGTATTACGACAAGTTAATTGGCCCATATTTTTTACCCCGAACACTAATAAATGGGGAACTTTATGAAGATTTCCTAAGAAATCATTTAGCCGCTCTACTCTCGGATGTAACGGAAGAAAGAAGAACAAACATGATATTATATCAACATGACGGATGTCCAGCCCACATCCGAATCACAATTCGACAATTGCTGGATGAAAACTTTCCAAGCCGATGGATAGGGCGCGGTGGGCCGATTCCGTGGCCTGCACGAAGCCCTGATCTGATGCCTCTAGACTTTTACGTCTGGGGTCATTTATGAAAGAACTAATTTATGTGACCCCAGTAAATTCAATTGAAGAGCTAAGGGAGAGAATCACAAATGCGGCGGACCAGATGAGGGCAACAATAACATCAAGAATCACAAAAACCGAAGTAAGAAAGCGAATAAGAACGTGTATTCTAAACCGAGGGCAGCATATGAACAAGAAGTGTGAAATTAAATTAGTGTATTTAAAGTTTTAAATTGATAGATATTGATTAAAAATAAAAATAATGTTCACGAAATTGTTTAATTTGATTTTCTGAATAATCACCCTTTCTGTACTCAATCAAAAACGATTTTCATTATGTAATCCATGATTTTGTATTAACTATCATTATCTTTTTAGATAGCTGAAAAGACGAGGATATTTTCCTAGTAATTTGTACATCAGGCGTAGTACTTTTTTTTGCACTAGACAATATTATTTATGAAGTAATGGCAAAAATTACAAAAAAAAATGTTTGATTAGTGATTTTCGTTATTAACAAAGATTTGCTATGGTGTCAACTATGATAATAACTTAAATTTTAGTAAAGTCGCTCCGTAAATAATTTTTAAATTGGCTTCAAATGATTTAATCTGGGATTTTTCATAAAAACACTAAAAACCTAACTAACTCAAAAACTACTGAACTTCGGTAGAACATTTGGTGGCTTAATTTATTGCATTTTAACCCTACTATGACGTCCAGCAAGGAATACGTCGAGTTACCAGTAACCCTATAAACAATATTTAGAAATTTTTTGTTTAATTTTTTTGATTTTAGGTATGGAAACTGTGTCATTTGGATTAGCAATAGAGAATTGGCCATTCAGAGAATTAGGCTTTTAGAGTATTGCCATTTGAGTTTTTACAGAATAAGAGGCTGGCTTATAGTGGTTTTATAACCACGTGCGGCCTCCTGTACATGTGCAATGTACGCACATTTTGCGCAATTACTGTTTAGTTTTCAGTAGGTATACTTCGGTTTGCACATCCCAGAATGATAATTTGCCTATGGTTATGTTTCAGGTACCTATATCATAAGGTGTTTTCTTGGGTAGGTAGTAGGTACCTACTGCATGGGTAGTAGTAGGATGAAAAGAGATTGTTGTTATCTAAGACATTTATTTATAAATGAACACAGTTTACATTAACATTATCTGCTGCAGACAACTCAATACAATAATAAAATTATTATTTACATCACTATTCAAAATCTACACATTTATTATTATGAACAACACAACACTACGTTTTTACAATTTCTAATTATTTTTACTCGCCCGGAGCATTGCCTTCGATACACATTTTTTTAGAAATCTAGATAATTTTCATAAATAAACTTTATCGTTTAATTTTTCTACTTAATAAATTTGTAGGACAGATTTACGCAAACATTTTGCAGTTAAATAATTCATACTCAAATATAATTATAATTAACAAGGCGTACAAAACTATATGTACCTATTAGGTACGTTAAAAAGTATTTTAATAATATGGTTTAAATTTAAAAAATGCAAATAAGTATATTAAATTACTAGTTTACATTGTATACATAAGTTATGAGCACTCGAATTTGTATAGCAACGAACGGTAGGTAGCCATTTTATTTGGCCCATCTGGGCGCCACATTATACTCGGACATAAAAATCAACTTAAAACCAACTAAAAAGCAATTATTTTAGAGTGTTAACATAATGATGTAATGTCATCATGATTGAGAGGTTTTACAGATTAGGTTAGGTAAATCTGTTGGGTAGGCGTCTAAAAGATTTTTATTCGACGCATGTTGGCGTTACATCAAACTAAAATATATAAAAATAAAAAATAAATAAGAAATCAGGACTATAAAGCAATTATTGTAATAGCGTTATAACATACAATTACCGCCTTGAGAGTTAGTTCTTTAATTAACACATTTATTTAATTAGCCCACTTGGGCGCCACATCTTTCTCAGACATTTCAAAAAACCCTCGTAACCACTAAAACAATTAAGTATATCTTAAAAGTTTTTAACATAATATTATTATCTTGTTTTAGAGTTAGTTTCATAATAGATTGACAGGCTTCTAGAGTAGATTGAGATGGCCATTATTTTCATGCCGTTTCCATGAGGCCGAAGAATCTTTAAAATAAGCACGGGTAAGTACAAAATTAAGTACACTACAGTAAGCGATATAGTTACAAGTTACATGAGTGTACCTACATTTTTCAGGTATACGTAAATACAAAGATATATAGTTATATACAAAATTATTGTGCTTGTCACAGATCTGTTTGCGAGTTGGTCCAGCCAGCGTAGGACGTAGATTATTTAGTAATATGCTTAACATCTAGGTAGAAGCGTATCTAGGGATATAATTTTCTACTTCTTTGTTTAGGTATGATTAGATATAGCAGCAGTTCTCAACCTCTGCCAAAGTCTCACCATTCGACTGGCTCGTTTTTGTATGGCCCAACGATTATTATTAATGTGGCCTCTCTGGTTTCTTAGGCACCTGTCCCACCAAGCGATTAACGAGAAGTGAGAAGAGCTAGCAACTAAAAACGAATTGACGAGTAACGAACAACAAGTGCGCGACTGTGACGAGCGATTTACTCGCTGGTATGCGTATAGTACCTACCAAGTGTTAGTATCTAGAGAGTCTCTTTGATAGCTTCTATCGCTGCAATAAACGAGTAATCGCCGGCGGTGTGAAAAGTCAGCGATGAACTAATTTTTTTACTTACATGAGACGTTTCTTGAACGAGAAAATCGTTGATAGCTCGTCGTGTCCTCGTCGGTGGTGGGACAGCACCCTAATTGAGTAACACATATTGATCTCAATCTGAATCATTTTGAAGGATAATGCTAATCCATTGCTTCATTTCGACAAAATATTCTGCTTAACAACGTACAGACGCCAGCACATCAAGCTACTACAATCTGTCAAATTTCTTTAATAGATTTTCAACTTTATCGTTAAAGCATAAGGTTCAATGTTGATTGCGAAAATTTGACAGTTTCGGGTAGCTTGATGTGCTGGCGTCTGTACCTAAATAACGCAATGAATGTTGTTGAACTGTCGAAATGAAATCCATTGCTACTGATAGTGTGTTACGCAATTACCCCGCAGGTGCCTTGTTAGCGCGATCCATATATAATCCGCTTCACTAATGTGGTTGATTTTAACTAATACGTGGGTACACTGAAAAAAAAGAATGATTGATTTTACTAAATTCCGCGTAAATTTTATCAAATCCGCGGGTTATATAGGTCCTACACACGAAATTGTTGATTTTACCAAATAGAACTGGTTGATTATGAAAATCAACAAAGTGGATTTTGTTAAATTCACTCTTGTTATAGTAAAATTAACTATGAAAAGGGTTGACTATGGCAGTTCATTACTCAACCTACGCTACTTTAGTACATTCAACAATTCTTTTTTTTCAGTGTAGGTATTACTTATACACATAACATAAAACTACACTATTAAGGAAAAGTGTTATTTGTATGGGACCAATCATATTTAATAAATTACCGGAATATTTAAAAAATTACACATTTCAACACTTCAAACACAAACTTGAGGCTTTTCTAGTGGAAAAATATTATTACTCCATTAATGATTTTCTAAATGACCGATTATAGACCTTGAACTTTGATTTTTGATTTTGACTGTTAAATATTTATTGATTTTATTGAACTGTTAATTTTTATCCAATTATAGTGTTTTTTTTAATGTTCTTGTTTTTTTTATTAGTTAAAGCATCGTATTCATTCATTTCAATTTTGAATGTCGAATCTTGGGTAGAATATATTATTGCTCAAATTTAAAATTCTTCACGACCTTATTTGTATACTTACCTGCATTCTAGCAAATAAATAATTTGATTTGAATTAATTTGAACATACCTACATAAGCAGAGATGTTTTCATCACCGTTTTGAGAAAAGTGGTGATGAAATAATTTACACAAAGTAAAACGCCTGTCTGGGTTACCGCAAGGACAAGTCGAGTCGCGGCTGTTATCAATGGGCCACCATTCAGCTCTCGTATATTATTCTTGTATGACTAGCTTTTTTTTTAAAGTAGGTCCAGATATTTTCTATCTCCACGCTATCAGCAGTTAGGTAATTAGGCAGTTACCGCAGGTTAAGGATCCGATTAATGGTCATCGTACCTATGGTCTTCTCTGAGCCTGAATGTTTGGACAGTTCTTTTATAATTCTACTCAACAATCAAAACATTAAAAAAACACAGTTTTGTGAGTCTACGGGTAATGCCGTAACTTGATTATTTAATTATTGGGGTCTGGTGATGACTATCTAGTATCTATACCGTAGGTTCTCAACCTTATCTTCAACTGAATGAGACAAAATTCAAGTCTTGTATAAAACGCACACTATGCAGTCAGGCATATTATAAGTTAGGGGATTACATTGCTGATAAAAATGCCTGGCTCAATGCTGGTCCTGCTCCACAACCACAGCTAGTTGATTAACACATGAAAATACTGTTGGAGCTGCTGAAGATTGTAAGACTATCTTTGCATTGTATAAAATCAATTTCCTTTGTTTTGTATAATTGCATAGCACAGATGTGAGTTCTATGTACCCTATAGCTACCATTTACCGGGTAATAATAATTATGTCTTTCATTGACTCGAATGTGCCCTGGCAGCTGATAGTATGTCATGCTCACTCAAATGTCTCGCTGACGGTGGCGTGTGTGTTGGATCATTTAGCTCCCTTCAAAATGGTTGAGCTAAATGGTGCTGATTTATGCGTCATGTTCGTGAACGGGCGCCGTCAGTTGGGGCTGGTCATCACTTAGCTGCCTCGGCTTATTTTTAAATATTTTAATTTTGGATTGTTGTTTGTTCAGTACTATTTGTTGTACTCTGGACGCTTTTAACGCGTACGTCTTTCTTAATTTTTTACATCGTTCTCACATTATATAATTTTAATATCAAAAGTAATGATGTACCTAACTAATATTTTTGTAAAATATAATTTAAAAAGAGTGTCCATGGAGTTTCTTGCCCGTTCTTCTCCATAGGTACCTACGCTTTGGAATGGGCATCTAGCTTCATATTTTTCGGACTGACCGACTTCTTGACAATTCAAAAGTGCCTGTAAATGGTTTAATTGAAATAAATGCTTTGAGTTTGAGAGTTTGAGTTTGAGTTTGAGTTTATTTTACCCACCGCACTCACTTTGAGAATTTTTTTTTCAAGAGCCCGCGTTTTTTTACTTACCACCTTTCGCGAATCTTAGATAGCTCTCCATCTAACTAGCCTTTTCCCAACTATGTTGGGGTCGGCTTCCGGTCTAACCGAATGCAGCTGAATACCAGTATCTTATATAGAGCGACTGCCTATCTGATGTGCACAACCCAGTTACCGGGTAATACGATATCCCTTGGTAAGACTGGTTGTCAGATTTTCGGGCTTGACCCGTAACGACTGACAAAGATCCACGAATGACATCCGGGACCAACGGCATAACGTGCTTTGCGAGGCACGGAGAGGTCTTGGTATGTAAAGATGGTCCCCGGACCAATCGCGGCAAGCGTACCTAGCTTAACCTGATCGATAGGCCCGTGCGCCTGTTATTAGTTAGCCACAAGTCGCTCTATTTCCTCGATTATATTTAAACGTATAATATTATAATTATAGTCGTAAGATAGGATATTTACTTTTCTCTGGGTCTTAGAAGACTTTCAGGGGGCAGTAGACTGCCCCAAACGACCACTCAAACGCCCACGAGGGGGCGTTGTCGCCCACGTTGAGAACCTGTGATCTATGTACCTACTAATGTAATAAAGATGTAAAATGTGTGAGTTTGTATGTAGGGAATAATCTTCCTTCATTAATTGATTATTGTCAAGGCCCGAGGGTACCTATATTTTATGTTAAAACAAGAAATTTCCTGCGGACGAAATCAAAAGGCCGGAAAAAGCTCGTGTGTGATATACCGTCACTTGAAGGTTGAGCTTCGCATCATTCAGACAGATAAAATTCATAGCACAAAGATTTCTAGTTATTAGATACACTTAATCATACTAAATTATATATGTATTTCTGAAAGTAGCGTTTATCTCTTAAAATTCACATTTAGGTATATAAATAAATATTTATATTTTTAACGATAATAATCTACTTTTTTTCTTATGCATAGACGTAACAGAATGTCAATGCATTTTTCTAGAATATATTTTTCCGTTAAATACTTTGGCAGGACGATATTAGAACTGTTTACAACATCACTACTTTATACATTTTGACTACGTTATAGGAATTATCTTATAAAATTAATGGAATATCTTACAATATAGATTTTATGTACAGAACTCTTAGTTCCTTTCCCACAGCCAGTGGCGCCCCCTATAGAGGTCGGTCGTACAAATTACCGGGATCTCCATAATAATATGGCCCTGTGCAAAAAGTTGTAATTTTACTTCTCGTAGATTTTGCAGAGCTAATAAAATTTTGCTTCTGAGAGAGTTTCAGAAGTAAAATACATAGGTAGGTAGGGACATTAAAATAATGAGCTTATAATATTAGTCCCTCAGTCACGTCGAATTCTGTTAAAGCCAGTCATTCTGTAAAAATGTCACCATGAAAACTTAGGTGAAGTGAGTTTGTTTTTGCTAGGAATTGACTCAATTGACAGCTCACTCCACGCTCACTTCACCTAAGTTTTCACGGTGAGATTTTTAGATTTTTACAGAATAGCACCGCTGGGCCTTCGATTCGGGCATATGCCACTCCCACTGAAATTTTCCTAAAGCTGATCACTTTGCTGAAACTGTTTGCTTTGCTTTTTATACAACAAGTCCCGGAATTAACGCACACCACCAAACACCCTAATTAGAATATTATGATGTAGGTAACTATAATACATACACTGATTTTTTTATTATTATGTATAAAACATCGTTTATTTATTAAATTAGTTATACTGGTTGGAGGAGAAAGTTGTGAGGTCACATTACAATTCTACGCACGCACATAGTCGCGCGTAGTGAGCGGAAACGCCGGGAGTTGACGCCCTGGAGGACATATGGTGAACTCATTGGTGATGTTCTTCAGAAAGGTCAGTAGCTTAGTACTCGCACCCGGCGTGCGTATAAGACCTGGGGCTTAAAAAGGCCACTTTGGCAGAATCACATATGGATAACATTATGAATCATAATGGACAGTTAACTGTTAAGTTAATCGTATTAAATCCCATTGATGAAGGATTTTTCAGTTATTTTTTTTTGTCTGTACTAAAATACCAATCAATCCAATCCAAATCCAATGCCAATCTCTTTGATTATACCTACGTAGTGCAGCGAAAAAAAGAAAATCACGGACTGTCTTCGCCATAATAATTCATAATGTTATCCTTCTATGGTTCTGCCAAAGTGGCCTTTTTAGGCACCCTGGTTCATTTTGGTTTGTTTTGACTGTACAGTGGAAGTGTGACTGTAATTTACGTAGTTGAAATCATTTTTGGGATAAAAAATGACGTACCTATGTATATTAAAAATGACAGATATCGAATCGGTTGACGATTCTGAACAAACTACTTTCATGCGCTCCGGCGCAGGATATGCAATAATTCAGTTACACATTGTATACTTAAATACCTACTACAGAATGTCATTTTCTGAATGACCTGTAATTGTGAAAATTATTAATAAGTAGGAACCTAAATATACTACACATTCTATTTAAAACAAATACGTTTTTCTAAACCAATTCATACTACACAAGCGTTTTCGGGATATGCATCAGAGTCTTAAAACAAATTAGGTCAGTTTCGATATGTTCTGGAGCTGTCCCTAAAACCTGCACTACACTACTCGCGAAGTTGCTTCGACGAAGTACAAGTCGAAATTGACCGAAGTCCGAAGTACGTGACTAAGCGCAACACCCGTGATAAGAACTACGGGACGCTTCGATTCCTTCGACTCGGGCGCAAAAACCGACCACGAAGTCGCCCGAGGCGAAACGAGGTTGGACGAAGCGAACTGAAGTGCCCTTCGCCCTTCTACACTCTCGTATTCGCATATATTGGACCAACTTAACAGGTTTAACAGTTTTTGGCAAAACAAGTCGAGTTTACAAAAATGAAGAGCTAGAAAGCTATCTTCTTCATATTCGTGATTTACCTACTCTTCACCACTTCCCATCGACCGTTCTTAAGAATGGCCCTCTTTGACCGTCGTATCTTCAAGGAGATGTGCTTTTGTTTTCGCTTAGACATACAGCCAATGTTTCCAGCTAAAGCGGCTGACGGGGGCGCCTCCTCGAATTGCCTCGTGTTCCGATTCTGGTGATATGCAGCAGGCTATGCGCTGAAAGCAGGACATTATTGATTGAAAACACGGATATCTATGATTGAAAATAAAGAACTGCAACAACTTTCTGTTTACTCAAATTGGGTATGACTTAAGATATTTTGGGACATGCTAGAATGTACTGCTGTGAAAAACCAAATATCAGCGAGATAATTAAGCTAGACGAGTCCTAGAGAAAATAATTTAACTGTCTTGGAACCGGAGAAAGAAAAATAACATAGTTTCCTGCAGCCTTGCCTTCCTACTTACAACAAGTTTCTAATGATTACAAGGTATACGTAGGTATATAATAGGGAATATGCAATGAACGGTGAAAAGACGCGTCATACACATAGAGAAAATATATGCATCTATTTTTTTTTATATTTAGATTTTTGATTTTGACTAATGGCGTCGCTTGTCAAATATTTGAATGTCCCACAGTTTTATTGCACTTAAAAAAAATTATTTTGCTTAAAAGTAAATATAAGTAATCAAAAATATTGATGAATGCATAATTCTGAAGTAAGTAATATAGTT
This sequence comes from Luperina testacea, assembly GCA_927399505.1. Classification (NCBI taxonomy): domain Eukaryota; kingdom Metazoa; phylum Arthropoda; class Insecta; order Lepidoptera; family Noctuidae; genus Luperina; species Luperina testacea. Next base: position 6,902,653 of record OV656777.1, on the reverse strand, counting down.
TATCAAAAAAAAAATATTTGGCCCCTTATTTTAATCACATGCGTACCTATTCCCTATTATTAGTAGGTACATTTTTATAAAACTAGCATGACGAGAAAACTGACCTGCTCCTCAATTTCGGAACACACTTTCAATTACATTACGATGGAATTTTGTACTCTTTTGTTTTAAGTATGTTTTTGAAAAATGTATGTTCGACAACATCGAGTCCTAGATTCGAAAAGAATAGCATTGCAATTGTGAGTGTGTTAAACATTTCAATTAAGCGCTTTTTCCAGGGCTTGTTAACTTCTCCAATTATATATATGTCGGAGTTGGTTGTCATTACAATTGTGGGTAATCAACAGAATTTGTTATAATTTATTTTTTCTTTGTGATTTTAGTATCAATTGTTGTCTATTAAATCGGAACATAATTTATTGAGTACTCGGTGTACACACTAATTGATTTTGGCAACTTATTTCGATAATTGTAGCTAATGGTTTTGTTCAAGACGATTGATGACATGTTACTTTGATTTAGAATGATTTTACTTTGTAAAATTGCCATTGTTTATTTACGACAATTATTCTTGTCTTATTTGATTGCTTTATAAAGTAAGTCTTATTAGATTTAGCACATTTTTAGTGTTTTGTATCTTGTAAACACGATGACGTACGTCCGTGCGTAATTGGACAGAGTTGTCGTGGAGGGATTGCAAGGTAGGGGCATCGTCCTATAAAAGAGCGTGCAATCGGTTTTAGAGTCAGTCGATCTTCGGATTCGACTCAATAAAGAACCCTGCTCCCGACAAAACTGTCGGTTTACTTGGTACAGCGCTACTGTATATTTACATAGCTGTATAGGCTTGCTTATAGCGAGCGATACACTTTGTATTTGGGTGGCTTAGGCTGCTGTACGAACTGTAACCATAAAGGTTTGTTCGTTTATCTATATCGTTACTAATTACTATTTCTCTTGTGTTTTTTTAAAGTGTAATTGTCTTGTTTATCCCAATAAAATGGGGACTCCAAACCCTGACGATATACCTCTCGGCACTCCTGATCCTACATATACCTACCTATCAAAATGCCTACTACATATACAGCGTGGCGGTACAATGGTGACATTAATTTAACACACATATACGTTTTCACATTTTCGTTTCATGAAGAAATTATGTTTCCATTAAACGTTATTATTTGCGGATTTATTTAAAGTTTTCTAAAATAGCATTTTGGAGCAACCTGTACTTAAAGAACTGTCGCGCAGCGGTCATTTGCCGGGTCACGGATCATAACATCGCATCAATGAAATTAAAATAAATAAACAATACTTTAAAGTAACGTGATATCCCTTTGTCGGCGAGCGGGCGGCGCAGGCGACGCGTGCCCTCCCCCCACACCGTCGCGTCGCAGCGAAATCCAATTCTTTTTTTTGCATTTCTAGTGCTAGCCTAACTCGTGCCCTTGACACACTTCTTCACAGTAGTGCACATAATTACGTCGACTAATTTTGTGAATGTTTCCGCGAAAAAGACGCTTACCTATTGTTTTATTTATTTATTTTTGTGTAATGAACTAATGAGTAATTAGATTATGGTACTGCGATAAAGACGCTTTGTTTTGTTTTCGTTTTCTAATTTAGTAGGTACGTTGACATCTCTTGCGATACGGGCGCTTTTATTTGTGTTATTTTAATAGTGCTTGTGTAAACTTGTGATCGTGATGGCAAATATTACACTCCGAACTACACAGCAGCTGAATATGCGGACATGATCCTAATTTACGGAGAATGTCGTCAAAATGCCGCTCTTGCCATAAGGACATATCGCGAGAGATATGGCGGTTCAAGACAATGCCCTACTAATCCTCGCACTATTGTAGGAGCTCTTCAGCGCATCCGCGAAAACCGGCCAGTGGATCCTAGGTCTCAACGCCCTGATCGACCACCTACACGACAAAACCCAATCCAGTTAACTGAAAATGTGCTATAATATTTCCAAAACCAACCCAAAACTAGCCTCCGCCAGAGCGCTAGGCATTTTCAAGTTCATCACAGTACCGTCCATACTGGCAGCGCGTGAAGCGACGCGTTGCCGCTCCGAGTTAACGTAAGCCAGCGTAACGTAGTAAGTAATTTCATGAATGATTTTTTGCAAGGGTGATCCCAATTTTAGTTACATTTTTATCATTTAGTTTGTTTGAAAAAATTTTTTTTTCAATTTACGAGTTATTTTAACCTACTAAAATTAATATGATTAAAGGGCACTAGCCCTACACGTGTGTTAAATTAATGTCACCATTGTAGCGCCACGCTGTATACCTACCAATGATTAAGATACAAACCTCTCGGAAGGTCCCAGGAGTAGAGATGAGCTTGTAGATCGCGACGACGGGTATCATGAGGATGGAGGAGCAGGCCAGGCCCCAGCCCAGCACCACGGCCCACGGCGGGTATGTGTAGTGCTGGTACTGCAGCGGTTGTTGGTACAGCAGGCCGAAGACCACCACACCCTGTAAAGATAATATAAAAGGTGTTGAAACAGTTGCGAATCGTGATCTTTTGTTTTCCAATGACGAGCAGGAACAGCCGGTCGATTCTGTAGAAAACTCACGGTGAAAATTTAGGTGAAGTGAGTTTGTTTTTGCTAGGAATTGACACTATTGACAGCTCACTCCACGCTCACTTCACCTAAGTTTTCACGGTGAGATGGTTACAGAATCGCACTTCAGTAATGAGTCGGCAATAACTGCACTGTCCTATAAAGTACAACACAATTAACCTCATAGTTGCATATTGTGCGGGGCAATCATCTAGCCCATTAGCTGTTACCCTTAAAAATAGGACTTTTGAACGAGGGGCGAGGGCACTCCTCCTTCGAGCTAAACAAGAATAATTTATTATATCGAAATGATCTGATTCAGAATGCAAGTCTTGCAGCCATGTTAGAATTGTAGCCGAACTTACCTAAAGAAGTGGGAACATTATAACTTACAATAATGAAAGTAGGACTGACGAACTTCCAGCATATCCTCCAATATAGACCAGGTCTGAAGCCAAGCATCTCTTCCACGTCATCGGAAAACCGCTTCAACCCTGCAAACAATTCATTCATGAAGACACAAACATGGAATGAGTAATGGTAAGAGTGAGAAAGGGGGAGTATTACCATAGAACCAGGATACAGCAACCGCTTCGAATAGAGCAGAGCAGAGCAAAGATATACCAGCAGCGTAGGTGTCCAGCAAATGGAACACGTAGATGCCACCCTGAAAATTTAAGGCGATGTTAATCCGGTATAAAATTTTTTTACAAAAAAAAACCGACTTTCAACAAAATCACTACAAAGTGAAAAATAACTTTAATTTCGGAAATCGGTGTCTTTAGATCTGTATTTTAGTTTTTTGCCACCGACTTCCGAAATTAAAGTTATTTTTCACTTTGGAGTGATTTTTTTGGAAGTTGCTGGATTTTTTTTTGTATAAAGTGTTTTAATTTTTTACTTTTTAGTGAGAGAGTTTGTTAAGTAATTTATCTAAGTTACAATAACCTTATGTCAACTGCTCATCACCTTTTACAAAATATTGCTTTTTCCGATGCAGATATGTTAATTTTTGAGACCAGAAGAGAAGTTACCATCAGCTCCACTTCACCATACGCATTGTGACGAGCATAAATTACTTAGCAATCACATTAAAGTACCTAATCGAATCGAAACCCGTGAAATACTTATTATTGTGTTGTTCCGATGGCCATCTGTGGTATTCATCATCAGTTCCACTTCACCAAATGGTGCTTTCCGAGAGCAAATGCACCAGTTACTTTAAAAAAATACCCAAATCGCTAAAGGTGTGCCTATAAAATTTGAGCGATTTTCATGCATATTATGGGCTAACGCTACGCAATACCTACAAGTAGGTAATGCTTAATAAAACCGCACTTTTGGATTTTCAACTCTTTGCGCTGAGCCGAGCGTTAAAAATCCAGTGAAAATTGAACTTGCATTTTTCGCATTTGACCCAATTCGCAGCTAAATGTGCGAGATATTTACTTTTTCACATTGGATAGTAGAAATGTTGTCTAACCGGAGTAATATTAATGCAGGCCACACAGAAGGAGACGCAGACGACGATGAGCGTGAAGTGTTCTCGTCTCAACCAGGTGGCGCCACAAGCGCGTGCCTGATCCAGCAGGCCGGTTATCACGCACTCTAGACCACCCATCTGGAAACAAGAAAAAAATGCTGAAATTATACAAAATACCTAATGCACTTTAAAGCAAAAGCGCCAAAATAGCCCGCGAAATTCAATTTTTTTTAAGTTTTTTGCAATTTGCTGGTCAGTATTAAGTTGTACGTTGATTAAAATATGATTCGCGGCCGTAACAAAATATGTATTTACACAATTATAATCATTAAAGTCATCAACATAACTCTCTAAAACCAAGTAATCCCACAGAATGACTATTTCATGAAATCTTGACATTTGAGGATTATGCTATTCTAACAAGTTGTATTACTGATTCTAATGATTCTGTAAATACATATTTGTTACGGCCGCGAATCATATTTTGATCGACGTACAACTTAATACTGGCCAGCAAATTCCAAAAAACCTAAAAAAAATTGAATTTCGCGGGCTACCCTGGCGCTTTCGCCTTAAGGAAAGTTACTTGTCTGTTTTGCATATTTACAACCTACACTTACGAGAACATTGCTTTTCGCAACGGCTGACTGACTGATATTTCGACCGCAGCTCTGTCTTCTTCTGTAGCCATTTTCCAGCAACCTAATTGTGTAACACACTATCAACCTCAATCTGAATAATTTTGAAGGATATTGTTAATTCGTTGCTTCATATTGTTTGAAAAAATTGTCTACTCAACGACGTAAATAACGCAATGAATGTTGTTGAAATGTCAAATTGAAAGCCATAGCTACTGGTAGTGTGTTACGGAATTACCCCGCAGATCATTCTACCCTGTTTTGTGCCAGCAGTTTCCGATAAATTTATATATAACCGTCTCATCTTGTCATTGGGCTTCCCATGCTCCGTGTACTGGCTGATAGTATGTCAAGCTCACACAAATGTCTCGCTGACGGTGGCGTGTGTGTTGGATCATTTAGCTCCCTTCAAAATGGTTGAGCTGAATGGTGCTGATCTATGCGTCATGTTCATGAACGGGCGCCGTCCGTTGGGGCTGGTCATCACTTAGCTGCCTCGGCTTATTTTTAATTATTTTAATTTTGAATTGTTGTTTTCTTACTATTTGCTGTACTCTGGACGCTTTTAACGCTTACGTTTTTTTTACATCGTTCTCACATATAATTATAAAATCACATTAATGATGTAACTAATATTTTTGTAAAAATATAATTTAAAAGAGTGTCCATGGAGTTTCTTGCCCGTTCTTCTCCATAGGTACCTACGTTTTGGAATGGGCAACTAGCTTCATATTTTCTGACTGACCGACTTTTTGACAATTCAAAAGTGCCTGTAAATGGTTTAATTGAAATAAATGCTTTGAGTTTGACTCGCTCGGACGGAATATAATCTTAACAAGGTATTTTGAAATATTGAAATTCGATCTTACCCCGGAATCTAATCCAAGCATGATAAGCATGAAGAAAAACAACATTGCCCATAGACTTGCTCCTGGCAGAGTTGCGACCGCTTCTGGATACACTTGGAATACCAGCCCCGGACCTGAAAAAACGCATTCAGTTTTATTTAGAAAAATATCTAATTACAAGATATACATCTTCATCATTAATGCAAAATGGTAAATAGATAATCGGAAGTTTAGTAGGTAGAGATCAATAAATAGGCACTCGTAAAGATGTTGAAATTGATGAATTGAACTATTATTCCTTACCTTCTGTAGCGACGGAAGATATCGGTACTCCTTGCTTATGGGACATGAATCCAAGATATGTGAAGATTACGAATCCGGAGAAGAACGATGTGAAGCAGTTCACCAATGTGGTCACCAAACAGTCTCTGAAAGAATACAGAATACCCACTTCCCTTATGAAGATAAAATCAAAAGTCATTCATTTAAATTAGGCTGAGAATCAGCATTTTTTGAACGCCCAATTATACAGCGTGGCGCTACAATGGTGACATTAATTTAACACACGTGTAGGGCTAGTGCCCTTTAATCATATTAATTTTAGTAGGTTAAAATAACTCGTAAATTGAAAAAAAAATTTTTTCAAACAAACTAAATGATAAAAATGTAACTAAAATTGGGATCACCCTTGCAAAAAATCATTCATGAAATTACTTACTACGTTACGCTGGCTTACGTTATCTCGGAGCGGCAACGCGTCGCTTCACGCGCTGCCACTTTTCGCGCTTTAATATCGTATGGACGGTACTGTGATGAACTTGAAAATGCCTAGCGCTCTGGCGGAGGCTAGTTTTGGGTTGGTTTTGGAAATATTGTAGCACATTTTCAGTTAACTGGATTGGGTTTTGTCGTGTAGGTGGTCGATCAGGGCGTTGAGACCTAGGATCCACTGGCTGGTTTTCGCGGATGCGCTGAAGAGCTCCTACAATAGTGCGAGGATTAGTAGGGCATTGTCTTGAACCGCCATATCTCTCGCGATATGTCCTTATGGCAAGAGCGGCATTTTCACGACATTCTCCGTAAATTAGGATCATGTCTGCATATTCAGCTGATGTGTAGTTCGGATGTGTATTTGCCATCACGATCACAAGTTTACACAAGCACTAATAACACAAATAAAAGCGCCCGTATCGCAAGAGATGTCAACGTACCTACTAAATTAGAAAACGAAAACAAAACAAAGCGTCTTTATCGCAGTACCATAATCTAATTACTCATTAGTTCATTACACAAAAATAAATAAATAAAACAATAGGTAAGCGTCTTTTTCGCGGAAACATTCACAAAATTAGTCGACGTAATTATGTGCACTACTGTGAAGAAGTGTGTCAAGGGCACGAGTTAGGCTAGCACTAGAATAGAAATGCAAAAAAAAGAATTGGATTTCGCTGCGACGCGACGGGGCGGGGGGGGGGGGGCACGCGTCGCCTGCGCCGCGCGCCGCCCGCTCGCCGACAAAGGGATATCACGTTACTTTAAAGTATTGTTTATTTATTTTAATTTCATTGATGCGATGTTATGATCCGTGACCCGGCAAATGACCGCTGCGCGACAGTTCTTTAAGTACAGGTTGCTCCAAAATGCTATTTTAGAAAACTTTAAATAAATCCGCAAATAATAACGTTTAATGGAAACATAATTTCTTCATGAAACGAAAATGTGAAAACGTATATGTGTGTTAAATTAATGTCACCATTGTACCGCCACGCTGTATAAGACAGTCTCTCAAAACGCCCGCCCCTTACCACTTCGTAAAAACAAACATCCGTGTTTTGGGACTGTGTTTCGGGTTTCGAGTCCCAACCCGAAAGTCTCGGAACACGAGACAACTAAATTTAAAAAAAGCCCCGGGGCTTAGAGACACGAGATGTCCCAGGACTCAAACTCGACTAAGTATAATACATATCGGAACTTAATAGGTGTATCGTAGTGGTACAAGTAAGATGTTTTAGTCACAGGAGGCTAGGTGTTATTTTGTTACCTGTAGCAGTTGTTGTGAAAAGTATTGTAGCTGGCGTATGATAGATGGACTCCAAAGCCAGCTCCAACTGAGTAGAAGATCTGTACAGCAGCGTCTACCCACACCTGCAAGCATTTTATGTGACCATCAATCAAACATTTTCAACTTTTAAAACCTCACCATCACACCACCTCAACCTTAGTATTGAATTAACGGATATAATCCAATTTCCATCAAGTGAGTCGCAATGCAATGCGAGTGCAGATGTCATTATCATCTGCCTAGCCTTTTCCCAGCTATTTTTGGGGTCAGCTTCCAGTCCATCCGGATGCAGCTGAATACCAGTATTTTACGTGAAGCGACTGCCTATATGACCACCACAACCCAGTTACTGGGTTGCACGATATCCCTTGGTAAGACTGGTTGTCAGACTTTAGGGCTTCCGACCCGTAACGACTGTCAAAGATCCTCGAATGACAGCCGGGACCAACAGCTTAACGTGGGTTCCGTGGCATGGAGGGATCTCGGTATGTAAATATGGTCACCCATCCATGGACAGACAGACAAGCGTAGCTTAATCTGATCGATCGACCCGTGAAGCTGGTATAGCTTAGCCATGAGCCCTGTCCATCAAGTTAGTCGCCAGTGCAAAAGTATACAACAAAGGGTTAAGTGTCACAGAAGTCGTCCAAAACGAGTCATATTCTTCTACAAGGATAATTTGGCTCTTGAATGTCATTGACAGAGGGGCGCTGTTGCTAAACACCTTGTGAAATCGTATTGAAAAATGAAGATGGCGGCGTTAGTTTCGATTTCGGCCACGCGCCAAATGATCCTTGTATAGCGTGCACTATGCGTACTTGCGTGTCCTTCAGTCTCGTCAGTTCTGGTTGCAGGTAGTACGCAATGCCCCTGGTGGCTCCGGGTAGCAGTAGCCCTCGCGCCAGTAGAATGGATAGCACCACGTAAGGCATAGTCGCTGTCATCCACACCACCTTGCCTGTAAACAAATAACATACGTAACTGTGGAGCTATACAGTCTATTCAAGTCCTTGTGTCCAATTGCACACTTAAACGAATATCAACTTTATTTGAGTATAAATTAAGTTGATTTCAGAATGAAAATGAAAATTTAAAAAAATGAAAATGTTATAAAATTTTTTGGAGCTGTAGTGCAAACTGTAAAGTGTGGGTATTAAAATTGTTTTTAAAAAACTAATATTTGTTTACATCTTCGGAAACTAAATCACGAACGCAGTATAGTTCGAGGAAGAGACAGCATAGTTAATTTATCTCGATAGTTTATATCTCGATAGCTTAAGTTACAGGCCTGCGCTTTATAGAACTTACCAGAGCTCTTGACTCCCTTGAAGAGTGATAAGTACAGAGTGACGTAGACGAGTGCCAAGCAGATCATCAGTTGCCATTTCGGGAAGCCGAGATCGTTCAGACCTTCTGAGTGTTGCATTTCAAGGACCGCACGGCTGAAAAGAAATGAATTTTTTGACGTGACAACGTCTAATAAATCGATGAAGCTGGCTGCACACACGAAAAAACATGACTCATGTAGCGTTACCTCGCGGCCTTGCTCTGTAGCGTTGTAGCGTTCCATGGCGGCTTGAAGTGCAAGCGAGAGCGCGGAACGAGCGATGAGAGACATGATGTCGAACGCTGCCGAATCGGCCTCCGCGTTCGGCAGCATTCGACATGATCTGTCTCTCTCCTACTTAAGTGAGCGATGCGTCCGCGTGGACACAATAATACAAGTTTTCGTCAAGTATGAAGTGCAGTGAAAAGTGAATGTGGTGTCAATTGTTTATAGCAACGATAATAATTGCGGCGATAAAGGTAATGATTCTTTCGATATTAAATATATGTTCAGTGATATATTGTCGAATATTCGTGCTTTCATCATTAAAATAAATTGAACATTCCAATTAAACAATCACTTTCATTCAATTAATTTCTTTAAACAAGTACCTAATTATTTTGAAATATACAAATCATGAATCAAATTAATTAATAATTTTATTCATAAAAGTATGCAATCATTTCATTAATGTTTTGTTATGACGTTGTCACGTTAAACTATCGTCCGTAAACCGACTTTACAGACAACCGATTCTTTGTTTCGATTTCGATCCTAGGAAACAGGACACATACACAGGATATTATATACATGTTTATAAAATATTTTATGTACAATAAATGTAGGCATACACACACTCTTACACACCCACCACCATACACTGACATAATGTGGTAATTGAAATCTGAAACATTTTTAGTAGACACATTCCTTCAAGTCAATTACAGAATTGAAGTAAAAGAACATATTGCGCAGAATATTCAAATGCTAAAAATATACCTACATTAACTTTTATATTGGATTGAGCGCAGTAGACAAATTACGTTACATCCACCCTTGAAAAAGGTTAAATTTCCGGTAGCTTTGATTGGATCTTTTGTACCTGCTGGATGCTTTATGTACGATACACAGGAAACATCGGGCGATGATTGACACTATGCGACACTTTTAGTGACGACAATACCATTAATTGTACTGAATTTACACGTGGAAAAATACAATCAATAATTTGATGATAAAAAGATCGCCTTTTGCGGGGATAATATAATTCGGGGATCGCCTTCCTAGATGGATACGAATTTCTATATCTTTAAAAGGCCTCTTAATAGTACATTTTTTACCGAGGAGAGAAAGTGACCGATTACCAACGATAGTTTGAGGTCCGACTTTCTTTCGACTGATACATAGACAACACGTCAATGGATTTTCTGTTCGCTCAGCACGTTCACAATGGATTTTCATACAATTTCTCGATCCGCAGATGACGTACTTTCTGCCTCATTTAAAAAAAAGTAATATAGTAATTTCCGAGCGGGTATAAGTATATCATTTATTTTTTACTACGAAGCTGAAATTATATTGCACATTCATTGCATGTTGCATCGTTTTTACCCGTAGACCTGTTTTGAGATGAAGATCAGAAACATTGACAACTTTTTATCCTCATGCACCCGGCGCCATGTGAAGTGGTCGGTGAACCTGTGTAAAGTGTTCCATGCTTCATGCTTATGTCGAAAACTGTCCCTGGTCTGTGAACTAACTGAAAGAACTCGGAAGCCGGCGTGAAGTGCGACAGTGGTCCCTGGTAGCGCACGTCGGTCTTATTGCTGGTCCCGTTAGCTCCTCGCCCGGAGTCCCAGCACTGCTCCGTGTTCCAGGAATTGTCGCAGTGCACCCAGGGCAGCTCTGAGCGAGCTGATGAGACCAGGAAGTAGAATGCCCAGCCTGCATGGAGGAAAAACTCGTTATAAAGAAAGATAGTTTCAATTGATTCAATATTTTTGCAGTAGAATTTATGATACCATAGAACCTTACAACATACTAATGTCATTGATTTACTTTAGGTAATTAATCTGACGAAAGTGAAAGGAGATGGCACGATGGTGGATGGCAGCGGGCCCTAACTGGAGGAGAGTGGCTCGTGATAGAATTCAATGGAAATAGCTAGAGGAGGGTTTTGCCAAGAGGCATGCTGAATTGAAATGAGGAGATCCGTAGGAGAACCAAGGTAACCGACAAAGCCCGAAGAATTGCCAAACTTAATTGTCAGTGGGCAGGGCACATTGCTCGCAGAACAGATGGCCGATGGGGCCGAAAGGTTCTGGAGTGGCGACCGCGTATCGGAAGACGTAGCGTTGGAAGGCCTCCCACAAGGTGGAACGACGACATTGTGAAGGCTGCAGGAATCCGTTGGATGCGAGAAGCACAGAACCGGTCGAAGTGGAGGTGCTTGAGGGAGGCCTATGTCCAGCAGTGGACGTCTTTCGGCTGAAATAATGATGATGATGATGCTGAATTGAGAGACATACTTTCACAACATATAACAGAGAAAAAACTATTCAAAATAAAGAAGCTTATAAATAAATAAAAATTAAGCTGACAAACTATTATCGTAAAAGATCGTATGAATCTCTTGAATAGCATTTAAAAAGCTGGGTGGGATTTCACCATTCTGCCAGTAGTTATTATATAATAATACAGGAGTGAAACTTTCCAAGATTCAGGTACTTCAAAACGTATAGTTGGTTTTTATCTTCTTAGCGTATCGGAGGTAAAAAGGTCAAACATATTTGGCCCAAAATTCAGCTGCGCGAACTCCGCTCACTGACGCAGTCATAAAATCATCAAGTGCACAGGGCGCAGGATGGATTTTTTAAGGAAATATTGCAGGAAGATTTTAATAAGATCTCCAAAGTTCAGATAACAAGTATCAAAATAATCCATAACTGCTTCGTCATGACCAGCCTCAGTAAAATACTCGTCAAATTCATACACCACTTCAATTTACACCATACTATAATAGCTCATTTGAAATCACAAGTAGGTACATGAACACGGCTAGGTGAGTAGGTGTAAATATTAATGATAGGCACAACATAATGCGTCAGATCTGGCAGGCCTCTAACATTTGGACAGGTTCCAACACCGAGTGTTGTAAATATGAGGTTACATTAGTGCTGATAGATTAATTTAGAATATGATAAGCACTGGTTGTAGTTATAGAAGTGTGAGGAACAGGGTGTAAAGTTCACTCATACTCTATAGAAAAGGGAGGATCCTCCGACCAGACGGGTGTTGTGTCTGGCGGGCAACTGCCCGTTGATTCATGTCGGGTCGTTGTATCTATGCTAGTTGCGCGGTAAACTCAGCTTGCGCGATGCAGGATTTGCGTGACGTCAGTATGACGTGTTGTTTGCATGTGGCGTTGTAGATACCGCTACATAGTTATTAAATACGACCTTATCACTAATAGTTACGACTTCTCATTTCAGAAAAAAAGAAATCATCGGAGCTGGTCCACTGTGTAAGTAGTTCTTTTAAGCATTTTGTAACCTCAGCGGGGTAATTGCGTAATCTACTAACAGTAATAGCTTTCATTTTGACAGTTCAACAACATTCATTGCGTTATTTGCATTGTTGAGCAGACACATTTTTCGAACATATGGAGCAATGGATTAGCAATATCCTTCAAAATTATTCAGATTGTGATTGAAAGTGTGTTACGCAATTAGGGTGCCGATTCGAAAAGTTTTTCACAAATTGGAAGCTACAGTATTGGCGAGTATCATAGGTATATGCTATGAAAAAAATCCTTCAAATCTTTTTATTTTAATTTTATTATGCTAAGCTATCGATATCCAACACGTCTGCAAAGTTTCACAAGCTAATTTAATTTGACCCAGTATAAATACTGGACATAATTACCAATGATGACGTTGTAGTAAAACGACACGTAGAAAGCCACCATGACCGCACAGAATCCGACACCTGTAACATAAGAGTTGGTACCGTCAGCAATGAAACCTTTTATAACATGCAAAAAATCCCTCGATGAAGCCGAAAGTCTGTTCCTTCCCATTATTTTAATATTTGTTTTGTACTGGTCCATATACCTCGAAACGTACTGGTTACGGAGATATTGAAGGTCAAAGATCCAAAGTTTTTTTACGTGAAACAGTTTTAAATGTGACCCCACGATCCCTGAACCATTTCATGCACCAATAAGCATAATGTTTTGCGTACATTGCGCACTGCTGTAAATAGTGAATTTACGTACCAAAAGTAAAATTCGTTTCTCAGCAAATATTTTGTACAAAGTTAATGAGTTTAATGTAATGCCAGTTTGTGAGTATGTTATGTTCTGATGGGTGTGTGTGTGTATGTTATGTTCTTATGGGGAATACAGGCGTGGTTTTACGTTATGTTGTGTTACTTAGTTTTATGTACAGAATGCGTAGATGACAGTTTTGTCAAGGGTCTTGTTAAATTTTCGTGGCCTTGGCATTATCAACTTATCACTTTCCTACTACTGTGACACAGCCCTCCTCTTGGTCACTCTGGGTGCTCCAGTGCGGGTTGGTAGACGTCACATGTCATCGAATTTTTGGGTCTAGGACATGCCGGTTTCCTCATGATGTTTTCCTTCACCGTTTTGAGAGCATTGATGATGAAATAATTGACATAAAGTACAGCGCCTGTCTGAGTTCGAACCTACGACCTATAACTCGTAAGTCACGGTCATTGCCACTGGGCCACCATTGATCAATGGGCCACCTGCAACAATATATATTTAGGGTCAGAGCAGCACACGCGTCTTTAACCTTCATACATCTCTTTTAGCCGTCATTTCAGAATACACTTACTCCAACTCTGTTAGATACTTTTGCATAAACTCCAAATTGACCCAAACTTTTTCGATAGGTAGTTAAATAGATTAAGTCAAGATTTTTGAATTGAAAATTCTTTATGCGCGTTGGGCATTTTTTGAGATGGGAAAAAACCATTGAACTCGCGCCACGATTACCGTAAGCGACACAGTGTTTTGTTTATAAAACGATTAAAAAAATACCCGTTTCGGAAGTGTTCGGATATCATCGGCATGTACTCGGTTTTAATGTATATATCCGATATGTTAGTGAGTGATGGCAAAGTATTCTGTTTGTGTTTTGTTTTCACTTTTGTCGGCACTCCCGGAGTGCCACTGTTTTTTTTGTCCTAACGAGCTTTTATTTAGCTTGCCTTGTTAGTTAGTTAGCCAAGTATGGGGCACATCTTGTAACTAAATTTTGTAACAGTTATCCCGAACCGATAGAGCTGAAATTTAAATTTTGCATACACGTTTGGATTAGATGACAATGCACGGTTAGCTAAGTGACATTATTCTAAATCCAATATGGCGGACTCCCAGAGATGGCGGACCAATTAATTTTAGTACAACTGAAATATTGAATAAGTTTTTGTATTGTAATTTATTTTAGTAAGTATTATTATTATTAGGTAAGTATTATCTCTTCAGTTTTTTTTAAATTTATGTTTTTCAGTTATGATTTGCTGACTGTGCCAATAGCGACCGTTCTGTCAACTCATCTCTATAATAACTTACATTTTGTTTGTGGTCATCCGATAAATGTTTGCCTCTAATCCTCACGTTTCGGTGAAATTTAATATCAACATATTTTCGGGTACGTTTTTATGTGAAAATTCAATTTCCGCCCTAGGAGGACATATGGTGACCTCATTGGTGATGTTCTTCAGAAAGGTCAGTAGCTTAGTACTCGCACCCGGCGTGCGTATAAGACCTGGGGCCTAAAAAGGCCATTTTGGCAGAATCATAAATAGATAACAATATGAATAATAGTGGACAGTTAACTGTTAAGTTAATCGTATCAAATCCCATTGGTGAAGGATTTCTCAGTTATTTTTTTTTTGTCTGTGTTAAAATACAAATCAATCCAATCCAAATGCAATCCCAATCTCTTTTATTATACCTACGTAGTGCAGCGAAAACAAGAAAAATACGGACTGTCTTCGCCATATATATTCACAATTTATCCTTTTATGATTCTGCCAAAGTGGCATTTTAGGCCCCCAGATGTATGAACGTAAACGAGGCAAAAGGAGTATGTAAGGGTCGTAGCAGGTGGCGATCTGTAGTTTCTGCGTATCCCCATGGGAAGAAGGCGTGAGTTTATGTATGTATGTAACTATGAAAAGTGTGGTAAATAAGACAACATTATCTGATGTATTTTAATGAAACTACCTAAGTTAATTTCATGATCACTAAATTCATTCAGTAGAACTAAAAACAAAAAAAAAAAACTTGTCCATATGAAATAATCATCACAACAATCCGTCTCATTAAAAAAGGAATTCTAACATTAGTCCAAGCCAAATCTTGCTGGTCAGTTATTGTATTTTGGACTTTATTTCGACTGGGGTAAAGTTTTTAATACAAAAATGACAACTTCTCAGTTTTAATGTCGTAATTAGAACTTTAAAACTGTCGGAACAAAGTTCGACATTCCAAATATATGGCTCGAAGGTTTAAACCTGGGTCTAAAGAAAACCGTTGTTTTGTAATAAGGCCGATAGAGTTACAGACGATCAAAACATTGACTGCCATAAAATAATAGAAAAAAATCAAGTAGGTATAATAAAGTCATCATACCTTTGAAGAGTGGACATATCTTCCATAACGTGATGGGTCCTTGTCGGTTGTACTGTCCAAGGATCAGCTCCATGTAGAACAGGGGCACGGCGCCGAACACCAGCATCAGCGTATACGGAATCAGGAACGCTCCTAAATACAGCCAAATTTTTAGCGGAATTTTTTCAATTGATGTTATTCATAATATTGGACAATATGCATATACAAGGTGTAATTTAAATGGTGTTGGACCTGAAAAGAGGCCAGTGTACTCATCATTACGAACAATTTTTACTATGAGACCAACCCAGAAATCGTGAAAATAAAAACAGTGGTACTCCGGGAGTGCTGACAGAAGTGAAAACAAAACACAAACAGAATACTTTGCCATCACTCACTGACATATCGAATATATACTTTAAACCGAATAAATCGAGGACAGCCGAACACATCCGAAGCGGGTATTTTTTAAAATCGTCTTATAGATAAAACACGCGCCGTGTAACAGGTGACGTGACTACATTTACACGTGCTAAGCGAACATAAATTTAGGGAACAGCTAATTTTATTTTCGCGATTCAGGGTTGGTCCCATAGTAAAAGTTGTTCGTAATAGTGAGTACAATCGCCTCTTTCAGGTCTAACACCATTTTAATCACCCCTTGTATATACAGGGTGGCAGGGACATCGACGCACAACCTGTTACCATGGATTCAGAACATGATTCTGAACCCCCTGACTTTTGACAATGAAACAATAGATTTTTATTTTATAACCGACGAATAATTTCTACGCTGGGGTCTAGAACCATGCTGAATTCATGGTTACAGTTTGCGCGCGATGTCCCTGGTACACTAGGCAGAGCATAAAAAAAAACACCATGTATTTGGATAAGTTTTGACTAAACGCCTGTCTTCCGTAGTTTCGAAGCTACGCTTTCTAAGAGCGGTGGCGGATAGTGTCCGCAATTTACTGTCGAATAAAGTCAGTGAAATGTTATTTATGAAAGTAAGTTGGGGTGTTTCCCTAAAGAGCGTTTTTTTGACACCGTAAAGTCAAATCCCGCTGACGTCATTTTCTTGACAGCCGGTCACTGCGGCCGTGTGCGGTGGCAATCGCTTTTCTAGGAAACCGTAGCTCGCGTAGCGCTTTGCTACGCGCCGTGCTACGGCGTAGCTCGCATGTGCTACGACCGCGTAGCTTTCCTCTACGAAACTTGCGTGTGATAATTTCGAATAAAGTGAATTTTTTTTTAAGTGCTTATGGGGGATTTACCTTAGATCGACTTTCGCCATGCGGCTGGTTGCTCACCAAATCGCCTCACAAGCCGAATCGCCACCCCATTTACAGCGGGCGATAAAAATAACAGGTGAATATCAAATTCATTTTGCATCAAATTGTCGACCTTCGGGCCGCGTGCGATCGCCATTTTCAAGGTCGATTTTAGTCACGCGCTACATGCGACTTGACGCCGCGCGACAAAAGTCAAAACCTACTCTTCTTTACAACTTGCGGTTTTAGTCACCTGCGGCCTAGCCGAATTGCCATTTGCGGCTATAGTCGCCTGTGTAAAGCCCGCATAAGGTATAATTTGTGTACGGCGCGTACGTGATCCACGCGCGCCTCAAAGAGATGTCAGCATCAAGGGAAGCGCCACGTCAGGGCCGAAGCCTGCCGGGTCAGCGGGATTGTCCGAAAGGGTTACCGCTGGCCCGGAACTTAAAGGGCTAAGGAAGGAACACGGGTGGGTTTTAGTCAGTAAGAGTCTGACACTCCCTTCCGCTCCACCCAGAGCGGGAGGGGTCATTTGATGACTTTCCATCCTCAAAAAAAAAAAAAAACAACTGACTGTACATTTTTATCGTTTAGTGTAGGGTTGGGACTTTTTGTAAGGTGATTTTAAATCGTGTAGAGTCGGAACGAAGCCGTTTCGAAATCGTGTTTAAAAACAATTGCGCATCGCAAACCACTATTGGTTTGCGATGCGCAATTGTTTTTCAGCACGATTTCGAATCTATATTCAAAAGCGTGCGCAATGAATACAATCTGCGCATCCCGATACTTTGTCGTTACCGCGACAACCTTGTATACCTTGTATACAAAACATGATCATGGTATTGGAATTCCATGCTGTTATTACTTAGCCACTAGCCCCCTCAATGCATATTATACTATATTGAATGTATGTATATGCAATCCATCTTTATTCAAGAGGCAGGCATTGAGAACCATGAACCCAG
The DNA here is from genome assembly GCA_927399505.1 of Luperina testacea. Classification (NCBI taxonomy): domain Eukaryota; kingdom Metazoa; phylum Arthropoda; class Insecta; order Lepidoptera; family Noctuidae; genus Luperina; species Luperina testacea. Next base: position 6,884,826 of record OV656777.1, on the reverse strand, counting down.
TGACGTGGAAAGTCGTATCGTATACAGACTTCCGTGCAGATATGTACAGTTAACGTGAATAATAAAAGCACTATACAGCGTGTTTCAGAAATATGTGGTCATATTTAACGGTAGCACAGACGATCATAGTGAACAACTTTTAAATTAAAGAATTGTTTTTGATTTGAGGGGCTTCTGGCTAAGTAACAGCCGCACGGGTCGATTGATCAGGTTAAGCTACGCTTGTCGCGGTTGGTCCATAGATGGGTGACCATCTTTACATTTTCAAGACCTCTCCGTGCCTTTTAAGCACGTTAAGCCGTTGGTCCCGGCTATCATTCGTGGATCTTTGACAGTAGTTACGGGTGTCAGTAGCCCGAAAGTCTGACAACCAGTCTTACCAAGCAAGGGGTGTCGTATTACCTAGTAATTGGGTTGTGGAGGTCAGATGGGCAGTCGCTCCATGTAAAATACTGGTATTCCGCTGCATCCGGTTAGACTGGAAGCCGACCCCAAAATAGTTTTGAAAAAGGCTGGGCAGATAATGATGCATTATGTGGATTATATCGCTTGCGGAACGTAGTGGATGAGTGATGCGGGGATAGGTAATTTTTTAGAGCATATACAATTGTGGAGACTCCCGGATTTTCTGTGTTTAATTAATTCCTTCTTCGCCTCTGCTTTATGATTTTATACAATTTTTCTTTGCCGTTCTACTTTTAGACACGTGGTCTACATGTCTCTTTATCTTTCTTTAGAAATAAGCAGCGCCTTTGTAGGTATTTTTCTCTACATTTCTTCTTGTGTATTCGTACATAAATGATCAAATACATTAACTTTCTCAATAGGACCAACATCGAAATCGTGAAAAAATTATTAACTGTCCTATATGGTCCTGTAAAAAAGAATGATTACAATGACGTTGAAACAAGTGACTTTCAGCTTCGTTAAGTGTCTTTTTTCATCCGTTAGATACTCGTAACTGTTCTAAAGATGCTGAACCCACTGTTATAAATCTATAGAGTTGTTAGTAACACTACCATTTTAGTGCTGTTGACAGATAACTCTTAATAATATCATTCTTCCAGTCACCCTGCCCACCTAAGTTTCTGGATAGGACAGTCACGCTTGTGACATTTTACGTACCTAATTAACAAATACGGACTGGTGTCCACAACTCTAGTCCAAAGCGCGTATTTTGCTTACGGTTTTTTACGTAAAGATGGAAGCAACACAATTTATTAGTTCCATTAAATTTATCAGGTCCACGTATCACGAGTATCGGTTATTTTAACATAATTCAGTAAACGATATTATCAGTGTTACACGTGGTACCCGCCACGAGGAAAACTGATGCGCTTGTTTATAATTAAGTTACTCAATGCAGCTCGTCACGTAAAAACATGTATCGTAAATATTAAAGGCACCTTGCAAAGTGATTATGGAAAAAGTGTCACGTTTACGTATTTAATATTATCGTCTTGGCAACATCCCTTTAAAATGTAGCTTTGTAACAAGACAGATGTTTTTTTTTTTACTGACACCCCCGACTAAAATGTAGATGCCAGCACATGAAGCTACCCGAAACTGTCAAATTTTCCCAATCAACTTTGAACCTTATACTTTAGCGATAAAGTTGAAAATCTATTAAAGAAATTTGACAGATTGTAGTAGCTTGATGTGCTGGCGTCTGTACACAGACGAGTCGACACAGAGTTGTCGCGGGATACCCGCACCCAAGTTGCGTAACAGATTTTCAATCACAATCTGAATCATTTTGAAGGATATGCTAATCCAATTTGTCTGCTCAACAACGTAAACAACGCAATGCATGTTGTTAAACTTTCAAAATTAAACCCATTGCAACTGTTAGTTTGTTACGCAATGGAACACACTTTACTGGTGCTGTTCTTCTGAAAGATCAGGTGTGTAGTACTCGCAACTGGCGTGCGTGTATACTGTATGACCAGATGTATGAACGTAAACGAAGCAAAAGGAGTGAGGATCGTAGCAGGAGGCCTTCTGTAGGTTCTGTGTGCCCCCATGGGAAGAAGGTGTGAGTAGTAATCTGCATTCGCGATTTATTTGCCAAAAACATAAACAAATATGAGTTTATGGAAAAATAACTCTAAATCCTACACAATAAAGTTCAGTTTGCGCTACAACTTCAAACATTTTTATTACTTTTTCAATAGTTCTAGTCACTCTGAAATCAACTAAATTAGCATTAAAATAAAGTTGATATTTGTTTAACTTAAAATAATATTAATTTGAAACAAGTTTGTATAGACTTTATTTAAAAACACTTTTGCCCTAAGACTGACCTGAATTTTGCGTAAGTGCAAGGTACTACTAACTACTATATATACTAGGTATACTCATAACTATATTTACAAAAAAAGACAAATAGCTCAACTTACCGCCGCCATTCCTGTAGCAGAGATAAGGGAAGCGCCACACATTCGCGAGGTCGACTGCAAAGCCGATGATGGACAGCAGAAAGTCAGCCCCGGTGCCCCATGTCTCGCGCCCGTCGCCTTCCTCTGACATTAATTATATTATAAGTGCAGATATTTGATGTAAGTAGTAGATGTGTGACTTACAGTTGTAATTTTTTAAATTCTGATGGCCTAGCACGAACGCGGACGTAAACGTTATGTAAATTCGAACGATTTATGAATCGGAATTACAACTTTTTTGTGATCATAAATTGCCTTGGATGTTCCCTCTGCTGGGACACAGGCCTCCACTCTGTGAGCGGGAGTAGGCCATAATCCACCACGCAGGTCCAGTGGGTGTTGCTGGATGTCACATGTCACATGTTTCCTTCACCATTTTGAGAACAGTGGTGATGAAATAATTTAGACAAAGTAAAGCGCCTGTTCGGATTTGAACCAACGGCCTACAACTCGTAAAACTCATTCCCATACCCATAGATATGAATAAAGTCTTAAAACTAAGTAAATATTATTATGAGAAACGAATACCAATTTTTAATTCGTTCATAATTACGTTAGATTTAGGGGAACCTGTTGAACCTTGGCACTATGTGTACCTAGGCCATTGGGCTCGTTTCAAATATTCGCGTGATATTAAATTCTACTGTTTATGGTATTCGGTACGTCACTACCGACAAGTCAATGTGAAGTTAGTCGCATACCGCCATTAAGCTGGTGTTTGGTGTTATCGACGGTTAAAACTTTTTTTGGCGAAAAAGTAAGTATTTCGAATATATTTTGAAGTCTGATAGTTTTAAACGTTTTATAATAGTGACTTAACTGTTATATGCTAACGGTTCTTTTATTTAACAAGTGTCAACACAATAAAAAACTAACGAGATAAGTGACCTCTAAACTATTTAAAATCCATCGTTTTGTTGTAGATGGAGTAGTGTTGTACCATGGTCACTGTCAATCAGTTGTTCCTTGGTCAGTGGCCAAGGTACAACCAGGATGTTGTACTTTGGCCAGGAGAATATTTTATTAAATTATTTCACACTTACGTAATATATTCCTAATCAAATGAGTTTATTATTTCAGAAATCATGCCGAGAATTAAGGAGAAGAAGAAAAGGACACCTATTAATGTGGATCATCTGACAAATGCCATTATAATGATTAAGGTGAAAGCGCCAGGGTAGCCCGCGAAATTCAATTTTATTTAGGATTTTTGCAATTTGCTGGTCAGTATTAAGTTGTACGGTGATTAATATATGATTCGCGGCCGTAACAAATATGTACAGAATTATAATCATTAAAGTCATCAACACAACTCTCTAAGACCACGTAACCCCAAGGAATGACGATTTCATGAAACAGTTATTCTTTGGGGTTACGTGGTCTTAGAGGGTTGTGACAAATTGCAAAAAACCTAAAAAAAAAATGAATTTCGCGGGCTACCCTGGCGCTTTCGCCTTAAGGAGAAAAAGTTCTCCACTTTCGGTGCTTCCAAACATTTTGGAATACATTTTAAATTTCAATAAATTTATTATGTTCCAGAGATACAGAAGTGCTTGAATTTCTACTAAATGCTTAAGGCTGAATAATATATCTACATATTGATAGTGTTCTTATAAAAGCTAGATAGTCCTAATGACTGATTAAAAAGTTAGGACAGAAATAATAATTTATAAAGTTAATTATTTAAATATTTTATTTTCTATTTGCTATATTATAGGTATATTGATTTACAATATTATATTATGACATAATATAATATTGTAAATTTGTGATATGTTCAAATGTACCTACCTAGGTCTATGTACCTACTAATTTTAAAGTTTGTGATGTGACAAAACAGTGGTTAAAAGTTAGTTGTTTTTGTTTAAAGATTATGTTTGAAAAGCAAAAAAAAACTGAATATTATTTTAATTTTGTTCAGAATTTCTAAAGTAACTACTTTGTTAAAGATTGTAATAGACCAAATAAAACCATTTTGGTTAAGAAAACCTGATAATTTGCTTTAATTACCCCCAGATTCTCAATGTGTCCTAGGTACAACGTAGTACTGGCCCAGGTACATAGGGTATGTTGTACCTTGGCCTTACTTACCATTTTTTTTTAAACCTTTAAAATATATGTTAATATGAAATATACATTTCTGATATTTTTGTGGTGAGTACCCAAATAATTGACATTTCAAAATATGCAAATATGATTTGTATGCTGTACGTCAAATCACAATAAAAAATATACATTTAAAAAACTGTCCTAGGTACAACAGGTTCCCCTACTCCAAGTATTCGTGCTAGACCTAGCACGAATACTTGGAGTAAATCTAACGTATTTGATACGTTAGATTTACTAAATACGTTAGATTTAAATCTAAGGTATTTGATACAGTGGGTATGTATGTCCACATAACTAAGAGATTCTTATAGTATTTTTTAAACTAAATATAATCATGGAAAGTTAGATTAGGCTTTAACAGCTCAGAACAGAGAGAGGTGGAAGGAGAGTAGAGAGACCTTTGCACAATAGTGGGACAATACGGACAAGTAATAAAGAGACAGTGCATCAAAATAATTGTTAAGAGTACAAAAGTTAAAGAGTACCTGGTTTAATACTATTCGTCCTGAGTTTTTTCGAATTTTCACTAAAGAATTCCTCCTCTATTTGTATTTTTGGCTCCTCTGAAATAAAAACAGTAAATTAATTACAAAGCAACTTCATCTAGAATCTACAATATGTTAAATTTTTAATTTTAGTTCTAGGTACTTACTCTTATAACAAGACAGAGTGACGACCGAACCTTTCGTTGATTTGTTATCTGAAAAAGGAAATAAAACAATTGAAATCTAAATAGTCTGTGGTGCTCACACAGTCAGTATTTCGGTGACACTGCCAGCCTAGCGCAATGAGGGTTTTCTGAAATGACGTTCACTAGTTGGCAGCACTGACAAGTCAGGTCCAGGCATCTGTTAAAGAGCCTATATTTTCTTCAGTCATGACTGAATGATGAACGAATGAATGAATCGAATGATGAACGTCATCATATATTTTATATTCATTGTCGAAATCAAAGACCTCTTTTCAAAGTGGTGCCAATTGGTGTGGTAAATTTTCACGAAAACCCCCATTGAGACAGGTTTCGGTTTGCGGTTACTCCCTGAGTACCCCGATCCTCGAGGTCCCCGTCCTGGAGAACACCAAATCCGATAAATAAAATAGCTTATCATAAGCAAAATCAGCCTATAACGTTCCCACTGCTGGGACACAGGCCTCTTCTCTGTGAGAGGGAAGAGGCCGGCTCACTAGCTATAATAGAATAGAATAGAATACTCCACCACATGGACCCAGTGCGAGTAGGTGGATGTCACACGTGCTCGAATTTTTGGTTCTGGAACATTGTCGGTTTCCTCATAATGTCTTCCTTCACCGTTTTGAGGGTCATGAAATAAATTACACAAACTAACGTGCCTGTCTGGGTTCGAACTTCGGACGAAACTCAGAGGCTTTCTTTCCACCAGAGATGAGCGAGGATGCGTAGCGAGGGATGTGTGTGAAACCTACCAATAGCAGTTTATTTCATGACTCTCAAAACGGTGAAGGAAAACATCATGAGGAAACCGCACGCATCCTCGCTCATCTCTGGTAGAAAGGCAGCCTTAAGTCGGGATCATTATCACTGGGCCACCCCTGCTCAGAAATAGCATAGGGGCTGTCACAATGCAGTCCAATAGTGCCCAGCAGGGTAATTGCATAACACACTGTCAGTAGCAATGCGTTTCATTTTGACAGTTCAACAACATTCATTGCATTATTTGCGATATTGAGCAGACACATTTTGCGAACATATGGAGCAATGGATTAGAAATATAATTCAAATTGAGATTAATAGTCTGCGTAACACACTATTAATCTCAATTTGAATAATTAGGGTGCTGGCAAACAAAATGCATAATCGACACATTATTGAAACGTTTGAATATTCATGGTGTCTATCAAACATACTTATCATAACATCACGCTTGTTATCCCCAAAGGGAAATGCAGAGGTGTACCTACAGTACCCCCACATTTCGCCGGTTATGTGTCAAGTTTCATGTAATAGGAGGCGAGGCTATTGGCATCAACCGAGCACAAATTCAGACTCCGGGAATCGAACCCAACACCATGCTCAGCAGTAGCGCTTGCGACTACTGGACCAAAGAGTCGAATCGTCCATCATTATAATTAGTATTTCATAATTGAAAACCGACCCGCACTGGGCCCGCGTGATGGATTACCCACTCCCTCTCACCGAGAAGAGGTCCCTTTGTATGGATGGAGGATTGTGTCCCAGCTGTGGAAACATTACCTATAAGCTGATTATGCTGTTTAAGCATAATTGAACGCTAAAAATGCACTGCCATGGTCGATTATGTGCAAATCCGCAAAACAATCAAGAACTATCTCGGCATGCACCCAAAACTCTCCTACATTAATCCAACTCATCAATATGCGAATAGTCCTTATCCCCGTGCATATAAATGAGTTCTAACTGTCCCTAATACCGTTCATTCTTACACCTACCGCGGGATCTTAATAACGTCACCGGCATCCGATCGGCGACGCCATAATAGGATGCCGATGTGGAAAAATGCCGCAATAATCCTGAGGTGGGATTCCATTGGAATTCAAAAACGGCGCGTTAATGTCGGCACGGAATGGGTCGGTATTTCATATTGTTGAGATATGTCGGCACATGCATCGGTATTTTTTGATGTTATTGATCTCGTCGGCGCGGCGTGATGGACGAAAATTTTAATTAATCGGAAATGTGGTGCGCATTGTTTGTTGTTTACTGTTTTCAAGGTTGCCACGTGCATTGGGTAATTGTTCATGTTTTATCTGAATTTAAATTAAATATGTTGAAATATTCGAGTGTGTTTTATTCATGTGTTTTGCTACTTTGCTGAAGTGACTGAATAACAGCTTCTTACTAAATGCCTATAAAATTAAATACTCTTCATAAACTTAACAAAAAAATAAATATACATTTTTTTTCCTCTGTCTGTTTATTGTTTCCGGCTAATCTCCGAAACGGCTAGACTGGTTTTGACGGGACCTTAACTGGCAGATAGCTGATCCCATGAAATCCAATTTTTTTCGACATGCACGCGAACTACAGTCGTCGCGCGTCGCGAACGAGCGTCGCGGGCACGGCTCGTACTCAATAAAAATCTTAAATTCACTCACTGACAGACAACAGAAAGCCTAAACCGCTGGGTCTAGAAACATGAAATTTTGCACAACAGTTCCTTATTATAAGGAAAGTGAGCACAAACAAAGGATTTAGACAATTCATCCCCTTTTTTTTCAGGGTGGGAAATCATCAAATGACCCCTCCCGCTCTGGGCGGAGTGGAAGCGAGTGTCAGACTCTTACTGACTAAAACCCACCCGTGACAGACTTTCAGGTGTCTGACAACCCGTAACTCAAAGATCGGGACCAACGTCAGGGTCTTGATATGTAATGGTCACCCATTCACGAACCTACTGAGGCAAGCGTAGCCTAACGTTTGATAGACCCGTGCGTCTGTTGTTATTTAACCACGAGGCTCTTCATAACATGTTTTAATCTAACGTCAGAACTCAGCCACTTATAAGAATAAAGTTTACAAACAGCAAAGTTTGAAGACCCCATTTAACAGAGAAACGCAATAACATGCATAGAGACTATAATCAAGTGAAACCTTCTTTTAAACTTATACTTTGATAAAATCTAGACTATTCATGACTCCCTAGGTTTTCATTAAAACTTGTAAGTGAATTAAATGCAACGTGTTACGTGCTGGATTATTTTAACCCTCGACGACGTCTAAAGGTGGGTGTTATTAGTTTTACTTTTCTGTATGTCTGTCTGTGGCATCGCAGCTCCCAAATGGGTAGTCCCATTTCAATGCGTTTGTTATTATAAAAAAGCAGGTTTAATTCTTAGTTATGTTTCATGAAAATCTCATCGGGAGTTTTTTAAATTTGTCATTTAATAACTTGTTCTAATTTTTTTTGCAGAATTTGAAGTGTCAGGATGGTTACCTTGGTTCTCTTGCTAAGTTCTCATGTTAAGTACCACTATTGTAGTGTTTTTGCTATCTTTGAAAAAAATATAGGACTTTCTCGTTTTATGTGCTAAAAATAGTACAAAATGTTAATTTTTTTTTTTGTTTACTTACTTAGAAAATAATGTAAATACATGATTAATTACTTTTCGTTCCGTACCCAAAGGGTGCCAACGGAACCCTATTACTAAGGCTCTGGTGTCTGTCCGTCTGTCAGCAGGTTGTATCTCATGAACCGTAATAGGTATACAATTGAAATTTTCACAAAGTGAGTATTTCTATCGCCGCTTTATCAGCAAATAATAAAAATTAATTAAACAAATGAATTAAAGGGCGTTTTTTTGCCTTGTGGTACGTAACCCTTCGTGTGCGATTCCGAATCGCACTTGGCCGGTTTTATATAAATTTTTTACTTACACTTAAAAACGAAAAATGAAAAAGACATAATTATGTTTATAACAGCCAGCTACGTCTATATTTAAAACCTTGAGAAGTTTTAAATATTGAAGTTATCAAAAGCTAAAAGATGTTGGTCTCGGGAGACATCTTCCGTTTGACCGCATTCAGATTACCAATCCCTCAGTTTTATTTGATCTTTGATCTTGAATAGAATCTTATTTTTTGCAGCTGTATTTTTCTTTCAAAATCAAAATATTTTTTATAGCGCTCGCATTTAAGTCACGATTTTCTGTGACTTAAGTAGTCCATTTTCACACAGAAAAGAGTGACTTATGTGTGGATTGTGTCACACGAACTATAACATGATATATTTTTACAAACATACCTATTTTTCTAATTCCTCGCAGGTCCCGTCCCCTCTTAAACGCCGTGCATTAAAAGAATACTTAAGTCACACGTATCATAATGTACTATTTCACTTAAACCTATATTGGGCACTTATGAAACGTCAGAAGCTAGGTGCACGGTTCCAATTGGTCGTTTCCTATGGAGAAGAGCCGGTAAGAAACTCCAAGGTTACTCTTTTAAAAATAATAGGCTTTTATAATGTTTTAAAATTAGGTACAGTGTTAATCGGTATGGGAGGACAGTCTAGGCCTGTCAACAAGTACCTACCGGTAATGCTATTTTGTAAAAATCTCACCGTGAAAACTTAAGTGAAGTGAGCTTATAGTGAGCTGCCAATAGTGTTAATCCCTAGCTCAGACTCAAACTCAAAGCATTACTTTCAATTAAACCATTTACAGGCACTTTTGAATTGTCAAGAAGTCGGTCAGTCGGAAAACATGAAGCTAGTTGCCCATTCCAAAGCGTAGGTACCTATGGAGAAGAACGGGCAAGAAACTCCATGGGCACTCTTTTAAATTATATTTTTACAAAAATATTAGTTACATCATTAATGTAACTAATATAATAATCCTCATGAATTGGTGAAATTCATATCACAAAAATCATGAATTGGTGCCATTGGTCATGAAATATTTCTGCAAGTGAAAATCTTAAAGTGTGCATGTGCAATCTGTTTTGAAATGGGACGAGTTGCCCTCTAACCCATCTATCCAGCGTTTGGAGGGGTACTGTGCGGCTTTTCTTTCCCAAAGAAGATACAACGCGACGCCCGTCTCCCGGCAACGGTTGCCGGGACTGCTCAAATTGCCAGCTTGGTCTGCGCGGCGGCGCCCCAGGCCTGCAGTGCGACTGCGCGCACCCTACTGTCAGTGCTGTGACATTTTTTTTATTGTGTAGTTTATTAGTGTTTTCTTTGAGTGTTTTTTTCATTTTATTAAATTTATATTAGGTCTTATTCATGTGCCACCTTTAATTATTGTATGTTCTGCGCCAGCTGTAGCGACGCCGGAATAAGTAGTGCCAGTCAACCTGTCACATCTCTGGATGTACAACTGGTAAGATGCCCTCACTGCTCCCAGGCTCGTTTTTTTAAAGGCGAACGGGGGCTTAAAATACACTATGGCAAGGTTCACAAGCCTCATAGTGTACCTTTGGGCCCCCCAGCCACTTCCCCGACATCAACACCTCTCGAACAAAGTTTGTGGCAAACATTATCAAAATTCAAAAACTCCACTCCAGTTTTAAAAAGAGTTCCCCGGGGCGCGAGACATTCTGTTGCGCTGAGTTTAGCGCGTTGTGTCCGTCTCGCGACCCAGGAGAACTCGCAGCGTGCCTGGGAGCAGTTACTCACCTTCCCGTATAGGATTCTGCATGTCCAAAAAAATTTGGCTACTCAAAAATCTTTAACAAACCAAATTAAAGATAACTGCAACAATTCGGTCCGTATTTTAGATTCCAAATTACCTTTTTTCAATAAACAGAAAGACATTTGTGTTCATGTGGAATCCAAGCTGAGTGACGGTGACATTAGGGGGGCAGCCAGAATACTGTTCAGCAGTGATGTGGTGGCGCCTTATTCTCCAGATACTCTTTCAGCTCTGGAGAGTAAACATCCATCGCCTGCGGATGTTCTCACCTTCCCCGACCCGCCCGTCCACCCCGATTCAAGCAGTCAGGCTCCACCTTTTTTTAAAATTACAGCCCCGCTGTTATTTGCAGCCGTGAGCTCCTTCCGGAGTGGTTCTGCCGGCGGCCTCGACGGCCTGACTCCACAGCATTTGAAAGATTTGTTGAGTTCAGGCGCCGGGGAAGCGGGTGAGTCGCTCTTGAAGGAGCTTGCGGTTCTAATCAACTTAATGCTCTCCGGCGGCGTGAACGATGCCGTCGTCGATGTCTTGTATGGGGCTAACCTGTGTGCTCTGCGCAAGAAAGACGGCGGCATTCGCCCAATTGCCGTCGGTTGCACCTACAGGCGTATGGCTGCCAAAATATGTTGCAAGCTGTACAGTGAGACGCTTGCAACTAAGTTTCAGCCCCTTCAACTTGGTTTTGGTTCCAGGGGGGGCTGTGAGGCAGCCGTACATGCCTTATCATCTTTTCTACAATCAAACAAAGGTGAGGTCATCCTCAAGGTTGACGTCAAAAATGCCTTCAACTCCGTGAATAGGGACACCTTGTTGGCTGAAGTCAAAAAAGTACTACCCGAAATTTATGGTTTTTTGTGGCAATGTTATAGACACCCTTCAAAATTACTTTACAAGGAAAACGTTTTGGAATCTGCAGTTGGTTGCCAACAAGGTGACCCTCTCGGGCCTGTCATTTTCAGTTTGGCTATTCATCCCATAATTCAACAACTAAATTCAAAATTTAATGTGTGGTATTTAGATGATGGAACGCAGCTAGGAGGTGATATTGACACTGTTTTGGCTGACCTACAACTTCTCAAAAGTCAATTTAAATCTATTGGCCTGGACCTTAACCCCTCAAAATGCGAAATTTACCTCTCTGACATTACCGACAGACAATCGACTATAAATAAATTTAATGCAATAGCCCCACAAATCAAAATTTTAGAAAAAAGTTCCCTACACCTCCTTGGTTCCCCTATTTTTGAAGAAAGTTTTTCATCTTTCATCGACGACAAAATTAAAAATTTCAATGATATTTCGGATAGACTCTCCAAAATTAATTTACATTCGGCATTCACCATTATCAGATATTGCTGTTTTGGTCCAAATTATATGTATTTTCTTCGTTGTTCTCCTCTTTGGAAGAAACCACAACTTTTGGACAAAATTGACCAAATTATTCGCATCTCTTTATCATCCATTCTTAATGTGGCCCTGGACGACCGAGCGTGGCTGCAAGCCACCCTACCAATTCGTTTTGGTGGCCTTGGCATCCGCAAAATTTCTAGTGTTAGCTTACCGGCGTTCCTGTCTTCTGTCCACAGCACTGAAAAACTAACCAGGAAAATTTTAACTCTCTCCCTGGTTAGCTCGGAAGTGCCGTGCTTGTCCGATGCAGAGGACGCCTGGAAAGTGGCTTGCCCGGACACGGATCGGCCCGAGAATCCGTTTTCCCAGAGACAGTGGGATGAGCCGCTCTGCAGGTTGGTACGGAATAAACTTATTAATACGTCTACCAATTCTGCTGAGCGTGCCCGCCTGCTTGCTGTGGGTGAGTGGGAGTCGGGCCTTTGGCTTAAGGCTCTACCGTCACCTAATATAGGAACTATGTTAGGTGATACAACCTTCCGGCTCGCTACATGTTTGCGTTTGGGCGCTCCTTGTGTTTCTCCACATCGCTGTCAATGTGGTGAAGCAGTCGACTGCCTCGGACACCATGGCCTTTCTTGTAGTAAGAGTGCAGGTCGGATAGCGCGGCACGCTAGCATTAATGATCTCATCCGTCGTGCTCTTGCCACCGCCGGGGTGCCAGCTGTATTGGAACCCACTGGCTTGGCACGCGTCGATGGCAAGAGACCAGATGGTATGACCATAATGCCTTGGAAGTTGGGTAGGCCTTTGGTGTGGGACGCAACTTGCGTCGACACCCTTGCACCTTCCCATCTTCCTAGTACAGTGTGCTGCGCTGGGGCGGCTGCTGCAGGTGCTGAAAACCTCAAACGGCGCAAATACAATAATTTAATTGGCGATTATGTATTTGAACCGTTTGGGGTTGAAACTCTAGGACCATGGGGCCCGAGTGCCCACCTAGTATTTCGGGAAATCGCCAAACGTTTGGTCGACTCTTCACGTGACCAGAGGGCGGGCCTATTTTTTGGCCAAAGAATCAGCATTGCTATCCAACGTGGCAATGCTGCCAGCCTTCTGGGCACTTTTCCTGTTGACAGCGATGTGGACGAATTTTTCGACGCCCTGTAACTCTTTTTGATACTTGTAAATATTTTTATTTCTATTATAGAGTTAGTGTGTAAATTCAAAAAAAAAAAAAAAAATCATTAATGTTGAATTTATAATTATATGTGCGAATGATGTAAAAAAAGACGTGCGCATTAAATGCGTCCAGAGTACAGCAAATAATAAGTAAAACAATCCAAAAATAAAACATAAAAATAAGCCGAGGCAGCTAAGTGATGACCAGCCCCAACTGACGGCGCCCGTTCACAAACATGACATATAGATCAGTTTCAGCATCAGGTGGAATGACAGCTCACTTCACCTAAGTTATCACGGTGATCTTTTTACAAAATAGCACCGCAGGTATTTAAAAAAATAGAAAATGGTCTGCAAATCTACGAGGCCCACAACGCTCTCACATTTACAAATATAAAAGTAAACTTTTTATGCAATGTTTCAAAACATCGTAATTAGTTAAATTACGATATTTTTATACATTACTTACTCGTATATAACTATTAGCTTGGTATTTTTTTTTTGCAAAAACGATCTGCTTGGATCTCTATGATTACAAATATTTTTGGCATGGTTGACCTTTGCTCCGGGACAACATTCTGGGACAAGATTTTATAGGTAACATACGGAAGTAATTAGTTTTTTTTCTTAGATATTCATATACCTACTAGTCAAGTCAATATTTTGTCGAAATACCTAGAATATTTATGGTTTTATCTATTGTGTGTCTGTACCTACTTCTAGTCTATTTACGGTGGGGTAATTGCGTAACACACTAACAGTAGCAATGGCTTTAATTTTGACAGTTCAACACAAGGAAGTTTAAAAATTCAACAACATTCATTGCGTCATTTACGTTGTTGAGCAGACAGCTTTTCGAACATAAAAGCCAAGAAGAAAAGCAAAGCCAAAAGCAAAGAACATAAAACAAAAAAAGCCTTTAAAATGATTCAGTTTGAGATTGAAAGTCGGTGCAGGTTTTACGGTCACAAAAACGATTCAAATACCAACCAAACAAGAGCCCACTCTGAAAAGCTTTTTTAAACTCTAACAAAAGTCTATTAAATATATTTCAATTTTCCAATAAAATTAATTCACCGGTTAGTCAAGGAGCCTGCTAAACAAAGTTTTCCGCCAAGTCAAACAAGAGTGGCGGAATAAATAGTGAAGTGGCAATAAGTTTCTACTCAAGTGCCAGTGGCGCCACCTGGCGGACTTAGAGTTTTTAATATATTTCTTCTTTCTAGTAGCTCCGTGTTTCAGTTGAGTCGATACTGTATTTATTGCAGTACAATGAAATGAGGTCTAGCCTTAAGTAGTCAGTTGTTTAATGGATAAATATTGGTCTGGAAATTATCGATAGATTGTTCATTATTAACTTTGTTGGAGGCAAGATATTATGACGCTTTTAGTATAGTCACTAGGTATAGGATTATTTTCGTAGCAGTTTTTACAATAAACCCGCAACCTAATAAAACACACTATCAATCACATTCGGAATCATTTTGAAGGACATTGCCGACCCATTGCTTCATATGTTCGAAAAATAATCTGTTCAACAACGTAAATAACGCAATGAATGTTGTTGAACTGTCAAATTGAAAGCTATTTCTACAATTAGTGTGTGAGGCATTTATCTCATTGTGCGTTTTATTGCAATGGCAGCCTGTTCCAGAAGGACCAAATAACTAACACATGGCGTGAAAAAAAAACAGGATGTGTTTGAGAGCATCCCTACTTATGACCAATGCTTAGGGCATGTTGCATATAGCTGAGCTAAGCTGCATCCCTTACGATTCAACCCCCACGGTGTTTTAGCAGCGCAATGATAAGCACGCTGGCAACACAACATCACTACAAGTACAGCCGACGAGAGAATGCGTACTTGACACCTGTCAGTTTAATAAAAACGAAAACGTGTTTTGCGAATTTGATCTTTATTAGCTACTGCTTAGAGTTGTTACACTGAAAGGAGTCAGTAACGCGTTCTCTCGACGGCCGGACTGTACAGTGACATACCGAATGCTCGTGGTGTGCTGCTTGCTGAACAGTACCCATCATCCCTCACACTTCGTCCGCCCGGCGTGCCACTAGCGCCGCGACTTAACAGCGCAGGGTTGGCACGCTGTTCCTCATAAGATGGCGCCGTATGAGTCACTACGCCGGCGCCGCTGAGTGTGGCCTGTTGGAAAAAAAAGCATTTATCAAAATTTAATTAGAAACTCATTTTGTGATTTTTCCGGGTTCATTAATTTTTAGTACAAAAAAATCGCAGAATAAAACATGACGCTTGTTTTCGTCATTTAGCAATATCAATATATTTTCAGGTTTGCAACTTTTTCTCTTGTCTCCGACGTTAAAATATTGAAGATTTTGTCAAATGAAAAGCAATCAAAATTCGGTTGTCTCTTTGCCTTTCTATGTATCGTCATCTGCCTAGCCTTTTCCCAACTATGTTGGGGTCCTTGGTAAGACTGGTTGTCATACTTTCGGGCTTCTGACTACCCGTAACGACTGCCAAAGATGCCATGAATAACAGCCGGGACCAACGGCTTAACGTGTTTTCCGAGGCACGGAGGGGTCTCGGTCGGTATGTAAAGATGGTCACCCATCCACAGAACAACCGCGGCAAGGGTAGCTTAACCTGATCGATCGACCTGTCCGGTTGTTATTATTTAGCCACGGGCCCCTCTCTATGTATCTACATCTATACTAATAATAATGCTGAAGAGTTTGTTTGTTTGGACGCTCTAATCTCTGAAACCACCATTCGGATTAGATTTTTTTTTTGCATTTGTTAGCCCCATTCTTGAGATCATAGGCATTAAACATCACCTTATGACGCTTAGGAGCTGAGCAAAAATAAAAAAGTCAGAAAGAACGCTAAGCAAAATTTATTTTTATTTGAAATGGGTTTGCTCTTGACTCTAGGTCAGAGGTGACAGAGAAAAGTCTACGATGGAGTGAGCTTACCCAGAAGAAGCCTGTTCACTCTTACTTTGAAGAGATTCGGGTTGTATGCACTCGGAAACACAAACGCAGGTAGAGAGTTCCACTCTTTTGCTGTGCGCATTATAAAGGACATTTGAAAACGCTTAGTGCGAATTGGTGGAATAGCAACTAGGCAGGGATGGTAACTTGCAGTGCGTCTGGATGTCCGAAAATGAAGTAATAGCACGGGCTGGCGATGCGATGCGACGGGGTGGGGTGGGGAATACGAAATTTCACGCGAACTAAGTTGCGGGGAATAGCTAAATATAATTTCACAGCTAAACAAAGCAAGAGCCAGAAAATCCTATATCGTACTTACGTACCGCCACGAGCCAAAACCAACATAATTCAGAACATACTTCAAAATTAACCACCTGAAGCTCTTCAAATTCCTAAGCTTCCTAGAACCTACCTCATAAACACCGATTACTCAACCAATTACGTGGGCTTAACAGTTGAGCTCAATATCGTCGCCTCCGCTAAGTTGAATAACAGCGTGATTAACCTTTAAAGTTTAACGACAATCAAGTTACCGCGATTGACTTATAACTTGACAGCTTTCGCGGTTATTATAACACAACTGTAGCGGTATCTACAACGCCACATGCAAACAACGCGTCATACTGACGTCACGCAAATCCTGCATCGCGCAAGCAGAGTTTACCGCGCAACTAGCATAGATACAACGGCCCGACATGAATCAACGGGCAGTTGCCCGCCAGACACAACACCCGTCTGGTCGGAGGATCCTCCCTTTTCTATGGAGGTTGAGTGAACTTTACACCCTGTTCCTCATACCTCTATACTGGTGACCCCGACGTGATTTGAACACGCAACCTTCTGATCGGATTAACTTGTGATGTGGATATTGGGTTAAAGGTTGCCGATAAATATAGATTTCGCTGTAGAATCGTGATCGCGAATGAAAATGTCGAATCGTTTATATTTTCAAACTAGCTGCGGCCCACCGGATCATGTAGTTTAACGCCCCTTGATTATTTTTTGTGGGGTAATGTGAAATCACTGGTGTAGCGAGCCAAGAACTCATTTTGTCAGTATGTCAAAACGTGGTGGAAAATTGGACCTCTCGTATTCACGCCTTTCGTCGAAGCTGAGGTGGTAATTTAAATGATAATTATGGTATTCAAAAAAGTATTTAGTAGTATTTTACATAATGCCAAAAAGTAAGCTTTCAAAAAAATATAATATAATCTAACCCCCTTACTAATAAACGTTGTATAGCATCCACAACGCTTTGTTTTCTTCTTTTGAATGTCAAATTACTGACGACTGAAAAAGAGAAATCGGTGTGTTTGAAAGAAAACTATTTACCTGATAGGTATAATACGTTTATTAGTAAGGGAGTAAGTGTAAACAATCAATGTGTTTTTATTTCAATTCCCGGTCTCTATTGAAAATCCCTGTACTTTAATTGAAGCTACTCACCACGGTGGGCACCTTATTGTGGTACTCTCGTTCATAGCTGGAGGGGCGCGTGCGCGTCAGGTCAGACTTGTGCACCGTCGCGTCACATGTTTCACGCTCCTAAACAAATGAAGATGATTGTAATTCTTCAAAAAAAGTTCTTATATAAAATATGATTTTCCCCAGTTAGTAAAATGTTTACAATCAACTTCTAACAAACGCTTACTTGTGCGTGTTGTGGGGAGGAGCCGCGTCGGGAACCGCTACTCGATGACCTGTTGCTGGCCTCTGCACACACAAACAAACGATACAAACGATTAGTGTCAGTAATTGTGTTACCACAGGTTGATTAATGACTAGATAGGTAAATAGAACTTATAATTTACTACACTCCAACATAAAAGAAAGACTCATTTACATTATAACCATTCAAATTCAGGGTACAGCAGCGGTCTGACCGCTATACAAGGTGTAACAGAATAAACGCAAGTACTGAAAGTAATGTGTTCATAATCGACTACTGAATCGATTTCAGTAAAATTATGTATTTTGCCATACTGACCGCCAATAGAGCCAAAGAAAATTAAATCTTAATTCAAGGAATAAGACTCAATTTAAAATGCATAAAGTAATGTTAGGCTCAACACGATTTTCTTATTAAGAATAGTTTAAAAAAAATCTGGTTGTGGTCATTGTATTATGAATTTAACTCAATGCTCTATTTGGGGTGTATGAGGGGGAGAAGGGAACACATTTTATCAAATCAAAGTAAGTACAATTTATATTATTTATTTATTTTATAAATTACCTAAGTTCAATTCTGGAGGTTTTTGAAGCTCTTGCAAATAAATTTTAGAAGGGGCTCGTCTAAAGTGAGTCTCTAAAAATCTCAAAAAGGCTTTTTGGAGACCATGGTTCTTTGATTATTAATTCTTTAATCGCGCGCCCTGGTAAACACTACAGCCGGTCGATTCTGTAAAAATCTCACCGTGAAAACTTGGGTGAAGTGAGTTTGTTTTTGTTAGGAATTGACACTATTGACAGCTCACTCCACGCTCACTTCACCTAAGTTTTCACGGTGAGATGGTTACAGAATCGCAATGCAGGATTCTACGTAAAGGCAAAATAAAACTAAAAGACCGCACCGATGAAAAAACTGACGTTAACAAGCACCATATCCAATATCTTATAAAAAACTTATCTGAACACAAAATTACGGCACCGTATTACAAGCGGGCTCGGATCTAGGTTTTCGCTCAAAGGGGGTCAAATGTGTCTCTCTGAGCGAGGGTGGGGGAGGGATTTTTCAAGCAAGTGAAAGCCTTTAAGAAGCCTTTGGCACCTTTTTTCCGTATACTCAAGAATGGGTCCACGGGTAAAGAACAATTTCGAAATGTTTTATTAAAAAAAATAAAACTGGAAATCTCTTTTTCTATGGAAAATTTAAAATCGGTCTATTTTGGCTGTAACACTATTTTAAAAAAATGTTCTTAACTAACTTTTTAGACCTTTGTATCCTACTTATGTGTATGAAGTTTCTTTGAAAGCAGTTCATTCATTTCAAAAAACAAGAGCTTGAAAGTTTGTATGAAATGCCGTACGTTGTAAACGCTCCCCGGCTGTCACTCGTAGATCTTTGACAGTCGTTATGGGTTAGAAGCCCAAAAGTCTGAAAACCAGTCTTATCAAGGAGTATCGTGTTACCAGTAACTGGGCTGTGGAGGTCAGATAGGCAGTTGCTCCATGTAAAATACATGGTATTCAGCTGCATCCTTTTAGACTGTAAGCCGACCCCAAGATAGTTCCGAAAAGGGTAGGCAGATTGATGTTTTTGCCACCAATTTATTTGACTACGGTTTCGTTGATCTATGCTCGCCAGTGAGACTTCTGAGAGTTCGGGCCTGGATTCAATGAACGAGCTGGGTAAAGTGTTATTAGATTATAACAATCAAATATTCATAGTGGTATGTAGCGGTCTGGATTTGTTCCGGGTTATTATCAATAGGGTCGCGTCTGGCTCCCTAATACATGGGAAGAAGATAACATAACTGTCCTTTTAATGTAACTGGTGAAATGTGATTGTATGTACTTGTGGCGTCATCTATATCGCCACACGCGAACTACGCATCACACTGACGTCAGGCAAAATCTAAAAAAAAGTTTACTGCGCAACTAGCATATATACAACGCCCCGACCTCAATCGTCGGGCAGTTGCTCACCAGACACAACACCCGTCTGGTTAGAGGATCCGCCCTTTTCCATAGAGGATGAACGAACTTTACACCCTATTCCTCATACCTCTGTAATATATACCTACAAATTATAGTAGGTATAGAAGCCTCTACCCTTTCGGGTAAAATAACCGTGAAGTTGTGACCTTTTAAAAAACACCATTATTTATTTAGCATCCCAACAAACGTTTTCAGAGGCAGTCAGTTGCAGCGACCCATCCTTGACACCACTTGATGTCGAAAGTTCGCAATGACAAGTTTGTTCGCCATCAATATTTAAAACAAACAGGACTCACAGAAAGTTTTTATATCCGTGAACGTTTTTCAACTCTGTAATTACGTAAATAAATTCCAAATTATTCTAAATGTGTCGTTGGTTATTAAAAAATTTGATGTTCCAATACATTTTGACCGCGTAAAGTTCGTTTTTTTAATCCCAGATACTAATTCGACATTTAAATAGTGTGATTTTATACGAATGTGACCATCTTTACATACCGAGACCCCTCCGTGCCTCGGAAAGCACGTCAAGCCGTTGGTCCCAGCTGTCATTCGTGGAACTTTGACAGTCGTTACGGGTCGTCAGAAGCCTGAAAGTCTGACAACCAGTCTTACCAAGGGGTATCGTATTACCCAGTAACTGGGTTGTGGAGGTCAGATAGGCAGTCGCTCCATGTAAAATACTGGTATTCAGCTGCATCCGGTTGGACTCGAAGCCGACCCCAACATAGTTGGGAAACGGCTAGGCAGATGATGACTAATCTGAAATTTAAGTCTTTTGTGTTTACATTTTTTTAATATAGAAGTTTGACAGTACACCTGTCAAATTAGTATCTGTGTTTTAAAAACGAACTTTAAGTACACTTTTCAATGAAACAGCAGATTTTTTTTAAATTTTTTTTTTAATTTCTGCGCTCGGGTGATTAGAATCATGTGGTAAATCCGTGGTAACAACTTGTCCAGCATATCGAAAAACAAGAATGTTTAGGGTTTGCGGTAACCAAAATTTCGACGATGGGGGAGGGGGGGGGAGTTCAGAGTACTGAATCCATGTGTAACCGGTTGCTCGTCGATGTCCCTGTATAAAAGTAATAAAACGCAGCCCCAGTCGAATATAATATGTATGAAATTGATGGAAAATAATATAAGCCGTGTAAATAAAATTAAAATGAAACAGATACTGGTGCCCGACGGCGCATCACCCGGATTGCAATTAATATACCTTTTGGACATATTGGTTTTAACTGCTGTTGATTGAACGCGCGGTATTGAAGGGTTTTAAATTGTTATTTATTTTTCTTGGTTTCGTTATTGAACAGCGGTGCTATTCTGTAAAAATCTCACCGTGAAAACTTAGGTGAAGTGAGCGTGGAGCGAGCTGTTAATAGTGTCAATTCCTAGCAAAAACAAACTCACTTCACCTAAGTTTTCACGGTGAGATTTTTACAGAATCGACCGGCTGTTCCAACAAAACGAATAAACCCGTAGATACCTATCTATCAATCAATTAACTCAGCCTATTGCAGTCCATTGATGACATAGGCCTGTCCCAGGCTGCGCCACAACACTCTGTCCTCCACTTTCCGCATCCAGTCCGTCCCAGCCACTTTTTTAACGTCGTCCGTCCATCTAGGTGGGGAAAGAACCGGAGTTACCTACATACAGTACCCGGCGATAAATATTGCACACCGACCTTTGGAAAGAGACAATCGGCTAATTTCGGCTTCGTAGAGTGTTATCTCTGTCGCACGAAATACAAACAGTCCGGTATCTATTAGGAGCTGTTAAAACAATTATGATTTGCTTCTTTTGATAATTATTTTTATTCTTTGTATAAAATGGTTTTGTGTAAAAAGGTCGATGTGCAATATTTATCGCCGGGTACTGTAGCTTGCGGAGTAAGCAAACTGAAGTGGCAGTGGGCTAGCCATGCTTGTTGAAGGAACGATGGCCGGTGGAGCAGACGAGTTCTCCTTGAATAGAGACCGCGTAACGGCAAGCGTAGTGTGGGACGCCCCCCGTTTTTTGTTGCTGACGATCCTTCAGCAATAAAAATAAAAGAAAAAGCGGATCAAACCGGAATGAGAAAGTTTATAGTGGATAAGACAGAGATTAAAACAGAAGAAGAACTAGCAGAGGATCGAAGAGGGGAGGTGGTGGAGGGGGGTGTTCAGGGGCTCAGACCGGAATAACTCATCTATACTATACTAACAAAAAAGCTGAAGCGTTTATTCGTTTGTTTGATCGTGCTAATCTATGAAACAAACAGTCGGATTTGAAAAAAAAAAAATTTGTATTTGATAGCCCAATCTTTGAGGAAGGCTGTAGGATTTTTTATTTAACATCACGCTAGATCTCTTAGGAGCCGAGCAAAAAGAAAAAAGTAACATAGAACGCTAAGTGAACACGAAGTTATAGCGCGGGCAGGCGATGCGATGCGACAGGGTGGGTCGGGGGAGCAAGAAATTTTACGCGGACGAAGTCGCGGGCTGAAGCTAGTGTGTAATTAACTGCTAGTTTTTAAATGCTATGCATATATGTTGCAAGAAGAGATCAATCTGAATAGGGACTTCACATTCGGTGGGGCACGACCCCCTGATGATGATGATGATGATGGGACTCTCTTTTCCGCATTTAGACTCCCATTCCGTCCGTTCTGCGTGGGGCACGACCCCCTTGGGGGACGTAGAGTGACAGATGGGGTTACAATATGCGTAATAAATTAATACTATTGTAGACAATCGATCTTGAGGTCATACACGATACGGATTCTGGTTCAGATCAAATAGATCTCAAGGTAGAACTGAAAGAAAGAAAGAAAAAGTATTTATTGGGACTCGCACAGGAATATTACAAACTAAACTAAAGACACACTTAAAAACATAAAAAATAAAACAAATGTAAAATAAGAAATAAAAACGTAAAGTCGTATACGAAGCTAAAAGGCCCTATCTCAGCAAGATGCTGCGCCATTTAAAATTAAGTGTCGCAGAGCCGGTATACATACAAATATGGTCCGCTGTAATGTCAAGGACACATACTAACTAAAATAAAATAAAAATTAGATATGTGTGTAGTAACATATAAAAATAAAATTTAACGTGATTCGCGTGTCAGCACCCGACGTAGCCTGTTACTTGCCTTTAGTGACTGTGGCACTCTTTGTCATCGCTGAACATGCAGCTTTCAGACAAATGGCGAATGTTTAAACGGAATCGGTCACCCAGGAGCACAGACAAAGCGAATTCAAACTAGCGCAGTTCGTTGATAGCAGAAGTCTTTTTTTTTCAGGACGGGAAATCATCAAATGACCCCTCCCGCTCTGGGTGGAGCGGAAGGGAGTATCAGACTCTTACTGACTAAAACCCACCCGTGTTCCTTCCTTAGCCCTTTATGTTCCGGGCCAGCGGTAACCCTTAGAAACAATCCCGCTGATAGCAGAAGTCTCACCTCTTCTCAACTATGGTGGGAAAGGCAGGACTCTTTTACATAACTGACTCACCGCGGCTGTTGCCTGGCAGCTCTCCTGCGCCGACGCTGTTCCCCAGCCCGGGCATGCCCGCCATGCCGCCCGCTACGCTACCCGCTCCTCCATGTCATCGTCTGAAACAACAACAGATAGCATATTATTAGACAAGTTTTACTCTACGCTAAGTTACTTATCACTCGCGGGACGACTCCCGGCCACCGTAGGCGCGGGCCTGCGGACGGAGAATAATGGGTAGCTCACCGTCCGATCAGGACCAGGCCCGTGCCGGACGGCGCGTTACTTGTTCCACGCGCGCCTCAAAGAAAGAAAGAAAAGAAAGAAAGAAAACATGTTTATTTAGCACAAAGCCACAAGTGCACACAACAAACAATAAAAATTGTAAAAGAAACTAAAAAAACTAACTGGAAAAAAAAAGAGTGTGTGCATCTCACGGCTGCGCCAAATAGGACCAGTTCAGCAAACTGCCGAGCAGCTAGTGCCCGGCGCTGGTCACTAGCTGATGAAAGAGATGTCAGTATCAAATGAAGGGGCCCGTTAGGGCCGAAGCCTGCCGGGTCAGCGGGATTGTCCGAAAGGGTTACCGCTGGCCCGGAATATAAAGGGCTAAGGTAGGAACACGGGTGGGTTTTAGTCAGTAAGAGTCTGACACTCCCTTCCGCTCCACCCAGAGCGAGAGGGGTCATTTGATAATTACCCATCCGCAAAAAAAAAGAAAAGGTACTTATCACTACATAAATAATCAGCCTATAATGTTCCAACTGCTGGGTCTCAAACCTCCTCTCGATGAGAGGTAGTGGGCCGCAATCCACTACGCGGGCCCAGTGCGGGTTGGTCACATGTCTTCGAATCTTTAATTCTAGGATATACCCGTTTTAAAAGCAGTGGTGATGAAATAATTTACACAAACTATAGCGCCTGTCTGAGTTCGAACCTACGACCTACAACTCGTAAGTCTCGGCTGTTACCACTGAGCTACTACTGGCCCCTAATTCACTATGACCATGGCACTTAATGATTCCTTACTTCGAAATCACGTCTCTTTCTTATTTAATGACGACCTCTGCACAATTAACAAAACCGCGTGAAATGAACGCGAAGTTAATGTGGTTTGAACTGTCAACAAAATACACGTTGCCTGTAACTTTGACATTTCGATACCTTGCCGTTACAGGGGTTTCTACAAGATACGACATTGAAGTGGTTTGCACGTGGTTAGATTTCATACAGAATTGGGGCCCTGCTCTCCATTAGCTGCAGGACAAAGGCTGTCCTAATTTGTACCAAAACACTTTACCTTTCGTCAAAGATGATCGTCTTCTTTACTAGGTTGGCAGAAATATACCCCTGAGTATATTTACCTACCCAGTAAAGGTTAAATCTTTAAGATGAAATAAGAAATAATTAATTATTTTAATTGGTTTCCTAAGCAAATACTTGCAGTAATTTGCATAAACTTCTAATATTTCTTAATGGCGCGTCGTAGCACCGTAGCGTCGGCGTAGCTACTTGCTACGCAGCTACGACCGTAGCTCATTCGTAGAATAAGACTTCATTACTACATATTTTAAGTTCTTTTGAGAATGCTAATGATCGTGTAGGTCTTAATTAATAAATACCTGTTAACTAGTTCTGTCATACATATACTACTAAATGTTCAACATTTTACCCATTAATGAAAAAATGCTAATTGAAATTGGAACAAAATATTGAAAAAAACCAGTGCGGTCGGGGGACCCCCGTCAGGATCTTAGTTCCTTACCAGTACTCTCACGCTCTCGTATATAATAGAAAGAAACTGAGAGAAAGTATGAATTTAATACCCGTTATAAGTTTTCAGAACTTACCATAAAATTGTATTTTGAATTTTCATTTTGACCTGACTGTCGGCTTTAACACCCTCGAAAACCATGAAACTACTTACGACACCCAAGATTAATTTGAAAATGTTTGCAGCCCTCTTGGATTTTCATTTTGGCGTCACTATGGGCTTTGGCACTCGAAAACCATGAACACTATATCTCTCTGTCTCTATCTATTAATTTATTTATAATAAAAAATATTATTTATAAGAGAAAATCGCATGGAGGGGCGAACATTTTCGTAACGTGAAGATTTCTACCAGTTTAGGAATAAACTTGCGTTTACGGTAGGAAGCGTTAAAACCCAGCCCAGTGATATCGGCCACGACTTACGAGCTGTAGGTCGTAGGTTCGAACCCAGACAGACGCTTTACTTTGTGTAAATTATTTCATCACTACTGCTCTCAAAACGGTGAAGGAAAACATCGTGAGGAAACCGGCATGTCCTAGAACCAAAAATTTGAAGACATGTGACATCTACCAACCGATACTGGGCCCGCGTGATGGATTATGGCCCACTCCCTCTCACAGAGGGAGGCCTGTGTCCCAGCAGTGGGAATCATTATAGGCTGATGATTATGCGAAGCCGCGTTAAAGAACTTCGTTCCAAAAATTGTTTTGGACTTTTGTTTTGACGTTGAACATGTATAAAATGGGAAGTGTAACATCTATTAAAATATCGTTACTCCTGTTAATTGAATAATGTAGCCAGTAGTATAGTACCTATAGAAGTAGTATAGTCGTCATACGTGTGTCAATAATATCTATAGTGATATATTGACACACGTATGACGTAGAGTTAAAGGTCCCTGCGATGACAATTTCGTCCCACGGCGAGCAAATCTAAAGCTATGAGCCAACCCTCGCGCACTCACTTAGACGAGTAATTAATTATGCTCACACTCTGTCGATTTCTAGGGCTGTAACTTGAGAGATTACAGTAAAGTTTGTGTTATCCTCATCATTCTTCTATCCCACTCTATTTGCGGTTCGCGCCACAATCGGCCGATTCTGTAAAAATCTCACCGGTGAGTTTGTTTTTGCTAGGAATTGACACTATTGACAGCTCACTCTACGCTGTCTTCACTTAAGTTTTCACGGTGAGATGGTTACAGAATCGCACTGCTGGTCTTATTTTAACGGACTTAATAAAAAGGAGGAGGTAAATTCGGTTGTATTTTTGGAACGACCTAACCTAGCCGAGCCGGGTTGTTTTATTTCCGAGTTCGAACTTCAACCCTACATGACATTTGTGAGGGCCGTCAGTCGACGCCATTGACCCGTGCGGACAAGTGTTTTGGTTGTATTTTTTTGTGAGCTTGCGGTAGGAGTAAATTGGGAGAAATCGTCACGTAAAGAAAAAGCATTAAAAAAAAAAATTATGCCATGCCATGCGACTTTTTATTACATAAAATAGAGAAAGTCAGAGAGAGAGAGAGAGATAGTTTTTTGCCTTCGAGGGTGCTGAAGACAATAGTGAGATCAAAACGAAAATCCAAGATGGCGGCTGCACTTGTGTACTATAATATCTCCCGTATACTTGGCTAATCTCCGTGGAGATTGGCCACCGTGAACGAAATCGGTCGGGAGGCTATTAACCTCACCTTGAGTCTACAGCTGAGATAGCTCCAGGTTAAGATCTATTTCGATATACTAGAGATTGGAACTTAACTCGATTTCTGCAAAAGTTACGGCGATACTTACTGTTGTTGTAAGTAAATATTAATAAAATGAGGACAAGCAATTGTGGACAATTTGAAATACTGATAAAAGCATGTGCTATTTCATACAAAAGCTGGTACTCTGGTAAAAGTTGTATATTTTTTCAAGTGCAGACGCCAGCACATCAAGCTACCCGAAACTGTCAAATTTTCTCAATCAACATTGAACTTTATGTTTTAGTGATAAAGTTGAAAATATATCAAAGAAATTTGACAGATATAGAAGAGAGACATACAGAGTAGCTTGATGTGCTGGCGTCTGCACAATCCTCCAAAGTCAACCTGCATCCTAACTGCGTAAATAACTTTCAATACCTAAAGGGTTTTGTAGGAAATCCCTAATCTATTGTTTCATACTTACATTTAAAAAAAACATCAGCCGTGCTATTCTGTAAAAATCTCACCGTGAAAACTTAGGTTAAGTGAGCGTGGAGTGAGCTGTCAAAAGTGTCAATTTCTAGCAAAAACAAACTCACTTCACCTAAGTTTTCACGGTGAGATTTTTACAGAATCGACCGGTAGCTAGTCAATGTAAATAACGCAACGAGTATTGTTGAATTGTCAAAATTATACGCAATTACCCTACTCAAAATCAAAATATTTTATTTCACATAAACCGAAGATTTATTCAGAAAGACACAACAATTATTAAACACGTAATCGCGAAAAAAATATCAACTGTTCCATACAAAACTTCAATACAGTACTCGACCCAAATATATGGGACGGCTGATTATTTTTATTTTTTCGTCATTACGGTGTTGGTCTCATGGAGAAAGTTATTTAGCTTGTTGGTCTGTACCACACCCATAAAAATGAATGCAGCCCTGAGTATTTACAACTTGATAACTTATTTACTTTAACGAAGTGGTCTTATAAGACCACTTCGTTGTCCTCTGTCCTGCCTGTCCGTCTGTGAAGACCCTTTTTCTCAGGAACGCGTGGAGTTAAACGATATTTTTTCGTGATTACGATGTTGATCTAGCTTCAACTTTCTGAACAACTGACCGACTCTTTGACAATTCAAAAGTGCCTGTAAATGGTTTAATTGAAATAAATGCTTTGAGATTTTTGAATTGTCAAAGAGTCGGTCAGTTGTTCAGAAAGTTGAAGCTAGATCAACATCGTAATCACGAAAAAATATCGTTTTCCCGAAATAAGTGGGTAATTTAGCAAACCAGTAGACGACACGTGTATTAGTACACGTGTATACGCGTGCCAGCCCTGATTCACACCGGGTACCGTGCAGGAAATCATTTAAATATAATTAAAAACGTACCTACTTCGCACGAAGCGCGTGACGCAACGGTATTTATATTACGCAATACTTTATGAGTTTCACTATTTCATTGATATTTTACAGCTGTTGAAAGGTCAAAGCCATGAGTTAGAGAAGAAATCACTTATACATCATTCCCTATGAAAATAATGTATACGCTGAGGTCCTCTGTTTACGGTAAAAGCGTCAGGGAAGCCCGCAAAATGCAAATTGCAGGGGCAGTGTCACGTTGTATGTTGATCTAAATATGATTCGCGGCCGTAACAAATATTTATTTATAGAATTACTAGCAGCGACCCGTGGTTTCGCCCGCATAAGTGTCGATCCCGTGGAAATATCAGGATAAAAAGTATCCTATGTGTTAATCCTGGTTATAAACTATCTGTGTGCCAAATTTCATCAAAATCTGTTCAGCCGTTTGTGCGTGAAGAAGTAAAAAATATATAAACACACTCACAAACTTTCGTCTTTATAATATTAGTGCGAGTGTGATGAACATAAAAATCATCAATACAACGTTTATATTTCTTTCTTACATTCTTACTATCCCGTGATACAGTTTTTCTTTTGACGTGACAACGTCTAATAAATCGATGAAGCTGGTTGCACTCACGAAAAAACATGACTCATGTAGCGTTACCTCGCGGCCTCGCTCTGTAGCGTTCCATGGCGGCTTGAAGTGCAAGCGAATATTAACAAATGCAATGCAACTATTCCATCAGTATTTTCTTATGACGTTGTCACGTTTAACTATCGTCAGTAAACCGACTTTTTTTTTATTTTTACAGGATTCAGGTGATTTTTTCAATAAATAATCTGTTAACACTGTAATTGGAACATTAAAATTATAATTAAAAAGAAATGTATCCAAAAAGCATCAATATCATTTAACTGACTCGGATTGCTACTTTAGTTTCAGGAACAAGGCTCACTATACAGTACAGTATCTACGTCAGAGTGTCACGCCAGTCGGTTACACGGCTCCACTCGAGCCCAGCTGTCAGTTAGGGTGGACGAAATGTGGACATTTCGTCCGTCACTATACGCCGGACATTTTACGAGAGATCTGTCCGAGGTTTATAACTATAACAGATGTTATTTGATGGCAAATAAACATCATGTGTTATTAATTGATATTGGACGTTATTGTGTTTTTGCTAGATATTATTGTTTTTAAGGGGCATTAAAGAAGCCTCTACGAGTTACGATTTTTGGTCATTCGCCGCACACTGGGTCATCTGTCGGTCTATTCTATACAGGTTTATTGGTAAAACATTAACAACCTCTCAGGCCTATATTACTAGCATTAAAAACAACAACTTTTGCTTTATAACTTTTATTAATTCATCAGACTTTCATACAAAAATAAAAATATTTAAATTCAACCAATTGAAATATTCGTTTTCTGTTACGAACTCTACGCGAAGGAAAAGAAAGCGCTAGTTAGGTAAACAAACTGCTAGTTAACTGTTAGTTTTTGGTATTATGTTTTGTAAAAAGTTATAGAACAAAAGTTGTTGTTTATGATGTTAGTAATCCAGTATTGCAAGTTTGTTAGTGTTTTACCAATAACCTTATATAAGCCTCACCGTGAAAACTTAGCTGAAATGACCTGTCATTCCACCAAATGCTAGGACTGAGACACTCAATGCAAACTAATTTCAGTGACAATAAACTCCCCTTCACGTACAACTAACTGTCACTGTCGTCTGTCGGTAACAACTAACGCAAATGCAACATGTTCTGAACAGACAGCAGTAACAGTATTATCGACTAATGTACCGCCTTCGGATACACTATTGGCTGCGGCGAGTCTGTGACGTAGGCGCTTGTTTTAGATAGCAGTGAAGCGATGTCTGAATTGAAAGTGAAGACCTGGCTAAATAACCACCAGTTTTCATTTTGACAGTTCAACAACATTCATTGAGTTATTTACGTTACCGAGCAGTCTATTTTTTCGAACATATGGAGCAATGGATTAGCAATATCCTTCAAAACAACTCAGATTGTGTCTGATGTGGTGTGTTACGAAATTAGAGTGTTGCTTCGCAAGGACAAAAACAAATGAAACCTAACCTACATACAGTATGTTAACTAACAGAGGGCGTTCCCGTTAACCCGCAATAGTATAGCATCCATACATGCTGAAAAAAATATTACCATTCGAAAATAAAATGTTTTTATTTTTTTTTATATTAAAATATTCACTAAAAATCGTAAATTGATACGTTAAAGAAACACTCTGTACACGCGTACTTGAAGGACAGCAATGTCGGAATTTATTTAATTAAATAAATTAGAATTAATTAAATAAATAGAGTATCAATTTACGATTTTTAGTGAATATTTTAATATAAAAAAAAAATAAAAACATTTTATTTTCGAATGGTAATATTTTTTTTAGCATGTATGGATGCTATACTATTGCGGGTTAACGGGAACGCCCTCTGTTAGTTAACATACTGTATATTATCTCTTCCATAAATTTTAACTACAGCATACTAACGGAAATCCACATACATAGGCAGGCACTTTACATTATTCCGTAGTCAGGTATGTCTGATTTACAATTATAAACAGTGCTAACCTTGACCAGAATGAACGCGGTGTTTGTCGAGCATTTTCATGATAAACATACATGTAACCTGCGTCACAGATGCGTTCGCGATTTACCAAATGGATGGTTTGCCAAAAATAAACAAATATGAAGTAATGGAAAAATTACTTTAATTCCTACACAATAAAGTTCAGTTTACGCTACAACTTTAAACATTTTCATAACTTTTCCAATAGTACTAGTCACTCTGAAATCAACTTAATTTGTCATTGAAATAAAGTTGATATTCGTTTAACTTGAATTAGGATAGGGGTGTGCAGCACTGCGCAAAAATCTGTACAAAATAATATTTTTTAACCCGCCCTGGCTTCGCACGGTTTTTACGTATTGACAAACCATCGAGAATACAGGGCTACATCTAGGTTTAATATTAATTCGCGTGAATGTCGGAAATGATGTCACGGGAACGTGCTACGGGGACAATGTCAATGTTACTCCTTATAACATTAGCTATCTGCCTGTGAAAGTACCGTCCAAATCGGTCCAGCCGTTTCGGAGATTAACCGGAACAAACAGACATTCAGACAGACAAAAATGTAGTACAGTGTTTTTTGCTATAAGTACCGTAAAAGGTTGTTATTTTGACATTACAAACAAACACTTAAATTTTATTTATGTGTATTGTTAGGTATGTATAACTAAGGCTACACTGTCCGTCCGTCCTTCTATCAACGGGCCGTATCTTTTGAACTGTAATAGGTAGACACTTAAAATTTTCACAGAGTGTGAACTACTATGGTCGCTACAACAACAGTTAATAAAAATAAAGTAAAAAAATTAAAGAAAAGTGTTTTCTTCGGCGTTCCTTGCTCGATCTAAATACTATTCGGAACCCTTCGTGTACGAATCCGACTCGCACTTGGCCGCTTTTTATCCACGTTAATAAAACATCAGCATGTATAAGAAGTTAATGTCCTACAGCAAGCGATATTTGTCGTCAAAATATAAAGATGACGACGAGGAAATGACAGTTATTCGTCGACAGTATAACCGATACCTTGATGTCAGTCACTTAGTGGTTCATTTCCTGAGTTTAAAATGATCATTGTAAAATAGGGTGTTCTCGTTATTTTCGTTTGTCATCTATAAACATACTAGCTTAGGCCCGCTGCTTCACCCGCGTGGATCTCGGAAATGACCTCATGGGAAATAGTATCCTATCATCCAAATCCATTCGGTTATCAGTCGGTCTTTTCCTACCCTTATAGCCTCCACATTTATACTTAAAATTTTCCTCACGACAAAGGACATCATTCAAATGAATGAATGTCCTTGTAAGTCGGTAACTTTTTTTTTTCAGGCACCCACTGGCACCGGCACTTTTTTGTTGGGTACGAAATCGGATCCAGAAAAAAAATCGGTTGTCTGTAAAGTCGGTTTACTGACGATAGTTGAACGTGACAACGTCAACAAGAAAATGCTGATGGAATAGTTGCATTGCATTTGTTAATATATTCGCTTGCACTTCAAGCCGCCATGGAACGCTACAGAGCGAGGCCGCGAGGTAACGCTACATGAGTCATGTTTTTTCGTGAGTGCAACCAGCTTCATCGATTTATTAGACGTTGTCACGTCAAAAAATACTGTTTTCTTACAGGAAATGTCCTCTTGACCATTTTTTACTATTACAACGAAAGTCTACAATTAACCCTCCGGCTGCTATTTGAGATTGAAAATACCAAAAATAATATTTTTTTTTAACAAGTTTATAGTTAAAACATGATCAGGATGTTAAATACAGTTAAAAGTTGGTGTTTATTTATTTATGTTATGCTCAAAGCACTTGTCTGTTATAAAAATATATAATATTACTTTAATTATTGGGTATAAAAAGTTTGATACTTGAATGATGGCCTTTTAGGTACAGAAATGGATATTTAATAACCTTTTGTCGAAAGTATATTTGTAAACTCTCTATTACTCGTACAATAGTAATAACGCTTCAGCATACCCTTTGATATTGTTATCATGATATCCGAAACTCGCAAATTTTGTTCAATTAACTCAAAGAACAGGCATTACCCTTTAACACGGTTACACAGAGACGGAAGACGTTCGTCTCATGACATTTGTCACGAATATCCAAAACAGCTAAGACTTCTTCCCGATATAACTCAATTATTGGAAATATTCAATGATTCCATTGCGTTTGTTTATTTATTTGACTTGTGATTTCTGACATATACAGTCAGCAACAAAAGGTCGATTAAAACTTCAGTTTTTTTTAATCTCAGTTATTGAGCAAAATATTTGTTCAAAATTACATTGTACTTCTGCTGCAATTTTGAACAAACATATTGGTCAATAACTGAGATTAAAAAAACTGATGTGTTAATCGACTTTTGTTGCAGAACGTACCTATAACGTATTCGAGTATATCTCTACAATATGGGTATATGGCAGTAACTATGCAGTTCCTATTTTTAACCGACTTCAAAAAAGGAGCAGGTTCTTAGTTCGTCATAATCTTTTTTATTGTTTTTTTATGTTGGAAATTTGGAATATACAGGGTGGAGGGACATCAAGGCATAACCTGTTACCATGGATTCAGTACATGATTTTTTTAAAACCCATTTTTGCTGTGGTCTTCCAGTCTAACCGGATGCAGCTGAATATTACAGTACCAGTATTTTACATAGAGCAACTGCCTATCTGACGTCCACAACCCAGTTACTGGGTAACACGACACCCCTTAGTAAAGTCTTACCAACCAGTCGGTAGTCAGACTTTTGGGATGACGACTACGCATGACAGCCGAGACCAACGGCTTAGCGTGCTTTACGAGGCACGAAAGGGTCTCGATATGTAATGGATAGTCACCCATCCACGAATCGACTGCGTCAAGCGTAGCTTAACCTTCAATTCCACCCGTGCAGCTGTTATTATTCAGAAAATCAAAGCCATCTTCGTAACCGAATAAAAACAAAATGTTAATGGCTTTTGACAGATCCCTCTATCCGCTTACGACGTCTCATAGCTACCTCCATTAACGCTTACATAATAAGATATAAGAATTATCACAAGAACCAACCTTCAAACTTTGAAAGCCACTCTCTGTTTCAAATATCCGTAGTTAGCTTTACGAAGATTTTTTAGGGTTCTGTTAAATTCATCCTGGTTTAACATTAGAAATTACTGACTCCTGTCTCTAGTATCTGTATTGAGCAGAGTAAAAATCTTATGGAATACACACGGATCTAGACAGAGTTAATGATAACAATCAAGATCCTTGTCATCATCTGCCTGGCCTTTTCCCAACTATGTTGGGTTCGGCTTCCAGTCTAACCGGATGCAGCTGCATACCAGTATTTTACATAGAGCGACCTCTACAACCCAGTTACTGGGTAATACGATACCCTTTGGTAAGACTGGCTGTCAGACTTTCGGGTTTCTGCCACCCGTAACGACATACATTCAATAAGAAGATTGACAGCGGGGACCAACGGCTTATAGTGCTTTCTGAGGTACGGAGGTGTCTCGGTATATAAAGATGGCGAAATTATTCCTAGTCCATAATCCCACTCACATTTTGACATTTATAGATAGATACGGAACCTCTGACACGGTTCTTTTACTCGCACAGGACCATATTTTTCTTAAGGTATTAGCAGAGATAAGTCGATTTACAAATGGCCTTGAGATTTTTACGTTCAGAGAACCCATAGGATTAGGATGTTTTGAGGTCGATCTAGTTCTTTTAACACTGAACGTATGACGCCCGTGAATCAACTTTCAAAGTATTTGGAATTACTTGATTGTTGGTATAGCGGTCCTGCGTTTGATAACCGGTGTCTAGATTTTAGGGTATTTTTCTATTGAAAATTTTTTGTAGTGGCCCAGACGCTTCTAATGTCCTATATTGACAGATATTCTTATGGGACTTAAGGAGCCTACATGACCTAAATCGCGGGATATTTTCCTGATTTTGTTCACTGTAGTCGATCATATACTTTTATTGCTTCTAAAATTTGCGTTTTTTGCGTTTAGGTCCTGTAATCCTCTTGAAACATAATTTAACTAAAACTTTTTTAGTTGTGGTACCTACCCTGCAAAAACTTGTATACCACTACTTACATAGAAAGTTATTATACAATCACCAACATACACGTACTGAAAAAAAAAACGTATAAAATTACCAAAGCCAAGTTAATAAAAATGTAGGACCACTTTGCGTACTTGCTTTAACACGTGAAAAAGGAATCGCGCAAATTGGCCCAATAATCAAATCTTCCTTTTTTTGAATTCCGTTAAAAATGTATGTACCTAGGTGTTTTATAATTCTCTAGCTTCCTCTTCTGTGAACATAGGGGTCATAATAAGATAAAGTTGTATCCTGTTAAGCAAATGACTACTTGATTATTCAGTATTCAATCTTCTTACTAAAAACACGACTTTGTATTTAACTGACTTTTTTATAGCTTTAGCTCCCAGAATCAGATATTCGCTTCTCTCAGTCTTCCGCTGGTAATAAACACCCTGTATAAATAAGATAATCGAACACAAAGCAAGTACAGGCTGATTCGTGTATCGGTTAACAGTCCAGTGCGTTCGCTTTAAACCAAAATGTGAAATACATGAATTTGTATAGATTTAGGAGTGAATAAATCACTTTTGAATGTAAGGACTGACATATATGGATGCCAAGCTTTTTTATTAATAATACCTATATTTAACTTAATTTAGTAGGTACTAATTGTTATTTTACAAGTTGGATTGTCAGTATTCAGTCCTAGTCGACTTTCGTTCCTAATCTATAAATATATAAAACAAAGTCGGGTTAGTTACTCTATTAACTCAAGAACGGCTGGACCGATTTTTATGATCTTTGCTTTGTTGGGCTTGTCACCGCCCCGAATAGCAGAATAATTATTAAAACATGGAAAAAAAACATTACGAAAAATTAAAGTACTTAAAGATAATTTATTTTTCTCATACATTCGTTCTTATTGATTCTGAAGCGATAAAAAGTTCGCCGGGTCAGCTAGTAATGCATAAATAGGTCCTTCATATTAATTTGTTCTAATTAATACTTCGATGCTCGGCATTAGGCTACTAGACCAAGTTCCAAACGCCGAGATACGAAGATGTAAGGTCTTCGATATCGGAGAGCGTATTACGGAACTCAAATGGAGTCTGGCAGGACATCTGGCAAGCTGTAAATATGACAGTGGGGGTTCAAGGACTGGAAGACGAGACGTCAGTTGTTAGGCGGCGAGATGGGCGGACGACGATTTAAAAAGAGTGTCCATGGAATTTCTTGCCCGTTCTTCTCCATAGGTACCAACGCTTTGGAATGGGCAACTAGCTTCATATTTTCTGACTGATCGACTTCTTGACAATTCAAAAGTGCCTGTAAATGGTTTAATTGAAATAAATGCTTTGGGATTGGCGCAAGAGAAGAGAGGCTTATGCCCAGCAGTGGGTTATTTCGGGCTGTGGATGATGATGATCACTGTTCGCCTGTCGAAAGCCAAACGGATCTGAACAGAATAGAATAATCATTATTACACTCTATATAATAACATAAACAGAATAGAATAGAATACTCATTATTACACTCTATATAATAACATAAACAGAATAGAATAGAATACTCATTATTACATTCTATATAATAACATAAACAGAATAGAATTGAATACTCATTATTACATCTATACTCATTGTACATCATATAAATTATAGACATAAATATAGAAATTTAACAAAGGGTGACACAATGGGCGGTCTTATCGCTAAGAGCAATTTTTTAAAGACAAACTCCCTCATCAAAGGTCATTTATTCCCATTCATTGAATATTACAATAAAATGGTATATAAATTAAGTAGATTCTGTGTACTAGCAGGAGTATAAGAATAGAAACAGATGCAGAAAGGAGGAAAAAAAAAATTTACGAACGTAAAGCACTCTCTAATGCTTCGCATTATGAGTCCTGCAATATTGCGAATCTTATTACAATAATTTAATTAAAGGTTTTTTCTGTGATTTGTCGTTGTCCATGTTTTTTTTCGCTAGCTCAATGCCAGGTTGTATTCTTTATTGTTAGTCAGAGGGAGAGTGGAATCACGTCCTTAAAAGCTTTGGCAAGTTAAACAAAGTGATATGAGTGCTAATAGCAACATAGTACATAGTTACTCTTCCCAACCACGCTAGATAAGTAGGTACTAATTCATCTGCCTAGCCTTTTCACTTGGGGTCGGCTTCCATTCTAACCCGATGCGGCTGAACTAGCATTTTACATGGAGCGTCTGCTTATCTGACCTCCACAACCTAGTTACTGAGTAATACAATACCCCTTGGTAAGGGGTGTCAGACTTAAGGGCTTCTGATGTCGATCCCGTATCACCTGTCAAAGATCTACGAATGACAAGTGGGACCAACGGCTTAATGTACTTTCTGAGGCACGGAGGTGTCTCGGTATGTAAAGATGGTCACCTATCCACAGACAACTATGCGGAAAAAGGATAAACACTGGGTTTTTACTTCCACTGAACACAGAATGTAAAGAATTTTATAACATACTTTTAAAAATTACGGAATGTTTTCTTTGAGCAAAATGTAAGTACAGACGTCGCCAGCACATCAACCTACCCGACCGAAACTGTAAAATTTTCCCAATCAACTTTGAACCTTGTGATTTAGCGATAAAGTTGAAAATCTATTAAAGAAATTTGACAGATTGTAGTAACTTGATGTGCTGGCGTCTGTACCTTCGTACGTCCAATAGAAAAGGGATATCTAAGGGAGATTTTTCTTTTCTCTACTAGATAAGGGGAGTCCTCTTATCTAGTTTGACGATACTTTAATAGGGCCGGTGCTCCCTGGACAGTGGGCCCTGCACCCTTATTACAAAACACAGTTTCAATCACAATCTGAATAATTTTGAAGGATACAGCTAATCCATCGCTTCATATGTTTGACAAAGTCTGCTCAACATCGTGAATAATGCAATGAATATTGTTAAACTGTCAAAATTAAAGGCATTGCTACTGTTAGAGTTTTATGCAATTACCTCGCAGTTAACCGCACTGCTGTGTTTAAAATCTTTTTACAACATCAGCTTTTACCATAAAGTGGCATGTAACACGGAGGAGGACCAACATTCAACTGTCTACTCACAGACAAAAACACATTAAAACAATCTGCGGAACTCCTAGAATCAATAGACTTAATGAAATAAACAATTGTACGTTTAAAAAATCAAAAAAATGTTAACGTTCCATTTTTAAATGGAAGAGAGGTCAAAGAGGGGCTCACTTCACACACAATTAGGCGTGGTGCCCACTGTAGGACAAAAGCGTTCCTTATCAACGAGCGAGCCACTGCTTTCTGCTAGCCTCACCTCGGCTTTATAGCCATACAGATGCGGGCCATGAAGTCAGTACTCGATGTTTGTGTAGGTAACTCTACTTGGTTAGGTGATATATTTATTACATTGATTTTATGACAGCCATTTTTGTTTCACAATATTTTCTACCTACACAAATACGTTATTATGAGTATGGTGCACGAGGCCAAATTCACCCAATATCCATTTTATTGACAATATTGGGTACCCAATAAGTATACGTAAAATATTGGAAATTCCTGACATGTCCGGAAGTGAATTTGACATTACGAAAGCAGCTTAAACAATCGTTTGCTTTTACAGCGAAATTTTAATTTCAGACACTAAGTTTCGTATCTACAAGAGCTAAACCAGAATAGCAATGTGATAGACTTATGGACTCCTGAAGGTGCATTGAATGACCTAACTTTAAAATACCTTTCGCTATAACAAAATTTTCTAAATAGCAATGAAGGCCATTCAATTTGAGAGCGAACTCTGGGAAATTTAAAACAATACATTAATACAAACATACAAAAATTGTGTTTTCTCGAATTCCATGTATTTTTGCATACACTTTATGGGGTGCTTAATTGTTCATGTTAAAAATGCAAATGTTCGCTAATGTTTATTGCAAATGGGTCACAACATCACGTCCTGGAAGGAATGCGTCAAATTACAAGTCACCTGTATATTTTATCTATAACTTCCACATTTCATTGTACCAATTATTGTAATTCAAAAGTGAAATAATAGAATCACAGGTCAATATCGCTATCTCTTTGAGCGTTCATCACCACTCCGGCTTCGTGGCCCAATCCAATCTTTTTGTATGACTTTATCAGCGTTACATAGCGTGTAAATTAGACCTATGCTACATTAACCACGCCACGCCTGACCTTAGTAACGCGACTGTGGACGATGGCACGGAAAATATACAGTTTTGTTAACTTTTCATTTTTGCGAGGAACGATTATTAGGAGTCAAGTAACGCGCGACCTGTTACTATGGATTCAGTTCATGATTCTGGAACCCCTGCGTTGAAAATTTTCATTAGTTATTTAAAAAAAAAAAAATGTTCTGCCATACATTTTGATCGCGTAGGTATTGCACTTGTCTATGAAACGGCAGATTTTTTTATAACCTACGAAACATTTCTGCGCTAGGGGGAGTCCAGAATCATCTGCTGAATGGCTCTTAGGTGTAAGTAAGCCTTTGGTTAACATCTTGTTTTACCTTGTGGAACGCAAATAAATTTTTATGAATGTGAAAACTTTTGTGTGTTGGTTGTCCTATTTTGTGTGCACTGAATAAATATTTTATCTATCTATCACCTACCTTTTTTATCTTGTGGAAATCCTCATGGATGTCCACCACCCTGGGGTGGGTGGAGGGGTCTGTCAGACTCTTACTGCCTAAAACCATACGGTGTTCTGCTGCTACCTTTAGCCGGGGTGATGGAGTGCTTGCGCATTTCGTCACGCTCCCCCGGCCAGGTGTTGGCCCGCATGAACCCATGCGGACCCTCTCTAGAGAGAGATGCGCGTGGAAAACGGCGCGCCGCCGTCTCAGGCCTTTTACTGTTCAGGCAACAAACTCCCCAAGCCTGTGGCCTGCAGGCCTCACCTTAAAGCGGCCGGAGATCGTTTCGCGTCCTCCGGCGCCCGGTGCGTCTTCATCTACCACCTACCTACCCACACATGGCGGGGGAGTAGGTAGGTACTTGGGTACTACTCTGTAACAACGATGTAATCATTTCCATTGGTTGCGTTCCTAGTGCGTCGTTAGCACATGTTACTTGGAATATGTCAGTCGTTTGTCTAGCCGGAGATACTCGTTAACTGTCTAGCTAGTGCTGAGCTTGCTTGATAGAACTTAGTGCAATCCCAGACAATTGACCAGCTCTATCTGGGGTGGCGTAACATGAAACTGAATGGTGAGATGATGATCGTACCAAGCATAAAGCATAATGCCTATAACGTTCCCACTGCTGGGGTAAATGCCTCCCCTCTGTGAGAGGGAGTGGACCGTAATCCACCACACTCGGGGCCAGTGAGGGTTGGTAGATGTCACATGTCTTCGAATATTTGGTTCTAGGGATCGTACCAAATGAGGTCATATTTTCTCCTTACTTAACGCTTATTTTAACATGTTCCACCGCCGGTGATCAACTAGAAGCAAGAGCTAGCAACTAAAAACGAGCAGTGATTGTGCGATGGCGACGCGCGATTACTCGTTGGTATGCGTATGTACCAAGCGCGATTATCTCAGCGAGTTTTTTTGCCTGCCAAGCGAGCATCGCTAAGCGAGTCCTCTTTTTGAAAGGTCTTGTCGCTACGACAAATGAGTAGTCGCCGGTGGTGTGAACAGTCGGCGATCAACTATTGGTAGTTAGGTCTATCGGGATAGGAGACCAATTGGATCTGGATTCTTCACCGTTAAACATTTTACAGGGTATAGATGTGTGAAGAAAAACTCCGAAGTTGATTATTGATTTTTAAGTTGTATTTGAATTGACAAAATTTATAAAACTAATCGTTGGCCAATTTCTAGGCACATGTTGTCCGTATGATGTCCAATGGTCAGGAGAGCTGCGCCACGCCGCAGTAGCGCTCTCGTCGACTCGCACGAGCGTCAGGCTACTCTGCCGAAGCGCGCCAACTTCACACTTGCGTTTCGTTCTCAATTGACATCCCGTACTCATGACCCTTCTGACATGTATCTCTTTTAATTATACGGGACCTTTATACGGGATCTTTTCTACGTTACTTGAGCGAAAAAATCGTTTATAGCTAGTCGCTTTCTCATCGGCAGTATACTCCAAATTAAATCTATTTTAATAGGTACTATAGAGATTTCAAAGACATGATGAACACAAAAATTATAAAGCTTCCTTCAATGTCTGTCGGAAGGTAGTTAAGTAATCTGATCGAGATCTTCGCTTTGATCACTTGATGTCTTTTCCCGGATAATAATTTCTAATAGGTTTCCCTTTTTGTGTAAAACGGTATTAGCCAAATATCAAAATGGCCGTCAACCTCAATTATGATGAACAGAACAGTGATATATCCATTTCTGGGGACCTACCCTTCTATGTCCGTCAACGAAGAATCGGGCCCGTCCGACGGTAGTTCGAGACTTCGAAATAAATCCTACTCACGAAAGCACTCAGAAAGCACTTTATTTCTGAGGCACGGAGTGGTTTTGGTATGTAGAGACGGTTACCCATCCACGGACTGACCGCGGCACGCGTAGCTCAACCTGATAGATCGACACGTGCGGCTATTAATTTTTAGCCACTAGCCTCTTATGCTTGCTCGCTCGCTCTACGTTAAAATTAATTGAACACTACGAGATAGATTCAAACACGAATAAAAAATGAAATAAAGAACCACAGAAGCGGTTTCACTTCATGCACGAATTAAAAAAAACGTCGCA
This sequence comes from Luperina testacea, assembly GCA_927399505.1. NCBI lineage: Eukaryota > Metazoa > Arthropoda > Insecta > Lepidoptera > Noctuidae > Luperina > Luperina testacea. Next base: position 6,843,241 of record OV656777.1, on the reverse strand, counting down.
TCTACGACTATCGGTTTTCGATACCAAGTGTGGGTAGTTAAGTGTGACGAGAATTGAGTTTCATTTGTAACTTTGATGTCGACTTCACATTCGTCTAGTGATCATCATAAAGCCATACTAAATAGGGATAGCTGCAATATTGATATTGATTAAATATATTATTTGTGATCAATTTATTACAAGCTTCTGCCCGCTGTGGGCAGGACACATTGCTCGGATGGGGCCAAAATGTTCTGGAGTGGCGTCCGCGTATTAGAAGACGTAGAATTAGATGAGAAGGCCTCCCACAAGGTGGACCGACGACCTTGTGAAGGCCGCGGGAACTCGTTGGATGCGAGAAGCACAAAATCGGTCAAAGTGGAGGTGCTTGGGGGAGGCCTATGTCCAGCAGTGGACGTCTTTAGGCTGAAATGATGATAGCATCGCATCGCCCGCCCGTGCTATTACTTTGTTTTCGCATAGCGTTCTTTCTGACTTTTTCTTCTTTTTGCTCGGCTTCTTAGGGCCATAGTGTGATGTTAAAGAGCGAATAACCTTCCTTAAGAATTGGGCTACCAAATGCAACTAGACTTTTTCTAATCCAACTGGTAGGTCCAGAGATTAGCGCTTTCAAACAAACACGCTCTTCAGTTTTATTATATTAGTTTAAATATAGCTAGAAATGTTGGGGTGAGAGGGTTAGGGATGTCCTAAAATAATTGGGTACAGACTAATTGTAGTTCCAACTGATTAGTATCATTGAACCTTTGCTATACACCTTCTTGGAATGTAGGCTTCTGCCTATTATTATATTTCACAAAAACAATTACCCCAGAACAGCAATAAAAATCAAAACATGACCACAATTTAGCCGGGAGCACCAGCGAACCTTTAAATTGAATCGCTCGCCAATTGTACTGGGGAGCTAAGTCAGCTCTGTATTCTGATACGAGGACAAAAATCCTGCCAAGTGCGAGTCAGACTCGCACATGAAGGGTTCCGCATCACAAGGCAAAAACGCCCAAAAAACAAGGTTCTTGTATGGAGACCCCTTACATTTTTAGTAAATTTATTTTATTTTCATTATTTGTTGTTATAGCGCCTATAAAAATACACATTCTCTGAAAATTTCAACTATCTTCCTATTACGGTTCATGAGATATGGCCCGCTGAAAAAAAAACACGTTTCTTCTATAGAACTCTTTAATTTTTTTTTTTTTTTTTAATCGTTGTTAAAATTAACCTGTCTACCTATTAAGGTTCATGGAATACAGATGACGGACGGACAGAAAGGGCTTATTAATAGGGTTCCGTTGGCACCCTCTGGGTACGGAACCCGAAAACCCGAAAAACCCGAAATATGACAGTTTTATTAAGGGAGCACTAAACACGAGCAGCTCATTCACTCTATAAACTGAATTACTATAGCTGTAAACAAATTATACTTAAATATTTATTAACAATCGACTATGCACAGACAGAAGACCTACTTATTGTCTGCAAATAGAACTGCTAACATGCTATTTTACTTTATTTACCTAAGTTTTAATTTATTTTTTTACGTTATATTGATTGTTAATTTATTACATTAAGTACTTATGCACTTTCTGGCCTGAAACACAGGTTCAACCTAGTTCAGGCAAATTAGCAACTGTGCGCTATTTTATATTAATTGTTAAGGTATTCTTTGTAAATGTATCGCCCTTTTTATAAATAAACGATTATTATTATTATTATTATTATTATTATTATTAAACAAGTCTCATTAAGAGTCTTTGACTGCTTACTCACAATCTGCTTATAATATTTTGTGTTGGGAAAGAGATCCAGCAAAAGATGTGGCATAGCATGACGCGTTTACAACACCGAAGTATCGGAAGTGATCTTTATTTTCATTGGATATAAGGTTCTATTTGTTGACATGAAAATGTTGAAACTGCATGGTTTTCAGCCAATATATTCACAGACTTACGATGACAATCCCTTATGTTAATGACTATTCAGCAATATTCACTGCGTTATTTAAACGGTGAAGGAATACATAGTGACGAAACCGGCATGTCCTAGAACCGAAAATTCGAAGACATGTAACATCTACCAACCCACACTGGGCCCACGTGGTGGATTACTCCACTTCCTCTCGCCTGTTTCCCAGCAGTGGGATACGTGGGGGACATTACAGGCTGATTATGCATTGCGTTATTTACGATGTTGACGAATTTTGCAAACATTTGTATCAATGGATTGTGAATTATGATTGTAACGACCGATTTTTCAATCATTAGATAACTTTTACCTGAAGAATAAATGTGACGTTTTGACAGATTGTCCATACAAAAACTGTCAAAATGTCAAACTTATTCATCGCTAACTGGCGATTAAAAAACCGGCCCTTAGTGTGTTACGTAATTGGAGTGCTGAGTTCAGCAAATGCTCGTGAGCCAGAAAATCAAAGCTAGTATATTCGCATCTTCGTCTCCCAGTGTGTCGTCATACTAAGTTCAATTAACCGCACCTCGACTAAGTTGTTGCAACTTGTCCTAGCTCAGTTAGCGAACTATTTAACAAACGAACTTAAGGGGCTTACATAACCTAAAGCGCGGTCACTGTCGGACTGCATAGAAAAGAAAGAGAATCGCGATGACACAACGCTGGTAATTTATTGCGAAATATGAAGCAATTATTTAATTACAAAAAATCTATTATTTGCACAAAAAAATCAAAACACTAGTATTTTAGTATGTTGCTTGTAGAACAATCTGACAAAAAATTATGTATAATAGTATGGTTTTTATTGTAAAAATAAAGTTTGTAGAGGTATCTTCATGATTTTTTTCTATCGTATCAAATTTTGCTGTATATGTTTTCAACACACTATCAATCTAGCACATATCCTGAAGAATATCATATACATATTATTCTGATGTTGTTTACTGTAGTCGATCATACACTTTTATTGTTTCTAAAACTTGCATTTTTTGCGATTAGGTCCTGTAAGCCCCTTAACTCATGCTTATTGCAAACGCGAGGCTAACGATTTCAATTGACGTTTTGTTCATCATTGAGCTATTTTCATTGACTATTTTGTCCATTTGTTTTTTTCTTCTATTTAAAACACGTGTCTTTTGTGAACTGTGAACTAAGTGGCACTAACAGGGGCTTTTAGCTAAGTAATAATAGCCGCAAAGGTCGATCGATCAGGTTAAGCTACGCTTGCCGCGGTTGGTCCGTGGATGGGTGACCGTCTTTACTAAGACCACTCTGTACCTCGGAAAGCACGTTAAGCCGTTGGTCCCAGCTGTCATTGGTGGATCTTTGACAGTCGTTACGGGTCGTCAGAAGCCCGAAAGTATGACAACCAGTCTCACCAAGGGGTATCGTATTACTTACCTAGTAACTGGGTTGTGGAAGTCAGATAAGCAGTCGTTCCTTATAAAATAATGGTATCCAGCTGCATCTGGTTAGACTGGAAGCCGACCCTATCATAGTTGGGAAAAGGCTAGCCAGACGACAATTTTGTTGATTTGTTCAATTTTGTTGTACGTGTTTTTGAGAGCAAGATACCGTTGCCTAAGTAAAATCAGGTACTACGAAACGTAAATCATCCACATCTGAAGTATGTAAGGTACAAAAAACAATCGAGAGTAAAAACGATTAAAATCTTCTGTAAACAGAAGTTTACTAATCGGTAAATGAAATAGGTTACTATACCTCCACGTGACCGAAGTAGCGGGAATTACGGGGTAACAACAATAGCATTAGACTGTTTTGCGTGAGTCTGTGGATGACAAAACATTCAGTTTGACAAGAAATGGCAAGATAATGGCCATTTGTACAAATGTTTGTGGTAAACTGAATGGAAAACGATTTTAAACCCATTGGGCATTTGAAACTTTTTTATTTAAATAGTATTGTGATAAGACGGTAGGTCTAGAACGGTAGTTGACAATCTTATACTTTGAGAAGAATAGTATCATACACTTCTTTTTGTAGAAGGACTTATTAGACCTTTAGTACCTGCACGGTTATTAGATTCTTCATGTGTTTTCAATATACTAACTAGATAGAGATGATCAAAAAAATTGCCCCACGCTGGGCGCCAAAACAATTGATTAGATAAATATAAGGTTCTATTATACTTTATATGGATCTAAGACTGGTGAAATAACCACTATAATAACATACTCTGAGAAACATGATCTAAAATAAATGGAATAACGGTCTTTGTCAATAAAAATTGTGCCCCACGTTGGGCGCCAAAACAGGTGACAAGATGAAATAAGGCACCAATAAATGTTCTGTCCTCTTGGAGACTAATAAAGATAAAGTTGTATAAAATATACACAGGGAAACATGATCTAAAATAGCAAAAATACTTTTCAACGACAATTAAATTGTGCCACGTGTCGGGCGACAAATCATTTACTCGTTCTATTTACAAGAACTTAAGCTTCATGCACTTTTATCTACAAACTACTTTTGTTTACCAATTTACAAAATGATTTCCGTTAGATTTAGCAGGTTAAGTGTTTTCGCAATACATTAAATTAACACAGCTATCTAGTATTATACAAACAAATCAATTACAAACAGGCAGACAGACACATATTAATGCAGACACTGCAATGAGCGTGTGTCAAGGACAGAGCACACACAATTAGTTCGTCTCTCATACGGTCATGGTTGCGAGTGGCGGACTGACAGCTCTACTGTAAACATATCTTCAACTACCCACACCTAGCGAGCTTTATTGAGAGGGTCAATCGCAGGGGTCCATTGAAACACGGTACCTAATGTACAACGTATTTCCTGCAGACTGCTGTGGACGGTGATCAATTGTTATTATTATAAGCTGTGAGGAGTAGTGGTGGCCCACAGGTAACGGCCGCAACTTAGGAGTTATAGGTTCGAACCCAGACAGGAGCTTTACTTTATGTAAATTATTTCACCACTACTGTTCTCAAAACGGTGAAGGAAAATATCGTGAGGAAACCGGCATGTCCTAGAACCAAAAATTCGAAGACATGTCATATCCGCCAACCCACACTGGGCCCGCGTGGTAGATTACGGCCCACTTCCTCTCACCGAGAGGAGCCTGTGTCCCAGCAGTGAGAAAATTATAGGCTGATTTTGCTTATAAGCTATCTGTAGCATTAAATCTTATGTTTCAAAACAGAAGATAAAAACTCTGAACTACCGGTTTTAGTGCCGGTGTTGAAAACTGAAAGCATTAACCGTCAAAGAGTCGTGAATCGCTTAAAATAATTGTGCATATGATGCGCGAAAGTGCAATGATGAAAAATGTAGTGCGATAGGTAGAACAGCGAGGTAATTGCGTAACATACATACTTACAACAAGGGCGGATCCAGCTTTGGCGCCAGGAGGGGGTCACATAGTCGTGGTCAAGTCAAGAACTTATAATTTAATTTTGATAACAATAGATACAAGTAAAAAGTAGGTGTTTTATTAATGTACAGACGCCAGCACATTAAGTTACTACAATCTGTCAAATTTCTTTAATCGATTTTCAACTTTATCGCTAAAACATAAGGGTCAAAGTTGATTGGCAAAATTTGGCAGTTTCGGGTAGCTTGATGTGCTGGCGTCTGTACGTAAGTACTGTACTTAAAAATATTTATTCTTTATTGTACACTTGAAAAACTTAACACATAATGACTTGTATAGTATATACACGTACATATTGCCATGGACGGATGTCCATGGCAATAATGGCGTGACAGTGCTTCTCTGGATAGAGAAGCACTATCACGCACGGAATGAGGGCAGCCTATTTATATTCCATAACCGTGGTGAATGATTTCTCATAACAGCTAGGGGTATGACGCAAAACTCCGCAAACCTAAGTCTGGAACCAGCTCAGGGGGGGGGGGGGTCATGACCCCATGACCCCCCCCCTGGATTCGCCGTTGACTTACAATGGAAACGGGTTTTATTTTGACATTTCTTTCCCACCTCCCTTTTCAGGGTTCCGTACCCAAAGGGTAAAAACGGGACCCTATTACTCCTACGACTCCACTGTCCGTCTGTCTGTCACCAGGCTATATCTCATGAACCGTGATAGCTAGACAGTTGAAATTTTCACAGATGATGTATTTCTGTTGCCGCTATAACAGCAAATACTAAAAACAGAATAAAATTAATATTTAAGGGGGCTCCCATACAACAAACGTGTTTTTTCGGCGTTTTTGCCTTGTGGTACGGAACCCTTCCTGTGCGAATCCGAATCGCACTTGGCCAGTTTTTTATATACTTGTATACAAATAATAATATTATTTGAATACGCGGTTTACTAATTTTTTTCAGCGGCTTCGCCAGCATGGAGGTCGAAAATAATCCCACGGGTACGTACTACCGAGACAAAAAGTGGTGTATGTGTTAATCCAGCGGTGCTATTCTGTAAAAATCTCACCGTGAAAACTTAGGTGAAGTAAGCGGGGAGTGCGCCGTCAATAGTGGCAATTCCTAGAAAAAACTAACTCACTTCACCTAAGTTTTCACGGTGAGATTTTTACAGAATAGACCGGCTGGTTAGAAATTATATCTGTGTGCCAAATTTAATCCAAATCAGTTCAGCCCTTTTTGCGTGATTGAGTAACAAACATACAAACATTCACATTTATAATATTAAGAAGGATTACTAAGTAAATATTACCTTCCATGTTTGTTGTTATTTTATGCTTATAAATCTTTTTACAGTTCAACAACATCATTTTTAAATATGGGCCAATGTATATTTTCCTTAAAAACTTTCGAGTTGTCATTGAAAGTGCAGGTAGGCACTATGAAAAGATACAGTTCACGATATTGAGAATAGATAGAGGATCTATTAAACACAATCTACACACAATCACACCACTAACCACAATGAAAAAAAGGTCGATTGCAGCAGCTGTCATTTTAAGTCTTGCAATTAATATTAAATTAGAGTTTAGAATATTATAAAGTATGAATAGTCTAAAGTAAACAGTCAATTATTTGCTGAACAGCCGGTCGATTCTGTAAAAATCTCACCGTAAAAACTTAGGTAAAGTGAGTTTGTTTTTGGTAGGAATTGACACTATTGACAGCTCACTCCACGCTCACTTCACTTAAGTTTTCACGGTGAGATTTTTACAGAATCGACCGGCAGGACCAAAAAAAATATAAGCAAGTATTAAACTCAGTGATAAAGAAGAGCGCAGTACCGTTTTCAATGAGCGACTCGACGTATTTGCCTCCACACGCAGCGACAAGTCTCCTTACAACCGCGACAAGTGTCACTTAAAAGTGAGTGATACGTGACAAAACCACTGGTTTGGGGAGCGGAGCACAGTATTTGTAATCCTTCCGCCCTAATCTGAAGGTAAATAAAATTTACGACGATATGAAAATGGTTACGGGCCGTCAGAATCCGGAAAGTATGCCAAACAGTCTTGCTATGTTGAGGAGGTCAGTTAAGCTAAGCTGATTTCCTAAAAGAGCTGTGGACGCCACATAGCGTCCGCAATTTACCGGTGAATAACGTCACTAAGCGTTAATTATGAAAGTAAGTTGATGTGTTTTCCTAGGTAGGTAGGTTCGGATCCAGACAAGCGCTTTACTTTGTGTAATTTATTTCATCACCATTGCTCTCAAAAACGGTGAAGGAAAACATCGTGAGGAAACCGGCATGTCCTAGAACCAAAAATTCGAAGACATCTACCAACCCGCACTGGGTCCGCGTGGTGGATTACGGCCCACTCCCTCTCACAGAGGGAGGCCTGTGTCCCAGCAGTGGGAACATTATCATTAGGGTTCCGTACCTCAAAAGGAAAAAACGGAACCCTTATAGGATCACTTTGTTGTCCGTCTGTCCGTCCGTCTGTCAAGACCCTTTTTCTCAGGAACGCGTGGAGGTATGAAGCTGAAATTTATATCAATTACTCAGGTCTACTGTCCCTTGAAGCTGTGAAAAAATCAAACTTCTAAGCCAATGCAATCAAAAGATACAGCCGTTTATGCCGCAAATTTTCGACACTTGCAAGGGAATCAAAACCTACAGGGTGCTTCCCGTGAACTCAGAATCTTGAAATTTGGTACGAAGCAACGTCTTATAGCATAGATAAAGGAAAAATTACGAAAACCATAAATTTTTAGTTACATCACATAATATATTTTTTTTTAATAATTTTAAACTTACTACCCATTTCCTCATAAACGCGTAGAGGTATTAAATTGAAATTCATACCAAATACTCAGGTCTATAATACCTTTAAGCTGTAACAAAATCAAACTTCTATGTCAACGCAATCAAAAGAAACAGCAATTTAAGCTGCATATTTTGAAACTCGCAAGTACTCGCAAGGGAATCAAAACCTAAAGTGTACTTCCAGTCGACCTAGAATCTTGAAATTTGGCATGAAGCAACGTTTTATAGCACACATAAAGGAAAAATTCCGAAAACCTTAAATTTTTAGTTACATTACAAAATATATATTTATTTTTTAATAAATATAAACTTATTACTTTTTTCCTCATGAACGCGTAGAGCTATCAAGTTGAAATTCATATCAAATACTTAGATCTAATTGCCTTTAACCCGTGAAAAAAAAAAAATTCTAAGTCAACGCAAAAACGCAAAACGCAAAAGTACAACCATTGATACCGCATATTTTGAAACTCGCAACTACACGCAAGGGAATTAAAACCTAAAGACCACTTCCCGTTGACATAGAATCTCGAAATTTGGTAAGAAGCAATAGCTTACAGCACAGGTAACAGAAAAATTCAGAAAAGCTTAAAATTTTAAGTAGTTATACCACCAAAAAAAAAGTGATTGTAAACATAATTGTAGTTACAGCAATGACCGCGAGTTATTATACTATGTATGGGGAGGGCAACATTTTTCAAACGGCAAAGACGACCTCACTCATCGTCATTCAATCCCGATGTTTTGGTGAATGTAGCTGTATAATCTAAATGCGTTCTAACTGCTTAAAGTGTTATACTTATAATTAAATTCAATGACATTATTATATTTCTTATTGTGGGTTATTATCAGACAGCTTGACCGCCGCCGCCGCCGCCGCCCGCCGCGTTTTTAAGAACTTTCGCAAGTCTGCTGCAAGGCTAGTATAAGTGTTTCAGTTATATTATAGATAAATGATATGTGTTAATATAAAATAAAGGATTACTTAAACGATAAAGAGATCTTTGTCTTAAATTTATGCTCCTCCATCTTTCCCCATTGTAATGTTATGAATTTCATTTTGCAATAAAAATACCATAGTTATGACTCGATTGTCGTAATGAACGAACTTTGTAAACCTTGCAGGTTTGTACGGAACCCTCGGTGCGCGAGTCCGACTCGCACTTGGCCGGTTTTTCTTTTGTTTTTATAACAGCTTTAACGGCGGCCGTTATGTGGTTACACCACTCTTCACTTTATACAAAATACTGGTATCCAGCTGCAAGGTTAGACAGATCATGTTAATGATTTAAGAGTCTGACCTGAAGACCAATGATGAACGTTGTCAATTTGTATACAAACGACAAATATTTTTATCACAGTGTTAAAGTAAGTTAAGTCGTGCTAAGGCCATTTCACATACAGAGAAGGAATTAGATGGTCACCACGTTAACTCAGTGCGGATAGGTGATTTCGGACCGACGTCCAGGGCTTCCTCGCGATGTTTCCTTTTACCGTCAGTCAGAGGGGTTTAAGAAAATTAACCAACTTAGAAAGATTAAAAAAGTCACATTTGTACTTGCTGGACTCACAACATGGGGTGTGAGTACACACCCCATGTTGTGAGTCCAGCAAGTACAAATGTGACTTTATGCGAATCAGCGGTGCTATTCTGGAAAAATCTCTACGTGAAAACTTAGGTGAAGTGAGCGTGGAGTGAGCTGTCAATAGTGTCAATTCTAAATTACAATAAACTAGATTTTTACAGAATCGACCGGCAGATAAGAAACGGGCCAGCACGATATAGTATGTTTTATCTTTTCAAGTCTTTTTAATAATAATTAAATTCCAATTTCTAAAGATTGCATGTTTACGTCAAATACATTGACATTCTATCGATAGACAGATAAGCTAATCAAAAGTATCGATATCGAGAAATTCGTGAGAAATAAAATGTTGAAACGGAAATTAATAGCGTGCGTTGACTGGCTGGCTTGATCATAGATTGTAGAATTAGGTAACTACACGAAAAAAAATTATTTGAAAATAGAGTTTTTATTTTATTGATTAAACTGGTTTTAAGCAGTCTGATGCAGTTGCTGGTACACAATCTGAGATAATAAACTAAAATAACTGCAACTAAACTTTACTTGAAAAGTGATTTTTTTTTAACTTTTTGATGTTGTTTGCAGGGTTTTTTAACCAACTTAAAAAGGAGGAGGTTCTCAATTCGACGACGGAATGTTTTATTTCTTTGTACCTATGTTGTTACGCAATATCTCCGGCAATTGTAAATCGATTTCAAATATTCTTTTTTTATTGGATAGGGCATGCCTCAGGGGTCCCTTATAAATTTTATTAACCTTGCTTGGGTAGTTTTTGATTTGCTTCAAATCTTCAATAATACGTATTTATGCCACTTAGTTTATATTGATGATGTTATTATAACTTCCTGTCACTGCTATTTACATAGCAAGTAGTGTTATACGAGTTTGTGTGGGGTAAGTAAAACTTAAAAGCGAAAAAAAAAACCTTTTAAAAAAGCAATCAACTTCCAAAACTAAAGTTATTTTTCACTTTGTAGTGTCTTATTTGGAATTCGGTTGTTTTTTTTTTTTTGTAAAAAAGTTTTTTTACGTCTTTAATTTTTATGAGTCTTCTAGTCTAGGTTACATACATAAACTCACGCTTTCTTCCAATGGGGGTAGGTAGAAACTACGGAACGCCACCTGCTACGATGTCGTGAGTAATATTCACAAGTTTGGTTTCCTAAGAAAGCGGTTATCGGTCATAATATAACGGCTGTCCAAATATGCGGTTTTTGACACCTCAATGTCAAATACTGGTGAAAATTAAAGTTACAGATCATGACTGCCTTAACAGAACCGCTCTTTTAGGAAGCAGTATCTTTATTAGGGTAAAAAGAATCACCGTATAACTAATATATAATAATCGTATAACTAATAGAAAAAAAGTTTTTAACCTAAGAGGTGAGAGGTTTTAACAGCAGAGGTAACGCTGCAGTTGGTAGGTACAGTGACGTGCTTTACAGGCATTGCACGGCGGGATTCCGGAATTGGTATTTTAAGAGGAACTGGGACCACCCCTATGTGCTGATGGTGATCACAGGAGTGGTTTTAGCAAGGTAATCCCACACTCCCCGACCTCCCCCCCGGAGGTCGGCCTTTTGAAGGTTTCCCGCCGACAAAAAAAAGGTACAGTCGCACACTCTTTAACCTTGAGCCGTCCTAGCGTAGTTAATTCGCATACACGAGCGACACGCTTCGACGATAGAGGCAACTGCGGCCGTCGACAACATGCTGTTCGTGTATAAGTATTTGAGCACCGCATTCACGAGCGACACGTTGTCGTTGTCAGGCGCCGACGCGTGTCGACTGACGCAATTGCCTTTGTTGTCGACTCGTGTCGCTCGTGTGTATGAGCACTAAAAACTCCGTATCAGTGCAAAAAGATGTGAGAGTTCACTGCCCCGTTGGTCTCGTGGGGTTCTCGGTTCGATTTCCAAGTAAAGTGCAAAGGCAATTGGGTTTTTTCCATTACGAATTTTTTACCAACGCCTGGAGTTTGGAAGTTGGCGGTGTGATTCCTCTGTGCCTCGGAAAACACGATAAGCGGTTGGTCCTGCGCTTGATCTTTATCCGGTCGTGTCGGATTGCCGTCCCATTGGACTACGAGAGTCAGGGAAGAGAGAGCGCATCTCTGCGTAGTGCACTATAACATCTTCCTCGCCGAAGACCAGTCTCCGCTGAGATTGGTTCCCATGACCGCAATCCAGTCTGGAGGACTGTTATTAAAACACGAGACTGGCTGGTAATGTTTTTTTACCAATAACGTTGATTGTAGCTATTACTGTATTGAAACAGTCTGTAGTACACTTTAAAGGATTAAACAAATAAACGCAATCTCTATTTATTTACAGCTACGGCTGAGCGCACCCGTTCAGTGATCCGCCAACAGAGAATAATGATGATAGTTCACTAAATAAAAAACAGGTACATAACGTAACGCAGGGTAGGACGCCCTCAGGCTCAGTGGAGCGACGACCTTCGCAGGGTGGCTGGAAGCAGCTGGATGAGAGTTGCCGAGAATCGAGCTGAATGGCGTGAAATTTGAGAGGCCTATCTCCAGCAGTAGACTGCTGTAGGCTGATAATGATGAGGACATAACGTAACAACCATGAGAAGCAAAACAGCGCAGAGTGCTTGGAAAAGTTTGTAAAATTATAAACTGAATGTAGCTCAACAGAGGGGCTTTTTTTTTTTCAGGATGGGAAATCATCAAATGACCCCTCCCGCTCTGGGTGGAGCGGAAGGGAGTGTCAGACTCTTACTGATTAAAACCCACCCGTGTTCCTTCCTTAGCCCTTTATGTTCCGGGCCAGCGGTAACCCTTTCGGACAATCCCGCTGACCCGGCAGGCTTCGGCCCTGACGGGCCCCTTCTGATGATGCTGACATCTCCTTGAGGCGCGCGTGGAACACGTACGCGCCGTCCGGCACGAGCCTGGTCCTGATCGGACGGTGAGCTACCCATTACTCTCCGCCCGCAGGCCCGCGCCTACGGTGGCCGTGAGTCGTCGCGCGGCTCCCGACGCCCGGAGCGTCTCCCGCGGCGGCTGGGACGGAAGGCTCTCTCCCTCAGCCGTCCCGCCGCCTCCTTCGCTAGCATGACTGCTGTACCCAAAACAGAGGGGCTTATAGATAAATTATAACAGCCGCACGAGTCGATCGGGTCGTGTATTGGTGACTATTTATTACATGGAGACCCCCCCGTGCCGCAGAACGCACGTTAAGCTGCTGCCCAGCTAAATTCGTAGATCTTTGGCAGTCGTTACGGATCTAAAAGTCTGACAATTAGTCTTACCAAGGGGTGTCGTGTTACTCAGTAACTGGGTTGTGGAAGTCAGATAGACAGTCGTTCCATGTAAAACACTGGTATTCAGCCGCATCTGCTTGGAAGACTGGAAGCCGACACCGACATAGGTGGGAAAAGGTAAGGCAGACGAGGTAAGTACAGACGCCAGCACATCAAGCTACCCGAAACTGTCAAATTTTCCCAATCAACTTTGGGCCTTATGCTTTAGCGATAAAGTTGAAAATCTATTAAAGAAATTTGACAGATTGTAGTAGCTTGATGTGCTGGCGTGTGTATATACCTAATCACCAGGCTCTAACGATCTGCGGGTTAACACACTCACAGGAATAGTTTTCATTTTGACAGTTCGACAATATTCATTGCGTTGTAAATTACGTTGTTGAGCAGAATGTACAGACGCCAGCACATCAAGCTACCCGAAACTGTCAAATTTTCCCAATCAACTTTGAACCTTATGCTTTAGCGATAAAGTTGAAAATCTATTAAAGAAATCTGACAGATTGTGGTAGGTTGATGTGCTGGCGTCCGTACATACACAACTACATTATCGTCATTGAATAACACTAATATTTCAAAAGCATTACAACAAAGATGTCTTCTAACCACAATATTACAATAATGAAACATTTAATAAAGGCACGCCCGGTCTGCTATTAGATTTGCCGCGTAATGCAGCGGAGTGCACCTGTTCTGTTTATTTGTTCGTCCACCGTTATCTCTGTCTTAAATTCAATTGCTGTTTGTTTAACCGCGTTTTAGCGTAAATTAGTTGTCGGGTCGGCGGACTAAAGCACATAAGTCAAAAACATGCTTTATTTTTTCTTTGTACCAAAATTATTAATTTACATCAATACATCGGCAGACTAAAGCACATAAGTCATATTCGCTTGTTCGGGCTTGAATCTAAGTGGCGTCCTTTTTCAACCTCTTGAATCGCATTAATCTTGCGGCGTTATAAAAAACATAAGTTGAGTTATGTTAAAAGGAACACTTGAAACTCTCGGACTTCATGGACACAGAAAGTGACTTATGTTATTAGGAACGTCAAGTGCGTCGTGTTATCTCGATTTTTAATTCGAGGGTAGGTACTCAAATTATAATTTATTGCTTACAAAAAACTGAAGTGGTAACTGTAGTGATTTGGGTCACACTAGTCGAGTTAGTTTTGCTCTGATTTGTTAACAGAACAGTTGTGGTGTGTGTCATTTTATTTAAAAATATTCCCAATTACTATGGATTGTCAGCGAGGAAAGAAATTAGTTGAGATGGTGATGAGGAGAAACACAAATGTTGAAGGTAAGTTTGCCATGTGTTTGATTTAAATCAGAAAGTAATATATTTATCTTTCATTGTAGTTTTAACAGAAATCATCAGTGATTTGTTCATTTTAGCATCAATCATAAATAAATGATTAAAATAATAATTTTTTTAGCCTCTATAGTATGTTTTTATTTTTAGATGAACGAAATGAACAACAATCTACAGGGACAATAGCGGAAGAAGAACCAATGCCTTCCACATCATCAGGCCACACTGGCGTCATGTTTATTAATCGAGAAATGGATTTCTCAAGTGATGATTCTGTTCTGGATCCACATTTCGAACTCCCTGAAACAGCAGTAGATTCGTCGACATCCACCGATACTGACCGAAGAGCCGACACGCCACATGCGGTCGAAACATCTCCAAAAAAAAGTATTCGCATTACGAAACAAGAAAAGAAAATAAAACGCAACACAGGTCAATCATATAAAACATTAAAAGGTAAAGTTGTTTCCAGCAGAACAATGAAAGAGCTAGGGACGTGTCGAATGAAATGCAAAGAGCGTATATCATTGAACGATAGACAAGCACACACCCACTCCAGCCCTCAGCTCTTCTGTAGCTTTCTACAAACGCCAGTTGTGGACGTTCAACCTGACTGTCCATGACAACAAAACTGGAACAGCTGTGTGTTACATATGGTATGAAACCATAGCTGCTAGAGGAGCTAATCAAATAGCATCATGTCTTTTCAAACATCTCCAAACATACGTACCTGAGAATACAAGACATGTAATATTTTATTCTGATACTTGTGGCGGTCAGAACCGAAATTCTCATGTCAGTTCAATGTTGACTTGGGCTTTGCAGAAATTAGACATAGATGTCATAGACCACAAGTTCATGGTTCCGGGTTATAGCCACTTGGAAGTGGACACGGATCACAGCATCATTGAAAAAAAGAAAAAGAAAACGGATTTGCAGATTTATCACCCGCATGATTGGATTCAACTCATCAGATCGAGCAGTAAAAAATTTGAAGTTGTCGAAATGCGCAGTTCCGACTTTTTAGATTTTTCTTCATTGTTAAAGGGTCCATTAGTATTAAGAAACAAAGATGTAGAAGGGCGACAATTTAAATGGCTCGATAAAAAGTGGTTGCGCTATGATTCTGAATTTGGCGTAATCTCCTACAAAGACACATTGGACACGGAATGTAATTTTTACAAATTTAACTTGAAACGTCGAGTTTCTGCCATACCTGACACTATTCCTGTTATATCGGTACAGCCCTTACCGATATCAAAAGAAAAGAAAGATGATCTGATTTCTTTACTCTCCTTAATACCCGACGTTTTTCATAGATTTTATTTAGATTTGCCTTCTGTGAACAATGTACGTAATACTGACCCTGATATTTTAGATAGTGAAGAAGATGAATAAATAGTTGAATATAAATTATAAATATAGGCTAATATATAAATGATGTATGCTAAATTAATTTTACGTTCATAGAAGTAACTTTTGAATGTCAACTAAAACATAGTTTATAATTATTTTTACTGTTCTCATACACTTAAGTCACAAGTACCTACTAGGTACACAGTGTTCTTTCTAACATAAGTCACTAAAATCGCTTTTTATTATATTTTTATCAAATTATATTTACGTGCATGTTAGTATTAATTAAAAACATCTCAATATTCCAATAAAGTTGAATTTATAGTTTAACGCTATTTTTTTATACAGTTTTTAGTTGTTCCTGAAAAGTTTCACTTCTGGACTTATGTTTTTTAGTCTGCCAGCCCTAGAGTTTTTGTCAGGTTTCATTGCAGCTGTGTTTTATTTAATAATAATAAAATAATAATGACAACTTAGTATTTTCCAACAGCAGGCAGAGCTCTCTTCTCATACACAGAAGTCACGAGCATTGATCACCACGCTTGCTCAAACCGGGTTGGTGATTTTAGACTCATATCCATACTAATATTATAAATTCGAAAGTAACTCTGTCTGTCTGTGTGTCACCTTTTCACGCCTAAACCACTCAACGGATTTCGATAAAATTTGGCAGAGAGATAGATTGCATTCCGGGGAAGGACATAGGACAGTTTTTATCAACATACCTCGCGGGCAAAGCCGCGGGCGGAAGCTAGTTATCTATACATCCTGGCTTACTCACGATGTTTTCCTTCACCAATATCAGTAATGTCCAAGAAAATACTAAATCATCATCTGCCTAAAGCCTTTTCCCAACTATGTTGGGATCGGCTTCCAGTGTAACCGGATGCAGCTGAAATACCAATATTTTACATGAAGCGACTGCCTATCTGACCTCCACAACCCAGCTACTGGGTAATACGATACCCTGGGTAAGACTGGTTGTCAGACTTTCGGGCTTCTAACGAACCGTACCGACTGCCAAAGATCCACGAATCAAAGCCGGGACCAACTACTTAACGTCCTTTCTGAGGCACAGAGAAGTTTTGATATGTAAAGATGGTCACCTATCCACAGACCAACCGAGGCAAGCGTAGCTTAACCTGATCGATCGACCCGTGCGGCTACTACTTACTACTTAGCCACAAGCCCCCTCAGAAATTACTAAATATGAATTGAACAAGTCACATTGGTACTTGCCAGACCACTGGACTATCACGATCTGTGTTATTTATTGAAACCTAAAGAAATAAAGAGGGTTTATCATCAAACCGGTATAGAACTGCGATAAGTCGAAATCCGGCAATCAACCTACACCGGTATGCGTTTTCCATATTGACCAGTGTTGATTTTGCACCAGTAATCAAATGAAATGGCCAGTTCCAGCAGTGAAACACGTTAAAAATCTAGTCGCAATCTCATCTTAGCGAAAATCAATGTCAAAACCTTGTAAAAAATGTAGGGAAATTAGGGGCATTTATGACAGATTGAGACTTGAGATGCCCCTTTCTTATGACTAGTCAATTTTGTCTATCGAAAAGTCGATTTCGTAAACGTGTGATGGATAAACACACTGAATATTGTTATGGGAAATTCTGAGGGGGACGGCGCGAACGCAGTCCCCACTACCAAAAATAACGCATCCGAGTTATCCACATTAGGGATAATCGCAGGGGTCAACCCAACCGCAGTGCAATGGGAAGGCCTCGCCCTGGGGGAACCGCCTTTTTGATCACGGTATCCCCTATGCCAGGTAAGTATGACTATTTCACAAAATCGCCCGAGGGTAACGAACGTGACGTAATTGTACAGCGCCATCTAGTTTAAAGATTGGAACTATATCGCGCGGTATGTACGCGTCTACTTGGCCGTACACTTACTTAGATTGCACTGAGTACAATGTAAACAAGTCAATATATCAAGTACCTTTGGCAATACTACCGATTAAGTACTGCACTTAGTAAGAAATATTAGTAAGATGAATTGAGAACGATCAGTAACAAGCTAATGACGGATCATACCAAAGGGAATTAAGAAATCTTCTACAGTCTAATGTACTGCTCTTATAATTACAGGATCATTTCAAATTAAATACCTATAATTAACAGGCATAAAGGATTTATTTTAAAGCGTTCTTGCGTAAAAGCTTAGTATAAAATGCACTGCTAATGGAGACAAACATGGGTTTGTCAAACAAACAATGAACAATTACTATAATTCACAGTCCGTTATTGGTTAAAAGTAAATCTTGTATCTTTACCAATATTGAAGCAAAGACCTAATAGCTTTGCATAGTAGACTCTCCCATATGGAAGTAGCTACAATATATTTACATGCCCAGTTTGGCAATAAAAAATGCTACCATTAGTAAGCTAAACGATTCGTTTTCAACCGACTTCAAAAAAACGAGGAGGTTCTCAATTCGGTTGATTTTTTTTATGTTTGTTACCTCAGATCTCCGTTATTATGAGCTGATTTACAAAATTCTTTTTTTTAATGGATAAGATGTCTCCGCCGGTGTGGTCTCATATAAATTTTATTAACTTTGCTTTGGCAGTTTTTGAGTTAGCTTCAATAATACGATTTTTTCCACTTAGTTTATATTGATGAAGTATTAATAACTTCCTGTCACTGATATTTATATAGCAAGTAGTGTTATATGAATTTGTGTAGGGTAGGTACATCAAAAAAGTGAAATAAAAAACTTTTTCAGGTACTAAAAACCCAATAATAAGTGAAAAACAACTTTAATTTCGGAAGTCGGTGTCAAAAAACGAAAATCCGGAACCATCGACACTGACTTCCTAAATTAAAATTATTTTTCACTTATTATTGTCTTTTTTGGAAGTCGGTTGTTTTTTGTTTATAAAAACCGAGCATTATAAACTCACGTCTTCAAAGTCAAAGTCAAAGTCAAATCATTTATTTCAAATAGGCACATTAAAGGCACTTTTGAACGTCAAAACTTACAGTAAAATTGAATTGATTCTAGTCGCCCCTTCCAAAAGGTAGTTTTCGTATGGAGAAGAATGGGCAAGAAACTCCACCGTTACTCTTTTAAAATGTTTTACAAGGTTTTGTATACATAATATAATTATATGTGAAGACGATGCACCTAGAATAAAAGTCTACCCCAAAAAAATAATAAAAAGAGTTAAAAATTAAGCAATTACAGGTAAATCAATTATGTGATAGATACATGGTGCTCACATATTTACAAATTATTTACAAATATTGGAAAAGTAGATGACCTTTCTAGAACTCTAACAAGGGTGTGAGTTACTGTAGTCACAGATTGTAAAAATCAATGTCATAAAATTTAAAAAAAAATATTAATTAAATTAGGAACCAGTTTGATTTTGTCTAGACACTAGATTGTCCTATGGAGCAGGACCAGCATGTTTCCAACATTCTTATCTTGGATATAATCCTCTAATTTGTAATATCCCTGTTTACACAGTGTACTTTTAATATGAGTTTTAAATTTTCTTTCATTTAATTGCAATATATCACAAGGTATTTTGTTGTAGCATTTAACACAGTACCCCATAAAAGATGTATGTACTTTAGATAATCTGAAAAAAGGTTGATCTAATTTATCTTTATTTCTAGTGTTAAAATTATGTCTATCACTTACTTTATTAAAAAGATGTTGATTTTTTCTTACATACATAATATTTCCTTCTTCCCACGGGGGTAGGCAGAAAATACAGATCGCCTCCTACGTTCCTTACATAATCCTTTTGCTTACATTTGGGCATACACGCACGCCGGTTGCAATTACTACGCACTTTATCAAAAAACACCATTTCGCCCGTTATGTTAAAGTCCCATGTAATAGGTCCCATAAATTGCCAGCAACAGGGCACCATCCAGTCTCCGGGTTGCTACTGAGAAATTCCAGGTGGAAAAACCCAGTAAGACTTTGTCGACTCGAAAATCGATCCCAGGACTGCAAGACAAAACAGACACAATTACTTGTGTAAATTATTTCATCACCGCAATGGTGATGAAATAATAACTGAACAGACAGTTGTGCTGCTGGAGAGTTTATTGCGTCACTTCTTCTTTCCAGCACTAGGAAGTGGTGAAGGGCGTTTTACGGGTTACTATCTTATGAAATTTTCACGTTGAAAAAGTGCTGATTCTCAGCCAAGTTTGAATAAATTACTTTTGATTTTGATTTGATTTTTCGAGAGATGAGACGTCTCGGGAACCAAACCCGTTTCTGAGAAGTCTCATCTCTCGAAAAATCAAAGTTCTCGAGAACCAAACCCCTATTTCCAGTAAGCACACACACGTATGTAGTTCAAAACTTCGTATTTAAGTGATATTGTTGCCTGACGAGCAAATATAATTAATATAGTAACATAATAGTGTAGGGACGGATTAGAGTTCCCTTGACGACGAATTATGAGTGTGAAGTGTTAATTGCTAATCACCACTCCCATTTAAGTGACATTTTAAACTAATTAAGAGTTAATTGTTTAACTATTTGATTATGTTTACTGACACGTGAGGTCAGTGATATTATTAAAACTGCCAAGGATGGCAATATATCTTTTCACCGTTCTTACTTTGCGGACTTTGAAAGGAGAGAAGAGATGATTTGACAACCATTCTATTTTCTACTAACCTACGGAAATTATAAGTATACTAGCTGACCCGGCCACGCGTTGCTGTGGCTAACGTTTTTGTACAATAAAATAATATTGCGATTATAAATGGAGATGTGAGCTATCCTATCTTTCAAGTTGGATCAAACTGCACACGTACGTGTACAAATTTGATTAAAATCGGTTAAGTAGTTTAGGAGTCCATCGCGGACAAACATCGTGACACGTAATTTATATATAATATTAAGATTTAAGTTTTAGTCCGCAGCTTTTGGGAGCGGTGGTGATCCACTTCATTGAATCCAATAGTGTTAATGTAGGCAACTTAGGTAAGCATTTGAATATTTTTTGCAATACCTAAGATATTTTACTTTGACTGGACTGAAATTGGCCGGAATGCGTTTAGGTATGTTCAGTCAAGGAATAAATATTTAAGCACGAGATCAGTACTGGTCCAGTGGTAACGGTCGTGACTTACGAGTTGCAGGTCGTAGGTTCGAACCCTGACAGGCGCTTAACATTGTGTAAATTATTTTATCACCACTGCTCACAAAAACTGTGAAGGAAAACATCGTGAGGAAACCGGCATCTTCGAGAATCAAAATTTCGAAGACACGTGACATCTACCAACCAGTACTGGACCCGCGTGGTGGATTATGGCCCACTGGAGACAGGACGCCCGTGCCCAAACAGTGGGACCATTAAGTATAGGCTGATTATGCTAATTCTATTTTTAAATGATTTACGAAAATGATAAGCAAAATTAAGTTTTAGTCTAAGACAAGACGTAAACTTATTTTGAAACGTCGGACATTCTTTAAGAACAGCGAAATCGCC
Source organism: Luperina testacea (assembly GCA_927399505.1). NCBI lineage: Eukaryota > Metazoa > Arthropoda > Insecta > Lepidoptera > Noctuidae > Luperina > Luperina testacea. Next base: position 6,822,043 of record OV656777.1, on the reverse strand, counting down.
CCAGCATTTCTGTGTTTGAAAGTTTAAACTGAAAGAAAGTTTGTTACAAAAAAACAAAAAAAAAACAACCGACTTCCAAAAACACATAATATGTGAAAAATTACTTTTATTTTGTTTTTTGCCATCGACTTCCGAAATTAAAGTTATTTTTCACTTATTATGTGTTTTATTTTATTTGGAAAATAAACGTTTTCGGAAGTCGGTTGTTTTTTTTTTGTAATAAACTTTTTATTTTTCACTTTTTAGTTGTGCTACCTAGGTTAATTCTTATACTTTTACTTGGTAAGTAACAGTGACAGGAAGTTATTATAACAGCATCAATAAACACCAAGTGGAAAAAATAGGTAATATTGAAGCTAACTCAAAAACCAATCATCAGAACTTGACCAATATGGGACCACTCTATAAGTTTCAAATAAAAGAAGAATTTTTCAAATCGATTGTCGAAAAAAAAAATACATCCGAATTGAGAACCTCCTTCTTCTCTTTTTGAAGTCAAGAAACAGCACTTGTGTTATATTTTGGAATCATTTTCCTCACCCTAATTGGGTTCAAACTTAAGTGAATCTATTGATAAATGAGTTAATTGTTAAAGGAACAGCTGCGTCTTATTAATTGATTTCTTCAATACTTTAAATAATGGATTTGTAATTTTTGACTTAAATGAAATTGTTTATTCCGTAAATAGGATATCGAAATCACTTCTTCAAGAAAAAATAAGCTAGATGACTTCGACATTCCTTATCTGACCTGTCTATCTACCCTGAGAAGAAATGGCGAAACAAACTTCGGGGTCAAAGTCTCTTTTAAAATCCAGACATAAGCTTGGTCAGATCATGTGAGGACCAGTGGCGGTACCTTCATAGAAGCCGAAAAGTCCGGCTCGCCCTAATAAAATCATAATTCACAACAACAAACGTACTTAAACCTATCATTAAAAAATATATTTAAAAAAATACCAGTCAAACATTCGCAACACACGTACACAATAAGAAAATCAGCCAATCCCTCAGTTGGCCGTTTTTTTATACGTTGAAAATCTGTGGGCTTTCCCTAATTTTGACCCCTAGGCACGCCACTGGTGAGGACGTGTAGATTAGTGCTTGAAATGGTCTTTTGAGGAAAGAACCACATAGATTTGAGTGAACCTGTCCAGTTAGTGCAAATTCTTTTCAGTAATCGTCTAGCTCAACTCGGAACTTGAGGAACTCAATTTAAACTCGAATCGATTTAATAAATTCCTTAATTATTAAACAAATAAATGATTGCACTATCTGATTCCCATGCTCCTCTACACCTATAGTTTCTAATTTGGAAAGAATATTATCAAAAACTCAAGTCAAAGTGGCAATTTCGCAAAGTCGAATGATTGGTTAGTGCATTTTATTATTACACCTTTTGATGATCATCACATCACCTATTTATGGTACTTATACGTACGGCGCTGAACACCCTCATCGTCGGGATCAAACATTTCCAGATTCACGAGTTTAAGTAACGGATTAATTAGGTATAGGTACTGATGATTTCGCCGCGTTGTGTTCATGGGTTTCCAATTTATCCGAATTAAATTTAACTAGCTTCTGCCCGCGACTTCGTCCGCGTGAAATTTCTTGTTACTCCGACCCACCCCATCGCATCGCATCGCCTGCCCGCGCTATTAGTTCGTTTTTGCTTAGCATTCTTTCTGACTTTTTTTCTTTTTGCTCGGCTCCTAAAGGTCATAGCCTGATGTTAAATAGCTTATAGCCTTCCTCAAGAATTGGGCTATCAAATGCAAAAAGAATTTTTCAAATCCGACTGGCAGTTCCAGAGATTAGCGCGTTGAACCAAACAAACAAACAAACTCTTCAGCTTTATAATATTAGTATAGATTACAGCAGGCAGGGACAGTTACACGCAAACTGTGAGCATGAAATAAACACATGATTCTAGATCCCCCAGCGTAGAAATTTTAGGTCGGTTATCAAAAAAAAATCTGCAGTTTCATAGAAAAGTGCAACACCTAGCTACGCGAATGTATGGAAGAGCATATTTTTTTTAAAAAACCGACGAAAAATTTCAACGCTTGAACATGGTTCAGAATCATGTAATGAATCCATGGTAACAGGTCGCGCATCGATGTTCCTGCCACCCTGCAAATGATGATTACTCAGCTCTTCCAAACCGAAGCACTTTAAATAAAATATCCAAAGTCGACTTATTAAAATAATCGCATAAAATACTAACAATCCCATTAACATTTCAAAAGTTCACATCCTTTCAGGAAACCGAAATACAAAATAGCAAAGTACTCAAAAAGGACTTACCTGCCATAAATCTTTAATAAGTTCCGATTTATTGGTTTCAGAAGTTAAAGGGCACTCGATGAAAAATGTTTATTCACTCGACTGGTAAACTTACGACGAAGTTTTGCGGAGCGCGTCGCGAGACGTGGGTCGTGGTCGCCCGCCCGAACGCAACTGAATCCTGGCTGGTATACACCGCGTACTGGCTGGCAAGGACAGGTGTTCCGATGTCATTATTACTGAAAAATATAGCGGTCTATGGTTTTGTAATATTGTGATTGCGTTGTTGCGGTTGCTTTTTGAATTTTAGTTTGATTAGAAGAAAAGTTGTGTTAAATGGACCCACCATTTAACACCACCTCTTTATCGATCAGGTTTGCTTTAGGTTGTGTAAAAACTATATTTTTATTTACAAATACCTGTTTGATTGAATTGTTTGTCTGATTAATTTATTTATTTAGGGACAACAAACAGTAGCGTACCTAATTATAAGTAAACATAGGTTATAACTTCAAATTCAAATAGCCTTTATTAGCAATCTTGCAAACTAGTATTACAATATATTTAAATTAAGAGTTTAGACATTCGAAATCTCTAGATTGCTTTGCTTTTTAGCATAAGCAATAATCAATTTTGTCTCCCAGCCATTCTGTTTTAATTTTTGCTGTCATATTCTTGTAAATGTTTCTTATAAGTTGAATGTAGGTTATAACTTAATAATATAAATACATTTCTTAAATTTAATATCTTGATATTCAGTTTTAGAACTTCTAGTTTGTATTTGAAAATAAAGCAAGGTAATATCCATTAAATATATCTTAACTTATTAAATCTAAGATAAGCCCGTATTACAATACGGGCTGGTGTCCGCAACTCCACGTCAATACGCATATTTTGCGTGTGGTTAAATCTAATGCCAACTTCATAAAAAAAACATTTGAAAAACTATAATACTTATGAAAAAACAGTCAATCAACAACTAACCACTGAAATAGTTCAAACAAACCCTCACTTGCTAGTCTTGCTACGGCGTAGTAAATTAAGCGTCTACGACACCGCTACGAAGCTACGCCGTCTACGAGCGCCGTAGTAAAAGGTAAGCGTAGTATCGTAATGAATAATATCAATGTTTTATGCACCTTTCGCATAAAACATTGTTATTATTCATTACCACATTTTATTAACTATTATCCTTTAGTAAATTGTTAAGGTACGTTTTGTAACATAATATCAGGAGTTTTGTGACCATACGAACGATAAAGGTCTCAAGTCTCTTATGATTGAGCTCGAGGGTTTGCGGATCATTGTCGAATATCGAAGAATTTTGAAGAGATAAAAGCTTTAATATTATGTACATATAAATACACAGTGATACAATTTGTGGTTAGAGTATCTTTATTACACTAAATAAATATACGCGATTCAGCGTCACCGACCAACTGGAATCGAATATAGCCGATTCAGCGTCACTGACCAACTGGAATGAAGTATAGCCGATTCAGCATCACCGACCAACTGGAATCGAGTATAGCCGATTCAGCATCACCGACCAACTGAAATCGAGTATAGCCGATTCAGCATCACCGACCAGTTGAAATCGAGTATAGCCGATTCAGCATCACTGACCAACTGGAATCGAGTATAGCCGATTCAGCGTCACCGACCGACTGGAATCGAGTATAGCCGATTCAGCGTCACCGACCAACTGGAATCGAGTATAGCCGATTCAGCGTCACCGAGCGACTGGAATCGAGTATAGCCGATTCAGCGTCACCGACCCTAAAGAAGTGCGCCTAAAGAAGACTTCATTTCAAAAAACTCTGCAGCAGTAACACCGTAATTTCAGCTGTGTGACGCTTCACAGCGTTTGGCGATTTGCAATCTATTTGACTATGAGCTATCATAATATTGATTTACCGTAATATATATTTTTTTACCGATGTTTATTCAGATGTAGAAACGGATTTTCGTTTATAAACCGCTTTTTTTCATTGTTTGAAGAAGGAGGAAAACCTAAGTGTTCAATTATTTTACTTCAAGTCCGTGAATGCTGTGACATAGGCAATGGTATTGCAGTAGCTCATCTCGTAATTATTATTGAAATTAAAGTGTAAGTTTAAAGTATAAATTTCTTTAATAAGCATTTTTACTGTACTGAGAGCAGTGGTGGCCCAGTGGTGACGGCAGCGGTTTAGGAGTTGTAGGTCGTAGGTTCGAACCGAGGCAGGGACTTTACATTGTGTGAATTATTTCATCACCACTGCTCTCAAAACGGTGAAGGAAAACATCGTGAGGAAACCGGCATGTCCTAGAACCAAAAATTCGAAGACGTAATATCTACCAATCTGCGTGGTGGATTACGGCCCACTCCCTCTCACAGAGAGGAGGCCTGAGTCCCAGCAGTGGAAACATTATAGGCTGGTTACGTATATGATGTAAGCTCTATCACTTTAAGGTAAATCTGTTTGATGATCGCTCGTAAAGGAATGACGACGGAGAAGATTGATTCCCATAATATTATAGGAAAATCAGCGAGCGGAAAAATTTGAAAGATGTGCACTTTCCGTGTGACACACGGCTATTCTAGATTGGTTACTTTTTACGCGCGTCTACGTATTTATACAAAAATGCTTCATACACAAAATTCTTAAGAAATAAGCTGAAGCTTAATATCTTTTTAATCAATCTTTCTTTTTATTTCTGTTTCCTTTGTATGATACATAAATAATAATATACATCAATCCTGTCACCCCGTTTCGGCTTGACGTTGAGTTCTGGGACACCCTGTATAATACATACATACCTTACTAATAAACGTTGTATAGCGTCTGTATAGTTACACAACGCTTTGTCTTCTTCTTTCAAAATTCAAATGACTGACGACTGAAAGAGAGAAATCAGTGTGAAATTATTCATCTGATATAATACGTTTATTAGTAAGGACGATAATCTATACTTATAATAAATCTGTAGAAGTGAAAATTCTGTACATTGAAAATATCAAAAAAATAAATGGCAGGGGGTGTTACTATACCGACACCGAACCCAAAAATGTGATTAAAAAAATTTTTGTCTGTCTGTCTGTCTGTCTGTCTGTCTGTCTGTCTGTCTGTCTGTTTGTTCAGGCATCACGCAAAAACTACCGGTTAGATTACGATGAAACTTGGTATAATTATTCTTTAATATCCTGGGCACCACACTGGGTACTTTTTATCCCGGAAAAGTATATACAAAAAAAAAAATAATAATTTTGCGGTCTGGAACTACTGGTTCGAATTGAAAAATTCTTAAAAAAATTGTGTTGGATAGTCCATTTAACGGGCTTTTTAGAAGGCTATAGGCTATATAACATCACGCTACGACCAAAAGGAGCGGAGCGTCAATGAAAAATGTTGCAAAAACGGGAAAAAATATTCCTTTTGAGAGCTTCCGTTGCGTACGCTGCGTAAACGCTTAAAGTTACATAAAAATCATGTAGGACGCAATTGTTCTTCTATAAAAGTCCTATAAAAAAGTCCGCAACAGTATATATCTATCTGTTAAGGTTGATTAACCATTACCTTTTTTAGGGTAATCAAATTTGTTCTAAAATAATGCATTACTTGCGAAGGTGTTTTTATAAACATGATATTGATCTTTATCCAAATAAATACGTTATTCATCACAAGTATTTAATTTTGAACAAAATTACCCTTGACAGCATTTGATTTCAATGAATATCTTAGGAGATATCATAGTTTTAAAATAACTCCGCAAGGCGGCCGGCAGCTCTGCGAGGTACCATACCGCACCGCGCGGCTCAGCCGGGCCGGGCGGTCGGCTTACTGGCTACGTACGAAACCGTTGTGCTCAGCGAACTGCTTTTTTGAATTAAATGTTTTAGTAATATCTCATCCATCATCTATACCAGGGATGTTAGGGAGCTCCGTAACCGTAACCGAAACTATCGGATATCCGATATAAAAAATTATCCGTAACCGTAACCGAATCCGAAATAAAAGTTTCGGATAATATCGGATAGGGGCGGGGCCTAATTGAGACACAAGATAAAGATAGCTATGATTGTTATGTTAAACTTAAATCATAGTAAATAAATATGTGCAATGTGCATTCTAAATTTAAATCTAATTTTAATATTTTCTTTGAATACGAAATTACTAAATAAGTATAAGTAATAATTTTATTATTACATTTTCATTTTAGGTAGATTAGATAACACTCAACATTTATTTATACTCATTTTTAATTTAAATAGCTGTAATAACTCACAGCCTGATTGTAATTCCTACCAAATAGTTGCATATAAATAAAACTATTTTATTAACTATTTGTATTGTACTTTTGAAATTCCTAAAAAAATTAATAACCGTAACCGAAATTATCCGAAACTAACGGATAATCCGAAATAATTTCATATCCGTATCCGTATCCGTATCCGGTATAATAATCATTCCTATATCCGTAATTAATCCGTATCCGAAATTTCATATCCATAACATCCCTAATCTATACTAATATTATAAAGAGGTAAAGTTTGTATGTAGGGGTTTTCGAAATACCACCCCTAAGACGGTGAAATGGAGGGACTTTGTTTGTATAAAAAATCTTATTCCTCGAGTTAATAAACTTGAAACTTGGCACGAATATTTATCTAAGTAAATTATAAAGTATGGCATTTTTTTAAACTACCCATTAGAGGGGGATTGGGGGGTGTCAAAATTTGTATGGAAGAATTTTAACGAGCTGTCCGATTAATTCGAAACTTAGTATTTATACTTAAGACATAAGCAAAGCATAACGTGTATCATGGTTTTTGGAAAATGTATCCCTAACGGGGTATGGAAAAGGGGTAGTTAATTTTACAAGGAGGATTTTACTGCGTAGCATGATTAACTCGAAAATTGTTATAAATAATATAATCTATCAGTTAAATAATGACCACCCCCAAACGATTTTTTCGTATTCCATCTCTCTGGGGGTGAAAAGCAGGGATCCAGTTTATTATGAAAAATCAATATTTATTTGTTATTTTTTCTTTTTCGTTATTATTGTTCCACTGCTGGGCAAAGGCCTCCCCATATTCTTTCTTCATTTGTTTTGTAAACCTAAAAATTGGCCCGAATACTTATTTATCTAGAAATAAATGAAAAAGATCATAATTATACATAATTTTCGAAATTTTTTGGGGAAATTACGAATTTCACGCGGACGAAGTCGCGGGCAGAAGCTAGTCTACATAATAAAATAAAGCTGGAGAGTTTGTTTGTTTGGAATTCCTAGCTGGATTCGAAAAATTATTATTGCATTTAATAGCCCAATTCTTGAGGAAGGTCATAGGTTTTTTAACATCACGCTACAACTCTGTGGAGTTGAGCAAAATGTCACGACGCTAAGCTAAGTAAAAGCGCGGGCGGGAGATGCGACGCGGAGCGGTGGGTGGGGGGCGTTTTATAAAAATTAAACTGTTATTTTAGTATATTGGGTATGTTACGACTTCCTCGCAAACAAAGTCGCAGAAGCTAGTAAATAAATAACATTGCGTGTAAAATGCAGCCTTCTTTACAAGCTACTACAATCTGTCAAATTTCTTTATAGTCCAGTCAAATAAGACTTTGAAGGTTACAATAATTCCCATAGAGCTAAAAATTGGTATGAATGTTCAGAATACTATTATAAATGAATTGTGAAAAGTCCCCATCAATCCCCCTTGTGCAAAATTTTTTATTGATGGTGAAAGTTTGCAAAAATAGGTTTTTCGCGTTTTTCAGCTAAACGGTGAGTTTTACAGCAAAAATAGTTCAGACAAAAATTGTAGATCATCCGATTCTCTACAAAAAATGTATCCACACTTTTTTCATAATTATTGCCATTTCCGTGATATAGCGGTTGAAAGAATTGAAAAAAATATTGTATTCGTAATATGCACGTTAATGTACTTTTATATACATGTTTGAACCGTTATACGAGTAAACATATGAGTCCCTGTCTTTTTTTTTTTTTTTGTTTAGCCTGCGCTGTCCCTCTCCTGGGCAAAGGCCTCCCTCCACTCCTTCCATCTTTCGCGAGCCCGCGCGTCCTCCTTCCAGTTTTGATTTTTTTACTTTCCACGACCACATCGCCAAGGTAGCTAAGGAATCCTACCAAAGATTGGGTTTCGTTTTGCGTAATTGCCGTGATTTTCGCAAATTGGAATCTAGCTCCTGCGTGTGGAATCCACACGAAAGTACCTACGTACTTATATTGGAAAAGGTACAAAAAGCTTTCCTTAGGTTTCTTTATAAGCGTAAACACGGCTATTACCCATACCTCTATCGGACTAAATTTCTACTGGGATGCCTGGGATATAACTCGTTAGAGGTAAGGCGAGCAAAAGACCAGCTCACCATAGCCTGTAAGACGCTCCGTGGCAATATTGACGCGCCTGATCTACATGCTGTTCTGGCTCGCTTCTTTGTGCCAGACAACTACTGCCGCGGCAGAGGCACAGGCTGTTTGCTGTGCCTCCATGTCGCACAGTTGCGCGTGCTAAGTCCCCAATACCACGTACTCTGGCCGCACTTAATGACCTCTTGGACTCTAATCCAACAAACGATCGGTTTGCGGACGAATGGACGAAGATTTTGTCGGCATGTCAGAAGTACTGTGAGAGGGATGTATGAAAGTGTTGTTAACATTTTATTTGATTTTATATTTGTGGTCATCCAAATCAAAAGGGACCTTATGGCGGAAATGAGTTATCTACAGAGCTGAAAACTACATAAATGTACCGAACTATAGACCCAAGTACCAACCTTCTAAACACCTTTATTTTTTACGAATTTTTGGACGACCACATTTAATGTTTTATGTGTACCCTATGTGTAAACTGTCTTTAACTTCTGTAATTGGTTGTAAACCGTTTTAGTTAAAGAATAAATAAATAAATAAAATAAAATTGATGGAACCTATCCAGCTCGTCCCGCCATCTCCTACGTGGTCTGCCGCGACCCCGCCTCACTGTCTTATACATACAAAATACCAGACATCTGTAAAAATTCATGTGTAGTGTCGAAAAAATTATACTCGAAAAAGTAGCATTGATACCGTGAAAAGACGGCGCCAAGAAGAAGAAGCTGGTTCATCAAAAATAAGTCCTCCTCGTACTAGAGCACGAGTAAGCGAAACTACATTTTGCTTCAATCAGTGTTGTTTATTTTGCGGCAATGAATTAAATGAAGAGTTGGAGAAGAAAAAAGCACTGCAGTACCGACGTAAGATTTATGTAGTTTCACTTACTCGTGCTCTAGTACGAGGAGGACTTATTTTTGATGAACCAGCTTCTTCTTCTTGGCGCCGTCTTTTCACGGTATCAATGCTACTTTTTCGAGTATAATTTTTTCGACACTGCACATGATTTTTTACAAATGTCTGGTATTTTGTATGTATAAGACAGGCACTCATATGTTTACTCGTATAACGGTTCAAAAATGTATATAAAGTATATTAACGTGCATATTACGAATAAAATATTTTTTTCAATTCTTTCAACCGCTATATCACGGAAATGGCAATAATTATGAAAAAAGTGTGGATACATTTTTTGTAGAGAATCGGATGATCTACAATTTTTGTCTGAACTATTTTTGCTGTAAAACTCACCGTTTAGCTGAAAAACGCGAAAAACCTATTTTTGCAAACTTTCACCATCAATAAAAAATTTTGCACAAGGGGGATTGATGGGGACTTTTCACAATTCATTTATAATAGTATTCTGAACATTCATACCAATTTTTAGCTCTATGGGAATTATTGTAACCTTACCTCTATTTTAAGGACTAATTTGACTGGACTATTAATAGATTTTCAACTTTATCGCTAAAGCAAGTTGATTGGGAAAAATTTACAGTTTCGGGTAGCTTGATGTGCTGGCGTCTGTACATTTAAAATTACCTAAGTTTAAAAAAAATCCATATAAATATTCTTCAGAATATTCTGCTTCCATCGCTAGTTTGCTTTATATGGGTACCTCTGTTACTAGCTACCCTGTGGCAGCCAGTCCGAGGCACTTAATCGAACTAGTTAGCTCAATTAATTGACTATAGTGCATGGTTTTGGCGTCTCAATAGTTCTTATGTCAAAGTTCAAATTAAGGATGCACCATCTGCTCGTACTTCCTCCGTTTTAGTCCACTAATTAGATATTATAAAGGAAACTTTATTTAGTGGATAACTATGCATGAACTGAAATAAAAAGTTTTTGTGGATAGGCAAAAACTATTTTTCCGTGTGTGTGTGTTTAATTTACAGAAACACTAGCTTCCGCACGCGGCTTCGCCCGCGAGGTATGTCGATAAAAAGATAAAAACTATCGTATGTAAGAACATACGATAGTTTTTATCTTTTTATCGACATACCTCGAAAAATTCAAAATTTGGCAGAGAGATGGATTGCATCCCAGGAAAGGTCCTGGGATGCAATCTATCTCTCTGCCAAATTTTATCGATATCCGTTCAGTGGTTTAGGCGTGAAAAGGTAACATACAGACAGACAGACAGACAGAGTTACTTTCGAATTTATAATATTAGTATGGATGTTTGTGGGAGCTTAGCTTGCGAGGTAGATAAAATTAATAGAGAATGGTCCACAGTAGGCCTGGACCACGGGACCCTACAGGGTTCTGAAAATTGTACTTATCCAAATGTACTCGCAGAACAAACTTGTCGTTGTCAATAGACTTATTTTTCTTTCTTTCTAGTTTTAACTGGTTTGTGAAATACTTAGTCCTTATTTTTATAATGCTTTAAACTCCTAGCACGGTGTATAAACACAGTGTGGAGCGACCGATGTCTACGTCACCACAGAGTACTAATCGAAGTGCGATAAATCACGTCCAGACGTCAGGAGGCGCCGGCGATCATGTTACAACTATCACTTATTGTGATAGGGTTTTACGGGTTAACAGAGTTACTATAGTAAATTTGCGCAGTGCTTCACACCCCTACCCTATTTCATATTAAACAAATAAGTATCAACTTTATTTCAATGATAATTAAGTTGATTTCAGAGTGACTAGCACTATTGAAAAAGTTATAAAAATGTCTGAAGTTGTAGCGTAAACTGAACTATATTGTGTAGCAATTAAAGTTATTTTTCCATTAATTCATATTTGTTTACATTTTTGGCAAATAAATCGCGAACGCAGATTACAAAGGCTACACCCTGATCGCCCCATTGGTTTCGCGGTTGCAAGCGGACTGCTGAGGGGGCAATTTATTATCAATTTTTCCATTGGGAACTTTTTAGTAACAGCCCAGAGTCTGGAGTTGACGGTGTGATACATCCGTGGTTTGGAAGGCACGTTAAGCCATTGGCCCAGCGCCTAATCTTTCTCCGGTCGTGTCGGATTACCGTTCCATCGGACTATGAGAGTGAGGGAAGAGAGAGTGCACACCGGTGTCTGCGCACACACTTATGCACTATAAGTGTCTAAACTAAACACTATGTCTAAAATGTGCTTCTAAACTGCCCGGTGGTCGCCCCGTATAGGGCAAAGTACTTCGGTAACCCACGTACCCTACATGAGACGGTCAGTAACATCAAGGCGTTGCTGGCCTTCCTTGAGGAGCTAGGGTAGATCGAATGATCGATTTTCCCACCCGTACGCAAAATACGCGCATTGACGTGGAGTTGCGGACAACGGCCCGTATTACCTATTACATATTAAGTGTCTAAACACACTATGCCGAAGTTACGTTACCGAAGTTCGGCATGATTACGCCTGCAATGTTATTTGAATTACTGGCGACACATTATGCCTAAATTACGTTGCGTTAAATAGCATTGCAGGCGTAATTATGCCGAACTTCGGTCGCGTAACTTTGGCATAGTGTGTTTAGACACTTATATGTACCGCGTCGACGGTTGGTCTCCACTGAGATTAGTCGCCATGGCCGAAATTCGGTCTGAATACAATTATTTTCAATGGAGGTACTCGTACCATTGAAAATAATTGTACCTCTTGGGGTTTCGCTAAAAATTGAAGAACAAAAAAGGCCGTCTGTTGCGTATACGCTACGGACAGTGCTTGACTGGGTTCGAACCCACGACCCTGGACACTGGGCCATCACTGCTCAACTTTAGTTCTCTATTAATCGTAAAGGGTATTTAGGTATGCAAAGCGTCTCACTTACCAATAATTTTGCTTTATAAGCAAGACGAATTTAATTACAACAATATATTATAAACCCTTTACGGGCCGATGGTTTTTGCTACAAAAGGAATATTAAAATGGCTGCCAAAGCTTTAATATTCCTCTGTTATTTTATTTTACCGAAAGCCTATTGGGTTCACCAATATTTGATAAGGAAAACGTGCTTTTTCAGGTAAAAAGTAGGTACTCATACTTAGCTGATTTTTTCATCATTTGGATTAAAGGTTTACCTACTGGACTGCATTTTAATTATTTCTGCTTGTGAATCGCGGCTGCAGTTTCCTGCCATAAACAAATAAATAAAATTGAAGCGTCTGTTTGTAATTTCAAAATAATAACTTTTTACTAAATGCATATGACAGTATACAAGTTACTTATAAAAAAATCTTTCACCCTGTCTGTTTTTTCCGACTAATCCTCCAAAACGGCTGGACCAATTTTGAGAGGACTTTCAGTTTCAGTGTTATAAAGAGTAACTTAGACTACTTTTATTTTAGAAAAAAGAATTAGGGTTCCGCGCAAATAAATTAAAACCCATGACATCCAATATATGCCTTTCCACGCCTAAACGACTGAACGGATTTCGATAAAATTTGACAAGGAGATAGATGGCATCTTGGTGAAGGACATAGATAATTTTTTGCCCCCGGTAGCACATTCCCGTGGCATAATTTTGGACAAAAACGCGGGCGAAACCGCGGGCAGAAGATAGTAATTTCATAAAGGTATTATAGGTAAATAAGAAAGAAAATACGTTTATTTGCGGCAAACTTGACGCATAAAAATAAAAAAACACAAACAACAGAAAAACAAAGTAACAATGACAGGTACACATTGATTGTGCCTATCTGTCGCTCGCGATTTTATCGCGTGTCGCGCCTGTTTGTAGGAGCCTTTAGTATCGTGTCCTGTGTGTCCTGTAAACAGCTGCACGTTACAGAAACTGATGGACGCTAGTGATGGCACCGTACCGTAACACGTATTCTGGGCCGGTTCAAATTTAAATAAATAAACAGAGTCCTCCAGACCTAATTTCAGCCATGGCGACCAATCTCAGCGGAGACCAGCCTTCGGCGCGGGAGATATTATAGTGCACAAGTGTGTACGTAGACAAGGTGCACTCTCTCTTCTCTCACACTCATAGACCGATGGGACGGCAATCCGACACGAGCGGAGAGAGATCAGGCGCAGGACCAACAGCTTAAGATGCTTTCCGAGGAAAAACCCAATAACACTGACCGACCCAGAAATCGAACAGAGGACCCCACGCCCAGCAGTCGCGCTTGCGACCACGAGACCAAGCTTGGCAGTTAGATTGCCGAGTTCCCAGGGCCAGATTAACCATCTCGGGGCCCCTAGGCACAGCTCGTTTCGGGCCCCCCCTTTTTCATACCACAACAACGCAATTTGGCTTTTACCTTATAATGTGAAAAAAAGTTTCACTTTTACCGTGGTTTCATAAAACCACAAAATCCCCTTTTTTTTCATTTTTTAATCGGAAGTGCTGGGCCCCTGGTCATAGTGGGCCCCTAGGCACTGGCCTAAAGTGCCTTATGGATAACACGGCACTGCGAGTTCCTTTAGATTGCCATCGACACGTTAAGAAGAATAAAACAGCAATTAAAAAGTCTTCTAAACGTTTCAACAACTTGCCTTCTAAGCCATAATAATTAATAAAACATTTCAAAAGCTGCAGAGTGAAAAGCTTTAACAGATCATCTGACCATAAATCGCCGCGATTCTCGTTGGATAGACGATTACCAGAGACAATAGAGGTGCACGCGATTAATGCGCATCTCGAGACGAATGTCCGTTGAGAGCCGGCGCCGTTCGCGATAATCACTGGTCTTAATCACCACCATATTTGAATAATAGTTTCATTTTCTTGAATGAGATGTGTATTTTTCTTAGAGCTGATTTTACCAAAGTCAGAAATCTTTTATTCGTGGAATAAAATGGACATCTGACAGTTCTAGTATGGAAAAACTGTCAAAATTCAAAATTTATTCTCAGGAGATGACTTAAGTATAAAAGTTTGGTGGAATTCATTCTTAATAGTTTAGTACGATTTTGTGCAAATTATATTTAGCACGCTAGACGTTTTTATAATTTTTACGTGACGATAATATATGTATCATCGTGGACGTCCTCGGTATAAAGATATCACTAGGAAGTAAACTGTATGGAAATAAAGCATCTAAAACGTATAACGTTATCATAACGTTATATATCGTGCACGTATTTCCATATATTTTATGGACATGGACGGCGACGTATACGATAATATCGTCACATTAAAAAAACACACAATAGGTATCCTTAAGTCACAACAATCAACAGCTAAATTACAACAACAACCTAAGATTTAAAATAAATCCACCTAGGTCTTAATGGATTTCAGATTAATCCGCCCCGTTCAGCTGATAACACCTTCATTTTGTATTGGATCTAACTGAATAAAACTCAGAATTGCGAAGCACCTGGACTCCTGTAATTATTGAAGATGTAACAACGAAGATCTGTAAAAAGGTACTATGTCGTTTATCTCTTCATATCTTACTAATTTCTATACTAAATCTATATTTATCAATACAGCAGTGCTATTCTGTGATCATCTCACCGTGAAAACTTAGGTGAAGTGAGTTTGTTTTTGCTAAGAATTGACACTATTGACAGCTCACTCCACGCTCACTTCACCTAAGTTTTCACGGTGAGATTTTTACAGAATAGCACCGCAGTAGTTCTGAAGATTACCCCCTACATACATACTCACTAATTGTTTTATAATAATAAGCTTCTTCCCGCGATTACGTTCGCGTGAAACATTGTAAGATAATAATAAATAAGATAATAATTAATAATAAATAATAAGATCTGCTTTTATTTTTTTTAGGTTTCTTACCCTTATTTATTTCTGTAACTGCCCGTGACATCATAGCGGGCCCTATCACAAGGTAAGGATAATTTACTAAAATTGTAAATTTGTCACAATCAAATTATTAAAAAAAAAAAACACTGGCACTCCGGTAGTGCCGACAGAAGTGAAAACTTGAACAATTACGAGTGTATTTTGTGAATCGTCTTATAAACAAAACACGCGTGTTAAGGTGTGTTCCTTATTTTATAGGGTTTTTTGCAAATCAGGTATGATGACCAAAGTGACTGGTTTATTCTTCTCGTGAAAGGAATTTATTCAGATTTACAAATAAGCACACAGGATAGACTTCAGTTCGTGGTGTTGGTCGCGGCAGTGGTAAGAGAAGCAAGCCGCTCGCATGGAGGTCGTCGTCAGTTATATATCCGTGGTTCAGCGCCATCTCGTCGTTGTTGGATGAACTACGTAGTTAGTACGCGAGGCCCTCGTAGTTCTTCCCGATGTGCATAGATGGCGCTGTCCTCAACAACGCGCGTCTTACGTTTTACGTCTTACGAATTTTCGATCAGGGTCACGTGACCTGACGCGAGTTTAGAAGTTTTTACCCATTCCAAAAAAAGTACACAGCGCCGCTAAAGAAGTTTTCACTTCAAAAATATTTGCTGTTGGAAACAGAATTGACCGTGACGTATGTCGATGTATGGGACATCATCCAACATGTTTTTCAACTGCAATGTATTATTATTATTTATTTTAATAGTTTGTTAGTTACATACCTACTTAATTACAATAGCCATATCCATTCTA
Source organism: Luperina testacea (assembly GCA_927399505.1). NCBI lineage: Eukaryota > Metazoa > Arthropoda > Insecta > Lepidoptera > Noctuidae > Luperina > Luperina testacea. The sequence continues at coordinate 6,805,885 of OV656777.1, read as the reverse complement.
TTTCTTAGATACATGGACTAAGTCGATATAGCGACTACAATGTTTAGTTTGTTTTTGGGATAAAGCCATCCCAACTATGAAATCCACTACGCTAGTAATATACATATAAGTCTATGACTTGCCCGCTTTTTTCCCGAATATGCTGTCAACGTCATTCAAGTGCCAAAAGATCGTTGTAGCAATGTATTTACTGATAGTTTCTCCTTTTGGTGGATTGGTTTCCAGTTTACAGTAAGTTATCAGATTGCGGTAGCTCCCGTCGGGGCCGTCATTACACGGGACTATTGTCACGCGCCGCACACATCTTGGGAATTCATCCGCGGCCTCGAATGACGTGTGTCAGCGAGCGGCCCGAACGCTGCGTTTTTTATTGAAGTACAGACAGCACATCAACCTACTACAACGTGTCAAATTTCTTTAACAGATTTTCAACTTTATCGCTAAAGCATAAGGTTCAAAGTTGATTGGGAAAATTTGACAGTTTTGGGTAGCTTGATGTGCTGGAGTCTGTACCTACAACTTCTTCAGGCGCACTTTGTGTTCTTTCTGGACAGTGAACGTATCTATGTATGTACGTAAAATACCTTGTATTCAGCTACATTCGGTTAGACTGGAAGCTGAGCCCAACACAGTTGGGGAAAAGTAGGCAGATTGATTGATATTTTTTTGTTGGAAGAACTCCTAAAGATACCGGCAAAGAATTCTGTAATTTTTTATTTACTTCATTGTTCATCAACGTCATTTTGTCAACCGAGCCATTCCAATACACTGATATAATAGTAGCTCATTACGAAAAACAGGAAAATCTTTTGATCGGGGCATTGTTTCTATAAAACTTAGTTTTTGTTTGTCTTTTTGAGAGAATGAAGTATACAAACATAACATAAAATATCTTTGTTTTGTTGAACGAAAATTCTAACAAGAATAGGTACCTACTTAGTTTTTATCAAAAGTGCGAATAGTTATTATTGTGAACGTGGTGAAAAAACACCCTATCCTCAAAAATAATATGGTAAGTACATATTAGCAAAATATGGGAAGTATTCACAAAATATGGTTAGTTTTACCAAATATGGTAAGTACTCCCTAAACATGGTACTTACTTAAAAAACTTAAGTAGGTACCATTTAAATTCCAAAATATGGAAAGTATTCATAAAACATGGTAAGTATTCTTAAAATATGAAATGTTCAAAATACGCTATACAAAGAATGTTCAGGTACTATGACCATAAACTTGGACAATTATAATGTGACTGCAGTAATTAAGAGAGAAGCATATATCACACCAATTCCAAATGTACCATTTCAAACACCAATAAAAATTAAACGCAGCATTTGAACCGCCAATCAGGCGCTTACCTTAGGACAGCGGGTGCTGGCGGGTGCTGGCGGGTGACGGCGGGTGCTGGCGGGTGCGACCGCGGGTATTTTGCGGCTATTTCAATTATACGTCTTATGAAATAGCGGGGAACGGTGTCTCTTTCGCCTGTGCTCGCAATATCGCGCCGATGCGATGGCCGATTGGAATTTATGTTGGAATGCTCCGTGTGTTATGAGCGGAGCGGAATATAAGGATTATTATGCTTTAGGCGCACTTTATGCTCTTTCTGAACAGTGAACGAAACTGAACCGTCACGCTCGGATCAGTGACGCTGAATCGGGTATACCTACTCGGCTCCAGCCGGTCGGTGACGTTGAATCACGTATTTGTTGCAGAAACATAACGTAGTTATCACTTCAAATTAATCTTTGCGATTCGTGTGCGTGGCATCGAGACCTAACATCATCCCAAAATTCCGATTCTTTGCATAGATCTCGGGAAAAAACCCTGTGACAGACGGACAAAATATTAATATTATAACATTTATTTGAATACAGTTCGTCAAAATACAATTAATAACAAAATAAAAAAGTGAAATAATGTTCTAACTACAATAATATGTGCCTAACAGCTGCGCCAAAATGGTTTATATCAGCATGAATGCCTCTGGTCTGGTCTGGTAATTTTTTTCGTAAAAACGCTCCACCTCTTCCCGCTACCCGATACCGCTCCGCTAAACACAGTGGCAGCTACCGAAGGCACCTCACGCGCTCGACACCGCGGAGAATGAGAGATATAGCGGGACGAACAGCTTTTTAAATTCAGTCCATGGACGCTTAGCGGAAGGACGTCTCATTTATTAGAATTTTTCATTTCTTATTGGTATTTCTTTTGAAAATTATGCCTCCTATTCATTGGGGATTATTTGGATGTTAGAGTCTTATAATTAAATGCAGCTGGTGAGGAAAAATGTTTGAGGTAGTATGTAGATACTTTTTTTTCGGTATGGAAAATCATCAAATGACCCCTCCCGCTCTGAGCGGAGCGGAAGGGAGTGTCAGACTCTTACTGACTAAAACCACCCGTGTTCCTTCCTTAGCTCTTTATGTTCCGGGCCAGCGGTAATCCTTTCGGACAATCCCGCTGACCCGGCAGGCTTCGGCCCTGACGGGCCCCTTCTGATGATGCTGACATCTCTTTGAGGCGCGCGTGGAACACGTACGCGCCGTCCGGCACGAGCCTGGTCCTGATCGGACGGTGAGGTACCCAGTACCCAGTACTCTCCGCCCGCAGGACTGCGCCTACGGTGGCCGGGAGTCGTCGCGCGGCTCCCGACGCCCGGAGCGTCTCCCGGCTGCTGGGACGGGAGGGTCTCTCCCTGAGCTATCCCGCCACCTCCTGCGCTAACATGACTGCTTCGCAGAAGGAGGTGACTACTTCCCACTCCCTCTCGCCCCGGACCATGGCTTGAACCAGGGCCGGACGCGAGAGGTCGCCGCCGCTACCGATCACCTCTACGAGGACACGGACACGGCGGTGCTCCGCCCAAGCGGGGCAGACTTCCAGCGTATGCTCCACCGTGTCCTCTGGGCGATCCTGGTAATGGTGACACCCGGGCGTTTCCTCCGTCTGATGATGTGCAGAAACCTCCCAAAACATCCGAGTCCGGTGAGGACCTGCATCAGGCGGTAGGTGAGGGTGCCGTGACTCCTCTCTAGCCACTCCTCAAAGAAGGGTTTTATCGCCACTATCGTGGCGTGCCCTAGTAAGAAGGTACTTAGGTAAAGTTTTACATAATTATCATTGGTTTGTACCACACCTTACCTTACTGACTTGGAATTTTGTTTCTGTCACGTTCACAGAGGAAATATAACATTTTGACACTAAAGTTATATTATTGAGGCTCCATCCAAAATCATGATCCAATGATTGCATCTACAATTAAATTTAACCTAAAGTGAGTCGTATACCGGTGTAATACCAAATACATGTCGGCCGGTGCCACCGTCGCCGCCGGTAGCAATCTATCTGGTTCAAGATTAAGCCGGGAAGCCGGCACTAACATCGTTAACCGAGCCATTAAAATTAACATCCCTACCTGTTGATTACAACCACTAGCGAGGGTTTAGTTCTTCGGCCTCTGTTTAACTTATGGTCCACGATAAGTTAAACAGAGGCCGAAGAACTGAACTCCAGTTCAGCCTCTAAAAGACGTATTATGGACTAGATGTATTTGATTGTCTATAATTTATGTTCCATAATTAAATAACAATGTAAAGCTACTCTATAAAGTAAAGTACCCAATGTGAAATTTTATGATTTGTGATTATAAACATAGCATACATAATCACCTTATAATGTTGCCACTGCTGGTACACATGCCTCCTCTCGGTGAGAGGGAGTGGGCCATTATGTAGGGGTCAAAAACAATTTTTTTTTCACATAAAAACTTTTACGGAAACTCTCTTTGTTGTATCCATGACCAACACAACATTGACAATTCAACCAACTGACATTGTCAATCAAAACTTTCCGTGAAAACTACACAAACCACAAAAGTGGTGTTTTATTTTTAAATTTTTTACTCGTGTTTACAAAAAAATCAGGTACCTATCTCACAGTTTTCTATACATTCCTGTGCTGTAGCTGACATATGGTCAAAGTGTTTTACGAGATCTTCTATAATTATTTCTATGTATCGGTATCTGTTTTCGGTATATCATTCAACTTCACCCCAACCCCCAAAGCCCTATTTATGTACCTTCTATCTAGGCAATACCAGGGCTGGACACATCTACCATATATCAGACTATCAATGGACCTAACTTACGACCCAGTGGGTACCGCTTATGGCAAACGATATCGCGACAGCCCCAGACGGAGAGGCGGGATGAGCTTGACTCCTCTAACCGCTTAATCACAGCTAATGATATACAAATTATTTTCTATTGTAATGGGCCGATAGCGTAACAGCCGGCATTGAGTGGTTTATGAAGATTGGTCCTTGGCATCTCGGGATAAAGAGGTGGAAAGAGACTAGGAAGGCGTCTGCTCAGCAGTGGAATATTAATGGCTAATAATAACAATAATAGGCAATACCATGTGAGACCACCACCCCTATCTGTGTTAAAGTTTAAAGTTTCAACCAGGGAACTATTATGTTTAGTTAATTTATCAACAGTTTTTAATAAAGCCACATTCACAATGTGTCCCACGTAACAATCACATGCATTACCAACATTACCTACTCTGGTACGATATTTGAGAAGGAGAAGAAAGAAGGAGAGAAGGGAGACCTTTGCCACAACACAGCCTATAGCTGTCCATTGGTGGACTAAGGCCTCCCAAGCTATGCCAAAGCCATGCATTACCTACATTACCTACTCTGCTACGATATTTGAGAAGGAGAAGAAAGAAGGAGAAAAGGGAGACCTTTGCCACAACACAGCCTATAGCTGTCCATTGGTGGACTTAGGCCTCCCAAGCTATGCCATAGCACCCTCCCTCGACATGCATTACCTACATTACCTACTCTGCTACGATATTTGAAAAGGAGAAGACAGAGGGAAGAGCAGGAGAAGGGAGACCTTTGCTGTGGCAAAGGTCTCCCTTCTCTCCTTCTTTCTTCACACTGCCTATAGCTGTCCATTGGTGGACTTAGGCCTCCCAAGCTACGCCACAGCACCCTCCCTCTTCCAACTTACTTATGAAAATGTCATTGGTACTTGTGTCCCAGACAGGATGACGGAAGGCAAGTGCACGTTCGGCACGCGCGCACCTATTGACATACACATGCTCAACGAAATCATCTACAGGGAAGTCAAGCATTTTAGAAACTACAAGATTTACAGGCCTAACTTTGGATGTGAGTATAGAAGAATTGAGGTATTTCAATCTAAATTTATTGAGCTGCTGAGCCTAAGGGTCAGAAAAAGTGTTTTTTTTTTCATTCAAAGTGTCTTTATGAGCAAATGCGGTCGGAGAGACTTTTGAAAAAGCCTAATAATTCGAGGTTTGGCTTTCGCCTATTTCCTCCTCCAATATTGGACCAATTTAAAATATATTTCATAAACTGATTATGAAGGTTAATAGTGTCCCTGTGTTTTTACATTAATAGTTGTCAAATTTATATACTAGGCCCCTGTTGACAGCGGTTTAAATCGGCAATTTTGAGCATTTTTTGAGGGTTCTAGTGCTTATAAAAATAATGTATCATCAAAAAGGAAAACATAGGGACATACAAGTAGGTAATATTTATTATTATGTAAAAAATCATTGCTTTATGGTCATTAACCAGAAAAAAAACAGGCGAGAGCGTTTCTATGGAGAAACAACCACCCGCATTTCCTGTTAAATTAATTATTTACAGGGTGTCAGGGACATCGACGCACTACCTGTTACCATGGATTTAGTACATGATTCTAGACTCCCTTCGTTGAAATTTTTCGACGATTATTTAAAAAATATCTGCTGTTTCCTCCAAAAATATATGTGTATTTTCATGTTTTATCTTACATCGTAATTTTTTGTAGGTTCAAAATCATGTACAGACGACAGCACATCAAGCTACCCGAAACTGTCAAATTTTCACAACTAACTTTGAACCTTATGCTTCAGCGATAAAGTTGAATATCTATTAAAGAAATTTGACAGTAGTAGCTTGATGTGCTGGCGTCTGTACTAAACCTATGGTAACAGGATTGTGCGTCCGTTGTGCGAATTTCTCAGTAGCAGCCCGGAGTCTGATCTAGGACGTTTTATGCCAATAGACTCGCCCCTATTCAAAAGCACTGGTATTTAGCTGCATCCGGTTAGACTGGAAGCCGACCCCAACATAGTTGGGAAAAGGCTAGGCAGATGATGATGAGACTCGCCCCCTATTTTTTTTTTAGGATGGGAAATCATCAAATGACCCCTCCCGCTCTGGGTGGAGCGGAAGGGAGTGTCAGACTCTTACTGACTAAAACCCACCCGTGTTCCTTCCTTAGCGCTTTATGTTTCGCCTCCTATTACATGGGACTTGAACATACCCAACAACATGTTGGTGTACCATAGGTAAACCTCTATCTAATCTTCGAGGACTTCAGGCATATGTTATGTTATTTTCGTTCGCAGCCATACCCGTGACCGGCAAGTTCTACGCTTCCCACGATCAGTTGAAGGCGGAGACTAAGGAAGAAACAAAGAAGGTGCAGGATTACCACGACAACGTGGCGCAGACCAGAGCCAAAGGACCACGCAGCAAGTATGACTCGCCGGCTACCGAGAACCAAGTGTAAGTTGGTAGTAGTAAGTTTTGGTTGTTGGTGTATCTGTGAAGTTGAGCTCGACGGGGTAGTAGGTACACCGTACAGTGGGACTACTCTCTAAGTACGTCAACGAAGATACGGGCCCGTCCGAATGTAGTACGAAGCATCAGAATGAAACCTACATCTAGTTTCAGGTGGGTGAAAACACATCGGCAGCAGAGACGGCGGTCAACCCGTGGTGTCATTCATTCTTAGCACGGGCCCCAAACTAATCTTATGTCCGTAGGTGATACGTATTAGAATTCGACCATAACTTCGGCCGGAACTACGGATTACGTGCTTAGGGAGTAGACCTCCAGAGCTGTTGCCGCCAAGCACTGTTGCTACGTTGAAGTACGGAGGCCGAAGTCCATGAGACTTTTCCGCTTTGTCTCTAGGTTGACAACGCATGTGTGCAAAGCTTCTGGAATAGATGTCCATTATCGGCGGCGAGCACTCACCTCCAGGGCCCTAATTCATTACGATTACCACTTAACGATTCCTTACGTCGAAACCACGTACAGTACCCGGCGATAAATATTGCACATCGACCTTTACCTTTTTTTGTATTTTATACAAAGAATAAAAATAATTATCAAAAGAAGCAAATCATAATTGTTTTAACAGCTCCTAATAGATACCGGACTGTTTGTATTTCGTGCGACAGAGATAACGCTCTACGAAGCCGAAATTAGCCGATTGTCTCTTTCCAAAGGTCGATGTGCAGTATTTATCGCCGGGTACTGTAAATTCCTTTCCTTATCACGACATGTGCTCTGTCTCAATCAGTCAAAAATACTTGTTCATTTTTGACAAGCTTTTGGCATTGATTGTCGCTGAGATAAAATTGCGACTAGTTTTTGAACGTTTTTAATTTCGTGAACTGGCCTTCTGACCACTGAGCTGCCTTGACCATTCACATTAAAAAATCCATTTTCCTATTGTATTTTTCACGTCTTTTTTAGACGTCGCTTAACGTACTATCGGGACAGCCTCAGAAGTGTTGCAGAAATAAAATCCAGTAATATCTCCACAGCACTTTAATCACAAAACTTACACTTTCTTGTACAACGGTTGCGCGATGTCTGTCTATCTCCACGACTGTCAGTTATAACATTGACTTCGATTATGAATACAATATCTTTAACTAATATAATGGCTATTAACAAACGATTATTCATCTACAATTAGTTGATAATTAATAATACATTTAATTATTATCATTTAGATTCGCAATGTAATATATTTCACTATAAACTAAAAATGTTTTTTAAACTGTAACATCTCCCGACCTGTTGCTACTTAATACAGTCAATACAACATCTATCTATTAGAGGTATAATAATTCCAGGATATATAGAATAATATTAATCAGACGTACGTTATACTAATTAGGCTTACAGCTCGGCCTTCCTGTGAAAGCGAGTCCCTTCGCGAAAAGAATGACTATTATCGGGATAAACAGAGTATTATTAATATATATATATATATATTAATACGTTTATTACAATTACAAAATGATTGAATTGAGAAAGGAATCATTGCTGTTATTATTATACCACAGTACAATTGGCAATGAAATAATTATTTTCATGGTCATAGAACCCAAATCAAACAGAACCTGTAGCTTGTAAACGCTACAGACTGATACTAAAACATTAATAATATATTATGTTCAGACATTGTTCTGACATACACATCTACACGGATCTGACATCTAGACATGAAACAAGCACAAATGCTGATCGAGGCTTATAATACACTAATCACACTACATGATACACTAATCTAATATAATCGAAATAATGTTATTTAATCATAGTACATTAAATTTAATAGTAATTTATTTACATTAGATTAATATAAATAATTAGTATATATTAGATTAATATAAATAAACAGTTTAACGAACAAGAACATATCTTTTATTTAGTTTTCATAAGATTAATTTTTACTCATTATCTGAACCACTTTCTTCACAACTACTTTCCAAATCTCTACTAAAAGGAGATGTCCGCTTTTTGTATGGACGTTGGTTTTTTATTCCAAGAAAAATCTAACCAGCATCAAACTCGGTTCAAATAAATACGACAAAAATATGGAACTCAGAACTACTGAAATTATATTTTTAAACCCCTCCATTTAAGCGAAAAATCATAAAATAATAATTGACGATATTTGTAGTTTGCAACCCTAATAAATACTCCGTCACTCTGTGACAATGTCATATTTGACAGATGATTTTTCAGCTGTCACTGGCGTTAGAGATGTGCCAACTAAGGATAAGACACGCCTTAAGGTTACTCGGATTGAAATTCATATGACTCGAGTTGAACTCGAGTTACGGAACTCTGGTAAATGGATGAAATTGAACGAATTATTGTTTTTTCACCTCTGTTTCGCGACGATTTTTTTTTATAGATGTGCAAGTAAACGTATATTGAGACTATTTTAATTATTTAAAATACAATTTCAGTAGAATCTAAATATAAAATAAGGTTCAAATACATGCCAAACCAGAGATGTCAATCACGTACTCGCTTCTTCATTTACCGTGGCAATCTAATTCAACTCGAGCGCAACTCAAATAATCGAGTTAGCCATACATAGCTGGCGTCACCAGCTCAATGTGTTATCAATTCTTGCCGAAAAAGATCCTTAGAAGATTAGATGTAAATATGTTTAGTCCATTTTATGAAAATCAAGAAAGATACCTTAATAAACGATTTCTCATCAGTAAAATCAGGGATTTTTTTAGTTCAGGGAATTCGTTAATAACAAATTACCATATAAAGAGTATTCGGTATAAAACAAGACATTTATTTTCTTAATGATTTTACATTAAAAAGTTTAGAAAATAAATAAAGTATAGTCTCAATAGAAAACAAATGTTGATTTTCTATGCTAAAAATTGATTTTTTTAAAAATCGATTGTTTTCGCCCAATAAAACGATTAATTGAGGTCAGATCGCCATCCCTACCGGCTCCATGTGTCACTCGTCCGACGTCATGCTCCTACATCAAAAATTGATTGACGTTGACGCTCACTGCCAGTAATGACAGTTCTCCTGTGTCAATTTTGACAAGTTTACTTTTTTTTTTTTTAGGTGTGTTCATTTTATTATTCTAGATAATTAGAAGGTTTGTTCGTTTTAGATGTAAATTCTCACGAAAACAAAACACGATTTTTTTCAAAATTTAGGTCTTTAAAAATGTATGATATAACTAGAACGACTAGTTTTAGGGATGTCTATCCAAATATATTTAACTTACTCTGGTTGGAATTATTAAATAATAAAAAAAAACATTTCTGGACATGTCCTTTAATTTATCGTCTTCACTTAGAGCATCGTTACAGTTCAAAACGTCGTTGTTTTGGGATTCACAGATTGTGACATTGCACGAGTTTAAGATATTTTCCAATTTGTCAACATACTTATATTGTACACGTGTCAAAAGGGTTCCTTTCTCAAGTGTGATTGAACTGGGTGATGTATTGCGAATCAGTAGCGCGCTACGCCCACCCTTTACCTCATATTCTCCAGGGAGGAGGTAGTATTCCTTCCCTTCTGGCCCCCGCAAGGAACCATTAACATAAACTCGTGCGTCTACGCTAGGATCCGTAGAAACTTGCACAGCGCGTAAAGTATTCGACGGGATTTCAGCATCGCCGCTAATTGCAAGACGCATTTTAACGCTTGGAATTTTGTTAAATATCACAGCGGTAGGGGTTTTTGTAATAACGATATCTGGTTTCTCGGTAAAGGAATGTCCTAATAGAACTGACTGGTTGATTACGAAATCGTTTACTACATATAAATTTATCGTCTCCTTTATGCCTTGAACTTCGACGGAAACAATCGTCATACCTACTGGAGAGATTAGGTTAGCGCCTATACCCCTAAGAACAGGTAAATCTTCTGGTACTACAATGTCTAAGTTGAGTTCCCTAGCTTTTGTTAGCTTTATAAGAGAACATTGACTGCCTAAATCTAGATGACAATCTAAATTATGGTTATTGACTTTGATCTCAAGCATGTATTTAGAAGTCAAGTCTTCAGATAAACATAATTGGGACACTTGTTTTTCGGTTTTATTATCATTCAGACTAGTTTCCTTTTCGCGATCTTTATTCAAGAGTTTGTTTTTAAAGCAGTGAATTGACAAATGACCCGATTTATCGCAAGTGACGCACTTAGCTGGAGGTTTATCACAACGGAAGCTTGGATGACCAATTTGATCGCAATTGTAGCACGTCATTTTCAACCCCGCTGGTTTTGATAAAAGAGTTGTACCCTTACGTTCGTTTCGAGATTTAAAACTAGAATCAAGATTTTCCCGACCATGCCCTATTTTCACAGTTCTGAAATATTTCAGCACTTGCTCTGGCTCAGAGAATTGTGCAGCCTGCGCACCTATTTTAACAGCCCTATCTTCAACGCCGTATAGCAAGCAATCGACAGCCTGACGCCCATAGATCTTACACCTATTTAGCAAATTAATTTTGGCATAATAGTAATGTTCAAGTGACTCTCCATATTTAACCCTTTTACCCAGCATTTCAGTCAAGAGTTCAGCATAGTCTTCGCGAACAGGAAAAGATTCAATCAACTTCTTTTTCCACTCACTCCATGTATACATCATTGTCGGCAAACTTTGATACCAAGTCTTCGCTACCCCTGTCAACTTTGGCAGGGCGTAGTGAATTATTTCTCTATCTTCCCAGCCATAAATTTCTGAACATTCTTCTACCTTTGTCAACCAAGTCAAAATAGTTTGCTCCTTTGTCATAGGATCAAACTCGGGAACAATATTAGTATTAAAAGGCAACTTCGACTTATCTGAACTCTTAACTGATTGCAAAATTGACAAAAATTTATCTAAAATACTCTCAGTGGAGTCTACACTCCTAGGTTTCTTAGAAGTAGATGACATTTGGTGCTCACCCTCGTCTCCCCGCTCAAGATGATGGCTCCTCTTCCGGTCACGTCTAGAACCCGACCTTGAATCCTTATCGTCCTCCGGTCTCCTACCTCGTCGACTCGTACTTCTCTCTCTGGTACCCTCACGGTTATAGGATCCAGCGCTCGACGAACGGCTACGCCTTGACCTCGAAGGCGTACGAAGAAATCTCTCCTTAACCCTTTGTGGACGAAGCACCCTTCGTCCTTGACGCTCTCCGTCAATATTGTCATAAAAATTATTATCAACCTCAGTATCACGCACCCGTGATACCCCTGGTTGTTCCGAATGTGTCCTCCTAGCCTGACCCTCATACATGGGTACTCTTGGCCAAGTTGCGTAGCTAGACTCACGCCTCAAGTCTAGCGCTTCCCGACCCTGACCCTCAAACCTGGGTACTCCTGGGTCCGAACTAAGAGTCCTATAATCTCGGGTTTGACTCTTCTCTATCTCCATGTCAAGCACTGAAACTGACAGATGACAGCTTAGTAAACCATTATTTTTAACATCATTATCATATATTAAGTTTATGTAGCTTATAGTTTAATATTTTTCGATAATAGTAACTTAATCACTCCCTGATTAAGCTCGATCTTTATTTATTTATTATTTATTTATATATACTTTATTGTACACCAGAAAATACATAACAAAAAAAATACAATTATGAAATACACAGTATCACATAGTACTGCTACTACCACCGTAGCACACCACATAATGTTCATCTCGAAATACACAATCATTTCAGAAACAGAGAGAGAATAAAAAAAACATTTACTCTCTTCGATTGCAAGAATCGACCTTAGTACCCTTGCCAATCGCGGGCAACGATAAATAATGTTTCCAAAATATTTGTGTTACGTGCTTTGTACGGCAAGCCCCGAAATTCTATATATCTATACATGATATAAAAAAAAACAACACGCGTTACTTTCGAAAAGCGTGGATACTTACACAAGCGCCAAATAGTTAAATGGTAATTCCATTTATCTTATTGTGGAACAGTATGTTTATTTGTTAAATACTTTTATTTACAGTCAACTTTTTTTTTTTTTTTTTACCAACTAGCAACCCGTTATAATTATCACTTTAACCAGGAGATAAATAACCTCAATTTGATTTTCGTCGTAAATATTACGTTGAGTTAATATTTGATTTACATCGTTATAAAATTCGAATCAAACAATTAAGTTGTTGGTACAATACAAATAAATGTCGGTACTTACGTTTTTCTCGTAGGCGTAAGTCGAAAAGAGTTATACTTTTCGTTGATCCCACTTCTGAAGCTATCGGGACAGCCTCAGAAGTGTTGCAGAAATAAAATCCAGTAATATCTCCACAGCACTTTAATCACAAAACTTACACTTTCTTGTACAACGGTTGCGCGATGTCTGTCTATCTCCACGACTGTCAGTTATAACATTGACTTCGATTATGAATACAATATCTTTAACTAATATAATGGCTATTAACAAACGATTATTCATCTACAATTAGTTGATAATTAATAATACATTTAATTATTATCATTTAGATTCGCAATGTAATATATTTCACTATAAACTAAAAATGTTTTTTAAACTGTAACATCTCCCGACCTGTTGCTACTTAATACAGTCAATACAACATCTATCTATTAGAGGTATAATAATTCCAGGATATATAGAATAATATTAATCAGACGTACGTTATACTAATTAGGCTTACAGTACTTTTTCAATAAAATTCCTACACAAGTGAAAAACTTCGCCAATCCAACACACAAAGACTACCCTCATCTTCTAAGTTTTTTCTTGAAAACTTATAATATGGAGGTCTGCCTCGGGCTAGAGAACTTGGAAGTTAATCTACTTAAGGACGACTGCAGTTGGCTGTTAGTACTTATTGCTAGTACTCGTATGAGTTCATCCATTGTTTGCTGTACAACTTTTTTAGAGATCCGTATCCAAAGAGTGCCATTGGAACCCTATTGCTCCGGGATCCGTCATAAACACACATTAATTATTATAAGCACACACCCTCTTTAAATTCTTGTTTCAGTTACGGCTGGTACGACAAACCTCTGGTGCCGATGAATCGCAGCGACAACCGGTTCTACTTCCCGCAAGTGGAAAGCAAACACACGAAGATCGAAATCGTCATACTTATGTGCAATCCCAGGAATAAAAAGGAGTAATGATCTTAGGGTGCTTTTAAAGCTGACGCGCATTTGGGGGGACGCCAGCGCAACGCAAAAAATCCTCCAACATCACTTCCGTACTTTTTGCATGAACCATGGCAAACTAGGCGGGCTGCGTCGCGCTTTTTAGGGTTCCATAGTAAAACAAGGAACCCTAAGAAAGTAGGAAGGAAGTAATAGTCGATCAACTCATACAATGTTGGTACTTGGATAAGTAAAAGTTCCATAGAAAATGACTTAGATTGCGTTTAGCCAATAAGTACATTGTAAAGCCTGATTTACACGATGCCTAGAAGTTTCTGGAACGTTCAAGAGCAATAATCGTATGTCATAAAGTAGGTTGAATTCCCCTTCAAAAATCGCATGCAAGTGTTTACAGGCGTGCAATTTCCATAAAATGGTATACAATAATTGAACGCAATTTCATGACGGTGCTTTCGTGCCAAATTATCCCCCGATTTGAAAGCAATCATAATCATTAGAATCAGTAATACAACTTGTTAGGTTAGTATAATCCCAAAATGTCAAGATTTCAGTCATTCTTTGGGGTTACGTGGTCTTAGAGAGTTGTGTTGATGACTTTAATGATTATAATTCTGTAAATACATATTTGTTACGGCCGCGAATCATATTTTGATCGACTTACAACGTAATACTGACCAGCAAATTGCAAAAAACCTAAAAAAAAAATTGAATTTCGTGGGCTATCCTGGCGCTTTCGCCTTAATATGACAACCGATACTTTTACACATATAAAATATTGTTTTTAACAATTTTAAATTTTTATAACACTTTATTTTTGTAAGTATTACATCAACGAAGAAATGAAATCAATAAATTAATTTTTATAACTAAAACTTATTTTTTGTAGTAGCTTCAGCTTATTACAATGTCTTTGTTTTTAAAGCTGTTATCCCTAATTAAGTAGTTAAAGAAAATAAAATACTCGGTGATTAGAGCCTTGTAGAAAAGCATAATCAGCCATAACGTTCCCTTTGCTGGGACACAGGCCTCCAGTCGGTGAGATGGAGTGGAATGTAATCCTCCAGGACCAGGGCGGGTTAGGGTTTCGCCGGTTTTACCCTGCAGTGGGCCATTTTCGTTTCCACTGAGCCACCACTTATAACTTTACCTTTGCTAACCTTAGCTAATGGGTTTAAAACGAGTACCTACAAAGAAACAGTTTCAAGGTCTACAGCTATTGTTTATTTATTCATCAGATTTCTTATCCTCAGTGGCGTACTGGTTCCACTTGCGGGGACATTTCTTCTTGTAGTCACTATTGTATAGCGGATTCAAGTGAGCTGCTGCCACGCGGTCCCTGGAACCGAAAACCAAAATGTTTAACAATGAAGAAAAATAATGAATAGTTTTAATGCTGCGCTAGGTCAAATTAAATCAGCTAGCCACAGCTAGCGAAACTCTAAAGACATTATCAGTCACGATATAAAGTGAATTTGAACATTCAAAATTACAATATGGAGGTATCATTGGTCCCAAATTAAGCACAGCCTGTATCTTGGTCACCATAGAAAAACTAAAAATCATCAGAAATATCTCAATATATTTTTATTCTATGTTGATCCACTGCATAGCAAAGGCCTCCCCTTCGGCTGTCCCCCTCCTATCTACAAGTTAAACAAAAAAAAAAAAAAAACAACAAACCAGCGTGCATATATGTATGATGTGTGAACGTAAACGAAGCAAAAGGAGTAATTATTCGTCTATAGTTTTAGTTTCTGCCTACCCTCATATTAGAAGAAGGTGTAAGTATATGTATAAACTGTATGTATGAACGAAATGTATCATGTTTAGATATATCAATACCCATCACGTTTGGCTAAGTTAATTTAATCTTGTAGTTTGGGCTAACCTGGCAACTATCTAGGTCCAACATTCGACACATGTTAGGTTAGCTCTCGTACGTTCTGGAGCCTGAACTTTCGGAGGTGTCCCTATACATAATACTGACAATGAGCTATTGAGCACATTAATTGCCCATTGTTGAAAATAAAATGCTATGTCGGAGCGCTACAAATAATAATTCCAATAATAATTCCTCAAGTGTCCAGAGGCAAACTAACAAAAACACCCCCGGACTCCTAGATCGGGGCCATCGTTTGCACGATGGCCCCGATCTAGGAGGATCTAAAAATAATTGCTTATTTTTCATTTTTTTTTTGTTTCAAAAAACGAGATAGCTGCTCATGTGCTTCTAAACTGCCTGGTGGTCGCTACGTACCTACAGGGCAAAGTACTTCGGCAACCCAGGTACCCTCTGTGAGATGGTCAGTATCATCAAGGAGTAGCTGCCCTCCCTTGAGGAGCTTGGGTGGATCGAATAATGGATTTTCTCACCCGTACGGCAAAATACGCGCATTGACGTGGAGTTGCGGACACCAGCCCGTATTACCTATAGGTTTCAAAATAATGATGAGTCACCATTTTGGTGACATCATTAGAATTCACGACCATTGAAAAGTTATAATCTTCTATACAAATAAGTGCAGGGTCGCTTGATTTAGGAGTCTGGGAGTGTAAGTCTATGTACTCACGCGAATTCTTCATAAGTCTTTGCAGTGTAGATGGCATCGCAC
This sequence comes from Luperina testacea, assembly GCA_927399505.1. NCBI lineage: Eukaryota > Metazoa > Arthropoda > Insecta > Lepidoptera > Noctuidae > Luperina > Luperina testacea. The sequence goes on along the minus strand of OV656777.1, from coordinate 6,789,533 downwards.
TTGACGTCGTTTACCTTCCAGTACCGCCTGTCCTGTTCCACAGAATCTTTCAACTGACTTTCAATGGCGGCAAAATCATCTTGTGTCAGTGGCTTATCCATTTTGAAAACTGAAGCTACCTCGGTAGTGCTTGCTCGGTAGTCTTCGAAAGAATCTATGAAAGTCTATTTGTTATTGTCTCGAAATATAGTTCTCCGCGATGCCTCGTTTGCACGATATTGGTGTCAGAAATATTGACGTATCAAATGGTTGCCATGGAAACAGTTTGTGTTTTCTTTGTTGGAAATGATATTCTTCGTTCAAACCTTCGATTGATGATTGATTGGTGTCTCCATGGAAACTGTTATTTTGACGCGTGGCCAAAATCGGAATGAACGGCGTCTACCCACTGCCGCCGTCACCGAGAACGACATGGCGGACGACGTCGTTGTAGCATAATCAGCCTATAGTATTCCCACTTCTCAGACACAGGCCTCCTCTTTGTGAGAGGAAGTGGGCTATGTACCACGCGGGCCCAGTGCGGGTTGGTAGATGTCAAATGTCTTCGAGATATCTTGTATTCTAGGGTATGCCGGTTTTCTCACGATGTTTCTGAGAACTGTGGTGATGAAATAATTTGAATATGACTTAATAGGGATAGCGACGAAATAGCTAATGTGACGAATGGTCATCAGATCCAGTAAAGCGCCTGCCTGGGTTCGAACCCACGATCTACACCTACCTAATCATAAGTCGCGGCCATTATCAAGGGGCCAGCATTATCTACCACTGCTGAAGTAGCGATACATACATTTACTATTAACGCGTGTCCACTGCGCTTCTGTCATCCGCCCACCGTCCTTCCAGCTGGACGGTGGACAAACGATCACCGTCACCGGGACGTCACGTTCGGTTCGAATAATCTCGTTTCGCGGTGACATCCCGGTGACGGCTGCGGTAGACAAACGTCCTTATTAGGGTTCCGTAGTCAACTAGGAACCCTTATAGTTTCGCCATGTCTGTCTGTCCGTCTGTCCGTCCTCGCTTAATCTCTGTGACCGTTAGCACTAGAAAGCTGAAATTTGGTACCAATATGTATATCAATCACGCCGACAAAGTGGTAAAATAAAAATTGGAAAAAATGTTTTATTAGGGTAGCCCCCCTATATGTAAAGTGGGAAGTGTTTTTTTTTTATTTCAACCCTAACGTGTGATATATTGTTGGAAAGGTATTTAAAAATGAATAGGGGTTTACTGAAATCATTTTTTGATAATGTCAATAATTTCGGAAATAATCGCTCCAAAAGTAAAAAACAATGTGTGTCCCCCCCCCCTCTAACTTTTGAACCATAAGTTTAGAAAATATGAAAAAAATCTGAAAAGTAGAACTTTATAAGGACTTTCTAGGAAAATTATTTTGAACTTGATGGAAACAACAGTTTTTGTACAAAAAAGACAAAAAGTTATACAAAATAATTTCTGGACTAAGTTTGTAGTATAATCGTATATGCAAGCATTTTTTACTTTTAAACTCATAAGTGGGAACACTTATTGTGACGGACGGGAAACTACGGAACCCTACACTGAGCGTGGCACGACACGCTCTTGTTTAATATAAATTCAAGTGACATTTCTCGCACAAATATCATGGAATTAGTATGTATCTACTAAATAGTAGGTAGGTACAAGAGAAATATTTGCCCCTGTCAACGTCAATAAAATCACTGGTTTAAACTTTAAATCCATAATGTCATATTTTAATCAACACCATTGAACAGAGAAAATCAACATGGCGATCTTTAGAACCTACTATGTAAAGTCGTGAAAAAGTTTTGAGTACGTCAAAATAAAGGGCCCAAGGATTCGACGATTCCTAAAAATCAATAATCAGAATTATTTATTTGTAAAACTTAGGTAAAAATATGACGACCCTGAGTCACCAAGATCATTTATTTATTTTTATGAGGTCACTAACAATTGCTTACACTGGGTTTGTGCTTATTAAGTAATGCAAAGTATGTATGAAAAAGTGCAAGAATCACTTACGGTCTTATGTCATATTTAAATGTATATGTAAAAAATGACTAAACACATACCTATTTAAGTATTAAAGCGTAGTCTTTATAACACATAGGATGTTTCACATAGAACAAAGAAAGAGAAAATATTGCGTTGCATTGTTTATCTTATTGCATAGCATAGCAAGCATAGCATGCAAATTATAGCATAGCATGCACGGCATAGCGTGCAAATCATAGCATAGCATGCACGGCATAGCATGCGTAACGTAGCGTTCGGCATATGGTAGTTTTAGTTAGGTTCGGCATTAGGTAAGGTTAAGTTCGGCACTAGTTTAGGTTAGGTTCGGCATTAGGTTAGGAAAGGCATAGTATACATAACATAGCTTGCATAGCAAACCATGCATAGCATAGCATGAATAGCAACGCATGCATAGTATAGCATGGTTTGCATTGCATGCATAGCATAGCCTTACAGAATCATGATTCTCCAAAAGGTTATGTTAGGTTCGGTATTAGTTTTAGTTAGGTTCGGCATTCGGTTAGGTTAGGTTCAGCACTAGTTTAGGTTAGGCACAGCATTAGATTGAGTTAGGTTCGGCATTAAGTTAGGTTAAAGATAAGGCATAGCATAGCATACAAAACATAGCATAGCATGGCATTGCATGCATGGCCTTTGGAGAAGTATGATTCTCCAACAGGTAAAGTTTGAGCAAGTTTCGGCCCTAGTTTAGGTTAGGTTTGGCACTAGTTTCAGTTAGGTTCGGTACCTATTCTAGATTACGTTAGGTTCGGCATTAAAAAAGGGTAGGTTCGACATTAGGTTAGGTTCGGCAAAAGGTTAGGTTAGGATCGGCATTAATTTCCCCCCGGTGGGTTCCCGCATTGTCGAGGCGGGGGGGCTCAGTAGCCGTGGCTTGGACACCCACGGTGAAGCGAAGAGGAACCCGAGGAGAGGCCGCTCGTCAGGGCTTTTGCTGACAAGCCAACGACATAGCGGCCAAAAGTAGGTTGCGGTGCCGCTTGGGCGACATCGGAACTGAGGCGGGCCGCGATGTCGTATCGGGGGCATCGCGGCTGAGGGTTGGAGGTCGCGGCGGGTGAGGTGTGCCGGTATTGCGCCGCTCTCCCTACCTTCCGCGGCCTTGACGGGGTCGCCACCGTGTGATGGCGGACGCGGTGGGGCTGCAGGGGAGGAGGAGTGTTGGTATTACGTTGGCCACTCTCCCTATCCTCTGCAGCCGAAAATTGGCAGGTGGCGGGGCCAATGACCTGACCCGTCGCAGGGGGACCAAGGGTGCCTAGACACGGGGTCGTCTGGTGCCCATGTGCTGGTTTGGTCCCTGGGGTGGTCACGGCGTGCTATGTGTTCTGGTGCGCCGGTGATGGGGAGTACTCCCCAGAGGAGGGTCCGGCAATGCCCGTGTTCCCGCCGTAAGCTGCAGAGGAGGACACCGTGGAGTTTTAGTGGGTTAGAGTCCCACATAACTGCACTATCTCCCCGTGGTAGTGCAGTATGCATGAGCATTTAACCAAGTTAAAAAAAAGGATCATCATTAATTTGAGTTAGGTTTGGCACTTGTTTGAGTTAGGCTCGCTATTAGTTTAGGGTTAGGTTCGGTCCAGTCGGGGTTGCAGAAGGGAGGCGGACATCCATGAGGATTTTCTAACCCGGAAACAAAAATAAAAGGGATTAGGTTCGGTATTGTTAGGTTACTTTCGGTAGATACTAGAAAAATTACTTACCTACCTACCTTTACCTATTAAGGTACTGGTCAAAGGCGGACTTTTTTTACCCTTTCACCTTGTGAACAGAAGCAAAACATGGCTGGTGGGATAAATCATAATATAAAGGATAATTGTCTGTTAGAGAATTTAAGATATTTACTATGTGGATAAGCCTAGGTGCGCGATGGGATCTGCCATCGGCTAAAATAACGAACTTCCATATAAACTTTCATTTCCTATTCAACTCCTTTATAGAATGAATTTTTTAAAAATCCTTCCCTAGTTGAGTACTCTCATTATAAAAGGAACATTTGTGCCAAATGTCATGATTCTGTGCGTTGTCTGTCAGTGAATTTAACTGAATTTAAAACTGGTTTCCAAAAACAGGTTTTTACCTAGTTTGGAATTCAGGAGTTCATATAGTTTTAGTCTAGTCACTTACATTAATTTGTATCCTAGTTCATAGGAATATAACTGTATTTAGACTATCTTTTTTTGATTTCAATTAAAAGTTATTATTATCTACTATTTACCTAAGGTTTGGGTATATACCTAAATAGGAATTATTTACCTGGATATACGCCCATCTCACTTTTCCGGAATGTGTAGCTCAAAAACGGTTGCAATTTCGACAAAAGTGCATAAAAGTTGTAAATAATTTTACGAACTTTCATTTGGTATACCTAAGATTTTTTTCCCCTACAACGCACCGTTTTTGAGATACAATATGTGAAATAATTAAAAGTGGGAACCTTGTGACCCCCCCAACCCCTACTAAGGCTCACCTTCAGACAGACACGTCTGGACTTTTAGTATGTTCTTTTCCCAAGCACCCTGAACAAGTTTCTGAAGGAATCGCTTAGGTCGCTGCTCACGCACTTTACTTCTTTATTGACAGGACTATTAAGAGCCCTGAAAACCAATTACGCTCGCTGCTCACGGGTTCACCCGTGTTAGGATATGAATGAATATGAGATAGGACACAAGTAGTTAAATAGCATTAAGGATGTGAATTAAAACAATCTATTAGATCACAGTTTTGATCATATTTTACAAAATCTTCATGCAGATAAAATATATTAGTCATAGGTAATATTGGGTGGTAGTTGTGCGTGCCAGCTCCAACAGTCTCCTGGTTGTTATTGCTAGCAAACTGGATTTCCCTATCCTTCACTTTTTGAGCCAGCTGCATGTATGTACCTGCTAATAGAAACATAGTTGTTTATTAGTTATAATATTTATGTAAATATTACTTGTAAATACTAGTTAGCTTGTAAGTGAATTGTTACTAACATTATGAGTCCATGTTGCTCGAAAATAAATGTTTTATTATTATTTGTTTTACAATTACAAACATTATAGAGATGGGGTCCTTGAGAGGCTTCTAAATAGGTAAAACTCCAATAACATTTCTTTCAAATTGTTCAACAAGTAGTTCTATATCTTCTGAGGAGCCAGTTATACATTTTCTTACTGCTTTCTGCAGAGTCTGTAACAAACATAAATGTATAATGTAATAGTTTCAAAATATAAATTTTTCAGTTTGGGGACATTGCAATAAAATGTACTAATGTAAATACTATGCAATAAAAAATAAGTTTGTCAATTATCTGTATACATATTAAAAAAAAAGGATTTATGAATAAATCAAGTACCTATTATTATCACTTATTTGTAACAAAATAAAGAATACTTTGAAGACAAAGTTAAAATTCAGAAATTAGCAATAACTTTCGTTGCCAACTGGACCTAGCATAATACGACTATAATGTTCCCATTGCTGGAATACAGAGGCCTCCTCTTGGTGAGAGGGAGTGGGCCGTATTCCACGAAACGGGCCCAGTGCAGGTTGGCAGATGTGACATGTATTCAAATTTTTGGTTTAGGTAATTTTGGTTTCCTCATGATATTTTCGTACACCGTTTTGAGAGCAGTAATGATGAAATAGTTTACACAAATTAATGCACCTGACTGGGTTCGAACCTACGACCTACAACTTGTAAGTCGTGGCCGTTCCCACTGGGCCAGCACTGCTCTAAGTACCGATTAATTATTAATTCTCCAAAATGATACTTACTTCGACTGTAGCATAAGACGAGAGTTTGATGAACTCTTTTCCTGGAGCAAAGTTGGCAAAAACACAATATATCATATCTGACAAAAAATTCCTGATATTTAATACAATCTTAATATTTGTACTTGATAGCTTAAGTAAAGGATGTGAAAAACTATCATTGTATATTTCAATTTTAACTTTCTCATCGCCTATTGAAAATATTAAATTGCTTTTTGACTTCAAAAACTCCTCCGATGTGAATTGTTGAAGAAAATAGTTTACTTTTTTCGAAGTCAGGTGTTCGGTCAGATCCTTATTTCTGAATACTTCTTGGTATTTGTCTGGAAGCTTCACATACATCTGCCATTCTCTTGCTGGTGATCTGTGCCTCAAAGCATCATCAAATTCAAATAATTTCCCATATTGGTTTACTGTATATTGCAATATCAGTTGTTCTAAAGGTTCTTCCAGATTTTTCAAGCTCTGTTGCCTATTCAAATTCAAGTTGAATTTTATAAAATGTTCAGAATGTAATGTTACATGCTTTCTGTATAAAATAGTCCATATTTTCTGTTTAGTATTGAAAGCTCCCGGTATATTTGACATGATTTTAATGTTCACATTCATTTCAGTGAAGTCAAGTTCTTTAGTGTTCAAAGGCATTAAGAAAATTATTTTCTTCAGTTCTGTAACTTTTATACTAGTTGTTCTTATGACTTTGGTAGCAGTTGATAACGTTAAGTGGACTCTCAAGTCTCCTAAAGAATTAGAGAGTATATCACCAAGTTTATGCTCCATTGAAGTGGTGATTTTTATCAAAAAGAAGAAGGATTCTTTATCAAAGTATTTGCTAAAGTTATCTGTTAGAATAGCTTTGCTATTCTCTGTGATAGCGTCTTCATAATTCTCATAAACAATCACTTTATGACTTATTATACTGTCCATTATATCTTGCCTATTTGAAAGTGATAGAGCAGTGATATAATCCTTTTCTTTACTTAATGTTTTGATCAGCATATCATTCTTTTTAACTTCCTCCATAATCTTTTGCAGGTATTCTGAGTTGTTTAAAAGTTTTTCTGCTGGACAGTACTCATCAGTGGATTCTTGTTTTAAATATGATCCATTGTCATCAATTGAGAATTTGTATATTAAATCCAAGAATGTAGTACAAATTATTTGATCTTCAATTTTTATAAAGTCCTTTACATGTTTGACAAAGAATTGACTGAATTTTATGTCTTTAGAGATTATGTTTTCTGCTTTCCACATAGATTTACCATCTGTGTATACCATGGCATCTTTAAAGGCAAAAAAATTGTGAATAGCAATGTTTAAATGAATAATCTGTGGGGTATTTATATCTTTTATGGTCAGTTTAATAATTGTCCCTATAGTGAGACCGATTAAAATGTTGAGCTCTCCTGATTCAATAATCTGTATGTTGTTTATCTCTGAAGGGCATGAGTAAAGTTTGACCAACAATGCTTGTTCTTCAGTCATCTTAGAACTAAATAAGCACCCATAAATATTTTGTTTATCAAAAGTTATAACTATTAAACTGTATTTGTTTCTGATGTTTAAATCCTCAGCATTCAAAACTCTTTTCAGGTTTTCCAAATGATTTTCTGAGAGTGGATGGACTTTCAAAATGTATTTGTCTTGTGTTTGTATTGTTGGTAAATGTTCTTTATAGATCAGTATAACATTTTTTACTAATGAAAACTCAGTGTTAACTTTATGAAGACATAAGATGTATGAATTGGCTTCGTATTTCAAACATAGGGCGTTGTCTTCTTCATAGAGCGAACTGGCCACAATACCCAGTTCTCTAGGCTGAAAACTGTATTTCAACCTCTTTGGACCAGTGGTTTTTAATTTTACAGAAGTAGTGTGTATGTTGCCACTGCAATCCAGGCACACCAAATAGTTACCAGATATTATCACGCCGTATATTTGAAATTTAGGTGATAATGTTATCACTGCGTTCTCGAATTCTAGATTTTCATACACAAATATTTGGAACTGATTCCATAGTATTATTGTATTGTTCGAAGCATTGTAAACTATGTTCAAATTGTTTAGCACTGTTTGCTCACATTTGAAACATTGTTTTGCAGCTTCATTATCAAAGCTGATATCCATGTTTATCTACAACTTATTAGAATAAAATAAAAAATATAAAAATAAAAGCCATGATACAACAATACGTCAACTTGCGCGTATGACTTTGACATTTCAGTTCGGAAATAAAATCTGTATACGCCATTTTGAAGCATTTGAAGTTATCATTTCTGGACGTTTAAAAGTTTTATTTTGTAAAATATCTGTGGCAAATTCAGTAAGTAAATAATTAATTGTCAAATAAAGTGGGCATTCTATGAATACATTATCGAGTAGTTTTGCTACTCCATAACAGATGGCGCTGCATTTAGGTGTTTCATAATAAAATTTATAGTTTCTTTCATTTATTAAAAAATACTATGAATCATATTTCAAAGGTGATTGGTGTAAGGTTAAGTAAAATAAAATGTTTTTAACATCATTCTTTACTCCACGAAACAAAATTTAAGTACACAGTGGTAATAGGAAGAATTACAATTTATTATGAACTATTACGAAAATGATAACTAAACTTACAGTTTAATAGGTACAGTGCTCGTTGATTACTTTAATTTTAAAATTGATACACGGTTTGAAAGTGCCGAATAGGTAAAGCTTTCCAATTACATAAAAAGGTAGGTACTTAACAATAATTTGACTTGGTTGTGTTTATTGATACTGATCAAAACTATTTCTTCAACAAGCATTAAAAAACGTGAATTATTTTTTCATTATGTAAGTACGTTATACAAAAATATTTATTTCTCTAACCCGCGGGCCACGGGACAGGGCGTCGCGACCGGGAGCGTCTGGCGGCGCGGCAATCTACGCGGCGCAGTTTGCACGGCCACGGGCTAAAAGTTTTGGTGTTCATTATTTCGCGGCCAATACAAATAAACTTGTTTGGCTTCTTGCACTATTCGCTACATCTATCGCGCGAGTCCGTGGCATGCGCCGTAACGATTCATACATTCGTTTCTATCGCCCACCGCGCCGCCAGTCGCTGGTGCGATTCGCTCGGCAAACTTCGCCGGTCGCCGCTACGCGTTGCATGGATAGTACATTTCTATAGGTAATTATATTTGTTTTAGTCGCAAGACGCTTCGCCGTTCGCACCGTGCGAATTTTCTCTGCAGCAAATGTCCCGTAGCCAGGCCGTAAGGGCTGATTTTTCCAACGCCGGATTATTCTTCTGATAAAATTATCTGGCATTGAAAAAATCAGCTCTAAAGCTACATTTGTGACATTACAAATGCTATATATAGCCAGACACCATCACCGTGACAAATAGATATGGCAGAAAACCGAGGCCTCATCATTACAAGGGCAATGTGACAAGCCCCGTTCACAAGACGTATAGCCATTGATAATTATACAATGCGTATAGCACTACAAGTTACTTTTGGCGCGTGGTCAAAATCGGAGCTAACTAAAAAAGATTAAACAAGAGGCCGGGGCTCTTGTTTTACAAACTCATTTCAATTGAATAAATCCTTGTAGCATTATAACCGTTACCGTGACATTGCCACAGAGTATTGTCCGTTGAAGTGATACAAATGTAGATACAATACGGAATTATGTATTTTTATTTTTTTGTCAAATCACAGCAGTTTATCCGTCACTTTTTTCATAATTGCAAAGACGGGGAGAACAGATAATGTAGAGGACAACTCTGAGAGAAAAAACACAGCAACTGTCGTCTCTGGCGTTGCCTCGATTACTAGAATTGTCTGGAATTACCTACGTGCGCAAAATTCCTAAACGTTTTTTGTCACGTGTCAAAAAAACCCCAGCTTTAGTTCACTCTCTTCCTGTCCTGCCTGTCTCGTTATATGAACGAGGCAGTCCCGCATAGGCCTGGCTATTAGAAAGTCCCGTACAGTCTCTTTGTTCGGAATTATTACTATGATCTTGGTAAGAACCCAAAGTGCGCTTTTATAATTTAAGTATATCGTGACAATATTATCGTCGACGTCCACGTCACGGCATCACGATAACACAGGTTCAATGTGAAACATTTGAAGGTGCTTTTAATTTCCATAAATTTTATGGACGTAGACGTCCACGATAATGCGCACATTAAGAATAATGGCAGACTGCGGAATAATGTATGACATACTTACAATCGTTTGATAATGAAAAAAAATGAGGAACGAGGTAAAAATAGGACGTCCCAATTAGATTATTTACAAAGAAAGGTTTTATTAAAATTTTAAAACGCCTTAAATCTGGTAATTATATTTGTTTGCGTATATAAGTCTACCATTAGGTACATTTGTTGTCATTTTCTATACCACTAAAGATTTTTACAACTTTATAAGACAATTTTGATCATAAGAATATGCTTCGTACAATTTCATCACTTATGAAGTTTTTATTAACACAGATAGTAAATAAATAGAGTAATTTTAATTGACAGCTAGCTACTGTGCCAATAAATGAGCAGCTTCCGCAGATGTTGACTGGGTCTTGACACTCCATTCGCTACTTCTCTGTGGTAATTTACAAACTTTATGGGACTTCAAGGATCACGCTTACAATATCACGAATTAAAAATTAAACTTTAAGTACTTAATATAATAAAAGTCTGGAGTAAGAGATAGATGTCGAATACTAGAATAACTTTAGAAAAAAAAACTAAATATTAGGCAAGTGAATAGTAATTTTATAAGTATTATGTACAAGCCACAATAAATATTAATTAAATACTTAATTTTCGGGAACCCGTTATGGTGTTTCCACAATTAAAACTAATTGGCACACTTTCACATTGAGTCACTAGCAAAACTATAGCTAATTATAAACTAAAGAGGTTTTATTCTTTTAATCTAAAAACAGTATGAAACCTTTTTGTGTGAAACGATAAAACTTTCGTTCTAAAATTATTACTATTTACATTATTGATATGTGTCTTTATTGCGGTGGATGTGAAATATTTTGCTTTTTAATAAAAAATATTCATTTTGAAATTACAAAAATCACTGTTTGAGCTGGAAATTATTAACTATAAATGCTTAAATTAACACTAGTGTTTATTCTAGGCTATATGTACAGATTCTCACAATCATGAGTATTATAATTGCACTTTATTTGTATGCGGGTCGCCTCTAACGAAGATCATCATAAAAATAAATACGCAATCTCCTTGCATTCTCTCATATGCACATTTTATTATGGCAGTTTTATTTAGATGTTAATATCATTAGTAACCTTGGTTGTATGATTGGCATCTTTGCCTTGTTTTTACAGTGCGCACAGCGTATCTTGGCAATGCATGGCAGCGCTACTGTCAAAAGTGAAGGCAAATGACAAATTCAGTACTTTTATGTAGTTCCATATTTGCCTGCTAAGATATGCAGGGCAAACTGACTGGAACAGTAAACGCTAGAGATTTGTTCTCATTGCGTGTGTTTTCCTGCTGCAGAGACCGACGTCATCGTCGTCACGCATGTGTTACTTCTTGATGTCAGGGTCCATTTTTGTTTTGTCCATTGATGACGACACCATACCACTTTGAGGATATAACTTGTCTAAATGCTTGAGTGACTCGTTAAGGAAATTCTGGAACAAAGATAAAAATAACATACAGTTAGAATGATTAAAAAGATACAGTTATAATAAATATTGTACATATTGGTAGTGGACCGACTGGCCGATATTTATAATTGCGCGAAAATTATGTTTAGTTGTTTTGTAGTGACGTGTTTGCCTGAGTGGAAGTAAAATATCAATCAACTAATCGGTTTATTTACAAACAATTATTTTTCTAATATTTTTTAGTTCCCTGAGCGAGAAGCTGAATGTCACCGTGACAAATATCACACATAAGTACAGAACATTTTGCCAGCTCGCACTTATTACTCCATTTATTAAACATTCCGTGGTCTAACAAACATAAGGACGCACACACACACCTGTATAGCAGTCAACGCGGCTACAATGGCGGGTCCTCCGAACCCGTGCGAGATGAGCGAGAAGTGCGTCAGATGGCGCTGTATCGCCGGCTCCAACAGATGCGGGGGTCGCGTGTTGCACAGAGGCGAGCGGTCCTGGTTCAGGAGGTCCATCAGCTCCTTTATTACCTGTAGCAATTGATGGGATTAGTCAATCAATCAGGGCCAAACGGTACATATCTGCGATCGTATCTTTTTCTTTCATTCTTTAAGAGCGTTTACGAAGTACGGCATTTCATACAAACTTTCAAGCCCTTGTTTGTCGAAATGAATGAACCGATTTTAATTAAACTTCATACGTATAAGAAGGATACAAAGGTCTAAAAAGTTGAACATTTTCGAAAAATAGTGTTACAGCCAAATTAAATTTTCCATAGAAACAGAGATTTTCAGTTAAGTATCTTTTTTTAAATAAGACATTTCAAAAATGTTCTTTATTAACTTTTTAGACCTTTGTATCCTGCTTATGCGTATGAAGTTTCATTGTGTTAAGAGGGCGCCGACCAAACGCCGACCGCGCAGTGGCACCCTCTTCGTTTGTTTGGTTATTTCTTTTATTTTAGAATGATCACTAAAACGGAAAATTGTGGCAACTATTATGCCTTTTAGTAATTATAATAAAACCGAATAATGTAAAACTGCCGTTTATAATAATACATATTAACGTATAATCTTGTGGAGCACAACTTAACGTGCTTATTTTCTGCATTTTCATTCTAAAATAAAAGATATAACCAAACAAACGATAAGGGGGCCATTAGGCGGTCGGCCTAGCCTTAAGCAATTACCCCGTTGATAAATTGGGATTGCAGCTAGGTTTACAACAAGTCTACACAAGTACTGTCGACGTAATTTACCTGTTTAGTGGCTTGCAGCAAGTCCCTCCTGCGCCGCGAGTCATGCTCGGCGTATTGTCGCGCAAGGTACTCGGCGAGTGCCCGCGCGGGGAACTCTGTCTCACACACGTAGCCGAAGTCGCGGGCTAAGTGCACTGCTTCCGCTGTTGAGAAAAATGTTCTAAAAATTAACTATTGTAGATGCAGATGGCTGTGCAAACATACTTTCTGAGTTTATCTTGGAAAATAATTGGATTTGATCTGAATACTTTCATTACCTATAGGATTGCAAAGTTCCTACCTAGAGTCCAGAAGAAAGCTGCAAGCTACCTGACAAATTGGCTTTTATGTTACCGAAAATTATAATAATAACGTCACAGAAACAAGACAAAAATTGAATTGGAGATCCTGGCGTTCCGCTTTAGATTGTACTAAGTTACCTATTTACATAACTTTGGTCAGATACGTAGGTACCTATTCAATGATAAATTAGCAGTGCTAAAGTAATTAATAAATCTTATAGGCAAATCAGCACATAAATAACTGACGCAAATTGGCAATTATGGGCTCAAAAATCACTAGGTATTTGCTATAATTAATAGAATTGGTCTTAAGTGTCCATAATAAATATTTAGGTATTTTAATGGTGCCTTATAAATACTGTCAATCTACTGCAATTCCTATTTAAATTATGAACAATGAAATTGAATTTTAACGTATAGTACCTACACAGAAATACGTAGTCCTTTTTTATCCCAAAAGGCGAGTACAATGCGTGCCACGAAAGATGAGACTTGACACACCACGTGGTATGACATGCGCAGAACACGATTTTAGGTATCTTTAGCAGTATGAGGTCTGAGTGCGGGTCGGGACCGGACGTCATAGGGGCGGCGGAAAGAGCGGGGGAGGCGGGGTCAAGTCTCATCTTTTGTGGCACGCATTGTAATTATAATATTATAGCAACGATTAGCGAAGAGCAGTGGTGGCCCAGTGGTAACAGCCGCGACTTACAAGTTATAGGTTCGAACCCAGACAGGCGCTATACTTTGTGTAAATTATTTCATCACCACTGCTCTCAAAACGGTGAAGGAAAACATCGTGAGAAAAACCGACATGTCCTGGAACCAAAAATTTGAAGACATGTGACTTCTACCAACCCACAATGACCCGCGTGGTGGATTGGGGCCCACTCCCTCTCACCGAGACGAGGTCTGGGTACCACCAGTAGGAACATTACCTATAAATGTTGATTATGTAGTCAAGATTAGTACTGTAGGCTGCACATCTGTAGACGTATTCTATTGAAACTCCGTACTACGCCAGACCAGTTCAAAGTAAGTGTTAACACTGACATGCGTTTGACTGTACCCAAGGATAAGGATGTTTATTTACCTTCTACTAAAGATGTGAGGAGCGTTACATTGGCAGCTTTCCGTCTCCCAGCCGGCAAGTTGAGCCCAATCTTCTCCAATTTCTCACGGAGTAATCTCCCGCCATTTTTGCTCTTCGCTCTGAAAAAATAAATCGTTTTATGCTTCTTGCTGTAATTGAGAGCTTTAATTTGCCTAAAACCTAACTTGTACGTAGAACTTACAGATTTGAACCGAGTACATCTAGGGAGGATAATAACCAGTCGAAAAAAAAGCGCGCGACTGCGTGGTTTTGCGCGGGAAATTTCGCCGCGTTTTTCCCCTTACATTGTCCTTAGCCTTCTTAAACTTAAAAAAACTATTTATTGTAAAGTGAAAAGAAAATACAGAATTAATTCTTATACTCATTGCATAATAAATCGGTGTTTGATTCACACGTTGACCCTACATCAATTGCAAGTCAGTGCGTAAAAAAATAAAGTAGCTACCTCTTTTGTTGTACGGTCACATGCCAGTCAATAGTACTGCTACTGACCGCTAGATGGAGTTACCGATAACCTATCGATTACCGTCAAAATTGTAATTTGTGATTGACGCGTAGAAAGTTGAAGAAATAATTTAGTTGGAGCAATCTTTTTTCTCTTATTGCTACGGAATAGGGTTGGTAATTGAATGATTTGTATACTTCTGGCGATAAAAAATATTTTGGTTTTTACGTTCGGCATTTAAAAATGGCTACCAGTATTAACTGCTGTGGAATAAAACCTCGTTATTGAAATTGTTTTCGATAAACTTTGATGAAGTGTATGAATAAAGTTTAAGAATGCGAGTTTGCTCGTTATGTTGTGATTAATCGAATAATGGTGGCTGATTGGCGGTTCCATTTTTGACAGGCTGTTGACAATTTGAATACGAGCTGAATAGTTGCATCAATTCAATTTTACTGTAAGTTTTGACGTTCAAAAGTGCCTTTAATGTGCCTATTTAAAATAAATGATTTGACTTTGACTTTAAAAATATTTTTATTTATTAGGCCAAGCGCACATTACAACGGGTCTTAGAGCAACGCATTTTCATGCAAAAAAGTGCGGTGCTTACCCGACTATAATAATATAGTGTGCGTTGGTTCATAAAAAAATGTATGAAAAGTGATGAAGGAGTATTTTTGCAATGCTATCTGCACTAGCCTTTACGATTTTTAATTTATTCTAGACTAAAATCACAGCTGCGTAGATAGTAATAAACACTGTCAACTTGACAGAAAAAGGTCGAACGCAGCTGTCATTTTAGTCCAGCAAATAAAAAAATCAGAGTTTAGAACACAAGACATTAAAAAATTATGTTTAAGAATCGTTTCGATAGATCAAGTTATAATAAAATCGCGTCTAGTTGAGAATCTCCAAAATTTTGTCTTCTGTTAAAAATAATACATTGTCGTTGTGTTGTACCATTACATAGGTAGTTTATAAACTTAATTCCATAAAATTACGATAGTTATATCCAGATAGTAGACCCCTATTCTTTACTATGTTACACCACATGCCAGCATGCATCCAAAACTGACAAATTTTCCCAATCAACTTTGAACCTTATTCTTCAGCAATGAAGTTGAAAATCTATTAAACAAATTTGACAGATTGTAGTGACTTGATGTGCTGGCTGGCATCTGACTTAAACCATTTTCAAAACATGGGTGTACAAATTATCGAAATCCGCGGTCGATCGTTGGATGGTGATGAGCCTAATTTTGTGTAACGACGTCTTCGGACCCCCTCGGTATCGGGCTGGTATGCGAACGAATTCCCAAGAAATTGTTATTAGTTTGTGAATTTTCATGGTATGAACTTCTATTTTAATAGGTATAGGTATAGGTATGGTGTTTCCCTTAGCATGCATGAACGCCAGTAGCAGATCCTAGCCCGAATCATGTTTTGTCCAACATACAACCTGACACTGACCAGGGGGCCTAAAAAGGCCACTTTGGCAGAATCATAAAAGGATAACATTATGAATCATAATAATTATGGCGAAGACAGTCCGTGTTTTTCTTTTTTCGCTGCACTATATACGTAGGTATAATCAAAGAGATTGGGATTGGATTTGGATTGGGTTGATTGGTTTTTTTTTTTATTTTTTTATTTAGCACAGACAAAAAATATTACTGAGAAATCCTTCACCAATGGTTTAGGTAATAGGTAATACGGGCTGATGTCCGCAACTCCACGTCAATGCGCGTATTTTGCGTACTCACCAATAGGATTTGATACGAAAAATTCCATTGGTGATACGATTAACCTAACAGTTAACTGTCCATTATGATTCATAATCTTATCCTTTTATGATTCTGCCAAAGTGGCCTTTTTAGGCCCTCTGCAAATTGCAAAAAAATGTAAGAGTTTTGGAATTCGCGGGCCACCTTAGCACACACCTTAAATAATAATTATTGATGCGATATCTATAAATCTATATTACATATTAAGTACTTATAAATTAAAGTCGCTTTTTCTATCTGACTTTTTTTTTTGTGTGACTTCTTTTTTTTTGTGTGACTGCGTTGTTTTTCTAAACTACGTACCTACCTATGCAACGGATTTTGATGCGGTGTTCACCATTATTTAGAGAATTTATTCCGAAAGGTAAGTAGGTAAGTAAGGCTCAATACGTCTAACCAAAGACATCCAAGCAACAAAAAAAAAACACTAAAGTGATTTTATTTTGACCTAAAATAATAAATTGCCGGCACATTATTGTATTTTCGTTAGCTGATTATTTTTCTTTTAAGTATCTAATGCGTTTTTCTTATTATATTTTTATACCATCGTCCTTATTTTGGTGGTCTGAATGATTTCTAAAAGTTTGTCCGTCTATTTTAATGGGACCATAAATAAGTAATACATTATTATTAAACTTACATAATTATACTAAAGAAATCTTGATGTTTTGTCAATCGAGCAAAGCAGGGGCGGATCGCTAGTTATTTTAGGTATAATTATGTCTGTTCAGTCTGGTTCAATAGTCTCATCGTAAAAAGTAAATTAGCGGAGCTCATACATATATATACACAAGTATATTTCTATGCCGCAACTGTAGAATGTAAATAAAATGAAGAGATTAATCTACAAATAAAAAAATACTTAATTACATAGAGCTCAGGTAAGTAGGTACTAGGTACATTTCTGAATCGCTTGATGCTGTTTGGAACCAACTAACTGAATAAAATCAACATTTAAAGAAAATATTTATTAAATTGGCCGCATCAACAGAGTCAGTGATCACCTGATCACTGAACAATGATTTTACTATTTATCTTTTACACAAAGGTTGAGGTGAAAATAATCACAATTGTAATTAGACAGCACCACCGTTAGCCGAGTTTAATATTTTCACACGTACGTTTAGACAAGTACAAAGGAAGTGAGAATCATCCGCAGAGCTAACGAGCCAAACAATGAATTTGAATTTATGAATTCAGTATCAATGGAAAACTAAATCGAATGAATCGACAGATTGGAAGAACTAATGGGCATCGGACATCGAGTATGTATCGAATACTCAAGTGTCCGATTAAAGAGATTATCAATCAGATACCTACACGTCTTTGATTCAAGTACGATAATTATGAAAAAAAAGGTACCGTTGCCCGATTTCCCACATGTGTTCTTTGCTGCGGCTCTTTGTAGGCGTCATATCAAATTGACATACGAATTTAACTTTTGAGTAATTGATATTTTAGCTTTTACCGGCTGCTAAGAAATTCCGATTAAATGTGACCGCGTAACGATGAATGCAAGATCATTTCATCTCCAATTACCGAATCGAGCATATCGATATGAAAAATAATAAAAATAACTTTCATATCGTAAGCGGCGGGATCGATTAATAATACGCGATTGATTAAATCAAAATGGCGTTTCTACTTCCGACACAATGAGTTTTTTGAATTTCGAAATAATGGCGTCTGCGGCATAGGTGTGTGTGTTTTGACAGCATTTCTTTTGTAGAAAGAGGTTCACGGTTAAAAAGGTTTTACGAGTGATTAATTTCTTTTAGATTTTGTTTTGAAATGGACACTCTTCATTTTTGTCGTTGTTGATACCTATACCTAGGTAGGTAGATCTTTTATGAACACTAATCGAGTGTAGTCACAAATCAATCTGCCTAGCTTTTTCCCAAATACATACGTTAGGGTCGGCTTTCAGTCTAGCCGGATGCAGGTGAATAAGGACAATGGAGGCTATTGCAACTATGGGGCTAATTGTTTTTAAACATAATGCAATCTATTGGCCAGGAGGAAAAACATAGTTTAACTTGTGTTATACCGATGGTGCCACAAGAGTCAAAACTGTTTGAATTACAGAGCTTTTTTGTTAGTAGCCATTTTAATTAAGTGTTTGTTGCCGAGTGTCTCATAAATTTTAAACAAAATAAAAAATAAAACTTTTCGTGCGATTAAAGCAAAGTTTTATGCAAAAAGTAAGAAAAGGTAAAAGTATGTAGGCTACTCTTTACACTTATTTTTATAACGTTTTATATCTTATATTTCGTAAGATAATTTACCTACATAGGTACGTTGCGGGGCTATTGCGTCTAGTTGTTTTAGTTACAATAGCCTCTTCGAATTTCAATAAAAAGATAAAAGTTAGTGATGTCAAATATCGATAACTGACTAGAACAAGTACGAACTGAATGCATTCGCGCTCTGAGGCACATTGCGTAGGTAAATAAATGTATGACAATTATTAATTTGTTTTATTATAATTTATAATTTCATTTAAGATTTTAATCTATTTTCATTTCAAGACGAAAGTAAATGGTATGATTAGAAAGAGTAATTAACAATTTAGCTCAGGCACCTATTCAGTTCGCCAGTGAACTAGCTACATATATCTACCTACCTATTTACGAGTAAACTATCTTACAAGCTGTTAACTAATTTGATTTTTGACTTGTTTTAAATGGTCCGAAACTATCTATGGAATAAAGAAACGATCTATTCAAAAGAAAAGTTTCTCGAGGCGGTTGAAAGCTATTTATTATTGTTTTTTTTTTTTAATCTACTTACAATAATCTATAAGCTACGAGTGGTTCTAATTTTTTTTATTTATAGGAAATATAAATAAAAAATGAAGTGTTGTTTTATTTTACTTAGGAATCCATCAATATCGATTACCTAAATCTTTTACAATTTATCGATATTTTTACCTCTACACAACACTAGTCCTACTAAAATAGTCACATTAGCCCCCAAAAATACAAAATATACTTTTAGTCGGATTGGAACGCGTTACTGGTTTAATTCAGAGATCATTTTTGCGTAAATTTCACGCTGGAGGACCAGCATGCCGCCGATTGTGAGCACATGCGCTACAAAAATCAAATAGTTATGTTCATGGGGCTAATGCGACTTTTTCTGCCAGCATGGGTTATTTATTAAGATTTTAAGCAAATCTTACAGCTTTTTGACATTATTTTAGATCGAAGATAATCTCCATTAAAGGTATGCATATCATATAGATTTATCCCTTCAATCGACCCGTGCCGCTGTTATGATTTAGCCACGAGCCCCTCTTTACAGATTGCGTAGTGATGTGCGCTAAATAGCGCTAGTTAAGTATTTAGGCATGTACCTATTCTGCTACTGGCGCTATTTATAGTTACGATAAATTTTTCTGTCGACAGAATAAATACAAACTCTTTACCTGAATTATGTTCTGAAAGTGACAAATATTTCTACTTGAACACCTGTATTTATCGCTACAAGATAAATGAAACACTCGACGCAATTTAAATTACTTTATATGCGTAAAAATTACATGCTTTAAAACATGTAAGCTAGTTCTCTACTCCTGCCTGTCGACTCCGCTCCTAGTTTTGCTTAAATTTATTTATTATTGATGTAATTACCATGTAAGGAGACACCGAGTTGAGAATGTGAAATATTCGAGTCAATTTATACAGCCAGCTGCCGGCTTCCCGCCAGTATTCGGTGTTGCCATGGTATACATTATTTTCTAAAGCCACAATGTTGGCTGCTTGCGTATGACAATGCAACCATCGACACGTACCTAATGACGTTAATTAGGGCGACGATGATGCGCTTTTTATCTCGTTCTAAATTTAATAAAACAAGTAAAGTGGTAAGTGTTTGACAGGTATTTATTGCGTCAAATGGAACGTGTTGTGAAGTTCATTTAATTGTAGTTTTTCAACAATGCCCTAAATTAAATCCTAGCATTAAAGCGATCACGTACAAACTAGGATGTGCTTAAATGACCTCATGAGTTGGATAGGTAGTCATTACGGCTTCCTTTTGTGGAATAATTGGATTTTTTATTAAATCATGACCGGACAGTTTTTTGCTGAAACTTACGAGCTTTTGGCGGACACTTCAAGCTGAGTACTTGAATCCAACTAAAATATGCGTAAGGCAGCGAGGGCTAAAAAAGTTCATTATTTTATCATGTGTCAAAAGAAATTTGCGTCCAAGTGAAGAGGTTGACGCGTAAGATATTTATTCATAAAAAAATCTATTAGATAAGGAAAAACAGTAGCAAAAACGTAACTAGCTAAATTTAACGTAACGGTATGTGCATACCAATATATCATCACAATGAGATATCTAGAAGTAATATCCGATTATTATATTCAATAAACATATAAAGGAAACAGCTTTTCGATGCCAACCGCACAACAAAAAGTTCAGAGCGTAAATTGAGCAGTACTTACGGGTTCCGTAATTTAAATAAACTAGTTCCTTGAATATTCAATTACATGTTTTTTTTACACTTTTGGCCGATTATGTAGGCAGTTTAAAATTGTCGTGTTTCTTAATTTTATTGGGTAATGCTAATTTTACGAGGGTAACGAGCAGTGGAACGAAAACAAATTCTTAAGGTGAGGTTTTGCCGCACAGGAAAAAATAATTAAAATTTATTTAAGTAAATGTTTTTTTTTTTATTTTATACTGAAATCCCTGTCTTCAATTCTTCATAATCGTAATCATTTATTTGAAAGAATGTGGCACATTCAATGGTCTTCTTAAGTTTGGTCAATGGTCTCATTACATTCTGCCAAGTGTGGCGAGCAAATATTATTAGGTCCATAACTTACTTGACATTTTTCCACTTCAGCTTTGACACACCACATTATGATTTAAAACTCCAGTGATCGAAATGTTTGAAGTACCTACTATAACGTTTTTATTGACCAATTAAACTACTTATCATAAAATATTATCAAGTAATCCCATAAGAGTACCAGATTTTTTTAATAACAGCTGAAGTGGAAAAATGTCAACTAACTTTTGGAGGCCACTGTATATCTATTACAGAACAGAGATTATTGGAATTATAATAATAGTTTTTCAATAAATAATCGAATCAGCGCTTTGTCTAATAAGTGCTAAGCAATGTGAAAGGGATAGTACCAAGGTAAAGGTACCCTAAATATCTTAATAACCGCTAACCAAAATGGTCCGATATTAAAAGTCAAACATGTCTTTATCGCTCGCCGCAAACTGTACAGTGTTGCCAGAGCAAAAAATGAAAAATAAATAACCAACCGCACTAGCGGAACAAGACCATGCCACATTTAAATTCAATATTATGCTCGGTAGCGGGTGACGTGAATTTGTCTTGTAATTGCCTAATATTTATTATGCATACAGTAATAATTATCGTTTTAATTATCTTGTAGTGGATCATCAAGCATACGCAGCTGTAGGTGGGACAATCGTTATTAATTTTTGTTTTTTTTTTTTATCAAGCAACAAACTTGCAAGATGTATGTTGTAAAATGTCAATTTGATCACGGGTCCAAGATGTTTGATATTGTAAGACGTTTTTGCAAAAAAAAAACGTTCACTGGCTATGTGTTGATAGATAGCTTATTACATTTACACATATGAATGAGCTACAATTGGCCAACTGCTGCAAGTCTTTTAGTGTCATGCCACTTGATCTTTGAGTACAGCAAAGAAACTTGCACTCATCATCTTCTAATGGTGTTTGTAAGTTTCTAGAAGGCCCTGCTAATCCTAGTCTCGTTACATAAACTTAGGAATTTTCCCGCAATAGACCCCATCCTCAGTTTTATGGACCTCTCCCAAAGACCACTACGCTTAGAATTAGAACAACCTCATTCTTAACTGATGGGGTATTAGGGTAGATTCGACCTAAAATCTACAAAAAACTTCATATCTCCTTACCTTCTCAGCACACCGCCAAGTAGAGACGCGTTGAGGCACTCAGGGGGTGACAGTCTCCTCTGCACCTCCGCCACGGTCACCTTGTACTTGCTGGTGGAAGACAGGAGTGATAGCCGCCCAGGGACTGAGCAGAACACGTCGTTGGGTGCACACGAGCCGGTACCGCCGAGCCCATCGCGGCCTTTCATTGCTGTAAGACAGAATAAGTTTAGAAAAGGTGTTACACCAATACGTGTAGCATGACCACCGCGTAGAGACAAAACAAACGAAAGACAAAATGACAGATTGTAGAAAGATTTTTACGAAGCGATGTCAATTATGGTGAAAAGAAATGTCACTTTGTCTTCATACAGTAAAGATAGAAGCACAACCGATGTATTCCGTAAAATGTTACCGTGAAAACGTATGTGACGTGAGCTAAAAGTGAGCTGTCAATAGTGTCAATCCTACTCGTAATTTATCACGGTGATATTTTTAGATATTTCGGCAGGATAGAAGTGGTCACGTTACCACGCATCCAAGTTAATGCAAAACACCTATATAAAAAGTTTTGAGGACTATTATGATGCATTTATTTTTTGTGCTCCATGCCTTTTTAAGAACGATACTCAGCCATTATTGAATCTCTATTCGAAGCTAGACCGAGTTGATTGAGTTTTAAGCTGAGCTTAGTATACTTAAAATCGTTAATTTTGTTTTTCTTTTTTTCTTGATCAGTACGCATCATTTTAGATTAACGGACGAATATAAGGAGAACCCTAACTAAACCTAAGTATATATTCAAGATGAATGGTACAACGCGATTGACACGCTGTTTTGAACCTTAGTTGTTGCCACGATGCGCTATTGTCAATTACCTAAAAGCTTCATAGCGCGCTTTAAAGTTATGTCTCTTTTACAACTTCAAATGTCTATATTGCTATCACTCATAGAATTTAAATCAATGGCACAGCATGTTTATGAAGATAGAATTTGTGTGCTTCCTGTGTTCTAATCCTTCTAATTATTTTATTCTATTCCAAACTTTATGTCAAATCCTGGCAGTCATCAACTATGTACATGGAGTAGCACTAAATACATAAATGATAATTTTAAGCAGCGCGCAAATAGTAGCCTAGAATTCTGCTGAAACTGCACTTTTCTATAAAACAGCTGTTTTATTTTTTATAACCGTCTATAATTTTCTAGCGTAGAAATTTAAAAGTGCAATACCTACCTGCCGCGGTCAAAATTTATGGAACAACATTTTTTTTTACTGACGAAGTGCGCGCTCAAAATTTATGAAACAAATTTTTTTTTTTTAGAAATATGTATATGCTAGGGGATCTAAAATCATAATTATGCTGAATGGTTACAGTTTGCGGACTGGTTAAATTATTTTTTTCCTGTAAGTATGAGTAAATCAAACTGCTTAGTACTGATGACTTTGTAACATATCAATTACATTGGCTATCATATCGCTTACATCCTGTATTAAGATTTCCAACAGGAAATTGTTTTTGGCCAGGTACCTATTTTGTAGGTACTTTCATTAACAATGATAGCGGGTCAACTTTTACTTCACTGTTTGATGAATAGATATTGCGAACAGTATCATAATGAGCCATCATTATTAGTTATTGAACTTTTTTTTAATGTATCTATCAAAACCAAGATAACGGACGTTACCCAGAAAGCCGCTAAACTTAAATGGGACCGGGCCGGACATGTTTGCCGCGTATCAGATGACATTTGGGCTAAGAGAACCACCGATTGGGTCCCACTAAACGCACGACGACGCCATCGTGGCAGGCCAAGACGTACATTGCGGGACGAGCTTGACTCCTACTGTAAGGCCTGACCGGCCGGCACTCGCAAAAGACAGATTATGTGGAAAAGGGAGAGGGAGGCGTTTGCCCTGAAGTGGGACAATACAGGCTTGTTAGACAGATAGTACAGACGCCAGCACATCAAGCTACTACAATCTGTCAAATTACTTTAATAGATATTCAACTTTATCGCTAAAGCATAAGGTTCAAGGTTGATTGGAAAATTTGACAGTTTCGGGTAGCTTGATGTGCTGGTGTCTGTACCTATCTATTTATCGTGTCAGTCATAGGTATGAGGTTTTGTACGTAATGGTTTCAATTTAGACCTGACAAAGTAACAAAATAAGGGACTTATTTGATATTGGAACTGAAAATATTGTTGAACATCACAAAGCAACAGATTTTCTCAATTTCATAACTTAACTCATATTGTCTTCGAAATAAAAATACCGAGACAAAATAAAAATACAATCGCTACAAATACATGAAACATCCATACAAAAATTGGAGTGATTACAAAATTCTCGGCTTCAAATATCAACAATAGGGCCACTAACAATCATTTGCCACGCCCCAAACATGAGCGCAGCGTGATCTCTATTCTCATTGTAATATTTCTATATGGCAACCCTAATACAATAAACATTAGTATGTTATTATGTTGGCACCATACTGGCTATTTAACACCCCGCGTTTTTGCACAAAAAGTTAAAGGTGTGCACGCTTATTACTGGCCAATTATGTTTTTGAAAAAACCGACGAAGTGTGGGACTTGCGACCCATAAACTCTTGCTTCTTAGTAGCTACTTAAATGCATGTAGGTATTTTCTGTAAACTTTTATTGAAGAAATAAAATTATGGTAAAAAGTGTGATTATATACTCGTATATAATGTTCAGCATGAAGAGTGACAACGGTTGCGGAAAAAAAATGGCTCTGTCATCTGTGTGTATCATGGACACGGCCGTGTGTTGTACGTGAATACGTTTACGTAACGGGATTGATCCAGTGTCGATATAGAAGTGATTTCATCATTCACTTGCATAATTTCAACCGCCCCAGCTGCAGATGTACTGGCACCGTCGTTGATCCGCTCGGCCGCATTAAGAGCCCCTATCAATTTCGGCGCACTATTAGATTAGGTAATTATAGGAGCGCAGTGTGTCTGTGTGCGTTCGAACTATAAACTGATAATCGTAGTGTGCGTTGAAGCGGGAACAAATAATCTTGGTCCGTAACCGCTATTATTAGCACTCCATAGTTTTACTTACTAGATTGCGTAATACTGGATGGATTTTATGGTGATTATGACATGTTATGTTCAGGTACCCTATAAAAATATCGTAACCTATTACGGCATTCACTATAGTACTCGTAAAACCAAATTATAAAGTGTGACCAGCGTATTATAAGGTACGTCTGAAACGAATTACACGTGTTATTGTTTACGTAATACAGAACGACGGGGAGGTCTGTAGTATTCCCTCGCCATAAGACCGCAGACCATGAGAGTATAGTATAGCAAGTCATTTTGTCCTATTTTATAAAGCTAATCACTTTATTTGTATAGAACAAGGAGAAAACGAGCGGGGCATGGAGGAAAATTACTTTAATAAATTGAAGATAGCTTTATTCAAACGAAACATTATTTTGTTTATCCAAAAGTACAATACAAAACATTAATATGTATGAATAACATTATTAAATCACAAAGTGTCACACTATTGACATAAAAAAATAAATATTCATACAGTCTCAAAACTGGTTAGGCGTAGTACAAAATCACTCGCGATTCAAGAATTACGACGGGAGCGGCGAACGTCACAGGCGACACAGGTCCGTCGTCTAGAAGCCTTTGGGCGCGACTGAATGCATCGAGCGAGCGCATCGGTTTATAAGGCATTATTTAGATATTTTACTACAATTAAATTAGTAGTCAAAATAAAAATATAAAAATTGAGTTTGGTAGATAAACATCTCAAATTTTAAAATATTTAACACTTTTTGTTATTTTCAATAAATTCTTACGCGTAGACGACGGTTTTGCACATGACTTTATTGGGATTTTTCAGCGTAGTTAACATTTTTTTACAGGTACTAATACATTAAACTTAAAAAAAATAAATCGTACACTTACTAATATATTATATGCCTAGTATTTAGGATTTTTTTTCAGATCGTTATTTGCTACCAGTAAGCTAAAAAAGCAATCGAAAAACTTGGTGTTTCGTGATTACGTAAAAACGTGTGTTTGTTTTTTATTTTTTGGAATTTATATTAAGTAGTTATCAAAAATTAAATTCGTAGACTTACTAGATAGATAGGTGATAAATACTTGTGTATTTTAAAAAAAACTAGATAACTTAAGGATATTGAGAAATTTGCGCTGAAAAAAACTGATTTTTCTGTTTTTAGTCCGCGAAAGTGTTAGGGGCTCTTAATTCTTTTACGCTCCCGGCACTGCTGGACTCGGTCATATGGCGTTTAATTGGTAAGTACCATTCGATTGCTCTTGAGAATCCCTTTCCAACCGTATACGATTTCTGTATTTTCATTGGGCTTTTTGACGCGTATAGGCCGATATTATATATTTATGATAGTTATTCTTTTTTATTTATTTTAACAAACTAGTTCACTGTCACTATTTTAGACTAATGTTTTGTATAAAATCGATAGATTTTGACGAGAGTTGACGATTGAAACTTAAACGAACGTCGTAGCTTTTTCCAGTCAAAAGTTATACTAACTAAGTGTAAATCTCGATACGCAGCGAAATTACCTCAAAACGGCGCTTCCCCCTCCACCGCGAGTGATGCGTCACAGTCCTCACTTGGCGTAATGAATTCTTTGATTCTTTAGCTATCCAATGGTGTAATTGAATTTAGGATGGAGGTGGTAGATATGAAGCTGCAACACCAAACTGTATTCCCCGAATTTGTTATGTTTTTTTTGACTTGCCCTCCACTATGGAAGCAATTTTAAAGACGTATTCACGTCAAAAACTTGTTTTCAATTTTTGACCGAACTGGGTACACAGAAAGAAGGTTCGAGTACGTTTTATTTTTCCTCATATATGTTAAAAAAAAACTTTTAGCACATCGACGTTACACTTAAAACATGATTTCCTAAAACATGTACCTACAGATGTGAGTTCTATGTATGTACCTACTATAGAGCTACCTTTTACCGGGTAATATGTCTTTTATTGACTTGAATGTGCCCTGGTGGCTGATAGTATGTTATGCTCACACAACATTGTCTCGCTGACGTGGCGTGTGTGTTGGATCAGTTAGCTCCCTTCAAAATGGTTGAGCTGAATGGTGCTGATCTATGCGTCATGTTCGTGAACGGGCGCCGTCAATTGGGGCTGGTCATCACTTAGCTGCCTCGACTCATTTTTAATTATTTTATTTTTGGATTGTTGTTTTGTTACTTGGCTTTACTCTGGACGCTTTTAACTCGTACGTCTTTTTTACATCATTCTCACATATAATTATAAATTCAACATTAATGATGTTACTAATATTTTTGTAAAACTAAAATTTAAAAGAGTGTCCATGGAGTTTCTTGCCCATTTCTCTCCATAGGCACGCTTTGGAATGGCAACTAGCTTCATATTTTCTGACTGACTGACTTCTTGACAATTCAAAAGTACCTGTAAATGGTTTAATTGAAATAAATGCTTTGAGTTTGAGTTTGATTTAAATATAATTGACGTATTTTATTTATTTTTAATATCAAAACAAAACTCAATTCTAAGAACTGTTTAATTATGTTTCAAATTAAAACCACACCATCCATAATGACATTGTGCAAAGACTTAAATCAACATTCAAAAAGTCATTTCCAAAATCGAATGCTACCTATTTAAATATCGATTGATTGATCGATACTTTTATTTATATGATATTGATTCATTCGTCCGATGAATGAGATGGATTTTTTTACAATCTACTTAGAAAAATCGATACACCCATTTGATAAGTGCGGTATGAAGTCTAATTACAGTTTTATCTTCACCGGGTCATCTTAGAACCGTATAACAATAAAATATTTGATATGTTAATAATGTGTAGTTCTTTTATCTGATGTTCGCAATTTAAATTACATAAGGCGGCTCGGCTGGAGAATTAAGTGAATAATTTTACGCATTTAATCTGTGGTTATCGGCCATAAATTGAGGAAGTTACAGAGCAGATGGTTCTTAACGAGGAAACTTATTGGCTCGTTTGTATTAGCAAAATTATGTTTGCGTTACATTTACATGCAATCAAGTTCATATAATTGCAGAATAAATTAGGATTATTTTTTTAAATACTAAATTCATTTTAACTATGGAAGTAGTAAGTACCAATCGAGCTTACAGATCCGGGCACACACAGCACAGAACGAATCTAATTTTTCAGTTAGGCACTTAATTGTCGATACCGCATGCTGCGATAGTTATTAAAATAAAGTGACGTCACTAATCATTGAAAAGCTGTTTTTTTCTAATAAAGAATTACTTACTTTTTAATAGTGGAAGGTCAGTCATGAACCCCGTGGTGTCATCCATGCCAGCGTTCTAAAAACAAACAAAGATTTTCAAATATTGTTTAGCGCGCACTTAAGGTAGTGACCCCCAATTTACATAAATCTTTTATACATTTTTATTTTAACACTTTTTGGTATTTCAAAAGTTCATGGAATGAAAATACGGCGACAGCCGTCTTATTTAGTACTTTCTTTACGTCAAACACGGCTACCACAGTGTAAAATTTATTTGCTTATTGTATAAACTTTATGATTAAAGCAATAAGGCTGAGATCACGTTGATTTATTGTAAAAACAAGTGGTGTACGAGCTCTCAATGTGTGCCATACCCACACGTAAACAGATTTCATCCACAAGGCTCTATACGGATACGGTTGTAGCCGTCTACCTACCGCCCTTGGTAAACGATTTAATTTTCCGTGATATTGTTGGTACGGTTGAATATCTTTTAAATTCTTAACATGTTAATAGGTGGCTATTTAATTTTGATTAAGGCAATGGAAAGCACATCAAATTGCTAACAAAATAAAAAATTAATAGGTTTCCGTAAAGTATTGATATTATAAAAAGGAAAAATATGAACTTTCCGACATCCCATGCTAGAGGAGGAGCATTTTAATTTAGTAAGCTTATTATTAAATTCCATACAGGACTGGGCGCACATATTTCTTAGATATTGGATGTCTATCAAAATATCGACGATGCGAGGGTGAAATTTTAAATAAATAATTGGCATTTCTAATATTCCTCGGACACATAAATAGCTCATAATTTCTGATTTTGTTTACTGTAGTCGATGATATAATTTTATTGTTTCTAAAACTTGCGTTTTTTGTGTTTAGGTCCTGTAAGCCCCTTAATATTCCAGCGCTTACATACTAATTCCTGCAGTGGGAAATATTTATAGAAAACTAGCAGCGCCCCGTGCTTTCACCCGCATAAATGTCGATCCTGTGGCAATATCGGGATACAAACTATCTCTATACCCAATTTCATCTAAATCGGTTCAGCGTGAAGAGGTCACAGACAGACAGAGATACAGACAGACACAGTTTCGCATTTAATTTATAATATTAGTATGGATAGCATAATCGCCGCTAATGAGACAGAATTGATTTTCTATTGTAATGGGCCGATATCGATATACGAGTAGTTGAACAGAGGATGTTGATCCTCATAGGACAAGCAAATCGTGTTAGAGTAGACACCTTCATTCTCAACGTTGAAGCTACAGCCTATTGCCAACTATATATTCTCAACGCGGAAGCTACAGCCTATTGCCAACTATATATTCTCAACGCTGAAGCTACAGCCTATTGCCAACTATAATAATATATTCTCAACGCTGAAGCTACAGCCTATTGCCAACTATATATTCTCAACGCTGAAACTACAGCCTATTGGCAATTATATATTCTCAACGCTGAAGCTACAGCCTATTGCCAACTATATATTCTCAATGCTGAAGCTACAGCCTATTGCCAACTATATATTCTCAACGCTGAAGCTACAGGCTATTGCCAACTATATATTCTCAACGCTGAAGCTACAGCCTCCATACCTATGGCCATCATTGGCCATAGGTATGGAGTATTTATGTTCTCAACCTGCGGGGTAATTGCGTAACATAATATTAATAGCAATGGCTTTAATTTTGACAGTTCAACAACATTCATTGCGTTATTTACGTTGTAGAGCAAATACATTTTTCGAACATTATGAAGCAATGGATTAGCAATTTTATTTGATTTTGTATGAGCTTTTCTATATTATCATATTTAATTAATTTCCTTAATTATTTATTTTAACGGACAATTTCTTAGATGTTTGTTATTCCAGCGTATAGCACTCATGGGTTGCAGCTGAAGATCAGTGTCTGGTGGTAAGTACACTTAAATTTGTGCGGTCATCTGACAATGTGCTGAGCTGAGGCTCTTTTGGCATTATAATCTTAGTTTTCTGTTTTTACAGTTTTAATGTGTATTTATTTTGCTGTAATGCCAATAAACGCATTTTTCTTTCTTTCTTTCTTTCTATATCATTCAAAATTATTCAGATTGAGATTGATAGTGTGTTACGCA
The DNA here is from genome assembly GCA_927399505.1 of Luperina testacea. Classification (NCBI taxonomy): domain Eukaryota; kingdom Metazoa; phylum Arthropoda; class Insecta; order Lepidoptera; family Noctuidae; genus Luperina; species Luperina testacea. Next base: position 6,758,860 of record OV656777.1, on the reverse strand, counting down.
ATTGTGTGTTTCTGTGTGTTCGCGTGTTCTGACAAATAAATGAATTGTATTGTATTGTTATTGTATTAGGCTGATGATTAATGTTTTTATACATATTCTTACCGGCGTTTCTTCAGCAGAATGCAGCGCATGATGTAGGGCCAACTCATGTTGTTCCCGAGCGCCGTAGTCTGCCCGTCGCTCACCACCGCCGTAACTGAAGCCGCCATGTGATAACTGTGTGAGAAAATGATCATTAATAATAATAAATAATAATAAAGCTTTATTTACTAATTCCATACACGCAAAATTACAAAAAAAAACATTAGATGATAATTTTTCTAGTAAGTAATTACCGATAAAAAAAAAGAAAGTGGCTTTGAGGGTATTTTACCACGGAGGACTCAGTTCAGTCAGGGTCATAATTAGTGATGGGCCGACTATAGTTTTTGCCAACTAATCGACTAATCGGTTTTCAAATTTTCATGTTGTTTGGTTATGTATGTGCCATATTTCATTGATTAATGATGTTAAGTTAGCTTAATTACTGACTTAATTATTGTAAAGACTGTAAATTTAGATACCTATTCTAAGAAATGTTTAGAAATTATAAAACTAGTAAAACTTTTATTTCATTTGTTATGCGGCTACTATTCGGCATTTTTTGCCGAATAGTCGCCCTATCTCTAATCATAATATTAAGCAGTGTGATCGGATGAGTTTTAAATTAGTCTTAAGTGTTTGAAAAATACATATACACCGCATCGTAATCGGGCCAGTAATTTTGTAGGAAAATAGTACTTAACAGACAATCACACCACCTTTTACACCAAACAATTTTGATATCACCGTGCCCTCGTGGGAAATTCAGATATATACCAAAGAATAGTACCTATACCAAGGCATTTGCTCTCATGCAATAAACCTTTGTCAAATAACTTCAAAAATATTTGCGAAAAAGTTTTTCATGAATTGCCATTCAATCGCGTCTAATGTCATCGAGTCTTCCTGCCAGCGATCGGACACTTTTGTATTGAATAGCCCGTTCTAGCAAACCGGACCATTACCGTCGGCTAATCTACTAAAGTGATCCCATCCCTAACGTCTTCGTCCAAAACCTATTGTTGGCTAAAAATATTGTTGCCGTTGCTTCAGAAAAAAACTAAACTTGACACAAGTTCGTATTTCGAATGGAGCTTACAGAATATAAATATTGAACAGTTGATATTTTTTGCGGCAATAAAGTCAGTTGATTTGTTTTTATTTTATAATGTTATAAATACAATTACCAAATAATTAAAATAAACTTAATTGCCTAGATAAACAAGTTTATTTTCATCTAACGGAAGTTACGTCCGTTAATTGGCTGTAAAAAAGTCAAAGAAACATTTTAATCAATTGACCATTTGAGGACAAATCAATCAAGCTACAGCGACTATCTATGACATTAAAATAACTTGAATAATGTCAGGTGATTAAAATGTTAATATTTATTTATTATTTACGTGACTAAATTATTGACCCCTATACCTAAGTATATTTTGTACATTTACCTATTGCAAAGTCAATTTTTGAGGATCAGGTACTTACAGAAAAAAAATCAGCAAAAAAAAATATGACAGACTGTTGTTGTCTGGTTATAATTTCGAAATATTCCATTTTAATTTTTGTTTATTCTCTAAGCGAAGTGGTACAAACGACAGAATCAACAATGTTTATAAAAGATCGATATGAACTGAGTAGAAGAATAATCTTGAAAACGATTTTTTTTTTTATTTTAAATTATAAAAACGCCCTAAGCAAACGTGGGGAATTGGTGATCAATGCTCATGGCTTCTCTGTACGAGAAAAGGCGTTTGTCCGGAAGTAAGATAATAATAGGCTGCACGCTCCTTGCGTAACACACTATCAATCACAATCTGAATCATTTTGAAGGATATTGTTAGTCTATTTTTACCCGACTGCAGCGAAGATCAAAAGGAGGGTTCTGTGTTTGACCTGTATGTATGTATTTCTTCATTATGTTCGAAAAATTTGTCTACTCAACAACATAAATAATGCAATTAATGTTGATGAACTGTCTAAATGAAAGCTATTGCTACTGTTAGTGTGTTAGATATGATAGATATTATTATTATTAATTATATAAAGTCTATTTTAATACTCTTCTCAGCAGACTACATCGACACGTTATTATAGTACACAGTTGCCAGAAGGATCGTATCGGCGGAAAATTATTATCTATGGTATTAATAACATAATAATTTTGTACCCGCGGAGGGTGAACTATGCAGAGATTCTTTCGCGAGGGGTGACTGTGCGGGGGTGAGGGAGGCGCATAGTTTCTAACTACAATGTGGTGCATATCGATCTATTTTGTTCGGTATTTTCTGAGAATGAGTAAATTGACTATGTGATTGATTAGCTGGTGTTGGAAAATTGTCTTAGGTAAATTTACCGTGACGAACCAATAAAAAATTAACAAAGTTTTTTTGAAGTGATGTTTAGTCTATTACTGAGAAAGTATGATTTGGGTGTGTGACAGGACTTAGAGCACCGGATGAATTCGAAACCAGTTGGGCTATCCTAATTATACAGGGTGGCAAAGACATCGACGCGCAAACCGAAACGGTGAATTCGGCATATGATTTAGACGTAGAAATTTTCCGTCGGTTGTCTTAAAAAAACAGCTTTTTCATAGAAAAGTGCATTACCTACGCGGTCAAAATGTATGGAACAGCAATTTTTCTTTTTAATAATAATAAGTGACGAAAAATTTCAACGTAGCGGGGTTCAGAACCATACAATTATGTAGCAGTCCAGGGTAAAAACACGTAAAAGGTTGCGCGTCAATGTCCCTGCCACCCTGCATACATAGACAAACACACCACAGCTTCAAAATTGCATCTTGTGGCTATGACAACGCATCTTTAAGAGGCTGCTGCAGTAATAGCATTCAACTACATAATATAACAGTTGTCACCTGCATTTGAGCAGAGAAGCAATTCTCGAGTCTTAATTCTTTCTTTACCTACATTTTTGACAAGTTTATGACAACTAGATTTTAAATGTTTTTAATTACAAGAATTTACCTTCAGCCGGTCTAACTTGTTAAAATCTCACAGTGAAAACTTAGGTGAAGTGAGCTGTATTTCCACCTGATGGGATTGACACTACTGACAGCTCATTGCTCCTGTTTCACGGTGAGATGATTACAGAATAGATCGCCAGGTCTGAACAGAACTACAAATTGTGACAAAAGTTATGGTCGAGGCTACTTACATGGTGCGCATGTATGTCGTGGTGGTCCCTGTGGTGCCGCAGATGCGCGTGCGGCTCGTGGTGCGTATGGTGGCGCGGGAGCAGCTGCTGCGGCGCGTAGTGCTGAGCGTACTCCGCCCCGCCCCCGCCTCCCCCACCGTAGTCCATGCCATGACTCTGCCGCAGATGGAAGGGTATTGGTAGATTTGGAGACAAGGAAGTTTTAAGATGAAGGTGTTGGCTGAGACTAAGTTGCACCCTATGGCAGACTTCACAGGCCTCAGGCGTTAGTAGACTAGCCTTATTGCTTTCGAGGTTCAGAGAATTCTAAATAGAAAATGTAAGAGTCATGTGGCTTGGAATTTGATCCTTGCTCTGCTCAAACTACGACATATCATATGAGAAAAACTCGAGCAGTACATTGTTAGTGTTAAGGTTAAATCAGTTTGAGGAATAGCTGTCGCCATTATTCCATTTCCGTTATCTTTGGGAGTGTCATTACTCAGCACTAGCCTCAAAACGGTGAAGGAAAACATTGTGAGAGATGTCCTAGACATAAAATTCGAAGACGTGTGACATCTACCAACCCGCACTGGGCCAGCCCACGTAGTGGTTTACAGCTCATTCCCTCTCACCGAGAGGAGGCCTGTGTCGTTATTGGTTGATTATGTACTAGCCTGATAGGAGTGGATTTTAAGTTCTAGCAGAGAGCTTAGCTCTCTGTTGCATTGATAAAGGTCCTTATGCATAGCTAGCTCACTCACCTGTTGTTGATGATGGGGGCTGGCGGGATGCGGCGCGGGGGCGAAGGGCGGTGGGAAGTACGGCGGCTGGAAGTCTGCGAGCGAGGGCTGCGCGCCTCCGCGGAACCCGCCGCCGCCGAGACCCAGCCCGCCGCTGCCCAGCCGCTCCTGTGCAACAAAACAAACGAATGGTTGGATAATGTAACAAGAGAAAGCTTAATGTACTAGGAATAATGGTGAATATTGATCGTCAGTAGCTTGCTGAAGATTGGAAAAGAGTCTGGAGTGATGAAGATGACGACATACATAATGAAACACACTACAACAGTCACACAACTAGCGCTAAACGGTTTGGAGAAGAACGATGATGAGCTCAATACAGAAGATAAAACTGCAGAGAACTTGAGTATCACCAACGATTCGAATAATTACGTAGAAAAGTTTAATTTAAGAATTCATCACCGCTAATCAAACCTACCTAATGCATAATAGTGGCTATTATAACGTGCTAATAAATAATTCTACTACAGTTATAAAGGAGATCCCCATTTTGTTCGGAAACTTGGGATAAAAAATAAAAAGAACGTTCTTTTCTGCTATTCTTCCAGAAAGAAGACTTCAACGCATTATACCACATAATTTGGTTAATACCACCAAAAATGTGGTAGCTCGATCGAAAACCTTGCCACTAAAACAAACTAACTCAGCCAAATACGTAAAGACAGGTAGATAATAATAAAAAGAATCTGGTATGAAATTTTAAAATTGTATTGCAATAGAAATAAATTATGTCTTAAATTCGACACGTGCAACATTGTAATATCTCCACTTGACACTGATACTTTTAATAGCGTTGAAAGCCATCATTCATGATAAAAGGTTACATGCTCTGTGTTCATGATGACGCGATCCAATCAGAATGTTGTAATTAAAGCAACTAATTATCGAATCACTCGATATAACACTGGCAATTTACACCAACTAAATGATGCTATTGTGTGGAATAAATTGGAGGGTAAGGATGCTCATCCGACGAACGCTAAGCGAAAAGATGATGATATATTTGAGAAAGTTTTCGTAATACACCTTCAGTGGAACGCAAATGACAGATGAAATTGCTACTGTTCAATGTATAATCAATCATATTTTGCGAGGTGGCGATAGGTACCTACTTTATGATGTTAAAAGTTAATTAAAAACGGTCGAAGCACATTGCAAGGTGGCTTTCGTGAGCTTATATGGGATATGAGACAAAAAAAAATCGGTTCACGCTGTGCATATTAAAAAATGAGAAGATCATCGCTGTTCTAGTGACTTTTTGTTTCTTCTTTATAGTTGTACGTACTTTAATTGCCAAAATGAACTAGTCACAATCACTTTTAAATTTAAGGTATCAATACTAGAGAATGCAGTAGCCCAGTAACAAGTCAGCATATTCATTTAGGAAAAACAGTACAGCTGATAATATCCAACAGTCAAGTCTTTGATTCAGAATGTATTTATAAATAAACGGACGAAGAAATGAACAGAAAACTACGTACAAATGTCATTGTGATACTAGGTTTTTTTTATTGCTGAATGGACCCGCTCTTGACCTCTATCACGCCATTATAGACGTCATCCATCGCTTTCTGATGGAAAGCGATGGATGACGTCTATAATGGAACGTGCCCAAAAGATACCTAAGGCATTAGAACTCCCACGCATCGACGAAACACAGCAGCAGTGGGAGAGTGGTCGCAAACTAGGCGGGCGTTAGCCCTACCACGCAAGGGAAGAATTGGCTATTCAAATAAGATGTTGGGTGTGACTGTCCAGATGCGCCGAGCGCTCGGTTCAGTTGAGCAACTGGCGGAACAAACTGCGCTACGCGGAAGGCTTCTTCATGCATCCGAGTAGGTAGTGTAAAATAAGTAATCTAAGTGTGTCTTATGTTTAAAATGTTATTTGTACCTACCTATGCAACAGCAAATGGTACTTGTGTAGCAAGAAGATCTTTATTCCATGCTCTTCCATTGACTATGCCATATGCATATTATATGCATATTGTCAAATGCCATAAGCTATCCTCTACATCGCACCGTTCTCTATGGTAGATTTCCTCAACATCAGTAATGTCAATGTTCGGCTTAATTACAATAAGCGAATAGACAATGATGACCTTATATGATTACATGATACACGCAATATATGAATTAGCACTTCTGTCTTTGATATATGCGCCATATGCGGTGTATAATCTTTTTTAAGTATAATATATTGGATGTGGTAATCAATTTGTTCTAATGTAATCAAATGAGCTAAATGTGATTCTAATGATATCTTGATTCATATGTCTACAATGCGGAAGTCTAATGACCAGTGTGTGGTGTTAACGAAGGCATATTGATTGTTTCTCCTGATTGGGGTTCACTACAAACACTAATCCGTTTTCTATGCTTACGTAAAAGCATAAAGCATCAGCCTATAATGTTCCCACTGCTGGGACACAGGCCTCCTCTCAGTGAGAGGAACTTGGTCGTAATCCACCACACGGGCTGAGTGCGGGTTGGTAGATCTCACATGTCTACGATTTTTTGGTTCTAGGACATGCCGGTTTCCTCACGATGTTTTCCATCACCGTTTTGAGAGTGTACGCTTACGTACTTACTTCATCTGTATGCAAATCTTATGTCAACTTAGGGTGATTTTCACCAATTAAACTGAACGCGATCACACGTCTACAACGCGTTTAAGAGCTATCAGTGTCAATATTCCGCAACAATGATGACACTGACAGCTCTTGAACGCGGTACCCATACATGCGTTGATCGCGTTCAGTTTCATTGGTAAAATGCGTCTTCTTCTTTATCATCATCATTTTAGCCGAAAGACGTCCACAGCTGGACAAGGGCCTCTTCCAAGCACCGCCATTTCGATCGATGCAGTCAATCAATAGCAACAGATAAAAATGAGACTTGACAGCAGATTACATGGTACCGATCACTAATCAAGTATCAGTCAGAGACTCGATGATGCCTTTAGAAATCAGGAGTAAACTATAAGCGAATTACATACTAAGCTCATTTCTTTCAAATATAGCTGACTGTAAGGAGATATTAAAACTGTTTAGAACTTTTTAATATTACTACTAACGTAATTAAATCTATTAATAATTTTTTATGTAAATATTATTCAAGCTAGGCCAAATAATTAATGACTTCCAAGATATTCAATCTCGTTGCTGTGTATTACTACTTAATTACGCTAACGACCATCGAAAATGGTCAACAGTCGCCATCTTTATTTTGCTGTCATAAACGTACATAGCCCATGCATGATCCGCTAGATATGTAGCTAATAAACTGCATTCATAAGTTTGTCAAATTATTCCAATTTCAAATCACTCTAGTGTAGTCCATTCGATAGAAATTATACCCAATATAATGTAGATCAATTACAAAACTTACGGTATCTGTATCGAGTTACGGCATTGGACACCTAATCGATTACTTTCGATCTAGTTTTTATTTATTATCTCTTTTAATTTATGCACCTTGTTACCGGATGTGGTGAAAACTTGTCGTGATGTGATGACATAGGTGCTATGATTCTTAATTTATTGTTGGTATAAAGTAGTAGCAGAGCAAAAAATATGTTGAAAATATTTTTTATTGGTGATTAAATTAGATTGATTGGTCTACATTCATCATAATTTAAGGTGAGCCAAAGTATTGGTGTATCAAAATCAATCAATGGGCAGCAGTGATCATTAAATTCATAGCTTCAGGGAATAATTTAATTGACTAATTAGCTGGTAACAAAACGATCTGTCATCAGTATCACACTTTTTCTTTTATCGAAATTCTTTTAATCATAATTAGTCTAAAAAAGTCAGCACAAATCATTTGTCTCTGCAGTCAGTTTTTTTTTAAATTATTTTTAAGACTATCGAAGTAAACATTTGCTAGGGGCTACTCTAGTATCAGTGTACACTATTATACTCTGATTTTTTATTGCTAGATCTAAATGACAGCGGCGCTGATTGTAAAATTGTCAACATGACAAGGTCGATCGCAGCTGTCATTTAAGTCTAGGAAATTAAAAATCAGAGTTTAGCATACTGCCTCAAGCTCAAAAGGGGTATACCGTCTGATCTTTGTCTGTCGTTTGGCAGTATCAGACTTATTTCCTTTAGGATCCTAAATAGTCCCCGTGAAGCCTTTTTTCCTATAATGAGTCTGACGTCAAGCAAATCTAAGCTGTTGCTGACGTTACGTGCGCGGGCGCTCGTGTGATTCGTGTCGCAACTGTTCTGGATTTGTTAACTTGATTTATGCGCGTAACCACGCAATGCTCCTTGTGAATTTAATTTGAGAGAGCTTGTCGACTAAATTAAGTAGGTTTTGTAGGTGAGGCGACATCGACACGATTTCGCTTAGCTAGTGTCCTATTTGTTTCGTCTGCATCGATTACCTATAGATATTTCTAAATAAGCTACCAACAGTGTTCAGCTTTTACGAGTTTTTTTGCTATTTAATTCTTAGTTCACAACACCTTTTGCCACCGCCATCATTTTCCTGCCCACCTCCCAAGTTACTTGGGGGCGGCGCAACACTTTTTTTCTCCCATTCTCCCCTGTCAACCGTCACGCTATCATTCACTCCCTTCTCTTTCTTATCATTCCTCACACAATCCATTCATCTTTTCTTTGGCCTTCCTCTCTATCCATCCATCAACATTTATACATCCTACCTCTGAAACATATGAAATCCGACCGCAAAAAAATCACGGCGAGCCTATTTGGTTCTACTAGTGCTTAAATCTATGACAAATTCAAAGTTTCATTGTATATTAGGTAACAATCTAAACAACTCCTTAAAAGTTCCCAAATGATACTTATCGAAAAAAAACCGATTGGGAAATCCAAAGACAATCTTGATAAAACAAAAATAAATACGTTCTTAATATTGTCTATGCGTGGAGGTGAAAGGCGGTATTGTTTACGCAGGTCGTGGGGTCAACGCGTGTTGGGTGACTCGCAGATGGAGACACTGCCCATTTATTTAGGAAGCCGTGATAGACATGCATATAAAAATGGCGGTGTGATAAATTGACAGATATACTCGCGGGTAACTGTACTTTCTGCTGTCAAAATAAGAAGTTGATGATGTATGTTGTTAATATTTGGAGATAAAATGCGAAACGATGTTGTCTGAATTTCTATTGTTTGGTGGTGTTATATAAAAAATATTTTGCTTTTTCATACCAGCATCATATTTATTTGACATTAACCAAACACCGTTTTATGTCCAATTTCTTATTCTTTACGACCCGACCGTTTGTCGTCAAAAGTTAAAACCAGAAATATCCCTGAATATGATACCTGCTAACTCAGATTAAATATCTGAGCCTGCTAAACTCTGATGTTTTATTTGCTAGACTACTCGTAAAATTACAGGTGTGATCTATCTTTTTTGTCAAAATGACACTGATTTAAATATACATTAATGTAAATATACAATAGGTCAAATAGGTCTGTTATTTTAGTCTAGCAAATTAAAAATCAGTTTTGTAGTTTAGTTTTATACAGGATGGTCAAAAAGTCGTGGATCAAACGAAATAGGGAGATAAAGGAGGTCATTTCCAACAAAAAATATTTTTACAGCATGGCCATAATTCAATTGCCATAAAAGTTATGAATATTTTCGTATGCAGAGTTCTTTTACAATTAGACTAATTAAAAAAAAAAAGTGATATGATACAGTAAAACAAACGGTGTTGTATTATTACTAGATAATGCTAGATAGCACTACAAAAGTTCTATTGCGGCTCTGGGTACTAAACATGAGCAATTAATTTTTTCCCATAAATTTTGAAGCGTTACCAAAAATTTTGGATAATAATTAGGGAGATAAAGTAGATCATTTCCAACAGAAAATGACCTCCTTTATCTCTCTATTTCGTTTGTTCCACGACTTTTTGACCAGCCTGTATATTATCATATAGGAAGAAATAGGTAGATACCTTTTATCTAAGTATGTAGGTAGGTATCTTACAATTCTGAATTTTCTAATTTAGGAGGGATCAATATTAACTAGCAGTCAAGTTCTTGACTGTAGAATAGGGCAATTCCTTCATTTTACTTGGAAACGACCCAAAAAACAGTGTAAAGCGGTGCTCGTAATCTCAGACAATTTACATTCCATCGCCACTAAATCAGTTATCTACTTTCGTGGAATGTATTCTAAGTTAATTTTTGAGTGACCATTTGTAACAAAAAGGTCCCAATAAGTTTTGGTTGCAATGGAATTTGAACTTTCTTAAGTATGAAATTCAGTTTGTTATTCCATAACTTGACAATTATCTCTAATTCCTGGCTCTATTATAGTCTGAGTCTTTGCCTCAATTCGATTTAGCAGAGCTAAGGATAAACAAGCAAATTCTCCATTCATCCTAATCTCGATTCAAACATCGATACCCAATCTAATCGAATAGATTTACTGTTACATTTCGGATACTCGCTATCAATCAATGGCGGAATGTGTATTAGATGTACGTCTCTATTCGAATGCAATAATAAATCGATTCGAATGTATGTCTCATTAACATACCGAGTGGACTCGTGCAATTATATTATCATTGTTTAGAAGTATTCTGTTATTAATCACTGGCTTGTTATGGTAGAAACAATATGGTGAAAGTTAAAAGGGATATTTGCTTTGATGTTTCGGCAAAATACAGTTTAAATTATTAATGATATTAGTCATTTTCTTTGTCGTGCCGACACGAGTTGAACCCGTTTACCCTGTAAATAATGATCTATGGGCACGAGTTAGGTATTGTGGTATCATTTAAGTCGTGCTGACAGCGACAGGAACTGCGGGTAGGTAAAACCCCAAAATTGTTCTAACATAATCGCGTCGCGTCTGTCTACGGGAGACTTTACCTTAGGATGCGAGTGAAACCGCGAGCATCGGCTAGTCCATACTAATACTATAAATTCGAAACTAACTCTGTCTGTGTGCATGTTACTTTTTCACGCCTAAACACTGAACGGGTTTCGATAAAATTTGGCAGAGACATAGATTGCATCCCGGGGAAGGAAATAGGATAGTATTTATCCCGATATTCCCACGGGACCGACACTTATGCGGTTGAAACCGCGGGGCGCTGCTAGTTTCTTTTACATTATAAAAAATACCGAAATATCTTTATTTAATGATGACAGCTTATTTGATCAATGACTATGAAATTAGTAAGTATTTTTACTGTTCAATAAAAAGTTATTAGGGTTCCGCACCAAAATGGTAAAACGGAACCCTTATGGTGAGTGTCAGTCTGTCTGTCTGTCACAGCTGGATATCTCAAGAACTAAATGCTATCAACTTGAAATTTGGAATAGTTTTAGGTGACGTTTGCCCAACTATTTTGCAAATAAGAAAGACAAAAATATATGTATATTTTTTGCAACAGGGACTGATTAGGGGTCTGAAAAATTCGAAGTGGGGCTACTATGGCATGTGGGGTATCATATGAAAGAGCGCACTTTGCACATTCTCAAAATAGCCCACTTTTTCAGAAATCATCAACAAAAGTTACATTAGTTCCACCATCGGTCTAAAGATGGTGCTGACATAAAACTGCAATATTCTACACCGCAGTGCATAAGTGTTAAAATTCTCTGACGAATATAGGCCTCGCCGATGAAAAATTAAAAACATGACGGTACGGAACCCTCGATGCGCGAATCTGGCTCGCTCTTGACCGGGTTTTTTTTTAAGTTTAGTACCGTAACCTGTCTACTTATGTTTATTTTTTAGTTTCACGGCCTTTCGTTTTATTTTAAGTTTAGGTTGGGTACCTATTACAATGATTTTAAACGAAATTAATAAAATAAATTTTAGGTAGGTACACGCGTTGAACTAAATTAACAGAATTTAATAAGCCATCGTAAATAATTATACAACTACCTACACAAAAAAAATATAATCTAACCTAACTAAAACTACTAGGTAGTGTAGGTACCTACACTACCTAGTAGTTTTAGTTAGGTTAGATTATATTTTTTTTAGGTAGTATGTAGGTACGCACGGCGACATAGTTATGAAGCTACCTATACATTTCCAGTATAAGCTGACTTCTCATTGTACGAAAAGCCTATACAATGCGAGATCAGGTAAAACTGGAAATGTAGGTACCTATAGCTCACTAGAAGTGCGCCGCGATTTCAACCGCATAATTGTCAATCCCGTGGGAATATCGGGACAAAAACTATCCTATGTGCTTCCCCGGGATTCAATCTATCTCTCTGCCATCGAAATCCGTTCAGTGGTTTAGGCGTGAAAAGGTAACATACAGACAGGCAGAATTACTTTCGAATTTATAATATTAAGTATGGGTGTAGTCGTTTGTACTTAATGGGAATTTTATCTAGTGCATTTGTTTTATTGATAAGAAAAAATAAAGACATAAATAAATCGATAAACGCTCAACGATTGTACGTTGTAGTACTAGATCAGCTATTTCGCCATCAAACATCAAGTCTTCGGTAGTATAGTGGTAAGTATCCCCGCCTGTCACGCGGGAGACCGGGGTTCGATTCCCCGCCGGAGAGAATCTTTTTGCATTTTCAAATTACTATTTTTGCATTCTCTTTAATGAATCTTGGACATAATTAACATCGCGAGGAATCCTGGACTTATCCTACTTGTAACTAATATTATAAACGCAAAAGTTTGTGAGGATTCATGGATGGATGGATGGAAGTTTGTTACTCTTTCACGCAAAAACTACTGAACGGTTTTCGATGAAATTTGGCAAACTGATAGTTTATCACCTGGATTAACACATAAGGTACTTTTCATCCTGATATTCTCACGGGATCGAAACTTATGCGGATGAAACCGGGAGCCGTTGCTAGTAGTTAATTTAAAGTCTGAAATCGGCAACTCGTCTTGAGCGAGCGTGGTGATCAATGCTCGTGCCTTCTCTGTATGAAAAGAGACTTTTTACCAGCAGTGGGATAATAAGACTAGCTTCTGCCCGCGACTTCGTCCGCGTGAAATTTCTTGTTCCCTGCCCACCCCGTCGCATCTCACCGCCTGGCCGCGCTATTATTTTCGCTTAGCGTTCTTTGTGACTTTTTTTGGGTTTTGCTCGGCGGCGGCGCCCTAGCGTGATGTTAAGTAGCCTATAGCCTTTCTCACGAGTTGGGCTATCGAAACTTCAAAAAAGGAGGAGATTCTCAATTCGGATGTTTATATAAATATTTTTGAAGTGAAAACTTCTTTAGCGGCGTTGTACACTTTTTATGTAATGGGTAAAAAATGTTAAACTCGCGTCAGGACACGTGACCTGATCGAAAATTCGTAAGACGGATGGCCGTAGCCGGTACCGCGCGTGTTTTGTTTATAAGACGATTCACAAAATACACACGTAATTGTTCAAGTTTTCACTTCTGTCGGCACTCCCGGAGTGCCACTGTTTTTTTCTTTCTTTTGGCAGTTTCGGATATTAGCGCGTTCAAACAAACAAACTCTTCAGCTTTATTATAAGTACCTATAGATAAAGTTTTTTTTTGTTTTACCTGCACCTCGATCACACTGGATAAATCCACGTACGCCAGCGCCAAAGCTTTTGATACACTTCACTGAAAAAACTGATTCCTTAAGAATCGAACTTTTAAGCACTTATATATTTCTGCTTACATTATCTTCACGACAGTCTCTCTTGGGGTACATAGAGGTATTTTTGATACATTTGGGTTACTGAGTAACCTATTAGATTGGTTTGCGCGATTTATTTGGATTTTTTATGGTTGAAGAACCAGTGAGTTTATTTAGGTGTTAACTGAGAAACATGAAATTACAAGATACATTTTCAACAATTTTTTTAGAATTTTTTTTTTTTCAATTTTTTAAAAATTAAAAATTTTGTACCCGCACAGCCGATAATAATGTAATTATTCGATATTTTTTTATGTTGGTTTATAAGTTCATGCCATTTAAAAGTATGAAGATTAGCGTCGGATTATCACGATAATTATGAGTTAGTCGATACGCGGCTAAAATCGATTTATTGCCATAATAGTGAAGTGAAAGCGAGTGTCAAAAAACCGATATGTAAATGTTCGAGTATCGATAATTACCGGTCCCTTAAAAGGCGGGCGATTCCGGCTACAATCGGTTAGTGATTGCTTTTTAAATTGCTGCCTTGCGCGCCGGCTCGATGACCGAATGCCGACTACTGGATGGTTTTTTTTATTTATTACCGAGTGGCGGATTTATGTCGATAGTTTGTCGAATCACGTGCTAGTCTATTAAGTTGGAAACGAGATGCAATCTCCACTTAATAGTACATCACGGAAGCATACATGAGCGCTGAGGTCAGTAGTCTATGAGAGAGCATAGACAATATATAGCTGCTTTAGAGCTGCAATTTATTTTGTTAAGAATCTACATAGATGGGGCGGGAACAAATACTCTTAGAATCGCGATATAATAATACAGTGTATCGGTAAAAAACTACGCCCGAGCTATAAAACTTATTTGAACACCTGGTGATATCAGTGATACAAAAGTCAGTATCATTAAATTGTATCTAGATATAAAAGTGTGACTAATGATATTTTAATGAAACATATTAATCAATCGGGCGGCCGACGATTGCGAAAGTAAAAACAGAGGATAAATAATGCCGTACTGCTTCTATAGTAACTACTGCTAAACGATCAAACGTTATTACGATTAATCTACTCCATCGACGTACTATTAATGAAATATTTAATAAGAAGCAATATTTTTTCAAGTAAGTAATTAATTTCAGTCAATCAAGTTTATCGACTAATTACGTCGATATGCGCTCGTGCCCATCACTAAATTGTAATATCGTTTGCAAATAAAATCGATTAAACCAATTCAGCACGCTGTATAAAATAATTATTTTATAGAGAAACTAGTGGGTAGTTGATGAACATTTTTACTACGTAACGGGAAGTTAGTTATACACCGACATTACGATTATTTTAACTAACTACGGTTACGATTTTTTGATTAACAAACCGAAGTTGTAATTACAGTAATGAGAGATAAGTAATAAAATTATAACATTAAGATTTGAGATGCTGACTTTGATTGTATTACGAAGTTCGTATCACAATAATCGATTGGGAATCGGATTTATAATCGATGTATCGGTAAAATCGTAAAGCTCGGTTTACGATCGCGCGCGTCGCGTGCTCGGCACAGACTGCCGGAGGGCGGTCGTTCCGCCCTCGGGGTAACCATGTGCTCTCGACCTTACGATTGATATTAGATTTATGTGACCCTTTTTTAATGTGTAACGGTTACTATTTGCACTATTGATCTTTCAGTGAGTTTTGCGTGAGAATTTCTCGCGTCAAATCTTATAATTTCGGAGCTATAGAGAAGATGATTAAATACCTACTACTAAAGATTTGTTTGTATTGTTTATACATAGTTAACTATTGAAAGGTGTGATCACATTTGGTGTCATGCAAATCTGGGGGACTTCTCCTTGCATCTGCGTGAGCGATCTTTAAACCTACAATTAATGTCAAAATAAATCTAAATATAAACCGAAATAAATCGAATGAAAACCTATCGCTAAAGTTTAACCTATTTAAATAACTGACTAAGGCCGTAAAGCGGTACGTGATTAAACTTAAGTCAATACCTAACAAAAATCAAATCACTCACCTAAAACTCGATCAAATCTCGCGCAAGTTCGAGCGCTGTGCAAAAACCGATAGTACCACCTCGCCCCACCAGAGGCCGCTAATTAGTAGGCACTGTTGCCAGCAATGCGAGCGCGCGATTGGTGATCACTGGAGTGTGCAGCGAGCCTTACTTATGTACTTGTATTACTTCACGCACTTAATGGGTTTATTAATGCTAATAATGCTGTATTTGTTCGGGTTCATGTCAGAGGAATGAGGATACTTTTTTTTTTGTTTTAGAGGTGTGAAAAGGTTTTATTTCAAGTTTTGCATTAAGGATTAATTTGGGTAAAATTAAATCATTATTATCTACTAGCTGTTGCCTGTGACTTCGTCTGCGATCTAGATGAAAAGTCTTACTATGTCGTTCTCCAGGGGGCCTAAAAAAGCCACTTTGGCAGAATCATAAAAGGATAACATTATATGGCGAAGACAGTCGGACTTGTTTTTCTTTTTTTCGCTGCACTACGTAGGTATAATCAAAGAGATTGGGATTGGATTTGCATTGCATTGATTGGTATTTTAGCATAGACAAAAAAAAATAACTGAAGAATCCTTCACCAATGGGATTTGATACGATTAACTTAACAGTTAACTGTCCATTATGCTTCATAATGTAATTCTTTTATGACTCTGCCAAAGTGGCCTTTTTAGGCCCCCAGGTCATAGTCTACCTATGTGCCGAATTTTATCCAAATTTGTTCAGCTGTTTTAGCGTGAAAGCATAACAAAGAAACAATCAAATCTTTTCTCTTTATAATATTAGTTTAGATGTACTTAAGTTATTTAATTTGCATTTGAAATTCAATCCCTTACATTATAGTAAATAACAAGCATAAGGTGAGCAAAGGCAAAGTATAAAAAGCTGCGCCATTTTTCAGTAAGCTGAAGAACAAAATTTTTCACTTGCTGAAAAATTTCTAATCACCGATTCTACCATTTACTAATTGAATCATTTTTACATTTTTCAATTGGCAACACCTCCGATATTTCCCCTGTTGAGCGGAATGGAAGTCACTTTCGTTAATATCCGTTGAGGACCGCCCTGTCTCCTCGTGCCCCGGGGCTATTTGCTACATGCGTACCTTAATAGCTGGGATATTGTACTGAGTTTTCGTACTTACTCTGGTTGAGTGTGACTAAATTTAGAAATACTAAGATTTTTTTTTTAAATAAGTTCATTGCGTTCACTGAAATTAATGGTTTTTGTCCGTAATCAGGGGCAATTCTCGTAATTTTAAGAACGTTCACCGTCTCATCTGTCTCAATCTGTCAAAAATACCTCTAATTTCCCTACATTTTGACAAGTTTTTGACATTTGTTTGTCGCCGAGATGAGACTGCGACGAGATTTCGAACCTTTTAAATTACGAGAATTGACCTTCTGATTGATCGTCAATCTGAATAGGTATTTAGATAGAGTAGTCAATCTTACCAAGGAGTATCGTGTTACCCAGCCAAATAGGCAGTCGCTTCATATAAAATACTGGTTAGACTGGAAGCCGACGTCAACATAGTTGGGATAAGGCGGAGTAAATTGAGATTGTAAATATAATGGATTTTGACAGTGGCTGTTGGTGTGGCATCAACAATTAGAAACCATCATCTGCCTAGCCTTTTCCCAACTATGTTGGGGTTGGCTTCCAGTCCAACCGGATGCAGCTAAATACCAGTATTTTACATGGAGCGACTGCCTATCTGTCCTCCACAACCCAGTTACTGGGTAATACGATACCCCTTGGGGTATTAGATTTTCGGGCTTCTGACTACCCGTAATGACTGTCAAAGATCCACGAATGACAGCCGGGACTAACGACTTAACGTGCTTTCCGAGCCACGGAGGAGTCACGATACGTAAAGTGGTCACCCATCCACAGACCAACCGCGGCAAGCGTAGCTTAACCTGACCGATCGACCTGTGCGGCTGTTATTATTTAGCCATAACTAGAAATATTAGTTAATAATTTGGGACAGCTGTATTGAGTAATATAATAGCTTTTCAAGTCGAAAGAAACATTAATCTGTATTGTGCCAAGCCTTTTTATCCTTGGCAAATGTTAACAGTTATGGCTTGGGAATTGTAATAAATAATTATGTTATTTACATTAGAAAGTTTTTAATTTCGAGCTATCAAGAAGGAAGCATACCCGGATGATTAAAATAATTTTATTAAATAAAATGTGAATCATGTACTCGACTTTAAGCACGAATACACAATTACTTCAAAACACAATGAAAATGTCGAACGAATAGAAAAATAATAAAAGTGCATTGTGTTAAAAGTAGTTTTATGAATAAAGAACGTACGCCGATTGGCTGTATCGCCTCGGGCAAGATGGCGGGGTGCCGAATGTTGCCAGCCTCTCGGTCGGAAATATGGATTCTGTTTGTCTAATGACCTTCCTAATTCGAATTTGTTCTTTCGATTTTCAAATAAAGCGTGTCAAAAGGTTGCAAGTGAAAAAAAATACAATAACGAGTAGTGGAAAATAAATTATAATGACAAAAGTAATGGAGTAGCTTTCGTTTTGTTAATTGCATTTTTTATGTCTTGCCGAGATTTTTTCGCTGATTCAGAGAACCATTATGACAATTTAAGAAGTTTTGAGCCTTCATAGGTAGTGGTAGGTGTAAGCACAAAGCTCAAATAATCTGTGACAAAGCTTTCAGGCTATCAGAGGGGAAATTCCTGTATTTTTGAGAATATTCGCATTTTAATCTGTCTCAATCTGTCAAAAGTACCGCTAATTTCCATAAAAGTTTTGGACATTGATTGTCGCTGAGATTCCGCTTTTTTTATATTGCCTTCTCTCTTCTTGAGGAAAATGTTTGTGATTAAAAAGTTACTGGGAAGGAAAACTATTTCGATATTAACTATTTTTAATACTTACCTACATGTTGAAGATGAGTTTATCAAACTCCGACGCACATCTTCTGTATCATGATTATTCATGATAGATAGTCAATTTTTCTTTTTTGTGATTTTTACTACCTATCAATTTTATTTTTTTATCAAATAAAAAAATGATATTGACTGATGACTGCTTATCTGACCTTCCCAACCCAGTTTCTTTCCAGCTGCATCCGGTTAGACTGGAAGCTGACCCAAAACATAGTTGGGAAAAGGCTAGGTAGATGATGATGATGAAAAAAGAAACTGTACCTAACAGCAAATTTTACACCAAAACTTAGGTGAAGTGAGTTTGTTTTTGCTTGGAATTGACACTATTGACAGCTCACTCCACGCTCACTTCACCTAAGTTTTCACGGAAAGATGGTTACAGAATCGCATTGCAGGATATAACCCGAAAACGCAACCTATTTCGTATATTATGTAATTAAAATACTCATACAGCAAAGGGCACGATGAAAATAACGCGGTAAATCAACCCGCGACGAAATAAAGCGCGTTCTTAACAAAATATTTTTCGGTACACAAAAAAGGTCTTAATTACGAAATTTCGAAAAAGGAACGCAATAAAGAAAGTAAAAAGGCGCGCGGCGAGCACTGGTGACCGTTATGTTCGTGGAAGTGCATGATTGATTCCGCGCGCCCGCCCATTGTGGTCAGCTGATTCTGATGGCTATGCGTGGGCAAGCCTGCGCAACGGAATGTGGCTTAGGCATTAGGACTAGCGTTAAATTATCACTTTCGTGTAGATACACGATGGGAGAAACATCTTTGGATGTGTCAATTATGCATTCATGATGTCTTCCATTCTTTTCTACGAAACAACTTTTGGACTGAGCAACTAAAATCTTCCTTCTGTTTTATTGTAAGATTTGACGTTCAAATGTGCCTTTTATGTGCCTGTTTGAAATAAATAAAATATTTGACTTTGGAGTAATAACAGTTTGCTGTGTTATGGTTGAAGACTGAAACATTTTCAGCTCGTCAAAGTTTATGATTTGCAGAACTTTTAAAAAGCTCTCTATTAGGTATGTCTATACAGACATAAATATCATATCATCATCATCTCGTTAACTTTTCCAAGCCTTCCATTGATTCAGGGCAACGAGGTAGTTGTGTAACACACCAACAATAGCAATGGCTTTCATTTTGACAGTTCAACAAGATACATTGCGTTATTTACGTTGTTTAGCAGACAAATTTTTCGAAGATATGAAGCAATGAATTGGCAATATCCTTCAAAATCATTCAGATTGTGATTGATCGTGCGAGGGTGCTGGAATGTCAGCGGGATTGTCCGAAAGGGTTACCGCTGGCCCGGAATATAAAGGGCTAAGGAAGGAACACGGCTGGGTTTTAGTCAGTAAGAGTCTGACACTCAATTCCGCTCCACCCAGAGCGGGAGGGGTCATTTGATGATTTCCCATCCTGAAAAAAAAGGGTGCTGGAATTACAATCCGTGATTTTCTTTTGTTCTGGAGTGAAAACTCGAGGCTTGTTTAAGGACTACTCGTCGTAAAAAAATTCCCTTTAGATTTAGTTTCACTGTTAGATCTGCCCACGTCATACGGGCTGTGACGAATCATGCCAAAAAAGTATTAGGCAAAAAACTAATAAAATCAAAAATCTAATCGTCGCCTTCGATCTCATTCTGCATTACATTATATTCAAATCAAATCCTAAAAAAAAACTGCGAGTGACCCAATCAAAGGTTTATACGACCAACTTATCCTCCATGCGATGAAATCTCTTATGATCTCTACATCAATCGAAATAAAGATGAAATTGCATGTGACATCCAGTTTCCTGATTGTAATCTATCTCGGTTTGTGTATTGAGTAATGTTGACAAGCAGGCTGATTTGGGAGCAACTTTCTATAAGTATAAACAAGTATGGCTTGTATGTATGTATGTGTATGAGGAATACGTAACGACTGTCGAAATTTGTACGAGGTGCTATCGAGCCGCCACTGATAGTAGGGACGCAGAACAATAATTAGTGGCCAACAGCTTTAAAAATGCTCTTTTATTCAAAACAGTTTAGTTATTAATAAAAAACATTTATTTCTAACACATTTAACCTATTTTACAATTTAACAGTAAAATATATATATATAATTATATTATACATATATATAATAAAACAAGGAAAAAAACAAGAAAAAGGCTGTCGCTGTCAATGGGATAAGTGCCCAAAAGGCTGGCATCATCACCACGTTGGATGGCAATGCTTATTCTTTGGGCTAAAAATAGGTCAGTCCTCTGGTCACGCGTGGAGTCAACCAACCGCTTGGCGATGTCCCGAAATATTCGATGAAAAAAATGAATAGCTTTAAAATAAATTGAGAATCCAACCCAAGTAAAAAACTGGTAGCTCTAGTAGTCTAAGTCGACCACTCGAGCTAAGTACAACATTTCTAAAGGTTTTTTTCTCTACGTAAATTAAGATAAAGATGCCTAGGTACTTTGGAATTGGATCTACGAGTATGCTATTAAAACAAAAACCATAAATAAATCTGAGAGAAAACCATTTCCAAGTCATTTTGACATCAATGCAGAAAATCTACCAAAATATTGGCATCGTTGTCATACCATTACTATAATAATTATAAGCTCTAACTGAACTAACAGATTTGCTAATGGGGAGTTTAATGCGCCACTTCTTCCTAGCTACAGCACTAGGAAGAGTTGAAGGACAGGCGTTTTGCGGGACTGTCATGGAATTTTGATGTGCTAATTCTCAGCCTAGTTTGAATAAATGACAAGACCTTTTCCGGTCAACTTTTACAAAATGTTCTCAAGTCCAAACTCTTCGTTAAAAGTCGTGGCAATTACGCCACGGCATGGTTGGTGCCAATTAAATGATAAAACTGGTGTGACAAACAGACCGACAAACAATGCGACGCGATTAGATTTACAGCTCTTGATTTATATATGAGGCGATACATTTAGGAGTTATGTAATTCATCAGCTGTGAAAGAAGCTAGATTGGTATTACAAGAGTTGGATCAGTGACCTGTATGAAGCTAGATTGTTATTACTAGAGTTGGTGACCTGTACGAAGGTAGATTGGTATTACTAGAGTTGGTGACCTGTACGAAGGTAGATTGGTATTACTAGAGTTGGTGACATGTATGAAGCTAGATTGGTATTACTAGAGTTGGATCAGTGACCTGTATGAAGGTAGATTGGTATCACTACAGTTGGTGACCTGTACGAAGCTAGATTGGTATTGCTAGAGTTGGTGACCTGTATGAAGCTAGATTGGTATTACTAGAGTTGGATCAGTGACCTGTATGAAGGTAGATTGGTATCACTACAGTTGGTGACCTGTACGAAGCTAGATTGGTATTGCTAGGGTTGGTGACCTGTATGAAGCTAGATTGGTATTACTAGAGTTGGATCAGTGTCTTGTAGTCTTGTGACTACCGTTCAGAAACCAGACAGATATAATACTTTTCCTGTCCCGGAAATCGAACCCAGGACCGCATGCTCAACAGTAGCGATTGCGACCACTAGTCTAACGAATCTCTAGAATAATTGTATGTAATCTCTAGAATTATGTAGGTACCTACAGAATTTAGAGTGGCATTATGTATTGGCTGTGGTTATTTATAGTATCTGTTTTAGGGGTCCAAATTGGATGATAGTAAATGTTTATTGATGGTGATGTGCGAAGCAATTCCGGTTTTTAAATTAACTGTTTGACTGTTATATATTAAACTGGAATTTGCTAACAGATTTGTCAGAAGCTTTTAGTACCTACGTACAATCACGTCGAACTATTTTATTGAAGTCAAACTGTTATCAGACTTCTATTAATAATGACTATTAATAGTAAGTCTTGTTATCAGACTTACTATTAATAATGTCTATATTAATAGACATAAACTTTAGAACCTCCTCCGGTTTTTCTTAGGTTAAAAATATCTATGATCTGATCACGCAACTTGACTTAACTTACTTAATAGTAATTCTGATAACAGGAAACCTTTGATGTACGATTGTACGTACTATAAGTTTCCTGTTATCAGACTCACTTAATAGTAAGTCTGATAACAGGAAACTTTGGATGTTGCGTGATCACTGATCATAGATATTTTTAACCGACGATAAAACGGAGGAAGTTCTCAAGTCGACGCGAATATATTTTTTCTCTTTTTATTATAGACTAGTAACCCACCCCTGTTCACGTGAGCAATGGCGACATGTGTAACAAAACATCCAGATTTCTATACTATATCTGCGTTAAATAATAATGTTTTATACACATAAACCTTCCAGATTAAATTCTTTAAATGATGGTGAAAATCCGTTGTGTAGTTTAGAAGATCCAAGTGTGAGCGACACAGACAAATACGAAGAGCAACTTTGTTTTTTTTTTACTTTGTGCAGGTATACGTGGAAACTTTGGGTTATTGTACATTCGTCACAAAGTAAATTCGTCACATTTTTAAAACTCCATACATTGAAAGTGTATTCGTCACATGCATAAAAAATATGTGTAAACTCGTCACAAGTCTGTATAGGTACATATTTTTTGCATAAAGTACTGGTAGAAAACAAAGTTATTGATTTTTAGTGCTCAAAATGAAAATGATTTCCAAATTTTTGTTTTCTCCTGCGCTCCTGCACATGCTATCACGCACTCGCTCGCTCGCTGTATCTATCTCTTTCTAGCCGTACCGGTCATGTTATACCGGAAGATGTTATTATTCCACAAAAATATCAGGAAAATCAGCCTATTGCAATAAATATATTGTAAGTAAAAGTGCGCATTTTTATTTAGATGCAAATTACCAAAAAAAAAAGATGATCATGATGATGTCACGCTGTCTTTGACAACGCGGGCTTAAAAACGCACAAAACCAGACAATATTACCGTATATTTTAGCTGTAAGTAGAACTGTGATTTTTATGTGAATTTCTATGATTATGAAAAATAAAGAAATAACGTTTTATTCTTTATTGTTTGATTGTTCTGCTGTCTGTACGGGAATAAACAATATGGCGGATTTTCTTTCATAAACATAGAGTTGTGACGAGTTTACACATACTTTTTTTCGTGGCGAATTTACTTTGTGACGAATGTACAATAACCCGAAACTTTTACCTAGTATTATTAGGTAAAAAGTTATGTCTAATTATATGATCGATACTAGGCTAGTACCTACCGACCGTAGACAAAAAGTTTATGGAAAGCGTACAGAAAAATACCAGCAGGGTTATTGCGTAACAAACGAAGGTAACAAACTATCAGTAGCTATCTGTCATTCTGACAGTTCAACAACATTAATTGCGTTTTTATAATTTATTGTTAATGTGTCAATTTCATTTTTAACCAACTTCAAAAAGGAGGAGGTTCTCAATTCGGATGTTTATATATATGTATATATATGTTTTTTATGTATTTTATTTTGTATAGACGGATACGCAATTTTTTTTTTGTTCGAAAGAGGTTTAAGAGGTTCAAGTCGCGAAACGAGCGGTGCCTTTGTGTCGCGCGCGATTATATCGCGCGTCGCGACTGTTTGTAGGAGCCTTGACCCGAGCGTTTCGATTCCAAACGGCTCAAAACTGTAGTTGCGTTATTTAAGTTGTTGAGAAGACTTTCATAAATGAAGCAAAGGTCCTTTGATTCAGATTGAGATTGCTAGCGTCACACAATTGGGGTGCTGGTATAGAAAAACTCTATGATGGTATAATTTAACTGTAAAATATTTAGCTGTGACTCATTGAACACCTGTCGCCTTCTTTATTGCGGACGTCGAAAGCGTTAAAAAGTTTATCGCGACTTTTTCCTTGATGACTAATTGTTATGTGAGGTTTTTTATGTGGACATTACTTGGTAACTACTTTAGTATTAGGTAACACGTCTTTACAAACATTAAAAAAAAAGTATTGTTTCTTAAAAGTATTTAGCTGAAAGTCACTCAAATAAATAGTTTAATAGTATAAAATAATCAGTCTATAATGTTCCCACGGCTGGGACACAGGCCTCCTCTCGGTGGGATGGAGTGGGCAGTATTCCACCACGCGGGCCCAGTGCGGGTAGGTAGATGTCACAAGTCTTCGAATTTTTGGTACTAGAATATGCCCATTTCCTCACGACGTTTTTTTTCACCGTTTTGAGAGCCACCGTTTTTATTTCCATACTTGCCTAATTAACCTAAAATATTGTTGCCTAAGATTATTACTTTAGTATTTTGCTGAAAGCCCCCAAGTAAGTAGCCTGAAGCAAAAATTATTCCTGCAATGAGGGTTTTCTGAAATGACGTTCGCTAGGTGGCAGCACTGACACGTCAGGTCCAGGCATCTGTCAAAGAGCCTATATTTTCTTTAGTCATTACTGAATGATGAACGAATGAATGAATCGAATGATGAACGTCATCATATATTTTATATTGGAAGACCTCTTGTCACAGTGGTGCCAACTGGTGTCGTAAATTTTCACGAAAACCCTCATTCCTGTGACCTATGGGCTAGCTTTTACCTTGGCCAGAAGCTAAGCATTGTCATAAAATGTATCATTGCCGCCAGTCTCTTGGGTACATTAACCCTTACTACTTATAATTCATCTAAAATCCTACGGAGAACCTAACTCTAAAATTAACAGTTTTACACTTAGGGCGCGATAAAAAGGAAATTTTTAGGTAATTTTCGGAGTCGAAGCAGTCAACGAAAGGTTCAAAACACCGACGCTTTTGATGTTAGTTGAATCGAATAACCACCAAAATAAAAGTAATCTTGCTGCACGGCTCAGTGGAAGATATTTTAGTTAATTCTTTAGTTGATTGAATTTTCTTTGTTTATCATTACATAAAATATGAAAGTTTACGCTCAAAATTTTGAGAATTATGTAATGAAAAATATTTTTTGAGCTCTGTTTTATAATGACACCTATCTACTATTTATTTTTTATGAAATATTTTTGAATAAGTAATTTTGTTAAGAGTGACAAAACATTCCATTCTTTTCTGGCTTGTAATATGTACCAATTCACCTAACTGTGCGACAAACAACTGGGGGCTAAAAGGGCCACTTTGGCAGAATCATAAAAGGATAACATTATGAATTATAATATGGCGAAGACAGTCCGTGTTTTTCTTTTTTTCGCTGCACTACGTAGGTATAATCAAAGAGATTGATATTGGATTTGGATTGGATTGATTGGTATTTTAATACAGACAAAAAAAATAACTGAAAATTCCTTCACCAATGGGATTTGATACGATTAACTTAACAGTTAACTGCCCAGTATGATTTATAATGTTATCCTTTTATGATTCTGCCACAGTGGCTTTTTTAGGCGCCCTGAGCGTTTTACGGTGGGCTCACCTTAAAATGCCCAATTAAAATTATATTTTAAACTAAAGTTTAGTTACCTAATAAGCAAAAAAGGACACAATGACGAAATCTAGGTACCTATATATATCCATAAAATTCAAAGTTCTGACTGACTGATATATCAACGCACAGCCTAAACCGTTACCTGGTCGTAGAGACATGAAATTTGGAGGGTGTGTTCTTTGTGAAGAGCAGGTATCCACTAAGAAAGGGTTTTGCGAAATTCCACCCCTAAGAGGGTGAATGGGGGAGGGTGAAATTTCACGCGGGCGAAGTCGCGGGCAGAAGCTAGTAAGAGTATAATTTCACTGATCGGTCAATTTATTTAGTTAATGCCAAAATGTCCAACCGAGCGACTTCTTTAGCAAACAGGATAAATTAGTGCAATTAACAAATATCATGTCTTTTTAGAAAATTGACAAACTTGTTCAACTAGTCGATGTGAAGTCGTTCATATGAGATAGTTTAGATGAACAGTTATATACCTAGTTTGAATTAATTAGTTGTTTATGGCAATTGGACTGTTTTTTGCATGTATTGCAGTGATGTTATAAAATCATTAAATGTTTATAGACTAGATTTGTATCCAGACATTCGTCATTAATTATTATGTATCTTATATTATCTATCTAATACTAATAATAAAACTGAATAATTAGTTTGTTATTTTGTTTGAACGCGCTAATGTCTAGAGCTAGACCTACCAGTCGGATTTGAAAAATAATTTTGCATATGATAGCCCAATTTTTGAGCTAGAGAGAGGCTATAGGTTACAACATCACGCTAGGACACTTAGGAGCCGAGCAAAAAGAAAAAGAAAGAAGAAGAAGTCAGAAAGAACGTTTAGCAAAAACGAAGTGATAGCGCGGATAGGCGATGCGATGCGACAGGGTCGGACAGAAGTTAGCGTAGAATATACGGTCCCGAAAGCAGGTTAAGCTGTTCTGTTGGTCTCGGCTGTCATTTGTAGACCTTTGACAGTCACTAGGGGGGAAGTCCGGAAGTCTGACAACCAGTCTTGCCAAGGGGTCGTGTGACCCAGTTACTGGGTTGTAGAGGTTAGATAGGCCGTCGCTCCATATAAAACACTAGCTGACCCGGCCACGCGTTGCTGTGGCTAACGTTTTTGTGCAATAAAATAATATTGCGATTATAAATGGGATGTGAGCTATCCTATCTTTCAAGTTGGATCAAACTGCACACGGTGTACAAATTTGATTAAAATCGGTTAAGTAGTTTAGGAGTCCATCGCGGACAAACATCGTGACACGTAATTTATATAAATTAAGAAGATTGGTTTTCAACTGCATCTGGTTAGACTGGAAGCCGACCCATCTTCGTGAAAGTCTCGTCCTTATACTAACGTTCAAATGAAGATACTTTTACGGCTTTGACGTGGTATATATCTGCCTGAAAGTCATGAAATTTTTAATTCTGTGCCGATATAAGTAAATGTGCTGTAGTTCGAATAAGGCTTTATATAAGGGGTCTTTAGGTAAGGTCAAACTACATCCATCCTTTTATATACAAGCATAGGCGTTGTTCTGAAGGCAGTCTTTACCATGAAAAACAATCAGAAATTAGGTACTGAATAGCTACATATTGAATGCAGATGAATCTAAATGATCCTAAGGTCACCAGTTCAAACAATATGCGATCCGATGCGATCATTAAATACAATATGTGATTTTTTCCAATCGATTTGATTAATCGATATGACAGAATATCGCGTTCGTAATGAAATAAACCTACTGCATCGCAGACAGCGCGTGGGTGGAACATAAATTACAAATCGGGCAACAGTTGCGCGATTCTCGCCCAACAATCGCTGGGTGTTTTTTACTTTACAATGTCAAGAATGTAATGTAGAAATAATGTATTTGGTAGAGGCTTGTATTCGAAAAGTTGAGAGTGCTAGTATGACACAGTATGAGGAGAGAAAAGTAAGTTAGGTTCGTATGATAGTAAAATCGCGACGGGCTGGTTGATGCTAGAACTCTAACTCCTCTTTACCTAGTGAGAAAACGTGTAAAAAAGTTGTCAGTTGTCAAAAATAAATTCAAAATACCTCGGATGCAGTAAGTAAGTGCTTAGATAGTCGATAGTAAGTTATTAGCATAACTGAGCGGCAATTCCTGTAATTTTAAGAATGTTCTCATTAAATCTGAGTCTCAATCTGTCAAAAATCCCTCTAATTTTCCTACAGTTTGGCAATATATTCACTTGGAATAGGAAATATTTCACGTACTGAGCTATAGGTTTCTGCCTAAAAACTGTCCCTGTTTCGAATAGTATAGATATCTCGGTATTGGTAGGTAGCTATTTTTAAAAAACTAGTGTTTTTTTTTCTTCGAGATACAGTGGTGATTCCTGTGCCGTCTCACCTGCCAGTACACATACTAAAAAAAGTACCCATTACGGCCTCCAAGTAGGTTCTAATAGCTTAATGTATTTGTTATCGGTTATCACCTATTTATCTAAAAACAATAAATAAAAACGCGGCCGTTGCTAACGATGCATGGCGCGCGAAGATCCCAATCGTTTGACAGAATGACGTTTGAGTGACAGCTGTCACTCTATTTAGTAGCAGACTTTATATTTAGCCTCTTTGGTTTAGCGCTACTTTGGAAAACTTGAATTTCTATTTCGATTGTTGAAGTTTGGACAAGAGGTTGCTCCGTTTTCTGAACAACAGATCTCCCCTGAAAATTCATAGAGAGCTTCTAGTGGAGATTTGAATAGTAGATTTGATGTTAATAGATTTTTTTGAAGTGCAAAGCTTCTTTAGGTGCACTGTGCGCTAAGGCGCACTTTGCGCTCTGGCGCACTTTACACTCTTTCGAACCGTCACACTCGGGTCGGTAACGCTGAATCGAGTATACTCGGCAGCAGTTGGTCGGTGACGCTGAATCGCGTTCTCCAGTCGTAATTTTTCACTTCTTGTGGTCATAAGCACACACGGTCACACACCCTCTTGTTTATTCTTTTAATTCCAGACGAATTTTAACCTTTGAAAGAACCGCTTTTTCTTGAGATTCTACGTTCCCTATGTGTTTTTAGCTAATAGCTTCTCTTTATCAATACTTCTGCAACTTCTCTGTATACTGCATATCTATCAAGTCGATAGAAAAACACAATAGGTGTTTTCGAAAGGTATGTTATTGTTGACCGCTCGGACGGCCTGTGGTAACCACTACTAACTACTATGTAACTCATCATTCACTCACATGGGAAACGATGGAGTTCACTGTCCTGAGAATGACGACGTTTTTCACTTGTGAGAGAAATTTCCATGATGTCATTGATATCTTATTGAAATGCAGAATCTTTTAGATGTTTCAGTTTAAGTATAGGTACAGACGCCAGCACATTAAGCTACCCGAAACTGTTAAATTTTCCTGAACCTTATGCTTTGGCGATAAAGTAGAAAATTTATTAAATAAATTTGACAGATTGTAGTAACTTGATGTGCTGGCGTCTGTACATATTTTTCTCTCAAATTCAAAATCAACTCAAAGCATTAATTTCAAATAAACCAATTACGGCAAACGTAAGGGGACGCCCTTAGGTTAGGTGGAGCAACAATCTTCGCTTCGCTGGGTGGCTGGTGGCAGCTGGATGAGAGTTGCCAAGAATCGAGCTAAATGGCGTACAATTGGAGATGCCTATGTCTTGCAGTGGACTGCTTTAGGCTGATGATGATGAAACCAATTACAGGCACTTTTAAATTGTCAACAGGTCGGTCAAACAGAAAGATGAAACGAGTTGCCCATTCCAAAGCGTAGTAGGTTGTACCTATGGAGAAGAACAGGCAAGAAACTCCACGGACACTCCACGGAACCGGGATAACCTTCATGTTAGGAAAACAAAGGAATAAAGAGAATAAACCTATTGTGCCCCATTTGATACCATGTGTGTCGAATTACGGACTTACGGAGCGTGTGAGGGACTTTTGAAAATCGAAGGTATGGTTTGGTAATTTGATAGATTTTAACTTTCTTCCTAACTATTGAAAATGATAGTGCACCACCTGCACATATTTTCGGATTATATTAACAACGTTGCAACGCTGTACAAACCAAAGTGTTCAAACAAGCGACACGCGTCGACGACAGAGTCAACTGCAGCCGTCGACGAGTGCCGGCGGTAGCCGTCGACAACATGCCGCTCGGTTATTTGAGCACCGTACTCAAATACACGAGCGAGACGTTGTCGACTGCAGCCATCGCCGACACGTCGATGCCGGGCCCCACTGGGAACACGGATGTCGGCGGCTGCCGTCGACGCTCGTCGACGGATGCAGTTGCCTCTGTCGTCGATGCGTGTCGCTCATGTGTAAGAACACTTAGTTCTAAAACCAGCCAAGTCATGTATTATCCGTTTCTTCACGGAAAGGATTCGATCTCCAATTAGTCTTATTTACCCACTTCTTACATTATAGAAATAAAAGGTATAATGTTTACAGACACAAAAGCCCCAACTACCCAATTAAGTTAACAGTAACTATAATTTAAATCGCATAAACAAGATTTGCGGTTTTTACTCGTTTTCTTTTTTGGCAACACTGAACATTACTGGCTGGATCTAATTGAACTTTCGAACAGAATCTGTGGCAGAACTAAGTATCAGTTTCTTAGAACGCTGACTTGCCTAATCATCGCAATTACTGAAACTACGTGTTGCCAATATGTTGGGGCCAATGTTAGGCACATGAGTCGTTACTTTGATTGCTTTATTCGTCGCAATGTTTATTACTTTTTTTTAAAAGGCCGTTATAACACCACACCTTTGATTCAAAATGTGGTCCGTAAAGCTTTGGTTTTCTAAGAAAGCGGTGAACAGCCACACAGTAACGGGTGTTTAAGTATTGAGTGTTTTTTGACATCTTAATGTTTTGACATTAAGGTGTTAAAAAACGGTGAAAATTACAGATTTTCATGACGGCCGTTATAAAATGACGGCCAACGCTCGTCTAAGACCCGTAACTTAACTATGACTGGTTATTATTATTATTGGAACAATATTGTGACTATATTCAGGCTACAAGTGTAAACTAAGTAACGCTTTTCAATATGAAAACACCTTTCATGAAAATTATAGAAAGCCTACATCATAAATGTCATAAACCAAGATTTATGACATACTAGCTGCTCCCCGCGGTTTCTCCCGCATAAGTCCCCAATATGTTAATCCAGGGTGTCGGCTACCTCCATACAAAATTTTCCCAATATTGGTCCAGCCCTTTGAGCGTGAAGAAGTAACAAACATATAAACACACACACACAGATACACTCGCAAACTTTCGCCTTTATAATATTAGTGTGATGATATTTTGACTTTTCAGGAATGGTGCTCACATCATTCCCATATTTTGCCATGACGGGGTTTGTCACTGGAAACCAGCCTTTCAAAAACCGCAGTCTCCGACCACATGCACAAAATTAAACTCATTAACGCCCGGTTTCTGAACCGAAAAATATCGACACATCAAAATTAACCCAAGTCAAATTATGTGATTGACTGTTGATAATTCATTCAACCAATCACAGTAGTTTACGCGTGTTTGAGAATTTGTTGGCAAAATTTTGTATTGATTTTAGTTCCAGAGACTGGGCCTACGTCTTTATACGAGTAAGTACCTACAGTCTATTAATAGGTGCCAACATGATCAAAATTACTATCGAAAACAGCTAGCAGGCTACCTGTTGTGAAACTACGTAACCAGAGGTGCGGGCGTGGGCGTCATACAAGTAATACCTACTACTCACGACCAACGTACCGAGGTCCGTGCTAAAACTTACTAAGTAGTTGTTATGTTGGCAACACTGGTGAGGTGTCAACGAGGCATAATTTGTAATGTGTGGAATGGAATAGTTCTAAGTAGAGCGAATGAGTTTCCAAATTCAAATTGAACTTTCAATACTGAAAGTCTATGAAGGCTCAATATCAGAGCCAATAAACAAATAAAAATTCAATTAATTCAGTCTATACAGGGTAGCAGAGCAGCAGCAAACTGTAGCCATGAATTCAGCACATGATTGTGAACCAAATTCTATGTAAAATCTATTTTTTTATAGCATAATCATCCATAACCAGCCTATAATGTTCCCACTGCTGGGACACAGGCCTCTTCTCTGTGAAAGAGAGCAAGCTATAATCCACCACGAGGGCGTTATTTTTTTTTAATAACCGCCGAAATTTTTTTATGCTATATATCCTGTATATTGGACTGCATTTCATAATTAAACTGGCATCATAATTATATGGTATCTCAGACAAACATGAGATTCCTCAATTCCTAAAAGTTTATAGAAAACGTAGCTTTTAGTGTCTATCACGAACATATGGAACTACCTAATGTTACACCTTGATGTCTATCTTGTCCCGCTAGTCAATGTCATTCTAGCTATGGC
Source organism: Luperina testacea (assembly GCA_927399505.1). Taxonomy (NCBI): domain Eukaryota; kingdom Metazoa; phylum Arthropoda; class Insecta; order Lepidoptera; family Noctuidae; genus Luperina; species Luperina testacea. Next base: position 6,726,488 of record OV656777.1, on the reverse strand, counting down.
AATGGACGCACCCAAACATGCACCCACGTCCTCATACCAATAGTCACACATCGCAAACACTAATTCCTAAGTGCCTAGTCTATCAAATACATTCATCAGTATTAAGGTAGATGTGAAAAAAGAATACAATGTCATTGTCAGTCCAACTAGAATCAACAAAAAATCAAGATCCCGACGCACAGTCTGTCACGAAGTCTATACTGTAATGATGTCATTATCCTAATAGATGGATCTGGGGGCCTAAAGGCCACTTTGGCAGAAACATAAAAGGATAACATTATGAATCATAATATGGCGAAGACAGTCAGGTATAATCAAAGAGATTGGGATTGTATTTGGATTGGATTGATTGGTAATTTAGCACAGACAAAAAAAATAACTGAAAATCCTTCACCAATGGGATTTGATACGATTAATTTAACAGTTAACTGTCCATTATAATTCATAATGTTATCATTTTACGATTCTGTCAAAGTGGCTTCTACAGGCTGATAAATTAATTAAAATTTGGTGTAATATCTTTTCTTGTTGGTACTAGGCAAGTTAATAAGGCCGTTGGGAGGAATGAAGCTAAAGAGATCATTATTGGTGGTATTAGAATAATTACTATATGAGTACCGAAAGTCTGGCAACCAGTGTTACCAAGGGGATTATTATTAGCCAGTAATTGGGTTGTGGAGGTCAGATAGGCAGTTGCTCCATATAAAATAGTCGTATTTAGCTGCATCTGGTTAGCCTGGAAGCCGCCTCCAACGTAGGTGGGACAAAAACCCTATAATAGGCAGATTGATTGAGTGTAAAAGTACCACAGTTATTTAAAGAACTGACTGTGGCTGTATTTAGGATAGCGTAAAAGGTTCTCCAATATTAATTATGTCACCCAAGATTTACTTTTAAAGCCGCGAGAAGACAGTGAATAGCGAAACAACTGAGACAACTAAAGCAAGAAAGAAACCAAAGGAGTTAGATTGAACATATTTGGCATCGAAAAAGAGACTTTAAAGAGATGATGCTTGAAGATGGACGGCACCGCCGAGGCCGGCCCTGGAAGAGGTGGCGAGACATCCTAGACGCATACCGCAAGGGTTGGATCGTGTTGGCTCTAGAAAAGCAAGCCGAGAAGGATTTGGGAGATGCATTTGCTTAGCAGTGGGACAGTGTAAGCTAAATACAAAAAGAGATCGAAACGCTGATAAAATGGAATGAAATGGCTCACGAAAGCATTTTGAAACTGAAAAAGGGTTTCCAATATTAAAAATTTGACCTATACACAGGCAAAACTAATGACGAGCAAGATCCTGGAAGAAGATAATATTGATGAAATGCAGACTAACATGTCGTATAGATACTTCCTTTAAAGACCAGCATCTATAAGTATATGTTTAGAAGGAGACTCCAAATCATATATAATGTATCGCAAATATGTTAATATTTTTTTTATTATGTAAATCTCACTTCCCAGAATAACCAACACCGTGAAACGCAACAGTATTTCAACAACCTCAACACGACATATCAATCGCTCGCACTTGAACAAGGCTCATTGTATTCTGGTTTTTTAAAGCAAAAAGTCTACCGTCAACCGGCCAGCCTGACACATTTACGCATGCTAAAGGTTAAAGAACTCCGAATGCTACTATAAACAATATATCAAATGAGACGCGTGGTCGAAATGGATGGGATTTTAATGTAGTAGACAGTGAAGGTGCTAGAGTTCGCACTTTTGCGTCTGATGAGAACGGAGATAGTCATGGAGGTGCTAATTTTGAACTTTAGAAAAGGAAGTGTAAAGAGTGTAGACACTGTTAAAAATTAATTAAGTAGAAAGGCTTTGATTTTGGAAGCCGACCCCAACATAGTTGGGAAAAGGCTAGGCAGATGATGATGACGCAAGCTTTTGATGCAGTATAACTATATTTGAAATAATTTTCAAGTTTGGAACAACAAACTGAATGTCATACAAACGAAGTACAAATTCCATTGCAAACAAAAACTTATTAGGATCTTTTTCGTTACAAATGATCACTCAAAATTTAACTCGATGCTCCCAAGCAATAAGTCGGTAATCGAAAAATCCAAATTTTACAGGAGAAAAGATTTACTGTTTTTGTCGAATATCTTTTCAGCCAGTGGGAATATTCAAGTCATTGATGTATCAAATGAAAGCTAATTTTTTGTGAAGTGTAACTGTGCTATTAATATGATATTCTTTACATTCAAAACCTTTCAATTTCAGAAAATAAATAATACCTGAAAATATGTTAATTAAATATTAACAGTAATAGTACTTACAGAGTTATTGCAGTAAATTTGTCAAACTATTTATTTCGTATCATTATATTATGGACTTTTACCAAGTTATTTTTTATCGTAGAGATGATGAATAATGTATTAGTATGCAGTTATTATGGAAATATTAAATAATAGTAGAAACGTGTTGATACATACCAATTGTTAATTTTGTTAGGTCTATTATTATGCTTTCCTCTTAGAGTTTACCAAAAAAACTTATGAAGATTATTTACGCCAATAATCCGGTAAAAGCTACTTACCAAAATAAAATATAAAATATTTCTTTGTACCGACCTATAACAGTATTTTTGCCGACATCATTTCGTTTGTAAATTTCCCAACAATAAAAACGGATGTCATGATATCTTTGTAAATTATCGTTAGAAAAAACCAAAAAAAATTGCTAAGGTGTAATCCAGTCCGTAGATGCCAAATTTGCCATAACAGCAAGAAGTCCATAATAGTTATTTATGATACTAGTGCGGTAAGTTGGTTTTTACAAACGAGTAGACGAATGTAAGCCCGAGACGAAGTCGAGGGCTTACCATAGTCACGAGTTTGTAAATACCAATTTCTGCACGTGTGTCATACAATGTTTTTCAACACATTTGCGAGAAAACAGTACAGTATGTAATTAAACAAACTTTTTCATTTGACTATTTTTAATAGCAAATAAGAAAATAAACAGATAGGTCACTACTCTTGGAAATTAATAGTAAAATTTGAACAATTATTGAAATTCAGTGAAATTTGCTGCTTTGGAAGCTTAACTGACTTACTAACATTACCTATTAATTTCACACTTAGTATGTTGAACTCATATTATTATTTTGTTTATTATTATTTAACAGTGGGAAAGTAGCAACAAGTTTTGAAGTTTCTAATATGAAAATGGCGCGAATTTGCAAATGGCGCCACATGCACGTGGTGAAAATTAGAACTACATATTTCGTCTCATTTACTCTTTAGTATTAAAGTGAGACAACGTATTGAGCAAAAGCGCTTCCAAGGAGGTTCGATCAGTCAGGTAGTTTATTCTCATAATGTAAAACTCTTTGGTGGAATTCTTATATTTCTTTTTAATGGAAATTAAAAAAAAACCGTAAAGAAAACGCACGGTACTATACAACGGAACGTGTGGTAAAATAGGTACTTAGGTGAGAGTACCTATTTTACCGCACGTTCCGTTGTATAGTGCGTAATTTTTAACTTTCGAACAATGTATACAGGCTTTGTAAATGCATTTTTCGAGCAAATGTGTTGAAATAGTACATTACTGACTTATTGCTCGGGGGCGTCGCTATTAGAATACATTTCACTATAGAGATAACTGATTATGTGGCGATGGAATGTATATCTAAGACTATGAACACTGCTATAGGTGACGTGGAGTTATAAACTGCACAGTTTCTAATTACGAATAATGTCCAGCTAGGCCAGAGGTCTATTCTGTAAAAAATTCACTGTGAAAACTACGGTCAAGTGAGCTTGAAGTAAGCTGTCACTCCGCCTGAAGCTATAGGGATTGGCACTACTGACAGCTCACTTCAAACTCATTTCACCTCCACTTAAACCTGCCTCGAAGTGGAAAAACTTTAGATATTAATAAATTAAATGAAATTATTATTTTTTATTCGCTTTCATATTTTTATGGGAATTGCCTATAGACAATTTGGTACCTTAGGTAGAAACTAATAAATGTGAAGCCTATAGAATATGTCTGAACATTTTGTTAGACCTATAATGGCAATTGGCAATTAGAATGTCTTATTACGGGCTACGTCATCAATACAGGAGCAGTTAATTCTATATATTGATTGTCTATGTTCAGTTGCAATTTGCAGATTAAAGACAACAAGTAATTGGATAATTTTTTAAATTGAGCTCAATGTTCAATTTTTCCATTAGCAATTTCATGGCAAAAGGGACACCTTCCTTTACAGGGGCCAATTCTAACTGAAGGAATTGTATTGATGATTTTTATGATTATAATTCTATAAATAAATACCTATTTGTTACGGCCGCGAATCATATATTTAGATTAACAAACAACCTGATACTGACTTTTAAATTGCAAAACACTTAAGAAAATTTGAATTTCGCGGAGTATACCTACCCTAACGTTTTCGTCTTAAACATAACTGGAAAAATTAAAGGTGTAGGTACTATACTCTACATCTTTGCTTCAGGAAAAACAAACTCGAAGTTATATTTAAGAAATTATGCTACTCTAAACCTTATTCTAACTACCGAAGAAAATCAGTCAAACACTCCTAACATTCCACGATACCAATCTATTGCACCTAAATCTAGTATAATAACCATTGGTAATGATATTTTCGAGCCGTTTGCGGTTGAAACCGTCGGGCCGGGTCCGAGTACTCATGGTCTGTTCTATGAAATCTCCAAACAGCTGGTTGACCCAAGGGCTGGCTTTTACAATGGCAATACTGTCAGTCTGTTGGCTATATTGCCACTCGACAGCGATACAGAGACTTTTTTCGACACCATATTTTAGTTTGTTAATAGATTTAGTTAAGTTAGCTTTCAATATTAAAATCTAAACACAAATATCTTACGTTAATTACGAAACAAATAGCACATAAAGCTGTCATTACCTTACCCCTTTAGAACATCACTTACTGACCATAAAGGCACGTAATAGTTGGAAGCTCTAAGAGCCCATAATGTTCAATTTGCTAATACATACTTCATCTGGCCTTACTTTAACCTTAGGAACTATAACCTCTTTGACCTAGATTTGCCACCTCTGACTTGGCCGGTTAGCTTTTGACTTTTGATTCCTCTGCTTCGATGGTTGAAGTGTGTATTTGACATAGATCGTTGACTATTGTGGGTGGGTATGAAAATATCCTTAAACGCTTATTGTTAATATTGAGTTAGGCTTTATTTGGGTGAATAATCAAATCATCTTTAGTGATATAAAGTTTTGGCTTATGGGACAATAGGAATTGCCTTGACTAGCCAATTTAAGACGCACAATGGTAAAAGTATTTTTTTTTAAACTAGTGCCACGGGCCGTACGAGTCAGTCGTAGGTTCGGCCCCAAACAGGAGCCTTACTTTGCGTAAATTATTTCATCACCACTACTCTCATAACGATGAAGAAAACATCGTGGGGAAACCGGCATGTCCTAGAACCAAAAATTTTAAGACGTGTGACATCTACCAACCCGCAGTGGGCCCGCGTGGTGGATTACGGGCCACTCCCTCTTGAAGAGAGGAAGCCTATCTCCCAGCAGTGGGAACATTATGGGCTGATTAGGCCACTTTTTAAATGAATCAAGCGTTACTCTGGTCCCTCATCCTTCACACATTTTGTATTGACGATGAAGAGGACATGTGGCAACTGACATTTCAGATTACTTCACGCATTAGAGAATTTGTATGCAGATCCCAATAATATAATGAAAAAGCTCCTAGTACCAAAAGCTGCGGCAAATCAAGTTTTCTTACATTCCCTTTATATATATCATCAGTAATCATCACACTAATATTATAAAGGCGAAATTTTGCGAGTGTGTGTATGTGAGTTTGTTACTTCTTCACGTTCAAATCGCTGGATCAATTTTGATAAAATTTTGTATGGAGGTAGCCGACACCTTGGATTAACCTACTTTTTATACCGATATTCCCACGGAATCGGCAGTTACGCGGGTAAAACCGCGGGGCGCAGTTAGTACCTATATATTTGATTGAATAATTCTCCCGACACGTACTAAGGTTGGGCGTGCCAGCACGTGTCATATTATCGGCGGCAAGTGCAGCAGAGTCATCATCATCATCATTTCAGCCGAAAAACGTCCACTGCTGGACATAAGCCTCCCCCAAGCACCTCCACTTCGACCAGTTCTGTGCTTCTCACATCCAACGGGTTCATGCGGCCTTCACAAGGTCGTCGGACCACCTTGTGGGAGGCCTTCCAAGTCTACGTCTTCCGGTACGCGGTCGCCACTCCAGAACCTTTCGGCCCCATCGGCCATCTGTTCTGCGAGCAATGTGCCCTGCCCACTGCCACTTAAGTTTGGCAATTCTTCGGGCTAAGTCGGTTACCTTACGGCAGCAGAGTACGGTTATAATATGTTTTGTGTTGTTTGCCGCGGGCCCACAACAAATACTTAAAAAAAGACGGGTGTGTCTATGCTTCCTTTATATGGTCAAGACTTGTGGCTGACATAGATGGCTTTATGGCGTGAAATTGATTAACAGTTACAGGCTTTTGTCTATGACGATTGTTTTGAAAAGCTCTTCCTATATCGAATGACTAGCTTATGCCCGCGACTTCATCCGCGTAAAATTTCTTGTTTTAACATAAAATATAGCTTAGAGCATCACATCGCCCGCTCGCGCTAAGTTTAGTTTTCTCTTGGCGTTCTATCTGACCTTTTATCTTTTTGTTTGGCTCCTTAGTAATTTAGTATCGTAGTGTGATGCCTACAACCTTCCTCGAAAATTGGACTGCCAAATGCTAAAAGACTTGCTTTTTTAATATTGACAGGTAGTTTCGGAGATTAGCGCGTTCAAACAAACAGACCAACAAACAAACTCTTCAGCTTTATTATATTAGTATAGATTTGTGACGTGATCTCACTAAGAGTCATCATCGACATTAAAAGACATAAATACTTGGCGATGTTAATGTATGAGGAAATATTTCTTAATATGACAATATATGGCATGGTTAGACGAAAAACCGATCTTGTTAACACTCAGAAAGATGTTGGAGCAGCTAGTTCCGATTATCTAGAAATAGTTCATCTAATTTTGCATTATACTTGTAATTTGCACGCTCAAGTGTCTAAAACGGATAATTTATAGTTTATTCAAAGACATCAGTAGTAAAACGAGCTGAAGCACCATCCTAGCTGAACCATGCCTATGAAAAAGGATATTTTTGAATATCATCCATAATTTTACCGCATCAACCGCACAGAGATTGCGATTATTTCCACTCACTAACTCCATTGTGGTTCACTAACGGCATTTAGGTGACTATTGTCGAAATTAGTGGACTATTGTCGGAATTAGCCGAGTATTGTCGGAATTTCGGCGTCTTATCGCGTTCAGTATCAAATCATGACGAATTTTATACGCTTAAATGTAAACGAGAGCTCGGTGAATTATTTCTGCTTCGTTTAGGAACGAGGTTGTCTTGTGCATTCTAGCTTAGAATAATGCATTTTAACAAAGAGGTTGTGGTTTTGAAAGGTTTATAGTCAGGGATTGTTCAAGTTGATGACCAGGGACGTCTATAATGAAGTTAAGAGCCTCGTCCCGAGCTTTTGAATGAACTTAGGGACTATCAGACGTAGATTTCATTTTCGTGTTATATTTTAGGTAGCAAGATAAATCTATCTTGCTACCTAAAATAGACTTTAGCTATTATATATTTAGGGCAATCGCCCTAAATATATAATAGCTAAAGTCTACCAAGGACGCTCTCAAAATGGTGAAAGAAAGCACCGTGAGAAAACCGGCATGTCCTAGAACCAAAAAATTCAAAGACACGTGTGACATGCACAATCAACAGCTCTTAACAGGCGACCGCGACTGATTGTAAAAGGTAAGCACACCTATGTTTCTTGATCCGCGTATTAGGTACTTACGGTTGTTGAAGACATAAAGGTGACTAGCAGATGGACAGACTCTCCTCGTAAAACAACTAACATAATTGAAGACGGAAATCGTCGAGCATCAACTAATGAATACGTAAGCACCTTTTTTGAAGCTCGCTAACTTTTACAATAGACATCCGAGTTCCGACAACCTTTAATTTGAGAGACGCTTGACATAATTGGCTTCTAAATGTTAATCGCGAAGCAGGTGTCCAAATTTTTTAATAGTAATTAGTTGCGTAATATTTCAGAAGATAGAATAAGAATGAAAGAGAGAAAAACCGTTCATTTGCTGTAAACACGACGCAGTGAAAGAACACAAACACAAAAAAGAACAAGTTGGGAGAAAATATGCGTCACATCCACGCAAAACGGCCATCGCTCAACATAATGCCAAGACCCTATACAAGACAGAACCCCAGCGCTGGTTTTCAGCGACAGCCGGCGGAATACAGTGGGTAAGTAGGTCCTTCTTTTTTGGCTAGTAAGGGTCATATTCATCTAAATCGCCGACAAATCTGTTAGAAATTTTATATCTACATTACTTACATCATTGCCATGTTCATCATTCCCGTTCATGCTATAATCACCGTCATTGTTGTTCATAATCTTATCGTCAGCGCCATCCATTCTTATATCATTACCATCCTTCATGGTATATTCATTACCGTCTGTAGAAACAGCACCTACTTCGTTCAAGTCATTACCAACATGCCCGTTTGTTTTGTACTCCAAATCATTACCACACTGCCTCATCTCCAGTCTTACTTTACTCGATTCCTTATCGATTATCATGTTCGATTGCACGATTTTATCGATATCGTAGTTGTCTGCGAAAGTTTTCGTTTTCCTCTTCAAGTTTTGAGGCGATTCTATTTTATTTATTACATTGTTGTTATTTCCGAATTTTAGGGCATCCGACTCTTCAATTGTTTTAAGTTTCTTGGTGTCTTCGTAATCGATTTGTGTTTTCTTTCTTTTCAAATTGAAGTTCTCGTTGAATATGTCGTCGACGGAGAGATCTCGGTCGGTCATGTCTGGCAGGTTGATGCCGTTCATTTTAGTCATCGTGGCGACTGTTCCGCGTTTCTAATTGGTCACATTGTACACAGCGGCTGGGGGTTATCTTGTGCCATTGTCGGTTTAACGCGGCGTAAATCATCGACAGATCATTATCTATCGGCCGAGATGACCGCTATAACCGGCCAGTTTACAAGGACCTCTAATTTCAGTACAGCAAGTATATACAAATCGATTTGTTCAAGATCTATATAGGCTGGCGTTATTGTATTGTTACCGCCTCACGTTAGGCAACTATCGTGAACTTTTACACGATTATTGTACCGCCATTACATTTCGTATGAGAATTCTATTTTCTTAGATCGATGATTTTCTTTTGTCCCGCTCTTCAATATGTGTCTGTCTCTGTCTTACATCAAATAATCTTATTGTTTACTTGCCCCGTTATTATTGATGGTATAGGAAATTGCCTGACCAATATGTGATTACCTCCGGGCGGATTGGTATACTCGATTCTCCTGTAGCTAATAACTTTATCAATTGGTAACAAAAAATCTATTCACAAATTTAACACCGCACTGTCACTTAACTATAAAAAGTTAATTAAATATCAAAAAGTCCGCACGCTCAAATATAACAACAAAATCCAGACACCCAATAAAAAAAAAACAAAACACAATCACTGTCAAAATATTTAAAAAGTTTCCGAAATTCCAAAAGTTTAATTTCGTATGTTGGCGCGTGTTCGGGCCCACGTGAGCAGTCGGTCGCGGCCCGCGGCTATCACATGGAGTGCCCGAGCGCCTGACGTACCGCGATAAAGACGGGGAGTGCCACAGACCAACGTAAGTATGCAGATCAAGAAATACATTAACATTTAATAACTCATGAAGTCACGATGAATTGGTTGGCGACGAGCAGGCGTAGATTAATCGCGTGCATAATTGAATTGCGTCAATGGTTTAGTAGATTATATTTAGTTGACTTTATTTAAATAATTTTGCATAACCATTACCTACACTACACCTAGGCAGAGGTAATTATCATATCCGACGATGTTATAAAGTCCTATTTAACGTGCTTAGATTCTGTTATTATTTATGGAAACATGTAAAAAACAGGTATATATTGATTGCCACCTGCAACTTAATCTAATTAGACACCTAACAGAATTTACGAAAGAACTTATAAAACATTCAAATAGACACTATTGTATTCTAATAAAATAGTTGCTGTTATCAGACGAGAGAGACAGGAGAGCTTATTCACCGTTTCAAATAAAAAATCAACTGCTTTTTTATTTATATACATATATAAAAAGGCTTACCATATTCATACAAACACAGAATGATATATTATAACCTATTATAGTCAATAATTATGACCAGTTTCGATTGACGATTTCACTGAAGCGAAATCATCAAAAAATGTTCAAAAAATCTACTGTCTATAGATCTGCATGGAGCTAAGAATGCAGATAGACACCTATTTTGTAAAATAATAGAATGGAAATAAGACAATCGTACATATTGTGACCTTACTTGCGAATTTATGAATGACTTGCAACTCACAAATCTTGACGAATCATCGCAGTTTATCATCTAATATTCTTACATATACTACACCAAAAGCTCCTTCTCGCTCTTCGCGGCGAATGTGTATCGTTGTTTCTCTCATATCAGGTTTGATTGTGAGGTGATCATGTGTTTGTGTGAGTGTGCACCGTGTCCCTGTATGTTTGTGTGTGTGTGCGTGCGTGAAATGATTTGCGTCTGCGCTGCGCGTAGAACTTACGCATTTTTGATGAAATGTCGCGCAGAGCTTAGAAAGTTTTTATGAAGTGTCTGATTGTTTTACAGATGTTATTTTTATTAGTGTCTTCAGTTTGTTGTTTGGTTTTATTGGTTAGAAAGTTAACAAGCATATAGCGAACTTATAAAATGAATTGAATGTTGTTTTTTTTTTAAATTTTAATAAAGAAATTATTTATTTTAATTCCTATTGGAAGTTTAAACTAAGTAGGTACAGGTAACAAGCATTAAAAATCTAAACTTATTGGTATATTCGGTCTAAATATTATACGTAATATAAGTTTCCTCCTTATCAGTTATGGTCTTCAGAGTCTATTTCACTTATGAAAACCGTTCCCTTGGTAAAATTAACGCCTCGATAGGTATTTAGATACAGGAAAACAATTTAACAAGTATGCAAATTGTAACCCATGAATTCAGTAAGTATATGATTCTGAATCCCCCTGGATAGAAATATTTCATAGGTTATTAAAAGAAAATAGCTCTGCCATACATTTTGACCACGTAGGTATTGCAATACCTAAAAAAAGAAATAGAAAAGTGCACTTTTTTATTTAAAAGCTGTTCTTTTTTATACCTAACCGACGAAAAATATCTAATCTATGGATCTAGAATCATGTGCTAATTCATACTTACAATTTGCGAAGTGGTTAAAATTTTATTCTGTATAGAAACTGTGCATGAAACACAGACTTACTCCTTGTAATATACTTTAATAGGTCTCGATATGTTGTAGATTGTACTATCAAAGTATTTTCTCGACGGGCGGCATCGAAGCATTGTTTTATTATCATCATTAGTTGTTAGTAACAGAGATATAATCACAGCAGTTGTTATCGGTTTGGCTTAGGTACTAGCGGATTGATATAATTTGTATCAGAATCTATACTTGAGATTTATTTTTAGAGGAAGCTTCGGTGCATTTATTTTTTTCATTTATTTGTATTGTTTGTGGCTAAGTATAATGTTATTATTTGATGACTTCTATCAATCTGGCTAGCCTTTTCCCAACTATGTTGGGATCGGCTTCCAGTCTAACCGGATGCAGCTGAATACTAGTATTTGACATGGAACGACTGCCTATCTGACCTCCACAACCCAGTTACTGGATAATACAACACCCCTTGGTAAGACTGGTTGTCACTTTGTCAGACATTCGGGCTTCTGACTACCCGTAACGATTGTCAAAGATCCAAGAATGACAGCCGGGACCAACGGCTTAATGTGCTTTCCGAGGCACGCAGGGGTCTCGTTATGTAAAGATGGTCACCCATCCACAGACCAACCGCGGCAAGCGTAGCTTAACCTGATCGATCGACCTGTGCGGCTGTTATTATTTAGCCACCCTACTATCCTACTAATATTATAAATGTGAAAGTTTGTGAAGATGTTTGCACGTTTGTAACTCAATCACGCGTAAACCGTTGGACAGATTTGTATAAAAGGGTAGTTCTTCGAGGTCCCTCAAAACGCAGTCACACGGTCTTAATTCGTAACCTATTAAACATTCAGTCTTAGGACCAAATACAGATTAATCTTTATTTATATGTGTACATAATTTAAACATTAAACATCTAAAATTATTTCTAATGTTTATTTAAAAAAATATCTAATGTCGAAAACGGGAGCAAAATCGGTGTTCTTCGCGCGTCACACTCTGTTCGCGCTCACGGTAAACTTTGATAACTTTTGTTTTCAATTCATAAGCATATAATGTAATAAATCTAATTAATTGTATTTAACTATGCATCATAATTATCAAAGAATATTAATTTTATCTCTTAAGTGACAATAGTTAATAAGCTTTATGTCTCTGTCACACGATTTTGTTAGTTTCGAGAGCGCACAACAAAACTGCACGTATCTTCCAAGAGCGCCAACTTGTCGCTACACATTTTAGCTGCGCGGACGCTCAGTAGTATCCCGGCGTCAGTGGGCGAGACACTTACGTTCATCGCTTCTAAACAAAAAAAATACGAGGCGAGTTATTCTTTGAATATTTTCAAGTAGCCTTGGTCTAGAAACTTTCATGCGCATATTTTGAAGGATAATGCTTATAATTTTCCAAGTCATTTTGTATTAAGAAATAAGATAGATCTTCGAGATTATTCTCAAGTACTTTGTTTGTTTATTTACCTATAAGTTTAATCGTAATTCTCAAAAATGTGAAATTTTCATAACTTTCGTGGCACAACTTTCGTGGTAATTTGTCCACGAAAGTTAGCTAGGGCACCACGAAAGTTATATATCTCCATTGAATGATAAATTTAGATTACTTGTGACGCTGCAGATGCTATCGTGAAGCTCAAAAAAGGTGTCTTTAATAGCCAATTTTTTAATCACGTCTAAATTGTCTATGGATTATCTTAATTTGACAGGACTAAACTAATATTTATCTTCTGTCCTTTTCATAATGAAATAGAAAGAAAAAGATGCCTGAACTTAAATTTAGTTTAGTTTGTGAACAACAAAATCGGGGCCATTATCTGCCAGCAATAATTAGTATGTAATAATTATGTTTATGTTGTCTTTCGTAACTTTCATGGGCACAGAAATTTCAAAATAAAATATCTCAGTAGTTTATGCACCGATTTACATAAAATAAAAAAATACGTACTATTTTTACAGCATCTTAAATGTGGGTACATTTAAATGTAGATTATTAAAAAAAAAATATTCGCCATGAAAGTTACGCGGAGAATACTTTTTGAAGAACTACCCAAAAATTGGCACATAGATAGACCATTTCCTGGATTAACACATAGATACTTTTTATCCCGATATTCCAACGAAATCAAAACCTAAGCGGGTGAAACCGCGGGGCGCTGCTAGTATTCTACTAATATTATAAATGTGAAAGTTTTTGAAGATGTTTGGATGTTTGTTACTCAATTACGCGTAAACCGTTGGAGAGATTTGATTTTTTTTATTTTAACAGATTGTTTTTTTTTAGACGTGAAGAAGACTTTTTACAATTACACTCAACCCGCACAAACTACGGAAGGAACACTATCGTGTATGAAGGATCTAAAATATTTAACAAGTTACCGAGAGACCTCAAATAATCTAAATCCAAAACTACTTTTAACCCGGCGTGAATGAGGTGAGAAATTGCTACACCAGCTAGGAGGTGGGTATGAGATACCCAAAATGTTGATGTTCAATTTTTGATAATATGGTTGTATAATAAGCATTTATGCTTGAGATATATAAATAATAGTATCCATTCAACAAGATTAGTAAATAAAATACCAGCATTAAGGCCTATTCACACCTAAGCGGTATTCGCTACCGTCTGCGGCAGAGAAAACCCAGTGGGTATGCGGTAATATTACTGTTCAGACCTAAGCGGATTTCGCTATCCTTGTGGGTAGAATAACGCGCGGTAGTAGAGTTTCGCCGCGGTACTTGATACTAAATACCTTCCTGAGCGAAACCCGCGCGGTATGTACCTCTACCCACAGCGGCAGCGAATATCGCTCAGGTCGCTCTAGCCGCGGTACTTGATACTAAATACCTGAGCGAAACCCGCGCGGTATGTACCTCTACCCACAGCGGCAGCGAATATCGCTCAGGTTTGAATAGGCCTTTAAGTACAAAAAGCGTTATTTTTATTGGAATAACAAAGTATCTAAATTTTCGCTTAGTTAAGCTACTTAAACAATTTATAGTAAAAAATTAATATTCCCTACAATAGTGTCGAGCCACATCCAGTTACCGTTTATCTACGTTTCATGGATACTTGTTTGCATGTATCGAACGAACATTTTGTCCATAATGATTTGTAATCTACCCTCAAAAAATTTATATAATCGATGTCTAATTTTTGTAACTTTTTGAACTTTAGTGTTTAGTTTTAATATTCTCATGTAAGTGAATATTGTAATTCTTATGAGAATAAATTATCTTAAGCCATAGATTTGGGTAAAATTGGCACATAGATAGACCATTTCCTGCATGGATTAACACACAGGATACTTTTTATTCCCACGGGATAGAAACTTAGGTACGTGTGTGAAACCGCGGGGCGCTGCTAGTAGAGAATGAGGCCCCTTTTTTTTCCAGGATGGGAAATCATCAAATGACCCCTCCCGCTCTGGGTGGAGCGGAAGGGAGTGTCAGACTCTTACTGACTAAAACCCACCCGTGTTCCTTCCTTAGCCCTTTATGTTCCGGGCCAGCGGAAACCCTTTCGGACAATCCCGCATGACCAGAATGAGGCCCCTGATGTGTTGTCGCACCACTGATGGTCGGCATATCGTACTGTCGCCCTAACATGCCCTAACATAGCATGGCAAGTATGAGCTCTTGTCAGATCATTCGTGCTGAGCTGATAAGAAAGAAGAAATTACCTATTCATTACAAAGAGCAGGTAGGTACTGGTGGGTCTAGGTACCCATAAACAAACCAATCAAAGATTCGTTGTCGATCATTTACAACTATGTATAGGTACAACTGTTATATACCGTGATGGCAAGCGTGTGATGAACACTAAAGTTGTAATTATCTCAGACGATAACAAATTATCTTTTACTAATAGTCCTACGAACTATGCAATTTGACTGAACATACATCGGTAATTAGGTATGTACCTACTTTTCTATACACCCCCCGCTATGGCACGGTTATGGTCTTGGTAGAATCATAAAAGGATTACTTACATTATGAATCGTAATGGACAGTTAACTTTTAAGTTAAATGTATCAAATCCCATTGGTGAAGGATTTTGTCTGTGCTAAAATACCAATCAATCCAATCCAACTCCAATCCCAATCTCTTTGATTATACCTATGTAGTGCAGCGAAAAAAAGAAAAACACGGATGGTCTTCGCCATATTATGATTCATAATGTTAGATATCCTTTTATGATTCTGCCAAGGTGGCCTTTTTAGGCCCCCTGACTAAAAAGGATTTTTTTTTAAGTAATGCTAATTTTGCAGGAAATGTGCAGTAAAATATAAAAGTAAAATTCTTGTGAAAAGGAGCTCGTTTGTAATAGTGTATACGACTTTTTGACCGCCACACGACAAAAAATCAAAAACGTGCCCTCGGCGTCAGTCTGTTATGTAGTCGAACCGTGGCGTGCTGGGCACATTTTAGTTTGTCATCGATGTGGCGGTCAAAAGGTTAATAATAAATAACTATTTTATTTCAAATAGGTATTAAGTACAACATTACGTAACACTATGCATGTATTCAGCGAAGCGGTAGGTAGAGAAAAGATGGGTTGCTCGGTGCTAGGTAAGTAAGGTACCGAAAATTCCTGATGTAAAACCTAGCCCCATAAAATAGTTTCCCGGTACATAGGTACCTACATACTTACGACAAAATGATATGCATGCTTCTCTAATTTTGTCTAATACCTATACTTAAATATAAATCAATAAGAGGTATTTATCACAAAATTTATCACACAATTAAAACCCACACTCTAAAATGACTTATCGCTAATTCATTCGAGACATCACGTTATAAAAGTAACAACATAATATTTAAACGAAATAAATCATAAACACCTAAATAACGGAACATTTATAACACCATCTACAGCCCACGTATCGTCGCCCATCCTTAACTTTATTCCCAGGGAAATAACAGGGTCAGTTTCAAGTACGCAAGAAGCCATATCTCTTCACGAAAGAAACCAATTAACTCGACATGCGGTGAAAACTGGAACTACTTTTTTTTGTACTAAATTAGATATGTCTCTGACGTTTTGACATAGCAAGCAGCGCCATCGAGAACTGTCATTATAAAGTTGTAAATTTTGGGTTAAGCAGTGAGTGGGCGACTTCAGAGGTCACAGCACTAGTTCGTCGACATGTCAACGAGACAACACTTCATGTGTCAATGGTCCGAGCAGGCTTGAACACGGACAATGAAGCGTTGATTTGAAACTTGTTAATTGCTTTTTATGATTACTGTGAGATGATTATGCAGAAAATAAGGTGATAGAAAAAAATAAGTTGGTACAGTGTGAAATATCATACGTAGGCAATTAAGCAATTAAATAATATTTAATAAAGTATAAGATTTCAATAGAATATTAAAATACTACTTACAAAAGAAAAATCTACTTTATTTTAATTTGAGATGGAAATAACGAAATATGGTCAGACATCTAGTGGCGAGTAGCGTAACTAAGTAACCAGCTTGGTGGGTACGTACTTAAATAGGTATGTGGTTTAATAATAGATGGCGCTGCAATTAAGGTTTTTATAACGTTTCAATATTCTACAAATAGGACCAGACAACGATCACGAATCAATTATGTATGATTTCCATTATCCTATTTTACGTATTCAATTGATGGATAAAATAAAAAAACAAAATTAAATTATTACAGTAAGATAGTCTCAAAAAATGTTGGTATAGCGCCATCTAGTATAATATAACTTAATTAACAATATTAGTTACAAAACACTTACCCAGGTGGCGTTGCTATCATTGGAGACAGTTTGAAAAGTAGGAACACACCGAAAAGTCATTTTTCGCTAATATCACAAAATTGGTCAGTTTTTTTACAAACAAACTTCTTCTCACAGCTTACCTAGAACAAAACAAAACACTTACTTAGTGATACAGTAACAGATAACATTATTTAATCAGCGCAAGTTTTAGGTAAAGCAATAATTTTACCAAAAGGTTTCGACTTTAAACCTCGTCAAAATCATTTCAGCCGAAACACGTCCACTGCTAGACATAGGCCTCCTCAAAGCACTTCTGCCACACCTGTGCTGTGCTTCTCACATGCAGCGGATTCCTGTGACCTCATTGGTCCACCTTGTGACAGACCTTCTAACTTTAAATTTACTCACAAATAATTCAAATGCGAATGTTCATAATATTAATACCAAAACAAAACAAAGTCTGCATCTGCAATATCTAGACAAACCATCCCAAATAAGGTAAACGTTTTTAAAAGGCTCTATTGATTTATAGATAACTGACATGACGGGTTAATTGTAGCCAATCATCATCGCGCGTCGATCAACGTTACTGGAGCAATCATAATTTAGATTGCTATATGATTGGTGGGTATAATTTTATAGCGATTTAGGCGTAGGGGTACAAAAGATGTTACGTGTTCTAGCGGGTTAGAGACGTTATGAAAACTGGCCCGGTGTTTGAATTCCGAAGGATTTTTTGTAGGTATATTGGTAGAGCTTTTTGAATTTTTGGGACAGAATTTTTAATGTCTCTATTAAGTATGTCTCTATTATTTTGTGTAGATTAGACGACTTGTGAAATTATGATAAAACAAATGATTTCAGGATTATCTATCTCAGCGTTTTTGTCGGGCCATTTCAAGCATTTCATTTCAAATTATTCTTTAGAAACATTAAATCACATCCGCTCGATAATCAACTAAACAAAAATTCATTTTAAATTTTACACCTAAAATTAAATAGTCGACATCATAAAAATAATAGCCCACAGTTAATATTGACAGGTAATTTTAAGTTGTACGCAATCATTAAGCACAGATTTGAAGTGAAGATTTCTAGGCAGAGTGCGGCCGGCCCGTGCCATGCCCGCGGCGGTGCGGTCAGCTCCAGCATTTTTTAAACCGCCAAAAAAACGAAATGAAAAGTGGCCAGACACAAGTGATCCTACTCTATATTAAAGCGGTTAGGTCGACTATCCGATAACAGAGGTCGCTTTTTTCAAGTACCTTTTTTTGTGAGTACCAGACATCAAGAATTTTATGCCTCATTGTAGCGTACACTAAGTTATCATTATGTTGGTATTTTTTGCGTGTTTCGGAAAGATTAATTAGTGTATTTGCGGAATGTAGCTCGGCGTTTTGTTGAATAGATTTATTTGTGCTATGTAATGCATTATTAAATACAATAATTGTGTCTAATGCAGGTTGCTATCTATTGTCTAAAGTTTCTCCTAACTCCTACGTAACGGACTCTGTGCTCCGAATTTCTTGTTGCGCTGAAACAATTAGGTATTAACAAAGCCTGTGTTTATTAGTAACCAAGTAACATGGACGCTATTGTTACCATCTAAAGTACTTAGTTCAAAGTTCTGTCTAGAAAGTTACTACATGCGAGTCAAAGCATGTGAGGTATTTGTTTTGCCCTGGTTAAATAAATATGGGTAAATAGGACTTGAAGAATCTGGAATTATGCTCCGATTCATTCATTATTTCAATATGACAGAAAATAGGGCAACCAACACAGTTGTGCGGGGGCAACGAGTTTTATTACGGGTTTGAATTCGAATCAGCCTATAATGTTCCCACTTCTGGGATACGGGATGTATTCCTTCACCGTTTTTGTTCGTTTTCACCGCTTTGCCTATCAATCAGTAAATTTCGAAAGCTTGTAGGTACCTAAGAAAGGAACAATAGCACGTAAAAGTATTAAAGTAAACAGTTTTATTTGTGTTTCTCAAAAGTTTCGGTTCTCAATGGAAAATCATTTACATATCTTATACTTCTGGGGGCCTAAAAAGGTCACTTTGGCAGAATCATAAAAGGATAACATTATGAGTTATAATATGGCGACGACAGTCCGTGATTTTCTTTTTTTCGTTGCTTAAATATTTATTTTATTCTGTTTTTAGTATTTGTTGTTATAGCAGCAACAGAAATAGTTACTTACATCACCTGTGAAAATTTCAACTGTCTAGCTATCACGATTCATGAGATACAGTCTGGTGACAGACAGACAGACGGACAGTGGAGTCTTGGTAGGGGATCTAGAATCATATTGTGCTGAATGGATAGTCAGTTTGCGCGTCGATGTCCGTGCCACCCTGTATTACCTAGAAAGTTTATCATTGGTGCCAAGTGTTGTTGAAAAAGTATACCTACTAAATTTAAGTTCAGTTCATCTTTTTCTTTCGGTTTCAAAAAAGGACAGAAGATTAATTTTAGTTCAGTCCTGTCAAATTAATCAGCGCCTGATGTACCTAAATTGACGTAATTTTAGTAGGCAAGTTTTTAATCACGTCTAAACTTGTGTGGAGTAGTGTCAGGCGCTGCTTAATTTGACAGGACTAAACTAAAATTTATCTTCTGTCCTTTTCTTAATGATGTAGAAAGAAAAAGATGCAATGAACTTAAATTTAGTTTAGTTTGTAAACAGGAATCGGCACCATTTTCTTATTTTTAGACCAGCACCATAATTGCTTAAGACACTATAACTCAATTTGAATAATTTTGAAGCAACCCGTTTCTAATCCATTGCTCCTTAAATTCGAAAAATGTGTCTGCTCAAGAACGCAAATAACGCAATGAATGTTGTGGAACTGTCAAAATGAAGCCCATTTCTACTGATAGTCTGTTATGCAATCACCCCGCAGTTCCGATTATATTTTCCTCCTTTCGTTTTATACAGTGTTCCTATTATCATCAACATCTTCATTGGCAGCCTTGTTCCAGCCACTGCACATTATAGGACTCCTCCATTTTGTGCCAAAGTTTTCCTATAATGCCACTGAAACCGCGGGCAACAGCTACTTATACCCTACACCTACCTATTCATAAAAATAATTATGATAATGACGCATTTCCTAAAGAAAATTATTGAAGGTGCTCATAATAGCTACCTACCTATTAAAATTAAAATATTAACATTTTTACTTTCGATAGTTTCAATACAGGTAGTAAGGTAACGGAAAAAACAAATTAATTTTATCAATTTAACCCTTTACAAATGAATTTGGACTTAATTGCTTTCTCTTACAGTATAAATTACTTTCTTGTACATAAAACGGAAGTCCAAATTATAAAATAACTGAAATTAAAATGTCTTATATTGCCGAAATAATTTTGAGAAAAAAGCATTCTATTTTAATCCAGCGAGTGTTCAAAATTGTTTATAACTTTCTGAAGCGTATTTGGGAATGGTAGCGCGGTTCATTTCAACATTCCATCCTGTTCTCTTTTTAAATTCTGCTGTTTTTAAATTGCTAGCGTTTTGTTTTTGTTGTACAAGTCGTGTCAGTAGACGAAATGTTTTGGTTCGAAACCTTAAAATTCTTTTAATTAAATAATGGTTTATGAGGAAAAAAATATGAAAGGAAATTAGTGATTTGTACTTAAATTAAATCTATAAAATAAATACGTATAATTTAGATTAGTAGTTAATAATAAGTTGTTGTTTTATACACACTATTGTTAAAGTGGTAATTATGCTGTTTTTTTTCTGTGTTTTTAGGTAGGAGTCCAAAGGACAACAGCATCAGCTATCAAAATTCGGACTAGCTGCTTTTTTCAAGGCTGGTGCTGAAATCTCTCTAACGTCAAGGAGTACATTGGTAAGCTGTTGTTCCGTATTCGAAAATTTATTAAATGTCGAATTTTTTTATCAGTAGGTAGGTAACTACCTAACTAATAACTTAGTATTTATGGAACAAGGCTGTGAAATTAAAGCGTTCATTTTACTTTTTGGATTGAGGACAAAATACATCGACTTCCTTTTAAATCATTAATTGAATGCAGCCCAATATACAGCCAGTCATAACCACAGATAATCCCAAAACAGATTAACAAATTCCACGTTCGAAAATCGAAAGAGGTTGATTCAAAAAGTTTATATTGCGGCTGGTTGTCGCGCGACTGCTTCGGGGCGTGGCTCTATGATGGATGCTCCGCACTCACACTGTCCTGCCAGCTTGCGAGATTGATTTGAAAATAGAACTGACTGACAGGTTGTTGGGTTAGGCGGAAACTGATTTCTTGATATTTTACTGTTAAAAGGATGGACAAAGAAAGAAAAAATTGCGTCATTTATAAAAATCTTTTCCTTTGTTTAGGCAAACGATATGGGTCGGTTTGCCAACGGGAGTTGGATGAATAGGCCTAATACCTACTTACTTACAAAAAAAGCTATACTTAAACTTGACGAACCTTCTAAAAAATTTTTTTTTTTTTGCTGAAGCAGAAATTGAAAACATGCGCACAACTCTACCAATAATTCAATTAGGTACTGGAAAGAGTTCTTATTCCTTTTCTTTCGTTCAGATTTTCACAGTGTGCAATACATCTTAGGTTTTTTCTGTTCAGCCAGTCGTTTTGTAAGAAAGTTCAGTGTAACAAGTTGCTAATGAAGGAAGCTATGGTAGTGCATTTGTTTTAGTTTTGTCTGACGTTGAGTTATGAGCTCCGAAACAATTATGTTCAGTGTCAGTGTCCTTTATTAACAACAAAAGGTGGGTATGGCTTAAGCTGCTACAGGTAAATAGGAGTCAGGATTATGAGAGAGTTTTTTCTTGGCTATATAGTATTGTCTAATTTATTTTGTGGGTGGAAAGGTAATTTTTATTTTGTCTTTAGTCAGAACTCATTATTTAGGTAAGTGTAAAACGGATACTGTATTCTCTAGTGGGATGTAGGTATCCGGCATTTTTCCATGATATTAACCACAATAAGTATTTAGAAATATTTCGCGTATTCGAAGGCGTTTTCTTCCAAAATTCAAGTAGCAAATTAGTTATGTGATTGACCTCTAGTGACACATTTTGATGGAGCACAACTTACGTTTTTTTTTCTGGCATTTGCGTGAGCAACTAAACTGTGATTTTTAATTTGCTAGACTAAAATGACAGCTAGGTACTTAATAAAATATACTAAATAATGTAATGTTGACAAAAAAGGTCGATTGTAGCTGTCATTTTAATCTAGCAAATTAAAAATCAGATTTTAGAGTTCACTATAAGTATCTAACAGGAATAGTTATCGAGAATAGACATGACGTGATGCCATGCAGCCAACAAGTTTAAAATCCAAAATCAATCTGTGCAGTGTGCACCAATCGCAAAAAGAATCAAACCAAAAATTCCAAATCCGAATTCCCAAATTCAAACCGCGAGCATCGCAAGTGTTCGAAACTTCGTTCGTAATTCAAAACTTGTTCGTTAACCTTCAATTACGCGTTACGCGGTTCGTGTAAAGTAATAAAATCGGATCGTCCGGGTCGTGACTCGGGCACGCGCGTCGGGCTGAGCCGCGTAACACAGTAATGACTTTTTGTACTGGCAATGATTTTATGGGTAGGCGTTTCCTATATCGTGGAATATTGGAGCGCTTAATTGGTGTTTTTAGGCGGTTTAGATTTAGGTAGTTTTGTTGATTAATGTTTTTCTTTGAAGGGTAGAAATAGGTTTGTCTTGGTAGGTAAGGTTGAAATCAATCACGTTAATAGTGCGAGCACTGTAGAGGTTTTAACCGGATTTTTCATCCAACCTCCACGCATATTTGATAAGTTAATCGCATATTTTAGGGATAAAAACTATTTTCGTTTTTAAAAAAAGAAAAAGATTCGACAGTCAGCTCGAGCTTAGATAGCTGTTGTTAGTGTTCAGACGCCAGCACAATAAGCTACTACAATCTGTCAAATTTCTTCAATAGATTTTCAACTTTATCGCTAAAAAATAAGGTTCAAAGTTGATTGGGAAAATTTGACAGTTTTGGTTAGCTTGATGTGCTGGCAGACGCCAGCACGTCTGTACATCAATCTGCCAACCCTTTTCCCAATAATGTTGGGGTCAGCTTCCAATCTAACCAGATGCAGCTGAATACCAGTATTTTACATGGAGCGACTGCTTAACTGACTTCCACAACCTAGTACTTATCTGGATAAAACAATACTCCTTGGTAAGACTGATAGTCAGACTTTCGGGCTTCTGACGACCCGTAACAACTGTCAACGATCTACGAATGACAGTTGGGACTTACGGCTTATCGTGCTTTCCGAACCACGAAGTGGTCTCGGTTTGTAAAGATGGTCACCCATCCACGTACAGACGCCAGCACATCAAGCTGTCAAATTTCTTTAATAGATTTTCAACTTTATTGCTAACGCATAAGGTTCAAAATTAATTGGGAAAATTTGACAGTTTCGGGTAGCTTGATGTGCTGGTGTCTGTACCAACCTCTGTTCTCTCAACCTATGGTTGTTATTCCTAACCACGAACCTATATGGGAATAGTGGAGTGAGGACTGCAGTAATTCACCAGTAAATTATTACCTCTCATAAAAACTGTTGTTTGGTAAAACAGTAAATATTTATTTGTTTAACTTTATTATGGAGGGAATTCTACAACACTGGGTTACGACTTTTGAGCACGCACCAACTCAGTTATGGCTTTTAAATTGGCTAATGATTTTAAAGGATAAGTGGGTTTTCTACTTTAGTCATTTGAAATTCAATTATTCTATGGTATTCTGTGATTGTTTATTTTTATTACACTTTTACTGTTCTGTCGAGTGGCGCCATAACACTGGGTCAGAGTTGGTCCTTGGCCTGTCGCGCCCAGTCCATGCAACAACGCTAACATTATGTGCGAGTAAATTTTGTCGTTGCTTTATCTCGAATGGAAATGAGACATGACTGACTCAGCATAAATATAGTCTATGGAATTTTGGCGCGAAATGGAAAATGTAGTCGCGTTGCTCTTACTACTCAGCCTGTCAAACTTTCACAAAGAGCAAACATGTGAAGGCTATATAACAAACTCTCCTTAAAGACCAATTATTTTTTATATAGCTTTTAAAGAGTCTAATAGGCGGTAGCGGTAATAAAGTAATAAAATTAATAGCTCGACCCCAGGTCGTGACCGTTGACTGGTGGCAGCGTCCCGCGTAACACCGGGAATGATTATTTTTTAACTGGCAACACCGCTCACGATCTGGTAATGATTTTATAGAGAAGGCGTGTTTGAGGTAAAATAATTTAAATGTTGGCTAAAAGAAGATTAATTAATTAGTTTAGAAGTAGGTAGCTCGTGAAAAGGTAATCAACCTTTTTGTTGACCTTGTAAAAAAGAAAAGATTTTTGACAGACACTGTTTGCATTTTTATAGACTTGGGACCATGTTGCCAGTTTATTGACCCTGAAGGTTTGGTTGTAATAAACTTAAAACTAAAGAAAGAGAATATTATATGTTAGACAGAGATGAATATAGTCTATTATTTTATTTTAATTGATGGTTGTAAATGCTTTAGATATGCGTCATGTGTTCCGGTGTTCGAATTTGTGCAAAATAGGATTTGTAGTTTGTAGAGGTCAGATACTCAGTAGCTCCATGTAAAATACTGGTATTCAGCTGCATCTGGTAAGACTGGAAGCTGACCCCAACATAATTGGGATAAAGCTAGGCAGATGATAAGATGTCCTGTAGGAATAGCGTTAAGTCTTTGAACTATTTTAAAAACGAATTAAGTAAGTAGAACGTTATTTATTTTACCTTTCCCCTCTATTATTGTTTAATAGTTTGCTAAAACGATCACGTGATTTACCTACAATAATCAAACAAATATTGATTTTAATTTCTATAATATATGAAGCTATAAAATATAATATTTACAGCCCATCATATAATAGCTTGTAGCCCTAAGCTTCAAACTGATTGCTTCAAGGCTTTTTTTTTTACTCATTACTTATTTTAATTACTATACCGATGACAGACTATTTTAGCCAGTACCTATATTGTTCAGTATGTAACGTGTTGAGTATGCAGGTAAATGTAAAGTGCAAATGATAAAATTTGACAGCTGTGACGTAATGAGGCTCTATCAAATTAACAGATTGACATGAACAGAACAAGGCTCCCGCAGACAGGCGCGACAACGTGACGCCACGCTGCGTTGCGTCACGCTGTGACGTCGCAACTGTCTGCGAGAGCCTGTGTCCTTAGAGTTTCACATTCAGAGGTCTTCCAAAAAGAAGATTATAGGTACATCTACATCTGGTTGTATCCAGAGACACACTTCACTCACTGGTGAGTCTGCTTACATATGTTTACGCAATTATCTTCACTTACATGTACATTGTCATAAATAATTTTATTTGTAGATTGGTTAAAGAATTGTTATCAGTACCAAAAAAAGTACAGATACTGCCAACAATAGTTGCCAGTGCTAAAAAAAGAAAGCAATAAAACGAGGTTTTATTTAATCCGAATCAAATGCGAGGCACATATTCTGCTATTTCGAAGAAAGCATTTTTTCTGAACAATAAAGGTACCTACCTATTATTTGTGGCTACGCGACGTGATGGCCACCACAGTGGTCCGAACTTTAGTGGACTGTAATCATGTCCACTATAATCAGTTACAAATGCATTGTTTCAAGATTTATGGTCGAAAGTAGTTCCGATGTCTTTTTTATAACATAATAGCAGAATTACTGTTTTTATGAATCACTAGCTTCTGCCCGCGATTTCGTCCGCGTAATCCTTGTTTTGACATACAATAAATTAATATTCTATGACACACGACAATACTTCCTATTCGGATCGGTAGATCCGAAGATTACCTACCCCCTACATATAAACTCACAAATGAGAAGAGGTAACTCTTTGATGGGACATAGATTAATATCGAAGCGTTTTATCCACTGACCTGTATTAAAAATATGTTTATTAGAGGTCAGTGGTTTTATCATAGCTGGGGGCAATTCCCGTACAGTGCGTGCCACGTAAGAAGAGACTTGACACACCACGTGGTCTGACATGCGCAGAACACGATTTTAGGTATCTTTAGCGGTATGAGGTCTGAGTGCGGGACGGGACGGGACGTCATAGGGGCGGCGGAAAGAGGCGGGGGAGGCGGGGTCAAGTCTCTTCTTACGTGGCACGCACTGTAATTTTAAGAACGTTCATAGTCTGATATCAGTCTAAAAATATATCTAATTTCCCTACATTTTTGACATTGATTGTTGCCGAGATGAGATTGCGGCTTGAATTTGAACATTTTTTAGGTACAGACACCAACATATCAAGTTACTACAATCTGTCAAATTTCTTTAATAGATTTTCATCTTTATCGCTAAAGCATAAGTTTCAAAGTTGATTGGGAAAATTTGACAGTTTCGGGTAGCTTGATGTGCTGACGTCTGTACGAGAATTGGCCTTCTAGACTGCCTCACTATGAAGAAACATGCTATTGAATGAATTCCAAAATCTAGTCAGACATTTTAAAATAAGTATTAGTAACTCTTTGCTGTTTAGTTGTTTAGGCTTCTTTTTCATATGTATCTATATATTGTTTACAATTTTATTTATTTGATATCATCCCTTTGTTCACCTGTTTCATCTTTACCTTCGATAATAATAGAAATTAGACATCCAAAGCCCATTTAATGTTGATTAGATCATAATATGTACTATAATTGATAAGATTTCTGATCTCTATCCGCCATTACCTCGTTAGTATGCAAAATGATGGCATTTTATGATGACATAACTTTTTGGACGCCATTAAAACGCCCCATAATATTTAGAAAGCCATTATTCATTTATTTATATCTTTAATATGCAAATTGTTATATTTTATACATATTTGTATCGGAGACAATTTTGTGCGCAAGAGTGTACAGCTACATATACTTACCTACAGCCACTTGTCCTTCTACATTTCCTTACTTTTATCTACATAGGCCGAGTTTCACTTATAGTACCTACATCCGAAGATTAGATAAGGAGGATTCGATAGGTTTCTATTATGTCGTCTATAATTGAAGAAAGCGTTTATGAAGTAGGACTTGACGCAAACATGAATTTATTACTTTTTTCAAAAACACATAACTCCAAAATAAAGGTTATTTCCAGCCAGCAATAACCAAATATTTCTCCTGCGTGCTCACACGCAACGGATTCGCATTCACAAAAAGAATCGGTTTGAAATGTGAAACATTTAAATTGCACGTTATTGCTACTGTGCACGCGGCCGCCATCGCCCAAATATCCCAACGTTGTAATTATGAACACCGATTTGCTCATCCCGATCCAATGTTCCCGCAAATAAAAATCCTTAGCAGACTAATTCGTGGGAGTCAACCCTTGCTTAGCGTGAGAAAGAAACAAAGGGATTACTGGAAAGTAGGAACGTAATAATGCCACGAAATTATACCAAAACCATCTACATAATTGATTCCGATTTTAAATGAATTATTAGCTCAATAACGCCATTAAAAAGTGCCGATTCCTAAATAAAAATTAGATAATTCGAGCGCGCAACGGATGCGCTTGCTCCCCGCTGTGCGAGGTCGCGCTTCAAAAAAAGAACGCCGTCAACCGAACTGTCAGTACGCGAGACGAAGAATGAGAAATGTTGCCAGTTAAAAAAAAACCATAGAATATTCATTCATAAAACCCAAGTCATTCAAGTTTAGAAATTAGTTTATTTTAATTACCCAGGTGAGTGTATTGTTGTATTAATTATTCTTGCGTCGGTCGTATCCTCGGCCGACTGGACAATATATTTTATTGTCTTTATGTACGGTTGTGATTTATACGTCTAGTTAGTAAGTTATTCGAATTTTAATTTAGACGGGTTTTAATGGGATACGCTTGAATGGATTCTAATTAGAGGAAAACAACCGAACGGCTTCGCGTGAGTAATGTCTGGTATAAATTCCGGTTATGGCTTAGAAAAGCGATTGCCGTGCGCGGCCTGACCTCTGCATTAACCACACAATAGGTTCGTATTTGCGTTATGAATGTGCTATTACAAAAACTGGACGGTGAAAAATTACTGACACTTTTATATAATGGTTTGTTGATATATCATATCCTAGAGAGTTTGTTTTTATAGTTTGGATAGATAAAGAGAACACAACAAATTGGAATCATACGTGAAAGTCTTACAATTCACAAACGATATGAGGCCGTATTCTCTGTGACACAATGAACGTAACCGCGCGAAATGAACACTAGATTGGCGGGGAATTAGCTAACGAATTCAAAATCAAAATATTTTATTTCACATAAACTTACATGGGCACTTATGAAACGTCAGAAGCTAGGAGCACGGTTCTAATTGGTCGTTTCCTATGGAGAATTAACGTGGTTCCGAAGTAAGGAATCATTGAGTGCCCGTAGTGAATTAGGGCCAAGATGGTGACTGAACATGGCGGATGGCGGCAATCATAACGATTTATAAAGGAGCTCAAACAACAAGAGTTATGTTTATCGATGCCCATTAAAAATTAAAATAAAAGGATCCTTCTTCTAGCGACAATACTCAATGCTTCATTAATTGCTGTTCACAATCATTGGTAGTAAATCAAAAAACTTAAAAAACAACGACTCGCTCATTTAGTCCCTCGCGGTACACTATTTAAAAAAAAAAGAATCAAAGCTTTTATCCTTGCTCTTATTGCCTATTAAAATATAATATCGGCAATGATTATTGAAAAACGAATTTCGAAATAGCCAATTAGTCGAATATCGAATGTGTCCGATGTAGATTATGGCCGGTCGGTGGGCGGAGCCGGAGTGACATGTCGTT
Organism: Luperina testacea; assembly: GCA_927399505.1. Lineage (NCBI taxonomy): Eukaryota > Metazoa > Arthropoda > Insecta > Lepidoptera > Noctuidae > Luperina > Luperina testacea. The sequence goes on along the minus strand of OV656777.1, from coordinate 6,697,481 downwards.
AAATCTTTTTGACAATATCTATTACCGAGTGTGACGTAAGCTGTACAAAATGATACATTGTTTAATCTTTACCGAGCTGTTTACCTGGTACTTTTTTTTGGTGGAGGAGATGAAAATAGATTTGATTTTTAAAGAAAAAACACTTATATCTGTCTGGGTAGATACTTACAATAATGTAAAAGGCGGAAAAAAAAGAAAAAAAATGGGAACACTGCCGAACACAGAACTTCATGCTCAGCAGTAATGCTTTCGACCACTACATCAACTAGGCAGTAGGTATTGGCTTTTTCCAACTAGAATTTCTCAGTAGCAGCCCGGAGTCTGGATTTGTGTCCTGTTGATGGCAATAGGCTCGCCCCTTGTGGGACATGGGACATGGGACTTAAACAAATCTGGCGAAGTGTGGGTGTACCTACTATTAATTAGTTCTCCCTGCCCAGTACCCTTCGGTGAATCTAGGCGTTCTGTTATGTTAAAAATGTGACGTAAATAATGATGTTGAGAATAACCCTATTTCTACTTTAGAATTTAACACAGTTGTTGAAACCCTGAAATTAAAATTTAAATCCTTAAGAAAGCCCGGTCTTATTGTTTATTAAATTCATCATTGTTCATTTGTGTCCTAAATTTATTTTTATTTTAAGAATTAATTTTATTATTTTTGCTGTGCCCTACCGGGTCCATAATTGTACCTTAGCTTTTCTTTAGACTGCCATTGTAAAACCTCTACAACATTATGGAATGCAAATAAATATGAATAGGTACGAATAATTTTGCGGCTTAGCTATTCGATAAAACATTTGACAATCAACATAATATGAATAAATAAGAACTGCTCACAAAGCAAAAAATCTGATTTATTGCAGCCATTTCAGCAGCAACAACATCTAAAAAACTTTATGGTTGTGATTTCAGATTTTATAAACAGCCACACGGATTCGTGTGTGGCGTTTCATCAAAATCGCCATTATTTTATATTTGGCATGCAGACAATTGAAGTCCAAATAGTGTTATTCAAAAGCGGACAGGCGGAGCAAAATTAATTAGTTTAAAATTACATTCAGAGACCCTTTCTGCCGCGACGCGACCCACGGATATAGTGGCGCGGTGTGAGGAATATCATCAATATCCCGTACTGGCAACACTGTTACGACGGTATTTTGAAAAAAAAAATATAAGTTGGTACCTACTTATGCTAGTTTGCAACGTCCCATGGTATAGCTCCTACTTCCTAGTCTAATTCTCGTGATGGCGATGAGCTATAAAATTTCGCTAGGTGGCCCAATGCACCAGCTTAATTGACGGAGCGATACCTACCTACCTACTTTTGTATCTATCGATAATCGAAATTGTAATTTGTTTATTATTAAGTATGTACAACAATCTTGTTTATTATTATTAAAATACGTTACTCATTCATTATCATAGGTACATAAAATAAGCAAAAGCTTGATTCAAAACCATTTAAATATTCTTGTTCATTTTATTTGTACCATAGAAGCCACTTTACCAGCCAGTGTGGTGTGATCAAACACCGCTTCTGTTCCAAATTCAAAATTCGAAATTAATGGCGGATTTGACAGGAGCTTTATTGTGCGGCTAATTTAAATCTTATCAACGAGCGATGACAGCGACTTAATGGGATCGCGAACACCGCCATAAAAAATATAATGCCTTTCATTTCGTTTGGAGATTATTTCCTTTTTGATTTTAATTCCCTTTTGTTTATGTGGAAATTAATTTAGTTATTACATCAATCTGAATAAGATAATGAATTTATTGGATTTTTTGAGTAGGTTTCTTAAGAGCCCCTATCAATTTCGGCGCACTATTAGATTAGGTAATTATAGGAGCGCAGTGTGTCTGTGTGCGTTCGAACTATAAACTGATAATCGTAGTGTGCGTTGAAGCGGGAACAAATAATCTTGGTCCGTAACCGCTATTATTAGCACTCCATAGTTTTACTTACTAGATTGCGTAATACTGGATGGATTTTATGGTGATTATGACATGTTATGTTCAGGTACCCTATAAAAATATCGTAACCTATTACGGCATTCACTATAGTACTCGTAAAACCAAATTATAAAGTGTGACCAGCGTATTATAAGGTACGTCTGAAACGAATTACACGTGTTATTGTTTACGTAATACAGAACGACGGGGAGGTCTGTAGTATTCCCTCGCCATAAGACCGCAGACCATGAGAGTATAGTATAGCAAGTCATTTTGTCCTATTTTATAAAGCTAATCACTTTATTTGTATAGAACAAGGAGAAAACGAGCGGGGCATGGAGGAAAATTACTTTAATAAATTGAAGATAGCTTTATTCAAACGAAACATTATTTTGTTTATCCAAAAGTACAATACAAAACATTAATATGTATGAATAACATTATTAAATCACAAAGTGTCACACTATTGACATAAAAAAATAAATATTCATACAGTCTCAAAACTGGTTAGGCGTAGTACAAAATCACTCGCGATTCAAGAATTACGACGGGAGCGGCGAACGTCACAGGCGACACAGGTCCGTCGTCTAGAAGCCTTTGGGCGCGACTGAATGCATCGAGCGAGCGCATCGGTTTATAAGGCATTATTTAGATATTTTACTACAATTAAATTAGTAGTCAAAATAAAAATATAAAAATTGAGTTTGGTAGATAAACATCTCAAATTTTAAAATATTTAACACTTTTTGTTATTTTCAATAAATTCTTACGCGTAGACGACGGTTTTGCACATGACTTTATTGGGATTTTTCAGCGTAGTTAACATTTTTTTACAGGTACTAATACATTAAACTTAAAAAAAATAAATCGTACACTTACTAATATATTATATGCCTAGTATTTAGGATTTTTTTTCAGATCGTTATTTGCTACCAGTAAGCTAAAAAAGCAATCGAAAAACTTGGTGTTTCGTGATTACGTAAAAACGTGTGTTTGTTTTTTATTTTTTGGAATTTATATTAAGTAGTTATCAAAAATTAAATTCGTAGACTTACTAGATAGATAGGTGATAAATACTTGTGTATTTTAAAAAAAACTAGATAACTTAAGGATATTGAGAAATTTGCGCTGAAAAAAACTGATTTTTCTGTTTTTAGTCCGCGAAAGTGTTAGGGGCTCTTAATACTTTAGGGTGCTTGAAAGCATTAAAAATAATTTGTTTTTAAGAAATTCTGGAAAGAACTTTAATTTGGCAATCACAGAACAAAGTTAGACGAGCAAGTCATAAGATTTAATAACTTTAAAATAAAAAATAAATTGAAGAAATGGTTAATAAGTTTTAATTTTAGTATTATAGAATTAATTATAACTGACAGTGAACAGAACTAGCAACTAGAAGAAGAATATAAGTCAGACTTAGAAGACAAAATTAATAGGTTACGTAGGTACCTATACGGAAATGAATACATTCCACAAGACAAGAAAAATCAACTTCAGAAACTAACTGTCGGTTTTTATGCTAGTCAGGAAATCAAGAAGAATGAATAAGCATATAATTATATAATAGGGGTGGGCCAAAATTACCAGACGGAACACCGTCTGGTAATTGGGTGGGTACCTGGGTGACCCAAGATGACTAACAAGTCATCTTGGGTCACCCAGGTTCGTCTGGAAACCAGACGGCCGCAGACACACAATAGCCATCCTGACTCACGGTATGTTGGGTTGGTTGACTGTTGCTCGATTGTCGGATGCGTCGGATAGTGAAAAACCAAAATGTGATGTAAAGAAGTGTGAACTTAAAATAGAGCACAACATAAATAAATATTGAAGAAGATTGTGGTGAAGTGCAAATAAAAGTTTACTAGTGCGCGAAGAAAAGCTTAGGAATTAAGAAATTAATTGATTTTTTTTTTTGGTGATTAATTGGTGGGATTAAATTAAAATATATCGCAAGTTCCATCGTGCGTCGCGGAAATAAAAATAAAAGCGGTGTTTCGTGTTAAATCTTAGTTAGATAATGCTTGCAAAACGACATAGGGTTATAATTATATGCCACAGATTGTACGCAGTGGGTTGTGTAAAGAAAATCTAAGTTCACTTCTCAAAATGTATAACTTCCTTCGTAGTGGATTCGGCAGTCGGGTTCTATCAAGTGGACAAAAAATATTAACGAAGTTTAATACGGTTTTATCCATCTCTCAAGTTCGGTTTCGGTAAACAAGAAGGAAAAATGAAACATAAGATTATTACAAGTTATCAACATAAATCGTGAATAATGTTGCTTGTAGTCTAGGATTCAATTCTAAAGTTAGTTGATCTATGTGTATGAAATAATCATAAGTTCGATTTAAAAGAAATACCTACCCAAGCTTAAACACCCTTCAAATAAATGAACTAAAAGATATCCAATATAACTTAGGTATTACTAATAATTAATGAAACTTATCCCTATATTTTTTCTACCCTCTAAAATGGGGAAGAAAACATCGTGAGGAAACCGGCATATCCTATGACCAAAAATTCGTAGACATGTGACATCTATCAACCCGCACTGGCCCCCGAGTGTGGATAACGGCCCACTCCCTCTCACTGAGAGGAGGCCTTTATCCCAGCAGTGGGAACATACAGTGGCTGAATATGCTATATTTTTTGGGCTTTAATCTAATCAAACAAGTTCATGCTATTTGACCACAAAAGCCCTTTAATATCAAGAAACACTGGGATTGACGGCGACGGCAGGTCGTCGGGTCAGGTACGGAAAATTTCCGATCCGATATGTAGGGAACAGACCACAGTTTTGCCTCACAGCTCGGACGGTTCGCCCATTTTGACACGAGCAGGAAATATTGATGCCTGATTTGACACGATAAATTAATCGGACCTTGTATCTTTCAGTAACTTTGTTGTATACCTACATTCATAATAAATTATAATTTATTCAGTAATATTAATCTTTTGCTAACCTAGCATAGTAAGTAGGTTCGAGGCTTTATGGAGGTTTTTCGCTTGTCAGAATCCATGCAGAGGAAATTGGTTATTACTAACAAAATTGCTGTGATTTGTAACTGCATATTTGACGTAAGTACCTACACTGTAACTTTAACAAAACCTGTATTAGCTGTAGTTTAACCCTTGGGATTGTATCGATTTGAATTTTAACAAAAACTTATTTGTTAGGTTAAAGTGATGTATTGATAAAACGGAAAATAATGATGTCTAAAAACAGCAGCATTTAAAAATATTTTCCAGGAAAATGAACTACAGAACTAAAACCTACAACTAAAGTGGGATAACTCTAAAAACAATTTTTTTATAATTCATTACCAACACAGATTTATTAATTTATTAAAAACATACTTAGTTATTTATTAGCTTTGCAACAAAAGGTTTTTTTTTTTACTATTAAATTTAATTTTTTTTTATTTTAAATTTTCTAAACAAGGATCGTTTAGAAAATTTAACAAAAACTAAGTAAAGGTTTTTTTAGTAAAATATATAAAAAACAAACCAGTTTGTATAGACGAGCTACAAAAGGACGTGTCTCACGTGTAATTTTTGTCGAGGACCGCCAATTATAAGTTTAAAGTATAACTTAGAGAAGAATACGGGATATTTAATTATATCCTTTGATGGAATGCTTTAAATGTAGCAACGGCCGCCTCGCTCTCACTAAGTTCGGTTTTATTTTTAAAATAACTTTAATTGTGGTTTGTCGTAAAGTTTAAATTATAATTTTACTCCGTTTAAAATGTTACCAGGCCGTTTATAATTCCGTTTTCATTGTTACTTAGCACGTTTCGTTGGAATGTTTATTTAAATGGTTTAGGTATGCAAATTAAAATGTATAGGTAGGAGTTAATAGCAATTTACAACTAGATTATTATGCAATTAGGTAAATGAATTTTACGACTATAAAGTGTAGGTAATAATCAAGGCTTGTTTTAATTCTAATCGGTTTAATGCTTTTAACCCTTCCACTGCTACGCACTGCTATTAATTCCGTTTAAAGTTTAAATTTAATTTTAATTTTGTTTTCTTCCGATTTTTTTTTTGCGTCAGATACGTATACTGACGCAAAAAAAATCGGAAGAAAACAAAATTAATTGGTATAGGTACACATAATCAAATTAATAAACATTAAAAAAATATACATAATCATCCGAATTGAGAACCTCCTCCTTTTTTGGGAGTCGGTTAAAAACACAAACAATTAATTTAAACATTTTGGGGATTTAGCGACGGATCATAAAATTACGCAAAGAATTGTATTTATTTAATTGCAACCAGCATTCATGGAAAAGTAAAGCATTAGAATCACTTACTTAATATAACTAAGCAGTAGTTTAGCATTAAGCTATTCGAACTTAGAATCTAAATGCACCAACTTATTAGACCAATCAACAAACATTGGCGCAATCCATCACAAGCCTTAACAAGACGCTGGCATCATCTCGCTGTAGATACACAAGCATATAAGATAGATACATCCATACCTCACGATGGCACTGCATATATAGGTTCATACCGCACGCTATATCTATACTAAGGCAAACATATCACAGAACGCACAATATGTCTCGACCATATCACAACAACGCAAGTTCTATCATAATCTCCCCGAAACTAATTCTAGTATCGCACTTCGCTTTGTACATCGCTATCGATTCGGTAAGCGCCCGAGGCGACGCGCGTAGATCACAGAATCACGCGTATGAAATGTAATAATAATCGACCATCCCGCGGGCTTATCTGTAAACGACTGCAGGCGAAAAGGTTTTAGCTGGGGGCGAAACACCGTGCGTAGCTTGAGGCTCCGCCCCAGGGAACGCCATTGGCTAAAAAGCGGTAGCGGGCCTCGACCGCGCCTCCCTATTGGCTACCCGGTAGCCGCCGGTGGGGGTACCGTGTCGCATCCACCGACAATATTTTGACGTTTTTTTACCGGCGCGGTGGCATTTCTCGTCGCAGCGATTAATTGTAATTCTTTATAGCTATTGTAGGGTTAAGTGAGCAGTTATACGTGACGTTTGTGTTCCATGTTTGAATAGCTCGTTTGTAGTGGATACGTCCGTTGTGTCAGATTTGCGCGGGCGCATCGTTTTGTTCGCTTTTTGCTGCTATTTGTGTAGGCTCGGTGTCAGCGTGTGTGGATTCATTGCGCTAAGTTTTGTTCATTTTGTTGGTATCGTTAATACCACCTGTTTACTTTATGATTTCAATGAAAAGGTTTTTTTGGTGCAAAGTTTACTTACATCGTTACAAAAACTGTATTGCAAAATCCTTTTCTTCAAAAACTTCACAAGCTTGTATTAAAAACACTTTCAATAGAAACTCTCAATGGCTTCTGTTCAAGACGAAGCCTTGATAACAAAACACGTATAATAATATAAAACAAAGTTTTTTTCAATTAACCAACCAAACAAAAAAAGAAACACCACACAAAATATTGATATGCACACTATAGCAAAGCAATAAGGTCTCAGTAGAACAGAACAGTGAAAACATATAGCAAGGAGGTTGTTTCTAATATATTCCGAGCACCTCCCTTCATACATTGGACGCATCATACTAAGTATGTTTATCTTGGAAAAGTGTGGGGAACGGATTTAGGGTTTTCCTGTTGAGGGGCGAACCCCAAAGGGGAAAAGAACCTCTTCTTACGAATACATTGTTACCTAACAATATAAGGAAGAATAAAATTAGAAAGGGACTTAGGGCGGATTTTACAAATTAAACTGAACGCGATCAGCAGATCCAAACTCCGCTCAAGAGCCGGCCAATGTCATCATTTTTGTGCAATATAGACAAATTTACAAGTATAATTTAGAGCAAACTCCATTGGATAAGCAAAGTTTTGTTTGATGAAATACGGGAATAAAAACTGGTAGCTATACAGGTGAACTTAAATTACTAACAGAAGCTTTAGTTGAAATGTAGGTAGGTACAGTCATGTAATTCAGAATTTGAAAATAGTTTCCTTTGTACTATAATACCTATTGTTGAATACCTACTCTTTATTTCCGAATTTTATCAAACAAAACTTTAGAGTAGGTATGCTCTTTTAATTTTATACACATTTTCTTCTTGTTTTTGTATTTGTGTTCGGCGGAAGCATATTTCTCTTAGCGTATTCGGTCAGAGTTATTATAACTATATCTACTTAAATATGGTTTTCTATAAGTGAGCAAATGGTGCCGATTTCCTTGTTCACAAACTAAACTAAATTTAAGCTCGGTGCATCTTTTTCTTTCTATTTCATTAAGAAAAGGACACAAGATAAATTTTAGTTTAGTCCTGTCAAATTAATCGGCCTTTACACTACTCCATACAAGTTTAGACGTGATTAAAAACTTGCCTACTAAAATTACGTCAATTTAGGTACGTCAGGCGCTGAATAATTTGACAGGACTAAACTAAAATCTATCTTCTGTCCTTTTATTAATGAAATAGAAAGAAAAAGATGCACCGAACTTAAATTAAGTTTAGTTTGTGTACAACAGAATCGGCACTAATGTCTATTCAATTTTGTCTATTCCTGTCTATCAATACGACATTAGCATTTTCGGAGTACCTACCTACAGGCAAGTTACGCCTCATTTTGAAATAAGGAAGTAACAAATTACAATAACAAACCGCTAACACCCTGGAGCGAAATTCTAATTAAAGAAAACGAAAAAAATCAAATGACAGCTGTCAAACCATTGTGTGGTCCGACCTCTTGCGTTGCGGTGGCGACATTGTCAATTTTTCGGGTTTGCCATCGTGAATAATTCGGATAATTTGTGATAATTAATTTCTTGTGGAAGCGCACGCCTACCCGTGTGTGTTTAATAACCAGCCCGAGGTGTTGGACATTTGGTCGGCACGGAAATGTTTTCGGAAACTCTAATTATATTGAAAGTTTGCAAAATAAGCCCCTTTTTTTATGTTACAAATGATAATGACGCATTTATTTGATGTGAATAGGTAGCTAATTTATTTAATTAGGTACATATTGTTATAATAATATGGAGCTGTTATAAAAGAAATTATAGGTACCTACTTTTAACAACTAAGATATATTTTCAAAATGTAATAAAAGACGTGTTGTTTTGTAGAGTCGTCGTAATTTTTTAGTAGAAGAAAAAAAACAGTAAAATTATATTATAATTATATTCTTGAAGTAGATTTTCTAATTAATGTAAGTATTTTCTACTTCATTATTCTATATGAACACTAGTTAAACGTGTTAGTAATTTCAAATTATGATACTTAACTTACATATAAATACAGATAAGTAGTAGTACTTACGACCAATAGGTAGGTACCTGTAGGTACCTCCAAACTTGACAACCACGTAGGTAGGTAGGTATTTATATCTTGTGTCAGCAACAGCTACAAATATTTGCTAAACAGCATGTAGCATTGCTATATTATAGCACACATAAAACAAGAACTAATTCAGTCCAACCAAAAAAGAATCAAAATTTTTCATATTAAAAGTCATCATAACACACCTTTAGGCATTACAGAAGTCTACAAACAAACACTGTACCACACAAAAGATTAAAAAAAAAAAACTAAAAACTTCTGACAAAAAATAGCCTCACACATTATCAGCTCATTAATGTCTAATTCACCGCGGCGACCCGACCCATGGGCCTTCAATTAAAAATTACAAAACTGTCAGATGAATTTGATAAATTCACATTTTCTTTTATAAGTCGTTTTGTTTTAGCCGACCTATTAGTCACGTGCCATCCCGTTAGAAATTTTCGAATTTAGAATGATTCTGTAACGGTATTTTTTTGTAATTCGAATTCGGAAAGTTGGAAATTAAATTAGGAATTAGATTTCCATTTGTAATTTTTTTTATGGGTCGCCATTTTTAATCATTAGCGTTTCGTAATGCGTTTCTGGATTTATGGTGTGTTAAAAACATTTTTTATCTTTTCGTTGGATTCATGCTACGTAGATTTAGATAGTAAAAATTAATCTGATGCAGTTTCTCAAATTATACTGAAGGTTATTATATGACATTCAATAAACCTTGTTAATAAACATTTAATAAACTATGCATAAAAATACCAAATAAATCTTAAATCGTTAACAATAAATCACATTTTTTTTTAAACTAAAGTTCAAAACTTCAATTCCTTTTCTGATTAATCGGACATCGACTCAATTTCGATCGGAATTTAGACGAAGTTAATACTAGCAACTATCTAAAAAGAAACAAAATCAACACTAGATCACCTCTCAGTAATGATTTTGGAGAATTCCTTCAAACTAGTGTATAATTTGGATAAAAATTCGAAATATGCAGAGACTCGTGTCCACTACAATTACTCGGGTATTCGGGAATCGGGGACGAGGCGAGGCACGCGAGGTGCACCTCTATTACTCGGCTATATTGTGATACTCACTATTAGGCCTTGATACTGATGCTAATGTCATGTAATTGTGATACATATCTACCTACTTAGAGACCTCATGCCAGCCATGCTTTTCTGTAGAAAACTCACTGTGAAAACTTAGGTGAAGTGAGCTGTCACTAGTGTCAATCCCTAGCATCAGAGGAATGATATAATAGCTTACTTTAAGCTCACTTCACCTAAGTTATCAAGGTAATATATTTTACAGCATATCACGGCTGGTCCTTTTCTGCACCCTAATTGCCTATCAATCTCAATCTGAATCATTTTGAAGGATATTGCTAATCCTTCATATGTTCGAATTTGTCTGTTCAACAATGTAAATACTGTCAAAATGAAAGACATTGCTACTGATAGTGCGTTGCGCAATGATTCCGCTGCTGCTTCAGAAGTGTCTCTCTTTCTCGTCCCAGTAACATTTTTTCTTTTTGTAGTAGGAGATGTTTGATCCTTATCATTAATTAGGTCTTCATTTTTTAATTGGCAGTGGTCAAAATAAGTTATGTTTTTATTTTGGGTTTCTTTTGTTTTCCTAAAATTATTTTGCTCACTTTCAATGGCGAAGTCAAGATATATTTGAATTTAGTGGCATAGAGCGCTTTTCTTATACTTATGCAATACTTAGGTACTTACTTATCTTCCAGCTTTTTTTAACCATCTCCTATATCCTTTGTCTCATCTTATACTTAACAAAGCCAAGTTTTAAAAACCGTTGATCGTAGTCATCACAATGATTTTTCCATTTCTTAACACGTTCCCTGTCCAATGACTCCAAAAGAGTCATCTTAGATTTTCCTCCGTCTCATCAAATGAGAAAATCCATTCTTATAGTTTTATCACGATATATATGATTGAACTTGCAATCTGTCGATCAAACGAACATGAAGGTTATATTAGCACTGTTTATTGAATACCTGTCATTGTGATTTGTGACATTAGCTTGTCCCCTTTTGTGAATAGCGCTGGCAGTTCAGGGCCATAGTGACGCGTCATATCGTCGTTCTCAGAGAATTACGCACATCTATGTCGTGTTTACCATTAATTATGAGTGATTTACCTGTATAAACTTTTCCATTGATACCTAAATGTCAGATAGCTCTGATTGTTCCTCAAGTCGATAGCGATAAATAAATCTGATCGTCACTTGTTTCTTCATGTCTTTTTGCTGGCCTAATTTTTCATCTGTGGATAAGTCGTTGGTGTACGTACCTTTTAAATAAAATAAAAATAAAATAAAATAAATCTGTGTCCTGACTCATTTCTCGCCGCTAGGCCATTAATTTGGACCTTTTCTGGTCCATTGTTTAAAGAGTAGGTAGGTACTATATTCAATTCTTTCATTACATTACCTATGCTGAGCGATGGCTGTTTTGCATGGATGTGACGCATATTTTCCCCCAACTTATTATTTTGTTTCGTGTTCTTTCTTTGCGTCATGCAGTTTACCGCAAATAAACATATTTTCTTTATTTGTATTCCATTGCTTGAGTTTTATGTGGCCTATTATGGCCCCTAACATTGAGTCCATTGTTCGTCAGGTTCAGAGAAAAGATATTCGTAATTATTATTGATACTTCAAGACTTTCACCGAATCGTTGCCCCTTGTCTTCTTTTAGGTACATATACCTTACCTGTTCAGCGAAATCTATTTATATAAAACAAAGTCGGGTTAGTTATACCATTTATAACTCAAGAACGGCTGGACCAATTTTTATGATGTCTGATTTGTTGGATTTGTCTTCGCCTCGAATAGTAGAATAACTATTAAAACATGGAAAAATTAACAAAAAGAAAATTCTGAATAATTTTTTACTAGAATTTTTACGATTTCTAGTAAACTTAGCTCATAGATACTTAATTACAGCCTTCTAAAATCCAAAAACAGTTATTAAATCTATCCTACAACCACTCAAAGGGACCTAAAAGGTCAGAAAATCAATAAAAATTCACAAAAACAATAGGAACCACTCATAATTGAGGTCGGGTAAGTCACAAAACGTTTTATAATTGCGCCCCGTTGGCCCACACCTGTAATTGAGCTAAACATAGTCATTGGCCGTATTTTATGGGCAAAACAGTAAATATATTGTTTGTGGAAACTTGAGTTTTTGTTCTTGTGAACGGTATTGCACTTTCAAATTATAGAGATGTTGGGTTGATTTTGAAAATATGTTTTGATTTCATGAGTTGTTTTGCACAATGTTTGTGGGTCTGAAATTGTGTAGGATTGTGTATTGGTAGTAATAGTACTCAGTTAATTGTGTAAAATAGTACCTAATTCATCGCTGGATTTATTTGTTGGGTAAAAAAAGGATTCCACATTGCCTTAGACACAATCTAGGGCTAGTGTTAGCACTAACCGTCGCCTGAAGGCATGGTAGAGAGCGTACGCTCTCTACCATGCCTTCAGGCGACGGTTAGTGCTGTGGTTGCGGTTAGAATAGGTTTGGTTGGTTGGTTGGTGTTGTAAAAATACCTAAACTCAGAGTTTTAATTTGCTAGACCAAAATGACAACTAATCCATACTAATATTATAAATTCGAAAGTAACTCTGTCTGTCTATCTCTCTGTATGTTATGTTTTCACGCCTAAACCAGTGAACGGATTTCGATAAAATTTGGCAGAGAGATAGATTGCATCCCGGAAAAGGACATAGGATAGTTTTTATCGACATACCTCGCGGGCGAAGCCGCGAGCGGCAGCTAGTATTATTTTATACTAAATAATGTCATGTTGATAAAAAAAGTTCGACCGCAACTGTCATTTTAGTCTAACAAATCAAAAATCAGATTTTAATCATGAAATAGACAAAGGTTTTCCTGGGATGTTCACGACGACTATCTTAATAAAATAAGAGCTAAAATAATTCAAACGTCAGTCTGACTTAATTTCAATTATTAACAGAAATGCATACCTAATGTTTTAAAGTTTAGAATAGAATTTATTGTTGTTACAAGTAGTTTATCTCAAAATATATCTACTTAATGAGAAGTCGTACCGGAAAACCTAGAAGCGTTTCTTTAAAAACAAACTAGAAGCCTAGACTTTGTCTGTTTAATCATTTTAACGGGAACCTCTCCCCCCGGCGATTTTACAACTTGGGCGGGAATCCAAACAGCTGATACGTCAATTTTTTTCTTTTTCCACAGATAAAGCAGGCAATTTCTAAGAAGGTTTTAATGCGATCATCAATACAAATTGCCAGATATGAGGCTGATAAGATAAGAATCCTATATAACACTGAACAGAAACGTTATTTACATATAAATCCACTAACATTTTGTTGAAACGGTCCATAATTATGTTGGAAAATTATAATTTTTATGTTATTAAAATTTTATGTATCAAATTAAAGGTTGCGTTGAACTATGTGGGGTCATCGGGTTTATGGTAATGAGTGCGGGACCACGTGGTCTCGCGACATCAGTGATGGAGCACCCTATACTTAGAGGAACATTAAAATACCGAGGTTTTTTGTGAAGATAATGAGGTAATGTTGTGATTTTGGGTGTTAGTGAGTTTCGGCATTATTATCGCGTTTGTTTTATGATTTGGGTGATTTTGTTACAGAAATCATGGATGATAAAAAACTCTAAATCTTCTTAGTGAAAGTGAGGCGGGGTCGCGGCAGACCACGTAGGAGATGGTGGGACAAGCTGGATCGTTTCTGTCAAAACTGGAAGGAGGACACGCGGGCTCGGGAAAGATGGAAGGAGTGGAGGGAGACCTTTGCCCAGGAGTAGGAGTAGGCTAGTTAAAAAAAAAGCTCTAGCATGCATCTTCTCATTAGCCTAAAATACAATAAGGAAGAACTAAAAGTTTTATGAAGTTGGCGAGGGCCACCTAAGCACATTAATTTAAAGATTTTTTTACATACAAGCTACTACAATCTGTCAAATTTCTTTAATAGATTTTCAACTTTATCGCTAAACCATTTGGTTCAAAGTTGATTAGGATCATTTGACAGTTTTGGGTAGCTTGATGTGCTGGCGTCTGTACATTCAACCGCATTATACTGATAATGCGGTTGTTGGCGGTAATTGTTAACACTGGTTAACAATTTGACATTGACAGGGCTTATATGTCACAGCAATAAAGGTCATTTCGTAATGCGAGTGTACGGTTGACTATACAAGAATAAAAATTACCACCACTTCAAAACCAACTTTCTTTTAACAACCAAACACACGAAACATCACGATCACCACATTGTATTAACAAATTACAAAAATTACATCAGCTATCAATCAAAATTTACTTTTCAAAACGACCCGAGCAGTATCTTAGTCGAGTGCAACAAAACAATCGACTAACACGAATCTAAATTATTATAATTCGGCTAAAGGATCATCTGACTAATCTGATAATAAGCTGATTGAGTCTAACCTTTCATATTTTGATCGGACAAAAAATTTGATGCAAGACTGCATTTGGAATTAGTTTTTTAACGATTTTGGTTGATTTATTTGGTGATAAGATTAAAATGCAGTAATATCCTCTTCCGTTAAGCTAATACCTACCTATCTACTTAGTTGATTTGTTTATGTTTGGAGTGACTATGTTTACAGATTTCAGGGTTTCGAGTTATTAGGTGAGTCATTCACGAGGACAAACATCTGGGGTTTCCTAGTTTATCCCAGGTTCCTACTCCAGATATTTAGAGGAAGCCTAAGGACCGATTATGCTTTTGTAGTTATAGGAATTTAAAAACAAGTTTTGTCATTCCATTACTTTTGTCTTTGATTATAAGTAGGTACTCCGATGCCATTGATAGATGCTGAAGAAGAATGATGATTGCTTATTACTTTTGTCACTACCTACAACAGCGACACAAGGACTTTATAACGTGATTGGCAAACGAAGTAGGTAATACATCACCTTAACCACGATAATGGACGACATTCCATCTCTCCACCATAAGTCACGACCGCCACTTGAACCTAAAAAGAACAACGCAATTTAAGCTCAATCTATAAAATACTATAATATATTTACAATTACGTACCATTTAGAACAATTTAATCCGTCGTGGTAAAGTTTCGGGCCCGGATCGGGACGATTTGGCTCGATCTCTAAGACAATATAATTTGACTGATTGATTGCTCCGCCATCTTGGATGCTTGAATGCCGCACGCAAGTCCCCAGAATTTAGAATTTCAAACATTTCAGAGTAATTGTTGTTTAATGTGCGAGAAAAGTGGGTTTAAATGGTTACTACAGAAGAGCAATACTGAATGTTTTGTCGTTTTAATATTTTAACCTTTGATTTTATTTTTAATCACGCAACTTCTACATTTATTCTAGCCGGTATATTCTGTAAAAATCTCACCATGAAAAATTTGGTGAAATGAGCTTAAAGTGAGCTGCCATTCCACCTGATGCTAGGGATTGACACTGTTGACAGCTCACTTCACCAAAATTTTCACGATGAGTTTTATACAGAATAGATTGACAGTCATCTACTCTTCATCTAGGTCATCTGTCTAAAGACTCTCAAGAAAATGTACCCATTTATGATTTTTTATTGAAGTGGTGGCATCTCGTGGTCATTTGGTTTGGCCTACTAAATACGCATTCTTGCCACAAAATGATTCACTCCCAATTCAGTAGGCAATTCTTATAAAACCACAGAGTCGTAATTCTTAAAATATTCCAAAATTCAAAATCTCATTTTAGAGAATTCGTAATCTTAAAATATGGCCGCAATTTGACCGCATTCATCCCCAAATAGTGATTTATTGTTGTTTCACGATCACTCATATACTGCAGTCAACATTACCCCTTGATTTATTAGGCCTACAATACAGCGAATTTACTACCAAATTCTTTTAATAGAATAATTGGGCTAAAACTGTGTTCCCTTAAAAGAGTTTGTTGAAATTGGTAATTTTTTTTCCGAGTGAGTGGATATAAATATAGCCTACCGTATCTTCACATACAACGACAGTATTTTCTCGGAAAACTCATCTGTTATTATCCAATGCCTGTCTTTGTTTTCTCATCGCTGTTAGTGTCGTGACGTGGGACTCGAATAATTTAATTAATAACCTATTTCAAGATGACGATCAATGTAGGTAGGTACTGCAATTACATTCCAAATATGCCAAACTGAATTAATGTAATTCTATTAAACTGCTAGTTCTGTGCGTGGAACTGTGTCGAGGCTTGTATCCAGCTCCGTGTGAGAAAATTGATCTCGAATGTAGGTATATTTATTACTAGTTTCTGTCCGCGACTTCGTTTGCCTGAAGTTTAGCCTATGACTCTTAGGGATAATGTAGCTTCTCATTAGAATTTTCGGGATCAAATCAGTAATTCCGAAGATTACCCCCTACAACCCCTCACAAACTTTACCTCTTTATAATATTAGTATAGATAGATAGTTTACTTAGGGCTGATTTTTCAATCGTCTGATAACTTTATTCGAGGAATAATTTTGACAGTTATTTCATACAAAAACTGTCAAACGTCAATTTTATTCTTCGAATAAAAGTTATCTGGCGATAGAAATATCAGCCTTTAGCAGAATAAGTTATATGTAGTTACAGATACTACCACATTAATTTTCAAAATTTGACGAGAATGACTGCCGACAAATATCTTATAGTTTGGCTAACTTTATGATTGTTATCAATGCAGTTTTTCATAAATAAAGTAGCAAAATAGATGTCTAGCCAATATTGTTTGTATACGATGATGATAGATATAAATTTATCTATAGGTTTGTGTTCCCAGAACAAATATGAAAATCATTATTCTATATTCTCGAGATTCACAACTGCTGAGCATAATTATTATATATCTGGATGTATTACTGTTAAATTGTATACTGACTTTAACTCGAATCTAATTTTAATCGAGACTCGGCGATTCATTCTAGCTCTAGAATACAGACGTGGCACTCAAGTACAGGGAAGAGTAGGGATGTGCATCATCATAGAGCACGTCGCGTGGCTTACCCCCAAATCGATTATGGTAATTCGATATTCGAATCGAAACAGGTGCGTCGATGCGCGTCAAGTAACCACGGAGATCGGTTGTTGGAATGGGTCGGATAATGAATTCATGTTGAAACTTTAATGTGGAGGTAGAATAAGATTATGATTATAATTATTATCCGCGCTCGAGGATGTAAATGACGAAGCGGAAAACATATTCTTTCGAAGAATTTTATCTTAACACTAGGTAGGTAAGTAGGTAGAGGAATTTTTCATACATCAACTATCTACCTTTTATAATTATTAAACTTTTCTCTTCTGCATGAATAAGGAATGAGGTGAATGAAGGTGAAAGCTTCCAGGAATTCCAAATCAAACTCAAGGGTGTGAAATTGAAATGCACCAATTGAACGTAGCGTATCTTACGAAGTTACGACTTTAGTTAAAGTATGTTTCTTTTTTAAACGAATGACTGCCTAAATGGAACCTTGAAGTCATCATCATCTGCCTAGCCTTTTCCCAACTACGTTGGGGTCGGCTTCCAGTCTTACCGGATGAAGCTGAATACCAGTACTTTACATGGAGCGACTGCCTACCTGACTTCCACGACCCAGTTACTGGGTAATACGATAGGTACCCTTTGTTAAGACTGGTTGTCAGACTTTCGGGCTTCTGACTACCCGAAAATAGATAAACAAGTGATTTAAAAATCAATGGAACCTTGAATTTCACCTAGCAATTACTGCATTATTTTTAGTGTCCGACCGAAACAGGTTTTTCAGCCGAAACCGAAACCGAAACCGAACTTTCGGCCTTGCTCTTAGTTTCGGCCGAAACCGAAACCGAAACCGAAACTTACTTAAACATATTTAAAATTTCTATAGTATACAAAAATCTGGTGTTTTTTTACACATTTATTTGAATATACAATGTACATACATATATTATACATACAGACAGTTGAATACCTTACCTAATAATTTACGAGGTCGGCCCCATAATGAACTGGCCTGATATAGTTCTACGCAACATGTCGCTACATGTTGTATTGCATTAAATAGTACGTTTATCGTGCACTTAATATAAGAAACACGCATCGACATGAAATGCTTAGTCTTAGTTTAGCAGGCATTAGCATAACGAGAGTCGCGTATTTTTTCAAAATGTCGAAAACTGAGTATCGAAGTGTCATAAAGTTTTTGTTTAAAGAAGGTTTATAGTTTTATACCCTGCCCAAATAAAAGAACGATTGGATGACGTGTATAAGGAGTCTGCCCCCTCCTATAGCACAGTGAAAAATTGGGTGAAAGAGTTTCGCCTCGGGAGAGAAACCGTCGAAGACATTTGCCACGACGGTCGACCTGTGGAAGTGCTCACTCCCGAAACGATTGCTCTTATCGAAGAGGAGGTTCTGAGTGACCGCCGTTTGAAGATTAGAGAAATTGCAGCTAGGCTTGGGCTCTCTAAAAGTACGTCATCGTGCGATCCATGAACATCTTCACATGAAAAAAGTGAGTGCAAGATGGGTCCCGAAACTTCTTTCAGCGGTACAGAGACAGCAAAAGGTACGCTGCGCTTCGGAGTTTTTGGATCTTTGTGGCGAAAATTCAAAGACTGTGATCGAGCGGCTAGTGACTGGTGATGAAACTATGATCTTGTATTATGACCCACGAAGCAAGGGCGAATCAATGGGATGGCGTTGTAAGGGTGAAAAGCCCCCTAGAAAGGCAAAGGTGCAACAATCGGCTAAAAAACTGATGTGCACAATCTTTTGGGATTTTCAAGGCATTTTGATGGTGGATTTTAAAGAACGTAATACAGTCGTGAACGGCTAATATGATGCTTCTTTAATATATAAATTACGAGACAAGATAAAGGAAAAACGAAGAGGCAAGCTGTCTAAAGGTGTCCTGTTGCTCCATGACAACGCCCCTGTTCATACCGCTGGTGTTTCGAAGGATGCAGTTCGTCAATGCGGGTTCACAGAAGTTGAACATCCACTTCACAGTCCAGACATGGCCCCGTCCGACTATTATTTATTTCCAAATTTAAAGCGAGACTTAAGAGGAAGAAAATTTTCAAGCGATGAAGAATTGCAGGCGGCCGTCTTCGGTCATTTTGAGGCTAAAAATTGTGATTATTTTTATAAAGGTTTAGAGATGTTGATTCCCAGATGTCAGAAGTGTGTTAGTAGTATTCATGGTGATTATATTGAAAAATAAAATTGGTTTCGTTTCATTTCCTTCATTAGTTCATAGTTAGGCTAATTTATTATGGGACCGCCCTCGTATGTGCAAAACACAACTTCAACTCCATGCGATTAACGATGGACGGCGGCGAACTGGGCCAGCAACGCGACGAGCGAGCACGAGCTAGCCGCGAAGTTCGCCGAACGATGGACGATAATTCATGAACACTCGAGTTTCGGCGCGGCCGAAAGTTTCGGCCATTTTCTGGCCGAAACCGAAACTAAGGCCGAAACTAGATTATTTGGCCGAAACTGGCCGAAACCGAAACCGAAACCGAACTTTCGGTCGGTCACTAATTATTTTAGACCACAATAAAATAATACAGTTCCTTGGATCAAAAAGACATCACTTACAAAAACAACATACAAAACACATCAAAGGACCTGAAATGATTTTAAATCGCGAATCGAATGTGATTTTAAGCATCAATTCCCTCCGATTCGCGCCCTCGCATCGCTTGCGTGCCGCAAATCGCATCACGCAGATAAGTTTTGAAAGCGTTCGAAATTCAACATTCAAATTGAACTGCCAGGTGGCGCGTGCTCTATGCATTTATTTTGCATATTGCCGCGAAAAATTTACAATGCGAACGATTTCTGAACGCTCAAAGGCAAATTGTTTTTTATTTCGTTACATGGCCAATTAAAGTGACTGCATTTAAAATTTCATGAAGAAATATTATTTATCCGCAGCTATTCGTTTGCTTTTATTTCAGTTTGAAAAAAATCTGTTCTGAAAATATTATGACTATTTTTATTTGTGCTTTTTGCTGTAAATAAAATGGTTTCAGAAAATATTCTTGTTTGTGAACGCACTGAATCTCTTGTCGGATTTGAAATGTCAAATGCATTTTCTTTTTTTGCATTTGGTAGGATATTCAACATCATGCTAGGACGCTTAGGAACCGAGCAAAAATAAAAAAGGTCATAAAGAACGCTAAGCGAAAAATAAGTAATAGCGAGGGCAGGCAATGCGATGCAACGGGCCACCCCGTGGCATCGCATTGCCTGTCGTCAGGGAACAAGAAATTTTACGCGGACGAAGTCGCGGGCAGAAGCCAGTATTAATATTCGTTCTATTGGCATTAAGCGATCAAATGCCAATAGAACGTACGATTATGATTTTTCTTAGGAAGTCATCATCATCACCGGCTGAGTAGATATATACCTCCTACCTGAGGAAGTACTTCGGTACGATTATTGAATTCCTTGGAAATTTCGCAAACAAAAAGATCAACACAATACATTGATCAAACGACCGAGTAAGTAGGTACTACCGCACCCTAATCATCACTCGAGTATGCTAGCCATTTCCCAACTATGTTGGGGTCGGCATCCAGTCTAAACGGATGCAGCTGAATACCAGTTTTACACATAAAGCAACTGCCTATCGGACCTCCACCACCCAGTTACTGGGTGAGAACATGATGCCACTTGGTAAGGCTGGTTTTTAGACTTTCGGTCTTCTGACTACCCATAATGACTTTCAAAGATCTACGAATGACAGCCGGGACTAACGGCTTGACGTGCTTTCTGAGGCACTTGGGGGGCCTCGGTATGTAATGGATGTTCACCCATCCACGAACCAAACTCGACAAGCGTTGCTTAACCTTGAAGATCGACCCGTGTAGCTGTTAGTATTTAACCACGAGCCCCTAAATACTACTACTACCACCTCACCCTAATAATTTTTCACAAATTCAGTTACTTTTTTGTACAAAAACACACGTGCAGAAAAATTAAAGATGGAACACATCAAGTACTTAGTTACCGTATCATAACGCTGCACCACTCGGGGTGGCCGACAATACGCCCTCGTAACGCCACGCGGCGCCCATTACCGGCCACGAATAAAAAACACTGGCCCATTGTCGGCCACGCGTCGACACTCGATACCTCTACTTTATTAATTCTGACAGCTCTTTGCATTAGCTTGTTAGTGCTGCGCGTAATTATCGTGGGTATTGAATTTATTCTTAGTTGAAAAAAAACCGAATGTTTTTACAAGAACATTTTCCTGTTTCATTAGTAATCACGCTGCATAATGATTCAAACTCAAAGCATTTATTTGAAGTAGAACCAATTATAGGCACTTTTGAATCGTTAAAGGGTCGGGCAGTCAGAAAGATGAAGCTAGTTGCCCATTCCAAAGCTTAGTAGGTATCTATGGAGAAGAACGGGCAAGAAACTCCACGGACACTGTTTTAAATCAAAATATACCTACTCGTATTTACAAAATATTGGTAACAACATTCATAGATAGAAAGAAAGAAAATACGTTTATTTTGCGGTGAACATCACGCAGAGGAAAACACTAACACAAAAAAAAAACAAGTTGAGGGAAAATATGCGTCACATCCACACAAAACGACCATCGCTCAGCATAATGCTACGACCCAAATGTAGGCATGTTGAAATTATAGCGGTAAGAACGATACAGAACTTTAAAATTTGATTATTACGAAACAGTAATGCGGAGGAGGCTTATGGCCTGCAGTAACGGACGAAAATCATCATAGAAAGACTTCGTTTTGCAGAATGGAATAAAAAATGTTAAAAAAAAATTAATTCAGTCAAGATCGAAGAGTCATATTTAGGTACCTACATAAAATTAAAATATCACAATGCCTACTGCCCTAGAATAAAATTTCTCTAAATAAAATGCCTCTGAATAAAATTTCAATGTATACAAATAAAATAAATTAACGAATACAAATTACAAAGGTCATGGTTATTTTTTTTTTTTTTTTTTACTTTTTCAGCAATTACTGATTTCTAATGAAAGTTTGGATTACGATAATTAAACTTTAAAATAGTATTCTGGGATTTTAGATGTGGTATTATCCACTCTGTCTTGCTTACCTACCTCGAAGTTTAGGTAAATAATTATATAGGTTTAGTTTTATATTATACGTTTATAACCAGAGATTGGAATAGGTAGACTTATTCATATAAAACTGACTAAACATATAAAACTTTCCCTATTAAAAGCGAGTGCCATGTTTTTTATGCCATAAAAACAATAAAAAGGAGCCTTGATAAAGTAATTATTCCGTGCAGATGTTTTTAATGTCTGCTAAGAAGTTCTTGAAAGGAATAATAAAATATAATTTTACTGTAAACATTCTCGATACGAGTGCTGATAAGCTAGTTGAAAACGCTTCAGGACCTAGAGTGTCATCATTGAAAAAAAAACCCCATACTCAAACCATACAAAGGTAGAATAGAATACTCTTTATTATGTACCTACCTACACCAAAAAGAAAAAAAAAAGAAAATAAAAAGAAATAGAAAAGAAAAAGAAAAGAAAAGAAAAAGAAAAGAAAAAGAAAAGAAAAAAGATAAAGATAATTATGATAAAGTGTTTCTTGAATCATCATCAAGGCCAAGAGGATGATAATCTTCCTGACCTTGTCTCATGTTATTTGTCTCATATCATCACGTTTTCTGCTTCCAATGTCCCTTGTCAACGCTATCATTCACCCCCATTAATATCATTCCTCATATAATTCGTTCACCTTCTCTTGAATAGGTTTAAAATAAATAGGTAATGAGCCAACAAGCCAAGAGTTTGGTTGCACTACCTTCTTTATGTTGAATATTGATCCATTAAAAAAAACAATGTAAAGACGCCAGCACATTGGGAAAATTTGACAGTTTCGGGTAGCTTGATGAGCTGGCGTCTGTACACCCTGAATTAAGGCTCCTGTAAACAGGCGCGACCACTGTGACCAAAGGCACAAAGGCACCGATCCTTGCGCGAATTACGGTGCCTTTGTGTCGCGCGCGATTTTATCGCGTGTCACGCCTGTTTGAAGGAGCCTTTATTATCGCAAACGAACCGATTTCTGTGAAATCGTTTTAGTATTGACTGAGATATCAGTCAGGTTAAGTTAGATAGCTAGAAACAGGCTAACTTTTATGTTTTAATTAACAACTTAAACTGTCATTGAAGAAATGAAATAGAAAACATGTATTCCTCATCAGCTAACCTCTTTAAATAATAGCATGTATTATCAAAATCTCGTACTAGTAGGTTCGCGCAAAGATGAAGGTTCTATGTCGAGGGCAATCTTTAATCTTTATTTTAAATCTTTCATTTAAAAAATAAATGTTTTCCCTGGTCAGCTAACCTCGTTGAAACAAAAGCGTTTTATTTTCCAAACCTCGTACGTATATTAACACCTCGTTAGGCAAATAAAAAGGATCTATGTCGCGAGCCGTCTTTAATCCCCTAATCAATTTTAAAAAAACATATTTTCGTCATCAGCCAGCCTCTATAAATAAAACAAAAGCATTCTATTTTCAAATCTCGTGCTAACACGTAGGTGCGCAAAGACAAAGGCTGCATGTCGCGAGACGCTTGCTCCCCGCGGCGCGCCCGCTGCGCACACGCTCCCGCGTACGACACCCGCCGCCCGCGCATGCTCGGGGTCTAATTGATTGACGAATGGATTGATGAAGGAAATGTGTTGAGATTTAGATTTGGAATAAAGAATGACGTCATTTGTCGACAGGAAGGATTGATTTGATTGGGCGGGAGAGATGTTGTGGTCAGAATAGCTGAAAAAGTTAAGAGGTCTTTAGTTAGTACTTAGATAACTTTTATTTAACACTCATGTAGCTACCTACCCATGCACAAAATAATAGTTCTGGGATTGAATGACAACGTAGGTACAGCAAAACCTTTGGAATTTAGTTGAATATTCCATTGAGGGCATTCGATTTTCCGCAAATTAACCCGTAAGAAAATGACATGCAAACTTTTGTTTGTAAAATTCCATCCATGAATAAGGGTTTATAATAAATAGTAGAATTTTGCATAAGAATGATGTCTTTTGCTTCCAAAAAGTCCAGATCAAAAGTAAATGGGCTAAATTAAGTTAAATAAAACTCCGAACATTTAATTTAAAACGACCAAACACAACAATATTGTACCAACCAACAGATTCTCGCGTATTGACAACTAATGTTCCCTCATAAACCAACTTCGAAACCAAATCTTACATTTTCATCTACACTTAAAACATTATTATTACGTCTCAAATAAATCGTTGGATATGACACAAGGGGTACCAAATAGGCGCTTTATAGTGCCCACTCTCCGATCCTGTCATTACTCATATTAGATTTGTGGGTCCCCGATAAAAACCCAGATAGGGTGATTATAGTCGGCCATGGTATAATTTTGGGGTCTGTGACGGTGATCCCCTTTTGTTATTTTTTGCTAGTTTATTAAAAGAATAGTTCTTTTTTTATATTGTTGTTGTTTAGACTTTGTGGCGCAGTGGTGATTGATTTTTGTGACGTAGGTACTTTCTTTTGAGATCAGCGGAGTAATTGCGTAACACACAGCAATGGCTTTCATTTTGTCAGCTCAACATCATTCATTGCGTTATTTACGGTGTTGTGCAGACAAAATTTTCGAAAATTTGAAGCAATGGATTAGCAATGTTCTTCAAAATGATTCTAAATTCAAACTGAGATTGATAATGTGTTACGCAATTAGGGTGCAGCAGTGGCGTAGCGTGCCATCTCGGCGCCCGGGGCGGGAGACCCATTTTGCCGCCCCCATTCTATAGGTGCTTAATTAAAATTAAATTTCACAGGCAATGAGGTATCTTTTATTGAAGGTAAAATAGGATGAGCGGTTTTACAAGCGGATTCTACGGGCCTTATGAGCAGCGAAGTCAGAAATTACTTTGTCAAAACCAATATTTGCAGCCAATTCTTGTTCAATCGACAATATAGCCAAGTTTGATAGTCTAGCGGAGCTCATAGTAGATCTGAGATAATTTTTTATTAGCTTCAACTTCGAAAAACTTCTCTCACAACTTGCAACACTAATCGCCAAAGTCAAATATATACGAATCAAGATGACTATATTTGGAACCGAAATTCCGAGATTCAGTTTTTGAATGAACTGGAGGAGCTCCAGTGGTCCTTTACCCCTTATATCTTCCTCTGATTCAGAACTAGCAACAAACTGCTGGAGACGGTTCCGCTCCATCTGTAACTCGTCCTTGTCGATGTCTTCTAATACATGGGAAAGATCACAATCGTACTTGCTGTCCAAAAGTTTCGCTGGCGTCAAAAATCCGAACTTGTCCGATATTTCTTGAATCATATATCTCAACCCGCTTCACCGGCGACATTTTGCCACCCTCGCGAGCTGCCGCCCGGGGCGGGCCGCCCCCTCCGCCCCACCCACGCTACGCCACTGGGTGCAGCCGGTCGATTCTGTAAAAATCTCACCGTGAAAACTTAGGTGAAGTGAGTTTGTTTTTGCTAGGAATTGACACTATTGACAGCTCCTCACTCCACGCTCACTTCACCTAAGTTTTCACGGTGAGATTTTTACAGAATAGCACCGCTGAAGTGAGAGTTTTTACTTGTAGTCAACACTTCATTTTTCTGGTGATGCCTTTTTACAAATTAAACTTTTAATCATACTTTTATGAAGTAAACAATGTTTTTATTAATACAGAGGGTTTTTGAGCAAGCATATGCAGGGAGAACAGTTGTTAACTGAATAGGTGCGGCTTGACGAGAGAATACTGTTTTTTTTTTTTATGCGTCTCCTTTGCCGCAAATAAACGTATTTTCTTTTTTTTTCTTCGAATCGAAAATTTGTTTGAAAAGTTTCCGATACGAGCCCCGTGGTCAGGGATCCATTTTCAAATTTCCAAAATGGATACATTTTACGTTTCAAGGTCTCTCTATCTTAGAAATGTCTTCCTTGTACTGATTAATTCTAAATTACCAATTCAAACAAAACAATTGTACAATAATAAAACCATCTAAGTCGGTACCATAGTGCAGTGGTAACCCAGTGGTCACGGCCCCGATTTACGAGTTGTAGGTCGTGGGTTCGAACCCAGGCAAGGTCTTTACTTTGTGTAAATAATTTCATCACCACTGCTCTCAAAAATGTGAAGGAAAACATCGTGAGGAAACCGGCATGTAGGTACAGAGACCAGCACATCAAGCTACCCGTAACTGTCCAATTTTCCCAATCAACTTTGAACCTTATGCTTTAACGATAAAGTTGAAAATCTATTAAAGAGATTTGACAGATTGTAGTAGCTTGACGTGCTGGCGTCTTAAACGAAAAATTCGAACACGTGTGACATCTACCAACCCGGAGTGGGCCCGCGTAGTGGATTACGGCCAATCTCCCTCTCAAAAAGAGAGGAAGCCCTGCAGTAGGAACAACATTATTCTGATTATGTTAATTAGGGATCTCAATCTGACGATTCTACGCCATACATCTCCTGATAATATCCTGGTAAATTATCTTGCTACAAACCTCAAAAGACCAGTAAATCCAATTCACAACCGAACTAAGCAAGTAATAAGGATGCAAATGCAAAAAAACAATCACCATACTACACATCTCACCATACAGAACAAAGACAAAACAGACCCATCAAACAATATCCGAGGCTAAAAAAAGGAGCTCATCATGCTTTAAAAAAAAAGTTTAAAAGAAAAAAAAGGTCTTTTCATGAGCGCAGTCCGGTGAAATTGTGTATGGGCGGCGTGGCGGGTCATTCATCGTGACGGCCCGCGGCTAGCGTACCTACTGGCTGTACCTACACTATCGCACGGGTAGAGGGGCCAAGTGAACGAGGTGTAGCGGGACTTTTAAGTTTATTGAATGACAAGGCGTATTATTCTGTTAATGAATATCTTAATAGTTATATAATTGTAGGTATATCTGTCTATAATTAAAATGTTGCTTTCGTAAGATAATGATAATATTTATTGACATTTTTATTGCATTTATTATTGTATACAAAATTGTGACTACCTATTTGCTTATGAGCCGTGTTTTTTTTATTTATTAAAATATCCCTACCACTATCATTACAGGTGTATACCTAATGCGATAGCGTGGTCTTAAAATTAACTTAAGAACTTACAATTTAAAACTATGAAAAAAGTAAAAACTAGTAATACAAGTATTAACATCTAAAAATAATATTATGGACTAAATTCCCTAAATAAAATAAAACAAAATAAAAAACAACAACATATTATAGCCTACTCTAATCTACATTATAACATAAAAATTACAGCAGTATTTTTGCGAGTTCACTCAAATGGCTTGTAAATATATCGATCTTCACGTGAAGATCGTTAATAACCCGAATAGCGCGGGTCAATGGTGTTTTGGCGAGAAGGTTAATTTTTATTGACATATTATATTAACTATTGCGTGAAATTGTGGCATCTACTTACCTATTGACTTTATTTTTATTTTGTAAGTTGATATTTTGTATGCCTTTTGGCGGGACATAGCATGGACCAACATTTTTTTGTATAACATCTGTATAATTGTACCCTATGTTCAAAAAATGAATAAATGAATTAAGTATAACTTGTGAAAAGGTTTGAAAATAAGGAAAGAAAAATGTTTATTTGACACATTCGGTCGAGTATTTGACGTACTATACTCGAATCTTACAGTGTTGGAAAATAGGTAAATACTCGACTCTGGCTAAGCATGGGGCTTGTGCCCCTATTACCCTTAACTACTACACTGACTGGAAGTGATACTGGAAAATTAAAAATCGTGATGGCCTTGAGTAGCCTATAAAGTATTCAAGCAAGCACAAGGGTGCGACCAATGTAACTTTTATATGACACTTATTCTTGATCACCATTGTAAAAGTGTAGAACCCTGGCCATTACCTAAAAACCGACCACGTAAAACAGTGAGTCAAGCCAACGTGGTGATCAATAGCCGTCCCTTTTCAGAACGAAGGCTTTGCCTTGCAGCAGAACAATTTTTGTTGATTTTACCAAACTTCAAAACATATAGTGTCCTAAAAACTAGATCAAACTATCCACAAAACACTCAACTACTAGTCACCCTTCAGCCAGCTATTACCTTTCTCAGTACAAGCAGAATATAAACTGTATCTGTGCTATTTACTTAAATATATAATCTGTGGATTATTGTGAAATTACCGGCAGTACATTATGTACTCGCATATAGACCACCGGCGTGTCTGACTAATGACAACGACATTAGATATAAAGGGGCTAAATGGTTAGTACAAGTTGAATGGCGGCGCTGCAGGATACCTGTTCTTTATGTATTGATGTTGATATACCTAATTTGTCGTTTGTTGTTTCAGTGCGGCTTTGTAATGCTTTGGTATAATCGACAGGTCAGAACAATTACTATACGGCACTTTCCTATTAGCTATCCCGAGTTTTGGCTGCAAAATGCTAAAGGATTTCGGGTAAGAGTAACTCAGCTAATCTGCATTCGCGATAAATTTGCCAAAATTGTAAACAAATACGAGTATATGGAAAAATAACTTTAAATCCTACTCAATAAAATTTACGCTACAACTTAAAACATTTTTATAACTTTTTCAATACTGTTAGTCACTCTGAAATCAACTTTATAGCGATAAAAATAAAGTGGATATTTGTTTAACGTGAAATAATATTATGTTTGAAACAAGTTTGAATATACTTTAGCTAGGCTTATCGGCCAGCTGATTTCACAAAGTTAAAATCTAGCAAAATTCGATTCGTAAGAATGTTGTAATGCAAAACAGCAGCTGCTTTTGATCGCAAGCTAAAGGCTCCTACAAACAGGCGCGACACGCGATATAATCGCGCGCGACACAAAGGCACCGCTCGTTGCGCGACTTGCGGTGCCTTTGTGTCGCGTGTCCTGTCGCACCTGTTTGAAGAAGCTTTAAGAAACTTCCAGATTCGTAATGTTCGTGTGTCATCTTTAGAAAAACCTTGAGGTAGCTTACGACTGGGTGTTTTATCACCGTAGTCCTATAAAGTCTGATAAAACACGTCCTAACTATTATTATAAATGCGAAAGTGAGTTTGTTTCCTACGCTTTTTATCCTGGATCGCAGACGGAGTCGCGGGCAACATCTAGTTTACTATATGATAAGATAATAAAACATTACAAAACCTAGTAACAGAAAATACACTACATTTCTATAATATACTGTTATTTTACATCAAAGTGATCTTTATTCTCGTTTCTATACGGTTGGTGTCAGAGGTAACTGTGAAACGACTGTAATACTTTAATTTTTTATTAGATTGTTGCTTATACATGAGCAGGTATTTAATATTTTGCAGCAGCATTAATTATTCTTTAGCATTGTTGGAAACATTAAATAGTCGATTGCCTTTTAAATAATTCTGTTATCTGTGCCATTCTGTTGTATAAGTTTTGTATATTATCTGTGGCCCCTCTCGAATAAACTATGAACCTGAGATTTAAAATCCTTAAAATTGCTCCTACACGAAGAAACAGCCAGAAAAAAAAATCCGGCCTTATACAAGCATGATACCGTGTTCCGATAGATTATCAAATCGTATCAATATCGACCTATTAGTCACAAGTAATTGGTACAGTTCAGTTGAATTATAGAACTGTGTTCTGTGCAGACGAACAATGTTCCCCACCTGCTGAAGAGACGGCCTGTTGAATGCCTCGTTGAAGTACAATACGTAATTATTGGCCTATTGTGGCCTAGTGACGTGTCTATTATGTAGCTACGGCTATAAATCAGATGTAGAAGTGTTGTGAAAGAAGTACAGGCGCCAGCACATCAAGCTACCCGAAACTGTCACATTTTCTTAAGCAACTTTGATCCTTATGCTTCAGCGATAAAGTTGAAAATCTATAAAGAAATTCGACAGATTGTAGTAGCTTGATGGGCTGGCGTCTGTACGTCACTAGTGTTGTAAACAGTTTTTAATATGTCGTGCTTTTTGTATGTCTCTTCACACTTCAGTCATGCGGATTCGGGGATACGGAATTTGATTTTTAATAATTATGAACTTGAACAAAAATGGGGTCGCAGTTTTAAAACATTACGTTGCTCCGATTTTTGTTTTTATTGCAGCTGATTATTTTTGGTGATTTGCAGAGGATTGTTGTGTTCAGTAAATGAACATTATAGTCTTATTTTAGTAGACACACCATCTACTTACATACCCGTATTATGTCCATTTTTGTACGGTATTTCGTGTAATTTTCCAATAATGAATTACTATTTATAATACTGACTATCGACAGGTTAAATGGATCTATAGTATGATCTAATAACGTGAGATCATGAACTGAATCATAACAATGTAGCTAAATTCTAATTTCTTAAAATTACTTGTTTGTCTAACTAATTCCCAGAACGTAATAAGAGCTAGTTTAAGAAATTTTCCTCAGAAATGAGCCCATGTTGTACAATGTAGGCCTTAGTAGGACCTTTGCAAAACGTAGACTTCGCATAGCCGCTGCTACGTAGCTGCGTAGACACAGCGTGGGCGTTATTCCGACGTATGCAAAGAGTAGACTCCGCGTAGCAGTTGCTACGCAGCTGCGTAGAAGCAGCGTAGGAGTTATTTGGACGTATTCAAAGCGCAGACTCGCCGTAGTAGGTGCTACGCATCACCGTAGGCGTTATTCGGACGTCCGAATAACATAGCAGCTACATAGTAATAGCCATGCGAAGCTACGTAGTGGCAGCAGGAGACGTATCTAAAGCACAGACTCTGCGTAGCAGGTGCTACGGAGCTACTTAGAGGTAGCGTAGAAGCCACGTTCGTCGCACTATCACATAGATAGGCCGTGCTTAGTAATCCATTGGAATCTGCAGTTTTCCGTCAAGTAAACAAACTTTCTACTGTCAAGTAGGTCTAATAGACAAATCAGCGTTTCCACTTATACGCTCGACAAAGGACTAAGTTCGCTGGACTCTATTTTGTGAAGAAAGTTTTAACCTCCAAAGTACATTATAAACATAACTGTTACAGCTCTGCCTAACTCATCGAGAATACGTATGTTGTGTTTATAATAAAGAGTATCTTATTCTAATTTCTGAGGTAAAAGATATGATCTCAAGATGTTCCAAGACACAATAACGTTCTCCTTGAACAAAAAACTGAGCGTATCCCCAATGTTTCAGGCTGGAAAGTATAACGTATGGGTGCGTACGGGCGGCGCGGGCGCTCCGTGATGCCTGCGGGCGCACCGCTTGCGTTCTGCCACTTCGGTAACTGTATGCCACGGGCGGGCACAGAGTAGCTCGCAGATGTGAAGTCGATCAACTGGCCATGGAGGTAATGAGGTGCGGCTCGATAGAGGTTCATATCAAAAGAGAAGAGATAAAAAAAAACAGTGGCACTCCAGGAGTGCCGACAAAAGTTAAAACTTGAAAAAGCATAGTAATTTTATAAATATGTTTGAAGGTCATTGAAAAAGCATAGTAATTTTATAAATATGTTTGAAGTTCACTCTTTCCAAAGAAAAGTACCGCGCGTTGATGTCTTTATAATGGCCAAAACTTAAAACAGAGGTATCAGTTACGGTAACAGTTTCGCGAGTGGTTTTTACCCATCTCCAAAAATGCCCTACGCAAAAAGTTGAATTGAAATCGATTCATGCATTTGGGTGTTAGGGTAATATCGACGAAAAATGTCTACAATCTCGTCGTAGTCTTTTGTAAATCTTTTACAAAAGACTAGTTTCTTTAAGACTAAATCCTTAATCTTTGACCATAACTCGCTTCACTAAGACAAATACTTTACTAGTTCTTAATATTTCACAACTCTTATCACAATGCGATAGAGTTCAAAATTGTGTATATATTCGATAGTATTATTGCTGTTAAGTGCTGTAGGCGTGATTTGAATGGCAGGTGCACGATGAGCGTATGTATCCAGTGCGAAATGTCTTTATGTATTACAGTACATAAGCAGGCAGATTATACGCAGTGGAAAGAATATGTTCGAGAATCATTTGTAGCAGGGACTTGAAAACGAAATGAATTTCGTTACGTTTCCACTAATGTTGTCGTTTATCGTTTCAAAACTTTTAACGATACTAAAACCTACAAATATCTATAACGCGAAATCCGTTCAGTGGTTTAGGCGTGAAAAGGTAATATACTATATAGAGTTACTTTCGGATTTATAATTATTTGTATAGATTTTTGTCAATTTTCTTTTCAAACATTCACCTATCATCTACATGCCAATTTGTCGTACATTTCCCTCTACATTATCGCTTTTATTTTAATTTATTCACCCTTCAGTGACACCCGAAACAAAACTTTATAAACAGCCGCTTAAAACACGACATGATAAAGAACTCATTTACACGCAGTGTTAACCGCGAAATGGAACGTAAAAAGAACCTACGTTTACAAATTCAAACTTACAGTTCCAGAATTGATTGTCATTGAACATCAAACTTTAGTTCCCTAAAAATAAGAGTCCCATTGCATTAACTGCACGTTCGATCTAATGTGAACAAATGTCGTCCGAGGCCGAATGTAATTGAGCTGTCAGATTTTGGAGGGAAACAATCGTTTTGAATTTCGAACTGTAAATTAGAATCTGTGGTCACGCTTTTATTACCAGCAACACGTGCAAATGCTAATATTAATACTTTATTTGTTTATGGGCGGGCCCACCAGATCCAATGGCTGTGCCACTGCCAATAAGGGCTTCATATTGCCAATAAGCACGCGGTCCTGCAGCCCACCAGCACGCTAATTACGTAACACACTATCAATTACAATCTGAATAATTTTGAAGGATATTGCTAATCCATAGCTTTATGTTCGAAAAAATTGTCTGCTCAACAACGCTAATAACGCAATGGATGTTGTTGAACTTTCAAAATGAAAGCCATTCCTACTCTTAGTGTGTTACGCAATAACAGAATAAGTACATTTAGAAATATGTAGTTTCAGAATATAACGCCGAGACATAAAAAGTATGACAATATAAGTGCGTAGTTTGTATTATTACAACATTCCAAGCTCGTAATTACTAAAAAAAGTCAACAAACATCTTTGAAAATAAAGATCATCTAATTAGAAGGGATTTAATCTAATTTAAAATACTAAAAATATACATAGTATGGAATGTCGAATTTGATAAATCGCTTTACCTTGAATTTTGACAAGCAAGTGCAACAACAGAGCAAAGGTCACATTTTTTTTTACAAAAGTAACAAAAAAATATCTATTAAAACAGGCTGGTAGTTAAAAGAGCGTAGCATTTAATATATTTGAACATGATAAATGTTTAGAATATTAATTCTGTATCTGTAATGAAGCTATCTTTGACGCACCCCACCCAAGGGTCCAACTCATTTCGCGCCCAATTTGAGGTCGATTAAAAACAAATTTCTATCAGAGTGCATTCAGCTTTTTAAATAGTGCTGTGACTAATGTCGATTGTGGAATATCAGTGTTCGTGATTTTTTTTACAGGTACGTTTGTAACTTAATTTATTGAGAATGATAAGTACCTAACTATCTTCTCCGACACGCCGACCTCATCTAGTTTTTAAAATAGGATTGACGTGTAAAAGTGTTTGTACAAACCTACTTACCGAAATAAAATCATTCATTTGTCTCAGTAGCGATTTTAATCAACTGAATTACTCTTCCTATTAATTAAATCATTTAAAGTACCATCCACATTTTCCACTTTTTTTTTTGACTAAATTGAGTCAGAACAATATCAAAATAATTTTAAATCAAAAGCTACAACATATAAGCAGTCAGAAATCAAGTTTGGCAGGATTATGAGCATTTGAGCGAAACTTGGAAAACCAAGAATCGGAAACCTCGAATTTACGAGTTTTTGGCCGACATACTTCACTTTTATCGATAACTAGACCTGTCCCTAGTCTTTCCCTCGTCCGTTTGTGTCGCTGCACATATTGAGCGCACGCCTTTGATCTCAGCTAGAACTGTCATCGTCCAAACACGCCACAGACAATCACGCCGGTTACTAACACGCTGGTGACTTTTTATGTTTTGGTGGCTTTATTGATTACATAAGCACCAGAGCACTTGCTAGACTGAAAGAGAAGCACAGTATAGAATAATATAGTACTACGTCAGTAGATAGATGATCCTCTATTCGACTTTTTAATGAGAGACGACAGGCAACATAAGTATACTATGCAATTTCATCAGAATTCTTCACAGTGTTTCGAGTGACAGATCTTGGCGATCAGCGTAAGTCAAGGGATGTATGGCATTAGTATTCTTTAGAACTCAAACTGGAAAAGTGTAATGTTACAGAAGCAGGATTAGGTGTGATTATAATTCTTCGTTGGATAAACCCCTTCATAAGGAGCTTGCCATTGTAAAGCCAGAGAGATAAATTGTCAATAAAATTGACTACTATCACATAAATATATATAGATAAATGATAAATCATTTATTGATTTGCAAACATGGGTAAGAGATACATAGATATTTTTCCTTTTAATAAAGTTCTCCATATTTTACTATCACATGGGTATGCAAATAGTGTAATACAATTTAAAACTATCACAACTTTGATTAACTTTTAATTTCCCTGGCTGTACGTACTTTACTTTTTCCGTGACCATCACGGGAAAAGTCAATGTACGAGTTTATTCAATAATGTTAAGAATCAATTGTCAACACTCACATTATGAGCTACGCCCCTCTAACTCGTCTGCATCGCTACACATATTGGATTCGCTCCTTTGATCTCCCACTAGTGCTGTCATCCTCCAAACACGGCAGGGACAAATGGCAGGGCCAAACACGGCAGGAAAGGAACAAACACGCCAGCGATTAACACGGTGGTGACTTATTAAAATTGGTTACGTTATTAATCGTGTAGTTTTTTGGGGTCAGTACGGACCTCTGACTTATGATCTATGGAACTTCAGCCATTAAAGACATAAAGAAGGAAAGAAAATCAACACGATGTGACTTATTTTATCTACATACAGGGTGGCAGAGACATCGATGTGCAAGTGCACCCTGTTACCATGGATTCTGTACGTGATTCTGGAATTGAAAATTTTTCGTTAGTTATTTAAAAAAAAATGTTGTTCCATACATTTGGACCGCGTAGGTATTGCACATTTCTATGAAAACGCGTGATTTCTTTTTTGATGACCGACGGAAAATGTATACGCTATAATCATGTGCTGAATTCATAGTTTCAATTTGTACATCGATGTTTGTGCCACCCTGTACCACCCCTACAGGGATTACAGCTCTCAAAAGTCTTCTCATTCATAATATTGGAATCGCTCTTTAAAGGAATATCTGAGTTTCAATTTATAATTACGCTTAATA
Source organism: Luperina testacea (assembly GCA_927399505.1). Classification (NCBI taxonomy): domain Eukaryota; kingdom Metazoa; phylum Arthropoda; class Insecta; order Lepidoptera; family Noctuidae; genus Luperina; species Luperina testacea. The sequence goes on along the minus strand of OV656777.1, from coordinate 6,661,787 downwards.
CAAGATTCCAATTCAGAGAGCTGGTTTATCGTTTAAACAAACCTCTACTTAAAAATATTTGCATTTTAGTTAAGCAACTAAAATACCAAAGAACTTCCATGTACCTGACAATCACTTATCCAAGAATGCAGCCTCATCATTAGGCCCTCACAGAAACAATACGATCCCTAGAATTGACATCGATCCAGAGCACTGATGAGGAGCCGTATCACGAACTCGTGATCCCAGTTCACACGTCACATCTCGAACACATGCAGCATACATCAACCTCGTCTAATTACAAACCCTAAGGCTAAACTCGGTAAAAAACTCACGAATATGACGAAAAAATCTCACGATTGAAACAATCCTTACCGTTTATGGCGGGAATTTTACGAAACGTCAAATTAAAATTTCGAATTTGGAATTTTTCGTTGCGTTTGCGAAGTTGGTTGTATTTAGTGGAGGCCTTGGGGTAGTCGTGTGGCTAGATCATGACCGCCGGGGGGACAGTGCAATGGGGCACAATTAGGTTGGTGCAGTTGGCAGCACTCACTCATCTCGGTAATGTTGTATGCCTGCTGTGTGTAATTTCTAAAAGTATACCGTGCAGGTTGTTTATATTGTTACGAGTACTCCGTGAAATGTTATTGAGTAGAAATTGGTTTTTGAAGGTATTTTAATTTTGTGAAATAGTTTTATATTTTAATGTAATGTAAGACACACACTCAGTAATGAGGGACCGATTGAAGAAGAAGAAGAAGACACACACTTGTAAAATAAATGACGTAACATGAAATAAAGGCAATCAAATGTTAACCAGAGCAGTGATGGATTTATTCGGCCCAGTGCAAGTGGTAACGGCCCCGACTTACGAATTGAGATCTTAGAAATAGATCAAGCAGAAATTCTAAGGCATGTGACATCTACCAACCCGCACTGGGCCTGCGTGGTAGATTAGAGCCCACTTCCTCTCTAAGAGGGGAGGCCTGTGTCCCAGCAGTGAGAACATATAGGCTGATTAAGCTAAATTTCTACCGCATCATGGCTTGACATCAAGTAATTTGGACAACAAGCCTATTCAATCTAAAAAACGGTAAACATATTTGGCCTATTTTTCCTAAAAGAACACAAGTGCAAACGCTCCAACTCAGCTCCAGCTCCAACTAAAAATTTGACAGGTACGGGTAGCTTGATGTGCTGGCGTCTGTACGTTCGCTCGCTCGGCACAACTTCAAGCAGTTTGCAGTAAACGGTGCACAACTGTCTCGGGGAAGATGCACCTGTTTGGAACTATCATAGTATGATAGTACCGTATATGTAGGTATAAGGAGGGAGGTACTTATCTGTTAAGAATTAAGTATACAGAGAGCATATACTATAGTCCGCGCGGAACTAGTTGGCCGCGCCTTGAGTGGGGACGAGGGTGAGGGCGGCGGGGTTTTTTTCTTTTTTTTTTTTCAAGATGGGAAATCATCAAATGACCCCTCCCGCTCTGGGTGGAGCGGAAGGGAGTGTCAGACTCTTACTGACTAAAACCCACCCGTGTTCCTTCCTTAGCCCTTTATGTTCCGGGCCAGCGGTAACCCTTTCGGACGATCCCGCTGACTTTCAACGGGACTGACATAAGCTTTTCGGTAGATTATCCAATACATATTTTGACTTTTCTATCATCGTTATCGCTGATATAAAGTCACTTTGACTTACCATACAATCTTATTTATATCAGCACCCCCTAATTGCCTGATACACAATCTGTAAAAATCACAATCTGAATAATTTCGAAGGATATTGCGAATCCATTGATTTATATGTGCGAAAAATTTGTTTGCTCAACAACGTAAATAACGCAATGAATGTCGTTGAACTTGCAAAAGATAGTGTGTTACTCAATCACCCCCACGGGTAAATATTAGACAAAAAGTATCGTGCCATGCAATTTTATATGGTACAAAATATTACTTTCCCTGCACGTCAAATCATCATCATCATCATCAGCCTATAATGTTCCCACTGCTGGGACACAGGCCTCCTCTCAGTGAGAGGGAGTGGGCCGTAATCCACCACGCGGGCCCAGTGCGGGTTGGTAGATGTCACATGTCTTCGAATTTTTGGTTCTAGGACATGCCGGTTTCCTCACGATGTTTTCCTTCACCGTTTTGTGAGCAGTGGTGATGAAATAATTTACACAAAGTAAAGCGCCTGTCTGGGTTCGAACCTACGACCTACAACTCGTAAGTCGCGGCCGTTACCACTTGGCCACCACTGCTCTTGGCCACCACTGCTCTGCACGTCAAATGCCGGGCAAATAATACCCATTTATAACCCTGTTATGCACGCTGTCTTATACATAAGACAGAACATGCCCACATAGAAAGGTGTGCGTCTTGCGAGGCGGGGCCGGCTTCCTCGCGGCAAGGCACTACAACCAATGTTTATGGCGATATGCAACCTCACTCTGTAGGTTGCATAGCCAGCTGATAGCGTGATATTATTAGCCTATGTTCGTAGTAGTTCGTCAGCTGAAAAGATATCGTAAAAGCCTTGTAGGTTATTTTGTTAAGCTCATTTCAGACTTAAGTACTTTTGCTACAGTCACAACTCTTTTTTTTTTTTCAGTGCTGAAAATTCACAGAATAGCATCACAGTAGGTATAAATACTCGTAATAGCATGAAAATTATGAAGCTAAGCTAATATCAGCAGCCAGAAAAATCGAAGAACTCATTTTGGAACTAAGTAAAACTTACTTTTAAACAGTGAATGTAGTTTTATAACTAAAAAAAAACTCGAAACTAAATAATTTTGGTTGAGCATCTCGAAGAACTTTCGTGTGGAGGACACATTCGTATCGATGTATGAAAATCTTATTCAAAAGAGGTTTTTTGCGATTCTCTGAATTATATTCATCTAGCCTTTTCCCAACTATGTTGAGGCCAGCGTCCCTGTGGTAAACCGAGTGAAAGTCTTTAAGTTTTTGAATACCCGTACCAACTGTCAAAGATCTACAAATGTCAGGTCGGGAGCAATGGCTTATCGTCCTTGTGAATACTAGTTAATTTACTTGCGCAAAGGCATGGTTACATTGTATCATCTTCTTGACAAGTAGTCCTTCTACTCGCATATAATTACATAATCACAATATTTTACCGTCACACTAATCTACCAGTGATTGAGGTTAAATAAACCTCAATAATTTCATAATGGCGATAATTTAAATAATAAATAATAGTCGAACGGAACTTCGTGACTATAATATTACGATATGTCATATAACAAACAATATTATTATTTTATATTATTGGCTATAACCCATTATTAGAACCGACAAAGTTAAATATACATATGTATATAAACCTTTATTTACACAGAGTTAAGGTTCATTATCACCTGAAATGGCGGTAGAATGTTATTAGTGATTATGTACCAAAGAGGTTGTGTTAGATTATCGAATAAATAATAGCAACCTAAGCAGCTGAATAAGGCATTATTGCAGTATTCCTGTGCTAAGTAATTTTCATATTTAAGGGGTTGTTATTAAACCAATATTGTTTTAAACAAATTGGATATTGTTTACGCTAGACGCATATGAATCATTTTTGCAAGTAGCTTTAAGGCTCCTTCAAACAGGCGCGACACGATACACAACACACAGGCACCGCAAGTCGCGCAACGAGCGGTGCCTTTGTGTCGCGCACGATTATATTGCGTGTCGCGCCTGTTTGTAGGAGCCTTTATATACCTGTGTTGCTAAGGAGACTGTTGCGCCACTTCTTCTCCCCAGCGAAAGCACTAGGAAGTAGTGAAGGGCGACCGTTTTAGGGGACTGTTTTATGTAATTTTGACGTTCGAAAAATGCCGAATCTCAGCCTAATTTGAATAAATGACTTTTGATTTTGCTTCAAGGAAAAGTTTTAAAGTAATATTTAAGGAATCTAGTCTAGACACTTACTAATAAAATACGTAAGTGCTAAAAACTTTAGTTCTAGATAATTTCAAAATCATATTTCAACAATAAGAAAGTTTGGAAAGTCTGAAAGGGCGTGTTTTTAGTAGCAGTGGGAAAATACAAAGTTTTCAGTTCTGCTTCGTTCACAAGACGGATATAATTACATAGTTAGATAAGTATTGACTTAGGTCTTTATAGGTTTTGAAAGTATACCTAAATATAGACTTTATTAAAATCAGAAAGGTTATGAATGACAGGCTTACGGGAGATAATTTTTTAATTAAAAGTTAAGTCAAACATACAAATTGGGTAGTCGTATTGCCAACATAATGAATGAAAAGGTCAGGTACCTAATCGTTCATTCAAAACCTTTTCATTCCATGTCTTTACATCGTCGTGTAAATTGCCAGTGTTTATTTGATGACTTCTATCAATCTGGCTAACCTTTTCCCAACTATGTTGAGGTCGGCTTCCAGTCTAACCGGATGCAGCTGAATACTAGTATTTGACATAGAGCGACTGCCTATCTGACCTCCACAACCCAGTTACTCGGTAATACGATACCCCTTAGTAAGACTGTGTCAGACTTATGGGCTTCTGACTATACGTAACGACTGTCAAAGATCTATGAATGACAGCCGGGAGCCCGGGACCAACGGCTTAAAGTACTTTCCGAAGCACGGAGGAGGTCTCGATATCGGTCACCCATCCACAAACTGACCGCGGCCAGTGTAGGTTAACCTTCAATCGACCCGTGCGGCTTTATCATTTGGCCACGTGTACTTCGTACAAATTGCTAGTGTTTATTTATTTGATGACTACCATCATCACGCAATGTTAATTAACAAACAACACATTATACCAATTACAAAAATAGACAATTAAAATGACAAACAAAAGGTAGGCAACACTCAAAATACGACAGCGGCCACAAATAATTAAAATTAAAATAACGGCAGAGCATTGTTCAGCTATTTTAATTCGAATTTCGAATGTAACTGATCTGCAATGAACGGAGCGAATGAATGAGTGAATGAGCGATTGTTATTTAAGCGGGAGTCGCTATTGATCGGTAACAATTGGCCCTCGCCCAAGCCCTCGGTACTGAGGGACTTTATAGAGTTGTGTAGTCGATAGAAGTTATAGAAGAGGCTTTGTTACTGGTCCTGCTGCATATAGGTACTTATAGTGACATTTTATTTTAATTTGAGACATACCTGGCAAGAAATCTAAGCTGCAGGCTGCAGGCCATATTTTTCCATAAACACTTACCTATTTCATTGTTTATTTCCTTGGTATCGGTAGTTTAAACATTAATTTCATCTGTTTTAAACCGAATTTTGCAAGAAATACCTAGGTACAAAAGAAGTTGGCCTATTTTTTTATTTAGCCTACACTGTGCCATTGCTGAGCAAAGGCCTCCCCCAAATCCTTCCATGCATCCTTTTTAGAGCTATCTCGATCCAAGTTGGCCTATAGAAAAAAAAAAACTTTGAATGATAAAAGAACTACTAAGAACAACTCTGTTCCCCTTCCGAAGTCTATGCAGCAAAGGGTTGAGTAACCCTTTCCCTTTCGGCAGCCATTACAATACACTCCGCTCTGGATACGTTCTAACCTCCTTTACTAACTGATCTCCTGGTACTTTTGTCGCAATTTCGTAGCGATTTCGTAGCACCCAAATACTGACGGAATGTTCATTCTGTAGCGAAAATCTGCCAAATCACCACGATCGGTAGATGATGAAAGTATTATCAAAGTAATTGTGTTTTTAACCGACTTCAAAAAGGAGGAGGTTCTAAATTCGACTGTTTTTTTTTTGTATGTACCTATGTTACGCGATATCTCCGGCAATTGTGAATTGATTTCAAAAATTATTTTATTAAGGGGGAAGCGCTAAGGTAGCCCGCGAAATTCAAATTTTCTTAGGTTTTTTGCAATTTGCTGGTCAGTATTAAGTTGTACGTTGATTAATATATGAATCGCGGCCGTAACTAACATGTATTTACAGAATTATAATCATTAAAGTCATCAACACAACTCTGTAAGACCACGTAAGTCCGAAGAATGATAATTTCATGAAACAGTTATTCTTTGGACTTACGTGGTCTTAGAGAGTTGTGTTGATGACTTTAATGATTATTACGCGATTCATATATTAATCAACGTACAACCTAATACTGACCAGCAAATTGCAAAAAACCTAAAAAAAAACAAATTTCGCGGGCTACCCTGGCGCTTTCGCCTTAATAGGTTGGTTTATTAGGTATGTCTCAGGGGTGGTCAAATATAAAATTTAATAACTTTGCTTGGGTAGTTTTTTGAGTTAACTTCAATAATACGTATTTTTTCCACTTAGTAGGTATGAATTGATGATGTTATAATAACATCCTGTCACTGATATTTACTTACCTACAAGTAGCAAGAGTGTTATACGGTTTTTGTGTGGGGTAGGTACTACAACTAAAAAGCGAAAAATAAAAAGGCAATAATGAAAATTAGGAACCAACGACACCGACTTCCGAAATTAAAGTAATTTTTCACTTTGTAGTGTTTTTTTGGAAGTCGGTTGATTTTTTTTTTTGTAAAACATTTTTTGGTATAGGATAATTATATATAACACATAGGTATAAAAACGAGGGCCGTTACTAAAATCTAGACCCGGTTAAGCAGACGACAACCTCATAGGTTGAACCACGAGATGCCATTACCAAAAAAATAAAAAACTAGTGCATTTTTGGCATTAGGCCGGTTACACATTATGCCGTGTAACAGAGAAAAAAAGTTATACTTTACTAAGAACCAGTCGCCGCTTATAATGATCACGAAACAAAACCATATACTCCAATTTAAAATTATCAACATATAACTCACCGAAGTTTGTCCCGTTTACAAGTGGGGCCACGAACAAGTGCACACTCATTTTACTTTTATTTTTATAAGAAATATGATTGTGTAGCGGGCGCGCGGCGAGCCCCGGGCGCGGATATTTTCAAAATAATAATTAAGCGGATACATTTATTATGCCGCACGAATATGTAATGCGCTCCGAGATCACAAAACACATGGTGTTTGATGGTTCCAACTTTGTTTTTATTAGAGTTCTTGGTGTTTGTTGTTGAAATGCTTTTTAAATTGAAAATTATCGTGGTGATAGTAATCTGTCCAAATCAAAAGTAATTTTATTCAAATTAGGCTGAGAATCAGCACTTTTCGAACGTCAAAATTTTATAAGACAGTCCCCCAAAACGTCCGCCCTTCCCCACTTCCTAGTGCTTTTTTTTCAGGATGGGAAATCATCAAATGACCCCTCCCGCTCTGGGTGGAGCGGAAGGGAGTGTCAGACTCTTACTGACTAAAACCCACCCGTGTTCCTTCCTTAGCCCTTTATGTTCCGGGCCAGCGGTAACCCTTTCGGACAATCCCGCTGACCCGGCAGGCTTCGGCCCTGACGGACCCCTTCAGAAAGTACTCTGTGGGGGGATCCTACGACCCCAGACGGGTGTTGTGTCTGGCGAGCAACTGCCCACTTCCTAGTGCTAACGCTGGGAAGAAGAAATGGCGCAACAAACTCCCCAGCAGCACAGCTGTCTGTTCAAATTTGATTTCAATAGAGGTTTTAGATTGGTTGGTTGGAACGTTAATTAAGAAATTCAGTAAGAACATCGGTACTGCTGCACTGTAATTTCCTGAATCTAACAATTCTCTCTTATGTATTGAATATATAACCTCAGGAAATAACAAAATGTCTACATCAGTATAATTTATCGTTTGATTCTAAACGCATTATCTGCAAGTCCAGTCTATAATAATTTCATTAAGATTACTCGTTATTCCATGTCTCTCTGATATACGACATCGTTTACAAACGGCAGCATTAATTCCTCTTCCTTTTATTAAATGTCCGAGTTTTATATGCCTTCAAATTAATAATTATAAGTGGCATTAAACTCAAGCCTAAAGCCATTGGTCTTGATCAGGACTAGAAAACTAATTTTAATTAAATAAGTACTTTTGTGTTTTGTTTTACATTTTGTGCAAGCAGCCTGCCAAGCTTTTTTTTCCTAAACTAGTCGTCTGGGTCCCGCTTAGTGGCAAACGACATCGTGGCAGGTCCAGACGTAGATGGCGGGATGAGCTGACTCCTATAATAAAACTTGGTCCTTGGCAGCCCTAGACAGAAAGAGGTGGAAAGTGAGTGAGTCTTTGCTCAGCAGTGGGACATTAAAGGCTAATAAAAAAAAATAAAAAAAAACTACAGTTCCCGGCGATAAATATTGCACATCGACCTATTCGATCCTATCGATTTTGTACAAATAATAAAAATAATTATCAAAAGAAGCAAATCATAATTGTTTTAACAGCTCCTAATAGATACCGGACTGTTTGTATTTCGTGCGACAGAGATAACGCTCTACGAAGCCGAAATTAGCTGATTGTCTCTTTCCAAAGGTCGATGTGCAATATTTATCGCCGGGTCTGTACTTGTCTATGACTTTTATGTAGCAGCTAATAAAGCCACAATTTAATCATTTTGCTCTTTATTGTTGGCGCCACGTGGTCTTACTGCGAGACATCCAGCCCCACAATGTCACTAATAAAGCCACTACACAAACTATTCCATCCTAATAATTAATCCTGACTAAAACTTAAACCTAACTAATGAGCTCACCCCCTGTACAAGATCTAAGCCGTCAGCGTACAGGGTGCGTTCATTACTGTGCCGCGGCAGCTGCGCGCGTCGCCTGCGGCTCGGATTCTGCGCCCGCGCCGCTCCACCGTATCGCACCGGACACAGTATGCTACGGGCTTATGGTAATTTCTGTGAAAGGATTTTTTGATTCTGAATATGAATATAATAGGTTATGTACACCGTTGTTGATGTTGTATACCAATGGTAGGTAATAGTTTTAAATTGCTTGTTGATTTTCTTCTTTTACCCGAATTAATTTTAAAAACTGGCCAAGCCGTACCACAAGGCAAAAACGCCGAAAAAAACATATTTATTGTTTGTGTAAATATTTATCTTATTCAGTTTTTAGTATTTGTTGTTATAGCGGCAACAGAAATACATCATCAACTGTCTAGCTATCGCGGTTCATGAGATACAGCCTGGTGACAGACAGACGGACAGTGGAGTCTTAGTAATAGGGTCCCGTTTTTACCCTTTGGGTACGGAACCCTAAAAATAAACTTTTAATTACTTGAATCAAAATAAGTTTTAAAAAATTAAATGAAAAAAGGAGGGCAAAAGGAGTATGCTTTGTAACTTTTGCCTACCCGACTTTATGTGAAAGACATTCTTGATAGAATAACACAATACATACAATTAAACGGTGACTTCATATTTTTGCACCTAAGTACATTTTGAATTCAATACCAAATGTGCAGTTTCCCAATACGAGTATATATATACATACTTTTTTTAATGTAGGTATGCATATTATTGATAGATAGATAGAGCAGTGGTGGCCAAGTGGTAACGGCCGCGACTTACGAGTTGTAGGTCGTATGTTCGAACCCAGACAGGCGCTTTACTTTGTGTAAATTATTTCATCACCACTGCTCACAAAACGGTGAAGGAAAACATCGTGAGGAAACCGGCATGTCCTAGAACCAAAAATTCGAAAACATGTGACATCTACCAACCCGCACTGGGCCCGCGTGGTGGATTACGGCCCACTCCCTCTCACTGAGAGGAGGCCTGTGTCCCAGCAGTGGGAACATTATAGGCTGATGATGATGATGATGATGATGCATATTATTTACTAACTATGTACATATTTCTGCACCTCAGTGTAGGGACAATTTGGAAACATAGTGAGCAGTTTCCTGTAAGTATAAATTTATATTAAAATTAAAAGAAAATATGATAAAAACAAATAACAACATACAGCCCCTGGCTTCACTGAATTCGTCCGTAGCAGCGATGAATATTTGGATCAGAAAAAAAAAACCAGGTGTTAACTGTTAAGTTTAAATAATAAAAGCATGATTTTTTTTTTCTGCCCAGAGTTTATGAGCCTGGCTTTCATCCGGTAGGTAGGTACAGACGCCAGCTGAAAAGTTGATGGATGTGTGTGAAACCAACTAATAAAATCGCTTCGCGGAGGGGAAGACCCCTCCGCGAAGTATCATCTTCACATTCCAAGAGGAATGTGAAGATGATCACCCATCTACTGACCAACCGCGGCAAGCGTAGCTTAACCTGATCGATCGACCCGTGCGGCTGTTATTACTTAACCACAAGCCCCTCAACTACAACAAGATGTACAAAAACAACTAATGCAGTTTTAGTGGTTTAATTGAAATAAATGCTTTGAGTTTGAGTTTGAATGTTGTGATACTTCCTGCACTATCATATCTTTCAAACAAGTGACGATCGTCTATATGTATGTACTTCCTGCACTATCAAACAAGTAACGAGCATCTATCTAGAGCCGGTCGATTCTGTAAAAATCTCACCGTGAAAACATAGGTGAAGTGAGCTTGTTTTTGCTAGGAATTGACACTACTGACAGCTCACTCTACGCTCACTTCACCTAAGTTTTCACGGTGAGATGGTTACAGAATCGCACTGCAGTTACATAAACCAAAAGTCATGCAAATGATGCAACCCCATTCTCTATTACTCACATTAAAAAACCAATCGCTACTCGTAACCATGGCAACGCGCAACGGCGTCGTAAGCATGAAACGTCATTGCCTCGCCTATTACGAACCCTCAGCAGCACATCCCAACCGTGACATTGCCCAAACGGCCACAAACACACCTTGATGATCTTCCACCAACCACCCATTACACCCACAACCCTTCAAACAAACCAAAACAACCGTACTCCACCTTAATAAAGCTCCTTGTCAAATGAGCGACGGGCCAGTGGAAAATGGTAGTCCCCTAAGGCGATTTTGCATGCCTCTTGCACGCAGAAATGAAAACTCGATGTCGAAGTAACTAAATTGTTGTCAAATTGATTTTAGCTACGTCTTTGTGCAAGTAAGCTGTGAAGTTTGTTAGATTACATGTTGCTTAGGTTATTCAAAGTTTAGAATAAGTGTCGATGGTTTAAGGCTGATTTCACCACAAAGTTAGATCTTTTATCCGTGGAATAAAATTCACGTCTGACAGTTCTAGTTTGAAAAAACTGTCATAAATTCAAAATGTATTCTCAGGATAACAGTTTTTCCATCTTTTTGTTGGTTTCAGTCCAGTACTAACCCCACAAGACCAACTATATCATCAGATAGAAAGCTAAGCTATTGCCGATTGCCATTGAATATCGTTTTATGTTAAAACACGCGGATGTAGTGGCGGGCAGAAGCTAGTAACATAAATAACACAATTAAAACCTTTAAAAATAAAATACATATGTATCTCTTTAATATTTTTTGTCAAAGCCTCACTGTGGAGTGTGGAGAATATCTAAAAATAAAATATAAATGTCTGTTTTTTTTTAATTAAAAAAATGAAGGAATAGTTTTATTAACCTGTATGTGAAAAAGTGTCATTATAAAAATAAAATATGTTAATATTTAGAAAAAAAAAAGGAGCTACGTCTGCCAACAAACTGCTTTGCAGTTTGGCGGAGGTAAATATATTTTGTATAAAATAATTTCTGTGAATAAACACTTTTTCACTTTTTTTTTAATGTTGTTGAACCGTTACAATGAAAGACATTGCCATTGTAAATGTGTCAATTACCCCACAGGTCTCCTCACCTTTGATATTCACAAGCGTGTTACTGCCCTACATGCTAGACACCACCCACTACTCATTCCTCCTCATCAATCACAGGCACTTGACGCGCACCATTTAGTCACGGCCAGTTGCGCAAGCGACGCTAGGGGGCGCTATCTCATCATCAGCTACAAATTGGACAGTTTAACGTGCAATTTGATTTTAATACGCACCGATAACATCTGCGATTGTAGGGGAAAGATAGTGTTTGTGAGTTTGTGAAGTCAATTTAGGGTCACTTTGATGTGTTCATTGATATTTCTGATGGGTTTTTTTTTCTAATGTTATTGGCTGGTAATCGGTTTGATGGTAAGTGGTCACCACTGCTTTTGGATATCTGGAATACAAAAGGCATCGTAGATGCGTAAACATCCTAGAGACACAACTGACATGTCCCATACCTTTGCCCGAAAGGAATTACACCGCACATTTTCGCTCAATTCCATTCTTGGATCTTTGATAATTTGTTACGGGTCATCAGAAGCCAGAAAGTCTGACAACCAGTCTTATCAGGATGTATCGAATTACACAGTTACTGGGGTGTGGAGGTCAGATAGGCATTTGCTCCATGTAAAATACTAGTATTCAGCCGTATCCGGTTAGACTGGAAGCCGACCCCAACTTAGTTGAGAAAAGGCTAGGCAGATGATGATTTTCGCTCAGATAAGTCTAACCTTAAAAGTAAGTACATACTTTACTTTAAATGACGTTACTGTAAATACTTTCTGTATTTAGCATTAATCAGCTCCGTCGTAGGAAGCTAAAGAGTTCCGAAATTGCCATCCTAATTCCACTGCAATTCCGCTTAGATATAGGTCGAGCCTTAAACGTAATATCTCATACTTGTACGTTCAAATAAAACGATAATGCTATTCATTTTCATTGACCTACAGTTCGATCCATGATGAATAATGCAAATAATATCAACAGTCTTAGCAGAAATGCAAATGATCGACTAACTACATCTACAGGCACTAATTCGCCACTTGTATACAAATGAAAGTTGACTAATTGACTAAACACTTCATGTGCTAGACCTCAAAAGGTGATAATCGTTAGCACGATCAACCGTGCTAATGTGTTATATGAAAAAAGGTTGACGAGTATATAGTTTTAAATTCATTAGCAAGCTGGCTGGTAATGAAAAGTAATGGAGGTACGTTAACATTCAATTCTAGAATAAAAAAAAATTTAAAAGGCGGTAAATGTGACACCTGTCAAGATATTATGAAGAAAGTTGTAACTCTTCTATAGAATATCGATCTTCATGTAGATATTGTTGCATTTAACGTATGTCGTGAAACCTTGAGAGCAGAGGTGGCCCAGTGATAACAGCCGCGACTTACGAAAGGTCGTAGCTTCGAAAACTGACAGGCGCTTTACTTTGTGTAAATTATTTCATCACCACTGCTCTCAAAACGGTGAAGGAAAACATCGTGAGGAAACCGGCATGTCCTAGAACCAAAAATTCAAAGAAATGTGACATCTACGTACCCGCACTGGGCCCGCGTGATGGATGACGGCCCACTCCCTCTCACCGAGAGGAGGTCTGTGTGAACTCCTACGAATCCTCTTTACTTAATCCATACTAATCCATACTAATATTATAAATTCAAAAGTAACTCTGTCTGTCTGTATGTTACCTTTTCACGACTAACGGATTTCGATAAAATTTGGCAGAGAGATAGATTGCATCTCGGGGAAAGACATTTCTATCGATATACCTTGCCGGCGAAGCCGCGGGCGGAAGCTAGTACCGATATATTTATCAACGATACTCACTGAGTAAGCAACAGAGGCCATTATTTAATTAAAATCGAGGCTTAAAATAATAAAACACAACGACACTTTATTTCTGTCCGCAAGTGCACTTATCATTTATTTAACTCGAGAACTTTATCCAATTTATGTTTATTTTTTTCTTCGTAATTTTTATCTATTTTTCTATGGGTAAGCTTTAATATTAGGACACAACTTACAGAAAAAATAGTGTCTGCTTATGACCACACTATAGAATTGAAATATTTTGACTGAAGCCGAGTATACGCGATTCAGCGTTACCTACCGGCTGGAGCCGAGTGTACCCGATTCAGCGTCACCGACCCGAGCTTTTTTTTAAATGACCCCTCCTGCTCTGGGTGGAGCGGAAGGGAGTGTGAGACTCTTACTGACTAAAACCCACCCGTGTTCCTTCCTTAGCCCTTTATGTTCCGGGCCAGCGGTAACCCTTTCGGACAATCCCGCTGAACCGACCCGAGCTTGGGTTGACGATATCGTCAAAGTCGCAGGAAATACCTAGATGAGAGACGCACAGAACAGAGAAGTATGGCAGAAGAACGGGAGCCTATAACCAGCTATGGGTGATTCCGGGTTGAAATGATGATGATCGTGACCCGAGCGGGACGGTTAAAGGTTTTTAAGGATGGTGCGCTAATCCATTGCCTCATAAGTTCGAGAAGTTTGTCTGCTCAACAATGTAAATAACGCAATGAATGTTGTTAAACTGTCGAAATGGAAGCTATTTTAGTGTGTTACAATGGGGGTTTTCGTGAAAATTTACGACGCCAGTTGGCACCACTGTGACAAGAGGTCTTCCAATATAAAATATATGATGACGTTCATCATTCGATTCATTCATTCGTTCATCATTCAGTCATGACTAAAGAAAATATAGGCTCTTTGACAGATGTCTGGACCTGACGTGTCAGTGCTGCCACCTGGCGAACGTCATTTCAGAAAACCCTCATTGGTTCGCAGGACACATTGTTTCACTATCCGCAACGATTCTATTCCTACCCCGGTCCGCGTCACGGAATTATCGATTCGTCTGGGCCCTGGGGAGGGCTCGTCTCGCTCTGGGGTCGCTTCCAGATTTGCGGTTGAATAGATTCTTGCATTGTTTGTTTGTGTAATGGAACGACTATGTGTTAGATGATATCCTCTTAGCTTCGTTGGTGTAGTGGTCGCTCGCGCTACTGCTGAGCTAATGAGAACCTGGGTTGGATTCCCGGGTCGGGCAATAATAATAATTATTTATTTATTTCAGACCATTGAAATAAATAAATTAACACACACACCCCCACACACACACACACCCCCACCCACACACACACACTAATTAATTAATGTGTTATTCGGTTTTTCAATCTGGAATTTCTCAGTAGCAGTCCGGTGTCTGGATTTCTGCCCGATCATACAAGACTTGATTTTTATTCGGAAGAGCTTCTGTGAATGAATAGTTTTGGAAACAACTGCTATCTACAATAGGGACATATGTACCTATAAATAACGCAAGACCCCATACACCCCAATTAGATTATTGAGTTAAAAGCATAATATAATGACCAAAACTATTTTTTTTAACTATTTTTACTAAAAAATAGTCTTGACCCTAGCATTACTTTATGCATTTAAAATTGAGTCATATTGCCTTGAAATAAGATTTAATTTTCTTTGACTCAGTCGGCGGTCAGCAAAATACCTACATAATTTTTTGAAAAAAAAATACCTTTATTAAAATCTGCTGAACTCGATTTAGTAGTCAATTAGAAACAAACTACTTTCAGGACTTGCGTTATTCCGTTACACCTTGTAAATGTACTTACCAACCAAAGAAGGTGGATCACAATTAGTGTTGCCCAAAATCGGTCTTGGTCTTGCAGTCTTGGTCTTGTTCTTGCATTTTTGCAAGACCAAGACCAAGACCAAGACCGACTTATTTTAGCAAGACCAAGACCAAGACTGAACCCTGCAAGACTTGAGCAAGAACAAGACTAAGCCTGCAAGACTCTTGCGTCTCGCAGTTAAGTAAAACTGAGATTTGGGCGTTATAGTAGGTATTTGGTTTCAATCCCGATTATGCGAAAATGGATGTATTTTTTTTATGAAACAGTAAATTACATTGTTGAATTGCATTCAAAACTAAAATTATTGTTGATAATAAAAAAATATCGAAAAATTACGTGACTATCAATACACTTCTGCACGTTTTTTTTAATCTTCTTTACTTAAGGCGAAAGCGGTATTAGGTAGCCCGCGAAATTCACTGACCATCAAATTGCAAAAAACGTAAGAAAGTTTTAATTTCGCGGGCTACCTTAGCGCTTCCCCCTTAAATCGATGAAGCTTTAGAAAAATAATTATCCCCTCATAACGAATCTAAAATAAAAGTAGTAAATGGGTCATTCAATTATGTAGATGATTAAAATGCCTCATGTGACGCGTCTGTTAGATTCATTGGGATTCATGGCCGACTCGACGCCGCGCGGGGATTCCCGCAATCTTCCGCACTTTTTGTCAGGTTCAAGCATTTATGCACTTTATTGTAATAATTTTAAAGTTTATTTTCAAGTGCGTTAATAATACGAGGAGACCGCTTGGCGCTGCGGTCCCTTTGTGGCGGCATTTGAAAGCGAATAGCGTAGGTACGAAGACAGTGTTGACCTCGCAAATGAACTTTAGCGATACAGCTGATCAGGTAGCCCTTTCGAGTTTTATTTACATTGCTGTTTTAAGTGAAACAACTGAATTCACTATTTTTTAATTAAAAATCTCAGTGGGTCAGATAGAAATAATGATTTTATACAGTTTACAGTAAAAAAATTGCAGAAAAAAACGTAAAAATTAAGAAAAAGCCGACGAAAATTTTCAACGCAGGGGGGTCCAGAATCATGTACAGACGCCAGCACATCAAGCTACCCGAAACTGTCAAATTTTCCCAATCAATTTTGAACCTTATGCTTTAGCGATAAAGTTGAAAATCTATTAAAGAAATTTGACAGATTGTAGTAGGTTGATGTGCTGGCGTCTGTACCTACTGAATCCATGGTAAGCGGTTGCGCGTCGATGTCCCTGCCACCCTGAGCAATAGGCTAATAGGTATTTGAATGTAGTCTAGTCTAAGTAGTAGAGTCTCGCAAGACTTGCGAGACTCTTGCTGCAAGACCAAGACCAAGACCAAGACTGAGAGCGCAATACCAAGACCAAGACCAAGACCAGGTGTATTGACGCAAGACCAAGACCAAGACTGGCTAAGGTCTTGTCTTGGTCTTGCATTTGGGCAACACTATCACAATACATTATTCTATTACGGTCCTAACATTAATTCGTAAGAGTATTTGTGAACGAATTGTTTTTGATACTTACATTTGGAAATGGAACGTGTTACTTTTATCTTACCCATAATATTAAACAAATGAATCTATGTCGCAATTCTGACCCCCCCTGACTCTTCTGAAGATACAGGCAAACTCCTAGTTTTGGGGTCACCGTCGAAACTGGTCTTGTATACCTATGTACTATTTTAAAATATATACGAATACCTTAAGTAAAGATATCCAGGTACAATGTAAGTAGATATGATCTATCATACTAGGTATATTTTCTTTTCAGTCACAAAAACTTTAAGTAAATACCTACAGCAAAAATAACTACAAACAGCTTTTCAACAACAATTTTCATTCCAGCAACGCAGTATAAATATAAATAAGCCCCGTAGTGTAAATAACAGTAACGAACTCAAAATAAAGTGTGTTTCCTTCTCAGTCAACAGCGAGGCGCCCGTGTAAATTGCTATATCCGGTCGGCTGGTCCATTTCCGCCAATAAAGCCCACTTCCGGCGGCGCTGCCCGCCAGGTGGCAGCACTATTCTGCTTGTTCCGTCACTTCCGCTGAAGAAATAAGGTTTTCAGTCGGTAAATGTGATTTCATGGCCGTTTGACCGATGTGTTGAGATGGCCCGTTTGCAGATACACTTTAATATAGTTCGGGAGTTTTGGTGTTTGTTGGTTTCGATTAGTGTTAGAATCTACTGCGCATGTTCTTCGTTCTAATTTCAGTTTTAGCTCTTAGCTCGTAGCCAGATGCCACGACAGTCTAAGTCTTTTTATCTTAGAAGCTTATTCATTCCGATTTAAAACAAAAACGTTAACATTCTAAGTACACTGAGGTTGGGTTGAAGGGTTCTGCTTCTGATCTCTCTCCTGTCGTGTTAGATTGCCGTCCCATTCGACAATAAGAGTGTGGGTAAAGAGAGTGCACCTGTATCTAAGCACATACTAGTGCACTTTATGTAATATTGCCCGCGCCGAAGGCTGGTCGCCGCTGAGATTGGTCGCCATGGCTGAAATTCGGTCTGGAGAATTTTACACTGAGGTTGCGTAAGCCCCGACCATTAATCGGGATTGTCCGAAAGGGTTACCGTTGGCCCGGAACATAAAGGGCTAAGGAAGGAACACGGGTGGGTTTTAGTCAGTAAGCGTCTGACACTCCCTTGCGCTCCACCCAGAGCGGGAGGGGTCATTTGATGATTTCCCAGCCTGACAAATCAGTTAAATTAGATGGTATTGAAAACAAAACTTTATAGAATAATCATGTCGTAAACAGCCCAGCTTATGAGCAGTGGGTGTCCAGTGGTAACGCCTGCGAATTACGAGTTGTAGATCGTAATTTCGAACCCAGAAAGGCGCTTTACTTTGTGTAAATATTTCATCACCACTGCTCTCAACACGGTGAAGGAAAACATCGAGAGAAAACTGACATGACATCTTACAACCCGCACTGGGTCCGCGTGGTGGATTACAGCCCACTCCCTCTGACAGGGAGGAGGCCTGTGTCCCAGCAGTGGGAACAGTATAGGCTGATCATGCGTGAAGGCATGGAGTTCCTTTCTTTACACTTCGCAATAATGGGGATAAAAGTAAGTTTAACTCACCTGCCATCCGTTAGGCTCCAGGGCCAGAAATGTCATCACACGATCCACACATGGGTAGAAAAACCGCCTTGTCACTCCTATCGCCGAGTTCACTACACATCACCATACGGTCAGCGCCATGTCTGGACAATATTAGTTTCGTTCTGATAGTCCGGGTCACCATACAGTCATCACTTTTAGATTGTCACTGTCTGAATGTTGACTAAAGAGTTCTTTTGTTCATGAAACTCCTTGCTACGGCACTGGCTGGAAATAAAAAAGAGTTGTATATAAATCGGTACAATCAAAATTAATCAATATTATTACTTGGCCACAGCACAAAGCCACGCCAATATAAGGGTAAGTACAAGATAATCGACAGTACAGGATTATCTTATATTCTTACAGGATTATCTTATATTCTTACCAAGTAGCCAACCTAACCACTATCTGACCAAGTAGGGAATAATAAGCTGACCAAGTAGCCAAGCTAACCACTAGCTGACCAAGTAGGGAATAATAACCTGACCAAGTAGCCAAGTTAACCACTATCTGACCAAGTAGGGCATAATAAGCTGACCAAGTAGCCAAGCTAACCACTATCTGACCAAGTAGGGCATAATAAGCTGACCAAGTAACCAAGCTAACCACTAGCTGACCAAGTAGGGCATAATAAGCTGACCAAATAGGGCATAATAAGCTGACCAAATAGCCAAGCTAACCACTAGCTGACCAAGTATGGGCATACCACTGACCAAGTCAATTAGACACCTGCTTTCGCTTTGATAAAATATTGCTTCATTATTGTTATTTGGTTATACTAAGTACTAATAACCCTATTTAGGTGTCTACGATAACACAACCAGTTAAAATTTCACTCGCTATTTGACCAGTCCGTGGCTCTTATTTGAGTAGAGTTTTAGCCAATTTGGGTATGAAGTTTAACATAATACTCGTATTATTACAGTACACCGTCCCTCGCGTATTTACCTTAACTATGACATAATATGCTAGGCACATGAATGGTAGTCCCACTACCTACTACTGAAACTTTCAATGTGATTACGTAAGTCCTTTCAGTTGTAGTTCATTTGAATAAACTTTCGGACATAAATGTCGACGTTATAATATGTACTTAACTTACATTTATAACCGACTGAATTTCTGACTTTGAGTGAAGTTTTTGGAATGAAATTGACATGATTTGAAAGAACTTTTGAAGGAGTTTATCAGTGCAAGATGTTTGGAGAAATCAATGTTTAAGTATTTTAAGAACACTATAATCCTAATCCTAACTATAATAATAATAATAATATTGAGTCCACTTTGGTTCTGCTAAGCCCACAGAGTCCTCTAAGCACATTACTAGAGGATTCAGGTCTAGGCTACCGGTTGAGGAGAGGTGGTCACTGTGGTCAGGTCATATCTCACCTCCTCTACATGGATGATTTGAAACTCTTTGCCCCCAACAAATGCTTCTGATGGAGCTACTGAAGGTAACTGAAACTTTCAGTAGCGCCATCAGGATTGAATATGGTGTGGACAAATGTGAAGTCATGCATGTAAAGCGAGGGGAGATTATGGAATCCGAGAGAATTCAACTCTCGGATTCCATAAGCCTCAGATCCCTCTCCTCATCCGAAAGCTATAAGTATTTGGCGTCAATGATGCTGAGATGAAGCAATCGTTGAAGGAACGCTTCTTTTGTCGCCTGAAGAAGGTATCTTTCGGGCGGAAATAAAGTGCGCGCCTTCAACGGTTGGGTCATGCCGGTTTTGATGTACTCTTTCGGCATACTCAAATGGACTCAGACTGAAGGTTTCACTTCAATAACTAGGTACTTATGTAACTTCCAAGTTTAAGTAAGTACTTGAACTTATTGATCAGCACCTAAATTTTGAATCACAATCTGAATCATTTCGAAGGGTATTGCTAATCCATTGCTCCATGTGTTCGAAATATTTGTCTGCTCAGCAACGTAAATAATGCAATGAATGTGGTTGAACCGTTAAAATGAAGGCCATTCCTACTGTTAGTGTGTTACGCAATTACCCCGCTGTAAGAGAACGGATCTAAAGGTCAAAATTTAGTACCTTATGTACCTAAGTAGGTACCTTTTGATCCACGCAATGTAAAGATAATTTAGGTTATATAAGTAAATAACTTAACAAAGAAAAGCAAGTTACATTAACTTGAATTATCAACTAGGCAGCAATAATTATATTTTTAACGAACGGACAAATATGTCGGTAGCTTACAACTCTGCCTAACCCCGGGGTATGCTCTAACATTAAACTGATGCGGACCTCCTCTGTAGTACTCAAACTTTTATAATAAGGGCCATGTTTCATTCGTAACTTGAGGATGGTATTCTGATTTAAATTATGGTTTGGATCGGAAATTTTCTAAAATTAGAGCGTTTTAATTGACTAGGAAGAAAGAAAAGGTATGTACAATATTTTTATCTCACAAAGCGACGCGCGCTTTACTTGTGGTAGCAAGTATACAAACACGCTGTGAATGTTTGCATGATGGCGAGTAGTGTCAACACATTACACACACACGCACACACACGCGCGCTTCCGACTTCGCACGTGTTTTGGACGGGAGCGAGAGCTCCTGTATTTACACACACATTCACAACGTGTTTGCAGACTTGGTAACCAGAAGTAAAGCACGCGTTTGCTTCGTGAGATAAAAATACTGTACATAATGTAAGTAGGTAAATATGTGGTAAAGTGTTATTTTCAGACGTTCTTATCTATACTTATAATAAATCTGTAGAAGTGAAAATTCTGTACATTGAAAATATCAAAAAAATAAATGGCAGGGGGTGTTACTATACCGACACCGAACCCAAAAATGTGATTAAAAAAATTTTTGTCTGTCTGTCTGTCTGTCTGTCTGTTTGTTCAGGCATCACGCAAAAACTACCGGTTAGATTACGATGAAACTTGGTATAATTATTCTTTAATATCCTGGGCACCACACTGGGTACTTTTTATCCCGGAAAAGTATATACAACAAAAAACAAACTTAATTTTGCGGTTCGATCCCTAGACCCGATTACTGTACCAACCGCAAATAATAAGTTTGTCGTAGGTTACGTCACCCGCAGTGGAGTCACTAAGGGGCGCTGCACACGGCTAAGATACTATAATCAGTGGCGGACTAAGCCCGTCAGAGGCCCGGGGCGGCAAAGCTGAATGGGGCCCCCCAGCTTTAAAAAAAATGTAGTTTTACAAGCTTTTTATTCAGTTCACATTTGTATGTATAAATAAGTGTTTATGTTTAATTCGTTAATTTCGTCGGCAACGCCACTTTTCTTCTCTTTAGAATTCGAAAAGTAATTGGATAAAGATTCAACAAGCGATTTTGTCTCTTCAGTCTTCGTTTTTTTTGGTTCCTTTTCTGAGAACCAGATGGTTGAATCCTTTTCAATAAAAATGATATAAATAAGAAACTTTTATAAAAGATAGCTAAACTAAGCCTCATTATTGATTTGACGGTATACTAAAAATGTGCTTAGGCACATTTTTAAAGTCTTGTTTAGGATTTTATCAGGGGAACGCGGAGGCATTTGGGGGCCCCCCAAGACCGGAGGCCCTGGGCGGGCCGCCCCTTCCGCCCCCCTGTTAGTCCGCCACTGACTATAATATTTTATCTTAAGATACAATATCGCTCGCCATACAATTCAATGGACTATCACACACGACGGAGATAATAAATAATATTTCATATTTTCGTATCTTAAGATGAATTTGTAAATACTAATAATAAAGCAGAAGAGTTTGTTTGTCTGAACGCGCTAATCGGTCGGATTTTTCTCGGAGTCGATTTAAAAAAATATTTTTACATTTGCTAGCCTAATTCTTGAGGAAGGCTACGTAACATCACGCTATAACCCTTAGGAGCCGAGCAAAAAGAATAAAAGTCAGAAAGATCGCTAAGCGAAAACGAAGTGACAGCGCGGGCAGGCGATGCGATGCGATGCGACGGCGTGGGTCGGAAACGAAATTTCACGCGGACGAAGTCGCGGGCAGAAGCTAGTAGATAATAATGAAATAACTAAGAAGGCCAAGCAGAGAGGCGTTTTACTTTGTAAGAATTATTTCATCACCACTGCTCTCAATACGGTGAAGGAATACATCGTGAGGAAACATCTTAGTACCAAGAATTCTAACCACGCATACTCGTACTACCTAAACACGTACATAGGTATATACCTATAACCATAAAAAACAGTGAAGGAAAACATCGTAAGGAAACCCGCATGTCCTAGAACCAAAAATTCGAAGATGTGTGACATCTACCAACCCGCACTGGGCCCGCGTGGTGGATTACGGCCCACTCCCTCTCACTAAGGAGGCCTGTGTCCCAGCAGTGGGAGCATTATAGACTGATAATGCTATAGTAATCAATTCAATTTCCACAAAAAAAAAAATAAACATCAAATCACAAAAAACCACATCCACTGTAAGCTTACATATTTTTTTTCCTCAAAGAACAAATTCATACCGGGAAAGTTTTTAAGAAAAATAATTACAATGGCCGCCACTCCCTTTCAGCAGGAGAGGGGCGGGGGGCGACCCTTTGTGCGTTGAATTTCTTAAATAATTACGCTTCTTTCATTTTGCCAAACATTTGTGTAACAAGATTATGGCCCGCAATGGATTACCCTTTGTTTTTATTTTTCGTTAATTTGCGTGTTGTTCCGTTTGTTATGTAAGGTTTTTTGATGGTTATGTGTATCTATAATTATGTAAACGGTAAGTATTTACCTAATTGCGTAATACATTATCAATCGTAATCTGAAACTTTTTGAAGTATATTGCTTCGTATGTTCGAAAAATTCGTCCGCTCAACAACGTAAATAACGCAATGAATATTGTTGAACTGTCAAAATGAAAGCTATTCCTGTGAGTGTGCTACACAATTACCCGCGGGTTGTTAGAGCCTGGTGATTAGGTATGTACTTACCTCATCTGCCTTACCTTACCGGGTCGGCTACCAGTCTAACCGGTTGCAGCTGAACACCAATACTTGGAGCGACTGCCTAATCTGTCCTCCACAACCCGGTTACTGGGTAACACGATACCCCTTGATAAGACTGGTTGTCAGACGTTCGCCCTTCTGACGACCCGACCAACGCCTTTTTTTTTGCGTGTGGAAATTCATCAAATAACCCCTCCCGCTCTGGGTGGAGTGGAAGGGAGTGTCAGACTCTTACTGACTAAAACCCACCCGTGTTCCATCCTTAGCCCTTTATGTTCCGCGCCAACGGTAACCCTTTCGGACAATCCCGCTGACCCGGCAGGCTTCGGCCCTAACGGGCTCCTTCACTTGATGCTGACATCTCTTTGAGGCACGCGTTGAACACGTACGCGCCGTCCGGCACGGGCCTGGTCTTGATGGGACGGTGAGCTACCTATTACTCTCCGCCCGCAGGCCCGCGCCTACGGTGGCCGGGAGTCGTCGCGCGGCTCCCGACGCCCGGAGCGTCTCCCGCGGCGGGTGGTAATACGAAACCCCTTGGTAAGACTGGTTGTCAGACTTTCGGGCTTCTGACGACCCGTAACGACTGTCAAAGATCCACTTGTAACAGCCGGGACCAATGGCTTAAAGTGCTTGCCGAGGCACGGAGGGGTCTTGGTATGTAATGATGGTCACCCATCCACGGACCAACCGCGGCAAGCGTAGGTCAGCCTTCGATAGACCCGTGCGGCTGGTATTTTTTAGCCACGATCCTCACTTTTTGATGGTTATAAGCATTACCACCCTAATGTTCCCACTACTGGGCATCCTCCCTGTGAGAGGAAGTGTCTGTAATCCACAATGCGGGCCCAGTGCGGGTTGGTAGATATCACACATCTTCGAATTTTTAGTTCTAGGACATGCGGGTTTCCTTACGATGTTTTCCTTCACTGTTTTTTATGGTTATAAGTATATACCTAGAACTATGAAAAACAGTTCAGGAAAACATCGTAAGGAAAAAGAAAGGCATAATTATACCTATAACCATAATAAACAGTGAAGGAAAACGTGTGTGTTTAGGTATATATCTACCATTTACATAATTACAAACATATGATATATATACCTAAACACCAGGCCCTTACTGTTTTAATGAAGCACGAACAAGCATGAAGACGCACACTAGCTGACTGAGTTTGGGCGATGTCAGAGCTTTATTTGCAGGTTTCAGCACCATGTCTTGGATTACGATATATTTATGCACTTACAAGTTACAACCTACCCGATAAGTAAGGCAGCTGATCGTGCTAGCACTAAGATACGCAGCCCACGGTCACTCACGTTATTTTTATATCTGTTATGTCCCAGTGCTGAGCAAATGCCTCATACTAGGAAGACACCTCTCTCTATCCGGATTAAAAAAACAACAATCCATTCCATCACTAAAATATCGTTACCACGCAATGGAATTGGGCTGGACACATCTGCCGCATGTCAGACGATCAATGGGCCAAACTTAAGTCCCAGTGGGGCCCGCTTAATGGTAAACGACACCGCGGCAGGCCCAGACGGAGATGGCGGGATGAGTTTGACTCCTTTTTTATTAAAGTTTGGTCCTTGATAGCTCTGGACTCACGTTATTACATTCACTCAAACTCACAACACACCTAAAGCAAATGTTAATTTAATATGGTCCTTATCACCATAAATAACTTAATCATAAAAAAATTACTACCTATAATATTTTCACAAACCAAAATCATTCACAAGTTTTCATTTCACAATAAATAATTCAATTGATCACACATTCAATGCCTCATAACGAAAAACGACGCGACTGCAAAAAACAATTTCAAATAAAGAGTTATTTATAAAATAAAAGATGGCGTCGCCCGACGCGCAATGGCCGTGTTTCAGGGCGGCCCGGCTGAAACTAACGGAGCGGCGTCGCTGAAACAAATGCAATATAACTACATACACCGAATTGTATCGATAATAATGATGTTATTTGAAATACTGACTTAACTCGATTATAAATGGGTAATATTAATTTTATTTGATGTTCAGTTCTTCGGTGAGAGTGGCTTTTACAGTTTTACACCAAGCCTTTGAGTAAAAATGCGAGTACCAGCTACTCGCATTATAACGTAGATTAAGTTTGTCAATACAATGCAAGATTATGTCTGGACTTTAAAAGAAACTGTGACCTCTGAGTTTGTTTAAGTCTTTCTACTCAGAGTAGTCAGATAGGAAACGCCGACCTCATCTAGTTTTAAAAATATTATTGACATGTAAAAGTGTTTGTACAAACCAAACCCAGGGATTGAAAAATGAAATGAATAAACAATGAATAGAATAGAGGTCATATTGTACAACACAATGTAGGATTTTTTTTAGGATTTTGCTTCAATTTCTCAATTAGATCCCATCGAATGTTATTCTTTACATACCGAGGTCGCTTCATGTAAAATACTGGAATTCAACTGCATCCGGTTAGACTGGAAGCCGACCCCACACTGAAAAAAATATTTCTTAATACAGCACATTAAAGCGATTCCATTACTCCATACCTTATGTTTTTTGAATAAAATTTTTTTTTTTTTTATTTATTAAGACTTACTGGCTCTAAACAGTAAGAAGAAATGTTTGTAAAACAGTAAAAGACAAAACAATAACTTTTAATGATTGAACATACTATTTAGGCACTGGAAAAACAAAAAAAAATAAAAAAATGAGGAAAATCACCATTAGGTACTGTAATGTAAGTAAACTATGGTTTGAACGATATCACCAAATTAATAAAACAGTTATTAAAAGTTTGTGACCTTTTAGCTACTTAAAACATTAAAGTTCAGGACGGCAACATTTTGCCTCAAGCTGTAACTGTGTTCGGATCAGTAAAAAATACTAATTTGAACGTTTTTGTATCAACTCGCTAATCTCTGAAACTACCATCGTCGGACTTGAAAAATTATTTTTGCATTTGATAGCCCAATTCTTGAGGAAGGCTAAAGGCTATTTAACATCACGCCACGACCCTTAGGAGCCGAGGAAAAAAATGGCGTTAACGAAGTAATAGCGCGGGTAGGCGATGCGATGCGACGCGACGGTATGAGTCGGGGGAGCAATCAATTTCACGACGACGACGTCGCAGGCAGAAGCTACTTACATAAAGAAAGAAAATCCGTTTATTTACATAAAGTTTTCTTTAATTACACTTATTATTGTAAACCTTCACACATTTATTGTCACGAATTCTGCTTACAATCAACTTTTTACAACAAATTACGAGTACCTATATAAATTCAGACCGAAAATGAAGTATTTAAGTAATCTTTCAAAAGCAACATCACAATAATTATTAAAATCTACATAACCCCGTTACATAACCAAATTGCTTGTACGAGAAAATGTACATAAGTATCTTCGTATACAACAAAATTGGGATCTTGGAAAAATTCACCCATCAAAGTGTGCGTGGAATAATATAAAAAAGATTCGGGTATTTGGGTCCAAAAAGTTTCTATTGTAACTGTACAAATTTACACACACATTGATACTTTGGCCGGGGACATTACTTACACATGGGGGTTTTGTGAAGATTTTTTGTGAATGGAAGTGTGTGGGTGGAAATTGCACACTTGTATAGGATTTTCCTCGTATGTACGATGTTTGGAGGGTGTGATTGTGGATGTGTGCGCGCCCCGCCCCGAGCTATGAGCGCCCTCGGTGACGCCGGCGGCGACGGCTTTCGCGAACAAATGGGTTACTGCATATGTTTTTGTAAGATTTGCACGCAAAAAAAGTACAAGGAAAGGTAATTGTTTGATGGATACTGAATGAAACACAATAGTAAGTTTTATTGTTACTGTCGTTTAGTTCTCGTATTAAAGTTTTAAAGTAAAATTATGCCATTGAAAAATTTTATTGAAATTACCTTATGCATTTAATTCCCAAAATAAATAATTGCCTGTATTTCCAGCATAATCTTGAATTGTTAATAAAAGCCTTTATGAATACACGCTCTCTGTAAGAGTATGTAACTGTTTATTTACACGGAATAACTCCCAGGCACAGGCACAGGTGTTCCAAGTCATTATTTTTCAAAA
Source organism: Luperina testacea (assembly GCA_927399505.1). Lineage (NCBI taxonomy): Eukaryota > Metazoa > Arthropoda > Insecta > Lepidoptera > Noctuidae > Luperina > Luperina testacea. The sequence goes on along the minus strand of OV656777.1, from coordinate 6,634,348 downwards.
GACAGTAAATGACCTCGTTGAACAATCAAAAACGCAAAACATAATTATTGCAATAATTTACCTGACAAGATGATAGGGAAAATGTTTTTATGTATAAAATAATAATACAGTTCAAGTCTATCACACGTTTAAAAAAAGTATAAACAAAAAATAATAGTTACCACTTCAGCTCTAGTTACGTCTTTTTGTGGCAGCTGCGTCATCGTTTACAGTAGACATAGGGCGGGCTACTGTTCACAGCCTGCGGCCTTCCTGACCAATCACAGTGCTCCGAGCTATATTCCTCTCCCTTTCACTCCTATCGATACCCGCATCCGGCCATCCTTGTTACTTCCCCCGGCGAAAATCCTAGCAATATGAAATTATTTCTCAATTACCAACTTTAAACAAAGAACAATAAAGCTCACAATCGGTCAAACAAAACGCGTCGCTTCAGGCGTTTTGCACCCACAATAATGTTTATTTGATATCGAGCGTCAGGCAGGCGACGATTTTCAAGTTCAGATTTCCCATTCGAACGATTGTGAACCTTATTTCTTAAGCCGCTAAATCTAGACCATCGAAACGATCCCACGAATTGTATTTACGTGTGCAATGCTGGCATTTTCATTGTTACAATCCTCAAGAGAGTTTGAGAGAAAACATTTTCGACTTTATTCGAGAAGTTCAAAGCTCAAAACTCTTTGCATGTTTTGGGGAGTTACAAAGTTCTGGAGTTGGGTAACTGTAACGCCCAAGGCAAAAGCTATTTGCGATGACAATTTTGCGAGCGTCGGCGAACGAAATATGCCTTTTATTCGTACTAGAGTCGGGATTAAGGCTCTAAAACGGAATTGCTGTCAGAGGGAGCTTTGTTGAAATTTGCGAACTACACCTACACGTTCGTAGTTACATCTCTTTGCAGGGAGCGCGATGTTTTGGTTGCGTTTAAAAATCCTGCAGGTTTATGGATTAATCTTTTGTTTTTATAGTGCTTTGAAAGGCTTACTGTTTATAGTTACGTTCTTGACGAGATTTTGTTTCGATTTTCACGATTTGTAGTTGTGAGTGTGTGGGTTCTTTCTTTGCCTCCGTGGAGTCGTTGAGCTGCTCAAGTTTTGAATTGAGCTACACGATTACTGACAAATACCTACTTGCACTGACTGGACTAGTCCACTCAAATCTGTGGTACTTTCTTCAAAAGACCATTTCAGATATCTATCTGCATGGTTTTCACATGATCTGACCAAGATTTTGTCTGGACTTTAAAAGAGACTGTGATTGAAGTATTTTCTTCTTTTATGATATTTTACCTTTTTATACCTTTTGTTTATGCTTTTTCTACCTTTTGGTTTTTACTTTTGATTGACAGATTATAAACTTTTGTTTTACTACCACGAACCAGCGCATTTTTATTTCAGTAGTTAATAGTGACCTTTGAGTTTATTCCGGCCTTTCTTCTCAGAGTAGTCAAATAGGAAACGCCCACCTCATCTAGCTTATTTTTTTATAATATGACGTGTAAAACTGATTTCGATATCCTATTTACAGCATAAACAATTTCATTTCATTTCAGTGGGGGAATAAAACTATCAAGAGTACCTACCTGCTGAGCGATTCTACAAAAATCACACCGTGAAAACTTGGGTGAAGTGAGCTGTCAATAGTGTCAATCCCAGCCGATGTAGGTATTCTGTAAAATTCTCACCGTGAAAACTTAGGTGGGGTGAGCTTCTAGTGAACTGCCGGTCGATTCTGTGAAAATCTCTCCGTGAAAACTTAGGTGAAGTGAGTTCGTTTTTGCTAGGAATTGACACTATTGACAGCTCACTCCACGCTCACTTCACCTAAGTTTTCACGGTGAGATTTTTACAGAATACCACCGCTGTCGTCTTATCCGTTGCTAGGGATTGACACTATTGACAGCTAACTTCAAGCTCACTTCACCTACGTTTTCACCGTGAGATTTTTCACAGAATAGCACCACTAGCATCACGTGACAGCTCACTTCCCCCAAGTTTTCGCAAAATACTTAACTCGGCTGATACTTAGGTTTAACACGTAACATCACGCTTGTAAGTCCCGCGGGGTTAGACATAGGTGCACATAATAGTACACCCCACTACCACACCCATACTTTTTCAGTTAGTCCCATATCCCATTGACCTATTTTGGAAAAAAATATAGTTTTGGCTAATCTATCACAGGCGAAGCATGTAACGAATAAATAGAGTCACTGCAGGCCAGTTCTCAAAAGCCAGGCAGTTTTTTTTTGTGTCGAAAGATTCAAGACAATCGATGGCAACTTCGTTTAATATCGGTTAGTCTCTCCCGAATTCGGTTCGTACGGTTTTAGTTTCTGAAGTTTCCAATGAGGTTGTTAAATGAATCTGTTAGATAAAATAAAGTTCAAGTGGAATTAATTTAATCGCTGTAGTATTTTCCGTTTGGTACTTTCTTAAGTAAGCCGTTATTTTCAGTGCTGCATTGTGATAAGTGTGATAACAATCTTTTAGTGGATAGGTACCTACCAACTGTCTCTTAACTTTATGACTACAGCCGGTCGATTCTGTAAAAATCTCACCGTGAAAACTTAGGTGAAGTGAGTTTGTTTTTGCTAGGAATTGACACTATTGACAGCTCACTCCACGCTCACTTCACCTAAGTTTTCACGGTGAGATGGTTACCGAATCGCACTGCTGGTTTTGCTTTGCGTTTGAGTTTGAATGCTTTTTCTCAGTAACACAATAATTAATCTTCTACATTGCTTCAACATATTTTTTATTTAGTTTTACAGAACTTACCTACTATTATTTTGTCGCTTTTTCCAATTAGATATGAAATTATTCCTCATTCAAAAACTAGCTTTAGAAAAAAACCTTTCTTTTATACCCCTTTCAATTTAACCTATAAGTATTTGATTTTTATAATTTGTTGTTATAACGGGAACAGAAATACGTCATCAGTGAAAATTTCAACTGTCTAGCTATCACGGTTCATGAGATACAGCCTGGTGACAGACAGACAGACAGACGGAAAGTGGAGTCTTAGTAATAGGGTCCCGTTTTTACCCTTTGGGTACGGAACCCTAAAAATGACAACACAGTAAGCGGAAACGCTGACATCTAATCAGTATGTAAATCAGGAAAGACAGTTGGGTACATTAAATAATAGGGAAACTCCCGAACGAAAACCGAAGAAAAACAAAAAGAAAGAAAAAGGGAAAATTAATAAACCTGTCGCTGCCAGACCTGAAGATTTCAAATAACATTATAATGACAAGCAACCGCACCCTTATTTCTGCCTTCACAGGGTGCAATTTCCTTTGCACCCCCTAAAGTTATACAGATTTCTTTCAGACCAATGTTTCGTTTCTATTAAGAATTCGTGCAAACATCCTCCCCTTGTGAAAAAAATATAATTTGCAATAACAAGTCCGTTTTGATTCGGCCTCCCTTCTGTATACTTTGAACTGAGGTAAACCAATGTATAATGTATATATGGGTAGGTATATGTTGGGTATTGTCTTTTTTACGACGCTATATTTAAAGGGCTTACAGGACCTAAATGCAAAAACGCAAGTTTTGGAAACAATAAAAGTATATGATCGACTAGAGTAAACAAAATCAGAAACATATATGATATTCTTCAGGATATATGCTAGGTAGATAGTGTGTTGAAAACATAATAATAATACTTATAATTTAATACGATAGAAAAAAATCATGAATGTATGTACCTCTAGAAACTTTCTTTTTACAATAAAAACCATACTAATATACTCGTACATACAATCATTCTGATTTTTTGTCAGATTATTCTACAAGCAATATACTAAAACATTAGTGTTTTACTTTTTTAGTCCAAACAATAGATTTTTTGGAACTAAATAATTACTTCATATTTTGCAATAAATTATCAGCGTTGTGTCATCGCGCTTCTCTTTCTTTTCTATGCAGTCCGACAGTGACCGCGCTTTAGGTTATGTAAGCCCCTTAAGAGAAGATATCAGAAATAGGGTGGATTTGAATCTACAAGAAGTTTGTAACTTTCACTGCTTGGTGAATCATAAATTGCTTCATAGTTTTCTGTCGATCTATTCTGTAAACAAAACGTGAAATCTTAGTTGAAGTGAGCTTAAAGTGAGCTTTCATCCACCTGATTATGATGCTAGGGATCACTAGGGATTGACAGCTCACTTCAAGCTCACTTTACCTACGTTTTCACAGAATAGTCTGTGGCGTAATTGCGTAACACACTATCAGTAGCAATGTCTTTCATTTTGACAGTTCAACAACATTCATTGCGTTATTTAAGTTGTTGAACAGAATATTTCTCGAACATATGAAGCAATGGATTGGCAATATCCTTCAAAATGATTCAAATTGATACTGCGTAACACACAATGTTACGCAAATAGGATGCTGGCAATTATGCAATTATGAATGGGAAAAAACAGGTTATCAGTGTGTGACCAAAAGTATTTCGATACTTACCCAAATTTTTGCAAAAGATGAATTACAAAACATTGGTGCCACAAGCTATAGAAAAAACAAACTTCTATTTCAAAATTGGCGAATCGAGTGGCTCTACCACTCGATTCGCCACACGTCTAATAATTCGCTATGCACCTATTTTACAACAAAACACATTAGACTGACAACCTGCAAACTTTACCACGAGGATCGTGATTACATGCCCGTTTTTGTGATCCTATAGTTAAAGAAATGGATTGGATATCTTGAGAAAAATGTCAGGTGATTTATGGAAAAAAGTTTAATCCAATTTAAATTCATTGGGCTTTGCTTCACAAAATAATTGCTGCTGGGGAGTTTGTTGCGCCACTTCTTCTTCCCAGCTCTGCTAAAGCTCTAGAAAGTGGTGATCAGCGTGGTTTGAATAAATGACTTTTGATTTTGATTTTATTCTAATTAACGAAACTGAACATTGTTTTAAAAATACCCCCCTAAAACTAACTCTACTCCCCCCCTCCTTCTAACCCTTAAATTCACGATCATCAAGCTCTTGATTCATTCCAAACTAACCGAGATTATTTCTTTATTTATTGATTGAAAACTTTAATATTTTCAGTAAGTGACATTTATATGAGCAGGACGAAATGCTGGATGGACGAAAGGCATGTACGAAACATAAAAAGAACAACTAAATGCAGCATTCAACTACCAACTTTTTCCTCTACTTAGCCAAACACAGGTTCTTTAACTGCTTGAAAGCCTTTATAGTGGAGCGCCGTAAGATTTATACCTCGGAATCCAGGGCCTGTCAATGAATCTTCATATAAATTTTTGAAATGTGTTTTTAACAGTATATAGAAAAATGTTAAAAAAAAATTTTTGCCCGATCTCAATTTTTTTTTTTTCTCAAAAAATGTGTTTGCAAAAAATTTCGAAAAACGGCTGGACTTACAAAATGCTGCGACAGTTTTCAAAAATGAATGCAAAGATGCTAATGACATTTTTAACGCTGGTGTTACATGCACTGATCTTGCTTTATACGCTGCCCCCCAAAAAATAAAAGATTTCAATATTATGTACTAAATAACTCTTTTTTGAAAGCAACTGCTAAAAATACCTGCGTTAAACTATCGTCTTTGCCACCTACCGCAGATGCCGCTTTTGGACACTTCAAAAGAGTATATCTGCAAATTCAAACATGGCTCGGAAGAGAAATATCACCAGAAGAATGGGGTTGGAAATATGAATGCGGAATACTGATGCCCAACAATGACGCAGCTACCCGCTCCAGAAGCCTTACTAAAAATGATTTTTTGCGCATGCAAAACAGGATGCGGAGCATCTTGCGGGTGCAGGAAAAGTGGATTAAATTGCACTGTAGTAGTACTTGCTTAGAATGCAATGGTAACAGCTGTACTAATCCTTCACTTACAATCCACATCAATGAGATCGATGACGATGACGACGAAAATAATGAACAATATTTTAGAAATGTATATAGTTGATAATTTTTTTTTTTTTTTCGTAACTCGTTATTTTTTGCTAAATATTTATAAATTAACATTAAAGTTACTATGCAAATATAATTTATTCGCTATAAAATTGAAATCTTTACTTTTTTCATATCATATCTTTACATTTTTTCCCTTGTCCCTCTCATTTTTCAGTAAATCGTTGTTATAAATTGTTGTAATCAAGATCGGCCAATTTTTTTTTTTTACTTTTTTATTTGAGCTCTTAACAATGCAGTAGAACAGCTTTTATGAAAATTCATTGACAGGCCCTGGATTCCGAGATTTTACAATTTTTATGCCTTGCGGCGCTCCACTATTAACAAATGTACGATTACACTTCAAAATGATAATAACGTAAAAATAACACTCAGGTACCTTCTTAAACCCTTCGTAATAATAGATTTCATGCTCGATCTATCGATTCGATTCGATTGAGGCTGAATGAGCATAATATTATCATCGCCAATTAAAAAAAAAAACTATTGATTTCTTGTGCATGGGTGTGTATTTTGTCAAAATCAAGAATGGAGCATGTTTATTTTTGCATTTTTTGCGAAATGGAAGGTTCTTTTTGCAATGTTGTTCATTGTGGTAGGTTTAGAGGTTCATTGTTAACTTTTGTGTAGCAATGCGTGACGAATGTGCATCTTCTCCATCATAACACGGGCTATTCACCTCTTCACTTTTGAGTATTTTTACTTTTTTTCGAAGACCTGCAAAAAGTTTTGTTGACATCAGGAACTTTGGCAAAACTGGAATGGAACAAAGGGGAAGAAAATGTGATAAGCCGTTTCAGTTATATCTACATATCTACATAATGCGTGAACATGAGGAAACTGAAAAACTTTATAAGTAGGTAAGTACCTACTTAAAAGAAAGAATATATTTTCCAATAACGGCTATCATAGAAATATAAAAAACAGTATAGGTATATCTATGACGGGACAGTGAAGTCAAAGTACTAGTTATAAAAACCCTCCATAAAAACCTAAAACTACTCAATTTGGGCTGTATTTTCGACATCTTTCTGTGTTTGCTTTGTCAACTCAAAAGATTTTCTGAAGAAAAGTAGCACTGCGGACTGCGAACAATTTTCTTTCCCTTTTTTTCTTTCATTGTGGAATGACTCGAAATTATGAAAGGGTCCTTACTAACTACTTAGTTACGAATCTAACCCTTTATCTACATCATTTTTTTTAAACGTCGAATTCTTATTCTTCTTCCACAGACTACAGACGGCAGCGCAAGTCGCGTCGCTTCCCCGTTAAATTATTCAGGAGTCATTAGTCGTGCCTTTGCGCGCTGCGTACACCGCATTGTTCGGACGGCCTCCTGTCTTGTATGGCGCCCTGGTACTTGGAGAAAGCAAACAGTATGGTACTGTTAGTATGATGAGTGGAATCTTAGCCAGATGTTATGTTTTTGGGGATGTAAATAAACATAGTTAATTTTTGGAATTGATTGACAGCTTGTCATACTAATCGAGATTTTAAGGTATATTTTCAAACATCAAGCTGTGTTGCGTGTGAGTTAATTGAACATTTGTCTTAAGAACCCTTTACATTTTTGTTTGCTCAATTCTATCGTAAGAAATCATACATTTTGGTCAAAAACATTGGATCCTCCAGGTCCAGACCAATCACGAGTTGTTGAAAACATCCAAACATGAATAAATTAGTAAAATATCATCTTATTAAAATCACCTAATGTCATTACCATATTTAAATACAAAAAGGCAAAGACATGAGTGCAAGGAGCCGCGCATCCGTGTCGCGGCTGCGTTAACATCGCCATAACGGCACAAATTGATTTGTGCGAGCCAGATCGCGCGAGGTTATAATTTTCGCGCCACGCTGCGCGCGAAACCACGCTGTGCTGCCAACATTACAGATACATGTAGACTTGTTTGCTGAAGCGATAGATTCTGTTACAACGATAAAAATGTGGTAATTTTACTTTTTATTATTTTGGTTCTCTAAATGTTAATTTTCTCGAGGTATTTTGTTCAGAATTTTAAATGCGTAACATGCTTTTTTCCCGAATTAATATTATTATGAATCATTTCATCTAACATGTGCTGTACTATGGTGTTTTATGTCACATAAGTGTAAATCAAACATCATTAATCGGAAAACATTTTCCAAAGATCATAGGATACAAAGATACATCCATTGGATCCCAATTCTTTTCATTTAAAAATTCAGTAATCCTTCAATGTAGTTCACTAATATGTTGAAAAGTACTGGCCCTTTAATCCTGGTTCTTGTTGACATTTTCCATTACAGTAATATCGTAACAAAGTATCTTTAGTATAAACAAACAAACAATTTTCTAAATATAAAAAGAGCACTTAATTTAATTACCAACTCGTTACATTCACAGACATTATAGGATACCCCATTTGCCCTTTGTACGGATCAAAAGCTACAGACGGCAGACCCTACTGGTCCTGTTCGTGACGTCACTTTGTGAGCTTATGACCCCTAGTCTCGGGCGCGTTCGCTTCACGACAGCTTTTGTTAAAGCCTTTGCCAAACGTGTGTAGAGGTGACTGTGGGAAAGCTTGTTTTGAATTTGAAAATAATAATTATTGTAATTAAATACGGTAAATTATAGAAATTATTTGCCAGTGACTTTTGTCAGTCGAACCTCGTAAACCTGAAAGCCTCCGATCATCAGTAGATCTTCCAAATCTCATTGAACAAGCAAATGGGTGCACTGACTGGACAGGTCCACTCAAATTTGTATGATTCATTCCTCAAAATACCATTTCAGACACGGACCTACATGGTCCTCACAAGATCTGACCAAGATTATGTCTGGACTTTTAAAGAGACTGTGACCCCTGAGTTTGTTTCGCTATTTCTTCTCAGTGGTAGTCGGATAGGTAATGTCAAATCCATCTAGCTTATTTTTAGGGTTCCGTACCTCAAAAGGAAAAAACGGAACCCTTATAGGATCACTTTGTTGTCCGTCTGTCCGTCCGTCCGTCTGTCAAGACCCTTTTTCTCAGGAACGCGTGGAGGTATGAAGCTGAAATTTATATCAATTACTCAGGTCTACTGTCCCTTGAAGCTGTGAAAAAATCAAACTTCTAAGCCAACGCAATCAAAAGATACAGCCGTTTATGCCGCAAATTTTCGACACCTGCAAGGGAATCAAAACCTACAGGGTGCTTCCCGTGAACTCAGAATCTTGAAATTTGGTACGAAGCAACGTCTTATAGCATAGATAAAGGAAAAATTACGAAAACCATAAATTTTTAGTTACATCACATAATATATTTTTTTTAATAATTTTAAACTTACTACCCATTTCCTCATAAACGCGTAGAGGTATTAAATTGAAATTCATACCAAATACTCAGGTCTATAATACCTTTAAGCTCTAATAAAATCAAACTTCTATGTCAACGCAATCAAAAGAAACAGCAATTTAAGCTGCATATTTTGAAACTCGCAAGTACTCGCAAGGGAATCAAAACCTAAAGGGTACTTCCAGTCGACCTAGAATCTTGAAATTTGGCATGAAGCAACGTTTTATAGCACACATAAAGGAAAAATTCCGAAAACCTTAAATTTTTTTTTTTTTTTGCAATGTTCAATGTGGTACTATTCATAACTTTTTCAGTCACCATTTACAGGTCTGGTTCAAATTTAATACTTAATTAATATTTTTGAACCAGATTTCTAAATAGTGACTAAAAAACTTACGGTCTTATTCATAATAAGTTATGGAACATCTAAAGGCTTGCTAAAGTCTCGTTGTCAAAAATTGGTATTCATAAACGCATTTTAGCACTAAAACGTTCTTTAAACCTACTATAAAGTTATGAAACCCAGAACCCTACTTTAACAGTATTTTAAGGAAAAAATGGCCGACTTTACATCAGCTGATGACATTTGACGTACAATGTAACATGTGCAAAAAGTCAGTTTCGTAAACAATCGTACTTCCATCGAGATTTAGTACTTATATCTCGATGCGTACTTCGAGGTTCGAGGAGCTGCAGTTGTATTTCATTTATTTTGCACTTCTGTTTAACCAATTTAGTTTATTTATTATTATATACCTACAATGCAAAATAGAAGCGAGGAAAAATATAACGCAACAAGAAATACTGTGGGACGCTGCTGCTTTGGACTGTGGAAATTACGCTTTCAATGTTTTTTACATGGCATACATGCAAACTAGGAAATGTGAAAACAACCGTAGTGGCTAGAGCAGTACTTTACAATATTGCATTTGACCGTGGATACATGTAGTTAGAAGGTAGCAATATCATGAATATCATACAAAGTCACCCAAAGAAGTTGCAAGGGGAAATGCAAATGATATTTTACAAACTATCAAGGAAACATTCCACCGAGGTAGCCCCACTTTACCAGGTTGGAGGTACACCTTCCCACTTGTGTCCGGAGACGGTTCAGGGATTTCCGTGAGGATCACGAAGTTTACACCCTGCAGGAAGATGCTCCAGTAGGATGCAGCAGTAGGGTGTGGTTGTGAAGCTGTGTCGCAAACCATACTCCACCCCCTATCCTACCCTATGTGTCCCAAAACATGCAGTCAAAGTAACCTCTGCGCTACCACTGACGACGTTGTGGAAGTGGCAAAGTTTTGGGCCAAGATCTAAAATACAGTTGTCCCCGCGACACGAAGAATATAAAGAGGAGACATTTTAGCGAGTAGTTCATTAATAAAAAGCTTATGTACAAATATCTGTTTAATTTATTTATTTTTATAATACTCTAAACTTTAATTCGGCTTCTAGAACTTGTGCTAGCAGAACATCATTTTTTAAATGTTTCTTTTCATTTGCCATCTATGCCATCTCTTCTGTAGGCCGTTTCAGTTTCTGCTATTTGTAGTGAAGCACCATCCTTACTAGTTCTACTGTCCTGAAACACAAAAGTAATGTTATAATTCTTTCTTTTCATTATCTTCTAAATACTAAAATAATTAAAGAAGTGGTGGCATAAAAATAACTAATATTACGAATACTAGTAATTATTAGTTATTGTTATGGCGGCGGTTTTTTTTTCTTACAAAATAAAGAGTTTTGTACAGGTAAACGAAGTTCTTGACATGCTTACTCAGGAACTTTGTAAGTTTTAGTAAATTGGATAGGCACCTAATTCGTAAATCATGCCAGGCCGCCCCTTTTTCGCGTTGGTTTCGGTCAGTATCAGTGTTTTTATTTCCTATCTTCTTCTTAGTGCGCCCAGAATTTGGCTACTTGTTTGGCGCCATCATCAGCGTCCACCTTCATTTTCCATTATGGAGACCCTCTCCCTGACCAATTCTTCCAAAAAGATCTAAGGAAAAGCAATGTTTAAGAAATTATGAATGTTTACAAAACAAAACTTACTTTGAACACTTTTTAGCTGTAACAGTACACACCTCGGTCAGTGGGTCGTCTTACTCATCGTCCTCCAACCAATATTCACTTCTTTGCCCTTTATTGGAACTAGTCTCCGGTATTAATTCCATTTCTTATAGATACAAAAAAAATATTCAAAAGTTTTCGCTCGCGCCTGTTGTATCAAATTCATTGACATAAAAAACCATGTTATGTCAAAACGCGTCAAAACTGACGAAACTGTAGACAATAAATTAGTTTTCCATACGTCTTATTGTCTATGGTCACAATTATTCAGTGCGTAGACAGATATTCTCGTTTGATGATTCAATATATTGACCAATTTGTTGGACGATTTCATTATAATGGCAACATATTGAAGTTAAAGGACATTTTAGTTATAGAACGTTTATGAAGCGTTTATGAATACAAAATTTTATCGAACGTTTTAAAGGCTTAATGAGCATTTTAACTAAAGTATGTTTTAAACCTTCTATAAGCTTTTTTTATGAATAAGACCGTTAGTAAATAAATAACTTTAATAAAAGAACTTTCGCAAGTCTGCTGCAAGGCTAGTTTATGTGTTTCAGTTATATTATAGATAAATGATATTATGTGTTAATATAAAATAAAGGATTACTTAAACGATAAAGAGATCTTTGTCTTAAATTTATGCTCCTCCATCTTTCCCCATTGTAATGTTATGAATTTCATTTTGCAATAAAAATACCATAGTTATGACTCGATTGTCGTAATGAACGAACTTTGTAAACCTTGCAGGTTTGTACGGAACCCTCGGTGCGCGAGTCCGACTCGCACTTGGCCGGTTTTTTAATATGACGTACCTAAATATGATTCCGATAGGTATACTATATTTACAGAATAAACAATTTAATTTCATATATTGATTGTGTGTCTAAAATGATTAAATTACAACAACCAATAATCCAAATTGACAGAAGATTTGACAACGTCTTACACTGAATACACTTTCAAATGTCGAAGACTAGTCCCCTATTTCTAAAATAGAAACATTATCAGCCATTTTAGGACGATCGCCTGACAAATCTAGGTATATTTCCTCGCTGATATGTTAAAGTAGCCACATTATACCACTGGCGGGCTGCATGCTGGGCCCCGCCACTGATATATACGTCCGCAACACGACAACACTTCCACGCCTTAAGGTCTAAACATAACGATAGGTTTTGTACAGAGTCAGCACATCAAGCTACCCGAAACTGTCAAATTTTCCAAATCATCTTTGAACCTCATGCTTTAGCGATGAAGTTGAAAATTTATTAAAAAAAATTGTCAGATTGTAGTAGCTTGATGTGCTGGTGCCTGTACAAAAGAAAGTTGAAAAAAAGGGGAAGCTATCTTGTCATATTATCCAAAACCAAATTGCCGAATCAACTAAGCCTGTTCGCAATCCTGATCAATGCTATTGGTGGTGGACCCATTCAAAAATTAAATAATCGCAATGCTAAATATTTAGACTACAGTGACTACAAATATCTGAGAAATCGGTCCGATCCGATGCGTTACATGAATTTGACGACAATGGTGCTAAAATCCTGTGATTTTAAGGCACTACAGCAGTGCGATTCTGTAACCATCTCACCGTGAAAACTTAGGTGAAGTGAGCGTGGAGTGAGCTGTCAATAGTGTCATTTCCTAGCAAAAACAAACTCACATCAATCACCTCAGTTTGCTAGGAAATTACACTATTGACAACTCACTCCACGCTCACTTCATCTAAGTTTTCACGGTGAGATTTTTACAGAATAGCACCGCTGACCCGGCAAAGTAGAGATGGATGCAGTAAATAAAACAAACGACAATAATTGCTTCTGTCTACTCTCTCGCGTGTACGACTGTACATAGTAATTTGTCCCAGGAGTCACTACTTGCATCCAAGTCAGGTAACAAGATGCATGATTACTTAATTGAAGAGTGAGTAAACAAAAATTAAAGTCTCCGCAGATGTTCATTAAAATACACCATTGACATTTCTTGAAACTGAAAATTAAATTGTACAAGAGCTTCATTTTTATTCTAAAAGTTAGTCTCAACAAAGTTCTTATCAAAATCATCAACTAGCTAAATCTTTTGCTCCGATTCTATAACCGAGCTCCAGAAGGCCTTTCTATTCCAGACAGACATACAATTTCTTTCCACATTTGTTTCAATTAGGTAACTATGTAGGTATCTTAAAAGTATCCGTAAATAGTAGATAATTATCTCTATATGTATATATAAATGTGTGTTTATGGAAAGACTGAATTAAACTTATTACAATTTGTCTGTTCTGTACAGAGCCTTATACCGCCATCTTGTTATTCAATTACATGGCGGGAACACTCGTAAAGTTGTAGCTTTTTGTGTCTCATCACGAGGTTTAACATCAGTCTTGAGGTCCGATCACTTTATACAGTTTATTTAGAGCAGTGAGGTTTTGTGAGTTGAAAACTCATTACTCAATTCTTTATTGCATTCCATATGTATTACATAGATGGTATTAATAAAAATTAAATATATTATTATTAAACTTTTTATTTGCGGGTGATACGGTTTTATAAATGTAGGAGTACTAAATGAGAATAGCTTTATTAATGTTCTGTAATTAAAGGCAGTTGACAGTATCTTCTTAGATATAGCAGATGAATTACTATTAAGTCTTTTATCAAAAATTCAAACTTATGACGTCGACTGGTTGTCACACTTCACGTGACCTAGGCTGCTGAATAAAGGCTGGGTTGTTCTTTGGCTAAAGAATTAGCATTGCCATTCATCGTGGCAATGCTGCCAGTCTTCTGGGCACGTTTCCGTATGACAGCGATGCGGACGAGTACTTCGACGCTTAAGTGTCCTTTTGTTTTTGTATTTATTTGTATAGTTAGTTCTCAGACTAATAAAAAAGTATTGGTCTGAGAGTTAGTTAATCATTTAATTTAGTACCATGTAAATAGTTACTTGTATTAAATATTGTAAAAGTTATCTTGTAAGCAAATAATGATAAACTGATTTATATACTTACGAACTTAAAGAATTATAAACTCCGCCTTTTCCACTTTATTTATATCTTTTCTATTTTAGTCCTCCCCAGTTATAACTAAGCCACCTGTAGTAAATTACTTCCATCTGCTTTAGTCGCTTTAAAAATACATCATATTTATACCACAGTTAGAAACCAAATTGGCAAAAATCGTAAGATACTGAAGCAATCTTCAAAGTAACGTCTTGCTTCCTTGAACTTGTCGTGGCAGAAAAATAACAGCCACTAGTTTGCAAGACTTAGATCTTAACATAATATAATGAGAGCTTTCAGAGAAAATGTGATGCCTTCTTTGAAATGAGTAGACAAGGTGGTTTATAGGTGAAGAGGGGAAGGCTTCCTTTCATGTCGTGGAAATTGCTATTCGGCAATCATTGTACGAGTAGCCCTCAGGAATGTTAAAACAAAGGTTTTGAGTAATGTTCCACTATTTAAGCGAGTTAATATAGGGTCCGGAGTTAGGGACTCATCAGTGGGGTAATTGCGTAACACACTAACAGTAGCAATGGCCTCCATTATCGGTTCAACGTTCAACAACATTCATTGTGTCATTTACGTGGTTGAGCAGACAAATGTTTCGAATATATGAAGCAATGGATTAGCAATAATATCCTTCAAAATGATTCAGATTGTGATTGACTATTTTAAAGTGTGTTACCTTATTAGAGCGCTGGATCCAAATGCTTAGCTCATTTTGTATTGAAAAGGACCTCTTGCGTATCGCAAGAACACGTTCTACAAAGTTTAAGAAGCATTGCTTAAATTGAAAAAATACATATTTTGTCGAATTTCCGGAATTACTTTATTAAATTTACCCATACCAAACGTGACACGTTTTTTGTCCCAGCTATCCATATATCTTAGTACCCCATCAAACAATATATCAATATGTTTTTAACATTTTGTCCATGTCCAGACACATGTACTGCGCACACGCTACCGACCCACGCTGCGCGCATGTTCGGTGCGGCGAATAATTGAATTCCTGCCATTATAGTTATAATGTTCGTATTAATTTAGCTGGAGTCATGAAATATACAGGTGTTGGGCAAGTAGACTTTATAAAGAATTAATTTGTGGGGGAGAAGTGGCTGATTAATATGTCTGGGGTAGGATGCAAATGGATTCATTTTGTGTTTATATAGGAGAGTACTTATTTTAAATTCTGCCCGCGACTTCTTCCGCGTTTTGGGGCCCCCCAGACCTACCCCGTCGCATTACATCACCTGCCCGCGCTTTCACTTCGTTTTCGGTTAGCGTTCTTTCTGACTTTATTTCTACTTTCTCGGATCCCAAGGGTCCTATCGTGATGTTAAATAACCTAAAGCCTTCCTCAACAATTAGACTATCAAATGCAAAAATATTTTTTCAAATCCAACTGGTAGTTCCAGAGATTGGCGCATTCAAACAAACAAACAAACTTTTTAGCATTATTTTTAGTGTAGATATAGATGTTGAACAAGATGCAATAACAATATTGACATAGGCTACAAAACCTGCAGTTCCCACGACTAGAGATATATGAAACAAACTATCTCAAATAAACAAAGTATAATCATGTCATGTCCCTTTGTATTTTACTGTGTGTACATAAATTATAAAATAAATAAATAAAATAAATAAATAAGAATAATGAACTACATTTTTCCAACACCATCCAACAAAGCTCCCATTCGAATGATTCATTCATTTCTATTAATTGCTGTTCCCATGTGAATGTTTTCACACACCATTTGACAGTTAATTTTCAGTACACACCGCCATCTGTCGACTGTGTACCATCCGTAAGTCCGTAAGTGATGAGTAAAAAACTACAACATGAATTATTCAAAGGTTGGTACTTCACTACCGAGTCATCGATTATGCACATGGTTTCTGCAGTATCGTAATACAATGAAAAGACAGTCTTAAAAACGAGCATTTGACCTAGGTTTATTAAATGATAAACCTAATAAAAGATCTAGAAAAATTATAACGTAGCATTCATGAATTCATAACAAGACACAATTATCTCTTTAAAAAATCTTTGCGTACCTAAGGACCAAAAAATTCACCACCGAATTTAAAAATCTTACACCTATCCTATGAACTCTTCACATTCAGCGAAAATCATCAGCATCAACAAAACCACGCTATTTAAAAAACAAACGGTGTCTCCACATAAATAAAACATCGACATCCCAGCACATCCCTGCTCCGAGTAGTTCTCCAAACGTTGACAGATGGTGAGCCGGCGGCGCTACGCGACCGCGCGATCATATTCATATATTTGACACACACTACACTAGCACAGCATACGCTAATTCATAAATCTATAACAATCATTGTCTGGAAGAGACGGAAGGGTGAATTTTGACTGGAGTTTGATTAATTGGTAAAACATACAAAGGAGATGATAGGGGCTTTGTTTTAGAAGATTCTGATATTGAAGATGCGGTTGTGGGATAGTGTGACGTCATCAAAAATCTGGTGGATGGTACTGCCAGATATAATGAAATGGAGTAAAATTCAAAGGTTCATTAAAAACAATGGTCTTGATGAACAATCAAGGGGGATGGGAAGAAGGGAAATCATAAACCAAAAAAAAATACCTTCAAAGTATTGATACTTGGAAGAAATCACAGCAAAGGAGTAGATGCTTTATGATTGTAATAAATACGAATAGAAAAGTTTATTAATAAAAAACTCTTGATTGCATTTCAGTTTCATCAAACTTGCTGGAGTGTCCTAAGTGCCCGTTCACCTGCACCTCGGATGACCTAAAGAATGCCAGTGATGCCGCAATCATCGGGACACTTACTGGCCTCAAACTACATTTTTTTTAAAGTGACACTCTGGGAGTGCCGACAGAAATGAAAACTTGAACAATTACGTGTGTATTTTTAAACGTCTTATAAACAGTAGGTTACGGTAACAGTGTCGCGAGTCTAATGGTTTTTTCCCCATCTCAAAAAATGCCCAACACGGCTAAAGAAGTTTTCTCTTCAAAAAACGAGGAAGAGGTACCATCGATACGAAACGAAAGAAGATCGAAGAAAAACAAATTAAATAGATCGTCGTAAAGCGTTATGAAGGAAAAAGAATATAGTCACAATCGTCATTAAATAATAATGATTATTACCAAACAATTAAGTCCAGTCGGATAATGAATTTCCAAATGTAACCACTAGTGATATTCAAACAGCGCGTCACCCCCTGTTATTGAGGTGCACCTCGAGGGTGACAACCCAATGCGAGGGTGATCGCGGTGATTATACACGTACCGATAAAACGCGTTATGCATGACTAAAACAGGTTTTATTGAGACATTCAAATTTTAAAAATGAATATAACTACAATGTATAATGTAACAAACAAATCATGTAGGCAAAACAGAAAAGGGAACAGTTTTTCTAAACAAACGAATCAATGGAAAGTAGATTAGATCACAAGGCACAGAATCATAATAGTTATATGCTAACCTTATGCTAACGGATAAATCTACGACATGCTGAAAAAAGAAATTGCGTTTTAATTTAAAAGAGTGTCCATGGAGCTTCTTGCCCATTCTTCGCCATAGGAATCTACTACGCTATGGAATAGTAAGATTCCGTGACAATTAAAAAGTGCCTGTGGATAGTTTAATTGAAACAAATGATTTGAGTGTAACTATGGTCACGTGGCGCAACTTGCGAAAGGACAATCTGTATAAAATTATTGCAAATATATCAAATTAAATCTCAAATCTTTGTCTTATCGAAACCATTAGACAAAACAATCAAGAAAAACATACATTTGCTTTTATATTTAAACCTACTGCCTCTATTCTTCATCAGCACTTCCTCAATTATTTATTCAAGACATTGCAAATTGTCGATGGTGCGGCACTACAACCCCATAGGTCATTGTTTTAGAACAACACTACAAAAGAGGTCTTAATCACTGCACTGCAGCTTTTCAACATGTGTTACGAATTTGTCAAGAGTTTGGGTTATTTCAATAAAATTGCAAAGGCATGAGGAAGGACAAGGTCAGTTGAAAATTCAATCAAATCGAAAATAATTAATGCTATCGCATTAAAAAAAAGCTATTAGTTGATTAGCGCACTTAGAATACAAGAGGCTCCTATGGAAGGGGCATTTTATCTGTAAATACGATTACAGTCGTATCGCGATCTAGTTTAAATATTGGCAACCTAGATATAGACCAAAAGATATAGACATCAATAACTTTTTAGTGGTATCCATCGTCTCTAGCATTAAATGGCAGCTATTGAAGATTCAATTAATTGTTTCCTCTTCAAATAACCTCCATTTGCGTCAACAAATTACATTAATAAGTAACATAATCGACCTATTTTTAAAACAGAAGCGTTACGAGCACATCAATATGTCGGAATAAAATTCGAAATTCAAAATAAGAGCGGTCGGTAGCGGCGGCGGCTCGCGACGGGACGCCTGCTTCCCGCAGCGCGCTTAACAAGCATGTTGCTTGTAGTCGGTATGTTGGCACCACTGCCTTACCACTGTTAAGATGCCAGATTGAGACGGTTGGATATGCGTGGAACTGTTTAATTAATTAGGGACATGAAGACGAAAGATGTAAGCCTTTATCATACAGCCGATACGAGGATGGTAAAAGAGAATCAAGTGATCGCAAATGGCCTTAATTTGACCCTGGTTTTCCTACCAGTTGCAAGCGTATCATGGAAGAGTCATCTAAGACAATGGCCTTAGATAACTTGCGGTACAACAAGCGCATTAAAATACAGTCTCTAACTTTCACCTTCATATAAGACAAGGAGGATGTAAATAACTTAACGATTAACAATACATAATATACTCAAATCAAAGGCAATGCTGCCAAAACTAAACCGTGGGACGTCCCACGTATTATGCCATTAGGTAATGAAGGATCGCTATAATCCCTGCTTCATAGAAATGCAGTCGCGTTCGGTTTGAGTAAATAACCGCGGGCTAAACTGAACGCACTCGCGAAACTGGGGAGATTTGAATTTCGAATTTAGATTTTGTTTTTTGCGTAGCTAACGGATTAATGACATGTCTGTTACATCGGTTTGAAGACATCATTTCTATAGTTTATGTCCGGGTGTTCGCAAAACTTGGGACCGCGAGATTAATTGCAGATTTACAGCGGCTAAATTCTCACCTCACAGACACGACGCCTTTGTCTCAGCAGTGGAAACATTATAGGCTGATTAGATTGTGTTTGTGCTAAGCAAAGTAAATATCACTCCAGTGGGATCAACCCAAACCTGTATATTGCGGTCACAAACTCAAAAATTACTACAAAAATAATTCTAACTTCAAAAAACCTAAAACCCTTAAAAACATCACGCGCGCCTGTATTCGTCAATTGTTCTTGCCAACCTCCAGCTGCGCTGCAACCGTTTCCCGCCATCAGATTCGAAAAAAGAATAGGTTCTATTTTTAATTGGAACATATTCGGATATCGGTGCGTCAGCCAGCGTTGGGTTCTTTATAGTATCGAGGGGACCGTGTAGCCTGCAGCTATTTGGTTTAGAATACGTATTGGAATAAGACAATCTGCCCCCTGTAATAACTTGGCTGCAATGAGCTCCCGGGAGTTCAGCTGCTAGTAATCGTTTATGATCTATTGTTGTCAGGAACGAGGATAGTTATCGACAGACCACCAAGGCTTCTAAAATTTTAAGTCGTCATTTGTTTTCTGTGATAGGTACTTCAGAATAACTTCCTCCGTTCCTGATCACCGCTGTATAGTCACATTCCACAGAAATACAACGCAAAGTTTGTTATGAAATTAACTAGCTACCTTTCTAAATATGTTTATTAAATTATTAAATTAAATCTACACCCATACTATAAAACCTCTATAAAAAAAGTTTCTGAAACAGTTCGCTTATTGCCAACACTAAACAGCCAGTGTCATAGTAACCATAATACCATCCAAACGAGTGTTATGAATTATAATGTTGTACTAAATTTCACTTTTTCGATCCCTTCCTTACTCATCAAACATCCACATTCTCACTACTCAATTCGTGGTATCTTTATGAATTTCAAAAAAAGAACATTGTCCTGCACGCGCGTTTCACTACCACAGCGAAGTAATTAAAAAAAAAAAACTTATAGGTTATTCAATATAGAGTTCTTACAACACTGTACAACACCCTATGGTTTCAGACCCTTTTATAGAGGATTCATATCATGGGTGTAGATAAAGTCTTGTATGCAACTGTACTTATTTACACAACAACACACAACAGCAGCTGTATTATACAACAGTTGCATAAATAACTATTATTGTTTTTCAAGTTAAACAATGAGTGGTGTCTCCGATTTTGTAAAACAATCCTCATTAACGAAGTTAACTTAACTTCAGTAAATACTGAACAGAAACAAACCTTTTAAATTCAATTCAATTGCAATGGTTTTACAAAACTTTCTAATTACTATTATTAGCTTGGAGTCATCAGAACTTTAAGGGCCAAGCAAATATTTGTTTAGCAATTATTCTAACTAGCAACTTGAAGTATGCACTATTGTCTTCCCTAGGTACCATCGGTAAGTAATTGTCAAACGCCAGCCTACCTAATCTTTCTAGTAATAAAACTGAAGAGTTTGTTGGTTTGTTTGAACGCGCTAATCTCTAGAACTACCAGTCGGATTTGAAAAGTTATTTTTGCATTTGATAGCCCACTTCTTGAGGAAGGCTATAGGCTATTTACCATCACGCTAAGACACTTAGGAGCCGATCAAACAGAAAGTCAGAAAGAACGCTAAGTGAAAACGAAGTAATAGCGCGGGCCCATGTGATGCGACAAGAAATTTCAAGCCGATGTAGTCGCGGGCAGAAGCTAGTAAATAAAATATTATTAGTTAAAATACTTGGACTTTATGTCATTTCTGCTGCCATCAGGCTAAAGTTGGTATTATGAAATGCGCTGTAAAGATTTAATTTATTCCCCTCCTCCGACACAGAAAACATAACGATAACATAAACTTATCAGAAATAATAGACTGGTCCTATGATCCAACAGACTTCAGTCTTGAGCGAGTGGGGCAATAAATAGCCCATTACTCGCTAGCCCCACAATAGGCGAGGCCAGAAGCAAATCAGCAAGCGGCCGGTACCAGGCGCCCAGATATACAAGGTAGTAGAGGTGAAGCGGGAAGGCGGGGGGCGGGGAGGCGATCCGTCAACGGCTCGCGGCGGTCACGACGACCTAAGCCGACGGACACACAGATTGCAGAGCAATAGCTTTTTGGCAAAATATTCTGGACCGAGAACACACATTGCCAAGGCAATGTTTGGAGATGCTTCTGATATTTTAGAAGAGGTCCGAACGTTTAATACTTTAAAGTAATGGAGAAAATCTTTAAATCTTTACAGATGCATACAATTCAGGTTGAATTGTATGCATCTGGGAAATAGAAATGTTTAGTCCGTGTGATGTGAAAAAGAGTGCCACAGAATAGTACTTTAGGGATTAGCCTACGTTTCATCTCTTCATGTACTGCTTTATAAGCTGGAAAAGAAATATAATATTGGCCAATCGAAGCAGAAGTAACAATAATACACTTTCAACCATTTCAACAACAGCTCTCCAAATAGATACCGTCTACTACTCAACATAGGCCTCTACAATTCCACCCATTTAGCCTCTCCTCCAGCTGCTACCAATGTCTTTACAGAACTATTTCCTTATGGAAATAATTAATACTCAACTCATAAGTACGTCCAGATGCTTTTGTCACGGAAAAACAATAAATTGAAAATGTTATTGCTCACATAAACCAGTGTGTACGCACCCGCTTCGGGCGCGCGACTGCCCGCTCGCGTGCCAGTAATTGCCCAGCGTTCCTTTTTTGAATAACTATCACGACTTTTTCGCTCCAAATACTCTTTTCTTTAGCTTTTGGTTGTTCAAGTTATTCGACGCATGCAGCCAGGCGGACGCTCTTGGATATTTCAGGCATTTTGCGTGTAATCAGCGTTGTTATGGGTGTTCCTTTGCCTCGTTCCCTGTTTAAGGGCTTTTTGAGAGTCGAAACGTCCTTAACATTTTTTTTTTTTTTTTGGGGATAATACTTTGTATGATCTTTTGTTTCGTGTGAATTTTGATACTAATTCAGAATTCTTTGTTATACCTGGGGTTTGTGATTAAGAAATTATAACATCTACAGGGTTTTATGGTCAAGCCGACGGCAAGAAAAAAATCTACCTATAGGAAAAGTTAGGATTGTCCATGGTAAATTTGACTTTTTCAATAGCTTCTTTTCCATATTTCTGAGACCATACGTACGTACTCATTTTAAATTGGTGACCACTCTGGGACGATAGTCAATTTTTAACTAAATCATAGATCCTCAGTAGGTATGTAATTTTTTTGATAATTTTTCAGTTCACAGAGTTCTATTTGCCTTTTTTATTAACCACAAACTAACATTTTTTTACCAAAAGGGTTATATTGTTAAGTTTCTAAGCCCCAAAGAGTTTGTACTCCGACGTCTAACCTCAAATAGTTGCTACCCTTTGAGATATTATTAGGAAAGTAAACATTCGTGAATCTTTGTTATTATTTAGTTTGTTTAGTTTAGCCGGTGAGATGAACTTCGAGCGTTCCTTCTCTAATAACAACTGTTACATATAATTCAGACTAATTGATGTTTCTTGAGAGCAGTGGTGGCTCAGAGGTAACGGATTTGCTTTACGAGTTGTAAGTTGTAGATTCGAATCCAGACAAGCGCTTTACTTTGTACAAATCATTTCATCACCACTGCTCTCAAAACGGTGAAGGAAAACATCATGAGGAAACCGGCATGTCCTACAACCAAAAATTCAGAGGCATGTGACATCTACCAACCCGCACTGGGCCCGCGTGATGGGTTAAGGCAGCTCCCTCTCACAGAGAGGAGGCCTGTGTCCCAGCAGTGGGAACATTATGTGGGCTGATAATGATGTTTCTTAGATTACTTCAAGGGATAGTTTTGAAGGCTTGATTCCTTGTTGAATTATTATTGTAGGTATCAATGGTACCACAGTCTGGTACTATGAGCCAATTCCACGAAACTTCTATACTTAGAGTAAGTCTTATCCTGCCAGTCTATTCTGTAAAAATCTCACCGTGAAAACTTAGGTGAAGTGAGTTAGTTTTTTCTAGGAATTGCCACTATTGACGGCGCACTCCACTCTCACTTCACCTAAGTTTTCACGGTGAGATTTTTACAGAATAGCACCGCTGAGCATAAATTTTGAATTTTTGACAGTTATCTATATTAGAACTGTCAAACGTCAATTTTATTCCACGGATAAAAGATATCTGAGTTTGGTAAAATCAGCCCTTATTTTAGGTTGTATTAGGTTGTATATGTAGAATAATATTATTATCTGGTAAGCCTTTTCCTTTTCCCCATGTAAGGGTCGGCTTACAGTCTTACCAGACGCAGGTGAATAGCAGTGTTTTACATGGAGCAACTACCTATCTGACCTCCATAGTCTAGTTACTGGGTAACACGATATGTATATCTCTTATCTCTGTTATATATCTTTTCTTTCTTTCTTCTTCTTTATCCTGCACCCTAATTGCGTAACATACTTTCAATCATAATCTGAATCATTTTGAAGGATATTGCTAATCCATTGCTTCATATGTTCAAAAAATTGTCTGCATAACAACGTAAATAACGCAATGAATGTTGTTGAACTGTCAAAATGAAATCTATTGCTACTGTTAGTGTATAACGCAATAGAAATATCTAATACATATTTTATTAAGCGTGAAAATCAGCACAAAAATTAGCTAACAAATTGTCAAGTGCGCGTAAACTGGTGTGATTAGTTGAATGAATTGTCAACAGCCAATAGCATGACTTAAAATAACTATTTTTTTTTAATAAACAAATCCTTCGATTCAATTAATTTAAAACAAATATTTTATCTAAGTAATCTAAAAATAAAAGAGAATAAACATTCCTTTTTGGAACATTTTTGCTAATTAAAATACGAGATGATTTTCTAATTCACTTTGGGCGAATACATCCCCTTTGAAGATCAAAGAAAGATTAAATGATGTCCAAATAATATTACTGTTTAATTCTTTGTGATTAGTGAGGGGACAGCCATCATATCGATAAAATAAGAAAATGTGAAATAGGGTTCCACATATTACATGAAATCGTTCGTTTTTTTTTTGCCAATCAATTAGAAATTTCAGCCAGATATTCTTTAGTGATACATGAATATTGTTTAAAAAAACCTTTATAATAAAAAAGCCTAACCTTAAAAACCTAAAAACGGTATCGAACTAAATATTTCTAATTTCATTTAAACATCGTAGTATCATTAAAGCTCTTTAAGTATTCTAACATATCGATAAAAAGCCATCACTATCACGTTTAAAAAACAAAATCAGTATAGCGGGGTGCGGTGACCCCTAGCTAATCGGACGTAAAGCTCTATAAAGGGTCCTTGAGCTAATAACAGATTTTGGGGGCAATTAATATACATTTTTTTTACTCCATTAGTCTATTGTATATGTCATTCAGGCTTAAATCTTTAGACTTGGGGGCGGTAAAATTTTTACATCTCTTTTTAACGACGTACCGTCGTAAGGGCAAGTAATGGATTGAATCAGGATGGTAATTATATAGTGCAAGAAGCTGAAAAACTACACAGGCAAAGTTAATAAAATTGATATGGGACCACCGCGCCACAAGAATCACGTAAATCAGCCCAGTTATCACGGAAAAATCGGCACATACATAAATAAAAAAACCAACCAAATGCATAACCCCTTCTTTTTTTTTGGAATTTCTTACGATTTCAAAGAGGAAACAATAAGATTCCCTACTAGTCTACTCTATTAAGGTCGATTTCATAACCGAGATTTCTTTATGTCAATATGAAACAAGGAGCGTCTACTGCTGGTCATAGAATTATTCCCGTATAGTTCTGTACTGGTGGCCTAAAAAGGCCACTTTAGCAGTATCATAAAAGTATAACATTATGAACCAAAATGGACAGTTAACTGTTAAGTTAATCGTATCAAATCCCATTGGTGAAGGATTTATCAGTTTTTTTTTTTGTCTGTGCTAAAATACCAATCAATCCAATCCAAATCCAATCGCAATCTCTTTTGATTATACCTACATAGTGCAGCGAAAAAAAGAAAAACACGGACTGTCTTCGCCATATTATAATTCATAATGTTATCCTTTTATGATTCTGCCAAAGAGACCTTCTTAGGCCCCCAGTTCACTAACTAAAAATAAAACGAGAATATAAAACAAATGTAACCGATCGATTTTATCCAAAAAATTATAAAAATAAACTATGCTTATAACCCAACCACACACCTCATTCATTCAAAAACAAATCAATATGTAAGTAATCAGTATTCGCAAAGGGTTCAACAATGGTACGCGTTTGGTGACAATAGAACCTGTCCACCCCAACACCGCCCTAATACGTTGGTATCAAAAATTGTGCCAATTTTGAACCGATGCGGTGCATGGTGTTCCGTCCCTATGCAAAAGCACAATCTTCTTACTCCTAACAAGTATTTTAAACTTTTTGCTGATTAAAAGTCATGAAGTTATCTAATTTATGTCTAATCTGTAGCCTGATTGTAATTTTGTAAAACAGATTTATGTGAGAGCTGCTGATCTGTGTGTTCTAGTATCTTCAAATTGTTCAATACCTATAACTACTCAAAAGAATGCACACGACGTACAGACGCCAGCACATCAAGCTACTACAATCTGTCAAATTTCTTTAATAGATTTTCAACTTTATCGCTAAAGCATTAGGTTCAAGGTTGATTGGGAAAATTTGACAATTTCGGGTAGCTTGATGTACTGGCGTCTGTACAATGAATCGCGCGTCAGTGAACAATTTGACCTTGTTTCAATATAATGCGAGGTTGTAATGGTTTTGTTACCAATATCGTGTAGCGTACTGTACAGAGAACTTCGTTTGAATCATTATCTAACAATACAAAAAACAATTAAATATCTAATGAACCTTCGTAAACCCCACTGGTGAAGCACCACATGACCCCACGTCTACCACCCCAGTACGTTGGTTCTCATAATTGTGCCAATCTAGCGCCACAGCGGTCGCCTTAACGTGATTATGTATATCTGTGGTTCCATCGATTGTCATGCGTTTAGGTGGGGTGGAAACGTGTAATTTAGGGTTTTTTGTGATAGGTACTTTTTTGTTTTGTTATAATGATACACTGATATGAATACATCCGTGGTACTTTTAAAGTCGCTAAGATACATGAAACACTTTGTGAAAACCGCTTGCGCTGGTACGGACATGTTATGATGCGAGATAATGACCATATGACTAAAATTAAAGAGTCATAAATATAGAAGATGGAAAAAGGCCGTCGACGATCACCAATAACTTGGCTACGAACAATAAAAATTGACATGATACTGAGCAACACACCAAAAAAAGACAACTCACAACCGTACATGTGACTAAAATACTAGGAGGGCTGACCGCAAATAAATTATGATAATATCAAAGAGAACGAAGATAATGATACACTGATCAAAACTTTTGCAACTGTTTTGGGTATGGCTTCACGTAAATAATGTTTTAAATAAAATAAAATACCAATCTATTTTTAAACTGAAAATGATCATCAAGGGTCCTCTGATTTTAAAAATACGGTGTTCGTTGATGTCTTTTTCACCACCGAATCATAACAATGATATCCAACATAATCATGATCCAAAACAAATAATGATTATTGTTATTTTTGTCTGTTGTCTTTTATGGGTATTATTTTTTTATTAGGTATTCATTTGTTTTGTTGTCATCTTTGTTTCCTTTCTGTGATTTTCATGTTGTATATTTTGATTTATTTTAATATATTCTCTGTGTCAAACGCTGTATCTACTTAGTTACAGTTCGTGCCACGTAAGAAGAGACTTGACCCCACCTCCCCGCCTCTTTCCGCCGCCCCGATGACGCCCGGTCCCCGTCCCGCACCGGGCGTCATCGGGGCGGCGGAAAGAGGCGGGGGTGGCGGGGTCAAGTCTCTTCTTACGTGGCACGAACTGTATAAGAGAATGAGGTAGTCTCCTGTAATTGAAGCGCACGCTAATATTTGTCTCTGTTCTTGTAAACTTGCATGGCATTGTGTAGCCTGTGTTGAAGATTTAAATATATAAATAATTAATAAACAACTTTATGTGTGCGGTGAATGCTTATACGAATCCCGCACCCCCGGCCATAGGCAGAGGTGGAACACCGCGGTGGTTTTAGCCGGTAAGAGTCTGGCATGCCCCTCTGTCACTCCCACGATGGAAGAAATCCATGAGGATTTCCACCGAGCACAAAAAAACGGGCAGAGATACATCAAATCTTAAGACGTTGTTCATGCATGAAGCCGTTATAAACATAGGCCTCGAAGAAAATCGTATACAGGCAGGAACATCGATGTGCAACCTGTTACCAAGATGCAATACATGAATCTGGACCAAAAAAAAATTACGCATAGGGCGTCAAAAAATTTCGTCGGTTGTTAAAAAAAAGTTTGCCATTCCATACATTTTGACCGCGTAGGAATTGCACTTTTTAATGAAAAAGCAGCTTTTTTTATAACCTATAATTTTTTTTTCCCTAGGGATCTAAAATCATGTGCTGATTACACGGTTACAGTTTGCGCGTCGATATTCCTGTCACCCTATATACTCGTAGGCTTCTATCATTTTTTACACTTAAAAAAGGTCTACCAAGAAGTAGCGTTTCTTTCAAAGATCAACGGAAGTATTATCACAGGACGAACCTGGACGGTAGGTACAATCAGCTCCACATTTATTAAATTCTTCGCCCCACATGAAAACTTAATCGTAACGCCATAGAGAAGCAACTCATCACCACAGACAGCTATTTATACAGCCAATAGAGACAAACCATAGAGAAAGCCGGCGTGTAATAACTGCTTATAAATCAACTGTTATCTATGACATATCGACAGTCGATGTATCGACGGCACGCCACTAAAACTTAGCGCGTGGGCTAGTGAGACGTTAGGCAAAGGTTTATGTGGAAGAGAAATAGGGATGGCGTCCGTATCTTATCGATAAAGATCGATGTTATTAATTAGGACAGTTTAACAGTCGCTTTTCTTGTATGAGAATAAATGGTCGCTCCGAGGCGGACTCGGGCAAAAGTTGAAGAGACAAGAAAATTCTGTATTGCAAGAATTAATTAGTCTTTAGAGCGAGTCCTAACGGTCACAGAAACACACGTGTCCATAATGAAGTTAATGCTTACAAGTTTGTGCTGAGCTGCTACAAAACCTAACAAAACTAAGCAACGTGATGTTTCCAAGTGTACACAGGTATCATATACTCTTATAGAAGGCCACTATTATACAAAAAGAGAAGACATGTGATTTTGTAACTGATCGTCATGTCTGCTTATTACCTGTCACCTTACCAAGTGAAGGTGAGGACTAACTTGCAAATAATTGTCTTTGGTCCTCTTGGATTTAGTACCTCTGGATCCCATCTAGTTTATGAACCCGAGGGGGGTTCATAAACTAGATGGGATCCAGAGGTAAAATCCATAAAGTAGAAGACAGACTAAAGATTTGAGTTATTTATCAACTCTTCCTACGTGCCTACGGCCCATTTAGGACGAAATGCAGAAAATCAAAATAAATTATATTTTCATTCTGCAAGTCGTCCCAGGTTTTTTTTTGTATGGAACTTTAAACTTTATCAACGTTTGGTACAGTCAGCAAGACAAGATAGAACATTTTTTTTTAATTTTTAGTTTTTACTTTCGGGTTATTCATAGATGATTAAATATTTTGTAACAAATTTTATTTTTTTATTATTTCCATACTAACACTTTTGCTACTGATTGTACCTTTTCTCATTTTGATAGTAATTTGATGATTGATTAATGTGACAGGACTAAACTAAAATTTATATTCTGTCCTTTTCTTAATGAAATAGAAAGAAAAAGATGCACTGAACTTAAATTCAGTTTAGTTTGTGAACAACAGAATCGGCACCATTATCATAAAATTTCCTCTAAACAGCACATACCTCTAAGCATCATTACGTCACTCCGCCCGCGCCTCCCGCCGGCCAGCGCACGCGCCGCTCTAATAACTATAACCGAGCGACAATTACGAGCACACGATCGATACACACCGTTACTCGATGCTTATCTGCACCACGGTAATGATATATACAGTAGGTCGTCTTCATACAAACGGACGAAACGCGGGCTATACCTACGCGCTTCGATCACCGTGTGCGCTCAGGCGGCTCGGAGTCGCGACTGTGCAACAGTGACGAACGGACGGTGTGTTGTTTTTTATAACAATAACCGCGCGATTTTTTCACTAAAAATAAGTTCAAGTACATATTTAATATGACGAGTAGGCGATATTGTGCTGTTTTTGGTTGCATGAATTCGTCAATAACGCATCCAGAGATAGCTTTTTTTACATTACCTGGAAACTCTGAAAGGTAAGACTATTTTACTTACTAGTGGGTAGGTACATAATGTGTGTCTTTTTAATGGATAAGTATTTCCTATTACCTCCGGAAAAAAAGATGTCTGGATTAATAAATAAAGTGATTAAAGTAAAGGAAAGTGATAGACACGAGTGAAATAGGTAGTTACAGGCGGTTCATGAATCATTATACGGTAGGTACGCTTGTGTTAAAACCTCGGGGCATGTGTGTTTTGTTAGTTTGTATAATTCAAAGTAAAGACGTGGTTTTTATTATTAATAATAGTTGTTTATTGTACTGTGTGTATGAATAATACTAGAAAAAAATTGGTTGTCTGTAAAGTCGATTTACGGACGATAGTTTAACGTGACAACATCATAACAAAACATTAATGAAATGATTGCATACTTTTATGAATAAAATTAATTATTTTTATTGAATAACTTTTACTGTAATAAGAATAACTGTTTCATGAAATCATCATTCTTTGGACTTACATGGTCTTAGAGAGTTGTGTTGATGACTTTAATGATTATAATTCTGTAATAGTACATTACGATATTAGTGCGTTAAGATGTTATAACCAATACGCACGTATATCGTACGACGTTTTTTAACACATTTGCGAGGAAACAGAAAAAAAAAACATTTCACAATACAAGTACAAAGAAAAGAAAATTTGAGAAAAATGGCGCGAGGATTATTTTCTGCCGTGGCTGCGTGAAAATGTTGGCAAAGACACTAGAGCATGCAGCCAAGTTTTTAAATTACCGAATAAACAGTTTTTTTTAATTTTAAATAAAATCAATCTGTGAATGCACACTTGCTTTCCCGCCATTTTAACAGCGCGCCAGTGCAGCGCTGCCTACTGACTGGCGCCGCGCGGCGATTAGTTCGAAATTTGAATAACAACAGCGCGCTGCTCACTAGCTGGAGTCGTGCGGCGGCGATCAAAACAACACGCATTTTTATTAAACACTTCCTATTCAATTCACAAAGTATTTTATTTGTTTATATAAAAAGAAGTAGGTATATTTATTTATTTATTTTATTATTTATGTACACACAGTAAAATACAATAACAAAACTAAATGGAAACACAAAGTAGGCAAATGTAATTAAAATACTGGAGGCGGGCAGCCCTATCGCATGTTTACGTACCGCGCGGCTGTAGGCATTTACATCAAGGTTACGGCCGAGATACAATACTGTATGTCTTTATACTGTGTCTGCACGTACGACAATTAGCATAGTTGATGCTGATGTGAGTGCAGGGTACACGGGTTGATTCGAGTTTTTTGGAGATTTGAAGCATTGTTGGTGTCAATATATTTATTTATTTATTTATTTATTTTACTATTTATGTACACACATATATAAACAGATACGAAATAATCAGAACAGAAAAATAGGTACAAAGGTGATGCTTATTTAGCTATTATTATTATTATTTATTATTATTTAGCTATTTAGCTATTTATATAGCTTTCAGATATGTACATTTTCACCATTTTCGCTGCTTAAATTCGCAGGACGGCTCGTAACTTTTTATTATTTTCGCACTGATGTCTCAATGTTTATGCAAAACGTGGTTATTATAAGAGATGGAGGTTTCAAGTGAATCAAAGGTAATACAGAGAGAGATGAGAAAAGTTTAGAACTCAATAAAATCGGCTACACTAACCGCGTAGCACGACCACTTCTATCTCTATTCTGCGAATATGGCGCCTTTTTTCCAAAATTTTTGACGTCTCCCCGTAGAGCGAGATGTCATTATGTCTTCCGTTTCTTTATTAGTCATGCTGCACGTGCTGGAATCATTGGCAATACATTCTAACAAACTTATTCGTTGTTACAGTATCTGGAACTCGCTAAAAATCCAAGCTATCCATGAATTTGCCCATAAATTAATCAAATCTACGCAAATTTACCTCCAATAGCCAGCAGAAGCACTGCTACTAACAGAAGCATTTCTCCGAAGCAACTCGTGGACAGGTACAGACGCCAGCACATCAAGCTACTACAATCTGTCAAATATCTTTGATAGATTTTCAACTTTATCGCTAAAGCATAAGGTTCAAAGTTAATTGGGATAATTTGACAGTTTCGGGTAGGTTGATGTGCTCTGTACACTAACAGTGCGTTAAATCTCGAACCTGTGTTATTTATTAGTGCGACGCTTATCTAAATCCCGCCAAGCCGTGGGACGGGAAGACATCGTTTAATTTCTGATGTCATTATGCCATACGTCGGAACGTCTTATTTCTTTACGATCTATGATCGGCACAAGGCTAACGGAAAATTCTGCCTTTAACTTTCAAAATAAATTTTTAATGAATCCCTCTGAGGGCAGAGAACCAGAAAATAGAATCATCATCATCATCATTTCAGCCAAAAGACGTCCATTGCTGGACATAGGCCTCCACCTCCACTTCGACCGGTACTGTGCTTCTCGCATCCAACGGGTTCCTGCGGCCTTCACAAGGTCGTCGGACCACCATGTGGAGGCCTTCCAACGCTACGTCTTCCGGTACGCGGTCGCCACTCCAGAACCTCTCGGCCCCACCGGCCATCTGTCATGCAAGGAATATGCCCTGGCCACTGCCACTTAAGTTTGGCAATTCTTCGGGCTATGTCGGTTACCTTGGTTCTCCTGCGGATCTCCTCATTCCTGATTCGATCACGCAGGGAAACTCCAAGCTAAATAGAAAATAGAATAAGCAAGTTGAAGTGGCAAAGGGTCGAACACATTGACCATAGAACGGACTACTTGGGGTAGACGAGTTATTGACTAGAAACGGTGGAAACCACGAAGTAGCAGACACGCATAGATAGGAAGACGCCAATAGGCCAGCGGCTAGGTGGAACGACCATATTCGCAGGTTGGTTCGTTGTAGTCAATGTGAGTCGAGTTAAATGACGTGTGTGATTGAGACTATTTCTAACAGTTGACTTGATGATGATGATAAAAGCTGCACATTATAAACGGCTTTCTAAGCACACAGCCGTTTCAATAGGTACTTGACTTTACACTGTTTATTACTTCTTGTAAAACACAGTGCAAAAACCTGAAACATGCATATTGTGATCAATACTTTCATGAGAAGTGGCCATCATAGTAGCAACATAAGAAAATGTACAGAGAAAATTAATGGAAACGGTTCTCCCCTGCAACAAAATACTACGTAAGCAATTACGCAATCGAAAAATAACTACCTTCATCCACAGAACTATTAATTTCGCGCCAAAATTACTCCTTTAACCATAGACAACTGCATGAAACGTCATAAATTATTTTGATTTGCACGTCAAAGACACGGGCAATTGTTTTTTATTCCAATGCATGTTTTAATGTATGATTAGATAATTATATAGCTGGCCTTCCTTTGATTTGCAATAAATTACTGGCTGATAATCAGGCAATATTATGAGCTATTATAGGAAGGATATCATTGACTTACATGACGTTAACTGCGTCGAGTTTTGCGATCAAGCTTAACACGTTGGCGGACACGCCGGTTATGACAGTCGTTAGGAACTTGCGCAGAATGACGCGCCGGTTATACCCTTCGATATTTTTTTGTACTCTAGAAGCACAACTGCTTTAGCAGACGAATTTCCATACTGCTACCATATAGTTCATCATCAAGTGCCCCCAAATTAAATTATTCGAATTGCTAGGTGTCACATAACATGTCTTTTTACCGCTTCCAACGTACTACTACTTGGAACATTTGTGTGCGCACTCACACTGACGCAGCGGTCATAGCAGCGGCCATTGTATGAGAATTTGTTCGGTTGGCCGCCGAGTGCCCCGCTGAGTGCACACGTCGGGAACGTGATTTACACGCGGTTTCTGATCAACGTCTATGGTAAGTAGAATTGGTTTTTATGATTAACTAGTTACATATTGTTAGTAATATTTAAATGAAACGTACTTTAGAACATAATAGGTAATGGATATAAATACAAATATTTCATAAATCATTATTATTATAATATAAGAGGTTTCAAGTTCAACAAATGATTTATCCTAAAATATTGATGTAAACAACTTCTACTTATACGTTCTACTTTTCAGATGTCTCGACAACGACCGAGTGGAGGTAAACCAAAAAATAATGATCCATTCGAACGGGAAAATGAACGCATTATGAAATTGTTCAATGATACCTCATCAGATGAGCTATCTTGTGGTTCAGAGGAATCTGAAATATCGAGCAATGAAGAACTTATACAAAGATCGGTATCAAGTCAAAGCGAAGAGTCTGATCATGATTGTGATGGCGAATATGGTTCATATCCAATGAAGATAAAGACGTAACGTTTGGAGCAGGCGAAGGCTATAGCCGGCGCGTCCTATTTATATAGTCAAAGACTACATACCTGTGACGTAACGTTTGGAGCAGGCGAAGGCTATGGCCGGTGCTGTCTTATTTAAATACTTTGTCTTTTTTACCGGTGACAGTACGGCTAAAGCCTTTCATACAAAAATCGTGTGTCAAGATAGGGTTACAAAATCAAGCAAAGTGTCCGCGAACGTGTTAACTTCAAATTCTTTATTTAAAATTCGTTTTGGAATATTTTACTCTTCGATCAATAGTACTTTACTACCGAAAAACAGAGCAGACCTTTTTTTTGCAGGAGGATGATGTCGAATTTTGAGCTATTTCAACGCTAGGCAAGTTTATAATCATGAATAGATTTAAGTAGCTAATTAGTTGTCAGCAGTTTTTTGAAGACTCCTACGTTTTAACTTTCCTTTCGGATTCGAATACGGTCATTTCGGACGACTGAGCTAAGCTGGTTCTCCAAAAACATTTTCAGTTATCTTGGCCAGGCCTTGTAATAAAAATTATTTAAAGAAATTTACATAATATAAGCTAAACTACAATAATATTAAAAAAGTGAGCCGTCACGGGACGCCTGGCAGATGTGAAACATCGACATTATTTTGTAAAAGTAATATGATTGAAAATAACAGATTGCGATATAAACTAAATATGGCATAATGATAAAATAAAATATTACGATTTCGCGATTTTTTTTTTAATCGCAGTCAATTGCGCATGGCGACGCGTCGCCACACAGTACACAAGACTGTGACTGTATATATACACCATCATATAGCGTGGCGACGCGTCGCCACGGCATGCGTCGCCACGCCAGAAATTTGTTTTACATGCGGCTGTAGATGTTTCACATCAAAATATGTAAGTACTTAAAAGAATATTAATAAATTATCATTCATAGGGCATCAAAAAAATCGTCCGCATCGCTGTCAACAGGCACAGCGCCCAAAAGGCTGTTAGCATAGCCACGTTGTATGGCGATGCTGATTCTTTGGCCAAGAAATAAGCCAGCCCTTTGGTCACGTGAAGAATCGACCAACCGCTTAGCGATATAATTAACTATATGGCCTTAAATAATGTTCAAACTAATACGTGTAGTTCTGACGTCAGTCATCCTCATAGCGTAACATAAGCTGCTCGGGTCAATGATTATGACCTATTATTAGTTTATTGCGTAGGCGGCTCAGGGGGTCAAACGGTGACAAATTACCTACCTTTCCGCGTAATTCACCTGACAGGGTAATAGACACGCACAGATTATACAATTTGCATAGATAATTATGCAAGCCGTGCATCGTTGCAAGGCAGTTATTTATAAGGTTTGACTATTATTATGAATTAAAATTGTGTTTGGAATCCGAGGGGCAATCCTCGTATTTTTAAGAACGTTCGCATTCTAATCTCAATCTGTCAAAAATACAATCAATTTCCCTACATTTTTGACAAGTTTTTGACATTGATTGTCGCTGCGATTGCTGAGATAAAGTACGAGAATTAGCCTTCTGTTGTTTATGTTTTGTTTATGATCTGCATTGTTATATATTGTTTGATAGAATGGGAAACTTAATCAGAAATATTGCAAAAATTTTTTTTATGCAATCTAAGCTATAACTTGATGTAATTGGATACAGCTGAGATGAGAATGCTGAGAGGGATGTGTGGTGTTCCAAATGAATATAGAAGAGGAAGTCTGTAGGTAAATGGCACGGGTGACTGAAAATTTGTGTGGAAATCGGTTGTCAAGGTATGGGCATGTGATACGGAGGAATGAGGAAAATGTCGTGATCAGAGGTTGAATACGGATGGATGGCTATGAGAGTAGGGGAAGACCAAAAAAACGATAGATGGACCATCTGAAAGATGATATAGCTAGAAAGGGGTTGACTACCGAGATAACGACTAATAGAAAAGTATGGAAGGAAAAGACAAAGACAAATCCCAATACCAATCTATTTGGGGCCAAATAGATTAGGATTTTGACGTGACAACGTCTAATAAATCGATGAAGCTGGCTGCACTCTCGAAAAAACATGACTCATGCATGTAGCGTTACCTCGCGGCCTCGCTCTGTAGCGTGGAGGCGTTCCATGGCGGCTTGAAGTGCAAGCGAATATTAACAAATGCAATGCAACTATTCCATCAGTATTTTCTTATGACGTTGTCACGTTCAACTATCGTCAGTAAACCGACTTTACAGGCAACCGATTTTTTTTTTCAGGATGGGAAGTCATCAAATGATGAATGACTAAAACACACCCGTGTTCCTTCTTTAGCCCTTTATGTTCCGAGCCAGCGGAAACCCTTTCGGACAATACCGCTGACCCGGCAGAAATAGATTAGGATTAGAATAAGAGAATGATGATGAACTTGATGCTCTTATGTTTTTGTATCGGGACGGAAAAGCATGCAATAAGTTAGTAGAACAGTGAATATTTATGTTTCTATCTTACAAATTTACACATATCAAACAAGAGTGTGAAAACTTCACCTACGCAGCTACGCACAAAAAATCTAGAGTAGAGGTCAAATCTATGGCTTTAATAACATACTCCTAATGGCTATTACAACGCCCATAAGAGAAAGCAGCCTCATTAAATAATAAAAATATTATTACTCGCTCGTGGCGTCGATTAAATCGATGACTGGCATTATTCGACAAACTTTCGAAGCTCATGTTCGCAACTCAACACATTAAAATAATAAATATTCAAAAAAAGAATTTGGCGCCATGACACTCACGAGTCAAAGAGGCCGCGGTGCCACAACCGTTCAGAAACGCACTCAATAAATTACGACGCCTAATCACCCTTAATTGGGATGTGTCGTGACCCAACTTAACCTCAGGTCGACAAATAAGAACAAAATAATGCAAACATAATGATACGTGCTGGCTGGACGTTACAACTTTTAATTTTCGAACGTTAAGCCCGACGTTCGTGGACTGTAATTATCGTCTTTTCCGAACTTTAAGTATAAGGATAGAGATATTAATAGTCTGTGGTGTTTGTTTTTTTTCTTTGATTTATATATTTTTATAGATTCGGTGAAATTAGTGGTTTGTTACAGTTTTTGTTGTGCCGCTAATGGTTATAAATGTGTGACCGTAATAAAAATAATATTTAGGGACGATGCTCTAATGTCCGAATGTTTAAATGCGTGTGGTCATGTTTTAAACTCGCGTGTCACAATACTAGCGCCAGCGATAGGAGTAAAAATCAAAACCACTTATTTTTTATTTTGTTTGTAGATTCCCACAAATCACCTTGGTTTTCAGGACAGACTCGAAACGGAAAAGTGATTACAGTACCCGGCGATAAATATTGCACATCGACCTTTGGATAGAGACAGTCGGCTAATTTCTTCTTCGTAGAGCGTTATCTCTGTCGCACGAAATACAAACAGCCCGGTATCTATTAGGAGCTGTTAAAACAATTATGATTTGCTTCTTTTGATAATTATTTTTATTCTTTGTATAAAATGGTTTTGTGTAAGGTCGATTTGCAATATTTATCGCCGGGTACTGTAGTTACCTTATGCTGCTGAATGACTCTATAACTTAAGATTATGATATATTATAATATTGATTATAGTCTGGAACTTTAGACTGTTGTATAATACTTATTAGGTGTGTACCTATGTACAGACGCCAGCACATCAAGCTACTACAATCTGTCAAATTTCTTTAATAGATTTTCAACTTTATCGCTAAAGTGTAAGGTTCAAAGTTAATTGGGAAAATTTGACAGTTTCGGGTAGCTTGGTGTGCTGGAGTCTGTACAAAAAGTTATGGTTTGTACTCTTTAACCTTGCTATATTTTCTTTACAAAAGCTGTTCGGTTCAAATAAATAGAATTCAATACTTTTGTTTTATCAAGCTTATTCTTTCAACATAGACCCTCAAGTCACTAGATGCTGCTGATTCTTGGCTGAACCTATATTTTGAACACTATTGTATGTAGAAATAATACTACTATTCTCATTTTTATTCCCAGGAGTGAAACGGACGAGGGTATACTTAGACCAACATTTATTCAGAGAAAATAAATGTCTTAAAAAATCTGTGTGCAGGTGGATGTTGCCATAAAAAACTAAAGTAATCCATAACCACCTCTTACACGATGACAAGAAAAAAATGTTTTTTAACCACAGACCTATAGACAACAATAAATCACCAAATTATACACCATTCAAAGACAATAAATCATTTAACATATTCCATAGAGTAGATAATGCTGCGATTTGCATCGCTTTCGTATCGCTAATTGAGCAATTCCATAGATAAATAGATAAAACACGGGTACACCCTAAATTATGCGTATTATTTGCATATTATTATTATAACTGTGGGGTGACATTATTAGTAGTGTGCAAGTGAATGGCAGAAGAACAAGTTTGCGAAACAGTTGAATTCGCTAAGGTCGACACTTGGAGCGCTTTGAACGAAAATAAAAATAAAATTAGTTATAAACCTTGGTCTTGGTTTGTGATAACATAATGAGAAAAGGTTTCAAGAAAAGAAAAGGTTTCAAGGGACATTCCTGTATTCCATTCTATTATAGAATGGAATACAGGAATGTCGTATTTTGTGGCAGGCGAACATTGTCAACTCAAATACGCTATGCCCTGATGCAGTAGCTAGAAAGGATATCCCAAAGACCATTTTTCATGTAAGCACAACGATAAATACCTTATCTTTTCATAATACCTTCCATCCCCAGGCGGATACTCTATATGCCTAAAGGTTTCCACAGCTTTCGAAAAGAGAACTAAACGGAAGAGAAAGAGTCTTGGATAAATGCTTCTCCACTTCAGTTCAAACGGTTTGACTAAACAGTTCACACTAGATCACTAGATTTACCGAACCAGGCAAGCCCTTAACATCTGGCAATGGACGTCGGCAGCCTAACTTGCCCTACTGCTCTCCATCTGTCCTATAAACCAAAAGTACAAACAAAACACAACCCCAACTACATCAAGTTAAAGTTCAAATTCCCCCATCCCAATCACTCATCATTTCTCTAAAGAACAATACAGTTTCTTCATCTAACCACTCTCCCCAGAGGGCGCTACAGTCGCACGGGGACATTTATGCAGATCTTGTAATGACGTCATTGATGACGCGGGATCGCATGCGCAAGATAAACCGATAATAAATATTAGTTATGCATAAAGTTTTGGGTTTATGGGCTTCTTTTTAGGGATTAGAAGGGTGGCAAATCGGGTTTTGGGGTTATGGTAATGTGCTAACTTTTATAAGCATTGTGGCCTGTATTCAAGAACAATGATTTGCCATGTATCTACACACTCAGATAAATTATAGGTTACTTCACAAAAATCTCCACTATTTCTGGGTTTTTAATCAAGAATTATGACTGAGCTTTTGCAATTATTTTTTTTATTTTTTCTGCTTATTGTTACCAAATTCGATCATTCAAAAGAGACCATCGTGTTCTCGAATGACGACTGTCTTTTGTTTAGCAGAGTTACATTTTCCTTCAGACTACCATAAAATTAGAAATGTTTGGGCTTGCTTCAGAGGCCCTAGCTAGCACGAACGTGCCACGTAGACGTAACGTAAATTCGAACGATTTTTGAATCGAAAATACAACTATCCTGCAGCATTTTGTTTAAAAAATTTTAAACGAGTATGCATAATAAGTACCTATCCATATAGATATGAATATGAATAAAGTCTTAAAACTAAGTGAAAATTGTGTGCGAAATGTATATTTTTTCAATAATAATATCATTCGAATTTACGTTAAGCCAGTTTCGCGTTCTTGCCAGTTCCGTAGAATGATAGTTTACATTACATACTTTTGTAAAATTTTACCATTTCATATTTACTTACTAGCGACACACGTCATACGCACAGAGGTACAAAACTACT
The DNA here is from genome assembly GCA_927399505.1 of Luperina testacea. Lineage (NCBI taxonomy): Eukaryota > Metazoa > Arthropoda > Insecta > Lepidoptera > Noctuidae > Luperina > Luperina testacea. The sequence continues at coordinate 6,594,239 of OV656777.1, read as the reverse complement.
GCCACACCAAAAATAATCACCTACTGCCGTCCACAATAACTGCATACAATTTAGCCACGTAGGGTGCTAACAGGCTTATATCAGCAGAATTTGTCCCGCAGTCCCCTGAGAGGCTAGTCTTGGGAAACGGACGGAATACGCGATCGCCTGATCGCCCTCGCTGAGAACAAAAATCAACAAGGGTTTTGTGAGCCGTGTTGTTCATTTTTGGGTGGTAAAGATGTGGGAATTATTGGATATGGTATACGTATATACGTATGTAGGTAACTCATGATGATCACCTTTTTTTTTCAGGATGGGAAATCATCAAATGGTCCCTCTCTGAGTGGAGCGGAAGGGAGTGTCAGACTCTTACTGACTAATACCCACCCGTGTTCCTTCCTTAGCCCTTTATGTTCCGGGCCAGCGGTAACCCTTTCGGACAATCCCGCTGAGATGATGATCACCTGAAAAGTTCCTCAACAGTTATTAGTGCTTTAAAGGATTTGATTTGATGCTTGATTTCTTGAGTGACTTTATAGTAATAGGACACATTATTACTTTTGAATTAGTTTCTGCAATATACCTAGAATATGTCACATATATGCTTAGGTATAAGCAGAACAGTATAACAAAGACGCAGTCAACATTATGTTTAGGAGAATAATTTCTTAAATGCACTTCGTCAGCCTATTAACTAACCCAAATAATGTTATATTTAGCCATTTTTTTAACATCTTGTAATGTTGTATTTCATTGTGATATTTTTGTTAAAGTTTTAATTGTAATTTCATGAAAAATCTTAAAAATAAATTTTCTGCGGGATAGGCCTAGCTTAGTGCAGGAAGTCTGGAAATTGTTCTTGTGTTAAATTCTAAGAAAACTTTTACTAATAAACTAAACGTACTCGTAAATTCAGATATTTTTCTAACTTTTTCTTATAGATATACCGAACTGTGCTCAATTAAACAGCCGCATCCACCCCGCCTGCACTCCGCTAATCCTCTGAGCGGCCGAATGTCAAGCGTCACTCAATAAGAGAGCTGTTGACGTACAGGATTACGTGCACAACACTCTCCTATATGAATATCTGTATTTGTTTTTCGAGGATATTAACTGTGAACTCAGTTTTGTGTGAAAAATCAATAATTTCACTAGAATCGGAACCAAAAGCAGAAAATTTAAGTTACCTAATTATTGGACTGTTGCAGCGGTGGTGGCCCAGTGGCACAGATCGTAAGCCCAGTGGTAACTAAAAAGTCAATTCTAAGAACCAATTTTTCTAGAGATGACAATTCCTGGAAGAAGTTGCAAGTTGGAAAGACATAGGAGTGTAGACGTGGTACGGGACTACAAACGATATCAGCTCAATACCTACTTAACTTCACCGATGCTCCCCCATACTGTCAAAATTTAATATACAACCGACCTTATTACGGTTAGTACTTATTAGCTTACCACCCTATCTTGATGAAGTACCCTCAAGTGCGGGTTAATAAAGGGCGCATTACTGTGTAAACATGGTCACGTGGCCACCCGCCGGCGGTCACGTGACGCCCACAGACTAGATAGAGATCTCTCGCGCCAGATATTATCTGTGACTGATTTCGCGCGCTTTTTCCTGTCAAATTAGGCAGATCTGTTTTTGATGGACTATGCCTATTTGGTTGTGGTTCTTTGGCAGTGACGTCGTAACGGTAGTGAGCCATTGGCCCATCTTTGTTTCATGGATAGCTTGCTGTTTTCCTGAAAAATTGAAGACGTTTCCGTTTTATTTTGCTTTAAGACTAAAGGATTCAGTCAAATGGAAAATCCGGCTTTACGTAGAAGGCAATTGAAACCATTAACAGGATATTTTGGAAACCATCGTTATTACAGGAAATAAAAGCTGTCTTATAATATGGATCTTGCCTACTAAATCCTGCAAAAAACATATTTCACAAAATCGAAAATAACCATCGAATAAAAAAATTGCACAACACATGGCATAACACTAAAATGTGGCCTTCCCTGAAGCTACGACCAATCCTGTCAAAACAAATGGCAGCTGATTAATAAAGAAATTAAAAAGAAATTGAAGCTTCATAAAATCTGCTAACAGCACCAATTAATGGATCAAAATAATGAGAGTAATTACAAATAAAACATTTAGATAAACTCGTTATCGCGTTACGGCCATGATTGGGGCTTTTGACCGATTTTAAACCACCATTTAGTGAACTGCTCCGGGCGCCATCTTGTCGTGTGTGAACGTAATCCATAATGGTTTAGTTAAATGTTTAATTACAGTTGTTCTAAGCGATTAATCACTCTATAGATTGAGTTTTCACCGAAAAAGGTCAAGTACATTTGAAAGTAAATAATACGTAGGTATGTCTTGCCAAATACGATTGTGTCTTATACCTACATATTAGGCGAAGGAAATTAATTTTATTAAATTATACGTTTACGTACAGGCATTTGTATCATTTATATTTTTGTCATAGACTTCGTAAAGGCCGCAAGTAGGCGACTTTTCCGCACTAGGTACAGACGCCAGAACATCAAGCTACCCGAAACTGTCAAATATTCCCAATCAACTTTGAACTTTAGCGATAAAGTTGAAAATCTTTAAAAGAAATTTGACTGATTGTAGTAGCTTGATGTGCTGGTATCTGTGCCTACTGCACAACAGCATACCCGCCCGTACACCTGCCAAAGAGGCGAATCACGTACAGACGCCAGCACATCAACCTACTACAATCTGTCAAATTTCTTTAATAGACTTTCAACTTTATCGCTAAAGCGTAAGATTCAAAGTTGATTGGGAAAATTTGACAGTTTCGGGTAGCGTGATGTGCTGGCATCTGTACCTAATTTTAAAAACGTCTACAGTCTGATCTCTGTCTCAATCTGTCAAAAATACCTCTAATTTCCTGACTCTTTACTCTTGATTATGAAGATGTAGAGAAAATAAACAATTAATCTCATTTTGCAAAGGAACACATACATAGAACATACCTTTTTTTACTCGTACACAAACACGAACGTGAACCCACCCACACGCACACATACACACCCCACACACACCCACAGCACGATATAATTTAAGAATAAATGAATTATAGTTTTGATGTTTTGGTATTTTTTTCATACTTTTTATTTCTGTTATTGTATTTTATTTTATTTTTGTTTTTACTTCTTTTAAAACTGTATTTTGTAGCACACATTTTTGTCTATTCCTATGTTGACATTACCACAGACGCCAGCACAAGCTACTAAAATCTGTCAAATTTCTTTAATAGATTTTCAACTTTATCGCTAATGCATAAGGTTCAAAGTTGTTTGGGAAAATTTGACAGTTTCGGGTAGGTTGATGTGCTGGCGTCTGTACCTAAGCCAAATAAAATGGGAGAGGGCGCTGACTCCTGACATACAGGTACAGGTACACCTAGTTCAGAGTCAGAGGCTTCAAACGTGTGTCTTTAACCTATTATGTCAATAAAGAACTATTAATATTATTTCCCTACATTTTTGACAAGTTTTTAACATTGATTGTCGCTGAGATGAGATTATAACTAGATTTTGAACATTTTCAGTACACAATTCTTGTTTGTTACAATAAAGCTGAGTTATAATTACCCAAATTACCAAGACTGTTAAGGAATCATCCAGAATCATTTGATATACCACCCTCCCTTTTCACGCCGAGTTCCTTCCTCATGTTGAGAGTCCTATCGTGACACCGGTGTCCTTTGGCATTTCACGAAACTGTCCTATTCTTTTTAAAACTGCTGTGTTAAAAGAGATCAAATGAATAATATCACAATGCGCTTTGTGTAGTTATGAACTCATCATCAAAATCGAGTTGTAAATACCTATTGTAATAAGAAGTCAATGTAATAATCGCATTTATGATACCTTTGACCTTTTGCTCGTGACTTCGGTCAGCGTGAAATTTCGGACCCCGACCCATCGCGTCGCATCCCATCGCCTGCGCCCTTCCGCGCTATTACTTCGTTTTTGCTTAGCATTCTTGCCGACTCCTTTTCTTTTTGATCGGCCCCTAAGGGGTCTAGCGTGATGTTAAATAGCGTATAGCGTTCCTCAAGAATTGGACCAATGCAAAAATAAATTTTCAAGTCTGACTGGTAGTTCCGGAGATTACCCTATATACAAACAAAGTTTACCTCTTTTTAATATTAGTATGGAAGTACAGACTAATGAGCACCTTACTCCTTAAGTCAGTTTTACAGAGAGATCTAAATGTCACATCATTTAGTTATGGTAATATCTCTACGTGTCTATGCGCGTTCTGTCAGAAAAACTGCTTATTAACTATGTATATCCTAAGTTTACTCTGTAGGTGTTAATTATAGACCAGGACTTTCAGCTGCTTTCTAACTAATAAAATTGGTCCTTATTTGCTCCCATGTTCTAGCGATTACGATCTTCAGGCGTATCCAATCTTAATTTATTTATCTGGTCAGGGAAAATACATAAGAATTTTATGTTGGGTAATCGTAGGCAAGCCAATTTATAATACATCATTTCCCAGTGGTACCTATTGATCACACTAATATTATAAAGGCGAAAGTTTGTGAGAGTGTTTGTATGTTTGTTATTTCTTCACGCACAAATGGCTGGACCAATTTTGATAAAATTTGGTATGGAGGTAGCCGACACCCTGGATTAACGCATAAGATACTTTTATCCCGATATTCCCACGGGATCGAGACTTATGCGGGTGAAACCGCGGGGCGCTGCTAGTATATTTATTTCTTCTAATAAATTAAGCCAGTAGGTATGTAACTGACCCATTGCAAGTAAAATAAGACCCAAGGGTATTCCTTCCCGGATAGAAGTTTCATTTTATTGGATTCAAGCTCATTTCCTCTCTTCTCAAAAAGAAAAACAGAAAAACCATTTTCCCGCCAATCCGCCATGTTGTCTGAACTGTCAGTGTCAAATGCGGGCGCACTTGACGCCGCACCCGACCGCCGCCGGGCATGCATTTGAATAACATGGATCTAAGCTATTACACGATACGAGAAGGTTATAATGTGCATCCGTCAATCTGTGATGCTTGATAGCTAGTGCTAAACTTGACTTTGCTATGTTATCATTTAATCAGCAACTAGTAATTTAGTTAAGTAATAAAAATCTTAAATTCGCTGACAGACAACGCACAGCCTAAACCGCTGGGTCTAGAAACATGAATATTTTGCACAAGAGTTCCTTTTGTTAAGTAGGTGAGCACTAAGGAAGGATTTTTTTTTATTCAACCCCAAAGGGGTTATATAAGAAATGTAATTTTATATGGAAGTTCGTAATTTTGATCGGAATTCCCATCAGCCATACAAATTGCAGTTACCTAAGTTTCTTTGCTCCTATGATTTTGCTATAGATATTATCGATCGATTAAGAATGACTTAAGCGTCTTCTTTTTCTGTCAGTTTTATTTGACTCCTAGCCTCAACTAAAAATAATACATTACGCCCGCACTTAAGTCATGCTTTTCTGGGTAAAAATTGACTACTTATGTGTCACAGCTTAGGTCACACAGTGCTATAAAGAAAATTAATTTCCCTGAAGCGATATTTTATCATTATTGACTAATTTTAAGCACCGTCTAGAGTCGATTATATTTTGGTTCCAAATAAAACTAACATTGAAATACTTACAGATAATAGATTTATAAACGAGTTTTAAGTGCAATGACCATAATTACCTACTATTTGAATTCAGACACCAATTTAATATCAAGCTTGGATTCCAAGCTAATGCTTACATATATTTTCTTGCATATCATATCATTACCTACTTTATCCAAAGTAGCTATTACTAGTGGACCTCAGGATGACTCACATGAAAATTACATCTAATATACCGCGCTTATCCTTTATCATTAGCAAGCAATGTGATATAAAACTTAACTGCAATATTTCCCTAATCATGGTACTTATGCGATAAACCCAATCATATACATAAAACGCGAGCATAAAATTATGGGACATATCTCACAAATAACAATAACGACTTAAAGACACGCACGTCCGTCCATCGCGGCGGGCGAGAGCATAATGCGCAATAATAATTCTAAATTCAAAACTGAAGAAGTTACGATGGCCGGTCGCGCACGGGCCGGTGTTGCCAGTTATATAATTAGAAAATGAAAGGGTGGCGCGCACGCAGCCCGGGGCTTGACCACTACTATCGCTCACCATCGAGCCTGCTCCCGCTAGTGTTGTGACAACGATTTATTGTCGATTTTCTATAATCTCTGATACCGATGAACTTAATGTTTTCCTTATTGTGGGGCGGTAAATGTGGCTATTTCAGATAATATATTACCTACAGTAGTACACACCTTATTTCAACAATAAATAAAGATCTAAACAATGTACAATGTATTTCATCTTTTGGTAAAATTAAAACCAATCTGCCTATCCTTTTCCCAACTAAGTTGGAGTCAGTTTCCAGTCTAACCGGATGTAGCGGTATACCAGTAATTTACATGGAGAGACCGCCTATCTGACCTCCTCAACCTGGATACTGGCTAACACCCCCCCCTTCACCCCATGGTAAGATTCGTTGTCAGACTTTTGGGCTTTTGAACTTTCGGACTACTCGTAACAACTGAACACAAAAAAATATCTTTACAACAGAACTCTTCCACGTATGTAAATAATAGAAGAAGAGAAAGAATACGATTGGGGCTTACACCACACACAGTTACTGACGCTGACTTAGGAATAGAAGAGTGTAAAAACAGAAAACCATATCACAAATAAATTTAACAATGAAAACTGCCCAAAACTTTCTGAACCGACTAACACATAGTTAAAGATTGCAAGCACGGAATCAGTCATTTAGATCATCAAATATTTTACGACCCGAAAGTACCTACAGACAGGTAAGTAAGCCATCATACTGACTCTAATTCTTGTCTCGTAATAATCACTTTGACCAAATAATATCGATACTCCACAATAGACAGCACTAGAATAAAAATATACTCCCCATCCCGGAGGGCAAATGGCAACATTCTTTATTTTCGAATATTAATAAGGAGCGTGCAACATTACACCGTATTTCACATTGGGTAACATCATTATCTGCCCTCTCACTCCCTCCGCCTCTAAAACTATATCGCTAAACTCTTCTAATGTTCGAATTTCATATAATGACGACCTTTTCGGTGCAAGATGGTAGATCAACGGAGATTTATCTAAGTTCTATAACGACTTATGTATGTGCATACATATTTATAGGCTGTCTGTAATTACTACCTTTACCCGATAACTCATTCAGTGGAGGAAAAATGTAATGAGAGTAGGCACATTACGTAGGTGTATCACGTATGAGTATATATTGTAATAAAGTTGCTGTACATATGACATTATGTACTTGAGTGTTTTACATTAAAATAATGGCCGATATTTCGATCAGAGATATTGAATGCATCAAAATAATGCAATTTTTCTATCACCAGACTTTTCTTTCATACGAGTAAGTAGTAAAGCCCCTTATCTGTCCATAGTAATATGCGGGAAAATTGTGTAAAACCTCTCTAAGTCTAATTAAGTTTGACTAGTTTTTGTAATGTTACTACTACACGACTTTTGGCCTGTGTCATCTGCCCCAGTTAAGTTCCAGTTTACTTATCTGGCACGAAAATTTCTTACCAAATTATTCCTTTTCTGAATATTACACAGCATGTATCAGAAGGGACTTGCGAGTTTTAGGTCGGGGGTTCGCATTCAAGCAGGTACTTTACTTTGTGTAAATTATTTCATTACCACTGCTCTCAAAAAGGTGAAGAAATACATCGTGAGGAAAGCGGTAGGTACATGTCCTACAACCAAAAAATCGAAGACATGCGCAGACATCTCACATTCCGCACTGGGCCCGCGTGATGAATTACGATTCACTCCCTCTCACCGAGAGGGAGCCAGTGTCCCAGCATGCAGTGGGAATATTACTTAAGCTATGTATCAAAACGGTGTGGTCATATTAAGGGTGTAAGTATAGAGCATCAAACTGAACAATTTTCTCCAAAGGGACCAACAACGTAACCGCGAAAAAATATCAACTGTCCCATATAAAACTTCAATACTATTCCGACGCAAGACGGCTGATTTAATTCGTAATTAAAATCCTAGCATTATAAGACATAATCGTTCAACATTATTTTATTTTATAGCAAAAAAATAATTCTCTAATAATAACAAACAGAAATCCGAATAAATAATTAAAATTTAAGTAATTCTAGCGAAGTATTAAGTCATAAGAGCCCTAAAAGGTGGTCTGGCGCTAACGAGGTACAAAACACACAGCGCGCGCGGCGTTATATGACGACTAATGTGCGCCTGCGCATAGGAGCAGAAATATTCGCACAGTTGGAGATATTACGAAAAAATGGAGACTGGATAAAATTTCTAAGAAAATTACATAGGTCACGGGTAGACCAACGGTGACTATTTTCTTGGAGCGTGCTCTCTGAACTGTGATTTTTATCTGCTTAACCAAAATGACAGCTAATAATTATATCCATATTAATATTATAAATTCGAAAGTAACTCTGTCTGTCTGTATGTTACCTTTTCACGCCTAAACCACTGAACGGATTTCGATAAAATTTGTCAGAGAGATAGACTGCATCCCGGGGAAGGACATAGAATAGTTTTTATCGACATACCTCGCGTCGCGGGCGAAGCCGCGGGCAGAAACCAGTTATCTTATAATTTTATTAACTTTTTAATGAAAAGTGGCTGAGCGTATAACCTATTTTATGTTCTACGGATCTCTCCTCTAGATCCTCTATATCTCCATCCAAAAGGTAATGCAAAATTCACTTCCTTGCATTACATAATCAAACAGATATACCTACTCGTTTAACTGGAAATGGTGAGCATCCGTAATTATGCTGTTGAGTTTCATGCGCCAATTCTTTCCAGTGAAAACTCTAGGAAGTGATGAAGGGCGGACGTTTTTTAGGACTGTCTTATGTCATTTTGACGTTCGAAATGTGCTGATTCTGAGCCTAATTTGAATAAATGACTTTTGATTTTTTTAAATTCATTTAAATTAACAGAAAAACATTTTGTTACAAATTCACAAACAAGCGAAATTTTACAATTTCTCGAAACACGTAATTTCTCTCGGCCGCCACTGCACGCTCACAATAGTTATAATAAATGCAATCAAATCTCGTAGTATACAGCATACACTAAACACCTGATTGCCACTGTCTTAGAGTAAGAACTGGCAGGCCTTCGACCTCTGGCTACCATAAACCGATCTGCTAGCTTATTACATGTTATTCAGATGATAGGTGGAATCTTCTCAGCGGCGGAAGTTTGAATTTGGTATCATAGAAATAATTTTTATAATCTATTTATTTATGTAACTGTTAAAATTTATCTACAGGATCAAATTTAATTAGCTAACTAAACTTAGCAGACGTGATAGACGAATGAAGAAGAAAAAAAGAAAGAAAAGCGTATCTAAACAAACACGAAAATAAAAAATATAAATTATTTGATGGTTTTTTTTTTGGGTCAATGACCGCTGGGACTCTGGGAGTGTTGTTACAGTACCCGGCGATAAATATTGCACATCAACCTTTGGAAAGAGACAATCGGCTAATTTCGGCTTCGTAGAGCGTTGTCTCTGTCGCACGAAATACAAACAGTCAACTTATGATTTGCTTCTTTTGATAATTATTTTTATTATTTGTATAAAATCGATAGGATCGAATAGGTCGATGTGCAATATTTATCGCCGGGTACTGTACATGTAATATGAGTTAAGAAAATCTGTTTTCTTTTGTTTTATCGTGTTTAGATACCGATACTTACTTCTGTGAAGTACACCAACACAAAACACTTTTAAACTGGTTTTTGAAGTGTCTACAGAAACTGTGGTCGATGACACCACAAAAAAAAGTCAACAAATTATTTTTTTTTTTGTTTCATCGTGTTTAGAAATCGATACCCCATCACGCCTGCAGATTTTCGCTAGATAATTTAACTTGATCCAGGGATTTGACCGGGGTCAATTCACCGGATCACCCCTGCTCTCAAAACCATGAAAAAAGCCATCGTGAGAAAACCGGCATGTCCTAAAACCACAGATTCCAAAGATATGTGATATCTTCCAACCCGCAATGGGCCCGCGTAGTGGAATAAAGCCCACTCCCTCTCACCGAGAGGAGGCCTGTGTCCCAGCCGTGGGAATATTATAAGCTAATCATGCATACGCTTATGTTTAATATAAATTTTCTAGAATCCTCGTTAGCTTCTGACACCTTTTATTTTCTCACAACACAATTCCCTACAAATCTCTATGACATTATCATTCCAATGAAAACGGTAACATTCCATGTCGGCCGCAACAATCTTATTGTCAAGTTACCGAGATGCCGATCAAATTCGTGGCATTAGCGCCAGCCCCGGGTTGGACTCACTAACACTAATATTGGGGGCACCATGAGGTGATGGGGTTCTGGGATATTCCTGAAAAATGGTTGATAGATTGTAAGATCGGTTGACACATTCGTAGTTCATCAGTATTGCCTTTTCTGTTCTGAGTAGGCTTAGCACTGAAACACACCTTTTCATTGAATTCAAAATATGTACACTAAGGTCATAATATAGACCTTGTCGCACTTTTACGACGTGCAGTTGACATTCAACCTTAGGCTAAGCATTGCTTCGTTGCATACGAGGTAATGCCGCCAGTCTCTTGGGCACAGACGCCAGCACATCAAGCTACTACAATCTGTCAAATTTCTTTAATAGATTTTCAACTTTATCGCTTGATGTGCTGGCGTCTGTACATTACCTACCAGTCGACAGCGATGCGAATGAAATTTTCGACGCTATATTTTAGATTGTGAATAATTTTAGTTAAGTTAGGATATCATTTTGTTATTATTAATTAATTAGGTATTCATTTTTATTTAGTTACATATTATTTAATTCTATTTAAAAACCTAATTTGGACTATTACCTTAGGGTAGTAAAGTAATTATGAAGTCGACTGTACCTACGAACGAACTAGAAGAGAAATTATCAAAAATGTTATTAAATAACACTTCATTTATTAAATAATCTGAGAAAACGTACAATCAATAAGCTTATGAAAAAACACAATGACTTATCACAACATTTATTATTTTCCATAAGAAACAGTTAGTAGAATTTCAAAATTCGCTCCCTACCCCGGTTTAATTCCATCCAGTCATAACCGAAAAAGGTTCCAATCCATACACGGTCAATACCAATCATGGTCACCACAGCGGACTACCGAAAACCGTAGCGTGTCGCGTGACAAGTGGCTGAGTCGCGCCAGTTTCCTATGGGAAACAGACTCCCCCCGCACCCCCCACAGCCTGGCTTTAGGCACACGAGACCTGACGAATTGCAACCATGCACTGCGGGAGAATGCGTTAATCAGTCCTAAAATAGGGTGCCTGTTACACCGAAGTATAACATGCCTTGCGTTAGGCTAAAAGGGAAAATAATTTTGGTGTTTCATATGCTCGAAGGTTGTACTTTTTATAAATGTAAGGTTTTGGAGGCTAAACATCCAACTGCGATGTCGAAACAATTATATCTTCTTTCTTGGCGATAATGAGCCCCCGACACTACTTAGATTATATTGATTCCACAGTAATAGTAATCCTGGTTCCACTAATTTACAAACGTTTCAGTGGTCTGGCAATTGCGTGATTTGATACATTTTGTATGACAAATACCACTGCTGATCCGCAGTAACTTATAAGATCAAATCCTCTCTCCCTAGAGATGCGGAAGAACATGGTGAGAAACAAAAATACATCTTTGTAGGATCTTTTTTTTAACTACTGGAACATACGGACAGTACAGACTCTTCTTTTTCTTTTCGTTTCAATGGTATGGTGTACATGTATTTAAAAGTAGGTATAAGTCAAAACTATCGATCTTACACAATCATCACCCACCCGTTGTTACACTACGGTGTGACAGTCAGCCCCTAAAACTTGCAATTACGAGTTTGGGGCTATCATTTGTGCACTAGGTGCGTCTCTCGTCTCTGGCGGGTAGTCGTGACTCTCCCGCGATACACTACACGATTTCTGAATTTATTTGACGCAAACCTTTGATGTGGGTGATGGCGCCACAGTTTTGAGAAACTCATAATTTTCGTAAGGATTTAAGATAAATGTATGTTTGTAAGATATGATTTCTTTAGCTGTTACCGCCCTTTCAACTTAGGATGGAGGCAAAGTTGAAACTTTGAAATGTTTAAATTATGGTGGTATACCTAATCACGAATGTTTAACATGGTGATCGTAGGATTTGCAGAAAGACGTAGGTAGGCTGATCAATTTCTGACAGGAAACTTATAGTAGTATTTGATCGCAGAATTTACACAATTAACTATGCAAATATTCCAAATTAAATATCTACTTGATCCCGTAGCAATACTAATTATAATAGGGTAAAGCCGCACTCCAATTGCATACCTGATTCACTGTCACACTTTCTATCGCAACCCGAAAGATATTCACTCATATTTTTTTTTTTTACGTTGCTCCGCTCTAGGGATGTCTCCTGTATTGTGGGTGCGTTTACAAACATTTAAACTCACATATATACAAACACCGAGACCCGGAACAACTACTTGTGGGTCATACAAATATTTGTTCCGTGTGCGGGAATCGAACCCGCGACATGCAGCGCAGCAGCCAATCGCGTAACCACTGCGCCAACGGAGCCGTCAAGGTAATAAATTGCTTTAACATAATCAGCCTATAATGTTCCCACTGCTGGGACACAGGCCTCTTCTCTGTAGAGCAGTGGTGGCCCAGTGTTAACGGCTCCGTCTTACGAGTTTTAGGTCGTGGGTTCGACTGGCGACACAGGCAGGCGCTTTGTGTAATTTATTTCATCACCACCTGCTCTAAAAAACGGTGAAGGAAATTATCGTGAGGAAACCGGCATATCCTGGAACCAAAAATTCGAAGATATCTGTGTGTGACATCTACAAACTACCAACCCGCACTGGGCCCGCGTGGTGGATTACGGCCCACTCCCTCTCACTGAGAGGAGGCCTGTGTCCCAGCAGTGGGAACATTATAGGCTGATGATGATGATGATGATGATGAGCCCTTTGGTTGATCAATGAACTAAGTTCATTTGATTTGGACTTTTATGCCCGTTTTCACAAACATTAAACGACTCTTAAATTGCTCATTGGCTCAGCGCCGAAATTTGAAATCCAATAGCTCGCTTTTGTTTAGGCATTAATTTAGGTGTCGCCTATATCAGTGAAAACGGTTATTACTGTTAGTTATAGCGGTACTATTCTGTAAAAATCGGTTGTCTGTGAAGTCGGTTTACTGACGATAGTTGAACGTGACAACGTCATAAGAAAATACTGATGGAATAGTTGCATTGCATTTGTTAAAATTCGCTTGCACTTCAAGCCGCCATGGAACGCCTCCACGCTACAGAGCGAGGCCGCGAGGTAACGCTACATGAGTCATGTTTTTTCGTGAGTGCAGCCAGCTTCATCGATTTATTAGACGTTGTCACGTCAAAATCTCACCGTGAAAACTTAGGTGAAGTGAGCGTGGAGTGAGCTGTCAATAGTGTCAATTCGTAGCGAAAAAAAACTAACTTCACCTAAGTTTTCACGGTGAGATTTTTACAGAATCGACCGGCTGTTTACAGACAAACAGCTGGTCTTATCTGCCTGCTGTAAATAAAAAGAATGAATCGATCTGAAGTCATTCATATAACTTCGATCGATACACATTCCGCACACCGACATAACAATAACATCTTGATAGCGAGCTTTCCAAAATGACCAACAACTAATGACTAATAAATAAATTATACAAACGCTATCTATATCTTAGATATAATGACAGACTTTAAACTGAGGAGCTTCGAATAATATCGACAAGCAGATCGTATCGAGACCCTGACTCATAGCGTAATGATAGGTTTGCTAACTTCCCCGCTATTTATTAGGCACAGTTCTTATTCGGTGAATTTTATAATGTTTGGACTGAACGATTCTTTGAATTTATTTACAACTGATCATTTTTGATGGCCGAACTATTCATTAAAGAATTATGCGATAGATTCTATACGATTCCTAATTTGTGTTTCTTGGGTTTAATGATCAACGACCTGACGACCGGTGTTGGAGTTTGGATATAAATTATTGATCGTTTTAAAAATATTGGGGCAACCTTGATAACATTTTGTTCAAAAAGTTCCTCTGGATTCGATTCTTGTTTTTAATTCATAGTTAAAGTGTAGCTACTCCGTAATAGATGGCATTGCATGGGCTAAGTTAATAAATGAGTAGCTACATCTGCTGATGAGTAGCATCAACTACATTTTCATAGTTTTTAGGTTTTATCTCGGATCACTAGATGGCGCTGTATCGCTTATTTTGTTTGTACCGTCCGAGGTTTAAGCAAAACTATAATAAAAAGGGAGAAATGTGTAAGTAATTTTAGATCCAAAACACTGTTTTAGAATAAAGTTAGTAATTATTAATGTCTCATTTTATTCGGCTTATTTATAACGGCTGTGAATCTTGTAACTCTTGTATTAGAATTTCGCTTATTGCAACAACACAACGTAAACGTCAAACTTGACAAATCGGCGTTTTTGAAGAAATCGCTTGTCATCAGTCATTCATTCAACACAGAAAAGTTTACCTATTTGGAATTACAAAACAAAAATGGCTTTGCTCGATTATTGTAATTTAAACGAGAAAATTAACTTGAAACCTGTTGACGCGCTTGCTTCATTCCCTAATGACATAGTTGGGTACAGTGAAAACTTCTTACACAGCACACAACTCGCAACGCCGCCTTTCGCTAACGTAAGTAAAGGTTATAAATGGCTTAAATACTTTAATAACCACCTTAAAACCAGTGAATAACTATGTCATTATTGTTTTTACAGCCTATAGAAACCCTTGCGCAGTTCAACCAGCAGGATGAGACTGGTAAAGCAATCAAAATCCAGTTCGACCATGGTACCACAACTCTTGGTTTCCGATACCAGGTAAGATAGCCCTTTTGCTATGTATTTTGATCATCAACTAAACTGTTAACAGTTACTACAAATCTCTCGTTACTGTGTGGTTCTTCAAAACACCAAGTCATTGTTTCCGGCAGTAGAAATTACAACTGTGTGATGAAATTGAATCCCCATACTTTAGCATCATGATTCGTGCAATGAAGCCATGGATACTATGCATAGTCAGCTTCCTTTTAATTATGAACTCTATATATTACCTTTTATGATCTACTTTTTAGTGTTTCAATGTCCATTATTCTTTGAAAAGCATTTAATTTTTTTGTTTCACCCACTACTCAGCCACACTAACACCATTTGCTGATTAGCCCCATTTCACCATAATTAAGAAAATGTTTCAGTGGTTGAATGTAACTAACAGTTAACCCCTTGTTTGTTAGCCAATGTTATAACGTTTGGTAACAATAGAAAAAGTAATTGTGTCTCACAGTACAGTTGAGCTCTTAGTAGTAGTAGTATTATCTCATTCTAAGACAGTATTTTCTTATTTACAAACTAATTAAAACACCTTCAAATTATCCTGGTATCGTCCTCTTTATTTCTGACCTCTATACTTTGTCTAGTCATGGTTTATAAGTTATTTTACTACAAAACTATATCTTAAAGAAAACAGTTCCAACCTATAATTTTCTATGTTCCAGGGTGGAGTACTGTTGGCTGTGGACTCCCGAGCCACTGGTGGCCAGTTCATTGGATCTCAGTCCATGAAGAAGATTGTGGAGATCAATGACTACTTACTTGGTAAGCATTCAAGGTTTTGATATTACACACTGCTTGGTGGATGCAGCTTTCAACAACCATTAGGTTTTAGGTGATTTAAGAAAAGGTCCCAAGGTTTCACCTGTTTTGTAAAAGTTTTAAAATTTTTGCCTTATTCGAAGACATGAAATCTAGTAACCCACACTGGGCCCGCGATTTCGAGATTGTATTTCTTACTAAATATGTTAGATATTTAAAATAAATATTCATCCTTTTCATAATTCCCCAGGCACACTAGCCGGAGGTGCCGCAGACTGTGTCTACTGGGACCGCGTGCTGGCCAAGCAGTGTCGTCTGTACGAGCTGCGCAACAGGGAACGTATCTCAGTGGCGGCCGCCAGCAAGCTGATGGCCAACATGGTGTACAACTACAAGGGCATGGGACTTAGTATGGGAATGATGCTGGCTGGTGTAGATAAGAGAGTGAGTTTATCAAATGAACTGTAAGGCTACATCCACACTAACAGGTGCCTTGCTTAGCATGTAGATCCTAACGAGTCACCTGGCAAGTAGCGACGTGATACGAACGTCTCTATAATCTTCGCAACCGGCTGCACTACGCGTTTGTCTATTCGTGTGTATTGAAGTAAACAAATGTACTGCTTTTTAGGTCATGAAGCGCGAGGCAATTTTCATACAAAAATGCATGAAATATTAATTGCATCAGTTCACATAGACTTCTTAGGGCCAGTCAATAACTGGCAAAGTGTAGTAGTTTTAACTGGCAAATAACGGCGAGACCATCAAACTGTATATTGGCAAGTTAATTTTGGACATATCAAAATGCCCAAGACTAATATTTTTCAGATACAATTTTTGATCACCAAGCCAGTCTGTGATCATCACTTAGCTTGCAAACAACAAGTCTAGTAAAGGATCAACTTAAAAGTCAGGCGATCCATCAAAATAAACATAGTTTGATATGTTTCATACATTACTGCTGTTTTGATAAGTATTTATAGCAGTTTGTTATTACTCCCGTAGCAAAACACTGCTGCTCATCCGCCTCCGCTCTGACATTCATAGTGCTACATCATAAATACTAATTCGCTATTGTTTCAGGGAGCTCAACTGTACTACGTAGACTCTGAAGGCACGCGCACTCCCGGCAAGGTGTTCTCCGTGGGCTCAGGTTCTGTGTACGCGTTTGGTGTGCTTGACAGCGGATACAGCTGGGACCTGTCAGATAAGGACGCACAAGGTGACAACCTACATATGTTATGCCGTGTACACACGAACGAACAAAAACATGGTGAATCGAACTGTGTTCGTGTTCGCTTTGCTAATTTATGTTCACACGTACGAACAAATGTTTTGTTCGTTCGTGCGTACACGGCTTTAGACAAACGAAAGCATCAAACTTAAAACATCCCCTTTTAAAGAAACTGGGAAAAACACTATGATTTAAGACCTGGTCCACAGCATCCAGATATTCACTATCCAACAGATGAATTAAATACACAAATAGAACATAATTTTTATGAAACTTGTCTGCCAGAAGAGTTCACCAAAATTCATCTACCTGGAGGTTGTGAAACAGACCGTTAAAAATGGGTAAAATGGTGCGGCAGTGAGGAAACGAAGGCGTGAGTGACGCCTTCGTTTCCTCACTGCCGCACCATTTTACCCATTTTTTACCTACCCAACAATTACTGCTACCATTCAGTTATGTCTAAGTCCACGTGGGTTTATGATTTGACAATTTGAGTTACGTAAGTGGGGTCTGGGGACTATCCTCTCGCTGTTCCATTATAAGTGTTCTAACGCTATCATTTTCTTTCAATAGCAAAAATATATAATGTTCCAATCTATATTTCACAGAACTTGGTCGCCGTGCCATCTACCACGCGACCCACCGCGACGCGTACTCCGGCGGTATCGTCCGCGTGTACCACATCAGTGAGACGGGCTGGGTCAACATCTCCAACGAAGACTGCTCCGACCTGCATTACAAGTATGCCGCTGAGAAGGGCAATACTGACGCTTAGGTTTATGGATTTATTGTAATAAAGTTTTGCTATTTGTATTTTGGTTGTTTTTATTCACACCTGAGGCCGTATTACGAAGTATTAATGCCATCATGATTCCAGTGCAAAAAAGGGATGGTGCTTTCGGTCATGTATAGCTCAGTCTCTCTTACACTCAGAATCATGCTGGCACTAAACCGTCATAATACGGCACCTGATACCTGCAATAAAAAGGCGCTCCCTCACGTGTAACAATAGGAATGAAAACTAATATTAGAAATGTTCGAAATAATAATGTAATTTCAAAGGTTTGACGAAGTCGTTTTTCTACTACGATACTGTGTCCGAGCAGTCGAAACTGATACGAATGAGATTTCGAAAATATCAGTAGAATCGATGGAAATATGGAGAAGCTACACGCTTTAAAAGTTTTGAAGATTCGATTTTATCAGCATACAACCTGACACTCACCTCCAATGCAAAAAATAATAATTGTATACTCGGAAAAGCGTGTTCATCTGAAGTGAATTCCGATTATACACCCCGTCTGGGGTCCGCACGCGCCAGTCGCGAGCTTGCCCGCTACTTACACCGCACGTAAGTTTTGTACAGACACCAGCACATCAAGCTACCCGAAACAGTCAAATTTTCCCAATCAACTTTGAACCTTATGTTTTAGCGATAAAGTTGAAAATCTTTGAATGAAGTTTGACAGATTGTAGTAGCTTGATGTGCTAGCGTCTGTACGTGAACAGTTCGATACCTGCCATGTTTGTTTCTTCATTTGTTTATTTCGTAACCGCACCCGCGAGTTAACATGAACTATCTAGCTTACCCCAGCTTAACCTGTTGTAACTAAAACGCGATTTGAATTCCGCGATCACAGCAAGTCGTCAAACGCGCGATTGTCCATTGAGTAAAAAAAAGAAAAACAAATGAAGTAAGTACAACAATATTTATTTCGATAGCTTAAACAACAATAAAAAGCCTCGAAAATGACTAGTTTAATACTTATTTTAAAACTTAAATGCCTTACAAACGGAACAACAATTCACACAAGTCTTAGGACCGGCGCAGACCTGACGAAGCGCAGTGCAGTGCTATATTCCCTGCCAAACAAATATCACCTTTGTTTGTCATAAAATAAAGTCGAAAATAATCTTGGCTGCGTTGATGATCTCACGGATTGATGAAAGTTTATTGATTTTCAACTTTATTACAATCAAGGTAAGGTCGACAATGTTAGTCAGGTCTGCGTCGGCCCTTACAAGTCTATTTCTCTCCAGCATCTAACACTAGGTCTGCTTTTTATCTTCCTCTTTTTCTTTTATCTTGATGGTTACTTCATCTACCGTTTCTTCGAGCTCCCAGTCTTTCATCGGTACTTCTGTTAGTTTATAGAATTTGCCGTGTTTGCCTATACCTGGGTACAAAAAAAAATAGTTACTACAGTGCGTCCAACGAGAGAATGCATTCTTGCGACCTGTCAGTTTCAAACAAACGAATACGTGTTTTGCGAATTTGATGTTTATTAGTTGCTAGAATTGTCACACTGACAGGTGTCAGGCACACATTCTCTCGACGGCCGTACTATAAGTTAAAGAGGTACAGTCGTTGCAAATCACGAGCCGTCAAGTTATTCGATGCGCTCTGTTGGATTCTCAATGCTCGGCTCAACATCGAAAGTTGAATTTCAATGTGCGATAAAATCCGAGACAATAAACGTTGAATCCAAGAAGAGTCCATACTCTTCTTGGATTCAACGTTTATTGTATATCCATATATCACACAAACCTTGCTGGAACTTCTTGACGCCTTCTTTCATATCTTCGATCGCGTTTCCGAGTAGACTGGACATGATGGCCTCGTCCCTCATGCTGTCTTCACTGTTGGGGTTCAGCTGTGAGTTGATGGCGGCCATCTTGTCCATTATCATGGCGTTTTCCGGGAACTTCGCCAAAGATTTGGCTAGCTTTATTGATTCGCCTAGTGCTGAAAAGTATTTTGTTTTTTTGTGTAGAAGGTTGTAGAAGACACACCACTGCGCTGCGGTGGTGACAGTAAGGTTTAAGCAATGATTGCCAGAATAAAAAAATTAAACAAAAATAACGGCTAGTTTAATGGTTGACTAAAAAAACATGAAATGTAAAATACGTCGTATGTTACACTACAGTCAGCAGCACTCTAATTGAGTAACACACTATCAATGAGGGTTTTCTGAAATGACGTTCGCTAGGTGGCAGCACTGACACGTCAGGTCCAGGCATCTGTCAAAGAGTCTATATTTTCTTTAGTCATGACTGAATGATGAATGAATGAATGAATCGAATGATGAACGTCATCATATATTTTAAATGAGGGTTTTCTGAAATGACGTTCGCTAGGTGGCAGCACTGACACGTCAGGTCCAGGCATCTGTCAAAGAGCCTATATTTTCTTTAGTCATGACTGAAAGATGAACGAATGAATGAATCGAATGATGAACGTCATCATATATTTTATATTGGAAGACCTCTTGTCACAGTGGTGCCAACTGGTGTCGTAAATTTTCACGAAAACCCCCATTGGAAGACCGCTTGTCACAGTGGTGCCAACTGGTGTCGTAAATTTTCACGAAAACCTTCATTTCAATAAGAATGATTTTAAAGGATATTTGAATTTGAATTCTAATCCATTACTTCATATGTTCAAAAAATGTGTCTGCTCAGCAACGTAAATAAGGCAATGAATGTTGTTGAACTGTCAAAAGGAAATCCATTGCTACTGATAGTTAGTGTGTTACGCAATTACCGCGCGGTATGCGTGACCGTGACCGACGCGTACGCGTCTCAAAAACGCGACACGTCCATTTGGCGACTAGGCGAATTTATTATTTTTTTATTTTATAATTTTTTTTTTGGACATGACAACGTCTAATAAATCGATGAAGCTGGCTGCACTCACGAAAAAACATGACTCATGTAGCGTTACCTCGCGGCCTTGCTCTGTAGCGTTCCATGGCGGCTTGAAGTGCAAGCGAATATTAACAAATGCAATGCAACTATTCCATCAGTATTTTGTTATGACGTTGTCACGTTCAACTATCGTCAGTAAACCGACTTTACAGACAACCGATTTTTTTTTTATTTGTTTCAACGTGTGTTAATTTCATGTTACGTTTCACTAATCTATACATTTCGCGGATTCGTCCACAGGGGGCCACGAAAAACTGTATTCACAACCAAAAAAATTTCCTTACCAGTGCCAGTAGAAGTAAGTTTACAAGCCAGTCCCCATCGATTGGCGTCTACTCCCGAGATGAGCCGGCCGGTGATCAGCAGGTCCAGTGCAGGGGACAAGCCAATCAGTGACGTCAGCTTGCGAGCGCCGTAGATAGACTGTGGGACTCCTGCAAATTATATTATTTACTATAACATCACGCCTGTAATCCTCGAAAGGTGCAGTGGTGTGCCTATAGTACATCTTCATTTCACCAGTGATGTTCAAGTCCCATGTAATATGGAGCGAAATTATTGCCATCAACCGGGCACTAATTCAAACTCAATACTTTATTGCATTCCATAATGTGTACATAGTAAATGGTTGGTATTTTAAATCATCGAATCAATTATGGATCCTGTCGGGCACAGCAAAGTTAATTTTAAATAGGAGAGAGGATGAAGGCGCTGTTATAAAAAAAAATATAAAATAAATAAAAATATTATTAAATTAAAATAAATTAAAACAGTATCAATAAATGGTATCATTTGATTTTATGGTATTTACATTTTATTTTATTTAAGTACGAGTAAATTTTAAGTTTTATTTATATATTGCACGATTTACATTATTAACATTATAAACTCCAGGCTGTTACTGAGAAATTCGTAAAGGAAAACCCAATAACACTACCGGACCTGAGAATGGAACCCAGGAAATCATGCTCAGCGCTCGCGACCATTAGACTAACGAGGCAGTAATCCATACTAATATTATAAATTCGAAAGCAACTCTGTCTGTCTGTATGTTACCTTTTCACGCCTAAACCACTGAACGGATTTCGATAAAATTTGGCAGAGAGATAGATTGCATCCCAGGGCCTTCCCTATGCCTTCCCTATTCCTTATACGAGGTATGTCGATAAAAACTATCCTATGCCCTTGCATAGGATAGTTTTTATCGACATACCTCGCGGTCGAAGCCGCGGGCGGAAGCTAGTTACTTATAGTACCGTGGAGTAGTACTTAGTAACTAATTTTAGTTATAATTATGTAGGTATAACCATGTTATACCCAACAGACAGTTATGGCAAGTGGAGTAGATTCAACTAGATTCCTGGTAGAAATGTGTGGAGTGGGCACTTGGAGTTCGACGAAACAATTAAGCCAGTATATACATGTAGCCTACCAATAAGATATGAACAACATGCCGATTGTGGGTGGGGTTCGACACCACCGTTGTTTGCATTGCTAAAAATACATTGACGTATAACTCGATTTACTTATTTGGCGGGGATTCGTTTTGGGGGTTTTCTTGTGTTGCGCAAATCGCAATAATAAACCGACTACTTAACAAGACAATTTGGCGACTCCCTTTAAGCGACGTTAATTCATGGGCGCTAAAGGCTGCAACACAGTTTTTAAACGAATGTAGATAAGTACATTATTTTAATCTCGACGCGACGCGCGCTTTACTTGTGTTAACCATGTGTACAAACACGCTGTGAACGCGTGTGTAAGCACAGGTGCTCTCGGCAACGTCCAAGACAATGACGAAGTCGTGTATGTGTGTGTATTCACAGCGCGTTTGTAACTACACTTGGTAACCACGAGCAAAGCGCGCGTCGCTTCGTGAGATAAAAATGCTATAGCCGTTTAACCAACACTAACATTTTTGTAAACCTGTTTTTTTGTTTCAATAAAATATTTCATCTGTCATACTTTGACGTTCGTAAAGCAAGACCAGACCAATGACTACATACCAAACCTCCTCCCAAGACAGCCCATGACCGCCGTATCCTCAATGATCCGCAAATCACAGGACAAGGCGAGCTCGAAACCTTCCGCCACTGCGTACCCTGACACCGCGGCTATCGTGATCTTGTCGCATAGAGGACGACGCTCGAGACGCCTCTGTGAAAAATAAATGTATTTAAGTAATATAGTAATTAGTGACCGATACATAAACACATGATTGTAGGTACCATAGAAATGCAAAAAACAGGAGAAGTGGCAAGGGGGCGTGTCTGTGTTCACGCAACATGAGCAACATGGGCCTGTACTAGGCAAATGGCCGTCCCCGCGAACTAGTGCGCTTTCGACCGTGATCGTGATAAAATATAAAAATGCCGAGTTGTTCAGTGGTTTCCTGTAAAAACCGAAGTCAAAATGAATACTTCGTATCTCATTAAATCACTTACCATATGTAAGTAAAAGTATTTTACTGTATTTGTCTTTAAAATCATGAAAAACAACAAATCGTAAAATATTTCTTCTTTTACTACGTTATTTTTGTTTTCAAATATCGTAGCGGCTGTACCTACTATTTTTGCAGCAAATACATTGCTCCTTAACCGTTACCTAAGTATGTCGTTAAGTGACTGGACAAGCAATGTAAAAATTACAAAACGATACTTTATACGTAGGCTATCGACAACAATGTCGATTGCCCAACGAATATATTGCTATTATAGTTAATTTTTCAATTTGTCAACCGTTTTAACCCCAGAACGAAGAAGTCAGAACTCAGAACCCAGTCTACATGTTTATCTTCGTTTTGTCCGAAAATAACATATTTTTTTATTGACTTGCTGCCCAGTCGCCATACTTTCTAGCGAAATCCAACACAATACACAAAAGCGTGTGGGGTACTTACCTTAGGTCCCCGTTGCACCCCATAAACACAAACACCCACAAACGATTATGAAGTTTCTTGGTGACTTTTTTGTAAGTCAATAGTTTTTGAGATAAGTATGAGATGTTGTCGGTTACAACTACAGAAATAACTTTTGTCTTTCATAGTTTCTTCGAGAAATTCTATGAAATACAAACGTAGTTTTGCTTGGCAGCCTCTTTTACAAACAGCTCTACTACTAGACTTTCCAAAACCATCTTACCTTTCATTTTGCATCAGTGTCAAAATCACAGTGAGCTTTATTCTCTTTAGAATAAGGATTGGATTGCTGCTGTCAGAGGTAAAATAACTGTTAATGGACTGTACTCAAATTAATGCCATTTTGACATTCAAGGTATTGTAGCAAAAAGAGAAATATGCAAAAGCTTTGATTAGAAGCTTTTATCGCGAATCATTTACAATAACAAGTAGAAGAAGGCTGCCCATTGTATGTTTTGTATTCATAATTGTATTTTTTTTGTTATGTATTTTCTGGTGTACAATAAAGTATATATAAATAAACAAATAAATAAAGTACTTTGACAGGCGCGCTAAATGAAGTTCATATCACAATTCATTAGATTTGGCCAAAGCCGATAAAAAAAATGATAACAACAGAAAATATAAATTCGAGCAATGAAACATTAGCAACGCAAGTGATACCGCTAAACACCTATCAAATAATACAGTTATTCCCTCAGTCTGTCGTAACCCACTATTGTGTAAACACACTTGTTAGTCATGGCAACAAAGCTGAAAATCCTTTTATATAACCCTGTGCGCAAAGTGGTAAAATATACACTAAACAGTATTATTATAACAAATGTAAATCCAGGCATCGAGGTTCATGACAATTTACCGCTCAGTGCTCGGATCATAGTGTACGTGGTTCTTCTATGGAATATGATATTCTATCACTCCCGTGCATCAGTTCAAGCCATCCGTAACACGTTTCGTAGGTCGTAAGGGCCGGAAACCAGTAAATTAGATTATTGAAGAACATCTTTATTAAAGCTAAGATAAAATTCGAGGATGAAGGAGAAGAATCAAGATAGAAAGAGGTAGAAAGTGTACGCCAAGACGATTCAACGACACATTCAAAGCGGAGATTTTCCGCCAATTAGACTGGGAATATTAATGTGGTCTAAATATAAATGGATAACCTAAATCATTTGAGAGTCGCAGACGACATGGTTAATCTTTTCTCCAACAAAGAATGGTCTCGAGAAACAGCAAAATAAACTGGATAGTGAGTTCCAAAAAGTTGGTTGGGTTATAAACCCACAAGAATCCGAGGTCACAACAACTAGGTCAAAAGCCTAACTGCATCGAGGACAAGGTGATTGAGTATATTGATGAATATGTGTACCTGGACCAAGTAATAACAATAAATACAAGATCTAACAATGAAAAAAATTTTAAGACAGGAACATGAACACATGAAAACGATTCTGGAGCCTGAAAGAAATATTTAAAAATAAATAAGTATGGCCATCAAGCAAAAAACTATTACAACACCTGTCAGTGTCAAACTTAGTCCCTAAATAAAGTCCATAGTAAAACAATTGAAACTCGCCAGAACGCTATAGAGAGAAGCATTATGTATGAGGAAGAAGCTCTCCTGTTTTTCATTATTCGTTGTGATTAAATCGCTCAATATACAGCACGCGGGGACTCCCGGCGGATGGGTAAATGACTAATTAAAGTCATAAGTCGATAACGCAAACGGTGCACCGTCTGAGGGAAATCCTTGTTGCGGGCGTAGCGACCACTGAAATAGTAAAAAGCAAATGGAGAGTCTGAGACTCAAACCCAATGAAAGTGATCCTTCAAAGCCACTGACAAACGTGCAGGTACTCCATATAGAAAGAAATCGGTTCCTCGAATACGGGCCCTATCGCATGTTGTACAGAAATCTCCAGCGCCCAACACGCGGGCACTATGGAATGCGTTACAGAAATCTGCCGCACCCCGCATATGAGCCCTATCAAAATGAGCCATAAGAATAATAAGCAATAAAGAATTATACAAAATCAAAAGACATCACACCTATCATCAGTAAGTTTTAATGGAAATGGTGCCAGGCATACAATCAAAGTGCGGCCAAGTGCGAGTACTCGCACACGAAGGGTTCCGTACAAGGCATAAAACGCCGAAAAAACGTTTCTTTTATACCCATTTAAATTTTTTTATTATTATTATTTGTAGTTATAGCGGCAACAGAAATACATCCATCTGTGAAAATTTCAACTGTCTCGCTATCACGTTTCATGAGGTACAGCCTGGTGACAGACAGCCAGACAGTGGAGTCTTAGTAATAGGGTCCCGTTTTTACCCTTTGGGTACGGAACCCTAAATAGTAAAAATTTTGCAAAACATTAATGCACTGGTGTACAGGACACATAAAAAGCAAACGAGGTAGACCTTTGCAAAGATGGGAAGTTGAAATTGGAGTTAGCATGGTTGGCAAAAACAGCTGGTGACAGATCTATGGAGGCAGTTGGAGAAGGGATTTGCCATTGATAGGCAAACAGACAAGGTTGTTGGGACAGAAAAATGTATAAATCAAAATTATTTAACTAAACTAGAGACTAAAGTAAACCATAATGGAACAGTGATAGTGAAAATTAAAATAAAAAAAACCGGTCAAATGCGAGTCAGACTCGCGCACCGAGGGTTCCGTAAAAATTTGTAGGTATGTAAATAGCTCATCGCGGAAAAAAAAAATTGTCATAATATGTTTCTTGCCAAATTTCATGATTCTAGGTGAACGGGAAGTACTCTATAAATTTTGATTCCCTTGAGAGTAATAAATGTAATAATATACGTTTTTTGTTTCATAAACGGCCGTATCTTTTTTTTACGTTAACATAGAAGTTTGATTTTTTCACAGCTTCAAGGGACTGTAGACCTCAGTATATGGTTTTAATTTCAACTCGATACCTCCACACGTTCCCGAGATAAAGGGTCTTGACAGACAGACGGACAACAAAGTGATCCTATAAGGGTTCCGTTTTTACCTTTTGAGGTATGGAACCCTAAAAATGTATTAGTGTAACGGTTACACTGTAACCTATACTAATTGTAACTTATAGTTATAACATACAGGGTGTAAAAAGACACACCACGTTGCCGTCAACTACGCATTCTGTATATCAAACTAAGTAACATTGCAGATAAATAATTGCTGGGAAACAACTTTAATTTTGGTGTGAAAATTTGCTCTTTGCGCAGTGTAACGCACGTAAAACATTTTGTTTATGGGCATGCAACGGTACAGCGGTCTTGGGAGTAGAGTTCTGTTATAATGTTAAAAATTTGTGTTCGTAAAAAAAGTCAGTAAAAGTTGGAATATTGACTCCAATATCTCCGTAACCAGAAGGTTCCCGGGTATGGTCCAATACAAAACCATGTCTGAATAAAGGCGTATTATTATTAACCATTTGACCGCCATACGTCAAAAAATTAAAAACGTGCCCTCGGCGTCAGTCTGTCAAGTATCGTACTGTGGCATGCTGGGCACATTTTGGTTTGTCATCTATACATGACTGTGGCGGTCAAAAGGTTAAGCTTCTTGTACAGTTTTATACAATAAAATGATGTTTACAAATTAAGTGTTTTCTTACCGCAGCATCCTTCAGGTTTTGATATCCTTCCTTGCCTATATCATACATATTAAACCCGGAACAAAATGTTCCACCTTCTCCGTTGAACACCAGGACTTTAGCATCTTTATCATTATCAAATGCATCAATGGCCGCTGCCATTTCTCGGAGAGTGGGAATATCTAGGCTGTTACGTGTTGTTTGGCGGTCTATGTTCAGTGTCATTATCGGACCAAATTTCTCAACAACGATATCTGAAAGTAACATTTTATATACATATAACTACTACTGTAAATAACAGCTCTAGTTATTTAAGTTTAGACTAAGTCCTTTTATTGTTATTTGATTATATTATTACGATTATTCTAATTAGTAATTTAAGCCTATAAATTCCTGTACTGATTAGAATCTTAGTTGATTATGTATATTAGTTTTAAGGTAAATGATTTTTAAAACAATAAATACGCTGCCGTCTAATATACACTAAACACATGACACCTACACCGCGCTCGCTCATGTACCACATTATAAAAGAGCGGCGCGCGAGCGCTCAGTGTTCATTCCATCGTCAGACGCCGCCCGCTCAACACGCAACACTTTACTCCACGTCGCAGCTATTATTCCTCAACAAGTTGTTTTATTTTATTCGCCCACAAGTCCTATGGTGACTGAAAAAGTCTACAAACACGATTGGGTAAGCTATACCCCATTCAGTGGTCCTTCGTCGTCGGATTTCGTGAATCAAGCCAGAATAAAGAAAATCTCAAGAAATCAAGCCAGAACAAGAAGATTTCAAGATATTCAAGAAAGAAACATGTACGCGCGAGTTATTAGTTGTTGGTTTGCTTGACCACACTAAGATACTTGGAAGCAATCATCATTACGTACGCGGCCACCTAACGGTGATAAACGGCCATTCCAAGCGTACGGAAGCATAGTGGACTACCTGACGACTCCACGCACCCCACAAGGTGTTACAGTCAGACCCCGCCGGTACGGTGTGAAACGCTTTGGGGCCATAAATTGGCACGCAACGACGAGTGCGGACTATCCCACCGCACTTTAATGCACCCAAAAAGTGTCCGCATCCTATGCCGGGAGGTTCCTACCCTTCCTCACCTTCTCGTTCCTATTCCTGGTCCGGCATCACCGCGGTAGGAGTCCGGCCAGGCAGATAGACAAGTTAGGCTTCAGAACATTAAGTGAAAGTGAAAGTGAAAAGTGTTAGATTTAAGTAATAATTAGGCGTAGGGAACCCCTCGTGCGCACAATGGAAAACGCACGTGTGTTACGTTCAGGCAAATCCACGCCCAGTACAGACGCCACACCGGCGTCGGGCCAGACAGGCTCAACAGAAACCAATACGTGGAGTAAGGGCACCGGCACAGAGGATACGTCCGGTGATAGCAGCACGCGCGTAAATAGGGCCGATGATAGAATAACCAACGAAGAAAGCGCGATAAACGATTTAAATATCCAACCAGTAAGTGCGCCGGGCACAGTTGTAAACGTCCCAACAGAAAGAGCGAGTAGTCGTTTGTCTATTTTAAAAGCCGAATTAGAGTTGTACAATTCCGAATTAGCACAGGCTAAGGTGGCCTCCGCAGCTGCTTTAAGTCGTTTGGAGATAGCCAGAATAGAACTGGAAAGCTCAAACGACGCGGAGCCGCCTAATGTTGAAAAGTCTCGTGTAGAAGGTTGGATATCGGAACAACACGCGTTCAGTAGGCCGGAAATAACAAACAAAACTCAAAACCAGGGACAGCCCACACGGCCACTCGACGGGGATAGGAGCTTACCACGCGTAGGCGAAAACATGTCCACAAATAATAAACAAAATATTAGCGACATGTCAATGCTGGCCGACGCGATATTGCAGGCGGTAAACTCCAATAAATCGGGCGCAGCGCCACCAAAGTTCATCCACGAACTACCCCATTACGACGGGACAATCGCGGAGTGGATGGCTTTTAAGGCAGTCTACAACGACACCGCGGCCATGTTCACAGACGTACAGAACGTGGCCCGCCTCCGAAAAGCGCTGCGAGGCGCAGCCCGCGAAACCACCAGGGCGCTATTGTTCACAGTATCGGATCCGTACGAAATAATCGATACGTTAGAAAGACGGTACGGAAGGCCGGAATTACTCGTACTTTCCGAACTCGAGAACATTAAACGCATGCCAAGCATGACGGAAGATGGGCGCAACATAGGTAGTTTCGCGAGCAAAGTAGCGAATACGGTAGCGGCAATAAAATCACTCGAACAACCGCAATATCAAAACAGTAAAAAAGATGACAGCCGGGCACCCGCATCTCTGCCCACCCGCGGCAACGTAAGCTCGATTAACCACCTACATAAGCCTAATACCTACCTAAAAATAGTGCCGGTCGAATTAAGCGGTCCAATAGGTACGGTCACTACCCACGCCTTATTAGACGAAGGCTCGACAATGACGTTAGTCGAACAAGAGGTAGCGGACGGCGTTATACCTAGAGGACGCGGCCAGCTCTTATCACTAGAGGGAATAGGAGGGAATCGAATAGACGAAACCGAGTCGTGCTACGTTAAATTATCAATACGCGGTTTTTGCAACAGAAATATAGAAACTATGAATGCGCGCACAATAGGTAATTTAAACTTGTCCCCGCAGGAGGTAAGCAGCGATCTAGTGCGCCAGTGTAGTCACTTAGCCGAAATAGAAGAGGAGCTATGTTACGAGTTAGGTAAACCGACTATATTAATAGGTCAAGATAATTGGCATTTAATAACATCCAGACAATTGCGCGTCGGTAATAAAAATCAACCCGTAGCTTCATTAACTAAGTTAGGATGGGTACTACACGGGCACGACTCGCGGCAACGCAATACCGTCGCGATAATAAACCACATGCGACCCGTACAGGTCGATGACCCCGCACTACAGCTGATCAGGGACTACTTCAGTATCGAGTCGCTGGGTATAGAGCCGCGAAAGCCAGCGTCCGACCCAGACCAGCGCGCCTTAGCCATTCTAGACAAAACATGCAAAAAACTAGAAAATAGCAACAGGTACGAAGCGGGTTTATTATGGCGCACGGACTCTGAAGTAATGCCAGATAATAAAAAACAGGCCCTCAGCCGTCTATACAGCTTAGAGTCGAAATTAGATAAAAATAAAAAGTTTAAAGTCGAATATAATAAACAAGTAAATAACCTCATAGAAGCGGGTTACGCTGAAAAAATAAAGTCCCCGGCTACGTCGCCGCGTAGTTGGTACTTACCTCATTTTTCTGTCGTTCACCCACAAAAGGGAAAAGTTCGATTAGTTTTCGATGCAGCAGCTAAATACGGGGGAAAAAGTTTAAACGACGCTCTACTAGCGGGCCCAGACTTATTACAATCGCTATTCGGCGTACTAGTCAGATTTAGAGAAGGCCGAATCGCAGTAGTAGCCGATATAAAAGAAATGTTTTTACAGGTCAAAATAACCCAGCAAGACCGTGACAGTCTACGATTTTTATGGAGGGGTGAAGATAGGGAAGGGCCGCCACAAGAGTACCGAATGACTTCATTAATATTCGGGGCAGCATCGTCACCTTGCACCGCCATTTATGTTAAAAATAAAAACGCAGAAAGTCACAGTCAGCAATATCCAGAAGTCGCGAAGGCCACAGTCCGCAACTTTTACATGGATGATTATTTAGGCGCTTTCGACAGCGAAAGCGAAGCGAAGCGAATAATAAACTCAATGCATAAAGTCCATTTAGCGGCGTCTTTCGAGTTACGCGGATGGGCGTCGAACGTACCCGAGATAATAAGTAACGTCACGGACACGCGCAGCAGCGACACGACCACACTGGGTAAAAGCGACACAGAACGCACTTTGGGTCTCATATGGAACCACGCACGCGATACGTTAGGTTTCAACGTCAACCTTAGAAACACACCCGCAAACGTCATACAAGGCGACACATTACCTACCAAACGACAAGTGACCAGCGCGGTCATGTCTGTTTTTGACCCACTAGGTCTGGTCTCACCAATTACGATGATAGGTAAATGTCTCATACAAGAGATATGGCGCAGCGGTATAGGTTGGGACGACCCCATCACGAGCGAACATAGCACGACATGGTCATCATTCATTAACAACCTACAGCTATTGAAAAAGTTGGAAATAGACCGCTACATACCGGCAACGCCCTCTGGCGAGGGGGAGTTGCACATTTTTTGTGACGCAAGCGAGAAAGTATACGCTGCCGCAATATACTTAGTCAGCACAGGGACGGACGGTATCAAAACGTCTCGATTAATTGTAGGTAAGGCCAAAGTGGCCCCTCTAAAACCTATATCGATACCCCGTCTAGAGCTGCAAGCCGCAGTGTTAGGTAGCCGACTAGCAGAATCGGTCAAGCGCGAATCTGATTACAAAATAATAAAATGTCAATATTGGTCCGATTCTAAAACAGTTCTAGCTTGGATCAAATCTGACCCGCGCACCTTTAAATCGTTCGTTGCACATCGATTAGCCGAAATCGAAAGCTTAACCACGCCAGCAAATTGGCGGTGGGTACCCAGCGCCGATAACGTCGCGGACGACGCGACCAAGGGCATTCCCTTAAACTTTAATGCAAAACATAGGTGGTTCATAGGACCAGAATTCATAAGAAACGACCCCACGACCTGGCCGCAGGAAAAACAAACCGTGGTGCCGTCACCCCCTTCTGGGGAAGAAAGAATATTAAAACAAGTTCACGTAACTATTAGGCATGACGTCAGCGACTACTTACCTAAATTAGAACGTTTCTCAAAGTATATTCGTTTAATTCGTGCTGCTGCCACCGTACTTCTCGCCGCTGAGGTATTCAAAGCCAAACTACTCAAAAGAAACACGAGAATTGAACTCTCACCAAACCACATAAAATTAGCAGTGTTGTTGCTAATAAGAAGAAGTCAATTTAACTCGTTTGCCGGAGACATTGCGACCATAGAGGCTGGGCGGCGACCACCGAAGAAGTCACCGTTCTACAAGCTCTCCGTGAAGATCGACCGCAACGGAATCCTGTGCTTGGACAGCAGAGTCAAAGATGAGCAAAACACGCCAGTCCTACATGCCAAAGAAGGCTTCACAAAGTTGTTGGTGCATCACACGCACGCAACCTTCAATCATGGCAACCATCAAACTGTCATGAACGAATTGAGACAACGATACCACATAATAGGACTGCGCAGTGCTATACGCTACATATGCAACCAATGCCAATGGTGTCGGACCTATAAGGGGATCCCCTCAAAAATCCCCCTAGGCGACTTACCTGCTGAAAGGCTGGCCCAAAATCAACCGCCATTCACTGCAACCGCGGTAGACTATTTTGGGCCCATGCATGTAACAGTCGGGCGAAGACACGAGAAAAGGTGGGGCGCACTATATACATGCCTCACCACGCGTGCAGTACATATGGAGATGGCCACATCCCTCACGGCCTCTTCCATGATCATGAGCCTGCGAAGAATGATAGCGCGCCGCGGCACGCCGACCGTGTTATACAGCGACAATGGAACCAACTTCGTTGGCGCTGAAAAAAAGAAATAATGGAAGCCATGCAAAGCAACGAGCAAGCTGTAAAAGCCTTTGCGTCAGATAAACTGATCACCTGGAAGAAGATACCACCAGGCGCTCCTAACATGGGCGGAGCCTGGGAACGTCTCGTTAGATCAGTAAAAACAGCCCTAAAAGTCACATTGCATGAAAAATACCCACCAGACGAGGTTCTACACACGCTACTATTAGAAGCGGAACATGTGATCAATTCGAGGCCATTGACCCCGGTAAATCCCAATTTAGATGAAGAAGCGTTAACCCCCAATCACTTTCTAATGGGACGCTCATGTGGGATATCACCGTTTGGCTCATTCAAAGATACCACATTGGACTTACATACATGGAAAGCCACTCAGGCATTAGCCGATACCTTTTGGGCACGCTGGTCGGCGGAATACAAACCTCTACTGATGCCCCGACCCGGCTCCAATTCACAGCATAAGAATCTGAAAATCGGCGATATTGTCATAATAGTAGACAATACAATGCCCAGAGGAGTATGGCCAAGAGGAGAAGTAACTAGAGTCTACCCGGGACCAGACGGACGCGTTCGAGTAACTGAGATAAGAACAGCTGCTGGCTTGATTCGTCGCCCGGCCTCTCGCCTCATCGTGATAACAACAGCGGACTAATCACTATGTGTAACGGTGCTCGCGCACGAGGGGGAGATTGTAAATAACAGCTCTAGTTATTTAAGTTTAGACTAAGTCCTTTTATTGTTATTTGATTATATTATTACGATTATTCTAATTAGTAATTTAAGCCTATAAATTCCTGTACTGATTAGAATCTTAGTTGATTATGTATATTAGTTTTAAGGTAAATGATTTTTAAAACAATAAATACGCTGCCGTCTAATATACACTAAACACATGACACCTACACCGCGCTCGCTCATGTACCACATTATAAAAGAGCGGCGCGCGAGCGCTCAGTGTTCATTCCATCGTCAGACGCCGCCCGCTCAACACGCAACACTTTACTCCACGTCGCAGCTATTATTCCTCAACAAGTTGTTTTATTTTATTCGCCCACAAGTCCTATGGTGACTGAAAAAGTCTACAAACACGATTGGGTAAGCTATACCCCATTCAACTACCTTTAGAGGAACCTGTGGCTAAATAATAACAGCCACACGGGTCGATTGAAGGTTAACCCTACACTGGCAGCGGTTGGTTTGTCGATGGGTGACCAATATCGAGAACTCCTCCGTGCTTCGGAAATGCATGTTAAGCCGTTGGTCCCAGGTGTCATTCATAGATCTTTGACAGTTGTTACAGGTAGTCAGAAGCTCATAAGTCTGACAACCAGTCTTACTAAGGGGTATTGTATTACTGAGTAACTGAGTTGTGGAGGTCAAATATGCAGTCGCTCCATATAAACTACTGATATCCAGCTACATCCGTTAGACTGGAAGCCGACCCCAACATAGTTGGGAAAAGGCTAGGCAGATAATGATGTGTGGTACCTTTGTTTTACAAACATAGTAGTAGTGTATATCCAATCAATAATAATCAGCCTATAATGTTTCCACTACCGGGGACACAGGCCTCCTCTCGGTGAGAGAGAGTGAGCCGTAATCTATCACACGAGCCCAGTGCAGGTTGGGAGATGTCACAAAGTCAAATTACTGACGACTGAAAGAGAGAAATCAGTGTGTAACTATTCATCTGATATAATATTTTTATTAGTAAACAGGTTAGTCTTTTTTTTTGTAGTGCAGTGGAAACATACAGGCGTAGTGTGCAGTTGCAGAAGTATATATAGGTAAAGGGTATATTTTATTTGTACTTAATGAAGTACAAATAAAAAACATACATTACGTACATTATTAATTAATAATGTTACTACTAATTTATTTTTATACTCAAGCGAAAGCAAACCTTACTTTTTTTTATTACTTCTATTTTCTCCGGTTCTTTTTGTTCTTCTTTCTTTTCTTTTTCAGCGGGTTTATTATCACTGGAACTGAAACGTACTGCATACCGTCTTATAGGTAAATTTGTAG
The DNA here is from genome assembly GCA_927399505.1 of Luperina testacea. Taxonomy (NCBI): domain Eukaryota; kingdom Metazoa; phylum Arthropoda; class Insecta; order Lepidoptera; family Noctuidae; genus Luperina; species Luperina testacea. Next base: position 6,559,374 of record OV656777.1, on the reverse strand, counting down.
CAGTAATTAATCTATTCACAATAACTCTCATTTTTCCGAAATTCAAATCAAAACAATTTAGAGATTTCAGGCAGGCAGGCGTGTTAGGTTAATCAGTGTATGTCAGTCATATGTCAGTGTCACTGTCAGCTGACAGCTATGTCATAACTGGCTGTCAATGTCAAGTCAAATCAAGAGCTGTTCAGTTACATATTGGTTATGAATTGAGAGTAGGTAGACGGCCAATCGAGAATCGAGTCCAAAGACAGCCTACTGGGATGGCCAATCAGCAAGCTCCATTCATCTCAGTAGGCGAGTGTGAGCGAGCAGTGTAATGTAAATGTAAGATCTTCTTTTCCTCAGTTTGTTGTTTTAAAGTTTTCCATTTCAAATAATATAGAATAGTTTCAACCTAGTGAAAGTAATTGGAGTTAATAATACAAAAAAAATACTACAATTTGCTTGAAAACTTCAAAGCAATGCTAAAGTAAGTTGGCAAAAATGGCAACACATAAAATGAATTGTCAAAAACGACAAAATCATCCTCTTGTTGGTTGAATTTTCTCGACAAATTCTCATAGTACACGTGTACTTACAATTTAATGTTAATCGTTTTATCACTAGTATCTATTTATGGTGCAACGATTGCTGTGTGTTATGGTCTAAGTGTTGTACAAACTCCTTGTAACCTGTTTTTCTCGTGACCCAGTTGTTTGTGTTTACATTCAAGAAAGTAGCCAAAAAAACCTTAAAAATGTCCGAATTTAGGGATTGGTACAACAGTGTACCGTTTTTCACCCGGTATTGGCTGACTCTGACGATGGTGTTCAGTATATTGGGCCGGTTCGGGCTGGTAAACTATTACTATTTAGTGCTTGACTACTACCCCTTAGTACATCAGTTCCAGGTAAGAATTTATTAATATTATATTGCATTTAGAGGTAGTATCTGCTATCTGTCCCTACAGAATTACTAGATTATTCCAGAGTTTGTCCATTGCACCATGAATAACAAAATTGCACTGCAAACAAAACCAACTTCTGAACTCCTGTACTGCTACTAAAGCACTATTTAAATAACTAATGAAAGCATACTCATAACTAAAAATAATTATGTGCCCTAATAATGTACAAAAGTAAATTAATTGAGTGTCTTCCTTGACCTTATCAATTTAAACAGTATAAAACTTCTTAGCTAACTAACAATATTTAGGTATGTGCTGTATTATAAGTTAACTATAACACACATCATATTCCTAAATAATATATACTGAATGCCACTGAATGCTATCAAAACATCATAAAATGTTAGAAGCTGATAAAAGTTAAATAATGCTTCATTTGTTTTCATAAGACTTTTGAGACAAGTCTACATTCCATCTTATGTAGATGGAATGTATGTAGTGTAATATGTATACAATTTTATTAGAACACATAATTGAAATCAAAATAAATCAGCAAACCACAATAAGTCAGTACACCATGCAATCTAAAGAAAAATCTGGAACTAGTCAATTAAATATTGATTGAAATAATTTTTAATCAATCAAGATTTTTTTTTACTTTTCTCTCTTAAATAAATTAAACAGCTTTCAGATGCACCAAGCACTCTAAATAAAAAAATCTGGAACTAGTAAATTTTTTTTTACTAATATACAGACTTTTAATCAATCAAATTTTTTTTTAACTTTTCCCCACCCACAGTTTAATTTAAGGAAATTACTTAAAAAGTCTACAAAATAATCGGAATACTTTTCTCTCTCATTTTACAGATATGGCGACCGCTGACAGCGTTATTTTTCTATCCAATAAGTCCAAGTACAGGGTTCCACTTCCTCATCAACTGTTACTTCCTGTACAACTACTCACAAAGACTTGAGACGGGCATGTTTGCGGGCAAGCCTGCGGACTACTTCTATATGTTGCTGTTCAACTGGGCATGCTGTGTGATTATTGGGCTGCTTGTTAGCTTGCCTGTGAGTATTTAAAAAAGGAACATTCATGTAGCCTATTTTCATTTACTTGTATCGAAAGAATAATAAAAAAATAAACAGCAACAGCAAAATGTTTCAAGTAAGCTATAAATTGTATTCACTTTACTATACCCATGTACACTCAGGGAAAGTAATTGATAAACAGATTGACATACTACAACAATCTGCCGTATCATACCTGTTTGATACAACTGTCAATGTATATTGTGATTTGAATTAGCAGACAATTTTAGTTCTTAGCTAATTTGCTTTTTTAGCAATAAAATATGACATTAAAATACAACATTAAGGCCAGGCCTAGGCCAAGACTAGGCCAATAATAAACCTTACTGGTCTAGGGCCTTAGTGTTGTATTTTGCCACTCCATAATCTATACTATAATATTATAAATTCGAAAGTAACTCTGTCTGTCTGTTACCTTTTCACGCCTAAACCACCGAACGGATTTCGATAAAATTTGGTAGAGACATAGATTGCATCCTGGGTAAGGATACATAGGATAGTTTATATTAACATACCTCGCGGGCGAAGCCACGGGCGGGAGCTACTATATTATAGAAAAATCCTTCGCTTCCGCGGTAGTGATACGGTGATTTTACAAAAAAGAACAAATATAGGCGACAACGAGCGAAGTGACCGCGAAAATTTTAGCACCTAGTATGGCTTGGTTTTTCTTTTGACCAGTCATGCAGATAGAGCAGTTTACTTGTCGACTTATGCAAAAAAGTAATGAGTTATTAATGTAACATTACTAGAAGAAGTAACTATTACTTACTTATTTTTCTTTTACCTCTTCCAGATCCTCATGGACCCGATGGTCCTGTCAGTGCTGTACGTGTGGTGTCAGCTCAACAAAGACGTCATCGTTTCGTTCTGGTTCGGCACACGGTTCAAGGCGATGTACCTGCCGTGGGTACTGCTCGCTTTCAACCTCGTTATTAGCGGAGGGTGAGTTATTAATTACTTTTCTAAACTAAGCTCTGCTGCGGAGGTTAGCTTTACTCTTTCTAGTGTTGGTTCAAAATGCTAACTATAAAAAAAATTATGGGAAGTTTTTAATTAAGAAGGTACTTGCCGGAATGTTCTATGTTAATTTCCTACCAAAACACTCGCAGTACATATAATACATCGCACTACACTGCATTGTGGGCACATGCCGCCTTCACGATTTGTTAGTTTCTTCCATTTGGTGGAAATGTATAATAATGTTAAATTGACCTTTATTGCAGAGGTGTGGTGGAGTTGATTGGGATTCTCATCGGTCACCTGGCGTTCTTCCTGCTGTTTAAATACCCTCAAGAATTCGGCGGCCCTGCCCTACTCACGCCGCCTAATTTTATGTAAGTATTAGCTTATGCCTTAGGCCCCATACATTAACATAATATACAGCAAGATAAACGCATCCGGTTCAGACATTTCTATATGCCATAGAATTTATCTCAACACATGACGCTTTTAACGCGTACGTCTTTTTTACATCATTCTCACACATAATTATAAATTCAACATTAATGATATAACTATAATATTTTTGTAAAAATATAATTCCATGGAGTTTCTTGCCCGTTCTTCTCCATAGGTACCTACTTCATATTTTCTGACTGACTGACTTCTTGACAATTCAAAAGTGCCTTGTAAATGGTTTAATTGAAATAAATGCTTTGAGTTTGACACCATTTAGTACTTAATCATGATGCATTTCATTCTTTCTCCAGAAAACAGATATTCCCTGACACGAGGTACGTGGGAGGTTTCGGAACTGCTCCCCAAGCAAGGGTGCCCACGAGACCCGCCGGGACAGTGTTCGGTGGCCACAACTGGGGTCGCGGACAAGCGCTCGGAGGCAACTGATCCAAACAACCTCTTTAGTGAGAGACTTTGATGTTAGATATAGAGTGCTACAAGGATATTTTGGCGCCTGAATGACATTGACAACAAACAAGATGGCAACGTTAGTTCCGATTTTGGCCACGCGCCAAAGTAACCTCGTAGCGTTGTACACAGTGTCCCGGTTTTTAAGATGTGATTGTGGTGTTACTACTGACAATTTTGTAGGTAATGTGTATACAGCTTTTTGCTTTTTTTTTGTTTATGATTTTTGATTTTGTAGAGCGTTGTTCAAGTTTGAATTATGTTTTTTTTAAATGCACCTATGATCACAGCTTGAAAATTCGTGATGCGAAGGAATGTTTACTATAAAGTTAAATATATCGATGGATTTTTTTCTGGTGGGAAAACATGAGTTTTCTTTTGTAGTGGCATTTTGTATTAACTTTATAGTGGAATTCTATAATAATGGTTGAATAGGATTTGTGCTCATTGAATTGCGTTTGAATGGAAATGAAAAGACTCACGTTGGACGCTCCTACTAGTCCATTGACCAATATTAAAGTGTATCAAAATATTATTAACTTTTGCTTTTTTCTTTTTTTTATATTTTGGTTACCAGGGATACGAGAGAAAAATCTTACTACCTTTAGATAAGTCTCTCTACTGTGAGCTAGTGAGCAACTTGCCTATGGTTGCGTTAAGCATAAATCGTTTCTAAGGGCCTCTGTCGCAAAAGTTGTCTTTGGCCTGCATCAAGAATCAACTAACCGGAATTCACACATGGCAACACTAGTTGCTTATTGTCCAATTTGTCACATACCTAACAGGAGTATAAATGTAATAATAATCTGCTACATAGTATTTTATTGGTCAATAGATAAATATGAAACCAACGTTGAACTACGAATAGGTTTCGTTTATGCCTTTATCGTGACTGTGAAATGGATTTAACTATTTTTAGCAAAGACGAATTATTGTAATAGGTCAAATAAAGTCATGCTGAATGCTATATTTACATAAGTTTTTACAACACATGTGACTTTTATTTACACTTGAACAAAGTAATACAATAGGCGTGGCGACAGTATCAAATAATCAAAGATTTAATGATTTTAGGGGAAAGTACACATTAAAAGGATTTAAAACACTGATTTAGTTTTATTTAAAAACTTGAGATTAATCGGATTTTCACTAAAATAAAAGATGAAAATACGGCATTCGGCCATTTTGACTGAAACGCCAATCACAGCGCATGACGTCACGCCTATGTAAACATCACTTGCGTTTTGTTGACTACTACCGATTACGCATTTGGATCGATTTTTTATTAATTTAAGTGTAATTTATCCACTCCACTTGACTCTACAACACGAATCTATAACAACATGGTTTCGCCTTGCGAGCTTTAACCATTGAACTCTTATTATTTGCTTGTTTGGGACATATATAAACACCTTGTTGGGAGTGGTTATTGATGTGTTTTTACACTGAGGTACTGCACACCACTTATACACTTTGGAATTCATTTTTATCAGATGAAATATGCAATGTTTGTTTTGTCAACACGCGCAGTCAGAGGAAAGGTAAACACTAAACGTAAAATGTGTCAAATGTGTCAGCTTGACACATTTGACGTTTAGTGTTTACCTAGGCGTGACATCAGACCCGACGCCATGACACTGCGAGCTGTTTTCGCGCGCTATTGAAAAAATATTAGAAAAATGTCTTTAAACTTCGTTCAACTTTAGTTTATAACCGAAATATAGGTTTTTTCGTAAATAGTAAATGTGTATGTACATTACGGAAGAGGATTTCAAAATCATTCGTCATCCCTATTGTTATTGTTACTCAAAATGGTACAAATCTTTGTTGGGGGTCCCACCTAAAGCAAGACACACACGTTACGATATACTTGCGCAAGTATCGTTTCTTGTGAAGCTTCCATAATCGATCAGTCTACCGTCTACGCAGAAAAAGGTCGTGAACCTCCTTGCGACTGGGCGGCTACAAGGATCTTTTGATGCTTGGATGGCATTGACAGTGTGGGGCGCCGTTGGTTAACATCTTTTGTGCAAGTTTTGTGAAATGTATTGACAAAATTCACATTGCTCATTCTCGTCACTTAACTGCCTCGCATTATTTTTAATTTATCTATTTCTTGGATTGTTTTGTTACTTTTTGTTGTACATACTCTGGACGCTTTTAACGCGTACGTCTTTTTATATCGTTCTCACATATAATTATAAATTCAATATTAATGATGTAACTAATATTTTTGTAAAAATATAATTTAAAAGAGTGTCCATGGAATTTCTTGCCCGTTCTTCTCCATAGGTATTTACGCTTTGGAGTGGGCAACTAGCTTCATATTTTCTGACTGACCTTCTTGACAATGCAAAAGTACCTGTAAATGGTTTAATTGAAATAAATACTTTAAGTTTGAGTTTGAAAACAAGATGACGACGTTAGTTCCGATTTTGACCACGCGGCAAAAGATCTTTGTACAGCTGTATCGTTGCTTTAAATCTCCTTATAAAAGCCTTTGAGAAACACATTTTAGACATGCTGAGTATGAAGATGTCCTATGTTCAGTAATGTGGAAATTAAGTGGCTAACACGTATTGTATGTAGGTATGTCCAGATAACTTTTACTATGTAAAATTTAATAATAATATCAGCTTGCATAGTCAGATTACATAGTATCAATAAGTAGGTACGTATGGTGCTCAATGTAAATATAGCATATGCAATGTAAAATACAAAAAAAAAATACCTCTAAAATAGTTAAATAGTCTCGTGAAAAATGTAAGTATATTTTCCTGGAATGTTAATGATATAAAATATACACCAAACAAATGCATTACCTACCTACCATCTACCATTTATTATTATTATTGATCAACGAATGTGTTGAAAATGGGAAGCTAGCTGCCTGAAAATAAAAACTGTTTTTATTCGCGTAATCTCGGGAACGATTGAGCCGATTATGAAAAAAAGGGTACCTACAAAAGCATTTCTGAAAAATAAACAACTACCTTTAAGTGTTTTCTATGGAAAAAACATAATAAATAAAAGATGTTACATTTCGCTGTAAGTCCCGTTTCCCATTTTTAACATTTAGATAGATTTAATTTAGTTTTAACTTTTTATTAATATTAGTTTACTTCACTAGAGCCTTGCATTTATTTGAGGTAAATAAAAGACTTCCTGACTTTAATAATGATACTTAAAAACGGGCGTAAATCTCGAGGGACTGAATTTTTCACAGAAGGCTTTGAAATTCAAAATGGGCCAGCAGACCAATTTGTCTCATCGGCCATCTTAGATCTTAGTGGCCAGGCACCATAGACCATGTCATAGTGTATCACAAGGGGCCATTAACAAATTACGTCACACGAATTTCATGATTATTGGTGTATGAATATGTAACTCCATTTGTTAACTTGGAAGTTATTTATTGTAATCAGTACAATTCTAGAAAGATTCGAGTTACGACTTGAATACACATTTTTGCGCCGTAGACATTGTATGCGAGACTGACCATAGATATAGACCATAGACTATTTTCATAGACACACATCTCCTCTTTTTATACTGAAGTATACTGTCAGTGTCACAGCTGTCATTGTCATGCATTTAATTTTAATAAACATAGCATTAATTCTAAAATCTAAATTATTGAATGAAGTTACTTTACTCTTTTATAAAAAAGATAAAACAACTTACATGCCTTATGTTTAGTTTTATAACAATAGTGAAATATACTTGTGTTGTTTACAATGGATAAACAAATCATAACATTAATAATTTCTTACAGCTGAACTGGGATTGTTAAATTAATATTGAATAATTGTGTCCACGTTATTTGATTTAACATCACAAGAAATAACAAATAGCGAATGTAACATTGTATGTTTACAATCCGATCTACATACTTATCTATAGTGCAATAAAATCTCAAACAAACAAATGAATTGTGTACATTATTTTTACCTTTATCCTGTTCATTAATTTCTCGGAAATCACACTTTCACTTTATGTTAAATTCACTTACACTTTGCTATTATATTATGTGATTATTAACGTATTATTATTCTTATAAACAATTATAACACAAACACTTTGGTTTCACTATATTTCTTCCTGATCTAGTGGTAATTCTCTTGTCTTCATTCTCTTTTTCAGGTGTTGTTTTCAGGCTCAGTGATTCAGGTGATGGACTTGGTGTCTCATATGGTGTGGAGGGGTTTACAGATGTTTCCTCAGTATGACTGTTTTGATCACTCTCACTCATTGAAGATGAGGGACATATCTCTTTCATTGGAGAATTAGAGTTTGATACATCTTGTGTTGGGATGCTTGGAGAATATTCTGGGGTACTCATGATGTATGGTAGGTCATCTCTGAATGTGGTTGCCGTTGCTTCATACTCTGAGTTGTTAGGTATCTCATTACTTATTTGAGAGTTTTCATTATTATGCACAGAAGTGTTGTCTTGTTGCAGTGAGGGGTTTGTGCTGCTAAGATCTATGACATCTCTTCTGTTTTTTCTTATAGTGTTACCTTTGTCAGTCTTGATCATGTAGCTTCTAGGTTCTGGTCTTTTATCATATACTATTCCGTATGACTTTTCAGATGCTAGGTATACTTTAGATCCTTTCTTCATTTCTGGTAATTGTTTAGTTCTATGTTTTTTATCATAATATAATTTTGATTTCTCTCTTCTTTCAGACAATTTTCTTCTATATTTTTCAAGATCTATAACTTGCGGTCTTAATTTTTCTATAGTATTAGGAAGAGTGCTGTTTAATGTTCTTGACATTGAGATTTGTGCCGGTGATGGGCCTAATATTGAAGGTGTTGTTCTGTAATTTAGTAAGCCAAGTATAGGGTCTTGAGGATTTCTATCAAATATTTTCTTTATTATTTTTACTCCTATTTCAGCTGCTCCATTACTTTGTGGAAAGTGTGGGCTTGATGTTATGTGTTTGAAGTCCCATTTCCTAGTGAACTTTTCAAATTCTTTTGACGAGAACTGTGGTCCATTGTCAGTTCTTAGTATTCTTGGTATGCCATGTCTTGCCATGATGCTTTTTAAATGGATTATTATAGCTGCAGAAGTCGTTGATGTGAGCTTAACAACTTCTGGATAGTTAGACAGTGTGTCTCTTACAACAAGATATTCTTTTCCTTTATATGTACATAGATCAGCTGCTATGACCTCCCATGGATATTCTGGTATATCACTTGGAATTAGTGGTTCTGGTTGTTGTACTGCTAACTTTTTACATTCTATGCATCTTGAAGTCATGTTAGTAATGTCTTTGTCTAATGTTGGCCACCATACAGACTGTTTTGCTCGCTGTTGGACCTGATAGGTTGGTACATACCCAGTATGTAATTTGGTGAGTATTTCATTTCTCATCATACCTGGTATATAAATTCGGTTGTTATAGGCTATTAGGTCATTAAGTATGCTTAAGTTTTCTTTGTTTTCATAGTAAGATTTTAATTCTTCATGTATATCTTTGTAGTAAGGCCATCCTTCCTTAATGTAGATATGTAGTTTTTGACAGATGTAGTCAATTTTTTGTGCATCTTTGATTTTTTGTAGCCTGCATTCTGTTATGGGTATTGTTTTCATGATGGTCAAGATTGTTAGTTTGTCATTTTCCTCTTCCGCTAGTATATCTATATCTTCAGCTTCGGAAGGGATTGGTGATCTGGATAGCATATCTGCCATATACATGTTTTTACCCGGTATGTGCTCAATGGTGTAATTGAATGGAATCAGTCTCATTCGAAATCTTTGAAGGCGAATAGGTAAATCTCCAATAGGTTTGGATCCTAAAATAGACACTAGAGGTTTGTGGTCTGTTCTTAATTTAAATGTTAAGCCTTTCAAGTATATTGAGAATCGTTCACATGCCATTGTTATTGCACATGCTTCCTTTTCAATCATTGCATATCTTTGCTGTGTGGGTGTTAGAGTTGAAGACCAGTAGTATGTGGGTTTCCATATTCCATTGTGGTTTTGCTCTAATATTGCACCCATACCATACTGTGATGCATCAGCAGTGACTCTTGTTTCTAGTTTTGGGTCATAGTGAGCTAGTATTGGTGATGATGTGAGTAGTTCTTTTATCTTTAGGAATGCTTTGGTATGCTCATCGGTCCACTTTAATGTAGCATCTTTCTTTAGCAGGTCTCTTAGGAGTTTTGATGTGTTTGCTGGATTAGGTAAGAATCTTAATTGTTGGTTGATAGCTCCTAAAAAACTTCTTAATGCTGTGATATCTTTTGGTATAGGCATTTCACATATGGCCTTAATCTTGCTTTGAAGGGGCTGTATACCAATTGATGATATTTTGTAGCCGAGAAATGTGCATTCTTGAGTTCTAAATATGCATTTCTCTTTGTTTAAAGTTACTCCTGCCTTCTGTAGGGCTCTTAATACCTCTCTGAGATTTTTGTCATGTTCTTCGATTGTTTTTCCAAAAACTAAGGTATCATCAACATGATTTACACAACCTTTGAGTCCATTTAATATAGTAGCCATCTTTCTTTGGAATACTTCACTGCTGGAATTCATGCCCATAGGTAGGCGATTAAATTTGAATCTACCAAATGGCGTAATAAATGTTGTCAAATCTTTGCAGTCTTCTGTGAGCATTACTTGGAAGTAAGATTTGTTTGCATCTATTTTGGAAAATACTTTAGCTCCAGCTAGCTGTCCCAAGCATTCTTCTACTGTTGGCAAGGGATAGTACTCACGATGAATAGCTTTATTTAACTCTGTGTAATCTACTGTTATTCTGACTTTATTTCCATTAATTATCGGTACCATTGGGGAGCACCACTCTGTAGGTTTAGTTACAGGTTCGATAATTTGTAAGCTTTGAAGTTCTTTGAGTGCTTGTTCTACTTTCGGCATTAGGGGAAGTGATACACGTCGTGGTACAGGAATAGCATATGGTGTTGTTATAGGATTCAGCTTTATACGGTATTTGTCCTTCATTGCACCAATTCCTTGAAATAGTGTTGTGTACTCATCCTCAGGTAGTTTTGTAGATATAATCTGATGAACTTCTTTATGAAATTTAATTATACCAAATGCTTCACATTCTGGTAAGCCCAATAATGGCGTTTTTTGACCTTCTAGAACATAAATGTTAGTAGTCCTTTTCTTATTTTCCCATTTAAGTGCTATATTCTTGCATATACCTTTTCCTGGCAGAATTATGTTACAGGGTCCATATAACTTTTCTTTTATAGGTTTAGGTTCAGGAAGTTGAAGCTCTTTTTGAAGTTCTGGACTCATGACTGTTTCGGAAGCTCCGGTGTCAACTTTGAAGCGAATGCATTTGCCATTAATAAGTATGTTTGCAAATCTTGGTAGACATCTGGGAACGCTGATAGTATCAATAGTGTCGATAGTGAGATCTGGCTCCAGTTCATTTATGTTTTTAGATTTCTTACATACCGCTATCCAATGACCTTTTATTCCGCATCCTTTGCATGTTGATTTCGCTGCTTCACAGTCACTAAATTTGTGCTTCGGTTGCCTGCCACATTTTCTACAAGTATTGTTGTACTTCTTACTATTACTTGTTTCTGGTTTTGCAGGTTTTATTTTCGCTCTCTTGTCTACATAATTGATTTCAGGTGCTGCTGATGTGTTTGGTTGCTTTAGTGTGTCAATGTTGGCGTCTACGATTTCAGCATGCCGGACTTTGTTTATTACAACTTCAAGACTCGGCTCGGAATCAAGATTTTGAATTAATTTCGACAGTTGAGTGTCTTTCATACCAGCTACGATACGGTCTCTTATTAATTCGTCTTCTAATGCACCATATTCACACTGTTTGGCAAGGGTGTGCAAATCAGTTATGAAATCATCCGCTGTTTCGTCTGGTCCTTGTGTTCTTTGATTAAAACGAGCTCTAGCATAAGTTTTTGTCTTCCTCGCCACGTAATAACAATCAAATTTATTTTTGACAATGTTGTAGTTTTTGGCATCATCCTCCGACAATTTGAAAGATTGAAAGATATCGTTGGCTTTGTTGCCCATTGTATATAAAAGTGATTTTACTTGAGTTTCTTGTGGCAATGCTTTTAGTTTCGTTGTGTCGCGATATTGTTCGAACCTTGTTATCCATGCTGGCCAATCTATACCTTTGAATGAAAATTGTGATGGCGGTGGGGTCGACATGCCGTTGTAAAATTGCATAAGAGTCCAATCTATTTGCGGTTGCGGAGTGGATCTGACATTTTCGAGTTTATTTGTTAACTCCACGATCAACTGCATTTGTTGTGTGACTTGTAGTTGCAAATTTGCTAACAGGTCGGCATTCTCCATCTTGAAATTTTTTATTGCTTCTTTGGTTTGCGTTGGCGTTGCACAATTTTGTGGATTCTGTTGAGATCCGCGCTGTCACCATGTATGAATATGTAACTCCATTTGTTAACTTGGAAGTTATTTATTGTAATCAGTACAATTCTAGAAAGATTCGAGTTACGACTTGAATACACATTTTTGCGCCGTAGACATTGTATGCGAGACTGACCATAGATATAGACCATAGACTATTTTCATAGACACACAATTGGAGCTCCCTTTTTACCCGACCACCGACTTTAGAACATTTTCTATTACAGTTCGTGCCACGTAAGAAAAGACTTGACCCCGCCTCCCCACCTCTTTCCGCCGCCCCGATGACGCCCGGTCCCCGTCTCGCACCGGGCGTCATCGGGGCGGCCTCGGGCGGCGGAAAGAGGCGAGGGTGGCGGGGTCAAGTCTCTTCTTACGTGGCACGAACTGTAAACGACATGGAAATTGTGTTTACCTACTATCTGCGGCAGCCTTAGTAGAATCTAGAATCATGCGTAGTTGAACTTGAACTTCATTATAGTTTACCAGTTACGAGTTTACCAGAAAATCGCGGATATATCTTCAGGGCGTACAATACCTACGCCCAGTTTTACTTCTATACTAAGTACCTACTCTTTTTTCTGTTTAAAGTTGGCTTCCAGTATAACCATAGCGCCTGCATATATCAGAGTTTATAAACGCAATAATTACTATACATAGTACTTACCTATGTATATTTATTTATTAATATGAATAATAAATAGCTAGTCTTTGTTATATAGATGAAGACGTGAAGATATCAAGAGACATAAACTAGATTATATTTCTATAACAAATTGATTTAACAATAAAACATGTGGTTGAAAATTTGTGTAGTTTTATTTATCACACTATTCAGAGGATTTTTTTATTTAGATCCTTTAAGCACATCACTTCGGATATGACAGAATCGAGTACCTAGTCACCGCATTATGTGACGTAGAGAAAAGGGCCGACCCTATTCCTGCCGGAATAATACCAATAGAATAGGCAGTACCATCCTCCTATAAATGACAACTTTCTGCCCTCACTAATCCGCGCAGACACGCAGTAGGTACTTTGTTTGTAATAATTTCTGTGTTGGATGGCGCTAACCCGCGGCGTGTTTGTTGCGATATGGCCTATCGACCGACTGGACATGGACGTTAAATAGTGCCTATAATTGATTAAATTGAAATAAATGCTTTCGAGGTTTGAGTATTTTAGTTAAAAATAAAACACCAAACTAAATAACCGCAATCACTATATTACACAACTATACAATAAAAAATCAATGCTTCTCATCCTGTTTGTCGGCGGGGCCATGTTCCTTCTCCCACATGGCAATGTACTCCTTCTTGCGTTGTTCCCGACGCTTGAAGTACTCGGGGTAGTGGGCCTTCTCGAGAGGGTGCCAGTAGTCTATGACCCAGTCGGGGGGAGTAACTACACGTTCGTGGGCCACGCCTCCATTGCTTGTTGCGACTGGGGAGAGAAAATGGGTTGTTAGGATTAGATTATGCGTATCAGGCTTCGGAGCAGAAATAGAAAGAAGCTGCTTCAAGTTCTGCTATGGGCATTTTGGTTCAATAAGGTACCTGTCCCACAAAATACTTGCACTCAGTAAGTCTGATACTGCAGGCAGCCATAATATTGCAGCATCTATTTGATTAGTGTTTGGACACCTTGTCGCTTTTCGTTCCTTATAATTTTCTCTAAGTGGCTTTTGGCAATAGATGCAAATAATCATATACAGAAGATGTATCTGTTCTGCATAAATTACAATAGCCTAGTCATAGATGATCAATTAAACTAAAGTGCTTTATAGTGCAATAAAACAAAATAACCGATGGTGAATAAAGTATAAACTCACAAACTCTAGGAAGAGGATGCTGCACTAAGAACAATTCCTCCTCTCCCGCCTTCAGTATCTCTACAGCTTTGATCATGTTTGTCTCCTTGGCATGCTTGTCGAACCTGTCCCGGAGGAGGACCGCCTGATACCGGTACACATTGCTAGAATATATAGAATAGTTTTTTTATTTGACATCATTTCATGTACATCATCATCTGCCTAACCTTTTCCCAACTATGAACTATGTTGGTTTCGGCTTCCAGTCTAACTAGATGCTGCTAAATACCAGTATTTTACATGGAGCCACTGTCTCTCACATTGCCCTCCACAATGCAGTTACTGAGAGATTTATATACATATTTAACTAAATAATAACAGCTGCACAGGTCGATCGATCAGGTTAAGCTACCCTTGGTCTGTGGATGGGTGACCATCTTTACATACGGTAACCCCTCAGTGCCTCGGAGAGCATGTTTAGCCGTTCGTCCCGGTTGTCATTTGTGGTTCTTTGACAGTCATTATGGGTAGTCAGAAGCACGAAAGTCTGACAACCAGTCTTACCAAGGAGTATAGTATTACCCAGTAGCTAGGTTGTGGAAGCCAGATAGGCAGTCGCTCCAAGTAAAATACCGGAAGCCGACCCAACATGTGAAAATGCTAGGCAGATGATGATTTAAAAAACTTAAATATAGAGAAATAATAAGGTAAATGTATAGTCTCACACCCACAGCAAAGTGATTTTTTCCCCTGTTAACTTGTTATTTTATTTATTTATTAAACATTTTCTAGGCTTAACAGCGGGGAAATTGTGTAACACACTAACAGTAGGAATGGCTTTCATTTTGACTTTTCAACAACATGCATTGCGTTATTTAAGTTGTAGAGCTGACACAGTTTTCAAACATATGAAGCAATGGATTGGCAATAACCTTCAAAATGGTTCAGATTCTGATTGATAGTGAGTTACACAGTTAGGGTGCAGGTCAACCCAACGTGTCTACAAACATGTTACATTTAGTAATAAAGTAACATTATTTTTAAATACTAATGCTTAACTACTAACTTATAGTGATTACTGCATTTAATGCAATCCGTCCTAGGACATTCAGCAATAGCTAAATGATGGTTCTTGATCTTGCACAGTATGAAGGCACTGCCCCATCCAACTGATACTACAGATGGGACAGTGATAAAGCATAAGTTAACAACAATTAAAGGCAAAGAGTTAGGTACTTCATCATCATTTGTGTCATGTTTAAATGTACCACACTCTGAACCTGATTCTAGATCCAACTAGGACTGATATGGATTAAAATAATGATTCCCATTTCTAGTCTTAGAATCTATTATTCTTGATAAACAAACCAGATACGTATATGACTAGAAAAAGGTGTAAACCCTTTTTGTTGTTTTTCTCTAATAAGCGAATGCCAGTAGCAGCGAAATAATTGCACAGATGACAATAAATTCAAATAAGTACATGAAAAGGTAATCAAATTCTAGTTCGTTTTCTCTACTACTTAACTCTCTATTACTTTCTTCTACTTATTAGTACTCTCTAAAATATATATATAATAGAGCAAGATATTTATCTAAACAAACTCATTTTAACAAACCAATACAATTCGAAATACAATGGTGTTAAAGTTCTTTTAGACCAATTATTTAATAACCTTATAAGTATGGACACTTGAAATATACTTCTGGTGTAGGATTTTCTCAAGGAAAGGATTTAAAAATCAAAAGCTATCTGAAAAAAAGAGATAAATTGTGGATATGTTTGTAAGAATTACGTAATGGGGAAAACAAAAGCAAAGAAACGGAAGTTATTGATTTAAGTATATAATTAACTTTACCGTCTATCGTAGTACGCCTCCAAATTGCGTAGAGCCCTTTTGTAAAGAGAGCAAACCTTTTGAGAGTGGGTTTTAACCGCAATAAAAGGCACGTTCGCCATTTTCGTTGTTTTGCTACAATGACAGCTGTCAATGTCACTGTCACAACACAAATCCACAAACTAGAAGACATCTTTTCAACCAATCTGTAGTTTATGGTAGACCAAGGAAACCACAACATAGGCTATTTTTTACAAGCTTTTATTTAGCTTGTTTATAGTTATCCTGCAAACAACATTTTTCATTGAATAGATCCTCGAGATCAATCCTATCTACCTTCCAAAAGGATTCTGATCGCAATATTATTATTACCTATATTCCTGTAGACAAAGTATAATCCGTAGAACAAACTGAGAGCCTTGAACCGTAGACGTCAGTCAGAGATTCATTCACATCTGTTACAAGGCCTCGCCTCATCACATGTACCAACTAGAATATCTGCTGTAATCGAACGCATCCGCTGAATAATCTGTCACTTGAAAATTGCAAACAATTTAACGCTGAAGGTTTATCGTAATTTATGTTTGTGGTTGCAACATCACTTGTCTGTATCGTCAGCGACTTTTCAGATAGGTAGTTATGTACATACTTAAAATTGCCGTCATACAATAGTTACGCATCCCATCCCATGCGCGTAGCTCCAAGTAACGCCTTAAAAAAAAGACGACAAGCCTTATGTTAACTTATGTTACTGTTGTTAACGTTATAGGAATTGGGATTCAGGCCTATTATACATGTTGATTTTTGATAAACATTAGCTTTGAATGTTTTTAACAGTAAAACTTTAATGGGAATCCATCCAGGTTACATTTTATACTTAGGAAAGACATAATACTTACAATAATTAACTGGTCACTACGGTACAGTGGTGGAATAAGACTCTGAGGGCCGGGCCGGGGCGGCCAAGCAAAATGAGATCTACCTATGATAAGAGTTGCTTTGTTCACTAATGCAGAAAAGTTTGAGAATTATTTCGGAATTATGCAGAAACCATGAGAATGACGAGAATGTAGGCTGCAAGTGCGAGCTTGAACATTTTTGCACCAGCTTGTGTAGGTTAGGTTTTTTTGACTATTCCTACAGAAATAAGATTTACTTTGGCCGCGACCAGCCTGATTATTTAGAGAATGTTATATATTTAATTATTAGGTACCTACTTACCTATATTATTCACATTAAATTATAATAAGTACCTATATAAATGCACAGAGATAAATGCTCGACTTATTTTTGCAAAAAGTTTGAAGAATAGGAGAATGTAAAAGTGAAAGGAGTGAGCTCGAAAATGTACAGACGCCACCACATCAAGTTACAACAATCTGTCAAATTTCTATAATAGATTTTCAACTTTATCGCTAAAGCATAAGGTTTAAAGTTGATTGGCAAAATTTGACAGTTTCGGGTAGTTTGATGTGCTGGCGTCTGTACTTAGTTTAATAATAAGCTTCGAAAAAAACTCCTTACTGAACATAATTTTGCCTTTTTGGGATTTGATTAATTGGTGGACCAGACCGCCTGCCCCTGCTGCACCGTCCGCCGGTGCTAAGGGCTCCGATATAATTATGTGATAATTGCGTGTTGGTAATTCGACAAAAATCTTGTGCAGAATCTTTGCGACTGAACCCTTTCAAAGCTTGATGATTAATAAACTTGAAGTAAGTGTGTGTGTGTGCCGTCCTGCCAACACATAAGGAGACGCACTTGACCCATAGACCTGTCTTACGAAACGCAAGTCTCAATACGCAATAGCCAATAAGTATGTCTTATGTGAATTCAAATGGCTAAGTATACGGTTGAGCAAACTAATGGGCTAGCCTGGCGCCCGATAATACGGAGACTGTACCTACATACCTATTGGCTTACTTTAGAATGTTATTTATTAGAAGACCTACCTGTCTACCCAACATACATAATAATGTTAAAGTTATACAGGGTGGTATCATCGACCTGCAATTTACAGGCAGAGATGTCTATTATACGACAGATGTTTGTGATCAGGGGAACACTGACTAGTCCTACCTAGATTAGTAATATCACAAACAAAAATGTCTGACAACTTTAAGATATTAGCAAGATCTATGCACGACAAATGCACGGATTCGTAACCATTAACCAACCAGAACAGCAGTGCGATTCTTAACCATATCACCGTGAAAACTTAGGTGAAGTGAGCGTGGAGTGAGCTGTCAATAGTGTCAATTCCTAGCAAAAACAAACTCACTTCTTTTTACAGAATCGACCGGCTGTAGTGTATATATATATTTTGTATTATTTCGACGCAAAAGAGGACCAACTAACTCCGTTCGCCTCTGTTTAGGACTCTCTCTGCCTAGCCTTACCATCTATCCCTAACATTTGATTCTGGGTCGCATTCTCTCCTCATTATTCGCCAGAATATGACTGTTCGGAGTTCTCGAGACATAATGTATTCTAAAGAGCTGTTGATGTTAATGACACAGTCCAAGGTTGTCATTCAGTCATTGATTGTGTGTGTGATAGAAAGCATTTTATTTGAAAAGAAGTATTCCTGAAAGCGTTCAATAACAAAATACGCTATGAAAAGGGCAATAAGTCCAAAATACGAAAAAAATAAGAAAAGTAAATAATTATGTTACATATTATTTACTTTAAAATTTTCTTGCCAGTCATTTGAATAATAAAGATGGCCTTTACTGATGCTGTGCAATCATACTGGCCTTGAAGAAGATATTGTGAATGTGATAAATTTAATATACCTACAGGTGTTGCGTTCTAGAACTTTACGTAACTAGGTACCTACTGACAAATTTTTTCTTCGATTATTTGTATTATGAAAAACGCCATACATATTCGATATTTCAAGAGATGGTCTTGTACTTAAAGCATACTAGCTTCCGCCCGCGGCTTCGCCCGCGAGGTTTGGCGATAAAAACTATCCTAATGTCCTTCCCCGGGATGCAATCTATCTCTCTGCCAAATTTTATCGAAATACGTTCAGTGGTTTAGGCGTGAAAAGGTAACATACAGACAGACAGACAGAGTTACTTTCGAATTTATAGAATAGAATACTGTCTCTCTCTTCTCTAAGGGCGTTTGTGCACTACAAGTAATTTTACTGTCCGGCAGTCCGATTTTTTACGGTCCCATATGGCACGACATAATAAAAAATTAAAATCGGACTGCCGGACAGTAAAATTCCTTGTAGTGCACAAGCGCCCTAATATTAGTATGGAAGTATAATCAGCCTTATATAATTTTCTCACTGCTGCAGATGGGACACAGCCACACAGGTCACACAGGTCACACAGGCCTCCTCTCTTGGAGAGGGAGTGGGCTGTAATCTACCACACGGGCTCAGTGAGGGTTGGTACCTAGATGTCACATGTCTTTGAATTTTAGATTCTAGGACATGCCGGTTTCCTTACGATGTGATGAAATTAATTACACAAGTAAAGCGCCTGGGTTCGAACTCACGACCTACAACTCGTAACTATCCCTGGTTACCACTGAGCCACCACACTGGGTCACTGTCTTCTATGTGGATAAGTAATGCCAATAATATTTCAATCATTCGTCCAGTCGTCCTATGAATAAAAAAAAAAGAAAAAAAAATCAAACAAACAAAATGAATCAAACAAAATTAATCTTTTGCCATATTTTTTAATTGAACCAACTAGGATTTAAGTCAGATTTCCGCCACTGTGCAACAAGGAGGAAAAAAGGAAAAAAAAATTAATATCCCACCTTTATTGCGACGTACCCAGCAATTGGAACACTAACGATTGAATTATTGCAATAAAATTCTATCAAAATGCAATCACGAAAAAAATGTACCAACACGATTAAATCGGGGTCAAAGAAAGTTAGGGAAACCGCCGCGTCGAGATGACCAATCGATGAGAACCGGTCGCGACGCTCGACCAATCAGGGAAATCGCGCCATCCTTTTGAAAATGGGACACTGATCCCAGTTCATGGTTCGAAAAAGGTTTTATTACGCATGAAAGAGCTGTAATTTTTTACTAGGTCTTATATAGGTAGCGTTTGCGTTTATTTCGACTAGATTAACTGGTTCGCTCAGTAAACATCGCGTACATTATTTTACCTATCTCAGTGTTGAAGCGACACTCGGTGCGGTGGGTACGGCCATCGCACGATTTTTTTATTTCGAATAATATTTATTTTTGTTTTCTTCTTGTTAATTAATTAACTTCAGTGAAATACTTAATTCAATCAAATTGATTTATCAGTGAAAAATCCTTAGTGGGATATTCGACGCTTGGCTCCTGTTGGAATTTCCTTTTCTCTCCGTTTTTCAGGTATGTTTTTTTTTTGTTACATTTCACTTCAAGTTCCATGTTTTAACACACACATTTATTTTATAATCACAGTTTTTAAATAGATAAGAAAGAATAGACAAAATATATTTAAACTTAGAAGAGTTCGATATTGGTTGCCATTGTTGCCACATGGGTTGAGTGCGAGTGAAGAATATGCCTTAAAATAATAGGTTCACCATCCAAGTAGGACACAACAGTTTATAATATGGTCTCTCCCAAGACTAACCAGTGGGTGCTTGGGACTCCTGTAAGTAAAACACCAATATATATCCATGACGGAGGGAATCATTGTATGGAGCACGTTATTTGAACCACTCTATCAAAGAAATTCAAAGGACTTCATACCTATTATGATTTATGAACCTACGAATTAAACTCGCTGTTTGCTTTAAACCTACTTATATACCTACTTACCTAAAATTCTCATCATCATTCAGATATCATTTTCTTACCTAATTCGTCTTCTAGCATATTTTTGTCCAATATAAAATATTAGGTCATATACCTACGTAAACTTGAGCATAGCCCATCATGAACCCCACGAGACCACGATTTACGTGTAGGGATCGTGGTAGAACTTGACCCAAACACCACGCTTGGAGCACATAGGTATATAGGTAGGTACCTATGCTTCATTAAAATTTCCAACAAGTGGTCCAAAGGCTATTGGGTCCATTATTACATGTTTTGTGCAGTATAATGAGTTTACATCATGTCGCAACTGATTGCGCGCGCAGACCTTCGAAGTTTGAAATAAAAGTAAAGCGTAAAATAAACTTGATGTAAAAGTGAGCGATCAAGGTTTACAACTTGCGGTACGTACGAAATACGTTCCAAAAGTAGGTACTGACCCTTATAGGAAAGTTCAGGCGAAGCTTTTAACTTCCTGCTTGATGGTATTCTGTTATAACCTTTTTGGTGAAATGGCCTTTAATTTAATTAACTGTTTGTTCTGCTGGGAATGCAGATGCATGTAATTGAATTGCCCTTCTGGTCAGTGTGTTGAATTGTAATTTCGTACGTTTCAAAAACACATTGTGCCTAAATTATTAATCCGTAACACGATTTTACGAACGCATCATTTGCGCCACCAGCCAGCATGGTATACAGGCTATCCACGCACTACTTATTTAAAAAAGAACACTAATTGAAAAGTGCAACGCCAGAAAAAAGTCCGAATCCGTATTCCATCAGTAAATTCCGACAATGTGCAGCAAAGCATGTTTTAAAAAAACCGGTCAAGAGCGAGTCGGACTCGCGCACCGAGGGTTCCGTACCATCATGTTTTTCATTTTTCATTGGCGAGGCCTGTATTCGTCAGAGAATTTTAACACTGTGCACTGCGGTGTAGAATATTGCAGTTTTATGTCAGCGCCATCACTTGACCGATAGTGGAACTAATGTAACTTTTGTTGATGATTTCTGAAAAAGTGTGCTATTTAGAGACTTCTTTTTATCTTTCCTATAATCTTATATAAACTTCTATCACATAGAATGATTTCAGATTTTTCTCTTTGCAAACTTCGGAGATAAGGGGGGAGAACGGTATTTTTTTTTACATTTTACATCACAATTCGAAAACAATGCGGCCTAAAAAAAGAAAAATGTTTGAGAATGTGCAAACTGCGCTCTTTCATATGATACCCCACATGCCCTAGTAGCCCCATTTCGATTTTTTCAGTCCCTGTTGCAAAAATATTTTTACTTATTTCTTTCTTATTTGCAAAATAGTTGGCGAAACGTCATCTAAAACTATTCCAAATTTCAAGATGATAGCATTAATTCTTGAGATTTCCAGCTGTGACAGACAGACAGACAGACTGAGTCTCACCATAAGTGTTCCGTTTTACCATTTTGATACGGAACCCTAAAAAGTTAAAAAACTGCCGTTCTGATTCTTGTAAACTAGGTCCAGATTCATCTTATTGTTAAAACTTGAGGCTTGAGAGTGAAACCTCTTTCACTAGGTTACTTTCGTTCGTGGGAGCTAATTTTAATCATTTTTATTGTTGACAATGTTTGTGAATGTCATCATCTGCCTAGCCTTTTCCCAACTATGTTGAGGTCGGCTTTCAGTCTAACCAAATGCAGCTGAATACCAATACTAATGTTTGTGAATGTCACAAGTAAAAATAGTTTTAGATTTTGTAGAAAGCAGACACTGTAGCACTATAAGTCTCGTATACCTACGTAAGTGCTAAGTGACTGCCTCCATAACCTTGCGTAAATTCGGTTGGCTTGACCCATAGGTAAAGCGATTGGAAAAAAACGCGAGTACAACGGATTTTGGAAACAAAATTGCACGTTCCTTTTCGGCACGAGATGACGCGTTTGATCTGCTAGCTGGGTTGGAGTTGGGGCGCTATGGCGCGAGGACTCCTACTCCTAACACTCCGCCTCTAAGACGACCCACTGACCGCAACCTGTACCTATCCTCAGATCAAGATCCATTACCTATGTAACGAACCATAAATAGTTTTTCTACAGAATCTTTTGAACTCCATGAGTGATGACTTGGTTCTACCTACAAAGTAATCTGTTTAGTATCAGAAAATCATAACCATAACTGTTTACATTTTTTTTAATAGGAGTTTATGATAAACATCAAAGAGAATGTTGTTGTGTTGTTGAAATACAGAAATGCTTACAATAGAGTAGAATTTTTCGAGCTTTTGTTTTTTTTTCTCATACTCAACGTTTGGCAAGTCAGACCAAAATGACAATCACCTAGTTACTCAATCGGAATCAAAACTTTGATCACAGAACGAGATTGCACAAAACAATTCCAACTAATTTATCATAACTAATTAAAATGAAATTTAATATGCAATTAAACTAATTTAGACTATTTTCGCTATGCAATTTGTCATTGAATATTGCTCAATTTTATGCTTATGTGCCAAAACGGTGAACTCGCAAGGCTTTTTTGGAAACCTGCTCTTACTCAACGATAGCGTAATGGTGTTGATGGTATGTGTCAACAATGTGTTATACCAGTCCAGTTATTCTTGACCCGCGGGGGAAAAAGGAACTAAGCCGAAAACGTACTGAATTTGTCACAATTTTGACATTCGCCTTTGTAAGTGGCGCCACTATGAGCGTTCAAGAGATACTGGACCATTGACACGTGAAGGACAATTATTTGTTCTGTTCTAGAGTTTATAATAATAGGAATGTCTGTTTGCTAAATGTATCCGGCTATTGTTACTTGGTGCATGAGAACAGACTTGTCAAAATATTCTGTACCAAGTCATAGAAGATAAGCGTTTTGTATTTGTGGCTCCACTCAAGCCCTTTGAACAATGATTTTGGTTGAAGTCTTGAACTCAAGAAACATTCACGGTTAAATGTAGCCAAAGCCCATAAGAATCGTAAATAAGTGTCAAACGGGTTAATTGCATAACACACAATCAATAGCAATAGCTTTCATTTTGACAGTACAACAACATTCATTGCGATATTTACGTTGCTGAGCAGACATATTTTACGAACATATGAAGCATGGATTAGCAATATCCTTAAAAATGATTCAGATTGTGACTTACAGTGTTTGTTTAGTTTACAGCAGTTAATCGTCGTTTTCTTCAAATTTAGTCCGTGCAATACCTACGTACCGTAAGTCTCTGTTATGTTTTTTAATATACCTACAAATAATGAAATGTCCTTCATTTCTCTTACCATTATCAACTCCAATAAAATAAAAGTAACCATGAGACAACTGGCCCAACGTCACAGGATACATACCTAATATGTAGTACCTACTACGCCAATGTTCATCATTTGTGCTGTTTGTAGTCTGATTAAAAAGTTTCGATACCTATACTTACTTTTAATATTTAAATTGTGAAAATATGATGTAAACAAGTGTTATATTTTGAATTTGGCAATTATTGTTCTTTACTTGAATAATTATGATATTTGTACCGTGTTTGTGTAATTTGGGGCTCTGCTTTTTACGATGAGTATCTCCCAAACCATAATTAATGACTTTTTGTAATTGGTAACATTAAATTTGCATGTTTCAAAAATACTATTTTATAGGGTAAAGTTCATAATAAATTATGCCATTTTTTAAGTTTCATTATATTAAGTAATTAATTAAGCAGTTTATTAAATGGACTTTTGTTTGATCTACTTTTTGAAATAAAAACGTTGGAATAGTAGATATTGCAATATTCACACCTACGATGCTTGCACAAAAGACTGTCGTAACAATTTCATAAATACCATAAGTAGAGACCATTTAAAATTTCCAAATGTATAAAAAACAGTGGCACTCCGGGAGTGCCGACAGAAGTGAAAACTTGAACAATTACGTGTGTATTTTGTGAATCGTCTTATAAACAAAACACGCGCGGTACCGGCTACGGCCATCCGTCTTACGAATTTTCGATCAGGTCACGTGTCCTGACGCGAGTTTAACATTTTTCACCCATTACAAAAAAAGTGTATAACGCCGCTAAAGAAGTTTTCACTTCAAAAATAGTCTTTTTACTGAAAACAATAAAGTAACGTCTATTATATCAGCAAAACACTTTATGCCAAAAAAAGGCGTAGAAAGTCTACCATTAGTACTGCAGTTGTCGGGGAAAACGATAAAATCGACCTAAGTCGGTTAGTCGGCGAATATTTACGTAACTGCAGTTCTCGGTAAGGGTGTTTCGCAAAACATTTGGTGTCCACTTACTACTTATTAGGTTCTAGTACCTACCTTTGATTACATTATGTGACATAATGTGGAATAGGTAGTTAACGTTTATGGACTACAGGCCCAAATCCGAATCGGACTCGCACACGAAGGGTTCCGTACCACAAGGCATAAAACGCCGAAAAAAACGTTTATTTTACTTAAATACGTTTTTTTCCCTTTAAATTTTAACTTTATTTTATTTTTATTATTCGTTGTTAAAGCGGCAACAGAAATATATCATCTGTGAAAATTTCAACTGTCTAGCTGTGGACTCTTAGTAATACGGTCCCGTCTTTACCCTTCTGGTAGGGTAACCTAAAAATGAGTTTTATCACGGTTTTTTTTCAGCGTCGACACTATCCGATACGCTCGTCATCCGTAGTTTCGGCCGAAGTTACGGGTGATTCCAAATCCGTATCACTTACGGATATAAGATTAGTTTGGGGCCCGACTTAAAAATTAATGACGCCGCGATTTGACAGTTGTCCCTACTCTCTGTATGTTTAGACCGAAAAAGTTCAGTAATCTGATGGCAGGGTTCACTCAGCAGTTCTGACCTACTTTCGGACGGATCCGTATCTTCGTTGTCGAACATAGAGTGTAGGCTTCTTCGTTCGTTGTTATCCAAATCTCCCCCCCTTTATTGCGATCTTGTGATTAATAAATAAAATATCCCTAATTAAAACCACCCCTGCGGTCACCGTCTGCACTATGGAAGGGGCACCGTTACCTCTCAAAAGACCAATCCGGAGCCTCCTCTGTGCATCGCCTGTTAGGGCACATCTCTGGGGAGACTGTAAAGGGGTCTCCCCAAAACCTAACTGTGCAAGGCAGCACATGACCACTGTGCGCCGTCTTCCCTGAGGTCACTCAGTGGGCCGACAGAGTCCCCACTCCAATCTACCGCGACCCCATAAAATAGAATGTACCTAATAGTTCATCTTCATATTACTTAATAACTTACGTAATATAACCTTGGCACATTTCTACAAATAATAATTAAGGGGCTTACATGACCTGAAGCACGGTCACTGTCGGACTGCATAGAAAAGAAAGAGAAGCGCGATGACACAGCGCTGGTAATTTATTGCAAAATATGAAGCAATTATTTAATTACAAAAAATCTATTGTTTGGACGAAATAAATAAAACTCTAGTATTTTAGTATGTTGCTTGTAGAATAATCTGAAAAAAAAAACAGAATGATTGTATGTATATTAGTATGGTTTTGATTGTAAAAAGAAAATTTTTAAAGGTATCTTCATGATTTTTTTTCTATCGTACCAAATTAGTTATCTATCCATCTACCTAGCATATTATATCCTGAAGAATATCATATATTTTTCTGATTTTGTTTACTGTAGTCGATCATAATTATACTTTTATTGTTTTTAAAACTTGCGTTTTTTGTGTTTAGGTCCTGTAAGCCCCTTAACACGAGTTACTATAATAAATTCACAAAACACTGGATAAGCTGACAGAGATGATGATCAGTCACGTTGCAGTGATCTTGATGAGTTGCTGATTAAAACTGTGTCAGAAAAGAAAAAATATTAAACAGCAGAATTTATTTCTTGGCCAAATCATTCCAAAGACGTCAATGGAAGGTACTTTATGGGCGAAAGCCAGTATATTTACCGTGTGAACCAAGGTGTAGCAATTTATTGCTTTAACCCAACGTGTTAGTAAGTATCTAGTCTAGACAACGTTGTAGACGCGCTGATGTTAGATACTTGGCGTAAATTACAGACAAAGTAGAGGCAATGCAGATAAATTCTAGAATTAACAGCCTTCCGGGGCTCGGTATAGACTTAATACATGTTTTAGAAAAGGTGTCTTATAGAATTCTATTATATTTGTATCTATAATTATTCTGTGATAGAAGTTTATGTAAAGATTACAGGAAAAATAAAACGAAGTCTCCAAAGAGCACACTTTTTCAAAAATCATGAACAAAATTTACATTTAGTTCCACTATCGGGCGCTGACATAATACTGCAATATTCTACACCACAGTGCAGTGTTAAAATTCTCTGACGAATATAGGGCTCGCCGATGAAAAATTTAAAACATGATGGTACGGAACCCTCGGCGCGCGAGTCTGACTAGCTCTTGACCGATTTTTTTTTCGGTGCAACATACTGGCGGATACAAGCTCTAACATGCGTCCTCCATGCTCATACGTGTGCAGTAGTTCAGTTAAAATGGCTGAGTCACTTGTCCCCATTCTGCTCTACTGGCCAAGACTTTCACTGCCTGCTTGTTTAAGATGTTGCTTTGAGACGAATCTCGGTGTTTTTATTGGTTGTTGCAAAACACGATTCGTTCGTGATGTCTTTCCAACGACTTGCGGTTTAAGTGTTAATAAAAATGAGGCTTATTTATAATCTCTTGGCCCATTTTTTTTGGCCAGAATTGACAAATTAGTTTACAAAGAATTTTGAGTGATTTTCATGTTACCTACATTATTTTGAATAGAATACAATGATGAATAGAATTTTATGAACAGTGAGTGTGGTTTTTCATCGCTCAATAAATAGAGCTCCAAATGGAGAAATGAGTTTGAGTGCATTGTGTTGCGCCGTTGGAGGCGTGAATAATTTGTGTGCACTCTATAAGTGTTCACAATAAGTCAATAACACGGTGCATTCTGTTGACTAATGATTTTAAAGTACGTTGGCCATATGGTCCTAATAATGATAGTAGTCGAAGGCAAGTTTATCGTTATTAATTTATCGGGCAGAGTTCCAATAAAATTAGGTATACTGAACCCTGAATCTGAGGACTACACTCAAGAATTCAAAATCATCAGTAATATCACAAGATAGCGAGACAGAATTCAACATCAAAAACATCAATGCTGTAACTATCTCACCCATAAAATCATCTCATAAATCGCAACCGGAGTGCGTGTATGGATGTATGAACGTAAACGAAGCAGGAGGACTACTTATGTAAGAATCGTATATAGTATCTACGAACTTACTGTAGTTTCTGCCTACAAGCAATCAGGAACTCATCACCAAATAATAGAAGTTACAAACAAATCATATTATTTAAGAGTTTTCCTGACAGATACTTATAACTACACATTGTTTTATATAATTGGCTCCCTATATGGCGGGTAATGTGTTTAGCACGGCATGACAAAAGGGCGGACATGTACCTAAAATAAATGGATTATTGTAGCTCTGTGACTACGCCTATTAGCGAGCGTTCCACGCGTATGATTCTGGATAGATTTTTGTTTGGACAGAAAACTTATGATAGTGTATTATCTTCTTTGGTAAAGCCGTTCATAGGAATCTTGTTTTCTCGACTGATAAACAAAAGAAATGGATCTAGTTCCGTCGTTTTCTACGTT
This sequence comes from Luperina testacea, assembly GCA_927399505.1. Taxonomy (NCBI): domain Eukaryota; kingdom Metazoa; phylum Arthropoda; class Insecta; order Lepidoptera; family Noctuidae; genus Luperina; species Luperina testacea. The sequence continues at coordinate 6,531,062 of OV656777.1, read as the reverse complement.
GACGAGACCATTAAAAAAAAATTTCAAGCGAAACGACATTGTCTTGTCACTTGTGCAAAAAAGCGTCCTTATTGGTAGCACGCAACTTCACCATCTGCCGTACTGGGGGATTCCATACGGGTGATAATGCTAAGGAACCCAAAACAGGTATAATGTCCCACGGGACGTCGCGATTCGGCAGTAACGGGACCCAGCCAAGTGCATCGACCGCAAGCTCCACTTTCCAAACATAGGTTACTTTTTTCACAAAAAGTCTTTTGTAACGACCTTTTTCCACGACGAGGAAACTGTAATAAATAAAAATGTCAATGTAAAATTTCCATAGCTTCCATTTTGAATCGTATGCGTCAATGAATCTGCAGTGTTTTATTCTAGAACAAAAGATACTTAATTTTAATTGGTGGCCAATTACAGTTAGGGAGTGCTCCTTAAAAAGTTAGATCCTTTTACTGTTAACGTAGGAGTCCTTATTTGTAAGACTACGTGGATTTTAGATGAAGCAAATGACGTCAATTAAAGGAAAACTAAACATGAAAACAGATGCCCAGAGCAGCAAAATTGAGCGGCGGCAAGATAAAAAAAAATGCTATTTTACGGCTATAAATTTTTAGACGGACCTACATGTTTTAAAGTTCTATCTTCTTTAAACAGGATGATCCAAATAGAGACCTCAATTTAAAAAAAATAGCATCCTCATACCTAGGGATATCCGAAAATACCCGATGTATGTTCCGCGATTTATATTTTTTTTTAATTTTGGGGAAATTCTTCGGGGACATCTATAAAAATTTGATTTATTCCGGTCTGATCCCCTGAACCCTATATTAGTTATTCTGTGGCTATGTAATGATTTTTGAATTGAGATATGGAGTTAGTGTAAAGGTCGGCGAATTATTTTTTGCCCAGAGCGGCTAAATAGCTAGAGCGGGCCCTGTCTACTTCCTACTATCTTAGAGCATAATATGCTCTAAGCCTACTATGGATATGTCCCGGAGGCTGGAGTTAAAGGGTTCCAGGGTTATTAGCGATGACATTCGAATGAAAGTGCACAAAAATTCAATCACAATCGCGACACATTATTAAAATTAGGGTGAAAAACCCAATTATATTCTGCAGTGCGATTCGGTAACCATCTCACCGTGAAAACTTAGGTGAAGTGAGAGTGGAGTGAGCTGTCAATAGTGTCAATTCCTAGCAAAAACATACTCACTTCACCTAAGTTTTCACGGTGAGATTTTGTTGATGTTGAAAATCGACCGGCTGTACTCAACTATAGCAATTGTTTTATTTGCTGCTTTTTTAATTTATTTTGAATTTTTCAACCTGTTCAGTCATCAGATAGGTATCTGATGAAAAATAACCAACACTAGGCTGTTTACCTATTCATGACCCATTCATTTTCATATCTATGACGTCGTACGATAGGGAAATGGAAAGAAAATGCAGATAAAAACAAATAACTTATACGCTCTATGCATCTATACTTGTTTCTTTTACCTGCTAATGTTTCCGTGTTTCCTTGGTAATATGGAGAAGTAAACAGTCATTAATTATTATAATTTTAATAGTATCTATCTTAATAGCATTGTTTCTGTAATTCAACAAAAGGGCAAACCAGTGGCCACGACTTACGAGTTGTGGGTCGTAGATTCGAACCTATACGCAGGCGCTTTACTTTGTGTAAATTATTTCATCACCACTGCTCTCAAAACGGTGAAAGAAAACATCTTGAGGAAACCGGCATGTCCTATAACCAAAAAATCGAAGACATGTGACATCTACCAACCCGCACTGGACCCGCATGGTGTATTTCGGCCCACTCCCTCTAACAGTGAGGGGGCCTGTGTCCCAGCAGTGGGATATATTGGCTGATTATGTTATGTTTAACAAAAGGGCGCGAGTAAGAAAATCTAAAAATTCTTTAGAGAAGGCGATCGTAAAATAAAAATAATTCTATGCGTGGGAATTTTAAAAGCTGCTGGTTAGTGTTCGATTCTAAATAATGACGCTGATGTGTCTTCACTGGCACATTACACAGTGGGGGAATGTTACAAAAACCATACTCCACATTACAGAAACACCGACTAGCTTATGTTTACATAATGCTGTTACGAACACATTATGCAATATTGCTAAAAACATGAACACCAACTATAATATTCCTATTTGCATTATTTATTTAATAAAAATATGAGTACGTGAATTATATTATAACTGCGTCTATTGTTTTACGCTAGATTCATTATAGTAAAGTTGTTGCAGAAATTATGAGTTTACGGTTGTCGATTGAGGTAAATGGGTTATTGTTAGAAGATTTTCTAGTAGCTGGTAAGATCTTCAGTGCTCATTGCGAATATGAATATTTTAGACGTATTCCAAATTGGGCACCCGCTTAAATGGCACCTGAGGGAATGTGCCGCTGTGTGTCAGGTGCTTTCACTCAGGTGCCATTTAAGCGGGTGCCCAATGTGGAATACGTCACATTTAATGATAATAATTATATAATTTTACTCAAATTAATCGTTACTTTACTTCCTCTTGTGTTGTTAGATAAGTTATAGTACGAGTAAGTAGCACTGCTATAAAATTCCCAACAGCTACCTGCTTTGTCTTTTCTACGGGTATCCATTATCCAATTGTAAGAGCTCTATGCTCTATCCATAACTTAAATGAATAGGCTTAAAATATCTACGCAGTTTTATGTTACTTGAAAAAGATTTTATCCATTAATAAGAACAGATACGCTTTTAAATTCATTTGTGTAGAAAAGCTAATGTATTTTTATTACAGTTCAAGTGTCATGGCTCACTGTAGGGGAGGTGATAAAGTTGATTTTATAGAGTCTCTGCTCGTAACTCTATTTATAGTACGTTTGTGATCGTCAATTTCTATTATCTATTGAATCAAGACGTTCTATAAAAGTTCGTGGCTTTGCAATGGACCACAAAAGTAGTTGAGTAACAGGTAAAAACCATGAATTGGTACAAGTTTAAAGTACGTCGCCAACTATTCGTGTACTGTTACAGTTTTGTCAAAACACACAAACAAACTTATGCAATCATAAAAACAAAATAAACTCCAACTAAACATAATATAAGAAGCCTGACTTCGGGCGGTTATTTACAATTTATCTATAATTTTGGCTCGCCATGTTTACCATAGGTTCAGGGCAATGCCCTACATAAAAAAAACACCATAATAAAGGTACTTTATTCCTTGAATCACGGAGGGCTTGCCGTATGTCGCAATATTTCGGGAGCTAACGGTGAGGACCGGGTGCATCGACCGAGCACAGCCAGTACGACTTGGCCTACGTTTATCGTGTGACGTGCCGACAACAGTGGTGTTCACCCTTGAATTATTAAAATGTGATCGGATGGATGGACGGTAATTGGTGCGTTTACCTATTCGTAGTTTAGTGAGCGTTTCTTTCGCGTTCCTTTTTTTACGGTTTTGATTTTTCGATTCAACACTAATTTATTAGTTTAATTACAATTAATTTTGATTGAGACTGGCATAATAAAATTATTAAAATAAGAAGGAATAAATCACTACCGCGAAATTATGTGAGAAAAGTTAACACTTTCTTTTGTTTATGTAGTAATACATAGATCATAAAACTGTTATTATATTGAAGAAGTGTGCTCTTTAAAATAGTTGATAGTAAATGCCCGCAGGCGATAGGTTAGCAACCAGTCGGTAACTGCGCTCTTGTTGTTTTGTTGTTGCTACTAATCGCGACTTTGAGCGATGCTCTTTGCTCTCGCATAATGTAAGTTTCACAGATTAAACCTCTTTAAAAGAGGATGCATACCTGCAGAAGCTAGTCAGGATTGGGAGCGCCTTAAAGGGCTTTTTAAAAATAAACATAATTACCTACTTAATTAATTCTATTTAATTGAGACGTGTTACATAGTTGGATGCAAATCACGAACTGAACTATTAGCTAAGACTTAAACTAAACAAACATTATTTAATTGAGACGTGTTACATATTTGGATGCAAATCACGAACTGAACTACTGGCTAAGACTTAAACTAAAAAAACATTATTTTTAAAGTGTCAAGCTCAGCGACCTCACAGGTCGTGGGACAAGTGCTTATAACACTCAATATAATTATAAGTGGTGGGGTTCCATAACTCCTCCCTCATCAAGTGCGAAATTATCGGTAATATTTGGATTCCGATGATTCCGCATACAAGACAATTTTCTCCAAAGTACTATACTAAGACATACTATCGCTAAAATAACATAGAGTAATATAGTTGCTAAACTAACACTATTTGTTCTCACTGCACTACCACTTTCCACTATTTCACTTTTTAATGTATATGATAGATGTTTTTTAAATCGTCAAAGTCAATTTGTTTAGATTCACTGTTTTGTTCCAATCAATAGATGTTTCCTCTAATTTGGGTAGAACCGCGACTGGAGTTACTCGATATTGTATTTTTCCTGAATGATGTTGCCTTTTGTGTAATTTAATGTCTTTCAGATAGACACTGCAGTTTCCATCAATTTCCAATAGATATGTGCCCTTAATCGGTTTCCTGATAACATCATCGGCACATGTTTCGGTAAGCATTATTTAATTTCTTGTGTAAATTTTCCAGTTGAGGAAGTCAATAGGCTGTACTTTTAGACTTTCCAGGTTATCTGCAAGAGGTTTGCACAAACTAAAGTTTGAGGCAAAGTTCATTAATTGTTCTATACACGTATTTTCAGGATACAATATCACATGGTTTTCCTTGCTCAGGAACTGGTTGGCTCCCACCTCTTCACATGGGCTGGCTAGCGGTACGTACGAGTATGTAGGACCTTTCACCATAAGGTATGGATGTTTAGGGATATTGGTGGTAGTTTTGTTTTCCTTGAAAATTGGTAATGAATAGATTTTTAAATAATTAAATGTTTATTTTTTTTAAGTTTATTAATGTGATTTCCATAATGAATGTTATGTGGTTTTCTTTTACATAAGATTTAACAGATATTGTTCTTTCTAGCATTAATAACGATTTTTCAGTCACAGGGTAAATTAGGTTTTCAGTTTCAGAAATATTGCTTAACAGTGCTAAGAGTTCAGATGGCTCAACAATGGTCGAATGTACAACAGACACTTTGTAAAGGCTAATGCAGTTTCGATTCCATTTAAAATAGTATAAATTGACTTAAAATTACTTATAAACATATCAAACATACTTAAAACATATGTAGAGTAAATAGGTTATCTTCTTTAGTACCTACGTGTATTTTTTTATTATTCTTTCTCTATCACCGCGTGTCCTTATTTAATAGGTAATATGCCTGAGTTATTTTTTTATTGTTGCATCATTGGCATCGGTCTGAAACCTGGTGGTAGTGGGGGTAAACCAAATTTAAATGTTGATTGCGGTGGAATTGTGCCGCCCGCCTGCGGTTTAGTATTATGGTGTGGATTTAACATTTTGCTACGCATCTGCTACTGATCATAGAAATTAACTTCTTCTAAAACAACAGATAAGGCCTCTTCTAATGTGCGTGGATTTTTCAGACGCACAATACGTACCATGTTTTCTGGTAAGTTATATAAAATACTTGAAGGGCTGAGTTGTTATCAAATTTTGATCACTTATTTGGTTAACCTTTGATAACAAAACTGATTTTTCTGTTTGAATTCTTGCACAAAAATCACTGTAACTCTCATTACTTTTAACCTTTAAAGTTTCTAACTCGATAGCCAAACACTCTAAGCTTCGCGGATCGCCAAAGTGTAACTCAAGCAATTCCTTGAATTCCGCCCACGATTGAATGTCTCCGCGCTCACTGATAAGCGCGGCTGCGTCACCCGTTAAGTGGCTGGACACAACATGCATTAAGTATTCCTGTTGTAATTCTGATAATTTAAACTTATCGATAATATACTCACATTTGCGTAAGAATAAATTCAAATGTCGTTTATTACCATCAAAACTGGGTAGAATTTTGTACAATTCATTTGGAATAAGATTTATTTCTGACATTCTGGTACTTAATCAAAAATTCTATGTAATAATTAACTCTATGAATTCTACCCCAATTTTACTTATTACAATAATTACTACTAGTATATTTATTAAGTGTTTCTGAACTCAATATGAATTATAGCTAAATCTAATTAGTGTTTTAAAATTAGTTATACAAAACAATTGTATGTTACGTATTTTACAGCACACACACATAACTTAATTATTTAAGAAAACCATCAAACAGTCAAAATGGAAAACTTCCAATTCCAAGTTTAACGAAAGGATGTGGACACGGATATTAAGGAGGTGAAAAGTCGTACTCACCAGCCTGCCACGCCCATCATCAGCTCTCAGGACTCCTCGTCGCCGACGATATTTATTTGGTTCGTTGGATCACCTTGCCGTACAACACGCGTACCGTTTTGAAAATCGAGAAAAGTCTTATCGCGATGAATAATGTAACGCGTGATAGCTTCCTCAGTGATCCTACCGGCTGCGCCAGTCAGGATTGGGAGCGCCTTAAAGGGCTTTTTAAAAATAAACATAATTACCTACTTAATTAATTCTATTTAATTGAGACGTGTTACATAGTTGGATGCAAATCACGAACTGAACTATTAGCTAAGACTTAAACTAAACAAACATTATTTAATTGAGACGTGTTACATATTTGGATGCAAATCACGAACTGAACTACTGGCTAAGACTTAAACTAAAAAAACATTATTTTTAAAGTGTCAAGCTCAGCGACCTCACAGGTCGTGGGACAAGTGCTTATAACACTCAATATAATTATAAGTGGTGGGGTTCCATAACTAGCTGGGTTGTCAACTATTGTTTTAGAAATTGCAAAAATATTGATTACTTTTTGTCTTTTGAAAATAGTATTTTAATAGAATAAATAGTGCGTAAAATTCCTTGCGTGATATGCAGTAACAAGAACTTAGATAACAATTAATTCATGTTGTGTTGACCCAAATTAGTAAAACGAGCATGCAAACAATTATCGTGTAGGTACATGTAATAAATAAGTAATCATGTTAACCACACGTAAAAATAAAAATCATTCAAGTATTCTAATGGATGTTTAAGTAGCAAGAAGAATGCGGTTTGAAGTTTACCTACTTATTATTTAATAGATACCTTTGCTGATGTAACATACATGCTAACGAGATTGGCTTAGGTACTTTAGGATTTTTAAAACTTAATTAATATTTTTCTACAATAATAATTAATTATGATCAGCCATAATATTACTTGCTTTGCTCTTGTTATACACAGAACACTCCATAGACAGAATCTATATTAAACAGAATATGAATCTCAACTACATTAAATATTCGAACAAAAAAATATTTTAATAATCCAAAGTAATTTTTGCAATACTGATTTTATTAGGAGTAAAATTTTGTGAACAGCCGGGCGATTCTGTAAAAATCTCATCGTGAAAGTATAGGAGATGTGAGTTTGTTTTTGCTAGGATTTGACACTATTGACAGCTCACTCCACGCTCACTTCACCTAAGTTTTCACGGTGAGATGGTTACAGAATCACACTGCTGTTTCTGGAAACAATTGAAAATGTTTGATTGTATCAGCATGTCATGTATCAGATCTGCGTCCCATCAAATCATTCTGATGCACATAATATTAAGCAACCTGTCAATACGATGGTATTTTGAAACCCAATACCTGTTACCCTTACTGTTTGGAATAATATTAGATAAACCAATAATCTAAACAAAACCAAATACCTACTAGCAAAATTAGGATTAAAATGACAAATATCATAAAAACGGATAAAAATAAACTGCCGGTCGATTCTGTAAAAATCTCACCGTGAAAACTTAGGTGAAGTGAGTTTGTTTTTGCTAGGAACTGACAGTATTGACAGCTCACTTCACCTAAGTTTTCACGGTGAGATTGTTACAGAATCGCACTGCTGAAACGGTTCAGATTACAACAGGAGTTAGGTAAAGTTACTTACTTACAAGCACTGATTTATTAATTAATAAAATTTACATTTTAGATTTAAAATAAAATACAATAGGCTTAAAACAAACTGCAGGAAACTCTTATCCTGTGATCACGGCTAAGTACATTACCATGTCTTTTTTAGTAGTCTACTTCGGACTGTCTATAAAACGAAAACAAAGCAAAATAAACCATAAAGAAAACTGCTGACGGTCTAAAATAACTTGTGAAATTGAAAACATTGACGTTAGACAATGAGTAGGTACGCGATACGTTTCTCGACTCCAAATGGGTTTATTGATAATAACGATACCAACAGTCACTGGCATATCAAACAGTGCTTTGTATTATCTCGATAAAGACATGGAAATGTACTCTAACTTATAGGACGCCAATTGGGTCTTTCACCCTGCTAATAATTAAAATTTGACAGACCATATTGTTACCATTGCAAAAACATAATTACCCAATGCTTGTGAACTTTTGCACAGACTACTGCTAATATTTAAAATAAAAAAAAAAGAACTGGACGTTTAAAAAAATGGTGGTGTGAGCTTATTGGATGTTGCAAGTTCTAAATGTTAGTAAGAGTCTTGTGAAATCAGTGTATTGCAAATTGCAACAATACTGATGCGACATCGCTATAAGTAACATGAAGCAATAAGAAGCTGGCGCGCTTGGTCCACCGACCCATATAAAGTCCATTGCTGTGTATAAAAGACGTTAAACTGTTGCTTATGCTTACTAACGGAGTGATGGATGCTTCTAAAGTAGGCCGGGGTCGACTAGCCAAAAGTAGTGGCAATGTCAAATACCTACCCAGTAAGGCCTGGTTTTGGTCCATCACCCATATTACGATATTAAATTTTGTTAGCTCTGATGAAAAATAATGTAACTTTTGTGAAATACAGCCTTTCTTGGGTTGCGTTGCTTGCATTGTTTGGCGACTGAGAAGTCGTTAGGTTGACCTTAATTAGGTGTACTATACATTCATAAATTAAATAAAAGTGCATTAAATTTTATTATAATTTAACCATTTTTTCAAGATTTTTGGAATTCTAAGTGGATCATCATAAACAAGTATGAGTACAGATGCCAGCACATCAAGCTACCCGAAACTGTCAAATTTTCCCAATCAACTTTGAACCTTATGCTTTAGCGATATAGTTCTTCTTCTCTTCGTTTAACCCATTCCATGCCAGCAACGCACACGGGTGCGTTTTAGTTTTTTTTACCTGTGTGCCTGCAACGCACCCGTATGCGTTTAGTGTATGTTTTAATAAAGTATCATTTATTCACTGTGCGTTGCTTTATTGTTGCCATTTTTTAAATTTACCTCAAACTAGATTATATTTCTGATATAGCAACACCGTTACAGTAGTAAAAGTAATTTCACATTTGAATTGACGCCGGTTTTTGTGCTTGTGATTTTTGCTAGTATTATAAACCAAGTTTTTACAGTGATTTAGGTGTTAAAAGGTAAGTAAATATGATTTTTTAATAAAATTTAGTCATTTATATATTACAACAACGTAATTTTAAGTCTACTGATAATATTTTGGATAAATTTTATAGTCCAAAACATACCAACGCTAATGGTGCGTTCAATGGCATTTATGAATGACTTTGTTCATGGATGGTGTTACACATCGACAATAATCGGTCGCTCAATGTTACCTACTACTGCTATTGTAACTTTATAATGTTATTTTATAACTTGAGATATTGTACTGCAGTGTTCGTATTACATACCCTACATGGTTCAAAATAAAACCGTTTGTGAAAAAACGCTTTTATTTTTAAATTTGAATGGGATGAATTGTGTAAAGTAACTAGTATTTTTATCGTTTATAGGTCTTTTGTTTTCTCCTCAAGCATTATGGCAAATAATAATAGAGGTCGTCGTTTGGTTGAATTGTTACTTAATACTGCCGAAGGTACTAATTTACAAGCTAGAAAAGAAAGTTATTCACAAGATAGGTGAGTTAATAATACAGACAGTTGATTTTTATCTATTAATATGAATGGTTAGAATGATTTTATCTATTTAAAATCAATATATTGAATGTTGTTATTTTTTAAAGATCAACAAATCTGATAATAAAAATGTTTCAGAGATACATTACTTAATATTATATAATATTTTATCATTATAACTAACATTACTTAATCTTTTAGCTTTTTTTTAGATACTGGTTTTACATAACTATGTTGAAGCTCTTGGCATAAATATTTTCTGTATTTGCTAAATACATATTTTTCATTTTACTATAATCATTATTATGAAAATACGTACTTATAATATAATTATGAAAAAGGAGAATTATTAAAGACTGCTTTGATCTTATATGAGTATTTTTATTTCTGTCACCTACCCTACACCCTAACAATTTAATTATGGGTTCATGTTTCCCAGTCGTGCATAAAGCCGTCCACTATATACTCTCAAAAGTGCGTTCTCGGATCTCTCGAAAAACTTTTTTCACCATGTGCCACCCACGCACCATATGCGTTTGGTGTTTTTTTTCGTATTTATCAACAATATTTATTTAAAAAAAATCTAAATACATCATTAGTAATCCATTTCCTACCATAAAACCTAATAAAAACTGGTGGCACCTGGCCAACAACTTTTAAAAAAAGGTGGCATCGAATGGGTTAATGGCTTTTGCGGAAAAACCACCACAATTTAATCTGTTAAAGAAATTTGACAGATTGTAGTAGGTCGATGTGCTGGCGTCTGTGCATTCACAGACAAAAAAATTGCAATACCATAGATTTTAATCAGCCAAGTTTTGACAGATGCAATGCAAAATACCGCGTTCCCATTTTATGATAAACACTAATCACGACGTTGTAATAGACTAAGGGGGAAAGTAGCAAGTGAAAGTTTAGTTTTAGCCAACCAGTTTGAAGGTCAGTGATGACGACGACTGCGAATGGAATAGAAAATTTAAAATTAGAATAGCTGTTTATTTAATGCTATAGAATGTGGCATCAGTCATTGTATGATATAGCGCCCGGTTTATGCGTTAAAAATATTTAAAAAGCGATAGTTACTGTTATGGTCAGATTACTTGCTCCTTTTCATTACTGGGTTGTGAAGGTCAGATAGGCAATCGCTCCATATAAAATACTCCTGTAAGCCGACTACAAAATAGTTGGGAAAAAGTTAGGTAGATTGTTTGACTCTTTCGCATTGCGGCTGGCAATGGTGATTATTGATGAATTAATTTATTGGTCTTCTACCAAAGTACTTCTACTACGATACCTTCTATTTTGGAGCTATAATATTCCTCATCCTAATTGTATAAAACTATCACGTCAGCGAGGTATTTATAAAGTTACCAACATAGTTGTCTTCACCTTGTAAACCATGCTTGGTGTGTAAGAGCTGAAAATAAAATGTTATTCATGCCTTATGAACCCTTCATACTTATCGAGACAAAATGCTTTGGTAAGTCCTAAGGAAACATTACCTGTCGATGTGTCCACAGTTGCTGCGGTCGATCGGCGGCCTCGGTCGGCTGATGTCGTGGGTTCTAATCCTAGGTAACTTCCCATACAGTTACTATGGGATGGTCTCATGGCGTTTATTGGCTGACGCTGCCGAGTGTAGTAGAGAGTAGCAGCTGTCGTTGTAGAATCTTAGATGGCTGTGTGGGTAACTACTCCGTAATCACTTATGGAATCTTTGCCTACAGAGCCATGGTCTTAGATTTAATTTTAATGTTTAATCAAGCAAAAAGTCGTGCAAAATCCACGAGAACCTACTGTCGACAAATTGCTTTGCAGTTTGACAGGTCTTAGGTATCTGAAAATAAACTGTAACAATATGGAAATAAATACATAGGTATATAAAAAACCGGGTTGGAGCGAGTCGGATTCGCGCACCGAGGGTTTCGTACTTCGTACTATCATATTTTTTAAACGGTTTTATTAAACGGTTTTATTTAGCTCACCCCGTTTGTTTTATTTTTTATTCTTGGGTCATATTTAGTAATTAAAATTTCACCCTCTTCCTGTCAACCGATTAATCTGAAATTTTGTATACACTTTGGATTTTGGTGACAATACAATTATGTTTATTCATTATCATTATAAATTCAAGATGGCCGCCGCTACAAAATGGCGGATAATTTATGTTTTATTAATCCCATCAATATGGGTATCAAATGAAAGGGCTCAACAAGCAGAATACAATATAGGTACTACAAAAAATTGAAATCCAAGATGGCAGCCGCTACAAAATGGCCGATAACGTAGGTTTTATCAATCCCATCAATATGGGTATCAAATGAAAGGGCTCAACAAGCAGAATACAATATACTATAAAAAATTGAAATACAAGATGGCGGCCGCTACAAAATGGCGGATAACGTAGGTTTTATCGATCCCATCAATATGGGTATCAAATGAAAGTGCTCAACCAGTATAATACAATGTACTATATAAAATTAAAATCCAAGATGGCGGCCTCTACAAAATGGCGGATAACTTAGGTTTTATCAATCCCATCAACATGGGTATCAAATGAAAGGTCTCAACAAGTAGAATACAATTTACTATGCAAAATTGAAATCTAAGATGGCCGCCGCTACCAAATGGCTGATAACAATTTTTTTTCAAGCACTAAATGAATTAAACAGAATGCGAAATAAAAACTAAAAACTAGAAAATAAAAAATAGGTAAAAAAACTTTTTCAGTTAAACGGTTTTATGTTAAACATACATTGCAATGTTTAAGATAAATGTACTAAAAACCAAAAAATAATAAAATAGATACAGTCGTGGGAATTATAAACATATGCATAGACTAGACTAAAATAAAACCGTGGGGCACGTCAATTGTCTACAAATTGACAATTGACGTGCCCCACGGTTTTATTTTAGTCTAGTCTATGCATATGTTTATAATTCCCACGACTGTATCTATTTTATTATTTTTTGGTTTTTAGTACATTTATCTTATTTAAATTTTCATCGGCGAGTACTACATTCGTTAGAGAATTTTAACACTGCGCACTGCGGTGTAGAATATTATTGCAATTTTAGGTCAGCGTCATCTCTTGACCAATAGTGGAACTAGTGTGACTTTTGTTGACGATTTCTGAAAAAGTGTGCTATTTAGAGACATCGTTTTATTTTTCCTGTAATCTTTACATACACTTCTATCACAAAGAATTATTTCAGAGTTTTCTCTTTGCAAATTCGGAGATAAGGGATTTTTTTACATTTTCATCAAAAGTCGAAAACTATGCGGCCTAAAAAAAAGTGTGAGAATGTGCAAGCTGCGCTCTTTCATATGCATGCCCTAGTAGCTCCACTTATTTTTCAGATCCTTTCAGTCCCTGTTGCAAAAATATACGTATACATATTTTTATTTCTTTCATATTTGCAAAATAGTAGGGAAAACTTCATCTAAAACTATTCCGAATTTCAAGTTGATAGCATTAGTAGTTCTTGAGATATCCAGCTGTGACAGACAGACAGACAGGCAGACAGACAGACTGTCTCACCATAAGGGTTCCGTTTTACCATATTGGTATGGAACCCTAATAATTGTGAAAGCTTTTTATACGATCGTTATCTGAGAGACAGGACTTATAAAGTCAAAATATAACCCACTGGGGTATGAGTAATTCGCCAAAAACGAGAGCGAAAGAACTTTTACTTTCAGCTTTATATAAGGATTTCTTTATAATAATATAAGGATTATTAAACTTGTAATAAACGAATAAACTGAACTTAGGTGTCACTTCTACACGTTATAAGCACTGTTTTCCTTTCAAGTCTTGTTTTGTTATCTACTATTGACAAAGAAATTCGCTGTCATTTTTGATCTTGAGACATTAGCTATAGGTACTTTCAGGGGAGGAAAAGCCTCATCAAGCCATTACAACTCCACAAGTGTATTATGTGTAATCCTCTTTACAAGGACCACGCATCAATTGCATTATGAAAGCTACTCACGTACGATCTTCAACTTTACTTTAATTAAGTATTCTATTCTACGCGTAACGTATTCAACTAAACTAGGCTTGTAGAACATCAAAAACTTAGTTGTAACTAAGCCAAGTGCACGACAAGAATTGTAGTTATGTAATGTAAATAAAAGCCACTTTGGCATCAATATTTGGCTATGGCGTGACTAGTTTTCGTTGGTCGCGTGTTAAGATTTTTTCACCTCGAAAGCAAACCATTTTCTGTAACTACATTTTTTTAATACTAAAGCTATTATTTGTTTGAATATTGATTGAGGTAAATAAAACTTTGAAGATACGAGTGAATAATTACTGGCTTTTGGCCTAATACGATCCGGCTCGAAGGACCAAAATTTTTAGTTCAAAAGTTAGACCTCCGATAGCTTTTAATGAACTTATGAACCAGTGGGTTTGCAAAAGGATAGCAGAATCAGCATTGCTTAAAATAGAAAAAAAATACATTAATTTAGCACAGACTAAAGCACAGTACCTATGTGGAAATGTATAATTATTTGTTTTGTTTGCTCATACATCTATAAATATAAATCTAAACTAATAATAAAGCTGAAAAGTTTGGTTGTTTGTTTGGACGTGCTAATCTCTGGAATTACCAGTCGGTTTTGAAAAATTTTCTTTGCATTTGATAGCCCAATTCTTGAGGAAGGCTATTGGCCAATTAACATCACGCTAGGACGACGAAGTCGCGGGCACAAGCTAGTGCATAATAATATTATTACTTATACAACTTTACATAAACTGACATGTATGCGCGATATCTACAATCGCGTGTAAGGTATAAGGCAGTCTGCAATTAAGACGTCGACTTCCAACGAAAGGAAGGAAATATTTATTTTATTTATTTTACCATTTACGTACACACATATATAAACAGACACGAAATAAAACAGAACAGAAAAATAGGTACGGACGCCAGCATATCAAGCTACCCGAAACTGTCAAATTTTCGCAATCAACTTTGAACCTTATGCTTTAGTGATAAAGTTGAAAATCTGACAGATTGTAGTAACTTGATGTGCTGGCGTCTGTACAAAGGTGATGCTTATTTCATAAGAAATCTCTTCCAGCATACCCATACTAATATCAAGACAGACACGTGTTATTTTTATTGAACTCTTTGCCGCAACCTGTCTCGTGTCTGTTTGGAGCTGCGCTGCTATTCTGTAAAAATCTCACCGTGAAAACTTAGGTGAAAGGAGCGTGGAGTGAGCTGTCAATAGTGTCAATTCCTAGTAAAAAAAAACTCACTTCACCTAAGTTTTCACGGTGAGATTTTTACAGAATCGACCGGCTGAAGCTTGTCTTCATTGTAAAGAAAACAATAGCTTCCTTCTAATTAATGTAAGTTAATATATTTATATAGGTGCAGTCGCCAGCACATCAAGCTACTACAATCTGTCAAATTTCTTTAATAGATTTTCAACTTTATCGCTAAAGTATAAGGTACAAAGTTGATTGGGAAAATTTGACAGTTTCGGGTAGCTTGATGTGCTGGCGTCTGTACTCTAAGATGGAGTATTTAGACCAACTGTCTGAACTCGTTTAATATTGTCATAATCCCGAATTATTGACATCCAACATGAGGATTTATAAATTAACAATACAGTTCGCAGATTTCTAGGTGTGGACTAATTAAAATCAGGAGCTGGCATTAAATTACGCGATATAAATAATCCTACCTAAAGGCTACAGGTATAATTAAGAGTTAACTACAACCTACTTTTTGTCTTAACATTTGCGTGCCTACTACACACTACACACATCACAGCACACAAAGAGACTTCGAAGGTCGTATGATATTTGCTTTGAACCTAATTATTAGATATTATACGAAACTACCTATCCGTTGATTTGTTTGATTTCATTTGAGTCATTATGAATATTAAATAAGCCGCCTTATCGTCATGTGCTCATGTGCTATGAAACATAGAACCTTATTATTTGTCGTTCCACCCAGATCCATCTGCCTCCTAATTATTATACTTCCTTTGATCCAGATAAACCAACATGGCGACATCAGTGCTGCAGCCCGAAGATTGCCGAAGGGAGCACGAACCGAAGCATGACATCATCGAGGCGCCGAGGTTGACCGATGATGACCGAATATACATCCTTGAAGCTAAGGAGCGAGAGTCTGGAGACCTGCCACCAGAACTCAGAGAAAGGGCCAGGACAGAACTGAGAGAAGAGCCGGCGTTAAGAGAACAGGCTTTGGCACAGATGAGACACTTTATTGAGAAACATCCTGCAATCAAGAAATGTAGAACAGGTAAGAAAGAATACACGTTGCTCAAGGCACTTTATTAAATAAAAATTACCCAATCATACAAATAAAGACCTTGGGCCGGTTTTAGTGCTTGACCGACCGTCGGTGCGTACGTCGGTCGCGCTTGTCATTTGTATGAAAATTCACAAGCATACTGTCGGTCGAGCACTGTAACGACTTGTGAATTTTCATATAAATGACAAGCGCGACCGACGTACGTACCGACGGTCGCGCTTGTCATTTGTATGAAAATTCACAAGCGTACTGTCGGTCGAGCACTGTAACGACTTGTGAATTTTCATACAAATGACAAGCGCGACCGACGTACGTACCGACGAACGGTCGGTCAAGCACTAAAACCGGCCTTATAGTCTAATATCAATTTGCCACTCCTAAAAGTCTACGGATCTATGTTGGAGACGACTATTACAAATTTTAATAAGGTTGCACCATATGCCATTGATTGCTCGAACTTTTCTGTCTATCGACTTGCAACAACACATTTCAAAATAATAACTTAACGCTTAAATATTTATTTACATACGGACAAAGCGGACTACTTAGCAAGAATGCAAACTGTAATCCTAAATCATTATCCCCATAAAGTTGCATTTAGAATAGTCTTTATTATGTACACCACCACCACCACTATCATTTACATCGTAACATCCAAGTTCTTGAACCCAATTTCACCGAAAACAATTGGTTCTTATACCACCAGATGAGTGTAAATCCACTTGTGATTCAGAGCACGTGGTATGTAAATATTGTATCCGTTGCTTCATGGTGAAGCCCTTTGAGTGCAGCTCTCGAATGCAAAATGATTAGTAACTATACCCCATTCGCAATAAGATTAGACATTGAAATAAATCTTTTTTACAGTCCGTTCAACCGATTTTGACTTTGGTGGCATGACAAATGGCAGCTGCAATAAACAGTTGGTATTATAATCACGTTTTTGCTTTTAATGCCGTCCTTATGCCTACGGAATAGAAGTAAAAATCGGTTGAACGGACTGTAAAAAGTTTTGTTTAAATGTCTAATCTTATTGTAAATTATAAGTATCTTATTCTTAGGTTGTTGACTTGTTGTTGTTGATGTTGTTGTGCCAGATGGCCCAATTTCGGATGACAGGCCTTGGATGACAGGCATTATAAATAGCTAATCAAAATATCACTCATTATGAAAAGAAAATGCTAAAGCCTCACATTCTTAACTCCCGTTTTTTAGGGTTCCGTACCTCAAAAGGGAAAACGGAACCCTTATAAGATCACTTCTTTGTCCGTCTGTCTGTCCGTCAGTCAAGACCCTTTTTCTCAGGAACGCATGGAGTTATCAAGTTGAAATTAATATCAAATACTCAGGGCTGCAATCCCTTGAAGCAGTGAAAAAAAATCAAACTTCTAAGTCAACACAATCAAAAGATACGGGCGTTTATGTTCCGAAATTAAAACCCGGGTACTTCCCGTTTGACCTAGAACCGAAAACCGTAAGATAGTTAAGTTACAAAAAAAAAATAGAAAATTTGTCATGTGGTCCATTGTGATAGTAACCAGCAATTATTAAAGAAGGTCCAAATGAGCCCAATCAATGTGCCATTAAGTCAGTTCCTATCAAACCTTATTTTTACAGACGCGCCCTTCCTCCTCCGCTTCCTCCGGACGAAGAAGTACTCCATCCCGCAAGCCTGTTCCATGCTGGAGCGGTACCTAACCATCCGGGAGATGTACCCTCAATGGTTCCAGAAGCTAGACCCCTTGGACCCGAAGATCGCTGCGGTGATTGATGCAGGGTACCTGGTGCCTTTGCCGAAGAGAGACGCTGAGGGTAGGAGAGTGGTGCTGTCTTGTATGGGTAAGTTGGTGAAGCGCTTTATAAGCTGCTTTATTGTAACTTTACAGCAAAAATGATAAAGCCAAACAGAAAAAAAAAACCCTTCTTCACACAAATGCACAAACACTAAAGTCCTGTTCCCCCACCAGGTCGCTTCGACCCGCACCAGTTTGACAACTGCGTGATGGCCCGCGTCCACTCCATGATTGTGGAACTATTGCTGGATGAGCCAAGGTCACAGCTGCTGGGGTACACCCACGTGAACGACGAGGCTGGCATGCAGATGCCGCACGTCAGTCTGTGGTCACTCACTGATGTCAGGCTTATGCTTAATTGTATACAGGTGAGAAGAATTTTTTTTTTGTTTATCGCAGCAATACGTGCATTTAAAAAAAAGTTTAAAAACTAAAACCCGACTAGGTAGGTACTGAAAAGGACGAAACAAGAAAGTACCTTCCCGTGGTCGCATACCGCTGTGCTAGCTAACATACATATAATATTATAAGCTATGGTAGCATGCGACCACGGAAAGGTACTTTCAGTAGTCGGGTTTTAGTTTTTTAACTTAGGTATCTAATTATGCCCTTTCATTTGATACGTCGCGTCATGACTTTATGTCCCCTAAAGGGCGCCATATTCAATTTATTGTGACGTAACACAGCTTATAACCAGCGGACGATCAGGACGCTTCCAACAATACCTCATTTGTCCAATTATGACAAGGAGTTTAGAAGTTATGGGGGAGCAGATGAACATACATACATACAATACCGTTCCCAATCATAACCCTCCTTTTTGCTTCGCTGTAGTCGAGTAAAAAGACGGCTTGAATACCTACCTACTTTGTAAAAGCAAAAAATAAAATGATGTAAAAAAAAGTATTCGGGATGAGCGAGTTATTTCGTAAGTAATTTCCGTAAAAAAATTGGGCCAGACCCACTGACTTTTTTTTAAATAAATCTTTGTGGAATCACAGATTCTGGGCTTGACAACGCGGAATTGAAAATTAATTTCGCATGACTTAACAATATCTGTAGTACCTAGGTATTTCGATTCCCAGTCCATGTTTACATACGGTATTTCCCAAGATGGACTCATTATCGTCAAGTCGGGATTATCCCGCATATGGTCAGCGGGATTGTCCGAAAGGGTTACCGCTGGCCCGGAACATAAAGGGCGAAGGAAGGAACACGGGTGGGTTTTAGTCAGTAAGAGTCTGACACTCCCTTCCGCTCCACCCAGAGCGGAAGGAGTCATTTGATGATTTCCCATCCTGAAAAAAAAAAAAATCCCGCATATACGTAGATTAGGCTAGAATGCGCTAACTAAGGTAACCCGCGAAATTCAAAATTTGGAATAATTATCTAAACAAAAATTTTAAAGCTAATGATTTTTTTTCCAGAACTCTACCCCAATGAGGCACAAACGCACTCACTTCGTGAACATTCCACACTACGGAGTCAAGTTCTTCGAGTTCGCTGTATCTTTGCTCAGCGATAAACTGAAGGACCGTGTGATGGTAATTTCAACACTATTTTCTATTAAAATTTACTTCCACCGATCTTAAGTATAAGTTGTAGTGTTGTACGGACGCCAGCACATCAAGCTACCCCAAACTGTCAAATTTTCGCAATCAACTTTGAACCTTATACTTTAGTGATAAAGTTGAAAATCTATTAAAGAAATCTGACAGATTGTAGTAACTTGATGTGCTGGCGTCTGTACATGTATGTACAACTCTGTGGTAATTAATTTGCAACTTGCAACATTACATTTCACATACCATAGTGCATGAAATGAACTTTTTCCAATAATACAATCAGGGAGAAAAGTGTCAACTTCCGTATTCGAAATATTATATGATTTATTGTAAAATGCCGAATAACCGTACTACTAAACGAATAACAATTAACTTAAAAAAATTGAACCCATAAAAAACGAAATTTTCTCCATGAAATCTACGGTTTTACGTTTAATTTCGTTACGAAACGAAAAAATAAATGAGCCAATATTTTTTTTCTCATGATAATTATATATTATTGTTTCTATATTTTATTCTGAACATGCTAAAATTATAATGCTATGCAAATGTATTTTAAGCTGACTATGATAAAACTATTCTTGAGAAACCATAGTAAATTCTTTGAATTATTTAAATAATTCAAATACTTAGGTACCTAATTTTTAAACTTTGGAAAAATGATAGCGAGAACAATAAATTTTATTTAATATGTATTTTGTCGAATCAAAAATATTTTTCTACAGATCCAAATCTAACCGGATTTTCACAGTATCTTGGTTATACATGTAAAGGTGTTCTAATCGACCGATTCCATCTGTTTTCTCATTTTAATTTTCTCTGTTTACAGTTCCATCGAACAAGCGAAGATTTGGTGAAACACGTTGATCCAGCAATTTTGCCGAAAGAATACGGAGGCACTGTTCCTCTCAGAGACATGATTGAAGAACTGAAACGCAACCTCTTGAAGCAGAGAGATGACTTGCTGTCATTAGATAGAATGTCGGTGGACTTGCATGCGTTGGAGAAGAACGATTTAACTCAAGATATACACTCGACGGCAGGGTCCTTCAGAAAACTTGAACTAGATTAAGAATATTGTTGGGAGTTAAAGTTTAGACTCTAAAATAGATCATTATGGTTTTTTTAAACTTCTCTAATTATTTGGAAGTTTGCTGGGCAATGTTTGGTCTAAATGAATAGCATAGGCTACATATTTTTCTAATTAACATGTACGTTTTCAAATCTTGCTTTGCTTTGAGGATATTAGGGTTTATGATTAATTTGTAGTTTATTAATCATTTTTTGATGGCTATTGTTATTAAAATCATCAAATGTAAGTACATAATAGAATAAAATATATAACTGTATGCAAATAGATCTCATTCACTGTTATTATGTAAGCATTTAGTAAAAAAAGCCAAAATTATTAAAATATATGCTTGAGAAGTTATTTAATCTTACTTGAGACATCATTTGTGACAAAACACATTATAATTAATTCTGTAGGCCTACATTTATATTTTTATTTAGTACCTAACTATTATAGAGAGCTTGTGGCAGCCGTCGGTGGTGTCACGTTACCATTCTTAACGGAAGGTTCTGAAAAATATTGTCATTGCCATCTGTTGCAATGTGTGTTTATCAATTAGAATTCTCGTACTTATATTTAAGATAACTGCCAACATGACAAACTGACTGCTGCATTAAATTAATCACCTTTTGTAATGTGAAAGGGCTATTTTGTAACAGCGCTTCTAAGTAATAATCATCATCGGTTTTATAATTATGTCATCCGAAATATTTTGGGTACAGTATGTTATTTGTAAGATATGAACATAAAATAAATTTAAATATGTTTAAGCTGAATCTTTTTTATTTTCCTAACACGTGCTAAAACAAATCCAAGAAAATCCATTGGTGAATTATTTTTTCAAACTTAGGGGATTTACAGAAACAAAGTTAATAAGTACCTAATCAAATTCGTCTTTGGTGGTGTGGATCTCATATTATATAATCACTAATAATTGATTACGATCTAATTGGATCGGATACGGTATTATTGTCAAAATTCAGAACATAATAAATAATACACCAATATTGCAACCGTGAACCGAATGTACAGACGCCAGCACATCAAGCTACTACAATCTGTCAAATTTCTTTAATAGATTTTCAACTTTGTCGCTAAAAGTTAAAAGTTCAAAGTTAATTGGGAAAATTTGACAGTGTCGGATAGCTTGATGTGCTGGTGGCGTCTGTACTTTGTATATTCCTGGACGTAGACAGAGAAATTCTCTGTCTACGTTCCGACAATAAAGTCCATACATCACAAATTGACCATAGACAATTTCCACAAACGAAAAAAGCGCAGAGTGCATAGACAACTGCCCCAGTATCATAGATTCTAGACGGCCTTGAAATGCGAGCGATATGATGCCAACTTCGCTGTAGTTTTTCCCGCAGTTTGGCGTCCACATAGATTGATAAAAAAATTATTAACACGAAATTTCTATGTATTTAGATGATTAGGACATTTTTCAACCCCTATGATTTGTTTTCCATTGACGTTTTCATGAAACTATAATGCTATAACAGTGAACAGTTTGTTTGAGTTGTTTTATTGTGGTGGATTTTGTAAACATCGGGACGGGAACGCAGCCCCACGTCTATGAATTCTTGTACGTATTCTAGCCATTATAGTTTTTAGTTGCCTGTTTAAGTGTAATCACGATGCAAATTCGATATATTTTGGTATAATTTGGTGCAGTTATGGTGGATTAACCTCTTAGGTTTGTGTTGTTTGCTTGGTCGTAAAAACTGGGTCTGCCATAATCTAGCATAATTTGATTGTTGTATAGACCACGAGCACAGCAACAGGGTAGGGTAAATATCACGTTCGCGATGATATTTAGATGAGAAAACCAAAAGTTATGACTTAATTTGATCGACACGTCATTTTATAATGTTTCTAAACATCCTAATGGTGTTGTTTTGAGGACGATGTCCTTTATTTTTCTCGATCGCTCACAATCAATAAAGATTGGCGTGCTATGCCACCAGAATCGTGTTAGGTCGAGAACAGTTACTACAATGTGGACATAAGCTGTTTGTATTAATGTTAGTGGATGCACATTTTGGTCATGACCAACTTCTGCCTCAAATCAATATGTCACAGTAAGCACCTTTTAGGTAAACTGATAGGAACATCATTTTCTCACTAAAACTTCATTATCTTTTTGGTGGAAGTGTATTACATGATTCATAATGGGCTGCAATATCCAATAGCCCTCACTTTCTAGATGTTTCTACATATTTCCACTGTAATTCTGATCATCTGGTTACATTTACCCCTGTTTCAATGCCTTGACCTACTTCTAAAGTAAAACTTATGCTTTTAATATGTTGTTGAATGCATTAGCTTTGAAAATGGGGCTCAGTGTGACTGTTTCTTGTGACTGTCCCAATTTTGTACAAAATTTTGTTTCACCGGGAAGCAATCATCTCAATTGTTTATGCAACAATGTTTTGCCATCTTTGTGAACTGATTATCAGGTTAGAGGCAAAGCTTTAGGCGTGGCCATGATGCCATGAAACTGAAACATGGGTTTGATTTACAGGACCATTATGTAGTAGTAGCCTGGAGCAAGATTTGTATCCCGTTAAGCTTAAACATGATTGATGAAACATGTGATAGCTATATAGATAAAAAATAACAAGCATTATCGGAGTCGTTAACCTACTGTCTCTTACACATCTCAACCCGCGTCCACCAATGTGCATTGGATCTGCATGGTAGATTACGGCTCATTTCTCACCCAAAGAGAGGAGGCCTGTGTCTCAGCAGTTGGAAATCATAGGCAGATTATGCCAACACCTCCTCTAACCCTTTTCAGAATACATTCTCAATCTAAGCTGTGAAACAAAAGAAACTGATGACAAATTCCACAATGTGTATTTAGGTTAACTTAAAACTATATGCGATCATTGTGGACCCTGTGGGGAAAACAAAATAGTAGGAGAGGAGGAAACTTGGCTTACCAGTCTTCTGAACTAAATCTAATATTATTATATTATGGTGTTTTTTATTTTACTTCACTGTCCTTATTAGATATGAGAGCATGTATATTCTGTTATTTAAATATTTTTTTTGTACTGTATTATTTATTTATTTTTAGCCTATGTAGTCCCACTGTAGGGCAAAGGACCAAAGGACTTCTTTTCTCCTTTCCACTCCTCTCTGTCTTGAGTTAGTGTGTACCAATCCTGTCTGTAAGTGTCAAGCTCGTCCAACCATCTTCTGGGCCTGCCTCGATGTGAATAGCATTAATTATGATTCTTCCTAATTTTGGAGACTTGTTGAACCGTGTCTGATGCCCTTGTCTAATCCACACATAAAAAAATTTTCAAGCCATAAATAAATAGGGACAGTATTAACAACTGCTAAACATGATTTTACACTCACTAGTAAAATACAAGCTAAATATTACTACCAACTGTATACTTGAACTAAATAGTATTGAATGACCTCTATTTTTACCCGACTGCGACGAAGCCCAAAAGGAGGGTTATGTGTTTGACCTGTATGTATGTGTGTATGTCCATTTCTTTGTTTCCTCTTAACTCCTAAATGAATGAACGGATTAGATTTTTCTTGGAAGCGCGGGTGTCACTAGCTACATTAAAATAAAAAACAAAGTAAAATGGCGGATTTGGGGTGCCATATTGTGGAGTTCGAACTTTTTCTTTCTTCAAATACCATCGAGTGGGATATCAAATTTATTATATGGCTAAAAGTAATTCGAAGTGACAAATCGTAAAAAACACGTACAATGAAATAAAAAAAATATGTAGATGTAATAAAATAAAAGTCGGCATTATTTCTTTTTCCCTGTCCTATAACATGAATGACTATGACTAAAAAGCTGGAAAAAAAATATTAAAATAACTAAAAAAAATTTTATGAGACAAAGTATTCCATAGTCCATAGTCAAATATTTTGTACGTTTAACCGGACCACACATTGTTCTAGGGTTAATTGAAATATTATGGAACCTACTTTTGGAGTTATCCATCTATTTATTTATAGCCTTATTTCAGAGTGATAGTCGCAGTACAAAAACACACCTTGCCTATCTAGTCCATGTGTTTGCAGCCACCATCACCAAGTTTCATGACAAAGTTAGTATTATGCTAATAAGTTAGGAATTTCAGATTAATCTTCCCTCAGTATTTACCCCCTTAATTTCAAACACAAAGGATGACTGATGAGCTGTGTGGATGATATATGTGAGATGAACAATATACAAGAATTTTTGACATTCAAAAGTGCCTTTTATGTGCCTATTTCAAATAAATGCTTTGACTTTGACTTTGATGACTACTAATAGAGAAGTAACCAACCCGCACTGGGCCCGCGTGGTGGATTACGGCCCACTTACGGCCCCCTCTCACTGAGAGGAGGCCTGTGTCCCAGCAGTGGGAACATTATAGGCTGATGATGATGAATAGAGAAGTATGGAAAAAAAGACAAGTTGCGCCAAACCCCAAATAAATTGCGATAAGGGGGAAGGAGAGTGCTGATAATATTGCATTCTGGCCCCAGACTAGGCTAGACCTGTGTGGTGTTCAAATGTCAAAATGTATGGCTGTGTTCAGGGCCGGATTAACCATCTCGGGGCCCCTAGGCACAGCTCGTTTCGGGCCCCCCCTTTTTCATACCACAACGCAATTTGGCTTTTACCTTATAATGTGAAAAAAAGTTTCACTTTTGCCATGGTTTCATAAAACCACACAATCCCCTTTTTTTTCATTTTTAAATCGGGAGTGCTGGGCCCCTGGTCATAGTGGGCCCCTAGGCACTGGCCTAAAGTGCCTTATGGATAATACAGCACTGGATGTGTTAAGTTGTATTGCTGTTTTGCATGAATTTGACGGCACGGTCGGCGCAGTGGTTTACTTTTTTTACTGCTGCGCTGCGTGTCGCGGGTTCGATTCCTGCACGGAACAAATATGTGTATGACCTACAAGTAGTTGTTCCGGGTCTGGCTGTTTGTGTATGTGAGTTTAAATGTTTGTAAACGCACCCACAATACAGGAGATGTTCCTAGTGTGGGGCAATGTTTAAAAAAAAAAATCATAATGTTGGGCCACAATAGTGAAAGGCAGCATGAGATGAGAATGCAAAGAGAAATATGTGGTGTTACGTGAATGGATAGAATAAGAAATGAGTACATAAGAGGAAGTCTGAAAGTGACTGAAAAGTTGTGTGGAAATCGGTTGTTATGACATGGGCATGTGATGCTGAAGATGAGTAAAATGTTGCGAGGAAGGTTTTGAGTATGAATGTGGATGGCTATAAGAATAGGGGAAGACCAAAGAAACGATAGATGGACTGTGTGAAAGATGATACGGGTAGAAAGGGGCTGAGTTGATGACCAGAATAGTGAAGAATGGAAGAAAAAGATTGAGTGCAAACCCCAAATAAATTGTGATAAGGGCAGGAGAATGATGATGATATGTTAAGTTGAGGTAATTTATTAATAATAGGTAATTTATCAATAATAGGTAATTTATTAATAATAGGTAATTTATTAATAATAGGTAATTTAATAATAATAGGTAATTTATTAATATGTAATAGTTAATATATTAATAATACCTGTTTCGTAATAGGTATGAGTGCTCCAATATTGCACAATAATACAAAGGTGTAATGGTTTACCTTCATCACATGCATTGGCCAAAGACATCAAACGATAACATCATGCCTGTTTTTCTCAAAGGGTTAGGCAGAAGTGTACTAATATGTATATGTATACCCACATTTTGCCAGATATGTTTAAGACCCACGTTATAGGGGCCTATTGCCATCAACCGGGCACAAATCCAGATTCTGGGTTGCTAGTGAGAAATTCCAGATGGAAAAATCCAACAACACTTTCGCCTGGAAATCAAAACCAGCTTAGCAGCAGCACTGGTGACCACTACACCAATGAGGCAAGGATAGACACATGCTACATTGTTGTCATTTGTGCTGCACCATACACTTGTAAAGGGAACATTTCTCACATTTCAATGGCATTTATAGATAATAGTTGCCAATGACTAAGCATGGCAATAGTGGTCATTTACTCACTTTCATTGTCTAGCATTTTTTATTTAAAAAACTAAAATTATGTCTGTCAATGTCCTGAATCAATATCTATCGTGATTTTAAACATGTTCCATTAATGACAAACCATACAAAGTTGTGGGTGTGTTGAGGTGTTTGGGTTCTTGCAAAGAGATTTATTAGTAAAAGGGCAATGTCCGCTATTGCCATGCTAAAACATGACAACTATATAGTTGTATGATAAAGAGGTATTCTGTTTTGTGACCCACAACCATAAATTTGATTTTAGTCTTTGTGTGTAGTCAAAAACTTTTTAATTTCTGGAAAAGACTTTATTAGAATAAAAGTAAGTATTTTGAGCATAATACTCCATTTGATTGAAAACGCTGTTGATTCTAAGATACTGATAGTGAGGAATTTAAATAGTTTTCTTCTTCTAAATCCATACTAATATTATAAATGCGAAAGTGTCTGTCTGTTACGTCTTCAGGCTCAAAGCGCTGAACCGATTTAGATGAAATTTGGTATAGAGATAGTTTGAGTCGCGGGAAAGGACATAGGACATAGTTTTTATTCCGATATTCCCACGGGATCGACACTTATGCGGGTGAAACCGCGGGGCGCTGCTAGTTTACTTTAAATTAGACCGTTTGAATGCAGTTTGTCTTCATAATCGTCATTCTCCTGCCGTTATCCCAATTTAATCGTGGTCGGCGCAACATGTCTTTTTCTTCCATATTTCTCTATCAGTCGTCATCTCGGTAGTCACCCCCTTTCTAACCATATTATCACCAGGGCCGGATTAACCATCTCGGGGCCCCTAGGCACAGCTCGTTTTGGGCCCCCCCTTTTTCATACCACAACAACGCAATTTGGCTTTTACCTTATAATGTGAAAAAAAGTTTCACTTTTACCGTGGTTCATAAAACCACACAATCTCCTTTTTTTTTCATTTTTTAATCGGCAGTGCTGGGCCCCTGGTCATAGTGGGCCCCTAGGCACTGGCCTAAAGTGCCTTATGGATAATACGGCACTGATTATCACTCACATATTTCATCCATCGTTTCTTTGGTTTGGTTACTTTGTAACTGTCAAAAAGTCAGAATTGGGCAGACCCGGGTTCTCTTACGATTCAGGTAAACTTACACATATTCCTCTCTTTTCTTCCAGATTGGCAGCATGGCGGAAATAGTGTACCCGCAAGGCTGCCGTCCAATCACCGATGACCTCGGTCCAGACGAGCTCGTGAGGAGACTTAAGGTATGTCTTGCATGTTATTATCATTCTCCTTAATAGCTTAGTAAAGGGGAGCATGCCCTACTTTCATAAAAGTTACCTGGGAAAGAGCCTTTCTCTGTATTTACCTATTACAGTAGGTCAGTTGATTTCATTGAACTATAAATTATGCAGTGCTTAAAACACCAAGACAGCTGGCAGTCCATTTTGGAAAGACAATGTGCCTAAAAATAAAATTAATGCTTAAAGGCTCGTACACACAGGCGCGACGCGACACAAAGGCACCGGAAGTCGCGCGACAAGCTGTGCCTATAAGTAGCGCGCGATTCGCTTCGCGCGTCGCGCCTGTTTGCAGGAGCCGTAAATCAGCTGTGGGTCCCTTTATCAGCCTTTATAGCATCATACTGAATGGAAGCCTTCTTGTCACTTGTCATGACGTGTAGCCGTCGACTATTTCTGCTTTGTGCTCGTGATTATAAATTTTGTTTTTATTTTTCCTTATTATAAGAACTAATAATTACCTTTTGTATGCACGTGTTTCTGTGAAAACAAATAAAGCTATTTTTCTTTTCTTTAAAGTTTCATTAGAACAAGGCAAAGAAAATATAAACCGGAAAGTGCGTGCCAGACCACGCATAATCCCAAAAAAAACTTAACATTACAGTTGAAAAACATGTTCTTCCTTACATAAAGGTACGTCACGGTCAATTCTCCAACTGCAAATGTAAGTTTGTAATCACAAACTAATATTCTTTTTTATGTTATTAAACTACAAATTAACGATTTTCGGACTTTATTTTATTTATTTTATTTTATTTTATTTTATTTTATCATTTTTGGAAAACTTACAGCTAATCTGACACAATAGTTACTAAATTTTTAACATGATGATGGCCAATTACAAGTTTTCACATATAGAATATCAATTAACTATGAATATTAATTATCAATTAACTATCAATTTACTATTAACTATTATTTACTATTTTCCCTTACTTGTGCTGTAAGACCTTGCTTCTTGCCAAATTTCATGATTTCAGGTCAATGGGAAATGGCTATTGTCGGATTTGATTTATTTGCGACTATATTGCGTTGACTTGAAGTTAGAGTTTTTAACCGACTTAAAAAAGGACGAGGTTCTCAATTCGGAAGTTTATATAAATATTTTTTATGTATGACTTCGGGCATAACTCCGTCATATACGAGTATGTCGTAGTTGTCGTAGTCGTAGTTTATACATATTTGCAAAATTAGTTTCTTAATGGATAAGGTGTGCCTCGGGGGTGGTCCCATATAAATTGTATTAACTTTGCTTGGGTAGTTTTTGGCGTAGCTTCAATAATACGATTTTTTTCCACTTAGTTTATATTGGTGATGTTTAACAACTTCCTGTCACTGATATAAATAATTTACATAGCAAGTAGTGTTAAATGAATTTGTGTGGGGTCGGTACAACTAAAAAGTGAAAAATAAAAATATTTTACAAAAAAAAACTACCGTATCGACTTCCACAAAAAAAAAAACACTACAAAGTGATTGTCGTTGTCAAAAAACGAAAATGCGGAAACAATAGCGACACCGACTTCCGAAATTAAAGTTATTTTTCACTTTGTAAGTAGTGTTTTTTTTTTTTGGTAGTCGGTTGTTTTTTTTGTAAAAAAAGGTTTGTTTAGAGCTCCAAGGGATCGTAGACTACGTATTTGATATTAATTTCAACTTGATACCTCCACGCATTCGTGAGAAAAGGGGTTTTGACAGACATACGGACAACGAAGTGATCATACAAGGGTTCCGTTTTTTCTTTTCGAGGTACGTAACCCTAAAAACTTATTTAAATTATTTGAAATCGAGTTTCTAGAGGCGACAGACAACCCTAGGCCTTCTGAATATGAAACTTGACATATTTAACCCAACTATAGAAACCTTGAAATCGGAATAGGTGGCGAGAAATCGTGAGGAAAACCATCAGCCCTAGGACGAGAAACTGTATGAGGACCACGACCGCTCTTGACTAGAGTGCTACGAAGAAGAAGAGATAGAATCCTTTCCTTTAGTTGTTTAGCATGCGTCTGGTGGAGCTCTTTGGGAATGTGCCAGTGCAATTATGCGCCTGATATAACTCACAAATAAAACTAAAACGCTGACATACATAAAACTTGACATTCACATGATAAACCTTATCAGGTCATTGCCTTTTTAGCAAAACGAGGACATCTGAGTTATTAGGTAGTGCTTTAGTCATAGCGCTGTTATAGATGTTTTCATCGTGTTAAGGCCTGTATTAATGCCGATAACCTTGAGCATTTGGGCGGAGCTAACGACCCCTTCTCCGCGCCACTCCGCTACCCGCATGTAACAGAAAATGTGCGGTTGTGTGCGCCGCCACCACGGTTTGCCTCGCCTAGTCTCGTCACAGAGTATCGAAATCACAGAAGGTCAAGTCATCGTGAAAGTTAAATAATTGTGTACCACATATACAGGATGTCCCAGAACTCAACGTCAAGCCGAAACGGGGTGACAGGATTGATCATAACCATCACGAGAAAAATATAAAAAAAATCTATCCCATGCAGTTTGAAAATTATGGGCATTTTAAGAAAAACCTAGAAATTTGATCAAACTGTACCATTTTTCGGTTATTGTGGTTATTCTTTTTTAATTTTGTTCAATTAAACTTTGGAAACGTAATCCTAAATAACATTTCTAGAATCCCAATAAAAAATAATGACACGATTGCCTCAAGTTTCCGAGAATTGAGACTATTCGTTAAACTACGAATTTAAAATTTTCAAGATTCGTCGACTTTGATTGGCCCTCCTTTAAAAAAAAATGTACTAGAGTGCCTTGGCAAGTGGTATTAAAAGTTGGCGCGTTTAATCAGAATTATAAAATGGTACAATACTTGTTAGTTCCATACAATAAAAAAGAGTAAAAAAATTAAAACCTCAAGTAACCCGATTTTTGCTATCTCAGTTAAAATGTTTTTGATTCGCACAAGCTCTAGTAGGTTCTTAATTTTAAGGCAAAATGATGAGAGAGATGGATAGTGGGTATGTTTGCCATGAGTGAGCGAGACAGATAGTGACGCCACTTTTATTAAAGTGAAAAAAGTGAAAAAAAGTTAGTAAAATAATGAAAAATCTTGATCTAGTTTAATTTAGGTTTGTTGGAATAAGTCAGATAGAGAAATAACATTTTTATTACAATAAATGTTCAAATTGTTTACCATCAGCCTCAATACAAGCCCTACATCTTCTTAAAAAAGATCTACTTATTAGTCGGGCATATCTTCAAGAGTTGATCTCCTCAGCTGCTTGAGAAATGCGTTCACGCAGGTCGGCTACGTTCTCAATGGGCTTATTTATTGTAATAAAAAACGTTATTTCTCTATCTGACTTTTATTCCAACAAACCTAAATTAAACTAGATCAAGATTTTTCATTATTTTACTAACTTTTTTTCACTTTTTTCACTTTAATAAAAGTGGCGTCACTATCTGTCTCGCTCACTCATGGCAAACATACCCACTATCCATCTCTCTCATCATTTTGCCTTAAAATTAGGAACCTACCTAGAGCTTGTGCGAATCAAAAACATTTTAACTGAGATAGCAAAAATCGGGTTACTTGAGGTTTTAATTTTTTTACTCTTTTTAGGGTTCCGTAGTCAACTAGGAACCCTTATAGTTTCGCCATGTCTGTCTGTCCGTCTGTCCGTCCTCGCTTAATCTCTGTGACCGCTAGCACTAGAAAGCTGAAATTTGGTACCAATATGTATATCAATCACGCCGACAAAGTGGTAAAATAAAAATTGGAAAAAAATGTTTTATTAGGGTAGCCCCCCTATATGTAAAGTGGGAAGTGATTTTTTTTTTAATTTCAACCCTAACGTGTGATATATTGTTGGAAAGGTATTTAAAAATGAATAGGGGTTTACTAAAATCATTTTTTGATATTGTCAATAATTTCGGAAATAATCGCTCCAAAAGTAAAAAACAATGTGTCCCCCCCCCTCTAACTTTTGAACCATAAGTTTAGAAAATATGAAAAAAATCTGGAAAGTAGAACTTTATAAGGACTTTCTAGGAAAATTATTTTGAACTTGATGGAAACAACAGTTTTTGTACAAAAAAGACAAAAAGTTGTACAAAATAATTTCTGGACTAATTTGTAGTATAATCGTATATGCAAGCATTTTTTACTTTGAAACTCATAAGTGGGAACACTTATGAGTTTAAAAGTAAATTGTGACGGACGGGAAACTACGGAACCCTACACTGAGCGTGGCCCGACACGCTCTTGGCCGGTTTTTTATTGTATAGAACTAACAAGTATTGTACCATTTTAGAATTCTGATTAAATGCACCAACTTTTAATGCCACTTGCCAAGGCACTCTAGTACATTTTTTTTTAAAGGAGGGCCTATCAAAGTCGACGAATCTTGAAAATTTTAAATTCGTAGTTTAACGAATAGTCTCAATTCTCGGAAACTTGAGGCAATTGTGTCATTCTTTTTTATTGGGATTCTAAAAATGTTATTTAGGATTACGTTTCCAAAGTTCAAATGAACAAAAATAAAAAAGAATAACCACAATAACCGAAAAATGTTACAGTTTGATCAAAATTCTAGGTTTTTCTTAAAATGCCCATAATTTTCAAACTGCATAGGATAGATTTTTTTTCAGATTTTTCTCGTGATGGTTATG
The DNA here is from genome assembly GCA_927399505.1 of Luperina testacea. Classification (NCBI taxonomy): domain Eukaryota; kingdom Metazoa; phylum Arthropoda; class Insecta; order Lepidoptera; family Noctuidae; genus Luperina; species Luperina testacea. Next base: position 6,498,430 of record OV656777.1, on the reverse strand, counting down.
ATGAATCCTGTCACCCCGTTTTGGCTTGACGTTGAGTTCTGGGACACCCTGTATTTACAATGGTCCAGTTTTGGTTTTATTTAGGTATTATCTATTGATATGGATGTACTTTTCGGGCTATGGTTACGAATAAAATTGTTAAAAGCTTTCGAGGCCGTGAGTAGAAGCTATACCCTTAATATAAATCAGCCTGGCTTGCCATGTGGTAAACAACTTAATGTATCTTTTTAACTAAAATTAATGGCTAAATGTGCTGCTAAGCGCAAAACTCAAGAATGGCTGGACCAATTCGGTTTTTTTTTAAATATTCGTTGAAGTCTTAGGAAGGTTTCTATGAAGAGAAGAAGGGTAGGTAGGCATGTACGTAGATAGGTAGGTAGGTATGTAGGGTAGGTAGGTTGGTAGGGTAGGTAGGTAGTTAGGGTAAGGCAGATAGGAAGGTAGGGTAGATAGGTAGGCAGGTAAAGTAGGTAGGTAGGTAGGTATAGGTAGTATAATTATCACTAGTGTATGACATATTATTTGTTATATTTTTTATAAACAAATATATTATAACTAAAATTCAGCTGAATAATCTTCAAGTTCTTCAACAGACCTTACAAGATGCTTGTGAGTCACCATGTCATCCAATAGAGACCGTAGTTTTTGAATGCCCAAATCATCTTGTTCCTAAAATGAATGCAGTTATACATATATTTACAAGTAAAACAAAAATATAGGTTCATAATTTGTAAAAAAAAATATATTCACATCCAAATCAACAGAATCACCTTCAACTTCTCTGGTAGAACTAATTGATTCACTACGTATAGGTAATGATTTTTTTATTTGATTTAATTAGTTGAATAATATTATTGACCCACTTTAGCCCACATGGATAGTAATGATAAGTGATAATTATAATAAAAAACATGACTACCAATTTGATTTTCTAATTTTATGTAGTCTGTGCCACCCGCGGTCTGCGATAGGCTGATTTAATTGATTGATTGATGTCACCCGCGACGATAGAAGTCGAGTAAAAAGTATTCGACTTTCGATCTGCCATAGAGAGATTTGATCCTTATGGATTGACCCTATCGATTGATGCCATAAAAGTACAGGGTATTATTTTTTCGGATTTTAGGCGGATCGATTCCCGAGAGCGGCAAGCGAATTTTCGAACATCTTTGATTGCAGATTTGTTTTTTTTTTTAATGAAGGGATTTTCCTTTGAGTAAAATTTGCTATCTCCAGTGTTTAGAGTACTTGCCCTCTAGGTGAGGTTAAAAAAATCCAGCCTGTATATACATATATATTATTGAACTACTACTTTTTACTATTGTATGACATTATTATTTTTAATTCCTTATTTTGTTGACTGATCTGTATTTACGATAATTTTATTTTCAATGACATTGTACAGACGCCAGCACATCAAGTTACTACAATCTGTCAGATTTCTTTAATAGATTTTCAACTTTATCACTAAATCATAAGGTTCAAAGTTGATTGCGATTATTTGACAGTTTCGGATAGGTTGATGTGCTTGGCGTCCGTACTTTATTGAATAGTGAAATTAACAGTTAACATTCTTGTTTTATATTTGCACACCTTATATGGTTATTAACAGTGTACCATTTGACCTTTTTTAACATCCACTGAACCTGTTTTATGCAAATAAATGATTTGATTTGATTTTTTTATTTGAAAATAATTACGCCGGTAATCAATAAATTGACAAATTATTAGCAAGTACGTAACCTATAATCATAATTAATACCTACTTTAGGAGCATTTTCAGTTTTGTGTCACAATATGTCACAAATAATCGCAACGCATCAGAATAATAGACTTTACTTAGGCACCGAAAAGTAAAATTTATAATATTGGCTGAATCATTTCGTGGACGTGGACCTTCTGTGATCATTCACTACTAGTACTTACGACTTTCGTTTGAATGAGGTAGGTATTTTATAAACAGTACCTATGTACACAGAGTAATGGACAGCGCATAAGTTTCATAAAACCCCGCTTGGGTAGGTACACTTTTTGTTTTTGCAGTAATATTTTACGATTTTATTTCGTAGTGCGGAGTTCTCGCAACGCGACATACGTCCACCTAGCAACACGATGCGCCCCGCACTAAATTTATGGACGAGTGCGGGGGTGATGTAGACGCAGTCCTTTATCAGAGGCCTTTTTAATTTATTATCATAAAAATAATACATATTTTAAAAAAGTAACAAAACCAAATTATTCTCCTTTGTATTGCGAAGATGTAGATATATTTTTTTACACTCTTTTGATAAAAAATGAAGGAGTAAAACGGTTTCATCTCAATGATTTGGAGGTGATTTGGTGATTTTTTTTTAAATTAAGTGATACCGGTAGAAAAATTATGGCTAAACCAAATTACGTATTATATCATGAAGATTACTAAGGATTTTTTTCAGATGTAATTTCTCTGTAAATGCCGACAAAAAATGGCTTCATCTGCATGCTTTTTTCAAGCTTTTTTCGAGAGAGCGGCCTTAATGTAAACTTGTACATATTTTTATACTTTATTGCTGACTTTTCATTAGTCAGATAAGTTTCATCTGAACAATTAATATCTCAGTTTGACATACATACATAAACTCACGTCTTCTTCCGGAACAAGTAATTTCAGCGGACGAAGCCGCAGGCAGAAGCTAGTTATCTAAGTAATAAAATATTTTCAGCTTGTAGTTAGGAATGAGACACCCACTTGCTCTAGTGGGGTTCATATTAAATATCGGTAATATGTAAAAGTATTTTATCGTGTAGTGCTTTCTAGCTGCCACCAGGGACTTGAAAACGAAATGAATTTCGTTCCGTTACCACTAATGTTATCGTATAACGTTCCAAAATTTGTAACGATACAACAAACAAACAAAAACAAAAAAAAAAAAAAACAAAACAACATAAACAAAACACAAAAAAACAAACAAAAAACAAAACAACAAACAAAACATCAATAACGTTATAGAATATCATTTTCGCAGAACAATATTTTAGGTAACGTTACAGGTATCAGTAAGATTAAGCTTATCCGCTTGTAATAACGTTATAGGAGAAACGTTACAGATTCATTTGTAACGTTATTCTTCATACTTTTTCGTCATCTTATAAGTCATGAGGCTGGCAAAGTTGAGTATCGAAATTAATAACGTTATTATATCGTTATACTTATAACGATATATTGATATTATAATATTTTTAGTAAACAGTTTAAGATTTTGTTCCGTTTGTCAGTATCGTTATAGCTAAGGAATTAATTTTGTTACGATCCTGGTGGAACGGTACAAATTATCGTTACCGGAACTACGCGTAACGTTATTTTGAGTAACGTTTCAAGACCCTGTTTGCCAATAAAGAAAAAAAAAGAAGAAAGAAAATACGTTTATTGCGTTGCGTTTATGCGTTTTTTACGTTTGTTTGTCCCAATGAGTTGGGATACCTGAAACTCTGTGCAAAGGTGATACGTAGTAGGAAACGCCTGTAACTTCGGTCGGAACTACGGATTTTGTGCTTGAAGAGTGGACTCCCTGGTCTACGGTCTTTTTTAATTGCTGAATGGGCCCGATTTTGACCTCGATCACGCCTGATGGAAAGCGATGGATGGGGTCTATGATGGAACGAGCGTGCCCAAGAGATGCCTAAGGCACTGGAACTCCCACGCATCGACGAAACACAGCAGGCTGCTTGACGCCAGACTCCGGTGGGAACCCTGGTCGCAAACCAGGCGGGATTTAACTCTACCGTAAGGAAAGAATTGGCTAGTCAAATAAGGTGTTGAGTGTGACTGCAGGATGCGCCGAGCGTTCGGTTCAGTTGAGTAACTGGTGGAACAAACTGCGCTACACGAGGAGGCTTCTTCATGCGTCCCTAGAAACTACCCCAATATTGTTAGAAGAAACCGTTTCTTTAGATTGCTGACACCTGTTATCAAGTTATGGTTTCCTTAGCTTTCTTCTGCGTGCCCAAGCACCAGATAAACATGACCTATAAATATGGCCTACTTTAGCGGCCTAGGTATCGGGCGGAAAATCCAATAGCCTTCCTTGTTTATGATTTTGTAATTTTATATCAATAAGGCGCGCATCAAAGCACTCTGTTTTCCGGGCTATACCTACATACATATGTCAAAAATTTCGGACAAGGTGTGGGGTAATTGCGTAACAAACTAACAGTAGCAATGGCGTTCATTTTGACAGTTGAACAACATTAAATGTCATTGCATTATTTACGTTGTTGAGCAGACAAATTATTCGAACATAAAAAGCAATGGATTAGTAATATCCTTCGAAATGATTCAGACTGATTGAAAGTGTGTTAGGGTGAACGTCTCAGGTGAAAAACATTTACATTGCCTTACCTCATACGGATTGGCACTCTAAGTGCGTAACTCACTTGTAATGGCAAGCAGCTTTTATTTTGACCCGACTGCTGCGTCATTTTGAAAAATTTATATGTTTGCAAATCAACACGGCGCGCCATTTATCGTTGTGCTCTTATTGTTCCATGACGCTCATCATACGGAGCTTTACAACACTTTTAAACTAAGTAACTAGTAGAAACTAGTTACTTAGTTTAAAAGTGAAATTTCTCGCGAAAGATGACGCGGGGGGAAACCCCGCGTCATCTTTCGCGTGAAATTTCTTATACCCCGACACACCCCGTCTCATTGCATCGCCTACCCCTGTTCTGCTTCTAAGGGTCTTAGCGTGATGTTAAATAGCCTATAGCCTTCCTCAAGAATTGAGCTATCAAATACAAAAATGTTTTTTCAAATCGACCGGTAGTTCAAGAGATTAGCGCGTTGTAGAGTTTGTTTGTTTGTTTGACAAACAAAAAGCAAACACTCTTCAACTTTATTGTTAGTGTAGATGGATAGGATGGCGTAAGCTCATTATCACAACACGTAAAGGTTTACACTGTATGAATAAGCTCAGTGTGACTGATATCGGATGGCTTGAGTAATTCGCTGTTGGATGCGACTAACAGGTGTTCAGTGATGCAACTACGCAGTATTGCATCGCAATTTATACGTGAACGAAAGTCGCAACGACGGTTCTCTGTGAGAAATCGATACTGTAGAATATAAATCCTAATGAACTAAAGTCAGCGGAGTAACTAATTGCGTAAAACAATAACGAATGTGGGTGAGACGTGAAAAAAAAAAAACAATATTTTTGTTATTTTGATACAAACTGATTACATACTGCTCTGACTACCTAGTGTAAAAATATTACGTCCGAATAACAACAAAAGATGGACAGAAATGAGGGTTTTAAGGGCATTACATTGTCAGCATGCTGCCCCGTACTAACTTACGACGAAACGACGAGAGAGAGAGAGGGACGAGTGCGGGAGTGACATAGTGCTTTTCGCGAAATTTCAGATTTTTATAAAATATTAAAAGAAATGAGAGAAAAACGAGAAAAAAATCAATACACGTTGTTAAATGCGTCATTACCATCGAGATATAAGTACTAACGTACTAGAGAAGCTACGTCAAACAACTGAATTGTCCTATTCTTCGTAATTTGAATCTTTAGTTCGCTGCAGCGCTAAAATAATAACAATTCGTCTAAACCGTAACTAATTTACCACAGCGCTAGATTTGCTGCAGAAGTGTATTTATTCTCGGCAAAAAGGTCTTAAGCGCCATGTAAATCACGGCACTTACGCGTTTTCTTGGACAAAGTGCAACAACATGTCTTCCTTAGAGACTATGACAGGAGCACTACAGAATGGACAACGTATGTATTTTGCCTACAGGGTTTATTTCATAAATAATAGACAATTTATTTTTGATATGTTTTATTTAGTTACCCTTAAATAATATGAGTTTAGTCATCTTTTGCCTTTTTGTGGAATAATCAATTTGTGGAATAATCTGTTTTTGCTTCATGTTTTAAACGAATAGCTAAAAAAAATTATATTGATACTCACATCATCATAGGGAACAGCAGACTTCTTTAGAAAATGCCTTCCCCCTTTCGTAACATACTTATCATCCTCACGAAAATGCAACGAACATATTAACTATGATCGGATGGTAGCCAGCAGGCTTACTCTCGAACCTCGATCTCATTCGGAATTGGAAATTGGGTTCGAAAACTTGTCATTTGGCACTCTTGAATGCTACACTAGCGCACGATTGGAATCGTCTCAGGTGGATCTTTTTGGTACTAAATGAATTCGACTTTACTCGAACGAATGCACTTTTTTCGGTACTCTTGACGAGATTTTGACGTTAACATATCGAGTTTGAAGTCGTGTTTATGTCAAAGTTGAACGATTACAAAAAGTCTACTTTTTCGGGATCGAGTTTATTATTTTGGTTTATTTGTGAAGTTTTTATTGTGAATAATGGCACGTTTAGAACTTATTTGTGATATTTTGGACAATGCTCATAAGTTAGATATGAGACAAAGGAGGAATTTGAGACGAATGGCGCGTTATGCATACAACGCGTTTGCCATGACCGACGATGAATTTAGGAAAAATTATCGAGTAAATAAGGAGCTTTTCGAAGTCATTTATAAGGATTTGGAACCTTTGATACCCCAGCCTACTCGCCGTAGCGACATTCCAAGAAAATACAAGGTTTGTAAACTAGCAATTCCATTTTCACATGGTAGGTATTTTTTATATCTAGGTAAGTAATTAACTATACAAATTTTATTTTTTAGGTATTAGTGGCTGTTTCATTCTACGCCACAGGCAGCTACCAGAGATTAGTAGGTGGAACACAAGGTACAATGATGTCCCAACAGTCAGTTTCGAGAGCAATAAGAGAAGTTACAAATGCTCTTAATTCAAACAATATTTTAAATAAATGGCTTAAGTTTCCACAGACTCGCCGACAACGAGACTTAATTAAACAAAGGTTATTAAGAACTTACTTATTTTTACCTCAATATTAAATATGTAGTATCATTCTATACTTTAGACATTATGTTGTTTTAATACTTACTGTTTTTTTTTTTAACTTATTTGTAAAGAATATTAAGCTAATAATAAATCAATTCCCAGGTTTTATGAAAAATTTAAAATTCCTGCAGTCACAGGATGTATTGATGGTACTCATGTGGCTATTGTAAGACCATCAGAAAATGAAGAGCGGTTCTACAACAGAAAAGGTTACCATTCGAGAAATGTTTTGATTGTGAGTTAGATTGGCTATTTATCTAGTTATTAATTATTAGAGTAACTGTAACTTTCTATATACAGTATTTGTTTACAGATTTGTGATGCAGATCTCAATATACTCAGTGTAGATGCTTCATTCGGTGGAGCCTCACATGATAGTTTTGTTTGGAACCAACATCCTGTTAAGAATCACCTAATAAACTTAATAAATGCAGGAGAAAGAGTTTTTTTACTTGGTAAGCATTTCATACACTTTTTACATTAGGTCTACAATATATTTTGTACTTATGTGTATATAATAACTAATTAGTCATTTTAATATAATTATAGGTGATTCCGGTTATCCTCAAAGGGAATATATGATGACCCCAATAGTGGATGCACCGCCAGGATCAGCTGAAGAGTACTATACAAATCTGCATTGTGTGGCTCGCAATACTGTTGAACGCACAATTGGGGTTTTAAAAAATAGATGGAGATGTCTTTTAAACCATAGAGTTCTTCATTATCATCCAGACACAGCTGCTAAAATTATAAATGCATGCTGTGTTTTACATAACATTTGTAACCGAGCACGATTGGGTTTGGATGATAATGTTGAGGATGCAGTACCACCCATGGGAGAAATGGAATTGGCACAGAGTGGGTTAGAGGTGGATCGAGGTTTTGCCTCCGTGGAGCTGCGCAGGGGTCGCGAGGCTCGTACACAGCTTGTACAAGAACTGTGGGCAGCTCAGCATCTTCATTAATATATTTTTTTTAGGAACTATTTTTTGACTAAGACTTATTATATGTAATTTAAAACCTAATTTAATGAAACTTATTTTGTAAATTAATCTTTTTTTTTTCACTACACATACTAAATATTTCTAGAGATAACTAAATATTTATGTGACCAATTTGTGCTTTTTTTTATTATAATTGTAAGACTATTGTTCTATTGTGTTGATTGATTTGTATTGTGTATTAAATAATGTAATGTGCTGTGTTGAGGGTTAATAATAATTAAAATAATAGTGAGCTTACCTAATAAGTTTAATAAAAATTATAATAGAAGTTCTACAATTATTAAAGAGCTTATGTTTAAAAGGTAATGTCTAATTATTATTAACAAGGATTTGAATAAATATAATTACAGCCTCTTTATTACGTATTTTTCATTTATATTCACAAAGGCATTTCCACCATACACACATAACCAATTTTTATTTGTTCACATCATAAGTTAGGTCTAAACACCATATTTATACAAGTACATACTGTATAAGACATGTGACACATCGTTGGATTCCTTACAAAATTATCTATCCACTGAGATATATGTTGTATGTGTTTCCAATGAAAAGATACTTCAATGTAAATAGGAATTTTTTTTAATTAAAAACCTGTCACCTCAGGCTGGTCTATTTATTTATAACAATACAATATTTAAAATAACACAACTATCTTTTTCAGGGCGTGACGCGCCTTCGAATGATGGTTGCAAAAACTATATTTACATAACTAAAGTTTTACAACATAATATATAAACTCAATTAAGCAGGCCTTTCAGAAGGACTTAACAATTTTACGTCCAGAGCTAGGGTCTAAGGTACCTGGACATACAAAATAAAAACTATAAATTACGGCTTTATAGCCCACTTAATTGAGGTTTATAAGGGTTGTACTTACTATTTATCGTAGAATCACTATTTTACCACAAGGTTTTGCTTAATTTAGCTTATATTATCACTGAATTTGAGCTAATGAAAAGAAAAAACACTAGGTATAAAACTGTTTGGTAGGTATAAAATTGTCGCAAACAACTTCCATATTTTAAAGTCTAAACTAGTACCTACTTACAATAGCTATTAACATTTAATTACTGCCTATTTTGTCTGAGGGCATCAGCAATATTATTGAGAGCATTTGCCACAGTTTGAGAGCCTTCTCTTATGGCTGCTGAAAGTCCCTCCATTTGTTCTACAGCTCGCCACATGTCTTCTTTAGGGTATGCTTTTTGTCAGCCCAATACTGAAAAGGAAATAAACATACTAATTATTGTAACTGTTGTCATATAATTAAGTGAAAAAAAAAATATGATTAGTGTGAGGACAGTACCTTAGCCCAGCCTTTACCATCTTTCTGTGCACCACCTAGTGCGTTTAAGGATACTGCTATGTCGTTCCACTTTCTCTTTGTCTCCTGCTTAGCATGAGCAGTGCGCAATAACCCCTTGGCAATTCCTGGGTTCTGTACCAGGAAATCTATCAGAGTCTCCAGTTGTTGGTGTGTTGGCCTGCTCATCCTGTAAGAACAATAAATGTTTGTATTGAGCAAAAGTGTTTAATATTAAAATTTAAAGGAATTACAATAAGTATTATTATTAGAATTGTGGCCTTACCTTGATATTTTCGTCTTCCTCGGTTGAATACTTCCCTTAAAGTAAAACTAACTTGAACTTGTGGATATAAACATACTTGAATACATTCCAAACTAAACACTTGAGAACATTTTGATAACATCGCTTTGAAACTTTTGTTTATCGCAACAGTAATAATTCACACTTTTTATGGTTCTTTATATGTAGTGTTAAATATAGTATGGTGCTACGGGACCCTTCGTGTGCGAGTCCAACTCTTGGCCGGTTTTATTATTCAAGTAGGAACTTATTTTAAGATTCTAGTTTAACAAATTTTAAGTGGATGACAGATGACAAATGCGTGAGTTTTTTTTTTAAATGTAACGTAGGCAATGACGTACACAATGAGCCACTGCTGCCTAAATATTTAGTCCTAAAATACATATAAATGCAAGCAAAGAACACTTAAATGATTATATATGTTAAAATAAATATCAGAATAGATTTATTAATAGATTTAACGAGTTATTCATTATTTATAAATTTGGTAATTAACGATTTGATGTGTATGGCCACCCCACGTGAATCAGTGTAGTCGAACGTGCAGTCTATTCCAATCTCAGTCTCGAATTCGTTCCAGAGTGCCAATTTTCTAAAGATTGGAATTGAAATTGGTTCGGATTGGAATACATTCGAGATTGGGATTGGTTTCAAGAGTAAGCCTACAGGTCTCTTCACAGCGATTGTTTTGAACAAATCGGATCCATTGTTCTCTATTTTTATGACTTGGACATGGAAATCTGGATAAGAATTTAAAATAATTAATTACATCCAAAACTAATTAAACATTAATGTAAAAACTGTCTGGTTAATTATGATATATACTATAGGAAAATTTATTAAATCTTTTTCTACCTAAATATATATAATTATTAGTTTTAACAGGACTTAGCACGAACATTTAATTTATTTATATCTGCTGACGTTTCGATGTAGTTACATCCACTGTGGTTGCGCAAGACTAGAAAAAAATATATAAATGAAAGGTTCGTGCTAAGTCCCGTTAAGACTAATAATTATCTGTTTAAAGTGCGATAGTTTAAAAAACTAAATATTAATATCAACATTAAAAGCACAACATACGATATTTTCACCGTAATGTCAGTCTAATCTACCTACATTGCACTCTGTTTGATTAGTCTATGACAAACAATACAATATGGCGCGTGGTAATTATTTAATTTGTAAAACAAGGAAATTAGTTTACTTACCGATGAAACGTAATTCCTTTGCACTTTGCCGTGTTCCTTGAATTATTAGTACAATATCTCAACACACACCAAGGCATTTTTCGTCGATTTTTTCTATGAATTAATTTATTATTGTCGGAAGTACTAGGCGCGAAAGAGCTAGAGAGCGACTGAGTGAGGTGCGGCACGATCGCCGCAGTTGAACGAGACAAAGTAGGAATTTACGGTGTCTTCTCTAGTACGTAGTACTTATATCTCGATGGTCATTACGTATTTTTTGGTATAAAATTCATGCCGAGTTATTGAGCCGTTATAGAGAAAATTTTCAATTTAGGTTAAAAAGGGACCTATTTGTTACGATTTTTTGATAAAATTTGAGTAAGTTTATTAAAATTTTAAACAATACAATGTATTTTGTGATGACCTTTAGTCAAAAAATTGCTGACCCATCTGTTGAGTCCCAAGTTACGTATTGGGGGACCACTGCTGTTTCTTTTGAAGCGAACGGGTCTACGTCTGGGACGCCCCATTTTTGGAATATTACATTCTTGGCTTGGGGTTGTAGTTGCCATTCGGGGACCGGTTTTCCTCTTGAGAGGCGATCTGCAATCCCGTTTAACCTCCCCGGGAGGTATGATGCCGACAGCGTTATGTTGTGCTGCTCGGTTAGGTGAAGGAGTTTGCTTGTTAGGCCCAACAGGGCTAAGGACCGGGTTCCCCCCTCGATCCTTAAGTAGGCTATGAGGGTTCGATTGTCCGACTGCACTAGAACATGTGCGTCCTTCATGTGTGCACCTTGTCTTACTAAGGCTGCATACACCGCAAACATTTCCTTCACATTGGAATGCCACTTTTGCTGGCGGCGATTCCACTTCCCCGACAACATTGTGTTGTTCAGGTGTGCTCCCCAGCCCGCGTCCGCCGCGTCTGTGGTGAGAAAGTGGGTAACCTTGGGGGTGTGCATTGGTCTTGCACTTTTCCCTACATTTTTTATCCACCATTGTAACTCTTGAGTCACTAGAGGTGGTAACTCCCTCTTTTGCCTTGGTCTGGCTCCTCTGAATGATTTTAGAAAAATCTGAGTACGGCGACAATGGAGGCGACCGTTTGGGGTTGCTAAATTTGCAAAATTTAACATACCCAGCAATTTTTGCATCACTCGGAGACACGACTCTTTCTTCTGTAATAAGCTTGTTGATAGTTCTAGAATTTTTTCTACTTTTTTTACAGGAAGTGAAATTAGTTTTGTTTTTGTATCCCATATAGAGAATACAATCCCGGGATCCCTTATCTCGGGGTCCCGGGATCCCGATCGTTTTCTGGCCCCGAAAATCCCGGGACTGTACTTGGCTAATCTCGGGATTTTCGGGATTGCCACAAACATGTCTAGTTTGTATTCCGTAGTCCGTTGCGCCCTGAAAATAACCTTGCCTAGATTATTTTAATACGTTACGACAAAAAGCAACTCGTACAATACGTAGGTACCCACTATTTACTACACAGGTACAGTTAGAGAATACAATCCCGGGATCCCTTATCTCGGGATCCCGGGATCCCGACCGTTTTCTGGCCCCGAAAATCCCGGGAACCTGAACGAGCGTTTTCAGCTGCTGCTTATGTTGGCAATAAACTACGAAGCAGGCTCGGAAGTCAAACATTGGATGCTTTGATATTTCTGCGATTATATTTTCGAAATTCTAAATAGTTATTATGTGCTGTTTTTAATTTCTTGCAAAAGTATAGTATTTTTTGGTTTGTTTTTTCTTTTCTTATTATTATTCTGATTGGTGTTGTGCAAAGACATTTTTTTTTTAATTACTCGTTTTTTTTAATTTTAGCTCAATTAGAAACCACATAGTCTAATCCCGGGATAGGCCCGGGATCCCGGGAAAAGGCTTCAAAAATCCCGTAAGCCCGGGATTGAAAAATATGCTCGGGATTGTATTCTCTAATCCCATATTATGCCTAAATATTCTATTTCTTGGGTTGGGGTGAGAAGTGATTTTTGAAAGTTGACATGCCAACCCAACTTTTCCAGAGTAAGTATGGTTATTTTGGTGTGTTCTATGAGTTGTGTCTGATTTTGACTGGCTATTAGAAAATCGTCCAAGTAAACTATTATTCTTATGCCTTGTTTCCGAAGGATTTCCGCAATCCAATTGGTCATTGAGGCGAAGGAGTGAGGAGCTGATGAGAGACCGAAAGGCAAGGCCGTTAACTGTAATATTTCGCCTCCATATACAGTATGTTAACTAACAGAGGGCGTTCTCGTTAACCCGCAATAGTATAGCATCCATACATGCTAAAAAAAATATTACCATTCGAAAATAAAATGTTTTTATTTTTTTTATATTTAAAATATTCACTAAAAATCGTAAATTGATACGTTAAAGAAACACTCTGTACACGCATACTTGAAGGACAGCAATGTCGTAATTTATTTAATTAAATAAATTAGAATTAATTAAATAAATAGAGTAATAATTTACGATTTTTAGTGAATATTTTAATATAAAAAAAAATAAAAACATTTTATTTTCGAATGGTAATATTTTTTTTAGCATGTATGGATGCTATACTATTGCGGGTTAACGGGAACGCCCTCTGTTAGTTAACATACTGTATAATGCGCAGAAAACGCCTGTGGGTTTCCTTTATGTTTAGGTGAAAATATGCCTGATGGAGGTCTTTTTTTGTCATCCAGTCCCTGTCCTGTAGGAACTGAATTACATCCTGCCGAGAAATTAATTGGAAATGTTGAGTCGAGACATGTAAATTTAGGCTCTTTAAATTGAAAATAGGGCGTATATATTTTTTATATTGAAAACGCACAAAAGGATTCATCTACAAACTTCTTTAAACACACGGTATTTTCAGGATTTGAGCGAGGTAATGGTAATCCCCTTAACACAATACGAACTCAATTTAGTTCAATAAACTTTCGTGTTTACACTTTGATGACTAAATAAGACAGCTATTTCAACAGATCATTGTTTGGGTTTCGTAAGATAATATTCACATCGACACATATGACGACTTATAATATAACTTAATATAATTATGACATATGACTTAAACTGTTGGTTTGCCGACTACCGAACTAAGTTTTGTGAAGATGCTTCGAAACTTTGAGATCCAAAGTCGTGCCAGCCTTCCAAGCTGCGATTATGGATAGAAAAGTATGTTCCATGTTGGTATACAGGAGTATCTTTTTAACTTTGGGCGTCTAAAACTTCGAGTTAAGATCTTGGGCAGAAAAGTGTGTCCAAAAGTGGTCGTAGTGTAGCAGGCACGAGCACTAATATGTCAACACTTGGCAACTTTCAATTGTGATTTTTTCGTGAAATAACGAATGCAACGTTGAAATACGACACTATACACAAACCTATGGGTCCGAAAATACGTTGTTCGTAATAAAATAAAATTTCATTCAAAACTAAAGGACAAAATCTAGTAGATTTTTTTTTGTTTGGGCGTTCTAAACTCTGGAACACACTATCGGATTATAAATCAATATTTTTGCCTTAGATAACCCAATCCCTGAGGTAGGCTATTTAGACTAAATTATAATAATAATTAATTGATCGTGATTTTAATTAATAGTTGAAATCACGCTAGGACCCTTAGGAGACTAGCAAAAGGAAAAAAAAGTCAGAAAAAGCGCTAAACGAAAACGAAGTAACAGCGCGGGCGGGCAATGCGATGCTACGGGGTGAGTCAGGGAATAAGAAAATTTCACGCGGACGAAGTCGCGGACAGAAGCTAGTGTTGCATATTTTATGTGGATATTTTTTTTATGGCATCATGACGTTTTCAACGATGGTGTAGAATGTGTAGATAAACAATAAAGGTTCTGCACATTGTTGCCACATGTGCCTTGGGTAAACTGACCATATAATTATGTTTTAACTCAAAACGGGACATATTATGGGTTTATAAACGACAGTTAGCAGGTTAAATGAAAATAAACACGAACTTTTTAATTTTCTTTATTTAGAAAAAGTGTAACTTAATACAATTTGTGTTCTTTACTATACTATAATTCAGATTAATTATGATTATTTTTATTCTAATAAATAGCCATTCAGCGTGAAAATTGAAAATATGTATATAGTTAAGGTTTCATTACAATTAGAAATCTTTTAAATAAATTCGAACGGATTGTGAAAAATAAAAACCTATCATCAGTTCACCATTCTTATTAAATAAAATTTCCTCTGACATAATATGTTTTTAAAACTCCCGTTTTAGAAACATTTGTCTATTTTGCGTCCCGTAGCTTTGTTTGGGGACAAAGGGACAGATGACTGAGGGATGGGACAGTCCCGTTCAAAACGGGACGTATGGTCAGTTTAGCCTTGGGGCAAGTCGGTACTCTTGCTTGTGATACATGTAAAGTTGTATGCTTTTATTAACCGTTTTCTCCTGAATCTATTCTGTTGTTTGGCCCGTTTTTAGGGTTCCGTACCCAAGAGGTGCCAACGCGTAGTAAAGTTTTGAAATTTTGAATTTTCGACATGTTATTTTTCAAATATTTGACGTGTTTAAATGAAATTGCCGATCGATTTACTTATAATATCGTTAGTTTATAGCCTATTTTTTAATTATTCTCACCATCAAAGTCATTAGGACTTTGATGATGAGAATAATTAAAAAATAATATTGATTTAATCAATATCGTCTTTAATTATTCTGATCATAAAAGTCATTAGCAGGCTATTAACTAACGATAGTATATGTAAATCGATCGGCAACGTCAAAAATTTTAAAAGTCATATATTATGTCCAAAATTCAAAATTTTAAAAATTTGCTACATTCGAAGCGGTACTCAAAGGTGCATGAATTGGATGTCATCTTGATCGCCTTGTATGGTATAATAAGTCGTGTGAGCGCCAGCCCTTCAGTTCTATTCATAAATCTCTCAAATTAACGCGGGCGGATTCTCGGGGCACTGCTAGTGCCGCATATTTTGACACTCCCAAGGGAATCAAAACCTATAGGGTACTTCCCGTTGACCTAGAATCATGAAATTTGGCAACAACCAATGTCATGTAACACAAGTAAAGGAAAACTTCCGAAAACACCGGAAGAATATTCGAAACACGATTCCCGTGATAAACTATTTACATTCGGACAAATTTTTACGGAACCCTCGCGGTGCGCGAGTCCGACTCGCACTTCACCGGTTTTTGGTCCTGTCTGTATATAATTAGGTAAACGCCCTAAGGAACCGGAACCATGTTTGAAAGTACCTACTCGGGTCTCGGCGAAATTCGAAAACCTTTCTAGATGTTAAGTCGATTCACCGTTTGTTGTTGTTTGTCGTTCGGAAACGTGAAAAATTCTATATAATTTGTTTGCCTTTAGCACGCTAACTTCGCCGGCCTGGAATACATATGTAATTGGAACGAAGCGAGTCTTTTTGCTTTTGTTCGACTTTGTGTATCCTCGATAGTTACGTTTGTCGACTCCTATATCAACTTTCACAACATCCCGTCGGCGTCCGCATGCCGACTTAGGGACTAGTCAGATATGGCAGCTACGTAATGAAACTGAGTAGGTTTGGCTTTTGCCTGGGAAAAGGTGAATTAAATTGACACGTGTAACTAACCTCTTTGTGTTCTGAACTTAGCTGCCTTTGCTAATCTAATCTTCTGTACGTGTGTATGTGTGTCACTGAACTTCTCCTAAACGGCTGTATCGATTTTGGAGATTTTTTTTGAGTGTGGTTGAATGGGTCCCTGATGACTTAGATTCACAATTGGACCCGGTGTGTAGCGCTACGATCGAGTTCCATATAATTTATAGTCTTGGAACCCGATCGCAGCGCCACCCAGGTGTTTTGTTCACGACACGTGCACGATTTTATTAAAAAAAGTATTAGGCTTGTATGAATTCACGATAGTGTTTCAATCATTAGTATTATCCTACTAATCGGATTTGGATATTTGGCACACAGATACATAGTTCATAACCTGGATTATCACAGAGGATACTTTTATCCCGGTAATAGAACTTTCCCGTAGGTTAGATTTCGGACCTTCACGCGGGCAAAGCCGCGGGCAAAAACTAGTTAATTATAATATACAATGCAAGCCTTTACATCCTCACATACTTACTTTATTTTTTTCTATGTATAATAGAGTCCTCTCCAAGCTAAATAACATCTATTGTCAAGAGCACCGTAGCGTGATATTGACCTATATACTTACTCAAATGTATAACAACTACTCCTGTACCCCGAAGCTTTTACGTCGAAAGCTGATATTTGTTGATTTGTATACCTACCTGCATAGTTTATTTACCGGTAGATACATCCAGTGCAATATTGATCCCGGTTCTTGGAATCATGCGAGGCGAGTCCTCCGTTCAAATAGGAATGTAACAGCTTTCAGG
The DNA here is from genome assembly GCA_927399505.1 of Luperina testacea. Lineage (NCBI taxonomy): Eukaryota > Metazoa > Arthropoda > Insecta > Lepidoptera > Noctuidae > Luperina > Luperina testacea. Next base: position 6,481,281 of record OV656777.1, on the reverse strand, counting down.
CTCCTGCAAACAGCCGCGACGCGCGACGGGAATCGCGCGCGACTTGCGGTGCCTTTGTGTCGCGTGTCGCGTCGCGCCTGTGTGTACGAGCCTTTCAGGCTAACTAGATTCTTGGAAAACTGGAACACTAATATCTTTTAACGATGCTATGAAATTAAGACATTCCTTAAAAGAATCTAGAGAACAAATTGTCTACCTTGACATCCAATGAAGAACTCTCTTTTTAGGGTTCCGTACCAAAATGGTAAAAAGAAACCCTTATGGTGCGATTCAGTCTGTCTGTCTGTCCGTCTCTCACAGCTGGATATCTCAAGAACTACTAATGCTATCAACTTGAAATTTAAAATAGTTTTAGATGACGTTTGCCAACTATTTTAAAGATTACAGGAAAAATAAAACGATCTCTAAATAGCACACTTTTTCAGAAATCATCAACAAAAGTTACTTTAGTTCCACTATCGGTCAAGAGATGGCGCTGACATAAAACTGCAATATTCTACACCACAGCGTGCTGTGTTAAAGTTCTCTGACGAATATAGGCCTCGCCGATGAAAATTTAAAAACATAAATATAATACATAGTACGGAACCCTCGGTGCGCGAGTCCCACTCGCTCTTGACCGGTTTTTTTTATTGGTTGTCTTGTCACAGATTAACTAGTTAAGCTAGTCCAATGACCTTGTTTAACAAGCAGTAAATACTTGTAGACAGATTGTATTCCCAGTGCAATATTGATCCCGATTCTTAGAATCACGCGAGGACGAGTCCTCTGTTCAACGTGGAAAATAACAGCTGTCAGGCTGCCTTGATTCTTGGAAAACTGGAACGTAAAGGTAAAGGCTCCTTCAAACAGGCGCGACACGCGATGAAATCGCGCGCGACACAAAGGAACCGCAAGTCGCGCAACGAGCGGTGCCTCAGAGTCGCGCGCGATTCGCGTCGCGCGTCGCGCCTATTTGAGGAGCCTTAAAATAAAATGAATAGTTTTATTTATTAAAATGTACTTTGTTTTTCCATCCGTTGCAGAATATCAACTGTTTGATGCACTTTGTTATAAATTCTCTTTGGCACGTCCTGCAAAGCCTTAATTTGATTGTATCAGCATTCATTTGATTAGGTACGCTCGAAGCTCTGTGGAATAGAATTTCAGTACGTTAGACAGAGGCTTCGAATTAATTAAATAGAGAAATTGATATCGACTGTCCGTATTCTTTTATGTTCTAACGACAGTATGACATAGCGACATTCCTTAAAAAATTCTGGAGAAAATATTGTCTAGCTTGACTTCCAATGGCCGTTTTTAACACGCTTTTATTAGCTTCACACTAATTTGTCGTATCGAAATGAAACTTTATTATGTAGGTCAGAAGACAAAACTATAATTTAGTATCTTGGAGCTGATCTAATGATGGAGCCAGGAGGTGGACAGTGGAACTTTTCAGTGGCATTCAATAAAAACTGGCCAAGTGCGAGTCGGACTCGCACACGAAGGGTTCCGTACCACAAGGCAAAAACGCCGAAAAAAACACGTTTGTTGTATGGGAGCCCCCTTAAATAGTTATTCTGTTTTTAGTATTTGTTGTTATAGCGGCAACAGAAATACATCATCTGTAAAAATTTCAACTGTCTAGCTATCACGGTTCATGAGATATAGCCTGGTGACAGACAGACAGACGAACAGTGGAGTCTTAGTAATAGGGTCCCGTTTTTACCCTTTGGGCACGGAACCCTAAAAAGAGAGTTTTCAACGAGCGCTTTTATAGTTTCTAACGTGACGATAGTAGCGTGGACGTCCACGGTTTCACGATAACACAGGGAAGTAAAATGTATGAAAATATTTTATATGAAGACGTTTTAAATTTCCGTCTTATAACATACACGTCATCATCTGCCTAGCCTTTTCCCAACTATGTTGGGGTCGGCTTCCAGTCTAACCGGATGCAGCAGAATACCAGTATTTTACATGGAGCGACTGCCTATCTGACCTCCACAACCAGTTACTGGGTAATACGATACCCCTTGGTAAGACTGGTTGTCAGACTTTCGGGGCTTCCGACTACCTGTAACGACTATCAAAGATCCACGAATGACAGCCGGGACCAACGGTATAACCTGCTTTCTGAGGCACGGAGGGGTCACGGTATGTAAAGATGGTCACCCATCCACATACCAATCGCGGCAAGCGATAGCTTAACCTGATCGATCGACCTGTGCGGCTCTTATTATTGAGCCACGGGCCCCTCTTATAACATAGGTACACGTATTTCCACACATTTTATGGACGTGGATAATATCGTCACGTTAGAAATTATAAAAGCGTACATTGAAGAACACTCTTTTTAGGGTTCCGTACCCTAAGTGTGCCAACGGAACCCTATTACTAAGCCTCTGTTGTCCGTCCGCCCGTCCGTCTGACTGTCAGGGGGCTGTATCTCTTGAACCGTAATAGGTAGACAGTTAAAATTTTCACAGGGTGTATTTCTATTGCCGCTTTAACAACAAATAAAACCGGCCAAGAGCGTGTCGGGCCACGCTCAGTGTAGGGTTCCGTAGTTTCCCGTCCGTCACAATAAGTGTTCCCACTTATAAGTTTAAAAGTGGGTATCCATTATGTTCGCGCTCCAGCAGCGCTCCGCGCTCCTGCAACTGCTCCCGGTAGTGGCTACGTGCGCGAACACGGAGCGTGCATCATTGCACGCTCCGCGGCAGGCGCTCCGACTCGTGACGGTTTTTAGCGCGAACACAAAGGGCTAATAAAATATGTAAACGAAGTTAAAAAAATGCTTGCATATACGATTATACTACAAACTAGGGATGCCTCGATACGCCTTTTTGCCGATACGATACCGATACCGATACTCTTACAAAAATATCGGCGATACCGATACCGATACCGATACGCTTACTGAATACAAAAAGGAAGGTAGATTAAATAAAACATAATTAATTAATAGTTTTAGTAATCAAAATTAACATTCATAAGATTTTTATGGAATTATCAATTGTCGAAATTTCAAAGTGATTCCATATAGCACTTTTGTGTTTTGAAGTTGATATGACTACTATTTATTTTATTTGACTCAAACGACTCGTTATAAATGACATACAATACACAAACAATTACCATATGTAATTCTTAATCTTATTTGCATGGAAAAATACTACGCGCAACAACATTCAACCTAACGAAATGGGATAGATGTGCGAGTGCGAGGCCAAAGCGGGCGGGCGAAACAAAACACTGAATAAAGCGCGGGGTTTCCACGAGCATAGTTAGTTCGTGGCTCGTTTGCAACGAAATAGACGGGACAACACGCGCGTTTACAAAGCGCGAAATTTGAAAAGTATCGTTGAATCGGCCATAAAAATATCGCCGATACCGATATATCGGCAAACCTGAAGTATCGCCGATATATCGGTATCGGTATCGGTATCGGATGCATCCCTACTACAAACTTAGTCCAGAAATTATTTTGTACAACTTTTTGTCTTTTTTGTACAAAAACTGTTGTTTCCATCAAGTTCAAAATAATTTTCCTAGAAAGTCCTTATAAAGTTCTACTTTGCAGATTTTTTTCATATTTTTTAAACTTATGGTTCAAAAGTTAGAGGGGGGGGACACATTGTTTTTTACTTTTGGAGCGATTATTTCCGAAATTATTGACATTATCAAAAAATGATTGTAGTAAACCCCTATTCATTTTTAAATACCTTTCCAACAATATATCACACGTTAGGGTTGAAATTAAAAAAAAAACACTTCCCACTTTAAATATAGGGGGGCTACCCTAATAAAACATTTTTTTCCAATTTTTATCTTTGTCGGCGTGATTGATATACATATTGGTACCAAATTTCAGCTTTCTAGTGCTAACGGTCACAGAGATTAAGCGAGGACGGACAGACGGACAGACAGACATGGCGAAACTATAAGGGTTCCTAGTTGACTACGGAACCCTAAAAATGGAATAAAGGCTCCTTCAAACAGACGCGACACAAAGGCACCGCAAATCGCGCAACGAGCGGTGCCTTTGTGTCGGGCGCGATTATATCGCGTGTCGCGCCGCGTTTGTAGGAGCCTTAAAGTTAAAAATTACGTCAAGCCCTAGACTACTCTTAGATTAAATAGCTAGGCAAGTCCAATGAGACAGACAGGTTTGCCAAGCAATGTTTTCAAGCAATTAATACATTTACTTACTAAATATGTAGTAAATACATACTTGCAGACAGATTATATTAAAAGTTTCACCACGTGGATCGGAATAAAAACCAAACATCTGCTCATCCCGCAAGGTGTGAGTCCCTCACGGAAACGGGTTCCTTTCAAATGTTAACAGATGGCAGACTACCCAGTTGTCACCGTTTATGTTTTATCGATATCACATCGGATCTCTTCGTTTTAATTTGGTCCTAAATGTTATTAGGGTTCTCAATAACTTTCGCCCTAATTGAAGAATACACTCTCAATCACAGTCCAAGGGTTTTCTAGGAAATTACTAATCCATTGCTTTATAGATTGAATTCATTTGCTCAATGACGTGAATAACGTAATTTACGTGTCAAAATGAAAGACATTGCGATCAATTGCCATTTTATGTGTGTTACGGCTCTGTTTTGTTTGTGGTGCTCGGGTCCGCGTTGCTTCTCATATGTATAGGTCGCTTTCTGGTTGAACAGCTGTCACACTGGTTTTGTTCTCATCTCCCATTGACTCTCACGAGTGCACAATTTAATGTGTAGACATCGTGTTTATACAGTAGATAGATACCTTAACTAGCAAGTAGCACTTCGTAAACCTACTTACTGTAGGTAGGTACTTACGGCTTAGTGCTCTTGCTCACCCAGGTGGCATAATAGGATAATACGGAGAAGGGAAACTAACCCTGCGTTCCGAGTTGGGAAATAAACGATTTGAGCGTGCTTAAACCCGTACCGAATTAGCGTGAGCGCGATAACGATGTCCCGTGAAACGTCATAGATGACGTCATGACATGCGCCATCTTGCGATAACGCCGACCATGCCTTAGAATAATATCACCGTGAGCGCTGTCAAAAATGACAGTGTGTGTGTGAGGATGTGTCAGTGTGTTTTGTTTTGAGTTGCATTATCTTTAAATTAAACTAACGTGGCATTTTCGAAATTGTGCTTCTGGCTGACAGTCGCCACCTAACCAAAGTAGAAGAACTGAAGAAGAAATGTGGTGTTTATACAAGGAAATACTGTAATAATATCGTTTTTACATTGAGTAAGCACTGTGAGCGCGTTCACGAGCGTTCCGATTTGTTGACGGCTTTCAGCTGTCATAATCGTGGTATCTAAATCGGAATGCAAATTATTGCTGTGAGCGATATTGTCTTAATTCGGAATGCGTCCTATAATTATAATAAGGAGGTTCCTCTCTCAAGAGACCTGACCACCGGTAGCTTAGACCCTGTTCCCGATACTAAATTAGTCACATTTCTTTCACAAACGCCAATATCATGTAGGATTGTGACAAGCGAATGATAAATGTAGGGAAAGATCACATATCACTTCAAACTAATATGACTCCCAATCACTTCGCAAAACGCACTGGAATAGCGTAAAGCGACAACTGAAATGTAATTTTAGTATTTTTAGTAACACAGTAAAGTGCCAAAATAACATGTTTTATTTTTAAACTGTGCTGCAAGAATAACTGTAGGTAGCATAACATGGACATGCGGAATACATGTTAATAAACTGCCGGTGACCTAATTTTTTTTTATTGTGTAATGTCGCATCAGTGGCCTGTTACTATTAATACTGTATGGCTTTAAAGATTGATTATTAGAAGCTCCATGCGTAATTTTCGCGATGGTAACCTGATATTTTTTGGCGTAAAAACATAATTTACCGTGCATTCGCGATTTATTTGCCAAAAATGTAAATAAATATGAATTAATGGAAAAACAACTTTAATTCCTACATTATAAAGTTCAGTTTACGCTACAACTTCAAACATTTTTATAACTTTGTCAATAGTGACTAACACTATTTAATTGACAAAGTTATAAAAATGTTAGAACTCTGAAATCAACTTAAGTAATATTCATTGAAATAAAGTTGATATTTGTTTAACTTGAAATAGGGTAGGGGGTGTGCAGCACTGCGTACTTTTACTTTACATAATATTATTTTTGTTTCATCATCATCCACAGCCCGACTTCACCCATTGTTCAGCATAGGCCTCTCTTTCTATGTGCCAATCTCCACGCTCCTGCGCCAGCGTCATCCGGGTACAGTGCGTGCCACGTAAGAAGAGACTTGACACACCACGTGGTTTGACATGCGCAGTACACGATTTTAGGTCTCTTTAGCGGTATGAGGTTTGAGTGCGGGACGGGACCGGGCGTCATCAGGGCGGCGGAAAGAGGCGGGGGAGGCGGGGTCAAGTCTCTTCTTACGTGGCACGCACTGTACCTGCGATGTTGTCATTCGCCCATCTCGCCGCCCGACGACCAACAGTTCCGTCTCCCAGTCCTTTGACGCCACTCGGTCACTGCCTTAATCCAACTGTCATCACTACGGCGATTTTAGTTAATTAGTAACATAAAACATTTTTAGTTAATTAGTAAAACAAAAATTAGTAATATAAAGGCTCCTACAAACAGGCGCAACACGCGATATAATCGCGCGCGACAAAAAGTGCGCGACTTGCGGTGCCTTTGTGTCGCGCGCGATTTTATCCCATGTCGCGCCTGTTTGAAGGAGCCTTAATATGTCTGGGATCTAAGGCCAACATGAAATGAATCGTAGTAAGTATCAGAAGACCAATTCTTGTATTTAAAAACTAAAAAAATCTAGTCTCAAATTCGCAATTTGATCTCAGCGACTTCGTCATCATCTGCCTAGCCTTTTCTCAACTATGTTTGGGTCAGATTCCTGTCTAACCGGATGCGTCAGAATTTCAGTTACTTATACATGAAGCGACTGCCTATCTGACCTCCACAACCCAGTTACTGGGTAATACGATAGCCTTTGGTAAGACTGGCTATCAGACTTGAGTTTCTGACGACCCGTAACGACTGTCAAAGATTCACGAATGACAACCGGGACCAAACTTTCTGAGGCACGGAGGGGTCTCTTTATGTAATGGATAGTCGCCCATCCACGTACCGACCGTAGCGTAGCTTAACCTTAGATCAACTTGTGCATCTGTTATCATTTCGCCACGCGCTCGTCAGTAACATATTGCTAGGATTTAGGGACCAGTGGGTCTGCTTTCTAAGTACGTCAACTAAGACACGGGTCCAAAGCAGTTGATCCGTCAAAACAAGTGTCAACTTCATATTTTCAGACGGGCAGAGATCCATGGGTCGTAGGGACAACTATCAAATTGTGTGGTCATAATTATGTCATGCATTGTTAGGGTGCTTGCATAAAGCAGCGGGTTCCCGGTAAAGAAAAGTCGGTACCGATCGGTGCGGGTGAAGGAGTCCCACATTAACTTATGCACTCACACAAAAAAACAGATAAAATATGTAACCGTTTCTTTCCGAAGATCAACCTGCAGAGATCCTGTACCGGTAGACGAGCACGAAAACCCGCTTCTTTTAGCACCCTTCCTTTGGAAACCGAAGTAATCTTATGTCCGTAAGTGATAAGGAGTTGGAAACGCCCATTACTTTGGCCGAACTACGGACTTTGACAACCTGGCAGTATCTTGTGTAGTACTGCAACTTAAAAATACATGGCGTCGGTATGATCGATCGTTCGATTGCGACGTAGTAGTACGCTATGTAATGCCTTGTTACAACTTGGTGTATTGTGTGAGGCCTTGGGCCAGGAGAAAATGAAGGGCATGTGTTTTCTAAGAAACTCAATAGGATGTGGATGATCTTGTTAGGCATTCGAGTAAAAATTACTGATCCATTTCTTCGATACCTATATTATTCTTCGTCAACTATAATAGTTTCTGGCTACCTCTAAGCCAGAAACTACAGAACGACAACTGCTACGATCTTTACATATTCCTTTTGCTTCGTTTACGTTCATATAACATAGGGTCTACTCTCTAAGTCCGTCAACGAAGATACGGGCCCATGCGAAAGTTGTTGCTCCATCAAAATAAGTGTCAAATTCAATAAAATTTTACGAGCGGGCGAAATGCCGTCCGGTGTAGGGACAACTGTCGAATCGTGTTGTCGTTCATGCTTAGTTCGGGTTCCGAACTAATCTTATGTCAGTAGGTGACATGGAGTAGGAAACGCCTGTAACTTCGGTCAAAACTACGGACATCGTGCTTAGGGAGTAGACCCGCTGGTTCGTATGTCCGTACTATTGTGTTAGAAATTAGGAACGTAATCCAAAGACGTTACTAACTTATTGCTTGTATTTGTCAAGGTAGCATTTTACCTTTGGGGGACTAAATATTTGCCTCCGTGTACATAATTTGAAAACAAAACCATTTGCTCGTCATTGTCTTTTAAAATGCTACACGTGAAGGTTTTCCGCTACCAAATATGTTAATTTTCTAAAACTCGCTGAAAAACGTGCATATTTTCGCTTTCTGTAAACTCGAATGAAATCTCTAAACAAACTGGAATAATAAAATCTAGTAAAGTGTTTTGCTTTATATTTTGTCGTCATTTTAATTTGTTTTAGAGAGAAGAGAAACATAATAAAACTAAAAGCAATTTCTTGCGAAAGGTCATTGAGAGTGGCTGTAGATAGAAGGACCGACCGACCGTATTATGCTGACGTAGACAACTTAGTTAAAACTGGTTGGATAATCAGCCTATAATGTTCCTACGGCTGGGACACAGGCCTCCTCTCCGTGAGAGGGAGTGGGCCGAAATGCACTACGCGGACCCAGTGCAGATTTTTAGATGTCACATGTCTTCGAATTTTTGACTCTTCACAATGTTTTCCTTCACCGTTTTGAGAGCAGTGGTGATGAAATGATTTACAAAAAGTAAAACGCTTGCCTGGGTTCGAATCCACCCACGGCTTAGGCCCCAACTGCCAGTGGCTACCTAGCTCAAAACTGGTTACAGGCTATTAGCGACCCGCCCATGCATCGCACGGGTGTAATCTACTCATCATCTGCGTAGTCTTTTCCCAACTATTTTTGGGTCCGCTTCCAGTCTAACCGTATGCAGCTGAATACAAGTATTTTACATGGATCGATTGCCTATCTGACATGCACAAACCAGTTACTGGGTAATACGATACCCCTAACTAAGTCTGGTTGTCAGACTTTCAAGCTAACTTATCACTCTTAACGACTGTCAATGATCTACAAATGACAGTAGGGACCAACGGTTAAAAATGTTTTCCGAGGTACTGGGGGGCGGGGGAAGGCAATCTACTAATGTGACGATATGTCAAAACATCGAGATTTCTATGATATATGGTGTATGTTTAATATTAGATAATGTATAATACAACTAATTTGATACGATAGAAAAAAATCATGAAGATACCTCTAAAAACTTTCTTTTTACAATAAAAACCATACTATTATAAATACAATCATTCTCATTTTTTGTCCGATTGTTCACACGCAACATACTAAAGCACTAGTGTTTTAATTTTTTAGTCCAGACAATAGATTTTTTGTAAATAGATAATTGCTTCATATTTTGCAATAAATTACCAGTGTTGTGTCATCGCGCTTCTCTTTCTTTTCTATGTAGTCCGACAGTGACTGCGCATTAGGTCAAGTTAGTAAGCCCCTTAAAGATGCGACGTCACTGGACCCGTGCATCTTTTTACTTAGGGGCGTAAATTGACACATCGAGTTACAGGTGCGTGACAACTTTACGACGCTCTAAGCAGCATAAACTTTTTTAAACTCGATGGACCTTATAAGACTGGGTACTGTATGTGCCTGAAGTTGTGTTATGATGTTACATGCAATCTTGTGTACTAGTTTGTGGTGATTCCGGAGATGGGTGACGTAAAGCATAACTAAAGTCCCTCCATGTCTGCCGGGTCAGCGGGATTGTCCGAAAGGCTTACCGCTGGCCCGGAACATAAAGGGCTGAGGAAGGAACACGGGTGGGTTTTAGTCAGTAAGAGTCTGACACTCCCTTCCACTCCACCCAGAGCGGGAGGGGTCATTTGAGGATTTCCCATCCTGAAAAAAAAAAGTCCGTCCATGTGAAACGGCCAAAATCTATGTCAGACTAGTTGCGCCCCGCGGTTTCACCCGCATAAGTTTCGATCCCGTGGGAATATCGGGATAAAAAGTATCCTATGTCCTAGGACATGGTCTACTCATTTATCCAAATCTGTTCAGCCGTTTTAGCGTCAAAGTGTAACAAATAAACATAAAAAATCTCATCTGTTCTCTTTATAGTTTAGAACTTTAGATCTAATATAAGGTGGCTAGAAAAACAAAATAAAAAAAAAGTAATTATTTATGGTACGTACACCGTTTTCATTAAACCGCTACTAGTAGGTCTGACCCCAATATAGTCGACACAGGGCGCGGATAATGACAACGTCAGTGGTGCGAGCGAGCTGACTTTGTGGGCACAAATCCACTCAGCGTAGTAATACCTCTATTATAGGACAGCCCTTTATCCAGCACTATGCTAAGATAAGTAATCGGTATTCGGTTGCATGATCAATTGGCGTTTTTGACTAAACGAAGAATAGTGCTGTCTTTATCTTAAAACGAAAATAAGAAAGAGACGCATGAAATTAGAGAATTGTCAAACAGCTTATCATCATTTAGCGGATGAAATGAATGTATATATTTGGAAGGGTTGTTTTAAAACGAATTTGACAACCTAAATTTTTGTCCATGTTTTTCTTGTTATTCGGGACGCAATAGTTTTACACTAGGTAGTTAGAGCAGTAGTCAGTATGTATCAAAATAACAAACTTATTCTAAACTAGCTGTGTCCGCAACTTGGCTCCCGTGTCTTTACTAATTCCTTTCTTTACTCTAAAATAAACCAGTGAAAGTCCCGTCAAAATCTGTTCAGCCGTTTCGGAGATTAGCTGTAACAAACAGACAAAAAAAATGTTTTTGTTTTGTTTTATATATTTGTACCTACTTTCATATGCATTTAGTAAAAAGCTGTTATTTTGACATTAAAAATTATTTTTATTGACATTTATTATATTAACTAGGTATTGCATGAAATCGTGACATCTACTTACCTATTGACTTTAATTTTATTTTGTTAATTGATATTTTGTATGCCTTTGGGCGGGACATTGCCTGGGCCAACATTTTTTTGTATAACATCTGTTTAAAATTGTACCGTATGTTCACAAAATTAATATGTAAATGAAAAATGAAAATAGACACTTTGTTATTTATTTGTATAGATTTTTTCGTTTTCAACGGCTCAGCCAGATTCAGACATTGTTAGGTCACATTAGAGTGACTGGAATCTAGATGTAATCTCCCAACAAATTGTTCTATTGTCTACATGACTCCTGGCCTAGATTGGGTCCACGTGATGGGACAGAACGCTGCACTAGAGTTAAACCTATCTCAATCAAGGTGATTACTAGACTTTTATTTAGGTCATCGGGGAATTAATTATGTTTGGGATGGATTCAGGTTATGTGCAGTATTTTTGTGAGGATTTGAAGCTATTTTTGTAAAGGAACTGGTTGTAGGGCTAATACATCAAGCAAGAGGAGCCAAGCGAAGCGCAAGAGCACTACCTACGTGTTCTCGAAGCGCTTCGTCGTTTTTTTGAACTCTCACAACTTGGGTTTGGATTATACCTGATAAACAAAATTCTCGGAATATAATGTCAATAGTGGACTTATTAAACATATGAAGTTTCAATTGCATAGCTCATATATGTAGGTACTTAAGATTTTATTGATATCTAAAAAACCCCGATTTCGTCACTGGCTGATGATCATCAAAACTCTTAGGGTGTTCCTGAAGTCCTAGAAAGCTGAAATTTGCTACGTAAGTTAGTATTAGAACACAAACAACAAAAACATTCTAAAACTTGGAATTTTTACACCCCAACCCCTTAAACTAGGGGATGGAAGTTTGTATGAGACTTCCGCAAATTTTGATGCTAGAGGTATAAAAATTGATATAGGGACTTCTTGTTATAAATAATAAAATACATATTTCAGGATTTTTAGTAAATCACCCCTCAAAAAAAAAAGAACACCTTTTTTGTCACTCTCAAAAAGTTATCAGATCTCATGTAGAGCCAAGCTTCTAACTCTACAAGTCCTAACTTCACAAACTCTACACCTTAGTCAAAATATGTGGTTTGGCCGCTTCGCTACCATCACCTGGGCGTAAGGTAAATAATGTATTCACTGTTCATTACTTTTCTGTTATACAATAGTTCTTGTAGTAACGAAACGGCCAAGCCTCATATTTTGACTAAGGTGTAGAGTTTGTGAAGTTGGGCTTGTAGAGTTAGGGCGTGTAGAGTTAGAAGCTTGCTCTACGTGAGAACTGATAACTTTTTGACAGTGCGAGCCATATGTGGTCTCGTCTTGGCAACATTTTACATGGAAATGCTTTTGGTGAGATATATTCTTACTTCGGACTAGAAGTACTCACAATCCATATAGTATTAGTAACAATGACTTAAAAACTATGTTAGTATGCTTTAAAAACTAAAAAAAAAATTGGTACGTGCCTCAGTACCCAGTGCTTAAGCAAACCTTTGCGCACTTGTCCTTGGTACAGCCATTTGAGACGGGCCAGCGATTTCCGTATCTAATCTATCAAAGCAGGTCACAATCGTGCTAAATACCTACACTTACATTATGTAATCTATGAAGCCTTGATACCAGCGCCTGCCACAAGTAATATCTATTGTAACAATACCCCCAGGAGACAAACGCGTATCAATAAGTTAAAATGCGGTACGTATACCGCACTTTATCGTAATAAAAAAAAAAGATTTTTCAGTACTTGCCTTATTCAGACTTGTTGTTACTAGAACCCTTAATAAATTGGAAGCCTCTTAGACAGCAGCCCATCATCATTATTTCAGCTGAAAGACGTCCACTGCTGGACATAGGCCTCCCCCAAGCACCTCCACTTTGACCGGCTCTGTGCTTCTCGCATCCAACGGCAGCCCGGTCTACCTCATTTATCATTACACTATTCTTATTCCCCTTTTTCTTTCGCAGGTCCTAGCGCACACATTACAAGGTCTAGGCCAAGATGAGGGTATGTACCAGCAGTACATACCGCTGGCGATCCACTTGGCCGACGAGTTCTTCCTCACACACCCCTCCAGAGATGTTCAGCTGCTCATCGCGTGCTGCATCGCTGATGTGCTCCGGGTTTATGCCCCGGAGGCGCCGTATAAAGATCAGGAACAGGTGAGTTTTAAAAGGACGCAGAAGAGAGGTACTTACCGTATTTTCTTAGCGTGTCCGATGGCAATCTAAATGAGTTGGCCCAGAATTGGCGTCTACGAGTTAGCTACCTTCAGTATCGTCCATCAGTTCCTGTAACGTGCAGGCAACAGCAGCCTAATTGCGTACAATGCGTGCCACGAAAGATGAGACTTGACACACCACGTGGTTTGACTTGAGCAGAACACGATTTTAGGTATCTTTAGCGGTATGAGGTCTGAGTGCGGGACGGGACCGATTCGTCATAGGGGCAGCGGAAAGAGCGGGGGAGGCGGGGTCAAGTCTCATCTTTCTTGGCACGCATTGTAACACACTATCAATCACAATCTGAATCATTTTGAAGGATTATTGCTAATGCATTGCTTCATATTAGGTTCGAATTCTGCTCAACAACGTAAATAATGAATGTTGTTGAACTGTCAAAATGAAAGCCATTGCTACTGATAATGTGTTACGCAATTACCCCACTGGCTGGACACATTTTGTTATAAGAAGAAAAATCTTAGGTGATTACAATGGAGACATTCATGGAGTGTTACAATGGGTTCTATTGTTAAAGGCGATCTTCTACAAAAAACCTTTGGTTGAACTTCGTTGAAAACAATTTGTACGGCTTTATATGAAAATACAAACGACAAAGTAACTTTTAACTTGGGTTATCAACTTTTTTATATCAAAAAAAGTATGTTCGAAGCCATTGCCAGTAAAAATATAATATGGCGAAAAATAAAAAAATATTTATACATAGTTGGATATTTCAAAAATACATATTTTATTTTTTAAGTGCATAAGTACTATTTGCTACTTTGAGCCTTTATTAACAGGTTGTTTTTTATGTCTCAAAACATTTAATTATAACACTGTAAATTAAGGTTACAAGATAGCATTGAGATTATACTGGCCCTATTGCGATCATCTCGCCATTTTATATTGAAATGAAAATGTTTTCACCTATAAATATATTTTTTTCTTAGAAATGTTGTATTTAGTTAGGCATCTAACATAGCAGGATAATGTATTATAGTAGGGTTGGCAACCCTCGCGGCGGGTTCACGGATGAGTGCTAACGCGTGCCCGTGTTCCCGCCGTAAGCGACAGAGGAGGACACCGTGGAGATTTAGTGGGTTAGAGTCCCACATAACGGCACTATCTCCTCGTGGTAGTGCAGAATGCATGAGCATTTATCCACGATAAAAAAAAGGGTTGGCAACCCTAGGCGTAGAGTCCATTGTAATTTTTTAAAAGCTTTTCACGAATTATTGTATAATATCGCCATTTGTTGCCGCACACGACACGGGCATAACCAATAGCGAAGTATAACAACCTCTTCGGCCTATATACTTTTTAATAGAACGCTTCGGTAGTATCCAGCAATTATGACAATATTAATGCCATCGGAGCTAAAATCGATACATTGTAAATGAACGCAAGGTAGTACTCCAGGGTCGCTGGTTGTTCGAAAGAGATGTCGTGGCCTCTGGCACAGGCAACTGAAGGAACACGGGTGGGTTTTAGTCAGTAAAAGTCTGACACGCCCTCGGGAGCTCCGCCCAGAGCGAAGTTATTTGATAATTTCCCACCAAAAAAAAAAAGGTAGCACTTACTTAAAAGCTATTGATTACTTTACGAACATATTTTTTTAACGTAAAAGAACGCAAGACGTGTCGTCGGTTTAGAATTCCTCGATATTTAAGGCTCCTGCAAACAGGCGCGACGCGCGACGCAAATCGCGCGCGACACAAAGGCACCGCTCGTTGCTCGACTTGCGGTGCCTTTGTGTCGCGTGTCGTGTCGCGCCTGTGTGTACGAGCCTTTATTCATGTTCATGACTGTGGACGGTAAACTCGGGAAACCTTTTAACACGACTAAAGGAAAAACTTTCCCAGTTTAATTGGATATCGCAAGTTAGTGCTTAAACTTGTATGTGTACTTAGCATGTTTTTACTATGAGTTGTAAGCGCATAGGAGCCGTAAGTTCCTCAGTAAGTAAATTAAGGCCAGGTGATCATTTCCACAGTATGTCTTATTTATACTGTGTCATTTCCATGTAATAGAGGACGAGCCCATTTCTGTGAACCACAAATCGAGACGTCCGTAGACTGCTACTAAGAAATTCCCACTGGAAAAACCCAATAATTTTCCCAAGATTAGGATCTAATACGCTTTCTAACACAATCCTAAGGGTTTTCTAGGCAATTGATAAGCCATTGCTTTGTATGTTTAAAAAAATCGTATGCTCTAAAAGGTAAATAATCCAATGGATATTGTTGAATTGTCAAATAAATTGAATTGTTGATTGTGAAATTGGAATTGAGAGTGTCTTACGCAATTACCCTGCAAAACCCCAAACTCTGCTGATATGGTATTTTAAATAAATCCTGTTTCCAGAACGTTCTATTTAGTTTCGTCAAACTTTGTACCTAGGTGACTCAAAACATTGAAAGTATTTGCGGAATGCACGAGCACTGCCTTTGTGCGCAGTTATGATTAAATCGATTTTGTGCCACTCAAGTGTCTGATTTGTCAATACGAGTGATGTCAGTTGGAAGATGATATGGATTGAATGTGTGCTGAATTCACTGTCGCGATGTATTGCAGTATAATCTTGCTGCTTTGAACGCGGTTTTGGTAGTTGGATGATAAACTTACATAACATCACGCCTCTTAATTCCTCGAAGGGAATGGCGGAGTATTGTGTAGTACACGCACATTTACCCAGATTTTCCGCCAATTCCGGCTTTTTTGTCACTGTCTGTCTGCGAGTGCGACTGTTGAGCCTTATTGGGCATTAGAAGATTCTCCAGAGTTTCCCCAGAGTGTGGGTATGCGCTAAGTGGACATCAAAACGCTTGTCCCTATAACATGGAAGTTTGTGACAAACATGGCTGGCGAACGACGACTGCCTCGTTGGCCTAGCGCTACCACTGAGCATGAGGTCCTGGGTTCAATTTCCAGATCAGGCAAAGTGTCATTGGATTTTTGTCAAACTGTAATTTCTCAATAGCAGGCCGGAGTCTGAATTTGTGCCCGGTTGATGGCAATAGGGTCGCCCCATATTAAATGGGACTTGAACACAACTGGACAATGTGGGTGTACTATAGGACCACCACTGCCCAACCCTTCGGGTAAACAAGGAATGATGTTCTGATATGTAGCTGGCGAAATGTGGATGTCATCTAGGAACTATTCACTATTCTTGGTCGGTTCCCTCCATAAGCCACTTTGGTCACATAGGTTTGCAAAGCGGAAGCATTGATTGCTATTCGCAGGATGTTGTTAATGTTATCAACTCACAATCGTACTGCTCCGTCCGTCGTCACATAAGTCGATATTAACGTTTATAGTTGAAAATTGACCCCGAGTTTGGTCAGATTCATCACCATCATACCGTACATCAGACGAGGGCCTCGCCGAGTCGTTATTATTTGCTTTTCAATTAGTGCATCGCAGGAAGCACGATGGCCATGCCCACCGGCAGGCGTAGCGTGGCTCAGAAAAGTTGTGATGTTCGAGGGAGGGAGTTCGCTGAACTCAGAAAGCGCGAGAGGGGTTGTTGTAGCGATGCTTCGGAGAAGCCAAGTCCAACAGTAGACGTATTTCGGTTAAGAGTGTTTACGCCGTACGGCATTTCATACAAACTTTCAAGCCCTTATTTTTCGAAATGAATGAACCGATTGTAATAAAACTTCATACGCATAAGCAGGATACAAAGGTCTAAAAAGTTAGCAGAGAACATTTTCGAAAAATAGTGTTACAGCCGAATTAGACCGATTTTAAATTTTCCATAGAAACAGATTTCCAGTTATCTTTTTTTAAATAAGACATTTCTAAAATGTTCTCTATTTTCTATGAAATGCCGTACGGCGTAGACGCTCTTAAGATGCTGAAGAAAGCATGTAGGTACTAGGTATGTATGTAAACGCCACGACGTTGGGAATTAATATAATATTCTTCTTCCTCTTCAACAGGTTAAGACGATATTCCTGTTCCTGATCAACCAGCTGCAAGGTCTCCGCGACCCGAAGGACCCGGCGTTTAAGCGCTACTTCTATCTGCTGGAGAACTTGGCCTACGTTAAGTCCTTCAATATGTGCTTCGAGCTGGAAGACTGCCAGGAGATCTTCTGCGCACTCTTCTCACTTATGTTCAAGATTGTCAAGTAAGTACCTATGTATTATCCCCCTTACTAATAAAAGTATTATAACAGATGAATAGTTACACAACGGTTTCTCCCTTTCAGTCGTCAGTATTTGACTTTCGAAAGAAGAAGACAAAGCGTTGTGTATCTATACAGATTCTATACAACGTTTATTTGTAAGGAGGTACCATCCATACTAATATTATAAATTCGAAAGTAACTCTATCTGTCTGTCTGTCTTACCTTTTCGATAAAATTTGGCAGAGAGATAGATTGTATCCCCGGGACGGACATAGGATAGTTTTTATCGTCATACCTCGCGTGCGAAGCCGCGGGCGGAAGTTAGTATTTGTATATACTTAGAGTTTCAATGAGATAAATAAGGTTCTTAGCTTGTCTTATATGAGGTCCTTTTAGACATGGCCCTGCATTCTTTCGGCGTTTATTCATAGGGACCAGTCGTCTAGGAAATGACGGCGTCATCTAATTTTAAAATATACATATACCTACCAAATTGATTTGTAAAAGAGTCTTGGAAGATCGAATAATCGTTTCATTTCATGAGTTTTTTTTATGTACTGATTGTTACTTTAATGTTGATTGAAACATTGTGATCTGGGGTAATATTGGTTTACAAATGAGTTGCGTACATGTGATACATTTTCTTAGAAAAGTGCGAAACGGTCAACGCGACTCGAAGGACCGATGTAATGTGAACTCGATTATATCCGAGGCTGCCCAGTTTTATTCGAAAGGATGTTCTAATGCGAATGTCGTCGATATGTTAGCATTAGCAAGATTGAATTCCAAGATTTTTCTTTGCACTACAAATGCTTATAACTGCCGAAGTATTGATATGAGGTTATGTTTGTTTATTGAATAGATTGAAAAATATTGATTTTGGGGTTTCTATGATCGATTTTTTTTTTAATTATTCTATTAAGTTCTTTTTAATCATTTCCGAAGTGAACCTTAAGAAATTATGACATTGGTGCCGATTTGTTCACAAACTAACTAAATTTAAGTTCAGTGCATCTTTTTCTTTCTATTTCATTAAGAAAAGGACAGAAAATAAATTTCAGTTTAGTCCTCTACAAGTTTACACGTGATTAAAAACTTGCCTGCTAAAGTTACGTCAATTTACGTCAGGCGCTGATTAATTTGACAGGTCTAAACTAAAATTTATCTTCTGTCCTTTTCTTAATGAAATGGAAAGAAAAAGATGCACTGAACTTAAATTTAGTTTAGTTTGTGTACAACAGAATCGGCACCAGTATCACATCACTATTTACTTACGTATGACATTACTAATATTTTGTAACGATATTTTAATTTAAAGAGTGTCCATAGTGTTCTTGCCCGTTCTTCTCCATAGGTACCTACTACGCTTTGGAATGGGCAACTAGCTTAATCTTTCTGACTGACCGACCCCTTGACAATTCAAAAGTGCCTGTAATTGGTTTATTTGAAATGATACTTTGAGTTTGAGCTTATCACTAACTAGCTTCTGCCCGCGACTTCGTCCGCGTGAAATTTCTTGTTCCCCGACCCACCCCGTCGCATCGCATCGCCTGCCCGCGCTATTACTTCGTTTTTGCTTAGCGTTCTTTCTGACTTTTTTTCGTTTTGCTCGGGTCCTAAAGGTCATAGCGTGATGTTATATAGCCTATAGCCTTCCTCAAGAATTGGGCTATCAAATGCAAAAAGAATTTTTCAAATCCGACTGGTAGTTCCAGAGATTAGCGCGTTCAACCAAACAAACAAACAAACAAACAAACTCTTCAGCTTTATAATATTAGTATAGATTACACATAATATACAAGTATCAATTAGAGTAAACAATATTTATATTGCGATACTTTCCAGATAATCTAATTAAGGAGTGATAACATTTTAAAATGAAATGCGTTATCGTTGCTTGCTTTGCAGTTACATTCTTTACAGGCATAAACCCAGGTTATAGAAAAAATGTGAAATGCGGACTTGTTAGGTTAAAGTTTCTGTATTTCAAGAGCCAGTGACTTCTTCCATTTAGGTTAGGTTAAAACGCATCGTAGTATGCTGCACTATAATATTAAAATCGTGAGCTACTGTACTATAAGATGGAGTTGTATTTGAACAACTTCGGACGGAATCGATACCTTTTTAGGGTTTCGCACTTTAAAAGGAAAAAAACGGAACCCTCACTTTGTTGTCCGTCCGTCTGACTGTCTGTCAAGACCCTTTATCTCGGGAACGCGTGGAGGTATCGAGTTGAAATTAAAACCAATATACTCAGGTCTGCGGTCCCTTGAAGCTGTGAAAAAATAAAACTAATAAGTTAACGTAAAAAAAATCGGGCTTTTATGCTTTTATTTCGACACTCTCAAGGGAAGGTCATGTAGCACAAGTAAAGGAAATAATCCGAAAACCGTAAATTGTAGTTAAATAAAAAAAATCGTGATAATCTATTTACATACCTACAAATTTGTACGGAACTCTCGGTGTGCGAATCCGACTCGCTCTTGACCGGTTTTTTCATTGTTTAACAACTTAAAGAATTTTTGACCTCCGGCCGAACTCGTAAAATGGGGTTTATTAGAAGATAAAAAAGCTCTAAACTCCTTTTTTAATAAAGAATAAGAAGTTGCCGCCCGTCCACACACATTATTGGTAATAATACTTCATCATCTGCATAGCCTTTTTCCCAACTATGTTGGGGTCGGCTTCCAGTCTAACCAGATGCAGCCGAACTGCTGAATACCAGTATTTTACACTGAGTGACTGTCTATCTGACCTCCACAAACCAGTTACTGGGTAATATGGTACACCTTGGTAAGACTGTTTGTCAGACTTTCGCGCTTCTGACGCCTCGTAATGACTATCAAAGGTCCACGAATGACAGCCGGGAACAGGGGGGTATGTAAAGATGGTCACCATCACAGAGGTCTTGGTAGGTATGTAAAGATGGTCACCCATCCACGGACCAACCGCGGCAAGCGTAGCTTAACCTGGTCAAACGACCCGTGCGACCGTTTCTATTACTTAGCCACGAGCTTTCTTTTCATTCAATCCTATCTCAATATGCATGGCACCCATATTAATCCTTGTTCAAACTACCCACCCTGCATAATACAACGTAAGTGGAATCGACCCCAGTTCTCAGAACAAGACCTTCATCCCAGAGAGCCTGTTCACTATTGCGAATACTAGGAACATTCCTTTTCAGCTTAATAAGGTTTTCATGTAAAAATGGCGGGTCTCAACATTTTAAAGGCTCCTGCAAACAGGCGCGACATGCGTCGCGAATCGCGCGCTACGCAAAGGCACCGCTTGTTGCGCGACTTGCGGTGCCTGTGTCGCGCGCGATTTATTGCGTGTCGCGCCTGTTTGAAGGAGCCTTAATGCAAAATATGTAGGTAGGTACTTACTGCTTTCATACGCAATGGGTTAGTGGTCAGAGTTTTATACTATGCAAATAAAAGGTCAACCGAAATAGAAATGATTTATTCGCTACAACGTTTGTAGGTGTAATATAAAGTCCCATTAAAATAGATGGACAAACTTTTAGAAATCATTCAGACCACCAAAATAAGGATGTTGGTAAAAAAAATATACATATAAGAAAAAGTCATAGATACTTACAAGAAAAATAATCAGCTAACGAAAATACACTAAAGTGTCGGAAATTTATTATTTTAGGTCAAAATAAAATCACTTTAATCAGTGTTTTTATTTTGCTTGGATATCTTTAGTTAGACGTACTGAGCGCTGTGTTAAAATTTGTCCATCTATTTTAATGGGACCCTGTATACACAGATAAGATTTTTATCAGATTAGGAGTATCTGAAAAAGTCCATCTACACCATCCCAATACATTTTACCCTACGGCATGCGAAAATTAAAGTGAGGTCATAATCGAGTAATGGCAAAATATTGGTTACTCACATCATTCAAGTGTACTTAATCCAAGTCTTTAACAATAATTTCTCTCCCCCAGTACGGAACATTCAACAAAGGTCAAATCCTTCATGCTGGATGTCCTGTGCCCACTCATCACGGAGTCGGACGTGGTCTCCAACGAGCTTCTGAACGTGATCCTCATGAACCTGGTGGAGCCCAACAAACGTGACCACAAGTACGCGTACTCGCTCGCCAAGGAGCTGATTATCAAAACTAGTGAGACGCTCGAACCTTATATACAGGCGGTAAGTACCTATACTACGTTCGCAATTCAGTTTCCAAATATGTAAACGAATATTTGTTTTTACTAACTTAAAATTCAGCTTCAAAGTTTTATGAGTTTTTCAATAGTACCTACTAGTCATTCTGAAATCAACTTAATTCACACTTGTATAAAGTTGACATTTGTTTGAGTGGAAATTACGTTTATTGGATACAAGGATTTAAATATGAAATAGCTAACATTAGTAACTACAGTACCCGGGCGTAAATATGGGACATCGAATTTTAGAAAGACTGTCGTCACACAGCCGAGACCCACAGACGCTTTTCTACGTACCTTACCTTTGTCTACAACGATATGCCATGTTACTGCTGCATACTGTCAATGTGATATTTTGTGGCCTCCAAGAGTTAGTGTATGTTTGTTACCTCTTCACGCTTTAACCGCTGAACCGATTTATATGAAATTTGGTATAGAGATAGTTTAAATCCCGAGAAAGGACATAGGATAGTTTTTATCCCGATATTCCCACGGGATCGAAACTTACGCGGGTGAAACCGCAGGGAGTTGCTAGTTGGTAAATAAAAACGTTATAGCAGTTCAAACATGTGCATGTGGGTGCAACAGCCCACTTAAGGCCGCTATCCCACTGGCGTTTTACGAGCGTTGACGTCAACGTCGCGTCTGCGCGGCGTCGACGCTGCGCAGACGCGACGTTGACGTCGCGTCATCGCGTAACAAGCATAAAACGTCCGCTGAACGTGACGTTAACGTCGCGCAGATGATACTATTGCCAACAAACGCGACGTTAACGTTAAGCAGACGCGACATTGACGTCGCGTTCAGCGGACGTTTTATGCTTGTTACGCGATGACGCGACGTCAACGCCGCGCAGACGCGACGTTGACGTCAACGCTCGTAAAACGCCAGTGGGATAGCGGCCTTATTTTAATACTTACTTAGCAATCCCTTACGGCTACCTCCCACAGAAATACAAGATGGTGGGCGTAATATGACGTTTCTGAGATGAAACTCATATAGGTAGGTAGGGACATAATTATTTGTACTCTTATAAAAATATATTAACTAATGTACATGCTAATATTAGGATTGCGTGTTGGTATAATTAAGTAAATACGTGTATTGATATGAAATCATACCATACTTGTAATATACTTGACTCAATACAGTCGAAGTAGGTATGTATAGGTTTGACATAAAGGTAGTCGAAGTAGGACAGACAGACAGACATCAGACAGACAGACTGACTGACAGACTTCAGACAGACTGATAGACTTCAGACAGACTGACAGACATCGACAGACATCGGTCAGATCGGTCGGTCAGTCGGTCGGTCGGTCGGTCGGTCGGTTGTTCGGTCATCGTCGGTCGTCAGACATTTTCGCTCAAACCTGAAGATTACGGTGCGTTTCCAACAGAGATGTACGAAGATGCGTGAGATATGTGGGTAAAACTAACCAATAACTACGCCAACTTAGTTCAAGCTATGAAAATTAAGCGATGTTATTGGTTTATTTCACACACATCCCTCGCTACGCATCCTCGCTCATCTCTAGTGGAAACGCTGTTTTGGGGATTTGTCAAATCTTAGTCCTAATAGGTTCCAGCACGATAATCGAGACACTAGGAGTTTCATAATGACGGCTATTAGTCCATAACGCATAATATCACATAGCCCAAAGCCCATAGCGTATAATGGCCTTGAAAGTGTTAAATAACTCCATTATTCTTTCTTTATTTTGATAATCTTCTACAACTTTCTTCATCTTCCACAGTTCTTCAACCACGTGTTAATTCTCGGCAAAGAAGAGAAGAATCTTCTTATATACTCAAAAGTTTACGAGCTTATTTACGAGTTATATCAATGCTGTCCCACCATCCTGTTGTCCGTGCTACCGCAGTTAGAATGCAAACTCAAGTCCGCACAGTTCCCCGAGCGGCTCAGTGGCGTCGCATTACTAGCTAGAATGTTCTCTGAACCGGGATCGGAACTCGCGAAGCAATACCCAGCACTATGGAGAGCCTTCCTCGGCAGATTTAACGATATATCAGTACCAATCAGAATCAAATGCGTGCAATACTGCATGCACTTCCTAGTACACCACCCAGACTTGAGAAAAGACATAACAGAGACGTTAAAATTGAGGCAACACGATGCTCATGAACAAGTGCGCTACGAGGTAGTAATGGCCATCATAGCCACAGCTCAAAGAGACTTCCAAGCCGTCGCCGAATCAGAAGATCTCCTACACTTCGTCCGCGAAAGAACGCTCGACAAGAAATTCAAAATTCGAAAAGAGGCTATGTCCGGTCTGGCCTTAATCTACAAAAAGTTTCTAACAGAAGAAAGCGTGCCTCCCGCCACAGAGAAGGCAGTCCAATGGATCAAAGATAAAATTCTTCATGGTTATTACATGACGGCTTTAGAAGACCGTTTATTGGTGGAACGCCTACTAAACACATCCCTCGTTCCGTATACATTGCCAGCTCCGATTCGTATGAAAAAACTCTTCTATCTAATGTCAAACGTTGACGACAACGCGACGAAAGCGTTCATAGAGTTACAAAAGCACCAGTTGGTCGTTCGTCGTACTGTAGGCGAATGGATCGAGCTCCACCGTAAACCGCCGACACCGGCCGTACAAAAAGAAATGATAGCTAAAGTGCTACATATAAGTTCGAAGTTCTTGCCTGAGTCGGTCAAGTCTCAGGAGTTCTTGAATAAGTTCTCTCATCACATGAAACAGGCGCCTGAGCTGTTGCAAGGAATGGAGACCATTTTGAATCCGAATGTCAGCTGTGAGGTCTGCGTGCGTACTACTGTGAGTATTTATTTATTATACAAGGCTTTTTTATTTATTTGGGAAGTTTCACACATGTTACAGGTATAAATCAAGTCGAAATTAAATTATTTATTTCAAGTTGGCCATTAAAATTATTATTAACAGTATTACTAAGGGGTATCGTATTACCGACTAACTGGGTTGTGGAGGTCAGATAGGCAGTCGCTTCATGTAAAATACTGGTATTCAGCTGCATCCGGTTAGACTGGAAGCCGACCCTAACATAGTTGGAAAAAGGCTAGGCAGATGAAGTTGGCTATTAAAAGGCACTCTTCATTTGCCTAGCCTTTTTCCAACTATGTTAGGGTCGGCTTGGAGTCTAACCATTAAAATGCACTTATGAACGTCAAAATTTACAAGAAAATAGAAATGATTCTAGATGGCCCTTGCAAAAGGTCACATGGAGGAGAATGGGCAAGAAACTCAATATCAATTTTTTTTAAATGATTTACATTTACTATATTTTGTATGTCACCCCTTATGATTGTGAACCCCGTTAGTTTATAATCTATCACGCGAGATTGTAAACTGTTGATAAATTGTGAACTGTGTTTGATACCAATTCACAATTTGTCGGTTTGCCATGGACAGATTATAAACCATCGAAAAATAATGCATTAAATTGTAAATGGTTTCTTTCAGTTCACGATTTTATATATCTTGCGACATAGATTATATAAAGTAACGATGTTCATAATTATGCGGTGACATGTTAGTTAAATGAATTGTGAAGATGATGCACCTAAAGTGGAAGTAGGTAGTATGAATGTTAATAGCGTTATGTAATGTAATTAGGTAGCACTAAGCTGACAAGTGACCCAGTAAGAGTTGTGACCCACTAACCTGTAATACTACAGGTGGGTTCCGAGTGATTCGTTTAGTACCTATTGATATTGCTCCTGTAGAAAGAAATTGTTATATTATGAAACACTTTGTCACGATTACGTGAAAAATATAATTAGGGCCGTCTGAAAAATATGTGACAGTTTTTTTTTTAAACGATTAAATCTATGTAAATTTCAGATTTCTAAAAGCTTACTCATTGTTTCTTTTCATATCTTTTTTATCAAATGTGGCATCAATTATATGATTCCATGTTTAACCAATACTGATCTTTCCAATAAAAATCGATAAGAAGATAAAAATCTACATAATCTGCGGGGTAATTGCGTAACACACTAACAGTAGCAATGGCTTTGATATTAACAGTTCAACAACATTCATTTGCGTTATTTACGTTGTTAAATAGACAACAACATTTCCTGCCGGGTCAGCGGGATTGTCCGAAAGGGTTACCGCTGGCCCGGAACATAAAGGGCTAAGGAAGGAACACGGGTGGTTTTTAGTCAGTAAGAGTCTGACACTCCTTTCCGCTCCACCCAGAGCGGAAAGGAGAGCGGAAATCATCAAATGACCCCTCATTTGATGATTTCCCATCCTCAAAAAAAAAACAACATTTTCGAACGTATTAGATAGGCCCCCCAGGTGTTGGAAAAGACGAGTGGACTGTAAAAAGGTTTATTCGGTAGGTACAAAAAGTAGCAAAACTAAGTTCTAAAATTATGGTGCGATCGCTGTCGTGGCGGACGATGCAGTCCTGCGGTCGGCGCGATGGTCTCGCGTTGCCCGGTCCCCGCGCCGCTCGTCGTCCATGTGTGTGTGATGTACGTGTTCACGTGTGTGTGTGAACACGTATGAAACAGTGAATCAGCAATATCCTTCAAAAATGTTTCAGATTGGGATTAATAGTGTGTTAAGCAGTTAGGGTGCCGAAAATGTCGTCAACACCGTGAAAACAAAACATCACCATAATAAATACTAATTCCTTCTTTTCACTTCCAGTCAAGCGTCCTAAAGAAACTCGGCCAGCCGGTAATGACGAACCTCTACTACAACACAGTGAAGATGTTGCTAGAACGAGTCAGCTCAGTGATGATCGACCACGACTCGCTGCTCATACTCGTCGGCTACGTGGAGGGCACCGTGAAGGGTACCGACGGCTCTATGGCGGAAGAGTGCGGTATGTACTAGTCTAGAATAGTAATATGAGAGTACAACACAGTAAAGATGTTGAATGAGTCACTATACTGAAACTTCACAGATATAATGGTTATCAATTCCAAAGTAAATGATTAAAACAAAAATATTTTTTAACGATATTTGATACTGACACTCATCACATTTATGAAGTTTCTCTAGTTAATTAAACTATTAAGTAAATAAATTTTGTTCGTAATGGAATTTGGACTTTGTCATGTATATTATTGACACTGAGTTTGTTATTCCAGAACCTATTAATGTGCTGAAAATATTTCCAAACTAAAACTTGAATCTTGTTACCCTCTGTCTGTGTACATAACATAATCGTTCCCACTGTTTCCCAACAGTGGGAACGTTCACAGGATTCTGTGAGAGGGAAACAAGCCTATACTCTCTCTATTCTAGAAAATGTCGTATGATTTGATTTAAAATTTTAAACCATATAATTTTTAAAACTATACTAAATTCTATTCTCCTCAGGAATCGACGTGAAGAAAGCAGCCGAGCGTGGTCTCAAGCTCCTCGTGATGCTCGCCTTCGTGTTTCCCTCCCATTTCCTACACGAAGACATCCTCAACCGGTTGACGTCACTGCTAGAACTGGACGACGAGTCCGTCGCGCCGCACATACTCGCCGCGCTCACCTTCTTAGGCAAATACAAGCCGCTCAGTGAGTGTAAACATGTGATAAAAAATTAAAAAAAAAGTGAGCCGTCACGGGACGCCTGGCAGATGTGAAACATTGCGCATGGCGACGCGTCGCCACACAGTACACAAGACTGTGACTGTATATATACACTATCATATAGCGTGGCGACGCGTCGCCACGGCATGCGTCGCCACGCCAGAAATTTGTTTTACGTGCGGCTATAGATGTTTCACATCAAAAATTCATAAGAAAACTTAAAAAAAAAAACAAATATCCAAATGCTTTTAATAACTTCGCAGAAGGTGTGAATAGTATAGTATTCTCCTCGCGGATAAAGAGTCTTTGTCTAGGGCGAGCTTGATGTTACAGGTGACGCGTGCCCGGCCCTATTCCCGCGGCTGATCACACTATGTAAAGCGTACGCCGAGGTCGGCACACCTAAACAAGCCAAGAATGCTGTCAGGTAAGATACCTATAACTTAGGTGTCCTCTCCACGAGCGAGACAATCGCGGGGATATTATCGTCGTGCCACGTATTTATATACACTCTCTTAGAACGTGTCTCCACACGGCGATATCATCGCGGCCAAAATTTTATGGCACGGCGAGACTATCGCCGCGATTCTCTCGTGGATACGGCCCCAGAGTTGGACAATTGACTCATCCTCAAACACCAGCAGTTTAACCTTTCGCTTATGAACAAATATTGTAACAAAAACTGAGAACCATGTTACTAGTATTAATGGAACTAGAAGTATGCTAAATTAAATTCGCCCTAACAGTTTTCTCTCTTAACCCAGTAACTAATAAATAGGTATGTCGAAAAATATTTCTTTACAAATAAGCATCACTTTTGGCACGTAATTTTCTATTCCTCTTTTCTTGTCTGTTGATGTGTGTATATAAATGGTTAGATATATAAAATAAATAATCTGGTTATTCCTTTAGTTCAACTTTTAGCTGAATACAACCTACTTCTTTGTTGTCACATAGTCTGTAGTTTTTGGTATGCATAGGACTGGTCTGATGTCTGAAGTAGACAGTAACAATACTACATTGCATATTCATCCGTCCTCAGATGCCTATTTATGAACGTACCAGAACAAAGGACGCAGATCTTCACAGAGATCCTGGACACATTAAAGGCGACTCTCTCGCCGCACTCCGAACACTACCGCACGGCTATCGTGACGCTCGGACACATAGCACACAACCTGCCCGACAACTTCCCCGTGCACATCAAGAATATTGTCTCTAGAAAGGTAAGAGATCCGTTCCAAAATTAGTGCTATAACTACAAGAAATAATAATACATCCCATGCGGATTTCGGCTATGGTGACTGTTTTTGTTTCTGACAACTATCAGTATAAGGGTGTGTGCTCTGATGTGAAAAAACACTAAAGTTAACACAGCATAGGCACACCCCTATTTTTTAATGATCCTTATATTTATTGGACAACGAAATAAAAGAAAAAAACTGTTTCTACACCCGCGACGCTAAACTACCGTCTACAATTTTGCCAAAAAAAGAATTCCATTACTTTTTATGCTTCACAGATCGTAAAAGAGCTCCTAGTCCGCGAAGGCGGTGCCAGTACCTCAGTACCAGACGAACCGTGGTGCCCAGAAGACCAGCTGCCCGAGGAAACGCGCTGCAAGCTGGAGGGACTCAAGTGCATGGCGCGCTGGCTGCTAGGACTCAAGAAGGATGAGCTGTCTGCGCAGAAGACCTTCAGGATGCTGAATGCGTTCATAGTGCACAAGGGAGATTTACTACAGGTAAAGCTCAGAAGTGGTATTTTGTCTTTGCTTTGAAATTACCGAATCCGTTTTGTGAAAGACTGATTGGTAAATTACTCTTCAATTCTCGTGTTAGCTATTTTGATTGATAAATTTGATGTCAGAATTTTTCAGTAACCGGAGCGGGATTTGAAATGAGTTTTTTAAATTAATAAAGGAAGCTAGCTACTTAGTCCTTATTATAAAGTCATAATTTTCTCAGACCTTTTTCTATATGTGAGTATAGTATTTGTAATAATACAGCATTTTTTATCTCACGAACGACACGCGCTTTACTTGTGGTTACCAAGTGTAAAAACACGCTGTGCTGTGTAAATGTAAGTGCAGGAGCTCTCGGTACCGTCCGAGACAATGGCGAAATCGGAGGTGTGTGTCTGCTTGTGTGTGTTTTTGTGCTGACGCTACTCGTCTCCACGCATACAGTCACAGCGTGTTTATAAATTTGGTAACCACAAATAAAGCACGCGTCGCTTTGTGAGATAAGAATACTGTATTATTACAAAACAACATTGGATTATTTCACGATTTCTCCGGGATGTTCAGCAGAAAAAAAAAATAAGCAGTATTTTGTTGTATAGGTAATGAAGTAACTCATAGCAGTTATGGTATGGTAGTTGTGTTATTTATGTTTTGTCTTATCGTATGCTGCACTGGTTGACATCATCACATCAACGCTGTGTGTCACTGAAAACCAGTGCCGCCGGGGTTCTGTCTCGCATAGAGTCGTAGCATTATGCTGAGCGATGGTCGTTTTGCGTGGATTTGACGCATATTTTCCCTCAACATGTTATTTTTTTTTGCCGCAAATAAACATATTTTTCTTCCTTTTTTTTTTCTTTCTGTTCTTAACAGACCAGTCCCGACTGATGCCATCCATTATTTCGTTACCTTAAATCTTCTAATAGTAAGTTCCTCTATTACAGCAAAACCGTCTATCAAAAGCGGAGATGGCTCACCTGCGGCTGGCGGCGGGCGCGGCCATGCTGAAGATCTGCGAACAGAAGGGCGTCGGCGACCAGTTCACCGCAGAGCAGTTCTTCAACCTGTCACATCTCATGATTGTTAGTATTGTGTGGAAAAACAAACCTCCCGATACAAAAACCCGGACCCACCGGTTTTGCACCTCTCGATACAAAAATATTTGTATTTAGGCGTCATTTTGCCGCAGAATCTCTAAATATGCCTGACTGACTGATATATAAACGCACAGCCTAAACTGCTAGTTCTTGAGAAACTAAATTTGGAGGGTGTGTCCTTTGTGAAGAGTAGGTATCCACTAAGAAAGGGTTTTTCGAAATTCCACCCCTAAGAGTATGAATGGGGGTGGGTGAAATTTTACGAGGACGAAGTCGCGGGCAGAAGCTAGTGATATCTCAAATTCTTAATTCAAATATAATTATATTTGAATTAAGAATTTGAGATAATTTTCAAGTTATGGAACAACAAACTGAATACTTAACAAAGTTCAAATTCCATTGCAACCAAAAACTTATTAGGACCTTTTTGTTAGAAATGGTCACTCAAAAATCAACTTAGAATACATTTCACTAGAGTAGATAAATGATTGCCTTTTTTTGTACAAGTGGACTACAGTCAAACGCGACGGTAAAGGTCGGGCCACACAAGCGAAGTGCAGTGACCAATGAGGCAGTCATTGTCACGTGCAAGTGAACACCAGGGGTTATATACAATTGTCCCCACTCGCGGTACTTCGTTAAAATAAGCATGACGTGTCCTCAAAAACTCATTGCGTTTGATTGATCTAATGCGGCTTTTTATTACCAAATATTTTTTATAACCTTGATAATGTTTTGTAATTTCAGGACGACGTACCTCAAGTCAGAGAAGCTTTTGCCTCAAAACTACACAAGGGATTATCAAAGGTAATTTATATTTATCTACACATACATAAACTTACGCCTTCTTCCCATTCAGAAACTACACGCACGCCGGTTGCGAGTACTACACACCTGGGGGGCAATTCTCGTAATAACAGTCTTATCTCAGTCTCAATCTGTCAAAAATACTTCTACATTTTGACATTTGTTTGTCGCCGAGATGAGACTGCGCCTAGATTTGTAAAAAGTTGTAAAATGTTACTGCAAAAAGTTGTAGTGTGGTTATCCCTGATGGTTCGAGCTGGACTCCTTGCGTATCATCGCTTGTTTAACATCCACTGCACAACATCACCTGTAGGATCATGCTAGCGCAATGCTTTACCAGGGAGGCGCCACAACACGGAGCGCGCTAACTTATGAAGATCGTGCGACAAAATATGTGTAAATTCACATTCTTACGCCCCTGTATGTTATGTTTACTTCAAAAACTGTTTTTCTCCACAGGGCATCCCCAACAAATGCCTGCCACTAGACTTCATGGGCATGTACGCACTCGCAGGGCGCGAGCCCGAGCGTCGGATACGCAGCCTCGTGCGCCAGTACATGCTGGCCGACGTCGTGCGGCGCCGAGAGTACGTGCGGAACATCACCGTTGGCACTAAAGGTAACCTATGTGAGTGAAGTCACTACTTCCGCTCTATATGCACGCCAGATAAAAGAACAGCCGGTCGATTCTGTAAAAATCTCACCGTGAAAACTTGGGTGAAGTGAGTTTGTTTTTGCTAGGAATTGACACTATTGACAGCTCACTCCATGCTCACTTCACTTAAATTTTCACGGTGAGATGGTTACAGAATCGCACTGCAGGTGTAAGATATAAAGTAGGTTTACCTTTGCACGGTACTTTACTGTGCCAGACTACGCACAATGAAGGGCGGAACTTTTCGTTTCGAACACAACATCGACAGCAAAAATTATTTTGTATTTCATAGTAGTAATTCTAAAAAAAACACTTCAAGTGACTTTTCAGGTATTGACATCTTTGGCTTTTCATTTGACGTCTATTCTAGGTATCAAAGCGAACATTTGTAACGCCACCATCAGCTATTGTGATAGACGTCAAACGATAATGTCCTGTAACTACAGTTTACTAACGCATGTTCTTGTATGCACAGTGGAGCGTGCAGTGTCGCAGCTGCCGCACATCTTGCCGGACTACATGCTGGTGTTCGCGGTACCCATACTCACGCATGATCCTGCCTTTACCGCCTACGATAACATCGCGCAACTCAAGGTATGTCGGCTTTTTATTATGTAATAACATTTAGAAACAGAAATATTGACTGGTAACCAGAAAGGTAAATTAAACAAACCGAATTAGCACGAACGTCGCGCCACTGAGTTACGCTTTTAAGTTTTGTTCTGCCTCGCTTTGCAGCACCTATCGTTGCGCGTTTATAGACAGTTTTCTCTGTTTTCTGTAGGGTAGGGTAGGGTCATTTGTCACTCAAACGTTTCGAAAGTTTCTGGAATTGCATAGAGTTGTTATCTATAATAAAAAAAAATCGAATTACTTTTTGTTACCTCGCAGAAGGTGTGAAAGGAAGAGTATTCTCCTTGGGGATAAAAGTATCTTCGTCTTGCGTGGGCTTGAATCCCTCACTAGTCTCAGTATTCTTAAGACTCTGAGAGCGATAGGCAGCACTAGAATCCTTCGGGATGCCCGTGACATAAGACACATCTATATCCCCTTGGTAAATAATATACAATTTTTTCGCAGGTCATGAAGAGCTGCCTGTGGTTCATCCTGGAGCCGCTGATCACTCGCAACGACTTCTACTGCTACGGCTTCTACAAAAGCCTCGTGGATCGCATGAAGCTGCACAAGGATGCGCTCAACGAAACGGATGACGCCGTCAACTATGTAAGTATACTCTTGATTTGGTCAGCGTTACTGAGCGTTGAATTATAAGCACTGGTTTATCAGGAACTTGAAATTGTATGGCTTTTAAAAATACAAAGTATGTACACACACGAGACACGCGTTAACGGTCGTGTATTTGAGTACGGTCATACGGTGCTCAAATACACATCCGGCACGTTGTCGACGGCAGCCGCAGACGTTTTGACAGCTGCAGTTGCCTCTGCGCCTACATTGAGCGAGGATAAGGCTACGTTTCCACCAGAGATGAGCTAGGATGCGTAGCGAGGAATGTATGTAAAACTAACCAATAACAACGCTAACTTAGTTCAATCTATGAAAATGAAGCGATGTTATTGGTTTGTTTCACACACATCTCTAGCTACGCATCCTCGAGGATGGAAACGCAGCCTAAGACGTGGTGAGCGATGCTTGGGTTTCGATATTGAGCTGATCTTATAAAAAAAAATCTGTTGTTTCATAGAAAAGTGCAATACCTACGCGGTCATAATGTTAGGAACAGCAAATGTTAGTTTTAATACCGAAACCGACGAAAAATTTTAACGCAGTCTGGTTCAGAATCATGCACTGAATCTATGGTAAGAGGAGAGTGGGCCTCGATGTCCCTGCGTCCCTGTAAAACTGACTAGTAAGACAAGATACCGCCATATCATCCACTATTCTCCTCCCCATATCCCAATTTATTTTGGGTCGCCGCAATAAGTCTTTTTCTTTCATACTTCTCTATTACTCGTCATGACGTAAATCGCTCCCTTACAAGCCACCCAAATTCATACTCAAAACTTCCTGACGACATTTTCCTCATTCCTCTGCATCACACGCCCATACCATGACACCGATTTCTAAACAACTTTTCAGCACCACCATGCAACGTGCCGCTACAATGGCGACATTAATATAACACACGGGTAGGGCCAGTGGCCAGTAGTCTTAGAAATTATAACAACATAATAAATTCTTAATTTGAAAATTACCGCCTGCGCCGCTCGCCGACATAGTGCTCTCTCACTTTTCTACAATCCGTCTTCTCTTTGCACGTTATTCGATTTAATTTCATTGAGGCGCTGTTATGATCCGTGACCCCGGCAAATGACCCCCTGCGCTACAGTTCTTTAAGTACAGGTTGCTCCAAGATACTATTTTAGAAAAAAGCAAATAAATAATAACGTTTAATGAAATTAAAATGTTTGTATATTATTACTAATTTATCATCCGTCTTTCTTCACAGAAACTATGGGCCATCTGCGACCTAGCCATGTCAGTGATCTGGTCGCGGTCACAGAGCTTCGAACTGCGCGACTTCCCATCGGACGCCCGTATCCCGGCCATGTACTTCGCGCCGCAGCCGGAGTACTTCTCCAACACTCGCGTGTTCCTGCCGCCCGAGTTACAGGTCGGTTTGAGACAATGTGTGGACGGGGTGTGTGTCAGTGATTTTTTGTTTAGATAATAGACGTCACTAAGATTAAATTCAAGTGGATTATTGTTCTTTAAGTTTGAAAAAGTGAAGTGTAAAATGATTTGCATCACTGTCAAAGTTATTGTGATCTTAAACTTAAACTATCCTATGTCCTACCCCGGGATACAATCTATCTCTCTGCCAAATTTTATCGAAATCCGTTAAGTGGTTTAGGCGTGAAAAGGTAACATACAGACAGACAGAGTTACTTTCGAATTTATAATATTAGTATGGATGTGTTATTATATGTTAGGTATTAACGGGGAGACAAGTGAAACACGCGACAGCTATGCACACACTACTTTATTGTCCGATTAACACCTCGCATGTGTGTTAAGAGCATTTACTCAGTACGGCATTTTATACAAACTTTCAAGCTCTTATTTTTCGAAATGAATGAACCGATTTTAATGAAACTTCATACGTATAAGCAGGATACAAAGGTCTAAAAAGTTAGTTAAGAACATTTTCGAAATGTCTTATTTAAAAAAAGATAACTGGAAATCTCTGTTTCTATGGAAAATTTAAAATCGGTCTAATATGGCTGTAACACTATTTTTCGAAAATGTTCTTATTAACTAACTTTTTAGAGCTTTGTATCCTGCTTATGCGTGTGAAGTTTCATTAAAATCGGTTCATTCATTTCGAAAAATAAGGCTTTGAAAGTTTGTATTTATTTATACAAATCTTACCTAAACTATCTTCACAGATCTACGATCCAATGCGATAGTTTGGCCTTACAAGCTAAATTCTACATCTTATAAAAATAATCTACTTTATTCTTAAATCTAAGTAACTTAATATATATAATTTAACTTTTGCGAATTCACTCAAGTTGCACCACAATACATCAACCCTCTCGTGAACCTCATACATTGTATGTATGTTGTATGAAATGCCGTACGGCGTAAACGCTCTTAACGACACACATACACAATACTAATCAAATGTTATTCCCCAAACAGTTCCAACCGAAGCGTCAGGCGAACACGGAGGGCAACAACCCGCGCGGCAAGAAGCGAGCGCGCGCGCTGCCCGAGCGGGAGAACGCTAACGATGTTGAGGTGAGCACGGCGCGCATGCCTATAAGACCCATTCGCATATGCTTGGTGTTGTGTTGATACACAGCTTCGTTTGTGGTGTTTATTTTTACCAATGAGGGTTTTCTGAAATGACGTTCGCTAGGTGGCAGCACTGACACGTCAGGTCCAAGCATCTGTCAAAAAGCCTATAATTTTGTTTAGTTATGACGGAATGATGAACAAATGAATGAATCGAATGATGATTTGATGAACGTCATCATATATTTTATATTGGAAGACCTCTTGTCACAGTGGTGCCAACTGGTGTCGTAAAGGACATGTTAGGTTTTTGTATGGAGGCTGGGCTTTTATTCGAAGCTACTGTGAACAGGGAAGAGAACATATTTTTATGAAAGTACATAAATTAAGGAGACTGTATATTTTTTTAATTTTTTTTGAAAGCACCCTTTCCTTAATTATTATACATTTTAATAATCATTATTTAAAAAATAAATTGCAACCCACAGTAATTATTGATTTTGGCAACACTTTTCAGTTGGATGTCATTATTGTCATTGTGAACTGTAAACGTCAATCAAGTGTCAAATTCAATTCAATTTTGACCTGTATACTGACAGCTGACAAGTATGACAACCTTACTGGCACAGGTAATATTTTCATAGATTCCATTAGGAGGCAAAGGAATTAATGCCATACATACAAATCATGGAGTTGGTTTTATTTTAAACCATCTAATATTATTTTACAATATTTTAAATAACAATAAGGTGTATAATTTGCTTTAAAAAATGATATTTAACCATTTTTTCTTTGTTTCAATGTGCAAAAATAATATTATGACACCAAAAATATCTGGATTTAAAATATGTATTTATTCAATAATGGTGCTTTTAATATTTTTTCTGTTTTTGTCAGGCCATCCTGAATAAGTTTACCTATCAGAAAAACCATACATGACAGCTGTTCAAAAAAATTATTATTTTAAGCCCATTTCCTAACATGTCCTTTTCACGAAAACCCTCATTCTAGAACATAGCCGGAGAAACTGTTCAAACAATATTATGTTAAGGCGAAAGCGTCAGGGTACCCACGAAATTCAATTTTCTTAGGTTTTCTGCAATTTGCAGGTCAGTATCAAATAGTATGTTGATCTAAATATGATTCGTTGCCGTAACAAATATTTATTTATAGAATTATAATCATTAAAGTTATCAACACAACTCTCTCTAAGACCACGTAAGTCCAAAGAATAACTGTTACATGAAATCATCATTCTTTGGACTTACGTGGTCTTAGAGAGTTGTGT
Organism: Luperina testacea; assembly: GCA_927399505.1. Lineage (NCBI taxonomy): Eukaryota > Metazoa > Arthropoda > Insecta > Lepidoptera > Noctuidae > Luperina > Luperina testacea. Next base: position 6,444,702 of record OV656777.1, on the reverse strand, counting down.
TGATGACTTTAATGATTATAATTCTGTAAATACATATTTCTTACGGCCGCGATTCATATATTAATCAACCTAAAACTTAATACTGACCAGCAAATTCCAAAAACCTAAAAAAAATTGAATTTCGCGGGCTACCTTAGCGCTTCCCCCTTAAGGCGAAAGCGTCAGGGTACCCCCGAAATTCAATTTCTTAGGTTTTCTGCAATTTGCAGGTCAGTATCAAATAGTATGTTGATCTAAATATGATTCGTTGCCGTAACAAATATTTATTTATAGAGTTATAATCATAAATTCATAAACAGATACATCTCTCTAAGTTCATATTACCCTATTGAATGACAGTTTTATGAAATCATGGCATTTGAGGCCACTTCTAACTTAAAGGGTTGTATTGCTGATTCTATTGGTTATTATTCAGTAAAGTCTTATTTGTGACGGTTGCGGATTATATTTTACTCAACATATAATCTAACACTGACATGCAAATCTAAAAAATATATAAAAAAACCGTATGAATTTTTGAATTTTGCCGGCTAGGTACCTTATCGCATCCGCCTTAACGGTTTTTGCCAAGACTACTAAATTGACATGGACCATTATCTGTTCCCTGTGAATTTCATAATAAAATCTATTGAAAAGTAAAGCTAGAACGTTTTTAGCACAAAATAGCGCACGGTCATTTGATTTGTGTTTATTTTTGTACAACTTTGCACTATGTGACACTGATTTTAAGGAACTCAAAAAACATTTGGTCAGTCTTTACGGCGGGTTCAAATATACACCACGTGTTGTTTAACCTAATTAATTATTTCACTATCCCAATTTAATATAATATTAATTATAAAATATTACTATACTCGGGCAATTACAAACGCAAATTTAGAGAGAGACAGAAATCATTTTTATCGGACTTTCACTCATACTTACGACCTTTATGGGCTAGTGTTGTACGTAAGGCCGCTATACCACTGGCGTTTTACGAGCGTTGACGTCAACGTCGCGTCTGCGCGGTGTCGACGCTGCGCAGACGCGACGTTGACGTCGCGTCATCGCGTAACAAGCATAAAACGTCCGCTGAACGTGACGTCAACGTCGCGTCTGCTAAACGTTAACGTCGCGTTTGTTGGCAATATTATCATCTGCGCGACGTTAACGTCGCGTTCAGCGGACGTTTTATGCTTGTTACGCGATGACGCGACATCAACGTCGCGTCTGCGCAGCGTCGACGCCGCGCAGACGCGACGTTGACGTCAACGCTCGTAAAACGCCAGTGGGATAGCGGCCTAACTGTGTCATTGTTATTGACATTTTGCGTTTGCAATGGCCCTAGTATAACTCCATTAGGCCAGCTCCGCGCAGGCGTATTTATATCGCGGCGATTTTTTCCGTGCACTTGATTTTAAATGCTCGGTATTGAGCCGGGCATTGGAAATCTAACAGAGCGCATCCAGTACACCATCAAAAACACACTGTTGCATTTTCAACTCTCGGCGTTAAGCATAGCGTTGAAAAACCAGTGCGCGAAAAAAATAGCCGAACCGGGGCTTGGTATCTCGCTAACCTATATCACCTGTCACGTAAAAAGCTTGAACTATATAGTATATGTATTTACTTGAACAATGTTTTCCAAGCATACTCTGGGACGCGGGAGTATTGACGTCAAGGTAAACCCATTAGAACATAGTATTTTAAATATCTCATTAATGATAACTGATGTAAGTATTTTTAACTGAAATTATTCATTCATGCACACTCACAGTCATTCCGATGATAACATTATTTTCAAAGCCAGAGGGGCAATTCTCGTATTTTCAAGGGGGAGGCGCCAGGGTAGCACGCAAAATCAAAATTGTCTTACGTTTTATGCAACAGGTCAGTGTCAGTTGAATAAAATATGATTTGCAACCGTAACTAGTGGCAACTGATATTTCATGTATAGTCATTCAATAGGATTATATGAACTCAGAGGGTTGTATTGATTATTTTAATGATTGTTCTGTAAGTATGTACAGACGCCAGCACATCAAGCTACCCGAAACTGTCAAATTTTCCCAATCAACCTTGAGCCTTATGCTGTAGCGATAAAGTTGAAAATCTATTAAAGAAATTTGACAGATTGTAGTAGCTTGATGATGTGCTGGCGTCTGTACATACTTGTTATATTTTTTCAACACACAACCTGACACTGACCTGCAAATAAAAAAAAAACTTTAGAAAATTTGACTTTTGCCAGCTACCCTAGCGCTTGCCTCTTAAGAACGTTTGCTTTCTAATCTGTGTCAATCTGACAAAAACACCTCTTGTTTACCTACGTTTTGACAAGTTTTTCACATTCATTGTCGTTGAGATTGCGACTAGATTTTGAACGTTTTCAATTACCGGGAATTACTCTTCTGTTTGCATGATGCCCTATTTTGTATGTCAATCCTAATGGCAACATTGAAATAGTGTTTGCACAGCGTAATTATTGCGTGGACAGGGTGTGGACGCGACGTAAATATCGCGTAGACTGAGCGTTCACTTCACGTATGGTTGGTTAAACGATGTCAGGCAAACGTCTGCATTTAATGAAAAAGAAACCTAGTGTGATACCCCTTTAATGTATAATTAACAAATGAGGGGTGTTGCTGAATAAAGTAGATGCATCATTCCGCTTATAGTTTAGAATTCGAAAAGGGTTTTTATAATTTTTTGATCCCCATTTTTATGTCTAATCAGTTTCACCGTTCATTTTGCTATCAAAACTTTGAATATCTCCACTTAACCATGCCTCTCATTTTCCTCCAGCCTTCAGAAGCATCAGACACACAGATACAGCTGCCCGGCATAGACAATCCCCCGGAAACGGAATTAGAAGAGCCTCAATCGAAGCGCACGGTTAGTGACTGAGAACTACCCTCCGCTGGACCGTCGCACGAGCCCAGCGAGTAAGTACTAGCATAGCGATAGATAACCTGACCACTGTGTTTATGACGCCATAGTAACGACAATGTACTCGATGGTGATGACGGCTGTCAGATTTGAATGACAGATGAATTTGACATTTATATGAGAATGTCTTTTGAAAATTTTGCTGTCGGATTTGTACCAATTTTGGATAATAAGTTGTGTGTTGTCTTTTATAAATAAACTGTCGAGTTTGTATGACAATTATTATTATTGAAAATATGCCGTCAATTGCTCTTTTGTTAGAAAGATGTCTTGAATTTTGGGATTTCTTCAAAAATGTTTTGTTTTCATTTTGATGTTTGTATGGCAGAGGATGTTAGGTTAGTTTGATATTACGAAAACTGTATTAAAGTAAGTCTTGTGCGTGTCATACAATATCTCCAACAAAATGTATATGATATTGATGTCAATGTATTTTAACGGTAAATAGAACTATGAGGACTATCAGCCGAACGAATAACGTGTATTTTAAAATAAATTCCTTAGCAGCCCACAATAATTATAACTATTAGAGAATTAAATTTTGTACAAAGTTTCAATAATAATTTCAATATTTGAACAGTTCGTCACGGTTATCTATCGTTAATGTTGGCACTTTACTATTGTACACAACTCATAAAATATACAAATCTCATAGAAGAAGTTGATCGGACATTTTATTATATTGAGAATACTGAAAAGAGGTGGCAGTTGCATTGACCTCTCATACAAGAAGGTTACAAATGGTATAACCTCGGTTCCACAGTCTGAGAAAAAAAAATACAAATCTATTGTCTGTTCCAGTGAACATTTAAATCTCAACTCTCATTTGTTTAGATTTTTTTGCATTGCAACTCAGGAGTGAAAATCTTGCAGCTCTTTATATTTCCTGGTCCAACAACTGCTATCTTATCAAGCCTTAACACATACATATTTTTTCTATTCGAAATGTAATTTTTTTCCGTTTGTGGTTATTTTATTTTATTGGTTTAAAAATATCAAGAATGGTAACATTGATCGGAACCAAAAATATCTGTGTGTTTAGACTAAAAACTAGGACAAAACTCAGTCGTGTATTTATAAGCTTAACCCTATGAAGACTGGCTACTAGTATGTACTCCTAACTATTGAGCGAACGAGTGAATGGAACCAATTCATTCATTCTTTACTGAATATACGTTTCTTCGATAACTTGAACTTTGTCTACACTTTCATATGTTGGTCTTGGCGTGAGATAAATGACAAAAAATTAATCAGGAAAATAAGGAGATTTATTATTTAAGTTTTCAAGTAACTGTGTCTGTTCCTTTACTAAAACTGGCTTTCCTATAACGCCATCATAATTATTATTATTATATTTGCCAGTTCAACTGTTAGTCTATTAAGTTAGTCTACAATTAGGAAATTTGCTATTTCATTATCCGATTATTTAGGTCTCAGGCACTTTACTTTGTGTTTTTAATTTCATCACCACTGCATTCAGGACGGTAAAGGAAAACATCGTGAGGAAACCGGCATGTCTTAGAACCATAAATTCGAAAACGTATGACATCTACCAAACCGCACTGGGCCCGCGTGGTAAACGGCCCACTCCTCACTAAGGGGAGGCTTGTGTCCCAGCAGTGGGATGGGAACATTTATAGGTTGAGATTATGTTGTGTCTTATAGGTGCAAAATTTTTTTTTTAAGTCAATAGCGAATTTTCTTCCTACATATTTGCCACAGTCCATCAACATTGGCACCAAAATTGGTCTCAATTGTTGTTCTCCAATATTGGATCAATATTGGATCAAAGTTGGTCTCAAATGTTGGTTTAGTATATTTGCCAATGTATTATAATAAGTTAGTGTTTAGTTATCGAAACTGCCTATTTTCTTCCTTAATATCTCATGCCACGACCACTTGGAAGATAAATTGAAACAGTTAATATGGAAATGTAAAAACTGTGTAAAAAGATAATGGATTCAATTATATTATTTGATTAACAAGTTCCGTGAGTTAGGCTCGATTTACATACATGCCTAAGCAGTATCATCATCTACAGGGCGGCAGGGGACATTGACGCATAAACTGTTACCATGGATTCATGTACAGTAAAAGATTCTAGAAAAAAAAAAAATGGTGTTCCATACATTTTGACCGCTTTTGTATGTAAAAGCTGATTTTTTTATGATCACCGACGAAAAATGTCTTCGAAAAAAACGAAAAATGTCAACTTACTTTAGGAGGGCACTGTCGACACGTTAGAAATTATAAAAGCGTCCATTGTGACAATATTGATTCCGGGCAGATTAAAAAGTTTGAAGACAATATTATCGCCCCCTTTGAAACTACCAAAAAGGGCCAAATGTAAATCGGGCTTAGCATAATGACTAACATAAAAAAAAATCGTGCAATTAATTACAATCGAATTATATTTTACAAATAATGAGAAATAAAGGTATACATACAATACGGCCGTAGAATCTTGGCCGGTCTGAACGTAGGCTCTTCGAACTTCCGCGCATGTTCTCTCACTCGCCTCATGTCACCATTTGGTTCTTAAAAAATGTTATTGCGCATCCTTCTGCGCAAAATTCGGACCCGCCATGACTCATCGGCCGTGCTGGGCCCCAATTCTGTATTTATTCCCCGCGAAATCTTACGAGGTGTAACCCACGTCAATACCGTGTCTTGTTAACGGCAAGGAATCGAAATGTCAACCGTAAGGTAATGTATTTTGACAGTTCAAACCACGCCATTGCCTCATAGTGAATCCTTCGTTTGATGGTCTATCATTCTAAGTACGTGAAATTGGCAAAATTGTGGTGTTTATTCCACAAAAGCCATTAATCAAGAGTTGAAGTTGAAGTAGTTGAATACGTTAATAGCAGATGTCATGATAACTTAGGAATTGACGTGGTTTCGACGTAAGGAATCGTTACGTGGCCATAGTGAATTAGAGCCCAGTATACTACTTAAATAATTGAAGATAATATCCGATAATGATAGGTTATTAGCCATATACCTAAGTATTTATGTATATTATCGTTATTAATTGCTAGTTTACATAATAAATTGCTCAACATTCATTTCTTACGGCCTTCGCATAATAATTACTACTTCATGCATAAATAACTAATATTTTAGTTTATCATAAATTATTTTGTGTTAATTTATTTCGTAAATCTTCAGTAATATTCATTATTTTACACATTTCTTGGCATTGTCGCGTTTTGCTCTACGTGCTCAGTGGTATACATAGATACTTGGGTTATATTTTCAAAAGGAAGGCCTCGGAAGTTGGCGGTAAACTCTGAAATGTGAAATCAAAAATGACAAGGCTTATTTCCACTACATTGTCAACGTAATTTGTAAATGAAATGTTTAAGACTTAAAACATACACTTATATTTTCACAGAGAACTATAATAAAACCTAGTTGTCACTAATGAGTGTAAATAGGTCCTAATATTCAGGGTCAAATTAAATTAGCTAGGGAAACTTCTCAGAAATGATGGGTCGATAATGTCGATAACTTAACACGATAAAACAAAAAAACAAATGAATAGGACGGTGTTTTTTTTTATAGGGTCCCATCACATCTCCGGAGTTTCGTTAGCTAAATTAATTTGACCTGTATAACTGGCCTTTCAAAATCTACCGTCACAAAAACCGCACCCAGGCCAAGTCGTGTTAAGAAAAAATGGTCTTGAATAAAAACATTGACCGGACATCTCCAGGATTGAAAAAAAAAAAAACGATCTAAGAATAGAGATAATGAGTCTGTATTATAGAAGTTTAATCGATAAGTTTACCTATCTTAATGTTTGTTTTATCGTTGTTTTAGTTGTAATTTCATTTCGGCTGGTCGACGAGCTCCTTATTTTTTTTATTATATTATTGTATAGTTTGGACCTCCATTGAGGACACCACGAATGTTGACTGCAGTTCTTTTATAATGTTGGATGGACATATTTGGTTAGTCTGTGGTCATCGTAGCGGCTAATTGTAAGGTTATTATTATGTGTGTTGTCGATATTTTGACCTGTTTCTGAGATACGACAGAAAAAACACGTTTTGTAAATCAAATAAATACTAAAATTATGTAATCTAAGCGAATTTATATTCGAAAACTGTTTCTTGTGGACACAAAACTTAATCAATGTTTTGGACAATTTTATGCCTATTTCTAATTATTAATGATCGTGCGACGTATCTCAGATACCGGCCTCTAAATTAAGGTACTCGTCAAATAATATAATTTAATTTCTCGTGATATTATTCTAAATATCAATGTAGGTTTTTATCGGGGATTGAACCCTGTAGTTTCACAAGCACTAAGTTGATTCGATAAGAGATCGATAAGGTCACAGATTTCTAAATACATACACTGTATGATCTGACGGTAATACATTTTAAGGTTAAGTATATAGATAATTTATTCTAAGTAATGTCATCGCTACCATTTGTTTCATTAGTCTACTATAGGGTTCCCCTGCCCCGCTTCGATGTCCAGAACATTCGTACAAGACCGGCATTAAGTAATAACTTTTTTTTATTGAAAAACTTCTAATTTAAGGTGTACCAAAAAAAGGAAATATTAGCGGCACAGCGCTCCCTCCACTGTCGCAGTGATTCTCTGTAGTTATGTATTAAAAATAAATAATAAACACATTTCTTGGTAGTTTTCCATTTTTATTCCATTTGGTTAAATAATACCTTATCAGAACCTTTATGCTAAGAGATTTTGTTGATTCACTGGTAACAATAAATAGACATACATTTCTCATACTTTAGTTTTTCATTTAAAGTAAACCCATTATAACTTACATATTTATTTATATAAAGCTCTCATAACCCCCTGGTTACCTGGTGGCCTTTTTAGGCCCCCTGGCCTAAAAAGGCCACTTTGGCAGAAACATAAAAGGATACCTAACATTAATAATCAAAATGATGATTGAAATCTCATCTAATAGTCAATAATCATCATTTTGCTTATTTTAATAGGAAACAAGTAATAATTTTATATTCATATTTAAGTACTCTTATATCATCCTTTGTACTCTTCAAAAATACTGATAAAAGTCGTTAATTTAGTTACGAAAATAACTATTTTACCATCCTAATTACCATTACAATTTTTATGTATTTTTGGTCTCTCTTATTGCTAAATTACGGAATATAAAACCTGACCCAAAATATACATGTTTTTACAATTTTTAAGCTATTTTCTTGGAAAGCTACCAGCACATCAAGCTGTTTCAATCTGTCAAATTTCTTTGATAGATTTTCAACTTTATCGCTAAAGTTGATCGGGAAAATTTGACATTTTCGGGTAGCTTGATGTGCTGGCGTCTGTACTTATTAACATTTTTTTCATACATTACTTATGTCATTTCTAAATTATTTTTTCTGGAAACATCTTTACTGGAGGCTTTTGTAGCCTTTAACCTTAGAACGACATCCAAAGAGGTAGTAATAACTTTATTATTAAAGGAATGTGGACCATACACCTTTTATTACAGTTTCCAATACAATCAAATAGGGCCTTATCTACACAAACACAGGCTCAGTCTTCTTCCAATACTTTTGGATCTCTTCCAAACTTTTGCCTTTAGTCTCTGGTACCCAAAGAACGGTGTAGACTACTCCGAAGAAGGTGACTGCTGCGAAGCTATAGAACACGACGAACGCACCGAACTGGTTGGCTATGGGCGTGTAGAAGAGTACAGTCATTGAACTGCAGAAGAATGAGAACGCCATTGAAGCTCCCGCCATTCGCGCCCGGACCTGAGGATTTAGGGTGAGTTTTTAGTAGGTATTGTGTTTTAGGCTGTAGCGGAATCAATTTACTTATATTATTCTTTACCTAAGCAACATAATTATATACGAGTACCTACATAAAGTTACGATTTGCTAGAAGAGCGGTGGCCACTACTAACGGCCACAGTGATGGCTGCCATGAAGATGATGGCAGTGGTAAAGATTTAAATCGTTCGATTCGCCCTATCGCGTCAAAAGATAGTCGCATATCTGTTATGTTTTGAGTAGACACTCAGTGACGCAGTGACTTCACTTGATTGTCATGAAAATCCTATTCAATAATGTCACTCAATCAATAGGTCACTCTTCTCAGTATATCTTCTCAGTATGATGTATGATACTTTTTCTTTTGACTAAGTAAGGTGAGGGCAATATCGATAAGTACCCCCTTACGTCTGTGGAGTTTCGCTAGCTAAAGCAATTTGACCTTGTATACCTATGTAAATGGAAGTATACAGTGTGTTAGGTTAAACGAGAGACGTACTTTAAGAGAGTGTAGTACTCATGAAAATGAACAACTTTTACTCAGAGACCAACACTGAAATCGAGAAAATAAAACCAGCCTCTCTATACATTTTCTGTTCGCATAACTGGACAAAATGTAGGGAACAGCTGTTTTTTTTTTTCATATTTTTGAGTCAGCCCCATATTAAAAGTTGTTCATTTTCATGAGTACTACACTCCCTTAAAATATGTCCCTCGTTTAACCTAAACACACTGTATAAGAATCATCATTTCTATTCGTTGCTATGGCAGGCGCACATGTGCCAATTGCAATAATTTATGGTCAATATTTATGGAAAATAAAAACCATAGGAACCTAATTAATCATATTGATATTTTATATTAGCAATTTGTCATAGAATTTATTGTAGATAACTGTAATGTGGAAAACTTATGATAATAAATAGGCCTATTACTATTAGGTACTTATCGGTTTCATTAGTTATGACACTAGTTTATGGGTAGGGTTTCCTTGAATTTTAACGAATAATATTATAATTTTATTTTGTAGTAGCGGTACTTAATTCGGCGAATCATGTTCATGATTTTGCTGTTTTTAATCCGCTGATTTTAAACCATCTTTCTCAAAACGATGAAGGAAAACATCGTGAGGAAACCGGCATGTCCTAAAACCAAAAAAACATGTGACATCTACCAACCCGTACTGGACCCGCGTTTTGGATCACGGCCCACTTGCAGTAGCAGTGTGTCCCAGCAGTGGAAACATTATACCTATAGACTGATTATGTTATGTGAAAATCGAAATTTTCGTTAAAGAGCGATCCGACATTATGTTCGTGCAAAGGTTACTCTAAGGAAGAAGAAGGAAGGTCATAGAGCACTTGTATATTTTGTTTTTCATAACATCTGTAATTTGTACCTACCTATGCTAACAAATGAATAAATGTCTTATGACTTATGACTTAAGGCTTATCGCGAAACGGGTTGCAGGTAGTATACTAATTTAGACAGACACAATCATGCTGCTTGTTTGCAACTGACCTAACCAAATTACGCAGACCTATAAACACGTTCTTTATTTGCAAAACTAAAGCGGAGCTAGTGAACATCTAGAACAAAATATACTAGAGGCTAATTCAAATCTCACCTGAAATGTAAACACCTCAGCCATGATGACCATTGGTACAGGGGCCAGGCCAGCACCATAAGCCAGTATGCACACACATACGGCCACTACTGGGAGCCAGCTCGCCACGCCAGTACCAAGGAGGAAGCACGTTGCTAAGGTCGTCATACATAGTGACACGACCAGGGAACTGCAGGCAAGAGGTATCTGGAAGGAGAAAATCAGGTTTTTTGTAAGTTTTCATGGTTTTGTGGAACTGTGTGACTCGCCTTAATTTCTTGTAGGGGAAAATTACCCTAGATGAGTGAAAATATATCACTTATAGCCCTATGGGCGAACTCTTTCACATCGCTGATCAACAAATCGACTAACAAATCTGATTTGAAGGGCGGGCGTTTTGGGGGACGGACTGTCTTATGTAATTTTGACGTTGTTGTGACGTTGAGTTTGAATAAATGGCTTTGATTTTTTGATAATGTTATCTGGTGTGAAAAATAGCCGATCCAATAACCTGAAATTTGAAATAGATTATAGCCGGAGGCTACTGCCGCTTATAATGCATATGTCTAACGTACTCGTAGATACTTAGGCACTCAGCCCCACTGCCAACTACGCTGTCTGATTCCTATGACCACGGCGTGATCTGTCTAGTATGCTGTCTCTAGAAAAGCAAAAGAGACCCACTTACACGTGCTCACTAATGTTTTAACTGTATCTATACATACCGTCTTTCAATATAATTAACGTCAACAATATACGTATATAATAAATCAATTTAAATGTCACAATATTTAAATAAAACGATTCCGTTCTTATAAAAAGTAAACTAGTCTTGTTTTAGCATTAGACATGTGAACATAACATCTATTCGAATATCTGTAGAATAAACATAAGCAAAATTATAGAAAACATTTAATTCGAACACTTAACTTAAAGTTAACAAAAATGGTGGGCGTCAAAATTAGTTTATTTACTTTTATTGATAGTGTTAATTGTGTAAAGGATTTGTCGCGAACAGCATGAAACTTAAACAAGTCTTCATATTCAGTCGACATAACATACGGCTCCCGTTAGGAGAACAACTACAGAGATATTCACCGAAGTCCTGGCCCCCACAAGATGGCCCGCCGGGACTCTTGACTCCGAGAGGAGCGCAGTTGGAAGGATACATGGGCGAATATTTCTCAGAATGGTTCAAAAAGGAACAGTTTCTCCCTGAAGGATGTCCCGATGAAGATACAGTGTATGTGTACGCTAACACGGCGAACAGAACCAAGGCGACGGCGGGCGAGAGCATTCATTAACTCAGCGTTTAGATGCAACGTGCCTGTTCATTACAAAAATATTGGAAAACTGGATCCTCTTTTTCGTTCTGTCATACATAACACCACTAAAGGATATAAAGAAATGGTGAACGAAGAAATTAATAGGAAATTACATAAAAATTCTAAACTGATGGCCGGATATGCGGAATTGAACAAAATATTAGAAATTGAAGGATCGGACGTTTGCAAGCAGGATGGGATTTGTGACTTGACGAAAGCTAATACCTAACACGATTTCGTATATGGTCGGTCGATCAGTATCGGTCGATGGACCGTTGGTCGTAGCAAGCATAGCTGTTGACGCATTTATAATGAGATACTACGAGGGCGTGCCGATACAAGACATTGCATGGGGACAAATCACAACACCGGAAAAATGGAAAATATTGGTTGGAATAATACAACAAGAACAAGACATATCATATACAAGAGTGGCTGAAGACGTTGCGTCACCATTATTCAAGTATTTAACGAAAACATTTAAGAACTATGACAAAATGCCAAAGTTAATGTTGTTAGTTGGCCACGATATTAACATGAACCCTCTTGCAACTGCTTTGGATTTTCAATCGATCGACTTACCAAATCAATTTGAGAAATTCCCAATTGGCGGTAAGTTTGTGTTTCAACGGTGGACAAATAGTAAAAATGAATATTTGAAAGTGGAATATGTGTACCCAAGTTGGTCACAGTTAAGAAATGGGTCAAAATATTCCTTAGAAAATCCTCCGCAGAGAGTAGTGATGCGATTGAACTGGTGCAACACGGATGAACAAGGCTTTTGTCTCTGGAAAGAGTTCGTCGATAAACTAGGTATGCGATGCATGATATAATGCTCCGATTGTCAATAAATTAAAGCGTGATAGATGTCTAAATCGATCAATTTTGTTTTGTTCCCTCCCACCAGAAAATAATTACGACACCATTGGGCACGCAACGCGAATTCACGTGTGTACGATACCAATACGGCTGTGAATAAACCGTGACGAAATTCTAGCTTTTGACCTTGGCATTAGCATAATTGTATTTTGTAGGAAGCCCTGAGACACGAAACAGAAAAAAAAGATTAGGCACTTAATTACTCATCATCATCAGTGCCCTAGCTTTTTTTCAGTTTATTTGAACCTACCTCCCTATTTATCAATAACCCAGCTACGAGTATTATTTCAGTAGTCATACCCTTTGTTGCCATTTCATCTTATAGATAATCCATCCTTTTTTCTTCTCTTTTTTGTTCTCCTTCCTCTTTTTAACCGACGAAAAAACGGAGGAGGTTCTCAAGTCGACGCGTATATATTTTTATTATCCATATTCGATCCCCTCAACTGTTGAAAAATCAAAATCTTGATTTATAACAATAGAAATTCAATTGTGTCTCATTAGTCACAGTTGGACACTCAAACTTTCTTTAAAACAAGTTCCTCAGTACTCCGTTTCACATACCTATACAACTGATTTCCACACAACTTTTCCATCGCTACGCAGTGCTACTTACCTCAAGACTCCATCTTACATACTCATTTCAGATTCCATTCTTTACGTAACAGCACACAGCACACCTACACCTATAGTTGAACTATTATTATATATTCTTTGCGTATAGACGTGCCACGTGGCATTATAAATGCCAAAAATAAACTAGTTTCGCTTTACCAACACACATGCGTGGATCTTATAAAAGCAAAAGCTGAAGACAATAAAATTATAAAATAAAAAAAAAATGGTGTCAAAATTAGTTTATTTACTATTATTCATCGTGTTGTGTAAAGGTTTTGTCGTGGAAAACCTGCAACTGAAACAAGTGTTCATACTCAGTCGACATAACATACGGCTCCCGTTAGGAGAACAACTACAGAGATATTCACCGAAGCCCTGGCCCCCACAAGATGACCCGCCGGGACTCTTGACTCCGAAAGGAGCGCAGTTGGAAGGATACATGGGCGAATATTTTTCAGAATGGTTCAAAAAGGAACAGTTTCTACCAGAAGGATGTCCCGATGAAGATACAGTGTATGTGTACGCCAACACGGTGAGCAGAACCAAGGCGACGGCGAGAGCGTTCATTGACTCAGCGTTCAAAAGTTGTAACGTGACTGTACATCACAAAAACACTACAGAGGCGGATCCCGTTTTTAAAGATGCCATAAGCAACACCACTGAAGCATATAAAGATATGGTGTTCAAAGAAATATACAGAAAATTAGACAATAATTCTAAACTGAAGGCAGTATATTCAGAATTGAATAAAATATTGGATATTGAAGGATCAGACATTTGCAAGCAGAATGGAATATGTGACTTGACTGAAGCTAATGACACAATATTGTATAAAGTCGGCGAAAGAGTGGTGATCGTCGGACCGTTTTCCATAGCACACTCAGTTGTGGACGCATTTCAAATGAGTTACTACGACGGCGCGCTGATACAAGACATTGCATGGGGACAAATAACAACACCGGAAAAATGGAATGTGTTGACTGAAATAGAACGACAAAATCAAGACATAAGATATACAACTGTAGCTAAAGAAATCGGGGCACCGTTACTGGAGTATTTAACTAAAACATTTAAGAACTATGACAGCAAACCAAAGTTAATGTTGTTAGTTGGCCACGATTCTAATATGAACTCTGTTGCAACTGTTTTGGGTTTTCAATCGATTGACTTACCAAATCAATATGAGAAATTCCCAATTGGCGGGAAGTTTGTGTTTCAAAGGTGGACAGATAGTAAAATTGAATATTTGAAAGTAGAATATGTGTACCCAAGTTGGTCACAGTTAAGAAATGGGTCAAAATATACTTTGGAAAATCCTCCGCAGAGAGTTGTGATGCGATTAAACTGGTGCCACACTGATGAGTATGGCTTTTGTCCTTGGAACGAGTTTGTCAATAAACTATAGGTATCTAAGGGTGTGTGGTGGGTTGTGTAGGTGTGTTATAGGTGTGTGGTAGCATAAGCATCAGGTGTACAGGCAGTGCCTGATTTACGGTTCTGACAGCCCTAGGCTAACTATGAATATGCGCCCCCTGGGCTTGTCCTGCCTAGCCCATAAATATACTTACTACATTTTTATATTGTACTAGATTTACAACCCGCGGTTTTACCCACATATTTCCGTGAAAATAAGGCACATATTTTCCCGCGGTTAAAGGTTTTTCTTCAGGTTGCATGTTGTCAATCTCCTTTACTTGTTTTATCGAAATCTGTTCAGCAGGCGTAAAAAGGTAACAGACAGTAAGTAGTCCTTTCGCATTTATAATATCATTATTTATATATATATATATTTTTTAATTCAATTGCATTATATGTTAGTTAATTATTATCAAGTATTTCTATTATGGCTTGTAGTAACTAATTTAAATTTAGGATGTGTTGTGAACTACTTTTGTCCCGGAGTCTCCAACGCAGCGGTCTTCTAGACGTGTTGATGCTCGCCGAGCCGGAGTGTGAAGCCAGCAGGGATATGATACAGGAACATAAGAATTCGTTCTTGCAGAGGTTAATGTATTTACCTTTCTTTGAATTATTTTACCTCTAATTTTACATCACGGTGATCTTTATTTCGTTGCTCTGTGTAAAAGGACTGTAGTGTAATTTGTGGAATATATTATTTTAATCATAAACGCAGGCCTTATAATGATTATAAATTCTGTACTGAAATGGATAGTAAAATTAAGAAATGTTTGGGCAAAGACAGGATAAAGGCGGAATTCCACTGCGGTGTGTCTACACAGAGACACAATCATGATTGTGCACGGAGGTTACGCATGTTAGCTGCCTCTTTTGATTGACACGCAAGTGTGCGCAAAAGTGTGGGTGATCACTGATCACGCCTATATTTTCATACAAAGAGCGAAGCCGTAGACAGCTATGGAATAGCGCCTGTACCTACACATGTTTTAGTTTTCCTGACTTTGTACTACCTTGGCCCGTTTGTATAAACAAATTAACGCGTCCTTTTCAGCGTATGTATTTATAATTGACCACATAGGGAATGCAAACTCGCCCTCCGTGCGTTACTCCTGATTAAAACCTACGACGAAACTGAAAAGTACTTATTGACACTTTCAGGAAAGTAACCCTTTTGCCTATTATTCAAATGCACACACACACTCACTTCTACACATTCATACACATACACACACACAAACGCATACGCACTCACTCGACTCACCGCACCAACACTGTTCTAATTTGTTTTTTTAAATTTAAGATTTTTGCTTTTGTGTTTTGTTTTATATAAATAAGCTCCAAAAGCATTTATATGATGTTAAAGTATTTATATATGATTATTGTGATATTCAAATTGAGAGGCGAAACTGTCTCTCTAAAAACGGATCACTCAGTGATCTAGATAGCTAGCAGGAGAGCAGCGATTCACCCAACAATTCGTGCCTAAACCATGTAATTAATAATGCATACCTACTTTGCGAGTCTCTCGTGTACTACAAAAACTTTATAAATTATATTAACTTTTATTTATTTATTTAATACTTCAAGCACATAAATGTACAGAGGCGGACTTAATGCCATAGGCATTTTCTACCAGTCAACCTTTTTTACTTATAAACAGAAGTCTAGATACCTACCACCTCCCACGTTTTCAACTTCAAAAGTGCCGAATTTTCATACAGATTTTCATGCCCTATTTAAATCTTATCTTCCTATCTGCTCACTTTGGCTATGTAATGTATGTACTCTGGTGCTAAATTTAATGCTTCTGAAGTCTGAACCCAGTGGTTCATGCTGCGCGTTTTCTATAATATCAGTGAACGAATTCAAGATTTTTATTAAGTAGAGTAAAACTGGTTACTTGGTCTTTATGGATTCATAGCGATATTTTTATAATAAAAGCATCTATTTCAAAAGTTTTTTTTTATTCCGATCTGTTACAAAAATATTAGAATCTAATTTAGTGATTATACAACTGGTAAGTCTTGAATATCAAGGCCCACTTGAATAAAAACTACTCAACACCTTAACGCTCTGACGGCCTGGCGAAGGTTGTGTGAATCCGCTGATGCGGGACGCTCGTGAAGTCGTGACCGTTCGTTATGGTGTTGTTTGGGTAAAGGAGGAGTATTCCCAACTGGTGGACACCTTTCCACTGATTATGATTGGCAGAACCTGCCCAAGCGCACAGACCTGGCGAAGCCCAGAGATTTCACGCGCAGGTATACACTGGACGATGGCGTGGCGCGCTAGTCCACTCACAGATACCTAACATAATCACCCTATATAATGTTCCCGCACACCTCACAGACCTCTCTGCGAGAGGGAGTGGGCCGTAATGCAACACGCGAAGCCCAGTGCGGGTTGGTAGATATCACATGATTTCGATTTTTTTGGTTCCAGGACATGCCGGTTTCCTTACGATGTTTTCCTTCTCAGTTTTGGGAGTAGTGGTGATGAAATAATTTATACAAAGTAAAGAGCCTGTCTGGGTTCGAACCTACAACTCTTAAGTCACGGCCGTTAGCCATCATTGGGCCACCACTGCTAAGTGGCACTCACAGATAAGTGAAGTGGTCATCAAAAACTCTTCATTAAAAGGAAATGCGGGTGATCGTTTCTCCATAGAAACGCTCTCATTAGAATAATGTCCGGTCCGATCCGATAGGTTAGCTCTCACCTTGATAATGTTACTCTATACTATTTTATTAACGCTGAAGAGCTGTTTGTTTGAACGTGCTAATCCCTGGAAGTACTTGTCGGATTTGATAGCCCAATTATCGAGGAAGGTAGGTATTAATCACGCTACGGCCCTTAGAAACCGAGCAAAAAGAAAAAAAAAGAAAGCGAAGTAATATAGCGGGTCGGCGATGCGATGCTAAAGGTGCTTTTTTTTGACATTTATTATGAATTTTAGTATTATTATTATTTTATTATCAGATTATTGTGTAATATGTTTTGTAATGTTGTCTTCTATGGGCCTAGTTACCCGAAATAAATGAATTATTATTATTATTAAAGGGATATAAATTATTGTCAAGAAATTTCATGCGGATGAAGTAGCGGGTAGACGATAGTGTTTAATAAAATATAACGCTATTTAAACAACAATTGGCTTAAGCGTAAGAATTTTTATAAATATAACTTAGTCTTGTTTTACCAATAGGCATGTGTAGATCTGTTCTAATACTCATAAAATATTCAAAAACAGAAAAAAAAAATAATTCGTCCATTAAATGTTAAGTTAGCAATAGTGATAAAAAATGAATAAAATGGTGTTGAAATCAGTTTCTTTACTATTATGTATCGTGTTGTGTAAAGGTTTTGTCGCGGACAACCTGCAACTGAAACAAGTGTTCATACTCAGTCGACATAACATGCGTTTCCCGTTAGGAGACCAACTACACAGATTTTCACCGAAGCCCTGGCCCCCACGAGATGGTCGGCCGGGACTCTTGACTCCGAAAGGAGCGCAGTTGGAAGGATACATGGGCGAATATTTCTCAGAATGGTTCAAAAAGGAACAGTTTATTCCTGAAGGATGTCCCGATGAAGATACAGTGTATGTGTACGCTAACACAGCGAACAGAACCAAAGCGACGGCGAGAGCTTTCATTGACTCAGCGTTCAAAAGTTGCAACGTGACGGTACATCACAAAAACACTACAGAGTCGGATCCCCTTTTTAATCCTATCATACACAACACCACTGAAGCATATAAAGAAATGGTGATCGCAGAAATTAATAGAAAATTACAAAATAATTCTAAACTGATGGCCGCTTTTTCAGAATTGAATAAAATATTGGAAATTGAAGGATCAGACGTTTGCAAGCAGGATGGAATATGTGATTTGAATGGACCTTATAACACGATTACGTATAACGCCGGCGAAGAGGTGTGGGTCAGAGGACCTCTGTTCATAGGAATCTCATCTATGGACTCATTTACTATGAGTTACTACAACGGCAGGCCTATAGAAGACATTGCTTGGGGACTAATAACGACACCGGAAAAATGGAAACTGTTGACTGAAATAGGGCGACAAGACTATGACATAAGATATACAACTATAGCTAAAGACATTGGGGCACCATTAATGAAGTATATTACCAAAATATTTAAGAATTATGACGAAATGCCCAAGTTGATGTTGATAGTTGGTCATGATTACAACATGAACTCTGTTGTGACTTCTATGGGATTTAAATCGATGGACTTACCAAATCAATATGAAAAATTCCCAATTGGCGGGAAGATTGTGTTTCAAAGGTGGGCAGATAGTGAAAATGAATATTTGAAAGTGGAATATGTGTATCCAAGTTGGTCACAGTTAAGAAATGGTTCAAAATATTCCTTGGAAAATCCTCCGCAGAGAGTTGTAATGCGATTGAACTGGTGCAACACGGATGTACGTGGCTTTTGTCCTTGGAATGAGTTTGTTAATAAACTTTAGGTCGATTTAATATAAATGAAGTTATTTTGTAATTAAAAACAAGCTAACCTAGTCGATGTCTTTTTTCTTATACGACATTGACCTTATCGGGTCATCGCATAATTTTATTGCGCAGCTTCGCTCACCCGATAATAAGATAACTTATCCGCGTTATATTCTATCTAAATTATTTATTTATTTGTTGACTTATTTTGTCCCACGGCTGGGCAAAGGTTTCCCGATTGTCTCTTTCCAAGGGGTGCAAATGGTGCAATATTTATCGCCGGGTACTGTAACACATTACGGGGTTTGGTATTATAATGTTTTCTGTTTGCATTGATGTCAGTTATTGATTTATATAGGTATCATGCATGACCGCCATTTTGAAAAAAAAAACCACAATGGCTGACAGGTAGGTATGCCAGGGTTCTTCAAAGCCCTTTACATTTTTGATACTTACTACGATTAATTTCTAAAAACCACTGTTATTATTTCATAGTTTTAAGTTTTTACTTCTGTTAGCAGTCCCCATGGCTGTCTATGTTCTTAAGGTAATTATACTATATAAAGCTCGATTACCACTCACTGACTCACTGACTCACTGACTCACTGACATAATTGTTCTCCCAGATGGTGAAGGGGGAGGTGGGTATATTTTTACAGATTCGTATAGAAGTAACTCTCACGAGTATGGGAAAAATCCCAAACCTCCCCTTTTCCACCCCACTCTCCCCCCTCCCTATCGTATCTCGGAAACTAAGAGTCCCGTGTTTTGTTGTTTTACGGATTCGTATAGAGGAGGCTCGGAAAAGTAAAATCCATTTTTCAAAGTTGCCCCCGTGCCCCCCTTCTTCCCCCCCTCTAGGTAGATCTCGGAAGTTAAGAGACTTGGAACATTTTTTTTTTCAGATTCATATCAAGGGGCCCAGAGTTGGTCAAAATCATTTTTCAAAACTCCCCCCTCTCCCCCCCTTCACCCCTCCCCCCGTCGTAAGAAATACTCCTCAAAAACACGACCCCGCGAGCTGCTTGCAGCTCGCGCAACGCCCAAATACTTTTTACAAGGGTAAGAAATACTCCTCAAAAACACGACCCCGCGAGCTGCTTGCAGCTCGCGCAACGCCCAAATACTAGTTATTATATTATATAAAGCTCGATTACCACTCACTGACATAATTGTTCTCCCAGATGGTGAAGGGGGAGGTGGGTATATTTTTACAGATTCGTATAGAAGTAACTCTCACGAGTATGGGAAAAATCCCAAACCTCCCCTTTTCCACCCCACTCTCCCCCCTCCCTATCGTATCTCGGAAACTACGAGTCTCGTGTTTTGTTGTTTTACGGATTCGTATAGAGGAGGCTCGGAAAAGTAAAATCCATTTTTCAAAGTTGCCCCCTTGCCCCCTTCTCCCCCCCCCTTTAGGTAGATCTCGGAAGTTGAGAGACTTGGAACATTTTTTTTTTCAGATTCATATCAAGGAGCCCAGAGTTGGTCAAAATCATTTTTCAAAACTCCCCCCTCTCCCCCCCTTCACCCCTCCCCCATCGTATCTCGGAAATTAAGAAACCTGGGTTTTGTTTTTTTACGGATTCGTATAGAGGAGGCTCGGAAAAGTAAAAACCATTTTTCAAAGTTGCCCCCCTTGCCCCCCTTCTCCCCCCCTCTAGGTAGATCTCGGAAGTTGAGAGACTTGGAACATTTTTTTTTTCAGTTTCATATCAAGGGGCCCAGAGTTGGTCAAAATCATTTTTCAAAACTCCCCCCCTCTCCCCCCCTTCACCCCTCCCCCCATCGTAAGAAATACTCCTCAAAAACACGACCCCGCGAGCTGCTTGCAGCTCGCGCAACGCCCAAATACTTTTTACAAGGGTAAGAAATACTCCTCAAAAACACGACCCCGCGAGCTGCTTGCAGCTCGCGCAACGCCCAAATACTAGTTTTTAATATATGCCCATCAGGGTCTCCGTGGCTCAAGTAGGTACATTTTTAAGTTAGTAAGACAAGTAAATCATTCAGGCTATCGACAGAAGGAATGATTTGATTTTTGGGACCGCGCCTGTAGGTACAGCCGGTCGATTCTGTAAACATCGCACCGTAAAAACTTACGTGGAGTGAGCTGTCAGTGTCATCCCACTGATGCTAGGGATTGACCAAGCAAACATTTTCAATCATAATCGAGATTTTAATAATATTTTTTTATGTTAATTCTTTTAGTCTTAAACGTCAGTGTTTTATTTTAATTATTGTTCGTGCGTGACGCGCTCGCGCCTCAGGCTATGTAAAGGACTAGTCTAGGAAAGAAGAAAAAAAAAACAACATTGAGATTCTAAGTTTCTGTTTTGCTATTTTATTTAAAAAACTTATTAAGGTCTCAACTATGATTGTAAATGTATGCTTGGTCAATCCCTAGTATCAGGTGGAATGAAACTGACAGCTCACTCCAATGGCTTTTTTACACAATTATTTTTCAAAAATATTAGTTAATCTAAAATCATTTACAAAATTAAGTTGTTTTTTGATATTTTTAGCTCACGTCCATTCTACAATACAAAATTCATGAGGCATTTTTTTTTACTGGCAACTAGACTATTCCCTGTGCGTCACCTACCTTTCCAACTAAGTAAAACCTTTTTTGTCTGCGACGGGTGTCAATAGAACAACGAACACCAGCCTCTGCTGGCTTCTATAAAAAAATCTATCTGCCTAGTCTTTTCCCAACTATGTTGGGGTCGGCTTCCTGTCTAACCAGATGCAGCTGAATACCAGTATTTTACATGGAGCGACTGCTTATTTGACATCCATAACCCAGTTACTGGGTAACACGATACCTCTAGACCAGTTGTCACACTTTTTGGGCTTCTGACTTCCCGTAACGACTGTCAAAGATCACAGAAGACAGTTAAGTTGTTAAACTTTGATCGACCAGTGCGGCTGTTATCTATCAATTAGCCACGAGCCCCATTTGGCTTCTATGCTGGTTTCTATAAAAATCTACAAAATAATCTTACCTTGCGCCCAAACTTCTCAATAGAAACTGTAGTGAAGAAGGATCCAGCCAGTTGCAGGGACCCCACGGCTAGCGCGAGCGTGTTAGGGCTCCACTCAGTGCCTGCACGATGGAACACGTCGGCCGCATAATTCATGAGGGCGAAGCACCCTGACAGTGTCTGCATCGCCATCAGGATTAACGTCATCCGAAGCGCCGCAAATGTCGTGTGGTCTCGAACTGTGGAAATAGTTTTTGGACTTAGACGGTGGAGTTTCTTGCCCATTCTTCTCCATACGAAAACTACCTTTTGGAATGGGCGAATAGAATCAATTCTATTTGTTGTAATTTCTGACGTTCAAATGTGCCTTTTATGTGCCTATTTGAAATAAATGCTTTGACTTTGAGTTTGAGAAAGTTTACAGGAAAATCTGGTAGATACCTATGGCTAGGTGTATCAATTTATGCGTTTCTTGTCTGTTTATCATCATGATAGTGTGGGAATGAGATGAAGCTATACCTACGTCCTATAAAAATGATGAATGAATTATTTCTGTAAGTAGGTAGTACCACTTTACAACGTCAAACACATTTTAAAAACTAGATGAGGCGCAGGAAAAGCCAACCTCACCTAGTTTTACCGTGTACGACTACTCTGAGAAGAAAGGCTAAAATAAACTCAGAGGTCACAGTCTCTTTTAAAGTCCAGACATAATCTTGGTCAGATATGTGAAACACTATGTAGATTGGTGTCTTAAATAGTCATTTGAGGAAAGAACAACTCAGGTTTGAGTGGGCCTGTTCAGTCAGTGCACGCATTTGTCGTAATCGTGCAGTTCAACTCAACACTTTATTTTGGAAAATTGTGCAGCTATCTGCATCTTTTTCTACAGTGTTGTAGGTTTAAAATAGTCCTCCGTTCAAACATGGATGTTGAACACTACACACTATAGAGTAACATTATATTTTTCTAACGTTAGTCCGTCCAGATTCTTCCAGTAGGTATAGTCAACTGGAAGTTCTAGTAAAAAGCAACAGGGGAGGATTATCTCAAAAGAATAGCTATAGTTTGCGCGGAACTAGTTGGCCGCGCCTTAGGTATGTGAGCGGTGGGACAGAGTGGCGGGGCGCTTTGTCATTACTCAGGACGTGCGTTGCGAACAATAGACAACCCTGCCGCCCTCACACCCGTCCCCACCCAAGGCGGGGCCAACTAGTTCCGCGCGGACTATAGCAATGGTATTAAACAGATGACGATCTCCGGTTATGGCATCTTTTCTCACATTATTGTCGTTGGAAGTAGATAGGGAACTTTCTGACATCTACTTGCGTAGTTTTAATTCTTAGAATCTTAATAGCCAGATATTAATATAACTATAAGCAAACACTATTCTTTGTTATCTGTGTGTGCAAATATTATCCCGCTAATAAAACACTGTTAGATGAATATCAGAGTAGTTGTTAATTGTCATAAGTATAGTTTAATTGCTTACTAAATATCTGTCTACTTAGTTAACTTGCAAGTAATGTGGGACATTCAGTTTTATTCGAATATAATTAACAATGCTTAATTACAGTATCTTTCATAACATGGAATTATCAATGTTATTTGGTTTGATAACAGGTCTCGTGGTTTGTTAAAGCCGTGAGTCATCATAATCAGCCTATAATGTCCCCCACTGCTGGGACACAGGCCTCCAGTCTTCGAGAGGCAGTGGGCTGTAATCTACCACGCGGGACCAGTGCGGTTTGGTAGATGTCATGTCTTCAAATTTTTTGGTTCTAGGACATGCTGGTTTCCTCACGATGTTTTCCTTCACCGTTTTGAGAGCAGTGGTGATGATTATTTACACAAAGTAAAGCGTCTGTCTGGGTTCGAACCCTCGACCCACCACCACTGTTCAAGCCATGAGTAGGTAGGTAGGTACTATTAGCTGTTTTTAATAAAGGCTTTCTTTTTATAGCGGAAAATTTGTTTGCTCAATCCTACATTATCTTCTTTGTTTTTATGATAATTATAGATTTGTGAGCTTTGTTGGTAGGGTATTAATTAACCCTGTGCATAAAGCTAAATGTCAATATTGTGTTAGGTTATGTTTTTTGTTGTTGATTATATAATTTTATCTTTTTTAGGAGATAACATGTAGGTAGGCTAAATCTAGCTGAATAGCTAAGGCCAGATAAATTAAATTCTTCTTAGCGTGTCGATGGCAATATATACGGGGTTATTGGTAAAACAATAACAACCTCTTAAGAGGTAATTGTACTCATTATTATGAACAACTTTTACTACGGGACGAAACGACACGTTTGGCGCTGTGGCTGAGCGATCGACTGCTGCGCTGCGTGTCGCGGGTTCGATTCCCGCACGGAACAAATATTTGTATTGCCTACAGGTAGTTGTTCTGGGTCTGGCTGTTTGTGTATGTGAATTTAAATGTTTGTAAACGCACCCACGATACAGGAGTAATTCCTAGTGTGGGGCAACGTTTCTTTGAAAAAAAAAAACCTGAAATCGCGAAAAAAAATCAGTTGTTCCCTACATTTTGACGAACATAAATGTAGGGAACAGCTGATTTTTTTTTCGCGATTTCAATGCGTGGGTGCCCGCCTCGCATGTTTGTATTGAAAGATAATAATAGGAGCTCTGGCGCAGACGCGTGTGACGGTTTTGTACACGCAAAGGCGCCCGCTCCGTGCACCTGGCGCGTGCGCACGCTTATCGCCCACTCCTTCTCACAGAGAGGAGGTTTGTGTCCCAGCAGTGGGAACATTATAGACTGATTATGTTTAATATTAGATACAAATTAATAGCGACATTGTGCTAATTCAAAATACTACAGCATGCCGCTTTAATGGGGACATTAATTTAACACACGTAAGTATACGGTTTCGCGTTCTCGTTTTATGAATATATGTATTTTAATTTCATTAAACATTATTATTTATTTATAAAAACTTTCTAAGATAGCATCTGGGAGCAGCCTGAGAACTGTATCGCAGTCATTTGCCGAGGTCACGGATTATAACATCGCATCAATGAAATTAAAACGAACGAACGAATAAAGTGCGAAGAGAAGACGAATTGAAGGAAAGAGAAAGAGCCTATGTCGGCGAGCGGCGCAGGCGGTAGTTTTCAAATTACGAATTATTTTATGTTGTTATTATTTTTATGATAACTTCCCACTAGCCCCTAACCGTATGTTAAATTAATGTTGCCATTGTAGAGGCACCTTATATCTTGATTGCCGATTGGTCGGTGCAGTGCACATATCAACAGTCTATGTTCGTACTTTACCCACACTGAGTAGTGACAGTTTGGTGGTCTTCTCAAACTGTCGCTGTTCCTCCTTCAGCTTCAAAATCTCCTCAACCACTACTTCGTGGTTCTGGTTCAGGCTTCTCAGCCAGGATATTGTTTTAGCGGCTTTCTGAAACAAATGAAGACGTCGTGAAGTGAACATAATGCCCCGTTTACACTATGCAAGTTTCTTATCTGTGGCATACCTGTGGCGGCATCTACAACGCCACATGCAAACTGCGTATCAATCTGACTGACGTCACGCATAATCCTGCATCGCGCAAACAAAGTTTACCGCGTGACTAACATTTAAACAATGACCCAACATCAATCGTCGGGCAGTAGCACACCAGATACAACACCTATCTGGTCGTAGGATCCTGTTTTTGAACTCTATACCCTGTTCCTCATACCTCTGTACATATATGTATATACCTTCAATAAAATTGAACACTGCGTAGACAGCGCAACTTTTTTTGTTGCTTCAATTATGGTAAGCCATAGACAATTAAATAATCACTGGTTTAATCAGTGAATAAAATATCTGTGTAACTAGTAGTACAGCTCTATGCGAAGAAACTGGGCGTCCAGGGTATTGTCACCCTCACTTTTATTCCGCTAAGCAAACATTTTAGCTTTGTCTTGGGTAGCAGCGCATTTGCGATGCCTTTGGTATTGAGATGTCCGTAAGAGCTGGTGACAACCATGCTCTATCTATAGCTGGGTCACCTACTAGTTTGCTACACAATATCATAATAACAAGCAGAATGAATCTCATAGTCATCATCTGCCTAGTCTTTCCCCAACTATGTTGGGGTCGGCTTCCTTGTAACCGGATGCAGCTGAATACTAGTATTCTACATGGAGCGACTGCCTATCTGACCTCCATAACCCAGTTACTGGGTAATACGGTACCCCTTGGTAAGACTAGTTGTCAGACTTTCGGGCTTCTGACGACACTTAACGACTGTCAAAGATCCACGAATGACAGCTGGGACCAACAGATTAAAGTGCTTTCCGAGGCACGGAAGGTATGTAAAGACGGTCACCTATCCATGGAACAACCGCGGCAAGCGTAGCTAGACGAGGAAGGATGACATTAAAATAGAGGACTATGTTTTTTTGGAGGAAGTATAAAACATTTGGTAAGTATCTATTTACCTAAACTAACTTGCGTACAGGAAGGAGAATACGGAAAATACGGTATTTTATTATGATTTGTTTGTTTCAAAATGAAACTAAACCGTTTTTGAAATCAGCCGGTCGATTCTGTAAAAATCTCACCGTGAAAACTTAGGTGAAGTGGGTTTGTTTTTGATGTGAAACATCTATAGCCGCACGTAAAACAAATTTCTGGCGTGGCGACGCATGCCGTGACGACGCGTCGCCACGCTATATGATGGTGATATACAGTCACAGTCTTGTGTACTGTGTGGCGACGCGTCGCCATGCGCAATGTTTCACAACTGCCAGTTTCTAGGAATAGACACTATTGACAGCTCACTCCACGCTCACTTTACCTAAGTTTTCACGGTGAGATGGTTACAGAATCGCACTGCTTGGTTTTTTAAATAGCACAACAACAGCGTAACAAACTATGGATCTCAATCTGAATAATTTTGAAGGATATTGCTAATCCATTGCTTCATATGTTCGAAAAATTTGTCTGCTCAACAACGTAAATAACGCAATGAATGTATTGAATTGTCAAAATAAAAGCTATTATTGAATACTACTGATAATGTGAAAAACATACATTAATTTAATAATGGGCCTGCTTCTCAGTATAAGTAATGACTCATGCTAGACCGTTCAGGGCGCGAGGTCTAATTCGATTTTAGTACAACGAAAACATATAAAATACCAACCTTCTCCTGTCCGATCTTTAATAAAAAATTCGGCGACTCCGGCATGAAACAGAACGCGACCACATGCGCGCACGCAACGGCCAGATACACCGCCTGGTTCACACGGTACGATACCGCCATGCCGACAGCGTATACAAAGATGACGCCTAAAAATAATAATAAAAAAGGTTATTATCACGTTGACGCATCGAAGGATTCTAGGGCTTCCGAGAGTGGCGAGGGAGCTCTGGGTTCGCATTTTCGTTGTTTGCCACCGGCTTCCGAAATTAAAGTTATTTTTCACCTTGTACCTACTGTCTTTTTTGGAAGTCGTTTGTTTTTTTTTTTGTAATAAAGTTTTTATTTTTCACTTTTAAGGTGTACTTACCCTACAAAAATTCGTATAACACTAATTGCTATAAATATCAGTGACAGGAAGTCATTATAACATCATCAATATAAACTAAGTGGCATAAATATGTATTATTGAAGTTAACTCAAAAACTATCTAAGCAAAGTTAATAAATTTTATATATGGGACGGAATGGGACCACGCCTGAGTTATAATCTCTCCTCCTTCTTGAAGTCGGTTAAAAATTACCTCACCTAATTTACACACCGTCATGTTCAGGGACCCCAGTGCTCCTCTGAGGGTGTCTTCGGAGATTTCCTTCACGTAGACTGGTACGACCACGAAGCAGCCACCGGCAGCGAGGCCTGCTATGACCCTGGCTGCTATCAGAGTCGATGGCATGATCGCTGTCAGCTTTATTGTCCAGGATATCTGGAATTAGAAAGGAGATTATTTATAAGCTTGCTGGCAGTAAGGTCAGGGCTTACAAAAGTAAGATATAGGTACCAACTGCTGGATTTATAGATAGGTTCAGGCAGGTGAATGAACAAGTAGCTAGGTACCGAGTGGTATTAAAAGGTCTTACTTATGTCTAAAGACGGCGTAAGAATGTGAGTTGCTGTTTTGCATGCAAATTGCAAGGTGATTTCACAAACACTTTTCATATTGACAATATTCAAAAACTCTCATTGCGTTATTTTACGTTGTCGAGCAGATGGATTTTTCGAACATAAAGCAATGGATTAGGTTCAAAATCCTTTGGATTGTGTTACGCAATTGGGGTGCTCTGGTGCTGGTCTAAGTTGATCAAATCGCGTATTGGTTTGATGACAGTATTGGATTATGACCCTTTAAAGAAGCGTTCTAGTAAAAGGCTTTGTCGAGCTAACGAGGCACTATCATAAGTTTAGACCTTTTCTGATTTAGAAGGAGAAAAAAAGACGGAAGGAAATACATTTATTTAGCACATACTAAAAGGCAAACAATATAACATACAGCAGATAAAAAAAATGTAAAGTGCGATGTACGAAATCAGCAGGAATGTGTGCCTTACGGCTTCAGAAAAATGCCAGACAACTCGTGCCTGATGCTGGTTTTCAACTGGACCTGAATTGTGAGGTGACCTACAGCTACAACACTCATGTAACCTGTTACATGAGTGTTTAGCTGTAAGTACCTTAATAAGATACAAATATAAACTTATTTCATGATAAAGGGTACAGCAGACTAATTAAGCCTAAACGTTCTCATGAAATAGGTACCATTAAGTACCATTAGGTACCATTAGTTAAGTGGTACCATTAGGTACCATTTAACTTATGATGTTAATTACTAGAAACATCCATAAGCCTTGAAGAATGTGGCTTTCCAAGTAACCTAATCCATATCAACGAGTTTGTTGAATGTACACACAATATTAATTAGTATGTGAAACAAATAATTATTATCTTCTAGCTACTTTGCACGTAATAAGACTTCAGATCTACTTATTTACTGTGACACAATACCTGCAAAGATTTAGGTGCTGCGTCATGAGCAGGTGTTTGTTGAACATCGTGAAAAAATGGTTTGCTTATGCAGAAAAACAACCTTGTAGCTAAAGTGGCCAAATATACTATACAATGTGGAGTCGACAATACGACAATAAATTAAAACTGGCAATATTAATGAATAGGAGTATTTAGTGTGCACATTTTGACAAAGTGCCTGAGGATCTGTGCTGAAGGTGGACGGCACCACCGAGGCCGGCCCAGGAAGAGGTGGCGAGACTACCTAGATGTGTAACTATCGCAAGGGTTGGGTCGAGGTGGCTCTGGAATGGGGAGGCCTTTAATCAACAGAGTATTTTTAAATTATCAAACCAATCCTGACATTGACGGTCGTGCTTTAGTTTCATGTATGTTTGGCCCATTCAATAGTCGTCTCTTTTTCTGTTCAGTTGAGAGCCTCCAGCAGTAGTAGTTACTGTTGTCATCATGCCAGCATAAAAAGGTTCATGCCTAAATCTAGATTTACCAATAAACTGTCAAAGGGTAATTGCCATAATAACCACGCTTTTGCAGAGGGGTTGGTGTAAAGCAGTTGGGAGGACGCTGTTTGGCGGAATTTAAATAAGCAAGTACCTACCTAGTATTGTTCTGGTAGGAACCTAGGAACTACAATAGAGGAGTTGTATCGTACCTACTAGCTCTGTTGGTTTATTAAGTGTTCCAGTATAATGTTGCTGAGATACCCTTTTTCCCGGGTTGCTGGGATTTCTTTCTTTATTTCCCAAGAGATGACGTAACATTGGTGAAAAGGACGCAACCAAAAAGAATACATTTGCTCAAAATACTTACACAAGACAGCAAAGACACAAGAATCACGCAGATCTTTCTGCCGAATCGATCTGACGAGTAACTGAAGAAAGGTATCCCACATATAGCTGCTAGAGGTAGTGCCGCCGCCATCCACGAGATGTCGTTGTCTGTGAGTGGCGCCTGCGCAGGCGTGGCTGCAGACTTGAGCAGCGGGCCCATGGGGGACAGCCAGCCGATCTGGATGCCATATGTGAAGGTTGGTATGGTTGCTGGAATCAAGCAAAAAAAAAAAAAAACATTCAGTATTTTTTTTATAAAGAGCGTCCGCGAGGGACAGAACAGCCGGTCTATTCTGTAAAAATCTCTTCTTGAAAACTTAGGTGAAGTGAGCTCTCAATAGTGTAAATCCTTAGTGCCATCAGGTGGAATGACAGCTCACTTAACCCAAGTTTCACGGTAAGATTTTAGAATAGACCGGCTGATGCTAGGGATTGACACTATTGACCTAAGCTATTGACAGCTCACTTCACCTCAGTTCTCACGGTGAGTGTTTTACAGAATGGATCGGTATAAGCGATGCTATTCTGTAAAAATCTCACCGTGATAAGATAACTTAGGTGAAGTGAGTTTAAAGTGAGCTGTCATTCCCCCTGATGCTAGGGATTCACACTATTGACAGCTCACTATAAGCTCACTTCACCTAAGTTTTCACGGTGAGATTTTTAAAGAATAGCATTAAAGGTTTTAAAAGCATAGCCCCGTCTGATCCTGGGCAGTCATCTTACTGACTGGCTTATCTTTTTAAAGACGACATGAGCTAATATCATTGGAGGTAGCTCTTTCCGACATCGGAGAAGAAGATCATCATCTGCCTAGTTTTCCCAACTATGATGGGGTCGGCTTCCAGTCTAACGGGATGCAGTTGGAAACCAGTATTTTACTTGTCTTTATTTAATTCTAATAATACCCATTTTGCGTTCCTTAAAATATTATTCAACACTAATAAAATGATTGCGCGTCTTTTTGTGAACCTCAAATAATTTATATTTTGGGTTTGTAAAATTGATAAATGGCCAAGTATGTACTACCAAATTGACGCAAAAAGTTTTTTGAGGTTCATTAATTTAAAAAAGCGTCCATCATTAGACGGTCAACGAGCTTTAAGCGGATGAATTAAATTATTTTCCATATAATATCTTTTGAATGCCTATATATTTAATGATGCAAATACATTGTAAATTGTTTATTTATTCTGTTAATGTAATAATGCAGCAGTGATTAATGACAATAATTACGGTACGTATCTGAAATGTGCTGAAGGTTTTCAGTTTTTTCCGTAGAATAATTTTTTTTATGGTTTATATCTTGGAGGTCGCTGTTTAGCTGTTGACGTTTGCGAGTGCAACGTGAATGGCAGTTACATTCATGTGTATTCAGGGCTTTACTTGTGTAAATTACTAAATCATCATCTGCCTAGCCTTTTCCCAACTATGTTGGGGTCGGCTTCCAGTTTAACCGGCTGGAGCTGAGTACCAGTATTTTAAATTGAGCTACCTATCTACCCTCCATAACCCAGTTTTCATAGGTACAGTCCATTACCATTTATATTACCTCTATTTTTGCATCACTGTCAAAATCCCAGTGGACTTTAGACTCCTTGATAAGAAGTCGTAGGATTGCTGCTACTGACAAGTCTGTCAACATCAAAATTATCTATAAACTCGTAATTATAAGGTTGCTTTTGGGTTGATGCAGGCTTACAGCGAATTTCTCGAAAAATTATTGCGACATATTGTCAAGGGTGCGTAAACGTTGTGATTGGTTGAATGGATTATCAACAGCCAATCGCATCACTTGACTTGCATTTAATTTTGACGCGTTGACAATCTTCGTTCCACTCCACAAACTGGGCGCTAGAGACAGATCGGTTGTGAGAGCGGAGATCGGCCCCAATCCGGAAAACGGACAGCAGTAACGCAGCTTATCCTGCGGGGTAATTGCGTAATTCACTACCAGTTGCAATGGCTTTAATTTTGACAGTTCATCAACATTCATTGCGTTATTTACGTTGTTGAGGAGACAAATTTTTCGATCATATTTATGAAGCAATGGATTTTATCCATACCAATCTTTCAAAATTATTCAGCGGGATAATTGCGTAACACACTATCAGTGTATCAGTATAGCAATGGGTTTCATTTTGACAGTTCAACAACATTCATTGCGTTATTTACGTCGCTGAGCAGATAAATTTTTCGAACATAAGAATCAATGGATTAGCAATATCCTTCAAAATGATTCAGATTGAGTTCGATAGTGTGTTACGCAATTAGTGTGTGGTTGATCGCGTCGTAAATCCACTACAAATCCTTATTATTTGTTGTTCGTATTAGCTAAAGATAACCAAACATAACTAAACATTACGTATGCAAGCGAATTCCTGCGAACAAATAACTCAGGGCCGTATTAATAAATCACGCTCATTTGAGGTTTTCCACTAAATGTCGGAATACGCTGATTTATAAACTAGAATATTGATTATAGTCCGCGGGGAACTAGTTGGCCGCACCTTGGGTGAGGACGGGGGTGAGGGCGGCGGGGTTGCTAGTGTTCGCAACGCACGTACTGAGTAATGACAAAGCGCCCCCGCCCCTCCGTCCCACCGCTCACATACCTAAGGCGCGGCCAACTAGTTCCGCGCGGAATCAAATCAAAAATCGTAATTTACTTTGTTTTTATGACTTGTATGCGTAAAGACAGAATATAATAAAAGTACCTAGGTACCTATACAATCTGTATGTTTGATAAAGGATTATTATAGCTTTGTAAATAATGTTAATATCTCAGAATTGTTTCATATTTGCTAACTAATAATACCCGTCTTTACTAATACTAGGCGACACAAAACGAACGCTTATATAAAATCTCGCTTTTGTTATAAAAACGCTGAAAGCTGAAAATTCAATAGAGCGCCTTTTATTTAGGCATAATTTACTAAAAAACACTTATTCATCCTACTATCCTATCCAAAGACTATATTCTCTTTGATCCTATCCTACTAATATTATAAAAATGTGAAAGGTTGTGAAGATGTTTGGATGTTTGTTACTCGATCACGCGTAAACCGTTGAACAGATTTAGATGAAAATTGGCACATAGATAGACCATTTCCGGATTAACACATAGATAGGATACTTTTTATCCCGATAATTACACTGATATTATAAAGGCGAAAGTTTGTGAGTGTGTGTGATATGTTTATTCTTTATTCACGCTCAAACGTCTAGACCAATTTAGATAAAATTTTGTATGGAGGTAGCTGACACCCTGGATTAACATTATAGGCTACTTTTTATCTGTGACTGTCGAATTTTCTCAAACAAACTTTGAACCTTATGCTTTAGCGATAAAGTTGAAAATTTATTAAAGAAATTTGACAGATTGTAGTAGCTTGATGTGCGGAGTCTGTACCATTTACTGTTTACTGTACCAACGTCTTTCAATGCCTTGAATGTGTGACCTGGGGGCCTAGACAAAATCCAAGCGTTTTCCGTGCAAGCGTTTTCCGCTCACGCTAAGGACTTGACATTAGCGTGTTGAAGTTGAGAACGTAATGCGCACTTAAATGTCTTGCTAATGGTGGCGAGTGTGTTGTGTGTTGTGCTTTGGAACATTCAGTTCCCCTCAATGGGTGAGCTGAATGGTGCTGATGCTGATCCATACGTCATGTTCGTGAACGCGCGTTGACAGAAGAGACCGGTCATCACTTAACTACCAGCTGCCACGGCTTTATTTTATACTATGGATCCTTTTAAAGTACACGTGTTTCTACATCGTTCTAACATAAAATGAAATAATAAAATTTTATTGTTCAAGAGACCATGAGTAGGTTACCTATAATTTCATCATGAATGTTGTAACCTATATTTTGTAACAATATTTTGATTTAAAAGATTGTCCAAGGAGTTTCTTGCCCGTTTTTCTCCATAGGAACTTACTACGCTTTGGAATGGGCAACTAGCTTTATTTTTCTGACTGACTGACGCAAAGACAACGACTATGCAAAAGTGGCTGTCTTCTTCTACTTTTCGAGTCAATCGCAAAAGTTAAAATATTGTATTATGTTAAATAATACAATATTTTTTATTATACAATTGGTATTTTATTTTATATACAATATTTTTATTATTATTTATTATAATGTTGGGACAGTAGGTGACCGTGACGCCAATCGTGGCATCAGTGGCGTTTTTAGATCCTCAGAAGTGCAGGTTTAGTTGGTGGTTCAATTGAAAGCATCGTCTTCACAATAATTGCACATCTCTTCGAGAGGGAGTGGGCTGTCATCTACCACGCGGGCCCAGTGCGGGGCGGTAGATGTCAAATGTCTTCGAATTTTTGGTTCTAGGACATGCCGGTTTTGAGAGCAGTGGTGATGAAATTATTTACACAAAGTAAAGTGCCTGCCAGGATTCGAACCCACGACCTATAAACTCGTAAGTCAGAGCTTTTACCTCTGGGCCACCACAGCTCTATCTAATTAATGTATGCAAAACATTTTAAAAGAGTAACGGTGGAGTTTCTTGCTCATTCTTTCTCCATACGAAAACTAGCTTTTGGAAGGGGTGACTGGAATCAGTTCTATTTTATTGTAATTTTTGATGTTCAAAAGTGCCTTATAAGTGGCTATCCATACTAATATATTATAAATGCGAAAGTTAGTCTGTCTGTCTGTTACCTCTTCACGCTTAAACCGCTGAACCGATTTAGATGAAATTTGGTATAGAGATAGTATGAGTCCCGGGGAAGGACATAGGATAGTTTTTATCCCAATATTCCCACGGATACGAAACTTATGCGGGTGAAACCGCGGGGCGCTGCTAGTTTAAAATAAATGCTTTGACTTCGAAAGAATTGCTTTGAGTTTTAGTTTATCCTGCAGCACATTCTCATGTTTTGACTAACAACGTTTGTATTTCATATCTACAACAACGTTTGTAACAACGTTTGTGTGACATTGTTCTCAGAAAAAATAGAAAGTATTACAATGGGATGTGTGATACTGTTATTAAATACGTGAGATAGTTTCATGTTGAGATAATATGTAGAAACTTAGAAAGTTTGTTAACACTGCGATTGTGAGGTTGCTGACGCTACATTCCTGCCATTAGTTGATCTTTATTGTGCGCTTTTTAGGGTCCCGGACCCAAAGGGTAAAAACGGGACCCTATTACTAAGACTTCACTGTCTGTCTGTCTGTCATCAGTCTGTATCTCATGAATCGTGATAGCTAGACAGTTGAAATTTTCACAGACGATGTATTTCTGTTGCCGCTATAACAACACATGATAAAAACAGAATGAAATAAAAAATATAGGGGGCTCCCATACAACAAACGTGTTTTTTTCGGCGTTTTTGCCTTGTGGTACGGAACCCTTCGTGTGCGAGTCCGATTCGCACTTGGCCAGTTTTTTTACCACCAGTAGTAGGTGTATGTATAACATGCAACAACCAAAAACTACATTTAAACTAGGTATTCGCCATCGAGATATAAGTACTACGTTAGTACTTATATCTCGATGGTATTCGCAATGAAATATGCATGGTCACGGTATGCGGGTCGGTATGTATATGTCGCAGGTTTTTCATAAAATTAGGTTTTTGATGAAAAACCTAGGTTTTTGATGAAAAACCGGAAGATGACAAAATTATTACTTTATGTTATCATAAGCCTGAGAAAATCCAGTTTTTTTTATCAAAAACCTAGACTATTAGTTTTATGATAAAAAAGGTCAGGTCGACGGAGCCCCGCTGCGCGGGGCTCCTATTTATGTCTGCAGGGTTTAAAGGAACCTAACCAAACCGAACCTCGGGGTGCCCCTGACGTCGACCGATTTCCTTCTACATTTTTAGCCAAGGGCCTGCAGTTACACTTAAGTTTAGTCGGAAAAAGATAGAAGAAACTAACATTAACACCTCGTCGAAGATAAACCTAGGTTTAACCGGCTAATCTTAAGTTTATGCTCACACCTACCTTTAGCCGTAACATATATAACATTTATACCCCTACCCTCTACCCATGTTGGCAAAAAATAAATGATTTGATTTGACCAGCGCTTATATTTTATCATAAACCCAAACTAGTTCAGGTTTTTGATCAAAAATCTGGATTGGTAGAGGTTTATGATGAAATTGAGTTTGAAATGTGTCATCTTCCGGTTTTTCATCAAAAACCTAATTTTATGAAAAACCTGTGACATATACACTTGGCTTTATTCAAAGACGATTTTCTCCTTTAGTTTTGAATGAAATTTTATGTTATTACGAACAAAGTATTTTCGAACCCATAGGTTTGTGTAGTGTCGTATTTCAACGTTGCATTCGTTATTTCACGAAAAAATCGCAATTGAAAGTTGCCTAGTGTTGACATATTAGTGCTCGTGACTGTACCCATGCAAAATTTTATTCTTTTTAACTCTAGTTTGATTCAATTCATTTAATTGTTCTGTTACTCTGTTGTTGCTATGCAATCCTATTCATAGCGAATCTAACTGCATTTATAATGCAGTCCGGCTGCATAAAATTGACCTACTAGTAATAATAAATACTGTGACTATACTGCACAAACATTTCCTCCTGCACTTGACCGCCTTATTTCTGTCTTTGTAAGCAAATCTAGACAATTATATTAGCGTCCGAGCGGACGTCAGCCGATCGTGACAATCATAACAACAAGTTAAGACATTCCTGAAACAACAAATTCCGTAATAATTTAATTAATACACCCTTGAAAAGTACTCACCTACAAAAGCGGTCAAAATCTGCCTCCTAGAACTACTTTCGTTTTTTCGCCGGTCCATACTGGCTGAGTAAATCCGTTCTCCGAATCCGAAATTAAGAAAAAAAAAACAAAGTCGATTGTAGGTTATTTTTCAACAAGACACTAGCATTATAAATAGAAACTTGTCAGAAATCACTACTCTCTTATCACTTTTCGTAGTTCGCGGCTTATGTTTTCATTTAAAATGTCAAAATTCCGCTATTATTCCATGCGCTTGCGTTGCAACTGACGTCTTTCAAGCGACTACTTTTTATAACCTCTAATTATTTGATCATGTGTACCTACTAGCTAACAGTTATGCAAACACAATGTTATGTCATACTCTTCAGTTTTCCTTAAATGATCTTTATGTTTCAGCGATAGTGTTTAAAATTAAATGGCTTGCATTTTATCAAGTGCTGGTTTTGGCGGCGTATAGGCTGACCGATTTCGTTGACCGTTCTTTAGTGATGAGTTATGCGAATGAAGACTTTGTGTGTATAATATTAAGTGCTATTATGTACATATTAAGGTGGGGGTTAGCCTAAACATGGTAGTACATCATTCAGTCATTGGGTTTCCCTTCCGATTCAAAGAACGTATCAATGATTTCATACTGATAGAGAGGTCTTCATTGAAATCAATGGGTACTTTTCCTGTTAGTAATGGTCGTAATGGTCTTGTCATTGGCATTAATTTGCCGGTTCCAGGAACAATGTCGTTTACTAGACACTGTTTCATAACATCAGAGACTTGTGTGTTATTTATGTTATAATTATAACTCTGAAATGTGATTGAATAAGGAGAATACTTTTTGTATTCTCTACATTTTACTTAGCTAAATTGGGATTTGGCTACCAAGCATATATTTTATATGAGTGTCAAATACCCGTAACAACTAAGTATGTAATATATTTAGCTCATAATTATGTACAGACGCCTACACATCAAGCAACTACAATCTGTCTTTCTTCAATAGATTTTCAACTTTATCGCTAAAGCATAAGGTTCAAAGTTGAGTGGGAAAATTTGACAGTTTCGGGTAGCTTGATGTGCTGGCGTCTGTACCATGCGGATATCGAATCCACGAAGCGGTACACGATGCCGCAAGATTTCACTCAGGCGGTTAACGGTTGCAAAATGACGTTTTTTTTTTACGAAAATAAGTTTTAAATGTTATACATAAGGTAATATTTATCTTAAAATTTGTTTATTCACTCACTGAAAATTATAAGAATATTATAAGGCCCCTGGCCCTTTATACGATGGCCATCTGTTGGTATGCCAGTATTATCCTTTTGTTTGGAGAATAAAAAGCTTGATATAAGATAATGTGAATATCCTTTATTGTATTAATAAAAAGGTCTGTAATCAGTCGTGCTTCGCATCAGGCACGATGCTGTCCCACGTTCCTTGCAGGTCGTTCCTCAGCTTATCTGGTAACTTTGGAATGGTGCCCAGTTCAAGTCTTTCTAGAGGTTGTTTTTTGGGGAGTGCGCTGGGGTCTATCTCCTGGACCGCTTCAATCAACTCTGCAGTGGTTTTGTATGATGCAATCGTTGATTTGACGAAGTCTCTGAAAGAAATAAAAGTATTGATTGGGACCTTGCACTGGAAGAACACAGACTAAACACAGAAAAAATAAATACACAAACACAAAAAAAAAAAACCGGTCAAGTGCGAGTCAGACTCGCATTTGAAGGGTTCGTACGACATGGCCAAAAACACCGACATAGAAAAAAACAAGTTTCTTGTACGGAGACCCCCTTCTATTTTTTTACTTTATTTTATTTTTATTATTTGTTGGTAATTCACTCTGAGAACTTGAGAACTTTCAACTGTCTACCTATTCCGGTTCATGAGATACAACCCGCTGACAGACAAACAGCGGAGGCTAAATAGAGGGCGAGTTTATTGCCACCAACCGGGAACAAATCCTGACTCCAGGCTGTTACTGAGAAATTCCTGACAGAAAAACCCAATAACAATTTGGCTGACCTGGAACGTGACATCGAACCCAGGAGTAGCGCTTGCGAATACTAGGCCAAGAATTTATTTAATAGTATTTTTTTTTTAATTTTGATTAAGTTGTGGCGGCATCTACATCGCAACAAAAGAACTACGCATCACACTGACGTCACAGAGTTTAACGCGCAATTAGCATATACATATATGACGTTCCGTCATCAATCGTCGGTCAGCGCCCCGACCCTTGCTCTCAGCCAGCCCGCGCCGCTGAGCCTGTACTTTTAAATTCGTCCCTAATTAATTCCGACCCAGCCTGTCCCTTGCTGTCTTCTCCCAGCGACGCCCTAAGCCTAGGTCCGAACTCCACAGGGTGTGCCCTTAGCGTGTAGTCGCATAGTTTTTTAAGCCCTGGCTGGAGGCCTTAATTCCGGTTAAGGAGACGACAACCTCACAGGTTGAACTGCGAGATGCCATTCCTCAAAAACAAAATCATTGGTCAGTTGCCCATCAGACACAACGACACAACACCCGACTGGTCGGAGGATCCTCCCTTTTCTGTGGAGGAGCTTTACACCCTGTTCCTCATACCTCTATAAAGTATTTCTTTAAAATGATGATTATGATGGAACAGCTCACTTGAAATAGAAAGCCTTGACGAAAACCGCGGGCTGGTACTCGTGGCCGCAGCGTTCTGGCCCGAAACTCATGACACCCATGAGTGTATTTTGCTGCACGGCCGGCGCGCCTGCGTCGAACTGGAAGCAATGTGTTGAGTGAACGAGATATACACGTATACTGTACGTTGAGCTCCTTCAGTTCTGAGTTGAGCTACACGCTTACTGACAAATGCTTGCACTGACTGAACAGGTCCACTGAAATCTGCGAAGTTATTTGAATGAATTAATGAATAGCACCCATCCCAGGTGGTTAAACCAGACTCGATTAATCGAATGAACCCCAAGATTCGCACTAGCTCCTGTAGCCTCATGTTCATGGTGCTACAGAGACCATTGCATATCAAGGAATAGACCGGGGGACGCGGTAATGATAGGGACGACGTGCCCGTAGGATAGGGAAGGATTTAAGAGCTTACCAGATATGCATCCTAGAGCAAGCATTGGACTATTGGAGGGATGGGTAATTATTATCTATGGATGGGCATCTTTTAACGACCTTGATGCCAGGTTGGTTCACGTCGAGCTTCATCGGTGTGTCTTTTGGCGGGGTTCTACTGCTTCAAAGAAATCTGCGAAGTTATTTCCTCAAAAAACCATTTCATCGTCTACATGGTCTACACATGTTCAGGCCAAGATTATGTCTGAACTTTACACTAAAACCAGTAGTCAGCCTAGATCAGTATTATTTACTTTGTAAATATTACGTTTTCAATTTTGCTATTAGGATTTATTTCATGGCTTCAAAATAGTCCTCATTTGAATTGTCAATGTTGTCATTTATTGTCGTCTCCATCTTGTATGAGATACATTTCAATAGACATGATTATAATCTCGGTCTTTGTTTAGAGCAATCAGAGTCAATGATGTGTTTCATAAGATTGTTATCGATGCTCTAAGTTGACATGCACTAGGCGACGCGGCTTGAACTCGTTGGTGGGCGTGGCTCATACGTGTTATTTAGTTTATTTATTCAATTACTTATTTAGTTTTATTTGTTTTTTTGAAGTGAAAACTTCTTTAGCATCGTTGTGATTTGAAATTTTATGAAACGAAAAAGCAACAGTAAAAAGAGACATATAAGATTTAACGTGGGAGAAAATGAGATAGGAAGCATTATACAGTGTTTTTGTTTTTTATTAGCACATTTAATGGATGTGTGGATGTGGATGTGGATGGATGGATGGATGGATGGAGGGATGTATATATGTTCTTTAGCATCGTTGTGATTTGAAAGTTTATGAAACGAAAAAGCGACAGTAAAACGAGACATGTAAATTCATAAGATTTAACGTGGGAGAAAATGAGATAGCAAGCATTATACAGTGTTTTTGAAGGTTTCACTTCTACCACGTGTGAATTGCACACATGCTGTTTTTTTTTTTAAATAGACGATGATTTGTAACGAAAACGAGCAAGTAAAATTTCATGAACAGACAGACCTTTGGGCGTATAGATATTATGAAAAAACTTAAAGATATATTTGTTCAAAATAAAGTTATTTGAATTCTTGAATAAATTAAAATTACCTATCCCTGTACGGTAACAATTTTGCCGTATTCATACGTCGACAGTTATTTCTTTACGCCCAACATGCGTAAAAATTTGTGTTAAAATATGAAAGTTTCGCTCATAACTTTCAAACCAATATTGTTTTTTTGATTCTGTTCCCGTACAAGACACACTGTGACGAGACAATGTAGATATAATTTTTAATGAACATGTCAAACATTGGAGTAAAGTTCATACGACGTTAGTATGAAAGTATGACTGACTAGTGTAACCTTAATAAGTTATGATAACAATTTATTTACGACTTTAGTTTGTATCATGATCTACAATCTAACTGCACATATAATTATACTGCAGGTATATGCATAGCTAGCAAACATCAGTGTTTTTTAAATATATAATACTAGCAGCGCGCCGCGGTTTCAACCGCATAAGTGTCGATCCCGTAAGAATATCGGGACAAAAAGTATCCTATGTCCTTCCCCGGAATGCAATCTATCTCTCTGCCAAATTTTATCGAAATCCGTTCAGTGGTTTAGGCGTGAAAAGGTAACATACAGACAGACAGAGTTACTTTCGAATTTATAATATTAGTACGGATGGAAACCACAAAAATATGCAATAAATATCCACATACTTGTAATCGCCTTTTCTGACGACGATATACAAAAAATGCACGATATCGGCCGTAAAAAAAATCAGCTGTTCCCTACATTTATCTTCGCATAACTCGTCAAAATGTAGGGAATAGCAAATTTTTTTTATAAGAACAGTCGAGCTACTGTTTCACGACACTAGTATAATGTAAAGTTTTGTTTTCCGAACACATCGAAACCGTCTCCCTATTCTAGATTCCTTTCTTTTCTGAAAAAATCTGCAGCACAATTTACCAAGCAGGCATCCCTGGTGCCGTTTCTCAGTGAGGCGCAGAAGAAGTCAGGAGTGAACTGAAAGCCGTTGACGAGCTGATAGGCGTCCATGCAGTAGTGCTGCGAGCGCACCTTGAGCCGGGCCGTCATCAGGTCAGGAGTGTGCTCCCTGAACGACGTGTCTGTGCCCTGTACAAATATTTGAAAATTTTAGTATTTTTTGCTTAGCTAGAAAAAGATACCGTGGATCTACTTTCCGATTGATCACTAAACAAGAACAAGACTAATCAGCAACTAATCGGTTTCTGAAAGGCAAATCAAGCCTAACCACGGAGCACAGCCTCCACTGCCGGTAGTGTCTTGAGACGGCTGTACCAAACAGACTACATAGTAATTTTATGTCACGACGCGCAATTTACTTGCAATCAAATGTACGTAAGTGAAGTCGGTGGCAAAAAAGAAAATACAAAACCAAAGACATCGACTTCTCCTAACAACCTCTAAAGAGGTCGTTGTACTCATCATTATGAACAATTTTACTAAGGGACCAAACCTGAAAACCGAGAAAAAAAAATCAGCTGTTCCCTACATTTTGACGAGTTATACGAACATAAGTGTAGGGAACAGCTGATTTTTTTCGCGTTTTCAGGTTTGGTCCATAGTAAAAGTTGTTCATAACGATGAGTACAATGACCTATTAAGAGGTTGTTAATGTTTAACCAATAACCCTGAATAGTTTTTTAGTTGAACATTAATTGTGGTGAAGGATCTCGTTCATTACCCTGGTTGCCCCCCACCCCGTGACCACGATGAAGCTCTGCGCGAACGGCTCCTTGAAACCCTCGTAGATCTTGATCAGGTTCACGTGCCTATGGAACTCTAAAACAAACGGATACTGTAAGTTATCTTACTTTCACAAAAATACTGGATGGCATGGGACATCGACGCAGAATCTGCTGTTACCATGAATGATTCTGAATGAGCTTTGAAATTTTCGTCACTTATTAAAAAGAAACTTAGCTCGGCCATACATTTTGACCGCGTAGGTATTGCCCTGTTCTATGAAACAACAGTTTTTTTTATTATAATTGACGAAAAATTTCTACGCAGGATCTTGTGCTGAATTCATGTAGTTTCACTTTGCCCGTCGATCTCCCTCCCACCCTGTACAGACGCCAGCACATCAACCTACTAGTCCTACTACAATCTGTCAAATTTCTTCAATATATTTTCAACTTTGTCGCTAATGCATAAGGTGCAAAGTTGATTGGGAAAATTTGACAGTTTCGGGTAGGTTGATGTGCTGGCGTTCGTACCTATAGTAATAGTAGTAGTAGAGGTCTATGTGTTGTTTAAAAAGCTCGTCGGGTGGAGTTATGTGAAGTATCTATTGCCCCACCACCAAACCCATTTCTGCCGCCACTCCTGTATGAAGTGTATGCCGAACTTGTAATTATAAATAC
The DNA here is from genome assembly GCA_927399505.1 of Luperina testacea. NCBI lineage: Eukaryota > Metazoa > Arthropoda > Insecta > Lepidoptera > Noctuidae > Luperina > Luperina testacea. The sequence continues at coordinate 6,401,576 of OV656777.1, read as the reverse complement.
ATGAGATATTTTAGCTTTGTCTTTAGGATGGCTGGCAATGTCTGCGAAGACGGTACTTGGAAACATTGACCAACTTTTTGACAATTCAAAACATACGTAATCTCTCGCCTTCTTCTCGTGGTGGTAGGCAGAAACTACAGAATACCACAATGCTAAGAATCTTACATACTCCTTTTGCTTCTTTTACGGTCATACATCTGGTCATACGCACTAGCTGGTTGCAGTACTACGTACCTGATCACAGATGAACATAGACCTAGATAACGCAAGTATCACGATCTGTATGAAAACCAAGCGTGCAATTTTTCTGACTACCTACTATGACGTCACAAGCACTATTTAGTGATGGGAAAATCTAATCGATTCAAATACGCCGCCGGGTGCGGCACCCGTCTCGCCCCACCCCCGGGGCCTAGCGCCAGCGCTTACGCTCACCCAGCCAGCAGCCTCAGGACTGAGCGCGAAAGTGGCGGCTTACGATTTTTGTACGTAAGTAAGCTGGGCATGCGAAGGCTTTTGCGTTATCTAGGTGTATCTATATCTGTGCACCTGATCTTTCTGGAGAACATTACACTAATAAGGTCACTATATGACCTCCTAGGGCGTTCACTTCCATCGTTTCCGTTTAGTCGTCGTCCTCTTTGTAGTCGACTTTCATTAATTCTCTCAACATCACCAAACCGTCTAAAGGCTCGTACACACAGGCGCGACGCGACATGCGACACAAAGGCACCGCAAGTCGCGCAACGAGCGGTAACATTAATATTCATAGTAACACCACACATGCTTCGGAAGGAACGCTTATCCACAGCATTTATTCAAATTATATTGAGATATTGTTTAATTAAAATATCCAAGTTCGAGTCTTGAGCTTCAAATAATGCCTTTATACATAACCAAGTATTATGATGCTACAGTTTAAAAACTTTAGGATGGTACTAAAAAGTACTGACCGAGATTCTCAGCAAGTTTCAGTAGCGCCACATCGGCATGTGGTACAGGCTCCTCTTCAAACTTGGGGTGTCGAACAGCCCCCGCCACGTCGACAAGAGTACCGCCTTCGTGGGGTCGTGCACTACCCACGCGAACTTTCACGTACTGCCCCAGAGTTTTTAGAGGGGAGACACTGAGGACGCTGTTGGAGACAATTATTTGCTATCAGCTCAACATCGACAAACGGAATATAAAATAAGAAGTTTTGCTTATTGCATTCCCTTTAGACAAGTAAGGTCCCATCAGTTTTAGACAATTAAGGTTAAAAGAGTCCCACCGATCTATTATGTTAAAATCACATCGTCAAAATTTAGGTGAAGTGAACTTGAAGTGAAATGCCCTTAGCACTAGGTGGAATGACAGCTCACTTCAAGTGCTCAAATACGGAACTCTTTTCGTCAACCTTGTCTGAAAAGAATGAAATCAGCAAAATTTTGTCAAGACATCACGTTTCTTCGTGTTGTATTTAAAAAACCCCACAATTTTTTTGGCATTATAATGGCACAGCTGAAGTGGATAAATGACAACTAACTTCTAGAGAGTATGTAAAGGGTTAAACAAATAAAACTTCCAATCCGATCACCAGCTTACTACCTACTAGGTACCTAATAAGTGGCTGATGTTACTTACTAATTCAAACAATGTGCAGCGGTGACCACCCAGTTGATATCCACAATGGTGCCAGCACACCACAACCTTCCATTAATAATAATGGCTGCCATATACGGGAAGTTCTTAGTGTCCGTGGCGTTACCCCCTCGGATCCTCAAGTTGGTCTTCTTGTCTATGATGAAGACCTGGTGCTCGTTCCTGATCCTAAGGCCTGGTTTATTGTGGTGATGTCCACGGCGACGCATGCCCTCGAACAAACGTGGCTCACTTTCATCAAAGTTTCTCACGTTTAGGTCTTTGGACAAAAGTACAGAATTAAGTTACAGTTCAATGTGACACACTAATCCACTACGGCCTACTCCCTCTCACCGAGAGGAGGCCTGTGTCCCAGCAGTGGGAACATTATAGGCTGATCTGGGGGCCTAAAAGGCCACTTTGGCAGAATCCTAAAAGGATGACATTATGAATCATATTGGACTGTTAAATGTTAAGTTAATCGAACCAAATCCCATTGGTGAAGGATTTTTCAGTTATTTTTTTTGTCTGTGTTAAAATACGGAAAATACGTTTGAGAGATTGGAATTGCCCGATCTCTTTGATTATACTTACGTAGTGCAGCGAAAAAAAAAACACGGACTGTCTTCGCCATATTATGATTAATAATTATCTTTTTATGATTCTGCCAAAGTGTACCCTCATTATGCTAAGTTCATCACGGAGATAAATTCACGGTCTAATTAGAGTTTAGACTTACCTGCTGAAAATTCATTTGCCGCTCGAGAATTTCTAGCATAACTTACAGTTAATAATACTAAATACAAAATGTTCCACATCATATAACTAGGAGAATATACAAACGTGTATGTACATTGTAGGTACCTGTTTATTTTATGGTTTCGCAGCCATTATTTCGGACTTTATGTTTTATTTAAAATTGCGAAATGTTTAGGTGGAGTACCGGATGCTTATGTACCTATAGGTGTGTACGTAGTTCATTTTGTTTGTAATACGATTATACTGTTGCGGTATCTACAACACCACATGCGAACAACGCGTCATACTGACGTCACGCAAAATCCTGCATCTCGAAAGCAGAATTTACCGCGCAGTTGCGGCAGTTGCCCGCCAGACACAACACCCGTCTGGTCGGAGGATCCTCCCTTTTCTATAGAGTATGAGTGAACTTTCTTTCTTTATCACCCAACAGGTGTAAAGTCACCTCATACCTCTATAATACCATGTATTGTGCACCAACAAAATCTTAATTGGTAGGTATTTTAATTCATTTAAACCTACATGGGCACTTATGAAACTTCAGAAGGTGCACGGTTCTAATTGGTCTATTCCTAATCCTATTGAGAAGAGCCGGCAAGAAACTCCATGGTTACTCTTTTTAAAATAATTGGCTTTTACAAAGTTTTCAAATTACAGGGTTAGGTAATAGGTATTGGAGGACAGTGTAGGTCGGTCAACAAGTAGGTACTTAAAGATTTCCTATCATCATAATGAGCCTATAATGCCCCCACTGCTGGTACAAAGGTCTCCTCTCAGTGAGAAGGAGTGGGCCGTAATCCACCACGCGGGTCCAGTGCGGGTTGGTAGATGTCACATGTCTTCGAATTTTTGGTTCTAGGACATGCTGGTTTCCACACAATGTTTTCCTGCACCGAGAGCACTTTTTGAGAGTAGTGATGATGAAATAATTGACACAAAGTAAAGTGTCCGTCTGGGTTCGATCCTACGACCTACAACTCGGAAGTCGCGGCCGATACCCACTGGGCCGCAACTGCTCACTGATGTTCTATGCTGCCGATCTAAAAATCTTTGGAAAAATCTCACCTTGAAAACTTTGTGTCAATCCATGGAATGACAGCTCACTACTCATTTATCTCGTTTGCTCAACGTCCGTGTGTCACTGCAGGGATCCAGCGTAATATCAGGGTCAGAATATATTTGCTTGACACTTGTTGAGCTGGACTCCCATTTGGTGCAACCTTGAGACGCCCACCGCAATGTGTATTTTTGGTTATTAATTTGATTGTATTAATTTGTCATAGTGTCATTTTTACTTCGATATATGTGTGTTTTTCCTTTTCAAGTTCACTTCACTTAAGTTTTAACACTGAGATTTTTAGTTTAAACCAGCTAGTCTCAGTTACTGCACCACTCACAAAGTTCTGGATGTGCCGTGAAGGATTTAGCATTCTTCTTTTGCTCCTTACGTGCTCATACACACGTGCGACACCCGTCAATGGCAGGAACAACTGCAGCCGTCGACAACATGCCGGTAGTGTATTTGAGCATCGTACTCAAATACCTACGCGAGCGGTCAAACGTTGTTGACGGCAGGCGACGACGGGCGTTGACGCACGTTGACGGCTGCCGTTGCCTCTGCTGTTGACGGGTGTCGCTCGTGTGTATGTTTCGCAGTAAGATGGTTGAAAGAGTGAATCATTTCACTAGTGAAATGATAGACTAATCTAGATTAGTCTAGTTAAATAGTTATATTACTAGATCGTGCTCGTATCATAGTTATATTCCTAGTAAGACAGTTATGTACCGCTTTTATATAACTATGTCACGGTATATAGATATATCCTTAGGAATTAGTAACTTATTTTAGAAAGAAGTTATTATGAAATAAAACAACAGCTTCATTATTTTGATATAAATTATTTTTTTAACGTCATTTAGACATCTTATTCTAATAATACCAAAACACTAAACATTATTAATTCGTCATAATATCACAATCGGTAGTCGGGAGGCACATATCACGACCTTCCTGCGCATTCGATTATGTACGTTATTTATATGAGTTTAAGGTACAATATCGGTGTGCAGAAAGATTGGTTGTTACAGAATTGGGATGCACAGAAAATTCATTTGTCTCAATGACATGTCACTTAGCTTTGAATGAATTTTCTGTACATTTTGGTTGTTGTAAAAACTTGTCTAATTGAGGTGATGTTTTACTTAGCCGAGCCTTCTAATTAACTTGTACAAGTATTTTACAAATGTCATAAAATGTTGTAATACAATGTTGTTGACTTTTCACAAAACAAATACATAGGTAGGCACAATATGGTCGTTTTTTTTCAAAACAAATACCTACATACAAAAAATAAATAAATATAAAAAACGAAAACAGTAAATTATTAGAACATTACTGGTTGTTATGGAGTTTTACTGTCAAAATAATCTGTTCGATGAATTCATAAAGAAATAGTAAAACAAAAATTCATAATAATATGGTCAGACCGGAAGAATTAAAAATTCCAACCTCTAAAACAGTGTTCTCACTAGGCGAGACAGTTAAACTTTTAGCTAATCAAAATATAACAACAATTTAAAAGTTGAGGGAGACAACAGGAAAGGTGGATGGTTTATTTGATAGATAGTAAGTAATAAAAGTGTACCTAATAGTGAAGAAAAAGGTACTGATTATTAAATATCAGTCGACAGGGCAAGCAATAAATGCGAAATAGTATATATTACGATACGTGTGACTTAAGTAGTACATTATTGCACGGCGTGAAATTAACGCCGTGCATTAATAGACTTCTTATGTCACACGTATCGTATACTATTTTATAGCTCGTGTGACTAAACCCGTACTTAATTCACGCTTTTCTGTGTAAAAATGGACTACTTAAGTCATAAAAAATCGTGACTTGAGTGCGGCTTAGGTCACTCAGTGCTATAAACCATATTTCGCCGATTCCAAGTAGCGTCGGACCAAAGCAGGCCAAAGAAGATGCCTGTATTGCCAGAATGATAGGTTGTAAAATAGTAAAGGAATTGCGAACTATAGGTAATTAACTTTTAGTGCAAGTCTCATGATTAATTATTATCATTCAATTTGCAAACAAAATTCAAATTGATCGATTTAAATCGCTTCGTGAGAACGCAGCTCATAAATAACACGTGTGAATATAACATGTGAGTCTTTAATAATAAAGACTCGCGTGTTATATTCTGTCAAAAGTGGTTTTAGTCATAATGATAAAAATAACATTTCAAGGTTCCATAATGGCACAAGCATTTTTTTAGATCTGTTTTTGCTCTGACTCAGGTATTAACCAGACCCTGGCAGTTAACATTCCACAGACAGTGTGTCATTTTTTTATGAACAAAATATAATTGGTTCGAAAAAATACACGTTGTTGTCCGCAACAAAACTTTGTTTACTAAGATACCGACATAGTATTTTTTAACCGAATGGATACAAAATTATTCCACGCATTGCTTTTGAGATTTCATTAAAGATTTTGTTATTTCAATGTTACGAGTGTTCAGTTGTTTTAATTATAATGGAATTCAAGTACATGCTTTTAAAAAGGAAAGTGGTAAAATGTGAATATTATAAACACAGTAATGTTGTACTCAGTTATGTTTTAAAATACCGACTTTGTTACTGACTGTACCAATTCCACCCAACAAAAAAGTCAATAGTTCGTTATAGTCAATTTTATTTCGAAAGTCACATTAAAAACCCTCAATCCGACAAGTTCCAACAACATCGCTTATAATCTACTCATCTCTTTCCCACTCTCCAAATCTTCCCTTACTGCTTTCCTCTTCTCCTTCTTTCTACTATCTTCTAGAAGAGCGTATATTTCTTCTACAGTCTTGTCTTTCGTCTCTGGGACCCACATGACGGTATAGAAGGTACCAAGGAAGCAGACCATGGAGAACATGATGAAGACCCAGTGGATTCCCAGGAGTTTGAGGAGGGGGTCGTAGGCCTTCGTTTGGATGAAGTCGCTGAGAGCGTCTACGGAGCTGACGAAGGAAGTCACCATGCCACGGTGCTGGAAAAAGAAATGATTTATTAGATGATCGGATGGACACTACACTGGTAAGTTATGGTAAATCAAAAACGTGCCCTCGGCGTCAAAGTCTGTCATGTAGTCGAACCGTGGCATGCTGGGCACATTTTGGTTTGTCATCTATACATGACGTGGCGGTCAAAAGGTTAAGCATAGTAACACTAGCAGACGTTTATAAAAAGAAAGAAAAAGTAATTATTCTTACCTGAAACGAGAATAGCTCTGAAGTAATAACATAGGGCACAGGCTGGTACCCTGCAGCATCCGCGAAGATGCACAGACACATGGCGAGCACCGGCAACCAGCCAGGCAGCCAGATGTTCATCGAGGTGATGTAGAACCAGGCTCCTAATGCCAGCATTGACACTCCAGTCGCTAGAGAGGTACCGGCTAGCAGCCACTGGAAGGAAAGAAGATAGAGGTTTTATTCTATTGTAAATTATCATTGTACATGTTAAATTAAGTATATAGAGGTATGAGGAATCGGGTGGAAAGTTTCTCATCCTCAATAGAGAAGGGAGGATCCTGCGACCAGACGGGTGTTAAGTCTGTGCTATGTTTATACAGGATGTGAGGGACATCGACGCGCCACCTGTTACAATGGATTCAGAAAAGCTTATCAAAACAGCAGTTTTTTAGGGTTCCGTACCCAAAGGGTAAAAACGGGACCCTATTACTAAGACTCTGCTGTCCGTCTGTCAACAGGCTGTATCTCATGAACCGTGATGTAGACAGTTCAAATTTTCACAGATGATGTATTTCTGTTGCCGCTATGACAACAAATACTAAAACCAGAATAAAATAAATATTTAATAAATATTTTATTTATTTTTCCCATAGAACAAACATGTTTTTTTCGGCGTTTTTGCCTTGTGGTACGGAACCCTTCGTGTGCGAGTCCGACTCGCACTTGGCCAGTTTTTTTTATAACCTACAAAATTACTACGCTAAGGGTCTAGAATCATGTGCTAAATGCATGGTCACAGTGCCTGCCATCCTGTAGCTAATCGCACGAAAAACTTTGCTTGCGCGATGCAGGATTTTGTGTGACATAAGTGAGGTGCGTAGTTCGCATGTTGCGTTGTAGATGCCGCCACAAGAATGTTTGGTATCACTTTGTTCGCGAACCACCTGTGCTCAATGCATTTGCTTGGTCGTAGCGGCCGTTTCTATGCAAACACAGAGGAGATGCGCAGGGCGCAAATGGTGTGCAAACATAGTGGATACCACGCTTTGTAACATATTGTTTACCATGTGTGTATAGTAATTTTCTACTCATGTTTTGGACCAATAAATGATCTTGTTTCCTTGTACCTTTATGAGTTCTGTACGTAAATGCATACGAAGAACTAGTACTTAATGAATTCTTCGAATCAATTGTCGTGTCTCGCGAAGCCACAACATGCTCATAAAAAATGCCTACTCCGATTTCGAATCCGTCTGTACATCGTCGTAATTATAGTCATCATTTGGAAGCCTATGTTCATACGTAGTAGTGGTTACTTCGACATAATATTGTATTATTAACTTTTCGTCATAATACCATGCGTTTTCCCATAAAAAATGTAGAGAAGTACCAGAAGATAGAAGAAAAGAAGAAGTAGAAGATTCTATCTCCTTGATACAAAAGTATTATAAAAAATTATACGTGTGTTGGCAAACATCCAAAAAAAGTGCCGAGGTAATGAAGCTCGGCGAGTCTCAAGGAATTGATTTGAAAACTTCTTGGAAACCACTACTAAGTTAATCAGAAAAAAAAAACTTAAGGAGTACGAATCCATATTTCCCGCTTCCTTGGTCTCCATAGCAAGCAGGCCAGAAAATACCAAGGCCACAGGCCCAAAGGGTCTCTTACAAAGCCTGCCTACAGCCCGGCTATGCTTTGCTATGCTTTGTAAACAAGCAGACTATAAATTAGAAGATTATGTCCAAGATAAGAACGCTTGGAAACATGCTGGTCCTGCTCCATAGGACAATCTGGAGCCTAGACAAAATCAAACTGGTTGCTAATTTAATTGTAAATTTATACTTTTTTTGACATTGACTTACATTCTGTAAGTTCTACTTTAACTCACACCCTGACTTATTATTTGTAATTTTTTTTTTTTATGAAAATCGTTTACTTTCACCATGTTTGTAAATATGTGAGCACCATGTATCTATCAGATAATTAATTTATATGTCATGGTTTCATTTTTTAGTCTTTTACCTATTGTGGTATAGTAATTTTATTTTAGGTGCATCGTGTTCACATATTATTATTATATAATTAATGTATGCAAAATTTTGTAAAATATTTTAAAAGAGTAACGGTGGAGTTTCTTGCCCGTTCTTCTCCATACGAAAACTACCTTTTGGAATGGGCGACTAGAATCAATTCTATTTGTTGTAATTTCTGACGTTCAAAAGTGCCTTTTATGTGCCTATTTGAAATAAATGCTTTGACTTTGACTTTGCCCAGTTGCTTAACACCAAGCAAGAATTATAATGTCGCAATGACTTGAATTGAACACCTTGCGCTCAGTATTTCTTGCTTGCTCTCATGGAAAAACGGTCTGTGTATATTTTTCAAGATATCTCACCTTTCTCCCAGTCTGTTCCACAATACAACTGGCCACTATGCTGCCTAGCAGCTGAATAGCCCCCACCACGATCGTCTGCTTGTTCGGCGACAGCTTCAGACTGATGGACTCCGAAGCCTGTTCAAAGATGGAGCCAGCATACATAAGGACCACCAGGTAGCCGCAGGTCTCTTGGGACAGCATCACGTTGAGGGAGATCCGGAAAGCTTTGAAAGTCGTCTTGTCTTGTACTGGAATGAGATTTTGGAAATGTTAGGTGCGTTGTTTTTTATAAGGTAAGAGTATGAATAAACATGGATTAAATAAAAAGAGTATAAAAAAAAAGGATTTTAGGATTTTTTTTAGGTAACGAAAGTCACCGTAACATTAGGGTACTTACACGGTACACCTAAAATAACGCCTGAATAAAAAAGTGCGCTGTTCAATTTACAACATTCGGCGCTGATTTAGTTGTCCTAAATGATAAAAAACGCTGTTTTTTTTTAACGCGGCGGGCGTTAAAAAAACAGCGTTCTTTTATCATTTAGGACAACTAAATAAAAAAAGCACGCTGGATTTTCAACGCCATTGTAAAACAGGTAAAGTAGAGTCTAAAAACTTTTTTCAAATTCTGTTTATTTTTAAACAAATACTCGTATGCATACTTGGAAGTCATACAAAAGCACAGAATATGACGATGATTGCATCATAGCCTACTTAGACCTTTGACAATCGTTACAGTTAGTCAGAAGACCATAAATCTGAAACCAGTTTTACTAAGGGGTATCGTATTACTCAGTAACTGGGTCGTGGAGGTTAGGTAGGCAGTCGCTCCATGTAAAATAATAATATCAGCTGCATCCGGTTAGACTGGAAGCCGACCCCAACATTACTGGGCAAAGCTAGGCAGATGATGATTTAGTAGTTTACACAAGTAAAGCCCAGAATACACATGAATGTAACTGCCATTCACGTTGCACATCATGCCACTATATGGAATTCATCAATCAGAAGTTGTTATGGCGTTGTTATACGTGACAACTTGAGAACCTCCTCCTGTTTTTCGTCGTTTATAAATACTGGTATTCAGCTGCGTCCGGTTAGACTGGAAGCCCACTCCAACATAGTTAAGAAAAGGTTAGGCAGACGATGACGATTGCATCATAGTCTAAATCTGGGTAAGTTCAAAGTTCGTCTTCAAATCAATAATTTGAGGCAGACAAATGACCTCTGCATTCTATGAAATGATTGTACGCAAAGAATAATTATTGTTTTTGTTGGAACTTGTTTTTGGGTGGTTTTTTCCTGATGTATTTATACTTGGAATCCAAACTGTGGATACTTATAATTATAACGTATTTCATTAACACATGCCGCAGGTGTTATAGAGAAAATATCTGTCTGTCTGTCTGTTAGTCACTGTATCTCGAAAACGACTTGTCCGATTTACATATATAGGTACTAATAATGAAGCTGAAGAGTTTGTTTGAACGCGCTAATCTCTGTGTGCAAGTATTTCCTTTTTTTTTTTGATATTTTACCTTTTTATACCTTTTGTTTATTATTTTTCTACCTTTTGGTTTTTACTTTTGATTGACAGATTATATATACTTTTGTTTTACTACCAAGAATCAGCGCATTGTTATTTATATTTAAGTAGTTAATACTTTGGAAATACCATCCGTTGTATTTGGAAAATTCTTTTTGCATTTGATAGCCCAATTTTTGAGGAAGGCTGTAGGCTTTTTAACATCCTTATGAGCCGAGCAAAATGTAAAAAAAAGTCAGAATGCTAAGCGGACACAAAGTAATAGCGCGGCCAATGCGATGCGACGCGGTGGGTCGGAGGCCGATGGCCGATGACCAAAACTACAAACGTAGTTCACAGGGAAATATTATACAAATGTGGCTGTTCAAAATAAAAATATTTTATATCACATAACTACATGGGTAGGTACTCATTGGTACTTATGAAATGTCAGAAGCTAGGTGTACGGTTCCAATTAGTCGTTTCTATGAAGAAGAGCCGGCAAGAAACTCCACGGTTACTCTTTTAAAAATAATTGGCTTTTACAAGGTTTTCAAATTACATTGTTAATGGGTATGGGTGGACAGTGTTCCCTACACCATGTGTTATTTTAGTATATTGTGGTGTCTTACGACTTCCACGCGAACGAAGTCGCTGGTACAAGCATGTTGTTGAGGATAAGAACGTTGTCTTTTTATGCACAAATGGTCAGGTTTTAAAACTGGAACATTGCGAAAGCTTCTACAGTTTAAAAAAACTGGTTTCAAGCTATAAATAAAAATGTGTTTTGGTTTTTTATTATTTATTTTGAATTGAATCGAGAATTTTATATAAAAACGATAAAATGACGTCGTATCGTATATTTTATAGTCCTATAAAAACAACAGTAACAAAAAATCAATGATAACTGACTCCTGCCACCGTCTTCTGAAATTAAAGTTAATTTTCAGTTCGTAGTGTTTTTTTTGGAAGTCGGTTGTTTTTTTTTGCGTAATTGTTGTTGTTGGTTCGTTGTTAATTTGTATACTACTACTTGCCATGTAAACAATAGTGACAGAAAGATTTATAACATCATCAAGATACACAAAGTGGATTAATTACGTATTATAGAGGCTAACTCAAAAACTACCAAAAAATAAATTAAGAAAATTTGTATGGGACCACCGCGCGAGTTTCCCCTAGGTTCCAATCCAGACAGCCGCTTTACTTTGTGTAAGTTACATCATCACAATTCCTCTTAAAACGTTGGGAAAATATCGTGAGGAAACCGGCATGTCCTAGATGTCACATGTCATTTATTTCGACATGTGACATCTACTAACCCGCACTGGGCTCGCGTGGTAGATTACAGCACACTCCATCTCGAAGAGAGAAGGCTGTAGCCCCAATAGTGGGAACTGATTATCCTTCTCCTTCTCTTATCTAACTGAATTTTCTATTACCTAATCAAAAACCAACCTACCAACATATTTCTGAATCATGATCAAACATTATGAAAATTGAAAAGCCATTAAAATTTCCATAAGAACATCTACGCGATTAAATATTTCACTCTCCTTCCTTGCAAGTAAAGAAGCTGTTAAGACGAACGTTCCCATCGTTTACATAATCTATAACTATTATATTAATAGCCCATCTTGTTCTTGTTTAAACGCCAGCGAAAATCCAGCTAATTAAATAAACATTAACCATTCGCAGAAACCGTTTTAAAGTTATTTGCATACCAAAGTCTTGAAATAAAATGAAATATTGCAATACAGTGTAAGAAATATGATACTGGTTTCAACGATGATCGATTATCATACAGGGCTATGCACCGACTGGGTGCCAATTGGGACCATAAATATACTTAACTTACGGTAACTGCAATATCCATTTGTCACAAGGTTTTATCTCAGTAACGGTAGAAGATAGATAACATTTTTTTTTACTTTTTGACCGCCACACGTCAAAAAATCAAAATCAATCAATCAATCCTCGGCGTCAAAGTCTGTAATGTAGTCAAACCGTGGCGTGCTGGGCACATTTTGGTTTGTCATCTATACACAACACAACGCATTTATGTCAATTAAATAACTTAGGTACAGGCACTTTTGAATTGACAAGGGGTCGGTCAATCAGAATGATCAAGCTAGTTGCCTATTCAAAAGCGTAGTAGGTTTCCTCTCTATGAAGAAGAACGGGCACGAAACTCCTTGGAGACTCTTTTCTAAAGAAAAAATATTTATAACTCTGCGTTTTTCTTAGGTCAATTCTTTTTACGACCTCTTTTTTTTTACAGTATGGGAAATTATCAAATGACCCCTCCCGCTCTGGGTGGAGTGGAAGGGAGTGTCAGACTCTTTTTTACGATCTCTGGTTTTACTTTGATCGCAATTATGGGTTCAAGGTTCTAGTAAATACAGCCTCATTATGCCTTCTATGGAGGACTGCTATCCCTACGATTGTCTCGTCACTGTCTGTCCGACACAAAGGTAAAACTAGCCAGTTGTGTCCCACACTGCGTGTTGGACGTAAAAAGTATGTAATTTTAACATTAAATCGATCCGAACCCTCAATGCATCGTAGGTTCCCCCCTTGGCCTATGCCGATTCGATTGCTTTTAAAGAAGGGTAATGTCTTCTAAGTGTATACATGTTTGTCCATTATTATGTTTTATTAATTTTTGCCATAGCTGCACTTTTGCGTTTGATGATGAACTCTTAATTTTTAATCCAGCAGTAGTTTTATCGAGTCGTGGGTCTCCTGGCTACATAATAACAGCTACACAGGTCGATCGATCAGGTTAAGCTACGCTTGCCGCGGTTGGTCTATGGATGTGTCATCATCTTTATATACCGAGACCCCAGTCTTACCAAGGGGTATCGTATTATGGGTTGTGGAGGTCAGATAGGCAGTCGCTCCATGTAAAATACTGGTACTTAGCTGCATCCGGTTAGACTGGAAGCCGACCCCAACATACTTATTTGGGAAAAGGCTAGGCAGATGAGTAGTTTTAAGCGCGTTAAATGCGTTTTGCGCTAAACATAAATTTAAAACATCATTCTGTCTCTATATCCTTTAAAAGTATTGGCAGAAACAGACCGATACGATGTCTTAAATAAATTTAGCGCTAAACGTATTTAGTGATTTGTGATGCAAGCGGACCTAAGTTCTTATCCTTATTCAGTAACCAACAGATGAGTAACCTGTTAGTATGAAGCCTTGCTACATTTGTAAGCTCGTAATGAAATATTATCCGGCCAAGAGTTATAAATGAACACAAGCCAGGCCTGCGGACGGAGAGTAATGTGTATCTCACCGTCCGATCAGGACGAGCGGTGCTATTCTGTAAAAACCTCGCCGTGAAAACTTAGGTGAAGTGAGCGTGGAGTGGTCTGTTAATAGTGTCAATTCCTAGCAAAAACAAACTCAATTCAACTAAGTTTTCACGGTGAGATTTTTACATAATCCACCGGCAGGCCCGTGCCGGACGGCGCGTACGTGTTCCACGCGCGCCTCAAAGAGATTTCAGCACCAGTGAAGGGGCCCGTTAGGGCCGAAGCCTGCCGGGTCAGCGGGATTGTCCGCTGCCCCGGAACATAAAGGGCTAAGGAAGGAACACGGGTGGGTTTTAGTCAGTAAGAGTCTGACACTCCCTTCCTCTCCACCCAGAGCGGGAGGGGTCATTTGATGACTTCCCATCCTGAAAAAAAAAGGCCCCTGGTCCTTTGTACTATGGCCACCTGTTGGTCTGCCAGCACTATCCTTTTGTTTGGAGAATAAAAAGCTTGATATAAGGTAATGTGAATATCCCTTTATTAAATTAATAAAAAGGTCTGTAATCAGTCCTCCACCCAGAGCGGAATTTGATGATTTGCCAACCACAAAAAAAAAATCTGACTGCAGAATGTGAACGTACCCTTTTTGGAATTATTCAACTGTGCTTTGATTGGTATCAGGTTTTGAGAGTGTAAAGGATGTTGTTTTATCAATATCCTGTTACGTGTTAAATTGTATGCAGTCTTGGTTTAGTGTCCGACGAATTTCGTCTCCTTGACTCCGTTGGAGTAGCTTGATATTGTGGTGACGCGTGTGCTGGATCAGTCGGTTCCCTAAAAAATGATTGAGCTGGTTGGTTCTGATCCACGCGTCATGTTCGTGAATGGGCGCCGTCGATTGAAACTCGTCAATTCGTCATCTCTTAACTACCAGAGCTTATTTTTAATCTCATATTTTGAATTGTTTCTTCATTTTATTTTTTTACATTGTTCTCACATAAAGAAGCAACAAGAATAATGTACCCAGGATTTTGTAATATCTTGATTTAAAAGAGTTTCCTTGGAGTTTCATGCCCGTTATTCTCTATAGAGATATATGTTTTGGAATGGGCAACAAGCTTCAACTTTCTGACTAACTGACCGACTCTTTGACTTTTCACAATGTCGCAGAGAATTGACTTGATTGTCATGGAAATTCCATGTGCGACTCTTCTCAGTATGGACACTTTTTCGAGCTACGATTTAAATCTTTGGGAAAACGGAATATCCATTGTTAAGGAGAAAAGTATTCTAAATAAAAGAGGCGATCTCCTGATAAGGCAACGTTAATTCTTACTTTGACCGATGGTCGTTGAGTAGCAGATTTCAATCTGATATTCTGAGAGTGAATGAAATTTTTTTGTAGCAGGTTACGGTGCTTTAGGCAAAGCTAACCTGAACGGCTATTTAATTTAATACAATGATGCAGATGGAACCAAAGACTGTTATAGCAGAATACAGATTTGATTAAACTATCAATTAAGTACCGGGAATAATTAGAAATATCAGGTAATTTGACAAATCATTTCTATTTGAGACGCGTACCGCAAGGGTTGGATCGAGGTGACTTTGGAAAAGAAAGTCTGGAAGGATTTGGGAGACGCTTTTGCTCAGCTCAGCAGTGGGACAGTGTAGGCTAACTTTACAAAAAAAAACAACAACAACAACAAACCAACAACAACAACAACCAACAACAACAACCAACTACCTTTAAAAAACAGATTTACAGCTGTATTAAGGCTCCTACAAAAAGGCGCGACGCGCGACGCGAATCGCGCGCGACACGAAGGTACCTACCGCTCGTTGCGCGACTTGCGGTGCCTTTTTGTCGCGCGCGATTTTATCGCGTGTCGCGCCTGTTTGAAGGAGCCTTTAAGCTCTGCAACTAAACGATTAGTTGTCCATTTCTAAACTAAATGGTTTCCAACAGCCATGTTGATACAAGAAAGGTTTCAACATAAGTGCAGCCTGTGTTTTCGTCGCGTGCCACAGCTCATTACACGCGGCGGTAAATATGTCTCGACGAGTGAGAGCAATTCGTGGAACTAAGGTGCAGGATCTTGACACGTTATCTGAGGGTAATTCTCGTAATTTTAAGAATGTTTAGAGTCTGATCTCAGTTTCAATTTGTCAAAAATACCTCTAATTTCCCTACATTTTTGACATTGATTGACGCTGAGATGAGATTGTGACTAGATTCTGAACGTTTTCATTGCGGATTTTGGCCTTCTGGTACAGATGTTCTATGTCACGAAGTCCGTTTGGCTATGAATGTTGTCAAGCGTGCACATGCACATTGTGATCAACAGAGACTCAACAATGGGTGAAGTAAAACGGTACACATTCGCGGAAATAGCCTCATGCGACGGCAGCAAGGGGCAGCCGCTGTGGGAGCGCGCTTGTCGGGATACGTCACTACTACAATCAAAGCCGAACGGACTTCGTGAAATAGAATATCTGTAACCGGCTTGCTCAAATTGTGGGGTGATTTTATTGGTTTATGATAAATTTAGCATGATTCAGGCCTTTAAAGGACCCTGATCGTGCACTTTGCCAGATTTTATTTAGATTTAATGCAGTAGATAATATGTATGAGCTTCTGGCCAACGTGCCGTAATGAGCAGAGTAACGACTCTGCACAGGAACCTACTACCTACGCTTTGGAATGGGCAACTAAATTCATCTTTCCGACTGACCGGTCCTTTGACAATTTCAAAAGTTCCTGTAATTGGTTTATTTGAAATATAAGTTGAGTTTATTTAAAGTTTCATTTGTTTTTAAGGATATCATCGCAGAATTGAACCTCAATACAATTTAGGACTGAATTCCTGTTACGCTGACGTCCGTCGCGTACGGTTGGTCGCGTACGGTCAGAACCAACATACGCGCCGCTGACGTTAGCGTCGCAGTATGGTACTATGTAGAGCACAATGTATATTCACACGCGCGACCGACGTACGCGACAGACGTCAGCGTAACAGGTATTCAGGCCTTAGTTTCAAAGATATACTTTGAAAATAACATCAAGTGTTAGTCTGATGATGACACCAGGCTTACAGAAGACAAGCTCTAAACTATAAGTGGTCACATTACTGAGGATTGTTCATTTATTAGCAGATTTACGGGTGATCTTTTCATGACAAGATTTATGTATGTGTCATCGGAACATTATGTTTAGAAACTAGCTCTTACAATGTAAGGCGTAGGTATCTTTTACAATAACATTGTGAAACTTGTTAAAGGTACAATATTGTCGTCACCTGAGGGGGACGGGGAACTTTCTGTGGTTTTGCTTTTCTTAGGATGCAATTAAATCCTCGTACCTAAGTATCTAAACACACTATGCCGAAGGTACGCGATCGAAGTTCGGTATGATTACGCCTGCAATGATATTTGAATTACTGACGACACATTTTACCGAAATTACGTTGCGTTATAGCGTACAGTCGAACTACGGGCGTAAGTTCAGCGGCAATTCGGCGGCAACGTATTCTGTAGAGCACACATTATACGCGACCGCAGTTCGGTTCGGTTCGACTGTTCTTAAGCTTCTGCGATTGCAATTTACAACTGTAAAATAGTCCATTTTCCGGATTTCGCACTTCAAAAGTAATAACGGAACCCTGACAGGATCACTTTGTTTTGCGTCTGTCTGTCCGGCTGTTTAGATAACACGACACGAAGTCACGACAGCGCTCGAGCGAGATACTGAATACACACAAGGTTGCGCAACTGAATGTCTGCCGCGTAAGTTCGGCGCATTTATGGTGTGTCATATCAACCGAATACGTCGAAACGTAAAATCAGCCGCGGAATTTCGGTCGTGTACCTTCGGCAAGGTGTGTTTGGACACAGTCGTGTGGTTGCAGGTGACTACTTAAACTCTTCCTGTGGGTGACGTAAGTGTAGATACCTATTAATTTAGAGACTGTAACTGAAAACCCATTATTTTACAGAGTTACGAATTAAATGGTATTTTGCAGAGAGAATTTCATCACCACCGCTTTTAAAACGGTGAAGGAAAACATCGCGAGGGAACCGGCATGTCCTAGAACCAAAAACTCGAAGACGTGTGACATCTACCAACCCGCACTAGGCCCGCGGCGTGGTGTACCAACACCAGCAGTCCATCTCACAGAGAGGAGGCCTGTATCCCAGCGGTGGGAAAGTATCGGCTGATTATGTAACCGAAATACCTATTATTTAGCGTAGTTCGGAAATCAAGCCAGGATTGTTTAAGTATGTCAAGGATGGAACAGTATTGTCATACTGATTGCCAAGAAGAGTCGATTGTTTTTTGCATGCCCTTTTTCACTAACGCTCCTCGGCGACACCTATATGTTTGACTAAATAAAAGATTGCTGGTCGATTTTCAACTTTCACCGCGGAGTTTAGCGTTGAAAATCCAACAGCGCTATTTTACAGGTTAGTGAAAATGGGCATTAATCTTTTGGGCATCACCCAAGTTGCTATACCATACCCAGTTAAATCCTTCCGTGGTCGTTAAGGGTTAAGATTCTGTCGTCCTACCTGTGATAATAAAGGATTCTTAATGATAAAGCAACTGCTTACCTATGCTCTTCCAGGTGGCTTTCTTCATACTCCTGGCGTGTTCCTCTTCCCTTTCCAGCTGCTGTATAGCTTCCTCCAGGTCTTTGTCATCTGTTGTGGTGTTCCGCAGCCAAGCTAATGCTGCACGGGCTTCCTGTAACGACATCAAGATTTATTTAATTGTTTTTTTTGCTCAACTACGCAACATATGTATTATGTAGGTATTTAAAGTGTTTACATAATTTTAAAAGCTAACAGTCTTAAAATAATAATAATAATATGTACAAGTATATAAAAAAAGGGGAAATAATCAAAGGGCATCAAAAAATTCGTCCGCATCGCTGTCAACAGGAAACGTGCCCAAAAGACTAGCAGCATTGCCACGTTGTATGGCAATGCTGATTCTTTGGCCAAAAAATAGGCCAGCTCTCTGGTCACGTGAAGAGTCGACTAACCACTTGGCGATGTCTCGAAATACTAAGTGGGCACTCGGGTCCCATGGCCCTAGTGTTTCAACCCCAAACGGCTCAAACATGATATCCAATCCATTGCTTCATACTCTTGCGTAAAGAACGCAATGAATGTTGTTGTACTGTCAAAATGAAAGCCTACTGGTCACTGGAGTAGTTTTTATTGATATCCATACCACAATGGTACACCACGGACTACCTACAATGCGTGCCACGTAAGAAGAGACTTGACCCCGCCTCCCCCGCCTCTTTCCGCCGCCCCTATGACGTCCGGTCCCGTCCCGCACTCAGACCTCATACCGCTAAAGATACCTAAAATCGTGTTCTGCGCATGTCAGACCACGTGGTGTGTCAAGTCTCTTCTTACGTGGCACGCACTGTACAGTAATGTCTGTTCTTCCCCTTTTTAAATCCATCCAAAGGTTGTCTTTAAAAAATCGCTGTTAGCGATAAGACCGCTCATTGTGTCACCCTTTGTACAGTTTCTATATTTATGTCTGTAATTTATATGGTGTACGGTCAGCATCAAAAGTCGATTAACACTTCAGTTTTTTTAATCTCAGTTATTGAGCAAAATATTTGTTCGAAATAGCAGCAGAAGTATAATGCGTTTCTGAACAAATATTTTGCTCAACAACTGAGATTTAAAAAACTGAAGGGTTAATATTTTGCTTAATAACCGAGATTAAAAAACTTAAGTGTTAATCGACTTTTGATGCTGACTGTACATAATAAAGAGTATTCTATTCTATTCTATTATAGATGAAAAAGACTATGGAAGAAGATGTATGAATTAATAAATAAGTTCATCGTTCTAAGTGCATGTTACCATTGCTACGTACTCTAAATAATCTGTGGATGTTGTCATAAGGTAGGTAAAGGTAGCAAGCATTACCTGCTCGATTAAACCACTTTAAAAGGAGGTAAAATCTTATGTAACCTATGTGGTTTTTCATAAAAACACAGAACATAATCTTTTACAATCATTTTCTATGGGAATCCCCGCGGGTCAACCTACACTTTGTAGTAATTATGTTTTGTACAGATACCTATATTATTATATAAGTAATATAACGCTAAAAGGTTTGTTTGTTTTTTTGAATGCACTCTCTGGAACTACCTGTCGGATATCTCGGAATCTCTGGAACTACCTGCCGGATATCTCGGAATCTCTGGAACTAACTGCCGGATATCTCGGAATCTCTTGAACTACCGGCCGGATATCTCGGAATCTCTGGAACTACCTGCCGGATATCTCGGAATCTCTGGAACTATCTGCCGGATATCTCGGAATCTCTGGAACTACCTGTCGGATTTTTTTTTTTTTCGGAAATTCTCGGCACATTAGTGTATTTTCGTTAGCTGATTATTTTTCTTGTAAGTATCCATGCGTTTTTCTTATATTTTTTTAATATCGTCCTTATTTTGGTGGTCTGAATGATTCCTAAAAGTTTGTCCATTTATTTTAATGGGACCTTATATATATAGGTTCTTACCTTAATCTTCCCCTGTTTTACCAAAAACACAGGGGTCTCCGGCATAGCGATGAAAGCAACGAGAAAGATGGCGGGCACGGCAGTGCAGAGCCATAGCACTACGTCGAAGGACAGCATATCGCCTGCCACATAGACTACCAGATAGCCTAAGTTTTGAGACAGGATGAAGAGGGAGCCTAGAGCGCCCCGGATGTTGTCTGATGCTATCTGTGGACAAAATTGAAGATTAGTTTGGTTTGGTAAAGATGGAAATAAGTCGTTTCAACCATATTCAGGGATATCGATGCGCAACCTGTTACCATGAATTCAGTATCTACATGATTCTGAACCCTTTTGTTACATTTAATTTAATTTCATCTTTTGTCCAGTTTTTATTATGTGATTTAACCTAATTTTATGATTGTATGACATGTGTAATTACAAATATTGACTAATAACTTGTATGTGTGGTGCAAACTGTTATAATAAGTTGTTACTAATAAATAAATAAATAAAAAAAAAATTACCCCGTAGGTATTGCACTTTTCTATGAAACAACTGTTTTTTTTTATAGCTAAAGTTTTCTATGGTCGGTGATGTCGCACTAGATAAAATTTCAATGTTTGGAAGAGGTGCTTACCTTTTTTCTTTTTTAGTGTGTCTGACACTACGAACATAATGTTTTTTTATTTTATTCAATCAAGTTTTAATTGTTGAATACTTCAATATTAAATACCTTTTCCTGTTTGGTAGTAAATTTTTATTAATCTCTTAAATAAATTGTAAACTATAGTTTTGTATAATTTAGAAGCATTTTTTTTTTTATTTTGTAAATGTTAGATGTATCCGTTTATTATGATTTTTTGATGTTGACTTGAAAGAGCATGGCAGTTGAGAACGTGTCATGCTCACTTAAATGTCTCACTGATGGTAGCGCGTGTGTTGGATCATTCGGTTTCCCACAAATTGGTTGAGCTGGATCTGCTGGATGGTGCTGATCTACACGTCATGTTCGTGAACGGGCGTCGTCGGTTGAGGCTGGTCATCTCTTAACTGCCAAGGCTTATTTTTAATCTTATATTTTGAATTGTTTCTTTATTTGTGTCTTTTTTTTTTACATTGTTCTCACGTATAGAAGCAACAAGAATAATCTACCCAGGATTTTGTAATAACTTGATTTAAAAGAGTGTCCATGGAGTTTTTTGCCCGTTCTTCTCCATAGAGATCTACGTTTTGGTATGGACAACTAGCTTCAACTTTCTGACCAACTGACAGACTATTTAATTTTGACAATTCAAAAGTGCCTGTACATGGTTTAATTAAAATAAATGCTTTGAGTTGAGTTGAGAGTAAACCGACATCCACCTATCATTGACATTGTCACTGACAAACAAGGTAAACACTTATATCCAACTGTGAATCGTCATAACTTTCCTCGAACGTCACACACCAAAGGATATTACTCGTTACGAACACACCTATTACAAAACTATGACATCTCCCTCTCTTCTGAAATCATAGCCAAACTTCCCGTTTACCAAGCTTTTAATCTCCCAATGACTAAAATGCTATGACGAAGTTTCAAAACCGCAAAAACAATTGGAAATTAATTTATCTTGCTTCTAATGCGTAGTAAAGATGATTAACTTCAGGTAATAATGAGAGGATATTCCTGAATTGTTTACGTATAAGAAATATCTACCATTCCTTTTTTATGAATAAATTTTAATATACCTGTTGTCGAAATCGTATTATATGTACCATAGAAATGTAAAAAACTTCTAATATCTAGAATAGGTATATACGTACGGGCATCGGTCTTTCCCCGAAAAAATGACGTAATTATTTGTAGCTTTGTGGTCACCTGGGCATCAATGTTGCATATAGGTAACAAGACTTTTTTTTCTTAGGAAAAAAATGTCTGTAGTCGAGCTACGAAGTATCTAGTAGTTCTACAAATTCGCAACGAACTGTGGTCCAACTTTACCGTATAATTTTGACTAGCTACGCCCCGCGGTTTTACCCGCATAATTCTCGATCCTGTGAGAATATCGGGATAAAAAGTATCCTATATCCTAATCCAGCTCATGAGTCTACCCATGTGTCAAATATCATCCAAATCTGTTCAAAGCGGCTCCTACAAACAGGCGCGACACGACACGCCACACAAAGGCACCGCAAGTCGCGCAACGAGCGGTGTCTTTGTGTCCGCGCGCGATTCGCGTCGCGCGTCGCGCCTGTTTGTAGGAGCCTTTACAAACAAACATAAATATATACACAAATCTTTTCTTTTTATAATATTAGTTAAGATACCACACTTTCTTGATTTTTAGACTGTAGTTTAGATAATCTGGCAAATCATTTTAAGTATAGCCTTACCATCAATTTATAATCGTTTGAACTTTGGCTGTCTTTGCGGCAGATTTTTGATGGAGCTTTTGTATGAATCTTACAGTATACCTACATATAGGTATATATCTTCAACGAAGATGTTGTCTCAAACAAAGTCTCAGGGTAATGCGTGCTACTTACCTCCTTCAAATATAACGGTATGACGACATAGCAGCCTGCGCAGGCGAGCCCGGCGACTGCGCGAGATGTGATCAGCGCCCATGGAGCGAGAGAAAACAGGGTTATGGTCCAGCTTATCTGTGGAATACGGGTTAATTAGTGATACTATCAAAAGTATTGCATAAGGACAAAAGGCAAGGACTCTTTTGACTAAAAACTCAGTAAAAAGTCAGTTATTTTGGCGCAGAATACAGAGGTCGCCAGATATGTGATATTTATTTATTTAATACTTCCAGGACCGAAATGTACAGAGGCGGACTCAATGCCATGGGCATTTTCTACCAGTCAACCTTTGGGCGATGCAGAGACAAATAGTGGTAGACGCAATAGCAAAAAAAATGAGGAATAAATATGTATTTAAATATAAAGGTACACATATACCTATTACAAAGTATACATCATATAATAAATATCTAATTCAAAATAAGCACAAGTAATTACACTAATATTATAAAGGGGAAAGTTTGTGAGTGTGTGTGTGTGTGTGTTTATATGTTTGTTACTTCTTCACGCTCAACCGGCTTTACCAATTTTGATAAATTTTGGTATGGAGGTAGCTGACGCCCTGGATTAACATATAGGCTAATTTTTATCCCGATATCCCCACTTATGCGGGTTACACCGCGGGGCGCAGCTAGTTATATATAAATACATGAATATACTAAAACAAATAAGCCAAACAATGGGAAAATATTAACGTTGTGATGATATTGACAGCTTCTTACGAGCTTATTGGTATGAGATCCAAATTCAAGTGTTCTGCTTATAGCAGCATAGAGCATGTAACCTTTTAAGAGACGGAACTTAGAACATTCAGTTTGTGAGAAATTGTTAACCTTCTTTAGCCAACCGCATAAAGAAAACATAGCTACCAACATGAAAATTCTAAGTAGCACTGACAATGACAATCATGACGTTGACGGGAAGAACTGTCATAAATAGGGATGCGCAACGCATCGTATAGAAATCAAAAATCTTATCGATATTTAGAGTTCATCGATATCGATGAAATGCATACTACGCAAATAATAGTGAGGTTCCAAAACGAATTTATTTTATTATAAAAATTGGTAAAATAAAACACTGATTTAAATGATTTCTGTATTTATCTACTATGTATATTTATTTATGTAAATTACTAGCGACCCGCCCCCGTTTCGCACGGGTAGCCTGATCGCTACCAAAATTCACAGGATCACCCGCTGGGTTAATCTGATGATTGCCTGAAGATTTCATAAAAATCGCTCCAGCCGTTGCTGCTCATGTAGTTTCTCTATTGGTAGATGCACCAGTTCTTCATTACCAACTGTTTTTAGCCACTCTCGACATCTGGAAGGTACAAAATATAAAAGGTTACTTCTAACTGACTATGTTTGCCTGATGTGAATTTATTTAGTGTGATTTATAGCTAAGAAAACACCGAATTTACACTATCAGATAACTAAATGGAATTGACTATTATACTTAGAATAGAAATTCTAGATTTATTTACATACATAATGGTGTCACAGGTAGATAATGTCTTAGACTGTCCAACCCATTTCTTTAGCAGTCAACCTACTTAGACTAAATTAAATTACAATTTACGGTCAGTACATTAGACAAATAGGTAGGTATTACTGAAGGCACAAATGTTTTAAAACATTTCTTTATTAGAGTTTCAGCTAATCTTGATTGATGGCTTGAGGGTCGTATTACGGAATTTGAATGATGCTATTAATTTACAATGAGGTAGTGCTATGTGAGCATAAGATCACATTAACACTATGTAGGTAAAACTCACCGGTTTGGATCCAGTGGAAACTTGGAAAAAAACAAATTATTTCCAATATGCCAGGCCTCCTTGATGCCGCAAACATCACATTTTCTGTGACCCTTACTCATGATGGTTCACAAACTAGAGTCACTGTCTCGTTATTATATAGTAATAATAACAATAAAATCATTTACACTAATAGTCAATATCTCAATAAAACTGTGTGAGGATGACACGGAGAAGCAGATCGCCCCTAAGACGACCCACTGACCAGATGCTCGACTCAACGTTAACACAATCACAGAAATTATTCGGATTTAATAAGTTGTATTCCCAAATCTTACAGAAAAAGGAAAAAAAAACAGAAAAATCACAACACGAAGCAAAGTGACGCGAAGGCAGACATGTTTGTTTCACTTCGTAGTGTAATGTTGGTCATCCTGAGATTCTGCGTTTGTTTCTGAATGTTGCATAAAGAAGGTTACAAATTCCATATAAAAATAATTTGTTCGGAGTTTCACAGGACTGTATAGCAGAATCTTACTACTAGATAGACAAACAACAAACATTTGTATGCCTGTCCATGGCATTTTAATTGGACTGTTATGATATTAAGTTATGTTAGTTGTTATGTTATTATTATTATTTATTAGTTTTAAGGTTTTTTAATATGTATTAGTTTACTATTGTATAAGATTATTTTGTGTATTTTACATATGGGCCTTAGTTGCCTGATAATAAAATGATTATTATTATTAACTAATAACCGTTCATTATTCCACTTTCTTTAAGAAGGATAATGGTGCCGATTCTGTTGTTCACAAAATTAACTAGGTAAATTAAAGTTCAGTGCATCTTTTTCTATCTATTTCATTAAGAAGAGGACAGAAGATAAATTTTAGTGAGTTTAGTCTTGTCAAATTAATCAGCGCCTGACGTAAATCAATGTAATTTTACTGAGCAAGTTTTTAATCACGTTTAAACTTGTATGGAGTAGCGTCAGGCGCTGATTAATTTGTCAGGATTAAAGTAACTAAAATTTATCTTCTGTCCTTTTCTTAATGAAATAGAAAGAAGAAGATGCACTGAACTTAAATTTAGTTTAGTTTGTGAACAAGGGAAACGGCATCAATGGTCATCAGCCGGTCGATTCTGTAAAAATCTCACCGTGAAAACTTAGGTGAAGTGAGTTTGTTTTTGCTAGGAATTGACACTATTGACAGCTCACTCCACGCTCACTTCACCTAAGTTTTCACGGTGAGATTTTTACAGAATCGCACCGCTGTTTAGTGGGTGGGGGGGGTTAAATCTTGGTTTTGTACGGCGTAATTCTGATAATTTCTCTTCCAATCGAAAACGTCAGTAGTTATTATATCTAGGTATAATACATATTGCACAATGCTCATGTATTAATTAATTGATTGATTGCATATCATAGTTGATCAAAGTGATCTAACCTGAAACAACAGATCAGTTTCAATAAGCGGCAATTGATACAGCTGCTAGTGAACCATATCTTACTACTGGTATTATCTGCGACGAGTGGTTACAACCGCTTTGGTACTTAACTAGCGTGATTTTAATTTGTAGGTTGGCTGTGTTTTGGAGGGCAATTCCATGATGGCGCAATATACAGGGTGGCAGCGACATCTTACATACGTTTTGACCGCATAGGTATTGCATTTTTGTAGGAAACAGCAGATTTAAAAAAAATAAGTGACGAAGGTTTCAACGCAATGGGTTCAGAATGATGTTCTGAATCCACGGTGGCGATTGCAGATAATATTCCAGCTTTAATAAGCTATGTTACGATTACAGGATATGGAGTCCTTTTGTAATTACATTCAGAGAACATTACATATACACAGTCAAAATTAATAATTAAAAGCTTTTCAAGCCTTTCGGGTCAGCGGGATTGTCCGAAAGGGTTACCGCTGGCCCGGAACATAAAGGGCGAAGGAAGGAACACGGGTGGGTTTTAGTCCGTAAGAGTCTGACACTCCCTTCCGCTCCACCCAGAGCGGGAGGAGTCATTTGATGATTTCCCATCCTAAAAAAAAAAAACTTTTAAGCTTTTCAACACTTACCACAAGCATCAACGCCGTCAAAAGAGTAGTAAACTTCCTTCCCCACCGATCAGCGAGGTCGCCAACCATGAACCCGCAGAAGATGGGGGGCATGAATGTAATAGCTGCCATCCACGATATAGTCTCGTCGCTGATTGGCTCCGGCGCCGGCCCGTCGGGAGACTGCAGGATTGGCGTCATGGGGGACTGCCAGCCCATCAGCATCCCGAAGTTTAGGGCTGGGATTGTGACTGTAACAAGGGAGAGAGCGTTTTAGAATACGCAATAAATACGCGTGGAGTAAGTGCGTCAGAAGACGAGGTACACGCCGAGGGTGCAGTTACTGGAGTCGCACCGCAACGTCAATTTCAAGGCGGTCGTGGTGTGCGTACCGAATTGTTATCTGCCCGTCGTCATGGAACAAGACTTCTGGCCGCAGGACGTGGTGTTCCGTCGCTTCCGCGGACCAGTACCACAGAACAGCACAAGAACAAGCTAGTGAAGTGAAGCCATAGATATCCGATGAGTGAAGTACTATTTTATAATAAAAATATGTATGTTTAGGTTAAGGTATTTATCTATGGGCCTATGTCGCTTGAAATAAATAATTGTGAGGCAAATGGAGACGTGGGTCGTCCTACAGTGCTATCACAGTTATTTGGTCTCTGACAGCAATCAAACAGCAACCATATTGTAACTAAAAAAAGGCTACTGCGATTTTGACAGTGATGCTATATCTGAGAAGAAAACTAACTGCGAAAGGACTGCAGAAAGAAATGGTCTTAGCGTGTACATACACGAAACGATCGGTTTGTTTTCTTTTAACGATTTATGTATTTCTATATTTCTTGAGGACGTAAGAGCCACAAACGGTATAATTTTCTTCAGATCTGAAGGAGGACCCATGTATCAGTCGGGTGCGTGTGAACGTTTAATATATGACAAGACGTGTAAAAGTTAATGGGGTATGGAATCTATCTATATATATTCAAAGTCCTGACTGACTGATATATCAACGCACAGCCTAAACCCTGGTCCTAGAGACATTTTGGAGGGTGTGTTCTTGGTAAAGAGTAGGTATCCACTAAGAAAGGGTTTTTCGAAATTCCACCCCTAAGAGGATGAATGGGGGGAGGATGAAATTTCCCGCGGACGAAGTCGCGGGCAGAAGCTAGTAGGATCTATGCAAAGACCGCAACTCGTGACGTAAAGTTATTGACTACCTAAGAATGTATTTGTGCGAATAGATTGGCAAATAAATCGACGACCCATAGACAACTACAACACCCCAGGTGCTTTGCTAATGAGTAACCAACCTTATTTACAGTAATTAAGTATTTAAATTAGTGATGTTCTTAAGAAAGTTCAGGTGCGTAATACTCGCAACCGGCGTGCGTGTATGACCTGATGTATGAACGTCAACGAGGCAAAAGGATTATGAGAGGATTTTAGCAGGTAGCGTTCTGTGGTTTCTGCTTACCTCTATGGGATGAAGGCGTGAGCTTATGTATGTGCTTGGAATTGTCAGAGTTGGTCAATCTTTACGTAAACTCACGCCGAGTGTGTGTATGTAAGTATTTAAATCCGCCAGTGATTGACGCACTACAGCCGCGGTGCTATTCTGTAAAAATCTCACCGTGAAAACTTAGGTGAAGTGAGCGTGGAGTGAGCTGTCAATAGTGTCAATTATTTTCTAGCACATGAAAGGCAAGGCTGTTTATCAGCAAGATATTACAAGACCCAAAAGTCATTCTAGAGATGTGCGCCAATCTTTACAAATCGCTTGTCGATTTTTTAGAAAAATACGAGGCGACTAGAGGATAGGAGGGGCCTCCAGGCGTGGATTGCTTAGGGCATCAAGTAGTCTTAATCGGCACTGGTAATACAATATCCCTTGGTAAAACTGGTTGTTGTTAGGCTTCTGACTACCCGCAACGACTGTCAAAGATCGACGAATGACAGCCGCGACCAACAGCTTAACGTGCTTTCCGAGGCACGGAGGAGTCTCGGTATGTAAAGATGGTCACCCATGAACAGACCAATCGCGGCAAGCGTAGCTTAACCTCAACGATCGACCTGTGCTGCAGTGCGATTCTGTAACCATCTCACCGTGAAAACTTAGGTGAAAAGTGAGCGTGGAGTGAATAGTGTCAATTCCTAGTAAAAATAAACTCACATCACCTAAGTTTTCACGGTGAGATTTTTACAGAATCGACCGGCTGTGCTGTGACATTTGTTTATTTAATACTTTAAACACACAAATGTACAGAGGCGGACTTATCATTTAGCCACGGTCCCTCAATATAGTTCAACATAGCACATTGCAATTGCCAACGACCATGGTCGTTAGTAATTGCATAGGATACTAAAGTAAATTATATAAACTGTAATATACAGAACCGGTATTAAATCAATCATGCTGATTCATTTATATTGATTTGTAGAACATTTATATTTGTTTTTATTGTCGTTTAATGACTCCGTAGCAACTTATATATGTACTGTAATTGCTTGCTGATGACTTAATTTGCATGCTAGTTGATTCTAGAGCAATTTATTGAAAGGGATATTGTCCACCTAGTTTGCTATGCTAAAATATTTTAATACAGGGTGAGTTTCTAACAATCGTCACTTTGGTAGCTAAGGTAATTCTTACAGCTAGAAATAATAGATGTAAAGCCTGATATACACGACTGTAGTATATCATAAGTTGAAGCAATATTTATAACAGTTGCAACATCAAAACAGTGTAGGCGATGCATGTCTGCATCGAGACTTCCCATAAAACAAATGACTATTTGTTGCTTTAATTTTATGGGTAAGTCTCATTAGTCACGGGCCAATGAGACCTTTTTGTCTCCTGCCGGGTCAGCGGGATTGTCCGAAAGGGTTACCGCTGGCCCGGCACATAAATATAAATACTATACTGATCGCAAAACACCAGTCTATGCTTGCTTCCTCGACCTTACGAAAGCGTTTGACCTGGTTTCCTATGATATCCTTTGGGATAAACTTAACAACACATCCCTGCCAAGCGAATGCATTCGTATTCTCAAATATTGGTACGGGAACCAGGTCAACGTAGTTCGATGGTCGGGAACGCTGTCTGAACCATACAGGTTGGAGTGCGGGGTGAGGCAAGGGGGGTTGACCTCACCAACGCTCTTCAACCTTTATGTAAACGCACTCATCGAGAGGCTGAGCAGCACGCATGTCGGATGTCATGTTGGTGGAGTCTGTGTGAATAACATAAGCTATGCAGACGACATGGTGCTGCTGAGCGCCTCGGTTTGTGGCTTGTCTAAGCTGCTCGGCGTTTGTGAGGAATATGCTCTCAGTCATGGTCTGCTCTATAACACCAAGAAAAGTGAGTGTATGGTTTTCCGGGCCAGGGGTAAATGTCCAGATAGTATCCCTAGCATCAAATTAAATAATGTACCGCTAAAAAGGGTTGACACCTTCAAATACCTTGGGCATCTGGTGACCTCTGACCTGAGAGACGATTCAGACATGGAGCGGGAACGTAGGGCGTTGTCTGTTAGAGCGAACATGATAGCCCGCAGGTTTGCACGATGCTCGAAGGAAGCAAAAAATACTCTTTTCCGAGCCTATTGCACCGGTTTTTATTCGAGCGCCCTGTGGGCTAACTATACGCAAAAACGGTACAACGCCCTACGAGTCCAATTCAACAATGCCTACAGGATGTTGTTGGGGTTGCCTCGGCACTGCAGTGCGTCGGGGATGTTCGCTGAGTCACGCATCGACTGCTTCTATGCGACGATGCGGAAACGGTGCACATCCTTGGTGCGCAGGGTCCGCGCCAGCTCCAACACCATCTTGAGGATGTTGGCTGAGAGATTCGACTGTCACTACATTAACCATTGTTGTATGCTTAATGTAGTGACAATAGCAAGAAAATGTGTTTTTTATTACTAACATAGTTTGTAAGTATAATATTGTTACTAACACTATGAGTCTTGTTGCTCGAAATAAATGATTATTATTATTATTATTATTATTATTATAAAGGGCTAAGGAAGGAACACGGGTGGGTTTTAGTCAGTAAGAGTCTGACATTCCCTTCCGCTCCACCTAAAGCGGACGGGGTCATTTGATGATATCCCATCTTGAAAATAAAAAGTCCTTTCTGTCTTGAATGTACAACTTGTAAGGTTCTTAAGCAATACGAGAGGCACCGCGTGCGAAAGCTAGTCCCAAGTCAATAATTAAGCCGGCAGGTGCATTGAGAATTCCGAACAGCTATTAGTTTACTAGCTAAGCTGTAAGTACGTATAAGCTAAGTACTTTATAGTTATTCTGTGGTATAAGCTAACTATGTCATTCGCTAAACTTATAAATATTACTGCTTGTTTAAATAATAATGAGTGTAGCTTGCGATGTCGTGTTACTGCACCTGGTAGGTTAGACAGATATCTAAAACTAGCAGTGCCTTGCGGTTTCACCCGCATGACATTTCAGCCGAAAGACGTCCACTGCTGGACATAGGCCTCCCCAAGCACCTCCACTTCGACCAGTTGTGTATTTCCCGCATCCTGCGGATTCCTGCGGCTTTCACAAGGATGACCTTGTGAAGGCCGCAGGAATCCGCTATCCGCCGAACGTGTGTAGATTTTATTGATCAAATAATGATTTATTTGATCAGTAAAATCTACACACGTTTGGTGTTGTGTAACTGATGAACTAGGATTTAGTTCTGATTGTTTGACTAAAACAATCACAGCTAAGAAAATAAGTTGACATAGGACAACCACCAACACTTTACCACAACAATATAGAACTAACCCTAACCTCTATCAAACACTCATTAACCATCGAATAAGGAATAAATTACATTCCATATCAGAAAGCACAATAGGAAACAGTGGACATTGATAAAAAGCTAATAAAATTTAACGACCACAATGTTTCGGGCTGTGTGACGTATGTATGTATTGTTAGTTCCTAGATTTGCATTTAACTCTTTATTGTCTTCGAAAGGTACAGACGCCAGCGCATCAAGCTATCCGAAACTGTCAAATTTTCCCAATCAACTTTGAACCTTATGCTTTAAAGTTGAAAATCTATTAAAGAAATTTGACAGATTGTAGTAGCTTGATGTGCTGGCGTCGGTACAATGACGGGTTTGATATTCTTCGATAGAGATCTCTCTATCTATTCTGCACCCTAATTGCGTCAGACGTTATCAATCTCAATCTGAATAATTTTGAAGGATATTACCAATCCATTGCTTCATATGTTCGAAAAATTTGTCTACTCAAGAACATAATTATCGCTATGAATGTTGTTGAACTGTCAAAATTAAAACCATTCCTACTGATAGTGTGTTACGCAATTATGCCGCTGACAGAACTTATTTGTTATTCTTAGTGTTTTTGGAAGGTAGTAAGAACGTTGCCGAAAGAAGACTGGTCGGTTTGTTAAGAAGGTAAAAAAAAATCGACGATCGACTAATCAATTGTATGCGCACCTCCACTGACTAAATAGTTTAGTTGTGTGGAATTCACGAGAAGTACACAACTCGACTAAACAGTTTAGTTTTAGTCGATGTAGAAGTAGTATGTATTCGCTAGGCCTTAGACGCCTGTGCTTGCTTTTGATACTCAAAAGATTTCTCACTTATTGTAGATCTTGAAAGAGGATATGTAAGCTTCAAGATCTAAGCCTTAATAAATTCAAATCATTCATTCAACGTAAGATTATGTTGAGGACAAAAAGGCTTGCGATTGAGCTGTTATATCATCTAGAATTGTGTATTCGTGCTACTCTTCACTCTTCTGCCATGCAGCAAGTTAAGTGTTGCAGTCAATTATTTCAATTAACGCAGAAAGATAAGGCTTTACTGCATTCTTTTAAAACCGTTTCCACTGATTGGCTCGCGGTCGGGGTCACTGCATTGATTAACGGATCTTAATGGATTTCAGTACAGCTGCTATATATGTGTATAAGTAGTTAGGTATATCTAGCTCCATTAGTGGGGGTTCATGGAAGGCTTCGACCTCCGGTGTGTATGCAGCAAAACGGTCTCTCCACGGTCTCCCTGCACTGCATGCCCTGTCACCTGCACACGTGAGGACTTTAATGGCTGCTTCAGCGAACGGTACTCGTGTTGCTGAATTTTGGGCCAAACCAATTAAAAAAACTTTTTTAATGTTATTTTTGCCATCAACACGCTAAGAAGAAGAATTTAGATAAGTATAGCAATTATTGTTGTTATAATTGCTATACTTACCTAAATTCGTCTTACTTAAATATCGGAAACTACACTTGAAGTTGTTGTAGATAATGAATAAATAGAACAAACTATGCAAAGGGATAGATAGGTCCAAATTCGAAAAAGATGTTAATTGAGGGATATACCCACATATAAAGGGTGTCCAGTGGAAATTTTTCAAATTTAAATTATCGTTATTTATTTATTAACAGGGCTAGAGGCGCAGGAGGGGTAGCGTTGGTTTTGTCATTTTTGCGGATTTTTTCGCAACCATGAGTCATTGGTCGGGAGCGCACCGTGCATTGGCGGTTGAGCAATATTTAAAGTGTGGTGAATCGTTGGTTCGAGCGCGTCGTGCTTTCTGTTCTCACTTCGATATTCGGCGATTAAACGACAGTCCGAGCACGCAGCTTATACGGTTGTGGGTAAAAATATTCCGACAAGAAGGGACAGTGGTAAATAGGCCGCCAATAGGACCGTCTACTTCAGCAGCAACGCCAGAACGTGTGGCACAGGTGCGACAAGAAATTATCAGAAACCCTAGAAAATCGGTGAGAAAGATTGCGGGCTCTACAGGCATCAAGAATCAACTGTGCATGCGATTTTGAAAAAGAAATTAAAACTTCATCCTTAGAAAATGCAAATCGTTCAAAAACTAAATGAAAGCGATTATGTTTTAAGAAAAACGTACGCCCGAATGATGTTGGAACGTTTTCGGACCCCTAGAACACTTGTGAACATATTGTTTAGCGACGAAGCTCATTTTCATATCGGGGGCTATGTGAATAAACAAAATATGAGTTACTGGAACCCCAGCAACCTAAGGGAACGGCATTAAAAGAGTTTGCACTGCCCTGAAACGACAGTATGGTGCGCGATTTCTGCTCATGGAATAATCGGTCCATAATTTTTTTAATGAGAGTGAAACTGTCACTTCTTCGGTTTACTGCCGTATTATTGATGAGTTTTTGGTACCGGAATTGCAAGTGTTTTACTGACGCAACAATAGGACACACTTTCAACAAGATGGGGCAACTCCACACACTGCCAGGATCACAATGTCGAGGCTAAGGGAAATTTTCCCTGGAAAATTAATAAGCAAGTATGGAGACATACCCTGGCCACCTCGATCGCCGGATTTGACGGCGTGTAATTTTTTCTTGTGGGGTTACCTATGTCGAAAGTATACTGCAATAATCCCCGTACCATAACTGCCCTACAAGAAAATATCCAGCGTGAAATCGCTACTATCCTCCCAGAGCTTTGTTCCCGCGTACTTGCCAATGTTAGGGTTCGCTTACAAGAGTGTATAACGAGGAATGGACGTCATTTGGAGGACATTATTTTTACGAATTGAAATCCGCAGACCCTAGTTACGTTTTAAAAATAAAATAAAAATTCTATAGTTATTCGTTTATTTGTTTTTTAACTTTTAAATAGAAAAATTCCCGCTGGACACCCTTTAGATATACCTATCCCATCTTTTCGTCGCAATGTCTCAAGACTTCAAGACGTCTTTGTCTGGTATGTGTTGCCAGTGAATACTGCCTATGGGCCAAATAAAAAGGCAAAGTAACCCAAAGGGTAATATCTCGCCGTGTCCTCGTAGAGGCGATCGGCAGCGGCGGCGACCTCTCGCGTCCGGCCCTGGTTCAAGCCATGGTCCGGGGCGAGAGGGAGTGGGGGGCAGTCGGCTCCTTCTGCGAAGCAGTCATGCTAGCGAAGAAGACGGCGGGACGGCTGAGGGAGAGAGCCTCCCGTTCCAGCCGCCGCGGGAGACGCTCCGGGCGTCAGGAGCCGCGCGACGACTCCCGGCCACCGTAGGCACGGGCCTGCGGGCGGAGAGTAATGGGTAGCTCACCGTTCGATCAGGACCAGTCCTGTGCCGGACGGCGTACGTGTTCCACGCGCGCCTCAAAGAGATGTCAGCATCAAGTGAAGGGGCCCGTCGGGATTATCCGAAAGGGTTACCGCTGGCCCGGAACATAAAAGGCTAAGGAAGGAACACGGGTGGGTTTTAGTCAGTAAGAGTCTGACACTCAGCGGGGTCATTTGATGATTAACCATCCTCAAAAAAAAAAAGGGTAATTATGCTCTTCGTTTCAAGAAAGAGGGATTGCATTCGCAGGAACACCGAAGTAGCCGATAGACTTTCAGTCACGAATCAGCACCCTGATTGCGTAACACACGATAAATCACATTCTGAATTATTTTGACGGATATTGCTAATCCATTGCTTCATATAATTAAAAAAAAATGTCTGTTGAACAACGTATATAACGCAATGAATGTTGTAGAACTGTCAAAATGAAAACGATTGCTCATTGTGTAACACAATTACCCCGCTGTTTTATATTTCATAGAACTCAGTAATGACAAATCTGCCGCAGTAAGTGAAAAGGACGAATATCGGCCAAAGATTTAAAGAAAATAAACCTTACTAAACAAAAAGGCACCATCCATTAAGGCTCATTTTCCTCTATTCTCTTTCCTCAGATGCGCCCTTTTTACTTAAGGCGGCAGAAATGATGACAGTTTCAAAAACCACTAAATTAAAACGCACCATTGCCTAAAACGTCAATACATCAATTCGATCTAATCAAAGCAAGTTTGTCTGCCGTGTCCGTCGGACACTGAATTTAAATTAGGGCTCCACGCAATGACAGCCGTGCCGAGAATCCTGATGACGTTGCCTAATAAGACATGCAGAGGTTTTGCCTAGTGAAATCTTAGTTGAGAGGCATTCTTGAATGTCATCTTGTTGTTTATTATGGAATCAATTCCAGTTGATAAAAAAGGTAATTACTACGTTTTCTGTCAGTGATAAAACTGTTTCCTGTGAAAACATAGTAACTTTTATGTATAAGGTACACTGATCAAAATAATATATTATTGCATACATACCTACACATACATAAACTTATAGAGGTATGAGGATAGGGTTCCCAGATCAAAATATCAAAAATCCGGAGAAAATTCCTGACATTCCATGAAATTTCCGGACAATCTTGTTAATTTTTTATTAAAATCGTTACGCATCGTGCAAGTAAATAAACTAACCAAATCGATTGCCAAATCGTTCGTTTCGTTTCGGTTTTTTCATTTTTTATTTCACTCTTCACTTATTTGTAGAAATTCCGGACGGTTTAAGATTCCCCCCGCATTCCGGACAAAGACCTATATTTCCGGACTTGTCCGGAAAATTCCGGACGTATGGCAACCCTATATGAGGAACAGGGTGTAAAGTTCACTCAACCTCCATAGAAAAGGGAGGATCCTCCGACCAGACGGGTGTTGGTTGTGTCTGGCGGGCAACTGCCCGATGATTCATGTCGGGCCGTTGTATCTATGCTAGTTGCGCGGTAAACTCTGCTTGCGCGATGCAGGATTTTTCGTGACGTCAGTATTACGCGTTGTTTGCTTGTGGCGTTGTAGATACCGCTACAAACTCATGCCTTCTTCCCATGAGGCTAGACAGAAACTACAGAACCCCACCTGCTACAATCT
Source organism: Luperina testacea (assembly GCA_927399505.1). Classification (NCBI taxonomy): domain Eukaryota; kingdom Metazoa; phylum Arthropoda; class Insecta; order Lepidoptera; family Noctuidae; genus Luperina; species Luperina testacea. Next base: position 6,365,123 of record OV656777.1, on the reverse strand, counting down.
TTACATACTTCTTTTGCTTCGTTTACGTTTATACCTGAACCCTAATTGCGTAACAGACTATCAATTTAAATCTGAATCATTTTGAAGGATATTGCTAATTCATTGCTGCATAATATGGTCATAAAAATTGTCCGCTCAATAATGTACGGACGCCAGCACATCAACCTACCACAATCTGTCAGATTTCTTTAATAGATTTTCAACTTTATCGCTAAAGCATAAGGTTCAAAGTTGATTGGGAAAATCTGACAGATTGTGGTAGGTTGATGTGCTGGCGTCTGTACATAACGCAATGAATGTTGTTGAGCTGTCAAAATGAAACCCATCGCTACTCAAATCAAATCAAACCAAATCAAATCATTTATTTTTGCAAACATGGACCAGTACATCAAGCTACTACAATCTGTCAAATTTCTTTAATAGATTTTCAACTTTATCGCCAAAGCATAAGGTTCAAAGTTGATTGAGAAAATTTGACAGTTTCGGGTAGCTTGATGTGCTGGCGTCTGTACATAGATGTTTTCTTAAGATATAGTCCTAGATGTAGTCTACTGATACAAAATAACCCCGCAGATCATACACGCATCCCGGTCATATGATTTGATTTGACTTTGACATACTTAGGATGTAGTTATAATATAATTTACAGTGCCAATTTCACAATAATAATTTCATTAATAAATCAATCACTTTATTCATAGAATTTTGATAATATTTACTTCCGGGTCAAAAGGTTATCGAAAGTTGACGTAAAAATACTGAAAGTGGGTCATTGTAATATAATTTTATTGCAAGCACCAGTCATGTTATTATTTATTCAGCTTTTTTTACCACAGATAATGCAATTTTGTTTTTATTTTAAGCTTTTCGTTATTCATGAAACTTTTATTTTCTCTTGACAGTACTTACCTGTCAAAAAGAGTAAACCCAGATAAAGTGGATAAGACAGAGATTAAAACAGAAGGCGAACTAGCAGGGGATCGAGGAGTGGTGGGGGTGGGGGGCGGGTTCAGGGGATCAGACCGGAATAAATCGATAAATCAGTAAGTACTTACTTGTTTATTCAACTTCTGATTGTTAGTGCGTTATGCAATTTGGGTACTGACCTTTACGAAAATGCAACTATAATTGTAAACGATGTTAAAAACTATAGGTATTATTGTTTACAATGATAATAGAATTTTTGGCAAAAATTTCGCTTATGATAAATCGGTGGTCAGACTCGATCATAAATTGACTATGGTGTATTCACGCTCATAGAAGTGAGTAATTATGTGAATGCGCACACACATGTAATTATCACCTATATGCTATGTGATAAATCTGTGAGATAATGACTACTTATAAATAATTGCAGTCAAATCACTAAGGATACACAACGCAAGTTCAAATAGGTTCTCAGGGTCATTTTATAACCATTATGTTGTAACTTTGTACTATGCATTTTGCTAGACCATTTTAAATCTAATATCTTTCTAGGAAGAACTTGCTTGAACAAACTCTACAGGGTGAATAGTAGAATCGACATGTTTGTTTCAGTAAAATCTTATATAATGCTGAAGTCAAGAAGTTGGGCATGACTCCTGTCAAGGCGCAGTGATGACAGATGGAGTAAGGCAGTGACCGAGTGGCGTCCAAGTACAGTGCGTGCCACTTAAGAAGAGACTTGACACACCACGTGGTCTGACATGCGCAGAACACGATTTTAGGTATCTTTAGCGGTATGAGGTCTGAGTGCGGGACGGGACCGGACGTCATAGGGGCGGCGGAAAGAGACGGGGGAGGCGGGGTCAAGTGTCTTCTTCGAAAACCCAATAACACTTTGCCTGGCCGAATCGAACCCGGGACCTTTCTCAGCAATAGCGCTTGCGACCACTAGAACCGCGAGGCAGTCGATATCAGTTAGAGAGTAAATCTCGAATGTTTATTAAAATATTCTTTGGTTGTTGGACCGACAGCTCATCGCAGCAAGGTCGAAAGTTCTCTAAAAAAATATCGTTGTATCACTATCAATCAATAAACAGTGACAAGTAAGTGATATGAGTTAGTTCCAATCAAGACGACTGGTTCGATCGAGTCCGAACAAGGTCAAGCAGATTTGTGGCGAGTTTCAACCGCTAAAAAGTTAGCGGTCGAAACTCGCCACAAATCTGCACAAAGGTGCTGAGTTTTCGTTTGTTTGTTTGAACGTGCTAATGCTCTGGAACTGAAGGTCGGATTTGAAAAAATATTTTTGCAATTGATAGACCAAGTCTTTTAGAAGGCTATAGACAATACTTATTATCACGATAAGATCCTTAAGAGCCGAGCAAAAAGAAAAAAGTCATAAAGAACATTATGCAAAAACGAAGTAATAGCCCGGGCAGCGTAAAGCCAATCCCTGTATGAGCCAACACTGGATGGTGCTGAATAGGTACACAGACATTGTCCTACACAATCTTGAAAACAATCATACAAATCTGTTTCGAGCCAGCACCTTATTTGATTGGTTTTTACCGCACAGAGTTGGCCCTCATATGTTTGCAACAGGTAGAAGAACAATCATGTTCGCTCTCAACACTTTTCTAAAGCTACGCGCGATACCGCAACATGACATAACTGGCAAAATGTGGGTGTACTATACGTGTAACTCTGCTCAACCCTTCGGGCAATACAGGCGTGATGTTATGATAAAGGTATCTTTATTAAATGTTTGGAGTAGGTATAATTATCCCTGGGATCGATTCTCAAGTGAGGCAAAGTATTATTAAGTTTTTCCATTAGGAATTTCTGAGTAATAACCTGGAGTTTGGAAGTTAGCGGTTTAATATAACTCCCGTGCCTCGGAAAGCACGTTAAGCCGTTGGTCCTGCGCCTGATCTCTCTCCAGTCGTGTCGGATTTTCGTTCCATCGGACATTGAGAGTGAGGGAAGAGAGAGTGTACCTGTAAACGTTTTACGTTCTAAAGTGCCTTTGACGTTCAAAAGTGCCTATTTGAAATAAATGCTGACTTTGACTTTTGACTTGAAACACGATCTGGAGGACTATAATGTAATTTATGGGTTGTGGCTAATGGGTAAAACTCTATTTAAATTCCATATTACCTAAAAAAGGGGTTAAGCTTAGGTAAGTAACAAATAAGACATTTACATAAATAACTGTAAATTGTAAATTTACATAAATAACTGTAAATTGTAAATTTACATAAATAACTGTAAATTGTAAATTTACATAAATAACTGTAAATTGTAAAGTGTAAATTTTGCGTTTTAACAATAGTTAAAACTGCAGCAAAATTTACACAGCTTGGCAAACTGGAACACGTCCAGGAAAATAAATATAAATAAAATATTTAAGACGAATTTTCCTAGTAGTTCAAATGAACCTATCAGAAAGGTACGCACATGTTACCTCAATAATACAAAATGAAGGATAAAATAGTCATGTGATGAATTGGATAAGGATAATAAAGAGAATGAGGTCAGCGATGACATGAAGAAATAATGCGTTTGCCACTTGTTTTTGTTCGCTAAACAAAAAACGTGATGCTGCAGTGCGATTCTGTAATCATCTCACCGTCAAAACTTAGGTGAAGTGAGCGTGGAGTGAGCTGTCAATAGTGTCAATTCCTAGCAAAACAAACGCACATTACGTAAGTTTTCACGGTGAGATTTTTACAGAATCGATCGACTGTTTTTGTAAATTTTGATAAGGACAAACAAAATTATGGAGCAAGGTAATCTAAAACATAAGATAAGTTGGGTAGATTATTATTTGTTGTTATTAGCCTTCCTAACCCTAAAACCTAAAGGTTTTTATTGTGGAGGGAAAAACAGGAATAGCTTCCATAATTATGTATTATGGAAGCTATTCCTGTTTTTCCGTCGTATCTGATTTATGTAAGTTGTGGAATGGGTAACTAGCTTGAACTTTCGACCTGACTCCTTGACAATTCAAAGGTGGGTTTATGCTTTGAGTTACAGTTTTATTTATCACGTTTCATGCTAATCATAAAATAACCAGCGGGGTAATTGCGTAACACACTATCAATAGCAATGACTTTCATTTTGACAGTTCAACAACATTCATTGCGTTATTTACGTTGTTGAACAAACGAATTTTTCGAACACAACAAGCAATGGATTAGCAACATCCTTCAAAATGATTCTGATTGAGATCGATAGTGTGTTACGCAATTAGGGTGCTGAGTATTATAGTGGGCTTAACAGAATAACGATCACCGATATCAGGCTATCTCTTTTGTAACAAATATCACCGAAAACTTAGGTGACGTGAGCTTGACGTGAGATGTGATTAGTGTCAATGCCTAGCGTCACGTGGTTTGACAGCTCACATCACACCTAAGTATTCACGGTGATATTTTTACGAATCAACGAGCTGGTTTCTCAGGCCTACACAATAATGTGCGCATACCTTTAGACTAGCGTTCAAGAAGATCATGGTTATCTCTGCTCCACGACTTGTGAGATGACTGGTTATCATTAATTAATAACAAGATATTTGTTATCTTGTATTATTTTGTTGTTCTGATGTTTATGATGCTGGATAAGGCTAGACAGTGTGTTAGCTTCTTAATAAAACATTTTTTTGGTTACTTTGTACTTTAAAATAGAAAAGTTAGCTTATGTTAAACTAGCTATGCCTGCGATGGCGACGTTTGCGTGCATGTCGGAAAACAGTAATGTGTCTCATAACTAATTCTTTTTCAAAAATAAAAGCCCAAGTTACCTTCTATCATCAGCAATCTGCCAGTGAAAGGCCTGTCAAAATCAAAAAGACTGACAATTTTTTTAAAATAGATCTAGTCTTTGTCAGTTCATATAATCATATTGGACCAATTTTGGTAAGAAAATCCTTATAGATGAGGAAGAAGGCCTACACTGTCTTCCCAAACCTAATAACACTGTAATTTGAAAACATTGTCAATCAATCAATCAATCAATCAATCCATTGTTATTTCTAAAAGAGTAACCGGTGAAGTTTCTTGCCGGCTTTTCTGCATATGAAACGACAATTCGAACCGTGCACCTAGCTTCTGACGGATGACCCATGTAGTTTTAAGTGAAATGAAATATTTTTATTTTGTTTGTCTCCCACAGACTAGATCTCCGAAAAATTTAGAACTGGTGACTGGTGGCAAGGTGGCAACTTCCTACACGAACAAACGAAGCAGGCTAGAGTATTTTCCCGACGACCTACATCAGAAATTACAATTTCCTTGCTACTATCTACTTGTACAAATGTTCTGCCGACAACAATTTACCAATATCTGGCAACTACGACTGGGAACGATTTGATTTGAACATACAGATTTTGCAACACTGGTATTGCATGCAGTTCCATTCAATTGCCTTACTTCTCCAGTGGACACCCATAGGCATTGGCCGGTAATGTTTGTAACAGTTAGATAGTAATTTAACAGGCTCGTTTGAACTTCTATAACCTCGTGGATGTCACCGCGCTTGTGTGTAATACAGACGGAACCAGTTCCGAGCTTTCGAGAGAACGCCACTGACTCATGCGCAGGTTTTGCAACACTTTGTGTAGGCACTGTTGCTTTGTGGGAGGTACCTAATTATTATTTGAATATCTGAGTGTTGCATTATCATGCTCAGAAAACAAATCAACATCAGATATATTTTCTTGGAATGTGATTATGGGTGTCAGAAGTTATTGCGATCTTAGTGTTTACTAGCATGTGCCCGCGACTACGTTCGCGTGGAAGTCGCAAGATACACAATATATATACTAAAACAACATCCTCATTTTTATAAAAACTCTCTCGGCTACGGACCCACCGGGTCGCATTGCATCGCCCGCCCGCGCTATTAGGTACTTCGTTTTCGCTAAGCGTTCTTTCTGGCTTGTTTTTGTTCGGCTTCTGCAGGTTATAAAAATTTAAAATAGATAGATACGTTAAAATAGATAGACAAACTTTTAGAAATCATTCTGTCCACCAAAATAAGGTCGATGGTGAAAAAATATATAAGAAAAACGCATAGATACTTCTAAGAAAAATTATCAGCTAACGAAAACACTAATGTGCCGGCAATTTATTATTTTAGGTCTAAATAAAATCACTTTAATCAGTGTTTTTTTTGCTTGGATATCTTTAGTTAGACGTACTGAGCGCTGTGTTAAAATTTGTCCATCTATTTTAATGGGACCCTGCATATAGATTTATAGATACATATATGCTTTTTTCTAGTACCTACAAACTGGTCGAGTACATAGTAACGTTAGACACCACTGTATGGAACCTACTTGGATGGCAAGTTGCCAGTTTCGATACTTTTCAGTTTTGTCATTTAACTTTTGTCCTGTCGTCTTAACAGGAAATGCTTATAAATAATATAGCTTATCAAATGGACGAGGATGCAAGCAGTTTATCTGTTGATCATAATTTAGCCTATAAAGTTCCCACTGCTGGGACACAGGCGTAAGAGAGAGAAGGCTGTAATCCACCACGCGGGTCCAGTGCGGGTTGGTAGATGTCACATGTCTTCGAATTATTGGTTGTAGGACATGCCGGTTTCCTCACGTTTTTCTTCACCGTTTTTTTTTTCATGATTGTATTAATCTATCTGTTGTCATTAAAACAACAGGCTCATTAGCCTGAGCAATAACCACTCAGTTATAAAAATAATGAAGCCAATATAGGTCGACTTTGTCTCTGTCATCTCTGACTTAGACAAGAGCATTCCAAATTCAAATAAAAAAAAAATTTTTTTTGATGTCAATTAAATATTTTTTCTCACCATTCATTTAATTAGGTAAGTACCTACCTATAACAACAGGAACGACGCGTGTACAATAATCACATTATCTCATAATACCCATTAGGTAATAATTTTATCATCGTAAATTAAACTGAAAAGTCAAATGTCAGACATCGACGTCATTCTTTCATAATTACGTCACATTTAATAACTGTTGCGTCATAATGTAATTTATCCTTGCAACGTTCATTTATTTGTCAGTTCTATTGGCCTATGGTCAGGGTCCATGGGTCCGTTCAGCTGAAAAGGCCGCCATGGTTGTATCTTACGTAGTACAACTAAGCGTGCAAGATGATTTTGACATTAAAGGCTCCCGCAGACAGGGACAAGTGCGACGACGCAGCTCTAGTAGAAAAAAATCTATCAAAAGTTCAAGGAAGTTGTTTTACCAGAATCGCGTCGCGTTTGCTTAATATTTTAAAATTCCCCTAGTGGAACTTCCTAAGTCGCAAAAAAAACTAAAATGGTTACATATGAGGAAAATTGGCAGATTTTTTTGTGCAGTTTACTTACTCTCTACCCTCCCTGGCTTAATATATATGGTGAAATTTTATTACTACTGTTAGGTACTTGAAAACTTACTTAAACCTCAGTAATTTAATTCAAGGTTTAAATTACCGGTAGTAAGTAGCATTGAATAGGCTTCAAATATTACATAACAACACGTGCCCACGTGTACCCGTAGTAAAAAGAGAAAGTTTGTTTGTGTGATCTTATCTCAAGAACTACAGACCCAATTTGAATAAAACTCGGGCGTTTGAACAGCTCGTTACAATCTTAGATAAGTACGTACGTGTTCTATAAAATACATCAACCATTTTTCAGATTAGCCAAAGTACATACATCTTTTATGGGGTGTTAAATGTTACAATAAAATACAATAATATATATTGAAAAAATAAATGAAAGAAAATTTTAAACTCACATTAAACGTACACTTTGTAAACAAGCATACTATAAATTAGAAGATTATATCCAAGATAAGAACGCTTGGAAAAATATTGGTCCTGCTCCATAGGACAATCTAGAGTCTAGACAAAATCAAACTGGTTGCTAATTTAATTGTAAATTTATTCTTTTTTTTTACATTGATTTACATTCTGTAACTACTTTAACTCACATTCTGACTTGTATTTTTTTTTTTTATTTAAATGAAAATCGTTTACTTTTACATGTTTGTAAATATGTGAGCACCATGTATCTATCAGATAAATGTCATGGTTTCATTTTTAATTCTTTTACCTATTGTGGTACCTATAGTAATTTTATTTTAGGTGCATCGCATCGTCTTCATATATTATTATTATATACGTATAATTAATGTATGCAAAATAATCTTCAATAAACTTCCCGCGCGTTGATATAAAATTATTACTTTACAAAAAGGATTTCAAGGCTAAATTGAAGCGTCACCTACTGGAAGGGTGCTATTATTCTATTAATGATATTTAAATTGTAAACATACATACATATTATACTAGAAATTTATTATGATTGTTAATTTTGTTAGGTACTATTAGTCTAAAAATCTTCTATTGTTCTTTTACATTCATGACATATAAGTAGGTATGTAATTGATATTGGACATCTGACATTGGCTATATTTAATTATTTGTAACAGTATTATTCTAGTTATTTATGTAAATGACATTTATTTATTATTATTACTCTTCCTCATAGTAATTAAGTGGCATGTTTTTTAATGTTGTTTTATTTTTTAGTATTTTTTAACCTATAAAATAATTTTTAATACCTATTCGACACAATGTAAAAATTGTTATGAATGAATAAATAAAATAAATATTGTAAAACATTTTAAAAAAGTAACGGAGGAGTTTCTTGACCATTCTTCTCCATACGAAAACTACCTTTTGGAATGGGCGACGAAAATCAATTCTATTTTGTTGTAATTTTTGACGTTCAAAAGTGCCTTTTATGTGCCTTTTTATGGATGGTATTTAAAAGTACTTCAATTTATTCCCATTTCATTTACCTAATTTTGCCTGTGTTCCACCAAATATACTGAATGTGCACCAAAATATGTTCATTAAAATACGTCATAACGAGCATCTATTTAACAACTGTTGCAAATTTGTAAAAATAGTAATACACCTAATTTTAAAAACAAGCATTTATTTTTTTAGTTTTACTTCAGATAATGCACTGCAAAATGTATTTGAATCAAACACCAATTAATGTCCAATGTAGCTTTATTAATAAAAAATGAACACATTATAAAATGTAATGCTTACTAAAAATGTTTTTTTTAATACTAATCAGTACGAACCATAATAATTCAAAATGTTAAACAAAGTCTTTACTCCTACAATGTTCACATTATCAGTCCACTCAATCTCTGCAGTACTTCTTTAAATTATTGCACCAATAAAGCGCACTTTGTCTTTGTAGGACGCCCACATTATGAGTCTCTAATCAATTAACATATACCTTGGTAAAGGTATTTTTGTATTCTCATACGCTCGCTCTTGCATTATATGTCGACGAAGCCCCGCTCCGCGGGGCTCCTATTTCTACATAAAGGGTTTAAAGTAACCTAACAAAACCGAACCTCGGGGTGCCCTTCGCACGCTCTTGCATCCTATGTTGACCTCCTATCCTTCCTTCCTTCCTTGCTCCTATCTCTGGGTGGTTTAAAAAATAATAACCACGAAGGTTAAGGCGGGAGCGAAGCGGAGCGGAGCTCCCACCCGCCTTAGCCTTCTAACCTAATCTATTTGAATCGGGGTGTTAACCATAATGATGTTTTTTATATAATTATATTAAACGTTAGACCAAATGATTTTCGAATACATAAACGTTATATCAAACAACGTTATACTAATTAAGTTTTAGAATAAATAAATGTTATATGTAAAGAAATTATATCAAAAGTTGGTATATCTCACGTTGATTATATCTTATGAACGATAATAAAATGAAATTAGACCAAATGAGTTTATACGTTATGAGACGCACCCCCATCGCCACGCCTGCCGCCCGCGCGCCGTCTCCGTCGCACAACAGAGAGCAATAGGCAGGTCGCAAGCGCGCCAAAACCATTTTCAGTAAAATAAATATAAGTCTTAGAAGTAATGTTTTACGAAATGCATTATTTGTTCTTCAATTATAATTATTTTAGTAACATAAAACTTGTACAAAACCGTTTTAAATGGGTATACGGTACTAGGATGCATACTAAATATTTTGTGTAACATTCAGGAATATTTGGTGCACGATCAGTATTTTTCGGGGAAGAATAAAATAGTTATTATTACAATAGAATATTTGCAGCGCACTACAATAAAAAAGTGTTATATCTTGGTGTTAATTTGAAATTTGTTTGATGTAACATATTTTGTTGGCCGAGTAGTTTAATTATAGTAAAACAATTAAACGGGTTTAAAATCAATATTTTAGAAATGCATACATAGATGTACCTTTAGATTTTTGGTGAACACAAAAATATTATCCATTTGAAATAAATGCTTTGACATTGACTTTATTAAGGTTCGCGCACATTAGAGCGGGCCGCGCCGCTTCACAACGAATTGCAAAAGCCCTCCTGCATCACTTAGTACATCCTGTATCAATGTATGATTGATGATGATGTTGAGTATGTAGTACATTAAAAACGAGAAACAAACGCCTTTGTTTGGCGTTGTGCGGAATCTAGGGGTAGGGTGTCGATATGGGACATGGGTCGACAGTGATCGTTGAGACGTGGTCGCGACACATACTGGCCTAGGAACTGCTCAGTGTTCCCTTTTTAAGTTTAGAGTATTATTTCTGTAGTGTTAAGTAATGTCCCTAAAAAATTTACTCTATTACCATTAATGACCAGAGTCGACGTTATAATAAGGAGTTAGTTCACTAGAATCCGAATTCTGCGCCCATAGTAGGTATATGTGACACTATGTCTAAATTCCGATCCTATGTTGATGATCCTGTTATGTGTTGCGATACGGTCTGCGAGCTTCATTGAATTGGAGTGGAAACAATTACTGCGATGCGGTGCGGCCCAACGCGGCTGCTAATAAAACATGTGCTTTGGCGCATTTATGCAAAGCGGCGTGCTGAGGCCCGCCGCGCCGCGGCTATATTATGTGCGCTTAGATTTAGTAATCAAAGAGTTATTTGTCCAATACTAGTACAACAGTGATGAATCATTGAATCTTGTGTAATAGTTGGTAAGTAATTGAAGTTATGTCATCCATTGTCGCTAAGGGCTGTCCAATCAAATCTGTGCCAGTTCTTGCTCGAGATTTTCAATGGGTGTAGACGGAATTTCGCCTAAGAGTAATTCATTCTGACCTAATTTGAATAAACTTGCAATTCGTAGGTACGGTATATTAAATGGATATCGTTTTTTTCAGAATCTAGATTCTCGGTGAGTCCTATGTTTTAAAATCAATCAAACGCAAGCAAGGATCATTGGACTTTTAATCTGATTGCATTCTTAAATCAAATCAAATCATTTATTATTTGTAAAACATAGGTAACAAAAAAAAAATACAGATCTTATAGCTAAATACAGTGCGCTATGTTTTGTCTATGGTAAGACATACAAATGTGTGTAGTTTTAAAGTTAAAGCGCCGTTTTGGTTAAATGTACGGTCAGCAACAAAAGTCGATTAACACTTAAGTTTTCTTTAATCTCAGTTATTGAGCAAAATATTTGTTCAAAATTGCATTCTACTTCTGCTGCATTTTTATATGTTAATATTTTGCTCAATAACTGAGATTTAAAAAAAACTGAAGTGTTAATTGACTTTTGTTGCCGACTGTACTATGAAAAAATCGCTGCGAAAATTCAACTCGTGGACATTGGAAGAATTTAATGAATGAACACACAGAATGCATGTATTTCCGAAGCAATTTTCACAGGATGTTTCCTCAGTGATTGTCAGAAACAAGCTCGGAAATCATGCATGCCGCCCGAATATATGTATAATATGCAATGCAACATGGAATGTAACACAACAACTAGGCGAATTTGTTTCAACGTGCGTTACATTTCATGTTGCATTACATTTTATATACCCAGTGCGAGTGGGGTGCTTCTGATCAGACAATGCCCCACTTGCTGAAGCGTCCTAAGTGCCCGTTTACCTCGAATGACCCAAAGTATGCGACTGATGCCGCAACCAACGTGGCCACCTACTTGTCTAAAACTATATCAAACTCAAACTCAAAGCATTTATTTCAATTAAACCTTGTAGGTACAGGCACTTTTGAATTGTCAAATTAAATACCTAGTCTGCACGCTAGTCAGAAGTTGAAGCTAGTTGCTCATTCCAAAACGTAGATCTCTTTGGAGAAAAACGGGCAAGAAACTCCATACATCCGTATAAAAAAAAAGAAGCCAAAGAAAAAGGTTCCATATAAGTATGAACCCACCTTTAGGCTAAGCGATGCGATTTTATTAATTGTATGTTCATGCGAAATAAATTCCCGACCGCTAATATATTTTTTCAAGCGATTATTTACCGCAGTGCGCAAACTCTAGTATAATGGTATTGTTCACAGATTAGCCATTACAATTTTCCGCAACGTTTATATTTCGTAGTGCGCGCTTAGCCTTAGGCTATAAGGCTATAACTAATTATATTTGATACATGAAGCCGCGAGTAAAAGCCAATTAACGACAGCTTACGTTTGTAAACAACAGTGAGACAATTACGTGCACGTGAGTCATGTGACCGAGTTAGATTTTAATGCTACTCCATACAAAATTATACAGAAATGCTTTGATATAATCTTTCCGGGTACACAGTTTTGATTTGACTGATAGTTCATTCATTCTCTAGTCATTCATTATTGTTGCAGTAATTTTTCAATACCATACCTGGCAGTATACTCGTATAATTATGTTTAAACGAAAAAAACTGGGGCAAATAAGGATAAAAAATGGGGCGAAAATGAACTAAAACAATAAGTAAACAAATGAAACAAAATTATTTTTGGGGTGAAGACGGAATACAATGTGGAGGCGAAAAAAAACTGGGGCGAATAAGGATAAAAAAATGGGGCGAAAATTAACTAAAACAATAAGTAAACAAATGAAACAAATTATTTTTGGGGTGAAGACGGAATTCAATGAGGGGACGAAAAAAGAAAACCAAAATGTTGGGCAAACTTTGTGAAGCGAATGTGGAACACATCAAATCGTGATACTCTACCAAGGTTTATAAGAAAAGGGGTTGGTGTCAAGACAATTTTTATTGTATACTAGCTACGCCCCGCGGTTTTCCCTGCATAGGTTTTGATCCCGTAGGAATATCGGGAAAAAAAGTATCCTATGTCTTAATCCAGTTCATGAGTCTACCCATGTCCTAAATTTCATCTAAATCCGTTCAGCCGTTTTAGCGTGAAAGCGTAACAAACGTACATACGAAAAATCAAATCTTTTCTCTTTACTTATACTATTAAGTTTCCTGTAGTGAGCTAGAAGTCATGGGGTGAAGCCTCAGCGGTGGGATGATGCAGGCTAACAGTATCAGTAATATTAGTTTAGATAGTTTAAATGTAGCAGTATTGCCAGTACAAACAAACGCATCAAGGCTCCTACAAACAGGCGCGACACGCGATATAATCGCGTGCGACACAAAGGCACTGCTTGTTGCGCGACTTGCGGTGCCTTTGTGTCGCGCGCGATTAGATCGCATGTCGCGCCTGTTTGATGGAGCCTTAAGACGTGACAATGAAGTTCGCGGGGACGCTACCTACAGTACCTTCAGACGTGACAATGAAGTTCGAGGGAACACTACCTACAGTACCTACAGTACAGTACCTTCAGACGTGACAATGAAGTTCGAGGGAACACTACCTACAGTACCTACAGTACAGTACCTTCAGACGTGACAATGAAGTTCGAGGGAACGCTATTACCTATAGCACCTACATGTCATAATATGCTTACATAGGTGCTAAGTTCGTGTGTACCTACATATTGACGGAATGTGTCGAGTAAGGAGAATGTTGGTTGTTATTGCCGCGCCCATGTCAATACAGCTGATCATATCTGCGTGTTCAACGTAACTTTGAATGTTCGTGTTGCTTGTTATTTAACGATTCGTATACTCAACCGAGTTTGAATGAATTGAAAATTATCGCAGGTAAACGAACTTCTACGCCCTTGGGGGGAAGCGCCAGGGTAGTCCGCAAAATTCAATTTCTTTTACGTTTTTTTCCAATTTGCAGGTCAGTGTCAAGTTGTATGTTGATTAAAATATGATTCGCGAGCGTATCAAATATGACTGTAGGTACATAATTATAATCATTATAATCATCAATACAACCCTCTAATTTCACATAATCCTCTTGATTGATGGTCAGCGGGATTGTCCGAAAGGGTTACCGCTGGCCCGGAACATAAAGGGCTAAGGAAGGAACACGGGTGGGTTTTAGTCAGTAAGAGTCTGACACTCCCTTCCGCTCCACCCAAAGCGGGAGGGGTCATTTGATGATTTCCCATCCAGAAAAAAAAATCTATTGATTGATATTTCATTAAATATTCATTCAATAGGAGTCAGATACGTTACATGCCAAACCAATTGGTTTTACAATTTATTTGTCGGACTGAAAGCCTTACAAAAAAGCTGTGTAACTCACCCATGGTGGCCATAAGGAACTGGTTGATAACTCCGCCATGTTTGAGGCGCGCGACCCACCGCACCGGAAGTACCCCGAGCATGTCGCGCGCGCGCCGCTGCGCTACTTCCGGTATCGCGTGTGTGCGCGCCGCTTAGTGGCGCATGGTCCGGGGAAGATATTCTGTGGAAGAAATAATAATAAGAATTTAAAAACACAAGTTTCTACAACAAAACAAAAATACATTAGGAATGGAGACTTGTATAGATAGAGCAGTGAACAGTAATACTTTGATCTTGACCTGGTCTCGTAGCGTTTAGTAATTTTTGAGATATGGACTAATAGGTATATGTGAGTGTGACGGACTGGCTTAGTGATACGAGCTACGGGTGTAGTGTCAAAGGGAAAACATCTCAAAGCCTTGGTCAAATTCAAGTGCAATATTTACAACAAAACTATTACCTAAAATTACGAAATAAAAAGTAATTTAAAAAAAATAAATCGACTTAAAAAATGAACTCAAAAAATTATGACATAACTTTAATTTCGGAAGTCGGTGGCAAAAAACTAAAACCAAAATACAGATCCCAAGACACCGACTTCATTTAATTTACTTAATTTCTTTTTTTTTGAAGCCGGTTTAATTTTTTTATAATATCAAAGTTGGTTTTCAGTATAAGTTTACTTGGAATCGAAGCCTAATAATGTTGCCTCATAGGCCTCCTCTCTCTGAGAGGGAGTGGGCCATAATCCACCACGCTGGCCCAGTGCGGGATGTCACATGTCATCGAATTTTTTGGTTCTAGGACTGATGTTTTCCTTCACCGTTCTGAGAGCAGTGATGATGAAATGAAATACACAAAGCTTTAGTTTTTCATGTGGTCATACTAATGTAAATGGTAGCCATATTGATTACCTAACGTCAGTACTAAAAAACACGAACAATTGAAACAAAAACATAACACGATGACTAAATTGATAATTTTCCACTTCCTCCAGCCATTAGGGCGCGTGTACACGAGAGCGATTTTTTTTGCGCACGCGTCGCATACGCATCGCTCCCTCAAAAGAGAAGCATTTAATTAGCATTTTTTTAGAGGGAGCGATGAGTACGCGACGCGCGCGTGTGAAAAATCGCGCTCGTGTGGACGCGCCCTTATGGTTTGCCAAAATTAAACTAGCAAGCGGTCAGCGGCGCGTACAATTAGAGTATTAGAACACAATGTGTTCATTATGTTTGGGTACTTAACTACCCACTAATGTGTGCCTCGTGTGTGGAGTTTGTCAATGTTAAATATATGTACTTTAAAATGCAGGTGGTTTTGAAAACTTTAGGTTTATGTATTGGTACGTTAACTGCGTTGCTAAACTCAATATATTTATTGCATTCATACTTGAAAGGCTTGTGGCTAAGTCCTTTTTTTTATTTTCAAAGTCAAAGTCAAATCATTTATTTCAGAATTAAAGGCACTTTTGAACGTCAAAAGTTACAGTAAAATTGAATTGATTCTAGTCGCCCCTTCCAAAAGGTAGTGTTCGTAGTTTCTGGGGGAAACCTTCAAAAGGCACCCGTCCTCCGGGGAAGGAGGTCGGGGAGTGTGGGCACATAGGGGTGGTCCCGGTTCCTCTTACAAGACCAATTCCAGAACCCCCCTTGTGCAACGCCTGTAAGGCACATCTTTGGGGGTGGCTGAGTACCTAATAACAGCCGCACGGGACGATTGGTTTAGCGTGAATGGGTGATCATATTTACCTACATACCAAGACCACTCCGTGCCTCGAAAGCACGTTAAGACGTTGGTACCAGCTTACATTCGTGGATCTTTGATAGCCGTTAAGGGTCTTCAGAAGCCCGAAAGTCTAACAACCAGTCTGCGGTCGTCTTCGTAATTGTACATTAAATGCATTCGTGTCTTTCTATGTCGACTTGACCAGAAGTGTCTCCAGATGCACAAAGTACGTAAGTAACAATTTTTATCTTGTCAACTTAACGACCAGCATGTCGTAATTACACACCGTAGCAGTCCAAGGAAGTAGGCTGTAATGCGTGCAGGTACATAAATCCTTGCTAAGCCAATTTGATCAAGGTTTTATCACGTCAGAACACCGTTCACCTAACGTTAAGGCATTCTATTTTACGTAGCTATTGAGATATTAATATCAAGACGTTATTAACTGGATTTTGGAAGAAAGGATAAGGCATATATCTCACTGGGACACCAAGGCGGCGCAACCATGGTCGCGCTGCCAGCAAAATATACACAGCCTTATGGTGGGTATCTCACCAGGCTCCCAATCGGATGAGCAACCAACCATATATTTTTTGGCAGTGCAACCACAGTTGCGACGCCACTGGTGTCCGAGTGAGATAGGGACCTTAGAGACTAATTTGACGTCACAAACGAGGTCCTCAATAATTCTAGGAAGGCTACAGATAGGTAGTAAGTACCAAGGCATCATGAAACAAAAGAAGATCAAATTTTGCATAAAGTGTTCCTTAGGAGTTAAAAATATCCTTCATATGTGGATTGAATTACAAGCTGACCGCAAAATACTAGGAATAATCAAGTAGTATGATCTTTTACGAAGAGTTATAAAGGATAGTGAATTATTTACTTAAAGAAGTCCTGGAACGGTTTGGAAATGGAATGGTACCATGTCCAGGGTCTCGGAAAGTAGCGCATGCGATACACGGACGGAGATTTTACGCTTATAATATTATAGGTACAAGGAAGGTTTATGCGTATAATACATGTACATCAATATTAAACTTACTTATTACCTTATAAAGAAATCTCGTTGTGTCAAGTCGTAAAAACCGTGGGAAGCAGGGGCGGCTAATTTCAGCTATGAAGAATTTAAGATTTTTATATTAAGGAGACTACAGGACCTAAACGAAAAAAATGCAAGTTTTATAATGCCTAAAAGTAGGTATATTTTATGATCGAAAACGGTAAACAAAATCAGAAAAATATATGATTTTCTTCAGGATATATGCTAGTTAGATATTGTGTTGGAAACATTATATACAACTAATTTGATACCATAGAATAAAAAATCATGGAGATACCTACCTCTAAAATTTTTCATTTTACAATAAAAACCATACAATACAATCATTCTGATTTTTTGCCAGATTAACAAGCAACATACTAAAGCACTAGTGTTTTAATTTTTTAGTCCAAACAATAGATTTTTGTAGATATATAATTGAATCATATTTTGCAAGAAATTACCAGCGTTGTCATCGCGGTTTTCTTTCTTTTCTATGCAGTCCGACAGTGACCGCGCTTTAGGTCATGTAGTCCCCTTAATTGATTTCAGCTAAGACAGTCTATATGTTCTCATACGGCTTTTAACTATTCCTTGGAATTTCATGTGAGGCCATCCAGATCAGTTATTCAGTCCGTTCAGTACATTTTTCGGGAAAGGTTCCAAGACGTATTTATTTACATATCTTACATAAAAAAAAACTATGTAGTTCCTAATGCATCTACTGACGCGTGAATAACAATTTTAAGCTCGATTAACGTTCAAGTCAATACGATGATTACGCTATCAGCGTATCCGTCTGAACGTGCAGTCAATGTCATGTCAGATTATTTCATAGAGTGCAGTGATAATGCATCTTGTGGTTTATCATGTTATAAGACACGTGCTGGAGTGGGTGGTTATCTTCCTTAAGAGAATATTAAGAAAGTTGCAGCTTCGCAAATAGCTGTCAAATATTTCGCTGTTTTCATTAATTTGTCAATATTCCTAATTAGTAGTGCATTAAATGCATTCGTGTGTAGTGCATTAAGTGCACTAAAACATTGAGAGTAAAAAAAAACATTTGTAGAGGTTCTGATCCTTTCAAAATATCTACGAGTCCGATCAAAGGTTATAGGTATTACTTTTAAAAGCGTCATTAAACGTCATTGGTACCTACAAATTACAACACATTTCGATGCGTAATATCAAAGACGCGCGCAAGTCTCTAAACAAGAATCAATCACACGCGCGTAGTACAAATCAATGTCAATCATTGTTTTCAGCATTCCACAGAGCTATGAGTCATGGAGGTTTTCTCATCATTTGCTTACAGCATGCTGGCTAGATAACAGTTTTATCGGTAGTAAATCGTGAGTAGTTTTAGGACACGCGTCAATCACGTAATTGTAGTGTGAGTTGTGACGTGTTTATGTAAATGGAAATAAAGATTGGGGTGTCATTGATGACTGAGTTCTACGATCTGCCGGTCGATTCTGTAAAAATCTCACCGTGAAAACTTAGGTGAATTGAGTTTGTTTTTGCTAGGAATTGACACTATTGACAGCTCACTCCACGCTCACTTCACCTAAGTTTTCACGGTGAGATTTTTACAGAATAGCATTGCTGTAATTTTACTTGCATAATTAGCCTATAATGTTCCCACTGCTGGGACACAGGCCTCCTCTCTGTGAGAGGGAGTGGACTATAATCCACCACGGGGGCCCAGTGCGGCTTGGTAGTTGTCACATGTCTTCGAATTTTTGGTTCAAGGACATGCCGGTTTCCTCACGATTTTTTCCTTAACCGGTTTAAGAGCAGTGTTGATGAAATTATTTACTTAAAATAAAGACCTGCCTGGGTTTGAACCCACGACCTACGACTCGTAAGCCGCGGACCTTAACAGTGGGCTACACTACAATGCTCTCAATTGAACAAAAAATTGACTTTATTGAATTTAGTTTACAATGATAAAGGTTATTTAATTGGAACAATAGTGTTTAAGAATAATATTGCTATACTTATTTATTTATTATAGCATATAATGTTGTGTTGAGTTGTTGTGTTGTGTTGTAGTTTTTGTTATAGTATTATTTATCAATGTAAAATATTTGTGTTATCTCTATGGAGCTTGCGACTTCTTCAACATGATACGTCACGCTGCATCTGTGACATTGACATTGAATGCATGACTGCACGCAATGTGAGACGGTTTTGTTTAGAGTTTATTTCTTTTACATCCTGTATCTCATATTATCATGAAGATAGCAATAAATGGTTATGAATATAGCAATAAGAATTAGAGCCGATTTTTCAGTCGTCATATAACTTTAAGAGGTAACGGGACTCCCTCCATGTGCTGATGGTGAGCGGGGTGGTTTTAGTGAGGTAAAAATCCGATACTCTCTGGTCTTTTTCCCCAAAGTCCAGGCGCCTTTTGAAGATTTCCCCACGAAACAAAATAAGGACCTAAACGAATGTAGCTGGAAAAATGTGGGTGTAGGTACTATAGTTCTAGACCGTCGGGAAAAATCTGCGTCCTGTTATGTTATTTAAAAAAATAAACGAGGTAACGTTTAAAAGTAATTTTCAGGATATTTTCGTCATACATAAGTAAATTAAATTACATTACCAGTCGACAGCGATGCGGATGAATTTTTCGCCGCAATTTTTTTAGTTTCTGTATAGTTTTAGTTAAGTTAGAATTTTTTTTTTTTCCACTTAATATACCTACATAATTATAATTGTAGATCGACAAATCTAATATCTAAATAAACAGTAGTAAATTAAATACATCTAAAAATATTAATTATTATAAATATTGCTGAACCTATCGAACCGTAATAGATATCAATTTTAATATACTTACTAAGAAATACCTACGAATATAAAATATAGCTGACGTCAATTTTATTCCGCGGTCTCTGTTTTCAGGATTTGCGCAGAATTACCCTGTTTATCAGAATGAGGAAAAAGTATTTAAAATACATATTATTAATATTATAAATAAAGGTACGCGTACATAGACTATGCTCTATCATAAGTTCATGGAAATAAATTTGTTATTTTCCTCCTACTGAAAAAAATAAATGCTCGAGGTGGTACAGCGAATAAGAGAGCATTGCGAACTGCTTACAGTTATTGAATTAACAGTAAAATATATTAGATATTTTTTGCGCTTACCAGCATAATAATAAAAAATGTTTTTTTGCGCTTACCAGCATAATAATAAATATGTAATGGTTTTTTGTGCTAACCAGCATAATAAATAATTAAACGATGATGGAATTATTTTTAGGTAGTCATGTTAACGGATTGAGTTTTGAGAAAGCACTTGATTTTAGTCGATTCGCACGAATTTAGTCGCCCGAAACGGGCGAACCATGACTTTTAAATAATAATTATTCTTTCTATAGGGACTCGCATGAAGTTAATTTACTTGTGAGAGAGTCGACAACTCCAGGAATATTTAGTATTTGGAATCTTCATTCTCCACGCAAATCGAATACATTTTATATTTAATCAAATTCTACTTTCGAGAAAAAAGTGTTGATAGGTTAAATTGTCAGCCTGCCAGTAAAAAATCCCACATTTTTTTAAATTCAATTATGCTGTTACATAATGTGTAGAAAAAGCCCTGTCCGACTTGAAAGCGGTCATAGGTACTGCAATAACAAGCCAAAAACAGTGCTAATAAAGAATCTTCATGTATAAATATAATAATTATGAATATCTTGACTTAGCACACGAGATTGTTGACATGTGGAATGTGAGCTCGGCTATCATTGTACCGATTGTCGTATCGGCCAATGGCCTGATGCCCAAAAGCCTCGATCAACATCTCTCGAGGCTCTCGTTAGGCGGTTGGAACAAGGGCCTGATTGAGAAGGCAGTACCTACTCCTTGATACGGCTCGTATTGTGAGGAGGTTCCTGTCTCTGGAGCCCTTACACCGGTAGCTTGAACCCTGTTCCCGATACCGGCGGACTACTATTTTTTATATATTTTAAATATTTTTCTTATGTTTTTTATAAAAATATTTAAAAGGTATTTAATAAGTACCCAAATAAATAAATAAAAAATATAAAATCTTAATATTATTTAAAAAGTTATTGCTATTTAAAATTCACGACACTAAGACTTGGATAAATAAATGATACATAATTTTTTTTCTGTAAGTAGTAAGTACAAATACTTTTACACGTCAATCATATTTTTAAATGTAGATGAGGTCGGCGTTTCCTATCTGACTGCTCTGAGAAAAAACGCCGAAACAAACTCATAAAACAGTACTTAATTGCCGCTAAGTGTTCCCTTTTGCGACCATGGATTAAGGATTCTGGAAGATGAACTTCACGCATATTATCATTGAAAGTATTCAACAAAAACAAAAGAACATTGAAAGAAAACATACCGGTTAAACCCAGCGTACATAATATTTAGTAGTCTTCTCGATACGGTCATAATCGATTGAGTACAATTTAATGAATGTATTGATCGTATCGAATGATTTATTTATGGCAACATTTTTTTGATCCTCGTTGTTCTTTTGTTTTTATGTGTATATGTCTGTGTATTGTTCCTCGTTGTTCATGTGTTTTTATGTTTGTGTGTGTATGTTTTTCGTGTCTACAAGCAATGTAACTATTGTCGCATCGCAATACGGGTATTTTGCTAACGCGGCCAAAAGTAGAATTTACAAACTGTAGATAATGTTGATCGGGGGGAAACCTTCAAAAGGCACCCGACCTCCGAGGAGGGAGGTCGGGGAGTGTGGGATTTTTACCTCACTAAAACCGCCCCGTTGATCACCATCAGCACATAGGGGTGGTCCCGGTTCCTCTTAAAAGACCAATTCCGGAACCCCCCCGTGCAAAAGCACAAAAAACGCAAGTTTTAGAAACAATAAAAGTATCTGATCGACTACAATAAACAAAATCAGAAAAATACAGTGAATCTTGGTTAATTGGGACCTGAGTAAGTGAGAAACCTCCATAACTGGAACTCATGCTGAGGTCCCAACACTTTGGCACTGAATTACCTCTGTTAGTGGAACGAAGCAAACCTCTATATCTGGGATTCGTTCTTTCGATTTTTTTGTGATAGTTACCTCTATACCTGAGACTTTATATGCATTAACCTCTGTAACTGAGATAACATCGTTTTGTTTGTTTACTTACTTATTCTACCCGCAAATTCCGCACTTAACTAATTTTGAGCCTCAATGACCTTCGGTTTTAGTTTTGCTTTTCTATCGTACGGATGTTTATTTGTATAGCCTCGGAAGTAAATTTAGTAAAAATTTCTAAACGCGAAGCAGTAAAAGCACTAGAAACTTAATTGCACAGTTATGTCGAAGTGAAAATATTAGTCAGCCTTGGTATAAGCCGCGGGTAATAAACACAATACCATAACTTGTATCATGTTCATCTAATTATAAAATAAAATAGAAACACGTGTAAAGGCAAAATGTGCGTGACAAAGACCATCAACCATGTTTCATTCACTTCATTCATGTAGTTCAACTAGTGCTATGCCATTAATAAAATTACTTCAACACATCCATAATAATATTATATTATACCTCTTCACGCTTATACCACTGAACCAATTTAGATGAAATCTGTTTTAGAGATAGTTTAAGTCCCGGGAAAGGACATAGGATAGTTTTTATCCCAATATTCCCATGTAATCGAAACTTATGCGGGTGAAACCGCGGGGCGTTGCTGGTTATCAATAAATACAGCACCTTAATTGGGTAACATTATCAATCACAATCTGAATCATTTTGAACGATATTGCTAATCCATTGCTTCATATTTTGTTCGAGAAAGACGAAAGAACAACGTACAGTACCCGGCGATAAATATTGCACATTGACCTTTACCTTTTTTTGTATTTTATACAAAGAATAAAAATAATTATCAAAAGAAGCAAATCATAATTTTTATAACAGCTCCTAATAGATACCGGACTGTTTGTATTTCGTGCGACAGAGATAACGCTCTACGAAGCCGAAATTAGCCGATTGTCTCTTTCCAAAGGTCGATGTGCAATATTTATCGCCGGATACTGTACCTATATTTAAACGCAATGAATGTTGTTAAACTGTCAAAAGGGAAGCCATTCTTATTGTTAGTGTGTTACGCAATTACCCCGCTGTTCTACGTCGCGACAGGTAAGATAGTAAGTAGGTAGTTATAAGTGCTCATATATACACGAGCTGCACGTTGCCAACGGCAGAGGTAACAGTAGTGCGATTCTGTAACCATCTTACCGTGAAAACTTAGGTGAAGTGAGCGTGGGGTGAGCTGTCAATAGTGTCAATTCCTAGCAAAAACAAACTCACTTCACCTAAGTTATCACGGTGAGATTTTTACAGAATCGACCGGCTGCAGTCATCGACGCGTATACGGGTGCAGTTGCCTCTTGTTGTCTTTAGATCTTCGGTCGTTACGGGTAGTTGGAAACTCGAAAGTCTGACAACCAGTCTTAACTAACAGTATTAATCAGTAACTGGGTTGTGGAGGTCAGATAGGCAGTCGCTCCATGTAAAATACTGGTATTCAGATGCATTCGGTTAGACTGGAAGCCGAACCAAACATAGTTGGGAAAAGACTAGGCAGATTTTTGATCTCTTTATAGCCAATAGGCACATTTATAACTTTGTCTAGACTAGGCCTTCGTGTTTCTAAAGTTTCAAAGACCATTCAGACAGCCAACAACAAATCGAATATTAATACATTAAATTGTAACTAGTTCTCTTCGGATAAAACTAAGCAAGTATAAAACTACTGGTTGGTTTGATCATGAAATCAGCCAGTATTGTAGCATATAGACTCCGTGTCAAAATTGGCAAAAACAAACATAGAATCACTGGAAAAACTCCTGTGTCTTTCGAACAAAGTTCCTTCCGCTTTTGCACGCTTGGCGAATGACAGCAACGGGGTACAATGCGTGCCACGAAAGATGAGACTTGACACACCACGTGGTTTGACATGCGTAGAACACGATTTTAGGTATCTTTAGCGGTATGAGGTCTGAGTGCGGGACGGGACCGGACGTCATAGGGGCGGCGAAAAGAGCGGGGGAGGCGAGGTCAAGTCTCATCTTTCGTGGCACGCATTGTAATTCCGTAACACACTATCAGTAGCAATGGCTTTTATTTTGACAGTTCAACAACATTCATTGCGTTATTTACGTTGTTGAGCAGACACATTTTTCGAACATATGAAGCAATGGATTATATCTTGGCAATATATTTAAAAATGATTCAGATTGTGATCGAAAGTGTGTGCATAGTGCACACTTGGCGAAAGAGAGATTGACCGAAACAGTGTACAATGCGTGCCACGAAAGATGAGACTTGACACACCACGTGGTTTGACTTGCGCAGAACACGATTTTAGGTATCTTTAGCGGTATGAGGTCTGAGTGCGAGACGGGACAGGACGTCATAGGGGCGGCGAAAAGAGCGGGGGAGGCGGGGTCAAGTCTCATCTTTCGTGGCACGCATTGTAGAAAAGTGCAATACCTACGCGATCAAAATGTGTATGATTCGTTTAGGAAATGCTTTGTTTACTTTCATCATTATCTAAGCACCCGCACGTTCCACTGTAAAAGTCAAACAGTATGTACAATGTTTAATCTTCACCTTGAACATTCTAATTTATGAGCCTTATCAGTTTACGTTGCCTTATCACAGTGGCAGGCAGATGATTAAGAGACAGTTAGATGTAATCAGTAAGTACACAGATGCAGCTTCCCAATTATCTTACAGATAACTCAGTCACTCAGAGGTTGGGTACACACGCCAGCACATCAAGCTACTACAATCTGTCAAATTTCTTTAATAGATTTTCAACTTTATCGCTAAAGCTTAAGGCTCAAAGTTGAAAAAATTTGACAGTTTCGGGTAGCTTGATGTGCTGGTGTCTGTACATGAGTGAGACAATGGTGCCGATTCCCTTGTTCGCAAACTAAACTAAATTTAAGTTCAGTGCATCTTTTTCTTTCTATTTCATTAAGAAAAGGACAGAAGATAAATTTTAGTTCAGTCCTGTCAAATTAATCAGCGCCTGACACTACTCCATACAAGTTTAAACGTGATTAAAAACTTGCCTACTAAAATTACGTCAATTTACGTCTGGCGCCATCGAGATATAAGATGTCTGGCGCTGATTAATTTGACAGGACTAAACTAAAATTTATCTTCTGAAATAGAAAGAAAAAGATAAACTCAACTAAAATTTAGTTTAGTTTGTAAACAAGGGAATCTGCACAAATACTATGGTCTTAGCAAGACTTTGAAATTGTAAACGTGAAGACCTGTCATGTCACGGTCATGAATCGTGCGAGTAGGATGGTGAATATTTTTGTAAAAGTTCTTAGAAAATATTTTTGGTTAGATTTCCCGCCTCTTTCCTGCACTTGATAATTGACAGTTGTGCGGCGGCAGTGTCGGGAATAATGCTAAGCAAAAGCACGTGTATAATTATGTGACGTAGCAGATCTCGTGTCATCTCGCACCCGCGTTTCAATGACCTCGGCTGCCACGAACATTGGCATACCATTGTATCTAATTACTTCTTAGAAACAAAGACTAGGGTACGGGGAAGTATATTTTTACATCTGTCTGGCGTTAAAAGAAGTGTATTTTTATAACAGCGTCATATTACAGATGTAAGTCGCATAGTTTAAATGGGACTGGGTACCTACACCTCGGTTGCCAGTAAGCTGCTGTGAGCCAAAATAACCACTTGGTAATTAGGAATGTGGAGCCCTGATATAGCCAGACTGTGTGGGCATCACGGAAGACCACCGAAGATGGTAGGAAGAATAATGGAAAGAGCCAAAATGAAGCTTAACTAGAAGACTTAGCTATCATAATAATTTTAACTGAAGAACAGCCTTATAAGTCATTCGGGGATGTCTTTCCACGTTAGCATTGGCACTAGCCATTTACAAATTAGCTTTGGACTAAAATAACTGCAAGTATGGTTGTTAAAATGAAAGCGATTGTCATTAGGAGTGTGTTACCTACGCAAAAACGCTGCAAGCAGCTTACTACAACTTTTTTAAACCATGCTGTCAAATGCTGTGCGTGAGTTCAGTAATAAAATCTTATGCTACATTTACATTCAGGCGAAGTGAGCAGAAGTGGGTAAAGAAGTGGGCAGGACGAGTGTTTAACAAGATACTTCTCATGCTACTGCCATTGCCACTCGCGCTGCCTGACGCTCCTCAAAAGAGCGTTTTTTTTTTGTGCGGAAGTCAAAGGATTGGCATGCGGCAGCGCGAGCGGCAGTGCGTGTCTACATTCTGCTCCGTTGCTCAGTTCTCTCCGAGCGCCTCGACGTCTGCCATTGCCGAAACTCGAGCGAAGTGAGTGGTAGGGCAGTATCTAAACACACACTTAGGTATTTCGATCTTGCTGCAGCAGTATTTAGGGAATAATTGCCGGCAGCGCGAGGGGCAACGGCGGTGGCTGAATGTCAATGTAGTATTATGTTTAATAGTAACTGCTCCGTTGGTCTCCAGGTCACAAACGCGACTGCCGAGTGTAGTGTTTGATTCCCAGGAGTGCCTAAGTGTTATTGGGTTTTTCCATTAGGAATTCTTCAGTAGCAGCCTCGCCTGCCTCGCATGCTCGTGGTCTGATACCCTCGTGTCTCGGAAAGCATCTGATCTCTCCTCGGCCGTCCCATCGGACTATGAGAGTAAAGGAACAGAGACTGCACCTACCTGTGTTTGCGCACACACTTGGGCACTATAATATCTCTTGGGTACCTGGCTAATCTCCGTTGAGGCCAAGAAGCTTATAGATAAAAGCTAAGTGAAGACTACTGTGGTCGCACTCTCTTTCTAAATACATACATATGACAAAGAAAACACATATCACTGTCTCGTTCTTATGTGTGTATTTAGAAAGAGTGTCCGACCACAGTCGTCTTCACTTAGGTATTTAGAGTGTGGCCTCCACTTTTATCTATAAGCTTCTTGGTTGAGGCCACCATGACCGAAATCGGTCCACAGATTATTATTAAAAGTGAGTCAAACCTACATGGTAAAATGAATAATTTCTTGTTTGGTAACTTATCTCTTCTCTAGGCTATATAAGTACAGCACATGCAACATATGTGACTAATGACTATTGCCGACAAACTGCATTCAAGTCTGAGGCAACTTGGAAAAGTTGTCGAAGCAAACAGCTTAGTTATTTCTGCATTTCCTGTACTGAACTAATGGGACTGACTATTTTGTCTTTAACTTAATGTCTGGTTGTCTTAAAGGGACTGTGAGCCCTGTTTCGGCCTTTTTTCTCAGAGTGAAGGTTAAAAAATTCTTTAGGTTTTTTAAAAACCATTTCGGGTTCACATTTTAGTCATAAAGTTTCTCTACAAACTACACGCACTACATTTAAAAAAGGTATATTATTAGAAGAAAAAGAAGAATGAAGTATGAAGTCTTCATAACTTCATTACAAGTTATTGGAGACATACATGAACTCACACCTTCATCCAATAATGGTAGACAGAAAGTACTGAACGCTACCTGCTACGTATTTTTACGTCACGAGCGTCGCTTCGTGTAAAAAAAAAATACAACCGAATTGAGAACCTCCTCCTTTTTTTGAAGTTGGTTAAAAATACTATACGATCCTTGCATACTCCTTTTGCTTTGTTTGCCCTGTATAAATTATTGGAATGTATCCTATAATCTCCCTTTAAGGTCCTCTGCATAAAGGGTGTGACAATTTGAATGACGATCATCTACGTTCGAAGCATAAAAAAGTAACCACATTTTTTAAGAGAAAAATAAACCGGGTATTTACTAGCTCCCTAAGCTTATTAAATCCATAAACTAGAAACAGGTTTATTCGAAAAAACCCCGCGGGAAGAATTCTTTAAGGAGCAGGTGTCACGTCACCTGCATTGTTTTCAAATAAAAGTACGGATTCCTTTCTTCGAGTTTGAATGCCTTGAATTTTGCTTTGTAAATATTATAATAGGGTCTTGTGTGATGCTCCCTTCCCAGTTGGATGTCTGTCTGTGCTATGAATAAGCTCGGGTTGTACGAAACAGCCGGTCAGACATACATTGTTGAATTGAAATCGTAACCTAGTAGCAACGGGGAAACCGGAGATAAACTCTGCTGCTGAGACTCCTACAGTTTGATGCAGAAACTTCAACCAAATTGTGATCAAGTTGAGTGGTAAACTTGTGAGTTTCTCTGAATTCTGTGCAGCATTTGTTTCCTGATGATCGCCTTTTTTTTTAAGATATAGAAGGTACTCTATGACAGCAAATAGGAGTGGTAAAAGGTGGGTTATATTTTGGGGCCTGTGCTTTATAATTTACTAGCTGACCCGTTGAGATGACGCGTTGTTGTGGCTAACGTTTTTGTGCAATAAAATAAAAATAATATTGCGATTATAAATGGAGATGTGAGTTATCCTATCTTTCAAGTTGGATCAAACTGCACACGGTGTATAAATTTGATTAAAATCGGTTAAGTAGTTTAGGAGTCCATCCGGACAAACATCGTGACACGTAATTTATATTATATTAAGATGAAGGTCGGAAAGTACAACCTCATCCTCTTTTAAATTAATTATTTTTATACTAATTTCCGTTTAGTCACCTAGTAGAGTTTGAGAGTTTGTTTGTACGTGCCGATCTCTGGAACTACTTATCGGATTTAAATGTTTGCATTTATAGCCTGATTCTTGAGAAAGGTTTAAAGGCATTAACGTGATTTTAATCCCTTTAAACATTTCTAAAGAATCTACGACTTCTAGAAGCTGAGCAAAAAGAAAATAAGTAGAAAAGAGCTCTAAGTGAAAACGGAGTAATAGCGCGGGCGGGCGATGCGACGCGGTTAGTCTGGGGTAGGGTTACCATTTAGAAAAAAGTCCTGTCAAAAAGCCTGCCATTACAATAAAAGTCCGGACATTTTAGTCACAAAATCCAAACATGGGTAATGTTTCGATTTTGTGACTTAGTTACAGTGGTATGGTATCAGACGCTCGCGAGGGGAGGGTGTAGATTGCAAAGGAAAAAAAAGTGCCCTGAAAAATATAAAAATTATACCAGAAACTAACGTGGAGTTTGATTATTTTACGTAAAACTATTTTTATTTTGAAGAAAATATTTTATGTTTGAACTAGTTGATTGTAATACAAGATTTATTTTATGTTTGAACTTGATTGTTTGCAATACAAGATTTATTGTTTGATCTCGATATGTTGATTGATAGAGAAATAAATTTTGTTTTAAGATGAATGCGAAGTTAATAAATATTATTATTATTAAACTTATTTGGTATTACTTATATATGTTTTATTACTCGTATTCCATCTAAGCCAAAAAATCCGGACAAAGTCCGGACAAAAGTCTAGAAGTCCGGACAAATCCGGACGGATGGTAACCCTAGTCGGGGGTCGTAATTTTACGTGAACGAAGTCGCGGGCTGAAGCTAATTAGTTGTACAAGGCTACGGACGTCAACTATAATTCGGCTGATAAAAAAAACCCAGACGCTCATTAAATTTGACGACACCTACTCGTGATATAAATAAGTTATCATTATGTAACTTCATACGGTTTGTGAGAACACAGTTCTTAAAATAATTAATTTGATAGAACAGACGAAATAAAAATAGCGCTCGGGCTCAAATATCGCACTGATGTTGCTAATTGTATTCTTTTCCGACATCCCTAGAAGTCTACGAATATACACTGTTGCCTTGCAAGCAATGACTATTAAACTAGCCATCATAATAGATTTGAAGGAATTCATTCATGTATGATGGCGAATGAAAACAACGTGGGGAAACCGGCATGTGCTAGAACCAAACATTGACATCCGCAAACCCGCACTATCCGCATGGGGGATAATGGCTCACTCCCTCTCACGGAGAGGAGGCTTGTGTCCCAGCAGTGGGAAAATTATAGGCTAATTTTGCCGTCTATGTGCAGTAGTGGATGCTAAAAGGTGAACCTAGAATCTATGTCCTAGATTCTTAGGGGTGCGCGTGAATGTACATGTATATGTCGCAGCCAACTGGTTAAATTAGCTGTTTATTTAACAGCCTGGCTTTTGGAATTAGTGCTCACCTCGCTTCGATTTCTCGGCTCGCACGCGGTTGATCAAAGTTTTAAGCTAATCTAATCCATTTGGTCGGAGTGTCCTGGCGCCTGGCGGTAGTTAACGTGACCAAATTCGGCGCGCGCGTGATTGGTTACAGTTCCAACCTAAACTATAATTGAATATCATTCAGGCCGTTAGTTGAACGGCCGCCGCCGTTTGGTTAACGGCTAGGCGGTTAACTAAACGGCTAATTAAATCAGTTGGCTGCGACATAAACCCCGGGGCCCCCGACTCATGATAGTGGAAGGAACGTGTAGTTTAAAGGTCTCATTACAACAGCACCGCCCCGACATATAGCAAATATCATCAAATATTCTAACTTGTCATTCAAGTTAGGATTTTAAATCAAAGCATTAAAGTAAATTTTACGATGGCAATGCAGAATAGTGGACAGCTAGGAGTCTGACATAACCCTCAGTTCTCCCCAGACAGAGGCTATCCATAAGGATTTCCTCACATAAAAAACGTCCTAGATGCTCAGAAATAAATGCTTCTCCTACACTCAGGGCTGATTTTACCAAAGTCAGATATTTTTATCCGTGGAATAAAATTGTCGTCTGACAGTTTTAGTAGGTATGGAAAAACTGTCAATAATTCAAAAAATTTTCTCAGGATAACTTAAACGGGTAAAAAAGTTTAGTGAAATTCGCTCTCAGTCTTAACACTAAACGATACAGAAACAGTGATTTGATTTATAATAATTGTAAGTAGGTACACAACGATTGTACCGCAATTTATCTAAACGCTTATCTCTCTGAACGTAGTTTACTAGAAAACCTTGACATTTTTCAATGAGTTCGTTCCGTAGAACGATCATTAAATTCCTTCTAGGAAGTACAAAAACGTATTAAGTGTAGCTAATTACTGGACATGTTCTAATTGCATTAACGATGCTAATTTTTACGTTCGAAAACAAGTGTTTTTTTCCAGAAAATTGGGTGTTCCAAAAAGTCTTAATTACCCATTTAGAATGTAGCTTTTAAGGGGCTTACAGGACCTAAACAGAAAAAACGCAAGTTTTTGAAACAATACAAGGATATGATCGACTACAATAAACAAAAAATATATGAGATTCTTCAGGATATAGTGCTAGGTAGATGGTGTGTTGAAAACATGATACAACTAATTTGATACGATAGACAAAAATCATGAAGATACCTCTAAAAACCTTCTTTTTACAAAAAAAAACCATACCGATATACATAGAAACATTATGGTTTTTGTCAGATTATTTTACAAGCAACATACTAAAGCACTAGTGTTTTCATTTTTTAGTCCAAACAATACATTTTTTGTAAATAGATAATTGCTTCTTATTTTGCAATAAATTATCAGCGTTGTGTCATCGCGCTTCTCTTTCTTTTTTATGCAGTCCGACAAAGATCGCGCTTTAGGTCATGTAGTCGCCTTAACATTTTTTTTTCAATTGACAGAATGAAATATTAAGTTTATTGTAGTTATGTATGTTTGAATGGGTAATGACTCTGAGAATGGGAAGACCTGAGTCTTAGATCTTCCCAATCCCAGTCTTAGGTCCTAAGAAACGATGAGTGAACTGTGTGAAAGATTATTTGGCAAGAAAGGGGGCTAATTTTGAGTTGGCAGCTAATGTAGGAAGAAGGTGTCTTCTTCCTGTGTCAACCAAATAGAATGAGGAAAAAATAATTCTCAAAACGGTGCAGGAAAACATTGTGAGGAATCCGGCATGTCCTAGAACCAAAAATTCGGAGACATGTGACATCCACTACCCCGCACTGGGCCCGGGTGGTGGACTGCGGACCCCTCCCGCTTACAAAGAGGAGGCCTGTGTCCCAGTAGTGGGAACATTGTAATCTGATTATGTAATTATCGTTATTTTTCTGTTCGTTTATTACTGATTTCTTTCATTATTTTTTCTCACTATATGATCGATCGTTACGTCATTCATTCTAACGTTTATGGCAGGTTCCGAGAGACCATAAACAAGTTATGCAACCTTTTTTTTGCTGATAGGTACTTTATTTATGTACTAATGGTTAAAAGTTTCCGTGTACCAGCTGCCATTTCCATGCGTTATCGAATAAATTGCATCTATTGCTGGTATTGCGATTACAGTGTCTTAAACATGGTTGCAAGTCGCCTTAACTGTGTTTACGTGGGTCACTGTTGTGCCGTCTCTCATGGGATGTCGCAACGGTGACCAACCGTTATTTCTTGTGTTTTTGTTTAGTGTCTGTGCTTACTAATATAGTCGTAGGTACGTTTTACTAACAATCTTGTTTGAGTTTGAGTCTTGGTCACTTTAAAATAAAGAAAATTCTATTCTATTCTATTGTGGTGAAAATATTGTAAAAGAAAAAGGAAAGAAAGAAAGAATAAAGTTCATTAGGACACAGTTTTGGTCGAGTCCTGGAGACCGCGTGTCGGCAAGCGTAGTGTGGGACGCCCTCAAGCTAAATGGACGGACGACCTAAAGAAGATGGCTGGGACAGACTGGATGCGGAAGGCGGAGGACAGGGTGTTGTGGCGCAGCCTGGGAGAGGTCATGTCCAGCAGTGGACTGCGACAGGCTTTTTTTTTTCAGCGTGGGAAATCATCAAATGACCCCTCCCGCTCTGGGTGGAGCGGAAGGGAGTGTCAGACTCTTACTGACTAAAACCCACCCGTATTCCTTCCTTAGCCCTTTATGTTCCGGGGCAGCGGTAACCCTTTCGGACAATCCTGCTGAAACTGCGACAGGCTGAGTTCGTGAAACACAAAATGGGTAACAAAATTAAAAAGTGAAGGTAATATTAAAATACCTCGTTGGTCTAGTGGTCGCAAATGCTTCTGCTGAGCATGAGGTCCTGGGTTCGATCTCCAGGTCGGCCAAAGTGTTATTGGGTTTTTAAAAAACCCAATAACACTAATTCTGGATTTGTGCCCGGTTGATGGCAATACTCTCGCACCCAAATTACATAAAACATAACTTGCGAAATTTCAGCGTATTATGGGTATGTACCGACAAGTCTATCTAACCCTTCGTCGATAAAGGCGTGATGTTACATTAAGATTGTTGTTTTTAGTAGGTAAAGGAGCAATGGAAAATAAATTGTTCTCAAAGGCCTGTCAATGTTACACGCAAATATTATTCGCAAATTAAATAACGCTCGTTAGTTATTTTTATATATTTTTTATTGGAATATTACTGGGTATGTTTTTTAATGATTTATTATAATAACGTGTGATGTTGTCGATTGTTTCTCTATCCATACAGGTCAAAAATACATAGCGCAAAAAAAAAACAAAATATGTTTATTTGCGGTAAACATGACGCATAAAAGGAACACAAATACAAAAAAAAAATAAGTTAGGGGAAAACATGCGTCACATCCACGCAAAACGGCCATCGCTCAGCATAATGCTAAGACCCTATGCGAGACAGAGCCCCAGCGACATATACAAAATAGCTAATCATGATTGTATTTTTTTACTTATTGATCATAAAATAGGTATTGTTAGTTGCAGGGTTTACACAATTAAACACGAACTATAATTCAGACTCAGTCTGTATTTAGGCAAAGCAACGTCCTTTTTTATGCACTTGGCTGTCATATTCAAATCAACTGTCAGTTAATTACTTAATATGTTATGAAGAGCCGTTTGGGGTTGAAACTCGGTCCGTGGGGTCCGAGTGCTCATGATCTTTTTAAAGAAATTTCTAAACGGCTGGTTGACACTTCCCTTGACCCAAGGGCTGGCTTTTACCTTGGCCAGAGGCTAAGCATCGCCATACAACGTGGTAATGCCGTCAGTCTCTTGGGTATGTACATTACCAGTCGACAGCGATGCGGATGAATTTTTCGATGCAATTTTTTAGTTTCTGTACATATAGTTTTAGTTAAGTTAGAATTTAATTTTGTTATTTTTGGTTTTTATATATGTTATGAATACAAAAGTTATAAAAATCAAATAAATGACTTATTATGGGAAAATAAATACAAAGAATAATATTTAAATATTAATGAGAAGATTTGAAAGTAATTTAGGAATAATTAAGCAACTACTACGTCATAGCCGTCGAGTATCTATTTGATACTTGTTAAGATAGGTTTGTGTCTGAATTAATTAACAATATGTATTTAAAAATAGAAAGATACTTTTATAGTTGCTATTTTAAGAGTTGTTTATAGTTTAGCTATTATAATCGAATGTTATAGCTGCTACAAAAGGGGTTTTAAATTTGGAATAGGTAAAAAATGGGTTTTAAGTGTGGAATACGATTACCTATTCCACATTTAAAACCCATTTGTAGCAGCTATAGTTTAATAGTTAATAATTGCAGGATAACAGCATAATCAGCCTAAGATGTCCCCACTGCTGGGACTCAGGCCTCCTCTCAGTAAGAGGGAGTGGGTTGTAATCTACCACGCTGGCCCAGTGCAGGTTGGTCAGATGTCACATGTCTTCGAATTTTTGGTTCTAGGACATGCCGGTTTCCTCAACATGTTTTCCTACAATGTTTTGAGAGCAGTGGCGATGAAATAATTCACACAAAGTAAAGCGCCTGCCTCGGTTCGAACTTACGACTTACAACTCATAAGTTGCGGTCGTTACCACTGAACCACTGCTATACTTAACTACAATTGAAATAGGGAGAATTTGAATTAAAAAAAAAAAACTTTACGAGTACGTACCTAGTAGTAAATAAATTGTGAAATTGCATTTACTACGTATCAAATCGATTTTGAATTTATGGTTTGTTTTTCTGAATTGTTTTTCTTTTTATGTTGTTAAACTAATCAAATACTTACCTACTTATTTAAAACTAAATCAAACCGGTAGGTATTTTATGGATTTCACCTTATCTATACAAATAAATACATACATGTTATACCTACATACATACCTACATATTACATACAAATAAATAAAATTGAAGTGTCTCTTTGTAATATCATAATAACAGCTTTTTAATAAATGCATATGAAAGTATATGTATACACAACTTATAACTAAAAAACCTTATTTTAGATTTTTGTTTGTCTGTCTGTTTGTTTCGTCTAATCTCCGAAACGGCTGGACCGATTTTGACGGGGGTTTCACTGGCAGATAGCTGATGTTATGGAGTAACATATAGGTTTTTTTTTTGCTGGTAGCACGTTCCGTGTGATGATTACCGACATCCACGCGGGCGAAGCCACGGGCAGAAGCTAGTACTTAAGTAAATAATAATATGTCATAAAATATAGGTGCCATTATTTAATGCAAAAAAACCGAAACAAACTGAATGACGTCATTTATGTACGATATATAGGTTAGCAATGACGATATATAGAAATACGATATAATTATACTTCTGTTTATAGGTTAGCAATGACATATGGAACAAAATGCACTATGTGCCCATTCTGGGCAGCACTTGGTCCAACATCCATACATAGATTACCAATGTCCTTTGGCACAAAGATAGGCCATGACATTGGTTAGGACGTAGTATACTTTTTATACCGGTAGTTCCTTCCCGTGAGATAATTTCCGACCACCACGCGAGCGATGCCGCAGGCAAAACTTAGCGACCTACCTACTATGGTGAAGTATGAATGAACATCACCTGCCGTTATGTTAATTCATTTGGGGTCGACGCAGCATCACTCTCTACTATCAATCTTTATGAGCTGTCATCTCAGAAGTTACCCCTTTTCTAGCCATCACAATCCATTCATCGTATCTCTGCCCTAACCCTACTCTTATAACCATCCCGGATTATTTTTAAAATTTTAAATATGATATTTAAAATTTCTAAAACTTCATCACCAAGTCACCAACCATACCTACGTATTTAAAAACTTTCCTCGACACATGTTTTAAGAAAATCATTCATGAATGAACGATCCAAATTTAATACAAAATACATAAATGGAATAATTGAACACAATCTCCGTCAGACGATAGTACTACTTAAGTAGTACTATCGTCTGACGGAGATTGTTCATTAAAGGCGCTCTCTATTCAAGAAACGTATAAAACTAATTTATAATGACAACGTTGAAATGTAGTACAATGATTCACTTACGATTTCACTAAGGCTTTACGAAAGTTCCGCAGGTTATGAGCACATTCACACTTTATTTTAAATATTTAAAAAAGTTTTAAAGTAAAAAATAAAAAACACTTTTATGTTGTATCACAGAATATTTTCTTTTCTAATATCACTTTTTTGTCACTTTTAAATGTATTTTAATATATTTTTTAATTTTAAATAGAGATTCAATATTAATTTATTCCAAATTAAGACACTTAGTATAATGTAGTAAAATAAGTACCTACAATTTTTAAGTAATTTATATCACAGTATTAATAAAAACGTAGCTTTTAAAATTAAGTACCAGCAACACAACACTTAGGAGTATCACAATAAAATGTAATATAAAACTGAGAATATAAATTTGAAAGTTTAAAAAAGGTTCCGCTTTCCGTTTACGGAGTTCGATATTTAAAACACGGCCGCGGAGTACGTGCGTCCGTGACGAACATTCTCCATGCACTGAACGGAATGCTCCCTTTGGTCGCTTTTAAAGTTTTAACTAAAGTAATGTAAACAAATAAAAAAAAACTTGAGTACGTAAAGCAAAAGCTCACACATATATAAAAGTAGTTTAATTACGTATAATAAACGTCTACGGGAAACTGTGGTTCATTCTATAGGATTTAATAGTAATGGTTGGTTTACTTTTGCCAAATTATGAAGCTCGTGCGTTTCTTGTTCCTGTGCGTTTAAGGCCTACTATCCTACTTCCTACTAATAATTATAAACGCGAAAGTTTGTGAGGAAGAATGCATGGAGGTTTGTTACTCTTTCACGAAAAAACTACTGAACGGAATTGAATGAAGTTTGCACACAGATAGTTTATAACCAGGATTAACACAAAGGACTAAGCATATAAGACACTTTTAATCCCGATATTCCCACGGGATCGAAACGTATGTGTGTGAAACCGCGGGACGCTGCTAGTAATTAATATTTAGTTAATTTGTGCACAAGGTACAGTGCGTGCCACGTAAGAAGAGACTTGACCCCGCCTCCCCCGCCTCTTTCCGCCGCCCCTATGACGTCCGGTCCCGTCCCGAACTCAGACCTCATACCGCTAAAGATACCTAAAATCGTGTTCTGCGCATGTCAGACCACGTGGTGTGTCAAGTCTCTTCTTACGTGGCACGCACTGTACCCCACTATTAACCGGATCTTAAGCTCATTATAATTCGTTAATAACTCATTAGTTAGTGCTATTATCCACGCAATACCAGTTTGAATAAATGATGCATTTCAAACATAAGAAAACGAGGGTTCCCCAGGGTTTAATACTAGGTCCGATTCCTATTGATCGTCAAAGTAGCTTCACTTCTTGTTATTTTTTTAAGCATGGATGTAATTTCATATCATAATGTTTTATTATTGACCAACAAACAATTATTGCTTATTTTTTTCTAAATGGAAGAGGTAATTCCTGTCACTGACGACACTTCATTATTAACGTTTATTGGTTATTCCACGATTTGTGTTTGCTCAGGTAAGCCTTGTCTTGAGTTCCTTGAGAAGTCAATGAGTAATTAAATAAAAACTGACGGACATGGCACTACTGTACTAAGTCTAAATAAAGGTTCACGGATAAGGTTAAAATATCGTGTACAATAAATTGGAGAGGCATAGGTATGTCCAGCTGTGGCTTACGATAGTTAGGTTGATGACTCTAAAGGCTCCTGCAAACAGGCGCGACGAGCGACGGGAATCGCGCGCGACACAAAAGGCTCCTTCAAACAGGCGCGACACGACACGCGACACCAGGGCACCGCAAGTCGCGCAACGAGCGGTGCCTTTGTGTAGCACGCGATTATATCGCGTGTCGCGCCTGTTTGTAGGAGCCTAAAAGCACCGCTCGTTGCGCGACTTGCGGTGCCTTTGTGTCGCGCGCGATTTTATCGCGTGTCGAGCCTGTTTGAAGGAGCCTTAACAATCATTATACAACAGATAACTTTTGCTAGCGGCTTCGCCCGCGTCAATGAATCAATCAACTCAGCGTATCGCAGTCCACTGTTGGACATAGCCTCTCCCAGGCTGCGCCACAACACCCTGTCCTCCGCATTCCTCATCCAGTCTGTCCCAGCTACCTTCTTCAGGTGCCCGCGTGTAGCCTGGGAATTATCCCACGGGTAGATGGTACCGTGATAAAAAGTCCTATATCCTAATCCAGGTCGAAATTGAATTCCGCTCAGCCTTTAAGGCCTGAAAAAGTAACATTCCGACTGAGTCACTTTCGCATTTATAACATTCAATCTGCCTAGTCTTTTACTGTGTAGGGAATGGCTTCCAGTCTAATCTGATGCGGCTGAAAACTAGTAGGTATTTTACATGGAGCGAGTGCCTATCTGACCTCTACAACCCAATGTCTAGGTAACACGATACTCCTTGGTAAGATTTTATTTATTTATTAAAACTTTATGCACATAATGTACAAAGGCGGACTTAATGCCTTGGGCATTTTCTACCAGTCTACCTTAGGGTGATGCAGAGACAAAACAGTAGGTGCAAAAGAACGGAAAATTTTGAAGAATAAAATATACTAATAAATACTTATATACATACATACAACAAATTATACAAATTACAAAGTGAGGAAAGATAAAAAAAAAAAAAAACATAGATGAAGAAAACCAACAAATTAAATGTGGGACAAGTCTGCCAACTTCTTCTGGATATGTTCCCGTGCTTTTACTTTAAATGTGAGCCGACTGGTTGCCATCCTGATATTCAGAGGGAGCGCATTCCAAAGGAAAACCGCCTGGACAGGAAAAGAAGATTTAAGAAAGCCAGAGCGGTGGGTAGGACATCGTAGAAGACGATTATTGGAAGAGCGAAGATTTTTGATGTGCGCAGAGCATAAATTTGCAAGATTGGTTGTCTGACTATTAGGCTTCTGCCTACCCGTAAGGAATGTCAAAGATCTACGAATAACAGCCCGGCCCCACGGCTTCACGTGCTTCCTGAGGCACGGAGGGGTCTCGATAACACTATATTATGGACTAGTTTCTGCCCGCGATTTCGTCCGCGTGAAATGTCACCCTTCCCCATTCAGCCTCTTAGGGGTGGAATTTCGAAAAACCCTTTCTTAGTGGATACCTACTCTTCACAAGGAACACCCTCTAAATTTCATGTCTCTAGGACCAGCGGTTTAGACTGTGCGTTGATATAATCAGTCATTCAGGACTTTGAATTTTATTGTATACAGATAGATAAGTAGCCTCGGGTAGAATTTGTAAGTTTCTTACACCCTGTAGGCAGTAGCACCTTGAAGACAGTGGTGGCCCAGTGGTATCGGCACCGACTTACAAGTTGTAGATCGCGAGTTCGAATCCAGGTAGGCACTTTATGTATTTAATTTCATCACAACTGCTCACAAAACGGTAAAAATCGTGATAAGTCAAAAATTCAAAGACATGTGACATCAACCAACCCACACTGGGCCCGCGTGGTGGATTATGGACCACTCTCTCACATAGAGAGGCTTGTGTTCCAGCAGTGGGAACATTATAGGCTGATAATGCTTACACCCTGTATATTATGCTATTATGCTTACACCTGTATATTATGCTTACACCCTGTATATTATGTTATTATGCTTACACCCTACATAAATTATTATGCTATTATGCTTACACCCTATACTATTCCAACTAGCACTGACAAAGAAGTAGTAAATAATGACGTGTGCAGAACAAATATTGTTGCAATAGTTTAGTCAGAGCAAGTAAAGAAAGACACATATTTCTATAAAATTAGTTATGCTACTCTTACTGTTTATCCATACTAATATAATAAATTCGAAAGTAACTCTGTCTGTATGTCTGTCTGTATGTTACCTTTTCACGCCTAAACCACTGAACGGATTTAGATAAAATTTGCCAGAGAGATAGATTGCATCTCGGGGAAGGACATAGGATAGTTTTTGCCGACATAGCTCGCGGGCGAAGCCGCAGGCGGAAGCTAGTTACCATTTATAATGTAAGGGATTAAGCTGAAGTTCTGGGAAGGAGATCATTCTGCTTTCACATGTCAAACTAATGTTAAGAAGCTGCAAATGTCTACTTGCTCAGACAGTTTCTTTTCTTTTGCATTGTCTTGTTTAAGATATTTTGTATGTGTTAGTTTACACTAACACATACAGAGGTGAGTGGACCAGTCCAGTTTACACTGGACTGGTCCACTCACCTCTGTTTGGGTTCGTCAAAAGACCATTTCAGACACTAATCTACAGATTTAGAAGATTACCTATGTCTGGACTTTAAAAGAGACTGACCTCCGAGTTTGTTTCGCTATTTCTCCTTAGGGGAAGCTAGATGGACTTGATATTTCCTATGTTACTAGCTTATTTTTGAAAATTGAAAAAAGAACATGTAAAAGGGAGTCCAATATTTACAAAATAAACTATTGCATTTATTTTCAACGAAAGTTATGAGAAAAGGGTATTTACAGTACTAGGCGATAAAAATATTGCACATCGACCTATTCGATCCTATCGATTTTATACAAAGAATAAAAATAATTATCAAAAGAAGCAAATCATAATTGTTTTAACAGCTCCTAAATCCTAATAGATACCGGACTGTTTGTATTTCGTGCGACAGAGATACGAAGCCGAAATTAGCCGATTGTCTCTTTCCAAAGGTCGATTTGCAATATTTATCGCCGGGTACTGTATTATGATGTCTTAAAGCAATAGAAAAAATTGGAACCAATATGGGGCCAGCGGAAAGTTCTCTGATGATTCTATGAAGTAATTATCTCGCCAAAGATCACATCTTACTAGAAAGGCATAACCATCAGTTGGTCCACACAAATAAGGAACCCTTTTAGAAGGAATCTCTTAATTAATAGTAACTGTTTCACACTGTTTTTATAACTTGACAAAACAAAGAGATCTCTACAATATATGTCAGTTTAATATATTTATTACATGGTTATGGCATATTGTTACCCGGATCATAACATTTTTATAGCCAACTACTATGTTTACTCAATTTGTATTTAAAATGTTGTAACATAAACATTTGAATAAACAATGTTTTTTATGTAAAACTTACGATTTTACGAAAAACAAATTGACTTGTAATGTTGTCTCAATGCTTGTGGAATATTACATGAATTAATTTTGTTTATAATGGAGTTCTATGGTGTACAAACAACCAAGTAGTTGCTCTTATGCTAATTAAATAGTTTTATATCTAAAATGTTGGTGTGTCTCCAATTATATCCATTCACAGTTATTTACCTCTGATTTTGCATCACTATTAAAATCACAGTGATCTTATACTTCTTAAGGCTCCTTCAAACAGGCGCGACACGACACGCAACACAAAGGGACCACAAGTCGTGCAACGAGCGGTGCCTTTGGGTCGCGCGCGATTATATCGCGTGTCGCGCCTGTTTGTAGGAGGCTTTAGGTCTACAGCTATATGCCACGTTACGTTTGCTGAATCGTGGTCGTCCATAAACTCGTCTGCTCCAATAGTCATCAGTACTTCGACTGATATGGACCGGCTGTAACATTCCACTGCCGCTTCAAAAAAAGAAATAATTGTAGGTTGGTACCGCATCGATGCGAATATTCATCCAAGCCTCTGGAAGTTCAAATAATTAAACTTTCGCGGTTCCAAATAGTGAATCTCAGGGAAAGGAACAAGCAAGAATCTAGAAGACTACTCATTGAAAAGTGTTTGCTTATAAATATATGTCTAATTTAATCTAATCTACAGTACCTACCCGGCGATAAATATTGCACATCGACCTTTTTACACAAAACCATTTTATACAAAGAATAAAAATAATTATCAAAAGAAGCAAATCATAATTGTTTTAACAGCTCCTAATATATACCGGACTGTTTGTATTTCGTGCGACAGAGATAACGCTCTACGAAGCCGAAATTAGCCGATTGTCTCTTTCCAAAGGTCGATGTGCAATATTTATCGCCGGGTACTGTAACTAGCCTGTACTGAGTCCCACTGCAGGGCAAAGGCCTCTCTCTCCCTTTTCCACACAATTCTGTCTTTTGCTATAAGACAGCGGCTTATAGTGCCGGACCAGTCCTTACGGTAGGGGTCAAGCTCGCACTTCCGTCACCCCCACACATCAGCAGTGCGATTCTGTAACCATCTCACCGTGAAAACTTA
Source organism: Luperina testacea (assembly GCA_927399505.1). NCBI lineage: Eukaryota > Metazoa > Arthropoda > Insecta > Lepidoptera > Noctuidae > Luperina > Luperina testacea. Next base: position 6,322,665 of record OV656777.1, on the reverse strand, counting down.
GGTGAAGTGAGCGTGGAGTGAGCTGTCAATAGTGTCAATTCCTGGCAAAAACTAACTCACTTCACCTAAATTTTCACGGTGAGATTTTTACAGAATCGACCGACAGGATCCGAGGTGGCGGCGCGTAGTATTCCACGCGCGCCCTGGGGGAGTCAAACACCTCACTCCCCCCCTGACCCGACGAGGCCCGCAGTGGCGGCAGGGGGTGGCGGAAGGATCGCACGTTCCCGCGACCCCCGGCGTAGGTGTGAGATGGAACACCGGGGTGGTTTTTAGTCAGTAAGAGTCTGACAGACCCCGCCGACCGCCCCAGGGCGGCGGACATCCATGAGGATTTTCCACGTTGGAAACAAAAAAAAAAGGGGGTCAAGCTCGTCCTGCCATCTTCGTCTTGGCCTGCCGCGATGGCGTCGTGCGTTTAGTGGGACCCAATAAGTGGTTCTCTTAGCCCAATTGTCATCTAACATGCGGCAAACATGTCCGGCCCAGTCCCACTTAAGTTTAGCGGCTTTCTGGGTAACGTCTGTTATCTTAGTTTTGGCGCGCAGTATTGTATTCCTTATACGGTCAGAAATTTGAACCACCAGGATAGGTACTGCGCTCCATGGCTCGCTGGCAAAACCTCGAGTCTGGACCTGGACAAATGCGCCATGCGCCGCAAATGATTTTTTTTAATGTTAGATGCCGTTTTTTTTTCAGGATGGGAATTCATCAAATGATCCCGCTCTGGGCGGGGCGGTAGGGAGTGTCAGACTCTTACTGATTAAATCCCACCCGTGTTCCTTCCTTAGCCCTTTATGTTCCAGGCCAGCGGTAACCCTTTCGGACAATCCCGCTGACCCGGCAATTGTTAGATGCCTCAGCCTGAGGCAACCGTACATATAAAACAAAAAAAAAAATATTTGCGGCGCGTGCCATGCTCTGTCTGGATTAAAAATTTCAAATCCAACGAGGCGGTAAATAATGCCTCTAAAGAGTTCATCAATTCCCGTCGCCAGGATTTTTTTATCAAAGCCATCAACGTACTTCTACTATTTTAGTAGAAGGATTAGGTAGGTATTAGTGAAGATGCACTTTGACCATTTTGGTCAAAGTGCATCTTCACTAATACCTACTTCGATAAATGAAATATCTCTTCGTCGTCTCTCGTTCATATAAAACTGCAATTTCATAGCAAGGATTGGAAGGAAGGGTAAGCTACATTTTCCACTACTTTATTATTAGTATAATTTACAGCTTGGTATAGATATACCATCCGTCATAGCCTAGATGCCTATTTTCGTAGAAGCACGTAATCGCACATTGATAATTCCAAAAGCATCACATCTTCGACCACATGACCTTATGATAATCAGTTCCACGAACCGAATACTTCCCCAATCATTTAGGGCAAGACTCAATGACTCAGATGATTGTACACAACATTATAAAGATGACGTATGCATGGGAGAAGACAATGGCAAGTATAGTGAATTGTTTCCTAAATGGCGCGTGACGTGTTTGGTCTGGTTTGGGACTGTTTAAATGTTTGTTTTCCTATGTTGTCGAGACAGTGGACAAATAGCGGACGCTGGCCGCACATTCACTGGACTAAAGTGGAACTGGGCTGGCCAGGTGGCCATATCTGACGCATGTAGGAGCATTCATTCCACCGGCCCCCTTCTACCTTCGGACATCCAGACGCACTGCAAGTTACCATCCTTGCATAGTTGCTATTCCACCAATTCGCACTAAGCGTTTTCAAATGTCCTTTATAATGCGCACAGCAAAAGAGTGGAACTCTCTACCTGCGTTTGTGTTTCCGAGTACATACAACCCGAATCTCTTCAAAGTAAGAGTGAACAGGCTTCTTCTTGGTAAGCTCACTCCATCGTAGACTTTGTCTGTGTCATCTCTGACCTAGATTAGAGTCAATTTCAAATAAAAAAAAGCATTAATACACAAAAGCCACTACTCAGTGGATCCCCAATGGCAGATAACGACTGCGCGGTAGGCCCAGAAAGAGATGGCAGTATGATCTGGACACCTTCTTAAAGGATTGGTGGACAATCGCAGTAGACTGGTAAAAGTGGAAAGAGGGAATGACCTGCAGTTGGATAACATAGACCTAAAATAAAATAAAATAAAAAACCAGACAGGTAACAGGGACAAGAAATACGCCTGTAATATTGTAACAAGCAACAATCTACACATACTCGTAAATATTTTGTTATTGGATACTAAGTGGTGAGATTTTGAAAACTTTTAATAATTTTATTGTTCCTATCCTGAAGGCCTTTTGTATGCAAACGGTTTATAAAGTGTAACAGTCATCCAGGTTTTAATATTCATCCAAATGGCGTAACACAGTATCAATCACAATCTGAATAATATTTATGGATAATATTTTTTTTTTAGATATTGCTAATCCATTGCTTCTATTTTCGAAAAAATTGTCCGCTCAACAACGTAAATAACGCAATGAATGTTGTTGAACTGTCAAAATTAAAGCTCTATCTATTTATCTCATCGAGCTTATTATTATATATATTTTTATATGACGTGTAAAAATGATTCCGTTGTCCTTTTTTATTTCATTTCAAAGGAAGTAAAAGGGTTCATCTTGTGGCGAACCAAACTAAATGGCTATGGTTCCCACTGAGGACAACACTACTTGATGCTAGAGAGCGATGTCTATGGCAGACGAAATAAACGACCAGAGAATAGATTTTGAATCTCAAGGTAGACCTGTGAGGTAGACCAATATATTGTATTACGAGATTGCCATGCACCTATAATATGTTAAATTGTTAACCAGTGTCGTGTAAATCATATTCCTCCGCTGTCGCTCGGAAACTGTGACGTGTAACAAATACATATTTTACAACAACTGGCCGAGTTTTATTTAAATAAACAGGGCGCCATAACGCGCCCAAACTCTTACAAAAAGAAATCTAAAAATGGAAGACATGAGACATCTACCAACCCGCACTGGGCCCGCGTGGTGGATTACGGCCCACTCCCTCTTACTGAGAGCCAGTGCCTGTGTCCCAGCAGTGTGAACATTATATAGGCTGATTATGTATGTTATGTAAAGGGTTCTTTCATCAAAATAAACATTCGTTTGATAACTGTTCAAGTATTTATTATTAACAAGTCTCATCTTACAATAAATTATATTGAATATATTATATTAAAATTATTATCATTATCACATATTTACATTTTATTTCTAATTTTATGCGTTTTCAAAACGCACCATCATGACGGCATCCCGATAAGGAGCCGGTCAGAGTTAAATATTATTTACTAAAGTGACTAACGCCATCTAGTGAGCGATTTTAAATTGTTGTTTGGCAGCGACAGTGGCGACATTATAGGCACCGACTCTGTCGTTTTTATTATGGAACTAATAAGTAGGTCAAATTTTTTTCAGTTAATTTTAAAGCATTAAGTTTTAATTAAAATGAATGCATGTCAATATTTTTGATACTTATAATGATCAAAAAGTTCTGGCGAAATAACAAAACATTTTTTGCAAAAAATCAGTTGTAATTTTAAGTAAATTAAAGAATACATTATTTATTTAAAGTTTTAAATAATTAGCACCATTTTTTATAATGGTCTCGCTACTGCCAATCTCAATACTGGTGGCGTTTTTTTAAGAATTAAAATCCTTTTAGGATTACATTTTAGGAAACGCACATCAATTTTTTAAAATTATTTACATTATTTTTAACAATTATTTTACAAACAATAATTGTTAATTACTATCTATTAATTATTATGCAATATCATGGCTCGTGAGATTAAAATATTTATTCACAATTTAAATTAAATTAAATATAAGTACGTAAAAGAACATCAAGTACAGTCAACTACTTCAGTAATAATAACCCTGTATCTTAAAGAAAAAAGCAAAAAAGGGTATGTAATAAGGAACAACAAAAAGTTGTAGGACAGTAGAATATACAGACGCCAGCACATCAAGCTACCCGAAACTGTCAAATTTTCCCAATCAACTTTGAATTGAACCTTATGCTTTAGAGATAAAGTAGAAAATCTATTAAATATATTTGACAGATTGTATAGTAGGTTGATGTGCTGGCGTCTGTACCCTACATTGATACAGTTTGTAGATATAAAGATTTACAAAAATAATTAACCGTACTGTATTCTCTATATAGAGGATATATCTCTCATCAGAAATTGTAAGCCCAGCGCTGGCGATTTTTTTCGTCACCCTAATTGCGTAACACATTATCAAAATCAATCTGAATAATTTTGAAGGATATTGCTAATCCATTGCTTCATATGTTCGAAAAATATGTCTGCTCAACAACGTGAATAACGCAATGAATGATATTGAACTGTCAAAATGAAACCCATTGCTACTGATAGTGTGTTACGCAATTACCCCGCGGATTTTTAACGCACTGCTAAGCGCCGAGAGTTGAAAGAAAATCCAACAGTGTGTTTTGTTGAAGCGCTGGACTTGTTGGATTCTGCTCGGCTCAAGAGATGAAAATCCAGTGCGCAAAAAAAGTCGCCTGTACAGTGCGTGCCGTGCCACGTAAGAAGATACTTGACCCCGCCACCCCCGCCTCTTTCCGCCGCCCCGATGACGCCCGGTGCGGGACGGGGACCGGGCGTCATCGGGGCGGCGGAAAGAGGCGGGGAGGCGGGGTCAAGTCTCTTCTTACGTGGCACGCACTGTACGTACTTGGATACATTGTTCGAATTGGTGCAGTATCAAGTGTAGGTAAGTATTGTTTTAATTAACGGAATAATTTCAGAAATGATTGCTCTACTGCCGTTCCGATTTTCCTGTTCCTCATAAGCTTTGAGAGTCATCATCATCATGATGACATATTAGAATGGATGTAAATTTTAGGCCATTTTTGCAATTACGTCAATTCTATGGTCAGGTGTAACACATTCCCTTTCACACTACGATGGATTAAAAAAAAAAACCTACTCCTTTGCTTCATATTTGAAATTCGTCTGCTTGACAACGTAAATAACGCAGTGATAGATGTCGAGTTGTCATAATGACAGGTGTAACCCTTGAAGTGTGTTACGCAATTACCCCGCTGGTTTGAATTTCCATTGAAAATTGTTACATCACCGAAATGATTTGATGTCATGAATGACATTTTATAATGCCTTAAACGAATTGGTTTAACTGATACAGATCCATGTTCCATTCAAACTAAACAAACGATGATCCAATAATAATAATCAGGTAAAATTTAAATCATAGTCGCATTTCTGTTTTGTTCTAACATCTCTGACACACAATTATTATGCAGCGACTTTATTTGATTGTCATGGAAACGACATTTAATAATGTGTGAGCTCATTCTTTTCAGTATGGACACTTTTTCGCATGACTGAGTACGGTGAGGGCAAATCTAGCGATTTAAATCTTTGTGATCAGGTCAATTTTATTGGATCATCGTTTGTTTACAAAATATTGTATCTGTAAAAAAAAAACAGGCAAAAAGTTATAAATCAAGAAAATTTTAACGTTACAGTGTTGTTGACATTTGACTAAAAAAAACAGGGCAAGAGCGAGTCGGACACACATACATATGTATATTTTTATTTGCAAAATAGTTGAGCAAACGTCATCTAAAACTATTCCAAATTTCAAGTTGATAGCATTAGTAGTTCTAGAGATATCCAGCTGTGACAGACACAGACAGACTGAGTCTCACCTTATGGGTTCTGTTTTACCATTTTGGTACGGAACCCTAATGACCTTCAAATAGTTTATCAATAAGGAAGACATTATAATTTATATTGTTTAAAACTGTGAATAACTTATTTGGAACTTACGATATCATACTAATTGATAAGAATTCACAACTCTTCAGATCGTTGTAGAACTCAAAATGATGTTCTACGATGTATATTTTTATTAAAACACACAAGCAGGCAGGCTACACTCTCACACTTACTAACAAATATCATGAAGGTATTTAACTCAACCACATATTTGAAACATCTTACGTTATAAAAATGACTTACAAAATGAAGTCAGCCCTAAGAGCATTCATCCTCCGAAAAACAATCGAAAAGCGTTATTTTTCCCTACTTAAAGCAGCATTCTATAATACGACAAAGCCAGAAATCTAATCCTATATTTATCAGCAGTGAAAACAGGGCTTCATGATGACAACTAACGAAAACTTTCAACCGATTCAGGTCGGGAGGACATGAATACAAAGCAATTTATTTTAAGGAACCAAGAAAACCGGAAAATGTGCAATGAAGCTATATGATTCATAATTTTTAACAGTTTCATCAAAAGTTCTTAAATTTGAAACCCATTCAACGTAAAAAACGGAACTTCTTCTATGAACTCAATATTCGAAACAATTGTCATGAAAATAAAAGTAGCTTACATAAGATGCGCATACAATGTGGAGACAGCAATACGGAAATAAATGAAAACATTGGCAATACGAATGCATAAGAGTACCTATATTAGAACTATCAAATAAATTCCTAAATCAAAAAGTGTTATTTTTTCAAACTATGTAACTAAATAGTTTTGCCAATTTGACTAGTTATAGTGACTAAACGATTGGATATATTTCTTTGAACGCCGTACATAAACGCAATTCAATTTTTTGACGTATTGTCGTCTCCACCTTGTGTACTTAACTGAGACCTTTCTTGGTACAGATAATTACAAAGACACAAAAAAAGTTCATGACACGCAAGATTTAGCATTTTATCTCATCTGACTTAAAACCAATAGCAGAAATCGTTCAGACACTATATTTAGGCCCGCTTACGACACAAATCCCTAAATACGTTTAGAATTTTAAGCATCGTTCTATTTCTGTCGTTTTAAAATGATAGACACAAAATGATGTTTTAAATCATGTATGTTTAACGTTAACCGTATTTAGTGATTTTTGGTGCAAGTGAACCTTAATCTCACACGACACAATACATTCTTTTTGAGAAAACTTACAGTCTCGTAACCATTTCGAGCATTTCTCTACACTAACAAACACTAAATACACTCAGTGTATTCAAGTGTCACACTCTCACACAATAAAATTAAGATACATAAATTAAATATATACACGATTATAAATAACTTCACACATAATCACAAAATTTAAAAATTAAAACAAAAGTGCCCAAAGACATCTGTCTTTAAGTTTGTGTTTACATTTAAAATTATTGGACGGACTATGATACAATTTTAACCACCTCATTCGAGGAAGATTTTAGGGTATCACTAGTAGACTTTAGATCAGAATGCTATCTACTTTTGCCACAATATATGAAAAGTTTTGGTAAAAGGTAAAGCTATAATATTACCACAACTATAAGTAAAACCAAAACAATTTCATTGGCCTTATATAAAATATGACAATAATACTAATGATGTCATTTTTAATAAATTCAGACAAGTTGATAATAAATTAGAAAGTAACGACATCTACAAATGCAATAAACAATCTACGAAGATCCAGGTAGTGTGGCAACATCTGAGAGGTCTTCGTGTCCAGTTTGGACTATGACAGATAAAAACTATACAATATATTGGCCAATATGTTAAGGCACAGACTCAATCCTATTATCATCCTTTTTGACCTTACCTGAGAGCTTGGAGTATATTTCGTCGATGGACTTCTGCCTGGTCTCGGGGAAGTAGATGACGGTGTAGAAGCAGGCGATGAAGCAGACGATGGCGAAGAATAGGAAGGTCCAGTGGATGCCGATGAGCTCACAAAGGATTGTGAACCATTTCGTTTGAACGAAGTTGCTCATTTTCGCACAGACGTTCGCGAAGGCTGATACTGTGCCTCGGAGCTGAAATGGAGAAGATTTTGTTGAATATTGGTGTTTTGGTGGGAAAGGATAACTTTTAAACGTTAATATTTGCTGGAAATTATTTCAGCCTTGATTTACTGTGGTCAAAGGTCTCTTCTAGACTACTATTCGGTATTATGGTATAGGCACAAACTGGCCAGGTGTAAATGTGACTGGACCATACATTACGTAGGTCAAATTGCCGTTGGAACTGTTAACGACGTTGAAGATTAATGTTTACTATTGAGCGTAGAAATCAAAGAGGAATTACTATAATATAAGAAAGAAAGAAAGAAAGAAAATACATTTATTTAGCACAGACTAAGAGACACACAATACACCAGGTAGTTAGATATTAGTCGTACATCAGATAAAAAAATAAGATAAAAATAAAAAGTGCAAAGTCCGATGTAAGAAATTAGCAGGAAAGTGTGCCTCACGGCTGCGCCAAAAAGGCCCAGTTCAGCAAAAATGCCAGACAACTGGTGCCTGACGCTGGTTTTCAACTGGACCTGACTATAAGAAGATGAACTAAGTACTGTGAGTTATATCAAAGCAATAAGACGTTGAAGAGAGATTTTAATATCTATAATATTTTATTGCGCTAGATTATAATGACATAAACTACCACAAAAGTTCTATAACCTACCTGGAAAGTGAACAGATCCGTGATAATAATATACGAAATAGGCTGGAACCCTGCCGCATCAGCGAAGATACACAGACACATGGCCAACACGGGCAGCCAGCCGGGCAGCCAAAAGCCTGATGACGTCATGTAGAACCACGCGGATAAAATCACCATGCCCACGCCCACGGCGAACGATGTTGTTACTAGGAGAAGCTGAAATGGACACACTGAATATTAGGTATGTTTTAATAGAGAATTTAATTTCGCTGTGAAATCTGATCGGTACTATTCGTTCTAGGGAAACCGAAGGATTGTGTCGGATTGTTACCGGCTGTATTCCGTGGTGCTTCTTTATGCTTCTGATTTTTTCGTGATGCTGCCATAAGTGAATGTGTGAATATTGTTTTTCTACTGTTTAGGTAATGATCTATGTGTTATTGTATTGTTTATAAGTTGGAGGTATATCTGAACAATAAACGATTTCATTTATCTTTCACCACATGATGCAAACTATCTGCATCACGTACGTAGTTATCAGTTTCCCAATAGGATTTCAGATTGAACGTTGGCCAACCCTATTTTTTTCTGATTCACGATGTTTTTGGGAATATCGAGGGATATTCCCAGCAATGATATTCCAGACTTCATGATTCTATTGAAAATCATATTGCTGTGAAATATATATAAAGGAATCTTGGTATCTTTTCTACTAGCACTGACTTTAATTCAGCTAACACGTAGAAGATAGTAAAGCTTCTAACAGATTAAAAGTATCCTCACCCTCTGCCAGTTTTCTCAACAAAGTAAGTGGTGACTATAAAGCCCAACACACATTATCCACATTGACATTAATAATTTATTTTTTTAAAAACAATGACATTTGCTTACTTTGTAAAGTATTACATTATTTTAATTATTGTGAATGTGAATACGATGTTGGTCATTTATTTTATGTTTTTTTTTATAATTCTCTCCATGGTCTGGCAGTTTGAGTAATTTATGTGGCCTACCCAAATGTCCTTTCTTTGGTATTGTTCGTCGAATCGTTGAGCTCCTTAAGTCTTGAGTTGAGCTGCACGATTTCTGACAAATGCGTGCACTGACTGGACAGGTCCTCTCAATCTGTGTGGTTCTTTCCTCAAAAGACCATCTCAGACATCGATCTACATGGTCTTCATATAACTTGACCAAGATTATGTCTGGACTTTAAAAGAGACCGTGACCTCTGAGTTTGTTTCGGCCTTTCTTCTCAGAGTAGTCAGATAGGAAACGCCGACCTCATCTAGTTTTAAAAAAACATGACTGACGTGTAATAGTGTTTGTGCAAACCTACTTACAAAAATAAAATCATTTATCATTTATCAACAGCTGCAAGACTCTCATTATAAGTACAGTGGAGTCATTTTAATAGGTAACATTTGACGTCTGTCAGTTTTATCCTCATAGTGAGGTGACCTGCTTATAAACATCGATTAAAGTGAATGAATCGATACGGACTTGAAACATATGCGAATTTTAAAAATCATCAGGCGAATCCCTGTCCCATTATTATTATTTTTTTCGTAAATTTAAGGAGCAAAATAAGACAAGTACACAATTTAACAAAAAAATTGCATTTATTCAGTTGAACTATCAGAACTGTTAAAAGTATTGTCATCTTCATCACTGCTGTCAGCACTCAGAGATATTATTAATTCATTTTCAATAATATTGTCTATTCTCACATCTCGTTCAAAATCTTGTAAAATTATTTTCTTTGTTTTCTCTACGACTTTTTTCCAGTCTTCTGTAGTGACTTCTGCACACGCAGTTTTTAGCAGAGACATCATTTTAGCAGTACTGAAGGGTGGTTCAGTATTGTTCCGCGCTGCATAACCCTTTATTTGTGCCCAAATAAGCTCGATGGCGTTATACTGGCAATGGTAGGGAGGCAATCGAATAACTTCGTGTCCATGCTCTAGGGCTAGTTCATCGATTACATAGCGGAGCTTGGACGGCTTAGTTGCTTTTACTAGATTTAACAACTCAACTTTTAATAAAGTTGGACTTGCATCCACACCATTTCTTATCAGCCACGAGACAATTTCTTGCTTTTTATTTGCTTGAGTTGGTGGTTTATCAACTTGTACAGAATGATACGGTGCATTGTCCATTATAATTTTCGATGGGTTTTCTAAGCTGACTAGCAGCTTCTCAAACCACTCTTTAAAAACCTCAAAGTTCATTTCCTCATGGTAATCACTTGTAGTTTTAGAGGCGAATGCGAGGAGGCAGTCTGGAATAAAACCTTGAGAAGCTGATCCCGCGTGACATATAATAAGTCGGGCTCCTTTTCCCGGTGGAACTTTTGAGGTGGACGCCGCTGTATCATCGGTCCATGTCCGCGAAACCGTATGGTTCACATTCAACCATGTTTCGTCAATAAACACGACATTGTCCCAATCTGTAATTTTATTTACTTGACGTAAGAATGTTACTCTCTTCAAAATAATATCGTAGCGTTCTAGCAGGATTTTCCGCTTGTCAGATTTTTTAAAACTAAAGCCAATCGATTTCAAAACCTTTGATAGAGACGATTTACCGCCAAAAAATAAGCCTGCGTCTTTTAACGAACTTATTAGCTTTTCCCGTGTAGGATATTCTTTTCTCGAGTAATATCCATAAATGTGGTTGCGAATTGCAGCAGCATCAAAATTATCAATGCCAACAATTTTCTTGTCCCTCTTTCTTTTTTTCGGTGTACGTAAAGTATTATCTTCTGAGCCTGATGGTCCGTATTTCTCTTTCAGAATTTGAGTTACTGTCCTCTTCCCTATTCCCAATGCTTCGGCAACGCGTTCTCTCGGTTGTGTCAATGGTAAAAGAGGCCCATCGTTAATTGATTCCCGTTCAAAATAATTGTACAATTTCACCACTAGTTCGCGAGATTGACTGTTTAGCGTTTTCCCCCGTTTCGACATGGTAAGACTGTAATGTTGTTCTTGTTTACTAATCGTTAAGCAATCGGAGTCCAATTTATAGCCAGGTAAACGTAGTCAGTAAGATCAGTCCAATAAAAAAGCCGGGTCAGAAGAAAATAACAGAGAGCACACCAAAAACGCACAGTCACTTCGCACAACGACAAAAGACTGCGTCATGTAATGGCGACATGACATGGCGTCATCGACAGGCACTGGTGTTGCCAGCAACATACCACCTAAATTGTACCTAACATCAATGATTTTTCTATTTCATTATTTTTTGTATTTTTATACCTAGTTAGTTAAAAGAATAATAAATAAATGTTTTATTATAATCACAACGTGGTTATTAATTTATGGTGATATTTCTTCACAAGTCATCATTGCATTCGATTCTACTTATCAGCTTTCGATTTTTAGAGTAACATCCCTAGTGTTTAAAAAGAAAAATGGTTAACTGACGTAACCTTGTAACGACGTTCAGTTCTTTAGATCAGAAATTGTTTATTATGTTAAGAATGGTTTATTAATGAAAGCAAATCGTAAAATTACTCGTATCGGTCATTATTACAATAAATATGTAATCGTAATTGAAAAAAGGTAAGCGATTGTGCAGTTCTAACAAAACGAAAAAATATGTTATTTTATGCCCGCCGTTACAAGGTTACGTTGTTGAATATTTGATGAATTGTCAAATGTTACCTATTACAATGACTCCACTTTAGTTACTTATAATGAGAGTCTTGACGGGCCTATCTGACCTCCATAACCCAGTTGGGTTATGGAGGTCAGATAGGCCCGTCCTCCCGTTAAGACTGGAAGCCGACCTGAACATAGTTGGGATATGGCGAGGCAGATGATGATGAGTTGCTTACCTTTCTGCCAGTCTTCTCGACGAAGCAAGTAGCAACAATAGACCCCAACAGCTGCACGAGTCCAATCATCATGACCTGCTTGTTGGGACTCAGCTTCAGACTGATGGACTCCGAAGCTTTCTCGAAGACGAAGCCGGCGTAGATGAGCACGATGAGGTAGCCGTCGAACTGTTGTGTTATCTTGATTATGAGCGTTATTATGAAGGCTTTGAAGGTTGGTTTGTCATGCACTGTGGAGAGAGAAACAAGAATGTTTAAAGTCAAAGTCAAAGTCAAAGATTTATTTGCCGTTAAATATGGTTACAGAAGTTCTTAAAAAGGTATTACAGTAGCTTAACATATTCAAGGATAAGGAAGGAGGAAGGAAGAAAAAGGAAGGGAAGAGGAAGGAAGAAGAAGGGAAGGGAAGGGGAGGGAAGGGAAGGGAGAAGGGGGAAGGGAGAAGGAGGAAGGGGGTGGAAGGAGGGAGGTTAAGGATTATATCGTCGACTTTGCATTGTTTATGAGACGGAATATCGTCTGTCTGGTGGTATTTTGGATCCATAATTGAAATCCATTGAAATGTCTACGCTTTTAGTAGATGTTATAAGAGACTTCTAGCTTCTAGCAAGTAGCATTCTTCTAGACCGAATTTCGGCTATGGTGGCCAATCTTAGAGGCTTCAGCGCGGGAGATGTTATAGAGCGCAGACACCGGTGTACTCTCTCTTCCCTCACTCTCATAGTCCGATGGGACGACAATCCGACACGACCGGAGGGAGATCAGGCGCAGGACCACTTTCCAAGGCGCCGGGGTATCACACTGCCAACTTTCAAACTACAGGCTGTCACTCAGAAGCATAGCGTGCCTTGGCGGGGCCCTGTATAAAAATTTGTTTGGGGCCCTTATTAGGAAGGGTAAAGATTTCTCACAAAAGAAAAAAAAAATGTTTGCATAAATTAAAAGAAATATTTATTCATACTAAGTATCTATCTGTCACTTTTCCAAAATTTTTACAAACAATTCAAATTAAACGGGGCCCCCGTGGCCCTGGGGCCCCGTATAATTGATACGGCAGATACGGTGGTAGTTACGCCCCTGGCTCACTAAGAAATTCCTAATGGAAAAACCCAATAACACTTTTAACTGGGAATCGAACCCACGACCACAGAAAGATAGTATCAAAGTATTGTATATTGTGTATTGTGTTATGTGTATTGGGGTCAGTAGTTTTGCGGCAGGTAATACGGTTGCGTTTATAAACGTTTCTACGACGCGTTCTGGCTCTGTTCCAAGACTTTACTCAAGTGGTAAGGGTTGTAAATTAGAAACTTAGGAAATCAAAGGAAGTTTCTTGTATCTTGCCAGATATAATCAATTCACCACTTTTCTTATCAAAGCATATAGAAACGGACAGTCTCCTTTAACTTATGGAACTGATATGAATAGTATACTTACTTATTATTTTCCAGACGGACTGTGAATCCGCTTGCGTTTGCTTGTCAACCCTCACGATGCTCTCAATATCTTGTTCAACTCCGCGATCCATCACGCTGACACCCCGGAGCCATGCCAGGACAGTCTTGGCTTCCTGTAATATAAACGATTTACTGCGTTAGTTTATATATTTCATTGTTTGGTGTCGTAGCGATACGTCGTCTGTTGCTGCTGTCTGCGGTCGGCTACGAACTCGTACCTTTAACATGCTTTCTGAGGCTACTAATCGTCTTAACGGCTTACCGTTAGTCCCGACTGTTATTCGTAGATCTTTGACAGTCATTACGGGTAGTCAGAAGCCCGAAAGTCTGACAACCAGTCTTACAAGGGGTATCGTATAACCCAGTAACTGAGTTGTGGCGTTCAGATAGGTAGTTCCCTCTATGTAAAATACTGGTATTCAGCTGCATCCGGTTAGACTGGAAGCCGACCCCAACATAATTAGGAAAAGGCTAGGCAGAATGTTTGATTTACCGAGGTAAGTATATCAGCAGTACGATTCTGTAACCATCTCACTGTGAAAACTTAGGTGAAGTGAGCGTGGAGTGAGCTGTCAATAGTGTCAATTCCTAGCAAAAACAAACTCACATCACCTAAGTTTTCACGGTGAGATTTTTACAGAATCGAACGGCTGAAGCAATATACAAGGTGGAGACGAGAATAAATTAAACTGTGTATGTCTAATGACGTTCTTAATCTGCATTCACAAGTTCAACCAAATATATAGAATATTTAAGTCACTACAGCTAGTCAAGGATGGCAAAACCCATAGACAGCCCTATTTAGATTGTTTGGCAGTTGCCTGCCACACACGACAACCGTCTGGTCGGAGAATCCTTCCTTTTCTATGGCGGATGAGTGAATTTTACACCCTGTTCGAAGTGAATATACCCACGTATTGAAGAGTTTCTACTTTGTTTTTATACAGTTTACGTCCTTTTTTTTCAGGATGGGAAATCATCAAATGACCCCCTCCCGCAGAATGAGTGCCAGACTCTTATTGACTAAAACCCACCCGTGTTCCTTCCTTAGCCCTTTATGTTCCGGGCCAGCGGTAACCCTTTCCGACAATCCCGCTGACCCGGCAGGCTTCGGCCCTCACGGACCCTTCACTTGATGCTGACATCTCTTTGAGGCGCGCGTGGAACACGTACGCGCCGTCTGTCACTGATCGGACGGTGAGCTACCCATTACTCTCAGTCCGCAGGCCCCCGCCTAACAGTTTACGTCCTTCACGTTATAAATAAATCAATTGATAAACTTATTCACAAGATTATCGATATTACCTACTGTTGTTGCAAAGATAGTGCTAACATCGTATTACCATAACAACAAACAATAATGCTATAATTCTTACGGAACTGATTTAATAGGAATTGAAATGACACTTAAAAGGAATATTGATGACGCTAATTTCCGATTTAGCTAGGAAGCGATCGATGTAAAGTGATATTTTATTAGTTATTGTTATATGTATTATATTATAATGGAAATTGATATTGTGTTTTCTGTTAACCCTCAATAAAATTATGTTTTTGTAGTAAAAATATTGTATTTTTTAACTAGCTGCGCCCCGCGGTTTCACCCGCGTCAATGTGGATCCCGTGGGAATATTGGGATGAAAAGTAGCCTATATATTAATCCAGGGTGTCAGCTACCGCCATACAAAATTTTATCAAAATTGGTCCAGCCGTTTGAGTGTGAAGAAGTAACAAATATATAAACACAAACACACACGCGCACTCACAAACTTTCGCTTTTATAATATTAGTGTGATAACAATCTTCTTATTTGCATGTGATGGTAGTCTCTTTACATATTTTTGTGTTAAACGATAACACAACGGTATGTTTATTTGTTCATTTAAATCTTTTGTCTGTATTTAATTATTGACAAATTAATTTTACCGATATACATAACTGTTCATGAGTTGTTGAGATTAAGTAAACTTTGCCCTACTTTAATTTTTAATGGCAGGCTGGATTTTATAGCAACTCGTTACTAATATAAATTCGAAAGTAACTCTGTCTGTCTGTCTGTATGTTACCTTTTCACGCCTAAACCACTAAACAATAACCTATTGCTATAACGACATCTATATTGACTTACATCAACTTTGCCCTGCTTCACCAGGTATTCAGGAGTCTCTGGCATCGCGAGGAAGATGAAGAACGTCACAGTGGGTACCAGGAGTCCGAGCCACAGCATCGTCCTCACGCTCAGGATGTCTGCACAGACGTAGCTCATCAGGTAGCCGATGTTTCTGAGGATAAAACAAATAACTGCTGTTGAGGGATTGAATTCTGCCGTGTTTGGCATGGGTTATATAAACATTAGTATGGCCTGTAGACTGTTGTTCCGCGGTTTCTGAAAGTCTTTTTAGTAAACTATGGCTATGCTGTTATTTTTATGTTACTTTTGTGTCAAAGTCAAAGCATTTATTTCAAATAGGCACATAAAAGGCACTTTTGAACGTCAGAAATTACAACAAATAGAATTGATTCTAGTCGCCCATTCCAAAAGGTAGTTTTCGTATGGAGAAGAACGGGCAAGAAACTCCACCGTTACTCTTTTAAAATATTTTACAAAATTTTGCATACATTAATTATATAATAATAATATGTGAACACGATGCACCTAAAATAAAATTACTATACCACAATAGGTAAAAGACTTAAAAATGAAACCATGACATATAAATTATTTATCTGATAGATACATGGTGCTCACATATTTACAAACATGGTGAAAGTAAACGATTTTCAAAAAAAAAAAAATTTTTCAAGTAATAAGTCAGGGTGTGAGTTAATGTAGTTACAGAATGTAAATCAATGTCAAAAAAAGTATAAATTTACAATTTACAATTTGTGACTATGTGCACAGACTTTTCTTCAGACTAGGTACAGCTGTCTACACTACAATATCGTGGTGTAGATTCGGCAGACAGTGAGAATAAGATTACTTTGAACAGAAACCAGAAGTAAGTTTTTATGCAGAATTAAGGCTCCTGCAAACAGGCGCGACGCGCGACGCGAATCGCGCGCGATACAAAGGCACCGCTCGTTGCGCGACTTGCGGTACCTTTGTGTCGCGTGTCGTGTCGCGCCTGTTTGAAGGAGCCTTTAATGTAACATCTGGAGGTTTTTTTTAAGAGTCATTTTTCTGTTCCTTTTCAGAATTCATTAACTTTCTATTGTTTTCTCTTTCGAAGTACCTGTGGTTAGTAACTACTACTGTAGTGTAATCCCTTTGATAATAAGCGTATTATATCGGATGAATAGTTACACACCGATTTCTCTCTTTCAGTCGTCAGTAATTTGAGTTTCGATAGAAGAAGACAAAGCGTTGTGTAACTGTAGGTATACGTACATACGCTACACAACGTTTATTACTAAGGTGGTAATAGTGTAATACGAATAACTTATTAAGCATACAAATAAATAATATATCTACTTCTGTAACATAGTATCTGCAATCTAATGATTATTCTAAAAGCGGTGTGCAGAGGTCATTACGTAACAAAACAATCTGGTCAAGTCTGTTCGTTGAACTATAACTTGCATAATTATGTATTTATTTACGTATTTTTATTAAATCATCACAAGTAGAACGATAGAGAGCAGTGGTGGCCCAGCGGCATCGGCCGCGACTTACGAGTTGTAGGTCGTAGGTTCGAACCCAGACGAGTGTAAATAATTTCATCACAGTGGTGATGAAATTATTAGAGCAGTGGCTCTCAAAACGGTGAAGGAAAACGTCGTGAGGAAACCGGAAAATGTTCTAGAATCAAAAGTTCAACTATCTCGATATCTATCAAACCGCACTGAGCCCGGGTGGTGGATAACGGCCCACACTTGCGTCACTATGTTACTTGAGGCTTGTGTCCTAGCAGTGGGAACATTATGGGCCAATTACGCTATACTAATTGTGCTTGTCGTAAGAATTTATAACAAAATTCTATAGGATATTTGTATTTTCGATTCAAAAATCGTTCGAATAGACGTCACATTGGCATGACGCGTTCCTGCTAGGGCTCCTGATAATATAAAAGTAAACTTACCTATTCAAAATGAGCAGAGAACCCAACGCTCCTCTGAGATCGATATCGCTGATTTCCTTCAAGTATATCGGCAGGACTATGTAGCAGGAGGAGCAGGGAATACCAGCCACTGCTCGAGCCAGGATCAGGGCCCAAGGCTCCAGGCATAGTAGCTTGATCTGCCAGTATATCTGCGGATGGGGGAAAAGAAAACTGTTTTATCTCGTTAAGTAAGATGGTCATCCATCCAGAGACCGATCTCGGCAAGCATTGCTTAACTTTCCACCGACCCGTGAGCTATTACAATTTAACCACGAGTCCCCTGGAGAAGGGAAAAATGCGGTATGTAATTAGTTAAGGTTTCACATTCAAGAAATTATTTTAAAAGTTTAATCCATACTAATATATTATAAACTTGAAAATAGCTCTGTCTGTCTGTATGTTACATTTTCACGCCTAAACTACTGAACGGATTTTTTTTTCAATTTTCGAAAGCCAAAGAGATAGATTATAAAGTTATGTCACAAATAAATGTTGTGGTACATGTATTCTGCTATTGTCCACAATATCACATTAAATTATCTACCAAAGAAGAAAATTGAAAAAAAGAATGAATGAACCAAAACAAATGACAATAGCGAGACATAAAAAAACAACAACGGAACAGGCACCCAAGATATATAAGACAAGATAAAGGTAACACAAGAAGACGGACAATACTTAAAAACGTAGGAAGGAAGGAAGCTACCGAGTTTGTTGAACTCGGTAGCTCTTAATTTTTTTCTGCACCCGAGTTCACGCTTGAAGTGATTCGATTGGCGACACTCATTATTTGCAAACAAGAAGACTTTATCAAAGTAAACAAGCATCTGACTTTATCTTTCCGCGTTTAGATCTAACAAAGGCCTTTGACACAATTGACACTGTAAGCTTTATTCATGTTTTCAACTGATTGCCTACAAAAACAGTGCTCTTAATTTCATGCGTGGCTAAGCTAAAGCGGTAAGTGGTAGGTACTGCATTGGAAAATCCTCTGGGTATTTTTATCTATTGCTTTTATTTTAGACTAGCTGTGCCCGCGCGTTCGTTCGCGTGGATGTCAGGTATCAATAATGTGTAGCTTAGAGAAGGTACCTACACCTCCCCACCGGTGGGTTCCCGCATTGTCGAGGCGGGGGGGCTCAGTAGCCCTAGCCGTGGCGGGAGAGAAGTATTTAGGTATTGCGGTGCCTCGCTCTCCCTATCTTCCGCGGCCTTGACGGGGTCGCCACCGTCTGATGGCGGACGCGATGGGACCGCAGGGGTATGACGTATGACGTTGGCCGCTCATCTTATCCTCTGCGGCCGAAAATTGGCAGGCGGCGGGGCCAATGACGTGACCCGTCGCAGGGGGACCAAGGGTGCCCAGACACGGGGTCGTCTGGTGCCATGTGCTTGTTTGCTCCCTGTGGTGGTCACAGCGCGCGGCGTGCTATGTGTTCTGGTGCGCCGGTGATGGGGAGTACTCCCCAGAGACTATGAAGACTTATTGTCAACTTTTGGGATTCGGAATTTATGTAAATGTTGTTTTCAAACGAAATTGATTTTCTTTTATTATTTTTTATTGCTGAAGGGCCCGCTCTTGACCTATCACGCTTGATCGAAAGCGATGAATGAGGTCTATGATGGAACAAACGCGCCCAGAAGATGCCTAAAATGCTCAAGTTTTTTGCGCTTTTATTTTTATACTGTGGTATGTTTCATATTGTAGGTACATATATGTTCTAGAACAAAACAAAAAACAGAATGAATTTAACATAACAAAAACAGTTTCTTGAGGAAAAACGTTGCAGATTCAGATCAGGTACATAGGTACTATATACTATTTGAGTTGTTGACATAATAATAATTGCATACGTCAAGGTGAATGAAAAAACTAATCAGATTATTTTAGAGGGACTTGTCGGTCTTATCTATCCGCTGTGTTAAAAATAGATTGTTAAATTCAAAATATTTATTTTATTAATTTAGGTTATAAAAGATGAAATTGAATAGGTGCGCCAAATGAAAACATCTAATTCGCCGTTTTATAAAGAATATGCAACCGATTTGGCAACGTCGTCGTCGTCACGCGTCCTTTTTTTTGAAGGAATGAACAAAAATATTTTTAACGCGTTGCCAACTTGCTTCATGTTGTGAACTCTGCGACGAATCGCGCTAAAATTGATACTTTAATTTTTTTATTAGTTTTGATAGATTATGATATATTTTTTTTACTGGAACGCCGTTCGTGTTTACCTAAGGGGAATAACTTAGTTTGCACTATCTAAGACGATACGATAATTTATTAATAATATATAACTTATTAATATTATTTTTTTTTCAAGAATTTAGATTTAGAATTTGGATTTTATCGCGCACAAAATTTTCAAATCTTGGTTTTGAGCTGAGCATTGAGAATACATCAGAGCGCATCCTTAAAAGCTTACATCACTACTTAACAATATCTAAATGAAAACACTATTGACTAAAATGTAGTCCAAATCAGATGAAATTAGCACATTTCAACTATGTCCATTGCTAACAATTTTTTACATAATGTTATATTTGTTTAGCACCTTATTTAGGTGAATACGGTGATATGATGATGATAAATTCGGTCATGACATGATACTATCTACCTATGGTACGTTTTAGAGTAACTACTTAATAGATTTTTTTCATAGACTCAGATCTGCCGGTCGATTCTGTAAAAATCTCACCGTGAAAACTTAGGTGATGTGAGTGTTTTTGCTAGGAATTGACACTATTGACAGCGCACTCCACGTTTACTTCACCTAAGTTTTCACGGTGAGATGGTTACAGAATTGCACTGCAGGACACATTCCATGTTGTGTTCATGATGAAAAAAACTAACTCAGAATCACACGATTAGGGTGAAATTAATTGAATTTTGTTTTCTTTTTCTATCTATTTTTTTTTAAATGTATCTACAATTAACTTATTTTATTACAAACTATTTACACTTGATACTAAATTAAATGACTAACTAATTATAAGTAATAATAATTTTTTATTTAATAATTATTTTATACTAATTGAATTTGATTATTCTGTAAATAGGATATCAGAATCACTTACACGTCATGGTCGGCGTTTCCTATCTGAATGTTCTGAGAAGAAAGGCCGAAACAAACTCAGAGGTCACAATCCTGACATAATCTTGGTCAGATAATGTGAAGACCATGTAGATTGATGTCTGAAATGGTTTTTTGAGGAAATTACCACACAGAATTGTCTAAAATGGTCTTTTGAGGAAAGTACCCATCAGATTTGTCTAAAATGGTCTTTTGGGGAAAGTACCACACAGATTTGTCTAAAATGGTCTTTTGAGGAAAGTACCACACAGATTTGACAGGACTAGCCCAGTTAGTGGAAGCATTTTTCAGTAATCGTTCAGCACAACTAAGAACGTCTGGAGTTGTGGAAGACCTGTATAACTTACTGATCGCCTGTGTTCGATATGAGGCTTATAGAAATAATCTGCTTAAGTTCTTGAGGTTGAACCGACTTAATTTAGGCAAATTCCATAGAATTCTCTCTCAACCAAATGGTGATGATGTGAAAAGCCTGTTCAGGTTCTTAGCCCAAATGTATTCGAAGCAGTATGACGACTGTCTTACGCATTGTGATACTAAAATTCCCTAACTATATAAAGTATCTCAAAACGGTGAATAAAAACATCGTGAGGAAACCGGAATGTCTTAGAACCGAAAATTCGAGGACATGTGACATCTACCAACCCGCACTGGGCCCGCGTGGTCCACCACGCGCCCACTCCCTCTCACTGAGAGGACGCCTGAGTCCCAGAAGTGGGAATAATAAAGGCTGATTGTATGCGTTTCGCGTAGTCTCCGACGTAGTGAGTTCCAAGTCTAAAGTTTTTACTTAGTTGGTAAACTAAAAGCGTTTTTTCCATATGCGTAATTTCAGTTGCAGCAATTTCAATTATTTCCGCACCCCAATTGCGTAAACACTTCCTTTAACAATCCTAAGTATTTTGAAGGAAATTAGTAATCCAGTGCAAGGAAATATATATATATCATCATCCATATCTTTGAAAAATTCAACTGCTCGACAGCTAAAATAACCCAATGAGTGTTGTGGATTTTTCAAAATGGGAATATTGGGATTGTGAGTCTGTTACGTGATTACCCCGCAGGTTGTTTTCTAACTACAAAGTAAACAGAAACATTTCCTATTCATCGTCATTCTCCTGCCAAAAACATAATTATGATGCGCCGACTCCAAATAAATTGGTTTAAGACCAATTTCATCATATCTTTTTCTTCCATACTGAGAAGTATGGAAGAAAAAGATATGATGAAATTGTTTATAATTGTTTATTCGTTCAGTCAGTACAGTCGTCATCTCGATAGTAACCCCCTTTCTAATTATTGAAATCAGAAACATTTCCTATTATACTTTCATTAACTAATCCAACAATTTAATGATCATCTAGGTTTGTAGCATATTATGCGTCATAAATTCTCAAGATCATCCTTTGGATATATTTTTATTAAAGCAGGTAGTATTCAACTTCATTCAATGCATGTCATTGCAGTTCAAGCTTCGAGTTCAAGAGAAACCAAGCTAATTTTAGATTTCTATATTTACCTGATTATACGATGTTCACCCACTTTATTGGAAGCATATTTACCTACAAAGTGTTTTTCTAGTTTTCTAGTTGTGCGTTCAACCTCACCTTGGGGCTAGGTTAAATTCTTGACAGTGTGGCTGATTGGCTACGTGGCTACTAACAAAGGGCCTAATTGTATGTGTATGCCAATGATACAAATTACAATCAGGATTTCCTTTTGTGTATAAATAGCTTTTCTTTTCTTCTCTTATCGAAACTTGACGATATATGTTCTTACCCTCATAATGATGTTTCTTTGTGTTAGAAATAGAAAATTATGCTGATAAGTGTAGAGATGACAGGCCCACAGGGGTCAATTTGGTCAACTGTAAGAGTTTTAAATATTAAGACATGCAATGATCCATCTAACTGTTAGGAGGACTATTTTCGGATGATTCCAAATTATATGAGTTTCGACTAGGATTCAGCTACGTCGGCAGCCCTAGCGTTGGCCTCATAAGGTCTTTCACTGTGCAGGTGCACATAGAGCACGACAAGAGGTGAGGCGTCATTTGAGGTGTAGCTACACAGTCGCATTGTGGCTCATCGGAGTACTCCCATCTGACTAAGTTGCGACTTCAGCGGCTCACCTGAATTTGTAGCCGGTTTAGGGATTTTTAGGTGGGCCATGATTATTTTCATAGCATGTCTAAATATTAGAATATACTTAAGTAAGTGTCTATGTAACCCATCAAACAATGAAATCTTTTGTTTTTCTCTCAAGTTCGACCCACTCAGTTAGTTCATTAGTGTTATCAACAGTACCTGTTTTATTGCTTATAATTTGAATGACAATATCAATTACGTGACAAACACAAAGTCTATGAATAAAGGCGGCGCAGCGTTAACGCCGCAGGTTTAATGTTTATCCTTTATCTCATATGAAAGAAAAACATTATAAACATGCACAAAAGTACAATCATGTATTCAATATACTCGTATCTACAATAGCAGAATTTTAAATGTTACCTGCGCCGCCGCCTGCGCTGTTATTTAAGTTTGTGGAACCTAATCTGACCAGAGACAGACCTCCGTCACTTCATGTACTTGCGCGCTATAATTACCTACCGCCCGGCCGAGCGGTCTCGGGCCGTTTGCGGACCATATTCAGTGCGGTTTTCGCAAGCGAAGCGCACGCACGTTATTAAATTTTAATCATTCCATTCGTTTGTACGGGTACCTACAATGCCGTCTGGTGCCTTATGTGCAGTAGATGGGTACAAATAAAGTAAAAGAAGGGATAAACACCTAATATTTTTCCATTTACCTGTCAATGAAGAAAGTTAAGTGATAAACTATTACCATTTTTTGTCGTTTCAAAATTATTACAGTCAGCACCAATTTATTAAAAACATATTTTACCTTTATACGATACAATTTTAAACTACCGAACATATTCACAGTTCTCAATAAAATAGACACAAATAGTTATGTTAATTTAATTTTATCGAAGAGGCGGCCCTGCGATTGCTGTGGGATCGCGCGGTGCGAAGCAATCACAACTGTACGCTTAAGCATTTAGGCACATTTTAGCATGCAGCGGTTGCTGACGCGACGGAGTAGGCTATTATAGCAATAGGTATTGGAAATTTTCTACTGAGTGAAGTATCTGTTACGTAGTAACTATTTAGTAATCTGTGCCAGAGATACAAAAAATGCGATTGACTCATATCAAATACTTATTCAATCAAGTCTAATGCGCCTGCCACACACTCGACGAGTGGCATGGGAAGTAACGAGGAAAGGAGGCAGAGACATAGTGTGGCAACATTACTCGTCATGCCACACGTCATGCTCCTCGTCCTACCCACTGCTCCCTATTTTGTCGGTTTTTGCGCGCGAGTCAAAGGACCGGCAATACGAGTGCGAGTGGCCGGCCACATAATCGCGCGGTCGCAGTCTGCATGGAGCGCTCGCGCAAGACGCACGCGTATGCAAAATTGGAAATTATGTCGTCGCCAAGCGTGGAATGGTCAAATGAAAAGGTGTTAATAATCCACCATCTCCGTTGGCGAGGACGACGACGACGATGTATATTTCTTTTTACTACATTAATATAATTAGCTATACTAAAAATGCATAGCGCGCACGCTGCCACCGTTTCAACGTCCATTGTCTCACCAAGGCAAATGACAAGTGAGGAGCGTCGCGATTAATTGCGCGAGTAGAGCAGTGTGTGGGCAGAGAGGGCAACATCGCGGCAAATCACGGCAGCGCGAGGAGCATAGCGATGAGCAGCGCAAGGAGCATAGTCTGGCAGGCGCATAATGGATAGGTTCTCAACCTTATTTTGCCCACAATGATATTTTTTTTTCTAGAGCCCTTCTAATTTTATTTTACTTATCATCTGTCGCGAATCTGAAACAGCTG
Source organism: Luperina testacea (assembly GCA_927399505.1). Classification (NCBI taxonomy): domain Eukaryota; kingdom Metazoa; phylum Arthropoda; class Insecta; order Lepidoptera; family Noctuidae; genus Luperina; species Luperina testacea. The sequence goes on along the minus strand of OV656777.1, from coordinate 6,297,818 downwards.
TTGCTACAATTATATTTAAACGTAGTATTATATAGTCGTAAGATAGGATATATAATTTCCTCTGGGTCTTCTACTTCCCTGAAAGTCTCAAACGCTCGCCAGGGGGCGTCATCACCCACGTTGAGGACCTATGTCTAATGGATAGAAAAAAAAACTTTTAGCTATAAGATCATCTACGTTTTTCACACATCTACGTTGTTTGTATTTTTTTTCAATATTCTTTGTCTTGATCTACTAATCAGTATCTACGTCTCTTTATTTAAGGCATCTCTTGTCATGACCATCAAGCCTGCCATACACTCAGACCTAGGCCTCTCCCAGGCTACGCCACAACACCTTGTCCTCCGCCTTTCGCATCCAGTCTGTGCCAGCCACCCCTTAAAGTCGTCGGGCCATCTAGCTGGGGGGGGGGGGGTGACCCACACTACGCGAGCCCGCTCTTCAATCCAGGACTCGTTTCCTCCACCAGCCATAGGCTCCTCGACAAACATGGCCAGCCAACAATCGCTTCTGTCCACATGTGCAATTGTGCATCCTAAATAATAGCTAAAATGACTTGTCTAAGTGTAGAATAGCCTGAAAATGTCACACGTGTCTGAGATTATATCACTAATTACGATAAATAATTAGTTGGCGGAGAAAAACTGAAAACGTAACAATAACTAGTGTGACCTGTCGTTGAATAATGGGAGATTGTGTATTACAAACGGGAAGTGAAGATGACAGAGACAGAGGTCAATGTCGCGAGCGAAGAAGAGATATATATTAAGGCATGTATTTAATGGAACTCCAAATAATTCCTATTTTATTGCCTAAAAATATGAATACATCATCAGCCTATAACTTTCCCACTGCTGGGACACAGGCCTCCTCTCTGTGAATGGGAGTGGACTGTAATCTACCTGCACGCAGGCTTAGTGCGGATTGGTAAAAATAAATATAAATATCAATGGACACTCCAATAATTATATTTATTAACACTTTTTGTGATCCTTAAATTATTCACATTTTGGCGTCCTAAAATAATACTAAATAACCAAGTAACTGCCATCAATATGGATATAGCCTTTGGTTATAGTTCTAACCTAAACTAACCCAACTGGTCGGGATACCCTAGCTTAGTTACTGCGACCAATAAAAATAATTGTAGGTATGTTCCAAATAAAAAAAAAAAAACTATATAAAAAATCTATTATCATTAGAATGCCAATAAGTTTTAAGAGGATCATTGAATTATTTCCCATAATTATTATATTAATTAGGTAACAGCAAAAGAAGACAAGGTGGTCCGACGACCTTGTGAAGGCCGCAGGAACCCGTTGGATGCGAGAAGCACAGAACCGGTCGAAGTGGAGGTGCTTGGGGGAGGCCTATGTCCAGCAGTGGACGTCTTTCAGCTGAAATGATGATGATGATGGCCGGTGAAGCAGACGAGTCCTGGAGAGGAGACCACATAACGGCCAGCGTAGTGTGGGTAGCCTCCCAGCTAGATAGACCGACATCCTTGAAAACGTGACTAGGACAGAATTTCCACATTTGAAAGAACTGGAGTCGAGAAAGAAAGAAAAAAAGATTATTTTGACATACGAGTAGTTCGTGAAACACAAAATACAAAATTATCAAAATAAAAATAATGTTTCAAACAATAATACAATAGTGCGTGCCTCACGACTGCGCCGAAAAAGGTTCATTTCAGCATTAATGCCAGACAGATGCTGTCTGACGCTGGTTTTCTAATGAACCTTTAGAACGTTCGTAAGATGTTCAAATCATGGTTAATTTGACCGTAATTGTTTTATTTTCTTATAATCTAAGTACAATTAAGTAACCTCTTGTGAACCTGTGAGGAAAAAACACACTATTATCAACATTGTATGAGCAAAATGTTTGTATTCTTTATTAAATTTTAACGTTATAATTTATTAATTATACTTGTACGACTTTAGCATTGAGGAGCCAAAAAAGCTGATAAAATAAGAAACAAAACCATCAGGCAGACCAAGGTTCAGGACATAACCCTAAAAATCAGAAGACTACAGTGGAAATGGTCTGGAGTCTGGACACATGATTAGAGGGTAAGGGCAAATAGAGCAAAATAGTTACCCAGTGGTAAGAAAGAGAGGTAGACCACAGAAAAGAAAAAGATGGAATGATGATATCAGAGAGGTTGCTGGAACAACACAACCCTTTGAAATTATTATTTCCTAGTGTGTGCCCTAATATGACTCGCCGGATCGAATTTTGTTATGTTATAAATATTATGGATAACACTTTAACAGTGCGAAGTTTTTTCAACGTGTGTTATATTTCACGTTGCGATTCACATATGTGTACCCACCATTACGCTTAGTTTCGTCTCTGTATGTATTATACTATCTCCTAGATTTATGCCGAAGTCTGCCAAGGATAAGGAGTGATAAAGAAACTCTCATAGGTACTCTGGTTCCCATCCAGATTGTCGAGTATCATTTTGTGACTGTTGATGGTAATGTGGATGGAAGGGTAGAGAACCAAAGAAAATATGGATGGATTATGTGAGAATTGATATGAAAGAAAAGAGAGTGAATTATAGCGTGATAGTTCTCAGGGGACAATGGATAAAGAACACGTGTTGTGCCGACCCCAAGTAACATGGGATAAGGAAGATGTTAATGATGGTGGTCTTCTTGGTGGATTAAAAACAGTTGTAAAGGAGATTAAAGGAAGCTATTTAAAATATGTAAAATTCTACCGATTACTTTCAAATAAATATCTTCTAGCAGTAAACCACCATGGAATCCAAGAGCATCACTTCAGTCATGTACTTAACAACTTTAATACGCGATCTTTGGTTGCCGGCAAATTCAATGTACCCAAAGTCACCGATTACTTTGGTGACTAAGAAAACGAATAGGTACTATAATAATATCTATTGAAGTTTTTTTGCCGGCAGACATTGAATGAAACCAATAAATACAGATTTAAAAATAAATTAAAAATACGTTATTTAGGAATGTTTTAAAGTGCTACCTAAGTATACATTTTTAAGTCTGTACGAGTATAAAGACTCGTCAGACCCCACAATCAAACCATTACTACGGTTTTGTGGGGCTTAGTTTGTAAGTTTTTTTTTGCATGATGTCAACTTTTAATAAATAATAAAAATCCTCTTAATCCTCTTACACAAGGAAGCCATCATGCCATTATGAATCATTTCACTCCTTAATTCAATTACATTGCAGTGCCTTTTAAAAGTTAGTTAACATTTTTCCACTTTAGCTGTGACACTCCACATTATAATTCAAAGTTCTAGTGGTCCAAATGATTGAACTGCAATAAAACTGCAATAATCAATTAATCCCTTATGAGTACCTGATTATTTTTCTTAAAGTCATAATGTGGCAACACAGCTAAAGTGAAAAATGTCAACTAATTTTTGGAGGCCTTCAACTTGGTTCCGATTTGAAGCATCGGATACGTTTAATAGCCAGATTAGTTGTACCGTGCAGAAATTAACAGGTTTGTTAAGCAAACTCGATTTTTATCGAGGACCGTATAATTTTATTTCATTAACATTATTGCTTCTTATCAGTGCATTCTGCATTAATAGAACTGCTGTGACTGATAACGCAGCTAAGTTTTATAATCTAGTAGGTAATTAGTAATTTGTCAAGGTGCACTGGTAACGGTCTGTCATGTGTTCGACGCTTTGAATTATACAATTTGATTGGGTGTGGTAAATTAGGGGCTTTGGGTCTAAAGAATAATATAGGCTATGACTCGATAGAGACACAGTATATAAAATTCTTATTCTGTTTATGAAATATCTTTTAAATTGGTCCAATATTGAAGGAGAAAATAGACGAGAGCCAAACCTCGAATTATGACTTTTTACTTAGGCTTTTTCAAGAAGTCTCTTCGACAGCATTTCCTCTTAAGATGTAAAAACTGTGCGGAGTAGGGGCCTCTAAGTAAAGTAAAAAAAAAAAAAAAAAATAAGTACTTACAATAAGCGACAACGTAGTCACCAAGGTCATGAGTTTCCTGCCGAACCGATCAGTCAGATAACCCATGGGTGCTCCAAAGATGATGGCCGTAATGTATGTCACGGAGGCCATCCAGGATATGTCGGAACTGGTGTAGGGCTCCGGCGAGGGCCCGTCGTCTGACTGCAGGACTGATATCATGGGGGACAGCCAGCCTTGCACCATGCCGAAGCTTAGCAGCGGTATTGTGACTGTGGACAAGAAAGGGTTAAGTTAGTAGGGCCAGAGATCTAGATCCAGCATGACATCCATGATGATTTATTATACAGGGTGGCATAGATTCAAAACAGGTCACGAGCATAAGTACGTATGCCCTTGAAAAGCCAAGAAAAAAAAAAAAAAGAAAATCGTCTTTGAATAAATATTCAAAGACGATTTTCTCCTTTAGTTTTGGATGAAATTTTATGTTATTACGAACAAAGTATTTTCGAATCCATAGGTTTGTATAAAGTGTCGTATGTCAACGTTGCATTCGTTATTTCACGAAAAATCGCAATTGAAAGTTGCCCAGCGTTGACATAATAGTGCTCGTGAATGACATGATTCTAAATTCAACCACATAAATTACACAGCAGGCGACACGTCTGCGTTGAAATTTTACGTTGGTTATAAAAAATAAAATGTTCCATATATTTTGATTTTGACCGCGTTGGTATTGCACTTTTCTATGAAACGGCTGTTTTTTTTTTTTATAACCGACGAAGAATATCTGGGCTAGGGGGTTTAGAATCATGTGCTGAATAAGCTGAATTCATGGTTAGAGTTTTCACGCCGATGCCGATGTCCGTGCTATCCTGTATTTAGAATGTTCATAACTTAGCTTGAATGCTTTCGAGGATCTACGTTCGTGTGCTTATTACAAGCACTCACTTATCTATCCGATTTATGTGTGTTTTTTAATTTAATGATTTATAGGTATTTTGTACATTCAGGAAAATTAAATATTTATTAAATTAAAAACCTACAAGCATTCAAATTCAGTTGTATGAAATGGCTATAACACAGCAAATTGATGCGGTCGCCTACGGTTTTATTAAACGGACTGTTTTGTGTAAGTGCAGTTTTCTGAATGATGACTTATTTCGTGGAGAGACGGAACGAGTAAAAAAAACGGTTATTTCTGTTTGTATTCCAAATAAATTTGCTATCTATCATAACTACAGAAATGTAAAAAACAGATCATAACGTAACAGTTAAAATAAAACTAAATAGTATATAGTAAATCGCCAAATAAATAAAACCACGCAAAAGTTTAGGTAAGTAGGTAATCAAACTCCGTAAAACTAAGAAAATGATAAACATGTTTGTTTATGTTTGCTATAAATGGAACTACATAGAATTCAAATCAGTTTTATTTTAATGTAATAAGGTCGCACAAGGTTGAAAACTCTGATACCAAGTATTAAGTGAAATATAAAAAGTTCCACCTTGATTCATCGTCTGCCTTTTCCCAACTATGTTGGGGTCGGTATCCAGTATAACCGGATGCAGCGGGAATACCAGTATTTTAGATGGAGCGACTGCCTATCTGACTTTCACAGCCCAGTTACTGGGTAAAACGATACCCTTTGGTAAGACTGGTTGTCAGAATTTGGGGTTTCTGACTACCCGTGAACTCACACAGACATTTAAGTTTTAGCGAGCCCGATTCCTTTTCTAATAAGTGCTGAGCTAAACCATGGCTTAGTGCTCATATAATAATATCAGCGGCACGTTATCTACGGCAGAGGAAGCTGCACGTCGACGATTGCCGCCGACGGGTGTCGATGGCTGGATTCTATTTCGAATTTAATAGTTTTATCAGGCATAGAGGAAAATAGAACTTAATACCTACTTATGTTTTATAAATAAAATAAATAAATAAATATTACTAGCTTCTGCCCGCGGCTTCGCTCGCGAGGTATGTCGATAAAAACTATCCTATGTCCTTCCTCGGGATGCAATCTATCTCTTTGCCAAATTTTACCGAAATCCGTTCAGTGGTTTAGACGTGAAAAGGTAACAGACAGACAGACAGAGTTACTTTCTAATTTATAATACCGGCAGCGGCCCGCGGTTTCACCCGCGTAAGTTTCTAAAATTCGCATAAAAACTATTCTATGTCCTTTCCCGGGATTCAAACTATCTCTATACTAAATTTCATCTAAATCGGTTCAGCGGTTTAAGCGTCAAGAGGTAACATACAGACCAAAGAGAATACCTATAGTCTTTGATACAGACAGACAGACACACTTTCGCATTTATAATACATATTAGTATTAGTATGGATACGGTCTATCTATTCATATACACGAAATATCTGAAGGGGTCATTGTACTCATCATTATGAACAACTTTTACTATGGGACCAGACGGATAATTCGAAAAAAAATCTGCTGTTCCATCCATACATTTCGAAGAGTTTTTTTTTTTTCGCGATTTCAGATTTGATTCTTAATAGTAAAAGTTGTTCGTAATGATGAATACAATGTCTAGACTTTTCTCAACTATGTTGGGGTCGGCTTCTAGTTTAATCGGATGCAGCTGAATACCAGTATTTTACATAATGCGACTGCCTATCTGACCTCCACAACCCAGTTACTGGGTAATACGATAGGTACCCCTTGGTAAAACTAGTAGCTGGTACTCAGACTTTCGGTCTACTGACTACTCGTAACGACTGCCAAAGATCTACGAATGACAGCCGGGACCAACGGTTTCAAATGCTCTCCGAGGCACGGCGGGGTCTCCACGGTATGTAAAGATAGTCACCCATCCACATACCAACCGCGGCAAGCGTCGCTTAACCTAATCGATCGACCTGTGCGGCTGTTATTATTTAGCCACGGCCTCAAATAGAATGACCCCTTATGAGATTTCGTGTATAAATAGACATACTTTACATCTAAAGAACCTTTATCTAATAATTACATAACACTGAACGTAAAATTATCATTGACATGTAAATTTAAATTTCGAACCGTGGCGCTCTGGCACAGTCGTTTGTTTATTAGGATTTTAATTGTTTTTTTTTTAAGAAATGAGACATCAAGGCTACAAGGTGTGAGTCATACTAGAATACACGATATAAGTAATTTATTCTGAGATAGTTAAAATTACAATATTATTTATGTTTTGCTCGCCAGATATCCACAAACAAAGTTACGAACGGTCAGGCAGGGACATAAAAGCAAACGGTTCGCATCGCATCGGATCGGAAAGGATACGAACGGATGATGTGGCGACAGCCGATCGCGTGCGGCAGCATGTTGACGCATAGGATCGGCTCCGTACCGTCGTTTGCAAACGTATCCGTTTCTGAGCCTAGTCAAATAGTTTCATTCCTACCGTATTGAGGTGTTCTAATTTTTGAAAATGGTTGAAGTTGACGTAGTGGGTACCTATTGTTGGCTATTGCATTATAATAAGAAGAAAATAATCATAACACAGAAGAGGAAAAGAAAAATTTGGACGGCAGCCGAAAGGATTCGATCGGATACGACGTCAGGCGAATGGAGCCGATCGCGAGTCCAACATACTTTCGGCTATGATCGCGTGTCGCGGAAGACGCCCGCGGCCAAGCTGCTGAGCGCGGCTTGGTAATGTGGACTTAATAATTAGGATATCATTTACAGATTGTAAAATCCGTTCCGATTTGATGCGATGCGAGCCGTTTGGTGAAAATCATCCTCTAAGTAAGTTGGCTACCAACTTAAATTGTCCGTGTATTCAATTTGTTTTATAAAAAAGTAAAGTAAAGTAACAACTTGGTTAAGCGATACTAATTGATACTAGAAGTTGCACCAGTTTATTGTATTAGTTGCACACATTATTTATCTACTTATTTATCATCATATGCCTAGCCTTTTCCCAACTATGTTAGGGTCGGCTTCCAGTCTAACCAGATCCAGCTGAATACCAGTATTTCACACGGAGCGACTGTCTATCTGACCTCCACAACCCAGTTACTGGGTAATACGATACCACTTGGTAAGACTGGTTGTCAGACTTTCGGGCTTCTAACTACCCCTAACGACTGTCAAATGTCCACGAATGACAGCCGGGACCAACGGCTTAACATGCTTTCCGAGGCACGGAGGGGTCTTGGTATATGAAGATGGCCACCCATCCGCGGACCAACCGCGGCAAGCGTGGCTTTACCTGATCGTTCGACGCGTGCGGCTGTTGTTACTTAGCCACAAGAGATACTAAAAAAAAAATCTGAAGAGTCTGTTTGTTTGGACGGCTTACCTTTGGAACTACCAGTCGGATTTGAAAAAATATTTTTGCATTTGATAGCACAATTTTCGAGGAAAGCTATTGGTTATTTAAAATTACGCTAGGACGCCGAGCAAAAAGAAAAATAATCCTAAGCTTACTTATAGCAGACCCACATAAAATAATTATGTAGGTAGGGCCATAGATGGCCATTTTTCCATAGTACAGACGCCAGCACATCAAGCTACTACAATCTGTCACATTTCTTTAATAGATTTTCAACTTTATCGCTAAAGTGTAAGGTTCAAAAATGATTGGGAAAATTTGACAGTTTCGGGAAGGTTGATGTGCTGGTGTCTGTACATATAGTACAGTGTAGATAAATCAAACCCGCATCAGATAAAACACAACACACAGGAAATGTAGTGCAGCCTAGAAAAACACCTACACCTAGGTACTTATGTGGGTACTTATAAGTTGGCTGCGGTTCAAGTTCAATGTTGAATGCTGATCCTGACGTATAAGTTAGCGCACTAAGGCCTGAGTTCACCAACATTCAAACCACACCGGTTAGGTATTTAAACAGTTGGTTTATGTCAAATTTCTGAAGGAAATTTTAAATATAGAACTGATTAACACTTTGCGGGACACTTAACGCCCCTAGACGTAATAACAATAAAACTTCTATTGTGTCTCGTTCAGTGTCCTTCAATGTGTTAAATAATTATATTGAATCAGTTGATTAAAATTTTGGTGAACACAAGGCTAAGTAAGACTAATTCTTTACTGTAAATGCGTTGTGCTAAAATGTTTTCTTTTTTGCTCATTAGAGTGCATTTTAGCATAACAGGCATCGGTCATGGAATAGAACATATTGAAATCTTCATTGTCCTTCTCATTGCTCTGGTTTTATAAAGTCGTCTTTCTTTAACCAAGTGGTTTTCCTTTGGAATGCGCTCCCTCAGAATGTCAGAGGGCCTAAAAAGGTCACTTTGGTAGAATTATAAAAAACATTATGAATCATAACTGTCAGTTAACTGTTAAGTTAATCGTATCAAATCCCATTGGTGAAGGATTTTTCAGTAATTTTTTTGTCTGTGCTAAAATACCAATCAATCCAATCCAAATCCAATCCCAATCTCTTTGATTATACCTACGTAGTGCAGCGAAAAAAAGAAAAACGCGGACTGTCTTCGCCATATTAGCATTCATAATGTTATCCTTTTATGATTCTGCCAAAGTGGCCCTTTTAGGGCCCCAGGACTGTAACCAATTAGTTCACATTTGAAGTGAAAGCTCGAGAACATATACACAAGTTGGCAGATGGTAAAATAAAACCGTTTAAAAAAAAAGGAATCCTAACAAAATATCCCATAAAAACGAAATCATAAGGTCTACCTACTACATTAGAAATGAGAAAGTATTTACTGTCTGGCTGAGAAAGCTTGAACCCTGAGGACGGAAATACGCATACCCAACATAACACAAACTCACACCTTTTCCCCATGGGGATAGGCAGAGTTTACAGAATGCCAACTGCCACGGTCCTTACGGCTTGGCCACGACCTTGCCGCTATTAGCAGCAGCTTAGCGCGGGGCGGCGAGCGGTAAAAACAAATATACAAAAATGTATGAACAGTCTTACCAAGGGGTATCGTATTACAGTACCTACCCGGCGATAAATATTGCACATCGACCTTTTTACACAAAACCATTTTATACTTACAAAGAATAAAAATAATTATCAAAAGAAGCACATCATAATAAAATTGTTTTAACAGCTCCTAATAGATACCGGACTGTTTGTATTTCGTGCGACAGAGATAACGCTCTACGAAGCCGAAATTAGCCGATTGTCTCTTTCCAAAGGTCGATGTGCAATATTTATCACCGGGTACTGTACCTAGTAATTGGGTTGTGGAGGTCAGGTAAGCAGTCGCTACATGTAAAATACTGGTATTCAGCTGCATCCGGTTAGACTGGAAGCCGACCGCAACATAGTTGGGAAAAAGGTTAGGCAGATGATGATGATGATGTATGAACCATGCCACGCACGACGCACCGCACGCAGCGTCAACGCTAGCAGGACACTGCGCCGCTTCCCGCTAAGCCAAAAGTCGTGGCCAGGGTGCGCTTGGGTTACCGCTGGCTCGGAACATAAAGTGCTAAGGAAGGAACACGGGTGGGTTTTAGTCAGTAAGAGTCTGACACTCCCTTCCGCTCCACCCAGAGCGCGAGGGGTCATTTAATGATTTCCCATCCTCAAAAAAAAAAGGGAATTGTGACGTTTCGTACTCTTGAGTTCGATGCTAGCGCCAAATGATTTTTAGATTGGGTGTCCATTTTGGAAAACTAAGTGGAATTGGGTTCGGGCTTGGCGTGGGGTAATTGTTGACAATATTGTTTTCAAGAGTAACGAATCACGTGACTGTAAAATTAACATTGTAATCATATTGGCATCTCATTGGAATTAAAATTAGTTTGGAGAGTAAGCCCCCAGGCTGTTACACACTCCTTGTGCCTCGTTTACGTTCATAGATCTGGTCATACACGCACGCCGATTGCCACTTCTGCGCACCTGATCGTTCTGAAGAACATTACCTATGCGGTCACTGTCATATCGCATATAGGACAGGGCGTCCCCCACCCGGCGGCGTTTCCTCTCACATCTACGCAATACAAAAATCTACAGCCACAACCTACCTCAATATACATACTTAGTTACCTACCTACCCCAATAGGGTTACTGAAGTCTGTATGAGGATAATCCGAAGTCCCCACAACAAAAGTACGCGGGCAAACCGCTAATTTTAAATCATATCAATACCTATCTTAGATGTTGCTGCTGATGCAATTAGTGTTTTAACTACAAAACTTGCTAACAAAACATGGTAATCAGTTTTATTTATGAGGGGTTTTTACCTTGTGGTAAAAGCCCAAAATAAAGAACCATTTTAATACCTACCTAAGTACCTATACCCACCAAAAAAATCATAACTACCTGCTTATACTACGAAAATACGAGTTATTCCGGTCTGATCCCCTGAACACCCCCCCTCCGCGATCCCCTACTAGTTCTTCTTCTGTTTTAATCCATGTTTATAATGCTTAGTTACCTACGTTGATTAAACTTATAAAAAACAAAAACATTAATTAAGTATTGCAACATGATTTTTTACAACCAACATTTGACAAGGGAAACATTCTGTGACACACTCGTTTTTTGCACCTTGTTTTTAGTAAAGATGGTCACCCAACCACCGACCAAACCCGACAAGCGTTGCTTAACCTGATGGATAGATGTGTTATTACTTAGTCACGGGTATATACCTACCTACATTAATAAACATGTATTTGCAGTATAGTCTCTCCTTCTACCTTTTAGTAGTAGGGGATGCGCTAGGTACCCCGCAAAATTAAAATTTTCTCAAGTTTTTTGCAATTTGCAGGTCAGTACGTAGGTACATTAATAAACATGTATTTGCAGTATAGTCTCTCCTTCTACCTTTTAGTACTAGGGGATGCGCTAGGTACCCCGCAAAATTAAAATTTTCTCAAGTTTTTTGCAATTTGCAGGTCAGTACGTAGGTACATTAATAAACATGTATTTGCAGTATAGTCTCTCCTTCTATCTTTTAATAGTAGGGGATGCGCTAGGTTAAAATTGAAATTTTCTCAAGTTTTTGCAATTTACAGGTCAGTGTCAGGTTGTACGTTCAACAAAATATGATTCGGGAGCGTAACATGTAGGTAGGTATTTTATAATCATCAAAATCATCAATACAATCCTCTAAGCGAAATATCAACGGATCGCTTTTAGCGCTATGACCGCCTACTGTGTCACCCTATGCAAAACTTCTAATTGTACAGACGCCAGCACATCAAGCTACCCGAAACTGTCAAATTTTCCCGATCAACTTTACGTCATAGCGATAAAGTTGAAAATCTATTAAAGAAATTTGACAGATTGTGGTAACTTGATGTGCTGGCATCTGTACCTATATCTGTAATTCATATGGTGTAGGTACTAAAGAGTATTCTATCTGTCTCTATGTTTGTCAGACTATGCGGCCGCTCACCGGCTAATGGAAGCGGGTACTTAGGCTGTACGTTATCTACCTCGTATCTGACTATTTTAGTCCCATCTGGTTTCAATCGGTCGATTATTTTCAAAGCTAAAAATAAACTGCAGCCAGGAATGCTGTGCACAACCTGACACATCCGTTACGGACAGGTAATGCTGTCCAACCTGCTATCAATGAATGGGAAGGTAATTACGACGATGTCTTATCGATGAAACGATGTTTGAACACGAAAACAATTCATTCATGCTGGTTATGCTGAGTTGATTAAAAATAATGTTGAGTTAATTTTTGAGGTTAACTTTTATTTGAATGAAGGTGGAGATAATATGACAGTGCGTTACATGACCACAGATAATTAACGGAAATGTTTACATGTTGATATCGCAGACTTTCCCTTAAAGGCTTTTACAAACAGGCGCGACACGCGATATAATCGCGCACAACACAAAGGCACCGCTTTTTGGGCGACTTGCGGTGCTTTTTTATCGCGTGTCGCGCCTGTTTGCAGGAGCCTTAAAGCTTTGCATTACCAATACCTACATTTTAGATAAACAAAAACTCAGTTTACAACATATTTTTTGTATGATTTTTATAAGGGGTTTAATCTTATAATCGAAAACTTGATTCAAACTTGTTTTTGGGATAAACTTTAGAAGGAAAAAATGCAAATCGTTTGATACCAATGTCATTGCACTAAATTTAAAAAGATAAATTTGATTTTAAATATTCAACTTCTCAAAAAGAAGCACCTAAACGTACCTGTGCAAGTCTTTTCTTCTTTTTGATATTTTACCTTTATACCTTTTGTTTATGCTTTAAAAACAAAAAAAAAAAGAAAAGACTTGCACATTCTCTCGAGCGAGCCATATATACTTTGTTTTACTACCAGAATCAGCGCATTTTCATTTCGATAGTTAATATTTGGGTGTAGTTAATAGTACCTATTCATAGGACGCTGATATTAAGTTTATTAACTTCTTTCAAACGTTTTACACTTATGCCTACCTACTACTATGTGAGGATTTCTAGACCTCTTTTACCCCCAGGGGATTCCCCCCTGGGTGTTACGTCGTCAGGTTTTAGGCTACACCTCCTCCCAGCATTACGTGTATTTTTTATTATTAAAAATATCATAATAATATATGTTTTAGAGTCTGTTTTATTATTAATGGTAAGTTTTACACGTCACACATAAAGTTGCAAATTCATTCGTCACACGAATAAATATACGTCATTCTCACATTTTCTCATCCTCGCGTGATTGACCTGCTGTACAGTCACGAGCATAAGTATGTATACACTTGGCTTTATTCAAAGACGATTTTCTTCTTTAGTTTTGAATGAAATTTTATGTTATTACGGACAACGTATTTTCGGACCCATAGGTTTGTGTAAAGTGTCGTATTTCAACGTTGCATTCGTTATTTCATGAAAAAATCGCAATTGAAAGTTGCAAAGTGTTGACATATTAGTGCTCGTGATTGTACTGTAAGATCTTGAGACAATTTGTTTAAGAAATCGGATAAGTACTTTAATCTATCAATTACAACAAATTATTCAATGCGGTCGGCGTTATGTCAAAGATTTGAACTCTCTTGTCGGACTTTGGGGTTTAACGTATTTAGATATACGTGAGCCAATTAGATAGGTCAGAAGCCCCAAAGAGTGTCCGTTCCGTACGTATCCGATACGTAACGCCCCAAAGTCCGACTCAACTGTAACCTTATCATCAAAATGATTAGTAATTCAGGGTCACGTCAATTCAAATCCATTGATGAATTGCTCTTCATTAAATCATTACCTACCTATGACTAGGTAGACGAGGTATCTACATATAGCCTATATGTATAGCTCAGTCAATCAGACGCAAAATAGTCAGCAGTATAATTTTGACATTAGGGTCGTTCGTGTTATGTACCATTAAAACATCACAGTAGGATCCTGTAGTAAATAATGAGTAAATAGAGATAATAATAAGGTAAATACTGCTTGTGGACGAGTAGAAATTGTCAGAGAGCACGAACGCGGAGAGGAATTAGGACTTAATGAGTAGACACGCGATTTTACGATAAATACAATAGTTGAATGGGATTTAATGGTGTAAGTATGGGCATAATAAGGTCCATTATTGGATGCTTAGTTATCACAGAAGCATAACCACTAGTCAGTCTATCGTGTTACCTCTGCTGGCCTTTTCTCTTTCCTTTTTTTTTCTTTTTTCTTTTTTTTTTCTCTGTGTGATGTCACATATCTTTGAATTCTTGATTAAAGGACATGCCCATTTCCCCATGATGTTTTCCTTCACGGTTTTCAGAGCAGTGGTTGTATAATAAATGTATATGTCATTCTTCACACGATTCATCCAAATTTTCCTTGATCACTTTTCTAATGCCCACATACTGCTCTTGTTATCTATGGTCATTCTTTTAATATTTGTCACAAATAGTTCAGTGATTATCAAATTTAATTTACCTATCTACCCACAAACTACAGGGTGGCAGGAAAAGTAACCATGAATTCCGCACATGAGGAGTCTAAACCCCATAGCGTAGAAATTTTTCGTGGGTTATAAAAAAAAAACAGAAATCAAAATTCATAAAAGCTATAGCACACCAATTTTGACGTGAACACGTCTTTAAAATTGTGTCCATGGGAGGCAAGTCAAAAAAACGAATGATAACAAAATCGGGGGATACAGTTTGGTGTTGCAGCTTCATATCTATCATCTCTATCCTAAATTCAATTACACCATTGAATAGCTAAAGGATCAAAGAATTCATTACGCTAAGTGAGGACTGTAGCGCATCGCGCGCGGTGGAGGGGGAAGCGCCACCATTTTCTTTTAATAACTCACAAAAAATTTCACCCCCGTTCAGAATCATGTGCTAAATCTTTGCTAACAGGTTGCGCGTCCCTGCCACCCTGTATGTCTAACAATACCTACAGCCAGTGCCAGCCAGTGTAAGCCGTATAGGATGGCGGGAACATTCTTTCAGACTTCTGGTTAAAAATGTCAATATATTTCACTGTTGTTGACAAATTGGTTACTATTGTGGAATGCATTTCCAATAACAACGTATGATTGTTACTTTCATTACTCTTCGAAGTAGTCGTACTTACATCATTTCGTTGAACTCCTTAAATGTCTATGGTATGGATGCACTTGATCTAGAATCCTTAACAACGTAAAATTTTTGCACACCACTGGGACAATGCAGAAAAGACAACATTATGACCCTCGTTTGCCGGCTACGTCATATTTAGTTGAGCAGTGATGAAGCAGTTATCAATTTTCACATCTACTTATTGGTGCATTTATAAGGACATGTTGTTTATTAAGTGTAGGTAATTTATTTCACCACCACTGCTCTCAAAACGGTGAAGGAAAATATCATGTGGAAAACGGCATATCCTAGAATAAAAAATTTGAAAACATGTGACATCTACCAACCCGCACTAGGCCTGCGTGGTGGATTACGGCCCACTCCCTCTTAGAGAGAGGAGGCCTGTATTCCAGGATTGGGAAAAATATTAGCCACCCTGCATGGTCAATTGCGGAGGTTATTCTAATGAACCTCAAGCTAAGTTCTCTGTACATTTCTAAGCTGCATTCTGCTACCGCCACGAGAAGAGAAAAGAGAAAACAAAATACGCAATAATCAAGACTTTGCGATGCGACAGACCAGTTCACTGACCCCGGACATTTGTTTAAAATATTATATATAGTATTATACATATTAATGACACCGTACCAAGAATTTGAAGAATTTATTATAAAAAAAAAACTGTATATCGTTATCAACGACTTTCACTCATTCGGAGATTGTACGACAAACGACATACGACCGTATAAAGTATATTAAAGCATAACATATGTGCGAAGGAATTCGGAGACGGCGCTATTTAATTTAAGACGAAAACCTGTTAATTGTTGGCCTGGATTTTAAAATTGGGGTCTTATTAAAGATTTTCGCCTTTTTTGCTCAAGAGATCAGTTAAGTCTGGTATGAAGATTTTTGCCTTGAAAGATGCACCTAAGTTTTCACGTTGAGATATTTAAAGAATCGACTGGCTGCACTCATAACGTCGAAGCTGCTGAGCATCTTTCAAGGCAAAAATCTTCATAAAAACATCCATTAGCCCTTCCGTAATCTACCACATTTGCATAGAAATCAATCTCGTTTATACCATGATTTAAATGCTCCATGAGGTCATAGGCCTGATTTCCGGATTCATCACAATCCATTTACTATAACTGCCACAAAGTGGATCCTATGGTAGTTTAATGAAGATTCTTCAAAGTGTTGGATGTAAACTTTAGAAGTTGGAACTGTAATCGTCCAACCATGAACTCATTCGTGAACTTGAACTTAGTTCGTGTTTTGCAAGCAATTAAAACCACGTGTAATTACTTATTATGTAAGTTCAATTAAAATCTGAGTATCGTGAGCGCTCTTTGAGTAGGAATAAAACGCAGAAATAACTAAACGAGCGATGAATATAAATGTTGATGAATGGAGGCAGACCAAAGACGGATGGATTGTGTGAGAGATGGTATGGAAGAAAAAGGAGTGAATGTAGGACTGAAGGAATGGAAGAAGAGGGGTAATGAAGGTTTTCTGAAATGACGTTCGCTAGGTGGCAGCACTGACACTTCAGGTCCAGGCATCTGTCAAAGAGCCTAACATTTTCTTTAGTCATGACTGAATGATGAACGAATGAATGAATCGAATGATGAACGTCATCATATATTTTAAAATGGAAGACCTCTTGTCAAAGTGGTGCCAACTGGTGTCGTAAATTTTCACGAAAACCCCCATTGCGTAACACACTAACAGTATGGCTTTAATTTTGACAGTTCAACAACATTCGTTGCGTTATTATTACCGTTGTTAAGCAGACACTTTTTTCGAACATATGAAGAAATGGATTAGCAATATCCTTTCTAATGATTCAGATTGCGATTGAAAGTGTATTATTACGCAATTAAGAAGCAGGTGAAATATATAAATTTGGTTACATTTGGTTAAACTGAAATACCCCATACAGGGTAAACCCAACATGGACAACATTAAACCGCTAGAAAGGACGGTCTGGTCGTATAATATCCGGTCATAATTATAAGTAAGGATAATCATGATAAAAAAAAAATATAGGTATTTATAATGTTTGATTGATTGATTGATAATGCTTCATACAAAAGTCCGTTATATCAAACCAGTTTTGGTAACATCGCAGAATGTGCGTCGCAAATGTATTTCGTTCTATTTTAACGTTTAGCTCTGGAAAAACAAGGAAGCTAGTAATCTTGATACTTGGTTAATTAAATTTTATGATAATATTATACCGGAGCGGGTATATTTCATTACATCATTTAAGTTCACGAATACTGCAAATATTATTTTATTTTTGTTTTACTATTTTGAAACTACTGTTGTTCTAAAAAAGAACCTAGTTTAGTTGAACAAAAAATGCAGTGGTTATTCATACTTATTTTGTGAAAATTAACTAAACTGAGTATGGAAGAAAAATACATGTTGCGCCGACCCCAAATAAATTGGGATTGGGATACGGGCAAGAGAATCCATTAACCCTTAACTACCTACCTCCTATTTTTGTAACATAACCACCTACCACCCGTCTTAGAGACGTGTGTGTCAAATTACCCTCGCCATGTATAATATTTATAACTTAGAAGTTTTGATAAATAAAAAACATGTTAATTATGTTAGAAACTATGTATTATAATAAGAAACACAAAATAAAAACGACTACGTTTTCCATAAACTAAATAACAAAAACCAACATACTTTTGTTGCTACAAAAATACAGTCTTTGGATAATGAGATCCATAAAAAAAAAAACAAAAAGATAATGCTTATTTAGTACTAATTTTCAATTATTCAATAATCAACAAAGATAAGAAAAATTTTAGTTACGTTCTAGAACAACTCAATCAACAAAATTGCAGACCATAAACTTTACATTTTTTCACGGCAATTACTGCACAATTTATTAGAGCATTCGAGGCATATGGGTGCCTTACACTCGAAACAAATATATTGGGTTCTGCGTTTCTTTTTTGGGTCATAAGTACAACTCATTATCTAACAAATTCTCAATATCCTTGTCTCGTAAAGCCATATTTCAATGAAAAATTAAAAAAAGGAACACTTGAGTTTAGTCACGCAACCACCTACCATCCGTCTCCGAGACACTCGGCGATAGTTTTTCACTCACCACAGGTAAACAAGCGCACTTCTGGCGTCGACGAGCGCATGAGTGACACTGAGGGACGCGGGGAGAAGGTACTTGAACGCGCGGGATTATACAATGTAAGGGCGTAAAAATATTTGTGATTTTAAAGTAGCTTCCGTCTGGTAGACGGGTGGTAGGTGGTTAAGGGTTAAGAGTAAACTAGTCGCGAACTCACTGGTGGTCATCGCCAAAAAGCACGCTGTCTCATCTATCTGGCTTCATGTCCGACGGAGCTAGTTTCAGTGATGAGCAAGTTAGACGCTAGTCTACACGAACAACTTCTAGTTCTCACGCACAGAAACACCATTTCGAAAAAAAATTCGAAAAGTGCTTCGTAAAATCGAGTTTTATGATAAAGTCACTGCTTAAATCAATTACAAATAAAGTTTATTTAACTCTTCGATAACTAGCTTTGTCGGTACGGACTTGGTTTTGAAGATTTTACAGTTCTTTTATTACTTATTATTTACACCCAAATTTACGTTAAAAATAGCAAGAAAAGCGAATCTTTGTTGGCTCATAACATTTTAATGGCTTTTTGTTTTACTATTCTGTTTCCATACAGACAACATAATTATGTAATAAGACAAAACGATATCAAGTTTAACTTTGGATGCACAAAGTCAAACAGTGGAGTAATACTCTCCCGAAATTTGTATGGAAAATATATCGACTACTGGCACCAAAGGTGCCACTAGTAGATATTTTTTCTAAATTTCCTATTTTTTTCTTAATTTTGTCCGTAAATAACTCCGTCCGTGTTCCGGCTGTCATACGTAGACTTTTTGACAGTCACTACGGGTAGTCTGAAAGTCTGACCACCAGTCTTTCGAAAGGGATACTTATCGTGTTATCAAGTAACTGAGTTAAGTAAGGCTCCTTCAAACAGGCGCGAGACGACACGCGACACAAAGGCACCGCAAGTCGCGCAACGAGCGGTGACTTTGTGTTGCGCGCGATTATATCGCGAGTCGCGCCTGTTTGTAGGAGCCTTTACTTTGTCAAAATCAAAAGTAGACCTACCTATCCCTTATCACGTGTTAACTGGCCCAATACTTATTTACTTTGTACAATAAAAACTATACCTACTCTTTTGTCTACCAAAGTGTTATACAATGTTCTTCACATAATACATTTGTTCGCATGAAAATTATCCAGTTAGGACACTAAAAGATTAATGAAACATTCATAGGCTTCCTCCAATTAAGTATAATAATATGGTTGAAAGAACATACGATAAAAAACACATTATGTAACCATCTATATTATACATTATCGACTTGATATATATGTAAGTAATTCATAAGTTAGCGTTGTTCCGATAGTTAGGTACGTATGTTTTAAACTGTCAATTCTAGCAATTTTTTAGAGAGTGCAAAGTATCAAGCAGTGTGCAGGGTGTGTGTGGTGTAATGTGGTATGTGAGATCATTCTCACATACCACATTACACCACACACACCCTGCACACTGCTTGATACTAAACACTACTACACTACACACACACACGCACTCATGTGCGTGTGTGTGTGTAGTGTAGTAGTGTTTAGTGTTGAGTATGTTTATACAATGTGTAACTGAATTAATGCACATTAAAAAAGTACATTGTTCAGAAACGTTTACTGAATCGATTTCTGTAATTTTTGATACAGGTAATAATTTATCTGAAAAATAAATTAAATTACGTCATTTACAGTTAGGTACACTTCCGCTGTCCAGTCAAATTAAACGAAAACGGACGAAGTACCTACTACGTAAGACCCATAAACGTATGCGGCTGTACGTGTGTGTGGATTTATAATCTGACCACATTTTTCTCCCACAATCAGTTTTAACTAATTTAATAAATAAGCAATATTTTACATAATAGTAAAAATTCAGTGTATGTATTTATGGTTATAACATAATATTCTAATTGGGGTGTTTGGTGGTGAGCGTTAAATCCGGGGCATGTTGTAGGTAGTACGTATGTAGTTTAAAAAAATGGTTATGGAACAAAACAAAGTATAAACAGAAACATCCGAAAAACTTCAATAGGTTTTTCCGATAGATGGATAAATCGTTTATGTGGCACATCAAGCTACTACAATCTGTCAAATTTCTTTAATAGATTTTCAACTTTATCGCTAAAGCATATAATAAGGTTCAAAGTTGATTAGAAAATTTTGACAGTTTCGGGTATAGATGTGCTAGCGTCTGTACAACAGCACGATTAAATGTGTGTCTGTGTTGAATAGTAAGGTTACTGACCTAGGTAGATATAGTCATAAGAATAGTGCCTGAAGAAAGGTGTCTGTCGTCATCGAGGCATACCTAGCTAAGAACTAAGAAGCGATGGCGTGTCGGCTTGGATTCATTCAGGTCTGGTCAGAGAAGGCACCGAGAGATGTGGAAGTTTATGGTGGAGAATTTTGACTAGCAGAAATTAGTTCGCACAGTGATAGGTACTTGTTTTTTTTGGCGGCATCTACATCGCCACATGCGAACTACGTATCACACTGACGTCACGCAAAATCCTGCATCGCGCAAGTAAAGTTTACCGCGCGACTAGCAAATAGGTACATAATTATACAACGTCCCAGCATCAATCGTCGTTGGCCAGTTGCCTACCAGAAACAACACCCATCTGGTCGGAGGATCCTCCCTTTTCTATAGAGGATGAGTGATCTTTACACATTGTTACTCAAACCTCTATAAAATATTTTAACTGGAACAGTACCTACCAATGCAAAAGATCTGTTTCACATTTTGTGGGATAACTAGATCACTCGCGATGGGCTCATTCATGCCATTAACGGTGACTTAAATTTTCTATTTGAGAATTTCTGAAGTCATCAGCATCATCTGTCTTGTCTTGTCTGTCTTTCCCCAACTACGTTGGGGTCGGCTTCTAGTCTGGAGCGACTGACTTTCTGACTTTTTTTCATAGCATGATGTTAAATAGCCTATATCTTTCATCAAGAATTGGGCTATCAAATGCTTAAATTATTTTGCTTGAGTTCATGTGATTCTGATTACCATGGAGATTAGCGATTAGCGATTAATAATTCACGATTTGAATTGCTCCATTGAGGAAATCGCCGCCCGGCGACGTTCGGTTTGTTGACATTTTCTACGATAAATATTTTATTGTTTATTTAAACAAGTTATTGTTTTACAAACTTGAAAACGTTAAATTTTATTTTAAATGGTACTGCATTGGAGATCGTTTGTTTACTTATTTTGTTTTTTTTTCAACGGTTCCTGTGTGAGGATGCGTTTGTGTTTGTGAATATAAATGTAAACAATAAAAACCTGTAGTCCGCTACATATCTTTATCTCGTGTTTAAATATTATGAAAACAAGTACAGTGCGTGCCACGTAAGAAGAGACTTGACACACCACGTGGTTTGACATGCGCAGCAGGTACACGATTTTAGGTATCTTTAGCGGTATGAGGTCTGAGTGCGGGACGGGACCGGGCGTCATCGGGGCGGCGAAAAGAGGCGGGGGAGGCGGGGTCAAGTCTCTTCTTACGTGGCACGCACGGTACGTACTTATTGTAGGTAAAATTAAGTAGGTAATCTGAGGGGCAGTTCTCGTAATTTTAAGAACGCTCACAGTCTGATCTCAGTATCAATCTGTCAAAAATACCTCTAATTTCACTACATTTATGACACGTTTTTGACATTGATTGTCGCCGAGATGGGATTGCGACTAGATTTTGGACGTTTTAAATTACGAGAATTGCCCTTCTGTTACAAAGGCTGCATGGTTAAGCCTTACTTTTAGGTACAGACGCCAGCACATCAAGCTACCCGAAACTGTCAAAATTTCCCAATCAACTTTGTACCTTAAGCTTTAGCGATAAAGTTGAAAATCTATTAAAGAAATTTGACAGATTGTAGTAGCTTGATGTGCTGGCGTCTGTACCTACTGAAATCATAGTTACAGACTTACAGTTTGCGCGTCGATGTCCCTCTCACATGTATTGTATAGCAGACACGATTAAGTATCTAGTCTATTCAAATTTGTTTGAAATTGATGTTATTTCTAGTCAAACAAATATAAACTTTATTTTAATGGTAATTAAGTTGATTTCAGAGCGACTAGCAGTATTGAAAAAGTTATAAAAATGTTTGAAGTTGTAGCGTAAACTGAACTTTATTGTGTTTGAATTAAAGTTATTTTTGCATAAACTCATATTTGTTTGCATTTTTGGCAAATAAATCGCGAATGCAGATTAATGTGTACCTACTATGTTTCGTGGCTACACATTGATACAATATTAAGGAAAAGAGATAGTAGACCATTAAAATAATTCTTGTCGATGTAGGTATCTACCTATAACCTGTTACCATGAATTTAATATGATTCTGGACCCCGCTGCGTAACATTTTTCATCCTGTAATCTTTTTTAAAGGCTGAGTGTACACAGTAAACTTTTAAAAACAACAATCTTGGGCAGCTCCATAAAATTTTGACAAAAATATTCAGCTATCCGCATTAGGAATGTAAATGTTTAATTTATATTTTAAGACAGAGGGTACTTAATTCTTTACTTTATATTGCGTTTTAAGAAAACATCTGATTAGTATTCTTCTAGAGTAGATAAATGCATACTGATGTAAATTCACTAAAATGTCAATTGAATTTTTTAAATCATGCATGATTTTTGTGTGATTATGACACCGTTAAAATTTTCTAATAAAAGTACGTCGACGTCATTAGCACTATATATTATGTTTTTTACAGTTTATAATAAATTAACTGGTTTGATTAGTTGGTCAGTGGGTCGTCTTAGGGTTTAAGAAAATATTTCAGTATTTTTTTTACCTTTTATCGTCGTATTTAGATTTTTGTTAATTTTTAAAATTTCACCACGCACATGTAAAATATTAATGAATATTGTAGATTTGTATGAAGTAAAATAACACAAGATAAAAAATAAAATAAAAACGGCGGGATATAACACTAAATAAAATAATAAAAAGTTACTTACTAATAATTGCAAATAGATATTGATTGATCCGCGTCCCATTCGCCCATGTTATTCTCGTTATTAAAAAATTCATTTTTTTTAAACACACCTATCACAGGAAAAAACTCATACAGCCAAACACGATGGTGGCTTCGAACGAACTGCCGATGCCGCTTGCGTTGCGTGCGTTCGCATTCACAACAAATCAATCGTTTATTTACTTTACTTATTTACATTTTACGTCCTAAACTACATAGATTTTGATACAATTATTTGTGAAACGTCAGTTTCGTCGTAACATAACCGTGCAGAGACAAAAGAAAAAGTTTCGTCATTTTTAACATAAGTCATTTTTATCATCAATCTGTTGATTTAAAAGTGGAATGTCGTCATTTTTGTTTTGAAGGGTGAGGACTATAAAAACATAATTATATTGCATCTAAAACCTAAAACAATGAATTGTTTGCTTTATTTCGTATTACATAATTTATAAAATAAGAACACGTGATTATTCGGTAGTTTTTAGGGTTCCGTACCCAAAGGGTAAAAACGGGACCCTATTACTAAGACTCCACTGTCCGTCTGTCTGTCTGTCACCAGGCTATATTTCATGAAACGTGATAGCTAGACAGTTGAAATTTTCACAGATGATGTAGGTATATCTGTTGCTGCTATAACAACAAATATTAAAATCACAATAAAATAAATATTTAAAGGGGGCTCCCATACAACAAACGTGTTTTTTTCGGCGTTTTTGTCTTGTGGTACGGAACCCTTCGTGTGCGAGTCCGACTCGCACTTGGCCAGCTTTTTGTTATAATTCTAGCTGAATGCCTAGTTGGTCTAGTAATCGCAAGCGTTATTGCTGAGCATGAGGGTCATTTGATGATTTCCCATCCTGAAAAAAAAAGGCGCTAACTCGAAAATCTACTAAGCGAGCGAAAGTGTTAAAATTAAAGGTAATCATATATTTGTACACCATTGCTATTCGGAACTATATTCACTTAGGCCTATTAATTTATTTATGTCTAATTTAGAAACGTTTATTCGAATACATTGAAAGTATGTAATTTGACTACAATCAAAAGCGAAGTAAAAATATGTTTAAAAAATGGAGGAATAGTCTAAAATTGTAAGAATCATATTTGGATAATAATTTTTTATTTATTTATCTTGTTTATGATTAAGAGGTACTGATAACGGATTTTATAAATAAGAACAAGTTGACAGAGGGGAGCATTCGGGGGTAGACCGTTGAATCGGACGGACGTAACTGAAAAAGTGTATCCAGTGTGCTAGAAATATAAGCAACTATCGACTTGCATTAACATTTTGTTTGATTTGCCACCCTGATTCCAATAAAAGTGATGCAATTACTTTTGAAACGCAAAAGAAGAGTGATGGCTATTATAATGTGCGTGCGCTCGGAATAAAACGACGTATGTGCCAAAACGAATTTACTCCTTTTTTAACAAAATAAATAAATAAAATTTAAAACTACTTTGAGTAAACTTTGATATGATAATTATCTATGTATTAAAGTAAATTCTATTGAATATCTCTTAAGCGTTACGCCGTGATGTCAAAAAAAGGAAAAAAATAGATATAACTTTGCAATTTTTTTGTATCGAGAAAAAATCATTAATCGTGTATTCCTTTTACATGATACTAGACCAAAGAGTCAAAAAATATAGGTATATCAAAATGTTAAATCCCTATCGCGCACTGGAATCGCCGAGCATTTATTGAGATTCCAACAGAGCGCATCCCAGCGTGTCAAAAAATCGCTTATGCTAAAACACCAGCCTTGCCCAACCCATTATTATTCCAGTTTTATTTGTGTAAAAAGTAATTAATTTAAAATACAAATTAAGATGCTAATATTTAGCACGAGAATCTTTTTTGGTTCTTGATTTTTTGATATTTTGTGTCAGAATTAATAATAAGCTTAAGAATGTCGTCCTTTATTAAATAATTTTGAAAGTGTAGTTTTGTTAGAATTTATTAAAATACATCACACGGACATTAGCATAATGGATCCAAGCACCAGGATGATACCTACTTGGTTGTGACTGCACCTACCTACAATAGGCCGTACGTCAGTGGTATCAAAACCAACACCCTCATTGCGTAAAGGCTTCTTGAAACAGGCGCGACACGCGATAAAATCGCGCGCGACACAAAGCACCGCAAGTCGCGCCTTTGTGTCGCGCAAGTAAGTTGCAGCCGTTACCATAGGCCAGCTCTGATGGCAATAGACTTCCCTCCTATCACATGGGACATAAACATAGCTGGGGAAATCTGGGTATACTAAAGGTACTTACCTCACTAGGATTAGGCACATCTGCCTAACCTTTCGGGGATTACTGGCGTGATGTTATAATATATTATGTTACTTTCTTACCTGAGATACCTACTGATATTCAGCTGCCTCCGGTTAGACTGGAAGCCAACCCCAACATAGTGGGAAAAGGCTAGGAATATTGATTGACTTTCTTACCTATTTTTTTTCGAGATTGTGAATGAAATTACCACGTCATGAGAAAGTCGTGGCTTTTCCGGAGTAATCACACGTGCGCCGTGACCAAACCTTTTGTCGCATCGAGACTGCCCAATTATAAGGTTCTGTGACCGTATTTCTGCACGATCGTCACATACCGCTAATTATTATGCAGTAGGAATAGGTTGGTCCCTGCTAAACAAAAAAATAAAGGCCGATGGCATTTAGTCGTTTTGGACAACACTCCCCCGATATATGCATCGATGTAGGTACAGCCAGTACTCTATGGAGTCGCGTTTGATTAGAGTGGGGACTCTGTCGGCCCACTGACTTAGTGCGTGCCAGTGTGCAAGGCAGCACATGACCACTGTGCACCATCTTCCCTGAGGTCACTCAGTGCCACTGAGTGACCTCAGGGAAATCAGCGCGGTCTCGGGGAAAACCCTTTACAGTCTCCCTAGAGATGTGCCCTAACAGGCGTAGCACAGAGGGAGCTCCGGATTGGTCTTTGAGAGCTGTAATGGTGCCCCTTCCATGTGCCGACAGTGACCACCAGGGTGGTTTTAGTGAGGTAAAAATCTCACACTCCCTGGTCTTATCCCCAAAGACCGGACGCCTTTTGAAGGTTTCTCCACGACAAAAAAAACAGTGGCACTCCAGGAGTGCCAACAGAAGTGAAAACTTGAAAAAGCATAGTAATTTTATAAATGTGTTTGAAAGTCATTCTTCCTAAAGAAAATGTACCGCGCGTTGATGTCTTTATAATGGCCAAAACTTAAAACAGAGATTTCCGTTACGGTAACAGTGTCGCGAGTTCAATGGTTTGTTTCCATCTCAAAAAAATGCCCAACGCGCCTAAAGAAGTTTTCACTCCAAAAATATATCCGGTGCCCATGATAAGTCTTCAGTCTCCACCTATATTTTTCCTCTCTCAACCGACAGTACCATGTTTTGTCAAGTCTTCTGCTTCTTATTTCGTAACTACCTAAATCAAAATAACTCAAAACGTGATAAAAATATTAGCCAGTCTACAAGGCAAGATGGTGGAGGTCTGACTTTCCAAAGTATTTTTGTATCACTGGTGGAGGCTTTTCTAAGGGTGGCAAGTTCAACATTGTCCCATGATTTCCATGGATAGAAAAAAAGAGGTTAAAAACATGCAGATAAGAGGTACTTACAATAAAAATTTTAACCTCGGAAATGGAATTCGAGATGAAAAATTTATACAAAATACAGTATAAAATCACGACTGTAATTCCTGGTTTAGTGTTCATACCTTCTCACGAACGGCATGCTTCAACGGCTGAGCAACTGCAGCCGTCGACGGCTGCAGTTGTCTCTGCCGATGACGCGTGCTGCTGATGTGTCAGACTTAGGCTGGCTATACACGGACTGCTCCAGCAGTAAGCCAGTGATCAACATACACTTTTTGTAACCATATTTATCTGCAAATAAATCATTGACTTTGATCTGAATTGAATCACGGACTGCTCGTGTAGTCAAATTGAACCGCTGGAAGCTGCCATTGACATCTGCCTGCTGCTGCAGCAGTCGGTATCAAGTGCTCTGCGGTTTTTATTGCCGGCCTTAACACACGCGTCGTGGAATGAAGAGCGCGGCCGGATGTAACTGCGCCAGAGCAGTCGAGCAGTCAGTGTATGCCTGGCGAAGTGGCGACTGCTAGACCGCACGATGAAATTTCACCGCGCTGCCGACCGCCCGAAGCAGTCGCGACTGCTCGACCGGTTCCGTGTATGTGTGTACGTAGAAGACTGTAGTTTGCTATGCAGTCGCAGCTTGAAGCTGTCGATACTGGCTGCTTCAAGCTGTCCGTGTATGGCAGAGGTGTAGGTACAGTCACGAGCAAAAATAGGTCAACACTAAGTATACATTTTACATCATCAAAATTCTCTGAAATTAATGATTGAATTTATGTTGCAGACAGAATCGTTTAGGAAAAAATATTATGATTTGTATTTCATCGCTTGAATCAATACCTCCTCTAAAAGACTAAATCGCTTTTGAAGTTCACAAAGTGTATCCCAATTTATACCTACTCGTGACCTTTACCTGTATAGTACACACATTTCGTCATTTATGTTTAAGGGGCTTACTGGACCTAAACGCAAAAAACGCAAGTTTTAGAAACATTAAAAGTATGTGATCGACTATAGTAAACAAAATCAGAAAAATGTATGATATTCTTCAGGATATATGCTAGGTTGATAGTGTGTTGAAAACATAATACAACTAATTTGATACACAATAAAAACCACACTAATATAATCATTCAGATTTTTTGTCAGATTATTCTAAACCAACTTACTAAAACACTAGTGTTATAATTTTTTTGTCCAAACAATAGATTTTTTGTAATTAAATAATTGCTTCATATTTTGCAATAAATTACCAGCGTTGTGTTATCGCGCTTGTCTTTCTTTTCTATGCAGTCCGACAGTGACCGCGCTTTAGGTCATGTGTGAGCCCCTTCAGTAACCAGTAGTAGTTGTGTATGTTGTAGAAGTAGTAGTTAAGAGGTAGTTTATGTGAAGAATGAAAGTCAAAAGTGTGCTCATTCCATTTATTCGCAGCACCGTGTATCTTAAAACTATATTACATTTATTTTACATAACAATAAGTAATCTATGAAAATACAAATATTTTATTAAAAATATTATTATTATTTATAATTATTATGTGCTTCAGTTGCGTTGTCTTTGTAAAATAAAATAGCTCAAATATAAAATTAATAAGTATATAGGATGAAATTTAAACAGGAATATCTATAGGTGCCTACAGATTGTTCGATTTTTGAGAATCATCATTGTCACTCGATAATTATGTTATGTTTTCACGACCAACAAGATCTGTCCGTGTATAGATTAGCTCGATATCATTGATCGTTACCCGTTAGCGATCGATTATAATCGATTTATTGATCATCAAAAACGAGATCACAGTGGCTATCGACAAAAAAACATGACGTTGATCGTCTGTCGCTTACGCTACGCTTACTTGATTTTATTTGATCGTCAAAAATCGAGCAAATCTTGTGGTGATTTATGGCAGTTTTTTACTAAACTCCTTGTTTACTCTCATTCTGTAAATTCATACATTGATGCGCACGGCGCTTATGCTTACTGGGCTTGTCAATATATTTTGCATGAAATATTAATCACCGAGTCATTTTTTATACCAGGACACGAGCAAAGTTATCTCGTGCTTACGGAAGCGTGCATAAAGACGCGGGTTCCCAGTAAAGACAAGTCAGTCCCGATGAAAATGTTAAAAGAATAAAACCGGCAAAAACCGGAAAACCCGCTGCTTTATGCAGAATCTCGTGTCGTGTCGGCATGAGATACAAGTATACATATGCACAGAGCAGCAAGATCAGTAAGAAGATGCACAAATTACGTTAAGCGCAATAAATGAATTAATTATGCAACAGTTTCTTATTTCTATTGTATATTTAATTGGAAGCTTCGGTTTAGAATATACGTTATGTGGTCCAGCCTTATGTTAACTTATTTAAGCGAAGCCACTTTCACACAGGTTTGTGTATAATAAATATTATAATAATTATGTACAGTCAAGAAAATATATTAATAATATATTTTTTCACAAATTTCCCTATAAAATTTTAACCACATATCTACGCACGCTAAAACCTACATTAATTTGTACCGCTAGGGAGTGGGAGGAGCAGTGGTGACTCAGTGGTATCGGCCCGGACTTACAATGCGTGCCACGAAAGATGAGACTTGACACACCACGTGGTTTGACATGCGCAGACAACGATTTTAGGTATCTTTAGATTTTAGGTATCTGTACAAACGTTGCTAAGCTAAAATTACAATGGTCTAAAGTGAACGCAAGTAACGTCAATGCCAACGAAAAGCGGTAGTATTATGTACAGACGCCAGCACATCAACCTACTACAATCTGTCAAATTTCTTTAATACATTTTCAACTTTATCGCTACAGCATATGGTTCAAAGTTGATTGGGAAAATTTGACAGTTTCGGGTAGGTTGATGTGCTAGCGTCTGTACTACTGAAGGTGCCAAGTAGCCAAATTCAGGGGGTTAATTGCGTAACACACTAACAGTGGCAATGGCTGTCATTTTGACAGTTCAACGACATTCATTGCGTTATTTACGTTGCTGAGCAGACAAATATTTCGAACGTATGGAGTAATGGATTAACAATATCCTTCAAAATGATTCAGATTGTGTTTGAAAATGTGTTACGCAATTAGGGTTCTGGGCTGACTGGCCAAATGGTGGGATAGTATAGGCCAGGGGTGGCGAACCTTTATGGATCAACGTGCCATTTTTTGTAAAGAAATGTTTGATGAGGTCATAGATGTGCCATTTTTTTGTGATTACAGGGAAAATTATAAAACAATACTATCGATTCCGCGCTTCCCGCCTGCTGCTCCTTACACCGCGCCTACTCACTCCGTAAAGTAGGCTCAACCGCTCAAACGCGTTCGTTTGTTAAATTTCAGTGTATTACGTAGGTACTTTTTCGATCGAAGGCGTGCGCAAAATAATTTGTCGCGTGCCATCAATGGCACGCGTGCCACTGGTTCGCCATCCCTGGTATAGGCTAAACAAAACTTGACAATCATAAACATATTAATGAACACTCTAATATAATGAATCCCTATTTGTGAACCTCAATTGTTTCTAAGTTGGCGTCCTAAAAATACATAGGCAAGTAACTGCGACCAACTTGGATGTAGCGTTCGTCGGCTGTTGCTGCATATCAATCAAATATTTCTCTTCAATCTACTCAATTGGTATCGTAAAAATAGACATATAGCATAAATATTTATAAAAATCCTTACAATTCAATGTAATTTCTTAAAAACTAATAAAATACCATTTTTATCAGCTATGAAATTATAAATGTATTAAAAAATCTTAGGTCTCAAATATTTTGTAGTCTGTGACTCTGTGTATATCCACAGATTATTACATAAAAACTCTTTTGTATCTGTGTTATAATTTTCTATTACATACCGATGAATGTTGCCATTTAAAGGACTATAAAATGATCTCGTGTTTGAAACTCCTTGTTAGATGTTTGTGTGGCAACACTATTGAATTTAACAGGATCGTTTCGGCTGGAACTACTACGCCGGCACCTGTTAACAATACTATTCGTTAGAGACGAATTATAAAAAAAAAAACATCAGAACTTATTTTTAGAGTATCACATTGTATCGTCAAGAATCGGAAAATGCAGGAAATGGGAGTTTGATTCGCTGCAGATGGCTTATCCAACTACATAATTATATAACATAGATGGGCAGCTTATCCATTCCATTCTACAAAACTTTTAAACTATGATGAAACAGAAGCACTGTTAACACTTATTTATTACACACACTCACTCACCACCACCACCACCACTCTCTCACTTGTATCATGATGCTTGGTTCTGTCCACTTGGGCTGTTCCAGGCTATGGAGTACAACAGTTTAGGTGTTGTAGGAATGGTGGAAGTGCGGTGGCACGTCCTCACCTCACATGACATGTTGGCACATTTATTATACACACACACAAACCTGCTCACACACACACACATATACTCACACACACACATATCTCACACACACACATATTATACTCACACACGCATACATATACTCACACACACACACAAATATTGTGTTTATCAAATAAGTAATATTCGTTATGAAAGAGCGGAGTCTCCCAATACAGGCATTACTTGCTTAAAGGGAGGCTCCAATCACTAATTCTGTTGTTGTAAAATAATTACATTGAAGAAATAAATGATTTTTGATATAACAGAAAAGATTGGAACATGATAATATACAGGATGGCGATTTAATTACCTGCATTCGTCAAGAGGGTGATCTACCCAAATAAAAAAACTGGCCAAGTGCGAGTCGGACTCGCACACGAAGGGTTCCGTACTACAAGGCAAAAACGCCGAAAAAATTACGTTTACTGTATGGGAGCCCTCCTATATTTAATTTTTTTTTTGTATTCGTTGTTATAGCGGCAACAGAAACACATCATCTGTGAAAATTTCAACTTTCTAGCTATCACGGTTCATGAGATACAGCCTGGTGACAGACAGACAGATAGTGGAGTCTTAGTAATGGGGTCCCGTTTTTACCATTTGGGTACGGGACCCTAAAAATTAATCTGCCTAGCTTTTTCCCAATCAAATTGGGGTTGGCTTCCGATCTAACCGAATGCAGGCTAGCTGAATACCAACATTTAAAAAATCTTTCGCTACGAAACTCTTGTACGATTCGTGAAAAAAAAACAACAAATTTCTATAAAACAGTAGACAGATTATTTCGATCCATGAATGAGTTTCATAACGAAAGTTCTTTAGAATGACGTGTAGAATCACGGATAGGTGACTAAATCATCTCCCTGCATAAACTAAAAACCAAACTAAAAAAAATATACTTACTCGCCGAAAGCATAACCGCCTCCTTTTTATAAATCGGTTGAAAAGAACGTAATAAATGAAACTTTATACAAATGGGGTCATGTGGGTGACACTTACCCAAGATAGTGATAGACGGGTTCAGTCTCCCATCACTGTTGAACAGCGGAGTATTGTCCATCTTCGCAAACGGCTTGTTCGGGTCTGGGTCTGACGGAGTGCCTTCGACCCTGGACCACTCTCCTACTGACGCTTCTTGACCCACTGCACATAAATATTGTTTTATAGAAGGCGTTTTTTATTTAGATTTTCTTTTTTATTTTGAAATAATAGTATAAATAAACCCGCAATGTATATTTTGCAATAAATATACATTAATATTTCAAATAACATTATCATTTATATTTTAGGGGAACAGAGGCTTCTTCAGAATTTTAGATAGAGGATCCTTCGCATGACACTTCACTTTTTGTCTAAATCGACCTGCACGCGTAGCATGACGACGTTTTGTCGACGGAAGGATAAACAAAATGACATTGCCATGCTTAGAATGAGGGTTTTCGTGAAAATTTACGACACCAGTTGGCACTACTGTGACAAGAGGTCTTCCAATATAAAATATATGATGACGTTCATCATTCGATTCATTCATTCGTTCATCATTCAGTCATGACTAAAAAAAATATAGGCTCTTTGACAGATGCCTGGATCTGACGTGTCAGTGCTGCCACCTAGCGAACGTCATTTCAGAAAACCCTCATTAATATATAATGCGTAGAATGCGTGCAAATATTTCTACAATCTGTCATTTTGTCTATTCTTCCGTCGACAAAACCCGTTTCTACGGCGGTCATGCTACGCGTGATGTTATAGGAATGTATGGTAAGCCGCTTGGTTTCTAAAGCGTTCTAGTTTGTGTTTTTGATATGTTTTAAATAAAAGAGAACTGACCAACAGAGTACATGACCAGTGCATGTTCATGCACCGTAGCGTTGTTGAGAACGATCGACTCTTTGATTCTGACGCCAGCCTTGATCGTCACTCCTGCGCCGATCGACACGTTCGGACCAATCTGTGTGGAAGTCAAATGAATTGTCACAATTATTGATACCGATCTAAAAGGCCAAGGTGCCAAATCGTGTAAAGCGTTATACAAGTTCGCAAGCGTTATCGAAACTTCGTATGCGAAATAAGTATTGTTTACGTGGCTGCGTGTACGCTGTAGCGTGTAATATAATTTATAATCCAGTGTGACCGTTGGACGTATTGTGATGCAGTATATTTTAAGAAAGACTAAAGGCGAATTTCGCCAAACTTTTATAACTAGAATAAGTGTTAACCTGAGAATAAATTTTGAATTTTTGACAGTTTTTCCATACTAGAACTGTCAGACGTCAATTTTATTCCACAGATAAAAGATATCTGACTTTGGTAAAATCAGCCTTAAGATCGATAATAATACCCTTTGTTTAATTGTTGTAAAAACCAAAGAAGAGTTTAATTATTTTTCTGGAGGTTTATATTCAACCAGTAGACTTTTCGACGACGTAATATTACTTACCACAGCAGTAGAGTCAACATTAGCAGTAGGATGTACAAAAACATCGGGCAGTATTGTGCAGGGGTTGTCCTTAGATACGCGGTCTCGATGAAGCTCTAGGTAGTGGCGGTTCGCGTAGATCGCAGACCCAGCCGTCTTCACTTGAGACCACCAGTTTGTTATCTGGGGATATTAAATACGGTAGGTAAAAATCTTGCAGTTCATGTATTGCCAATATACTTCTTTGAAATTAAATTGACAATGACTACGAATTGAAAAGGAGGACGTTAAGCCATTGGTCCCGACTGACATTCGTAGATTTTTGAGTCGTTACGGGTATACCCGAATCGCTTTAGCATGGCAATAGCGGTCATTGCCCTTTCCCTAATATCTCTCTGTAGGAACCTGAACAATAAACTATTTATGGTTTTTTTTTGATATTAGAACATGTTGAAGATCACAGTAGATATTGATTCAGGACGTTAAGGGACATTATTTCAGTTATTTAAATAAAGAATGCTAGAAAATTTAGGTGGGTTAATGACCGCTATTGTCACGCTAAAGCGATTCGAGTATAGTGAGAAGCCCGAAAGTCTGAAAACAAGCTTTACCGCGTGGTATCGTGTAACCCTTGGTTGTGGAGGTCAAAAAGGCAGTCGATTCATGTAAAAAAAACTGATTTAGCAGCATCCGGTTAGACTGGGAGCCAACCCTGGCTTACTACCTGTACTTCAAAATGATTTTCAAATACAATTATTTTTAAAGACACATACTAAGATTTTAATGTACTCACTTGCATAGCATACAATTTTTTGGTTCCTGCAAGCTGCATCAGCACATCTTGCTCAAACGACATGTATCCGGGGTCGGTTTGGCCATTACTACAACAACATAAACAGATGATTTTAGGATAAACAAACAGAATTTGATTAGAAAATTAAATCATCTCTATTGGACAAGTTTCTTTCTAGAATTATTGTTTTCGTGTACTGTGTACAAAAATATCCCTTGTGTAATTGAGGTAAAGTTTAATTTTCTTCGTTGTTAAGATACAGGTAATTCAGAAAAGATATGCGTTTCGGTTTTCGAATCAGCACGAACGTGGCACCACCAAGTAACCACCCACACCACAGCAATGCTTCTAAGTTTTGTAGTACCGCACTTTGTGTTAAGTGTTCTTTCTGTCGGGTCACCCACTCCAATAGCAGATCGTCAATTGTCACTCAAAAGTTTTAAAAAGTTTCTTAGAATGCATAAAGTTGTCAAGCTATAATTTTGTGAACATTGTAATACAAAATTATCAAGTACTTCTATGGTTGTAACAGCTCTATATTAGATATCATCACAACGCGTTCGTATTTCCAAAGACAAACGATGATTCCCGAAGTACACACATCTTGAAAACTGTCCCTTCTTATATTTCCAGAAAAATTACAAAAACATTAAAGTTTACTTGTAGAATCCATCCTGTTTCCTCTGAAACGACTCAGCCATAGTTTGGAACACTTGTAGAGAACACATGTACACGCCGCAGTTGATGAGCGTGGATACATAGCTGTTGGGTTTCTCGACGTAATGGGTTACTGACTTAGTGGCTGGCTCGCGTACCATGCAGCCATAGTGCACTGATTGTTGCCGGGTTGCTTCTGTGCCCATTATTGTTACCTGTAACGAACGAAAATTATGTGTATATTGTACAGGTAAACCAAAAAAGGCATGCGCTTCGATAATCTTCGTGATTCCGAATTAGCACTAACGTCGCGCCACACAGTAACTCCCACAGAGGCAAAGCTTCTAAAATACAGCCTAAGCGAAGCGATACCTACCCTAACTAAGCTTCAGGGCAAAGTGGCATATTATGTCATTATGAATATGTATTAAAGACATTAAAATATAATTACAAGTAAGTTGTTTATTTAATAGATGATAAATATTGAATATTTTGTACATAACAATTTTAGAAGAGAATATTTACATAATAATATGAAAGATGCGATTGAATAGATAATTATTATGCCTGAAGCTAGCAGTTATGATGAACATTAGAGGTAATTTCAATTTGAATAATTTTGACGAGCTAGCAGTGTGGTCACTGAGTTTTAAAATTACCCCTTATTACAAAGTCATAGATATCATTATAGTTTGTACACAGAGTAGAGAGTACAGATTTCAAGCTGAAGTGTACCAATAGGTTAATAAAGTCTCATCCCTTACCAAAGCATTTTTCCTCTCCTCATGGAAGTGCCATAGCTCCTTGAGTGGGAAGTCAGCACAAACATCTCCATTTAGCAAGAAGAACGCAGATGGATTGCCGGCCCGTACCTGATCTCTGAAATGGTAGAGACCACCACCAGTGCCCAGGGGTGTGAACTCTTGCAGGTATCTGGAATTGGAAAACAGGATGTTAAATAATTATAACAGAGGAAAACTTTAGAGCTGAATGGCAGTATAAAGCATTTATAATTCAAGCTATGGTTAACACATGCCTTGGGGGTGCAGAGGGATCATGGGGCTGGTATATGCAGTGCTTAGAAAAGTTTGTTCAAAATTAAATAAATTTGTCAAAAAAACGCAAGTGTACGCTAGGAACAAATGATGCTTGACATTTTTCTATTGCTGGAAAGTTTTTCATTTTTTGATTTAAAATTTTTATAAACCAAAATATTTCGCCCTGATTGTCTTCAAACTATTTCATTTCATCATGAACCCAAATATTACAAAAAAAAAAAACTATTTGCCTTATAATAACATGATATTCCTTCTGCATGTCAATAATAAACTGTGCCATAGTGTTGCTGGTGTACGCGCCAATAATGAGGATCTCCTTGCAGGCCTCCAACTTGGCACAGGCCTCCACATGGTGCTGGATTAGAGGGATCCCTGCTATAGGGAACAGGGGCTTTGGAGTGTCTAGAGAAAGGGGGCGGAAGCGGGTGCCTGAAATTTAAAATTATTAATTTAATTTATCTATGTAAATAAAACAAAATTGGGTAAGCTACACCATTTATAACTCAAGAATGGCTGGACCTTTTTTATGATCTTTGACTTGTTGGATTCGTCTCTGTCCCGATTAGCTGAATAACTATTAAAACATGGGAAAAATTGACAAAAATAATAATAATGAATATTGATTAATGAAGACTGAGGCGGTACAAACAGTCGCCCCGTCAGCTAGTAGGTAATAAAGCAAAATATGGCATCTAAGTATTCC
This sequence comes from Luperina testacea, assembly GCA_927399505.1. Lineage (NCBI taxonomy): Eukaryota > Metazoa > Arthropoda > Insecta > Lepidoptera > Noctuidae > Luperina > Luperina testacea. Next base: position 6,260,610 of record OV656777.1, on the reverse strand, counting down.
TCCAAATTGTTTTGGATTGGAAGTGTGTCCAAAAAACTGGCGGTATTGCCAAATTGGATAATAACGCCAATGCAATGCAATATTTTGGTGACCTGTAACACAGGTTTTTCCCAAAAACCTATATCAGGCACCAGTGTCTCACAAAGGTGGAATATAGCTGAGACATTTCTTATACACATTAATTTTAAGTCAGCTTTGTGAAGAGCAAATAAATAATAAATTATTATTAATGCTTAACTTCTGGGACAAATTTGGTAGGTAAAAGATATTAAGATATAATATTCTAATTTTCTTCTTGATATTCATTCTTTTTTTTATTCCACTTTTTTACTGAGGTAATATTTTTCTGTTGACGAGTCAAAAAGTCACTGTATCCCAGCAATTGGACATTTACATGACACTCGCTGGTACCTACATGCAGGAATATTTGAAGCAATATAGTCAATGAAAACGTTATCTTGAGGAAATAACTTCTTCTAGATAAAGTAGTGTTAAAATAGGGAAATGAAACCAAGACATTTAATTACGTACTACAGCTACAAGAAAAAGCTGTTAAAGTTATTGGATACAGACAATCATAGATCCTTATCAAGGTTCATTAAAATGAGGTCATATCTATGCCTAAAGTACTGAGTAAATATCCGATAATTGTTATTTTTTTATTTTATTTACATAACCTTCACACTTACAAAAATCTACTTCTGAATATAAATCGATACTTTAGTCTACTTTGTCGCATCACTTAATAAACATAACTAGTTGCTAGGAATAATATAATAAGCTTTAACACGTCTTTCTATGTTTTATTACAATTTATTGATATGAAAAGCCGGTGACGTCGACGAAAGCAGAAATTCTTACCTTTTTGCGGCCCTCCGATAAGAATGACGGCTTTCAACATTGTGATCACTTTATTAGCTTGAATAAATAAAGCTTATTTATGCTTTAAAGCTTAAATGTAATTATTTATTCGTTAGTTTACAGCAAACAAATTTTTTAGGCGTACACAAAAACACGTCAGTTTTCTTAATGTCACAGATGTGACAGTTGTCATTAATTGAAATGTCACCGTCAGACGTCAGAGTGTATTAAGCAGGGGGAACGTGGTATTTGAGTAATAAAAAATGTATCATATTTTGTCCCCTTAATTTATTTATACTCAATTACTGTATTCTTTGTATAAATTAAGTGTTTGAAATAAAACAATTATTTATTAGCAGCTTATAAATCAGAGCTAGACAAGTTTGCTTCAAACACTCGTTGCTTCGTTTTTTAGGGTTCCGTACCTAAAGTACCAACGGGACCATATTACTAAGGCTCTACTGTCCGTCCGTTTTTCATAAGGCTTTAGAATCGTAATAGGTATACATTTTCACAGAGAAATGTTCACAGAATGTGAGTCGTTAAAACAAAAAATAAAATAAAGTAAAAATAAACTTTTTTTTTACAATTTTTATTATTTTTATAGTTAATATTGTACTTGACTTTTCGTTTGCGATTCCGACTCTCATTTGGTCGGTTTTTTAATCACTTTTTATAGAGTTATAATTCATGCAAAGTCTAATATTATTTTCTTTTTGATTAAGTATCAGAATCTGACAATCGAAAATGGTGCATCTTGACAGTGCTTATGAGACGATGTCTCCAAAATCGCAGTTCAATCTTTGCTATCCTCCGCTATAGGGCTTCGTAAGGCCGAGGTGTGTAGGTTTGTGACCTTACGTAAACCACCGTAAAATATTTGTTCAAAATTGCAGCAGAAGTACAATGCAATTTTGAACATATAATACCTATCTCAATAGCTGGTGTTAATATTTTGCTCAATAACAGAGATTAAAAAAACTGAAGGGTTAATCGACTTTTGTTGCTGACTGTACCTAATGCGTCCGAATAACAGCACTCGATGATAGACATTCTTCGTATTGCATGCTCTGCTCACACCCAACTTTTCTATCTTACCTCATCATCTGCCTAGTCTTATCAAAACTATGTTGGGGCCGGCTTCCAGTCTAACCGGATTCAGCTGAATGCCAGTATTTTACATGAAGCGAATACCTATCTGACCTCCACAAGTGTCCACAATACAGTTACTGGGTAATACCAATTTCGGGCTTCTGTTGACCCGTAACGACTGTCAAAGATCCACGAATGACAGCCGGGACCAAGGCAACGGCCTGTCGTGCTTTCCGAGGTACGGAGGGGTCTTGGTATCTAAAGATGGTCACCCATACACCGGCCAACCGCGGCAACAATCAAATAATTTTGAACAACAACAATCGAAATCTGAATCATTTTGAAGCAAACTGCTAATCCATTGCTTCATAAGTTCTAAAAATTTTTCTGCTCAACACGTAAAAACGCAATGAATGTTGTTGAACTGTCAAAATGGAACCGATTCCGATTGATAATGTGTTACGCAATTGCCCCGCGGCACAGTATAAATAAAGACTACCTATTACCACAGCTGTGCTATTACCGTGCCCGCGGCGTGCGGCTGTTATTATATACAGACGTCAACACATCAAGCTACCCGAAACTGTCAAATTTTTCCAATCAACTATGAACCTTATGCTTTAGCAATAAAGTCGAAAATTTATTAAAGAAATTTGACAGATTGTAGTAGCTTGATGTGCTGGCGTCTGTACTTAGCCACAAGCCCTATCTAATAATACCTGAATGGCGAAATTCGTTTCACAGCGTAAGTAGGCATTTTTCCACACTAAAATATTAAACCGTAATTCCTGGAAAAATCTGCCTATAAAAAGAGCCTAACGAATCATATTTGCCGTTTACGTAGATTACAAAGTTATCCTACATAAATTCCGGAAAATTATTATGAATAAACATGTTTCAGCCAAAGAGTTAAGTCGTGTTTTAGCTATTTTAGGCGTAATCCTTTAAACCGTTGCGCGTTGGTTGCTATGGACAACCAGATAGGTAAGTCCTGGATATAAATGGCGGGGATTTCAAAACGCGGTGATAGATTATGAACATCTATCTACATTAGGTTAAAAAAATCCTGGCCATGATAGCGAGTTCAAACACCTCCCGATACCTTTACTTACCCAATACATTTTAATATGTTTCGTTACCCATGGACTTATGTCATCATCTGTCTAGCTTTTTCCCAACTATGTTGAGGTCGGCTTCCGGTCTAATCGGTCGCAGCTGAATACCAGTATTTTACATGGAAAACGGCCTATCTGACCTCCACGACCAAGTTAAGTATTGGGTAATACAATACCCCTTGGTAAGACTGATTGTCACACTTTCGGGCTTCTGACGACCCGTAACGACTGTCTAAGATTCACGAATGACAACTGGGACCAACGGCTTAACGTGCTTTCCGAGGCACGGAGGTAAAGATGGTTCTTAGTGTGAAAAGTGGCTTTTCCCCAAGTGTGATACTGTTAGAATCATAGATAGTGTAGAATAAGCTCATTAATGGATGCAAACTCCAATTTTCTTCATCCGACATACTGAAGTTCAGCAGCAAATCCTGAAGGACCAATTAATTCTCCGATTTAGCTGTAAGTTCTTAGCCAGACTGCAAACGCGGGCGCGTGGCGGGTGCAGCGCGGCGTACTCAAACATAAGAACTTCATTTGAACGTCCATAGTGGGCATTCGAGCGCACAGTGTTATTATTGCCCCGAAAAACGGACATCCCCTTTTTATTAACTAATCCGATAGAACAGATTATTTAGAAAGTAAGAGTAAAATACCCGTGTGCCAATTTTACACCAAACACGAGTAAAAAAATTTTGTATTTTTTTTTTACTTTTTCTAAATTAATTAATTACAAAAAAAATACGCATTATTTTACCCCTTTCTTTATTATGTGTAATAATACTATATTAAAGATATGTGAAAAAAAATACAAAAGGGTACTAACTAGTACAGATGTAAAGGAATATGGTTTTTTTATGTTTTTAGATTTTGATTTATCATGGTTGTATCTTTGCTTAGTTGGATTCAATATTTATTGTAAATCATGTTCACACCCCAACCAATCACATAAAAAAAAACCGCATCCAAATCTCGCTGTGTTTAAGAGTTATTCACTTCTAAAGTTTATTCTGATAATTTTGATTTTAGGGTCATCACTTCACAAAAAACATTATTTTTGTTTATAGGTTTTAATTTTACGTTGAATTTTATTTATATCATAGAATAATACACATATACATATTTACGCCCACTCCCACAAAATTTTTCAAATAATATTCTTAAATCTTTTTATTATTTTTACATCGGACAAAAATACAATTAATAATAGTACATTTTGATACAAGTGGAGAAAGTTTGTTATTGTATTCGAGGCGAAATTATAATGAATGTTTTTGAGCCGAGAACTGCAATAACAAATGTCCACGTGTATCAAACGACGTTTTTCAATACACTTTTGAAGAAATAAAATAAAATAACGAAAAATATTTTTGTCATGAATTAAGAAACTATGATTTTAATTTTCTTTTTTTTTTTCGAGCTTTGCATTCGCCAGGTTGAAGAAGAGGCAAAGGTATGAAGCCGTTAAACAGCCTAATATAAAAAATAGATTAATTTTATGTTTTTGAATTCAGTACCTACACAAATAAATATTAATTTGTTAAACACAACTAAAGTAACTAATAGTTTCTAATAATCATGTTTATCTATGATATTCTATTTATAAACACAATTTGAATTTTCACAAAATATTTATGCCGGAAAGACGCGTAGTGCTTTGCCGAAATTAGAAAAAAAAAAACAATCACCTGAGATTAAGCATTGAACCAATTTGAACTAAGTATAGGTATAGTTATCTGTGGCAATTTTCATTCCCGTACACGTGCGGGAAAATGGAAAAAAACGCACACGTGTGAAATACATTGCATGTTATACCTAATCGTAGTGCGTTATGGACCAGTTTTCGAGGAAGTGTATTGAAAAGTTAATTACTTATACTATAATTTGTTCATGCTTTATTGCATGTCAAGCCAAGTTCAGAGATAAACAGGGTGGTACACCTTACACGAACCATTTCGAGCTACTTCAGACCACCTAAAACTATTAAACCTACCTTCGTTAAAGCAAAACTCTCAACAAACAAATACTTTGAATACTTGCCAAATTGCATAATCAGTAGCAAGGAACTTAATAAACTCTCTTTTACCTCCTTAGAACTTGGTACTCATAGTCCAGTCAAATAAGACTTTGAAGGTTACAATAATTCCCATAGAGCTAAAAATTGGTATGAATGTTCAGAATACTATTATAAATGAATTGTGAAAAGTCCCCATCAATCCCCCTTGTGCAAAAATTTTTATTGATGGTGAAAGTTTGCAAAAATAGGTTTTTCGCGTTTTTCAGCTAAACGATGAGTTTTACAGCAAAAATAGTTCAGACAAAAATTGTAGATCATCCGATTCTCTACAAAAAATGTATCCACACTTTTTTTTCATAATTATTGCCATTTCCGTGATATAGCGGTTGAAAGAATTGAAAAAAATATTTTATTCGTAATATGCACGTTAATGTACTTTTATCTACGAAAACATCATGTATGTAAGAAAAAACTTACATCTTTTTAGTAAAAGAGGTTAAAGACATAATTACCTACTAGAAATAGGGACCTATTAGTTCAACCAGGTTTCAGACTGGCTAAAGTAGACTTATCTTTTATGGGGTACTGTTTAAAATGTTATAATAAAATACCTCCCCACATTCTTGAACTGAATGAGACAAAATTCAAGTCTTGTATAAAACGAACACTATGCAGTCAGGCATATTATAAGTTAGGGGATTACATCGCTGATAAAAATGCCTGGCTCAATGCCGGACCTGCTCCACGACCACAACTAATTGATTAACACTTGAAAATTCTGTTGGAGCTGCTGAAGATTGTAAGACTATCTTTGCATTGTATAAACTCAATTTCCTTTGTATTGTATAATTGCATAGCACAGATGTGAGTTCTATGTAAATACTATACTCTATGTACCATTTAACGGGTAATGTGTCTTTCATTGACTTGAATGTGCCCTGGCGGCTGATAGTATGTCATGCTCACACAAATGTCTCGCTGACGGTGGCGTGTGTGTTGGAACATTTAGCTCCCTTCAAAATGGTTGAGCTGAATGGTGCTGATCTATGCGTCATGTTCGTGAACGGGCGCCGTCAGTTGGCGCTTGTCATCACTTAGCTGCCTCGGCTTACTCGTGCTCTAGTACGAGGAGGACTTATTTTTGATGAACCAGCTTCTTCTTCTTCTTGGCGTCGTCTTTTTACGGTATCAATGCTACTTTTTCGAGTAAGTATAATTTTTTCGATACTGCACATGAATTTTTACTTATGTCTGGTCTTTTAGGTACTCCGAAAACTCATCACCTCTTTAAATACTTGCATCAATTAATGCTTTCATGCCGCGATCAACAGTAACAACTCCACTTTCAGTCAAAGGTTGACCAAAATGAAGCGGAATTGCGACATTTTTTTTAAACAGTAAAATGCACAAACTTTGTTACAAAATATAAGCGATAGCCACGTGTTGTCACTACGAGGAATGCTTAGGACTAACAGTATTTTGTTGAGTATGAGACCTTGGAAACGGAGCAGGCATACGAGCATCGCCACGCTGACAATATTGAATGGAAGACAGATGTTACTCAAGGCCATGCGACTAAATGAAAATAGGGGCGGAGTTTTTGACGGTCATTTATATTCTAAGAATTTTATAATTTGTATGTATAAGACAGGGACTCATATGTTTACTCGTATAACGGTTCAAAAATGTATATAAAAGTACATTAACGTGCATATTACGAATAAAATATTTTTTTCAATTCTTTCAACCGCTATATCACGGAAATGCCAATAATTATGAAAAAAAGTGTAGATATATTTTTTGTAGAGAATCGGATGATGTACAATTTTTGTCTGAACTAATTTTGCTGTAAAACTCACCGTTTAGCTGAAAAACGTGAAAAACCTATTTTTGCAAACTTTCACCATCAATAAATTTTTTTGCACAAGGGGGATTGATGGGGACTTTTCACAATTCATTTATAATAGTATTCTGAACATTCATACCAATTTTAAGCTCTATGGGAATTATTGTAACCTTACTTCTATTTTAAGGACTAATTTGACTGGACTATCATTTAGGTTTCTATTTTATTATCGTGTAGGTACTTTGTACCGAACTCGGCCCTTATTTTATATATATGTGTTTGGTGGGACAAAGTTCATTTTTACTTATTATCGCACAGCCTGAAACACTTGGTCGAAAAACTTGAAATTTTTAAAGTAAAATACTAAATATTTACAGAGTTCAGTTGCTTAAGTACCTTCTTTAATTATCATTTTCCGTAGGTAAAACTTCAGTGCTATCGTCATTCCACCCTTCTATAAGATTTTGCATAACGTCTTCTTCGTCACTTAAGCTGTTGCTATCTTGGGCCGAAACATCTTCCTTTGGTATTTCGTACGGTTTTAATAACTGGAGAACGGCAGGTGGTAATGGCATCTTTCTCAATTTTTTTTTTTTTTTCAATGATAGTGTAACTTCTTTCAGATAACCTTGGCCACGTTATTATGTCCTTTGTTTATTTTAAACACATTTTACGTTTTTAAATATGTATTACTAAACATAAAAATTCAATAAAAAAAAATATCTTAAAAAATACGACTTCTGCCAACCCTAGCGCCTAAATTTCAAAATCCTGTAAGTTCTAAACACCATAAGATTTGGATATGATATTTTGAATCGGTGCTTCTTAGTGCCAAAGCAACATCTTGTCTCGATGTTGAATCCAAATAACATGAAATAAGCCCATAAAAAAATAAAATCGAAAATATATAAAATTCAATGTTACTCACAACATGTTAACGATAAAATTTGAGCGTTTGCTTAGTAATTTACTTAATATAAAGCATCAATTAATTGCGATCAAAGACATAACAAAAACGCATTGGATCTAAAGTAATTGCGATTTCTATGGTTTTTATGGAAACCATAGAAAAAAGAAAAAAAAAATTATATCTCCATATTGGGACAAAATTGCCACACGGGTATTTTACTCTTACTTTAAAAATAACCTGTTCTATCGAATAAGTTAATAAAAAGGGGATGTCCGTTTTTCGGGGCAATAATAACACTGTGGAGCGCGGTGAGCGGCGCGGCCTACTAGGCACGGGGAGCGCGCGGACAACTCACGGCATAGCTCGTTCATATAAGTGGCCGCAGTGAGTGCGCGGGCGGCCCGCGTGGGGACCGGGGTTCTCTAACTAGTTCGAGCTTTTTTCTAGGAAAAATAAGTCTTTTTCATCCATATTATTTTTGACCAACACTGGACACGACAACACTCAGAACGAACTCGCGCTCGATTGCGGACAGGCAGATCGCGCGCGTTTCTGCATCCGCTTTGCTCCCCGCCCTGCGCTGCCAGTCTGGCCAAGCACTATGTTTAATTATTCTCTATGTTTAGTAGATAGTCTTTTGTTAATGTTTCCATAGAAACTCAGTAGGCATTGACAGAGTAGGTAATAAATGCATGAACCGTACCATGAAAATGAATAGAACTTTGTACTAATTTCTACATACATTGCGCTGTATTCAGAATCCCGAAAATTTGACAGCCAGTCTAACCAGTAACAGGATTTTGGCGGTCAGATAAGCAGTCGCTCCATGTAAAATACCGGTATTCAGCAGCATCTGGTCAGAATAGAAGCCGTCCCCATCCCCAATATGCAGGTGATGATGATTGCGCTGTATTCATGCAATCAAACTCAAAATTTTCCAACAAAACCCGCAACGAAACCTGAAATTGAATTCGCATCGAAACTGTCGTTCCTATAATAGCATCGTGGTACAAGGTTATTTCATTATGTAGAATGCCAGTATTTCTGAGTTCTATGTAGTGGGGGAGTCACAAAATTGGCACTCATTAAGACATAATTGGGTTCCAACCGTGTGTCGCTGTCTAATTGTTTTAGGTAAGTACCTACCTAGTTTGTGGAACTCGGAAATTCGCGTCTTCCTGAGATTTTATTATGTGAATTCGCTGGTATTTCAATCATTTCAACTACGTTTTCTGTGGATTTGAATTTTTAAAATTAAAAAAACACCCCGCATACTGCGGGCGTTATTATTTAGTTTGCACTCAGCGTTCTTTCTTCTGTGTTTACTCAGCTCCTCAGGCCTGCCTCAAGAATTGGGCTATCAAATTCAGTAAGAATTATTCAAATCTGACGGTGAATGCTTATGCGAATCCCGCACCGCCGGCCATAGGCAGAGATGGAACACCGCGGTGGTATGCCCCTCTGTCACCCCCACGATGGAGGATGGAGGAAGTCCATGAGGATTTCATCCGCGAACCAAAAAAAAAATGGTAGTTCCAGAGATTAGCGCGTTAAAACAAACAAACTTTTCAGCTTTATTATTCGTATACGGTATAAATAGATAGATATCTATAGATTGGGTAGGTACCCAATCTATAGATATCTATCTATTTATACCGTAAGACCAGAGTAGGTAGGTACCTACTTACGCACAAACACACACACACACACATACATTCACATACACACAGACATTCACATACACACCCTCAGTTACACATACACACACAGCTACACGTTGATACAGTACCTACCTAATACCTAACGATTTTGGTACCTAACTACTCTATTCGTTAGAAATAAGGTCACACATTCATCTACACAAATGTTTATTTCCACAGCTAGGTTATATTGGCAATGCGGTGCCCATTGAACCAGCCGGTAATAAAGTTGCCATGTTTACGCGCAAACAATTATGATTCACGCCGGAAATTTCGAAGCATCCTAATCCTAACTAATAGGTATTCTAAATGCGAAAGTAAGTTTGTTACCTTTTCACGCCTAAACCACTGAACCGATCATCCTGAAATTTTGCATATAGGTACGTCGTCATGTCTACAGAAACGGACATAAACTTTCATCCTTTGTACTAATTTACCCTAACTATAATACTCATATCGATCGTATAGAGGGCATACAAAGAAAATTCCTTAGGTACATTCAATTTCGTTCCAAAACATACCTACCTAATTACAACGTGCGGTGTAAAAAATTTCATGTTCTTCCACTTTATGAAAGAAGAAAAATCTCCGATTTAGCATTTTTACTCAAAATTGCAAACGGATCCAACGACACCCCTGAGCTGCTGAGCAAAATTGGGCTGCGCGTATGCTCTCCGTTTCTGCGTAAACCTCGATTGTTGCACATACCAACAACAAGAACAACTTACAGACAAAACTCGTACATGATTAGGGCGAGCCGTATGTATAATGAAGCCTGCCAGGAAGTTGACATAGATCTTTTTAATACTAGTGTGCCTAAATTAAAGAAGGCTCTTTGCAATCACTTCTTCGACAAATTAACATAGCCCTTGCATTATATACGAATATACAGTATACTAAATTAACACTGTCTGTTACCTAGTATTTACATAGTTAATTGATATTCTATATGTGAAAACTTGTAATTGGCCATCATCATGTTAAAAATTTAGTAACTATTGTGTCAGATTAGCTGTAAGTTTTCCAAAAATAATAAAATAAAATAAAATAAAATAAAATAAAATAAAATAAATCCCGAAAATAAAAAAGTGCTGTTCCCGAGGAAATCAACAATAACGTTATTATGATAATAGATGGCGCCATGTGTCTTTCGAGCGGGATCGACAGTTATGCGGGAGAAACCGCGGACCGCTGCTAGTTTCATAATAAAATTTATGTCGGTATGAATTCCCGCCCTTGATTCCGACCACGCCTGATGGAAAGCGATAGATGAGGTCTATGATGGAACGAGCGTGCCCAGAAGATTCCTGTTCACTCTTGATTTGAAGGCAGACGGGTTAAATGTGGGAGGGAACAGAGATGCCGGCAGAGCGTTCCACACTTTGCCTGTGCGCATAATAAACGTGGAAGAGAAGCGTTGAGTGCGACTCGTCAGGATATCAACCAAGTGCGGATGGTACGCTGCAGTACGTCTGGTCGGCTGTCCCATTTCAAAACCTAGTAAGGGTTAGTATCTTGCTAACCTAGAAGGTCTCTACCAAAAACAAAAACACCAGCGTTTTAAACTTAGATAAAAGCAGATATATTTAAGCATCGATACCTAGTAAGTGCACCATTCACTCCCTAGTGACCACTTTAAAACCTAGTAAGTCACTTTAACCAATTCAAAACCTTAGTATCTTTTACAACCATTAGCATTTTTTTACTTAACATAAATACTTTTCATAGGCTGACCAATATTACGTTTATGCGCTCTCCTGTAAAATTTCATTTTAAGTCCTTACTAGTTTTTTAAATGGGGCAGCCGTGGTTGTCCGGTGGTAAAAAAGGGCGATGGTAGGATCAGGTCGTGGAGGTCCTGCGCACATTCTCCGAACAACGTCTATCAACATATCTAAGTTTAATTGTATAATTAATTTGTATAACAACGTAAATAGTTATTATGACACCTGTATTACTCAAAGGTTTAGACAGGAGGGGTGTACGTGTACCTTTATAAATAGTACCTACACCCAAATTTCACCAGTTATGTTTAAGTCCCACGTAATAGGGAGTGAGTGGGCGCGCAGGGGCGTGTAATGTGTGGGTAGAAGTAGGTACAATAACAATTAGGTACTGTTTGATAGATCTTTTAATCTGAGTGGTTCCCAGAAATCTGAAACACCTAAACGGCTCCATGAAAATGCTAAATAGGATATTCTGCAAATCTATTGAATGAAATGTGAATGGTTTAGTCGTTCAATACGGATTGTAACAAAGGTTTCTCGTCTTTGAATTGATTAGAAATCTTTCAAGAGTAAAAAATCTGTGTTATAAAATTAAATGGAATCACGACAATTCCGGGACAAGTCCGGGTCGAATTGTCGCAATGCCAATACGAGTTGACCTGGGGTTGAATAGTCGCGGGTCGAGTTATCACACAAGCAAAGCAAAAGAAAACGTATGCGTGTGTTCAATGTATGAACCATTAACTTTTTTTCAAATTTTTTTAATCTCACAATTTTCAGATTTTGGAGTCAGAATTTTGTCACTCGTTCCTTACAAAATACATTGAGCCGCATATAGTTAGTCTGGAAAGAGAACCGATATTGTTGATAACGTGTTGATTGTTGGATTGTTGGTCTAATAACATTTACGAGTAAAAAATAATTCGTGAACAGTATGTTGCTACGCAGCTACGCCGTAGCCAAAACGTAGCGCGTAGCCGATGGGCTACGAATGGAAATGGTATTTTATTGGAAAGCTTTTACGGGTTGATAATGTTCAGTAAGCTTTGATAGACTTTGTCTTGTTTTAGGGTTCTGTACCTAAAGGGTAACAACGGGACCTTATTACTAAGACTCCCCTGTCCGTCTGTCTGGTCTGTCTGTCACCAGGCTGTATCTCATGAACCGTGATAGCTGGACGGTTGAAATTTTCACAGATGATGTATTTCTGTTGCCGCTATAACAACAAATAATAAAAATGAAATAAAGTTAAAATTTAAGGGGGTATAAAAGAATCGTTTTTTCGGCGTTTTATGCCTTGTGGTACGGAACCCTTCGTGTGTGAGTCCGACTCGCACTTGGCCGATTTTTAAGTACTTTCACATTTTTTGGTTTTGTCTTTTTCAAGTAATTGCTAAAAAGATAATTAATAATCAATATAATGGAACAATGTCAAAAGAACTCTTTGTTAAGAAACCATACTTTTTAATGCTCGCCTGAAGCCACAGTTCTGAGTTAAGTATACTGACTTACAACTGACTTACAAATTGATACTTGTAAGTCATAAAAGTATATTTTTCTATGGTTAACTGTATCAGCTAACTTACTTTTTTATGTTTTTAACAAATAAGTAGTTAGTAATTTTTTCGTTCGGTGATTAGACCCACCAAATACCTATAGTGGCGTCTATTAATGAAACGCAGGTTGATTTGTTTCTTATGATCACAAGATTACAGTAGTAGTAATAATGGGTCATGTATGAAAATATTAAATTGTCTCGATTTTTTTTCTGCACTTATGAATAAGCTAATACTATCTACAAAAAAAGTATCAGATTTATCTGATTAGTATTTCCAGAGAAATAAATTAAATTCTGTTAGAGGCGGCCATCGACAGTAACCCACGGATTTTTATTCAATTTCCTTAGCCTACTCAATTAAAAAGTAAAAACTGTAGATAATCTGTACCGTCTGACATTCATCCATCATAACAAAGGTCTCTCAAAATCTAATCCAGTGTCCAAAGCGTGCGGGTCGTCGCGAAGGCAGTCGAAATCTAATCCAGTATTCTAAGCGTGAGGGTCGTCGTAAAGATATATTGTCCATAAAATCGCAAACAAACACAAAGCAAGAGGTGAAAAGTGAGGTTATGTTATGACAAATTGACAAGTTATGATTATCTACAGTTTTTACTTTTTAATTGAGTAGGCTAAGGAAATTGAATAAAAATCCGTGGGTTACTGTCGATGGCCGCCTCTAACAGAATTTAATTTATTTCTCTGGAAATACTAATCAGATAAATCTGATACTTTTTTTGTAGATAGTATTAGCTTATTCATAAGTGCAGAAAAAAAATCGAGACAATTTAATATTTTCATACATGACCCATTATACTTCGTCTAACAGGAATACTGAGGAATACAATCATAATCTAAAAATTCACTTAAAAATCGTAGACTTTGTCTCTGTCATCTCTGACCTAGACTAGAGTCAAGAGCAAACCCATTTCAAATAAAAAAAAAAAAAAAAAATGTTATTTATTTATTTTACTATTTATGTACACACATATATAAACAGTCACGAAATAAATCAGAACAGAAAAATAGGTACAAAGGTGATGCTTATTTCATATGAAATCTCTTCCAGCATACCAGCGATAGGACAATAAATAGAGAGATGTAGACAGCGTGAGAAAGAGTAAAGGAGACAAAAAATAATACATACAATCTAATCTAAAAACAATTCACTTAATAAAACTAAACAAATATTATAAGAATATACTTACATAAATACAAATAAACATACATACTTCTATAATAAATATCACTAGAATGTTAATAAATATTAAAACGTAATCAGTTTTAGGTAGGTACTTACTTACCTAATTTATTTATTAGGGGAGGCCGGGGCTGAAAATTCCGATTTTCAAATAACATGAAAATTTATGATGAAAATGACAAGATTTCAATATTTATATTAGATTTTATTAAAAAGTCTTAACCGGTCTCTGTAATAGTACAGTCATATCTGCTAGTTTCTCTATATTTTTTAAAGTACAGGCATATTTTTGCAAAATTTCGGAAGGGAACATTCAACCCCACTTTGGGGCGAGTTGTTCCATGTATGGGGCAAATTGTGCCACTTAGATAATATTAATAAAGTATAAGGATATGTTTGGTAGTAAAAGGTATGGTTTCTCTGGTTAAATAAAACAATAAATAATTTCTATAGTTAGGTTCATTTATTTAGTTGTTATGCAATCCTATAAACTTAAAAAAACAACGAAAAAACATTACTAGCTACAACTAGATTCAAATTTTGTATTGGTTTACAAAAATTGAGATCTATTAGCTTACAAATCTTACTACCTACATACTTAAGGATACAAAAAATCGTACTGGAAAGGATACTCAAGATAAACACTTTTTATAACTAAAAAATATTGGCAATTCCATAACAGAACTTAAAAAAAGACAACAAAATATAACTGGAAATCTTTAGATAAATGTTTCTTTTTTTAATTCAACTATAATAGAGATTTATCAAGTTGAAAACCTTATCACAAACATAACTGCACTTATTTTAACTACATAACACAACAGGTTGCCTTCATGCACACGTTTCATTAATAAATGTAATGATAAGTGAGATCAAAACATACAATTATAATTAAATACCGATTATTAATTATGTATTAATTATTCGTAAGAAATTTTTACGCACTTTACGTTTAAAACTTCCACTCCATTTTTTTGATAACACCCTGTGTCGGTTCATCTTGCAATACAACGGAATGCTTTGAAGTCGCGGACACAACTAACATTATTTGAGGATGCCTCTAAAGCTTTAAAATATTCTTGTAGGACTTTAAGCATGCCTTCAGCTCATAAAAATAGGTTATTGGTTTAGGTTTTCACCACGCAGTCCTAATTTGTTTACTTAGACAACTATAACACTGCCTATAAGTTTTAAGTAGGTTTTAGAAATTACTTATAAGCAATTTCAACATTCCATAACTTTATGGTTATATCAAAGTTAAAAATTAAACCTTTAGATCTCACTTTAGCATAATGCTAGCCTTTCCAGAACTTAATCAAGAGTCTACGACAACTATAAGTTCCTAGGACTATATGCTCTTGAAACACAAGTCAAAATAACGTTAATTTAAACTCTTGTCAGCGGCTCCAAGGTTGTAATAATAAACAATTAGTTTTAGGACTTATTAATCATTCTCAAGTACTTAATATGACTAGATAGCAAAGCATTAACCTTTTTACGACCGTTAGAAAACCTAAAGGCATTTTCTACAACCTAGGCCCGAATGAAAATGTTACTTGGGTAGATAGTATTTCATTTCATCTGAAAAAGATGAAGATCGCTCCGTAGTTGCTTTGAAGCAATTTTGGTGTAGAATTAATACTGAGGCCGTATGAGATCGATGATCTTAGTTTATTTTATGAGGTAACTTATTTTGTAGATAAACATAAAAGTCAGTTACATTTTTGACGTGACAACGTCTAATAAATCGATGAAGCTGGCTGCACACACGAAAAAACATGACTCATGTAGCGTTACCTCGCGGCCTTGCTCTGTAGCGTTGTAGCGTTCCATGGCGGCTTGAAGTGCAAGCGAGAGCGCGGAACGAGCGATGAGAGACAGATGATGTCGAACGCTGCCGAATCGGCCTCCGCGTTCGGCAATTTCATTAATGTTTTGTTATGACATTGTCACGTTAAACTATCGTCCGTAAACCGACTTTTTATTTATTTTGTAGATTATACACAGGGCTTATAGCCACTGTTAAACCCCTTATTTTATGGTCAATTGAAAGAAAAAATATACTGTGCGCATTCGATGTTGCCAGAAGTAAAAATCTCAGGAGAACGACCACACTCACCACAATGAAACGTGCGAATCAACTTTTGTATTTACTGCAATCGATTGAATTGTGGAAAGCGCAACGGACGACAAAATTAAATTATAAAGTTTTCGTTCATACTTTGTAGAAACCTCTGAACAGTCTAGATTGTTTCGTTGTAAGGGGTGACGGCCTGAGCAGGTGAAGGCGGGCACCATACGTACTGACTTCACGGGAATGCGAACCGTAACGGTAAGCTGCCCCGTGACGGCGGCCAGAACAATTGTGGAGGGCCGAAGGCTCCTGGTGGGCTGGGTTTCAGCGCAGGTCAAGCTGCTGGAACCTAAGCCTCTGAGGTGCTTCCGATGCCATGTGGGGCACCACGTTGGCGTCCAATGCACCTCGGAGGTAGACCGCAGCACACTGTGCTTCCGCTGCGGTCAGCCCGGACATAGGGCCGGCTCGTGCAGCGCCGCACCGCACTGCGTCGCATGTGCGGCTGCTGGCAAGCCGGCCGATCACCGGGCGGGGAGCAAGACCTGCGCTCCACCCGCCGGAACCAAAAAGAAAGGCAGGCCCTCCGCCGCTATAGCCACCCCCACCGTCGCCGCCGCTGCCGCCGCCACCACTGCCGCCGCCGCTGCCGCCGCCACTGCCGCCACTGCCGCCGCTGCAACCGCCGCCGCCGCCACCACCACCGTCGAGGGGCCCTCTCAGGGGGCCCGGGAGGGGTCTGAAATGGAGGAGTAACGGCTCCATTACGCCTCCTCCAGGCGAACATCAACCACTGCGCCTGCGCTCAGGACCTGTTGCTCCAAAGCATGGCGCAGTGGTCGATTAACATCGCCGTGGTCGCTGAGCCGTACTTTGTCCCGCCCAGGGATGACTGGGTGGAGGACCTGAGCGGCTCAGTGGCCATCATTTCGTCGGCCGCTGCCGGCACCCCGTCCCTCGAAAGCGTCACGAAGGGACAGGGGTGCGTAGCAGCACGGTTCGGAGAGACTGTAGTAGTGGGAGTGTACTTCTCTCCGAGCCGAACTCTCGCCGAGTTCCACAACTCTCTAACAGAGTTGAGTGTCGTCGTCGCGGGAAACCATTCCTTCCCCGTGCTAGTGCTCGGGGACTTCAATGCCAAGAATTTGGCCTGGGGTTCCCGTTACACGGATGTGCGGGGTAGGATGGTGGAAGACTGGGCTCTGGAAACAGGTCTGGTCGTCCTAAATCGGGGTTCTGTTCCCACGTGTGTGCGGATGCGGGGTGAGTCCGTGGTGGACATCTCGTTCGCAAGCCCCGCTCTGGCACAGCGTGTTATTGACTGGCGCGTCATGGAGGAGGTGGAGACCTACTCCGATCACCGGTATATCCGGTTCGACGTCTCCACCCAGACCTCCAGCGCGCTGGTCCAACAGGCCCCGAGTGGTCCGCGGTGGGCGCTGAAGCAGCTGGACCGGGAGCTCCTCCTGGAAGCCTCGATCGTGCAGGCCTGGGTGACATCACCGGACAGGCCTGCCGATATTGATGATGAGGCGGAGTGGTTCCGGGAGGCCATGTCCGAGATATGTGACGTGGCAATGCCCCGAGTCCGGCCAGGTCGCGCCCGACGTCAGGTGTACTGGTGGTCGCAGGAGGTGGAAGCGTTACGCAAGGCGTGCGTCGACGCGCGACACCTGTACACCAGGCACCGCAGGCTCCGCATCCGCCCTCCGGATGCGGAAGCCACGGAGGCGGAGCTGTACGAGGGGTACAGAGCGGCGAAGACCGCCCTCCATGAGGCTGTCCAGCGGGCCAAGTATACGGCCCGCGAAGAGATGCTGGAGACTCTGAACAGAGATCCGTGGGGGCGCCCTTACAAAATGGTGCGGAATAAACTCCGCACCTGGGCCCCCCCGCTGACGCAGAGTCTCCGCCCCCAGCTTGTGGAGGAGGTGGTGAGCGCTCTGTTCCCTTCACGGGGGGAGCACACTCCCCCACCTATGGCTCCGCCACTTGCGGTGCCCGAAGCGGACCACGTGGACGACGACGACATCCCCGAAGTGACCGGGGTAGATCTGAGAGCGGCGGTAGGAAGGCTGAAGGCCAAAAATACCGCCCCAGGACCCGACGGCTTGCCAGGTAAAGCCTGGGTCCTGGCCTCGAGGGCTCTCGGGCCTCGACTGGAGGCGCTCTTAAGCGCATGTATGGAGAGAGGCCAGTTTCCACTCCGCTGGAAGACGGGGAAGCTGGTCCTCATTCAGAAGCCAGGGCGCCCTGCGGACTCTCCGTCCGCATACCGGCCCATCGTGCTGCTCGACGAGGTTGGCAAGCTCTTTGAGAGAGTAATTGCGGGCCGCCTCGTCGGGCACCTGGTGAGGACGGGGCCGGATCTTGCGGACAGCCAGTTTGGCTTCCGCAAGGGGCGCTCGACGGTGGATGCCATCATGCGCGTGAGAGCCCTCACGACGGGGGACGCGGTGTCCCGGGGTAGGGTCGTCGTGGCGGTGTCACTCGACATCGCCAACGCGTTTAACACCCTGCCCTGGGGCTGCATTGGGGAGGCACTCCGGTATCACCGGGTGCCGACCTACCTCCGTCGAGTAGTCGGGGCGTATCTGACGGACAGAGCCGTCATCTACCCCGGTCGCGATGGGGAGTGGAACCGGCGAGAGATGTCGTGCGGTGTCCCACAGGGATCGGTTCTGGGGCCGCTCTTGTGGGACATCGGTTACGACTGGGTGCTGCGGGCCGACCTCCCTGATGGCGTCAGCGTGGTTTGCTACGCTGACGACACGCTAGTCCTGGCGCAGGGGAGGTCGCATCAGGCGGCGGCCGACGGGGGGTCCCCCCACAGCGCATACGTCCACGTCGTGATCCCCGGGCAACGCCGTGTCTGACCACCGTAACGGAGTGGCAGACCGGCGGCTAAAGTGCGCTGTGACTTGCAGCCAACACGCGGACGACTGCAAGTATGCCTAAAAAGCAAAGACGAGACGCCTCCGGGCGCTTTTTAACAGATTGTCCCTCCGGGGACGATACAAACGGCCCTTCTCAGGGCCAACACAGTGGCCCTTCCCAGGGCCAATCTACCGGCCCTTCTAAGGGCCACGTCGAAGCTGGCCGCGCACCATCTGTGGCCAGCTTATCCAGCCTGCAGGCGGAGTTTTCGGACTCCGGCGAGTCCGCCATGGACACGTCGGCGGCCGAAAACGACCGCCTCCAGCGGAAACGGGCCTACCTGAGGCTCGGGTCCGGAGGCTCCTCGGGGTCTGTGGGCAAGTCGGGGAAGAGGCCGAAGTCGAAAAAGGCCTCGACTCCTGCTCCGACTCCTGCTTCGAGTCCGACCCACGACGTGGGTCTGGTGGACGCCGAGCGTCAGTTAGGCCTGGCAAGGAGGGAGCAGCTGCAGCAGGACCTTGAGGAGAAGGTCGCTGCCAGGGAGCAGCAGGCGCGGTCCGCCAGGTCGAGGGCTGGCTATGGCACATCCAATGTGCTGTACGCCGACCACTCCCTGGCGGAGCTGGAGCGCATGGCACTCCAGGACAAGGAGGAGGTACTGGAGGTCGCCTCCAAGTCTTCAAACCTGAAGGGGACCTTCCAGAAGGCCCTCAAATGCCGGGCCGTGAGCTTGCACGGCATTGTCACCGAGCTGGTGCAGCGCACGGCCACAGAGGAGACGCGGCAGCTGCAGGCGAGGGTGGATCGCCTGCAGCTGGAGGTCAGCCAGCTGCACCAGAAGCTGGCTGAGGCTACGGCCCGGCAGGCCCAACCTGCGCCTGCTCCTGCGCCTGCCCCTGGTCCGGCAGAGGGAGGCTCCTCCCCTCCTGGCAACCTCGTGGAAATAATCCGCGGGGTTGTCATGGAGGAGAGGGCCTTCATCAGGGGCTGCTTCGCCGGTATTGAGGACCGGCTCCCGCCGGAAAAGCGGCTCCGCCCGCCGCTAGCGGCGGATAAGAGTCCGCCACCGACGGAGCCGGTACCTGTACCTGCGCAGCCTGCGGGAGACCCGAAACCGGGTGCGCAGACCCAGGCCCCGAAGCCCTCCAAGGGCAAGGGGAAGGGAAAGGGGAAGGGCAAGAGGAGCACGGTGGCCCCTCAAACCCCCACCACAAGCGCGGAGGGAGCGTCTGCCTCTCCGGCAGCCCCCCAGAACACGCAGCGGGAGGACGCCATGCTCCCTTCCACCACCCCGTCCAACCAGGCGTGGACGGAAGTGGTCAGGGGGGGAAAGGCCAAAAAGTCCAAGCCCGCTGCGACTGCTTCGGCAGCCCAGAAGGCTTCGGCGGGCGGGAGGAAGTTGGTTCCTCCCAAAACTGCGGCGGTCGTGGTGACCATCACCCCGGAGGCTGCAGAGCGGGGCGAAACGTACGAGTCCGTCCTAAGACGGGCTCGTGCTAACGCGGATCCCTCCCGGCTGGGGATCGGCAACATCACGTGCCGCCGCACCCAGGCCGGAGCCCGAATTTTTGAGTTCGGGGGGGAGCAGCGCGGCGCAAACGCGGACCTCTTTGCAACAAAGTTGCAAGAGGCCATCGCGGATGTGGCAACGGTCGCCAGACCCGTCAAGACCGCATCCTTGGAGGTGATCGATATGGACGATTCGGTCACCAAAGAGGATGTGGTGGCGGCCGTTGCTGCTGCGGGAGGTTGCAGCGCCAGCGCCGTGAAGGGGGGAGCCATCAGGCCCGGCCGCCGCGGCATGGGCGCAATCCGCGTCGAGTGCCCAGTCGCCGCGGCGGTGGCCGCCCTAAAGGCGACCAAGGGACGGCTGCTCGTGGGCTTCAGCTCGGCCGTGGTCCGGCCGCTTGAGGACAAGCCTGCGCGGTGCTTCAAGTGCTTCGCGCCGGGCCACACCCGATCTACGTGTCCCTCCAAGTTCGACTGGGGAGAGTCTTGCTTCCAGTGCGGACAGGAGGGACACAGGAGTGCCGCTTGCAGCGTCGCCACGCCACACTGCCCAGCGTGTGCTGCCAGCGGCCGCCCCGCGGGGCACAGGATGGGGGGCAGGAGTTGCCAGCCTCCCGCGAGGAAGGGCATAGTGCCGGCGCAGGTTCGCCCTGTTGCCGCCACCACCGCTGTCGCCGCTGCTGTTACTCCAGCTCAAGCGGCGGTGGCTGAGGAGGGGGGTGCGATGTCGGAATAGTGGGTTCCTATCACCGCATCCTCCAGGCGAACACCAATCACTGCAGAGCGGCCCAGGACCTGCTGGTGCAGGCCATGGCTGAGTGGTTGGTGAACGTAGCGGTGGTCGCCGAGCCCTACTCGATCCCCGGCAGTTGGCTGGGTGACGAGGACGGCTTGGTGGCACTAGCGGCGCGGTCCTCCACAGACTCCCCTCCCCTCTCGCTATTAGAGAGGGGACCGGGATACGTGGCCGCCGCGTGGGGAGAGATAGCCCTCGTGGGCGTGTATTTCTCCCCAAACCGCCCTCTCCGGGACTTCGAGAACTATCTTGGAGTCCTGGCCGCCGTGGTCGGCAGGGCGGCGCCGCGTCAGGTCTCCGTATTGGGAGACCTGAATGCCAAGTCGGTGACCTGGGGCAACCCGGCCACCGACCATCGCGGGCGGGCAGTGGAGCAGTGGGCGGCCTCCTCTATGGGCTCTCCCTCCTCAACAGAGGGAACGTCCAGACATGCGTGCGGCGACAGGGTGGCTCGATAGTGGACGTCACTTTTGCCACCTCTGCGCTGGCCGCGCGCGTGCTGAACTGGCGGGTGGATTTGGTGGAGACCATGTCGGACCACCGCTACGTGCGGTTCGACATCTCCACCGGTGGCCCCGGAGGGACGCGGCCCCTCTCGGGGCGGTCAGCGTTCCCACGGTGGGCTCTCACCCGCCTGGACAGGGAGGCGGCGGCGGAGGCGGCGTTTATCCAGGACTGGCTTTCGCCGCCTTCCGCCGGCTTGGACGTAGACATCGCGGCGGGACACCTGAGGGAGTCTCTGACCGAGGTGTGCAATTCCAGCATGCCTCGGGCCGGCCGACCGCTGCCCAATAGGGCGGTGTACTGGTGGTCGGCCGAGCTGGAGAGGCTTCGAGCGGGGTGCGTGGTGGCCAGAAGGGCCTACGCGCGGAGCCGGCGACGGCGTCAACGAGACCTCGCCCACGAGGACCACCTCTATGAGGTGTACATAGAGGCAAAACGGGTCCTCGAGCGGGCCATCGCCGACGCCAGGGACTCGGCGAGAGCGGAGATGCTGGAGGGTCTCGATAGAGATCCCTACGGGAGGCCATACAAGGCGGCGCGAAACAAGCTGCGCCCCTTTGGTCCCCCGGTGGCCGAGACCCTGGAGCCCTCATTCCTGGATGGGGTGGTTCAGTCTCTGTTCCCGTGCAGGGACAACTTCACCCCACCAGTGATGGACCCTCCGCGGGGGATAGCTCCGCCAGCCGAGGAGGAAGAGGAGGCCCCTCCTGTCACGGAGTCGGAACTCAGCGCGGCGATTGTGCATATCCGCGCCAAGAAGACGGCTCCGGGCCCCGACGGTGTCCCGGCGAGAGTGGTGGCAATTGCCGCCACTCAAATGGAGGAGCGGTTTCGGGACCTCTTTAGCGCATGTCTTGCGTCTGGGAGGTTCCCGAAACCGTGGAAGGAGGGACAGCTGTGCCTCCTTCGCAAGGAAGGCCGCCCCGCAGAATCGCCCTCGGCATACCGACCCATCGTCCTGCTCGATGAGGTCGGCAAAATGTTCGAGGGGATAATCGCTGCCCGCCTAAAGAGCCACCTGCGGAATGTGGGGCCGGACTTGTCGGACGCTCAGTTCGGTTTTCGGGCTGAGCGTTCCACAGTGGACGCGCTGGCCCGCCTTAAGGGCCAGGTGAAGGATGCGATGGAGGCGGGGGACGGATTGTTGGCGGTGTCATTCGACATAGCCAACGCCTTCAACTCTGTTCCCCACAGCACCATCCTAGAGGCACTCCGATTCCACGGGGTGCCTTTATACATGCGGCGTCTACTGGCCAGCTACCTGGAGGATCGGGCGATCGTCCTCGTGAACAGGGCTGGCCAAGTCCGGCGGTACGCAGTCGAGTCCGGCGTTCCACAGGGATCGGTAGTGGGACCTCTCCTCTGGAACGTTGGCTACGACTGGCTCTTGCGGGGAACTCTCCTCCGAGGCACGAGTGTCATCTGCTACGCCGATGACACCCTCCTCACCGCCCGGGGGGAGAGTTTCAGGGAAGCGGCCAATTTGGCCTCGGCAGGCGGATCCTTGGTCGCAGGGAGGATCCGCCGCCTAGGATTGACGGTGGCGCTGCACAAGACCGAGGCCGTGTTCTTCCACAGGCCTCGGCAGCGCCAACCACCAGACGCCCACATCTTCGTGGAGGGCGTCCGAATCGAGGTGAAGGCCCAGATGAAATATCTGGGCCTTGTACTCGACAGCAGGTGGCGCTTCGGCCCGCATTTTAGCGGGCTGTCGACGCGCCTGCTGAAGACTGCGGGCGCCCTCTCGTGGCTGCTCCCCAATTTGGGGGGGCCCAGCGCGCGATGCCGGCAGCTCTACGCCGGCATCTTGAGGAGTATGGCCCTTTACGGGGCCCCTATCTGGGAGGACTCCCTCCACAGGAGGGAGAACGCCGCCGCATTGCGGGCCCCCCAAAGGGCCATAGCCCAGCGGGTGGCGAGGGCCTACCGCACGGTCGCCTTCTCGGCGGCATGCGCTCTGGCCGGCACCCCGCCTTGGGAACTCGAGGCGTGGGTGCTCGCCAGAGTGTATGAATGGACGGCGGGGCGGAGGGCGAGAGGAGAACACCCCGCCCCCGAAGAGCGGGAGGCCGTCCGGCGGGAGGCGAAGGACGCCATTGTCGTCCACTGGACGCGGGACCTCGCCGCCGCAGCCTTCGGCCGCCGTACCCTAGACGCGATTGGGCCGGTCCTGCGAGACTGGCTCGAGCGGTCGCACGGGTTCGTCTCCTTCCGTCTGGCGCAGGTGCTGTCCGGGCACGGTTGCTTTGGATCGTACCTGCACCGTATCGGGCGGGAGGAGACGCCGTCGTGTCACGGCTGTGGCGCGGCGGAGGACACGGCGCAGCACACTCTTGAGGTGTGCCCGTCGTGGTCCGAGCCGCGCCGCAGTCTCACCGCGGCGATCGGAACGGACCTCTCGCTCCCCGGCTTGGTCAATGCCATGCTTGGGGACGAGGGGTCCTGGGCGGCAGTCGCCTCCTTCTGCGAACACGTCATGTCCCAGAAGGAGGCGGCGGAGCGCGCGCGGGAGGAAGACCCTCTCGCGCCGCCGCTCCGAAGGCGGAGGAGGGGTCGAAGACGACGTCAGTATGACAGTCACCTCCGACTCCTCCCAGGTGGAAGCCAGCAGGCGACGGGTGCGGGGGCACCCTCGCCTGTATTGCACAGGCTTCCACCAGTGCCGGATGGGAATGGCCAGGTGTTCCCGGCCATTCCCGTAGCCCCCCAGCTGGGGGGACATGCGGGGCCCGCCAGTTAGGCGGGCATGCGCCGGGGGGGTTGTGGACGCAAAGGCTGAGCCGGATTCCCATGACCCCTCCATCAAGGCGACGAGGGAACACCGCTGAGTTTTAGTGGGTATACTGCCACCTTGGCAGGGAGTCCCACATACTCCGTATCGTCCCCCGACGTTCGGAGATGCGTAATGTCATTTCTCAGCGACAAAAAAAAAAAAAAAAAGGCGGCGGCCGACGCAATGACACGCGGGGTTGCGATAGTCGTGGAGAGGATCCGGCAGTTGGGTCTCGAGGTGGCATTGCACAAATCCGAGGCCATGTCGTTTCATGGGCCCCGGAACATGCCATCATCGGGATCCCAACTAACGGTAGGAGGGGTTCACATCGGCGTCGAGACGACGATGAAATACCTGGGTCTCGTCCTCGACAGCCGGTGGAACTTCGTCGAGCATTTCCGACGTTTGGCTCCCAAACTGGAACGGGCCGGGGCCGCCTTCAAGCGGCTCCTGCCCAACCTGAGGGGGCCAAACGCCTCCTGCCGGAGGCTTTACGCGGGGGTCGTGCGGTCCATGGCCCTATACGGGGCCCCGGTGTGGGCGCGTTCACTGCGGCGGCGAGCCGCCCATTATTTGAACGCGCCCCAGAAGGTGGTAGCCACAAGGCTGATCCGGGGCTACCGCACGATCTCGGGCGAGGCGGCAAGTCTCCTTGCCGGACTGCCGCCATGGGATCTGGAGGCGATAGTCCTCGCGCGCCTGTATGAGTGGCGCGCGGAGGCACTACGCCGGGGGGAAACTCTGCTTCCGCAGCAAATTGCGGCGGAGCGGACGGACCTCCGGCGCGATCTCATGGCGGCATGGAAAGAGCGACTATCGCAACCCAGCGCAGGGCACGCCACGATAGCGGCGGTAAGACCCCTCTTTGAGGAGTGGTTAGAGAGGCGTCACGGCGCCCTCACCTACCGCCTGACGCAGGTCCTCACCGGACACGGAAGTTTCGGGAGGTTCCTGCACATAATCAGGCGGGAGGAAACGCCCGGGTGTCACCATTGCCAGGATCGCCCAGAGGACACGGTGGAGCACACGGTGGAGGTCTGCCCCGCTTGGGCGGAGCAACGCCGTGTCCTCGTTGAGGCGATCGGCAGCGGCAGCGACCTCTCGCGTCCGGGCCTGGTTCAAGCCATGGTCCGGGGCGAGAGGGAGTGGGGGGCAGTCGCCTCCTTCTGCGAAGCAGTCATGCTAGCAAAGGAGGCGGCGGGACGGCTGAGGGAGAGAGCCACCCGTCCCAGCCGCCGCGGGAGACGCTCCGGGCGTCGGGAGCCGCGCGACGACTCCCGGCCACCGTAGGCGCGGGCCTGCGGGCGGAGAGTAATGGGTAGCTCACCGTCCGATCAAGACCAGGCCCGTGCCGGACGGCGCGTACGTGTTCCACGCGCGCCTCAAAGAGATGTCAGCATTAAAGAAGGGGCCCGTAAGGGCCGAAGCCTGCCGGGTCAGCGGGATTGTCCGAAAGGGTTACCGCTGGCCCGGAACATAAAGGGCTAAGGAAGGAACACGGGTGGGTTTTAGTCAGTAAGAGTCTGACACTCCCTTCCGCTCCACCCAGAGCGGGAGGAGTCATTTGATGATTTCCCATCCTCAAAAAAAAAAAAAAAAAAAAAAAAGGGGTGACGGCCTGAGAAAAAATTTATAACGTTTTTTTTAAAGAACCTCAAAATTATACATTTGTTATGATAGACATAACATCATGCTTGTAATCCATAAAGGGTTTGGCAGGGGTGCACTTATAGTTCACCCACATTTTGCCAGTTATGTTTTTTTTTTTCAGGATGGGAAATCATCAAATGACCCCTCCTGCTCTGGGTGGAGCGGAAGGGAGTGTCAGACTCTTACTGACTAAAACTCACCCGTGTTCCTTCCTTAGCCCTTTGTGTTCCAGGCCAGCGGTAACCCTTTCGGACAATCCCGCTGACCCGGCAGGCTTCGGCCCTGACGGGCCCCTTCGGTTGATGCTGACATCTCTTTGAAGCGCGCGTGGAACACGTACTTGGCGTCCGGCACGGGCCTGGTCCTGATCGGACGGTGAGCTACCCATTACTTTCCGCCCGCAGGCCCGCGCCTACGGTGGCCGGGAGTCGTCGCGCGGCTTCCGACGCCCGGAGCGTCACCCGCGGCGGCTGGGACGGGAGGCTCTCTCCCTCAGCCGTCCCGCCGCCTCCTTCGCTAGCATGACTGCTTCGCAGAAGGAGGCGACTGCCCCCCACTCCCTCTCGCCCCGGACCATGGCTTGAACCAGGCCCGGACGCGAGAGGTCGCCGCCGCTGCCGATCGCCTCTACGAGGACACGGCGGTGCTCCGCCCAAGCGGGCAACAGGGCTCACATCCAGAATAAAATAGAATACTCTTTACATATTATGTATAGTGTATACCATACGAATTACAGATGTAAATGTAGAAATTTTACATAGGGCGACACAATGGACGGTCTTGTCACTGAAAGCGATCTTTTAAATACACCCACCACTTTTAAATACACCTTTTGGATGGATTTAAAGATACAAAATTAACACTTAATCGGAGACTGGCTACTATTACTGTTTAAAATATACGCCATGTGGCAGACAGACGGTCAGTCGGAAGGACAGATGGACGACGTAGGCTTCGGAATCTAATATCTATCTGTCTGTTTGTATGTTACCTTTTCACGCCTAAACCACTGAACGGATTTCGATAAAATTTGGCAGAGAGATAGATTGTATCCCGGGGCAAGGACATAGGATAGTTTTTATCCCGATATTCCCACAGGATCGACACTTATGCAACCGCCGGTGAAACCGCAGGGCGCTGCTAGTTTTATATATATATAGATTCGTAATTTTGTATGGATATTCTAAATATTCGTAGAACTCCGTTATTGCATACCGTTCTACAAAGATTTACATCGTTAGATGTGCTTTCACTAAGGGGGGTTGTTTCACGTCCAGTTGACACACGCGTATACGTCAAAAATGGCGCTAACTATCGTCAAACCAAAAAAAAGCATTATTTCATGAAATTAACTTACGTCAAATAATACCGTTTACGTAATCGTTGTTATTTGACGTACGTATGTTACGTTAACCAATCGTTTGAAACAACCTTAGTCGCGCGCAATGAGGTAAGTGAGCTCACACAATAATAATGACGCTTCCGTGACAAGTCTCTGAGACGTTGTGTGTGTCAGAGGTGTCAAAACGAAACAGAAACGCGACCATATTTCGACGCGGTAGAGCGAATCTTGTATGGTTTAAATCTTTGCTGTAGGTACAAGAAGAAAAATGTGAGATTGTAGGTGCGACGATGCTTTCAATTTTATGACGTCATAAAATTCCAGAAAATTTGACCGTACCTTATTACATCGTGAACGAAGACTATAACGAACGAACCGGACTGTGGAAATTTTAGAATATCTTTATTGATTTTTGAAGTGAAAACTTCTTTAGCATCGTTGTGATTTGAAAGTTTATGAAACGAAAAAGCGACAGTAAAAAGAGACATGTAAGATTTAAGGCGAAAGCGCCAGGGTAGCCCGCGAAATTCAATTTTTTTTAGGTTTTTTGGAATTTGCTGGTCAGTATTAAGTTGTACGTTGATTAATATATGATTCGCGGCCGTAACAAATATGTATTTACAGAATTATAATCATTAAAATCATCAACACAACTCTCTAAGACCACGTAATTCCAAAGAATAACTGTTTCATGAAATCATCATTCTTTGGAGTTACGTGGTCTAAGAGAGTTGATTCCGAGAGAGAGAGAGAGTTGAGAGAGTTGAGTTGAGTTGTTGGTTGGTTGAGAGTTGAGTTGGTTGAGAGTTGTTTGTTGATTCTGTAAATACATATTTTTTATGGCCGCGAATCATATTTTGATCGACGTACAACTTAATACTGACCAGCAAATTGCAAAAAACGTAAGAAAATTTCAATTTCGCGGGCTACCTTAGCGCTTCCCCCTTAACGTGGGAGAAAATGAGATAGGAAGCATTATACAGTGTTTTTGTTTTTTAATAATACATAGACATGGATGGATGGATGGATGGATCGATGGATAGATGGAATCTGAATCTCCATCTGCATCTGCATCTGCATCTGCATCTGCATCTGAATCTGAATCTGAATCTGCATCTGAATATGAATCTGCATCTGAATCTGCATCTGAATCTGCATCTGAATCTGCATCTGAATCTGCATCTGAATCTGAATCTGCATCTGCATCTGAATCTGCATCTGAATCTGCATCTGAATCTGCATCTGAATCTGCATCTAAATCTGAATCTGAATCTAAATCTGCATCTGAATCTGCATCTGAATCTGCATCTGAATCTGAATCTAAATCTGAATCTGCATCTGAATCTGCATCTGAATCTGCATCTGAATCTGCATCTGCATCTGAATCTGCATCTGAATCTGCACCTGAATCTGCATCTGAATCTGCATCTGAATCTGAATCTGAACCTGAATCTGAATCTGCATCTGCATCTGCATCTGAATCTGCATCTGAATCTGCATCTGAATCTGAATCTGAATCTGCATCTGAATCTGAATCTGCATCTGAATCTGCATCTGAATCTGCATCTGCATCTGAATCTGCATCTAAATCTGAATCTGAATCTGAATCTGCATCTGAATCTGAATCTGCAACTGCATCTGAATCTGCATCTGAATCTGAATCTGCATCTGAATATCTGCATCTGAATCTGCATCTGAATCTGCATCTGAATCTGCATCTGAATCTGCATCTGAATCTGAATCTGAACCTGAATCTGCATCTGCATCTGAATCTGCATCTGAATCAATCTGAATCTGCATCTGAATATCTGCATCTGAATCTGCATCTGCATCTGAATCTGCATCTGAATCTGCATCTGAATCTGCATCTGAATCTGCATCTGAATCTGCATCTGAATCTGAACCTGAATCTGAATCTGCATCTGAATCTGAATCTGAATCTGAACCTGAATCTGCATCTGCATCTGAATCTGCATCTGAATCTGCATCTGAATCTGAATCTGAATCTGAATCTGCATCTGAATCTGCATCTGAATCTGCATCTGAATCTGCATCTGAATCTGCATCTGAATCTGCATCTGAATCTGAATCTGAACCTGAATCTGTAACTGCATCTGAATCTGAATCTGCATCTGAATCTGAATCTGAATCTGAATCTGCATCTGAATCTGCGTCTGAATCTGCATCTGAATCTGCATCTGAATCTGCATCTGAATCTGCATCTGAATCTGCATCTGAATCTGCATCTGAATCTGCATCTGAATCTGAATCTGAATCTGCATCTGCATCTGAATCTGAATCTGAACCTGAATCTGAATCTGCATCTGAATCTGAATCTGAACCTGAACCTGAACCTGGGATGGATGGATGGATGAAATCTGAATCTCCATCTGCATCTGCATCTGAATCTGCATCTGAATCTGCATCTGAATCTGAATCTGAACCTGAATCTGAATCTGTAACTGCATCTGAATCTGCATCTGAATCTGAATCTGAATCTGAATCTGCATCTGAATCTGCGTCTGAATCTGCATCTGAATCTGCATCTGAATCTGCATCTGAATCTGCATCTGAATCTGCATCTGAATCTGCATCTGCATCTGAATCTGCATCTGAATCTGAATCTGAATCTGAATCTGAACCTGAATCTGCATCTGCATCTGAATCTGCATCTGAATCTGCATCTGAATCTGAATCTGAATCTGCATCTGCATCTGCATCTGAATCTGCATCTGAATCTGCATTTGAATCTGCATCTGAATCTGAATCTGAACCTGAATCTGCATCTGAATCTGCATCTGAATCTGCATCTGAATCTGCATCTGAATCTGCATCTGAATCTGCATCTAAATCTGAATCTGCATCTGCATCTGAATCTGCATCTGAATCTGCATCTGAATCTGAATCTGAATCTGAATCTGCATCTGAATCTGCATCTGAATCTGCATCTGCATCTGAATCTGCATCTAAATCTGAATCTGAATCTGCATCTGAATCTGAATCTGCATCTGCATCTGCATCTGAATCTGCATCTGAATCTGCATCTGAATCTGAATCTGCATCTGAATATCTGCATCTGAATCTGCATCTGAATCTGCATCTGAATCTGCATCTGAATCTGAATCTGAACCTGATTCTGAATCTGCATCTGCATCTGAATCTGCATCTGAATCTGCATCCGAATCTGAATCTGAATCTGCATCTGAATCTGCATCTGAATCTGCATCTGAATCTGCATCTGAATCTGCATCTGAATCTGCATCTGAATATGCATCTGAATCTGCATCTGAATCTGCATCTGAATCTGAATCTGAATCTGAACCTGAACCTGAACCTGAACCTGAACCTGAATCTAAACCTGAACCTGAATCTGAACCCGAACCTTAATCTGAACCTGAACCTGATTCTGAATCTGCCCTGAATCTGAACCTGAACCTGAATCTGAACCTGTACCTGAATCTGAATCTGAATCTGATGGATGGATGGATGGATGGATGTGCTTTAGCATCGTTGTGATTTGAAAGTTTAAGAAACGAAAAAGCAACAGTAAAAAGAGACATGTAAATTCATAAGATTTAACGTGGGAGAAAATGCACACAGTGCATACAGTGCATACAGTGTTTTTGAAGGTTTCACTTCTACCACGTGTGAATTGCACACATGCGGATTTTTTGAAGTGAAAACTTCTTTAGCGGCGCTGTGTACTTTTTTGGAATGGGTAAAAACTTCTAAACTCGCGTCAGGTCACGTGACCCTGATCGAAAATTCGTAAGACGTAAAACGTAAGACAGCGCCATCTATGCACATCGGGAAGAACTACGAGGGCCTCGCGTACTAACTACGTAGTTCATCCAACAACGACGAGATGGCGCTGAACCACGGATATATAACTGACGACGAGCTCAAATACATTTTATGTACAAGGCCAATAGTATGTAAAAATGTAACTAATATCAATCGTACCATCTACGTCCTCTTCTAATACGCCTCTGCAAACATTATGGTAATCGAACAAAGGTAACATTGTGTAAAATTTCATACAGGCTCCTTATTAGTTTATCTAGTTACCACTTTAGAAATGATTAACGAAGCACTGCCGCGACCAACACCACGAACTGAAGTCTATCCTGTGTGCTTATTTGTAAATCTGAATAAATTCCTTTCACGAGAAGAATAAACCAGTCACTTTGGTCATCATACCTGATTTGCAAAAAACCCTATAAAATAAGGAACACACCTTAACACGCGTGTTTTGTTTATAAGACGATTCACAAAATACACTCGTAATTGTTCAAGTTTTCACTTCTGTCGGCACTACCGGAGTGCCAGTGTTTTTTTTTTACTGTCTCGCTTTCTACTACCAGCTCGATATTTGACATTTGGAGACATACACATTTATCATTCTATACAGAGCAAATTAATTTCCCGCATAGTGTTAGTATGTCACTTTTTAGAATAGAATAGAATAGAATACTCTTTATTATGTACACCATGTAAATTACAGACATAAATATAGAAACTGTTCAAAGGGTGACACAGTGGGCGGTCTTATCGCTAAGAGCTATTAAAGACAACCTTAGGATGAATTTAAAAAGGGGAAGCACAGACAAATTTTATACTGTAGGCAGTCCGTGGTGTAACATTTATATAATACAATAAATACACACATAAAGTATATATACACATACATATAAATATATCCATATAATAATAAACATGAAACAGGAGCAAAGAAAATATAATGATGATGTTTAAGGAGAGAGGAAGTTGCTTTTTACCATAATTTTAAACGTGGACAAAGATTGAGCACGCCTTACCGACACGGGCAAGTCATTCCATAACCGTACTGCTTGAACAGTAAAAGATTTGTCATAAAAACTGGTGGAATGCATCGGCATCTCCAGTCTCAGGTTCACTTTTTCTCGCTTCCCAACTGTCATTTTCTCTCAAAATAGAAGTAGAAGCACCTCTAATTGCTAACAATTTCCTTTAAAGGACATATGGTGACCTTATGGATGTTGTTCTTCAGAAAAAACAGGTGCGTAGTTCTCGCCACTGGCGTACGTAAGGAGTATGCATGAGTAGGGCTACGATCCTGACATACTCCTTAGGTATGCCTGACCTCAGTTGGCGTTCTATAGATTCTGCCTTCCACCATGGGTAGAAGGTGTGAGCTGATGTTTTTACTTATGAATGTCCTTTATAATTAACTAGCAGCGCATCGCGACTTCACCCGCATAAGTTTCGATCCCGTGGGAAAATCGAGATAAAAAGTATCATATGTGTTAATCCTGGTTATAAAATAGCTGTGTGCCAAATTTCATCCAAATCCGTTCAGTAGTTTTTGCGTGAAAGTGTAACAAACATACAAACACGCTCACAAACTTTCGATTTTATAATATTAGTGTGATTTCCATCTACTGCCAACCCTAAGTCTGTAACAAAGTAGTGAAACTTATTTGCTATTGAACCACAGATAAGTAAAAAGGGTTGGGGATAACGGAGGAACATGAAAATTTATGGACACCTAAACTTGCAATAAATTCGAATAACTTTGCCAATGAGTTTGTTTTCTGTCTCTTTGCAGTTTACCTGCTTTTGTAGGGGTGTTAGGAAAGCGGTTTATTTGGAACTGAAGTCGGGAAAATAATAATTAAAACGTCCACTGCTGGACATAGGCCTCCCCCAAGCATATCCACTTAGATCGGTTCTGTGCTTTCCGCATCCAGCAGATTCCAGCAGCCTTCACAAACTCCACCTTGTGGGAGGTCTTCCAACGCTACGTCTTCCTATACACAGTAGCCACGCCTAAACCTTTCGGCCCCAGCGATTATCTGTTCTAAAAGCAATGTGCCAACTGCCACTTAAGTTTGGAAATTTTTCGGGCTACGTCGGTTACCTTGATTCTTCTGGTGTTCAGTTTCATTTGAAGGCTTAAAATCCAGAAGTACCATTGTTGTAGGGAACTTCCTATTTGAACACCCTATTGAGGCATTGAAGACTATAAGGTAGACTAAAACTGTCAACGTACAGTGTGCATCCGTGTTTATCAGTTTTCGTAACTTCTCTGTTTGAGAAGATGCTTTATCAACAAAGGTGCAAGTAACATAACATTACGCCTTGTTTCCCAGAAGGGTTAACCAGAGGTTTACCTATACACTCCTTGTACACTCCTTGTGGCTAAGTAATATCAGCCGCAGGGGTCGTTCGATCAGGTTAAGCTACGCTTGCCGCGGTTGGTCTGTGGATGGGTGTCGGGTGACCATCTTTATACACCAAAACCCCTGTGTGCCTCGGAAAACCCGTTAAGCCGTTTGTCCCGGCTGTCATTCGTGGACCTTTGACCGTCGTTACGGGTCGAAAATCTGACAACCAGTCTTATCAAGGGATATCGTATTACCCAGTAACTGGGTTGTGGAGGTCAGATAGGCGGTCACTCCATGTAAAATACTGGTATTCAGCTGCATCCGCTTAAACTGGAAGGTTCCAAAATAGTTGGGAAAAGTCTAGGCAGATTGATTGAGTTAAGTCAGTCGTGCCCGACATGCATGCAGCTGGCATGCGGTTGGACTGGAAGCCGACAACAACATAGTTGGAAAAGGCTAAGCAGATGATGATGATGACACCCACATTCCGCCAGTTATGTTTAAGTCCCATGTAATAGGAGACGAGCATATTACCATCAACCGCGCACTATTTCAGACTCCGGGATGCTACTGAGAAATCCTAGATAAAAACAATCCAATATATCACTTTGCCCAACGTGGGATTCGAACGCAGGACTTCCTGCTCAGCGGAAGCGCTTGCGACCACCAAAGAGGCAGGTAAATGTTGCTTAAAATTGAATACAACCAGCTCAGTTACTCTCGTCTGCCAAACGATTAGATTATTAGAAGAAGGCTTATTAGAAGGCTAAAAGTCACCCAAAGGGCAACGGAGACGGCTATGTTCGTAGTTTCCCTGCGTGATCGAATCAGAAATGAGGAGATCAGCAGGAGAACCAAGGTAACCAACATAGCCCGAAGAATTGCCAAACTTAAGTGGCAGTGGGCAGGGCACATTGCTCGTAGAATAGATGGACGAAGGGGCCGAAAGGTTCTGGAGTGGCGATCGCGTACAGGAAGACGTAGCGTTGGAAGGCCTACCTACAAGGTGGACCGAGGACCTTGTGAAGGCCGCAGGAACCCGTTGGATGCGAGAAGCACAGAACTTGGAGATGCTTGGGGGAGGCCTATGTCCAGCAGTGGACGTCTTTCGACTGAAAACGATTAAATTATGTCCTTATTCCTAGAATGTCCTTTCAAAACACTATAGGGGCCCATATTCGACGATATACCTAAAAACAGCCGCCAAAAGTAAACAAACAAAACGCACCCTTGACATTTGCAGGATCCAACCATCCAATGAAGACCCATAATAATTTATGCGGGTATCCATTAAGAAGTAATTTAGTGGTACGTGGGGAGCAGGGCGGTCCGACCTAAAGTGGACGGTAAGTGGCACTGCCGTTTGCTAATTCGATTGTGGCCTGGAAGCTTCGAAATCAAGTTTGCCTGGTACATTAAGTTAATAACTGAACAAATATTATGAAGTGGGTATCTTGGGTAGCTGTTTATTTGAGTCTATGTAAACGAGAACTCTGTCGTTTTATAGTGCTACCAGGATCTTTTTGCTCCTGAATGACATTGACAGCTGGGCGCTGTTGGTAAAATTTGTCATAATGTTCTGGGGCATTGTTTTGAAGAAACAAGGTAATGCTCGATAGTTCCAATTTTGGACACGCGCCAAAAAATCCTTGTAGATACAGCTATAACTTTCTTTTAGTCCTTTCACAGATATTCTACCTCTGACGGCAGCAACCCAACTACAACCTTATAATAACGAGAATAAAGATCTCCCTTTCGCTCTCACAAAAATGGTAGCGTTAAACGTCATAATAGGTACGGCCCCAGACCTGTGAATCCATTCTACTCCAACCACAGACTAAAATATAATGACTCCAACTTTTATTAGTTCCATTCACAACTTAATATACCAGGTTTATTAAGTTTATCTTTGCTACGCTGACCACCGCCGCCTCAGTTGAATCCTAGAGATACTTAGAAAGTAGGCTGGTGTGAAAGTCAGCTCTAATCCTGCTAGAATTATATTCACTGGAAAGAACCTGAATATTCGCAGCGTTGATAGAAGGTCGCTCACAAGGAGGACCGATTACCTTGTGAAGGCCGCAGGAATCCGCTGGATGCGAGAAGCACAGGACCGGTTGAAGTAGCGGTGCTTCGGGAGACCTATGTCCAGACTTGGACGTATTACGGCTGAAATTATGCTGATGATGATGACCTGAATGTGTGTAGGGCTTCTAAAAACTATGATAATTTTTAGTAGAATCTACGCAGACTAGACGTGAGGGGGCTTAGTTAGACTAAGTGACATTCTATCAGCGATATCTAAGGATGATAGGAAAGTCAAAACTGTATTGGATTTTTGTTTGCTGCCGAAAAGCTTATGTCCACAGTCCAAAATTTATCTGCCTACACTTTTCCCAACCATATTGAGGCCGGCTTACAGTCTAACTGAATGCAGTTGAATACCAGTATTTTACATGGAGCGACTTCCTATCTGACCTCCACAACCTAGTTACTGGGCAAAACGATACCCCTTGGTAAGACTGGTTGTTAGACTTATGCATGCTATGCATAGACGATGACCTACAGAAGGTGGCGGGGATCTGCCCCAGATGTCTGGATGCGAAAGGTGTAGGACAGGTTGTTGAGGGGCACCCTGGGAGAGGCCCTGACTACCCATAAGTGTCAAAGATCTACGAATGATGCCCAGGACCTACGGCTTAACGTGCTTTCCGAGGCACGGCACCCATCCACGAACCGACCGCAGCAAGCGCAGCTTAACCTTCGATCGATCGGTGCGGCTGTTGTCAATTAGTCACCTTTTTTTTTTTTTTTTTTTTTGAACCGGGGTGGAAAATCCTCATGGATGTCCGCCGCCCTGGGGCGGGCGGCGGGGTCTGTCAGACTCTTACTGACTAAAAACCACCCCGGGTGTTCCATCTCACACCTACGCCGGGGGTCGCGGGAACGTACGATCCTTCCGCAACCCCCGGCTGGTGCCGGCCCGCCGCAGCGGGCCCCGTCTGGTCGGGGGGGGGAGTGAGGTGTTTGACTCCCCCCGCGACGTCTAAGAGGGGCGCGCGTGGAACACATCGCGCCGCCACCTCGGGTCCTGATGTGTGGGGGGCGACGGACGTCCCCGAGTCCATCGCCCCTGGACCCGTTTAGGGGGGCCGGAAGAGGGCGTTGTCCGCCCTCCGCCGACGCCCGGTGCGCCTGCTGCGGGCAGGGTGAGTGGACGAGATCTCCCTCTCCCTTTCCGCAGCCTCCTTCTGCGAGACGACTGTTTCACAGAAGGAAACCACCGCGTCCCAGGACTCCTCGCTGTCGACCATGGACTCGACCACGGCCGGCAGCGAGAGGTCACTGCCTACTTCTGAGATGAGGGCACGGCGCGGCTCCTCCCAAGCGGCACACTCTGCCAGCGTATGCCACGCCGTGTCCTCCCGGCAGTCGACGCAGTGGTGACACCGGGCGTCCGGCTCCCTGTTTATGCGACACAGGTACTTCCCGAAGCAACCGTGCCCCGAGAGCACCTGCGTCACCCGAAACGACAGGGAGCCGTGCCTCCTCCCGAGCCAGCGCTCGAGCACTGGCCGGACCGCCCCGATGGTACCGAGGCCGGCGGTTGGGCGCGAAAGCCTGTCCCGCCATTCCGCCACCAGGACCTCGCGAAGCTGAGACCGACGCAGCTCCATATGGCGCTGCGTCAGCCCCTCGCCCCGCGCCCGCGCTTCCTCGCGCCACCGGTACAGTGACGCGAGTACTTTCGCCTCCAGGTCCCAGGGCGGGGATCCGGCCAGTACACAAGCCGCCTCGTAGGAGATAGTGCGATACCCCCGGACGACTCTGACGGCCATAGCTCTCTGCGGCTTTCGCAGGACTGCGATGCTACCGGCCGTCAGGTCAGTCGCCCAGATCGGGGCCCCATACAGGGCCATGGATCGCACGATCCCCACGTAGAGCCGCCTACAGGCGGCGCTCGGGCCCCCCAGATTGGGAAGCAGCGTTGACAGCGCCCCAGCAGCGCCCAACAACTTGGGCGCCAGCCGCCGGAAGTGGGGGCCGAAATCCCACCGGCTGTCGAGCACCAATCCCAGGTACTTCATGGTGGACTCGACAGCGATCCGAGCCCCCCCGACCACCATGTGTGATCCGGGCGGCGGCGCCCGCCGGGGGCCATGAAACACCATGGCCTCCGACTTGTTGAGGGCCACCTCCAGGCGTCAATTAGTCACCTAACCTAACATAAAACCGCCATGACTTTCGAATTTGACTTCCATCCATATTCCAACACCATTGTCATCAATGCACTCTAAAACTAATACCAAAACCAATGACGTTCAAGTTTCTATCCTATCCAAAGATTAATAATGTTTCAAACTAATATTATTGGTACCACTAAGTGACCAAACTCTGCCAAGTAAACAGAGCAGTGACATTAACTTAACTTTATGACCCGTTCACATTATTCCAGTCGCTCTAGTAAGTTCAATACAGCGCTGTATTGCACTTGCTAGATCTAGCGACTGGGCTGGATGTCGTCCACACTATTCTAGTCATTCAAAAGCCGTTGGATTTATTTATTCAAAAATATATTGTAAGCTTACAGCTATACCAAAACGCTGATACCGCTTATGCTTGGAAGTCCCTGAACCGTCTCCGAACCCAAGTGGGAAGATGTAAGTCGAACCTCGTAAAGTGGGGCTACCTCGACGGAGCGGCAGCAGGGTGTGGATGTGGAGAAAGAAAAGAAAGAAACAGGGTGTCAATGTAAAGCTGCGTCACGAACTACGCTCCACCTCCTATCCTGCCCTCTGTGTCCCAAACATGCAGCCAAAGTGACCTCTGCGCTGTCACCGATAACGCCATGGAAATGGCGAAATTTTGGGCCAATAACATTTACATTTAAACTGTCATGCTAGCGCCACGAAGAATAAAAAGACCACTGATGCTACAAATCATAATCACAAAAAATACAAATTAATTCAAGTAGGTACAGGTAGAACATACATAAGGGGGGTTCAGCGGTTCACACCGGAATAACTCAATCAACACGGTATCAAACACTAATGCTTATAGTCAAGGAAAAGGACGCGCTGGATCAAAAAGTAGACAACCAATTAAAAATTTTGGACTGTATGTCAAATGTGATTCAGTGCACGGTATTGAAATAATAGCGCTATTTTAGTTGCGATCCAGCACTGGATTGGATCACTGGACTGGAACGCTAGTAAATGCTACTGGCATACCTAATGTAAACGGCCACTAACTTAACGCTAACTTGGATCGTCAATGGATTTCCCCTGCTCATATAATGCGCTTCTATTGTAACTTTGCGTGAACTGACAAAGATATTAATGTTGTGTCATTGTCAGGCTGGTTGCAAAGTGGGCTGCAGTTGTGAGCAACTTGAATGTTGCTTAGAATGTAGGATGTGAATGTGGTTTGGAAATTATTTATTATTTCCTTTATTTCATTCAAATACTTATAAATTACATTTTAAAATATGTTTATAAACAAAAAGATTAAAAAAAAACTTAAAAAAATATACCTATTATAAAAAAGTAGCCCACCAGTATCGGGAACAGGGTCCAAGCTACGCGGCGTTCAGGGCTCCAGAGAGAGGAACCTCCTAAAAATGCGAGCGGTATCCAGAAGAACTGCTTTCTGAATCAAGCCCCTGATCCAGCTGCCCATAACAAGCGCCTTCTTACGTGTTGGTCGAGACATTTACAGTACCCAGCGATAAATATTGCACATCGACCTATTCGATCCTATCGATTTTATACTAAGAATAAAAATAATTATCAAAAGAAACAAATTATAATTGTTTTAACAGCTCTTAATAGATACCGGGCTGTTTGTATTTCGTGCGACAGAGATAACGCTCTACGAAGCCGAAATTAGCCGATTGTCTCTTTCCAAAGGTCGACGTGCAATATTTATCGCCGGGTAGGTACTGTAGCTATTAATCCATTGGCGGTCACGATTATTGGCACAATGATCGCTGAATCCACATCTCACATGTCGACAACCTCGCGAGCCAAGTTATTTATTATATTATTATTATTTATTTATTTCTAAAACACTCAGCCTATTTTACATTTTGATTTTACAAGGTAAACCTCTCAGGGTTTATCTGTGTGCTGGCGAGCCGCAATTAGTTGGTTTTGCGTTGTGTTGTGTTGCTGTCATGTTTGTGTGTTGCTGCGGGTTGTTATCTGTATTTATTAGTTTACTTATCCGGGTGCTATTTACAGTATCATTGCTTTAAAGTCAGATAGGCAGTCGCTCCATGTAAAATACTGGTATCCAGTTGCATCCGGTTAGCCTGGAAGCCGACCCAAACATAGTTGGAAAGAGATTAGGCAGATTTATTGCTTCAAAGTCATAGTCAAAATTATTTGCTTGCTCTAAATGTGGTAGGTACAAAAATTATGGCACAAAATTCGTTAGTGCAATAACACATTTTGCAATCATATCGGCTGAAAGCAATACATGCTAATTGCTAAGCTTGAAGAACATTCTTTTCATTCTTTCTTTCTTTTTTTTCTTTCTTTTTTCTTTCTTTCTTTTTTTTTTCTTTCTTTCTTTTTTCTTTCTTTTTTCATTGACAAAGGATGTTCTAGGATGTTTTAGTTCTGATGGTCAGTATAATGCTTGAGATATTTATTACTTTGTAGTTGTTCAAATATTAACAGAGGGGCGATTCTCGTAATTTTAAGAATGTTCGCAGTCAGAGGGCTATTCTCATAATTTTAAGAACGCGTTCACATTCTGATCTCAATCTCAATCTGTCAAAACATCTCTAATTTCCTTACATTTTTGACAAGTTTTTGGACATTTGTTTGTCGCCGAGATGAGACTGCGACTAGATTTTGAATATTTTAAATTACGAGAATTGGCCTTCTAATCTCAATGTGTCAAAAATACCTCTTATTTCCCTAAAATTTTGAGCTTGTTTGTCGCTGACATGAGTTTGCGTCTAGATTTTGAACGTTTTTAATTACGGGAAATTGGCCTTCAGAAAACAATAAGAACGTTAAGGGGCTTACATGACTTGAAGCGCGATCACTGTCGGACTGCATAGAAAAGAAAGAGAAGCGCGATTACACAACGCTGGTAATTTATTGCAAAATATGAAGCAATTATTTAATTACAAAAAATCTATTGTTTGGACTGAAAAAGTAAAACACTAGTATTTTAGTATGATGCTTGTAGAATAATCTGACAAAAAAATTTGAATGATTGTATTTGTATATTGGTATGGTTTAATTGTAAAAAGAAAATTTTTAGAGGTATCTTCATGATTATTTTTATAGTATCAAATTAGTTGTATTATGTTTTCAACACACTATCAACCTAGCATATATCCTGAAGAATATCATATATTTTTCTGATTTTGTTTACTGTAGTCGATCATAATTATACTTTTATTGTTTCTAAAACTTGCGTTTTTTTCGTTTAGGTCCTGTAAGCCCCTTAAGTCCATACGATAGACTATGATTGGATTTAAATATGACTTAATAAAGTCAAACAACAAAAAACAAAAAAAAAACACAAAAATAAAGCAATATAGTTCTCCCGAAAGTAAACAAATCGACACCTCAATGAAAATAAGCGTCGCTGAAACATGATATACATAGGTATATCAAACAGCCGCGTCTGAGCTACGTCTAGACTAGACAACTACCTATTAGTCTAGACAAAAATAACTTCATTACGGCACGTTTTTGATGTACTGTCGAAAAACTATTGTTTATATACAGCAGGTCGATTCTGTAAAAATCTCACCGTAAAAACTCAGGTGAAGTGAGTTTGTTTTTGCTAGAAATTGACACTATTGACAGCTCACTCCACGCTCACTTCACCTAAGTTTTCACGGTGAGATGGTTACAGAATCGCACTGCAGGTATACCTACTCATCTTTCCACTATATGTACTGCCAATATTTATTTTTTGAGTAATTTGATTACACATAAAATCGGTTATTATAAGTTGTTATCAGTCTGTTAAAATAAAAAAGTAAACAATATTACTTAAAATAGAAAACTGTTTTTTTTTTTAAATAACTAGCGTCAAAATTCTTAAGAAATAAATCAACTTTGGTAATAAGGCATTATATAGACACGCACGAGACGATTGATAAATACTAAAACGTAAAAATACTGGCCAAGTGCGAGTCGGACTCGCACACGAAGGATTCCGTACCACAAGGTAAAAACGCCGAAAAAAAACACGTTTGTTGTTTGGGACCCCCCCTTAAATATTTATTTTATTCTGTTTTTAGTATTTGTTGTTAAAGCGGCAACAGAAATACATCATCTGTAAAAACTTTAACTGTCTAGCTATCGCGGTTCATGAGATACAGCCTGGTGATAGACAGACAGACGGACAGTGGAGTCTTAGTAATAGGGTCCCGTTTTTATCCTTTGGGTACGGAACCCTAAAAAAAGGTCCCAACGCTAAACCAGACAATGACAAGCAAAACAGGCAATGGCAGGTAATGATAAGTTCGGAAACTCGATTTGTGTCCAGTTAGACTCGTGTCATTATAAAGGTCTTTTTTTTAACGTGGATAAATGCTCATGCATATAACTGCACTACCACAGGGAGATAGTGCAGTGTGGGACTCTAATCCACTAAAACTCCACGGTGTCCTCCTCTGCCGCTTACGGCGGGAACACGGTCACGCGTTAGCCTCAGTTGCGATGTCGCCCAAGCGGCACCGCAACCTACTTTTGGCCGCTACGTTGTTGGCTTATCAGCAAAAGCCCTGACGAGCGGCCCCTTCTCGGGTTCCTCTTCGCTTCACCGTGGGTGTCCAAGCCACGGCTACTGAGCCCCCCCGCCTCGAAAATGCGGGTTCCATGAGATTATACGATAATATTATTATAAACGGTAGTTTTACATTGTTTAGTCTTATTATAATCACTGAAACGGAAAATAGTGGCCACTATTGTCCGTTTCAGTGAGCGCCCTCTTAACCCATTCTCTGTCCCATGAACCACATATGGTTCAGGTTGATTGTTTAATTATTGTGCCTACTTTGTGGACAGTGAAAGTGTTAAGTAGCCATGTTTGTAGACGGCCTAACATGACTTGGCTAAAACCATGAAATGAAAAGCCACGTTGGGGATATAATTTGAGAATTATTATGGATATTATTTTGTTCATCATCATCTACCTAGCCTTTTCCCAACTATGTTGGGGTCGGCTTCCAGTCTAACCATGGATGCAGGTGAATACCAGTATTTTACATGGAGCGACTGCCTTTCTGATCTCCATAATCCTAACAGGATTACGATAGGGGAAT
Organism: Luperina testacea; assembly: GCA_927399505.1. Lineage (NCBI taxonomy): Eukaryota > Metazoa > Arthropoda > Insecta > Lepidoptera > Noctuidae > Luperina > Luperina testacea. Next base: position 6,217,617 of record OV656777.1, on the reverse strand, counting down.
ACGATACCTCTTGGTAAGACTGGTTGTCAGATTTTTGGGCTTCTGACTACCCGTAACGACTGTCAAAGATCCACGAATGACAGCCGGGACCAGCGACGGATTAACATGCTTTCCGAGCCACGGAGGGGTGTCGTTATGTAAAGATGGTCACCCATCCACAGACCAGCCGCGGCAAGTGTAGCTTAACCCGATCGATCGACCTGTGCGGCTGTTATTATTTGGTTATTGGTAGATAAAATATATTTCGAAAATATTACGTTCGTTTAGACAAATTGGTATCAAAGCTTATGCAAAAGCATGTTTAATTAATTAATTTATTCTTTAGAAACCTTCAAGACTAATATCTAGATAAATAATGTGTAATTAGCGCTTACTGTTGCCATTTCTAATGATGTCTGTACATAGTTTTTAATGACTCGAAACTGTCAAATACATAGTTTTTAACTACTCGAAACTGTCAAATTTTCCCAATCAACTTTGAACCTTATGCTTTAGCGATAAAGTTGAAGTTGATGATTATTTACCCATCGAAAACCTAAACTAGGTTATATTAAATATAGGGTTTTCATTTCACTTTCAAATCAAATCAAATCTTCATTCACTTTTAAATTAAGGTTACAGGAACCTCTTTTAGCGTAGGTACCTATTACAAAACCAGTGGCACGGAACAGCAGTTAGATTTACGACTTACCACTTGTGAATAGGATTACTCTCGTAATTTATACTCTTTTTAATACCCTGAAGGACTATCCATTGTAAAATTATCAAAACAATTGAAGACAGAATTCAGATTGTTTGGAATTGAGTTTCGAATCTTTAAAAATAAAAGTTCTCAACAAAAAAATTAGGGTCGTGTCATACTAGCGCAGAGACGACGCGTACCTAGCGAAATGTAACAGAGCGTCAATATAAAGGACAATATAGCAAATTCACCCTTTTCTAGAGAAGAGAATAAATTTGCTATATTTTCCTTCCTGTTCCTTCCGGCAGATGATGAGATATGTGCATTATGTTGAAGACAACATAATGCACATATCATCTGCCTAGTCTTTTCCCAACTATATTGGGGTCGGCTTCCAGTCTACCTTGATGCAGCGGAGTACGTAAGGAGCGACTGCCTATCTGACCTTCTGACCTTCACAACCCAGTTATTGGGTAATACGATACCCCTTGGCAAGATTGGTTGTCAGACTTTCGATCTTCTGACGACCCTAACAACTGTCAAAGATCCACGAATGAAAGCCGGGACCACCGGCTTAACGTGTTTCCGATGCACGGAGGGGTCCTGATATGTAAAGATGGTCACCCATCCACGGGTAACAACCGCAGCAATCGTAGCTTAACGTGATCGATCGACCCGTGTGACTGTTAAAACTTAGATACAAGCCACACTAATGCACATACCTATCTATTTATTTATTAATACAAACTTTATGCACAAGTAAAAAATAATATGTACAGACGCCAGCACATCAAGCTACTACAATCTGTCAAATTTCGTTAATAGATTTTCAACTTTATCGCTAAAACATAAGGTTCAAAGTTGATTGGGAAAATTTGAGTTTCGGGTAGCTTGATGTGCTGGCGTCTGTACATATTCGGATTTTATGCTCAGGCATTAAGTCCACTTTTGTACAGTATTTGTTTTTCATTTCATGGTATTTTCTACCAACGTTAAATCAAGCTTACTGCTCAGTGTGTCAACAGCAGAGGTAACTGCAGCTATCGACAACATGTAGCTCGTGTGTTTCAGCACCATCCTTGAATACACGAGCGGCACATTGTCGACGGCAGCCGTTGACGCGGGTCGACGGCGGGTTTCAACGGGAGTCGACAGCTGCAGTTACCTCTGCTGTGCCGTTGACGTGTGCCGCTCGAGTGTATGCACACATAGGGTGGTGCAGAGACAAAATATGTTAGGTGGTGCAACATACGGGATAGATCACTCGAAAAAGAATTAAATATATACTTGATATTAATTCTATTGACATAAAAAAGAAGCGCGAAATCGGGCGCATTCTACGGAATACGCTAGTCTGCGAGCGACTAACGCTGATTGGCGATTATGTACAGACGCCAGCACATCAAGCTACCCGAAACTGTCAAATTTTCCCAATCAACCTTGAACCTTATGCTGTAGCGATAAAGTTTAAAATCTATTAAAGAAATTTGACAGATTGTAGTAACTTGATGTGCTGGCGTCTGTACAAGTTGTAGAGATAAGCATGAATTTAATATGTTATGTTTTGGATTGAAGAGCATTGGTGGCCCCGTGGTAACGGCCGCGATTTACCAGTTGAAGGTCGTTTACTTTGTGAGTATTATTTCATCACCAATGCTCTCAAAACGGTGAAGGAAAACACCGTGGGGAAACCGGCATGTCCTAGGACCAAAAATTCGAAGACATGTGACATCCGCCAACCCGCACTGGGCCCGCGTGGTGGATCATAGCCCACTCCCTCTCACAGAGAGGAGGCCTGAGTCCCAGCAGTGGAATCATTATAGACTAATTAATCTGTTATGCTGTCTTTTGGATTGACGCTTCGCTGCGCTTCTCTTCTTAAGCTGAGACTAGTATGAATCGACCCTTAAGGTGTTTACTTCTTGAATTATTTTATTTAATTTACTTTCGGCTGGTCTTTTCAATTTCGCAGATAACCTTGGTAAGTACGGCTTTAGATTTTTATCAGAGGAATGACTTTGACATTCTTACAAATTAGAAATACTGTCCAAACGTCAAAAGTGTTTTGGAAAAAGATATTGTGAATACAACGGTTACAAGTTAGTGACGACTTTAATAAAAAGGACGTGTAATAAGAAGTACATAATTGTATAGATAGGTACTATTTTTTGGCCAAAGAATTAGCAACGTCATATAACGTGACAATGTTGCCTGCCTTTTGGGCACTATTCCTGTTGACAGCTGAGACACTATTCCTTCTTTTGGGTAAGCTCACTCCATCGTAGACTTTGTCTGTGTCATCTCTGACCTAGATTAGAGTCAAGAGTAAACCCATTTCAAATTGAAAAAAAAAAAGATGCGGACTTACGTTCGGACGGGACCGTCTCTTCGTTGACGGAGATAGAGAATAGAGGCCAGGGCCGGGTCGCTAGTATGGATATAATAAATGAGGCAGACGGAAGATCAAATGGATGGACAATGTGAAAGTTGGTATGGCTAAGAAAGAAGTGATTTCTGCGCCGACCCCAAATTACTAGGGAAAAGATCAATTATTGAAAAAGTCATTTATTGAAATTAAGTTGAGAATCAGTACTTTCTGAACGTCAAAATTACACAAGACAGTCACCAGATACAAAGTTATACAAGACCGTTGCCAAAACGCCCGCCTTCCACCACTTCCTAGTTCTTTAGCTGTTAAGAAGAAGTGGCGCAACAAATTCCTCAATAACATAGCAGTGTCTGTTCACTTAGAAGAATTTGATTCTGTGCAATAGAAGGAGGTATGATAATGGACAAGGGATAATGATAGTGTTCGGGTCAATTACCGAACAATAACAAACATGTCAGCGTATTTGCGACACCGCGCTTTATGCCCTGACTATTTTATGTATTACCTACACTACCGCTCAAAAGTATTTGGCCACCTAGTAAAATACATTTTGTAAAAGTCTAATTGAGTGAAACTTTTACTAGCCATGATTACTGTTTATTAGCCATTTTTAGACAATATAGCAAGAGCTATGTCTAAAAATGGCTAATAAACATGTTAAAATACTTATGAAGTAGTTTCATTCAATTAGACTTTTACAAAATGTATTTTACTAGGTGGCCAAATACTTTTGAGCGGTAGAAGTAAAGACAGTCAGTGCGTATTCGGATAGCGAATCGGGCGCGACTCAATCTCATATCATTCACCTTATTAGTTTTAAACGTTATCCCATTTGTATTACTGAAATTACATAGTATCTTTATAATCTGTAATCTTAGTTTATCTTAATCTCATCCCAACCCCGAACAGATAGTATGGGAGCAATTAACCATGATACCAATAGTTCGTTCTTGAAATGGCAGTTAGATGAACTACTACACAATACACATTTTTAATCAGGGCGAGCAAAGCGAGCCCTGCTATATCCCACAACCTGAGCATTTTGTGGTACACTTTACGGAAAAACTATTACGCCTATTGATTTGTGCTTTAACATAATAATTTCTATTTATATGTAGATGTGTTATCAGTAAAAAAAATAATAATAAAAAAAAACTGCCTTAAAGATTATTACCATGCAGAAAAACGACGCGAGCCCTCACAAAGCTCTGCTTTTAGCTAGTTATAAAAAAATGCACAACAAACAACAAAAATAACAATAAAAATAATGCGTGGTCCTTATTTTCCTTATTTTGGTCCTTTCCTAAGGGCTAGGACCACAAATCGCCGAGTATAGCGACAGCCGAGGACGTGACCGTGACCCAACTACATATATTGTACTTAATATGACATTATTATGTCCGATATAAATAAAGGAATATACTTAGTCCTTATGTGAAACTTATAGGGAATAATAACAAAACCAACATAACCTTTACGATTTTTTCACTAGGTATCCTATCTAGTTATGCATAGTACGTGCCCTTGTAATGATTTTGTTAGTTTATAGGCTAAATAACAACAACCATACAGGTCGATCGTCAAGGTCAAGTAAAGCCGAGGTCGATCTACAATCTGTGATGGGGAATCATCCGTAACATATCGAGACACCTTCGTTCCTCGGAAGGCATGTTAAGTAGTTGGTCTCGGCTGTCATTCGTAGTTCTTTGACAATCGTTACGGGTAGTCGGAAGCCTGAAAATCTGTCATCCAGTCTTACCAAGGGGTAACATGTTACCCAGTTACTTGATTGCGGAGGTCAGACAGGCTGTCGCTTCATGTAAAATGCTGGTACTAACCTGCAACCGGTTAGATTGCAAGCCGAACCCACTATAGCTAGAAAAAGTCTAGGCAAATTATATAGGGTGCGTAATTATTACTTAATGGCCGTCTCTATCATAGCGATAAGGATATTAGGATAATAAATTTCCATAAGTAATTATGTGCTGACAGGGAATTAGAGATGATTTTCTGTCCTATTTTTAGCCCAAAGAATAAAAGCTCCTGCTTTTATTCTTTGGGCTAAAAATAGGTATAAGTATAAGTTATATACCTAAACCGAACCTTTTATATTTAAATACGAGTATTTCTTAGTCTGTAGTCCGTTCCCATGTTTGATACTCATCCTATTTCAAAGGGAAACCTAATGCACTATAATCTGTAACATAAAAAGTAAAAAAAGTCAAAGCATTTATTTCAAATAGACATAATTGATAATTGGAGAAAGAAATTGTTTGACTATTTTATATATTGTATTTAAATAACTATTGGAAATTGTGACATTAATTTTATTATTGACTGATTATTTTTATTAATGAATTAGAATATTATTATGTAGGTATTATTAGTAAACATGAATTTTAATTGGACCTAAACACGATACTTTTGCATGCCTTGTAATTGGTAAAATATGGCTGTTTCTGTATTTATATTAGTAACACCTTATCTTGTACCCGTATTTGCAAAATAAAATATCTTTATCTTTATCTTTATCTATAGACACTTAAAAGGCACTTTTGAACGTCAAAAATTACAATAAAATAGAATTTATTCTAGTCGCCTAGTCTAGTATACTTTAAGTATCGCTGTTGCCTAAATAAATATAGAAAATAAAATTGATTATCGCTGAGATGAAATTGCGTCTTGAATTTGGACATGACCTTTTGAGAATTAACTTTCTGTAATCGAAAAATCTGTTGAAATCTAAGTTCGTGTTTTCGTCATTCAATCTACCTAGCTTTTTTCTAACTATGTCAGGGTAAGCTTGCTGGTAGCTATTTTCGTAGGCCATCGGATGTTTACGGAGGTAATAGTTAAGATGGTTAATACGTTTTCTTTGAACTCGTTCTAGATTTATTGGATAAATTGTACCTGATAAACAAATAAAAATAAACTTTTGTGCTAATGTGGTATTATGTGATCTGAGAATTTATAAAATTAATTTATTGTCAAACATAACACCTAAATCACTACTTTATATGCCTTTTAGGTTTTTGTACCCAAAGGGTGCCAACGAAACCCTATTACCAAGGTTCCGCTGTCCGTCTGTCCGTCCATCTGACACAGGACTGTTTCTTTTGAACGGGACAGGTATTAGGTAGACACTTGAAATGGCCATTATAACAAAAAATAAAAAAAAATAAGGTGGATCCCCCTTAAGAAACGCGTTTTTGAGGAATTTTTTGCTCGATCTTAAAAAAAGCCAATATTGAAAAAAAACTACTACCTATATGAAACAATAGCGTGTCTGTATGTATATTAATATTACGTACATATGTAGCAAAACTTTGTAACGATAGATATGATATTGTCGAAGAACTCATAAAGCCTGTGATATCCTCATGTTCCTATTTAATATTCATTTCTCGTTCTATTGATATGGTTATAAGATAAACTGCTACTGTTATTGGTAAAGTTCGATTCTGAAACAGTGATATGTTAGAACAGTTTTGGGAAATTGTTTCTACCTATGATATTGCAATATGGCGGATCACACGCTACAACGCGCCACGCGACGTATGGCGGGAAATAGAACCAAATTCCCTTTTTTTAATTCAACCTATGAGGTAGTCGTCTGTTTAACCAGGCTTGCCTATGGATGCCTCAATAAATTAAGGCCTCCAGCCAGGGCTTAAAAAACTAAGCGACTACACGCTAAGGGCAACCACTGTGTAGTACGGACCTCGGCTTAGGGCGTCGCTGGAAGAGGGCAGCAAGGGATAAGCTGGATCGGAATTATTTACAGACGAATTTAAAACTACAGGCTCAGCGGCGCGGGATGGCTCGAACAAGGGTCGGGGTGGAGTCAAAGTTTTTATTAAATTTGTATGTAACAAATCATCTGCTGGAATGCCCGTTGCGCGGCGCTTTGTAGTGTTTGATCCACCTAAGCGAGTAGATCATACCATGGAAGCCAGCAAGTTCATAAAAGGTAATTAACTTCATTATTGTTGCGGTGGGAGTGGCTTCACGACAGCACAATGGGCAGGATTCGAATATGCCACCTACCTATTAGATATGGAACCGAGCTTTTCAGATGAATTGATGATTATGATCACAGTTTAGTGCTATTTAGCGTCATATCAAGACAAAAAGACCACATAAATAAACCAGTCACGTGAGTGTTGGACCACGCACAATGAAGGATTACGTAGTTGGGATGAATATATCCCAAGAAAAAACTTAAATTTGTAGTTGATAAAATATTCTCCAATACAGTAGCGAAGGTTAAATTCTTTTAAGCGGTAAGCCGGAGTAGATATCTTTAATAATGATTATATTATTTGTGTATAGAATACTGACAGTGCCATTTTTCAAAGGGAAGCCGGTTGGAATCGAGTTGTATGGAACCTTCGCCACTGCTCCATTACACCGATATACATACGTCAAAAAATATTCTCCAATACATCGATAAACGTCAAAAAATATTCTCCAATACATCGATAAACGTCAAAAAATATTCTCCAATACATCGATAAACGTCAAAAAATATTCTCCAATACATCGATATACCTACGTCAAAAAATAATCTCCAATACATCGATAAACGTCAAAAAATATTCTCCAATACATACGTCACGATCTATTCTTCAACTGCAAATGTTATAAAACTACAAATTAACGACTTTTGGACTTTTTCCATTCGTCGTGCTGTAAGACTATGGTTCTTGCCCATGATTCAATGGTAATTTTATTACTCTATAGGTTTTGATTTATTTTCTAGTATCAAAATATGCCGCATAAATGACTGTATTTTTTTATTGCGTTGACTTAGAAGCTTGATTATTTTAGAGCTACAAAAGATTGTAGACCTACGTATTTGATATTAACTTCAAGTAGATACCTCTACGCGTTCCTGAGAAAAAGGGTCTTGCCAGACAGACTGACGGACGGACGGTCAGCAACATGATCCTATAAGGGTTTCGCGTTTTTCATTTTGAGATACGAAACTGTAAAACAGAGGACAGTGACGCACCGCGGGTTTTGTATTAGCCATCCTTTTCTATGCTTTTCTTTTAAATTCGAAGACATGTAAGATCTAACAACCCGCACTGGGCCCTCGTGGTGGATTACGGCCCACTCCCTCTCCCTGAGAGGAGGCCTGTGTCCTAGCAGTGGGATTATAGGCTGATTATGTATCCTTTTCTATTCTTAGTGTAAATTATTTCATCACCACTGCTCTCAAAACGGTGAAGAAAACATCGTGAGGAATCTGGCGTGTCCTAGAACCAAAAATTGAAAAACCAAAATGACTGCCCCATTTCAAAACCTAGTAAGGACTTAAAATGAAATTTTACAGGAGAGCGCATAAACGTAATATTGGTCAGCCTATGGAATGTATTTTTTTGAATTGGTTAAAGTGACTTACCTACTAGGTTTTAAATGGTCACTAGGGAGTGAAAGGTGCACTTACTAGGTATCGATGTTTAAATATATCTCCTTTTATGTAAGTTTAAAACGCTGCTGTTTTTGTATTTGGTAGAGACCTTCTAGGTTAGCAAGATTATGCAATATAACGATTTTTGTAAAAAGTGTCCCTTACTAGGTTTTGAAATGGGACAGCCGACATCTACCAATCCGCGCTGGGCCCGCGTGGTAGACTACGGCCCACTCTTCACAGAGAAGTGGCCTGTCTGTATCCCAACAGTGGGAACATTACCTATAGGCTAACTATCTTAACAGTTCCACCGTTTGCCAATTCATGCCTGTTCCGAGACAGCCTGTCGGCACAAAACTTCTAACGAAATTCGACGACGGACCGAAATAATTGAATTTACCAGGAACCGGCGCTGTTTAGCATTTTAATTGATATATTTTGGTAACTGAGAGTGTGCTACGGTGCAAACTAATTATGTCTTTGAATGTTTATGTTGCTCTTTAAACGAAGACGCTGTTTTAGAAGATGTGTTTTTGATGTTAGTTATAATTATTTTCTTCATGTTTTTGAAGTGAAAACTTCTTTAGCGGCGCTGTGTACTTTTTTTGGAATGGGTAAAAACTTCTAAATTCGTGTCAGGTCACGTGACCCTGATCGTAAGATTCGTAAGACGTAAAACGAAAGACGCGCGTTGTTGAGGACAGCGCCATCTATGCACATCGGGAAGAACTACGAGGGCCTCGCGTACTAACTACGTAGTTCATCCAACAACGACGGTAGTTCATCCAACAACGACGAGATGGCGCTGAACCACGGATATATAACTGACGTTTTGTTTATAAGACGATTCACAAAATACACTCGTAATTGTTCAAGTTTTCACTTCTGTCGGCACTATCGGAGTGCCAGGTTTTTTTTTATACAATAATTAATAGATTCTAATATTTTTTGAAATAAAAACTTCTTTAGGCGCGTTGAGCATTTTTTGAGTTGGGAAAAAACCATTGAACCCGCGACACTTACCGCAACCGACATCACGCGGGTTTTGTTTATAAGACGATTAAAAAAATACACACGTAATTGTTAAAGTTTTCACTTCTGTCGGCACTCCTGGAGTGCCACTGTTTTTTTTTTGTAAAGAATTGCAATTGTCACAGGACTATTCATAAATTTAAAGTTACCAACTGATTTTATTTGTCTGTAAATCTTTCTACCTAATCTACAGCACCCGGCGATAAATATTATACATCGACCTTAGGAAAGAGACAATTAGAATAGAATAGAATACTCTTTCTCTCTCTTTTTCTTAATTGGCTAATTTCGGCTTCGTAGAGCGTTATCTCTGTCGCACGAAATACAAACAGTCCGGTATCTATTAGGAGCTGTTAAAACAATTATGATTTGCTTCTTTTGATAATTATTTTTATTGTTTGTATAAAATACAAAAAAGGTAAAGGTCGATGTGCAATATTTATCGCCGGGTACTGTAACTAGATTGTAATGTCCCACTGTTGGGCAAAAACCGCCCTCTCCCTTTTTCATATATTTGTCTTTTTCTATGGTCCCGCCATTTTCCTCTCGGTCTGCCGGGATGTCATCGTGCGTTTCTAATCAATCAACTCAACCTGTCGCAGTCCACTGCTGAACTAAGGCCTCTCCCAGACTGCGCCACAATCACCCTGTCCTCCGCCTTCCGCATCCAGTCTGTCCCAGCCACGTTCTTTTGGTCGTCGATCGTGTTTAGTGGGACCCAACAGGTGGTTTGCTAAGTCCCAGTCCATCCTACTTAAGCTTAGCGGCTTTGTGGGTAACGTCCATAATCTTTTGTCGTCCATGATCATGAGGTTTTGACACGAAGTGTTGTGTTCCTTATATGGTCCGAAATTCGAACCCCCAGAATACTGCGGTCCGTAGCTCGCGGGCACACCTCGTGCTTGGACCTCTGCTGAAGTCGCAAAGACCAGGTTTGAGCACCATTTTATTCTTATCTTTCATGCAATAAATAAATAAAATACTTAACTAGACAAGATGGCGGCTGATTTCTTGGCGTAATTATGCCTGAAAGTGGGATTAACTTTGTTGGCCGTAGAAAAGTAGATAGCTATTATGACATTCGTTCTTACCTATTACTTAGTAATAATTTCCATAATATTCATAGCCATAAATTATCCAACTGGATTAATGAACGATAATCTCATTCACATAAAACCTTTTCATAATCACAGAACCCAAATCAGTTTAAATACGAAACGTCCATACCAATCACAGCTTCCTAGTACACATGTCAAAAAAGCTCATGTAAATCCCACATGTATGCTAAATCTCGTTGAAATAAAGCCTCGATACCCGTCACATGCAATTCAGCGGCTAGAATATACGCCTGACCTTTTGGACTGTTGGCTTATATCGGAAAAAGGATTTGAGCAGATCTATTCTTTGCCAGAATATGGGATTTATAAGAGTTCGTGGCATTGGTACCTATCTAATCTGTAGTCATAAACTGCGTAATTTCAAACGCGTGGGAGCAATTAATGTAACTGGTCATGCATACGTAATGATTTGATACATATGCCTATTCTAATATAGCACAAAATAAAATACAAGACTCTTCTAAAATTAACAGCAGCGTATTTGACGCAGCGCTAATAGATTCTATTATAAATAAAACAAAGCAAGTGAGAGTGTTGGTAATGTATTTATCTTTTGGCAGACCGTTCAGTCCATGAGGGTGATTGCTGAGACTTACGGGCAGGCAAAACGGTTAACAACTTTCTGATTTCGACCTTCATTTAGTACTACATTTTGATACATTTTGATTTCCCAGATACTATGCAACAAGTATCTTTTGACTCTTGAATGACATTGACAGAAGACGCCTCCGGTGAATATTTGTGTTTTTTTTTTTGGGAAATTTTATTGAGAAATCATGATGCCACGCGCAAAAAGGTCCTTGTACAACTTTATAAAGGTTTCCCTTAGATTCCGTTTATATTTATCACTACAAGAGACGAATGCACGAGCATTCACCTCTTGTAGTAATAAATATAAATCTGCAAAACATCTCACGAAAGCTGTGCTATTACAAAAGAGTATTTCTCCTACTGACTAATAAAATGATCTGTCTAGAAAAGTTACAAAGTACCTAAACACTTAGGTACCTAGGTATTTTTCTTTGTTCTCCAATTAGCGTTACTTTGATCCGGTTTGAAGTATTTATTTGAAGTATTTATATGAGATATTTAAGCTTATTTTCTTCTTCTACGTTGATATTATTGTTATTGTGAAGTGAACATTTCTTTAGGCGTGTTGAGCAATGGGGTATGTATACCTTTGTGGCATGTCCGACCTGCCACCATTTTGATTTCTTTTTTAATCTTTCGCGCACGATGATTGTAGTATATTATATTGGTAGGGGACACTTATACAAACAAAAAAAGTAAAGTAAATGGTACCCTTAAGTGTCACGTTCCCGATGTGTTTTGAGGTCCCCTACCCATATATAAACTACTTTCACCGTTCGCAGAAACATTGCAAAAATTTTAAATGGTGGATTTGCCAGCTTCCATACAAAAATGTTCGAACCCCTTTAGTATGAGGAAAATAATTGGGTTCGCGTCACCGACATGCTAATGTTAACAGTAAAGGTTATAGAACACATAAACTAGGAAAGGAATCGTCACCGTATCGCCTTTCGCCTCGGCGTCAAACAGGTGTCAACCTAACGTAAGCACGTAACCAAAGCGGATCAGAAGCTCCGATACGCCGCGCTTACGGGTAGCCGACTGCTGGTTGGTGGTGCTGCAGGCAGGCCGCGGGAGGGGTGAGAGAGGCAGGGTGGATGAAGAGACGTAAGCTCGGGTACGGAGAGACATAAGCGCGGGGACGACGAGCCGTAAGCGCGGGACTTGCAAGTTGACCACTCACCGCACCGCGGCGGCGGTTCGTGAGCTTGTCCCGAGGCGAGGCGATTACGTCACGATTCCGATTAGTGTGCGTTACAGTAGGGAGTTTCATACAAAGAATACTGAATGGCTCGAATTGATACGGTGACGATCCCTTTTCGAGTTGATACGCGTGCTATGACCTTATATCTGTAGCTATGAGTATGACGTGTTGCACTTAGCCAGCAGTGAAAGATGAATATGTAAAAATATCGTTTAATCGGTCGGCAGTCCTGACTGCCTATGTTTTCTTTTCAGGTTTTTCTTTGGGTTGACAATGCAATGTCTGGTAGGTACTGCTGATGGCTGTAGGCGGCCGTGCCACGTTGGCAGACTGCCTGTTTACCATCAAATCTATCTATCCTGTCTTTACCACAAATGGGCAAAAACATCCCTCTCCCTTTTCCACACACGTCTATCGTCTGCCATTGCGGGCCAGTCCATTCGGTAGAAGCCAAGTTCCATTTAATGGGACCCAATCAGTGGACGCATTTTACCACCAATCCAAACAACAGCTTACCATCAAATAAATTAGGTAAGTACATATTTTATATTTCATTTTATTTATTTATTTATAGTTAATTACAACGGTAGAAAACCAATTAGGTACTTTGATTAACACAGAAACCGTTTATTCCATTCATCCGAAAAACACATTACATTCAGGGTTGGCATTCGGAATTTAGCATTTTTGGGGTTCCGTATCTCAAAAGGTAAAAAGGGAATCCTTATAGAATCCCTTTGCTGTCCGTCCGGCCGTCTGTCTGTCAAGACCCTTTATCTTGGGAACGCGTGGAGTTATCGAGTTGAAATTAAAACCATGTACTCAATCAAGTATACAGCCCTTGAAGCTGTGAAAAAATTCACCACCTAAGTTAACATAAAAAAAAGATACGGCCGTTTATGTCGCAAAAAAAACATATATTTCGACACTCTCAAGGGAATCAAAATTTATAGGGTACTTCCCGTTGACCTAGAATCATGAAATTTGGCAAGAAGCAAGATCATGTAGCACAAGTAAAGGAAAAAATCCGAAAACCGTAAACCGTTTTTTTTAATGTATCTATGTATAATAAAAAAAAAAATCCCGTGATAAACTATTTACAAACCTACAGAGTACGGAACCCTCGGTGCAAGAGTCCGACTCACACTTTAATGGTTTTAAAGCACTATTTTATAAGTATGAACACTCGTTTACCCGTATTTCCCTAACACAACATAAACTTTGACTTTACCTTTTTATCATCGGCTTCAGAACAACACAATAAGCACTTTATTCTCATTAATATTTCAGAGCAAACGTTTTTCAATTAAGAGCTTCGCCTAACATAATATTGCGATAATCCAAATAAAGAAAATGTAATATTCTATGTGTGAAGGCGAAAATGCGTTGGTTTTAGAATGAATATGTTATGACGCTTATGACAAACGTGTTCTTGTTTTTTTTTTTATTTAAGCGACGTTTCCAGGGATTTGTCAAGTGCTTCATCATACGAAAATTTGCTCAGCTGTGTGACTTGTCGAGATATCGCATCGTCGGTCAGTAGGTATTTTGTTCTTTTCTAGTTAAAGAAACAAAGAAGAAAGAAATAAAATACATTTAACAAGCACAGACTAAAAGGCATACATTGTAACAGACTTCAGATAAAAACTTAGAAAAATTAAATAAAAAGTGAAAAGTCCGATGTAACAAGTGCCTCACGGCTGCCCCAAAAAGGCCCAGTTCAGTCCATTTCGACAATGAATATAAAATATATGATGACGTTCATCATTCGATTCATTCATTCGTTCATCATTCAGTCATTGGTCATGACTAAAGAAAATATAGGCTCTTTGACTGATGCCTGGACCTGACGTGTCAGTGAACCTAGCGAACGTTATTTCAGAATACCCTCATTGATTATTTACATATGCTACTTCAACTTCATATTAAAACTCTTATTAAATATTGCTACTAGGACTTCATAAGCTATTCGCATCACTCGCAACTATTTGCTCACGCCCTGTGCCTACCTACATGTTCAATATAGACTCGGGACAGCTTCCAGTAAATTGCGAACGTAATTATTAGTTGCACATAGTTATGTTGTGTGTGAGTTGTCGGTGCTCCTAGGACAGGGCACAGCCATAGATGATGGAAACCGTATAGAAGTGAAACTCACCTCTAACAGTGTTCATAAGATCAGATAATTTACATTCCGTCGCCACTTCATCTGAAGGCCAATTTCTGTAATTGAAAATGTTCAAAATCTTGTTGCAATCTCATCAAGTTTTTGACATTGATTGTCGCTGAGATGATTGCGACTAGATTTTGAACGTTTTCAATTACGGGAGTTGGCCTTCAGTTATCTACTTTAGTGTAATGTATTCTAAGTTGATTTTTGAGTGACCATTTGTAACAAAATGGTCCTAATAAGTTTTTGATTGCAATGGAATTTTAACTTTGTTAAGTATGGCATTCAGTGTTGTTGTTCCATAATTTGAAAATTATCTCAAATTCTTAATTCAAATTCGGCCGATGAATCATGGCCGGTCCGAATTTTGCACAGAAGGCTGCGTAATAACATTTTTTAGGAACCATATGGTTACATGAGGCAGGAGAGCCTATATTCAAACCGGCCAAGGTTCATCGGCCAGTTTGTATGTACGTTCCTTAGTGCGTGCGTCGATTAAATTAACGACGCCATTTTCTAGTTATTTCAAAGTTTTAGTTTAGGGCTATGTTTCGTGTTTCCCTGCGTGATCGAATCAGAAATGAGGAGATCCGCAGGAGAATTAAGGTAACCGACATAGCCCGAAGAATTGCCAAACTTAAGTGGCAGTGGACAGGGCACATTGCTCGCAGAACAGATGGCCGATGGGGCCGAAAGGTTCTGGAGTGGCGACCGCGTACCGGAAGACATAGCGTTGGAAAGCCTCCCACAAGGTGATCCGATGACCTTGTGAAGGCCGCAGGAACCCGTTGGATGCGAGAAGCACAGAACCGGTCGAAGTGGAGGTGCTTAGGGGAGGCCTATGTCCAGCAGTGGACGTCTTTCGGCTGAAATGATGAAAGTTTTAGTAGTTTTATTATGTTGTCGACATAGCTCATAGAATGAGCAAGCTGAAGTGACAATGTGTCACCTATATTAGCCGTAGAACCGATGACCGTTGGGGTAGACGTGTTCTTTAGTGGAGACCGCGAATCAGCAAACGTAAGGTACGATGCCCTTAGGCTAGGTGGAGCGACGATCTTCGCCGCAGGATGGCTGGTACAGATATTCTATTTCACGAAGTCCGTTCGGCTTTGATTGCAGTAGTGACGTATCTCGACAAGCGCGCTCCCTCAGCGGCTAGGCTGCCCCTTGCTGCCGTCGCATGAGGCTATTTCCGCGAATGTGTACCGTTTTACTTCACCCATTGTTGAGTCTCTGTTGATCACAATGTGCATGTGCACGCTTGACAACATTCAGAGCCAAACGGACTTCGTGAACATCTGTAGCAGCTGGATGAGAGTTACAGAAAAATCGAGTTTAATAGCGTGCAATAGGAGAGGCCTATGTTCAGCTACTGCTGTACGCTGATGATGATAATGATGATATTTTTATTTTCTATTAACTTTCTATGAGTTCTGACTTAAGGCTCCTGCAAACAGGCGCGACGCGCGACGCGAATCGCGAGACAAAGGCATCGCTTGTTGCGCGACTTGCGGTGCCTTTGTATCGCGCGCGATTTTATTGCGTGTCGCGCCTGTTTGAAGGAGCCTTTATCATAACCAGACAAGCCATTTATCAACTAATCTTACGCCCCTAAATTGTGATTTATTTTCATTGGATCCCAGTTTTAGATCTCGTTTTTTAGGTATTAACGATCGGTCCTATTTGCTATTTCCATTGAATCCTATGTTATAACAACATGTGTACTATTCAGAAGAAAAGTGATTTACCCTTAAGGCTCCTACAAACAGGTGCGACACGCGATATAATCGAGCGCGACAAAAAGGCACCGCTTGTTGCGCGACTTGCAATGCCTCTTTATAACGCGTGTCGTGTCGCGCCTGTTTGAAGGAGTCTTTATCAAAATGTAAATAAATAATAAATGTAAATCTGTAGGTACGCAAAAAACGCGCATTGACGTGCTTAGGTATTTAAGATGCATTCAAAGCGGGAGCTCCATTCGTAACCCTTCATATTCTATGGTACAGATGCCAGCACATCAAGTTACTACAATCTGTCAAATTTCTTCAATAGATTTTCAACTTTATCGCTAGAGCATAAGGTTTAAAGTTGACTGGGAAAATTTGACAGTTTCGGGTAGCTTGATGTGCTGGCGTCTGTACAACTAGTCAAGTAAACAGGAATATCAGTTGAGTTTGAAACTAATTTAGTTCATTGTTTGGGTAAAGGTTATTGGCTGCTTGTTGTAGAGTTTGCCTTTAATTATCGGAGCTTCTCATAAAGTAACAAGTTGTTCTTGATGGAATTATTTATATAATCATAATTAAATACAACTCTTGATGACGCACGGCGGAGTACGCGGGGGCGGGCGCTCCAGCAGTCCAGTTGTCATTTCTAAGGAGGGGTTGTTTTAATTCTAAGGACCCCCAAAATTCATTGTTTCTTTTTTTCAAAAATTGTCAAAAATTTCATCGCTGTCAACAGGAAAAGTGCCTAAAAGGATGGCAGCATTGCAACGTTGTATGGCGACGCTGATTTTTGGCCATAGAATTGACTAGCTGTTCACGTAAAGACATTTTTTTTTGAAGTGAAAACTTCTTTAGCGGCGCTGTGTACTTTTTTTGGAATGGGTAAAAACTTCTAAACTCGCGTCAGGTCACGTGACCCTGATCGAAAATTCGTAAGACGTAAAACGTAAGACGCGCGTTGTTGAGGACAGCGCCATCTATGCACATCGGGAAGAACTACGAGGGCCTCGCGTACTAACTACGTAGTTCATCCAACAACGACGAGATGGCGCTGAACCACGGATATATAACTGACGACGAGCTCCATGCGAGCGGCTTGCTTCTCTTACCACTGCCGCGACCAACACCACGAACTGAAGTCTATCCTGTGTGCTTATTTGTAAATCTGAATAAATTCCTTTCACGAGAAGAATAAACCAGTCACTTTGGTCATCATACCTGATTTGCAAAAAACCCTATAAAATAAGGAACACACCTTAACACGCGTGTTTTGTTTATAAGACGATTCACAAAATACACTCGTAATTGTTCAAGTTTTCACTTCTGTCGGCACTACCGGAGTGCCAGTGTTTTTTTATTTATCATGTTTAGATAACGATTACCAACCACTACGTCTGCGGAGTTTCACTAGCTAATTTAATTTAACCCTGTTATAGAGGTATGAGGAACAGAGTGTAAAGTTCACTCATACTCTATAGAAAAGGGAGGATCCTCCGACCAGACAGGTGTTGTGTCTGGCGGGCAACTGCCCGTTGACTCATGTCGGGCCGTTGTATCTATGCTAGTTGCGCGGTAAACTCTGCTTGCGCGATGCAGAATTTGCGTGACGTCAGTATGACGCGTTATTTGCATGTGGCGTTGTAGATACCGCTACACTGTATATTAAGCTAATACGTGTTTTAAATACCCTTCTTATAGAAATAATAATTAAAACTTTACGCCATACTTCCAGTAAACTTGTAACAATATTTTATTACTATCAATAAATTTCATTGGTCTCTTCATAAACCAAGAAAACTATACGATTTATAAATGTTCTAACGATATCCAAGATGGCGGAGTAATGTGGCGTTAAATAGAAAATATAACAAAGAAGTAACAGCTAAGTAAATAATACTGTGTGTAATGAGAAAACTCCATTAGCTCCTACGGAGTGCAGTGGTTAAGGAACGCTGAAGGTCAACGCTTGACCTTTCTTTCATGTTCTTGTAAATGGTTTTAATCTGATTATTTTTTATGAAATGGTATGTTATTTAATTAAAATAATGGGGAAGTATAGCTATAAAATGGTGGCCAAGTGGTAACGGACGCGACTTACGTGTTGTAGGCCGTAGGTTCGAACCCCCGACAGGCGCTTTACTATACGTAAATTATTTCATCGCCACAGCTCTCAAAACAGTCATCGTGAGGAACTCGGCATGTCCTAGAACCAAAAATTCGAAGACATGTGACATCTACCAACCCGCACTGGGCCCTTGAGTGGGATCACGGCCCACTCTCTCATAACGAGAGGGGGGGGCCTGTTTCCCAGCAGTGGGAACATTATGGGATGATTATATTTATCCATACTTGGAGAACGTGGATGAGGCTGGCATAAGAGCTTGGAGATTGGCCCAAGAAAAGAGAGATCTATGCTCAACAAGTCAGCAGTGATGATGATGATGATAAATAGCTAACACGTCATATAACTTGTATTCATGACATGATTTTTTTTTTTTCAAGATGGGAAATCATCAAATGACCTTCCTTTCGCTCTGGGTGGAACGGAAGGGAGTGTCAGACTCTTACTGACTAAAAACCACCCGTGTTCCTTCCTTAGCCCTTTATGTTCCGGGCCAGCGGTAACCCTTTCGGACAATCCCGCTGATTTCATGACATGATTATAGCAGCTGGTGTGAATACGTGGTCTAGAGAAAGTGGTACCTACAGCCCGGCCGCTGGAAGAATGCGTTCCTGCCTCCTGTCAATGTGACAATTCAAGTAGCTAATAAAGATCAAATTCGCAAAACACGTACTGAAATTTCAACATTCTTTGAACATATCTATAGAATACTGTGTGTGTGTGTTATAGGATATTTTATGATAAACTTCCTAGAAAAAATATACAGTATGTATTAACTACGAATTTTTCATATCTATCCCACTCTGGTACGTAACCGTTTAGAGTCCGACATAGATAACTAGAACTAACGAGTCAGTTTCATACATACAAACTAATAGGTACAGACGCCAGCACATCAAGCTACCCGAAACTGTCAAATTTTCCCAATCAACTTTGAACCTTATGCTTTAGTGATAAAGTTGAAAATCTATTAAAGAAATTTGACAGATTGTAGTAGCTTGATGTGCTGGCGTCTGTACGTTAGACAATTGAATGTTCAATATCGTTACAAAAACTCGCTTCCCTTCCGTTAGCCTAAATTTCTAAGGTCAGAGTCGTTCACTCACAATCTAAATCATTCTGAAGGATATTGCAAATCGATTGCTTCATATGTTCGAGAAATTTCTCTGCGCAATGAATTTTGTAGAACTGTCGCAGTGAAAGACATTGCTACTGTTATTGAGTTACGCAATTACCCCGCAGTCCTCACCCTTTTTTGTGTTCCTTTAACCACAACACTACTAATAAAATCTCTTTGTGAGCATTAGAATTAATTGCCTCTGGAGATGGCAGCGATCCTCGTTTCCAGCCCTTCTTTGTGTTAATCATTAATTATGAAGAGAGGAATGACGGAGGTAGGTTCTTGAATTTTGAAGCGTTTTTGGCCCTTTGGTACGCAGATAGTGTCTGAGGATTTTTAAGTAGATCTTTTCAATAATATTTATGTTTATGTCATGAGGCCTAACAGAATGAACAGTTAACAGACCGAACTGTCAAATTTCTTTAGTTGATTTTAAACTTTATCACTAAAGCATTAGATTCAATGTTGATTGGGAAAATTTTACAGTTTCGGGTTCCTTGATGTGCTGGCGTCTACTGCGACGGGCGTCGATGTCGTTGGAGGCCGCGGCGGGAGAGGAGTGCTAGTATTGCGGTGTGCCGCTCTACCTACCTTCCGCGGCCTTGATGGGGTTGCCACCATCTGATGGCGGACGCGGTGGGGCCGCAGGGGAAGAGGAGTGTTGGTATGACGTCAGCCGCTCTCCCTATCCTCTGCGGTCAAAAATTGCCAGGTGGCGGGGCCAATGACCTGACCTGTCGCAGGGGGACCAATGGTGTCCAGACACGGGGTCATCTGGCGCCCATGTGCTGGTTTGGCCCCTGGGGTGGTCACGGCGTGCTATGTGTTCTGGTGCGCTGGTGATGGGGAGTATTCCCCACAGGGGGGCCCGGTGACGGACAGCCGCGGCGGGTCACGGATGAGTGCTTACGCGTGCCTGTGTCCCCGCCGTAAGCGGCAGAGGAGGACACCGTGGAGTTTTAGTGTGTTAGAGTCCCACATAACTACACTATCTCCCCGTGGTAGTGCAGAATGCATGTACATTTCTCCACGATAAAAAAAAGTAGCTGCGCGGTGCGGGAGGGGTGATAGTTGTCACAAGTTGACAAATCACTGACCTCTTGCATCACGTCACCACACCCCTCCCGCACCGCGCTGCTACCTCAGGCAACGTCTCAGTTAAGCGGTCGGCCTATAGAAGCAGCTGTAAAAAATTGATACGTGTTATTATGAAAGTTTTAGAGAATACTCGTAAGACCAAGGCTGGATTTCTGCGCGGTTGATGGCAATAGAGTCGCTGGCAATAGAGTCGCCCACTGTTAATAGGACTTAAATTTGACTGGCAAAATGTGGACGTAAGTACTAGGGATGTTACGGAGCTTCGGTTCCGATTCCGAAAAGTCGGAACTTCCGATTAATTTTACACCTCCGATTCCGATTTCGGTTCCGATAATTTTGAATCGGAGTTAGACCGAAGTTCGAAACGCAGCGATACACGTGACTAGAGCGCCTACAAAAAAGTTTTAACTTGTCACCAGGGTAATGTTTGTTTATTTTATACACGCTCGCGCTCACAAAGTCTCAGTTTATTGTTTTGTTTGTGGATGTTAGAAGAAATAGAAGAAAGATGTTTTAAGGGGAGGCCCCTTAACACATCTTTCTTCTACTCCGCCCCGGTTCCGGTTCCGATTCCGGTTCCGATTCCAGTTCCGATTCCGGTTCCGATTCCGATCAATCAAATTTAAAACCTCCGATTCCGGTTCCGGTTCCGGTAAAACGACATCCGTAACATCTCTAGTAAGTACTATAGGTACACCTCTGCTTATCCCTTCGAAGAAAACATGCCTTTATAATATGTCTTTGAGAATAGAGTCGAAATCACGAAATTAATATTTAATTGCTTACACCTACGACCTTTGAAGGTAACCAAGAGATCAAAAACCGAGCTTGTGAGTTACACTAAATCGAATTATAGTATAGAAACGCCACAAATAGGAGTACATTTAATTTTCTAACGAAAGCTCCAAAATACGTTGATGTATATATAATTCAAATTACAAAAAGGGTTTGAATGGTATTCTCAGATGTTTAACATAATCATGTAAAATGAGCAGTGGTAGCGGTCGCGTATTAGGAGTTTGTAGGTCGTAGGTTCAAACCCAAGCAGATACTTTACTTTGTGTAAATTCACTATAAAGATAATTCACCATTATGGTGATGAAATAATGGGGCTTTTCGTGAAAATTTTCGACACCAGGTGGCACCACTTTGACAAGAGATCTTCCATTTCGACAATGAATATAAAATATATGATGACGTCCATTATTCGATTCATTCATTCGTTCATCATTCAGTCATGACTAAAGAAAATATAGGCTCTTTGACAGATGCCTGGACCTGATGTGTCAGTGCTGCCACCTAGCGAACGTCATTTCAGAAAACCCTCATTTACACAAAGTTCACCGTTCACCGTTTTGGGAGCATTATTTGCTCTCAAAACGGTGAAGGAAAACATCGTAAGGAAACCGGCATATCCTAAAACCAGAAATTCGAAGACACGTGACATCTACCAACCCGTCCTAGCCCCGTGTGGTGGATTACGGCCCACTCCCTCTCACAGAGAGGAGGCCTATGTCCCAGAAGTGGGCTATAAGCTGATTATGTAAGTAAAATTAATGAATTAGATCGAAATTCGTAGTTGTTTGAACAAATGGGAAAGTTCGTGATGAATTTCAGTGGAAAATTCAATGTTGGAAACATGATTGTATTTCATAAATTGTTACTTAGGTTAAAATGTGTCTGTATTTTATGTTGAAAATACGGCAATAAATCTAATTATTATTAATGTATATTTAATCAAATTGCTTTTATATTTTGCACAGTTCAATGTTTTAGATGTGTTTTTGCTTGTATGTTAGTGTGTATTTATTTATTGATGTAAATGTTTTTGACTGCCCCGTTGGTCTCGTGGTCGCAAGCGCGAATGCTGTGCATGGGGTCCTGGGAAACATCTTTTCAACATAGGCGCCACGGACAGCCCCCTCTGCAGGGGCTGCCTTGATGCCGAGGAATCAGCCGCCCACGTCATCCTGGATTGCGTGGCCGTGGCTTCTCAACGTGAAGAAATCCTCGGAACAATGAGGTCGCTCCGCGAAGCCTGTGAAGCTCCCAGGAAGCTTCTGTGCTTCTGGGCGGAGCTAGGCTGGCTCTGTTAGCCAGAATCCCCACGCACAACGGACCGAATGGGAGTCTAAGTGCGGAAAAGGGAGTCCTATCATCATCATCATCATCATGGGGTCCTGGGTTCAATTCCCAGATTGGGCAAAGTGTTATTGGGTTTTTCCATTAGGAATTTCTCAGTAGCTGCCCGGAGTTTGGAAGATGGCGGTGTGATACCCCCGTGCGTCAGAAAGCACGTAAAGCCGTTGGTGCTGCGCCAGATCTCTCCCCGGTCGTGTCAGATTGCCGTCCCATCGGACTATGAGAGTAAAAAGGAACAGAGAGTGCACCTGTATTTGCGCAGATACTTGTGCACTATAATATCTCCTGCGTACCTGGCAGCCCTTTGCGATAGTCCGACCAGATAAGCTCTTCTCTTGAAACGAAATTTCATGATGCCAAGGATAGACAGAGATGGCGAAACATCGTCAGGGAAAAGATGTTTTCAAGGGAGGATCACGACCCTCAGTAAGGAGGAGTACGACTTGAGGAGGAGGACCTGGCTAATCTTCGTTGAGATTGGCCACCGTGACCGAAACCAGTCAGGGGATTTTTATTATTAAGTATGTAAAAGTAACACTCGCTGCAATGGCTCTTTCTTCAAAGCCCTTTAC
The DNA here is from genome assembly GCA_927399505.1 of Luperina testacea. Classification (NCBI taxonomy): domain Eukaryota; kingdom Metazoa; phylum Arthropoda; class Insecta; order Lepidoptera; family Noctuidae; genus Luperina; species Luperina testacea. Next base: position 6,194,231 of record OV656777.1, on the reverse strand, counting down.
TAAAGGCTCTTCCAGATATGGCCCTGCATTGTTATACTCACATAAAATCCTAATAATATCATATTTGGACTTTAAAAAAGACTATGACCTCGGAGTTTGTTTCGGAATTTCTTCTCAAGGATCAGTCAGCAACGAAATGCGCCATCGAGTTTTTAAAACATTGACCAACATAATATTGACGTGTAGAAAAAGTGTCTTAAAATTTCTACTTACATAAATAAACATTTCACTTCATTTCATCACATCACATACCACCAGGAGTAAGTATTTTCTCGAGGTTAGTGACAGAAACGAATCGCTGCAAAACGACTCCACGTAGGCTTTTCTGCCCCCCCCCCCCCCCCCTTAGAGAGTAATTTAAGCCCGCGTAGGCGCGAAGGGGCGAGGCGACTTGCGAGCTGAGGAGCAGGTGGGTGTAAACCTTGCCGCCGCGGCTGGTTAGTGGTTTACTTGCATGCTGCATGCTTGCTTGGATGCTGCATGCTTGCTTGCACACATGGTATCATTATGGTTAACACCCCGATTCAGAGCAACCTGACTCGCATAGGTTAGGTTAGAAGGCTAACTTATATTAACTGATCATTATATCAAATAAAATTATACTTTCAGTAGTTATATCTTGTAAATATTAGAGGTTATGTAATTATAGTATATATTACTTACCCATAATAAAGTTTACGTCCTACTTGGTTCAAAATTAATCATTTTGGATTTAAGCGAATTGTTGTTGATTTTATGTAGGTATTTTTTTTTTTACTTTCACGCGCTGTATACCTTCTTTTATCTACATTCCTATCGCAGGTATGCTGGAAGAGATTTCTTTCGATATAAGCATCACCTTTGTAACTATTTTTCTGTTCTTTTTTTCTTGTCTGTTTATACAGAGTCAAATTTCATTAGCTAGCGAAACTCTGCTGACGTCATAGGTATGGATATCTAATCATCACTTGGGTATTAGCTAGCGAAACTCTGCTGACGTCATAGGTATGGATATCTAATCATCACTTGGGTATTAGCTAGCGAAACTCTGCTGACGTCATAGGTATGGATATCTAATCATCACTTGGGTATTAGCTAGCGAAACTCTGCTGACGTCATAGGTATGGATATCTAATCATCACTTGGGTATTAGCTAGCGAAACTCTGCTGACGTCATAGGTATGGATATCTAATCATCACTTGGGTATTAGCTAGCGAAACTCTGCTGACGTCATAGGTATGGATATCTAATCATCACTTGGGTATTAGCTAGCGAAACTCTGCTGACGTCATAGGTATGGATATCTAATCATCACTTGGGTATTAGCTAGCAAAACTCTGCTGACGTCATAGGTATGGATATCTAATCATCACTTGGGTATTAGCTAGCGAAACTCTGCTGACGTCATAGGTATGGATATCTAATCATCACTTGGGTATTAGCTAGCGAAACTCTGCTGACGTCATAGGTATGGATATCTAATCATCACTTGGGTATTAGCTAGCGAAACTCTGCTGACGTCATAGGTATGGATATCTAATCATCACTTGGGTATTAGCTAGCGAAACACTGCTGACGTCATAGGTATGGATATCTAATCATCACTTGGGTATTAGCTAGCGAAACTCTGCTGACGTCATAGGTATGGATATCTAATCATCACTTGGGTATTAGCTAGCGAAACTCTGCTGACGTCATAGGTATGGATATCTAATCATCACTTGGGTATTAGCTAGCGAAACTCTGCTGACGTCATAGGTATGGATATCTAATCATCACTTGGGTATTAGCTAGCGAAACTCTGCTGACGTCATAGGTATGGATATCTAATCATCACTTGGGTATTAGCTAGCGAAACTCTGCTGACGTCATAGGTATGGATATCTAATCATCACTTGGGTATTAGCTAGCGAAACTCTGCTGACGTCATAGGTATGGATATCTAATCATCACTTGGGTATTAGCTAGCGAAACTCTGCTGACGTCATAGGTATGGATATCTAATCATCACTTGGGTATTAGCTAGCGAAACTCTGCTGACGTCATAGGTATGGATATCTAATCATCACTTGGGTATTAGCTAGCGAAACTCTGCTGACGTCATAGGTATGGATATCTAATCATCACTTGGGTATTTGGTGTTTTCTTTGGAGGCAATGACCGGACCTGGTGTTGTTACTTGAAGTATGAGTTGAAAAATTTATATTGTTTTTGGTTTTATCGTGTTTAGATACTTACATAAATGTTGATGAATAGACAAAATGAAATACGTTGCCATTCTGTTTCCCAGTTCATCTCATAAAAGGTAAACTAAAACTTGAACATATATTTGAAATGGATTTCCAATTTCCTGTGTGTAACAACATTGTTTCAACATCCATATTTGGAAAACAAATACCTTCCATTTATATAATCTTGAATTTGGTAAAGGCTTACCGGCTTTATGGGATTATAACTTTTGAATAAGCAAATGGGTCGAGTCACTTGTCGTAGGTACATTGATTTATTTAGGTATAGGTACCGGTTTCATAGTGTGGGAGTCTGACATTAACATGTTTATTTTAGGTACACATATATAATTATATAAGGTCCCATTAAAATAGATGGACAAACTTTTAGAAATCATTCCGACCACCAAAATAAGGACGATGGTACAAAAATATATAAGAAAAACGCACAGATACTTACAAGAAAAATAATCAGCTAACCAAAGTACACTACATTACATTAGGTCAAAAAAAAAGGTCAAAATAAAATCACTTTAATCAGTGTATTTTTTTTTATAGGATATCTCTAGTTAGACGTACTGAGCGCTGTGATATTTGTCCATCTATTTTAATGGGACCTCAATTAATTCTCATTTTTCCTAAAAATATTATTGAACACTCTAATATAATGACTGCGCCTTTTTATGAACCTCAAATACTTTGTATTTAGGGGTCCTTACTACTAAATAGAATATAAATATGTAGGTAAATGCTCTTTATTATGTACACCATGCAAATTGCAGACATTATCTAAATGTAGGAATGCCAAGGCCTTTTCTCAACTATGTTGGGGTCGGCTTCTAGTCTAACCGGATGCAGCTGAATACCAGTATTTTACATGGAGCGACTGCCTCTCTGACCTCCACAACCCAGTTACTGGGTAATACGATACCCCTTGATAAGACTGGTTGTCAGACATTCAGGCTTCTGACTACCCGTAACGACTGTCAAAGATCCACGAATGACAGCCGGGACCAACGGCTGAAACTCGGAAACGTTGAAATTTAACACAAATGAAATCAATAATAATTAAATGTGACGCAATGGGCGGTCTTATCGCTAAGAACGATTTTTTAAAGACAAACTTTAGATGGATTAAAAAGCGGAAGGAGACACAATAGTTTAGGTAGTCAATGGTGTACCAAAATAAGAATAAAAATAATGTAAGTTACTCCGACCAACTAGGTCGGGGTACCCTAACATAGTTACTGCGACCAACTGTGAGAAAATGCTAAAGAGTTATAAAGGCTCACAAATGAAATAAATTGTGCAACATTAGAAGCGCAAAAAGTTTTTTAGAGATTCATTAATTTTAAAAGTTTCATTAGTTAAAGCGTCCATCATAAGAAGGTCAATACGTTTTTAGAGGATCAGTTAATTATATTTCCCTTAATTTTATAAGCATTAATTTTACCAAGCGGTATCTTACCCAGTTATTGGGTTGTGGAGGTCAGATAGGCAGTCGCTCCCTGTTCTTCTTAGAGTGTCGATAGCCATCTAAATGGGCTCGGCCCATAATTCGGCTACTTTTTTGGCGCCATCACTAGCGTCCATCAGTTCCTGTAACGTGCAGATGTCAGGACGCGAAGGACACGATATCAAGTGTCCCATCGTTTGTGGAACAGCACCACATTTACACTCCCTGTAAAATACTGGTATTCAGCTGCATCCCGTTGGACTGGAAACCAGTCCCAAACTATTTGGGAAGAGGCAAGGCAGATGATAAAGCACTAATCTATCTACAAGTTGCTCTACAGATATATTATTTTAATGTAGTTCTAGAAATTGCGAGATGTAGCGAATTTATTAGAAACTAGCAGTGCCCCGCGGTTTCATTCGCATAAGTGTCGACCCCGTTTGAAAGACACGTGGCGCCATCTATTATCATAATAACATTATTGTTGTTTTCCTCGGGAACTGCACGTTTTTTCGGGATGAAAGGTACCCTATGTCCGTTACTGTACACCTGACAACGTATATGCGTAATTTCAAGATGATCGGTTCAGTGGTTTAGGCGTGAAAAGGTAACAAACAAACTTACTTTCGCATAATATTAGAAGTTAGGTTATTATTACGTGAATTTTCCCGTAAGGAAAACATTTCGAGGAAACCCACTCTCTCGTACTAAATTCTCTCACACGTGTTGTCCTGTAGAAATGGCGAGAAGTTACGCCTGCTATATTAAGATTAATATCGAGGATCAAGAACACGAGCGGTTTCATCTGTTTATAAGTTTTAGGGCCTTAAGAGCCATTTACACTGGCCCTATCAGAATACCTGAATAAAAATAAAAATAAAAAGTGATGTGCTGCCGTTTTGGCCTCGCACATGCCTTAATTTTTTGTTTTTAATGTAACTTTTTTAGTATTAAATGCTCCATTTTTACTATTTGTATTTCCTGTATGTGTGCCAAATAAAATATTTTTCTTTCTTTCTTTTACACGATGCAAATTACCTGCTTGCCTGTGGCATGCAATACATTTGAAGAAACAAATCGATATATCTCTTAGCGATAAGACCGCCCATTGTGTCACCTGTACAGTTTCTATATTTATGTCTGTAATTTATATGATGTACATAATAAAGAGTATTCTATTCTAATGTAAAAAAATCTACTCATTTTAATAATTAACAAATTAATCTAATCATTTTTAACCTACTTCTAATGGTCGTATAGAAATGAAACTTTGTATGTATATGTAGGTTCGGATGACAAAACTGTAATTTGGTATTTTGGAACTGATCTGATGATAAGTACGCTCCACGCTTTTTTAATTCAATTTAAAAGTTGCGTGATAAAAGCGTTTTTTAGCTTTTTTAAACTATTTTTTTTAATTACCTATTCTTTTCAAATAAAAGATTTGACTTATACTTTGACTTGGATTTAACGTTACTATGAACTCGAATTTTATTTATTGCCAATAAGCTAGCCAGATTTATTACAAAAACTGAGAATACATTATTTTTAAGGCCTCTGATCTTAGCGGACTTTTTTACCCTACTAACTAATCACCCAAAATAAAAAGAGTTTTTATGAAAATTTAAAGCACTTGTACGACTTCGGTAGCCTTCGGAAAACTGTCAAAATAGCCTTAATTTTATAAATCCGAAAAAGGTATTTGAACGGTGACGGTAAAAATATTCATTACAGCTCCCTGGTTCCGGTATACAATCTGTTATACCTAAGGGACGCCTGATCTGACATGTGGGATTACCGATTTTCATAATCATTGTCCCAATTTATGTTGGCTTGTGGGCGGATGGAGTTCATTCGGTTCTCGAGGAGGAAAAATTTCCAAGCCAGTAGATACGAGGGAATATTTTGAGACATAGGCAAAACATCACCTACCTACTTCATATGCTAAGAGCATATGAAGTAGGTAGGTGATGTTTTGCTTTTTTATAGCTTATTATAATGATCCTCCTGCCCTAATCCCAATTGATTGGTCCTCATGGGGAGGGGGAGCCCACGAGCAACTTAGTTGCCCAATAACTTTTTTGTCCCTGCCGCTGTCTTTTTGCTGAGATTTGTACGATGTGCACATGGAAGCGACAGCAACACTACATTTTCGTAAAATTTTGTCGCCGTACATCCAATAGACGTTCAGGTTAAGATCTGGTTCAGGTTAGGGTCACGTTCCACTTAACAAGTTCGTGCACGTGATGAGGAAATCAGATTCTCCAAATTGTGACGTGTGTGGTGTAATTGAATACGTTCATCACCTGTTGGTGGAATGTGTACGTCACGAGACGGATCGAGAGTTCTTTATATGAAATTTCTACTTGAGCAGAACTAATGTGGGTATGTTCCACGTGATGTTGTCCTCTCCTTTGTCTGAAGCCGCTAAAGCGCTGTTTATGTTATTTAGTCGTAAACCATAATTTTATAAGTAGATGTATTTTAGTTTAAGTTAGGGTACGATGGAATTGAAATGTATAAAAATTCCTTAAATAAACAGAAATAAAAAAAAACAATAGACGTGCGACAGTTGAGTCGCCGGCCCGCGGACAAAAGTCTCCCAGCTGTCGTGTCGTTACATGCGCGCACTTTCATACAAACCCGTAGACTTGATGTGAGAGACAAATTAGTTGCGGAGACAAAAGTTGCTCGTGCCTTAATAGTTACCAGCCAAAATAAACAGTTGTAGGTTTTGAGTAAAAGCTCGTTTTGACAAAGCAATTTATTTTAGCTTCCTAGTTTCTGCCCGCGACTTTGTCCACGTTAAATTTCGGCTCCCTAGCCACTGCGTCGTATCCTATAGCCCGCTTGCGATATTTACCTCTTTTTCGCTTAGCGTTCTTTCAGACTTTTTCTTTTTGCTCGGCTCCTAAGCGTTGTAGCGTGATATTAAATAGCCTTTAACCTTCCACAAAAATTGGGCTATCAATTGCAAATAGTTTGCTTTTAATCCGACTGGTAGTTCCAGAGATTGGCGCGTTCAAACAAACAAACAAACTCTTCGGCTTTATTATTAGTAATAATAATGGATTCAATGTCGAAACAACAAGGAAAAAGATTACCGTACCTTATAAACAATTACGTGCAACGTTCTCGCTCCGTTTTAGTAGGCCTTGAATTTGTACGTCAGCAATTCCAAGGCCCAAGGTTGGCCTTGGGCCTTGGAATTGCTATATCAAATCGAATAACCAACTATTTGATCCAATATTGGCCGTGATTGTCCAACATGTAAGCCAAGTAACATCTGGACCCTCATAATGTTTATTGATGTCAGCAGCGTCTGTAATGGATTTCATAGGATTTAGTGACCGCTTTCACGGCTTAATGTGTTTCATTTAATTATTTTGCGCAGCTGCTTTTTTGTATGTAATAAGTACCTAAGTCTGTTAAAGCTAAGTGAGATTACATTATTTATTTGTTTTTGTAATACATTACATAAGCGTTCAATAATAAGAGGTTTTAATAAAAGATCAATACGAAATCCAGTCATTCTGGACATCTAACATTTTACGTAAAATTTTCTAGAATGTTTTGTGGACTGACTAAGAAGATACCCCTGCTTCATTTACTTGAAGTGAAGCAGCAATTTTTGCCTTATAAGGCTGTAAAATCTTAAGAATACTCTTAAGATTTTACAGCCTTATAAGGCAAAAATTGCTGTTGAGTTAATACTAACTAATAAAACGAGACAACACAAAAACAAAAATTGCGCATGCAGGACGTGATAGAAGTGAACTTCGTAAAAATAAAGAATGAGAGAGATTTAGTGTGAGGGACAGAGAGAGAAAGTTATATCTTACTTCTCCCTCGTGTAACGAAATGTGCCTCAACGTGACGCGTCCTTGAAATTTCTCTCTCAATGCTTGGTCCCAGTTATCAAATCGCCGCCTAAAAAGTTTCAAATAAAAAAAAAATCTAAAAATTCTCATTTGCCTAGACAGGCACTCATAATAACAATGCTTTTCAGAAATAAGATTATTACAATAATAGAAAAGTACTTCACTCTTCCCAATAAAAAAAAAACATTAAAAAACGAACCCATTCTAAAAATTCAACAAATAATTGAACGCAAAAAGCTTTCAATAGCCGCGCTGCCATTGACAATTTTCATCGTTTATTTTTCCGCCATTTATTTCCTGGAAAGTGAAGATTCGTAGATAATAGGAGTGCCAACAGTATGATAAAAAAATGGCGCTATTGTTACGGAGTTTCGAAAACTAAAAAAGGTATGATTAAGTAATTAAAAACGCAGTGTCCTTTTTTGATTGAGTACTTAGCTTTTGACAAATAAAAATAAAAACAGTCGGTTCACCGTTATTTTACCTCTGAAGCACAGTGATCTTTATTTTGTTTGCAATAAGGTTGTTATTGGTTTGCTGTCATTGACAAGCCTGCAAAATCACAGTAATCTTTATTATCATTACAATAATGTTGCTATTGGCCATTGGGTCGCTGCTGTTAGAGGTAAATTTCTAGAGGTATACCAAAATGTAAAAACCCATTTTTAATTACTTTAAAAACATACCCATTAAATGTTAACTTCGACGTTAAAAAGAATTCGTTAATGTGCGCCGTGAAAATTTAATTTATATTAGTTTTTAAGCAGCGCCTTATTCAGTGCCGTAACATAATGTAATGCCGTAAAAAGGAGGCTCAATTTTTTTTTTAATGTACAGATAAACTTTTTACAGGTGTATTAATTAAAAAAGTGTTCATTATTAGAAGGTCAATACGGTCCTAATTATGATAAAATATTATTGAAGACATTCCTGTTTCTGGAATCTGCCTCAAATTACTTACCACAACATTCTTTGGAAAAAAAATCTTCAATTTTCTGATCCTTTACATAATATTTTGTTCGCAACATTTCTCTCTTCAAAATTATATGTTTTGTTTCGAAAATAATACACAATCTGTCATTTAAATTAAAATACAAGAAACAAGATACTCGCCTCATTAGTTTTAATAAAGGCTTAGGATTCCTTTGTTAATTGGAACCTTTTTCTAATTGCATCGGATGAACTGACCGTCTTTTACAAACGCCTAAAAATTTTTATCAAGCAATAGTTTTTTTTTCACATAAACAGCTGGTATTCCCCGAAGGTTTTGGCAGAGATGCACAAAAGTCACAGTCAAAGCATTTATTTCAAATAGGCACTTAAAAGGCACTTTGAACGTCAAAAATTACAATAAAATAGAATTGATTCTAGTCGCCCCTTCCAAAATGTAGTTTTCGTATGGAGGAGAATGGGTAAGAAACTCCACTGTTACTCTTACACCTAATAGTATACTCATATATCCTTCTATATCCTTCTTTTTCTTCATAGATCCTTCCTTTTCTATAGAGTATGAGTGACCTTTAGACTCTGTTCCTCATACCTCTATAAATATATTGGTCGAACACATCCGTCATTATTTTCAAGTTTGTTCGTGTTAGGTATTATATTATTCAAGATGTCCTTTTGTCAATTATTATTGTTGGTTGATTTTGGTGTTGAAATTTTTGTTGAAATTTTGTGTTGGCTCGTTAGCTCCCCACTTTATTATTTATTTCATCTGGCAACCTTACCTTAATGTATGAATAAAATTGAACTTTCAACAGCACGTTAGCTTTATGATTAAGTAGGTACTTAATATTATATTCTTCTTGTCAAAATGTGAAAGGTCAGAAATCTTTTATATGAAAAATTCTTCGTAATACGCAATCGAAGTTGTTTCAATGTATTGATGAAATACTTTAATAAGTTTTATATGAAAGCCAATTTATTCGTTAATTACCTGTTTTGGGAAAATCTGCTAAAGTTTATGATTATAATTTTGTGTTGAATTTCTTGAGTTCTTCAAAGCGATTGGTCGGCAAAAAGTTACTCAGACTCAAAGCATTTCAAATAAACCTATTACAAGCACTTTTGAATTGTTAAGGTGTTGAGCTATGGAAAAGAACGGACAAGAAATTCCACAGACGCTCTTTTAAATCAAATATTGTTAAAAAATACTTATATATTTACATATATATTGTTAAATTAACGAGTCTTGTGATTTGAAGGTAAATAAATATTTTGTAAATGGTCATAATTTATATAGCTTCGCTTGGCTTGGCTTGGCTTTAGTGCTAGATATATAATTTTAGGCGTTGGCATTAAATACCGTACATGAAAAAAAAAAGAAGCCAAGTACGAGTCGGAGCCGCACCCGAAAGGTTCCATACATACCACTGTACAATAAATATTTAACACTAAATGGTTTTTATAATACTTTAGTAAAAAAAAAATCATCACCACTGCTCTCAAAACGGTTAAGGAAAACATCATGAGGAAACCGGCATGTCTTAGAACCAAACATTCAAAGACATGTGACATCTACCAACCGGCACTATGCTTGTGGGGTAAATATATGCCCTACTCCCCCGCTCATGTAGAGGAGGCCCGTGACCCAGCTGTGGGTACAAAAAAAAAAACAGTGGCACTCCGGGAGTGCCGACAGATTTGATAACTTGAACAATTACGTGTGTATTTTGTGAATCGTCTTATAAACAAAACACGCACGGTACCGGCTACGGCCATCCGTCTTACGAATTTTCGATCAGGTCACGTGTCCTGACGCGAGTATAACATTTTTTACCCATTAGAAAAAAGTATACAACGCCGCTAGACAAGTTTTCACTTCAAAAAAAAAACGTGGAAAAGAACATGTATGGGGACCCCCTTTAATTTTTTACTTTATTATTATTTTGTTCTTATAGCGGCCATAGTAGTTCACACTCTGCCATGTGAAAATATCAAGTGTCTACCTATTACGGTTCAAAAGATACAGGCCTGTGACAGACGGAAGGACAGTGGAGCCTTAGTAATAAGGTTCCGTCGGCACCCTATGTAGCTACGGAACCCTAAAAATGTAGACAATGTTTGAAAATGTGAGATTGGTGTTTGCTAACAGTCACTATGCTCGTAGGTACGGGAAAACTTCTAGTGCAAAGCAAATGTTTGGGTAAGAAAAACATGGCAGTTTATCCTGGCTCTATGGTTGCGGCAATTATAGTCAACAGTAGCAACATTATGTTCTCTTTGTGTCTAAATTCAAAGCTCTCCTGCGCAGTCATTTAAACAAACATTTAACTGGCTAATGTCATACTTAGTTAATTATGCTTATTGTAGTTACTTTGTACGTTTATTGTTATTTGTGTAAGTCAGTGTTTTGTTTTTTTTAGACTTCATTCAAAGTTGGTGTAATTTTATATAAATTATGATGATTTTTTATGATGTATGTAATTATATAATTTATTTTGATTTGTTTGTGACTAAAATATAACAACAGCATCTCCGAATGGTCGAAGGTCGAATGAAGGGTAAGCTACACTTGCCGAAGTGACCGTTCTCCTATCGAGACCCCCCTCCCCCCTCCCGTTGGTCCCGGCTGCCATTCGTAGATCTTTAAAACAGTCGTTAAGGGTATTCAAAAGCCCAAAATCAGACCACCAGTCTTACCAAGGTGTATCGTGTTACCCAGTAACCGGGATGTGGAGGTCAATAGGCAGTCGCTACATATAAATTACTGCCGGTCGATTCTGTAAAAATCTCACCGTGAAAACTTAGGTGAAGTGAGTTTGTTTTTGCTAGGAACTGACACTATTGACAGCTCACTCCACGCTCACTTCACTTGCGTTTTCACGGTGAGATTTTTACAGAATAGCAACGCTGGTATTCAGCTGCATCTGGAAGCCGACCCCAACATAGCTGGGAAAAGTCTAGGCAAATTGAAACGGGTAATCCGACCCCAACCGGTTTGCTTCTAGAAATGGAATAATTCTAACAATTTCCTTCGTTATTAAGTCTTGATGGAGCTTAAAGGACACAGAGTAGAAAATTGTAGTTTTGTTTTTCCAGTATGATAACTTTCACGTAGCACTGCGTTCGTGTAATGCTACCAACAACTATGGCTACTCAATAACAAAATCAGAGGGGTATTTCTCGTAATTTTAAGAATATTCAGTCTGATTTCAGTCTCAATCAGTCAAAAGTACCTCTAATTTCCCTACATTTTGACAAGTTTTTGACATTTGTTTGTCGCCGAGATGAGACTGGATTTTGAACGTTTTAAATTACGAGAATTAGCCTTCTGATGCAGACCACAGTTTCAATTAAAAAAAATCGCGAAATAAAATTTTCTTATTTTTTTTTGCGATTTGCAGGTCAGTTTGAGGGTGTAAGTATCAAAATTTTATTTTCAATCGTAACAAATATATATTGACAGTATTAAAAATATCAATGGCATGATTTCATTAAATGTTCATTTAATAGGGTGAACTTAGAGAGTTGTATTAATGATTTTAATGATTATATCTATGACATATTTGTTATGGTCGCGAATCAAATATTAATCAACATACAACCCGACACTGATCCGCAAATTGCAAAAAACGTAAGAAAAATTTAATTACTTTACTATTATATTAAAGTGTTTACATAATTTAAAAGCTAACAGTCTTAAAATAATAATAATAATATTTACAGGTATATAAAACGGGGGGAAATAATCAAAGGGCATCAAAAAATTCTTCCGCGTCGATGTTAACAGGAAACGTGCCCAAAAGGCCAAAGTATCAGCATTGCCACGTTGTATGGCAATGCTGATACTTTGGCCAAAAATAGGCCAGCCCTCTGGTCACGTGAAGAGTTGACCAACCGCTTGGCGACGTCTCGAAATACTAAGTGGGCATTTCTTGACTATCTGAATTATTTGACTTTAAACCGACATTATCAAAGCTATGCATATTTCCTTCTGCCAAATTTTTGTGTAGAAAACGTTCAATAATAAAGAACACCGCACAGCTTATAACACCCCATGACTTTACCTTAAGGCCGCTCTCTCGAAAAAAGCTTGAAAAAAGCATGCAGATGAAGCTAGTTTTTGTCGGCATTTACAGAGAAATTACATCTGAAAAAAATCCTTAGTAATCTTCATGATATAATACGTAATTTGGTTTAGCCATAATTTTTCTACCGGTATCACATAATTTAAAAAAAAATCACCAAATCACCTCCAAATCATTGAGATGAAACCGTTTTACTCCTTCATTTTTTATCAAAAGAGTGTAAAAAAATATATCTACATCTTTGCAATACAAAGGAGAATAATTTGGTTTTGTTACTTTTTTAAAATATGTATTATTTTTATGATAATAAATTAAAAAGGCCTCTGAATAAAGGACTGCGTCTACATCACCCCCGCACTCGTCCATAAATTTAGTGCGGGGCGCATCGTGTTGCTAGGTGGACGTATGTCGCGTTGCGAGAACTCCGCACTACGAAATAAAATCGTAAAATATTACTGCAAAAACAAAAAGTGTACCTACCCAAGCAGGGTTTTATGAAACTTATGCGCTGTCCATTACTCTGTGTACATAGGTACTGTTTATAAAATACCTACCTCATTCAAACGAAAGTCGTAAGTACTAGTAGTGAATGATCACAGAAGGTCCACGTCCACGAAATGATTCAGCCAATATTATAAATTTTACTTTTCGGTGCCTAAGTAAAGTCTATTATTCTGATGCGTTGCGATTATTTGTGACATATTGTGACACAAAATTGAAAATGCTCCTAAAGTAGGTATTAATTATGATTATAGGTTACGTACTTGCTAATAATTTGTCAATTTATTGATTACCGGCGTAATTATTTTCAAATAAAAAAATCAAATCAAATCATTTATTTGCATAAAACAGGTTCAGTGGATGTTAAAAAAGGTCAAATGGTACACTGTTAATAACCATATAAGGTGTGCAAATATAAAACAAGAATGTTAACTGTTAATTTCACTATTCAATAAAGTACGGACGCCAAGCACATCAACCTACCCGAAACTGTCAAATTTTCGCAATCAACTTTGAACCTTATGCTTTAGTGATAAAGTTGAAAATCTATTAAAGAAATCTGACAGATTGTAGTAACTTGATGTGCTGGCGTCTGTACAATGTCATTGAAAATAAAATTATCGTAAATACAGATCAGTCAACAAAATAAGGAATTAAAAATAATAATGTCATACAATAGTAAAAAGTAGTAGTTCAATAGTATATGTATATGTATATACAGGCTGGATTTTTTTAACCTCACCTAGAGGGCAAGTACTCTAAACACTGGAGATAGCAAATTTTACTCAAAGGAAAATCCCTTCATTAAAAAAAAAAACAAATCTGCATTCAAAGATTTTCGAAAATTCGCTTGCCGCTCTCGGGAATCGAACCGGCTAAAATCCGAAAAAATAATACCCTGTACTTTTATGGCATCAATCGATAGGGTCAATCATAAGGATCAAATCTCTCTATGGCAGATCGAAAGTCGAATACTTTTTACTCGAATTCTAACGTCGCGGGTGACATCAATCAATCAATTAAATCAGCCTATCGCAGACCGCGGGTGGCACAGACTACATAAAATTAGAAAAACAAATTGGTAGTCATGTTTTTTATTATAATTATCACTTATCATTACTATCCATGTGGGCTAAAGTGGGTCAATAATATTATTCAACTAATTAAATCAATTAAATAAATCATTACCTATACGTATTGAATCAATTGGTTCTACCAGAGAAGTTGAAGGTGATTCTGTTGATTTGGATGTGAATGTATTTATTTTTTTACAAATTATGAACCTATATTTTTGTTTTACTTGTAAATATATGTATAACTGCATTCATTTTAGGAACAAGATGATTTGGGCATTCAAAAACTACGGTCTCTATTGGATGACATGGTGACTCACAAGCATCTTGTAAGGTCTGTCGAAGAACTTGAAGATTATTCAGCTGAATTTTAGTTATAATCTATTTGTTTATAAAAAATATAACAAATAATATGACATACACTAGTGATAATTATACTACTTATACCTACCTACCTACCTACCCTACCTGCCTACCTATCTACCCTACCTTCCTATCTGCCTTACCCTAACCACCTACCTACCCTACCTACCTACCTACCCTACATACCTACCTACCTATCTACTTACATGCCTACCTACCCTTCTTCTCTTCATAGAAACCTTCCTAAGACTTCAACGAATATTTAAAAAAAAAACGAATTGGTCCAGCCATTCTTGAGTTTTGCGCTTAGCAGCACATTTAGCCATTAATTTTAGTTAAAAAGATACATTAAGTTGTTTACCACATGGCAAGCCAGGCTGATTTATATTAAGGGTATAGCTTCTACTCACGGCCTCGAAAGCTTTTAACAATTTTATTCGTAACCATAGCCCGAAAAGTACATCCATATCAATAGATAATACCTAAATAAACCAAAACTGGACCATTGTATATACAGGGTGTCCCAGAACTCAACGTCAAGCCGAAACGGGGTGACAGGATTGATCATAACCATCACGAGAAAAATCTGAAAAAAAATCTATCCCATGCAGTTTGAAAATTATGGGCATTTTAAGAAAAACCTAGAATTTTGATCAAACTGTAACATTTTTCGGTTATTGTGGTTATTCTTTTTTATTTTTGTTCATTTGAACTTTGGAAACGTAATCCTAAATAACATTTCTAGAATCCCAATAAAAAATAATGACACAATTGCCTCAAGTTTCCGAGAATTGAGACTATTCGTTAAACTACGAATTTAAAATTTTCAAGATTCGTCGACTTTGATAGGCCCTCCTTTAAAAAAAATGTACTAGAGTGCCTTGGCAAGTGGCATTAAAAGTTGGCGCATTTAATAAATGCGTTCACGCAGGTCGGCTACCTTCTCAATGGGCTTATTTATTGTAATAAAAATGTTATTTCTCTATCTGATTTTTATTCTAACAAACCTAAATTAATAGATCAAGATTTTTCATTATTTTACTAACATTTTTCACTTTTTTCACTTTAAAAAAATTGGCGTCACTATCTGTCTCGCTCACTCATGGCAAACATACCCACTATCCATCTCTCTCGTCATTTTGCCTTTAAATTAAGAACCTACCTAGAGCTTGTGCGAATCAAAAACATTTTAACTGAGATAGCAAAAATCGGGTTACTTGAGGTTTTAATTTTTTTACTCTTTTTTATTGTATGGAACTAACAAGTATTGTACCATTTTAGAATTCTGATTAAATGCGCCAACTTTTAATGCCACTTGCCAAGGCACTCTAGTACATTTTTTTTAAAGGAGGGCCTATCAAAGTCGACGAATCTTGAAAATTTTAAATTCGTAGTTTAACTAATAGTCTCAATTCTCGGAAACTTGAGGCAATCGTGTCATTATTTTTATTGGGATTCTAGAAATGTTATTTAGGATTACGTTTCCAAAGTTTAATTGAACAAAAATAAAAAAGAATAACCACAATAACCGAAAAATGGTACAGTTTGATCAAATTTCTAGGTTTTTCTTAAAATGCCTATAATTTTCAAACTGCATGGGATAGATTTTTTTTTATATTTTTCTCGTGATGGTTATGATCAATCCTGTCACCCCGTTTCGGCTTGACGTTGAGTTCTGGGACACCCTGTATATGTGGTACACATAATTATTTACCTTTCACGATGACTTGACCTTCTGTGATTTCGATACTCTGTGAAGAGACTAGGCGAGGCAAACCGTGGTGGCGGCGCACACAACCGCACATTTTCTGTTGCAGGCGGGTAGCGGAGTGGCGCGGAGAAGGGGTCGTTAGCTCCGCCCAAATGCTCAAGGTTATCGGCATTAATACAGGCCTTAATAATCCCATCTAAAACACGGCATGGCTTACCTAAAGACTGTTGTCACGCTGAATATTTTTGCTCTGTCTTATGTAAACCGACACGGAGGTCGTCAAGGAAATAAACCTTAATTTTTATGTATCCTTTTTATTTGATGCGTTTCGTGAAGTAGGTTGCATGTATCGTTTGAGAATTATGTCAACGGTCTGTGGAGATCTGCTATTAAAATGCATGTTCTTTATTCATTAGATATTTTTCTACTTTACAGCCTTGTAAGGTGGATATTATACGGTGGACTTTTTTAGGGTTTCGTACCAAAATGGTAAAACGGAACCCTTATGGTGAGACTCAGTCTGTCTGTCTGTCTGTCCGTCTGTCAGAGCTGGACATCTCAAGAACTACTAATGCTTTCAACTTGAAATTTAGAATAGTTTTGGATGACGTTTGCCCAACTATTTAGCAAATAAGAAAGGCAATATACGTCATCGATAAGTAGCATTATCTTCATTACACTGCTTGTAAATGATTCTAAGGTTACCTTTAAAACAAAACATGAACATGATGTTTATAATAAAACAGCAACAAAAAACTAAAACAGAATCCCCAGCAGCACTTAATTCTCAAACACTTGGCAATTATAACAATTACTTAATTCACGTTTTCGCAAACGTTTTAATTTCTGAGAAGTGAAAGTGCCGTGTTGTAATGAAGTTTAATGGACTTTTTGCGGTTACATAGTGTTGGGACACGCCGAGAATCGAGTTCCAAAAAGAACTGAAATAATGATGCTTACAAAAAGCAATGAATCTATGAACTGAATTATTAGTCTAGTGGTCGCGAGCGCTACTGCTGAGCACGAGGTCCTGGATTTGACTCCCAGGAAGGGCAAAGTGTTATTTTACAATTTAAGACTAAAATATATATATATATATATATTATAAAAAATTATAATATAAATAATATATATATATGTCGGAGTTGGTTGTCATTACAATTGTGGGTAATCAGTAACTTGTTATTTTCTTTGTGATTTTAGTATCAATTCTTGTCTATTAAATCGGAACATAGTTTATTGAGTACTCGGTGTACGCACTAATTGATTTTGGCAACTTATTTCGATAATTGTGGCTAATGGTTTTGTTCAAAATGATTGATGACATGTTACTTTGATTTAGAATGATTTTACTTTGTAAGATTGCCATTGTTTATTTACGTCAATTATTCTTGTCTTATTTGATTGCTTTATAAAGTAAGTCTTATTAGATTTAGCACATTTTTAGTGTTTTGTATCTTGTAAACACGATGACGTACTTCCGTGCGTCATCGGACAGAGTTGTCGTGGAGGGATTGCAAGGTAGGGGCATCGTCCTATAAAAGAGCGTGCAATCGGTTTTAGAGTCAGTCGATCTTCGGATTCGACTCAATAAAGAGCCCTGCTCCCGACAAAACTGTCGGTTTACTTGGTACAGCGCTGCTGTATATTTACATAGCTGTATAGGCTTGCTTATAGCGAGCGATACACTTTGTATTTGGGTGGCTTAGGCTGCTGTACGAACTGTAACCATAAAGGTTTGTTCGTTTATCTATATCGTTACTTATTACTATTTCTATTGTATTTTTTTAAAGTGTAATTGTCTTGTTTATCCCAATAAAATGGGGACTCCAAACCCTGACGATATACCTCTCGGCACTCCTGATCCTACATATATATATTATCAAGTATATAATAAACAAAAAGGAAAAAAAAGAAAAAGGCAAGACCTCATTGGGCATCAAAAATTCGTCCTCGTCGCTATCGTCGCTATCAAGAAAGTTTTAGTGGTATCTTCATAATTGCTTTTTTTTTTTCTATCTTATCAAATTATATTATGTTTTCAACACACTATCTACTTAGCATATATCCTGAGGGATAGCATCTATTTTTCTGATTTTGTTTACTGTAGCCTATATTGTACTTTATTGTTTTTAAAGATTTGCGTTTTTTGTGTTTGGGTCCTGTAAGCCCCTTAATAATAATATATAATTTAAGTCCAATGTTAAGCTAGTATAACTACACTATTGTATTAGGTAAGCCTGTGATGATAGTTGTATGTGTTTTAAAATAAAAAAATAAAAAAAATCAATAGGATAAGTGCCCCACGTTGAATGGCAATGCTTATTCTCTGGGCTAAAAATAGGCCAGCTCTCTGGTCACACGTAGAGCCAACCAACCGCTTGGCGATGTCCCGAAATATTCGATGAGCACTCGGACTCCAAGGCCCTAGGGTTTCAACCCCAAACGGCCCAAACATATAGCTCCCAATAAGGTTGTTACATTTGCGCCAAGTGTTATTGGGTTTTTTCTATAAGGAATTTCGCCCGCTGTCTGGATTTCTTCCCAGCAGTGGATGGCAGTAGGTTCGCTCTCTATTACTAACTTCTTAAACATACTCGTAACTGGCAAAATTTGGGTGTACTATAGGTGCATTTCTGCATAATCCATCGGGGTATACAGGCGTGGCGAGTAATGTTATAAATCCACGAAAACTGGATTTATGGCTAAAAACAAAGTTTATTAAACGAAATAATATTATACCCTTATGATTGAAATATTACGTTAAAAAAATTCGTCAATGAAGTCCTCGAGAAAATTTTTCAAAAGAAAATATTATTTCTTCGTCGCCAGCAAACAAAATAACTTAGTTATACTGGCTGATAGAAAAAAGAACTAAGAAGAAACTCTGTCAGGTACCTAATTCGATTTGCAATGGCGACGGATTTTACAAAAAATAACCGTAACACTTTGCTTGTAGCGTTTATCCTTTCAACACTTAGGTCGCGTACACAAGAGCGCAATTTTCGCGCGCGCGTCGCGTACCCATCGCTCCCTCAAAAGAGAAGCATTTAATTCCAATGTTTTTAGAGGGAGCGATGCGTACGCGACGCGCGCGTATATAAAATCGCGCGAAAATCGCGCTTGTATATATTCGCCCTTTGGGTGGGGTCATAATAAAGACTACGGGTGGAATCTGAGGAGTAATTCCCGCATTTTTGAGAACGTTTGCAGCCGAATTCAGTCTTAATTTGTCAAAAATTGTTCAGCGTTTACTCACATTTTTGATATTTGATTGTCGCTGGCATGAGATTTTGAATAGATTTTGAACGTTTTGAATTATGGGGAGAAATAGCCCTCTGCGGCGCAATTCTCGTAATTTTATTTTAAGAACGTTCATAAGTCTGATCACAGTCTCAATCTTTCAAAAATACATCTAATTTCGATACATTTTTGACAAGATTTTGACATTGGTTAAGATGAGATTGTGACTAGACAATGAATGTTTTTAATTACGGGAATTGACCTTCGGATATCAGCCTAAACGTCACAATATGTGTGTGTACATCGAACATTTTATAAAAACGAATCCAACTCAGTACTTCCACTTTTATTTCGTCGCGGTGTAAGGCAAAACGCTGTGTTTGGCATTTTACTTGGCCCACATATTGGTCCGAAATTATCCCACGGGGACATAGGTACCTCCGGGTTCGTTGCTCACGGTCTGCCAAATTTCATCGAAATCCGTTCAGACGTTAAAGCGTGAAAAGGCAACACATAGACCGTCTGACGAACCGATAGACCTACAGACAGTTAGACCGAAAGACAGACCGAGTTACTTTCGTGTTTATAACTAGCTTCTGCTTGCGACTTCGTCCGCCTAAAATTTCGGCCCCCAACCCAACCAGTGGCATCGCATCGCCTGCCCGCGCTATTACTTCGTTTTCGCTCAACGTTCTCTCTGACTATTATTATTTTTGCTCGGCTCCTAAGGATCTGTATGTAAGGTAGCCTATAGCCTACCATAAGAATTAGGCTATTAAATGCAAAAATAAATTTTCAAATCCATTCCAAATAGGGAACTATTTGGAATGGATTTGAAAATTAATTTACCCCTGGAAAATAAATAATCAAATGATAAATAATTTTTCAAATCCATTCCAAATAGGGAACTATTTGGAATGGATTTGAAAATTAATTTACCCCTGGAAAGGGGGTAGTGCTTTCAAACAAACAACCGGAGTCCGACGTAAAGCAGCCTGCTGTGTTTCGTCGACGCGTGGGAATTCCAGTGTCTTAGGCATGTTCTGGGCATGCTCGTTCCATCATAGACCTCATCCATCGCCTTTCAGCAATAAAAGAAAAACCAAGTCTTTAACTTTATTATTAGTATAGATATGTCAGAATGGATTTCACCCCAAAGCTTGAGGTTTCTCAATCCTTAGTCAAATCCAAACTGCTACTAATGAGATACTGCTCTGGCATTGCGATGGACCTCAAAACTATAATTGCACGACATTGTTTGAAGCCGCAATCCCTTTATCTGCTCCCGACGTTAAGTTAATAAGTTGCTGCGGTTTTGAGTGTCATTCTGATACCAGTGAGCATTTAGTTAGACGGCAATAAGTTGAATCGACTCGCTGCATAGTTTTGTTTCAATTCTGCCGCAGTAAGCGAAAAGGACGAATATCGGCCGAAAATGTAAAGGAAAATAAACCTTAGTAAACACAAAAGGCGCATCAATTAAGGCTTATTTTTCTTCATTCCCTTTCCTCAGATGCAGATCTTTCTGTTCAAGAGCTTTTAATGTAGTACGATTCTCAAATGCCTATGATATATTTTAGGATTAATCAATACAGTTTTAATTGAGATACTTTAGTCTGCATTAAGTTTTATAGGTACTAAACGAAATCAAGTATTCAGGCAGTTAGAATGCATTATTTGCAAATTGACATTTTTTCGAATGAAACTTGATAATAGTATTTAGTAGGTAATTAATTACAATAATTTGTTGTTATAATATTGGCCTTGACATGAAGCAATGGAAAAAATTGTCAACCTTTTATTGCTTGAATACGAGGCTATTGGCTACTTCGTAAAAGTGTGTATTTTATGATATTTTTTTTGTAATGTGCGTTTTTTTGTGAAGAATAAACATTTTTTTCTCTCTCCTTCTTCTTTCTTTGTATTGTTGTTGCGATTATAATTATTTTTGTTACTGCTAAACTAAAAAAAAAACTTGTGACCTGCAACATAAATATTTATAACCTAAAAAAACATATAAAAAGAAACTATTAGCTACTAGACTACACTTACCTTAGTTATGTATTTATTCGCGGAGTAAAAAATGATACCGATTCCCTTGTTCACAAACTAAACTTAATTTCAGTTCAGCGCATCTTTTTCTTTCTATTTCATTAAGAAAAGGACAGAAGATAAATATTAGTTTAGTCCTGTCTAATTAATCTTAATTAGACAGGACTAAACTAATATTTAAATTGACTTGAATTTATTTAAATTGACGTATTTTTAGTAGCCAATTTTTTAATCACGTCTAAACTTGTCTATAGAGTATCTACTCTATATAGACAAGTTTAGACGTGATTAAAAAATTGGCTACTAAAAATACGTCAATTTACGTCAGGCGCTGACTAATTTGACAGGACTAAACTAAGATTTATCTTCTGTCGTTTTCATGCTGAAATTTAAAGAAAAAGATGCAGTGAACTTAAATTTAGTTTAGTTTGTGAACAAGGGAATCGGCGCCAATTTATGTTCTTTTAGAATAAATAGAAAATCTTTAAACCCAAAATATCTCACATAAATATTCAACTCCTAAATATCATTACCGCACACCACTAGTGTCACGCCAATTACCCCGACGTTTACCAACACTCAGCGCTCGCTGGACCCGTGGGCGGGCGTTTAGGTGAACTCCGAACATAAGGCAGCAAATTAATAAGGTTGGTGATTATGAAATTGGGGTTATTGTTTCTATAAACTGGAGAAATGTGGGTATACAACTTCGAACCGAGTTGAGTGGGAAAGGAAAATCCGACTGGTAATTCCAAAGATTAGCGCATTCAAACAGACTCTTCAACTTTATTGTATTAATATAGATGCAAGAAGTAGTCCTGTGTGAGAAAGGGACCAAAAATAGATGATGTAAGATTAAGGATAGGTAATTGTATGTCGATTGCAGACGTGACATAGTATTAGAGCAAACATTTATAATTCTTATTTTAAATATTGCCCAAGAACACGGAAAAGGCATCAGTATCAATTGGACACGCCAACGATACATGATTGGTTAAACGCAAATCACTGTGGCTCTTTGTACACAGACGTTTTTCTTGTCGTGAAAAACTACGGTTTATTTGCCATGTGTAGGCACGTTCGTCAGTGTTTTATTTATTTATTTATTTATTTATTAAAACTTTATGCACATAATGTACAAAGGCGGACTTAATGCCTTGGGCATTTTCTACCAGTCTACCTTAGGGTGATGCAGAGACAAAACAGTAGGTGCAACAGAACAGAAAAATTTGAGGAATAAAATATAATAATAAATACTTATATACATACATACAACAAATTATACAAAGTGAGGAAAGATAAAAAAATTAAAAAACATAGATGGAGAAAACCAACAAATTAATTATGGGACAAGTCTGCCAACTCCTTATGGATGTGTTCCCGAGCTTTTATTTTAAATGTGAGCCGACTGGTTGCCATCCTGATATTCAGAGGGAGCGCATTCCAAAGGAAAACCGCCTGGACAGGAAAAGAAGATTTAAGAAAGCCAGAGCGGTGAGTAGGACATCGTAGAAGACGATTATTGGAAGAACGAAGATTCTTGATGTGCGCAGAGCATAAATATTGGAAGTGAGAAGTAAGATAAGAAGGAGAAGTGGGTTTGTCTAGAAGAGAAAACAAAGTTGTCAAAGCTCTTAACGCTTTGCGCTGTCTGATGGGTAACCATTTTAAGCGTAACCGGTGCGCGGACACATGATCGTACTTACGGAGATTAAATACGAATCGAATGCAGTTATTTAGAAGTCGGTCAAGTTTATTGAGGAGATCTGCATTCAGGTCGTAGTAACACACATCACCATAGTCAAGAATAGGAAAGATAAGGGACTGAACTAACATTACCTTTATATGGGATGGGAGAATGTTTTTCATACGATAGAGCGACCGCAACGTACCGGTGACTCTCTTGCTCACAATCGCGACCTGCTTACGCCAGTCAAGGCAGGTGTCAACATACAAACCCAGATCCTTGACGTCAGAGCTAAACGGAATCACTTTGCCGTCAAAGGTGACCGGCGGTACCGTTAAATCATTCAGCCTTCTCAAGCTATGGGAGCTCCCAACGATGATAGCCTGGCACTTGGTTGGGTTAACGACTACCCCGAAGCGATCAGACCAGTTTTTCACCACAGCTAGATCCCGGTTTAGCTCCTCAATCGCATCAGATAAGTTGTCAACACCCGCCTGACTGTACAGCTGCAAGTCATCAGCGTAGAGATGATACGCACACTGAAGCTGGGTAGTAATAAGATCTATAAAAATAGAGAACAAAAGTGGAGATAAAATACCGCCTTGAGGGACGCCAGCATCAAGATTACACCAGTTGGAAGAAGAGTCTCCCACAAGAACCGACTGCTGACGCCCCCGAAGATAGGATGAAAACCAATGCAAAACCTCAGGAGAGACCATAAGATAGGAGAGGATGGATAAAAGGACTTCGTGACTGACGGTATTGAAAGCATTCGAAAAATCTATCAGCACTAAAACGGAAACTTTAGTGTCTTCCATACCCCTCCTTATATCGTCAGTCACTTTAAGGAGAGCTGAGACGGTACTGTGGCCGGGCCTGAACCCGGATTGGAATGGACTAATGAGGGAGTTATGGTGAATAAAGTGGGAGAATTGCTTATGGACACAGGCCTCGAGCACTTTAGATAAAAAGGGAAGGATGGAAATCGGACGAAAGTGACTGGGAAGAGTGGGATTAGGAATTTTAGGTAGTGGTCGCACATGGGCTTTCCGCCAGAGCGAAGGGAAGTCACCAGAGTGAAGGGAGAAGTTAACGATATGGGAGATTGCAGGAAGGAGCTGTTCAAGAGCCGTCACTATCATGTGGCGACTAATGTTATCACAGCCCACGGCTTTAGATTTAATGGAGAGGATAATCTTCTTGATCTCTTCCGAGTCGACCGGGGTGAAGGCAAAAGGGGTGATATTGGGTCGCGTCAGACCAGCAAGATAGTCAATAGTTTGACATTTGGTTAGACTATCAAGAGTGGGAACAGTGGCAAAATGGCGATTTAGATCGTCCAAACCAAATGTATTAGGAGGGTCTGAATGTCGCGATCTGCCGATACCTAGAGTTCCAAGGAACTTCCAGATATCAGCCGGAGAAGAAGAAGTGATATTATGAATAATGTGGCGGCGTTTAGCGTTACGTATCATCTGATTACAACGATTGCGAGCAGTTTTGAAGAGGATCCAATTATCCTCCGACCTATCCTTTCTAAACTTCCGGAACGCGCGGTCCCGTCGTCGCATTGCCATTTGAACTCCCCTATTCATCCATGGCGCAGGCGGGCGCTTCAGCTTGACTTTCCTGATAGGAGCGTGGGTGTCATACAACTTGACTACAGCTGAATTAAAAACATTAACTTTGTCGTCAACTGAGGCGGCTTCCTCCAAGGGTCTCCAGTCAATATTAGAAGCATCTTGTATTAGCTTTTCAGCATTCATCCGCGCAAAGGCTCGCCTGTACTGGAATGTAGGTTTGGGTTTAGGAGGTTTAAGGACATAAGACAGGAAAATAAGGTCATGATGTGAGAAACCAGGAGCGAAGTGTTGACCATGTGAGGAGACTAAGGAAGGATTAGAGATGAGGATTAGGTCGAGCCAAGTATCATCACCGACAGTGTTGTGATGTGTAGGTTGGAGAGGCAACACGTGCAAACTAGCTGACTCGACCAGATGTAGGAGTTTAGAGGATCGAGGGGAGTTATGTTGTTTTATGGATCACTATGGAAGCTTGTTGACACACGTTTTTTCTACAGCACAGTTTATACGCCGTACCGTAAAAAAACAGTGGCTTTAGACTAGAAAAACAAGTGAAGCTAATAAAAGCTTGTAAATAAAATAAAAATTAAGTACCATTAACCTACAGACCGTAGCGTTGGAAGGCCTCCCTATATTATTATGACTACATATATTATAACTAGCTTCCGCCCGCGGCTACGCCCGCAACGTATGTTGATAAAAACGATCCTATGTCCTACCCCGGGATGCAATCTATCTCTCTGCCAAATTTTATCGAAATCCGTTCAGTGGTTTAGGCGATAAAAGGTAACATACAGACAGACAGACAGAGTTACTTTAGAATTTATAATATTAGTATCATCATCATCATCATTTTAGCCGAAAGACGTCCACTGCTGGACATAGGCCTCCCCCAAGCACCTCTACTTCGACCGGAAGACGTAGCATTGGAAGGCCTTCAAAAGGTCGTCGGACCACCTTGTGGGAACAAGATGGTCCGACGAACTTGTGAAGGTCGCGGGAACCCGTTGGATGCGAGAAGCAAGAACCGGTCGAAGCGGAGGTGTTGTTGTTGTTGTTGTTGTTGTCGTTGTTGTTGTGTCGTTGTTTGTCATTGTTGTGTCCTTGTATCGTTGTCGTTGTATCTGTTGATTTAGTAGGATTTTTATTTTAGCTTTTTATGAACTTTAGACTAATGATCGCACCGATGGCCGGTGGAGCAGACGAGTCCTGGAGTGGAGACCGTGTATCGGCAAACGTAGCGTGGGACCTCAGCTAGATGGACTGATAGCGTTAAGAAAGTGGCTGGGACGGACTGGATGCGCGGAAGGTGGAGGACTTTGTGTTGTGGCGCAGCCTCGGAGAAGCCTAATTCCAACAGTGGACTGTGAAAGGCTTTTTTTTTTACTGTGATAGGCTGAGTTGATGGATTGATTGATTGATGAACTTTAGGAGAGAGGTTAATGAAATCCTCGCTAAGTTAAGTTAAACTATTTAACTGTCTTACGTCCGCGCCCACCCGTAGCCCGTCGCCCGTAGCACAGTGCGCTACGGCGTAGCTCACTTCGTAGCAGAGCTACGATCGCGTGGTCATGTTTTCAAAGTTTCCTATGATTGATAATATTTTTATGATAAATAATATTTTATTTGTGTAAATTGGCTATAAAAAAAACACTTTTACACGTGAGAAGAAATAATAATATTATAAAACTTGATAAAATCGGAATAACGACAGTTACGGAATACTATCAATGTATGGAACTCTTTTTTCTCTGCTCTTTAAAGAAAAGAGTCTAAAATTTTTCACTTAGGGCTGATTTTTCAATCGACATTTATATTTTTATTCGCAGAATAAAATCGACGTCTGTAATTTTTTGTATGGAAGAACTGTCAAAAATTCAAAATTATTCCTTCAAAACAAAATCTCTGTCGTTGAAAAAATCAGCTAATAATAGTAAATCTTTAATGCTTTGTCATCTGTTATTTTAAAAAAAATACCTTTACATATTATTTACTAAATGTCTGTAATCACAAAACCTTATTTTGTAGGATACTTTCCAAGATCTGGCTGATGGTCTGTGAGAACTGAGGGACCACACATTAAGGGCTGTAGTTTTTAATATATTTGTTAACAAATTCCCAGATTCGTTCTATAATTGTTTTAATATACTACTAAACTGCTAGAATTTTAATTTTGCGACTAGCTGCGCCCCGCGGTTTCACCCGTATAAGTTTCGATTTCGTGGGAATATCAGGATCAAAAGTAGCCTGTATGTTAATCCAGGGTGCCAGCTATCCCCATACCAAATTTTATCAAAATTGGTCCAGCCCTTTGAGCGTGAAGAAGTAACAAACATATAAACACACACAGACACACTCACAAACTTTCGCCTTTATAATATTAGTGTGATTTCCCAGTGTGGTCCCTCAGTTCAAACGCACATAAAAAAGTCTAGAGTATATAATTCCATTTCTCCGAAACGAAACGGTTGCAACATTTAAATAATAGGTTTCCGCTACGTATCGCGTTACTGATGACTGACGTATAATTGTACCGACCGGACCCTCCCCCTCATTAAATAATAATTACGATATTATACCCTCTGGAAGTTACGTGAAAATGATATAAATGTATAAAGGTATTATGTATGTATACAATATGTAACATAATTAACGCAAGACCTCATACACCCCAATTCCTAATGTGTGTGTGTGTTAATTCCTATTGTGGGGCAGCGTTTTTTAAAAATAAATAAATAAAATAATAATTAGTGTGTTGAGTTAAAAGCATAATACAATGACCAAAACTTAAACTCTTTAAAGCTAACTATTATTATTAAGAAAATTGAGTTGACTCTAGCATTGCTTTATGCATTTAAAATTGAATGTTATATTGCCTTGAAATAAGATTTAATTTTTTTTGACTCAATCGGCGGTCAGTATGGCAAAAAACATATCTACATTTTGAAAAAAATCCCTAGGTATATTAAAAGTTACTGAAATCAATTCAGTAGTCAGTTATAAACAAACTACTCTCACGACTTGCGTTTATTTTGCATTGACAACATTTTTGTTTTACATTGACAGTTTCCAGTAGATTGATGTGCTGGCGTCCGTACTTTGTAAAAAATAAATCCACCAAAGTTTATACCTCAAGAAATTCATTCTGTCTGTTTTTCTAAAAGTCGAGCGAGAGTGTTTGTCACGTGAACTGCTGCGATTGGCTGTTGATAAAACATTCAATCAATCGCAGCAGTTTACTCGCGATTCTCAAATTGTCACGTTAATTTTGCGATCAAATTCAACTTCTATAAAAACTATATTATTATGACTACATATATTATAACTAGCTTCCGCCCGCGGCTTCGCCCGCGAGGTATGTCAATAAAAACTATCCTATGCCCTTCCCCGGGATGCAATCTATCTCTCTGCCAAATTTTATCGAAATCCGTTTAGTAGTTTAGGCGTTAAAAAGTAACATACAGACAGACAGACAGACAGAGTTACTTTCGACTTTATAATATTAGTATGGATTGTGGGAATATGGGTACCTATCCGTGCCAACAAAGATTACACAGTTATTACATACATACACTGCCAACGCTTACTCCAACCGGGTTTTCTCTTTACCCAACCCTCGCACCCCAATTAAATAGTAATTAAGGCGAGACCCTTTACAATTGTTTCGAGTTACGTTTGGGTTATGTGAGAAACATAGACTACCATCGTATAGAACGTGAACTTTCAGTACAACGTCACTCAGCTCGATGTGAAGCGCGCTATGGAGGAAAATCAGTTATAAAATTATTCGGAAAAGAACCAGAGTAACCGACATAGCTATGTCGGTTACTCTGGTTCTTTTCCGAATAATTTTGACTCTGCAAGCTTGCAGAGTAAGAAAGCAGAAGTGGCAGTGGGCTGGCCACGTTTGATGGACCAATGACCGGTGGAGCAGACGAGTTCTGGAGTAGAATGGGACGCCCTCAGCTAGATGGACTGACGACCTTATGAAGGTGGCTGGGACAGACTGGAAGCAGACGGCGGAGGACAGAATATTGTGGCGCAGTCGTGCAGCATGTTAGAATAATACCTAAAGAAATTTTTATTATCATCAGCCTACAGCAGTCCACTGTTGGAAATAGATCTCTCCAAGTGCATGACACATAGCTCGATTCTCGGCAACTCTCATCCAGCTGTTACCAGCCTGCCTGCGAAGATCGTCGCTCCACCTAGGCTGAGGCAAGAAAGCAATCAACAAAATCAATCCACCAAACAATCAAACTTAATCTAACTAACCAATCAAACAATGCAAAAACAACCAATCAATCGCAATCGATGCAATCTAACTTAATTTATTACGTGATCATTATTTTGAAATTTAATACTGTTGATTGCACTTTACATAAGTCTGTTCCACTTTCTTAGAGTCTGATATAATAATAAAATAACATACTGAGCCTATAATTTTCCCACTGCTGGGAATCAGGCCTCGTCTCTTCGAGAGGGAGTGGGCTGTCATCTACCACGCGGGCCCAGTGCGGGTTGGTAGATGTCACATCATCACATGCCTACGAATTTTTGGTTCTAGGGCATGCCGGTTTCCTCACGATGTTTTCCTTCACCGTTCTGAGGGCAGCGTTGATGAAATTATTTACCCAAAGTAAAGTGCCTGTCTGGGGTTCGAACTGTGCAGTTCGTGAACGATGAACGAACAGCGATGCTATTCTGTAAAAATCTCACCTTGAAAACATAAGTGAAGTGAGCGTGGAGTGAGCTATCAATAATGTCAATTCCTAGCAAAAACAAACTCACTTCACCTAAGTTTTCACGGTAAGATTTTTACAGAATCGACCTGCAGGAACCGTTTCTTAGCACTGTACTAAAAGAAATGTTTCCGAATACTGATTTGTAATTGGTCTATTAGTTCTAATAGCTCCTCGTACATTTACAAAGAGCCGGATCGTATGTCCGAACGAAATCGAGAAAGACAGCGACTGATTTGACTGCTCGCTAGAATGAGATGCGCGTTATAATATCAGTAGACTAACGTATGTCAATGCAATAATGTCTATTTTTGCTTGTCGCCAGAATAACATGACGCAAGGTAAGTTAGTAGTAAGTAAATTGTAATTTTACTATAGGTATGTACTTGCAATAAATTGCGAACACAGTGATGTTACTGCCTGTTACAAATAACCCATGTTTCGGCGCGCATATTTTATTAAAGTTCTTATGTAGTGTTTGCTTTGGTGTTTTTTATAACATTTTAAAACTGTTTGCGGTTTTGGGCGCTTTTTATTTTGGAACAGACACAGACATACATAACTATCTAAGATGTTTACTAAACGCGTTTTGTTAGTACCTAGAGAGACTTTTTTGCTTTGTGTTCTATTGAAGTATTGACTGAGAGCGAAGACCGAACAGAGCTAATAGAATGAACTAGTTCACTGACCGGAATGAACTAGTACGGAGCGATCTTAAAAATGACCGAGCAGGCACAAGACTAGTTCGAATCCACGACCTACATCTCGTAAGTCGAGGCCGTTATCTCCGAGCCACCACTGCTCTCAATAATAAAATACATTTTTATTACTGTTTCCCAAGTGATACTACCTCGAAAAGCTGTCAGTTTCGCCTTACCCCTTCAATTTTCTATCTGACAAATTAATACCACATCTCATAACATTTCTTGACAACTAAATAACACTTTACTTTCGCTACAAACCCTATATTTAAGGGTAAGTATCCTTTCCAGGGTAATTTATTGCTAATTGTCGCAGTCACGTAAGGGAAAACGTAAAAAGTAATATACCGCACATTTCCTGTCGCGTTTTATTGTTTTCTTCGCTCTTTATCGGGGACCATTTTATTTATGAGGCTGTTAAAGTTATCTGAATTGATGTTAACTTGTTGATAATTTATAAAATAGTCGGTGTTGAACAAATATAAGGCGTGTAGGAGTAATAAAGTACCTAATGTAATATTCTACAAAAGTGATAAATTTAGTTGAAAAACAAAATAAAGAAAGAAAAGACTTTTATTTGCGACAAACTTAATTTATTTATTTATTAATCACAAAACACAAAATAGCACAAACAAAACACAAACAACACAAATAATGCAGAGAACAAAACACAAAAAAAAAGAACTAGTTGGAGGAAAAATTGCGTCACACACACACACACACACACACACACAAAAGCGGCCATCGCTCAATATAAGCTACGACCCTATGCGGGACAGAACTCCAGCGCTGGTTTTCAGCGACAGCCGGCGTCGACGTGATTATGTCACCCAAGCAACTTAGCATTCCTAGTACAACGAAAACTAGATATAGGAATCTACAGACTGCTTCCAAAATCGGTGTTACTACTAAGCAAATCTTCGGTCTTAAAATTATCACCACCTTTAACCACATAATACTTTTTGCATTCACTTATGGGTATCTCCTGCAATTTTATTTTAAACTAGCTGCGCCCCGCGGTTTCACCTGCATAAGTGGCGATCCTGTCAGAATATCGGGATAGAAAGTAGCCAATATATTAATCCAGGGTGTCAGCTATCTCCATACAAAATTTTATCAAAATTGGTCCAGCCGTTTGAACGTGAAGAAGTAACAAACATATAAACACACACACAGACACACACACTCACTTTCGCCTTTATAATATCTATTAGTGTGATTTATCCTAATGTAAAGTACTAGTAATTGTACTTCAAGTATTTTTCTATTTTAGTTGTGTAAATTTACGCCTTCTATAGGAATCTGAAAGAAAAAAGATAGCCAATTACTTTTTATTGTCTAGAATTGACAATGTCTTAAGAAAATGCTTCCACTCTACGTAATTTATTTCTACAAAGTAAATGTACAGATTCACTTTACTTAGCCGAATACTTCACTAAGCTTTTATTTATTTAAGGGGTTTACAGGACCTAAACGCAAAAAACGCACGTTTTATAAACAATTTAAGTATAATAATTATGATCGTCTACAGTAAACAAAATCAGAAAAATATATGATATTCTTCAGGATATTTATGTTAGGTAGATAGTGTGTTGAAAACATAATACAACTAATAAAAAATAAAAAGTCATGAAGATACCTCTAAAAACTTTCTTTTTACAATAAAAACCATACTAATATACATAAAATCATTATGATTTTTTGTCAGATTATTCTACAAGCAACATACTAAAACACTAGTGTTTTAATTTTTTTGTCCAAACAATAGATATCTTGTAATTAAATAATTGTTTCATATTTTGCAATAAATTACTAGCATTGTGTCATCGCGCTTCTCTTTCTTTTCTATGAAGTCCAACAAAGACCGCGCTTTATGTCATGTAGTCACCTTAAACCAAAACAAGGAAAGCTTTGTTCAACGCAATCTCCAAACGGCTAGTGCACACTTGCCGTGACCCAAGGGCTGGTTTTTATCTTAGCCAGAGGCTAATCATTGCCATACAATGGGGCAATGCCGCCAGCCTCTTAGGTACATTACCAGTCGACAGCCATGCGGAGGAATTTTTCGACGCCATTTTTTAGTTTTTTAATAGTAGGTAATAATTCGGTAAGGTTTTTGTTAATTTTTATTTTAATAGTCTTTTAGTTAATTTGATGTAAAATAAACAAACTGGCATGATAGTAACACAATACCTCGTTGAAACAGGTAGTAACAGCCAGTATCGGTTGCGTTGCTAATAGGATCACGTTCATACACATGTGGACCTGTCGTGCGTCATGTTGTCAACTCGTACGTTTTTTTGTTTTTTCGAGAACATTGAGCACAGAGGCGCTTCGGGTGGTCGCTGCTAGAGGCGGCATTATAAACACTTTCCATACAAACCTTGCGTGTTACCGTTTATAGGTCTACCAGAATAATGCCATGAGATTGATTGAATATTGCAGTTTTATGTCAGCGCCATCTCTTGACCGATAGTGCAACTAATGTAACTTTTGTTGATGATTTCTGAAAAAGTGTGGTATTTAGAGACTTCCTTTTATTTTTCCTGTAATCTTTACATAAACTTCTATCACATAGAATAATTTCAGATTTTTCTCTTTGCAAACTTCGGAGATAAGGGGGGAACGGTATTTTTTTTACATTTGTAATCAAAATGCAGCCTAAAAAAAGAAAGAAAAAATGTTTGAGAATGTGCAAACTGCGCAATTTCATATGATATCCCACATGCCCTAGTAGCCCTACTTCGAATTTTTCAGACCCCCTTTCAGTCCCTGTTGTAAAAAATATACATACCTATATTTATATTACTTTCTTATTTGCAAAATAGTTGGGCAAACGTCATCTAAAACTGCTCCAAATTTCAAGTTGATAGCATTAGTAGCTCTTGAGTTATCCAGCTGTGACAGACAGACAGACTGTCTCACCATAAGGGGTACGTTTTACCATTTTGGTACGGAAGCCGGAAAGAGGAAAGAGGAAAGAGTAGTGTCCTACAAAAGTGCTCTACCTACGCGGTCATAATGTATGTAAATTTAGGTTCAGAAGACATGGTAACAGGCTATTCGTCGATATCCTGCCACCTTGTATACTCGTAGATGCCGTCTCTAATATCTGCTGATTTCCTGCTCTGTGTTCGAACATGTTTGCAATGAAAGGCTGTCAAAATATTGTACGTGCCTATTGTAACGTGGAATTTGAATGGAAACTTTGTTTTTGCCAATTATTATTCAACCGGAAATTCTACGAGAATTTCCGCACGAAATATGAATGCAGAGTTCGGACAGTCATGGTGAACCGACAATCCGCTGGATGCAGGGAGCATGGAAGCAAAGTTTGTAGCGGTGGTCTTGTCTTGGCCTTGGCCTTTGGACGTTTTTTGGGCTAACCCCCTTATTAATAAACGTATATATCAGATGAATAGTTACACACCGATATCTCTCTTTCAGTCGTCAGTAATATGACTTTCGAAAAAAGAAGACAAAACGTTGTGTAACTATACAGACGCTATACAACGTTTATTAGTAAGGGTAAATATCTATAATTATCTTCTATCTATACGACGATACGACATACATAAACTTCGACCAGATGTTCAGACCATGGAAATAAGCATTTTTCATTATGGACACATTAATGAATTCTTATTTTTTGCTAATTTTCATACAAACTAAATACCTTGACGTAAATCACCCGATATGCATGCCTATTTACCTGAATTGCCAACGACATATTTTCATTTGGCGGGCTGAAACTTGTCAAAACTAAGTTAAGTTCCTTTCATAGCTCAATTAAATTTCATTAAATGAAATTACAAATATCTTTGTAACGAACTTTTAATTTGTGAAAGGTTTGACAAAAGCGTTTGACCAAGTTTATGGATAACGCGAAGAACACGGTGTATGTAGGTACTAATAATAATCTGAAAAGTTTGTTTGTTTCTTTGAACGGGCTAATCTGAAACTGCCGGTCGGATTTGAAAAAATCTTTTTGCATTTGCTAGCCCAATTCTTGAGGAAGGCTATATATATAGGCTATATGCCATAACATCAGGGCTCTTAAGTGCTGAGCATGAACAAAAAAAGTCAGAAAGAACGCTGAGCGAAAACGAAGTTATAGCGCGGGCAGGCGATTGTCCGAAAGGGTTACCGCTGGCTCGGAACATAAAGGGCTAAGGAAGGAACACGGGTGGATTTTAGTCAGTAAGAGTCTGACACTCCCTTCCGCTCCACCCAGAGCGGGAGGGGTCATTTGCAGATTTCCCATCCTGAGAAAAATTAATAAAAAAGAAAGCGATGCGATGCGACGAGGTGGGTCGGGGGAACAAGAAATATTAAGCTGACGAAATCGCGGGCAGAAGCTAGTGAAGAATATAAAGACGATGATGGTAGGTGCTTCACCGTTATCATTCTATAGCGCTACAGCTGAGCATGAGGTCCTGGGTTTGATTCTCAGATGGAGCAAAGTGCTGTTGAGTTTTTCTATCGAGAATTTCTCAGTAGCATCTTGTTGTGCCCGTTTTATGGCAATAGGATCACCCCTATTACTTAGGACTTAAACATAAACCCCTTTATTTATAAACTTTGCTTAAAGTAGGGATTAGCGACTGTTTAACCATTCATTTTTGACGTTTAAACGTCACTTAAGGCTACACCGACGGTCAGCGGGATTGTCCGAAAGGGTTACCGCTGGCCCGGAACATAAAGGGCTAAGGAAGGAACACGGGTGGGTTTTAGTCAGTAAGAGTCTGACACTCCCTTCCGCTCCACCCAGAGCGGGAGGGGTCATTTGATGATTTCCCATCCTGGAAAAAAGAAAAAAAAAACCCTGTATTCTTAGAACGGCTAGGCAGAGGTGTACCTATAGTACAGTACCCGGCGATAAATATTGCACATCGACCTTTGGAAAGAGACAATCGGCTAATTTCGGCTTCGTAGAGCGTTATCTCTGTCGCACGAAATACAAACAGTCCGGTATCTATTAGGAGCTGTTAAAACAATTATGATTTGCTTCTTTTGATAATCTATCTATAAATAATCTTGCGGAGCACAACTTGACGTGCTTATTTTCTACATTTTCACTCTAAAATAAAAGAAATAACCAAACAAACGATGAGGGCGCCATTGCGCGGTCGGCGCCCTCTTAACTTATCATCATTAATAAATAAACCCCAGATACGGCGAAATGTCGGTGTACTGAGATACACTTCCGCCTAACCCTGTGCGGAATAAAGGCGTGATCTATGCTATATGGCTATGATATAACAGTCACCAACGTTAAGGCTGGTTTTATCGTCACGCTGCTAGACGCGCCGCTGAGCAGCGCGCTGTTAACAGCACGCGCTTGAACAGCGGTGCACCGTCAATCGAGATTAGTACCGCGCGTTCCGCTGCTGTGGGCCAGTCGTGTACTATATGCAGGTTAATACGGTTAGATTAACAATACGGCGCGTCTCATCGGCGTCACACTAAAACGCATGCTGGCCGTAGAAGCGAAAGAGGGGCGCGCGATCTGGCAGCGCCTGCGAACATCGCGCGTTTATTGAACGGCGCTGTTCAAGCGCGTGACTTTGAAACGCAACTACTACCCCATACATCTTCGAACGCACGCGCTTCAACGGTGCTGCCGAAACGCGTGACGATATAACCAGCCTAATATACATAGGTATGCAGTTTACCTTTTCACGCCATCCGTCAAATCTGACAGGTGTTCGCGGCTGAACGGGATAAAAAACTGCGGCTTTGTAACTAAACGGTTTTGAGGTCAAAAATGTAGTTTAGCTTTGTGCGTACGACAGGTGACAAGTTGTTGATGGGTAAGGTAGGGTAGTGAGTTGTTTCCCAGCTTTTATTTACAACTATAGCTTCTGCCCGCGACTTCGTTCGCATGGAAGTCGTAAGACACCAATCACACCTCTTTCTGACTCTTTTATTTTTGCGCGGCTCCTAAGGGTCGTGGCGTGATGTTTAACAGCAAGCTTCCTCAAGAATTGGGCTATCAAATGAGACATTTCTTTTTTCAAATCCGACCGGTTGTTCCTGAGATTAGCGCGTTCAAACAAACAAACAAAATTTTCAGCTTTATTATATACCTTCTGTCCGCGACTTCGGCCGCGTGAAATGTTTTGTTCCCTCAACCGACCCCGTCACATTGCATCGCCTGCCCGCGCTGAAATGTCTTGCTCCCTCGACCGACCCCGTCACATTGCATCGCCTGCCCGCGCTGAAATGTCTTGCTCCCTCGACAGACCCCGTCACATTGCATCGCCTGCCCGCGCTGAAATGTCTTGCTCCCTCGACCGACCCCGTCACATTGCATCGCTTGCCCGCGCTGAAATGTCTTGCTCCCTCGACCGACCCCGTCACATTGCATCGCCTGCCCGCGTTATCACTTCGTTTTCACTTAGCGCTTTTTTTACCGTTTTCAAAAAAAGGAGGTTATCAATTCGACACGTATATAATTATGTAATATTATTGGAACTGCATTATATTCTCATATAACAATCTATTATGGCTTCCAAACAAATAAACAAAATTTTATAGATGTATGTATGTGTGTTTGTCCACGCATTTCTCCGCAACTATTAATCGGATCGTGACCATTTTTTTTTATTGGCTTACATTTACTTCAACTTAGGGAACAGTGCAGGTTTCATCAAAATCGATTCAGTAATTCTCAAAATATGTACTAATACGTATAAGTGTGACGGCCTGACTTATTGATACGAGCTACGGGTGTAGTGTCAAAGGGAAAAAACATCTCAAAACCTTGGTCAAATTCTAGTGCAATATTTACAACAAAACTATTACCTACATTACAAACAAATATTCCATTTTTTACTTTAAACTAAAAATTACGAAATAAAAAAGTAATTAAAAAAAATTAAATCGTCTTTAAAACAAAATTAACTCAAAATTATGAAATAACTGTAGTTTCGGAAGGCGGTGTCTTGGGATCTGTCTTTTAGTTTTGGTTTTTTGCCCCGTTGCTACTGTCTGACCTTCCTTGGTGAAATTTCCATGATTCACAGACAGGTTTTTTTTAGACCATGACTTGGATTAGGATATACATAGGAAAATTTTATTCCGATATTCCCACGAGATCAAGACTTATGCGGATGAAACCGCGGGGCACAGCTAGTAAGAAAATAAAAAGAGTAACTTAACATGGATAAATATAAAACTAAACTATGTACAGTAATTTTAATAAGATGGTAATATAACGAAAAATATAGTTTTTATGCTTTTGTTTATAAAGAAAAAGAAATAAAGAAAGAAAAAGTATCACCCAAAAGCATAAAACATTTTCAAGGAAATATAACTTCTTCATACTACGGAAAAGAAAAAACAACCAGAGTAACTGAATTCCCAAGAAAGCGCAATTCATTTACGTGAAAAGCTGGAATTCGAGAAACAAGTGAAGTTGTGGTGGGAGGCCAGTACTAGTCTGAACATCAAAGGAATGCGGCCGCATTGCGATAGAGCTATGCTTTGCGACGAACTTTTTAGTGACGTCATGAACACGACGAATGTACTCCAAGGAAGGAGTGATCGAGTTAAAATGTTTTGAGAGCTTTTTGAGTGATTTTGTTTAAGAAAGAATTCAAATGTTCACATCCCTACATCGTCATGTTCGTGAACGATCGCCGTCAGTAGGGACTGGTCATCTCTTTATAGTTTGTTTTTCAAGTTATTTTGCTGTAGGTACTGATTTAAGATTGACAGTTGTCTATACCTCTTCCGAAAATAATTTCAAACAATACATAAGGTGAGTGATATAAAAAATACCTCATTTGGGCAATCTAGAAATCTGTCAGAACTTGTAAGAAACCAAAAAAAATCGGTTGTCTGTAAAGTCGGTTTACTGACGATAGTTGAACGTGACAACGTCATAAGAAAATACTGATGGAATAGTTGCATTGTATTTGTTAATATTCGCTTGCACTTCAAGCCGCCATGGAACGCTACAGAGCAAGGCCGCGAGGTAACGCTACATGAGTCATGTTTTTTCGTGAGTGCAGCCAGCTTCATCGATTTATTAGACGTTGTCACGTCAAAAAAAGGATGGAGGAGCCATATTAAAATTATAGCTGTAGTGATTAATAATAGCCTCTCAACCGATTTCGGTCACGGTGGCCAATCTCAACGGAGATTAGTCAGGTACAGTACCCGGCGATAAATATTGCACATCGACCTTTGGAAAGAGACAATCGGCTAATTTTGGTTTCGTAGAGCGTTATCTCTGTCGCACGAAATACAACAGTCCGGTATCTATTAGGAGCTGTTAAAACAATTATGAGTTGCTTCTTTTGATAATTATTTTTGTTCTTTGTATAAAATCGATAGGATCGAATAGGTCGATGTGCAATATTTATCGCCGGGTACGGTACGCAGGAGATATTATAGTGCACAAGTGTGTGCGGAAAAAAACGGGTGCACTCTCTGTTCCTTTTTACTCTCATAGTCCGATGGGACGGCAATCCGTTACGACCGGGGAGAGATCCGGCACAGGACCAACGGATTTACGTGCATTCCGAGATGCAGGGGTGTTAAAGCGCCAACTTCCAAACTCCGGACTGTTACTAAGGAATTCCTAATGGAAAACTCTTTAACATTTTGTCCGTTCTGGGAATCGGACCCAGGACCCCGCGTTCAGCAGTCACGCTTGCAACCACTACCCACCACCTACCTACCACCTACCACCACCACCTACCTACCACCTACCACCACCACCACCTGCCACCTACCTGCTACCTACTTGCTTGTTGCTAGACCAACGAGGAAGTCAAAGTAGCAGACAGTCTACTAACTTCATTAATTATTGTGAATGTGAAGACGATGTGGGTCATTTATTTTATTCTTTTTATATTTTTTTTATAATACTCTCCATGGTCTGGCAGTTTAAGTAATTTATGTGGCCTACCCAAATGTCCTTTCTTTGGTATTGTTCGTCGAATCGTTGAGCTCCTTAAGTCTTGAGTTGAGCTGCACGATTTCTGACAAATGCGTGCACTGACTGGACAGGTCCTCTCAATCTGTGTGGTTCTTTCCTCAAAAGACCATCGCAGACATCGACCTACATGGTCTTCATATAACCTGACCAAGATTATGTCTGGTCTTTAAAAGAGACTATGACCTCTGAGTTTGTTTCGGCCTTTCTTCTCAGAGTAGTCAGATAGGAAACGCCGACCTCATCTAGTTTGAAAAAATATGATTGACGTGTAAAAGTGTTTGTGCAAACCTACTTACAAAAATAAAATCATTTATCATTTATCATATTTTCTGACTGACCGACTTTTTGACAATTCAAAAGTGCCTGTAAATGGTTTAATTGAAATAAATGCTTCGAGTTTGAGTTTTTGAGTCGATGTAGTGATTAATACATCATTATCATCAGCTTACTGCAATGTTCTACTGAGTATAATATGCCTTTCAAATTGCACGCCATTTAGCTCAATTCCACTCACTCTCGTCCATTCATTATGCGGACATAATTATTATTGATTTTGGACCAAAATTAATACCAAAGCGGTCACATAAAAACAATCTCAATATAATATTACACACCCACAGATAATGAACAAAGTAATTGACATTTATGGAAATAATAAAAAAGATAAAGATCCTAATAAAATGAAAATATTAGATATAGTGTCACCCGGTTATCATCTGCGTAAAAACTGATAATATTTTTTAGAAAGAGAAAGAAAGAAAAAGTATTTATTGCGACTCGTACAGGAAGATCACAAACTAAACTAAATACCTACAGCAAAATAAAAAACCAAGTTATATATAAAAAAAGTAACAAAAGGAAAATGAAACAGAAAGTCCTATACGAGGCCAAAAGGCTCCTATCTCAGCATGATGCTACGACATTTAAAAAATAAATTCCCGAAACTGTTAAATTTTACCAGTCAACTTTGAACCTTACACTTTAGCAATATAATATAGCAGGTATATCGCCGACCTGGCCTCGAACTGGTTTAGTGACTGATATAAATGACTGCAATAGCTCTCACATTGGAGAACAACGATGTTAAGTCCTCTGTCTAGCCTTTATAAATTGCAGCAATTGTAAATGTAAAGAACTTGGGTTGACACGCTGCCGCATGTCTAGATCTTTTACAGATTTACTATCGTTATAAAAAGAAAATAAAGTAAAATTTATGATTGTTTTATAATAGTGTATCTGATTTTTCATATTATGATAATTTACGAAGGGGTGCAACGATGATGCGTGCCCTAGTCGTCTTTTTCTATAGGCACGCCCCTGAATTTGGCACCGGCTGCCTCCACTATTTTTGACCACATTTCTGGAAGGGTAGTCCATCTACCCTAATCACATCTAGCTAAACCTTCCTTCCACCTCCCTACCCTCGGGACTAATCCAGCTTGCAATGATGGTAAAGAAAAATGTTTAGCCAGACTCACAGTTTGCGGGGAGCGCGCGGGCAACTCTTACAAGTGGCCGCAGTGAAGCGCGGCGCGGGCGCGGGGCGGGCGCGGGCGGCTCGCTCGGGCACCGGGGTTCTCAAACTAGTTCGAGCTTTTTTCTAGTAAAAAGTCTTCTTCATCCATATTATATTTTGACAAACACTGGACGCGACAACCCGCAGAACGCAGCCGCGTTCGAGTGCGGACAGGCAACCCGCGCGCGTTCCCGCTCCCGCGCCCGCCTCACGCCCCAGTCTGGACGGACATTTTGCCTCCATAAACGTCAATACTAAAAGTGTCATAATTTTGGACCCTAATTAGGTTCAGAGCCCATTCGACAGTATCGACACTTTATTACTTGGGTGACCTAAAAACGTAAAAATTACTACGTTCTTATTGAAATTTATCACGAGACGCGATTCATATGGACAAAAATTGTATTTGTTAATATTTCCTTGTTTTAGTATGTGCCTCGCGGTTACACCATCCGTTTAATTTCCTAAGGGTTGTAGCGTGATGTTAAATGATTAAAAGCCAAGTCAAGCTTCCTCAAAAATTAAGTTTTCAAATGCAAAAATAATTTTTCAAATACGACCAGTAGTTCCAGAGATTAGCTTCTTCAAACAAAAACAAATTCTTCATCCAAATTTCTCATCCCGACGTTCTCGTTTCCGTTTGTGATTGTAACTCCGACATGTCAATATAATTCAGAAGTTTACTGATTACATTAGATTATACAGAAGCTGACTATATATAATTTACATTACATTGCAGTCATATTGATACACAATTAACATTTCCTTTGATTTTATTCAAGGTTAAAACCGTTTGCGTATTTACTGACGTCTTCAAAAAAATATTGGAGCCAAAATCAAACTGCGAACAAAATCGAAACGTTAACAAAAAGGGTAGAGTAAACAAGACAAGGAATTGTTACCGGCGCATTGTATTTGATCGAGACTTAGTATAAGTTGTAATTCCTGAACAATCGTAAGGACAAATTGACTTTTTGTAAGTTGAAGAAATACTGCTGTAACAAAATACTCCCCAAATCTTTTGTATTGTTTGACTAAAGTATTACTGAAGGTTGTAAGAAAAACTGTAGCGACCCGTTTAGTGTTGGCTGGTTTTGATTTCCAGACTGTTTTGTTTGTGTCAGTTCCTGTAACTATATATTGAATAACTTTTGGTGGGCATCCGTTACCAAGATAAGGGCTGGGCCAAGAGGAGTGGGCCATATTTTTTTATTGTCCATAATTAATTAATTGTAATATTTTTAATGTGCATGTTTTTTATGTTTTTATTTATAGATGTATGATTTCAAACACAATGTAAATTGTTACCGGAATAAATTGAATTGAATTGAACCCACCACGGGGGCCCAGTGTGCTTCAGTGGATGTCACATATATATATATTTCTTCGAATTTTTGGTGCTAGGATGTTTTCCTTCACCGTTTGAGAACCAGTTACTTAAATAATATTAATTTTGATTGGTAATCAGATCATCATCATTCAAAGTTGCTTTCATTAGGCCACATTATTTATGGCTGCAATCTACCACAAAGAAAACTTTTACTTTTACAAAAATTTTAATATCAAGACATAGCTTGCAGAGTAAGCAAGTAGAAGTGGCAGTGTAGGCTTGCCGTATTTGTCGAAGGACCGATGGCCGGTGGAGCAGACGAGTCCTGGAGTGACCGCGTATCAGCAAGCGTAGTTTAGGACGCCCCCCAGCTAGATGGACTGACGACCTTAAAATGGTGGCTGGGACAAATTGGATGCGGAAGGCGAAGGACACGGTGTTGTGGCGCAGCCTGGTATAGGCTTATGTAATGTACAGCAGTTGACAGCAATAGGCTATGTTTAAAGAGAGAAAGAAAAATATGTCGCATCCGGTCATTCATTTGACTATTCGGAACGCTAGCGCCATCTGGTGGCGCTTGACAGAGTCTAGCCTGAGTTCGTGGGGGTTAGAAAACAGCTCGACAGAACGATGTGGAGGTCTCTTGGACACTGGCTCTTGGACATTGGACATCGTACGGACAACATGTGCTCAGAAACTGTCCCGCGTTCCGTATCTGGTTGTGTCGTGTACCTACAGTGTGTAATTTGCTAGTGTGATTAATTTGTTCGTGAAATTATAATCTGATTTGAACTGCAAACGGTTTTTCTATTGAAAGAAAGAAAGAAAGAAAATACGTTTATTTGCGGTAAACATGACGCAAAAAAGAACAACACAAATAAAAACAATAAAAAAAAAGGTTGACATGCGTCACATCCACGCAAAACGGCTATCGCTCAGCATTATGCTGCGACCCTATGCAAGACAGAGCCCCAGCGCTGGTTTTCAGCGACAGCCGGCGCCGACGTGATGACGTCGCACGGTGCAGCAAACGGTAATTTACCAAAAAGTATTAAAAAAAACATACAAACAAAAGGAAATATACATGCTAAGAGAATATCATCCTCTCTAAACATTTTTCGCTTTATGTAGTGGCAACATTCAGAAACGCAATAACCAACCGCGCGAATTGCGCAATAACCAACACATACCCACTGTACGCCCACAATAGTTAAATATGGCTGATAATAACGAGAGACGAGACACACTATACCTTCTCCGTTAAATATATTTTAAGTCTAGTTTTTATTAATTGTAAGACAGTTTTTCAGAAAGGCAACTAGCTAAGAGCATTTCCACAGCACAAGTTGCTTGCAAAAAAGAACTTTCACAATTCAAAATATTACGTAGACATCGTTCGCACTTCCTTAAATGAAAAAGAACATTCGCGATCAAGGTCTCGATATTTATTATATATATATCATTAATCGTCATTAACTCTCGAGTGACGTAGTATATAACCTTTTCCTTAGTCGCCATGTTTTCCTTGACTTACCGTAGTACCAAGTTCTTCTACGCATATACAGGGTGGCAGCAACATCGACGTACAACCTGCCGGTCGATTCTGTAAAAATCTCACCGTGAAAACATAGGTGAAGTGAGTTTGTTTTTGCTAGGAATTGACATTATTGACGGCTCACTCCACGCTCACTTCGCCTAAGTTTTCACGGTGAGATGGTTACAGAATCGCACTGCTGCTATCATGGATTCAGTACATGAATCTGGACCCCCGCGTTGAAATATTTCGTCGATTATTAAAAAAAATAGCTGTTCCATATATTTTGACCACGTAGGTCCCTTTTCTATGAAACAGCAGATTTTCTTTTCGATAACCGACGAAAAATGTCTACGCTAGGGTGACTAGAACATGAGTTCAATTCGTGGTCACAGTTTCTTGTGTATCGGCTATATGTACTGGCTTAAGTTGTCTACGCTCGTATAGCTATTGGCAATGAAAGTGTCAACCCTTTTCGTCGGTCGTGTCCCGTATAGCGCCTCAAGGATAATATGAAGGCGTGAAGGGCTACGCAATACTCGTAGAACATGAAAGGATAGTGCCAAAATCACCCCGTGGCACTCGAACATGACATGAACATCGAAAAAGATATTGCAATGGCTCTCAAATTGTAATAAAGTGTTTTTGTTACAATCTGATTTTATAAGGTGGGAAACAAGCGGTTTTATTAGTGGCCAGTACTCCATGTAGTCATTGACGCCTGTCATCTGCTAAGCTAAAACATAACAACATAGCAGGTCTGACGAAGCTGAAATGTCTCATGAACCTACTAACACCCTAACTCTTCAAATCGAAATTGTGGTATTAAAAGAAAGGAAGAAAAAGTATATATATAGCAGTTTGTTCCGCCAGTTACTCAACTGAACCGAGCGCTCGGCACATCCTGGACATTCGCCCCCAACACCTTATTTGACTGG
The DNA here is from genome assembly GCA_927399505.1 of Luperina testacea. Taxonomy (NCBI): domain Eukaryota; kingdom Metazoa; phylum Arthropoda; class Insecta; order Lepidoptera; family Noctuidae; genus Luperina; species Luperina testacea. The sequence continues at coordinate 6,149,729 of OV656777.1, read as the reverse complement.
CCAATTCTTCCCTTGCGGTGGTAGGGCTAACGCCCGCCTGGTTTGCGACCATCCTCCCACCGGAGTCCGGCGTCAAGCAGCCTGCTGTGTTTCGTCGATGCGTGGGAGTTCCAGTGCCTTAGGCATCTTCTGCGCATGCTCGTTCCATCATAAACCTCAGGCATGATTGAGGTCACAAGCGGGCCTATTCAGCAAAGAAAAAAAATAATGTTTGACTTTTAGTCAGTTTGTCTGGTTATTGTTCCGGATTGGCGTTAAAACTATACTTTTTATCCCCGTAAAGCGTTCCCGTGGGATATTTTCTGAAGTCAACGTGGGCGAAGCCGCGGACAAAAGCTAAAATGAATAGAAAATAAAATGAATGACCATTGCGACAGAAAGTTGCGACGTTATCGCTCGTCGAAATTCTAATTTTGTAGCTACAATAGCATTAAAGAATCTGATAGCATTTCTGTAGGCCGTACTTCTTTTGTGTTTACACAATTTATTATTAGGCGGGGCGAGATTGTGGGTTCAAATCCGGGCAAGTAACAATGTGACTTGTTCAGTACACATTGTTCGTATGTACTTTCTAATTCTATTGGACATTACCAACTTCGGTGAAAGACAAAAATGTCAATGCCGGCTGTCGCTGAAAACCAGCGCTGGGGCTGTCTCGCATTGGGTCTTAGCATTTACCTATGCTCAGCGATGGCCGTTTTGCGTGGATGTGACGCATATTTTCCCCATACTTGATTTTTTTTCATTCATCTTCTTTCTCTGCGTCATGTTTATCACAAATAAACATATTTTCTTTCTTTTTTTCTAATGAATGCCTAATAAAATATTTAAGCCAATGTTACATACTAATTCCATGGTTTAGACCATTAATTTAGATACGGACCGCATTGGGCCCGCGTGGTGGACTATGGTCAACTATCCTTCAGAAAAGAGGTCTGTGTCCTAGCATGGTAGGCTGAATATATTAAAAAAAAATATATATACATATTAATAAAAAATATATTATATATATAAATATTAATATATATATTAATTTTATACTTTTAGCTGTACCCTACAGGGTCCATAATTGTACCTTAGCTTTAAGCCATTGTAACACCTGTACAACATTATGGAATGCAAATAAATATATGAATACTAGCAGCGCCCCGCGGTTTCACCCGCATAATGTCGATACCGTGGGTATATCGGGATAAAAACTATCCTATATCCTTCCCCGGGATGCAATCTATCTTTCTGCCTTTTATTGAAATCTGTTCAGTGGTTTAGGCGTGAAAAGGTAACATATTATTTTTTTTTTCTCTTTATTTATCAGGGACTTGCAACCATTAACAGGTCATGTCAGCCCCATCATTTCCTTAAACAAGTTACTTACAAAATTTTCTTAAGACTATTAAATATAAATTTATAAATAAGCTTAGCTTTATTGCTTGCAGGATAAGCCAGAATACATTGAAATTTACCTAAATCTAATGCATTTAATTTTAATTTTTTACATAAATGTTGCCTTTCAAAATCATTGCGAATACAATCTGTAAGGAGGTGTTGGGCATCTTCTGGTTTATCACAAACAATACAGTTAGGTGAAAGGGATTTCTTCATTAAAAAGGTACATTTTTTTAGTGGTACATGTCCTGATCGTATTCTAAAAGCTATTTTAAGTAACTGCCTACCTATCTCTGTCAAATTTTATCGACATCCGTTCAGTGGTTTAGGCGTGAAAAGGTAACATACAGACAGACAGAGTTAGTTTGTAATTTATAATATTAGTATGGCTGAATGTGCCTGTATTTACACCGGCAACCATACCTTTCAACCCAGTGCATAATAATCCTACCTAGCGACCTAAATAGAGTACTATGGTAGAATTTCCTTGAACCGCAAACTACTTTTTTCATAAAGGACGCTGGTATTAAAGAATAATTTGAATTTGTATGGTTTTTAATCTACTTTGGCCGACTTGCATCTAAACTGTGCTGGCTTACTTACCTGATATTATTTGACCTAGTTCCCGTAAGCAATGAACTTAGAAAAGAAAACTGATGAAATAGAAAATATCGAGAATAAAAATGAGGTTTCATTCATTTCTAAAGAACAATAACAATCTAATGGAAAAGCGTCAAAATCACGAAGAGTTTGTTAATGAAGTAATGTATTTTCTATTAATTGTTTGATAAATAACACTTTGTAGCAAAAAATTTGTTTTTTTCAAGGAACCTCAGCGCACTTGGGTCAATCTCCAAAACGGGCGTATTCGTGTGATCGCTCTGGTGCTTTTCAGATATTGATATTTAATGGTAATTATGTATCTCATTAAAAAGAATGATATTCAAATAGTAAATTTTTACTATTGGCCTTCAATTTACACAAACAGTTATGGAAATATTTAAGTTCAAAAAATTTCGCGACCAGAGCAATCATAATTCGTGTCAGAGCGATCATAAATGGTGAAATCAGTGAAACAAAAAAAATTATATTGATAAAATATTATTTATTTAGCCGTTTTCAGTCATATTCAGTGTACGTGTAACAAGATTATATCTAAGAGAAATGTATTATTTTAGAAAAAGGTCAAGGTACCGTAAACGCGGGTTACTTTAGCCAATTTTTTCATATTTTTTTAGAAACCCTTTGATAGTAGGGATTATGGTAGATTTCTTAGCATTTTAATGGACTTGTTTTACAGGTGTGGATAGTAGCTAATTAGAATAATATTATTTTCCCCAAAACGTACCTATTATCTAAATATTTTTACTTATTTTTTTACTTTTGAGCCAATGTTGTTCTATAGCCCTATGCAATGCAACAATAGAAAATAGAAAACCCTTTTTTGTTTTGAACCAAAGTTCCCCCCCCGAGCTAAAGTAACCCGCGTTTACCAGTACCTATATTATCAGTCATACATAACAAAAATACGGAATATCTATAATATAAAAATGAATCGCAAAATGTGTTGGTAAGCGCATAACTCATCAACGCCTGGACCAATTTGGCCAATTCTTTTTTTTTAATGTTCGTTGAAAGTTCAAGCATGGTTTTTACGGCGAGAAATATTTAAAAAATTGCCTGGATAAGTCTAAAAACAACACTAGGACGCTCAGCCAATTTCTTCCTAAGACGTTTTTCTTCAATAGATAACTTCTTTCGAGGCATGATTTCAATCTGCAACAATAGACCATTAAATTTTAGAGAAGAAAGGGTTACCTATAGTTGTGGTTAGCTAAATGCCAATATAATAATATCATCAAGGTAAAATACGTCAAAATCTGTTTATGGGTTTAGGTTACCCAAAGAAACCCAGGAAAGCTTATAAATTAAAAGTTATATGCATAGTTCATCGTTTGTCATTGTTACAGTCCGGTACTACTACTTAAAATAGGTTTATAACGTACAATAATTGCAAAATATCATCGCTCTGGTCTTTTTGGACAGAGCAATCACAGCCATAGCGATCAGAAAAAGTCACAAAATCATAAATATAGCCGAATTTAAAAGCAGCAGAAAGTTGTGATTACGTCTCATAAAAAATATCATAACGATCACTTAATTCACGTAACAAACACATTCACAAGCTTACTATTTAATTTAAATAACGTGCCATAGCAATCATAAAATTCGAGAACCAAATCCAAAGCAATCATAAACTTACCTTCGTAATGTTGGAGCGCGGGAACGTGGCACACAGGTATCCTCCTCAGCGGTTAGACCACTACAGGCGTTACCCCGCGGGAGCGGAATAGAGTGTCTATAACGCGTAACTAGGGATGAGCGCGATGTTTTACCTCAGCGCAGAGCGATGAGATAAAATGCCCGGTCACGATTTTAAATTCGAATTGTGGCAAAAGTATTGTTAATATAACTAAAAATATTTTATTAACATGAAGATTAACTATTTGTTATGTAATCTAAATAAGTTATTTCATATGAACCTTCTCATTAAAAAGTTAAAAAATATTTTTTTCATTCAATCGGGAGTTGGGTCAACCCAGAGCGATCAGGATTTTAGGGTTTAAGATTTTTTTTTCAATATTTAAAATAAACTTATTCATAATATTAGCCTTGTATCATGTAGATTAGACACCGAACTGTATATAAAAAAATATTTTGAAAACGTTTTTCGATTTTAACATGGGTTTATCCAGCCCGACACGAAAAAAAAGGCCTCTGGAGATCGACCCACTTACTGCTAGTAGTTTCTTCCGGATTAAGACGCCTAGCATATAAAATTCGGGCTAACGACCGAGAGATCAGTGGCGGCCCAGTAACAGCCGTGTCTTACGAATTTTAGGTCGTGGGTTCGAACCCAGGCGAAATAAAAGGCGAAATGAAATAATTTTCACAAAATAAGGTCCATTTTGTGAAAATTATTTCATCATCACTGTTCACAAAACGGTGAAGGAAAACATTGTGAGGAAACCGGCATGTCCTAAAACCAACATTCTAAGACATGTAACATCCGTCAACCCGCACTGGGCCCACATGGTGGATGACAGCCCACTCCCTCTCGCAAAGAGGAGTCCTGTATCCCAGCCGTGGGAACATTATAAGCTGATTATGCATGCATGATTATGACCAAGAGAAACGAACCATATGGAAGTACACCTCTTCGGGCAAGTTCGTACAGAATAATCGTTGAACTCCATAGGCACTCGAATTCGGTAACCGCATGCGGGCTTACGATCAAGAAGTTTATTAAGGGGGAAGCGCTAAGGTAGCCCGCAAAATTCAAATTTTCTTACGTTTTTTGGCAATTTGCTGGTCAGTATTAAGTCGTACGTTGATTAAAATATGATTCGCAGCCGCAACAAATATGTATTTACAGAACCATAATCATTAGAATCAGTAATAGAACTTGTTATGTTAGTATAATCCCAAAATGTCAAGATTTCATGAAATAGTCATTCTGTGGGATTACTTGGTCTTAGAGAGTTGTGTTGATGACTTTAATGATTATAATTCTGTTAATAGATATTTATTACGACCGCGAATCATATTTTAATCAACGTACAACTTAATACTGACCAGCAAATTGCAAAAAACGTACAAAAAAATTAATTTCGCGGGCTATCCCTGGCGCTTTCGCCTTAATAAACGTTGTTTTAAGGTAACAGACGTTTAGACACACCCATCAGAAACCGCTAACCATACATTTTTTATGTACACATAGACGTAATTTAAATGCGGAAAGAGCTTAACAAAAAGAAAATCAGTTTGATCGCAAAACAAACTATTTCTGGCTTCAATGAACCAACCTAAGAATAAAAACTGTAGATGACTATGACAAACATAATTTCTCAAGGGAAAACTAGATGTATCACATAGATACCCTTGAACAAACTCGTTCAAGAGAAAAGAAATGAACGTTAAGTTAAAAGTTAATACTTGTAGGAAATATTTGTTTTGCTGCCCACGGCTCGGGAAACTCCTCAGAGGTATGAAGCTCGAGGGAAATAAGGCCCGAATGCAGGATATTTATTTCACAGTACAGACGCGCACATCAAGCTACCCGAAACTGTCAAATTTTTCCAATCAACTTTAAGCCTTATGCTTTAGCGATAAAGTTGAGAATCTATTAAAGAAATTTGACAGATTGTAGTAGCTTGATGTGCTGGCGTCTGTACCTACATTGCTACCTATGGTATTGGTTTTAAATGGGTTTTCTTTTTCGTTAGTAATTGTTAGTGATCTTTTATGCGAGTGTGGCCGGACAGGCTATTTTTAAACTGGATCATAATAAATTAACTAGCGAATCTCCACAGACGTGATGGTATCGATGTCTAAATATGATAAAACAAAAAAAAAACTACTGACTAATTTAATAAATCGTAACGAAACCGCTGAATAATTTAATTTGTAAGAAACCAATAAGTAATTTAATTTTAATGAAATCTATGAATAATTTTATTTTATGAAATCAATGAGTTATTTAATTTTAATGTAATCAATTCAATTTAATTAGTATGAAAATATCAAAGTTCCTTCCTATTTACTGACTTTTTAAAAACTAACTTGTGAATTAACAACTGACTATAGATGTTGACTGATTATAATGTTAAATTTAAGTTACCAAAACAAAAAATATTGTACACCCTATCTATAGGTATGTTACAGCGATCTTTTATAATAATAATAAGAACAAATATTTCACCTGTGACAAACAATAAATGAATTTGAATTTGAATGAATTTGAATTTGATTTTCTCAACTCATATATAAAGTAACTACACTTCCAGCGGTCGTTGGCCTAAAATAAAAATCATCAAATTATTGTTTTATCTATGAGATGATGATACTCATCACGTCTACGGAGTTCCGCTAGCAAATTAAATTTGACCTGTGATGAGTTACACAGTTTCGATAATTAATCCGGATTTGCATGTATGTGTATATAATTCTATTTATGTATTTGTGTACCTAGTTTTAATAGATTTTTTTTATCATTGTTCCTCTCAACCAAAGCACCTGCCATCACTTCACCACACTTGGTTGACTGGTAGAGAATGCCTAAGGCATTAAGTCCGCCTTTGTACCTTTTTGTGCGAAAAGTTTAAATAAATTAATAAATAAATTTGCAATCAACTTTGTTCCGTAGGACCAATGATTGATTAGGTACCGGTTTTTAAGGTTTTTAACCGACTTCAAAAAAAGTGGAGGTTCTCAATTCGTTTGATTTTTTTTTTGTGATCTCTCGAGGCTGTGCTTACTACTAGCGTAGGCTAATATAACAATACCAGCACGTGGAAATATTTATGACAACATAATTACGTTGGTGCTGTAATCAGACGTTTCACTGTAGTGAATGTTCAGGGGGCCTAAATAGGCCACTTTGGCAGAATCATAAAATGATAACATTATGAATCATAATATCTCGAAGACAGTCCGTGTTTTTCATTCTTTCGCTGCCCTACATAGGTATAATCAAAGAGATTGAGATTGGATTGGTTGGCATTTTAGCACAGACAAAAAATAAATAACTGAAAAATCCTTAAACAATGGGATTTGATACGATTAACAGTTAACAGTTAACTGTCCATTATGATTCATAATGTTATCCTTTTATGATTCTGCCAAAGTGGCCTTGTGCCAAAGTGGTCACGTTCACAGGACACCGACAAATAAACAATACAAATGGATGTTCATCTGCTCATTTTATTTAATTTTTCGCCCATTACGTAAGCGAGTGACAGTTGCTGAGTGCCGAAAACAAACTTCGTTCGATCAGCTCACATATAATTGCATTCACACTTAATTCATTTTGTGTTCAACCTTTCACTTCTAGTGAAAGATGCCCAATGAAAGTTAAAAAATGAAGAAAAAGTGAAGCGTCAGATATCTGCTTTGCGGACTTACAGGTATATAAAAAGGTTTCGTTTTTACATGTTATATTCACATAAGAGAAATACTCTGATTATTATTTTCTTTATTTAATTAAATAAAATATAAATTATATTTTTAAATATTAGAATATAACCACCACACATACATCATAATTATAATTTGAGTGCCTTTGTACTCAAATTATAATTATGTAATATCATATTAAATAATAAAATATAAACCATTTAAAAATATTAAAAAAATATTAGGCCACCGCTATCGGGAACAGGGTCCAAGCTACCGGCGAAGGGCTCCAGAGAGAGGAACCTCTTGACAATACTGGCCGTGTCCAGACGTAGCGCTTTCTGAAACAAGACCTTGATCCAGCTGCCCAACGAGAGCCTGCCCAGGTGATGGTCGAGGCTCTTGACTATTACTACTACCCATTGACTATCACGACTATCGGCACAATGATCGCTGAGTCCACATCCCACACATGTCGACAATCTCGTGAGCCAAGTCAAGATACTTGATTTGTGTATCTTTCTCGGCTTTCACGATATTATACTCAAATTTATTATTTTCAATGTCATCCATTATTTTTACGCTAAAAAGCCTTAAAAGCATGTCCCAAATACATTGACAACTTAATGAAATCCGGCATTACGTAAATTGATAGATCGTTATTTATGCTCCATGGCTAATAGTAGCCATTCCTCTGAAAATACATGCTAAAGTTTTTTTTCAGTAAAAGTGATTGATGATTATGTCATCGAAACTATGGGAGTGACTCGCGAAAAATACTGGAGGCACTTATGACTATTATTTCATGACCCTTCTTAGCATTCACGCTGTAGGAATTCGCGGGTCAACCTTAACTGGTTGATTCAAAATCTTCATTGACCGATATTGAATGACCTGTCTTCACGTTACAACTGTTGGAATCCGCAGGCCAACTTATACAGGTTTTTTAGCAAGTTTGACCTTGATATTTTCCTAGAGAAAGGAATATGTACCTACGTAGAATAAACAGAGAGATTCCGGGGTCACGGTTCAGCGGTCAATGACTTCACTTAGCTGGTACAGGGACCCCTGCTAACGCAATATTTACTTTGGTGAATGTTGTCACGAGTTCATCGCTTTGTTTGTATACTTTTTAGTGGGAATTTGAGAGGGTGGCTGAAATCTCTGCAAAAGTCGAGTTTAAAGATATTGTGGAATTGTACCAAACTTGGGAAAATTACTCGAAACACCTTATAGCATGTGACTGACTCCTCATTCATCGTTCACGCAAAGATCTCATATTTTTAAGAATGTAAACTCGATTTTCTTCTTAGATGTTTCAATATACAGACGCCAGCACATCAACCTACTAAAATCTGTCAAATTTCTTTAATAGACTTTCAACTTTATCGCTGAAGCATAAAGTTCAATGTTGATTGGGAAAATTTGACAGTTTCGGGTAGCTTGATGTGCTGGCGTCTGTACTTTGTGAACATGGCTTTCATTTTGATAGTTCAGGAACATTCATTGCGTTATTTACATTACTGAGCAATAGCTGAATACTGTATATCAATTTATTTTCTATAAACTTACTGTTTTGTTGACGGTACATAGCTAGCAACAAGTGAAAGCTACGCAAACATCTTTAAAACATAAAATTCTTTTGCATAATAAACTCAACATTCGTCATTAAAATCTAAATCAAAGAACTCACGCTAAACGCAACCTCTCTCAAGCATCCTGAGTAAAGAGAAAACAAATGAAAGCCGTCATAGATGTTTTTAACGAGACAGTTTTGTTGTATTGTGGCTCATAATTAAAGAGCCGGATTCATGAAGACAAAGGAGCCATTGAAGACGAAACTTCATTGAAAACCTCTTTTGTTTTAAAGGTGACGCGCCAAGCCGTCGTGACGTCATCGTCAGTCAGGTTCGATTCTTGACAATGCACGCTGCGATGCCGCGCGTCTATAAGGCCAGCAGGATCTTCGAGCGTAGTAGGCATTTAGCGTTACCTCCGTCCTCGCGTGGTAAATGCCGCGAAAGCGCAGTTCGAATGAACTCGCTGACCCCTGTCACGGTTATTTTTATAAGTAATAGTATTGTGAATCGGCCCTATTCTTGAAATATAGGGCTGCTCGTCTACAGTATTTTAATTTCATCATCCTACTTTAGTTTCTTTCTAGTTTTGTGATTGTAAATATTATATTTTTAACCGACTTCAAAAAAGGCGGAGGTTCTCAATTCGGATATTTCTATTTTTTTTATGTATGTTAGGGGGGGCATAACTCCATCGTAAATAGACAGATCTGCAATTTTTTTTTTTGAAGTGAAAACTTCTTTAGCATCGTTGTGATGTGATTTGAAAATTTTATGAAACGAAAAAGCAACAGTAAAAAGAGACATGAGATTTAACGTGGGAGAAAATGAGATAGGAAGCATTATACAGTGTTTTTGTTTTTTATTATTACAAATGACATCACATTTAATCCTATGCTACTAATTTGTGGTGATGATGATGATGAGGATGATGGTGATGGCGATGGTGATGGTGATGGCGATGATGATGATGGCGATGATGATGATGGCGATGGTGATGGCGATGGTGGTGGTGATGGCGATGGCGATGATGATGATGGTGATGCGATGGTGATGGTGGTGGCGATGGTGATGGTGATGGCGATGGTGATGTTGATGATGGTGATGGCGATGGCGATGGTGATGGCAATGGTGGTGGCGATGGTGATGGCGATGATGATGATGGTGATGCGATGTTGATGGCGATGGTGATGGCGATGGTGATGGCGATGATGATGGCGATGTTGATGATGGTGATGGCGATGGTGATGGCGATGGCGATGGTGATGGCGATGGCGATGGTGATGGCGATGGTGATGGCGATGGTGATGGCGATGGCGATGGTGATGGTGATGGTGAAGGATGGATGGATGGATGGATGGATGGATGGATGTTCTTTAGCATCGTTGTGATTTGAAAGTTTATGAAACGAAAAAGCGACAGTAAAAAGAGACATGAATTCATAAGATTTAACGTGGGAGAAAATGAGATAGGAAGCATTATACAGTGTTTTTGAAGGTTTCATTTCTACCACGTGTGAATTGCACACATGCTGTTTCTTTTATTTTTGTAAAGATCTGATGATGACTTTCAGAGACAAACAACGGAACTCTTCAATAAATGCCAGCAAATCAACCGCGATTGCTGCTATAGCATATGTAATCGCAATCACACAACATAACATCACGCCTGTACCCTTCAAAGGGTAAAGCAGATGTGTTCAATAGCTTTGTTACTGATATTCACATAGCAAGTAGTGACATATGAATTTGTTTGGGGTAGGTAAGTACAACTAAAAAGTAAAAAATAAAAACTTTTTACAAAAAAAAAAACCGACTTCCAAAAAAAAAAAAACACTACAAAGTGAAAAATAACTTTAGTTTCGAAAGTCGGTGTCAAAAAATGAAAATATATTCTTCACGTTGTAGTGTTTTTTTTTTTTGAGTCGGTTGTTTTTTTTGTAAAACACTTTTTTGGTTGCTTGAATTCGTCAATAAGTTTTTTTAATTAAATCTACTAATCAAAAACACCACAATACGTATTTTTATTGAACTCTTCCTATTTCATTCACAACGAATTTCATATTTTTAAATAAAAAAACAGCAAGTGTGCAATTCACACGTGGTAGAAGTGAAACCTTCAAAAACACTGTATAATGCTTCCTATCTCATTTTCTCCCACGTTAAATCTTATGAATTTACATGTCTCTTTTTACTGTCGCTTTTTCGTTTCATAAACTTTCAAATCACAACGATGCTAAAGAACATCCATCCATCCATCCATCCATCCATCCATCACCATCACCATCGCCATCGCCATCGCCATCGCTATCACCATCGCCATCGCCATCACCATCTCCATCACCATCATCATCATCGCCATCGCCATCACCATCGCCATAACCATCGCCATCACCATCATCGCCATCGCCATCACCATCGCAATCACCATCACCATAACCATCGCCATCGCCATCACCGCTATCGCTATCACCATCACCATCGCCACCACCATCGCCATCACCATCACCATCGCCATCACCATCGCCATCATCATCGCCATCACCATCACCATCGCCATCACCATCGTCATCGCCATCGCCAACACCATCACCATCATCATCACAAATTAGTAGCATAGGATTAAATGTGATGTCATTTGTAATAATAAAAAACAAAAACACTGTATAATGCTTCCTATCTCATTTTCTCCCACGTTAAATCTTATGTCTCTTTTTACTGTAGCTTTTTCTACTGTAGCTTTTTCGTTTCATAAAATTTTCAAATCACAATAATGCTAAAGAAGTTTTCACTTCGAAAAAATATAATATTTTACCTATACAATCACAAAACTAGAAACACAAACTCAAAAACTCAAATTTTGCAATTGAATATAAACCTTATTCCGTTGTAGTAAAGTTGAAAATCTATTACAGATATTACGATAATTGTAAATTTATGGTACCGACCTGCTACTGCTAGTACTGTGACGAAAGCAAGAGAACCTATACAACTACAATATTATTCTGTCGCGTCGTCTTATAAGTGGGTAGTTATAAATACGTAGAAAAATAATAATCAAAATTACCTTATTTTTTTTTAAGCTTTGCAGTTCAATGCTGAACGTTTTTTTTCTTTCTTCTGTTTTTATTCCCCATAATTTAATCTTAATTATCACTATATTACAACTATATTATAACAAACTAATATTTTTAGTTTAATTATTAATACTAGAACCTAAACAATATTTACAGACTGAATTTTGAAACTAATACACAAACACGGAAATTAACTAACAATATTATAACGTATATTTCGATCGATTAGCGGGAACGCGGCGAGCCAGCAAAAGCGACACAGGTCCTACCTCGGTAACGCCCGGCGGGCTACTGAAGTGAAGCGCGCAGGCCGCCTTTTTAGATAAATATCTTGTTAAGACAATAAAAATCAGTTTTGAGAAAAATTAACCGTAGAATGTTCTACTATACATCATTGCCTATTTTTTCATATATTTTTTGCGAGTAAAAGTTAAGTCTACTTCAAATGCGACTTGAAAAACGATTAAAAACTTCGCTGTTTTCGATTTGTTTGCGAATTTTTATGATCGAGTGAAGTTGTAAATATCGTGTTTTGAACCATAGAATAATCAAGAATGTTAGTTAAACTATGCCATATATTTTTTTCAGATTAAAACAAAGAATATTTGATTGTTTAATGTTGAATCAAAAATAGGTCGATTCCGAGATTTCCGAGAGTCCTGGCCTTAACTAGCGATCAGTCGTGCAAATACGTGATCGTCGCCTTCATAATATGAAATGCATTTATATAAAATTGTTTATTCTGTAAACAGAATATTGGAATCATTTTAACAAGTCATATAAAACATTTTCACAATAATGCATTTTTGGGATGCATGAAGAAGCTTCGTCGTGTAGCGCAGTTTGTTCCGCCAATTACTCAACTGAACCGAGCGCTCGGCGCATCCTGGACACCCAGCACCTTATTTTACTGGCCAATTCTTCCCTTGCGGTGGTAGGGCTAACGCACGTCTGGTTTGCGACCACCCTCCCACCGGAGGCCGGCGTCAAGCAGCCTGCTGTGTTTCCTCGATGCGTGGGAGTTCCAGTACCTTAGGCATCTTCTGGGCACGTTCGTTCCATCATAGACCTCATCCATCGCTTTCCATCAGGCGTGATCGAGGTCTTGAACGAGCCCATTCAGCAATAAAAAAAAGTAATCTAAACTTTACAAACTAAATATTTATGTAATTTCGTTTGCAGAGACATAGACGCGCAAACTGGTACCATGGATTCAGTTTACGATTCTGGACCGCCCAGTGATGAACCGACCCAACGAAATCGACCTAGTAATCCGCCAACAGTTTTGTTTCGTTAGCCTCAGAAGGAGCCTAGAAAATGAGATTGTTCATTGAAAACCTCTTTTGTTTAAAGATGACGCACCAAACCGTCGACGCGACGTGACGTCAGGTGCGATTCTGGATAATGCACGTTACGATTTCGTTTATGTAATTAAGTAGGTATTTTATTATTCTGTGCTATTCGTAGCTTTTTTCATTTTATATTGATTGTGCTTCATCATCTGAGACCTAATTCACTATGATCACTTAAGGATTCCTGACTTCGAAACCACATCAATTCCTTAGCTAATCCCGCCAATCTCGCGTCAATTTCGCGCGGTTTTGTTCATTATGTCATAGAGAATTACGGCCCGATGTGATTTAAAGACGGGATCTTGTGAGGGTGACGCTCTAAGCCTTCATGACGTCAGGTACGATTCTAGACCACCCCTATGTGCTGAAGGTGATCACCGGGGCGGTTTTAGTGAGGTAAAAATCCCACACTCCCCGACCTCCCTCCCCGGAGGTCGGGTGCCTTTTGAAGGTTCCCCCGACAACAAAAAAAAAAAAAAGTACTATTCTAGATAATGTACCCAGTAATTTTATTTTGTTTTTTATAAATTATTGTGCCATTGGGAGATCTGTATTTTTATGTATGTATGTATGTACGAGTACATTGCGATTGTGTTTTATGCCTTTTGCAAATCTGTATTGTCTTACTGCGGAGTCATTTGTACCATAATTATGTACAATCCGATTACAGAAGCTCGTTTTTGAGCTCTACAAATGAACCCATGATTAATAATCAGCGCTCTATGCTATCTACAGAGACACCTACCTACCTGTGACAATTTATACAGGCTGATATTACTTCTACATTCTTCTTCCACTTTTTTTTCTTCTTTCTTTCTTTTCTTTCTTTCTTCTTCATCTTCTTCTTTTTTATATCTTATTTTTTTTTTAACTGTGATAAGTTTAGTTTGTGATCTTCCTGTACGAGTCGCATTAATACTTTTTCTTTCTTTCTTTCTTTATGGAAGGTATTTGTCTAGATTTTTTCTTTCTTTCTTTCTTTGTGGAAGGTATTTGTCTAGATATTCGTTATAGTAATCTCGACTACCCACAAGAAACCTTAGAACTCTAGATTTATTTACCAACCCACTTGAAATATTTTCCTCCGCAGAGCCGATATGCAAGCCGTGTCTGTTTAGCATGGACAGGTTATAAAACTATCTAAAACGAATGCGTTAAATTGTAAAGAGTTTGTTTTAGTTCACAATTTTTCGATTCTTTATAATCTCGCGAGATAAATTGTGAACTAACAACGATGTTCATAATAATACGGTGACTTAAAAACAGACCAGATATTGCCAAAGTCATTCGAAAATGTATTAGTGATTGCAGTATGTTGTTGTCATCAGCTATCCTTCTAGCAGCTAGCCTTCGATAAAAAGTCAATTTTTTTTATTGATTTAAAGACGAGTTATGAGAAATGTAAGTTTTCTATAGGAACTTGAAATTTCTTATATCTCGTCTTTATATCAGAGTCCTTTCAAAATATATATTTGGGAACCTAGATATTCTGTAATGCAGTCAGAATAAATACACACTATCTTAAGAATATGTTTGATTTACAAATTATTTTGGTATTACGTTTTTAGGAACTACGCATGCTACGCCGGTCTCTTAAGGTAGTTACTCGTAATTAGGTAACTAGAAGTTATATTTCGAATAAACAAGAAAACTAACGTTTCGAATTTTTTCTCATTGTTATATACCTATATACCTGTGATTATTAATTTATACATTCTTGTTCTTTTGTATCTACTTGGTACCGAAACTATAAACAGAAAAAAAGCGAACAGTAATGTCTTGGTTCTTTTGTTTTAATATCCTGCCACGGTAACTAATTAGGTAATGTACTTTGGCTCTGCGTATCTTCTGGAAACACTAATCAAGTCTAATGACGAAAATTTATCAAGTGGGTTAGTAAAGGTTGGTAAATTTATCTAGAGTTCTTAGGTTTCTTGCGGGTAGTCGAGAATACTACTCTCGTGGCTAAATAATGACAGCCAAACGGGTCGATCGAAGGTTAAGCTACGCTTGCCGCGGTCGATTCATGGATGGGTGACCAACCATATCATATCGAGACCCCTACGCGGCTCGGAAAGCACGTTAAGCTATTGGTGTCGGCTGTCATTAGTAGATCTTTGACAGTCGTTGAAGGTAGTCAGAAGCCTAAAAAGCCTGACATCCAGTCACTGGGTTGTGGAGGTCAGAGAGACAGTCGCTCCATGGACAATACTTGTATTCAGCTGCATCCGATTAGTCTGGAAGCCGACCCCAATATAGTTGGGAAAAGTCTAGACAGATTGATGAGTCGAGAATACTAAAGCGGATACCTTACCCTAACCTTAATAACATTCTATTCTATTCTATTCTTGACAAATACCTTCCACGTAGAAGTAATATCAACTTGTAATTAATAAAGACTTAGTATCCCAATATATGTAGTTGGTAAAAGTCTAGGCAGATTGATTGAGTCGAGAATACTAAATCGGATACCTAGATAAATACCTTCAAAGTAAAAGTAATATCAACTTGTAATTAATAAAGACTTTGTATCCGACCATTACAATTATTAAAATTCTCCCACACACTGTCTATAAGATTGGCAGAAATATCTTAACTTCATATTTAATATTATTATAGACAAATTAAATTCTAACTTAAGTAAAACTATACAGAAACTAAGAAATTGCGTCGAAAAATTCATCTGCATCGCTGTCGACTGATAATGTACCAAGAGACTGGCGGCATTACAACGTTGTATGGCGATGCTTAGCCTCTGGTCAAAGTAAAAGCCAGCCCTTGGGTCACGGGAAGTGTCAACCAGCCGTTTAGAAATTTCTTTAAAAAGACCATGAGCACTCGGACTCCACGATCCGAAAGTTTCAACCCCAAACGGCTCGAAAATATAATTTCCGATAAGGTTATTATAAAGACTTATTTATTTATTATTTATTTATATATGTTTTATTGTACACCAGAAAATACATAACAAAAAAATACAATACAAGACTACAAGACAAGACAAGACAAGACAAGACAACAAGACAAGACAAGACAAGACTTGACAAGACTTGTAATTACTAAAGACCCAGGTTCAGGGTTTCTGCTCATAAAGAGAACATCGAGCGCTGGTCAGTTCAGTTGTGGAGCTCTAAAACGACCGTCCGTAATCGGATTATATGTAGCAGTCAGCACTAATGCGCAAAAGTGTTTACTGCATGGCTCCGGTCATAATTATGTGATAAAATACCTAAAATTTAGAAAGAATTCCCGCTCTAGTTATTTAAAAAGGCTTTGAAGCTTTTTGACTGTCAAAGCATACTACAGCGCAGCAGAATTCTTGACTGAATTTTTTTCTAAAGAGAGTAAGTTTAAAAATAAAAATCAAGGCATGAAACCGTTGCGCATGTGCTCTTTGAGTGCACAGGCGTCACCCAACTTAAGTCAGAAACCCTCGGTATACCCGGATCTTACACAGATTTTCTCAACAGGCCAGGAGACGTAATCAACTTCTGGAGTGAGGGGGCTGGCTGGAATAAACATTGACGGTCGCCATGGCCCACGCACAATGGTATAGGTACTTGAAGGACTAAGTGCGATAATCAAACCCATAACATAGAACAGAAAAAATTACGTCAAAACGGGTTCCAAAGAACCGCCCATAATTACCCACACACACACACACACACACAGCTTACTTCAAACTCACTCCACCTTAGTTTTCACGGTGAAATCTTTACAGAATATGTAGATCGGCTGATTTCGAATTCAGAATTATTCAAAAATGTTCTTACCAAGGACCACGTTTTAAAAAAATAATTTACTTTACTTCTTTAGTTTATTTTCTAAAGAACACTTCATCCTTAAGGAGGAGGACTTCTATTCTTTGCGTCTAATACATATAAGTGAAAGGGGCACGACGTTTAGAGCAATCGGTCGGAAAACTAATGCACCACATGAAAGGTTTTTCAATAACGTACAGAAAATGCTTTTACCTGGCTGTATTTCTAAGACATGTTGCTTTGAAAAGGTCCAAGGTTTTACCTTTTTAACCCTTAATTACTCGCGTCCATATAGTTACACTTACGCTCGCGTGGGGAATATATAACCCCAATTTTAAAGGTACAATAAAACATAGTTTTAATGACGTACTTTTATTTTTATTATAAAAATTAGAAAAAGACAACATTGTTCTAAATTGTAATAGTATCCTTAATCAACATTGTTATAAACTATTAAAGATATGAAACTTTAAATTTAGGAACTTTTTAATCAATACATTTATCACATAATATCATAGTGGAATGGTCGTGACAAACTTGCTGGCAGTTGCACGAATACTCGCGTGGGGCAATATATACCCCAGACTCGATCTCCTGACACAACCACACGACACGAAGCGGCGCTCGCGACTGATTCGCGGCGGGGGGAGTTATTTAGGCAGCTACTAAGAACGGCATGGAGGTAGCTTTAAAAATGGTGGAGATACGACGCTTCAAATACGCCGTGGGGTTAAATATACCCCACGCGAGTAATTAAGGGTTAAGGTTTTTGTGGGTTCATTTGATTATAGCTGACCAGCGGCGCCACGCGGTTTCATCCGCAACAGTGTCGATCCTGTAAAAATATCGGAATAAAAAGTGTCCTATGTCCTAATGCAGGTCATTTTCTACCCATGTGTGAAATTTCATATAGTTCCACTCAGCCGTTTAAACGTGAAGGTGTAACAAAAAAACATACAAAACATTTAATCTTTTCTTTTTGTACAAGTTTAGATGTACAGACGCCAGCACATCAAGCTACTACAATCTGTCATTTTCTTTAATAGATTTTCAACTTTATCGCTAAAGTATAAGGTTCAAAGTTGATTGGGAAAATTTGACAGTTTCGGGTAGGTTGATGTGCTGGCGTCTGTACAATCAAGCCCTTCAGATGTTCGTGGAAAATCTCATACGGCGGTTTTTTAAAGGAATTAATCCAATGCGGTCGAAGGAGACTACACTCCAAGTCCATCCGAAATTAGGTCGATACTTTGGGATGAACCCTACTATCGGTTAATTATTTTTTTCGGAAAAGAAAAACGAAAGAAAACTTTTTTATTTGTGACATAAACAGCAAAAATAGAACCCGTGGGAAGCCAAAAAGGTTCTTATCTCAGACGGATGCACAGGGCTGGTCAGACGCGCAAAAACACATCGGGAATAAAGACAACTGTCAAATCATGTTGTCATTCATTCTTAGATCGGGCCCCAAACTATTATTATGTCCGTAGGTAACACGAAGTAGGAAATACCCGTAACTTTGGTATAAATTACGGCTTTCGTGCTTAATGAGTAGTCCCTCAGTTACGGATAGCCATTATTCAGCTGCCTGGTCAGTTGGTGTTATATTTCTAGTTAAAGTAAGCAATATCCACATTCTAGGAAGCTTAAAACCAGCCGTGGGGGCTGGTTTTAAGCCCTGAGAAACCTTCGATGGTAATGGCTCCACTACCCAGCATAAGGCGAGAAGCCCCAAATAACTCATCGACGAAAATGCGATAGCAATTCTTAGGTTAATCAATGTTTTACCAAGTTCCCCATCTCGCATCGAATCCAATAGGTTAGAAATAGAGCCTATCGCGATATAGATAAAAGAGTTGGGGACAACCCTATCTATACCATAGGTACCTACATAATATCTACCTGACCCGACCCTACCTAAATACCTACCTGCTTAAATTAGAACAGTCTATAATGTTGCCACTGATGAGACACAGTCCTCCTCTCGTAGGCCGTAATCCACCATGCGGGACCAGTGCGGGTTGGTAGATGTCACATGTTTTCGAATTTTTGGTTCTAGGCCATGCTGGTTTCCTCACGATTCGCTGGTTTCAATTGGTTTCCTTTCACCATTTTGAGAGCAGTGGTGATGAAATAATTTACACAAAGTAAAGCCTTGGTTCGAACCTACGACCTACGACTCGTAAATCAGGGCCTTTACTATTGAACCACCACTGCCCCCACAGATGCCTATACAACACCTTTATACCTATGTCCTTTTGAAGCCATATAAATATCTTCTGACGTCACAGCAGAAATGGCACCGTAACGGTGTCATAATTTTCTATGAATTGTCTCAATTACGAGGAGTCCCACTGCGCTAAAATGTCATCAAAAAGACATAAATTTTTATGGGTCATCTGCGGGGGATGGTTTTGACATTTAGAAGTAAATAACCTGCCTATTGAGTTATTGTTATGATAGTTTCCACAGGATCACACTTACCATAGTAGACTCGTTATTAACTTGCTATTTGCAGTCGACCAACAGTGGTCAACTATGATCTTGAGTTGGCCTGGCTCACCATCGACATCGACGCTCAAACCGTAACCATGAAATTCAGAACCACCCACCACCATCCATCCATGACCATCTTTACATACCGTGACCCCTCCGTGCCTCAGAAAGCACGTTAAGCCGTTGGTCCCGGCTGTCATTCGTGGATCTTTGACAGTCGTTACGGGTAGTCAGAAGCCCGAAAGTCTGACAACCAGTCTTACCAAGGGTTATCGTATTACCCAGTAACTGGGTTGTGGATGTCAGATAGGCAGTCGTCGCTTCATGTGAAATACTGGTATACAGCTGCGTCCAGTTAGACTGGAAACCGACCCCAACATAGTTGGGAAAAGGCAGATGATGACCTACTAATTATTATGACAATGTGTCCGAGCATGGCAAGTCAGGCATCGTTTAAATTAAAACAGGTTTCTGTTCTGACTCGTTTCGGAGAATTTCTTATTTGCATAAGAAGGTCTATCATGCGGCCATGTCACTTATCTATTTATCAGTATTTATTTATTTATTGTTTGGTTTTGCAATGTTACTCAACATCACGCTTTTTATACATAGGTACCTATTCGATACTGTTTTATGTGACACTAATTTATTGTTATTTATATATTCAATTATGCATACACATTACACACATCACGATGCAGTATAAAACTGATTTACATCCGTCACCTCACACACCAGGTCCAGTTGAAAACCAGCGTCAGGCACCAGTTGTCTGGCATTTTTGCTGAACTGGGCCTTTTTGGCGCAGCCGTGAGGCACACTTTCCTGCTAATTTCTTACATCGGACTTTGCACTTTTTATTTTTATCTTATTTTTTTTTTCCTGATGTACGACTATAATTATCTAACTATCTGGTGTATTGTGTGTCTCTTAGTCTGTGCTAAATAAATGTGTTTTCTTTCTTTCTTTCTTTACTATTGTATAGAAGCAAGTTTTTTTTTTAACTGAACAGACAGCTGTTCTGCTGGGGAGTGTGTTGCGCCACTTCTTCTCCTCAGCGAAAGCACTAGGAAGTGGTGAAGTGCAGGCGTTTTAGGGGACTATCTTATGTAATTTTGACCTTCGAAAGAGCTGATTCTCAGCCTAGTTTGAATAAATGCTGCGCCACAGCACCCTGTCCTCCGCCGTCCGCATCCAGTCTGTCCCAGCTACTCTTTTAAGATCGTCGGTGCATCTAGCTGGAGGGCATATCACACTGCGCTTGCCGATACTTGGTCTTTACTCCAGGAATATAGTGTAAGGTAAACAAATAAATAATACAAAAAATCCTGTTTATCATATTTTATTTTGCAACTATGTATTATAATCACATAAATAGTTTAAAAATCACCAAAAACATCGATCAAACATAGAAAGTAATCTACATGAACTACACGGATTTATATGAATATTTGTTAAACACAACAATTTGTATTTGTTTAGTTTACAGAAGTAATTTTCAGACTTTGAGAATATTTATACAAAATACGTGGTTAGCTGACGATGTTAGTGTTAAAAATATCGTAGAATGTTATACAGAAAAAAACAGTAGGACAACTTGGTTCAGTTTTCGAAATATAGCAAACAGTCAACAGTGTCGTTTCTCATACACGGTTGACAAGCAAATTTCTGTAACAGAAATCTACACACATAAACTTACTGTAACAAATTAAAGTTCATTACAACTACAAAAGAGCTTCAACCTTTTACTACAAAGGTTTTTAAGAAAACTACATCTCAGTTTCCTTAAGACTCCTACAAACAGGTGCGACACGCGATATAATCGCGCGCGACACAAAGGCACCGCTCGTTGCGCGACTTACGGTGCCTTTGTGTCGCGTGTCATGTCGTGCCTGTTTGAAGGAGCCTTTACAAATTTACCAAAAAAGTTGTCCTACTGGTTTTTCAACACTGTGACTAAAAAGTCGAGGACCGCAGGAGGTGGCAGGTATCCATTAGGGAAGATACAGGTTGACTATATCCTGTATACCTCCTTCTATATTTAGCCGTTTATACCACTACGGGCTAATTTTGTAATCATCTGATAACTTTATTCGAGGAATAATTTTGAATTTTGACAGTTATTTCATACAAAAACTGTCAAACATCAATTTTATTCCTCGAATAAAAATTAAATGGCGATGGAAAAATCAGCCCTAAGAACATCAGGCACCGACGCCAGGAAATACAGAAAAGTCACTTAGTATAAACTAATTTAATACATTTAAGTGAATTTGTGCATTTTGATGGATTTTGAACCCCTCTTTACGAATGCTGTAATACTTGGCGTAAAAATTCTGCCAACTCATGATTATATCAATGGTTATAGGGCTAGGAATAAGGCTGTCGCTTATGTATTTAAGTACGGTGCTCAAATACATTAACGAGATGTTGTCGACTTCTGTCGCTGACACGCGTCGACGGTTGCAGTTGCCTCTGTCGTCGACGAGTGTCGCTTGTGTGTATGCACGCTTATTGTAGATAACGACAATAAAGGTAAGTATGATATTGTCAGACTTGTCAGTGGGCAGCAACCAAAATGCAACCTTATTTGAACGCGAATAAAGATAAATGTGATTTTGACAGTGATGTAAAATCAGAGTAAAACAACTGCTAATGGGTCGTACAGGTTGAATAGCTTGCCTGAAAAGTTTTAAGGCGGAAGCGCTAAGGCAGCCCGCGAAATTCAAAATTTCTTACGTTTTTTGCAATTTGCTGGTCAGTATTATGTTGTATATCGATCAAAATATTATTCGCGGCCGTAACAAATATATATTTACATATTTGTTACGGCCGCGAATCATATATTAATTAAGGTACATCTTAATACTGACCAGCAAATTGCAAAAAACCTAAAAAATAATTGAATTTCGCGCGCTACCCTGGCGCTTTCGCCTTAACTAGCTTGAATATAAACACATGATGAGATATTCAGGGGAAATAACCAGCATCAAACAAACAAGACAAGACCAAGACAACAAGAAGATTCCTGTGTTGTTGTTGAAGGGAAAACTTCTATAGGCGCACTTGGCGCTATCTCTGAATAGTGAACGAAATTGAACCGTCACGCTCGGGTCGTTGATGAAACGCGTATAGTCGGCGCTGAATCGTGTATTCTCGGCTCCAGTCGTAACTTTATCTTGTGGTCATAAGCACAATACATTATTTTTTATTTCATTTTCTTTCTGTCATATAGTCACCTCTCAATTTGTTGTAGTTGGCCGAATCCAGAATCCAAATTATCCCAGCCACGGGAACATTACGATCTGATGGCCTACCATGATCTAATTAAAAACGATTCAAAAGCAAGACATTTCAGTTTAGGTTCCTAAGCTGCATCGCATCAAAGTCGTACCATGACGTCCAATACGCTCAACGGCATTTGGATCGTTAAAATTGAATGAAAGATCGCAGTTTGTAGCTGAACCGCGTTTGAAACGTTTTTGGTGAAAAAGAGACAACGCTATTATTATCAAATAAGTTTGTTTTGGGCACATTTTAGTGTCAGACACGTTCAAAAACAAGTAACATTGTATTTGTTTTTAACTCAGTATTATTACTTTAAAGTAAAAAAGACACTCAACAATTTTTTTTAAGATTCCACGTTATTGCGTTAACTATTGTTAAAATAATTCTTAGTCAAAGTACTCGTAGATATTTATTTAAATACCTTTTGCTATTTATTATACGACTTTTTTTTTTATTTCGACGTAGTAAAACAAATTATGTTTATGTTTAGAACTTAGGTACCAAGAAAAACAAATGCGATTAAAAAAGGCATATAAAATACCTATCTATTTTAGACATTAAAAGAAAAATTAAAGACACTTACATTAGTTTTTGTAAAATTCCACTAACATAGCACTAAAACACTTTATTTTCGTTAATAATTCACCAAACGTTTCAGTTTATGTTAGAGAAATAGTAACTTTTATTGAATCGCTTATATTGACAGTTGAGCTGCTCTATGAACGTCATGGTACCAAACAAGTACAAAATTTAATGAAAGAAACCAAAACTTGCGACTCAGTTTGGGACAATCGCTGTCAGATGACATGGCTTAAATTGAATCGTTATACTGAGTCATGGTATGAATTACAAGAACTGTTCAGTTTAGGTCCTAAAATGGATCGCGTTAAGAGCTCGTGGTAGGCCTGTTCACGAAAAGAGGGGTTCTTAGATTTCATAATGAAAAAATGCACAATCACACATTATCACAACAAGAAACACACGTGCACAGAGCACATGATCCAACTACTATAGGTACTTTTAAAGCTCGATCTCCCTTCGAGGGAACGTTGGGGTTTGTGCGAATTTTAGCGAAAATATTATACTGGGGACGCCCTATAAGGACTTATAGTGAGCTTTCTGCTAATGTACTTCAAATAGGTCAACAGAGTAATTGTGTTACACACTAATAGTAGTATTGGCTTTCATTTTTACGGTTTCTTTTTTTTCATTTTGACATTTGACAGTTTTTTTTTTCATTTCGACATTCATCGCGTCTTTTTACGTTGTTGAGCAGACAAATTTTGCAAACATATGAAGCAATGGATTAGTAATATCCTTCAAAATAAGATTGATAGTCTGTTGCGCAATTAGGATGCTGAAGTATAAACTTAAACGAAGCAAAAGAAGTTTGTAAGGACCGTCGCAGGTGGCGTGGTGTGTTTCTGTTTCTGTTTGTTTGTGTTTTTTTCTGACGGCGTAAGTTTATGTATGTAGTAGATCACAGATATATCGACTCATCCGTAGAATAGAGTCCGATGTGATCATGGAGCAAAAACGAGTTAAATAGCTAGATGAGATAAGGAATACGAACTCTACAGACGTACGTTTTTAGAATTTTCGTATCTTATTTAGTTTCGGAAATATAGAATCGAATAACGTTCAATCTGACATTAGCTCCGGATAAAAACGCACGAAGTGATGAAGCGACGGCGCGCGGGAAGCGGGGGCGGCGCGGGCGCCCCGTCCGTTCGTCAGTCCGGCCGCTGTTTGTTGGAGGGGGGGCGTTTTTGTGTCATGCGCTTAGCTTTTTTTCGGTTTGATGATAACAATAATTTATTAAGTGTTTTGCATGAAAAGACATATTTTTAGAGATGTCACGAATTCACGATCATGGAAAATGTTGAATATCCTTGAAAAAGATGCAAAAAGGCGTGAGCTTACTACTTCATCAATAATGTTCCTGTTGTTTATAATATGAAGAAAAGTGTAAATGCTGGTAAGTCGACGATTTCAGTTGTATTATTTCGTGATACATACTATTAAGTTCTTAAACTAATAAAAATTAAGACCTATATTGCTTTTAGTCTCAGTAAACAGTTGTGGGCGATCTATTTTTCTATAGGACGTTTTTTGACGGAGAGGTATAGAAACGAATTTTCAGTGCGAAAATACGATTGGCGTAATGCATATTCACAGAGTAATCATTCATTCTGTAATAATAAACAGTAAAAAGTAGAAGTATTATGAAATATTAGGACGATTTTATACGAACATTATTGAACTTCTAAGCGTTTCATGTCAATATAGGACGTTTTTCTACGGAATCTGTGATGCGATTTGTTGGTTCGATATTAAGATGGGACGTTGTTACTGGGATATTGAAATCAGTTAGGACGTTATTCTTTTAAAAATATCGTTAAATATAAAGATTTTTTGTTTAAAATTTGTTAAATTAATTGTTAGGTACATTTGACTTGCATTGTACACATTATAGTATTTTATTATGAATACCTTTAAGTATTTTTTTTTAATTTCAGTTGTTAATGTTGGTGACAACGACATGACAGAACAAGTGTCGCCTTTGCCTCCTGGTGCAGAAGAAGTCAGTCAGGAACTAGCTGATATATATAAGAAGATCTGCATGAAGATGGTGGGACCAAAGAAATTACCTGCGACAGCTCAATACCTACCGAACGTCATGTCTGATCCCTCTGCCGAGAATTTTGACAGCAATCAACCTAGAACATTTTCTTTGGAAGTGCCTTCTAGTTTCGAGAATTCACCATTAATACAACTTGAAGAGCTGCTAGAAGTTTCTCACCACAGATCTACCCCGGTTAATTTGGAACTGTCAGTGCCAACTCCTATGCCGTCTCCTACTAATGTCCATTCGATCTGCGATAGCACATTCTGCCCTAATCATGTAGACAGTGTCTCTACGATTTCTTCGTCGTCATTTGTTTGGGACCATGTTTGGGCATTTGTCCCTGTTGAATCGCATTATATACGCAAGAATAGTCAAAAACTCTACCTACAAGGAGACTTAAGTATTGCCAAAATGTTCAAATTGTATCTTGAATGGTTCGACCCCGAGAAATACACCTCTAAGGCTACAAAAGAACGCCAGTATCCGTGACATTGTCAACTCAAACTTCAATCTAGCTTTCCATATTCCCAAAAAGATCAGTGCAACGAATGTCATGTTTTCCGATTGAAAAAGAATCCAAAAGACCAAGAAAAAGAAACCATTCAACAACACCAGACTAATAAGAAGGTCGCAAGGGATTTAAAAAGCCAAGATAAAAAAGACGCTGAGGAGTCAAATGGAAATATGGTTACTGCTTTGTTTGATTTTAAAAAAAGTATTGCATTGTCCTCATGGCCATATAAACATATTTTACTATAAGAGAAAGCTATCTTCTTTTAACTTCACGGTTTTTGACATGGGTAAAAGGAAGGTCTTTTGCTATATGTGGGATCTCTATATGGGGCTCTCGATGACAGAGTGTCCACTCTGTCATCGAGAGCGCTTCTCAAACCAAAACTATCTATACCCCTCATGAATGGCGTTTATTAGTAAGATGGGCCAAGAATGAAGGAGAACCCTACGTTGTCCGCACCCTAACCCAGAATGACGTGTTTGACTCTAAAATAATGTTTGGATGAAAGACATTAAGGGAAAGAAAATTAACTGGAGTAACATTCGAGAAGTTCATACAGACGGTAGTGATCCTAACAAATTGTTTGTTAAATATGACCTGACTCAACCTGATTATAATATTTTAGTGATTCGCGGTAACACGAGGAACTTGGTACAAACTGAACTAAAACCTGCATATTCTGAACCTATTATGGTTCCTGCTGCTGAATATAAAGACATAATAGATATGTGCCGCTCAGAAGTAATTCTCTTAGAGTATCATCCATACTTTAACTCTTTGACACATCACACCACTGTTGATGTTTCTGAAGAATCGGATGATGACCTATCGGATTAAGAATTATTTTAGATATTATTATTTTCGTTTTCGCTGCTTTTTTTTTGAGCTGCATTCTTCCTACTGATTTAGTGAAACAGTGTTAATTATAATAAGTACTCAACTAAGTAATTTAATGTTTGTTTATGTACAATTTCATTGCTAAAGTATGTGCACCCACGTCTAGGTCACAATGTAAGACTGATTGATAATTATTAAGAAGGCTGGTTGTTATATAATTTATTTTGAATTAAGTAACTCGTGCGAAGTGTAAATAAATCTTCATTATTATAATAACGTATTTTCCGTTGTTATGATAAATATTTACGTACTTATAAGTTAAAGACTGCTAATTTAAGTCCGTGCCGTAGTCGTGTAAGTTACCTAGTTACCATGCTGTGATACGATACGCCATTTAATTACTAGTTTTGTTACCTATTTTGATTTTTTTTTAATTAATAAACGATTTTAAATAATAATTTCATTTTTTATTTAGTTATATGAGAGGGTAGTCTTAATATGGCTAACATAATATTTAAATATTTTAAGGTGGTTATTCACAAAGGACTCATAAGGGATGGGTAATTCCAACAAAAAATGACCCATAGTAATATAGAACGTCATTTAATTCAGATGTTTACGTAAAACAACGTATAATGTTCACTACGGACCCCCGCTCTTCCGCCATAAAATGTCCTATGTTGATATGGAACTCACTATCTTGTGAAATAAAAGGATAAGAAATATACACTATATAGCATTTAACTAGGCTGGGGCGTTGTTACAACATACCAAAAAATCTAAATGTCAAGTCTCACCGTTTAAGAGTTATACAAGTCTACAACTTCTCTAACCTCTACTGAAAACTATCAATCCTACAGATCGGACTTTATTCTACGGATGAGTCGATATCGTCGCCTTAGAGTGAAAACCTCGGGAATGCAATTCCTCGTAAGTAGCATTTTATGCATTTCGGACAATCTTATAGTATCGAACAGTTCTGGATAAAAAAGCGGGTTAACTTTCCATATTAATTAATAAGAATACGTTACAGAACCAACTTTTATGTTTTTTTAACCGACTTCAAAAAAGGAGGTTCTGTATTCTTATTCATTTTATTTAATCCGCTTTTATACCCAGATCTGTTCGATACTATTAGATTGTCCGAAATGCATAAAATGCTACTGCATTCCCGAGGTTTTCACTCTAAGGCGACGATATGTAGATATACCTAGATAATGTAAGTATCAAGATCTGAATGAAAACCAATCGTGCCATTTTTTGACTACCTACTATGATGTCACAAGCATCAAAATCAGTGATGGGAAAATCAAATCGATTCAAAGACGCAGCTGCGTGCGGCACCCGTCTCGCCCCACCCCCGGGGCCTAGCGCACCCAGCCTGCTGGCTGGGTGGTACACTGGGCGACTAGAATCAATTCTATTTTGTTGTAATTTTTGACGTTCGAAAGTGCCTTTTATGTGCCTATTTGAAATAAATGCTTTGACTTTGTCTTTGACACGGGACTGAGCGCGAAAGTGGCGGCTTACGATTTTTGTACAGACGCCAGCACATCAAGTTACTACAATCTGTCAAATTTCTTCAATAGATTTTCAACTTTATCGCTAAAGCATAAGGTTCAAAGATGATTGAGAAAATTTGAGAGTTTCGGGTAGCTTGATGTGCTGGCGTCTGTACATAAGCTGGGCACGCGAAGTAGTTGCTCTTGCGTTATCTAGGTGTATCTATATTTGTGATATAGATATTATGTTAGCATACTGCTGTATTTTTTATACTGTGTGCAACTTTTCTCATATTTTCATAGGTACCTACTTTAATATTTTACATTGTGTCATTTTAAGGTTGGTATAAAACTTAAGGCTTAATAAAAACGTAAGAAAACCTTAGGGAGGCCGTTTTTGGGGGACTATCTTAAGTAATTTTGACGTTCATAACCTGCTGATTCTCAGACTAATTTGAACAAATGATTTGATTTAAAAACAACGAGGTTTTAATACACGCAGTGAGCAAGCTTGGCGATATATGTCCTGGAATTAATCCTAGTTTGTGAAACTGGAGCAGAAACTTCGAGGTCTTTGTTCTGCAGTAGGTGATTAAACAGGATGGAAATGTAGAAAAATGGTGTTTTAATGTGCTTAGTGTTCCGTACCCAAAGGGGTATTACTAAACCTTCACTGTCCGTCCAACCGTCCGTCCGTCTGTCTGTCAGCGGACTGTATCTATCATGAACAGAAATAGGTAGACATTTAAAAATTTTATAGAGTGTGTATTTCTAATGCTAATATGCAACAAAATAATAAAAATAAAATAAAGTTAAAAATTAAAGGGGATCTCCATAATAAGAAACTGGTTATTTTCTTGTGGTAACCTTCGTGTGCGACTCCGACTCGCACTTTGCAACTTTTTTCTAGTCATTGCCGGATCTGATTTCTTTATTTTTCAATGGCTAAATTGTTCAAAATCAAGTTTAAGAGTCATTTATTCAAATTAGGTTGAGAATCAGCACTTTTTTAAATGTCAAAATTACATAAAATAGTCCCCCAAAACGGCCGCCCTTCACCATTAACTAGGATAGCTTAAATTAAGAGAGAGACAATATTAATTGGCGTTATAATTACCTAGAATCCATATTCCAACGTATTTTAAATCATTTACCGTTTTTTATCAAAAAAAAAAAACCTTTAGACTTTTATGCATTTATATAAGGATAAAATAGATTATTGTGAAATGATTTTTTTTTAATTAAAAGAATCCGTACCTTGTTTCAGGGGTACAGACAGAACGAAAAGGAATACGAAAACAAAAATAACCACAGAAACGCGAACGTAGAAATAAAGGCTACAGAAAAGTTAATTAAAAATATCGTACAAATAGAATCATGCATTATTTGGCTACCTTTTCCTTTACAAATCATTCGGACGAGAAAATGAAAATCTTGAACAAGAAGAAAAACGTAAGTAACCACATTTAGCCCAGTTATGCACAGGCGCGTATTACCCGTGGCATTTTTTTTTAGCGCACTGGATTTTTAGCGCATTGCTTAGCTGTACTCGAGCGCCCTATGGATCAGCTGTACCAAACGTGCCGTCAATGCGCTGCGCGTCCAATACAATAACGCCTTCAGGGCGCTGATGCGGCTGCCACGTTACTGCAGTGCATCAGAGATGTTCGCAAAAGCCCGAGTCGACAGCTTCTCAGCTGTCGTACGGAAGAAAAGTGCGTCTCTGCTCGCCAGATTGCGTGGCAGTAGCAACAGCCTCCTGAAGGTGATAGCGGACAGGCTTGATGAGAGCCCCATAATGAGACATCTCATTAAGACAACACTGTCTGTCGTAGTGTATAAGTATTAACATAGATCATAAGCCACATTGTTACTAACATCTTTTTATGTATTTTTTGTTTTTGTCAGTATTGATCTTTTGTTGTCCGTGAAATAAATAAATTATTATTATTATTATTAGCGCCGAGAGTTGAAAATCAAACAGTGTGTTTTGATACGCTAGAATGCGCTTTGTTTTTTTCTCAATGCTTGGCTCAAACAGGTGAAAATTCAGTGCGCGATAAAATCCCGCCGCGATATTTTAACGTCCGTGCGAACGTGGGCTTACTCATTCGCTGCTTCACAAACAATGGTCTGTTTCGTTTAATTCTTTTACATCGTTTTTTTATCTCTTTCGTTCATTCACTTGTGGTTTGTTTTCGTTGAGATTTCATTGTGATGTATTTTAAATGAAATCTTGTACGTACATAGTAGGTAGACTGGGTAGATATAATCAATATGTCACTTAATAATTTTGTAATATTTCATGTATGTTTTGTTAAGCTTTTATAATGAAAAGGAAAGTATACCCATCCCATTATTCATAGACAGCAATCGAACTATTTAGGGCTAAATTTTCAACCATCAGACTGCTTATACCTGAGTAATATACATATGTTGCAGTCTGACAGCTTTTGTAGCACCAGAAGATGCTTATCGTGGTGAACTTTTTGACGCTCAAAATATGACGTTGACGGGACACTGGGTATACATACATCATAACATACATTTGCGCAATTGTTTTGTGCAATGAAACACTAAAATGGCTGCGTTAGTTTCGCTTTTTTCCAAGCGCCAAGATCCTGGTACAGTTATATCTATTTCATATACAAAAACTGTCAAACTGAAATATATATTTCTCAGTTAAAGTTTTTGTGTTTTAATTTTCTGACGGTTGAAAAATCAGTCCTACGGTGCCTAGATGAGCAGTCACCGCACTAGACGACCGTAGTGACAGCTGTCAAGAAAATTATGACAGCGACAATGAATGATTTAAATCGTCACCTTCGCCCTAACCCGTCAAAAGATAGTCGCGTTTCTATTTCGTTTCGACACCTCTGACTCACAATGACGCAGTAACTTGATCATCATGGAAACACTATTTAATAATGTGCGAGCTCACTCTTCTCAGTATGGGTACTTTTTCACTGGACTGAGTACGGTGAGAGCATATGTAGCGAGTTAAACCTTTGAGCAGCGGGGTTTGACATGCCAAATACATAACAAGTAAATAACAGATTTTCATGAAGGCCGTTATAATATGACGGAACCGCTTTCGTTTTCTAGGAAACCAGAGCTTTAGTAAAGTAGTCCTTTAATCTACTCCAATTTCAAAACACCCAAAAAAGTTCTAATTACGTTTAATTTTCGATTCCGATCCTCTGCCCCAAGGCCGTTAAAAAAATCTCAGTTCCGACGAAGAATTTACAAATTGTGCCTCCTACTCTTTACCTCTAATTACGTTCGGTGCGTCTTTCAAGAAGACTTTTTTTTCTTCTGTGTATAATATTTCAGTTTCTCCTTTTGCGAAATTTGAGGTATTCTGCCAAGAACTTCTGTTTTCTCGGGCATTCTCGGCGTTGCCTACATTAGATAGTTATCTACTTATTAGATGAAATAAGTGGTGGGCTTGTTGCTAATTAAGTATTTCCTGTTTCCTTAGTTGAATTTGTTTCTTTTCTCTTCTTTTTTTCTTTCTTTTCTTTTTTCTTAATTTTTTTCTTTTAATTCTTTACATTCGCGTCATCTATCTATCTAAACAGAGTGGTAGCGACATTGACGCGCAAACTGTAAGTAATAATTCAGCACACGATTCAAGACCCCCCCGCGCCTGAAAGAGATGTCAGCATCATTCGGAGAGGCCCGTCAGGGCCGAAGCCTGCCGGGTCAGCGGGATTGTCCGAAAGGGTTACCGCTGGCCCGGAACATAAAAGGCTAAGGAAGGAACACGGGTTGGTTTTAGTCAGTAAGAGTATGACACTCCCTTCCGCTCCACCCAGAGCGGGAGGGGTCATTTGATGATTTCCCATCCTCAAAAAAAAAAAAGAGACCCCCGCCCCTACCTAGTATTTTACATATTTAACGTCGGTTATCAAAAAAAAATCTGCTGTTTCATACGAACGTGTAATAGCTGCGCGGTCAAAATGCACTTTTTATTTCACATAACCGATGAAAAATTTTACCGCAGTGGGGTTCAGAATCATGTCCTGAATACATGGTAGCATGCCAGGTTGCGCGTCGAAAACTGTTTGTTAGGACAAAGTATTGTGTTTTTTAACCGACTTCTAAAGAGGAGGA
The DNA here is from genome assembly GCA_927399505.1 of Luperina testacea. Taxonomy (NCBI): domain Eukaryota; kingdom Metazoa; phylum Arthropoda; class Insecta; order Lepidoptera; family Noctuidae; genus Luperina; species Luperina testacea. Next base: position 6,117,240 of record OV656777.1, on the reverse strand, counting down.
GATTCTCAATTCGGATGTTTCTATTTTTTCGTATCGTAAATAGACGGATTTGCAAATGTTTTTTTTTTTGTTCGAAAGAGCTTTATTCCGAAATGGTCCCATTTAAATTCGTACAGATCTGATGTTGAGTTTCAGAGACAGACAAAGGAACTCTTCAATAATTGCCAGCAAATCAACCGCTATTGCTGCTATAGCATATGTATGCATTGTTTACGCAATCACACAACATAACATCACACCTGTACCCTTTAAAGGGGTAGGCAGATGTGTTCAATAGCTTTCTGTCACTGATATTCACTTAGCAAGTAGTGATATATGAATTTGTTTGGGGTAGGTAGGTACAACTGAAAAGTGAAAAATAAAAACGGGCCATTATCCACCACGTGAACCCAGTGCGGGTTGGTAGATGTTAAATGTCTTCGAATGTTTGATTCTAGGACATGCCGGTATCCTCGCGATGTTGTATGACGAAAAATGATTGGTGCTGTTAAAAGGAATTGTATTATTCTTAGTAAAAATTCGCACAAACTCCAAAACCATTTGTTTCCTATCTAAATACTAAGAAACTCTCTCGGAGACAAATGTTGGAAACTAAAAGATAGTTCAAAATAAGTTCTATATACTAAAAAATAGATATACATAGTTAAATAAATAAGCATCTAAACCATATACTACGTACAAAGAAGACACATTTTATTTTGTTTTACAAAAAGTATTAGAAGACAATTTTACTTTGTGCCAATGAAAATTTTGTTCCGCATATAGGTATCCAAAAATAAAACAGAAAATAACACGATTACGTATTTGATAACGTTTCTAAACATATAGAAACCTTCATACCAGCTGGTAAACGTCAGCCATTTTGGTTTCTTAAGAAATAAAAACACGTCAACCCATTATTCTGTTACGAAAACGGAAAAAGGTATTTTTATTCCGTCACAGGTGATGTGACGTCATGTGACTTTAAATAGGGTGTAGAGGGCCAAAAAGGAGTTGCAAACAATTGAATGACATACAGAAATTTCCTCGAAAAACCATCAAACTTTAGTCCGCTCTCTAGTACCTACAATAAAGCTTGAATTTTGATTTTACTGCTAGAATGGCAACGTGACCGCGGTGCCTCTAGTATTACAAACACAGATTAGTTGAGAAGTTCCTATGGCCACCTTCCAGCTGCATTATCAGACCAGCTCCATGGTACTCTGAAGAGCTGATGAGCTATTCAGGGTACCGGAAGGAATCAATTAAACCACAGTTTATCACGTATGTTCAATAATAATTATTCCTAGAAATAATTCTACGTATTTTACATCTTTTTCTTAGGCTTGTCAGCCAAATCTGACACCTAATGTCTTCTAATCTTAAACGGAGTTAATTTTTGTCTCATATTTCTTGCCAATTGACTCTCGGAATTTGCATGTAAGCACCAAATAACCTATAGTCTCTACAGTAGCATATTTTGGCATTGTCACCAAAGTTAAATATTAAAAACCGTCTGGCTCCAAAACTAAAAATAATCTCTGAACATACAGCCCACGGATATCTATGATACATCCCCATGTACCTATGTTCAGCGATTATTAATAGATATATGTTTCGGAAAGCCCTCGGAGAGAGGCTAATAAAATTGTTCTTTGGACGTCGCTTTTCGGGTCATTCTGTAAAATATATTAGAACTCATGATTAAACATAGTTTCAAATACGACCTTAATTTTTAAATACAAAACTTTTGCATAATGAGAAAAACGTTGTCTACATTTTGATGAAAGAGCTTAATGAAGCATAAAGTACCGACAAACAAGGCGCCCGCTGTGCAATTTGTTGATATTGACTCAACGGGGCGTAATTGGTGCATTCACCACACCCGCTGATGTATTGATCATAGCAAACTCAGTGAAACGTAAAAGGTAACGACCCCTGTTGTTAACCATCGAATAAAAATAATTAATCCAAAAAACATTTGAGACAATCGATGGTTCATGGGGTTTTTATAGGAATAGTGATAAAGTTTTTCATTGGCACAAATAAAAAAGGTAAAAAAACAACTTTCGTCATTTCAAAAGTCGTAGAAAGTTTCGTATAGAAAAATATAATTAGTATTCTAATAGTAACACGTATTTTTACTTAATAACTTACGCTATGTATAGACAAGCGCATGAATTTTTATTTTATGAATATTATTAATACTGATTTTTGCCACAGTATAAAAAGAGGAGAAAATCCAGCCCGTCTTTTGATGTTTTTAACACGTTTTTTTCATTCACCCAAACACCGTTCTGGCATCACGGATTGTTTAAAAAAAAACTTGGAATTTCCTTTTACTGTGAACACGCCACATCATCTCAATTGCTTGCAGTTAACAAAGGAGCAATTCCCGTATTTTTAAGAACTTTCGCATTCTAATCTCAGTTCAACCTGTCAAACATATCTAATTACTAGCTTCAGCCCGCGACTTCGTCCGCATAAAATTTCACCCTCCCCCATTTATTTATTTAATACCTCAAGCACATAAATGTACAGAGGCGGACTTAATGAATGGCGGATTTGAATTAATGCCATAGGCATTTTCTACCAGTCAACCTTTGGATGACCCCATTGACCCTCTTTGGGGTAGAATTTCGAAAAACCCTTCCTTAGTAAATACCTACTCTTCACAAGGAACACACCCTCCAAATTTCATGTTTCTAGGACCAACGGTTTAGGCTGTGCGTTGATATATCAGTCAGTCAGGACTTTGAATTTTATATACCTACATATACAGGTTGATTTTTTTACCGGTTCCAAATTTTTACAGGGTGTACCCATGAATATGAACAACTTTCACTATGGGACCAACGCTGAAATCACGAAAAAAAATCAGCTGTTTCAGTTGTTTCAGCTGTATTGTTTTATTTTGGTCAAGTAGGTGGTAGTACTTTTGTTTGAAACAGCTGATTTTCGGTTTGGCCCCATAGTAAAAGTTGTTCATAATGATGAGTACAATGACCTCTTGAGAGGTTGTTAATGTTTTACCAATAACCCGGTATAACTTTCATAAATTTTTGACATATCTTTTTGACATTAATTATCGCTGAAATGAGATTGCGACTAGAATTTGAACGTTTTAATTAGTTTAGTTTATTTATTAATAATTATAAAAATTACATTTCAAGCTTTGAATTTGCGCTTTGCTTTTGCTTTTTGAGCTTTTTACGGGGGTCTATAGGCGAATGTAAAAACCAAGTGTGATTTTCAGGATATACAGTAATTTCTGATGTTGTATATTTTGCACGAATTGCACGACGTATCGTGGAATTTCTGTACCTTTTTATACTGTGTACCCCACACGAGTAAAACTTTACATTGAAAATATAGCTCTCGTCAGGAGATTGTTTGCGGGGGTATCTTATAACTAAAGCTCGAACATCTGATATTATTTGCAGCGATAAAAGATTCTCCTTGCATCAATTCAAATAATATAAGATGTTTTAGAGCTTACAGGAATGGCCAAGCTAGCGATGAATAAGGGCTACGCCAAAGGCAAGTATTAAGAAAAAAAGAACAAATTTTGAGTCATAAAAATAACTTTTTTGTACTTCAGACAAAAGTAGCAGAGGTCATCAGTCCTAACCATAAAAAAGCCTCTGTGGGCAACTACAATTTTCTCAAAACTTTATACAAAGTTTTTCCAACAGATCTAATCCAGTCTGTTATGATTAAAAATAAAAATGAACTAAGTGCCTACGCTCGTTTAGAAACATTCGCTTTTACCGACATCTTCGCTCGTGTGGTCTATTGCTCAGGAACCGCGCATTATTCGGGATAAAAAGTATCATAAACAGGCATACACAGGCTGGCAGGGACATTGACATTTCGTGCAATATGAAGCCATAAATTCAGCACATATGTTTCTAGAGGAAGAAAATTTTCGTCGGTTATCAAAACAAAATTTTTAAAAGTTTCATAGAAAAGTACGCTACCTTCCGCGGTCAAAATTTATGGAACAGCAATTTTTTTTTAATTTAAATTTTTTCGTCGACTCTGAATCATGTACATTGTACATACCTACTGAATCTATGGTAACAGGTTTCACGTTTTATATCAGTAAAGGTGCATCCACACTGCAGTTACTTTTTGTGGAGCAACGTTTCCAAGTGTTAGTGGGCAACATTCGATAACAAAAAGTTTTTAAGTAAAGTTGAAGAATGTTATCGTGTTGCATTCTGTTGGTCCACAAAAAGTAACTGCGGTGTGGATGCACCTTAAAAGATTTTCTTGCAATCGAATCAGTATTTCCAGAGATTATCTTTACAAATAAAATATTCTTTTTCTTCATCAACGAGCTTCGTATACTTACGTAAAATAATAGATCTTGGTTTAAATCCACGTTAGCCTGGCCGCTCCCCAACAAGACTTAGGTACTATCACTCATGTTTCAAGTCACCCAATTAATCATGGTTAGACATCGCTTTCAGGTATTGATTACTAATAGCACGCGCAAATGACGACCATTAATAAGTAAACGATGTAGCAGTCACTGTAGATGTTTTACAAGGCGAGGCCTAGGAAATTGATCAAGTATATTTCTTTGACAAAGACTATATCTAAAGTGATGAAAATGTCGAAAGTAAGGCCTTTACAAGAGAGTATCAAATTATACTTTTGATATTGTTACGGAAAATTGCTCGCAACCAAGAATTAGTCTTGGTCAGACCGAGTAACCGCCATCACTATACTTTCTGGTACAACCGCCCTGAGAGAAGCCGATAACCGAACGAAGTGGAAGAATATCATGCATAAAGCCGCGAAGGCCTTTCAGGCACACGACGTTCAGTAATGAAGTACGCGGCCAAGACAAAGAAATTCAGTACCAATAAATCCGGATTAAGTCCGCTACTATCATTTTTACTTTGGAAGTAGAAAGGGACATAAAAATCTTAAACAATTCAAATTGAGAATTGTTTTTGATATTTATACTATGTTGTATAAAATATCCTGTCGAAGCTGGTGGTACAAGTGGCAATTGCTTTCAAAGCGTTTCGTATTTCTACGATGAATTTCATAAGCTAGGATTGACATAAAGCTTTACACATAGGATTGACATAAGCTTTTAGTAGCTCATATTTATCCAATACATTTCTCCTGATAGAATATCGCTTTGACTTGGCCCTCAGGTCGAGTCCCTAGTTCCTAGAACTTCTTATTTTATAGTCTGACCAATTTCAAATCAAGCTATAGATTATTCCTCGAAAATTAGTCCTGATGATGCTCAAAAGTATACAAAAAAAACTGTTCGGAGTAAGTAAACTAAAAACTTGACCTAAAGATAAAATAGACGTACTAATTGAATTCATACTTTTACCCGCCCATGTACCTACTTAGAGTACCAAAGTAAAACATCACATTAGACACACTAGACGCCATTATACTCATCTGATACCTCAAACCAACTAAGTAATTGCTTGAAACATGAGTCGAGGGCAAACACTAAACATAACAAGTACTCTAATGGAAAATTCTCATTATGTTAACGATATTCTCCATATTTTAATACACGTATGAATAACATTAAATTTAATACTCTATGAAATAAAACAGGGGTTCTGAATGTCGAATCAATATTTAGTTTAGCTATTAGCAGTGGATTGTTATTTAAGCCTCTCTTGTCTTATTTTCAGCTGAAGTTTTTATTCTGCTTTAAGAATAATTTACATTATTCTTAAGATAGATTTGCTTAATATTCCCAGACGATCCCAAGGTTATTATTCAAATTGAGACCAAAGCTATGCTTTCCTTTGACGAAAGCAAGCCACCGTTGTTTCCTTACTAAGCAATCTAAATATTAAAGGACACTTAACTTTGAAGTTAAATGCCCTGATGGGATTCATGACAGATTTCAAGTGAATAATAGAGCCTTCATAATTGCTAAAAAGATAAAGGAATAAATGTAGATGAGTGAGAGTCAACGTAAATGCTAAAGATATGAATTCCAATGATATTATTAAACATTCAAAATTGTTATGACTACATACTTAGCCTTAGTTAAACACTAATAACTGTAAGAAGGGTTTTGTAACAAATTGTTTCTATATAGTTTATACATATAGTAGGGCTGGTGAAAGCCAAAATTGTCTTTGACAATTAGTGGGAGCTACAAATAATTATGTTTCACGCCAAACGTTAACAGCCACTTAAGTTCGATCAATTATTCTAGGAGTTGTTTCAAGTGCTTTAATAACGAATTTTCTTACGAGCTATTCACAGAATTTATTAGCGCGTTCATTTATATGAATAATGTTCCAATTAGAAAAACAGATGATCAAAATATAACAAACGAAGATCACTATTGTCTTATTTTGTATCAAATACATAATGATGAACGTGACGCAGGTGCGTCGAAAAATATAAGCGAACAAGAAACGAGTAAAGTAAAAAAAATAACAGCTTTATATTCTCGGACAAAGAAAGGCGGGCAGAAATATATCGATTTACAAAATAATGACTAAACCTTGTTAAAAGAATTAATGGATGGAATACAATAAATCTGAAGGCTGATTTATATGAGTTTCTCGAATATCTTGTGTACGGGAATATTGATGTCCGATCTCGATATTACCAAGCCATTGTTACCTCCCTATATTCAATCGACCTTGAACAGCCATTCTTCTTACTAAATATGAATATTTTTCGCGAAAATCAACGCTCTTTTCAAGAGTCCTCGGATTCGAGCTATTTCGCCTCGAATATTTTCCATAAATTATTCCCCATGATACTTTTGACGTAAACGATTGGGGAAAAAACAGCTATTTTCGTGGTACAATAAGGGATTTGTTAAAGTTAAATGTAATTATGGTACTTAAATAGAGAATTCTGGATGATGTTTGAAAAATTGAAAAGGGTTGAAGACAAAGGAATGAAAGAGTTAAACAATTCTGCAGTAAATGGTGACGTGGATTCGAGAAACTATAATAAATATGATATGAATATTCCAGTAAAAAAGCAGGTAGATGATACAGCAGTTGATACTTATAGCACTTATCGTATACTAAACAAAATTAATCTTAACATTATATCCAGTCAAACATTGATTAAAAAAACAATCAAGACATTAGAATTAGAAGGAAGATTCCTCTATACATTAACAATAAGAAAAACATTTATAAATTACCAGGAGCCCAGAAGTTTACAGGACGTGTAAATTCTCGCAAGACTTTGATTTGGAAATGTCATTGATACATATCTTCTGTAGTAGCTCCCGAGCGATGCTAAGCGATATGTGCGTACGAGAGCTCGCGAGCTTAGGCTGCTTCGCTTCCTAAAACAAAATAATTGATATAAAACATCGTTCAAAATACGAAAACGGCTTCGAGCAAGAACATTTTCCTTCAATTCGAAGGGGAACATGAATTCTTCCGTTTGATCATCTCTTTTATTTTTACTTTGTCAATAATTACGCAAATATTCCAGATATGTTACATGCGAGCTTATTTTTGTCTTTATCTTTTCAAAAACATTTTGTATCTTTTCACCCAGAAGCTTTTAGACATTTTCTCATAAATTTTTCCTTACACTGTCTTGTTTTATTAAACACGAAAATGATACTTATTTCAGGACTTGAACTCGTAATTGCTACGGTATCTCGCTAATGCCTCGATTTGCTATTCAAGAATTTTACTGAATAATTCGTTTCGTCATCATCTATTTCTGAGTTCTTATATTTCAATTTGATAATATGCTTACTATTTCAGTCACACAACATTTTATTGAGTGACTTAAAATCAATATCAGAAATTAGACGGAGAATACGTTATGTTTCGCAGTAACTGATTGACAAAATATACAGGCTGGTAGGGACAGGTAAAAAAAAGCTGTTTCCTATAAAAGTGGAATACCGACGGGGTCAAATGTATGAAACAGCTAATATTTTTTTAATAGCCGACGAGAAATTTCAACGCTTTTCAGAATCATGTATTGAATCCATGGTAACAAGTTGCGCATCGTTGTCCGTACCATCCTGTATGTGTCAATCACCCTGTATGTGTATACGTATATATGAATCAATCCATCAATACATTGTCTAGATATTTTCCAAGACTTTCTTGACAGCACTAACACTGGTATAACACATCATTGAAAACACATATAACCTTCATCTATATTATTACTCGTAAGCGTTAAGAAAACTTACGTCATCTTTTCGAATGTTCTAATTATATGACACTATTTGGAAACAGTGCAAATCATCAAGAATCTATCTGTTTGCAAATGAGTCTCGAAGATTTTACTACAGCTACAACTAGCTTCAACTTTCTGACTAACTGACGGACTATTTTAATTTTGACAATTCAAAAGTGCCTGTACAAGGTTTAATTGAAATAAATGCTTTGAGTTTGAGTTTATTGGCATGTCAGAAGGACTGCGAGAGAGATTCATGACAGTGTTGTTAATTTTTTTATTCTTAAACCTCAACTTTATAATTTTCTATTTTCTCTTTTATGTCTTTAATTATTGTAATTGGTTTTTAACAGTTTCAATTAAAGTTAAGAAAAAGTAATATAGAGGTATAAGGCCGAGGGTGATGACCAGGAATGCGAGGTCGCTGCATGATGGCGGTCAGGATACCCGTTGAAGCCGTGGGTGCTGGCTGGCTGGGTGACTCGCCGCTCTAAAGCTTGCGGGAGTGATGATGACGTCACGCTAAAGTAAGTGCACGAAGGCTGCGCTGACGTTAATTTTCGGGATCACCAGTATAGAGGTATGAGGAACAGGGTATAAAATTTACTCATTCTCTATAGAAAAGGGAGGATCCTTCGATCAGACGGGTGTTGTGTCTGGCGGGCAACTGCCCGATGATTCATGTCGGACTGTTGTATATTTGCTAGTTGTGCGGTAAACAGTGCTTGCGAGATGCAGGATTTTGCGTGACGTTAGTATGACGCGTTGTGCGCATGTGGCGTTATAGATACAGCTACAGTAATATAATAGTCATATTACAACCCACAAGAGTTAACTTGAGACCCGAGAGGCTCCTGATCCCTGCGCTGTTACCACTCTCAACGTCGACGCCTCAGACGCGCTTACGTCATCCGCGCGAAGTTTCTAGTTAACTCTTGCGGGTTGTATTGTATGTTACAGTTTCTATGTCAAATCCTTGGGGCAATTACTTCCGATGTCAAATCCTTCAAATATCTCTAACATTTCCATGATATCCATTAATAACGTACCTGCTTCCCAACTTTCTTGGCATGCTTCTTGTCTCTGCTCTCCTTCAGTCGGATCTGCTTGAGGATCCCTACCAGCAGCTCGTCCACATTGTGCTGGATCCCTGATGACGTCTCTATGAACTTGCAGTCTCTAGATGTGGCTAGGCTTTTGCCCTCTGTACAGAAAGAAAAATGAATAAAGTTTATTTGGACACAATTCGTGAAACACAAAATAGAAAATTAGCAAAATTAAAATAATTGAAAGTTAATTATCATCATTAAAATTTACTTTGTATTTTTTTTCTTCTTTGGTTTTTCTAACAAAGTCAAAGCATTTAGTTCAAACTAACTGCGCCCCGCGGTTTCACCAGTCTAATTTGCCTTCAGTTAAAACACCAATTAACTTAGATTCGCTTTCTTTGGGATTGTACTGTACAGACGCCAGCACATCTAGCTACTACAATCTGTCAAATTTCTTTAATGGATTTTCAACTTTATCGCTGAAGCATAAGGTTCAAAGTGGATTGGAAACATTTTACAGTTTCAGGTAGCTTGATGTGCTGGCGTCTGTATCATGAATTTAAAGCCACACAATGTAGGTACTCCATTGAATTACTGATTAATCAATCAATTGTGTGTATATTAACTCAATTAATTGATTAATTAGTAATTCAATTACTTCACTGAATTATTTAAATGATCTTGCTCCCAATAGCAAACCAAATTATTATTGGGGAAGCTTTGCTTGTTTCCAAAACATAGGTTTTCTTTGTAGGTAACGTAACAGATGGCCCAATTCCCAGGAATATTTACATAAGAGGAAATGCGTTTGGTTTATTGAAGTGAAAACTTGTTTAGGCGCGTTGAGCATTTTTTGAGATGGGAAAAAACCATTGAACTCGCGGCACTGTTACCGTAACCGACACCGCGCTACATTTTTGACGATACATTATTTTTAGTTTAGTTTAGTTTAGTTTAGTTTATTTATTAATAATTATATAAATTACATGTCAAGTTTTGAATAATCAAATCATACATTAAAGAAAAATAATAATAATAATAAAATTACCCAGGTCATAATAATAATTCGGAATACAACAATATATAATTATGATAGACGAACCAAGTCAGTAATATTAACGTTATGAAGTATCTAAAACCATTCCTTTAGGTCATATAATGCCTGGTCGGTTAGCCAGTCTTTCAGTTTAGCTTTGAAAGCATTTTCAGATGTCGCACTTAAAATTTTGTCTGGTAGTCGGTTATATACCGCTGGACCCATAACATGAATCAGCTTTCCAGACTTAGTTATAAGCACTAGAACCCTCAAAAAATGCCGATTTAAACCGCTGTCAAAAAGGCCTAGTGTCACTGACCTCTATCATACAAGGTACTTGTATTAATACAAGTCAGTGCCTAGTGTAGGTATGTGTTAAAGTCCGTGTTCTAAATGGCGAACGCTGATAAGGTTGAAGGTTTCTTACTCCTTGTTCACTTACCATTAGTAGAAACCTGCCGAGCCCTGGCCAGATCAGCTTTATTCCCGACCAGCACCACAGTCCTCTCCACTGTAAACTGTTCCCTAGCGAGGTAAGCCAGGAGTTCTGCTGAGCGGGTGAATGAACTTTTGGCCACCACGGAGTAGACCACCACGCAGGCGTGAGGCTCGTAGGTTGAGAGGCAGTTCTCGACCTGTGGTAGAAATGGACGGGGTTACTATGAGAACAGGACTACGAGATTTTTCAACTTAGGAACTGCAGCTGCCGATAATTTCTGTTGTGTGATTATCAGAGATCGGAATTGGGTGGGTGAAAATACCTAAAGTTTGCAGCGGGACATAATATGGAGCTGTTATAACCACTAAGTTAAACCGGTTTTGGATTTTACCGGTTTAGTGTCGTTTTTTTTGTTGTACATGTTTTTTTTTAAATTTAATTTAATTAATTAAATTTAGTGCGGCGTACCTCGTTAAATTTTCGTCACCCATGGGGTTCTTTTAGTGATTAATTATCAAAAACATTTTGTATTTTTTTTTGTAGGTTCTGCTTACACTTATTTGCAAATTTTGACTTTTATTATACATATATTATCTTGACTCTGACCGATCTATTAAAATGTCCTATCTAAGAAAGCCACCCGTCTCTCATAAATAGGACACGTCTTTTCTATAACTCAGGGCTCTTACTTCAGAAATCTTTTTCTATTTATGATTGTGCATTTTATTTACCAGTGCTTGTAAATATGATGTTGAGATAAATAAATATTTATAATTTTAGCGCACCTAACGCAACAGTTGTCGCTAGTTGGATATTGTGATTCTTTTCGTAAAATAAATTAAAACTTACAGACATTTCAGCGCTAGGATGGTCAATGAATATCATTTCAGACTCCTCGCCATCCAGTAACACGGAAACTGACTTCTCTCCGAACTCGTCATCTGGAACAATGTTATCTATAGTTTAATACAAAGGAAATAACTCTTTTGTTCAATGACAAAAAGTTATTTGAGATTAAAACACACTTGGGATAATGTATGGAGCTGTGAGATTATTTTGATTTAAAAGTGTAAGGGCATGTCGCAGTTTCCGGATAAACAGTAGCACTTAGCATCTACCAGAGTTTGAATGAAATTATCTTCCAGACAATGTAACAGAATTTCATCCGGAAACTGTGAAACAGTCCATAAACAAGTTTACAAATTAATTCAAAACACACAATCTACTAAATATACTTTAATAGAAAACTGTGTAAGTATAAGCTTTTTGCCATAAACAAACAAATGAACTATAAATACTACTAGAAGAAACTATAACAAGAATAGTTTTCTAAAGCTCATAACTTTCTAAAAAGCAACAGTTTATTAACTTACTGTTTTAAGTTTGAAGCAACAGGTAGCACAAGAAAAAAGCAAGCATAATTATAACGTGCTATATGGAACTTAGTTCCAGTTATAAATATATATTATAATGTAGGTAAAGCAAATTGTAACATCATAATCACCAATCAAATCATATAATTAGAGCTACAGAAATAGAATTTCTAAGATTTCACCATGAAATAATAAACCTGATATGCTAATCAGCTAAGGAATAGCTTTCACAGAATATTAATCACTCCAGCCAAACGCGGGGAGTTATCGGCCCATTACAAATAGAAAATCAATTGTGTCTCATTAGCACTGATTAAGAGGTTAACCTATTTAGTAATATTATATCAGTTGAACATTGCTATGGTACGGTGTTCATGATGTTCATTCTCGGTAAACATTATTGTGGCTTCGTAAAGCCTTTTCACATGGAATATCTTGTTTCTCTTTGCGTTTAAATATCATTGAACTAATTTAGTACTTTAGGAGGAGCCTATGGCTTGTGGGTATGTAATAACAGCCGCTCGCTTGCCGTGGTTAGTCCGTAGATGGGTGACCGTCATTACATACCAAGACCCCTCCGTGCCTTGGAATTGGTCCAGGCTGTCATTCGTGTATCTTTGATAGTCGTTACGGTGCGGTCGTTCGTCAGAAGCCCGAAACTCTGACAACGAGTCTTACCACGGGGTATCGTACTACCCAGTAATTGGGTTGTGGAAGTCAGATAGGCAGTCGCTCCATGTGAAATACTGGTATTCAGTTGTATCCTGTTAGACTGGAAGCCAACCCCAACATTGTTGGGAAAAGGCGACGCAGATGATGAATTTAGTACTTTAAAAAAGTAAAACAGGGTCGGCTTCTACGGCTTGGTTTATGAATCATAACCTAGCAAACTACACCCTTTTTTTTACACCCTCAGTTATAAACGTTGTTTAAAGCAAAGATATTATGTTTAAACGTAAAAAATGTAAAATGGTTAAAAAGACGCTAATCATTTTTATAAATAAAAAAGAGGTTGTATGTGCGAGCCTGTCTTTCATCTCAAACCAGATGTGTATGTAACGTTAACTCTTTGATAACATTTTGATGCATCTTCTGTATCTACCTTTACATATAATAAAATAGTAGCGAAGTCAAAACTGTTCATTGCATTTCTTTTTAAAGCAATTGCTACGAGGTGTGGGATCGATTCTCGTGCCGAAAATATCTATAGTTTTTAGAATATTTGTCCGTTTGTCTGGATGTATGTTCCGGACTGAGTCCGACGCTCTTGACAAACGTCTAGCTATAATTTGCCAAGTGTACAGAGTATAACGCGTGCGAAAAGTTAAGCGACTTCAGGGCCACTTCTGATGAGCACAGTACACGAAACTTTTTTTTTCTGCCGGCGTACTGTCAACAGTATTAATTCAAGTGTTCCAAAGACAGTTCAAAACGATTATACTTTCACATTTTGCGCGAAAGGGACCTATTTGAAAGCACTTTACTTTTTCATTCTGCCCCTGTATAATGTGTTATTTGAGTGACAGATAGCTGCGCTGCTGGGGAGATTATTGCGCCATTTCTTTTTCCCAGCGAAAGCACTAGGAAGTGGTGAAGGGCGCGCGTTTTGGGGGACTGTCTCACCTAATTTAGACGGTCGAAAAGTGCTGATTCTCAGCCTAGTTTGAATAAATTTCTTTTGATGTTTCGGGTTATTTATTTTATTTGTTTCTTGGATCGCCAACAGAGGCTACATAATTACGGCGATCGGTGGCGGCGATCTCTCGCGTCCCTAGTCCAGGCCATGGTACGGAGCGAGTGTGCATGGAAAGCCGTCACCTCTTTCTGCAAAGTAGTAATGCTCGCGAAGGAGGTGGCGGAGCGCGTGAGGGAGAGGCAATCTTTGCGCCCTCACGCACCTAGTCGCCGGAGGAGATGCCCTGGGCGTCGGGAATCGACAGCCGATTCCATGTAAAAGGAATACACGATTCAATGAAGTTTTCTCGATACATTTTTTTACTTTTTTCGTCATCAAAGCTTAAGTTATTCAATGGAATTTACTTTAAAACATAGAATTAGCATATCAAAGTTTACTCAAAGTAGTTTTAAATATAATTTATTTATTTTGTTAAAAAAGGATTCAAATCGTTTTGGCACATACGTCGTTTTATTCCGAGCGCACGCACATTATAGCCATCTCCCTTCTTTTGCATTTCAAAAGTAATTGCATCACTCTCGCTCGCTTAGTAGATCAGTCGCTACGATTTATTTTCGAGGTAGCGCCTTAATGCCAGACAGATGATGCCTGACTCTGGTTTTTCTCAATAAACTTCTCAGAACCAACATGGTATACAAACTTTTTAATCTTCTACTCTACCTTTTATTCGAAAAAGAATCAAAGTTCTCAAATTAAATTCCACAAAAACTTTCATATAATTTAATACGACCCCGCGGGCTATCTGGCAGCCTTATAAACTTATAAGACAGATATGAATATCTTTCTCCCTCTTGTTTTCTTTTTTCTTATTTAAGTATCTAATAATATAATTATGAATATATAAAGAATTTATTTATTTCTAAAACACTGAACCTATTTTACAATTTAACACTAAAATATATATATATATATATATATATAATATATATATTATATACAAGAATATAATAAAAAAGGAAAAAAAGAAAAAGGCAGGAGTTCATTGGGCATCATAAAATTCTTCCGCATCGCTGTCAATGGGATAAGTGCCCAAAAGGCTGGCAGCATTACCAAGTTGGATGGCAATGCTAATAATAATAATATGTTTTTATTTCAAATAAACAGATTATAGATTGGGTCAATCTCCAAAACGGGCGTGTTCGTGTGATCGCTCTGGTGCTTTTCAGATATTGATATTTAATAATGGTAATTATGTATCTCATTGAAGAAATGATATTCAAATAGTTTGAATATCATTATTTTTAATGAGATACATAATTACCATTAAATATCAATATCTGGATGGGACCAGAGCGATCACACGAGTGCGCCCGTTTTGGAGATTGACCCATTTACAACTTTTTTACTTATATAAAAACACACAGAATTGTAGTCTATAATAAGGTGGGTGAAGCTCTGTTCTCCCAGCTTGGCTACAAAATAACCTGTGTTAAGGAGAAGTACAGACGCCAGCACATCAAGCTACTACAATCTGTCAAATTTGTTTCATAGATTTTCAACTTTATCGCTAAAGCATAAGGTTCAAAATTGATTGGGAAAATTTGACAGTTTCGGGTAGCTTGATGTGCTGGCGTCTGTACTTTATTCAATGCTTTATGTAATCTGTGGCAGGTTAGTGTGGAGTAACAATAATAATTATGTGCCAGTTATGTGTGGAAGTGCTCTTGAATGTACATGTTATCACTGAAGAATTTCCAAATCCCATTCCAAACCCGAAACAGAACGTAAATCGACCGAAATAGACAGTTTTACTGCGTTCGATAATCTTTCTAGGAAAGTAACAATAGGAATTATTAGAGGTACGATTAAATACATGCCTTTACGTAATGACAAGCAGTTATCTCTTTATTTACTTAGCTTAAGTATACAGCAACATATGTACAATCTATAATAATGTATTTACATCCGAATGAATGTATTCATCATGTAATTGGATAAAATGGCCCAGAGGGTGTCGACGTTATTCGTAAAGTGCTGCCCCACAGAGACGATGGAGGACAAACTTGTCAGTTAATAATGGACTGGTAGGTCCATAGATATATGTTTTTTTACATTTCTATAGGTAGGTTCGTCCTGTCCAATGTACAGACGCCAGCACATCAAGCTACTACAATCTGTCAAATTTCTAGATTTCAACTTTATCGCTAGGCTAGAGCATATGGTTCAAAGTTGTTTGGGAAACGTTGACAGTTTCGTGTAGCTTGATATGCGTCTGTACACTCACATACATAAATACAAGATGGCGGGACATCCACGCGCACACTATAACCTAGAATTCAGCACATGATTCTAGACCCATGAGCGTAGAAATTACCGGTTATCAAAAAAAAATTGCTGTTTTATATCGAAGTGCAAAACCTACGCAGTCAAAATGTATGGAACAGTTAATCTTCTTTTTCACAAGTTATAAAAAAACAGCTGTTGCATAGAACATTCCAAAATGGATGCAGTCAAAATGTATGAAACAGCTTTTTTTTTAAATAACCGAAATTCCATTGCAGGTATGACATTTTTCGTAGAATCATGTGCTGTCCAAATTCAAATTCAAAATATTTTAATAATTTTTTTTTTTATCCGTGGGTACAGGTTGCGCCTCGATGGCCCTGCCACACTATAAAGTTAATTAGTTATGTTATGGGAAATTTTATTTTAAAAGTCAATAAGATTGATAACATCTGGCATTTAATTTTACATACGAGTAAAAACACAAACTCCGAAGGAAGGACACTGTATTTTAATTTGATAAACAAGAAACTGCATAGTTTCGGAATTTGGCACCTAATTTTATTTTCCTAGTAACTATTGTGCTGGCTTCTAATAAATAATACAGTTTGTTTCTGATTTTAATTTCTTAAATCATGTATTCTGCTATTCAATGATCTTGCAAGGGGATTCATTTAATTTTTTTTTTTATTAAATACCTATTTTTACCCACGATGGTACGGAGACGATAATGCGTTTGGGGTGAGAGGATGTGTGTTTGTTTTTTTGTTTATGCAAACCAATGTTGCCATTTATCTCTATCTTGTGAAAGTCTAGTGACATACATTGGGTACCTGTTAATCTTTAAATAACAAAGGAAGTGAAAAATAGACAGGAGGAGTCGTGGGACACCTGGTCGGAACTAGGGTTGCCATACGTCCGGAATTTTCCGGACAAGTCCGGAAATATAGGTCTTTGTCCGGAATGCGGGGGGAATCTTAAACCGTCCGGAATTTCTACAAATAAGTGAAGAGTGAAATAAAAAATGAAAAAACCGAAACGAAACGAACGATTTGGCAATCGATTTGGGTAGTTTATTTACTTGCACGATGCGTAACGATTTTAATAAAAAATTAACAAGATTGTCCGGAAATTTCATGGAATGTCAGGAATTTTCTCCGGATTTTTGATATTTTGATCTGGGAACCCTAGTCGGAACGGAGTTCCTTTAGCACCTGGAGGCCTTATCTCTAATTCCGTCAACTAAGATACGGGCCCATCCGAATGTATTTCCATACATCGGAATGAACCCTGATCCCGATCTTAACTCTCCCGCGGGGTAATTGTGTAACACCTTATCAGTAGCAATGGGTTTCAATTTTGACAGTTCAACAACATTCATTGCGTTATTTACGTTGTTGAGCAGACAAATTTTTCGAACATATGGAGCAATGGATTAGCAATATCCTTCAAAATTATTCAGATTGACATTAATAGTGTGTTACGCAATTAGGGTGCCGGATTTATTCTTCGGGCCCCGAAGTAATTTTTATTCATAGATGGTAAGCAGTAAGAAACGCTCGTAACTTCTATCGAAATCAAGGATTTGGTTTTATTTGTTTTGTTTCACTTCGGTTAGGTACCAAAAATGTCAAAATGTTACTTACACTTTTTCGGACTATAGTCCGCGAGGAACCAGCTGGCCGCGCCTTAGGTATGTGAGCGGTGGGACGGAGGGGCGGGGGCGCTTTGCGAACAATAGGCAACCCCGCCGCCCTCACCCCCGGCCCCATCAAGGCGCGGCCAACTAGTTCCGCGCGGACTATAACTCTCATTTGCCAAGTGTGCAGAGTATATCGCGTAATAAAGAACCTCGTTCCAAAGAGATTGTAACACAAACAGACAGTGGCACTCCGGGTGTGCCGCAAGAAGTGAAAACAAAACACAAACAGAATATTTCGTCATCACTCACTGACATATCGGATTTAAAACCGAGTACATCCCGAGGATAGCCGAACACATCCCAATGTAGCGCGGTGTCAGTAACAGTGTCTCGGGTTCAATGGTTTTTTCTCATCTCAAAAAATGCCCAACGCACTTAAAGAAATTTTCCCTTCAAAAATATGGGACATTATGATAGTATACGAACTTGAACACACGAATTACAAAACTCCGTGTATAGTTTATTATTTCTGAAGCTGAAGAACATTAGTCTAAAACATTCAAAACATACGGCATTTGCAAATAACTGTGACATTTATAGATTAATGATTTAACGTCACCGGTATCCATTAAATGTGCTATTATATCTAAATTTAACGGTATTTTCCACGGTCACTGTTTGTAAAATAATAGTCAACAAGTGCCTTATGTAACGTTGTCTGAAATTGGCACTAGTAAGTGGAAAATTGTGTGGAAATCAGTTGTCATAGTATGGACATGTGAGACGGAGGAATGCGGAAAATGTCGTAAGGAAAGTGTTGAGTTTGAATTTCGATGGCTATAAGATTAGGGGAAGACCAAAGAAATAATGGATGGACTGTTTGAATAATTATATGGTTAAAAACGGGGTGACGAGATGACGACTAATAGAGAAGTATGGAAGAAGAATACATGTTGCACCGACCCCAAGTAACATGGGACAATGGCAGGAAGATGATTACTGTAGGTATTGACCACAGATGTAGAAACACGTAGCAAACGCAAGAGCAACTACTTCGCGTGCCCAGCTTACGTACAGACGCCAGCACATCAAGCTACTACAATCTGTCAAATTTCTTTAATAGATTTTCAACTTTACCGCTACGGCCTAAGGTTCAAAGTTGATTGGGAAAATTTGAGAGTTTTGGGTAGCTTGATGTGCTGGCGTCTGTACAAAAATTTATGAGCCGCCACTTTCGCGCTCAGTCCTGTCTACTGTAATGCTTTTCTGTAAAAATCTCACCGTGAAAATTTAGGTGAAGTGAGCTGTCAATAGTGTCAATCTCTAGCATCAGCGGTGCAATTCTGTAAAAATCTCACCGTGAAAACTTAGGTGAAGTGAGCGTGGAGTGAGCGGTCAATATTAGTGTCAATTCCTAGCAAAAACAAACTCACTTCACCTAAGTTTTCACGGTGAGATTTTTACTATAATCGACCGGCTGCTGGCTGGGTGAGCGTGAGCGCCAGCACTAGGCCCCGTGGGGCGAGATGGGTGTCGCACCCGGCAGCGTCTTTAAAACGATTTGATTTTCCCATCACTAAATAGTGCTTGTGACGTCATAGTAGGTAGTCAAAAAATGGCATGCTTAGTTTTCATACAGATCATGATACTTGCGTTATCTAGGTCAATCTATATGTATGTAGTATTGACCGAGAGGACTCATAAAAATCATTACATAATGAAATACACTCTTATTTACATTACCTAGGTTTTGGCATGACACAACATCAATAGGAATAGATGCCATATGCATCGTTTCATAATCTTGCGATCTATTTTACAAGAAAATGCAGACACACTATTGCTTATCAAAATTACGACAAATTGCTTGAGTGTGCACCAATCTATAGATACCTACCTACATACTTACATTTATCATCATCATCTGCCTAGTCTTTTCCCAACTATGTTGGGGTCGGCTTCCAGTCTAACCGGATGCAGCTGAATACCAGTATTTTACATGGAGCGACTGCCTATCTGACCTCCACTACCCAGTTACTGGGTAATACGACGCTCCTTGGTAAGACTGGATGTCAGACTTTCGGGCTTCTGACTACCCGTAACGACTGTCAAAGATCAACGAATGACAGCCGGGACCAACGTCTTAACGTGCTTTCCTTGGCACGGAGGGGTCTCGGTATGTAAAGATGGTCAACCATGCACAGACCAACCGCGGCAAGTGCAGCTTAACCTGATCGATCGACCTGTGCGGCTGTTATTATTTACATTTACAGGGTTTTTGGTAAAACATTAACAACATCGAAAAAATCGCGAAAAAAAATCAGCTGTTGTCTACATTTTGACGATTTATCCGAACATAAATGTAGGGAACAGCTCATTTTTTTTTCGCGGTTTCAGGTTTGGTCCCATAGTCAAAGTTGTTTATAATGATGAGTACAATGACCTCTTAAGAGGTCATTAATGTTTTACCAATAAAGGGATCGAACGCAAATCACGCGCTTGGACGTGGAGTTGCGGACACCAGCCCATTATAATAATATATATACGTATTTTACTCATCACCTGCCTGGCTTTTTTCCAACTATGTTCAGGTGGGAGTCTAACTAATCATCTAGTCTGTCTTGAATTTTTTTTCAGTCTAACTGGATGCAGCTGAAGTGGCTGCACAGTAACAAATTCACCTGTCATCGGGGGTGAGGGGTGAAATACTGCTCAGCGCGTACAGCGTGTTGCACTTTAGAATCTCCATAAAGTTTGTATCGGGCAGTAATGGGTAATACGATACCCCTTATATCTCGGCTGCCCCATTTCAAAACTTAGTAAGGACTTAAAATGAAATTTTATAGGAGTTAGCAAGATTATGCAATGAAACGATTTTTGTAAAAAGTGTCCCTTACTAGGTTTTGAAATGGGACAACCGATCTATAAACTAAACTATACTATCCTACAAATAAAAAAAATATAAATAAAGAAATAAATAAACATATAGGTATTTAATTTTAAAAGTTAGTGTTTGTTTATGTTTTTACATAAAGGTATTTGTTGTTAGTAAAATGTACAGACGCCAGCACATCAAGCTACCCGAAACTGTAAAATTTTCCCAATCAACTTTGAACCTTTATGCTTTTGCGATAAAGTGGAAAATCTATGAAAGATATTTGACAGATTGTAGTAGCTTGATGTGCTGGCGTCTGTACCAGGACTACAGAATCGATAGGGTATTAGTGATATGACAAAGTTCATTGTCATAGTAGGCAGTGGGCTACTGTCAGACTATTAAATTTGATGTAACAAATGATGAGTGTATGATAAATGACATTTGATAATTAATGACTTCCCAGAGTTGGGGTCATTGCTCTCCAAACCAAGCAAACAGAACTATACATGGTGGCAGGGGTGCATGCATAACCAATTTGTCACCATATACCTATTCAGCACATGATTCTGAAACCCGCGTTGAAATTTTTCGTCAGTTATACAAAAAAATTTGCTCGCCCATTTATTTTGACAGTGTATGTACAGACGCCAGCACATCAAGCTACTACAATCTGTCAAATTTCTTTAAAAGATTTTCTACTTTATCGCTAAAGCATAAGGTTCAAAGTTGATTGGGAACATTTGACAGTTTCGGGTAGCTTGATGTGCTGGCGTCTGTACTTCTTCTTCACACTTTTCTATGAAACAGCAGATTTTTTTTGACAACCGACGGATAACTTCTATACTAGGGGGTTCAGAATCGTGTGTACTGAATGGTAACAGGTTGTGCGTCGATGTCCCCCTGTCACCCTGTATAGAAAATAAGTCGTGAACACACATACAAAAAAAAGGCATATTCTGCTCTGTTTTTTTTTCTAGGTACACAACACACAAACGCTGACAGTGGGGTGTAAAGGCAAGGTTACACACTATAATAAGGGGTAACACACACTTACCACGTTTAGCTTCACCAGATGCAAGCAGCAAAAAGAAGTTATGTTATTTACAGAAGAGCTAGGAGCCACGCTTGTGCTTATTATAAAAATTGCTACTGATTGAAGATGAGAGCAGATCTTTTTTTTAACGAGAAAAACGGTATTGGTAAGTTGTAAGTCATAAAAACTTAGACACTAATAAAATTTTACTACTATTAGGCGTTCGCACCTTAGTTTCCAATACTGTAAATAAATATGTACATATTTGAAAAATAACAAATTTAAACAAAACTAAAGGCTGAACCTTTAAATTTGTAGTTTTGTTTAAATTTGCGCTGCAACTTCAACAAGATATGTAACTTTTAAATAGTACTAATCATTCTAAAATCAACATAATTTACACTCAAATAAAGTTGAAATTAGCTATGTGTAAATAACATCAATTGGAAACAAGATTTGAATATACTTTATACATAGTATATTTTTATATTGCCTTGTATAATTTTTGAGGTTTTTGAGTGAAAAAATGTGAATATTCATTGTACGTGAACCATTTGTAAGTAACCTCAGGGATACCCCCTATCTGGGGAAAAAAGGGGGGCTATATTATGACGGACTCTGACTGTCTAAACTCCCTCGGTTCCTCTACTACCAAGAGTAGACCGATAGCCTTGTACAGA
This sequence comes from Luperina testacea, assembly GCA_927399505.1. Classification (NCBI taxonomy): domain Eukaryota; kingdom Metazoa; phylum Arthropoda; class Insecta; order Lepidoptera; family Noctuidae; genus Luperina; species Luperina testacea. The sequence goes on along the minus strand of OV656777.1, from coordinate 6,095,037 downwards.
CGCCAGCACATCAAGCTACCCGAAACTGTCAAATTTTCCCAATCTACTTTGAACCTTATGCTTTAGCGGTAAAGTTGAAAATCTATTAAAAAAAATTGACAGATTGTAGTAGCTTGATGTGCTGGCATCTGTACCTACATAATATGTATAGCTATAACTCTTCATCTAAAACGGGCACATGGTTTCGGCCCAAAAATCTAAAATCAAGATGGCCGACATTTCCAGAAATGGAACAAATACGTTTCATATACTTGGTGTACCGAAGAACGAACAAGGCGTATGGCCCTTTGTACACGGCACGGTTTCTTTACGGTACAGCCACAGGTACAACGTATAAACCGCGCCGTAGAAAAAAAACAGTGGCACTCCGGGAGTGCCGACAAAAGTGAAAACAAACCGAATACTTTGCTATTTTTTGACATATCGGATATACATTAAAACCGAGTACATCCCGAGGACAGCCGAACACATCCGAAGCGGATATTTTTTTAATCGTCTTCTAAACAAAACACGCGCGGTATCGCTTACGGCAACAGTGGCGCGAGTTCAATGATATTTATCCCATCTCAAAAAATGCCCAGCGCGCCTAAAGAAGTTACCACTTCGAAAAATGTGTCCGTCAACAAGTTTCCATAGTATTTATACACGAGCGTACACACACGCGAATAAACCGTAGTTTCTCTTGAAAACGTGTGTGTTCAAGGACCTTACAGTATTAAGGAAATATTATTGTAACTTGTCCAGCCAATAGGGTCAGACTGTTTAGTATACTGACCTAAGCTGTGTATCATATTCAATGTGAACAGGTCATTGACCACTGTGACCTGCCTTACTACTAGACGAGGTTTACTTAAATTCCAGCCGAACTTAATTTGCTCATTTATTCAAAATAATGACGTAAATTTTATAAGACATTTCATTAAAAATAAATGTCTTGATAAAAATGTTAGAAGGAACCTATTTATGATGGGAGCTAGCTTACAACAGAAAAAAAATGCAAGTTTTTGGTATTGTATATACTGTTACACCATCATTACATGGCGGAATGTGTCTTTGCACTACAATTTTACAGTATCATCATTTACGTGTACCTACCACATTTTATGCAAATAAACGATTTTGATTACGATTTTACACCATCTTTTAAACCACTTTTTTCCTCAAAATTCATTATTTTCTTCATGTAGGTATTTAACTATCACACTAATATTATAAAGGCGAAAGTTTGTGAGTGTGTGTGTTTATTTATATGTTCGTTACTTCTTCACGCTCAAACGGCTGGACAAATTTTGATAAAATTTTGTATGGAGGTAGCTGACACCCTGGATTAACATATAAGCTACTTTTTATCCCGATATTCCCACGGGATTGACATTTCCGCGGGTGAAACCGCGGGGCGCAGCTAGTCATTTTATATATCGACTAAGTTTCAAATATATCGAATATATAATATTAATATATTCGTCAGCGTTCAAAGCAAGAGTGAATAGCCCTTTTCTGAGCTTACTCGTTCCATCAGAGACCTCATCCATCGCTTTCCTCCAAGTGAGATCGAGGTCAAAAGCGGGCTCAATTCGCAATACAAAAAAGCAATATACTTCTAAGTTAATCAACTCTCATATTTAACTGAAACACAATTTGATGTGCCATTATTTCCAATAAACCTATCTAAAAACCCTTTTGCTTTGTAAAGACAGAATTACTTAGAATTCGATTTCATTGGCCATTCAATTAGTGGGTCGATTCTCCGAACCTAATTACATTTTGTAAATACAAGCAAATTAATACGGCCGTCTGAGATAGAAAATCGAACTTATTTGTAAATATTTGCTAACGTTAATGCTATTTAAATGGGTTTTAGATTTTGTGTGTCTCAATTATTTAAAGGAGAGCAGTGGGGCCCGGTGATGCCGGGTGGTATCACTTACGAGTTATAGGTCGTAGGTTCAAATCCAGATAGGCGCTATACTTTGTGTAAATTATTTCATGACCACTGCTCTCAAAACGGTGAAGGAAAACATCGCGAGGAAACCGGCATGCCCTACACTGAAAAACGGCCCACTTCCTCTCACATAGAGGAGACCTGTGTACTCGTAAGTCAAGGCCGTTTCCACAAGGTAACCACTGGTCACTCACTATTATAAATGCGAAAGGGTGTCTGTCTCTTACCTCTTCACGCTTAAGCCGCTGAACCGATTTAGATGAAATTTGGTACAGGAATGGTTTGAATTCCGGGAAGGGACATAGGATAGTTTTTATCCCGATATTCCCACGGGATCGACACTTATGCGGGTGAAACCGCGGGGCGCAGCATTTGATATATTTGACGTCATATATTAATGGATGAATCAAGATGTCCGATATTATTGTCGAGAATATTGTCCATAGTAAGATTATTAATGCTCGTGACTGTACATCATTATAACTCAAACTCGTGAAGCATTTATTTCAATTAAACCATTTACAGGCACTTTTGAATTGTCAAAAAGTCGGTCAGTCAGAAAATATGAAGCTAGTTGCCCATTCCAAAGCGTAGGTACCTATGGAGAAGAACGGGCAAGAAACTCCATGGACACTCTGTTAAATTATATTTTTACAAAAATATTAGTTACATCATTAATGTGAATTTATAATTATATGTGAGAACGATGTAAAAAAGACGTACGCGATAAAAGCGTCCAGAGTACAGCAATAGTAAGAAAATAACAATTCAAAATTAAAATAATTAAAAATAAGCCGAGGCAGCTAAGAGATGACCATTGCAGCCCCACCCAACTGACGGCGCCCGTTCACGAACATGACGCATAAATCAGCACCATTCAGCTCAACCATTTTGAAGGGAGCTAAATGATGAAATATACACCTAACGTAAACAAACCAGGGTAAAAGACAGATAGTAATTAGCGAGACGTTTAGAATTTCGTTAATTAGAAAAAATCGCTAATTCATTTTCTATTATTTGTTTTGTTAGCTGCTCTCAATGTGTACCGCCTACCAAAATACAATGTCAGCAAGAAATAATTGAATTGAGCAGCCATTTTGATGTTTTAACGATTTTCTCGCTCAAGGAACGTACAAAAGACTCTTGGTATACTCGTAGAATATAATGATCTCTTTTACTTACACGCGGGTGTAAGTAAAAGAGATCGTTATATTCAAAGAATGTTATATTCAAAAGTTGATAGCTGACTTCAGTAGGTATTCGTTTGCTGCATCGACAAGAACTATCAAAAATAGTACCTACTCGCTTAAGCGATTTTTTTTTGTGTCTGACGTTCGCTTGGTTGGCAGAACAATCGCTGAGAGATTCATGCTTGGTGCATACACATACCATTACCAGCGAGTAATCGCTCGTCGCCGTCGCGCACTTAGTTAATAATTAAGAGCTATTACGCACTGTCGACTGGTCGCCAGAGACTCATATTATTATTATTACCAGCGAGTAATATTATTATTATTACCAGCGAGTAATATTATTATTACCAGCGAGTAATATTATTATTATTACCAGCGAGTAATCGCTCGTCGCCGTCGCGCACTCGTTGCTCGTTGGTCGTCAACTCGTTTTTAGTTAAGGGGCTTACATGACCTCAAGCGCGGTCACTGTCGGACTGCATAGAAAAGAATGAGAAGCGCGATGACACAACGCTGGTAATTTATTGCAAAATATGAAGCAATTATTTAATTACAAAAAATCTATTGTTTGGACTAAAAATTTAAACAATGTTTTAGTATGTTGCTTGTAGAATAATCTGACAAAAAATCAGAATTGATTGTATGTATATTAGTATGGTTTTTATTGTGAAAAGAAAGTTATTAGAGGTATCTTCATGACTTTTTTCTATCGTATCAAATTAGTTGTATTATGTTTTCAACACAGTATCTACCTAGCATGTATACTGAAGAGAAGAATATAATATATTTTTTACTGTAGTCGATCATAAATACGTTTATTGTTTCTAAAGCTTGCGTTTTTTGGTAAGCCCCTTAATAGCTCTACTCGCTTCTCGTTAATTGCAGGCGGAGGGACAAGTACCATACTTCAGGTATTTAAATAATAATTTAAAAAAAAGTCTGCTCTCATCCATATCATACTAAGTAAAGCTTATACATAACCAGCCAGCTACATAAATAATAATTATTGTACTTTTGCCTCACAAAAACCTGTCATGGTAAATCATGATTACTAATACCTATTCTACTTTTAATGATAAATAAATCCTATTTCGTTAAATACCTATTTGGTAAAGTAATAAAGTGAACATTATGTACACTTGCTGTTTCAATATTGAATAAAGTTCCTTCGAAAATAAAATATTGCGTAAAATAATGTTGCGTTTGTTACTGCACCTGATGCATAACACTTTCTAACACAATCCGAAGAAACAAAAAAAGTCGCAAACCATTGCTTTGTATGTTTGAAAACTTGGTCTACTCGACGATGTAAACAACACAATGTATATTGTTGAAATGTCAAAATTGGGATTGTGAATGTCTCACGCAATTATTTTACCCCGCTGGTTTAATTTTTAATAAAGAAAACTATAGTTATTATGATGCTTTTCAGACGGATCAAAAGCCTGATTTGCGAGAGAAAAAAAGGAACACCGACGCCTTTTCATTGTAAAGAATATAAAGTGCTTTCAACTTAATTAACTGAATACCCAGTAAGTCGATATTCATTCCATTGAAAGGCAAAGTCTTACTCATTTCAATGTCTAGGAAACGCTCCTAATTAGCAAAGAGCATTAAGTTCCGTCAATATCACTCGTTACAAGTTAGGTTATGACTGGCACTTGGTTTGGTTAGGGCTAGTTTTTAAATCAACAGATATTTTTATTGGTCGAATAAATTTGACGTCTGTCAGTTATTGTATGGAAGAACTGTCAAAAATTCAAAATTATTCTTCGGATAAAATTATCTGGCGTTGGAAAAATCAGCCCTTAGTCGTGTAAAGATCAGCAGAAATTATATTTATTTTATAAACCCGACTGTCTTTTTGGTCCAGTGGTCGCAAGCGCTAATGCTAAGCATAAGGTTCGATTCCCCGGTCGGGAAAAGTTTTTTTTATTTTTTATTTAATGATATTAAAAATACAGAGGTGTTATTTAAATCTAAACTCGCCAAACTTTTACGTTTGATGGCGAGAGGCGCTTTACATAACAATGCACCACCTTATTATATACCTACTTCTTATAATTATACTGCCTATGGTTCAATCTTATACAATGTAATCTGCATTCACGATTTATTTGCCAAAAATGTAAACAAATATGAGTTTATGGAAAAATAACTTTAAATCCTATACAATAAAGTTCAGTTTACACCACAACTTCCAACAGTTCTTTAACTTTTTCAATAGTGCTAGTCACTCAGAAATCAACTTAATTACCATTAAAATAAAGTTGATATTTGTTTAACTTGAAATAATATTAATTTGAAACAAGTTTGAATAGACTTTACAAACATAAACTCATGACTTCTTCCCATGTGGAAAGTAGAAAATACAGAACGCTACCTACGATCCTTACATACTCCTTTTGAGAATTCTTACGTACATACATAGAATAAAATTTGTTACAGGCTACATAATCTTTTACAGACTTGCGAAAATTGAAGGTCATCTTACCCCCTTAATAATAAACGCGGTAGAGCATCTGTGTAGTTACACAACGCTTTGTCTTCTTCTTTCGAGAGCCAAATTACTGTCGACTGAAAGAGAGAAATCGGTGTGTAACTGTTCATCGGTGTGTGTGTTCACTGTGGATGAAAATGACGACTAATAATGGAAGAAAGAGACAAGTTGCGCCGACCCCAAATAATTTGGGATAAGGGGAGGAGAATGAAAAGAAATAAAAATATGTCATTTTAGACACGCACAGTAAATATAAATTGTAAAAAAGAACATTTAAAATTTAAAAAATCAGAATTAAAATTAACCAAAAAAACCGGTCAAGAGCGAGTCGGGCTCGTGCACCGAGGGTTCTGTACCATCATGTTTTGAATTTTTCATCGGCGAAGCCTATATTCGTCAGAGAACTTTAACACTGTGCACTGCGGTGTAGAATATTGCAGTTTTATGTCAGCGACATCTCTTAACCAATAGTAGAACTAATGTAACTGTTGTTGATGATTTCTGAAAAAATGTGTGCTATTTAGAGACTTCGTTTTATTTTTCCTGTAATCTTTACAGAAACTTCTATCACATAGAATAATTTCAGACTTTTCTCTTTGAAAATTTCAGAGATAAGGGGGGAACGGTATTTTTTTTACATTTTTCATCCAAAGACGAAAAATATGCAGCCTAAAAAAATAAAAAATGTTTGATAATTTGCAGACTGCGCTCTTTCATATAATACCCCACATGCCATAGTAGCCCCACTTCAAATTTTTCAGACCCCTTTCAGTCCCTGTTGCAAAAAATATACATATATTTTTATTTCTTTCTTATTTGCAAAATAGTTGGGCAAACGTCATCTAAAGCTACTCCAAATTTCAAGTTAATAGCATTAGTAGTTCTTGAGATTTCCACCTGTGACAGACATACAGACATACAGACAGTCTCACCATAAAGTTTCCGTTTTACCATTTTGGTACGGAACCCTAAAAAGACATGTGCGAGGACAAAAAGGCTATTATCTCAGCATAAAGCTGCGATATTTTTAATACATAAATACCGCAGGGATGGTAATCTGGTGAATAGTAGAATGATGACGAACAATTGAGCAAATACGCACCCATAGAAAATGTACAATGTAATTTACTTCAAACAAATTGAAATTTTCCTGGATCCATTTGTATAAAAAAGGTCGCGAACGATTCTTTTGTAAATGGATAAAGAAATAAGTAATAGATTTAAAAGTTTCCTCCAAAATGGCTGATTTGGGTCGCAGTAAACTTAATTTACGCGAGAGTTTATTGCTCCTTTATTTTTTCTTGTTTTATTATGTCTAGCGGGTTGCTAGTAGTCGCAAAAACTGCGTAGAGCTGGGGTGGATCGCTAATATTAGATAAACAAGAACATACTTCTTATCAGGAAATCTAGAATATGAAGGCTAGGTATGGGAGACTTGTGTCTTTTTCTGAGAAGTTTAATATTTCTACATTACCGAAGGTGTCGACAATCGACAACTATTTTACTATACCTACTTGTTGCATTTAAGCTCGCACACACTAAGGAAAATATCGCACAGAATGCGGAATGCGACTGAGCCCGTCGCTTGTTCTAATGATTAAGGCGGGTATCACATCTCCGCCGCAAAACCATAGCAGAGAAACCGCAGTAGTTCCGCAATGAATTGTCTGTTGTACGACAAGCGAAAAAGAAGCGAAACTGCTTGTTCTAACGCACAGATTTGATTATGATTCTATCTCTTTCCCGCGTGATTTCGCCGATCTGCTCGGAAGACATTTACACCTCCGCGCTCAGCCTGCTATTTTGTTACGGTGCCGTGTATGTTTCGCACGTATCTATGGCAGTCGACAAGTTTATAAAGCGAAACTGCAATTTTTTTAATCAAATGGATGTTGATTTTAAGGAAAAACTAACCTAAGAGCACCGAAATAGACCTATACTTTATTTACCAAGACAAAAACTACGACATTTTGCTCCGATTGCTGCAATTCAACTGACTCTGATGATGTTCCGCTACTCAAGTCGCGACACAATGTAGTAATGTTTCTTACCGGATTGCGGGGGCGGTTATATAAGGCCCTAAACGTTAAAATCAGCCTTAAACTATCCGGTAACCACAACAACACTATGAAATTAATTAACGCAAGCGATTAAAATAATTATTACCAATATGCTACGGTTTCCCTGTATCTACGCAAATTGAAGGTCTTGAACTAGCAATTACGTGGTAATCACTCAATTACTCGAAGAGCGCCGATGGTAACCAAAGATGACCGAAAGTATGTCGGGTCATTACTGAACACGGAAAATCAAGACGCACCGTCTTTATGGCTCTTAGATAATGTTGTTATTAGTTGTTAAGGTTGTTTATAAACCAGGCTGCTTATAAACTGTAATGAAATAAGTAGGTATTGTGAAATAAATTGCTAATCAAAGAAGATGTAGTGACAAGCATTGAGAAGAGTATGTATAGATGGGTTGGTCATGTTAGGAGGATGACTGTAAGGCGAGTAACAAAAGGTATCTAGAGGCAGATATGAGTGGAAAAACCTTATTGGTAATGTCCTTCAGAATGGTCAGGTGCGCCTACCCTGCAGATCATCATCTGCCTAGCCTTTTCCCAATTATGTTGGGGTCGGCTTCCAGTCTAACCAGATGCAGCTGACCTTAACAACCCAGTTACTCGGTAATACAATAAATACCCCTTGGTAAGACTGGTTGTCAGATTTTCGGGCTTCTGACGACCCGTAACGACTGTCAAAGTTCCACGAATGACAGCCGGGACCAACGGCTTAACGTGCTTTCCGAGGCACGGAGGGGTCTTGGTATGTAAAGATGGTCACCCATCCACGGACCAACCGCGGCAAGCGTAGCTTAACCTGATAGATCGACCAGGTTACCCCGCAGATGAATGAACGTAAACAAAGCAAAAGTTAGAGTATGTTAGGATCGTAACAGGTGGCATTCTGTAGTTTCTGCCTACCCTCATGGGACGAAGGCTTGAGTTCATGTAAGTGTATGTAAATTGCTAATCAAGTTATCACTAAGCTTAGTATTGCTGATGAAATTAATTAAATTTAATTAAATCAGTCAATCCCACAGATAAAGATAGACCTAGATAACGCAAGTATCACGATCTGTATGTAAACTAAGTGCCAATTTTTGACTACCTACTATGACGTCACAAGCACTATTTAGTGATGGGAAAATCAAATCGATTCCAAGACGCCGCCGCGTGCGGCACCCGTCTCGCCCCACCTGGCCTAGCGCCAGCGCTCACGCTCACCCAGCCAGCAGTACACAGGACTGAGCGCGAAAGTGGCGGCTTACGATTTTTGTACGTAAGCTGGGCACGCGAAGTAGTTGCTTTTGCGTTAGCTAGGTGAATCTTAGATATCTGTGGTCAATACCATTACTTTTGGTTTAAACTCATGTCAATTTTGATCGATAGTTCATTCTATATTAAAAGTACAATTAAAGCCAAAACTAATAATGTGTTATCACTCCCGTTATCACTTAATATTAGTGGACGTCATTATAGGCCGTGCTTGTCGATAGCACGTCCTTTCCGGTACTCAGGCAGTGACGTAGATGTGTCTTATCCGGTATTTTGCCTTTCACAACATGGACGGAACGTGTTATATGGTTGAATTTTTATCAGAAAAACGTCAAATGTATGAAATGTGTCTCAAATAATATCTTCTCTAGTGTTTTTTTTAAGTGGTAAAAGCCAGTTAGTTTGGTAAGAACAACTTTGAGAGGTAGGCTAACAGAAGAATTCAGATGGGCTGGGCAGCGTTTGGGAAGCTTCGTCAAGTCTTCTCGTCACGTATTCCACAGAGCCTAAGGACTAAGGTTTTCAATTAGTGCGTCCTGCCTGTTATGACTTGTGGAGCCGAAACGTGGACACTCACAGTTCGGCTGGTCCATTAATTCAAGGTCGCTCAGCGACCTATGGAACAGACTATGCTTGGATTCTCTCTGAGGGATCGAATCCGTGACGACGTGATCCGGCAGAGAACTAAATTTGTCGAAATAGCTCAGAAATAGCAAGCTGAAGTGGCATGGGCCAGCCATACTCGTATTAATCATAGAACCAATGACCGCTGACCCCAACGGTCATCACTAACACGTCTACCCAGAGGTATTCTTGAGTGGAGACTGCGAATCGGCAAACGTAAGGAAGGGCGCCCTCAGGCTAGGTGGAGCGACGATCTCCGCAGGATGGCTGGTAGCAGCTGGATGAGAGATGCTGAAAATCGAGTTATGTCCAGCAGTGGACTGCTGTAGCCTGATGATGATGATGGTGATGAAAAGCCACCTATGGAAATCTTCAGGGGAATGTGTTTTGTCCTTTTCATATTTTTTTTATGCCACTCTCAATTTATTAGGTACCCTTTTTAAGACATCCAAGATGGTCTGCACAAAATTTTATCGAAAGCATCTTAAGAACACCTACCAAAAACATTTATTTACTCACTAAAACATGAACGACCATCCTAAAGAAACTGTATTCTGACCGCACTTAACCCAAAAACCTTACGAGCCAAACATAGGTACTGCTAACATCATAAATGTTTCAACAGAAAACGGTTTAATGATGGTATTTCGCCAAAAACCACTTCCTGAACACTTATAGTTGATAAAAGGAAGATAAAATCAGTTATTTGGCCTATTAAGAACCTCTCACGGCTTTTGTGTTCTGAAAAGGCTGTGATAACATCTGAAAATGTTGATTATTTATGTCTATTTAATTTTCATTTAGTGAAAGGAAAACTAAAATGGCCGACGGGGACTATTGATTTGATGGATTAGATTATAGGCTTTGTTTGTTGAAAGTGTTCGAGTGGTAATAATGATAAAGTTATGAAACTAAAATCAGGCTAAAATTTTGTTTGAAAACGGAGTTTGCGGTGAGATTAGGGACAACATTAACTACAGTAGGTATTTTGAAACTATCTGTGAGGAGGGATGTCCAAAATCTTACTAAAATCTGTTATTGAAAGTTTTACTTGTATTTCGACATGAAATGGTCCTAGGTAGGTATAAGGTTTATTATTACAGTATACAAACCATCACACAACCTAAAACACTGCCAGACCACATTTTCTAGTCAGAGGCTTCCAAATATTAAGCATAAATACTCGTATTATTTATGAAAACGTATTAATTAATTTAATTATATTGAATGGTCGGGGATATGACATGTCGCACGTCACATCTATCGTGCGCGGCTTGCGTCTGACAGCTGTCACCGACACCCATAATAACGTTGTAATGTCGACACGCTATTAAGAACAACCCTGATTTTGACGCGTTTGCTTTATGTTTCATAGATTTATCATTGTAAGTCGTTTTTCCAGAATGCTAATGAAATCATGTCATTTAGGTAAGTATCATTATTATAATTTAATATGTAACAATCATAACAATAGTCGCGAATATGACTCGTCGCACGTGACAACATGGCGCATGCTATGCATCTGACAGCTGTCAGCGACACCTATAATAATTATTTCGCTGTAATGATAACACACTAATAAGGCCACCCCTGTTTTTGACGCGTTTGCTTTATATTTCATGGATAGTTATGATATTGAGCTAGTGTTTTAGAGTGTGTTGTTTAAAGATAAATAATTAATACATATAATAAATTTTAGTTCAAAACTTTCAGATTTCATATTTTATTTTAATTTAAGAATCATAAACTAAAAAATTGCGTCGAAAAATTCATCCGCATCGCTGTCGACTGGTAATGTACCCAAGAGACTGGCGGCATTACCACGTTGTATCGCGATGCTCAGCCTCTGGCCAAGGTAAAAGCCAGCTCTTGAGTCACGGGAAGTGTCAACCAGCCGTTTAGATATTTCTTTAAAAAGACCATGAGCACTCGGACCCCACGGCCCGAGGGTTTCAACCCCAAACGGCTCGAAAATATAATTTCCGATAAGGTAATATTTTCGCCGCTTGAGGTTTTCCGCAGCCGCAGCCGCAGCAGCAGCGCCAGCACAGCACGCCGAGCCAGAAAGATGGGATGGCGCAAGAGTATCGACACACGTTGCGTCCCAAACTAAAGGCCTACCCACCTTCCATGGAAATAAAGACATACCGTCCGGTCTCTTGCCATCGTCGCGTGCCAAGCCATTGGGTTCTAATACAGCTGGAACGCCGACGGTAACAAGAGCTCGTCGGATGATGTCATTAATGTTTGCGTGCCGTGCTAAGCGACCCGCACTTCAGCTGCAAGACAGGCCGTGGTGTCCGAGGCTGTTGACATCTTCGCCACAGTGACAGCGATGGGGAGAGCAGCAAGGAGTGCCTAGTCGTAAGGAAGCAGCGAGGCGAAAAGTAGTGTCGTCGAACAAAGTGCCTATGTTCGACGAAGGTAGTGCATGAAGCCAAAGACCCGACTCCCACCTACCCACAGCCAGCAGGCGCGCACGTTCCGCAGTAGTAGCAGACGAGTCAAGTAAATTGTTCTGTACTACTCTGCAGAGCGGCTCATCCCACCGTCTCTGGGAAGATGGATTGTCGGGTGGATCTGTATTCGGGCAAGCGACTCTCCAGGCATCCATAGCCTCGGTGAAACACGGCACATCAGAATTAATCAGTGTGGAGGCTAGGATTTTCCTGATTAATTTATCAGTGCCGTGGACCGAAGATATGAAAGCCGGTAAACTAATACTAGAAATTTTGCGGACGCCGAGGCCCCCCATACGAATGGGAAGAGTAGCTTGTGCCCAAGCTCGGTCGTCCATGGCCACATTTAAAATGGAAGTTAATGTATGCCTGATAATTTGGTCCATTTTGTCTAAAAGGTGAGTATGCTTCCAAAAATGGGAAGCGCGAAGGAAATAATTTAATTTAGGGCCGAAACAGCAGAAGCGGATTAAGGTTATGGCCGAATGCATATTAATTTGGAACAATCTTTTTAGTTTCTGTATAGTTTTAGTTAAGTTAGTATTTAATTTTAATTTTGTTATTAATCGTTGAATATAAAATTGGTTTTTCTTTTTTTTTAGAATCATTAAAATATTCTAAAATACATATCCAAATGGTAATATGGTTTTAAAGGTTTGGGTTGAAAAAATACTTACTGAAATCGGTGTCGTTCAGTCCTAATAATGTATCCAGGAAAATTGTTTCCTTTTAGGGTTTATTGGATTTACAAAAGTAATTCTAGCGAAGAATGTTATTCCTACTTTTTTGGCTCATTAGGTGGCATTATAAATACGACTACTATGCAGATATTTGTAGCCTAAAAGCATCATAATAACCAGTTTCATTTAAATAAACTTTGAGACATATTTACGCTAAATGACGAGAAAAAGAAATAAAAGATAATGTTTTTAAAATAATGTTCAATCTCATCATTTGTAAATCATCCTAAAAATACGCGTTAATTCAGGAAAGAGGTTTAAAGAACCTAAAACAAAACAGAAAAGTAGATAATACCTACATACATATAAACTAATATACTAATACTAATGCTTTAAAAAGAAAAGAAGTAGATAAGTATTTTAAAATGTATTACAAACCATTTTTATTTTTGCTACTGTCCCTCTTATCTAAAACAAAATATCAGTTAATTAACTATTTCATTCTATAGAGAATTTATGGTAAACAAATGGTATTTTATTTCAATCGATTAAAAGGAATTCGAAATTTTCATGCTAAAAATGCTGGCTCATGTCATGCTTCGGAGTTTGGAAATTCGCACATGCTACTCTTATTTTCAAAGCGACTCCTAGTTTTCATGCTAGCTTAGTAATTTATTATAATATAAAATTAAAAACTGATATAGAAATATTTTCTTTTTTTTTGTGTATTGGACTCGTACAGTGTTACAAGGAAAAAAAAAAAGACACAAAATCTCGAGAAATTCTGAAAAGGTAAGTAATTAAAAAACTCTCAAACTAATTTTCTGGACCAAAAAATAAAAATTTAAAAGGTAATTCATGATCTCAAAAGTTTGGGGAAACATCTCAAAAATGTGATGTACCAGGGCTGCATAAACCGGAGGAACTGTATCGTAGGTACAAAATAAAAACAGGAGGAAAAGTTCGGGAGTGTTCGAGAATGTTTGTTAATGTTCGAAATGTGCGGCTCACCTAAACTGGCGTCGTATGTATTCATGTATTCTGACGTCATAAATTGTGACACTAGAGCTGTCTTTCCCACACCGGCGTCACCAAGTAACACCACTCTGTATTTTGGTACCTGTAACAAAAATATGTTAAAATAGATGCATTAGTGGTTGTTAATAATTAAGGACACGGGAAAAAAAATTGGGCTGGGATACGAAAATACATTACGAAATTAGACATATAATTGAAGACCACTTCTCAACTTTCCCGATCATATGCCTGTGAAATTGCCTCGCTGTTCAGGGGAGAAAATTTTATAATTACTCTGCTTTTTCATGTCTAAAGGACGTTCCAGTTGGACCGTTCTCGCAAAAGTTATGATTAAGTACAGATTTATACTATTAGTTTTGGTCATGTGTGATATTTTAGTAGGTACTTAAGCAATATACTGGTTGGCAGGGAGATAGCGCAAACTGAAACCATGAATTCAGCACATGACGAGACCTTCCTAAAGTAGCAATTGTTCGTCGGTTATAAAAAAAAAATCGGTTGTCTGTAAAGTCGGTTTACTGACGATAGTTGAACGTGACAACGTCATAAGAAAATACTGATGGAATAGTTGCATTGCATTTGTTAATATTCGCTTGCACTTCAAGCCGCCATGGAACGCTACAACGCTACAGGCCGCGAGGTAACGCTACATGAGTCATGTTTTTTCGTGAGTGCAGCCAGCTTCATCGATTTATTAGACGTTGTCACGTCAAAAAAACTGTTTCTCATAGAAAGTACAATACCTACGCGGTCGGCGTCAATTTTAACGCAGGGGGGTTCGGAATCATGTACTGAACCCTAAAATAATTCATTTGACTTAAATGAAATTCTAAACGTGTGGAGCGGTGCTATAATTAACTGACATCTGCCCGCGACTTCGTCCACGTGAAATTTCACTCTCACTCATTCGCCCTTTTAGCACACTTGTTGACAGGCCTACAATATGCTCTCATACCTATTACATACATTAATTTATTAGTCAATAAAAAACAATTTTTTAAAAAGAGTAACCGTGTAAGTTTCTTGCCGACACTTCTCCATAGGAAACGACCAATTGGAACCGGGTACCCAGTTTCTGACGTTTCATAGTTAAAAAGAAAAACTTCTCTTTCTTGCAAACCACCATCTCTTTCTTACAACCAAATCTCTGAGTGACTGATTGACAAACAACATAATGTACAGTTAATCCACTGAATGTGCGGCACATCGTAAAGCAGGGGATTTTCTGGTGACATTTAATTATGCATTTTATTGTCACTGTCTTAGAGTGCCAAATTGTATGATGATCATCGATCGTTTGAGCAAGGCTGAAAAGCCGTTTGATGTCTTCGTCGATGTTCATCTTACAACTTTGAGGGCTTTGAGGTGCACTTAGAAAGGATTTTTAAAACTCCACCCGTGAGTGGAGAGGGATTCGAAGGAAGGTGAAAGTTCGACATAGATGGCAGCACTGTTCAACGTCTATAAATCGCCATTGTTTTTTTTATGTTTACTTCTGTAACGACTGTCAAAGATCCACAAATGACAGCCGGGACCAACGGCTTAACGTGCTTTCCGAGGCACGGAGGAGTCTTAGTATGTGAAGATAGTCACCCATCCACGGACCGACCGCGGCAAACGTAGCTTAACCCGTGTGACTGTTATCACTTAGCCACAAGCCCCACCAGCCAAGGCAAAAAAAAATTGACTTTTTTACCACAATAATTCATTCCAGATTTCTAAACAGCGGAAAAAATTTAATAGGCCTTTTGCTTCAATATAAATTTAAATTAGCTTCTTCGCTGTCATGGAAATTCCCGTCAAATAATTTTGGCACGTAAAGCTGTGGATTAAAACTGAAATTCGCTTGAAAAGGGTTCGCGACATGTATATTGGATTTACGTCATGTTCGTCTATGGAATTATGGTGTTATATTGTTTGATGTTTATTAGGTTTCATATGCATGGTATCATAGGAATATTGGTTTACTTCATATAAGGCAAACATTTTTAACTAGCTTTGATGTGCCGTATTATTTTTGTTGTATTCCCCAAATCATGATAATCATTTCAGCCGAAACACTTTCCTTGCTGGACGTAGACCCAAACACCGCCACTTCAACTGATTCTGTGCGTACCTCATCATTCTCTTCTCATTCGCCAAATATCGCTATGCATTTTGTGTCATTCAATCAGACAAATTTTATGCAGAGTATTTTTTTTTGTAACTGTTCTGACTGATTAGAAAAAAATAATTGTTTTTGTAAAGTCTCCACAATTTGTTTTGTAACATTACACCACTATAAACTTAATCAAAGGGGCAATTATCGTAATTTTAAGAGCGTTCACAGTCTGATCTCAGTTTCAATCTGTCAAAAATACCTCTAATTTTCCTACATTTTGACAAGTTTTTGAAATTCGTTTGTCCCCGAGATGATTTTGAACGTTTTAAATTACGAGAATTGGCCTTCTGATTGTACAATTTAAAGAAAATATTGGTTTACTTAAAATGTAATGAGTACCTATTATTGTTACAGACTGTCTACTCCTACGCAATTTAACGCTACGAATGACTCATTAAAACCTACCTTAAAACAAATATTTTCTACCTAACAGACGAAAACAATGTTAATGCTAGGTAAACCTATAAAACAGCTACTGTTACAAAACCTATTTCTTGCTACGCAAACGCTACGCTCCGTAGCTCCGCGCTACGCAGACGAACGTCTGTGCTACGCACGTCACTGCTACGACAATAAGTCCTTACCCATATCCACTGACAGTGATGTTTATTTTGTTTTATATTTTGATACTGAAGAGCAGTATTTTCATACCGTGTTCGCTTACGAAATAAGTCACTTTAGGAAAAAAAACCCGAGAGCTACTTAAAAGTTTAAAACTACAGTCCAGTCGAGATAATACGTTTCTATGACACCTCTTAGTACGACAATTCTAGTTAAAAAATAATAAAGATCAAATTCGCAAAACACATATTCGTTTCTGCTAAACTGAAAGATGTCAGGAACATATTCTCTCGACGCGACGGCCGGGCTGTAGACCACTTTTCAAGCATTCAAATGCAGCTGTTGGCTGCAGTTACATAATCAGCATATAGTTTTCCCACAGCTGGGACACAGGCCTCCTCTTTGTAAGAGGGAGTGAGCCATAATCTGCCATGGGAACCCAGTGCGGGTTGGTAGACGTCACATGTCTTTGATTTTTTGGTTCTAGAACATTGTGGTTTCCTCACGATGTTTTACTTCAGTGTTTTGAGAGCAGTGGTGATGAAATAATTTACACAAAGTGAAGCGTCTGTCTCGGTTTGAACCTGCGACCTATAACTCGTAAGTCGCGGCCGTTATCACTTGGCAACCACTGATCAATTATTTGCTAAGAGATGTTAATTCTCACCGGATCCATTTCATCCTCATCAGGAGTGTCGAGGCTTACGGAGTCCACGGGCCGATAGCCGGAGCAGCAGGAACCGTCGAATGGAGACCGGTCCGAAGCTCTGAGGACAAGGAAACCATCCAAGTTAATTCTGCTTTATTTGTAGTAAAAATTTGCTGTATTTATTTATTGTTATAGCTGAGAAAATATAGTGGGTGGGTGAACTGATGCTGAAATGCTTCAAAACTGAATCACTACGAATATTAAGATATTGTATTTGGCTTCGTATGGTTCCCTGCAAATAATAGTCCGGCCGTGTCGCGGGAATGCGACAATTCTAGTAACTAAGAAAGATCAAATTCGCAAAACACGTGTTTTTTTGTATTAAAGGCGTTAAGCCGTTGGTCCCGGCTGTCATTCGTAGATCTTTGACAGTCGTTACGGGTAGTCAGAAGCCCGAAAGTCTGACAACCAGTCTTACCAAGGGGCATCGTATTGCCCAGTAACTGGGTTGTGGAGATCAGATAGACAGTCGCTCCATGCAAAATACTGGTATTCAGCTGCATCCGGTTAGACTGGAAGCCGATCTCAACATAGTTGGGAAATGGCTAGGCAGATAATGATATAATAAAAAATATTATATTAGTGTTATATTAATGTTGTGTGTATTATATATTAGTGTTAGCTTGTAAATTGTAGTTTTTGAGTCTTTGTGGATAGTCAATAAACAAATTTAAATTTATTCTTATTCTCCCTTATCCATAGGGATTTTGATAAGGGCATGAGTCACCGCAACCACCTGTCAACTTTGGTTTCGTGAATACATTCGTGTATTCCCATTTGTCCTTCTGCCGTCATTCTGATGAAAAGTATCCTATGTGTTAATCCAGGATAATCTATCTGTGTACCAAAGTTCACCCAAATCTTATTAGAAGCATAATACTAATGATTGAAATACTATTGTGATTTCATGCAAGCCTAGTACTTTTTGTCGTGTCGTGAACAGAATACCGTCTTGTATGCATGCAACGTACTACCTAAATAAAAAGTATCCTATGACCTAACCCAGATAATGGTCTACTCATGTGCGAAAGACTATCCAAATCCGTTTAGCCGTTTTAACATGAAAGCGTAACAAATAAACAAACTCACTTTCGTTCAATAAATATTATTAGTTAGGATAAATAAGGTGGGTGGACCATGGAAGGCCATGCTCCTTCGAAGGCCAATTATTACAATTTCGTAGTTATTGCCATGTGATGACAAATTCCTTCTATTTACACAAACACCCATCCAACTGGAAATCACAGACGCGGCGGCGAATCGCTTACGCTACTATTTTGGCAATACGGTCCCTCGCTTCTTCGATATCAGGAATCGACGACGTTAAAATAAGGTGGGTGTACCATGGAAGGCCACTCTAAAAAAAAACAGTTATTATTCATTTATTTACTGGATAAATAAAACTAACAAATATTTAAGTAATACTTTGTTTTATTACGTAACATATGAACCACTTCTTTTTATTGTCGATTTAATCGCTATTCAATATCTTTTAGTGTTAAATGACTGATTTATTATAATGGCCTTCTAAGGAGCCTTGTTCCTAGCAAGGCCATTTGGAAGAGTTCAATGAAACTTAAGTTCAATCAATATTGATTAAATCTGCAATTCAAAAAAGTGGTTTATATGTTACGTAATAAAACAAAGTATTACTTAAATATTTGTTAGTTTTATTTATCCAGTAAATAAACGAATAATAACTGTTTATTTGTTAGGGTGGCCTTCCATGGTACACCCACCTTAAGTGTTATTTTACCATTGAACCAGACTCAAATTATTTAGTAGGACCAATCGGAATTAAAATTACAAAATTATTCACTATCGTCCCACTAACAAAATCATTGGGACGAACGGGAATACGTATACATGAACACGTATGACACGCATGGTAAATAAAAAAAAATCCCCTTTGACTTTAATTGTAAAGGCTCCTTCAAACAGGCGCGACACGCGATAAAATCGCGCGCGACACAAAAGCACCGCAAGTCGCGCAATGAGCGGTGCCTTTGTATCGCGCGCGATTATATCGCGTGTCGCGCCTGATTGTAGAAGCCTTAATTTTATGTGTATTTATTGTAATGATCTCATTATATTTTAAGTTACCACCTAAGTACACAATTTGGAACGAAATAAATGATTCAGTCTTGTATATTACCGTTGGATAACTCTGTTTGTGAAATACCTATTAAGCTTTAAAGTGCTATTTTTTGTTAGATTCAAGTGTCCCCTCTGCTAGCTAAATGGTTGTTTCAGTGATTTCTCGAAGCTTCTACCAACACATAGATAACGTACAAATATACACATGAACTTTAAAACCCAGTCAACTGGGTACATATAAACGAAGCTTGAAGCGACGTATCCGCTTAACACAAACAATAAACCAATCACATGTCTTTAAAACGCTTTTAATATGAGTGAGGATGTAATAAAGAACGAATTGAATGGCCAATTTTACTGCCTCAATGGTCAAAAAGACTGAGGGTAAAATGAAAACACGTAATGGTTCCACCATCTGCTTGAGGCAAGATAATTTATTACTGTTCACATTCGTGACCCTTCCTCTTACGATAAGCACGTTACGTTTCCAATATACGCATACCAGCGAGTAATCGCTTGTCGCCGTCGTGCACTAGCCGTTCTGTGATGGCCAACTAGTTTTTAGTTGCTAGCTTTACTCGATTGTAGGACAGGTGCCGAAGGCCTTTGAGGTTCCGGTCTTTTGGACTATGTAAAGCCAGTCCAGAATTTCCCATAGACTGCAATGGCTGTATCAGATTCCAATATACGACCTTTTAATTAAGTGGTCGTATATTCGATTCATAACAGCCATTCTTTTAAAAGTTGCTTGAAATGGCTGAAACACGGAAAATTTACGTAATGTGTCAATTCGGTAAACAATAAATTTCCTTGTCTGTATTAACAACAACGGTTCACAGGGTACAAGTAACAAAAAAAAAACGGTTTTTTCGGCACCCGTACGTTTTTTTGGCTGTAGCACTATTTTTCGAAAATGTTCTTAAGTATCTTTTTAGACCTTTGTATCCTGCTTATGCGTATGAAGTTTTATTAAAATCGGTTCATTTATTTCGAAAAACAAGGCCTTGAAACTTTGTATGAAATGCCGTACGGCGTAAACGCTCTTAAGGCATTTTTGCAAACATTATTTGCTCCATAAAACACATTGTGAATATACAGAATTTTCCTTGTTATTTCTGAAACTTCTAACCAAATCGGCCTGTTGAATTTCCCTAATGGAATAACTTTATAATATTCAGTGTTAGCTTTCAGTCTCGCCGCTAAAGTATGTAGCCGCGGGTCGTTGTTTATTTAATACCGAACATTCTTCTAAAGTTTTGTCGAGTTCAGATATTATGTGTGAATTCATGCTGAGCCGCTGTATGACCTAGATGTGTTGTTGTGCGTAAGAATAAATATTACGTTTTATGTTTTTATTCGCTTTTGAGCGTCTTAATATTTCTGTTTATGTTCACTGAAAGAACCAACTCCATACACTGAAAAAAAAGAATTGTTGAATGTACTAAAGTAGCGTAGGTTGAGTAATGAACTGCCATAGTCAACCCTTTTCATAGTTAATTTTACCTTTTCATAGTTAATTTTACTATAAAAAGAGTGAATTTAACAAAATCATTTGGTAAAATCAACAATTTCGTGTGTAGGACCTATGTAACCCGCGGATTTGATAAAATTTACGCGGAATTTAGTAAAATCAATCATTCTTTTTTTTCAGTGTAGCGCCTATACTTCCTATATACCGTACCTTCTATACTTATATAATTTTATTAAAATTAAACAATAAATAAAATAATTATAAAATAAATAATATTTTTTTTACAATATTTTTTAACCTCAGAGTCAGAGTCAAAATTTTTAGTTGCTCATTGATGGTGAAGGTACATGAAGTGGTGGTATATGTGATCAAATTTTTAGTCACATATAGTCCGGGCATCAAGAAAATATGTTCCTGACCCCTATCAGTGCGACAATTCTAATAGCTAATAAAGATCAAATTTGATTAAGCTATAAAATACTTTTTATGTCAGAAAAACGCACGGTTCCTGGGTAAATCCGCGGGACACGGCTGATATCTGCAATGTATTGGTCTCAACATTATCCATATATCGTATCCTTTTAGACACAAAACAGTCCTCAAGTTCAAATAGATGTTCTGAAACAATATTTTGAGAAACATGAATAATTCTAAAGTTAACCAAACTCGATATGTTTCATGTTGTTTGTGTTACTTGGTTTGTTTTCATATTTATGAACGATATCCGTTGAGAGTGTTATGTGGATATAAATAAAATATGTTTAACTTACGGCTGATTTTTCCATTTCCAGATAACTTTTATTCGAGTAAAATTGATGTTTGACAGTTTTTGTATGTAATAACTGTCAATGTTCCTCGAATATTATCAGATGATTGAAAAATTAGCCCTTAATTGTTTAAGAAGACGATTCTGTTTCCCGTAGTGGATTTTTGTTTTCACAGTTGGTACTGTAGAAGCTGTAACCTGACATCGTTGTAGCAACTTCCGCGAGTCCGTTATTAATAAATGGGACAAACATTAATTTGTATTAACCGGTCAAGCCCCGCGCGCACTACAGTCATGTGACACGATACAATAGAAAATAAATTGTGTCTCATTAACGGAACTTGAGAGGTCATGATTAGAGAAAACACAGTAGGAGTCAGATTAGCTGACAAGCGTATGACACAAGATGAAAAATATAAATATGTATTAAAACGCAGAACGGTTTCCTAGGAATAATTATCTAATTTATACGACAAACCTTCGTTTAATTTACCAATCCCGATACTGCGAGCTCGTAAAGCGATCACAGTACCTACCTCTAAGTTGGTTTTGATTGTATCCTATCGCTAAGCAATTAATAGTATCTATTAGGGCGTGCCTATTGTTATTCACCTATAAGTACTGGGCGTAATCAAAAGCTAATCAGAAACAGTCAATTATTTTACCTGGTCGTGATCAAAGAATTGAAGCTGTTACGATTAGCAATCAATGCTTTAACATACCTACGAATAATCGGTTAAAAAATACTAGCTGTGCCCCACGGTTTTATCCATGTGCCAAATTTCATCCAAATTCGTTCATCCGTTTTAGCGTGAACGCGTAACAAGCAAACATACTAAAAATCAAAACTTTTCCCCTTATTTATAAGAGTTATTCCGGTCTGATCCCCTGAACTTCGTCCGTGTGAAATTAATTATTTTCCCGACCCAGCCCATCGCATCGCATCGCCTGCCCGCGCTATTAGTTAATTTTCATTTAGCGTTCTTTCTGACTTTTTTTCTTTTTGCTTGTCTCCTTAGGGTTCTAGCGTATCCGAGCCTGACGGACCTAGCACAGGCTAGGCTATTTTTGAGGAAGCCTTCCTCAAAAATTGGGCTATCAAATGCAAAACGAATTTTTCAAATCTGACTGGTAGTTCTAGAGATTAGTGCGTACAAACAAAAATACAGTGGCACTCCGGGAGTGCCGACAGAAGTGAAAACTTGAACAATTACGTGTGTATTTTGTGAATCGTCTTATAAACAAAACACGCGCGGTACCGGCTACAGCCATCCGTCTTACGAATTTTCGATCAGGTCACGTGTCCTGGCGCGAGTTTAACATTTTTTACCCATTACAAAAAAAGTGTAGAACGCCGCTAAAGAAGTTATCACTTAAAAATAAAGTCGGTTTACGGACGATAGTTTAACGTGACAACGTCATTAAAAAACATTAATGAAATTGCCGAACGCGGAGGCCGATTCGGCAGCGTTCGACATCATCTGTCTCTCATCGCTCCTTCCGCGCTCTCGCTTGCACTTCAAGCCGCCATGGAACGCTACAACGCTACAGAGCAAGGCCGCGAGGTAACGCTACATGAGTCATGTTTTTTCGTGTGTGCAGCCAGCTTCATCGATTTATTAGACGTTGTCACGTCAAAAAAAAATTCAACCGTATTGAAAACCTTCTCTTTTTAAGTCGGTTATAGAACGAACTAGCTCTTTAGGTTTATAATTATTATAGCTATTATAGAAATTAGTTTAGATACTGTTGATTATCTAATTGGTTTATAACAAACTAAACAACACAAGTCAGCAACACTACCTAACTACCCAAATCTGTTCAAGATTACCAATTACTGATGATACAATTCCCTTACAGTCTACACAAAGCACCGAATCCGCAAACAGCATAACGTTTCTTTTATAACATCAGACACAGATGTAGAGGTGTGCTAGATATTGAATCTAATTCAATTAGGAACGCTTACAGCGTGTTCAGGTTAGTGAGTTCGTGTTTAATCTAATTTCGGCGAGACACGGCGGGTAGTACAGTCAGTAGTGCTAGGGTTGTCTCACACAGTGTCTTAGCTCAGCATAATGCTGAGCGATGGCCGTTTTACATGGATGTGACGCATGTTTTCCCCCAAATTGTTGGTTTTTTCTATGTGTGTGTACTTTTTCTGCGTCATGTTGACCGAAAATAAACGTTTTCTTTATTATTTCCTTTCAAAGAGTTAATAAATAGTTTAGTAAGAAAACGATGGATGTTTTCAAATGAAATTTTTTATAAATGAATTGTTTGTCTTCTATTAATTTAATTTGATGGATGTTATATTATGGACCCGAGATGGGAGGAGGGGGGAGGGGCCCATGGCTAAATAATAACATCCGCACAGGTCGATCGATTAGGTTAAGCTACGTTGCTGCGGCTGTCCTGTGGATGGGTGACCATCTTTACATACCGAGACCCTTCCGTGCCTCGGAAAGCACGTTAAGCCGTTGGTCGCGGTTGACATTCGTGGAACATTGACAGGCGTTACGGGTAGTCAGAAGCCCGAAAGTCTGACAACCAGTCTTACCAAGGGGTATCCTATTACCCAGTAACTGGGTTGTAGAGGTCAGATAGGCAGTCGCTCCATGTAAGTTACTGGTATTCAGCTATATCCGGTTAGACTGGAAGCCGACCCCGACATAGTTGGGAAAAAGCCTAGGCAGATAAGATGTTATGTGAAACTCTTATTCTGAAGTTTACAAATTGAAATTTCTATGGTGCAATAAAGACACAAACTCATGCCTTTTTCCCATGGTGGTAGGTAGAGACTACACAACGCTACCTGCCACGATCCTAATAAAGAGAAGGTATTCAATTTAGGCCAGTTACAATCTACAAAAAATACCGAAAATATTTCCTTAGAGACGACTTTTTCGCAAGTCATTGGTCAATGAACTATGAAAAGCGTTAGTCAAGGGAAAAGTCTGTAGGGTGGAACACTCCGTGAAATTTGTAGGGGATATTTTTCAAGGTTCCGTACCCGAGAGGTGCCTTCGAACCCCTACTAAAGCCTTGATCACACGTACTGAGTACAGTACCTGGCCATAAATATTGCACATCGACCTTTGGAAAGAGACAATCGGCTAATTT
Organism: Luperina testacea; assembly: GCA_927399505.1. Lineage (NCBI taxonomy): Eukaryota > Metazoa > Arthropoda > Insecta > Lepidoptera > Noctuidae > Luperina > Luperina testacea. The sequence continues at coordinate 6,070,376 of OV656777.1, read as the reverse complement.
CGGCTTCGTAGAGCGTTATCTCTGTCGCACGAAATACTAACAGTCCGATATCTATTAGGAGCTGTTAAAACAATTATGATTTGCTTCTTTTGATAATTATTTTTATTCTTTGTATAAAATACAAAAAAAAGGTAAAGGTCGATGTGCAATATTTATCGTCGGGTACTGTACAGTGACAAGACAGTGTCTAAATAGACCAGAATCAGTGATCTTGATACTTGGTAAGTATAGAAAATTGAAAAATATCTATTGTCCAGGTAGGTAAGTTCATTGTTTAACAGCAAGTTGAGACGATATGAATAGCTTGAAATATTACCTACAGCTAGATTACATAATATTATTTGCCAGTTAATACCAAACTAGACAGTTTGTATCATGGGGCCTAATGTGATCTGTTTTGGCACTGTCTCACAAACTATATGCGGACAGGTGTATTCATGGCATAAGCCAAGACCGTATGTCTGTCCGTCTAGAGTACCTATATAACCTATCTTATACACCGTAATTCGTAAGAAGCCAGTTACTAAAAATTAACTAAAAAGTCATAACCTAAGGCAACAAGAAATCTAGATAACAATGCGTTGTCTACAAAAACGCGCAATAAAAGTTTTTTTTAAAGATAGGTCCTAAATACCTGACTAAGTAATAGCCGCACGGTCGATCGATCAGGTTAAGCTGGATGTGAGTTGATCCATGGATGGGTGACCATCTTTACATATCAAGACTATTCAAGACCCCTCCGTGCCTCAGTAAGCACGTTAAGCCATTGGTCTCAGCTGTCATGCGTGGATTTTTGGCAGTCGTTACGTTACGGGTCGTCAGTAGGCCAAAAGTCTGACAACTAGTCTTACCAACCCAACCAACCAATGTCATCATTTCAGCCGAAAGACGTCCACTGCTGGACATAGGCCAAGCACCTCCACTTCGACCGGTTCTGTGCTTCTCGCATCCAACGGGTTCCTGCGGCCTTCACAAGGTCGTTGGACCACCAACAACCAACGTATTACCCAGTATCTAACTGGGTTGTGGAAGCCAGGTAAGCAGTCGCTTCATGTAAAATACTAGTATTCAGCTGCATCCTGTGAGTCTGGAAGCCGACCCCAACGGGAAAAGGCTAGGCAGATCAATCGAGGTCTTACAATACCTACAGAACCTTTATTACACAACTCGACTCGCACTTCACCAGTTTATTTCATAAATGGGGAATGCCTTACCATGGGTTATGAACGATCGATCACCTTCATAGTTATTAGCATTAGTATTCGCGACGTTTAGTAGGTAAATGAACTGACCTGGTTTAGGTGGCACCTTTTAGGCGAGTCGTTTGTTACTGCTTATCTTTTAGGTGCCATAGATTAGTTTTGTAGGTTGAACTTTCTTTGATTTTAACGTTTTTAAGGTGAAATGTCGTGATGGCCCAGTAAGATGGCTAGGCAAGTACCAATGTGACTTTTTCCATTCATATGTGGCGACATCTAACTGCGCCGCGAACTGCGCATCACACTGTCGTCACGCAAAATCCTGCATCGCGCAAGCAAAGATACCGCATAACTAGCATGTATATATATGTTGCAGTCAAAACTCTTAACCAGTCAAAAGTACTATTGACTAGCAAAATCAGTCAAAAGTACTTTTGACTGAATAGGTTGGTCAAAAGTGGTTTTGACTGAAAATTATTGGTTATTAGTACTTTTGACTGCAAATTTGCGGTTAAAAATACTTTTGACTGACGCTCTTCGTCAAAAGTAGTTTTAACTGCAATAAAGCATCAGTCAAAAGCACTATTAACTCGTTAGATGTGAATAAAAAAGAGGTTCACCCTTGTTTGGTATAACAACTTTTGATGTAATGTTACTAATTCGAACAACGTTTAGGAAAATAATCTAATCAATTTGTATATTATCGATTAACATAATTTTCATTTCATCGAATATTTATTTGCGATAACAACATTTGCGCTGTTGATCAAATGGTATAATGTTCATTTGATGTAATGTTCCCACCCCGAGGTTCGGTTTTGTTAGGTTACTTTAAACCCTTTTCACAGAAATAGGAGCCCCGCGAAGCGGGGCTCCGTCGACATTGGATGCAAGAGCGAGTGAATGAGAATACAAATACCTTTAGGTACCTCATATCATATTAAACAGGCAAATTAGTGCATTTGAAAATTCGGTCAAATGACATTTATTCAAAGAAATAAATATGCTAATTAATATGCTAAATAATTTTTAAGAGTTTTGACTGATACAACCAGTCAAAACCACTTTTGACGGAATCACTTAGTCAAAAGTACTTTTAACCAGCTCCATTGGGCAAAAGTACTTTTAACTGTTATTTTAGTCAAAAGTATTATTGACTAAAGCATACGGTCAAAAGTACTTTTGACTGATTTTGCTAGTCAATAGTACTTTTGACTGGTTAAGAGTTTTGACTGCAACATATACAATATCCCGACATCAATCGTCGGGATATTGTATATATACATGCTAGATATGCGGTAAACTTTGCTTGCGCGATGCAGGGTCTGGTCGGAGGATCTTCCCTTTTCTATGGAGGTTGAGTGAACTTTACACCCTGTTCCTCATACCTGGATATATATGTGCTTTTCGAGTTTAGTTTAGCTGGGCATCACTGACATCGGTAAAGGAAACATATCGTGAGGAAACCTTGAAAATTCTTGTAATTTTAAGAACGTTCACAGTCTGATATCAGTCTCAATCTGTCAAAAATGCGAACTACGCATCATAAAAATCCTTCATCTCACAAGCAGAGTTTACCGCGCAACTGGCATATTATACGGCCCGACATGAATCATCAGGCAGTTGCCCGCCAGACACTATACCCGTCTGGTCGGAGGGTCCTCCCTTTTCTATAAAGTATGAGTGAACTTTACATTTACACCTTATTTCTCATGCCTCTATATATTCTACCGACACATGGCTATGCAAATCAATGAGGTAATTATAATAAGTACAAATCAATGTCAAATCTTTTGAATTACAGATAACTGTCAGAATATCAAACAACAAGGTTGACGTAAATAAACGTTCTTTTGATCTTTGTTAATCCATAGGTCTAAGTCCATGATATAATCACAAAAATGATATTGCTTTTCCGAAATCCTCATAAGCTAAATTCTGTTTAAAAGAGTGTCCATGAAGTTTTTTGCCCGTTCTTCTCCATAGAAACCTACTACGCTTTGGAATGGGTAATTAGCTTCATGTCTTTTGACTGACCGACTCTTTGTCCACTCAAAAGTGCCTGTGATTGGTTTAATTGAAATAAATGCTTTAAGTTTGAGTTTGCTAGGTATGTCCACCGAATTTTTTAAACTAAGAACAGTGTGAAACTCAAAGAAAAACTGCCTATTAATGCACAATTAAATTATGTTCCCAATATTTACTTCAACACTGAAGGACGTTAAAACGCAAGCCGTTGGGCCATTTAAAAATAGGCTTATAAAACAGGCAGATGGTGTTTAAAAAAAAAAAGGCTTGAAGTCAGGCACACCTAAATACGTAATAAGGCACTCAAGCGGAACCACTGAATCGGTTTTATTTTTAACTGACACGGTTTAGAATGCCATTTTAAGAAGAAGACTTTGAAACGACTTTTTTTTATATAACTTGGATTTTTATTTTACTGTGTTTAGTTTAGTTTGTGATTTCCCTATAGAAGTCGCAATAAATACTTTTTCATTCTTTCTTTTGTTTTTTTAAACGTGTATCCATGTTGTTTTTCAGATCACTGTTTTGAGTGCATTTATGACATTCGAGGAAAAACTGAGTAAACCAAGAAGGTAAAAAGTCTTTTTTCAACGACTAATAGTCTTCTAGACCGATTTTCGGCGCAGGAGATACTTTACGAGATGTTTTATTTTTATAGAAAACTAGCTTCGCGCCGCGGTTTCACCCGCGTAAATGATGATCCCGTAAGAATATCGGCATAAAAAGTAAAAGCCTATATGTTAATCCAGGGTGTCAGCTACCTCCATACAAAATTTTATCAAAATTGGTCCAGCCATTTGAGCGTGAAGAAGTAACAAACATATAAATACACAAACACACACAAACTTTCGCCTTTATAATATTAGTGTGATAATTCGTACTATTCCATACTATTTTATTATTATAGATGTGAAAGTAGCTCTGTATGTCTGTTTGCATGTTATCTTTTCACGCATCAACCACTTAACCGATCATAATGAATTTTTATAATGATCGTTTGAAAACCTGGAGAAAGACAGGCTACTTTTCATCCTGAATTATACAGCTCATGTAAAATATAAATATTGGTGAATACAGTAGGTTCTTTAAACTGTAAATGAGTAACAAAATTATGCAATTACATTTCTCTTGAGCAGTTTATTTTTTAATAAACCCATTTAGATCATGACTTGCCCGTGTCGGTAAGGCGTGCTCAATCTTTGTCCACGTTTAAAATTATGGTTAAAAAGCACTTCCTCTCTCCTTAAACATCATTAATATAATTATTTTCTCTGCTCCTGTTTCATGTTTATTATTATATGGATATATTTATATGTATGTGTATATATTTATTTAGATTAGTATAATGTACTATATGTATGTATTTATTGTATTATGTAAATGCTACACCGCGAACTACCTACAGTATTTGTCTGTCCTTCCCCTTTTTAAATCCATCCTAAGGTTGTCTTTAAAAGATCGCTTTTAGCGATAAGACCGCCCATTGTGTCACCCTTTGTACAGTTTCTATATTTATGTCTGTAATTTATATGGTGTACATAATAAAGAGTATTCTATTCTATTCTATTCTAGATCAGATTAAGTCTAGCTAATTAGGGGAGAAAACCCCTCTTAAAAGAAAACTGATTTTCTAGCTAAAGAATGAAATGAAATCTGATATCAATTACCTACCACTGGGTTACCACTCCTCCTAATAATATATTACGAACGTGTGTAATAAATCTGAATTTCTCCTAAATGATTGGGAATCAACAAGAATTATCGAATATCAAGTGCGTGGGATGTAAAGGCAAGGTTTTAGTGATCCATTAGCGAATGGAACTTTTTGAAGTGAAACTTCTTTACGCACGCTTGACTTGGGGAGTAAGCTGGCGAACGCGTGACATAATTTATAAGGCAGAACTCAATTTTTTTAGGTCACTGAATGAAAACAATTGAAAAATGTGTAGTTGTTTTTTACAGAAGATTATGCTACGCTTGTCAAGGGCATTCCGTGGATGGGAGACCTTTCATTATACAATCCCTTTGTGCCTCAGAAAGCATGTTAAGCCGTGTTGATGCCGGCTGTCATTCGTACATCTTTAATAGTACGGACTACGGGTAGTCAGAAGCACGAAAGTCTGACACGAGTCCGTGTATCGTAGTATCGTGTTACCCAGTAACTGGGTTGTGGAGATCAGATGGACAATTCTCGTAATTCTAAGAACATTCACAGTCTGTTCTGTCTTAATCTGTCAAAAATACCTCTAATTTCCCCTACATTTTGACAAGTTTTTGACATTTGTTTGTCCCCGAGATGAGACGAGTTATTCCCTTGAAGACCCTCCTCGATCCCCTGCTTGTTCGTCTTCTGTTTTAATCTCTGTCTTATCCACTATAAACTTTCTCATTCCAGTTTGATCCGCTTTTTCTTTTGTTTTTATTTCTGAAGGATCGTCAGCAACAAAAATAAGTATAGGACTGCGACTAGATTTTGAACGTTTTAAATTACGAGAATTGGCCTTCAGAAAGGCAGTCGCTTCAAATATTGTAATTCAGCTGCATCTAGTTAGACTCCAGTCTAACTAGATGCAGCTCAATTACAGTATTTTCAAATTGGCCCCAACATACTAGTACCTAGTTGGAAAAAGATGATGCATTGAATTTTTTTAACCCAGGTCATCATCGTTGAGTATTTAGAAAATAGTAAGAATCTTATCCAACTTCTCTCATCATAATTAGAGCCGAAAGACGCTTCGGCTCCATACATGGGTATCGGCGAGCTGTGTCCTTCACTCACTCACTCCTTCGGCCTATGATACCTTGGTACTATTTGGCCTGTTTTAACAAATTATGGGGGCTTATTACAAACAGCCCGTAGATACAAATATCTAATTACAAAACTAGCAAACATCTCCACATAAGATCAAACGATTACATTACATCCAAAACCACGGACCACCAGCGGAACGAGTAATGACTTCGCTTAGCTCGCACTAACACCTCAGGGACCTTACAAATCTCAAAGACATAAATTGATTCAGTGCAAAAACGAGATCGATACACATGACGTATAGCGCCATCCCTTGTTCGCACTTAAAAGTCAATAACGACCAGTGAACGTGGAACGAAGAACGGCCGGTCTTACGTACACTCTTACTGAATGAATGGTTCCAGTTTGAATTTCGAATTTCTTGCTCATTGTCCAAGTTTGAATTGGGAATTATGTTCAGGTTTGAATTGTTTTGAAGGTCGTGAACCAATTTGATAGGGAAGAATTGGATCGGGGCCCCTGCCGGCCCGGGTCGCTGTAGAACGCTTGTAAATATTTAGGCAGAGTATTTGTCGTGATTTCCTCGTTTCCTAAAATCTGGCTTTCCTACCGTTCCTTAACGTATTTTAATGAGTATTTCCTTTAACTGTGGCGGCCATTTTGCGCGACTGTCACTGTTGGGGTAATTCCGGTTGGTATTTTCGGAGTCGGCGCATATGATTAAAATGACGATATCTGTAGTTTTGTATGGGAGCTGTATATAAAAGTTATGTCATTGGAATCGTTATGAAACAAGCTAACATTTAAAAATGTAATGCAGTGTAATGTATTATTCATTATGCAATATTATTAGTCTTACTTACAAAATAATCAGATTTATTCAATATAATCAGAAATAGAAACAGTAACAGTCCGTTCAGTTATTTTACCTCTGACAGCAGCAACCAACAGGAACCTTATTGCGACGAAAATAAAGATCATTATGATTTTGATAAACCTGTCAGTGGCAGCAATCCAACAGCAACCTTATTGCAATGAGAATAGAGATCACTGTGATTTGGACAGAGGTGAAATAACTGCGAACGGCTAGGTATGTCCCTTCGAGCAAAACATTCGTGCCGAGAATACTGGCCGGTGACATATGCACAGATTAAAAATTGATCGAGCTTCAATCTCGTTAATATCTATGCTTAGTTTATCGTTGTCCATTAATACCTCATTGTTGATCAATGACTTACAGACCTTCGATACAAGTCTATTATCAAGGTCCTACATAACACTAATGTAGTCCATTATTACTCGTCATGGCATAAGTCGCGCTGCTCAGTGACCGTGCGGTAATCAGTGAGGGGTGCGAACGAGTAAGTAGGTCGCGGGTAGGGGTGGCAACGTAAGAAAATATGAAATTCTATTGAATACAACCCGCATTTGGCCCGCGTGGTGGAATACAGCCCACTTCCTCTCACAGAGAGGAGGCCTGTATCCCGGCTGCGGCAGTGGGAAAATTATATGCTGATTGTGATGATCAAATTTATTCTACAGCTGTGAAATAAATAGAGGGTGGCAGGAATGTATACGCGCAAACTTTAGCCATGAATTCAGCACATGATTCTGAACACAAATAAAAAAACAGTGGCACTCCGGGAGTGCCAACAGAAGTGAAAACTTGAACAATTACGTGTGTATTTTGTGAATCGTCTTATTAACAAAACACGCACGGTGCCGGCTACGGCCATCCGTCTTATGAATTTTCGATCAGGTCACGTGTCCTAACGTGAGTTTAACATTTTTTACCCATTACAAAAAAGTGTACAACGCCGCTAAAGAAGTTTTCACTTCAAACAATTAGAAATTTTACATCGGCTTTTAAAAAAAATATTGCTGTTAAATTTTGACGTATTGCACTTTTCTATGAAACAACACTGTTAATTTATTTTTTATAATAAATAAAAAAAAATATTTGACAAATAAAATTACGTCTAGAATCATGTGCTGCAGTGCGATTCTGTAACCATCTCACCGTGAAAACTTAGGTGAAGTGAGCGTAGAGTGAGCTGTCAATAGTGTCAATTCCTAGCAAAAACAAACTCACTTCACCTAAGTTTTCACGGTGAGACATGATTACACTTCGCGGGTCGATGTCCCCGCCACCCCTGATTATTCATCATCATCTTATAAAGAAGTTCTTTAGACTAATAGACAGACACATCTCCAATTGCACGCCAGTCGTTGGCACTCCTTAATTATGACCTCCCTAATAAAATTATATTCTGTTTCAGCCCACACCAACTTTCTGTTACCATCAGCCACTCACCTAAAATCGTCTCTCCTCTTGTTTGCCAATTCGCGGTCTCCGCTCTAGAACAAATCCACCACAGCGGTAATTGGTTCTTTGTTTATATGGCCCGCCCATTACTACTTCAACTGGCTCATTAAACGCTTTGTTAACTACTCTGGCTTTATATCGGATCATCTCATTCCAGCACCCAAATTGCGTAACACTCAATCTGAACCATTTTGAAGGATCCATTGCTTTATTTGTTCGAATAAATTGTCTGCTCAACAACGCAAGTAACGCAATGTTATTAGTAGTTATTTTTTCACTCTGCAATTGGCATTTTTGTTTGATTGTTTTCACGTTTTGTTGTCATATTTAAGCAGTGTCGCGGGCGCATCACGGATTGATATGTATTGTCAATCTCAAATAATAATGTGTGTTGTCTTTGGTGCCTGGCCCTGACATCAAGCAATGGACAAAATTGTCAACATTTTCTAAGCTTGAGTACGAGACTTTTGACTACGTCACGTGTGTGTATTTTATGTCTTTTTTTAATATTTTTTTTAAATTTTATTTGCAATGTGCGTTTTTGTTTGTGCAGAATAAACTAATTTTCTTTCTTTCTTTCAATGAATGTTGTTTAACTGTCTAACACTGATGGTGTCTAACGCAATGAGGGTTTTCGTGAAAATTTACGACACCAGTTGGCACCACTGTGACAAGAGGTCTTCCAATATAAAATATATGATGACGTTCATCATTCGATTCATTCATTCGTTCATCATTCAGTCATGACTAAAGAAAATATAGGCTCTTTGACAGATGCCTGGACCTGACGTGTCAGTGCTGCCACCTAGCGAACGACATTTCAGAAAACCCTCATTACCCCTCTGGTCAGATGGGTGGTCAGTGTCAACCCTACCCCGGTCACGCAACACGGTAATCAGTTACAAATCTCTTTTAATCTGATTAGAAGCCGTCCGTCTGTTCTTTGTGGGTGACTACTGCATTGTCTTTGGTTTACCTCATCATGGCGTGATGTTGTCCACTATCTCTTTGGACAATTTATTGGCGATGTAGTGTATCTACCTACTTGGGAAATGTAGCTTCATTAGAAGGGCACGATATACCAATGGAAGATTGAATAATACAGTGATTCTTGAAATAGAATATTTTAAAAGTAGTTATACAAAACTAGAATGCCACTACAAAGTAAGAGAATTTTCTTATACAGAGAAGAATCGACCTTTGATCAAAGTGCGTGATTTCTGACCATGGATAAAATCAAAAACTATAGGGCTATCTGTATGTGTGCATGTTTTCATGATTACTTGGTACAAAGAACATAATTATGATTTTAGTATTTTATATGATAAAATCCCCTCGGAATCTTAAGTACCTACTTACCTACTCATTATAAAGAAATAGGTTAACTTAAAACGCGGTAAAAGGCATGAAATTAGTGTCATTACTAAGAATGGTTTCCTTCATCGGAAGCAAGTCATGATAGTTTCGAACACGCGACCGTACGATTGCCGACTGTGGTTTAATATATTTTGAACAACATCAAGACGCAGTTCAAATCAAAACCTTGAAAATTTGCGTAAACCGGAAGCATTTTAATTTTTGTGGGACCCTCTTATGGCTTAGTAATAACAGCAGTACGGGTCTATCGATCAGGTTAAGCTACGCTTGCCGCGGTTGGTCCGTGGATGGGTGACCATCTTTACATACCAGAACCCCTCCGTGCCTCGGAAAGCACGTTACAAAAGCCGTTGGTCCCAACTGTCATTTATAGAGCTTTGACATTCGTTACGGGTCGTCTGAAGCCCGAAAGTCTGACAACCAGTCTTACCAATAGGTATCGTTTTACCCAGTAGCTGGATTGTGGAGGTCAGAAAGGCAGTCGCTCCATGTTAAATACTGATATACAGCATCCGGTTAAACTGGAATCTGACCCCAACTTGTGGAAAAGCCAGGCGGATGAGGGTACAGAGCATCTCCATGGTATTGGTACCATGGAGATGCTCTGTACCCTTAATTTAATTGAGAATACGATGTTGGCATCGTATTCGCAATTAAATCTGTAACTGTCTGCAATTTTCTAACCATTTGGCCCGTCTTTTTACAATAAGCGGTAAGTATACAAGAATACGAACACTATGCAATATTGCTCAACCCCAATGGGCTATAAATTATCACGCTAGTCTGTAGGCTATAAATTATCACGCTATTTGCTATGGCAAATAGCGTGATAATTTATAGCCTACAGACTGACCAGACTTATAGGGAATATCTATGAAAAATTTGAACAGATTCTATTCTGTAGTGTTTGCCTGATGCAACATACATCCATTCAGACAAACATTCTAAAAACTATATTTCTGGCATTAGAATTGTTCCCAGACCTCACAACAATTACTTTTTTTTCAAAAAATTCTAATGTTCCTATAGATCTTGCATATGAATTCACGAACCCTTTTAATTTGTTTCCTACTTTAGAGCCGTACGCAAAAAAATATGTCCAAAGTTCAGTTGTCGTTTGATAAGTTTTTTAAGACATGTTTGTTTCCGCATACTTGCTAAATCACCATTGGTACTAAACCATTTTCAGTTGCAAATATACAAAGTATCGCTTACCTAAGCATACTTGCTCCTTGCAATATACAATGTTAAAAACATAAAACTAATATCCAGGATCAGTGGGTTTTTAAACACATTGCCAATTTTTTCTTTCTTTCGATTTTGTTCACAACTCGGGACAGAACTAGCGCATAACTAAAAAAAAAAAACTTTATCATTTTACATTGTTTCATTTTTAACAAACACAGGCTAGTGGGTTTATATCTGTGTCCGTAGGTGTTTCCGTAGCATCACAGTGGGAGCTATCAGATCAGATAAATACCAGCAATGCGGATTTTTTTTTTATATTTCTGCTTTATGCTAAAAAAGGCTGTCTATCCTATAAAAATAATGAAAAAAAAGAACTTTCTAGGTCTTTTTTAAGATTATTTTGTTAGTTTTTAACGTTAACATTTTTATTATTTATATTTCCTGTGCGTTTCCCAAATTAAATATATCTTTCTTGCTTTTTAGTATACTCTGGCCTTAAAATAGTTAAGTACCTGCTATTAGTAGAATTAACTGAGGTATTGGAGCGACTCCGGCGGTTGCAGATGGAGTCGCCGCAGTTGACCACGCTGCCCTTGGTGGTGATGCTGAAGGTGCGCAGGCGGTACAGGTCATCTGACACGCGAGGGTTGTACGGCTTCTCCGGTAGCGAGCAGACGCGGGGACGTGAGTGTTCCACCACTGTGAACAAAATAAGGAACTGGTTAATGAGGTCATATAATAATAGTCCTTCAGACCGAATTTCGATCATGGCGGCAAATCTCAGCGGAGACTAGCTATCGGCGCAGGAGTTATTATAGTGCACAAGTGTGTGCGAAGACAAAGGTGCACTCTCTCTTCCCTCACTCCTATAGTCCGATGGGACGGGAATCCGACACGACCGGAGAGAGATCAGGTGCAGCACCAACGGCTTAACGTGCTTTCCGAGAAACGGAGTATCACACTGCTGACTTCCAAACTCCGGGGTGTTACTGAGAAATTCTTAATAGAAAACCTCAATAACACTTTTCCTGACCTGGGAAACTAACCCTGCTGGACCCCAAGCTTAATCAGGACGAAGAAAAACCTCAAAACTCAGAAATTGTAACACTTTTGAATGTTCGTAGTAAATACGAGCTTATATGCTAGAGGTACCATGGAAGATGGATCAATAATTGTAACAGGGTGATGGAAAATCTCAATAGCTTCATCTTCAGTTTAAACCCCCACGTATCGTCGTTGCGCATGCAAAAGCCGCTATGTGTTATTTTCGGTTCTTTATGCAGTTTCAATCGTTATTTCAATACACACATACTGTATAAACAGCTATGTGATAAGTGCAATAATTAGAGAGTTAAGGAATGTAGCTATGTGATATTCATACATCGAAAGTTCCGTATAAACACGCTAAATGTTATATTTCATATAGCTCAAATAAGTTCACTAAAAACACATAGCGACTTTTGCATGCGCAACGACGGTATGTTTCTTTGAGCAGTGGTGGCTCAGAGGTAATAGCCCCGACTTACCGAGTATGCTTTACTTCGTGTAAATAATTTCATCACCACTGCTCTCAAGTTAAGGAAAACCGCATGCTCTAGAACCAAAAATTCGAAGAAATGTGACATCTACCAACCCGCAGGCCCGCGTCATGGATTACAGCCCAGCCCTTCTCGAAGAGAGGAGGCCTATTCCTAGCAGTGGGAACATTATGGGGTGATTATGTTAGCAACAAAAGTCGTTTTATATTACAGATGTTCTATGTCACGAAGTCATTTTGGCTATGAATGTTGTCAAGCGTGCACATGCACATTGTGATCAACAGAGACTCAACAATGGGTGAAGTAAAACGGTACACATTCGCGGAAATAGCCTCATGCGACGGCAGCAAGGGGCAACCGCTGTGGGAGCGCGCTTGTCGGGTACGTCACTACTACAATCAAAGCCAAACGGACTTTGTGAAATAGAATATCTGTACCAGCTGTCTTGAATCTATATAATAGTTTATTTTCTAAGGCTTTGTCAGAAAGCTTATGAAGTAATTTTGGAAAGGATTCACTCTTTTCATACCAAATTAATGGAATATGATATTCTTTTGTGTGAGTATTCGAAGACCCTCCGTGAAAGTTAATTTGTTTACGAGTTTACATTATCTTTTATCTCGTATTTTCTATTTATATAATATCTTTTAAAATAAAAGAAAAAAAGAAAGAATAATGTTTATTTGGACACAGTTCGAGAAACACAAAATACAAATATAAAACATAAAAGTGAAAATAATGTTTTAACAACAATAGTGTGTGTTCATTTCAGCATTAAAGCTAGACATTTTGTCTTTTTTTTTTTTTTTTGAGGATGGGAAATCATCAAATGACTCCTCCCGCTCTGGGTGGAGCGGTAGGGAGTGTCAGACTCTTACTAACTAAAACCTACCCGTGTTCCTTCCTTAGCCCTTTATGTTCCGGGCCAGCGGTAACCCTTTCGGACAATCCCGCTGTGTCTGACGTTGGTTTTTAAATGAACCTATTGGGACAAGTTATGGGAAGTGCAAACTGTTTTAACATAATTAACATACTACGTATTTATATATATATTTACTTATAAATTCTCTCGGTCTATACACCAGGAGATCACTGGGGTTCTGGTTTGACCCCCAAATGTTGTTGAACTCTTAATCTACACACCCTCTTGACTTTTAGTGGACATTTACAGGGAAAAATGGCTCTCTTTAAAAGACACCTCACTCAAAAACCAACTAATCCTATCGCAGTAAAATAAGATATAGAATAAGCGCCAATCACGTTGGCAGAACTAGCCCGTAAACAAATAATCCTATCGCAGTAAAATAAGATATAGAATAAGCGCCAATCACGTTGGCGGAACTAGCCCGTAAAAAAAAATCCTATCGCAGTCCACTGCTGTTCATAGACCCCTCCTAAGCTGCGTTACAACAGCCGCGGGGTAATTTCGTAACACACTAACAGCAGAAATGGTCTTCATTTCGACAGTTCAACCAACATTCATAGAGCGTTATTTACGTTGTTGAGCAGAGAAATTTTTCGAACATATGGGTATGATGGATTAGCTATATCTTTCAAAATGACTCAGATTGTGGTTGGTAGTGTGTTATTCAATAAGGGTACAGATGTTCTATGTCACGAAGTCCGTTTGGCTATGAATGTTGTCAAGCGTGCACATGCACATTGTTTATTTAAACCAAAATTTTATTTCGATTATTAAATCTCGACTTGAATATGTATCAGATTTCTTTGTTAACGTTAACCACTTTTACACACACAAGCGCGCTTGTCGGGATACGTCACTACTACAATCAAAGCCGAGCGGACTTCGTGAAATACAATATCTGTACCTGTCAGTTCTATGCCTTCCGAAGTCAGTCTGTCCCAGTCACCTTTTTAAGGTTATCGGTCGACCTAACTGGGGGGCGTAGATTACGATTATTGATATGTGGTATTCCATCTACATATCCTGAAATGCATATACGTTGTCAGGTGTACAGAAACGGACAAAGGGTTCCTTTTATCTCGAAAAAAGTGCTGTTCCCGAGGAAAACAACAATAACGTTATTATGATAATAGATGGCGCCACGTGTCTTTCGAATCAAAAACAGGACAACGTCTGTCGGGTCAGCTAGTTGGATATAAAAATCTTACGAGTGGTCGTATAAGCGATTCGTTGTTTGACTATAATAATTATACGAGTAAGACAAAGGAATCTGGCTTTAGCTGTTAACCAGTGGTTACTTTGAGAGTACACAACAACAACAACAAACTACAAAAAACAACAACAAACTACAACAAACAACAACCGGTCAAACACAAACCCCTCCTTTCGTTTTCGCATCATCGGATAAAAAACTTCAAACAAATTAACACAACTTTCAAAATCAAATCTCATCACTAATATTTGAAGTAACAGAACCATTCACAATGAATACTTGAGCCCCGTATAAGTTAGTTATTGTTCACATTTGCTACTTGATCCCTACATAAGTTTGTCAACTTAATTTTACTTAGCTAAGTTCAATACGTGTTCATTGGAAAGATGGGAAATACCTAAAGGCAACAAAACTTTCCAATTTCATGTTAGAGTATTCATAATTTAATATATTACCCACCCAAGTATGTCAAAGTAAGCACTTTGAACTTCTCTAGTACAGTCTTTCACAGCTATTTTCCCTCTGATTTTGCATCACTGCCAAATCACAGTGATCTTTATTCTCATTCTGATAAGGTTGTAGTTAGGTTGCTGTCACTGACAAGTCTATCAAAATCATTGTGATCTTTATTCTCGTTACAATAAGGTTACTGTTAGGTTGCGCTGTCAGAGGTAAAATAAAATTGTGAATGGACTGTAGAGGGCTCCCCAAACAGACACGTAGTTATTTCGCTTGATGTGTCGTGTAAGGGTCGAAACACACTGATGCATTTATTAGAATGTTAGTTAGTTATTAGAATCTTGGGTTGAAGTATTGATATAATCCAATCAAAGCACTCATTTTGTGAGTGGCACAATAAATTGGTAAGTATCCACACTCCACAGGTACGTTTTCTGCTCCTTTGTTTACATTTTCATCAAATACTTCAAATGCGCTTGCCGCGGTTGGTCCGAGGATGGGTGACCATCTTTACATATTGCTCACCTAGTAATATATTGGCATATCTACGTTTTTCACATTTTACAGAAACGAGGATCAAAGATTTTATAAATGTAAAAATTGATTTATGGGTTTATTTTGCGTTTTTTTACTGATTTTATGGGTTTGATTACTAGTATAGACGTCAATTTATATGGATGGAAATTTCCACTTCAGGTATTCAGGATATATTTCATAAAGATCAAGGAAGTGGAAGAGTCATGCAATTGTGCCGTTGTCACTTTGAACAGCTTCCAAAAATGTCATTTATGCACCCGGAAGCTTACAAAACCCTGTGTGAAAGTCAAGAAATAAAAGAACTGCAGTGCGATTCTGTAACCATCTCACCGTGAAAACTTAGGTGAAGTGAGCGTGGAGTGAACTGTCAGTGTCATCTTACCAGATACTAGGGATTGACCAAGCATACATTTACAATCATAAAAGAGATTTTAATAATATTTTTTTAGCCTAATCCTATTGATATTTTTATATAATTCAAAGCTAGTATTTTAGTGGTCAAAACATTAATATTTTGTGGGGTTTTACTTAGTGCATGTCGCACAGACTGCGGCCCCGCATGTAAATTACACGAATGTGCGTCAATGAGCAATTGTAGATCGAGTCTAGTAAAGACTGCGACGATGTTCAGCGTTGTTATTAACCCAAAACTATTGAATTAGAAGAGATAACCGAGTGTGTCAAGTCATCGAGTGCTAACGGATGCCTAGTTGACGGACCATAGAATGTAATCCCACGTAGTTTGTGTGGCGTGATCACTTCACCCGATTCACGACACTAATTGTCGTAAATCGGGTGAAGTGAAGGTGAAGTGATAAGATCACGCCGCGCTTGCGCGTTAATCACTGTCGTTATCACATTGCAGATTGCGTGATCACTTCACCTTCCCTTCACCCGATTCACGACATTTAATGTCGTGAATCGGGTGGAGTGAAGGTGAAGTGATAAGATCACGCCGCGCTTGCGCGTTAGTCACTCATCACATTAGAGATTTGTTTTTACATATTTAACTTGTAAGGCGTCATGTATAAGAACATTAGGAAATTATGGTAATAATATTAATAATTAATATAATACACCATGGCGACCCTGCCTTAGAGTCTGCCAAGGGGCAGATTAAGCAAAGTTTTCGTTGAGCGATTTTCAAAATGTGTAACTCTAAAGTAGAAAAAGACGAGGTATTCGTCAATCAAAACGCGGCTGGTGGAGGTGTTGTTGACGCCGAGGTGGTGTTGCCATGGTTACGAGATTCGAGTGGAGTGATATATGGTACATTCCGAATTGCACTGTAATCGACTACAGCGTGCTTACACCTTGACCCCAATTATTCTGCTGTATGGTATTTATCTATTATTCCCCGCATAATCTTACCACGCCGTACGGTTGTCAAGCGTGGTATTTTGACAGTTCAAACCGGTTTCGGTCATTGTGTCATAGAGAATACGTTTTCGCAAATTATTTATGTGAGCGCTGTGTGCGATGATGACTTAATTCGGAATGAGCCATATTTCACGCCGCGCAAGCGCGTTAGGCGCTGGCGCTGTCTGGCTATATAAGGACTTACTAGTCTAGGGAAAAAAGAAAAAAAAAACAAGGTTGAGATTCTGACTGCGCTTCTGTTTTGCAATTTTATTGTAAGTAAAACCCCACAAAATATTAATGTTTTGACCACTTAAATACTACCTTTGAATTATATAAAAATATCAATAGGATTAGCATTAAAAAATATTATTAAAATCGATCATGATTGTAAATGTTTGCTTGGTCAATCCCTAGCATCAGTAGGATGACACTGACAGCTCACTCCACGCAAGTATTCACGGTGAGATTTTTACAGAATCGACATGCTGGTCGATGGAAAATAAACGTTTTATTTTGTAAGAAACATGAAATATATTTTTTAAAGTTACAACATCAAAATAAAAATATCCTTTTGTCTTAGGTCATTTAGAAATTATCAACATCAAATTATTATAAAAACAGAAATTAAGATGTAATAGTATTATCACTTTTATCAAAATAAAGTAAAAAGTAAATCTCCTTTAAAAAGACAAGAACTTAATAGCTATTTGTTCATTTGATTGTCAAAATTACATGGTAAAGTACATTTGTGTTAATCGGGGGGTTATTAAATTTGCATTTTAATCATTTGTTTTAACTCGTGTCTGCCAGGGTTGTAGGCTATTCGGCCATGGTTGTGAGCAGTACTAGTTTGTTTGCAATCTAAGAAGCTGTTAAAGTACATCAAGAACATCGCCTGATATCAATAAATTTTTATGACAATTTTAATGTCTCGTTGTAGGTCAATGGTAAGCCAACTACGCCGTAGCATTGGCCACGCCGTAGCATTGGCCTACGCGTAGCATTGGCCTACGCCGTAGCTGCTACACAGTTCTTGTATTATTTTACTCTTTATTTCTATCAATTTTAAACAACAAAGCACATTTTATCCATCCATATTAATATTATAAATGCGAAAGTGTGTGTGTCTGACCTCTTCACGCTTAAACCGCTGAACCGATTTAGATGAAATTTGGTATAGAGATAGTTTGAGTCCCGAGAAAGGACATAGGATAGTTTTTATCTCGATATTCCCACGGGATCGACACTTATGCGGATGAAACCGCAAGGCGCAACTAGTCCATCTACAAATGCAAATGTTACTTTGTTGGTGTCTGTCTGTTATCCTTTCACGTCTTCACGGCTGAACGGATTTGGATGAAATTTGGGTCTCAGGTTAACCATGACCTGAGTTAGGTCATAGGATTTATCCCGGTAGTACGTTCCCATCCATATTATCTGACTATTTATTTATTTATTTATTTATTTGGCTCACCAACAATTGTATACACTGACACAAAGATATGAGATACATCCAATAGACTTATAGACTAGTGTACCAATTTCTTACAGGTAAGCACATCATGCATTACTAATTTATCTATTAGTTGATGTTGAGCGCCTACACCCAATTAGATGAGTTCTTATACTCACCGAACATAATTATATAGATATTCAACCAAATTAAAATCATAATTAAAATTAAACTCACATGCAATCAAAGTAAAAATAAAATAAAATAAAAATACAATTAAAATTAAAACTGAAATAAAATAAAAATAATAATTAAAATCAATATCATTATATAAATTAAAATCGAGATCAGCACTAAAATTAAAATCAACCCTTAAATTAAAATCAAAATTAAATTCACTTACACTAAAATGATTTTACAAGTTTTTGTACATAATGCTTCGGAACTTACCAAGTGAGTCAGAGTGCACATCCACAAGATCGCTGCAGCTATTTAATAATTTACATAGGCGGGGGATTGGAGAACTATCACGTGGATGAAATAATAACAGCCGCACAGGTCAATCGATCAGGTTAAGCTACGCTTGCAACGGTTGGTCTGTGGATGGGTGACCATCTTTATATACCGTGACCCCTTCGTGCCTCGGAAAGCACGTTAAGCCGTTGGTCCCGGTTGTCATTCGTGGATATATTGACAGTCGTTACGGGTAGTCAGAAGCCCGAAAGTCTGACAACCAGTCCAAGGGGTATCGTATTACCCAGTAACTGGGTTATGAAGGTCAGATAGGCAGTCGGTCCATATAAAATACAGGTATTCAGCTGCATCCGGTTAGACTGAAAGCTGACCCCAATATAGTTGGGAAAAGGCTAGGCAGATGATGTATCACGTGGGCAAAACCGCGGGCAAAAGCTAGTATTAAATATTCTTCAAGGAATATACACTACACAGGGCGGGTCACAAGTAATTCACAACAAAAACAGTAGGTAATCTTGAAGCACTACCTGCAATCTCAGCGAAGGCGTTCCATCATAATGTTTTATTGATGACTGCCGAAAATAGCCGAACGGCCCCGAATGGCTCCGAATAGCCCCGAATGGCTGGTAATTTGGTCGGTACTTTCGTCTTGAACGACAAAGTTATTTATTAGGTTGACCGTCGTCGTAATGGCGAAGAAGGCACGTTTATGGACACTCGTTTCGAAGTTTGATGTATACATTGTAATGAGTAAGTGATTAATTATGATAATTATTATGAGGATTTTTGGCTAAGTAATAACAGTCGAACGGGCCGATCGATCAGGTTAAGTTACGATTGCCGCGGATGGGTGACCATCTTTAGATACCAAGCTCCATGTCTCGGAAAGCACGTTAAGCCGTTGGTACCGACTGTCAGTTAGACCTTTAACATTCCCGAAATCTGACAAACAGTTTTACCAAGGAGTATTTTTATTATCCATTAACTGGGTTGAGGAGGTCAGATAGGCAGTCGCTCTATTTAAAATACTAGCACTCAACTGCATCTGCCTAGCCTCTTCCCAACTACATATATTGGGATCGGCTTCCAGTCTAACCGGATCTGGGTGCTTACTCTTCAATTTAATTCCGATAGATCGACATTGGAATAGTGGCGTTTCGTAGGTACTCTTGAGTTCGATGCTATCGCCAAATGATTTTTAGATTGGGTGTCTATTTTGGAGAACTAAGTGGAACTGGGTTCGGGCTTGGCGTGGGGTAATTGTTGACAACATTATTTTCAAGAGTACCGAATCACGTGACTGTAAAATTAACAATGGAATCATATTGGCATCTCATTGGAATTAAAATTATTTTGGAGAGTAAACCCCCTGATGCAGTTGGTGGCATCAAATCCGATATTGAAAAAATCTGATCTAAAATAACTACCACAAACTGCATCAGGCTACTGAAAAGTGTCTGCTATCTGTTTGCTTTGTGTATGAACCCTGAAGTTTTTGTAGCCAGCGGTCCTGCACTGATCTCTCTCCGGTCTTGTCGGATTACGTACCGTCCCATCGGACTATGGGAGTGAGCGAAGAGAGAGTGAATTTGCGTCTGCGCACACGCTTGTGCACCCTCTCTTCCGCGCCGAAAGTTAGTAGTATCCGTAGAATTGGCCGCCATAGCCGAAATACGGTCTGGAGGACTATTAAGCTACAGACAAGAAGTCAGCGGGCGCGGGGCGGCGGAGGCGGCGGCGCGAGGATCGGCGCGTTTCAATGCATAGGTATGGAACTGGCCTCGAAGGCAGCGGCGCGGGGTCCAGCGTACGAGCGATGCGCGCCAGTCTAGTGGTGCCCGCGCGTCTGCATTGACTTAGTGTTGTGCATTTCATTTTTTGCTTTTTAATAACCGACGCAAAGTTACAAAATGTTGTATCAAAAAGGTGTTGTCGTCGCTGTTTAGACATCTTGTTCGCGAACAAATACGCTAATTTCTCATAACACAACACTACGCCGCTCTAGCGCCACGCGATCTGCCCGCTGGCTTTGAGACCGGGTCTGCGTTGTCGCGCCGCTCCCCACGCCGCCGCTGCCCCCACCCTGCAATCGCTAACTTCGAGACCGAGGCCTCATTATTGTCGCGTAATCGAATAATAAAAGTTATAAATTTGATATGAAAATTGTTTTAACAGAATTTCAACAGAAGCTACTATTTCACAGCCAGAGTTATCCGTAAACCTGACTCTTGACATAAATGTCCTAATAAATTATTGAGAAATAAAGGTTAGTCGCATTTTCTCGTCAAAAGAGCTTTCTCAACAAATTATTAATTAAATACTTTATTGTACACCATATAAAAAAAAGGAGAAACATATTATAACATACATATGTATACACACACACAGGCACACACACGCATATATTGTGTTCTCGATAATGTGTAAGCTGTGGTCACCTGTAATTGAGTGTGCATTACAGGATAATGTATATAATACAAGTTCTATAGTGGTAAATGACAATGTATCTCGTTGGTAATCCTTAAATAAATAATCTTATAAATATACTTGCTCCTGCCCGCGAATTTGTCTACGTAAAATTTCTTGAATCCCTGACCCACCGTATCGCATTCTATCTTCTACCGGCACTATTACTTCGTTTTCTGACTTTTATTCTTTTTGCTAGCGTAATGTTAAACAGCATATGCCATATGGCCTTCCCTAAGAATTGGGCTATCAAATGCAAAAACAATTTTTCAAATCCGACTGGTAATTCCAGAGATTATCGTGTTCAAATAAAACAAACAAACTCTTCTGATTAATTTCGGTAAAGGATTATATAAGCAACAAAACTTGAACATAATGCCTTCGCCAAGGTCGTGATAACTTAGACAATTTCATCGATCTTAATGCCAATACCTCAAATAATCCTAAATAAACAAAGATAAATCTGAAATCCCAAATTCCAATAATCCCTCACAATATCAACACAGACGACAAGACAATAATCTTATCAAAGCCAATGAAGCCAGTGTTCTTTTTTATATATTGGGTACCAATTTGAAATAATTTGTGACCATATTTATAAATAGTATATCCCATTTGCAACAATTAACCCATTCTCTGTCCCATGAACCACATATGGTTCAGGTTGATTGTTTAATTATTGTGTCTACTTTGTGGACAGTGAAAATGTTAAGCACATGGGGTGCATATTGTTGCAAATGGGTTACACTATCATGTCCTGGAAGGAATATGTCCAATTACAAGTTACCCTGTATGCTAAAGTTTTCATTGCTCGTGGAAGATTTTGTAATGCACAGTTCACGGTCTCGTGTGCAATGCAATGACCATACAGTCTTAGACAAGATCTAATTAGTAGATTCAATGCACTTAATAACAAGTCTTGTATGTTGATGACATAATATCTTGATGGCTTCATTGTAATGCTAATGCGGCTGTAGATGCATGAATAGATCATTTGCCTTCATAGATTTGAAATGATTGGAGGCATACTAAATTTAAATTGAGATTACTCAATTATCGATACTTTTATGTAAGTTGCACAATTTACACTTTTGCGGTACAGACGACAGCACATCAGACTACCCGAAACTGACAAATTTTTCCAATCAACTTTGAACCTTATGCTTTAGCGATAAAGTTGAAAATCTATTAAAGAAATTTGATAGATTGTAGTAGCTTGATGTGCTGGCGACTGTACCTTAAAGTTGGGGGGCTTGTGGCTTAGTAATAACAACCGCACAGGTCGATCGATCAGGTTAAGCTACACTTGCCGCGGTTGGTCCTTGGATGGGTGACCATCTTTACATACAAAAGGCCTAGCTAGTCTCGGGAGGCACGTTAAGTCGTTTATCCCGGCTGTAATTTGTAGATCTTTGATAGTCATTACGAGTATTTGGTTTTTTATTTTGCTGTGTTTAGTTTAGTTTGTGATCTTCCTGTACGAGTCGCAATAAATAGTTTTCTTTATTTTTTTCTTTCTTTCTTTCTTTAGTAGTCAGAAGCCCGAAAGTCTGACAACCAGTCTTACCCAAGGGGTATCGTATTACACAGTAACTGGGTTGTGGAGGTCAGATATGTTCGTAGTCGCTCCATGTAAAATTCTGGTATTAGCTGCATCTGGTAAGACTGTAAGCCGAACCTAACGTAGTTGGGAAAAAGTTAGGCAGGTGACTGAAAATCGGTACATTTATGTAAGTTGCACAATTAACAATTTTGTTGTAACATAAAGCTATGAAATCAACTATAAAAAAAATAAAAAAACAGATAATATTATAACGACTTTAACAACAGTTTACCTACCTTTAAGACGTTTATGAACAAAGAATAAGCAGTACCTTTGTACTCAAAATATAATCATGTCATATCCCTATGTATTTTACTGTATGTACATACATTATAAAATAAATTAAAATGGGCTGACACAACGTGGTATTTATATTTCATCATCAAATTATTAAGATAATACTCCAGAAAAAAAAACAGATATAATCTTGTCTCGCCCTTAAGAATGTCCTTATTAGATTAGGTACGTATGTTTCTCTTTCATACATTTTGTACCCAACGAAGATGTCCAAAATAAATTTTCATTATTGTCTTGTTTTTTCTTCTTACATAAAACATCTACGAGGCACAACCAATTATTATTTTTGTTTCGTTTTAATTGAAACGAGTACCCATTATACTATTATAAATATGTAAATACTAAGGCAAAAGCGCCAGGGTAGCCCGCGAATTTTTTTTTTGTTTTACGTTTTTTGCAATTTGCTGGTCAGTATTAAGTTGCACGTTTATTAACATATGATTCGCGGCCGTAACAAATATGTATTTACAGAATTATAATCATTAAAGTCATCAACACAACTCTCTAAGACCAAGTAATCCCACAGAATGACTATTTCATGAAAACTTGACATTTTGGGATTATACTAACCTAACAAGTTGTATTACTGATTGTAATGATTATGATTCTGTAAATACATATTTTTTACGGCCGCGAATCATATTTTGATCGACGTACAACTTAATACTGACCAGCAAATTGCAAAAAACGTAAGAAAATTTGAATTTCGCTGGCCTTAGCACTTCCCCCTTAAGAGATATCATTTTCTGCGATCATGTTCCGAACTTCCATCCTGCCGTCAGAAACAGATGTTAGCTAAATAAACGGTCAATTCAATGCGTTGCCGTGGATACTTACTGAGATTAGTGTACATAGATGTGTTTTTATTTCTTTTAAATGAGACGTGGTGGATTACAGCCCACTCCCTCTCACCGAGAGGAGGCCTGTGTCCCAGCAGTCGGAACATTATAGGCAGTTACTGCGTTAAACGATACCCCTTGGTAGAACTAGTTGTCAAACTTTCGGGCTTCTTGATAAATATAATATCGATAAACTATCGATATTATTAATATCGATAAACTATCGATATTATTAACGGTAAGATGTCAAAAACCCCGCATTTTCCCCGCACAATGCCAACCCCTAATAAATGCCCAATTAACTTTAGACTCCCCGACGTATGGCGGGAATTCCCCACAAATTGGCAACGTTCAAAAGGCCATTGCTTACAAAAACATATAACTGTCATCATAATTATTAAATGAAAGACGTTCTCGGCTGGACGTACCTAAGCCACTTCCAAGGCCTTTATAATAAATCATTGTAGCTATATCGTGGTGGATTATGGCCCACTTCCTCTCACAGAGAGGAGGCCGGTGTGCCAGTAGTAAGAATTTTATAGACTGATTATGTAAATGCAGCAAAAAACATAAAAACGTGTGCGGTCGGGGACCGCCGTCAGGAAAAAAGTTCTTTATGCGATACTCGCAAAACGACAACCATAATGAAAGAGTTAAAAAAATCTGCGGCCGCCATTTTGCATTTTCATTTTAACCAAATTGACACTTTCATTCTTCTTCTCTTCTTTTTCTTTTTAGAGTTCCTTACCTCAATAGGAAAAAACGGAACCCTTATACGATCACTTTGTTGTCCGACTGTCTTTCTGTCAAAACCCTTTGTCTCGGGAACGCGTGGAGGTATCGAGTTGAAATTAAAACAATATACTCAGGTCTGCGGACCCTTGAAGCTGTGAAAAAATCAAACTTCTAAATAAAAAAAAGATATGCCCGTTTATGCCGCAAAAAACGTATATTTTGACAATCTTAAACGTATATTAAACGTATATTTTGGAAATCAAAATTTATAAGGTACTTCCCGTTGACCTAAAATCATGAAATTTGAAAAGGTCATGTAGCACAAGTAAAGGAAAAAATCCGAAAACCGTAGTTAAAAAAAAAACACCCGTGATTATTTACATACCTACAAATTTGTACGGAACCCTCGGTGCCTAAGTTCGACTCGCACTTTTCCGGTTTTTTTTTAATCTTTTTTGAAAGTCGCATGGAGGGTGCATAACGTTTTTTCGTTACGTGCCGATTTCTACCAGTCACCTCCTACCACACGCCACGTTAAAAATCTTCGTTCCAAAACCCCGTACCGGATTCCTATCAAATCGCCACCACCGATAACCCTATGTAGTGTCATAGCAGATTCCACAAACTGCCTCAAAAACTGCAGTACAAAATAAACAGCTACTTAGTTAATTAAATCCATAACTATCTTTGTACCACTTTTTTTTTTCGGGTAAAACCTTCAAAACGTATCCAACCTTCGAGGATCCCGGTCGGGGAGTGTGGGAACACCTGCATTCCTCCCATGAACGGGTTTAACAGTACCAGACCCATGAGGGATGTTGATATGTAAAGACTGTCACCGAACCACGGACCAACCGCGGCAAGCGTAGCGTACCTTTGAGCCCCTTTTGCCTTAAAGTCCCAGCGTAGGTAATGTTAATTATTATTAGTCTTATCAAATCACCACCACTGATATCCCAATGTAGTGTAATAGCAGACTTCACAAACTGCCGTAAAAACTGCTTAATCAGAAATAAACAAAATTCAAAAATAAATCCCTATCTTTGTAATACTTACATTCCTCCCGCGAACGGGTTTAACAGTACTTGATACCGGTTTCACGAGAAAAATAAGAATAGATATAAACAAAAGAATAATTGTTCCTTTTTTCTAAGACCGTCTGTCTGTCTTCATCTCGCCGTTAATCTGTAGGACAGATCTAATAGAGTTGAGAGATACTCTAGTATTATTTCTTTATTAATTAACTTTTTGTCAGCAGAATATTTTTTAAAAGTTATTCGTATTTTTTAAATATATTCGTATGATATGCAACGGTTTACAACAAGTTTATCAATATTCGACAGTTCTTGAATTGACCCTTATCATTTTTTAATTGAGTCAATACCTAATCCATAAAACCATCGTAAGCTAATTTTGCCTGTGATAGTTACTTCCATTTTATGGAAGCGTCTACGATGCAAAGCTATGGGGCATTTGCTTCATTATTGGTAAAGATACAAGAGTCTTAATTTTAACCCATAACGGTCCATAAATTATAGGAATCGGCCATTAACCAGAGACTCTTAACTGTAGTCATTAACGACCGATACAGAATTCTCAAAACAACAGCTTTGGTTAGCAACAATTTGCTTAAAATCCCAGCAATCACCTTCTGCATTATTAACAATAGCACTAATGCGCCATTGAATAAATTCAATCAATACTTTCGGGAAGTATGAATGGATTGCGACGGGAATTGAACACGACTGGGTCTTCCTAATGTATGGCTGATTGTACCTGACGGCGACTGGCGGAAAGAACATTTTCTAAGGTAACTATTGTATTCCGGTTTTCCAATTTTCTTGAGTTTTAAATTGAAGGCAACAGGATTGATTTATAAAGTGTTTGTAAATTTTAAAACATTGTTTTCTTACAGCCGCATCTGTTATTTAATTCTCAATCTCAGATAAGGATATTTTTTTTCAATCGGACTCGGCTGGACAGCGTTTTGCTACGTAATATCAAGTAAGTATTTGTACTTTTGTTCTTCATTTTGAGATACTGCGGTATGTGAGACGAGAATTTGTACTTCTCGTCTCACATACCGCAGTATCTCAAAATGAAGAAGTCTTTGAACAGTGTTTAACCTATGGCACAGAAATGTAAAGAAGAAAGAAAGAAAGAAAGAAAGAAAATACGTTTATTTGCGGTAAACATGACGCAAAAAAGAACAACACAAATAAAAACAATAAAAAAAAGGTTGACATGCGTCACATCCACGCAAAACGGCTATCGCTCAGCATTATGCTGCGACCCTATGCAAGACAGAGCCCCAGCGCTGGTTTTCAGCGACAGCCGGCGCCGACGTGATGACGTCGCACGGTGCAGCAAACGGTAATTCATCAATAAGTATTAAATAAAAACATACAAACAAAAGGAAATATACATGCTAAGAGAATATCATCCTCTCTAAACGTTTTTCGCTTTATGTAGTGGCAACATTCAGAAACGTCATAATTGACGTACGCGCACCCAACTTGCACCAAAAAATTATGATGTCAGATGTATTATGTAAGGAATTACAAAATGGCCAATGATGTAATGTGTTATGCAAAGGTTATGTACCTATCAGTGCTTTATGCGTTTGTGAGTGAAATTTAAAAGTAAAATATGAGATGGACCCGATAAAAAGGCAAAACCTTGGATACTGGAGGGTGACCCGACATGTCACACACTATACAAAGAGCTTTGGAGGAAAACAGGAAGGCATGAAAAATATGGAAGTCAGCGTCACGAAAGGTAACAAAATAGAACAACACTACTTAAATAAATAATACGATTACTGGAATTTAATTTGAAATTAGATTGTTAGTGGATCATTATAAAAATAAATATTTACCAATAAACATGGACAACCAATATGATCAATATGTATTTCAACAACTAGGTTGTCAACATAGAATTAATGTGGACACTGGACAGCGGATGTGGACAGGGGAAACACTGCAAGCATTCCGGGCAAACAGGGGCCTGAGTGACATGCCTCAGCGCAGCTGGAGAACCAAAACCAAGCACCGCAGGCCATGACCCATTAGGTGAGTGAGGACAGAAAAACAATATTGTACATAAAAATTAAGAACTTATTGTCCAGAGATTTGTACATGCAATAATAACTTCTTAAGTTGAAACTTAAATGATTGTATTGTTTTTAAGCCTCGCATTGGTGGTGGAAGGTCATTCCAGCAGCGCGTGGCCGCAAACTTGAAGCTACCTCTGAAAGCCGCTGTTTTATGTCGTGGCATGTTTAGCGGGCCAACTACAGAACGAAGACCATATTTGTAATTAGCTTGGCGCCAGGTGAGCTTTTCGTATAAATAGTGCGGCTTAAGGGTTGTTACAATGCCAAACATCAAACTCGCTAAATGAAGTTTCCGCCTAGCCGCCATTTTCAGTGTCTTGAGTTGGTTTATGTATGGTGTCACATGATGCCTACGAGGGACATGAACGCAGAAACGAACACAGGCATTCTGGTGGCAGGCAATGTGGTCGCTCACGATGGACCTTATTCTAATAAGGTCCATCGTGAGCGACCACATTTAGCCACTTTTAGCCTTCTAAGGCTAAAAGTCACCCAAAGGGCAATGAAGAGGGCTGGCTATGTTTGGAGTTTCCCTACGTGATCGAATCAGAACTCTTCTTTTCTGATTCGATCACGTAGGGAAACTCCGCAGAACCAAGGTAACCGACGTAGCCCGAAAAATTGCCAAACTGAAATGGCAGTGGGCAGGGCTCATTGCACGCAGAACAGGTGGCCGATGGGGCCGAAAGTTTCTGGTCTGGCGACCGCGTACCGGAAGACATAGCGTTGGAAGGCCTCCCACAATCGCAGCAGGCCGCAGAAATCTGCTGGATACGGGAAACACAGAACCAGATAAGAGGCGGTGCTTGGGGAGGCTTATGTCCAGCAGTGGACGTCTTTCAGCTGAAATTAAGAAACGATGATGAAGGTAATTTCATGTAAATAAATGGTTAATATTAGGTCCTGATCACACGTACTGATAACACACCTTACACAACTACCAACACAACCAAACTAAAACCACACCACAACAACAATACGTGGATGGGCACCAATTTTTACGAAAATAAATAGTTTATTCCGACGAACTACATTTGACCGTCAAAATCAACCGTGTGGGCAATACTGACCATATCAAGGCCACGTCGCAAACACATCGCAACCATCAGTGAGACCGCGCACTAGCGGCCGACTACATCGCAATCACAACAATCTCCAGAGTGAATATTACCTAGATTTTATAGAAAAGTAGTATTAGATTGGCTTAGCGCTGATCCTGCCTACATTAAGATCTAAGACGTGCTACACTTTGTTCGGGTCAGCACATTCCACTCCAGTATGTATTAAACAATTACCACACATGATCGCTTTTCGCTGAGCCGTTTTTCACAAATATCTACACATTTTTGTTTATGCCGCCCGGCTGTGCCGATTAACCCGATCAAGGTCGTAGCAACTCTTAGTGCTGATTCGATCTACATGAATTAACATTGACTGCATATATTTTCTTAATATTGTCTATCAGCTGTAGGTAACATATTTTTCCAGCCAGTCAGTATTATTTTTATATTCTAGCAAAAAGCTGTCTAGACTTTAAGACTTCGCAAAATTAATGTTTCAATAAATGTAAATATCAAAGTCAAGAAAGTTGGTTTATTGGCAAATCCAATAAATCTAATAGAAATGTGAAATTAAGAAAATAGTTGACTTTTTTTTTTGCGGTGTTGGAGTACCTATAACCGATATTTTCTATCACACCTACACATATTTCGTGAGGCATGTGGCATAATAATAACAGCCCTACTGGCTTCTTCAAGGTTAAGTAACGTAGTTCGTCGATGGGTGACCATCCGTTACATACCGAGACCTCTCGTTGGAAAGCACGTTAAGCAGTTGGTTCCGGCTATCATTTGTAGATCTTTGACAGTCATTACGGGTAGTCAGAATCCCGAAAGTCTGACCACCAGTTTGACCAAGGGGTATCGTTATAACTGGGTTGTGGAGGTCAGATAGGCAGTCGCTCCATGGAAAATACTGGTATCCAGCTGTATCGGTTGGAAAAGGAGGCAGATTGATTTGACTCATATTTCGTAAATTGGGCTTAAAATCTTCGATATTTTATTCTGAATATTTTTACAAAGAGACGGGTGCCTTCTTCAATTACTATAACATAATAATTATGTTAAAGTGAAATCTTATAAGAGCTTGACGCCTACAGACAAGATTGGTCCTCACTAACTCAAGGCAGAGATGAGAGAAAAGGAGACAGAGAGAGAGGTATTTTCTTAGTGGTATAACATAGGGTAAAAATAAACAATAAAATTAAAGTAACATCTGATTTTAATGCCCCTGAGACCTTTACTTACTCAAGGACTTTTTATACTTTGACATGAAAACCTTTAAAACATTAAACTGCTTTCGCTTTTTGTAAGAACTTTTAATTCCTTTAAAAAAAAACTCTTATATTTACAAGTTACTAAAACAAATCATTTAATATTTGTAACTAGCTGTGCCCTGCGGTTTCACGAAAAAATCTGGATATGGCAACCCTTATCGCCTAAGGGTATAAAAAATAGCCTACGACCTCTTCTCAGACCTACCAAATATACACAAAAATTTTCATAAAAATCGGTCAAGCCGTTTCGGAGGAGTTCGATATTAAACACTGTGACACGAGATTTTATATATAAGAAGATTTGAAAGTAACTCTGTCAGTATATATTTTTACCTTTTAACGACTAAACCACCAAACGGATTTTCACAAAATTTTGCAAGAAGATATATCGCATATTGAGGAAGGACATAGACAATTTCTTGTCCCGGTAGCACGTTCCCGTGGGATAATTTCCGACATCCACGAGCTATGCCGCGGACAAAAGCTATGCAGCTAGCTTAGCAACTTTTTTTGCCGCCATTTAGTTTTGGCGGCAGATATAACAGTAGTTTCATAAAAATTATTTTGTGTAGATACGGCAAATTTGTTAAGAAGCGTGTTACGACTGAACAATGTGTTTTAATTAAACTATCATCACCACCACCACCACCACTCCACCACTCCCACCACTCCTGTTTCCCCGGGCTAGGCAGAAGTGAAAGTGCACTTAGCTGCCTCGGCTTATTTTTAATTAATTTCTTTTTGGATTGTAGTTTGTTAAGTACTATTTGTTGTACTCTGGGCGCTTTTAACACATACGTCTTTCTTAATTTTTTACATCGATCTCACATTATATAATTTTAAAATCAAAAGTAATGATGTAACTAATATTTTTGTAAAATATCATTTAAAAAGAGTGTCCATGGAGTTTCTTGTCCGTTCTTCTCTATAGGTACCTACGCTTTGGAATGGGCAACTAGCTTCATATTTTCTGACTGACCGACTTTTTGACAATTCAAAAGTGCCTGTAAATGGTTAAATTGAAATAAATGCTTTGAGTTTGAGTTTGACACCCACATATCACCAATGTATTAGGGGACGAGCTTATTGCAATAAACTAGACACAAATCTAAACTTCGGGCTTCTGTGAATATTTTCGGACCTAATGGTAAACCCAATAATGTTTTACCCGACCAATATAAAAAGGATTTTTTAAAGTAAACAAAAAGCCGCTTCGTGTTCACAAAAGAGTATAAAAAATGCGATACAAGCAAACTAAGTTAAAGTTACACAGGCTTGAAGTCCACCAAGTTAAAGTTAAGTTAGAGTTAAGTTAAATAATTGGAAAACTTCGGTTTCAAAGTACCACAGTGCTTAACAATTTTAAAGGGTACTTCCAATCAAATTGTAAAGTGGGCTGCAAAGTTATCCACTTAAGTTGTAACATAACACGGTCATTGTTTAGATTAGGAAATGATTCAGTAAGGTAATATGAAGGTTTGGGATTGTAACAATGTTTTAAAAGATTTACTTTACTATGGGACTGCATTTTGCTTATGATTACGATGCCCAATGAACTTGTGGTCATAATCTGCCTGGCCTATTCCCAACTATGTCGGGGTCAGCTTCCAGTCTAACCGAATGCTGGTATAACTAAAATACTGCTAAAAATACTGGTATCCAGCTGAATACCAGTATTTTGCATGGAGCGACTGCCTACCTTCACAACCAATTACTGGTTAGGGTTAGACAACATCCCTTGGTAAGACTGGTTGTCAGATTTTTGGACTTCTGACTACCCGTAACGACTGTCAAAGACCTACGAATGACAGCCGAGGCCATTGACTTAACGTGCTTTCCGAGGCACGGAGGGATCTTGATATGTAATGTATGGTCACCCATTTACAGACCGTTCTCGGAAAGCATGACATAGCGTGTTCAGTGACCAGACATACAGAAGAATTGTATATACGGTGGCAGGAATATCGACACACAACCATGTGATTCAGTATATTATATGATACTGTACCGGTTATAAAAAAAAATATTATTAGAAATTGTTATTATTAGCTTCTTCTGGGTAAGCTCACTCCATCGTCGACTTTGTCTCAGTCACCTCTGACCTAGACTAGAGTCAAGAGTAAACCCATAAAAAAAAAATTGCTGTTACATATTATTAAATTTTGACCGCGTAGGTGTTGCACTTTTCCGTGCAACACCTACGCGTGCCTCGGAAAGCACGTTAAGCCGTTGGTCCCGGCTGTCATTCGTGGATCTTTGACAGTCGTTACGGGTCGTCAGAAGCCCGAAAGTCAGACAACCAGTCTTATCAAGGGGTATCGTATTACCTAGTAATTGGGTTGTGGAGGTCAGATAGGTAGTCGCTCCATGTAAAATACTGGTATTCAGCTGCATCCGGTTAGACTGGAAGCCGACCCCAACAGAGTTGGGAAAAGGCTAGGCAGATGATGATGAGGTGTTGCACTTTTCTATGAAACAACAGTTTTTTTTTTTTTTTTGATAACAGACGAATTCTGAGCAGGGGTTTTAGAATCAAGTGCTGAATTCATAGTTTCAGTTTGCGCTTCGATATCCTTGCCAGCCTGTATATAGTATGGAAACCACATTTATGCAATAAATTATACCATATATTTGATAGCGCCTTTTCTGACGATATGCAAAAAATGAACGATCCGGTCGCGAAAAAAAATCAGCTGTTCCCTACATTTTGACGAGTTATGCGAACATAAATGTAGGGAACAGCTGATTTATTTTCGTGACCGATTTTTTTTTTGTCTATATCGTCAGAAAAGGCAGTAACAAGTATGTGATATAATTTATACCAAAATCCTATTTCCATACTGTATAAAGATATCAAGTTTTGTTTTTCTTTCCCACGATCATTTTTCCAAGTTAAAGTTTTAATTTGTTTTTGTTTTTCCTCATATTGATGCAAACACGCTATATACAAATAAGAACCTAAGTCTAAGTTAATCAGAACTCCTTAGACAACCAAGTTAAATTTTAATAAAACTTCATAATAAACAGCGTCCTGTATAAACACAACTCTTGTATATGAAGACAGATTACCTTGTAACTTGGACGCATGCGTTCGCAAATCGAAGTTAGTGCAAACAGAACTTCGCTAATTTAGATTGCTTGCAGTCAAATGTGTGTGTGTGTGTGTGTGTATGTGTGCGGTGCTGTTTTAGAGCCTTAGAAAGATGTTGAACGATTTTATTTTATTTTTGTATCTTACTTGCCAATAACAAAGCTGAAGAGTTTGTTGGTTTTGTTGATGGTTTGTTTGTTTGAACAAGCTAATCTCTAGAACTTCCAGTCGGATTTGAAAAAATCGTTTTGCAATTGATAGCCCAATTCTTGAGGAAGGCTATAGGCTATTTAACATTATACTAGGCTAGGACTTTCAAGAGCCGAGCAAAACGAAAAAATGTCAGGAAGAACACTTAGCGAAAACGAAGTAATAGCGCGGGCGGGCGATGCGATGTGAAAGGGGGAACAAGAAATTTTACGCGGATGAAGTCGTGGGCAGTAGCTAATTTTTTATCACACTAATATTATAAAGGCGAAAGTTTGTGAATGTGTTTGTATGTTTGTTACTTCTTCACGCACAAACGGTTGGACCAATTTTGATAAAATTTGGTATAGAGGTAGCTGATACCCTGGATTATCATATAGGCTACTTTTGTCGCGATATTCCCATAGGGTCGAGTCTTATGCGGGTGAAACCGCGGCGGGCTGCTAGTAAACATATAAAGATATCCAGTTTTCTTTTCCTTCCCACGATCATTTTTCCATGTTTTTGTTGATTTTTCTCATATTTATGCAAACACGCTACTTCATTCTACAAATAAGAATCAAATTCTAAGTTAATCAGAACTCCTAATGCGCTGGACACACAGAAAATACGTAAGACGAAAACGGGGCGCGAACAGGGCGCAGACGGGGCGCCGTCGTGACTTTTAAAAACCTATAGAAAAGACAAGGCACGGGCGTGACGCGGGACGCCGCGTCTTGATGACGGTTTTATACGATGATCTTCCTTCTCTACACACGTCGCAACCACTCAATGACGCAGGTAGTTGTGTTGTGTGACAGAGACGAGCGGCACCCGCGCCCCATCCACCCGCACCCCCGTTCTCGCCCGCCCCTCGTCCGCTCGCACCCGTGCCCCGTCCTTTCTATATGTTTTTTTAATAGGGCGCAGACGAGTAAGCGTCTTGTCTGCGCCCCGTCTTTTCTATATGTTTTGCGTCGCGACGCTTCTATACATTTTGTATGAAAGGGACGCGGAAGAGACATATGCTTTAGACAACCAAGTTAAACTTTAATAAAACTGCGTAATAAACATCGTCCTGTATAAACACAACTTCTGTATATGAGGACCAGAATCATGATTATTTTTTGTTGTTTTTTTTTTATTTTAAGCTTGAGTACGAGGCTCTTTTGGTTCTCATCATCATTATATTTTCTTTGCTCCTGTTTCATGTTTATTATTATATGGATATATTTATATGTATGTGTATATATTTAATTAGATTAGTATAATATACTTTATGTATGTATTTATTGTATTATGTAAATGGTACACTACGGACTACCTACAGTATTTGCCTATCCTTCCCCTTTTTAAATCCATCCTAAGGTTGTCTTTAAAAGATCGCTCTTAGCGATAAGACCGCCCATTGTGTCACCCTTTGTACGGTTTCTATATTTATGTCTGTAATTTATATGGTGTACATAATAAAGAGTATTCTATTCTATTCTATTCTAGAATCGTTCTCTTGACTACGTTGTATGTGTATGTTTTAGTCTTTTTTTTATTTGTTATGCGCGTTTTGTTTGTGCAGAATAAACAATTTTTCTTTCTTTTCTTTTTCATGAATCCATGATACCAGGTTACGCGTCCACATTCCTGCCACCCCGCATATTAAAACAAATACGAATGACCTTTCAAAAATATTCCCCTACACATACTCTTAACAAGTTAAGGATTATTTCCACCAAACGGCTCGCATCGTATCGGATCGGAAAGGATATTAACGGATGCGGCGACAGCCGATCGCGTCCGGCAGGATGTCGACGCATATGATCGGCTCCGTACAGTCGCTTGCGAACGTATCCTTTTCTGCGCCTAGTCAAATAGTTTTATTCCTGCCGTGAAAATTAGAACACGTCAAGTGTTCTAATTTTTGAAAATGGTTGAAGTTCATGTAGTATTGCTGGCTACCTATTGCATTAGAAGAACAAGAAAATAATCAAAAAAATTTTGACGACCTGGCCAATCATATCCGTAATCAGCAAATTTTGCTGATTACGGATATGTATGTAACTTTTTAAAGCAAAAAATCCGAGTTATTGCACTTATTGTAAGTACGGCAGCGATAGGATTCGATCGAATTCGCCGACAGGCGAACGAAGCCGTACGCGCGTTGCAACATACTTTCGGCTACGATCGCATGTCGTGGAAGATGCCCACGTTCAAGCTGCTGTGCGCGGCTTGGTAATATAGACTTTAAATACTGTGTACACGATTTAATATCGCTTAAAGCTTGTAAAATCCGTTCCGATCCGACGCGATGCGAGCCGTTTGGTGGAAATTATCCTTTAACCAAGAAATAATTACTATCTCTCAACCCTCTTAGATCAGTCCTACAGATTAACGACGAGATGATTGCCTACACACAGATGTTCTTAGAACAAGGAAATTAATCATTCTTTTGTTTTAATCTAATCTTATTTTTCTCGGAAAATCCGGTATTAGATACTATTAAGCCCGTTCGTGGGAGGAATGTATGTAGGTGTTACACAGTTATGGATTGAATTAACTTGCTGTTTATTTTTGCATCTTGTTTATATCTGATTTAAGCATTTTTAAGGCAGTTTGTGGAGTCTGCTATTACACTACATTGGGTTATTAGTGGTGGTGATTTTATAGGACTATTTAACATCACGCTAGGACTCCACGGAACCGAGCAAAGGAAAAAAGTAAGAAAGAATGCTAAGCGTGGGGGATGCGATGCGGCGCGGTTGGACGAAGTCGCGGACTGAACCTAGTAATATTATAAATGCGAAAGAAAGAAAGAGTCAGTTTGTCTGTCAGTCAACTCAGCTTATTGCAGTCCACTGCTGGACATAGGCCTACCCCAAGCTGTGCCACAACATCCTGACCTCCGGCTGAACAGATTTCGATTCGAATTTTTTTTTTCGATTTTTTTTTAATATATGGATTAACATATAGGTTACTTTTTATCCCGATATTACCACGGGATTGACATTGACGCGGGTGAAACCGCGGGGCACAGCTAGTAATTATTGAAAACAAACAGTTCGTCTTTCTCTATCGTTCTTTCAATATGCACCTATAATTTCAACATGGATGTTATAACCAATTTATATTTTGTAACAATATTATTTTGATTTGAAAGAGTGTCTATGGAGTTTCTAGTCCGTTCTTCACCTTAGGAACGCTACTACTTTGGAATGGGCTACGAGCTTCATCTTTGTGACTGGCAGACTCCTTGATAACCCAAAAATTCTTCTTAATGGTTTCATTGTGCTTTGAGTTAAAGTCCCTCTTTTTCGAAAGACCAGTGAAATGACAAAAATTAATCCCTCCGCATCAAAAAAATCTAAACGCAAATGGTCATAATAGCAAAACGACCTATAATCAAATTGATCAAAACGACAATTTACCAAAACATTTCCTATTAGCAAATCTTCCTACTTGTGAGTACACTATCGGCTTTAAATCACTATAATCTTTATTTGGATTTTCGTTCATCCCGTGTCAAAGTTTGACTTCTAACTCAACTAATATCCTGGTAAAAATACCTCCACTCCACAAGCTTTTACAGCGGATTGCCGCCTCCCCTTTATATGATATTTTTAGTGGCACTTTTATTTCTCACCTGAGCCCATAATAACGAGTAATTGCCGCGCTAAGAGACCTCACCTGAGGACGACTTGTTGCTTGTCGTGACACCGACAACGTGATATAAATATGAGAAAAATACCGCGGGTAGGTTTTGAAGCTTTGTGGATTTCAATCTGTGTGTATTTCGCACTGTGTGTAGATTTTATACTTTGTACATGTAGCGGTATCTACAACTACGCGTCATACTGACGTCACGCAAAATTCTGCATCGCGCAAGCAGAGTTTACCGCGCAACTAGCATAGATACAACGGCCCGACATGAATCATCGGGCAGTTGCCCGCCAGACAACAGGCATAAGTTATAAGACATTTTTCGATCCCGTAGGAACATCGGAATAAAAAGTAGCCTATAAGTTAATCCAGGGTGTCAGCTACCTCCATACAAAATTCCATCAAAATTTGTCTAGCCGTTTGAGCGTGAAGAAGTAACAAACATATAAACACACACACTCACAAACTTTCGCCTTTATAATATTAGTGTAATAAACTGATATGATGTGATTTGTTTTAAAACTCGTTGCTTGCATGCATATTGTAACAATACAAGAAAACCAGTTCCAGCTCATGTGTAGATTACAATACATAGCCGGTACCTACACAGGAAAATCAATTCAACCCAAATATTTAAAACGTAGATTCGCCTCACCGCGTCAAAAGATGTTCACGATTCTCTTTTTTTTTGACAAGTCCTGCGCACACAACGTCGCAGATACTTCACTGAATCGTCATGAAAACTCCATTATTAAGTTTTGCGTGAGCTCACTCTCAGTAAGGATACTTTTTCGCGTCACTTAGTACGGTGAGGACAAATCTATTGATTTTTATCTTTGTTTATCTTTGTTATACTTGAAGACGTCACAGCGTGCAGAGCTATCTATGCCCAATTAATCGTAATTGGGCATAGATAGCCCTGCTTGTCTATGTTTTTAGCTTTAAAATGGAAGAGAACGAACCAACTAACATTTTGCTTCTTGCAGAAAATATTGAGCGATCTGTTTCTTGAAGATACATTGAACAGTACTATGGTATAAGGAATCCGGTTTTGATTGGTGAAGCATTTCAGCTGTAATGATGCCATAAAACAGTAGCAAACTTAGAGCGGTGGTGGCTCAGTGCTAACGGCCTCGACTATCGAATAGGTAGGAGTTGTAGGTCGAAGGTTCAAACCCGTCAGGCGCTTTACTTCGTGTAAACTATTTCATCACCACAGCTCTCAAAACGGTTAATTAAAGAAAACATCGTGAGGACACCGGCATGTCCTAGAACCAAAAATTCGAAGGCATGTGACATCTAACAACCCGCACTGGGTCCGCGTGGTGGATTACGGCCCACTCAACGAGAGGAGGCCTGTGTTCCAGCAGTTGGAAAATTACAGGCTAATTACGATGCCTTAAAAATGTAACTCTAGTAGATTAATTACCTTCCTATTACGCCAGTAAAACGTAACTTTTAAGGCTCCTTCAAACAGGCGCGACACGCGATAAAATCGCGCGCGAGACAAAGGCACCGCAAGTCGCGGAAAGAGCGGTGCCTTTGTGTCGCTCGCGATTTTGTCGCGTGTCGCGCCTGTTTGTAGGAGCCTTAACACTGAATTATGAGGATTTCCAATTTCCCAATAATTTTCCGTAACGACAACAGTATCAATGTATCAGTAATGAGATTCTCAGTAAATCTGTAATCCAATTTGAATGGTAAAGCTGGCTTGATATTGAATTACATTGAAGAATGGTTCCGATTTACATTAAGATATTCTTATTAACTCCGATTTGTTTGTACTTTTGGTATTATTGTACAGACGCCAGCACATCAAGCTACCCGAAACAGTAAAATTTTCCCAATCAACTTTGAACCTTAATCCTTTAGCTATAAAGTTGATAATCTATTAAAGAAATTTGACAGATTGTAGTAGACCAAGTTCTGAATAGCGGATTATTTCTACCTGCCCTAGCAGCGGGGTAATTCCGTAACACACTAACAGTAGCAATGGTAGCAAATTTTTATTTTGACAGTTCAACTACATTCATTGCGTTGTTATGTTGTTGAGTAGGCAAATTTTCCTTTAACCTTCAAAATTATTCAGACTGTGATTAAAAGGGGTTAGAAGCGTTATGACTACCTCTCGATAAGATTAAATAGAAAGAAAGAAAGAAATTACTAGATCTTGTTAGGACTATATTGTGTTTGGACTAGATCGCAATAAGGCCAGATAGCGTAACGACTATATTTTCGTTTGTTTTTTGGAGTACAGTTATCGAGTGTGTTATGAGTTACTGGAATCACCGAAAAGGTCGGTTAAGAGTACTCTAAGCAGGGCGTCGCATCGATGGTTGCTTCGCGGCCTACGCGGCCGTCTTCTGAGGGGCAATTCTCGTAATTAAAAACGTTCAATCGTACGTTCGTCAAAAACTTGTCAAAAATGCAGGGAAATTACAGGTATTTTTGACAGATTGACACTGAGATCAGACTGAAAACGTTCTTAAAATTACGAGAATTGCTGATAGATGACATCAACTCAGAAGGCCACTGTCGTACCACGCCCACGACGAACTGTTATATTCCAGCACAATCCTGATGATATTGAATCTGCTGAACTACTAATAATATGATTAACACTTCTGGTAAAGGCTATCCTGCGCCGTTAAATGTTTATTTCGCAATTTTCGAAATTGCACCTACCTACCATTTAATACCTACCTTATATCTACCTACAGTACCGGCGAAAATTTGTATTTCGTGCGACAGAGATAACGCTCTACGAAGCCGAAATTAGCCGATTGTCTCTTTCCAAAGATCGATGTGCAATATTTATCGCCGGGTACTGTACGTACACACAGCTTCATTAAGTGATTACCCCTCCAAAAGACATGTGCGTTCAAATCCGTGATAGGCCCAAGTTGGTTTTTGTATTTTGCAAAAACATTTTATTTTAATTAATTTATTGTTTTAGTGAATAAATAAGTTTAAGTTAATATTTATTTTTTAAAATTCTGTTTTATTATTGTTTTTTTCAATAAAACGTTAATACTTTTATTATTGCGAAAACGACAAGCAATAAATAGGGTTAACATTTACGAACGTTTCATTCATCGTCTAAATAGACTAGAGGTTTCAAGACCGCTTGCCGTGCCTATGAGTGGGAGTTCAAATCATAGGCACGAAATGTGCTTTTTGTTCATTATAATTATTATTTTAATATATTTATCTATTTTGTTTTAGTAATTATTTATAAAGAATTTTAAAATAAAAACAAATAAAATACCTTAATAATCATATAATAATATTTTTTATCGCTATTATTTAACAAAACTATGATCTTATTTTACAACAAAGATTTATTTTGATTTGATAATTTTATTTACAGTTATCATAATATACTATTTTACCAACTGACACAATTGGGTTCCTAGACAAGTAGCATCCTATTAACGTAAACGATAAAATAGTAAGCGGTAGAAATATTTTAGATTGACATAACCTAACGAAATGTCACGTGACCTGTCATGCCGTCTCAGTATAAAAATTTGACATTTGACAGTCTGACAAGTGACATCGAAAGAGACAAGTTTTGAAGCATTTGCAACTTGTCTAGGAACTAGAAGTTAGTTTGGCAGGATTACAATCATGAGCATAATAAGTGAATAAACATGTTATCAATAGATAATCAATTAACATCTCTTATTAGCTCATGATATCTACTTAGAATATTTTGCTATACAAAGTAAAATAGTGGAATCAAATGAGTTAAATGTCTTCGTTGTTTATTTTGTTGTCATACTTAATTAATATAACTGCTTTTTCTGGTTCTCTTCGATGTTCTTCTGTTAGACATATTTTGCAGGTCGATAACTGTGAATGTTCGCTGCATGTAAATGTCTTCGAACCGTGGACAGAGATATTCCATGCCGTTGCGAACTGTAACGAGTGGATGTAAACGGCGGTGTAGTGTGAACCTTAACAATATCCCGATTATGTTCAGATTGGTCCGTATAGATCCCAGTAGTTCTCCGACCCATGGACATTGTCTTAACATCGCCGGTTTCTTGAAATCTGCGCACCCATAAGCGCACCGTTTGTCTCTGTATAGAAAAACATGGTTTTAAATAAGTTATTAAATACCACACACAAGATACCGCAAATAGCTCAACAAGAAAAAATTCGGAGAACACAATTAATATTATAATGAACTTACTGCTATGCCAAGCTGTCTCGCAATTCCTTTTATGCTCACATTTTGTTCACACAGAACAACTACAATTTTAGTTCTCATAAAATCATAAATCATTTTAAAAATTAATGGATAAATCGTAGTCGTTTACTCTTCGCCGTTTTAAGTGAACGTATACATCAAACGTTGTAGTTATAACTTGAGGGTATGGATTAATTTTATAAAAACAACGTAAGTAAGTAAAATTAATGGATACCCTCAAATTATAACATCTATCGATTAGACATCCCCACCTAAAGATAAAATGACTCAGACCATAGTAGATAACAATTTCAACACAATTCATATGGGCTCGCTGGCTAGTTCGTCAAACTGCCGGTATGAGTATGACGACGTTCGGTGATGCGATGGTTCGAATCTGAGTCGAAACAATGTGGGTTCTTTTTGAAGTATTCTTTAGATTATTTGTAAGGAATTTAATGTATAACATTTTAAAACTTGAGGGGTTAGCACATACTGACGCTGTCTGTACCTATCTCACGTATCCTTCCCTTACCTACCTAAGACCTACCTATTCTATTCTGTTCTCACCTACTTAAGACCTACTATTTAATTTGTCTCTGCGTCACCCAAAGGCTGTCTGATAGAAAATGCGTACGGCAAAGCCCGCCTTTGTACGTTTATGTAATAAAGTATCCGTCACGATATATTTTGTTAATAAAGAACTTCTAATAAGTTACGTAGCGATAATTCAATCAACAACAAATGATCCCAAATTCAATCAACTCAAACTAAAATACGTGTAATACGAAACTAACGAACAATTTCACTTTGTCGGGTTATATTTTAGCGATATAAAACGCTGTCATCTAATGTTTTGTGGTACTTGAACGCGTCTGACTCATGGAACGTAAACATTTGGGCCGCCATTTTGAAGTAAGTTCACGCTGACGCTGTCAATGCTGCAGAATGCAGATGCAGAATACTTGGAATCGTCTGACGACAGTAATTAGATGTGTCCGTTAGCATAATTATATCTCTACATAAAAATAAGAATCATTACAAAACTGTTTTTTTTTTTAATCCAAAGGTTGCGAACCCCTGAATGTGTGTTTACAAAATTTCTAGCTTCT
The DNA here is from genome assembly GCA_927399505.1 of Luperina testacea. NCBI lineage: Eukaryota > Metazoa > Arthropoda > Insecta > Lepidoptera > Noctuidae > Luperina > Luperina testacea. Next base: position 6,027,917 of record OV656777.1, on the reverse strand, counting down.
CGTGACGGATACTTTAGTGTGTAGTATTCAATAAATAAATTGTTGAGCATAGATTCCTCGGTTTTATATAAATTCGAGCAGTGTTATTGGGTTTTTCCAATAGAACATTTTTAGTAGCAGCCTGGAGTCTGAATGTCTGCCTGGTTTATAGCAATACGCTCGTCCCCGTCCTCTTTTAAGATACTCAAATATACCGTATGTTTTGTGATTCATTTAGCGGAATAACGTTATACCCTACCTACCCACAGTCGGTTAAACAGGACCTGCATAATGACTCATGACAGTTAAATTACGCTATAGTTCTTTCCAGCATGCATGAGTCACATAGCATTATCTTACTTTATCTCTCACATTGCTTTAGGTGCTGTTACCAGAGTAAATACAAATGAGTAGGATATCTTCATACATACGCACCGAACACGGTTTGTATGTGAGCGCGCTCGTACGTATGCATCGTCGCACGCACACACTGACAAAATGTATGTTATTGTAAAAATATATTCAATTTTCGAATTTAAAGGTTATAATTTTCATGGTAGGTAAATGAAAAAGTAAAAAATACTTTATAGTGTAAAAAATACAATTTCATAATCATTTTATTTTATTTGAATAAACACATGATTCAGTAAAACCAGGTTTTAATTAATCATATTTGATCGTAATTTCTCAAATAACTAAACAGATAATATGACATAGCTCGTAGTAATGAAAAAATGTAGTCAGCTCCTGGTTTAGGTAGAAAAAATAATTTAAAAAACTTTGTTAATACAAAGTTTTCTTAAATTATTTTTTCCTCCCTGATGCTTACCTACAGGGGAAAATTGTTTTGTATAGAGATTGACTATGCATTTTTGACGATTTAATAAACTATAAGTGACAGCCCTACGTGTTTAGGCTATTATCGCTTGCTCGGGGCCCGAGTTGGCTTTCTTATTTGTTTTTTCTATGCTCTTACAAAAAATATTATGCAAAAATATTCAACCAAAAAAATGAGGTCGCCTTCATTTTCTATTTTTTTTTCCTTTATTTATCCATAGGGATAAAAAGGAATTATTAATACGGCACGTTTCCGGATGACAGCGATGCGGACGAGTAGGTACTTTGACGCCTAAGTCTCCTTTGTTTTTGTATTTATTTGTATAGTAAGTTAGTTTTCGTCATTTAATTTAGTATTTAGTGTAAATAGTTAGCTACAAATAAAATAAATATTTTTAGAATTTTGAAATATTTAAAAAAAAATATCAGATTGAAATAATGCGTACCCTCATCAAAGTGGTTGCGTCACAACTAGCTTTCGTTCATGGATCGATCAAGCGCCAAGAGATTAGATAAAGGTACTCACCAGGTAGCTCCAAAAAGTTTGACGTCCGCCTCTGTCGGCCTCTCATTGTGTTCTGAAAGTTGAGCGGCCCAATGTCTTCAACAGAGTCGCAGTTCGACATTGTAGATTCCCTCGAGCCTCGTCTGCTCGCCAAGTACGCCAAACCGCCCTTCATGGAACCTCTACGCATCGGAGAGCATGGTCTACTGATACTTGTTGATCGTGTGTGAGGAGTATCATCCGTCATGTCTGTTAAATCTGATGTCGATTTTCGACATATCTTCGAGGAAATCGTCGTGCACTCATCGTCCGCATCGTGGAGGATCGCAGACGGTGTTCCAGGCATCGCGTCTGTAGAATCATCAGTGTGACTGGAGACTATGCTGGGTGACGTCACCAGCATCGGTGAGCTTACTGTGGAAGTAGAACCGTATAGTTTCCTTGTATGCTTAGGGGACACATAGCCAGGGTTCGTATGAATGTGCACAGGGGGCGGTTTTGGCGACCTGGACTTCTCCCGGCGACTGTGCTTTAGAGACGTGGTGTAGTGCAGGCTGGTTCGATCCACACAAGGACTTGATCGCCCTGATGGGGATTTCTGGGGGAAATTAAAGTGCCTTGGAGACATAGGGCTTCTGTGCCCGTGGGCTAACGGGGACTTGGGGGGCTGGTTGTGCTTGTCATAGCTGCAGCCAGACTGGGGCGTGTAGTAGCCTGATGAAGAAGTGCTGGATGCAATGGATGGACTTTTCTGGGGGAATATGAAGTGGCGAGGACTTTTTGGAGTGTGTGGTTTGGGGGAAAGGGGCGGATAACCTCCGGGGCTGTTCACGGCCATCTTGTTCACTTGAATGATCACTCGGTCACCATTTCACTGGTCATCTGGAAAGAAAGAGACGTATATATTATTATTGGCTTCACTGCTTACCAACGTAATTCTATCGACTATCTTATATATTATTTTATATTTAATATATACTACTGAAGCATATGTACACTTTTTGTAAACTTATTATTTCAATAAATTTTTATTTACTTATTATTTGTGGTTATTTTAATAGTTTTAACTATAAAATATAAAAATATGATACTGCTTGTATGTTCGCAACACAAAATTTATTATAAGTCTATACGTGAAGACTTCACATTGGCTTTCTGTCGACTATTGTATCCTATTTGTTGTATTTTTCAGCTGTAAGTCTGCCATAAATAAATAAAGTTTTATTCCTTCGATCTTTTTCGTATGTTACAGTATTAATACAAAAATACGTTACTAATACTCGTATTAATGTATTCTGCGGTCACGTTAGTCAACCTTTTGGTTGACCGTGGAATCGTGGATGGCCGAAATAGTAAAATTGCATGAAAGATCGATCACAAACTGTCTGGCTGGTCTTGTGGTCGCAAGCGCTACTGCTGAGCCTTCGTGTGCATAACGCGTTCAGGATGATGTTGGCGCTCCCCCGCTACTGCAGCGCATCGACTATGTTTGCAGAAGCGCGCGTGGATTGCTTCCACGCCACTATGCGCAAAAGAGGCACGTCGTCACGTGAGTAGCACAAGTATTAACAATTTTAAAACATCACAGACACCTTACTGAACCGAACCAAAAATGGAACCCAAGCGAAAAACATAGCATACGCAAACCGTTAGTTATTCAAAGACGATTTTCTCCTTTAGTTTTGAATGAAATTTTATGTTATTACGAACAAAGTATTTTCAAACACATAGGTTTGTGTAAAGTGTCGTATTGCAACGTTGCATTCGTTATTTCACGAAAAAATCGCAATTGAAAATTGTCAAGTGTTGACATATTAGTGCTCGTGACTGTACACCGCACGGTTTCCTTACGGCGTAAAAGCCGCGCCGTAGAAAAAACATATACTAATCTGTCAAAAAGCTTCCACACTGATCCATACAACACAGATGACCCTGTCTACACACGGCGAGTAAGCCGTAGATTTTCACGACAAGAAAAAAGAAAATGGTATGTGTAGACATACCATTTTACAGCCAGCCAGCCATTTTTTTTTTTTGTGTAGACAAGGTAAGCCCCTTTTGTAGAAAAGGGGCTTACCTTGTCTCCGTCTATACAAACACAACTTGCCTGCCAAACAGCGAACCGTGTTTTAACTTATCCGGAGCTGTCCCGCCGGGACTTATGACAAACTCCCGAAGGGACTCGATTGATGAAATAAAACTTATTTCAAAGACGAAGTTTATAAGATCATTGTTTTTTTGTTTTGTTACGTTTCTTGTAATCTTGTTTCTGTTTTAATCTGAGTTATTTGTTTACTTTCGTTTTGTAAAAAGTATGGAGTGAATATTCTTGAGATTTTTTATGGACTTTAAAAGTAAGAAGTTTAAGTCCCTGAAGTACTAAAGTAAACATAATCAGCCTATAACATAACAGCCATAACCAGCCCTGGGGCTCTGTCTCGTATAGGGTCTTAGCATTATGCTGAGCGATAGCCATTTTGCGTAGATGTGACGCATACTTTCTCCCAAATTGTTATTTTTTTATGCGTCATGTTTGCCGCAAATAAACATATTTTCTTTTTTTTTCTTTTTCTTTCTTTCTTTTCCTATAATGTTCCCACTGCTGGGGCACAGGCCTCTCGGTGGGAGGGAGTGGGCTGTAATCTACCACACGGCCCCAGTGCGGGTTGGTAGTAGATGTCACATGTTGTCTTCGAAGTTTTAGTTCTAGGAAATGCCGGTTTCGTCACGATGTTTTCCTTTGCCGTTTCGAGAGCAGTGGTTATGAAATAATTCACACAAAGCAAAGCGCCTGCCTGGCTTCAAACCAAGACCTACAACTCGTGAAGGCTCTTTCAAACAGGCGCGACACGCGATAAAATTGCGCGCGACACAACTCGCGCATCGAGCGGTGCCTTTGTGTCGCGCGCGATTATATCGCGTGTCGCGCCTGATTGTAGGAGCCTTAAATCGGGACCGTTACTACTTTATTTATAAAGTTTATTTTCTATTGTGGCAAGACTGAAAGATAAATCTGATATTTAGACACGCATGATTGATGAACCGGTTTGATGGATTAAGCTAATAAACTTAACTCGGTATTTTATTTAAGTATATTGGTTTTGAAAATCTATATCGAAGATGGGTTAAGGCCCCTACAAACAGGCGCGACACGCGATAAAATCGCGCGCGACACAATGGCACCGCAAGTCGCGCAACGAGCGGTGCCTTTGTGTCGCGCGCAATTATATCGCGTGTCGCGCCTGTTTGTAGGAGCCTTTACATTACGAGTTGGATTTAAATACGAGTTTCAAAACCATTCAAACATAATCTATTCCAAAACATCACAATAATTTTATAAAACATATAACAGAATAAATATAAGCTTTAGGGCGAAAGCGTTTGAGAAGCCCACGAAATTCAATATTTATTTTACGTTTTTGCAATTTATAGGTATAGTATAGTATCAGGTTGTGTGTTGATCTAAATATGATTCTCGGGCGTAACAAATATTTATTTATAGAATTATAATCATAAAAATCATCAATAAATCTCTCTATGTTCATATTACAGTATCTATTGTATGACCATTCCATGAAATCATAACATTTGAGGCCAATTTTAACTTCAGGAGTTCTATTGCTGATTCTACTGATTATAATATTTGGTAGCCTTATTTATTACGGTCACAAATCATATTTTAATCAACATACAACCTGACACAGACCTGCAAATTGCAAAAAACGTAAGTAAATATTAATATCGCGGGCTACTTTAGCGCATCGCCCAATAAGTTTCTCAGAATCTACGTCTGCATAGATTTCAAACATTAAGAAAATACAATTATGAGCCACTGGTCTCCTAGACCATTTAACCTTCTCAATGATCCAAGGCTGTTTTATATCAAGATTATCAAATAAATATTTAAAGCAAAACAGAGCCTTACTATTCTACTACACGTAGTATATTCCAGTATCAGTAGTTTCCTCATCCTGATTAAATAACGTCAGCTGTCGAGTGTTGCAGCTATTCTACGTGATAATCCCCACACATGCGACCGCTCGCTCGCACGTCTCGGTCGTTAATGCCACTAATACGGTCACTACCCCCACCGCCGCGGTTGTACGAGATACATAGTTATCGTAAATACCCACATAAATGTGTGCTGTATTCGAGTTGATGAAGAGCCTTGATCTTTATTTTGTGACTGAGGATGTTGGTACATACTTACTCATTTTAGAAAGAGCTTATAGTATTTTTATCACACGAAGCGACACTCGCTTGACTTGTGTTTACCAAGTGTAGAAACATGCTGTGAATGTGTGTGTAAGTGCGGGAGCCCTTGGTACCGTCAGAGACAATGGCACAGTTACTGGGTAACACGATACCCCTTGGTAAGACTGGTTGTCAGACTTTTGGGCTTCTGACTACTCGTAACGACTATCAACCTCCCTTTGTTCCTTCCTTTCTTTCCATGGACACGTCGTCGTATCGACGACTCATTAAAGCAATCATTCATTACGAAGCCTATGTCCTGAAATAATTGTATACCTACTAGCAAAATATTTGCCAGAAAGCTTTGGAACAGAATATGTGGACCGGGCTAAGAATACAACAATCCTTTCCATCACTAAAATAACTGACGTCACTCGGAAAGCTGCCACACTTAAATGGAATTGGGCTGGACTCATCTGCCGCGTGTCAAACGATCAATGGGCCAAACTATGAACCAGTGCCTGCCAGACGGAGATGACGGAATGAGCTGGACTCTTTTGATGAAAATTGGTTCTTGGTAGCTCTAGACAGAGAGAGGTGGCCAACTATGTAGTTCCGCGTGGACTATAAATAGTATCAGAGATCTTGATATCCGTTTATGTTTACGAGTATGACAGGTGTCATTACTTTACGCTACATTAAATTTGGTATTTACGATGTCTAGTGTCGAAAAGCGAAACGTCCTTCGGAGTTTCGGCCATTCAAAAAATAAGCCGAAACCGAATAGGTATTGTAGAGGAGAGTAATGATTGCTTGATGAGTGAATATAATATTTGATGTATTTATTACTGGCTCACCCGGTAGATATTGTCATGTCCAATATTTCATACAAAAATCGTATACAAAAAAGGACGTACAGTTTTTTCCATAAATACCTAATTCAGAGTATTACGAACAAAACATAGCCAAATCGGTCCAGCCGTTCTCAAGTGATGCGCATACCAACGAAGATCATTTCATTTTTATTTATTTATGTATACCTAGAAGATAGATAGATAACTAAAATTATTGGCACAGATGAATAATAATAGTTAAATCCCTCTTCAATTATTTAAACAAGTACATATCGCATGACCCAATTCCCGTGTCTATGTGAACTATTGAAACCTATTCAATAACGAATATTTGCATGATCCTTTGCAAACAGAAACCCGTAATATTATTAGGATCATTTAGCACGAAAACATACATAAAGTTTGGTTTCGGCCGAAACTAATACTTACATATGTTGGGGTGTGCGGGTTTCGGCGTCGGCGTTCGGAAAAATATTGACCTTGAGGAAAACACTAGTAAAATTCGCATTCGCAGTAAACTAGCGATTTTCATTTCACGCTTCGTCCATAATGTTGGGAAAACGGTATTTTCCACTTGTCGCACCAGAAATAACGTTTTGCGGATAGAATGTGATATTTACTAATATTTGGGTTCAGTTGTGTCTGTTGTTTATAAAGCAGTGGTGGCCCAGTGGTAATGGACTTACGAGTTTTAGGACGTGGGTTCAAACCCAACCAGGCACTTTACTTTATGTAAATTATTTAATCACCACTGCTCTCAAAACGATGAAGGAAATTACGTGAGGAAACCGGCATGTCTTAGAGCATTGGAATCGGAGACATGTGACATCTAATTCTATCAACCCACATTGGGCCCGTGTGGTAGATTACTGCTCAATCCCTCTCGAAGAGAGGAGTTCTGTGTTTCCCAGCAGTGGGAACATTATCGGCTGACTATGCTGTCTGTTACAAAATGCCTACGTTTTGACCAACACGATCATAATCTATCCAAACAACTTTGAACTTTATGCTTTAGCAATAAAGTTGAAAATCTATTAAAGAAATTTGACAGATTGTAGTAGCTTGATGTGCTTGATTGATTTTAAACTTGAACCATAGCTTCAATTTAAGATCATAAAACAGAATATTCAAATAAAGTAACAAGTATTTCAAAAATAACCAACGATAAAAACTTTTTGGTATTGCTGTCGCCCTCGGGTGACGGCAACAACACCCAGTGGCGCAGTGGTAGTAACAGTAACGGTATTTCACGGAGTTTCGCGCGTATTTTAACAGTACTTGGGCAGTTAACGTGTAGTTAATTTATTATATAGTGCAGTTACGAGTATATGGGACTCTAACCCACTAAAACTCCACGGTGTCCTCCTCTGCCGCTTACGGCGGGAACACGGGCACGCGTTAGCACTCATCCGTGAACCCGCCGCGGCTGTCCGTTGTCGGACCCTCCTCTGCGAGTACTCCCCTCGCCATCACTGGCGCACCAGAACACATAGCACGCCGTGACCACCCCAGGGACCAAACCAGCACAGGCGCCAGACGACCCCGTGTCTGGGCACCCTTGGTCCACCTACGACGGGTCAGGTCATTGGCCCCGCCGCCTGCCAATTTTCGGCTGCAGAGGATAGGGAGAGTGGCCAACGTAATACCAACAGTCCTCCTCCCCTGCAGCCCCACCGCGTCCGCCATCACACGGTGGCGACCCCGTCAAGGCCGCGGAAAGTAGGGAGAGCGGCGCACCGCAATACCGGCACTCCTCTCCCGCCGCGGCCTCCAACCCTCAGCCGCGATGCCCCCGATACGACATCGCGGCCCGCCTCAGTTGCGATGTCGCCCAAGCGGCACCGCAACCTACTTTTGGCCGCTACGTCGTTGGCTTGTCAGCAAAAGCCCTGACGAGCGGCCCCTCCTCGGGTTCCTCTTAGCTTCACCGTGGGTATCCAACCACGACTACTGAGCCCCCCCACCTCGACAATGCGGGAAGCCACTGGGGGGGCTCTTGAAACCCTCAAAGAGAATATTCGTCAAGAATGCGAGGACCTATTGCCGGAAATTCTGGCAAGAGATTTTCTTGCCTACGAATGATTTTTAATTGTGTTATTAGTCTTAGCTTTCTGTAAAGATATAAAAAATAAAAATAATATATAAAGAGTCATGGAAAATGCCTTAAAGCGGGCCCGAATAGTCATCAATTCTGGCGGCGGCCACTTAGCCGATATCATTTTCTCAAAGAAAGCTTTCATTCATAAAAAAATGCCAAAGAACATCAAAAGCCCAATTCTCGTAATTTAAAACGTTCTAAATCTTATTCAGTCTCATCTCTGCGACAAATAAATGTCAAAAATTTGTCAAAATATAGGGAAATTAGAGGTATTTTCGACAGATTGAGACTGAGATCAGACTGAGAACGTTCTTGAAATTACGAGAATTGTCCCTCACCTTTGCGCCGCCTTGTAGGTATACGAATCACGATAGATCCAAAATTCACACCAACACTATATCCAATCCAGATTTCGTCGATACTCGTTACATCGGCTTCATAAAAAACGACACGAACCAAAAATGGAGCTTGCCAGAGGCGCTGTTGAAATCCCCTCGTCGGATTTGTACAGCGTGGGGATTATAGCTTTGCTTTTACAAAAAAATACTCTATCAGTGTAGTTGGTATAGATGCAAATGCAATAGGAGGAGCCATCAGCCGTGTCGATTCGATACTTTTCATGTGGCTTTGTAAAAGATTTTCCAGCTCTGTGATTTTTTTTTTTTTTTTTGCAGTCTGTGCTCACAGATGCGTAGTATACGCACGGTCCCAGGAAAAAAGAACTACTATTTTCGTATTGTAGCTATAAGGAGGCTTAGGGAAAGGAAATTAATATGACTTATATACATATTTACGCCCAGACGGAGATGGCAGAATGAGCTGGACACCTTTAATAAAGATTTATCCTTGGCAGCTCTGGAGTGAAAGAGGTGGAAAGTGGTCTTTACCCGATATTGGGACATTAAATGCCAATAATATTAAAAAAGTATCTATTTCGGGATCGCTTAAGAGGAAATGCGGTCGGAGAGACTTTTTGAAAAAGCCTAAGTAAAAAGTCATAATTCGAGGTTTGGCGCTCGCCTATTTTCTCTTCCAATATTGAACCAATTTAAAAGATATTTCATAAACAGAATAAAAAGGATATATACTGTGTCCCTATGTTTTTCTTTTTTCATTAATAGTAGTCAAATTTGTACACTAGGCCTCCGTTGACAGCGACAATTTTTTTTTTGCTTATAATAATAATGTACCTATCATCAGAAAGAAAAACATAGCACACCACGTGCAGTTAAAAGGAATATCGCGATAAAAGTAAAAATAAACAATTCAGAAAGTAAAATATGCCGAGGAAGCTAAGAGCTGGCCAGTCCCTACTGATGACGTCCGTTCACGAACATGACGAATAGATCAGCACAATTCAGCTCAATCATTTTGAAGGGAACCTCATGATCCAACACACACGTCACCACCAGTGAGACATTTGAGTGAGCATGACATACTCTCAGCCGCCAGGGCACATTTAAGTCAATTTGACGACACGGTTGGCGCAGTGGCTGAGCGATCGACTGCTGCGCTGCGTGTCGTCGGTTCGATTCCCGCACCGAACAAATATTTGTATTGCCTACAGGTAGTTGTTCCGGGTCTGGCTGTTTGTGTATGTGAATTTAAATGTTTGTAAACGCACCCACGATAAGTAATTCCTAGTGTGGGGCAACGTTTAAAAAAAAAATTAAAGACGTACCCAGTAACTGGTAGCTCTATAGCAGGTACATAGTACTCACACGTATAAAAACAGTATAAACAACATGGATATACCCATCGAAACAAAAAGAAGGAGAATTTAATTAAATTCTACGAATTTATATTTTGATCAGCGAAGCATTCAATAAGAGTCTGGTGCGTTAATAAATTACGTGGTGTTCACATCACAATTATCTACTCTGATTTAATGAAAATGTACTTCAAAGATTTTGTAGGTAAGTTACTTTGTAAGGAAGTCATTTAATTACTTAAAAGGGTAGGCAATTAGGCATAATATCTTTCGAGGCCACAGACGGATTTTAGAATTTTATGTTTGTGAGTGAATAGATTATGTTTTAAATAGTCATCATTAGAGTAGCGTTATTTATATATGCTAGTAATTAGCTAGCACAACTCTGCAGACGAATCTACGGTTCATGACCCCACAAAAACTAATGAAATTAATTTATTTTTTCTTTTATCGTGTTTAAATATCGATACCGCCGAACGCCGTCCGCCGTCCGCCTTTGTACCTTTTTTGTGCGAGAAGTTTAAATAAATAAATAAATACCCATAACGTCTGTAATAAATAGTAATTAAATTTGACCCTTACAATAAAATAGTAACAAAGTCAAAACTGTAGATTGAATATTTATGAAAAAAGTAATTGCTACGTGATATAGGAACGAGGCCGATGCCAAAAACATAGTTTTTAGAATTTTTTGTCCGTTTGTCTGTTTGTATGGATGTATGTTCCGGATTGGCCAAAAATGGCTGAATAGATTCAGATGAAAGGCACACAGATAGTTTATAACCTGGATATAACACATAGGGTACTTTTAATCTCGGTAGTGCGTTCCCGGGTAATATTTTCGTCATCCACTTGGGCGAAACCGCGGCCAAAAGCTAGTAGAACATAGTTCGTAAAATAATGTTCCTAAACATTCCTAATTACTTATTATTCTTGTAAGTTAAATACCTAGGTATTTGAAATATGTAAAACCAATTAGGTACGATAACTCTGAAGAATTCACCTTAAATGGTCCTTCGAGCCGGATAGTCGAAGCCCGCCAGAGTAGTGAAATAAAAAATTATAGATAATCTCCATCTATCCAAAGATTGTCATTAAAACATCGCTTCTACATTAATATATGTAATATTTATGGTATACATAATACACAATATGGTATTCATAAAGAGAATTCTATTCTATAGATGTCACTTTATAAGGAAGCTAGATTGCTATCTACGAAGCTTTACTGACCCAAAGTCTCAACTAAACGATGGAAATATCTTCCCGCTGTTAACACCAGGCACCAAGTATCGCAACAAGAACGAGAAAACTGATATCCTTTAAGAGTCTTATATTACAGACTTACATAATGATGGCTAGATTATAAATTATGTATAACAAACTTGTAGCGTTATTCTCTAAGCACGAAAGACACCGTTCAAAATTCGTACGGTGTCGAGGTGAGAATCTGCGGTTAAGTTTTAAAATTCATATTCCTATAATAATTTCAAGCCATATCCAGCTAAGCTTATCTGTATTGAACGGACATTTGTTTACTTTTGCTGTTGATGTTTTGAGCCTGGGAATCAAGCGAAAATTGAGTTGTTTTTTTTATCTACCCACAAAAAAAATGACAAGTTTTTGTGAAACACCCAATAATATCGACTTAAGGCTCCTACAAACAGGCGCGACACGCGATATAATCGCGCGCGACACAAAGGCACCGCTCGTTGCGCGACTGTCGGCGTTGGCGACTGACTGTCGCGTGTCACGCCTGTTTGAAGGAGTCTTTATGATAGAGTTTTAATATTCAAAAGAATATTAAAACTCTATCAAGAAGAAAGAAAGAAATAAGAATACAAGAAGAAGAAGAATACAATACTTTCACGTACAAAAATACGTGAAAGTATTGTATTCTTATGAGAATAAACCATAAAGTTATCTCAAGCCTCAAATTGTGAGTGATCACTTGTCTTGCATAATTTTAAGTGAACTTGATATAGAACTACCATAGTGAATCTTAATCATTTTTAAATTAATTAGTCGCCTTTATATTAGACAGGACTTAAGATTGTCAACTGCAGAATAATATTTGAGTGAGTTTATTCATGTATATTTATTTGTACTTATATTTATATGTAATTAGGTATATATTATTATCAGTTTTAATAGGTTTATGCGTATCTTTATATTTAAAATATTTATTCCTCAATGTTCATGATTGCACCTACCACTGTTTGTCTCTGCATCATCCAAAGGTTGACTGGTAGGAAATGCCTATGGCATTAAGTCCGCCTGTGTACATTTATGTGCTTGAAGTATTAAATAAATAAATAAGCCCCTCTTCTCTCCAAACGATACGCTTGGTCTGTCAAAACACACGAGAAAAATTATGACATTTATACAGGGTGGCTGGCACATCGACCCTCAATTTGTTACCATTGATTCAGTAGGTACACAACTACACACGCCAGCACATCAACCTACCACAATCTGTCAGATTTTCCCAATCAACTTTGAACCTTATGCTTTAGCGATAAAGTTGAAAATCTATTAAAGAAATCTGACAGATTGTGGTAGATTGATGTGCTGGCGTCCGTACATTCTGGAACCTCTGCGTTGAAATCTTTGGTAGTTTATTTTTATAAAAACTGCTGTTCCATACATTTTGACCGCGTAGGTATTGCACTTATCTATAAAAAAGCAGTTTTTCAGGGAAAAATAATGTGGATCACATAATGAAGTTCATAAAAAAAATCTCCCAAGACATTAGTTTTTATAAGGCATTTTATAATTAACTATCTTTTACAAGTGAAGCGCGCGCCCGCTTCGTCAGATAAAAATACTGTACGTATTATAGCCATCAAGGAATAACACTCAAAACTGGAGCTATTCTGATTTTCAACGGTACCTTACCGGTAACTGTACCACGTCAATGCCGACTGTCGCTGAAAACTAGCGCTCTGTCTCGCATAGGGTCTTAGCATTATGCTGAGCGATGGCTGTAAGTTTTGCGTGGATATGACGCATACGTAATTATATCCCCCAACTTGTTATTGAAGTGAAAACTTCTTTAGCGGCGTTGTACACTTTTTTGTAATGGGTAAAAAATGTTAAGCTCGCGTCAGGACACGTGACCTGATCGAAAATTCGTAAGACGGACGGATGGCCGTAGCTGGTACCGCGCGTGTTTTGTTTATAAGACGATTCACAAAATACACACGTAATTGTTCAAGTTTTCACTTCTGTCGGCGCTCCCGGAGTGCCACTGTTTCTTTTTTGGTGTTCTTTCTCTGCGTCATGTTTACAGCGAAAAACGTCTTTTCTTCTTCTTTCTTTACCTCCTGCCCGTCTACCATCCTCTCAAGAGCGTAACAGGTTATTGCCACTCAGGACGACAGGCCTTAAAAATTACATAGCCCTTTGAACAAGGTTTTACAACTTCGAAATAAAGGAAGTCATACTCTTTACATCGTCAGACCATACAATACAATTTTTATCACCGGCCTGTTTACGGCTGGGGTTTGAAATCACTTGCGACTGAATAGGAAGATACAAAAGGAACACTTTGGAAGACATACAAAAATTAATAGCCGTGTCTACAATGTAGGTCGTTACGTATTTAGGTATGTGAAGTCAGGGAGATTAATTGCAAAGCAAATGGTCATAAAAATTATCATCCTTTGACAATGGCTATGTCACGGTGATGTGAATTTGTTTAAGGCGAAAGCGCTAAGGTAGCCCGCGAAATTCAAATTTTCTTACGTTTTTGCAATTTGCTGGTCAGTATTAAATTGTACGTTGATTAATATATGATTCGCGGCCGTAACAAATATGTATTTACAGAATTATAATCATTAAAGTCATCAACACAACTCTCTAAGACCACGTAACTCCAAAGTATAACTGTTTCATGAAATCGTCATTCAAACAGGAATCTGATACAGATATTCTATTTCACGAAGTCCGTTCGGCTTTGATTGTAGTAGTGACGTATCCCGACAAGCACGCTCCCACGGCGGCTGCCCCTTACTGCCGTCGCATGAGGCTATTTCCGCGAATGTGTACCGTTTTACTTCACCCATTGTTGAGTCTCTGTTGACCACAATGTGCATGTGCACGCTTGACAACATTCATAGCCAAACGGACTTCGTGACATAGAACATCTGTATCAGATTCCTGTTTGAATTTCTCCACTGCGCAAGCAACTTCTCTTCGGACTTGTGGAAAGTACAATAGTATGGTAAAATGATCATTACATCTCTCAAGTTCATATTACCCTATTGAATGACCGTTTCATGAAATCATGAACAGACACCCACTATTTGGCGCACAGCTACGAATGCAACGGCTAAAAAGCGGACACAGCTTCTTGAAATCGACAGCGTCTCTGTCGGGAAATCCGGCCGACGTCCGTTGCAAACTGTGTCAGGATACTCTTACCCCTCCTACTCACCCACCAAAGGAGCATCTCCCTGCAGGGTGTAACCTTCCGTGGCCCACTTGGAAGTCTCTGAACCATCTCCGGACACAAGTGGGAAGATGTAAGTACAACCTGGTAAAGTGGGGCTACCTTGACGGAACGGCAGAAGGTTGAGATTGCGGAGCTATGTCACAAACCATGCTCCACCAGGAGGTGGAGCATGGTTTGTGACACAGAGGGCAGGATAGGAATCCTGCCCTCTGTGTCCCAAAACATTCAGTCAAAGTGACCTCTGCGCTGCCACCGACAACGCCGTGGAAGTGGCAGTTTTGGGAAAACAAGATTTAAAATGCACTCGTGCCAGTGACACGAAGAAGAAGATTGTACTTTTCAAAAACCTAAAAACAGCCATCCCTACTGCTAGTATCTTACGCAATTACCTACCAGTTTTGTCTTGTCTATCCATCGTAAATTGAAGCTACTGAAGGTCGGAGGGTGTCTCGTAATTTGTCCTTTGAGCCGCGTCGTTACTTTCCAATGGAGTCACCCACATCAAAGTAATCGGTGTCTATTCAGTTGGCGAGTCGTGACGTCAGCATGTAAGTCAATATGGATTGATATCGTCTCATCATGAAAATTATATCAATCCATATCAATTGACGTTAAGGGGCTTACAGGACCTAAACGCAAAAAATGCAAGTTTTAGAAGCAATAAAAGCATAATTATGATCAACTACAGTAAACAAAATCAGAAAAATATATGATATTCTTCAGGATATATGCTAGGTAGATACTGTGTTGAAAACATAATACAACTAATTTGATACAATAGAAAAAAATCATGAAGATACCTCTAAAAACTTTCTTTTTGCAATAAAAACCATACTAAACCAATCATTCTGATTTAGTCAGATTATTCTACAAGCAACATACTAAAACCGTTTTAATGTTTTACTCCAAATAATAGATTTTTTGTAATTAAATAATTGCTTCATATTTTGCAATAAATTACCAGGGTTGTGTCATCGCGCTTCTCTTTCTTTTCTATGCAGTCCGACAGTGACCGTGCTTTAAGGTCATGTAAGCCCCTTAAGTTATGAATGTGTGGTTGGTAAGATTTGGCAATGATATTATAAACTTTATTTGATTAGGTTTAAAGGAGAAATGCAAATAAAATGGCGATAGAGACTATAGCTAAAATTAATCACGATGAAAGT
Source organism: Luperina testacea (assembly GCA_927399505.1). NCBI lineage: Eukaryota > Metazoa > Arthropoda > Insecta > Lepidoptera > Noctuidae > Luperina > Luperina testacea. The sequence continues at coordinate 6,012,117 of OV656777.1, read as the reverse complement.
AAAGACGAAAAAAATTATCTTCTTTGGTGGCCCAGTGGTAACGGACGCGACTTACGAGTTGTAGGTCGTGGGTTAAAATCCAAGCAAGCACTTTACTTTGTGTAAATTATTTCATTACCAGTGCTCTCAAAACGGTGAAGGAAAACATCGTGAGGAAACTGGCATGTCCTAGAACCAAAAATTCACATGTGACATCTGCTAACCCGCACTGAGCGCGTGTGGTAAATTACAGCCCAATCCCTCTCTTAGAGAGGAGGCCTGTATCTCAGCAATGGAAACATTATAGACTGGTTATGTAACTTCAGGCATTATGTGAGTAATGGAACGCGCCTGAGGCGCCATAACGAGAGATAAAAGAGTGCTTGTAAAGAATGGCCACATTATATAAGAAAACCTAAGAATTATTAATAAATTTGTTATTATTTTACCAGTGTAGTTTTGTATTGCATTAACACCCTTTATAAAATTCGAATTGTCATCAAAAAGGTAAAAGCTGCGAAAAGAGCCTCGCATTGTAAAAAATGCTTCCATTTCATATTCCATATTTTAATTATACCTTGAATACATTTTGAATTCTCTTTTCTGTTTTCGATTCAATAAGCTATACGAGTATTCGAACGAGTAATTACTGTCCCTCACGGTGCATGAAAATTGAGTCTATTTCTTATTTCATTCAAAATAATTCGGGACGAAATAGCCTCCTGGACTTTGTGTGGTGATGATTACGCTGTCAACCCTGTCTGGTCAACCCCTGAGTCGCATGTATGGTTAACGTGCGTGGCCCTTCGCCGGACCCGTATCCCTGGCTTATAAGAGAAGCTTTCTCCCCTTGCGTATGAACCAGGAATAGGGTGTTTTGCGCGGTGCTCGATATTTGCGCTTCCGTAAAACCTTTCACCTTCAGGGAGTGGACCTGTGACAGCGACGAATTGGAGGAGTATATACCGGAGTATAACTCACTCAGTGCAAACGCCACGTCCATCGAATTGCGGTGTGTGCAAAGCAACTCCTGGGTGATGCCAGTCACCAAGTTTGGACGGGTATACCTTAATTCAAAAAGGTTCTGTCCGTCTAAAAATGGAAGCTGGTTAACGTCTCCGATGAGGACAATCTCGCTTGCTCCGGACAACTTTACTGCCATAACTATGGCCCCAAAATAGTTCATGAGAGCCTCATCTAGCGTGAGACGGTAACATTTCTCTTGATGTCTGAACCCGTTGGCTAAGATTGAGGCCATAGTGTGCAACTTTGTTTTCACTCGGTCTCCTAAGCGGTGCGCAAGCTTCTCCCTGAGATCTTTCCGCGTGGTGGGTTACGACCCACTCCCTTTCACTGAGAGGAGGCCCGTGTCCCAGCAATGAGAACATCACAGTCTGTATGCTTTGATATGACTGAGTTCATTTTTGTATATGTAATTCTCAATACTCAATATCTTTATTGCTTTACCATAATTTGTACTTAGGTGGTAACTATAATATAATTTAGATCATTATGAACCCTGTAGGGCACAGCAAAAGGGTAGGAGAGGGGAAGCCCTGTTTTAGGAGATATTTAATCATTATTTTTGTTATATTATTTAGTAAGAATTACCGTATCTTTAATATATTTATTTATTTTTCACTTATTTTAATACTTTTTTTTTGTTTTATTTATTTTTATCATTTAAATATTCATCTAAGGAGTAATAACATTTGTTTATCAGTGATTTTTTAATTTTTTTAATAAATATATTTAACTTTCTTCTTCCTTTATTAAGTCAGGTAGTTGGTTATATATTTTTATAGACATTACGTAGGGACTTGTAGAATGAATTTTTAGCTTGGATGTTTAGCCTAGATCTGTGCCTAAGTGTGTACTGTGATTGGATGTCTAATAATTGGGCCGAAAATAAAATATATCAAACAGTTGTGCCTACTTAATTTCCATTTACCCAATTTGTTCGGCAAATAAGGAATCATTTACTTTCATTTGATCTCCTATCTTTCATAAAGCGAAACCGATAAGTATCAGATAATACAGCATCAAAGGACCTTTGACACAAATGAATGCAGTCAATAGTCAATTGGGAATCACGGCATTACTCCGATAGAGTGATGCTTATTGATAGCAAATGATTGAATTGAACGTCAACGAGCTGTAATATCCAACTGGATTAATGAAATGCAGACCTTCTGATTTCAAACTAGGTGCATACTTAGCAAAATGTCGATTCTGCATTGTTGATTGATATAAAAAAAATCAGCTGTTCCCTACATTTTTAACGAGTTATGCGAACATGAATGTAACGGAACAGCTGATTTTATTTTCGCGATTTCAGGTTTGGTCCCATACTAAAAGTTGTTCATAATGATGAGTACAATCTCCCATTTCGATTTGTCGCATGTTTTCAAATTCACCCTCAATATCCGAGTCGACATTTATTCAGTTGCATCCGGCTAGACTGGAAGCCGACCCCAACGTAATTGGGAAAAGGCTAGGCAGATGATGATATCCGAGTCGAAATTGGTATCAAAATCGATTTTAGTATATTGTAACAGAGGTCCCGGCTTCCCACGGTTTTTACGACTTAACATAACAGAGATTTATTGAATAAGTTTAACATTAATGTAATATTTCGGAACATTATTTCTAAATGCCAGCCAGCGTCAGATATTGTACCTGGCATATGCTGAGCTGGACGCCCATTTGGTGCAACCATGAGACACACACCGCCCAGTAGTGATCGACCGTTATAGATGTTTATGAGCTAGTTGTCTATGGTTCAATTTATCTTTTTAATCTTTGTTATTTTTGTTTTTCACCTATTTGATGTTTTTAATACCTGTATTGTGTCTTTTGTTGCACTGAATAAACGTTTTATTTATCTATCTAAATGATGGCGGAAACCGCACAATATCCGTTGCGTGATTCAGAAGAACATCACAGTCCCACTAACACTAAAAGCAACTTTGATTTCTCATATGTACAAACTAGCTTCTGCCCGCGACTTCGTCCGTGTGAAATTTCACCCTTTCCTCCATTCACCATTTTAGGGGTGGAATTTCGAAAAACTCTTTCTTAGTGGATACCTCTTCACAAAGACAAACCCTCCAAATTTCATGTCTCTACGACCAGTTGTGGTTTAAGCTGTGCGTTGATAGGTATATCAGTCAGTCAGGACTTTGAATCTCTATTTATAAAATGCACAATAAATCCGAGTAAACGTGACATTTTTGTTGCGGAGTGTCGCTTACACTCCGCAACTAAAATGTCATGTTTACTCGGATTTATTGTGACACGAAAGCGCATATATGTATATTAAATACAATACTATAATGCGAGATGATCAAAATTTCCTAATATTTACAAGAAACTGGAGTAAGGTTAACAGCTAAACGCTAATTTAATTAACAGAAAAGATAGCTACATTCCTGGTACCCGACAACGGAGCATCCCTTCAGCCACGTGGCCTTCAATCCTTCGCTATAAATAGAAATACCGTCCAATGGCGCCGCATCCTTCCCTCGGGCGTCATATGGGAAGTACGCTAAGTTATTACCTTAAGGGAATGATTGGAAATATGTCCTTGAACTGCGGCGGAACGAAGGACCAATTGCTCTAAAGGATGGCGAAACTAATAAGAAAGTTTGTAAGTCTATTTGTTACCTCTTCACGCGCAAACGGCTGAACGGATTTGGATGAAATTTGGCTCACAGATAGTTTATAACCAGGATTAACACATAGGATACTTTTTAGGGTTTCGTACCCAAATGGTAAAAACGGGACCCTATTACTAAGACTCCACTGTCCGTCTGTCTGTCACCAGCTGTATCTCATGAACCGTGATAGCTAGACAGTTGAAATTTTCACAGATGATGTATTTCTGTTGCCGCTATAACAACAAATACTAAAAACAGAATAAAATAAACATTTAAGGGGGCTCCCATACAAAGAAACGTGTTTTTTTAGGCGTTTTTCCTTGTGGTCCGACTCGCACTTGGTCAGTTTTTTATCACCATATTCTAATGAGATCGAGACTTATGCCGGTGAAACCGCGGAGCACTGCTAGTGTAGTTATAATATGAATCACTCTCTTAGGTAACCCCTAACCCCAATTAGGTTAAGAACCATTAAAAGCATTACTCTTAAGATAACTTGTGAAGAACTTAGTAGGAAATATGGTTAGGAATAGCTTTCAGTCTATACACACAAAATCAGCCAAAATTATTCCCACTGCTGGGACACAGGCCTCCTCTCTGTGAGATGGAGATGGCTGTAATCCACCACGCGGACCCAGTGCGGGTTGGTAGATGTCACATTATGTCTTCGAATTTTTGGTTCTAGGACATGTACGACCTTACAGCTTGTATCCTACTCGTGCCCTCGTGTCACGAGTAGGATACGAGCTGTAAGGTCGTGGGTTCGAGCCCAGGCTTACTTTGTGTGAACCATTTTATCACCGCTGCTCTTAAAACGGTGAAGGAAAACATCGTGAGGAAACCGGCTTTTAGTCTAACAAGATGCGGATAGACCATTTTACATGAAGCAACTGTAATCTGACATCTACATCCCAATCATTGGATACTTAACATCGTTATCAACAGGTTAAACGAGATATCGTAGGTCATTTCGGGCGTCTGACTGTCATAGATATTTCTATGAATATCGAAACCATAATACCTACGTAACGAAAACGTTACCGAATTAAAGATAGTACAAAAAAACAAGACAGAAAACAACTGACTAACACTTATAAACGTAAAGAAAACAAGCTAAGATTAAAAAACATATACTACTAACTATCCAGCGTAACCACGACCTCAATTAACATTTTACAACTATAAACAAAAACAAACGAAGCATTTATCTACGAAAACAAATGGTAAACTACTTCAAAGTCCTGAACAAAAACTGGTTTTAAAAACGTTTTTTGTAGGTAAATATTTTATGCATTTTATCGGCGTAAGAGCCAAGACCCAAGAGGGTACGCCACAGCAATATGTGTGCAATGCACTTGACTGTGAAAGCGAATGGTGCTCGCTGAAAGCTAATAGAGGTCAGGGCTGCTAGTCACGTTTGTCTATTTTATTTGGAGCTCGCTTTTATGAGGCTGCAAATCTTGTGAAATTTATGGTTGTGTACAAATTAAAGTTCTCAAATCTTTAGTCGAACTAACATAATATTATACACGTTTTTCGCAGGGATTTCGTTAAGAGCATCTTTGTAGTGAGCGTTTGTCTGGCTTGTGTGACAATACGTTGACGTCGTGTTGTCGTCACGTTAACACTGCGTAGATGCTGAGCAAATATTTTGTGCATTTTGTTTTCATGAGCATAGAGGGTACGCCACATCAATATGCTTGTAATGCACACACTATGAAATCGAATGGGGTTCGCTGAAAGCCGCATTTGCCTATTTTTTTTTTTGAAGCTTACTGTTTTGAGGCTGCGAATTTCATGAACGTTATTTAGCCACCAACTATATAATGTACAGACGCCAGCACATCAAGTTACTACAATCTGTCTAGTTTCTTTAATAGGTTTTCAACTTTATCGCTAAAGTATAAGGTTCAAATTTAATTGGGAAAATTTGACAGTTTCGGGTAGCTTGATGTGCTGGCATCTGTACAACGTGTAATAATGAAATAATGTGATAAGTCCGCGGGATTGTCCGAAAGGGTTACCGCTGGCCCGGAACATAAACGGCTAAGGACGGAACACGGATGGGTTTTAGTCAATAAGAGTCTGACACTCTCTTCTGCTCCACCCAGAGCGGGAGGGGTCATTTGATGATTTCACATCCCGGAAAAAAAAAGGGGAGAAGGCTATTTATACCTTAACCTTTTGTGGACGTGTGATTCCAAAAATAGTACAGTAACCGTTATTGTTAGCTGGTTACCGGGTAAGTCTATTTTAAAGCTTTTCTATTTATAGTTTACATCAACCGGGGTTGGCTATAATCTGTCATTGGTTTAAATGTTAATGTAGGTTATTAAATAGGCATATTAGTATGACCAAGGGATATCGTATTACCCAGTCACTGGGTGGTGGAGGTCAGATAGACAGTCGCTCCATGAAAAATATTGGTACTCAGCTACATCCGGATAGATTGAAAGCTGACCTCAACATAGTTAGGAAAATCTGGGCGGATTGATTGAGGTAAATTACCATAATATTATATTACTACCATTTACAATTTTACAATAGGTATTAGTACTTTCTTTAAGAGCGTTTACGCCGTACAGCATTTCATACGAACTTTGAACCCCTTGTTTATTCATTTCGAATAACAAGGGCTTGAAAGCTTGTATGAAATGCCGTACGGCGTAAACGCTCTTGAATCAGCTACTATGGTGATCTTATATTTAAAATTGCTGAAAAATTCGATTCGCAGATTTTAGACGTCCATCCTAAAGCGACTATCAAACTGCATCGCGCTCCGCGACGGAGCGGAGGGCATAGCAAACACTGCGCGGGGAGCGCGTTCCGCGCGCAGATTGTGTTTTCTATACAAAGTCAAATCTGCTCGCGCTCGCGCTACGCGACGGAGCACAGTACAGTATGATAATTGCCTAATCATTGATTCATTTCCCAATGATATAATATCGTATCACATTGATATTTTTCAGCAAATAGTATTAGCGTTTCAATTTTGAATGTAATCTTTTTATTTTTTTATTTTATCGTGTTTAGATATCGACTCATCGCGTCTGCGGAGTTTAGCTAGCCAATTTAAAATAACCCTGTATTTATTACAGTACAGAGATTATTAGATCAGTATTAACATGATTGATTGCATAATTATCAATTTGTTACTTAAGATATTTGTCAACAGTCAAGATTCTCCGCAAAAACTGGTTTATTTGTCCTTACTATTTTTAGTGGCAGCCCTGAGATGAGACATCGGGCATAATACATCGAAATTTCACGAGTGCCATCTTGCTGTATTGTAAGTAGGTACCTACCAATGCAGCATGTATTTTTACTCGCATAAACTTCAATTTGTTAGCTTCGAACGATGGTTGACTTTGATTTGAATCGGAAGCTAGTAAGTAAACAACAAAGTATGCAGATTTGATTGAAAACTCAAGGATGAATGGAGTTTATTTTTAGCAACAAGAATGATTCATTCAACATTTAGCGTCAGAGTGCAATGGACCAGTGGAGAGCAGGTCGCCTAGTAGTAACAGCCCCGACTTAAAAGTTATGTCGTACTTTGTCTAATTTATTTCATCACCATTGTTTTCAAACGATGAAGGGAAACATAGTGAGGAAACCGGCATGTTCTTGTCTAAAAATTCGAAGACATGTGACATCTACCAACCCGCACTGCGCGTGGTGGATTACGACCCACTCCCTCTCACAGAGAGGCTTGTGTCCCAGCGTGAGAACATTGTAGGCAGAGTTTGCTGAGCTCAAGCAATTTTGCATCATACACTTGTTAAGAGGAAAATCGCACAATAATTGTTCTTGATTTCCTTTGCAACCCACAGTCACATAATAAGATCACACAGACAAAGCTTGATATAATCGGCTTCTCGCGGCACGTACGCAAACGCGTCGGTGTGATATTTAGGTATGCACCAAACACAACAACGCGATTGCATAAAGATCCATTTCTGTACAACATCTAACTAATCCCGTTCGTAACTAAATGTCACCTGAAATCACATTCCTGGCTTCACAAGTTTGACCTAAATACTCGAAATGTCAGACAAATCTGGTTGATGGGTTAAATAGCCATAAAGATAATCTTGCCCTTTTAAACGTTACGAAATAGCCTGTCAATAGTGTCAGCTAGTGAGCCAGAAAGTTGGAGAACACTCTGTCAAGTTGGAGCCTATAAATCAGCGGAGAGACGGATGGGTCTAATGTCGGAAAGAGTGTTGGGTAAAGATGCGAGCACATGAGGCCCGGTAATGTTGATTTGAATTAAAAATAAGAGATAATTTTCAAGTTATGGAACAACAAACTGTATGTCATACTTAACAAAGTTCAAATTCTATTGCAAGTAAAACTTATTAGGACTTTTGTTACAAATGGTCACTCAAAGATAGACTTAGAATACATTCCACTAACCTTCAAACAGACACGACACGCGACACAAAGGCACCGCAAGTCGCGCAACGAACGATGCCTTTGTGTCCCGCGCGATAATATCGCGTGTCGCGCCCGTTTGTAGGAGCCTTAAGTGGCGATGGAATGTAAATTATCTGAGATTATGAACACTGATATAGTAATACTTCTACATAGAAAACAATTGAACATAAATAACTTGGCCTATTTTTTAACGTGGCAGTGCTGCCAGCCTTTTGAGCACTTTTCACGTTGACAGCGATGCGGACGAATTTTTTGATGGTTTAACTAACTCTTTAGACCTTTGTATCCTGCTTATGCGTATGAAGTTTCATTAAAATCGGTTCATTCATTTCGAAAAACAAGGGCTTGAAAGTTTGTATGAAATGCCGTACGGCGTTAACGCTCTTAAGATATGCCATGGCTAACTGATCACTCGGCCCACTTTTCATCCTGCGCCGTCATGCCATCTCATGACTGCGTCAGTGAGCGGAGTTCGCGCAGCTGAATTTTGGGCCAAAGATGTTTGTACTTTTTGCCATCACGCTAAGAATAAAAAAAATGCATAGCTTTTTTTTATTCATATCTATAAGAGGCTATCGTATCGAAAAAGACACATTTAGGTAACCTGATTTGCCTGAAGAATAGCGGTCATCTATTCGATTTAAACTGACAAAATTTTCAGGTTTTAGACTTGTGAATAACGTTTAGAGAACTCCTACGATAACAATGATTGATGTTCGATACGGTACGGAAGCGTATCGATTGGTTGTGAATAGCTAAGCTAGTCAGTTAGCCATGGGATATGTGATCACTATAAAATACAATTAACGAACTACTTATTATAATTAACTCCCTAATATACCCTTGCCCTAACATTTCAGGAGAGTTGCGTAAAATAGCACAAACGTAGTGATGGATCGAAATGGACGCGTTTCAGTGGCTCGACGTACGCAGTTTATTTACGTTCGATACGGTTCGGTGGCAATATTTAGATACACGATTTATTGAGCGTCATATTGTTGTTGTATTTTAAGTAGATCGATGTGATTTTGAGGGTTTAGTAAAAGAGCATTGTGCAATTCACACTATATATTTTTTTAAAAAGATTGTTTTCAATGATGCTCGGTCTAAAACGTTAGAATATATTGTAAGGGACCGGTCGGTGGTCCCGACGGTCATTTGTATATCTTTGACCGTCATTACGGGTCTTCAGAAGTCCGAAAGTTTGAGAATCAGTCTTACCAAGGGGTATCGTATTACCCAGTAACCGGGTTGTAGAAGTCAGATGGGCAGTCGCTCCATGTAAAATACTGGTATTTAGTTGCAACCGGTTGAACTGGAAACTGACCTTAACATAGTGGGGAAAAGTCTAGGCAGATATTGAAAGGGTTCAGATGTTGAATGGAGTTTTCAAAATGGAAGAAAAGAGAATTTAATCCAATCTAACTAGCCTGAATTTGCCTCTATCTACCTTTTCCACACAATTCTGTCTTTTGCTAGTACCAGCCAGACCTTCCGGTAGAAATCAAACTCGTCCCGCCAATTTCACCGTGGCCTGCCGCAATGACGTCGTGCGTTAATTAGGACCCAATCGTTGGTTCTTTTCGCCCATTTCTCATCTGACATACGACAAACATGTCCAAATATGTAAAAAAACCGGCCAAGTGCGAGTCGGACTCGCGCACCGAGGGTTCCGTACAAACCTGCAAGGTTTACAAAGTTCGTTCATTACGACAATCGAGTCATAACTATGTGAAAATTTCAAGTACAGACGCCAGCACATCAACATACTACAATATGCCAAATTTCTTTAATAGATTTTCAACTTTATCGCCAACGCATAAGGTTCAAAGTTGATTGGGAATTTAAGGTTTTCGGAATTTTTCCTTTATGTGTGCTATAAAACGTTGCTTCATGCCAAATTTCAAGATTCTAGGTCGACTGGAAGTACCCTTTAGGTTTTGATTCCCTTGCGAGTACTTGCGAGTTTCAAAATATGCAGCTTAAATTGCTGTTTCTTTTGATTGCGTTGACATAGAAGTTTGATTTTGTTACAGCTTAAAGGTATTATAGACCTGAGTATTTGGTATGAATTTCAATTTAATACCTCTACGCGTTTATGAGGAAATGGGTAGTAAGTTTAAAATTATTAAAAAAATATATATTATGTGATGTAACTAAAAATTTATGGTTTTCGTAATTTTTCCTTTATCTATGCTATAAGACGTTGCTTCGTACCAAATTTCATGATTCTGAGTTCACGGGAAGCACCCTGTAGGTTTTGATTCCCTTGCAAGTGTCGAAAATTTGCGGCATAAACGGCTGTATCTTTTGATTGCGTTGGCTTAGAAGTTTGATTTTTTCACAGCTTCAAGGGACAGTAGACTTGAGTAATTGATATAAATTTCAGCTTCATACCTCCACGCGTTCCTGAGAAAAAGGGTCTTGACAGACGGACGGACGGACGGACAGACGGACAACAAAGTGATCCTATAAGGGTTCCGTTTTTTCCTTTTGAGGTACGGAACCCTAAAAACAATAATGTTTTTAAATAAAACGAAGATATGTTTAATTGACTTTTGGTTTAGGTCTTTATTTATTTTTATTATTTGATCTGGTCTATATTCTGTCTCAAATCACTTTATCTTTCTAGAGTTTCGATAAAAAATCTTAATTTTAAGATGAGCCCTCTGTACTTCTTCATCATTTCAGCCGAAAGACCTCCACTGCTGGACATAGGCCTCCCCCAAGCACCTCCACTTCGACCGGTTCTGTGCTTCTCGCATCCAACGGGTTCCTGCGGCCTTCACTTCTTATTCACGTTTATTTTCGTCCATCGTATCGGCCGCAGCTAATAACCTTCTACTAATTCAAAACAAAGCTATTGTTAGCATCAGGTTCATAGGTAGGCCGGCGATCGTATTCAGATCATTCATTCATCATTTACTAGTTCAAGGGTTCGTTCATGAACTTCTGACAGTTCGAGATCGAATTGAATGGTTCTGCAAAGTCAACGATCTGGTGGCTATTGTTATTTCAACCTTGGTTGGCAAATATTATGCTAAATATACCTAGCAGGTATAAACTGTTTGATTTACTAACTGTAGGTACAGTGATTTCGAGTGACTATATTATAATCATTCATGTCCAGGGTTAGTATGTGTAGAAACAGTATAGATAAGGACCTTGCTGATGCGATGTATGCTACCAAGACCTACTTGGAAATAGCCGCGAAAATGTTTCTATTTTAATGCCCAAAAGAAGAAAGAAATGAGTTTGTGTGTATGTATGCCATTTGACACACATAGAAGTCTCTCTCAACTCAACAGTTTGTTATACTTCATAAAAGAAAGCTTGATCTCTGCGACAGCTGTCAGTAAAATCACGCCTATGAAGTCCTGAATTTCATAATAGACAGTACCTGTCAATGTCATAATTTTATTGTATATTTAATATCATAACATTATTTACATTAGTACATACTTGATCTAAAATAATAGTGAATAAAAAATATTTTAAAAAAATTCAAATATTCTTTTAATTTAGAAACGTTTGTAATTAAATTAAACCCAATTATACATTACATTAGCATCGATAATAGTAAGAAACGTCAATAATTTCTATCGACAATTTTTTATATCCTGGCTAGGAATGTCAGTTTGACATATTATTGTGTCGCAGAGATCAAACTGTCTTTTATGTAGTATAAAAAAGTTTATCTGACTCACTTTCAAAAACTGACAACTGTCAGTACAAAAAGGAAAACAAAGAAACTTGACGTCATTCACTGAAATCTCAACAAGAAATGCAAATACTTTGCTCAATTTGATATTTCTCCTTCTGCATAATAAAGGTATTACTTTCCTTCCCTAAACGCTTTGAAATTAATTTTGTTTAATATAGCAAAGTTCGTAGAAGAAATTCTTTCATTACTCCATGTTGGCAGGTGAGTTGGCACTGGCGTTTAATATTTATTTGATTGTTTTAAGTTAATAACTGTATTGTTTGTGTTTTTTATTACGATTTGTCTGGAAGTTGGGTTTGTTTTCATTCTCTGTGGGGTAATTGCGTAACACACTAACAGTAGAAATGGGTTTCATTTTGACAGTTCAACTACATTCATTGCGTTATTTACGTTGTTGAGCTGACAAATTTTCGAACATATGAAGCAATGAATAAGCATTATCCTTTAAAATTATCAGATTGTCATTAATAATGTGTAACGAAATTAGGGTGCTGTTTCGGACTAAGAAAATCATTGGATAAATTATTGGTTGTTGTGAATGGTAGTTCATTAACATCATCATCATTTGCAGCCTTGTTCCACCCACTGCTGAGTATGATTCCTCCCTTTTGTGCCATGCTTCCCTGGTATGTGCGAGTCACATCCTGATCTACCCCGCGATCTTCTGTAGGTCGTCCACCCATCTGACTATTGGTCTGCCAATGTATTATACAGATTCTCGGGAACCATTCCGTTAGAGCTATAACCACGTCTAGGCAATGGTATTTAGGTACTTCTTTTTTTGTTTTCTGTCTGGCAGTACTAGTCACGGCTTTTACATAGTGTTCTCGACTTGCCTGATAAAAACTTGGTGCTAGCATTGTTTTGTAGAAATAATAATTCATCGAAGCGTTCCTTACGGTAGGAGCGATGGCAGACCAACCACCAGATGGATCGATGACCTACAAATGATTGCAGGGGAAGACCTAGATGAGACTCACCAGGGAAGCATGGTACAAAAGGAGGAGGTCTATACTCAGAAGTAAGTGGAACAACGCTAAATGCCAATCGCGTTCTTTACGACTTTGGGCCTGTACAAAGATCAATTCTGGCTTTAAGTCTGATCTGTATATTATTATAAAGTCATAAAGTCATGGATAAATAGTATAACAGTATCCAGTTCATAGATAGATAGTTTTTTGTATGCACCTTCTTTGATAAAAAAGACGGCGTGTGCTTATGACCACACGATAGAAGAGCAACCTTACTACTGCAGCCGAGTATACGCGATTCAACGCCGAGTATTGGCTATTCAGCGTCACCGACCGAACTGGAGCCGAGTATATCCCATTCAGTGTCACCCGAGAGTGACGGTTCAGTTTCGTTCACTGTTCAGAAAGAGCGCAAAGTGTGCGTAAAGATGTTTTCACTTCAATAAACCTATTTTTCTTTCTTTCTTTTTTATAAATATCAAAAGATACACACCCTTGCACAAGTTAGACTACCGCGTCCGCAATTTCTGTCCACGACAATGATTTGTTACGCTTCTTTTGTCTGAAATTGTGTTTCCATTTGAATAAATACTGGAAAGATGGCGTCGCCGGGAATGTTCTCGAGGTTATGTCGATCGTTTCAAGTGACAGATTCGATTTATTGTGACCTGAAAACTATTACACGTAAATCGAGGTGAAAGGAATTTATTGGACAAACGTAAACCTTGTTTCTTCAAGAATGGATTTGATTGGATACTTTAATGTAGGTACTAGCTGTTTCCTGCGACTAATGTATTTGTAATTTAATTTTGGTGTTGTTGCAATAGTGAAAAAACCTTACAAATATTCAGGTTAAAAATTGGCCTATGTCGTCCTCCTGGTCTTTTTTTTTTCAGGATGGGAAATCATCAAATGACCCCTCCCGCTCTGGGTGGAGCGGAAGGGAGTGTCAGAATCTTACTAACTGAAACCCACCCGTGTTCCTTCCTTAGCCCTTTATGTTCCGGGTCAGCGTTAACCCTTTCGGACAATCCCGCTGACCGGACAATCCCGCTGACTGTCTTCTTAGTCTGAGGCTACCTTTTTGCATTTCATTACCATCGGTAGCGTAAGGTCAGCTGAATTAAGTAAAGTAAGGGAAATTAATTGATAAGCAGTCAGTCTGCGCCTTTTCCCAAATAATTTATGGGACGCATGAAGAAGCCTCCTCGTGTAGCGCAGTTAGTTCCGCCAGTGACTCAACTGAGCCGAGCGCTCGGCGCATCCTGGACAGTCACACCCAACACCTTTTTGACTGGCCCATTCTTCCCTTGCGGTGGTAGGACTATCGCCCGCCTGGTTTACGACCACCCTCCCACCGGAATCAGCCTGCACAAGCAGCCTGCTGTGTTTCGTCTATGGGAGTTCCAGTGCCTTAGGCAAATTCAGGGCACGCTCGTTCCATCATAGAGCTCATCCATCGCTTTCCATCAGGCGTGATCGAGGTCAAGAGCGGACTCATTCAGAAATAAAAAAAATATGTTGGGGTCGGCTTCCAGTCTAAACGGTTGCAGCTGAATACCAGTATTTTACATGGAGCGACTGCCTGTTTGACCTCCACAACCCAGTTACTGGGTAACACGATACCCCTTGGTAAGACTGGTTGTCAGACTTTCAGGCTTCTGACGACTCGTGACGACTGTCAAAGATCCAAGAATTGCACCCGGGACCAACGGCTTAACGTGTTGTCCGAAGCACGGAGCGGTCTCGGTATGTATAGATGGTCACCCATCCACGGACCAACCACGGCAAGCGTAGCTTAACCTGATCGATCGACCCATGCGGCTGTCATTACTTAGCCATGAGCCCCTCTCAATAAGTAATTGGACTATTACCTTAATTTCTCCATATTATTATGTTCTAATCACAACTGTCAAGAGTGACAGTTGTATGAAATGACTATGACACAAAAAATTGATGTCAATTTGCTAAACAATTTTCACGGCTGCACTTTTGCATTTCCATTAGTGTGAATACTCTCAACGATGTTCTCAGTACATTCTTGCTTCGATACTTTCCGATACTAACAGGATATAAGAAAAGATATAAGAAAAAAAAAAGATTTTGTACCTATTTTTAAACTTTAGATTGTTATGTATTGTGTAAAGTGCTTTGTATTTTTTAAGTTTAGATTTTTAAGTATTAGCCGTAAGTTGATTTTTCATTTTATTTGGTAGGTAGGTATGTGTTTGCAAACCACTATTGTATTGGGGTAATCCTATAAAGATAGTGTGTTTAAGTTTGATAATAAATAAATAAACAAGCTCAAAGATTAACAACAAATTTACATTATTTCTACTGCCATTACTTCCAACTACTCTTATTTCAAAAGTCTTCAACATTTTTGCTCTTTTCTTTGGTCCCTGCAACAAGTCTAGTGGTCAGTATACAACCGATTTTTATTTTATTTAAGAACTGCAGAAACTCTGTTTAGAAAGAATTTTTCTCTCGCTTCCAGTTTCATTCCTAGTAGTTGCATTTAATGTTATACTTTTTAAGTTAGTTGCAATTGCAGGGTTGGTGGAGTTGAAATGAAGTGGGGTTGAACTATAGAAGTTTTAATAGTTTTTAAAGATGTGACTTTTTGAGTACGAAAAAAAAAATGTTCATAAGGTTTAATAGGTCCTTGTCCACAGGCAACGATATAAAGGTAAATAAATCAAATTGAAGTCTCAAACCAACTTCCGATATCAAAATATCACACTTTCACTTTCACTTTGCGGGACACTTAACGACCCTCGACGTAATAACAATAAAACTTCTATTGTGTCTCGTTCAGTGTCCTTCAGTGTATTATTAATGCCAAGTACAGACGCCGTCACATCAAGCTACCCGAAACTGTCAAATTTTCCCAATCAACTTTGAACCTTATGCTTTAGCGATAAAGTTGAAAATCTATTAAAGAAATTTGACAGATTGTAGTAGCTTGATGTGCTGGCGTCTGTACACCGAAGCTATATTATGCGTAAGGAAGACAGAAGTAATTCCTTCTACCTAGCCTTTTCCAAACTAATTTTGGTTTCTAATCGGATGCAGCTTAATACCAGTATTTAACATAGAGAGACTGCCTATCTGACCTCCAGAACCCAGTTACGGGGTAACATGATATCTCTTGGTAAGGCTGGTTATCAGACTTGGTCTTCCGACAGTCGTCACGGGTAGTGACGACTTTCAAAGATCTAAGAATAACAAACACGACCAACGGCTGAACGTGCTTTTCGAGGCAAGACAGCAGCATATGTGCATATGGATAACCCCAAGGCTCTGTTTTTTAAACAGTAAAATTGAACAAAGTGCGTCGAACAAGAAGAAACAACACTATTAAACGATCTCTCATTCAACCTCGATACTTTCTTCCTCTTACGTCAAACTCCCCCCCCCCCCCCCTCCCTTCACCCCCCTAATTGTATCTCATCAAAGCCATTAGGGTGTAAACTTTTTATGACGTTAATACAATTCAGGGCAAAAACATGTAGTCACTTTGCAAAATTCAAAAACGACTTTCCTTGTTCAGTTGATATAAGGAGGGGTTTGAAAAGGGGGAAGGGTGTCAGAAAAAATCATGATTAATGACGATGGCAGGGATGGGATAATTTGACAATCATGTGTATTTTTTTTTGTGTTTATTAATAATTAAATCAATTATTAAGCACTTAAAAAATACATGTGATGCTGGGAAGAGAGGAGGAGCGGTAGCCTAAAAATCATCAAGGGAGACGGGGGAGTATAAAAGTGGTCCAAAAAACATTACTCGGTTAAAGGATGGCCTGTATATGTTTGCTCCTGACTGTACCCGTTAACATTTTATCGTGAAACCCAAGTGTCGTGTTCAAGGAGTTTTTGTTAGGACTTTTATTATCAAATTAAATGGTCCTTTCTAGTCTATCTACTCAATCGATGTTTTAAGACACTTTTTAAATAAAGAACGCTGTGACGTCTATTTGAATACTTAAAGAATTTGTTTTTATTTCTCAAGGAAGAAATAAAAACAAATATCTATGACATATATTACTAGCTGACCCGGCCACGCGTTGCTGTGGCTAACGTTTTTGTGCAATAAAATAATATTGCGATTATAAATGGAGATGTGAGGTATCCTATCTTTCAAGTTGGATCAACTGCACACGGTGTACAAATTTGATTAAAATCGGTTAAGTAGTTTAGGAGTCCATCGCGGACAAACATCGTGACACGTAATTTATATATATTAAGATATGTATATCTATTGGGTGCGCTTCGGGAGGTCTTTTTACAAATGCTTTTGCCTAAAGTAGACAGGCAGCTTAGTAGCCCGTTCACGACGTGACATCTTATTGAATACCTAAATAAAACCGCCAATACAGCGCTGAGCCCAGCGTTGAAATTACAACAGCGTGTTTTCATTTAGACATTCCTTTAGATGTCGCCAAATATTAGTGAAAAAGGCTGTAAATCGCCATTTCGACACCACACCTATTCCTACGAAAATAAATGATTTAATAATGAAGATTAACTCATAAACCCTACCACAACATTCATCCTAAACCATGTTATGAGCCTAGGAAGCAAGGAGTTTTCTTCAACATTAGATCATAGGTCATTTCCTTTCTTTTGGACCTCGGTCACGCCTGATGGATAGCAATAGATGAAGTCTATCATTGAACGAGCGTGCCCAGAAGATGCCTGGCCGTCCCGCCGCCTCCTTCGCTAGCATGACTGCTTCGCAGAAGGAGGCGACTGTCCCCCACTCCCTCTCGCCCCGGACCATGGCTGACCATGAACCAGGCCCGGACGCGAGAGGTCGCCGCCGCTGCCAATCGCCTCAACGAGGACACGGCGGTGCTCCGCCCAATCGGGGCAGACCTCCACCGTGTCCTCTGGGCGATCCCGGCAATGGTAACACCCGGGCGTTTCCTCCCGCCTGATTATGTGCAGGAACCTCCCGAAACTTCCGTGTCCGGTGAGGACCACTCTCTCTGGTCGGGATATCAACCACGTGTGGATGCAGTACGTCGGGTAGTCTAGCAGTAAAAGGGCGATGGAGGTTGGGGATAGATTTTCCATTCGATAAAAGGCAGTATTCTAGTCTAAAATTAGTCTAAGGCAAGACATCATCTGCCTAGCCTTTTCCTAAATATGTTGGGCTCGGTTTCCAGTCTCACCGAATGCAGCTGAAAACTAATCTTTTACATGCAGCAACTGCCTACCTGACCTCCACAACCCAATTACTTCTGGTCAGACTTATTGCTTCTGACGACCCGTAACGACTGTCATATATCCACGAATGCCAACCGAGAATAACGGTTTAACGTGCTTTACGAGGCACGGAGGAGTCTTGGTATGTACAGACGCCAGCACATCAAGCTACTACAATCTGTCAAATTTCTTTAATAGATTTTCAACTTTATTTCTAAAGCATACGGTTCAAAGTTGATTGGGAAAATTTGACAGTTTCGGGTAGCTTGGTGTGCTGGCGTCTGTAGTTGGTCTGTCATGGTGTCACACAGCCATGGACAAACCACGGCAAGCGTAGCTTTACCTGAGCGATCGATATGTTCGGGTGTTATTGCCTACTTAGTCTAAATTAGAACACAAGTATAAGCATAATCAGCATATAAAGGCTCCCACTCCCATTGCTGGGACACAAACCTCCTCTCTGTGAAAGCGAGTGGGCCGTAATCCACCACGCGGGTCCAGTGCGGGTTGGTGGATTATTGATTGTGTATTTCGCCTCACTCAAATAACGCCTACGGCTATCCCTGGCTATCTAGCCAGGGATAGCCGTAGGCGTTATTAGACTGAGGCGACGGTGGTGACGCGTGACGTTAATATAAAGACCGGCTTATTTGCACCCTTTTAGATCAAGCCTGTTTGTAAAGAGACTAATTTTGGGTTAAATTAATATGAAACCAATAAAATATAGATGAAGTTTCTGTATATTTTCGGCATAAAATTGATTACCCGGTAAATGCCTCAAACGAAATTTTAACCAACTTCGAAATTACGAATTCACAATATTTTGTACTGTATCTAAAATTCTAGTTTCAACTCTTTATTAGAACCTAGTTGTAGTGGCAATCATCTTATAAATTGTATTAGTTTATTTATCTTTATGAGGGTCCCGTGGCTAAAGGTTGCATTTTATATATATAGGCCAGCCCGCGACTTCGTCCGCGTGAAATTTCGGCCCCCGACCCATCGCGTCGCATCGCATCGCTCACCCGCGTGCTACTACTCCGTTTTCGCTGGGCGTTGTTTCTGACGTTTTTTCCCTTTTGCTCGGCTCCTAAATGTCATAGCGTGAAATTAAATACCCTATAACCTTCCTCAAGAATTGGGCTATTAAATGCAAAAAGAATTTTTCA
The DNA here is from genome assembly GCA_927399505.1 of Luperina testacea. NCBI lineage: Eukaryota > Metazoa > Arthropoda > Insecta > Lepidoptera > Noctuidae > Luperina > Luperina testacea. Next base: position 5,992,961 of record OV656777.1, on the reverse strand, counting down.
AATCCAACTGGTAGGTCCAGAGATTACCCCCTACATACAAACTTATAAACTTTACCTCTTTATAAAATTAGTATAGATATAGATTTGTTTCTCTTATACTTACAATAATAACAATAACCACAAACAAGAAGTCACAGTACATCACAGAAAACATTATCATCACTCTCTTGCCCTTAGCACAATTTATTTAGGATCGGGGCAACATGCCTTGTTCATCCTTATATCTCAGAAAACATACATTTCCAATTACTACACAAAACGCTACCAATCTTCACAGAATTATATTTGTATTATACCTGCTACTATAATAGTGTTTCACGACTCACAAGGGGCCCCAAGGGTCCATACTGTGAGCAAACAGGAACATCACCAGTTTTCCTGACAGTCTACCTTGATCGTTGCCATAGCTCCCAGGGGATATACGGTTGCTCTATCCGTTAGTAAATACGAGAATATGTACACTGCAGGGTATGAAAGTATGTATGGAGCGCTCACAAGTAATAGGTAAGTGTTATTTTATTTGTGTAAATTAGAAAAAATCTTTCTCGAGTGATTCTTTAAATCCGACACACCCTAGGCTGTCTGGTTATTTATATTCAAGTTAGTAACATAGTCCTTTTTTTTTTTCAACACTGTCACATGTAACTGACTGCAATGAATCATGAATCATATAATTGTTTTAACTGCTCCTAATAGATACCGGACTGTTTGTATTTCGTGCGATAGAGATAACGCTCTACGAAGCCGAAATTAGCCGATTGTCTCTTTCCAAAGGTCGATGTGCAATATTTATCGCCGGGTACTGTACTTTGTTTACGCTTAGCGTTCTTTTTTTACTTTTTTTGACGTGAAAACTTCTTTGGGCGTGTTGAGCATTTTTTGAGATGGGAAAAAACTATTGAACTCGCGCCACTGTTACCGTAAGCAACACCGCGCGTCTTTCGTTTATAAGACGATTAAAAAAATACCCGCTTCGGATGTGTTCGGCTGTCTTCGGGATGTACTCGGTTTATGTCAGTGAGTGCAAAGTTTTCTGTTTGATTTGTTTTCACTTCTTTCTTTTTGCTCGGATCCTAGAGCCGTAGCGTGATGTTAATTATAACCTTCCTCAAAAATTGGGCTATCTATCAAATGTAAAAAGATTTTTTCAAATCCGACTGATAGTTCGGATATAAACTCTTGAGCTCTGGCAGACAGTAAATACATTTAACAGACTTGTTCTAGAGCATATCTAATTCAGACTTTAAGATACTCGATCTAATAATAAGAAAAGAAAGCGTTTACATTGGACAGGATACTAATATTCGTTATATTATTATAATATACAATAATTCATTACCTAATGGAGATATCCAATAAGCTAGTTGTTACGTCGGGTTCTTGGAAAATAGATATGTAGGTATCTACATATGTATGTATTGGCCAATCACTAAGCCATGTTTGCGAAAGGACGAAAAGGGTCGAGCTTCAATTAATTATACTTTTCGACAGAATCTTATGTACTTAGGTAATTCTAGCATATTCTGGGTCCATAGCTTGTTATGGCCAATTTCACCAATAAAACTAAACGCGATCAGCACATCTCAACCGCAAACTTTTAGTCAAAAATAAAATACCAACTGCGAAAAAAAAATACTACGTCTAAGTTTTAATTTGCCGTATGTCATTACTTCCCAGAATTTGATCGTTATTAGGGAAACTATCAAATGGTGTAATAATACAGTGTGTGTTTTTTAATCAAAATCAACGTGTTCGATTTTTGGCTAGAAATGTTGATTTTTCAAAAATCCAATGATGCAGTTTTAGTTTTCATCAAAATCGAGCCCGAGACTCCTTTGAATACTTTTCGCTATTCCTCATAGTTTTGATTTGGCCATCCTCGCCCACTTGAAAAATTCACCCTGGTATAGCTAGAAGAATAACTGTGAATACGGCTGATAGAAATGTAAATATAAATAGTTTGGGATAAATATTCTGTACGAATGGAATAACAATTAAATTCCTTTTAAGACAGCTTATTTAATCGTATGCGTTGGAAGGCCTCCCACAAGGTGGTCCGACGACCTTGTGAAGGCCGCAGGAACCGGTGGGATGCGAGAAGCACAGAACCGGTCGAAGTGGAGGTGCTTGGGGGAGGCCTATGTCCAGCAGTGGACGTCTTTTGGCTAAAATGATGATGATTTAATCGTTTTATGTTCCTTCAAAAATGTATAAGAGAACACACAGTAAATATAGCCAACAAGGCTGATAAACAAGCAAGTATGATCTTCCTAATTAGTCCCATAGGAAATTATAATTATACCTACATTTTTAAACAAGACCCACAAGTCCTAATCAACGTAAGTGTTATGTTTTTCTAATGTTCTAGTGAACGGTAACTAACAAGACAGAACCAGGGTGAGTACTTAATAGATAAATTAATTACGGTAATGGTTCTAGTAAGCAATTGTCTGGCAAAGTGACACTGTATTTTTACTTCATTGGACAAGTGTCGTTCTTGAGTTAAAGCTTATGTGATTGATTGAGACAACTTAGAGTAGAATATAATTGAGTATCCTTTATTGTCTCCAGTATTTCAGCTGGTAGTAGGAGCCGAGAAAATTAAAAAAAAAAACAGAAAGAACGCTAAGCAAAAACGAAGTAATCGCGCGGGCGGGCGATGCTATGCGACACGGGGCGTCGGGGGAACAAGAAATTTTATGAGGACGAAGTCGCGGTCAAAAGCTTGTGACTATATATTTTGTTACGTTAGTTGTTTGTAGCTAATTAGGTTATTTGAGGCGGATAGTGCATATTTAATCAAATAACATGCAGTAATCGAATCTGCAGGAATCGAGTCTTTGCGTTGTTTGACCTACTTACCCACATTTGTCGAATCTAAATCTAATAATGTTTATGGAGCGCGGACGTGGGAATGCATGCTGCCGTCGTATATGAATGATTTACCTATGGAAATCTGCAATGTAATAAATGCGAAGAAGTGTTCAAAGGTATTAAAAAAATACTATATAGATTGCAATGTGATCTAGAAAAAATAAATAAAAAATTATCTATGTACCTAATTGCACCGAGTTGCCGAGTCTGGCCATACCGCTGTAAAACCCGCGCGATGGTTTGTGTGGTATGTTTAATTGTTACAATTGTAAACAAGGATTCATTTATGTTTTGTTTTTGATCAATAAATAATAAAAAAAAAACAAAATATGGTTAATACATTATTCATGTTTGCAAAAAGTAATAAACTAATTTATGTCCCGCAAACCTCACATGAGCAGTGTCCAGCGGCCCAGTGGTAACGGCCCCGATTTAAGGCTCCTGCAAACAGGCGCGACGTGGGACGCGAATCGCGCGCGACACAAAGGCACCGCTCGTTGCGCGAGTTGCGGTGCCTTTGTGTCGCGTGTCGCGTCGCGCCTGTGTGTACGAGCCTTTACGCGTTGTAGGCCGTTGTTTCGAACCCAGCCAAGCGCTTTACTCTGTGTAAATAATTACATCGTCACAGCTCTCAAAACGGTGAAGGAAAATATCGTAAGGAAACCGGTAAGTCCCAGAACCAAAAATTCGAAGACATGACGTGACATCTACTAACTCGCACTGGGCCAGCGTGGTAAATTACGGCCCACTCCTTCTCACAGAGAGGGGGCTTGTGTCCCAGCAGTGGGAACATTATAGGCTGGTTGTTATAACCTATTTTCAGTTTTATGAAAGAATGAAAGAAAAAGTATTTATTGCGGCTCGCACAAACTAAACTAAACACAGCAAAATAAAAAAGACAAAAAAAAACAGGAAAAAAACAGAAAAAAAAACAGATTGCTATCTCATGGTACTCAGTATAATCTATTCATACAAATCGCTAGTGATATAGATTACTTGACGTTAAAACCAGAGATAAATAGGTTTTTCTACCTCTAGTATCCCAAAACTGGTGATAGATAGGTAATTGGGTTTGGCCCTTAATTAGTTTTATAGATATATGCCCCACATTTTAGCCAGCAGACTAAAACTCTAAACTAAAGTTCTAAATACACCGCCTTATTTTATTCAGACGAGCACATGATTTATTTAGTGGGTATAATGCGGACGCCTTAATTTCGCCCGTATCGCCGAGCGAACTTATCTACTTACGAGTACCTACTGATAAAGTTATTGATTATTGCCAACGCTTGAAAGCCAACATTATGTATTTAAGGACGCTTCTAGGGGAATATTAAATACTGTAGTATATGTCAGATCATTTCTTAGTTTTATTAATTTATACCTTGAGATCGAATGCTCTAGATCTTTGTAAGCACAAAATACGAGCTTTGACGTGGAGTTGCGGACACCAGGGGGGCAATTCTCGTATCGAAAAAAAAACAAAAATTAGGTAAAAATAACTTGGGAAGACTTCGTCTAAGACAACCATGGCTTAAATGGTTCTAAATTGTCTGTACTATCTTCGCCTTAAAGCTTTGCACCCATCTTCCAATACTAGCAGCGCCCCGCGGTTTCAACCGCATTACACCGATAAAAAGTATCCAAACTCAAACTCAAAGCATTTATTTCAATTAAACCTTGTACAGGCACTTTTGAATTGTCAAAATTTAAATAATCTGTCAGTCAGTCATCCTATATTCTTTTTATTCTTCTGTAAAGTTTCATCAAAATCCGTTCAGTATTTTTTGCGTGAAAGAGTACCTAACAAACATTCATCCATGCTCACAAACTTTCGCATTTATAATATTATGTAGTAGGAAATAGGGTGGGTTATACATATACTAAGAGCCGGTTGTTTCAAACGGTGGGTTAATGTAACATACCTACGTTTTTAGTGTTCCGTGCCCAAAGGATAAAAACGGGACCCTATTACTAAGACTCCACTTTCCGTCTGTCTGTCTGTCACCAGGATGTATCTCATGAACAGTGATAGCTAGACAGTTGAAATTTTCACAGATGATGTATTTCTGTTGCCGCTACTTTTATAACAACAAATACAAGAAACAGAATAAAATTAATATTTAAGGCGGGCTCCCATATAACAAACGTGTTTTTTTTGGCGTTTTTTATTTAAATGGCCTTGAATAACTTTGTGAAACAACGCTTTTTTGGGTAAGACGATAGTTATCGCCATTTTTGATGTAGGTATACGCGTGATTCAAGTAGACGTCAAACAACCCGTCCTAATGCTAAAGTTGTAACAGTAAGTAACTTGTATTGTGTCGGTCTAGCGTTCATCGAGTTTTGGTCTGTCGAAATTACCCACTTGTAGATTCTGTCTCAATAACCATTTGTCAGTTGACTAGTTTAGTTATGATAAATGATTTTATTTTTGTAAGTAGGTTTGCACAAACACTTTTACACGTCAATCACATATTTTTTAAACTAGATGAGGTCGGCGTTTTTTATCTGACTACTCTGAGAAGAAAGGCAGAAACAAACCCAGATGGTGACCTCTGAGTTGACGAAGATTATGTCTGGACTTTAAAAGAGACTGAAGTCTCTTTTAAAGTCCAGACATAATCTTGGTCAGGTTATATGAAGACCATGTAGGTCGATGTTTGCGTTGGTCTTTTGAGGAAACAACCACACAGATTGAGAGGATCTGTCCAGTCAGTGCACGCATTTGTCAGAAATCGTGCAGCTCAATGCAAGACTTAAGGAGCTCAACGATTCGACGAACAATACCAAAGAAAGGACATTTGGGTAGGCCACATAAATTACTCAAACTGCCAGATCATAGAGAGAAAAAAATATATAATGAATAAAATAAATGACCCGAGTTTTAAATACAATCACATGACGCTTCTTACATAATTTGTGTTGTTAAAGTGGTTATTACTAGCGCACACTGACAGGTTCTGCAGAATATTCAAGCTAAGAATCCATTGAGCTATGGAATGAGATGATTATAATTTACTATTCACTCTAATTTCTGAGCGCCTAGTAGATCAAAGTGATCATATCTCAAATAAGCAAAACGATTGTCAAATCACACGTTAGCAGTCTGTTATGTTTCGGCTACATCAATCAAAATAGCGATCAACAATCAACCAATAGTATTCGCAAGTCTAAATTAGTCTCATAACAGAATTCGATCAGGGACTAGGGTCTCATAAAATTGGAGAGGGTAATTCTTTAAACGATGATCCGCGAAAGTTTTAACGCTATTATCTAGCGCAAACTTACAAGAACCACTTTGATACGAAAGAAAAGCTCTGTTCAGAGCTCTTAAAGTGTCCAACAAGAACTCGAACATAACTTAGTACCAGCCGGTCGATTCTGTAAAAATCTCACCGTGAAAACTTAGGTGAAGTGAGTTTGTTTTTGCTAGGAATTGACACTACTGACAGCTCACTCCACGCTCACTGCACCTAAGATTTCACGGTGAGATTTTTACAGAATAGCACCACAGTTTGCAACAATAAAAATCATTATACATATAAATTGACTGCCTCATTGGTTTAGTGGTCGCAAGCGCTACTACTGAGCATGAGGTCCTAGGTTCGACTCCCAAGTCAGGCAAAGTGTTATTGGGTTTTTCTATCTGGTATTTCACAGTAGCAACCTGGATTTGTGACCGGTTTTGGGCAATAGGCTTGCCCTCTATTACATGGGACTTAAATATGTATAAATGGCGAATTGTGGGTTTTCTATAGATACACCTCTATCTGACCCTTCGGGCGTTTACGATAGCAGGCGTGATATTACGTTAAAAGAAACGTAATAAATTTGTTTTATTTGAATTCAAAAAGAATTCTAAAGTAATTCACAATTGCGTAGTTTTTTTTTTTTAAATTAGTTCTTTTTAAAAAGTGTTAGTTCTAAATAGAATATATTCAAACGGTTTTCTACGTGGCTTGTTTAAAAAAAGAAGGCTAGGATTTGGGGACGATAATGAGGTCAGCGCAGATATAACCTGCATGCGCTGGATTGAATGAACAAAAGAAAAGCGCTGGGAGGGTTTTCGTGAAAATTTACGACACCAGTTGGCACCACTGTGACAAGAGGTCTCCCAATACAAAATATATGATGACGTTCATCATTCGATTCATTCATTCGTTCATCATTCCGTCATGACTAAAGAAAATATAGGCTTTTTGACAGATGCCTGGACCTGACGTGCCAGTGCTGCCACCTAGCGAACGTCATTTCAGAAAACCCTCACTCTTAGAGCCTCTATACACGGCACGGTTTCTTTAGGATACGGCGTCTAAACCGCGCCATAGAAAAGACGTGTCCGTCAACAGGCTTCCATAGTGATCCATACAAAACTGACAACCGTGCCTACACGGCGAATTAACCGTAGTTTTTCATGTCAAGAAAAACGTGTGTGGTGGACAAAGGGCCTTAAGAGTCTAAAACCAAAAAAGATTTACAAAATTGACCAATAACAAATTCTTTGCACTATGTTATGTCTCCTGAGAATAAATCATCTGACAAAAGTTTTTATTTTACACCTATACCTACATGTCAGCGAGCTACTGGGCTATTTTTTTTAAATGTAGAAAAGAATAAAGAATTTTGCTTTGTGTGCAAATATAAGAGATCTTTTAAAACATTCGGATGAAAAAACGCCCGAAACCCGTTTTGCTGCTACTTTTTAAGACTTTACACCAACTACATAAAACAAAATAGTTATTAAAAGTTAACAGCTAAAAGCTATCATTATTCATAAGCCGTTCGCAAGATGGCGCACGTCTTAAAACAATGTTCAAGTAATTAACAACGTTGTAAACACTAGAGGCGCCGTTCAGGTGGAATTATATTCACTTTGATTTTCTATCAACTTACTATAAGGGAGAGCACATACTGGAGTAAGAACCAAACAAGACGCAAACAGCTAGTACAGACGCCAGCACATTAAGCTACCCAAAAGTGTCAAATTTTCCCAATCAATTCCGAACCTTATGCTTTAGCGATAAAGTTGAAAATCTATTAAGGAAATTTGCCAGATTGTAGTAGCTTGATGTGCTGGCGTCTGTACCATAATCTACCTAGCCTATTCCCAACTATGTTGGGGTCGGCTTCCAGTCTAACCTCATGCAGCTGAATACAAGAATTTTACATGGAGCGTCTGCCTATCTGACCTACACAACCCAGTTATTGGGCATTACGATTTCTTTTGGCGTTTTTTTAGCCCAACTCAAAGGTAAAGAGCCTCTCCTCCTTCCTCAAGAGTAAGGTTACTACTGTTGCGCGCCACAAATAATGCTTGATACATCGCCATGTATCGCCATTAGTTACCACTAGCGCCATCTTGTATCGGGTAGCAGAACTAGTACCTTGGTACTACTAGTACATTGACCCTACTAGGTAGGTACTAGTAATTCCGAGAACTATCGACGTCGAGTCAGTCGGGACCGCTATGTACTCGAACATACTAGATGTTTATAGAATAGCTCTGTGGCACTATATAAGGCGGGCGCGAGCCGCGAGACATATAGTTTCGATTAAGCGATACGAGCGAGTACATCGAAGGCGATATTCGAGTGCAACTTAAGAGTGATCAGTAAGTGTAATTGTGTTCGTAATTAGTGTGTTTGACTTGTAATTAGTGTTGGTGAGTAAAGTGTCATTTTTTTGGTTACTAAATCGGCAGTTTTAATTGTCACGAACCCCAAGCTCGTAACACTACTTAACATCACATACGAGTAAGAACGGGCATGCGACGCGACAGGATGGGTCGAGGGAAGGAGAAATTTTCAAACTCACTTTTACCTCTTTATAATATTAGCATGGACATGCGAACATGACCCAATTTAATTACCGTAACAGAATTTGCAAAAATAAATATATTTCAGTAAAACCTATGTTGGTTCATTATCTTGATTTTAAACATGATTTAATAATGCGCGGAATTTTGTACCTGTTTTACGAAGTTAATTATCGAGCCGAGTTTATAACATTATAGAAATACCTTTTAAAATAACATAACATTATGCCTGCAATCCTCGAAGGGTTAGGTAGAGCTGTACCGATAAGTCACATGTCACCATCAATCACTTGTAATTGTACCACGTTGGCAACCTTTATTATGTGATATAATGGAGTTCTAAAGACCTTGGCTTAGTTAAGACACCAGATCTCCCACAAATTACAAAATTTTGTTTAAATACCTGTCAACTTAATGTGTATAAGAATGTAATTTGTGGAAATAAACATAATTTTATTTTATTAATTTTTTATTTTATTAGAAAGAAAAAAAGAAAATACGTTTATTTGCGGCAAACATAAAAATAAAACAGTGGCACTCCGGGAGTGCCGACAGAAGTGAAAACTTGAACAATTACGTGTGTATTTGGTGAATCGTCTTATAAACAAAACATGCGCGGTACCGGCTACGGCCATCCGTCTTACGAATTTTCGATCAGGTCACGTGTCCTGACGCGAGTTTAACATTTTTTACCCATTACAAAAAAAGTGTACAACGCCGCTAAAGAAGTTTTCACTTCAATAAAAAAAACACAAACAAAATAACAAATTGGGAGAACATATGCGTCACATCTACGCAAAAATTAAGTAGTAACTCCCACATTTCGTCAGTTATGTTTGAGTCCCAATGGGACCGAGCCTACGGCTATCAACCGGGCTCAAATGCAGACTCACAGTGCATACACCAGACACCCACATCCTCACATCACTACACTACGTTATATGTGTACATAACGTCAAAAATAAATCGCTCCCACGCTCTTAGCGGTACAAATCAATATTCTAAATCCGGAAACAAAGATCTGTTAAAACGCGTGATACAAAACAGGGATCCAACAAAATTAGATGCTCCGACCTTATGTGGATTTAATGTTCCGTGGAAATCCCAAGTAAAAAGGCCAACGTCCACACATACGGGTTAAAAAGCAATTAAGTGGGTTAACGGCTATATTTAAAGAGAAAGTTATAAGTCTCATGCTGTCTCTGTCACTTTATAGTAAATTAGAGCGACAGAAACACTATTACGAATGTCTTAAGGGAGAAGCGCTAGGGTAGCCTACGAAATTCATTTTTTTAATATTTTTTTTATAATTTGCAGGTCAGTGTCATATTGCATGTTGAACCAAATATGATTAGTGACTGTAACAAGTATGTATTTACAGAATCATAATCATTTAAATCATCCATACACAACCCTCTAAGCTCATATATATAACCCTATTGAACGAATAATTCATGAAATATCAATCAGTGGGGTTATACGAACTTCAAGGTTGCCCCTTAATGTTAAGTGTCGTTTAAGTATTCGGGGGCACATTTAATAAGTGTGTCAAGAGATCGAAAAGATGGACCGACGAATTAGGCTGTTTATTCTGTAAAATTCTCACCGCAAAACTTAGGTGAAGTGAACCAGAAGTGAGCTGTCATTCCACCTCAATCAACTGGCAGTCCATTCCAGAACATAGGCCTCTCCCAGGATGCGCCACAACTCCGTGTCTTACGCCTTCAGCATACAATCTGTCCCAGCCACCTAAGGTCGTCGATGCATCTAGCTGGGGGGCGTCCCACACTACGCTTACCGATACTATGATGATGGGTTTCAACTAATGAAACACCCTCATTCAAATTCATTCGTTATAAAGAAAATTGTAAAGCATATTTCTACAACATTTTTCGCTGACGACAAACTATCTGACACATTTCCTAGAAAATTGAATTGTGAAAAAAAAGCTTCCGTCGCAAGGCGACAACGATGCAGAAGAAGCTTTTTTTAGGGACATGGCACAGACGTGCTTTTATACATTTTTCGACGTTTTCTGGCGCTCTATTCATTGTAACGATTTCAATAGCTCGTAGTGACACGTGCAGCGGATTATGTCGACATGCATTCGAATTTTAAATAATTGAATGATGTTTAAAAATGGCGTCTTGTTTCTAACCTTACTAATGACTATTGTTTGGTGCGTAGTTCGATTTCAAATTCAAAATAAGTAAGTTTAATACAGTAAAAGTAAAATAAAGATCGGTTAATAAAAAAAGAATAAACAAAATAATTTAGCGTAGTTTGATTTTTAGTAAAATTTTAAAGAAAAGCATAGAGGTATAAGGAACAGGGAAGGAAGTTCACTCATCCTCCAGACGGGTGCCGTGTCTAATAGGCTTACTGCCCGACGATTGATATCGGGACTTTGTAATACATATTATGCTACTCGTGCGGTAAACTCTAAATGCTTGTGCGTTAATCATTTTAGTTACTGCCCTAGAGGTATAAGGAACAGGGAAGGAAGTTCACTCATCCTCCAGACGGGTGCCGTGTCTAATAGGCTTACTGCCCGACGATTGATATCGGGACTTTGTAATACATATTATGCTACTCGTGCGGTAAACTCTAAATGCTTGTGCGTTAATCATTTTAGTTACTTATTATTATGACGTGAAATAAAAAGAAGAACAAAATCATTGCAAATATATACTTGTACCGATGAATCGTTCACGGGAAACCGGAAAATATTGAGTTCATTCGAAATTTCTCTACACCAAGGTGAAATTCCAAATACTTCCTATGTTCTGGGATCGGTACAACAGTTAGCAATTCACCGTCCATTTGTAATCTGTCGATTTATTCTGTAAATTTTTTACAGAATATTACGTGTTGTGAGATTTCTCACAACACGTAAACACTTAGGCAAGGTAAGCTTGAAGTGAGCTGTCAAACGTATCAATCCCTAGCATTTGGTGGAATAGTAATTTTATTTTATTTTTTATTTTAAGTATTTATTTGGCTCACTAGAGGGGCTCGTGGCTAAATAATAACAGCCGCACAGGTCGATCGATCAGGTTAAGCTACGCTTGCCGCGGTTGGTCTGTGGATGGGTGACCATCTTTACATACTGTGACCCCTCCGTGCCGCGGAAAGCACATTAAGCCGTTGGTTCCGGCTGTCATTTGTTTTTCGTTACGGGTAGTCAGAAGCCCGAAAGTCTGACAACCAGTCTTACCAAGGGGTATCGTGTTACCCAGTAACTGGGTTGTGGAGGTCAGATAGGCAGTCGCTCCATGTAAAATACTGGTATTCAGCTACATCCGGTTAGACTGGAAGCCAAGAACAAAGATGGGAAAAGGCTAGGCAGATGATGATGATGATTTGGCTCATCATCTTAAAGACTAGTGTACAGACGCCAGCACATCAAGCTACTACAATCTGTCAAATTTCTTTAATAGATTTTCAATTTTATCGCTAAAGTATAAGGTTCAAAGTTATTGGGAAATTTTCGGGTATAAGCTTGATGTGCTGGCGTCTGTACCAATTTTTTACAGGTAAGCACATCATGCATTGCTTATTTATCGATTGATATTGATCGCTTACTTAAAATTAGATGAGTTCTTAACCTTACATAATTATGTTTTCATACTTAAAATTTTTAAATCGTCTAATGAAATACCCACTGTTCCACCAGACCGCACGTTACAAAATTTTGTTTCAGTGCGGTTAGTGGAAGTACTCAGGTGCGGTTTTGTCAAGTGCCGTTGACATCAGTGCTCTGAGAGGAATACCTCGGAATGACAGTTCACTTCACAAAATATTTCACGATGAGGTATTTACAGAATAGACCAGCTGCTATCAAAGATGGCCAATGAAATACAAATTTCAAAATATAGCTCAAACAACTTCATAATTTGATTATCTAGTCAATTTGATTATCTATAGGAACTTGTAGTTATGTTTGAGCCCTTTTGAATTAACCCTTTAAGGACCCTAGTTGACCTCGTCCTGATATAACCATATCGACCCGAACATCCGGTGCCAAATAATTTCGCAGTGTAGCTATGTTATTTTCTATGTGCACAACACGAAGAGGTCAAGTTTGATGGATTGGGGAGTATATGTAGTACTTTCCGGCTTAGGTTTCAAACTCTGTTGTTTACTACAATACGGTACTAGCTTTTTCCAGTTTCACCCGCGTGGAGGTCGGAAATTATCCCACAGGAACGTAATACCGGGATAAAAAGTATCCCATGTCCTAAAAGCCAGTCATGGTAATGGTCTACCTGTGTGACAAACTTCATCTAAATTCGTTCAGCCGTTAAGGTGTGACAGGTAACAGGCTAGCAGGGTTGTGGCGATATCTACATCGCCTCATGCAAACTACGCATCACACTGACGTCATGAAAAATCCTTCAATCCGCAAGCAGAGTTTGCCCCGCGACTACCATACATATATACAATGTACCGAGATCAATCGTCGGGCAGTAACCTACCAGACACAGCACCCGTCTGGTCGTAGGTTCCTCCCGTTTCTCTGGAGGATGAGTGAACTTTACACCCTGTTCCACCTTAGTCGTTCACTCTTGACAGAGTGGTCGTGGTTGATGACTCTGCATTTTCTTTGGCCAAAGCAGCCCTCGCGATGCTCCTCCACTTATTCCGATCTTCAGCGTCTCGGAAATTCTGAACTATGGAGGTTTGTGTTGACGCTTTGATAAGGTCTGTCCAACGCGTAGGTGACCGACCGCATGACCGCTTGCCGTCTACTTGTCCCTGGATAACGAGTCGTTCCATGGTTACGAACTACGTGGCCGAAATATAACGCCCTGTTACTTTCGTATTAATAACATTGTATGGATTAGGCCTCTGTTGCCCATTAACATGGCCCCACGTGACAACAGTGTATAAAGTCATCTCATCTCGGCTCTCAACGATGCGTTGCACCGATAATCTGGCCACTAATTCTTCCCATTAATAACGAATGCAATGGTGATCCAGGCGCGGATACCGGCCCAAACTGACTTCTTCGACCAAACTGAATCTAAAACTTGAAATTATATAAGTTTAGTTATGTAATTTGTATTTTTACTTTATACCTATACCTACATTATATCAGTAGGCCATGATTGTATAATTAGTCGTAGACATCCTTGAAAAGGAAGGCACTGTCTCGTTCACTGTTGAGATGACAGAAAATAGGTGCTGATGTTTTATATTTAAAGGGCTTTCAAGACTTAAAAAATTCTCACTGTCCTCTCTGAGACATACATTTGCCCCCCCCCCCCCCCCATTGAGCGCGCTTGTGGTGATCACAAGAAAGAAAGATGGAAAATACATATTACAAGAGGCGTTACTGTAATTCATTCTGTAAACACCATTATTGAATTGCCTCGCAAAGTCTATGCCGGCAGAACCTTATTGATTTACACCTCTATCCATCATGAACAACCTTTGTAGAAAATGTGTTTGATTTAATTTAGGTTTCCAAGAAGATTATTTTGATTTAGGGACAACAAAACCTTTTGTTTTACCTATCATTATTTTGACTACGCGAGTACCACTCGACTTAATCAAAGGATAAAAGGTAAATCCAAACAGAAGATAACAACTAAGCAATCGTGTTCTTATTAGGGAAGCTGTAAGAACATTCAAGCATCCCGTGCTCTTGAATCGAGCAACTATGGCGCTGACGACTCTTAACCCTGCGAAGAGTCTTTAATGAGCATTTGTGGGTGTTCGATGGTACTTTAGGGCAAAGGGCACGTGCAATGTCAGAGGGCACTTGACCGGGTCGTGGTGGTTGATAAAATTGTATTTTTTTTTCGTTTTATGTGTTTTGAAGCGAAATGTGAGTGTGGTATAGGTACACCTCTGACGAACCCTTTGGGGTATTGACGCGTCATGTGTATGTTGTTATGTTTTGAAGCATAAAGTGTCTATGTAAACTCGTGGTTATAGGTATGACGTGTGAGGTTATGGAGACTACAGGACCTAAACGCAAAAAAACGCAAGTTTTATAATGCCTAAAACTATATGATCGACTACAGTAAACAAAGTCAGAAAATATATGATATTCTTCAGGATATATCCTGGGTAGACAGTGTGTTGAAAACATAATACAACTAATTTGATACGATAGAAAAAAATCATGAAGATACCTCTAAAAACTTTCTTAACCGGTAAAGTTCCGCGCGTGACCGATGGGTCACGAAACAATAGAAAATCAATTGTGTCTCGTTAGCGGAGCTTAATGAGTTAAAACAACAAAAACCATATTAATATACATACAATCATTTTATCACTTTAATTACCTAGCAAATCAATTAGGCAAACTATGTACAATGCGTGCCACGAAAGATGAGACTTGACACACCACGTGGTTTGACTTGCGCAGTACACGATTTTAGGTATCTTTAGCGGTATGAGATCTGAGTGCGGGGCGGGACCGGACGTCATAGGGGCGGCGGAAAGAGCGGGGGAGGCGGGGTAAAGTCTCATCTTTCGTGGCACGCATTGTAAGAGCTGTGCACACCTTTAAGTGATAAGTTCACTGTAGTACTTTATATAAGACTAAGCTCTCTGTTAATGTTTATTTGAATTAATCATCGGAGAGCCATAATAAATAAATATATATACGAGTATATAGTCGTAATTCAATGTCACATCTACTTGGAATACGATATTATGTTTTCCAATACAATATCAAAAAATAAAGAAAAAGAGAAACAATAATTTTTAGTTGAAAGAGAAATATGATCCACAACACAATTATTTTATTTCATTGAATAGGATATTATAAAGAATACTTCAGCGTTTTCCACAGTTTTTCTGTTATGGGAAATAAGTAAGAACGTTGCCGACACACGGCGAATAAACCGTAGTTTTTCACGGCAAGAAAAACGTGTGTGGTGCTAATTGTGTAAAAAATATTTATTTAAACTTTATTTTTATTCGAACAGTTTTCCTTAGACCAAGTAAGGCATAATCGGTCGGTCATAATCGTATTTTTTGTTATGTATTTTCTGGTGTACAATAAAGTATAAATAAATAAATAACGCCACGGACTGTGTTAAAACACAATCTTGAAACGCCATAATATGAAAGTATACTCGTACATGATGAAATTCAAAACTGAAAACACAAATCGAAATACGAGGTGCAGCGGTGAGACATGTAGCACTATGCAATGTTATGAACACCTTTGTAAGCACCAAGTTTCTAAAAAAAAAAAAGTAACTGTTAAATAATCATTATAAATTGTAATTTCCCAAATCTAAATTCTTGAAAAAAATCGTGTAATTATCGCCTTAGATATTGAAAACTAAGTTATTGCCAAGTAGACACGAATTATCGCTGACCCAATTTCTTTTTTTCAAAATTATGTAAAGTAATAAGAAAATTAAAGTATCAATTTTAGCGCGCGCCCGATAAGCTACTCGTATCTATTCATCGCAGAGTTCACAACTAAAACAAAGTTGGCAACGCGTTGAAATTACCTAAGTAAGTATTTACCTAATTTTGACCGTTCTTACGAAAAAAGGAGCGCGCGACGACGTTGCCAAATGGCTCGCTTCCGGGCACGTTATGCATCCCTTTCCTTAATGGTATGCTCTAAATTTACTATATAACCCGTTGAATTAGATATTTGAATTGCTCGCACCTATTCAATTTCATCCTGTATATACGCAGCACATAAATTACTGTCTTCCTAGAATTCTAAACACTGTCACAAGAATTAGTCTCGCATTCTCATCATAGCCAATTTCGCTGAGCGCGAGTGTACAAAACGATTGTGCCGTCGTAATTTGGGGCACTTGTATTCTCGTCAGTACCAGCCTTATCCTTGTTCAAAGGTAATGCCATTTGTTCCAGACCGCTACGTCGCTACGCCAAACATTTGCGGTAGTCACCTACGTTGCTACGCTGCTACACGGTATGCGATGCTACGAGGTATGCGGTTCCATGCGGTGGGTTCATTTTACATTGTTATGTGCTACGAGTTTGTATTCCAATTTTGTGGTTATGCTGTTTTAAACTATTCTCTCCGCTTCTCCCGGTATGTACGACTAACAAAACATCAAGATTTATTTGCGGCTGATATTATGGCATGCTCACACAAATGTCTCGCTGACGGTGGCGTGTGTGTTGGATCATTTAGCTCTCTTCAAAATGGTTGAACTGAATGGTGCTGATATATGCGTCATGTTCGTGAACAGGCGCCGTCAGTTGGGGCTGGTCATCACTTAGCTGCCTTGGCTTATTATAATTATTTTAATTTTGAATTGTTGTTTTCTTACTATTTGCTGTACTCTGGACGCTTTTAACGCGTACGTCTTTTTTACATCGATCTCACATATAATTATAAATTGACATTGTAAAAATATAATTTAAAAGAGTGTCCATGGAGTTTCTTGTCCGTTCTTCTCCATAGGTACCTACGCTTTGGAATGGGCAACTTCATATTTTCTGACTGATCGACTTTTTGACAATTCAAAAGTGCCTGTAAATGGTAATGGACCAATGGAGCGCTGTATCCTTGGAGTTAAACTTACTGATCGTATAAGGAACACGATACTGCGTTCTAAAACTCAAATTGCCGATGTAGATCACAGGGCTGCCACGCTAAAATGGAACTGGGCTGGTCACATCTGTCGCATGCTGGAGAAGCTATGAGCTAAAGTCACCACACAATGGGTCCCAAACAGCAGCAAACGACAACGCGGCAGGCCCAGAATAAGATTGCGGGACTCGACTCTTTCCACGAGGATTCAGCACTGGATAGGGATAAGTGGAAGGAGGAAAGAGGTCTTTGCACTGCAGTGGGACAGAAATGGCTGATAATAATAATAAAATATCGTGAACTCGGCTATCATTGTGCCGATAGTCGTGACAGCCAATGGGTTAATAGCCAAGAGCCTCGACCAACACCTAAGGAGGCTCTCGTTGGGCAGCTGGATCAAGGGCTTGATTCAGAAAGCGGTACTTCTGGACACGGCCCGCATTGTTAGGAGGTTCTTCTCTCTGGAGCCTTGACTGATGGTAGCTTGGACCCTGTTCCCGATATCGGTGGGTAACTATTTTTTTAAATGTTTTTATATTTTTTCATCCTAATATTTAAAAATATAATTTATATGTATGTAATAAAATAAAGTAAATTATAATAAAAAAATGTTTGATACAAATACATACAAAAATATGTAAAATAAACCTGTTATGCATACATATTAACGGAGATTACCCCTTGACAGCAAAGCGCTGCTATGAATAATTCGTTTTCAAACCTCTCCATTTTAATTATATGCCGATCGATATTCGTAATCAGTATTCATTAAAACGAACCTATTTGTCAGTAGAATACAGTTGACTGAGATTAGCAATGGTGACTGTGGTGCCTGTACAAAAGATATTAAATATGCTGTCCAATGCTTTGACGAGTCAATCTTTTAAATAATAGTGACACGATTCATTTTATTATGCTTGTATAAATTGTGACATCATGGCCCATTGGTTAAAGGCTTTCTTTCCCCTGCAAGCGCTTTTTATCGGTCGATAATATCGGATGCGTTATTGCGATAATGTGTCCCGATTGCTTGCCACACAACACCTGCGTTTTTATCGGCCGATATTTCTAACGTGTGCGTGTAACCTGTAGGTTACACGCACACGTTAGAAATATGTGCACGTGTAGTGCGTTCGTTATTAACGCAGGTGTGTAAGATCGTATGCGTCCAAAATGTTCTAAAACCTCATATCGGAATATCGCAGGACGGAGGAACACAAGAGTCCTATTTCTATCGCGTCTTTATTATCGTAGAAGTGTGTAACTTCGTGACCGTCCTAATACAAAATGTATTGAAAACAGATATCGCAATACTGCATCCGATATTCCGATATTATCGACCGATAATAACGTGCCTGTGGGCGAGAGCCTTAAGGCTTCGCCTCTCATGCACAAGGTAATGTCTGAGTTCAAATTCGAGAAAGCAAGTACAATGTGACTAACCATTCATATGTAATTTTGAGTGTATCTTGGACATTACTGACACAGGTTCAGGAAAAAAATTGTGAGGAAACATGGTCTGAAATCGCCTACCCGTCTTGAGCAAGCGTGGTGATCAATGCTCGTGCCTTCTCTGAATGAGAAGAAGCTTTTGCCCCACAGTGGGACTGTAATAGGCCGTTATTATTACTGTATAAATTGGCACCCTTGGCCAAGCCGAAAATCCGTACTAAGAAAAAATAAATAATGTAAATATTTACTTGGAAATCGCAAAGAACATGTATGCGAAAATCAATCAAAATGCAAGACTACACAATTTCTCGTACTTTTATGAAAGGTAAAATTATTAAAATTTTCATACTTATTTTCATACCTCAGCGTCATATTAATTTCATACGTATTTTATGACACCAACGTTCTTGTCGTAACATGAAAATGATTTATTCATGTGAGATAAAGTGTAAAAGAAAAAAAATGTAATTCCATATTCGAATACGTATAGGTACCTACGTAAATAACCCCACAGATGTGATTGGTAAGTTTCCATATCTAAACAATATAAAACAAAAATAAAAATGTTTGGATGATGATATATTTTGTGGAGTCAACGACAGTATGCTAGTGTAGCTACTTGAAATATCAGTTTAAGAAATCTGTTTCACTAACATAATTTGAGCCGACCCTTTGTTTACCCCACGGCACGGTTCTTTACGGTACGGCGTATTAACCACGCCGCAGAAAAAACTTATCCGTCAACAAGCTGCCATAGTGATCCATACAATACTGACGATCGTGTCAGCGTGCGACCGTGTGCGGTGCGGTTTATACGCCGTGTGTACACACGGCGTATAAACCGCGCCGCAGAAAAACTTATCTGTCAACAAGCTTCCATAGCGACCTATTACAACACTGACAATCGTTCCTACACACGGCGTATAAAGGCTCCTATAATCAGGCGCGACACGCGATATCGCGCGCGACATAAAGGCACCGCTCCCGTTTCGCGACTTGCGGTGCCTTTGTGTCGCGCGCGATTTTATCGCGTGTCGCGCCTGTTTGAAGGAGCCTTAAACCGCGCTGTAGAAAAAACGTGTCTGTCAACAAGATTCCATAGTTGATCCACACACACGGCGAATAAACCGTTTTTTTTTCTCGGAAAGAAAAACATCTGTGTACAAAGAGCCTCATTATCTATATTATAATTTATGAAATGCATTAATATACCGTAATAACATCGTCATAAATTGATTACTATGGCTAGCCTGGTTACAATCTTATCACCTGGAGGATGTGAGTGGGCGTCCGCCCATTCCACTGTCACAATTATATTTATTTATCTTATGAAGCGTAGGCTTCCTGTCCTGTTCCATCCTGTTATTGTTGAATAACAGGATGGGGGAACCTTTGTGCGAAAATATGCCTTTGTCATCTGTTTCCTTAATAAAAGTCTGTTTTACGAGCTACTGGTAATTGTCAAACAGGTTCTTTATTTAGATTTCAAACGGCAATGGCGTTTTGATTTATCTGCCAAGTTTATTTTCCCAACAAAATCAAAATATTTTATTTCACATAAACATACATTGGCACTTATAAAACATCAGAACCTAGGAACATTGGGGGTTTTCGTGAACATTTACGACACCAGTTGGCACCACTTTGACAAGAGGTCTTCCATTTCGACAATGAATATAAAATATATGATGACGTTCATAATTCGATTCATTCATTCGTTCATCATTCAGACATGACTAAAGAAAATATAGGCTCTTTGATAGATGCCTGGACCTGACGTACCAGTGCTGCCACCTAGCGAACGTCGTTTCAGAAAACCCTCATTAGTCGTTTCCTATGGAGAAACTTCATGGTTGTTACCCTTTAAAAAATAATTGGCTGTTACAATGTTTTCAATTAATAACAGTGTTAACAGCACCTTTATTGTGTAACACACTATCACTCTCAATCTGAATCATTTTAAAGGATATTGCTAATCCTTTGCTTCATATGTCCGAAAAATGTGTCTGCCTTTTCCCAACTATGTTGGGGTCGGCTTCCAGTCTAACCGGATGCAGCTAAATACCAGTATTTTACATGGAACGACTGCTTACCTGACCTCCACAACCCAGTTACCCAATAAAAAACCCAATAAAACTTTTCCTAACCTTTCCAAACCCAATTCCTTGGGCGTATACAGGCGATCTACTGTGAAGATGCCTCATATTTTATTTAAAAAAACATCTCTTAAAACATCTCTACATCGTCAAGCCGTCAGTTCGTACGTGCAGTGATGCAGAATTTGGACATATTGCGTTACCAACTAGACGCGTTCCGATACGTTCTGTGATTTATCGAACTAATATCGAGCCCATAAATTTATAGTGGCTGTTGGAATACAAATGTGGCTACAGATGGAATTGGTTATCTAAGTTCTTTTTTCAAATATCACATATTTCACAAAGCTCACAGAATAAGCAAGCTGAAGTGGCAATGGGCCGGTCATATTAGCCGCAGAACCGATGACCGTTGGGGTAGGCGTGTTCTTGAGTGGCGACCGCGAATCGGCAAACGTAAGATAGGATGCCCTCAGGTTAGTTGGAGCAACGATCTTCACAGGGCAGGGCAGGGTGGCTGGTAGCAGCTGGATGAGAATTGCCGAGAACTGAGCTGAATGGCGTGCAATTGGAGAGACCTATGTGCAGCAGTGGACTAATGTAGACTGATGATGATATTCCACATAACATTTCGCTCATCAGGAATTTCTCAGTAGCAGCCTGGAATCTGGATTTGTGCCCGGTAAATTATGGCAATAAGCTCGCCCCCTCATAACTGGTTCCACTGGTTCACCTCTACCTAACTCAGTGTTTAAGTTATGTGTGTATCTCTTCTTCTGGGTGAGCTCACTCCATCGTAGACTTTGTCTCTGTCATCTCTGACCTAGACTAGAGTCAAGAGCAAACCCATTTCAAATAATAAAAAAAAAATAACATTGCCTACGTACTCCGAAGGAGTTGGCAGAGGCGTATATAAAAAAAAATGTGTCCTGTGTATTTTTAAGTTTACCGTCTATACGGTAAACTTAAAAAATACACAGGAAAATGGCCTCTGTGAGTCGCAATAGCACGGAACAGTATTTCTCAAAGTTGGTTCCGGAATTTCAAATATGAAAGAAGAATGTTTTAGTAAAATGATTTTTATGATTAAAGGATGTTACCTCAACAAGATTACAAGATGGATGAGACTGGATGTCGATGATCGAGTGATCTAGTTGTCGCAAATGCGACTGCTAAGTTTGGGATTCTGAGTGATCCCCGGATCAGCCCCCGGCGAAGTGTTATTGGGATGTTTATCTGGGACTGTTAATTGTAAGAGGCCCTCTGACTTTACTTAGCGTGTCGATGGCAATCTAGATTGGCTCGGCCCAGAATTCAGCTTCGAATTTGGCGCCATCACTAACGACCATCAGTTCCTGTAACTTGCATGCAACAGGACACTGGGACCATTATGTGGGTCTTATAACGTAACTTGCGATGTGTCCTTTCGAGGAACACAAACGTGAGTTTACAGTACCCGGCGATAAATATTGCACATCGACCTTTGGAAAGAGACAATCGGCTAATTTCGGCTTCGTAGAGCGTTATCTCTGTCGCACGAAATACAAACAGTCCGGAATCTATTAGGAGCTGTTAAAACAATTATGATTTGCTTCTTTTGATAATTATTTTTATTCTTTGTATAAAATGGTTTTGTGTAAAAAGGTCGATGTGCAATATTTATCGCCGGGTACTGTAAGTCAATTACATCAGTATTTTTTATTTATCCCAAACTTTGATGTCCCACTGCTAGGAAAAGGTCTGCCCCATAACTTTCCAATTTTCTTTCTGTTTTGTCTTCTTTGACCAATCGGTTAGAAACGAGTCCAAATCTTCATGCCAGCATTTCTTAGGCCTCCGGTCGGCCGTCTTGAGGCACCCACTGTGTGACGGTCCTGGGTCCGTATTATGTATAATGCCATCATGATTCCAGTTAGTTTGAAAAAGGGATGGTGCTATCGGTCATGTATAGCTCCGTCTTTTTTTTTGCAATGGAATTATGATGGCATTACAACATCATATACGGCACCAGGCTCATCCAGCCTGGTGCATCCTGCAAATGTGACCCGCCCACTCCCATTTCAGCCTCGCAGACTTATCCCCTTTGGTATTGTATAACACACCGTTATTGTATAACATAAATCTACCATCACCAAACTCTGCCAACAGGTGACGACAGTTCTCACACAAAGGGGTCGTTTACGACGCGTGTAGCGTCGTACGTGTTACCTTCGTTGTTTGGTAGTGACGTCACTGCTACCTGTGGCTTCCACCCGGAATGTAAAGGGGAGACGAAGCGCGTATCATAGAATAAAAATACTGTATATATAGAAGCGAAATGTATGTATCTTTCTTGTCTTTGTTCATCAATCGCCTATGGATAACCAAACGCTCCACACAAACCTGTATTCATTACCATACGCGATTGCTCATGGGATGGGATGTTTGCAGAAGCACGAATACTTTTATTCAATCTTGAGAAAGCTTGTCGCCTCCCTGATGCGGCAGGTGCGGAGCAGCGTCAACCATCTTTTGGTCACTGTGGCCGACAAGCAGTTGAATATCAGTATTCAACGTGGAACGACTGCCTGTATGCCATAACCCAGTTACTGGGTTTGGAAGGCTTGTTGTCAGACTTTTGGGCTTCTGACTACCCGTAACTACTGTCAAAGGTCTACGAACGTCAGCCCATCCCGACGATCGACCAGTGCGGCTGTTATTATGGAACTCAATCCAGGCATTTTATATGCGATTGAAGGAGTCTCTCTTCTATAAAATCTTATTCTATGCAAAGTACCTACCTAACCTACGTTACTAAAGAACTCGGCTGAAACGAAGGGAGATAATTTACTTTCGCGCCGAAGCTAATCGGGCGTTGACTGCGAAAACAACTACGTCCCGCGTTTTTCCTCGACGTAATTACTTTCGCTGTAAAAGGGTTTTTTTTAATCACAATTTCTTTGATGTTATCTTGTCTTAAAGTGTTCTTGTGATGTGATCGTCTGGCCCTGGAAACACCATTAAAAGATTCAATTTCAGTATTTTTGATAGACCGAGCCGCGGGAATTGCGTAACACACTAACAGTAATGGCTTTCATTTTGACAGTTCAACAAATAAATAAAATAAAAAAAAACAGTGGCACTCCGGGAGTGACGACAGAAGTGAAAACTTGAACAATTATGTGTGTATTTTGTGAATCGTCTTATAAACAAAACACGCGCGGTATCGGCTACGGCCATCGGTCTTACGAATTTTCGATCAGGTCACGTGTCCTGACGCGAGTTCGACATTTTTTACCCATTACAAAAAAAGTGTACAACGCCGCTAAAGAAGTTTTCACTTCAAAAATATAAATATTTATTTGACACTAAGAATTACATGTTACAAACAAGTCATCATAAAATAAACATGAATGTATTGCCACAAAACTGATCCTAACCCCCAAACTAGGCCTGGACCTGTATTTTGGGGGTCAAGTCAATAAAATTCATTGCGTTATTTACGTTGTTATATATAATAAAGCAATCGATTAGCAGTATCCTTCAAAATCGTTCAGGTTGTGATTGGTCGCGTATTACGCCCGTAACCTATCGCAGTCCACTGCCAGACATCCCATTCTGGGCCACAACAACCCTTCCTCTACCTTCCGCATCCAGTCTGTCCCATTTTTAAGGTCATCGGTCAATCTCGTTGGGGGGCGTCCCACACTACGCTTGCCGATACGCGGTCAATATTTTTAGTCGACGTTAACACGTCTGCTCCTTGGACCATCGATCCTTCTACAAACATGGCCAGCCCACTGCCACTTCAGCTTGCTTACTCTGCAAGCTATGTCGGTGACTCCGACCCTTTTCCGGATAATTAAGGGATAGGCTTTGATGTTAATTGTTCTTGACCGTTCCATCCCGGATGAATCCAATAAAGGGTGATCCAGACCGTACCGGGTTTGAACGGCTGCAAATGAATCGGGGTATACTCGACTCCAGGCGGTCAGTCACGCTGGATCTCGTCTAGTCGGCGCTGAATCGCGTATACTCGGCGCTGAATCGCGTATACTCGGCGCTGAATCGCGTATACTCGGCGCTGAATCGCGTATACTCGGCGCTGAATCGCGTATACTCGGCGCTAAATCGCGTATGCTCTGCGCTGAATCGCGTATACTCGGCGCTGAATCGCGTATACTTGGCGCTGAATCGCGTATACTCGGCGCTGAATCGCGTATACTCGGCGCTGAATCGCGTATACTCGGCGCTGAATCGCGTATACTCGGCGCTGAATCGAATACTGGGTTCCAGTCGTAAGTTTTCACTTCTATTGTATGGACATCAGCAGCTGCACACACTCTTTTTTTTTACTATCAATCTACCGCCAATTTATTTTCAAATGGCATTTTATATCATAATATCATTCAGTTTGATAGATTGATTGATGTATTATTATACATCAATCAATCTATCAAACTCAATGATCCATACTTTCTTATTCGAAATAATAAAATATAAAAATATTCATAAAAGTAGAATAAAGAGCCGATCATTCAAACATGACGGGTTATCTTACGCTAAGCCCCGTATCGATGACAGGCTATTATTAGGATATGAATAGTAAACAGAAAAGATAAGCAGATAAATCCAGTAGGTGCCCAAGCTTAGTAAATCTGCCTTTCTACATTGTTAGGCGAGAGCTGGCAACCCACTATTTCAGAATGCCCAGAACATTTATACAATAAGTACCAGAGTGACCCCAGATACAGTACAGTACCCGGCGATAAATATTGCACATCGACGAAAAATAATAATTATCAAAAGAAGCAAATCATAATGGGAATATGCATGATTTTATTTTATTTAAAAAATTAATGCTCATTCATGTAATAAACAGTTTAGCAAAACTGTTTTTCGGATAACTATGAAATTAAAAAAGATATGAGCCATCGAAGATTTGTTTCTATCTCTTTCTCGCAAAACGAAATTTAACACGGAGTTTATATGGCCGTAGTGACATGTGACGTCACAGTCTATGTCGGATCTCTCTGTCTAATTGGTGTGTAATCAATAGTTTTAAATGCTCATATCGGCCGTGTTTCTTGACCGATTTTAATTTTAATTTCACTTTTTGTCATCTCTACTACGGTATTTTCATATTTTGTTAATAAATGCCATGAAAAAAATTCATGCATATTCCCTATTGTTTTAACAGCTCCTACGGACTGTTTGTATTTCGTACGACAGATATAACGCTCGACGAAGCCGAAATTAGCCGATTTTCTCTTTCCAAAGGTCGATGTGCAATATTTATCGCCGCGTTCTGTACTGAAATGTCTCATGTGCCCTGTAATTACACCAGCACCCATACCTTTCTAACTGAAATATAGCAACGCTGCTAGGCTGAAGAAATAGCAATGGTTGCTCAATGTGAATTTGTAAAAGGGTTCTTCTGGGGATGTCCAAGAAGAGCTCCTTCACAAACTCACAAAAAAATTGGAAAATCCACAAGTGCATGACTTTTAATGCTCATTTGATCGTATGAAAACCATAGATAGAGATATTATATTGGTTAGTTTTTTATTAATTATAATTAAACTACTTTGAATAAAAAAGCTATTTTCAAAAGAGTTCCTCCTGTGGGAAAAATGAATCTATTTAAAAAAAAAACTCAAATAATTGATTTTTTCGCACGCTACAATGATTCCAGGTTTCACACTTGATTGATGAGAAATATTTTAGAAATATTTTGAGGCTTTTTTCGTTTCTCCTACATTAAATTAATTTTCGAAGTACAGAATAATCTCCATTAAATTATCTTTACAATTGTATATAAATTAAGTAGGTTCTGTGTACTACCAGGAGTATACAACAATAGAAACAGTAGCAGAAAGCAGGCAAAAAAAATTGTATTGATCGTAAAGCATTCTCTAATGCTTCCCATTATGAGTCGTGCAATATGAGATGTCCCCAGAAGAACCCATTCATAAATTAACAATGAGCTCTACTACTACTGTTACGAAACATATTTAACAAGGTGGCATCACATCGACGATCTGAAACCATGAATTCAGCACATTATTAGAAACTGTTCCCACAAGGTGGTCCGACGACCTTGTGAAGTCCGCAGGAACCCGTTGGATGCGAGAAGCACAGAACCGGTCGGAGTGGAGGTGCTTGGGGGAGGCCTATGTCCAGCAGTGGACGTCTTTCGGCTGAAATGATGATGATGATGATTAGAAATTGTTAGACCGTTATCAAAAAAAACCTACGAAAATTTTCAACGCACGGGTTTTCAGAATCAAGTACTGAATCATGGTAACTGGTTGCACATCGATGTCCCAGCCCCTGTATAGGTACAGTACCCAGATCTTTGGAAAGAGACAATCGGCTAATTGCGGCTTCGTAGAGCGTTATCTCTGTCGCACGAAATACAAACAGTCCGGTATCTATTAGGAGCTGTTAAAACAATTATGATTTGCTTCTTTTGATAATTATTTTTATTCTTTGTATAAAATACAAAAAAGGTAAAGGTCGATGTGCAATATTTATCGCCGGGTACTGTAGATACGTATACTATGTCCTATATTTCCTGAACCATTCCACTAAATCCCACTTTCCGACATGCCTTCTTCCGTAAACATTGATTAGCCGAAATACTTTGTAAGCCCACACAATCCATGCAACTATTTAAGTAGGAACACTAACTACTTACGTCAAAGTTTACGTCAATTGCAATAAAATCGGTAAATATAGACATTGTGATCCTATTACTGTACGTTTATGAAACGCTATTAACGAACTATCGAACTGTTTTAGCGGTGAAAACGTGAATGTATACTGCTGACGAATTTTAGTTACAGGCTAAATTGTCGAGTGAACTATAAAAATGAAATAGACAAATAGTGCGATACTCGAATCAGCCTAGTGCAACAGATTTGCATTGCAAAATACGCAAATTCGAATGAACCCAAGTGCGAAAATCCCCAATCAGCACCACTTTAAGCTGTGTGATATACTACTCAATCCGTAGATTGTATGCTTCTTTCTTCAAAATACCATATCAGACATCAATCTAAATTGGTCTTCACGTGATCTGACCAAGATTAATGTCTGGACTTTAAAAGAGACTGTGACCTCTGAGTTTGTTTCGGCCTTTTTTCTCAGAATAGTCAAATAGGAAACGCCAACCTCATCTAGTTTTTTAAATATGGAACGTCCACACATTGCGAATCATGCGATGAGCGCCGTGCTGCGCTGCGCATGCCTCGCAATGTCTGTATCCGCCTTAAAAGTGTTTGTACAAACCTACTTACAGAAATAAAATCGTTTTTATCACACCTGCTCTGAAAATACATACTAATTATACCAATTAGAGGGAAGAAACGCCTTTATCCCGCCCTTCAAATCCTTTCATCCCAAGGTATGGAAGTTTGTATGAAAATCCTTTTGACCCAAGGGTGGGAAAAATGTATGAAATTCCATTACATACCCGGTTTTTCTTTTTTTTAATTTGTCAGCAGTCATACTGCCAAGAGATTTTAACTGTCTACTAATTAAATTTCAAGTAAATTGTTACTGGCCACATACAGTTTTTTTTTTACCAGTTACCAACCTCCTTGGTGCATACAGAAAATTAAAAACGAAATTATTTTTGTATATAAAACGCGTGGAATCACGGAAGAAGTGGCTGCATGACCTTATGATCTTAGCCTACTCCAGAAACGGGCGAATAAAAAATGGAAAAGCCCGCGCATTTTCGCAAAAACACATTTATCTTTGTGTTTTTTGTAAAATATGGATACTTCGAGCGACAGTGATGATGTTATCCCTAACACACCGCCAGAACTATTAGAGACGGCCCAAGAAGTTGTTGATAATCTGTTGCCGGAAAAATCTAAATGCAGATACAACAATACTTATATGTCCATAATTTTCCTCGTAGGTGTAATAAAAAGCACTATACATCCCTCAGGATAAAGTACAGTTCCATACCTCAAATGGTTTGCGCCCCTCGCAAGCTCGTGGCGCAAATGCCATAATCTCGGTATGGAACTGTCACTTTCTTCCCTCTGAAGTAATGTACTATTATCATTTAGGAAGTATTGCACCTGTTTAAGGTAAAAGTGCCTAACATAAGTTGGTCCCAGTCATCTACTTCCGTCAATTAATCGAATCAAAGACTTGTCATTAATCAATGACTCTATTCAATTGGTTGTATAACCATATTTTTCAGCATCCTAAAGACTCCCGCAGACAGGCGAGGCGCGACTCTGGTGGTACAATTTCTATGAAAACTTCATGGAAATTGTTCTACCGGAGATGCGCCGCGCCTGTCTACGTGCCTGCTGTCGGGAGCCTTTATCCTTTATCCTACTAAAATAAAAGCGAGTAATGATACCGTTTCAGGGAAACCGCCACTAACAACGGTAACAGAACACGTGTCTAAAGAAATGTAACGAAATTCATAACACCTGTCGTGTCTCAGTAGTGCCAAACAGCGTCTCATTATAATTAAGAGAAATTATGACAAAATTCATGAACGTTGTCTTGTCTCACTAAGTGCTAAGTCGGCTGGTATAAATCCTTTGTTACGCCCACATGTCACGAGATAGGAAGAAAAGGCGTAGTATTGCTCAAAAGGCGTAGTGATGCTGAATTGGCATGGTACTTATAACTGGCAACTTTACCGTGCCGAGCTATAACTGCCACATTGCATTCTCGTGATTACTGGATTAAGAAAGCCATAAAAATAAAGAAACGTAAGGGTCAATTTTGGTCCCATTTTTGGCCCTTCTTCGGAAGAAAAGGAGCCACCTATTCTTTCAACATCCAAAAATCATAAAACAAAGTAGATAAACTGTTGTATCTGTGAAAAACGTAGTTGGTTGCAAAGTTGTATATAACCCCTTATGGTCTATTTATTTGTAACTAGCTGCGCCCCGCGGCTTCACCCGCGTAAATGACGATCCCGTGGGAATATCGGGATAAAAAGTAGCCTATATGTTAATACAGGGTGTCAGCTAACTCCATACAAAATTTTATCTAAATTAGTCCAGCCGTTTGAGCGTGAAGAAGTAACAAACATATGAACACACATACACACACACACGCTCACAAACTTTCACCTTTATAATATTAGTGTGATATACAGTGTCATAGGGACATAGATCCTTAACCTATTACCATGAATTCAGTACATGATTGCATGATGATGATTGATTGATTGAAGGATTTTTGATTTTTCGTCGGTTATTTAAAAATAAAAAATAAATTGCTGTTCCATATATTTTGACCGCGTAGAAATTGCACCGTTGTTTCATACAACAGATGATTTTTTTTTCCAACTGACGAAGAATTTCTACGCTAGGGGTCTCAAATCATGTACTGAATTCATAGTTGCAGTTTGCGTGTGGATGTTTCTGCCATCCTGTAAATGTGTAATCATTAGTTCTTCCAAAAAAATAAAGACTTTTTCGTTTTTGTAGGCTGTTGGTAATAGACAAAAATAAAAAAAAAATAAAAAAAAAATCCCCTAGAGGAAAATATGCAATTTTTTCCTCGCTCTGGTACGCTACAATGACGGTCTTTTTTAGCAAGTGGAGTGAACAATAAAATTCAACCCAACTATAGCATAATGACTCTGACGAAAATGCATCCAATTTAGTTATAAGCAGTGGAAGCGAAGGTACTCTTTCCACAATACACATAACTTAGAATGTTAACTTACCAGTAACTCTACGCCTTTCAATCAAAAGCATCAAAATACAGGCATCAGTAATTATTTAAATTATTTAAATTATGTGATAATAATTGTTAAATGTATTGTTTTATTTATTAATAATAATGTAGTAAAAATGGAAGTAGGTATGTAGTATCTAGGTATAATATAGGTAATATACTAATTGTAATAATATTTAAATTTTAAAATGAATGTAATGCAAATGCACTTAAATTGGTATTTTGTGCCTGCCTTTAATTGTAAATTGTTTTGCATACCGTTAAAACGGTGAGACATGTAGCACTATGCAATGTTATAAACACCCATGTAAACACCATGTTTCTGGCAAATAAATATTCTATTATTATTCTATTATATTCAACTTTATGCACCAAGTCAGAAATGAATATGCTTATTTTGCATATTGTATGGCTATTGGCGCGAACATATGAAACGAAGTTTTGTTGGAAAGAAAACGAAGTAGCTTCCCGTTATGGGAGCTTCTTCGTCTTCTTTCCAATCAGAAAATATAAGCTGAAAGATGTCGGGTCGCAGAACGCCACGTACTACGATCCGTATATTTTGTTTAATGCAATACAAGACTGATCTACTTTCGATTGAAGGGGTTAGCAGAAATACTAGTAAGTAAAGTCAGGGAAATTAATTAAAAAGTAAATTGACTACTTACCAACTTAAATTGTCCGTATAACACAGAATAACTAATAGTACAGACGCAGCACATCAAGTTACTACAATCTGTAAAATTTCTTTAATAGATTTCAACTGTATCGCTAAAGTATAAGCTTCAAAGTTGATTGAGAAAATTTGAAAGTTTCAGGTAGCTTGATATGCTGGCGTCTATACTTAGTACGTATTCTAATCAATTCACAAGTGTCTTTCTTTGACAGTTGTATAAAAGGGCTGTAAGTAACACGGCCAAATGCCGTAGGGTGTCAATTTGCTTAACAACTATTTGACTGTATAATATTGCAATGCAAAGAACTAACTACAACATATCTTCTTAGCGTAGATTGAACTACAAAAATACTAGAGTACATTTCAAATAACACTCTTTTCAGAAAACCCACTAATTACTAAAGTCCCAAAAATTACCTCACCCTTTCATTGAACAAAGCCTGTCAGAGATTGTAAATGATGTTGCCAACAAATAAAACGGCTAATTGGTTACTTAATTAGTGACATGACGTCGGCGGGCGCAAAGGGTGCACCTCTAGCCGCCACGATTGGGATTGAATTAGTAATCACTCGTTGAATCGCTATAATTGGAGAATTTTAGAGAAGGTAATAAAGGAGGCCGAAAAAGTATCGATATTTTTAGCTGCCTTTTTATTCTGCAATGAAGATGATAATAAATGAAAACACCGAGTATATTTTGAGTAGTGATGGGCTGACTATGTGTTTTGCTTATCTTTGACTAACTATAGTGACTAATCTATTGGATATGTTAGGTTGAATTTTCGTATGCAGACTGGGAACGTCAGACATACGCAGTTTAATTTATTGTCATATTGTCGTTGCCACCTTGTATATCAATGAAAACAAAGGTAGTTTTTATGAGCTAACTAAATTAATTTGTAACACATAAATACAATATGAATGGATTTATTATTATTTATAGAAATAAACCTACGCATTGACCTGATTGTTTTAATCAATATTTAAGTTTATAGATTGTTTAACAAACACACAGAGCACACAGGTCAATCGATCAAGTTAAGCTACGCTTGCCGCGGTTGGTCTGTCGATGGGTGACCATCTTTACATACCGTGACCCCTCCGTGCCTCTGAAAACACGTTAAGCCGTCGGTCCCGGCTGTCATTCGTAGATCTGTGACAGTCGTTACGGGTAGTCAGAAGCACGAAAGTCTGACTAACCAGTCTTACCAAGGGGTATCGTATTACCCAGTAACTGGGTTGTGAAGGTCAGATAGGCAGTCGCTCCATGTAAAATACTGGTATTCAGCTGTATCCGGTTAGACTGGAAGCCGACCCCAACTTAGTTGGGAAAAAGGCTAGGCAGATGATGATATTATTAAGTGAATTGTTTATGATATATACTGCGCTGCGGTGCTATTCTGTAAAATCTCACCGTGAAAACTTAGGTGGAATGAGCGTGGAGTGAGCTGTCAATAGTGTTAATTCCTGGCAAAAACAAACTCACTTCACCTAAGTTTTCACGGTGAGATTTTTACAGAATAGACCGGCTGTTCTTCAGTGTAATGGCAACTAAAATTAAGAATAGTAAATTATTGAAACTAAGTAATTGGTTTTTTTTGGTACGCAAGAAAATGCCTTATTAATTTGCTAATGGATTTAACAAGTTAAAATATAAATATTATAAAATCATCGATATTCTAAAGAGATGGACCTCTCTTCACCGAATTAATTTGCTTTCCAAGGGTTACAAAACGTCTGTTCTGTAACAATCCGAATCGTTTCGACGAAGACCTCTCTTTGTCTTATTAACAGATTAAATATTAAAATACGCAAACTCTACAGACCTTTGATAATGGCGAATTATTTCTTGATTTTCCCTCTATTCTATTAATAGAATTAATTGAAGTTATAAATAGTTTATTTAAAGGAATAGAACTGATATAGATCTCATTGATTTACACACCAGGGGTGTACCACTAGAACAATAGTGTTTCAGATCGCAATACCTATCTTTGTAGGTAATGGATTATCTCCCGCTAACTTAAATGTTTTTCGTAAAATACTAAAAGACGCGGTAAAGATCGCTTCTTTCTCTCCCACTACTCTGCTTTTCTCTCTTCTCTACTCTCTGTCTCTCTACTCTACTCTACTCTGCTTTCGCTCTCTACTCTACTCTGCTCTCTCTCTCTACTGTACTCCCTCTCTCTAATCTAATCTGCACTCTCTCTCTACTCCACTCTACTCTCTCTCTACTCTACTCTCTCTCTCTCTCTCTCTCTAATCTATTCTGATCTCTCTCTTCTCCACTCTACTCTCACTCTCCCTTATCTATTCTGCTCTCTCTCTCTACTCCACGCTGCTCTCTCTTTCTCTCTACTCTCAGCTACATACTATAGGTACGCTTAGTGGCTCAGTTTATGGTACTAGTATAACACGCGAGTTGCCATTTCAACCGCTAACGGTCGGTAAATTAAATAGTAACTAGATCCAGTCATATAAAGTTACGAGTCACTTGTGGCTCAGTTATAAATGTCTAACGTCGACCACTTATGTCTAGAAAGGCACAAGATCTAGGCTAACTAATAATAAAATAGGTATTTCTGCTAAATTTTCTATTCTTGCTTAACAAAAATTTTTTTATATTATGTGAAAATCATAAGCATTAAATCCTGTAAATAACTTCCTAAAATAATTTTGAATAATTATGTAGGTATGTAAAATTTGCACGACGAAATTGAAGAAATCGATGTAATTATCTTGAAGATCTTTCTATTATACGCAAAAAATGATTCTGTTCTAAGTAAAAAATCGTAATTCGAGGTTTGGCTCTCGCCTATTTCCTCCTCCAATATTGTACGAATTTTAAAGATATTTCATAAAACTGAATAAAAAAGATATTACTGTGTGCCTATGTTTTTCTTTTTTCATTAATAGTGGTCAAATTCGTACACTAGGCCTCTGTTGACAGCGGTTTAAATCGGCATTTTTGGAGGGTTCTAGTGCTTATAAAAATAATGTATCATCAAAAAGGACAACATAGGGACATACAAGTAGTTAATATTTATTATTATGTAAAAAATCATTGCTTTATGGTTATTAACCAGAAAGAAAACAGGCGAGAGGGTTTCTATGGAGAAAAGACCACCCCGCATTTCCTCTTAAGGCATAAACCTAACAATGACGATGATCAGAATCCCAACATTAAGCACTAAGAAACTTTACACATTACATTTCCTCATTACTAAGCCAATTATTATAGCACCAACATCGTCGCGTCATGAGAGACAGATAGCAAATCTTATCTAGACATTTCTGGCAATGGATATTTCGTGGAAGCGCGTAATATTACAGGAATATTCTGCGCGGAAATCGCAGTCAAGCAGCTATCAGTGACAGTAAGTATAGTATATGTATTGAAGGTATAGATAGAAATATATTGTGCAGAATTTGAATATGAGCACACAATGGATAACAGTCAATTATCCAATTGCTAGCTGTATATCCTTAGGAGATTGCAGTGATCTACCAATTTGAATAATCGCATCCGCGATTGTTATTCATACAATCTTATTTTATTTATAACACTTACTGTGTCTGCGGGTTTGTTCACGAAAATCTCTGGCGGGAGCTGTTTGAACCCTCTGACAATTTTGTTGAACCATCTGAGAGCCTTCGAATGGGGCAGGAGTTACCATGGCCGACTTGGAAATCTCTAAACAGACTTCTAACCCAAGTCGGCTGGAGCAAAGACAATCTCCACAAATGTGGGTTCGTGCACGGCTCCGATCTCAAGTGTGTTTGCGGCGTCTCCTCACAGACAATCGCCCACCTTTAATCTTAACCCGAATGCCTAGTTACCTGTGTCCTCGATGACCGTACAACTGCGTCATTGAGTGCAGTACCTGAATTTTAGACCAAACATAATCCATACTATGTACTATATATACTATAATAAAATATATAATAATATAAATAAATATTATAAATTCGAAAGTAACTCTGTCTATCTGTCTGTCTGTATGTTACCTTTTCACGCCTAAACCACTGAACGGATTTCGATAAAATTTGGCAAAGAGATAAATTGCATCCCGGGGAAGGACATAGGATAGTTTTTATCCCGATATTCCCACGGGTTCGAAACTTATGCGGGTGAAACCGCGGGGCGCAGACAGTATAAACTAAAACTTGTTGGCACATTTTTTAGTTTAAATATATGAAGGAAATCATTTTTTTGTAATTCATGATCTGCTCAGTCTGGATTCCGACAGTTGAAATCGTTCAAGAAAAGAAACCTTTAATTGTAATTTATAACATACTAGCTTCTGCTCGCGACTTCGCCCGCATGTAATTCCGACCCACCCTGTCGCAACGCATCGCCTGTCCGCGCTATTACCTTTCTTTCTTTTTGATCGGCTCCCAGGAGTCGTAGCGTGATGTTAAGTAGCCTTCCTCAAGAATTGGGCTATCAAATCGTCGTTGCGCGTGCAAAAGTCGCTATGTGTTATTCAGTTATTTTCGGTTCTTTATGCAGTTTTATTTGTTATTTCAATACACACATATTGTATAAACAGCTATGTGATAAGTGCAATATTTAAAGAGTTACGAAATGTAGCTATGTGATATTCATACATTCAAAGTTCCGTATAAACACGCTAAGTGTTATAATTCATAACCTCAAATAAGTTCACTAAAAACACATAGCCACTTTTGCACGCGCAACGACGAACCACCCACCCACGGTGAAGCTAAGAGGAACCCGAGGAGGGGCCGCTCGTCAGGGCTTCTGCTGACAAGCCGATGACGTAGCGGCCAAAGGTAGGTTGCGGTGTCGCTTGGGCGACATCGCAACTGAGGCGGGCCGCGATGTCGTACGTACCGGAGGCATCGCGGTTGAGGGTTGGAGGCCGCGGCGGGAGAGGAGTGCCGGTATTACGGTGCGCCGCTCTCCCTACCTTCCGTGGCCTTGACGGGGTCGCCACCGTTCGATGGCGGACGCGGTGGGGCTGCAGGGGAAGAGGAGTGTCGGTATTGCGTTGGCCGCTCTCCCTATCCTCTGCAGCCGAAAATTGGCAGGCGGCGGGGCCAATGTCCTGACCCGTCGCAGGGGGGACCAAGGGTGCCCAGACACGGGGTCGTCTGGCGCCCATGTGCTGGTTTGGTCCCTAGGGTGGTCACGGCGTGCTATGTGTTCTGGTGCGCCGGTGATGGGGAGTACTCCCCAGAGGAGGGTCCGGTAACGGACGGCCGCGGCGGGTTCACGGATGAGTGCTAACGCGTGCCCGTGTTCCCGCCGTAAGCGGCAGAGGAGGACACCGTGGAGTTTTAGTGGGTTAGAGTCCCACATAACTGCACTATCTCCCCGTGGTAGTGTAGTATGCATGAGCATTTCTCCACGTGAAAAAAAAAAAAAAAAAAAAAGGTTATTGGTTAAACATTAACAACCTCTTAAGAGGTCATTGTACTCAACAAAATGTAGGAAACAGCTGATTTTTTTTTTCGCGATTGCATATTTGGTCCCATAATAAAAGTTGTTCATAATGATGAGTACAATGACCTCTTAAGAGGTTGTTAATGATCTACCAATAGTCCTGTATCGATGTTTGGCAAAAGAACATTCCAATGACACGACTCTTCAGGTCTACGAAAAATGAAAACTTCCTAGAAGGACCAACTCCCAAAATTTCATTTTGTTAAAAGCTCCTTTTCCAAGAAAGGTAGGATTTACTTAATAAATAAGTATTTTGAAAGAAGTATTGTGAAGTTTACCCACAATATTTGCTTGGCCAAACTATTTTAAAAGGAACTCTATTACTACAAATGTATAAAAGAGGTCGTAGCTTGAATACGAGGCTTTTGACTACGTTGTGTGTGTGTATTTTATGTCTTACTTTTTAATCATTTTTAATTTTTATTTGCAATGTGCGTTTTTGTTTGTGCAGAATAAACAAATTTTCTTTCTTTTTTCTTTTCATTCTAATAAAGATTAGGTGTTCTTTACCTAGCCTTCAACAATTGTAATTAGCGGAGAGAAATCAATTACCTAACAAAATGTACCATTCACTACGAAGGTTTTTAGCTAGAGGTGTGCCTGGAAAAAATCCAGCATAATAATTATATTATGCTGGATTTTTTGCTAATAGCATTATGCTTTTTCGAACCAGCCGGTCGATTCTGTAAAAATCTCACCGTGAAAACTTAGGTGAAGTGCTGGTGGTGGTGGTGGGCTATTGCTAGGAATTGACACTATTGACAGCTCACCCCACGCTCACTTCACCTAAGTTTTCACGATGAGATTTTTACAGAATAGCACCGCAGTTAAGTATTTACAACACAAAACCGAGTTTGTTTTATTTTATTAAGTTAGTTAGTTGAGGGGCCCGTGGGTAAAAAATAGCAGCCGCACAGGCCGATCGATCAAATTAAGCTACGCTTGCCGCTGTTGGTCTGTGGATGGGTGACCATCTTTACATACCGTGACCCCTCCGTGCCTCGGAAAGCACGTTAAGCCGTCGGTCCCGGCTGTCATTCGTGGATCTTTGACAGTCGTTACGTGTAGTCAGAAGCACGAAAATCTGACAACCAGTCTTACCAAGGGGTTCGTATTACCCAGTTAGGGTTGTGGAGGTCAGATAGGCAGTCGCTCCATGTAAAATACTGGTATTCAGCTGCATCCAGTTAGACTGAAAGCCGACCCCAACATAGTTGGGAAAATGTTAGGGAGATGATGATGTTTTATTTTATTACGTGAATTATTTATGATCTTATGTATTTTTGTTTTCTCAGTTACTATTACACACGCTGTCTACATTTCCTTAACTACTCTCCCATCTTAAGAATGCTGGAAGAGATTTCTTTAAGAAATAAACATCACTTTTGTACTTATTTTCTGTATTTTCTTCTTGTCTGTTCATAATATACCTGTGTAGATAAATCGATAAATAAATGAATCACTCGTTGGCAGGTATATTGATTTGAACACTGGCTGACTATTAGGTAATGCAGAAAAAGCTCTAAGCATGGCGAAATAACCTTGACTTGTCTTAAAATTAAAAAAAAACGGAGTGAGCACGCATAAAGTCTAAATCTAGGTTCAATATAAGAATAGGGGCTTTGTTGTTATGGCTATAATATCACTTTGTGATACTTAATTTTAGTTTGAAAACATAATTTATCACGCAACATTTTATATTACGAAACATAATATTACAAAACTCCTATTGAAAACCCTTTAATAGCTGTAAGCTCTGCCTAAGTAGGTATCGCAATACATTATTTCTGCTACAGAATTTTTAAACGATTCACTTTAGTTCTGAATAATAAATAATGCTAATGCTTTCACCTACAAAACTAATGGAGTGAGACATTAATGTTCTGTAGCGAGTTCAGGCCCGAATAATTCGTCTCGAAGGACCAAATTAGAAAGAGCAGGAAAGTAGATTAATCGTTATTCGTACATTTTGTGTAGTTATACATACGTCTAATGTCTACACTGAAAATAATAATTTCTTACTACAACATCACATTAAAGCGATTCCATTAAGAGCGTTTACGACGTACGGCAATTCATACAAACTTTCAAGCCCTTGTTTTTCGAAATGAACGAACCGATTTTAATAAAACTTCATACGCATAAGCAGGATACAAAGGTTGTATAAGTTACTTAAGAACTTTGTAGAAATGTCTTATTTATTAAAAAAAAAAGATAACTGGAAATCTCTGTTTCTATGGAAAATTTAAAATCGGTCTAATTTGGCTGTAACACTATTTTTCGAAAATGTGTGTAATTTTTCGAAGGTGTTGAACCGAGTGAGAATCCAAGAGAGCGCATCCTAGCGAAAAACACAACATGGATTTACAACTCTCTGCGCTAAGCCGTGCGCGGAAAAAAATCGCCGCGAGAAAAATGCGCCTGTGCCTACCTGGGCTGACGTCGGCTGCAAATAGCTTTGTAAATTAACTGACATTAAATTATGATTCATCTTGTTTCACAACTTACAAAGATTAGTTATTTACAAAGGGATTATTCGATCTTTTAATCTTGACGCTGAGAACTTCATAGTTTCAGCCAATTGCGTCATCAGACTGTAGCAAGGTTTCGCACCCACGTCGCTGTAAATACTTTCGTCTTTACATTTTCACAACGTAGTGTTACTAGAAGAAAAAAAATAGAAGTATATTAGCTGTCTAGCGACTTCGTATGCATGTATTTTTTAATTCAATCTTTTAAAATACAAAAATCCTATCAAAAGCCCCTTCTCCAGGTCCCAGGCTGCCTATCTGTCAAATTTCATAACGATCGTTTTAGTTTATCCGTGAAAAGGTAACAGACAGATATAGATATATAATAATAAATAATAATCATTTTATTATCAGGCAACTAAGGCCCACAGATAAAATACACAAAATAATCTTATACAATAATAAACTAATAC
Organism: Luperina testacea; assembly: GCA_927399505.1. Taxonomy (NCBI): domain Eukaryota; kingdom Metazoa; phylum Arthropoda; class Insecta; order Lepidoptera; family Noctuidae; genus Luperina; species Luperina testacea. The sequence goes on along the minus strand of OV656777.1, from coordinate 5,953,381 downwards.
ATATTAAAAAACCTTAAAACTATGACTATCCCGGTAGCACGTTCCCGTAGGATAATTTCCGACCTCCACGTGGGCGAAGCCGCTGGCAAAAAGCTAAGGCTTTATAAAGTTAACTTGAAAAAAAAACAGAGAGAGTGTTCAGCGCTATTACCCTACCTTTGGAACACCTGTGGCTTTTACACAAGTGAGAAAAAGCTTTTGTCTTAAGTCGGTATATTGTTTCTTAAGAAATTAAAACAGTTCAAGCAAAGAGATTGAGACCGTGGTGACCCAGTGGTGACGGCCGCGACTTACGAATTTGTAGGTCGTAGGTTCGAACTCAGTCAGGCACTTAACTTTGTGTAAATAATTTCATCATCACTGCTCTCAAACGGTGAAAGGAAAACATCGTGAGGAAACCGGCATGTTCTAGAACCAAAAATTCGAAGACATGTGACATCTACCAATTCCCACCGGGCCCGCGTGTAGGATTGCTCTTCCACTTGGTTTTTTATTTTGCTGTATTTAGTTTAGTTTGTGATCTTCCTGTACGAGTCGCAATAAATACTTTTTCTTTCTTTCTTTCTTTCTTTCTTTCAATCCCTCTTGAAGAGAGGAGGCCTGTGTCCCAGCAGTGGGAACATTATGTGCTGATTGTGTAAGCAAAGAGATAAGTAAGCAGAGAGAAATGTCATAGAAAAATGTCATCCTATGTCTCTTGACGCCGCGCGCCGTTCATAATAGCACATAATGCGACCTGTCAAGTCAGGTATATATGATGACACGAGTTATATAGAACTTGTAAACACGCAGAACACGTAGAAGCAGTCACAGTTTACATGTGATTAGAATGGATTTTTATTTTAAACCGGTCAAATGCGTCGGTCTCGTGCACCGAGGGTTCCGTACAAATTTGTAGGTATGTAAATAGTTTATCACGGGATTTGTTTTTAAATATAACAAATTTACGGCTTTCAGATTTTTTCATTTATTTGTGCTACATGACCTTGCTTTTTGCCAAATTTCATGATTCTAGGTCAACGGGAAGGACCCTATACATTTTGATTCCCTTGAGAGTGTCGAAATACACGTTTTTTGCGGCATAAACTGCTGTATCTGAAGTTTGATTTTTTTACAGCTTCAAGGGATCAAAGACCTGAGTATATGGTTTAACTTGATAGCTCCATGCGTTCTTGAGATAAAGGGTCTTGACAGACAGACAGACAGACGGACAACAAAGTGATCGTATAAGGGTTCCGTTTTTTCCTTTTAAGGTTCAGAACGCTAAAAAGCTTTTACCTTTGAGAGAAGACATTAAAACTATTCGAGTATCTACAGTTTTAAACGTTTCACTCCCGGAAAACAAAGTATATACCTACATTACAATTCAGTCAGCATTTCGGTCGAAAAGGCATTAGTTTTTCCAACCAATCGGCATTTATTATCCCCTGAAATGCTACTATAGCGCCGTTCACTTGGCACGCGTGTAACAACGCACTAATCCATTTCCCCTACGCTTTATGGCTTGTGTTGGACATAAAAAGCTCCCAACGATTGATTACTGACTACACTTAGATATACTTTTCCTTTTAATATATGTTTATTGAAATTTCTTGTTCCCCCGACTCACCCCGTCGAAAAGCATCGCCTACCCGCGCTGTTACGTTTTAGCTTAGCATTCTTTCTGATTTTTTTTCAGCTTCTAAGGGTCTTAGCGCAATCTTAAATAGCCTCTGGCCTTCCTCAAGGATTAGGCTAACAAATGCAAAAATATTTTTTGAAATCCGACTGGTAGTTCCAGAGAATAACGCGCTTAAACAAACAGTCTCTTCAGCTTTATCTTTTAGTATATAAAAATCTCGTGTCACAGTGTTTGTTATCGAACTCCTCCGAAACGTCTTGACCGATTTTTACGAAATTTTTGTGTATATTTGGTAGGTCTGAAAATAGGTCGTTGGCTACTGTTTTTGCAAAATAATTTTTGCGGTGTCGGAATCCTGCCGTTTTGCCAAAAGATTTTGCCAAAATTTCACTACCCAATCAAATTTTAGTAACCTTTTTTTATACCAATGCAATGTTTGGAATGATTTTAGTACGCCCATCTTCATTTGGTCAAATTTTAAACGTAAGCAAGTTATTGTTTAAACGTTCACTTGCCAAACATTAGGTTTGCGTTACAATTTTTCGTGAAGAGTTTATTTGCTAAGTAATGATTTGGCCAATGAAATTATGCGGAAAATTTTTTGGGAAGTGATAATTTATCAATATATTTTTGATGAAACAAGGGAGACCCTTGCCGGGTCAGCTAGGTGTTAGTATAGATATACATCACGCGAACGAATGGCCAGATTTCTATACAATAAATGATTATGACTAGACTTGGACATGGCCGATGGTGTACGATTTTGACCGAATGGTGGCCAAGGTCATGTCAATGAAGCAAGTAATGTCTAAAAGATGAAAGACAGAAGATGAAGGGAAGGCGATGGAGGTAAAGTCGCATGGATGAAGGGTGCATGGAGCCGTGAAGTTTGGCAGAAAGGAACTGAGACCCAACAAAACACAAACTAGTTGGACATCTGAGTACCCGTAACGACTGACAAAGCCCGAAAGTCTGACAATGATACTCAATGCTCAATATCTTTATTGCTTTACCATAATGTGTACTTATTGTGGTAACTATAATATAATTTAGATCACTAAGGACCCTCTACGGTTCAGCAAAATGTTAGAAATGTTTTAGGAGATATTTAATTATTATTTTTGTTATATTATTTATTTATTATTATTATTATTATTATATTATTTATTAATAATTACCGTATCTTTAATATATTTTAAACATTCCTATAAATTGGGTGATTATCATTAATGTTAATACTTTTTTTGTTTTATTTATGTTTATCATTTAAATATTCATCTAAGGAATACATAATAACATTTTGATTCATTTTTTAAGTTTCTTCTTTCTTTATGATTGTCAAACCTTGCACACAAAGGGTTCCAGGTTACAATATTAAACACTATATTTTTAATGTTTTAAGAAACGCGGAAAAAACGCGTTTCTTGTATAGGGCTCTACATTCCCTTTAATTTATTTTTTTCTTTTAATATGTCTTACACAAGACACATTAAAAGAAGTTCAAACAATAACTTTGTAAGTTTCTGTCATCCAATGACAGATATTTTTGTTAAGAAGACCTACGTACCTACTTAATATAAATTATCCCGAAAATTATTAAATAAGTAAGAAGCAAAAACGAACGACGCGGGACGCATCAATATACGTACCCGTGACATTATTTTTTTGGTAAAATAACAGGTAGTATGAAACAAGTCATAAGTATTATTTTGTAATTATTGAATGTCCTGAATTACTAGAGTCCCCTAAAAATAATAACATAAATATAAATGGACCAATATGGATATGCTTGCATCGCTAAAATTTAAATAGTTACCTCGTGTTAAATCAGTTTAATAAATATTGTATAAAACTGTCAATTACTATTTGTGTTTACGTAATCTTTTATTTTAATATAATGTTTTCAATCCTCACTTTCTATGATGTTGATATTGTCATCCGAAAATCAACAGGTACCGCACGAAAACACGATAATAACAAAAAAAGATATCTAAAATCCAACTTACCGATAAGAAAATCCAATAAACAGCAATTGAAGTTCACAATAAACACAGTTATCTCACACAATATTTATGTTTAATACACAATAATGTTTATGGTACACACGGGAACACGAGACGCAACCGTTCTACGCGACGGTCCGGGACCGACTGGGGAGAAAATTGAGTGGACTTGTGGAGCCGAGAAAATTATGAAGAAAAAGCGAATCCTTCTGATTTTGATGCTAAGGGCATTGATAGCCGCCGCGCGTTCTTGGACGTGGTCTGAAGCCTTAATTATATCATTCTTATTAAATTATTACAGGGTTTCAGCTACATTTGTAAGGATCCATTTTCTTATTTTCCATTTATAAAACTGTGACCGCGGTTGGTCTGTGGATGGGTGACCATCTTTACATACCGTGACGGGCGTGACCCCTCCGTGCCTCGGAAAGCACGTTAAGCTGTTGGTCCCAGCTGTCATTCGGGGATCTTTGACAGTCGCTAGTCGTTACGGGTAGTTAGAAGCCCGAAAGTCTGACAACCAGTCTTACCAAGGGGTATCGTATTACCCAGTAACTGGGTTGTGGAGGTCAGATAGGCAGTCGCTTCATGTAAAATACTGGTATTCAGCTGCATCCGGTTAGACTGGAAGCCGACCCTAACATAGTTGGGAAAAGGCTAGGCAGATGATTTATAAAACTGTGAGTCATTTTAATACAATGTTTGTTATTTGTGAGATATTGAGCGCAGTTAATTGCAATCGAATGCCAGAATTGATTCACAACATCAATTCTGGCCTGATGTTTTGATTATTCGGCATTTTATTCGTTTGTTGTCAGAGTTCATGATTATTATTTTGACTACATTATTACATTTTTCTTTTGACGGGGCTCGTGGCTACATAATAGACAGCCGCACGGGTCCATTTTCAAGGTTAAGCAACGCTTGACGAGGTCGCTCTGTGGATGGGTGACTATCCATAACATATCGAGACCCCTCCGTGTCTTAGAAAGCACGTTAAACAATTAGTCGGTGTTACGGGTAGTCAGAAGCCCAAATGCCTTGCCAAGAGATATCGCGTTACCCTGTACTTGTGGGGGTCAGATAGGCAATCGGCCAATCGCTCCATGTGAAATACTGGCATTCAGCTGCATCCGGTCAGACTGGAAGCCAACCCCATCATACTTGGGAATAGGCTAGGCAGATTGGTTATCTGAATAAGGATTGTAAGGTGGGTGGACCATGGAAGGCCATGCTCCTTTGAAGGCCAATTATTAAAATTTCGTAGTTATTGCCATGTGAGGACAAATTCCTTCTATTTACACAAACACCCATCGAACTGGAAATCACAGACGCGGCGGCGAATCGCTCGCGCTAATATTTTGGCAGTACCGTCCCTCGCTTCTTCCATATCGAGAATCGACGACGTTAAAATAAGGTGGGTGTGCCATGGAAGGCCACTCTAACAAATAAACAGTTATTATTCGTTTATTTACTGGATAAATAAAACTAACAAATATTTAAGTAATATATACTTTGTTTTATTACGTAACATATAAACCACTTCTTTTTATTGTAGATTTAATCGCTATTCAGTAACTTTTAGTGTTAAATTACTGATTTATTATAATGGCCTTCTAAGGCGCCTTGTTTTTAGCAAGGCCATTTGGAAGAGCTTAACAAAACTTCAGTTTAATGAATACTGATTAAAGCTAGGTTAAAAAAAAGTGATGTATTTGGTACACAATAAAACAAAGTATTATTTGATAATTTGTTTTTTTTCATTTATCCAGTTAATAAACGAATAAAAAGCGTTTACTCGTTAGAGTGGCCTTCCATGGTCCACCCACCTTAGGTACTCTGTCGCAGTAAGTGAAAACGAAGTATATCAGCCAAAAATTTAAAGAAAAATAAACCTTACTGAACAAAAAATACATTAAGGCTCATTTTTCTCTATAGCCTTTCCTTAGATGCGCCCCTTTTACTTATGGCGGCAGTACTGTAGAGGCTTTCTAAAAATATAATTTAAAAGAGTGTCCATGGAGTTTCTTGCCCGTTCTTCTTCATAGGTACCTACGCTTTGGAATGGGCAACTAGCTTTATATTTTCTGACTGACCGACTTTTTGACAATTCAAAAGTGATGTAAATGGTTTAAATGAAATAAATGCTTTGAGTTTGAGTTTGATCTGTGTAGATCTACCTGTAGCAGTACAGGCTGGTTATTATTGCCGGTGTGTTCCATTCGAACGCTCAAGCAAGTGTCGAATATTTTAATAAGTAGTTTTGTTTAGGTAGGCAGTGCTAGCAATAACATAATAATGTAAAGTCATAAATATATTTTATTCAAGTCGAAGGCTCTTTCAATTATATTGTGAAGCTCCCATCTGCATCCCCCACAGTACCCTATGAGTCGACATGAATAACGCTTGATGGTTGACAGGGGAAAATGGAAAAAGGTTTTAAGTGGAACCCACGCAACAGGACAAGAGCAGACAGAAAGATTTTATGACTTTGGATTTTGGCGATAATCTCATGGCTTAACTTAAAAGGAAAAGTGCTTGGCTTGGCCGTAAAAATCTATGGTTTATTCGCCCTGTGTAGGCACGATATATGGATCACTAGTGAAGCTTGTTGACAGACACGTTTTGTCTACGGCGCGGCTGCACGTTAAAAAAGTTAAACGTTAAAGAACTCTGAAGAAGAAGACGTTATGTTAAAGAAATCAGATGTTCCGAAAAGATTTAGCGAGTTGGTGTAAATGATAAATGATTTTATTTTTGTAAGTAGGTTTGCACACACGTCTATCATAAGTATATTTTTTTTAAACTAGATGAGATCGGCGTTTCCTATCTGACCACTCTGAGACGAAAGGCCGAAACAAACTCAGAGGTCACTCACAGTCTCTTTTAAAGTCCAGACATAATCTTGGTCAGGTTACTTGTACTTGTACCATATTGATTAAGATTCTCCTTTAATTTAAATTTAAAGCATAGTATCGTAGTAGTCTGTATAAGGCATGATAGAGTTGACGTGTCTATTGGGATAAAAACCCCAATTAACCAATAAAGATTTAAAAAAAAGTCGTGTCGTATACATGAGCCTAAAGCTTAGGTGGATAATCTGCTCAATCAAAAGTTTAGACACAATTCGCAACCTTCATTTAAACAAAGTGTCCACTCAGTATCAAGGTACTCTGGTAAGAAGTCTTTGAAAATAGCGCCCGAAAAATTAAAACTTTTGGGACTGATTAAGATAACAATAATCCAAAATTTTGACTTATACTACAAATTGTACAAGAAATGAAAGCTAGGTTTGAAGTGGTCAAGATTCGCAGCCTTATCCTGCCTACCACTAACTTTAGACCTTCTTTCATGTGTAGCGGTATCTACAACGCGTCATACTGACGTCACGCAAAATCCTGCATCGCGCAAGCAGAGTTTACCGCGCAACTAGCATAGATACAACGGCCCGACATGAATCATCGGGCAGTTGCCCGCCAGACACAACACCCGTCTGGTCGGAGGATCCTCCCTTTTCTATAGAGTATGAGTGAACTTTACACCCTGTTCGTCACATCTCTATACATGTCATATGCTTTCCTGGTACGTGGAAGTCTCATCTGGCGGAGTAATTGCGTAACACACTAAGAATTGCAATGCGCTTTCATTTTAAGAGCGTTTACGCCGTACGGCATTTCATACAAACTTTCAAGCCCCTATTTTTCGAAATGAATGAACCGATTTAATTGAAACTTCATGCGCATAAGCAGGATAGGAAGGTCTAAAAAGTTAGTAGAGACATTTTTTTTATTTTCAACAATTCAGTCTCGTCGCGGTAATCGTGCGAGGGAGACGCGTGTTTCGCTATTAAACATTATTTTTGCGTTATTAGTGGTTAAAGTTGTGTGCGCTGCTAGGTCTCGCTGTCGGCGCACCGGAGTACCGTTATGTTAACAACGTGCGAGCGGCACACGAATAACGAAGATACTCATTAGCGTGTTATAATACTAATGAATGTAAACAACCCACATTTAGAGAATGTGAATACAATAATAATGGCAGGCAGCAGTTCCTTGAGCGAACATAGTGGATCAGATGCTGAAGAGGAGCTAAACAGAGAAGAGAACTTAGTACCATATAAAATGGAAGAAGACCAAAAATTTACGCGGGAGAAAAGGGATAGGGAGGAGGATTCTATCGGAGATGATGAGGATAATGAGGGATGGAATTTAGTCCAAAGTAAAGGGAAAAGATTAAAATCACAACTGAAGGAGGATATTGAGATGTACTTATCTAGCAATGAGAAGTTGCCTAAACAATTTGCATTAGCAAAGATGCTGAAGGCGTATGGGATAGTTGATATTACCAAAGTAAAATACATTAACCCATTCAAGATTCGCGTGGAAGTTTGCAGTGAGTTGTGTGCTGATAAAATCGAAAAATGTCAGGAATTCATAGAAAAAGGTTGGAAGATCTACAGGGCCATGGAAAGGACTTCATCTTATGGCGTCATAAAGGATGTTGATCTTGATTTATCTGACGAGGACATTTTGACTTATATAAGGTGTGATAAACCTGCGGAAATAATATCTGTATTTCGGCTTAAACGTCGAGACAGAGAGGGAGAAGGTTGGCAGCCAAGTGAAGCGGTACAGGTGTGTTTTAAAGGTTCATTTATTCCACAGTACATATATGTCCATGGCTTACGTATTAAAGTTACTCCTTACGTATTTCCCGTATCGCAATGCTCGAAATGCTGGAAATATGGCCACCCTACAAAGAAATGCCCTTCCAGTAAAATAGTCTGTCCAAAATGCGGTGATAACCATGAGAACTGTGAAACACAGAACTTCAAATGTGTTAACTGTGGTGGAAACCATTTGGCATTGCATAAAGCTTCATGTCCAGCTTTTTTAAAGGAGAAGAGGTTGAGAGAGATCATGGTCGAATTCAACTGTACTTATAGAAAAGCATTAACAGTATATGTACCGCCCTCGACTTCCTTGTCCGGAAAAAGTAGTTCTCGGGAACACTCTGGCAACCCTCCTACAAACATAAAATCACAACCTGATATTAGATTTCAACAACGGGACACCCCCACATTTGCAGAGATAGTAAAAGCTGACATCACAGTGCATAAAGAGGATGATGATAAACACACTTCTGCTAATACTCCATCTAGATTTCAACGTACGCGTAGTAGGGACAAGCCTTCCTGTAACTGGGAACTCCCGATAAACTCATCAACAATGGATAGGGGTAGTGAGTCAGCAGTTCCTTCTGATACTGCTGCTGGTAAAGAGAAAAAGGAGGACAGCATTCATTTGGACGAGCTATTAGTGAGACTAAAAGAAATTATATTTTTAAGGGAATTGTCGATGGAAGACAAGATGCATGGGGTGATAAAGTGTTGTTTAGAGTGGTTAATATTATTGAGTGTACAATTCGTATCAAAGTGGCCTATATTTAAGATTATTTTTGACTATATTTCCCCCAATGGATCTTAGTCAGAAACCTTGTTTTAGATTAAATATTGCACAGTGGAATTGTCAAAGTATTCGACCAAAATTAATATCCTTGGAGCATTCTCTGAGTCAACTGAAAATTCACATTGCGGCACTCAGCGAAACGTGGTTAGAACGGGATACTCAGCTGAAGGTAAACGGTTATATGATATATCGTAAGGATAGGAATGACGGTTATGGTGGGGTAGCGATCTTAGTCCACAGGTCACTCAAATCAAGTTATGTGTCTTTCGAAAGCCTTAACCCGGGGATTGAGATAGTTTGTGTTAAGATTTGCAATTGTGAGCGTGTTCAGTATATAGTATCCTTATATTGTGCCCCGTCGGTTCACACGAGCCAAAGTGATTGGGAACAAATTTTTTCTCGTTTTCACAGTAAGGTAGTGATTCTCGGCGATTTTAATGGACACCACACAAATTGGTCCCATAAAATAGATCAGAGAGGTACCCAAATTTATGACGCACTTTTAGACACTGGACTCGTAACATTGAACGATGGCAACCCTACTCGTATTAAATTAGTAAATAATTTAGTACAACAATCTTCTCCAGACATATCATTGGCTTCCTCAGACTTAGCTCACCAATTTAATTGGGGCACGCTTAATGAAACGTTTGGCAGCGATCACCTTTTGATAAAAATTTCAATCCAGGTTGATAGTCTATCCATACCTCCGGTACGCAGGAATTATAAAAGAGCTGATTGGTCTCAGTACCGAAACTTAATACAAACGCTTATGCAAGGTTTTATTATCACGGAAGACTTACAAAAATCATATGATTCGTTTATTGAGTTGATTAATTTAGCTGCCGATATTCACATTCCATACATTAAAATTAATTCTGACCCTGAGAAAAATTTCACTCCGAAACCTTACTGGAATAGTTCATTATCAAAATTAGTGGCCGAAAGACGGTTAGCATTATCAACGTTTCGACGTAACCCTACACCTTTTAATTTGGACAAGTTGCAGGAGAAAATTAGGGAAGGTCAGAGGTGTCTTCGTATAGCAAGAAGTAAGGGTTTTCAAGACTTCTGTACTTCATTAGATGGTACAACATCTCATACGGTTTTATGGAAGAAAATGAAATGGTTTAAGGGATGCTATGTACCCCGATCGGGTATTAGTAAAGAGAAGGCGTTTGTATTATTACAAAACCTGGCGCCGGACTTCGTTTGTACTGATGACCCAATATTTAATTCAAATAACCTTAAGCTTGGGACACAGATTTCTTTACACGAATTGGATAAATGTTTGCGCACTAAAGATACTTCTCCTGGTAGCGATAAAATCTCCTATTCAATGCTATATTATTTACCGAATAATGCAAAGTTGATTTTAGTTAGTTTTTATAATATTTTTTTTACGATGGGTTTTGTTCCCCAGCAGTGGCGTAATATCACTATAATACCTATACCTAAGCCCGGCCGGGATCCTCAGTCTGACTCTTCATTGCGACCTATTTCTATGATCTCCTGTGTGTGTAAAATACTACACAATATATTAATTAAAAGAGTAGAATGGTTTATTGAACATAATAACATGTTATCGGCCGATACTATTGGTTTTCGCAAAGGGCGCTCCATTTTAGATAATCTGTCTACCTTGGTGTCGAGAATTCAACTAGGATTTTCTAAAAAACAATCAACGATCGCTTGTTTTGTTGACATTGATAATGCGTACAACAATGTAAATTTAGAACGTTTACTATATATTTTAGACAGTATAGGGATAGGTAATAAAATATGTACGTACCTACGGTGTTTCTTAAAAGAGAGAAACTTAAGTATTGAGACAGATAACAACTCAGTCATAAGTAGGAGATGTTGTTTCGGTTTGGCTCAAGGCGATCCCTTTTCCCCGCTTTTATTTAATATCTTAACAATGGAGATTTGCAAGTCAATTAATAATGTCTTTATATCACAGTACGCAGATGACTTCGTGCTATATGTAACCTGTAGTAATATAGAAGAAGGAAGACACCAATTACAATTAGCTTTAAATCAATTTGTTAATACTCTTTCTCTTGCCGGGTTAGAAATTTCAGCACTCAAAAGTAAAATTTGTATCTTCCAAAATAAATTTGTACGGGACCCTGTGTCTCTAGTTGTTGATGGTATGTCTTTAGAAGTAGTGGATTGTGTAAAATATTTAGGTATTTGGTTAGACAGGAAGTTACGATGGGCTAAACAAATAAATGAATTAAGAGAAAAATCGTCAAAAGTGCTTAATGTTTTTAAAGTTTTAGCGGGAACAGGTTGGGGCATTCACCCAACTAATTTAAGGCGTTTATACATATCGTGTATTCGTAGTAGACTAGATTATGCAAGTTTCCTTTATGGTAATAGTTGTAAGACACATACAAGCAAGCTGGATAAAATACAGAATCAGTGTATGCGGGTAATAGGTGGATTTATTAAAACGACACCTATACACGTCATGGAGTGCGAACTACACCTACCGCCTTTAAGTGTACGAAGATATTACCTGGCCGGAAAATATTGGTTAAAAGCGAAATCCTTTTCTAACCATAAGATTATTAAAATTTTGGACGACTTAATTATTTTTAGTCAAAATTCTTATTGGAGGTGCAAAGAAAAGCCCATTTTAATGTTAGTTCATAGTTACCTTAAAGATACTGCTGTACATGTTAGTACACAATTAGATATGTTTGCACTTGATACCTGGGTCAGCAATGTGGATATTTCGAATATAATTAAGTTTAACATAGATGCCGTAAGTAACGCTAAAAGAAGTTATAATTCTTTGGCCTTACAACAATTGTGTAATAGTTTTATTAAAGACACATATTCAAATTTTTATAAAATTTATACGGACGGTTCGAAGGTATGTAATTGTGGCGGATTAGCTATTTATGACCCGCAAGTTAGTAGTTCAGTGAAACTACGTATAGACTCAAACATCTCGATAATGTTGATAGAATTGATAGCAATATCAGAAGCAATTTCATACATTCAATCTTTTCAGTCGGGCAAATACGTGGTTCTAACAGACTCCAAGAGTGCACTACAACACATTGCTCGATGCACCTCGAATAGTCGAGGCACACCGATAGCATACAACATCTTGGAGTCACTTTCCACATTAGCCACTAAAAATTATACAATAGTATTGCAATGGATACCTTCACACGTAGGCTTGGCAGGAAATGAAGAGGCAGATTATCTCGCTAGACAAGCATTATCTGATGGTATCCCTATGGATTTTTTGCCCTATTATTTCGACGTTTTTTATATGATAAGGATTAAATGTAGAAACATGTGGAACGAATATTTTGATGAGCGCTCTCTAGTAAAAGGCATATGGTATAAAACAATCCAACATAATTTGTCCCGTTCTCCTTGGTTTATTAACTCAGAACTGTCTAGACACACCATAGTATCTGCTATGAGACTACGTTCCGGACATATCCCACTGAATAGTTTTGCGTACCTAATGGGCAAAGTTACTTCTAAGAATTGTACTGACTGCGATTTTATTGAGGACGTTTTTCATATTTTAGTGGAATGTGTTCGGAACGAAGCCGAGAGGTTATCTTTTAGGCTTGCTTACGGCATTAGCTTACACGACACCGGTCTATGTAACACTATTCTAGCGATGCCCTTATCAGAGGAAGCGAGATTCGTATATAAAATGGTTGATTGTGCTCTAAAACGTAGATAAGATGTGAACATGTAAAATGTATGTAACTATGGGGATGACATGATCATGTATGATCAAATCCTCTTTTTTCCAATAAAGATTAAAAAAAAAAAAAAAAAAACAATTCAACATTCATTGCGCTGTTTTCAAAGAATTATGAAACAATGATAGATAGGATAGCTTTGCACTTGAGGTGCAAAATCTCGATTGTGATTGTAAATGTATGCTTGGTCAATCCCTAGTATCTGGTAAGATGACACTGACAGCTCACTCCACGCTAACTTGACCTAAGTTTTCACGGTGAAATGGTAACAGAATCGCACTGCAGATCTCTCGGAAGCTGGGTTCAACTTGCACTTGACCGATTTTCTGTCTCAAGGATTTTTAGGTTAATAGGTAGGTATCTCGCAAACTGCGTCGTCGGTATCTAAGTACCTTGTTAGACGTCGCAACCAATGATTTTATTTTACTTCACTCGTGGACTCGTTGATATTTATTAACTCAGGCTAACGTTACCATACCCCGGGCGTTAATATCATCAAGATTTAGAAAGAGACTGGCTCAGGTCCTACCTAATGATAAAGGTGAACTTTTTCTAAAACGCGAAGTTCGAATCTTGACGTCAACTTTGTAAAACGTTCAAATGAACTGAAACTATTACTTTAAAAGTTGATTAATTCAATAGAGGCTTCCAATTTTTTAATTCTCTTCCAAAAGGATATTCCCGAGAACTTAATAGCAAAGTTCTCGTTAGGAGACTAATTTTGGGAACTTACTATCGCCAGACATACGTACCTACTTACTGCCGCGCATATCTACCACAGGTACTACTGGACCTACTGGACCTACCATATTATATATGTAATTATTTATCAGCAAATACTTACATAATAATAATACACGTAAGTCGGAGCTGTTACCACCGGGGTCAGCCCAGTGGTAACAACCCCAACTTACGTGTGGTTGTGGGCCCAGCCAGGCACATTACTTTGTGTAATTTATTTCATCACCACGGCTCTCAAAACGGTGAATGAAAACCTTGTGAGGAAATCGGCATGTACAGACGCCAGCACATCAAGCTACCCGAAACTGTCAAATTTTCCCAATCAACTTTGAACCTTATACTGTAGCGATAAAGTTGAAAATCTATTAAAGAAATTTGACAGATTGCATTAGCTTGATGTGCTGGCATCTGTACTAGTACCAAAAAATCGATGATATGTGTCATCTACCTACCCGCACTGGGCCTGCGTGGTGGATTACGGCCCACTCCCACTCACAGAGAGGACGCCTGTGTCCCAGCAGTGGGAAAGTTATAGGTAGATTATGATGTGCATGAGGGCAAGAAAGAAAACGCGATGATTTATGATGATAAAGTAACTAAACTAACCATGGAATGTCACTAGATATTAAGTAATAGATTAATGTACCTATTGTTTACGTTGTTAGTGAAGCTAGAGTGATCAATCTTATTTATCAGTCATTGGCGTCTGCCCGCGTCTTCGTCGGCGAGAAATTTCATGCTTTAACACACAATGTAATATGTCGCAGCCAACTAGCTCAATCAGCCATTCAGTTACCTGTCTAGCCTTTTAACTAAATGGCGCCGTTCAACTATGTGGCCTGAATAATATTCAGCCATTCAACCAAACAGCTAGGCAAATGACTTGAATCGCTAACGTTTCCTAACTACCTACTTGCCTAGCCCAGAATTATTAACCCTTAACAACCCAGTATGCTTTAGTAACGTAAATGACCAATAGTGTCTAATGGACACATAAAAAAAATAGATGGTATTTACACGAAAATAAAGGTATTGTGAATAGAATTTCAACCAAATCTTTTTAATTCTTTATTTGACTTGAACAATTACCTTATAAGTACAACCATTAATTACAAAAAGCTAGCAAAGTCTGGTAAAAAAAAAATATTTACAAATATTGCAAATATTTTTTTTTACAGAGTGTTCTGCGCTCACGTTGCAGTTGCACTTGTCACAACACTGTTTTGAGGCCCTAGATATTTTTGAAGGACATATGTGGCGGCGCTTCTTTCTTTTTACTGCAGGTTCAGATGACTGAGAAGATGATTCAGCTGATCCTACCACATCTTGTATAGCTGCTAGGTGGTAACTTGTTAAGCCTTTTTTGCTTCGCCTCCGTATGTGAGGACTTACTAAATCCGTAATAATTTCTCGTAGAAATCGAGAGAAACTCGTAGAATCTTCCTATTGGATCGGATATAACTTTGCCCGGAGGAAGAATCACCTTATGAACACCACCACAAATTATGTTGTGATAAGGAGTTCGACTTTGTCTCTCAGGTTCTGATGTCCAAGTTGTTCCATCTTTGCCTTGATAAACGTTAATCGATGCATAATTTTGTAGTGGCAAGTCATCACCTTCACTCCATCCTTGTTCCTCATCGGATTCCGAGGCTGGTTCTGTCGCGTTACTTTCATTGTCCGAACAGCTATCAATACAAATGTTTGCATTATCACTGTCATTTTCACGTAACAAAACATTTTCATCACCGCTGTCATCAAGAGCCTGTTGAATTTCGTCCGCTGTTAGTCTTTTTTTAGACATTTCTACGATCAAAAATAAGTCCGAGTAGGACTTTATCACAATCACTAATAAGTATTGTACGTACTAAAACCAACCAAGTAATAAAACTTGTGAGCACAAGGATAGTTTTGTAATACCAATAATGACCTGCGAATGTCGGTTATACTTATATACTATACCAAGATACCAAATGATTACCTATAAACAATGTTTTGTTTACAATCGGACCTACCTACCCACATATTCCTGTTACAAATTGTTATTGTGTCTTGCGGACACTTGTGGGTTGCTGAGTTACTAACGTGGTTTATTGATTATAAAAAAAAAAACTAATAATATTATAAAAATTTTCATTACACTTTTGGAATCAGTAAACCATAGAGATAGATTAGATAAAAGGGTTTTTTGCAGAGACAAATACTTTCGTTTTTATACATCTTTAAACCTAAAAATGAGTCCGAAAGACACTTGTGGGTTGTTAAGGGTTAATTTCTGTAAATTAAAATAATAAGTAAGCAAATAATAATACCTAATTAATTAACAAAAATAAAAAGATGCGACCTCGTAATCGTAAAAAATGCGACTATGACGTAATCGCAAAATCAAGCGACCATTTAGTCGTGAAAAGATGCGACTACGTAATCGCAAAATGAAGCAACCACTTAGTCATGTAAAGAAGTGACTTTGTAGTCGTGAAAAATGCGACTATGTAATCGCAAAATGAAGCGACCATTTAGTCGTGAAAAGATGCGACCATGTACCTAATCGCGAAATCATACGACCATGTAGTCGTGAAAAGAAGCGACCATGTAATCGTGAAAAGATGCTTCTATGTAATCGCAAAATCAAGCGACCATTTAGTCGTGAAAAGATTTGAAACCTAGTTGTAGGTATTTTTTTAAGCTAGGTACACCAGTAAGTCATTTCAAATTGTGATAACCTGTAAGCTTATTCAGCCTATAATGTTCCCACTGCTGGGACACAAAGGCCTTCTCTCTGTGAGAGGGAGTGGGCCATAATCCCCTACGCGGGTGTAGTGCTAGGGGGGCGTTCAAGTATTACGTAACGCAATTTGGGGGGAGGGGGGGTCTTGTAAAACGTTACGATGCGTTACAAGGGCGGGAGGGGGGTTCGAACAACGCGTTATGTAACTCAAACTCAAACTCAAAGCATTTATTTCAATTAAACCTTGTACAGGCACTTTTGAATTGTCAAAATTAAAATAGTCCGTCAGTTAGTCAGAAAGTTGAAGCTAGTTGCCCATTCCAAAACGTAGATCTCTATGGAGAAGAACGGGCAAGAAACTCCATGGACACTCTTTTAAATCAAGATATTACAAATCCAGGGTACATTATTATTGTTGCTTCTATATGCGAGAACAATGTAAAAAAAAACACAAATGAAGAAACATTTCAAAATATAAGATTAAAAATAAGCCTTGGCAGTTAAGAAATGACCAGTCTCAACCGACGGCGCCCGTTCACGAACATGACGCGTGGATCAGCACCATCTAGCTCAACCATTTTGTAGGGAACCGAATGATCCAACACACGCGCCACCATCGATGAGACATTTAGGTGAGCATGACATGTTCTCAACCGCCATGCTCTTTCAAGTCAATATGAAAAAAATCATAGTAAACGAAAACATGGTTCTTACATTTACAAAATTTAAAAATGCTTCTATAGTACATTACGATATTAGTGCGTAAAGATGGTTATGCGAGGCGGAATTTCAGCCCGAGCCGCAGGCGAGGGCGTAATTGAGCCGAGCATGTTATAACCATACGCACGTATATCGTACGACGTTTTTTAACACATTTGCGAGGAAACAGAAAAAAAAACATTTTATACTTTGTTCATTTTTAATTATTGAAACCGTTAGTGAAATTACAATTGTTAAAATGATACGTAGTTGTAGTTGGTTTTTTAATTATGTTTTTATTATTATTATTCATAATGTCATTGTTTTGTGTTAGGGTAAATGTTGGAGACGACGAAACTTCTTGAAAGGCGGCAGAAGAACATTGTAATTCGTCATTAGTTTGTAAATAAAAAAGTATCATCAGTAGAAGAGGGGCGCGGCTCAGGGCAAAACTTATTCGTTTGTGGCTCCAAATTTATTGTCTGAGTTATTTTGGCACTTATATTTGCTTTGTTTTGGATGGAATCTTTAAATTACCGAATAAACTGTTTTTTTTAAATTTTAAATAAACTCAATCTGTGAATGCACACTGTTGCTTTCCCGCCATTTTAACAGCGCGCTAGCGCTGCCTACTGACTGGCGCCGCGCGGCGATTAGTTCGAAATTTGAATAGCAACAGCGCGCTGCTCACTAGCTGGAGTCACAGCTGGAGTCGTATGGTTATAACATGCTCGGCTCAATTACGCCCTCGCCTGCGGCTCGGGCTGAAATTCCGCCTCGCATGTTATAACCATACGCACGTATATCGTACGACGTTTTTTAACACATTTGCGAGGAAACAGAAAAAAAAACATTTTATATTTTGTTCATTTTTAATTATTGAAACCGTTAGTGAAATTACAATTGTTAAAATGATACGTAGTTGTAGTTGGTTTTTTAATTATGTTTTTATTATTATTATTCATAATGTCATTGTTTTGTGTTAGGGTAAATGTTGGAGACGACGAAACTTCTTGAAAGGCGGCAGAAGAACATTGTAATTCGTCATTAGTTTGTAAATAAAAAAGTATCATCAGTAGAAGAGGGGCGCGGCTCAGGGCAAAACTTATTCGTTTGTGGCTCCAAATTTATTGTCCGAGTTATTTTGGCACTTATATTTGCTTTGTTTTGGATGGAATCTTTAAATTACCGAATAAACTGTTTTTTTTTAATTTTAAATAAACTCAATCTGTGAATGCACACTGTTGCTTTCCCGCCATTTTAACAGCGCGCTAGCGCTGCCTACTGACTGGTGCCGCGCGGCGATTAGTTCGAAATTTGAATAGCAACAGCGCGCTGCTCACTAGCTGGAGTCACAGCTGGAGTCGTGCGGCGGCGATCAGTTCCAAATTTGAAATGGCAAATAATGCTGTTATGGAATTTGTATGGACTATAACTAAACTATTTGCTTTGGTAACACACGCGTTTTTTATGACCCTCTTTACATATTTAAAACCGGTGGAATTACATCAGCTTTACGAGCAAGGGTGTTAAAAAATTATATAACACTATAGTTTGTAATTTATTTAAGAGATTAATAGAATTTTATTACCAAATAGGAAGAGATATTATTTAATAACGAAGTATTCAACAATTAAGACTTGTTGAATAAAACAAAAAATAAATAAATTATGTTCTTAATGTCAGAAACACAAAAACATTGTTTTATTTAACATAGTTTTTAACATTGTTTTATTTATTTAAATAAAAAACTGGGGAATTAAAGTCAAGTAAAATAAACAATATACGCATGCATTCTGATTTAGAAATCTCTTATTTCATTTATTATTACCGTAAACGCGATTAAAACAATAATAAAGGTATTTTAGCGACTTTTCAGTAGATACTTTGCGCAACTAAATCGTGACTTTTAGGTAAAAATTGTCACTTGGGTGTTACGTAATCTTTAGGGAGGGGGAGGGGGGGTACAGAAAAACGTTACGGCGCGTTACATGGGGGGGAGGGAGGGTCAAAAATCTTCAAAAATTGCGTTACGTAATACTTGAAGGCCCCTTAGTTGGTGAATGGCACGTCTTCGAATTTAGACACGATGTTTTCCTTCACCACTTGAAGAGCATTGGTGATGAAATTAAATACACCAATGATATTTTATATCATTGAAATACACAAAGTAAAGTGCCTACCTTAAAACCAGCGGAGTAATTTCGTAACACCCATAAAAGGGCAATTGATCGATATGCCTTTCATTTTGACGGTTCAGTTACGTTCATTGGGGTTTTCGTGAAAATTTACGACACCAGTTGGCACCACTGTGACAAGAGGTCTCCCAATACAAAATATATGATGACGTTCATCATTCGATTCATTCATTCGTTCTTCATTCCGTCATGACTAAAGAAAATATAGGCTCTTTGACAGATGCCTGGACCTGACGTGCCAGTGCTGCCACCTGGCGAACGTCATTTCAGAAAACCCTCAGTCTCTCTCAAACCTATGAAACGATTAATGTCAAAGTGTCAAAATGAAATATTGCAATTGATTCTCACTTTAGATCTCCTTAGAGTATATAGTGTTCTGTGCTTTAGATGTGTTACGTAATTACCGCACTGCTAACCTAAAAAAATATAGAAATAGGTAGTTTACTTTCTTTAAAATCCCGTTTTAAAGAAAGTAAACTACCTATTTCTATATTTTTTTTACGTTTATCGAACATCACAGAACCGGAATCCATGCAATCTTTTAGTCTCACCCTGCGCAGTACACGTACCTACCCCTTCCCGAAGCGGAAGCAATACCAATGCCAGCCCTAGATAGGTAGACGTACCTACTTTAGCTTTCAGTCGGATGCTTCCGAATCGAGACTATGTTGAAGCTGAAGTAATAAAGTTAAACTTGGATGCATCCTATTGAAAGGAGCGTTTCGCTGTGTGCCTGTGAATGAGTGAATCCATTTTAATTTTGTAAGGATTATAATAATATATGTCATGGACCAAGTGATTATTAGGACAATATAAAAAATGCCCGGGCAGTATGAAAAATGCCCAATATGAGAGGGCAGTGTGATAATAACTATTGAAATAATCAAATCGACCAGGCATTTTTTATAATGCTAGTCACATATGGGGCAGAAAAATTAAAACCAGGTTTAATTACTGTAATTTTTATTTCAAACGTAGAATCAATATTTAAAATCAAACAACATCTCTCCATTCATAGACATTATACTGGCGATAGGCGATTAAGGATGCAAGAGCGAGCGAAGGGCACCCCGAGGTTAGGTTTGGTTAGGTTACTTGAGACCCTTTACACAGAAATAGGAGCCCTGCGAAGCGGGGCTCCGTTGACATAGGATGCAAGAGTGAGCGAATGAGAATACAAATATCTTTAGTTACGATTACCTACATCAGCTCAGATTATAATTATTTATTTCGCCCGAAGTAGCTTGTCATTATTCATAATGCGCGGGCATTATGAAAAATGCCCGTATTTATTACTTGGTCCATAACATATGTAGGTATATACTACCTATATCAAAATAGGTAGGTCGGTCCGTTTCTAGATTTCGTTGAAAACATGACTGTATTTCTCAATAGTAGCCCGGAATCTGGATTTGTATCCAATTGACGGCAATGGGACTTGAATATACCTAAATGGTCAAATGTGGGTGTAGGTAGGTAGGTACTAGGTACCTACTATAGGTATCTACACTTTTGCCTAACCCTTCGGGGTTTATAGGCGTGATGTTATCTAAGATTTCCTTAAACCTACTCAAGGTAATGACCGTCTAACGAGATGACAAAAGATCTAGGTATGTTGTATTAATGGTACCCACAGGCATTGCATGAAAAGGACTCTACAGACACAGCAACCGCCTCCCAACCGTGGTGAATTTAATGAGTACCTACTGCTTTCAACGTTGAAAAGTTAAACTGAAATCCTTATATTATTTCGAGGGCAGGTATTCGGAGTTAAACTCGTGTGAAACGGGTGGATACGAAGCTGTTCAGGGGGCCTAAAAAGGCCACTTTAGCAGAATTATAAAAGGATAACATTATGAATTATAATAAGGCGAAGACACTCCGTGTTTTTCTTTTTTTCGCTGCACTACGTAGGTATAATCAGGGATTGAATTTGGCTTCATGTTTTCTAACTAACCGACTTCTTGACAATTCAAAAGTGCCTGTTAATAGTTTAATTGAAATTAATGCTTTCGAGTTTGAGTTCGCGTGTGTGATAAGCGCGAGCCTCCTGCCCGCTAAACGAGCGTCGCTGAGCGAGTACTTTTTGATACCTCATGTCGCTGCGACAAACCAGTACTCGCCGGCTCGCCGGCTTGAACAGTCAGCGATCAACTATTATATATATCTCTTTTTTACATAGACAGGACCTACAATCTTTTGTACGTTTCTTGAGCCGGAAAATCGTTGACTGCTATAATAGTCGCTTCCTCGCCATCTCGATGGCTTATTTTCGCCTAGGTACTTGGAAGTACACGGTTATTCCGTTTATCGTTTATCCACCCCGAGGTGAATATTTTTCCACCCTAATTTCTGTTCTATTTTCTGTTTTTTGGACGCGAAAACGCATTTTCGAGAATCCAAAGTAAGCCTATAAAGTCCATTTATACAACTAGGCCTAGGGTGGACTTTCGGACATGTATTTCCGAAAGTAATAAATAAACGGAATATGTAATGTAATTATTATGTAATCTTGATGTACAGACGCCAGCACATCAAGCTACTACAATCTGTAAAATTTCATTTCAAAAAGTATAAAGTTCAAAGTTGATTGAGAAAATTTGACAGATTCGGGTAGATTGATGTGCTGGCGTCTGTACATGGATGGGTAAGTAAGCTGCACCAGAGGACAATAAAACACAAAGTGACATATTACTTTCTCTTATAATACATTCACAATTTTCTTAAAACTAACTTATTTCTACATCATTACATTAGATTAAAATGTATTTAAAAAGTGTGAAAAAATGTGATTGCCATGAGCAACTTTTTTAAGTACAGTCAGCGCCTAAAATATGTCGTATATTATTGTGTCTATTATTGCCTACTACACTAAATAATAAAAACACACCTCATGATTTAGGATATTATTTAGGAAACAAAAATTTGATATATTCTATCTAGCGTTTTAATAGGTACCTAGTGACTTAATAGTATTGTCGTGTACTCCGAATAGGATAAACTTTCCTATTGCTACGTGTATAATAAAGCGATCATGGAAGTTGGACCTGCGCCCACTGACGGCACGGCGAGGGAATTTCATGCGACGAATAGTAATATAACATAATATGTAGTATGACAATAAAATTGAAATTTCAATGATAATCATCGTAGGCACAGAAATAAAGCTGCGTTAAGGCTCCTGCGAACAGGCCCGACGCGCGACTCGAATCGCGCGCGACAACAAGGCACCGCTCGTTGCGCGACTTGCGGTGCCTTTGTGTCGCGCGCGATTTTATCGCATGTCGCGCCTGTTTGAAAGAGCCTTTATGCTTAGACAGTCTCTGACCAGTGCGTGTTGCCAGTGATGACATATGGCACTGAAACGTAGTCGCTCACAATGGACCTTATAAGAAGGCTAAAAGTCACCCAAAGGGCAATGGAGAGGGCTATGCTTGGAGTGTACCTGCGTGATCGAATCAGAAACGAATCGAATCAGGTACCAAACAAATATTTCCGTAAGTTAGAGTGAGAAAACAGATACAGTAGTTAATAAAGGCATTAGAAAAATAACTTCATAGTCGCCAACGGTACGAGTTTCCTCATACAAATATGAGATTTGTGGTACAGGCCGGATACCTGAATTTAGTACAGGTACTTGTTAAGTGAAGTACCGGTACTTATTAAGTGAAGTACCGGTAGTTACCCGTCTGGTACCGGTACCCAGATACCGAAATAGCAAGAACCGCTATGTACCGATACAAAACCTGTACTTTCGCTCCCGGTTCCAAGGCCTGGCTGAAACAACTCACAACAATAACATATTTTCTAATTTAACGGTCTCACCGCCGCAAATCACATTTCTTTTTAAGTAGAGGCTATAACTTGCCACATAGCATTTTTTGTACGAGCGATCTAAAGGGAATCGCGCCTCCTATTAAAATTTTAATTGACACCTTCATTTCACTCAATAATTATTTAACTAAAGTGGAGTCATTTTAATAGGTAACATTTGACAATTCATAAAATATTCAACAACGTAACCTTGTAACGGCGGGCATAAAATAACATATTTTTTCGTTTTGTTAGAACTGCACAATTGCTTACCTTTTTTCAATTACGATTACATATTTATTGTAATAATGACCGATACGAGTACTTTTACGATTTGCTTTCATTAATAAACCATTCTAAACATAATAAACAATTAATTCTGATCTAAAGAACTGAACGTCGTTACAAGGTTACGTCAGTTAACCATTTTTCTTTTTAAACACTAGGGATGTTACTCTAAAAATCGAAAGCTGATAAGTAGAATCGAATGCAATGATGACTTGTGAAGAAATATCACCATAAATTAATAACCACGTTGTGATTATAATAAAAAAATTATTTATTATTCTTTTAACTAACTAGTTATAAAAATACAAAAAATAATGAAATAGAAAAACTGCCTCCTCGCATTCGCCTCTAAAACTACAAGTGATTACCATGAGGAAATAAACTTTGAGGTTTTTAAAGAGTGATTTGAGAAGCTGCTAGTCAGCTTAGAAAACCCATCGAAAATTGTAATGGACAATGCACCGTATCATTCTGTACAAGTTGATAAACCACCAACTCAAGCATATAAAAAGCAAGAAATTGTCTCGTGGCTGGTAAGAAATGGTGTGGATGCAAGTCCATCTTTATTAAAAGTTGAGTTGTTAAATCTAGTAAAAGCAACTAAGCCGTCCAAGCTCCGCTATGTAATCGATGAACTAGCCCTAGAGCATGGACACGAAGTTATTCGATTGCCTCCCTACCATTGCCAGTATAACGCCATCGAGCTTATTTGGGCACAAATAAACGGTTATGCAGCGCGGAACAATACTGAACCACCCTTCAGTACTGCTAAAATGATGTCTCTGCTACAAACTGCGTGTGCAGAAGTCACTACAGAAGACTGGAAAAAAGTCGTAGAGAAAACAAAGAAAATAATTTTACAAGATTTTGAACGAGATGTGAGAATAGACAATATTATTGAAAATGAATTAATAATATCTCTGAGTGCTGACAGCAGTGATGAAGATGACAATACTTTTAACAGTTCTGATAGTCTGTTCAACTTAATAAATGCAATTTTTTTGTTAAATTGTGTACTTGTCTTATTTTGCTCCTTAAATTTACGAAAAAAATAATAATAATGGGACAGGGATTCGCCTGATGATTTTTTAAATTCGCATATGTTTCAAGTCCGTATCGATTCATTCACTTTAATCGATGTTCATAAGCAGGTCACCTCACTATGAGGATAAAACTGACAGACGTCAAATGTTACCTATTAAAATGACTCCACTGTAACTATACCAACACATTTACATTTTTCTATGTAGGTATATTTCTTTACGCATTTTATTTATTATCATCACCACCGGTTTTTTTTTAATTTTAACTATTAAAATAAAATCAACATGTAAATAGCACTGACTGTACTTGTATATTTTGTACATCGTATGCACGTCACTAGCCGCATTCGCGTCACTATTTTTGTCATAATAAGGGTCAAATTACACTGGCGGTGTATTTATCGATAAAAATAAAATACAGCACTTAAATTGCGCAACACACTAGGCATGCCAATGCCTTCCATTTGACAATTCAACAATACACATTGGGTTATTTTTTCATGTCGAGTAGACGAATGTTGAAACATATAGCGCAATGGATTTCTTTGTCATGTCAAGTTTGATATTTGACGTGTAAAGTGTTATTTATAACCAGCTCATACATAATTACACATACATAAGCTTACGCCTCCTCTGCGGGTAGGCAGAAACTACAGAATGCCACCTGCTACGACCCTTACATACTCCTATTGTTTCGTTTATCGTTTTTTTTTTTAAATAAATGAATGTCATTTTATTATATTGACCGTGTTACGCAATTAGAGTGCAGTGTGACCTATCGCTAAGCCACAATACTTTAAATATTAGACTTTCTTAGTGCCACATAACGATCATTTTTGCTTGTCTCGCCGCCAGTATAATTTGACGCTTAGTATAAATCTCATACGCCCGGTATGAGGCCTGGTTTCCGGCCGGGCCAGGCTTCTTTGGCGTACTTCTTCTTTCTTGGCTCGTTCGATGGTCCCGCCTCTTCCGGAGCTAGAAAATTAGAATTGTATGTTAGTTTATTGTGCTGACTGTACTAGAACACTCAGCAAGAACTGAGACAACCGCTTTTTCTCGATTATTTAGACAATAATAATTTATTGAGAAAAAAATTCTGCTATTTTTTTCTTAAAACTTTTAATGATATAACATCGAAACTTTAATTCTCCGCAAACTGTATCTCTGTTTGTGTCACAATGCCATCCTGTATTACTATGGTATAGTTTACCTGTATGTGGTAGCGGAGGATGTATGTTGAGGTGCGGCTCTGGACCTTCCAGTTCCACATCAGGTGCAGGATTCGGTAGTGATAGACCCAATCTGAAATTATAACCAATATATTATCATCACACCTGTATCTCGGGAGGGTCGTTGTGTTACACTCACATTTTGCCATTTATGATTCAGTAATATTGCCATTTTAGCAGGATTAATCCGAGTAAGGGCTATTTTAGTAGGATTAACAATCATTTTGGTAGGATTAAAGACCCTTTCAGTGGAACTTGGATCATTGTAATGGGATTAAGGTGGGCTGAATGATGCTTCTTGTTTTTTTCAGTGTGGGTAATCATCAAATGATTACCCCCGCTCTGGGTGGAGCGGAAGGTAGTGTCAGACTCTTACTGACTAAAACCCACCCGTGTTCCTTCCTTAGCCCTTTATGTTCCGAGCCAGCGGTAACCCTTTCGGACAATTCCGCTGACCTGGCAGGCTTCGGCCCTGGCTGAATGATTCTAAGGCAAGTTTTATGTACAAACCTGGCTCCAATTAGACTAAGATGTGAGCTAGGCGCCGGTAGGTCTGAGTAAAGGTTGCTGCCTCTTGATATCTCCTGCAGCCTTAGTGAATGGTGGTGATTACCTGCACAAGTAAATATTTATTAAACTCACATTTATATGTAGAAGTTAATGCAAAATTAATCATTAGCGAAGGGGTTTCATGGCTAGACTAAATAGGGTATTTGACTGCTATCAATAATATACATGAACTAGCGTCGCATCGCATCGCCTGCCTGCGCTATTAGTTCGTTTTTGCGTTCTTTCTTTTTTTTTCTTTTTACTAGACTCCTAAGAGTCCTAGCGTGATGTTAAATAGCCTCAAGAATTGGGCTATCAAATGCAAAAATAGTTTTTCAAATCCGACTGGTAGTTCCAGAGATTAGTGCGTTCGAACAACCAAACTTATTAGCTATATGATGTTACTAATTCCCTTCAGCGAGTGATTGCATAAAAATTTAACCTGAACTGGGTTTGTTTACGTTTTTGTCAGTTACTTTACAAATAGACAGTACTTACTATCATCAGCACTCTGCAACTTCAGTTTCTTTGGCTGAATGTTAGGATTTGGCACTATAGTTGACTTCACCAGGTTTCTGAACCTGCCAATAGTCGGGTCTATATCCTCAGGGTTGATGATGTCCACTTCCTCATTGAACGAGACATTACACTTCATTTTTTTGGCAATACCACCTGTCATTGATGCCGACCGTTTTGTGCCAGTTGGAGGCTAAAAAAGCAGGTTGTATGTAAGTAGGTTTTATTGTCAGATGGTGATAAAACCTTTTTGGTAAAAGAGTATACCTTCATGACGTCACTGCCATCATCAGTTGATATACCCAACATGGAAATTCTTCTGTTGTGGGCTGTGTTGAATTCTGTTAGATTCTGGAATTTTCCAAAAATATAACATTATTGTTCTATTTGAATAAATAAATAGTAGGCAAGTAGAATTAACAGCAATTAAACAAAAGTATGACAGGACAAATTTGACACATTCTAAGTTGATTGGCCTCAAAGATGAAGTTGCAAAGTTTGATTGACAAATAAAAGTATTTGTGATAGGAACTTTTTTTATTGATGTTTAGCAACTACTAGTCTTTCACCTGTTATGCGAAGGTTACGGTTGGCTTGCTAAATGGACAATGAAACATTAAGTTTCTTTGTCCATTTAGCAAGCCGCAAGTGATCCTACACACTTAAGCAATTGTCTACTTCTGCAACTAGCCAACCGAAAAGCTGTGTGGGATATTTTTCTTGTCTTTTGTGTATCTTCAGAAAACAATAAATAATATTACCCTTTTATACTCACATCTAATTCAGTTTGTGTCTCAGGCAGACCCAGTAAAGCACCCTCTTGTTCT
Source organism: Luperina testacea (assembly GCA_927399505.1). Lineage (NCBI taxonomy): Eukaryota > Metazoa > Arthropoda > Insecta > Lepidoptera > Noctuidae > Luperina > Luperina testacea. Next base: position 5,925,912 of record OV656777.1, on the reverse strand, counting down.
GTGTTAGGCAAATCCTCCATTATGCCTCTAGAATTGCCTGTAGGACGCTCTCTGTGTGGAAAATATTATATAAAAAACAATTTATAAGGTTTTCTTGGTGGTTAAACACTTGTATGACAATTTAATCTGTATTGTAGGTAATTAACAGGTTCCTTCAGGTTTCCTTTTAACAGGTTCGGCGCGGTAAATGAGACACCTTTCCCCCATTCACCCTCTTAGGGGTGGAATTTCGAAAAACCCTTTTTTAGAGGATACCTACTCTCCAAATTTCAGGTCTCTAGGATCAGTTGATATATCAGTCAGTCAGGACTTTAAATTTTATATATGAATATAGTATCTTCCCATAACTCAGGGGTATTTACGTAACATGCTAACAGTAGCAATAGTTTTCATTTCGACAAATTTTTCGAACATATGTGAAGCAATGTATTAGCTATATCCTAGCTTCAAAATGATTCAGATTGCGATTGAAAGGGTGTTACACAATTAGGGTGCGGGTCTTGGACAGCAAAAGGGTGTTACACAATTAGGGTGCGGGTCTTGGACAGCAAAAGGGTGTTACACAATTAGAGTGCGGGACATGGACAGCAAAAGGGTGTTACACAATTAGGGTGCGGGTCTTGGACAGCAAAAGGGGGTTACACAATTTTGGTGCGGGTCTTGGACAGCAAAAGGGTGTTACAACAATTAGAGTGCAGGTCTTGGACAGCAGAAGATAATAAGAGAAGTAAATCAGCCTGTATAATTCCACTGTAGGGCAAAGGTCTTCCTTTCCTCTTTCCACTCAACACATTCCTAACATCGACCAGCAAAAGATATGAATGTCTTTTATTGTAGGTAAGTTTTGTCATTCTAGTCTGCCTAAGACCTGTGGCGGCCCAGTGGTAATGACTGTGACATACAAGATGTAGGTCGCAGGTTCGAACCCAGGCAGGCAGTTTACTTTGTGTAAATTATTTCATCACCACTGCTCTGAAAATGGAGAAAGAAAATGTTGTGACAAAACCGGCATGACCTAAAACCAAAGCTTCAGACATGTGACATCTACCATTGTGCACTGGGCCCGCTTGATGGATTACAGTCCACTCCCTCTTTCCAAGAGGAGGCATGTGTCCCAGAAGAGAGTACATTATGGGGCTGATAGTGCTAATCTGCCTATGTTTGCATAAGTAGGTAAAACTACTGTTACTTACTGATACATGCTTACCAGTTTCATATTTCCATATTACCTTATAATGTAATTTCTCGTAGAGGCTCCAAAGTGGAAATTGGAATCTATGGGCAGCTGCGTCGGCTTGTTTGACTCCAAACGCATTTGTCCGATAAAAGTTCCATGAGCTAGAAAATGTCAATTTATAACCACACAAGTGTTTCAGTTTCGTCAAAACAGAGTGGTAAATGGTCCTTATGATTCATACTCACTGCTGCCTAAGTCAACCAAGAATGCCCTGTTCAAGTGCTTATGATAAACAAATGCAGCATGCACTCGGGAACAGCTAGCATGGTCGATGCAAAAATCATTCATCTGCGGGTTTCGACCAAACAAGTAACACTTCTTCTCATCAAGCATTAGTTTCTGTATCAATTTGTCACCCTTTAAAACGTCCAAGTGAAGCCCAGTAGGTGGTTTCCCAGCCCTAAAAGAAGATTAAAAATTATGACCGGCAAACAAGATCTTCAACGTGTGCCGATATCACAAGAAAGGAGATATCCCTTACCAGTTGGGCACCTCATAGTGATTAGCCATGGCTAATATTAGAAGCTCAGCTGTAATAAAAGAGAGCTAATTGGCATTCGGATGTGATTTAATATTAATTTCAACACACCGAAAGAACCACAACGCTAAAGTTTAATTTAATCGTCGTTGTCAAATTTGACTGATTTTGACAATCCATCAAGACGATGATACATAGACAATAGAAGAATGCACAGACTACATAAAGATACGGGAATAAAATACTAGTCGCGGTTAGTTCTTAGTTCACTCTTTGCGTTTAGTTTATACCACCAAGTTGTTCAGTCAGATGACAACCAATATGATAACACCACAGAGCATGTAACCATGGACTTTCATGTAACACTTTACATAACTCAAAAAAATGCATTTACAGCATCCGACTTCTTCAACATGTAACAAAATCTCTGTCCGATCTGTCTGTTAGGGTAGTGTTACGTGTCGTGCTAAGAGTCTATTCATATAAGTGGTCATTTTCAGACAAAAAAAACCGCCTTTCTTTTTAAATGGGGAATTATACTACAGTCGGACTTTTTAGCTGCAGTAAAATGACAGCTTGTGTTACAGCCGGTCGATTCTGTAAAAATCTCACCGTGAAAACTTAGGTGATGTGAGTTTGTTTTTGCTAGAAATTGACTATTGACAGCTCACTCCACGCTCACTTCACCTAAGTTTACACAGTGAGATGGTTACAGAATCGCACTGCTGACTACTTTTTCGCGGCCATCAACCAAATCTGGTTTTTCTAGTAAAGACTAGTCACTGACCAGTATTATACAAGTACTTGTTTGATAGAGCCGATAGAGGTCAGTTAGAATAGTGTAACAAACGAAACTTATTTGAAATGCTTAACTTTTAACTCAGTCCGAAATGAGTAAGAAGTGTCCTTTTTCTGCAGTTAATCAAAAGTCGGACTTTAAAAATAAAATTATTATTCCCATTAAATTTCTCAGGGAAATAGATCGCTCTCTCCTTCCTCTTCTTAGTGCTAGTCTTCCGCTTCTCGTTTTACTTACTCCTTTTCATCATTTTCAAATCGAATTCATGTCAGTAAAAAACGATTATAGATAGAATATTTCGGTATCGTATTTATTGTAAGTTATTCAATACTGTTCGGGTGTTGATAATCGAGAGGTTTTCTTGAATAAACACTCAAAAAAATAACACAACACAACATTTAATATATCAGTACTATGCAATTTACTTGACATTAATTTCCGAGCCGTATATTTAGAGAACTATTTATTGGTCTTGGTCCTACCAGAATCTTTTAGAGATCTTTTTATGCAGAATGAAGAAAGAATGAAACTTATTAGGCTGCATTTCGAATTAGTGTGCGAATTAGCTATAATCGCTCACAGCACTCACATCATCTCTCGTGCGTTCTGATTTACCCTGCATTGCGAGTTGGAAAATAATCGATTTGAGCGTGCTTAAGGTGAATGGATAGTGGTAGACCGCGAAATTCAAATTTTCTTACGTTTTTTGCAATTTGCAGGTCAGTGTCAGATTGTATCTTGATCAAAATATGATTCGCAACAATAGCAGGTACAGAGGCCAGCACATCAACCTACCACAATCTGTCAGATTTTCCCAATCAACTTTGAACCTTTATGGTTTAGCAATAAAGTTGAAAATCTATTAAAGAAATCTGACAGATTGTGGTAGGTTGATGTGCTGGCGTCCGTACATACATATTTAGAGAAGTATAATCATTAGAATCAATAATACATCTTTCTAAGTTAGATTTCTACCACTAACACTTTTCTATAAGAGACCACCAATATCTTGGAAAAGTGTTAGTGGTAGAAATTTTGGGGTCAACTGTTGTAGGTTAGTTATTGTTAATGTCTTATTAAGTCTCATGGAGAGCTAGCTACTAATAGCTAATCTGTGATGGAGAGGAATAAAAAACTAAACTATTTTGTACTTTGCACATGGACTTTTATTTAATTAATAATACACTGGTTCAAGATACAACATGGTGACAGCGGGAAAATTAATTTAGAAATTTGAAAGAAGAAATTTGAATAGGATATTTGCATAATGGCGGGGCTTCATACAAATGCTGGAGTGGAGAGGTTAGAGAGTGGAAGCGACATGGCGGAAAATTGGAAAAAATTCAGAGACAGTATAACCAGTTACATTGATGCATATTATGAAGAAGCGTCAGAAAAAAGAAAAGTGGCAATTTTGATGTTCCATGGAGGGGAGACTCTAAGAGAAGTAATACTATCATTGCCAAAGGTTGAGGATGAAAAACTTTACGAGTTGGTGAAAAGATTAGATGCACACTTTCAGCCAAAAGTGAACATTACTTATCAAAGATATTTATTCTTAACAAGAAAACAAAACGATGAAGCCTGCGAGCAATTCATGACAGTGCTAAAGAATCTAGCAAAGAAATGTGAGTTTGGGGAATTAACTGACAGTCTTGTAAAAGATGTGTTTATTTGTGGTTTGAGGGATGTGTCTTTACAACAAGCTTTACTGAGAATGCCGGACAAGACAGGGGAAGAGGTGCTAGAATTTTGCAAAACACAGATATCGGTAATAAAGCAAGTGGAAAATATCAATAGAGAAAATAAAGGAGATATGGAAGAAATTAATATTGATTTAGTTAAAAAAGAGAACTTGGAGAAAAAGATGAACAAAAAGGAAACAGAATGCAAATTTTGTGGATATAAACATGAATATGGAAAATGTCCAGCTTATGGGAAAAACTGCAAAAAATGTGGGAAAATTAATCATTTTGCATCAATGTGTTTTTCAAAGGCTAAAAAAGTTAATTTGTTGGATGATGGAGTGGAAGTTGAGGATTGGTTTGTAGGAGCACTGGGAGAAGGAAGAAAAGGGTGGTACACAGTGATCTTGAAGTGTCAAGGAGTGGACATGGAAATTAAAGTGGATACTGGAGCGCAGTGCAATGTCTTGAGTGCAAAACAATATTGTCAAATGAATCTGGAATTGAAAAATTTAAGACCAGTAAAGACTAGTATAACATCGTTTACTGGAGATAAATTGAATATTATTGGACAATGTACTTTGGCTTGCTTGTATAAAGGAAAGTGTTATAATATTGACTTTATGGTAGTAGATTTGGATTGTTACAACATTTTAGGTCTAAAATCGGCTGAGGAATTAGAGCTAATTATAAGAGTCAATGAGATTTTTCAATCTGAACAGGTTAGTAATGTTATACCACATAAATATTTAGACTTGTTTGATGGTAAAGTAGGATTAATACAACAAGAAATTAACATTGAAATTAATTCTGAGGTTAAACCAGTAGTATCACCTTTGAGGCGTGTTCCATACTCTCTAGAAAATAAAATAAAAGCTGAGCTAGAGAGAATGCAAGAGATAGGTATCATAGAGCCAGTCGATGAGCCAACGGATTGGGTTAGTCAAATGGTAGTAATCCAAAAAAGTGATGGATCTTTAAGAATTTGCCTAGATCCAAGAGCTCTGAATCAAGCCACAAAAAGAGCACACTACCCGCTACCTACCCTTGAAGATATTTCTTCAAAGTTAAGTGGTGCGAAGCATTTTTGTAAATTAGATGCACAATCTGGGTTTTGGATGCTTCCATTGTCAAAAGAGAGTTCTAGGCTTTGTACATTTCAAACAAAGTGGGGTAGATATGCATTTTTAAGATTACCATTTGGCTTGAATGTAGCTCCGGAAGTTTTTCATAAAATTATAAATGAAACATTTAGAGATATTAATAATGTGGAGACATTTCAAGATGATATTTTACTGTGGGCTAACTCAAGGGAGGAATTAAAACAAACACTTCATAAAGTATTAGAAACAGCGTTAAAAAGAGGAATTAAGTTTAATCCAAGTAAATTTGTATTTGATACTAAAGAAATTACATTTTTAGGACACAGATTCAGTAAAGAGGGAATTACAGTAGATGCAGAGAAGGTAAAGGCCATCCAGGAGATAAAAACACCGACAGATAAAAAATCTTTACAGAGAGTATTAGGTATGTTCAATTTTTTGTCTAGATTTATTGAAAATTTTTCTGAAAAGTCAGCTCCATTAAGAGATTTGTTGAAAAAGGATTCTCAGTTTAGATGGGAACCACATCATGAAAAATCACTGCAATTATTAAAAGATTCTATTAGTAGCTCACATGTGTTAAGTTTCTATGATCCAAATCAGGAACTGGTGTTGAGTGTTGATGCTAGTTCGGTAGGGCTAGGGGCTACTCTGTTACAGAATGGCAGGCCATTGGGTTATGCGTCAAAGTCATTAACAGAAACACAGAGGAGGTATTCACAAATTGAAAAGGAGCTGTTGGCAGTTTGTTTTGGAGCAGAAAAGTACCGACAATATTTGTTTGGAAAGGATATAATTAAAGTTCAGACTGATCATAAACCGTTGGTAGGGATATTTAATAAACCATTACATAAAATTCCAGCTAGGTTGCAAAGGATGATGTTAAGATTACAGCCCTACAGATTAAGTATAAGTCATACTCCTGGAAAATATATGTACTTAGCAGATGCTTTGTCAAGAGATGTAAAGATAACAGGTTGTGATAAAGAAACTAGTTTTGATGATGTTGAATACCAAATTTCAATGTTAATAGAAAATTTGCCAGTTACAAAAGAATATTGGAAGTTATTGACAAATAGTACTTTAAAAGATAAAACTTTAACATTACTAAAAACCTATTTGTTACAGGGATGGCTTTCATATAAACATTTGCCAGAAGAAATTAAGCCATATTATAATTATAAGGATGATTTGACAGTAATTAACGAGTTAGTTTTTGTGGGTGATAGAATACTGATACCTAAGGAATTGCAGTATTTAATGTTAAAAAAGTTGCACACAGGTCATCCAGGTATGAATAGAATGGTAAACAGAAGTGAGTTGTCTATGTTTTGGCTAGGGATTAATCAGGATATTAAAAAATTTGTCAAAAGTTGTAATACTTGTCAGAAATTCTCGAACAAGAACACTAAGCTGGAATTGACGCCAAAACCAGTTCCTAGTATTCCATGGACTGAAGTAGGATGTGATGTGTTTGAATTGTATAATGAATATTACTTAGTGGTAGTTGATGCTCTGTCTAATTATATTGAAGTTGTAAAGTTAACAAATTTAAAATCTGCGTGTATAATAGAGAGGTTTAAGTCCATTTTTGCTAGACATGGAATACCAGTGAAATTGTATTCTGATGGTGCCTTGTATTTTGATTCGGAATTATTTAACCAGTTTGCTAAAGAATGGGGTTTCCAGCATATTTTGTCAAGTCCACATTATCCTAAGTCAAATGGATTGGCAGAAAGTGCTGTGAAAACGATTAAATTGTTATTTAAAAAAGCTAGGGATTCAAATCAAGATCCACATCTAGCCTTACTAAATTTGAGGGCAACTCCTAGAGGGTCATTACCCTCTCCTGCAGCTATGCTGATGGGTAGAAATTTAAGGACGAACATTCCGTGTGCGTTTAGTAATATTGTACCAAAATATAAGATTAAAGAAGATAGAGAGTTGATTATTGAGAAAAAATTAAAAACTAAGATGTGGCATGATAGAACTGCCACAAAACGAGATAGGTATGAGAAAGGACAAGATATTGTTTATAAAAAAATGCCAGATAGTTTATGGGAACCAGCTACAATTGTAGACTGCTCTGAATATCCAAATTCGTACAGTGTAATGGATAGTAATAGCGGGAGGGTATATACAAGAAACGAAATGCATATAAAACCAAAAGAAAGTAGGGTACAACAACAAGATATTAAAAACAAAGCTGTTGCAGTAGGGGTAGGGGATAAAGAAGTACTAGAGGAAGAAAAGAAGGAGGATAGTGTACGGACCGGGTCAGGCAGACAAGTAAAACCACCAGTTAGATTTATGATTATATATTAGAAAAATAGTTATGTTAAGTTGTAGTTTTTAGTTGATTACTTTATGTACCTAGGAGTAGATTATTAAGTTAATGTTGGTTTTGTATTTTCCACAGAATCTATAAAGGGGAGATGTTGTAGGTTAGTTATTGTTAATGTCTTATTAAGTCTACTATAATATATTATCTGTGGTACTGGGTGAGTGGTCATGGAGAGCTAGCTACTAATAGCTAATCTGTGATGGAGAGGAATAAAAAACTAAACTATTTTGTACTTTGCACATGGACTTTTATTTAATTAATAATACACTGGTTCAAGATACAACAATAGAGAAGTATAATCATTAGAATCAATAATACATCTTTCTAAGTTAGATTTCTACCACTAACACTTTTCTATAAGAGACCACCAATATCTTGGAAAAGTGTCAGTGGTAGAAATTTTGGGGTCAACTACCCATTCACCTTAAACCCGTACTGAATCACGCTCGTTAGGACGCTCAAATAGGTCACAGCGCAACTCGGAACGCCTTGATAGTCTGTGGTCACAACCACAGAACACATATAATATATAGCGGAGGTCACACTGTCAGGATATATATGTTCTGTGCAAGTATATAGTGTTCTGTGCTGTCAGTTGTTGTGTGGGCGTCATGCTGTAAAATTGTAAACAGTGCAATTATTTCGGAATCAATTACTAAAATTTACAACTTTCATGTGATTAGTGTGTCGAAATAAAATGGTTTCTAGCGAGGAAGAGCCGGAAGTGAAAATCGACGACCCATTAACATGGGACGTCGATATGGAGATTCAATTGTTTTACGCCATGGCTAACCACAAGCCGGTTGGTATAAACAAACATTTTCACATGGCATGCATTTGGGAGAAGCTTTCCAACTCTATCACTAAAGAGATTTCCACTCAAGATATATGGAAGCACATAGGAAGTTTGTACGATTTAAACATGTTAGAAGAGACAGAGCAAGTACCGTTTCCGAATCATGAAATGCCGTTCAGTTTGCCCGAAGGCGAGTTCGGTACGCTCATGAAACAGAAGTTTAAAGAGTCTATATTAGCGGATGATAGTGAAGGTAATCTATGGTGTTCTAAATTTAAATAACTTTGCCGCAATGTCTTGCTATTTTCAGTGGCATGGCCTGCCGGCCCATCATGTTTACGCTTATAATGCATTATAATGTTAACATCTAGATGGAAGGAGTCCTTCACCTAAGCCTTCGACACCTAGAAGCAGTTCTAGGGGCACTGCGTCTAAAGATAATACACCCAAAGGTAGAACTTGTCTATTACCAATTGTATTTTTTTTTATTGTTATGGTTTGTGGTGTTTGTAGCTAGTGATGTGGTATATTGAAGGACAAATGTTTAATTAGTACTATTTTTTACTGCATTTTACATTCAATAGAATTGAAAATTAAGTTTTAATCACATCATTTTCATTGTTTTCTGCAGAAAATTACTTTGAAATGAAGATAAGACTAGGATTGACCTCTCACGATCATTATACTGAGACATCAAAATGTTGAATCCGCGTAAGTAAGATCTTTACAGAATATGCTGTATCAAGTGATGTTACTTTAACAAAAAAAAAGCCAGTCCTATTCTTACTTTTTTGGATAATAATTATTGTCATCATTCACATTAACTGTCTTTACAGAGTGAAATTAAGTTAGTTAGCCAAACTCCGCAGACGCGATGAATATCTAAACATGATAATACAAAAAACAAATTGATTTAATGGTTTTCTTTTTGTCTACAACTGTAGTTAGTATTATTGCATGAAATATCAGTTTAAAACATCTATAGTTCCTTCATGTATATTTTACAAAAATAATGGGTATTAATATCTAAACATGATACACAAAAAACTGATATTATCACCATCACAATTGCAGAGTTTCACTATCAGATTTAATTTGACCCTGTAAAAACATATTTATAAGTACACATTTAACATGTGAGTTACTTGACCAGGCAGCCGTAAGGATAGTGTGAGCGCACTGGCCACTAAGACCCGCAAGGAAAGCGGCAGTTCCCATGCTTCCACTGACACACCTAGCATCAAGTCTGAAAAAGATTATGGTAAGGAAATAATTGTCTTTGATACTGCTGCTGCAGTCTGTGGTTTCACCCGCATTTGTTTCGATCCCGGAGTTTTTGGCGGGATTTCTTCGAGTGAAGTCTAGTTGGCTGTTTTAATTATTCGCAAATTGATTCCTAGTGGATATTGTGATGTAAAATTGGTGTAGTTTTGTATCTCAAGTGTCTGCGCAACTGGACAATATGTGTAATCATTGAAACAGACGCGATCTCGGTAAAATGGAGCTGAGAATTTTTTTGTAGTTTTGGCTACCTCAGCGAAGTTTACCGGGAAACTTGATTCGATACATTTGCTGCCAAATACTCCTAATACATCAGAATGTGTACACCCATATTCTAATGTCATGTTAGACTCAAGATATAAATAAAATTACGTGGCTAAAAGGTCTTAGCAACCAGGCCATAAAACTATTATATTAAAAAAAAAAAATGTTTCGATCCCATGGGAATATCGGAAAAAACTGTGTCCTTTGGCCAGATCATGGTCGGCCCATGGGCCAAAAATCATCCAAATCAGTTTAACTGTTTTAGGGTGAAAGCTTAACAAACAAACATACAAAAAATAAAATCTTTCCTCTTTATAATATTAGCTTAGATAAGTATACAATGTGTATCTTAAGTAAACAGACATACTTGTGTACTGGGTTATTTAATTATAAATTATTTGTATGCTTGATGATTTGTTTGTAAGTGATGTGGGCAGAAATTATACAATGAATGTGCCTGTATTTCTAGAATGCTCCAGATCATATAAAAAAAAATAATGCCCCATAAAATTAAAGAAAAATCACATCATTATCAGTCTTTTGTCCTGTTCCCAATTTATTTAGGGTCAGCGCACTTCTCTATATTATACTTCTGTATTAGTTGCCATCTCAGTTGTCACCCGCTTTCTAGCCATATATCGTCTAACACACTGTCAGTGGTGGATTTGCACATTTTACAAGCATAGGCTATTAAGTTTTTGCTGCCCCTGTCCAGTTGTAAGTTCCTTGCTTGCTTGGGGGAGGCCTATGTCCAGCAATGGACGTCTTTTGGCTGAAATGATGATGATGAAATTATATTTACAATCCAACGAAAATTTTATTACAATGCGCGCCACGAAAGATGAGACTTGACCCCGCCTTCCCCGCTCTTTCCGCCCCGCCCCTATGACGTCCGGTCCCATCCCGCACTCAGACCTCATACCGCTAAAGATTCCCAAAATCGTGTACTTCGCATGTCAAACCACGTGGTGTGTCAAGTCTCATCTTTCGTGGCACGCATTGTACCCTGCATTTACATTTTGCATAATTATGTAAGGGGCCTCCAACTTCATCTTACTAAAATATTTTGGCCTTGTTTGAGATTTGATTAAAATGTACTTCTCAATATGGGCCCCCAAGGTTCCAGGTCTGGAGGCCTGGGGCGGACCGTCCTTGCCGCCGCCCCCCCCCCCCCCCCCATTAGTCCGCCAGTGTGTATATGCTATTAACACAATAACATTCGGTAAACGTAATTAAATAATAATCTTTATTGCGTTCACAAATAGTAAATCAAACATAGAATATAGAGGTTTGTAAAAAGTTGAAAAAAAGAAAGTTGAAAGGGAAGGGAAAAAGTCACCAGAAAGACATCTTGTGGATTTCTTTCTGGAAAACATCAGAAAACCGTCTTACAGAAAATTTTTGCCTCCAGAAAGACGGCATAAAAATATCGATCCCCTTTGCCTAAAATTTGCCGCCTTCGGCCTACTCAGCCTATTGGTAAATCCGCCACTGCACACAGTCCATCCATCGTTCGACTTTTAAAGGATTATAGAAGAGAGGCCTTTGCCCTACAATGGGTCACAAACAGTTGATGATAAATAAATAAAAATATATTTTATTGTTTTAATTTATGATTTCCAGACCGCAGAAGAGACTCTCGCGACTCCAACGCGTCTGGTCCTCGAGACAGCTCCAGCAGTAGAAAGTCTACATCACAGAGAGATAAAGTGTCGAAATCGAAAGTTAGCTCAGTGGCAGGTAAGGAGGAATTAAAAACACTTTTTCAAATTAATGCTGGGTTCATTTATAGAACACTATACAGCGCGAGTTTTTTTGTAAATACACTTTATTGGGCGAGTTTTTGTATTCTTCATTTAGGTTTTTGTACACTTTATACTTGGCGAGTTTTTTGTACACTATACTGGGGCGAGTTTATGTACTCTTTTATTTAGGTTTTTTTGTGTTTTTGTACGAGTTTTTTGTGCACTTTATACTGGACGAGCTTTTACACTTTATACTGGGCGAGTTTTTTTTGTACACAGTACTTATAGTTTTATTTAACCATACCAAACCAGCCTTAGACTTGTTAGCAGACCTTTAGTAGGTACTTATCTATTTCATAACGACGTTTTTACGACCTTTTTCCTTCTCAAATCATATTTTTTTAAACGCCTTTAGATTCTGATCCTTATTAGGTGTGTAGGTACGGTCAGCAACAAAAGTCGAACAACACTTCAGTTTTTTTAATCTCAATTATTGAGCAAAATATTTATTCAAAATTGCAGTAAAAGTACAATGCAATTTTGAACAAATATTTTGCTCAATAATTGAGATTAAAACAACTGAAATTTTAATATTTTGCTCAATTACTGAGATTAAAAAAACTGATGTGTTAATCGACTTTTGTTGCTGACTGTACAACCACTTTTCATTTCAACATACTGATAATAAACTAATCTTCACAGCATGGGACTCTCCTTTGATAGACGAAGACGGGGGTTCCCGTCGCGGGCGCCGAAGAGCAAACACATCGACTCCCCCAGCAACGACACCCGCTAAACGTAGACGCACCTGACAGACGCACAAACACACATACAACAAGTTCTTCTGACAATCACAACCACGCGCCTCGTGGAGATCCCACACAGGCCGGGGTAGAAGGACCCACGCTGTTAACAAATTTTTCTTGTGAACCGTGGTTCTACTGTGTAAGGACAGTATTTTTCCGAATAAAATGCATTTGAACTTTATTGTGGACTTTATGGTGATTCGTGGATGTTTTACTGATTAAGGATTACTGTATTTGTGTAAGTAATCTGTAATAATGTTAAGGAAATACAAAATTTGTAATAATAAATCTGAAGTTTTATTTTTCTCCTAAATTTTTTCAGTTGGTCTCCAACCATAAAACTAAAAAATGGCTTGAATACTAAAATAGGTACTGAAAATGCGGGCATAGGGCACTAAACTCAATACAGTTATAATTGTGTGATTTACTCCCAGCCCAGACTAACTCAGTGCATAGAACAACGATCCTTGAATAACACCATGACACGCTTCGAGAGCCAGTCGACTGACGGTTTAAGAATGCAATTTTTTCTTCTCTCTTGCAGACTTCTGCACATTTAAGAGAGGTATTCATCGAAAAGTGTATTGTTGTACCGGTCGTACGTAATCAGATCATTTCATAAATGGTCTAATTATACATCAATCTGCCCCTAACCCTAAATCTTTTCCCAACTTTGTTCGGGTCGGGTTTCACCAGCCCCGGATCTAAGGGGGGGCAAACCGGGGCACTTGCCCCGGGCGGCAGTTTCATGGGGGCGCCAAATCCTTGAGACAAGAATTCGAAATATCGAACAAATGAAACCTCTTTTCCTACAATCTCATAGGTTTTTAACAAGTAATCGAATCTTAATATAATATGTTTGGAAAAACAAACTTTTCTATTTCCATACGCCCAGTTAGTTTTTGAACACATACTAAGTGATTTATGAACGCATCATATTCATAACAGATCAAGTAAATTTTTGAACGCGTGCGTAGTGTCCGTGATCTTTCTGCCAAGGGGAATCCCCGTCACATATCTATACGAGCCGAGCCGAACAAATTCAAACAGTTGAACGTCAAGTGACAACACTGTTTGTTTATGTGGTTGATTGCGTTTGCGAGTAATCAGCGTTAATAAAATAAGTACCTAATTTATTAGTGAAATCACATATTATCGTAGTGGAAATCAACAATATGCAAGTTTTTCTCAAACACTGAAGGGAGGGGGCGCCACTATCAAGGTTTTGCCCCGGTTCGAAAAAATCGTAGATCCGGGGCTGGGTTTCACTCTAACCGGATGTAGCTAACTAAATACCAATATTTTACATGAAGTTGTCAGATTTTTGGTCTTCTGACTACTTGTAACGACTGTCAAGTAAATGATAGCTGAGACCCACGGTGCTTTATGAGGCACGGAGGGGTCACAATATTTTAATGGATGCCATCCATTAAATATCAAGACCTGGGAGGGGACTTGGATGGTCACGGTTACCTATCCATGAACTGAGCATGGCAAGCATAGCTTAACCTTCCGATCGATCCATGCGGCTATTATCATTTAGCCACGAGCCCCTCCGAAATGGTCTAAGTAGACATCTAAATAAAATTTTATCTTAACGGCTCAAAATGCCACAGGTCAAAACTAAAAAAAAGTTACGATTGACAGACATCCATGCTTACCTTTATTTACATCACTTACATGTCAAAAAATGTCGTCGAAAGGTCACGAAATCACGATACAATTGTCTTAGCCTGTCCGAAATATTATATTTTACTGTATCGCGAGTGTTTTCTAATTAAAAACATGGCTTTACCAAGTGCTCAACCCGCTGAAGTTCTTCGAGCGTGGCAGAAAGACGATCTTTATGAGAAACAGCTGGCTGAATCTTTATCTAAGTTGATGTCAGTAAGATACGCCTCCAAGGCAATACCATTATCTTCTATGGTGTACAGATCCCTCACTACTCTAAAGGACCTTCAAACTCTAGGAGAAGAATACTCCGGTATAGTGCAAGTCGACGAAAGTTATAATAAGTTACCATCATACTACAGCCGATTATTCAGCATCATTCTATCAACTTTTGGGGAGAATATCACTAGACATCTGCTCCAATGTATAGAAAAGCGTGTTGAACAAAATCCATCCCTAACTGTAGAAGCACAAAATATATTTTTAGTTGGACTGAAAACTTTGAGCAGTATTGTGCCTCAGATTCAAAGTATTCACAGAGGATTAGCTTTTATCAATGGAGGGCCACTGCAGTTAAGTAAAACGGTAACTGGAATAGACTATGTGCATGTTAGACCAGCTGCTGCAGCTTACTATGCACATTTAAGACTCCTTGGTATAGTTACTCTTTTACATGCATTTGTATCTTGTGGGCAAAGTTTATACAGAGCAAAAACTCATATGGATCAAATGAAAGAGATCCAAAATGAGGTAGATAGTAGCAAAACTTGTGTGGCCTGCCTAGAAGAGATTCTTCAGCCTTGTGTCTTGCCCTGTGGTCATATATTTTGTATGAACTGCTCTTACGGGGCACTGGAAAGTTGTGCATTATGCCGCACACCATTCACCAAAAATTGTGTTGTTCCATTGATGAATTATTTTCCAGAGGGATCATAGACAATTTGGTTGTATAGGTAGGCTTAGGATAATATCAAGGTCAAGGTGTATTGTTTACTGTTTAGCATTAATTTTACTTGTTATAGTAATTATTTTGGTAAGAGAAGTTAAATGCATATGCTAGGAATATTTAACCAAAGACAAAAATTAGTTATGTGGAATAGTAACTTGGAAAATGCTTCTAAGAACTTCAAATATGTACCGTAAAATGCCCTAATTTGGCCTACCTAGCCTTACTTTACCTAAACGGTTTATTTAAATTTCTTTAGTAAACTATTCTAGCTAGAGGATATCGTCAATGATACGAATATTCACGTGTGCCAACACTTACTTTTAGTTATGGCAAGAAAGTTGAGAAATGTCAGTGAACGTCAGAATTTTTCAAATGGTGGACGGTGAATTTTTGGCGGCATTTCAAAATTTAATTGTGTGAGTATTTTAAGTTATTTTTACGGGTTTTATGAACCAAATTAAATGAAAAATATTCCTCTGTCTTTTTTCTATGTTTTGCACTTGTAAAGCGAGTTTTAATGGGTAAAATAAAAAAAAACAATCGTGTGTCGCTTTTTACGAAAAATCGACAAAACTTTGCCTGGGGGTAGGGTTGTCAGTTTTAAGTTTGAAACCAAAATAGTGAAATCCCGCATTTTCAATCTAAATTCCGGATACGCAAACGCGTCCACTGTAAGAACGTAAACTTTGTTTTATGTTATCGGTTAATTTAGGTATAAAGATAATACCAGTTATAGTATTCTAGAACTCAAGTAAGTACTAAAAAGTCTAAAACGTAACTCTGATTTTTACAGAGGTAGAAGATGCCCCGAAACAAGAAAAGCACCAGTTCTCAAAACAAAAATAATCGTCGGCATTACGTTTAAGCATAAATTGTTATTTTGGATATTGATTGCCTGTCCGCCTAATCGTGTTGATTTATAAAAAGTTTAAAATCATGCCAAAGGTGCATAATTATTGTAATCTAGTTAAAATATATAGGTAGGTATCATCGCGGACATTTGCGTTGGACTACTTTTTGACCTCATCCCATTCGAAAAAACTCATTGAAAAGTGGTTAAACTCCAGTGTCCGCGATGGTACCCACCCATTTGCAATAGAAGATTACATTTATTTTCTTAATTAATATTATTTTGTAAGCGTAATTTCATTAGGTATTGCATA
Organism: Luperina testacea; assembly: GCA_927399505.1. Classification (NCBI taxonomy): domain Eukaryota; kingdom Metazoa; phylum Arthropoda; class Insecta; order Lepidoptera; family Noctuidae; genus Luperina; species Luperina testacea. Next base: position 5,909,591 of record OV656777.1, on the reverse strand, counting down.
ACCTGCAAATTGTTACCAAGGTGTGTAATAAAAACAATTAAGACTACTGATTTTTTAATTTTTAAAATATAAGTTGTTTTATTTTCTTTGGTGACAGCCCTGAAGGATTCCCCTTATAGCTACTTATTGCTCAAAAGGACTGCCTAACTTTGCCTACCTTCTAAAAAAAAAAAGGAAAACGTTTTAGACTTTATGACATGGTTGAGTATGAAAACTAATCTAATACTTAATGGGTACGAAATCTGTTTATACGGAAATATTTAATTTAACTGCGATATTTTTGCTTAGGCAAAGTAGAGGAAATGCCATTAACATTGCCTGGCTTTTGCAATGCCTATTTCTCGAAAAAATTAAGGTGTAAGCCATAATGAGTTGGTTTGCTAGGTGCGCAAATTTTTTATTTCCATTTCCGCTTTACAAGTCATAAATGCATTACCTACTCATGTCGAAATAATTTGAAAAAACCTCGAAATCCGTGCAAAGTTAGGGCATTTTACGGTATATTTTTTGTACTACCTTATAATGTAGCTAATAATACTATATTGTAACCATGGAATTAGTACTATAAACCTAAGTACTGCCACATCATTATCTTATAACAGCTTTTACTTCTGTGATAAAAAAAATATTATGTGCAATGTTTTTGTCTCTCTATTTACGTAACACACTATCAGTAGCAGTGCATTTTGACAGTTCAACAACATTCATTGCATTATTTACGTTGTTGAGCAGACAAATTTACTGAACATAGATGAAGCAATGGTTTAGCCAATAATATCCTTCAAAATGATTCAGATTGTGATTGATAAGGCTATTAGATAATTCTGTTGGTGGTGGGAGATTGGCTATCAGCATAGTCATAAAAATAAATATATTTTTCCAGTTAAATAAAATCTTTTATTACATATAAGTAATATTTATAAATTAACATGATAACAATTTCAGCAAAGGAAAAGGCTACTGCAATTAATACAAGAGATGGAAAATTAGTTCTTAATACAAGGAATTTTTGTGCATAGATATAAATACATTTTAATTCAGAGTACATTTATATGGAAAAAATGAAAAGTTCAAAAATAAGGCCTTTACAAGTACAGCCAATGAATTATGGCCAGACCATATTTTGGGCAGAAGGCTGTGCAATAATATTTTTTAGGAACCAAATGGTGACTTGAGGCTAGTGTGACTAATGGCCTATCCCTTTAAGAGCGTTATTACAAAACCGAAGTGCTCAGTTTTAGGTAAATTCGACGGCGCGCGGCAGCAGATGCGCACGTGTGCGTCTAGGGCAGAACGCTATGCACACATACAAACCGCTATGCGTCGGACGCCAGGATCAAACCAACAAGAGCCTTTGTTTTCGAAATAAATTAAATTACTGTTATTATAGTTCATGAAATATTATTTGTACCGATGAGTGTTACCTACAACGGTTTGAGTTACAATAGGGTCATACAAATTTACTTCACTTTTAATTTTTATTTTATACCACTAAAGTGACAAACTAGCATACGGCCCGCTTGATGGTGTGTAGTTACCGCAGCCTAAAGCAGTGTTGCCAGTGACAGATAGTCAAATATAACATGAGAGAGCTCAAAAAGTAACATTTTCACGAGAAAAGTAACATTACCTTATTTTTTGTGGAAAACGACTAATAATAACATGGCACTTTATTACATAAAAAAAGCTGTCCCCTTAGTAGGCTTCGAAAGAATCGTAATAACAAACTGAACTGAACCAACACGGATGCCACTACTAGGCCGTCGCTCACTCGCCTAAGTAAGCGGGATGGGTCATTTAGAAATTCACGCGAGTGAGTGAATATGCGATACGACAAACGAAGTGAAAGATTTTCGCGCTGTCGTCGCGTCAGAATTTGGTCACAAAATCAAGACAATCAAGTGCGCCAACATGACGAACGAAACCTTTCTTGTATGCGTTCCGTTTCATGTTTATTTTTTGTTTTCTGAGAAATATTTTTTATTAAGTCTTAAGAGTAACATTTTGAGGCGTGTAACATGGAGGTAACATGAGAGGGTCAAAAGTAACGTAAAATGTTACAAAAGTAACATTCTGGCAACGCTGGCCTAAAGACGCTTGCATTGCCAGAAGCTGCATTACTTGCGCGTTGCCAGCCTCTAACATTACTTACAAATACTTTTTTGCTACTTTTATAAAATACTTTTTGTAGGTACCTACTTTTTTTACGAAGTTTAATATATTATGTAATTTATTTAGCAGGTAGGAAGACATTTTAGTACTTATTTATAGAAATAAATGCAATGTGATGTTGTTTCTACAGTTTGGATAAAAATCGGTTGTCTGTAAAGTCGGTTTACGGACGATAGTTTAACGTGACAACGTCATAACAAAACATTAATGAAATTGCCGAACGCGGAGGCCGATTTGGCAGCGTTTGACATCATCTGTCTCTCATCGCTTGTTCCGCGCTCTCGCTTGCACTTCAAGCCGCCATGGCGTACAACGCTACAGCAGAGCAAGGCCGCGAGGTAACGCTACATGAGTCATGTTTTTTTCGTGTGTGCAGCCAGCTTCATCGATTTATTAGACGTTGTCACGTCAAAAAAGTCAAAAGAAAATAAAAAAGACAAATCAAAAGTCGTTTTATTAAAATTAAAAATTACAACTGTGAACTTGTAACGGTTCATGAGACACTAGCAGACAGACGGACGGTCGGACATCGGAGCCTTAGTAATAGGGTCCCGTTGGCACCCTTAAGGTACGGAACCATAAAAAAACAGTATAATAATTGTAAAATAATTAAAATAATATTCTCCGAAGCGGCATAGACCGTGCTTTCCTCGAATCTATGATTTCAGGAAGCACGCACTCCTCATAAAATTCTTACCGCTGAGCTTCTCTTGCGCGTTTCAAATTATCGGTCAAAACTTTTTTTTTTATTTTGACAGCACCAAAAGTTCTATTTTTTTCTATTTTGCCCATTATTGTGAACTATTGTCTGAAAATAATTAATTAAATTAAAGTTTGAGATGACAATAAATAAAAAAGTCAGAAAAATTAAAAACAACAACTATATTTACGTATGTTTTTTTTCTATAATTATATTCGCGTTGGAACATCATAGGAAAATAATTATATTATATACATTACAATCAGAACATAACTAATTAAAAAAAAAACTCACTTGTATCAAGAAGTGTTGGACGCTTTTTATTCGTGGCGAATTGTCGAACGAGATCACGTGACGGCAGCAGCGAGTGAGCGGCACGTCCTCCCTCTGAAAGCGCTCGGCGCGGACTAAAGCTAAGACCGTGCATCCCGAGATTTATATTGATAAAAAAGCATTGCATAAAACAATTGCTTAAAAATATTATTTTACTTCAAAATAGAGTATTTTTTTTTTTCAAGCAAGGTGACAAAGTAACCTTAGTTATTAAACACTTTTTGTTTGAATTTCTATTAAATATTCAGAGATAAAAAATATCATTTCGGCTGAAAAAATATCATTAACTCTCTGTTTTACGGAATTATTTTTGGTGTATTACTGTATTAAACATAATAAATTGATGTATGCATACCAAAGTAGAAGATACAGTTGTACCGTGGACATTTTTATAAATTATTAAACTATTATATCTTCGATGTAACAGAGCATCGCGAGATGCCCGAAAGTAAATTTTTATGAAACAGCCTTTGCAGGAACAAGTTTTTTACTGATTTATGTAAATAAACTGAAATATTTATTGAATGCGCTCCCAAAAGAAGGAATTAAACTTTCTCGGGCATGTATTTTTTTTACTATTGTGACTTTAGTTAAACCATAATCACAAATCAAAACTCGAGTCAAACGCTCTAAACAAGAAAAAATCGTCATAGCGCTCTTAATTTACGGACCATTATTAGTTAAAATTAGAGGACTCTTGTATCTTGTGTTTTCGGATCGGCCATGATTCATCAGCCATACTGTATCTAAGGACACAAATGTATAGGTGGGCTCAAGTCTCATAAGTTTTTAAGGGCCCACAAAATGCATTGAAAACATGAATCCCTACAGATGCACACGTATCAAATCGGAAAGGTACCGTATCGCCTTTCGCCTCGCCGTCAAACTAACGTAAGCACATAACCAAAGCGGATCAGCAGCTCCGATACGTCGATTCGGCTACGGCTAGGCGACGCCGCGCTTACGGCTCGCCGACCGCTGGTTGATGGTGCAGCAGGCTGGCCGGAGGGGTGAGGGGCAAGGGCGGACGAAGAGACGTAAGCGCGGGGACGACGAGCCGTAAGCGCGGGGACGACGAGCCGTAAGCGCGGGGTCGACGAGCCGTAACGCATCGCACCTCGGTTCGTGAGCTTGTCCCGAAGCAAGGCGATTACGTTACGACTCCGATTAGTGTCCGTTACAGTAGGGAGTTTCATACAAAGAATACTGAACGGCTCGAGTTGATATGGTGCCGATCCCTTTCCGGTTTGATACGTGTGCTATGACCTTAAATGTGATAAAAGAGATGCAGTCGTTTCAGTTGCTTTACTTCTGATTTTGCATCACTGTCAATATCACAGTGATCTTTATAGTTGTTGCAATAAGGTTGCTGTTGGGTTGCTGCCATTTACAAGTCTGTCAGAAACACTGAACTTTATCTTTGTAACAATAAGGTTGCTTTTGGCTTGCTGTTGTCAAGGCTAAAATAACTGAAACGTCTAGTCAAGCGCACATGACAGCGGCAAGGCAACGCATTTTCATCCATAAATAAGTGCAGTGCAGCCTCTAGTGTGCATAAAAAATATAATTATGAAAGTGATGAAGGAGTATTTTTATAATGCGTTTGTTTTTAAATAGGTACATTAAGTAGAACTATTTATTCAATACAATCTATTCATATTCAAAAATAGGCCACTTGCCAACACAAAAACTTAATTGGAAAATCAAGGATTAAATATAATAATTTATACAGATAAGCGCAAAATACAGATAATAGAATAACAGAATAATGTTGTACCTATCAGAGGTACAGACGCCAGCACATCAAGTTACTACAATCTGTCAGATTTCTTTAATAGATTTTCAACTTTATCACTTAAGCATAAGGTTCAAAGTTGATTGCGAAAATTTGACAGTTTCGGGTAGCTTGATGTGCTGGCGTCCGTACAACATTATTAGACATGGAACTAAAAATTTATAGTATTTTTTGTTAAGTATTTAAAAACTCTGCACGTGAACAAGCTTGGTCAATGCTTGTTTCTTCTCTATATAAGAAGATACCTTTTCCCTGCAGAATCACAATAATAGGCCAGTATTTTTATTACATTAAAAACTTTTATGAGAGACTGAAACATTATAAAGCATGACCACATAGAAGCCACGATTGATTTTATTCAGAGGCCATGAAACTAACAATATCAATAAGAATCTATTCAAATAATGACCTCAGACATCTTAGCTTGAATAATATTGATTAACAAGTAAAGCTAAGTTAGCTGTCGCGTTTTAGCATGGTAATAGCCGTCAGCCATTTCTCTAATATCTCTTTGTTGGAACCTAATAATGAACTTTGCATGGTTGTTTGTTATTGAAACATATTGAAGATCACAAGAGAGAATTTTGATTCAGGACGTCGAGAGACTATTTCAGGTTTTAAATGAAAAATGCTAGAACATGTATGTGGGTCAATTATCTATTACTAGCTAAAAGCAGAGCTTTGTGAGGGCTCGCGTCGTTTTTCTGCGTGGTAATAATCTTTAACGCAGTTTTTTTTAATATTTTTTTTCGTAATTTAAGTTATTATTTTTTTACTGATAACACATCTACATATAAATAGAAATTATTATGTTAAAGCACAAATCAATAGGCGTAATAGTTTTTCCGTAAAGTGTACCACAAAATGCTCAGGTTGTGGGATATAGCAGGGCTCGCTTCGCTCGCCCTGATTATTTGGGGCACACTAGTAGCTAATTAGCTGATGCGTGTATATCAAATACCTACCTTGGGGATATTCAATCTGTCTAGTCAATTCTTATTCAGTGTGGGAGCTATCAGAACATTTTCCGGGAGCATTTTTCAATGACTGTTATTGCCATGCTAAAACGCGATACTTAACTATAATAATTGTCATTTGACTTTCAAATCCGTGCTTGTGCCTTTTATCATAATTCAAAATACCTAGTCATCACATTGATAGGCATACCATAGATCTCCATTAAGTTATGAACGTACAGTGGGGTAATTGCGTAACACATTTTGATAGTTCAACAACGTTTATTCCGTTATTTACGTTGTTGAGCAAACAAATTTTTTGAACAGATGAAGCAATGGATTAGCAATATCCTTTAAAGTGGTTGAGATTGTGATTGAAAGTGTGTTACACAATTATTAGGGTGCCAGACCGCCTGACCTCATTAGGGGCTGTCCATTATCACGCGAGGCTCGAAAGGAGGGGGGGGAGAGGGGTCCATAAAAAATCACGAAATATTTACAGATGAAGCAATGGATTAGCAATATCCTTTAAAGTGGTTGAGATTGTGATTGAAAGTGTGTTACACAATTATTAGGGTGCCAGACCGCCTGACCTCATTAGGGGCTGTCCATTATCACGCGAGGCTCGAAAGGAGGGGGGGGAGAGGGGTCCATAAAAAATCACGAAATATCACAAGGGGGAGGGGTGTAGTAATATATCACGTGTATTTATTTTTGACGTGACAACGTCTAATAAATCGATGAAGGTGGTTGCACTCACGAAAAAACATTACTCATTTAGCGTTACCTCGCGGCGGCCTCGCTCTGTAGCGTTCCATGGCGGCTTGAAGTGCAAGCGAATATTAACAAATGCAATGCAACTATTCCATCAGTATTTTCTTATAACGTTGTCACGTTCAACTATCGTCAGTAAACCGACTTTACAGACAACCGATTTTTTTTCGGCAAACGCGCGATACAGAGCGGCGTTACGTGTATTATATTTATTTTTTTGTTAAACGCGTACAAAATCGAAAGCGCCTTGTAGTGTGACCTTATGTACTAAAAAATACACGTGATATATGGGGGGGTTAGTCGTAAACCTCACCATGAATCACCAAGGGGGAGGGGGTTAAAAAATGCCAAAAAAAACACATCACGTGATTAATGGACCGCCTACTGTTTTGCTTGATCCCCAGAGTTGAAGGCCAGATTCAATGTTTTTATATTATTATTATTATGTGGTATGACACACTAGCATCTAATTAGCTGATGCGTGTGTTTAAAATGCTTAGAGATATTTAATCTGTCCAGTCAGTTCTTAAAACAGTATCAGTAGTTCAATACCCTTCCACAATGTTTTCTATTCCATTCCTACTTAAGCTTTCGTTCCATCACCTAATTGGATATTCAGGATATTCTTAAATACTCTAGCAAACTATGCTTAAAAAAAAACAATGGCACTCCGGGAGTGCCGACAGAAGTGAAAACAAAACACAAACAATACTTTGCCATTACTCATTGACATCCAAAACCCGCACGGTGTCGCTTACGGTAACAGTGGCTCGAGTTCAATGTTTTTTTCTCAAAAATGGCCAACGCGCCTAACGAAGTTTTCACTTCAAAAATTCTTATAAGCAGAGTACTTATTAGAATTTGTACAATAAAAGATCTAATATATGTAAACATCACAAGTAAGTCACAAACCCAATACTGTTATAAACAATTATTATAAACATTTAATGAGATTTTTGTCAACAATATTATGAACACATGTTGGTCATAAACATTATTCAACACGTATTAGTTCAACGTCAAATATTAGGGTTGCATTTGGTGGGATGACGCCGGGATGGCCTCTAGAACCATATGCAAAGTCCGGAGAGCAGACTAATCTTGCACGCTCACCGACAGACATCTGAAAGTGGAAATAATATTTATTAGGTAATAGGTAATATGGGCTCGTGTCAGCAATTCCACGTCAATGCGCGTATTTTGCGTACGTTATTTATTAGGTATTCACATTATTGAGTGATAGATTGCAGCATTCTGTGCAAAAAGATGGCCCAGAAAGCAGTGTAGAGATGACCTGGACGCGTAACGCGAGGGCTGCCTGGTTCGAGGCCCTTTGCCCAGTAGTGGGAAACAAACATATTTAAAGTAGGGTAAGCAAAGTTGTCTCTGCATTGTCATGTTGGATAGCTAATAACATAAATATGTAAAATACCAGCAACAATATTCAAAATTGTTAAAGATTGCATTGCATCAAGTGTATGTTAAGAACTCTTTAGAAATGAATGTTTGAAACGCTATGTGACATGAAAAACACGTCAGTACATTTGTTTGTTTTTCATGTCACCAGTCTTGATGCCCTATTTTTCCAAAACATCGACGAGCGATTTGTAAAGATTGGCGCACATCTCTAGAGTGACTTTTGGGTCTTGTAATATCTTGCTGATAAACAGCCTTGCCATTCATGTGCTAGCAAATACTGCTTTGGTGCTGTTTCTGCCTTAAGGTGCCCACAGACAGACAGACATGATGCCCTAAGCAATTGCTTAATTTGCTTATTGGCTAATCCAGCACTGCATGTCACATAGGATTTCAAATATTCATTCCAAAAGAGTTCTTATTGGACTCTTGTCCAGTAAGGACAGGAGTGCAATTGAAGAAGAAGGAGACTACTACAGAAGAATTAAGGCTGAAATACACATGCTACGTAGTGGCACATAAGCATGCTAGTTTCAAGCAGATGCTACTTAGTAGCATACAATTAGCTTGTGTATATGATAATAGCATGCTTGTGAATAAGCAGGCTACTTAATTGCAAGTTAGTCTATTTAGGATGGACTGGCTCTAAAGCAAGTCTGAAAGTGTTCTATGCAAGCATGCTACTTGATTTGTTTGCGTAGTCACAATGGCTCGATGGGGCGATGACAAAACTTTAAATTTTATATTTCTATACCAAAATTATGAAACTTTATGGAATACATGCTAACAACAATATAAAAAAAAACAAATTTAATTCATTTATCATCAAAGAATTTAATTAATTCCATAAACATTCATTTTGAATGCTAAATAATGAGCATGTGTATCTCAGACGTGCTAGAAAGAAGTATGCTCGTTATAAGTATGCTTCTGAGGTCTGTGCTTTCATGAGCAAATATACACACTCGGAGAGAGCATGCTGTAAATGAGCATATTACCTAGTAGCAAACAAGCATGCTTTTCTAGTAGCTTGTGTATTCCAGGCTTAATGATTGTTTAATTATAAGCTAGCTAGAACATGACTTGGGTGCATGACATGCAGTGGCCAGGAAAGTCAACAGTGAAAGATACTAAGGACAGCCAGCAATTAATTTACTATTAATTGTATGCTTACCCTACAAATACCTTGGTCCCATCCTTGTATAACATCTCCTCTTCCCAGCGTAAACTTAAATGGTTGTCCTCTATCCCGCGAAGAATCAAACTTCTTGCCATCTTCTAGCGTTCCTGTATAGTGAACCACTACAGTTTGACCTGGCTTCGGGAATGTAGTACCTAAAAATAAACGATCTTTTGAGGTTATACAATGGGTGTACTAATAAGAGTTAATGATAAATTACGTACCATCCCCAGCTGAAATAGTTTCTACTTCTACTCCCATGTTAGTTTAGAATAAAATGTGATACAGTTAATGTGGAGAAGATTGCACTTCTTTGATAAATAAAAATTGTTTATAAAAAAACAACAACACAATCGTAAACGTCAAGGTTTTTTTTTTTTTTTTTTTTTTTTTTTTTCTTCTGGCTTCGCACGGTTTGTGCATTTAGCCAATGTCATGTTATTTAGTTTTAGGAGACAAAGGTAGGGAAACTGGAATTTATAAATATTATCTAAAACGGAATTTGGGATATAGGAGCAGTAGGATTCTATCTAAAAACGGTAAAAATGAATGATGAGATAAAATAAATAGGCGAGAAAAAAAAAAATTAATAATAATAATATTTATACATTACAATTTAATATTATTAATGATAATGAATGAAGCTATACATTTATATACAGGTAAACTATTTGTACAAAATAAGGAAAGAACTGAAGTAGGAAAAGGAATACGGAGAGACAATAGATCACTGAGAAAGGAAGAACGATCATATAGAGGACAGGAGAAAAGAATGTGGTTCAAGTCGCCCACATCTGTGCCACACGAACAAGTGGGGTCGTCAATGATATGTAGCTTGGCAAGATGGGCTGGAGTGCAAACATGACCCAGTCTCATCCGTATAAGAATGGAGGTCTCCATCTTACCAAACTCAGCCCTACCAAACCACGGTTTTTCCGGAACGTCAGGTTGAATTAATGAAAAATAACAGCCTTTTGATTTGCTACTGATATCCCAAGCTATCTTCCAAGTGTCTCGAAGAAAAGTTTTTGGTAGAGTCACAAGATCAGTGCTAAAATTTACGTAAGGAACTAAGTCTCCACACTGCACCGCATCACCGGCGAGTGTATCCGCCACTTCATTGCCGTGAATTCCAGCATGGGCCGGAATCCACGCAAACTGTATAGAATTACCCTCAGAGATGGTTCTGAACGCAAATTCTCTTATTAAATAAATGATAGGAAACTGCGATTTATGTTCGAAAGGGGATTTGTTGATAGCTAGAAGAGCACTTTGAGAATCTGTAAAAATTATAGTTTTTTTGAGTTTAAAAAGGTGGGAATATTCTAAAGCTTTTAAAATGCCGAAACATTCCCCCGTAAAAACAGAAGTTTCCGGAGGCAGTTTTATTTTTTGGACGATGTTGTATTGAGAGTGATACGTACCTATCCCAACACAACCCGTAGGAGAAAGCTTGGCAGCATCCGTAAATACATGGTGATACTCTAAGTGTTCCGCCAAAAAAAAATTAAAACTTGAATTTTTGTCAAGGTCTGATTTTTTAACACAGGTAAAATTAAGGGTGGGGCTGAACAGTAAACTTTCATAACTACAGTTAAACATGGGAAGTTTATTGGAACGGTGAATAGGAGAAGAAAGTGAAAGGAATTTTTTATAACTTATAACTAGACAGGGAGCACGTTTATGGGACCAGTAGTCTGAAGATTCTATTTGTAACACTAAAGAGTCTAGTTTAGGAATGAGAGGATGAGTTGATGACTGAAGAATCCGGAACAAATATTTGTCAGATAGGAATTGTCGTCTCAGATGTAAAGGTGCTTCCCCACATTCAATTTGGAGTGCATTAATGGGACTGGACTTCATGGCACCAGATAAAATGCGTAGAGCTTTGGATTGGATGCGATCCAACTTTTTAAAAGCCATAACGCTACCAGGTTCCAGTAGAAACGATCCATAATCCAGAGTGCTTCTGATGATTGCATTGTAAATAAGTTTCAATGAAAAGGGGTGCGCACCCCACCATACTCCAGAAAGGCATCTAAGCATGTTTATATGATTTTCACATTTGTTAATAATATAATCACAATGAGGAACGCTACTTAATTTACCGTCAAGTATTACACCTAGATATCTGAAATTATCTTTAATCGGGATAGGAGTTTCCTTATAAAATAGATTTATTGTGGGAATATTTCTCTTTCGGGTGAATAAAACGGTCGCGCTTTTAGACGGGGATATATCCAAGCCGTTAAGATGTAACCATGACTCCAAATTAGATAAAGCGGAATTGATAGCCTGGCTAGCCTGTTCGACGGATTTGCTTGAAGAATATAACAACAAATCGTCGGCATATTGAAGAACACTAACATGGTCAGTTATGGACGAGTCTAAATCAAAAGTGTAAATATTGTATAGAAGGGGACTGAGCACGGAACCCTGTGGGAGGCCTTTCCACACAAGGTGAGATACCTCTTGATCTCCAATTAACATACTAATAGAGCGTTCAGTCAGGGTATTTATAATAAAATTCGACAAATTCAATGGAACCCCTAAGGCTCTTAATTTATTTTGTAAAACTGATAATATAACATTATCATAAGCTGAATTAATGTCAAGGAAAACCGCGACCGTGGATTGATTAGTAGAAAATGAAATCCGAATATCCGATATTAAAATGCTTAAACAGTCACTGGTACTTCTACCTTTTCTAAAGCCATATTGTGATTCTGCCAAAAGACCCTTACTTTCAACAAACCATTCTAGGCGATTTTTAATTAAGTGTTCAGCTAATTTCATCAGAACGGAAGACAAAACTATGGGACGATACGAAGACGCGTCAGATGGGATTCTATTTGGTTTAAGGAATGGCAACACCATTTGACGTTTCCATTCAACAGGAATGTTTCCAGTGATCATAATAGAATTGATAAGATGTAAATAATAACTGAGGACGTCTTCATTTAAATTAGCAAAAAACGAATATGGGATGCCATCACTGCCTGGTGCAGAATCCTTAGTTTTATGAATAACACCCTTTAATTCTGTAAGAGTGAATGGGCCATTTAGAGTCGTATGAGTGTCTTGGTTATGGGATTCGTTGGCTAATGACAGTATTGGTATTAAGGACAGGTTAAGGTTAATATCCTCAGGAACCCAGGGCGGCGCTAAATTATCTAAAAATTCGCTGGCTAAAGAATCAGGTATAGGGGAAGGGTTCTTATAAATGGATCTAAACCTACGGATATTACGCCAGACAAGCGTTGGGTGAGTGTTCGGTGAAATTGATGAGCAGAAGTTACGCCAAGACTCGAATTTTTTCTTCTTAAAAAGTTTATAAGTTTCGTTATTTAAGTTAGTAACAGTTTCAAAATTAATATCAGACATATTAACGTTATAATTGTATTCCGCCTCTTTACGTTTGTTAACCAATTCTGTACACTCAGAGTCCCACCATGGAGGCGAGGGAATTGTACTATTATTGTTATTTTTTACAGGAAAAACTACATCTGCAGCTTCGATTAACAAAAGTGCTAAAGCTTCAGCACAGCTGTTTTCATTGTCATCAGAAATTACAGGCAATGAGCAAAGCTTGCTGTCAACAATGCTTCTAAATTTGTCCCAGTTATTATTATTTCTACTAGGCAATTTATGTTTTAAGTTAGATCTCCTTGATGATGCCTTTGATTTGGAAAGAGGGTAAGAAATAACTATTGGGAAATGGTCACTACCATGAGTGGAGGTTAGAGGATACCAAGTTAATAAAGAGGCTAAGTTTGGAGAACAGATAGATAGGTCAATTGCACTTTGATTTTGGTTGGGATCTGAACGACGAGTAGCAGCTCCTGAGTTCAATATGCATAAGTTATGTGAGTCTATTATATCTAGTAATTCCTCTCCATGACAATTAGAAACAGAACAACCCCATGATTGGTGATGGCAATTAAAGTCCCCCAATATTAAGAAAGGCTTTGGAAGAAAAGAAAAGAGATTATTCATCTCTTGAAGAATAGAAGAAGAAGGGTGAGGAATGTATATAGAAACAAAACAAGTTTGGTGCACCTTAATAGCTACAATAGAAATTTCCTCATTATGAGGAGGTAATGAAACAATAGAGAAAGGAAAAGAGTTCTTGATAAGTATAGCTACACCACCATACCCATCAGATCTATCCTCCCTAATGGTTAAATAACCATTAATTTTAAAAATATGATTTGATTTGAGCCAAGTCTCTGCTAAAGCAAAGACAAATGGCTCATATTTGTTTAAAAGGTATATAACATCACTCTTTTTGTTTACTAGACTGCGGCAGTTCCACTGGATTATATTGGATGTGTTGTCCATTATGAATGGATTGAGGTACATTGAAAGTTGAGGCAACGTTGGACGGTGAGATATTGAACTGAGAAAGAAGATTGTGTAATGCAGAGAGAAAATCATTTATAGAAAAGTTTACATCATTTTTATCATTATTTTGATTATTAGAAAAACCACAACCATTAGATGGCTGGGGAATTGTAAAATCATTAAGAATAGCATTATGGGCCTCTTTATTGTAACCTTGTATAGATTTGGGTGGGGAGCGTGGTTTCAGGAAGACTGTCTTTTTATAACTACCTGAAGCCTGCATTCTATTAGGTGAAGATATTGATGGAGTATCTGCAAAGTTTTTAGAAGGAGAAGATAAGAGTGTGTCAGCATACGATTTAGTTACTGGGGGATATACTTTTGCTGCTTCAGCATAAGAAACGGAGCTATGTGCCATGTATGATTTAATCTGTTTCTGTCGAGAGAATTCAGGACAAGATTTATTAATAGCATAGTGAAAGCCAGAGCACAGGCAGCAAGATGCATTTTCTATTTCCCTTTCACAGCTATCTCCAGTATGGCCTTGACCACATTTATAACAGCGAGGTTTAGACCTGCACTGAATTTTAGTGTGCCCAAAACGACAACAATTGTAACATTGTACAGTAGGGAAAATATATAAATCAACAGGTAATGCATTATAACACATAAAGATTCTTTTAGGTAGAATCTGTCCATCAAAAGTAACAACTATGGATTGGGATGGCTTCCAAATGGTTGTACCATCAACAATGGATTTAAAATTAAGGCGTCTGATTTTTAGAATTGGACCGCAACCAATTGGAACTGTAATATTATCAATAACTTCCTCTGGAGACCATTCTGCAGGAACACCACGCACTAGACCCATTCTTGTAACATTAAAAGTGGGTATAAAAGCTTTGTAATTATATGTTTCCAGACTACTATGTGAAATAAAAGAATTTGCATCCAGAAAATTGGAAAATGAGAGTGAAATTTTATTGCGCCCAATTTTTTTGACGCTACCATTTATAATGTTTTGGAAGGCGTTGTGTTTAAGGAACTTACCAAAAGTGATGGGGTGCAATGTAGTACCATCATCAGGAGAGATAGTTTTCTTCTGTAAGTGGATAATATAAGGTGCACTATCGGTTTTGTCGTATGTTTTACGACCAATTTGCGCGGGAACAGCTACGGATGGAGCATGAATATCAGCAGCAACGGTTGGTATTACAGAGCAAATAGGTTCTGTTAAAGATGTAGGATCAGTGCAACCACAACCCGACGACTCGGAACCGTGGTTATTTCGGGTGCGACGGCGTTTGTTACAATGCTTGCAGACATGTACGCGGCTTCTTTTCCGGTGACGAGCCGAGGACGACCCATCAGTATCCATGCCTGACTCATTACTTACAGTTACAAAATTGCCTGCCGGGGGAACAAAGTCCCCCGGGTCTGGCGGGTCGTTCATTACACGGCTTCAACCAAAAATGGAGTAAAAACTTACCACTACCGAAGAAATAGAACAGAAAAACTACAAATTTATAAATAAAAGAACTTAAAGCACTAAAACTAAGACTACTGTTCCTATATTAACGTAATTTAAAATAATTAATCTTAAATTCAAAAAGGACGCGTCCGCCAAGTTGAACGTTTCCCGCGCTTCCACCGTCAAGGTTTTGTAGTTTACCTTAGTTACTCTACTCTTTGGTTTACCTACTGATTTTTATTTTGTCTATGAGGTTTTGGTTGGTTTCATGCATCAAGTCAAACAGCCTTTGAGAAAGGATGATATTCTCGATTAAATATAACAAAATTTTCGTATAGGTAAATACGTAAGCGACACCTACCGAAACGACCTCCGGAAGAATTTTGCTGTCATCTTTCTGCCATTTTTCAACTATGTTGCGGTCAGCTTAATAGGTAATACGGGCTGTTGTCCACAACTCCACGTCAATACGCGTATTTTGCGTACTTTTGCGGTCGGCTTTCAGTCTAATCAGATGCAGATAGACACCAGTGTTTTACATCGAGTGACTGCCTATTTGACTTGCACAACCCAGATAGTTCATTAAATGCAATACCCTTTAATAAGATTGGGTGTTAGACTTTCGGGTTTCTCACGACCCGTAAGACTTTCAAGGATCCAGGAGAGGCAGGACTAACGACTTAACATGTTTTCCGAGGCACGGAGGGGTCTCGCTATGTAAGGATGATTACACCCATTCAAGGACCGACCTGGGCAAGCGTAGCTTAATCTCATCGATCTGTGCCGCTGTTTACTTAGCCACGAGCCCCTCAATAAAATTATCGAGAATGTCTAACTTTAATTTTCACAATGTTTATGGTTTCTCGCACCACCAATCACAAAGCACCATTTTACAAGCAAAATGTCTGTCGTTCTCAGGGATTGACACCGAAAACAAAACAGTTGAAATTGAATTTCGTGGTGAAAATATTATAAGTTTTTAAAACTTTTTTATTCGTTTTATCAGTAATATTTTGATATATTAGGGCGTGAATTGTTGTTCAACTTCGAATTAGGATTTGAAATTCATATCAATACAATTTTTATTTTAACTCTTTAGTAACCATGGATGTGGACATGAAATGTCTGGAATATAAGGACACGAAAGTCGAAGGTTTCGAAAATATCAGTAATCCATCAGAAGGTGGAAAGTTCTGCAACCTGAAAGCATTTGTGACTGCTGCCCGCGAATTTGAGGCAACACACAGCGAGTCAGCTGTGAATTTGATGACACGATATCTTGGGGTAAGTTGTTTACGTTGAAGATGCACCATAAATTTATAAAATCACCCACACTAAACCTCACGAATGGTGCCTGAAATTGCCATTCATCTGTACATCTAAATCATTCAAGTATTCGAGAAAATGTACTCTTACTGTTTACTGTAAGACATAAGCCCAAAGGCTTATGTCTTAATTTTTTTTATTTTGCAGCTAATAGCCTCATCATGCGACCTCTCAATATTCTCGCCGGGTCGTTCAGAAGTGTGCGCGTTCTTCAGCTCGCTGTGGCGCGTGCTGTGTGATGGACGTGGCCCTCACTGGGCCGGCGTGGCCGTGCTGGCTAGGGCCGCTATTGAGCCCAGTGCTAGGCATGCTTTAACTCATACTTACAAGTTAGTAACATTCTTAATTCAGGTTTAATTGGCTTCCGGTTCAACCTGATGACTTTCTAACCAATGGTTGCTTAGTCTGGATAGTAAGCCATAGGTCAAATTACCAGGATTAAAATAGCTATATTATTGCACAACAATACAAGGAGACATAAATATTGCACAGTTAAATTTTAATAAAAGCACAACATAATTACAATAAAGAAGAATTATCTTAATTACAATAAGGAACATAATTACAATAGGGAAGAATTATATTAATTATTTTATGTACAAATAAAAAAAAATGTTACCCTGTGGACAGCATACCTTACTTTATATACCTTACCTACACTACTATATATACCTTTCTTCTTCTTCTTATAATAAAAATATATTTTCCAGGTTCATGCCGATTTTGGCTAGATTATTATCTGACTCGATATCTAATGACAAGAAAATTAAACTGCTCTCTGTAATGCAAGTAAGTCCACAACCATTTAATTTTTGAGCTCCTAATAAAGCTGAAGCCTTAAAAATAGGAGAGCCTGTCCTTTTTCCACATGTAACAAATTTTTTCAACAGTATCTTAAAAACTGGAATTCTGCCAGGCACATTTTTTCACTCATTGATTATTCTTCTGCACAAAAAGGATGACAAAACAGATATGTCCTATCAGTTTGGTTTTCGCACCTGTACAAAGCTTTAAGTAAAGTGATTGAGATCGAGAGGGACATAAAAGGCTAATTAAAAAAAAACCTGAAGATTTTAGTTAATCCCTGGAACTACCAGTTGGAATTGAAAATCTCGTTTTGACCGTCAATCTCGTTAGGAGCCGAGCAAATTGAAAAAAAAGGAAAAATAACGCGGGGCGATAGGACGCGATGTGGGGTGGGTCAGGGGCCGAATTTACACGTGGACGAAGTCGCGGGCAGAAGCTAGTAACAGTCCTTCTATCCTACTAATATTACAAACGTGAAAGTTTGTGAGCATGGATGGATGTTTGTTACTCTTTCACACAAAAACTACTAAACGGATTTGAATGAAATTTGGCACATAGGATACTTTTTAGCCTGATATTCCCACGGGATCGAAACATATGCATTTATCATATAAAATACCTCCCCGCCTTTTGTGGACAACTCTTAGGCCAGCAATACCATTAATAATGTCTTAACCTTTATTCATTGCAGGAAATATCCTATGGCATCAAAATCAGTTGGCAAGAGTCCTACCTATCTAACCTGATGAAGCAACTAACAGAATGGATCACTCAGCCAATGGCAGAGCCCCAACACCGCACCATAGGTCACAAGTCTCTAACTGTCCTAGTCAATGTGTGCTATGGAAACCTGCCAGCAATATACGCCTTGATGAGGACTGTTGATACTAAGGATTTTGTTGTACATCTTATTAGTTTGAAGGTAAGATATTGTAAAAAAAAAATCAATCAACTCAGTTTATGGTAGTCCACTGCTGAAGATATGCTGTGCCAGGCCACCCTATTGTATGCCTTCAGCATACAGTCCGTCCCAGCCACCAGACCAGCTGGACCAACTATTTTAAAAAGCTGGCATCCTACACTATGCTTGCCGAATTATAAAATTGTATGCTGATGAAAAATAGTTTTCACTATTCACAGTATGCACAGTATACTGTGAACCGGGCATTTTCGCCAGCCCCGGCTTTTTGAGCTTATTTTATGGCTTAAAAATGGCCGGGGCTTCAAAAATAAATGCAAAAGGATGATTTTTACTAATAGGAGACTATTCAGTGTACCCATTGACACAGACGATAAAGGCCTCTCTAATCGCATGCAATTCTATACGATCCATCTAGCTGGCATCCTACACTATGCTTGCCGAATTATAAAATTGTATGCTGATGAAAAATTATTGTTTTCAGTATTCACAGTATACTGTGAATCTGGCATTTTCGCCAGCCCTTTTTGAGCTTATTTTCTGCCTTAAAAATGCCGGGGCTTCAAAAATAAATGCAAAAGCATGATTTCTACTAATAGGAGACTATCCAGTGTACCCATTGACACATACGATATAGGCCTCTCCAATCGCATGCCGTTCTATTCGATTCTCGGCCATCTTATGCAGCTGCTACTAGTCAGTTCATCATTTTACTCAGCCTGACAGATCGTACCTAGCGCCATGGTAGCCCGCGAATTTCAATTTTTTTTTATTTATTTGCAATTTGCAGGTCAGTGTCATGTTGAATGTTGATTTAAAATATGATTCGCGAGCGTAACAAATAAGACTACAGAATTATAATTATTAAAATCATCAATGTAATTTCATATAATCCTATTGAGGAACTATTTCATGAAATATTAATCAATAGGATTGTATGAGCGCAAACCATTTCACAAATCAACTATTGAACATTCTAGGATGGTGGCTATGGCGGTGTTGAAGTGTGCAGACTGCTTTTATGTCTGTCTGGAGCGACGAGAGGCGCGGCATCAACTCGACAGCCAGACGTGCATAGTTATCTGTGTTGTACTATGCGCACTTTCAGTAAGGCAGTCAGGTATGTCTCAATAGCAAATATGATATTTATAGAAAGTCAATCAGCATGAATTTCTGCTGTAAAGGCAAAATTACCCAAGGGTATGTAAACACCACTCTTGGCTAAAATAGTAGATTGTTTGCCAAGGGAGCAAACAACTATTTTGAAGGCGAGAGTGATTCAAAGTACGTCACTCGAGCTTAAAATAGTGTTGCTCCCGAGGTGGACACTCTTTTTTTATCACCCTCTATGAAAAAATAAGTAAGTCCAACTTATGAATAAGAATGATGATGTTTATTTATTTACATACAATTACTTGAGGAAGACATACTAATTTTTCATAAAACTAAGTAAAATTCTAACTTGAGTAAACAATTACAAACAAATGCAGAATGCTTTTCGCGTGTTTTTTATTTTAGCACAGACTTTTTTTTATTTGGCTTGCGCGTTTTACTTTATCATACAGCCTTGCGCGTTTTACTTGTTCATACAATATCCATGATTGATCTCTTTGGTGATTGGAACTTTTACCAGGCCTCCGTCACTCCATGTACTTGCGCGCTATAATTACCTACCGCCCGGCCGAGCGGTCTCGGGCCGTTTGCGGACCATATTCAGTGCGGTTTTCGCAAGCGAAGCGCACGCACGTTATTCAATTTTAATCATTCCATTCGTTTGTACGGGTACCTACAATGCCGTCTGGTGCCTTATGTGCAGTAGATGGGTGCAAATCAAGTAAAAGAAGGGATAAACACCTAATATTTTTCCATTTACCTGTCAATGAAGAAAGTTAAGTGATAAACTATTACAATTTTTTGTCGTTTCAAAATTATTATAGTCAGCACCAATTTATTAAAAACATATTTTACCTTTATACGATACAATTTTAAACTACCGAACATATTCACAGTTCTCAATAAAATAGACACAAATAGTTATGTTAATTTAATTTTATCGAAGATGCAGCCCTGCGATTGCTGTGGGATCGCGCGGTGCGAAGCAATCACAACTGTACGCTTGAGCATTTAGGCACATTTTAGCATGCAGCGGTTGCTGACGCGACGGAGTAGGCTATTATAGCAATAGGTATTGGAAATTTTCTACGGAGTGAAGTATCTGTTACGTAGTAACTATTTAGTAATCTGTGCTTTTACTAACAATATTAACATTCCAAATTCAAATCACTTTTAGTCCCTAGGGATTAAAGTGCTATTTTAGTCGCTGGTTACGAAGAATGCACTAGCTCTTTTTGAATAGATGTGATAAAAAAAATATTTTAATGCACAGTAATATCTGTTCGCCTGATAATAATGGACACGTATCGGTGGTAATCCACCATCTGCAGTACAATTTTCGCATAAGAAAAAGGCTTTACAGCCGTGTGTGATCCTCGAGTGTTGCCCATTTGCCGAGATCTAACCTAAGATAATATTGATTCAATCAATCCACAGTGCTAAAGGCATCTTACCAAGTGATATGCAGGGCGTGTAACACACTTATTCGGTTCGGTACATTCGATTCGGTAGTATTTGTTCAACAACAAAGCCTACCCGAAGCAACTACTACATAATTATATTCGTCTAGCTTCTGCCCGCGACTGCGAAGTGAAAACTTCTTTAGGGGCGTTGTACACTTTTTTGTAATGGGTAAAAATGTTAAACTCGCGTCAGGACACGTGACCTGATCAAAAATTCGTAAGACGGATGGCCGTAGCCGGTACCGCGCGTGTTTTGTTTATAAGATGATTCACAAAATACACACGCAATTGTTCAAGTTTTCACTCCTGTCGGCACTCCCGGAATGCCACTGTTTTTTTTAAATCTGACTGGTAGTTCCGGAGGTTATCCCCTACATACAAACTTACAAACAAACAAATTATACCTTTTTATTTATAATATTAGTATAGATTTTGCCGCCGATTAATGCCAGGCCCGAACAACTGTATAGCACCCCTGGCGCTTACCAGTAATTCTATTTCAGTGAAGGAGACGCGACCCAGTTACTCCACGCGTACACGTTTGTCAACGATCTATGTTCAGACGCCAACTTGCGAAGTTACGTGCTGACCTACCCACATTTTGTTAATGCGCTCACCGATGCACTGAAGGTAATTAATTGTGTGCGTGTGCGTGTGCGTGTGCGTGTGCATGTGCGTTAGCGTATGCGTGTGCGTGTGCGAGTGCGTGTGCGAGTGAGTGAGAGTGAGTTTCTGTAGCATTTAAAGTAGCGTCTACAGATCATCGTTACTCAGCCCAAAGATGTCCATGCAGTCTGTATATAAGCCTCACGACGACACAATTAACAGTCCCATGCTTACCGCGACTTTGACCAGCACCCTAATTGAGTAACACACTCACAATCTTAATCATTTTGAAGGATATTGCTAATCCATTGCTTCATATGTTCGTAAAATTTGTCTGCTCAACAACGTAAATGACGCAATGAATGTTGTTGAACTGTCAAAATGAAAGGCATTGCTACTGATAGTGTGTTACGCAATCACCCCGCAGGTCTGAGCGCATAAAGATACAGCCGGTCGATTCTGTAAAAATCTCACCGTGAAAACTTAGGTGATGTGAGTTTGTTTTTACTAGGAATTGACACTATTGACAGCTCACTCCACGCTCACTTCACCTAAGTTTTCACGGTGAGATGGTTACAGAATCGCACCGCTGATACATTTAAAATAATAATCACAAACTACAACTTCAGGTCATGTACACTCTATAATTCCTTTCTGTACGAATATGAGGATAGAAACGTCAAAGAAACTGCTGTAAAAATGCTATTTTCAGGATGTAACAGAGCTCTGTCAGGCTGCGACAGACGATATGGGTGAACCGGAGAACGCGACCAACTGTCTTCGTAACGTGCTCAAGTTTCTTACTGTTTTGGTCGGCTTGGGTATGTATATAATCGCTCTTAGCGATAAGACCGCCCATTGTGTCACCCTTTGTACAGTTTCTATATTTATGTCTGTAATTTATATGGTGTACATTATAAAGAGTATTCTATTCTATTCTATTCTATAAGAAAGAAAATACGTTTATTTGCGGTAAACATGACGCAAAAAAGAACATAAACACAACAATAAAATGAAATAAAAGGGAAAGGGTAAACATGCGTCACATCCACGCAAAACGGCTCAAAATGAAAATCCAAGATTGCAGCTGCGAAAAATTCTTTTTTTTTTATTGTGGTTGTCGTTTTCATGGTTTTCTTTCCTTCTTTACTTATTATGTCTTTCGCAGAGTTGACTCAGCACATATGTATGATGGGCCAATTATCAGCCATGGACAATGGGGGCTTTCGTGAAAATTTATGACACCAGTGGCACCACTTTGAAAAGAGGTCTTCCATTTCGACAATAAATATAAAATATATGATGACATTCATCATTCGATTCATTCATTCGGTCATGACTAGAGAAAATATAGGCTCTTTGACAGATGCTTGGACCTGACGTGTCAGTGCTGCCACCTAGCGAACGTCATTTCAGAAAACCCTCGTTGGACGTTAATCTAATCGAATGAACCATACTTTAGTCAATCTTGTCAATACGATTACTAAACAGAGAATACACTTTTTCGCATTCTTCATTACTCTTTCTGTCTTTTCTTTCATTCTCAATAGGCTTGGTTAATAATTGATCAGTGATCATTTCCGTATTTTCAGATCTATACTCCCTGAGATGTCACCACAGCGCTTTGGTCAGCCTATGCATGACAACCAGTAGCATATGTCTGCCGGAGTCGCTAGAACTTTTTGCTGCTATTGTCTTACAATATAGAGGTAAATATGTCTTCTTTCAAGTACATAGTAACATTATCATTAAATCACTACAAAACCGATCACAAAGGACGTATTTTTTGCTTAGAACCAAAATGGTGCAGAAATGTTGTATGAAATCTCATGGTTGCACAGTTTTTCATCAATGCACTGTTTTTTATTTTTTATTTAGGTATAAATTTACCACAGAGTTTTAATGTCTCTTATTAAGTTTAATATAAAATATATGCATTAGATCAAAAAGATACTGGCTGAAATTAAAAAACGACTAAATAAAACCGACGTGGTGAAAAAAAAAAAAAACAAATGGCGCGCATTTTGTACCAGTGTAAAACTTTGATACTTCATATTTTGCAAGAAAAGTTAAAAAAAAATGGAAATAGCGTTAGCGATATGAATGCAACTCCAGAAAGTATAAAAACAGCTGCAAATGAAATTGTTAATAACAGCTTTGGCGTTCCCGTTAAAACAAGTCTAAAAAATATAATGTGTATTACAGACGAGGGTCGTCTACCACAGAAGTTGATATCAGTGATAAGTGACGGATTGCCGGGACTACTCGTGCCGCCGTCATTGGAGCCGGGCAAAGCGGGCTTGCAGTGGGTAAGGAAACAACAATATTTGATTGAAAACCATACTAATATTATAAATGCGAAAGTGTGTCTTGTGTCTGTCTGTTTATTACCCCTTTACGCTTAAACCGCTGCATCGATTTAGATGAAATTTGGTATAGAGATAGTTTGAGTCCCGGGAAAGGACATAGGATACTTTTTATCCCGATATTCTCACGGGATCGAAACTTATGTAGGTGAAACCGCGGGGCGCTGCTAGTTGGCAATAAACCATACTGTGGTTTGTTTATATTTATGGTTTATTATAAAATTTCATAAATCAGAGTTAAAACCTATTATATGATTTATGTTTCAACAAGGCAATATAGGTCATTGACTCACCTACATTTATTGACATCTTTTTATTTAAATAACCTCCCTTTTTGAAGTCGGTGACAACTGAAATTAAGCCCGTTAACGCTGAACAACACTGAATCGAGGTCCATCGTGATTCTTATCCTCTTTGTGTTACTAATGGAGAACGATACTTAGGGTTACTACGACGAGATACTAGGGAAAGGGCAATGACCTCTAAAACGCAAATAATATACACGTTTCTTTAATGTAGTTGTACTCACAATCCGTAATGTCCCTTTTATGTAAATGCACTCAAAATCCGTAAATTTCTAGTCTAGAGTTTGGAAAAAATATTTATTTACAGTTGCAAGTAGTCGGCGCTCTCTGCGAATCAGCAGAAACACAAGAGAGGGTGTTGCAAGAAGTGACACCAGACGCTTTCGAAGATACCTTGTATAGTGTACTGGAGTATACAACACAGGTAATTTTAGTTCTATTTTTATACAACACAGGTAATTTTAGTTCTATTTTTATACAACACAGGTAATTTTAGTTCTATTATTATACAACACAGGTAATTTTAGTTCTATTTTTATACAACACAGGTAATTTTAGTTCTATTTTTATAAAACACAGGTAATTTTTGTTCTATTTTTATACAACACAGGTAATTTTAGTTCTATTTTTATACAACACAGGTAATTTTAGTTCTATTTTTATACAACACAGGTAATTTTAGTTCTATTTTTATACAACACAGGCAATTTTAGTTCTATTTTTATACAACACAGGTAATTTTAGTTCTATTTTTATACAAAGACTGAGGGGCGCGTGGCTAAATAATAACAGCCGCGCAGGAGTAACTCTAGACCTAGCTAGCTAGGCGATAGAAAATAAATAAACTCTCACTCCGATATTTCCCTATAGTTTGGGAATGCCGTAATTGACGAGTACTGAAAGCATTAATCTTCTTTCGTTCTAACGAAAGAAGAAATACGTCAGAAGCCGCTAATATTATAAATGCGAAAGTGGGTCTTGTGTCTCTGTCTGTCTGTTACCCCTTCACGCCTAAACCACAGAACGGATTTCGATAAAATTTGGCAGAGAAATAGATTGCACTCCGGGGAAGGACATATAATAGTTTTTATCGACATACTTTACGGGCGAAGCCGCGGGCGGAAGCTATTATTTCATATACGGATTGTATGTTCCAGAACGGCGTAGTGGGCGCTGAAGCATCACAACAAGCCGTGGTAGTGGGATGCCGCACAGCGCTAACACTAGCACCTCTCGACAGACCCTGGGAGGCTGCCCTAGCACGCATGCTAGCACACCATCAGGTCAGTAAAACATGTACTTAACTAATGTTCTCACTGTAAGAAGGAGTGGGCCGTGATATGGTGAAAGGGTTATAGACTACTCACCATCATCTACCTAGCCTTTTCCGAACTATGTTGGGGTCGGCTTCCAGTCTAACCGGACCCAGCTGAATACCAGTATTTCACATGTAGCGACTGCCTATCTGACCTCCACAACCCAGTTACTGGGTAATACGATACCCCTTGTAACACTGATTGTCAGACTTTCGATCTTCTGACTACCCGTCACGACTGTCTAAGATCCACGAGTGACAGCCGGGACCAACGGCTTAACGTGCTTTCCGAGGCACGGAGGGGTCACGGTATGTAATTATAGTCGCCCATCCACAGACCAACCGCGGCAAGCATAGCTTAACCTGACCGATCGACTTGTGCGGCTGTTATTATTTAGCCACGGGCCCCTCATATTATACGGGTTATACCACTAAAATGTGGTGTTTTAATTCGGTGGAAAACGAAAATGAAATAAAATAAAATGTTTAGGGTTCAAATCAAAATCTTTCATTTCTCATAAACCTACATGGGCACTTATGAAACGTCTGTTCCATACCTCTCAAGGAAAAACGGAACACTTATAAGATCAATTCGTTGTCCGTCAGTCAAGACCTTTTTTCTCAGGAACGCGTGGAGTTATCAAGTTGAAATTTAATATCAAATACTCAGGGCTGCAATCTCTTGAAGCAGTGAAAAAAATCAAACTACTAAGTTAACGCAATGAAAAGATACGGGCGTTTATTTTCCGGAATTAAAACCGCACTTGAGGGTATTTAATATACCGGGTACTTCCCGTTGACCTGGAATCATGTGGCAAGAAGCAATGTCATGTAGCACAAGAAAAGGAAAAAAATACGAAAACCGTAAATTTGTAGTTACATTACAAACAATTTTTTTCCCGTGATAAACTATTTACATACCCTCGCTGAACCCTCGCTCGATGCGCTAGTCCGACTCGCATTTGACCCTTTTTTTTTACATAAATGTAGTTTTTTTTTGAGTTTTCATTGTTTTAACACAGGTCAGGAAGCTTCTCTGTGTTGGTCTAACAAGCACCAACGGTCCGCGGCGGCGACAGATATTGCAGCTAGTCAAACATCACTATTTCCCTTCTGACCAGATGAATCAGGTAAACAATGGTTTATGTCAACTATGGTTTCATAGTATTATAGAGGTATGAGGAACAGGGTGTAAAGTTCACTCAACCTCCATAGAAAAGGGAGGATCCTCCGACCAGACGGGTGTTGTGTCTGGCGGGCAACTGCCCATTGATTCGTTTGCCGCAAATAACTCGTACTTTGTCTTCATACGTGGCTCTTGAACAGCGGACCGTGGGAAGACAAAGTACGAGTTATTTGCGGCAAACGAATCAATGGGCAGTTGCCCGCGCAACAATAAACAACGCATATTTCGTCAATGCGCCTTGAAAAAGGGGACCAAACACACAAGACAAATCTATACTATTATAGATAGCGTCATCCACGAAGACGCGCCCCAACTGTCGAAGTGGAGGTGCTTGGAGGAGGCCTATGTCCAGCAGTGGACGTCTTTCAGCTGAAATGATGATGATGTTGATGAAGTTGCGGGCAGAAACTAGTTGTCAGGGTAGTAGGCTAGCTCAGCGGGATTGTCCGAAAGGGTTACCGCTGGCCCGGAACATAAAGGGCTAAGGAAGGAACATGGGTGGGTTTTAGTCAGTAAGAGTCTGACACCCTTCCGCTCCACCCAGAGCGGGAGGGGTCATTTGATGATTACCCAACCTGAAAAAAAAAGGGTCGTTTAGTGTAATGCGTGATGCTTGAAAACTGACTGACTCTTGACTCCCAGACGTTACAGGTATTCTTTTGAGGAGCATCCACCTAACTTCTAAGATTATCTATGTTTTCTCAGTAGGTTGTAGTATTTTGTTTTATTTTAGCCTACGCTGTCCCAACTGCTGAGCAGAGGCCTCCTCCAAAACCCTTCCAGGATTCCTTTTCTAGCGCCACCTCGATCCAACCCTACTTTGAGTCTAGTTGAGTCTTTGAGTACTCTTGGTCGTCTCGCCATCTCTTCCTGGGCTGGCCTCAGCGGCACCGTGCACCCTCAGGCACCCACCATATGGTAATTCAATGAGGGTTTTCGTGAAAATTTACGACACCAGTTGGCACCACTGTGACAAGAGGTCTTCCAATATAAAATATATGATGACGTTCATCATTCGATTCATTCATTCGTTCATCATTCAGTCATGACTAAAGAAAATATAGGCTCTTTGACAGATGCCTGGACCTGACGTGTCAGTGCTGCCACCTAGCGAACGTCATTTCAGAAAACCCTCATTGTTGCCCAGTGGTCACTGTGCGTGCATGCGGCTGACGTAACCTGCCCAATTCCCATTTCAGCTATTTTCCTAAAATTTTCTTCTGTGTATTTTGATTTTGATTGCTGTAATCAATTCCAGGTATTCGGCGAGTCCCTGCAAGGCATATCCGAGTCTCAGTCGGACGTGTCGCTGTCGGCGAGCGGTGCGGTGCCGGGCGCATGCGCAGAGGGCGCGTGGTGCGCGGCGCGCCTGGCGCCGGCGCAGGAGCACGCCGTGGACGCGCTGGTAGCCGCGCTCACCGACAAGCTGCGCGACGGGAAGGTAATATACGCAGGAGTAGCGAGTAATATTGTTACGAGCTTGGAGTTCATGACAATAAAAACTGCCGATTTAAGAACCAAAAATTTACACTTCAATCACAACACTAATTACAACTCACACTAATTATGAAACACAATTTCACTACTGATCACTCTTAATCGCACTTGAATATCGCTTCGATGTACTCGCTTGTATCGCTTATTCAAAAACTATGTTTGTCTCGCGGCCCACACCGGCCTTATATAGTGCCACAGAGCTACTATACAAAGTGTTTTTTTTGATATCCCATAACTCTATGGGGTCATTGTACTAATCATTATGAACAACTTTTACTAAGGGACCAAACCTGAAATCGCGAAAAAAAAAAATCAGCTGTTCCCTACATTTATGTTCGCATAACTCGTCAAAATGTAGGGAATGGTTGATTTTTTTTTCGCGATTTCAGGTTTGGTCCCTTAGTAAAAGTTGTTCATAATTATTAGTACAATGACCCCATAGAGTTATGGGATATCAAAAAAAACACGTTGTATAAACATCTAGAATGTTCGAGTACATACCGGTCCCGACTGACCCGATGTCGATAGTTCTCAGAATTTCTAGGACCTTGACCCTACTAGTTCTGCCACCCGATACTAGATGGCGCTAGTGGTAACTAATGTCACCATGTACCAGGCATCAATTGTGGCGCGCAACAATATGCTGCGGGTATCATTTTTTACAAACAAAAAAGCTTGAAACAATACAAAAATGCTTCATGTAATCTGCGTTCGATTATTTTTCAAGTGTAATTTAATATGTTTCAGATATCAGACATCGCGACCTCAAGCGTGATGGAGCTATACGGTTACAAGATGACGTGCTTAGAACAGAGACTGCACTCACACTCCGTAGCTTTACAGGTAAGCAGTATTTATAATTAAAATAACAAATAAAATAAAACTAAAAAAATAACTATAACTATGTGTAAATAACTACATATTATGTAATCATTCATTCTCCTGTCCTTATTCAAAGGACATGTTAGGAAATGGGCTTAAAATAATGATTTTTTTGAACAGCTGTCATGTATGGTTTTTCTGATAGGGAAACTTATTCAGGATGGCCTGACAAAAACAGAAAAAATATTAAAAGCACCATTATTGAATAAATACATATTTTAAATCCAGATATTTTTGGTGTCATAATATTATTTTTGCACATTGAAACAAAGAAAAAATGGTTAAATATAATTTTTTAAAGCAAATTATACAGCTTATTGTTATTTAAAATATTCTAAAATAATATTAGATGGCTTAAAATAAAACCAACTCCATGATTTGTATGTATAGCATTAATTCCTTTGCCTCCTAATGGATTCTATGAAAATATTACCTGTGCCAGTAAGGTTGTCATACTTGTCAGCTGTCAGTACACAGGTCAAAATTGAATTGAATTTGACACTTGATCGACGTTCACAATTCACAATGACAATAATGACATCCAACCGAAAAGTGTTGCCAAAATCAATAATTACTGTGGGTTGCAATTTATTTTTTAAATATAGATTATTAAAATGTATAATAATTAAGGAAAGGGTGCTTTAAAAAAAAAAAAAAAATTATACGAAGTCTCCTCAATTTATGTACTTTCATAAAAATATGATCTCTTCCCTGTTCACAGTAGCTTCGAATAAAAGCCCAGCCTCCATACAAAAACCTAACATGTCCTTTATTACTGGTTGGCACAACATATATTTTTCTTCCATACTTCTTTATTAATCGTCATCTTGGTAGTAACCCCCTTTCTAACCATAATATCATCATTCACACAGTCCATCCCGATTCAAATAAATAGAACATAATCTTATATATAAAAATCTCGTGTCGCAGTGTTTGCTATCGAACACTCCTCCGAAACGGCTTGACTGATTTTTATGAATATTTTTGTGTATATTTGGTAGGTCTGAGAATAGGTCGTAGGCTATTTTTCATACCCCCAGGCCGTCTCCAGATTTTTTTGGAATCGAAACATACGCGTGTAAAACCGCGGGGCGCAGCTAGTAATAATGTAATTTTTATGTTATGTTCTTATATTTATTTAAGTCGGGTATTGAAATTAGTAATATTGGTTTAAATAATGTTTTCAGGGAGCCAGCGAGCACATGGCGTCACTACAGCACGCGCTCGCGATGCTACAGGCCACTAACTCATCTCAACAAGATGTACTGTACACCACACAGATGCAAAATGAAAGGTAAATACTTATTAAGTCCAGTCCCACTAGTGGGCAAAGTATAATTCTGACCATTAATTAAAAACACAATGGATGTTGCCAAATTTTTTTGGGTTGTTTTTGATTTTGACCTTAATAATACATGCAGCTGAATACCAATCGTGTGGGAGACATCGAAGAAAACATATTTCGTTAAATGACTACGAAACCTGCTTATCTTCCAATTATAAAGAGCGTGAATATAAAGCAGTAATATCGGATGGCATGAATAATAAACCATAAAGTACTGTTATTACCATTAGCACATCCGAGCGTTACATAAATATTATTATGTTAACATCACGAATACCTAATAATCGCTTGATTTTCGATAACGTAATAGGTGAATGCCCGCAATGCTGATAGTTTATCTACTTTTACTTTAAATGCCATTCATATGACGAATGTGAACGGTAAATTGAAACTGTATAGTATAAGCATCGATGGTTCAGTGGTAGAATGCTCGCCTGCCACGCGGGCGGCCCGGGTTCGATTCCCGGTCGATGCAATACTCTTTTTGCGTTTTAAAATATTTTTTATTTTTTACTAAGTTTTATATACAATATTATAGTATTTTTTCTTTCTAATGCTTTGATCGACAATATTAGGTACTAGATTTCCCATGAGCGCATCAAAAACAAGCAATGTTGTGGTCTTATTTTGCAACAAAGTTTTTTCAACCTTAGCAATTATGTTTTATTTTTCCATAAATATTTTTGTTCTTATTTAACAAATACTTTTCAATTGAAGTAGTAAATATATTGTAAGCGATAATAAACTTTTATGTTTGAAAATTAAGGTTTATAATCAAGTCATATGCAATCGGCCACTTTCGGATGAGTTTTTGTTTCTAATCTTGAATCTAGAACTATTGTTGATTGAAGTTATAATGTCACTAAAATTGTTATTTTAATACTACCAGCGCCCCGCGGTTTCACCCGCGTGAGTGGGAATATCGGGATAAAAAGTAGTCCTATGTGTTAATTCTGGTTATAAGCTCTGGCGTGAAGAACTAACAAACTTACAAACACACTCGCAAACTTTCGCCTTTATAATATTAGTGTGATAATACATTTCTAGGCACAAGAAAACTATAGAGGACCTCCACAAACAACTAGAAGATGCAGAAACCACGCTGCGAGGTTTCCGAGCGAAGTTAGCCGCTGAGAAGCTAGATAAAGAAAACCAGAAGGAGTATCTACACAAAGAAATGCGCGCGCAAATGGCTGTACGTATTATGATAAGTTTAATAGCGACCCGACTTTACGGTATGGCTCATGTGGTCGAAACCAATTATAGCTAGTAAAATTGTAGGAAACCTAGTTTGATGCTCTTAATTTTGGAGTAATTTACTCCAAAATTAAGAGCATCAAACTAGGTAACACAACATTTCATATTATTGTTTTCCCAACTATGTTGGGGTCGGCTTCCAGTCTAATCGGATGGCAGCTGAATACCAGTATTTTACACGGAGCGACTGAAAGAAAGAAAAAACAATTTATTTAGCACAGACTAAAAGATACGCAATACACTAGATAGATAATAGCATCAGATAAAAACAAAGGTAAAAATAAAAAGTGCAAAGTCCAATGTAAGAAATTAGCAGGATAGTTCAGCAAAAAATGCCAGACAACTAGTGCCTGACGCTGGTTTTCAACTGTACCTGTGTAAGGTGACGGATGTAAATCGGTTTTATACTGCATCGTGATGTGTGTAATGTGACTGCCTGTCTAACCTCCACAACCCAGTTACTGGGTAATACGATACCCTTTGGTAAGACTGGTTGTCAGACTTTCGGGCTTCTGACTACCTGTAACAACTGTCAAAGATTCACGAATGACAGTTGTCGACCTATATTTTTGCTGATAACTTTTTTTACGTTACAGAGTCTTGAAAGTGAAATGAAAGTTCGCGACAGGGAGTTCGAGGAACGTCTGAAAGCGGCCGAAGCTGACAATAGAACACTACAGAAGAAATTGGAACAACAGGTGACCTATCTAATAAAAACATTTACTATTACATACTTCACTTGAGGTAAAAAAATATTTTAAACTAGTCGTAAAACTGAGGTTTTGTATTTGATGGTTATTTTTGTAACGTATTTAAATCGTTTGTCCGTGTGTATCTGTGGTTTCTAACCCGATTTACGAGATTCTTTATTTGAATTCTATCAACGTAAAATCACGCCTGTATTATCCCGAATACCCACATTTTTTTGATACATCGTGATCTTTGCTTCGTGTTTTTGAAGTGAAAACTTCTTTAGGCGAGAGATGGGAAAAAACCATTGAACTCGCGCCACTGTTACCGTAACCGAAACCGCGCGTGTTTTGTTTATAAGACGATTAAAAAAATACCCGCTTTGGATGTGTTCGGCTGCCCTCGGGATGTACTCGGTTTTAATGTATATCCTAAAAATAAAAGCTTATTTTTCTTACAGACAAGTAAAAACAGTGAGTTGGCGGGTGTGCTCATAAAGTTTGAAGAGCGAGTCAAACAACGGGACAAGAAGTTAGATGAGGCAGCGGCCAGTGAGGTCGCGCTACGGAGAGAGATCGACCAGAGAGACACGGTAACAACTGCACTTACTCACTCTAGGTTTCTGTAAACATGAACAAGTTTCTGAGAAGTAATTGATCTGAGTGTTGTCTAATCTCACGAGAACTGTTAGAATAATCACGCGATAAGGTTAGCCCGAAAAATACAAATTGTGCTTTCGTTTTTTGCAATTTGCAGGGTAGTGTCAGGTTGTATGTTAATATAAATAATATAAAATCCGCGAGGGCGTGGGCCGTAATTCACCACGCAGGCCCAGTGCGGGTTGGTAGATGTCACAAGTCTTCCATTTTTAGGGTCCCGTACCTTAAAAGTATAAACGGAACCCTTACAAGATCACTTCGTTGTCCGTCTGTCTGTCCGTCTGTGAAGACCCTCTTTCACAGGAACGCGTGGAGTTATCAAGTTGAAATTAATATCAAATACTCAGGGCTGTAATCTCTTGTAGCAGTGAAAAATTCAAACTTCTAAGTAAACACAATCAAAAGATACGGGCGTTTATGTACCGTTTATACCGCATATTTTGACACGCAAGGGAATAAAAACCTATAGGGTACTTCCCGTTGACCTAGAATCATGAAATTTGGCAAGAAGCAATGTCATGTAGTAAAGGTAAAAAAATCCGAAAACCGTAAATTTGTAGTTACATATCTACAAACTTGTACGGAACCCTCAATGCGCGAGTCGGACTCGCACTGGACCTGTTTTTTTTGTTCTAAGAGATGCTTCTTCACATTGTTTTCCTTCACCATTTTGAGATTAGTGGTGATGAAATAACAAGATGGCGAGACGGGTGCCGCACGCGGCGGCGTCTTTGAATCGATTTGATTTTCCCATCACTTGCGTTATCTAGGTCTATCTACATATATCTGTGACCTAAACACTCACGATATATCATACAATTTAATAATGCAAGTTTTCTGCCCCCTGCAGACAATAAAACAGTTAGAAAAGACAGTCCTGGAGCGGGAAAACCGCTTGTACCAACTGACAACACAACTGGAGGAAATGAAACGCGTGCAGGAGATGGTCGCCAAACTGATGAGCAAGAGTACCTCTTCTAACAGCGGGAGCTAACATCAACTACCGTGAGTATTATATGCTCTATTTATATGGATATAAGAATCGAATTGGTGTAGAGGAGAAATGTATGGGAGGAGGAAGTAAAGGGTACCCAGCATCTTGTATATTGATGAAGTCTATAGTATAAAAAGTCGTGTCCGATGGGTTTTGCCATCAGCAACTTCAATACAAACTCCATTCATTAAATTATTAAAAATCCTTCCTTTTTTTTCCCAAGATGGGAAATCATCACATGACCCCTCCCGCTCTGGGTGGAGCGGAAGGGAGTGTCAGACTCTTACTGACTAAAACCCACCCGTGTTTCTTCCTTAGCCCTTTATGTTCCGGACCAGCGGTAACCCTTTCGGACAATCCCGCTGAAAATCCTTCCCTAATGCTCACTTTCGTTGTCGTGCAAAATTTAATGCTTCTAGAACGCTGGATTTGAAAGACAACGCACAACCTACAATGCTACAGTATTTTTATCTCACGAAGCGACACATATTCACAGCCAATCAATCAAGACAGCCTATTGCAGTCCACTGCTTGGCTGTCCCATTTCAAAACCTAGTAAGGGACTCTTTCCAAAAATCGTTTTATTGCATAATCTTGCTAACCTAAGAAGGTCTCTACCAAATACAAAAACACCATCGTTTTAAACTTACATAAAAGGAGATATATTTAAACATCGATACCTAGTAAGTGCACCTTTCACTCCCTAGTGACCATTTAAAACCTAGTAAGTCACTGTAACCAATTCAAAGAAATACATTCCATAGGCTGACCAAGTGACCAATATTACGTGTATGCGCTCTCCTGTAAGGCATCCATCCGCACCCAGTCTGTCCCAGCCACATTTTTATGGTCGCTGGTCTATTTAACGGGGGGGTGTCCCACATTACGCTTCTATCGATACGTGGTCTCCACTCCAGGACTCCTCTCCTCCACCGGCCATCGGTCCTTCGACAAACATTGCCAGTTCAGCTTGCTTACTCTGCAAGCTATGTCGGTACCTCCACTTCTTTTCCGGATAATTTAATTCTTGATTTTATTAACCGACGAAAAAACTGATTTTTGTTAATTCTTTTTTTTTTTCATTAAATAGACTACGAGCATAGCCCGCTCCATAGCGCTCGGAGTGACCTTAAATTTGTGGACCAGCCTGACTTTCAGTATAAGTGTACCTAAAAAAGACTGGTTTGGTTCGCTTTAGAAAATAATTACAATGTCATTTCCTCTTTTTGCAGATCATCAATGAAGTAATAATTGGCGGGACTGGAAGCTCAGTGACAATACAACTAGATAATATTTTTTATACTGATATATCCTGCATCATGATAGATTTTAATATTATTTTACAAATATTTTTCATATTGCGTATATGAATGGGCTGGACTATAATGGATTGCGAACAAATTGATAATGTTTATTGTATAGATATTTTAAGGTCGGACTAATAAAATTATGAATATGTTGTATGTGTTTTATTTGCAACTAGCTGACCCGACCAACGTTGTCCTGTGGTTTTGAGGTTGTCCAGAAAGGGCGAATTCGCCGCGATTCTCTCATGCGTATTACGCGCGACCATTGCGTACAGAAGGAGCGTACCAACGCGCGAGTATTTGGGTTCGAATTTCATTTGTCAGTAGAAAACATGGAGTTGAATACTCTGGAGTTCGCTCGTCAACAGGACGCAACAAGGAGTCTCTAGTATCTCGACTCGCGCGAATCAAGCGCGAGTCGAGTCTGGCGAACTGCACGCGATTTACGCGCGGATTTTGAAATCGCGCGAAGCTTGTGGACGCGATGTATTGGCGCCTAGTATCTCGTTTTCGCGGCGAAATCGCCCCTTCTGGACAAGGTCTTAGGGTTCATACAAAAATCCCATATAAAAAAGCACTTGCAGGCATGAATAGTTTTTTCCCGATATTCCCACGGGATCGATATTTATGCGGGTGAAACCGCGGAACGCAGGTAGTTAATATATAAAACCTTAATTAATTATACACCTAAACCATACTCATGAATCACTCCAGTCCATTGGTGAAAACTGTATGAAAATCCGTTCGGTAGTTTTTGAGTTTATCGCGTGCAGCAGACGCGGCGCCCCGGACTTTGATTTATAATAAGTATGTAGTGATAGATCTCTTTATTTTCTATTACATTCATGAATCCATCTTACTAATGAAAAGCAGTTCTGAGCAATAAATACACAAAATGTTCTTATTCTGACCTCTAAATACCCTTTATAAAACACCAGACAAGCAAGCGCACAGAACATATATACATACTCGCCATCTCAATATACGAGCCCAAAATAATGAAGTAAACATGGCGCGAACAAGACTGATGACGTCACCGTGTTCCGGCGCGGTAACCTTGAACTAGGGAGACGAAGCGATTAGTGGCGAGACGGCGTCGAGAAATGAAATGAAACTGTTCATTCTGTAAATGAAAAACGACAAAGGAGCTACTAAGAATTTGGGAAGCGATATCAATTTCGTACTTTGAGATTGATTAATTACAATTCCGGTGCAGAATGATAAAGTAATTCTGTAAATAGGATAATATCGGAATCACTTTTACAAGCCTTAAACATATGTACAGACGCCAGCACATCAATCAACTACAATTTGTCAAATTTCTTTAATAAATTTTCAACTTTATCGCTTAAGCATAAGTTTCAAAATTGATTGGTAAAATTTGACAGTTTCGGGTAGGTTGATGTGCTGACGTCTGTACATAGTCATATTATAAAAAATAAAAATTGCTAGATGGTGTCGACACTTACTATCTGACTACCCCTGAGAAAAATGACGAAACGAACTGAAGGGTCAGTCACTTTTAAAGCCCAGACATACATAATCTTAGTCTGATCATGTGAAGACAATGTAGATTAGTGCCTGAAATGGTCTTTTGAGTAAAGAAACGCACAGATTTTATTAGGTACGTTACCTACGTTTATTTCATTGTTGGTAGATATCTGTTACAGGAACGAATGGAGAGATTTTTCATTCTGAAGAAC
Source organism: Luperina testacea (assembly GCA_927399505.1). NCBI lineage: Eukaryota > Metazoa > Arthropoda > Insecta > Lepidoptera > Noctuidae > Luperina > Luperina testacea. Next base: position 5,872,710 of record OV656777.1, on the reverse strand, counting down.
CGGTATCTACCAAATCTCTCTTTTCTGCCAGGTCTGATGCGTGTATTTCTCAAAACTTGAAGGTCATGTACTAGAGTAGGTACCCCGAAATTCACTTTTTCTATGGTTCATAAATTTGACAAAAATGAAAAAGTCACGGACTGCCCTGGTGCTTTCGTCATAACAGTTTGTTTCCCGTAGCACTCGCCGTTGCGTCGCTCTTAGATAAGGTTACCATCCGTCCGGACTTTTCTACTTCAAGGTTTTTTTTTTAAGTGAAGACATCTTTAATAATAATAATAATAATAATATATTTATTTGCGTAAAACATGGTATAAAATGGTCTTACAGTACAAAAATAGAGCAGACATGTTTTGCCAAGATTAAACATAGCATGCAAATATTTGTAATAACAATTTCCTTAACCAAATTATTATTATATTACACCGACACTATTTACGTTCTAGGAATTGTTTTATATTATAAAAATCGCATTGGGGATTTTTTGAGATGGGAAAAAACCATTGAACTCGCGCTACTGTTACCGTAAGCGACACCGTGCGTGTTTTGTTATAAGACGATTAAAAAAATCCCCGCTTCGGATGTGTTCGGCTGTCCTCGGGATGTACTCGCTTTTAATGTATATCCGATATGTCAGTGAGTGATGGCAAAGTATGCTGTTTGTGTTGTGTTTTTACTTGTGTCGGCACTCCCGGAGTGCCACTGTTTTTGGAAGTATAAACAGTTCATTGAATACTGGAAAAAAAGTTTAAAAAGTAAAATGTCAAATTTTTTGCAAAACGCCCGGTATTTTTTTAAGACTTACCTAAACCCATAGAATTATAACGCCTAGAAACCGAGTACGCGCGATTTCAGTGAGGCACTTTCAAGTGAGTCTAAAAGACTCACTACGTTCCGAACGTCCGCCAGTTGTCAAGGTCAAACGCTAGAGCAAACATCTCCGAGCTTTCCGAGACAATTTCATTAATAATGACTTATTGTGTAGTGAATGGGTGTCACAATGCATCAGAAAAGAATAAAAAACCTACCAACATATCATTTCATAGGTAAGTACTACAATTCGACTTGTATTTTGCTACAATAATGAATACAAAAATTAAATACGACAACAAAATTTTAGGCCGCCATGTTATGAAGGTGTTACCAGTTGCAATGAATTACCCTATTGTTCAACGAAAAATAAATACACACCCGTATTTTTTTTTTACAATGAACCCGAGATTTTTACACAACTGCCCAAAAATTTTTTAGAGAAAATTCAATATGGCGGCTTTGTAGCGCCATTTTGAGATTTGAAAAGAAACTATTTATTTTAAATTATTACAAAATGGGTATCAAAATTAAGGTCTTGGTGAGCTCAATTCAAATATAAATAAATAATATACGGATATTTAATATAGATAAGTAGAGTGTACATGCAAAAAAATCATCTTTATCAGCTGCAAACAATTTAGTTAGACTTTAGCGAAAAAAACTTGCTATTCTTTAGACCAGTAAAAATATAGAAATCGTGCGCTTCTAGTGTAAAGAAACTTTCACGCTAAATGAAATCTAATTTAATAAGGGATTTTCTCACAGATTGAAATTAAGAAAAAAAAACTGGTTTCATAAATGGTACTAGCTAAGCAAAGACGGCGCTAACAAATAATGAAGTTTTTTTTTATTTTCTTGCTCTATGGTTGCTCTGTGATTTCCATACATACAAATACCATAACACATAACCATGATGATTTTAATTGATTAGTTGTTCATGACGTATTTTCTCATAATTTATCAGTAACATCGATATATTTTCTTCTCCCTTTTGCGTTTTTCCTTAAAATGATTAAAACTATTAATGCTGCTCATTCATGTACCTATTGAATGTTAACTTATAATAAATATAGATTTTAATTACAAATATTCGTTTTAATGTAAATTAACATGTTATTTTTATAACAAGCTTTAAATAGAACTAGTACGTTACCAAGTACAAGATAAATAATCCGATTTTACGTAAGTATAAAATTTCCCCACTTTCGGGGAAACACTACTGCACTGTACACACTCCACAACATCAGAGTTTTGTTTGTGTGCGTGTCGGCGATCGTAAATACGCAATGCTCACGCATACATCAATAGATTGATGTGTGCGTTTTTGCCTCACTTGAGACGAAGCGCTTGTATGAAGACTATCGATCTAGGCGTTATTAATCTAAGCCTAAACCCTATTCGTAGGCGGGTAGATCTTGAGGCCCGTAACAGCTACAACTTTACCTATATGAAAAGATCAGACGGATCTAAAGGTAGAACTGACCATGAATATGGGTAAGAATTCATATTGAGCCCGATAGAATTTCCCATTGCCATAAAAAATTACGAATTAGACGAGGATGAATTTTCAGAAATCCTTAGTGCTCACCTAGCTACGCTAAATAAGAAACTTTTGTGCAAGAGAGCTTTAGGCTGTGCGTTGTCGGTTAATGAATTTAAGATTTTTATTAAGTAGAGTTTCAGTGGGATCCAGTTATCCTCGGTTCTAAGTTGGGTCCGTACCTAACTTGCGTAATGTTTATTTACACTACAAATGGAAGGAAATGAGTTAAAAGCTTCTTGAAAGCCTCCGCTAATGTTATTACATATGTGATTAGTTTACGTAGATATTATGTAGGTAGCTAGGTACCTTCTTACTTAAAGTTGACGCTTTGTTAATTTCCTGATTGATAAAAGCATCTGAGTGGGTTTTATGTTATTAGTGGGTACCTATTTATTTTTAATCTTATATATTTTGAAATGTTTCTTCATTTGTGTCTTTTTTTTACATTGTTCTCACATATAGAAGCAACAAAATGTACCTACCCAGGATTTTGTAATACCTATCTTGATTTAAAAGAGTGTCTATGGAGTTTCTTGCCCGTTCTTATTCATAGAGATCTACGTTTTGGAATGAGCAACTAGCTTCAAATTTCTGACTAACTCACAGACTATTTAAATTAAAGAGTTTGAGGTCACCTCGCCAGTCGCCATATATTTCCGGGCCGGCCTCTACTAAAAGATAATTATAGCTACCTACGCAATGTAGCTAATTACTGAAACTCCGCGTCATTTTCAATTTCATCAAACAAACTTCCAGGAAACCTACGTACCTAATCGTGATAAAATAAAGCGATTCATCATATTTTCTCAGTGAAAATGATAAATCGCTTTCAGAACATAGTAAATTAAAACCTAACTAGGTGGGACTTATTGAAACTCATTTAGTACGACTATTAGGCAAGCAAGTATTTGTCTAGTTTTTTCAGTCTAAAACTGTTCGAGGTCGTTGTTTTTCTGTTTAGGTAGCAAATGGTTTTAGATATGTTATAATTTTTAGGTTTTTGTATTGCCTCAAAGGATTTTATTCTTCTTTTTTTTTCATTACTTTGAGAGCAGTGATGGCCAAGTGAATATTGTAGTTGAAAAACATGGTCTCCAATACATCGATATTCGAATTCAATTCTCAATACTTTAACTTTGAAAATATTTTTATGTGATATAACTGAAAATTTATGATTTTCGGTCACTTTCCTTTACTTGTGCTGTGACGACAAGCCAAATAATTGAAGGTCCTATAGGTTTTGATTTATTTGCGAGTAAGTATCACAAAATGTCGCATAAATGGCCATACTTTTTATTGCGTTGACCTAGTTTACAAGCTCCAAGGGATCGTAGACGTACATATTTGATAATATTAATTTCAATTTGATACCTCCACGCGTTCCTGAGAAAAAGGGTCTTGACAGACTGACAGACGGAAACGAAGTGATCCTATAAGGGTTCCATTTTTTTCCCTTTTGAGGTACGGGACCCCAATTGACCCATCTTTCAAAGATTTTCCTATCTGCAACTATTACATTTCTCACTACTAGTACTGACCTACTACTTAGATCATTATATCGCTTAACTGACTATAAGATTAGTACATTTATAAGCAGCAGTGCTATTCTGTAAAAATCTCATCGTGAAAACTTACGTGAAGTGAGCGTGGAGTCAGCTGTCAATAGTGTCAGTTCCTAAAAACAAACTCGCTTCACCTAAGTTTTCACGGTGAGATTTTTACAGAATCGAGCGGCAGTACCTAAGTATGTAGGTACTGCTCGTGGAAATGACTTACCTGAAGTGCAGAGAGGCGCCGGAAATTGTCGTGCGACTGACTGCGAGAGCGTACCTTGTTTATATTGTGATAGAAAAGTGGTAAATAGCTTTTATGGAAAGCTATTAATGCCATGGGTGGTAATAAATATTTAGAATACTTTATTTATTTAGCAAACGTAGATAGGTAGATTTCTAAGAGGGGCCTGTGGCTCAATAATAACAGCCGCACAGGTCGATTGATCAGGTTAAGCTACGCTTGCAGCGGTTGGTATGTGGATGGGTGACCATCTTTATCCCTTAAAGCACGTTAGGCTGTTGTTCCCGCCTAGCATTCGTGGATCTTTGACAGTCGTTACGGGCAGTCAAAACCCCGAAAGTCTGACAACCAGTCTTACCAAGGGGTATCGTATTATCCAGTAACTGGGTTGTGGAGGTCAGACAGGCAGTTGCTCCATGTAAAATACTGGTATTCAGCTGCATTCGGTTAGACTGGAAGCCGACCCCGACATGGTTGGGAAAAGCCTAAAGGCAGTTGGCTAAGGCTAGATTACACTAATCCTCTTTTCTTCAGGTGTCATAACATACATAAAAATCGGTTGCCTGTAAAGTCGGTTTACTGACGATAGTTGAACGTGACAACGTCATAAGAAAATACTGATGGAATAGTTGCATTGCATTTGTTAATATTCGCTTGCACTTCAAGCCGCCATGGAACGCTACAGAGCAAGGCCGCGAGGTAATGCTACATGAGTCATGTTTTTTCGTGAGTGCAGCCAGCTTCATCGATTTATTAGTCGTTGTCACGTCAAAATCACGCCTGTGTTCCCCCAAAGGGTTTGGCAAAGTGGTGCACCTATACTGCCATTTCGACATTGCCATGTAATAGGGGGAGACCCAATTGCCATCAACATTGGCTGGCCTCCGGGCTGCTACTGAAAAATCCAGATAGATGAACCCAATGCCACTTTGCATCACCCAGGATTCGAACCCAGGACCTCAAGTTCAGCAGTAGCGCTAGCGACCGTAAGACTAGCGATCGGCATTCGTACTCCATGGAGGCACACAGACATTAAAAAAAAAATTGCTGAATTGGCCCTCTTGACCTCGATCACGCCTGATGGAAAGCGATGGATGAGGTCTATGATGGAACGAGCGTGCCCAGAAGATGCCTAAGGCACTGGAACTCCCACGCATCGACGAAACACAGCAGGCTGCCTGATGGCTCCGGTTCGGTGGTCATCTGTACTACAATATGGTGGCAAACCATATTGTAGTACAGATGTTCTATGTCATGCAGCAAGGGGCAGCCGCCTTGGGAGCGCGCTTGTCGGAATACGTCACTACTACAATCAAAACCGAACGGACTTCGTGAAATAGAATATCTGTACCTACACTCTCGTTTTGCCAGTTATGGTATAATCCCTTGTAACAGAGGGTAAGCATGTTACTTACCAGTACCCGGATACAAAAACCTGATTCCGGATTCTGAGAAGTTCTTTATGGAAAATCTCAATTTGCCTGACCTGCAAATTAAACCCAGGATACTCACGATACGCTCCGCCTAGACCAATAATGCAGTCTTAATCGTAGTTAGGAAAAACATTTGGAAAATCCAAAAGTGCACGACTCACTTGATCGTATAAAAAACCATAGATATTGAATTAGTTTTTATTAATTATAATTAAACTGCTTTGGATAAAAGAGCAATTTTCAATAGGGTTCCTCCTAAGGGTGAAACGAATCTATAAAAAAAAAATTGACTCAATTAATTGATTTTTTCGCGAGTTACAATGTTTTCAGGTTTCACATTTGATTGACGGGAATTTTTTTTAGAAATATTTGAAGTTTTTTTTTTCTTTTCTACTACATTAAATCAATTTTGGAAAAGTACAGAATTAATCTCCATTAAATTATCTATACAATGGAATATACATTAAGTAGGTTCTGTGTACTGGCAGGAGTATTTAACAATAGAAACAGTTGCAGAATGGAGGCAAAAAAAAATTCGGTCGTAAAGCATGCTTCGCATTATGAGTCGTGTAAAATCTAGATTGATGTGTAAATGCATGGTGAAGTCACATCAAGTAAGGGAATTTCTATATGAAAATAAAACCACAAAGCATTTATGATATCTATTTATTGATTTCATAGTACAATAGATAAGTCTCGATGAAGTGAGTGAGTTCATCCAATAGTTTGATAACAGTAAGTAAATAAAATTTGCAGCAATAACATACTTAGAAGTAGATAGATGTGAGCTTAGTATCAGTCAGCGAAACAACTATTTTATACAAGGTGTCATTGAAATGACTGATAACCTGAAAAGGTGTCATTGTAATCATCATGAACAACTTCAAGCCTCGCTTGCACAACAGCAATTACTAAATACATTTAACTGTAAATGTATTTACACCGATGGCCGGTGTCCTGGAGAGGAGACCGCGTATCGTTAAGCGTAGTGTGGGACGCCCCAGATAGTCGTACCGATGAACTTACAAATGTGTCTGGGACAGACTGGATGCGGAAGGCAGAAGACACGGTATTCTGGCACAGTCTGGGAGAGGCCTATTTCCAGCAGTGGACTGCGATAGGCTTCAAACGATTGACAGAAATAGAACTATGGTATAAATTCGTTTATAGGCCGACTGCTTAACTAAGACGTTGCCTGAGGTAGCAGCGCGGCGCGGGGGGGTGTGGTGACGTGATGTGAGAGCTCAGTGATTCGTCAACTTGTGACAACTATCACCCCTCCCACACCGCGCAGCTACTTTAAGCAACGTCTCAGTTAAGCGGTCGGCCTATAGTGTTGAATGTGCTTAGTGATTTGAGGTGCAAGCGGCCTTATTGAGGTCAAAATAAGAAATCGCGATAAAAAAATTTGCTTCTCCATATATTTATATTTGCGTAACTCTACAAAATGTAGGGAATGTAGGTGTGCCGGTTGATTATTTTTCGAGATTTCAGGGTTGGTCCAATAGTAAAAGTTGATCACAATGTCGAGTACAATGACCATCAGGTTTTAGTTATTTTACTAACACCATGTAGAAGATACAACATCAGTTTCTAATTTTCTTTCATTCGTTAAACGAAATTTTTTCCATCTACGTAACGTTATCATCTTTCGTTTAGGTTGATACTCGATAGTATTAATTAGTACTTTAACGCTCTAGTCAAACTAAAGTGAATCCCGCTCGGAATGCGGGACGACATTCATTCGTGCTGATCATGTCAACTAACTTGTATGGAGGTGCTAAATCTAAGCCCAGGTTCGCTCGGGCGCGTTTTTCTCGCGGCAATTTTTACTATATTCTCTATGTTGTGGGGTTTAGTTTCCGCACTTAGTTCTTCAGGTGGACCATTGTGCATGGCGGCAATATTTTTTGGCGCACCGGATTTTAAACGCTCTTCTTAGCACCGAGAGTTCAAAATCCAACAGTACGTTTTTTGACGAACTGGGATGCGCTTTGTTGGATTCTCAACGCTTAACTCAGCTTCGAGAGTTGAAAATTCAGTGTGCGATAAAATCCTGCCGCGATATTTTTACGTCCATGTGAACGTGGGCTAACATGAGTAGTCGCGTGGCTTCCTTATCATTAAAACAATAGACGCGCACTATCACGCCCCGCGCCTCACCTGTTTTTACTTCGTTTGTTAAGCTTACCTACTTAATATGGGAAAATAATATTGCTTCCGAAAAACAAATTAACTGTTGGCGATCTGTGGTCAAACAAAAATACTAAACTTCCGACAAAAATACTAAGATTCCGACAACATATCGACGTAGCGACGTAATCGACGTCGACATAGAATGCAAGAGCGAGCGTATGAGAATTAGAGTGATTGATTAGAGACTCATAGTTTTCAGTAAAACGTAATTTAAGCTGGTAGAAAAGTATATTATATAGTAATAAACAGTCATGTTTATTTTTCGAAGATTTCAGTAAGTATCTCATTCGCTCGTTTCGTCATTTTTATTCGGACAAAAGTAGTCGGAAAGTTAGTATTTTAGGCAGTAGATTTAATATTTTAAGTAAGGACAATTCTTATTTTTTGTCGGAGCTTTTATTACTACCCCTTAATATGTAGATGTCGATACTTTACAAAGATAATGGCGTAGTTACAATTGCATTTATACATATAGGTACCACATATTTGTTGGAAGTTCGCGATAGCCGTAGTTCAGTGCGATGCCGAATTATGCTAAGATGTTAACACGTAAGTTATAACACATTGTAATTCATGCGTTGTAACGCAAAGCATTAACAACTAGAAATCACGGCGTAGCGGTCTCGTAGCGTGACGTAAGGCGCCGTAGGCGGCGGCGTAGCGCGCATAGCAAGTAGACACACTCACAGATTTTACGTTTCATATTGTATGAGAAGATCTACTAAAGTGGCACGTGGCTTGTCACAGTTGTGCGTGTCTAATGGGTTATATTGCGTATCACTTTCTGCAATAATGTGCGATTGTAATCGTAGTGTATAGGTAATTGATAAATCAATATGATTACATATCTCGAAATCATGGGGACCGGTCCTTTGGAAGGCGTACGAGGGGCCGAAGCTAGCTCGCAGAGGCCACTTAGACAATTTTAATGAAATGCATCAGCAATCGACGATTATCCCTGTATGCACTATGCAAGTGCAGCCAAAGACAACCCCCGGTTGGTGTAGGACTATTGCAGGATATGTATTATTACGAGTATATAAGAAAGCTAACAACGGTCATAACAATGACAGATGTCTGAATAGATAGCCGTTTTTGCATTGACTTATATATGGTTTTTTTGTGTTTAATGTAAAATAGTGGTGGAAATGATAGATTCTCATGGCGGAACCACTTTCCTAGGAACCCCTAGCTTTAGATTACAAACTAATAACGGTGAGGTTTCAATCACGATTTATCTAAAGTCTATTCAAACTTGTGTTTCAAATTAATATTATTTCAAGTTAAACAAATATCAACTTTATTTTAATGGTAATTAAGTTGATTTCAGAGCGAGTGACTATTGAAAACGTTATAAAAATGTTTAAAGTTGTAGCGTGAATTGAACTTTATTGTGTAGGATTTAAAGTTATTTTTCCATAAACTCCTATTTGTTTACATTTTTGGCAAATAAAACGCGAATGCAGATTACAAGTTAATTTAATTCGGTTTACTTTAACCAACAAAAAATATGCTATGCACGTTAGCATTTACCAAGATACAAAATGCCTTTAACATCGGAAAACGTAAAAAGTTAAATCAAACAGAAAGAACCGGTTTTCATTCCAAATAATTAGCATCTTTTTCACATTCTTTATTTCAACCCGTTGACATAAAGAATGTAAACTCGTTGTCGAGTTGCCGAGTAAAGAATTTATATTGAAAGATGTGACTTTTCTCGTGTTTATTCCGTTTTTACCTTTAATGGCATCCTGTTCATTAGTTCGACAACAGGTCAATATTTCCGAAAAAGATAACAAGTCAGTGAAAAAGGAAATTTAATTTTTATCTGCTTCGATAGGGGTGGAAATCGAAAAATACGAGCGTTTATTCATTTTGAAATTATTACTTTGATATTTCTTTATTACTGATTTACGAATACTTATTTATAACAGTGTTCATAATCTCAGATAATTTACGTTCCATCGCCACTTCTTCAGTCATCTACTTTATTGAAATGTAAGTAGATTTTTGAATCACTATAGAGGTACGAGAAACAGTGTGTAAAGTTCACTCACCCTCCACAGAAAAAGGAAGGATTTTCCAACCAGACGAGTGTTGTGTCTGGCGGGCAACTGCCCGATGATTCATGTCGGGCTGTTGTACATATGCTAGTTGCGCGGTAAACTCTGCTTGCGAGATGCAGGATTTTGCGTGGCGTCAGGATGACGCGTAGTTCGTATGTGGCGTTGTAGATACCGCTGCCTACATGGCCACTTCTAACAAAAAGGTCCTACAAAGTTTTTGGTTGCAATGGAATTTGAACATTGTTAAGTATGACATTCAGTTTAATGTTCCATAACTTGAAAATTATAGAATTCTTAATTCAAATATAGTTAAGGAATTGGCCTTGTCATAGGAAACTTGTTATGTAGTAGATCTAAATATGCTCGTTGTAGATTAGATTATGTAAAGGTTATGGAAAATCTATCATAATCAGTTGTTAGTATTAATTTTAAACTGGTCGCAGCCAACTGGTTAATATAGCCGTTTAGTTAACCGCCTAGCCTTTTAATTAAACTAACGGCCTGAATGATATTCAGTTATAGTTTAGGTTGGAACTGTAACGAATCACACGCGAGCCGAATTGGTCGCAGTAACTAAGCCAGGGCACCCCGACCAAGTGGGTTAAGTTAGGTTAAAACTGTGATCAACCGCGTGCGAGCCGAGAGAGCGAAGCGAGGCAAGCACAACTTCCAAAGGCCAGGTGGATAACTAAACGACTAATTTAACCAGTTGGCTGCGACATATACAATACTAAGCGCACATCGCACCGGCGCGGTTGTCTCAAGTACTACGCAGCTACAATTTCGTAGCGGCGTAGCACTTGTGTAGCGCTTTTGCTACGCATCTGGCGTAGGTACCTACTAGCGTATGAGCAATGGGTTTGGGGATGTATCGTTTGTTGTCTGAAATATATTTTTTTTCAGTTTTCAGTTTCGATTTTCTATATCTAAAATATTATTACGGCTCGTTTCAGCCCGGAACACAGAAGTTATTTTTACTTAATATTTTTTGAAGCAAATATCCCCGTAAAACGTTATGGGCACGATGTAGTACCAATATTTTTGTGTCCCAATGCCTTTTTACATTATAAATATCCCAACCCGTCTGTTTGCCGTGACAGTTTTTAGGAGAAAACGACAACTCGTACGCACGCACAACGCATGTACTTAAAAAAAAAAAGTTTTACGCGTACGGCACTGCAAGGTACCGGCCGCCATCTTGTTTTTTCTGTACATTTCACAAAACAATTGCACAAGTTTTTACTAAGTAGGTACTGCTACAAAAATCGAGCCCCAAAAATTCTTTGTAGCAGTGTACTTAGTTAACTCGCTGACTGACACTACACACGATAATTAACTTTACAATATATTAATTAGCTAATAATACTTTGATCTGATCAAATAACAGTCGAACTATGAATAAAACACAAATTCAATACTGCTATAAATACTAGAAATCATTTTGGCATCGATTTAAAATCTGTAGTTAAGCGAAATTAATAAGAAAATTATTATTTAAGTCTATATTTGAATTGTATGTAGAACATTCAGTGCGATGCAATGTTGAAGTTTTTGAACTGAAACCTTTTTTAGGCGCGTTGGGCATTTTTTGAGATGGGGAAAAACCATTGAACTCGCGCCACTGTTACCGTAAACGACACAGCGCGTGTTTTGTTTATAACACGATTAAAAAAATACCCGCTTCGGATGTGTTCGGCTGTCGTCGGGATGTATCCGGTTTTAATGGATATACGATATGTCAGTGTGTGATGGCAAAGTATTCTGTTTGTGTTTTGTTTTCACTGTTTTTTTTTTAAAGTTTCAGGAATCGGATTAGGTTTTCTAAACAAAACAGTATTTAAATAGGACGTGCCTTCTTATGTTTTAGATATTTAAGCCCCAAATGCACGGAAAAACAATGTGTTGATTCCGTGAAAATTAAAAATCCACTCCACTACCTTCTGAATCTCACAAACCTAGCAAGCTCTAAACATGAAGACAATTCTTTCGATTCGTCTTCAGGATTGTCAATAATTGAAAGACAGGATTTTTCATTGCTGGTTAGTTTTATAATAAACTAAGCAACGCGACTATATACCGTGTACTGTCAGCCACAATCAAAATCGGTTCAGCCGTTTGGGAGCTACGATGGCACAGACAGACACACAGATACAGATACACACTTCAAACTTATAACACCCTTCTGTTTTTGTCGGGGCTTAAAAAGATGTAGACGACAAGAATTCATTTGATTGTCCACCATGACAGTTCCTTATTATAGTGTCAATGTGTATAGGATACACATTGGGTACTTAATTGAAATGGAGATGTTTCTGCCTACCCGGCAGAAACCACAGAAGGCTACATTGATACACTCATAAAGAGCACAGATTGTATACTATCAAATGCACTCTTGTCTATGTTCACATCTTTTTGAGGATGTCTGTACCTCGATTAGTGAAACATGTCACAAAAGGTTCGTAAAACTTCGGACAAACGGGCGATTTTTTTTTTTCATTCACTGGGCTTTCAACACCTTGTTTAGTGCCGAGAGTTAAGAAACCAACTTTGTGTTTTTATGACTCGCTGGGATGTACTCTAATGTCATAAAAAAACGCCGCGTTTAAAAATCGCCCAAGCGTCTTTGGCTAAGACTACACTCTCTCAACCAGCCAATGTACAGACGCCAGCACATCAAGCTACTACAATCTGTCAAATTTCTTTAATAGATTTTTAACTTTAACGCTAAAGCATAAGGTTCAAGGTTGATTGGGAAAAAATGACAGTTTCGGGTAGCTTGATGTGCTGGCGTCTGTGAAAAGTGCACGACGCCCTTTGGTTTCTTCAACATTGCACCGCACTGCACTTATAAGAGTAGAATCGGAGATATTTCAATAAAAATATAGCGTTGTATTTCAATTACTTCCTAATTAAATGTTACGATAATGGTTGAAAAATAACTACATTTAACAACGCCCATACCCCGAATTAAACAGCTTAAAACTATGTTTAAAGTTATTATATTGTAATCACAAAGCGATTGCACCATTGCCTTTTATTTATTTGTATTACTGAATATAATTTATTAAAATAATTTTACGGCAAAAAAAAGCATTCAAATATTGCATCGATGTATTTTGATCCTGCCATACTTTTACCTACTAACCTTGTACCATATCCTACGAATCAGTGTGTATACACACGAGCGCTGGTACACTGGTACAGTCAGCAACAAAAGTCGATTAACACTTCAGTTTTTTTAATCTCACTTATTGAGCAAAATATTTGTTCAAAATTGCAGCAGAAGTACAATGCAATTTTGAACAAATGATTTGCTCAATAACTGAGATTAAAAAAAACTGAAGTGTTAATATTTTGCTCAATAGCTGAGATTAAAAAAAAACTGAAGTGTTAATCGACTTTTGTTGCCGACTGTACATATTTACTTTCGTGTAAATGGGCATCTTTCAATGTGATTAAAGCCATAAATTTAAGGGTAGGTCCTTAAATACGGGAAAGTCATAAATTATAACTAAAAGTAGGTCTCGGCTGTATTTCAGTAATAACCACGACAGTTTTAACTAATGTTATCTTGGAAAGATCCCAGGTGGTTATCCTACAAATATTATAAATGTGAAAGTTTGTGAAGATGTTTGGATGTTTGTTACTCAATCACGCGTAAACCGTTGAACAGATTTGGATGAAAATGGGCACATAGATAGACCATTTCCTAAATTAACACATAGGATACTTTTTATCCCGATATTCCTACGGGGTCGAAACTTACGCGGTTGAAACCGCGGTGCGCTGCTAGTTCTTTCATAATTAATAATCTACTTTTACTATATTCAGCAATACAAACAAACTGGTTGCTTAAAAACAAAAACGTTAACAGCGAGAACACCTATAAGGCAAAAATCACAATCTGTGCGTTTTATTTGTGTTACTCGAACGTGCTAGTGTATTACATGCCAAATTGCCAACCTTTAACATTTTACACTTTACTAAGGCACCTCTTTACATCTAGCGTTTTCGTCTGACATGACGGTAACGTCGCGTCATCGTGTCAGTGACGATGCGTCAACGCTACGTGAGCCCTGGTGCGCACGGGCAATTTTTTTTGCTCACTGGATTTTCAACGCCGGATTTTATAACACCGAGAGTTGACATTCCAACAGTGTTTTTTTAAGCTCTAGGCTGCGTTCTGTTGAATTCTCAATGCTCGGCTACATACCGAAAGTCGAAAATTCAGTGCACCATAAAAAAAACATTGCGTTTATAAATCGCCCGGGCCGATCTGGGATGAGTTTCGATACTATCACGTCTACACAACGCTAGCGTACCGTCAACGCGACGTCAAGCAACGCCAGATGTGAAGACGTCCTTATGTACACATTCAAACAAATTAATTTGTATTATTTAACTTACTAAACATTCGATCGATAGGATTTATACATTCAAATTAAATAAATAAACAAATTATTACAATAAAAACAATCTGCTTTAAAAATACGTAATAAAATAATTTCTCTATCACAAAGTACAATCACGAAAAAAAAACGTAATTTATTACAAAGCAAAAGACGTAAAATCACATAAAATGAATAAAGATTTAACAAAACTTCCGATAAACCGACTTTTACCGACAAACGCGTATTCGGCTGGAATAATAATCTAGTGACGAAATTTCCGTATGAATCTAATGTACTTACAATAATTACTTACACGGAAACGTACGAGATAAAACGACGCTTTTGGCACTTAGGTCTTTCTCTTATTCTTTTGAACAATCTTTTTCGAGCATTGCTTCACTCAACTTTATTATTTGGAACATTCAACCTACAATAAGGAGCAATTTTTCTAGCGGCGTATTATTATTTTTTCGTATTATTTTCGCGATAGTACGCCACTAGAAAATATTATCTTGTAGATATTTTTGTAGATTTAGGGCAATTGCACAGACGGCCGGATTTTCACATGGATTTTGTGCAAGAATAGCATTCGATCGTTACTTTAGTTAAAATGTGTGTTTAGCGCAGACACTCCTACTAAAGTATTGAACGATTGGCGTTCGTGCATAGAAATGTCATAGAGTTTATATGCGAACCCAATCGTATGTGCAAAAGCTCTAATTGTTCGATTCTATAGTTTTCTTCATAATTTTTAACGCTTCAAAATTCCTTTTATACAAGTGCTTTATCGGAAGAGTGCTTACTTACAAAGGAGGTATTTTATCTATTAAATTATTGCTATATTAGTTACATTTCAATAAAACTTTTTTTAATTTCAAACTTCACTAAGGTAACTAATGCACTAAATCTTACTAGTTATTTCAAAATCTTCACTAATTAGTTTTTAAAACTTTTATTTTCTTTAATAAAATATTTTTAACGTACTATTGGTCTTTAATAAAATTTAATATTAAATACTATTAATACTATAAATGAAGTGACTAGAAACATGCAAAACTTGATGAGAGTGAGCAATTTTATACTTATAGAACAAATGTTTGGATATTTTTATTAAATAAAATATATTCTACCAAATATATGGAAATAGCACTTCATAATCATCATCACGATTTTTTATCATTCACGATGAATATTCCTCTGTTATGATTTTTCCATACATTTAGTATAATACACGAGAAGCGTATTATATTATCTAAATGGGAAATATTATATTAATATCTGTACAATTATTTGTCATTTAGAAATTACACTTTACCATCATCATCGTATGCGATTAAAATTTAATGATTAAATTATCATTCGAAGTAAATTATTCACATTGCAAAATATTGCAATGGCTTTAAGTATGATTCATGCGGACTCGAGTATTTTTCAGGACTTGGCCTAGTTAGAGCAGCAATAGTAGGAAAATTCACTCATGTTACTTGATATTCGAAGATCCAAATACATAAATAACATTATTTTTCGTGTCACTCAAATGTTTATTTAAGTATTTGTTTCTCCAAATATAACGTTTTTAGACAAAATATAGTTTTACCTAATTTGATCTCATGAGTAGTCAGTTATGTCACTAACTTTACATCCATTCATAGACTAGATGAGTTGAAAACTGTTCTCATGGCAAACTGTCATATTAACTTTTAAAGTAACCTTGTAACTTTAGTTACAAAACCATTAAATCACAATGTTACCACACATTAGTTACTTGTTAGTTTATGAAAATATCCAGCGGTATTGTATATGAAACTATTTACTAGGATTTTTACAGGAAAATACTCATAATCGATTGCTGTCATTAATCTACAATTGCACAAACTCGGCCATGGCCTAATAAAAAACAAGGCCCACCTTTTCAAACATTTTCGATCAGCGAACATTCTACATTTTTCAGGGAACTTTTCCTCGAGCGTACATCACAATGAATACATGAAAAGGTACCACTAGTTATAACAATTTAACTACTAGATCACAAACTGATTGACTAAAGAACTATTTATCAATTCCTTTATTAGTCACTAGATGAAATATTGCGTTTTATAAGCTAAATGTTGAGAAGCCGCGTATAATGCATGCACAGAAATGGAAGAATCTTGTGTTTGTGCAGCAGAAAATAAGGCAGCGATATAGTAAACTTTTAAAATAGATAATATGTAGTTCCGAATAATAATTTTTGAGTTTTGAATAGGAATAATAAATCTTGGAATTTACCGATATGTGTTTGTGTAAAATTACTGCTGTAAATATCGTTTATTTATACTTAAATATAGTTGGCGTTATTTTTCATTTGAGGTTAAAAATTAGTGCTATATTATGGTATGTTTATTATAATAAGAAACTTCACATGGGTTTCTGTTATGGTTCAGCCACGCTATCGCAACGGCGTATTATTACACAAAAATATATTTAATATTGTTTAATTTAAATTGCGTTTCACTAATTTATCATTCAAGCAGCATCAATTTTATTATCTTTCCAATTCATCAAACATGACTGAATACGTTTCAAATCCACCGGAGCTTTCATCTGTATCAACATTTCCATACGAATAATAATACGCCTTTAGAATAATATGGCCGAGTCTTTATTAATGATCCAATACTTTTTATGACGTTATGAACGTAGCCAGGATTCCTTTTAGGCATCAAAAGTTCTAGTTAGTCCTTTAATAAGGAACTATTTTAACCTTCCAAAAATTCTCATCCGCGAGGAGACTATTATCACGCAGAACGGCCCCTTAGAGAACCTACAACACGAGGTCACTCTAGAGAATCACTTTTTTTTAATAGAGATTATAATATCTATATTTTTAATGTCAGAATTCTCTTGCTGATAAAGTCGAAATCAATCAATACTCTAAGGAAAAATCGTCAACTAAGTACCATTTACACAATAAAAATTTCACCGTCTGAAGAGTGTTTAGACGATCCAATTGTTGCTTCACTTTGATGCCACAGGAAAATGAATCAAACCGTGTAAATCGAGTCTTATTCAAACGAGTCTTTCATTCAATGACTGCATGATTGTAATCTTTTTCTTTTATCTACCCTTTGAGATGAGAAGGGGTTCCTGGCTCCGTCCATACTGTGATGATATTGAAACCTGCATGTATATGACGGTGGCAGTTGTCGAACGCGTTGGATATGGAGTTAATTGTACTAAGGGTTATTTGATTATCACTACACTCTCTCTTCGGGTGCTAGTCCTCGTTTGATTTATTATTACCTGGAAACAAAGGGAACGGAATTGTTAATTTATTTGTTTTGATAAAATAAATAGCAGAGAACTGATTACAACTTAGGGAACTCGCGTACGAAGCGGCCATGACAGTTTGCGTGACCGGTCATAACTAGTTGGACGAATGGTGATGCGGCCAAACTTTCTTCTTGGTCGGAGCTTCTACGGCCGGTC
This sequence comes from Luperina testacea, assembly GCA_927399505.1. Taxonomy (NCBI): domain Eukaryota; kingdom Metazoa; phylum Arthropoda; class Insecta; order Lepidoptera; family Noctuidae; genus Luperina; species Luperina testacea. The sequence goes on along the minus strand of OV656777.1, from coordinate 5,855,006 downwards.
GTGCGATTAGTCGTGGTCGTAGCCGCCTAGTGCACGAGTCCTTAAATTGGACTTCATCAAAAAACTAAAAACAGCATCTAGGAATTGTAAAAACAGGACGCCGTAATTCTTAAAAAGATCCTAGTAGGTTGTATTAAAACTGGAAATACGGCAAAGTTAATCATTTTAAAATATCTGTACTTAAATCAAGCAGACTTCATAAAAACTAAGAGCTAAATACATTTAGGATGTAAATATTAACAAAATAAAACTGACCCTAATATGCTTCCTTGGGGAACGCAGACATTTTTATTGAGGTGCCAAGGTGACATAATAGATGGCAATTTGTTTTCACATACCTCTCGTCGGAGTCTTCTGGCTCAGAGTTGTCCTCTGCCCGTATTGGTGAGCTGTGAAGAAATAAATACATTATAACATACATGTCAAATTATTTAAAAGTTTATTTAAAGTCCACTTACTTAACTAAAAGTTAGAAAGTTGTGAATTTTGTTAGGGAAACCGAAAACGCCGGAATCGGATAACTGCGAACACGTACATGAAAAAAAATATGCTGACAAACGTATAGTTGGAAATTGATGTAGGCATATAATTTTGAGTCAAATTCTGCATTATCACTTGCAAAAAAAATATTGACTTGATAAAATTTAGAAACCGGCAAAATGACGATTAATTACAGTATTCTTCGTTACGACGGCAGAGATATTCTATCATCATTTACATACGAGAACCATCTGACATACATTTAGTCCCGGATTATTCTCCGACCGGATTACAACAAGCCGCAGTTGCAACATGTATGAGGGGCAGTACGTACCTATATCTTGCCATTGTGTCCGGACCGCAAGGCATTGATGTGGGGCTACCGAACTCTCGTAACTTATGTATTCCTGGTACCATTCCACTTGTCACAGTATTACTGTCGTATTGTCCGGTTAATTTTTAAGCTTTGAAACACTGGAATGAGTAATGATTTTTGGGCAGCTTTTGTTTGTCTATTTTTGCAGTAACCAGTTTCTTTTAGTAGTTTTTTTTGTACTTGTATTGAACGATCTACCTTCTTGCCTGAGCAGAAATGCTCAATGTGGCATCAGAATAACAAACTCTGCATCACTTATTCAAACAATTTATTTTCAGTCTCCTAGTTTGTGAACCTTTGAAGAAATATGAAGTAGGGTTTTTCGTGTACCGTTTTTAAGCTGTCACACACTGTCTTTGAAAAAATATCTTCCTACATTCTCTTTCAACTACAAAACGACGACTTTATTGAAGTTTTAGTTATAAGCACTTTGCCAAGCAATATAATGCGGCTATGAAACATACAATAAAATTATGGCTATGTTAAAGTTTAACATAGAATAGGTAATGAGAACAGACCAAGAGATTCAAAATACTAATGTCTTTGTGAGCCAATCATATCACTGAGAATTGTCAATGTTTGTCAAAAAGCTGACCTCACCGTAAAAACTTAGGTGATGTGAGCTGACATTCTACTTGATGCTAGGAATTGATAATATAGACAGCTCACTTCACATAAGTTTTCACAGTGAAATTTACAGATCAGCTTATCAAAAAGCCACTAACGTCACAACTACCCAAATCTCACCAAGAGCACAACTCCTCGTCTTTCCACGTGTCTCAGTCTAGGTTCCCCCCGTTCCTCAGCCCCGCCTTGGTCTCGGGAGGCACCTGCTTGCGGAAGCAGTCGTCCAGGAAGGCCGACATCGTGCGGTACAGGTGCCGCTTGACTCCGTCCAGGCTGTGGCCCTCGTCGGGGTAGATCTGGTGGAGTAAAGAGGATTTAGCATAGTAAACATTAGGAGGAAAGAAAAAAATATCGCCACCATTCAGCCAGCCAGCCCGTAATAATAATAAGGCCTTTATTTCCATTGCAAGTGTTGTTGGAAGTTAATTGTTAGTAGTTTTACTTATTTTCTAGTTGTTGGTACAGATTAGTTATTTTGTCGGATATGGGCCTCTGCTCGGGTGAAGGTCTCCTTCAACTTCTTCCATGTGTCTCTTTGGGAATAGTCTACCAGTCTATAATATCCCTACTGCTGACATAGGCTATCTTGTGAGAGGGAGTGGGTCGTAATCCACCACGTTAGTGCGGGTTGGAGTGTTTAATGGTATTTTATTTTATCACAATTGAATCAGACAATTATCGGTAGGTATAATTAAATAAGCAGGCAAGAACACAACGCCAAGATAACAACTTGAAGTTACAAGAGTAACACTAACATTATTAGGATCTTCGCCGAACTTATTACCTATTAGTTAAGCTTTGTTTTCTCTTTTCGAACATACTTTTATACAACTGTTACTGATCTTCATTGGGATAGGTAAAATTCATCCAGTATTTCGTATTTTGTATAGTCAAAATGCACACATTTGCTCATATTGTGACCATCTTCACCAGGTACAAAAATAACTCTGCGAATGTCATCTTGACGTACGTGGGCAGCTATTTATATTCGTCTTTCAAATGTGTTATCCTAGTACTTTCATAATATCTCTTCATTATCAAATGAATAAATCAAATCAAGACATGTTCCCAAATAAATTAGGATGAACAGATAAACAGGAGAACGATGATAATGATGATGCCAAAGTAAAAAATCTATGAAATACTTTTGAACTCTTCTAGCTCACCTGCTGTCGAAACATGCTCCCCTGGTCAGCGAGCGCCCTCGCGAGCGCCATGCTCTGCTGCACATGCACATTATTGTCTGCAGTCCCGTGCACCAATAGGAGCATCTTATCGTGCAGTGCTGCTGCTTGCTTGGTGACGTCAGCGTCGGCGTACCCTCGGTAGTTGCCGGTCGCGTTCGGGAAGCCCATGTAGCGTTCCGCGTAGGCGGAAGCTGTTGGATCGAAGGTTTCTTTTAATACTTTTTTGATTTGATTTGCCCTGCATTGGGACAAAACAGGCAAAAATTAAATAAATAATAGTTCGTTGGAAAACAAGTGTCCTCCAAGTTGTCTCATGTGCTTACACTGGCGTCTAACTGAAACACAGCTTGCATGTGGCGTTGCTGTGTTCCACCATTTTTGGTTCCACATGGTAACAAAAATTCCGTACATAGGCACTACAAAACGTACTACTTACATGTTTGTAGAAAGAAAACTCAAAAGTTAAGGGAATTTAAATCCATTTGACTGAAAATGTTTTTCAGATGATTTAGAATACCTTTATCAATAGTTATCAACAATCCTAGTTGACTAGGATTTATAGTAGGACAACAAAAGCTTTGCTCAAAAAAAGATTTTCAGCTACATTAAGTTTAAAAGGTTCGACAACTATTAATTCAGGCATTGTTGAGAAGCTGTGAAAGAAAATAAAAGTTAGGCCTGAAGAAAAGGTGAGAAAATTACTTTAAAACAGTTTTAGCAGACAAGACGTCCAATGGGAATAGTACATTTATTATAACCAAGAGTAAAGTTAAACCTGCAAAGGAATAATTTTATTACAATGTCTGTTCGACGCATGGGAGTTTTGATGTGATCGAGTTGTTGGCTTGGGATCATGCGAAACAGCATAGGTGAGTATTTTTCTTTTGTTTCTAATGTTCCATCATTATTATGTATGTTGTGTTGTGTTGTTGTGTTATGTGTGTTGTTGTTGTGTGTTGTTGTTGTTGTTGTTGTATGTATGTTTTGTTATTGTGTTGTTGTTGTTTTGTTGTGTTATGTTATTATTTTATTAATTATGTTATTCGATAATTTGTGGGGTCCTGGGTTAGATTTTCAGGTCAGGCAAAATGTTATTGGGTTTTTCCATTAGGAATTTCTCAGTAACAGCCAGGAGTTTGGAAGTTGGCGGTGTGATACCCCCGTGCTTCAGAAAGCACGTGAAGCCGTTGGTCCTGCGCCAGATCTCTCTCCGGTTGTGTCGGATTTCGTGCCGTCCCATCGGACTAAGAAAGTGAGGGAAGAGACAGTGCATATTTGTCTGCGCACTCACTTGTGCACTATAATATCTCCCGCGAAGATGGCGAGTCTCCGTGGAGATTGGCTGTCATGGCCGAAATTTGTGGAGTTATACCTATAGTGCTACAAGGTTATTTTTCCGCGTGGCCAATATCGGTACTAAGGCCGCCATTTTGTTTTTTGAATACATTTCAAGTGACATTACACAAAAAAATTGCATTAATGTTACCGACAGCGCCCCCTGTTAACGTCATTCAAAGGCCTTGGAGCGGTGTATGTGTATTAATCACCCAAGATTATCAAACGACAATCCGTCTAAAACAAAAGCCTACAAATTCCAATAGATTACCCGAGCAGCGCTTGTCATGTACCCTCCATTAAAATAACATTAAGGACCATTAGAATGAGGCTGAATTACTGTATTTATAACAATTACAATCGTCATTCGATTACTACTTGAGTTCCTTTGTTGTCTGGCTTCTAATGAAGGAATTTTGTGGTTGTTTAGTTCGTTTTGACATAAATGTGAACTGTATAATGTAGGGAAATCGGCTATACATATAAAATTCAAACTCCTGACTGACAGATATATCAACGCACAGCCTAAACTGCTGATCATAGAGACATAAAAATTGGGACGGTGTGTTCTTGTGAAGAGTAGGTATCCACTAAGAAAGGGTTTTTCTAAATTCCACCCCTAAGCGGGTGAATGGGGGAACGTGAAACTTCACGCGGACAAAGTCGCGGGCTGAAGCTAGTACAATATATATAATTTATCGTAAGCTGACGTTCCCAAGGACGTCAATATATCGCGGCGGGATTTTTTCGCGGACGCGATTTTTAACGCACTGCTTAGCACATAGAGTTATAAATTGAACAATGTTGTTTTTTGACGCGCTGAGATGCGCTTTGTTGGATTCTCAATGCCCGCCTCAATAGAATAGAATAGAATACTCTTTATTATGTACACCATATAAATTACAGACATAAATATAGAAACTGTACAAAGGGTGACACAATGGGCGGTCTCATCGCTAAGAGCGATCTTTTAAAGACAACCTTAGGATGGATTTAAAAAGGGGAAGGACAGACAAATACTGTAGGTAGTCCGCGGTGTAGCATTTACATAATACAATAAATACATACATATAGTATATTATACTAATCTAAATAAATATATACACATACATATAAATATATCCGTATAATAAACATGAGACAGGAGCAGTGAAAATATAATGATGATGTTTAAGGAGAGAGGAAGTGCTTTTTTACCATAATTTTAAACGTGGATAAAGATTGAGCACGTCTTACCGACACGGGCAAGTCATTCCAATACCGAGAGTTGAAAATCCCGCCGCGATATTTTTACATCTGTGTGAATGTCGGTTAAGCGTTTAAAATCGCGCCAATACCAGTCAAGATTCCCAGAAACAATCCTGGTTAGTTGAATTTATGGCGATCTAGCTGCGCCCCGTGGTTTCACCCGCATAAGTTTCGATCCCGTGGGAATATCGGGATTAAATGTATCCTATGTGTTAATTCTGGTTATAATATATGTGTGCCAAATTTCATACAAATCCGTTTAGGAGTTTTTTCGAGAAAGACTAACAAACATCCATCCATCCATCTATCCATCCTCATTTGTGAGGAACGCTTGCCGCGGTTGGTCTGTGGATGGGTGACCATCTTGACGTACCAAGACCCCTGCGTGCCTCAGAAAGTACGAAGCCGTTAGTCCCGGCTGTCATTAGTGGATCTTTGACAGTCGTCTGACAACCAGTATTACCAAGGGGTATCATATTACCCAGTAACTGGATTGTGGAGGTCAGATAGGCAGTCGCTCCGTGTAAACTATAGGTATTCAGCTGCATCCGGTTTGACTAGAAGCCGACCCCAACATAGTTGGGAAATGGCAAGGCAAATGATGAGGTGGCGATCAAACAAGGTTTTAAGGTCCACCTGATGGGAAATGATCACCGCCATCTATGGACATCTGCAATTCCAGGACATTGTAGATACGTTACCATCCCGTTCAAATCATCATCATTCAGAATTGTAGTCAATTTCGACAACCTCTTCTATAACGCTTATGGTTCCCTAACCATTACTGACCGTAGTATCGCCAGCGCACGATGGGCGTCAACGCGATCCCGCAATGGAACACGTTCAGCGTGCTAGCTAACGCGAGGGCCGCTAGGAATCCGCCGTGTGCGCGCCCCCATACGGCCACACGACGCGCGTCTATGAAATGAAGGGAGTCGCGGAGATACCTGTAAATAATCAAGGTTAGTTACGTTTTTAAAAAGATTGTAATACTAGTGAGGACCAAGGATAGGCTAGGGGCTTACTTTTAGTGGACATTTATAATCTCCTAGCGTTTCCAACATTCAATTTCTGAATATTGCTATTTATTCTCTTCTCTCTCGATGTCGGAAAGTGATTATAGTTATGACTGAGGAGTAAAGTGTCTGGATCATGCCCAAATTACCATCAGTTAATATTATTCATAACGATCTAGCACTTATTTAATACTGTACTTTTGATTACTGTAAAGCAGTCTACACACCAAGCCCGCCGACCCGCCGACATATGACCCGCCGACACGCGCGGGTACAAGACGCCGACATGATTCTTTTGAAATAAAAGCCGCCGGACATCAAGCCGGGCTGTGTCGGCGGGTCGGCGGGTTTGGTGTGTAGACTGCTTTAGGTCCTGTTGCCACAGGTATTTTTACGAAATACCGATGCGGGAAAATATCGCCCGTGCGTACCTGGGCTTATTAGAGTCCAAAGTCAACAAGTAACTCGCTCGTATCATCTGTAGTTGAACAAGTTTAGTTATGCTTAGCTCTCCAACAAATATTCATTCTTTAAACCGCGTTTTTACGTCTTTCGTCTTCTTTACTATCACTATTTACTGCCATTTCTCATAGTTAGCTATAACTTACTCAGCAACTTCCAACTGGTCCTGCAGCTCAACAGTCCCGAGCCGGCGATGTAACGAGTGATGAGCACCGAGCCCCCTGCCTCCCGCTCCCCTCGCGTCCACTGAAGCGAGGATAGCCCCCGCACCAGCAGCTAGCGATCCCCAGTCTAGGGCCCAACGCTCTGTGACCAGCTGTGTCCCTGGTGCCCCGTGACTGTTAGAGAAACAAAAGATGATAATATCGAAGCAGGTAAAAGTACTAGGCGAGTATAAGTTATAAAGAACATTAAAGTTAGGATGGTCTCCACAACAGCTGCTAAGGAACCCCTGTCTAGGGCCCAACGCTCTCTAAGCAGCTGTGTCCCTAGTGCCCTGTGAATGTTGGAGAAACAATTGCGATATCGAAGGACGTTAAAGTACTAGGCGAGCATAAGTTGTAAAGAACATTAAAGCAACCACTGTCTTACACCAACGGTTAGTGAGTCCTAATCAAATTTTCAAAAATTCTGTGGCTTTGATGGAATTTTATTATTTTCTAAGGCCAACCTCAACGGAGGTTCTGTATGACCACAAATGGCTAAGATAAAACTCCAAAGGTAGCAACGTCTCTTGCAACATGCTTGCAAATATCACTACATAGTATAAAACAAAGTCGCTTTCTCTGTCCCTTTGTCCCTTTGTATGCTTAAATCTTTGAAACTACGCAACGGATTTTGATGCGGTTTTTTTTAATAGATAGAGTGATTCAAGAGGAAGGTTTATATGTATAATAATAATAATAATGTTTCCGTGCGAAGCCGGGGCGGGTCGCTAGTAAACTATATAAAACCAACGATAACCAACTTAGAGAATTATTGTCTACAGTTTTCAAATGTAATCGTCTTTTGTTTTGAGATTGGGTTACTGTTTCAAACTTGACTGAAAAAGGGTGAGTTTACCCTTTGATCAACATAGCACTGGATTGTGGATTAACGACAAAATACATCGCTGAAGTGGCCGCGATTGCATATAACTTGATTATAAATAAACCTTAACTTGTAAGACATAAAGTTTATTATAGTTTGCGATATATTTACTACTTTGATTGAAAAGTAAACGTATTTTTTAAAATAAGAACAAAATATTTATGTAAAAGAAAAATATAATTTCTGACCAATAAGGTTAAAATAACTAAAAATATGTTTCAAAATAAGACCACAACATAATTAATTATTGTGGTCTCATTTTTGCGGCTGTTTTTGATGCGAATAGAATAGAATACTCTTTATTATGTACACTATTTAAATTACAGACATAAATATAGAAACAGTACAAAGGGTGACACAATGGGCGGTCTTATCGCTAAGAGCGATCTTTTAAAGACAACCTTTGGATGGATTTAAAAAGGGGAAGGACTGACAAATACTGTAGGTAGTCCGGTGGTGTACCATTTACATAATACAATAAATACATACATAAAGTATATCGAAGAGATACCTAAAGATAGCTTTGAAATCCTTATAATTTCAAATATAAATGAATACTTTAACATGAGATTAATGGAGCTTTTTATTAACAAAGCACTACTTAGTAATTATAATAAAAATATGCATAAAAAATAACATATAATGTCGATAATCGTGATGAATAGTAAACGATTAGATTTATTGCTATTTTATTAGGTGTACAAATAAGTTTCCGCCGTTTAACGAAAGATGTCCTCACTAAGAGGTTACGTAAAAATCGTCAGATGTAACATGTGATATCGTGAGTTTGGACATCTAGTAACAATATACACTTAGAATATTAGTGACTCTTTATCCATATTAGATTTTTTTTTTTGTGCAAAAATGTCAAGGTTTGTACCGAATAAGCGTCATTTGCGGGAACTGGTATTACTTCTTTAATTTGAAGAAAACTGCAGCCGAGGCCCATCGATTACTTGTAGAGGCTTATGGTGAAGCTGCTTTGAGCGAGAGAAACTTCTCTCGCTCAAAGCAGCTTCACCATAAGCCACTCACGACAACTGTCGTGAGTGGTTTTAAAAGTTTAAAAACTGTGATTTTGATATGGAAGACAAAGGAATGAAAAATGGAAGATTCGCGCCAAACGCAAGAAGAACTCGCACCTACATTACAAGTAATAAAAAATAATAAAATACCTTTGAATAAAACATAATGTACTGTGCTTTCAGAATAAACCTCTATTTTTTTTGTAAAAAACGGCGGAAACTTATTTGTACACCTAATAAATAAAGTCTGTTAATGATTCAATTGCTTAAGAAATTTTGATTCGTTAACGATGTTAAAGGAACTTTTATCGAAACGAATTTTAACTGTCTTCAAGTGTTTTTTGGATGTCAAAGGTTGATAATGAACAAGGAAATTCAAAGGTCGGGGATGGCAGTTGATAAAAGGATGTAGGTACTTATTTTAAGAATTAAAAAACTGGCCAAGTGCGAGTCAGACTCGCACACGAAGGGTTCCGTACCACAAGGCAAAAACGCCGAAAAAAACACGTTTGTTGAATGGGATTAAATATTTATTTCATTCTGTTTTTACAACAACAACAGAAATACAACAACGGCAACAGAAATACATTATCTGTGAACATTTCAACTGTCTAGCTATACAGATACATGTTCATGAGATACAGCCTGGTGACAGACAGACAGACAGACGGACAGTGGAGTCTTAGTAATAGGGTTCCGTTTTTACCCTTTGGGTACGTAACCCTAAAGATTTCTATTCCTTTTATATTTCCTTCAGTCACAAAAAGTCTTTGATGACCAAAGTTATGATAATGTAATCCAGATTTAAAGCTAAAATAAAGCGAGAATTTTTTATTTAAAAATTAAAATGAAGATTGCTTAAAAAATCCTATTATTTGAGAACAGTAACGACAGTAATAAATCTGTCCATAAATGTCTCTTATTACTTACAAGGAATGTTAAGCGTCAGATATTTTTTCAGTCCATTGTCCCAATGATTTGTGAGATCTCAGGCCATTACGGGTCTTATTACTTTTGTTACAATGACTGTAACGGCGCGGCTATCGGCCAGGAATAGACTAACAGTCTTATAAAAAGTAAATGCAGTTATATTTTACATTTACAGTTTCATTCTAAGAGAGAAACGAATCCTTTAGATATTCAGTTGTTTTCTGAACTTCGAATTTGGTTGAGAATTTCGATAACTGTCATTTATTATTCACAAGAAGCATCACAAGAAGCATTCGCAAGAAGATGGCAGTATCATCACAACGGTAATATTTTCTCATTGTATGTCTTATTTCTTTTTATTAAGTTTATTTATGTATATGTATTTGTAATATGTAATATATGTAATTAGGTATATATTATATTCAGTTTTAATAGGTTTATGCGTATCTTTATATTTAAAATATTTATTCCTCAATAGTTATGATTGCACCTACCACTGTTTGTCTCTGCATCACCCAAAGGTTGACTGGTAGAAAATGCTTATGGCATTAAGTCCGCCTCTGTACATTTATGTGCTTGAAGTATTAAATAAATAAATATTATATTATATGTTTTAAACAGACTCGCACACAAAGGGTTCCGTACCACCGTACAATGTTAAACATCTTGAATTTTTAACTTAATTTAATTTTTATTATTTGTTGTTATAGAGGTCATAAATGATAAACGATTTATTTTCTGTAAGTAGGCTTGTACAAATACTTTTAAAAGTCAATCATATATTTTTTAAACTAAATGAGGTCCGCACAGTAGTAGGTACTCTGTGAAAACTTCAAGTGTCTACTTATTACTGTTCAAAAGATACAGCCCTGTGACAGACAGACGGACGAATGGACAGCGGAGCCTTCGTAATAGTTCGTTGGCATTCTTTCGGTACAGAACCCTAAAAAGTAATTACATATTTGTACTCACACTTTCAACACCAGAGGGTACTTGGTAACTTCGTCTTCTCTCAGTCCAGGTGGTAGAAGCAGCCGCACCCTGGCTGCGTGACCGCTGGACAGCTGCACCGAGAATGTTCGGGGCGTCGGCAGCGCTATAGCGGCTAATCTCTCCTATTACAAAGAAATAAAGGTAACACGTTAGTTTCATCATCATAAGCAGCCTAAAATGTTCCCACTGCTGGGACACAGGCGTCTTCTCCGTTGTCCGTCCTCCGTTGAAAGACGGGGAAGCTGGTCCTCATTCAGAAATCAGGGCGCCCTGCGGACTCTCCGTCCGCATACCGGCTCAGCTCAGCTCGGCTCTGGGAGAGAGCTTTGCACAGCAGTGTGTAAATGAAGGTAAATAAAAAAAAGTGAAAAAAATATCATTCTGTCTCTGTCATCTTCGAAAGCTTGACGGAAATGGAGCGATGTTTAAAATTCGTTTAGCGCTAAACGAAGCCTTAATGTTACCTAAAGTAAGAATCACCGTATAAGTCACATATACATACAGGGTGTGGCTTAAATAGTGGTCCACCGTTAGGAATTCGATATACCAGATAATTTACTATAACATATTACAATTTTAACCATTTTAGTAGTAGGTAATTTTTTTTTACAAAAATCGCTCTTGAATTTGCAGGATTATGTGAAAAATTATGGTTAAAATAGAGAAGAACTAAATTTTTCTTCAAAGGCTCTAAATTTACATAAAAACCATAATTTTACACGATAGCTCTAGTATTTCAGCAGTAAATAACAGAAATCAAAATGAAAATATAATGGTTTTTGTTGAAACTTCAACCAAATTTGTAATAAAAGGTAGAAATTTCATAAATAAAAAACAAAATATTATATTTTCGGAACCCTTAGGTAAAAATGGTTAAAATTGTAATATGTTATAGTAAATTGTCTGATATATCAAATTCTTAACTGTGGACCACTATTTACGCCACACCCTGTATATAACTATATACACGGTATATTTTGTTACAAACATTGCTTTATTACCTATACCAGCACTCTAATTGCGTAACACATTATGAATCGGAATCTGAATAATTTCGAAGGAAATTGCCATTGCTTCATAAGTTCGAAAAAGTTTGCTCAACACGTACCTACATTCTACAATGCGTGCCACGAAAGATGAGACTTGACACACCACGTGGTTTGACATGCGCAGTACACGATTTTAGGTATCTTTAGCGGTATGAGGCCTGAGTGCGGGACAGGACCGGACGTCATAGGGGCGGCGGAAAGAGCGGGGGAGGCGGGGTCAAGTCTCATCTTTCGTGGCACGCATTGTAAATAACGCAATGAATGTTGTCGAACTGTCAAAATGAAACCGATTCCGATTGATAATGACATGTGTTACGCCATTACTCCTCAGAACTTGGACACAAACTAAAACACGCATTGTATAATATTCTTATCATTCTGTCATTATCTTTTCCTCCATCACAAAAACCCTAGTTTCTTGCTGTTACCAATCGAAACTTTGTGATTAATGCCCATTTGCACTATCACTAGGTGATACCTAACTGAATGCCTAAATTAAAGCACGCTGCTGGATTTTCAACGTTCAGGTTAGCGCCGAAAGCTGAAAATCCATTAGCACACTTGATTTTAGGCATTAATTTAGGTGTCGCCTAGTCTTAGTGAAAACAGCCATAAGTAAGCCTACCATAGAGACCTAGACAATGCTGTGTCACATATCCGTCTATATAGTATGTATTTGTCATAATCATTGCTTCATTAAAAACCAGCAACTTCGCCACAAACAAAACCATCGCATTATATAATATTCTTATCATTCTCTCATTATACCTATTCTCCCCTATATTTCCTGAATTACAAAGACCATTAATAAAACCCTAGTTTTTTGCTGTTGTGCGAATCGTATGTATATATATATATTATATACTATTTATCACTTCGTATCTCGACTATCGGACGACTACACAGTAAAGTCCATTTCACGAAAGAAGTCCCGCAGACGCGGCGCCACCGCCGTCGCGCGACGGAATCATAAATATTTATTTATCTCGATTACAGGTACTGTATATCATCGGTACTGCTTAATAAAATGCACAACGCTAAATAAAGAAAGGTGTATGAGGTAGAAGGGTTGTTGTAGGAATGTTGCTAACTAGATAATGATAATTAGTTCCACTTATTGCCGCGGGACTTCTTTCGTGAAACGGACTCTAAAGCTTTGGTTTCTTATGCGTTTCCGTCATATTATAACGGCTGTTATGAACATCTGTCATTTTTACCAATGTTTGACATTAAGGTCTCAAAAAACGCATCCGCATCCGCATTTCTAAGGAAATTATATACCTTAGCGTCATTTTAAAGGGCTTGAAATCTCCACTTTATCTTGGAGGATATTTGGATTATGATTTTCAAGTTTTCGAGGCATATTGTTTATCCTCAGGGCTTAGCATTGATACATTAAATAAACAGGAAAAGATTATTCTTATCTATACAGACCATAGATATAATTGTAAGAGAGGAGGCGGCCATAGCGACTTTCAGACTCGAAGTATCCGGCTCCCTAAGCAATGATTCTAGGATCAAACACACACGCATCAGAGAAGATGCAATCAAAGAACAACCGATGATGACATCACCCATCGACAAAACCCTGAAGACCCACTGCTTCCAAAAACACTACAACATAGAGCTCATAGAGGAGTTGTGTGACTACTCAGGTACAACAGAGCTAAGAATTTACACTGATGGATCAAAGACCGACGAAGGGACGGGCGTCGGGGTGTTCTCCAACGACCTAAACATTAATGGATAGGTTACACAGTGCGAGCTGGCATGCGAGCAGACCTAGTCAGTTACTGAGGTGCAGCTACTCGCACCGTGTGACCGCATCATACGAGTTACTGTCATGTGCGAGTGGGTCAGTTGCTCGCGTCCGAGTTACTACAACATTTTTTGTTTTTACTCGCCACTCGCCTTCCCCTACCACGCCACAAGCATCGGCTCGCACCGCGCTCGGTCGTCAACTCGCACGATTTTGCGAAATGACAGTAGCTCGTACGCTCGCGTCCACGCTGGGTGCAGTGCTTTTTGTTTTGGCGTCAAAATGGCGGACAGGTGGACATCCGATCAAAATATAAAGTTTGTGGAGCTATACAAGGATGAAACGAACTTATGGAATTGTTTGGATCCTAATTATAAAAACAGAGATTTGCGTAAAGCATCATTGCACGAGACATGATACATCGGACGATGCGAGTACACTGGTGCAGTAGCTGTCTACTGCGACGCCAGCAGTTGGCATTGGTGTGACCACACGAGGCGAGTCGAGCTACTGTCATGCGAGTACACTGGCACAGTAGCTGTCTACTGTCACATCAGCTGCTCGCACTGTGTAACCTTTCCATAAGATATCCAAACCACTTGGAATGCTCAACTCCGTTTACCAAGCAGAGTGTGTAGGTATTATCCAAGCGGCACACGCTATAGAGGCCAGGGGGGTTACGGATACCAATATCCGAATACTCTCCGACAGTGCCTCAGTTCTTCAATCCCTAAAGAGTAATCAGATCACGTCGAGACTAACACTAGAATGCCACAAGGCCCTAGAACGAATCACGGTACTAAATCGCAACACGATAACGCTACAATGGATTAGAGGTCACAGTGGATCACTTGGAAACGATGCGGCTGACGAACTTGCCAGAAGAGGATCCAGCACAAGACCCTACGGACCTGAACCCATTGTGCCCATTCCTTTCAAGCAGCTAAGAAGCTGGTTAAAGGATCACACTCGAATACAAGCGGAAAAATGGTGGACCTCGACACCAGGATGTAGGCAATCCAAGGAAGCTATGCCATCCCTGGATACAAAGCTGACCAGGCGCCTTCTGCGCCTGGACAGAGACAGCCTGCGCCTGGTGGCGGGGACCATCACTGGACACTGTTCACTAAATAAACACTTCCATACCATGGGAATCACTGACAGTCCCCTGTGCAGAGCATGCATGGAGGCGGAGGAAACGGTGGCGCATGTGCTTCTTGAGTGCACAGGCGTTACCAAGATTCGCGAGGAGACCCTGGGAACACCAACATCCCTTGCGGATGCCCTGAGGAGACCGGGAAGTCTAATCTGCTTCTGGAGGGAGGTGGGCTGGTTGGAGTAATCGGCCACCATGGCTCACGTACAATGGTCCACTTCAAGGACTAAATGCGGAAACCTAAACCCCATGATAGATAGATAGATAACATCTGCCATGTAAATAATTTTGTTATACGCCTTTCATTCATTCTCGCACCCAAAGCTAATGTGTTGGTTGAATCAAAAGACGGTCAAGCAAGGTTGCTAGCGAAACTGCCCAAAATGCACCAGAATTTCAAAAATCATATATTATTTGCAGACAACCTGAGACATTTTAAAACAAACCCTTAGCTACAGAAGCGTAGCGTGCCTTGGCGGGGCCCCATATAAAAATTTGTTTGGGGGCCCTTAGGAAGGGTAAAGATTTCTCACAAAAGAAAATTATTTTTTTTCAAAGGAAAAAAAAATTGCATAAATTAAAATAAATATTTATTCATCATAATTATCTATCTGTCACTTTTTCCAAAATTTTTACAAACAATTCAAATAAATACGAGGCCCCCGTGGCCCGGGGGCCCCGTATAATTGATACGGCAGATACGGCGGTAGCTACGCCCCTGCTTAGCTACCTTAGGAATAACAGGTATGCTATTCTTTAATAAATTCCTTAAGTATTCTTATTTAAACAGACTCACAGAGACGGAATCGCCGCCATCTTGGTTTTTCAACATAATTTAACAAATGTTTCCTCCAACAGCACGGACAACTCCTCTTGTTAATATTATTTAAGTGCGAAAAGAACCTTGTAGCACTGTATGTTTTCTTTTTATTCCGCCCTGCCTTTTTCAGGTAATAATTTTTCTGGCATTTTATCTCGTCTCTCAGACAGGTTCAAATTAAATTACCTAGTCTAAGGGCCCTCGCCCACGGGCGACTTTTTGTAGCGATGCAGTCGCGATGCTCTCGCGCGTAGCATCGATACAGACGCGAAGCAGTCGCTAGCTGTATGCTGTGTGCCCGCGCCCACGGGACCAGATTCAGTCGCGATGCAAACGCGATTCGGTCGCGATGCAGTTACGATACAAAAATACCTTGGATCAGTACAGTTGCAAGATGGACTCCGTTGAGGCAACATTAGTCACGTTGTCTTTGGTGCTGCTTTTACGTAAGCAGCCGAAGCGTAGGCAACGGAAGCAGCGTCAATATTGGATGCATCCATTTAATACCCAGAGATTACTTTGTGGACATCATGTAACAACATTCAAACAACTCAAAAATTATGATCGACGCGGTCGCGCGTTTGTATCGATACAATCGCGATGCAGTAGCGCGTTGCAAATGCGACTAACACGCGTTAGAAGTGATGCTGTCGCGCGTTTGCTAAACGCGCGACTGCATCGCTACAAAAAGTCGCCGTGGGCGAGGGCCCTAAACGTGATGAAACAAAAAAAAAAAAAGATTTGACTATATTTTTTTTTGGGTTAAGGACTGTTGGTGACGAAGTTACTTAAAATATCAGTTTTCTTGTGTAAGTTTCACAGACATAATGCGTATCAATATTTTGATACGATAAATAAAAAAACTGGTTTTCTAAACACATAATTTACGTATCTACAACACCAGGGTTCGTCAAACCCAAAAAATAACATCAAATATATTTTTTTATAGTTTTTCGATATCGATACCCTGCGACGTCTGCGGAGTTTCGTTAGATAATTTCATTTTACCCTGTGTATAGTATGTTGAAGATGTTCTATTCTATTCTCTTTTTAATTATGGCAAGTAAAGCCGATGTCGGCTATTCTGCCAATGTCAAAAAAGAATTTGAAAAGCAGGTGTGTTGAAGATGTTAGTGCATATAGTTAACTACAACCCTTTGACATTTATTTTACTTTTGACAGCGGCAACCGAATAGCAACCTTTTTGCAACGGAATTAAAGATCATTGTTATTTTGACAGTGATGCACAATCCGAGGTAAAATAATTGTGAACGGACTGTAATATTATGAGTTTATGATTATTTATTTATTTAATACTTCAAGCACATAAATGTACAGAGGCGGTATTGGATGATTCAGGCATGCAAAATAACCGGTCAAGTGCGAGTCGGACCCCCGCACCGAGGGTTCCGTAAAAGTTTGTAGTTTATCAAGGGTTTTTTTTTGTAATGTAACTACAAATTAACGGTTTTCAGATTTTTTTTCCTTTACTTGTGCTACATGACATTGCTTCCTGACAAACATGATTCTAGGTCAACTTGAAGTACCCTATAAGTTTTGAATCCGTAAAATAAACGCCCGTATCTTTTGATTGCGTTGACTTAGAAGTTTGATTTTGTCACTGCTTCAAGGGATTGCAGCCTTGAGTATTTTATATTAATTTCAACTTGATAACTCCACGCGTTCCTGAGAAAAAGGGCCTTGACCGACGGACAACGAAATGATCTTATAAGGTTTCCGTTTTTCCATTTGAGCTACGGAACCCAAAAAACAAACGACAAGCGTATTATCCTGTTGCGAAATGGAAAAAGTTAAAGAGTGAATTTAAGCATTTGAAGCAAAAAGTCATTGTAACATTGACCCGTGATAAAAGCAACGATTATCCGGGAGGTAAGCTGGATTTTCCTCTTGGTCGGTTTCTACCATTTCAATTTTATAAGCGTATTTGAAAATAAATAATAATTTCCTACAGAAATAACTTCGGATAAAGGTATTTACAAGGCAGATGTGAGTGAAAATACCGGGAGTGGACGCCCTAGGAGGACGTACCAGGATGGCAGGGACATCGACGGGTAAACCGTAACCACGAATTCAGTACATAATTCTAGACGCTTCTGCGTAGAGATTTTTCGTAGGTTATAAAAAAAAACAGTTGTTTTGTAGAAAAGTGTGATACCCACGCGGTCAAAATGTATGGAACAGCTCATTCTTTTTTTATAACCGACGAAAAATCATTTATTCGTTCATTCGTTCGTTCGTTTATTCGTTCGTTCGTTCGTTTATTTATTCGTTCGTTCGTTCGTTTATTTTTTTTTTTTTTCATTTTTTTTTGAATCCATGGTGCATGGTCTGTTAGTTCTGTGGATCCATGGTCTGTTACCATTGTTGCGCATCAAGGTTCCTGTCACCTTGTATAGTGACCTTATTGGTGCTGTTCTTCAGAAAGCTCAGGTGCGTAGTATTCCGCAACCATGACCATAATAAAATTAACGACACATAAAATGACGATTGATCGTAATGTCTTTCATTTTAACAGTTTTGCCACGTTCATTGCGTTATTTACGTTGTTGAGTAGAGACGAATATTTTTAAATAGGTACCTTTTTTTTTTTGAGGATGGGAAATCATCAAATGACCCCTCCCGCTCTGGGTGGAGCGGAAGGGAGTGTCAGACTCTTACTGACTAAAACCCACCCGTGTTCTTTCCTTAGCCCTTTATGTTCCGAGCCAGCGGTAACCCTTTAGGACAATCCCGCTGACCCGGCAAGCTTCGGCCCTGAAGGGCCCCTCCGAATGATGCTGACATCTCTTTAAGGCGCGCGTGGAACACGTACGCGCCGTCCGGCACGGGCCTGGTCCTGATCGGACGGTGAGCTACCCATTACTCACCGCCCGCAGGCCCGCGCCTACGATGGCCGGGAGTCGTCGCGCGGTTCCCAACGCCCGGAGCGTCTCCCGCGGATCTTTAAATACCTTCAGATTGTGATTCAAAACCGTGTTAAGGCTCCCGCAGACAAGCGCGACGCGACTCAGGTAGAACAATTTCCGTGAAGTTTTTATCGCTAGAGTCGCGTCTGCGGGGAGCCTTTACGCAATTAGGGTGTATGAACGTAAAAAAAACAAAACGAGTATTTAAGGATCAGGTCTGCCAGGGTCGCGGGTTGCTCGAAAGAGTAACCGTGGCCCCTGACACAGGCAACTGAAGGAACTCGGGTGGGTTTTAGTCACCCCGGACCCACCATACCCCTGGCCATACCTCTGGGGGTAGGGTGGGACTGAACCATACCACCATAGTAGTGTTTGGATTTGAAAAATTGTAAAACAATATCGGTCCAACTACAAATATATTATTATTTAACTTAAACTAAAAACACTTCCAAATATATATACCTATGTTCTAGTCAGTAAAAGTCTGACACGCGCCCTCCCGCTCCACCCAGAGCGGGAGAAGGTAGTTGATAATTTCCCACACAAAAAAAAAGGGATCGTAGCAGGTGGTGGTCTGTGGTGTCTGCCTATCCCCATGACAAGAACTTTTTTATATTAACATTTTTTAATTTTTTTTTTCAACTATTTTTTTTATTACCCATCTTGCTTAAGAATAAATAATAAACAATAATTTCGGAACTGTATACTTATTGTTAAAAACTTTTAAAGGCTGGAATATAAAATTTCGAGCAAACATGTTTAATAAAGTGCGTGACGCAGTTTTTATGTTCATGAATGTTTAAGTAGGTACGCTATAAAAATAATGGTCCTTAAACACTGAAAATAAAAACGTTTAGCGGAAATTTTACCTCTGTCGTAATATTATGTCTACGTGCTGTCGAAAAAGGAGGGTGTTATGTTTCATTTTAATCAAGACATGGCTTGTTTGTTCAGAATCGTTTACTGAATCCATTTCTGTCATTCATAATATAGACTTTAATTATTTCATCCCATAAATAATTAAAACTACGTAAATTACAGTTACTCTTTGCTGTACAGTCAAAACAATTTTCTCTCACAAATTGTATGTATTATGATAATAACATAATATTCTAATTGGGTGTTTGGTGTTGTACGTTTATTCCAGGACATATTGTATATTCTCACTTGCGATACGCGGAAAAAAGCTTTCAGAAAATTTTGCCGCGGTTGGATGGGTGACCATCTTTACATACCCACATCCCTCCGTGCCTCGGAAAGTACGTTTAGACTTTGGTCCCGGCTGTCATTCGTGGATCTTTGACAGTCGGTCAAGTCGTCAGAAGCTCGAAAGTCTGACAACCAGTCTTACCGAGAGGTGGGGTATTACCCAGTAACTGGGTTGTGGAGGTCAGATAGGCAGTCGCTCCATGTAAAATACTGGTACCTATTCAGCTGCATCCGGTTAGACTGGAAGCTGAACCCAACATAGTTGGGGAAAGGCTAGGCAGATGATGCTTATAATTAAAGAGATGATTTATATAGAAATTAGAAGTAGTTTGCGTGACGTCAGTGTGATGCGTAGTTCGCATGTGGCAATGTAGATGTCGCCACAATTGTTTCTTCTTATCTGATTTTTATGTCTACAAAAACAATAAAACAAAAATCCAAATCCTCACCTTAACAATAGTATGGCATGAGTCTATTACAATGTGTAACTGAATTAATGCAAATTATGAGAGTAGTTTGTTTGTTCAGAATCGTTTACTGAATCCATTTCTGTCATTCATAATATAGACTTTAATTATTTCATCCCATAAATAATTAAAACTACGTAAATTACAGTTACTCTTTGCTGTACAGTCAAAACAATTTTCTCTCACAAATTGTATGTATTATGATAATAACATAATATTCTAATTGGGTGTTTGGTGTTGTACGTTTATTCCAGGACATATTGTATATTCTCACTTGCGATACGCGGAAAAAAGCTTTCAGAAAATTTTGCCGCGGTTGGATGGGTGACCATCTTTACATACCCACATCCCTCCGTGCCTCGGAAAGTACGTTTAGACTTTGGTCCCGGCTGTCATTCGTGGATCTTTGACAGTCGGTCAAGTCGTCAGAAGCTCGAAAGTCTGACAACCAGTCTTACCGAGAGGTGGGGTATTACCCAGTAACTGGGTTGTGGAGGTCAGATAGGCAGTCGCTCCATGTAAAATACTGGTACCTATTCAGCTGCATCCGGTTAGACTGGAAGCTGAACCCAACATATTTGGGGAAAGGCTAGGCAGATGATGCTTATAATTAAAGAGATGATTTATATAGAAATTAGAAGTAGTTTGCGTGACGTCAGTGTGATGCGTAGTTCGCATGTGGCAATGTAGATGTCGCCACAATTGTTTCTTCTTATCTGATTTTTATGTCTACAAAAACAATAAAACAAAAATCCAAATCCTCACCTTAACAATAGTATTATTCTCCAAATGCGCCACCAGCCTGGGATCCGGCAGCGCAGTCCTATGCAGACTGAAGGTGGGTACCCCAGGTCCCAGGCACTCCAGCACAAAGTAGGCTGATGATGGACTGAAGTGCGCCTCGTGGTAGAGGCACGGCAGGTTCTCAGGCACGCCATCTGGGGAGAGAGGAGAGAAAGTAAATGGAGTTTTGGAAGGTGGTGACGATCGGTGTAGTGTTAAGGTGGCGTTAGGGCGGTCCTTATGTGCGTTCATATCTGATAATTTACGATCAGTAATTCATATCCGTTATAGGAGCTGTGGTGGCCCGATTTCATCCCCGGTCCACGGAGTTTCTTGCCCGTTCTTCTCCATAGGTACCTACGCTTTGGAATGGACAACTAGCTTCATATTTTCTGACTGACCGACTTTTTGACAATTCAAAAGTGCCTGTAAATGGTTTAATTGAAATAAATGCTTTGAGTTTGAGTTTTACGGGTTGTAGGTCGTGGGTTCGAACCCAGGCAGGTGATTTACTTTTTGTATTTTCTTTTAATCACCATGACTGCTCTCAAAGCTGTGAAGGAAAACATCGTGAGGAAACCGTCATATCCTAGAAAAAAAATGGGGCATGTGACATCTACCAACCCACACTGGGTCCGCGTGGTAGATAACGGCCCACCGGCCCATTTGCTCTCAAAAGAGAGGAGGCCTATTTCCCAGCAGTGGGAACATTATAGGCTGATTATGTTTATTGATATGCAACCAGAAATCATTTGAGATCCTGTTCCATCCTTATAAAAATCGGTATATTATATTTACAGAACACAGTGTCCCCAGTTTTCAACATTTCGCAAATGTGCAAGTAATTCTGAAGTTGTTTCACAGGAAATCCGTTTTGTGTTCTAGGACTTAATATGTTCGACCACAGCATATGTGGCAACCTGACATCTGTCCAAATGAGGATATAATATAGAAAGATCGTTCGCCGCAGCATGCAGTCAAGCTCTTTTCTGAAGGTTCATGTTTAACAGTGAAATTAAATGAAATGTTTATTTCTGTAAGTAGATCTTTAAAGACACTTTTACATATTTTAAAACAAGATGGTGCCGGCATTTCCTAGCTAATTGATCCCTGAGAAGAAATGTCGAAACAAACTCAGAGGTCATGGTTTCTTTTAAGGTCCAAACATTACATTAGGATTTTCTGTCAGTGTAACAATTCAGGGCCATGTCTGGAAGGGTCTGTTGAAGAAAGACTCATTGCAGCTTTAGGTTGACCTGCTCAACACACAACATGTATGCATCAGTCATCGTGTAGCTCAACCCTATTTTAGGGAGCTCAACGACCCGTCAGACGACGCTACTAGATCTGTAGGAAGGCAGGTAGTGGAAGTTTAGGAAGGCTTAGTACAAGACCTCTCTTATATTGGGATACACGATGCTGCTTCTTCAAAATTTGTTTCTGCATTAGTCACAGCGAATAAGGACAAAGCGTTCAATTTGTCTATTCTAATATTTATAAATAAAGAGGTAAAATTTGTTTCTTTGTAAGTTTGTATGTAGCGGCGTAATCTCTGGAACTACTAGTCGGATTTGAAAAACTCTTTCTGATTTTAACAGCCCAATTCTTTAGGCTGGTTATAAGGCTAATTAACATTACGCTACGACCAGTAGGAGTCGAGCAAAAATAAAAATAGTCAGAAAGAACGCTAAGCTAAAACGAAGTTATAGCACCGGCGAGCGATGATTGAAAATTGATGATTTTTTTTTTGTTATGCGTCAGTTTTGCTGCAAATAAACGTATTTTCTTTCTTTTTTTTCTTTCTTTCGATGGGATGAGACGTGGTGGACCGGGGGGGCCAATATTTTTCGCGGACGAAGTTGCGGGTAGAAGCTAGTATTACCTAAATAAAATGTTCTCCTTACCAGGGTACTTCTTCTTCTTCTTCTTGCTGGGCGACGGCGAGGTGGCAGGCAGTTCCTCATCCCAGTCGCTGTCACCCCACGTGCTGTCACCCGAAGATGCCAGGTTGCCGTAGTACTCCAGGTTTATGGACGGGGATGGCTGGTGGAAATATTGTTGATATGATATTTAGAAAAGTTCATGAGAATGCTTATTAGTAATATGATTGTTGTCGTTTATTTGCTTAATAAGATAGGAAAAGGACGTTAGACAAAGAAAGCTGTAATATTTATTTGACTGTTTTATAATTATGATGATGGCAATGACTTGTTGTAATCGATTTGTTTACGATTTCATGCAAAGTAATCATTCGATTTCATGCAAAGTAATCATCACGATTGCATTCAAGTAATCAGTAGGTACTTATGGTTCCTACTGCTAACTAGTCGGTATCAGAGTGCGAGACACAAATAGATTTTTAATAGGCAATCATAAATATACAGGCATAGGTGCATGGACATGTCATATTATGACTCCGCGTGTCACCGATGTAACACAGATGTTGGTAAAGACGTACTTTCAATGTTCTGGCGTTGAGCCACTATGCATCGAAATAGATAGAAAACGTTTAGGCGATTAAATAGAGATCATGTGGACATATAATATGGCGAGTTTACAAGCTGTATCCGACAGAATTCTTGAAGAACTGCAGTATTTTTCTCATAGACCTACTTGAGACTGAAAGTTAGCACCTCCAACGAATAACCTCTTTATAGTTGCTGCGACCCACGTAAGGTCATCCCATCTTCTTTTATTATTAACTAGCTGAGTTTTAGAGATATTTTTTTTGTTATTTTTTCCCATGTTTTAATAATTATTCTTCTATTCGGGGCGAAGACAAATCCAACAAAAACACAACAAAAATCATAAAAATCGGCCCAGCCGTTTTTGAGTTATTAAAAAAACGTGTCAAAAGAACGGCCTATTACTCGAATCGTTACCATTACCAGAACCATTTATGGAGTGATTTTGTTTTATATACCTACTAGCTGCGCCCTGCAGTTTCACCCGCATAAGTGTCGATGTGAGCAGTGGTGGCCAAGTGGTAACGGCCGCGACTTACGAGTTGTAGGTCGTAGGTTCGAACCCAGACAGGCGCTTTACTTTGTGTAAATTATTTCATCACCACTGCTCACAAAACGGTGAAGGAAAACATCGTGAGGAAACCGGCATGTCCTAGAACCAAAAATTCGAAGACATGTGACATCTACCAACCCGCACTGGGCCCGCGTGGTGGATTACGGCCCACTCCCTCTCACAGAGAGGAGGCCTGTGTCCCAGCAGTGGGAACATTATAGGCTGATGATGATGATGATGAAGTGTCGATCCCGTGGGAATATCGAGATTTTCTATATTTATGTCTGTAATTTATATGGTGTACATAATAAAGAGTATTCTATTCTATTCTATAGGCTACTTTTTGATAAAAATTTTGATAAAATTTTGTATGGAGGTTGGACCAATTTTGATAATATTTTGTATGGCAAAATATTATCAAAATTGGTCCAGCCGTTTGAGCGTGAAGAAGTAACAAACATATAAACACACACACTCACAAACTTTCGCCTTTATAATATTAGTGTGATATAGATTTTAAAGCAACTGTATTGTGATTATTAGGCAGGCCTGGGCCCGGTCTTGTCGTTCTAGAAAATACTCTATACAATAATGTTCTCCTGGTATACCAACAACTATGAAAGGCTACATGAGCCCTTCAAAGTATTTAAACAACGATAGGATTTCTATAAATTTATATTGACAGAACGTCTTTACATATTCCCGAGTAAACTAGCACTCAATTTTCCTAAATAAAAATACCTAAAAAAATACTTGACTCCCCGTTCTAAACTTGCTGGAATGTTCTAATGGAACCCGCGCTAAATTATAGCCAACCTGCACTACATATGGTTAACTTTAGTGAACAGTACTTCTAGTACATGCAATCACCATATTGGTAGGTAAGTCCGTTCTACTGACCTGTGAGTTACATGTGACACAGTACGGTAATTTCTGCGGGGAGCCCGGCCTCGGCGCCTCGGACGATACTCTGTATAGGTGCTGCTGTCCTGGTTTACCCTCCGGAATGCCCAAGTAGTAGCTGAAAGAAAATTGTATTCAAAATCCACCAAAAAAAAAATGTTTTGTTTCAGATAGGCACTATCCAGCAGGCAAATGAAAAAAATAAAGAATTTAAGTGACATTATCTGCTGGGTACGTTACCCTGAGACGAACAGTTGAATAATAAGTTTTTTATAAGTGCTTCTTAATTAGTGCATAACCCCCGAATATAAAAGACTGTAAATAACCTTTGGACGTTCTTAAAAGTATTTATGTCGCTCCACTACACCTTAAAGTGAAAGGGACAGCATGAGACTTAACAATGTCTTAAAATTGAGTTGTAATTGAAAGAAAAGAAAAAATACTCACATGTGCTGATTAGCATGATCCCAAGCCAACAACTCGACGACATCGAAGCTCCCATGCGTCAGCGGCAACGCCCTGGGCCCATGGGAGTTATGTTCCGTCCTCACTATATGACGGAACAACCCGGCCGGGCCGTCTCTGACAGGGGCCAGGGTTACCAGGGCACCGCCACCGGCTGACCAGAGGGGGGAGGGGGCTGATTCTACCCAGCCGTCCAACCCTGAGGATATTCTGTATACCTGTTGAAGAAGTTCGATGTTAAACGAAGAACAAAATAAACAAATAATGAAATCTTTGACTCAGGTTTTTATTAATAGGCAAAATAGGCATTTAATTTTTTTGACCTTTTTCCTTATCGACACAAGGCAAGTCGGTACAGACGCCAGTACATCAAGCTACCCGAAACTGTCAAATTTTTCCAATCAACTTTGAACCTTATTGTTTAGCGATAAAGTTGAAAATCTATTGAAGAAATTTGACAGATTGTAGTAGCTTGGATGTGCTGGCGTCTGTAGATTTGTCGCTACTTATTGGGGTACAACATTAAAATATTTTTGCTGCAATTGCCGTATTTTAATACTGTGTAAATTCCTCGATGAAAAATAATTATTTAATATTAAAATTATTGTGATACTTATTATAATGTGATATAAATTATAAGAATAGTATGATATAATATAAAATGTTTGAATAGTGATAATTATTAATATAATATAATGTAAACTGTTTAAC
The DNA here is from genome assembly GCA_927399505.1 of Luperina testacea. Classification (NCBI taxonomy): domain Eukaryota; kingdom Metazoa; phylum Arthropoda; class Insecta; order Lepidoptera; family Noctuidae; genus Luperina; species Luperina testacea. The sequence goes on along the minus strand of OV656777.1, from coordinate 5,828,971 downwards.
TGTAATATTGAGTATTTCATACTTTTTTAATAGTTATAAACATTTAAATTGCAATGCCTTAACAGGCAACTAAGTTCTAAGAACCTACCTATTGTTAGAACATCTTCAAAATTCTGTACACTTAGTTCGCAATAATTGAATTTTAAAACGTACACATTCTAATCTCTGGCTCAATATGTCAAAATCTTCTAAATTACCGACATTTTGAAAAGTTTTTGATATTGATTCCTGCTGAAATGAGATTAAGAATAGATTTTGAACATTTTTGATACGGGAATAGGCCTTCTTTTATACTGGCATATAAAATTAAACGTATGACGTTAGATGTCAATACTATAATGCACTGACCTCTATCATATAGGCCTAAGTACGCGTATAATACAGGTCAGTGCTATAATGTAACAAAATGAATAATATAATGTAGTGATCCGTCATTAGACATTTGACAACACTTTTGTTCGTTGGCTATGAACCTGTGCGTCGAGAACATTGCGTTCCTAAGAAAAATAAAAAATTGGTGAAACTTGGTGTTTTGTGCGTGAAAACCGCTGTGAATCTACAGACTATTTCTTAGGGTAATTACATGCCGAAGATGCTTCACTGAGATACCTTGCGATCGCGGTTTAGCTTGGGGGTTACCGCGAAGCCTTGGCATGTGCGTGCGTGTCTATATTAGCATGCATTTGTTTTACATAGAGGTGATATCTGGTAGCGAGCTAAAATCAAGTAAGTTTTAGGTAAAAGAAATATTAATTCATGTGAATATTAAATCCGAGAATTTTAAGTCAAACTGCGAAAAGTTAGCCTCACTCAACTATTCTGAAAAGGGATTAAGAATGTAAAATCAACGCTGAAGTTTGGAACGAAAGCTAAAACAAAACTATCCAACAGTTTGCAAGCCATTAAAAATAACTTATGACCGCAGTGTCTCTAACCCAACATAAAATTTTATTAAGCTTTTAAAATTTAAAAGCTACGACAAATACAATTTTTATCACGCTGTTCGTAAAAAAACGTGCTCAAAAATTCACAAATAATATGAAGCTTACAATAGAAACAGTATCTTTTTGAATTGTAAAAATTTTGCCAATCATATTCAGTTGGAATCTTTTTGTGAATATTTTCTTGAAAGTCCATCGTCGAAGATAATTGCCTGGAGACTGTTTATTCAAAGACTTTATATGATAAAACTAGCTGTGCTCCGCGGTTTCACCCGCATAAGTTTCGTTCCCGTGGGAATATCGGGATAAAAAGTACTATATGTTAATCCAGGGTGTCAGCTACCTCATACAAATACAAGGTATTCCATAGAAATACATACAAACCAGTAGTGTCGCACAGCGACACGTCGTCTGCTGCTGCTGTATGCGGTCGGCTTACGACCTTAATGATCGCTTCATTCCACTTTGGTTAATAAGCTAATACTCGTATACCTACTTACCTAGCTTGTAAAATTAATTAGATGGAGCCAGGTCGTCGTAACTTCACTGTGTTATAAATATTATGGTGTTCAATACAGAATATTCCATTTATCTAACTTGATAAGTCAGGTTTATTCAGCATTAAAGTTTTAAATATAATCTGGGTGAGCAAAGTGTTCCAGTCAAAGTACCAGGCTACCAGAACTCGGCAGGAGTTAATCTCAGATAAGCGGTTAGATGTTTGGTTTCTATCGAATAGACCACGGGAGTTAAACCTCGGGTGACAAAATATATACAACCAAATTAATACTCATTAATCATGGCATAGGTAAGGCGAAAAAAGGCAGTAAATTATTAAAGTTCTTCCTTACCTCCTGACAGTACCACATAGGACTCTTGCAGACGGAGACAACTGATAAGTTCTGCATCCTGGTCAGCCAGACCACGCATACTTCTGTGAGGGACACCCATTGCGCGCTCGTGAAGTAGTAGTCACTGCAAGAAATAGTATAAGTTGTTGTAGTGGTGTGTAGAAAAATGACACTAAAATGTATAAGTTTACAGTTTTTTTTTCCTTTGAGCCGATAATAGAGACCAACATAGGAATCTAAAAACAAGTGAACATCACAAAGCTTTTTGGAAGTATCTCAAGGATGAAGACTGCTCAAGTTTCTGATTAGTAAATCTGTAACATCGACTAAAATAATAACAACCAACCTTATATGACGTGGAAAGGTGATATTAAAGTAGGGTTTCATTCAGATGGCTTTCAGAGACCGGATTGTTATAAGTTTTATAGAAAAAAGCTTCAGTTTTAGGCGTCGTTCACAATATCCTGAGCGTTGCGTGGGGTAGTGTAAACGACGCGTTAGATTGCTTCTAAGGTAAGCATATTCATCCGAAACTTCTGTGAGGTAGGTACATTTCTTTACACACATAAAACTAACCAAACATTCACGATCACTTACCTAAACAAGTTATAGAAATCAAATCGTACCTGCGCAAACTACCAATATACAATAAAACATAAGACGATCTAGCTCGTTCACCAATAAACTCACAATGTAGGTCGACTCGAAATATTGAAGTTTTGATACGAAGCCCGCCCATTTTGTTTATTTTAGTTAGTTAGTTAGTTAGTTTATTTTGGGGTTCAGCTCATTTATCTAGCTCGGTTTATGGCTTACAGCGCTTTAAAGCAGTCGAGTTCGCTTTGCAGTCTCCGCTTTATATGGAGATCTAGGGAATATCGTATATTGAAACAGTATGAAGAAGGGTCTCTCATGTAGTAACATAGTAATAGATTTAGGGTTTTTATTATAGGTACCTATACACATACCACATACCCCCAGACATTAAAATCATATTCTGGGTAACATCATTGTTTAGTTTTTGTTACTGATATCTTCACTCATGAATAAAAAATAGAGAAGAAAAAATACAATTAATGAGTACTGTACAGTGTACTTATAAAAAAAAATAAACTAACTAAAATTATTATGTTGTAGAAAGAAGGTTTAATGACAAGAAGTTTAGGTGCTTTGACAGGGAGTGAGTGTGTGTGTACTGTGATGTGTGGGGTGTGTGTGGGTGTATGTGGGGGTGTATGTGATGCAATGGCACGCGTGTTGTTTTTTTGAAATGAAAACTTCTTTAGGCGCGTTGGGCGTTTTTTGAGATGGGAAAAAACCATTGAACTCGCTCCACTGTTACCGTAAGCGACAACGCGCGTGTTTTGTTTATAAGACGATTAAAAAAATACCCGCTTTGGATGTGTTCGGCTGTCTTCGGGATGTACCTACTCGGTTTTAATGTATATCTGATATGTTAGTGAGTGACGGCAAAGTATTTTGTTTGTGTTTTGGTTTCACTTCTGTCGGTACTCCCGGAGTGCCACTATTTTTTTTTTATAAGTCAGATATTATGTCTGTATGTGCAAAAGGCCTTTTGGTCATAATGGATAAAACATTTTAATGTTATGCGACCAGAGACACCCAGACCAGACCAGAGTACGAGTGCTTGATACTCGCGTAAAGGCTCCTTCAAACAGGCGCGACTCGACACGCGACACAAAGGCACCGCTAGTTGCGCGACTTGCGGTGCCTTTGTGTCGCGGTGCGTTTTATCGTGTGTCGCGCCTGTTTGAAGGAGCCTTAAATCGCATTATCTGGCTATGCATAGTTGGTACATGGGCACAAGTTAAAGGCACAATCCAAAATAAGAAAAACGATTATAAATATATTATATTTGTTAGTTATGGCGGTACTTTTAACTACACACAAAAAAAAAAACACCAAAATGAGAAAAAAACGATTTTGCAAGATATTACAAAGATAGATACAATCATCTCATAAAATGCTCTTCAAGCTCTGCTTAGGCCGAGATTATAAACGTTACATAGCAAGATTGATAAACATTACTTTGGCTTAGATATAGGATCCCGTTGCATTCGTGCTTTACACGTCTTGTAGTTTGCCAGTTACTTAGCCAAAATACGCGAGTAACGTTTACAAATATCGGCCTAAAAGTACGTAAAAGTGCTTGTCTACTTACCCTTCTTCTAATATAATTTTAGGTGGCGTGAGATGTCGTGTTCGGATGTGCTTCGGGTCTGCAATATCGGCCACCGTCAGCGTCACCGTTGGGTTGTTGGTCCCTGGCTTCGGGTACCTCACGCTTCTGATCTCCGGGTACGTCTGGGTGGAAAGAAAAGGATTAATGTTGAAAAACTATATAAATAAGTAGTCTACTTTACTTTTAATTAGGTTAATTCTAAGACTAGCGACCCGCCCCTGCTTCGCACGGTTTTTACTACTTGTAAAACATCTATATTCTATATTATATCCAAGTTATATTAATGATGGTACACATAAACCCTCCGGATCAAAAGCTCTAAATTATAGTGAACACCGAATCGAAATCTATGGTGTAGTTTAGAGGATCTTAGCGGTCTCAGAGACTGACACAAAAAAGGGACTTTGTTTTATACCTAATGTATATGTCGCAGCCGACTGGTTAAATTAGCCGTTTAGTTATCCGCCTGGCCTTTGGAATTAGTGCTCGCCTCGATTCGCTCTCTCGGCTCGCACGCGGTTGATCACAGTTCTAACCTAACCCATTTGGTCGGGGTGCCCTGCATGGCTTAGTTACTGCGACCAATTCGGCTCTCGCGTGATTGGATACAGTTCCAACCTAAACTATGATATTGAATATCATTCAGGCCGTTAGTTGAACGGCCGCTGTTTAGTTAAAAGGCTAGGCGGTTAACTAAATGGCTAATTAAACCAGTTGGCTGCGATATAATAAAGATATAATAAAGATATCAACACTAGTTTCCATGGTATGAGACCAGCCCAGTTTATTATACAACTTATGAGGTCACTCCCAAATATCTCGGACCGGTACGACCCAAATATCAAGACGAATGGGGGGAACTGAGATGGTAAAATGGCGGGGGGCCGGGGGCATTGTCTAGGTTGGTTCTTGGTAATTTATTTTTATACAGTAGCTGTAAAATCGCTTAAATCTGACAGTAATCAACTCTTGGAAGAAATCACCGAAAACATGGCAGTCATTAACTAGGTTATTCTTAATATATTAACTTCATTCATCTAGAAACAGGATTCAAATTACCTTGGCAGGATCATCAGAACCTAGTGCGGACAGCGCAAACTAGGACATTCTTAAAATTAACTTCATTCGTCTAGAAACAGGATACAAATTACCTTGGCAGGATCATCAGTGTCTAGTGCTGCCCCGTACCAGGGGTATTTCTGTTCATGCACCAGGCTGTCATTGAAGGTCGCGTATAGCACCATGTGGCCGTCAGCTGACATCCATAGCGCTGTTCGAGAGCCCAGGATTTCTTCTGCAACAAATATACAGATTTTAAAACATCGTCATGAATAGGACTCACGATTTACTTTGTGTAAATTATCTCATAACCACGGCTCTCAAAACATCGTGAGGAAACGTCCTAGAACCAAAAATGCGAAGAAATGTGACATCTACCAACCCGCACTGGGCCTGCTTGGTAGTTTATGGTCTATGTCCTAGCAGTGGGAACATTATAAACTGATTATGTTATAAAACAACCGTCAGGGTGAAAACCCTGAACTTGGTGCTCAAAACAGACGCACACGTAAAAAATACGACTCCGAAAAAATTGTTTTCTGAACCGAAAGTGAAATAACAAGCATGGCGTTTCCCTTCCATTCCAGCATTGAATATTTATTAGCAGCTGAACACTATTGGAAATGACTTTCAAATTAAATATGCGACACGTTGAAGCAATGTTCAATACAAAAATAATTTTTACGGTAGACCATTTTTGTTGGGTTTGAATACTTGATTGTTTTATGTTGGCACAGAATTGTTAATAAAAGTTGACATTCAAATATAACAAATCAAACATAACATCATCCTTGTGTTTTCTAAAGGGGCTGGCAGAGGTATGTATAGCAAGTGCTACACCCTATTTCGCTAGTTTTTGCCTCAAACAGGGCACAAATCCAGAATTCGGAGTGCTACTAAGACATTCCTCATGAAGAAACCCAAAAACACTGCCGAGAGGTTTTTGAGGAAGGTCACCAGTCGCAATCAAAATCAAAAGTATTCAGATTAGGCGTAGAATGAGCACTTTTCGAACGTCAAAATTACAAAAGACAGTCCCCCAAAATGCCCGCCCTTCACTACTAGGATGTACTAGGATCTCATGACCTATAAGGATATAGCAAAAGGCGACGATGTTATTTTCTCTTGCATTTATTTCTTAGTATATTGGTATGAGGAATAGGGTATAAAGTTCACTCATTCTCCATAGAAAAGGGAGGATCCTCCGTCCGGTCAGATGTTGTACACATGCTAGTCGCGTGATAAACTATGCTTGCGCGATGCAGGATCATTCGTGACGTCATCGTAATGCGTAGTTCGCATATGGCGATGTAGATGCCGCCACGGGGACAAGTGGGCCAAAGTCGTCACACAGTGAGTGCCAGAAGACGGGCGTCGTCACCGAGTGAAGCCTAGGAAACGCCGTTGTGACGACCTAGAGATGCGTTTCTTTAACTCATGAACATGTACAGACGCCAGCACATCAAGCTACTACAATCTGTCAAATTTATTTAATAGATTTTCAACTTTATCGCTAAAGCATAAGGCTCAAAGTTGATTGGGAAAATTTCACAGTTTCGGGTAGCTTGATCTGCTGGCGTCTGTACAAAAAAAAAAATCAAGTCTTTAATACATATTAAAATTGCCTCCGTAGCAAAACAAGATTATTTTCATAATCCAGTATTTGCGCGTAGATCTATGTATTGATATAGATATAACCTATCTAATGAAATGACTATGTCAGCGAACCATGATGTCATAGCGATGCATCGTTTCCAAGTCAGTGCGTACCGCAGCGTGCCAATGTGGCTCATGTCATGTGTATACAGGGTGACTTATTTTTACTATGAAATAGAGTGGAACGGTTGATGCAGCGGACAAGCGAATGGATGCTGCGCACATGGCACGGGCTTGGTTCTCGCTGGAAATAAGTATGTATAGACATTTTGTTGCAAATTTGGCTGTTTGAGAATGTGGGAGTGTTTCTGATCGCATTCACGATGCAGGAGGTCTCGGTAGTCTCCCTCTTACTAGCCATGTCATCTATCATACTGTCTATTTATCGTTTCTTTGGTTTTTCCTTATGGCCATCCACATTTATACTCAAAACTTTACTTACAACATTTTCCTTATTCTTCCGCATCACATGCCCATTCTATGACACTAGATTTTCACATATTTTTTTAGTTACCGGTGCCACTTTCAAACTTCCTCTTATATACTCATTTATTATTCTATCCATTCGCGATACACCACAAAAGCGAAATATTGTCGATAGTTCTAAAAACAGAAATTTTCTTTGTTCACCAATTCCTTTGTTCAACAAATCATCACTTCATATAATGTAAACACCCTGTATAGCCGCATCTAATAATACCGCACAGATGTGGTGCAACGGGTCGCAGTCTCTACTCGCATTCATTGACATTAATTACTCCGACTACATTATAATTTTATTATGATGTAGGAATATGAAACGCTTAGATGTTATGAGAGCCTGGTGCTTGAAAGTTAAACTAAAGACGAATCGAGGTATTCCACTTAGGGCTGACTTTTCAATCGACAGATAATTTTATTCGCAGAATAAAATTGATGTCTGATAATTTTATTCGTAGAATAAAATTGATGTCTGACAGATTTTGTATGGAAGAACTGTCAAAAATTCAAAATTATTCCTCCGATAAAATGATCTGGCGATGGAAAAATCAGCCCTTAGACAACTGATTAAAACGGCACCAATCCAAATTAGTAGGTGCCATTCATGGAACAGTTTACAAATTTAATGTTATTCCACAAACGGCACCTACTTACCTTATTTGGACTAGGCTGTACCTTATCGAACTTTGATTTCATTTTATCGATATAAGTCGGACGTCCTAAAAATATAATTATAATCGAATACTAGCTGTATTCGAAGAGCGACGATCGCTTACTCGCGCGACGATCCCTTACTCGCGCGACGATAGGCGTCATCCTGGATCGCAGACGAAGTCGCGGGCAACAACAGCTATGACCTACGACGATCGCTTTTTCTCAAAACTTCATTTCAAAACTCGAACGTCGAGCGGTGTGAAAATGAGTCGGTCGCTGGAATAAGGGTACAAGCAAACTACACAGAATACAGGACCCATTGCATTTTAATGGACGTTAAGGAAATGGAGGAAAATAGGTTGGCTATTTTATTATCAAAAGTTTTTGCGGTAGTAACTTACAAACCTCTACACGACCAAGTAACGGTGTTCACAAAGAATCGCCAAGTTAATTATTTATGTAAATTGTTCCTCTTGGTGTAAACTTACTTTAACTTGCGTAAAAGTTTGTGCGTTTACAGTTTCGCTAAATACTTTTACAGAAATGGAAGAGACTTGTAGTAGTTTTATTTAGTTTATAACTAGCATGTGTACAGTTTGTTTTTATTGGCGGGGTAATTGTGTAACACGCTAGCAGTAGGAATGGCTTTCATTTTTGACAGTTCAACAACATTCATTGCGTTATTTACGTTGTTGAGCAAAATAATTTTTCGAACATATGGAGCAATGGATTATCAATATCCTTCAATATGATTCAGATTGTGATTGGTAGTGTGATACGAAATGAAAAATATATTGGAAATTTAGTATGCCTTCCATTTGCTTCCCTAATTGTAATTAGGGAAGCAAATGGAAGGCATACTAAATTTACATTTTTTTTTTAAAACGGCTCGCATCTCATCTCTTCGGAACGGATTTTACAATCTTTAAACGAAATTAAATCGTGTACACAGTATTTAAAGTCTATATTACCAAGCCGCGCACAGCAGCTTGACCGCAGGCGTCTTCCGCGACACGCGATTGTAGCTGAAAGTATGCTGCGACGCTCGTATAATACGGCTCCGTTCGCCTGTCGTCGTATCCGATCAAATCCTTTCGGTTGTGGTCCAAATTTTATTTTCCCTGTTCTGTTTTTATGATTATTTTCTTCTTCTAATTTCTTCAACAATACTAAGTCATCTTCAACCATTTTCAAAAATTAGAACACGTCAACAAGGTAGGAATGAAACTATTTGACTAGGCGCAGAAACGGATACGACGCAAGCGACGGTACGGAGCCGATCGTACGCGTCGATATGCTGCCGGACGCGATCGGCTGTCGCCGCATCCGTTCCTTTCCGATCCGATGCGGTGCGAGCCGTTTGGTGGAAATCATCTTTTAAAATAGTACGTACAATGTATCCTACACATCAGGGTATACAGGTTATAAGGGATATCGACGCGCAACCTATTACCTGTTGGGGCTGGTCATCTCTTAGCTGCCTCGGCTTATTTTTAATTATTTTAATTTTGAATTGTTGTTTTCTTACTATTTGCTGTACTCTGGACGCTTTTAACGCGTACGTCTTTTTACATCGTTTCCACATATAATTATAAATTCACATTAATGATGTAACTAATATTTTTGTAAAAATATAATTAAAAAAAAGAGTGTCCATGGAGTTTCTTGCCCGTTCTTCTCCATAGGTACCTACGCTTTGGAATGGGCAACTAGCTTCATCTTTTCTGACTGATCGACTTTTTGACAATTTAAAAGTGCCTGTAAATGGTTTAATTGAAATAAATGCTTTGAGTTTGAGTTTGAGTTGACCATGGTTTCAGTAAATGATTCTGGACCCCACTGCGTTGAAATTTTTCGCTTTTACCCTGATGAACTCGCCCTCATTATACCAGAGTATTCTCTTACACTCGGTATGTAAAAGAACACGCCAGTTCCTTCATTATACTAAAAATGTTGTAAAGCTAAAACATACTGTGTACGGTTAACAAAAAAAGATTGCATTGTTCACGCCCTAATACTGCTCGCGTAAATGCAAAGGCGTATAATTTCAGTCCGCCATGTTTTTTTCCAACGCTACCTCTCGTTAGAACTATACAGAGATGTTGTAGCGTCAGCATAAAAAGTTCCACTTGAATGGGTCGGTGTTTGCTAAAAATGAATGTAGCGTCAGCAGAAAGTTAATTAATATTTGTGAGTTTTGTTTGAGAGCGAATATAGTAAGGGTAAGAATGTGATAATTAGACTGTAAAACCACTTTATTATTTTAGTTTGTAAAACATGCTAGAAAACAAGATAAAACTGCCTTAATTTCAAGTGCGTTATATTGTTCGACTAAAATTATTTAACGTACAAACACCAAACAACGATCTTCTTAAAAATAACTACTCTATCGTCATATAATGTTTTCGTAACGTTACACTTACAGAGGCCAGAAACACCTGTCATCTCTATGGAAATATTTCAGTTTATAAATGAAAAGATAAACATTTACATGACAGCTAGAACTTGCAGGGTTGCAGGAAAACGTGCTCTTAAACATAGAAACGGTCAACTAACACTTGGACTACGAAAAGCGAACTTACTGCAACGCAATAAAGCCGCTGTTAAAATCAAATTGAAACATTGGACGTGCGGTTGCCTAGGTACGGAATGAAAAGCCGACGAAAACGTGACAGAGGACACTAAAATAGTACATAAATGTACCTCACTGATCGACTTACCCAGCCGCCATTTTACTAAAAAGCTTCCATAATATTTAAATTCCACATGTGTGCATAAAGTTAGTTAAATTAATAAAACATTTCCATGAGTTTGCCGACCGTACACGGGTCTTTTAAAGGTCAGAAGCACTGTTTACTTTGCTCTCTACCGTACATGGTAGCCTGGTAGGTGTATACAAACATTGCGAAAAAGAGACATAGGACTATATTTAGCAGAGCGAGTACCTACTCGCTAGAAATAAATGATGGGAATTAAAATAGGCTCTACGAGTGGTAAAAAAACCGCTTTTTATAATAATTGGTGAGACTTCACAGATTTGATGGGAAGGTCGTCATTATCATCATTGACAGTAGCCAGGCTAAGCATCCAAGAGAGCTTTAATAAAAGAGAGTGTGCGAGATAAATGATATCAGACTGCGCAAAGACCAATCAGATGTCAGGTCCCGACAAGGCTTTAAGACTTCCTAGTTGTGAAGAAGTTACGTGTTTAGGCTCCTTCAAACAGGCGCGACACGCGATAAAATCACACGCGACACAAAGGCACCGCAAGTCGCGCAACGAGCGGTGCCTTTGTGTCGCGCGCGATTCGCGTCGCGCGTCGCGCCTGTTTGCAGGAGCCTTAACACTATCAACCACAATCTGAATAATTTTGAAGGATAATTATTGCTAATCGATTGCTTCATGTGTTCGACAAATTTGTCTGCTCCCCAACATAAATAACACAATGGATGTTGTTGAACTGTCAAAATCAAAGCTATTGGTACAATGCGTGCCACGAAAGATGAGACTTGACCCCGCCTCCCCCGCTCTTTCCGCCGCCCCTATGACGTTCGGTCCCGTCCCGCACTCAGACCTCATACCGCTAAAGATACCTAAAATCGTGTTCTGCGCATGTCAAACCACGTGGTGTGTCAAGTCTCATCTTTCGTGGTACGCATTGTACATACTTATGCGCGCAGATTGCGTAACACCACAACAACCACCAACCACAGTCTGAATAATTTTGAAGGATAATTTATTGCTAATCGATTGCTTCATACTCGTATGTTCGAAAAATTTGACTGCTCCCCAACGTAAATAACACAATGAATGTTTTTGAACTGTCAAAATCAAAGCCATTGGTACTCCGGTGCTATTCTATAAAAATCTCACCGTGAAAACTTAGGTGAAGTGAGCGTGGAGTGAGCTGTCAATAGTGTCAATTCCTAGCAAAAACAAACTCACTTCACCTAAGTTTTCACGGTGAGATTTTTACAGAATCGACCGGCTGTTAGTGTGTTACGTAATTACCCTTCTGAACGAACTATGTCACAGGAACAGGTGCCTAGTCACCTCGGATTGTAAGTTATTGTTGTTCTTAGCTTGTGGAGAAAGCTTATCGTCCTAAGCTCGGCTTAGATAGGAATATCAGATTAAAGGCCTATGATTACTTTACGCCATAGAACCATGCATACTATATAATATATATTATTAATATATACAGTGTGTTAGATTAAACGAGGGACATACCTTAAGGGAGTGTAGCACCTATGAAAATGAACAACTTTTATTATGGGGCTGATTCAAAAATATGAAGCAAAATACAGCTGTTCTCTACATTCTGTTAAGCGAACATAAATGTATAGAGAGACTGGTTTTATTTTCTCGATTTCAGTGTTGGTCTCTTAATAAAAGTTGTTCATTTTCTTGGATACTACACTCCCTTAAAGTAGTCCCTCGTTTAACCTAACACACTGTATATTAGGGTGTGTATGGTATTTTTTTTCGCTTTTCGCTACTCAAGCTCCCTCAAAAGTTGCATTATTAGTTTTAGATTACCGTAAAAATAATAAAAAAAACATAAAAAAATATCTTGAGGGTTCTACCGGCACTTTTTTTAATTTTTTTGGATTCAAGGATCTGAATCAGGATCTGAATCAGGATCTGAATCTGAATCTGAATCAGGATCAGAAACAGGATCAGAATCTGGATCAGGATCAGAATCTGGATCAGGATCAGAATCAGGATCGGAATCAGGATCAGAATCTGGATCTGTATCAGGATCAGAATCAGGATCAGAATCAGGATCCTGGATCTGAATCAGGATCTGAATCAGGATAAGAATCAGGATCAGAATCAGGATCTGAATCAGGATCTGAATCAGGATCTGAATTTGGATCTGAATCAGGATCTGAATCAGGATCAGAAACAGGATCAGAATCTGGATCTGAATCTGGATCTGAATCAAGATCTGAATCAGGATCTGAATCTGGATCTGAATCTGGATCTGAATCAGGATCTGAATCAGGATATGAATCAAGATCTGAATCAGGATCTGAATCAGGATCTGAATCAGGATCTGAATCAGGATCTGAATCAGGATCAGAATCAGGATCAGAATCAGGATCTGAATCAGGATCTGAATCAGGATCTGAATTTGGATCTGAATCAGGATCTGAATCAGGATCAGAAACAGGATCAGAATCTGGATCTGAATCTGGATCTGAATCAAGATCTGAATCAGGATCTGAATCTGGATCTGAATCTGGATCTGAATCAGGATCTGAATCAGGATCTGAATCAGGATCTAAATCAAGATCTGAATCAGGATCTGAATCAGGATCTGAATCAGGATCAGAATCAGGATCGGAATCAGGATCTGAATGTGGATCTGAATCTGAATCAGAATCAGGTTCAGAATCAGAATCTGAATCAGGATCAGGATCAGAATCCGAATCAGGATCTGAATCAGGATCGGAATCAGGATCAGAATCAGGATCAGGATCAGAATCAGGATCAGAATCTGGATCAGAATCTGGATCTCAATCTGGATCTGAATCTGCATCTGAATCTGAATCTGGATCTGAATCTGGATCAAGATCTGTATCAGGATCTGAATCAGGATCTGAATCAGGATCAGAAACAGGATCAGAATCTGGATCTGAATCAGGATCTGAATCAGGATCTGAATCAGGATCTGAATTAGGATCAGAATCAGGATCGGAATCAGGATCTGAATCAGGATCTGAATCTGAATCTGAATCAGGATCAGAAACAGGATCAGAATCTGGATCAGAATCAGGATCTGAATGTGGATCTGGATCTGAATCTGAATCAGAATCAGGTTCAGAATCAGAATCTGAATCAGGATCAGAATCAGGATTCCGAATCAGGATCTGAATCATTGGGGAAAAGGCTGGGCAGATGATGATGGTGCTCAAATGCAACCTTTATGAATAATTTTAAAAAGTAGATCGCAGAAATACGAGACACGCATTGATTTATAAAAATAATAAAAACAACGGTAATAATGAGATTTGGTCTCGATTTGGTTGACAAACCAAGTGACAAGGATAAAAATGCAAAAACGTAGAACCATCTTTTAGGAATATTTAAAGAATTAATATGGCCAACTGTGGTTTATATTTATTCGTCCCGGTACTGAGAGCTTGTTAAGCTCTCACAATCACAACAAATAAACAACACAAGAAACATACAAAACACACACAAACAAAAAAAAAAAACAAACAACTGCTGGGCTGTGGTTTGGGGTCTGTGTGTTTATTTATAAACGCACGCAGACAGGAGATTTTGTTTCATGAAACTTGCTACAGTTAAAAAAAACCTAACGAAAAGCCGCAACGCTTCATTTCACTATTCTATATTCGCTTCTGAACACACAAACCAATTCCACACAACGAACTATTATTACACTATCTGTGGCAACCTTGTTTACTTTGCCCCAGCGAGCAAGGTACCCTACATAGATTGTAGGGGGGAACTATAAATATTATTTATCAGAGGGATGCCTTGTATAATGGAGTGGAAAATGTGTCTATGGTAGCAAGGGGTTGGGTACTCTTATAATATATTGGAGCAAAATGATGTCAATATAGCTGTTGCCCGCGGTTTGACTCGTTTATTTTATTCCACGTTCACACGACACCGACATAATTACATATTAATGAACTTTCATCTGCTCCTTAAATTTCATTTTTCGATTACGTATTCATCCCGAAATCCAACATTGTTGGATCAGTTCACTAATGAATGTATATTTCTTTTTTTATTCAGACATTGTGTTCAGACATTTCACTTCGAATGAAACACAAAAATTTACAAAAAGTAGGTATAGCAATTCAGAGATACATGGCACAATGGGCTGTAACAAGAATTCTAGGCAAATGCACCTCCCAGGACCACTCGAGTTGTCGGAGAGTGCGCGCGTTTCGTCCGTGAGTTGAAAAATCTTCCGCGGCGAGACATTGAAACAACCACCACGAAATTACCGTAGAAATTTCAAACTCAAAATCATCGAAACGAGAAAAAAAATTGTAAGTTCCAACTATCGAATATGTTTATTCTTGGCTGTAAAATTAATTATTTTTTTATTTAATGTATACAACGTGTTTTTTTTGATATCCCATAACTCTAGGGGGTCATAGTACTCATCATAATAAAAAACTTTTACTATAGGATCAAACCTGAAACCACGAAAAAAAATCAGCTGTTCCCTACATTTATGTTCGCATAACTCGTCAAAATGTAGGGAATGGTTGATTTTTTTTTCGCGATTTCAGGTTTGGTCCCTTAGTAAAAGTTGTTCATAATGATTAGTACAATGACCCCATAGAGTAATGGGATATCAAAAAAAACACGTTGTATACACTATCGTATCAATTATACGGAGTGTTACGGTGGTGGTGGTGGTACGGTGTTAATTCAAATTATCTTTTTGTAAGTTATTAAAAAGGGCATAGTGATATATTTCATTCTAAAAGGATAGTTGCCACATCTTTTGTGGCTATAGATCATGCTTCTTGAGCATCGATCCCTAATAGTCTTTTTTGTTGCAGGTGAGCGAAATACTTCGCAAAAACAAAAGAAAACCAGGTCCCGCGTCACATCAGCAACTGAAGAAAGTTTAATAACACCTCGAAGTTTTGAGAAAAGGAATGCAGAAAGTTACGAAGTTTTAAGAACAGGAATGTAGAAGTACTACTCGTATATGTATAAGATAAGGCGGAAAAAAGAATGTTCCTAAAAGTTTACAATTAATAAGAGGTAATTTCATAAGAATTACCTCTAGTAAACTTTGATCATTGTTATTAAAATATTTATTAAGTTACTTTTGTTACTAACAATGTTGATTATGGATATAATTAAAATAGATAGCAAATAAATAAAGATAGATTACATATTATGGGCTTGTTTGATTTCAAAATGCATATTATGCTCGAAATTAAGCAATTACAAATCTAGATTTCTGTCCAGGTAGGTCCAGTTAATAGGCGTCTATCCATTCATACCAAAGAATGGAATGCAAAAATTAAATCAACTCTAGAATAATACTCTAAAGCCCCATAATTGTACATCACTCCATTTCCAAGTCTTTCTATTAAAAAGTTTGAGGTTACTCTGTGGTTTTCATCATTAAGGTGCGCGCTCACGAGACGTCTCGATGACATTCCACAGATAAGATAATTCGCGAAGACATCTGCTGAATAAATTATTACAGCGAACGAAATGATGATGGTTCTGTAGGATTGAAATAATTTTCGTAGAATGAGGAGAATCTTATTTTGCGTACAATATGGTTATTTTGCAGTCGGGAATATTTTTTAAGTCGCAGTTTTGTCATATCCATAGGTTTGTTACAATGTTATTTTCATAGAATAAAGATGTTATGTTATTTCTGCACATTCGTACAGGTAAAAATAAAGAATCAAAGATACAAGGTACGCTCGTCTGTATAAATTTAAATATTAACTCTAAAATTGTTTGAGAAACAGAGTGTAAAGTTCACTCATACTCCATAGAAAAAGGAGGATCCTCCGACCAGACGGGTGTTGTGTCTGGCGAGCAACTGCCCGATGATTTTTTTTTTTTAATGGCATCTCGTTGTTGACCTTGAGAGGTCTCTCTTGAATCTCAAAGCCTAGCTAGCCTAGCCTAGCTAGCCTAGCCTAGCTAGCCTAGCTTAGTATACTAAGCAACTACACGCTAAGGGCACCCCCTGTGGGGTACGAACCTCGAATTAGGGCGTCGTTGGGGAGAGGGCAGCAAGTTGAGACAGGCTGGATTAGATTATTATTATTTAAGAATGATGGGATCGACTTTTCCTATCTGACTACTCTGAGAAGAAAGGCCGAAACAAACTCAGAGGTCACAGTCGGGAATTTAAATCTACAGGCTCAGCTGCGGCGCGGGCTGGCACTACATCGAGCAAGGGTCGTGGGGGGGGGGGGGGGGGCATTTACTTGGGGACGTCGCGAGGGACCTCGTCGGCGAGACCGGTGCGGTATGTCGGTTTTTCGTATTTGTTCTTTCTTAACGTACTGGTTGCCCTACTGCTCTCCTGGAGGAGGGTTATGGGGTCGTCAGGGTCAGAGAGAACATGCCTTGGACGGCGGCCCGATGATTCATGTCGGGCCGTTATATATATGCTAGTTGCGCGGTAAACTCTGCTTGCGAGATGCAGGATTTTTTAACGCGTTGTTCGCATGTGGTGTTGTAGATACCGCTACACATGTTTTAAATTATTTTTATACAACGGCCGGTCGATTCTGTAAAAATCTCACAGTGAAAACTTAGGTGAAGTGAGTTTGTTTTTGCTAGGAATTGACACTATTGACAGCTCACTCCACGCTCACTTCACCTAAGTTTTCACGGTGAGATTTTTACAGAATAGCACCGCTGCTTACAATTCCCTAGGTTTTTTGGATATTGCTAATTCATTGCTTCTTATGTTCGAAAAATGTGTCTGCTCAACAACGTAAATAACGCAATGAATTTTGTTGAACTGTCAAACTGAAAGCTATTGATAGTGTGTTACGCAATTACCTCACAGATTGCGCTACGATGTCCTGCCAACCTGTATTTTTTTTTACTTACTATATGTCTGTGTGTCCCATTATAGTACCTACTAGAATGTTTGTGTGGTTTTTCTACCATAAAAGTAACTTAACTCACTCGCTCCCAAAGGAATTCGAAACCTTTCCGCTTTTTGAGGCCTCTTCAAAGTAAAGGCAGAGAACCCTTTTGGGAGTGTTTGCGAAAAATAACTATGAAATAGTCGAGAAGCTTAGGGAATTTAGTGAGGACATACCATTGATCCTTCTCTTCTAAACATTTTCATGTTTAATTTTCAGGATGGTTGACGTGCCTAGTGCCTAGACCGAAATATTTTTGCATAGCCTACTAAATAAAGGGTAGTTACCAGCCCGCATGATGGATTTTGGCCCACTGCCTCAGACAGAGTGGACGCCTGTGTCCTGGCTCACTCCCTCCGACAGAGAGGAGGCCTGTGTCCCAGCATTGGGAACGTTATAGACTGATTATGCGTCAATGTAGAAATAAAAAACACTTTGAACACGATTACCACTTGTCACTTGACTAGGTCCTCTGGTTTCCACCACCAATGAGAATTAGATCATAAGTTATTTAAATTATTTACACATTTCCTTGAGACTCGCACATACCAGGGAGGCATGGCTCGAAGGAGGTGGTATACTGAGCAGTGGAGGGAACAAGGCTGAAAATGATGATGACGCATTTCCTCGGTATGTGGACAAAAACTAGGTATTGTTGAACTTGAACTAACAAGGCTAGACTCAAATAAAGCGGAAAACTTTCATCTCTGTCCCGAATGTCAAGGTTTACATGTGGCTCGGTCAATTAGTGTCGCCGTATGCCCGGCCGGCCGAGAATAGAACTCTACATATTTTACACAGTATTGTGGGGATAGTGAGTGGCATATTTATTTATTTATTTAAACTTTTCACTTCACTTGAGGTCCAAATGTACCTCAAGTGGGTCTAAATTTAAAACTAAATGAGAATTTAAGACATTTAGTTTTGTTCGCATTAAGGCTCCTACAAACAGGCGCGACACGACACGCGACACAAAGGCACCGCAAGTCGCGCAAAGATTATTTACTGCAAACCATTTCGAAAGAACAGCCAGATTATCGTTGACATGTAAAACATCCGTATCTTTTCTATCTATTATAAAAATAAGGGAAGTGTCATTAGCGAATAAATTATATCCGATAATTTAGCCATTATGTAAGTGTAATGATTTTGTAAAATAATAATAAACAATTGTACTTTTTTTTTTCCACAAGCGACAGTTGGCGCTAGTGGGTGCATGAATAAATTACATATATTTCAGTTATTAGTTCTAGTTAAATATAGGTTTTAAGTTTGTATCTATTTTACAATTACTAAATCATTATTATTTAAACTAAAACATGTATTTACTGTTATTATTAAGCCATAATGTATTTTAGTAAATCAATTGAGCAAACGTACTGTGTACTTTGCTCTGATTGGTCGAATAGTAATGCTGAGTGTTGACCTACTCTTAGAGTGGGGAACATTCAGCTTGTGGTTGAAATTTTAGACAGAGTCAGTCGATCTTGAGGCGTTGAACAGTAAACATAGCTTGTGAACCCGTATTTCTTCTGTACCATTTTTACTTATAAATTGGTGATTGTGATATAATTGATGTGTGTGTAAATTGAGTGATTATAATTAATTAACTTTTGAATACTCCAGTGTTTGATTTCTTAATATAAGGAAGGTCATTAATATAAACTAGAAACAACAAAATAATTTAACCTATGGGGGAGCACAGCTCTATAATAAACTTCCAAATGATGTAAAAGAAGCGATTTCACTGAACATATTTAAATCTAAATTATTAACTTTTATTTACAGCGACGAAACACTATATTAGTTGTGTTGTGCATATTTTCGCTCCCCCCACCGAATAACATGGTAATGTGGTACTACGACAGTTTTCGTTTTATTGCATATTCGGTGTCTAAAGCATTAATATTATCTTGTAATTTTTTTTTGTATTTTTTCTATGTATATTTATAAAAGTACAATAATTTCAATGGTACCGTAATGAACATAACAACATTATTCCCTTAAAATCTAAACACACTTTTTGCACGAATAATACCATAACATGTTATTACAGATCATGCAATCGTTAACTTTTTCGGTAAGCGACGATTACCATTATATTCGCGTAAGAAATGCATGCCTTTTTCCACGTTAAGTATAAAACAATTATATTTGTGTATTATTTTTGTTTACAATATAATAGAAACGGCTTATTCGATTTAGATGCGGTTCACTAATATATTGTAGTAAGCTTCACTTAACATTTAGTGTTTATTTCATGTCAATCGGTTCATAAATAAAAAAGTTATGTCAATTTAAAGAATCACGGCGGACATTTATAAGGTATACTATCAGAGTACGTACATGGACGCGCACTCTCGAGGCTAACTGATGAACAGCGTTTGATATTTGATCTGGTGAGCGTTGATAGTACTTTGGAAGAAATGCTATTTGTAGATGCACCCGGTGGAACGGGTAAAACATTTCTTACGAAAGTTATTTTGGCGAAGGTACGAAGCCAAGGTAAAATCGCGCTTGCTGTCGCTTCATCAGGCATAGCAGCCACATTGTTGCCAGGTGGGAAAACTGCTCATACAATGTTCAAAATTCCGATCGATTTAGACCGCACAGAAAGCCCTGTTTGTAATATTTCAAGAAACAGCGATAAAGCTAAGGTTCTTCGTGATTGTAGCCTTATTATATGGGATGAGTCCACAATGGCCAATCGAAAAGCAGTAGAAGCAGTAGACAGAACGTTGCGTGATGTCAAGCAAAATGATCAACCCATGGATGGCATTACTATGCTTTTTTGTGGCGATTTACGTCAGACTCTCCCTGTAATACCACGTGGAACAAGGGCTGTTGAAGTTAGAGCCTGCCTAAAGAGTTCTCGACTGTGGCATTACATTATACCTTTGCATTTGACATTAAATATGCGTGCGCAAATTAGAGGCAACGAAAATGCTCAAGAATTTTCAGATTTGCTACTTGAGATTGGTAACGGTGTGTTACCGCAGGAACAAGGAAAATTTGTTCTTAATGAAAACCTATGCAACATAGTTTCATCAATGCGAGACCTCATATCATCTGTGTATGGAAACGCAACGCAAATACCAACTTGCGAAAATTTCTGGCTTTGCGAAAGAGCTATTTTGACGCCACGAAACGACCAAGCAGCAACAATAAACGCTGAAATTTTGAGCTATGTTCCGGGGGATTATGTTGAGTATATCTCCATTAACAGAGTCATGGAAGAAGGAAAATCTACAAGCTACCCAGTAGAATTTTTAGAATCCCTCAATGCTCCTGGACTACCAGCACATAAAATAAAATTAAAAGTAGGCGTACCAATAATGCTTCTTAGAAATTTAAGCCCCCCAAAACTTAGCAATGGCACCAGGTTAAAAGTGACCAATTTACAAAGAAATCTGATAGAAGCAGAGATTTTAACAAGGTGTGGAAAAGGTAAAAGTGTTTTCATTCCTCGGATTCCTCTCATTCCAAACAATTTTCCATTTAGTTTTAAACGAGTCCAGTTTCCAGTCAGCCTATGTTTTGCGATGACAATTAATAAAGCCCAAGGTCAGATGCTGAAAGTTGTAGGTGTAGATCTAAGTATCAGCTGTTTCTCGCACGCTCAGTTGTATGTGGCTCTGTCACGGGTTAGCAATCCTAGGAGCTGTATGCTTTCATCCCCGATGGCCATACGTCAAATATCGTATACAGAGAAGCATTACTGTAAAGTAAATTTTTAGCTACCCAAACGACGGTATGTATATGTAATTCAAAATATGCTGCCCGAAAAGTCACTATTCCACGCTGACGAAGTCGCGGGCACAGCTAGTTAATAAATAAAAGGACTGATTATGATAAATAATAAAACCTTTGTTTTATTTCATAAATTTTAATAAAACGCTATTATAAATTATCCAGTATTAATATCAACTTCCTCTATTATTGTTATTTTTCTGCCAAATCAAATAATAAGTACTGGATTATTTAATAAAACATGTATTTGCAACATTATATTACTGTTAATCTTTTGACACCACACATCGACGAATATTACTGTAATGTAATATTACATTATACACTATCGCTTGGATTTCACACGAATAATATCGTAATATCATATTGCCGTTAGGTTTTTTGACACTGTATTACAACGAATAATACTATAATGCATTAATATTGACTACGATATTGTTGCGTTTACACGCGAATAATATGGTAATGATGCGTTGCATACTATACTTTTGCCATTTAATTTCAGTAACATTATTTTTGTGAATAACTTAATTTTATTAAAGTATTACAAAAAAATCATAATATAAATTAGATTGTAAAAAAATTAGCTTTGTTTTGACGTTTAAATGTCTACCTTACGATCTACCCGTGCCGAGATATACGCATAAAACAGTTTTTTATTTTTCCTGTAAAATTTTGATTTATCGATTACCATATTATTCGGTGGGGGGAGCGATTTGTGTCTAAAACAGCAACATCTTTTAACTTGTGCCACCGCCTTATCTTAGAAATGCAGTGAACTCGCTTCCAATTTTGTTTTCAATGACCCTTCTTTTTGTTTGTTTATTTATTTTTTATTTTCTTCTACCCGCACTGATATAATATAATTAGTAATAAGATTTATTGTTCTCATGTAAGTGACGATTGTCTTAATGAGAAATAAAGTTCTTTAAACCGAACTAGTACTGCAAAGCGTCGAGACTTAAAAATCCAACATTGTGTTTTTTTGACACACTGGGTTGCACTTTGTTGGAATCTCAACGCTTGGCTCAACACCGAGAGTTGAAAATCAAGTGCGCGATAAAATCCCGCCGCGATATTTTTATGATATACCCACTTATTTCAACAACAGAAAAACAACAAACATCTAAATACTACGTATGCCAGCTTAAAGATCCAGACATACAAACCACTCTACAGAACCCTAAAAACCCGTAACCACAAGACGTTCTAATATTACAATCCCCTAGCGAGGTGAATGATCGTTTTATTCCGTTACCAGGCTTGTAAACGAGGGCCCACCTTTATCTTAATAAGCGCTTGCACTCGGCTCATTTGCGTGCCAGTTGTCAGATTGTGCCAGTTGCCAGACCGCCACATTCCTTGGCATCTGTCAGGTTGCCACTAGAGATGCGCTTGGAGGGGTGAAACGTGTTTTATGCGAAATTTCGGCAGTTATTTCTGGTTGGAATGAAGGTTTGGAAGGTATGCTCGGATTTAGAATTAAATGGTTAGGCATAAGGCACTATTGAATAACTTCTATTACTGAGATTGGGCTTTACCTTAATTGCTACAAAGGTCAAGAAAAGCTGTCCAATCACCACGCTTGTTTAAGGGGCTAACAGGACCTAAACACAAAAAACTCAAGTTTTAGAAACAATAAAAGTATATGACCGACTACAGTAAACAAAATCACAAAAATATATAATATTCTCCAGGATATATGCCAGGTAGATAGTGTGTTGAAAACATAATACAACTAATTTGATACGATAGAAAAAAATCGTGAAGATACCTTTAAAAACTTTCATTTTTACAATAAACACCATACTAATATACATAAAATCATTCTGTTTTTTTGTCAGATTATTCTACAAGCAACATACCAAAATACTAGTATTTTAATTTTTAGGTCCAAACAATAGATTTTATGTAATTAAATAATTGCTTCATATTTTACAGTAAATTACCAGCGTTGTGTCATCGCGCTTCTCGTTCTTTTTTATGCAGTCCGACAGTGACCGCGCTTTAGATCATGTAAGCCCCTTAACGAATAAATGGTTGTAGTTGCTTGTAGTTTTACCCATTAGCAGACGAGGTTGCTGCCTCCTGTTGACGTCATCACTTACTCCTTAGCCACCTTATGTGACACGAATGGAATATTTTACTATTCATCAGGAATTACACGAAGACGCAAGCTATGCAGAAGTAGTGAAAGATTAATATTATATCTGCTGTAAAACGAAACTTTAAAAAAAGTGAGTCCCCTAGCAATCGCTCGCAAAAAAAAAAAACATTCGAGATACAGAAGTTTATATAATACGTTCTAATTAAAACAAACAAGGAGTTTGAACCGTTAAGGAAACGCGTAAAAAAATACGACCAGACTAAGAAAGGAACATTATTAAGGCTCCTACAAACAGGTGCGACACGCGATAAAATTGCGCGTCGCGCCTGTTTGCAGGAGCAAAGATACTAATAATATTCCAACTTGTAATACTCTATTATTCTGAAGTGCAATGGAAATACAAAAGGAAATGTGTTTCTCTTTTGTTTAGACTATATAACAATGGGAATGGTTAATTGTATAAATTAATTACTGCACTTCTACAGTTGTAGAATATAAGAGGGTCATTGTATCAGAAAGCCAATGCTCGTAATTAGAAACATGCAAAAGCTAGTCACAATTTCATCTCAGTGACATTCAATGTTAAGAACTTGTCCAAATGTAGGTAAACTAGAGGTATTTTTGACGGTCGGTCGGCTTCCAGCCTAGCCGGATGCAGCTGAGTATCAGTATTTTTACTTGGAGCGTCTGCCTATCTGACCACAACCCGGTTACTGGGTAATACGATACCCCTTGGTAAGACTGGTTGTCAGACTTGCGGGCCAGACCATAAGATCACTAATGAAGTCACGGGCCGCAAGTGCATAAGTGGTAGATAATAGACGAGTGAGTTGCGATAAAATCGTGACTTAGAACATTTTGTTATACATTGCTTGTAGACACTGCAATTTTATATGAAAAAGGTGCGCAAAACAAGCAGTGCACAAAATCTATCATGAAAGTATCAGTTTTTTCGCGTTAGGTTTGAATCTACCTGGAAGAATGCTAGTCTTTCTTTCTAATTGTCGTGAAGTGAATGAGATATCCTATTTTTACGCGCGATTAAAAATTATTTTTGCGGGCCAGATCATAAGCCAGATTAAGCCGTATCCGGTCCGCGGGCCGAGGGTTGCCCATATATGAACCTTGGCCACCATTCTGTAATTAAGTTAAATAAAGTAATTTCCTTAATTGAAACCGCGGATATCTGGAGGCCTAAAAGGTCACTTTGGCAGAATCATAAAATGATAAGTTTATGAATCTTAATGGACAGTCATGTTAACTTAATCGTATCAAATCGCATTGGTGAAGGATTTTCCAGTTATTTTTTTTTGTCTGTTCTAAAATACCAATCAATCCAATCCAAATCCAATCCCAATCTAAAGAAAGAAGAAAGAAAAGAAAGAAAGAAAATTAGTCGAATCTCTTTGATTATACCTACGTAGTGCAACGAAAAAAAAAACACGGGTTGCCTTCGCCATATTAGGAATCATAATGTTATCCATTTATGATTCTGCCAAAGTAGCCTTTTTAGGCCCCCAGACCTTAATAAATAAGTTTATAAAATATGACTATTGGGTACAAGTAAGTTCAATAATTAACTTACCTCAATTATAAGTTACTAACGCACAGAACTTATAGAAACTTACTAGACCCGTGACTCACAAAGTTGGTCTCCTACGTGCACTTTGTAAAGAGCGAGTCGACATGTAGTGTGGGGAAATATCGATAAATGATGCGAAAACTTGTGCTTCCAGGGAGCAAAAATGTAGTCATAATTTTGTATTCGTAACTTTTTTTTTTATCGTGGAGAAATGCTCATGCATACTGCACTACCACGGGGAGATAGTGCAGTTATGTGGGACTCTAACCCACTAAAACTCCACGGTAATTTGTAACTTTATGTGCATAAAGTTACAAATTGTCATAATCAAAATTGTCAATAGTGTGCACTATTGACAATTTTGATTAAATATTTCTTATGGTGAAAGCATCAGTCTAATAAGGCTTAAAGGCCACTGGCCTCAACCGACCCGTTACAGTACCTCTTCCAAGAAAATCTTAGTTATGTAGTACATACATACATCTAACCGAATTTTACAAAGCCGAGATTATCGTATCAGTAAACTGAGATATTTCAGCAACGCAGACAGAATTTATTAGACAAGCATGATTCAATCATATCAAAATGTAGGTACGGTCAGCAATAAAGTCGCTTCGCACTTCAGTTTCTTGAATTTTAATTTTTGGGCTAAATATTAAGGCACATCGGAACAGAAGTAAAGAATATTAACTCTTATAGCTATCCATACTTTAATATTATAAATGCGAAAGTGTGTCTGTCTGTCTGTTACCTCTCCACGCTTAAACCGCTGAACCGATTTAGATGAAATTTGGTATAGAAATAGTTTGAGTCCCGGGAAGTACATAGGATACTTTTTATCCCGATATTCCCACGGGATCGATACTTAAGCGGGTGAAACCGCGGGGCGCTGCTAGTTAAGTGAAAATGCTGAAATACAATATAGGTACCGAATAATTTTGTGTCGACTTTTGTCACAGACCGTACGTGCTATAGAACGCTTTGCTATCAATTGTGGGGGAAAAAGAATTTTGACTGGTAAAAACGAATCTTTCCCAACTACCACAAACATTGGCGAAATGTTATCACCAACATAGAACTACCCTCATATCAATAAAAAATAACATTTATCCGTCCGTTCAACTACCTACCCTCAAAACTGAATTGAATTTTCTCAAGGAACAAACGACAAGCGTTTCGATCGAAACTTTATTAGAATTACAATATTGAGCTGAATGAGCGTCCGCCATGTTGAAAAAAGTGAATCGTCCGATAAACATCGAATTTCATGGACATACAGTTCAAGAGGCAGTGGTTCAATTTTACATTGAGATTGGAAATTGTAAATTCTCTGATTTCATGACTTGGGTTGACAAATATTTTGTTAAAGTATCATGGATTTTTGTACAGAACCTGGAGCCTAATTGCGTTACTCACACTTCCAATGCCTTTCATTTTAAAAATTGAACAAGATTCATTGCGTTGGTTATTTAAGTTGTCAGCAGATCAATTTTTCAAACATCTGAAACAATTTCAAAGATCTTTCGAATTGTTAGAAGTGTAGGGCTGGCCGTAAATATGACACATCGACATAAAAGAAAAAAAACTAAGTTTTAGAGCGTCTTATCTGATAGTCTCTTTCTAAAGTTCGATGTGTTATATTTACGCCCTGACACTGCATTAGAAATGAGCAGATGCTATTATATTTTAGAACTACCTACCTTAAATAAAAAGGATTGGCGATCCAATATTTATCTGACTTGTCTTCAAAATTAGATTTTTACGAATATAACGTCCATTTTAGTCATATAAACTTTTCAGAAGAAATCCAATATGTATTAAAAGACAGTATGAAAGCTTCCTATTTATATTATGTCTAATAAATAGCGCTATAATTTTAACCAATAAAATATTTCGAAAAAATCCCGAACTTTCCTACTAAACGTCCCTCCACAATGACAAAATCGATTCTGAAAAATTTTAGTTGACCAGCAAAACTGGTTTTACTATTCCAAAAGACTTCCAGATTTTCCTTTGTGAAAACGAACGGTTATGACGTAAGCATTATACGGATACGCCTTGCCAACCATGAAATCGAAGTGTCTGTTTGCTGTGAGAAAATATTTGAAAATTTTCGGGGGCCATTCTATGGGAGAAACGATAAAATTGGGTAGGCTTTGTTGTTTGTCGAGATTATGGTGAGAAGAAATTGTTGTTTTTTGTATTGTATTGGAGCGAGTCGACAATTTAATGAGGTTTAATGAGGCTTTCTCATGAGCGAGAAAACGTTAGGATGTCTAGAATTGTATTTCTTTGATTTCTTTTTAAATGATAAAAATGTCAATTCCTAGCAAAAACAAACTCACATCACCTAAGTTTACACGAAGAGATTTTTACAGAATCGACCGGCTGACTTTTCTTAAGAACAACACTAATAGGTCACTATATGTCCTCCTAAGGCATCCCCTGCCAGCGTTTCTACTCACATTTGCCGTGTAAATACTTTTTGTTAGTCTCCTTTCATTCATCCTCTCAAAATGACCATCATCTAAGCATACTATTTAAAAAAAAAACATTTTTTTTAATGTAACACGTACCTTCATACAACCAATCAGGAACACCATTATGTATAGTCCCTAGGACCCCAGATTCTGTCACTCGGTATCCCGTAGAAGATCGAGGCGCTGGCCTGTAGTATATGTCATAGTCTTTGACGGTGATCAGCCCGTGACCCTTCGGCGTCCAGGTAGCTAAGAGGAGTGAGGGACCTTCTGTGATGACACCGCCTCCAACCTCATCTGGTAACGGAGTTAGGGGGTAGGATTCTCTGAGGACAAAAGAAGGAAGAATTAGTGCTGTTGGTGTTAATCTTTTTTGTCTTTTTGGAACGATTTAAGCTCATCAGCATCTGCCTAGCGTTTTCCCAACCTTGTTGGGGTCGGGTTCCAATCTAAACAGATACTCCTGAATAACAGTATTTTACATGAAGCGACTGCATATTTTACCTTCACAAACCAGTAACTGGGTAATACGATACTCCTTGGTTACTGGTTATCAGACTTTTGGGCTTTTAACTACCCGTAACGACTGTTAAAGATCTACAAATGATAGCGGGGACCGACGGCTTAACGTGCTTTCCGAGGCAGCGATACTTTACCAGCACGACAAGAACTGTACATTTCGTGATGAAAAAACTGGATTATGTCTCATAGTCAGTTTTGTCTGGTGGTATATTTAAATAGCCCCTGAGGGTTGAATTAAGTAGCGCTCTCTCAATACCTATCAGAAACATTACACAATTCCATTGTATTTTCCAAGCGTGAAGAATTTGCATTGCCACTAGTTACAGTATTAATACTGTTTAGTCATCTTTCAGGCGATTTAATTTACCCTTGTAAAGGGTAACGACACACAATAATTAATAATAATCAGTTTTCTACGCATGAACCCAAACAAGCTGAGTAAACCATGATTTTCGAAACCCAAACTTTACCCTGACCCTTTCCCAAAGTTACGCCACGTTAATACCAGTCACTTTATTATGTTAGCTACATTTACTAAAATCCCTGACCTACCCCAAGTAATTAAATCTACGTGACCTCCCTAACCGGACAGAAGATAGTTTGAGTCCCGGTAAAGGATATTGGATAATTTTTTATCCCGATATTCACACGGGATCGAAAATTACGCGTGTGAAACCGCGGAGCGCTGTTAGTATATTATATTTTTACTTGATTTGGTTTTATTGGTGTTAAATAATATACCACATTAAATATACAAAATACGCCCAAAAACACTTGTCTTTTTTGCATTCGTTTTTCATTGATATTTTTATCGATCAAATATTTATACCAACCTCTTTTCCCTGGTTGAGGCTACACTTGCATGTGTGCGTTCAGTGACTGTATCTATACTTTCTAGTGCCCGCCCCTTTTAAGCAAATTGTGTACAACAAGATAGCACTAAAGTGTTACGCCTATTTTCTTACGTGTGTGCCAAAAAAGCATCACGTGTGCCGTATCTATTCCTTTTGGTTTTGTGTGAGTTTCAGGAGTGGAAAAAAGGTGGCGACATTAGAACTCGAACAAATAATTAGAGTGAAGGCATATCTCTCAGATATCCATGATCACATTACACGGGATTTCGCCGCGAGGCGAGTTTGATAGAAAACCACCCGTTTCATTACTCCTTGAGCTCAGCCCGGAATATCATCTGATGGGAAAATATGAATTTTAGTGATGGAATAGTAGATTGTTTGCCAAGGGAGCAAACAACTATTTTGAAGGCGAGAGCGTTTCGCTGCGAGAACTTCAAAGTACGTCACTTGAGCTTAAAATAGTGTTGCTCCCGAGGTGGACACTCTACTTTTTATCACCCTCTATGAAAAAATAAGTAAGTGCAACTTATGAATAAGAATAGTACGTTTCTATATTTACGTTCAATTACTTGAGGAAGACATACTCATTTTTTTATAAAACTAAGTAAAATCCTAATTTGATTCCTTCAAACGAAAGCAGAATGCTTTTCGCGCGTTTTTTTATTTTTTCACAACTTTTTTTTTGATTTGGCTCGCGCACGTTTTTCATTATCATACAGCCTGTTACTTGTTCATGCAACGTTTATAATTGATCTCTTTGGTGATTGGAACTTTTACTAACAATATCCACATTCCAAATTTAAATCACTTTTAGTCCCTAGGGATTAAAGAGCTACTTTAGTCCCCGTTTACGAAGAACACACTAGCGCTTTTTGAATAGATGTGATAAAAATAAATATGTGTAAACTGTTCCACGAATAGCACCTGTCCAAAATTTTGAATTGGTGCCGCTCGCTCAGGTGCCGTTCAAACATCGCTTCTTGAAGTTGTAATAGTACCAGGCTCACAAGTTCACGAAGAAATTCTATAGACAAGTCAGCAAGACAGCGTCTATATGACAAACTTGGTAGAAATCCTCGATCGCTCTATTACTCCTTGAGCTTGGGTGTCGAACTTCCGTCAGAATATATGAATTTGAATGATGTAAAAATATTTGCTTCTGTTCAGCAGTGCAATTGGAAATCTGAGTATTGTTGCTGAATTTTGTTTGACTTGATCTCGGCTTTTGCAAGCTTCTTTGTGCAGTAAACTATGTAGATAATAACTACAGTTCCGTGAATGACAGACTAACTATGAGCATGAACATAATATTTTACAAATAAACAGCTAGCAGCTGTCGTTTTTCTCCAGTGTATAAGAGGGGTTTTTTAATCTAAATACAGAGCTAATAAACCATTAACAGAAACCTAGTTTCCACGCACAAAATAATACATCATATAGGTACCCTACCCACATACATACTCCTAAACAAGTCATGAAAAGTACCAGGCTCACAAGTTTGCGAAGAGCTTCAATAAACAAGCTTGTATCCTCTAGCATCCAAGACATTAGTCACAAAGCCGTGTTTTCCCGCGCAATGGTCGAATATTTTTTCAACAATGGGCCCAAGGGAAGTGGCTGAAGGGCGAACAAAGGCTTTTGTGCCATCGCCTTTGCATCTCTTTCACTTTTTAAATATACATTACTCGGCCATGTTTTAACACGGCATTGATTTCACGAAAATGTTAGGTAATCTTTGTGAATTAAAATGGATGAATAGAGATCTTTTTCAGTGCCTTTTAAGTTAATAACCCTGTCCATTAGGTACCAACTAATTTCGGTTTTACGTTCTGCTGAAATATGTAGTTTTCTAAGAAATCATGTTAGCACAGCTAACAGAATAGTGATCGGATTATATAAAATTTTAAACGGTTGTTTTTGTGCCTTCAACTATTGCCTATCACCAATCATTCTGTCTAGTTATTACTTATGTTATACTGTTGGCAGTCAGTCCATAAAGGCACTCAAATATTATGGGCCATTCTCAGCAAAAATGAGGAATGACACTGAAAATTGTGAAAACATGAAACCAGACTTTAAAATATGAAATGTGTTAACATACAAAATCTCTTACGATGTACACCTTCCTCCAAACTACAAGATTTGTATGTATCCAGACAACCCAGTAAATGAATAATTCCAATTTATAACCAACCTTATCTCTATGAAGTAAAGCAGAGAATCCTTTACGTGTCTTGTATATTCAAGCGAAATACCTTAGGACGCCGAACGTAGTGTTAAAGGCCCGATTTATGAACATATTAGGTTTTATGCTTGCCTGGTACCTGCGATTACGGCGTTGTACTATTGTTTGTACTTGTTTGTGTACTTTTATTATGTACCAGAATTTACATAAAAAAATTGGAACTCTAAGAAAGTGGAGGTGTAGTGATTTTTTATGAAAGAAGGAATAATATTGTCATACTCAGACCCGCTCCAGCTTCGCACGGTTTTTACGACTTGACAGAACATTGAGATTTTTCATTATTGTATGTAAGTTTAATATTAATGTACTAAGTATACACACTCCAAACGATGGTGAAAACCGCAACAAAATCCGTTGCGTAGTTTAGAAGAACAACGCGGTCACATTAGGGTCACATATATAGACACGAAAATCGACCTTAAGTCATCATCATCTGCCTAGCCTTTTCCCAACTATGTGGGGGTCGGCTTCCAGTCTGACCTGATGCAGCAGAATATCAGTATTTTACATAGAGCGACTGCCTATCTGACCTCCAAAACCCAGTTTCTGGGTAATGCGATACCCCTTGGTAAGACCGGTTGTCAGACTTTCGGGCTTCTGACTAGCCGTAACGACTGTCAAAGATCCACGAATGACAGCCGGGACCAACGGCTCAACGTACTTTCCGAGGCATGGAGGATTCTCGGTATGTAAAGATGGTAAAACATCCACAGACCAACCGTAGATTAACCTGATCGATCAACCTGTGCGGCTGTTATTATTTAGCCACGGGCCACTCGATTCGAAAACGATTAATGTGCAAAAGTAGGCGAATTTAAAGACTCTATGTCGACGAGCGGCACAAGCGGTACTTTTAAATTACAAATAATTTTTTATTGTTATATTTTTCTGATTAATGGCCACTAGCCCTACCCATGTGTTAAATTAATGTCGCCATTATAGCGTCTCGTTGTATTATATTTTACTCTTTGTTATTCCATGACTCCCTTACTAATAAACGTTGTGTAGCGTCTGTAGAGTTACACAACGCTTTGTCTTCTTCTTTCGAAAGTCAAATTACTGACGACTGAAAGAGAGATATGGTGTGTAACTATTCATTTGTTAAAATACGATTATTATTAAGGGGGTTACTAAAAACATGACAAACACAAACGCTTACAACCTGAACATTTAAACAGAACTTCAGTAATTACCTTCCACAACACAATACAAATCGATAAAGAACATTCTTTTACCAATCGACTCAAATCGAATATAAAAAGGCGATTCGCAAAACACGAGACCGCGGGCTTTGAAATACTTTTAAAGTATAAAAAAGTTTCTTTTGTTGGGTCATAGTGGGGAAAGGAATAACCAACGAAATACAGACCACAGAGTAGATAAAGTATGTACAGAAGACAATTTAACGAAACTGGAGCACGCACAAAAAAATACAGGTTTTTGAAGTGAAAACTTTTTTAGGCGCGTTGGCCATTTTTTGCGATGGGAAAAACCATTGATTGAACTCGCGCCACTGTCACCGTAAGCGAATCCGCGCGTGTTTTGTTTACAAGACGATTAAAAAAATGCCTGCTTCGGATGTGTTCGGCTGTCCTCGGGATGTACTCGGTTTTAATGTATATCTGATATGTCAGTGAGTAATGGCAAAGTATTCTGCGGTGCTATTCTGTAAAAATCTCACCGTGAAAACTTAGGTGGAGTGAGCTGTCAATATTGTCAATTCCTAGCGAAAACAAACTCACTTCACCTAAGTTTTCACGGTGAGATTTTTACAGAATCGACCGGCAGTGTCACAGCAGTGGGAACATTATAGGCTGATTACGATGATCATGATGTACAACTAATCATCTGTACCTATCTATTCTGTGTACAGACGCCAGCACATCAAGCTACTACAATCTGTCAAAATTCTTTAATAGATTTTCAACTTTATCGCTAACGCATAAGGTTCAAAGTTGATTGGTAAAATTTGACTGTTTCGGGTAGCTTGATGTGCTGGCGTCTGTACAAAAGACTGCAAACTTCGATATAATCGATTGAAAGTTTAAATCGAATTCGAGCAATCTATTCGGCAAACAATAAGTCAGTGTAGCCATCGAGTTGTTGTGACAAACTAACCGACTATCAACGACTTTGGTAGTTGTGGGATTAATATTTACAGTTGAGATTTGTAGCGATCGATTTGGGATTGAGTAGTCTGTTGTGGTTTGTGATGTTTGAAGTCTATGGCTATTCTCTTTGAATTGGCGTTTATGGCAGGTTTAGCTAGGAGTACAGTCCGTTTATGATACAAGTTTAGGCTTAGTTTAGGCACCAGTCTCCCACAAATAAACATAGTGATCTTTTTCAATTAATTTACATTTGTTAGTTTATAAGTATTATTTGTGGAAGAAAAAATAAACATTATTATTATTATTATAGTTATTTTACTTCTGGTAGCAGCAACCTAAAACAAACCTTATTGTAACGAGGATAAAGAACACTGTGATATTGACAGACTTGTTAGTGGCATAAAACCAACCTTATTATAACGAGGATAAAGAACACTGTGATTTTGACAGTGATGCAAAATCAGAGGTAAACTGGACTTTCTCTCACCCAGCCTCTGTGCCGATCATGCTATCAAGATTAACAACAATAATGGCTGAACCAAATAACATTGAAATAATGACTATATAGACTATAGACTATACGTTGGGCCAAAATTCGAAATCCCGAATCACTTTATTCCGAATTAACCTTATCCCGAATCACGCTATTCCGAATGAACGCTATCCCGAATCATGTTATTCCGAATGAACGCTATCCCGGAATACCTTTTCTTTTAAAATAAATCTTGCATCCGACATAGCATACTGAAACGAATTTGTTACTCAGTTATCAAGGTCTTGCTTCGAACTAGGAGTCAATTTTTCACGTTTTTCAATTGTTACCGCGTGCATAATGGTGGCTATTTGTAACCAGGATACCAGGGTTTCATAAATGTAGAAGAGATTTGTTTGTTAGAGGCCGCTTCAATATTTTTAATTTATACATTGAATTTTAATTATTGTTGCAAGGGTTGTTGATTAAGAACATTTTCGAAATAACTTATTTAAAAAAAGATAACTGGAAATCTCTGTTTCTATGGAAAATTTAAAATCGGTCTAAT
This sequence comes from Luperina testacea, assembly GCA_927399505.1. Taxonomy (NCBI): domain Eukaryota; kingdom Metazoa; phylum Arthropoda; class Insecta; order Lepidoptera; family Noctuidae; genus Luperina; species Luperina testacea. Next base: position 5,794,804 of record OV656777.1, on the reverse strand, counting down.
TTAGATGTAACACTATTTTTCGAAAATGATCTTATGTAACTTTTTAGACCTTTGTATCCTGCTTATGCGTATGATGTTTTATTAAAATCGGTTGATTAATTTGGAAAAACAAGGGCTTAAAAGTTTGTATGAAATGCCGTACGTCGTAAACGCTCTTAAGGAGCTCAACGAAGCTAATGCTCAGATAACCTAGGGCCACATCACAATCTAAGAGCTTTTCCTTCAATACTTTTAACTAACAGCTACTCCTCCAACCAAAAATTCAAACATTTCAAAGTCAAAGTCAAAGATTTAGACTGATCTGATTTGGACAGATTTTTTTTTTTGACTTTTTTTTTTTAGATTTCATTCTCATTACCCACCCACTTTTCTTCAGAATTCAAGAACAGATGTTTCATTGCATAATTCACAGACTTGTACGAAACAAAATTCTAGGGCGAGCTCGCGAACACTTGAATTGATAATGAATTTAGAAATATTAGTTTTTATAGCAGTAGGCGCGGAGAACAAGAAGTTATTCTAGAAGCTTAGATATACTGAGCGAGCGAAGTGAGGAACCAGTAGGGAAAAAGTGCGTTAAAAATTAATGTGAGAAATATTTTAACGCTTTTTGGTACTGTGTAATGTCAACCTGTCTAGGCTTTTCCCAAATATGTTGGGGTCGGCTTCCAGTCTAACCGGAGGCAGCTGAATACCAGTATTTTACATGGAGTGACTGCCTATCTGACATCCACAACCCAGTAACACGATATGGGTAATACGATAGAATAGAATAGAATAGAACGATACCTCATGGTAAAACTGGTTGTCAGACTTTTGGGCTTCTGAGGACCTGTAACGACTGCCAAAGATCTACTAATGAAAGCTGGGACCAACGGCTTAACGTGCTTTCCGAGGCACGGACGGGTCTTGATATATGTTTTATAAGATCCAAAATGGTTTTTAAAAGAATCAAGCGCGCTATTCTAATACCATTTTTAAAAACATTTGGATTTCACTTAAGAAAAGGCGTTTACGCTAAGTGCCGAAAGATTTCCTTTTACTACCAAAATGAAAAGCTTATAAAAGTGCGGTAAGTATAAAGAATCTGTCTGAAATTTGTGTTAAGCGAAAAAAACATTCAGAAAGTTGTTACCTTATACAAAATTATATTACAAAACTGTCTTTTCTTGACCTACTTAGGGCTGATTTTTCCATCGACAGATAACTTTTATTCGGGGAATAAAATTGACGTTTGACAGTTTTTGTATGAAATTACTATCAACAAAGCTTCAAAACTATTCCTCGAATAAAGTTATCAGATGAGTGAGAAATCAGCCTTAAGCTACCAAAGTCCTATTCATAATTTAAAATTAGAACAAAGTTTACTTCCACCAACTTAAATACCGTATGGTTTAGGTTTCTGAACCTAAACCATACGGTATTTTTTGGAAACTTCTGTTGTATCGTATTACAGTACCCGGCGATAAATATTGCACATCAACCTTTTTACACAAAACCGTTTTATACAAAGAATAAAAATAATTATCAAAAGAAGCAAATCATAATTGTTTTAACAGCTCCTAATAGATACTGGACTGTTTGTATTTCGTGCGACAGAGATAACGCTCTACGAAGCCGAAATTAGCCGATTGTCTCTTTCCAAAGGTCGATGTGCAATATTTATCGCCGGGTACTGTACATATTTTCTAATTGATTTCACCTAATAATCTGAGATGCCATTCATTACGGTTTTGTTGTTTATAGCATTATCAGCCTATAATGTTTTTTTTTTTTCTGGGACACAAGCCTCCTCTTGGTGAGAGAGTGTGGGCTATAATCTACCACGCGGGCCCAGTGTGGGTTGGTAGTTGTCACATGTCTTTGAATTGTTGGTTCTAGGATATGCTGGTTTCTTGATAGATGCGCGGTAAACACTGCTTGCGCGATGCAGGATTTAGCGTGACGTCAGTATGATGTGCAGTTTGCATGTAGATGTAGATGCCTCCACAATGTCATTATGGACACAAATAACGATAATTATTTAAGGTTTATCGTAGCACCGATCAATATTTCAATTATGTTAAGAATCTGGGGGCCTAAAAAGGCCACTTTAGCAGAATCATAAAAGGATAACATTATGAGTCATAATATGGTGAAGACATATCGTGTTTTTCTTTTTTCGCTGCACTACGTAGGTATAATAAAAGAGATTGGGATTGGATTTGGATTGGATTGATTGGTATTTTAACACAGACAAAAAAAAAATAACTGAAAAATCCTTCACCAATGGGATTTGATACGATTAACTTAACAGTTAACTGTCCATTATGATTCATAATGTTATACTTTTATGATTCTGCCAAAGTGGCGTTTTTAGGCTCCCAGATATCCTGTAGATACATCGAAGGTTCATCAGTTGAGGGTAGATTTTATTGTTACTAAGTGAGGTGATTATGTCAAAACTACAATGTAGTAATTCCACACATATGCAAATAATAATTAACAACTTCGATAAAGAGTTAATACTTAACTATTCACAGCACAAAAAGTGAGTCTTCCATAAAGACTAATAGCACAACAAATTAACGAGAGTTTTGGGCACCCTTCAACTTTGGAGCTCGTTAGCTCTTTGTTAATTTTGTTTAATAATTAATTGTGCCATAGTACTGAGACGTGGTGTAATGTTTGGTTAAGGGATGGGGCTCACTGTGGGGTGAGCGATGTTGAAAGTCACTGAGAAGAACCATGAATTGGTTGGAGGAGTTGTGGACAACGTCGATTCGATGGACTTAGCTTTCGATGAGAAGAGCTCCTGGGTAAATAATAACAGCCGAACAAGTCTATCAATCAGGTTAAGCTACGCTTGCCGCGACTGGTCTGTTGATGGGTGACCATCTTTACATACCAAGACCCCTCCGTGCCCCGGAAAGCACGTTAAGCCGTTGGTCCCGACTGTCATTCGCAGATCTTTGACAGTCTTTACGGAAAGTCAGAAGCCCGAAAGTCTGACAACCAGTCTTACCGGGTATCGTGTTAACCAGTAACTGGGTTGTGGAGGTCGGATAGACAGTCGCTCCATGTAATATACTGGTGTTCGGCTGCATCCGGTTAGACAGGAAGCCGATGCCAACATGGTTGGGAAAAGGCTATGATGATGGTTTTGATGTTAGAAGTCCAAAAGTTTACTGAACCTTTACAGGCTAGTAGGATGCTGATTTGTCAGGCTAACAAGTTGCCATAAGTAAATGTTTTTTTTGATAGCCTCTGTTGTGTCCCACTGCTTGGAAAACTCTCGTTCTTCCATCTATACCTCTCTTTTTTGTGCGATCGCTGGCCATGTTGACCCCGCAACCATGAATAGATCGTCATACCATCTTTGCCGCGGTCTACCTGGACGACGGCGACGATGTCCTCTAAGTAAATGCATATCTAAGTAAAATCTCTTTGAGGTTGATTAGAGCATTTTTTCTAAACGCCTCGAAAACTCATTTATTTTATTGATACATTGACGCTTCGGGGGTTGCGTTACAATTGAGTAGATCATTAATAATTGTGAGTCATAAGACTACGCTCGATAGGTTGCAAGATCTTCTTTGTGAAAAAGAAATCCACATTAGCAGGAGAATTTATCGTTGAAATTAATAACGCGAGCACAAAATTGGTCTTTTTTTACAAGCTTTTATTTAACTTGCCTTGTTAGTTAGTTAGTATGTATGAGTCAAATCTTGCAAGCTGTATTAGAACCACTTCCTCTTATCCTACAGATTTGAAATTTTACACGTTGATTCTGTTTCGAAGAAAATGCATTTTTATAAAACATGATCTGATTCTGCACCCAGAATTGGCTCCAAACGAAGAAAATCCTTAACGGTCAGACACAATTTTGGCCTTAACAGCACAGACACAATTTTTTTTCTCTATATAGTGTGTCCAAGTCTTTACTTGCGGTAACTAAAATAATTTAACTTTATACGATTTAACGAGGACCAGGCATGCATAAGTAATAGCCTGGCTAGAGAAATAACTTTACTACCGCAGCTGTGGGTATGTACATTACGTTTTTTTTTTGTTATTTTAATAATTAATAGTGTATTAAGCATGAGCAAAATCAGCCTGTAATGAAGAAGCCTGTAATGAAAATCAGCATGATTCCAGTGTAAGAAAGAGACGGAGCTATATATGACCGATAGCACCATCCCTTTTTCGCACTGGAATCATGATGCCATTCATACTTAGTAATACGACACCTGAACTCCTTAACTTATAGTGTAAATAAATAAGATTAAGTACTCACGTTGTCAGTATATCGTAGACGGTGTACCGTGCGAGGTAGGAGTGCGTGTGAATCTTGCGCACATTTTGAGCGAGTAGAAGGAACCGACGGTCGGCGGACACGGAGAACGAGGCTGGCTCTAGCACCCTCTGAAACAAATGATAGGGAATAAGTATGGGTTATCACGCCATCGTTTTTTCTTATATATCACATGGCTGCTATGGCCCCGTTCAAGATCTCGGGCGATGAGACTTGCAACGCGACTTGCAACGCCACTTGCGACTGCGAGTTGCAACGCGACTAGCGAGTTGCAACGCGACTTGCGAATTGCAACGCGGCACAGTAGATTTTATCAATCTTTTTTCGAAGGCAGTTAAAAACGTAGAACCTACGAAATGAGGAAAATATTTCTTTACCATTGAAATTAATCTCATAAATTGACAGACGATCAAATTTTTTATAACGAACCGTATTAAAACTACTGGAATTATAAAATAATCTTCAAAAATCCCAATAAAGTTTCACAATCACAGTTTAAATTTGCAGTTTGACAACAAAGCAATACCCTACTGAATTCCTTACACTGTGTCAACATTCACCCGTAATTCGCATGTCATTCGACATGCGATCCCCATATTAGAGAGTAGTATCGAATTATACGCCATATTCGATACCAGGAAACGAGAACCGATGCCTACGCATATAAAGAGCATCGTAAAACAGGTATCGATGTTATCAAATTGGATTGAATCGATTCTCGTGGTCGTGTGCGGTAATATTGTTATGTTATTTATTTGTCTTGAAGGTTGTTTTGTTTTATGACGATTTTGAGTAGACTCCTTTATGGTTATGTCATCCTGGTATATTTGTTGTTGTTCATTACGGTTCAAGAGAGAAATGACTGACTATTACTATGATGTTGTGATTGATACAGTCATCTATAACAGAAGGCAGTAATACAGCTTCTTGCTATGGCTCTTCGGCACCCTTGAGGGTGGAAGTTCCTCCATCATAAGTCACTCACCCATGTTTAGATTTGTTTATAGACTCCTTATCTATCGATACTAATACATTCTATACATAATAAAGCTGAACAGTTTGTTTGTTTTATTGTATGTTTGTTTGAACGTGCTAATCTGAGAAAGTAGCAGTCGGATTTGAAAAAATCTTGTTTTTGATAGTCAATTCTGAGCTTATCAATTCTTGAGGAAGGCTATAGGCTATGTAACATCACGCTATGACTCTTAGGAGTAGAGCAAAAAGGAAAAAGTCAGAAAGAACGCTAAGCAAAAACGAAGTACTCGTAATAGCACGGGCAGGTGATGCGATGTGACGGGATGGGTCCGAGGAACAAGGAACTTCGAAGGCAGAAGCTAGTCTTTCATATATGTAAGAAGATAAGATAGTTTTGGACCCAACAAGTGGCGCTTCGTGCGAAACAGGGGCGGATCGTTAGTTTATTATAAGGGGTCAACTCAGTATCCGCCATAAGTCTACCTAATAAACTGACAACTAAACTAAGGTAATCGAATCAGGTGGTGGTGAAACAGACTGTCATTATAATCATTATTTATACCTATACCTATTTCCGGCAATGTACTGCTGGCGTACATTGCCGGAAATAGGCCTGGCAACCAATCGCACCATTGACCTCACCATTTATCCATTTAAATCGATCATCGCTGCTTTCGTCCTATCAGTGAGTCCACTACCCCCTTAACATGAACCCACCAAAAACATTTCATGTAAAATGTTGCCAAGACGACCACATAAGGTTTGCCCTGTGAAAAAGATATCAGATCTCATGTAGAGCAAAGCTTCTGAATCTACACGGCCTAACTCTACCGACCCTAACTTCACAAATTCTACATATCAGTAAAAATATATGGCTTCGCCGTTTTGCTACCCTCGTGGAGGTGATGCGAATATTTAGATTCTGAAGTAAGTAACGACCGACGACGGACCGTTATTGGTTAACATTAAGACTTGTATCTTTACCAATAATGAAGCAAAGACATCATAGCTTTGCATAGAAGACCCTCCCATATGGAAGTAGCTATCACAGAGAAAATTTGCTTACGAATTTATTTATATGCCCATATGCCCATTTGGCAATAAAAATGCTACCATTATTGGTAACAAAAACGATTCGTTTTTTTGAAGTGAAAACTTCTTTAGCGGCGCTGTGTACTTTTTTTGGAATGGGTAAAAACTTCTAAATTCGCGTCAGGTCACGTGACCCTGATCGAAAATTCGTAAGACGTAAAACGTAAGACAGCGCCATCTATGCACATCGGGAAGAACTACGAGGGCCTCGCGTACTAACTACGTAGTTCATCCAACAACGACGAGCGCGTTGTTGAGGACAGCGCCATCTATGCACATCGGGAAGAACTACGAGGGCCTCGCGTACTAACTACGTAGGCCTCGCGTACTAACTACGTAGTTCATCCAACAACGACGAGATGGCGCTGAACCACGGATATATAACTGACGACGAGCAAATCTGAATAAATTCCTTTCACGAGAAGAATAAACCAGTCACTTTGGTCATCATACCTGATTTGCAAAAAACCCTATAAAATAAGGAACACACCTTAACACGCGTGTTTTGTTTATAAGACGATTCACAAAATACACTCGTAATTGTTCAAGTTTTCACTTCTGTCGGCACTACCGGAGTGCCAGTGTTTTTTTGTTATAGGAACCGATTATTAAAAAGTAGACCTTCAGAACAGTAACTGGCTATAAACTTAAATAAGATGAAACGTAATAAAAAAAGAAAAAGTCCCATTACGTCACAGTCTCACCTAATAAGCCAGGTGCGATTTGTTATTGTCAATGGTGGAGACAGAATTGAAGCAGAAATCTTCATTAGCAACCATCTGGGGGAATTTAGCTAACACAAATTTACTACGACAGAAAGAGGATCGATTGGTTTTAGTATTTTTACGAGGACTCCATTGGATAGTCTATTTCTTTTAGGTTTTGGAACAGTATTTTTTGTTATTGGATTTTTATTGGTTCGAGAAAAAGAAAAAAAGAAAGAAAATTCGTTTATTCTGCACAAACAAAACGCACATTACAAAAAAAGACATAAAAATATACACATACAAAGTAGCCAAATCCTCAAATTCAGGCATATAAAAAAGTTGTCAATTTTGTCCATTGCTTGATGTCAGGGCCAGGGACCAAAGACCAATACATGAGATAAGACCAATACATGAGAGACACGAGGCTTGTGAGAAAATCTTGTGGGTTAACGTTATCATGGGATATAATTGTGTCGCATTTTAAAAGGAATATTAAGTGTAGCAAGGTCAAGTCTTTCCGAGATTTTCATAGTGGTGGCTAGAGAATTTATGGAGAACCTAATATAGAAGGAGACAAGAACATTTTTATTGCTTAAGTACAACACTTTCGGAAGTTTTTCAGCACAGCTACGGCAGTAGATTGCGGTAGATACATATCTGTGGTAAGATGGTTCAGGTAATTAACAATAAGAAATATACCAGGATAACATAACCATAAAGTAGATATGGTAGGTAACCGATACGGTAGGTAGGTAGCTGTAGTAGCTTCTCCTGAAGAACCTCGCCTAAGAACCCACCGTGATATGTTTGGCTTTGTTGTATTTCCATTTGAAAGGTATTAGTTATGTATAATTACTGGCTCATAAGACATTTCAGCATAAGAAACTGTCTTAAAGTGTCTTAAGTCTGTTTGCATTGCACTAGGTTATGCGGGTTTTAAACAGGTGACTGTAGCGTAAAGGACTTTTCTTTTTTATTACACAGTTCTGTCGACTGTCTAAAAGGCAATTCGGCTAGGCCACAGGTGACTAAAATCGCAAACTTCAAAGTACAGCCGGTTTCGACATTTGTCGTGCGGCGACAGGTCACATGCGGTGGAAGACTAAAATCGACCATGAAAATGCTCAGGCGATCGCCCGCCGCATGAAGGTCGCCGTTTTGATGCAAAATGAACTAGTCACCTGAGATTTTATCGACCTGTGTATATGGGGGTGGCGATACGGTTTGTGTGGCGATTTGGTAAGCGACCAGCCGCACGGCTGCACAAAATCGACGTGCACGCATAGCATGACCATCATAGAAACGTGTCGGTATCTATTCTTCTGTCGACAAAATCTATTTCTATGGCGGTCATGCTAAGCGTGCTAGTGAAGGTAAATCGACCTAGTGTTGGTAAATCCTCGCATTAGTATCAAATGGATGCCCCAAGATGAAAACAAAACACGACACACGAGATGAGATGCTTTTTTTCATTTTTTTTTCAGGATGGGAAATCATCATATGACCCCCTCCCGCTCTGGGTGAGATGAGCTTATACCACGTTTCCGCACCAACTTTGTCAAACAAGAAGTACCTAAGTAAAAGTAAATTTCTACTTAGGCATCTCATTACCATTCTTTTTCAACTATTCCTTGACAACCTGAGGAAGAGAACGAAATTAAAAATGTTAACAAAGTCCTTCCTCGGCTTAAGGCCTAAGCAAACAGAAAATATTCAATTAGGAACAACCAAGGTAACTTTTAATGTGAAAGCCTTAAGTTCGAGTGGCTTGTTACACGAGTACTTCGTGGAGTAAGCAGAGGTGGTGGGTTATAATTTTTCTGGATATTTGACAATTTATGTATCAGTAAGCTGTTAATTTGGAATCCTAATGTACCACCGGTTGACGTCATTACGTCAACGGCGGCTGCCGCTGAAAAACAGCGCTGGGGTTCTGTCTCTCATGGGTTCGTAGCATTGTGTTGAGCGATGGCCTTTTTGCGTGGATGAGACGATTATTATTTATTACTAGCTGCGGCCTGCGGTTTCACCCGCATAAATTTCGATCCCGTGGGAATATCGGGATGAAAAGTAGCCTATATGTTAATCCAGGGTGTCAGCTACCTCTATACAAAGTTTTATCAAAATTGGTCCAGCCGTTTGCGCGTGAAGAACCAACAAACATATACACACACACACACACTCGCAAACTGTCGCCTTTATGATATTAGTGTGATAAATATCAATTTAGGAATCTATTTTGAATCCGATAAATGTTTAGTCTTGCGTATTTTCTTTGTGATCAAAGATAGTACCAATTAGTAGGTAGGTACCCACATTACAAAAGCCTGTCATGCTTATAAATTTGATTATCGCGTTTTGAAATAAGCAGATTCCAGTTGTCACTTGCTATAAATTAATAACTGTTGTCCTAAACGATCGTCTAATAAAAGCGATCTTTAAGCTTTATTATCGAAATTTTTTTGACCAGCAACTTCGTCGGCCCTGTGTCCTGTGGGATTAATGAAAAATCCTCATTCCTTATCTGTATCATAATATCTGCCTGTATCACTTCTGTGTAAAATTTCAGCTGTCTAGGTTCAAGGGGTTGGGCTGGGCGTTAGTGAGTCTGTCAGTGAGTGAGTGAGTGAGTCAGATTTTTCTATGTGTACCATAACATAGCGAAGGCCTCGTGGCTAAATAAAAACAGTCGCACAGGTCAATCGATCAGGTTAAGCTACCCTTGCCGCGGAAAGCACGTTAAGCCGTTGGTCCCGGCTGTCATTCTCAGATCGTGACAGTCGTTACGGGTAGTCAGAAGCCCGAAAACCGACAACCAGTCTTACCAAGGGGTAGCGTATTACCCCGTAACCGGGTTGTGGAAGTCAGATAGGCAGTCGCTCCATGTAAAATGATGATATTCAGCTGCTTCTGGTTAGACTGGAAGCCGACCCCAATATAGTTGGGAAAAGGTAGATGATGACCATAACATAGCATAATCAGCCTATAAGGTTCCCACTGCTGGGACACAGGCCTCCTCTCTGTGAGAAGGAGTGGGCAGTAATCCACCACGCGGGCCCAGTGCGGGTTTGTGGATGTCACATGTCTTTGAATTTATAGGTTCTACGACGTGCCGGTTTCCTCACGACGTTTTCCTTTACCGAATTGAGAATTTCATTTTTATATTAAAAAAAAACCTTAAACTCAAACTCAAAGCGTTTATTTCAATTAAACCTTGTACAGGCACTTTTGAATTGTCAAAATTAAAATAGTCCGTCAGTTAGTCAGAAAGTTGAAGCTAGTTGCCCATTCCAAAACGTAGATCTCTATGGAGAAGAACGGGCAAGAAACTCAACTTAATTTACCCAAATTATCTTAACAACCTTGCACAAGTCATCTAAGTAATAAATCAACAGTAAAGGTAGGTAACATTTTTGTTTCGTATGTATCGGTAGGTACTTATTTTGGTTGTTAATACGAACAGATTCACTCTGTTCCCCATTCTAGTTTAAACTGTATTAAGGCTCCTTCAAATAGGCGCGACACGCGATAAAATCTCACGCGACACAAAGGCACCGCATGTCGCGAAACGAGCGGTGCCTTTGTGTCGCGCGCGATTATATCGCGTGTCGCGCCTGTTTGTAGAAGCCTTTACGGTGGAACAGTCTTCCTCGTTCTCTACAAATGAACTTATAGAAGTTATATGTAAGTTCTATTGAATTTAATTTTGGATTTTCGTGGTAACCGACACTGACAACTGGGAAAGCTAATCGGCATTTAAGACGACTTGAAATGCCATTTTTTGATGGGGGTGAGGCGTTGACAAGGGATTGAAGGGGGTTTTAAGACCGTGGCTAAAAAGGTTAGGATTTTTAGCCCATTATAAAAGGAACGGACTGGGTACTTAGAAACATTTATGATGAAATTTTTGATATAGATCAGATATTTCATCATAAACAACGTTTTACGAATAAAATCGGGTGCCTATCAAAAACTTGAAGAAAACGAGATTATAAACATTTTTAATGGATTTCCAAAGAATGGGCGAACGTCAGAAGAGAATTATTATACGATTTTAGACGAATTAACAATGATGAAGTGATGGGAAAAGTTTTTTGTTATTCAATACTTTGCTGTCATTTTGTTTTAAATGATAAAATTAAAGTTAAAATTGTTTTGTTCATAAGAAATTAGGGTAAGCTTCCGCGAATCCCTGATTTAATGATGTTTTAAGAATAGATCTGATGGAATGCTTTTCTAGATTCTGTTATTCTGTTTTCACACATACATAACATCACGTCTGTAAACTATAGTAGATACATCCACATTTCACCATTCTTAGTTCCATGTGAAAAAAGAGAAAGTTAATAAAGAGTATTCTATCTATCTATCTATCTACCTATCATCTGCAATCGTGTATGACAACTTATATATTTCAAGTTATATGAAAACGGAGAGAATAGGTACTTAATTAAATAAGGGTATGGCACTATGAAGATAGAACAAATTAAATTGGGAACAAACCAAGCAACTATGTTGGGGTCGGCTTCCAGTCTGACCGGATGCAGCTGAATACCGGTATTTTACATGGAGCAACAGCCTATCTGACGTCCACAATCACTGGATTGTGGACTGGGTAATACGATAGATACCCCTTGGTAAGACTGATTGTTAGACTTTCGGGATTCTGACGACCCTTAACAAATGTCAAAAATACACGAATGACAGCTGGGACCAACAGCTTAACGTGCTTTCCGAGGCATGGAGGGGTCATGATAATGATAAAATGTTAAATGATTTTATTTAAGGTTAGGCATAGTATAGCTATAGTACACCCACATTGCGCCAGTTACGTTTAAGGCTCCTACAAACAGGCGCGACACACGATAAAATCGCGCGCGACACAAAGGCACCGCAAGTCGCGCAACGAGCGGTGGCTTTGTGTCGCGCGCGATTATGTCGCATGTCGCGCCTGTTTGTAGGAGCCTTAAAGTATATATTTTATGATATATATTATTATTTAAGATAAAATATACATAGAAGCTGTTGGTGTACCTTAATAAATAAATAAATAAACTTCAACTATGCCCGACGACCGTGATTACTTATTTATTTATTTATATAATTATACTTTATTGTACACCAGAAAACACATAACAAAAAAATAAGATTACGAATACAAAACATACAATGGGCGGCCTACTTATCTCTTTTGGCGACTGTACATACTACCAACTTCCATTTTTATGTAACAGAATAAGAATAATTTATTGGGCAATGTTTACAATAAAAAAATATAATGTATACTTACTGTAACTAGATTATTTAACAAAGTTATTTGTACAGTGATCCCAAAACTAGGAATCGCTTGTATCTTGGAGCCTGTATCTGAGAGAATTCGAGACATGTTTGCATTGACTTTATTTATTTCGTACACAAAACCCTCACCGTTCTCAAGAATAAAGAAAAAAAGAGTAAAGAAAAGAAAGAATGAAAATAAAGAAATAAATAGTAGAGAAAGAGAGTCCTTGAATATTTCCCACTAAATATCTGGCCATCTAGAATATACCGAAATTGGTCGCGTCTCGAACTTAAGGGGCCGGCGAACTACACATGCTAATATAATAATAAAATAATTTGTAAATTAAACATATTCTTAATGAAGTGTGTATTTATTCCGATAGGATTACAGAATATCTAGGTTCCCAAATATATATTTTGAAAGGACTCTGATATAAAGACGATATATGAAGAATTTCTATAGAAAAATTATTTTTCTCATGACTCGTCTTTAAATCAGTGTCCATGCAAAATATTATATATTTAGGAACCAAGATATTCCGTAATCCAATCGGAATAAATACACACCACATTAAGAATATATTTGATTTACAAATTATTTTGGTATTACGTTTGTATGCACTACGTATGCTCCGCCGGCCCCTTAATACTCGCTTCAATGAATCTCTCGGCGACTGTTAGCGCTATAACTTACTTCTTCAGTGGTCTGTGAGGATAGAAAACAAAGGAATAAGAAAGGCTAGTGTTATTGAGAGGGTGAGTTAGAGCTTAGGGTTTGTGGGTTTGTAGATAATGTATAATGGGTTTTATTCAGTTGGCCTAAAAGAAAACAAATACCCCAGTATTCGATTAGTTTCTGCTTTAAGAAATCTTGATTTTTGAAGTGAAAACTTCTTTAGCGGCGTTGTACACTTTTTTGTAATGGGTAAAAAATGTTAAACTCGCGTCAGGACACGTGACCTGATCGAAAATTCGTAAGACGGATGGCCGTAGCTGGTACCGCGCGTGTTTTGTTTTTTTGACGATTCACAAAATACACACGTAATTGTTCAAGTGGAACATAAAGGGAAGGAACAAGGATGGGTTTTAGTCAGTAAGAGTCTGACACTCCCTTCCGCTCCACCCAGAGCGGGAGGGGGTTATTTGATGATTTCCCATCCTGAAAAAAAAAATTGTTCAAGTTTTCACTTCTGTCGGCGCTCCCGGAGTGCCATTGTTTTTTTTTTTTTTTCTTAATATAACATCACGAATGCATTTCTCGAAAGGTTAGGCATAGGAGTAGCTATAGTATACCCACATTTCGCCAGTAATGTTTAAGTCCCATGTAATAGGGGGCAAGCCTATTGCCATCAGCCGGGCAGAAATCCAGACTCAGGGCTGCTACTGAGAAATTCCAAATGGAAAAATCCAATAAAACTTTTCCCGACCCGGGAATAGAACCCAGGAGCTCAGCTCAGCTGTGGCGCTTGCGACCTCTCAACCAACGAGACAGTCATTAATTACACAGACCGACAAAATTTGACGAACACTATCTTTTCCCAGAAACCAGACTATACTTTTCCGAAGGTTTTTGACGCGCTTAATTCGAATCTGGCCTGAAAATTGCTCTATCACGTCAGGGTTTCGTGATATCCTAACCTAAAAGTGCAAAAAATACCGTTTTTTCTCATTTTTGAGGTTATGTAGCACGGCCGATCCTATTTTCTTTCAAAAAATATTAATAGCGTCTCAAAGGACTAGTCTTTCTCTTTAAAATGACGTTGAGTTTACTCAAATATCTTTTTTTTTCGCTGAGAAATTGCATTTTGAAATTTTCCAATAGACTGTATGTGTATGCGTTCTCAAACGTAGAACAATCCACATACACGAAATTTTCAGATTTGAATTCAGCGCGTCAAAATCCTTCGGAAAAGTATAGTCTGGTTTCTGGGTAAAAAATTTGTCGGCCTGTGTTATTTATTGGTAAGTTAAGTATTGTACAGAAAAGAAGGACTAAGTATGAGCTAAGAAAAGGTGTTTTAGGAACATTGCTTGATCTGGCAACATCCATGGGGATGTGCCCTGTGCCCTGTGTGTCTTTCAAATGGTCGAAAGACACACAGGGCATAACAAGCCTATATGGGACAGCTTTAATTCAAATTAAAATAAAATTATTTATTAATCACAATTTGTACAAGAATAGAATAGACGGTGACCCCCAAACTAGGTCTTAGTCTCAACCCAAAAGTTAGAAATGATGATTCAAGCTACATTGTCAAAAGCTTTTTTTTTTTGTTATTTTTTTTTTTTTTTGAAATGGCTTTGCTCTTGACTCTAGTCTAGGTCAGAGATGACAGAGACAAAGTCTACGATGGCGTGAGCTCACCCAGAAGAAGCCTGTTCACTCTTACTTTGAAGAGATTCGGGTTGTGTGCACTCGGAAACACAAACGCAGGTAGAGAGTTACACTCTTTTGCTGAGCGCATTATAAAGGACATTTGAAAACGCTTAGTGCGAATTGGTGGAATAGCAACTAGGCAGGGATGGTAACTTGCAGTGCGTCTGGATGTCCGAAGGTAGAAGGGGGCCGGTGGAATGAGGACGTGGAGTTTGAAATGTTTTCTGATTCAGCTTTACTCCGTGACTGTACTAATGATGAAATTGGGCAGTGTGTCCAGTCGACTTATTCAAAATGTGATTAGGTCAACTGGACCCGCGGGTCCAGTTCGAGTGGGTCCAGTTGACCAAAGACTCTCGGTATATATTTACAAAAAACAACAAAGTGCTCAGAAAACTTCACAAAAAAGTACTACCACATGAATAAGTACTTGTAAAACACAAGATTTGCACAATATTACCAGAAAGTTTTATTTACATACAAAATTATACTTCTGCGGAACCACCCATTACACTGCCGAGACATAATTTCACTGGCATTTGCTCACAGTGTAATTGTATTGCGACCAGTACGACCACCGTCTCCGTTTGTTTACGTCTGTCAGTTGACTAGTGACAACCCTAGCTTTCAGCCTTTTGGACGTGTTTGTTTTAGTTACGTTGCGAGGATAGGGCTGGCAGTAATTGTTTTCAATTACGAATAGCTTGTTAACATTACGATACCTTTTTGCGACGTCTGTTAATCTGTTTTGTGTGTAGTAATAATGGAACCCCTCCCTCTGTCTGGAAGGGAGGAGGTGGGGGGGTGTTGTTCTTCTACCGACTTAAGTTTACAAGGGAACCCTTTTAACCCAGCTTGCAACACAAATCATTAAATTCGTTTAGCACAAAACATAATTTAAAATATCATTCTTTCTTTGTCATCTTCACACGATTGCCAGAAACAGAACGATATTCAATATTACCATTATCTGTGTGCGACGGGAGACCCATAGATATCCGTGGGAGACCCGCCTCACCATAGATATCCGTGCGCCTCACGCAGCGCTGAGTATGATAATAGAAAACAGCACGCCGCCGGGCGGGCGCCCGCTCTGTACCTACATGCTTAATGCAGCGGACAGCCCTAAAACTAATGAAATCACGGGCCATAGGTACTGCGGTAAATAATAGACAAGTGAGTTGCGATAAAATCATGAATTACAACATTTTGTTATCCACTGCTTGTAGACACCGCAATCATATATGAAAAAGATGCGCAAAATAAGCAGTAGACAACATGATGAAATTATCAGTTTTGTCGCATTATTTTTGAATCTCACTGGAAGAATGCTAATATTTCTTTCGTCTTGGCGTAAACTGAGAATTAATATTCTTTTTTCACGCGCGATTTGAAAATATTTCGCGGGTCGGATCAAAAGCCGGTCGAGCCGCATCCAGCCCGCGGGCCGGGCGTTGCCCATATGGTTTAGTGATAAATGTGCTTAAAGATTTGTGCTGCAAGCGGGCTGTAAAGTTCTTCAGCACATTCGTAGGTATTGTGAGCCCCAGTTGGGTGTCAATTAGACTTAAAATGGCATAAGAACCAATGGTAACCTTTACTTTTTTGCTGTAGTAGTGAACTATGGATCATGCAGAACATTTAAAACCCCATGCAATAGTTTTTTAAACGACTAATGGTTGCGTAAAATGTGTCTTGAAACTTCATCATTATGATCGGCTTAGTTCTACCCACTGCTGAATATAGGTCTCAGCTCTCCTTTGTGCTATGCTTTCCTGGTCTGTGCGAGTCTCATCTTGTGTCTTAATAAACTTAAAAGGCCCCAATCATTCAATCCAGAAGCTCTGTGCATCATCATCATCATCATTTTTATACATTATGGTTGTTATTTACTAACTACCTCACAATTTTTTATAAACTATGTGTTACGTGTATAAAACTAAGTTTTAAATTAGTTTTTAAGATTGCTTAAAATGTATCAACATCCGGACAAAGCTATTGAGGTTTTTGTGATGTTTAATGTTTGTATTTTGTTTAGTTCCTTAATTAATAAACAATAAAAAAAATCTAATTGACCTCAGAGTCGCACTCTCTTACAAAAACACTAATCACACCAATATCCCAAAAAAAGGCAGCTCCCAAAAATAAACAAGCACTCGCCAATGCCGCAATATGTTAACTCAATCGCGCGTACGTTGCAAAAATAAGTTTTCCATCGAACACACAAGGAGGCAATGGATCGGAACCCCCTACCTTCCCCTATTCACTCCTCACCTCCCCTGGAGCCACTTGTTGGCCGGACATCAATTTATTTCGTGACCCTGTCCGTGACACTTAGGATATTGAGTGACCTTGCCGTTTTCGTGTACTTTCAGTCCATTGAAAACGGTTTTGTACTAAAATCGAGAGTTTTGTTCCTTCGATAATTGACTTGGTAAGCTAAAGTGTTGTTTTTGACTGGTTTGCTTATTGTTTATGTTTCTTTTGTGTGGCTTGGCTTTTTATGCGGGGTTTAATTTTCTCTTAACCGCTGAAAATTAAGTCTCATTTTATTTTTCTGTCGTTCGATCGCTCGAACAGTTTATACCGAGGATTTATGACTGGAACTACTAGGAAAGCTGGAAGCACTAAAAACGACCTTATCTACTTGTGCTTTTATTTTATTTTAGTTGTACACTCGTGCATACAGACTACAAGACGTTTAACATTGGTGTATGATATATTAAGGTATTGTTGTAGGCTACAGATTATATGGATTGCTGTTGGGATAGACATGTTCTTGAGTGTCACCAGGAATGATAACTGGTATAGCAATTACCTACACGAGAACAGCTGAGGATCAGAAGAGCTGAGAATTACAACTGTAACCTTATTTGACATTTGCCTTTATAGTGAAATTTTTACTGTAAATCAATCGATTGGACATTAATTTGTATTATTTTATTTTCCTAATGGTTATTAAAAATTATATTATCTTTAAATTTGTGTAAATTAAATAATAATATGATTTGCATACCCATGTGATGGTAGAGCATGAACGATTCTTATCCTTACATAGATAAAACAAAGTCGCCAAAATGTCTGTACACACTTAACTTCCGAATGTCTGCACCAAATTGGATAATTCTTTTTTTGTTGTGCTCAGTATTGCCAGGAGGACAAGGTTTGTATGAAAGAAAAAAATTCAGAATTTAGAAAAAAAATTGCACCCGTGCAAAGCTGGGGCAGGCCGCTAGTATGTTTGAAAACCAATAATATATGATTTGATTTGATCGAGTTCAATGGCGTGCGATCATGTCCAGTGATGGACTGGCAAAGATTGTCGAAGAAGATGATGTGGGTACATAATATTAATTAATGAATAGTACTTACAAATGTAGTGTTCGGCATAAGTGTTTTGGAGGTTTGATTGGCTGCAAACATGAGACTGATGCCTCCAAATGTGTCACGAAATATGAATTCATCGCCTGAAACAAACAGAAAACAAACGTTACTACTTATAGTATAATATGCAATAATAAACACATGTCACCGTGTGATTGTGAACACCGCTTGTTTATAATCTGCCTCGTAAGACAGTAAACTGTCGATAAATTGTGAACTGTACCATACTAATTACAATTTAATGTATAATTTTGCTACAGCTAATAGCCGAAGTGCGGCTACACCTAGTTGTAACCAAAGCTAAACTCGGAATGCGCTTCGCTCGCTCATGCAACCTACGTCGCGTCTCGAAGTACACACGAACTGCATATGGCCAGCTGTACCTAGTTGTACCCGGCTAAAACTAAGTGTAGCCGCACTTCGGCTATTAGCCGTGACATATACATGTTTGATAGCTTATAATATTCTATCAATGTCAAACCGTCAAATTGTGAACATTCCTGCACTTACGGACAGGTCACTTTCTGTGTTTACCTTGGACATTACTAGAGTCAGTGAAGGAAAACATCGTGAGGAGACCTGGACTTATAATTATTGTAAGTCAGAAATCGCCAACCGGTCGTGAGTAAGCGTGATGATCAATGCTCGTGTCTTCTCTGTTTGAGAACAGGCCTTTGCCCTGTAGTGGGATAATATAGGCAGCACCCTTATTGCGTAACACACTATCAATCGGAATTTGAATAATTTTGAAGCAAATTGCTAAACCATTGCTTCATAAGTTCGAAAAATTTGTCTGCTCAATACGTAAATCACGCAATGAATGTTGTTGATCTGTCAAAATGCAACCGATTGCGATTGATAATGTGTTACGCAATTGCCCCGCTGGTAATATTATTGTTGCTAAATAGTACTTAAACATTATTCAGAACCTCACATAAAATAAACATTCCAAAACCCAACCATTGATCCGAATCGCTGCATATATTAAACCAGGATTAACCTTAACTAAAAAGCACTAACGTTAACCGCTCATTATTTTTAGTATAAACCCGACGTTATATATATTTCCCCTCTTCCTGCCTTTGTATCTAACTCCTTCGTTAATCGAATTAGTTCAATAAAATATTCAGACCAATCTATGTAAGAGGGTTATCAACAAATTGACTTGATACTGAAGTTTGTGTGTTAGTCAAACAAACAGTGACGGGTCGGAAACATACTGTCTGTGGGTGACAAAAGTGACAAGAAAGTATGCAGACAAGAAACAGAAAATAAAAAGCAAGTTCAAAAACTAAAAAACCTGACTCCTGAAAAATCACGCTCTTAAGAAAAGTACGGAACAAGAAAATATTCTCATATGTAATTCTTAAGTACAAACTTTCAATATTTATAGTCTATTAAATAAACAACTTACACTTAATATTTTTTATAGAATTTAATACATATTCATATTGATATTCAAAGGATAGCTATGGTCATTCGCCAATTGAATGTGTTAGATATCCTATAACCAGTGGAAGATCAAGACACTTCCAACGATACCTTATTTGTCAAATTATGATAAGCAGTTCAGAAGTTATGAGGGAGCAGACGAACATACATACAGGTCAAAATCATAACCACCCTTTTTGCTTGCTTTTTTTTGCACCCTTTTTCCTTTTTGCTTGTATTCAGCTGCATTCGAATAGACTGGAAGCCGACCCCAACTATGTTGGAAAAAGGCTAGGCAGATAATATTGGCTTTACCACCCTCAAAAACCATGAAAACGACACCCATGATGATAAATTTTGAAAGATTTTTCAGCCGCCATCTTGGATTTTCATTTCGACCGCACTATTCGCTCTAGAAAACAACTTATGTTTCATCCTCAGTGATTTTCAAAGGCATATAAACCCAGCTTTTAATAAACGATGGACGGAAGCTTCACGAAAAAAGGAAATATTTTTAATGAAAAAATCGGTTGTCTGTAAAGTCGGTTGAACGTGACAACGTCATAAGAAAATACTGATGGAATAGTTGAATTGCATTTGTTAATATTCGCTTGCACTTCAAGCCGCCATGGAACGCTACAGAGCGAGGCCGCGAGGTAACGCTACATGCGTCATGTTTTTTCGGGAGTGCAGCCAGCTTCATCGATTTATTAGACGTTGTCACGTCAAAACACGAAAAAAACACCCATAATGAAACAAACATTGATGACTTGGAGACACAGTATAAAAGGGTACGTCGAGAATACGTATATATATTTATATAGGACATTGTTTTGGGAGATTGAAAGCTTACATTTGTTTTGTTTTCATGTTTTCAGTTAATTGGCTACAGCTTTTGTGAATGTTACCAAGGGAATTGGTTAGACTAAGTTTGTTTTATGTCCTAGCGTAATCTGACGTCTTAAATATTGCTGCGAAAGTTTATTTTATCTCGGGATCTTTTAAAACTATGCTTAAAACAAACACAAATAAATGATTAGTTCAATTATGGAAATAATTCATTATTCACAACACAACATACACACATGTATGTCACTACATTTTATTTGATTTTATGTATGAGGTTTTTTATACTGGTATAAATACTGCTAAATAAAGCTGCATCCGGTTAGACTGGAAGCCGACCCCAACATTAATGGCAAAAGGCTGGGCAGATGATGATGATGTATGAGGTTTTTACATTTTATTATTTCTCTTTGTTATAACGGACGCACACTTCGTATTTCTTTGTTATTCTAGTACTGGCACTAGTGGACTGCAGCTGAAAATCAGGATCAGGTGGTACACCTTGTGTTGACATCTGACATTATGCTGAACTGAGGCCCTTTTGGCATTATAATCTTTGTTTTCTGTTTTTTATACTTTTTATGAGAGATCCACAGGAAAACCGCCAAACTTAAGTGGCAGTGGGCAGGGCACATTGCTCGTAGAACAGATGGTCGATGGGGCCGAAAGGTTCTGGAGTGGCGACCGGAAGAGAAAGAAAGAAAGAAAGAAAGAAAATACATTTATTTAGCACAGACTAAGAGACACACAATACATCAGGTAGTTAGATATTAGTTGTACATCAGATAAAAAATAAGATAAAAAATAAAAAGTGGAAAGTCCGATGTAAGAAATTAGCAGGAAAGTGTGCCTCACGGCTGCGCCAAAAAGGTCCAGTTCAGCAAAAAAGCCAGACAACTGGTGCCTGACGCTGGTTTTCAACTGGACCTGATGTGTGAGGTGACGGATGTAAATCAGTTTTATACTGTATCGTGATGTGTGTAATGTGTATGCATAATTTAGTAAATAAATAAAAATAAATTAGTGTCACATAAAAACAGTAACGAATAGGTAGGTATGTATAAAAAGCGTGATATTGAGTTACATTGCAAAACTAAACAATAAATAAATAAATACTGATAAATAGATAAGTGACATGACCGCATGATAGACCTTCTTATGCAAATAAAGAAATTCTCCGAAACGAGTCAGAACAGAAACCTGTTTTAATTTAAAACGATGCCTCACTTCCGTGCTCCAACACATTGTCATAGCACTGTAATGTCATCGCACAATACGCTGCAAGCAGCCGAGCGCGGCGGACTATTTTCGGACAGTTTGCATTTTGTGTGTGCTTTGAAACTTGTCTTAGCTGTTGTTTGCATTTGGATTAACCAAATATTAAGGATATAACATCTTTAAATAAGTCAGTTAAAACACTATTTGCGATAGTGGAAAAGAAATTAAAAAAATATGCACAAACAAACGAAACATAAAAGGATGAAAGGTAAGCGTTAGTCGATAATAGAAATATTTGATGTACTTAATTAGCAAATAATGAATCTGGCATAATGTGAGATATGAAAACTACCCACTTTTAATTTTCCGTCTCCCTTTCACAGCCTCATGGATGTCAAATCACAAACTGCACAGAGGTTCGCCCAGTGCCAGTTGTTGGTGAAGGATGGGTAAAAAAATGGCGCCATCCCGACATTGTACGTCTCATTCGTGTGCAAATAGGCCAGGCAACATTTGGTACGTTGACAAGCGAAACATGGTTCAGCGATGCATAATACCACTTATGCATAGGTATAACATTTATTTTAATTGTTTGTCTTGCATTTTACAGGTCTCGCATCTGCGAATGGGACGCAGCAGCGCCGCGGATGACGCAACCACAACCACCGGGCCGAGGATACAGAGGACACCAGCCAGCCAACCAACCCGAGCGCGAGCATGAGCCAGAGCAATTCCCAGCAATGAAACTGTATAGTATTATAAATTTATAACAAGTTATTTACATTTCTGTGCAACATTCACCGACCGAAACACTAACACATACTCAAGTGGGTAGGTACATACATCATATAATTGAGACATTTAGTGTGACCATATCTAGCTTCCTTTGCGCTTCTATGAGGTACTGCCGTAAGCGTCGTCTAAAAGTATCTATGGTGTTAATTTGTCTAATCGGTGGTGGTAGGTTATTCCATATTTTCGAAGCCGCGTAACGGAAGCTACCTCTAAAAGCGGCTGTTCTATGCGACTGGGTCGAGAGTTGTTGCGAGCATTGCCTTCTCTCACATTCACGTGTACTGCCTATCCAACTCAACCTGTCGTACAGGTAGTCCGGCTTCTGGTATTTAATTACACTAAACAGAAGGCACGCCAAGTGTAGTTTGCGCCTCGATTTCATTTTCAATGTGAAGTGTTTGTTTAAAAATGGAGTCACGTGACTTCTGGGGGGAATTTTATAACAAAACCGAGCACAAGCGTTTTGGACCCTTTGAATGAGCCGATCTGTGCGAGCTAGTAGGCGCGGGCCGTAGACTGTATCAGCGTAGTTTAGCCTGGACAAAACCAGGGATTCAACTAGCTGCTCCCGTAGTGTTTCGGACAAGTACGGCCTAATCTTGTACAGAACTTTCAGGCGGTAAAAGCAGTTTCTTACCGAGTCGGCTATATGTTTTTCGAAACGAAGGTCTTTGTCCATAATAAGACCAAGATTCCGCGCCTCATAGACTCTGTCAATTGGTTCGCCCATTAGCTCCAGGTGAAATGTTGCGGGTAATTTCGCTAGTTGTTGCCTTGTGCCAAATACCATGTATTTCGTTTTGGTTGGATTAAGCGACAGGCAATTTTCTTCAGACCAGGCAGCGATTCTACAAAGGTCTTCGAAGACGTAGCGTTGGAAGGCCTCCTACAAGGTGGACCGACGATCTTGTCGCAGGAAGGCTGCAGGAACTCGTTGGATGCGAGAAGCACAAAACCGGTCGAAGTGGAGGCACTACGACCGGTTACTGGTCCGGCCGAAAGTCTTCCACTGCTGGACATAGGCCTCCCCCAAGCACCTCTGCTTGGGGGAGGCCTATGTCCAGCAATGGACGTCTTTCGGCTGAAATGATGATGCTGATGATACTTTTATGGTGTATGTTATTGGTGTCATTTAAATAAACGCATTTTTCTTTCTTTATTCCAAGTAGTTGTTGTGATTGTTTTTCGGTTTCACTAAACCTGAAAATGCTATTTCTGCACATGCGTATGACAGCGCAGCAAGTGGCGCCAACCATTATTTTTTACAAAGCTACTGAAATCACCGATAGGAGTGACTGCCTGTTGACAGTCATTCCAGCAGACCGTCGCATCGATGGTTGGGTAGCGGCTGTCTTCTGATGACAGAAGATGATGTCGGGGGAGCCACTGTACCATGTCCACGATGAACTGCTATATTCCGGCACAATCCTGATAATATTGAAGCTGCTGAACGACTAATACGATGACCACTCCTGGTAAAGACTATCCTGTACCGTTACGTATAATTGAATAGCTAACTCCTTAGCTAAAAACACCCAGACCCCCAAACTACTTGCAGACAAACTCATTACGACGCTCCGTTTATTCTGACCATAAATTAATTGGACTTTTCGTGTCGTTTTTATTTATGCCACCGTATGATTGTGAACACCGTTAGTTTATAATCTATCTCATTCTCCCGAGATTGTTAAATGTCGATAAATTGTGAACTGTACCATACTGCTGACAATAACGTAGGTGTATTAATTTTTGATAATTTATAATCTATCCAGTATCCATGTCAAACCGTCAAATTGTGAACGAACCTGCTCATACCGACAGGGTTCACAATCTGTCCGAATTTATCACCCGTAAAATTGTGAACGTCTCTGATTTGTCGGTCTTAAACTTACTAACGATGTTCATAAATATACGGTGACATATACTAATCATAATTGTTTCTCTTTGACAGTTGTATGAAATGGCTATAACTCGGAAAATTAACAAAGGGTGTCAGTTTGCTTAGCAATTATTTTCCTTAACTGTATACCAGCACATTTCAACGCTATACATACAGTGTAAATATACAAACGTATACAAACAATACTGGTAACTAAATGTGTTGGATAATGGTACTCGAGACATTAGCCTAATAGCTTGTCGCACTTAATGGTTCGAGGTGGAAGCGAAGTGTGTATATATATTACCTTGTGTTTGAGTGTCCTTGACGGAAAATTTGTTAAGATGCTCTAAAGATTCAATAGATAAATTTTCACACTAACCACGTAGAACTGATTTCCTGTTGGCAAAAATTATCCTTTGGCAAAATTAACCCCTTTAGCAAAATTTTAAGTTTCTAGACGCAGCGGTTTATAAGACTCACGCTGTGCGTTGTCTGTCAGTGTGTGAATGAATGAATAAGTAATACGAAGTCACTTAGAAAGGTGAAGGATAGGTTTAGCTTCTACATATTGTTATTTTAACATTGTATCATTAACTATTGTTTCTTTGACAAAAAAAAAATAATATTGCTACTTGATGATCAATGGCTTGTAAACGATTATATCGAGAGGATAGACAGAATTTCCCCTTAAGATTTAACCGCACAGATCCGTGCCATATTAAGGATATGGCCACTCAGTGACATTCTGTTCTTATTTACTGAAGCCGGAGCCGTTACAGACACGAACGAACGTGTGTAAAAGACTTTATGGAATATTTAAACTAGGTTTGGATCGATTTTTTTTGTTTGATCCCCACGGCACGAAAACGTCCTCAGAGGCACGTATGAATGCGCTAGATTCTAACTAGTAACAAAATGCTGCAATGACCAAGTGTGATGATAATTTCAATACTTTGTTACTGCATCAGCATGGCATAATCAGCAATGTTATCACGCTGGGACACAGGCCTCCTTTCTGCGAGTGGGCGTAGGCCGTAATTCACCACGCGGGTCCGGGTGCGGGTTGGTAGATGTCACATTTCTTCGAACTTTTGGTTCTAGGACATACCCGTTTCCTCACGAGTTTTTCCTTCACCGTTTTGAGAGCAGTGGCGGTGAAATGATTTACACATACTAAAGCGCCTGTCTTGGTTCTAACCTACAACCACCACAGTTACAGTTACCACTGGGCCACCACTGCTGACTGGGACATCTCTGCTTACTGGGCCACCTCTGCTTACTGAGACATCTCTGCTCACTGGGCCACCTCTGCTTACTGGGCCACCTCAACTTACTGGGCCACCTCAGCTTACTGGGGCACCTCTGCTTACTGGGCCACCTCAGCTTACTGGGCCACCTCTGCTTACTGGGCCACCTCTGCTTACTGGGCCACCTCTGCTTACTGGGCCACCTCTGCTCACTGGGCCACCTTTGCTCACTGGCCACCTCTGCTTACTGGGCCACCTCTGCTTACTGGACCACCTCTGCTTACTGGGTCACCTGTGCTGACTGGGCCACCTCTGCTCACTGGGCCATATCTGCTTACTGGGCCACCTCTGCTTACTGGGTCACCTCTGCTTACTGGGCCACCTCTGCTTACTGGGCCAACTCTGCTCACTAGGCACCACTGCTTGTAACTTTCTGAAGTTATTTGGCAGGGTATGTTCTCAAGCAAATTAATAGCTACTACATAGAACCTTGTCCATGTTCTTGTAATAGTTCTAGTTAGTAAATGTACGACTTAATGGTAGTAGAGTCATTAGCCGTATTGCTCGTCGCTTCTTATG
Source organism: Luperina testacea (assembly GCA_927399505.1). Taxonomy (NCBI): domain Eukaryota; kingdom Metazoa; phylum Arthropoda; class Insecta; order Lepidoptera; family Noctuidae; genus Luperina; species Luperina testacea. The sequence continues at coordinate 5,768,697 of OV656777.1, read as the reverse complement.
GCTGCCCCAATTTACTGCACAGACGTGATCAATCTTAGGCGTGGCAAGGTAGTTAAATGCAGTAACTGCTATTGCTAAAGGACAGTGGTGGCCCAGTGGTAACGGCCGCGACTTGCGAGTTGTAGGTCGTAAGTTCGAACCCAGACAGGCGCTTTACTTTGTGTAAATTATTTCATCACCACTGCTCTCAAAACGGTGAAGGAAAACATCATGAGGAAACCGGCATGTCCTAGAACCAAAAATTCGAAGACATGTGACATCTACCAACCCGCACTGGGCTTGCGTGGTAGATTATAGCCCACTCCCTCTCGAAGAGAGAAAATCTGTGTCCCAGCAGTGGGAACAGTATAGGCTGATTATGATGATTATGAACTGCTATTGGTAAGAGATAGACCTTGTCAAGCCAAATACAGGGTGTAAAAAGAGCCATTACAAAGCCGTCAACTACGCAATCTGTACACATTGCTCAGAAATAATTGCTGGGAAACAACTTTTTTTCGTGTAATTGCTGTTTACGGTAATGCGCAATGTATCACAGGCAAAACATTGTGCTTATGGGTGCATGTAGCGGTACAGCGGTTTTGGGGTTATTTAAAGTTGTGTTAAAATATAAAAAACTTGTTTTCGGGAAAAAATGCTAGTAAAAGTTGGAATTTAGACATTCAGTATCTCCGCAAACAGAAGGAAGGTAGGGTCCGATACAAAAAAATATTACAATGACGGGGAGTGCAAGTGACTCTCGGCTTCGTAAAGTGCCTTTTTACACCCGTTATTTACGTGTCAGGCGTCGCACATTAATGGGTTCCGTATTACTACGGCTATTAAAATGTTTTAGTACGTTAGTAAAAATTCATTACTCGTGCTCTTGGCTAAATAATAACAGCCGCGCGGTTCGATCGAACGTCAAGCTACGCTTATACCGAAACCCCTCCGTGCCTCTGAAAGCACGTTAAGCCGTTGGTCCCGAATGTCATTCGTAGATCTTTGACAGTCGTTACGGGTAGTCAAAAGCCAATACATAAGTCTGACAACCAGTTTTAACATGGGATATCGTGTTACTCAGTAAATCGGTTGTGGAGGTCAGATAGGCAGTCGCTCCATGTAAAATACTGGTATTCAGCTGCATCCGGTTAAACTGGAAGGTTCCAACATATTTGGGAAAAGGCTAGTCAGTCGTGCTCGACGTAGGACGATTAAAGATTTCTAAAGACAAAATCAAATACCTACTCGTTCATTTTAAATGATAAAGATGTCAGTTGCTTAAAGACAAGTTCTGCGTTATTTAAGTGATAAAAACTTAAACTCCTACATTACATATAATTAGATTCCCTGTCACATGGGAATATTAAAGGTTGATAATAAATAAATAATACCAGCGTATTATTTTCCCACTGCAGGGAAAAGCAGAAATGAGGAGATACGCAGAAGAACCAAGGTAAAGGTGCCAAATTTAAGTGGCAGTGGGCAGGGCACATTGCTCGCAGAACAGATGGCCGATGGGGCCGAAAGGTTCTGGAGTGGCGACCGCATACCGGAAGGCGTAGCGTTGGAAGGCCTTTCACAAGGTGGACTGACGACCTTGTGAAGGCCACAGGAACTATATACTTTTACAATATTTGTAAGTAATTTGTAAATATGTGAGTACCATGTATCATCACATAATTGATTTACCTGTCATTGCTTCATTTTTAATTACCTATTTTTACCTTTTGTGGTAGACTAATTTTATTCTAGGTGCATCGTCATCACATATAATAATATATTATGTATACAAAACCTTGTAAAACATTTTAAAAGAGTAACGGTGGAGTTTCTTGCCCATTCTTCTTCATACGAACACTACCTTTTGGAAGGGGTGACTAGAATCAATTCAATTTTAGTCAGTTTTGGCGTCCAAAAGTGCCTTTAATGTGCCTATTTGAAATAAATGATTTGACTTTTTGTAAATGGAAGCTTTATAACTGTGTGTGGTTTGTCCAGTTTCCCGAAAGGCAGGTTATCTCACAGCGTCACGGACATTCCAATGAATATCTGTATAATTGCACTCCATTGTACATCGACACCGAAACGTAATTCCCTAATTACGGCAGTCTCGATTCAAAGGAAAAGTAAGGGAAAACGTGATTTCTTTATCGGCCCTAATGAGTAAACGAGGTACGGAAAGTCACAAAAGATTTTCGTCCGCTCTCCTAATTTGTCGTTTGGTGAATACTTTGGATAACGTTGAATGTTACTGCCAAAGTTTCGTTGGTAACGGAACGTGTCGTAATAAAGTTTGTTGTTCTGTATTCTCACTCGTTTACTTCGTAATTAAACCGTTTCGACACGTTACTAATGCTCGGTTCCTATAAAAAAACGAATCGTTTTGTTTACTAATGGCAGCAGTTTTTATTGTCAAACTGGGCATATAAATAGAATCGTAAGCTAATTTGACCTGTAATAGCTACTTCCATAAGGGAGGGTCTACTATGCAAAGCTATAAGGTACTTGCTTCATTATTGGCAAAGACACAAGCGAACTTTAACCAATAACAGTCCTTAAATTATAGGAATCGGCCATAAATTATAACCATTGATTGTATAAAAACGGCCCAAGGTCAGGACCGAAATAACATTCAATCAATATCCGTGACACGATTTGTAGGTCATGAGTTCGAACCCAGACAGGCGCTTTACTTTGTGTAAATTATTTCATCACCACTGCTCTCAAAACGGTGAAGAAGAACATTGTGAGGAAACCGGCATGTCCTAGAACAAATAATTCGAAGACATGTGACATCTACCGACCCACACTGGGCCCACGTGGTGGATTACGGCCCACTCCCTCTCACCAAGAGGAGGCCCCTGGCCCAGCAGTGGGAACATTAATGGCTGATTATGTAGTTTTACTTTAATTTAACGTCTACATTATAAGATTTGCCACAAAGCTTTATAAAACATTTTCCTTCTTCAATAAAACCAGGGATAGATAGAGAATCCATTTCTCACAGCGTTTTCAAGCATTCCTAAGTAAGCAAATCCTTGTCGACGATGTGGCGAACGTAATATCCGTGTGGATGGCGACGCGAGGACGAGCACGAATCAGATAACTTTTTACTATTCCTGGTTTCCTGGTACACAAAAGTGAGCAAGCTAGAACTTTTTATTTATTCGTTTTGTTTTTATACTAACTAGCTAAAAGCAGAGCTTTGTGAGGGCTCGCGTCGTTTTTCTGCGTGGTAATAATCTTTAAGGCAGTTTTTTTTAATATTTTTTTGTAATTTAAATTATTATTTTTTTTACTGATAACACATCTACATATAAATAGAAATTATTATGTTAAAGCACAAATCAATAGGCGTAATAGTTTTTCCGTAAAGTGTACCACAAAATGCTCAGGTTGTGGGATATAGCAGGGCTCGCTTCGCTCGCCCTGATTAACCATTTTACAGTTATTTCTACATTTGATGTAGTTTATCTTTGCGTAATAATTGTATACAGGTTCAAATTAAATTAGCTAGCGAAACTTCGCAGTGATAAAACAAAAAATAAATTTAATAAAATTTATATTAATAATAATTATAATAATAATTTTAATCTATTTATTATTTAAATTTCAAATTTAAATAAATTTAATTTGATGAATTTAATTTTTGGGATTAACGTCAGCTGGAAACAACAGTTTTTTTTTTTGTGTAATCTTCACAGGCGTCAAGGGTAACACGACAAAACAGAAATAAACTTATTTTCTCAACACATACCTTCAAGTAACTACGCTACCAGCGGTAGTTGACCAAAAACAAAAAAATAATCAAATCTTTTTATTTTTTACGTTTACGTTTGCAAACTTTCCTTAGCCAATTTAGTTTGACAATGTATACTTATGTAAACAATTTACGTAATGTTAAATAATAAAGCTAAACCTATAAGGATAATGTAAATAGTTATAATAGTTCGTATAAAAATAAAACCTTTTATATTTTTGCAAGCGAAAGGGTTTGTAAAACCAGTAAAAAGGCCTCGTTTAAAAAAATATATCTTAACCAAGTAAATTAATGTCTAGCACATTAAATTGTTATTTGGTTTATATTGTGAGCGCGTAAAGTCAGCGGTGAAAGTAAAAAGAGTGGTCTTACCTATCACAAAACTGCGAAACTTCAATAACACTTACACATATAAAATAACTTGTGTAAACTTTTCAGTCCCCAGTGGACCTCAAATAGAATCAACGCAAACAGGCTTCCAACAGCAAACGGTAATGTCACCAATAAAATATTATTACGTACTTAGTTCAACCATAGCGTTTTGTTTATTACACGCAGCACGCAAGCCAAGCGATTTAAATCGATTACGGTGTGACAAGCGGACTGATGCCAATTTCACGTTATTACCGTACCAATCACGGTAATTATTCCAACAATTTATTTATTTATTTTATTAGCATTATGATATTTTTTTTAGAATAAAATAACAAAAGTTGAAATTGGTACAGTTGACCTAGTTAGCCTTATTTACACAACGAAACTAAGTTTACAAACAAAATAACTAATTAAGTGAAAACTAAAAACAATAGAATTCTTATTATACAATTTGAATATAAAAGTAAAACTTGGTTTAATTTCTGTTTGTGCTGCTGTTCTGTAGTATGCGTCTGTGTTTGAGTGTGTGTGTGTGTGTGTGGGGATGATTGATCGTATCACATGATTCAATGGATTATCAATATCCTTCTAAATGATTCAGATTGTGATTGATAGTGTGTTATTCAATTGGGGTACAAGTACTCCTAAGGGATTACTTGAATATTTTTTATGGTAAGTCGTCTATAACACATCTATAACGTTTACAACATAGATAGTTGAATTAGTGAATACAAACGTTATAGCAGTTCAAATATTTGGATCACTAGAATTTGATGTCATAATGTGGTGTATCACAACTGGTGTGGAAAAATGTCAACTAACGATCGCTTACTGTTCACACCGTCAGTGAGTACTCGTTTATCGCTAACAAGAGCTAGCAAAGAGAGTATTCGCTCAGTGACACTCGCTTGGCAGTAAGATCACTCGCTGAGAGACTCACGTTTGGTACATACGCATATTATACTAACGTGTGTAATCGCTCACCGTCGCGCACTCGCCGAATGTTTTTAGTTGCTAGCTCTTCTTTGCTTTCGTTACTCGCCAGGCGGTGGGACAAGTACGTCAGACGGTTTTGTTATTCGATGCACGTCACTAGGTGCTACGTGGCGTTTGAATTTGGAAGGTGAATTCAGAATTTCGAATATAGAATTTTAGAATATTGCGGTTTTAGTCGAGCAGTCAAAATGGTTCAGTAATTCCAAATGTGGTGCAGGTAAATAAGTTTATACGTATTTATGTTAAAAACTTTAGCAGGTTGGTACTCGATATGAAATATAGGCCACTAGGTTAGTTTAAGTACCTATGGTGGAGGAAAAAAATCGGACGTAATAGCGAAATACCTCGACGGAGTACAAAATACTTCTCTTCCTTCGCCATTTTCAATGGACACTTAAAACGGATTGTGCTAACGTGCAACTATCTCGATTCGTATTTATTTGTCTGTCAGAATATCACTGAAAGAAATAAACAGTAAATAAAAATTAACAAAACATTAATCTGAACTGCTTTAAGCAGTTCCATATGAGCCTAACGTTCAAAACAGTATTTTTTACCGATCCGACAACAGTTACCTAAAGATTGAGGCAAAATGTTACCGTCATGACAATAAAGTTTAATGTTTTAAGTAGCTAAAAGGTTACAAAATTATCTGTTTCATTCATTTGGTGATATCGTTCAAACTGTGGTATGTAATATGATGTGCAAGCTTGCAGTAATGACTTGCAAGCAGTTTACGTAGTATAGGAAATATGTATTATGTTTAATCAGTCAATAAATGGATAGCACGACATTCGGACGTTTTCCTTACAAGTACTAGCTAACCCTCAGACCAATCCTACATGGCGACCCAGCCAGGATATGCCAGGATTTCAACCACGTTTTGGCATTATTTAAATATCAACATGGACAACAACAACAACAACAACAACGACATACCAACATTGACATTTACTTACATTACAGTAATGGTGGTTTTCTTTTTTTTTTCAGTAAATAGTAGACTTAATCGCTTTAATACGCTGCGCGCTGTAGTAAGAAATAATTTTTTTCAGAGTGTTTTGTTTGCTATTTTGTAATAAGCTAATGCAACGCACTCTGGGCGATCAAGTCCTCTACGACCTTGCCGACGGTCAAATATTTTTACTACGATATATTTTCAGCAAAAACAAAATAATCCAAGGGCATTTTTTTCAACGTCAGATATCTTTCCATGGAATAAAATTGAGGTTCCTTTTTTATCGCGAAATGGGTAGGCTCTTGACCTCAACCTCGCCTGATGGAAAGCGATGGATGAAGTCTACAATGGAACGAGCGTACCCAGAAGATGCCTGTTTACTCTTGCTTTGAAGGCTACGGCCAGGCCTCCGTCACTTCATGTACTTGCGCGCTATAATTACCTACCGCCCGGCCGAGCGGTCTCGGGCCGTTTGCGGACCATATTCAGTGCGGTTTTCGCAAGCGAAGCGCACGCACGTTATTCAATTTTAATCATTCCATTCGTTTGTACGGGTACCTACAATGCCGTCTGGTGCCTTATGTGCAGTAGATGGGTACAAATCAAGTAAAAGAAGGGATAAACACCTAATATTTTTCCATTTACCTGTCAATGAAGAAAGTTAAGTGATAAACTATTACCATTTTTTGTCGTTTCAAAATTATTACAGTCAGCACCAATTTATTAAAAACATATTTTACCTTTATACGATACAATTTTAAACTACCGAACATATTCACAGTTCTCAATAAAATAGACACAAATAGTTATGATAATTTAATTTTATCGAAGAGGCGGCCCTGCGATTGCTGTGGGATCGCGCGGTGCGAAGCAATCACAACTGTACGCTTGAGTATTTAGGCACATTTTAGCATACAGCGGTTGCTGACGCGACGGAGTAGGCTATTATAGCAATAGGTATTGGAAATTTTCTACTGAGTGAAGTATCTGTTACGTAGTAACTATTTAGTAATCTGTGCTACGGCGACGGGTTATATGTGAAAGAGAACACAGACCACAGAGGTTCACACTTCATCGCTCGCCTGACTAAAAGTCTTATCTCATTTTTTAGCTGAATTGAGTTAGGACAACTACATTTTTCTATTCGTGATTCTTTAAATTTTGTTGCCTTTCAAAATGGTTATTGTTTGAGATCCGAATAACATAGAGGTACGACGGTTAGTAAAAAATGTGAAAAATCGCGAATAGAAAAATGTACCTAGTTGTCCTAACTCAGATCAGCTAAAAAATGAGATAGAACGTTTAGTCATGCGAGCGTCGCGACGGCTTGGTCCGTGCGCATATTATAAGTGGAGGCGTATGACTAGTCGGTCTATCGTTTAAAACTTCAAAATTATTCCTCAAATAAAGATTAGAAGGCCAATTCTCGTAATTATATCTAGCAAAATAACCAAAACCCTGAAATATATTTGTACGCCGGAAACGTCAGAATATACTACTTTTAAAAGTATAATACTTTTAAAAGTATGTAACAATCCTTTGCATTTTATCATAATACTAGCTTCTGCCCGCGACTTCGTTTGCGTCAAAAAATCTTGTTTAACAATAACATATTAGTTTAGGTAATAATATAAATTTTAAGGCTCCTTCAAACAGGCGCGACACGACACGCGACACAAAGGCACCGCAAGTCTCACAACGAGCGGTGCCTTTGTGTCGCGCGCGATTATATCGCATGTCGCGCCTGTTTGTAGGAGCCTTTATGAAAATTATGAATACATGCCGATCTAATAACTCTAATATTAGGTATATCGTGTTTTTGAAAGATAATGAATACATAACATGAACATAGGCATATAATCACGCAATGAGGGTTTCATGTTGACCTGAAATCCTATATTGTTATGTACAAATATAAATACTTACCTCTTCGTGAAAGGCTAACTGTATGCCTACCAAGGGTGTTGATTATGGCAGTAATTTTCCATATGGCAATCAATATATGAAAACTTTTTACAAAAAAAACAACTGACTTCCAAAAAATACTACAAAGTGAAAAATAACTTTAATTTCGGAAGTCGGTGTCTTTGGATCTGTATTTTAGTTTTTTGCCACCGACTTCCGAAATTTAACTTATTTTTCATTTTGTAGTGTTTTTTGGAAGTCGGTTGTTTTTTTTTGTAATACGATTGTTATTTTTCACTTTTTAATGGGTCAGTTTGTAATTTATCTAAGTTAACTGCTCATCAACTTTAAAAAAATATTGCTTTCCCGATGCAGGGACGTTAATTGTTGAGGAGTTCTCTTAGTAAGAACCAGGAGCACTGGAGCTGATTGAGAAGGCCTAATCGAATCGCAACCCGTGAAAAACGTATAAAGGCTCCTTCAAACAGGCGGGACACGTGATAAAATCGCGCGCGTCACAAAGGTATCGCAAGTCGCGCAACGAGCGGTGCCTTCGTGTCGCGCACGATTGTATCGCGTGTCGCGCCTGTTTGTAGGAGCCTTTATTGAGTATATAGTTCCAATGAACTACAGAACGTCACCTGCTACGATCCCTGCATACTCCTTTGGCTTCGCTTACGTTCATACATCATCGGTGGTATTCTGTAAAAATCTCACCGTGAAAACTTACGTGAAGTGAGCGTGGAGTGAGCTGTCAATAGTGTCAATTCTTAGCAAAAACAAACTCACTTCACCTAAGTTTTCACGGTGAGATTTTTACGGAATCGACCGGCAGGTCATACCAGCTGCCGGTTGCGAGTACCACGCACCTGACCTTTCTGAAGCACATCACCAATAAAGTACTATTTGTACTTGTAGGGTGTCGGGTTCTGGTGTTTCGACACACATCTGCATTGTAAATATACGTTTTGTAATTGATTTTTTTATTTTATTTTATTACAATATTTTTATTTGAATACCTACTTGTTTTATTGTATTATTAATTATTTTAAAATGAATGTGGGTTATTATCGTTTTGAATTTGTTATTTTTATTATCTTTAAAGTTTTTTTTTTCGTTTGTTATATTTTAATGGTACTTACTGTTTTATTTTACAAAATTTCTACACAATGTATAATTTTTTCCGAAATAAATGACTTATGACTTTAATCTTGTCCATTTAAAAAGACTTTTTTACATTTTGATTTCTTTATCAAGGCCATAGATATCCGAATCAAGGCTATAAGACCAAGAGACAATGTGGTGGCTCTCCAGTAAAGCAGAATAAAAATACCGAAAACGTCTGCATTAAAAGCCTTTATGGGAAAAGGGCGTGGGTTTATGTACAGACGCCAGCACATCAAGCTACTACAATATGTCAAATTTCTTCAACAGATTTTCAACTTTATCGCTAAAGCATAAGGTTCAAAGTTGATTGGGAAAATTTGACAGTTTCGGGTAGCTTGATGTGCTGGCGGCTGTACCATAGACCTCAGTAAACATTTTAAACGAACTTATATTTAGCCAATCAAGATTGGTTCAAAACTCAAATAGCAGTAAACACGGAAAACCTATTCCGTTTCCTGGAAGATCGGTGGCCGGCACATAACGGCCGCAGTGACAGCTGTCATGAAAATTATGGCAGCGGGGTCTGACTTTATGGTGTTAAAAAGCTCTCTAGGACAGGGATGGCGAACCAATGGCACGTAAAAAAATAATCAATAATTAATTGGGCACGTAATTTGGATGCGGCATAATTTCAGAAATTAAGATAGCTAAGTCATCTAGTTTGCAACAGCAGAAGTAGCACTAATTTATCATTTTATTTAAATAAATATAAAACTGTCAATATTGACATTAGTCCTACACCAACAACCAAGGATTGTCCTTAGGTGTAGGTACTTGCATAATGCGAACATAGGATAATCGTCGGTTGGTGACTAGTTAGGAATAAATGGTGTGGAAAAATCAGTGGTGTGACAAACGAGAAAAGAAATCCTGATTTTCATATTGGTGTGATAATCTGGTGTGACGATGAGTCAGCAAGGCTCATTTCAATAAAAACGTGTAACGTGCCTCTACGAGTTGGTTTCGCATCTCGTATTCCAAAGGTCCGGAACCCTGGGGGCCCGAGGAATTAATAATGCGAAAGTATATACTTCGTTTTTTTTTTCAGTAATCCCCAAGCCAAGATTGTTTGTTGGCACGTCTTAGCCGTATGAAATATTTATTTGGAAAAAATGGCACGTACGAAACAACTCTTCATTCCAAGATTCCTTTTATTAATGTCTAATTATAACATACAAATCGTATCGTACTTAGTTACCAGAATATCAAGGCTTTGCTTGCAAAACGTGACATGTTACTGGACCGATGACTGTCTTAATTGGGATCAGCAAAGGCATGTCCTTACAATGTACAGAGGTGCTTTAGGAAAACACACCAACTTACTTTCATAAATAACGTTTCAGTGACGTCATTCGCCGGTGATTAGCGGACGCTATGTGGCGGCTATTGCTCTTCTAGGAAATCATATCCTAAGCCTACTGCTACTGCATGTACTGTGACGACATCTATCATGCTGAATTGCTGATGTGAACGATTTCACGTCGCTTTTTATCGTCAAATCTCTACAACGCGTGGTGAATATAAATGTGTCGATTGAAATAATTAAACTTGAACATCGATAGGTGAAATGAATTTCAGTTCGATTTCAATTGTGTAGAAAAAAGCACAGGTTAGTATAATATTTAACGGGCAGGATAGCTTTTGCCAGAAGTGGTCCTAGTATCAAAGAAAAGAAACAAAATACGTTTATTTGTGGTAAACATGACGTACAGAAAGAACACAAACATAAAAAAGAACATGTTGGAGGAACATATGCGCCACATCCGCGCAAAACAGCCATTGCACAGCGTAATGCTACGACCATATACGAGATAGACCCCCAGCGCTGGATCAGCAGTTTCACTATCATCAGGATTGTGCCGGAGCAGTTCGTAATGGACGTCATACGACAGCGGCTCCCCTGACATCATATTCTGCCACAACCATCGATGCAACCCTCTGCTAGAGTGACTGTGACCAACCATGGTCACTCTTATCTGATCTTTTCGGTGATTTCAGTAACTTCGTAACAAAACTAGGCGGCGCCACTTACTGCGTCGTCATATTCATTTAATATAAGCACGCGAGCAAGCAGAAAAATAGTCTTGTTTTATGCACACGTTGATACTTGTTACCCTTTTTCACAGACTGTAGGTGTACGCTACTACACGCTGATGTGCTCGACATTTTATTATTTGGCATCTGCCAAGTCAACCTAGAAGTTTGTCGGCTGCTTAACCGGGATTGCCTGTGGTTCTGTGCCTCAATTAATAAAGGCCTCCAGCCAGGGCTTAGAAACTAAGCGACTACACGCTAAAGGCACCCCCTGTGGGGTACAAAACTCGGCTTAGTGAGTCGCTAGAGGAGGGCAGCAAAGGATAGGTTGGATCAGATTAATTGCCCCGATCAACTCATGCAACGCCTTTTACTAAACACACACACGTGGCGGACTTGACGTCATGAAGCCTTTTTCAACGACATAAAATGTTGAAAAAAAATGAAAGAATGAATGAAAAAAATGAATGAATGATGAGAATGAAATGTTGTTGTTGTTGTTGCTGTTAATGTTGCCGATAACAACTATCAATACCTCTTAATAATAGGCATTATTTTATTTGCCAGCTTGGGAACACAACGGCACCGGTACGGCTAAGTCGGGGCAAAACTAATGGAAGAGAAATTTCTCCCATCTTATTACAAAACGACATGTAATTTTGCCCCGAGCAAAAGCCATCGGGGTAGTTTTTGTGGCAGCTGAATACCAGTATTCTGCCTATCTGACCTCCACAACCCACTTACTGGGTAAACCCCTTGGTAAGACTGGTTGTCAGACTTTCGGGCTTCTGTCGAGTAAAGATCTACGAATGGCAGCCGGGACCACCGTCTTAACGTGCTTTCCGAGACACGGAGGGTCTTGGTATGTAAAGATGGTCACCCATGGACCAACCGCGGCAAGCGTAGCTTAACCTGATCGATCGACCTATGCGGCTGATATTATTTAGCCACGGGCCCCTCAAATATAACTCTATTACCATTAAAACATTAACTAATTCAGACTCAATGCTGCATACTAATGGATAAGCCGAACAGGATGCCCTATTTAGAAAGAAAGAAAAAGTATTTGTTGCGAATCGTACAGGAAGATCACAAACTAAACTAAATACAGCAAAATAAAAAACCAAGTATGTATAAAAAAGTAACAAAAGGAAAATGAAACAGAAAGTCCTATACGAGGCCAAAAGGCTCCTTCTCAGCATGATGCTACGACATTTAAAAAATAAATGTTGCAGCGCTAGTATTCTGATAGGGCCCGCTGTGATGTCACGGGCAGTTACAGAAATAAATAAATAGTATGTAAATGGTCGAACTCAGTACCCCACACTTAATAGACGTGCCTGCAGTTAATTCAGGCTACGTTATTTATTTTGTTCTATCCTACACCATCCACAAACATACATACACTAGTAGTAACTAACCTATAAAACTAGAACCTCCCTCCGACTCTAATTGATCTGGCAATTCGAAATTCAATTTAAATGGATCTGCCATTTTGAATGGGGACGAGTGTTTGAACTGCAACTGGTATGTTTGAGTTGTCAGCTGCCCGCATATGATAGGCACGGATATCAACTGTGATTGTTTGAAACTGTCGTGTGATATGGGAGTTTGAAAGTAGGTTTCAATAGTGTGACTGTGAATAAGATTGGTTTTTGAAGTGAAAACTTCTTTAGGCGTTTTTTTATCCTTATAATAACCCCTATTTTCTTGCAGGTTTTTTCAAAACCTTTGAATACAGATCAACATTTCTCAAAAAAGCTTCAACGGGTAAGGTAGATATTGGCCCTTGGTTCCGCCGAAAAGCCGTTGGTTCCGGCTATCATTCGTAGATCTTTGACAGTCGTTACAGGGTAGTCAGAAACTCGAAAGTCTGATAAACAGTCTTACCAAGAGATTGTGGAGGTCAGATAGGCAGTCGCTCCATGTAAAATACTGGTATTCAGCTGCATCCGGTTAGACTGGAAGCCGGCCCTAACATAGTTGGGAAAAGGCTAGGCAGATGATGAAATAATTTTACAACGGGAAAGCCACGGGAAAACCGGCATATCCTAGAACCAGTAAATCGTGCGTGACATCCACAAACCCGCACTGGGCCCGCATGGTTTATTACGCCGCCCACACCCTCTCAGAGTGAGGAGGCATTTGTCTCAGCATTGAGAGTGTTAGAGGCTACTAACTTAGTTACAGTCCGACCGTTCGAGAGAATGCGTTCTTCACACCCGTCAATCACACTAATATTACAAAGGCGAAAGTTTGTGAGGGCGTTTGTATGTTTGTTACTTCTTAAGACTAATGACATTAAACTGTCTACCTATATACTATCGTCGTGAACATTGGTCCTTCGAGCCGGATCAATGTAATATGTACGTACTATAAAATCACTCTCACATCCTCTTCTAATTTTGTTGTAAGCCCTTTTTTTATTACAACCCATGTAGCAAAACTACATGATCAGATAAACAGGACCACTAATGAAAATGCATATGTCTTGTTCATTCCCCTGCAAAATGTTACCAACCCAATCTTGTTCACTAGCTCAGCATTATACTGGAGTGGTGCCAGAATTTACTCCTATTTGTAGGGACACGTTGCCGACCAATTGACTATGGAGTTCAGAGACCTTTTTGCTTGGCAGTATGAACTTTATACTTTTATTTATATCTTGAGAGAAAATAAAAGACTCTTTAACTATGGGTGTTGTTTATGACTGAAGGGGTGAAGGGTAAGGTCACGAAGATTCATGCAAAGGTTATTTTGACGGATTTTTATAAAAGTATGGTATTAAATTACAGCCCACATTCCTAAAATTCTTTTTTAAAACGAAACGAAATGTTTGCAGTTTGGTATTGGTTCAAAGAACACGAAAAATGTTACTGTCTTATACAAGGTGGAGCAAAAGTAATGTCATAATGTGAATTAGCTGCCATTTGGTTGGAAATTAAAAAAATTGGGCTTTGTTTTCACAGAATGTTTAGGCGTAGGTAAAGGTGTAAAATTTATAACGTTAAGCCGAAAAAATTATATCGGTTAAACGACCATCTCCTCAGTTGATGCTAATTTGTGCTCGTTTTACGGCATTTTGAATTGTTGCTCGCAAAAAATCCTCCAAACTAATGATTTCTTCTTCAATGTTCGCTTTTAAGACTTGCAAGGTTTGTAGTCCCAAAGAAAGAAGCCAGATGCCATCAGATCTGGCGATCTGGCCAACCAATTCAAATCGCCAAAATGGGAGATCGCACGGCCCGAAATTGGACTGTGTGCATCGCTCCACTGCATCGTCAACTAATTTTCTATTTGTCTACAACATTTATGTATCAAATCAAATCACAATGACATTATAAGGCCATTATGCATTAACAAAAAATATGGCACATTCACATTATGACATTACTTTTGCCCCACATTGTATTAAGTTTTATAAAAAGTATAACCAAAAAGGATAATTTTCTAGTGAATTGTCAAATCAAGTTAACGTGAAAATGTCAACGACAGGGAGAAAAATAAAGCCTTCATAGATGTCAAGGTATACTGGGTAAATCTTTAGTAAAATCACTATGCAAAACAAAAGAGCATTTGCTATTAAACATGAGATTTAACGGAATATAAAAACATGTCGACACCCGCTCCAAGCGGCGCAGTGTCACATAAACATATTTTATGGAACATTAAGCACCAGTGCCGATTTATTGAGGCGTTGTTAACTGATGCCTGCTTTCATGATGGCGCTTTATTTTCTATTTCACGAGTCTTTATATTTGTTTAGCTTTTGTGTTCGGTTTCAACCGCGTGGATACCAGAAAATATCCCACGGGTACGTACATTCACGAGTATAAATATATTACTATGAACAGCTCGGCAACTGATTTCTTGATTCATTCATTAATATCTGTCGTCAAGCTGACAGTTAATACATTATGATATCATTTTTGGAAGGCATGTACAACCGGCAGCACAAATATAATATAATAGAATACGCTTATCCTTATCGAGACATCGCCAAGCGGTTGGTCGACTCTTCACGTGACCAAAGGGCTGGCCTATTTTTTGGCCAAAGAATCAGCATTGCCATACAACGTGGCAATGCTGCCAGCATTTTGGGCACGTTTCCTGTTGACAGCGATGCGGACGAATTTTTTGATGCCCTTTGATTATTTCCCTTCCTTTTTATATACTTGTACATATTATTATTATTTTAAGACTGTTAGCTTTATAAATTATGTAAACACTTTAAATAAACTCTTATTAAATTAGAGATACAATAGGGAATATGCATGAATTTTTTTCATGGCATTTATTAACAAAATATGAAAATACCGTAGTAAAGATGACAAAAAGTGAAATTAAAATTAAAATCGGCCAAGAAACACGGCCGATATGAGCATTTAAAACTATTGATTACACACCAATTAGACAGAGAGATCCGACATAGACTGTGACGTCACATGTCACTACGGCCATATGAACTCCGTGTTAAATTTCGTTTTGCGAGAAAGAGATAGAAACAAATCTTCGATGGCTCATATCTTTTTTAATTTCATAGTTATCCGAAAAACAGTTTTACTAAACTGTTTATTACATGAATGAGGATTAATTTTTTAAATAAAAAAAAATCATGCATATGGGATTGTAGAAATTTTACAAAGGGTGACCCAATGGGCGGTCTTATTGCTAAGAGCGGTCTTTTAAAGACAACATTTGGATTGATTAAAAAGGAAAATAAAGGAATAAGGATTAATAAGGTTTAAATATATGATATCGAAGGAACACCAAAACTATATGTTGAGACAAGTGACGCGATAATATAAGATGCTTCAAAAATATGCTGTCACCTCTTAGAATGCTGAAAACTAAGCCGATGTTAGCTATTCTGCCAGTATCAGTTACCCATCTGAAAGTAGGTGAGTATCAATTTCACACTCGGCTTAGGGCTGATTTTTCCAACGCCAGATAATTTTATCCGAGGAATAATTTTGAATTTTTAACGTTCGTTTTTTAAGTTCTTCCATACAGAAACTGTCAGACGTCAATTTTATTCCACGAATAAAATTTTTCTTCCGATTGAAAAATCAGCCGTTAGATATCAAAAAGAAAAAACAAAAGTATTAGCATAGAACAGAAGAGCATCCACGTACAGTTCCCACATAGGAAAGAAAGGACGCTAACCCTGCAATAGGCTAGATAAACATTTATTTATTTGATTGTAGTGATTTAAAAGCAACAAAAAGCAAGTACTTACATTTATAACTTGCTTATGTACAGTAGGCCGCACGTCGCCCCCAGGGTTGTGACTTACAGGCGTTGCAAAAGTACAATTTGGGAGAAAGTATGCGTCACATCTACGCAAAACGGCCAACGCTCAGCATAATGCTAAGACTTAAACACAACTAGCGAAATGTCATCATCATCATCTGTCTAGCCTTTTCACCAACTACGTTGGGATCGGCTTCCAGTCTAACCGGATGCAGCTGAACACCAGTATTTTACATGGAGCGACTGCCTATCTGACCTCCACAACCCAGTTGAGTACTAGGTAATACGAAACCCCTTGGTAAGCCTGGTTGTCAGACTTTCGGGCTTCTGACCACCGGTAACGACTGTCAATGATCCACGAATGACAGCCGGGACCGACGGCATAACGTGCTTTCCGAGGTACGGAGGGTTCTTGGTATGTAAAGATGTTCACCCATCCACGGACCAACCGCGGCACGTGTAGCTTAACCTGATCGATCGAACCGTGCGGCTGTTATTACATAGCCACAAGCGCCTCTGCAAAATGCGTATGTACTAAAGGTACACTTCTGCTCAACCCTTCGGAGAATAGAGGCGTGATACAATGTTTTGTTTGATCAGACAGATTTGATGGCATCCTATCGAATCCAAACAACATCCTAGAAATCCAAAAATAAACCAGCACATTCTGAATAATATTAGGATAATGTAGGAAACAAACTTTTTTCGTATAAGTTTTCGCGTCAATGCCTCACAAACAAGAACTTTGCTTTCTCAATATTGCTTCGACAAAATATGGGTTCCTAGTCATTTGACTTTTATAACGTTATAGTTTTTGTCTATTATAGCTGGATTCACTATTTTGAGCTAGAATATTGAAGGAATTTGTAGTTTTTCAGACTTACAATGATTTAGAATAGAATACTCTTTATTACGTACACCACACAAAAATATACATAAATATAGAAATTTTACTTAGGGTGACACAATGGGCGGTCTTATCGCTAAAAGCGATCTTAAAGAGGTAACCTTTGGATGGACTAAAAATGATGGCAGCGGGGTTTGACTATTTTTGGGACGCATGAAGAAGCCTCCTCGTGTAGCGTAGTTTGTTCAGCCGAGTTACTCAGCCGAGCGTTGGGCGCATCCTGGACAGTCACACCCAACATCTTATTAGACTGGCTAATTCTTCCCTTGCGGTGGAAGAGTTAACGCCCGCCTGGTTTGCGACCACCCTCACACCGGAGTCCAGCGTCAAGCAGCCTGCTGTGTTTTGTCGATGCGTGGGAGTTCCAGTTCCTTAGGCATCTTCAGGACACGCTCTTTGCATCATCGACCTCATCCATCGCTTTCCATCAGTCGTGATCGAAGTCAAGAGCGCACCCATTCAGCAACAAAAAGAAAATTGACTTTACGGTGGCAAAAACGCTCTCTAGGAAAACACTCGCAACTTACTTTCATTAATAACGTTTCAGAGACGTCATTTGCCGGTACATTGCAGACTCGATGTGGTGGCTATCATTATTCTGGGAGACCGTAGCGTAAGAAAAAGTTTGCCGCGGGCTCACGCACTGAAACACAGCTGCGTTGCGGCATAAAAATTTCCCAAACTCCTTTTATCCCTATAAAAACCGTATAAAACGTAATATACTAAAGTATACACCGCGTACATTTCCTGAGGCTGTTCTCTCCTAGAAGTTAGTGCATATTGAATTAGTATGCGCTTCGGTTGTTTAACAACTTGTTTTGAACAACCGGCTAAATGTAGAAGTGCGTTCAATAGTACTTTTGTTTATCTAAACGTTGGGGTTATTATGTTTTGTGTGGGGAAGTATTAAAGTCATTCTTGTTTCAGTGAGCTAGTGAAACTCCGTAGATGTTATGTGTATCGATATCTCAAAAAAAAAAAACACTGGCACTCCGGTAGTGCCGACAGTTAGCTAACACTGGTAGCGTAGATTGATATTATTAATACGTTTTTCACCTTAAACACAAATTCGTGCTAATTTCAAAATTCCGGAACAAATATCACAATAAATATGAAGTTCCGGTATTTTGGAGACATATCCATATTATCCTCTACGTTTGACTCCAACGACCTTAAATCAATCTACCTACTTCGACCTCTGGTTATAATCCTCAGGTACTCACTTGATATATCAATTTTAAAATATTATTTTTTTGTGTAAACTTCACAGATGGTTTCGATATCTCTAAACACGATAAAAAAAAAAAAACACTGGCACTCCGGTAGTGCCGACAGAAGTGAAAACTTGAACAATTACGAGTGTATTTTGTGAATCGTCTTATAAACAAAACACGCGTGTTAAGGTGTGTTCCTTATTTTATAGGGTTTTTTGCAAATCAGGTATGATGACCGCTCGCATGGAGCTCGTCGTCAGTTATATATCCGTGGTTCAGCGCCATCTCGTTGTTGTTGGATGAACTACGTAGTTAGTACGCGAGGCCCTCGTAGTTCTTCCCGATGTGCATAGATGGCGCTGTCCTCAACAACGCGCGTCTTACGTTTTACGTCTTACGTCTTACGAATTTTCGATCAGGGTCACGTGACCTGACGCGAGTTTAGAAGTTTTTACCCATTCCAAAAAAAGTACACAGCGCCGCTAAAGAAGTTTTCACTTCAAAAACAGATTTTCTCGATATCGATACTTTGCTGATCGATCACATCTGCGGAGTTGCGCTAGTTAATTTAATTTGACCTTGTATACAGGTTGAATGGTCTTCATTTACAAATCGCTCTATCACACTGAGGTTTGTAGTTAGAGAACCTAATTGTAGGTTAAGCTTGCCGTTTACTTAAGCTAATCTTATACCTCTTTATTCATAAACGTTGCATAAAGTTAAGTAGAGTTTTTTTTTTTCAGGATGGGAAATCATCAAATGACCCCTCCCGCTCTGGGTGGAACGGAAGGGAGTGTCAGACTCTTATTGACTAAAACCCACCCGTGTTCCTTCCTTAGCCCTTTATGTTCCGGGCCAGCGGTAACCCTTTCGGACAATCCCGCTGACCCGGACAATCCCGCTGACCCGGACAATCCCGCTGACCCGGACAATCCCGCTGACCCGAACAATCCCGCTGACCCGAAGTTAAGTAGAGCTTAGCGACTGTTTAACCATACATGCTTGACGTTTGAACGTCATGTAATGACATTGTTTTAGTAATTCAAACTAACTCAGCATTTATTTCAAATAAACCAATTAATTATAGGCACTTTTGAATTATCGAGAGATCGGTCTCGGCTGTTTTAAATCATAAAATTGTTACAAAACATTGATTACATCATTCATGTTGAAATTATCCATGTGAGAAAGATGTAAGTAGATGACAGATTTAGTATATGCATGGCTCTGTTGTGTATAGGAACCACTCTTTGTTGGCGTAGTAGATCGTCATTTAAATAAATCGCAAGGAAAACCGAATTCTTCTTAAATAATTTTAAAAATTCACAAAAAAATAATTATGAAGATTTTCTCTTACGTTTTGTATGTAACGGTTTTTTTGATGAAATCTCGAGAGCGGATTCATTAATTTCGATGTCAGCTAGTATTTTTATAAAAAAAAAAACGGTATTTTCAGAGCCAGTAAGCGAAATCCGCGTCACGGTCGAACACATCGGCTCAGTGGACCAAAAGAGGTTACGACGGCGTGTCGAAAGTGCTGCGAGACTCCATAGAGGAATCGGTACCGTAGGAAGGTAGTATAGCTTGAAAATATTAGAGAGAACACCGTAAAGAACTCGGTAGCTAAATAAAAAATATAAAAAATACACACGTAATTGACGTGTGTATTTTTTGAATCGTCTTATAAACAACGTCTCACGCCCCCAAAGAAGTTTTCACTTCAAAAAGTTACTGAACGTTTCGGTCTCTTTAAAAATGGTTTTTATTTAATAATATCGTATTTATATGTAAGGACCTGTGCACACCACGTTTTTTAAACGCGCGTTTTAGAAACGTGCGTCGACGGCGCGCTTTTATCCTACAGAAGGTCTACAGGCTACGTCTGACTCGCGTGCGTATCGCGTTTGTATGTTACAATTGCGCGTCAACGGCTCATTTAAAAAACGTGGTGTGCACAGGCCCTTAGGAGCTCGAAATACGCAGGGAGGTAATATGGCTTGAAAAACATGCGAGGAAATACGACACACTAATGAATGCCACAGTCTCTTCACATTTTTGAAAAAAATATATGCGTTGAACAACCTCCTGCTCGCCTAGGCTTTTCCTAACTATAGGGTCGATTTCCAGTCAACTGGGTGCAGCTGAATACCAGTATTTTACATGGAGCGACTGCCTGTCTGACTTCCACAAACCAGTTACTGGGTAACACGATATCCTTTGGTAAGACTGGTTGTCAGACTTTCCGGCTTCTGACTACCCCTAATGACTGTATAAGATCCACTAATGAAAGGCGGGACCAACAGCTTAACGTGTTTCCAAAACACGGAGGGGTCTCGATATGTAAAAATGGTCACAATCCACGGACCAACCGCAGCAAGCGTAGCTTAACCTGATCGGACTTTGCACTTTTTATTTTTATCTTTGTTTTTGTCTGATGTACAGACGCCAGCACATGAAGCTACCCGAAACTGTCAAATTTCACCAATCAACTTTGAACCTTATGCATTAGCGATAAAGTTGAAAATCTACTAAAGAAATTTGACAGATTGTAGTAGCTTGATGTGCTGGCGTCTGTACGATTATTATCTATCTGGTGTATTGTGTGTCTCTTAGTTAGTGCTAAATAAATTTATTTTCTTTCTTTTCTTTCTTTCTTTATTTCTTTCTTTCTATCGATCAACCCGTGCTGTGGTTATTACTTAGCCATGAGCCCCTCTCCTCCTCTTCTTTCGTTATTAAGACTAGAAGGTAACGAAAATAAAATAATTAGGATTGACTTTAGGCGTCAAGAAGTTACTAAC
The DNA here is from genome assembly GCA_927399505.1 of Luperina testacea. Lineage (NCBI taxonomy): Eukaryota > Metazoa > Arthropoda > Insecta > Lepidoptera > Noctuidae > Luperina > Luperina testacea. The sequence continues at coordinate 5,747,345 of OV656777.1, read as the reverse complement.
TTACTTCGAACCTCAAATATTTGCAGAGCTGTCAAAAGGGATTAGTTTGGCTTCTCCCCTTGATATGAAACCAACCTTGTGGTCACAAGTTCTGAGTCGTGGTCAAATTGTGTTGTAGGCCTAAATTACTTTGAAGGATTTTTGCATAGTTAAGAGCTGAGGAGTTGTGTTACAAGGAGCTTAAGATGATTTAATTAAACAATATATACAATATCTTTGTGAGCAGTTTAATAATATTACTGTAAATTACTTATGTAGGTGTGCAGAGTCATAGGTAGGTGTATGTATAATTAGGAATAGGCGATGTCTTGTTTAATTTTGTAATTATAAGGATTTTATTTTGAAGTTATGAAGGAAGATCTTATGACCTGGTTGCGTTTATCTTGACTTTGTAACAACAAAAAATAAAATAAATTATGTGCTACTATATACAAAGTTGTCAAAAAGTCGTGGATCAAACGAAATAGGCAGATAAAGGAGGTCATTTCCAACAAAAAATCTTTCTATAGCATGGCCATAAGTCAATTGCCCTAAAAGTTATGAATATTTTTGAATACAGAGTTCTTTTACAATAAAGACTAATAAAAAAAAGTGACTTAAAACAATAAAACAAACGGTGTTGTATTATTACTAGATAATGTATCAGTACTACAAAAGTTGTATTGCGGCTCTGGATACCAAATTTCAAGAGCAATTAATTTTTTTCCAACAATTTAGAAGAGATACCAAAAAAAATTTTCTCACTTTAAAAGCGTTGGAAATTACCTCCTTTATCTCCCTATTTCGTATGATCCACGATTTTTTGACCACCCTGTATAATGTCAAAGTTCCACCATCTTTTTTTTCCCTAAAAAAACAAGCACATAACCATTTAACACCAAACAAACGCCATATTAAACCTTCCCCAAAGCCGTCAATAAGAAAGGAGGTTCCTTTTGTTTCTGACATCACAAGAAGGATGAATGCCGAAACAAATCGGAGTGGAGGAAGAAAGGGGAAGATTCCTTCTGATTGATCCGTCTCAATCAATTGAACGAATTGCCTTTGGAGTGGCGCCATCTGTATGTATAATTCAGTGATTTTGCAAGCGTGAAATGATTGACCAGAAGGCTTTTTGTAAAATGTCAGGGTACAATTTAGAGGCTTTTGGGGTGGATTGCAATGCTGTTTTCAAGGGATCGTAAAGGGTTTAATACATATATGTCGCATCCGGTCATGCATTTGAATAGTCGGAACGCTAGCGCCATCTGGTGGCGCTTGACAGAGTCTAGCCTGAGTCCGTGGGGGTTAGAAAACAGCTCGACAGAACGATGTGGAGCTCACTTTGGACTTTGGACTTGGACATTGAACATCGTACGGACAACATGTGCTTAGAAACTGTCCAGAGCGTTCCGTATCTGGTTGTGTCGTGTACCTACAGTGTGTAATTTGCTAGTGTGACTAAATTGTTCGTGAAATTATAATCTTATTTGAACTGCAAACGGTTTTTCTATTGCGCAATAACCAACACATACCTGTACGCCCACAATAGTTAAATATGGCTGATAATAACGAAACACACTATACCTTCTCCGTCATATAAGTCATTCCCAAGAAAAATTATAGGAATTTTGGCTCACATAATAAGGTAATTGGGAGCGTGCTTTACCCATACATAAGCCTTTAATATGTCGAAGTTTATTTGAGTTGTATGGTCAAAAATCAAAGTTACGGTAACGGAAAAAACGAAGTACTATAGAGGCGTCTCCTGCCCTTTGGGGTGTAGATTCTTGGTATGTTTACTGACTATGTATGGAAATAGTTACATATTATGGATCAAGAAATGTGCTGGGTCACTGTCAAGCGTCATTAAAGCGAAAATTTGTCCAAGCTTGTCCAACCCCTGGCCTTAAACCCCCTAATCGCAAAACCCTTTCTTAAACAAAGCTCTAATTCCACGCAATGCGTTTCTCATGCCCGCGCATTTTTCACTAATGTGCTCCGGTCCTAACCCTGCCAGTAAACGACGCATGAACCAGCCCTCGCCCGCTAACCACTTTTAATTATTCAACTGGGTTCCGTTAAACATAGGCTATTTTCTGCCCGCTGTTGGAAACCTAATTTTATAACGTTAGCAACGAGCGTTTTTAAAGGGCTTATAATGGTATTATTAAATCTTTTTTTGGGGTAATAATTTTGGTTGGCACGCGTTTATGGCTGTAATGGTTTGAAATTGCGAACAGGCAGTGAACAAATGTGGTAATTAATGATTGTTCTTTCTGAGGAGAAGAGGTTTCTGGCTTTTTTGAGCGACTTTAAAGTGTTCTATGTTCGTCTGTATGTTTAAAAAAAATGCAAGTTCATCAGTTTCTCCATGATTACTGAGCCGATTTACGTGATTCTACATTGGCCAAAAATTAAAAAAAAAATTCACCAAAAAGACAACCGACTTCCAAAAGACGACACGGTTGCCGCAGTGGCTGAGCGATCGACTGCTGCGCTGTGTGTCGCGGGTTCGATTCCCGCACGGAACAAATATTTGTATTGCCTACAGGTAGTTGTTTCGGGTCTGGCTGTTTGTGTATGTGAATTTAAATGTTTGTAAACGCACCCACGATACAGGAGTAATTCCTTGTGTGGGGCAACGTTCAAAAAAAAGTTTTTACAGTCATGAAGAAAATAGAAATAGACACTAACAGTGAATTTCACCTAAAATAAGTTTTATACTTAGAATATATTATATTTGACAGTTTTTCTATACCAGAACTGTCAGACGTCAATTTAATTCCACGGATGTGACTTTGATAAAATCATAATAATACAGGAAATTGGTATTTTCAAGAGAACGCTACGTGATCCACATCAACTTAAAACATCGATTAAAAGGTCGAAAACAAGTCATCTGCTTCTTAGATAACAACTTTGCGAAGCCTATCGAAACTCATCAAAATGTAATAAAATCTCCTCAAAAGTTTTAGTTAGGGAAAAAGCATTAAACTCATTTGTGACCACCCCTATTTCCCAGATGGTGACAATAAAAAAATAAGTCGAGCGATAAACTTGGATTTACGAGCCAACTATGTATTACAAATAACTGGCTACTGTAGTCTAAGATAGGGTTGTCAAAAGCTGAAATGTCGGATGAATGCACTTGAAAGAGATAATAAAAATGCACGAAGTATACGCGAGCGCTCCGTATTGTACATTCTAGAATTTTTATTTATTTATTAAAAATAATTATTTATGTACACACAGTAAAACAGATACAGATAAGGAATATGTAAGTATTGAGTACATAGGTACTGCTTATTTCTTAATAAATTTCCTCCAGAAGACCTGTGAAAGGAGAAATGAAAAAGAAATGTAGACAATAGTGTTTTTTTTTATGTGAAACAAAAAAAATACTAGAAGAAAAATACTAGAATAAAAAACCAAGGTTCATTCTATGACATCACGCAACAAATGTATTGTTGTTAATGTTACGAGCTTGGGGTTCGTGACAATAAAAACTACCGATTTAATAACCAAAAAAAACTGACACTTTACTCACCAACACTAATTACAAGTCAAACACACAAATAAAGAAACACAATGTCACTTACTGATCACTTCTAGTCGCACTCGAATATCGCTTTCGATGTTATCGCATGTATAGCTTACTCAAAACTATGTGTCTCGCGGCTCGCGTCCGCCTTATATAGTCCCACAGAGCCATTCGATAAACATCTAGTATGTTCGAGTACATAGCGGTCCCGACCGACTCGACGTCGATAGTTCTCGGAATTACTAGTACCTACAGGAAGGGTCAATGTCCTAGTACCAAGGCCAAGGTACTAGTTCTGCTACCCGATACAAGATGGCGCTAGTGGTAACTAATGGCGATACATGGCGATGTATCAAGCATTATTTTTGGCGCGCAACACTGCCCCCTCCTAAGACATGCTCGTCCCGAGCATTATTGGCTCCATAATAACGCGCCAGTCGATCCACATGGACGATCTTAGGAGTACCTCTTGCACCTTTCTGTATCCGGTAGGTTACATCATTGATCTTTGTCACAATCCGGTACGGTCCGTCCCATTTAGCTTGAAGCTTAGGAGATTTCCCTTTGCTGCGGACTGGATTGTGCAACCACACTAGTGAACCTTCGTCGAACCCTTTATTATTCATTTTGCGGTCATAACGGGTTTTCATCCTTTCAGACATTTGCTGGCCCGATTGTCGGACGTGCTCATAAATGTCATTCATCTTGTTCCGCAAATCATTTGCATAATCAGTTACACTGCGTGGGGCATCAGGTGGTATTCCGGTGATCAGGTCTGCAGGCAGCCGTAGTTCTCTTCCGAAGTTTGCGAAAGCTGGCGTCACCGTTGTACTTTCGTGGACAGCGCTTCGATATGACAACAAAAACGGTTGTATGTGCTTGTCCCAATCTCGTTGCCGATTTTCCACAACTTTTGCTAGATACCTCTCCAGTGTCTGGTTAAATCGTTCCACCATTCCATCCGATTGTGGGTGGTAAGAAGTCGTTCTTGTTTTATGAGTACCCATAACTCGACAAGTTTCCTGGAATATTTGTGACTCAAAATTCCTTCCTTGATCACTGTGAATCTCCAAAGGTACTCCAAAACGACAGAAGACTTCATGAACTAATTTATCCGCAACTGTCGAAGCTTCTTGATTTGGAATGGCGAAGACTTCCGGCCACTTAGTGAAATAATCCATCACAACCATGAAATACTTGTTACCACTTTCGCTTTCCGGAAACGGCCCCGCAACGTCAAGGGCTATCCTCTCCCATGGTGCACCAACATTGTACAATTTCAATGCACCCCTACTACGTGTCTGGGGTCCCTTTACAGCTGCACAACTTGTACATTTGCGACACCAATCCTCGACATCGTCCCGACAGTGGACCCAGTAAAACCGTTCTCGTATCTTCAATAGAGTCCGTTTTACTCCCAGATGACCTCCTGAACAACCATTATGGTACAGCTGTAGAACATCCGGTACTTGAGCTTTAGGGACAACCATTTGCAAATGACAGCTGTCTCCCCGAGCATTTTCCCATTTACGGCACAGGACTCCATCCTGAACCACCAAGCTGTCCCATTGGGCCCAATAGCTTTTTGTGACCGAACTCATCGCTGAGACGTCACTCCACTTGGGCTTAGGAGCTCTGGCCTTCATCCACTCCAGAATTGGCTTGATGTCCGAATCTTCCTGCTGTGCACGTTGTAGGCTCTCCTTCCACTCGTTGCTGAGGTCTGTCCTGAGCATCCTTACAGGTACCACTTCCTTACTCTCTTGTCTAGTACAATGTCTGCAGTCTTCAGGACAAGGTCTTCTTGACAATGCATCTGCGTTGCCATGAGATTTTCCGCTGCGATGTTCGACCACAAAGTCGTATTCCTGCAGTAGTTCAATCCATCTCGCTACTTGTCCTTCTGGGTTTTTGAACTGCAATAGCCATTTCAGTGCAGCATGGTCAGTTCGTAAATGGAATTTCCGACCCAGAAGATATTTGCTAAAATACTGCAATGATTTTACCACAGCAAGCAGTTCCCGTCTCGTAACACAATAGTTCCTTTCCGGCTTTGACAACGACTTGCTGAAGTACGCTATCACAACCTCTTGATCACCATTCCGTTGGGACAACACACCGCCAAGTCCTATGTCACTTGCGTCTGTGTCAACTATAAATTCTTTGTCCGCATCAGGGTATCCCAAAATAGGTGTATTGCACAGACGGTCCTTTAGCTCCTGGAATGCGATGTCGCAACTATTATCCCAGCAGAAATGTCGCTTCTCCTCGGTTAGCTTATGCAGGGGTTTGGCTATGTCTGCAAAGTTCTTGACAAATCGCCGATAATAGGAGCACAAACCCAGAAACGCTCTGACCTGCGTCTTGTCTTTTGGAACTGGCCAGTCCTTGACAGCTGCAATTTTCTCTGGATCCGTGCGGATACCTTCTTCAGACACGACATATCCCAAAAAGCTAACTTGTCGTTTGAATAGTGAACACTTCTTCGGGCTTAACTTGAGGTTGGCACTCTGGATCTTCATGAGCACGCGTTCCAGGTTTTGAAGATGTTCTTCAAACGTGCGGCCTACGATGATGATGTCATCCAAGTAGACCAGGCAAGCATCGCCAATTAGCCCGGTAAGTACAAGTTCCATCAACCTTTCAAACGTTGCCGGAGCATTGCACAATCCAAACGGCATAACTTTAAATTGCCACAGACCCTTTCCTGTTGAGAATGCAGTTTTCTCTTTGTCCTTGGGATCAATTTCAACTTGCCAGTAGCCACTTTTCAGGTCCAGTGTGCTAAACCACTTTACGCCAGTAAGCATGTCCAGCGTGTCATCGATTCTTGGCAAAGGATAGCTGTCCTTCTTCGTAACGTCGTTCAGACGACGATAGTCAACACAAAACCGCATGCTGCCGTCCTTCTTTCTTACCAGCACTACAGGTGAACACCACGGACTAGATGAAGGTTCAATCACACCATCCTTCACCATTCCCTCAATCATGGTTTCCACTTCCTTCTCACGTGCTACCGGCAATCTCCTTGGCCGCTGACGGATAGGCAATTCTTCTCCTGTGTTGATTTTGTGTTGAACTAAGCCAGTCCTCCCGATGTCAGCATCGTTTGACGAGAAAACATTGGCGTACCTGAGTAACATCTTCTTTGCTTTGACCATTTCATTTTGAGACAGAGCGCTGCGGCAGTCTTCTAAAAGGGTGGTCACTCTCGTTTGTGCATCCTTGCTGAGGGTCCCAGTCGATAGATATTGGCATCGACGCAACCAATCCACTTCCTCGCAAGTACCAAGTAGTGTGCCTTTTTCTATAATCTGTTCCTGATCACAAAGGTTCAGCACACGTACCCCTGAGATGTCGGTGGCTCTCACCAAAGTTCGTGCCACTTTCCATGGAAGGTCATTGTCTACCCTTTCCACGAGTACACAACGATGAGTTTGCCCAGGATTCCGAGGTAGACTAACCGGAACAATCGTTTCCGATCTCGGCGGAAGAACAATCTTCTTAAGGCTGTACACATTTCCTGGTAAGGCCCCTTCCACGAAAACTTCCTCTTGTCCACATTTCAAAACACCTTGCTTGACGTCAATCTCGCAACAATTCTTCCTCATAAAGTCAAGGCCCAGGATGCAATCGTCCATTATATCAGCCACAATGACATTATGCAGGTAGATTCTGTTGCCTAGCTTCAACTCCATCTTCTTCTCTCCACGGACGGGTATGCGCTGACCGGTGGCTGTTACCAAATTAATGTGTTCTCGGTTGTGTGCGGAGTCCCCAAGGAACCGACTTATAAGTTGGGAACTGACGACCGTACGAGAGGCTCCAGTATCTATGGTCAGCTTACACGGCGTTCCGTTGACCTCGCCCTTGATGATTAGGCTATTCCCATCATGGGTTTGTGTGATCGAAATCCTTGGGGCTCCTTGAACATCAGCCAGCACCCGCCCCGCAGTCCTGGCTATTACTCGTTTCCCTGCTGCTGGTGTTGGGCGGTGCTGTTAACCGCACTGCCCTCTGGAGATCGGCCGTCTTCTCTTTCTGCAGTTCGCTTCGGGCAACTGGATCGAAGGTGGCCCCTTTCCCCACAGCCGTAGCACCTAGGGCTGTATCCTTTACTGCGCTCGCGAACTGTAGCCGCTGCAACCTCCCTGACGCGATGGGAACGATGATCTTGCCGCACAGCTTCCACCTCCAGTGCATGGGCCAAGGCGTCCTTCAGCGTCCCGTGGTGACCGAGCCTCACAGCAACTCGAACTTCAAGGTCGCGGATGCCGTCGATGAATGCCTGCACCAGGTTCCCGTCAATAAGTGCAGGTACGGACTGGTAAGCTTTGCGAACCAGCTTCTCCACTTCCAGGGCCCACTGCTGCAGGTTTTCATTGCTGCGTTGCACGCGATCCTTGAGCTGCGCACGGAACACGTGTTCCAGGTGGGCGTCGCCATACCGAGCCTCCAATGCCTCAAGGAGTTGCTCGTAATTCACTTCCTTACCGAGAGCTTCCAGAACAGTTAAGGCCTGGTCGCGCAAGCCCAGGGTGAGGGCAGTCATGGCCTGACTTTTATTCCACCCGTTCGCCTTCATGACAGCCTCAAATTGGATTTTGTAGGCCGACCAGGAAGAAGTTCCGTCAAACGGTGGCACTTTGAATCCACGTAGCGAAGGTGTTGTAGCTACGGGAGCTGCGATTCCATCACCAAGTTTAAGGTAATCCAGCGTTTTCTTTACGTCAGCCATCACGGTTTGCTTCACGTCAGCCATCACGTTGTCAACCTGGTTTTTAACTTGGTCGATTCGGATTTCAGCTTCCGACAGGCGGTTGTCATGTTGAGCAACCTTATCCTTCACCTCCTTCATGTCTTTGCCGAAGGTAGCGTGAAGGTCCTTTATAAGGAGCATCTGCTCTTCCTGGCGGCGCGCCTGCTCCTCCTGTTGGCGGGCCTGTTCCTCCTTGTCCCGCTGGAGCTGTTCTTCCAGTCGACGTGCCTGTTCCTCCTGACGGCGGGCCCGTTCCTCCTGTCGGTGGGCCTGTTCCTCCTGTCGGCGGGCCTGCTCCTCCTTGTCCCGCTGGAGCTGTTCTTCCAACCGACGAGCCTGTTCCTCCTGTCGGCGGGCCTGCTCCTGCAGCATCATCATCAGAGCAGCAAAATCTGGTGCTGATGATGCTGGAGCAGCTGTGGATGGGCCCGCCTCCGTGGTCGGTATCTGGCCTTCCGACCTCTGTGGCGTCGCTCCGCCGAATCGCCTCTGGTCCGTCTCTTGCTGGCGTTGACTCCGGGTACGGATACCCTCCATGTCGTCTTTGGGTAAAATCGGCATTTTAAACCTCGCTTCTGACACCAATTGTTACGAGCTTGGGGTTCGTGACAATAAAAACTACCGATTTAATAACCAAAAAAAACTGACACTTTACTCACCAACACTAATTACAAGTCAAACACACAAATAAAGAAACACAATGTCACTTACTGATCACTTCTAGTCGCACTCGAATATCGCTTTCGATGTTATCGCATGTATAGCTTACTCAAAACTATGTGTCTCGCGGCTCGCGTCCGCCTTATATAGTCCCACAGAGCCATTCGATAAACATCTAGTATGTTCGAGTACATAGCGGTCCCGACCGACTCGACGTCGATAGTTCTCGGAATTACTAGTACCTACAGGAAGGGTCAATGTCCTAGTACCAAGGCCAAGGTACTAGTTCTGCTACCCGATACAAGATGGCGCTAGTGGTAACTAATGGCGATACATGGCGATGTATCAAGCATTATTTTTGGCGCGCAACATTAATAACGCTTGATTTAGAAAGTCTGGATTTTTAGGTCGAGTTGGTATGTCTCTAAATAAATATGAGGGTATTTATTTAGAGACATACCAACTCGACCTAAATTAACTCACATTTTTTAAATAATTTTTTCAAGAACTTATTTATTTAGTGACCACGAAATATTTATTTATATAATCTAATATCATACTAATATGATGAAGGTGAAAGTTTGTGTGTTTTTGTATGTTTGTTACTTCTTTACGCAAAAACTAATGAACGGATTTGGATGAAATTTGGCACACAGATAGTATATAACCAGGATTAACACATATGATACTTAGTATTCCGATATACTCACGAGATCAACACTTATGCGGGTGAAACCGGGGGGCGCTGCTAGTCTATACATATTAAATCATTAAATTTAAGACGCTTTTCGAGTCTGTCAGAGTGACCGCTTTCGTTGTTCTAAACACCGCAACAGATTTTGATACGGTTGTCACCATAATTTAGAGAATTTATTCCGAAAGGTTTATGTGAATAAACATTAATTAAACTTACTCATAATAAATAAATCTTGATGTTTTTTCTTAAAAATCGTGCAAAGCCACTAGTTCCCCATATAATTAAATAATAAAAAACCCGACTGCGTAAAAAACTTAAGTTAATAAAAAAAACAGAAAAGCTAAAAACAAGCCCATTTTAAATTAAATTAAAGTTGGAAGCAAGCGGGATTTGAATTTGAAAATATAATACAAATGGTATGGGTCCAACTTTCTGGCGCAGTCGGGTAAAAAATAGGTATAATTTTGCAATTTTCAAATTCAAGATACACCAGCAATAAAACAACAACAACTCCGTGCCAACCCTCCTCCTAGAGAGATAGTGACTCTGACCGGAGTTGCATCCGGTAGAAGCCGCAACATTGGAAATTAGTTAGCGCGGCGAGGTTCCGGGTTGGATGCCCGGGTTGGTAAAACGTTTAACAGTTAAACGTTTAATGTTGTTACTAGAGGGAATTGGAATTATGGTTGATAATGCGGTAATGAACAGACAGACAAAACATTTTAAAATTTGTTTTTGTAATAAGTAGCGTTGTATATTTTCATATGCAATTAGTAAAAACTGTTATTTTGATATTACAAACAGACACTCCAATTTTATTTATTCGTATGGATAACTTACATATTTCTCAAAGTTAGCTGTTTTACTTAGTCTTAGCAGGCATAGATATTGTTAATTTTCTATGTACAGACGCCAGCACATCAAGCTACTACAATCTGTCTTTCTTTAATAGATTTTCAACTTTATTTTTAAAGCATAAGGTTCAAAGTTGATTGAGAAAATTTGACAGTTTCGGGTAGTTTGATTTGCTGGCCACCTATCCGTATTCCAATGCGACAAATTATCCATTTTTTTTCTAGCCTTCTCTGTCACACTCCTTGGCAAAGGCCTTCCTCCAGTCTTTCCATTTTTCGCGAGCCTTGGTAATTATATGATTATATTGTATTTTAACTGGTTCGCCATTTTTTTTTAAACTGAATATTGAAATACATGAGGACATAAAAAAAAATATAATTTAAAATTTTTCTCTCGGTCAAATTTTATATGTACGCCGCGCCGTTTGTGTCGAACAAGGGCGAACTTTGAAACAAAAAAAAAAAACAAAATGGTATCTGACAGCCCTATTTGAGAGATAGATAGCAACCATGAGCGGAACAGATGCACTCGATGGATGGCCGGAATAGTGGGAATTAAATTAATGCCAGACTCAGTTAGGTGGCGCTACCAGCTCAGTTAGTTGGCATCGAAAAAAAAGTCTATAAAATGTTTTATGGTCTACTGCAGAAAAAATGTGGGTAAAGGTTTTTATTAAAAATATACATATACGAGAAACTTCTCCTTTTATTCGTCAATTAAAAATGTCTTCAATAATTAGGCTACCATTTTACATGCAATTAATTGTTCAATTAATTGCCTTTTGGCCTCGTGTAGGACTTTCTTTCTGTTTCATTTTCCTTTTGTTACTTTTTTTTTTATGTAATTTGGATTTTTATTTTGCTGTGTTTAGTTTAGTTTGTGATCTTCCTGTACGAGTCGCAATAAATACTTTTCTTTCTTTCAATAAACGATGTCATTAAGTTCATTCTTCGTTTCAATATAATAATCATACATAATCAATCTATAATGTTCCCACTGCTGGGACTCATGCCTCTTCTCCGTGAGAGGGGAGTAGGCCATTATCCACTATGCAGCGTCACATAACGGAGTGACCGCCATCATGAAAATGATGCCATCAGGGGTCATTACGGTGTCAAAAATACTCTCTAGGAAGATACACCAACTTACTTTCATAAATAACGTTCCGAGGGAAAGAGCCTCCCGTTCCAGCCGCCGCGGGAGACGCTCCGGGCGTCGGGAGCCGCGCGACGACTCCCGGCCACCGTAGGCACGGGCCTGCGGACGGAGAGTAATGGGTCGCTCACCGTCCGATCGGGACCAGGCCCGTGCCGGACGGCGCGTACGTGTTCCAAGCGCGCCTCAAAGAGACGTCAGCATCAACCGAAGAGGCCCATCAGGGCCGAAGCCTGCCGGGTCAGCGGGATTGTCCGAAAGGGTTACCGCTGGCCCGAAACATATAGGACTAAGGAAGGAACACGGGTGGGTTTTAGTCAGTAAGGGTCTGACACTCACTCCCTTCCGCTCCACCCAAAGCGGGAGGATTCATTTGATGATTACCCATCCTCAAAAAAAAGTGTCGTCATTCACCGGTAAATTGCGGACGCTTTGTGGAAGCCACCATAGTATTTCGTAATCCTAGCTAATCCTACGCCTGTCACCTGTCTATCTGTCACAGGTCTAGCTTTTAACCTCATAGGCATATAGCCCATAAAAACCCCCATACCCACAAAATTCTCGAAAAATGTTCACATTCAACGTTTTTTTTGTAAATGCGTGATTACGATTTGCACTTGACCGGGTTTCAGGAAACTGTTAATTGAAATTTTAAATGAATTCATACTTTACCTGAATCGGTGAGATATAAATACTTTTTGTTTTAAGTACCTACAGAGCTTTTCGAGCCTAAGTGCTATCGGGAATAATAACTGAGGCCATGATTTAATTCCCATTAAAGAAAAAACGTGTTAAAATAAAATACCTCTCTGAGAATTAAATATAACAGTCTTCGTAAAATCAATCAATACCTTGAATAATACATTGAAAGTTGTTTGCGATATCGCTTTATTATGATCAGCATCATCATCACCCTAGAATGTTCCCACTGCCGGGACACAGGCCTCCTCTCAGTGAAGGGAGTGGGCCGTACCGTAATTCACCACACAGGCCCAGTGCGGGTTGGTAGATGTCACGTGTCTTCGAATTTTTGGTTCGACATGCCGGTTTCCTCACGATGTTTTCCTTCACCGTTTTGAGAGCAGTGGTGATGAAATAATTTACACAAATTAAAGTGCTTCTCACAGTTCGAACCTTGTATATTAATTTGTTTTAATTACATAATTAAAATTAACCTTAATCTTAATCTTTTACTTTTTACATGCCTTAAACTGGCGAAGATTATTTCTTTATACCAAATTAACGATTTTATCTTACCTAGACAACAAACAAGAAAAAGTAAACTACTTCATTGTTAGCGAGAAAACCTACAACAATGTGTTTCTCCAACTAAAAAGTAATAATAGAAAGATTAATCTTTTCATCAGAAATCTCGTAGCACATTGCTACGCCAGTGCTACGCCGTAGCCCGTAGCAATATTGCTACGAGACTCGCCACTTGTTTCTTGACAAAAACCTTGGATAAATAGAAAATTGTAGTGGAAAATATAAAAAATGGAAGGTATATGAATGGTGACAGAAGACCAAATTCATTAGAAAAAATGTTATGTATCTTTTATAACTATAAGCTTGTCTACCTTATCTAATTATCACTACGGAATAAGATAAGGGTCTGAAGAACAATTCCCGTAATTAAAAACGTTAAAAATCTATACTCCATTTGGAATAAGATTAGACATTAAAATAAACCTTTTTACAGTCCGTTCAATCGATTTTGACTTCTATACCGGAGGCATAGGATGGTGGAAAAGCAAAAAAGTGGTCACAATACCAACTGTTTATTGCGGCTGCCATATGTCATGCCACCAACGCAATAGAATTCAAAATCGGTTGAACGGACGGTAAAAAAGCTTTATTTAAATGTCTAATGTTATTTCAAATGGAGTATAGTAGCAATTTCATCTCAGCGACAATCAATGTCCAAAAACTTGTCAACAGCAGTGCGATTCTGTAACCATCTCACCGTGAAAACTTATGCGAAGTGAGCGTGGAGTGAGCTGTCAATAGTTTCAATTCCTAGCAAAAACAAACTCACTTCACCTAAGTTTTCACGGTGAGAACTTTACAGAATCGACCGGCAGTATAGGAAAATTAGAGGTATTTTTGACAGTTTGAGGCTGAGTTCAAACTGTGAACGTTCTTAAAGTAACAGAACTAACCCCTCAGTTTTCAATTTGACACACACACAAATATAATTTTTTTTTTGAGAATGGGTAATCATCAGATGACTCTTCCCGCTCTGGGTGGAGCGGAAGGGAGTGTCAGACTCTTACTGACTAAAACACACCCGTGTTCTTTCCTTAGCCCTTTATGTTACGGGCCAGCGGTAACCCTTTCGGACAATCCAGCTGACCCGGCAGGCTTCGGTCCTGACGGGCCCCTTCGGTTGATGCTGACATCTCTTTGAGGCGCGCGTGGAACACGTACGCAGCGTCCGGCACGGGCCTGGTCCTGATCGGACGGTGAGCTACCCATTACACTCCGCCCGCAGGCCCGCGCCTATGGTGGTGACACACATATATTGCCTAATCATTTATTTTTCTATTTAATTACACAGTGTTATTTATACTGTCCCGAGCTTCAGTATGATAGCGGGGTAGTCATTCGGGACGACTGGGTCTTAATTTAAATGCAGTTCGAATGTAGATTATGTTGATTTATTTCTCTTCAAAAAATAACAAAGAAACCACTGAAACTAAAATAATTATGACCATTCCCGTGACTGAAAGGCTGGTTTTTATCTTGGCCAGAGGGTACATTACTAGTCGAAAGCGATGCGGAGGAATATTAGGATGCCTTATTTTGGATTGAAAGAAAGAAATGAATAGTTTTAGTTAGGTTAGAATATTATATTTTAGTTTATTTAGTATTAGAGGATAGATAAATAATTTTGAATTTTTGACAGTTCTTCCATACGAAATCTGTCAGACGTCATTTTTATTCCACGATCAAAAATTATCGATCGACTGAAAAATCAGCACTAAGATAAATAAACAACTATTTAGATGTCGAAATAATCAATAGTCAGCACCGTAAATTACCCACCTGCGACTGAAAACTATACATCTTTACAACTTAAGACGGAACCTTTGGTTCAAATAGTTATACTTTGTAGGTGTACAGTCACGAGCACTAATATGTCAACACTTGGCAACTTTCAATTGCGATTTTTTCGTGAAATAACGAATGCAACGTTGAAATACGACACTTTACACAAACCTGTGGGTTCGAAAATACGTTGTTCGTAATAACATAAAATTTCATTCAAAACTAAAGGAGAAAATCGTCTTTGAATAAAGCCAAGTGTATATACACTTATGCTCGTGACTGTACAACATGAATGCATTTCCGTCTAAGTATATGACGCCACGTAACGTCTCACACGATGTTAGTAATAAATTTTATCCTTGCATTTTGTCCAGTTGTAAAATTAGAAACGTAGATGTAGAGGTTTTGGAAGAGACATTTGACTGGTTGCTTGCTGGCAAATTTTGGTCTTTGGTATGTTTAGGTGACATTTTTGTTGACGAGTTCGTCAGAAATGAAGAGATCCGCAGGAGAACCAAGGTAACCGATATATATTTACTATAATATATACTTATAATATATATACAAATTCAAGGGAGAGAGGTGTTGAGATGACTCTACGCTATTTGTTTTGTAAATAACTCTGCAATTTCCGCTTAAATGCATACCGACTGGTGGCCGAATAATAATGAATTATAATAATGAATAATAATAATAATAATAACCATTTTATTATCAGGCAACTAAAGCCCATAGATAAAATACACAAAATAATGAAACAAAACAAACAAAGGCGGACTTAATGCCTAAGGCATTCTCTACCAGTCAACCAAGGGTGGTGAAGAGTATATAATGTTATAAAGTTCCCATATTTTTCAGTAATTTTGTTAAACAGATGGGCAATTCTCATAATCTTAAGAACGTTCACAGTCTGATCTTAGTTTTAATCTGTCAAAAATACCTCTAATTTCCCTAATTTTTTGGCAAGTTTTTGACATTGATTGTTGCTGAGGTGAGATTGTGACTAGAATTGATTTTAGAACTTTGATTTTATTTTCTCTTTGTTCAAAGTCAAAGTCAAAGCATTTATTTCAAATAGGCACATAAAAGGCACTTTTGAACGTCAGAAATTACAACAAATAGAATTGATTCTAGTCGCCCATTCCAAAAGGTAGTTTTCGTATGGAGAAGAACGGGCAAGAAACTCCACCGTTACTCTTTTAAAATATTTTACAAAATTTTGCATACATTAATTATATAATAACTAGCGGTCGCCCGCGGCTCCGCTCGCGTGGTCCCGCTTTTCTGTTGAAATTTTTCCTGAATTTTCATTGCTATAAACCTCACGGAGCCCGAGACCTTTCCAACGAATGCAAAACCGTGGAAATCGGTTCGTGCGTTCTGGAGTTATAGCGTCAGGAAGGAAAACCCGACTTATTTTTATATAGTAGATAATATGTGAACACGATGCACCTAAAATAAAATTACTATACCACAATAGGTAAAAGACATAAAAATGAAACCATGACATATACAAACATGGTAAAAGTAAACGATTTTCATAAAAAAAAAAATTACAAGTAATAAGTCAGTGTGTGAGTTAAAATAGTTACAGAATGTAAATCAATGTCAAAAAAGTATAAATTTACAATTAAATTAGCAACCAGTTTGATTTTGTCTAGTTTGATTTTATAAACATTTTTATTGAACATTTTAACGTTTTAAATTACAAGAATTGGCGTTGAGCTTTATTACTGGTACTTTAGTGAAAAAATCTTGTCCTACTGTATTTTTCTATACTGCGTTTTCTGAGTCTGCAGTATTCTCGGAAAACACGCTAATAAATTCCCAGCTCCCGTCCACAAGCCACATCCAGCCTCCTATCTCCTCGCACGGAGCAGCCGAAGTAATACCGGTTGCGGTTTTATTGACAATCACTGCGCCGATATTGGTTCCATTGGCTCTGTACTACTGTGAACTTTGTCGCGAGTAGCCAATAAGTTCAGATGTTCCGTAATTAAAATGTAGGGCTTGGTGGTGCACCTTTAATCAGCAACTGTTCGACGTACGTTTTTGGGTCACACCAACTTGCCACCAACTTATATACTTACACATGGTTTAAGACTCCTTCAAACAGGCGCGACACGCGATATAATCGCGCGCGATACAAAGGCACCGCTAGTCGCGCAGTGCGCGCGATTCGCGTCGCGCCTTTTTGCAGGAGCCTGTACTCACTATTAAAGTTATTTTTTTAAACGTTAATTGCAGCCAAAGCTTATTAATGAAATAAAAAGCACAGAACAAGTCAAAACTATGTAGGTTCATGAGAGTAAAGAATTACATTCCTCTTTTTTGCCTTCACTTCTTCATAGCCGGTGTCTCCACATCGTATTGTATTTGTTTAACAATTCATTTTCCTGACTTTTCGTACATCAAATTGTCGATGGCGATAAAGTGCTTTGCTCTTCCGATAGACCAGACCGCATGTCCCTTAATCACCTTAGTCTCTGGGAGAATCAGCCTTTGACGCTACGTGAAAAAGTTTTACCTGAGTATCTACGAATATAAAAATGTTTATAACATACTTATTCTCAAAAGATCTAAATATGAAAGGGCGCAACAAATTCAGACTCGTTTAAAACTCTGTAATTTTCCTCTTGACCTTGTTTCAGTAGGAACCGGTCCGGTTATACGTGCGAGCCGTATACGGCACGGAGCCGCACAAAAGAGGAACTTAATATTAAGTGTTGTGGATTATGTGCATGAGCGAACACATGCGGTGCTTGTCAAAAGAATTTTAAGTGAAGCGAAATATGCCGGTTATAGCTAGCGTTTGAATTTTGGTGAGGATTTTAAATTTAAGTGAGAGTAGGTACTATTTGACCTATACGAGTATGTAATATTACAAGGTGTCGATTCGACACGTAAACTGTAAGCATGAAATCGGCACATGAGTCTAGACCTCATAGAAAAGACATTATTCGTAAAAAAAAATTGCTGTACTTGTAATTCTTAACCGACGAAAAATTTTAACTTCGCTATTTATTTGCCAAAAATGAAAAAAACAAATATCAGTTTATGGAAAAATAACTTTAAATCTTACACAATAATGTTCAGTTTAGGCTACAATTTCAAACATTTTTAAAACTTTTTCAATAGTACTAGTCACTCTGAAATCAACTTAATTGTCATTGAAATAAAGTTGATATTCGTTCAACTTGAAATAGGGTAGGGATGTGCAGCACTTTTAGAATCATTTACTTGAGGCCATGGTAACTGGTTGCGCGTCGATGTCCCAGCTACCCTGTATGGACGGACTTTGCCTCGGATTAAGAATTTCGAATGGAATAAAAATCGCTATTTTGTTATTACCAGCTGACCCGACAGACGTTGTCTTGTTTTTGATTCGAAAAACACGTGGCGCCATCTATTATCATAATAACGTTATTGTTGTTGTCCTCGGGATCAGCACTTTTTCTGGATGAAAGGTACCCATGTCCGTTTCTGTACACCTGACAATGTATATGCAAAACTTCAGGATGTTCGGTTCAGTGGTTTAGGCGTGAAAATGTAACAAACAAACTTACTTTCGCATTTATAATATTAGTTAGGATGCCGTGGTTACGTGGTATCAGTACGATATGATGTCAATAATTTCAATTCGTCGTTAATAAAGTTGCAAGAAGGTAAGTAACAATCAGTACACTGTAGAAAGACAGGCAAGTACATTTATATGCGATAAACTTGACGCAAAGAAAAATACCAACACAAAAAATTACAATTAGTTGGAAAATACGCGTCACCTTCGGTTTCTGAGATTTTAAACTCCTGTTTAAAATCTGTTAAGTCAACTCCTTGATAGTGATAATTGATTCAAAATCTTGTTTCTGAACACCTTGAAGAAATTCGCTTCGATAAATAAATAACTTTGTCGAATGAATTACTATTGAGAGTGAATCTGGGAATCTCCGAAACCGAGTAAATTGAATCGATCGCTAATGAGTTTGAGAAAATTTCTGAGGCCAGATAGACGTGAAAAAGATTGTAAATAGCCGTTTAGATTTATTATATAGATGTAGATTGACTATGTGCGTTTGACTGAAAACAAGAGAGTTTTTACTTAAAAATAAAAAAATAGACGATTCGCGTTTTTCTATTTAAATGCACAAGAAGAATTTTAGTACTTATTGGAGCTTTTAAAAAACTCTTTAAAAGCTCTTTGTAATGTTTGTGTAGACATTTTATAAAGGTGGTTTTTATTATAGAAACTGTCAACGTTTACTCGACAAACTTGAAATTACTTTTTACCTTAAAAATAAACGTACAACTTTTAAAGTTTTTCCGTAGTCTTTTTTAAAAGAAGGTATTTTTTTAAAGTTATGAAACCTTTTTCAGTTTAACTAGGGAATATTTTTGGAGGAAGCTCGTTTTAAATAAAATATAGTCAGCCTATAATGTTCCCACTGCTGGGACACAGGCCTCCTCTCCTCTCCGTGAGAGGGAGTGGGCCATAATCCACCACGCGGACCGGTTGCTAGATGTCACATGACTTCAAAATTTTTAAGTCTAGGACATGCCGGCTTCCTCACGATGTTTTCCTTCACCATTTTGAGAGCAGTGGTGATGAAATTATTTACACAAAGTACCTGTCAGGGTTCGAACCAACGACCAACAACTCGTAAGTCGCGGCCGTTACCACTGAGCCACCACTGCGCTCCGTTTAAGTAACCCTGAATAAACCAAGGCTGAAACAGTAAATGTAATAGGTTTACTTGGCATTGTTTACTGCTTGAAAACAATAAAGACGAAATATAAAATTAAGTTTATTTTACGTTTGGCCATTACCCAAACGTTTACAACCCCAGGTCACGGATATCCTCAAACGTAAACGTGTAATAAATAAACATTTAATTTCTTCGTTTGTGTTTTTATTACAAGGTTGGTTTCTTTTATCGATGTGTTCAAGAAAATTATTTATCAAATTGAATGTAGAAAAATTAAGTTGGTGAAATTGCATTATCTTTTTCGGGCCCTGTCAGTATTTTTTTTTTTGGGAAATTATAATTGCAGCAATAAAAGTTTTCATTGGCACCTGCGACCTTACGTCTTTTTTGTATGTAGGCAACGAGTTATAGAACAGTTTCTATTATATTAATTCATCATCCTGCCTATTCCAATAGAATATCAAAAAACCAGCGTCAATTTACGAACGTAAATTAATATGACTCAGAGCTACCGATAAATATATTTACTTCTGAATTGATAACTCAGCCTCAACCTGAGGGGTATTTCTCTCAGCGGGATTGTCCGAAAGGGTTACCGCTGGCCCGGAACATAAAGGGCTAAGGAAGGAACACGGGTGAGTTTTAGTCAGTAAGAGTCGTCGTGTCGTCGTCGAGTCGAGTGGCGGACACTTCATGGTTTGAATAGGTCGAATCTGTTCCAAAACTGAATCGGGACATCCCCGACTTCACGTAGTCTTTTGGCTGCTACCCCTAGAGTGTATATAAAAACCGGAGGCGCGAAGGGAGAGCAACCCCCGTCCACTGGAACAAAGCATAGGCACCCGCGCGAGCAGTAGCGGCTGAAGCTGGTGGCCGGAGGCGACTAGCAAGCCGAAGCTGCGGAGGTACTATAGAAATATTATATTAGAAAAATAATAATAAAATAGTTTATTGTCACAAAAAAATATAATTCTGTTTAACATGAAGCTAATTAACGCTGCAGTAGTTTGTATACAGATATTGTGAGCCCTGCGTCTCAAACTAGGATAACATGTATCTTAAGAGACAGTGCAGAAAACGAGAATAACTAGAGTTTAAAATACTGACAGGTCATCTGAGTGCGACTGAAGCTGGTGGTCCAGGGCAAGCAAAAAAAAAAACCGGATAAATGTTTTTAATGTCGGCAAGAGTTATACGAGAAGGAATTAGCAAGCTGCCTTTAGGAGCGAGACTACAAGCATAGTAGAAAATTGGATACCATAATTTGCGAGGACTCAAAAAAGTTCTAAAAACAACAATGGATCTTCTATACAAAGGATTTAATAATAAATAAATTACGAGTCTCATCTGTCAGCCAAGCTGCTAATTTCACCGTTACTTTGCAACATTAATTTCGACGTCAGTTTTCAACATTAATTTTATTTTGGGCCGCGTTACGACAGCTTTTCAAGACAGTACGTTTATTAGTTTTATTATTATTTTTTTTTTGTGGAAATTAGCTAATTAAGAAAAGTATTTTCTTAATTAGACTGACTGCCTCGTTGGTTTAGTATTCACAAGCGCTATTGCTGAGCTGGAGGTCATGGGTTCGATTCCCAGGCCAGGTGAAGTCGCATGCTTAATGGAACATTGACCCATTAGTTGATCAGTCAGAATTTTTTTTTACTCATATATCATCAATAGGTAATCATACGTTCAAAATAAAATGATTAATTAATAATCAAAATAAAACAGTTTTAATTATATGCGTCAAGAAGTAGGATAAGTCCACATAGCACGATCTTCTTTAGCGATTTCCCAAAAATCGTCTTTTTTGAGTTAAGTCAGTATTCCATTAAGCATGCGTAGTGTTATTGGGTTTTTCCATCAGGAATTTTTCAGTAGCAACCCGAAGTACATAATGTTCCCACTACTGGGACACCGGCCTGCTCTCTGTTAGAGCAAGTGGGCCGTAATCCACCACGTGGGCCCAGTGCGGGTTGGTGGACACAATTAGTACCACCCATAGGTACAGGACACATACGGGCTGGTGTCCGCAACTCCACGTCAATGCGCGTATTTTTAGTACCGCCCATATATATATAAATAAAGTCTTAGTACTAACCCCTTTATTTGTAAACGCTGCTTACAGTTTAGAGACGTTAAAACGTTAAAAATTTATGGTTAAAACAGTCGCTAATCATTATGTACACCACGGACTACCTACAGTATTTGTTTGTCCTTTCCCCGTTTTAAATCCATCCTAAGGTTGTCTTTAAAAGATCGCTCTCAGCGATAAGACCGCCCATTGTGTCACCCTTTGTACAGTTTCTATATTTATGTCTGTGTACATAATAAAGAGTAGATATTATATTCTATTCTATGTATTTTTAAGCAATATTTATAAAAGTAAACCTCTGTAAATATTAAGTGCGGCACAAGCATTTTCAATTATATCATCGTTCGAATTAATGTTACGGTCACTCCGCTCGTTTAGAACGCGCATGAAAATACTAGGCCTACAGTACTTAAATACATTGTGTGATCAATAAAAGTTCCATTTGTCAAAATCAGTCCATTAGATTAGACATTGGAGAGCCATACATAATAACCAGACCAGACGACCGACTGGCGCGGTCAACTGCCCCCATTTGTATTAAAATATCATTAATCATATCCAAGTCTTTCTCTATTTCTAGAACGGCAATATAAATATTACTATCTTCCAACAATTAATTTCCCAGACTATACGTACTATTCTGGCTAGATAAATTGTAAAAGCGGTCTCAAAATTTTAGTAAAATCTAGAAAACGGTAACAGAATTAAGATAGAATATGAAAATATGAACGCTCGACCCAACCCAATCACATTTACACCATCTACAGTCAGTAGTCTTTCCCATAGTGTAAATAAAACTCATATAAAGGCTCCTTCAAACAGGCGCGATAAGACACGCGACATAAAGGCACCGCAAGTCTCGCAACGAGCGGTGTATTTGTGTTGTTTGTAGGATCCTATGTAGTCAATCAACTCTGCCTGTCGCAGTCCACTGTTAGTCATAGGCTTCTTCCAAGCTGCGCCACAACTCACTGTAAACCGCCTTCCGCTTCCAGTCTGTCCCAGCCAAACAAATGGAGTATAGATGGACCGACAACCTAAAAAAGGTTTTTTAGGTTGTCGGTCCATCTATACTCCATTTGTTTAGGTAATTAAATAAAGGTAAACAAATCACTTCGGTTGTCATGCTACGTCACAGCTGTACTCTTCAATTTAGTAATATTATTAACGAATTATAACGTTGCTAAATTGAAGAGTACAACTGTGACGTAGCATGACAACTGAATAGACTGGTATTACGTTTAGTCGGTTAACCACGTCACGTGGTTTTTTTGTTTACCTTTATTTAATTACCTAAACAAATGGAGTATAGCTGGGGGGCGTCCCACACTACGCTTGCCGATACGCGATCTCCACTCCAGAACACTTCTGCTCCACCGGCCATCGGTCCTTCCACAAACATGACGAGCTATGTCCATTTCCACTATTCTCGCTAAGTGTATTCC
The DNA here is from genome assembly GCA_927399505.1 of Luperina testacea. NCBI lineage: Eukaryota > Metazoa > Arthropoda > Insecta > Lepidoptera > Noctuidae > Luperina > Luperina testacea. The sequence continues at coordinate 5,724,402 of OV656777.1, read as the reverse complement.
TGATTTTATGCTTCAAAGAGACCCATTTGCTCCATAGTGCAGTCAGTTACTACTAAAAAGAGTTGAAAAACTGTGCACACCCATTTAATACGAGTAATATAATCACTTATACGCGAACAAACGCGACACGTGACCTAATTCGTATGAGCGAGTGCAAACAGTCCCTTATTACCATAATCCATAAAGGTTGACTTAAGGAAAAACATTAACTCCTTTACTCATTCCGTTGTGAAAGGATTTATTTGCTGAACCCGTGTAATTGTAATTTATTTCGTTCGCTTTGAGGTTATTTAATAAGAGGGAATTTTTAAAAGGGTTTGCAGATCAAAGGCCTTCCTTTCTCAAATGGAGAAGTCAACCTGAACAGGCGGACGTTATGCAGGGAATGCTCTAAGGTAGCCCACGAAATGCATTTCTATCAATGATATTTTAAGTGGTAAGTAGGTATTTCTATATTATTTTTTTTCGATTATGGTCTGTTGTAAGACATAACCTACTCCTTTTGGCTTGTTGACGTTCATAAATAGGTCATACACGCACGCCGGTTCCGAGTATTACTCACCTGACCTTTCTGAAGAACATTACCAATAAGGTCACCAGAGGGGCAATTCTACTAATTTTAACAACGTTCACAGTCTGATCTCAGTCTCAATCTGTCAAAAAATACTTCAAATTTCCCTACATTTTGACAAGTTTTTGACATTTCTTTGTCGCCGAGATGAGACTGCGACTAGATTTTGAACGTTTTAAATTACGAGAATTGGCCTCCAGGTGTATACAATGTATCCGGTCATGGACTAGCGATATTCTAGTACACAAATACACTATACACTAGGGTCCAATCCACTTCCCCGCTATTTGGCAGCCATTTTGCTTTTTTTGTTGAGATATTCTCTACATGTGTATACAAAAAAAGTCATATCTCAGTTTTGGTCCTACTGAGGTAAAAGTAGGCATAATCGGAGGACAACAATATTGTCGATCGTTTACATTTCGATCCAATGCGTTCACATTATCGAAATAAAAAAAATGCCAGTCACGAAATGATTGTAAACTAGCTGCGCCCCGCGGTTTCACCCGCGTAAATGTCAAGCCCGTGGGTATATCTGGATAAAAAGTAGCCTATATGTTAATCCAGGGTGTCAGTCGTTTGAGCGTGAAGAAGTAACAAACATATAAACACACACACTGACAAACTTTCGCCTTTACAATATTAGTGTGATTACTGCAAAAACAACCACTATGACTCTTTTTTTTATCCTAGATCGACAGATTTTGAGCTTAGCTACAAAACTTATATTACCATTAATATTTTATTGGATTGGACCCTAGTGTATAGTATATTTTTGTACTAGAGTAGTTGTTATTTAAATGCCTAGAATATCGCTAGTCCATGACCGGACACATTGTATATCTCCCTAGGGCGTTTCCACTCACATCTGACTTGTAATAGTAGATTATTAAACAAGGGCTGTATGACATCAATTGCATACGAGGTTTTTGGCGCCTGAGCGAAGCGAAGGCGCTAATTAACCCGAGTATGCAATTGATGCTTACGCCCGAGATAAATACTCTGCTTTACATATCGATTGTGAGGTAAGTAAACAACAAGACAGCAGGTTTCAATGAACATTTATTAAGAAGAAAAAAATGTGTATTTAATTAAAATTAATAGTAAAATTATTACAATTTGTAAGAGATATGGTCACGTTCTTTTTAGGTATATTTATAGTTTGAATATGAGTTTGTGATGATAAGACTTGAGTTTGAGTGACTTGAGGTTCTTGCATCGTAAATGGCGGCAGTTGACTGTGACAGTTCTTTTTTCAAATTCCAAAACCTATGCTGTAATGATAGTCATACACCCCGGCATTCAGGGGTGTAAGGGTGTACTTACAGAGCAAGAGATATGTAAATACTTTTTGTTAGACGCCTTTCATGCATCCTCTCAAGATGACCAAACTAGAGTTGCCGCGAATACTCGCTATTATTCGGTATTCGGCATTACTCGTCATTTTTTTGATATTCGTCGAATACCGAATAATGGCTAGTATTATTCGGCATTCGGCGAATAGTCGTCGAAAATAAACTTTTAACGAACAAAAGAACTAATGAGTTAAAAATAATCATTTTTTAAATTATTTTCCTTAATAAAACAATACACAATATCTATTATTATCTGTAATATGTGCCTGTGCCTATCATATTCATGAAATTAAATTAGTAAGGCTTTTTAATTAATATTTAAAATCCAACAGAGGCAGATTGTGGTGCAAAAAAACAATTTTTTCTGCACGTTCTGGAGCAAGTCGGTTTCGTTTTTCCTCGTAAATTAAACCTGCCTCGGAAAATAGTCTTTCTGAATAAACAGAGCTTGCTGGTGTGATTAAGTATCGTTTAGCAAGCTTACTTAAAATAGGAAATTTATTTATTTAAACTTTTCGCACAAAAAGGTACAAAGGCGGACTTAATGCCTTAGGCAAATCTATTTTTATTGGTACTCAAAGCCCACCATTCATATGGGTTTATTTTTCTGTCAGCCTTTGCTAATGCGATGTAGTTGGCGATTTCTTCAGCAGTGGCATTCTTGGGTTGCTCTTCAGTAATAATAATAATCGCTGGGTTATACAAAACGGGGTATTCCCCGTAAACTAAAGAGAAAGACTTGTACAAGAAAAGGGTTGCCAGCATTTAAAAATGGAAAATTAAATTTACTACATATATGTAGGTATGTATAACATGAAACAGATTTCTTTAACTTTGTTGTTTTCTTTTCTCACAACCTTAGAAGAAATTAGAAATATTTTTAATGTGTTTAATGTTTTTTTTATGTCGAATAGTAATGTCGAGTTATTCGACTATTCGCCAAAGTGAATGGCGATTAATCGGTATTCGACTATTCGCTATAAACACTATTCGCGGCAACTCTAGACCAAACCATCGAAGCATACTCTTTTTAATTGTCACTACATCTTGTAAGCACATTCATATAATAAACAATATATTTCGCTGCTATGCAACCTTCAATATCTTGTTATGTACGTTATTTTTTGTTGTCTTTCTTTTAATATCTGTGCGTGTCATACTAGCTCTGCTCATGAATGTTATCATTATTAAATAGTTAAAATATTTCTCATTAAGTGAAAATAGTAAATTTCTTTTGAGTAAATAAAGATTCTTTAATCACAATATTAATATATTCTTATATTCTCCATATATAAATCCACTAAAATAATTTACATCGTCCGGTTTCCAAGTTAATTTGTGGTGGACACTGCCATTGTAAGGCTTTCAATTTGAAGCCGGGCTTCGAAAATAAACTTGCAGTTTCATTGTTTCCCTGCGGTGTGCGGTATGAATGCATTCATTCGAATGAATTTGAATGAACCTATGAATGTAATTGTTTTACAAGTCTTTGTACGCTCGGAATATTATATTGTTCGTGTTGCTTTGTGATAGGTGATATTGTGCTGTTAAGATTACTGTTATAACTAGGCTAGATATTTTGAGAGTTGTAATGGAGATAGTCAGGCAAAGGTAATTGTACATAGCTAGGTTCCTACGGCCTACAACAAATTTGACATTATATTAATTCATTCCATTTCGTCATAATCGTTGTTTGGCAGTAGTGACCGTATAACGTTTTTACACGTATTTTATTTACTCAACAATGATGCTTCATCTTCTATCTATATTAATAAAAATAACACAATTAGATTCTAACCTAACTAAAACTATACAGAAACTAAAAAATTGCGTCGAAAAATTCATCTGCATCGCTGTCGACTGGTAATGTACCCAAGAGACTGGCGGCATTACCACGTTGTATGGCGATGCTTAGCCTCTGGCCAAAGTAAAAGCCAGCCCTTGGGTCACGGGAAGTGTCAACCAGTCGTTTAGGAATTATTAATTATATTATTAATATTTGGTTAGCTAAAAGTAGTTTATTCACAATATTGGGCACTAGCAGCCCATACTAAAACTGCCCGGTATAAACTCAAATGCACCTCAACTTAATCAGGAAAACAGATCCAAAGTAATGTAAACTAGAATAAATCAGTTTCCCGTCATTCCCTCTGCAAGCAGCAATACCTAAAGTGTAAGCCTTTCTCGCAAATTGCTAAGGTGAGTGATTGCACACAACTTGCATCCTAGTTTCTTGGTCTCCTGGTAGTCTCAACAGGTTTTCTATCTAATACAGTTGGGAGAAAAGAGTGTATTTTTAGGGTTCTGTGGTAATCTCCATTAAATGCGTCATGTTTATTGGTGTCTGTTTGTCTGTCTGTCCATCTGTGTCACTAGTAAAATCCATTTTCTGGACAATTTTATATGAAACAATGAAAAGTTTCCTAAGAAATTTCATTATTTTACCCTTAAAATAAGACCTGTTTGAAACCTGTGTATTGTGTTTTTAAATATTTACTTTTATTTATTTATTTGCGTGACGTCAGTATAACGCGTAGTTCGCATGTGGCGTTTGTACCGCTACACTGACAAACGTGCGTTAGAATCAATAAAATAGACCCAACACACACCCTGAGACCAATTATCCTACAAGTGGTTCCAGTATACAGAATGCAGAAGCAGTTATACAGAAAACAGATAGAGAAACAATTATAAATAATTGGATTTCTAAAAACCTTAGACAATAAATCAGTCACAAAAGGTATTTATTTATTGACAAGGCATAGAAGATCAAGATGTGAGTGGAAACGCCGGGATAGCACACACTAGGAGGACATACAGTAACCTTATTTGTGATTTTGTTCAGATAGGTCAGGTGCGTAGTACTCCCAATCGGCGTGCGTGTATGACCATCACCGTAATTGCGTAACCTCGATTTTAATCATTTTGAAGTATATTGCTAATCCATTGCTTCATATGTTCATATGTATGTCTGCTCAACAACGTAAACAACGCAATGAATGTTGTTGAACTGTCAAAATGAAACCCATTGCTACTGATAATGTGTAACGCAATTACCCCGCAGGTGTAATATTTTTGGAATAAAATACGATTTTGTTACAACGCTTATATGGAGCACATTTGGATTGACACAGACAGAATGACAACAATATTTATCCATTCAAAATAAGTACCTAGGTCTAACAAGTGGCCAGGGTGTTTCTATTAAAAAGGTAAACCAAAAAGTTTCAACACCTCCCCGTAATGGAAACATCCTGTACATACAGACATACAAAAAAATATATACACCATAATAAATTAATAACAAACACTATAAATAATAATCACGAACACTTAACAAAACAATGAATACAAAAACAAAAGCAAGCTAGCTTATGGCCTCGGTTATACCTAAACCTTTAAGACACATAAAATGTCGAAGTTTTGTTAAAGGTTTAGTAAGGACATCGGCTGGCATATTACGTGTGTTAATGTAATTTAAGACAAGGTTTTGTTGATTAAGTGAATCGCGAATAAAATGGTGCCTAATGTCGATGTGTTTGGTGTGTGCGTGAAAGGTGTCGTTATGAGATAATTTTAATGAACTTTGATTATCTGTATAAATTATGATTGGGCGATCCAAAGAAAATATTTCTTTAAAAAACGCCTTGAGGTATATGGCTTCTTTGCACGCTTCACTAAGAGCCATATACTCAGCTTCTGTAGTTGAGAGTGCGACTGTTTTTTGTTTGCGTGACTCCCAACTAATTGGTGCTCCACTCATAATGAAAAAGAAACCTGTGAATGAACGACGATCGATGATATTACTTCCATGGTCTGCATCTACATAACCGATGGGATAGTCTGGCATGACTTTATGATAGTGAAGTTTCAGGTCCTTGGTACCCTTAAGATACCTCAGTACCCGCTTGGCAGCTCTCCAGTGCACCTCCCCGTAATGTGTGTTGAATTGACTTAAAAATGACACTGCATGTGAGATGTCGGGTCTAGTGCCAATGGAAACATACATTAGTGATCCAATGAGCTGCTGGTAAGGTAAATCTGGCTGATCGTCATTAATGTCTCTGTAAGTGAGTTTTTGACCAGGTTCCATGGGTGTGGAAACTGATATGGCATCACTCATTCCAAATTTAGAAATAAGCTTTTCTATGTATTTGGTTTGATCAAGTGTAATGCCGTTTTTGGTATACGAAACTCTCATACCAAGACAGTCTTTTAAGGAACCTAAGTCTTTGACACAGAATTCTTTGCTAATAGCACTTTTAAACTTTTGTTTAATTTCCTTATCATTAGAAAATATGAAAAAATCGTCCACAAATATGGCGACGATAAGAAGCTTATTTTGGTTTTTATGATAATATACACAATTATCATTTTGTGATTTCATTAAACCAAACTTTGCCATTACTTCGCAAACTTTTTTATGCCACTGTCTAGGGGATTGTTTTAATCCATACAAAGCTTTCTTTAAAAGACATACTTTGTTTTTGCTGTCCTCTTTTATAAATCCTTCTGGCTGAGTCATATAAATTTCTTCGTCCAAGGTCCCATAAAGGAAGGCAGTTTCAACATCTAAGTGATCGACTTCTAAGTTATGCTGAACAGCGTAAGCTATTAGCAACCTGACAGTTGATAGTCTAGTTACAGGAGCGAAAGTTTCATGATAGTCCACCCCGTAAATCTGGGTGAACCCTTTGGCTACCAATCTGGCTTTATATTTTATTATATTTCCCGATGTATCCCTTTTTATTTTATATACCCATTTACATTTCACAATTTTACGGTCACTTGGTCTGTCCACCAAAATCCAGGTACCGTGCTTAATTAGTGAATCGTATTCGACTTCCATTGACTTAAGCCAGTTGTCTTTATGAACATCTTCCATGGCTTCTTTAAACGTTTCAGGTTCAAAGTTCGTAGAAGTCAAGTTTGCTAGGGTGTCATTGTTGGGATATCTTATTGGTGGACGTCGGTCTCTAAGGGAATATCTCCTTTCGCTTTCAACATTAACATGGGGATGTTCCACAATAGTCTCACTTTCGGAGTCAAAAAACACTTCAGGTGTTTCTATTTCTGAGATTTCTTGTATTTCCGTATTTGGAACTTCAGTTGTTTCAGTTTGTGAAACTTTAGGTATTTCCATGTCTAAACCTGTTTCAGTATCTTGTACTTGAATTATGTCACTTGTCTGTGACTGAGACACATCTTGAGTGTCGCTAGTAGAAGGCTTATCCTCAATGAAGACAACATCTCTCGCGGTCAAAACCACTCGAGGATTTTGGGGATCAATTAAACGAAAGCCTTTACTTTGACTGGAATACCCAACAAATATGTACTTTCGAGTTTTTGACTCTAGTTTTGTACGTTTTTCTACGGGTATAAGTGCATGTGCTTCACAGCCAAAGACACGTAAATGTGAAAGATTAATTTTCTTTCCAGTCCAAATCTCTTCTGGAATTTTATTATTTAACGCTTGAGTAGGTGAATGATTTTTGAGATAAATTGCAGTATTTACTGCTTCTGCCCAGTATGCTTTTGATAAGTTAGCATCTTGAAGCATGGACCTAGCTTTTTCAATAATAGTTCTATTGACTCGCTCAGAAATACCGTTTTGTTGTGGATTATAGGGAACAGAAGTTTGATGCAAAATTCCGTTCTCTTTCAAAAAGGTAGTCATATTGCGATTAATATATTCAGAGCCGCAATCGGACCTAAACTTTTTTATTTTGTGACCCGTTTGATTTTCTACCATACTTTTGAATTCTACAAACTTAGAGAACACTTCACTTTTGTGTTTTAGAAAATATCCAAAAGTTTTGCGAGAAAAATCGTCAGTGAATGTGAGTACATAGAGAGCTTTGCCCCAAGATTGAGTACTCATGGGTCCACAAACATCAGAATGTACTATTTCTAGAACATTTTTTGACCTGCTTGAAGAATTATTGAACGGTTTCTTTGCTAGTTTGCCTTGTAGGCAAGGCACACAGATTTTGTTCAGTGTGTCATTATAGTTAATGCCCACAAACTTATTTTTTAAAATACTCATGGCTTTAGTATTAAGGTGACCAAGGCGTCTATGCCATAATAATGCAGACTCTGTGGAAGTAGTTAAAAGAGCTTGCGAATCAGGAACATTAAGTTTATACATGCCATTGAAGTTTGAGGCGGTTGCAATAATAGAACCTGAGACTTTACATCCTTCTTTTCGAAGAATAGTGGCACCTTTTAGGGAAAATAAAACAATAAAGCCTTTTTTAACTAAGTTACTAACTGATAATAAGTTTGCAGCTAGTTGGGGAACATAAAGAACATCTTTAATTGTATTAATATTATTAGTATTATTAATGACGACTGTACCTTCACCTTCACATAGAATTTGGTCATTGTTGGCCACAGTGACAGGCTTAATTACAGGGGTTATTTCTTATTCCTTTCTGTTACACATATGAGAAGTAGCACCGGAGTCTATGTACCAAGAATCTGAGGAAGAGGAATGAGACACATTAAAACAAGATGAAAGTGTAATGTGTGAAGTGTAATTAGTAGTATTAATACTAGGAGTTTCTTGCTTCTTCTTTAAGATTTTACATTCATTTTTATAGTGTCCAAATCTCTTGCAGTATGTACATTTCTTCGAATGAAAAGATTTTTTCTTAGTCACGGTGCATTGTAATGCTGCATCAGGTACAGTAAGACTTGTAGTCGGTGATGGTCGGCTATCTTCCTTAAGAAGTGCTGAGACTACAGCTTCAGATGTTATCTTCGTGTTAGAGTGCTCCAGGGTCATAACAAGTGGTTTGTAGCTTTCAGGAAGATTTGCTAGTAGAATGATGGCTAAAAACTCATCTTCTATGGCAGCGTTCATGCCGCGCAGTTCCTGCTGAGTAGTCAACATTAAGTTCACGTACTTTTCAATATTTCCTTCATATTTTACAGCTAGTAGCTTTTTCATTAGAGATAGTCTTCTGACAAGACCACAATCTGCATAGGCCTTTTTTAAATTGTTCCAAGTATCGCATGCCGTCTGTACATTTTGAATCACAGGATAAACATTTTCGTGGCATGCTAAACATATTTTAGACCTCGCTCTGGCATCTTTTCTAGCATTTGCTGCTGTTGTAAGATCTGCCGGTTTTGACACTATGTCCCAAAGATCCTGATCTACTAGGTAGCATTCCATTGCGAACGACCAGGTGTGAAAATTTTCTTTTCCACGTAGTTTTGAGAATGTCATTGTGGATTGTATTGGGCTTACCAGGGAAGAATCGCCACTTGCCATTTTTGAATAGGAATATATGTAGAGCGTCCACTTTTTTAAAATCGATTAAAGGCCCATAACCTTTTGGAATAAAACACGATTTTGTTACAACGCTTATATGGAGCACATTTGGATTGACACAGACAGAATGACAACAATATTTATCCATTCAAAATAAGTACCTAGGTCTAACAAGTGGCCAGGGTGTTTCTATTAAAAAGGTAAACCAAAAAGTTTCAACAAATATTTTATTCAAATTAGGCTGAGAATCAGCACGTCTTTTCGAACATCAAAATTACATAAGTTCCCCAAAAAGCCCGCCCTTCAACACTTCCTATACTCCATTTGAAATAAGATTAGACATTTAAATAAACCTTTTTTACAGTCCGTTCAGCCGATTTTGACTTCTATAACGTAGGCATAAGGATGGTATTAAAAGCAAACAAGTGGTAACAATACCATCTGTTTACTGCAGATGCCATATGTCATGCCACCAACGCAATAGAATTCAAAATCGGTTGAACGGACTGTAAAAAGGTTTATTTAAATGTCTAATCTTATTTCTAATGGAGTATAGTGCTTTAGCTGGGAAGAAGAAGCGCAACAACTCCCAGCAGAACAAATGAGCGTAAACGAGGCAAAAGCAATACTGCTTTTGCCTTGTTTACTCCTTACTCCTTTATCATAAAGGAGTATGGTAAAAAGAGTATGTAAGGAAACAGTAAACAGTTAAACACAATTTGAATTTCAAAACGCTGTTCAATCTGATAGTGTGAAGAGAACTGCACCCCAACACTTTAACGAACGCCTCAAAGCCTTGACCAGCAGACGAGAATCTCGTTCCACGTGAATAGGCCAAAAGCTACGAAGCCTTGACCTCGCAGACAAAAGAGCTATTTCAGGTGCAGAAACAGATCTGTCACCTGTGAGAAGTCAACGTGGTAAATTGAAATGGACGCCCTGCCTGTTTGGAGGTTGTGTTTGCTTGTATTTGAGATAGGATGATATTATGTGTGCATGACTAAATTTAAACTAACATGTAGAATGTTTGTAAAGTTACGCTATATGAAACGTTTATTTTCTCTTGACTGTACTTACCTGTCAAAAAGAGTAACCTAGATAAAGTGGATAAGACAGAGATTAAAACAGAAGACGAACTAGCAAGGGATCGAGGAGGGGGAGGGAGAGCTGATAATAATATTGCAAAATATGAAGCAATTATTTAATTACAAAAAATCTATTGTTTGGACTAAAAAAATAAAACAATAGTGTTTTAGCATGTTGCTTGTAGAATAATCTGACAAAAAATCAGTATGATTGTATGTATATTAGTATGGTTTTTATTGTAATAAAAAGAACGTTTTTAGAGGTATATTCAAGATTTTTTTATATCGTATCAAATTAGTTGTATAATGTTTTCAACACACTATCTAGCATATATCCTGAAGAATATCATATATGTTTCTGATTTTTTTTTTTACTGTAGTCGATCATATACTTTTATTTTTTCTAAAACTTGTGTTTTTTGCATTTAGGTCCTTTAATCCCCTTAAGCTAAGATACACAATACATTATCCAGAAGAAAAATAAGTAACAGAGTATTATTTATGTATCTATACGCGCCAAAGGCATTAGGCTAGATATACACAGTACATTATGAGAGTTTGTCATATATTGTTGCTGCGTAAACAAAACTTAAGAGCTTAATCATGTTGTAGACCCCTGCAGGCCTGGTGACGTGTCACAAAAAAGCAATTTATCATTTTCATTAAAAGTGAATTTCAATATTTGCCGCTTCGTTATTTTTCATCGCGTGACGGCGATAAAGCAGGCTTTTGTAAAATAATATTATTGGCATTCATTTTATTTTACTATGCGTTTCAAAAAAAATATTATAATGGAAAGAATTTAAATGGAAAATGTTACCCAAACCATTCGTTCCACCCGTTGAAAATCTTCACCTGGACATGAGTTGCCTTCGGTAACCTGGAAGTCTTTAAACAGACTCCAGCCGGTCGATTCTTTAAAAATCTCACCGTGAAAACTTAGGTGAAGTGAATTTGTTTTTGCTAAGAATTGACACTATTGACAGCTCACTCCACGCTCACTTCACCTAAGTTTTCACGGTGAGATGGTTACAGAATCGCACTGCAGATCCAGATTGACCGAAGCAAGGAAAACCTGTTCAGGTGGTGATTCATAGACGACTCCGCCTTGGAGTGTTTGAAATAAATGATTTGACTTTGATTTAGACTGGAAGTCGACCCCAACATACATAGTTGGGAAAAGCTAAACAGATTGAATAGAATCAAGAACGAATTTTTATATTAAAATGATTTTCAAAATAATTTAACTGTAATTGGTTGTTTCTTGTATACGTATTCGAACAACACGACACAAGAGAGACCCTTATATCAGTGTAGATAAAATAGAATAGAATAGCTTCTACAATGAAATTCCAAGTCGGTAGTAATTGACTCTGAAATCACTTCGAAGCGACGTTCCCGCACCGCTAGTGCTCCTTTATATAATGCACTGCAGTCTTATGAGATCCTGGTACCGGCGGGGTGTGATTAAATGTTTGCTGGCATTTGCGGTACAATTTATTATTAAAAAAAGGTCTTTCCCCATACAAGAGAGGGAAACAAGCATTTGGCCAGTACTTGCATAATCTTGTAAACTTCTGTAAGTACATGGTTTTGTTGATCCAACACTCGCTCATTTTGTATTGATTAGCTAATTCTAGAACTGTCTTAAAAAATTTAACTTTGCTCATAGTTTTCTTCTTTACCGAAGTACCATCGACACGAAAAGAGGAAGTAAAGACGCTCTTTGTTAATCTACTTAGGCATTAATTATGCTGTGTAGTTAGTGTAATATCATCAAAGTAACTTTCTCAGAAATACATATCATAAAATAGTACATTACTTCAGAGGGAAGAAAGTGACAGTTCCATACCGAGATTATGGCATTTGCGCCACGAGCTTGCGAGGGGCGCAAACCATTTGAGGTATGGAACTGTACTTTATCCTGAGGGATGTATAGTGCTTTTTATTACACCTACGAGGAAAATTATGGACATATAAGTATTGTTGTATCTGCATTTAGATTTTTCCGGCAACAGATTAATTATCAACAACTTCTTGGGCCGTCTCTAATAGTTCTGGCGGTGTGTTAGGGATAACATCATCACTGTCGCTCGAAGTATCCATATTTTACAAAAAACACAAAGATAAATGTGTTTTTGCGAAAATGCGCGGGCTTTTCCATTTTTTATTCGCCCGTTTCTGGAGTAGGCTAAGATCATAAGGTCATGCAGCCACTTCTTCCGTGATTCCACGCGTTTTATATACAAAATAATTTCGTTTTTAATTTTCTGTATGCACCAAGGAGGTTGGTAACTGACTAACTGGTAAAAAAAAAACTGTATGTGGCCAGTAACAATTTACTTGAAATTTAATTAGTAGACAGTTAAAATCTCTTGGCAGTATGACTGCTGACAAATAAAAAAAAAAAGAAAAACCGGGTATGTAATGGAATTTCATACATTTTTCCCACCCTTGGGTCGAAAGGTTTTTCATACAAACTTCCATACCTTGGGATGAAAGGATTTGAAGGGCGGGATAAAGGCGTTTCTTCCCTCTAATTGGTATAATTAGTATGTATTTTCAGAGCAGGTGTGATAAAAAAGTAATTTGTGCCACCAGTTACTTTCCCGCAAAGCTTGTAGTGTTGCAATGAATTATGTACAGCGTCATTATGAGATCCTGGTACCAGCGGGGTATGATTAAAGGTTTCATTTTCATAATTAGGCCCACAAAGTTAAAGGGGAAAGAAACTTTATTATAATGAAGAAAAACTATTTTCTATTTATTTTTAGTTAAACCTTACTTTGTTTTCATTTGGTAACAAAAATAAAGTTTGTGTTATTTTTTGCACGTAAAAGTAGCTTAGCTGAGAATAATGACTTCGCGCTTATTATTTAGAAAACTTTTAGGATATTTATTGCCAGCGTAAACGAATACAAATTATAGCTAGTATTTCCAGAACCACGTTTAAAACTTTAGCAGAAAACACTTTTGCAGTATAGATATTGTACATTCATAAGCAGACTACAGAACAGAGTATCCGGTGACGGACAGCCGCGGCGGGTTCACGGATGAGTGCTAATGCGTGCCTTATTTCATCTCCACTACTCTCCAAATGGTGAAGGAAAACATCGTGTGGAAACTGGCATGTCCTAGAACCAAAAATTCGAAGACATGTGACATCCACCAACCCGCGCTGGGCCGGCGTGGTAGATTACAGCCCACTCCCTCTCACCGAGAGGAGGCCTGTGTCCCAGCAGTGGGAACATCGTAGGCTGATTATGCTGATCATAACAAAGCGATTTCGCAAACAACTTTCAATTTATTAGGTATTGATTGATTTTACGAAGACTAAAATATTTAATTCTCCTCTGAGAATTAAATATTTCAGTCTTCGTAAAATAAGTACTTAAGTACTTTATTTCAATACGTTTTTAGGGTTCCGTAGTCAACAAGTAATCCTTATAGTTTCGCCTTGTGCATCTGTCCGTCCGTCCGTCCGCAGCTCAGCTCAGAGACTCTTAGTACTAGAAAGCTACAATTTGTCATGGAATCACGCCGACAAAGTGTAAAATAAAATCATGAAAAAAAATTTTTTAAAGGTACATCCTCTACACGTGAGGATGTTTTTTTTTCTCGTCTATCCCAAGGTGTGGGGTATCGTCAGATAGTTCTTTCAAATGTATTACGGGTTTGTGTTAACAATTTTTCGATTCAGTCATCCGTTTGTAAAATAGTAAGCTTTAAAGTGCTAATTTTTAGAGTCAAGTGTCCCCCTTCCCCCTGCCAGTTAAATGGTTGTTTTTGGATATGTGAAAAAAAATCATGGTAGTCTATACATATAAAATACAAAGTCCTGACTGACTGATATATTATCAACGCACAGCCTAAACCGCCGCCGAAATTTGGAGGGTGTGTTCTTTGTGAAGAGTAGGTATCCACTAAGAAAGGGTTTTTCGAAACTCCTAAGATGGTGAATGGGAGAGGGTGAAATTTGAAGTCACGGGCAGATGATAGTAGTAGATATATATAACGAAGTTAAAAGGAAAACTATCACAGCTAAGTAGGCTTTACAATTTTACGGGTAATAGTCGACCAACTTACATTTGCAATCTATGGGAAAACATGATTTTCAACTGCAATGATATGTTTGTTCTTGGGATAAATTCATTCCAACTACGGAACCCTTCATTGTGCGTGGTCCGACACGCACTTGTTTCTTTTTTCTTTAGTGGGAATTAAATCAAGACCTCAAATTTTCGGTACCACTCAGGCTCGTAAAGCTGTGTAGGCACTTAAAACAAAAAGTATTTACGTGCTTCACCGATTCACTTAAGGTATGAATTTTCTTATAATATCAATTACCAGTTTCTAGGAACCCGGTCAAGTGCGAATCGGATTTACGCAATTACAAAAACGGTTGATTGTAAAAAAAATGGAGGTTTTTTGTAGGTATGGCGATTTTAATATGCCTATGAGGTTAAAAAGCCAGCCCTGTGACAGACACACGGATGATGATGATAATGATGGTTTAGGCTATGGTTTTCTAAGACAATTTACCGGCGAACAACATCACTGTAACGTTGTCTATGAAAGTAAGTTGGTGTATAGACATATTGTTTGACACCGTAAAGGCTCTTCACCACAGGCGCGTTATTATCGGTCGACGATATCGGATGCGTTACTGCGATGATGCGTCCCGATTCCTTGCCACACAGCTGCGTTTTTATTCTGGGTCCTTATAGAAATTGTTCTAAGAACTTGTATCGGAATATCGCAGGACGGAGGAACGCGCTATTATCGCAGCACTGTGAAACTTCGTGGCCGTCGTAATACAAACTATACTGACAACAGATATCACAATAACGCATCCGATAGACCAATAATAACACGCCTGTGGGTGAGAATCTTACGGCCCAATCACACGTACCACAACAACACCACACCACAGCGATAAAATGTGGTCAAGCTGTGGTTACGTGTGAATAGTGTCGCTGCGGCTTCTTGCGGTTGGGTTGTGTTACCTACAAAATGTTGTGTTAACGTTGTGTTTGCGATGTGGCCGGCCGCTAGTTCACGGTGTCGCTGATGGTTGCGTTGTGGTTGCGACGTGGCTACGATGTGGTCGGTATCACACACGCGGTTGATAATGACGCCAAATTGTGGTCCGTGTGAATTTAACTATTATTTTTCATACAAATTAGCGCCCGCCCCACGTGGGCGGGCGCTAATTTTGGTTGTGGTTCAGTTGTGGTTGTGGTGTGGTTTTGGAACGTGTGAAACAAGCCTTAAAGGCAAATCCCGATGCCATCATTTTCATGACGGCCGGCCGTCATTCCGTTATGTGACGGCCACCGCATCCCCGTAGGCACGTTTTGGAGACAGAACTCTAAAAAAACCGTTGAATTATTCCATCATAACAAACTTCGAGAAACCATTAGTGTTGGAAAACAAAAAAAACGTCGAAAAGCTTTTAAAAAACGAACAGAACTTTGTCCCTATCGACGATTCTATGAATAAATATTGTATTGTGGAATTTGAATTCGCTGGGAATCACTCGACTGTGGTCGAGGGATCGAGTGATGCCTTGGCTTTACTAAGGGCCCGCTCACACGTACCCCCAGTGCGGGTTGACACATGTCACATGTCTTCGAATATTTGGTTCTAGGACATGCCGGTTTCCTCACGATGTTTTCCTTCACCATTTTGAGATCAGTCGTGATGAAATAATTTACACAAAGTAAAGCGCCTGTTTGGCTCGAACCTACGACCTACAACTCGTAAGAAGGAGGATTCGAGAAATACCTTGGCTTTACTAAGCGCCCGTTCAAACGTACCACAACCACATCACACACACACCACACCACATGGCAGCGACAAAATACATACCGGCTTTACATACCGAAACCCCTCCGTGTTCCACAAAGCACATTAAGCCGTTGGTCCCGGCTGTCATTTGTGGAACTTTGACAGTTGTTAAGAGTAGTCAGAAGCCCAAAAGTCTGACAACCGGTCTTACCAAGGGGTATCGTATTACCCAGTAATTGGGTTGTGGAGGTCAGATAGGCAGTCGCTCCATGTAAAATACTGGTATTCAGCTGCATCCGGTTAGACTGGAAGCCGACCCCAACATAGTTTGGAAAAGGTTAGGCAGGTGATGAGTTTTCTTATTTTATATTTCGTCATTGAGTGCTACCGCGGTCATACGGTGTCCGCAAACAATAGATTTGCTATTGTGTCTTTTGTCTGGCAGTCAACGTGAATTACGTTGTCATTGAAAATATACATCGATAGTCAATTCAAATCAATGTTTTGTCAAGTAGTAAAACCGTGCGAAGCAAAGCGGGTTGTTAGCTAAGAAATTAAATTAAAAACATAAGTGCTCAACTTTCAAACTGAGAATAAAGAAACAACGTAAGACTCGACACTCCTTTGTACTGAAACTTGGCTTGTATTGTTGTACCTATTATAAACTTTTTGTAATTACATTAGCATGAATAAGCGAGGTAATGACGAAGTTTGCCCTGTTGACGGCACGTGCAGGTGGAATTGTAATGCGTGAAATAATGAAAACAGTAATGCTATTCTGTAAAATCTTACCGTGAAAACTAAGTGTGCATGCGTATGCACACTTAGTTTTCACGGTAAGATTTTTTTCTTTTCAGCTGCAATTGCATCTGCCGTTGACGCGGGTCGTTCGTGCGTACGAACGACCCGCGTCAACGGCAGATGCAATTGCAGCTGTGTGTCGACGGTGCGCGTCTACGTGTGTGAGTACGGTGCTCAAATACACGTGCGGCATATTGTCGACGGCAGCCACCGACGCATCGACGGCTGCAGTTGCCTCGGCCGTTAACGCGTAACCCTCGTTTGTATGAGAACTAATATGAAGTGAGCTGTCAAAAGTGTCAATCCTTAGCAGCAGGTGGAATTAAAGCTCACTTCAGCTTCCTTTTCACGATGAGATGTTTACAGAATAGCACCACAGTGCTGTAGAGCTATTTTGTAAAGTTCTCTTTGAACTCATTGAAGTGACTGCTCACAATTCCAAAGGGAACTCATTTGTTTTTAAAGAAATATCATAGCCGATTCTTCACATTTTGACACTGTGTGAATTTTGAACTGATGTTTCGGGAATCTTAAAAAAAAGGGGCCTGTGACTAAATGATAACAGCCGCACAGGTCATTTAGAAAATCATTAATGGAGTAATAACATCTTTTGATCAGGTTAAGCTACGCTTGCCGCGGTTGGTCTGTGGATGGGTGACCATCTTTGTATACCGAGACCCTCCATGCCTCGGAAAACACGTTAAGCCGTTGGTCTCGGCTGTCATTCATGGATCTTTGACAGTCGTTACGGGTAGTCAGAAGCCCGGAAATCTGATAACCAGTCTAACCAAGGGGTATCGTATTACCCAATAACTGGGTTGTGGAGGTCAGATAGGCAGTCGCTCCATGTAAAATACTGGTATTCAGCTGCATCTGGTCAGACTGGAAGCCGACCCCAACATAGTTGGGAAAAGGCTAGGCAGATGATGATGTTTCGGGAATCTTAAACAATGACATTACGGAAATCATGGAAAATTCGTAGTTGACTATTTCAATAAATATTTTCTAGAAATCGTCCGTTATTACGAAATCAACCCAGTAGAATAAGATTTGCAAACAAAAATAAAATAAATTCCATTCAAATACCCGTGGGACCCCAATTAACACCTCGCATTTTTTCCCGAAATCAACCCTAACAATAGAATAAGATCTCAAAGCTTACAAAAAACAAAGATAAAACTCAACTCAAATACCAGATCCAGACCCAATTAACAACACAACACCTCGAAATTTTCCCGAAAAACAAATACCGGAACAGCGAAGAATTTCCCGAAATAAATTCTTTAAATGTTACGACCCGTTAATGTGTTACGAGATAAATGGCCTAAAATTACCAGAGATACATTACCGAATTACCGATGTTCATAAATCATGTGCGTAGAGGTGTTGTTACACGGCCGAGCGATTAAAGTTCGTAATGAATGGTCGTAATTTCGGGAAGGAACGCACCTTCCCGAAATTATATACACAAATAAGTACCTGAATATAATTATATGCATATTGCATCCAGGTATTTGTATATGACTATCCGGCAACCGGAGCATGTGAAAAGGGACATAATGTCATAAATTGTTTTACGATTTTTTTTATTTAATTTAGTTGCATACTTATAATAAAAAGCTTGTAAAAAAACGAAGGGTTCCGTACCACAAGCCAAAAAACGTCGAAAACACCGAGACTCCAATTTTTTTATGAATTTTCTTTATTATTTGTTGTTATAGCAGCAATAGAAAGAAATACACATTCTGTGGAAATAGTGGAAATTTAAGAGTTAAAGATAAGTTTACTATCAAGTTGGACCTCAAGGTCCCGCGCCTCGGTCACTCTATTAATTTATTAATTAATTTATTGTAGGGGGTAATCTCTGGAACTACCTACTTGTCGGATTTGAAATTATCTTTTTGCATTTGATAGCCCAATTCTTGAGGAAGGCTATAAGTTATTTAACATCACGTTACAGTAGGGTTCCCAACTCTCCCGGATTGCCCGGGAGACTCCGGTAAAAATGGTCAACCTCCCGACCTCCCGGGGTGCAATAATTTCTCCGGTTTTTCTAAAATGATATGAATCCATCGCTCGCACATCGCTACTCGTCGTGGTCGTTTGTTCTTTCCATTCCTGTCTCTAATATGTACTTCTTGCGAACGCGTACCTATTCTATTTATAATATTTCTTTAGTAAAAGCAGAGTTACAAATACTAACAAACTTCGATTTGTCATGTAAATACTTTTATGATTTTGTGGTAAAAAACCGTCAAATAATTTAGATGCTGCTTGAAAGCAAAATAAACATAAATTTAAAAATGAATAAATAATTGATATTTTCTTTCAACTGCCCTCGATTTTCTTAAATTCTCCCGGGTTGGTCCTTTCGAGAGTTGGCAACCCTACGCTACAGCCCTTAGGAGTCGAGCAAAAAGAACTAAAGTCAGAAAGGACGCTAACGAAAACTAAGTAATAGCGCGGACGGGCGAAGCGATGTGAACGCGTGGGTTGGGAGACCAAGACATTTCACGCAGACGAAGTCGCAGGCAGTACAGTACCCTGCGATAAATATTGCACATCGACCTTTTTACACAAAACCATTTTATACAAAGAATAAAAATAATTATCAAAAGAAGCAAATCATAATTGTTTTAACAGCTCCTAATAGATACCGGACTGTTTGTATTTCGTGCGACAGAGATAACGCTCTACGAAGCCGAAATTAGCCGATTGTCTCTTTCCAAAGGTCGATGTGCAATATTTATCGCCGGGTACTGTAAGTATATTGAATAAAAATGGAAAAACAAAACAAAAAATGTTTCAATTTATGTACTGTCATCCTATAGCAGTCCACTGCTGGACATAAGCCTCTCCTATTGCACGCCATTCAACTCGATTTTCGGCAACTCTCATCCAGCTGCTACCAGCCATCCTGCGAAGATCGTCGCTCCACCTAGCCTGAAGGCGCCCCACCTTACGTTTACCGATTCGCAGTCTCACCTCAAGAACACGTCTACCCCAACGGTCATCAGTTCTACGGCTAATATGGCCGGCCCATTGCCACTTCAGCTTGCTTATTCTGTGAGCTATGTCACCAACTATGTTTCTCTGCCGGATCACCTCGTTGCGGATTCGATCCCTCAGAGATACTGCAAGCATAGCCCGTTTCATACTGTATTGTCATACTGTATAATATTCTTTTTTATTGGTATGTCCAATTGGAAGTTACTAGTTGTGTGGCCAGTATGTATTTATCTCGTGGCTAGAATCCGGTATGCTTAGTCATGCGAGCAGTGGTTAGTGGTACCGAAATTAACGGGATCAAGCGATAACTAATCATTGGTGTGCACTGACCGCAAGTTCACGCGTTGTTGTAATTCATTTGGTTGAGTTCGCAGAATGCAATCGATCTATTTCTAGTGGTTGACTGTTGGAATCTATGTATAGTAGGCAAAATAATTGGCTATGCAGGCATGTAATGCAGTTCAGTCGATCTATTATGTTAAAGTCTCACCGTAAAAACTTAGGTGAAGGAAGCAGTGACTTCTCAAGCTCCGCTAATGAGACAATTGATTTTCTATTGTATCGTATTACATAGGATACGCGCGGTGCTTGACGGGTGTGAGCTGTTATTCCACTTGGTGTTAGGTAAGAATTAAAATGCCACTATTGATAGCTCACTTCACGTAAGTTTTCACACTGATACTTTCACAGAACAAACTGGTTATAATTATATACAGCTTTTCTGTAAAATGTAAAGTTCGGTTCGAACGCCAGTGAAGTGATAGCAAGCTCATATAAGTACCGTTTTAACCAAATATACAACAATTTGTACAGCTTGGTAGCAGAAATAGGTCATAAGTACCTAGTAATTTCTCAAACGAACTATTTTATTAAGGCGACTACATGACCTAAAGCGCGGTCACTTTCGGACTGCATAGAAAAGAAAGAGAAGCGCGATGACACAACGCTGGTAATTTATTGCAAAATATGAAGCAATTATCTATTTACAAAAAATCTATTGTTTGGACTAAAAAATTAAAACACTAGTTTTTTTAGTATGTTGTTTGTAGAGTAATCTGACAAAAAAAATCATAATGATTGTATGTATATTAGTAAAAAGAAAGTTTTTAGAGGTATCTTCATGATTTTTTTCTATCATATCAAATTAGTTGTATTATATTTTCAACACACTATCTACCTAGTATATATCCTGAAGAATATCATATATTTTTCTGATTTTGTTTACTGTAGTCGATCATATATTTTTATTGTTTCTAAAACTTACGTTTTTTGCTTTTAGGTCCTGGAAGCCCCTTAAGTTACTGCTAAAAGATATACGGACTATTTAATTAGCCACACAATAGATATGAAATCATAACTGACCTTAGTCTAACTCTAAATTTGTTTTACTTATTTGTTTTGGTTTAATTTACCTTTAGATAATAAATAAGTCAGCCCTAAAAGCAATTAATTCAGGTAAAAAGTAGGTAATTTGGGCATTGTTTAGCTGACCTTAGGTCAGGTAGTCAGGTTTTATTGTTTGCTGGGTTATTGAACAAATTAATTATAAATCCGGTTAGCTATTAAATCAGAAAATATTTTTCAGGGGTAATTTGTCTTACTGAACCCTAAAGATTAGAGAATTTGACAACACGGTTGGCGCAGTGGCTGAGCGATCGACTGCTGCGCTGCGTGTCGCGGGTTCGATTCCCGCACGGAACAAATATTTGTATTGCCTACAGGTAGTTGTTCCGGGTCTGGCTGTTTGTGTATGTGAATTTAAATGTTTGTAAACGCACCCACGATACAGGAGTAGATCCTAGTGTGGGGAAACGTTTAAAAAAAAAGATAAATAAACAAAAATAATTAAAAAATCAGAGATGATGAATTAAAATATCGGAAGCAAGCATTATCTTGTCACGGTTTGATTAACATGATAAAAAATTTAGATCAGAATTTGAATTAATTAATTTCATTAATTAAATACATATCTGTAAGGTCGGGTGTTTAGGAGACATGAAACGAATGAAGTTCGAGAGTACACTGACTATAATTAGATATAAGATACCTTAGAAGATACCTTATTATATACCTTACAAGTACTACATCACACCTTCTACTTTATTTAAAAGAAAAATGATACAATTATTATTTTTGTAGTAGTTGTAAGGTATATAATAAAGATACCTTATTATATACCTTACAACTACTACATCACACCTACCCTTTTATAAAAAAAAAATTATAATATTATACAATTATTATTTTTGTAGTAGTTGTAAGGTATATGTATAATAAAGATACCTTATTATATACCTTACGACTACTACGTCACACCTTCCCCTTTATTTAAAAAAAAATAATAATATTATACAATTATTATTTTTGTGTTTCCTTCTCCTTCCTTCCTTGTGTTTCCTCTTTGTGTTTTTAAACACAAAGAGGAAACACAATGAAGAAAACTCTATAAGAAAAATTCCACGGTGTTTTTTCTTATAACCTCAATCTTTAACAAATAAAACTCACTTTTTTCGATGGGGTTTGACAGAACCTATAGATAGCTAATAACCCTTCTTTAATACGTACCTATAATATCCTAATTTCCATAACAATTTTCAATATAAACCAATACC
This sequence comes from Luperina testacea, assembly GCA_927399505.1. Lineage (NCBI taxonomy): Eukaryota > Metazoa > Arthropoda > Insecta > Lepidoptera > Noctuidae > Luperina > Luperina testacea. The sequence goes on along the minus strand of OV656777.1, from coordinate 5,701,900 downwards.
TTTTCCTTTAAAATGTCAAAGCATGGCGTCAAAAGGAGTGTGACATATTTTTCGTCTGCAGTTACTACTCGTAAAAGTCAAAGGAAGTTAAAGCAATCGTCGATAGAATGTACGAGTACCTCTATTTAATAAAACGGAATTTCCCGATAAAGGATTGGACTTTAGAATATTTGACATTCGATGTTTGAAGGATTTTATTTTGCTGATGTACCGTGAAACGGAGTGATTAGGAATTCAGGTCGAAACTTCAAAAGGAATTTTAACGTGGAAATAATACAGTTTGTTGTCAAAAAGGACTCTAAAGTGCTGACTGTACTGTATTATTATATGTATAATCAACAATTAAGTGTCCTTGTTGATAAATCCCGTTTTATTAAACGGAGGACATTCAATCGAAGACTGGTTTAAGTTCCTTTGACTTTCATCTTCATCCCGTTTGTAAGTATAGGATTTTTGAGAAAAATATTTTAAAATGTTTCGGTTTAGAAGGATTTCGTCGTTGCGCATGCAAAATTGTCGCTATGTGTTATTTAGTTATTTTCGGTTCTTTATGCAATTTTAATCGTTATTTCAATACACACATACTGTATAAACAGCTATGTGATAAGTGCAATATTTAAAGAGTTAAGGAATGTAGCTATGTGATATTCATACATCGAAAGTTCCGTATAAACACGCTAAATGTTATAATTTATATAGCTCAAATAAGTTCACTAAAAACATATAGCGACTTTTGCACGCGCAACGACGATTTGTCATTTAAATATGGAACCGAAAAGGCGGTAATTGGGCACACACTAGCAGGAATGGTTTTCATTTTGACAATGCAACGACATTCATTGCGTTGTTGAGCACACAAATTCGAATATTTATGAAGCAATGGATTAGCAATATCCCCCAAAATGATTCACACTGTGATTAATAGTGTGTTACGTAATCAAACAATTATTATTCATGTTGCATTAGTATTATTTGAAATCAGGTCATACAATTCGCGTATTGAGCCAAACTTGGTTATTTATGATGAGGGGTTTCCAAAATAAATGCAAGCCTAAAGTATGTATATCCTTATTTATTTTAAAGTAGCTTCTGCCCGCGACTTCGTCCGCGTGTTTCTTGTTCCTCTGAGCCACCGCGTCGTATCGGATTAGCCTATGTCCTAACCCTAGTCATGGTCTACCCATGTTCCAAATTTCATCCAAATCCGTTCAGCCCTTTTAGGCGCGTTCAAACCAACCTAACTCTTCAGGTTTAATATGTTACAAGCTGTTGCCTGCGACTTCGTCTGCAATCCAGGATGAAAAGTAGCCTATGTCCTAACCCTAGTTATGGTTTACCTATGTGCCAAATTTCATCCAAATCAACTCAGCCCTTTTAGCGTAAAAGCGTAACAAACACACATACAAAAAATAAAATCAATTATTTATTTATATAGATACTAGCAGCGCCCCGCGGTTTTTTTCGCATAAGTTTCGGTTCCGTGGGAATATCGGGATAAAAAGTATCCTATGTGTTAATCCAGGGTGTTGGCTACCTCCAGTTTTATCAAAATTGGTCCAGCCGTTTGTGCGTGAAGAAACAACAAACATACAAATATATAAATATTAGTGTGATTATAAAGAGAAATTCATTATTAAATTTCTCTTTATTGTATTAGTTTAATATTAAATATTAGTATAGATGTCATACCAGAATCATTCATATTATTGTTATTACTTTTCATTACTGACGTTTCATTTATGAAACGTCAGTAATATCGTCGTTCGGTCGTATCGTCGTTGGTATATTTATATACCAACATATTTTCAAAAACTCCAAAAGTTTGTCACGATTGAACCGTTTAGGTAAGTCAAAAAAGAAGCAAAATTTTCCACCTTCATTGCAACACTAAAGTCCACTTAAAAGTTCCCTGAAGGTACTAGGACTGCAGTTACTGGTATGGGTGTGTAGTACGTTCAAAGAGGGGTGTAGTGCTGCTAGAGTAGTGCACTACGTAGTGTTAAGTACACATGACGTTTCTGTGCCAGAGCGGCAGAGATCTTACGTAGGATACTTGAAAGTTCTTGAGGTTGCGATGTGAGGTTGACTAAAAGTCTTTTAAAAGAAGTTTTATGCCACGGATTTTAACGGTTAACTCGGTCTTAAAATGTGGGTCCTGTTTCAAGCATTCAAACAATACATACTATGTAGGTACGATCAGTTGGTCCGTGGATGAGTGACCATCTTTGAATACCAAGACCCATGCCTCGGGAAGCACGTAAAGCCGTTGGTCCCGGCTGTCATTCGTGGATTTTTGAAGTGAAAACTTCTTTAGCGGCGCTGTGTACTTTTTTTGGAATGGGTAAAAACTTCTAAACTCGCGTCAGGTCACGTGACCCTGATCGAAAATTCGTAAGACGTAAGACGTAAAACGTAAGACGCGCGTTGTTGAGGACAGCGCCATCTATGCACATCGGGAAGAACTACGAGGGCCTCGCGTACTAACTACGTAGTTCATCCAACAACGACGAGATGGCGCTGAACCACGGATATATAACTGACGACGAGCTCCATGCGAGCGGTCATCATACCTGATTTGCAAAAAACCCTATAAAATAAGGAACACACCTTAACACGCGTGTTTTGTTTATAAGACGATTCACAAAATACACTCGTAATTGTTCAAGTTTTCACTTCTGTCGGCACTACCGGAGTGCCAGTGTTTTTTTTTACAGGCGTTACAGGTCGTCGGAAGCCCGAACGTCTAACAACCAGTGTTAACAAGGGGTATCGTATTACGAGTCCCAGTAACTGGGTTGTAAAGGTCAGACAGGCAGTCGTTCCATGTAAGATACTGGTAGTCAGATGCATCGGGTTTGACTGGAAGCCGACCCCAACATAATTAATGTAGTTGAGAAAAGACTAGGCAGATGATGATGTTATGTAGGTATGTTACGTCATATTGGTCCACAATCAAACACAAAAACTTTACATTAAGGCTCGTACACACAGGCGCGACGCGACACGCGACACAAAGGCACCGCAAGTCGCGCGACGCGCGGTGCCTTTGTGTCGCGTGTCGCGTCGCGCCTGTGTGTACGAGCCTTTACATTCAAATTTATTTCATTTTTACCCGACTGCCCCCGAAGAAAGTTAATTACATTTTCCTAATCAATGCGGTAGCCCGTCAGCTTCAAAAATGTTTTTTAATTAAATGAAAGTTACTTCTTATTTGTTCGTTTTCACGGAACCGATGCCGAAGTAGGCGAGCACGCTAATAAATTAGCATTCATGGAAAATGTTGATTAGTTCCAATACATTTCGTTGAAGGGTGCCAGGTCACCGTAATGTTATTGGTTACGTGAAATTAAATAAGTCGGCGCGTCGAGAGAATTGGTTCGGCGATGCCAACCTCTTTGATTAATATTTTTTTTTTTTTAGAATATATGTCAACTGTCAATTTGACGTAACACCACGTGTCTACTTGTCCCGGGGAGGCGCCCCACAGATGGAATAACAAAAAGAAGTGAGGGATACATTCACATGGATTGATCATAAAAGATGATATTGATTGGAGGAATTGTGCAATGATATCCAATTATTGAGAGTAAATTGATTGCACCTGGGCCCCACGTACTTGGTGGAACGTCGTTTACGCATTATAGTTAATTAAATAATTGGATTAGACATCTTGTGATTGTCTTGTGAACTCCTCGTCCGCAAACCCACGCGACATGGCCTCTTCTGATAAAGATGATCTATTGCCTGTAAATACAATCTTCGGTCACATTAATGTTTGGTTCTTATAAACAAAAACGAATCGTTTTGCTTACCAATGGTATGGCATTTTTGTAGTGAAAACTTCTTTAGCGACGTTGTACACTTATTTTGTAATGGTTAAAAAATGTTAAACTCGTGTCAGGACATGTGACCTGATCGAAAATTCGTAAGATGGATGGCCGTAGCCGGTACCACGCGTGTTTTGTTTAAGAGTATAAGACGATTCAAGTTTTTACTTCTGTCGGCACACTACTTGTGAAAAATGAAAAAAAAAAAAAAAAAATTCGTATGCTAATTTTGCTAATAGCTGATTGCATATGGGAGGGTTTTCTATGCAAAGCTATGAGATATTTGCTTCATTATTAGTGTAGATACAAGAGTCTTAATTTTAATATATTGAAAAAATGTGGTTTTTCTATGTCGTGTAATTTGTTAAGTAGGTATGTGAAATAAGGATTTAAAATTTTGGTATATGTTTTTTGACTCTTTGGTCTAGTATCATTTAAAAGTAATACTCGATTCAATGAATTTGTCATAATTCAATGAAGTTATATTTATTTATTTACTTTTTTCGACATCACGGCGTAACACTTAAGAGTTATTTAATGGAATTTATTTTAAAACATAGAGAATTATCATATCAAAATTTACTCAGTGTAGTTTTAAATTTAATTCATTTATTTTGTTAAAAAAAGGAGTAAATTCGTTTTGGCACATACGTCGTTTTATTCCGAGCGCACGCACATTATAGCCATCTCTCTTTTTTTGCGTTTCAAAAGTAATTGCATCACTTTCGCTCGCTTAGTAGATCATTCGCTACGATTTATTTTCGAGGTAGCACCTTGTACAAGATGGCTGCGACTTACACATAATAAAAAGTATTTTATTGTGATCTAAACTATTTATTCATCGCACACAACTTTTAAGTTTTGATGAACATTTCGCTACAAACTTGACTATAAACTATTATGAACATTACACTGTAAGGGAATATAATTATTAAATATCTCGTTGTCATCTTTATCGTAAACACTTAAGTATTAAGACCCACTTTGACAGTTGTGGAGGCAACATTGTAAGGTTTGCCGAGAGAATCCTTAAATATAATGTTCCGAATTAAGAAGTCTTAAGATATGGCGCAAAAAATCTTTTAGCTTGGTTTAAAAGATGTAGTGACAAAAATGGAAAAGAGTATACTTAGATGCCAGCGAAGTTTAGCTAACGAATTTAAAATAACTCCTTTTGTGCTATGCTTTCCTGGTCTGTAATACCAGTACTTTATATGGAGCGACTGCATATCTGACCTCCACAATCTAGTGCTATTACTATTCATATTCATTTATTTGCGTTCCACAAGGTAAGATCTTAACAAAATATTGACAAAAAATAAAATATATTATTAACATTATTAATAAACACAAGTGGCATTTTGTGTTTATTAATAATGTCAATAAAAAAGTAAGGGAATATAAAATCAAGAGTTGTTAATTAATTTTATTCGGCATTCCGCTTCCCTCTTGTTGATTTCCGTTAGTATAAAATTATTCATTTCATTTCGAAAGCATAAATATTTATTACTTTGACCGTTCATTCATTTTTTATTACTACGTAGATAACATTTTGTCATCATATCGTAATATATCATCGCAATAATAACAAACTCATCATCTCTCCTAAATACAGATGACTCAGTAATCAAGCTAGGAGAGCAGCGATTCACCTAACAATTCGTTGTATTTACCTACACCATGTAATTATAATACATACTTTCTAGGTCCATCATGTACTACAAAACCTTTATGTACAGACGCCAGCACATCAAGCTACCCGAAACTGTCAAATTTTCCCAATAAAATTTTAATCTTATGCTTTAGTGATAAACTTGAAAATCTATCAAAGAAATATGACAGATTGTAGTAGCTTGATGTGCTGGCGTCTGTACCTTAATTTAAAAAAAAAATATCTGCCTTGCCTTTTCCCAACTATGTTGTGGTCGGCTTCCAGTCTAACCGGATGCAGCTCCATACCAGTATTTTAGATAGAGTGACTACCTACCTGACCTCCACAACCCAGTTACTGGGTAATACGATACCCCTTGATAAGACTTGTTCCCAGACTTTCGAACTTCTGACTACCAGTAACGACTGTCAAAGAACCACGAAACGCCGGGACCAACAACGGTTTAAAGTACTTTTCGAGGCACGGAAAAAGCTCGGTATGTAAAGATAGTCGCCCATCCACACCAACCGCATCCAAACAACCGCGCCAAGCGTAGCTTAACCTGATCAATCGACCTGTGTGGCTATTATTATTTAGCCACGGACCCCTCCTCCTCAATAATAACAAACTAACTAATGTACAGTACCCGGCGATAAATATTGCACATCGACCTTTGGAAAGAGACAATCGGCTAATTTCGGCTTCGTAGAGCGTTATCTCTGTCGCACAAAATACAAACAGTCCGGTATCTATTAGGAGCTGTTAAAACAATTATGATTTGCTTCTTTTGATAATTATTTTTATTCTTTGTATAAAATGGTTTTGTGTAAACAGGTCGATGTGCAATATTTATCGCCGGGTACTGTAAACGTCGATGTGTCTTTGTTACAAGACCGACGAGGCGGTCACAGATAATCATCTACAAATAAATCTATAGCCAGTATACTAATCCTATTTATCCCTAAAAATACATACATAATTAGGAGTTATTCCGGTGTTCCCACTGCTGGGACACAAGCCTCCTCTCTGTGAGAGGGAGTGGGCCGCAATCCACCACGCGGGCCCAGTGCGGGTTGGTATATGTCACATGTCTTCGAATTTTTGGTTTTAGGACATGCCGGTTTCCTCACGATGTTTTCCTTCACCCTTTTGAGAGCAGTGGTGATGAAATTATTTACACAAAGTAAAGCACCTGTCTGAGTTCGAACTTGCGCCCTACAACTCGTAAGTCGCGGCCTTTACCACTGGGCCACCACTGCTCACCCTAAAAAACAGGGCGACAATAATATTATAATGAAGTTTCACGTACAAAATTCTTAGTCACGAGATTTAGTATGCCAGTTTTGCCTGAAAAAGGCAATAAATCTTTCTTTGTTATTTTCATAGGATTCCCTGTATTTTTTGTGGGAAGTCAGTAAATGTCGCTAAAGTTTGTTCATAAAACAAATATCGAAAGTAACACAAAAAGGCACTTCTTTGTGGAAGGAGAACTAATGTGCACAACGATATTTATTTTGTACTTTTTGATAAAAAGTGATACCTACTCGAATGGTTTGACAATAGGTGAGTATACACTAGAGCATTTCCATGTAATGTTGCGATCTGACAAATGGCACAATACAGACAAAAGCTCAGTTTCCAAAAGCATTTACATGTAATGTAACGTTTCTGCGAATGCTCGACGCTACGTTCGACGTACAATTACTCACGGCGAGTGAGCATTCACCTGTAACATTTCTTTCTACCTTGCGTTCATTCTTGAAACATTGGACCTATAGGAACCGCTCTGCGCTCGTGACTTTGCTCGATAAATAAATACACCAATACGCTCGTTGGTTTTTAAAATCAGGTTGTAACAAAACATCAAACGTCGTGTTCGAAGTGCGTTTTGATAAAATTTTAAAACGGCGAATGTTCTATGTTGTGTTACAAGTAAATGCTCTAGTCTATGTATACTTTACCTTTTGGCCAACGTATACTTAAGTATCTGTGAGGTTTCGCATACTAAGAAGAAAGTGCAAGACTTATTTTGATATAAATCACAACTTCACAAGAGATTGAAATAAATAAACAGTTAATGTAGATAATTTCACTACAAATATTAATACGTAATCTGTACCTCCTAGATTTGATAAGAAATATAAACTTTACAGATAATGAGAATCGGTAATCAATTATGTAAAGGTTCGCCAAGTAATAAAGAACACCTTATATTTGTAGATATCACAGTACGCAGTCAGATTACTATGGTACTTCCGTCCTAGTCATCCAAAATAATCAGAAGCCCTTGAATAAACGCGTGACGTCAACGTGAATTGGATCAATTTATGAATCGAAAATGAAACCATCCCTAATATTTTGGTTAAAATTTTTGCGAGAAGCACAATGAGTATCACCGTAGAATAAAAATAAAGTCTTTAAAAAAATCAATTTTATGTGCGAAACGAGTATATTGTTCAATTTCAAAATTATTGGTATTTAACGTTTACTCCGCGCATTCCTGCTTATTCCTGCTACACAGAGCATAGCCTTGTACAATAAAAAATGCAAAAAAAAAACACTCACCAGAAATCCACGACCCATTCCACCTGACAGGCGTCAGCTCCTCCGTCAATAGATCTTGGATCCTCAGCCTTCTTCCCTTTACCCTGGGCCCCTCATCAGGTGGCGTCAGCAACACGACTGACGTCACGATCAGGGCCAGCACCGCCACTATCACGAGCAGGGCTATGAGGATGCCGCGCCAGTTGCGCTGGTTCGGACCTCCGACAACCAACTTCTGAAAACAATGGGGATATGTTTAGATGCTTCTAGAATGGGTAGGCCCATTGTCCACGTAACCGCACGTCATACGCACGCTTTCGTCAATTGACGATTGCAAGACGAATGCTTGCATCTTGCGTAGAAACAATGAAATCTGTGTCCACGAAGCGGCAACGTCGCGTCAGCCGCTCGTGTTGCGTTCGTCATGCGGTGTGCGCGCTTCGTGGACACAGATTTCATTGTTTCTACGCAAGATGCAAGCATTCGTCTTGCAATCGTCAATTGACGAAAGCGTGCGTATGACGTGCGGTTACGTGGACAATGGGCCGTTGGTATTAGGGAGATGGAAACTATCATGATTCTTGTCAATAGTACTAGTATTGACTCTCTATCTGTACCATTGCATTGGTTTTCATATATTAGGAGTACCTATGTGGTGGAGCAATGTCCCTACAAAATGGTTGAGCTGGATGATGCTGATCCACGCGTCACGTTCGTAAACGGGCGCCGTCGGTTGAGACTGGTCATCTCTTAACTGCCAAGGCTTATTTTTAATCATATATTTTGAATTGTTTCTTAATTTATGTTTTTTTTTTACATTGTTTTCACATATAGAAGCAACAAGAATAATGTATCCAGAATTTTGTAATATCTTCATTTAAAAGAGTGTCCATGGAGTTTCTTGCCCGTTGTTCTCCATAGAGATCTACGTTTTGGAATGGGCAACTAGCTTCAACTTTCTGACTAACTGACCGACTATATAATTTTGACAATTCAAAAGTGCCTGTACATGGTTTAATTAAAATAAATGCTTTGAGTTTGTGTGGCGCGGTGTCTCAAGACGAAGAAGTCCTTGACCAGTGCGTCTTGCCAGTGATGACTTATGGCACTGAAACGTGGTTGCTCACAATGGGCCTTCTTAGAAGACTAAAAGTCACCCAAAGGGCAATGGAGAGGCAGTTGCAGTTTCCATGCGTGATAGAATCGAGATATGAAGAGATCCGCAGGAGAAACAAGGTAACCAACATATCCCGGAAAATTGCAAAACTTAAGTGGCAGTGGGCAGGGCAGGACCGCAGGACAGATAGCCGATGGGGCCGAATGGTTCTTTAGTGGCGACCGCTTACTGGAAGACGTGGCGTTGGAAGGCCTCCCACGAGGTGGACCGATGACCTTGTGAAGGCCGCAGGAAACCGCTGGATGCGGGAAGTACAGAATCGGGCGAAGTGAAGTTGCATGGGCCTATGTCCAGCAGTGGACGTCTTTCTGCTAAAACGATGATGATGTGGTGGACATCAGTGTATGATAAATGCATGATGGGTTTTCATCAAGCTGATCTAAAAATCCATTCTATACATGGCTGATCTTCTCCGGAGCTAGCACGAGCTCTAGGACACATACTATTGATGTTGAAGAGATATTCATAGTGTTAAAAGTGTTTCTTATATTGGAACGTTCTTTTTCTTTCTTTTTTTTGTCTCATGTCTCGATAAAAGGGTTAACTGGTGGTGCTGCAGAGGATTAGTAGTGGGAATTTTATTAGTATTTATGTTTCCTCTTACAGCCATTTTTATAGATCTTAGAACTAACCTACTAAGGTATACCTATTATGTAAGTTTCAAGTCGAACCCACAAAAATTGCACTAAACTTAGTAAACAGGAAACCATTTGAAACCACTGGAATCAATCACAAAAACAACGCAATACAATTTCAAACAAAGAATGATTATAACTGCCAAAAAAATGGCTGCCGTCACCGATAAGCTTCGATACGTCACAGCCATTCATTGACAACTTGGAAAAGGGTTTTATATCGTCCGTTGTGGAACATGATGGATTAGCAGTATCCAGGAACGATCAGTGGGATAACAGAACGATTTATATGCAGCTGCGGACGGTTTAAATTCAGTAAAACTTGAGTAAAAAAACATTTATGTTGGGAAAGTTTAGAAAATTAAGTTCAGAATGTGACACATTGTGATGGTTTTTAGAATAAGGCCGTGTCTTAACCGAAAGCGATAGTCGCGCGAACACGCGATCACCGAGATCTTTTATATGATTTATGACGGATAAATGCTAATTGACTGATCGCGTGCTAATCGCTTTCGGTTAGGACACGGGATAAATCTGATCTTAGCGTAAATGTGATAATGGCGTAAAATTTAAAAATCCGCTCCTAAAAAGGTATTGCACCAATCTGCAGCAATGTGAGACCAGACCAGCACTTGAAGAAACTGAAACTCGGAAATCGCGAGGACCGCATTGAGCAATGTCCTTGTCGGTATGAAAATATGTATTTTGTAATAAAACCCAAAAAATGTAGATTCTGATACTTTAGCATTCTCTTCATTCCTTTACGCATATTTGTTGAGTTTGAGTTGCTGTGGTGACTCCACAGCAACTTCACACCAAATTGAGCTCCCTCGAACGCGTGGTCGTCTCTGCACCCCTAAAGGGGGGCGCTAAGAATCGGTTTTGGGGCTGTATGGCCCCTTGCCCGATGGTTTATTTCTCTTAGTACCAAAAATTGGGGACCGGACTTTGGGATTTCCATCCCCCTCCCGCGGGAAGGGATGGTTAAGCTCTCTCGGCCAACTGCCCTCGTTTATAAACTACCCCTTCCCCAACAAAATTGACGGTTGGACAGAGTTGCCATTTCTCAAAAATAGGAACGATTTATTAAAATATTTAAAAACCCTAAACCAAGACTAGGATGGAATTATTTTCAGAACTTGACACATTGTTGCTGCAATGAACTACCAAATTAATGTAAAGCTAAGTACACAATTAATTTCCACACAGTAAAATTTTATGGAGCCAGAAGACAATACGTATGAAAATGAAGGCTCGTCAGCAGTATTAAATATACGAAAGAGAAATATGTACATAATCATCAAAATTACCATATCTCTGAAACGTAGATATCATTCATCTATACGAGTACTTCTATACAATAATATAAGAAAGATGAAGAGTTTGTTTATTTATAGCCAATAACCCCAAATCATTTTGGAACTATGTTAAAACTAAACGAGGCGGATCCAGCTCGTATCCTTTATCTATGACGGATGGCACAGCTGTATCATCAGATGGTATGGAGATATGTGAGTTTTTTGCTTCTTACTTTTCTTCTGTATACAGCCCTGCTGAAAATGATTGCAGTACCGATAAAACAACAAATATTAATAATATTCAAGAAAGTAGCTTATCTTTAAACAGCCCAGTTATTGACAGTGAAGCTTTATATAAAAAGTTAAAAAGTTTAGACTGCAATAAAGGTGCTGGTCCAGATATTATACCACCAATATTCATATATGAATGTGCGAATGAACTGGTCAAGCCTCTGTTGCTTATCTTTAATAAATCCTTATCTAGTGGAGTCTTCCCTTCAAAATGGAAGGAAGCAAAGGTCGTCCCCATCCATAAATCCGACAATGAGGACTTAATTTCGAACTATAGACCCATTTCAATCTTATCATCCCTAAGTAAAGTCTTTGAGTCTATGATCTGCCCTTACATTCAAAATCATCTTAAAATTTATTTAAGTGAGGAACAACATGGCTTCGTGGAGTCCCGGTCTACAAATACCAATCTGACACTTTTTACGGAGTTATTGACGGCAGCAATAGATTCAGGCCATCAAGCTAATGTCATATATACGGATTTCAGCAAGGCGTTCGATCGGGTCTCGCATAAAATTCTCATTGACAAATTAAGAACGTATGGTATCGCTGGATCTTTACTCTCATGGTTGAGTTCGTACCTTGAGAACAGAACTTTCTTTGTAGTAGTCAATGGCTTTCGATCAACCGTCAGACACATATCCTCGGGCGTGCCACAAGGGTCTCATTTGGGGCCGGTTTTATTTAACTTTTTTGTTAATGATATTCCGAACTGCTTTCGCCATTGTAAAATTTTTATGTTTGCTGATGACTTAAAATTCGTCAAAATAGTTAAATCTAAGCATGACGCCTTTGAATTACAAAGTGATTTGGATGAATTGGTTATATGGTGTCAAATAAACCAGATGCTCCTAAATTCTAGAAAATGTTACCATATAAAATTTAGTAGGAAACATCATCTTATAGACCAAGATTATTATATTGATGGAGAAAAAATAAAGGAATTGGATACAATAAAAGACCTTGGTGTCATATTTGATCAGAAATTAACTTTTGTCCCTCACATAGATAATATAGTAAAAAAGTCTTCCAAAATGCTGGGTTTTGTTATCAGAAACTCAAAGCAATTTAAAAACTGTAGAACGAAAATTATCCTTTATAACTGTTTGAGTCGAAGCATGTTAGGGTATTGTAGTGTGGTCTGGCGGCCACACTTTGCTACTCACTCACTGCGTCTTGAGCGTGTACAAAAACGCTTTCTGGGGCATCTGGCCTATGCAAGCGGTATATCTCGGAAAATACGCTCATATAGCGATAGGCTCAAACATTTTAATATGGTGTCTCTTGACAAACGTCGACGACTGAATGACGCGATGTTTGTGTGTAAAGTTATGGCCCATAAAATTGACTGTCCGCAAATATTAAATAACTTTAGCTTTCGTGCCCCCTCCAGAATTCCTCGCAGTCCTATAACACCACTCTGCCCACCGCAGACAAGAACGGTTCTGGGTGCTAACTCTCCCTACGCGAGGTTTTGCAGGGTTGTGAATGATTGCAGTGATCGGATCGACCTCCATTTTGACAGCTTAGGCAAATTGAAAGCCAGTTTTTACAAGTTACTCCCCGAAAACTGAGTTTCTCAGCCCTGCATTATCTCACTGGGTGGTTGAATTTAGGCTACGTATAAATTATTTTTTGTACTACCTAATTTTGTCTGGTTTAGTTTTCTTTTTTTAATTTGTTCGTTTTAATCTAGTTTAACTAATTTATTAAGTTCTAATAAGAGCAACTTACACATATATACATACTCACACATACAACACACACACACACATACACATTCACATAGTCTTTTATTCCTACTTTTTTAAGTTACGACAACTATTTGTGTGCATGCAGAGTTTGCCTATAAGTGATTGTTACACTTTACTCCGATTTGTTGCTTTTGTTTATATTGCTTAAAATAGTGTATACAATTGTTGGTGAACCAAATAAATAAATAAATAAATAAATTTGAACGAGCTATTCTTAAAAACTGCCAGTCGGATTTGAAATATTTTTGAAGTGAAAACTTCTTTAGCGGCGTTGTACACTTTTTTTGTAATGGGTAAAAATTGTTAAACTCGCGTCAGGACACGTGACCTGATCGAAAATTCGTAAGACGGATGGAGAGTAGACAGCCGGCGCGCGGCGCAGCGTAGGAGAGGAAGTATCCCCCTCTCTCTACGGCGCGGCAAAAATGTATGCCTGCGCCTGCTGTTTCGTTTAGGCGGCGCAGGGCGCTTGCACGAATGTTCGTGTGTGTTTATGTTACAGCGTGCCCACGCGCATCCATGGATAATAAATATTGTATTCTACCACAAAAATGATAGTACTTTTATACTGATAATTAAAGCAATTCGTGCAAAATTATTCGCTAACCATTCCAAAATATCAAAAATGCACAACGTTAATATTCAAGTTTTCACTTCTGCTGGCACTCCCGGAGTGCAATCCGTCGTTTTTTTTTTGCATTAGATAGTCCCATTCTTGAGGAAGCTTATAGGTTAAATATTAACCTCACGTTACGATCCTAAGGAGTCAAGCTAAGAGTCAAAAAGCACGCTAATCGTAAAAATTTACAACACCAGTTGGCACCACTTTGACAAGAGGTCTTCCATTTCGACAATGAATATAAACATATGATGACGTTCATCATTCAGTCATGACTAAAGAAAATAATGCCATTTAACGAAGAGAAGAAGAAGTAGGCTCTTTGACAGATGCCTGAATCTGACGTGTCAGTGCTGCCACCTAGCGAACGTCATTTCAGAAAACCCTCATTACGCGCGCGGGCGATGCGATGTGAATAATGCGATTGGTCGGCAGCCGAAATTTTACGTGGAAGAAGTCGCGAGCAGAAGCCAGTCAATTACCTATGTAAAATATTAATATTCTCACACTCGAGGATACGAGGCGTAGCATCATTTTCCCGCCAAAATGTTGGCCATTACAGCAAGTTATGTACCAACGATAACAGTTTCGTTGGGAGGTACTTATTTAGTGTTATATGGTTCGCCCATAGACAATTTGTTTTAACGCTACGTTACTTTTTAAAGGCTATCTTGGATGTAAGGTGGAGTGGAAAACTCACCTGTTAAGTGGGTAGTTTGAGATAAAGTATATGGTTTGTGGTTTTTGATGCTCTTTCAAGGTTTTCATAGCTTTTTAATGCAGCAATATTAAAGAGCTGCCTTTTTAGTTTCAATAATACCATCATCTTTTTTTTAAATAGTTCACAGTCAACAGTAGACAAAGATTGGTGGATAGGCATATAATTGTAAGATCCTCCCCACCAATGTGTATACTGTACCTACTAAAAACACAAAACAAATTAAACTGTGAATATAATCTGCTCAAAATAGGCTTTTCCAATGATTAATTCGTATCTGAAGAATGAATCATTGGAAAAATACAAGAAAAAATTAAGTACCTGTTTTAACAAAGAAAAATTGACGCCATGAAAATGATTGTCATTGCCAGTATTTGGCCGCTTGCCATTTTATGATAAAGTAAAAAAAAGTGATATTATGACCATTATTATTATTTATTTAATTAAATATTACATATTTATAATATTAGTTCTTACACTAAAGTGGTAGGTATATAATAGTGGGATCGACCTGAACTAGGATAAACCTGTACTTCAGGTATCATACATGCAAATTAGCTTTTTACATTAATACTCCTAAGATTGATGTTAATATACATAAATAGTGAGTAACTTAACAGACTAATGACAGGACAATACTGAATTAAAAATAATATTTAACTTAAAACAGCCAGTAACTTTTTTGTATCATCATATGACAAATTTAGTAACCAAGTTGTTGTTTGGTTATCATCTAATATTGTACTTTTGTGTGTTGTGCTGTCTTCTTGTGTGCGCCAAATAAATGGTTTATCTATCTTATCTATCTATTTTAATAACATTTTGGCAATGTACCGTTTTTAATGCAGACATAGACAAAATTGCGTTTACTTTATTATACAGAAATGGGCCTTAGAATATAAAAAATCTATACATAAACGAATGCCAATGTTAATCTATAATTATCCATACTGATGTCTTCCGTCTTTTATTAATGACAACTCTATTGTACGGTAATTTAGAGTGCTGTTTTGATAAAGCATTCATAATAAACTAGCAGCGTCCCGAAGTTTCATTCGCATAAGTGTCGATACCGTGGGAATATCGGGATAAAAACTATCCTGTGTCCTTTCCCGGGACTCACTATCTCTATACCAAATTTCATCTAAATCGGTTCAGCGATGTGAATGGGTAGTTGAGACCGCGAAATTCAAATTTTCTTACGTTTTTTGCAATTTGCAGGTCAGTGTCAGATTGTATCTTGATCAAAATATGATTCGCGACAATAGCAGGTACATATTTAGAAAAGTATACCTAATCATTAGAATTAATAATACATCTTTCTAAGTTAGATTTCTACCACTAACACTTTTCCATAAGAGATTGGTGGTTGGTGGTAGAAATCTAACTTAGACAGATATATTAATGATTTTAAAGATTATAATTCTCTAAATATGTACCTGTTATTGTCGCGAATCATATTTTGATCAAGATACAACCTGACACTGACCTGCAAATTGCAAAAAACGTAAGAAAATTTGAATTTCGCGGTCTACCACTATCCATTCACCTTAAGCTTGAAGAGGTAACAGACAGACACACTTTCGCATTTATACTATTAAGTATGGATAGCTGCCTCTTCATACACAGCCCGATTTCACTCGCTACTGTGCAAAGTCCTCACTTTTCTTATGCCAATCTCCACGCTCCAGTGCTAACTGCCAGCTTCATCCAGGTTCTATCCGCAATGGCAATAGTATCTTCCGCCCATCTCGCCGCACTTAGACCAATTTCTAAAACACTGGTGATGCGGCTGAGTTAACTCACTTTATGTGACGATACGACGATAACTTATACGTCTTATATCCTCCTGGTAAAACTTGTGTTTGGTCCTTAGAATTTCAGAGAAAGATAGAAATGTAATTATGGATAATACTTTGAACCATTCAATTAAACTTCTAAATGGTTTTTTGATAAGATAAATTGATTGTGGACACTGTGGTGAAAGACTTTCAATTTTGCGGAGGGTTATAAGTTCGAAGTTCGAGAGCAGTGGTGGGCCGGTGGAAACGACCGCGATTTACGAGTTGTAGATCGTAGGTTCGAAACCTGAGAGGTGCTTTACTTTGTGTAAATTATTTCTACTGTAGGCTTCAGTACTACCTACAGTATTTGTCTGCCCTTCCCCTTTTCAAATCCATCCTGAGGTTGTCTTTAAAAGATCTTTTTTAGCGATAAGACCGCCCATTGTGTCACCCTTTGTACAGTTTCTATATTTATGTCTGTAATTTATATGGTGTACATAATAAAGAGGATTCTATTATGTTCTATTCTATTCAGTAACCTTGAACACCATAGAAACAATCTCTCTCTCTCTCTCTAACTCTTTGACTCTCTCTGTTATAATGCAATAAAAAGTCGCATAATGCTTTTTCGTTACGTGACGATTACTCCAAGTTTACTCCTAACGTAGCTCCGATAAAGAACTTCGTTCCAATAAATTGTAGTGTTCTAACCTATATTATTTGTAGGTTCTAACTAAATCTAACAATTTCAGGCAAAATTTAGAATTACACAAGAATTTGCGTGACACAAGAGACTGATCGTGATAACTCGTGCAAGCTTTGTCGTAGCGCTAAAAATACGTACGGTCCGGATAATACTTTAATCTTTTCAATTAAACTTCTTAAAGGTCTTCGCGTAATCCGTAAGATCATTCTGAGAAGATTGAGTGTTTTACAAGTTGATTCTTTGCCTCTTCCTTTCTTACTTAAAATTAGAGGATTTAGTCGTTGGTCTTGTGGCCGTAAGCGCGAAGGTTCTGCGTGGGAATGAGGTTTGGGCAAAGTGATTTTATTTCGAATTTTTCACCAGTAATCCGAAGTCAAATTTATTGAACTTTTTTGACTGCCCTATGTGCATTTTATCGCATTATATTGTATTGCCCTATATACAATATGTCTACCTTATCTTTTCTGGGAATACATTTTTTTTTTAATTATATTATGTATTTACTAGCAGCGCTCCGCGGTTTCACCCGTAAGTGTCGATCATGTAAGAATATCGAGATAAAAAGTATCCTATGTCTTATTCTGATGCATTAGCTATGTTACTGTAAAGTTTCATCAAAATTTATTTAGTAGTTTTTGCGTGAAAGAGTTACAAACATCCATCCATCAGCCATCCTCACAAACGCGTTTATAATATTACTAGCAGCGCGCCGCGGTTTCACCCGCATAGGTTTCGATCCCGTGGGAATATTAAGATAAAGAGTGGCCTATATGTTAATCCAGGGTGTCAGCTATCTCCATACAAAATTTTATCAAAATTGGTCCAGACGTTAGAGCGTGAAGAAGTAACAAACATATAAACACAAATACACACACACTCACAAACTTTCGCCTTTATAATATTAGTGTGATTAGTAGTAGGATGTGCACACAGTAAAACAGATATAGGTAGCACATCAAGCTACCCGAAACTGTCAAATTTTCCCAATCAACTTTGAACTTATGCTTTAGCGATAAAGTTGAAAATCTATTAAAGAAATTTGACAGATTGTAGTAGCTTGATGTGCTGGGGTCTGTACAACATATATAAGTATTAAGTGTTATGTGATGTTGTGTAATGGTTAGTAAAGCATTATACATATTTTTAAGTAATCGGGTAGGTAGAACGTCTTCCTGTATGTTAACAGCACGGCAACAAAGATACGATAATTTTATTACGCTAATATTCTGTTTAAATATATTTAATATTCCGAAAGAGTAGTATTTGACCATCAATTAATTTTACTTCAGATGGTAGGTACGGCTAAAACCACCAATTAGAACTAGAAATCAATATTTGAACGCAAACGAAATTTCTAAGAAACCTAAACTGTTTCTTTTCGAAATTTCGAAGCTATTTCAGTCCTACTTTCAACCAGAAATTTTAATTTCTACAAGTTATACCTTCCTAGGGTAGTTATGTTAAAGTGTTTACATAATGTAAAAAGCTATGAGTTTTATAATAATATGTACAAGTATGTAAAAAGGAAGGGAAATAATTAAAGGGCATCAAAAAATTCGTCCGCATCGCTGTCAACAGGAAACGTGCCCAAAAGGCTGGCAGCATTATCACGTCGTATGGCAATGCTGACTCTTTGCCCAAAAAATACGCCAGCCCTCTCGAAGGTATATTAAGGCTGCTCTCTCGAAAAAAGCTTGAAAAAAGCATGCAGATGAAGCCATTTTTTGTCGGCATTTACAGAGAAATTACATCTGAAAAAAATCCTTAGTAATCTTCATGATATAATACGTAATTTGGTTTAGCCATAATTTTTCTACCGATATCACATAATTTAAAAAAAAATCACCAAATCACCTCCAAATCATTGAGATGAAACCGTTTTACTCCCTCATTTTTTATCAAAAGAGTGTAAAAAAATATATCTACATCTTTGCAATACAAAGGAGAATAATTTGGTTTTGTTACTTTTTTAAAATATGTATTATTTTTATGATAATAAATTAAAAAGGCCTCTGATAAAAGACTGCGTCTACATCACCCCCGCACTCGTCCATAAATTTAGTGCGGGGCGCATCGTGTTGCTAGGTGGACGTATGTCGCGTTGCGAGAACTCCGCACTACGAAATAAAATCGTAAAATATTACTGCAAAAACAAAAAGTGTACCTACCCAAGCGGGGTTTTATGAAACTTATGCGCTGTCCATTACTCTGTGTAGGTAGTGTACTCTGTCTAGGTACTGTTTATAAAATACCTACCTCTCAAACGAAAGTTGTAAGTACTAGTAGTGAATGATCACAGAAGGTCCACGTCCACGAAATGATTCAGCCAATATTATAAATTTTACTTTTCGGTGTCTAAGTAAAGTCTATTATTCTGATGCGTTGCGATTATTTGTGACATATTGTGACACAAAACTGAAAATGCTCCTAAAGTAGGTATTAATTATGATTATAGGTTACGTATTTGCTAATAATTTGTCAATTTATTGATTACCGGCGTAATTATTTTCAAATAAAAAAATCAAATCATTTATTTGCATAAAACAGGTTCAGTGGATGTTAAAAAAGGTCAAATGGTACACTGTTAATAACCATATAAGGTGTGCAAATATAAAACAAGAATGTTAACTGTTAATTTCACTATTCAATAAAGTACGGACGCCAAGCACATCAACCTACCCGAAACTGTCAAATTTTCGCAATCAACTTTGAACCTTATGCTTTAGTGATAAAGTTGAAAATCTATTAAAGAAATCTGACAGACTGTAGTAACTTGATGTGCTGGCGTCTGTACAATGTCATTGAAAATAAAATTATCGTAAATACAGATCAGTCAACAAAATAAGGAATTAAAAATAATAATGTCATACAATAGTAAAAAGTAGTAGTTCAATAGTATATATGTATATACAGGCTGGATTTGTTTAACCTCACCTAGAGGGCAAGTACTCTAAACACTGGAGATAGCTTACTCAAAGGAAAATCCCTTCATTAAAAAAAAAAAAACAAATCTGCATTCAAAGATTTTCGAAAATTCGCTTGCCGCTCTCGGGAATCGAACCGGCTAAAATCCGAAAAAATAATACCCTGTACTTTTATGGCATCAATCGATAGGGTCAATCATAAGGATCAAATCTCTCTATGGCAGATCGAAAGTCGAATACTTTTTACTCGACTTCTATCGTCGCGGGTGACATCAATCAATCAATTAAATCAGCCTATCGCAGACCGCGGGTGGCACAGACTACATAAAATTAGAAAAACAAATTGGTAGTCATGTTTTTTATTATAATTATCACTTATCATTACTAGATCCATGTGGGCTAAAGTGGGTCAATAATATTATTCAACTAATTAAATCAAATAAAAAAATCATTACCTATACGTAGTGAATCAATTAGTTCTACCAGAGAAGTTGAAGGTGATTCTGTTGATTTGGATGTGAATGTATTTTTTTTTTACAAATTATGAACCTATATTTTTGTTTTACTTGTAAATATATGTATAACTGCATTCATTTTAGGAACAAGATGATTTGGGCATTCAAAAACTACGGTCTCTATTGGATGACATGGTGACTCACAAGCATCTTGTAAGGTCTGTCGAAGAACTTGAAGATTATTCAGCTGAATTTTAGTTATAATATATTTGTTTATAAAAAATATAACAAATAATATGACATACACTAGTGATAATTATACTACCTATACCTATCTGTCTCGCTCACTCATGGCAAACATACCCACTATCCATCTCTCTCATCATTTTGCCTTAAAATTAAGAACCTACCTAGAGCTTGTGCGAATCAAAAACATTTTAACTGAGATAGCAAAAATCGGGTTACTTGAGGTTTTAATTTTTTTACTCTTTTTTATTGTATGGAACTAACAAGTATTGTACCATTTTAGAATTCTGATTAAATGCGCCAACTTTTAATGCCACTTGCCAAGGCACTCTAGTACATTTTTTTTAAAGGAGGGCCAATCAAAGTCGACGAATCTTGAAAATTTTAAATTCGTAGTTTAACGAATAGTCTCAATTCTCGGAAACTTGAGGCAATCGTGTCATTATTTTTTATTGGGATTCTAGAAATGTTATTTAGGATTACGTTTCCAAAGTTTAATTGAACAAAAATAAAAAAGAATGACCACAATAACCGAAAAATGGTACAGTTTGATCAAATTTCTAGGTTTTTCTTAAAATGCCCATAATTTTCAAACTGCATGGGATAGATTTTTTTTTATATTTTTCTCGTGATGGTTATGATTAATCCTGTCACCCCGTTTCGGCTTGAAGTTGAGTTCTGGGACACCCTGTATATGTGGTACACATAATTATTTAACTTTCACGATGACTTGACCTTCTGTGATTTCGATACTCTGTGACGAGACTAGGCGAGGCAAACCGTGGTGGCGGCGCACACAACCGCACATTTTCTGTTGCATGCGGGTAGCGGAGTGGCGCGGAGAAGGGGTCGTTAGCTCCGCCCAAATGCTCAAGGTTATCGGCATTAATACAGGCCTTAAAATCTAGACTACAGCTTCAACTCTGCTGCCTGTTCATCAATGAAATTAAAACGAATAACGTGCAGAGAGTAGGCGAATTGGAGGAAAGAGAGAGAGCTCTAGGTATGTCAGTGAGCGGCGCAGGCGGTAGTTTTGAAATTACCAATAATTTTATGTTGTTTTATTTTTTTATGATTCCAGTAATCATCCTAGTGGCCAGTGTGTGTTAAATTAATGACGTCATTGTAGTGGCGCATTGTATAAGGAATTCAAGTCAAAAAATGCTGGCATAAAGGCTGATGAGACAGGTCATAGCAAAATCAGCCTAAAATGTTCCCACTGTTGGGATACAGGCCTCCTCTCTACGAGAGAAAGCGGGCCATACTCCACCACGTGGGCCCATTGCGGGTTGGAGATTCGCCATAATGCCCAAAATTCCAAACAACTATTTCCGCATCTTTGAAAGCTATTATATACTTTACGTGAAACATCTTTAAAGTAAAGTATCTTCCTCACTATTATTTCCAAGTCTAGTGATACGGCTCATCCTTCCTCGTGGCCGGATATGGATAAATTATACCAGGCGAGAAGCTTCTGGGTAATTTTTCTTTAGCTTTCAAGCGTAGTTTTCTTGAGATACAAAATGACGGGTATAAACGGGTAACAGGAACTAGTAATATGAATGCATAATAGGTATTTAATGTGTCCGTGTTAGCGTGTGTAGGTGTTAAATTAGGTACAGTAAAGTACTGCGAGCCCTTTACGAGTTTGCTGTATCAGGATGAATAAATTAAAGGAAGATTTGTCTAATAACTTCCATAATTATTCCTTAGAAAACTCAAAGTTTTTTATTTGTTAGAGCGAAGACGACAGATATATAAAATAGATAAAATACTGGTATTCAGTTGCAACCGGTTAGACTGTAAATTACTAATTGAACAGTGTAACTATATACTACTACTATTGTTGATATTGAATACCAATTAATTCACACAATATGAATATTCAACCTACTCTGATAAGCAGTCTAAATTGATTTCAGCTGTGTCCACTACATTATGTTCTTTAGCAAACCTTATTGAAATACCACTCATCAGTGTAGATTGTTAATAGCTATTATTTATTTTAAATATACATTCCCATAACACATTTCATTGTAAATCTAAAATTAAAGAATATCTTTTAACTCTTGATTACAGATGACAAAACTAAAGAAAATCAGTTAGACCATAATTTTATTAAACATCTAACCCTCAAATGGCAAACTTAAGAAAAAAAGACGTGCATTACGAAAAAATTAAGCGTGAGGTTCCATTTATTTTACTTACTCGGGATTTCCCAGCGAAGTATACTGGTTTATATAAAAAGTGTAATATACAGTGACACAAAACCGAGGACTAAGATTGTAAAGACTTTTTACTCATATTAACATCCGTTTTAGAGCAACAAAACCTTCTTAGAAGCCTTTATACCGAGCCTTCTGTGAGTAAAAACATCTTATGTATAGTATTAGGGTTCTCGTATTTTGCATATAAATTAAGGTTTTTTTTGTGAACCTACATGTAGGTAAGTCTAGGTTTTTAATATGCAACGTAACGTGGTCTGATGTTTATTACTTCAAAATGTTTGCCCCTTCTGTTTTTCATTCGACTATCCCAGAAGGAAGCTACTGTCTAAATCTCTTTTCAGACAAACACTAGCCATTGCTGTGATTACACCTTGTGTTTAATAGATTTTTTATTGCTATCTTCTGACGAGCATAAGCGACGAGAAGAGAAAAAAAAAATTGAATATTTCTGTATTGTGCACCATCAAGGTTTCTATATTTTTTCTCGTGATACAAGGCAAACCACCCTGGAGCAGACGAGTCCTGGAGCGGAGTACGCGTTTCGGAAAGCGTGGAACGCCCCCAGTTACAAGTTTAACACAAGTTCAATCTTAGCTTGGGTGTCAGAGTTTTATAACTCTGTATAAACCTACAATTTATAAGACTTTATAAGGGTATGATAACTCAAGTGGTAATGTAAATTGTTAAACTGGAAAATAAAGATTATTATTATTATTAGTTAGATGGACCAACGACTTTATGAAAGTGGCTGGGAGAGACTGGAGGCGGAAGGCGGAGGATAGGGTTTTGTGGCGCAGAGGTCTATGTCTAGCAGAAGAATGCGACAGAATGAGTTGATTGATTGAAGTCAAAAAACCTCCGCTAATAGTGTGATCACGCAACAAATATCTCATACACTTTTACTGTCCAAGAAACTTCCTTAATTTCAAATCAATAAAACCCTACGAGCCCGTAACGTGGGTATAAAATTTAGCTTGGTCACGTTTCTGTAATAACGGTTTTCAGCGTCGATGTGAAATGATCAATTGCTTTTGACAGCGGACCGGCACGTACAACGCGGTCGAACGTACCTCTAGACACCTATTCACGTACCTAAGCGTTTACAGGGTTTTTTGTCATGTGATAATGGACCAGCCGGTCGATTCTGTAAAAATCTCTCCGTGAAAACTTAGGTGAAGTGAGTTTGTTTTTGCTAGGAATTGACACTATTGACAGCTCATTCCACGCTCACTTCACCTTAGTTTACACGGTGTGATTTTTACAGAATAGCACCGCAGCAAGGTAATCGCGTAACGCACTAACAGTAGCAATGGCTTTCATTTTGACAGCTCAATAACATTAATTGGGTTATTTACGTTTTTGAGCAGACATTTTTTTCGAACATAATTATAAAGCAATGGATTAGCAATATCCTTCAGAATCGTTCAGATTGTCATTGATAGTGTGTTACGCATTTAGGGTGCTAAAAGGTTCCACTAAAATTGTAGCCGTCATACTATTCTTGTTTCCGATTTCCAATTCATCGTTCCATTATCAACTTTGCCTTGTGTATATTAAGTTGATTTTAAATGACTATAACTATTCTTTTTTTTTTTCATTTTAACTCTATCTGAATTTCATCTGTGAGATAAAGAGTTAATTTTCAAAAAACAGTTGTTTACATGTTTGGAAGCTAAATTGCGAACACAGTATAGGATGGACTGCTCCTTTCCAACAGTCGTACTATAGTTAAGACTAACCGAACTATCAAAATGATAAACCTAGGCAGATGGTGCGGGTCATCTACTTGCTACAAGCTGACAGACCATAATGCAACTGGTTGGTTTAGAATGCGGTCTAGTTTACCGTCTTAGGTGCAGATCTCGCGTTCATCTTGGTGTAGTATCTGTCTTTGTACTCGAAATATTGTGGATGACGTCACAACTGACAGTCCTATTTAACTAGGTCAGCTATGTTTTAAACAAACGTGAAGTAAAATTATCTATAGGTACTTATTATAAATTGAAGTCTCTTTTCGTTTCTGTGTGACCGCGTTTTTTTTCTAAAGTTTACAACGGATTTTGATGCGGTTTTCACACAATATTAACCTTTAGGAATAAATTCTCTAAAGAATTTATTCCTAAATGTTAATATTGTACAGAAAATATTATTGTTTAACTTACATAAATGATAAAGAAATCAGACGATCTTTTGCCAAGTCGTAAAAACCGTGCGAAACAGGGGCGGGTCGCTAATATTTTGATAATAGATTATCCTTTGTAGAGTATACCTTCTGTTCTTAACTGCTTCACACTACACATATTGTTGTTTTGTATACACTTTCATACCTACGTGTTACCAAGGCTCCAGGACTACCAGGTAATAGATTTAGGGTTAATAGCAAGTAATCTGTAACGTGAATCTAGGTTCAAAGAGAGTGATGAGCCTGAAACGACTGAAATATGTACCTGGAATGATAATTATGAATAGATAGACCGTATTAGGAAAGGATGGATGAAGGATTATCCTATTTGTAATCTTATATCATTATGTGGATAAAAAAATCGACTTCAGCGCTTTTGCTTATGGCTGTTTCAGTACTTTCAGATAAGTTTAGGTAGTCGTATAAAGTGACTACCAAAATTTATTTTGGAACGAAGTTCTTTAACGCGACTTGCGGTAGGAGTAAACTGTTAAAAATCGTCACGTATCGAAAAAGCGTTATGCCCTGTCCAAGTGTCCATGCGACTTTGTGTCTCTCTCCTTTCTCTCTTTCCCTTTTCGGAGAGAGAGAAAAAGATAGTTTACATGTTTTTGCGGGTGCTGAAGCCAAATAGTAAAGTGAACATGGAAATCCAAGATGGCGACAACTTTATGAGAGCTTCTAAAAACTATATAGAAAAACAAAAAAAAAAAACTATACTAAATGCATCTTTATTGAAAACCCGTACTACTTATTAAATTCAAACTTTGTATAGGTCTCTTTTAGGTTTTTTTTATACAAGAGTATGTGTGCGTGTCTATATCGCGTAAGAAACTTCGTTTCTACGGGGGTTCCCGGACCACACACGTTTTTTTTTTTAAATTCTTTGATTTCTTCATTTTACTTGAAAGGCCATCATTACAACAATCTATTTTTGAAAATAGAAACGGTACGTTGAAATTACCTGCCTTACACTTTCACAGCACTCTTCTTTTGGCCTCAGGGAAATTAAGTCTTTTCCCTTAGCACTTACACCGTCCACAGTTAAACGTGATAACTGCTGGCAAAATTCCGTATAATTGAATTGCCTAAAATCTAGCTTCACAGACGAATTTCACGTTTTAAGATTGTCCGTTATTGATCGCCTTGTGCGATAAGACCCGCCCTTTATGCACTAGTATTAAATATGTTTGTTATTTTTGTTTTGTGTGTTTTACACCAAAGAGTTTATTAAACTAATTAATAACATACTGAAATTGTTACTTATAGGTCTTATAGTTAGATACAGTTTCTTGTTGTGGTGCTACTGCCGCTCAGATCATTGGCATAAAAATGAGAAAGGTCTTTTTTATCCCACCCTTTATTGTCGCCTTAGAGTTAAAACCTCGGGAATGTAAGTAGCATTTTATGCATTTCGGATAATCTTATAGTATCGAACAGTTCTGGATATTAAAGCGGGTTAAATTTCCATATTAATTAATAAGAATACAGAACCTTCTTTTTGAAGTCGGTAAAAAAAACATAAAAGACGACGTACAAAAATTTTACAGCACACAGTTCTTTCTTCCTCCCGATAAGTTACTTCTTTTACAGTTATGAGGTTTTCACTCTAAGGCATCGTTATATCGAATTTCGAGTAGTGGTGGCTCAGTGGTAAAGGCTGGGACTTATCCGAACCCAGTCAGGCGCTTTAATTTGTATAATTCATCACCCTTGCTCTGAAAATGGTAAAGGAAAACATTGTGAGGAAACCGGTATGTCGTAGAACCAAAAAATGGAAGACATGTGACATCTATCAACCCGCGTGGTGGATTAAGGCCCACTCCCTTTCACTGATAGGAGGCCTGTGTCTGTGAACATTATAGGCTTATTATGAATATCGAATTTATAACAGTACCAGATAGATTAGAAAAATAATTTCCATTGTACCTAGCCAGAAACAAACAAACCACACGAGACATTTATTAAGCTTAACTATCAATAATGAATCAACACTACCCAATTACTTCCAGGTCCTTTTGACCCCCATTACGAAGACAAAAGCCCCCATTATCGGACCCTTGCACAGCACAGGTGTCATGTAACTACTGAATCGATCCAATCACCTCTCAGGGACGGTCGACAGACGATTATCTGGCAAATTGTTCGAGCATAGTTACATACGAAAGTTTCAGATATATGTAGAGATAAAGGTCCTTTCCCCTTTTGTTCGAGAATGTGGTAAGTTTAAACAGGTATCTATAAAAAGCTTTGTGTTGGACCGTTAAGATAACATCTTGCTTGTATTCTCAGGTAGTGTTGGCAGAGGAGCACTGCATATTTCAACAATTATTCTAAAAGTTACACGTAATAGAGGGTGAGACTCCAGAGCCAAGGTGCCCTCAACCGTAAATAAATCCAGATTCGCAGCTACTACAAAGAAATTTGGCATGGAAACTCAACAGTTTTTAACTAGAATAATAACGATCAAATAATCCATTATCACATGGCTAAAACTGCATCTATACAAATAAATAAAATTGAAGTACATGTCTGTTTGTAATTTCAAAATACTAGCTTTTTACTAAATTCATATGAAAGTAAATACGGTACTTATAACAAAATAGTAGATTGTTTGCCAAGGGAGCAAACAATTATTTTGAAGGCGAGAGTAAAGTCACTCGAGCTTAAAATAGTGTTGCTCCCGAGGTGGTTACTCTACTTTTTATCACCCTCTATGAAAAAATAAGTAAGTGCAACTTATGAATTACATTTATTTATTTACATATAATTACTTGAGGAAGACATACTCATTTTTTTATAAAACTAAGTAAAATCCTAAACAATTACGAACGAAGGCAGAATACTTTTCACACATTTATTTTTTATAATTTGGCACGCGCGCGTTTTTTTTTTATCACAATTAACAGGCTGTTAATAATTCATACAATGTTCGTCATTGATCTCTTTGCTGATTGGAACTTTTACTAACAATATCCACATTCCAAATTCAAATTACTTTTAGTCCCTAGGGATTAAAGAACTATTTCAGCCCCTGTTTACGAACACGAGCTCTTTTTAAATAGATGTTTTAAAAAATACATTATTTTTATTTTTTGTCTGTATGTCAATCTTCGAAATGGCTGACAAAGGACATAGGCTTACTTTTTATCGACGTACCACGCGGGCGAAGCCGCGGTCGGTAGCTAGTATATTTATAAAAAAAATACCAGTGCATAATATAGCCTTATTGCAGGCCCAAGGCTACTTCTTATACAGATACTGAAGGACGATTAATTATCGTGCTTGCTCACTCCTCGTTAGCGATTCCCAACCATTAGGTTAGGCTTCATGATGTTTTCCTTCGCCGTAAGTAAGTCTAAGATTAATTACAAAAAAACTTCGGCTACTGAGAATGCCTGGTTTCGAATGTGATAATTTAGCAGCAGAAAGCCTCCAGAGAGTCTAAAATTGTTCATAACCTAAGATAATTACATTCCATCGCGGCATCGCCACTTAATCGCTTATTTACTTTAGTGAAGTGTGAGAGTGTTCTATATAGATTTTTGAGTGACATTTTGTAACAAAAAGGTCCTAATAAGTTTTTGGTTGCAATGGAATTTGAACTTTGTTAAGTATGACATTCAGTTTGTTGTTCCATAAAGGCTCCTTCAAACAGGCGCGACGCGATACGCGACACAAAGCCACCGCAAGTCGCGCAACAAGCGGTGCCTTTATGTCAGGCGCGATTATATCGCGTGTCGCGCCTTTTTGTAGGAGCCGTAACTAGAAAATTATCTCTAGACAAAGTAACATTCTATCAGCGATATCACTGATGGAAAATTCAAACATGTGTTGGATTGAGATAGCTACTGAAAAGTTTAAGGACTTTGTACACGACATGGTTACTTTACGGCACGGCGTATAAACCGCGCCGTAGAAAAAACGTGTCTGTCAACAAGCTTCCATAGTGATCCATACAACACTGACGACCGTGCCTATACCTACACTACCGCGTATAAAGGCACCTACAAACAGGCGCGACATGCGATATAATCGCGCGCGACACAAAGGCACCGCTCTCGTTGCGCGACTTGCGGTGCCTTTGTGCCGCGCGCGATTTTATCGCGTGTCGCGCCTGTTTTAGGAGCCTTAAACTGAGGCGTAGAAAAAACGTGTCTGTCAACAAGCTTCCATAGTGATCCACACAACGCTGACGACCGTGTCTTCACACGGCGAATAAACCGTAGTTATTCACGGCAAGAAAAACGTGTGTGTACAGTGCGTGCCACGTAAGAAGAGACTTGACCCCGCCTCCCCCGCTCTTTCCGCCGCCCCTATGACGTCCGGTCCCGTCCCGCACTCAGACCTCATACCGCTAAAGATACCTAAAATCGTGTTCTGCGCATGTCAGACCACGTGGTGTGTCAAGTCTCTTCTTACGTGGCACGCACTGTACAAAGGACCTAAGTCGATACTGAAGAAAATCGTTTTAGAAATACATGCGAAACGCTTTAAAGCGCTTGCCACTTGTCTGCCCTCAGGTTGAAACTACGGTAGATCATCACCATCAGCCTGTAGGTACCTAGCAATCCATTGCTGGACATAATAAGCTCAAGGAGCCGGCGGAGCATGCGTAGTTCATACAAACGAAATACCAAAATAATTTTTAAAACAAACATATTCTTAAAGTAGTATGTATTTATTCCGATTGGATTACAGAATATCTAGGTTCCCAAATTTATTATTTTAAATGGACACTGATTTAAAGACGAGTTACGAGAAAAATATTTTTTCTATAGAAATTTGAAATTCCTCATAAATCTCGTCTTTATACACACCAAACACGAAAAATATACACACGACACCAAACTTGTTAAGTCATGTATTCAATCTAGCCTGAATGATACGAGTACTCACAATCAATCAGTTTTCTTTTAGAAGTGACGTTACTTTTAAGATTTCACTAGTCTGAAAGGCTAAAGCAGTTTTCTTTTAGACTTTGAGCTATTTCCCACTTTTTATTGACACCATCATCCATATAAATGTCATCATCTGCCTAGCCTTTTTTCAAAACTACGTTGGCGTCGACTTTCAGTCTAATCGGATGTAACTGAATAACAGTATTTTACATGGAGCGACTGCCTATCTGATACGATACCCCTTGATTAGACTGATTGTCAGACTTTCGAGCTTCTAACGACCCGTAATGCCTGTCAAAGATCCACGAATGACAGCCGGGACCAGCGGCTTAACGTGTTTTCCAAGGCATGGAGGGTTTTTTTTATCGTGAAGAAATGCTCATGCATAACTGCACTACCTACCACGGGGAGATAGTGCAGGTATGTGGGACTGTAACCCACTAAAACTCCACGGTATCCTCCTCTGCCGCTTACGGCGGGAACACGGGCACGCGTTAGCACTCATCCGTGAAAGGGGTCTTGGTATGTTAAGATGATCACCCATCCACGGACCAACCGCGGCAAGCGTAGCTTAACCGGATCGATCGACCCGTGCGGCTGTTATTATTTAGCCACCATCATTCATATAAAGGTGAACATCCAAATACCCAATAACCTACCCCAAAACCATATCGTTACCTCCAAACGTAACACGAAAAACAAAATCCGTCTCAATAGGTCGTAACTGACTCCCTTGCCTTAATAGCCACTCTGGGCGTTAATGGGTCGTTATCTTAACAAGTGCCTACTCGGGTGACAACCTATTACATCCCTTCGGTTTATCTTCGGCCGGTCCTTAGAGCCAAGGGGCAAATGTGGAAGATTTTGTATCAGAAGACCCGATCTAATAAGGGATTGTATCTTGTTTTAAAAGTTTGGCTTGACAATATTATGAGTGATTTGGCCATGTTATAAAAAAAATATTTCTGTAGATAGGACAAAAGAGAGACGTAATTGAGATACAAAAGACTGGGAGTTCATAACTTAGAAGAGTTTACGATAGTTTGATGTTCTTTGAACAAAAAACTTTAAACTTAATTTAACTTGGACTAAGAAACTTTGCACAGTAAGATTAGAGAAAATTCAAGGTTTCGGCGTTGAGGCCCTGATTACGAATCATGTACATTTATCCCTTACACAGTACAGTTTTCCCTTAAAATTAAGGTTACCAAGCCTATTAACTATGGAAATTTGAAATGTAAGATTACATTAAATTCACGATTACTGCATACCCAGATAATGAATCTACATGGTTAAAAATTAAGCCATACCAAAATTCAAAAATTTAACACAATTTTGCTAAAACAGAGCAATGAACCCAGCACCTGTAGTTTTAGCAAGTTAACAACTATACCGCGGAGATATAGAGATTTAATTACTTAGTTGCGGCGCTCAAAACTCGAGGGATATGAATTAATAACATGTTAGTAACTAAACCTATGTGATAACATCCTGTAGTAAGTAGAGCTAAGTGATAGAATCATTTATTCATAGAGAGTAGCATGACTGATCTTGTACTACGAATTACTAGGAGAGCATATCGAGCAGCATATTGTAAGTAGCGAATGATGACATTGTTTACTGCACAACCAATGGGTAAAACACTCATCCTGTTGAATCATACTTGAAGTAAATGTGGTTCTTAACACCCGCCGTCGCCGCCCGAGGT
The DNA here is from genome assembly GCA_927399505.1 of Luperina testacea. Classification (NCBI taxonomy): domain Eukaryota; kingdom Metazoa; phylum Arthropoda; class Insecta; order Lepidoptera; family Noctuidae; genus Luperina; species Luperina testacea. The sequence goes on along the minus strand of OV656777.1, from coordinate 5,670,252 downwards.
AGTTCCCGCGCTGAAAGGTTAGTCTCCGTTGAGATTGGCTGCCGTCAGCCGTGGTCGAAATACGGTCTGAAGGACTTTATTAATTTATATAAGTTAAGCCCGATTTTCGCTATCCAAATCGGCATGAGATTCCATTATTCCACCTTAGAAAAAAATAAAAAGAAAGTCTGTTACATCCAAACTTCATTGTATTTGATTTCACTATTATCAGAGAGAGCAGTGCAGCGGTGGTAGCCAAGTGGTATCGGCCCCGACTTACCAGTTGTAGGTCGTGAGTTGAAACCCAGGCAAGCACATTACTATGTGTATTTAATTTGAACACCACTGCTCTCAAAACGGTGACGGAAAACATCGTCGAACATTATAGGCTGATTTTAATTATAATGATTAACAGTACAAGATAAGGAGATATTATAGACAGACAGCCACTTAACATACTTGTACCATTCCCGATAATACCAGGATATCAAAAAAGCTTGAAACCATAAAATCAGAATTTCCGTCACCAAAACTCACCACTTCCCTAAGAAAATAAACCGATAGTGACTTCCCCTCGAATGATAAACATTTACCGAAGCCTTAAGCAAATTGACGTGTTGAGGCAATACAAAGCAATACGTACAAAAAGTTGGTTGTATCACCGATTTCTTTGTGGAATCGTAAAGGAAGCACTATAGCTCGTTCGCAGAGCAATTTCCCCCAAACTGCCGTTCTACTATCGCTGTTGACACAAACATTGGCTGCGAGATGAAAACATCCTGCGAGTTGTGACGCCCTGGTACACCTATGAATAGTTTAGTAGTGGACTGGCACATTTTTTATTTAACAAAATTATAAAAAAAGCGTTTTCTTATAGACAAATATAAGTTAGTGACCCTTTTTTTTCTTCGCTATGTATGTGTGTGTGTGAGTATGTGACCCTTAGGTACGGATTTCTTCTTTATTTATCATGACATAAGGTTAAATACGAACGCTCATTCACGGGTGGTTCACCTCGCATAAAAGTCCATAACGTTACAAGTCTTGGAAATAATTTGATTGTGAATGCGGAAGTGAGCATGTTTTGACGGCTAAATGGCCGAATTGAATATATTCGCAGAGCGTAGCTTGTTTGTGGAAAAAGAATAAAATATTTTATTCGGAGAGAAAGACACGCAAAAAGAGCCGCTGTTATTAATGTTGAATATGCCTTTACTCATAACAATGTGGCAGATGCCAAAGGCATTGTCTCGTAAGGAGCTGCACACTATGAAACAAACCTTAAGTGTTATTGTATAGCTAATAGACATTACGTTTAAATGCTAAACAATGTAGTTATCACCTTTAAAGTAGGTACGAGTCTAAAAACAACGCACTACCACCAATCTTCTTTACCCTTGAACCCTCTCTGAACACTATCCATCAGCAAACACAGTCAATTACTAACCGTAGATCAACAAAAACCGACTCTCCCGTCAAATCATGAACAAATAGAAAGAAAGAAAATAAGTTTATTTGGACACGGTCCGTGAGACACAAAATACAAAATTAACAATAAGGTGTGCCTCACGGCTGCGCCAAAAAGGTTCATTTCAGCATGAATGCCAGACAGATGCTGTCTGAAGCTGGTTTAAAAAAATAAACACGACCGAAAGAAAATAAATGACAGCAATTTAGAATTTTTTACTTTTAGTACCGGTTCTATCCATTCGTAAGTCTACGTTGCCTAATCGAAACAAACTTTATCACCATTCGTTGAATATTGAAACAGTAGCTATGAATATGTGGGTGCTACTGTTCGTCCTGTGTGCTTTTGGCGTAAATGGAAAATTGGATGAAGATGATGAACAAGGATCGTCAGGTATGTAGACATTTGTTAATAGAAAAAGAGAAATCGAAAATAAGGTAATATGTAAAAAAAAAAGGTAAGGTGAAAATAGAAAGGCATGGTTACATTAATTATATTAATGCTGGGGACCCCAAGCTCTACAGTTAGTATCTTGGGGCCAAAATGAAATATGTTACTAATAGAAAGTTGAATAAAGATGGTTCCCTTCATGTGATACTGGTTTGCAGCTCCGTCCCGTCAGACTGAAAGCCGATCCCAACATAATAAAAAAAAGAAAAAGCTAGGCAAAAACAGGCAAAGGCAAAATAGAAAAGAAAAAACGCAGGGTAAAGGGTTAGGCACGCGATGATGAAGAGGATAAGGATGCTCCAACGAGAGGTGTACTTAATAGTGATGACAATTTTAGTGTAATTGCATAAATAAGCCTACAAAAGGATGGTAATAAGTCTTGGCTTCCAAGATAATACAGAAATTAGTTTAATTTAGAATACAAATGCAGTAAATACTCATTAATTTGATAAAAGTGCGTGGTTACTGCTTTCAGTTTGTGTGTGTTAAATGAAAACAAAGTCTGATAAGAAAAACGCTGTAAGTATAGGTTTTGTTAATTTAACTGAAGTCCTATTGCACAATAACCTATTATGTAAACTTTTCTCGGTACATAATCACCCTGTTAATTTCCTACTGCTAGAACTAAGGGTAATTAGAAGCCGAAGATGTTTGCGATAGCGGTCTCTATCTCGATACCTCGATGTTGATACTCGCTATTTCTACATGGATGGTGCTGCGAACACGTCGGTTCAGTCGCATTTAAAATTTCAGTTGCTCAGTCGTTTGTTTGTGCTGTACTCTAACTACTCCAGAAGACTATTACTTCTACAAGAAGTAGATGCATTCATTCTCTGCTGCTGTCAACAGATGCCTAGTGTACAAATTTGACAAATATTAATGAAAAAATAAAAACATAGGGACACAGTATATATCCTTCTTATTCAGTTTATGATATATTTTTTAAATTGATCCATTATTGGAGGAGGAAATAGGCGTGAGCCAAACCTAGAATAATGACTTTTTACTTAGGCTTTTTCAAGTCTCTCCGACCGCATTTTCTCGTAAGATCTTACATCACATCAAAAACCTAAAGATCATAAAGAAACAAATAACTACCACTCTAAATATTGTTACCGCACAATGAAATAACAAAGTACTACAGTCGATAATAATCGGTTAACTCCGCTCAGTTAGGTGCGTGTTTAGCTTCACTAAGTCGCTAAGAGTTGGCAATAATAACATATTGTGAAAACAACTCCAAACACTAAAGAACACAAATTTACTCGTATAACGTCACCTCATTTTTGTTTAGTTTCTTTGTTAAAGTTTGTCGTAATCGAGTAAAAGGCAGATATTGGACGTTTTGTTTAAGCAATAAAAGCGGAAATTGAGTAACGCTTGCCGGGGTCTATCCGTGGATGGGTGAGCATCTATTACATACCGAGACCTCTCCGTGCCGTTCGTAGATCTTTGACAGTCGTTACGGGTCGTAAGAAGCCCGAAAGTCTGACAACCAGTCTTATCAAGAAGTATGGTATTACCCAGTGACTGGGTTGTGGAGGTCAGATAGGCAGTCGCTCCATATAAAATACTGGTATTCAGCTGCATCGGGTAGACTGGAAGCCAACCCCAACCTAGTTGGGAAAAAGCTAGGCAGATTGATTTTGTTTTAACAATTGGCAGTTGTTCGTTTTTGGACTAGTGCTAGTTCTAACTAAGGTCATGAATTCGGTCTTTATACCCGAGAGTCCTCAGAATCAGAATCAGAATTCTTTATCGTGGATTTAAAAAAAAATATTAATTTTATTTTGGTGTCTCAAAATCTTTGGACGTCTTAACTGTTTCTTTAATAAAATAAGCAAACTTTTTTAAATCATCTCGTTTCATTCTATTGTATTACCGACTTCAACAAAAAGGAGGAACTTTTATATCCTGTTCCACCACCCTTGATTGGTTTTCCTTTGCTTATTTTGCAGATATGTTTATAAGATTTTTGTGCTTCATTTAATCTGATCATCAACGTCATTGGCAGCTTTTTTCCTGCCACTGCTATAGAAGTTTACGCTTCCTCTCTTTTTTGCCATGCTTCCCTGGTATGTGCGAGTCTAATGATAATGATAAATGATTTTATTTCTAAAGATGGAAGTAAGTAGGTTTTTACAAACACTTTGTTGTACACGTCAATTTATTTTTAAAACTAGATTATGTCGGCGTTTTCTAGACCGAAGAAAGTCCGAAATAAACTGAGGTCACAGTCTCTTTTAATGTCCAGACATAATCATGGTCAAATCATGTGAAGACCATGTAGATTGGTGTCTGAAATGGCCTTTTGAGGAAAAATCCAGACAGATTATGTGGACCTGTCCAGTCAGTGCACGCATTTGTCAGTAACCGTGCAGCTCTACTCAAAACTTAAGGAGCTCAATGAGGACTTCCTCGCGATCCTCCGTAGGTCTCCCACCCGCCTGGCCATTGGTCTACCAACGCCTCGTGTACCGATTTTTGGAAAACATTTCGTTAGGACTCTGCCCCACCTACCATCACCATCATCATTTAATCTGATAGATTATGTCTATCTGGACATAACGAATCAAGCTCACAATCTTCAAAAATAGATTCATCATATTTTTTTCACCCTTTTTTGCAATATTTAAAGGAACTCTTTCCTCAAAGAGTTAGTCTTGTAAAATAGTCCCGAAACTTTTGAAAGACTGACAAGTACTTACAATGCTCTAGTTTAAAACAACTTCTTTGATTGATGGACAGAAATGAAGACGATGTTCATCTTAAAAGGTTAACTTTTTAAATTATTCTCTCTTGTTTTAAGTTTTAACAGATCTTTATTGATAGCTTGAATGAAGTATTTGTTTTTGGAAACAGATTCATAAGCATTCTTAAATGTTTTTGACATATTTAAGTTTAGTTTAAATATTTTCTATACATACAATAAAATAGAAACGAAGTCAAAACTATGCTTATAAAAAAGTAATGTCAACGAGGTGAGCGAAAAAAAAATTAACATTAACAAAGTAGACTAGTTAGCACTGCGGATAGATTAATCCACGGATTTCAAAATTACTCTCAATCAAAACTACCAAAAATAAAGTCGCCAAAACTAAAAATTACTCATAATATAATTCGCAACTTTTGGACACTCCAGTCCAAATTGCGGTCTAACTTTTGTCCGAAACTTTATTCGGGGGCGAAAAAAATTCGGACATTTTCGCCACTTATTTGCTCGATTTTCCCACTTTAAGGAGAATCCGAAGCGTTTATCAAACAATGTAGTGAGTTTTCGGTTCTGCGAAAAGCTGCTGTACGATCGCGTATAATGTGGAGTTAAGAAAACTCGTGCTTCTGAATTCCACAACCGCTGTTTTTTTTTATAATTCGGTGCAAATGTTCAGCTGAATGAAAATTTTAAACATTGGTGAGGTGTTGTTTTTTGCTCGAATTTGTAGTTTTCGGAGGCACTATATAAAACTGTTTGAGAACAAAGTAAATGGGACAGAACTATCTTGTGGCTTCTGACATTTATTTCATTGTTGAATATAATGTCATTCCACTGACCTGTACTTGTTTAATAGAGGTCAGTGCGTCATTCCGATGTCATATTTTTATTGAGTCTTCCAGTCAAAGACGCTATTTTGCTTCTGTTCTTTGAGTTTCAATATTGTGGCTTATCTATGGTCTTATAATAGTCAAATTGTTACTGTCCATCTACCTTTTCTGTTCCATACTCTTTAATTATCTTTCGGGGAAACCGAAAATTGGTTCAATCATTCTCTGTTATCCCATTACGTGAACGCTCATTGCTTCACACAACCGACTTTAGGCAATCACCGGTACACGAGTAATCTATTTAGGCACCCAATCCACTCTTGCGTGAGTATGTGCGCCTGGTACCAACAGAGATAACTAGGGTAGATTTAGCTACAGTAGATGTGACTGACAGATTTCAGCTGTGATTTTCAGGAATAGGTGAGTTAATTATAGGTAATGGAGTGAGTAAGATGTTCGATTTCAGATAGTGAGTGTTTCTAGTTTTATGCTCTAGAATCGTTTTTAGTAAGGCTTTCTGTGTGTCTATAGAATACATTAAATACAATGTGTATATGTGTATGTACTGTTAGGGTATGCGTAGAATAAAATGTATGTAAAAATAAATGTTGCTTTGTTATGAATCTTAATTCGTCTTGACTAATCTAAATCCCACACCCCTATATAAGTTTCGTCATAGAGTGTTAGTCTTATCAAATCTGAGAGTTGTTTAGCCTAACTCCGACTGCGCTAACAGATAGAGGACCCTCTAACACTAAGATGAAGTTGAAACTGATCGATTATCATAACTCTCTGCGCTGCCAAACCCTTAGACTAACAAGTGAGGCTGGCGGGATACGATATTGGTACGGCAAATATATTATTTTAGGTTAGATTGGGTTTACATGCAGTGTTGAAGCTAAATAGGGATATAGAACGAATACACGTGTTGATGTTAAGTTTAAATAAAGATGGCTTCGATAGTTGTCTGTATAAGGTGTCCCTACTAAATGCACCATCATCTTAGCCTTTTCCCAACTATGTCGGGGTCAGCTTCCAGTCTAACCGGATGCAGCTGAATACCAGTATTTTCAATGGAGCGACTGCCTATCTGACCTCTACAACTCAGTTATTTGGTAATACGATACGCCTTGGTAAGACTGGTTGTCAGACTTTCGGGCTTCTGACGGCCGGTAACGACTGTCAACTATCAAAGATCCATGAATGACAGCCTACTAAATGCACCTTCCATACTAATATTATAAATGCGAAAGTAACTCAGTCGGTCTATCAGTTACCTTTTCAAGCCTTAACGGCTGAACGAATTTGGATGACACACGGATAGAACATGACCTGGGTTAGAACATAGGATACCTTTATCCTGGTAGCACATTCCTATGGGATGATTTCTAACTTCCACGTGGACGAAGTAGCAGGTTAAAGCTATATGCCGACCGCTTAACTGAGACGTTGCCTGAGGTAGCTGCGCGGTGCGGGAGGGGTGATATTTGTCACGAGTTGACGAATCACTGAGCTCGTCAGTCACGTCTCCCACACCCCTCCCGCACCGCGCTGCTACCTCAGGCAACGTCTCAGTTAAGCGGTCGGCCTATAGAAGTATTCACTGTTAATTTAGTCCTTAATACATAGTAGTTCGGAGTTTGTAATGTGCTCGGTAATTGGAGTCGCCGCCTTCATTTAAATGAGAGCTACTCTGGCTAACAAACCGTAAGTATTACTACACCTCTGACAATGTATTTACAAGATGTTTTTTTTTAACTGGCGAAACTTGACGGCGAAAAACGCTAGCCAAGTGCGAGTTGGACTTGCAAACGAAGGGTTCCGTACCACAAGGCAAAAGTCACCGAAAAAAAACACGTTTCTTGTATGGAGACCCTCTTTATATTTTAACTTTATTATTTGTTGTTATAGCAGAAATAGAAATACACACAGTTAAAATTTCAACTATTTACCTATTACGGTTCATGAGATACAGCCCGTTGACAATCAGATGGACGGATGGATAGCGGAGGCTTAATAGAGTTCCGTTGGCACCCTTTGGGTATGGAACCCTAAAAAAAGATTTCCTAAGATCATAATTTTAAGTACCTATACAGCTGATCACGAGTTCAGCGCACTCTTCTCTTCTCGAGCGCAGTCAGATACCTATCTGAACTCTTATTTTTTTTTATTGTATTGCCAAGATGCCAAAACACATCACATCTGTTAAGTTTCACCACTTAATTAAAAGAGACCTTGTATAATAATAATAATAATCATTTATTTCGAGCAACAAGACTCATAGTGTATAGACATGGTTCTAGCCTGAAGGACTAGGACGAAAGCGACAGTAGAAGGTCGATACTTTCAAGGTTCTGATGAACGATTGTGGAAACTTGGAAAGCATTATAAAAATAATTAATGTTACTAGTTTACGGTGACACTCATTGTGTATGTTTGGTTATTGAGCAATAATAAACATAAATCTGTCTGGGGTAAGTTATAACATAATAAAAACCTTTCATTTATTTAAGTTGAGAGAGAAGCGAACAAAAGTAATTTGTTTTGTTTTGCGTTTATATTTTGTGTTAAATACGGGTGCAATGTAAATGGTTGTTACGTGCGGGTCTTTTTTACGTAAACTCTACGAGTGTGTTTATTTGTTGGTCACGAATTTATTTAAGGCGTATGTTCCCTTGGTAAGACTGGTTGTCAGACTTTCGGACGTTTGACCCGTAACGACTGTCAAAGATCCACGAATTACAGCCAGGACCACGTGCTTTCCGAGGCACGGAGGTGACATGGTATGTAAAGATGGTCACCCATCCACAGACCAACCGCGGCAAGCGTAGCTTAACCTGATCGATCGACCTGTGCAAATTGTGTATTCAAAATAGGATGAATCACACCACACCAGCAAAAACCTAGGTAGATATTTCAAACTCAGCTATTGACTCTATCCTTTTTTATAAGCGACCTATTTTCCTAATGTTCCTCTTCATAAATCTATGGACCGCTACCTGCCGAGTCCGATATCTCAACACAATATATTAAGGAAAAAAATCACGCAACTATAAATCTTATAGTATTGTAATAAGGGCTAGTTTTGTTTGAGACTTTAAAATAGATGTGACTTAATATCATGGCTGTTTTATATTGAGGTGTTGGAGAAAATGTCATTGACCAAACTAAAGGGTCAATTGCAATAGTTTTAGTAGTTTGGTCATTAACACTGAAATTTGCAATTTGAAATCATCACCTCCACATGGCCTCTACCCAAAATAGTTTGGCGTCGTGTTTTCAAAAGGTAGGTACCAGGAGCCCATATTAATAAATCGCTCTCATAGAAGAATTTGAATTTTAACTGTAGTTTTACTTGAGTTTTGGAAGATAAAATGATGTCTTTGTTACAATCGCTTCTTCAATGGTAACACTGAGAATGACGATAAGTGATGCATATTATTATAACTTTGAATTCAAATGCTAATCTTTAGAACGTTACATGAATTTCACCTCAGAAAAGCTACGACCAGATTTCCACTGATCGTGGTCATATAAATATACAGACGTTAATTCCAGAAGCACAAAGTGGGTTTTGGTATTATTATTTTACAAAAATACTGAGTAATTAAATAAGTACCTATAAGAAGGTAATCAACACTGGATGTAAGATTTTTCCTAAAAGCCTAAAAAGTGTTCGTATTTATTAAGCAGTTTCTTCGTCTACAAATACTAACCAAATCTTTTCCTACCAGGAGACCATGACTTGGACGAGAGTATAGAGAGGATAGGCGCAACCGTGACGCAGGTGTACGAACACCCGTACGCCGCCTCCATCAACAAGAACGACAGCTACATCTGCAGCGCCATCGTACTCAATACATACTGGCTGTTGACCCTGTCCAAATGCTTTGATTCGTAAGTATCATGTATAAATCTTTTTATTCTTTCTGTCGGCCCGGAAGATATGAGACAGGAACAACTTAGTATTCAGAATGAATCAGGAAACTATGGAGGAAGAAAGATCAATTTCACCTCTGTTTTTTACTGTCATAACCAGCGCATTTTCGATAGTCTGAGTACTAGGTAAACATATGTATGAAGGAGAACCATCGGGATAGTGACACTAAATTTGAAAATTAATGGATTTTTTGGTCTTTTTGGTAGCAAATGATGTCACTGGAATTTGTAATATTCTGCTAAATTAAAAAGCCTATGTACTAGTACAAAATCAGAAGAACATATCGTGTTAATTAATTACCTGACAACAAGATAATGAAGTAATTATTATAACGATGTTGAAGTAAATCGTAACATAATAAGGCCTATTGTCTTAGGCGTGATATTAACAGCAGTCATCTCAAACCATAATAATGTAATGTATACAATTATACCAGTTAATTATCTCTACTATGTATTATATAGCCGAGGTTACTTACTGACAGATACCTATCCTACTAATTCAATATGAAAGTTATTATATTGCTATTTTCAGGGTTCCATACCTCAAAAGGAAATACGGAACCCTTATAGAATCACTTTGTTGTCCGTCCGTCTGTCCGTCCGTCTGTCTGTCAAGACCCATTATCTTGGGAACGCGTAAAGGTATCGAGTTGAAATTAAAACCATATACCTACTCAGGTCTACAGTCCCTTGAAGCTGTGAAAAAATCAAACACCTAAGTTAACGTAAAAAAAATACGGCTGTTTATGCCGCAAAAAACGTATATTTCGACACTCTCAAGGTAATCAAAATTTATAGGGTACTTCCCGTTGACTTAGAATCATGAAATTTGGCAAGAAGCAAGATCATGTAGCACAGGTAAAGAAAAAAATCCGAAAACCGTAAATGTTTGGGTACATTTAAAAAAAAATATAAACTATTTACATACCTACAAAGTACGGAACCCTCGGTGCGCGAGTCCCACTCGCACTTGACCGGTTTTTTTATAATTAATATAATAGCCTCAATTTTCGTCGATGACTTTTCAATTACGATGTACTCGTAATAACGTTAGGTACTCAAGAAATTATTTGAAAAATTTGAAAAAGAGAAATGTGACACTTGATGTTTTTTTTTATATCACGCATAAACTGCCCGCAAGATTTAGATAACATTTTGCATAGGTACATATAGACCATGACATGGATTAAAACTTGTGGTAGATTTTATCCGGATACATGTTAGAGTTTTCCTAAGAAACAGAGTGAAAACGCGGGAAACAGCTAGTGCTTAATATTTGGCCTGTTTCTCATGAAAGCTATCGACCTATTGGATGGAAAGTGTTAATTAAATATTGGTTGGAACGTATCTAGTTTACTCCGGTATAATTATTTGGGCAAAGGTCAGTAGGCCGCTGAAGTTTTTAGTGAATTGAAATTTGTAAATGAAATGATAAAGTGCAACGGGCAAGTAATATCGGAGTTTGGATTTGTGAGATAGGAATAATGTAAACCTTGAAATTGGCTGTTCCATTGTTATGAAGGTCAATTGAATTGTATCTGCCTGTTGAGTCCGGCTCTGTGCAAACAAGTTCGTTTGACAGATCAAATATGTTCCTAACCTTCCCATATAGCTGCTGGCTGTAGAAACGTTGAAGTCCGTTTCTGAGTACTTTTGTTTGATTAGGAGCTAATTTAATGTTTTAGATTAATCGATAGGTGGAAAAAGAGAGTGAAAGAAACGTTATTTATACGGGGTGGCAGGGAGGTCGACGCGCAACCTGTTACTATGGGTTCAGAACATTATTCTGGACCCCAGTGCGTAGAAATTTTACGTCGATTATTAAAAAAAACGTGTGGGGTCGGAGGACCTCCGTCCGGCAGGAATGAAGTTCAAAATTAAAGTCCAAGATGGCGGCTGCGAAAATTTCAAAACGACGAAAATTTTTACATTTTTGCAGCCAATCATCTTGGATTTTCATTTTGACCGCAATATTGGCTTCAGCACCCTCGAAAACCATAAAAACGACATCCATGAAGAAAAAATTGTTTTTTTTTTGCCACCGCCATCTTGGATTCTCATTTTGACTTCCCTATAGACTTCAGCACCCTCTAAAACCATGAAAACGACATAAATGACGCAGTGAAAAAAAAAATGGAACTGCTGTCTTGTATTTTATTTTTGACCGACTATAAATTTCTTCGCTTGGTCGTCTGGAATCATTGTGCTGACTTCATGGTTACAGTTTGCAATATGTATTTGACTTTTCCTATCTAATATATAAAAACTGGCCAAGTGCGAGTCGGGCTCGAACACGAAGGGTTTCGTACCACAACGCAAAAACGCCGAAAAAACACTTTTGTTGTATGGGAGCCCCCCTTAAATATTTATTTTATTCTGTTTTTAGTCAGACATACATCATCATCAGAAATACATCATCTGTGAAAATTTCAACTGTCTAGTTACATGAGATACAGCCTGGTGACAGACGGACAGACGGACAGTGGAGTCTTAGTAATAGGGTCCCGTTTTTACCCTTTAGGTACGGAACCCTAAAAATCACATGTTGGCCGGCTTGACCGATTTTTATGAATCTTTTTGTATCTGTTTGGTACGTCTGAGGCTTTTTTTTTGCAAAACAACGTCGTCTAGTTTATTATAATGTTCTATTTATTTTCAGACGTACCTACTCAAACAATTCACTGATAATACACATTGATAAGAACCATATAAGAGGGGAAAAACTTTACCAGACACATAAATTATATTACATAATATTTATTTTGTTGTTTACAACCTCTTCTGGGTTGTGAAACATAAAGTTACCTATGAACCCATTGATGTCACTCGACAAAAACAAACCTAACCTAGAATCTCATTCTATGTTCTGCTGATCCAGCAGACTAATGTCATAAATTCGAAAGTAACTCGGTCTGTCTGTCTGTATGTTACCTTTTCACGCCTAAACCACTGAACGTATTTCGATAAAATTTGGCAGAGAGATAGATTGCTTCCCGGGGAAGGGACATAGGATAGTTTTTATCGAAATACCTCACGAGCGAAGCCGCAGGCGGAAGCTAGTAGACTATAAAATCCAAAGACACACTTTCTCCCAGCATCATCAATTATTATTGACAGCATTGTTCTACTCACTGCTGATTATAGACCTCCTCCCTTTTGTGCCATGCTTTCCTGGTCTGTGCGAGTCTTATCTAGGTCTTCCCTGTGATCTTCGCCCACTATTCCAACAAATGATTGCACATTAACAAAGGCTTTCATTAAATGGCAATTCAAACAAACAATTAAAACGTTTATCTTAACTGTTAATGCACAAAATGGGTATACTGTTTACGTTAAATTAAGACAAGATACCAAACCCCTTAGTCGATGGCAAATACTCATTTATTCAGCCAACACCCACGGGTTATTTTGCCATCCCGCTCTTACTTCCAAAATTCAATAAGAGAGAAGGAGATGAATATGTTTGACTTATTCAAATTACGCATTGCGTTAGCTGTATATACAGTCTTTTGCCTTTGCTCATGATAAACAAATATTTGCAAATCTACCTCGTCTATTATGTGAAAAGCCTGAATGTTAACTTTTGTTCACCATTTTTTTTTATTTATTTATTTAGTCTTTGTTATTTCGCTTTTGTTAAATTCATGTTTTACATTCAAGCGCGATAGCTGAGCGCCTAGTCCTAGGTTCAATGCCTAGTTCGGGCAAAGTCAGAAAGTAACAGAATCGAGCGGCTGCGCTCTCTCTTTCCTTAAATTCGCCTACTCTTAGCACGTTATTCGTTTTAATTTCATTGATGTTATGATCCGAGACCCCGGCAAATGATCCCAGCGCTACAGTTATTTAAGTATAGTACCGTAATTGTGTAACACTATCAATCACGATCTGAATCATTTTGAAGGATGTTGCATGTTGCTAATCCATTGCTTCATATGTCTGAAAATTTTGTCTGCTCAACAACGTAAATAACGCAATGAATGTTGTTGAACTGTCAAAATGAAATCCATTCCTAATGATAGTGTGATACGCAATTACCCCGTTAGTTGTTCGTAACGTTTAATAAAATTTAAATACGTTCATAAAATGAAATCGCGAAACCGTATGCGTGTGTTAAATTAATTTCGCCATCAAAGCGGCAAGTTATATTAGATTACATCTATAGAAGATATATTTAAATAGATTTCACGTAGATAGGATATCAAAAGCCCATTTCAGAGGCTTCATGCGGAAGACCTCTTTGAATTATTCGGCTCGTGTTTCAATTACATGCAAATCAGCCTTTAGTTATGTTATCTAATAAAACGGGTCTGTAACTGCCTTAATTTCATGCGAAGGACTTGTGTCATACACAGAGAAGGAACGGCAATTGGAAAACAAGAAAATAGGTAGATAAAAAATAGACCTCTTTTAAAAAAACAGCCAGAGACAATGATCAACGTTCATTACGTTGATCATTGTCTCTGGCTTGCGATGTGTTGCCGACTCCAGTCTATGTTCTTCAGTGGGATAATTGCGTAACACACTAACAGTATAAATGGCTATAATTTTTGAATGTTCAACAACATTAATTGCGTTTCTTACGTTGTTGAGCAGACAATTTTTTTGAACAGTAATGCAATGGATTATTTGTTTGAATGAGTATACTCCTGAGATGGTCCCATATAAAATTGGTCAAGTTCTGATGACTGGTTTTAGAGTGAAGTTCAATAATACGTATTTTCCATCTTAGTTTATGTTGATGATGTTATAATAACTTCCTGTCACTGTTATTTACATAGCAAAAAGTGGTAAACAAATTTGTGTGGGGTAACTGGGGTACGTACCACAACTAAAAAGAAAACTTTTTTATTTTTATTGAATAGTCAAGCGAACGATAATTATAAAATCTAAAATATCCCATTTAAACTTGCCATGTTCCTTCAAGGCACAATTTTTGGCAATTCTTCGTGAAATCACGACGCCATTCTTGTAACTAAAGAACAAAACCAAACCATAAATAAATGCTTGTCAACAAGCATCTCCAGGAAATAGAAAAGCTTCTATCAAATAATCCAGCTTCCGACCAAAATACACGTCGGACGATACATAAATCATTCTATTTTACTGTGTTACCAAACATCAGGGTTTATGTTCGGATTCGCTAATATCCAAGACAGTTTACGTAAGAGCCTCTCATATTCTAAGAAGGACCAACAATGTGGGATAGATACGCCGTGGTAGTTTTGTACGGAAAGTATATGATATAGGGTCGCTGGGTAGGGTATATGTAGTTCTATGGGTACTAGGTTAGCAGAACACGAAAGGGATTTTCAAATGTTTACTTGTATATTTTCTTTTGAAGTTGTTGAACTAGGGTTTTTAATTGGAATCATGCCTGATTTTTATTGATACCGCTGTGTTATTAATTTTGACACTGTAATTTGCTTTAATTAAAGGATCTTTTCATTAAATATATAAATAAGGTTCCTCCTCCTTTCTCTCTGACGCCCTGTCCTCGTTGATTTATATTTATGAGAACTCAGATTCCAATATTCGTACATACCCTAACTATTCAGAACGACAATCAATGAGCTCTTTGAACACTACTCACTATTTGACAAAAATCTCTCTAAATTAATGTTAGGACTACACAAAACTATATGTGTACATGTATACTAGGACAACATAAGCTATAAAAACCCTGTCAATGCCAACCCTAAGCCAATACCCAAATCGTTGAAAGGCCAACCCTCTGGACACGACCCATATCTGACAAGTAGTAATAGGTGCGATAAAAGTCCAAAAAGGGAGCGATACCACGTTATGCTCAAGGTAAACCCTTAATAGTGGATATATTAATAGCCGTTTTATTATTTATGGTGTCCTGGTATTGTTTGGACATGATAAGCTGACAAGATAATGGTATAATAGCGACTGTATTTTGTTTGAAAGTTTTTTCGAGCTATTATTTTGTTTTTTCTTTATATGTTATCTGATAAGATTATTATCATTTAATATTTGAGAAACATGTAGAAAAAAGTAAGCCTTTTCAGTCTTCAACAAGATAATACCGATTTAATTAGGTACTGACGTTAAACTACCTATAAATACCGTTCATAAAAACCTTCATTTTGTCACAATCACATTCTAAACCTTCATCCCTTTTCAGTCTTAGGTACTACCTTATTATATCATTGTCCGTAATTAAAAAGTTGTTCTATCATGTTTACCCACTTGACTGATTTTAAATCGTATCGTAGTATAGTATTTCTATCTCACGAAACGACGCCCTTTACTTGTGGTAACCAAGTGTATACGCTGTGAATGTGTGCATGAAGACGAGTAGCGTCAGTGGCCAGTACATAACACACACGCAGACACACACATAATTAAGACTTCGCCATTGTCTCGGACATATATAACAGCTGTCGGTACACAACTGTTATATACATGGCATTCACAGCGTATTTGTACACTTGGTAACCACAAGTAAAGCGCGCGTCGCTTCGTAAGATAACAAACAAATAAAGCAAAATCAAAATCGGTTCATCCGTTCGGGAGCTACGATGCCACAGACAGACAGACACACACACACAGACACGTCAAACTTATAACACCCCGTCGTTTTCGCGTCGGGGGTTAAAAATACTGTATTTTAATTTTGACAAATTCAACGGCACCAGATTTTAATTTACATCAAACTGAACACCCATTTCATCCCAACCCAAATTCAAGTCCCACTTCCGTTGCCCCATTGTTCTCCATAATTTATGTAAAGGAACGTTCTTTTGTTTTCAGGAGCATCATAACGTCGTATGTGACGCACAAGAATCTCGGTAACTTCACAGTGAGAGTAGGCAGTTCCTATAACAACAAGGCAGGTGCTCTCCATAAGGTAAAGTTTACTTTTATGCAATGCTGTTAACAGAATTAGATTGAGTTCGTCGATGAATGGACGTTCTTTTTACCAGTTTGTCCGTGTTTTTTAGATGTTTGGAGGAAGTTTTAGTTTAAAAAATTGTGTCTATTTGAAAGTTGGGTGATTGAGTCTAATTTATCACACATCCCCTGTTGAAGGTATATCACCTCCATGTACTAACACTAGCTAGATAGAAAACTGTCTATATTAAAGTTGACATATAGTTTTTGTACTATACACCATTTTTTCCACATTTTTCCTAGATAAAACCTTCATATCTTCCTAATAAATGCCTAACAGTATTTCCTGTGTTTTCGCCCTGTAGACCTACCCAACCTTCAAAAGTTTAGTGATAAAACAGCTTCAAAAGTTTTAGAATGTAAAAAATAACTAGGTATTATTATTTTGTTCGAAAAAAAAAACATGGAGCGGCTCAGTGCCTACTATTCCAAATTACACATACTTTAAGTGACTGTACTGAATTTATGATAACCTTTCGAAGATGAAGATTAAAGTTTATAATGTCAACATTTCTAACAAACTCCTAATCTGACTAGCCTCTGCCAAGTTCTAACAAAATAATTATATTACGAAAGGTCCCTTACCGGGCCGATAAAGTGTCGCACCACTAATTTATCGCAGGCCTGTCATTTGATTATCTTTTTCCACTTAACTGAGTTTAACGCGATTTTCCTTCTTGATCTGCTTCGTTCCCTCTGTTTGCCTGCTTAGATCGATAAGATACTTTTTTGTAAGTGACTTGACTGAGGAAATATAAATGTGAAATATGTATATTATTGATGTTCTTTGAATAGCCTTTTGTTTTTGTTATCTTTTTCAAATTAAAATGTCATTATCGTTAGTATCGATACTTAGAAGCATTAACTTCATCCTCGCATATTGATTTTTTGAATCAAAAATAACACTTTTCTCCTTCTTCTATTGTTATTCACCTCTCTTTCAAAATGCCTTAATTTGGCTCGGCAGTTAGTCAAAGACATATTGCGTGTGTACAGTGTACAATGATGAGTTAGCCAAAAACGCACAAAACAAATAGAATTTTACCTTAGTTTTGAAAATGTTGATGTGAATGTACGATTTCATTTGTAAAGAGGTAATGATTCCCAATACCTACTTTTATCGCTGTTAATGCCACTCTTGTTACCCTTAAAATTCATTTACAAGAACAAAGGGATTTAATCTCTAATAAGTTCTTGCGGTAGGTATTGTCGACCTCGTTATTGATTGTCAACTCCGAAAAGTTGTCATTTGCAAGTCGTAAAACGACAAGCGGGGTAATTGCGTAATTCACTTTCAGTAGCAATGGCTTTAATTTTGACAGTTCAACAACATTCATTGCGTTATTTACGTTGTTAAGCAGACAATTTTTTCGAACATATGAAGCAATGGATTAGCAAAATGATTCGGATTGAGTTTGATTGTGCGTTACGCAATTAGGGTGCACGTCTTGTCTTTGTGACAGATAAATAGTTTTCGTAATGATTATAATGAATGCTTTGCCTGCCGGGTCAGCGGGATTGTCCGAAAGGGTTACCGCTGGCCCGGAACATAAAGGACTAAGGAAGGAACACGGGTGGGTTTTAGTCAGTAAGAGTCTGACACTCCCTTCCGCTCCACCCAGAGCGGGAGGAGAAAAAAATGCTTTTCGAATTGCATTTTGTTTTATAGCTTTTAGAAATTAAAATCTCATCATCGTTATGGACTGTCCATACTTTAGAAGCATAGTTTAGTTTGAATATTGATTTTTCAGACTACTAAAAATAACCCTTTATACTTCTTCGTGAATTATTAAGTAACGTCTCTGTCAAAAGTCATTCATTTATTGGGCTTCGTTGTTAAGTCGTAAAAACGTTCACTTTGTGAATATTGATGAGGTTATAGATTTAATTTGTATGTTATTATCATTATCTATAGCCCGACTTAACCCACTGCTGGGATTAGACTCCTGTGCCAGCCTCAAGGCTCCTAAAAACAGGCGCAACACACGATAAAATCGCACGCGACACAAAGGCACCGCAAGTCGCGCATCGAGCGGTGCCTTTGTGTCGCGCGCGATTATATCGCGTGTCGTGCCTGTTTGCAGGAGCCTTAATCCTGGTTCTACCAGCGATGGTAACAATGGCGTCCACCCATCACGCCGCCCGGACGACCGACATTTCCTCTTCAAGTCATTAATTTATATAAATATAGATCGTAATGATCCCTACTACAGTTTTCGCTACTCGTGTTTCCATAAATTATTCATTCATAAGAGCAAAGAGGGAGATTTGAGATCGTAAAAAATATTTTACGGATAGAAAAAGAAATGTAATCTCCAGAATTCGCAATCGACAAAAACAAAAGCATTCACAGTGTTAACAACATCAAGTTATTCCCAAAACCAAAAGGTAATAACGCTATCATGAAAACGTAATAACGTAACCAAATGAGAGGTGATATCAGACGTTTTTATTCCGAGCGTAAAATCTTTACTGCGACACCGGAGGGGTTGGTAATGAGTCGGTTACTCGATTCGTTTATTGTCGCTCGGCGTATGAGCATCTTTACTGCGACACCGGAGGGGTTGGTAATGAGTCGGTTACTCGATTCGTTTATTGTCGCTCGGCGTATGAGCATCTTTGGGCGTGTGAATTCGGTTTTAAAGGCTCTTTTTAGGAGATTGTGAGGTAAAAACTTCAATTTAGAAAGACGGCTCCAGACTCTTTTTTATAGAGATTACGTTTAGAGCTTCATTTAAACCTGTGTTTATTGTCATTTACCTACTTATCTTATCTTTGTTGGTTACGTTGCTGGGATACGCAAGTCTATTTAAAAACTGGTCCTTTGATCGTAGTCAAGAAAATATTTCTTTCACGCTGCAGTGTTAATGAATTTAGGTCAATGGGTACAATGTGCTGATGACTTTATTTATGGTCTTCTATAAATAAGAAACTACAACAAGAAAGAAATTAAATTCACTGATTTTTAAAATCAGGTTAAATCGTATTATTTAGAAAGAGTACCTAAACCACTAATTAATTCACCTCTAGATATCATATTATGTCATCAAAAAAGGTTAAATCTCGAAATACAGACAGGATCACGCCAACTAAAATAAACGGCATGGACTAGGACAACAGATGGCGTCAGCAGGTTCAATTTGAGCACTATTCATATTTTATTTACGTATTGTCCGTCGCGTCTGCGTACTACGGACACTGACATGGCTGGAAAGCGCGGTGATTAAACATTTCGTGTTGGTTAGTTTGTTGAACCCGTCTATTGTGACATTAAATGTCATATTCATTTGTTTGCAGATCAAATTTTCAGGTTGTTGACATAATAACTATAAATATTGAAGAAAGGCGTTACTTGCATCATACCATTCATAACTAACACTTTCATCATCTGCTAAGCTTTTTTTTTTTAAACAGGCTGCCATTCATGTCTAACAAGATGCGCTTTCCACGAAGCGACCGCCTATTGACCTCCACATTACAACTACGTCATCATCATCATCATTGATAGCCTTGTTCCAATCACTGCTGGGTAGGCTTCCTTCTTATTGTGACATGCTTCCCTGGTCTGTGCTAGTCTCATCCAGGTCTTTCGGTACACAGTAAAGACACTAATTATACACTGTACGCAAATTCGATTAATCATACTGAAACAGTAGGTAAACCATTTCTAATAACATGCTAAGCGTTATCAAGGTATTGATTAAACTATTTACTACGTACTAACTCCTCGAATTAAACTTTTACTACCCTACTCAAACCACTTAATTGTCACTACCAGCAGTTCTCCGGAAATTAAACTTCTTTTTTCTGTCTTTTCTGTCTCTTTTAGTAAAAACAAATGAATATTTTTGTACCTTTAGAGTCAGGCTTTGGCGGACGTTGAACAGACGCTGCGTAGGTGCGACGTCATGTTTGCGTAGCGTAAAGCCTTTTGTACGCACACGTTTTTCTTGCCGTGAAAAACTGGGGTTTTTGCCGTGTGTAGGTACGGTCGTCAGTGTTATATGGATCACTATGGAAGTGTGTTGACGACTAGGCGGCACTACGGCACGGCATCGTCGCCGTATACCATAGAACCGTGTCATATACAAGGTCACACGATGTTTCTACGGCGCGGTTAACACGCCGTACCATAAACAAACCGTACCGTGTATATTATATGATGAACGCTTACACAGGACATACGCTGCGTGTAAATCTCACTCTAATTAAGGCTACTTAACAAACATGGAGAAATCAACCTAGACAGATGAATACGTCCCAGATTGGTTTAAACGGATGCATGCGGCATGATATACCATGAGTTTGTTTAGTTCTAATCAACGTTATGCCGACCATGTAAGGCATAATTTTTAATGCAAAATATCCACCACATGTATTATTCTGGTTCCAGATAAAAATGATGATCAACAACTTCGATCTTCATGTGACGGCAGTTAAATTAGAAACTCCGATGGAGTTTAGCTCTCGAGTGCAGAGCATCAGACTGCCGGGCGCTGATGACGAAATCGCGCTCGGATTCCTGGCCTCCATCGTCGCATGGACTCCTAATGGGGTGAGCATCGAGATTGTTACTAGACAGACGTAGTTGCGTAACACGTCACAAGATCTTATTGCCGGACAAGGCTTAACCCGACGACTTCCAGCAATTTCAATCCAGGGCAAGGGCCAATGTCCACATTTGCCCTTGCCCTGGACTAAAATTCAGTCAAATAATACAGCACAACCGCTTCAGCATTGTTGGAACAGCTCCTACGTCAGTGACATGTTGTTCGAAAACCTTTCCAATTTTAAATGTCGCCAATATACATATAAACTTCACACAAAAAAATATACTGGCTTATTCTTAGACATTGGGTATACTAAATCAACTCAATCAATTGGCCCTTGCCACTATTATCCAAAGTGTACTAGACCTTCATAAATATCAGAAAAGCCGTAAAGATTCCTCCATTAACATACGAGTCCCAAGATTGTGAGACCAACCATTTATAAAAATTATGTCAGATAAAAACATATGTGAAGAAAAGGTTGGACTGCGTTGAACAATGGCGAGGAAAACTCTAGGCATATGAATTTCCGTAAAATGTACAATGTGGCTTAGTTTTTCATATTTTACGAAGTGAAAAATGTATTTTTTTGTAGACGAAAGGAATAGAAGCAGAAGTTAATACCATCCTCTTCTTCTTCGTGTCGCTGGCACGACTGTATTTTAAATCTTATTTTCCAAAAACTTTGCCACTTCCACGGCGTTGTCGGTGGCAGCGCAGAGGTCACTTTGACTGAATACTTTGGGACACAGACGGCAGGATATTAGGTGGAGCATGGTTTGTGACATAGCTCCACAATCACACTTTACTGCCGTTCCGTCAAGGTAGCTTCACATTACCAGGTTGGACTTACACCTTCCCACTTGTTTCACCACCTTGTCATTGTTGCTTACTGTCAGTGTTTTTACACGTCAACTTCACTCAGCGGGCATACAGCGACCTACGCGTTCAGTATAATGCGCTGATAGTACTGCTGCAGCTACCGTGGCGTTGTAGTGCATCAGGGATATTTGCGGATAATAATATTAATGGTTTTGCCGTCAATATTAGGAATAGATGTGCATCCCTGATGACGCGTGTTCGCGGCAGCACCAACAGTATTCTCAGTGTTTGCAGATCGGTGGGATTCCCCGATGTTGCGGAGGTGGAAGCAGCTCCACGCTGAATTTATTTGTATACTCGTACCTACTAATACTAGAAGTTAAATAAAATTATTACTAACCCTATAGATGCCTGTCTGAAATGAAAGTTTTCTATTCGATTGTGCCACTAGAGGGCTAAGACCTCTGATTTTGAAGTTTGTAACGAGCGTTTTATCACTGTTCTTACCCAATGGGTTTAGAGAGTTATAGACCCTATTAATGGTTAGTTCCTACGACACAACTTTGCCTTCAATTCATGTCCGTAAAGTAAAACCAATCAAAAAGATTAGGAGGATTGCTGGACTGTCTTCCCTTTTTAGAAAACATTCATTAAATATTAAAAAAAAAAACAAATTAATTCTAAAGCTAAATAATCTTTTGTTTTCTTTTTCAGCACATGCGAATAGTAAACGCCCCAATGATTGATCCTACGATATGTGAGGTCGACACGAAGATGCTACCAGGACACTATGTTTGTGTAGGAGGTGTACAGGACCCTAACAGACATTTCTGCAGGGTATGTTGATTGTATCGATACATCTTTCACCTTCTTAAAGAGTGTCAACTGCAGTCATTTTGTACCACATGCAAAATCTCTGTCACATCTCCTCAATTCAGGGTATAATATGTTTAGGTTAAGGCTAGGGTTTCTAAAGAATGCGGTGGCTGCTCCATTACGTCTGCAATTTACCGTCGAATGAAGTCACTGGAACGTTATTTATCAAAGTAAGTTAGAGTATTTTCCTAGAGAACGTTTTTTGCCACCGTAAAATCAACCCTGGTGCCATCATTTTACGGGACGTGTGAGTGGAAACCTATATAATGCGAAAGTGTGTCTGTCTGTATGTTACTGCTGAACCGCTGCACCGATTTAGATGACATTTGGTATAGAGATAGTTTGAGTCCCGGGAAAGGACATAGGATAGTTTTTATCCCGATATTCCCACGGAATCAACACTTATGCGGGTGGAACCGTGGGGCGCTGCTAGTTTCATATAAATCAAAGAAAATCGGCCATTTTAATTACAAGTTAATTAATAGGCGATTTTGTTTTAGAAATGTGGAATTATACGCTGAATAATTTTATAATTTAAATTAAACGACAAATCTGACAAAACAAGCCTCTTCACCCCCCTCTTACAAAAGCAGCAGGAAGTAAGAAGGCGACATCAGGAAACAATTTCACGGCAATTGAAACAATCTCAACTTCACCTAAACTAAACAAAGAATTTCAACATCAAACAGTAATTATTAGAAAGGTTGGAACTGGGTCATGAAAATACAGGATGATCGATACTTGAGTAACATTCTTAATCGAAAATTAATGTTTTCTCTAAGTTAATCTTAATCAGATTAATGGCTTTGCCGGCTACATGTTCTGGTTTCACTTTGGGAAAGTCTTCGTCATTTCAAGATTGGAAAAGAGATTTAGTGTTTCAAACACCAAATCTCAAGCTTTGGTACTTACCTATAGGTACAAACCTAACAAATAAAAAGGTCTTTATTAATATAATATAAATTAATAATTACCCACATCAGGGGTGGCCAACCGGTGGTTCGCGACTATTAGTCCAGTCGATCGTGGCAAGGAAAAAAATATAAACACGTAGAATAGTCTGCGCAACGTACCTAATCACTAACTGCTGCACGCATCATCTTGTATCATTTTTCAATCGTCGTTCCATCACGTTATTTATCCTCTCTTCTATGCAGTATAGCTCTCTTTTGTTTTCGGTGCGCCATAACAATAAGCGGGAACCGTGTAGGACGCGGGAGTAGGCCCGGGCGGTTGTCGATCCGCCAGTCAGTTGACGACAGACTAGCGAAGTTACGAGTGGTTACGAGTTATATTTTCCCTCTTAATAAAATAAAAAATACTACATAATTGTGTACTGAATGAACTATGCTGTTTCATTTAACATTTCAAGAAGTATGTAATTGGTAGATCGCACAGGGTGTCGTCATTGAACAGTAGATCTTGGGTCTAGCCAAGTTGGCCACCCCTGACCTACATCATAATCAGCTTATGTTTCCACTGCTATGATACAGGCCTCCTCTCAGTGAGAGGGAGTAGGCCGTAATCCACCACACAGGCCCAATGCGGGTTACATTCACTTTACTTTGGCCTATGACTACGTAATAAAAACCGCACGGGTCGATTGATCAGGTGAAGCTACGCTTGCCGCGGTTGCTCTGTGGATGGGTGACCATCTTTACATGCCAAGACCCTCCGTGCCTCGGAAAGCATGTTAAACCGTTAGTCCCGGCTGTCATTCGTGGATCTTTGACAGTTGTTACGTGTCGTCAGAAGCCTGAAAGTCTGAGAACCAACTTACCAAGGGGTATCGTATTACCCAATAACTGGGTTGTGGAGGTCAGATAGGCAGTCGCTTCATGTACAATACTGGTATTCAGATGCATGCGGTTAGACTGGAAGCCGACCCAAACGTAGTTGGGAAAAGGGTAGGCAGATTGATTTCTTCACTTTTGGAAACCCTTCGTCATTTAAAGGGTGCAGAAGAGATTTGGTGTTTGAAAGCTTTGGTATAGTTGCACATAATTTTTTCAAATTAATTAGCTGCTTATAAATCGCCTGTTCTTTCATAGATCGTTAATTAATTTCAAAATATAAAGTCTTGTATTTGAATCCCACCGTAGGACCGGTTTGAGAAAAAAATGCCATATATGTAATAATGCTTCGCAACCGGATTGGTAATTACTCACTTAAATCAAAATTTGTGGCTCCACATTCGATCAAAACTTCAATATTCTTATTATGTACAGACAACAGCACATCAAGCTACCCGAAACTGTCAAATTTTCCCAATCAAGTTTGAACCTCATGCTTTAGCGATAAAGTTGAAAATCTATTAAAGAAATTTGACAGATTGTAGTAGCTTGATCTGCTGGCGTCTGTACAGTGTGAGTTTTTGAACCATAGCAGAATGCCAACAGTTAAGAATAAAAATATTGGATGTTGGAAATCCACCTAGATGAATCTAAAGTTTATCAATGCCCTGTTAAAAATATCCTTTTTCTTCGTTTTATTGGCCAATTCGAATTGTCTCCTCCAAACTCTTCCACCTCATTGGTCCATTTAATCCTACCTAATAAAACGAATTCGAAAGTCTATTTATTTTACTCAATCCCGAGTAAGGAGCGATAAATTCTGCCATAAGGAATCTCCGACAAGGGCCTCTGTCAAGGGAGAACATGTTATTTTTTATCCTGTGCTTGAATGTCGTTCCCATGGGGTCAAGGGTGAAATATGATGGATTTTTTGTTGAACTATCGATTGACGGGCTAATAACTTTATCAGTAAAATTGAGAAATGTATCGAAGGTAATCGTGAAGTTAGTAAATCAATGTCAATTTTGGATTTTTAGAAAAAAATTGCCTTGTATTTTCTGGAAAACGGTCTTAATTTTTTTTGCCAAACTATTTCTTACTCACTCATTACTAACAGTACCGTAGTAAGTGTCTTCATCGGCATACCCAAATTACAAACATATAAGAAAAAAAGGAGAAAAAAAGTATTTATTGGGACAAGTAAAAAACCAACTAAAAAAATGAATGCGTTTTATTTAAAAATAAAAACTGGCCAAGTGCGAGTCGGACTCGCACGAAGGATACGGAACCCTTCGTGCGACCACAAGGCAAAAACACGTTTGTTGTATGAGAGCCCCCCTTAAATATTTATTTTATTCTGTTTTTAGTACCTATTTGTTGTTATAGCGGCAACAGAATCTGTGAAAATTTCAACTGTCCAGCTATGAGATACAGCCTGGTGACAGACGGACAGTGGAGTCTTAGTAATAGAGTCCCGTTTTTACCCTTTGGGTACGGAACCCTAAAAACACGGATCGGTAACAAAACCAACGCAGCCATATTTACTACAGATGCAAAAATACTTTGCTGATTTCTGTATCTTCCGTCCCGAATATCGCGAAGCAATAAAAGGCAAAGTAAACATAATTACGTATGGTGTTAATAGCTACAATAAAATTAAACGAACTCGATACGCTCACGGAAGCACAAACATATAAATCATCTGGATCGTTCCGCTACCTAGTTTTATGAGATCATTTATAAATGCCATTGGGACGAAGAATAAAAACAAATGGGCATAAAACATGCAGTTTGTTTATGTAGTCCTAGTATGAGGGATAGCCTCAACAAACTCGATATTGAGTTTGTTGAGGCTCAAATTAAGTTAAACCATACAAAAACCTCAACAAACTCAATATCGAGTTTGTTGAGGCTTTTGTATGGTTTAACTTAATTTAGGGCGAACAAGGAATATCAAACGCAGAGCGAACTTTTTAAGTCGTATGCGGAACAAATCATGTTTTCACAAAGTTTTGAAAAGGTATAGGTAATGCAAACTGCATTTTGCAATTGACACTCCACCACTCTTCTCTTCTTCTGTCACTCTTCCT
Organism: Luperina testacea; assembly: GCA_927399505.1. NCBI lineage: Eukaryota > Metazoa > Arthropoda > Insecta > Lepidoptera > Noctuidae > Luperina > Luperina testacea. The sequence continues at coordinate 5,643,821 of OV656777.1, read as the reverse complement.
TACATCCATAATTTAATTAAGTAATAGTAACTAGGTAGTCTGGGAAGCCTGGAGAAGGACCATAGGCTACTTTTCATTCTGGATCGCAAATGAAGTCGCGAGCAAAAGCATATTAGTATTCTTTTAAACGCAATGTCTCTGTCTCTTTGTCCTCTAGAGCACTTATAAAGAAGAAAAACACAAATCTTAATTATTGATGTAAAGTCAGTTACTGCGATTAGCTGGCGGCCCACCTTTGCATAAATGGTTGAGATTTTTTAGAATACGAATTTTATAATGCTTTTATATTTAATTTACTTTGATCAATTAAAGAAAATTTTATATATAAATTTTATTTATTTGGGCAAAGTTATTTAAATATTAAAGAATTACACAATTCTATCGATTCGTTTTTAAAAAAATCTCAACCATTTATGCAAAGGTGTGTCTGCTAATTTCAGTAACTGATTGTACCTACTCTGCCTCTGTCTTAACAGACATACTTTAGTTTATAACCACACACTTCTATTGCAGAAAGACAACGGTGGCGCGGTTATCCAGAACAATACCCTGGTAGCCATATCCTCCTTCATCAACGCTTGCGCCCTCTACTCCAAGACTCACTCCTTCCCCAAAATCGCCAGCTTCGTACGCTGGCTAGACTCCGTCATCTGGGACGAGGTCATCAAACCTTCTTCGACCACGGAACCACCCACCACAACAACAACGTCAAAAATGCCGAACAACGCAAACGCAACAAAAGTAGTGTCTGAAAGCCAACCTTACTACGCCGACGTCGGAAAATACATGTTAACTTTACCGTACGACCCCATAAACGTGCCAATAGAACCGTCGGAAGACAATTCTGTGCTGCCAGGAATGAGTCTTTATGAGTCGTACTTACAAAGTATAGCTAAGGCGAAGACCTCAACTACTGCGTCTCCGGTCACCGTTGAACAGAAGACGGATAGCACCAAGGCTTCCAACCAACCCATGATGATTTCTCAGCACATATACGCTCGCATGCCCAAGAAATATGACCGGTATGATCATCATTACTTATAGGATTAATTTTTAATTAAAATTATATTATTGTTTTTTAGAGTACCTTCCTACTGAGTCGTAAATATCTAGGTTTAGATAATAATGTGCTTAAAATAGAGTTGTCTGTATCACTGATAATGGTATCAGTCACTGGGGCTGTCACCATGGGGTGACAGCCTCTTTCTAAGGGTAATTTACATGCTGAAGACGCCTCTCGCGGTCGCGGTTTACCTCGCTATCTCGATGTCACCTCAATTTAAAACAAATGCATGCGTAGACACGTACGCACATGCCGAAGAATACCTCTCCGCGATACATCGCGGGGTGCTTGGCGGTTTACCTTGATACCTCTGAGTGACAATTTTCGTTAATTTTAAGAACGTTTATAGTCTGATCTCAGTGTCAATCTGTCAAAAATACGTTTAATTTCCCTACATTTTTGACAAGTTTATTACATTGATTGTCGCCGAGATTGAATTTTTAACGTTTTTAATTAAGGGAATTTGGCTTCTGGCATGTGCGTGCGTGTCTATTATCATGCATTTGTTTTACATGTGTATTGCTGTGAGGCATCTTCGACATGTAATTACCCTAAAGCTCCACATTTATTAAATAGTCATATATTGCAGTATTTCATTTGTTTTTCTCTTTTATAGTGTCTGGTACTAACGTGTGACAGAAACAAAGGAATGAATACGAAGGCTTCTAACATTGGTTATGTATCCGTGCAATATTTACGGAAGTAACTGTACTACTGATCTAAATCAATAAAAACAGAGTTTGGAAAATTAACTCTTTTATGTGTAGGTAAATGTCAATGTGTAATATTAAATTGTAAATAAATAAATATACACTAAATTATAATGTACATGAATTTCTAAATAATATTGTATGCCTTTTATTACTCGATCCATAAAAATGGTGAGGATGCAGAACCCTCCCAATTCCCAACCTCATTCCTGATCATCAAAATGTCAGTTAACTCGATAGATACTCCATCTCCTTCTAATTGATGACGCCCTAGTACTTCTGCAAGATGAAGCTTCATACATCAAAGTGCCATCCTCGTGGGATTGGAGCCATTTCCACATATTCTGGCTCTGGATCAATATTTAATATCACAGATGTTTATTTGAGCTCGCTCCCAGGAGTCCCAAGTGTATAGCTCTCATTAATATCTGGGTATAACGACCCCGCGGCTTCGCTTGCCAAAGCTGACATTTTAGTTTGTGCATATTGAGTCAAATCATGTTCAATATTTCATGTGTGAGTTCATGCATGTTTGAAGTTGAGATTACAACAGAGAGTTGTTTTCCTGTAATACTTACATAAATAATTTTTCTCTTTGCAAACTTCGGAGATAAGGGAGCGGTATTTTTTTTACATTTTTCATCAAAGGTCGAAAACAATGCGGTCTAAAAAAATATAAAAAATATTTGAACATGTGCAAACTGCGCTCTTTCATATGATACCCCACATGCCCTAGTAGCCCCACTTCGAATTTTTCAGACCCTGTTGCAAAAAATATACATATTTTTTTATTTCTTTCTTACTTGCAAAATAGTTGGACAAACGTCATCTAAAACTATTTCAAATTTCAAGTTGATAGCCTTAGTAGTTCTTGAGATATCTAGCTGTGACAGACAGACAGACAGACTAAGTCTCACCATAAGAGTTCCGTTTTACCATTTCGGTACGGAACCCTAAAATGTCCCGCTACTCCAAGTTGCACTACAACTATCTGTTTAATTCAGTTTTATGCCAAAACATCTTTCCCGTAAACATCCACTGGACTTAATCCACAAATTGCCCACGACAGCGATCTATCTTGAGGATATTGCCTTTACCACCCACACTTATCAAACAAACAAACAAACTTCGTAGTAACTTGAAACTTGACAAGGCTCGGAAATAATATTTTTATTGACAGCAAAATAACATAATTAATAATCAATTACAGTCAAAATGAAGGTCGTCGCAAAGAGACCATTATCGTGAACAATTTGTCATCGGCCATTAAAAATATAAAAAAAGAAAATGACAGGAATTATTTCAGTATGTAGGCATGTAAATAATCAATACAATAGGCGTACTCATACCTACTAAGTAATATTTTAAAATGGAATTTGAAATCTATCTATCTTTATATATATAATTCTTCTGTACGTGTGTATGTCACCGAAATCCTCCTAAATGGCTGGACCGATTTGGATGAAAGTTTTTGCGTGTATTTGAGTGGGTACTTGGATGGTGTAGATACAGAATTGGACCCGGTAGGTGTCGCTGCGATCGAGTTCTAGGACGCAGGACAACGTCTGTCCGATCAGCTAGTATACGTATATTCTAATACTTATATAAAAATCAATTGCCGTTCCTTAGTCTCGCAAAACTCAAAAATGGTTAGACCGATTGTGATGAAAGTTCGGTAAGTTGTTGTGTGCGCGTCGGAAAGGGTTCCTAACACAAAAAAATTAAAAATGCATTGCAACGCATTGGCATTAGCGTAGGCATTAGCTAGTCACCAATAAAATAAACCTTCTTAAAAATATTTATCGTAAAAATGTAAGTAACAACAATGGAAACCAAATAAACCTTACAGCAACATCTTTATTTATATCTTCTAACATGAAAATTTGTCGTAGTAATCTAATCAAACCATTAACTAAATAATAATTTGCAATATTTTAACTGCGAGGTTGTACAAAAAAAGGAAATACAAAAAAAAAAAACAAAATGGCGCCAATCTTTTAATCCTGCCACCTAGGTAAGCACATAGCCGCGAAACAATATGCATTTAGTATACAGATAATGTTTAAGCTCATTAACATTTAGTATTACGCGCGGCTGCTCAATTGGCCGCGGTCCAAGCGTTGTGAACCAACGCTTATATTTGTCAATTAAAATAAACAGTGTGGCTAGTATTTCACTGATATTCGTATTGGTTCTGATCTCCTGGTATTGTTTGTTGTTATATTCATTGCTATGAACAGTCATAGCAATAAACCACCCCAAATGACAGCATTTGGGGTGTTCAGATGTCGGATAATTCCGACAATCTATCTTACGAAGCCCTTCGAAAGGCCATCGATATTTCATTGTTTGATTTGCGGCTAAGATTTCAAATCGATTTTTAATCGACTTCAAAACGGAAGAGGTTCACAATTCGATTATATATTTTTGATGTAAAACATCTATAGCCGCACGTAAAACAAATTTCTGGCGTGGCGACGCATGGCGTGGCGACGCATGGCGTGGTGACGCATGGCGTGGCGACGCATGCCGTGGCGACGCGTCGCCACGCTATATGATGGTGTATATATACAGTCACAGTCATGTGTACTGTGTGGCGACGCGTCGCCATGCGCAATCGACTGCGATTCTCTTCCCACTCGATCCGGCGTTAAGCTATCTCTCTCTCGCCACACAGATAATGTCGATGTTTCACATCTGCCAGGCGTCCCGTGACGGCTCACTTTTTTTTTACAAACTGTAATCGTAGGTAACAAAAGTTATCCAGACAGTATTTCGGTCGTATGTCACTAGAGTGTGGGCAGACACAGATGCAATCTCTCATCCGTCACTCTCATAGTCAGATAGGACGGTAATCCGTTACAACTGGAGAGAGATCAGACGCAGGACCAACGGAGATATCACACCACCAAATTCCAAACTCGTGGCTGTTACTAAGAAACCAAACTAAACCGAAATAGTATCGACTATGTGAAATAGAGAAAACGAACCAGAGCCGGTCGATTCTTTAAAAATCTCACCGTGATAGATGAAGTGAGTTTGTTTTTGTTAGGAATTGACACTATTGACAGCTCACTCCACGCTCACTTCACCTAAGTTTTCACGGTGAAATAGTTACAGAATCGCACTGCTGATCAACCATAGATAATAGAATGTAATGATGACAATGCCCAATAGTTAAATAGAAGGTGGTTTCGCAGCACAAGGTGGCTCTTATTTATAAGAGCCACCTTGTGCCTTGGGTTGGCTTTAGCCAACCCACGCAAAGTTAGTTTTACAGGAAGGAGTGAACGAAGTCATCATCACTGTTGAACAAAAAAAAAATCACTAATTCAAAATTATAGGTTCACAGGAAGGAGTTAATGTAGTCATCATCAATGCTGAACATTAAATCACCAATTCATCACTAGCGGTATTTGCTAACTAACCAGTTACCATAATCTGACTATAACGTTCTCAATGATAAACCATAGATAATAGAATGTAATGATGACGATGCCCCATTGTTAAATAGAAGGTGGTTTCGCAGCACAAGATGGCTCTTAAAAAGCCAACCCACGCAAATTTAGTTTTACAGGAAAGAGTTAATGAAGTCATCATCACTGCTGAACATTAAATCACTAATTCATCACTAGCGGTATTTGCTAACTCACCAGTTAGCATAATCTGACTAAAATGTTCCCACTGCTGGGACACAGGCCTCCTTTCTATGAGAGGAAGTGGGTTGTGCGAGTTTGATGGATGTCATATGCCTTCGAATTTTTGATGCTAGGACATGCCGGTTTGTTTATTTTATTTATTTATTTATTAGGGCAAAAAACAGTGACATGATACAAAATACAGAAAAATACTAAAATAAAATTAACAAACATGTAACCCACACCATTGTCCACGTTTTAACTAAGGCTGAGGCTACATTAGGCCGCGACGCGACCTGCGACACATGAGCGATTAAAACAAGTAAATGAATGCTCACGTATATGGCTACACCGTACATCAAATATTACTAGCGATCTTTGATTTCTTTATGCAATAGGAACAACATTACTGAAATCACGGCATCGGCTACATCAATGAGTGAAATTGAAGCGAATTTATTAGAAAATTGCTTTTTTTTTTCGCTTGTAATGTAGCCATACCATGTTTTTCTCGTTTCGCTCTTCCAGTCGCATCGCAAATCGCTGCCTACTGTAGCCAGGCCTCCGTCACTTCATGTACTTGCGCGCTATAATTACCTACCGCCCGGCCGAGCGGTCTCGGGCCGTTTGCGGACCATATTCAGTGCGGTTTTCGCAAGCGAAGCGCGCGCACGTTATTCAATTTTAATCATTCCATTCGTTTGTACGGGTACCTACAATGCCGTCTGGTGCCTTATGTGCAGTAGATGGGTACAAATCAAGTAAAAGAAGGGATAAACACCTAATATTTTTCCATTTACCTGTCAATGAAGAAAGTTAAGTGATAAACTATTACCATTTTTTGTCGTTTCAAAATTATTACAGTCAGCACCAATTTATTAAAAACATATTTTACCTTTATACGATACAATTTTAAACTACCGAACATATTCACAGTTCTCAATAAAATAGACACAAATAGTTATGTTAATTTAATTTTATCGAAGAGGCGGCCCTGCGATTGCTGTGGGATCGCGCGGTGCGAAGCAATCACAACTGTACGCTTGAGTATTTAGGCACATTTTAGCATGCAGCGGTTGCTGACGCGACGGAGTAGGCCAGGGGTGGCGAACCTTTATGGATCAACGTGCCATTTTTTGTAAAAAAATGTTTGATGAGGTCATAGATGTGCCATTTTTTTTGTGATTACAGGGAAAATTATAAAACAATACTATCGATTCCGCGCTTCCCGCCTGCTGCTCCTTACACCGCGCCTACTCACTCCGTAAAGTAGGCTCAAACGCGTTCGTTTTTTTTTCAGTGTATTACGTAGGTACTTTTTCGATCGAAGGCGTGCGCAAAATAATTTGTCGCGTGCCATCAATGGCACGCGTGCCACTGGTTCGCCATCCCTGGAGTAGGCTATTATAGCAATAGGTATTGGAAATTTTCTACTGAGTGAAGTATCTGTTACGTAGTAACTATTTAGTAATCTGTGCTGTAGCCTCAGCCTAAAGGTTAGAAGTGCTAAAGACATAAAAAGAAAGAGAAAAGTAAAACAATAGTCGCTGCCACAATAATAATGCTGTGATACTTAGCTTAGCTTAATCTAACTTAAAATACTCGCTAGACAAAATATTTAGAGCCATTTTCTTAAATGATTGCTTAGATAGACAAAATATATCCAGCGGTGCTATTCTGTAAAAATCTCACCGTGATTTAGGTGAAGTGAGCGTGGAGTGAGCTGTCAATAGTGTCAATTCCTAGCAAGAACAAACTCACTTCACCTAAGTTTTCACGGTGAGATTTTTACAGAATCGACCAGCAGTTCCATAAAACGCGTGTTGTAAGAATCAACAAGGCGACGAAGAGGTGCACGTTCCCCAGTATTAGTCCTGCATGTGTCTATATGGTTTCCTCACTATGTTTTCCTTTACCGTTTGGAGAGCAGTGGTTATGAAATAAATTACATTAAGTTACCTGGCTGGGTTCGAACCTACGACCTACAAGTAAACTACAACAAAAAACGTTTCTACGATTATAACATGATTACACCAGTCATGTAGCTGTAAACACAGTGTTTATTTAATATTACAGCGAGCGAAAAGGTCAAAATATTTCCACAAACATGTTTACTTTATTAGCTGTGGCTGTCAATTATTCACGAATCGGCTCTGTAATGGACATATTAATAAAGGACTCCATTTGAACCCTGTCAGGTCAACGAATTATGTTAATGTTTAGTTCGAAATTATTCATTGTTAGTTGCTCTTTTAAGTTCATGCTTGCCTGGTAGTTGAGTTGAAAAGGGGACCTGTTTACTTCTAAATGGTTTTAATTCTATTGTGAGAAAACTACTATGAATAATTTACGACGAGGGACTACGAGTATAAGTACGTCTAGCATAATTATTGTGTAATAATCTTAATGTGAACATTATTTTGTTTCGTTAGTTGAAGTGAGCTGTAATACTACTAATATCACACTAATATTAAAGGCGAAAGTTTGTGAGTGTGTGTGTGTTTATATGTTTGTTACTTCTTCACGCTCAAACGGCTGGACCAATTTTGATAAAATTTTGTATAGAGGTAGCTGAAACCTTGGATTAACTTTACTTTTTATAGTTTTTATCGACATTTACACGGGTGAAACCGCAGGGCGCAGCTAGTATATTATAAAAGTGAAAGTTTGTGAAGATGTTTGGATGTTTGTTACTCAATCACGCGTAAACCGTTCAAGAGATTTAGATGAAAATTAGCACATAGATAAACCATTTCCTGGATTAACACATAGAATACTTTTTATTCTGATATTCCCACGGGATCACTGCGTTTACAGCTACATAGCTGGTGTAATCATGTCATTATCGTGGAAACGTTTTCTTTTTGCCACCTGAAGCTGATGACACTATCAATAGCTCACTTTAAGACCGTTTCGCCTAAGTTTTCTCGGCAATATTTTTACAGAATATATCAGCTGTATAAACGTGGAACTTACTGATTACAAAAAACCTTACTAACTATAGCAAATCACCACGTTGTGAGTCATTCGATCACAGAAAATCTTCAAAACTCACAGAAAAGATAAGGTCACGGTCCTCGATTATCACAAAATCCAAATAAATTGGCCATATTACCCGCGTAACAAGGCAGGAAAAATAATTTGAACAATGATAATAACAGTCGAACAATCTAAACCATCTCGATCCAATATCAAAATGAATTCGTACCGTTTCAAAGGCTTTCATTGATTCAGCAGTCTAGAATATTTTATCAAAGCGCTAGCAAATTGTTTGTTAGCAAACGGTTACATCGCGGCCAGTGGCATAATTTTACTTTGATTGTGTTGTTTGGGGAATAAACAAACTTTAGCAACATACGACTAAATTCGTGGTTTAGTAATAAAAGCCACACGGGTCGACCGATGGTCGAGCTACCCTTACCACGGTCGTTTTGTGGATGGGTGACCATCCATTACGTAATATAGAGATCCCTCATCCCTCCGTGCCTCGGAAAGCACGTTAAGCCGTTGGTCGCGGCTGTCATTCGTAGATCTTTGACAATCGTTACGGGTAGACAGAAGCCCGAAAGTTTGACAACCAGTCTTACCAAGGGGTATCGTATTACCCAATAACTGGGTTGTGGAGGTCAAATAGGCAGTTGCTGTATGTAAGGTACTCAGCTGCATCCGGCTAGACTGGAAGCTGACCCAATATAGTTGGGAAAAGATTAGGCGGATTGATTGAGTTAACATACGACTAAATAGTTACAATTTCATGATGAAAGCTGTTATGTGATATTTATTTGAAAAACAGTCAATTAAAAACTTTCATAAAATATTAACAATTTTCATCATTAACACTTTCCTGACGTTTTCCTTTTCCTATCCAAATTAACGATTAAAAACAAAAATTGAAATTGAAAATGCCCACGATGCGGAAACTCATTTTATGTAATTATTTTATCGTAAAAACTTTTTAAATTTTATTCCCTCCCCTCTTAAAGGAAAACTGCGATCGTTAAGGACTTTAATATACTTTTTGGCCGGAAATCGATCGAAAGGGTTGTTGATGATACAAAATGTCGATTACGGACTTAATACCCTTCCCCAATTTTATTAAGTCGCTCATATTTACTTTATAGCCGATTTTGCGACACCAATGATAGCGTTATGTTTTTACCGTACTTTAAGAGTGATAAACCGTATAAAAGCTACTTGAAACAGGCGTGACACGCGATAAAATCGCGCGCGACACAAAGGCACCGCAAGTCGCGCAACGAGCGGTGCCTTTGAGTCGCGCGCGATTTGTGTCGCGCGTCGCGCCTGTTTGCAGGAGCCTTAATATGACATACATATATTCAAAAACACATTTTTAATAATATCGTTCCGCAATTGACCGAACATATCCCGAGTCCGAACTGCTACTACCGATTTTTTTTTATTGCTTAATACGCCTACTCTTGACCTGGTCAAACGATGGATGCAAGCGAAGGATGAGACCAGAAGACCAGAAGATGCCTGTTCATTCTTGCTTTGAAGGCAGACGGGTTAAGGCTCCTGCAAACAGGTGCGACGCGCGACGCTAATCGCGCGCGACACAAAGGCACCGCTCGTTGCGCGACTTACGGTGCCTTTGTGTCGCGCGATTTTATCGCTTGTCACGCCTGTTTGAAGGAGCTTTTAAATGTGAGACGCTGGCAGAGAGTTCCACACTTTGGCTGTGCGCATACTACTAAATGTAATTGGCGAATATTCGTTATATGGTAAAGTATACATAAATAAACAAATGATGACCTAATCCGTTATCTCATTATTTCCTTAACCCAAATTGAGCTAACACATCCCAAAATCCACCCTCAACCACCACAAGAAGCTCTTCGATTAATACACCGATACGGTACATCATTCGAAGTTACACCATACGTCACAAATTCGAGCATACGTCACAACTTCGGGAGAGTATTTATCACGAACTTTTCCGCCAAGATGACGTGTCGAAACGGAAAATATAACGCTTATTTACGAGAGGGTAAAGTTATTTTGTTATTCTCGTAGAAAACAAATGAAGCGGCTTATAAAAGGCTTGGAGGTCAGCTGAAGGTTTTCGGCATGGTAGGTACCTTTTTTGTTTGTTTTCGGGGGGCAACCTTCAATAGGGGCATTGAGGCTAGTTGCGTAACACACTGTTAACGAAAGAAAGAAAGAAAAAACTGTTTATTCTGCACAAACAAAACACACATTACAAAAAACAAATGACGTCAGATACACACATATAAAGTAGCCAAAAGCCTCGTACTCAGACAGTAAAGGGTTGACAGTTTTGTCCATTGCTTGATGTCAGGGCCAGGTACATACTAATGTGCGTTGCGACACTGGCAAATGTCAACAAATAAACAACAATCAAAACAAAATGACGACTGCAGCAGGGGCGTAGCTACCGCCGTATCTGCCGTATCAATTATACGGGGCCCCCGGGCCACGGGGGCCTCGTATTTAATTTGAATTGTTTGTAAAAATTTTGGAAAAAGTGACATAGATAATTATGATGAATAAATATTTCTTTTAATTTAAGCAAACATTTTTTTTTCTTTTGTGAGAAATCTTTACCCTTCCTAAGGGCCCCCAAACAAATTTTTATACGGGGCCCCGCCAAGGCACGCTACGCTTCCAGAAGCGTAGCAATCCAGATTGCAGAGTGGAAAAATAACTATAATCACAATCTGATTCATCGTGAAGGAAAAATTTGTCTGCTCAACAACGTAAATAACACAATGCGTGTCATTGAACTGTCAAAATAAAAGCTGGAGTATGTAGTCACCATCTAGAAATGGAAAGAGGCACCGTTACTTCTCAAAAGACCGATCAGAACCCCCTAAGACGACCCACTGACCCCCCTCTGTGCAACGCTTGTTAGGCACATGACCCTGGGGAGACTGTAAAGGGGTCTCCCCGAATGGTAAGTACCTCTTTGGTTATCTATCTTATTTCAGATGATCGTAAAACAAATTTTTCATTTTTCATCATGAAGTTGGTTTAAGAACCCCCCCCCACCTGCTACGATCCTTTTTTTTTCCAGTATGGGATATCATCCAATGACCCCTCCCGCTCTGGGTGGAGCGAAAGGGAGTGTCAGACTCTTACTGACTAAAACCCACCCGTGTTCCTTCCTTAGCCCTTTATGTTCCGGGCCAGCGGTAACCCTTTCGGACGATCCCGCTGACCCCACCTACTACGATCTTTACATACTCCTTTTGCTTCGTTTACGTTCATACATCTGGTCATACACTTACTATGAAGCACGCCGATTGCGAGTACTACACACCTGACTTTTCTGAAGAACATCACCAATAAGTCCACTATATGTCTTTCTAGGGCGTACCCTCCCGGTGCTTCCACGGCACAGATCTCCCCCTCTTCCACGATAATAACATTCTTAGCAGAAAGTAAACATATTTATTTTAATAAAAAAACACGGTTACCAATATTTGTATCCACTTAAAGATAGGTAACCCTTTGCTTTCACTACACCCACGGGCCGAGAGGGACAGTAATATTATTATTATAAGCCTGTGTTATGTGTGTTTGTTTTGCAAAGGCCTCCCTTCCCTCTTTCTACTTTTCCCGGTCTACTGCGATTGTGGCCATTCTCCTTTTGAGATGGTGTCCAGCTCATCCTGCCAGATGGCAGGATGAGCAGGAAGAAGATTCTTTCTAGGCCTACCGCGTAGTCGTTTTCTGCCATTTGGGATCCATTGAGTGCATGGTGGCTGTGGCGTATTGCTGCTTTGACAGATATGGCTAGCCCAGTTCCACTTTAGTCCAGCAGCTGTGCGGCCAGCGCCTGCTATTTGTGTTTTGGAACGAAGTATAGAGTTCATAATACGGTCTGTGAGTTTGACACCTAGTATACTTCGTTCCATAGCCCGTTGGTAGACTCGGTGTGGACTTTGACCTTTGTTAGAGACCATTTTTGCGCTCCGTAGGTGAGGGTGGAAAGAATGCACATACCTATGAGCTTTCGTTTTAGTGAAAGCGAGAGAGGTCCTTTCATGAGGAGTTTTATCGACCAAAAGTTCTTCCAGGCGTTTTCTGCGCGTCGAGCGACTTCTTTGTCCTGTCTCGCGTAACAGCGAAGAACAGTAATAAGTAATTATAATTAAGTTAATAAATGGATAAAACATTATTCTACTGGAAACTTTGTTTTAAGATAAAGGTGTCAAAGTTTTCAGTTTGTTATAAGCTTCAAAGACTTGAAAAGGTTTTATAATCGTTAAAGGCTTGTTTTACATAACCCTTGTCTTATAAGTGTTTGGGCTTGTTTTAAACATTGTTTTTCCGAATTATAGGCTTAAATGTTTGTTGGATATACTTACTACTTAACTATGTAAATAGGGACTAAACTCCATTTACAGAAATCTTCAATTTAATCTGTTTTAGGACTTAAATGTCATGACTGGTTGGCCATAGCAGAAGCGAGATTTAACAAGTAATTTTAAGAACGTACACAGTCTGATCTCAGACTCAATATTTCAAAAATACCTCTAATTTCCCTACATTTTTGACAAGTCTTTGATATTGCTTGTCGCTAAGATGAGATTGCGACAAGATTTTGAACGCTTTTAATTCACGGAATTGGCCTTCAGACCAGCCACTCTTAACATACCAATTGAAAGGCCAATTACCATGGGGTAGAAATAAAAGAATGAAAATATCTAGAAAATGGTCAGATGTATTTACGATCCGGCCAGCTAGTGGAATCACCATCACGTTTGGTAATTACTTAGAACAAAGGTACTGTGGCGGCATCTACAGCACGACATGTGAATTACGCAGCATACTGACGTCACGTGAAATCCTGCATCGCGCAGGCAAAGTTTACCGCGCGACTAGCATGTGTATATAACGTCCTGACATCAATCGTCAGGCGGTAGCTCACCAGACATGACACCCGTCTGGTCGGAGGATCCTCCCTTTTCTATACAGAATAAGTGAACATTAAACTCTGTTCCTCATACTGGTGACCCCGACGTGATCATCGGCGCAGCCTTCGAACAGCTACTTTAGTGTGACGTCATCATCATCACTTCCTCAAGCTTACTATCCTATTCATATGTCAATCAAGGGCCATATCCTGAAATAACACCTTGTTTAATGATAAAGATTTGAAGATGAGATAAATTTGGTTTTTCTTTAGGCTTCTCAACCAATGTAAAAGACGCTCAATACAACGAAGAACGTAAATACATCGGAAGCAAATAAGATAAAACACAAAATAATAAAATTACCATAATCTTGTCCTTTCCGAATTTTCCGGCTGTTTGTCATCCTTATTACTTTAAACCATTTACTTAGATAATTTACATAATTAAAGGCTTAATCACCAAACGGGTCACGAATTCCGGTGATTCTCAACGCAAGTCATGCACAAGGAAGTCATAGATGAATTGTAAAACAGCCCTAAAGTTAATTTCGATCGGAATTCCGGATTTAAATTGAACGTTGAGAACTGAGTTAATGCTCAACACTAATAGAGTTTCGCTTCTCTATGGGTTATTTTATAGGCTGGTTGGGATATTAATTGTATTCGAGATAGGGAAATAAAATACTGATTCTCGACCGTAACTTGGATCTGATACCAAGATATTGGGATGGGCAGACAATGATGTAGTCACGTGTACTGCAAAGTTCACTATTTCTAAGTTTGATTAAGTGTCTAAGGGCTGATTTTTCCACGCTAGTTAATTTTAACCAAGGAATAATTTTGAATTTTTGACAGTTCTTCCATACAAAAACTGTCAGACGTCAATTTTCTTCGACAAATAAAAAATATCTGTCGATTAAAAATCAGCCCTAAATATAGTAAATTCTTATCGAACTTCTGGGTTAAGAGGGCGCCGACCAAACGCCGACCGCGCAGTGGCGCCCTCATCGTTTGTTTGGTTATTTCTTTTATTTTAGAATGAAAATGCAGAAAATAAGAAAGAAAAAAAAAAGAAAGAAAATACGTTTGTTTGCGGCAAACATGACGCATAAAAATAAAAACACAACAGAAAAGCAAAAAAACACGCAAGCACGCACGCACGCACGCACGCACTCACGCACGCACGCATGCACGCACGCAGGTAAGCGCGCATAAGCACGTTAAGTTGTGCTCCACAAGATTATACGCTGACGGCTGAACTGTCAAAACGGCTAATTTTATGAGTGTTGCCAAAGCGTCACATGTACTTTTCCCAGATAATTTCAGTAATCAAAAATCAAAAAAATCATTAATATTTGCATAAATAAGGTACAGAAGGTTGGTAAAATGTACAGAATTGTTCTCTAATTCTGCCTTTTTCGGCGCGCAAAAATAAAATAAGGTTAAGTACATGTTTTATTGAAATGAATTATTGATCATAATCATGCAGTCAGTAAACAGGTAATCCCATTAAAATTGTATCATTGAAACGAAATGGACAATACTAAATCCTCTAACACTCCTGCCTGAATAATCCAAAGCCCTAAAAACCGCTATAAAACGCCCTATCCCATGTAAATTTGAAGTATAGCGACCCTAAACCAATATGGCGGTCTACAATCCGAACGTACGTTTGAAATTACTCAGAATGCAAATTAGGAGACCCAGCGTGCCTCGGTCTGAGGGTATAAGATATGCAGTGTATTGATATCGACTTAGTATTGAGATGGGGTGAACAGGGATCGTGGGTTTGTGGCCTTTTTTGTGGGGTACAGCTTAGCTGAAATGGAAAGACAAAATCCAATATACTCTGTATTGTATGAAGTTTTTATGAATCGCACCTACACATAAGTTTAATATAACTTCTCTAGGTACAAGCCGTGTCCTCGATTTGATTTTCCATCGGATAAAATGAGGAAATTCCATACTGTCATCCCCAATTTGATCCCTTTAAGGGTGATTTTCCAAAAATCCTTAGTGCTTGCTTTCTTTCGCTATATAAGGAACTCAAGACCCTATGACCGGCGGTTCAGGCTGTACGTTGTCGTTTGTTAGCGAAAAATTTGATGAATTTAAGAGTATATTGGAATTTAGGGCAGCGATTGTGATGTCCCATGACGTATAGAAGGTAGAATGGGAAGGTGTGGGTGGTAGCAAACAGTTAGGAGCTGATGCAGCTGTGGCCCATCTTATGTGTAGAGATGTCCCACTGATCATTAACTACAATGTTAATACATCTCTGCACGATTATACTGCACTATCATGACATTAACACACTTGGTACGTATCCTTCATATACGTATCATACATAGGAGCTTGAAGAGCCCCTTAAAGTAATAAAATATCGATAAATCTAAGCTAGCATTAACTTATCTAAACAAAAATACCTCATAAAATATTTGACTCCCTGTTCTAAGCTTGAATGTTCTAATAGAACCCGCGCTAAATTATAACCAGTCTGCACTATATAAGGTTAGGCTACATAGATAGCCTTTTTAAGTGTGTTAATGGCATAACCATATTTCATCCCCTTTTAGACACCGCGTATCTGTGTAAGTGTTCCTATCCTTAAAAGTATAGACATCGAAGGATTTCAGACGCATATTCCAGTTGTCAGTGACACGACTGCGGGCACAATGGGAATACATGATTCCGGAGTACTAGGAAAACAGAAATAAGAAGGATGATAGGATATATTGTTGTCAAAGTTTAATGTAAATCCCTTTGTTGTTTGAGGGTAAAAGATTACTTGGTTTAGTATGTAGAGTAGGCGTGGGTGGCGGAAAATTCGAGCAAGGGATTAAGTATGTCTGGCGGATTAAAACCAAATTTGTCGTAATACAGCTCTTTGTTATTGTTCGTTAAGACAGTGAATATTATAGAATAATCTATCTATACTAATAATAAATCTAAAAAGTTTGTTTGTTTTTTTGTTTATTTGAACGCGCTAAACTCTGAAACTACCAGTCGCATTTGAAAAAAACCGGTCAAGTGCGAGTCGGACTTACGCACCGAGGGTTCCGTACAAAGTAGATATGTAACTACAAATTTACGGTTTTCGGATTCTTTTCCTCTATTTTTGCTACATGACAATGCTTCTTGCCAAATTTCATGCTTCTAGGTCAACGGGAAGTACCCTAGATAGGTTTTAATTCCCTTGCAAGTGTCAAAATATGCGGCAAAAATAGACCATAAACGCCCGTAACCTTTTGATTGCGTTGACCTATGTAGATGCTTTTTTTACAGGTCTAAGGGACCGTAGACCAACTATTTGATATTAATTTCAACCTGATACCGCCAAGCGTTCCTGAGATAAAAAGGTGTTACCAGAGAGACAGACGCTAAACGAAGTAATTCTATTAGGGTTCCGTTTTTTCCTTTTCAAGTATGGAACCCTAAAAAGTAACAGACACACTCTTGGAATTATACCTAATAATGTATGATAGACATTTTCTGTATTTTTTCGAGTCTTTTTGCGTCGGAATTTCCCTTACACATTTCCACTTAGCTTCTGCATGGCTTCGCCATTACGGGGTGACAAATTGGTATTATTTCGATAAAAAAAATATACCCTTACATCTTTTTTCTTTTCTTTTTCCTTGTAGATAAGTATACTTCCTTTTAGTTAGTTACAGGGTATCAATAACGAGTGATACAATACTCTTTTCGTGGAAGTAAATAATATTTTATTTTGTGCGAACTGTCATAGCGCAGGAAAATGGATAAGCCAAATATTGTTGGTTTTGAACCTGTATTAACTTAAGGGGGAAGGGTAGCTCGCGAAATTATTTTTTACGTTTTTAAAACTTTTTTACAAAAAAAAATAACTGACTTCCAAAAAAAATACACTACAAAGTGAAAAATAACTTTAATTTCGAAAATCGGTGTTAAAAAACGAAAATACAGAACCAACCATACAGACTTCCGAAATTAAAGTTATTTTTCACTTATCGTGTTTTTTTTTTTGAAGTCGGTTTTTTTTTGTAAAAAAGTTTTTATTGACGCCCTAATGGCAAATACTGGTGATAATTACACATTTTCATGACTGTCGTTATAATATGACGGAACCGCTTTCCTAGCCACAACCAAGAAGCTTATAGATAAAAGTGGAGGCAATACTCTAAATACCAAAGTGAAGACTACTAACTGTGGTCGGACACTCTCTTTCTAAATACATACATATGACAAAGAAAACACATATCACTGTCTCGTTCATAAGTGTGTATTTAGAGAGTGTCCGACCAGTCGTCTTCACTTAGGTATTTAGAGTGTTGCCTCCACTTTTATCTATAAGCTTCTTGGCCACAACAAGCGTAGTAAACAAACTCCTTGCTACTAGGCAACCATATCTAAAGAGAAGTAATGCTTATCAACAACATACACGCAATACACATACCTACTAGTAACAATACCTACATACGATTAAACGATTATGCAGAAAATAACATTTAATTGAATGTAGTAATGAATTGATATTAGAAATACCTGTTTGTAACAAGCTATTACTCATAGTTAGGGATGGCAGACACGTTTAGAACTATTTTGTCATGATCAGAAGATGATTTATGCAACGCAGTGCTATATCTTGTTGATTTGACTTTGAATTTGACTTTAAAAATAAAAATAGAGGAGTAAGTTGCTTCCATCTCCTTTTCCCAACTATGTTGGGGTCAGCGTCCAGTCTAACCAGATGCAGCTGAATACTACATGTATTGCATGAGTATTTTACATGAAGCGACTGCCTATTTGACGTCCACAACCCAGTTACTGAGTAGTGGTACGACAATACCCCTTGGTAAGACTGATTGTCACACTTTTGGGCTTCTGACTACACGTGATGACTGTCACAGAAAGAACACAGTTAACGGGACATACAGCTTAACGTGTTTTCCGAGACAGGCCTCAAAGTAAGTTAAGTTGCATATAATTAATCACAAAATAAGTACATAGTTTTGTGTTTTTACCGGCCTACATGCAGAAATAAACATAATAAACACTCGTGAAATAACATGACAAGACAACAAAAAGTTATTATTATAATCGTCCATCAAAATGAATAATTAGTAGATTGTACAACTAGTGCATAAAAGAAGTCATTTACCCCGAGACGCGGCTCGGCTGGATAGTTAAGTCGAGTGGTAAAATGGCTCGTTTATGCCCGAGTGTACACTCGGGCATAAACGAGCCATTTTACTGCACTCTGCTTTTCACTTCGATTGCGAGAAAATGAAACAGGCATAAAGTATATAACATAATTTTTACTGTTCAAAAATATTGCAAAATTGAAGAAGTGAATAGCTGATTCCCGCCACACATTTTTCGAAAGTTTGTTTTATTTTCAATATGTGTCATTCGACTTGGGTACTTCATACTGCCAAGTCACAAAAACGTTTCTTTGCGTTTAAATAATAAATGACAACTATTTATCTGGTTTTATTAAATTAACGATGGAAAATACGGAAGTCATATAAATTAAAGCAAATGAAATAAAATAACGACTTTAATCTGCGACGTTTTATTGTGCGTATGACTGTTGGGCCTGATTATCTTAGTCTTAGAAAAAAAAAACTTTATACACTAGAGCATAAAAAGCAACTTATGTCATCTACGCACAACATAAAGATGAACTTTTAGGGCATGAGAAGTGAAAACAAATGAACGTTATAAAAGCTAAAAGCAGCTTTTATGCAAAAACACCTCAAAACCTTAAGCATATTAAAACAACAATTATTCCTGGATGAGATTCCACAGACCAGGGAATCATAGCACTAAAGAGGAATAATTCTCAAAAGTTTTGCCAACCCTAACGTTCGCGTCATAGTTTGCGGAAATTAATAACATCCGAACGCAATGTGAAAGCTTTGTTATGCATGGTGGTAATGGAATTAATGGCAATATTACATTTAATGGTTTTCGTATTAGTAGATAACGCGGTCTTTCTGAGGAAAAGGCGATTATGATTGTTATACCTATGTTGTGAGCAAGACATTTTTAGGGGGAAGCAGGATAACCCGCGAAATTCAAATTTTTGTTAAACAACTTAGTGATTGATATTTCATGCAATTAATTGAGCTGTATTTCTTCGTACCTCGGAAAGCACGTTAAGCGGTTTGGTCCCGGCTGTCATTCGTGGATCTTTGACAGTCGTTACGGGTAGTCAGAAGCCCGAAAGTCTGACAACCAGTCTTACCAATGGGTATCGTATTACCCAGACCTGACCCCAACATAGTTTGGAAAAGGCTAGGCAGATGATGAATTGAATTTTATTTCATGAAATACCAATCAAAAGGGTATGAAGTAAAAGGGTTGTATTGCTGATTTTAATTATTGTAATTCGGTAAATGCATTCTTGTCGCGGTCGCGAATCATATCTTGTTTAATATCAACCTGACAACTGACCTGCAAATTGCAAAAAGTGTAAGAAAATTTGAATTTGGTAGGCTACCCTGGCCCCATTAAGAAACAGTTGTGTTCTTTCATTCATTCATTCATTTGAAATTTATATTGGCTACATGCTCTTTATAATTATACGCGTGTAAAACGCCTTATCTAGGCATCTTGATAAGCGCACACGCATACCTTTTTGTAGGTCCTACAGTCGGTCAGATTTTTTTATATGACCTATGTTTTGTGTGGTGTGTGCGTTGATATATTTGATCTCTAATGTTTCATTGAGCTCCTATAAAAATCGGCCACCGATTGTATGCCGTCAGCGATCGCTCTAAGGCGTTTTACACACGTAAGTCCAGGTAAAATACGTATATCCATACGCGCGTAAACTTTACGTAGTTACGCAAACACGTGGTACAATTTGTTGACTTAGTTTTAACTACTCATTTTATCATATTTGCAACGAATGATAAACATTTTGCGATATCCACGCGAATATTCTCCCATGGAACAGCCGGTCGAGTCTGTAAAAATCTCACCGTGAAAACTTAAGTGATGTGAGTTTGTTTTTGCTAGGAATTGACACTATTGACAGCTCACTCCACGCTCACTTCACCTAAGTTTTGACGGTGAGATGGTTACAGAATCGCACTGCAGTTTTAAAAATCAACTAAAAGAAGGTCGACGTTAACTTGCTCCTGCACTATGAAACCTTTAAGTTCAATACCGTACGTTGAAGTTGGCTCTGTTTCTAAGTGACATCGTTGTAAGTTGACTGAGTAAGTTAGACGGCTTTTAACTGGAGGGGCGAAAGCAGACTTAGAAACGAAGAAAGTAACTAAATACTAGAGCATTAATGATTCTAGTACCTAACCCGCTTAAGCTACGGTTTCTTAAAAGAGCGGTGGCCGCCAGATAGCGTCTGTAATTTGCCGGCAAATGACGTCTTTGAAACCTTATTTTGAAAGTAAGTTGATGTCTTTCTAAAGAGCTGCCATCGATTTCATGACAGCCGTTCTACGTCCGTTCTGTGCCGGCCACCGCTATTCTAAAAAGCCTGAATTGAAAAATTTCCATTAACATTATCCATAACTCCACTATTTTATAACCATGACAAAATATCAGAGATTATATTATATTATGTATATCATGATTCCCTGGTTCCCCATAAAAAACGATAAACCACACCATAAAACTTCCCCATCTACTAAGGCGACATGAAGCGAAGTACGGAAACTAAACCGCGGTGGATCAGGATAAAGCCTCGTTTACACGAAGAGAAATTCTCTTCCTTTGAGAGATAAAAATTTCTATGCAAGACTCGGGAGCAAAAAACGAATGTCGATTTATCGCATTCATGTATTACAGTCGTGAAACAAAAAGTTTTCTACGATTATGTCAAACGGCAATTAGATTCGCTAGGCAATTTTCTTGAAAATACGATTTCTGTTTATTTCTGCTATTAATTTTAACAGGCGAAGCTTTTCACAACTATCGACGGCAGTGTACTAACGCACTGTTTACACGAGTCAACTTTCTATCTCATTTCGATAATCCCCTATCCGAGTGGAAAATCTCTCTTCGTGTAAACGAGGCTTTACGATTTACCCGCGTACGTGTCTCACCCGCGACGGATTTACAGAAAACCTCTTACCACCGCATGTCAGCCTAGTACTTGGAAAAACTATTTCTCCCGACGTAGGGTGATCCTCTTTGGTTTATTCTATTTTATTTATGATCCTCGCGTGCCTCAAAATATGGGAAGGCTAATTGATACGTTTTGCATCTTTCGTTGAATATTATGATTATGAAAGGATTTTATTGTTTTCGTTCATGCAATTGACTTGCACGAAGGTCTCGCTAAAATTTAGTGCTATTTTATTTGCAATTCATTTAGGGTAGCAACTTACAATGAACAATGTGATAAGAACTAAATGTAATATTGCTAGACTACTATAAGGGAGCCCGTACCTGCTTGAGTAACGGAAATACATAGTAGAAACCAAGCAAGTCAAAGTTAAGGACATTACTATGCGTACTTAAACTGATGAAATGCGTATTTTGTGGCCAATAAAGGATCATCATCTGCCTAGCCTTTTCCCAACTATGTTAGGGTCGGCTTCCAGTTTATCCGGATGCAGCTGAGTAACAGTATTTTATATGGAGCCAATAAAGGATCTCATGTCCAAAGTTTATTATGATAATTCTACGCTATTTTTATCACTCGCGAGTTTTGAGTCAGTCACACGTAAAATTACTTCTCTGAACAAGCACTTAGCAAAACCATTAAACAAAATATTTGTTCTGTTTACAAACCCAGTATCATAATTAATTAATTAATAAACACAATACAAATAGAAACAACTGGATACCATATCAAAAAGACAATAACATTGACACTATTTCTTTCCTATTTTAGTCTGAAGTGGCGAGTCTGGTGTGTGGCCTGAGAAGCGGCGACAACTACAAAGCATAATCAAAATGTTTGATTTCACATAAACCTACATGGACACTTACATCACAAGTAATTGACAGTGGATAAGACAGAGATTAAAACAGAAGAAGAACTAGCAGGGGATCGAGGGGGGGTGGAGGGAGGTTCAGGGGATCAGACCGGAATAAATCGAAATGTTCACGGTGCACGGTTCCAATTAAAAAGTCGTTTCCTATGGAGAAGAGACGGGAAGAAACTCCACGGTTACTCTTTTAAAAATAATTGGCATTGCAATGTTTTTAAATAGGTGTTAGAGGACAGTGTAGCATATTTTGAACTGTAAATAGTTAGACCTAAGACACATATTTCAGTTTCAGTCTATGCAGAGTTTTCGTCACTTCAACCGAAAGACATCCTCTGCTGAATTTAGTCCTTCGCAAAAAAATTTCACCGACATTGCCAGAAGAATTGCTGACCTGAAGTAGCAGTGGTCACATTGGTCGCAGAGTTTGAAGGTGACTATTATACACTAGAGCATTTTTTCGAGCATTTGCATGTAATGTTGTGTGTCATGTAACGTTCCTGCGAATGCTCGACACAGTGTTCGAAGATATGCTCACGGCGGCATTTATCTGTAACATTCCTTTCTATTTTGCGTTTACTCTTCCTTGAAATTTCGTATCTGCAGGTCACCCATACTTGTTTCCTTGCTCGATTAAATGTTACACAAATTCGCTGGTTTGTTTGTCAAATCAAGGTGTAACAAAACGGCGAGCATCGTGCTCATCGTTCGGTTCGTGTTGACACATTAGAGCAGTTCGATATTTTGTTCAAAGTAAATGCTCTCGTCTATACTCACCTTTAGGTATATATTATGAGCTACTATGTTAATTTATTTATTTCCCTCGTATTTATCTAATTCCCGATTGACCAAAAATTATCCCTAACTACAAATTCGATGAAGTAAAACATCTGCAATCCATTATCCAGCCTTGGAAAAACAAAAGTTATTCAAAGAAATACTGCCAACATTTTTCCGTTGAATTTTTAAACAATTATTCTTCGCCGTCAGTGCTACGTTTAGCATATTCTGAGCTCCGCAGTAATTGCTAGCTGTCAGTCAGAATATCTACTATTATTTACATTGTTCAACAAGCCTCTAACTGGGTGCCTTTGCAATATATAATAGAAAGGAAGGTACACATTTACACAACGTTTGTTTAAATATGCTGTAACATGAAATATGAACGGAGTATTTTTCATATTTAAACTTTTAACGACAATACTTCTACTAATAAAAAGCCCAAGTGGGTTTGTTCTTTTTTCAGGCACTAACGGTGCAACAGATACTCGTAGTTGACGGAGAAGGTTCGTCTATCTTATTATCATGAGCCATAATTATGTTAACTATTGTGGGCGTACTATAGGTAGTGTTAACTAGTGTTGGTTATTACGCAATTGAAAAACCATTTGCAGTTCAAATCAAATTATAATTCCACGAACAAATTAATCACATTATCTAATAATCACACACCGTAGGTACACAACTCAACGATACGGAACGCGAGACAGTTTTTGAGCACATGTTGTGATGATCAAGAGAGCACAGCTGCACACCGCTCTTGAGCTGTAGCTCTCCGAGACCCCCACGAACTCAGGCTAGACTCTGTCGAACGCCACCAGATGGCGCTGGCGTCCCTATCAGTCAAACGAACGACGGACATAGTTATATATTATATTAACATCGGCTACTTGTTGTTAAGTTACGGTTTTCTAAAAGGGCGGTGACCGCCCATATAGCGTCCGCAATTTACCAGTGAATGACGTCACTGAAACGTTGTTTACGAAAGTAAGTTGTTTACGATGTCAAAAACGCTCTCTAGGAAAACTCTTAGAGAGCGTTTTTGATACCGTAAAGTCAAACCCCGTTGCCCAAACAATTGAATCGCTTTCCCCTTAATCCCGAATTTTGCACGCGAAAAAGTGTCCATACTGAGAAGAGTGAGCTCACAGATGATTATAATTATAACGTCTCATTGACAATCAAGTCATGTCACTGCGTCATTGTGTGTCAGAGGTGTCAAACGAAACGTGACTATCTTTTGACGAGGTAGGTCTAACGATTTAATTCTTTGCCCCTATAATCATTTTCATGACAGCCATCGCTACAGCCGTTATTTGTTGTTACCGCTTTTCAGAAAACCGTTGCTTTACTTCGGAAAAATATAGCGTTCCTGTTAGATGTGCAGCAAAAGAGCCATAGGAGTGAAGCCAACAAGCTAATTTCATAATTTAACATATTTTTTGCCGATGCAAGAGAATTAGAATGATCAAAAACCCTTGAAACAATACTCGCTGTTACTAGGGCCCCATAAAACACACTCTACTGCTCTGTAATTAGGAGCCGTCGGACTGAAACCAATTTGAAGTAACCATTTATTGATAGTGCCTTACTTCTGTCTTTTTATTCTAGTGGTGTTCGGTAATAGAACGATTCCGGAGTGTTGGTAAAGAGCTAAGTGGAATCGAAGTGGAAGAAGGCAATTATAGAGGAGTTTCTTTTGAAGTACGCATCGCTATAAGCTAGGTGTGCACATGGTAGGTACTGTATAAAAACGATAAAAATAAAACGGTATCGAATTTGAGTAGGTACACATACAGTGGGCCAATGAACGCATCATGACTGAGGGACACTATATCGGAGCAGTGATTTGACTGATAGGAAGTCTTTTATAGAGTAGTAACACTTGTTTACTAACAGATCATAAAGATTCTTTTACTTTTTTTATTTTCGTAATTATTCTAATAGGCCCCGGAATATCATTGAAGACGCGTGAAGCTGTACAAAAGATACTTTCATGCATTAGATGAGTCTTGCTAGCTACTGTGCTTTGACGTTTTGGGCTGTCGCCATGGCGTGTCATGGCACAAAAGGGAACTTACTCAGCAGTGGGTGGAATAAGGCTCCCAGTGGCGAAGGTACAGACGCCAGCATATCAAGGTACCCGAAACTGTCAAATTTTACCAATCAACTTTGAACCTTATGCTATAGCGATAAAGTTGAAAATCTATCAAAGAAATTTGACAGATTGCAGAAGCTTGATGTGCTGGCGTCTGTACCATACAACTCACCGGCTTCCACTCTATAGTCAATTCATCATTGAAATATAATCATATTATACTGTAGGTATTTAATAAACAATAAAATTAAAACATTGCAAAACGGTTTCATTTTTTGTCTTTCATTCCCAACAACAAAACATTTTGATCTAATATTCGTAGGCGCGTGCGGCGTGCCGTGACTTCCATTTCTATAGAAAACAAACTCGTCATAACGTCACTTCAGGTCACGTAGCTTGCTATTTTTTTGAGCGCCCGGTAAGCCAGTGAATAGAGACAGTTACGAATAGAGACAGTACATAGAAAATGTGTCGTTATCGCAATTCGCATGACGCTCAAACCTAAAGAAAAGTAGATCGATATAGGAATTTAATGAAACGGTTTATTGACATTTTTTTGGCCTTTCTTTTTGCTCCCAATGATGCCGATGATGACACTGATCGCAGACTAAGCCTTACTACGTATTATATTTCTTCGCTTCATTCTTCAGATATATTATAACCAGGTAGTCCTTTTAATCTACAAGATAACATGCACACTTTAAGAGATTTATGAAAATCGATATAAGTATAGACTTTTTCCAACTAAGTCGATTCTGTATTGACCATAACCACACCACTAGTCAAGCTGTCATTCTTTTTTCGTGCATGATAGCAAGCACACGCGCGCTCACTAGTTTAAAAAATGCCGAAAAAACGGGAATATTCTCAAGAAATTGAAGACTATCGACGAAAAATCAAGAAGCTGGAAGATGAACGAAGACGTAAACGTCGTAGAATCATAGTTGAATCTTCATCTGATTCCGGTATGTATTGTAGTCTTATAACTACCCTCAATTATAAATTATTTTATGGTGCCACCTAATCCTGCGAGGATTACAGGCGCATTGTTATATTATAATACCTATTATGTTTATGGTGCTTTGTGCTATTCATTAGCACGGATTTTTGCCCGGCGGTTAACCGTGAGTTAACACGAAGGCTATGATTTTTCAAATACATGTGAGATTGTCTCGCCTGGCGGTTAACCGAGAGTTAACACGATGGCTGGTACTATGAGATATTATGTAGGCACATGATTATTACAATCCAAAGGATGATCCATATGTATGGATACCTAGCTGTTTTATCCATACTTCTAGCGGTTAACCGCGAGTTAACACAAAGAACAAAATATGGAATTCAAAGTTACGTCTTATACATTTCAGACGATAACGAATCCTTACGATCCGCCCCCGGCGCCAACGTAGAAGGAAATATGACGTCGATTGAAGATGCACCTAATGAAACACCTGACGACGCTCCCATGCCGACCGCGGAAGCATCAACTCCTAGCCAGGAAGATAGTATCTGCCCAGAGCTCGACCCAGAGCTATTAATAGCACTCGGAGAGGAAACAGATACTACTCCAAAGTTCGGTGATAAAATTCATCACAGCTTAGCTCAGCGGTGGGAACCCATCCTCAAGAAGGGATTATCAAAGGAAGCAAAAGATAAGTTGTTCAAAGATTATCTTGTGCCTGAAAACTGCACTCTGCTTCAAGCTCCCAAACTAAATAACGAAGTTTCCGCGGCTATTTCTGAAGCATCTCGTCATAGAGATAAGAGGAAGGAAGCTGAGCAGCAGCAATTGGGTGCTGGCGTCTCAGCCATCAATAAAGCTTTGACAATAATGCTTACGAGCGACAACAAAATCGAAGCAATAAGAATTATGAGCGATGGATGCCGTATCCTGAGTGATCTTCATTATCAGGAAACACAATCGAGAATTAGCGTCATCAATTACGCATTAGCCAAACCCTTTCTAAACGTCGTTCAGGATTGTGAAAGAGACGAAACTTTATATGGCAACAAATTAGGGGAAAAAATAAAAGCTTCTAAAACCATCGAGAAGCAAGGCATGTCGATTAAAAAAGGTCCAAAATGTCAGAAAGGTACCCCCACAATGGAACCAACGACATCTAATTCACGTCCCCAGTATCAATATCGACAACCAGGTGCCTATCAGGGAAACTGGACAGGCCCCTCGCGGTTCTTACAGAACAGGGGGGGGCGGAGAGGTCCGAACAGGGCGAACATCACGAGCCGTCGGCTTCCACCTCAGCAAACGTCGAGCTCGGTCACTGCGAACAAGTCGCGGGCACCTGCGACGCGCCAATAGCTCAGGTACAACACGCTGGTAGAATATCTATGTTTTATGATTGTTGGCTCAACATAACATCTAATCCTGTAATTTTAAACTGGATACGTAATGGTTTTCCTATACCGTTTGATTCTAACGTGACACAAACTCATGTACCTTACGTTTCAATGTCAACGACTGAAAAAGTCGACATGTTTTTAGCAGTACAAAAATTATTAAAATTAGGTGCGGTAAGCCCCTGCAAATCTACTAAAGACCAGTTTATTTCAAAAATATTTTTAGCTTTAAAGTCTAATGGCGATAAAAGATTTATTTTAAATTTAAAAAATTTGAACCAGTACCTATGTTTCAAAATTACACTTCAAAATGGAAGACTACCGAACGGTCTCAAAATTATTACCTATTCATGGCTTCATGGCCACAATTGATTTAAAAGAAGCATATTTCCTTATACCAATTCGTAAATCTGATCGCAAATTTTTAAGATTCCAATTCGAAAATGAGAACTCAAACATCATTACCTACGAGTTCAATTGTATGCCATATGGCCTTTCGGTAGCTCCGAGAGCGTTTACTAAGATCATGAAGGAAGTGGTTTCTCATTTACGATATCAAGGCTTCAAAAACGTTGTTTATCTTGACGATATCATGTGTATCGGTGATGATTATCAAGAATGCCTAAAAAATGTTAAAGCTACGTTAAACCTTTTAGAATGTCTCGGATTCGTAGTAAACTATGAAAAGAGCTCCCTTGTACCTAAACAGACCTGTACATTTCTGGGATTTATGTTCGATTCGGTAAATCAATCAATTTCTTTGCCATCCGACAAAAAACAAAAAATTATGAACCTTGTTGACAAATTCTCAGAACTGTCTCAATGCTCAATTAGAGAATTCGCTCAGTTAATAGGAGTTTTGATAGCCGCGTGCCCCGCGGTCAAATATGGTTGGTCGTACACAAAAATTTTAGAAAGGCAAAAATTTCTGGCTTTACAAAAATGTCCTAACTTTGACAGACAGTTCAAACCTCACCCTGTAATTCTAGATGATTTAAATTGGTGGCAAAGAAATGTGTTAAATTCCAAAAACACTATGAAAACACCTAACTTTGAATTAGAGGTTTATACAGACGCTTCACGCACCGGCTGGGGAGCTGTGTGTAACAACGAACGAGCTCATGGAGCTTGGAAAAATAGTGAACTTGAACAACACATTAACTACTTAGAGTTGTTAGCCGTTTTCTTAGCTTTAAAGTATTTCGCAAGCAAAAAATCTGATTGTTCTGTTTTACTGCGTGTTGATAACACAACAGCCATCAGCTACGTTAATAGGATGGGTTCCCACCCATCCTATTAACGTAGCTGATGGCTGTCTAGAAAGATTATTCAAATGTGGGAATTGTATCCCTACAATTCCCACATTTGAATAATCTTTCTAGACAAATTTGGCAGTGGTCTGAAGAGAGAAACATCTGGTTATTTGCCTCGTACATTAATACTAAGGCAAATTACGAAGCAGACGAAGAATCTCGAAGGCTAAACCCTGACACGGAATGCGAACTTTCAGATTTAGCCTTCGAACGAATATTAAAAAGTCTCGGTAAACCCGAAATCGATCTATTTGCCTCTCGGGCCAATGCCAAATGTCAGGATTATATGTCATGGAGAAAGGACCCTGACGCCCTTTCCATAGATGCCTTTACAGCGATCTGGAACAATAGGTTCTTCTATGCTTTTCCCCCTTTTCCACTTATTCTTAAGTGTCTTCATAAAATCATACAGGAAAAGGCCACTGGTATTCTAGTCTTTCCTTTTTGGCCATCCCAAGCCTGGTATCCACAATTAATGGAAACAATAGTTTCCGATATCATTTGGATATACCCTAACGAACATCATATCGTATCATGTTACAGGAATCCCCTTATCCTGGGTGCCGCAGTACTCTCAGGCAGGCGTTCTCGCCGTCAGCTGCTCCTGCATCGTGTTCTTTGATAATGACGCCGTCGCCGCTGGCGTCATTATCAAAGAACACGATGCAGCAATATAACGTTTCGTTCAAACTGTGGTGGCAATATTGCGTTAATAATAATCATCACCTTTTTGATTGCTCTGTCCCAATAGTACTACGCTTTCTAAGTGAACAGTTTGATAGGGGAAGTTCGTACGGAACTCTAAATAGTCACAGATCCGCGTTATCCCTGTTATTAGGCAGTAATATCGGATCTGATGACCGAATTAAACGGCTGCTCAAAGGAGCGTTTAAATTAAAACCAAGCTTCCCCAAGTACTGCACTACATGGGACCCACAGATTGTTCTAAATTATGTTTCTAATTTGTACCCCAATAGAACCCTTAGTAAGGAGAAAATTACAAAAAAACTGGTAATTTTATTAGCTTTAAGTACTGCCCAACGCGTTCAAACATTATCTTTGATAAAGCTTGAAAATATAACTGTAGGATCTAACGGTATAAGCATAGCCATCAAAGATATTATAAAAACATCCGCGGCAGGTCGTGATCAGCCTACCTTATTCCTGCCGTACTTTAGAAAAAACCTTCGCATCTGCCCCGCGACTGCCCTCGAAGATTATCTCCACGTCACAGACAAAGACCGACCTGCTAATGTATCCAATCTCTTAATCACTGTGAAGCGCCCTTACAAGGGCGCGACAGCACAGTCAATAAGTAGATGGATAAAGCAGATATTGGCCGAAAGCGGCGTGGACGTGGCGGCGTTCAGCGCGCACAGCACGCGGCATGCCGCCACGTCTGCGGCTGCTGCGGCCGGGGTCTCCGTCGACACTATAAGGAAAGCCGCGGGATGGACAAACGCGTCTAAGGTTTTTGCCCAATTTTATCATCGTCCAATTATAAACGACAATAACTTTGCTCAAGCGATCTTCCATGATCAAGTTAACGATAACTAATTTAGTAGGTACTATAATCGAGATTATAATTATAGTTTTGAGACTTTTACCTGAAAATTATTATTAAGTATTCGAAATAAATACTTGTTACGTTAGATACTTATTCTTAACTATTATGTTAAATATTGATTATAACCATTCTATTTTTTCAAAATATTTGTTTTTTTAATTAAGTATCAAACACAAAACTTTTCTCTGAACATCTACCTGGTTATAATATATCTGAAGAATGAAGCGAAGAAATATAATATATGATCAAACGAACTTCTTAAGCGAAGTTCGATCAATATTATATGAGTCGCTTCATTCGAAGATATAGGTTCCCTCCCAACCCAATCCCGGTGATAAAGTTTTGTATTCGTCTTATTTATCTCTAAAAGAATGACAGCTTGACTAGTGGTGTGGTTATGGTCAATACAGAATCGACTTAGTTGGAAAAAGTCGATACTTATATCGATTTTCATAAATCTCTTAAAGTGTGCATGTTATCTTGTAGATTAAAAGGACTACCTGGTTATAATATATCTTCGAATGAAGCGACTCATATAATATTGATCGAACTTCGCTTAAGAAGTTCGTTTGATCATATATTATCTTTTCTAAAGGTAGCTTAAGCAAAATTCAGTCAGGGTGATGCAAATTATTTGCCTAAATAGTTTGACGGCAAGGGAAAATCATCCCGCACTCTACTACTACTACTACAGATATTCTATTTCACGAAGTCCGTTCGGCTTTGATTGTAGTAGTGACGTATCCCGACAAGCGCGCTCCCACAGCGGCTGCCCCTTGCTGCCGTCGCATGAGGCTATTTCCGCGAATGTGTACCGTTTAACTTCACCCATTATTGAGTCTTTGTTGATCACAATGTGCATGTGCACGCTGGACAACATTCATAGCCAAACGGACTTCGTGACATAGAACATCTGTACTATTATTAGCCTGCATCATCCAGCCTCTCCCCATGACTTACATGACTCCCGCACTCTATTTATTTACTATATATTTATTACATTGAACAAAAACAATGTCCTCTAAGTAAATCTACTCATTAACAATTTCCGACATTAATGAATTTCCGGACGTTAAAATTCGCGTCTGCCAAAATTTCATTAAGTACATTGTAAGCCAAGCGTGGTCTTGGCAGCCCATCGGCAGAGAGATTTTGTCGTCGAAAGTTTTTCAAAAGCTCTTTATAATACTCGTTAATTGTTTGGCTATTCAAATTATTCAAACTATTTATATATAAGTCCATAAAACATGCTATGGCTCTGCTGGTTCTGTGCGTATGACTTAATATTTGATCTAAATGTACAATCTACCGGCAGACATTTTGTATCGTGTGGACAAAAACGGGGTACAGACGCCAGCACATCAACCTACCACAATCTGTCAGATTTTCCCAATCAACTATGAACCTTATGCTTTAGCGATAAAGTTGAAAATCTATTAAAGAAATCTGACAGATTGTGGTAGGTTGATGTGCTGGCGTCCGTACATAAAAGAAAAAAAAACCGAGCTAGAGCGAGTCGGACTCGCGACCCAGGGTTCCGTACCATCATATGTTTTTAAATTTTCATTGGCGAGCCCTATAATTGTTAGAGAATTTTAAAACTGTGCACTGCGGTGTAGAATATTGCAGTTTTAGGTCAGCGCCATCTCTTGACCGATAGTGGAACTAATATAACTTTTTTAACGAATTCTCTAAATAGCACTCACCATGGGGGTTCCGTTTTACCATTTTGGTACGGAACCCTAAAAAGATGTTTCTATTTTATTTTTTGTGAAAAAAAAGAGATTTCTGTGCCATAGGCACTCCGTTCACCTTTTATACTCTTTGCAGACGGTAAAACAATCAGCCGATATATATCTTCTATATGCATATTACACACACACATGCTGAGTTGGACTCTCATTTGGTGCAACCTTGAGACGCACACCGCACTTTGTATAATTATACAATGTACCTATTCGTTATTTTGATTTAAAGTATGTCATAGCGTCACTTAATTTTGTTAAGTATATTTTCATAGTTTATTTTTTGTATGTTGGCACCTTGTTTTTATATAATCATGTAATTTTTTATGATTTAATTATGCTCCGACTAGGGTTGTTCTTTAAAACTTTGCAACGGATTTTGATGCCATTTTCACCATCATTTAGAGAATTCCTGAAGGTTTATGTGTATAAAACATTGATGTTAAACTTGCGTATTTATCTATATCAAGTCGGGTTAATTACACCATTTATAGAGTTATCCCGCTCAAGAATGGCTGGACCTATTTTTATGATCTTTGATATTTTGTTTTATTATTGCAGAATAACTATTAAAACATGGGAAAAATTCACAAAAAAAATTAGGTAGATTAATTTTCTCGTTTTGTATGAAACGGCTTTTTTAATGAATAACACAAAATTTTCTTGATTCTGAGGTGGTATGAAGTTCGCCGGGTCAGCTAGTCCATACTAATATTATAAATTCGAAAGTAACTCTGTCTGTCTGTATGTTACCTTTTCACGCCTAAACGACCGAACGGATTTCGATAAAATTTGGCAGAGAGATAATCTGCATCCCGGGGAAGGACATAGGGTAGTTTTTATCACGATATCCCCACTTATGCGGGTGAAACCGCGGGGCGCTGCTAGTGATAAATAAATCTCGTTGTTGTGTCATGTCGTAAAAATTGTGCGAGGCAGGGGCGGATCGCAGTTACAAATTAATAGCTCATGCACCGTTGCTGTAACACACATAAGACATTTATACAATAGACCAGTGGTAGCCAAGTGGTAACAGCCGGGACTTACGAGTTGTATGTACGGACGCCAGCACATCAACCTACCACAATCTGTCAGATTTCTTTAATAGATTTTCAACTTTATCGCTAAAGCATAAGGTTCAAAGTTGATTGGGAAAATCTGACAGATTTTGGTAGGTTGATGTGCTGGCGTCTGTACAGTACCCGGCGATAAATATTGCACATCGACCTTTGGAAATTGGTGCATTTTATACAAAGAATAAAAATAATTATCAAAAGAAGCAAATCATACTTAATTGTTTTAACAGCTCCTAATAGATACCGGACTGTTTGTATTTCGTGCGACAGAGATAACGCTCTACGAAGCCGAAATTAGCCGATTGTCTCTTTCCAAAGGTCGATGTGCAATATTTATCGCCGGGTACTGTAGGTCGTAGGTTCGAACCCAGACAGCCGCTTTACTTTGTGTAAATTATCTCATCACCACTGCTCTCAAAACATCGTGACGAAACCTACATATCCTAGAACCAATAATTCGAAGACATGTGACATCTAGCAACCCACGCTGTGCCCGCTTGGTGGATTACGGCCCACTTCCTTCCATAGGGAAGAAGTCTCTGTTCAGAACATTATATGCTGATTCATCATCATCATCTGCCTAGCCTTTTCCCAACTACGTTAGGGTCGGCTTCCAGTCTAACCAGATGCAGCTGAATACCACTATTTTACATGGAGCGACTGCCTATCTGATCTCCAGATTCCAATTACTTGGTAATACGACACCCCTTGGTAAAACTAGTTGTCAGACTTTCGGGCTTCTGACGACCCGTAACAACTGTCAAAGATCCATGAATGACAGCTTTCCGAGACACAAAGGGGTCTTGGTATGACATTTTCTTTAACATTATACGTATAGGCTTATTATGTTAAGGTATTTATTTTCAGCGTTGTGTCTAGGATGACAATGCACCTGCGATGCCTCTAGTGTTGCAGAACGGTGAGTGTTTACCATTCGGTGCCCCGCCGCGGGCTAGTTTTCCAACTAACATAACATAACGCCTGTAATCAAACTATTTATAACCCAAAGCATTTATTTCAATTAAAACATTTACAGGCACTTTTGAATTGTCAAGAAGTCGGTCAGTCAGAAAATATGAAGCTAGTTGCCCATCCCAAAGCGTAGGTACCTATGGAGAAGAACGGGCAAGAAACTCCATGGACACTCTTTTAAATTATTGTTTTACAAAAATATTAGTTACATCATTAATCTCCAGAGGGTTAGGCAAAGGTGTGCCAATATACACCCACATTTTCGCCAGTTATGTTTAAGTCCCATGTAATAGGTGGCGAGCCTACTCCAGGGAAGACGGTGGCACAGTGGTCACGTGCTGTCGTGCATAGCGAGGCTCAGGGCAGGCCCCTTCACAGTCTCCCCAGGGTTGTGCCTTACAGGCGTTGCACGGGGGGTTCCAGAATTGGTCTTTAAGAGGAACCGGGATCACCCCTATGTGCTGATGGTGATCACCGGGGTGGTTTTAGTGAGGTAAACATCCCACGCTCCCCGACCTACCTTCCTGGAGGTCGGGTGCCTTTTGAAGCTAATCGCAGAAAACAAAAAAAAAAAATTTCCGAGCCATTTCGAGTCTTATGTTGTATATTTCATGTACCTATATCTTATGTAATGTAAGAAAATGTACACCACAAGGGAATACTAATAGGAAAATAACGAAAACCTCTGAGCGAGCGACAGCTAAGCTCTTTCAAAATATTAAAACCATTCATTCGCATTTAGAGGAAGACCCTGCTTATCCACGAATAAAAAAACGAGAGAACTTATACATAATAATATCTTCTTTAGAAAAGTCTTAAGAAAAAAGAAAGTGGGTAATGCAAATGTTCCTTAATTTTTTACCCGAGTTATCTGTTCTCAAAATGGTGAAAACAAACGTCATAAGGAAACCGGCATGTCCTAGAACCGAAAATTGACGACAAGACATGTGACATGGTATCATCCCGCACTGGCCCACGTGGCGTGGTAGATTACAGCCCATTCCCACTCGTAGAGTGGAGGCTTGTGTTCTAGCAGTGGAAACATATTGGCTGATTAGCTAACTAGCAAGGCAACATGGCTTACAGAATCCTTTTACAACATCTGTCCATCGTTTCTTTGGTCTTTCTCTAACCAAAGCCATCCACAATTATATACTCAAAACTCTGTATTCCCGTTGTCTCCGAGGTCATGTCCCCGTTGAAAATTCCCTTTATCCCCTACAAAGGGAATTTAAAAAAATAATTAATAATGTTGCGCGCCACAATTGATGCCTGGTACATGGTGACATTAGGTACCACTAGCGCCATCTAGTATCGGGTAGACGAACTAGTAGGGCTAGCTATCTAGGGGTAACTATCGACATCGGGACAGTCGGGACCGGTATGTACTCGAACGTTCTAGATGTTTATATAGTAGCTCTATAGCACTATATAAGGTCGGTGTGAGCCGCGAGACACATAGTTTTGAATAAGCGATACAAGCGAGTACATCGAAGCGATATTCAAGTGCGAGTAAGAGTGATCAGTAGTGAAATTGTGTTTCATAATTAGTGTGTTTGAGTTGTAATTAGTGTTGTGATTAAAGTGTCAATTTTTGGTTATTAAATCGGCAGTTTTTAATTGTCACGAACCCCAAGCTCGTAACAATAACATACCACTCTCCTCTCTATTTATAAACATTGCTTAAAGTTGAGAGACGTTTTAACGTCAAAAGACTAAACTCATCATGACTAAACTTCAAGCAACATTTACAAATAAAGGGGTCTTCTATCTCCCCTAAAATTTAAGTCTTCATTAAACAAGTTTCATTGCAGCACGTCTCTCAGTAATCCTTCAGCAATTAAAATCCCCAGCCGAGAAACGAGGTACTTAGACTCTTCTAAAGCCAGAGGTAATTAAAACCTCATTTTACAATACTAAAAATGTGTCAATTATGCGATTTCCGCGGTGTTGCAAGTGCAACCCTGTTAGGGTTGCACTTGCAACACGTCTGCAGCTAAGTCACGTCAACAGCTAAAGCGTCTAGGGTTGCCACGACAGATTAAAATTGAATTAAACTGGTAACACCCAATGCTTGCACCTAGACATAATAGGCAATAATTTTCCCACTGCTGGGACACAAACCTCCTTTTATCGAGTGGGAGTGGGATGCCTGTAATCCACCACGCGGGCCCAGTGCGCGTTTTGGTAGCTATTACATGTCTTCGATGTTTTGGTTATAGGACATTTTCCTCATTATGCTTTCCTTCACGAAATAATGACGAAATTATTTATACAAAGTAAAGCGCCTAACTGGGTTTGAAAACATAAGTCGGGGCTGTCACCGCTGTGCCACCACTGCTCTCAATGCGGCAGGTAAAAAGCTAAAAAGATCATAATCATCATCAGCTACAGATGAAATTACAATGAACATAGGTCTGCTGGTAGGGAAAGTCAGGAAATTCATTATTGTTAATCAAATTGACTGCTAACTTATGTACAGACGCCAGCACATCAAGCTACTACAATCTGTCAAATTTCTTTAATAGATTTTCAACTTTATCGCTAAAGCATAAGGTTCAAAGTTGATTGGGAAAATTTGACAGTTTCGGGTAGCTTGATGTGCTAGCATCTTTACGTTATCCGTATTTTAAATCACGCCTGCACCCTAATTGCGTAACATACTAATCGCAATCTGAATCATTTTTAAGGATATTGCTAAAATTTGTCTGCTCAACAGCGTAAAATATAACGCAATGAATGTTGTTGAACTATCAAAATGAAAGCCATTGTTACTGTTAGTGTGATCCCGCCGGTTATTCTTTAACAGTTGTATGAAATGGCTATACACGGCAAGTTGGTAAAGAAATTCAAATTTCTTTAATAGATTTTCAACTTTATCGCTAGACAATAAGGTTCAAAGTTGATTGGGAAAATTTGACAGTTTCGGGTAGCTTGATGTGCTGGCGTCTGTACATAGAACGTTAAGGAAATCGTGACGTAGACCCAGTCCTGGTTGACCCAGGATAAACTTGGTGACCTTCAAAAAATTAAGCCTTTATAGTTATAGTGACGACTTATATCATAGATCCATGTTTATTAACACCTTATAAGGCAATTCCTTCAACACGTTAACAATTTCTCATTCGAAAACGTAAATTATTTAATTTAAAAATTCTAACGAAAAATGATCCTTTTTTTTTTTTTTTTTGTCGCTGAGAAATGACGTTACGCATCTCCGCTCGTCGGGGGACGACACGGAGTATGTGGGACTCCCTGCCATAGTGGCAGTATACCCACTAAAACTCAGCGGTGTTCCCTCGTCGCCTTGATGGAGGGGTCATGGGAATCCGGCTCAGCCTTTGCGTCCACAACCCCCCCGGCGCATGCCCGCCTAACTGGCGAGCCCCGCATGTCCCCCCGGCTGGGGGGCTACGGGAATGGCCGGGAACACCTGGCCATTCCCATCCGGCACTGGTGGAAGCCTGTGCAATACAGGCGAGGGTGCCCCCGCACCCGTCGCCTGCTGGCTTCCACCTGGGAGGAGTCGGAGGTGACTGTCATACTGACGTCGTCTTCGACCCCTCCTCCGCCTTCGGAGCGGCGCCGCGAGAGGGTCTTCCTCCCGCGCGCGCTCCGCCGCCTCCTTCTGGGACATGACGTGTTCGCAGAAGGAGGCGACTGCCGCCCAGGACCCCTCGTCCCTCAGCATGGCGTTGACCAGGCCGGGGAGCGAGAGGTCCGTTCCGATCGCCGCGGTGAGACTGCGGCGCGGCCCGGACCACGACGGGCACACCTCAAGAGTGTGCTGCGCCGTGTCCTCCGCCGCGCCACAGCCGTGACACGACGGCGTCTCCTCCCGCCCGATACGGTGCAGGTACGATCCAAAGCAACCGTGCCCGGACAGCACCTGCACCAGACGGAAGGAGAGGAACCCGTGCGACCGGTCGAGCCAGTCTCGCAGGACCGGCCCAATCGCGTCTAGGGTTCGGCGGCCGAAGGCTGCGGCGGCGAGGTCCCGCGTCCAGTGGACGACTATGGCGTCCTTCGCCTCCCGCCGGACGGCCTCCCGCTCTTCGGGGGCGGGGCTTTCTCCTCTCACCCTCCGCCCCGCCGTCCATTCATACACTCTGGCGAGCACCCACGCCTCGAGTTCCCAAGACGGGGTGCCGGCCAGAGCGCATGCCGCCGAGAAGGCGACCGTGCGGTAGGCCCTCGCCACCCGCTGGGCTATGGCCCTTTGGGGGGCCCGCAATGCGGCGGCGTTCTCCCTCCTGTGGAGGGAGTCCTCCCAGATAGGGGCCCCGTAAAGGGCCATACTCCTCAAGATGCCGGCGTAGAGCTGCCGGCATCGCGCGCTGGGCCCCCCCAAGTTGGGGAGCAGCCACGAGAGGGCGCCCGCAGTCTTCAGCAGGCGCGTCGACAGCCCGCTAAAATGCGGGCCGAAGCGCCACCTGCTGTCGAGTACAAGGCCCAGATATTTCATCTGGGCCTTCACCTCGATTCGGACGCCCTCCACGAAGATGTGGGCGTCTGGTGGTTGGCGCTGCCGAGGCCTGTGGAAGAACACGGCCTCGGTCTTGTGCAGCGCCACCGTCAATCCTAGGCGGCGGATCCTCCCTGCTACCAAGGATCCGCCTGCCGAGGCCAAGTTGGCCGCCTCCCTGAAACTCTCCCCCCGGGCGGTGAGGAGAGTGTCATCGGCGTAGCAGATGACACTCGTGCCTCGGAGGAGAGTTCCCCGCAAGAGCCAGTCGTAGCCAACGTTCCAGAGGAGAGGTCCCACTACCGACCCCTGTGGAACGCCGGACTCGACTGCATACCGCCGGACTTGGCCAGCCCTGTTCACGAGGACGATCGCCCGATCCTCCAGGTAGCTGGCCAGTAGACGCCGCATGTATAAAGGTACCCCGTGGAATCGGAGTGCCTCTAGGATGGTGCTGTGGGGAACAGAGTTGAAGGCGTTGGCTATGTCGAATGACACCGCCAACAATCCGTCCCCCGCCTCCATCGCCTCCTTCACCTGGCCCTTAAGGCGGGCCAGCGCGTCCACTGTGGAACGCTCAGCCCGAAAACCGAACTGAGCGTCCGACAAGTCCGGCCCCACATTCCGCAGGTGGCTCTTTAGGCGGCCAGCGATTATCCCCTCGAACATTTTGCCGACCTCATCGAGCAGGACGATAGGTCGGTATGCCGAGGGCGAGTCTGCGGGGCGGCCTTCCTTGCGAAGGAGGCACAGCTGTCCCTCCTTCCACGGTTTCGGGAACCTCCCAGACGCAAGACATGCGCTAAAGAGGTCCCGAAACCGCTCCTCCATTTGAGTGGCGGCAATTGCCACCACCCTCGCCGGGACACCGTCGGGGCCCGGAGCCGTCTTCTTGGCGCGGATATGTACAATCGCCGCGCTGAGTTCCGACTCCGTGACAGGAGGGGCCTCCTCTTCCTCCTCGGCTGGCGGAGCTATCCCCCGCGGAGGGTCCATCACTGGTGGGGTGAAGTTGTCCCTGCACGGGAACAGGGACTGAACCACCCCATCCAAGAATGATGGCTCCAGGGTCTCGGCCACCGGGGGACCAAAGGGGCGCAGCTTGTTGCGCGCCGCCTTGTATGGCCTCCCGTAGGGATCTCTGTCGAGACCCTCCAGCATCTCCGCTCTCGCCGAGTCCCTGGCGGCGGCGATGGCCCGCTCGAGGACCAGTTTTGCCTCTATGTACACCTCATAGAGGTGGTCCTCGTGGGCGAGGTCTCGTCGACGCCGCCGCCGGC
The DNA here is from genome assembly GCA_927399505.1 of Luperina testacea. Taxonomy (NCBI): domain Eukaryota; kingdom Metazoa; phylum Arthropoda; class Insecta; order Lepidoptera; family Noctuidae; genus Luperina; species Luperina testacea. The sequence goes on along the minus strand of OV656777.1, from coordinate 5,603,911 downwards.
TCCGCGCGTAGGCCCTTCTGGCCTCCACGCACGCCGCTCGAAGCCTCTCCAGCTCGGCCGACCACCAGTACACCGCCCTATTGGGCAGCGGTCGGCCGGCCCGAGGCATGCTGGAATTGCACACCTCGGTCAGAGACTCCCTCAGGTGTCCCGCTGCGATGTCTACGTCCAAGCCGGCGGAAGGCGGCGAAAGCCAGTCCTGGATAAACGCCGCCTCCGCCGCCGCCTCCCTGTCCAGGCGGGTGAGAGCCCACCGTGGAAACGCTGACCGCCCCGAGAGGGGCCGCGTCCCTCCGGGGCCACCGGTGGAGATGTCGAACCGCACGTAGCGGTGGTCCGACATGGTCTCCACCAAATCCACCCGCCAGTTCAGCACGCGCGCGGCCAGCGCAGAGGTGGCAAAAGTGACGTCCACTATCGAGCCACCCTGTCGCCGCACGCATGTCTGGACGTTCCCTCTGTTGAGGAGGGAGAGCCCAGAGGAGGCTGCCCACTGCTCCACTGCCCGCCCGCGATGGTCGGTGGCCGGGTTGCCCCAGGTCACCGACTTGGCATTCAGATCTCCCAATACGGAGACCTGACGCGGCGCCGCCCTGCCGACCACGGCGGCCAGGACTCCAAGATAGTTCTCGAAGTCCCGGAGAGGGCGGTTTGGGAGAAATAGACGCCCACGAGGGCTATCTCTCCCCACGCGGCGGCCACGTATCCCGGTCCCCTCTCTAATAGCGAGAGGGGAGGGGAGTCTGTGGAGGACCGCGCCGCTAGTGCCACCAAGCCGTCCTCGTCACCCAGCCAACTGCCGGGGATCGAGTAGGGCTCGGCGACCACCGCTACGTTCACCAACCACTCAGCCATGGCCTGCACCAGCAGGTCCTGGGCCGCTCTGCAGTGATTGGTGTTCGCCTGGAGGATGCGGTGATAGGAACCCACTATTCCGACATCGCACCCCCCTCCTCAGCCACCGCCGCTTGAGCTGGAGTAACAGCAGCGGCGACAGCGGTGGTGGCGGCAACAGGGCGAACCTGCGCCGGCACTATGCCCTTCCTCGCGGGAGGCTGGCAACTCCTGCCCCCCATCCTGTGCCCCGCGGGGCGGCCGCTGGCAGCACACGCCGGGCAGTGTGGCGTGGCGACGCTGCAAGCGGCACTCCTGTGTCCCTCCTGTCCGCACTGGAAGCAAGACTCTCCCCAGTCGAACTTGGAGGGACACGTAGATCGGGTGTGGCCCGGCGCGAAGCACTTGAAGCACCGCGCAGGCTTGTCCTCAAGCGGCCGGACCACGGCCGAGCTGAAGCCCACGAGCAGCCGTCCCTTGGTCGCCTTTAGGGCGGCCACCGCCGCGGCGACTGGGCACTCGACGCGGATTGCGCCCATGCCGCAGCGGCCGGGCCTGATGGCTCCCCCCTTCACGACGCTGGCGCTGCAACCTCCCGCAGCAGCAACGGCCGCCACCACATCCTCTTTGGTGACCGAATCGTCCATATCGATCACCTCCAAGGATGCGGTCTTGACGGGTCTGGCGACCGTCGCCACATCCGCGATGGCCTCTTGCAACTTTGTTGCAAAGAGGTCCGCGTTTGCGCCGCGCTGCTCCCCCCCGAACTCAAAAATTCGGGCTCCGGCCTGGGTGCGGCGGCACGTGATGTTACCGATCCCCAGCCGGGAGGGATCCGCGTTAGCACGAGCCCGTCTTAGGACGGACTCGTACGTTTCGCCCCGCTCTGCGGCCTCCGGGGTGATGGTCACCACGACCGCCGCAGTTTTGGGAGGAACCAACTTCCTCCCGCCCGCCGAAGCCTTCTGGGCTGCCGAAGCAGTCGCAGCGGGCTTGGATTTTTTGGCCTTTCCCCCCCTGACCACTTCCGTCCACGCCTGGTTGGACGGGGTGGTGGAAGGGAGCATGGCGTCCTCCCGCTGCGTGTTCTGGGGGGCTGCCGGAGAGGCAGACGCTCCCTCCGCGCTTGTGGTGGGGGTTTGAGGGGCCTCCGTGCTCCTCTTGCCCTTCCCCTTGCCCTTCCCCTTGCCCTTGGAGGGCTTCGGGGCCTGGGTCTGCGCATCCGGTTTCGGGTCTCCCGCAGGCTGCGCAGGTACAGGCACCGGCTCCGTCGGTGGCGGACTCTTATCCGCCGCTAGCGGCGGGCGGAGCCGCTTTTCCGGCGGGAGCCGGTCCTCAATACCGGCGAAGCAGCCCCTGATGAAGGCCCTCTCCTCCATGACAACCCCGCGGATTATTTCCACGAGGTTGCCAGGGGGGGAGGAACCTCCCTCTGCCGGACCAGGGGCAGGCGCAGGAGCAGGTGCAGGTTGGGCCTGCCGGGCCGTAGCCTCAGCCAGCTTCTGGTGCAGCTGGCTGACCTCCAGCTGCAGGCGATCCAACCTCGCCTGCAGCTGCCGCGTCTCCTCTGTGGCCGTGCGCTGCACCAGCTCGGTGACAATGCCGTGCAAGCTCACGGCCCGGCATTTGAGGGCCTTCTGGAAGGTCCCCTTCAGGTTTGAAGACTTGGAGGCGACCTCCAGTACCTCCTCCTTATCCTGGAGTGCCATGCGCTCCAGCTCCGCCAGGGAGTGGTCGGCGTACAGCACATTGGATGTGCCATAGCCAGCCCTCGACCTGGCGGACCGCGCCTGCTGCTCCCTGGCAGCGACCTTCTCCTCAAGGTCCTGCTGCAGCTGCTCCCTCCTTGCCAGGCCTAACTGACGCTCGGCGTCCACCAGACCCACGTCGTGGGTCGGACTCGAAGCAGGAGTCGGAGCAGGAGTCGAGGCCTTTTTCGCCTTCGGCCTCTTCCCCGACTTGCCCACAGACCCCGAGGAGCCTCCGGACCCGAGCCTCAGGTAGGCCCGCTTCCGCTGGACGCGGTCGTTTTCGGCCGCCGACGTGTCCATGGCGGACTCGCCGGAGTCCGAAAACTCCGCCTGCAGACTTGATAAACTGGCCACAGATGGTGCGCGGCCAGCTTCGACGTGGCCCTTAGAAGAGCCGGTGGATTGGCCCTGGGAGGGGCCACTGTGTTGGCCCTGAGAAGGGCCGTTTGTATCGTCCCCGGAGGGACATTCTGTTAAAAATCGCCCGGAGGCGTCTCGAGTTTGTTTTTTTTTTCCGCATCCTTGCAGTCGTCCGCGTGTTGGCTGCAAGTCACAGGGGTCCCCCCACAGCGCATACGTCCACGTCGTGATCCCCGGGCAACGCCGTGTCTGACCACCGTAACGGAGTGGCAGACCGGCGGCTAAAAAAAACGAAAAATGATCCTGCGCCAACCCTAACAATCGTCTAGGGTTGCCAAGAATTCATTACGGGTTCATTACGAGCGGCGAAGTTGCCAGCTCACTACAATAGCGCATTAGTCGACGAACGCGAAAAGAACGCTGGAAATCCTTTTACCAAACCGTTTTTGTATAGAACTGTTAGTTTCCGAACTGAATTGGTTTTCTTTCATTAATTAAATTTTGCGAGGTTTTAGGTTTCTTTAAATTATTCTTAAAATCTTTTAGGTTTCATATTCTGTGTGTTTACGGATTTTGAGCGATTTTTCTAAGACATTAGTGTTATTTATTTATTTCTAACCAATGGTTTTGTACCGGTATCTACAACACCACATGCAACCTACGCGTCATACTGACGTCACGCAAAACCCTGCATCGCGCAAGCAGAGTTTACCGTCACATCACTCGTCTGGTCGGAGAATCCTCCCTTTTCTAAAGAGTGTGAGTGAACTTTACACCCTGTTCCTTATACCTCTATAGCTGTAGATCTATTTGTATATCTGGAAAACACTCTAAAAGGTATTTTGTGTATAAACCTTTTCTTACCGTGAAGAACTACGGTTAATTCGCCGTGTGTAGGCACGGTCGACAGTATTGTATGGATCACTGTTGAAGCTTGTTGACACACACGTTTGTTCTACGGTGCGGTTTATACGCCATGACCTAAAAAAACTGTGCCGTGTACAAGTGCCTAAGAGCTTGTCCAGAAAGGGCGAACTCGCCGCGATTCTCTCGTTCGTATTACGCGCGACCGTTGCGTCCAGAAGGAGCGTACCAACGCGCGAGTATTTGGGTTCGAATTTCATTTGTCAGTAGGAAACATGGAGTTGAATGCTCTAAAGTTCGTGCATCCACTGGACGCAACAAGGAGTTTCCAGTACTTGACTCGCGCGCAATACGCGCGAGTCGAGAGTCTGGCGAAATGCACGCGATTAGCGCGCGGTATTTGAAATCGCGCGATGCTTGTGGACGCGATGTATTGGCGCCTAGTATCTCGTTAATGCGCGAAAGATTTCGCGCGAAACGTTTCACGGCGAATTCATCTCTTCTGGACAAGGTCTAAAGCGGTAAAACAAATACTAACAGCATTTCTACACAACTGTCTTATGTTAAAGACTATAAAGCCCTTGCATCACAAATCACTAACTACATCATTATCATCATCAGCCTACAACAGTCCACTGCTGGACATAGGCCTCTCCTATTGCACGCCATCCAACTCAATTTTCGGCAACTCTCATCCAGTTGCTACCAGCCATCCTGCGAAGATCGTCGCTCAACCTAGCCTGAGAGCGTCCCACATTACGTTTACCGATTCGCGGTCTCCACTCAAGAACACGTCTACCCCAACTGTCATCGGTTCTACGGCTAATATGACCGGCCCATTGCCACTTCAGCTTGCTTATTCTGTTAGCTATGTCGCCAACTTTGGTTCTCTGCCGGATCACCTCGTTGCGGATTCGATCCCTCAGAGAGACTCCAAGCATAGCCCGTTCCATAGCTCGCTGAACGACCTTGAATTTATGGACCAGCCTTACCAAGAGTGTCCACGTTTCGGCTCCGTAAGTCCATAACTAGCAGGACGCACTGATTGAAGACCTTAGTCTTTAGGCTCTGTGGAATACGCGACGAAAAGACTCGACGAAGCTTCCCAAACGCTGCCAGCTCAGCTGAATTCTTCTGTTAGCCTCCCTCTCAAAGTTGTTCTTACCAAAATGCAGAGTATTATCCCTAAACATATTTAAAATATAATTATGTCCCTGTCAACATCAATCAATTATTGACCGAAATAGAACGATGTTTTAAATTCATCTACCGCTAGCCTTAATGTATTTGCAAAGGCAAGGAGGGTCGCAAAATGTAAATAAACTCAGCACGTGCTTAGCTCTGCTCTAGATCCGTTTATTTTCAAGGCTTTTCTCTAAGATTACCCGAGTGGTCGATGGACACCTATATCTACCGTAAAGTATCTATTTAGTGGTTTTTTGGTGCAAGTGGGCCTAACCCTTTGATTTATTAACGTCTCCATCATCATCATTGCCAGCCTTGTTCTACCCACTGCTGAGTATAGACCTCCAACCTTTTGTGCCATGCTTCCCTGGTATGTGCGAGTCTCATCCAGGTCTTCCCCGTGATCTTCTGTAGGTCGTCCACCGTTATTAACATCATAAAACCAGCTAATTTTGTTTAGTTAAAATTCTTCTTGTTTCAACATCACAAAATTGAGAAATGTATTTAACGTTTTACCTATAGCGTACGCTATAGGTAAAACGTTAAATAAATTTAAGGGTCTTGTGAAAAGGTGAATGAACAGCAGTGAACTTTCAGACCTCGTGTTCCTTAAAATGTTTAGGGAAATAATTAAAACCCCAAATTCTATGAAACCACAAGCTAAAACGCAGAGGTGTATCTATAGTAAACCCACATGTCGCGGTTTCATGGGACTTAATCATAACTCAATCCTTTAAATATTTTATTAAAGTATTGAGTTATGATACTCAATCCTTAAATATTTTATTATTGCTATTTTCAATGTTGCTCGGGCCTATTTAATAAAAGTAGAATGAGCTATTTAAGATACTTCTAAATAATTTATTTTCAAATCATTTATTTCCTTTTTCTTTTTCAACTCGTTTTAGCCGGGAATTACGATATTCGATTGTGCTTCTGACAGGAATAATTAAAATGAATGAAAATGTTTGTTTCCCAGAAAAGTTTAAATGGTGTTCCAGGAGTTTTAGACTGTGTTTTAACGTGAACTGAACTGTAACTAAACCACAGAAAGTTGTTCTGAACAGCAGTTTAAGCACATTTTTTATTTACTTTGCTTTTATTTTTTATTATTATATAGCAGCTACCGATGATAAAGTAGTGGTGACCCAGTGGTACCAGCTGCGACTTACAAGTGGTCGTAGGTCTGTTCGAGCCCAGACAAGCGCTTTATTCCTGTAAATTATTTAATTAAAACTGTGAAGGAAAACATTGTAAGGAAACCGGCATGTCCTAAATCCAAAAATTCGAAGACATGTGAGATTTACCAACCCGCACTGGGCCCGCGTAGTGGATTACGGCCCACTCCCTCTCACAAAGAGGCCAGTGTTCCAGCAGCCCCTTTTTATCATATAACATTATTCTCTAGTAAAAAGTGCAAAAACCCATCTATGTTGTCTATGCGTAAAACATTGGGGTTTCGTCGACTCCATCAGTTTTTTTCCAAAAGCGGGAGCGATCAAAACACGTTTATTTGAGGGTTACAAAAGAGTATCGCTTTCTAACAGCCTGGTATTTTGTACCGTGAAATAGATGAAGGGTTTTTGTTGGAAAAGGGGTTACAGTAGTAGATACTGTAATTTATTGGTCAGATTAGTTTTAGAGGCTTTGAAAAAGGATTACGAGATTTAGTACTAGTATTTGATATTGTATTTCAATACCTTATTGAGACTTTTAAGCCTACTTTGAAAGGTCCTTACAATACTAAGGTAATATAGGTTTTGAAAAGGCAGGGTCCCGAGAAGGACACATGTCACAAGGATGGTTTCATCAAGGTGGAGAAAAAGAAGAAGCCTGCTTGTCGGAACCAGTGCGACACCGCGCAGGCAGGACGCAAGATGCTGCTGCGTCCAGCAAACTAAAACAGCAGAATATATAGCTCTACTTTTCACTATTAAAAACCAGTAAACTATCCATTTAATCTTCAAAAGGTCAAAAACTGTTGAAAACAACACAAGACCCTTGCATACCTCGATTCTTACATAAATACATAATATTTACCTGATTCTACCATTGCGTTGTTGAAACATCTATAGTACGTGATAGACCGCCTCTGTGCAATCCACCTGTTTGGATTTCGAACTCATGCATCTATTCATTCATGCATGCCTGGTGAATACAAATACGCATCTGGCTTTCTTATAGCACAATGTGTTGATTTTGTAGGGCACTATATTGCTATCTCTTATTATTAAGAACAGTGGGTCTATTCTGTAAACTCACCGTGAAAACTTAGGTGAAGTGAGCTGTCAATAGTGTCAATCCCTAGCATCAGGTGGAATGACTTCAAACTCACTTCATCTAAGTTTTCACGGTGAGATTTTTTACAGAATAGACCGGTTATTCTTAAATCGGCAGACAGGAATGAAGGAACGAAAAATAGGTTTATTTGTCGTAGAAACATACAAAGAGATAATTAGCTCGAGTAGCTAAACAGAAAAATAAAACAAGATAAGTAACAGAAGTTGCATTTTAGGCTGTGACTTCCTGGTAGATTTTCCGTTTTAAACCATGGCGTTAATATCTTTCATCTCTTCCTTGTTTTGCCTGTTCGTGAAAATATGTTTTTATTTACTTACATATTTGTTTATTTCTTTTTTAGATTACAGCATCATCAGGAAGAAAAATACCTACTAGCGAAAAATGTGTTGGCAAATTCACAAGCAAATTAAAATGGCATCCGAAAAATCTGCAGCACCCGAATTCTTTTCCTTGTTTACTGTTAAAAATTCAGTTCATACAAAACCCCAACCGGGAAATAAAGCTATATTTTTCGAATATATTTCGTCCATATACCAAAAAAGTCGTAAAAACGCAGTTAGAACAAAAATATAGCAAAATAAAAACGCGCGAACCCAGTGGCCGCTGCCAATGTACTTTTAATTGACATATTTTCAAACTTGGAACACGAGGCTGCTATAAATGAAAAAGGATTAAAAAAAAGTTTGAAAGTGTTCCTTTATGCGGTTCGTTTGAGTATTGATTTTTTAATTTGTGGTTTATTCGCAGCCAGCGCAAAAAGCGTGGATTAATTTTGAAACTTTATTGGAAGCAGCGTATTCAATGAATGTATTTTATGTACAGGCGAAAATTTAAAGTTTGCAGGCAGCTATAATTACTTTTTCAGGTTGTGCGTATGTGTCATTGGGTTTTTTAGGAAACTCGCAGTAGCAGATTAGGAGTAGATTAGTGCCCAGTTATTGGTAATAAGCTCGCCCACACATGTTGGACCAAAAATTCCTTTTTTAGAATATGTAAAGTCCTCCAGACTGAATTTCGGCCATGGCGACCAATCCCAGCACAGACCAGCCTTCGGCGCGGGAGATATCATAGTGCACGAGTGTATACGCAGATACAGGTGCACTCTCTCTTCCATCACTCTCATAGTCCGATGGGACGGTAATCCGACACGATCGGAGAGAAATCAGGCGTAGAGCCAACGGCTTAACGTGCTTTCCATCACACCGTCAACTTCCAAACTTCGAGCTGTCACTAAGAAATTTCCATTGAAAAAATCCAATAACACTGCTAGGAATATGTAAGCAGTGAATGTACTACTGCTTGCACCATGTTGATAGTATAAGTACTTAGACTTTGACATAGCATAGCATAGCTTGTCTGAGTGAGTCTTATTTTTTTTAAAACATGGCGCTCGCAATTACCTTGAAAATTATTGTTTGTGTAATGGAAACTTTTTACCGTCAATCTTTTTTATTTTTTAGAGCAAGCATAATTGCGAATGTTCCATACTCAAGGTTGATTCAATATAAATTCCTGCATGAATTAAAAAAAATAATTTTGAATTTAGAAACCGTTATTTACATTCAATATTGGAATACTGCCCAATTTAATGGCGATGGAGCAAACGGTACGATTTGGACTCAAAACCGCATTAGATACATACCAGAAACTAGTTGACGGGTTAATTTAACTTAGAATAACAGGGAAACTGCAGTGTTTCTGTAATATCAAGGTAATATTACTGCGCTGAATGAAAATGAGGTAGTTTCCCAGCTTAAAGTAGGTATGTTTATAGAATATGAACACAGCCAGGTGCGGTGGAAATACGCTTAGTTTTAAGAGGTACCTAATTATAGAGCTCGTCATAAAACCGCAGTACCTACACTTTGTGTGATAAGGTTTTAAGCAAAACTGTATTTAAAAGGATGAGGGGAAGAGGTGTGATGTTCTTCTCGCAATGAATGTTGTTGAACTGTCAAAATGAAAACCATGCCTACTGCTAGAGTGTTATTCAACTATACCGCCTTAAGGCTCCTTCAAACAGGCGCGACACGCGATAAAATCGCGCGCGACACAAAGGCACCGCAAATCGCGCAACGAGCGGTGCCTTTGTGTGGCGCGCGAGTATATCGCGTTGTCGCGCCTGTTTGTAGAAGCCTTTATGCCTTGGCTCGTACGAGGACCAGCGTACCAGCAATGGCTCAAAATATTTACCCACATTTTGAAGTGACAATCAAAAATGTACGTACTGCTTGAGTCATACATTAATGAATGAATGAATGCTTTATTTGCCAGAATATAGATACAGACGCCAGCACATCAAGCTACTACAATCTGTCCAATTTCTTTAATAGATTTTCAACTTTATTGCTAAAACACAAGGTTCAAAGTTGATTGGGAAAATTTGACAGTTTCGGGTAGCTTGATGTGCTGGCGTCTGTACATCGTTTATGCATAGATCATCCTAAAAATCACACAATAACGATCTTATCCGTAGCCTTTTTGTTATTGGTAAGATCATTGCGGTTACGATCTCCAGACGAATTCAATCGATATTTTTATTTTACAAAACATAATATACTTTGGATGTCTAAGTGTTCATACACACGAATGAAACGCATCAAATGCAGAAGTAACTGCAGCCGTCATCGCGTCGACAACATGCCGCTCGTGTAATCGAGCACCGTTCTCAAATTCCAAACAGCACATTGTCGACGGCAGCCGCCGATGCGTCGATAGCGGGCGTCGACGAGTGTCGACGGCTGCAGTTGCCTCTGCCGTTGAAGAGCGTTGCTCGTGTGTATGCATACAAAAAAAATAAAGCTAGAAGGTACCATACCTCGTCGTCGAACGCGTCGGGGTCCGCCATCTTGTGTTAACTGTCACACACTACGTCACTGACGCACTGCGCACACGCACTAGACTTACGTCACATACAACGGATCATTGTATTCACACCACACTTATGTTCCTGAAACAATAGAAAGATAACATTAAATACTTATAGTATCTGCGGTGCTATTCTGTAAAAATCTCACCGTGAAAGCTTAGGTGAAGTGAGCGTAGAGTGAGCTGTCAATAGTGTCAATTCCTAGCAAAAACAAACTCACTTCACCTAAGTTTTCACGGTGAGATTTTTACAGAATCGACCGGCTGTTTATGTATCTTAGCAGCATTTTGAAACTTACAAGATCTTAAAACATATTCAGCAGTTATTTATGAACATTCGCTTCGTTATACTGCACCCGAATTTCGTAACACATTATCAATAACAATCTGAATCATTTTGAAGAATATTGCTAATCCATTAATTCATATATCGAAAAAATTGTCTGCTCAACAACGAAAATAACGCAATGAATGTTGTTGAATTGTCAAAATGAAATCCATTCCTACTGTTAGTGTATTAAGGAATTATTTTGCTGATCATAGCATACTTTTCATATCGACTATATACATTACTAGCTTCTGCCCGTGACTTCGTCCGCGTGAAATTTCTTGTTACTCCGACCCACCCCGTCGCATCGCATCGCCTGCCCGCGCTATTACTTCGTTTTTGCTTAGCGTTCTTTCTGACTTTTTTTCATTTTGCTCGGCTCCTAAAGGTCATAGCGTGTTGTTAAGCCTATAGCCTTCCTCAAGAATTGGGCTATCAAATGCAAAAAGAATTTTTCAAATCCGACTGGCAGTTCCAGAGATTAGCGCGTTTAACCAAACAAACAAACAAACTCTTCAGCTTTATAATATTAGTATAGATAAATACGGGGAAAATGCCTGTTATTATTCTTAATTATTTTATCGTCCATATATTTGAATCACGACTATCACTATTAGATAGCCGTATTCAAATGGCTTAAAACGGCAAAATTAAGTAGTGTGTCAATCTGCTAAACAATAACTTTCCCTGCGTTGTATAGACTGTTACCTACGCAAAAAAGAACGCGAAAATGAAATAGGTGACTCCTTTATTAAAAGTTATTGCAGAGACTTTTGATAAAGAAAATAGCTTCTTCTTTTCTTCAGACCCAACACGCTTTCTTCTTTATGTAGAGGTATTAAAAACATTCAGACCTCGCACAAATTGATGCTTATTAATATTTTGTTTCATTTTAACTTTCATTATTTTTAATATAAAATTTAATAACAGAACTTTTTCATTTGAACTGCTGAGTTCCTTTATTAATATTTTTCTTCCATATTTTTATGTTTTTTTTTTTAAGTACAGACGCCAGCACATCAAGCTACTACAATCTGTAAAATTACTTTAGTAGATTTTCAACTTTAACGCTAAAATAAAAAGGTTCAAAGTTGATTGGGAAAAGACAGTTTTGGTTAGCTTAATACGCTGGCGTCTGAACCTAGACTTGATAGGCTACTTGTTAGGCTAGACTTAATTAGTAATTACGACTCTACGAATTATTAGCAGTTCTTTAAAAAAAAAAGGAATGGTACACGAAGGGTTCCTTACCAACGTCCGTACAATATTAAACTTTACACATTTAATAAGCACGTTTCTTGTATGAAGACCGCATACATTTTTTAATTTATTTTATTTTTATTATTTGTTATTACAGTGGCCATAGTAGTACACACTTTCTGAAAATTTTAAGTGTCTACCCATTACAGTTCAAGAGATACAGCCCTGTGATAGACAAACGGACGGATAGACAACGGAGCCTTAGAAATAGGATCCCGTTGGCGCAGTTTAGGTCAGTCTAAAAACCGATACCTTTTCTGCAAAAAAAAAGAAACAGTTACTTACTTTTAACTTGGTAATCAGTTTTTCAAAGCTAAATACAATTGCTTAGAGATGAAGAAATTAACGAAGGGTTTAAATGATGTCTATGGGAAGGAAGTAGATACAGTCAAGTGGTCGTTTTTCTTCTAATTTTTACCAATATTTAGTGGGAGGGAGGCAAAATTTTTTATTTTTTTTTATTTAAGAAAAATGTTGCCCCACACTAGGAATTTCTCCTGTATTGTGGGCGCGTTTACAAACATTTAAACTCACATACACAAACAGCCAGACCCGGAACAACTACTTGTAGGTCATACAAATATTTGTTCCGTGCAGGATTCGAACCCGCGACACGCAGCGCAGCAGTCAATCGCTTAACCACTGCGCCAACCGTGCCGTCAGAAAAGAAAATGGCGACTAATAAGTTAAAAAGAAAAGCTTGAGCTATACAAGCTTTTATTTTTACTGTAAGTAATTTCATTAACGGCAGATTTCACCATTAAAAGATTTTCTTTCTGTAAGTAGGTTTGCATAAACACTGAGGGGTCCGTGGCTAAGTAATAACAGCCACACAGGTCGATCGATCAGGTTAAGCTACGCTTGCCGCGGTTGGTCCGAGGATGAGTGACCATCTTTACATACCATGACCCCTCCGTGCCTCGGAAAGCACGTAAAGCCGTTGGTCCCGGCTGTCATTCGTGAATCTTTGACAGTCGTTACGGGTAGTCAGAAGCCCGAAAGTCTGACAACCAGTCTTACCAAGGGGTATCGTATTACCCAGTAACTGGGTTGTGGAGGTCAGATAGGCAGTCGCTCCATGTAAAATACTGGTATTCAGCTGCATCCGATTAGACTGGAAGCCGACCCCGACACACTTGGGAAAAGGCTAGGCAGGTGATGTTTGCACAAACACTTTTACACGCCAATCATATTTTAAAACTAGATGAGGTCGGCGTTTCATAACTGACTACTCTGAGAAGAAAGGCTGAAACCAACTCATTGAAACTGAACGCGATCAGCACATCTAAACTACGTTTAAGAGCTGCAGTCAGTGTCAATATTCCACAACAATGAAGACACTGAGACCACGATCAGTTTCATTGGTGAAATTGGCACTTAACTAGGTATTTCAGAATAGGTGACAGAAAATTGAAAATATATGAATAATGAAGACAAACAATTCTGTCACAATATTTTGAATCGTTGTTTTACTTATGTGTCTAGATAATTTAATTATTCTTTGTTTTTGGGTTTGTAAGTGTGCTTTCCAATAAATGAAGTTACATGTTAAGTTTTTTTTTTTGTTAATGCCGACTTTTTTTTTAGTTTCTAGCTAATGGTTGGAGGTCAAGATTTGACGATTTTTGAAGTGAAAACTTATTTAGAGGCGTTGTACACTTTTTTTTTAATGGGTATAAAATGTTAAACTCGCGTCAGGACACGTGACCTGATCGAAAATTCGTAAGACGGATGGCCGTAGCCGGTACCGCGCGTGTTTTGTTTATAAATTTTCACTTCTGTCGGCACTCCCGGAGTGCCACTGTTTTTTTTTTGGCGTTATAACAAACATGTAAAGAAATGAGCCAGTTTATAAAAAAAAACCCGGCCTAGTGTGTGTCGGACTCGCACACAAAGGGTTTCGTACCACAAGGCAAAACAACGCCGAAAAAAGGACGTTTCTTATTATGGAGACGCCCATTTTTTTTTCAGGATGGGAAATCATCAAATGACCCCTCCCGCTCTGGGTGGAGCGGAAGGGAGTGTCGGACTCTTACTGACTAAAACCCACCCGTGTTCCTTCCTTAGCCCTTTATGTTCCGGGCCAGCGGTAACCCTTTCGGACAATCCCGCTGACCCGGCAGGCATGGAGACGCCCTTTAGTTTTAAACTTTAATTATTTTTTTGTTATAGTCGCAGTAAAAATACACACTGTGAAAATTTCTACTGTTTACCTATCACGATTTATGAGATACAACCCGCTAACAGACAAACGGACGGAGAGCGGAGACTTAGTAATAAATAGGGTTCCGTTGAAACCCTCTGGGTGCGAAACCCTAAAAAGTAATAAACTTGAGCAAGTTATTTTGAGGGTACCAAGGGAACAGAAAGCAGGTGGAACCAAAAGCTAGGCAAGCTGTAAAATAAGTTTATTAAAAAAAAACAAACACACTTAACCTACTTAACAAAACAATAACAGCTCATGCATCCGAAAAACATAAAATTAAAACGACCAATCAAAACGCTCTGCTCTCAAAACCACAACCTAAAGCAAATGTGGACAGAATTAATTTAAGAGTTTGCACAACGCTGAGGATTATGAACAAATAAATTTAATTAAAAAGACTTAAGAACACCTATCGTTAAGACCGCCAGTTGGTGGCCCTTGTATAACGGGTTTATGTTAGTAATTTATGTATCCGACTGTACTTAATGTTATTTTTTTGCACTTCTGTAGTTTATGGATTTTTTTAAATTGCGAAATTGACCTGCTCTTGACCTCGATCTCGGCTAGTGGAAAGCGATGGATGAAGTTGTGGTGGCATCTACATCGCCACATGCGAACTACGCATCATATTGACGTCACGAAAAAATCCTGCATCGCGCAAGCAAAGTTTACCGCGCGACTAGCATATATACAATGTCCCGACATCAGTCGTTGGGGAGTAGCCCACCAGATACGACACCCTGACTGGTTGGAGGATCCTCCTTTTTCTATGTAGGATGTATGAACTCTGCACCCTGTTCCTCATACCTCTATAAAGTGGATGATAAAACGAGCAAGCCAGGCATCTTTGTGGACGAGTTTTGATACTTTCGTTTCGGGTTGATTCGGGACATTCTTGGTAGACGTAGGAATTTTTTGTATAAAGAGAGAGCTGGCCAATATAAAATGTCAAAATCTCTTGTTCACCCTGAAAAAAAACTAAATTCAATACGAAACTCTTTAGTGACAGGTCAAAGCATTACCACGATTCGTCCCGTCTGAAAAAAAAATTGTTTTGTAGCCTTCAGCGAACATTAAATGCACATAACTCATAGCAAAAAAAAACATAAACAAATTGATTTACGGGCGTTACCCAGAAAGCCGCAAAGCTTAAATGGGACTGGGCCGGACATGTCTGCCGCATTATAGATGACAAATGGGATAAGAGAACCACCGATTGGGTCCCACTGAACGCACGATGCCATCGCGACAGACCGAGACGAAGTTGGCGGGACGAGCTTGACTCATAGCGAAGGACTGCCAAAAGACAGAATTGTGTGGAAAGGGAGAGAGAGGCCTTTGACCTGCACTGGAGCAATACAGGCTACAGTACCCGGCGATAAATATTGCACATCGACCTTTACCTTTTTTGTATTTTATACAAATAATAAAAATAATTATCAAAAGAAGCAAATCATAATTGTTTTAACAGCTCCTAATAGATACCGGACTGTTTGTATTTCGTGCGACAGAGATAACGCTCTACGAAGCCGAAATTAGCCGATTGTCTCTTTCCAAAGGTCGATGTGCAATATTTATCGCCGGGTACTGTAGTTAGATTAGATATAAATTAATTTAAGTTTACAATTGAATTTAGAACCAACAGCCAAACGGTCAACATTTGCAAATCGGCCCTAAAGTGACAGCTAACACTAGCCGTCATAAACGTCACACATCACTAAAGCGATAACGACTGACAGGGGTACATGGCAGCCAATCAGCTGCCTGGTTGATGACGTGATTGCGAATTACTAGATCAGACATAATAACACACCGCATGTAGTTTGATTGTAAGAATCAAATTAGTGGATGAAAACTATTGGCTGTTTGCTGTATAGGTCACTATGACTGGAGTTAATAATACAGGGTGATGAGATACGTCAGTATCGAAACATCATAAGTAGTTGAAGCTAAAATAGATCCGTACCATCAATATAAAAATGGCGGCTGCAAAAATTTAAATTTTTTTCTTAAATGGTCGTTTTTGTGGTTTTTCAGGGAGCTGAAGCCGATAGTTAGGTTGAAATGGAAATCCAAGATGGTGGCTGCGATTATTTTCAAATGTTTGCAGCCACCTTCTTGGACTTTATTTAGAACTTTTTTCCTGCCGGGGGTCCACCGACAACACACGTTTTTTTTATTTCATTATTCATGTTCACACAGTAAAATAAAAAGGGATACGACATTTGAATACAAAGGATTATTTTATAAGAAATTTCTAGTTAGTTTATACTTATATGCATCCGAAAAAATGAAAAACAACATGATTTATTAACTAGATTTCCCGCGGTTGGACGGCGGCAAATTTAGTTAGGGGCTGGAGCAACAGTTATTAAGTCGAAACTTGAATAAAGTATCACTCTGATCTCGAGTGATACTTGATCATCGATGACAAAGAGGAAAGAGGAAGGAAATTTGTCAAGTACTGAGATTATTTAGATATTTACAAAACAGCTTTGAGCACCGTCTCGATAAACAACTGACGTGAAATTGTTTTCAAACACTACATACTGCATCTTGATGTTTCAGGCTAAATCAAGGAGTCATTCTGCGACAAAGGACCAGCCCCTGATGCCTAAGGGTAATTATATGCCAAAGATGCTTGCGATCGTGGTCACTATCTCGATACCTCGTTGTCGATACTCGCTATTTCTACATGGATGGATGTGCGGTCACGTCGGTTCAGTCACATCTGAAAGCTCAGTTGCCCAGTCCTGTGTTTGTGCTGTACTCTATGTACTCCAGAAGAACAAGCTGAACCGATTTGACCAATCACGAGCCAGATCACATCGATGCTTGCCATCAATCACGATGTAAAAACAAGTGTTTTGTTTTCATGTAGGCATCGAGGTAAGCCCCCAAGCAGAGATTCTGTATCGCAGAGAGTCATCGTTCGGCATATGCGTGTGTGTCTAGTAGCAATTAGCATGCATTTTAGCAATTAGCATGCATTTTTACATGGAGGTGACATCAAGGTAACGAGCTTGCGATCGCAAGATACCGCAGTGAGGCATCTTCGGCCATAGACAAGACACATAGATATCAGAAGTATAACGAATATTTTATGGATCTGAAACATTATGGTGTAATTCTCATATTTGGAGCGATTCATCGCGTGGCGAAAGACAAGCTTTCAAAACAAGCGATGTTGCTATGCATTGGTGATATATTCCGGTCTGATCCCCTGAACCCCCCTCTACCCCCCTCGCTCCCCTGTGGCCTAGTGGTAACGGCCTCGACTTACGAGTTTTACATCGTGGGGTCAAACCCAAAGAGGCCCTTTACTTTCTGAAATTTATTCCATCACCACTACTCTCAAAAAACTGAGGAAAACAACGTGAGGAAACCGGTATATCCTAGAACCAAAAATTCGAAGACATGTGACATCTAACAACCCGCATGGTGGATTACGGCCCATTCCCTATCATAGAGAGGAGGCTTGTGTCCCAGCAGTGGGAACGTTATAGGCTGTTTATATATGATGTTGCTATTCTTTATATTCAACTAGTGATCTGCAATCACTTAACGTTTCTGATATCCTGGTATCATTCTAGTCCGACTCCGACTCGATGGCCCATTCAACATAATTATATTGCAATATTTTTGTGTATCAAATCGCCCAAAACTGTTGTTGCTTTCAGATTTTAATAAATATTTCTCTAGCATTTTTCTGTTTTCGTATATACGTAAATACGTTTTATCAGCTGTGTAGGAATGAAAATAGTAACAAGTCAAAAGTAAGAGGGAAAAAATTAAAATTGAGGTTATGTAGAAAATATCAAACTGCCCTAAATCAGGATTTGAAATGTTCAATTCGAACTAACAAAACTACTAAATAATGTAGGTACATTGGCCACCTAGAAATCCATACAACTTCACTTTGTAAAGGAAGTTTAGAGCTATTCATCAAGCACTTGACGGGTTGACAGGCTTTCAATACAAGCAGCGAGGCTATTCCTCACAGTTAACACAACGTAGTGCTTTACGCTTCTGATGACCTGGTACAGGCCAGCTCTTGGATATACCTAAATTGTATTTTTTAGCTGGATGTAGTCAAAAAATTGAGTATTTTTAATGGATTTGATTAAACAATATTTATGTTGACTGAGAACCAAGTACATAAGGGTTATAGGCCTAGATAATACGTCATCTTCAAAACAACGCACGCAACCTCAAATACAGATGAAGTTGGAAGATCGATTAATCTTGACGGGTTGATAGGTTTTCAATACAAACCTCGAGGTCATTTCTCCTCGCAAACAGACAACACGTATTGAGGTTATATCCTTACATTTCTCATATCCTAGTACTTCGGTCAGATGGCTACCAATGCCAGAAACGACGGAGCGACAACAAATCACATCTCGTCAACATCAGCACAATACAAACAAATCCACTCATCGCTAGTTTGCCCAAATTCAATTTCTGCTGCACAACACTATGGCAAGTTCTAACCCATCTAATGCTCATTTTCTACACAAAGCTGCTTCAAACTCTAAACTATATGGTTAACTTCTCCCCAAAATTCCTTTCTTTCAACTTCCCTCAAAGCGTAAAGTCAATTCAATTCGCCACTATCTCGATATACGATATCATCTCTGAACACGGATGCTAGTTGGAAAACTATTAGCTCGAGGCAAACTTGCCTGATAAACCCAAGTTTAATACTACACTTCTTATCGACCGTCTCATCTTAGCACTAGAGTTCAATTTAGCCTGTTATAGCTGTAGCAAACAAACGTGCCAAGTATATGAAATAATATCGGTTCACAGTCTTTTTAGTGTGCTTTCGAAGTCAAGTCGGTGTTTTTATGAATATTAAAGAATCTAAGACTGCAATGGAGTGGAATTTGGTGCAGCCTTTCGCGTTTTATAAACTTTACGAAGACTTTAATGTAGAAGGCAGTTGATTTCATACAATTCTCGTGAACATTGAACTCAATTTCGATTAACCCAGTTATGAAAAATGCATCGCTCGTTGAAGCTTTTTCATGTGCCTACTTACAGGCATAGCTTTGTCTCAGAACGCAACGCGTTACCGTTGCGTTCTGAGCAAAGCAAAGCACCTGCGACGCTTCTTATCTGGTGGACCTGTAATTTGGGTTGTAAGTTTGACACCCTATTATTTTTATTTATTTTTATGTTTTTACATATCTCTATTATTTTATCGTTTATTTTCAGGTATTATTAACCCATAGTTACAATGCATTGTTGTTAAATTACAATAAATTAAATTAAAATTAAGAGCACAAAATTACACCATTTCAGCATATTAGTGTCTTAGCAGGTACACACAGCGAAATATTACAGACACTATTAGATTAGTACATGCACATAATCGAGTCAAGAAAGATGCCTTGAGTCTCCTCAAGAGCCCGTAAAAATCAGTATAACTGCTCTCAACGAACATGCCATGCAGTCGCACCACCAGGGCAGCTTTAATATACATAGCTCTAAAGGCGTTATTGTATTGTACACGAAGAGTGTTGTCCTATAACATGAAGTCCTAGTAGCTCAAGACCAAGAGGGATATTTTTACACATGGTTGGATACGATATCATCTATTACCAACTAATCACACTACAATTGGCCAATGAATTGACGATCAATTATGTATACGTATAATGAACCAATTATTATAAAATAAGCCTTTTGCGACACACACAGCGTGAATACAAATAGATTGCAAATTAAAAAATTCCTTAGAATACTCCTGTTACGGAATCAGACTGCAGTAAAAACGGCACGACATTTAGTAGTATCTCTCGGAACTTAATATAACTTGGAAAAACTTGTCTCTAAAGATATTAAAACATTTTCCGCGACTGTACGAGCTGTTCAACTAGGGGAAGTAATATGAACTTCTCATATTTTTTTCAAAGTCGGTACCTACTTAAAATCCACATCATCATCTGCTTAGCCTTTTTCCCCGTGTTGGGGTCGGCTTCAAGTCCAACCGTATGCAGCTTAATACCAGTACTTTACATGGAGCGACTGCCTATCTGACCTCCACAACCCAGAACCAACTGGGTAACACGATACGTGCACTTTGGTAACACTGGTTTTGAGACTTTCGGGCTTCTGACGACCTGTAACGACAGTCAAAGATCCAAAACTGACAGTTTCGGTATGACCACCACCGACGGCAAGTGACTTAGCCACGAGCCCCCAACGAGCCACTTAAAACCAACACGGTCAGGAATTTTCTGTAATAATAGTACATTACGATATTAGTGCGTAAAGATGGTTATAACATGCGAGGCGGAATTTCAGCCCGAGCCGAAGGCGAGGGCGTAATTGAGCCGAGCATGTTATAACCAATACGCACGTATATCGTACGACGTTTTTTAACACATTTGCGAGGAAACAGAAAAAAAAAATTTCACAATACAAGTACAAACAAAGAAAAGAAAATTTGAGAAAAATGGCGCGAGAATTATTTTCTGCCGTGGCTGCAGCTGCGTGAAAATGTTGGCAAAGACACTAGAGCATGCAGCCAAGTTTTTAAATTACGGAATAAACTGTTTTTTTTTTTATTTTAAATAAACTCAATCTGTGAATGCACCCAGGGCCGTCTTTACCCGGTGGTGCAAGGGGTGCGCGGCACCCAGGCGCAAGGTCTTAGGGGGCGCAAGCCGATCAGGCCATTACTGATCACTCATTGTAACCACAACGCTCCAGCGCGCTGTAAAGGCTGGCGTCCTTTAGGGACGGATCGGGGCGGGTCGCATTGGAACGGGCCGCGGTTCTGTGATGCTCTTGCGTCCATCTGTACGGGGCGCGGCGGACCGCCTAAGCGGATTTGATCTTACAGACGTGTTTTCGTGCTTGGACTGACATCGCGCTACCATGGACAGCTCAGACGAAGAGATGTTATGGTTTCAAATCCTTCTTGAGGAAGAGCAAAAAAATAAAAAACGACGACGAGTACACAAGGTGTGGGTGCATGATATATGCCAGAAAAGAAATGTATTTGGTGAATACCATCATTTGTTTAACGATTTGAAGAAAGATCCAGTCAAATTCTTCGAGTATTTTCGAATGTGTTTTGGAAAATTTGAAACATTGCTTAATATATTACGTGAAGATTTACAGAAACAACATCCGCCTGCCTGCGTCGACTAGACGGATCGGGGCGGGTCGCAGCGCACCGCCGACAGAAATACGCCTGCTAAGCGATCCGCCAATGCGTTGCCGCCCGCCGCCGCCGCGCTCCGATCCGTCGCTAATAAACGATATTTCATACAAAACATAGCCAGGCGTATTTTTGCGTTGCGATGCGGCCCGACCCGATCCGCCTAGTGGACGCTAGCCTTAACCGCACGTCACCGCCTCGAAAAAATCTTTTGGAAAAAATTGGTGAAAATCATCTTAAAAATGGAAGACAAAAATTAAGTTTGATTTCTTTTTGTTGGCAAGGGGGCGCAAGCTGATTTTCGCACCCCGGCGCCCAATATGATTAAGACGGCCCTGAATGCACCAAAGAGTAATATAAGTAATATGGGTTGGAATGCACACTGTTGCTTTCCCGCCATTTTAATTAACAGCGCGCTAGCACTGCCTACTGACTGGCGCCGCGCGGCGATTAGTTCGAAATTTGAATAGCAACAGCGCGCTGCTCACTAGCTGGAGTCGTGCGGCGGCGATCAGTTCCAAATTCGAAATGGCAAATAATACTGTTATGGAATTTGTATGGACTATAACTTAACTATTTGCTTTGATAACACACGCGTTTTTTATGACCCTCTTTACATATTTAAAACCGGTGGAATTACATCAGCTTTACGAGCAAGGGTGTTAAAAAAATATTAACAAAATCCTTCCTTAGTGGAAAATTCATTACCGGACACTCGGATTATTTAACTTACAAAAATATTTTGATAACGCGACGTAAAACCAAATCCTCTTTCACTGTTAAGTTATTTTATGTTAAAACTAAGCGAAGCACCAGTTTTCACATGATATAAAAATAATATAATCGTAAACAATGGAGAAAACTGCAACTTTGTAAAGTTCGTAGTAATAATTTCAAATTGAACAAAAAGTTTTGCAGGAACAGCTGGTGCAAGTCTTTGAATAAGTATATTCTTTTTTTATCTAAGTATGTTATAATGGAAGTATGTAACTTTAAAGCTTTGGTCAAACATGACCCAAATCTTGCACGGGACGCGAGGCGCGACTTCGTGATGATCAAGAACTCACGCAATGGACTATTCGTGCCAGTTTGAACACCTCTATCATATGCATGTTAATTGAAACAATCGGCGCGTGCGAATGTTCGCATCCCGCGCGGGATTTGTTTCTCTTTGACCAGAGCTTTGTCACAGGATATTATAATATCGAAAGAGCTGTAACCGATTCGTGCGCGGCGCAACGAATTGATGAAAACCATGAAATACAGTTGCGTAATTCCATGCACAATAAACCGGTCATAAGTGAACTAATAACCCATTAAAATTCTGTTGTGGTACTAAACACGAGCCCTCGCCTCCAGATTTGGAACATAGGTACAGTTGTTCCGAATCGGGATTCGAGCCCGGAACTCAGCTTGGCAAGTAGCCAATCTGTCATTTGAGTCTTTAACTATCGACAAGATCAAAGACAATGTGTGTTTTTTGTTATCTCACACACATCTATAGATCAAAGAATTGTGTAACATTCAGTATGATAAAATGAGGCTGCCTCTCTGGTTAAAGAGGTAAGATCAAAAGAAGGGAGATCCCCTCCCAATTTCACCCTTAAAGCGGCACTCTAAAGTCTTTTGAAAGTTTCCTTTCGAAAACAAAAGAGACGTTTCAACCATCTTTTCTATTAATAAACTAAGCCAAAATAGGCACACATTCAGTCGAAAACAATTGGTACCAACTACCAGGCTAGCATAACGCCACAAGATATCGAACAGGTACAAAGCGTCCTTCACAATACACGAACTAGACAAAAGACAGTTGCGAAATGAATTTCCCTCATCACGGACGCCGCAGTTTGGTGCCACAAACTTGCTGGTCGATCACAATAGACCTTAACTTCTGGTGCCCTCATTATACGAACGACATTGTTCGAGACTTCGGAACACCGAGGACTGTCCATAGTAACTTGTTCATAAACTTTGGCGATGCGTAAACAATTAAAAAGTTTGTTTTATATTTGGTTGGCCCGTAGGGTAAAAGTGAAGACCATTGAAAAATATCTAAAGAAAAATATGACTTCAGGAAGCAATAAAAAAAATAAGTTTAAAAACTAAAACCCGACTACTGAAAAGGATGAAACAAGCCTGTAGTCGCATTCTACCATAGTTTATAAGTATGTTAGTACAGCGGCAAGCGACCACGGAAAGATTTGGGTTTTAGTTTTTGAAGAGCAGAGCTGAGCCGTTTAATATTTTTATATTTAATTTTGATTGTTTTACGTGTACCTAAGTAATATACCAAACTTATGATACATAAATATGTTTGGCTCAAATCTGTGGCGTGATTTTATAGAAATTATTCCTAATTATTGAGAGTGCATGCAAGCAAAGCCGTGAGCAACAGCTAGAGGGCGCCATATTCAATTTAATTTGACATCACATAACCTATAACCAACAGACAATCAAGACGCTTCTAACGATACCTCATTTGTCAATATGACAAGTAGTTTAGAAGTTATGAGGGAACAGATAAACATACATACCGGTCAAAATCATAACTCTCCTTTTTGCTTCGCCGTAGTCGGGTAACAATGGGGTTTAGTGGTAGGAAAACAACAAAAGAATGCAATATCACTAAAAAAGGGTTACATTTTTTGCCTAATAGCACACAAAGTTGACAATAGACTCTCGCATATTGCACAGTTCAACCCCCGTCAGCATATCGAAATACTCGAACTACTCTACATTCTCAAATCGCAATTACGTCACTCTGCTTCGAGTCCAGACTTGTCAACTATGTTCTAATGAAGGCGCGTTAGTGATATGAGGTGAAAAGTCGTAAATGTAGGGGACAGGCAGGGGTAGCCAACATTAGGATGCGTTGTTTACCGATTACGTTAGGAATCATCTTTGTTGGTCGTCAATTGTTTCGACGCGATCGGTAGCTTACGACTTTTTCACAGTTTTTATGATATTTTGAAGAAAATATTAGTGGCAATGTTGGGCCAGATCGAATCCGAAGCCCTTAATGGTTCGACATTTAAGCGACATTAGATGAATGACCAAAAAAAAACTTGAAACGTTGACGTCGTCGGTAGAAACCATTGACATATAAATGATGGTCTTTAGTCACACACACCCCATCATCCTCCAAATAGTATGAGATTTCGCCAATGTCGGTACCTAATCAGCAAAAGCCTAGTAATTTGGCCTCTATTTTATTCTACTGTCACTAAGGAGAAAGAAAATCCCAAGCTTAGTACCAGGATGTCATAATCCCTAGAGCAGTAAGGTAATGAATAGCTGACGTTGCATGATTACAAACTTGGAAGATGAATGATAAGCTCAAAATTATTAATTCTTTAGTTACTAATCGATCATATAGTTATGAAATGGATCTATCTATTCGCTTTTTTTAATAAAAATCCACGCCTTTCTCCTTACAACCTTGATGGCTTTTATAATGAGTGAGCGATGTTGGCACAGTGGCACAGCGTGATTTATCGACGCGAAGACACCGCGAAAATGTCTCTAAGAAGCTCCTAACCGTCTTTGTTTGCCTGGTACAAATTGATCGGTTTTGATGGCATGGTCTATGTTTATTGTGTATTATTGACCATTATTAAATGGATATGATTGGCGACTCCTTTAAAGCCATGATTTGTAAAAAAAAACATTGATAATGCCATAATCACCACTCTTGTGTGGCAGCAGGACATCAGCAGGAGAGAGGAAACTATATACATCTTCTATGCCATGTAATGGCTTTAAATTTAACAGCTTAATTAATATAACGCCAATCAATTGAAAAATAATTAGTACCATATTCCAAATGGCGTATTTTAAGTACATCGATTCAAAACAAATCGTCTTTTCCGTCATCATTTTCCATAAACATTTACACGGTTGCAGCCCAGCCAAACGTATTAGTAAACAACTAGCTCAAAATAGCTTACCATCTATCAACCGGTCATTGTAAATCACGTTGTCAAAACAATCAACATTGTTCTTCCACTTTAGCCATTAAACAGTAGTTCGGGAGCACAAATGGCTGTGATAATCGAATGAGAACGAACAAGGAACTACGAATGGTCTTCGTTCACTCAACCCATTCATTTTATGGGTTTGTTTTATTTGTGGTCAGTTTCTGAACGACTTACCAGTTTTTTTTATTGTCTTATCTTCTCAAACTTTAGTATTCCACAGCAATATATTTTCTAAAAATTTCGTACTTTCTTTCTCCATTAGGGGAGAAGCGTCAGGTTAGGCTGTTTCTTGCGGTTTTACAATATGCAGGTCAGTGCCAGGTTGTATATTGAAAAAAAGATGACTCGTACATTTTCAGGACAAACTGACATCTCATTGTACGAAAAGTCTACCAATGCGAAGTCAGCTAAAACAGGAAATGGCTTAATGTGTCGTCGTGTGTACCTATAGATTTAATTTTAAAATATATTCATTTAAACTTTTCGCACAAAAAGGTATAAAGGCGGATTTAATGCCTTAGGCATTCTCTACGACTGGTAGAGAATGCTTAAGGCATTAAGTCTGCTTTTGTAAAACCAAGGGTGGTGCAGAGATTAAATGGCAGGTGCTTTGGTTGAGGGGAACAATGATAAAAAAAAAAACTATTAAAACTAGGTACACAAATACATAAATAGGTTATATACACATAAATACTATTTACTATAATATATAAGGTCCCATTAAAATAGATGGACAAACTTTTAGAAATCATTCAGACCACCAAAATAAGGACGATGGTAAAAAAATATATAGATAAGAAAAAACACATAGATACTTACAAGAAAAATAATCAGCTAAGGAAAATATACTGGCAATTTATTATTTTAGGTCAAAATAAAATCACTTTAATCAGTGTTTTTTTTTTGCTTGGATATCTTTAGTTAGACGTATTGAGCACTGTGTTAAAGTTTGTCCATCTATTTTAATGGGACCCTGTATATAATATATGCATAGCATTTTCATCGATCATACAGGTTCAGGTGTCCTATCGTATAAATTTGGATGCTTCGGTATTGTGGGCTATTTTTATACATGTCTACTCTAGATACTGGTAGAATTAACTTAGATCGCGCATTCACATAAATTGAACTAAGAATAGAAGCCACGTCGCCGTGTCGCGCCTGTTTGTAGGAACCTTTATTTGTGCTGGTTACTTGGTTAGCAAAAGCATAGTCAGTTTGTAATATCCCACTGCTGGGACACAGGCCTCCTCTCTGAAAGAGGAAATGGGACGTTATCCATCACGCGGGTCCAGTGCCGGTTGCTAGATGTCACAAGTCTTCGAATTTTTGGTTCTAGGACATGCCGGTTTCCTCACGGTGTTTTCATTCACCATTTTGAGAGCAGTGGTGATGAAATAATCTACATAAAGTAAAGCGCCTGTTTGGTTCGAACCCACCATCTACAAACACGTAAGTCGCGACTGTTACCACTGGGCCACCATCTTGTATTTATAAGTGAAAGACGCTTATTTCTGAGCAACGGATTGTCTTTGTATCGACCGGTTGCGGCCTTTATCTCTTGTCTCGTCAATATTCATCTGGAAAAACAAATCAATCTTTATTTCTCACTTTGATTTATTATCTTTGTGGAGGTCGTATTTAACTGATATTCGTCGCCATCGGGTGCTAGCCCGTACAAGAAGATTGTAGACACAATCCATAATCAATACTAATTAGCTTCTGCCCGCGACTTTGTCCGCGTAAAATTTCACCCTCTTAGGGATGGAATTTCGAAAAACCCTTTCTTAGTCAAACTCAAACTCAAAGCATTTATCGGTCGGTCAGTCAGAAAATATGAAGCTAGTTGCCCTAGCCCTAGCTAGCTCTAGCTAGTGGATATCTACTCTTCACAAAGAACACACCCTCCAAATTTAGGACCAGCGGTTTAGGCTCTGCGTTGATATATCAGTCATTCAGGACTTAGAACTTTATATCTATACTAATAATACAGCGGTAGAATTCGTTTGTTTGTTTCAACGCTAATCTCTGGAAGAACCAGTCGTTTTTCAAAAAATCTTTTTGCATTTGATAGCCCAACTCTTGAGGGAGGCTATAGGCTATTTAACATTACGCTAGAACCCTTAGGGGCCGAGCAAAAAGAACGAAAGTCAGAAAGAACGCTAAGTAAAAACGAAGTAACAGCGCGGACGGGCGATGCGATGTGACAATTTTTTCCGGTCGGATCCCCTGCTAGATAGTCTTATGTTTTAAATTCTGTCTTATCCACTATAACTAGGTCTGATCCCCTTACTCCTTTTGACACGTAAGTACAGTCAAGAGAAAAATAGTTGTTCATGTAAAAAATATTTCTTCGAGATGGGATTTTTTTTTCAGGATGGGTAGTCATCAATTGACCCTCCTGCTCTGAGTGGAGCGGAAGGGAGTGTCAGACTCTTACTGACTAAAACCCACCCGTGTTCCTTTCGGACAATCCCGCTGACCTTCGGGATGGGTCGGGGGAACATGAAATTTCACGCGGAAGAAGTCCCGGGGCAGTAGAAAAATAAAAAATATTACAGGTACACCCAAGATTACCCATTATAGACTACGTGAAAACTCGCACTATGAAAACACCCTTTGAAAAAAATTCCAACATCCCTCGGCACTGAAACCGACATTGCAATTAATTCAGCTAAACGCACCGAACGCGCAGCCCAAAGCCTCATATCCGTATAGAACGCTAATTAAATTTAAATATTCACCGCGAGTGTGTTAATCCACCGCCGTGCAAGTTAATAACCCACCAACTCACCCGTAGGTCCGTACTTAGTGGCCGGAATTCGGTGCCAGTGCACCGAATCTTGGCACCAAGTCTACAAAGTTTTAAACTGCGACCAAGTTGGTTGTGATCATTAAGTTAACCATTATCAGGTAGCAAATTGTTCTTTGAAGTGTGGCAGGAAAAGATAGATGTTGGCAAGGCGTTTAAAACGTTTTTGTGGAATGCATCTTGTTCACGTGAAGCGTTTAAAGGCGAACAGGGGCCGTATTACGAAGTATTAGTAATATCATGATTTGAGTGCGAAAAAAGAATAGTTCCGTCTCTCTCTCACACTGGAATCATGATGGCATTAAACCGGCATAATACGGCACCTAGGCGGTTCATACGCCCTGACGATGTATGCTAATTGCACAACTTCAACTGATTTTGCGAAAATTATGAACATACAAGCAGTCAGGATCGGACCCTGTAGAATCCCAGCTGTAAGCAATGTTCACTCTGCTGTTGTTGTTTTCATAAATTGATAACCAAATAAATCTAAAAAAAGAAAGAAAGAAATATATTTATATACACTAGGTATTTAAACATGACGCAACGACAAAACACAAATACAAAACAAGAACAAGTTCTTGAAAAAATATGTGTCACATCCTCGCAAAACGGACTCACTACAGAAAATGGCATAAGCGTCATAGTCATCTACCATGGGATCAAGTAACATGGGACAAGAGCACACGTTTTCTTCATCCATTCTCCCCTGTCAACCGTCACGCTATTATTCACTCCCCTCATCTTTTCTTTGGCTTTCCTTTCCCTTTCCATCCATCAACATTTATATTCATCACTCCTTTAGTCACAAGCGTTTCCTCTCTCCTCATTACATGCCCATACCTAGCCAAACAATTTCCTTTCAACTATTCTATCACTGACGCCACTTTCAAACTTCCCATTATATACTCATTTCTAACTTTAGCTTTCGTCACTACACACATCCATCTCAACGTTCTCATATCCGCTGCATTAGCATAATACTAGTTATTACGTTCAAAAGCCATTGGCTGTTATTTGAATACTAAAGCCGTACCAGGTAAGGTCACATTATTCACAAGGAAACGTTTTAAAATCCAGTAAAATCCACTCTCATTCTAATTTACATACTCGAATGGACTCAAGAAAATGAGCGTGAAAATAATGATATTAGAATAAAAATGGACTATATATTATGAAGCTAGTTGGACGGTTAGGAGTAAGCTGTTCAATGGATAGCAGTGGGGCTTAGGGCACAGTCTCCTCTGCATACAGCATGTTGCCTAACGACGCGTCAAGGTGCTTGCTACGGATGCTCACTAAAATTACAAAAATTTAATTAAATGTAGGGATTGACACATTTGACAGTTCACTCCAAGCTAACTTCGCTGTCATTCGTGTCATTCCTTAGCATCAGGTGGAATGACAGCTCCTTTCAAGCTCACTTCACCTAAATTGACCGGCAGGAAAGTTACGTTGCTCAAAACCAATTCATAATTCATTACACATTTTAAGCATCCTAAAACAAGTACAGACACGGCCTTAATTCCAATACACTTCCAAAGACAGAATCAAATTACCAGCAGCATTCTATAAAACAATTGCAACCGACTCAAACAAAGGAATACAAACAATAGTGTCACCTAACAAACTGCACCCTTTGTTGCCAACACTAATTGAATAATTATCAATTGTGTATCAATATCTATATACCTATTGTGTATCAATTTTAATTAATCTTCCCACGAAGACATGTTTATCTTTAATTAAACAGATATATTCATTTGTGGGCTTAGGACTAATTATGGAATGTTTGCATCTATAATTATAACGTGATTCAATGTTTATTGTGCGTTAAAATGGAGGTGGAATGGTGATGGTGGTTGGTGTAAAGCCGAATTCATACTGCTATGTTGTGTCGTGTCGTGACGTCTTCTGACGCAGTGTTAGCCAATCAAAACTCGTTGTAATTTGACGTAGTCCTGAACAGATTCGTTGGATTGATGTATCCCGAGTCACAACACAACACAGTAATGTGGCTTAAGGAGTGTGTAAGGATCGTCGACATATCGGCTGACGTTTTTACCGTCTTACTTTACTTTTTTTAGCGTTTGGACAAAAACATGGTATGAAAGATGAACGAAGTAGAAGCCTACCGGAGAAATTTCTGTGCCATAGATTTCTACTCACTAATATCACAGAAAGGTTAGGAGCGTAGTACTTGAAACCGGCTTATTTACTGCGACCAACTGTGAGCAAAGCCAGGAAAGTTAAAAAGAGCTATTTATTTTCAGCTCTGTCTCTAGGATACTAGCGCAACTGCGATTCCTCTAGTGTAGTAAAACGGTGGGATGGTAACAAGCTTGTTTTTCATCCAACAACACAAAAAAGGCCATACATTGACCCTATCGATGATGTTCTTCAAAAAGGTCAGGAGCGTAGTACTCGTATAGAGGTTTGAGGAACAGGGTGTAAAGTTCACTCATACTCTATAGAATGGGAGGATCCTACGACCAGACGGGTGTTGTGTCTGGCGGGCAACTGCCCCATGATTCATGTCGGGTCGTTGTATCTATGCTAGTTGCGCGGTAAACTCTGCTTGCGAGATGCAGGATTTTGCGTGACATCAGTATGACGCGTTGTTCTCATGTGTCGTTGTAGATACCGCTACACTCGCAGCCGGCGTGCGTGTATGACCAGATGTATGAACGTGAACGAACGTGAAGCAAAAGGAGTATGCAAGGATCGTAGCAGGTGGCGGTTTGAAGTTTCTGCCTACCACATGGAAGAAGGCATGACTTTAAGTATCTATGTATGTGTGTGTATGTAAATGGAGCTCCCTGAATCTATAAGTAGTCTCGGGTACCTTTTCTGACCCTACATAATGTATATAGGTAAATTCTATTCAAACTTATGTATCAAATTAATACTATTTCAAGTTAAACAAATATCAACTTTATTTTAATAGGAATTAAGTTGATTTCAGAGTAACTAGCACTATTGAAAAAGTCATAAAAATGTTTAAAATTGTAGCGTAAACTGAACTCATATTTGTTTACATTTTTAGCAAATAAACCGCGAATGCAGATTAGGTACCTTAATTGTTAAAAGATTTCCTTGAAAATTTAAGTAAAAGTCACCTAATAATATCGTCATGCGTTTTGCAGACGCAGGAAGAGAGAAGCAAACGTCTACTTAGCTAAGTTCATATTACATTATTAGCAATACAACTCTTTTAATTAGAATTGGCCATTTGAGGCCAATTCTATAATAATTCTATAAATGTTTATTTGTTACGGTCGCGAATTATATTTTAATAAACACCCTGCCACTGACCGCAAAAATCATAAGAAAATTGGAATATAGCGGGCTACCTTAGCGCTTCGCTCTTACAAGGGTAAATATCTGTGCGTTCCTGGGATTAATAAAAACAAACTTGTACGGTCGGAGGACCACTATTAGAGACGAAGTTCCTGACGCGATACTCGCTCACATGAACACAGTCTAAATAACACAGAATAAATAATAGATAATAATAGAGAGAGAGAGATATATAGAGAGAGAAACTCACAAGGAGGGGGCATAACGCTTTTTCCTTACTTGACGATTTCTATCAGTCAAGTCCTACCGAAAGCCGCGTTAAGAAGCTTCGTTCTAAAAAATCTGGAGGCTCCTTCTCTTGAAGAAGCTGTTACGTCATAAAGTCGATATTGTACCGATAACGTAACTTTCTTACCAACAACAACCAAATATCTATTTGCGTTTACCCAAGCAGAACGTACCAGATAAAGTTACGTTACACTTCAACGCATTAATTCACGCTTTGTATTGTACTTATTAGTAAATAAAGACTAGAAGGTTTACGTTAAAATTATTCATGAAATAGTTTCGGTTTACTAAATGGGTGGTGGGTGTTAGAAATTGTATTACAATTAACTTAATATTAGACAAATAGTGGAGTAAAGTATCTACAATGAAATTAAATTGTTTAGGTATTCTGTATATCGGAATCACTTTTACACGTCATATTAAAATAAAAGCTAGATGCTGTTACTAATTGGATTGAAATCCCTGAGAAGCAATGTCGAAACAAACTCAGGAGTCAAAATCTATTTTAAAGTCCAGTCAAAATCTTGGTCAGAGCATGTGAGGACCAAGTTCTCAACCTTATTTTGTCCACCGCCCACTTTGAGTTTTCTTCTTCCAGAGCCCCAATTTTTTTTACTTACCACCTTTCGCGGTTTGAGACAGCTGTTGGCACGATTATATTATATTTAAACGTAAAATATTATAGAGTTGTAAGATAGGAATTAAATTATTGCATAACTTGCGTCATAATAATGCGTATATGTTACGTAAGGCATGTTCTCCCGCCCACCGTAGATGCGGGCCTGTGGACGGAGAGTAATGGGTAGCTCACCGTCCGATCAAGACCAGGCCCGTGCCGGACGGCGCGGCGCGTAGGTACGTGTTCCACGCGCGCCTCAAAGAGTTGTCAGCATCAACCGAAGGGGCCCGTCAGGGCCGAAGCCTGCCGGGTCAGCGGGATTGTCCGAAAGGGTTACCGATGGCCCGGAACATAAAGTGCTAAGGAAGGAACACGGGTGGGTTTTAGTCAGTAAGAGTCTGACACTCCCTTCCGCTCCACCCAGAGCGGGGTCATTTGACGATTTCCCAACCTCAAAAAAAAAATGCATGTTTAGTTAAACTGACCTAAAATAAAAACTTTTAGACATATAATTCAAATCCCGTGTACAATAAATAAAAAATAAAATAACCTTATCAAAGTCAACATGAAACCTAACCCAGATATTAAATGTAGCCTGAAAACATGCTATTCCTAACCTAGCTGTACTACGAAATATTACACCACCACTACAATACCAAAAAAACTGTAATTACTCATATTAATTCTTCTCATTAGTTGTATTCCCACCTGCGTTTTCATTTCAAATTACTATAGAAATATCCCTATGAAAGGAAAATAAACCTTAAATTGTAGTAATAGAGTTACATTTTGCTTGTATCAATTTGCCAGGGTCGAATTAAAGCACGCTAATTAATAATTTGGTTTCGTCGATAGATGAAAAAGCCTGACTGTTAAATTGGATTTCGGAATATTTGGACCAAAATGATGTACTTTGACTAGCAATAGAAAGCCAGGCTTTCAAGTTTTTTAATACAGGTCAATTTAAACATCAATTTAATTTTTCTATTATTTGAATTGATAAAGTATTTACTAGTGTCCGGCCGAAACACGATTTTCAGCCAAAATCGAAACCGTAACTGAACCTTCGGTTCCTCTTCTAGTTTCGACCAAAACCGTATCTTATGAAATAATTTGACTAAGGGCTACCCAAAGAATAAAAATAATTTTGCCAGAAACCAAAACTGCGGCCGAAACCTGATTTTTTGCCCGAAACTGGCCGAAACCGAAACCGAACGAAGGTCCGGTTTCCGAAGAGTCGGATACTATATTTACTGATCAGAAAGAAGAGACAACGACTCGCATCTGATTACCAGTTCGTGATTTGAAATTAATTATAGTTTCTCAGAGCCCAACAAGGTAAACATACGTACATAGAAGGTAGTTCAAAACTTGATACTTAAAAATATTATATGACTACTAAAATATCTCTTATCAACTCGTATGTAGCCTTTCAAGATATGTTTCTGTCAGATGTTTTGTTGGCATCGAGCCTAACTTTTATCTTGCTCTCATGTTTTTGACACTATCATAATTATCTTTGTACATTCTATATTAAAATGTCTTGCTAAAAATTGGAGTCCGTGAGGGAGGTATACTGGGACCTGCAACATTCCCGATCACGAACAACATAAATTAAAATTTCAATGTAAAATTATTACTAATGACCGACCGAAAGTTCGATTTCGGTTTCGGTTTCGGCTAGTTTCGGCCTTAGTTTCGGTTTCGGCCAGGAAATGGCCGAAACTTTCGGCCGCGCCGAAACTTGTACATATGTTTAAGTAAGTTTCGGTTTCGGTCGAAACTAAAAGCAAGGCTGAAAGTTCGGTTTCGGTTTCGGCTGAAAAACCTGTTTCGGTCGGACACTAATTATTACAATCCAGTATAATGTACTAGACATTACATAACATCACACCTGATTTAACCTAAGGGTTGGGCAGAAGTGTGCCTTGATAGTACACCCATTTCACCAGTTATGTTTAAGTCCCATGTAATGGGGGGCACGCCTACTCTAGGGAAGACGGTGGCATAGTGGTCACGTGCTGCCGTGCATAGCGAGATTCAGTGGAGGCCCCTTCACAGTCTCCCCAGGGATGTGCCTTACAGGCGTTGCACGGGGTGTTCCGGAATTGGTCTTTAAGAGGAACCGGGACCACCCCTATGTGCTGATGGTGATCAGTTATATTTAAGTCCCATGTAATAGGGAGCGCGCCTATTGCCCACAACTGGGCACAAATCCAGTTTGCTACTGTGAAATACCAGATAGAAAAACCCAATAATACTTTGCCTGACTTGGGAGTCGAACCCAGGACCTCATGCTCAGATGTAGCGCCTGCGACCACTAAACCAACGAGGCAGCTCTTTAAGTCATCATATCATGAGAGAGAAATAAATAAACTATTATTATTATAATAATAAGTTTATTTATTATAATAATAATAAATATTTATTTATTTATTTAATACTTCAAGCACATAAATGTACAGAGGCGGACTTAATGCCATAGGCATATTCTACCAGTCAACCTTTGGGTGATGCAGAGACAAACAGTGGTAGGTGCAATCAGACCATTGTGGAATAAATATTGTAAATATAAAGATAGGCATAAACCTATTAAAACTGAATATAATATATACCTAATTACATATAAATATATTACAAATAAATATACATAAATACATAAATAAACTTAAAAGAAATAAGACAAAAAAAATAAACTTATGGAATTAATTAATTCATTATTATTTCCTTTATTTAACTGCATACATATAAATTATATTTTTAAAAATTAGTATAAAAAAAATATAAAAGCATTTAAACATATAAAAAGTAGTAGTCCACCGGTATCGGGAACAGGGTCCAAGCTACCGGCGGTCAGGGCTCCAGAGACAGGAACCTCCTAACAATGCGGGCCGTGTCCAGAAGTACCACTTTCTGGATCAAGCAATAATTCATTATTATTATTATTCATCATCATCATCAGTAGGTCTCTCTGTAGGTCAATTCTCTTTTAAAACGTTCAAAATCCAGTCGTAGTCTCATCTCGGCGACAAACAAATGTCAAAAACTTGTCAAAATGTCGGGAAATTAGAGGTATTTTTGACAGATTGAGACTGAGATCAGACTGCGAACGTTTTTAAAATTACGAGAATTGCCCCCTTTTTTTCAGGATTGGAAATCAT
Organism: Luperina testacea; assembly: GCA_927399505.1. Classification (NCBI taxonomy): domain Eukaryota; kingdom Metazoa; phylum Arthropoda; class Insecta; order Lepidoptera; family Noctuidae; genus Luperina; species Luperina testacea. Next base: position 5,568,623 of record OV656777.1, on the reverse strand, counting down.
CAAATGACCCCTCCCGCTCTGGGTGGAGCGGAAGGGAGTGTCAGACTCTTACTGACTAAAACCCACCCGTGTTCCTTCCTTAGCCCTTTATGTTCCGGGCCAGCGGTAACCCTTTCGGACAATCCCGCTGACCGAGAATTGCCCCTTTGATAACTAGTATTGATAATTTAATGACGAACAAAATACCAGCAATGGTTTTACATTTTTATATCGGGTACAAAGGTTGGTGACAATGTTGGAGCCAAATATGCCCAATGTTGCCATCAACCTTTGTACCCAATATACAAATGTAACACAATTTCCATGACCCGTCGAGTTTCAATTAGGTTTCAGGTGGAGACCATCGCGTGTTCCAATCCATTGTTTTTAAATAATTAAGGCGTAATCTGTGAGGAAATCGACAATTACAGTCCTTTGTCTAAATAATGGAGTGTTCGAGGTAGACCAGAGCGACACCACCTTCGCTCTGGTCATGTTGGCCCTGCAAACGTCATGGCGTTTGCAGGGCCAACATGACCAGAGATCGCACAAGACATGGTTTGGAAGAAAAACGGAGAGTCGTTTGCCCAGCAGTGGGACACAATATAGGTTAACAAAAAAACAATACATATATATATAACAGAGAAGGTATAGTGTGTGTCGTTATTATCAGCCATATTTTAACTATTGTGGGCGTACTATGGGTATGTGTTGGTTATTGCGCTATAGAAAAACCGTTCTGCAATTCAAATCAGATTGTAATTTCACGAACAATTTAATCACATTAGCAAATTACACACTGTAGGTACACGACGCAACCAGATACGGAACGCGGGACAGTTTCTGAGCACATGTTGTCCGTACGATGTCCAAATGTTCAAGAGCCAGTGTCCAAGAGACCTCTACATCGTTCTGTCGAGCTGTTTTCTAAACCCCACGAACTCAGGCCAGACTCTGTCAAGCGCCACCAGATGGCGCTAGCGTTCCGTATAATCAAATAAATGACCGGATGCTACACATATATATATAAGTTATCAATTTTGGTAATTATTACGGAACCTTAAAAACTTTAAAGAATATCGCTTCCTAAAGGGTTCAGCTTCCAAATAAATCACACACAACTTCTGAATCGGTCCATCTGGTTTCCATACACAAATTTCTAAAAAGAGCTTTGTCCGCATAATATTACGCCTTTAAGATGGGTCTCGCACAAATCATAAATATTTGCTACGGAACCCACTTTACATAATCCGACGCTCAAGTCGATAGATCACACAGTGATTTTGAATATATTAAAGGAAAATGGAGTCTAATACATAGGAATATTTGTTGGTTTTAGTTTGCAAATAGTCGAAATTGTGGATTAGGTTCATCCCTTTTTGGGGTTCTGGTGTATTCTCTTAAGATGCTTACACAATTTTTTACAAATTGTGTATACACAGGTCTCCTCTTGCCACAGGCCTCCTCTTGCCACAGGCCTTCTCTTGCCACAGGCCTTCTCTTGCCACAGGCCTCTTGCCACAGGCTTCCAGGCCACACAGTCCTCTATTTTGTACAAATTGTGTACACAACGTTACAAGGATCTTTTGGCGCGTGGCCAAAATAGTAACTAATGCCGCCATTTTGGTTTTAAATACAATTTCTGTGACAATTCGACAATCAATGTTTACTATAAAACAAAAATAGTCTTCCAGGCCGAAATTCGGCAATGGCAGCCAATCTCAACGGAGACTAGCATCAGCTAAGTAGCTATCTACGTGGGAGATATTATAGTGCACAAGTGTGTGCGGAGACACAGGTGCACTCCCTCTTCCTTCACTCTCATAGTACGATGGGACGGCAATCAGACACGACCGGAGAAATCAGGCACAAGACCAACGGCTTAATGTGCTTTTCGAGCCACGGAGGTATCACACCCAACTCCAAACTCCGAGTTGTTACTTTCTTTCTTTTGTTTACCTACAAAGCACCCCTGTCAATGTCATTCAAGCGCCTAAGGCCGGCCGTACACGGACAGATTGAAGCAGCCAGTATCGACTGCTTCAAGCTGCGACTGCATAGCAAACTTCAAGTCTTCTAGTTACACATATACAAGGAAAAGCTCGAGCAGTTGCGACTGATTCGGGCGGTCGGCAGCGCGGTGAAATTTCTTCGTGCGCTCAAACAGCGGTTGACTACCCGAGCAGTCTGTGTATGTTGATATATATATATATATTACATATTTATATTTGTTATTTTGCCGCAAATAAACGTATTTTCTTTCTTTTTTCTTGATCACTGGCTTACTGCTTGACCAGTCCGTGTATGATGGGCCTTAAGGTCTTTGTAGAACTCATACATTATCAACACTCGAAGAGGCGCATACAAGAAAGAAAAAAACTAAAGAAGGTTAAAAGTGCGCCGTAGCCTCTTTGCTACGCCGTAGCTGGTCCGCTACGCTAGCTACGTCGTAGCATATACTGCTACCGTTTTGTTTTTAATTATTCATGGACTTTTAGTCGGCTGTCTTAACAAAGGGTTTTTGGTTTGGTTTTACGATGAGTGTCAGATAGAATAAAAAATATTTTTTTATTGTTACAAAAAAATGGCATTCGAAAGATTCGAAAAAAAAATGAAATACGAAAGTATATCAGTTTCTAAGCCTAATTAATTTTGTAGAACAATTATATTTAGACCAAAATCACGTCAATCCGTGCGTGCATCTACACTAGATTCTAAACACGAATTGCGTGTGATATTATATACAAATATAATTTATTTTTGTTAAAATCTAGGTTATATTATATTAAAATGACCTATAAAAGGCAGTTAACGAACTTTGTACCTAATGAACTACTTAATTTTCTTATGCCCTAAAATAATAAAACGTAAAAACTCTCACTTGGGGATTCCAAGATTAGCCCATTGTTTTTTCTAGTACAGTATAATCTTGTGGAACACAACGTAACATGCTTATTTTCTGCATTTTCATTCTAAAATAAAATAAATAACCAAACAAACTATGAGAGCGCCACTGCGCGGTCGGTGTCGTCTTAAGTGAGAAAATACGATATGACGGGTTTTTTTATTTGGCTCTATTTTTATTCGTCGCTAGTATCTACAAGTACTCAATAAAATTCTAAAATTTCTTCATTCACTGACAGCAAACGCACAGCCTGAACCACAGGGTTTAGAAACATAACATTTTGCACAGGAGTTCCTAGTTCAATGAAGGTGAGTTAAAAATTCATCCCATAAAGTGGACCCCTTTTTAACCACGTTAGGGGGTGGATTTTTAACAAGTGAAATGAAAGTTTGTTTGCCAATGGGACATAAAATCGGTCACACGGCTTATTACTTCAATAAATCAAAAAAAAATATATATATAAGACCAAACCGTTGACCCTTGTGTCATTGTGTGACCTCTGCATACAGACAAAAGATTCTATAAGGTCAAATAAGTTAAACCTTCAATCTCAACAATATGTAAATACGTTTTGTTTATCGACTTATTTATATAATGGTAGCTAGTACGAAGGGCTCCATTGACATTAGGTTTAATGACCTTACTTAGCAAATGGTTCTATTAATGCTTTTAGTCTGTAATGACAAAGCGTTTAAAAAAACAAAAGATTAAGCCTCAAGGAAAAGTTACATAGATTAGGTACATTAATCTTATTTTACATAGCATTTCGTATACCCTTAGCTGTCGATCGCCGACTCAAAAACTCTGCAGTGTGGTAAGAACAACTTTGAGAAAGAGGCTAACAGAAGAATTCAGCTGAGCTGGGCAGCGTTTAGGAAGCTTCGTCGAACCTTCACGTATTGCTCAGAGCCTAAAGAATCTCTTCAATCAGTGCGCCCTGCCTGCATGACTTACGGAGCCGAAACTTGGACACTTACGGTATGGCTGGTCCAAAAATTCTAAATCGCTCAGTGAGTTATGGAACGAGCTATGCTTGGAGTATCTCTGAGGGATAGGATCCGGAATGAGGTGATCTGGCAGAGAACCAAAGTTGTCGACATAGCTAACAGAATAAGCAAGCTGAAGTGGCAATGTGTCGGCGATATTAGCCGTAGAACTGATGACCGTTGGGGTAGACGTGTTCTTGAGTGGAGACCGCAAATCAGCAAACGTAAGATAAAACGCAGGCTCAGGCATGGCTAGGAGGGTCAGCGGGATTGTCCGAAAGGGTTACCGCTGGCCTGGAACATAAAGGGCTAAGGAACGAACACGGGTGGGTTTTAGTCAGTAAGAGTCTGACACTCCGAGAGTCTGACAATAAAAACTAAAGTCTTGGCTAGGATCGGCGATCTTTGCAGAGTGGCTGGTATCAGCTAGATGAGAGTTGCCGATAAACGAGCTAAATGGCATGCAATTGGAGAGGCCTGTAGCCAGCAGTGAACTGGCGAAGGCTGATGATGGAACCGTAATCTTAATGAGAATCAGAAGTACACTTTGACAACAGTAATTTAGTATCATCTGCCTATCCTTTTCCCAACTATATTGGGATCGGCTTCCAGTCTAATCGGATGCAGCTGAGTACCAGTATTTTACATGGAGCGACTGCCTATCTGACTTCCACAACCCAGTTACTGGATAATACGAAACCCATTGGTGAGACTGGTTGTCAGACTTTCGGGCTTCTGACGACCCGTAATGACTGTCAAGATCCACGAATGCGGGACCAACGGCTTAACGTGCTTTCCGAGGCACGGAGGGGTCTTGGTATGTAAAAATGGTCACTCATCCATGGACTAACCGCGGCCAGCGTAGCTTAACCTGATCGATCGACCGGCTGTTATCACTTAGCCACAATAGTAATTTAGTATAGGCCCTGAAATGAAGGCGGACATCACTTTGAAGCTTGATCCCACCGCAAGTATTGAGGTGGTATATTTGTAACGGAGCCTACATTACTACTAATACAGTGATTAGTAGAAAGAGAATATTAGATGAATCCCACTATAACGTCCACTATTTAGTTCTAATATAAACGTTGGTGGAAAATAAAGGTACCAGTAGAATATACGGAAGAGAAATTGTGGCGTGTACGTGGATTCAACGAGAATCAGACTCGGCTATCATTTAACCGTTAAATATTTTTAGGTATTTCATATGAAGTCGACTATGTTTTCTTCTTTAAGTAATGAGTAGGTATATATCAAAAAAGTTCATAAACCCAATCAACACATACCATAATTATATGTTCTGTGAAACTGTGAAATGATTAAATCATTTAGGTTACGATTGAAATCGCGGACAACAACTCGGCATAAATATCCCAAAAACCCGAGACAAGAAGAAAAAACAAAACACGATAACAGCACAACAATGAAAGCTTTTAACTTCTATTTTAAGAGCCCCCGCAGACCACAGACTTTTTATCGGCCGATAGTTTGGTCGGGCTCTTAATCAGTACGCAGATGTAAGCAAGTGCGCACACTATGACGATTTGGTATCGGCCGATAAACAAGTTTGATGGGCTTCCCGATTCAATTCAAACTAAACTGTCGGCAAACTATCGGCCGACTGTATAATCAGTATTGGCTCCCTACCACACGCGCACACACGACGATTTTTTAGTCGGCCGACTAAGCCGATAGTTCAGTTCGCTCCGAGTTTTGACAGCGAATGGTCGGCCGCGCGTGTTTTGTAAAATGGCGTCGCCCAATTCTCAGTCGCTTATTTCGGAATCTTCGATCGTAACTTTGATCGAGGAAGTCGAAAAACGCCCTGCACTTTATAAGAAAAACTTAAAAGAGGATAAGATAGGATGCACCCAATACTCTCGGGCTCTCTTTTTAATTTTCCTCCTCCGGTGTATGAGAGCAATAATAACAATTCTATACAATGTTTTATTAATTTTCATTGTGCAGTGCGACCACTCTTTTCAACAGTTGGTTAAAAACTAGCAAATAGTCGGCAGACTGTTGGATAGTTTGCGCACTCAACACCGACTGAACTGTTTAGTTGGCTCGGTGTGCGTACTAGCAGACCAACCCGACTAAACTATCGGCCGATAAAAAGTCTGTGGTCTGCGGGGGCTCTTAGACCTATTACATAAATAAACGCCGGTCGACATCCATAAATAATTAATCTATCAAATTAAATAAGTCTGAATTTTGCGAAATAAAATTGAAGAACTTTTTATAAGACATCCTAATGGTTTTCTGGAACAATTAATGATTGAAATCCATTTTGTACTATAATGGTGGATTCTATCCATTCAATAAAAAATGGTGAGTAAACAGGAAACGTTGAATTTACACGTCATTCAGTCGTTATTACTGGTCGGGAATTACGCAGAAATCGTTTTTAGAATGTTTAGGTGTAAGAGTTTTTTTTTGTTGAAATTCTTACGATGTTTATGTGTTATTCAAAATTGCTTTTTTAAGAACTGTGGTGATATGTTTATATGTATGGTCAACCAACTCAATCTATCGCAGTCCACCGCTGGACATGCTGCGCTGAAACACCCTGTACTCTGCCTTTCGCATCCAGTCTGTACCAGCCACCTTTTTAAGATCGTCGGTCCATCTAGCTGGCCTGCCGTCCTGCTCCTGCTCTTCCTCCACCGGCCATTGGCCCGTCAACAAATATGGCCAACCCACTGCCACTTCAGCTTGCTTACTCTGCAAGCCTATACCTATGGCCATAAAGGCAATCTAGGGGATTTATTTCTGTGATCATTGGCAGATAGATACTTTTTTCTTTTTTGCTTTGGACTGCGAGAGACTGCGACTGTGAGAGAGAGCGCCCCACCGCTGGTTTTCAGCGACAACTGGCGTTGACGTGATGACGTCAACCGGAGCACTGTATGATGAGATATAAATAAGAACTAAAAATAAAATAAATAAACGATAGGTACCTAGTGATGATGATGACATTAAGAGCGTTTACGCCGTACGGCATTTCATACAAACTTTCAAGGCCTTATTTTTCGAAATGAATAAACCGATTTTAATGAAACTTTATATGCATAAGCAGGATACAAAGGTCTAAAAAGTTAGTTGAGAACATTTTCGAAATGTCTTATTTAAAAAAAGATAACTGAAAATCTCTGTTTCTATGGAAAATTTAAAATCGGGATAATTTGGCTGTAACACTATTTTTCGAAAATGTTCTCAACTAACTTTTTAGACCTTTGTGTCCTGCTTATGCGTATGAAGTTTCATTAAAATCGATTCATTCATTTCGAAAAATAAGGGCTTGAAAGTTTGTATGAAATGCCGTACGGCGTCAACGCTCTTAAGTCGAGTTTGTGTTGAGCTGTTTCGATATGCGACGGCCATTACTGACTCAGATTTTCATATGACAATACTTTTATAAAAAAAATCTGTAAAATGTTAAAAACTAGTCGCTTGTATTCCAACAATTTCGCCGTATGTTTCCATCCACATTCACTAATGCAAGCCCAGGTAAACAAGACGGCTTTGTTTTCATTAACCCTGCCCTAAACGGCTTTAAAATAAATATATATAGGCAAAGGTAAAGTGTGTGTCATTATTATCAGGCATATCTTAATTACTGTGGGCGTACTAAGTGGGTAGTGTTGGTTAATGCGCAATAGAAACACGGTTTGCACTTCACATCAGATTATAATTTCATGAACAATTTAATCACATTAGCAAATCAAGCACTTTAGGTACACGATACAACCAGATACGAACGCGATATAGTTTCTGAGCACATGATGTCCGTACGATGTCCAATGGTCCAGTCCCCTGCCGCTTCGTTGCTCGCTGTTTTATACTGGTGTCAAAACAAGTCGAGCAGTGGGGCGGTGGGAGAAGTCGAGTGACGTACTTGTCGGTGGCGTGATCTTCGGTGCATGTGTTGTTTTCGACAACGCCGCCGACACGGCCATACTGACGTGCGGACGTCCTCGTGCGCTTACAATTCATACATCTGTAATAAGCATAAATCGTTCGATTATCTTGACCAAAAATCGTACTTTACAATCTGGACCGGTTTATCTAAACCCTACAGACAGGCTGGTAAGAATTAGTTCTGGACCGGTCTTCAATGACCCTTCAGATTAAAACTTCTGGACCGGTCTTCATTGACCCTTCAGATTAACAAGTTCTGGACCAGTCTTCAATGACCCTTCAGATTAACAAGTTCTGGACCGGTCTTTTTTTTATTTTATTCACCCTTCAGATTAACAAGCTCTGGTCCGGCTACAAGCCCTACAGATTAACAAGTTCTGGTCCGGCTACAAGCCCTTCAGAATTTATTTTATCTTATTTTGGCTAGTCCGGAATATTATTATTCCCTATAGCTGATTTATCATTGGACCGGTTTAACCCTACAATGATTATTGCAATTTAACTGTCATCATTAGTTCTATGGACATCAGCTCGCGTTACTATTGATCGGTTCCGAATAAACGGACATAAAGTGCAACTTGTGCCCCGTCATACACATTCCATATAGTCTACGACTCCCAGGTCATTAGAAAACCAACACCACAATAGTCTCCTTTGAGAGCCCATCGCTCCCTGAACAACTCACAAGCGAGTTGCAGTTACGACTACAGACAAGTACGTACAGTGCGACCTAGCTATGGTATGTGCTCTACTACTCGGTGAAGGAACTATCCTCACCGCCTTCTACGTTTAACACGTTAGGAACACTACTTAGAGGCATCTTTCGTATGCGATCGTGAGCATACTAGTAAGTTCGGTTAGAATCTAAAGCTTATGACGTATAGCGATCACTTGTCAAAACTTCCACAACTTTAAATGGACCTCTGAACTTTCGATCTAGATTAGTCTGATAATCTGATTTCACTCTTCGTTTTATAATAACACAAAATAGCCTACCCAAAATAATACTTTGCAAGTAAATGTCATGTAGTAATGAAATAAAATCTCAAGTTGTGGCTCGCTATTCGCAACGCTTCTTATGATTTGTTTTGTGCTGAAAACACGCGTTTAACCAATACCAGTCAACGCAATAACATTATTAACTCGTTTGGCACTTAATTTGGCTGCACAACTCGCTTTTACTAACGAGCATTCAGCACCAGAATCGTAACAAAACAATGATACAGCTCACCTTTGTTCTAACTTGCCTGAGCGTAGTTGTACGACGCAAACATCCACTCGCCGTTGCTGCTTGCAGCGCGTGCTCCACCTCCATCATCTGCTTGGCTGCCACTTCTCGTGCACCGGGTCACGACATGTCCAGGATTCCCTCACTTGCAGCACACGAAGGGCTTCACCGAAGGCTGCGGGCTGCTTGGCTCGATTCTTGAAGTCACCCAACGTCACTGGTAGCTCCACGTTACGTCCTTCGTACTATTTACGATAGCCACGTTGATACTGCTTCCTTTGTGCGCCTTAATGACGGCCACAAGTTGACCTCCTTGCAGTGAATTTTCAGCAAATCACAAATCAGCTGTAGTATTGTGTGCGGTTACGTTTGCACACGCGTCCTATCGCGTTTTCTAATTACGGGAACACTTTTTTTCCTAACATGGCGGTAGGGCGCAACTGGCGCGTCACTGGCATACAGCCTATGCCCAAAACTATATTCACTATGATCGCGCATCCGTATCTGGCTTGTCTGGGTTCAACTCTAACAGGTCCACACGATTATTTAATAAGCGTTCGCAGTTTGCACTTTGTTTTTTAAAATGTCAACGGTCACTTTCACTTTTAGCGTTTTCATTTTGCGCATGAACCAACACGAATCCCACTTCTGATATAGGCAAAGGTAAAGTGTGTGTCATTATTATCAGGCATATCTTAATTACTGTGGGCGTACTAAGTGGGTAGTGTTGGTTAATGCGCAATAGAAACACGGTTTGCACTTCACATCAGATTATAATTTCATGAACAATTTAATCACATTAGCAAATCAAGCACTTTAGGTACACGATACAACCAGATACGAACGCGATATAGTTTCTGAGCACATGATGTCCGTACGATGTCCAATGGTCCAGTCCCCTGCCGCTTCGTTGCTCGCTGTTTTATACTGGTGTCAAAACAAGTCGAGCAGTGGGGCGGTGGGAGAAGTCGAGTGACGTACTTGTCGGTGGCGTGATCTTCGGTGCATGTGTTGTTTTCGACAACGCCGCCGACATATACAATACTAAAGCAGGTTACGTAGGTAAATGCAAACTTTTTCATTATGAAACAAAATAGTTTGTGGTCTTTGCTAGTCGTGTATCACCGTATATAGGGTCTAATTAAATTAGCTAGCGAAACTCCACAGACGTTCAAAGTCAAAGTCAAAGCATTTATTTCAAATAGGCACATAAAAGGCACTTTTAAACGTCAGAAATTACAAAAAATAGAATTGATTCTAGTCGCCCATTCCAAAAGGTAGTTTTCGTATGGAGAAGAACGGGCAAGAAACTCCACCGTTACTCTTTTAAAATATTTTACAAAATTTTGCATACAATAATTATATAATAATAATATGTGAACACGATGCACCTAAAATAAAATTACTATACCACAATAGGTAAAAGACATAAAAATGAAACCATGACATATAAATTAATTATCTGATAGATACATGTTATGTGTATTGATATCTAAACACGTTAAAATAAAAAATAGTGGATGTTTTTTTTTGGGATCAACGGCCGTTGGAATTGTAATTACTTGAAGAATGAGTTAAGAAAATAAGTTTAATTTTGTTTTTCGTGATACCCATCACGTAATTCAAGTAGATAACTACCAGCTGTAGTTGATCCCAAAACTTAAATTCATAAAAATTAATTTATTTTTTATATAATCAAGGTGGTCCTTGTGAAGGTCGCAGGAACCCGTTGGATGCGAGAAGCACAGAACCGGTCGGAGTGGAGGTGCTTGGGGGAGGCCTATGTCCAGCAGTGGACGTCTTTCGGCTGAAATGATTATGATGATGATGGTGATAATAATAATTATGTTCTATAACCGAAAATTCGAACACATGTGACATCTACAAACCCGCTGGGATCGCGTGATAGATTACAGCGCCACTCTCTCTCACATAGAGGACGCCTGTATCGCAGCAGTGGAAACACTACAAACTGATTATAAAAGTTAGTGATTTCCGATTCAATAAAGGCTCCTTCAAACAGGCGCGACACGCGATAAAATCGCGCGTGTCACAAAGGCACCGCAAGTCGCGCAACGAGCGGTGCCTTTGTGTCGTGCGCGATTATATCGCGTGTCGCGCCTGCTTGTAGGAGCCTTCAATATTGCAAGGTATGTCATTACGACGACTTTAAACAAAACGAAAAATAACTAAACACTCTTTCTTATTTAGAATTAAAATGTTATGTTCAATACAAAACACTTTAAAAAAAACTAACTTTTAGTAAAACATTTGAAATATATAATGGCTATGGCAACTCTGCGCCGAATCACAATACATGAATTATTCAAGCGCCGTCCTTTTCTAACTCTTGCAAAGCGTATATTGCTGCTTCACTCACTTACGCTGTTGAAAACAGAACGGCTCTTAAAATCTAAATTGTTCCAGACATGTTTTAAAGCATGAAATATGGCTTAATAACACTGAAAGTTTAGTCGTTAACAAAGTCAAAACTCTAGTTAGTTGCACTCATTTTGAGAATAAAATGAGATGTAATTATTATTCCATTTAAATAAATCACTGTTATTTAAGCATAAAGATTATCACTTCAGACAGATTGGTGATTGCAGTATTAGTATTAGCAGACAGGCGTCATGTTCGTGAACGGGCGCCGTCGCGGTCGGTTGAGACTGGTCATCTTTTAACTGCCAAGGCTTATTTTTAATCTTATAGTCTGAAATGTTTCTTCATTTGTGTTTTTTTTTTTACGTTGTTCTCACATATAGTAGCAACAATTATAATGTACCCAGGATTTGTAATATCTTGATTTAAAAGAGTGTCCATGGAGTTTCTTGCCCGTTCTTCTCCTTCAACTTTCTGACTAACTGACGGACTATTTAAATTTTGACAATTCAAAAGTGCCTGTACAAGGTCTAATTAAAATAAATGCTTTGAGTTTGAGTTTGCAGACAGGAGGAAAATTTACATGAAAATAAAGAATGACGTATCTAAACAACCGTCTAGTTAATCACAACAGGCCAGCAGACTTTTTGTTTGACATTTATCGCAATACCCGACATCCATAACGAATGTTTAGACGACGTAAAACGTCTTAAATATCCCTCCGAAAAATCTAGTTCCAGAGACAGAAATGTTGATGATGATGGTAACGAACACATCTAGAATAGCGGGGTAATTGCGTGCCACACTAACAGTAGCAATGGTTTTCATTTTGACAATTAAACAACATTTATTGCGTTATTTACGTTGTTGAGCAGACAAATTGTTCGAACTTATGAAGCAATGGATCAACCAAATCCTTCACAATTATTCAGATTGTAATTGCTAGTGTGTTACGTAATAAGGGGGGAAGTTAATGTAAGTACTAAATGGTTTTCATGTAAATCCAGTAAAACAAGTTGATAATTACTAGTGGATTGTATTAGTTAGTCGACTGTATAGATGAAATGATAGAAACACGTATATTGCTAATGTTATAAATTTATTAAAATATTAAGACAATGCTCATAAAAATGGAACCTGACAACCGGTCAGACGTAACAATAAGCAACGAACGTAAAAAGAATTATATTTAAAAAGCATTACATTTATCTACAAAAAGGTCGCACCATGGCCAGTCGCCAACACAAGTCACGAACAACATCAATGGAGAAATGATATACATCTCTTCCCTGCCTTTAGGGGAATTTAAACGTTATGTTTACTTCAATTTATTCCAAAATATGAATAAATCGATAGCCTATCAAAACACTGCTGTTTTTCCAGCCTGTTTTGTTTTTCATAGTCGAGACTCTATCTGTAGGCCCGATCTACACTGTCCGAAAACATCAGCTCTTTGACTAAGACACATTACAGTTTCACGCAGGATTAAGTACACACGGGATCTTGATAAACCTGTCTAGACGCCTCCTTATATTCGTTCCTTGATTGATGAACACATTTAAAGCATGTGAAAGGTTTTATATCGATAAGAGTAATCCTTGAAGGAGGATGTTGATTTGTTGGACTTCGATGATCCATTTTTTCACGTTGAATCACGCCTATTTACCCCGAAGGGTTCCCTAAGACTTAATTTACAGGCGTGACATCACCAAAACCTTATTTAAATAAAGAAAATTGGTGTGTTTTCCTATAGAGCTTTTTTAACACAGCAAATTCAAACCCCGCTGCCACCATTTTCATGATGGCCGTTACTGCGGTCGTTATGTGACGGCCGCCGCTCTTCTAGGAATGCGTAGCTTTAGGCTGCTTTTCCACCAGAAATGTGCTATGCCGCCATACTGCGAGGATGTAAAAGCTTAGCTACCAAACTATGCGACCGTTTCCACTAATACTAAGCTGTGTAGCAGAGCGAGTAAGATGTGCTATGAAGATGCCCCGCCGTGGGGTTGCTGTGCGAGGATGTTGCGCAGCTCGAGCTATGCGATGCATCGATAGTAGAGAAGGCACGGGGAGGACTCTGCTCTGCACATAGCTACACCACTAACGCATCCATAGTTATCATCCACAGCACACATCCTTACGTATAAAAAACATAGCTTAGCTGAACGGTTTAACTCATTTCCACCAGTGCTATGCTATGTGGACCAATGAATATAAGACTGACCAGTAAACCAAAACTAACCAATACCAACGCTAACTTAGTTCAAGCTATAAAAATGAAGCGATGTTATTGGTTGGTGTCACACACATCCCTCGCTACGCATCCTCGCTTATCTCTGGTGAAAAGGCAGCCTGATTGGTAGGTATCAATCGCATCCATAGCTACGTAGCATAGCACATCTCTGATGGAAAAACAGCCTAAGACAGAGGTCTGTTAGTAGTTCACCTACGTTTCACTAGTTATCTTTGAATCCAAGGTTATGGGGGCCTACATCCAAAGTACTGAAATTTTTTTAAAGAAAAACCCAGTAACTAAAGTGTTATTAGAATTTTCTGCCTAGGCCTGAACTGGAAATCAAACCATGCTTAGCAGTATCCGTTTCACTATTCAATGCCATCATCACAAAAATAAGATAACAATTCCGTAAAAAAGTCTTCATTACGTCACCATAATTAAAATTAAACCTACCCATTCGACATCGCCAAGCGATTGGTCGACTCTTCACGTGACCAGAGGGCTGGCTTATTTTTGGGCCAAAGAATCAGCATTGCCATACAACGTGGCAATGCTGCCAGTCTTTTGGGCACGTTTCCTGTTGACAGCGATGCGGATGAATTTTTTGATGCCCTTTGATTATTTTCCCTTTTTTTTTTTCTTGCACATATTATTACCCTTTATTTTATTGAATATAATATATATTTCAACCTACCCTAAGATAAACATCAGATTCCTATCTTAACCGAATCTCATTGTCAATCTATCTATCCTTACAAATGCGTACGATACTCAAGTGAGGGACACAATCTGTTTGTTGGCACAATTTACGGGGTTTCAAGAGGCTGGAACGACCAATTTATTGACGATGACTTACCCACATCATCCCCTATTGAGAATTACGTCTATTGTGTATAAAGTACCTACAATCAGGGAATCTCTCCTTCACAGCAGCGTTGGATTTCGTTGTATAATTATGCTATTCGTACCATATATTCTTGATGTATGTAATAGGTATCGCAATGCCAGAATTGTACGCAAATACCATAATTTAACTCCAAATATTCTTATGTCTTTTCTTAAATCTAAGCAATTTGTTTACATAAAGCAATATCGTATAAGAACAAATGTCATAAAACAAGACATGGCTCAAAGACCAGAGGGGCAAGAGGGTTTTCTGAAATGTCGTTCGCTAGGTGGCAGCACTGACACGTCAGGTCCAGGCATCTGTCAAAAAGCCTATATTTTCTTTAGTCATGACTGAATGATGAACGAATGAATAAATCGAATGATGAACGTCATCATATCACTACATAGTATAAAACAAAGTCGCTTTCTCTGTCCCTATGTCCCTATGTCCCTTTGTATGCTTAAATCTTTGAAACTACGCAACGGATTTTGATGCGGTTTTTTTTAATAGATAGAGTGATTCAAGAGGAAGGTTTATATGTATAATAATAATAATGTTTCCGTGCGAAGCCGGGGCGGGTCGCTAGTATTTTATATAGGAAGACCTCTTGTCAAAGTGGTGCCAACTGGTGTCGTAAATTTTCACGAAAACCCCCATTATTAAAACGTACACATTTTTGACAAGTTTCTGACATTGATTGTCGCTGAGATGAGATTGTGACTAGATTTCAAATGTTTTGAATTACGTGAATTGACCTTCAGAGCCTTAAAAAACGATTGCATTTATCTGTAGACATGACTTTTGCCGCGCGAATCTACTGTAAACAGTGAGAAGATTCTAATTTTGATTACACTTTACATCAAAGCACCAGGAAGTAGGTGTAGGGCGGACGTTTGTAATTATGACGTTCGAAAAGTGCTGATTCTCAGCCTAATTTTGAATAAATGACTTTTTATTTTGATTGATTTTGACCCATGGCTTACACTCTGCTGATGGGTTAATTAAACGAAAAATTATCAAAATGTGTGAAAAACTATCGCGTTTCGCAGCGGAACCGTGGCGGTACCTAAGTGACAGGAATCGAGGAAAATCTAAATAATCTTTAGAGCTTCCATAGACAATAATTTTCTGAGAGGCTGATTCCAACACTGCTCCTTCATAGTATTATATAGTGGGACAAGACTGTCAATATAACAAAAAAAGATAAATGAATTGAGTTGTTATGAATTATTTAACAGGAATATGAAACATGCTTGACTACAGAATAATACTGTATACCATGAATTCTTCGCTTGAATGTTATAAATAAAATGTTAAATAATATATTCTACTCGCGAACGATGCAAGTAGCCAAAACTCGATCAAGCTTTCAAAATATAGTTTTTAAAATAAAACTGTCTTAAAAGTACTTTCGCGTTTCGTTTGAAATTCGTGCTCACCCATCTGTGAAGCGGTTCCATTGAACTATGAAAATATACTGAAGACTCGCTTGTTGCTAGTTGATAGCACAGTTTTCTTGCCCCGTCGTGGTTTCAGGACATACATAAACTGATCACATATGTATTAACTCAAAACGGGATATGGGTTTATAAACGACAGTTAGCAGGTTAAATGAAAATAAACACAACTTTTTAATTTTCTTTATTTAGAATTAGTGTAACTTAATACAATTAGTGTTCTTCACTATACTATAATTCAGATTAATTATAATTATTCTAACAAATAGCCATTCAGCGTGAAAATTGAAAATATATAGATTATAATAGATAGTTAAGCTGGGTTCACACGGCATTTTCCTGCACGTTTTTTTGCAGTATACGTCTTAACGAATAAATAGTGGCACATATATTGTACATAGAACCATTCACATGTCGTTTGTACTGCAAAAAATCGTACACCGTTTATGCGTTTAAACGAATACTCAACGGACTTGTCAAGCAAATCGAATGAACTTTAACGTATTCGGCTTGCAGTGGCACATAGTATAGCTCTGTCTCGTTCACATGACACGATGTTTATACGTTTTTCATCGAATAGCAACCTGTGTGAAGACTGCTGCTATTCGCTTTTACACGAATGAAAATCAACCGTATGAACACCCGGTTGATTGTCTTTAAAAAAACGAATACAAAAAAAACGTGCAGGACAATGCCGTGTGAACCCAGCCTCAAGGTTTCATTACAATTAGAAATCGAAATTTATTTAAAATAAATTCGAACAAATTGTGAAAAATAAAAATCAATCATCACTTCACCATTCTTATTAAACCAAATTTCCTCTGACGTATGTTTTTAAAACGGGACTATTTTGCGTCCCGAAGCTTTGTTTTGGGACAAAGGGACAGATGACTGAGGAAAGGGACCGTCCCGTTCAAAACGGGCCGTATGGTCAGTTTAGACATACAAAGTATGTGTGTCGCAGCTTAATCAGCCTTTCAGTTAAACGGTGCCATTCAATTAGCGGCCTGAATGATATTCAGCCATTATTAGGGCACTTACTATAATGGATATATTCCGTTGGATGATAATTTCTACCAAACGCAGCGGCATTTTTATATTGGCAAAATATTGATTGGACGCCATTTTATCGCCTGCCGTCCCTTTCGTTTTTGCTATATAAAAATGCCCTGCATTTGGTAAATATGATCATTCAACGGAATATACCCACTATCGTAAATGCCCCAATAAACCTTACACATAAACCTTCCGGAATAAATTCCCTTTAAGGAAAAACGCGTCAAAATCCTTTGTGTAGTTTAGAAGAACAACGTGTGTGCATTGTTCTTCTAACTAAACAGACACGAAAATCGACTTAATCCTAACTAATATTATGAATGCGAAATTAAGTTTGTTTGTTTGTTACCTTTTCATCATCGGATCATCATGAAATTTTGCATATTCTTTATCAGGGGTATAGAAAAGGATATAGAGTACCTTTTATTCAGAAAAAAAATACTGTTTTCCAGTATTCTACCAAAAAGTACTAGGACTGCATGAATTCACGATAGTAGGTATTTCATTCGGCTTATTCCCAGGCGCTCCATAATTTTATTCCCGGCGGCTCCTAATTAAAAAAGCAATGGGAACAATTTTAGTATTATATTATTTTAACTAATAAAATTATGGAGCTCTTGGAAATCAATGTATGGAGTGAAATTGTTTGGAGAAAAATAGATTTGGTGCTCCCGGGAATAAGCCTTTCAATCATTAGTCAAAGTCAAAGCATTTATTTCAAATAGGCACATAAAAGGCACTTTTGAACGTCAGAAATTACTACAAATAGAATTGATTCTAGTCGCCCATTCCAAAAGGTAGTTTTCGTATGGAGAAGAGTGGGCAAAAAACTCCACCGTTATTCTTTTAAATGTTTTACAATATTTTACATACATTAATTATATAATAATAATATGTGAAGACGATGCACCTAAAATAATATTATATTATGTATTATGCTTTTCATAGGATTTGGATGAAATTTGGCACACTTTTTATCGCGGTAACGTTTCCGTGGGACAATTTTTGACCTCCACGCGGGCGAAGCCGCAGGCAAAAGCTAGTTTATTTTATAATATGTATAGATATATAGATAAGTATATTTATTTATTTTACCATTTATGAACACACATATTATAAACAGAACAGAAAAATAGGCACAAACGACAAAAGTGATGTTTATTTTATAAGAAATTTCTTCCAGCATACCTGCACATTTTTGTGTATTTCTGTATATTTGGGAGAGGTAACATTGAACCGTTGAACTTTTATTTTGAAGACGGCATAATCTTACAAACTACCTAAACGGAAACATCTATTCAAATGGTACCAGGATAACAGCAATTCTTAGGAGCGGTCAAATTTAATAAAACATTTACAACCAAAAGGCCCATTGGACCATGAAAGAGAAATACATATTGTACATTTTATGAACGACGACGGCGACGTCCCAAAACGAACGTAATAAAAATATAGCTTACGTTTGTTCGTCGTTATTATTTTGGTTTAGGAGACAGGGAGATTGAAACCTACATTCATATCATCATCATCTGCCTTTCCCTTTCCCAACTATGTTGGGGTCGGCCTCCAGTCTAACCGGATGCAGCTGAGTACGAGTATTTTACATGGAACGACTGCCTATCTGACCTCCACAACCCAGTTACTGGTAAGACTGGTTGTCAGACTTTCGGGCTTCTGACGATCTACATTCATCATCATCAGAATTATTTCTTTATATTTTATTTTAAAATGTCGCAGCGCCATGACTTGCTGATATAGGGGAAATAGACCTTTTGACCTCGAACCGGATTTTTATTTCTATGTTGAATCTCGTTTAGATTTTTTATTTTTGATTTGTAGCTTATGTAATAACATGTTTGTGTAATTATCTTTCTGTACGATTCCCAATAATACATTTTCTTTCTTTACTTATTTATCATCATCAGCATGCCACTTCATTATTAAAAACCTATTTTATTTTAAAATAAACCTATTTTTCTTTCTTTCATTTGCATGCCATTCTTGGCTACTCTCAATTACCCTGCACAAATCGTCGCTCCAGCTAGCCATCGTGTCTGACGTTTCCTGATTCGCGATCTCCACTCAAGAACTCGTCTACCCTAACTACATAACTCTTATTCTTATCTCTTATGTCACATCCTAAACTTTGGATTACTGAGATTTTCCTAAATAACTTCTTATATCAGTGTACGAACTCCTCTGTCCTAACAGACCTGACCGGTTTGTCACTATCGTGGAAGCCTGACAGATTGACACTTTTGCGGCAAGAGGCCTCGACATGGGCACGTCGTGTTGTAAGCGGTAAAAATATAAAAGTTTAACCCTCGTTGAAAGCTTTGTCAATAATCTGACCCACTTCCTTCCACTTTGATCCTGGTAGTTTACAGCCCACTCCCTCTCCACCGAGAGGATGCCTGTTTCCCAGCAGTATGAAAATTATAAACTGATTATGTTAATAAAATTCCTCTAGTTTGGAAGGGTTCAAGGCTACATCTATTTTCTGGAAGCTCAAACTATCAAAAACCTTTTAAGGCACCACTAGTAGTATTTTAATTTAGGCGCCCTTGGGAAACACGAGACAATCTTAAACCAAATAACATTATTATTGCAGACTTTTTACTGTTGAATTTTAACAACATAAAATAATATATTTGAATAAAAAATGTGGGATCATTTTCAAGTTATGGAACTACAAACTGAATGTCATACTCAACAAAGTTCAAATTCCATTGCAACCAAAAACTTATTAGGACCTTTTTCGAGACGAAACCTATTTAAATTGTGACGCGAGGACCAGTTTAGCGGTCAAGTTAATAAAGACTTATCTTACTATATTCCCAAGGGTATCTTAAGAAAAGTAGGCAGCATCAAGTGACAATTTCTCGTAGATTGTGCGAGTAATTAGGAAAGACTTAAAAATAATTTTATAGCACAATGACAAAGAGAGCAGTGGTGGCCCAGTGGTAACGGGTACTTACAATATCCGGCGATAAATATTGCATATCGACCTTTGGAAAGAGACAATCGGCTAATTTCGGCTTCGTAGAGCGTTATCTCTGTCGCACGAAATACAAACAGTCCGGTATCTATTAGGAGCTGTTAAAACAATTATGATTTGCTTCTTTTGATAATTATTTTTATTCT
The DNA here is from genome assembly GCA_927399505.1 of Luperina testacea. Classification (NCBI taxonomy): domain Eukaryota; kingdom Metazoa; phylum Arthropoda; class Insecta; order Lepidoptera; family Noctuidae; genus Luperina; species Luperina testacea. The sequence continues at coordinate 5,548,440 of OV656777.1, read as the reverse complement.
TTGTATAAAATCGATAGGATCGAATAGGTCGATACTGTAACAATTTTGTTCATGGCACAAGTATGTATTTATTTAAAACCTCACATTCACTGGCTCCTGGCCTAACAGAAGCCTATTTCGTCGCATTACGATCACAATGTAAGGCATTCGTCACGTATGTTTTATTATTATACTAAACTTGTTTCGTAAGTACCTACTATAGTAAACGTCGTCCTTTCATAAAAGTAGTAATATTATCGAACAATGAAATTCCCAGGAGAAAATTTGAACAAAACTGTAAATATTTGTTGTTTGGTTAATTAAGTAAGTATGTAATTATTTATTTTACTAAAAGACTTAGCATATGTAACATCAGTGTTATTTCAATAAGGCATGGGTATGGCTATTACATATGTGAAGATCCCTGCCCTTCAAACTAGGAAAATCCTATGTGACAAGTTTCTTCGAGTGTTTTTATTGTATTTTCTATTCTTTTTATTAATTAGATTGACACGTTTTACATAATATTCATAACTGCGTAATAAATCTAATGCTAACATACATATTTATTAAAGGTGCTTTAAAGCTAATTGTTTGTGTGTGTGTTGCCGTTGAGATAGACTGGTCCGTTGGGGTGTGTTAAATATAGTAAATATCTGTCAAGGAAATGTAAAGTTAGGTATTTTAGTTGTAATTTGTAGAATAAATAAGTTCCTCTGTATCGCAATAATTTAAATTTAGGACGAATTTTAACAGTTTTCTTCTTAATTGGAAAGGGTTTACACTATTTATTATTAATTTGTTTTGAAGCGCCTGTTTGAAGGAGCCTTTATTATAACATAGCATGCTATCACGCCTGTATTCCCAATGGGTTAGGCAGTGGTGTACATATCTACATGTCGGTTGTTATCATTCAACGTATAAAATAGTATATTTCATTACAAGTGCGGAAAGGTTGTCATTGCAAAGAGTTCCGACAAATGTCTACCCGAGCCGAGGCGCAGCCGAAGGCGAGGGTTGATAGTCGGAATAAGTTGCAATGACGGTTTCGCACGTGTACCTACTGAACGACTATTTTTAATACAGTTGCAAAAAAATGAAGCAATTTAATAAAGAAAATTTCTGAAAAATGGCGCCAACCGTAGAATATAAGCAGCGATTTTTTTTTCTTCACCCATTCTGGTAGGCAAAGAGAACTATGCCCAAACAGCCAAGTCTTCAGTAGATTTTTTTTATTGATATGAAATGAAAATGAAATTTAATGAAATGAAATGAAACCTAACCTAACTCATTCAATCAAATCATTAAATCTGATATTGAAACAAATTAGTAGCTTCTTTTTATAAATATACTCGTACGTATTTGCATGAATCATAAAAACTTTTATGATTTTTTTTTAAAAACTTCATGGTTGGTTTTTATTTTTAATAGACATTATTTTGACAGTTGGGAAAGAGAACGCACGAGTTCGGGAAAGGTAAAAAAAGCACGAGTACGTAATAGCCCACATCCCGAACGCTATACGTCCCTGCAATACGCCACTTTTTGAGCAACTGTATTAAAAAAAAATTGTATGGGATATGGCACATTCAATGTTCAAGAAATTGTTTTTGAGCTGATAGTGAATACATAAAACTTTACCCAAAGACTGTCTGTTAACCCACATCTTTCTCCTTCAAAGATCGATTATTTTTACAGCTTTTTCAACAGTCCTTTAACCGTCATAAAACGTTCCTGATTAAGTGAAGTTATAGCGGTGAACTGCAAACGATGCTTATAAGTTGGTTTTGCACCGCGGCTGAAGTAAACACGTAAAATGACGACAGAAAGACAGTGTCAGGTTGTACGTTGATCAAAATACGATTCGACAATTAATATTTATGTTTTTACAGATTTATGAGTATGATCATTAGAATCATCAATATCACTAGAATTGGCTATAAATGGCATGATTTCATGAAATAGTCATACTGAGACATACCTCATCCATTAAAAAAATTGCAAATCCGCCTAAGTATAATGACGGAGTCATGCCCGAACATATAATTATGTACAGACGCCCACCAAGACGCACATCAAGCTACCCGAAACTGCCAAATTTTTCCAATCAACTTTGAACCTTATAGTTTAGCAATAAAGTTGAAAATCTATTAAAGAAATTTGACAGATTGTAGTAACTTGATGTGCTGGCGTCTGTACATTTAAACAAGAGCGAATTTTAATACTGCGCATTGCGGTGTAGAATATTGCAGTTTTACACACATAGAATAATTTCAGATTTTTCTCTTTGCAAACTTCGGAGATAAGGGGGGAACGGTAATTTTTTTTACATTTTTCATTCAAAAGTCGAAAACTGTGCGGCCTAAAAAAAGAAAAATGTTTAAAAATGTGCAAACTGCGCTCTTTCATATGCCCTAGTAGCTTTCACTTCGAATTTTTCAGAACCCCTTTCAGTCTCTGTAGCAAAAAAAAAAAACTAATTTTTATTTCTTTCTTATGCAAAATAGTTGGGCAAACGTCATCTAAAACTATTCCAAATTTCAAGTTGATAGCATTAGTAGTTCTTGAGATATCCAGCTGTGACAGACAGACAGACTGAGTCTCACCATAAGGTCGTGCAGTATGTGAAGATGAAGACCAACTGGACTGTGAGGCTCGAAAGGTTGGAATCGCGCCACAACATCAACTTTAAGTCATTCGTGGTAGGTACGTGTTCCAACCCAACATCTACAGACCTGTCTGAAAGAGGACTTTTGGCCGAAAGGTGTCGTATATCGACGTTTCCGAGGACGGTTACGCGACACCACGCAGCGAAACACGACGCCGACAACGTTACGTGTATAATCATAGTTTTAAGTTTTTTTTAATATGTATTAGTTTATTATTGTATAAGATTATTTTGTGTATTTTATCTATGGGCCTTAGTTGCCTGATAATAAAATGATTATTATTATTATAAGGGTTCCGTCTTACCATTTTGGTACGGAACCCTAAAAAAGATAAACATCCAAATTGAGAACCTCCTTCTTTTTTGAAGTCGGTTAAAAATACTCGTTCATTACTCGCTCCCATACAATACGGTGCATTTTCATTCGTAGCTCTATATGTATGCTCGTCTGGCGCTGAAACTTTCATAGAATATTCAAAGGGCACTACACGCGGCACTTTGAACCTGAACGCGGAAACTTCAACGCATCCTAGATGTTCTTAATGAGTTTCATTCAAGTACAATGCGTGCCACGAAAGATGAGACTTGACACACCACGTGGTTTGACTTGCGCAGAACACGATTTTAGGTATCTTTAGCGGTATGAGGTCTGAGTGCGGGACGGGACCGGACGTCATAGGGGCGGCGGAAAGAGCGGAGGAGGCAGGGTCAAGTCTCATCTTTCGTGGCACGCATTGTAGGTGTCTATCTTAGGTACTGTACAGGGTCAAATCACATTAACTAGCGAAACTCCGCAGACGTGGATGGGTGGTGATATCTAAATACGATAAAGGCTCCTGCAAACAGGCGCGACGCGCGACGCGAATCGCGCGCGACACAAAGGCACCGCTCGTTGCGCGACTTGCGGTGCCTTTGTGTCGCGTGTCGCGTCGCGCCTGTGTGTACGAGCCTTAATACAAAAAAAAATATTCACTGTTTTTTGGGGGTCAACGACAGTAGTTAAGTACTTAAAATATCAGTTTCAATTTCATTTTTCGGTGTAAACTTCACAGTTATGGTAGGTATCGATACGTAAACACGATAAAACAAAATAAAACTGATTTTCTACTACTACTTTATGACATACAACCAGTCGTCATTAAACCCAGAAAAAAAAACATCCAATCTTTTTGCACGACGCATAAAGGCTCCTTCAAACAGACGCGACACGCGACGCGAATCGCGCGCGACCCAAAGGCACCGCTCGTTGCGCGACTTGCGGTGCCTTTGTGTCGTGTGTCGCGTCGCGCCTGTGTGTACGTGCTTTACGATCGAACTTTTTTTTTGCCTCCTTTCTGCAACTGTTTCTATTGTTATACTCCTGCTAGTACACAGAACCTACAACCTACTTAATTTATATACCATTGTATAGATAATTTAATGGAGATTAATTCCTGTACTTTCAAAAATTGATTTAATGCAGAGCGAAAAAACATCAAAATATATTTTTTTTAATTCCCGTCGATCAAGTTTGAAACCTGAAAACATTGTAGCTGGCGAAAAAATTTGATATCACATCTGCGGAGTTTCGCAGGTAAATTGATTTGACCTTCTATGTATAATAATTCTGTGAACTAAAAAAAGACTGTGAATAAAAAGAGATGACAGAGACTTTGTCTCTGTCACCTCTGACCTAGACTAGAGTCAAGAGCAAACCCATTTCAAAAAAAAAAAAGTATTTCTGGCTTCTAAGTACTCCGTTCAACTTTTATACCCTGTTTTTAGACGGTAAAAAAAGTCAGCCAGTATATAGACGCCTCCCAAAAAATGTTCTTCTATTAATAATAAATACAGTGCTGCAGTTATGTTGAAAACAAATTTTAAAACAAACATTTAAAATTTTAAATGAAAGCATTGTTCGCTCGCGTGTGCCTAATGCCGCGTCTACAACGTGGGCTAAGCGCTTATTTACAAGTGTAATCCCAGCTTTATGAATATGGAGTCTTGCTAAGTTACTCTGCATTACTGCTCGGTCACAAAGTAAGGTGTCTAACAAACTGGATCGGAAATTAGGTCACATGGAAATATGGTTAGATTTTTGGTATTTTTTTTATTGCAGACCTTGGTCCATAATGTTAGTATTACTGCTGAAATGGTTAGAAAGTTCGGTGGCTATTATAATCATTCATAATCAGCCTGTAATGTTACCACTGCTGTGACACAGACCTCGTCTCTGTGAGAGGCAGTGGGTTGTAATCCACCACGCGCGGATGGTTGGTAGATGTCACATGTCTTCGAATTTTTGGTTCTACGACATGTCGGTTTCCTCACGATGTTTCCCTTCACCGTTTTGAGAGCAGTGGTGATGAATTAATTTACGAAAAGTGAAGTTCTTGAAAGGATTTGGGGGAAGCCTTTGCCCAGCAGTGGAACAGTGTAGGCTAAACAAAAAAACAGTGGCACTCCGGGAGCGCCGACAGAAGTGAAAACAAAACACAAACAGAACACTTTGTCATCACTCACTGACATATCGCATATACATTAAAAACGAGTACATCCCGAGGACAGCCGAACATATCTGAAGCGGGTATTTTTTTAATCGTCTTATAAACAAAACTCGCGCGGTGTCGCTTGCGGTAACAGTGGCGCGAGTTCAATGGTTTTTTTCCATCTCAAAAAATGCCCAACGCGCCTAAAGAAGTTTTCACTTCAAAAAACACCTGTCTGGGTTCGAACCTACGACCTACAACTCGTAAGTCGTGGTCGTTACCACTGGGCCACCACTGCTTATAATTATTAGATGTTGTAATGTTTTACATTATCAATTTGAAGTGATTATACAATGTCGAGACAACAATACGAAAATAAATGGGAAATATTGGCAATACGGAATACATTAGAGTATTTTAGAACTATGAAATAAATCCTAGCATCGTTCAAAAAGTGTTTTTTCTAACAAACTAAATACTAGTACCCTAGTACTAGTAGTAGTAACCTATATGATTTATTTGATTGAATTTTCGTTTGCAGACTGGGAACGGCATTATAATAATATAATAATAATAAATTTTTTATTCAAAAAACATAAGGTATGGTGTTAAATACAGTTTTCTTAAATCTATGTTAAATTCACACATAATTTTGAGCCTGAACTAGGAAAACCTGTGTTTCAGGCGATTTCAGGTAACATTAATTTATAAAATAATCACATTATTGGCATATTAATCTTATCTATGTAAAAGGTGTATAAAATTATAGTACTTATACTAACTTAAAACTTAGCTAACTAATTAAAAATAAACAATGAGCAATCTTTACTTTAGCACAATTAATAACTTCTCTGTATCTTCATAGGACATTGTTTGTAAAGCTTCCTTAAGGATTTTCTTGCAGTTATTGTGATTTAAAGAGTAGATATTACCTTTTTTATTTAGTCTGTTATAGAGTAGAGGACCGAGGTACATATAAAATTTGGCTGTGAAAGCATGTTTCGTACTTATTTGAGGGCAAACTATATCTTTCCGTCTCTTATTAGTAATATCAGTGTTATAAGGAAGGGCTGCGTGTTGTTTTAGTACAGTGCTCATTATAAATAACTGTCGAACTGTTAGAACCTCACAAGCTTTATACAGAAGGTTAGTAGGGAACAGGAAAGGCCGGCAAGTAGACACCTTGAGAATAGCTCTTTGAGCTCTTTCAATGGTCAATAACAAAGTTTTACTCGCCCCACCCCATGAAGTTATACAATAGGTTAAAATAGACTGACATAAAGCAAAATATACTTGCCTAATTAATTTTGGATCTGCAATAAATCGTAGCTTTTTGAAAACGAATATGAGCTTACGAATTCTACTATTTAGAGCGTAAATATGGTGTTTGAAGGAAAGGGTTTCATCTATTATTATGCCTAGGTATTTTATTTTGTGAGTTTTTATTATATTAGGACATTTGCATTGGTTATCTGTTGGTACTGGGCAACAATGGGCATGTAATGCTGAGGGGACATGTGTTATTTGCTTGCGCATCGAAAACTTAATGAAATTTGTCTTCTCTGCGTTTAGAGTTAGTAAATTATTTTTAAGCCATTTATTTACAATATTGAAACCGTGTTGCGCAAGCTTGTAGACTTCATTCTCTGAGTCAGCCGAAAAAAGTAGAACAGTGTCATCAGCGTACGTAATGATAGTGCCATGCTCTAGCTTTAGATTGCAAAGGTCATTTATGTAGATCAAAAACAGAGTAGGCCCTAAAATACTTCCTTGGGGGACACCATAAATTGTGGTTTTTTGAACAGTGCTGAGAGCATTGCCAATTTTTACGCACTGAGAACGATTTGCTAAATAATTTTGGAATAGTTTCAACTGGGTGCCTCTTACACCCATGCTCTCAAGCTTGCGCAATAGTATTGGAATGGAAACCGTGTCAAAAGCTTTAGCGAGGTCCAGGAAGATTCCTACTGTGTGGTTACCCTTGTCAAGTTCTTCTGCAACAAAGTTAGTCAGATGATGTACCGCATCGGCAGTTGAAACTTTAGGCCTAAATCCAAACTGCCGTTCAGACAAAATTGATTTATCTTCTAAATATTTCAATAACCTTCTATTTATAATTTTCTCCAATATTTTTGAAAAGGAAGGCAGTAAAGCAATAGGTCTATAATTTGAGACTTGATCTTTGCTACCTGATTTATAGACAGGGATAATTACAGCTTTTTTGAGACACTCTGGAAAATGACCTGAAGATAAACAAATGCGGAAAATGTAGGTTAGTGGTGGTACCAAAATGTTCTTGAATTTTTTAATAATTTTATTCGGAATGTTGTCCCAGCCAACGGCACAATCGTCTTTCAAGGTCATGATTATACTTTCTACCTCAGACTCATCAGTATCTAGCAGCGCGAAGGATGTTAAAGCAGTGCTGCATGTAAAGTTAGTGCTCGTTAGGTTTTGGGATTGACCCAGATTTTTTTCTGCCAGACTCTTTCCAATATTAACAAAGAAATTATTTGCTATGTTAGCGGATTCCAACGGCGACGAGTGAGCTTGTAATAAACCTGAAGATGACTCATATTGTTTTGAAATGTACGTAACGTCTTTAATATATTTCCAGATCTTTTTACTATTTGTTCCAGCCTTTTCCAATGCCATTTTGTCGTAGTTGTGCTTAATTTTTTTAAGGAGATCGTTACAATAATTTCTATATCTTTTATATGAAAGTTGCAATACTGTATTATCTGGGTAAGATCTAGCTTTCATGTGCAGTTTATCTCTGTGTTTCATGCAGCGAATAAGACCAGGTGTGATCCATGGTTTTATATTGTGATTTTTGTTGCTTTTAAACTGTGATACGACTGTGTTTTTCTGAATAGCATTACGTAAGTTATCAATTACATACAACATGCAAAACTGCGGGTCAGCGGAATTATAGACTGGATCAAAATCGATGACGCGTAAATCTTCTTCAAGTTTATTTATATTAAGTGTTGACGAGTTTTGGCGGGTGTTTTGGTTAGGTAATTTACAATTTAGGGTTAGTAGGACAGCATTATGATCGGTTATTGTTGAGTTAACAACAAGTGCAAGTGAAGGGAAATTCGATTTAAGCATGATATGATCCAAACAAGAGCCACTGTGGTGTGTAGGAAAGCAGTGTGCTGGGAGCAGGCCATGAAAGGCGCATAGGTTGAGGTAGTCTTGAGCAGGCGCATCAGTACTTCCTGGAAGAATATTGATATTAATATCTCCAATTACAATCATGTTTTTAATGGATGACAGGTCTTGTAAGGTCTCGTTCAGAGAGTCAGTAAAAACATTAGCATTTTTAAAAGACGGAGGTCGGTACAATGCTAATATCGCAAAATCTGATCCGATTTTAACTAACAATCTGTTACAGTCGTGCATATCAGGTTCCTCAACAGAGACATTCAGATCATTTCGTGCATAAACTATCACCCCATCATTTTGGTTGTAATTCACAGTACTTCTATACATATTGTATCCCGGGATTAGTGGTATGTTATAATGTTTGGCAAGCCAGCATTCGGTTAAAACAATAACGTCACAATTTATGTTTAGGCGCTGCTGAAACGTACTAAAATTATCAAAATTCTTAAAGACACTACGAATATTTTGTGTTAGTATGGTTAGTGGAGTTTTGTAGCTGGATAGATATTGTTTACAGTTTTCCGCTTCACAAACTTTGGACTCAGATACAGAGAAATTATCTAGATCGTCAATTAGATTATTAATCATAGTGGAAGTTAAGGGATTAAGGTCCGAGAAATATCTTATTTACGGCGCTCTTAGGCGCCACCATAATCTACGGAATTTATGTACCATTTTTCAGCCATTATTTTCGCCGGGCAGTCCGCAGCACCAGTCACATGTTTGAAAGGTTTTTTAAAATGCAGGCAGGTAGCGCATTTTGGTTCATCAGCCTTTTTTGGACATTCTTTAACCGAGTGACCTTGATCACCACAGTGGCCACAGGTATATGTTGTCTGCCGACATGACTTGGCCGCATGTCCATACTGTTGACACTTATAACAACGTGTGACCAAAGTAAAGTCTCTCACAGGGCATGACGACCAATTTACAAAAACTCGGTCTTGTGATACTAGGGCTTTGCGTATGACTGCAGATACTTCCACGATAAAATTACAGGTCTCAGTGTCTCTCTTACCTGATTTATGGCTTAATTTAATAGAGCTCAAAAACGACTCAAGGCTGCAGTCCTGAAGTTTTTCGGCAAGATTTTGGTTGTACAAGCAGGTAAAAACCTCATTTTCCTGCATGGTTGATGGCACTCCTATAATCACAACCCTAGGCTTCCTTTTATAGGGCTCGTCGACTGTTAGGCCCGACTTGGTTAGCTGCGTCGATTGTCTCAGCTTCTCGATATCGTCCTTCGTCTCGGTGCTGATGATAACACCGCCGTTCTTCGTCTTACGCAGGCCTCTCACGTGAAGCTTCATTTGTTCCGGGCTGATAATTTTTTGGACAAGAGTCTTTGTTTCGTCGCTGCTCGTCAAGTTGTCACTTGGATAGATGGCGACAGAACTTACGTGACTCGGCTGGATAAATTTGTTGGCACCTTTCTTTACCATATCAGCAAAAGAAGACTCCTGGGTAGGTTTCGTCGAATATTCGATACTGAGCTTAAGGTTCTGTAGCTGCTGCGAAAGATCAAGTTGGCTTTCTAGAGTCTTGATGGTGTTGTGAGCTTGGAGAGCTTTAGCTTTGACGGACTGGTACATGACGGCCAACTGTGAAGTCCCGTGACCAACTTTCCGGCATAGGCTGCTGATACGGGTTTTCTGTTCCACATTCAGCTTTCCGTCCGCTGCTATATTGCAGACCTCATTAAGGCACTGTTCGATACCTGACATCCAGGTTTGTATTTCTGACGTGCTGACAACATCAGGGGCATCGTTTTTTTGGATGGGCACTTTAGGGGAAGAAGCGGCAACCGCTGCAGGCACAGGTGTAGAAGGCGGGGAGCGAGCACATTTACTACTCCGGTTGAATGGACTATCTTCCATCGCGAAATAGGTAATTTCGTTCCTTTTAAACACTAGTCATTTCTAATAAATCACCTCACACAAGTCTAATGTACGAGAATGCGTACTAGGCTATTTGTTAAACTAGGTCACAATACTTTCGCAAGTGATTATTTGTTTATTGCAATAATTGTTCGACACGTCTGTTCACTACGAGCGGCAATTAGGCAATCTCAAAAATAAAATAAACAATTTAAACCAACGATATTTTTACTCTCAAGTGTTTTTATAAAGTTATAATATCAATTCTTTGAGCAATTTACTTGGAAGTCAGCAAAGCAATTTATTACAAAGTATTTGCCTTAGCAAAAATAGCTTTATTTCCTTGAAAGCAATGTCAGTATTTTCATTCCTCTCTTACTTTGCGAAAGAGGATATATTTAAATTTCGACATTCCTTTTCACCAATGAACTTCGGTAGCTTCGAATCGGAATATAATTACGTTCACCAATGCAAATGTACGGCAACATTCAAAAAGCAGACATGACCATTGTTTGACATGAATATGATAATTAAAATTATCGTCCAATAACAGTTCGTTTCTACCTTTCATTCCTCGTAATTAAACTCAAATTGGTATTCATATGCAACTCACCTCCGGCCGTAATCTCAGTGAGATGAATAATGTGAATTCTCTGGGGAAGGTGTTCCCTGCAGAGAATAGTTCTGATGACGCAATCCAAATGTAGGAGTTAGGCCTCAGGCTGAAAGCATGCGGTCGATCAGCTACTGGCCCCCACCTTGCCTGTGCAGGGTGGAAATTGCGCCTAGCTCCCGGCGCCAACGGGTTTATTGTGCCTGAGAAGAATTAATTTATAATGTACGTTGGCGTTATTGCTTTGCAGGTGAATAAAGTTATTAATTTAATGTTCAGCAAGACGAAATAGCAATAAAACCATGGTCAGCAAGACGACCAGTCACCACAAGTGGCACCCGTTCACGAGCATAACGCAAAGATCAGCCATTACCCCCCTCGCCATATTTGAGGGAAGGAGGCAACCCGACCCCCGACGCTACCGCAAGCAGTGATATCTAAGGGAACATGACGAATTTGCTGCCGGTTGCTCAAGCAAGAATAATATGATCAATCGTAGAGGTCGCTAGCTAACCACATACAAATGTACCCACCCCACATAATTATTATGGTGTAGCGAGCTTAGCAGAGTTTCTAAATTAGAATCACTTAGGCTCTTTGTACACGGGCGTTTTTCTTTCCGTGAAAAACTACGGTCTATTCGTCGTGAGTAGGCACGGTCGACAGTGTTGATTCGTTGGTCACTATGGAAGCTTGTTGTCAGACACTTTTTTTCTACGACGCGGTTTATACGCCGTGCCGTAGGGCTACGTAAGCACTGAAGGTGGCTTGTTTAGCGCCTGGAGCCTAGCGATTCGTCCTTGAATAGCAAAGTGAAACGAACGCTTTAGAATTTAAGCACGGTTGACAGTGTTGATTCATTGATCACTATGGAAGCTTGTTGTCGGACACGTTTTTTCTACGGCGCGGTTTATACGCCGTGCGCCGGGCCGTAGGGTTACGTACGCACAGGTGGCTTGTTTAGCGCCTAGAGCCTAGCGATTCACCCTGCGAGAAGCAAAGTGAAACGAACGCTTTAGAATTTTCACAACCGGCCGCACTGCATGCTTGGCGCCTTCGCTAGTCGCCTAGCGTGTTTAAGAGGATGTTAAGTCACTGGGCTCTAGACGCTAAGCAAGCCACCCAATACACGTAATTTCCATAGTAATTACATATCAATATGGAAATTGACAATAGCTGTATTTTTTATACATTGACAGTACCACTGTCATGGGGCCAGATAGAGGGCTACGGAGGCTTCTTTTCCCGCTTGAATGAGGGGCAGTGTTGGTAAACATTTGAAACAATTGAAAAAATCAAGACGGTAGCGTTAGGTACGAACGTTTTGAACACGCGTCAAAAGATGTACAGACGCCAGCACATCAAGCTACCCGAAATTGTCAAATTTTCCCAATCAACTTTGAACCTCATGCTTTAGCGATAAAGTTGAAAATCTATTAAAGAATTTTGACAGATTGTAGTAGCTTAATGTGCTGGCGTCTGTACCATCGAGGAAACTTACATCTATATACGTTACATCTATATATGTTTTATTTTAGTTGTCACTTGACTAATTTGTAACTCGTTAACACTCATCAAAAGTTTATTTTTATTTCTCCATTTCACCCATGCCGTTAATATACTACCACTTTCCACTTTAATTATATATTCTCTGTTATACTGTTCCACTAGACAGCCGTAACGTTATGTTTAATATATTTTTCGTACCACTTGCTCAAAAAAGTGACATTCTATGCCACAAAAAGCGAACATAACAATAGTCATTTTTAATCTGTTAAAAACAGGGAAAGAAAATTGTACTGAATTTCATTCATCCTCTAGGGGGAGAATGTGATTTAAATTTGGAATACTTATCTACCGAAATTTAAACTGAACTACATCTGTGTTTACACCATTGAGTTTGTATATAAAGCATTATACATCTTTTTGAAAAAGGAATACGCATTTATTATGCAGTTATGATTATTAAATAAAATTACGAAAACCGACGAGGCCGTATGAGCTTGATGCCTTTGCTTTTCCGACAAAAAAATATTAGTTTAGGAATTTGCCGCGTTTTGTTTTCTTCAAATATATAAACGTTAAGTTTATTTTAATTTATTTTTTAATAAATGCTTATCTCATATTATTATTGTGTTAATTTTTTCGCAAATGGTACGAAAAGTAGAGTATTTTCCTCGGTGATAAAGCTGTCTTAGTCTTGGGTGAACTTAAATCCCTCGCTACACTCAGGACTCGTCTTAAATCCCTCGCTTCGCTCGTGATTTAAGTTTTTAACACCCTCGCTACGCTCGGGAGTAAACCTCGAGTCCTTCGTTACGCTCGCGATTTAAATCGTCACCCGCGACAGAAGACACTGCTTTATCCCCTTGGTTAATAATCTACTATTAAATGCATTTATGTAATCTCGCCAGAAGATCGGCGCCGGCGACCATTTACTTGTCACAGCAATGCCACAGACACACTAGAGTGCCTCTTACACTCAAGCAAGGCATAGACAAGTAATGAGGTTACGTCTGGCGCAGATTGAAAGATATTTATTTTTTATTTTATTATTTGCTATTATTTACATAATATTTATTTATTTCTGTAACTGCCGTGACATCACAGCGGGCCCTATCAGAATACCAGCGCTGCAACATTTATTTTTTTAAATGTCGTAGCATCATGCTGAGATAGGAGCCTTTTGGCCTCGTATAGGACTTTCTGTTTCATTTTCCTTTTGTTACTTTTTTATATATAACTTGGTTTTTTATTTTGCTGTATTTAGTTTAGTTTGTGATCTTCCTGTACGAGTCGCAATAAATACTTTTTCTTTCTTTCTTTTCTTTCTATATACCGTAAGGGCTATTCTTTTTTGCAGCGCTCGGCCGCTATAACTTGCCTATGGCATTAAGTCCGCCTCTGTACATTTATGTGCTTGAAGTATTAAATAAATAACTTTCTAACTATATGTGATCATTGTGTGCACGGGATTTTGTTTTCAAATTGGGCAGATGTAAGTTTCCTCGATGGTACAGTTATAAACATGTTGCAACTAGGTACAGTCCTTTAACAGATATTTTATCTCTAACATCAACCTTACAGCAACGAGAATAAAGATCATTGTGATACAAAATCAGAGATAAAATAACTGTGAAAGGACTGCCTATCGAGATTTCACAGCCAGTGTCAAATCTCATTTACATCCTAAACATAACGGGTGTAACAATACCCCTAACGAAGCCGAAAGTCACATGTTCTCTCGTTTGTTTTTTTTTTTTTACTGGAGCCTACCTGGGAACCTTTTGGTTACGGAGATATTGAAAGTCAAAGTTCCAACTTTTTTTTTAATATTTTTACGAAAACAAGTTTTAAATGTTATAACTAAGTAACCCTTTTATTTTTTTAAGTGAAAACTTCTTTAGGCGATTTGGGCATTTTTAGAGATGGGAGAAAACCATTGAACTCGCGCCACTTTTACCGTAAGCGACACCGTGCGTGTTTTGTTTATAAGACTATTAAAAAAATTCCCGCTTCGGATGTGTTCGGCTGTCATCGGGATGTACTCGGTTTTATATATCCGATATGTCAGTGAGTGATGGCAAAGTATTCTGTTTGTGTTTTGTTTTCACTTCTGTCGGCACTCCCGGCGTGCTACTTTTTTTTATTTGTATATTTAGTTAGTCATTTAACTTAGTACCTAGTGTAAATTGTTAGTTGCGTTAATCTTAATAGTTCAACGATCCAAGTTCTTCAAGGTACATGCACCCTTAGAAGCACAATGTTTTGCGTGCATTACGTTGTGCATTACCGTAAACAGCGCATTATCACACCAAAAATGAAAGTTCTTTCCCAGTAATAATTTTTGCCAAAGTTACTTACTTTGATGTACAGAATGCGTAGATGACGGCTTCGTAAGGGCAAAAGGAGGAGGTTCTCAATTCGGTTGTATTTTTTTTTGTTTGATATCTCAGTACGCCGCCATTTATAAAACGATTTGAAAAAATATTTTTTTATTACACCCTGTATTTTTACTAACTCAATGTTCACAACATAATTAAGGCTAGTACAAACAGACGCGATACGACACGCGACACAAAGGCACCGCAAGTCGCGCAACGGCGGTGCCTATGTGTCGCGCGTGATTATATCGCGTGTCGCGCCGGTTTGTAGGAGCCTTTATCATCTTTCGTGGGAATCATGACACGAGTTTAGACTATAATTTATTTATTTATTTTAATTCGTATTGTGTTTGAATTATGTAGTAGGTACATTAATTAATTTATTACAGATAAAAATAATAAATTATGAATTTCTAACAGTAGGTACCTAAATATCTCTAAAAATAATCGATAACATATGGTAAATATTATGCCAATAGATTGTAAATAGTTATTATATAAATGATTATAAATATTATTATGTCAAATGATTATAAAATATACTCTAAGGACACGTTAGATCAAAATGAAGTCTCTCCGTACGCGGCGTAGAACTTGAAAACTCTCATTTGTTGGTTGATTTGTGGATGTGTGACGCATATTTTTCCCCAGCTTGTTATTTTTATTCCTTGTTATTTGTATTTGTGTTCCTTGTTGACGTCAGGTTTACCGCAAATAAATTTATTTTCTTTTCTTCCTAAAGTATCAAGATTGGATAGTCGACAGCTGCACGACATGACTGTGTCTGTGATAAGAAAGTTTCCACTCAGCATGATGCTGTGCTGTGGTAACTAGGTACCTATTGAAACAGTCGCGTGGTACTATTATAAACCGAACCGCAACCCAGGTTTATAAATCCACACTTCTAAAGGGGTTATTAAAACATGTGTGTGGATTTATGTAAGTGTATGTACAGACGCCAGCACATCAAGCTACCCGAAACTGTCAAATTTTCCCAATCAATTTTGAACCTTATGATCTAGCGATAAAGTTGAAAATCTATTAAAGAAATCTGACAGATTGTGGTAGGTTGATGTGCTGGCGTCCGTACATACACACGAACGAGACGCGTCGGCGACAGAGGCAACTGCAACCGTCGACGCGTGTTGGCGACAGCCATCAACGCATTTCGTTCGTGTGTGTGCACATAAGTTTCATAAACTACTAATTTTAAATTAACTTTTCTTCAAGTTTAGTGCATCTATCTATCTATAAAAATGAAATTCTGTTCGTTGGTAAGCGCATCACTTAAGAAGGGCTCGACTCATTTAGCATTTTTTTATTTTAAAATGTTCGTAATAGTCTGAATTAGGTTTTTGTGCAAAGACAAATTGGCAAAGTTTTCCGGAAAATGTTTAAAGTAGCGAAAATCCAAACCGTCCGTTTTCTATGGGGGTTTGTTTGATGTTCCTTTCAATAGAAAGGACAGGATAAAATCTGTCGGACCAGATAGTTTTTAATATTAAAGATACATAGTTGCTTTAATGGCCACTGCGAACAAAAAGAAAAATGTTTTAAAAAGTTGAGCTTTGCGTATTTTGACGCGTTTCCTTATTAATTAATAATTTTATTATCATCATCATTACCTTTTTGTTTTTACTTATAGCGTATTCATATTTATTATTTTAAGACTATTAACTCATATTATGTAAATTATAGTATCTTAATAAATAATTATTAATTCTGAATAAATTTACATTCCAGTACCAAAAAGAAAAAGTAAAAGTACCAATGTCATTTTGTTTTTAAAAAAAAAGTTCTGTTTAAACACAAAAATTTAATTCAACATTTTAATAATCATTATTAATATCATAAGACCTATTTAATTAAGATTTTTTGATAACAATAATAACCACGTGATTTATGGATAATGCTGAAAAACTGGTCGGTTATAAATAAGTATTAACGGATGAAGAATCACCCGAAATCCGGTGCTTGCCATAACATAAAGACCTTTCCAAACTCTTTTTAATTTGCTATTAATTTTAATTTGTTATAACGATTTTTAATTTGCTACACCAAGATGACGGCTAATTAAATAATGTCATGTTGACAGAAAAAGTTCGATCGCCGCCCCTCCCCTCCTCCTCCTCCTCCTCCGTCCTGGACTGCAGGTCCTCAACAACTCAAAGAATACTTCGCTCAGTTCGAACCAATACAGTGCTAGAGTAGTATTTGACTGCTCTTCAGTTATTAGCAAAGGATACGGTTTCATAGGGTTTGCAAGTGCCGCCTCTGCTGCAGATGCTAACAACAAGAAATAAATCTTCTCAGTTTCTGGTGTAGCCTCTAGTTTGCATTCATTGATAATAATTAGAACATCGATGTTTTGTTATAATAGTTCTCCATGTCCCACCGTCATATGTGCATGCAAATCATGTCATTATTTAATTTACCTACACAAATTTCTTCGCTTTTAACATAATCCAATCATTCCAACAAAATTACCTATTTAAGAAAACTGATTAAGTATAGGCACCCGATTTTTTTAACTTTTTAAATATTAACAGTTGTAAACTTTTAAAAAGAATTAAAATGGTGGCAAATTAAAAACGGAAACAGTTTTTTTCGCTCTTAAATATAGACGTCACGCTGTAAGGACAAAGTCCCAGGGCAATTTGTTCCCAGCAAGTAGAAAATGCTTCTATAAATAATAAATGAGAACTCACCTGGTTTCGCCCTCACAACAACAGTGTGAAAACAGCCTATTTTTAATAATATCCCTGTTTCGCTAGCGTATCCTGTGCACTCTCACAACCTACTTTCATTTCTTAGATGGAACACGAAACACAATTCCATTCAACTGTCACATTGGAAAATAGAATGTTCTTTTATTGATGTTGTGTTAGGTTATTGTGAATTTGGTGTTCGATTTTAATTCGATTGTTCCGATTGTGGTAATCGACTGCTCGGGCCCGAGTGACAAGGCCGAGCTCCCGCGACCGACTGAAGCACGTTCGGGCAAGCTCCCGATTCCCGGTGGTCTTTCAGGGCGGTGTTGCTAGTATTGGAAAATTATTTCGCAATATTCACGTATAGTGGAGCGCCGTAAGGCATAAAAATTGTAAAATCTCGGAATCCAGGGCCTGTCAATGAATTTTCATAAAAACTGTTCTACTGCATTGTTAAAAGCTCAAATAAAAAAGTTAAAAAAAAAAAATTGGCCGATCTTTTTTTTTTTTTAAAAACGTTGCCCCACACTAGAAATTACTCCTGTATCGTGGGTGCGTTTACAAACATTTAAATTCACATACACAAACACCCAGACCTGTGATTTGTTCCGTGCGGGAATCGAACCCACGACACGCAGCGCAGCAGTCGATCGCTCAGCCACTGCGCCAACCGTGTCGTCAAATCTTGATTACAACAATTTATAACAACAATTTACTGAAAAATGAGAGGGACAAGGGGAAAAAAAATGTTTACAGTAAAGATTTCAATTTTATAGCGAATAAATTATATTTGCATAGTAACTTTAATGTTAATTTACAAATATTTAGCAAAAAATAACGAGTTACGAAAAAAAAAATTTAATGTAGTTTAATATAAAATTTAATATAATATTCTCTTCACTTATCAAATTTAATATAGTTTTTTTGAAATCAGAGGTAGTTACATAACTGATTTGTTGTCTTGACGATTTGGACTTTCGTTTTCCTTCATTTCATCCGCTTCTTTTTCACATAAAAAACACCTACTTTTCCAATCCGTTCGAAGCTTTTTCTTAGGTGGAGAACATGCTGATGTGATATTTCCTTTTTTTTAAAGAGCACTTATACATCCTTTATTGATATATTTTTGTCTGCATACTGAATGCACGTAGACAAATTCGCGAGTATTTAAATACTGCGACAATCCATCCGCTCTTTCTGCAGAAGCAGCTTTCAGCGTTGATATTCCTCTAGTTACCTTTACAATTTCTCCTAGTTCGGAGCTTAATTGAGAACTAGATCCGATTTTGTCGCAAATGAGGCAATCATTACTTTGATTATCATCACTATTCGATGGTTCACTCATTTTGATAAGAGGCTGTAACAACAAATATTAGTAATATTAATAACTAACGTTTATATCAAGATTAATAATTAATGTTATTTATTTATTTATTTAAACTTTTCGCACAAAAAGGTACAAAGGCAAATGCAGGCAGGTGAATTTTACTATAACATTCTAACTTTCAGCATCGATTTATTATAAAATAAACGATTAATTATTCAAAATGATTTTTATAAGCGAGTAATATAAATAAAAAACAAATACTTACTATCTATGCCGCTATTTTCAAAGTTTGTAAAACACAATTATGTTCTGTAATTAACTTTTATCGTATTAACTGCACAATAATAAATATACATAAACAAAAATCAGAAATATTTTTCTCAAAACGCACAAAAGCAGCTACGTATTTAGCTTAGCTAGGTGCAACGTGTACTAATCTGTTAGGGACCGCGTCAACAATGCCCAACAGCTGCTGTTGTCCCTTCTATAACTCCCCCCACCCCTCACCTTTGTACCTGCAGTCCCTTGAGGCGCAAGGACAAGTTTGTAATAGTTCTCCTTTTCAAAATATAACTTTAAACTAATAAAAATAGAAGAAAACTCCGAAAAATTATTAATTATTTATTTTAATAATTAAAAAATTGAGATCGGGCAAAACATTTTTTTTTAACATTTTTCTATATACTGTTAAAAACACATTTCAAAAATTTATAGGAAGATTCATTGACAGGCCCTGGATTCCGAGGTATAAATCTTACGGCGCTCCACTAGTATATTTTTCGTACAAGTCTGAAACGTGGAATGAATCAACGTTTCATGATTACTATCACATATATTAGTAACCTGTAAGTAACTCTGACTAGGCCTAATCGCAATGATGCAATCGTTATTTTACCGCTTTCCTAAGTGAATTTGGTGGTTTGGACTTCGAGACTGTCAGATGCGAAAGTTTCGAATCGAAACTGACGGAGCGCATCGGAGGGGATGGAACCGGAGCGACGCGGAGAAAGTGCGCTGGAAGTCTCGCGCATCCGTGCGCATCCTCGAGCGTCCTTTGTGTGACCGGTAGCAACCTATGCGTAGGCACCACGGCCGATTTCTCGGTGTCTGCAAAAATGAACCTTACCTATTAAAGAGACATTTCAATTGCTTTTATTGCATTGAAAAATACACTCCGATGCGTATCAACGCGCTCCGTCGGGTCTGAATCGTTCTTTAGGCCCGAATTCTAGAACGAAGCTAAAGCAAAGCGATGCTGGGTAATTCTCCCCTGATTTTGGGTAATTCTGCTCCGTTAGCCTCGTGACCCCGAATCCTTTGTGCGATCCGCAAACTGCTCGCATGCCTTCAATGTTCTATTGTTTTCCGTCACTGTCGCTCTCGTGCTACACTCATATATCCATCTCGATCGTTCGCTTGAAGTTGTTAAACAAATGAAGTGTATTAACCTGGTTTGTATGGCCGCTATTATATAGAGTGATTGTTGTAATTGAAATTAATTTCATAATATCGGCTTGTAAGCTTTTAGTGCTAAACATTTTGCCTGAAAGACGCCTAATTAGCCCATAATGTTCCCACTGCTGGGACACAGGCCTCCTCTCTGTGAGAGGGAGTGGGCCGTAGTCCACCACGCGGGTCCAATGCGGGTTGGTGGATATCACATGTCTTTGAATTTTCAGTTCAAAAAAAAAAAAGAGACATGCCGGTTTCCTCACGATGTTTTCCTTCACCGTTTTGAGAGCAGTGGTGATGAAATAATTTACACAAAGTAAAGCGCCTGTCTGGATTCGAACCTACGACCTACTACTCGTAAGTCGCGGCCGTTACCACTGCGCCTCCACTGCTCTGGAAAATGAAAAAGTTAAAAAATAAACAACGATAACTCGTGTAAACAGTTATATACATAACATCACGCCTTGTTACCCCAAAGGATTAGACAGAGGTGTACGTACAGTCAGCAACAAAAGTCCATTGACACTTCAGTTTTTTTAATCTCACTTATTGACTTTTCGTTTGCGATTCCGATTCTCATTTGGTCGGTTTTTTAAACACTTTTTATAGAGTTATAATTCAAAGTCTAATATTATTAATTTTCTTATAAATACCTACTATGAAGATGCGCCACTTTTGATTAAGTATCAGAATCTGACAATCGAAAGTGGTGCATCTTGACAGTCCTTATGATACGATGTCTCCAAAACCGCAGTTCAATCTTTGCTATCCTCCGCCGGCTACGGGGCTTCGGGTATAAGACCGAGGTGTGTAGGTTTGTGACCTTACGTAAACTACCGTAAAATATCTGTTCAAAATTGCAGCAGAAGTACAATGCAATTTTGAATAAATATTTTGCTTAATAACTGAGATTTATTAAACTGAAGTGTTAATCGACTTTTTTTTTGCTGACTGTACAAGTGTACACCCACATTTCGCCTTTTATGTTTTAATTCCCATGTAATAAGGGAGTGATCCTAATCATGAAAATCATCAATACAATCATCTAAGTTCATATAATCCTAATGGATGACTATTTCATGAAATATCAAATCAATAGGATTATAATACGAACTTAGTATTGTATTGATGAAATAATGATTATAATTCTATAAATAAATACGTGTTACGGTTGCGAATCATATATTGTTCAACATCCAATCTGACACCGACCTGCAAATAGCAGAAAACATAAGAAAATTTGATTTTCGTGGGCTACCGAGTGCATCCCCCATAACGGCCTCAGTGACAGTTGGCATGAAAATGATGGTTTGACTTTACGGTATCAAAAAATTCTCTCCAGGAAACCACACCAACTTACTTTCGTAAATAACGTTTCAGTGACGTCATTCACCGTAAATTGCAGACGCGATGTGGCGGCTACCGCTCTTTAAGAGGAAACGCGGTCAGAGAGGCTTTTGAAAAAATACTTAGTAGAAAGTCGTAATTTGAGGTTTGGCTCTCGCCTATTTCCTCCTCCAATATTGGACCAATTTAAAAGATATTTCATAAACTAAATAACACGGATAATATATATACTGTGTCCCTATGTTTTTCTTTAATAGTTGTCAAATTTGTACAGAGGCCAGCACATCAAGCTACTACAATCTGTCAAATTTCTTTAATAGATTTTCAACTTTATCGTTAAAGCATAAGGTTCAAAGTTGATTGGGACAATTTGACAGTTTCGGGTAGCTTGATGTGCTGGCGTCTGTACAATAGGTCTATGTTGATAGCGGTTTAAATCGGCATTTTTTGAGGGTTCTAGTGTTTATAAAAATAATGTATTATCAAAAAGGAAAACATAGGGACATACAAGTAGTTAATATTTATTACTCTGTAAAAAATCATTGCTTTATGATCATTAACCAGAATGAAAACAGGCAAGAGCGTTTCTATGGAGAAACGACCACCCGCATTTCCTCTTAAGAAACCGTAGCCTTATACCGTGACCGTAACTACTTTAATCCCCGGATTATAATGCAACGATTAAGATACACGAATTTATGATTAACTTATAACGGTAAATTAAAGTACATTCAGTGATAATTAAATAAATAATGAGTAGTAGGTAGGCAAGAGCTAAGTGTCCTTATCAGTCGCTACTAACGTCTCGCTATAGGAAAAATAATCTTAATTTAACTATGAATTATATTGTATGTAAGTATTTTCCTTTTTGTCATTAACATTAACATAACACAGTATCTAAAGGTGAATATACACTAGAGCATTTTCTCGAGCACTTTCATGTAATGTAACATTCCTGTGAATGCTCCACGCTGCGTTCGACGTAATGCTCAAGAAACGAACGAAGAAAAAAATGTTACGGCGAGTGAGCATTTTACCCGTCACATAGTATTTGCCCGTGCAGGACAACTAAAACAGAGCAACTGTTGGCAACTGTAATAATAATAATCCTCCCCGAAATTCGGCTATGAGAGCCAACCTCAACAGAGACAAGCTATCGATGCAGGAGACATAATTATAGTGCCCAAGTGTGTGGGCAGACAAAGGTGCACTCTCTCTACCCTCACTATAGTCCAGTCATTTGGTAGATTGGCTGAAAATTGGTGATTTATTTATTTATTGTGACATGCTCTTCTTGATTTTTCACTTTGACGCCTCATATAAATACAGCTTGCGCTGCCATCTCAAATGAGTCTAAAAGGAGATATTAAAATACAAATTGACGTATTTACATGTACTAGGAGTGAACTCGCAAGGGTACTATTATTCATACTATGCTACACATAAGTTGTGATAGGTTAGGCAAAATATGTTTTTGGATTATATATAAATGTGTAGTATGAAGTATTTAATGTTATTAAGTTATATAATAGTAATTGTTCTGTGTTATTGTTATGTATGAGATTTATATAATTTAGGATAGGTAGTATGTTATAGAAGTTCCTTATTAGGTTAATTTAATATTGTAAGTATATAAATACCACACCATTGCATTAGGTTAATCCTGTTATGATGGTTGTAAAGGTAATTATAAATAAATAAATATTTTCAAAAAACTTTTAGTTTTTGGGCACCATTTTTCTACTATAACGGCGCGAGCGGCAAAGAACAGATGTGGCAAAGTGAAAATTGAAAACAACACGTCGAACAAAACGTCCTTTTTGAGCACCAAATGACTGTACTAGTACAGTCATTTGGTGCTCAAAAAGGACGTTTCCTGCAAAGATTTCCGAAAGTTTTGAAAATTGGAGATTCTTTTGATTTCGACGTGTTGTTTTCAATTTTCACTTTGCCACATCTGTTCTTTGCCGCTCGCGCCGTTATAGTAGAAAACTCTCTCATAGTCCGATGAGATGGCAATCTGACATGACCGAGAGAGATAAAGCGTAGGGCCAACGGATTATCACACCGCCAACTATCAAACTGCGAGCAGCTACTGAGAAAGATTTTTTTATAAATTTACTTCTTATTTCAACTTTGCACCATATTGCGCTACATACAGATTAAGTATTAAGTTGCTCCATATCGCTCCACTAACCAGGAATCGGCAGTCCTCCTTACCTTATTTCAATCCATGGGTAATGGGTACAGTACCCGGCGATAAATATTGCACATCGACCTTTACCTTTTTTTGTATTTCATACAAAGAATAAAAATAATTATCAAAAGAAGCAAATCATAATTGTTTTAACAGCTCCTAATAGATACCGGACTGTTTGTATTTCGTGCGACAGAGATAACGCTCTACGAAGCCGAAATTAGCCGATTGTCTCTTTCCAAAGGTCGATGTGCAATATTTATCGCCGGGTACTGTACCTAGTTTCAGCGGGATTGTCCGAAAGGGTTACCGCTGCTCCGGAACATAAAAGGCTAAGGAAGGAACACTGGTGGGTTTTAGTCAGATAAGAGTCTGACATTCCCTTCCGCTCCATTCAGAGCGGGAGGGGTCATTTGAAGATTACTAAACCTCAAAAAAAAAATGGGTACCTAGTTATCCATTCTCATTTGTTAAAATAGTGTTTTAATTCAAATTAAATATTTCCGCTGATTGTTATCCGTCATTCGTGGCTAATACTTTATCTTAATCATAGCTTAACAAACAATTAAAAGAGACATAAAATTTAAATTGAATAATTAATAATAAGAAATCTTTCATAATTTGCTGTTTTTTCCATTTCTTGAGCTGTAACTCAGTTCACCTAGTGACAAGCCGTCTGTCGCAAGTCGGTCGGTGCGAAATGATAACTGTGAAACGAAAAGCACCGTGCTGCTATGAATCTGATATCATGTAAGATATATATATTTTTAATTTTTAAGTTTGTAGCCGCTCCCTTTATTTACCACAACACAACTGCTGTTAATCTGACCATAGATCTATGATGGAGTTAGTGGCTAGTGGCTAAGTTATAACAGCCGCACCAGTCTATCAATCGAGTTAAGCTACGCTTGCCGCGATTGGTGACCATCTATACAATATGATTCAAATAAGAATAGGAATGTCAATGACCTCTATCTGTCAAATGTTGATAGAAAAGCACGGTTTGCAAAGAAAACATAGCTGCGTATCAAGAAAGTTATTTTTTTTTTTTTTGTTTAACCGAGTCTTAGTTAAATCAATATCTTTTTTAAATTATACTACTTTCTTATTTTCATTGTTGGCAACAATTCATCAGAAAGTAAAGGAGAATGCCAGCCGTCATCTTGTCGTTGTTGGCGTGCTTCTTCATGCGGCTGAGTGCTTGTGGAGTGTTACTGTTTCTTTCGTTAATTCTGTTTGTTACGTGGTTGTTTCCTGTTAAATTTGCTGTTATTTGTTATTGCTGTTATTTATTGACGATGACCACTCAAACAGTGATGCAGACATGAGCGTAATTGAATAACTAAATTCTGACTAGAAATTCTTCGTTTATGATTCGTAAATAAATGTTATTTAAAAAATTACTTGTTTTGCTCACCCTACCCATTCTTATTTGAAACGCATTGTACATACCAAGACCCCTCCGTGTCTCGAAAAGCACGTTAAGCCGTTGTTCCCGGCTGTCATTCATGAATCTTTGACAGTCGCCCGAACATCTGACAACTAGTCGTACCCAATAACTGGGTTGTGGAGATCAGGTAGGCAGTCGCTCCATATAAAATACTGGTATTCAGCTGCAACCGGTTAGACTGCAAGCCGACCCCAATATAGTTGGGAAAAGGATACTTTGGATATGCCAACATATGCGGCATGGTTTGGCCAGGACCAGGATTACCAGCTGCAAGGAGGCCCGCTGGGCACGGAGCGGGCGGAAAGGCCTGTGACGCGCCTGCCCAGAGGAAGAGAAAGAGTGCGAAGGCTGCCGGGGGGCTCTTTACCCCAAGCCTGGCTGCCCTTCAGCCGACTCCCGGCCTACGAATGTTGCCGAGGAAATGGATTGTGCATAATGACGCTTTACCATTTCCTCCATTATGCCAGAGTTCAGGATCTCTTGCTCCAGAGCATGGCAAAGTGGTCGATTCATGTGGCGGCGATGTTTGACCTAGACGGATTGGTGGTCATCATCAGCGGGGCTCTTGTCAACCCATCCCGAGATCACAGCTGGGTGGCCGCCCTCGTAGACGGCATTCGCACAATTGGGGCGTATTTATCGCCCAGCAAGAGTCTCGCCGACTTCGAGACGTACCTTGTCGAGTTGGGTGCCGTCGTGGGCCGACTCCGCCCTCGCCCGGTGCTGTTGCTGGAGGACCTCAACGCCAAGTCTGCGGCGTGGGGAACTCTTGTGACCGATGCTAGGGGCGAGGTGCTGAAGGAGTGGGCGGTCTTGACTGGTTTGACCGTCCTAAATCTTGGCTCGGCGCACACGTGCGTGTGACAGCGGGGCGGGTCTATATTGGACTGTGTACAGCAGAGAAAGCTCTTCTGGCTCTAAGTCTACCCAGGACTGTTGTGTGTTCATAGAGGGAATGACGGGAATGGACATCTTGCGTATATGAGACATATTGCGTATATGGGACATCTTGCGCATGAGACTTCCCTTTGTACGACAGTAGGAGCGATACCGGCTTATGGGTAGAGCTCTACCCATAGGTATCACTCGTTATGTCGTCAACAAGCTTGTTGTGCAGAGTTGATTTTAGGCATCCCGATATAATTCGAGGGTGTCTCGTTCACATCGGTGCCGCACTGGGCACGTGAATTCGCCAGCGGAGAAACGCAAAGACTTAACATAAGATAATGATAGATGTTATTTGGAAAATAAATAAATATATAAGACATGCCGGGGACATAAGGCGACGAAGCAGGTTGTTTCGAGTCCCGACCTTCTTTTTCATATTAAGCACTACGACTGAGTTTAAGGCTTGTCTAAGACTACACCTAGATCGTTCAACCGTTGTTCCTCGCCACGTAAAGCGTTCGATTAGTGTTGCGGAAGTATTTGACTTCCGCAACACTAATCGAACGCTTTATATTACGTGGCGCAAGCTTGTGTTTTGGAGAAAAAGGCATTACTGTCATAGTATTTTTCTAGCAAATCTTGTGCTAGTAACAGCACCACTTCTTCTTCCCAACGAAATCACTAGGCAGTGGTGAAGAGCGGGCGTTTTGGGGAACTGGCTTATGTAATTTTGATGTACGAAATGTACTGATTCTCAGCCTAATTTGAATAAATGACTTTTGCATCATCAAAAGTTGTCGACTAAGTCGCCAAAGCCAGGTTATCAGCGTACATGAAGCGCTCAATGTGATGGGTAATAGGCTGGTCCTTTGTATAGATGTTAAACAGTATTGGCACCAACACACTGCCTTGAAGGAGACCATTATTTTCGTCGTCACCATCTGCTCTTAGCCTACTGAATGCATACTTGGAAGTGGCGGTTGTGCAGAAGTTCGCTCAGTATGGGCACGAAACCCTGATCATTGGTAAGGCTATTCACTTTTTTAAGTAGCTGTTTGATGTTTATGACGTCATAAGCTGCTGAAAGGTCAAGAAATACGACAACAGTGACTCTAATCTAAAATCTATTTCAATAGCTTACCCCCGAATTAGAAAAGGTAATAATGTCCACATCGTCATACTGACCGGTAATTTCTCCTCTGTTACAGATATTTGCTGGTTGCTTTTACTAAATCTTCTTGTATATTCAAAAGCATCAAACCATGCAGAACGCTCTTTTAGGTTCGGAACAGATTACGAGTACAAGTACAGAACAGTTCCGAAAAGAAAAGAGACGCGTATATATCATGTTAGAGAATATGTTACTCACCCGCCAAAATGGAATTTGGAAGAAAGAAACTACAAAAGATCTAATTATGCTTTCCTCGATATATATCAAAAAGGAAATGCAATGTATAAATATTTAGCAGAACGACATTGTATTTACAACGAATCTAATATACATTCTGACACACCAGGAACCTCACACAAGTTTAATAATACTAGAAAAATAACACCTACAAGTAAACGCAGTTTTAAACAAAAACACATTTGTTCACTAATAGATTCTTTAGTAAATATTACTACGGAACCTCCTAGTGACACAACTCCTTATTATGAAAAAACTACTGCCAAATACGACTCAAATGAATTCAGGGCAAATCAAAGGACATCGACTACTAGTACAACTAAATCAACAACAACTACTACACGTAAACTAACAACAACTACTACACGTAAATCAACAACTACTACTAGACGCAAAGCAACAACACGAACAAAGGCTCAGAATAAATCAAAAACTACGAAAAATACCAAGAAGACAACTAAGAAAAAAACTAAGAAGACAACTAAGGAAAAAACTAAGAAGACAACTAAGAAAAATACTAAGAAGACAACTAAGAAAAATACTAAAAAGACAACTAAGAAAAACACTAAGAAGACAACTAAGAAAAATACTAAAAAGACAACTAAGAAAAACACTAAGAAAAAACCTACGAAAAACCCTAAGAAAAAAAAAATGAATGGAGTAATTGATAAATTCATCTCGTGGTGGGTAAAATGATTTCATTCAGTCGTTAGTATGTTGTATAATGTAATAAATGTGATAGATATATTTACTCATAGGTTAAAGCCATTTTATCACAGACACATCTTCCTGTATTTTTAACCGACTTCAAAAAAGGATGTTCTGTATTCAACCCATATGTATGTTTGTAAGTCCGCGATTTTCTCAAAAACGAATGAACCAATTTTGATGTTTCTATCATTAACGTGATCTATATACTTTCAGGAAGGTTTAAGTATATAATACATTAGGTAATTAATCTTATGTACGAAGTTATATGCATAAATGTGCATCTCCGGTATTTCTATGCAAATTTTGAGGATTCTTCTCGTCGGTGTCTTCAATTCTTCAATGCACCTTAGCTTGGCATCGTTTGGCTGCAATTGTACGAGTAAAACTATGTATTGTTTTAAATATAAATTACCGTATAAATTTGATTACCTTTGCATGGGTAGTTTTTGTTGGAGTATTGCAGCAGGGCTGGTTCTTAAGGTATTAGTTGGTGTAAAAGCAGAAATAAAAAGGCAGGCATTTTGGCGTTACGTGGATGGAGTGGAATTTATTGCAGACTCAACTGAATGACAGTAGTTTGACATAAGGAACAGGAAATTAATTATAAATAAAAAATATAGTTTGCTGGATTTGCCAACAGTTTTTGAGTTAGCTACAATAATACAATTTTTTTTTTCCATTTAGATTATATTGATGATGTTTTAACTGATATTTACATAGCAAGTAGTCTTAATTAAATTTGTGTGAGGTAGGTACAACTAAAAAGTGAAAAAAATATAGTAGATTGTACAACTAGTGCATAAAAGAAGCCATTCTTCCCCGAGACGTTTATATCCACCCGTTATAGTTAAGGCGAGGGATAAAATGGCTCGTTTATGCCCGAGTTATACACTCTGCTTTTCACTTCGATTGCGAGAAAATAAAATAATCTAACACAATATGAGAAAAAAACATGGCGCTAACTCGATTTTTAT
Organism: Luperina testacea; assembly: GCA_927399505.1. Lineage (NCBI taxonomy): Eukaryota > Metazoa > Arthropoda > Insecta > Lepidoptera > Noctuidae > Luperina > Luperina testacea. The sequence goes on along the minus strand of OV656777.1, from coordinate 5,519,315 downwards.
TTACTCCCTCGCTAAAGCTCGGCTGTAAAACTACCTCGTATATAATGGGTTTATAACGCCCTGTGTTACACTCTACTTTTTTCACTACGATTGCGAGAAAATAAAATAATCCAATACAATATTAAAACTTTTTCCCCTAGAAGTAAATATGCTATTTTCTCCTCGCTCTGTAACCCGCTAAAACTGACCAATCGTACTTTTGTGATGCCCCCTAGGCTGCTAACTGCTGCCAACGTGGATGATGGTCACCGGGCGCACCGAAACAAAATAAATAATTGTTTTATTTTCATTAAAGATACAGATGTTTATGAAAAACAGGAGTCGAGACCTAAAAGTTTCCGAGTACTAGCGGAATAAAAGTAGGAATGAGTTTCATTTTGACAGTTTTCATTGGGTTATTTAAGTTTGTTATGAGCAGACAATTTTTTCGAACATATTATGAAGCAATGGGCTCGATGTATCCTTCAAATTGATCCAGATTATGATTGATAATGTGTAACGTAATTAGGATGCTGGTTATACAGTATGTTAACTAACAGAGGGCGTTCCCGTTAACCCGCAATAGTATAGCATCCATACATGCTAAAAAAAATATTACCATTCGAAAATAAAATGTTTTTATTTTTTTTTATATTAAAATATTCACTAAAAATCGTAAATTGATACTCTATTTATTTAATTAATTCTAATTTATTTAATTAAATAAATTCCGACATTGCTGTCCTTCAAGTACGCGTGTACAGAGTGTTTCTTTAACGTATCAATTTACGATTTTTAGTGAATATTTTAATATAAAAAAAAATAAAAACATTTTATTTTCGAATGGTAATATTTTTTTTAGCATGTATGGATGCTATACTATTGCGGGTTAGCGGGAACGCCCTCTGTTAGTTAACATACTGTATAAAAGATTGCTACGAAACAGTATGGAGAACGAAAGCGGGTATATTGCCCTTCTGGGGCAGTTGAGTAAAAATGAGTCTTTTATGAACTACCAGTGCCAGTAACCAGTAGTGCCAGTGAACTACCAGTGTGCAGTTGTTGAGTCATAAAACTGTTATGTATGAAAAAGTAAGTATCAAGAACCTACCTATATGTAAGAGTCGTAGCAGGTGTCGTTTTGTAGACTCTGCCAAAGCCTCTACCCCTGGGAAATGGGCGTGAGTAGGTATACAGTGCCGGATTTGCCACGTAGCATGTGTAGCAAATGCTACAGGCCCCGCGCTGTGGGGACCCCGCGCTTGGGCGTACAAAAAGAAATCATGGTACCCAATACCATTAAGTTTATTGAAATATTAGGGAACAATGGTCAAAGAAACCTAAGCTCTCCGAGATGGGAAACTAAAAATTTTCGAACTCACTTCACTCGCTCTTGCATAAATGTACAAGGTTCTCTCAGAACTTGCAAGTACGTAGGTTTTTACAAAAGTACCTTCTATACTGACCATTGTTTGATGAAAGTAATTTGGCTCAAGTACTTCAACTGACATGGAACGGAAAAGAACGTATTTGTTAAGAAACATTGATTTGACTAATGAAAAATCACTACACAACTAAAACTATTATGAAAAATTATGTTTTATTTGTAAACCTTAGAACCTGAAACAAACTAAGTTCATCCATATTTTCCCCTAGGTAAAATTTGCTACAGGCTTTTAATCTAATTTAATCCGGCACTGGGGGGTATACGTACGTATCTTCGAGATAATCGATGTTGAAGTTTGCGTAAAATAATGCGGGTTCACACTGTTCTAAGTTTCGGAATGCCCGCTTAACATGTCAACCGTTTTGTGGCCTTATCAGAGACTAGGCCTGGAAAACCGCGGCAGAAACATTATGTGGAATCTATGATCATTCATAGATGCATTCATTCCCTCTTTGTCATCAAAGGGGGAATACTTATTTTCCTTTAGGCAAAATACTGGCTATTTCCCGCACTGTAGATAATTCATGGGTACGTTATATCTTATTCTAATCTTTATAGGCTTGTCATATTTAACTTTTTAACGAAAATGAATAAAACAAAGGCTTTTGCTTTTCTACAGTGTGGCGACATCTACATCGTCACATGCGAACTACCCTCTACACTGACGTCACGTATAAATCCTGCATCGCGCAAGTAGTATTTACCGCGCAACTAGCGTCTATACAACGTCCGTCCCGACATTAATCGTCGGGACAACTAGACAAACTAACTTCTATGTCGTCTACTTGACACGACACCCGTGTGGTCGGAAGATCCTACCTTTTCTATAGAGTATGAGTGAACTTTACATCTTGTTCCTCATTCCTCTATTAAATTCAACGCAATATTTCCAGCCTTACGAAGTCAAGTTATAAAGGAAATATGTATAGAACTACTTAAAATTATGGTGTGCTGGTGAATGTGTGAATGTAAATGTTGAGTGTGGCAAACGGAGCATGAACGTAGAATAAATGTTGATGAAATACGTTCCTTCCAAAGCATATGTGCTACAACAGACTAAAGTCCCAAAATATAGGATTGAGGTCAGTCGACAGGAAATGCACTACGTCGTCGAATATCTAGCTAGGCCAGCTAGTTTGCTTCCACAGCAGACAAGACAAAGAGATCGGCCGAATAGTCGAAAATGCCTGGAGGACCTACTGGTCCATGATGGCGCTAATGAAGGGCGACCTTCCTATCTCACTAAAGCGCAAGCTAGTCGACATGTGTAATTGTGTATCCTGCCTATCCTAGGGCGCTCAGACTTCGTTTTTGACCGAGATTCAGAAGTCCAAACAGAAGGTTTGCCAAAGAGCGATGGAGGATGGAGCGATGGATGCATTTAAAAAATTAAACGCCACCGACTGAATTCACAATACTTTAATATGCTCCAAGACAGATATCGCCGATGTTAGCGATCAGTTTGCAAGGCTGAAGTGGGACCGGATGGGTCAAACTTCAGGACGCATCAATACACATGGGCCAAGATCGTCACACAGTGTGTACCTGGGTCACCGAGGCAGGCCTAAGAAACGACCGACTGACTTTACTTTTTTAACTAAAAAAAATAAATGAGGTCTCGTATGAATATAAAATAATGCTATCTTAAATATTTACCAGCGAGGATTCATAAACTATCGCTTTCTTGAAGGACACAACGTACCCTAATTTTCGCAAATGCATCACGCCTTCCCACCTGTCCTCCTGTCACACCCTGTTCTCCTGGTACCCGTAGGCCCGCAGTTGCGTATTTGCATATAAATTAGTCCGTCAACCAAATAAATCCAAGAAGACCACGTCGAATTTTATAGCTTTACAAGGACCTTTTGGCATCGGAACTAGCGCCTCCATCTTATCTCTTCAATACATTTCACAATATAATTGCACTACTGTTTATCTACAGCACCCCCTTGTCAACGTCATTCCAGTGCCAAGAGATCCTTGTAGCAGTGTACTTTACTACAAATTTATTTTCGTACTGACAAATGACGGTTATATTGAACTAGCTTCTGCACGCGACTTCGTCCGCGTGAAATTTCTTGTTCTTTTCTCGTGATTCTTTCTCTTAATTAGGCGATGAGACATCGCATCGCCTGTCCGCGCTATTCATTTTCGCTTAGCATTTTTCAAACTTTTTTAATGTTTGCTTGGCTTTTTAGGGCCGTAGCGTGAATTATGGCCTATAGCCTTTCTCTAGAATCGGGCTATCAAATGCAAAAAGGATTTTCTAAATCCGATTAGTAGTTCCAGAGATTAGCGCTTTCAAACAACCAAAAAATCTCTTTAGCTTTATTATTAGTATGGATTTAAATGAATGAACCTTCAAAATCCATTTATTTAAAAACTCGCTCTCCTAAACACAGCATGACAAGCACACAGTTACTTTTACTCTAAAGTGCGAATTTGATGCCAAATCTCAAATAAAGTTAATCTGATCGTCTAAAAGTTATAACAGAGGGCTTAAAGCCTTCTGTTATAACTTTTCCCGGAACGAATGTGCTACCAAATGTTTTCATTTAAATCTATTTCCATGGAACCACTACCAGCATTGACACGTCCAATGCCAGATGAATCTAGTCGAGTTTATTCCGACTGGATGATATTGTTATTTGAAAACCCACTACGAAAATAGGTACTTTAATAATTGACTTTTTCGTCGTTTCTAAGTGTGAAATTACAGTGGCAGCGGGCGGGGCGGATGAGCGGGTGACGCGTCGAGCGGAAAACGCTCATTTCAATAGATGAACACAGTAGCAAGTAGCAACGGAGCGTTTGAGCGGTTTGGACGTTTCTCTGTTTCGTGTGCAATTAATATTTGCTTAAATTAAAATGTCCGATTATTTGGAAGCTAGCGCCTATATAAAGTGGGACCTTTTTTTTTCTAAAAGCAATCGTCACGATATTAATAGTGATCGGTATAGACATGGTGAATTTCATACTTTATACGAAAGGCATTAATCATCATCATCATTTAATTTTATTTACCATCAGAATCTCCGCTTATTACTTGTATTTCTTCCCATAGTTTTTTAATTATTTGACGATTCGAATGATTTGAATCGCTACTATTCCACAAAGGTGGCCGAGCCAATACGGCACTTATTAAATCATCTGTCGACAACGGCATGACGTCTGAACAAACCGAGCGGAAAACGCAAACTGACTTGCGTCCACCCGCCCCGCCCGCGACACACGCTTCTCCCGCCGCGATACCCGCTCGCCCGCCCCGCCCGTACTTGGTGCACCTTGATACACAAGTATGTGCTTGTCTTACACGCCAGCGGATTCCGCTACCCGCGCCGCTCCCACTGTAATTTCACACTAAGCCGACGTTTGCGCGGGCGGATTTTATTGCGCACTAGATTTTCAACTCTTGGTGTTTAGCAATGCGTTAAAAATCCAGTGCGCGAAAAAATCCCGCCGCGATATTTTTAACGTCCGTCACAGAATAATTAATAGTACATACTTGGTACGCGCGAACGTCAGCTTACTAGACTAGTGAGTTAGAAATGTTACGCTAGAATATTTTGGCATAACTAATCATGTTTTTCAAATAATTTTTATTCTAAAGTGATAATTGAAAATATTGCCAACGCTATGCCTTTTTTTGCTCGATTGCGCGACGCAAAGGAGGGTAATATGTTTTTAGCAGTATCTACAACGCTACAAGCAAACAGCGCGTCATACTGACGTCACGCAAAATCCTGCATCGCGCAAGCAGAGTTTACCGCGCAACTAGCATAGATACAACGGCCCGACATGAATCATCAGGCAGTCGCCCGTCAGATACCAACACCCGTCTGGTCGGAGGATCCTCCCTTTTCTATAGAGTTCATACTCTATCGAAAAGGGAGGATCCTCCGACCAGACGGGTGTTGGTTGTTTCACTCATGTGAACTTTACACCCTGTTCCTCATACCTCTATACTGGTGACCCCGAACATGAACGTCAGCGCAGCATTTAGCGGCGAGTCACCCAGCCAACCAGCACCCACGGCTTCAACGGGTATCCTAACCACCAGCATGCGGCGACCGCGCATACCTGGTCATCACCCTCAGCCTCATCAGCAACCTTGGCACAGCACACTGCACTTTCGGCCAGTCAACAAGAAGAGCTCCCAATTCCTCTCCTGGTCGACGCAGCAGTCAGCCTCAACCCGGCGCTGTACCACATCCGACGCACAGGAGCATAACGCAGCGCCACCCCGACTCACTGGGGACATCTTCGCAGACAGTTCCGACTCACCGTGAACTATGCGGCAACCGATTCCGACTCACGGGAACCTCAGCTGGCTTGGCAAGCATCGCAAGATACAAGACTCAGCCCACTATCGACCTCCGGTCTCCGGGGGGAGTGATGTAGCGGTATCTACAACGCCACATGCAAACAGCGCGTCATACTGACGTCACGCAAAATCCTGCATCGCGCAACTAGCATAGATACATTAGATTTATTGAGATTTATTTGGATATTTGTTTTTTTTTTTTAATTTAAAAATAAAAAAAAATGTCATCATCCCTGTTTTTCACTTCTTGCGTTCTACGGGACGTAATATTTCGCGGGCTACACAATACAAATAGTAGGGGTAAGATTTAAGCATGAGAGGGCACTTTCACAGGGCTTGATTGAATAGTCCCTTCAGAGTCCATCCATCATCCAAGTATCGGCGTGGAGGGTTTATTCAGCCGTTTATTATAGATATCCCTTTTTATGTCGTAAATAAAACCTTCATTCTGATAGCAAGGAACGTTTTAGGCGCGAAAATATTTGGATCAATTTTTTATGTGATTTTTTGTTATACCTAGTTCTTATTTCATAAATATGGCTAAAAGCTAATTAAATAATACAATAATTATCATATAATTATAAATATAATGAATGTATACAAAAAATTGTTAATTATTTTAAAAGAATAACGATAGAGTCGCTTGATATCGGAACTCTTGAACAACTACTAGTAAACCTATCGAATGTGGGCTCATTAGATGTGTCTCGACGAGTGCTGTTCATTTTACCTGATGACGATGACCTGATGACTGACCTGGACCCAGGATAACGGAACCCTTGAGTGGCTTGTCGTCAGGTAAAATAAACAGGGTGCCTAAAAAGGCCACTTTGGAGGAATCATAAAAGGATAACTATATACACTACGTAGGTATAGAGGAGGAGAGGAGGAGGAGGGAGGAGGGTAGGAGATTAGGATTGGATTTGGATTGGATTGATTGGTATATTTTAGCACAGACAAAAAAAAATATCAGAAAATACCTTCACCAATAGGATTTGATACGATTAACTTAACAGTTAACTGTCCATTATTATTAATAATGTTATCCTTTTATGATTCTGCCAAAGTGGCCTTTTTAGGCCCCCTGTACTCGCTGAGACACATCTAATGAACCCACACTGTAAGGGTTTCTTAGTAGCTATACAAGGGATCCGTTATCTAGGGTCCAGGTCCATAATTCGATGGTACCATGTTATTGTATTATCATAATTATATTATCATCGGAATTTGAAAATATTCAAACTTAGACCACTAGAAGTGATTAACTATGCAAGAGTCCCGTTACTTAGTGTCCAGGTCATTCCTACGAAACATCACCATAACTTTTTACACACAACGATTTGATATGAGCCTCCATAGTAGTTATTTTATAATAATACAATACCTTTATGATTTCATATGATTGTGTAGTTACAGGTTGGTGAAAGGACCCTTCGACGTATTCCACATTGGGCACCCGCTTAAATGGCACCTGAGTGAATGTGCCGCTGTGTGTCAGGTGCATTCACTCAGTTGGCATTTAAACGGGTGCCCAATGTGGAATACGTCGACCCTTCAATACATTTTTGCCGATTCTCCTTTAAAATTTATTCTCAGGAGAAGACATAGGCTAGGTATAAAAACTTTGATGAAATTTGCCCTAAATCACTTACTAAACTACTCGACAAATTTTTTGTTGTTTAGGCATATTTGGTTACTAAATTACTTGCCAGTTGACTACAGGCCTTACGACGGCAATAGGCAGACCATCAAACTATTTGCCAATTTAAACTAAGAATCCTACTTTAACTTCATCATCCATTTGACTTTGCTGTAGTCCGTTAAAATAGAACAAATCTAAAGTAGGTAGGTAGGTAATCCGTTGAATCTTCAAGATCATCCTCAGTAAGAATGCGCCCTTAAGTGGATTACAGGACCTAAACGCAAAAAACCCAAGTTTTAGAAGCAATAAAAGTATATGGTCGACTACAGTAAACAAAATCAGAAAAATATATGAGATTCTTCAGGATATATGCTAGGTAGACAGTGTGTTGAAAACATAATACAACTAATACCTAAAAACTTTTTTTACGATAAAAACCATACTAATATATACTTACTTACAATCATTCTGTTTTTTTGTCAGATGCTAAAGCAACATACCTACTAAAGCAATAGTGTTTTAATTTTTTTTTAATAATTGATTTTTTGTAAATAGATATTTTGCAATAGGTAAATTACCAGCGTTGTGTCATCGCGCTTCTCTTTCTTTTCTATGCAGTCCGACAGTGACCGCGCTTCATGTAAGCCCCTTAAGGCCAGGATCTTCGAGCGTAGTAGGCATTTAGCGTTACCTCCGTCCTCGCGTGGCAAATGCCGCGAAAGCGCAGTTCGAATGAACTCGCTGACCCCTGTCACGGTTATTTTTATAAGTAATAGCACAGAATAAAGAAATACAGTATTGTTACTCGGCCGTAACCTTGATGTAAATGCCTACAGCCGCGCGGTACGTAAACATGCGATAGGGCTGCCCGCCTCCAGTATTTTAATTACATTTGCCTACTTTGTGTTTCCATTTAGTTTTGTTATTGTATTTTACTGTGTGTACATAAATAATTTTATATAAACAAATAAAATACTTTGTGAATTGAATAGGAAGTGTTTAATAAAAATGCGTGTTGTTTTGATCGCCGCCGCACGACTCCAGCTAGTGAGCAGCAGCGCGCTGTTGCTATTCAAATTTCGAACTAATCGCCGCGCGGCGCCAGTCAGTAGGCAGCGCTAGCGCGCTGTTAAAATGGCGGGAAAGCAAGTGTACAGATTGATTTTATTTAAAATTAAAAAAACAGTTTATTCGGTAATTTAAAAACTTGGCTGCATGCTCTAGTGTCTTTGCCAACATTTTCACGCAGCCACGGCAGAAAATAATCCTCGCGCCATTTTTCTCAAATTTTCTTTTCTTTGTACTTGTATTGTGAAATGTTTTTTTTTTTCTGTTTCCTCGCAAATGTGTTAAAAAACGTCGTACGATATACGTGCGTATTGGTTATAACATCTTAACGCACTAATATCGTAATGTACTATTACAGAATTATAATCATTAAAGTCATCAACACAACTCCCTAAGACCATGTAAGTCCAAAGAATGATGATTTCATGAAACAGTTATTCTTATTACAGTAACAGTTATTCAATAAAAATAATTAATTTTATTCATAAAAGTATGCAATCATTTCATTAATGTTTTGTTATGATGTTGTCACGTTAAACTATCGTCCGTAAATCGACTTTACAGACAACCAATTTTTTTGTAGTATTATTCATAAACACAGTACAATAAACAACTATTATTAATAATAAAAACCACGTCTTTACTTTGAATTATACAAACTAACAAAACACACATGCGCCGAGGTTTTAACACAAGCGTACCTACCGTTTAATGATTCATGAACCGCCTATAACTACCTACCTCACTCGTGTTTATCACTTTCCTTTACTCTATTCACTTCATTTATTAATCCAGACATCTTTTTTTCGGGAGATAAAATGAAATACTTATCCATTAAAAATACACACATTATGTACCTACCTACAAGTAAGTAAAATTATTTTATAGTCTTACCTTTCAGAGTTTCCAGGTAATCTAAAAAAATCTCTGGATGCGTTATTGACGAATTCATGCAACGAAAAACAGCACAATATAGCCTACTCGTCATATTAAATATGTACTTGAACTTATTTTTAGTGCAAAAATCGCGCGGTTATTGTTAAAAAAAACAACACACCGTCCGTTCGTCACTGCAGCACAGTCGCGACTGTCTGCATGCTGAGCTCATGCCGTGGTCGAGGCGCGTAGGTATAGCTCGCGTTTCGTCCGTTTGTATGAAGACCTCGTACTGTATGTCTTTATACTGTGGTAATAGTATTGTGAATCGGCCCTATTCTAGAAATATAGGGCTGCTCGTCTACAGTATTTTAATTTCATCATCCTACTTTAGTTTCTTTCTAGTTTTGTGATTGTAAATATTATATTTTTAACCGACTTCAAAAAAGGCGGAGGTTCTCAATTCGGATATTTCTATTTTTTTTTATATATGTTAGGGCATAACTCCATCGTAAATAGACAGATTTGCAATTTTTTTTTTTTAAGTGAAAACTTCTTTAGCATCGTTGTGATTTGATAATTTTATGAAACGAAAAAGCAAGTAAAAAGAGACATGAGATTTAACGTGGGAGAAAATGAGATAGGAAGCATTATACAGTGTTTTTGTTTTTAAACGGTTTTATTTATTATTACAAATGACATCACATTTTTAATCCTATGCTACTAATTTGTGGTGATGATGATGAGGATGATGGTGATGGTGATGGCGATGGTGATGGCGATGGTGATGGCGATGATGATGATGGCGATGGTGATGGCGATGGTGATGGTGATGGCGATGGTGGTGGCGATGGTGGCGGCGATGGTGATGGCGATGATGATGGTGATGCGATGGTGATGGCGATGGCGATGGTGATGGCGAAGGCGATGGCGATGGTGATGGCGATGGCGATGGTGATGGCGATGGCGATGGCGATAGTGCTGGTGATGGTGATGGTGAAGGATGGATGGATGGATGGATGGATGGATGGATGTTCTTTAGTATCGTTGTGATTTGAAAGTTTATGAAACGAAATAGCGACAGTAAAAAGAGACATGTAAATTCATAAGATTTAACGTGGGAGAAAATGAGATAGGAAGCATTATACAGTGTTTTTGAAGGTTTCACTTCTACCACGTGTGAATTGCACACATGCTGTTTTTTTATTTTTGACTTTCTTTTTTATGACTTTCGGAGACAAACAACGGAACTCTTCAATAAATGCCAGCAAATCAAACGCGATTGCTGCTATAGCATATGTAATCGCAATCACACAACATAACATCACGCCTGTACCCTTCAAAGGGTAAGGCAGATGTGTTCAATAGCTTTGTTACTGATATTCACATAGCAAGTAGTGATATATGAATTTGTTTGGGGTAGGTAAGTACAAGTAAAAAGTGAAAAATAAAAACTTTTTTACAAAAAAAAACCGACTTCCAAAAAAAAAACACTACAAAGTGAAAAATTACTTTAGTTTCGAAAGTCGGTGTCAAAAAATTAAAATATATTCTTCACGTTGTTGTGTTTTTTTTTTTTGAGTCGGTTGTTTTTATGTAAAACAGTTTTTTGGTTGCTTGAATTCGTCAATAAGTTTTTTTAATTAAATCTACAAATCAAAAACACCACAATACGTATTTTTATTGAACTTTTCCTATTTCATTCACAACGAATTTCATATTTTTAAATAAAAAACCACCATGTGTGCAATTCACACGTGGTAGAAGTGAAACCTTCAAAAACACTGTATAATGCTTCCTATCTCATTTTCTCCCACGTTAAATCTTATGAATTTACATGACTGTCTCTTTTTACTGTCGCTTTTTCGTTTCATAAGCTTTCAAATCACAACGATGCTAAAGAACATCCAACCATCCATCCATCCATCCATCACCATCACCATCGCCATCGCCATCACCATCACCATCGCCAACACCATCGCCATCACCATCGCAATCACCATCATCATCATCATCATCGCCATCGCCATCACCATCGCCATCACCATCTCCATCGCCATCGCCATCGCCATCACCATCGGCATCGCCATCACCATCGCCATCACCATCTCCATCGCTATCACCATCATCGCCATCGCCATCGCCATCACCATCGCCATCACCATCGCCATCATCATCATCGCCATCACCATCGCTATCACCATCACCATCGCCACCACCATCACCATCGCCATCGCCATCACCATCGCCATCACCATCGCCATCATCATCATCGCCATCACCATCGCCATCACCATCACCATCGCCATCACCATCGCCATCGCCAACACCATCACCATCATCATCACAAATTAGTAGCATAGGATTTAATGTGATGTCATTTGTAATAAGAAACAAAAACACTGTATTATGCTTCCTATCTCATTTTCTCCCACGTTAAATCTTATGTCTCTTTTTACTGTAGCTTTTTCGTTTCATAAAATTTTCAAATCACAATAATGCTATAAAAGAAGTTTTCACTTCAAAAAAATATAATGTTTTACCTATACAATCACAAAACTAGAAACACAAACTCAAAAAACACAAATTTTGCAATTGAATATAAACCTTATTCCGTTGTAGTAAAGTTGAAAATCTATTACAGATATTACGATAATTGTAAATTTATGGTACCGACCTGCTACTGCTAGTACTGTGACGAAAGCAAGAGAACCTATACAACTACAATATTATTCTGTCGCGTCGTCTTATAAGTGGGTACGGGTAAATACGAAAGACCTTTCGCCATGAGAATCCAAGTATTATTTAGCGACATACCTGCATAACTTGTGAGGAGTACTCGCTCATGATGGCGTCTATATGATGCCTGGTTGACAGCAGGTTGCGCAGTAACCCTAGTGTCTTCATGATGACGCGCGTATCACTGTCACCTAGCAACCGAAACATCTGCTCCGTGCCTAAGCAGCTTAGAATGCGCTGTTTTACTTTTTGTTCAGCCTGGAATGATAACATGGTATAATGGTGGAATAGAAGACAAACTCATTCATTTGAAAATATTTAACTTTCAAAATTATGAAAAACTAGCAGCACCCCGTGGTTTCACCCGCGTAAGTTTCGATCCCGTGGGAATATCGGGATAATAACTATCCTATGTCTTTTCCCGGGACTCAAAATATCTCTATACCAAATTTCATCTAAATCGGTTCAGCGGTTTAAGCGTGAAGAGGTAACAGACAGACACTTTCACATTTATAATATTAAGTAAGTAAGTAAGTAAGTAAGTTTGATTATTATTTTTCTACGTATTTATAACTATAAATACGTAGAAAAATAATAATCAAACTTACCTTATTTTTTTTAAGCTTTGCAGTTCAATGCTGAACATTTTTTTTTCTTTCTTCTGTTTTTATTCCCCATAATTTAATCTTAATTATCACTATAATATTACAACTATATTATAACAAACTAATATTTAGTTTAATTATTAATACTAGAACCTAAACAATATTTACAGACTTATTTTTGAAACTAATACACAAACACGGAAATTAACAATAATATAACGTATATTTCGATCGATTATTAGCGGGAACGCGGCGAGCCAGCAAAAGCGACACAGGTCCTACCTCGGTAACGCCCGGCGGGCTACTGAAGTGAAGCGCGCAGGCCGCCTTATTAGATTATATCTTGTTAAGACAATAAAAATCAGTTTTGAGAAAAATTAACCGTAGAATGTTCTACTATACATCATTGCCTATTTTTTGATATATTTTTTGCGAGTAAAAGTTAAGTCTACTTCAAATACGACTTTAAAAACGATTAAAAACTTCGCTGTTTTCGATTTGTTTGCGATTTTTTATGATCGAGTGAAGTTGTAAATATCGTGTTTTGAACCATAGAATAATCAAGAATGTTAGTTAAACTATGCCATATATTTTTTTCTGATTAAAACAAAGAATATTTGATTGTTTAATGTTGAATCAAAAATAGGTCGATTCCGAGATTTCCGAGAGTCCTGGCCTCTTAAGTATAAAGTATCCTATTGTTACGAGCTTGGGGTTCGTGACAATAAAAACTGCCGATTTAATAACCAAAAATTGACACTTTAATCACAACACTAATTACAACTCAAACACACTAATTATGAAACACACTTTCACTACTGCCGGTCGATTCTGTAAAAATCTCACCGTGAAAACTTAGGTGAAGTGAGTTTGTTTTTGCTAGTAATTGACACTATTGAGCTCACTCCACGCTCACTTCACCTAAGTTTTCACGGTGAGATAGTTACAGAATCGCACTGCTGATCACTCTTAGTCGCACTTGACTATCGCTTCGATGTACTCGCTTGTATCGCTTATTCAAAACTATATGTCTCGCGGCCCACCCGGGCTTATATAGTGCCACATATAAACATCTAGAATGTTCGAGTACATACCGGTCCCGACTAACCCGACGTCGATAGTTCTCGGAATTTCTAGGACCTTGACCCTACTAGTTCTACTACCCGATACTAGATGGCGCTAGTGGTAACTAATGTCATCATGTACCAGGCATCAATTGTGGCGCGCAACACTATTCACAATCACTTAGGAAAATAAAGTAGATACACTCTTAAGTACCTACCTATATAGAACGATATCAAGGTAAAATATTTTACAAACGATATTGAGCAGGATGAAGATAAATGAGTTGGTAGGTAGGTATTTACGAAAAAAATAACTTCTGCCGGCGACTTCGTTTGCATGGAAGTGTCTAAGACACACAATCATCATCTGCCTAGCCTTTTCCCAACAATGTTGGGGTCGGCTTCCAGTCTAACCGGATGCAGTTGAATAAGTGGATACCAGTATTTTACATGGAGCGACTGCCTATCTGACCTCCACAACCCAGTTACTGGGTAATACTGTACCCCTTCACCCTTGGTAAGACTGGTTGTCAGATTTTCGGGCTTCTGACGACCCGTAACGACTGTCAAAGATCCACGAATGACAGCCGGGACCAACGGCTTAACGTGCTTTCCGAGGTACGGAGGAGTCTTGGTATGTAAGGATAGTCACCCATCCACTGACCAACCGCGGCAAGCGTAGCTTAACCTGATCGTTCGACCCGTGCGGCTGATATTACTTAGCCCCTTTTCTTGTTGCACGGTTCCTAAGGTTTGTAGCGTGATGTTAAACAGCCTATAACCTTCCTCAAGAATTGGGCTATCAAATGCAAAAATATTTTTTTCGCGCGTCCATCCATCCTCACAAACTATCGCGTTTTTAATATTAGCAGGAATTACGATAGGATAGGAAGTAGGATTGTAGGTAGAGGTAGGTACACAAATCGTGTATCAATAAATAATAACGAATTCTATGGCTTATTTTCACTTATAAACTCATTTATATAGAGCTACCCTAAAGTATAATAATATTGTAGGTAAAACATGGAGGTAAAACGCTACAAGGATCTTTTGGCGTGTGGCTAAAATCGGAACTAACATCGCCATCTTGTTTTGTTCACCATACCGTTCCGCTACGTATTCGTTCCGTACTCAATCCGCGGTCTTTGACGGCGGGCGGGCGGCGGCGGCGGCGGCTTGTGATTCGTGATTGATTACCGACCAAGACCGGGTTAAAAACACATAATTAATTTTGGGAGTTATCCCACTGGAAACACTAGTAATACCTTTATTTTTAACAAAAATGTTTTGATTTCATTTCCTAACAACTTCCCTGTCCCATGAGTCATATGATTCATGTTGATTGTTTAACTATTGTGTCTATTTTATGGACAGTTAAGTTGTTAATAATTTACGTTCATCGAGATATAAGTACTAACGTTATATCTCGATGTTTACGTTAAATATTATATAATACATGTACGCCATTAACCAATCCAGCTTACACGACGGTCAATCCTTACCCCTATACAAAATGTACTCTGTGGCTTAACCATTATAACCAATGACGTTGATTATAATATAACCATTCACTTACCTCTACCATACAAACAACTTGTATAAATACAGGTCAGTGAGGCCATTGCATAATCTACTCCTGGCGGAAGTAAAAAAATAAAAGCTTGTAAAAAACTGTGAATTCAACACAGCAACAAAAATGTTTTGTCCATCTGATATTATTCAATCTAATATCTGTTTTCTTTAATTTACATAAATAATCTGTGGGCCAAAAATCATCTGGCGGTCACTCGTCTGTCAGTGGAGATTATTTTTAATAATTATTGTCTATGCTCTACAATAGTAATAAAATAAAATTCTAAAGCAAATTATTTACGGATCAATGAAAAATAACAGTAATATCATAATAAAAATGTCTAGTATTTATTTGATTGGAATTATCTTTTTTTTTGAGGCTAGTCATTGAATATACCTGTAAACCATAACCAATTTAAAGGAAATTAACTTTTACTTTAAAGTAAATTTAAAGACAAGAGTTAGTTTGTGAAGTAAATTAAATCAACCATATTTTATTAAGTAAGAATTTAAAATCTATATATAGCATGTTATTGCTAAGGAACAAATAACAATAAAATAATGTTGACCGGAACGCACAGTTAAAAGATGTCAGTGGTGCCAACATGACAAATAAAATCATTATCTCTATTGTGACGTCGGATCCGTCGCGCAGTTGCCTCCATTTTGTACGCTCGTCTCTTGTCTATAATTTCGAATAGTAGATCGTCTTTATGGGCATGGTCCGTAGATAATTTTTACTCTTTGGATACCGTATTATTGTATTGTGGTCTCTGATTACTAACTGTCAAAACAATGCATTTTTATAGTGTTTATATTAATTTTTCCAGGTGTTACTGGTTGGATAATAATGCGCGTCTGTTGAAATGGATACGTGGTCCGATCTCTGCCGCTGTTGTTTGTCTGCCAATTCCGTAGTGTCACTCCTAGATTCGGAACAGAATGTAACTGAGAAGTTTCATGAAATAACTACAATCCAGGTACGTAAAATTTCCTATAATTGTACTTTGCTTCGAGATAAATGATGTATATTCTGAGTTATTAGGCTACAATGTCATGTAAGTATGTCAGTTTGTTAATTATTGACATGGAACATAACCTCACTTTACATTTATATTCGCCGCGAAAATGCATTGATTGCATGCGATTTTCGACGTTATTGTATTTGCATAACAGAGGTTGTAGGTCGATTGTGCTTTGAAGATTTCGAAGAATAATTTTCATATAGACTAACGCTAGGAAATGTAATGAAGGCGGCAAAAGCGTCGCCGATAACGGAGCTAGTTAAGTTATACATATTATAAGAAACGGCTTGTAATGATTGCTATAAATAAATACAAAGTGATCAATGAACAGACTCTTTATTTCTTAAACATAGGTGTAAAAAATATGGTGTTGTAAATAAAATAGGGTACAGAGATCTCTATGTTTTGCCGGCATACAAAATATTTAATAAGACAAAATGACTATTTACAAAATACAAAATGACTATTTAGTAATAGAATATTTTTGTTTATTTTATATAATTACAGTAGCTAAAACAAAGATAGCAATATTGTAAACAAAATTTGTGTAGAAAATAATTTAGCTTGTGTTCTTCTCTTCGATTTTGGAAGTAAATTATGATAAAAAAAACCAGCAGACATTTCAAATTCTACTATGCATAATATGATGACCAATACAGCCTTGCTTCTAACACAACTTTTTGTTGTGCAGTGACTGATTCCCTATTACTGAAGTGTTATGGATTGAATTGTGATTATATATTATTATTTATTATATAAACTATTAATGAACTGCTTACATATCAGAAAACTCACTAAAATAAAGAAAATTAGTTCACTAAATTCAGTGAAGAGGGCTAAGAAACACACAGCAGAGCATTAATTTGTTCAGCGGTAAGGATTAATCCTATCTGATTAATAATTACTACTCAACAAATTAATGCTTCCAAACTTTGTTATCCAATAATCTAGACAAAGTCAAACTGGCTGCTAATTAAATTGTAAATTTTAATATTTTTATGACATTGATTTACAGTTTGATTACTTTAACTCACACACTGACAAACATTTTAAAAGAGTAACAGTGAAGTTCCCATTCTTCTCCATATGAAACTATGTTTTACGGTTTACGATTTAAGACATTTATTTCTCAAAAAAGAGTACAATTCACTTATCATGAGAAATACAAGTTAATCATACATATTATTTGATACCCTATTGGCCGGGACAACTAGAATCAATTCTATATTCTTGTAAAATTAGATGTTTGACGTTTATGTGTCTATTTTGAATAAAGGCTTTGACTTTGAAATAGCACCTTACTTCTTCCACCTTTACTTTACTTTTTCCACCTACAAATATGTATGTGAATTAACATTGTCGCAAGATAGTTTAAAATCTATACTTAATAATATTATAAAGCTGAAGAATTTGTTTGTTTGGTTGAACACGCTAATCTCTGGAACTACCAGTCGGATTTGAAAAATTCTTTTTGCATTTGATAGCCCAATTCTTGAGGAAGGCTATAGGCTATTTAACATCACGCTATGACCTTTAGGAGCCGAGCAAAAAGAAAAAAAAGTCAGACAGAACGCTAAGCAAATTCGAAGTAATAGCGCGGGCAGGCGATGCGATGCGACGGGGTGGGTCGGAGTAACAAGAAATTTCACGCGGACGAAGTCGCGGGCAGAAGCTAGTGAAGTATAAAATTGTGTGTGCAATTGAAGAGTCCTTTGTCTAGCAGTATTTAAAGACTGATGAATTGATGATGATGAATCGAATTTATCGTATTACACCATACATATATAAACTCACACCACTGCCCATGGGGGTAAGCAGAAACTAAGAATTCCACCTGCTATGATCCTTACGTACACCTTTTGCTTTGTTTACGTTATTACTTCCGTCATGGATAATATATCGCTTTCGTGGATTTTGAGGGTGCCGAGGCCCATAGTGAGGTCAAAAAGAAAATCCAAGATGGCGGCTGCAAACATTTTTAAATTTTCGCAGCTACCATCTTGGATTTTAATTTTGAACTTCAATCCTACTGGGGTCCCCCGACTCCCGACTTTTTTTTTAATGATTCGTTTTAGTGGTTCTTCTTGAATCAGCCCCTAACAAGTCTATCAGTTGGCTGTTGTTAGTTGCATATTATTTTAATGAAATTCCTAGGAACATTGGAAAATAATCAATATTAGCGACGTCACACTGTAAAGTCAGCCTTTAATACTGCTAGACAAAAGACTCTCCAATTGCACACACAATTTTATACATAATTTTAATTTTTTGCGATAATATCAATTCACAGTAAACTAGGCAACAAAATAGAATAATATGAACGCTGCAGAGCAGAACTAGGTAGAAATAACGAGACTAACTTTTTAATATAGTCTGTTCTGGATTGTTTATGTGACTCAAAAGGAAAAACGGGACCCTAATAAGATCACTTCGTTGTCTGTCAAGAGCCTTTTTCTCAGGAACGCGTGGAGTTATCAAGCTGAAATTAGTATCAAATACTCAAGGCTGCAATCCCTTGAAGCAGTGAAAAAAATCAAACTTCTAAGTCAACGCAATCAAAAGATACAGGCGTTTACTTTCCGTTTATGCCACATATTTTGTTGACCCTCGCAAGGGAATCAAAACCAATAGGGTACTAACCAATAGGTCCCGTTGACCTAGAATCATGAAATTTGGCAAGAAGCAATGTCATGTAGCACAAGTAAAGGAAAAATCCAGAAACCGTAAATTTGTAGTTACCTCTATTATAGCTGTTCCATGTACCCATCTTAAAGTAATGATCTACTCAATTCCAGGTGAAGGAAGACGATGGTCTACCGCAGAAACTGTGCGCAGATTGTTATGCTATCATGAACTCCGCATACCAGTTCCGAAAACAGTGCATCAAAATGGACAATGAACTACGTCTCCAGCTCAACACTGTATTAGATATATCTAAAAGTGGTAATCTCTCTAAATATGACGCCAGCGGTGATGACGATATTGGAAACGATCCCATAAAGCAACTTGAGGCTATCATCAAACAAGAGCCAACTGATAGCGATGATGATTACTATTACGTCTTGGTTATTGATGACCCTAAAGATAAGGATAAGGAAGAAATAATAGAAGTAACGAACATTAAACAAGAAGAATATGAAGATGTTGTCACAAATGTGGAGACTACAACTACTTACACACAGGAACCAACTCAAAGCTCTCAGACTCAGTTTGAAGACTCAATTGAATCGTTCCTCATGTCCAACACCAAAGTCTCGGCTAATGTACCAGCTACTATCCTAGAAAATGAGGAAGAGAGCCAAGAAACTGACGATTTAGATGGAGCCATGAACATAGATGAAACCCAGGATAGTATGTGCCATGAACAAAATTTTGCTGAAATGGAAGAGTCCCAAGACGATGAAACCATTGAAACAATTACTTCTAGTGTTATCAATGAGGTGCCTAGTTCTAAAAACTTCATCAAAATATTGACTACAACTGACTCTGATGGTACTATCTTGTTGAAAGGTAATGACAGGATCCAATACTTGACTGATTCTCACCTAGTCGAAGATGAAGATGGAGACGCATTGTCCCAAGAAGTGATATTCTGCGAAGGTGATGACTCTTCCCAGTTCCAAATACTGAAATATGATGGTTCAGAATTGGTTATAGAATACGCAGATGATAGCCAAATAGCTACAGTACTGCAACAAGAAGACGGGACATTCTTATGTGATTGTGGAGAGCAGTTCGAAGACTTGGCCGATTATGAGAAGCACCAGTACAAACACAATCCTGCTGGGGAACATTTGTGTAACTTGTGTGGTAAAGGCTTTGAGTCCACAGAAATTCTTACTGGACACATGCTACTACATAGTAGTACCGGACTTTTAATCACTTGTCCGTTCTGCAACCAGCTTATCAGACGCAATGCTTTGACGCAACATATCAAATACGGTCACAACAACATCAAACCTCGCTGCAATGTTTGTTTCAAGACATTTGCTAATCCTAACAACTTGAAACGTCACATGATGATTCACAGCGGCATCAGAGAGTTTGAATGTGACATCTGTTTCAAGAGATTCCACCAAAAAATCACAATGCAAACACACAGGTTAACACATATGAACCCGTTTTCATGCAACCAGTGTGACCAATCATTCGAGAATAAGGCTGCATTGACCAATCACAAAGAATCTGATGAATGCTCAAAATCTAAAGTGATTAAGGTCAAAGAAGAATTAATGAAGACTGTCAAGCAAGAAATAACTACAAATCTTGGTAAACTGCTTGGTTATGCTTGCTCGCTATGCAAGAAGATGTTTTCAGTAGAGTCTGCATTAGAGCAACATATTGAAAGCACACACATCATTGATCCAACAGAATTGTTATGTTCGGAGTGCGGTGAAGTACTACCATCTAAGAAAGACATGCAAACTCACATACTGACTCATAAAAACATGAAAGTGAAGAACGTAAAAAGGTTTGAATGCAGTATTTGTGGCAAGGGGTGTTCGAGCCAGGCTATGCTTTTGATGCATGAGCGAGTACATACAAATGAGAGGCCGTTCCCATGCCAACTATGTTCTTTACGATTTAAAACGAAAACACATTTACGGACGCATCAGCTTACTCACACACGGGAAAAGAAGTTTGGATGTTCAGTTTGTATGAAGTTTTTTGCCCTCAAGGGGAATTTGGTTGTTCATCTTAGAACACATACAGGGGAGCGCCCTTATGTGTGCTCGATATGTGGAGAAGCTTTCATAGACTCGAAATATTTGAAGAAACACAAACTAAAGAAGCATTCTATAGATAATGTGCCGTGGAATCAGTACTAAGAACTGTAGTCCTTGTATAAAATATAAGGATTTAAGTTCATAATTAGCTGTTTTTTTTCATTTAATTCTAGTCCAAATTGTCATACCGGTATCTATTTTATGACTAAGTTGAATAGAAAGTTAAACTTAAAATAATACTAGGAACTACTTTTAGTATGGAACCAACTTGGGAATTTGGGATTCGTGAACGAAATCTACTAGTATTTACTATATTCAAAAATAAATTGTTACCTTTGCAACCGAGTACTTTCTCCCATACTATTGTTATGCTCTTGGGTACTTTGGCCCCATTTTACCATTCTTCTTTGGCCATGTCACAGTTTGTTCATTCATTGATGTCAATTTTTCCGTTCTGTAACAGATTATTAGTTATACTCTTCACTATCAAATTACTTGGCAACAAGTGTTTTAATATCAGTAGCTTTTATACTTATCTATACCAGTATTTAGAGTAGTTATACTTCTACTAGAACACATGATTATGAACAACTTTAAAATAATAATTCAGCATCTGTTTCATTTAATTGCATTTTTTTTTTCATAAACAGCTGTTTTTTTATACGATACAAGCTGACCCGACAGACATTGTCCTGACAACATTTCAATCTACAGAAAAAGAATATTTAATTTTTCTTTTTCCAAATTTCATTCCATAAAAACCTAATTCAGACATTTTTTAAACAAAAATAGTCAAACCGGTCCAGCCGTTCTCAAGTAATGCTCTTACCAACGAACAGCATATAATTTTGATTTGTTTAGTTATATATTTCTAAGATAACATTGTAAAACTGATATATTTTGGGTGAAGTGAGCTTAAAGTAAGCTGTCATTACTGCCAATCCCTAGCATGCCAATGCATTTAAAATAACTCCGTATTTTACGTCAATGCATCTTAAAAGACAATTTGGACTACTTACGTTTATTTTTATAAAGTCAATATTTAATGACGCCTTAATAGATTTAAATTCAAAGTGCAAGCCAAAATTCTATAATAATGATCGCCTTATAATAAATAGGCAAAGTGGGTTTTGAGCTCTCTAATACAAATTTAATGTCTGCTAACAACACTATGTGTACAATTTCAGGCTATAATATATTTTGATGTGCTTTTATAATCAAAAGTAAATAAATTATAATAAGTTTTTGTTTTTGTTTCGCTTTATCAATAAAAATAATTTTTGGTTTTTCAAAGACAGCACTCCACTTCATATTGTTCTGATCTCCCATAGTCGCAATAAATCCACACGGCAAACATGCATTAATGCAATTTATTTCTATGCTGTCATATACGTTACAATATTGTGTTTTAGTTTAATATCTTGATAACTATAGTCCGCGCGGAACTAGTTGGCCGCGCCTTAGGTATGTGAGCGGAGGGGCGGGGGAGCTTTGTCATTACTCAGTACGTGCGTTGTGAAAATGTGAACACTAGGCAACCCCGCCGCCCTCACCCCCGTTCCCACCTAAGGCGCGGCCTATAGCCTGTATTCATGCCCCATTACAGGGCAAAGGTCACACACACAATTCTGTCTTTTGTTAGTGCCGGCCGGTGGCCAGTCCTTACGGTAGAAGTCAAACTCGTTCCGCCATCTTCGTCTTGGCCTGCCGCGAAAGCGTCGTGCGTCGTGCCAAGACTTACTTTAGACTTCATATCCTGGATGGATATGAAGTCTATGACAAAATGTGTACAACAAAAGTTCAGATAATTTATAGACATTTGTCTGGAATAATGAAGTCTGATAATATGAACCTGAATTAAATCGGCCTTTGTATATTCCTGGAAAGTAAGTTGAGTAACCATGTAAAGTTTTTCTATTCAATATTTTTTTAATACTTTGCTCTTACATGTTAGCGATATTTTCACCAATAAAGTCTAGTGTTAAACATTAGGCGTTACTGTCGAATTGTGAATATTATATTTTTCATCGATTCGGTTTTAATAATAAGTTACTTTAATTTAGCACATGAACTTGTAAGTGTAATTACCTATTTAATGTGTAAATTGTTAGTGATATGATAATGAATTCTGTTGGTTTTAACATTGTAAAGGTCGGCGGTTACATTACCATAACAACTGCACCCTTACCCACCTGTTTTCAAGATAAGTTGTTAGGCGAAAATCATATTGGTCGTTCTTTAATAATGCAAGAAATATTGTAGAAATCATAAATGACAACAAATTAAAAAAGACATTGATAATAGGTGAATTGCGTTTTCGAACCCGCATGTTCGTCGCCAATCCAGCTTTGAACCGCGAAGCCACAATAACTGGTTGAGAATGCGCGAAATTAAAAATTAGGTAGTAAGTATTATATAGAAGTGTTACATAGAAGCAACAACAACTTTAATGACAAGAAGGTAATGATTAAAATGGCTTAACAAGATATGCCGTTGAGTCAGACAATGTTGTCACCGACTGTAGGTATTATGTGCCTCAAACGAAGTCATGTGTTATTTATCATGTAAAAAGGACTTTTTATGTATATCTACTACCTTTTGGAATGGGCGACTAGAATCAATTCTATTTTGTTGTAATTTTTGATGTTCAAAAGTGCCTTTTATGTGCCTATTTAAAATAAATGCTTTGACTTTATTGCTTGACTGTTCAAAAATGGCAATAGACTTGATCAGCACTAATGGCGTACGCGTAACACTATCAATCTCAATCTGTGTAATTTTGGAGGATATTGCTAATCCATTGCTGTTGTTGCATTCCATTGCATTGCAGGTCCATTGCATGTTCGGAAAATTGGTCTGCTGAACAACGTACAATGCGTGCCACGAAAGATGAGACTTGACACACCACGTGGTTTGACTTGCGCAGAACACGATTTTAGGTATCTTTAGCGGTATGAGGTCTGAGTGCGGGACGGGACCGGACGTCATAGGGGCGGCGAAAAAAGCGGGGGAGGTGGGGTCAAGTCTCATTTTTCGTGGCGCGCATTGTAAATAACGTAATGAATATTGCTGAACTGTCAAGAGGAAAGCCATTGCTACTCTTAGTATGTTACGCAATTACCCCGCAGGGTACTTGTTACGACCAATAATTGTTCTGGGGGCCTAAAAAGGCCACTGGCGAATCATAAAAGGATAAAATCATGAATCGTAATGGAGAGTTAACTGTTAAATTAATCGAATCAAATCCCATTGATGAAGGATTTTGACGTGACAACGTCTAATAAATCGATGAAGCTGGTTGCACTCACGAAAAAACATGACTCATGTAGCGTTACCTCGCGGCCTCGCTCTGTAGCGTTCCATGGCGGCTTGAAGTGCAAGCGAATATTAACAAATGCAATGCAACTATTCCATCAGTATTTTCTTATGACGTTGTCACGTTAAACTATCGTCAGTAAACCGACTTTACAGACAACCGATTTTTTTTAGTTATTTTTTGCCTGTGCTAAAATACTGATCAGTCAAATCCAATCCCTATCTCTTTGATTATACCTATGTAGTGCAGCGAAAAAAAGAAAAACACGGACTGTCTTCGCCATATTTTGATTCATAACGTTATCCTTTTACGATTCTGCCAAAATGGCCTTTTTAGGCCCCCTGCTCACTGTTTCTTTTGGCTTGCGACAAAGCGCAATTTATGTTACGAATGAATATAATTACCGTTGACCACCGATCGCTTATAATTAGGTGAGATACGAAATGCTATAAGAAACAAAGAAACGGCGCTTTCGCAAGCCAATTCAAACAGAATGATTGTCAGCCGTAAGGCGTACCTACTACGTATTTGTTCGGGTCGGTACAGCCGACCGGCAGAATATTTTTTTATTAATTGTCCTTTGCCTAATCATACCCGAACATTGTGGAGCACCCCTAACATTTTTATGATGTCGAACTCAAAAATAAACTGAAAGCATTTATTTTAATTAAACCTTTTACAAACACGTGATGTGATATTGATCAGTCAGAAATATGAAGCCAGTTGCCCATTCAATAGTGTAATACCTATGGAAAAGATTGGGAAGAAACTTCATGGACACTTTTAAATTAAATATGTAGGTACAGACGGGGTGCGCCAAAGTTCACCTAAATTTTTAACTCCGATAATTGGAAATCCGAAAATGTTCTTCTTAACATTTTTCATCCTAACAATCACAATTCCTAACTACTCCGTCTCTAATGTTCATAATTCCGAAGCATTCAACTTCATAATGTCAGTAGCAATAAACATCTATTATACTTTTATTTGTTTTCCTATATTTTCTCAACATAACCATCTTTTACACTATTATTCAAAGTCATATCTTTTTTGTTTAGATTTCTTTTTATTCATAATAATCAGTATTATATACATTAATTTTGCGTAACTTTATTTTCACATAACATGTATATTTATTTTGGATTTCCACGTTAATGATTTATTATACAAAACATTATGTAACTTAACTATGTATTTTTATTTTAGGTGTATATTTTTAGCAAGTGCGAGCGAAGCGAGCTCGGGAATTGGGGCACCCCGACTCGGACAGGTTAGGTTCGAAGGGGATGACGGGGGCTCAAGTGAGCGAGCGGAGCGAGCGAACGAGCCCCCGTCATCCCCTTCGTGTTAGGTTCCTTTAAACCCTGCAGACAGAAATAGGGGCCCCGCGAAGCGGGGCTCCGTCGACTACGCCTTATTATTATTGTTATGTTTAATAAACTTATGCTTTAGAATGTTATGCTTAAAAAATGTATGCTTTAGAATGTTATGTTTAATCATTATTATGATTAGAGAAATTATGCATAAAAAATTATGCGTAAGCTGTTATGCGTAAATAATTTCACCCTCAAATTAAAACTATAAAATCATCTTCTACCCGCATATATTTTTATTACACTTGGTAAATGTTTCTTTCTGAGTATGAATGAAAATGTTATGGCAATTATGTTTAGGGATAAAAGCGTTATGATAAAAAACAGTAGGAGTTTAAATATATTTACATTAATGATATTATTAATTACAATTTTCGGAAACATGAGTGTTATGAACATCGCCGGTAGCACTACAAATAGTATGAATGAAAACTTTAGGATGAAAAATTTTAGGAAGAGTGATCATTCGGATTACAAATCGTTAGGAAGAACAATTTCGGGTAAAGAACTTTAGGTGAGCCAATATGGACCCGTACAGACGCCAGCACATCAAGCTACCCGAAACTGTAAAATTTTCACAATCAATTTTAAACCCTATGCTTTAGCGATAAAGTTGAAAATCCATTAAAGAAATTTGACAGATTGTAGTAGCTTGATGTGCTGGCGTCAGATTTGACAAGACAGCGGTGCTATTCTGTAAAAATCTCATCGTGAAAACTTAGGTGATGTGAGCGTGGAATGAGCTGTGAATTCCTAAAAATTAACAAACTCACTTCACCTAAGTTTCCACGGTGAGATTTTACAGAATCGACCGGCTGGATACAATAAATAGGTGGTCACTTCGAGATACAATTCAGCGACAGCTGATACTGTAACCGCCGATCCTTTATAGAATAAACAGCAATCGGCTTTGTTTTTTTTTTATAGAAAAATGTACAAAATGATCCTACAGCCACTTTTAATAATGTGGTGTTTGTTAACTCGTCACCTGCTCTTGACTTTTTGTTTGAATCTACGGAATTTTGACAGCGAATAAAAGAAATATCAATTTTGTGTGTGTTTTATTCGTAGTAGTGAAAATAATAAATTCATGGAAGCGGAGAATTAAAATAAATCATGGTTGAGATCCTTATATCTAGCTGGAGTACTCACTGCAAGTTATAAATCATCAAAATCGATTCGATGATGGCAGAAGCAAAAAGCCAACGTCACGCGGTGTTCCCAGGCGGTCACCCATCCAAGTACTGACCGCGCCCGATGTTGCTTAACTTCGGTGATCGGACGAGAACCGGTGTATTCAACGTAGTATGGACGTTGGCGAATGAAATACTAAAATTATCAACGACAATGCAACTAATCAGAAATAATGACATTAATAAACATAACATTACGCCTCTCTTACCCCAAGAATTAGGCACAGGTGTAGCCATAGTACCTATACCAACCCACATTGCGGCACTTATAATAGGGGACGAGAGCCTGTTGTCATGAACCGGGCAAAAATCTAGACTCCTTATTTATTCAGTCCCTACTTAGGGGACCTTCTGTCTTAAGTTATTACGTAATTAGCTAACCTAACAACATCTTAGAGTGACCATATCAACAATAAAAATATTGTTTTAAATAAATAGATTGACTTTGCCATCGCATGAAAACACAATGTATCTCATATCACACACAAGTAAGTGCGATTGCACAGAAGAGAGACCAGGCGCAGGACTAGTTTCCAAGGCACAGCACGTTGCTTTAATTATGTTAGGACTGAACGGATTTATGCGCTATGTCCTTCCTTTTAACAAGTACCTCGTAGCGACATCTACCGTTATCGTTTTGTAATGATAGATCGTCCACGCGTGGTTCAACTAACCCCGTCACAACTTTGTCAAGTACCAGGAACACATGACTTCGAAGCTGCTATTCGTACTTGTAATGCACAAGACTTGCATCCCTACTTGAAAACCAAATGACATTAGTTCGAATAACACTGCCCAAAAACGTTGCAGAAATCGATAAATTATGATCCCGAAAGTGCACTGCTATAATTAGGTACTAACTCTAAGCTCCAAACATAACATCATTTCTCGAACGGCAATCAATCAAGCTGCCTTTGATACGTACATATTTGTTTGTTTGGCAACTACTTACTCAAAAATAGTATGTATCAGTAAGTACCTAAGTAAGTAAGTAAAATTTTATTTGTTTAAACATGGTGTAGGTACATGTTTAAACAAATAAAATGTTACTTACTTACTTACTCTTATCAATTATCTCTTATCTATTACTTACTCTTAAAACTTATCAATTTACATTAATTTAGGAACTTATACTAAAATGTACATTTTTCACTTTTCGTTAATTTAATTTTTTACGGAGAAACGAATGCTGAAGAACGAAATCGTATCGTATTGCTTTTATAGCATAGCATAAATTTTGCCTTTGGCTCACCTAGTCGGATGTCTGTATGGTCACGGTAAAGTCATGAGTCATGAGCATGACCGTGGTGGTATGGTCTACTAATCTACTACTAGACTTTATACCCCGCGGTTTCACCCGCATAAGTGTCGATCCCGTGGGAATATCGGGATAAAATATCTATCCTATGTCCTTCCCCGGGATGCAATCTATCTCTCTGCCAAATTTTATCGAAATCCGTTCAGTGGTTTAGACGTGAAAAGGTAACATACAGACAGACAGACAGTCATAGTAACTTTCGAATTTATAATAATAGTATAATAGTATGGATTAGTCGGTAGTGTCATCTATTTAATTGGTTCGAAATAAAAAGCTTGATCTGACTGAGTTGCTCCGTTGCTCGTGATCGTTCCGTTTTGCCCCGACGTCTTTTCCAGAAGTACCAGGGACACATTAATTTACAGAAGTTTCATATACGACTGGCGATTGTCCGATCGTCGTCCGTTTCCATTCACCCCGTCACATGTTGTCCGCAACCTGAACTAAAACCAGGCACGCATAAGTTATCAGGAGGCGTGTTATTTCACTGAACGTAAGCAGAGGGGTGTATTGTAGTACAACCAACTCATAATATTAGTCGGTAGCGTGTAGCGTCATCTATTGGTTCGAAATAAAAAAGCTTGATCTGAGTGTTGCTCGTGATCGTTCCGTTTTGCCCCGACATCTTTTCCACAAGTACCAGGGACACATGAATTTGCAGGACTTTCGTATACGACTAGCGATTGTCCGATCATCGTCAGTTTCCAGTTACCCCGTCACATGTTGTCCACAAACTCAACTAAAACCAGGCCCGCATAAGTTATCAGGAGGCGTGTTATATCATTAGTTTTCTATATTATGTACTACGTTCACTGAAGGTAAGCAAACTTGCAATACCCCCTGGTATTGCAAGTTTGTGTCCCACTCCCACATTTAGGAAACTCATTAAGTTTAGTAAGTCCATCGAGATATAAGTACTTACTTATATCTCGATGGACTTACTAAACTAACTAGTAAGTCATATTGAATTATCCCCTATAAATCTGAGTCATAGCTACTATTGGCAAATTCCTGACGGAAAAACTGAACAGAACTTAGCCCGACGGGATTCGAACCCGCGTCTAGCATTGCGCTTGCGAGTTGCTACTTTGCCACCACTAGTCTGGATAGTACCCCGCAGTCTCGGTGGTCATCATATTATGATTTTACACTAAAATATGAAGAGGTTCATCATCTGCCTAGCCTTTTCCTAACTATGTTGGGGTCGGCTTCCACTGCTCGCAGTCAGTTTGCAGCTGAATATCAGTATTTTACATGGAGCGACTGCCTATCTGACCACCACAACCCAGTTACTGGGTAATACGATAGCCCTTGGTAAGACTGGTTGTCAGACTGTCAGGCTTCTGACGACCCGTAACGACTGTCATAGATTCACATATGACAGCCGGGACCAAAGGCTTACCTATACGTGCTTTCCAAGACACGGGGGGGGGGTCTTGGTATGTTAGGATGGTCACCCATCCACGGACCAACCGCGGCAAGCGTGATCGATCCGTGCGTCTGTTATTACTTGGCCACAAGAAGAGGTTATTTTGTGTTATTCATAGTTAGCGGTTTTCTAACGAAGTTGACTTCTCAGGCTTCTGACGCCCTGGTCACTGTGACGTAAAACCATCTGTCAAATTCGGCCCGCTACCGGCGATGAGATGATACAATACAATGTTTTAAGAGCCCGCTTACAAAAAATTGTTGACTATTATACCTAGTATGTACCTAGTTTCTGTTGCCAAGCCCCAGGTTAGCATGTTGAACATAATATTAGGTATTATGATTCGAGTTCGCGACCGTAACGAGTATGTATTTACTACACATAAATATTAATATAAATGCAATGCAACTATTCCATCAGTATTTTCTTATGACGTTGTCACGTTAAACTATCGTCAGTAAACCGACTTTACAGACAACCAATTTTTTCCAAAAAATATTGTTTTATTTACATAAAAACACATTACCTATTTACTTTAATCAATAAAAAGAACAGACATCTCCAAACATTTTTTTCATAAGACAAGTTTTACAATAACATGCCTCAGGTGTCGCCGATCACGTCGAATCACCGAGTCGACTTCCGAAATCCGAATTCATGCGCGTTTTTTGACGTCGACACATGCAACGAATCGTTTTGCTTACCAATCGTAGCAGTTTTATTTATCAGGGCATATAAATAGATTCGTAAGGTAATTTTACCTGTGACAGCTATCTTCATAAGGGAGGGTTTACTCGTACTATGGAAAGCTAGGTATTTGCTTCATTATTGGTTAGACGCTCCGCAGACGGCGGTCATTTTGTCCGGGGATGACCGCGAGAGACATCATCCGAGTCATCCGACAAACATCGGCGGCGCGGCGGCGCGGTCTTTTTGCCCTCATGTTCGTTGGTAGTATAGGATTCCCTTTGCACTATCGTTCGCGGTCAAATTGACCGGCCCGGCCCGCCCCGCCGCCGTATGTTTTGCGCCTTACGGTCCCGGTCCGTAGGTAAATAAATTACATATTAAGCGGCGTTTAAACGGCGCGCAAACATGCGAGCCGAGCCTGGCTCCGCTCGTGGTTCGCCGCGCCACGCGCTGTGTAAACAACTGCGCTCGGCGCGGCTCGGCAAAGTTCGCACGATCCATCACTTGTCGGTTTCTCGACACAGATCAAAGGCGCGCGCGCCATCTGCGGCTCGGCTTGTGTTAATACGCGCCGTCTAAACAGATGTCACAGAGCGCGCGACAAGCGGACAGCTCGGTTCAACAGCGCGATGTGTAGCCGCCACGGACGGCTCGGCTGGCGTAGGATCGTGCTACCCCGCGTCGTTTAAACGAGCAGGCTTGCGTCCGTATTTAGCCGAGCCGCATCTCCACGGACGGCTCGGCTCGCGTAGGATCGGGCTAGCCCGCGTCGTTTAATCGCGCCTTTAGGAATCGGCCATCAATGAGTCGGTTTTACTACGCTACGCTACGGTCGAGCGGACCAAATCACCCTGACACATTTCGTTTAAGCAACTTTGTGTACCAGGCACCCATACCAGTATAGAGAACAAAATATTGTCAGTACATTTATTACGTCACTCCTGCGTCCCAATTCACCCCGTCACGTTCGTCCATAGACTTTACAGATACTAGGCTCACATAACGGCAAAGGCGGTTGAAAAAAACATTCGTCAACAATGGTCAATGGAAGCAAAACAATGGTTGCTGGTACACATCTTTACTTCAATAATGTGTTATCTTGAATATTGAAATGCTCAGACTTATCACGTTATTGAAGTAAAAAGGTGTGGACATGTGTACCCCAAGCGGTACAAATTTGTACCAGCTAGTCCCTGAAGGACCGAAACTAGGACCGACAAAAAAAATGTACCTAATAATAACAATCACTAAGTACTTACTGGTCACAATATAAATATAGATACTGTGACCATGCTTTCACTTATTATATGCTAATGGAAGGTACCTACCTATAGTATCATAGATATAAATGAAAGATACATTTCTATGTACAGTATTATATGAGACAACAGTAGACAATTGCTTTCTTTCACATACTGACGCCTTATTAGAAGGCTAAAAGTCACACAAAGGGCAATGGGGAGGCTATGCTTGGAGTTTCCCTGCGTGATCGAATCAGAAATGAAGAGATCCAACCAACATACATAGCCCGAAGAATTGCCAAGTGGGCAGGGCACATTGCTCGCAGAACAGGGGGCCTAAAAAGGCCACTTTGGCAGAATCATAAAAGGATAACATTATGAATCGTAATGGACAGTTAACTGTTAAGTTAATCGAATCAAATCCCATTGATGAAGGATTTTTAAGTTTTTGAAGTGAAA
Source organism: Luperina testacea (assembly GCA_927399505.1). Classification (NCBI taxonomy): domain Eukaryota; kingdom Metazoa; phylum Arthropoda; class Insecta; order Lepidoptera; family Noctuidae; genus Luperina; species Luperina testacea. Next base: position 5,487,228 of record OV656777.1, on the reverse strand, counting down.
ACTTCTTTAGCGGCGTTGTACACTTTTTTTGTAATGGGTAAAAAATGTTAAACTCGCGTCAGGACACGTGACCTGATCGAAAATTCGTAAGACGGATGGCCGTAGCCGGTACCGCGCGTGTTTTGTTTATAAGACGATTCACAAAATACACACGTAATTGTTCAAGTTTTCACTTCTGTCGGCACTCCCGGAGAGCCACTGTTTTTTTTTTTGTCTGTGCTAAAATACTATTTAGTTTAGTCCAATCCAAATCCAATCCCTATCTCTTTGATTATACCTACGTAGTGCAGCGAAAAAAAGAAAAACACGGGCTCTCTTCGCCATATTTTGATTCATAACGTTATCTTGTTATGATTCTGCCAAAGTGGCCTTTTTAGGCCCCCTGATCAAAATTATGTCTGGACTAAAGAGACTGGACCTCTGAATTTCTGAGTTTGTTTCGGCCTTTGTTCTCAAATTAGTGAGATAAGAAACATCGACCTCATCTAGTGTTTAAAATATGATTGACGTGTAAAAGTGTTTGTAGAAATCAACTTACAGATCATCATCTGCCTAGCCTTTTCCCAACTATGTTGGGGTCGGCTTGCAGACTAACCGGATGCAGTTGAATACCAGTATTTTACATGGAGCGACTGCCTATCTGACCTCCACAACCCAATTACTGGGTAATACGATACCCCTTGATAAGACTGGTTGTCAGACTTTTGGGCTTCTGAGTACCCGTAACGACTATCAAAGATCCACAAATGACAGCCGGGACCAACGGCGATGAATCAGTCTCTCTGGACGGATTTGCCCCGTCACATTCGCCGCAGAAAAGTCAAGTACTAGGCGAACATGAGACGTTTAGAGGTGCAAGGTCGAAATAATGGCGCGCTTGCAAATAAAAAGTTTGGCCAACAATAAAAATTGCCAGAAACAAAAAGATAAATATAATATTATACTTTCATGGAAGATGGGTGTTGTATAAATTATAATACATATATAAACTAAACCCATTTTTTTAACAAGATTGTATTGTTTTACTAGCGACATCTATTAAAAAAAAAAGATAAACTTTTTGCTTTACCAGACGTGAAGCAACTTCAATATAATTATTATGAGTTACATTTAATACAGTCCTTATTAACTAGAGGGCGCTCTGTTACGTTGATATTGAGAGTATCAAAATCACGAGTCCCTATAATGCACGTCACTGTAATGCACGTACCAGCAATGCACGACACTGGATTGTACAACACAGGAATGTACAACACAAGAATTGGCGACATCGCGATGTCTCCAATTCCTGGGGTGTACCTTGATGGTCCGACCCGAGAGTGTACAACACATGAATTGGCGACATCGCGTGATTGGCCGATTGGTTGGCCAATCAGGTGACTCGAAATTTTGGGACTTGGATACTAGGTAATTGAGCTAGATAGTGCTGTTCCGAAAAACGATTGATTGCGCGATTGATAAGTTTTTAAGCAGAGAAGTCTTTATAAAAAGAGTTTTGTACAGCATATTAATTATATAAGCTGCAATCAGCTGCTCATGTTTAATAAAATTTTGGTAAGCACTCAGAGTGTAAGATAGGTCGACGGAGCCCCGCTTCGCGGGGCTCCTACTTCTGGGTGGTTTAAAAAAAAATAACCACGAAGGCTAAGGCGGGAGCTCCGCTACGCTTCGCTCCCGCCTTAGCCTTCTAACCTAACCTATCCGAGTCGGGGTACTCTGAGTCGGGGTGTTAACCATAATGTAGCGGCACAGTACATATCCTTCTTATCCAGTTTATGAAATATCTTTTAAATTGGTTCAATATTGGTGAAGAAAATAGGCGAGAGCCAAACCTCGAAAATGTGACTTTTTACTTAGGCTATTCAGTCGGATCTGCAGTTGTCCTTATCGCACGCATTAGAGGGCGGGGGCTCGCAGAGCGACAGCGATAGTTTCTTCAAATTGTACCTAATTTTCAAAAGTCGTTCCGCCCGTATTTCCTCTTAACGAATAGTTCACAGATTTACTTCAATAATAATTGATTGAACGTCAACCACACGTCAAATGAAACAAAATCAATCAAAATCAATCCTTAATCAATCAAAATCTCATCCCTAGTTTCACATGGCTTTTTACTTTTTTATTGTGACGTCACTGTTTGTTTTGATTCCAATTCCCGTGCTGTACATTATCAAGCCGGACACTCTTGGTCCGGGCCGAGAATGCGCGACATGACAATGTACGTCATTGGAATTCAAAACACGTTCATTCCAATGTCGTGCGTTCTCGTGCCGTGCATTGCTGTGTTGTGCATTGCTGGTTCCCAAAATCACAGGTAAAATCTGTGGAGTAAGAAAGCAAATGGACCACACAATACAACCCATGTGAATGTGACTCGCTAGCGTACCTCTGGCGCGGCAGTCTACCTAACTTCCATAGATACTGAGCGCACTTTATCGCTGATAGATAAGGTTCAAAGTTGATTGGGAAAATCTGACAGTTGCGGGTATGTTGATGTGCTGGCGTCTGTACATAGGTACATGCCGCTTTCCATAACATAATAATATGCAATTCATTATAAAAGTGCGAGCGTGCATATTATGTTTCGTATGCATTCAAAGTTATGAACACACAATCACACATTTCGGTGTTTGCATGACCTTGTGTTTGTGTGTGAGCACATTAAAATGTGTGGGTATGTGTGTGTGGTGCGGTACATATAATATACGGGACGCTTTCGATGCGCGGCGCGCGGTGGCGGCCCGCCGCGCCTCCGGTGAATCATTGGGTAATGTACCGATAGAGCAATCGAATAATCTTGATAGTTGGAATTTAAATAAAACATAAGCGTGTATTGGACTCGCGCAGGAAAGAAAGAAATCAAGAAAAATATTTTATTTGTGATACACACAGGAAATACAAATAGTAAAAATAAGCATTTAAAACTAACAAGATTACATTAAAAACAACCAAAAAATTAATAAACTAAAAGAAACTGTTAGGAGTCAAAAAGGCTCCTATCTCAGTATAATGCTGCGATATTTAAAAATAAATACCGCAGCGCTGGTATTCAGATAGGACGTCTATATATTTCACTATGGGATTAAAAAATAAGAAAACTAAAAACGGCAGTAGGTACGGTTTCCGTGAGAGAACCCTTGGAACCTTTAGATTTAAGTAATTGGGTACCGTTGACACCCTTTGGCTACCCCTTTGGAACCCTAGATGTTGAAGATTAATCACACCCTAAGACTAAAGGAAATATGAGAATAGGCACAAGTAATCAGGCAGTTTTGCTAGCCCTTACTTGATAGTTGGTTCTCTGAGAACTAAATAATAACTGTAAAGTATCAAGTAGGTGTAGTCGCAGTATGCACAAGGTGAGTGGCACAGACGCTCGCTGCTTTGTTCCCGAGCAGGCCGCGCTCCGTATCGCATCTAAACTGTATACCAAATACAAAGTATGTATGTACTATAGTTTGTATTATTGACTACAGTCATATTATACTATCCGTGGCAATAAGATCCTGTAAGTGACTAGCTAGCTTTTTTATCTGGAAAGACAATTTCAAAGTCGCGACATCTTTGTTTTTCTGGAAAGAGAGATAGACAGGCGCAAACAATGCAACAATGTCTCATTTCATCATGTGATGTCATGTTTGCCGCAAATAAACGTATTTTCTTTCTTTCTATTTCTATAGTCGTCATTCGTCAACATGAGGGCACACAATGCCCAGACAAAATAGCATACAGAATAGCTTCTGTTCATCCTTTCTACTAATAGCCACGTAATATACCGCACCACATTTATGTCACCTTTAGTGCAATTTATTGCTGGCTGAGTTTTATATTATTATCACATTCCCTGTCCCATGAATCACATAGGATTAATGTTGATTGGTTAACTATTGTGTCTACTTTACGGACAGTGAATCTTTTAAGGGCATAGGTCTCTCTTTGTTTGTGTTTCTATCGTCATCGCGGCTACAATATCGTCCAAACTCTTTATTGTCCAAGATGAAATTAGAAAGTACATACGAATTGCATTATTAAAAATTAAGACCAAATATAAAATGTAAAGTATCAAGTCGGCGTGGTCGCTGTTCGCACGCGGTGAGCGGCGCTGGCGCGCGGCTGCTTTGTTCCCGGGCTGGCGGGCGACGCGCTCCGCCCCACGCCGGTATCACCGTATCACAGGGCTGCTACGCACATGGTATTAAATAAAAAATATTTTAATTGAATACGGACTCGTCATCATCTGCGTAGCCTTTTGCCTCCCATGTTGGGGTCGGCTTCCAGTCTAACCAGATGCAGCTGAATACCAGTATTTTACATGGAGCGACTGCCTGTCTGACCTCCACAACCCAGTTACTGAGTAATACGATACCCCTTGGTAAGACTGGTTGTCAGACTTTCGGGCTTCTGAGTTCCCGTAACGACTGTCAAAGATCCACGAATGACAACCGGGACCAACGGCTTAACGTGCTTTCCGAGGCACGGAGGGGCCACGGTATGTAAAGATGGTCACCCATCCACAGACCAACCGTGGCAAGCGTAGCTTAACCTGATCGATCGAACTGTGCGGCTGTTATTATTTAATACGGACTTGAAAAATAGTCCCATTTTTGATACAGAATAACAGACGGAGTACGAAAAGTTACGAACGTTTAGAAACTTTAAATAATACCTACAGGTTTCTAAATAATATAAGTACCTAGTGCTAGTGAAGTATTTGTTACACTTAATCAGGGCTCCCACACACATGCCTGTATCTTGCAAGTATGCAAGTAGCTGACATACCAGTATGGTATTCACCAATCAGGAGTTGTTATGGCACACGGCATGCAAGCTGATTGGTTAATACCATAATGACATGAAAACTACTTGCATACTTTTTTGCCAGCTATTCGCATGTGTATCAGTGTATCCTTAGCATCACTGTTAGTTGTTACATTGTAGACCATTATTTTAAATAAAATACGTGTAAGTAAACAATATTGTTTGTAGAGAAAATAAATATAATATTATGTCCAAAAACAGTTACTTTTTATTTATTTATTTATTTATTGACACACCAACGACTTATTCACTAAATTATTACAATAATATATCTGGTCTATTTAACTGTTGTGAGTGAATTCGTCACTTATAGGTGTGCACAGCACTTGTATAATCAATAATAAATACTAAACCGGAAATATAATTATGTTAATTACAATATTAAAATTTACATTGAATTTAAAATGTCAAGTAGTTAAATTAAAATACAGTAAATTCAAAAATTTAAATAAACATCAATTAAATTGGAATAGAAAATAAACATAAATTAAAACTATAAAAATAAGAAACACAGACATATCACATTCATTACAATAAAATTAAAAGAATACAATAGATTAAAATTTGAGTTCAAAAATTAAATTAAATTAAATTATACAATATTAAAAACATTTGATGGAGTCACAAATTATCATTTTGTTACAAACAACAATAAGAAAACTTAATTATAAGTATTGTTATTACAAAAAAAATAAAAACAATTTCATTGATTATTTTATTTCAACTTTTAAAAAACATTAGTTTTCTTGGAGTTCTGAAGTGTTATTTATGGTGTTCTCACAACACAATATCATTAACAACCATAGATACCTACAATGGCAAGTAGCGTGAGTTTATGTTATGTATTTAAAATAAATTAAAGAAATATTAAAAACCAAACATTTAATAATAAAATTTAAAAACTATTTCACAACTTGCCTGCCAGCCCTACCGCAACCGGGGCGGGCCGATAACAATATCGCTGAGTGCGCGCGTCGACTCGCGCCGAGCCGAGTGTCCGCCGCCTAATTTACTCCTGCCGCGTTCTGCCACCCTGGTACTCGCGGCACGACAGCGCTCGCTTTCTTGCCTTCTCGGTGCGGAAAAACACAACTCGTGTGATCAAAAAGTGCGACCGGCATCGACAGGCGTTTCGCTGCTTTCGGGCGTGGGGTTCGGGGGTTCATAATCAATTTAATACATTGTTAACAAATTTATTCATTTATTGTTACGAGTTTGAAATAGAAATGCTAATCCGATATTAAGTAAGACTTATAGGACATAGCAAGTCGAAGCCTGTTAACAAGTACCAGGTACTTAATAAAATAGAAAATTGTCTACAAATCTACAGTCTACAAGGCCGACAACGTTCTCACATTCCCAAAATATAAAAAAATATCTACACAAAAGATAATTAAACAAAAATAAAAACTTAAAAATTTTAACCATATTCTGAATGACATACTTACCCAATACTTATAGTGTACTTGGTACAATGCCTACAGTAATATTTACCTACACAGCAAGATTTTTTCCCGAACTACAAGGCAGTTTGGTTCGAATGCAGCATTACATTATTGAAAGCGCACTGTAAAGGAACATGTATGTATGTCAAACTACAAGAATCTATCCAATTTGCGATTTCTAACAATAAGGTCTTTGGTTCGATATCGATATCGGCCCCGAGTACCAACTCCTATTATATTATGCAAGTTACAGCAATATATTGTTGTTCAGCTAGTTTGAGGTTGTTATAATTTATTACCTATGGTCGGTTTCAAAAGTATTTGATTAAAATGTAAACAAATGCTTCGAAAAAATGTAGACCTACGAGTGGATGCCAAATGTGTCTGTCTGTTACCTCTTCATTTCTTCACGCATAAACCGCTGAACCGATTTAGATGAAATTTGGTATAGATATAGTTTTGGGTCCCGGGAAAGGACAAAGGATACTTTTTATCCCGATATTCCCACGAGATCGACACCTATGCGGGTATTGCGGGTGTAACCGCGGGGCATTGTTAGTTGTTTTATAAACTCAATTTTCGTCAATGATTTTTCGATTCAATAATTTTACTAATGTAATTCAATCAAGCAATGAATCATTTTTGGACAAGTGGTGAGATAACAGGAAAACATCGTGAGCAAACCGGCATGTCCTAGAACTAAAAATTCGAAGACATGTGACATCTACCAACCGGCACTGGGGCTGCGTGGTGGATTACGGCCCACTCCCTCTCACAGATAACTTTTATCTGAAGAATACAGTTGGCGGTTTGACATAATTTTTTTTTTACCTGCTGCTCCTCACTGTTTCACCCGCATAAGTGTCGATCCCGTGGGAATATCGGGATAAAAAGTAGCCTATGTCACCTGCACATGTGTTAAATCCAGGGTGTCAGCTAACTCCATACCAAATTTTATCAAAATTGGTCCAGCCGTTTGTGCGTGAAGAAGTACCTAACACAAACATACAAACACACTCACAAACTTTCGCCTTTATAATATTAGTGTGATTAGTGTTATACAAAAAACTGTTACACCGTCATATTAAGATATTCCTCAGATAAAACTTATCTGACGATTGAAAAATCAGCCCTAATTCCAGCATAAGGTAAGATAGGATGTGGCTGCCTGCCGCAGTACTGCCTGCCGATTGAATGTAAGGAAATTATTCTGTATGGAAACGGATTGGTGATAAATGCAGAAGCATGACACTGGCGGCTGGCCTGTTTCTACCGTTTCCTTCTTTTTACAGGAAAAGTGAAGGAAGTGTCTTTGCAAGCTTATTCGGTACCTAAATAAGCTTGCTAGAAAAAGATTTTATAGCTTAGGGGCCGTCCATTAATCACGTGATGTGTTTTTGGCATTTTTTTAACCCCCCCTCCCCCTTGGTGATATATGGTGAGGTTTAAGACTTACCCCCCCCCCCTCATATCACGTGTATCTTTAGTACCTACAAAGAATCTGACCTTTTTTATGTTTATAAAATACAGGTATAATCATCTAATTTAGAAAGTTTGCAGGATGTTTTAAAAAAAAATAAATACACGTGATATATTACTACACCCCCCTCCCCCCTTGTGATATTTCGTGATTTTTTATGGACCCCCTCCCCCCCCTTTCGAGCCTCACGTGATTAATGGACAGCCCCTTAGCTGGATCCCAGCCTAGTGAAAACGTTAGTCTACCTACGTAAGCCATCTTACCCAACGTACCAAGACTTCATGAAATATACAGAGTCAAAATCCCACGAACACTAATTAGGTGAGTTTGTACGCGTGAATGTTTTAATTAAACGCTTATAGTAAGCCTCAGGCTGTCTGTGGGAAGGGATTTAGGTCAAAGGATGTTGGACGGAATAATTTTTATGAGTCTGTCTGTATATCTGTATTATGTATGTTGGGCGTAGTTTTAATAAAGGCTCCAAACAGGCGCGACACGCGATAAAATCGCGCGCGACACAAAGGCACCGTAAGTCGCGCAACGAGCGAGCGGTGCCTTTGCGTCGCGTGCGATTCGCGTCGCGCGTCGCGCCTGTTTGCAGGAGCCTTAAACAAAATAAGCGGCTTTTAAAATGTCCAAAAAAAGATTGTCAAGCTATTTAAAATTTATTACGTAAGTAAGTCTATAATTCCAGCAGGATACCATGTTCATTTAAGGGGGAAGCGCCAGGATAGCTGCGAAATTCAATTATGTTTACGTTTTTTGCAATTTTCAGCACCCTAATTGCGTAATACACTATTAATCACAATGTGAATCATTTTGAAGGATATTGCTAATCCATTGCTTCATAAGTTCGAAAATATGTCTGCTCAACAACGTAAATAACGCAATGAATGTTGCTGAACTGTCAAAATGATAGCCATTGCTACTGTTAGTGTGTTACGCAATTACCCCTCAGGTCAGTGTCAGGTTGTATGTTAATTAAAATATGATTCGCAACCGCAAGCGTAACATGTTACAGGATGAATGAAAGAAAATCATATTTTGTTGTCACCGGTAAGAGCAAAAAACGTAAAAAAAAAAATAATTTCGCGGGCTACCTAGCGCAACTGCAAAAGGCAACAAATTAGCCAGTAGTATGGTGGTTTTTGGTGTTAGACTACAAGTATGCAGGACCGTATTTAACCAATTGGATGCCCTGGGCACCTATGGATCACGGGGCCCCTGTGTAGATAAGAGACAGTAAGAGAAACATACTTACTAATTTTCATAACTGGAAGCTAGAAAATTATTTTAAATCGCACTGAAAATTACTTATCAGTATCACTTAATTTGTCATTGAATCAGTTACTATACATATAATAATGCGTAGAATGGAACGGTGGCTGCAAATAATGTTTTTTTTTATGAGAGCAGGCCAGGGCCCCCGAAGATGGCGGGGCTGTGGGCACTTGACCAGAGTGCCCAATGGAAAAGAGGGGCCTGCAAGTATGTGTTGTACCTATCTACATACTTTTTCCTAAGTCTAACGTTCCCTTAGCACTGGGTTGGGTGTGGGAAACTTATCCCAAAAAGTGCTCTAATGACATATCAACGCTGAAATTGCCATCAGAGAAAATCAACGTTCCAATAATGTCAAACACAGCTGTACCTTATCCTAAAATTCAAACAGCTTCGAGGTATTCTGTGCGTTTGATTGACACCAACTTTGACAAGCAGACTTCTGTCTGTGTGTTTCTCTAACAACAAGAAGTGATAAATTAATTCCTCGTACCTACCTACTATAGCTGAAATTAATCATATTATTGATTTTTTTATTTTTTATTTGAAATGGGTTTGCTCTTGACTCTAGTCTTTGTCTCTGTCATTTCTGACCTAGAAATGACAGAGACAAAGTCTGCGATGGAGTGAGCTCACCCAGAAGAAGCCTTCACTCTTACTTTGAAGAGATTCGGGTTGTATGCACTCGGAAACACAAACGCAGGTAGAGAGTTCCACTCTTTTGCTGTGCGCATTATAAAGGACATTGATATTTACGATATCATTACATATTTTAAAAAACCGACCACGAAGGGTCCGGAAGTGCCATTCACGAAGACGCGCCCCACTCTTTTTACTAATCTTAGTAAGATGCGTGGTACTAGCGTGGTCATCGCTTGTTAATTCCGCTAGTGTTTAAGTTTTTTTATACACACTAACTAACCACTAAGAACTAATTACTGTGTATCGACAAAACTAAAACACTAGCGGAATGTTGCACACTTGTATTGTGAGCGATTAGGGAGAAGAGTGGCGCACGTCTTCGTGGATGGCGCTATCTGTACAATTATTTTATATCGTCCTTTATTTAATTAAATACTTAGAGGGGCCCGTGGCTAAATAATAACAGCTGCACAGGTCGATTAAATAAGTATTATAATTATACAGGGTGTAAGTTTAATCACCGTTATCCTCTTAATGGGTCATTGTACTCATCATTATGAACAACTTTTACTATGGAGCCAACACTAAAATCGTGAAAAAAAAAATCAGCTGTTCCCTACATTTATGTTCGCTTAACTCGTCAAAATGTAGGGAACAACTGATTTTTTTTTCGCGATTCCAGGTTAGGTCCCATAGTATAAGTTGTTCATAATGATGAGTACAATGACCCCTTTAGGCGACGGTTACACGTAAAGTATTTATTGTGATCCGTCAATACAGTATTTGTTGATGAATTTCAGTTTTTACTTTTTACTGATGGATTAATACACTGGCCTACACGTTCAATATTTATTACGTCAGTATTGTGTCCGGTCTCCTGCTATATAAACGTCTAAAATGGCCACAGAGCTGAAAATTAAAGGTTGCGTGGCTATTATTTGAGCAATTAGTGTAAATAAAAAGGTCAAGAGAAAGCGATGGGCAAAAAATATTTAATTATGAAATTTTTGTAATCTTTTGAAGAACTATCCCATATCTTTGTATTTTTATTTTTTTTTAAAAGCGTTGCCCCACACTAGGAATTACTCCTGTATCGTGGGTGCGTTTACAAACATTTAAATTCACATACACAAACAGCCAGACCCGGAACAACTACCTGTAGGCAATACAAATATTTGTTCCGTGCGTATATCTCTGGCAATACTTCTAAATTTAGGATTAATTCTTTTAAAACTTCCTGATCTTTAGTACGTTTCGAGAAGGTGCGGGGCGGCGACAACGACGACGCGACGGCGACGGTGCGTCCGCCTATACAAAATCAAAAAAGTCGTGCGTCTCCATCGCTAGCATAACGCGTACTGACGTGATAAATATTGACGCGAGGCTACACGATCAATATTTATCATAATCCGACGGATCATCAATACAGAATCAAGAAATCTAGAAATCCATTAATAAATAATGACATACATCAATACAGTAGGTTACACGTTAATTAAATACCACGATACGTCAGTATTTACTGATGGATCACAGTAAATACCTTACGTGTAACCGTCGCCTAAGAGGATAACGGTGATTAAACTTACACCCTGTATTTTTGAAGTGAAAATTTCTTTAGCGGCGTTGTACACTTTTTCGTAATGGTTACCCATTACAAAAAAGTGTACAACTTTACACTTTTTTGTAATGGGTAAAAAAGGACACGTGCCCTGATCGAAACTTCGTAAGACTGATGGCCGTAGCCGGTACCGCGCGTGTTTTTTTTATAAGACGATTCACAAAATACACACGTAATTGTTCAAGTTTTCACTTCTGTCGGCACTCCCGGAGTGCCACTGTTTTTTTTATTATTATTTGTTGTTATAGCGGTACACACTCAATATTTCAACTGTATACCTATTACGGTTCATGAGATACAGCCTAGAGATACGCTGATAAACAGACAGACGAACGAAGGTATGGATGGATAGACGGACGGACGGACAGCGAAGGTTTAGTAATAGGGTCCCGTTGGCACCCTTTGTATACGGAACCCTAACAACACAACGATCGCGATGTAACGATTAAAAGTAACTGCCCGCCCGTGCCTCCCGCCCTTTTGCTACAATTTCTGCTTTTTGACTGCTCAGCTGCAATAGGTACTGAAAGTCAGACTTAAATCGCGTAAATTCCTAGCGCCTAGCGCCAGTGTTTCCATTTCAAAAGATTTCCACTGACAATAATATTGTGAAAAAAAGTAACTATTAAATTACTCAGAGGTTAAAGGCTCCTTCAAACAAGCGCGACACGCGATATAATCGTGCGTGACACAAAGGCACCGCTCGTTGCGCGACTTGCGGTGCCTTTGTGTCGCGTCCGATTTTATCGCGTGTCGCGCCTGTTTGTTAGTGATAGGATCTAGGAATAGCTAGAGGCCTATCCTCCAGTCTTACTTCTGAAGCGAAATCCATCTAAAATTGTTTGCATTTTTTTTTGTACAAAAATTTTGTTGTCCTCGTGCAATGGCTAAAAAAAGCAATAACGGAATAACTCCAACTTTTACTTAACAAAATTATGATCAAATACCATTATAGACCTATTGCTTTACTGCCTTCCTTTTCAAAAATATTGGAGAAAATTATAAATAAAAGGTTATTGAAATATTTAGAAAATAAATCAATTTTGTCTGAACGGCAGTTTGGATTTAGGCCTAAAGTTTCAACTGCCGATGCGGTACATCATCTGACTAACTTTGTTGCTGAAGAACTTGACAAGGGTAACCACACAGTAGGAATCTTCCTGGACCTCGCTAAAGCTTTTGACACGGTTTCCATTCCAATACTATTGCGCAAGCTTGAGAGCATGGGTGTAAGAGGCACCCAGTTGAAACTATTCCAAAATTATTTAGAAAATCGTTCCCAGTGCGTAAAAATTGGCAATGCTCTCAGCACTGTTCAAAAAACCACAATTTATGGTGTCCCCCAAGGAAGTATTTTAGGGCCTACTCTGTTTTTGATCTACATAAATGACCTTTGCAATCTAAAGCTAGAGCATGGCACTATCATTACGTACGCTGATGACACTGTTCTACTTTTTTCGGCTGACTCAGAGAATGAAGTCTACAAGCTTGCGCAACACGGTTTCAATATTGTAAATAAATGGCTTAAAAATAATTTACTAACTCTAAACGCAGAGAAGACAAATTTCATTAAGTTTTCGATGCGCAAGCAAATAACACATGTCCCCTCAGCATTACATGCCCATTGTTGCCCAGTACCAACAGATAACCAATGCAAATGTCCTAATATAATAAAAACTCACAAAATAAAATACCTAGGCATAATAATAGATGAAACCCTTTCCTTCAAACACCATATTTACGCTCTAAATAATAGAATTCGTAAGCTCATATTCGTTTTTAAAAAGCTACGATTTATTGCAGATCCAAAATTAATTAGGCAAGTATATTTTGCTTTATGTCAGTCTATTTTAACCTATTGTATAACTTCATGGGGTGGGGCGAGTAAAACTTTGTTATTGACCATTGAAAGAGCTCAAAGAGCTATTCTCAAGGTGTCTACTTGCCGGCCTTTCCTGTTCCCTACTAACCTTCTGTATAAAGCTTGTGAGGTTCTAACAGTTCGACAGTTATTTATAATGAGCACTGTACTAAAACAACACGCAGCCCTTCCTTATAACACTGATATTACTAATAAGAGACGGAAAGATATAGTTTGCCCTCAAATAAGTACGAAACATGCTTTCACAGCCAAATTTTATATGTACCTCGGTCCTCTACTCTATAACAGACTAAATAAAAAAGGTAATATCTACTCTTTAAATCACAATAACTGCAAGAAAATCCTTAAGGAAGCTTTACAAACAATGTCCTATGAAGATACAGAGAAGTTATTAATTGTGCTAAAGTAAAGATTGCTCATTGTTTATTTTTAATTAGTTAGCTAAGTTTTAAGTTAGTATAAGTACTATAATTTTATACACCTTTTACATAGATAAGATTAATATGCCAATAATATGATTATTTTATAAATTAATGTTACCTGAAATCGCCTGAAACACAGGTTTTCCTAGTTCAGGCTCAAAATTATGTGTGAATTTAACATAGATTTAAGAAAACTGTATTTAACACCATACCTTATGTTTTTTGAATAAAATTTATTATTATTTATTATTATTATCCAGACTGCGCCAGGAGTACTTAACTCAGTAGGCACAGAAAAACTGTTGAGTGGAGAGATGAAATATATCTGGTGGACGGGCTTCCGCGTCAGATAAGCCGCGGGCGTAGGGGGTAGGCGGTTGTTGGGAGGGGGGAGGGAGTAGCGATCAAACCGCGGCACTGCCTGGCTCGGCCAGTTAAGTAGGTGTCAGTAGGGACGGGACAATTTTTTTGTAATAAACTGCAGGTTATCGATGTAAGTACAATATTCTGAAAGAAAGTTAACACTTACCTACACAAATCAAACAGTTGGGTACTAGTTAGACCTGTATGATCAACATCGTTGAACAGTAGGTACCTAACTTTTGAAAATATAAGTAAACCTGTAATCGCAACGTGCGTGACCCCACTATTCCAGTATTTCCAGTAAAGATGCTAAAGTAATCTACAAAAAGATACTTTGTCAACTTGTATTCGGGCGGCTTGCTTAGAATACTATCCAGCCAAGGATTAATGTTACGGGCTTAAGCAGATACGGAAACTTAAATCGTTAAACCTAGGTCATATTAAAATAAAATAGGTACAACAAAGTGACATCACGGATTCACGGGACATGCCTAATTGCCTACTTCGTCGGCGAACCGTGTCGGCGCGGTGGCGCCCCGCGTTAGCAAAGCCCTGATTGTATCTTCTGTATGATCCACATCTGTGTCCTGTCAACTCCTGCCGTCCTGGTACTAATGTGATATCAGTCAAAGTGCCTGCCTCCCACGTGTTGTCACAACATGGTTGTTCTAGCAAAATTCTAGCCTAGGTACTCCCTGAGTGCGGCTGCACGGGTGAGAAATGGGTTTGATTCTTCTTTCTATATTCCATGGACTCTGTGGTTCAATCAAACACGTTGGACAAAAAGTATTTTTAAATTTCCCGCCAATAAATCCTCCGTGAAGAGGTAACATACAGACAGACACACTTTCGCATTTATAATATTAGTATGGATAACTATTGAGTGAAACACAGGCTAACTTACAGCAAAAAACTTTCCTTTTTACAGAAAAAGAAAGAAAGAAAGAAAAAGTATTTATTGCTACTCGTACAGGAAGATCACAAACTAAACTAAACACAGCAAAATAAAAATCCAAGTTATAGGTACCCAAAGGGTAAAAACGGGACCCTATTACTAAGGCTCCACTGTCCGTCTCTGTCTGTCTGTCAGTCACCGGGTTGTATCTTATGAACCGTGATAGCTAGACAGTTGAAATTTTCAGAGATGATGTATTTCTGTTACTGCTATAACAACAAATACTAAAAACAGAATAAAATAAATATTTAAAGGGGCTCCCATACAACAAACGTGTTTTTTTCGGTGTTTTGCCTTGTGGTACGGAACCCTTCGTGTGCGAGTCCGACTCGCACTTGGTCAGGTGTATATATTTTGGTACAATTTCAATATTTTCAGTTATCTTCTGAGCGTTTGGAAGCATTTCGTATGGGGCGCTTAATCACGCGTTACTAAAGCGAACTGCGTAGAAAAAAAAGAGAAGCACGATGACACAACGCTGGTAATTTATTGCAAAATATGAAGCAATTATCTATTTACAAAAACTATTTAATAATAAATAATCCATCACTGAATGCAGCTTGGCATTAGTTTAATGGTAATATTTTTAATTAAAATTGTTAATGATGGAATAAACCGCTTTTAAAGACAATTAAAAGGTGTATTTGAATTTGGTCAAAATTATTTACGATTTAGGAGATACACTGCTTTAAAAAATCAACTTTTTGACCGTTTTCAAGAAATCTCCTGTTTTTTTTTTGTGTTTTTTGCAATTTGCTGGTCAGTATTAAGTTGTACGTTGATTAATATATGAATCGCGGCCGTAACTAACATGTATTTACAGAATTATAATCATTAAAGTCATCAACACAACTCTCTAAGACCACGTAAGTCCAAAGAATAACTGTTTCATGAAATTATCATTCTTCGGACTTACGTGGTCTTAGAGAGTTGTGTTGATGACTTTAATGATTATAATTCTCTAAATACATGTTAGTTACGGCCGCGATTCATATATATTAATCAACGTATAACTTAATACTGACCAGCAAAGTGCAAAAAACGTAAGAAAATTTGAGCTTACTTGGGTCTGAGTTCAGTGGCAAGTCAGTGGCAAGTCAGTGGCAAGCCAGTGGTGGGTGCTATTTAACAGAATGCCAATACTTTGTTCTTGGATTTGTTGCATCGCCTTTGTACTAGGATCGCATGAAATAAGAGACGATAGAAAATAACTACGGTAACGTGTTATTTTATAAAGCGAGAGCAAGCAGCGCCATGTTTCGCCTGGAGCATGCATGAGGCAAGAAAAATGTATAGTATAGACGGCCCATCGAAGCATCCTTCTTAATCGTTCGACAATATGGTAAATAGAGAACAGACTGCGCGGCAAACATTGAATTGAAAAACAAGTTCCTTATAATTTTCCTCGTTTTGAAACACCTACTGATAATTTATTTTCAGGCATTTCCACAAAGTTTCACTTCTTTCAGCGTAGAAACTGCATAGCTTCCTTCATTTTTTGATGGACATCTAGTATTATTTTATCGCATTGTATCAGCAGGTCCATTCAGAAGGTGGATTCCATAACTGCACTTACATGTTCTCCTAGTAAATCGGGCTACGAGTGAAGTCGCAATATGTCACCGATACGCCGATACGGAGCGAGGGAATAGCATGCTATTTTCAACATCTCTTTCATTCTGTTTACTGTTGAAAAGGGACAGAGCAAAATTAAAATTGACCTATGAGAATTCAGCAGATGTTGAGGAAGTACGTATTTGCAAGAAAGCTCTGCATTTCATGGAAACGCGCATACGCGTTTTCGAGTTTCTTTAGGAACAATTGTACTAGGAACACAAAGGCTACGCTGTAGTGCTGTACCATTTAAAGTGGTTGTAAACTGGTTGAGCCTACTATGCAGTCATATTATCTTAGTACTCGTTCGACGGAAGTCAAAACCACGTAACTCCATCCCGTTTGATTTTTATACACAGTTAGTACAAAATGTTGGAGCCTCCTGATTAACCATGTTGTCTTAGTACTCATTCAATGAAGTAAAATCAAAACCGCGTAAGTCAGCCCAGCAAGTCACAAACTCAGGCGCAGCACCTGTGGCGGCACAGCCCCTCTGTCACCTCTACAGTCCCTGGCTGGACTTGGAGATCAGATGATAAAATGTAAGCCTTGTTTATCATGTTATCTTCATGTTATCTTAGTAATCATTTGGCGGAGTAAAATCAAAACCACGTAACTCCGTCCACTATTTTTTTCCTGTAACAACTCGTTTGAAAGAGCATCCCATTAATTTATGTTTTCCTAGTACTCATTCAACGGAGTTGGAATCAAAACCGGCTAAGTCCATCGGGCGATTCTCACGTATTCGATTCACTCACTATCTATCTATCTATCTCTAAACCGAAAATATTTTAAATGCCTGTTATTTTCTTTGTTTCGAAATTTCTATTATTTCTTTGTTTTTCATGAATTAATTCCAAGTTATTGAGTATAGCATTTTGAGCTAAAAAGGGAAGGTCTGTAAGTAAGCCCAATTAATTTATAGAGACGACCCCAGTGGCAGTGAGATGTATGGTCAAGGAACATATTTACTCTAGG
Source organism: Luperina testacea (assembly GCA_927399505.1). Taxonomy (NCBI): domain Eukaryota; kingdom Metazoa; phylum Arthropoda; class Insecta; order Lepidoptera; family Noctuidae; genus Luperina; species Luperina testacea. The sequence goes on along the minus strand of OV656777.1, from coordinate 5,469,727 downwards.
AGAAGAACGTCAACTACGAACAAATAAAATGGTACGGTTTTTGGCGCCACCTAGTGGGTGCCCCCAAAAACTTGTGAAAGCGGGATATTCAAAATCGATTTCTTTGAGATGTTTTCTTTGAGATGTTTCTTTGAGATGGTCCACGAAAGCAGAACTGAGAAACTGTAACCGATGTTTAATTGTGCTATTTTACTGGTTACAATTTTCCAGCTCCGCTTTGGTGGTCAAGCAGCCTTATTGTTTAAATTAACTTAAAAGGTGGATAGGAGATAATTCTTCTAGTAAAAAAGTTTGAGTTTTGACATAAATCACAATTTTTTGTCAAATGTTTTTACTAGTATTATTATAATAAAAACAGTAGTGTGTCTTTTATGTCAAAAGTACTTTATTATAAATTACACAATTGGTATTGCATACATAGGAGCTATCAAAATGGGCAACTGAATTTATACCTATCAACAAACAACATAAACACAAACTATAATCACTATCTCGTACACAACACTCAGGTGATTCGGCACACAGACGGTGGAACGTAGGCTCTACTCAACGTCGTTAATAGCGAGGATAACACTTAACGTTGCAAAAAGAGAATTCACAAGAAATAACATCAATATGCGCTTACGCCGGCAGACATTTTTCATGTGAAGTGGTATTTGTGGGGCTGCCATGTACATTAAACAAAATCGTACCCACCTAATCTCGTAAAATTAATAATTTTAGAAAGAAAGTAGCCTCTGCCCGTTACGTTGCAGTAAATTAAATTTATTATTTATGTATTGACTTGATTGGTAACCCTTTTGTTTATTTAAAGTTAAAACCTATGCTATACGAGCGTATATCTATTATATTCGGCATGAATTATAGTTATATTTATTGTATTCTAAAAAAATTAACGTTGAATAAATATGCGAAATATTATGTCGGCTAATTTGTTGATTAATAATTTAAACAAAAATGTCGCTAAAACTACCAGATGGTAGCTTTTTAACACCTAAGCAACTTTTTAGTTTTACTAATGTTGCCATCTTTGAAAACGTCATTATTAGAGACCGAAACTTTTAGGTCTTACATAATAGAGGAAAACTTGGCAACACAGGTCTAGCCCCCGTAGGTATTCCAAAGTTTACCCAATGAGTCGACCCCGCCTGTATGGTATTATGACAGTGTGACTGTGTGACGGACGCGTAGCTGAGGTAAATATTTCTCTGTGTAGTGTGTACCTACATAATTGTTGTATTTATACATTCTATCAGAAGAGTCAACTAAATACAATTTTTTTTTAAGATTTCATGATAGTCAAACGTTTTCTTCTAGTTTTTGGAAACTTTTTCATCACTCTTGGAAAAGTAACAACTTCCTACGCCATCTATTAGCGAATAGCTATACTACAATGATCTCGGATATTTTCTGGTAAAAAGAGACTCGTCGTGTTATGCGAGCCTAGTACAAATTCATTCAATGAAGCAACATCGATTCTTCTTACTCAATCTACGTGATCGCTATGATTTTATTCGATTCTTGATAAAAAGCACCTGAGGTTTATCATTGATTTCTTTGAAAAAATAAATAGAAATAGTTACTACAATAATTTAATATTTTTAATTTATCTTATTTATTTTATTTTTATGACAAGCTAGATAAACAGATGGCTAGCTAGCTATCTATTGAAACTCAATTTTACCACGTAATCTGAATCAGACTGTAGTAGTAATCGACCAAATCAATCGATCAAAATCAATAAATAAAATAATGATCAAAAATCATGGCTAACGTGTTCATCAAGTTCACAGGGCATCATAGAACCGAAGAATTTTTTCGTGAACCCAACCAAAATGCCAACTTTTGGCAACGAGGGAAAAATTCTCAAACTGACGATAACGATAGCTTATTCAAAGTTATAACGTTTGCCTTTGACATAAAGATTATTTTCTGTTGCTCGAACATGAAAGGAGAAGGTTACAATTTTACAAAGACAAACTTGTAAGCGAGCGCCGCGCCGCGGCCGGCGCGCGCGCAGCCGGTGGTCTTGGCGCGTCACAGCTCTTTTTATTTTATGTTCGCCTAGTAACATGCGCACATTTCGCGCAAGAGTGCGGGCTCGTGCGCACCAGATTGGAGCGCAATGCGCGCGCAGCCGGCCTACCCTACGATTTTAAAACATCAGAAGAGTAATTTCAGTTAAACCAATTTGATCTTTATGTTAGGGTTATATAAAGTTTAATTTAGGTAACATTGCATGTATGAAATGTTTACAACATGTCAGACTGGAAGTCGTCTCTCGATGCGCGTGCGCTTGGCCGCGCTTGGGATGGGAGTTGCGCGTCAGTTGACGTAGGCATCCACAGAGTACTTTTATATCTATGGAATAGGCATCTGACAGGCGCGAGGCGCAGGCGGTCCTCGAGCGACGCGTAAAGCATGTCTCGCGGCCTGCGTGACAATTTTATTTTTTTAAATGGAACGGTTAGGTATGCAATTTAATTTAATATTGACATAGTTATATCTATGCCAATAATAAAGCTGAAGAGTTTGTTTGTTTATTTGTTTGAACGCGATAATCTATGGAAACCAGTCGGATTTGAAAAAATAGTTCATCACGCTAGGCTAGGACCCTTAGGAACCGAGCAAAAAGAAAATTTGGATGCTAAGAGTAGATACTAGACACATAAAATGTCATACGCAAAATAACAAGAAAAAAAAATTCTAACCCTCTTTTGCCGCCGGGTAAAAATAACCTACATCAAGTCCTCCTGCCGCGTGTACTTAATTTTAATTTTCTTTGCTGTGGTATTCTGTTAAAATTAAGCCTATATCAAACAATACTAACTTTTAAACCGACTTAAAAAAAATGGAGTTTATGACTTCGGCGAATTTTTAATGGAATATAAGGAAGTTTTTGAATGGAAATTAAGGTACCACATGACATGACCGATGTTGGTAATTATTCGGTAGAATTAGACTTTCTAGTTGTCATTGCAAACTAAAATCTATTTACATATTTTATATACGAGTACATAGGTACGTAAACTCCCGCTACATATTTATTTAAATTAAAATTGTTTTAACTAATTATGTACAATTATTAGGCTAGGCGCAAACGAGCCACCGGCCATAGCCTCCAGTAGATCAGCGACAAGCAGTTCATGTGCTTTTTCATACGTTTTGTATGGATCCGTCGCACACGTGTGGCCGTAGGCGGCCACCCGCTAGAGCAGTACACCGTGCACCGCAGCAAGAGGCGACAGCCACCGGTGGGTGGTTGTGGCCGGTAGCTTGTGTGCGCTTGCCCGTAAAGACACAATTATTTTACGTATTATTGAAACTTTTGACTGATAAAAAAGGAAATTGAATTGGCAAGTATTTTATTAAATGGTATTGGTCGCGCCGAAATAGTTCGGTCGGCGAGAGTTGGGATCGCATCCATTCACTCATCGCGCGCGCGTATATTATGCATGCGAGTGCGAGCGAGTCAGTCGTCTCATGGTCGTCTCTCGATCACCGCTCCGCTGAGGTGTGTTGCGTCCGCGCCGCTCCGTGCCGCTCCGCCGCCATATTATAATCCATATAATTATCATCTTCCGCGACTATCATAAAAAACCCGTTCATCTGGACTGCTTAGCCACCGCTTGTGCTTGCCGGCTGCCTCAAGTGCCTACCTCTCCAAGAAGAAATCGTCAGGCAGATCATCGTGGCGGCATTGCATGGTGAGTGGATTGCTTTTCTTTGCTCTCGTCTGATTGAACATATTTTTAGCGTACCATACCTCGCCTTGCTCATATAATCTATTTCCCGCATATAATCCAACCGCACCGCATCACCATAATTTTGGTCCATTTCGAGTCGGACTGAGCCAGTATATACCTTATAAAAAAAATCCTTATCTCCCTACCTAAGTAATCCCTACATAATTACGTTTATAACTGTGCTATATTCAAGTAAATTACACATCTGTAACTTAACAAAGAAGCACACGTGTCACGCGTGCTTCGAGTGATTATAAATTATCGACGTAGCGAGTGGATGTTATAGGTTCCATTATATTCAGTAACTAGCGATAATCTAATTTACTTGTTCAATAATCCATAAATAGCATATTTTCTTTAAATTTTAACTCGAACACCGGGAACTTGGGTGCCGCCACAAAATGGCGTCGGAAGCAAAATTGAAAATGATCATTGCAAAAAAAGAAACTATTTTCGAAAAAATCAATGACTTATTCAAGATTGCAAAGAAAATAATTCCTTCAAATATTGATACTAGAAGTAAACAAGAATTTCTAGCCGCTTCTTCGAATATCGAAAAATTATATAACAACTTTAACGATCTTTGTGATCAACATAATACGTTATTATTAGAAATAGACCCTGATTATGAAATAAGTTATAGTAATTGGAGCTCTTTCGAAACATTATTTTCAGAAATACAATATATACGTAATAACATATTAGAGTCTAACCGCGCAAATGTAGTTAAGCCCGCGGTCGATTCATACTTTTGCCGCCTACCGCCATTGGAATTAATAAGTTTTTCTGGCCAGCCGGAATGTTGGCCACTCTTTTATCAATGCTTCAAAACTAACGTTCATGATAACAAACATCTGACTGATGATCAACGTGTACAGTATTTGGTAGGAAAATTAAATGGCAGCGCAAAAAATGTATTCGCGGGAATAGTTCCTAATGCGTCTAACTATCTTACGATATGGAATTCGTTAGTGACAAAATACCAAGACAAGAGGTTACTTGGGTCTATGTACTTAAATAATATACTCGACATAAAACCTACCTCGGGTTCACCCGTTCAATTAAACAATTTTATTGAAAAGGTTCATTCATCTTGGTCCGCGTTAAGACAGTTAGACATTAGCGATCTATCAGATTTCATGTTTACTCATCTCGTTTTAAAAAGGTTAGACGCTCAAGTACTACAAAGTTTCGAGTTATCCATCCGCGATAAAGATTTACCCACAAGTGATGATTTAGTAAATTTCGTACGTCATCACATAAAGGTTCTTGAACGAACAACTACTGTTCGTCAGAACACATCACCTCAAAATAATCAGGGTACTAACTTACAAAATCGATCGCGATCTTCTGCATCGAAAACTTCGCATAGCTTTGCAGTAACAGAAAAAAAGGAAGTTAGTAATATATCCGCTTGTAATTTTTGTAAAAACTCACAACATACTCATTTATACGAGTGTTTAGAATTTAAAAAATTGGATGTGAAAGATCGCTTTAAGTTTATTAAAGATAACAAAATGTGCATCAATTGTTTCAGTGATAAACATACCACATTTAATTGTGGTTCTACAAATACTTGTAAACATTGTAACAAAAAGCATCATTCATTGTTGCATTTTAATAATCGCGAGTTTATCTCGCAGCAATCTCAACCTAATGTGTTAGGAGCCGCTTCGCTGTCTGGTGCAGGCGCACTGGATAGCGGCGCCAGCGGCGCGCAGCCGGTGTGTATGCATGTAAACTCAATCGCCTCGCCGCCGCCGCCGGTCGTGACATCTTCGTGTGCCGAGTTGAAAGAATGTACTAATTCTAAGAATTCGATCGCGTTGACGTCGCGTAATAATAATATAGATTTAGCTTGTGACCAGTTGAATACGTCAGTTGTTTTACCAACGGCACAAGTTTATGTTCCGATAAATGGAAAACGCTTTGTCATAAGATGTTTAGTAGACAGTGGCTCTCAAAATAATCTTATCACTCTCGCATGTTGTAGAAAATTAAAACTAAATATTCAACCGCTTGTTAACTCATCCTTAAAATCAGTAGGTACTATTTCCACTCCAATTAAGGGTTACGTGTCGCTTACGATACAATCGCGCGTAAGTGACGCTCAATACGAATTGACAATGTTAGTGATTGATCATATAGCTGATCCGTTACCTGTTCGCGCGGTACAAAGGTCCGTGATGGATCATTTCAAGAGTTTACCGCTTGCAGATGAATGCTGGGATGTACCTGGGAACATAGACGCGATTCTCGGTACGCAAATGTTCGCATTTGTTTTGCTCGGGAAAAGGGTTATACCAGCATCTACCTCTCAATCAGCTGATCGTAAGGTCACCGCTCGCTCCATACCTCATGCTTTAGAAACCACGCTTGGCTATATTGTCATGGGTGAGGTACCTTCTCTCCACCATGATAATGTAGCCTGGTCCTTCGGCCCATTAGTAGATAATTTAAATAATTTAATTTTAAAATTCTGGGAAACAGAGGAAGTACCTACTGTTAATAAAAATGGTCCGGAATATCAAGAATGTGAAGATTTTTATAAATCGACCGTTTCACGAAATTCATGTGGACGATATATTGTGTCGTTACCTTTTAAAGGCGAACCTACGTCTTTAGGTAACTCCTACGTTCACGCTCAGCGTAGATTGTCTGCGCTCGAGCGCAAGTTTCATTCGCTTCCCGCTTTACGTCAAGCTTATAATGACGTAATTAATGATTATATAGATAAGGGTTATCTTTCGGAAATACCTTATTCTTTATCCGCTATAAATGAAGGCTACTTCATCCCGCACCACGCTGTTGTACGGCCTGACAAGTCGACAACAAAAACCCGCATTGTCTTAGATGCAAGCGCTAAAACTGATAGCGGCAAGTCGCTCAACGACTTGTTGCATACAGGGCCTAATTTGCAGGCAGACTTATTTTCGCTTTTGCTTAATTTTAGATATTTTAAGGTAGCAATCACCGCTGATATACGTCAAATGTATCTTAGAATTTTACTGTCAGATAACGATCGTAAATATCAAAAAATATTATATCGTTTTAATCATAACGAGAGTATTCGTATTTTTCAATTTAACTCTGTGGCTTTTGGCCTCCGCTCGAGTCCATTTTTGGCCATGCGCACCGTCCGTCAATTGGCTGAGGACTATCGCGAACGCTTTCCTCTCGCGGCAGATGTCGCCATGAGAGAACTGTACATGGATGATTTAACTACTTCTGTACCCTCTGCTGAAGATGGTACTCGTTTAGCGGACGAGTTGCTCACTTTGTTCAAGGTCGGCGGATTTGATCTCGTCAAATGGGCAAGCAACTCATCGGAACTTCTCGCTCACTTGCCGGAGTCGTATCGTGCTGTGATCGAGTTCACAGATGATGATGAGACATTGAAAGTCTTAGGCTTAAAATGGATACCTACTTCTGATGTGTTCTCGTTCGCCACATCCTCCGCGACTACCTGTAACACTAAACGTGCCATATTGTCTACTATTGCTCGCCTATTTGACGTGCTAGGGTTCGTCGCACCAGTTATTCTTTACGCAAAACTTCTAATACAGGATCTTTGGCTTGCTAAGGTGGGGTGGGATGAAGAGCCCCCGGAAATCATTACTGAATGTTTCGTTAAACTCAAATCTGAATTACCGTTATTATCTAATTTACAAATACCTCGCCACTTGGGTGTCGCGGCCGGCTGTGTCGTAAACTTGCTTGGCTTTGGGGACGCTAGTATGAAGGCTTACGGATGCGTCCTATACCTGCACGTAACGAACCCTAACGGTAATATATCCATTCATTTAGTATGCGCTAAGTCCAAAGTGGCTCCGCTAAAGACTGTTTCGCTGGCAAGGCTTGAATTGTGTGCTTCGCTACTTCTGGCTAAACTAGTAAAACAAGTACATACTGTTTTTAATAATCGCTATCCTATAAAAGAGATTTTCACTTTCAGTGATTCTACGATCGCTCTGTCATGGATTCATTCATCTCCACACCGGTGGCAAGTATTTGTGGCCAACCGTGTGACTGAGATACAGGAAAATTTATCTCCTGACCGCTTTTTTCACATAAGTGGGATAGAAAATCCCAGTGATTGTTTATCAAGAGGTTTATTACCCTCGCAACTCATTAATCATCCGCTGTGGTGGCACGGTCCACCTTGGATTTGCCATCCAATCGCTGAATGGCCAATTGCACCATTCAAACCGTCATGTGTTGAAGGTTCTATACCTGAAGCAAAGAGTTCTGTTACTCTAACGGTAATTCCTGATTTGGACATTTCGATACTTCTGGAGCTAGCTCTCAGAGTCTCGTCTTGGAAAAAATTATTACGCATTCTGGTATATGTCTTGCGCTTTCTACGTAAGTTACCTCCCGCTTCGGTAATTCAGGTCTCTGACCTTGAAACCGCTGAGCTCGTGGTTCTTCGCGAGTTGCAAAGCAAACACTTTGCTGATGAAATCAAAAATATTAAAAAGGGTAGATTACCTTCGCCTTCTTTAAGAAAGCTCGATCTGTTTGTTGATGACAACGGATTGCTCCGCGTGGGTGGACGACTTACAAATGCTCATATACCTTTTGAAAGTCGGCATCCATTGTTGCTTCCTCGTCGACATCACGTAGTCGATCTACTAATAGATGATTGTCATCGATCCAATTGTCATACCGGTTCACATCTTCTTATGTCTTTATTAAGACAACGATATTGGATCATTTCCGCTCGAAACATTATTCGACAACGCATACGCCAATGTAACTTCTGCTTTAAGTTTGCGCCCTCTCATCCTACGCCTATGATGTCAAGTTTACCCCCTTCTCGAGTGCAAGAAGCTAAGGCTTTCACTCACGCTGGCGTTGATTATGCTGGTCCTATAAATATTACTATCACTCGAAAGAGGGGCGTTAAAAGCCAAAAGGCGTACATTTGTCTCTTCGTGTGTTTGACTACCAAAGCCATACACATTGAAATTGCCTCAGACTTGAGTTCAGAAACGTTTCTTGACGCTTTCAAGCGTTTCCTGTCTAGGCGAGGGCCAGTGTCGGTTCTTTATTCCGATAACGGCACAAATTTCATCGGGGCAAAGCGTCAATTGGACGAATTGTACACTTTCCTTTCTTCTAAAGATACATCTACCGCATTTCAAACTGAATTAAATAATCGTAAAATTACATGGCGTAATATCCCTGCTCGCGCCCCCCACTGGGGAGGAATTTGGGAAAGCAACATAAAATGCATAAAAACCCATTTGTATCGTTGCATTGGGCAACAATTACTGTGCTATGAAGAATTGTTGACAGTATTAACTCAAATTGAGTGCGTCTTAAATTCTCGTCCATTGTGTGCGCTGTCTGACCAGCCGCACACGATTATAACTCCTGCGCATTTTCTAAACACAACCCCTTTGCAGTCGTTGCCTGCTTATGAGGTTGACGCATCTGTGAGCCTTCATAATAGGAAAAAACTGTTGGACAGTTTAGTCCAAAGCTATTGGAAAAAATGGCATGTAGATTATTGGCATACACTTCAACTGAGGCAAAAATGGAATACTCCTGATGTACCCATTCAGCCAGGTTTACTTGTTCTCATCCACCAGGATGATTCACCGCCGCTTCGCTGGCCTACCGGCATTGTTGAACAAGTATATCCGGGTAAAGATGGAATCGTGCGAGTCGCGTTAGTACGCACTACAGCAGGGACATTCAAACGCCCCGTCGTTAAGTTGTGCCCACTTCCTTCGCAATAATTTAAACTTAATCTATCAACTAGCACAGTTATAAATTCGTTAATCTTAAGTATGTAATTTAGTATATCTGTAAGTTAATCCACACCTTCAATATTCCTACCTCTTGTATGTAACCTTTAACTTTACTTCAATCCATTTGATCTCGCTCCGCTTTACTCTAAGATCCTTCCCTTAACCTCTCCTTTTTTTTTGTTTCGAAAATCCTACGGATTTCCAAAGGGGGGAGGATGGTCGCGCCGAAATAGTTCGGTCGGCGAGAGTTGGGATCGCATCCATTCACTCATCGCGCGCGCGTATATTATGCATGCGAGTGCGAGCGAGTCAGTCGTCTCATGGTCGTCTCTCGATCACCGCTCCGCTGAGGTGTGTTGCGTCCGCGCCGCTCCGTGCCGCTCCGCCGCCATATTATAATCCATATAATTATCATCTTCCGCGACTATCATAAAAAACCCGTTCATCTGGACTGCTTAGCCACCGCTTGTGCTTGCCGGCTGCCTCAAGTGCCTACCTCTCCAAGAAGAAATCGTCAGGCAGATCATCGTGGCGGCATTGCATGGTGAGTGGATTGCTTTTCTTTGCTCTCGTCTGATTGAACATATTTTTAGCGTACCATACCTCGCCTTGCTCATATAATCTATTTCCCGCATATAATCCAACCGCACCGCATCACCAGGTATCAATGGGTTGTGAAGTTACTTGCGTTGGTTACCGATTGTGTGTGAGGGTCCATGATGTTTTATAGATCATTGGCGAGGGTTCAGTTCCTAGTTCTGGAATCCTAGTAAGAATAAAATATTTGAAAAAAAAGTTCAAAGAATAAGCCTGAAGTTTGATATTATTATCCCCAATGTAGACACAATTAAATTTATATAAAATTACTTAACTCAGTTTTGCCAACATAGTTCCCAAGCCCACTAATCCGTTGTCGAGGTCAATAGTCACGCATACACCGCTCTGCAACAGTTCCCTATTTGTTTACAACTATTTACCTAACAATAACTAACCTAACCTACAAATTCAACACGCAGTAATAATCATATTGAATCGCACCAAACAATAAACACATACGTACTCCACGGCTCCACACTATACATAATATAATAGGTAGGTAGGTACCTACAGAGGACGGGCTGCGACGCGACGCGACTCGCTACGGGCCGTTTTATCGCGTTGAAGAGTAGAAGTTATCTATCGAACAATAGCCGCGCCGCGTTACCTATCTCGAAGGACGGGCAAGTGCGAGCATTATCGCCGGCGCCCCGCGGCCCACGATCGACGATTGTTTTGCGGGCAATTAGCGTCGGGCCCGTCTGCCCGCACGTGCCGCTCCCGGCGCCCGGCCCGCGCCGGCAGTACTCCGCGCGCGCTGTCCGCGAGCGGCCGCCACGGTGGGTCCCTGTCGCTCGGCTCCTCGCACGCTGCGAACTACGCACGGGACGCCTGCCCGTCGGCACGCATCCGCCACTTTTTTGGTTCGCCATTTTTTTTCTTTGCTACTTCTGGACTGACACCTGTTGGATGGACTTAGAACTGTTTACTAAAAAAGTTTGATTGGAAATTTCGGACTTTGGAATTTTAATTTATTTGACCCAATTCGGGGATAAATAAAAATATACAAAGTTTTGCATCTTGTAGAAGAGATACACTTTGACAGCTTCCAGAAGACAGATCAACGAGAAAGGACACTGTTGTAATCAGCAATAGTAAAGGGCGAGCGACATCCTTCCGTGGTCCGATCGCCGCCCGCCGCCGGGAAAAGTTTTCCTCTATCTATACAAATTCCTTATAGGTCGACGCGAACTTCGCAGTCAAAAGTTCTCGTTCGCAAAGTTTACGCACGAGTCTCGGGAACTTTTCAGTTCGACAACTTTCCACGAAAACAATTCCCGAACTGTTTCTCTGAACGCTTTAAGTTGCGTACTGTCCTAATGGAAAACAGAAAAGAGTACAGAGACGATGTACAGTGACTTTGTGATCAGTTCAAACATTAATTAAACTGTGATTTACTATGAGGAACATGAACTTTAAAGTGCAGTGCTAATTAGAACTTATTAAACATGGCAGCAGCAATGATAAGTGACCGCGGACTTCGTAAGAAGTTAACGCAAGAGGCTATTCCGGAGAAAACTCCGCGAAAACCCTCAAAGCGTAAATCAACAGCGAGCAGCTCGAAAAGTGATAAGAAAAATGAGCAAAACAATAACAAGAGAGCGAAAGTGAATACGGGGGATCCGAAATTAGACTTATTTGCGACATATCAGCCGTGGGTCATACAGACGTACGGAGATTCAGCTAAAACTAAGACGATTACTTTGAAGAAGTATGGTCGGATACTCCGTACGTTGCGAGGCGAGGAATGCAATAGTTCCGACAGTTCTAAATTCCGCTTCTGGGTAAAAGCGAAGGGCTTCCATGTTGGGAAGCCGCCTGGTTACGATGCGAAACCGGCCGACGGCATCGTGTGCAGATACAGCGTGGTCGACGCCGAAAGATGTACTGCAGGCGTTGAGGGTCAAGACGTTTACAGTGGCTCCCAAAATGACCCGCCGCTGTACATTCCGACCCCGCCGGTTAAGGTAAGCGACACAACATTATTTAAGGGTTAACTAACAATGTAGATACTTCTTTTAATACGCGCGTACCACTTTACTATGGTTTACTAGTATAAATTTTATGAATAGTTCACTGATGTCGGTGATATTTATTTTGGTTATTTTATGTTTTAATAACTTTAATTGTGATACATTGAGATATTTATACCTACCTCCTTAATTGGATTATTACCAACCCTATTGTATTGAAGTTCATAACTTAGTTTAATTAAAGATAATGTTGTTTATAATTAAAAGATTATTATTTATTTTGTCGCGCGCAACTTTCCGAACATTTATTACATCTACAACGCGGCAACGGTCTCCGGCGGCGGCGGCTGCGCGGCGCGGCGGTAAAACCATGTTCTTGCTGTTTGATTCATAAACAAGAACAGGTGATTTTAGTTTTTAATGTACCAAGGAAACATAAATTACTAAGATACTTCATAAATTTATGCGGCACAAATCAATTTTTGTCAGTGGTTTGGGTATTATATTTCAAATTTTAAGTAAATTGCACTGTTTTAAGTTTGAAGCCTATTCAAAAGCACAGTTCATAATGTTTCTAATATGATTAATTTAATTGAGTTATGGACATGAGGATTATGATGATTTTATTAATTTGTATCCAACCGACATAACTATCTAGTTCATATTACTACCACTGCGCGCTGTATAAAAACTTGCATTTTGCATTACAAAACATGAGAACATAAGTTTAAACTAAGGGTCTGATTGGAGCATAGGCCAAAGCTTAGAGCATAGATAAAACTTTATGCACTTAATTTTTTTTTTCTAAATTACCTTCCCTAAACGTGTAACTTTGTTTTGACTGACCGACCTTCTTTGGGTCGTTGTTGCTGTTTGATTCATAAACAAGAACAGGTGATTTTCGTTTCTAATATACCAAGGAAACATAACATACTAAGATACTTCATTGACAGTTGCGGCAATGCAAATCAAAGTGCTTATTTTGCAACGAACTTCAAAATTGCTCAAAGTGCCTACGAAATAAAGATGCTCCTATTTATTGATCAACAGTTGATGAATGAACTTGAGGGGTCATTGACCTATCATCATCATTCATAATAAGATTGATAAGCACCAAAGAAGATGGGGATCGGGGCTAATCGGATGGATGAACTTGAAGAAGTAGAAGCAAGATCAAAGAACAGGTGATCTGTGCCACCTCTGTACTAGGTTCGCATAACTTTGTAAGAGGTTATTATAATGTAATGCACGACTCATTGAATCGGTTCATCCGGGTTTTCTTTGATAACGTGACGTGGCGGCCACGCCCCCAGGCAGGCCTATTTATGGGGGTTGCAGTATTTATCTAATCAGAATAGTTGAGAATAGATTAAAATAGTAAAATACTGTTGATTATCTCTGGTTCGCTCAAATTATTTTAGTAGTATTCAGTGCATTTTTGCCGTTTACCACAGGTGAGTAATGTTTTATGCTGTTCCAAGTTTGAATTCAGTTAGACAAATGGCGCAACCCTTTACCGGTGATTGCTAGGTCACGTGATTTGCATGCAACCTCGGCTGTAAGCTTTGGAGTAGATGACCGATGGAGTAGTTGGTGTTGAGCTGTGACGGAATGGTGGGCAAGGTTAAAAACTAAAGAAACCAGTGACGTCCAAAAGCGCGTTGGGTTGATTATATCGTCACAGTCGCGGGAAACACCTGGATTAGGGACGCACGGAACCGAGAAGTATGGCAGAAAAAAAACGCGGCCAAGTGCGAGTCGGACACGCGCACGAAAGGTTCCGTACCACAAGGCAAAACTCTCTGAAAATAACACGTTTCTTGTATGCAGACTTTTTAATGTTTATCTTTATTTAATTTTTGTTACTAGCAGCGCCGATAAAATCGCGCGCGACACTAAGGCAACGCAAATCGCGCTTGGGCCGCGCGCGATTCGCGTCGCGCGCCGCGCCTGTTTGCAGGAGACTTTAATCGACGCCTTTTTCTTTTCTTTAATGATGAAAATGTGAAATGAGGAACATTCCTTAGTATTGTATTTGTATCTCAAGCTCTCGACATCGATCGTAAAGCGAACCTTGTGTGGGAGTCGATAATTTGCACGGACGTTGTTAATCAAGAAGCCAATCACTGGCTTATCATGAACGAAACGCATGTACAATGGGACTGCCGTAATAGATTACAGTTTTTCCATATACTGGATTGTAATTAAAACGAAGAATTTAATACTTTCTTCCACAATTTCTGCCAAACTAAATCAATCAACCTTAGACTATTTGCAGGAATCAGTCTTTTCAAAGTTGAGCGAAAACAATCCGAATCTGAAACATTTTGAAGGATATTTATTGCTACTCAGTATTCCATTGCTTCACATGTTCGCAAACTTTGTTTGCTCAACAACATAATAACGCAATGTATGTTGTTCAACTGTCAAAATGATAGCCATTGCTACTGATAGTGTGGTACGCAATTAACCCGCTACTGCAGGTCGATTCTGTAAAAATCTCACCGTGAAAACTTAGGTGAAGTGAGTTTGTTTTTGTTAGGAACTGACACTATTGACAGCTCACTCCACGCTCACTTCACCCAAGTTTTCACGATGAGATGGTTTCAGAATCGCACAGCAGGTCCCGGCCACATTAGCCAGGTTAGAGTCTTACGCTTCGCTTGAAGATACAAGTTCTCCTCTCGAGGATTCGTCTGCTTCAAGGGCAAGAACTTCGAACCTGATGTGTATCTTGCACAGTAAGCTATCCTGGTAATCGTAATCTTGAGTGGACATGCGGTGCACAGCTCAATGTGCTGACTGGGTAATACTTTTCACAGCATTGGCTAGTAAATTATTCTCTTAAGGCGAAAGCGCCAGGGTAGCCCGCAAAATAAGACCACGTAACCCCAAAGGATAACTGTTTCATGAAATCGTCATTCTTTGGGGTTACTTGGTTTTAGAGAGTTGTGTTGATGACTTTAATGATTATAATTCTGTAAATACATATTTGTTACGGCCGCGAATCATATATTAATCAACGTACAACTTAATACTGACCAGCAAATTGCAAAAAACGTAAAAAAATGAATTTCACGGGCTACATGTAGTATAGCTCGCTTAGCTCGTTCCGAATTGCCGACATGAAAGACGGAAAATTAAAATTAAAGTGTTTTAGGTTGTTGACAAGAACATGAAACACTTTACAGGTGTTTCAGGTGACGGTCGGTGATGTCCGCGGTGATGCGGTAACTAACCATTTTCGATCAGAGGGGCAACTATCGTAATTTTAAGAATGTTCATAGTTTGAACGGTCTCAATCTTTTAAAAATACCTCCCTAATTTCCCTATATTTTTGACAATTTTTTGGCATTGATTGTCGCTGAGATCAGATTGCCACTAGATTTTGGACGTTTTTAATTACGGGTACCTATTGGCTGACCTTCAGGTGTGCCGCGGTCAGACTATCAACCGTAAAGGTGTCAGCTTATCATTACCCACATCGGATCAGAGTTGGTATTACGGCATTAAATGCATTTGGGGGTAACAGCTGGTGTGTATCTGTAGTGACTATATCTGTAGCCATTTTCCCTCAGGACCAAATTCAACCATCACACTATGAAAAATGTTGCACTTCCCCCTCTGACTGACATTCGGACCACCTGATCCAAACAAGTGTACCTTGACTTCACACACCAGGGTTTCATCAAATCATAACGAGTACCATCAGTTATAAGACGTAGCTCGTAGTTATAGCGCAGTACGCAACTCTTAGTTTCCCTTGCGCGCCGGGTGTTCAGACGTGCCGGGCGGGCCGCGCTCATTTATTATTAGCGGCCCAGCCTGCTGCCTAGGGTTGCCAACTTTTTTTAGAAGAAATAGAGTATATCTGATTTTAAAGGAGGTAAAAAAAGAGTACGGACTTACAAAAAAGAGTATCATTTATTTTGTACTTTTAAAAAGGTATTTTTTTGTACTTTTTGCAGCACATAACAATTTTTCATTGTTCTTAAAGGAATTGTATGAGTCCAAACATTCAAACTCTAAATTTATATATATCAAGAACTTATTTTTGATCAATTTCAATGAAGCTCTGTTTCTCTCTTCTCGCCACGTCACATTCATGACCGAAAAGACTCTTTCAGTAAATGCTCATGTGGCTTGAACAGAGAGTATATAGCTAATCATGTTTTTAAACAATCAAATTCTTTAGGACATTGTTAAAAAATAAATTGCCATTTTTTTGCAGTGGATTTTTGCAGTGAATTTTTTTTTAAATCTGTGTTATTAAACAATTAGGCATGGAGTTCTTTTAAAATTATTACTTCGGAATATAAACTGTCCATGTGTATGTTTAGTCTTTGTAAATTAAGTTTTCCTTCTATAATTTGTTATAAATGATTAAATTAAACAGTAAATAGTAGACTTTTTATTCTGATTATGGGTTTTGCATATTATTACAGACTGGCACTAGTTAAGTAAACATTGTGTAAAAAAGAGTATTTTAGCGTACTCTATTAGTGTTATAGATTATAGAGTACGCCTACATGATATAGAGGACAATACTCTATTTTAGAGTACGGTTGGCAACCCTACTGCTGCCCCATGTTTATTAAAGAGTCAGCTATCCCGCGAGCCTGGTCTCACCTGAACTCACTGCGGCTCAGAGATCCGCTTATTATTAATATTTTGTTCGGATATCTTGTTATTACGAGTTTTAAACTAAGTCTAAAATTACCCGCGGCGGAGCGCAATCAAAAAATTACAATAGGTTAGTACCTACAGAGAGTAAAAACTAAAAGTTAGTTAGTTATTGTAGTACTGTGGACTACCACCAGTAAGTACTACAATAACTAACTCTATCAAAACCATGATATGGAGCAAGTTGTAGAAAACAGCTGAAGTATCCTCTCCGTAGATATGTTTATATTTCTATAATCGTCTTTGTCACTTGTCAGTCTTTGGAAGCTCGATAATTACGCCCGGGTGGCGGGTACTGGTTCTATATGTACGGAGGTACGGTATCCAAAGCTATTCTATCAAGTATGCGCGGTTTCAATAGGTAAGGCAGGCTATGCAAAACCGGTGCGTTGTGGTACATTTCGCCAATATCCATGCGCACATGACAATGTGGACGCGGTGTGAAATTTTAAACAAACGTTCGCATTCAATTTATATTCGCCAGGCGCTTCGGGCGCACGTTTTAGCAAAAACGCGGAGAACAATGGCTGCGGCCGCGACCACACATAGAAGGCACCGGCCGATATGTGGGCGATAACGCCGATATCAGCGATCGATTCGTTTCCATGCTTGTTCGACTTGATCGCATGAACCTCCTGTCACGTTATGTCGCCTTGATCATTCGTATCGGATGAATCGATCAATTGTCGCGATTGCGATGACATCTTTGTGTTGTTCAATGTCGTGTTCGGATTTTTTTATGAGTAGATTATAATTATTATAATCAATCCGTAAGCCACGACAAAACATCTCGTAACACCCTAGAATCTATAAAATAATGGAGTCCGTACATTGCAGGCTTTTTCAAAAATCAAGCATGCACTCTTTGTACCGTTCACACACACGGTTAAAATGATTTTTTTAATCATTACCAAAAGATACATGAATAACGAATAAATGTACATTGAAAATACACGAGTGAGCGTCAGGCTTCATCGCAATAAAAAACAAACCGGTCAAGAGCGAGTTGGACTCATGCACCGAGGGTTCCGTACCATCATATTTTTAATTTTTCATTTGCGAGACCTATATTCGTCAGAGAATTTTAACACTAAACTGCAGTGTAGAATATTATAGTTTTATGTCAGCACCATCTCTTGACCGATAGTGGCACTAATGTAACTTTTGTTGATGATTTCTGGAATAGTGTGCTATTTAGAGACTTTCGTTTTATTATTCATGTACGGTAATCTTTACATAAACATCTATCACATAGAATAATTTTTCTCTTTGTTAACATCGGAGATAAGGGGGGGAACGGTATTTTTTTACATTGTTCATCATAAGTCGTAAGCGGCTTAAAAAAAAAAGAAAATATTTTTGAGAATGTGCAAACTGCGCTCTTTCATATGATACCCCACATGTTCTAGTAGCCCCACTTCGAATTTTTCAGACCCCCTTTCAGTCCCTGTTGCAAAAAATATACATAATTTTTTTATTTCTTTCTTATTTGCAAAATATGTAGTTGGGCAAACGTCATCTAAAACTATTCCAAACTTCAAGTTGATAGCATTAGTAGTTCTTGGGATATCCAGCTGTGACAGGCAGACAGACAGTCTCACCATAAGGGTATCGTTTTAGGTACCACTTTGGTACGGAACCCTAAAAATGGCGCCTAACAGATTTCATTATTTACAAATGTTCACCGAGTTCCGCAAATTACGAACTTTTGTTGTCTCCAAAACAAAGTAAATGCTGTAAGTAGGTACTTACCAGTTCTTTGTTTTCTGAAAACACTGCAGACAGCCTCTGTTGGGCATTTTCTGCTGGACTTCAGACGACATTTTATTAAATTGAATTATAATTCTATGAAGTCTCACCGCATTGACCGCATAGAAAAAGACGAAATTCAAATGCAGTTCCAAATTCGAAAACCAAGAAGTTTTTAGCCTGAAAATATAAAAATGGCCGCGCCGCATTGCCAGCATTAATAAAACAAAGCTGCGGTGGTATAATTCATCAGGCAATCGGGGCTTGACACACTTGATTAAAATGAATGCTGGACCAACCCTGAGCCAACCTCGTTTTTACCTGCGCGGAATTAAACGCTTATTAGTAAGCTGGAATGGGGACCTTTTAAATTCCTATAATTTATGGCTTTCCTAATCCTTTTGCTAATAAGATTAAGCCTATGTCTTCTGTGGCGGCTTTTGCTTGATTTGTGTTTAGGTTTGCAAAAAAAGTCAGATATTTAATGAGGTTTTCCGTCTCTATCTACCTGCTACAGAAAAAGTGGTGCTACATATCTGACATTAAATTCAATTTTTCGATTCGATTCGATTTTTTTTTAATGTTTTCCAACATTTTATTCACGATATTTCATTTTTAAAATCCTCACAACACAGACACGTAACACGTCGAAAAAAAAAATACCCGTCAAGCAATGGCGGACGGAGTCGTCGTGGTGTGCAGCAATTAAATTATTCCGCATCATCACACCCGACGCGGCTGGGGGTTAGCTCTGGCACATGGTGCGAATCGCTTACCTTTGAATTACAAAAAAAAAAAAACGAGAGCCTCCGATGAGTCGATGGCCTGCTGACGGATTTATGTTTGGAGGTTGTGTAAACAATGGTGGGTGATGGCTGACATCTTTTTGCGTTAGAGGCTGAAAACAAAATTATTTTGGCAATCAGTAATCACTCTCAAGTTGCTCGTAGTACGAGTATATTTGAAATACTGAATGGAGAAAAACTGGAATTTGTTGATCAAACTATTGTTCTGGGAATCACGCTAGACGAGAAATTACAATGGGACCTCACATAACATCTCTTGCGGGGCGGCTTAATGTATCTATCAGATAATTAATTTATATGTCATGGTTTCATTTTTAATTCTTTTACCTATTGTTGTATAGTAATTTTTTTAGGTGCATCGTCTTCACATATAATTATTATATAATTAATGTATGCAAACTATTGTAAAACATTTAAAAAAGTAACGGTTGAGTTTCTTGCCCATTCTTCTCCATACGAAAACTACCTTTTGGAATGGACGACTAGAATCAATTCTATTTTGTTGTAATTTTTGACGTTCTAAAGTGCCTTTTATGTCTGTTTCTAAAGATGCTGTTATAGCTTCCTATTAAAAATTGTTTTCTTAGATATTATATCTAAATTATATTATAACTTAGCTATGACACTATAGGTAGCTGAGACAATATAAGAACAAAACAATTTTTAATAGGAAGCTATAATAGCATCTTTAACAAAAAAAGAAATATAAGCTGCAGCTTCCAAATTCAAATGCAGACTTGCAATGCCTCCTTGCAGGTGAGGCAGCAAGTCTGCATTTTGAAACAAACGCCGTCCGACCACGACTCAACGGGGAAATTGGTGGTTACTTTACCTTAGCACCTCTGCACCTCTAGTACTTACTCCTTACGTAGGTACTCTGTTTCCTTCCCTAGGGACTAGTACACAATGTCTCTAGCCGAGCAAAATAAACGAAACAGTACCTAGCCTTCACACGCGAAAATTACGTCAGCGAAAACTAGTTTAGTTTTCTAGAAACTTCTGTAGCAACTGACCAACTCTAGTTTTGAGGTGATCATAGCACAGAGTAGAGATGTTACGGATGTCGTTTTACCGGAACCGGAACCGGAATCGGAGGTTTTAAATTTGATTGATCGGAATCGGAACCGGAATCGGAACCGGAACCGGGGCGGAGTAGAAGAAAGATGTGTTAAGGGGCCTCCCCTTAAAACATCTTTCTTCTATTTCTTCTAACATCCACAAACAAAACAATAAACTGAGACTTTGTGAGCGCGAGCGTGTATAAAATAAACAAACATTACCCTGGTGACAAATTAAAACTTTTTTGTAGGCGCTCTAGTCACTTGTATCGCTGCGTTTCGAACTTCGGTCTAACTCCGATTCAAAATTATCGGAACCGAAATCGGAATCGGAGGTGTAAAATTAATCGGAAGTTCCGACTTTTCGGAATCGGAACCGAAGCTCCGTAACATCCCTAGCACAGAGTGGTGTCGGATGCGCCTGATGCCGCAATTTACGTCATAATTGGTGCACAGTGCAAGTGTGCATGGCAGTATGTGTAAAAGTTTTAAGCTGACGTAAAATATGTTTGAAGTTGTTTGTATGTAGTTGGGGTTAGGTTGGGCGGCTATGTATGTAGAGTATTTAATAAATTAACATAGTAAAGTCGGGATTGGAGATTATCATAGTTAATTATGTATTACAATAATGTTTCTAGCAACATTGCGAATGTTCAATTCAGGGAAAGAGGTACCTAATAGGCATGTGGAACTGCACGCAAAATACGCGCATTGACGTGGAGTTGCGGACACCAGCCCATATTAGGCAAATGGAAAACAGACGGCTTCGCCCACCTGGAAATTATCCAGCGGGATCGTACTACAGGAATTAAAAGTATCCTATGTCCTAACCCAACGAGGTAATTTTGTAACTCACTATCAGTATCATCGGTTTAATTTTGACAGTTCAACAATATTCATCGCGTTATTTACGTTGTTGAGCAGACAAATGTTCCGAACGTATGTAGCAATGGATTAGCAATCCTCCTTCATTAGGGTGCCGACCATGTGAGTGCCAATTTCAGTTTCATCGAAATCCATTCAGCCGTAAGGCGTGAAATCGCAACAGACAGACAGAGTTACCTTCACAATTATAACATTAAGTATGGAAGTAACTATGGATTATTTTATTCGTTGGTAAATTCACGAGTAGTCGCAAATCGCAATCAGTGCCTGGCTTTGGACTTATCGAGCTAAGCGTCCCATTGCGCTACGCGTTGAACTACGGTAATTGGAGCTACGCCACGTAACGCTACGCTAGTTGGTGCTACGTAACAGGCAGCGTAGCTCTAGCTTGCTACGCATACGCCTACGAACGACCTGCAATCGTATCAAATCGTTTGTTTGTTGTCCTCGTATTTGATTGGTGTTGGGATTTCGAATGAAACATTTAGTTTTGTTTTCAATCTCAATCTCACATCATCTGCCTTTTTCTCAACTATGTTGGAGTCTGCTTCCAGTCTAACTGGATGAAGCTGAATACCAGTATTGTACAGACGCCAGCACATCAAGCTACTACAATCTGTCAAATTTCTTTAATAGATTTTCAACTTTGTCTTTAAAGCATAAGGTTCAAAATTGATTGGAAAAATTTGACAGTTCCGCGTAGCTTGATGTGCTGGCGTCTGTACATGGAGCAACTGCCTATCTGACCTCCAGAATCCAGTAACTGCGTAATACGCACGGTACCATTTGGCAAGAGTTTTTCAATCGGAATCTATGTATCATTTAATTTTCACAGACTAAGTAATCCTTCTAGAAAGTCAAGTATTAGTACCTACATCTGTTAAATGAGGAAATGTATGCATTGTATTATGTATATTATTGTTTAATGTATTTGTATATCTGGATCGGAAGAGTTGGAAGCCATAGGCCTTTGCTCAGCAGTGGAATGATCCTGGCTATTGTAACAGTAATGTATTTGTGTGTAACGTGAAAGCATACGATACTGTCTCGAGAAAAAACGATTCTCCTTCTAACTCGTCGAATCAGATCCCAATGTCCCTTAACCAGTTGAAAACCGCAATTGCAAAAACAATTATAAAGCCATTGTGTCTCGCGTGGATCTACGCGTATTCATATATCACGTTCCAGCTATTTATGAATAACACGCTGCGTCCCGTGGTTTCACCCGCATAAGTTCGATCCCATGGGAATATCGGGATAAAAGTAGCCTATATGTTAATCCAGGGTGTCAGCTACCTACATACCAAATTGTATCAAAATTGGTCCAGCCGTTTGAGCGTGAAGTAGTAACAAACAATAAACACACACTCACAAACTTTCGCCTTTATAATATTAGTGTGATATACAGTATGTTAACTAACAGAGGGCGTTCCCGTTAACCCGCAATAGTATAGCATCCATACATGCTAAAAAAAATATTATCATTCGAAAATAAAATGTTTTTATTTTTTTTTATATTAAAATATTCACTAAAAATCGTAAATTGATACGTTAAAGAAACACTCTGTACACGCGTACTTGAAGGACAGCAATGTCGGAATTTATTTAATTAAATAAATTAGAATTAATTAAATAAATAGAGTATCAATTTACGATTTTTAGTGAATATTTTAATATAAAAAAAAATAAAAACATTTTATTTTCGAATGGTAATATTTTTTTTAGCATGTATGGATGCTATACTATTGCGGGCTAACGGGAACGCCCTCTGTTAGTTAACATACTGTATGTAGGATTAAACATTGCTTCTATTCTTTCGAAATGTATCCCGGTCGGCCCCCTTTATACTAATATTAACATAACACCACAAAACACCACCAATTACGGACCGGACCGGATCGCAATCGCCGCGCGTGGCCAACAAAGGGTCGGCGAAACCCGGAACAGGGGCAGAATGACCCTAAGATTCTTACGAAACGAACCCAAAGCGCGCTATAGGTTGCCTAAGACCTTAATGACATTGTGCACTGTTTTTTAATCAGTTTACTTAACGAGCTTATCAAAATCAGATTAATATAGGTACGTGACATTGAAACATTTCATTTCATAATTGGATTGAAGGAGGAGAATATTGATTGGATCATGGATGTAAAATTTTGATAAATAATAATAATTGTTTTCTTTCTACTAAGTTGCAAATGATGATGGATTGTTTTATTTGTTTCATTTAAATAGATTTATTTGTCATAAAACCAAGCAAACCCGTGATTTTGACAAGAACTTTATCATAAACCCAAACTAGTTCAGGTTTTTGATCAAAAATCTGGATTGTTACAGATTTATGATGAAATTGAGTTTAAAATGTGACATCTTCCGGTTTTTCATCAAAAACATAGATTTTTCATCAAAAACCTAATTTTATGAAAAACCTGCGACATATTTCGTCTATTCTAAACAACTCTGTTCGGGATGGTAAAAGTTCCACCCCAAAATTAATCTCATTGATTCAAGACCTGTTAAAACGACACTTCTTGTTACACCGTCTCAATATGTGACAACTAAGAAGCAAGAACGCAAACTCCTACCCACACAATCTCAATATATTTCGGACACCACTGTACAAAACTGAAGCCCTGATCAAGGACCGAGAACTGTATAATCCGGCCGACCCGGACCATTGTAAAAATTACGCCATAAATCCGGCCCGAGCGCGCCGTCGACGGCCCGCCGCGACTCGCCTCGTAAATTATACACAGGGCTGCCCCATACTGTAGATATGGAATATTCTACTATGGTTAGGTAGATACTAGGTTTTGTCGGGTCGAGATATGGGGTACCATGGGCTAGAGGTTTTGTATCCCGGCGTTCTAGATGAAGCAGCTATACGCGAAATCGAAGGTTTTTTGTTTCACATTTCAACTGTTTCGATTTCGGGAGTTTTGGGAGGTTGCGGTTTTCGACCGTTTGTTTTAATCGGGGATTGAATGGATAGTTTGCATTTGTAGAAAGAAGGGTGATCCATGTTACGTCAGAGCAAGTTTTAGTTTCCTAAGAAAGCAGTTCTGTCATATTATAACGGCCGTCATGTCAATCTGTCATTTTCACCAGTATTTAACATTAAGGTGTCCAAAAACGCTCTGGATTTGGTGCGTAACCGTTTACAAGCTTTAGAGTCTTGGTTCCAGATGTTAATTTGAGCTAATTAATTATTTAGCGAGGTTATCAAATTAATTTTGACTTCATGTTTCTTTCTTTCTCTTCTGTCTTCATAAACCTTTACTTTATGTATCATTCCATCTGTTTTGATAATTTACTT
The DNA here is from genome assembly GCA_927399505.1 of Luperina testacea. Taxonomy (NCBI): domain Eukaryota; kingdom Metazoa; phylum Arthropoda; class Insecta; order Lepidoptera; family Noctuidae; genus Luperina; species Luperina testacea. The sequence goes on along the minus strand of OV656777.1, from coordinate 5,445,155 downwards.
GTTGATCCCCACAAATCCACTAACGCACTCATATCTAACTACACAAGTCACAGCATCCCGTCACCCTTCCCGGGACTTTACGTAATCTAAACATATTGTTACCTCTGCGAAACTGCGGATAAATCAATTTGTCGGATGTAACAGCCCTAGAAGGAGGCGCGAAGCGGCGGCGGGTGCCACTTCATAAAGGCGCGCCGACATATATAGATACGATGGATAGTGTTGTACCTTGTGCTATGTGTGTTGTGTCTGTTACGGGGTAGGCAGAGAGCCTGGCGGAGAGGCCTGAGGCTTGTTAGAGGCCTTCCATAATGGAAGCTTCGTGGTTAGAGAGTGCAATGATTGCACTCTCTAACCACGAAATCCGTAGTTTCGGCTGTTTTATACTCCGTAATACCCACGGGCGTAAGATTACTTCGGGGTCCGAAGTGAGAATGAATGAGGACACTGTTTGACAGTTGACCTTACTCCCGATGTGTTCTTGCCCGTCTGACGAAGTTAATTAATCGGGAGTAGGATTCATTCCGGAATGTATCGTACGACTTTCAGACGGTTCCGTATCTTCGTTGACGTATTGGAGAGTGGCCCCCACACAGGGAAATACGAGAGACGTTATAAAGGGATTTTGATGCAATATAAGTTGGTAAATAGTTCCGTGACTGTATTTGGACGATATGTTCATTCCTTTTTACTTCTATTACACTGAGCCCGTTTTACCGATTTGAATCTCGATACAAACACAGAATGACATAGAAAGAGTGTCGTACTAATCTAAACTTAGCGGTTCATACCCGATTGTTTTAGAATAAAAACGAACGAAACGAAACGAACGAAACGAAAACGAAACGAAACGTAACGAAACGAAACGTATTTTCTTTCTTTTTTCTTTCTTTCTAATTTATCATAATCTGCCTATAATGCTCCCACTGGGACACAGGCCTCCTCTCTGTGAGAGAGAACGGGCCGTATTTCCACCCCGTGGGCCCAGTGCGGTTTAGTAGATATCTTGTCATATCTTCGAATGTTTGGTTCTAGGACATTCCGGTATCCTCACGATGTTCCTTCTTTTACCGCTTTGAGAGCAGTAGTGATGAAATATTTGTACGCCGGAAACGGCAGAATATTATGATCCTAACACATAATGCTGGCTAAATGCACATAACAACTTTGTACAATATTCTGACAAATAAATGAATTGTATTGTATTGTAAATAATTTACACAATCTAAGCGCCAGTGTGGGTTTGGAACTTTGGACCCACGACCTGCACCTCGTAATTCGCGGACACCAATGCTCATATTAATTAATCAATTAGGTAGAAACTTACTGGTTAATTTCTTATGCAAATAATATCGAAATTAAGTCTACCCCAGATCTTCTTCAAAATTTCAAAGATTGGTGTAAGCAATTATAGTGATAGTGAATGATTAACGAGCCCTCAAGGTATTCCTATCAAAAATTCAGTCATCTCTAAATTGAATCGAATAGTATCGCTACATCCTACACAGGATTACTTTAGACGCTTCGATCTATTGAAATATTTGTGTTTTAATTTAATTATAATAATTACAGTATTATTTATTGTTATATTTTAATTTTAATCGATACCATGCAGTGCCTAATTCTATTACTATATGGAAAACCATCTTTTCAATTCCAAATTTGAATTTTCGACCGAAAGAATAGAAATTCTGGAATAGGATTCTGTTTGAATCAAGGAAAGAAAGAAAGAAAGAAAAAGTATTTATTGCGACTCGTACAGGAAGATCACAAACTAAACTAACACTAACACTACACACACACACACTAACACTTGCACTAACTTATATACTAACATAAAGTTCCTTGGTTTGAATTAAGCGATGACTTTTGCACATATGATACATATAAACGTTTTGGTTTTGTTTAAACTTGCTTTACTGATCGAAGATCGCTAGTCAGCACCCTAATGGCGTAACACACGTTCTATCACAATCTGAATAATTTTGAAGTTTCAAGTATATTGCTAATCCATTGCTTCATATGTGCGAAAAATTTGTCTGTTCAACAACGTAAATAACGCAATGAATGTTGTTGAACTGTCAAAATGAAACCCATTGCTACTGATAGTGTGTTACGCAATTACCCCGTAGATTTAAAAAGTCGAACGAGAATTTATAAAACCTTGCCTGCTGGGAAGTAAACCTACCTGAACTTACCCGAAGGTGTTGAAACGAACCAAGTACATTTTCGCAGAATATAATCCATGCTTATTGACATACGAGCTGCTCATCCTGTACCAGGAAAACAGAAATAGCTAGGATAATATCACTCCCTCGAACTCTCGGGAAGCAAGACTTGAAACTCTTGAAAGTAAGAAATACATAGTTTTTAGCTCATAACGCGGGCTTAATGTAACTTATTTGTGTTTGCTTTTAGTATTACGTAGGTCATTTTCCGACCACATAACTTTAGTAACTTTATAAGCTTTCACATTGTATTAAGGATTTGAAAATTTGAAGAGAGTTATATAAAAATGTGGATTTTTTAATACTTTGCCACACTAAAAAAGTTTTTTTCTCTTATTTCGTCGGTACATTGTAATGTGGTAATATCACAGGAAATAATCACACTTATTTAAGTTCTTAGAAATTACAAATTAACACTAGGTTTAAAGTAACAGTTGAAAATAACTTGCATTCCGAGGCACTGATGGTTCTCGATCCGTGATGTAACTATACATTAAATATGTCGGCTGCCCCATTTCAAAATCTAGTACTTAAGGACTTAAAATGAAATTTTACAGGAGAGCGCATAAACGTAATATTGGTTAGCCTTTGGAATGTACTTTTTTAAATTGGTTAAAGTGACTTACTAGGTTTTAAATGGTCACTAGGGAGTGAAAGGTGCACTTACTAGGTATCGATGGTTAAATATATCTCCGTTTATGTAAGTTTAAAACGCTGGTGTTTTTGTATTTGGTAGAGACCTTCTAGGTTAGAAAGATTATGCAATAAAACGATTTTTGTAAAAAGTGTCCCTTACTAGGTTTTGAAATGGGACAGCCGTGTATGGTCACCCTTCCACGGACCGACTTCGGCAAGCCGTGCTTAACCTTAAAGATCGACCCGTAAGGATGTTATTATTTAGCCACGAGCCCCAATTTTTGACGTGACAACGTCTAATAAATCGATGAAGCTGGCTGCACTCACGAAAAAACATGACTCATGTAGCGTTACCTCGCGGCCTCGCTCTGTAGCGTGGAGGCGTTCCATGGCGGCTTGAAGTGCAAGCGAATATTAACAAATGCAATGCAACTATTCCATCAGTATTTTCTTATGACGTTGTCACGTTCAACTATCGTCAGTAAACCGACTTTACAGACAACCGATTTTTTTTTTGTTATATTTCAAAAAAAAAAACAAGTCCCTATTTTTGAAACATATTGGTCCTAATTTTGGGGGTCTCTTAAATATGTGTAACATCCTAACTACATACTTTACAAACGCGCGCACTCATTATAATTCTCGTGGTACGTTAACTACGGCAGTTCTGCACGTTTTCACTATCGCCCCTCGACATTATCGCGACCATACTTATCCTTTTACACTTTAACTATACCAGTGATAATTTATATTCTCTCCTATCTATTGTCCGCTCATAAATAGGGCTGCGACATACGAGATCCGATTTTTTATCGATATCGAAGTTGAAACGCGGATTCAATATCCGCCTTTTGAACTTTTTCATATTTTGGATTCAAATCCAACAAAATTGTTTTTGATAATTACACAGGGTGTAAAAGAAAGGAGTGAGGCTCATACAGCGTTTATTGAAATTAAACACCAAATAAACAGATATCGTGAAAATATCCTTTTAATTATTCAAACGGCAACTCCATGATAATTCAGTTCTCTATCAGCGGCCCGCACGCAACAGTCGCACGACATATTTCTACCTATTTTTGTTCCGGAAAATGCAAAAAAGGACACGCATGACGCATGGACGCGCGACAAAAAGTTGCGGCGCATTCGCATTGCGGGCGTATGTCTGGCGGCAGAGTACCAGGATCGCAGCGGCGCGAGGAGATAAGTAATTCTGTGCTCGGTTGGGGGCCGGGCGGGCGGTCGGGGGGAGGGGTAAATGCCCGCGCGGCGGCGGCGAGTAATTGGTTCGCGCCGCCCGAGGCGAGCCCGTAGTATCGCGCTTTAGCGACGGGCGCCCTCCGGTGTCGGGCGCGCATTATACGCCGGTGGAGTCGAATTAGATGTAGATTTTTTTGGTTGTTTTATTTTTGTGAGCCGGTTCAGGTTGTAGGATATTTAAATTAGGATGGATGTTGGATTTTGTGTGTTATGTTTATTTTGCACATGGTTGTAATAACGTGTATGTATGATATCAAATATTGTATCATTATGAAACTTGCAAAGAGCTGAGTACTAGTATTATTTATTTATCAGTTCCACCTTGCTTATAGCTGTAGTATATCATCATTTCATCAATCACGCGACAGCCTGCCAAACAACTTAGTAAATATGTAAATACAAATTTATTTATACAGAGTTATAAAACCAGGCAATATTAGTATGGTAAATTGGTGGCCGACTCTCCATTAATAAATAAACTCAACACCAAATTAACTTGTATGAATATTATTAAGAATGAAAAATCGCTGGTGCTGAGATTTTTTACATTTGCTAACAGGCACAACAACGTGTCTAATCAAATGTCACCTCCAGCAAAAGAAATGCACCTACTACAAAAGAAATATCCTCATATCAAAACTTATCGACTCCACACCACTCCGGGCGGCTGTTTGTCATGCTACCGCGGAGTTATAGCTATGTCATGTGGCCACCGGCGCGCCACTTTATACATCCGACCGACGGCGCTACCGCCCGCCACGAGCGCGCACACCTCCTGCCAACACATGTATACCTAGTACTTTAGCTATCGAGTGCTATGTCGGCACCTACTCTCTCCACTGAAAAGTTAACGTTTTGCGCCAAAGTTCCCTTTATTACACTGTTAGAGGTTCTCACGTCGTATATTTTATTACGATTGAGATATAACTTGAATATTGAATGAGATTGACGTAAATGTGGTAACGGCGTCAGGATTTCAGCAACCGAAACGTCTCAAACTGAATTTGGAATTAAGGCTTTGGCAAGGAGGAAGGCTCTTAAGCAATGATGGAATCGGATAATTACATATAAAAGGTGTGGAAAATGATAAATTCAATATATCCAGACAATTCACACCACATAATGCCTTTATCAGCCACGGGACGAATGGCAGAGAGAAAGGGGAAACTGTGGAAACGGTATCTTAAGTAGTTTGAAAAGTTTTCGACTCCGATCCGGCTGAATAAAGTTGAATCTTTTAGCTAATCTTTAACACGCTTGTGCTATAATCCGGGATTAAAAGAGGATAAGAAGGCGGTATCAGCTGGTAATCATTGATATTTTAATGAAGGGTTGTAATTAGTAGTCTTGGGGTTGAGGTAGTGGGGCTGCACGGCTGCATGTAAAAACATTCAGACAAGGCTTGCCTTGCCTGCCTTGCGTGTGTGCTGGTCCAAGCTTCTCTGTCAGGTGTACGTTCAAGTTTCACGGGAATTTAATTAAAACCGATGCATAGGCTCTCAAATCTAGGACGAACCGCGGTAATCCGGACTGAGAGAAATATATTATGTAAGTGCCTACACGTAACATTCATATTGTTCTAATTTTGTGACTTTAGGTTCCCAGGCTTTTCTAGATTAGAAGTATCCACGGACTCCTTCTAATCTAGGAAAGCCTGGGAATCCGGTAGGACCCAACCGTATGTGACAATAGCTTTACTAAAGAAACAAAACCATAATTACGCTCCAATATTTACTTTCCAAGCTACAAGGAAGTTCTGCGATTTCCCATGAAAATAACAAATGAAACGTTCCTGTAACATCACGGAAACGCACATGAGTCCCATATGAGAGTTGCTACTTCCTCGCATACCGATCGGTCGGAACGAGCTACTGACGGATTTACTGTTTCTGGGATTTCTATAAATCTTTGAAATGCTAATACCGACTAAGGCACTGAAACCAGAGAAGATGATAATTATTTCCTGGTTACTGGTTAAGCATTTGGTCCTTCCTGCTTCATATCGTTAAGAGATTAGTAGAATTATTTTGGGGAGTTTGTACGGGCAGTACGCTAATTTTTTCCAACATGCAGCATTGATGTCTACTCCTCTAAGTTGACGGAGTGTTCCTTCGAGGAATCGCAGGCTCTCAAATTTTTCCATTCAAGATAATTGAAACAGAGAGCGTCATGCATAAGCCCGCATCCGTCAAACTCCCGGACGTACTCGTAGGAACATCCGGGTGGGCCCTTGTAAAAAGTCATAGTACTCCTACGCACCCTTGAACCGCACTTAAACGGGAGAAAATAAACCCGCGTTTTTCCTACCAGAACTCCATAAGACTCCGGAGTTTTCGAATTCCCACGTCATACCATAATATAGATTAATCTCATGACGTTAGCAGACTTCAGATTGAAAAGCTACACTATATTTATCTTGTAACCGGCTCACCATAAACTATGGGAAGCAATGGTGGCTACGGTATAAACATAAACCATGTTATGATGCCGTAAATCAGAACAGTATGTGTGCAGAGCACGTTAGTTTTTAATACTACCATCAAAGGCATAGGAGTTATAGTTCGCTTAAATCAAGCGGAAGGCTGGAAGTATAAAGTCTATAAAGCGGTTTTATTTCTGGAGTGTTTTTGTTTTGTTGGGAAATGGAATATTATGAGTGCATGAGTGTTGACCTCGCCCCTACATCATGGTAATGTGTGTTGTTAAGTTTCACCCTTTGGATCCAGAAAGGACCAAATCCTTATCTCTACACTAATAACAAAGCTGAAGAGTTTGTTTGTTTTTTTGGACGCGCTAATCTCTGGAACTACCGGTCGGATATGAAAATTTATTTTTATACTTGATGCGCCAATTCTAGAGGAAGGCTATGTAACATCACGCTATGACACTTAGGAGCCGAGCAAAAAGAAAAAAGGTCAGAAAGATCGCTAAGCGAAAACGAAGTGACGGCGCTGGCAGGTGATGCGATACGACGGGGTGAGTCGGGGAAAAAAAATATTCATGCGAAGGAAATCGATGCAGAAGCTAGTTAAAAAAAAAACAGTGGCACACCGGGAGTGCCGACAGAAGTGAAAACAAAACAGAATACTTTGCTATTACTTACTGACATATCGGATATACATTAAAACCGAACACATCCGACGCGGGTATTTTTTGAATCGCCTAAAGAAGTTTTCACTTCAATAAAATCTGGTCCTTTGGTAATTCTGTATGTACATTAAAACACTAAGCTTTTTTCCCGGATTGGTTAGATAAAGCATTGCACTCGGACTAGTTCCAACGTAGTCTTTTGGTTCGTTCATTCAAGAGATATCGATATTTTTCAGAGATATCCTTTAATGTCCAACGTCTGAAGCTTCAACAGGAATTTGAAGAAGTCCTTCTGTTGCACACTATTGATTGTAAGAAACAACAAGAACCTCAGAAATAAGCTTAACGTTAAAGAAATTAATACCTATGTATGTACTACATAGTACTTTCATCTTTGGTGAAGGACTTTTAGTCATGCTTTAAAAATTAAATCGACGATCGCATAGGAAAGGAAACAAAAATACAAAAACCAAAAAAAAAATCTCGATGTTTATAAGGTGTTCATATTTTTTTCTCATCATCTATTTACTTCGAAATCCATCTATCTATGTATATTTGAACACCAATTAACAGTTTTTAGAACGAACACATCATTCTTATTATAATTCGTAGGGAAGGTCCTTTTGGTCATTAGTCGCCGGTCGCCGCCCGGTTGCCGCCCGGTTCGCACGGGCTCGGCGTGGTTAAAGTAGGGTTGCCAGTTTTTATGCCACTGTTTCTTTTTATGTATTTATGTGTTTTAGCCCGTACTGACACAATGTTGGGATCAGGGGGTCTCCATCAACGATGATACGGGCTTGTACTATTTATTCTGTGATACCAGTTGGTCTGAAATTAGATGAATCGTCAAAACCAGTCATCATCATCGGCCTAACCTTTTCCATGTTGGGTTCGGCTTCCAGTCTAACCGGATGCAGCCAAGTACCAGTATTTTACATGAAAAGATTGTCTATCTGACCTTCACAACCCAGTTACTGGGTAATACAAAACCCCTTGGCAAGACTGGTTGTCAGAATTTCGGGCTTCTGACGACTCGTAACGACTGTCAAAGATCCACGTGCTTTCCGAGGAAACAAGTGGCAAATTTAATTCTTCGGACCTGGAGGTGTACCTACTTCAATGTTTAAGGGCGAATTTTACCAAACTTTTATACCTAGAATGAGTTTTATACTGAGAATAAAATTTGAATTTTTGACAGTTTATCCATATTAGAACTGTCAGACGTCAATTTTATTCCGCGAATAAAAGATCTTAGAGACTGGTAAAATCAGCCCTATGTGTCCTTTTGTTTTTGTATTTATTTATATTGTTAGTTACTTAGTCATATGAATAGTACCTACCTAGTGTAAATAGTTAATTGTATAATTATTGTATAGGAGAACTTATTTTAATGTTAATAACAATAAAAAAACCTTAACATGTGAAAAATTTACACACAAAATTGCAAAATTGCAAAACTGTGTCAATGTTTCCAAAGTATTTTTCCCTTTCAGTCAGCCCTTAACAACACCGTTTTCTTGCGCGCTAAGGCGCGGCGGTACACATAAATTAAACGCGATATCATAAATACTTCACTTTCAGACAAGATCAATCATTCTATGATTCTCTAAATACTTTCTGTTTAGGAAAACAAAAGAACTCGCAAAGAAAAATTAAACAGCATGCATGGTGTTCTAAAATGAATAAATTTAAAATTGTCTGGTGGTGGTAACCCTTCGGGGACGGACGGGCGCTGTCGGGAGCGGTCGTGGCCGCGCGACGGGGCGCATAAAATACGCCGCGCGATGTCGTCGGCTACACTACACGATGTGTCACGGATACACGACCCGAGTAGAGATGTGGCTAACGACGGATATTATCGATATCGATGAAAATGTTTATTCGATTTTTCTATTGTTTTTTTTTTCGGATAATTATGTACGTGTGATTGAATCTCCACTTATTGTATAAAATCAATGAATATGAAAAAAAAACATAATACATATCTACATAACGCTAACAAATATTTCAAATATTTTGTTAATCTTCCACTTCGTGAAATACTTGACCATCGTTGCTAAGAAATATCATTGTTTCAGTCGAATTGCCAAGTCATCATCTATGTAGACATTTACATACACCAAACCCAAAAATGAAACTCAACATCGACAAAAAAGAAACTTGGCACAAGCCCTATACACGCGGTGCCCTCGCATGCAATCAGTCGGGGCGAGCCGCGGCGACGCCACTCAGCGCGCCTCGTAAACGTTATCGGGTACATCGTAAAAACGCTACGTAAAATGGCGAACGTGCCGCCAACCGGCCCGCACACGTTCTATATTTGAATTCGAAGTTGGAACTATAGAATGGGTTTGAAAATTGAAGCGAATTTTTAAGATAAGCCAGGCGAAGTGATATTGCACATGAAACTTTAGGAATTTTAAAAATAAATGTTTTATTGTCTCATATTCTTGAACAAATTACAATACAGTGTAACCCGGCTTCGTAGTTTACAGATAATTTCTTGGAAACAAGCTGATGATGGTTCCTATTTGAACTTTACTACTCACCACCGTGCTAAAGTAAATTTATAAGGTATAATCTGCAAGGAAGGATTAATTAAACAAGTACCTTCTTACACAATAAAAAGTTTATTGGAATTATACAAAATGAAAGTACACATACAAACAATGTGGCAAGCCACCAAATTAATGTACCCTTCCAGAGTCTATGGCATACACCCACACAACTAGTCTCCGTTCCTAGTGGTGTCAGTGAATGCCAGCCATGAGACTAAATAGCAGTTTCTCAGAGTCGCTATAGCGAGTCCGTGGGATGATCGAATTAACAACTTCTAGCTCAATCGAACATGTATTGGCCTTTTCCGGACTGTGCTCATAGAGGGAAAATAAACGCTATACGAAGCTAACCCGAGACACAAGATCCTTACAACAACTGGTCTTAAAACAACCTAGTTCCTACAAAAGGCCTAACTCTCTCATAGATTAAACCATAATGACACACTGATAACACTCTCTATAAAACCTTCAGTATAATCCCTTCAGTTGACGGTTCAGGGTCCTTGGCGTCGTTCACAGGAGAAACCTGTGAACACACGCGAACGCGGCCTACGGACGAGATGGTGACGCTATCGTTACCTGGAGTGGCGAACTTCCCTCATCACCTGGATTCGGTTTGGTAAAGCCTTCCTAATGTCGGAGGACCACACCGCAAGGGAGAACCATAAATCCGCCTGCGCTTCAATCACCACACGGCGCAACACCAAGGCATCGAATCAATCGCACCAAACTTATCAGGCTAGCATAAACAGCCAGACCTGTAACAACGTCCTCGTGTCAGAACACACATGCATGACCTAAGCTATAGGCTATCCAGCAAGAACAAAGAAAATGGTTTAGTACTCACGGAATTCTGCCAAAACAGCTCCTACTTATCAAAACCCATCGGGTTATTTGGGCACATCCCAATCCTCCTAGGATTAAGTCCCTCAAAATCGCCCTTTAGGCTCGAGTCCTTGTTCGTAAAAAACGGACACCGTCTCCGCCTATTCCTCCAGACCAATCTGACAGTTTCTCGAATCATCTTCCACAGACTATATAGATTTCTTATCGATTTGTAGCTTCACTTTATCAAACATTATGTTTGACATAAAATGTGGTAAATTATGTTAGTTTGTTTATTTATTCTTCGATTATCCAATAAACTTGCAGTTAATTAACTAAACCAAAAAAACATCAACGCCATCTGTGTCACGCAAAACAGCGTTGACAACCCTGGCGTAGTCCGCCGTTATTTTCAACAGGTGTCGCTACTAGACACAATCAATATGTAATTTTGCAACGTCACAACAGAGCCAAATATCATGCAACATTATTTATTAGGTATTTAGAAAAAGAGATAAAAGAAACTACGTTTAAAGAGATACTAGGTACGTTTTGAAATTGGCAACTAACTTCAACTTTCTGACTAACTGACCGACTGTTTCACAATTCAAAAGTGCCTGTAAATGTTTCATGACGGGTGTCAATGGAACAGTTTCTTCATCGGATAACAAAGGCGTGGGAGACATATTTCCCGAACTATCAAGGTCCAAGTCGTTCAGTGATTGAAATAAATGCTTTGAGTTTGAGACGATATCACGCCGTAGCATCCTACACTGAAACAGTAATTAACAATTGCAGTGCTGGTTTACAGACAGGATTTAAATAAACCTGATGTTGCAAATCCATTGCTTCATACGTTCAAAAAATTTGTCTGCTCAGCAACGGAAATAACGCAGTGAATGTTGTTGAACTGTCAAAATGAAATCCATTGATACTTATAGCGTGTTACGCAATTACCCCGCAGTAGTGCCATACTCCCATTTGGTCAAGACAAAGACAGCAGACAGGAAATCCCTTTAGCTTTAACATAAGCACAAACCAAAATTCATCGAAACCTTTCAGCCCAAGAAATGACGTTTTAAAATTCCAAATTTAGAACGTTCCCTTCGAACTAAGCCTCCCTCTGCAAGACGAAATACAGCACTAAATCATGCAACTTTTAGAGATCCGTCGGATCCGAGACGTGCCGGAGGGGCCCGCAGGCAAATTCACACCCCAATTAGTGTCTGATCGAACTTGCGCGAGTGGGCTACGCTTGGACCCTCGGTACAAGATGTAGAGATGACTGGATGTGGCCTTTTTTTTTTAAAGAACTCTTTTCTCATCTTGATCTGTCGGAAAATGTGGAATTGATCCATCATTGTTTCAGTTCACATTGTTCTTGTAGCTTATCTACGGTATCATACTAGTCAGCCCATAAATCATGGATATGGTGGTCAAATGAAAAAGATACAATTTTTTATTTAATTACTGGGATAAACAGTTTATTAGCTCACTGCCTTTTCTATGTAATCCATACTAATATTATAAATTTGAAAGTAACTCTGCCCGTATACAATAACCTTTTCACGCCTAAACCACTGAACGGATTTCAATAAAATTAGATAGATGGCTTCCTGGGGAAGGACATAGCTACTTTATGTCCTTGTATCAAGTTCCCGTGGGATATCCATGTAAGCGAAGCCGCGGGCAGAAGCTGGTATAAGCTAGCATATACATAACAAGCAATTTTGTCTTACTATTAAGATTAGCGCATTGAAAATTTGAATTTTGAAGCTTGTCAGATTCAGCACAGGAACTGACTTCTCTTTGGGTATTGCATTTGAAAGCTGCCACACCCACACAAAACCCAAATATCCAAACGATCTTAGGGTGTTAAATCTTTCCATAAAGACCGAAACGGCCGTAGGAAACGGCCCATTGTTGTCTCCAAACCATAAGTTGAGACATCGAGTATGCAATGAAACGATCTCGATTTCAACTCGATATCCGTTGCGGTGAATGGCGAAATAACTGTACAACTGCAGTTTCAGTCACAGTTTCTTAGCCTCCTTTAGCCGTTTTAAAGCTTTTTTATTAGCAGAACCTGTATTTTTAGACCTTCCAGTCGGGTTGGTTATAGGACATTAACTATAACGGTTCGTCTGAGATTACCTATTAAGCTCTGAATTTTAATTTGCAAAATTATAGCTTATACAATTAATTAATTACCGGACACCCTTTATATATGTTACCGGCCAAACCCGATTTTAGGATGAACTAGTTTCGCCTAGGCCAAACCAGTTCTCCCTAAGCGGGTTGCATGGTTGCGGTTGGTCGATAAGCGACGTAGGATGCAAGAGCGAGCGAAGGGCACCCCGAGGTTAGGTTTAGTTAGGTTACTTTAAATCCTGTAAACAGAAATAGGAGCCCCGACAAGCGGAGTTCCGTCGACATAGGATGCGAGGCGAAACTAGTTCATCCTAAAATCGGGTTTGGCTAGTAACATATTATTATACTAAATATTTAAATAATGTCATGTCAGCTGGGGTGGATCGAATTTCCCTCCCGTACGCAAAATACGCGCATTGACGTGGAGTTGCGGACACCAACCCGTATTATATAATAATACCTATGTCATGTTGACAAAAAAGTTCATTTTATTGGAGCAAATTAAAAATCAGAGCTTCGTTGCTTTATTTTAATCAGCATTTAAAAAAAAACATATGTAATTTTATGAAAAATAACAGTAATAAAAATGTCAGTACAATGTCACATCTAGCATTTCTACAATCGGTATCTAACAATCCCGGGGCGCCTATTCCCGGGACGGAGCGGTCCCGGCGGCGTTTAATTTCATTCCCGATCCCCTTCCCGGGTTGCCGCTAGCTTAATGAGATATTACAACTGTAAAATGATGTCCTCACCTGATCAGCTGTACTCCTGGTACAATCTGTTCGTCAAAGATTAATTAAGGGGTATTTTGGTAGGTACTTAAGAGCGTTTACGCTGTACGGCATTTCATAAAAACTTTCAAGCCCTTATTTTTCGAAATTAATGAACCGATTTTAATGAAATTTCTTACGCATAAGCAGGACACAAAGGTCTAAAAAGTTAGTAGAGAACATTTTCGAAATGTCTTATTTAAAAATAGATAACTGGAAATCTATGTTTCTATGGAAAATTTAAAATCGGTCTAGTTTGGCTGTTTACACTATCTTTCAAAAATGTTCCCTACTAACTTTTTAGATTTTTTATGCGTATGAAGTTTCATTAAAATCGGCACATTAATTTCGAAAAATAAGGGCTTGAAAGTTTGTATGAAATGCCGTACGTCGTAAACATTCTAGATCTAGATTATATACCAAAATAGGACTAGGGAATAGGCTGAACCCGAATGGAATCATTTTATAGCTGGCTGAGTAGGATTCAATAGAAAGGTTTTCTAGACCATATTTTAACAATTCATCATTTAAATATCGATCTATATGCCATTTTATATTTATCGATAATGATGTTACTCCATGTATTATTATATAAATATTAAAATATCGATATCGAAAGCACTTTACCAAGAATTATTCTCTAAAATCAAATAAACATCGAATCTTGGCATCTAAAATGCCACTTATGTGCAAGAGTTTAAGAAGAAGTAGTCAGCATCCCAAAGACCATGTTACCTAAAAGTTGCTGAAAAACATTTGTTGGAAACTACTTAGCCATCTATTGAACTGGCAACTTTAGAGGAAGTTTTTACACTGTATCTTGTTCAGACGTAGCTATGAACAAAGCAGGTGTAACAAAACTAAAACCTTGTCTGTTACTTCGAATTAGAATTAATATGTCGCAGGTTTTTCATAAAATTAGGTTTTTGATGAAAAACCTAGGTTTTTGATGAAAAACCGGAAGATGACACATTTCAAACTCAATTTCATCATAAACCTCTACCAATCCAGATTTTTGATCAAAAACCTGAACTAGTTTGGGTTTATGATAAAATATAAGCGCTGGTCAAATCAAATCATTTATTTTTTGCCAACATGGGTAGAGGGTAGGGGTATAAATGTTATATATGTTACGGCTAAAGGTAGGTGTGAGCATAAACTTAAGATTAGCCGGTTAAACCTAGGTTTATCTTCGACGAGGTGTTAATGTTAGTTTCTTCTATCTTTTTCCGACTAAACTTAAGTGTAACTGCAGGCCCTTGGCTAAAAATGTAGAAGGAAATCGGTCGACGTCAGGGGCACCCCGAGGTTCGGTTTGGTTAGGTTCCTTTAAACCCTACAGACAGAAATAGGAGCCCCGCGCAGCGGGGCTCCGTCGACCTGACCTTTTTTATCATAAAACTAATACAGTCTAGGTTTTTGATAAAAAAAACTGGATTTTCTCAGGCTTATGATAACATAAAGTAATAATTTTGTCATCTTCCGGTTTTTCATCAAAAACCTAGGTTTTTCATCAAAAACCTAATTTTATGAAAAACCTGCGACAAATACACGGTTAGTATAATGCTATTTGATTGTTTCTTAAAGCGGTTATTGAGATACCCAAATACAGCTGGAAATATTTACAGGTTGTTGATTGATAAACTTAATACAGGGTGGCAGGGGTCAACGCGCAATCTGTTACCATACCAATAATAATCGTCGAATATCATTAAAAAAAAATCAGATGTTTCATAGAAAAGTGCAACCTACGCAACAGATTTTTTTTTTCATAACCCACGAAAAATTTCAGGGTAAAAAAATCATGTTCTGAATCCATCGTAAAAGGTTGCGCTTGCGCGTCGATATCCTTGCCACTCTGTATAATTTTCTGTTCAGTATACAGCTCAGCACGAGCTTAGAATATCTCATGAAGTCTTCGGGAGGGTCTTTTGATGACGATGAAAGGGTTTCCGTAGAGCCCCCTCTGAAAAATACATCCACCCAAAAAGTTATTTATGTGCGCTCAACACTTACTAGGGAAGCATACGTGTTCAGCATGTTATCATTCCATCAAGATGAATTACGATTTTACATAAAAATAATAAGCAGGCGGCCATGCCCGCACTAAAAAGCATATCTTTTTCTTTCCCGGATAAGCCCCGGGCCGGGATTGCGGGTTCCCGGGTCGCGGGATTGCGGGATCCCGGGTGTTATCAAGTTATCAATTTGGCCCGCCCCGCCATATGTCGAGATCGGAGTGCGAGAAGGCCCATCCATTGTGTCTGCCTGTTTTATCAGTATGTGGGTGGGTGAACCGATATAAAATAGAACGCTGTAGCTTACATGTGTGCTTTTTAAGTGATGGATTTTTTTTTTATCTTTAGAATTAAAAGGAGATGGGTCGGCTACCTGTCAATCTTACCTAGTGGTTATTAAGCTTTTAATAATCTCGATAAGACATCTTTCTCTTTGCGGCAATAACCAAACCGAGATGAGGTGAGATGAGAAATATTGAGAGGTCATTTATTCGATACCGTTATTCGATACCGCTTTTTTCGACTCGATGCACTATTAACGATTCATCCCTTGCATGAGTTTCGTAGTAAATACCTACAAGTAATTTGTTTCTTATCTTAGGGGGAGACATACTATCTGGATAATAAATTACCAACCGATTCATGGGTTTGTTTGTACAGACGCCAGCACATCAAGCTACTACAATCTGTCAAATTTCTTTCATAGATTTTCAATTTTATCGGTAAAGCAAGAAAGTTCAAAGTTGATTAGGAAATTTTGACAGTTTCGGGTAGCTTGATGTGCTGGCGTCTGTACTTTTAAATTTCCAACTTATGAGGTGGTCCTGGTCATCTTTTAAAGGGGAAAGCACCAGGGTAGCCCGCGAATGTTTTGCAATTTGCAGGTGAATATCATGTTGTATGTTGAACAAAATATGATTCGCGAGCGTACCTAACACTAAAACCGACCTATCAACAAGGATATGAAACAACAAATAGGTAAATATTGCCCTCAAAAATCAGTCTCACTTTAAAAAGGTACAACAAAAAAACTCGCCCCTCATTTACCAGCGGGATAGCGGGCTATAATACCGCGGCTCCGCGCGCCATCCCTGTCGTAATCCACTTTTAATTTTGATTAATGTCATCCCTGACCGCGTCGTGTTTCCCTAGTCCCGCAGTGCCCCCGCGTTCTGGATGTTCGCGGTCCTAATACTAAATTACACAGCCTGTGCATATGACAACGATATGGTACTTTTTCAGGAGTGCTGTAGGTAGATATGTATTTGAATTATCGAATATTAACGAATTTTGTCGATTCTTGTTAGGCTATTGAAACTTTTATGGAGTAAGGAACTTAGGACTCAAAGGACCATCAAGAACTAAAACATTTAAATCATGTTGATTGTAAAGGATTGATTTATAAATAATTGTTGTGGTAATGAGGTGTTGTGGGTTACTTATTAAAATTCTAATTGTATTTTTTACTTTTCAGGTAAGACATCACTTACAACTTTGCAAGTGTAAGTAAAAGTATCAAATAAGAATAAACACAAGTTTCTTTACCAAGTAAATGCAACGGCAATAACTTAGAGACTAGGCTACCATGACCGTATCAAAATCTAGTGCAGGCACCAGGCGACCATAACTCAGTAGCAGGCGAAGTAACTTAGCGACAGGCGGGGCGGACGCGGCGCGGCGCGGCTTCCGGGCGTGCTTCCTTCCGGAAATAGGGCCCGTTCCGCCACCGCCCGGCGTTCGTCTAATGGCGCGTGCCTCTATAATGTCATGCCTCCCTGGTACCTACTGCTCGTTAGCCCCTGCTCCCCGAGTGACGATTTTTTCTTTTTCACGGATTTTTTTTTGTACATTATTATTTTCAGTCTTGTGAAGGTCTTGTTAGACCCGTGTTTTGCTGTTTTGTCATTGTTAACCTGAAAGCTTTTCAGAAACAGTTTGTAGGAGAGTACACTAATAATGTCAACTTGGCAAGATATTTTATAGTGAGTTTTCTTTGGTTTGCAAAAGTTCGATACGATACAAATAGCTTGCGTACTTGTTGCTTATCAATTAATAATACAATTTTTACTTTTACTGGGAAAAGGCGAAGCAGATGTTGACTGGTCGAAACTTTTCAATGTTTGGAATTCAAGGTAGTTATTGCACTTAGTCATTGCTCCCAATTTGCTCAATAAATCTACTAAATATTCAATCTCATTGCACCTGTAACTCAATACCACTCACCTCACTCACATGTAAATCATGTTCTAATCTGCTTCGGAACCAAGGATCAAAGAATTAAAAAACCGCAAACTTCATTTGGAACAAAAATAATGATACATGAACAGTATCATTACTTTACCCTATAAATTCTGTTAATATAATTGACTAGCGCCGCTATCCGTAGATGACAATCATACTTGAGTGAATTAACTTACTGTAATATCAGATCACTTAAATGACCGATCAGATCAACTAACACTAATCCCATGAGACTTCAAAAGCGGACCACGTTCGCCGTTCGTCGTTCGACACCTTATTTGTTAGGGTCGCCGCATACAATAACTATGATTTCGGACCACCATAGCAAAAATACAATACCTGAGTCGCTCGAACAACCCTAGCGATTTCGATACTCTGACGGCAGTGTTCTATAACATAATTTCATGTGTATAGGACCAGTGGCGGCCCAGTGGATATTATTACCGTGCTTGTGTCCCAGCACTGGGAACATTATAGGCTGTTTATTAGACCACTAACCACGAATAAACCGACCGCAAGCAGCAGTTGCGTTACGTTTAGACTTCTAAAACAAAGCTATCAATTTCGTGTCACACAAAATGTCATCATCATCATCTGCCTTGCCCTTTTCCAACTCAGTATGTATTTTGTATTACTGAGTAGTACAATACCCCTTGATAAGTTTGGTTGTCAGACTTTTAGGCTTCTGACTATCCGCAACGACTGTCAAAGATCTACAAATGGCAGCACAATATGTATACATACTATACATATTGTGCTGCCATTTGTAGATCTTTGCTAGTAGATGCTATACATTGTATAGCATACTACAGCGTGCAGCGGTGCTATTCTGTAAAGATCTCACCGTGAAAACTTAGGCGGAGTGAGCGTGGAGTGAGCTGTCAATAGTGTCAATTCCTAGCAAAAACAAACTCACTTCACCTAAGTTTTCACGGTGAGATTTTTACAGAATCGAGCGGCAGGTTCCATATCGCTGCGTGTGTATCGCTATCGCTAGCGTTTCGCGGTAGGTGTAGCGCCCGCCGGCTCGGCGCACCGGGCCGCGCCTCGCTGTCGACTGTGCCTGCCTGCGCTGACGGGCTATAGCGCGGCAAGAACGGTCTTGATACTTGGTATTTCATTATGGGTATTTTTTTTTATTGTGGATTTACCTTTTAATGGGGGGAATTAACGTATGAATTATTGTTCATTGTTTGTTCGTAATTCGTGTCATAGCACAATTTTTTTTAACAGATTTTAAAATGCGATCATTTGCTGAACTGACCTTCTCCGATTTTGTTTAGAGTTAGGTGGTTGGGTTGTTGATAATGTAAAACAATACGACTTCTCGTTAGATTTGCATGTCGTAAAGAGAAACTATTGCAAAAAATCAAGCAATACATTTGCAGTATAATATTTTTCTTATAGAAATTATTTCTAAACAGAGACCTAATTTACAACAGGCGAATATTTCGATTACGTTTGGAAATCATCTTTGTGAGTCTTTGTCACACCTAGCTCATCATTCATCAAATTATGCACATTACGCCTATATTCATCAACATTTCTGAGTCTACACTCAACAAAAAGTACGAAGAAATATTTCACCGTGCCACTAACGACCAAGCCCATTCCGGCGCGGCGGCGGTCGGTAGCTCGTCAAAGGGCCAGGGGGCTCGCGCCTCGCAGGCTGTTTCCTCCCACGCCGCTGTCACCCTCATTATGTTACCGCGTGAGGATACATTTTGCAAAATGGCGCTTTGCCCCGTGGTAATGCGACGTAGACTTGTCAATTTACAACAGTGTTCATTTGTAGCGTTTTATCCCAAGGGTTTTATGTAAGTTTGTGAAATTATAGAGTATAGATTGCCTACCTATCGTAAATAGAAGTCAGGGTTTCGGTTTACGTTTTTCGAGTTGGTTACCCGGCTGCCGGTGTGGGTAATGGCAGTGATTTCTTGCGTTTATTGCTTACTAACTTCCGCTAGTATGTCGATAAAAACTATCCTATGTCCGTCCCCGGGATGCAATCTATCTCTCTGCCAAATTTTATCGAAATCCGCTCAGTCGTTAGGTGTGAAGAGAACAGACAGACAGACAGAATTACTTTCGAATTTATAATATTAGTATAGATAGCTTTCTATAGTATAACTTGTGGCAAAGATTTCGCTTTGCTATCCTCTCTATTCGCTACTTTAGCTACGTGTAACTTTCCAGGTAAATCTGAGCTGGTAATAATATGTAGTTGTTACATACAACTTCAGTTCCCAATGGTACCACGGAATGTTTGGTAATGATAGTCTAACACAATATGTACAGATGCCAGCACATCAAGCTACTATAATCTGTCAAATTTCTTTAATAAATTTTCAACTTTATCGTTAAAGCTTAAGGTTAAAAGTTGATTGAGAAAATTTGACAGTTTCGGGTAGCTTGATGTGCTGGCGTCTGTACCAATAAGCGATCACTTTATTATGTGCGTTAACGATTTGACTTCCCAGAATTATGGTTCTTCGTGACGGAAAACTTCGCCTTTATACATATAGACTTGCCACTGGCGATCCTTCTGTAGTTAATTATGTAGAAAACTATTCTGGAGGTCTAGAAATAATGACAGCTCTTTTGACGTATCGCGTAAGCAATAAAGATATGGACGTTGAACCGACGGATCCTGTTACTGTAATGTCACGGCGATTACCGTGGTAATGTCTACTCATCCGCTGTTTGCTCTGTCGCTGATAAATACGCCTTTCAACATTGACGTTTTGTTACCTTGCCTAGCTATGATTCTATTGAAACTAGCAATACTAAATCTTGAACTATTAATTAATAAACGGAAACTTGATATTTTCTCTTCTTATTCATGTTTATCTGAATAAATTTCCTTCTGGTTATTGGTATTGCTGATTAATAAAAGAGTTACAGCTATTAAAATAACTTTACAGTCGAAACTATCGGCTATACAAGTTTCTCACATAGAAACCAACTGCAACATAAAACCATAACTTCTCGCTTGAACAAACGTCGAAAAACTTTCCATATGCTTAATACGAGCCTACAAACAAAAGTAGCAACAATAATCGTAAAAGCCGTCGCCGGGAACGCGTTAGTATATCACCGTGATAAATATACACGAGACTGCTAACGCCACAGCAGTGAGAGCGAGAAAATTACTGACCGCACGGGTTCAAAGCGATGCGATGAGTATAAAGCGATATTTATCTGTCTCTTGGCCTCGCCGGCACCGGCACCTATCAAGTCGAGTGCCGCACACACTGATTTAACATCACCATAGTCTTTATTTTCAGGACCTAAGGTATATTTTCCATCATCAGGTTTGCTAGTTGGAATATGTGAAACTATAGCGCCGTAGATAGATGTGCTCGCGTGCAGTGACGCAACGCGGGACCGCTCAACATCTATACTATATAATGATGTTTTGTGTACTATGCGTGTTGAATGTATGTAGTATACTCACTTCAATTCATTGTCAGCTGCCTTTTATTATGGGACGCAGAGGTTGATAAACGACGGTAGTTAGTTACTGATAGTTCCACGTGTCCCTCATTGTTAGAAACTTTAAATTTGAATTCAAACAACACTCTCCACAAAAGTTTTAATTTTGTAAAATAGGTTTTACATTGATGACATCATTATCATCACTGACTTACTTGTTCTGCTGTTCATTGTATGAATCTGTGTAGATTTTCTTTTTCATTGTTTCAGTACTTAATTAACTTACTAAGTATTTTTGTGACCTTCTATTATTTTAATTTCACTAAGGGCTGATTTTTCCATCGCCAGATAATTTTTATTCGAGGAATAAAATTGACGTTTGACAGTTTTTGTATGAAATACCTAACTGTCAAAATTTCAAAATTATATAACTAAAGTTATCAGATGATTGAAAAATCAGCCCTAAAGGTGATATTCACAAAACTTTTACACGTAGAATAAGAAAAAAAAAAACAAAACAAAAATATTTTGAATTTTTGATAGTATACTAGAACTGTCAGACGTCAATTTTATTCCATAGATACAAGATACCTGACTTTGGTACAATCAGTCGTTAGTGTTTTGAATTTTTGAGTACCTTGGTTTCTGTACTTAAGTGATTGATAGTAAACACGGGACTCCACGTTCTAAACAAATCCCTTTCCTTAACATGTTCAGGTTTCGTAGGCTCCCAGCCATAGAAATGCTTATATCTATGGTCCCAGCCCAAACTATAACAAACTAATACATTAAACCAACTTGAAACACTCCAAAATTAATTCAAAACCATCTAGCACAAAAACAGAAACCACCACTGCAATATGACAACACTCCTTCCCATTCTGAACTCATAACGCGAGAACCGGAGCAATATTTAAGCGTAGTGCGCCACACATTTCCCAGACATATTTCACGGGCTCACATCGCATCGCCGAGATTTTCCCGTCCCGTCTCGCTCGGTATCTTATCGTCGCTCGAGAGGTCGTGTCGTTTCCATCTTCTGACGCGCAATGTCAGACGCGTCGACGTACGAATATTGCCACTTCGGTTTTATTATAGCAAGCGAGCAATTGTTCTGATAATAGTTTTCTTAATAAAAAATTAGGACACTGCTGGTAGAATGGTTTGAATATTGGTCATATTTGGAGATGGTATAAGTAATTTGACCAAGACTTGTCTGGTTGCGTTGGTTTGTTTGTGGTCGCCAAGGTTAGGCCAAAGAAACCAGGGCCGTTCAAAAGCGCGCTGGGTTGACGATATCGTCAAATTCGCGGGAAACACCTGCCGGTCGATTCTGTAAAAATCTCACCGTGAAAACTTAGGTGAAGTGAGTTTGTTTTTGCTAGGAATTGACACTATTGACAACTCACTCCACGCTCACTTCACCTACGTTTTCACGGTAAGATTTTTACAGAATAGCACCGCTGCACACTTACAAAGTTAATATTACTACACACCTAACCACAATTTAATTCCATTTATATTTAAAAAGAATGATACAGTTTTGATAAGTTTAGGAGAAAAGTTAGTCAAGAGGGAATGGAAGTTAGTAGGAAGTGTGATTTTAATTTTGGAAAATTGGAAAGCTTATGATACAAGTCAATGGATTGGGATTTTAAAGGACAAGAGAAAAAGATATGGTCCATACCATCATCAATTCTTAAATTGAAACTAATTAAAAACTTGAAAGCAAGATAGACGTTTGCTAAATGTCAAATAAATTAAATAGCCCATCGATGATTAGCACATAATTTTCAATGATTGACATTTGAATATGATAAGCGCTAGAAATTATGATTATATGTTTAGTACTGTACGCCCTTCCTGTCAAACTCAAACAGCACATCAAGCTACCCGAAACTGTAAAATTTTACCAATCGTCTTTGAACCTTATGATTTATCGATAAAGTTGAAATTCTATTAAAGAAATTTGACAGATTGTAGTAGCTTGATGTGCTGGCGTCTGTACAACAAGTTAGTATCTACATCTCGATTTTGTACGAACAAATATTACACGAATTTCGTAAAGGATTGGATTTCACCCCGAAGCATGCTCAACTCAGGACTGATGAGCAGGAATGCTAATTAAGCAGAATTATTTATTAATACAGAGTTTAGGCTCAAGCTTAACATTATTAATATTTAGAATTAAATTAAACACAGTATTAAAATTCTTGAAATTAATTATTCACATTTATATTACTTTTAGGACGAATGTTTGCTTGTATTTTTGTTATTGTCCAAATTCGTGTTTCGATGCAAATAATTTCTTAAATTTACACCCTAAAAACACAATACAACTAGGACAAATAGTGAAGTGACGAAGAACAATAGTTATTTTGTTGAAATGACTGCATTTTAGACTTTTAATAATTGTAGAAATGTGTTTACAATGCTCCCCTTTATTTACCAAACCATACATTTTTGACGTTAATCATCGTTTACAAATAAATGCCTAAATGGTTAATATAATTATTTGTATCTAACATCAAATAATCAAGCTTATTAGTTGCTGATATCAAAATAACGACAGCGTTTTTTTTTAAATCAAATGATTTTATTTCATCTAAACCTACATGGGCCCTTATGAAACGTCAGAAGCTAGGTGCACTGCTGCAATTGGTCGTTTCCTATGGAAAAGAACCGGGGAAAAAACACCACGGTTACCCTTTTTAAAATAATTGGCTTTTACAATGTTTTCTAATTACAGTAGGTATGGGAGAACAGTCAGAGTTTTGCCTAATGATAAAATTATAATAAAAGAGTATAGAAGTTACGAAAACAGTTTTTTATTAATCAGTTTATTCCCAAAGTCCGCAGTAAAATCATTAAATTTCCGTCACAACTGTTCAGAATAGTGTTTTAATCTCTCGGCGCTGCACAGACCTGCATTCAAATTGCTTGGACTCCGCTCTTATTATCTTCATTGGGAGCTATTTCATTATTAATCACTATTTCTACTACGTGACCCTTCATTGTAACTGCCCAATTAATACAATTACGCAGGAAATCTTTCGTTAATGTTTCACGAAGTGTCAAAACTCTTATCTCTTTACAGATTTTATTTATTAAAGCGAAGTCTTAAGAGGGAAGCGTGAGGGTAGCCGAAATCCTATTGAATGACCATTCAATAAGATTCATGAAATATCAATCAATAGGAATATTATGAACTCAGAGGGTTGTATTGATGATTTCAATGATTATAATTCTGTAAAGTCATATTTGTTACGGTCGCGAATCATATTTTAATCAACATAATTATGTATAACCTGACATTGACCTGCAATTGCAAAAATGGGCAGAAAATTAGAATTTCGCGGGCTACCTAGCGCATCCCCCTTAAGGGCTCCTTCAAACAGGCGCGACACGCTATAAAATCGCGCGCGATACAAGTCGCGCAACGAGCGGCGACTTTGTGTCGGGCGCGATTCGCGTCGCGCGTCGCGCCCGTTTGCTAAGTTTTACTGAAATTACTCTCGAATCAATGAACAAACATCTTCTTAGTTTCTAATATTGTTATTAGCATTATAATTCAATTAATTTCTTCCCGAGTTGTTTTTCATTTTGCTCAGTCCTTAAAGTCGTAGTATTAAAAAGCCTTCCTCAGGAATTGGGCTATCAAGTGCAAAAAAAAAAACAAATCCGGCTTGTAGTTCCAGAGATTAGCGCGTTCAAACAAACAAACTCTTCAGCTTTGTTATTCAGTAGCATAGATCTAAAAGTGCGAACTTTTTTCTTCGTAACTACTCAATAGTAACCACCTCAACTGTAACAAACATAAAAAGGTTAAATTAAAAGCCCTATCTATTTCGAAAAAATGTACCCAATTTTGCAAATTGCTCCCACAATAATTATGCGCAGGGTCACAACGAGGTTATCGGCTGCTCGGTAAACATGTGCAGACGTTAGGGCGGCGGCAAGCGAGTGGCGCGAGCAAATGGCCCGCGCCGCACCTCCCCGGCAAGTCCGATGGCGGGCCGAGCAAGGATCACGGACGTTTGAGCACTGTACATATTTTGCGTACATATTTTATGGTCACATTTTAATTACAACTTGTACTTACTTACTAAAATCTAAAAAAAAACTGACTTGCTTTTGACATAAAAAGCCATTTTTACAATGTTTTCATACGAGTTACCTTTTATGTAGTTTCTCAAAGTACATAATTATTGAAAATATAAAACTTTTTTACAAAAAAAAAAAAAAAAAAACAACCGACTTCCAAAAAAGATACTACTTACGTTTTTTTTGGAAGTCTGTTGTTTTTTTTTTTTTTTTTGTAAAAAAGTTTTAATGTTTCACTTTTAAGTTATTGTACACACACAAATTCGTATAGGTAACACTACTTGCTGTGTAAATATAAGTGACACGAAGTTATTATAACCTCCTGAATTGAGAACCTCCTCCTTTTTGGAGTCAGTTAAAATACATTTCGCAAGAAAAGTTTACGGTAGCCTGAAAATTACTAGTAAAGTTTTTATTTAATCATAAACAAAGACGACGATGCGACGCTTGGCTATAAAAATATTCCTTGGGTGGTCTTTATTAGACACTTAAATCGCCTTGGAAGTATGTTTACTTCATACTTCGTTATAATTTATAATGCAATTAAACAATCTTGATACTTATAAAAAGTTTTATTTCCAAGTTTCTCCGGAAATAAACCGCACAAAACTAAAATAATAAATGGCACGATGCGTCTCAATAAATGCTGCGTGTCTTCCACTATTACAAGTCTTCACTGCGATAAAAAATCTAAAATTCAATATCGCCAAAGGTCCTAAGTGCTCCGATTGAAATATGACAATTGGCGGGCGGTCGCCGTTGTAAGTACGAACAGTCGCCCGTCCGGTGGCCACAAATCTTCCGTTTCACTCGGTGCCCAGCCTCCGAGCGGTGAGAAGAGGAAACAGCACGCTCCAAAGCACGCGACTGCGTGATGCCGGCTACTCCCGAAATAGACCCCCCGCGCGGGGTGCCGGCCCATCGACGTGCTTTTAGTATGCTGCGCGCATGCGAACCGCCCGCACCCTTCTGCGCTCCTGGTACTAACAAAAGCTAAACTCGCGAAATTAAATAACTAAATAAAAAATATTAACTGTGCTCAATAGCATGCTTTAAAAACAAAATGGTCGCTATCCTGGCCAACCCCAAGTGGAGCGAGGATCTCACCATCCAGATGATAATCGAGTACGAGAAGCGCGAATACCTCTGGAACCCGGTCTCGGAACACTACAAGAATAAGAAAATAAGAGAGCAAGGATACATAGAGATAATAAATGCACTTAATTTGGTCGACGTCACAGTTAAAGAATTGAAAAATAAAATAAAAAACATACGTTCGTCATACAGCGTTGAGTTGAAGAAGATTCGCGCGGCGAGGAAGGCTGGCGCGCATGCGTACCGACCGAGCGTCACGTGGTTTGAACATGCAGACAGGTTTCTGCGGGCGATCGTCACACCGAGCTCTGTGAGTCTATTTTTTTGTTGTTTACAACGCTTACTCATGTTTACACATGCGCTCTGACGTTAAGCGGCTGTACGTTTGTTGATAGGTGGACAACAGTTTGCTGGAGATCCCGGCGAGCGACGACAGCGACGTGGTTCAAGACCTCAGCGAACGAAAATCGCCGGAAAAGAAAAGTCCGCGAAAGCGTCGCAGCTCGACGCGTTCATCGACACCGTACGTGTTGAACACGCCGTCCCCTCGCCCCGGCACTCCGTTCGGCTTGAGTCAAGGGACTTTCGGAATCCTCCCGCCGGTTACGTCCGCGCCTTTCCTCAATCCACCCGTAGGGATCGCTACGCCGTTGACTACCTCACTCGCAACTATCTACCCAGTGCCGACAAAACAAAAGAAAAGTAATTCAGACAGCGGCGATCACACGGACTTGCCGCAAGATCTGAGTCAACATTCCGAGAATGGTAATGAGAACGAGTTCGAGATGTTTGGGAAGTTAATTGCGAGCCAGTTGCGGAAGCTGCCGCTCAGTTTGGCGCTGGACACGCAGTTGAAAATCCAGACGTTGGTAAACGCGGCGAGGATACAAGCTGTTTATCAGCAGTACAGTTATGCGGGCCCGTCTCAGGAAGCCTTATCGGTGCAGGCTTTGTCCAACGGGATTCTAGCGGGCATGGCGACACAGAGCTCTTTCGCATCTCGAACTTTGGGCATGGAAAACGATGATCCCGATGAAATGAACAGGGATTTGAAGACTATCGAATATTCTTTAGGTTCCGAAAACGAAGATTAAGATTCCAGGAGCCATTTAAAACCTGTTTTTGCTCACACAACCTATAAGTACCTCATAATTCTCTGTTGAGATAAATTTGAGAATTTTGCTCATTATATACCTTTGTATGGCGTACGACGCACAATGACATCACTCAGATCCTGATCCTGGTGATTTAGGTAAAATATTAACTGTCATTATTTATATATATAATATGTATGTGTTTTAGATGGAATATTGATGTGGTTGATGTATTCGTAGTAGAAAAAATCTGTAAAGATTTTATAAGTGGAGAAAAATCAAAAAGTAGTATTTTTCAAAAACTAGTCATTGATATTTCGGTGTAATGTAGATCTCGATGTTTCGGCTGTGTTATATTATTTTACAAGAAAAAAATGTTACCATATTATAATAATAACCTTTTTTGCGTTAACGATAGCAACTCCCGAATTGAAAAAGTTGCCAACAATAACGAATTTATTTTAATTGTGATAGGTTTTCTAAATGTAGATATATGTTATATATTATAAATGTGATTAATATAGAAAAAAGTGGGATTCTTCGTCCACTGCCGAAATTATCCGGACATTACCCGGGTTTTTTCGGAGTTGCCCTGTTAGAATAATTGCAGCATGCATTTCATGATAATATGAAATTAAATACCTCAAAATAGTGTCAGTACATACATATTAGTAGTGTACGGTTCTGGAATATTATATATTATCTGTTGTTCTATGTGCCACAATTAGATTGTATACAGATTGTGATTTATTGAGAAATAAATATTTTATAAATGTCATAATAACTGTGAGTTTATTTACCTTCAACGACAGTTAAATATATTTTTTGTAAGTTTATTTCAAAGTAGAAAAATAAGCATTATGAACACCGTTTTGAAAGCAATGTTTATTCTCAAAACGATGAAGGAAAACATCGTCAGGAAACCTGCATGTCCTATAACCAAAAATTCGAAGACGTGAGACATCTACCAACCAGGACAGGAGGCCTGTGTCCTAACCGTGGGAACATTATAGATGGATTATGTAATAAAAATTATAGAAGAATAAAATATTTTCACGTTTTCTTGCTTTTTTTACGATAAAAATGTTTGAAACAATGACTTCAAGTATCAATAAATTTTAATCACTCTACTTCGTCAACAATATTCGAAACACAAAAAAGTAACAGGCATCATCCATATTCCAAATTCAAAATAAACTCAACTGCTCATATCATCCAACTCCAAATTAGAACGAAAAGTATTTAAATAAACACAGATTGTGTACCGCCCATACTGCCCGGTTTAATTCCCGCGTAATCCCGTCGACATTCGTTATTGATTGCTTGTTGGTTTGGCATGCGAAGCATTGCCGTGCTAGGCTGCCAGCCATCAGCCTGGTAAAGAGCGTTTGTTGATAAAAAGTATCAAGAATTTACACCTGACTATTTTTTACTATTTTGTGTTTGCAGTTTTATTTAAGTTTTAAAATAAGTGGGAGATTGAGAGTAGGAAATAAAATGAAAAAAAAAAAC
This sequence comes from Luperina testacea, assembly GCA_927399505.1. Classification (NCBI taxonomy): domain Eukaryota; kingdom Metazoa; phylum Arthropoda; class Insecta; order Lepidoptera; family Noctuidae; genus Luperina; species Luperina testacea. Next base: position 5,416,135 of record OV656777.1, on the reverse strand, counting down.
AATTTAAACGTGGATTGGGTTTGCAAAAACACAGTTGAAGCCCGAAAAATATAAATGTAGGGTAGTCTAAAAAAGTAACTCCTGTTTCGAAGTCTTTAAAACCTTATACCTAGTTCAGTCTTGAGTCAAGACTCTTGACCAACTATGTGAGCAGATTTCCTTCCGTCTATAATTTACAAACAATAATAAATGCAAAACTTAAGCAAAAATTCAAACATTACGTCCAAAATTAATGAATTCAGCGCTATTCGAAACCAAATTCGCATCTCACCCGACGTGCGACGCGCGACGACGCGACGGTGCGTTTGACAGCGCGCGTCATTTGACAGCCAAAACGGCGCGAACGGTTCAAATGGCGCGAAGGCGAGATGGGAAGACGAAATAGTGATGCGAAATCGTAAGTTTACGAGCGATTAATTTTGTCAAAGAACTGAGAGAATACTTGGAACGTTCCAAGCAGACGAGTTTTTCCCTTTTAACCTAAGTATCGTCTAATTTTTAAAGTAAAAATTGTTGCCGTGGTTTTAATGCAGTTCCACGCTACACTCATGGCTACTTTTAAATACAATATTAGGCAGGCCAGCCCATGACACGATTCTCATTCGCGTACTACCTACAGAGTTAAATATCGATCCAGCAACAAACCTACTGTCCAACAGTAAATAACTAATGTATTTTACCAGTGCGGCAGAAATTCAGTGGTATATTACTGTTTTATCATCATAAAGAAATTGCCTCTCTCTAGTCTCTCACTCTCTCTCTCTAGAAAATTTTAATGTAAGTACAGACGCCAGCACATCAAGCTACCCGAAACTATAAAATTTTCCCAATCAACTTTGAACCTTATTATTCTTTAGAGATAAAGTTGAAAATCTATTAAAGAAATTTGACAGATTTGATGTGCTGCCGTCTGTACGTCTGGCGCACCCTAGGCAGTGTGCCCCGCAACCTTGACGACTGGCTATATCGGAGTTTATTTATAAACGATGATTAAAGTTAAATGACGTTTAAACGTCAAAAATGTATGGTTAAACACTCCCTAATCATTACTTACCTTTAAGCAACGTTTACGAATAAAGGGAAATATACCGAGAAAAAAAAACAGGTGAAATAAATGACATTATTTGAGAATAAAAAATTAAGATACTGGTATTTAGTTGCATTCAGTTAAACTGGAAGCCGACCCCAACATAGTTGGAAAAAGGCTATAATAGGCAGTACATATATGATTTGAGAAAAAAAGATAATAAAAAAACAGTGGCACTCCGGGAGCGCCGACAGAAGTGAAAACTTGAACAATTACAGTGCGTGCCACGTAAGAAGAGACTTGACCCCGCCTCCCCCGCCTCTTTCTGCCGCCCCTATGACGTCCGGTCCCGTCCCGCACTCAGACCTCATACCGCTAAAGATACCTAAAATCGTGTTCTGCGCATGTCAGACCACGTGGTGTGTCAAGTCTCTTCTTACGTGGCACGCACTGTACGTGTGTATTTTTTAATCGTCTTATAAACAAAATACGCGCGGTGTCGGTTACGGAAACAGAATAGTTTTTTCCCATCTCAAAAAATGCCCAACGCGCCTAAAGTTTTCACTTCAAAGTGTTGTGACCACTTTTTCGGTCTAGCTCTTATTCGCCAAACGTGCGAATATGGGACTACGTTCCAAAAAAATTCTAACAATCCGTTACAAACCCCTGCTGGACATCGGACCGTCCAACAACCGTTATAACAAGGGGCCACCCTAATATCATCTAACTCACAACAAATTCTCCATACACTCTATTACTCGATTCATTCTCGTCCTTTGGGAATCGAATCAGGCAAAGCAAGGGTAGTAACACACAGATTGCAGTCTCGTCTCGCCCCATTACAGTTTATTATTATTCAGCGCGATCAACGCCGCGTGAGCGTGTTATTATGATAATATGCGGTATGTGTCGTGCCGAATGTACCTTGCGAGGCTATTATTTGCGACTTGCGAACTCTCGCAAGTGTGTAGATGTGGCTTTATTTGAGTTTTGAAGTCAGTAGGTACTGTCAGGGAATATGAGGGACAGCTGCTTCTACTTTGCCTTTCAGTTCAGTGAATGTAAAAAGAAAAGAGGAAAAGTTGAAAATGATTATGAAAATGAAGAAAGTTAACCAGTCCACTATTAAAAACAAAATCGGTAAAGTCGGTTTACGGATGATAGTTTAACGTGACAACGTCATAACAAAACATTAATGAAATTGCCGAACGCGGAGACCGATTCGGCAGCGTGCGCGGCAGCGTGCGCGGCAGCAACGCTACAGAGCAAGGCCGCGAGGTAACGCTACATGAGTCATGTTTTTTCGTGTGTGCAGCCAGCTTCATCGATTTATTAGACGTTGTCACGTCAAAAAAAAAATGCGGTACACCTAATAGTTTTTCAATAGTGGACAGACACGGCAACGAGGTCTTGTAGCAGTTTTATGCAAGGCTCTTTAAATGTCTCGTGGGCCATCTGCCAAAAGAACTTTGCACTTTGAACTGCACAGCCTGGTTTATCTGCAAAGAAAATTCCATTAGCATAATATTAACTTATGCGTCAACCTACGTGTCATTGCATACACCTATTTGGTTCTGGTATCAAAGATGAATATTGAAAATCTCATATGACTGCAACAAAGAGAATAAAACCGTTATTGGCTTGCCATAAGGTGCAATGTCGCCGACTCCTCTGAGCCCCATGACACAGGAACACAGTACTTAACGATTAAAGGCTCCTGCAAACAGGGGCGATGCACGATTTTATCGCGTGTCGCGCCTGTTTCAAGGAGGTTTGCTAGGTATGGCGGTAGAAAGTACATCTTTCAACGAACTATTTCGCAAGATTTACTATTATTTATAGCCATCATCAACTAAATTTCTCTCTCAATACATACAATGGTACTTTAATGGGCCACATCTATGCATTTATTAGTAAGTAGTTATCATAATTTAATAATAATATACTGTGCTCGTCCTACAACTACTGATATACCATGTTCAATTATAGGCGAGGACGCTGGCACCCTAAACACAAGTTAAATCTTACTCTGGGTGCCAGAGTTCATCGAAATCACTCTATCCTAAGTGTAAGTGTATCTAAGTGTTTTTGTACAACTGAAGCTTTTGACGTGACAACGTCTAATAAATCGATGAAGCTGGCTGCACACACGAAAAAACATGACTCATGTAGCGTTACCTCGCGGCCTTGCTCTGCTGTAGCGTTGTACGCCATGGCGGCTTGAAGTGCAAGCGAGAGCGCGGAACGAGCGATGAGAGACAGATGATGTCGAACGCTGCCGAATCGGCCTCCGCGTTCGGCAATTTCATTAATGTTTTTTTATGACGTTGTCACGTTAAACTATCGTCCGTAAACCGACTTTACAGACAACGGATTTTTTTTTTTTTTTTTTTTTAACTGCCTCGTTGGTCTCGTGGTTGCAAGCGCGACAGCTGAACGTGGGGTGCAGGGTTCGATTCCCAGCCCAGGTCATACAAAGTGTTATTGGGTTTTCCATTACGAATTTCTTCGTAACAGTCCAGGGTTCGGAAGTTGGCGGTTTAATACCCCCGTGCCTCGGTAAGCACGTAAAGCTGTTGGTCCTGCGCCTGATGTCGCCCCGGTCGTGTCGGATTACCGTCCCATCGGACTATGAGAGAAACGAACCAAGACTCCACCTGTGTTTACGCACACGCTTGTGCACTATAATACCTCCTGCGTACCTGGCCAATCTCCGTTGAGATCGGCCACCGTGACCGAAATCGGAGGCTATTAGTAGAAAAAAATCGGTTGTCTGTAAAGTCGGTTTACGGACGATAGTTTAACGTGACAACGTCATAACAAAACATTAATGAAATTGCCGAACGCGGAGGCCGATTCGGCAGCGTTCGACATCATCTGTCTCTCATCGCTCGTTCCGCGCTCTCGCTTGCACTTCAAGCCGCCATGGAACGCTACCTACAGAGGAAGGCCGCGAGGTAACGCTACATGAGTCATGTTTTTTCGTGTGTGCAGCCAGCTTCATCGATTTATTAGACGTTGTCACGTCAAAAAAAATACGCACTGCAGTGTTTTCGTTTTGCCAACTTCCTACCAATTCACAGTAAGCACTTTATGCAGAAGCTATACAAGAAAGTGTGACTGTTAGTTTGCCAAAATATGGTGGAAATTGATTCCCCGCGGCGGCGTACTTTACGCAACTACTTTTGAAGAAATCTACTCCTCTACTTGTTCTTTCGAATCGGCGCGAATTAGAAAATCCATACTTATTTTATCGCCCCGTTTACTGGCGAAATATGGGTGTGCTAAGTTTTTTTTTGAGCTGAAAACTTCTTTAGGCGCGTTGGACGTTTTTTGATATGGGAAAAAACCATTGAACTCGCGCCACTGTTACCGTAAGCGACACCGCGCGTGTTTTGTTTATAAGACGATTAAAAAAATACCCGCTTCGGATGTGTTCGGCTGTCCTTGAGAAGTCAGGACGTACTTACTCGGTTTTAATGTATTTTCGATATGTCAGTGAGTGATGGCAAAGTATTCTGTTTGTTTTGTTTTCACTTCTGTCGGCACTCCCGGAGTGCCACTGTTTTTTTTTCATTGCTGAATGGGCCCGCTTTTGACTTCGATCACGCCTGATGGAAAGCGATGGATGAGGTCTATAATGGAACGAGCGTGCCCAGAAGATGCCTACGGCACTGGAACTCCGACGCATCGACGAAACACAGCAGGCTACTTGACGCCGGTCTCCGGTGGGAGGGTGGTCGCAAACCAGGCGGGCGTTAGTCCTAACACCGCAAGGGAAGAATTGGTCAGTCAATAATAATACGTACAACTTAATACTGACCAGCATATTGCAAAAAACGTAAGAAAGAAAATTTGAATTTCGCGGGTTACCTTAGCGCTTCCCCCTTAAGCCGTTGGTCCCGGCTGTCATTCGTGGATCTTTGACAGTCGTTACGGGTAGTCAGAAGCCCGAAAGTCTGACAACCAGTCTTACCAAGGGGTATCGTATTACCCAGTAACTGGGATGTCGACGTCAGATAGGCAATCGCTCCATGTAAAATACTGGTATTCAGCTGCATCCGGTTAGACTGGAAGCCGACCCCAAGAAAGTTGGGAAAAGGCTAGGCAGATGATGAATTAAAGAGGTGTATTTATAATTATGATTTTTTGGTGCATTAATGTATGTTTAATTATGATTTGAGTTCCATCACTGTATTAAAATAAGACTTGTAAATATATTTTTTTTGGTCAGAATGTTTACGGCTTAGGAGATACACTGCTTTAAAAAACAACTAGGCAAAGATGTAAGATTTTATGACGTTGTGTCAAAAAAACTTACATCTACAACGCCAAATTCTCTCTAGAAGAAAACACAGTACGAATTCAAGCAATCGAGATTTCGAGGCCGAAACTTTACAAAAGCCAGAAAAATAAGAATAGGTACCCTATTTTTTCTCGCAAAGCGTAACAACTTCGCTCCTAATATACTCCCAAGTACCTCCGACCTTCATTAAGTCGTCGTGTATTTGACCAAAGCTTGTAATTTCATAGATTTGACGCTACGAGCTAGTTACGGAGCGTCAAAGTTACGGACTAAGGAGTGTTTATTAAATTCTTATAGAGCGTTCGACGGGCGGTGAAATTCGCTGTGTTCGGGCAAGCTGCGTGGTGTGGTGAGGGATGGGTAAAAACTTGTCTATGTGTTCAGTGGTTTTGGAAGCCGAAAACCAAAATTAGACGAGGGAAAATTGAGTTACTTACGTATTCTTGCTGCGATTTTGACTGAACTTTCTAGACTCATGTATGTAGGTAGTTTATACTTACCTTGCTATCAAACTCGGTATCCCAAAAATTTTGGCCATACTTTACAGATTGTCTTGAAGTCATGAATCATGACTTCATGACGTGTGTAAAGTATATTCTCATTCAATAGAAACAACAAAATCAAAATGGTGTTCGAAATAAGTACGTACTTCAATTCTTTAATCATACTTGGTGTAGGTAATTAGAAAAGTAACATTGTATTCAAGAACGACCTACAGGACATCAAGGTAAGTAGGTACTGTAAATCTATCCCATAATAAAGCTGCGCCTTAGAAAATTACACATAAGTACATACAAGACATCGCCCATTCGCCCTCCATCACAAACAGCCCGACCACAACTGCTCGCAACCGTTCACCGACATTACAAATCCAGACACGCGATCTCGGCCTCGGCTAAAACAAATCCGATTATTTTCCCGAAGTTTTCGGCAAGGCGTGATTCCTTCCCTAGCGTGGGAGCGAGAGGTGTAGGAGAAAGAGAGGGCAATAGTATTGTCAATTGTGGGACCGTGGCCGACGGCCCGTGCGGTAGCCGGTAGCTTACGACCGCGGTGTCGAGTACTAAGTGCGAACGGTTTTGATACTTGATATTATTTTATGCGTGGAGAAACTTGAGCTGCATTTTTTTCTGTCTGCGCTGGAATTTTAGATTTTTACATTTAATGCAGATATACATTTCAAGGAAATGTTATGCTTTGAGACGCTGCGCTGATAAGAGAATAAAGATAATTATAACACAGAAAAAGTTATAAGGTACTTTTAATAGTTAAGCCATCATTACAAAACAAAGATAAAAAAAAACTTCGCTGCAACATATGAGTAAATTGTTGTTATAACGCACAAACTACATCTTTCTTGTAGGAAATATCAATATGTAAATAGGATTGCGGAAAGATCTTTTCTAAGAATAGATTCTAACAAAAAATATTTAACAACTGTCACAACTCACAAATGTGACTAACACACTTCATAAATCAGACCCTCCTATTCACGGCTCACACCGTACGTACTTACACTAGTTTACATCGGGCTCTTTATAATAATTGTCGATGCGCGGTCGGCGGCCGCGATAAGGGATTACGGGCTCCCCTTGCCAACACCACCCACCCCCCACTTTGTTCCCCCCTCGTTTGCCCTGCTGGCTTTTTTCCCGCGCGCTTGCACTTTGCCACAGAAAGTGGAGCGGAGTGAATATTGAATTATGAATTAAGATATGAGCTAGTTCGCTTTAAGAAGGCGTTTTACGCTTCTCTTAGATGCTGGTGGAAGAGAGGGCTCGCTTACAAAGTTTGTTGTTATGACAGTTTGTGTTACACGATACACGTTACGCTGCGGATAAAGTGTTTTGTACTTAACGTTAAAAAACTGTGATGAGACACGTTAAATAATGTTTTGGAGAGGAAGTCTGAGTCGGCCCTAGCATGTAGTCGTTTTTTGTTGTATTCATATAATGTAGTAAATTGACGACAAAGTTTTAGTAGGCCTGTAAGAAGTGGCAACTGTTTGGCAAGCTTTATCTTAACAAGATTACCTCGTACAACCTTTTTCAATATTCAGCTTAAAGTTTGAACCCAACAGATACAAAATCGCAACAGAACGTTTGACCCTTCAATGGCTTAAATATTCCATGAGACAACAAACTTTTCTATTGTTTTGTTTCCTACGAATATTAGTGAGTAAAGTTCCCCGAAGTTCGTGACCGGGATTACATTTTTCGGCTTATGTACTTGTCACCCTTCACAATATCTCAAGATAAGACCGAACAACCAAAAATCCTTGCTTATTTGTGTTCGAAAATGAGTCTTTGATCGCGACTCTCCCAAGTAGCAATATTTTATTTAATAAACCGAGAACAGCGCAACGTTTGAGTATTTTATTGGCGTCGACAAAACGCCGGGAACTATTCGCTAAAACATAAATTCCCGGCTCCGTATTCAGAGCGCCCACTCGCCAATAAAGTAGCGATTCCTCATCAGGCAGCCCTACAGTGCGGAGCGATAGAGCCATAACGAAACACAAAGCGTAGCGGCGGCGGCGCGCGGCGCGGCGCTCGGACAGAAACCAGTCCGGGCAAATTAAATATGTAGGAGGCAACTCGCACCCACGCCGCTAGGGCTGACGACGACTCGTTTTTAATTTGTGCACGTTTATTACTTATTTATGAGAATTTGTGGAAATTCTTTTTGAAATATAATTTCGTTAGTTGAGAGATTGTTTGTGTGCAATGGTGAAGTTTATCAGTATTTCAGTTTTATTTGCATGTGACGATAATACTAGCACTGTGCATGTTGTATAATGTATTGCAGAATTCGTTGTACGATATGGTTATGACTTATTTTATTTAGGAATGCAGGTATTATCCATGTTTGCTGCTGGGATGCCATATTATATGCCTCTCCCGCGTTAAATTGAAAGTACGGTATCCAATCAACGGTATCTAACGCAGCCCATAATAATGCCAATGAAATATGTAGATGACATTTCATACGCTCTGTGCGTATGAAATGTGACTCATCAACATAATATCACGTACATAAAAAAAATATAATGTTCACAAATGCTTTTCAGTGGCTCGAGACGTGCTTTTTGTCTCGCCTCGCCAGAAACAGACTTACCCGCAGTGCTGAATAAATAAAAACAGAAAAGTATATCCACAAAAATAATATAATGCATTTAATAAAAGCGTCCCGCAGCCCTACTCACAAAGCGAGCGAGTCGGGCGCGCCGTCATTAGAGGCGGCGTTAGCGACCCGCCGCGCCGCTCGCCGCCAGCCAGACATTTTTTATGCAATCTACAACGCCGACGTTTTTTTCGACATGAACATGTTGCCGACTTGCCGCCAACTGATATAGATGCAAGATTTAAACCATTCGAGCGCCATCGCCATACCTCTTTTGGTACAAGTTTTTGTGGTTACAAGCAAACACGGATACCGAGAATGCAAAAAAATGTGCCAAGTTTGGGCATGACGATCAAATACCTATTTCGGTAGCGACGGCGTTAGATGTAACCGAAATGGTCATGTCGGAGGAGAACTTTGATAGCGCAGAAAATATACAGAAACAAATAGTGTCTGCATCTGTGCGGAAACTTACCACCGAGAGATATACATATGTATAGAGAATTTACCTTTGAAAACAAAACAGTCAGAATATTTATCCTAATTGTCAAATTGAAGGTAGATATTTAGATTACAAATACGTCTATAAAGTGTGAAATATATTCGTCACCTTGGGGAGTTAATGTTTGAATACATTAGCGAGTAATAATGCAGCGCCGTTACTAATTAGCGGTATGATGGGTGGTCTCAGGTCTGCTCTAGTCATCAGTTTCATTAAAGTGCAAATATATTTAAGTGTCATCGAAGTGACTGACATACTTCAATCTGGCGTTATTATCTAAAATAGAGAGCTTCTTATTGAGTTACTCGTAGGTTTCTCAGTTACTGGTATACCATTTCCACGTCAAAATGACTTTATTTTCTTGACACATGTTAAGTTTACACTTGGTGCATTACTCGTACTCCGAGCATTGTCCTGTATTTCCAAGGAATAAAAAAAGAAGTGCAAGCATAAGTTATCGTCTTGCGTGGTACAAGTGGCCTAAAAAAACAAAGAGTGTCGCTCGCACACCCCGTATGGAAGCCGTGTCGGGTCGCCGCGGTGGGCACGGTGGCCGGTGGGTGCGGCCCACTATGGCGGCAGCCGGCGACGCGGCGTGCGCTCGCCGCCGGCCATAAGCTTAACTGTACGTTGCTATGCTACCCACGTACACCGCTCCTACAGAACATGCATTTCACGCTTTGGAGAATTATATTTTAACTGTTTTAAAACGATGTTCCATTTTATCCGAATGTATTTAAGGTGTTTGAGGATAAATTTTGCGTTAGACGGATAGATTTGGTACATTCAACAATAATAAACCTTTTATCAAACTTTTGTACTCATATGAACGAATAAAAAATCCTATGCTCACTTAGAAGGATAATTTTAATGCTGACTTGATCATCATAATATCAGCAATTTTCATTTACAAAAGCATAACAACTAGGTACTGCATGACGTGACCTCGTTTCGGCCCCTTATAAATAATTACAAACTAATAAACACATTTATCACGGTACACATACATAGCTACTAGAGGCTCATAAATCAAAGCATCAAGCTGGAGCAGGCGGCGTACACGGCAGCCCATTAAACCGGCTCGGTGACAAGGTGACGTGCGCCCGCCGCGGGGGCGCGATAACGCGGCCCGTATCCTGTGTCGTGCCGAGTAGGGCTGCCGACGACGGACCGCGTTAAAGAAACCTCTCATTGGCAATTTTATTGCTCCTACTGCGTGCTTTATTGTTGCATAAAAACTTAGAATGGCGAAACCATTCTAAGTTTTCGAAGTGCGAGAACCAGGTTTTTTGAAAAATAATTAAGTTTTGTTTGCAGTGAGTTTATTAATACCGTAAATAAATTCTTACTAAAAAGTTTAGAACTTGAAAATAAGTATTTGATGCACCCCAATTCAACAAGCAGATAATGCTGAAGTTTGTATGCTGTTCAAATCCATACATAATTTCATGAAATATTCCATTTATGAATTCGACCGGGGGAGGCAATCCTCTCGGTAATATCGATAACTTTCGATGTCGTGGAATCTTGGCAGCCCTGCTCGTGATGCTCGCCCGCCTGCCTCGTTCAATATTTGAGTATCTATACGTGTTATGGATGCCTGGTATGGTACTTTCGGTGGATTACCGCACGGCTGGCTACGCTTCGCCTTTATTGTACCTGCGAGTTTTATACTCTTGTGCCTCTCGTCTCGTGTTTACGATGATGACAAATCAGGAGGTATAGGTATTTAAAAAGATTTAATTTTGCACCTCTTTGAAGGCTTAGATTATGAGCTAGCAGCTTACGCTGGCTTCGGGTTTTATCGTCCGACACTTTCCACATAGCATGCAAACTAAAATAATCTAGTGAGTGACCAGTAAAGTAGTAATAAGTCATTTATGTACAGAAATACAGACACCAGCATATCAAGCTACCTGAAACTGCTAAATTTTCTCAATCAACTTTGAACCTTATACTTTAGCGATAAAATTGAAAATCTATCAAAGAAATTTGACAGATTGTAGTAGCTTGATGTGCTGTACCTGTACCTGTACCTACATTCAAGTGTGATAAAAAAAACCTTCAAAAGCTACCACTGCCATCCCCAAACTCGCTATTCCCACCGCACTTATTACAGCACTTCTATCAAGCTTTATCAGGACGCCACCTCACTCTCACCTTTAATAACGCTACATACTTCTGCGTATATTACAGCAGCCGTTATTACTATGAGGCACGTTATTTATATGACGCATAAAATGAAGCGATTGTGATTCAGCATCACGTTCTGACGCCACTTTTATAAAGATCCTGACGTTAAAGAGTACTTTGAGAGGTGCACAGCGTGAGACGTGCGACTTGCAGAGAATAATCTAGTTTGAAGTTTACTGCTCGTATTTTCTGTTGCCGTGCAGTTAATAACTTGAATTTAATGGTGAGAAAGGCTAACGATATTATTCAGGTATTATAATATAGAGCAGCCTCGTAAATAAAACCTTATATTGTTTATCGTTTGTGAACCGCCATTGCCATACATGTTAGTACTTATTTCTCCGTAAAAAGTAATACAATTCAACCCGAAACCAGCCGGTCGATTCTGTAAAAATCTCATCGTGAAAACTTAGGTGAAGTGAGTTTGTTTTTGCTAGGAATTGACACTATTGACAGCTCACTCCACGCTCACTTCACCTAAGTTTTCACGGTGAGAATTTTACAGAATAGCAACGCTGATGCATAGGAAGCCAATCACTTACTTAGCCATTGCGCCGATGAAGCTGTCAAAAATTCTTACGGAACAAGAAAGTAATCAAATTAATTTACTGTAATCTATCTATATTAAACAATATATGTGTCGATATCTCCACTTTAATTCAAATAAAATAAATATTTAATGCCAAGTATCAAAACGAATTAGTCGCGGTAAGCCCGCAACGCGCCCCGGGCCGAAATGAAGCCGCATTTGCGAGCGTGCCACTGATCACTGCCGCTAAAATGATTGCTCCTGTCTGGTGACAAGACTTCGTTATATTACTTATACTAGCTGTGCTCGCGAATTTGATTAGTAAGTATTAGTCTGTAGTTTTTAGTGAGTCCAGTTTAGTTTACTACTCCACCATTTAGGTGTGTTTTATCTAGATCTGCATTTGAAACACTAAGGGCTAGTTTTCTGATCCGTGGTTCGACCGAACTCGACCAATTGTTAAAAATAGTAACTAATTGTCAACTGGGTCAACTAATAGATTGACTAATAGTTACTTATTTGACAATTCAAAGACAAACAATTGATCTAAAAACACATTTTGCCTAAATTTGACCATTACTTACTATTTTTAACAATTGGTTGAGTTAATCACGGATCAAAAACCGGCCCTAAGCCAGTCGGCTCAGGGCCGGTAAGTCAATCTGTCGATTGACTTACTGACAGATTGTCAACGCTTACGATCATAAAAACTTGATATAATGCTCTATGGCGGTGGCCTAAAAACATTTTCATCGAAAATACCCCTGACCGGATCAAACGGGGGGCTTAAACTTGTATACGAAGGTAGTGGACAACGTTTGATACCAGTAGGTATAGGTACGCACGGCCACACATCAAGCTATAGATAACCAGTATAAGATGACTTCTGATTGTACAAAAAACCTATACAATGCGAGGTCAGCTAAAACTGGAAAATTATAGCTTAATGTGTAGCTTTGTGTACCTATAAACTTTTCTCTATGTCATATATAATAATAATTATTAATAAATAAAATTCTTTTCACTTTTAATTTTGTTTAAAAATAAAAACATCTATTAAAAAAACAGTGGCACTCCGGGAGTGCCAACAGAAGGGAAAACAAAACACAAACATAATACTTTGCCATCACTCACTGACATATCGGATATACTTACATTAAAAACGAGTACATTCCGAGGACAGCCGAACACATCCGAAGCGGGTATTTTTTTAATCGTCTTATAAACAAAACACGCGCGGTGTCGCATACGGTAACAGTGGTGCGAGTTCAATGGTTTTTTCCCCATCTCAAAAATTGCCCAACGCGCCTAAAGCAGTTTGCACCTCACGGCATGTTTGATACAAACACCGAACCTAGATTCTAGCTACGAAAACCTGAAAAACAAAATAGTCATCATACCCAGTAACGTAATACCAATACCCTACCCAACATTGATAAAACGTCTGTCTGTGAGTAGTAGCCGTTGACGGTAAATATTGACAGTAGCTACTGCTCCAAAGCTGAATATTTACCCAATAAATATGTGTCTATTGTAGCGCGGGCGAGCATTCTGATAAGTTGTACTTCATATATCGGGCTCGTTACGGAACGCGCCGGTATCGGTAGGGGGAAAGCGCGGCGAATCGCATATCTTTGCTGTATGCAGTTTGGAATTGATTATGTTAACTTATAATAAAGTAGGTAGAGGTATGTAGTTTTAAAACTTAACTCCGTTATCTATGTGTGTTTATTTCTTACTAGCTTCTGCCCGCGACTTCGTCCGCGTGGAATTTCTTGTTCCCCGAACCCATCCCGTCGCATGTCGCATCGCATCGCCTGCCCGCGCTATTACTTCGTTTTCGTTTAGCGTTCTTTCTGTTTTTTTTTCTCTATTCGGCTCCTAAGGGTCCTAGCGTAATGTTAAATAGACTATAGCCTTCCTTAAGAATTGATCATGCAATTTAAAATGTATGAAAGTCGGGTTCGGATTTATAATCTTAGTGGGAAAGTATAATTATGATGACAACAGGGGTCGAAACAGGTTCAGTGTTCAAAAATACTGATTTTACTGACCAGAAATCTAAAAAAACTGACTTTTACTGACCATCTGAACTAACTTAAAATAAAAGTTTCATGTGGAATTGAAAAAAAAAAATATTATTGGCCTCCACCATCCCCATAGCCAACCATCACCACCTTTTTATTATTAAAAAGTTTACAAATAGTTATCAGTCATGCAGCATGGAGCATGCAGCATGGACTGCAGGATGGTTCTATGCTCTATAGAATAATCAGATGCTACCATCTTCATAGCCCATAAAATCTCAGCTCTGGTAGCCCCATCTTTAACACTATATAGTTGAACGGGTGCTCTACCGGGTGAACCAATCGTCGGGTCTTCAACGGGCCGAACACTTGCTAGATGTAATTGAGATGCAGCCAGCTTCACCTTTGACTGTTCAATATGTTTTTTTGATGATGCATGTTGCTCCAAAGCCTCAAATCCCCAAGCCACAGAAAACGCACACACAACAAAAAACCTCATTTTCACCATCCCTTTTTCCCCATTCAGAATAGTGTCCATTTTTATCTTTTTTATTAAGCCAGTCCTCATTAAATTTACATTTCCCCATATTAGTTAGTTGGTTAGTAGCCACAAACAAATCACACAGCAGTCAAATTAAATCACATACCAATACAGGTTAAAAACCTGAAGCTGTAACAAATATGCAAAGTTAAACATACAATAATAAAATATGTATTTATTTCGAGAAAAAAAGTAGGATTGGACTTTTTTCCTCGAAATAATGATGCTACAATATTAAGTTGCCACAAGACATCATAATAGAGCATCAGCTGTTAGTTGCCCTCAAACCATCACTGGGCCCGGCTAAGAAAATTAGAAATGACTTGAAATTTGTTTTTTGTTGACACAATCTAAATGTATATTTAAAATGCTAATGTTAGGACGGGAAGACAGGGTTTTCTCTATGACCACCAACTCCAATCATCTCCCCTTTGGTCTCCTGGTGAAAGTAAGGAAGTTTGGTCGCGGTTGTGGGTGGCGAAAATGTGAAAAAGTGTTGCAACTGATGAAATGAATGGACTTGAAAGGTGAAACCCGAGCAACGCCGGGTTTGGCTGCTAGTAGGTATACTATAAGATATATATTTCTTAAGCAAAATCTAGAATGAAGAAGGTAGGCGTAAAAAGGAACGACACAGACAGGCAAAATTGTGTCAGTAAATAAATTAATAAGGTTCCAAAAAAAATATATGGAGCAATATATATGTGTTGATCTCAAAAAACTGAAAAAACTGACCATTTTCTCAAAAAACTGACTTTTACTGACCATGCTAAAAAAAACTGACTTTTACTGATTTTACTGACTAGTTTCGACCCCTGTGACAAGCAAAATATAATATTCTACATGCGGTAAACAGAGCGTCCTTTGATTCTGTAACATTATTGTACTTATCTGTTACATTTAGAAATGTTTTTCTTTTAAAACAGTTTAAAAAAATTGGTCCCTGGTCAAAGTCAAATCGAAAATAGTTTTTTTTTCTTTTTATCATGCTAGATATCGATACCCCATCACGTCACGAGGAGTTTCGCTAACAAATATATTTTGACCCTGTATAAAACTTTAATAATTTCCCAAAGTATCAACTCCACATACGCGCAGTATACCCCCCGAAACGTCCCGCACCGAATTGATCCCGTGTTACGCTCAACACGCCGACGACGCGGCGCGTTGCTGGCGCGGCGCCAACGTTTGATCAAACTGTCTGCGACCAATGATTACTGACGAAAAATTATTGGCCGTGTGACGGTGACTATGTTTTGTAGACGCGGAGTTAAGCTAAGTAGATTTGTAGTGTTACCTATACGAAAGGTACATAGGACGTATAAGCCGACCAAGATAATTAGATAGGTAAGCATAATTAGCTTATGGCTAATGGTCCCACTGCTGTCCACAGCAGTGGGAACATTAGATTAGCCAAACTTGTATGGAGTAGTGTCCACACTACTCCAAAATGCTTATCTCTTAGTCCTCCTCATGGCGATCACTCTCACAGTGACATCGCTATCCATCAATGGCATAAGTTAGTTCACGATAAAAGGTTGTCGGTCACTTCCGTTGCCATCTGTTGGTCAGATGTAGAACTACTTTAATTAAATATATGTCAAGGAAATTGCTGATGATTGATGACGTTTTATTTCATGTGGATTTGACAGGTTTTACTGATCAGATACAAGGAATTCAGCACAGTGAGTACCTATTTATCCCTTTCAGTAATTTTCAAGAGTATTGCCAAACCAAACTCGGTCAATGTCACAAAATGTGATTGTGTCCAAAACAGTTACCTACGACAAATCTTGGATTTGTAGGAAGTTAGTAACTCTAGCAAATACGACAAAAACTCCCGTTCCGTGCTGCGAGTCAATCTTTGGGCGTTTGAGAACGTTCGTTCGAGCCCGATAAATCTCATATTTATCTGTAGCACCTTACCTACGGTGGATTTGATTCGCGGATAATATTGCTAGGAAGAACGAACGCCTACGAGCTTTGATCTCCTGGTACTTGTTGTAAATTTCCAGTGTAAAAAGGCGTATCTGCATGCCAAGCCATGCGGTGTGTGATCTGGGCTGGGGGAGTTATTTTGCGAAAATTCGGATAGAATTAAATAAAAAAAAAAACACGATTCAGATGACTTCTTATTTCCCATTTTAAAACCGCTTTCAAAGAAGTTGAAGGTTTAAGTTATTCCAGTAGTTTTAAATGAAGTAACAATAACATCAACTATCTATTAGAATCGATTTTATTTTTTATTTAACACAATTTGCTAACGTGAACTTGAATTAATTAAATTAATTTGAGGTTGTAGTAGTAAAAAAAAAAGTTCAAAATAATGAATTGGAACTGTAACCAAAATTCCGCATAATTAGGAGAAGCAAACCGCGGATATAATATGCTGCGACGCGACGCGGCAATAATGCCTACAAGTCATGATGGCCTAGTATTTGTTGTAAATTGCTAGACTAAAAAGACGTAAATGCGAATAGTTATGAATTAATTTAAATGAAATGTAGATGGCGTTACCGACAATTTAATCAGATTTTGCGGTTACCAATGTTACCATAATTATTCGTTTTTATTATTGAACGAACTGTCTTTGCATTAATTTCTCAATTTCATGATTTCATCTATCATTTAATTTTATTTATTCATAAATCAATTCGCGTTGTGTTTTGAACATAACATAATATTATTATTATTACGTCATTATCGTTTTCGTAACAATTCGGTGTAGTTGTTAGGTAGACTCATAGTTTTGTTGCTTTATGAATGAAAATGTTGAAGAAATTAAATAATTGCGCATCATAGTGACGATAAATTATTTTTATTCACGAAAATACGAAAACAGTTCTTAATTAGGTAATTTTATAGACACCCGAAAAAGTAAGTGATCTTAAATTAATTATGTAGTTGATACTAAATGGGCAGGTACACATTCAGATAATTAAAAGTACCGACCAAAATTCCTCACAAATAGTGCAACGGCCCAACGGGGCAAAGTAACCTCCATTCCGAATGTGACTGAAATACCAGGGGCGCAGAAACAAAGAGCGGTGGCCGGCGCGCCGAGCTGTGTCGCATTAGCAAGGCGGCACCTACATAATTTAGTTATAATGACGGCTCGTCGTTACCTCCCGGGCCATTAGGTGCCGACTACCTACGTCGGCGTCGCGTCGCGCCTCGTGTGAATCCGCGCGATATAACTTTGGCACGTTGCTACATACCTAGTAACTATATGTACGTTGCGTCGAAATATATATTAATAACGTACTTGGTTTCAGGTTTACTATGTATTTGTACTTACAACACGTTGTTTGGGTGTCGAGTGTGTTGACTGACGATGGCTGGCGCGACGCGAAACGCGTTCAGTGAATTGAAACGATTGATGATAGGAATTTGAACGAAGCTGCTGCTGCTGTATTTCAAGGAGAAACGGGGCGAGTCCTTCATACTATACAGTTGGTTACCCACAGAAATAAGTCCTTTCTTGTACCTAATCATGTAAGGAATGGCTTTCATTTTGACAGTTCGACAACATTCATTACGTTGTTAACGTTGTTGAGCAAATAAAAATTTCGAATGTAGGAAGCAATGGTTTAGCAGTATTCTTCAAAATGATTCAGATTGTGATTGATAGTGTGTTACGCAATTAGGGTACAGTATCATTAAAAAGTAGAAACAAAAAGTAGGACGACACCGCTATTTTATGTAAGTGTACATTACTCTTTCATGTTCCACCACAAGATTATGCCGATAAACATCCAAGGCACATCAGAACCGGCTGTTCTTATCTCCCCCGCAATTTACTAAGAAAAAAGCTTTCGAAATATCCACAGTCTCGTACAGACGTGCTTAAGTAGGCATCTGTCAGATGATCACGGCACGACACCCGCCAGGCGTGACAAAGTCAAGGCTTTCCGTAAAAATGCGCGGAGCGAGGTTCTGCAATATTCGAAGCGCGGACGCCTCGGGAAAGGCGGCAATCAGCCGCGCGCGGAAACTGGCAGAAGTTGGTAAGCGGAATAATAATTACTTGACAGTGGTGGGTTTCAAATTTCAATTGATTGATTCGAACAAAATAGGTACCCACGCTTTTGTTGGAATATTGGTAGCAAATACCTACGCGGCGCAAAAATGAAGCAGCAAAAAATTAATATCCGAAACATTTTTAATCCTATAAATTCAAACGTCGCATTCTATTTTCGAATTACAAAATAGTGATGTCCCATATGAGTAAATTCCAGCCTACTCCTGTCGATGTCGTAGTAGGTAACTCACAAAATCGAGTACCTAATACTATTATCGATTGTAGCACAGAACTGGGACATAACAAGTGGTACGTAGACGTCCTCCTAAACAGTTAATCGCCGACATCGCTCCGTGATACCTCCCCTCTGTATTTTTCCGGCCACTTGCTCCCCCTGTTCATCCCTCGCTGAACGGACACTCAACATGACTTAGGTACCTACTTTTGTTTTGGATCTCTGTACTTAAATATTTGGAGCTTAGAGCGTAGTAAAGGAGGTTGAAGGATTAACTTGTTTTTCACGGAAAGTTGTTTCGCTACGGTAGTAAGTAGGTAAGTATTAGTTCTGAAGCGTGCATAATATTTTGAAGATGGTAATGGCGCGTAGAATGTTAGGAATAAGTATTCAAGTCTATGCCTCCGCTAACTTCCTGCTCTGATTGGATTTAATAGAATTACGCAAGTTCATTAATCTACCATACAGGCGCATACCTAATATCGGTAAACAACACGACACGACAGAGATGACGCTTTATTAAATGAGAAAACTCAGAATACCCCGCGAAATTCAAATGGTCATACAATAGAATAATATGAACTTAGAGTCTCAGAAATACATTTCTGATTCTAATGATTATATTTCTGTAAAGCCATATTTAATAATAATAATAAAAATCATTTATTTCGAGCAACAAGACTCATAGTGTTAGTAACAATATTATACTTACAAACTATGTTAGTATGTTGTGTTGTGTTGTGTTGTTGTGTTGTTGTTACTATGTTGTGTATGTTATGTTGTTGCTATATTTGTCACGACCGCGAATCATAATTTTATCAACACACCTACAACCTGACACTGACTTGAAAATCCTGGGTTTGGAATATTACTGAACTCTTTTATGTATACTTAAAAAAAAAAACGCTGATACGGGCGAAAACAACCAGAGCAAAAAAAATTGGCACTTCAGAAGTGCCGGCAGAAGTAAAAACAAAACACAAACAGAATATTATACTTTGCTATCACTCACTGACTTCCTGTGTCTGGCACTGGCGTCCTGTCTACTCATGTGCTGACATATCGGATATACATTAAAACCGAGTACATCCCGAGGACAGCCGAACACATCCGAAGCGGTGTCGGTAACGGTAACAGTGGCGCAAGTTCAATAGTTTTTTTTAACCGACTTCTAAAAAGGAGGAGGTTCTGAATTCGGATGTTTCTATTTTTTTTTATGTATGTTCAGGCATAACTCCATCGTAAATAAACGGATATGCATAAATGTTTTTTTGTTCGAAAGGTCTTTATTCCGAAATGGTCCCATTTAAATTTCGTAAAGATCTGATGTAGAGTTTCGAAGACAGACGACGGAACTCTTCAATAAATGGCAGCAAATCAACCGCGTTTGCTGCTATAGCATAATGTATGCATTGTTTACGCAATCACACAACAACATCACGCCTGTACCCTTTAAAGGGTTCGGCAGATGTGTTCAATAGCTTTCTGTCACTGATATTCACATAGCAAGTAGTGATATATGAATTTGTTTGGGGTAAAAAGTTAAAAATAAAAAAAAATGCAAAAAAAACAACCGACTTCCAAAAAAAACACTACGAGGTGAAAAATGACTTTAATTTCGAAAGTCGGTGTCAAAAAACGAAAATACAGAACCAACGACACCGACTTCCGAAATTAAAGTTATTTTTCACTTTGTAGTGTTTTTTTTGGAAGTCTGTTGTTTTTCATTGATTTTTTTCATCATTTTTTTACATCACAGACACCAAATTCAAATCACAAAGACTAAACAAAATAGGGTGTCACGTTGACAGATATTATTTAATACTGCGCACAGGAAGACACGAAGCGTGTTTTTAAAATTTCACGCTATTTGCTGCCGGGAGGTGGGCAATCGAAGAAATTATAATGCTTTATTGTCGAGACACTCGGCGGATTTCCGCCTTTTCGTCCGTCGGACTGGCTGGGGTGAGGACATGGTGGTTAGGGAAGCGAGGATAGGGAGGCAAGAATAATTTGTGACGACAGAATTATAGGTTAAGTAGGTAAATAATTTGGAGGGAAAGTTATCAATAAGATTTGTGCGTCCTCGCTGCTGTGCAGTGCAGTTAAATGCAAAACTAAATCAAAAGGCTCAGAAAGGCGCGACGCGACGACGCCGACGCGACTCTAGTAAAACAATTTCTATGAAAACTTCATGGAAATTGTTCTACCAGAATCGCGTCGCACTATCGTCAGTGTCGCTTTCGTTTTTATTGGCTCTGAATGTTCCTATTCTCGAAATAGCTCAATCTTCAGTCGAAGCGACCACGTGCTATATTTTGCATAGGTAGCTTAATTCATCAATTTCTAAAATGTTCTCTTTCATTCGAATTCTCAAGAGAATTTCACATACAACTACACAAATTGGCACAAGACAGGAAGCCTAGAGAGCCCCCTTCCTACTAAACTTCAGCAAAATACCTATAAGCATCAACTGCATTCCCCGCCTCGCCTATCCACCATACCATAAACCTCACGCCATAATGGCGCTTCGGGCACGCCATCTCGCGGCGCCTCCCGCCCGCTCATTATTTGCGCCACTTTCCCTCCACGGCACCGCGTTGATTGATTGATTCATTCGCACGGGCCGTAACGATAAGTGTTCAGGTTCAGTTTAGCTTGTTATCAACTCTGCGACCCTAGTAATTTGGCGTCGATTGTGTGACGTTACCGGTAGTTCCGATACGGGTCTTGATACCACGACTTGTTACAAGACTTATTTATGACTTATGAGCGTTTACGCTGTACGGCATTTCATACAAACTTTCAAGCCCTTGTTTTTCGAAAAGAATGAACCGATTTTAATGAAACTTTATACGCATAAGCAGGATACAAAGGTCTAAAAGTTACTTAAGAACATTTTCGAAATGTCTTATTTAAAAAAAGATAACTGGAAATCTCTGTTTCTATGGAAAAATTAAAATCGGTCTAATTTCTCTGTAACACTATTTTTCGAAAATGTTCTTAACTAACTTTTTAGACCTTTGTATCCGGCTTATGCGTATGAAGTTTCATCAAAATCGGTTCATTCATTTCGAAAAACAAGGGCTTGAAAGTTTGTATGAAATGCCGTACGGCGTAAACGCTCTTAACTACTACATACATAGTTGCTTTACACAAAGCGGAAAGTCGATTAAAAATAATAATCCGAGTAATAATAAAACAAAATTCAAATAAGTAGGTAACTGAAGTCTTTAATTCGATTAAGGATTCAATCAATTCATTTAAAAATTGGAGTAATCGATTACGAAGTTAATAAAAGTCGATTGACCTGTTTTCTGTATTGCTCAAAACAGGTCAATTATGTACTCAACGGAGTTTATTGCACATTCCGTTAATCCTTACATGAAAAGTCAATAGCGCATATTTTACAAACGTGTGAAACATTTTTTGCTTTCCCAAAAAACACTACCTTATCGGAATCGCCATTAAAAGTCAACCAACCCCCTAAAAATTCTACAGTCCTAGTACAAAGATGGAAAACGCGACCTTTGTTTACGGACGATCAAAAAATTCATCTGTTGAAACATCTTTACGCCTGTTATTTATGAGGGTCTGGTACTATGGTGATGTGGTTGGTTTACGATGGTGAATTGTTACCGCTTTATGGCTGATACCGTGGTCTGCCAACGCCATGGTATCTTATGGTGCTGTTAAAGTGAGCCGTTATTAGTCTGACGATTTTATGAATATGTTTTCGTAAATGATAAGGGTGGAAGAAGTGATTGTGGGAGTCATTGTTTTAAGTGGAACACGAAGGCCCTTAATTTTATGAGAAAGGCGCATTCCAATCCGAAATTACATAGGTACTTCCGCTTATAACGTTTTTTATTATTTTTTCTCAATTCTTATTTATAGAAATGCAGAACTTACTCTGCCTAACTTCTCGTGGAAATAGGCGTGATGTTTGTTATGTTACTATGTGTCATACATACTCTTATTTGACGACGATATCCGAAATAGCCCCATCTATAAGGCAATCAAGAATCAAGATTGTTACGTGTCCATGGGTCGCAAGACGAATCAACCCTGAGGCTACCGTACCCCCGTAGGTAGGCACGTTACGGATCGCTCGCGATAATTAGAGGCGGCTGATAATTAAGTGACGATGAGGCCTGCCTTGCCCGAATAATGAATGTGTGTGGGCGAGATTGTGTGGCTGACGCGAGGTCGTGAGTAGGATACTACCTAATTATTTATATATGCATACAGAGCATATAATATCGGGGTGTATAAGGGACGATTTCTACAAAATTCGTAACGTAGGCCACAGCAACAAAACAAAAGCCAAAAAAAATCATGTTTAAACGTGGAATTTCGAAGAGTGTACAGATTATTCTTTCGAGAGTAACCCAGCTGTCATTATGATAACAGTTCGAATACCTATCCATTGATATAGGTACCTACTTATTAAAAGGTTATCAATGTAACCTATCTAAAGATATCAACGAGAAAAAGGAACATCGTAAATACGTTTCCAAGACAATCGAAATCCGATTCAATATGTGACGACGGCACTCGATTCCGTCTGAAATTCGATAGTTTCAGAATCCCTCCGTGTTCTAATTACGCGTCATCAGCGTCGCCGCTCGCCGCGCCTGCATGCGCCGGCCGAGACTGGCCCGTGCCCGTAGTCTTTGACACGCCAGTTTATTGTTGGATACAAATAAGGTTTAGTTTTGCCCGTGTCAACTGTAGCATAAGTTTGCGGCGTCGCGCGTCGTAATTACCGACCGCTAGTGCAATGCCGCTAGCTTGTAATTTATGATAGCCTGGTAGCGCCGCGACGGTAAATGTCGTCACCGGTTGGAGTGGTCAGTTTTTTTAATAGGTACAGGAAAACGTTTTTCTCAATTAGATTAACTTTTTTTGTGAAAAATGGGATGGCTTCGTGTTTTAGTACAGCTATTTCCTGACTGGCGTGGAAAATTCAAGTATTCAGTTCGCTGGGTTGATGCACCATAAAAAAGGAGTACCACCCCAAAGTACAGAAGGCAGGTAGGTACGTACATCCTAACAACTTAATCCCCATTAAATACGCCCCCGTATTTGATGGGGATTAAGTTAGTTGGATAACCCAGCTAGTCATTTTATGTGACTTAAGAAACGCAACTTCAAGTTAGATCTTAAAGACGCGACACAGGCCAACATCTCAACAAGTAGCAACAAGAGCTAGCGCAATAAATACAGCACGAATTAAATAAAGCGTGCGTCGTTGGCAAAAATAAATAAAAATGAAGTCGGCGGGTGTTCCGCTGGCGCGCGACTCCGCTTCAGACGCATTGTTCTTGTGGCGCCGCGCCGAGCGAAGAGGCGGACTGGCTGGATGTGACCGCAATGCAAGGCGCGAAATTATTTTGTGAATAAACTTGTTTGAATTAGGAATAAATTGTTGCATTGTATACTTATTTATGTTTTCACATAAGGGTTCGAACAAACGATCAGTCACGAGACTGAACCATCCATGACATTCGCGACATCAGTCTGCAGCATTGGTTTGCAATAAAGTTGTCGTGTCCAATTTTGGTCATGTTTATGACTTTTATAACTGATAGTTTTTACGTGTCTTGGATTGGTCTTAGATCATAATAACTCACTAAAAAGTAGAGAATCTTCGGCAAGATATTTTATTTGGAGCTTGGTGGGACCCAACATAGCATAATGTTACATTCGAGTTCACACAATAGTTATAGGTGGGTTACGACTTACGCCAGGCGTCTTTACCCACCCATAGATTTATTAATTTATTTGTACAACGCATCCGTCTGCCCGTTTGGTAAACTGTATGCATCGCAAACGTCAAGGAAGAGTAATTATTTCGGCACTTTATGTTCTCAGAATTTATAATTATTTAGAATACGAGACGAAAACACAGGAAAGCGCTGTGGCGCCCGCAACGCACATAGTGATAATTGGTATGTGTTCCACAGAGTTCCGCTAAGCAATGTGGACAGGCCGGTTGCATCACCATCGCTGCTCATGGTATCAACAGAATTACCAGATATAGCCATTAAATAAAAGATACTACTACGTAACTACATAACGCGATGCTTCCACTGCTATGGCAGGATGGCTTCTGCAGGTACAAAATTTTGAAAAATTACAGTGCAAGAATTCGCCTCGCCAGTTTTGCGTTGCCACTTTGGTTATAGGTACTTTTAGGCCCGGTTGCGTTACTCACCACTAAATACGTTTAGCGCTAAGCGTACACGCTACTTATTTCAAATATCGTGCTGTTTTTGCTAATCGTTTGAAGATGACAGAGACAGAATGATGTTTTAAATACGTTTAGCGATAAATGCATCTAGTGATCCTGAAAATTTAAAATTGGAACCAATAATTTTCGAGTTTCATTGGACAGTTGGACACCGATAAAATGCAAAGGAGCTCATTTGAGCTGTAGGCCTTTTCTAAGCCATCAATAAATTGTCCTTATCATCGAAGGCTGTCGAAGGTGCGCCTAATACTTGTCCTATTATATTCTGTGGCCTACGTTCGAATTTAATTAATAATTCAAAGGTTAAGTGTGCTAGTGCCGTAAGTGGGATCTTTTGAATTGAAAAGACAATCATGCGGACCTACACGTGTCGTGTATACCTACTAACTGATGAGTTTGATCATATTATTTACTGCCTGAAGCTATAAACCTTTGCTTAAAGGACTTGGCTTTTCAGGTCATTAGACTTCAAAATGATGTTAGGGGCTTTCGTTCAAGGTCCATGAGAACCCTATTTATGAATATTTCTGATCGCCGCGATCTGCCGCGCTATATCTGTAAAAGGCAAACGGCCAATTTTTCACCCCAGGTCCTATCATTCATAGGAGTCATAGGATATCACTCGCCAATTTTATATGTGAGTATATTGATTGTGTAGGTATGTAGATGTACCGCAGCACTCGGTGGCACCTCTGCCAATCTCTCGGGGTTATTAGGCGCGACGCCGGTTATGCAATGTACTAAATTGAATTTGCCCCAAAACACGCCACGCGCTTCTAGCGAAATTGCACCCACGAACACCGGTGGTGGCGCGGGCAATTGCGAGAAAGCGCGGGCAACGGGCTGACGAGAAGGGGCGAGCACGAGTACGCGGGCGGCAGAGGCGGGAACAAGTGCGTCATTAGCAGTGATCGGACTAGGTAGATTGATTTTTGGTACTTGTATCACAAATGCCCACAGAAAGAATAACATGGATAAGCCGTTTTCCCGGAAAGTAATTCCGGTATTTCCGGAAATTAAATTTATATTTTATTTATTTATTTATTATATTTATATTATTTCATGCTGTATTTTTGTTTCTGCTGCATGTATTGTATAGTTATTAAATTGTAAATCCGTAATTGGCTGTAAGACTAGCTTATATATCTTAAGATAAAATTTCAGAGCTGTGCATTTTGTGATTAATAAATAAATAATTTCCGGATCTAATTAAATATTGTTATTGTTGGTAGTGATATTATAACTACTCAATTCTAAAATAAATAAAAAAATTAAAGGAAGATATTAAAACTAAATTAATTTATTATTTATCTGTTTCCACGTAACGTTTTCACAACACAGTAAACAAAGAAGCGCACTTTACGAACCGAAGTCGACATGTCGTCAGTGGGCGTACGCATTGCTTCGATAACCGGTTAGTGCACCACCCATGATCCTTTGTTCTGGTTGGTCGTTGGGTTGTGTCAAATCGTGAATGTGTGCCGTAAAAAAAAATGAAGAATACGATATAGCTCATTTTAATACAACTCCAACCTAAGTTCCGGTTTTTTTTAATAATCAACCAATTCCGAATTTCCGGAGGAATGTCCATATTAATATATACGTTTCGGATCAATGACCCCAATTCAATCTACCTACTCCGATCACTGGTCATTAGCGTCGAGTGCTACTTGTAACGCGACGCCTGCCGGGCGCGCCAATGAAATTTATCGGGAGTTATATAACTCCTGCAGGCTATGTACGCTTGGTATCCGCCAGTAATTATCAATTAATATAGTGGAATATCTTCACATCATTAATTTAATGAGAAGCGAAGGATACGGTGGTTTTATAATTCTTGGTTAAGGCATGAGGTGAGGGTAGTTATACCACCCGTATTCCTTCCCCTAGCACAGGCAACTGAAGGAACACGGGTGGGTTTTAGTCTGACATGAGGGTAGTTTGAGAGTTTTAACTAAACCCGCGCCGAACCGCTCAGTTTAAAAAACTGTCAAGACCGAAACGGGCATGTCATGTCTACATACTAGAAAGATTTGTGACAGATTCAAATAAAGGGCATCCTAGGTTAAATCATGAGAAGATGGTTTTAAACTAAGGGAGGGCCACAAATCTTCACATTATAAGCAAGCCAAGCAGGTTTTAGACTTGACGTCTAAAACCAAAAAATCCTTTGTTGTACTATTTTCATAAACTCCAGTCGGCCAATCCAACACCTGCACTAATTTTTTGCAGCACAAAACTGCCAATTACCAAAATTGTTCGGACCTTCGCTTTATAACTAAGTTTTGACGTTGCAACTGGCATGGCGGCCTGGCGGTCCGGGCATTCAGTTACCGAACATATCGCTTCATACACAAATGTATGTACATTGTCGTACATAGGTAGATATTGTCTGTCTGCGTACCTTTACCGCTGGTCTGACTGTAGCCTGTATAAGCAAATTGTAGGTAAAATTGGAGGTTGGGTTGGGACTTGGGAGGATTATTTACCCCGAGGGGTAAATGCGTCTGACTCCGTACCGGCCACGTTTTTTACAAAGGACGATTAATTATTCCGAATTCAACGTTTATTTGGATTTTAAAAATCTTTGTAGAGACAGCTGGGTACTTCCGAACTAGGCTCAACGACGCTGCGTCTTACTAAAAAAACTAGAAAGTTTTTCTACTTGACTTATGAGAACTGTCACTCTTGTAAAACTGATAGTTTTTTAATTTTTAGTATACGTCAATCGTCAATTAAAATCTTTTCGACCTCATCAGTCGTCCGTTCTGCGGGGAATATAATATGGAAGAAAAAACCAGTATCCTAATTACGTAACACACTATCAATCATGAATCAATCGAATTCATTGCTTCATGTTCGAAAAATTTGCTGTGCGATTCTGTTACCATATCACCGTGAACACTTAGGTGAAGTGAGCGTGGAGTGAGCTGTCAATAGTGTCAATTCCTAGCAAAAACAAACTCACTTCACCTAAGTTTTCACGGTGAAATTTTTACAGAATCGACCGGCTGTAATCAATAAACGTATTACAATTTCACCCAAAATGTGGCTTCAATTCAAACGCTCCCGCTATTATGTACATTTGCTGAACCTGTTAATACCAATATTATACATTGCAAGCTACAACTGACAGGCAGTGAACAGGTGATGTGTGAGAACATGTATAATTGCGGGGTATACACAGGTATTGCTATGTATGTATGCTAAATGTGCCACTCCATAGCGTGTATCACACGTAGGTAGTTGGTGCGGGCCGCGTTTGGAAGCCACCAAGGAGATGAGACACAAAAGTTCTAGCCTAAGTTTATTGATCACGTAAATTCATAGAGGCCATTGCTATACAAGACAAAAAATTACCAGTGCGTAAAATGTAACTATGAATTCAGCATTATGATCCTAGAAACCCAAGAGCAGACATTTTGCGTCGGTTATAAAAAAATAATTCAATTGTTTCTTAGAAAATTGTAATACCTACGCGCTCAAAATGTAGGGGAATGCTAATATTTTTGTGTTAATTTTTTATCTTGTATGAAGCAGACACAAAGAACAATTTCTATAAAAAAAATATTATTATAATATTTTTACAAATTTATTATAGTACAGACGCCAGCACATCAAGCTACCCGAAACTGTCAAATTTTTCCATTCAACTTTGAACCTTATGCTTTAGTGATAAAGTTGCAAATCTATTAAAGAAATATGATAGATGGTAGTAGCTTGATGTGCTGGCGCCTGTACTATTTCACATACCTAAGGTTTGACAAGACAATCTTAAAAAACTGACAGAAGTTGTAGTCAAACTGTCAGTTTTAACTGTTCAGTATAGTAAGTTAGTTAGTCATCTAGTGTAAATAGTTTGTAATAAAATAAGTTAATTGTATATTTAACAAAATAAATAGTTTACATCAGAAAAAAAAAACTGTTCAGTTAAGTCGTAAGGTGTGAAAAGTTAACACAATTAATATACATTTGAACTGACAATTTTACAAGACATAATCGAAATAATAATAGTTGAATAAGGATCTTTTGGCGCGTGGTCAAAATCGGAACTAATGCCGCCATCTTGTTTTTTAAATACAATTTCAAAAATGTTTACCAACAGCAACGCAGTGTCAATGTCACTCAAGTGCCAGAAGATCCTTGTACTGCAGTTTTCAGTTACGCTATTATACAATGACATTTCTTTTTCAATTCAGCATTTTCGAGAGTTGGGAGCAGTGGTATTTCTGTATTAACATTGTGTGGGACAGTGTCCCGTGCGGTAGGTACTGGCCGGTAGGAAGGTAGGTAGGTACGCGCGGTCACCTGAGTTTGCGCCAGTTTGCGACTTGTCGCGCGCCCGTAAATCGCCCTCGGCATGCGATAGGGATGTGCCTACGTGGCCAATTATCGATATCGATAATTACATCCTAAGTAGGTTGTTTTTTTTTGTTTAGTTTTCTATTTTCAGACTTCCGCATCGGTGGCTAAGCACAAAACGGACTGAGATAAGAAACCATTTTCAAGTCCTCAAATAACAAACTTTAACTATATTTATAGATGAGATGGGCCGTAATATTCCATTCACAGAAACTTCAATACCGTACTTAATAGTTAGAAGAAAAAAAAACTTTCAGTAAATATAGAGAATGAAAAATACGATAAAAAACTAACTTACAAGTACAAGACTTACGTATGGTATCAAATTCTTTTACCAGTAAAAACTTAGTCGGTTGGTAAAGTTGAGTGATATCGGGGTCTAGTTTCAGTTTATATATAAAAGTTACTGGAATCGATTTCCCTTACACGTGTAGTTATCCCGCAGTCTCGTTTATATGTATTTCTATAGTTTCGCGACCATTTATACCTGAAATACAATATTATGGACACATTCCAGTTATTATTATTACATATTGTATTGTTTATTATAAGTATCAATAACATTCACACAATTTGCTACACACACTATCAATAGGAATCTGAATCATTTTGTAGCAAATTGCTAATCCATTGCTTCATAAGTTTGAAAAGTTTCTCTGCTCAATACGTAAATAACGCAATGAATGTTGTTGAACTGTCAAAATGAAACCGATTCCGATTGATAATGTGTTACGCAATTGCCCCGCTGCGCGCTGGTAAAGCGAAAGTGTGAGAACGTGGGACACAGAGGACCCACAAATGCTAAATTTCCATTTGTAAAATTTGTGATGTGTTAACTGATGCACCATAGGAATAAATGGTGAGAACAGGAATTACAGGAACACAGGGCCTGGGTGCTTACTCTTCAATTTAATTCCGATAGATCGACATTGGAATTGTGACGTTTCGTACTCTTGAGTTCGATGCTAGCGCCAAATGATTTTTAGATTGGGTGTCCATTTTGGAGAACTAAGTGGAATTGGGTTCGGGCTTGGCGTGGGGTAATTGTTGACAATATTGTTTTCAAGAGTACCGAATCACGTGACTGTAAAATTAACATTGGAATCATATTGGCATCTCATTGGAATTAAAATTAGTTTGGAGAGTAAGCCCCCTGGAGGGCTATGTCTAGATACAGTGTAGGCTATGCTGAACTATATTCAAGTACACAGTTTCACACGACGCGGTCATAATATCAAGCTATACAGGTTTATTGGTAAAACATTAACAACATCTGAAGAGGTCATTGTACTCATTATTATGAACAACTTTTACTATGAGACCAAACCTGAAATCGCGGAAAAATCAGCTGTTCCCTATATTTATGTTCGTATAACTCGTCGAAATATAGGGAACAGCTGATTTGTTTTGCGATTTCAGGTTTGGTCCCATAGTAAAAGTTGTTCATAATGATCAGTACGATGACCTCTTAAGAGGTTGTTAATGTTTTACCAATAACCCTGAATATTTCCAGTTTCACCTGACTCTGCGTTGTATAGGCTTTTCGTACAATGAGAAAGCAGCTTATACTGGTAATGTATAGCTTGATACGTCGTCGTGGGTACACCACAAATCATATACTTACCTACATAAAAAAAAATATTTATCAGGCAAAAATACAAATTAAGTGTCATCACTAAAGGACATGCGAATCACGCTATCATCACACCATACAAAACATGCAATAAATTGAATATCTGAATAAATAAAATAAAGACTTCAAACTTCAATGTGTCAGAAGACTTTAATAGAACCAAACACTACATAACTCTAAAAGTCCGAACACGACTCCAACAAATCCTGAATTCCTGGTATCGACGAACTGTGAACATATTATGCACACAACTCCATTGTGGATTTCAAGGGGATTTTCGCTGTCATAATCAACAAAGCGTCGGTTTTCGATGAGATATTATGTCCCTTATGTGGACAGGGATCTTCCATTCCAAATGCGAGGACTGACATCTGGAAACCCACAGGAGTGTTATGATGTGTGAAGGCGAAGATCTTCATAGATCATTGTGGTGTTTTGTGTGTAATTAATGGGTTAAGTTAAGCAGGCGGTAGTAGGTATGTTGGGTTCCTGCAGTGCGATTCTGTAACCATCTCACCGTGAAAACTTAGGTGAAGTGAGCGTGGAGTGAGCTGTCAATAGTGTCAATTCCTAGCAAAAACAAACTCGCATCAACTAAGTTTTCACGGTGAGATTTTTACAGAATCGACCGGCTGCACCGTAATTGCGTGACATACTGTTAATCTAGTTTGAAGGATATTGCTAATCCATTGCTGCATATGTTCAAAAAATTTTTCTGCTCACCAACGTGAATGACGCAATGAATATTGTTGAACTGTCAAAATGTTAGCCATTGCTACTGTTAGTGTGCGACACAACTACCCCGCCTATTAACGTAGGGTAAAATAGTTGGGTGAAGACTTTGAGTAAGAAATATGTTTATTATCGATATAAGAAAATTCAAGTGGAATGCTGATAGAGAGACAACGTTCAATAATTCAGTAATGAATGAACACATCAATATCAAAACCAAAATACAAGATTCGTAGCTACTGCGAAGATTCTGTTAACCTCATTATTAGGGATTGTAAGTGTAACGCTGTGTACCAGCGTCTGTCAGAATTCCGTACAAATACTTACGGCAGGCGTTATGTGTAGTTGATGTAACATTAAATATCTGGTACAGACGCCAACACATCAATCAACTACAATCTGTCAAATTTCTTTAACAGATTTTCAACTTTATCGTTGAAGCATATGGTTCAAAGTTGATTGGGAAAATTTGACAGTTCGGGTAGCTTGATGTGCTGGCGTCTGTACAACACATTATACAAGTTGTAGCGCTCTCGCACGTACGGTCAGCATCAAAAGTCGATTAACACTTCAGTTTTTTAAATCTCAGTTATTGAGCAAAATATTTGTTCGAAATTTCAGCAGAAGTATAATGCGATTTTGAACAAATATTTTGCTCAATAACTGAGATTTAAAAAACTGAAGGGTTAATTAATATTTTGCTCAATAACCGAGATTAAAAAAACTTAAGTGTTAATCGACTTTTGATGCTGACTGTACCGCACGTAAGTACGGGACGTACTGTGCTCAGTTGTGCAGGGCTGTGCCAAGATATTTAAAGGGCCTACATGACCTAATGCACGGTCACTGTCGGACTGCATAGAAAAGAAAGAGAAGCGCGATGACACAACCCTGGTAATTTAT
Organism: Luperina testacea; assembly: GCA_927399505.1. Classification (NCBI taxonomy): domain Eukaryota; kingdom Metazoa; phylum Arthropoda; class Insecta; order Lepidoptera; family Noctuidae; genus Luperina; species Luperina testacea. The sequence goes on along the minus strand of OV656777.1, from coordinate 5,383,745 downwards.
TGCAAAATATGAAGCAATTATTTACAAAAATTACAAAAAATCTATTGTTCGGACTAAAAAATTAAAACACTAGTATTTTAGTATGTTGCCTGTAGAATAATCTGACAAAAAATCAGAATGATTATATGTATATTAGTATGGTTTTTATTGTAAAAAGAAAGTTTATAGAGGTATCTTTATGATGATCACATGTGCAAAAGTCGTCGCTCAATTCAAACAGAAAAAAAAAGAAATTATAAGTGTTATAACTTTTTACGTGTCATTATTAAGTATTGTTTTAAAGAACTTAAGGTGACTACCCCTAACCAAGAGCGTATGTTGTACCAGAGATGTTGCAACAGGTGGAATTCGGACTCTCGACCTCTCGATCGTCTCTTCCAAGCTTTAACCGCAGCCGTCACATTTAGAGTGATTTGTTACTGTTACTTATTTATTTATTTATAGGTACATCAGATACTCCTATCTTAATAATTCTAGAATTAACCATATACAGGGTTATTGGTAAAACATTAACATCCTCTTAAGAGGTCATTGTACTCATCATTATGAACAACTTTTACTATGGGACCAACAAACCTGAAATCGTGAAAAATAATCAGCTGTTCCCTACATTTTGACGAGTTATACGAACATAAATGTATAATAATAAAAATACATAATGTTTTCAACACACTATCTAACTAGCATATATCCTGAAGAATATCATATATTTTTCTGATTTTGTTTACTGTAGTCGATCATTATGTATACTTTTATTGTTTCTAAAACTTGCGTTTTTTGTTTAGGTCCCGTCCCTTAAGAAAAAAAAAACGATTATTTCATAATTAGTCAACAAACCTCAGCGCCGCGTCAGCCCTAACTCAGTACATAGCGGAGCTTTCGTACATGAGCTGTTGGCATAATCACCTGCTCTCTCAATTTCATGAACCCCTAGTGTAAACCTGAGCAAATACAGCACAACATCATCAAACGTAGGTTTTCAATAACAAGGTATGTACTTTGCCTCTTTGTCTAATGCGTGCACGCTGTTAATCGGAAAATAAACACAAGGTATATAAATCTTTTTACCAGGAATTCATTGTGGTAATCGCCTAGGGGCAGCCCGCAGTCTGCTTTGCTGTATCGGGGTGTAGGTAGAACATACATACTGCATCAGTGCTATTTATTCTGTAAAAATCTCACCGTGAAAACTTAGGTGAAGTGAGCTGTCAATAATGTCAATTCCTAGCAAACACCTAAGTTTTCACGGTGAGATTTTTACAGAATCGACCGGCAGTACATAATTATTGAAATAAATTATGTGACTATTTATGTCAAAAACTCAAAACTATAAATTGCATAAAATTACTTTTATATAGATTGCGGTGAATGATTTTAACTGAAGAAGGCATACTGCATCATAGCAAAAGCGTAAAGGCTCCTTCAAACAGGCGCGACACGCGTTAAAATCGCGCGCGACACAAAGGCACCGCAAGTCGCGCAACGAGCGGTAACTTTGTGTCGCGCGCGATTATATCGCGTGTCGCGCCTGTTTGTAGGAGCCTTGAAGCATAATCAGCCTATAATGTTCCCACTGCTGGGACTCAGGCCTCCTCTCTGTGAAAGGGAGTGGGCCGTAATCCACCATGCGGGTAAAGTGCGTCTTGGTAATGCCACAGGTGTTCGAATTTTTGGTTCTAGGACATAACGGTTTTCTCAGATGTTTTCCTTGACCATTTTGAGAGTTAAAACGCTAAATCAGTCATATTAAATTTCAATTTTGGCTTCAAATATAATAGGATTTTGATGTCAACATAGTCCAATCATATGCGAAATAAAAAGTACCTTGTCGCCCGTCAGTCATTCAACCGCCTTTCATCTCCCACTCCCAATTTCACATAAAACCTTCATGAAATAAGAAATTACTACATTTAATAATACAGTGTTCAGCCAGCCCTGCGCTAAGTACATAGTGTCGACTGTATGTACTTATGTAGGTGTAACGCCGCCGACAGAATCACCTGGTCTCGCAATTTTACGAGCAGCCCGTCGCTTCCACCGCCTTTCACGAGCGTAGAGCTGCGGCGACGTTTACTCGATATCCGGGATAGGGAATTGCAGTTTAATATTTTGTAGGGATACACACTTTTTACACGTCATATTTTGAAGAAGTAACAAATTACTGCTATGTGGGATAGTCAAATTGCAATTGCAAAAATACATTTAAAAATCAGTATTAATTTATGTGCAGTTGGAAAACATGCACCATATTTGAATTTGCAGTAGGAACAAGCAAAATTAGCCTATAATGTTCCCACCGCTGGGACACAAGCCACAACGCGGGCCCAGTGCGGGTTAGTAGATGTCACATGTCTTCGAATTTTTGCAAACAATATTTTGCCCAAAACCTGTTCATATAGTCTAATAATAAACTTGCATCAGTTGCATGTTAAACTAAGATCAACAAAAACATTAACGAAAATTCTAATTGAACATCTAAAATCAATTCTATTGACTATCGATAACACCAATACACAATTACGATCCCATCTCTAAACTTCAAGTGTGCTTGGGCCTGTGTCCCGGGCGCGCGGCGGCGATGGAATTAAATCGCACGCACGACACTTCCGCCCCCCCGTCGCGTCGCCACCCCCCTCATGGCGCTATTGCTCCCGTCGGAGACAGGGTTGGCACTTGGGAATAATAAATTTCTTGTTCTAAGAATATTTAAGATAGGTTAAGAATTGATGATTTGGTTACGGAAATGCGAATCTTGTAACGGGAATAGCAAAACTGAGATAGTAAAAACTGTTTTTGACAAGACAGCAGAAATGTGCGTGTTGCTGGATTTCGATTAATTCGATTAGAGATAACAACCGCGCGAAGTTATGGATCCTTACTTTGTAGTTTGATTTTTTCACTGCTTCAGACAGACGTACAACGAAGTGATCTTATAAGGGTTCCGTTTTCCGTTTGGGGTACGGAACGCCTTGTCGCTTCAGTCGCGTGGCTCATTGTAGTGTGTGATCCGCCTAAGCGCCTTCGTGGCATCGTGGTTGTTAATAACAATCAACGGGTTGTAAGTACTTACTGCAATACTTTCCTTTACTTTTTTGTTGTGTTTGTTTGGGTAGATATGGTATCCTATCTCTAAACTACAACATATTATTTTGTATTTACCAACAGGTTTACAGGAGTTTAACAGGAACCTGTTGAAACAATCACGTATTCATGCATTTCGAACCAAGCAAAATAATAATAATTTTCAAAACTTATTTTGAACTTGAACAACCCTGTTCGCCGCTGCCGCCGCCGGGGGCAAACCACGCGGGGACTCAAGTCGAGGTGACTGATGCTCGAGGCACATGTGTACACGGCCGCGTCACTTAGCTTCCGTCATCTTCTTACCTACACACCGCCTTAGTTTTTCCTAATACATAAACTCTTTTCAAGTTCTGCGCGCCTGGTACTTTTGATTAGAAACTGTATAGTATATTGGCGTTAGAAAAAAAAAATGCTGTTTTGAGTTTGAAATAGCGTGTGGTTGATGCAGCTTATCTCATTTATTAATCTCACTTTTTTCTTTCTTCCCGTTTGAGGTTGAAACTGGTGGTTCTATTGATTCAACATTATTATGATGACGATGGTGATAATGATGATGACGTCTACGTCGAAGACGATTATTACGATATTATAGCACTAGGGAGGATATCGCAAAGCGATTGGTCGACTTTTGACGTGATCGAGGCGTTGTTGGCCTTATATTTAGGACTAAGTATGAATCATCACTGCCATTCAACGTAGCATGAAGCAATGCTGTCAGCCTTTTGAAAACTTTTCCCAATGAAGTGGATGGACTTTGATGGCCATTCAATAATCTTTAGTTTTTTTTAAAACCGATATAGGTACCTACCTAATTCACTAACTCATTCTTTATCCACAGATTACCATACTACCACCCACCCCTTCCTCCCTAGTCTTCTATTGTTTTCAGTTCTTATTTTAATAAAAATCCGAAAGTTCGTTCCATGGGGTTCATCCAAATCAAAACTTATTTCTTTTAAGTTTTGTTCTATTAGTCAATACTTTTTCGGAACAAAATTGGCCTAGATTAGCTTATGGATCGATTGTTCTGTATCAGATTGTATGTCGATGTACAGACGCCAGCACATTAAGCTACCCGAAACTGTCAAATTTTCCCAATCAACTTTGAACTACTTTGGCGATAAAGTTGAAAATTGATTAAAAAAAATTGACAGATTGTAGTAGCTTGGTGTGCTGGCGTCTTTACATATGAGTCCCAGCATTTTGTTCAGAAACCGTAGATTAAACATAGCTTACAAGATCACTAATTCAATAGTCTATGAGCAGCGCGAGACGTGCCTTATTGATAGTATCGACACGTGTCAATGTTCGTGACACAACACTGGTTCGAACCTTATTAGTGATGGTTAGTGCTCTGATGCAGGTACACTTATTTTAAAGAAGCAGGCACTGCTCTCAAAACGGTGAAGGAAAACATCGTGAGGAAACCGACAAGTCCTAGAACCAAAAATTCGAAGACATGAGTGACATCCACCAACCCGCACAGGGCCCGCGTGGTGGATTAGGGCCCACTGCCTCTCACAGAGAAGAGCTCTGTGTCCCAGGATAAAATCCTTTTCGAGGCTTCAGTTGGAAAAGGGGTGTGATTATTTAAATGGGGAATCTTAAGGGCCTGGGCCCGGATCCGATTGATTTATAATTATAATTCATCCATTTTCCAAGTGTCTGTGGTACTACAATGTAATTTTTGTTTTACTAACGGCCCATTCACACGTACCACAGCCACACCACATGGCAGCGACAAAATCTGGTCAAGTTGTGGTTACGTGTGAATAGTGTCGCTGCGGCTTCTTGTGGTTGCGTTGTGGTACCTACAAATGTGGATGTTTTTGCGATGTGGCCGGCCGCTAGTTCGCGGTGTCGCTTGTGGTTGCGATGTGGCTGCGATATGGTCGATATCACACACGCGGTCGATAATGACGGGAAAATGTGGTCCGCGTGAATTTGACTATTAATTTTCATACAAATTAACGCCCGCCCACGTGTTGTGGTTGTGGTGTGGTTCTGGTACGTGTGAATAAAGGCTTGGTTTGCCCATCTGTCACTGTCCTACTGCTTCCTCAAATCCTTCCAGGCATCCTTTTCTGGAGTCACCTCCATCCAACCTTTGCAGTACGCGTCTAGGTCGTGTTGCCACCTCTTCCTCTTCCTGGGCCGTTCTCGTCGGCACCGCCCATCCTCAGGTACCCACTGTTCAGGACTGTTGCCCAGTGGTCACTGTGTATGTGCCTGACGTGACCCTCCCAATCCCATTCCAGCTTGGCAGCCTTTATGCCTACGTCTCGGATCCCCGTTTTGGAATAATGTAGAATAATGAAGGTAAAAATAAATCACGGCTGTCTGATTTTCACCATTTACCAAAACGCAATAGCGATTGAAAACCATTAAAAATGCTTCACTTTTAGTGGCACAGTGAATATAAACCGTTAAACCTACTGGAGTGTGTATATCTGACGTTTTGCCGCGCTGTTAAACGTTAGAGTATCGGGGCGGTGGACCATTGTCAGTCCTCGGTCAGGGATGGCGCAGTTCGATATCGAAAAAAAAAACTTTTTTTTTTAATGGATAATGATATTGAAATGATTATAATACTTAATCATGATCTATGGTACTGTATGTTTGACGTCGTTCATTCGGAATTTTTATTTTTTTGTTAGAAGATTGATTGAAGTGCTGAACGAAAATTGAGAAAAGCTCAATCGGAAAGTGGACTTCCATTGCAATGCAATAAGAATAGATAGGTAAGTAAGTAGTGAGAGAATTTAGTTTATTTCTTACTTTATTTTTCTATATACAGGCGCTAGGCCAGCAGATCAAGCTACTACAATCTGTATTTTTTTTTAAATAGATTTCAAATTTTTCAAGGTTCAATGTTGATTAGGAATAATTGATATTTTCGGGTAGTTTGATGTGCTGGCGTCTGTACTAGTTTTTGTCTACGGTTTCGCTTGCGTTTTGGTTTACGCGCCACACGCCGGTAAAGCTTCCCAGTCGGCATGATTTTTTCCGATATCATCTGCAATAATCGTCATATTGAAGACAATTTAAACAAAACCTTATTGATTTATACACCTAAACCTATCCTCAACTCCGTATATTGGTGAAAATCGTATGAAAATCCGTTCGGTGGTTTTTGAGATTATCTCGTACAGACACACAGACGCGGCTGGGGAACTTTGTTTTATAATATTTAGTGATTATTTATGGAAATATTAACCATTATCTGTGTATAATGTAATAAGGCTCAGCAGACTTTCCGTTAGTCTCTCTTAACCACACTATCATCTCTTGTCGCCACTAATTTGGTTAAAACTTCTCGCCTACCCGCCATTCCCGATAGCGCGCTAACCCTAGGGATGCTTCACTCGCCGGATGGTCCCGGCTGTTTACGCCCCGAGCGTCCAACCCCCTCCCATCCTTGGTCCCCTGGTAGTTTTTATGTTCTTTTATTACGTCACGTTCTCGTTTGCTCCCGCTTACCAGTTTTCCCGTCTCTGTTAATTGTGGCTGTCTTCGTCTTTAGTGTTTTTCCTCCTTAGGAGGGGTTTTCTTTTTTTTTTATTTCGAGGAATTGTAATACTTACAGCCTTTTTATTAGTTAATGTTGCTTGTCGGGGTTTGAATATTAATTGATAAAAAAGTATTACCTAATATTTTATTAAATAATTTTTTGTTTGGCCAATTTCTGTGTTCTCTTCGTTTGAATTTATTCTTGACACACTTACGTATGCACTATAAGTATTTCCTATTATTTTTTTTAACATCAAGCCTGGTGGTAGTTTTTCGGCGGAAGCTATTGTTTCAATATGTAATCCTACTAAGTAACAATATAAATGTAAAAGTTTGTATGTTTGTGTCTCAATCTCGCAAAAACGGCTGAAGGAACGGATTTGAATAGAATTTGGCACTAAGTATTATACTAATTTCACATGACATCCACGCAGGCGAATTCGCGGGCAAAAGCTAATCAAATATATATTCTCCATAGTTCATAAAAGTAACAACAGTAGTTTAATATGCGCCGCGTGACAGAATTATTTACTTGTAAGCTACTACAATCTGTCTTAATAGATTTTCAACTTTATCGCTAAAACATAAGGTTGGTTTAATGTTAATATATTATGTACTAACACATAAACCTTCCCGAATAAATTGATATGGAAGTGAACAAAAGATGAAATTTTTGGAAACTTTTTGCAGACTTTTTCCGAGAGTAGCCTCAACTAAGTTCCCATAAAAATACAAAGCACGAAATACAGTAACACCGGGACACCATAAACGCAACCGCAATATATCCCACAGCCCACAATATGTCGGTTATATTTTTACGGCTACGAACTTGCCTCGGGCATGCGGTCGGGCGGCGTGCGTGATGCGGGAGCTTCATGTATATCCTGTATAGGCAAACGGCTCCCTTTGTATGAAAGCCTGGTACCTATGCGTATTATTATTAGGAGAGAGGTAGGAAATTCTAAATGGTGGTGCTAGTTTTCACGTAATTTATGGGCGCCTGGTATTGTCGTCGGTGTTTATTAGTGGCATAGAGTGTTTAATTAGTAGGCTGCCTTCATAATGATTTTGGAATTCTGCGTGAAATCTCGGAAGCTGTGTAGTCAGCTCTGTGAAAAGAGCATGTTATGATCAGACTATGTTCTTATCACAAATTGATAAAAATAACGAAATGTAGCACTACTATTGAAACTGATAAGAGTTAGGGCCGGGCCGGTGGTTTTAAGGCTTCTACAAACAGGCGCGACACGCGATATAATCGCGCGCGACACAAAGGCACCGCCCGTTGCGCGACTTGCGGTGCCTTTGTGTCGCACGCGATTTTATCGCGTGTCGCGCCTGTTTGAAGGAGCCTTTAAACAGACCAACACCGTTTGAAACAACCGGGCCCTAAATCTTATCGTAACGTAAAATACGTTAAATAATAACGTTTACGTAATCGTTATTATGGACATACGGTAAGGCCATAATGTTGTAATTGTAATTGAAACAACCCTTTTTTTGGTTTGCCGATAGCTAGCGCTATTTTTGACGTTTTACGCGTGCGTCAATTTTACGTAAAACAACCCGCCCTAAGGGCCCTCGCCCACGGCGACTTTTTGTAGCGATGCAGTCGCGCGTTTAGCAAACGCGCGACAGCATCACTTCTAACGCGTGTTAGTCGCATTTGCAACGCGCTACTGCATCGCGATTGTATCGATACAAACGCGCGACCGCGTCGCGCTACTAACGTATTTCTGCGTGTCAACTCTGGTTTTACAATGGAAAGCAATTCACAAAACGTCGAATATGACATTCTATAACAACTTTTGAATTTAAGATCATAATTTTTGAGTTGTTTAAATGTTGTTACATGATGTCCACAAAGTAATCTCTGGGTATTAAATGGATGCATCCAATATTGACGCTGCTTCCGTTGCCTACGCTTCGGCTGCTTACGTAAAAGCTGCACCAAAGACAACGTGACTAATGTTGCCTCAACGGAGTCCATCTTGCAACTGTACTGATCCAAGGTATTTTTGTATCGTAACTGCATCGCGACCGAATCGCGTTTGCATCGCGACTGAATCTGGTCCCGTGGGCGCGGGCACACAGCTAGCGACTGCTTCGCGTCTGTATCGATGCTACGCGCGAGAGCATCGCGACTGCATCGCTACAAAAAGTCGCCTGTGGGCGAGGGCCCTAAGACAGCATGGTGTCCTCGAATATTGGAATATCATCTTTTGACTAATTTTGGCAACTTTAATATCTTTCGCTCTTCCAAGATTCAATTTGTTATTCTTCGCCTCCCAATTCGGACGAAATCCAAAAAAGATTTATAATTTAACCGTATCTAGGCATCGACTTCTCAAGCCGGGTTCCACTCATTCAACCCTCCACTGCTAATCCGGGTCACAGTGACTCTTGACAGGTAAAAATCGTCCCTCAACAATGGAAGGGACCCGATACTTTATGAGGGTTACTTATGAGTGCTTTCTGCCCGATTTCATTGCAACCTAAGATTTTGAATATGACTTCGACTTTACTTTCATTTTTTTTTATAAATGGCTGTCTGAAGAAGTGCATAGGTAGGACGCTGAGATTTATGAAGTAGACATAGAAAGTTTCGAGCGACCCATGCTGGCCTGGTACATAAAGATATTATTACTTGAACGAACATGTTTATGAGAATTTCTTTGAGCTAATAATAATATTGCTAATATTATAAATGCGAAAGGGAGTTTGTTTGTTACACTTACACGTCTTAACTACTTACCTGATCATCATGTTATTTTATTTAAATTTAAACATAACGTAAACTGCTAAGTAAGTCCAATAACTTCTTGCTTATTCACAATGTTAAATGCTGCATTGACACACATTTCATTTTCATCACAAAAATCCTCTTACAATTCCATAATGTCTACAATTCTCCACATCTCCACAGAGCTCGCTGCATGTTCAGTACGATTTCATCTCCGGCGGGCGTCTCGAGATGCTAGCACGAACAATTTGACAGAAGCAAGTTTTAATATTTCAGATCGGACATACGTTCCGGGCGTGTGATATGTCGGGTACCGTCGGTACCGTCGGGCACAATAGCATCTAGCGGACGTGTTGGGACGTGGTCGGGAGGTCTGTGGGCCCAGTTACGGATAGAACGGATACAGCCACCCCATCACTTATCTTAGGGAGTTAGGGCTCGTAAAATACAGTGGTCCGGCGAGCGGCGACGGCGGACCGATAATAGGGATTTGTAGTACCGTTTACCCCTCATTGGTTCTCGGTGTTGGAGATATGAAAGTTCAGGGAGCGGGGCTTCAGATTAATTGTCTTACACACGCATAGGCACAACTGAATTGATATAGTCAGTTTTTAGTCGAAGTTTCTGAGTATTTTTCTGCTTCAGTGACTAATACTAGCATATATCCTGAAGAATATCATATATTTTTCTGATTTTGTTTACTGTAGTCGATCATAATATACTTTTATTGTTTCTAAAACTTGCGTTTAGGTCCTGTAAGCCCTTAACAACAGCTGTTGTCAATTACTGCTAATTCAACTAAGCGTGCTTTGTCATTAGGTTCGTCCACTGTCCGACAGGCGGCCGATCGCCGGACATTTTCGGCACATACGCAAACCGGCGGCAGGCGAGGGGTTGGCACGGTCCGCCGCAAATAGTGGTGTCCTGATTTTAATGGGGCGTTAGTGATGTTACTATTTTCAGCGTCCCGGTCCCTTAATATAGAGTTTGTGGGGTTAACGGGAATTAGTGTGGGAATTGTGATTTTTTTATTTAGTTTACGGTGATGTCTGTATCTAAATAGTATATATTATCATTTGTCTATAAGCCTTTGCCAACTATTGGGGTCGGTTTCCAGTTTTATCATCATCATTTCAGCCAAAAGACGTCCACTGCTGGACATAGGCCTCCCCTAAGCACCTCGGTTCTATGCCTCCTGCATCCAGCGGATTCCTGGGGCCTTCACAGGGTCATCGTCATGGTTTCTACTTTTCTAGTTTAACCGGATTAATATAAGTAGGCTTGAATAAGACATAGTTTTAGAAAAACTTAACCTTAGTAGAGCGTTGTCTCTGTCATGCCAGTCATGTGTCTCTTTCTACAACAGTATAGGTTAACTTACGTTATTCTCTGGATCAGTAGTTCATTTGTTTTAGAATCGCGAATAAGGCTTCGTACAGACGGACTGCAATATCGTAGTTTGGATGCAGTCTGGATGCAGTTGACTTTAACTGCTTCGAAACCTAGTTATGTCAACTGCATCGAAACTGCAAAGTTGCAGTTCAAACGCAGTCCGTCTGTTTAGACCCTAAATGGTTTTATTTCCAGTCGTTTTGACTAAATATTGATCAAGAACCCTAGATTTTAAGAAATCTTGCTTTTTTATTTACATAATTCCTCATAGGGCAATTACTTAACTTTAACAACGCCTAAAATACTTTTAAAATTCAAAAAGCTAACAAACTGCTTTATGGCAACACGATTCTAGATCTCCATGCAAAATAATCGCGGAATACCACCTGCGGGTAGTTATGTACAATGCGTGCCACGAAAGATGAGACTTGACACACCACGTGGTTTGACATGCGCAGTACACGATTTTAGTTATCTTTAGCGGTATGAGGTCTGAGTGCGGGACGGGACCGGACGTCATAGGGGCGGCGGAAAGAGCGGGGGAGGCGGGTTCAAGTCTCATCTTTCGTGGCACGCATTGTAACATTGACAGTTCAACAACATTCATTGCGTTATAATTACGTTGTTGAGCGGACAAATTTTTCTAACATATGAAGAGATGTTTTGTCCTTTTTTAGCATGGGAATCCATGGATGCCACCGCTACAAACACTGATCAATAGTTGTGTAAAAGTTTACGATCATTATCTTCTCATACCTTGACATTGGCATAATCATCGAACGTAACCGATGGAGCCAGAACCTCAAAAAAATAGAATAGAATAGAAGAGATTCAAGTTGAGATTGATAGTGTTACTCAATAGGCGTGGCGACAGTATCAAATAATCAAAGATTTAATGATTTTAGGGGAAAGTACATATTAAAAGGATTTAAAACACTGATTTAGTTTTATTTAAAAACTTGAGATTAATCGGATTTTCACTAAAATAAAAGATGAAAATACGACATTCGGCCATTTTAACTGAAACGCCAATCACAGCGCATGACGTCACGCCTATGTAAACATCACTTGCGTTTTGTTGACTACTACCGATTACGCATTTGGATCGATTTTTTATTAATTTAAGTGTAATTTATCCACTCCACTTGACTCTACAACACGAATCTATAACAACATGGTTTCGCCTTGCGAGCTTTAACCATTGAACTCTTATTATTTGCTTGTTTGGGACATATATAAACACCTTGTTGGGAGTGGTTATTGATGTGTTTTTACACTGAGGCACTGCACACCACTTATACACTTTGGAATTCATTTTTATCAGATGAAATATGCAATGTTTGTTTTGTCAACACGCGCAGTCAGAGGAAAGGTAAACACTAAACGTCAAATATGTCAAATGTGTCAGTTTGACACATTTGACGTTTAGTGTTTACCTAGGCGTGACATCAGACCCGACGCCATGACACTGCGAGCTGTTTTCGCGCGCTATTGAAAAAATATTAGAAAAATGTCTTTAAACTTCGTTCAACTTTAGTTTATAACCGAAATATAGGTTTTTTCGTAAATAGTAAATGTGTATGTACATTACGGAAGAGGATTTCAAAATCATTCGTCATCCCTATTAGGGTGCCAATGCCGACTTCAACAGAGTCGTCACACTCACAAAGCCATTTGCGCGGTGGTCGGTGGCTGCAAAACATTGCTCTGTCTTAAAACGACGACCAAAGAGCAAGCTATTGATCACGGCGGCTTAGGGCGACAAGGTTTCAAGAATAACTTTAAAATCATTTGATAATTTTTATAAATTCTCTTGGAGGGCTAAAGTTATTAGGATTTGAAGATTTGGGGAGTTATAACTCGTTTGTAAATGGGTAAGCTTTAAAATTGGTTTAGCCCCTTTGTAGGGATTTTCCCAGTTATCTTTAACTTGGTCTTTAGGTGCTTTGCAGATGGATCAACTTTTTGAAATTTTCCTTTAAAAGTTGCCAGTTGCTACAACAAAATAGCATATGTATGTAAACAACTAGTTACCAGTTAGCAGTTGCCAGTTGCCAGTTGCTGCGATATTTGCTCCATCTTCAAAGCGCCTTATTCTTAACGGGGCCACCATTAAAGCATGAAAACCCACACCCTGATTGCGTAACATAGTTTCAATCTTTTAATCACAATCCGTGATTTTTGAAGGAGGTTTAGTAAATTCGTCTGCTCAACAACGCAAATAACGTAATAGACGTGGCTGAACTGTGAAAATGAAAGTGAATCAAGTGTCATTTTATGTGCGTTACGCAATTACCCCGCTGTTGTTAAATAGGTACTCTATTTTTGTGCAGACGCCAGCACATCAAGCTACTACAATCTGCAGTCAAATTTCTTTAATAGATTTTCAACTTTATCGCTAAAGAATAAGGTTCAAAGTCGATTGGGAAAATTTGACAGTTTCGGGTAGCTTGATGTGCTGGCGTCTGTACATTTGATTGTTGTTTCAATCGAAACTTACTTGACATTTCTTGCTCAATTCATCAATTTTATCTACAATACTTTTAGTAAGAAATCGTTGTCATATGGAATCAGAAAGGAAACAAATGACAACACTATTCTTCCTTTAAAACCCTCAAATCGAAGGATATACAAGGTGTTATACAAGAATTTCACAGCACTAGCACTGGTCAAAATTAAACACGATTTTATCGAACAATCCCAACTACTAATTAATTATTGTGGGGCCCGACTGTGTCTGCGAACTAGATGAAAGTGTCCCAGCGCAAACAAACTGGGCCCGGCGACAATCGAGAGCTGCGGGTCGCTAACAGTTAAGAGGTCTTTTAGGACCCTCACTTTGAAAACACACGAGTACACTGCGGTTGGGACGGGGCTGACTTCGGCTGAGGGGTGCAACAGTTCGAGAATGACTTTGTGTTGGATATGGATTTCAGTATCAATTTAGGGGCTAGGTATTTTGTTCTTACATAACCTTAAATATTTGATCCCGAAGCGTATTTGTATTGGTATTCAACCAGTGCGTCCTGCCCGTTGTAACATACGGTGACAAAACGTGGACACTGATAGTCAGACTGGTCTATAAATTTAAGGTCGCTCAGCGCGCTATGGAGCGGGCTATGCTGAGAGATTCTTTAAAGGATAAAATCAGAAACGAAGTTATCTGACAAAGAAACGGTGTGTGAGAAGTGGTGGTGGGCTAGCCATGTTTGTCGAAGGACCCATGGCCGGTGGAGCAGACGAGTCTTGGAGTGGAGATCGCGTATCGGTAAGCGTACTGTGGGACCCCCAGCTAGATGGTCCAGGACCGACGACCCAAAAAGGTGGCTGGGACAGACTGGATGCGGAAGGCTGAGGACAGGGTGTTGTGGCACAGCCTGGGTGAGCCCTATGTCCAGCAGTGGACTGGCGATAGGCTAAATTGATGGACTGAATTTGTATATTTACGTTTTAGCACTGAAAGCTGACATAAGGAACCTTATGGAAGTATCACACCATTTTTAGATCCTATATAAAAGTTGAATTATATATTATACTAGCTTCTGCCCGCGACTTCGTCCGCGTGAAATTTTTTGTTCCCCCGACCCACCCCGTCGCATCGCATCGCCTGCTCGCGCTATTACTTCGTTTTTGCTTAGCGTTCTTTCTGACTTTTTTTCTTTTTGCTCGGCTCCTAAAGGTTATAGCGTGATGTTAAATAGCCTTCCTCAAGAATTGGGCTATCAAATGCAAAAAGAATTTTTCAAATCCGACTGGTAGTTCCAGAGATTAGCGCGTTCAACCAAACAAACTCTTCAGCTTTATAATATTAAGTATAGAAGTATAGATATGAAAGTTATGTAGTCAAGACAATCACTGTCAACAGAGATGCAAAACGGCCGTGAACGCCCAAAATATTGCAACCGTAAGTCTCCCAGGCTTTGTTGCCATTCTGCATTATACAGGGTGCAGAGGGATAGTATAATACGCGTATCCCCTAACACCAAACGTCGACTATGATCGAGTGGATGGCAATCGGTAAGACTTTTATTTAATTTTGGGCCCCCCTTGCATCGGCTGACGTCAACGAAATATGTTCGTGCTTCATTACTTTGTTTTGCCATGTGGCACGGAAATTATAAGTTACCAGTCTTGAATAGACACTTAGAAGGCATAAGTATTCCATAGCATAGTTCCTAAGAGTAATAACGTAATTAGTACATTCATTTTGTAGAGCAGTGGTGACTGGTGACCCAGTGGTAACGGCCGCGACTTACGAGTTGTAGGTCGTCGTCGGTTCGAACACTGGCAGGCGATTTACTTTGTGTAAATTATTTCATCACCACTACTCTTTTTTTTTTTGAGGATGTGAAATCATCAAATGACCCCTCCCGCTTTGGGTGGAGCGGAAGGGAGTGTCAGACTCTTACTGACTAAAATCCACCCGTGTTCCTTCCTTAGTCCTTTATGTTCTGGGCCAGCGGTAACCTTTTCGGACAATCCCGCTGACCCGGCCGGCTTCGGTCCTGACGGGCTCCTTCTCTTGATGCTGACATCTCTTTGAGACGCGCGTGGAACACGTACGCGCCCTCCGGCACGGGCCAGCAGTGCGATTCTGTAACCATCTCACCGTGAAAACTTAGGTGAAGTGACCGTGGAGTGAGCAGTCAATAGTGTCTATTCCTTTTCCTAGCAAAAACAAACTCACATCACCTAAGTTTTCACGGTGAGATTTTTACAGAATCGAACGGCTGCCAAAGTGTGTTGCTTATTTGATGTGCTGGTCGCGATGTTGGAGTATTCTCATCTTCAATCCAAACTATAGTGCTATTGATCAACAGTCTTTACAACATAAGATACTTTGATTCGTGTTTCTGTATACGGGGGACTACGGAAATTGATGTAGTAGGCCTAAAATCAAAATAGATTTAGGCTTTAGAAATCAAAATAGATTTAGGCTTTAGACTTGCAAATCTTTTATTTTTTCACCAACTTTAACCCTTTAAAGTCTGAGGCAATCGCACCCGAGAGTCGTTCAAGAAGGGTTGGTTACCAATTCTGAGTATGTCTGCACGAACATATTTACTGCAATGATAATGCCTTTAATTTTGACAGTTCAACAACATTCATTGCGTCTTTTACGTTGTCGAGGAGATGTATTTTTCAAACAGATGAAGCTATGGATTATCAATTTTCTCCAGATCCTTCGGATTGTTGGACTGGTTCAAACCTACGTATCGCAAACTGTGCCCAAAACACTTACAAAAAGCCTAATAGCCTAAATCATGACAACCCCACATTAGTGGAGCACTCGTCACGCTCAATAGCTAGATATAGCCCGGCTTTACGCCGACATAGCTCGGCTACATAATTACTATTCGTTTGCCGGCGGGCTATTTACTGAAGGCGCTCGTTCACTGCCCCACGCCCTGTGCAGGCCCGGTTCGGATCGTCGATCGGCGGCTGTGCATACCTACGTATACGTATTACGTATAGAAATACTGTTTTGGCGTCGTCGGTAGCGCGGCTGTGGATCGTGGATCAAGTGTCGGCGGGAATCTTAGGGAGTGGTAGGGTTGGCGATGTCTATAAGAGGAAGAATATTTTTGTTTTTATTATTATTTTTCTCGCAGTCAATGCTGCAGAAGGATCCATTTTTAACTGGTAGGTACCGGTAAATGTGTAATGCATCCCTCCGTAAAACAGAGAGACTGTGACATTAGAATGATTTCATCATCTTTTTTCACGTAGGGATGGATTTTATAAAATTATAATATGTATTTGAACACAATGACGTAGTTTATATATCATTGGTCGAACATGTGAGCTTTGAGTACCTACCCTAAAACATTTCCTCTATGTGGCAGAAGTTAGAATTGTTTTCATTTTACATTTCATTTAAATCTCAATCCTACCAGTTTTCAAGCTTTTCTAATGGTCTATTTCAAACCAACGTTTTACGCAGTAGGAGATACTTTACTTTCGGATTAAGACACACACAACCAAGTGTCTGCCAACCCTACGCTCATATCTGGAATCTAGCGGATCGAAGCGACCGGCGACGGTCGCGACTAACGATCATAGATCAATTGCTGCGCGCATCTGATGCGGCGCGACCACGCGACCATGTCTGATCGCTTCTTAATCACGTACTGATGGATTTTAGCGTCGGACGATAGCTAAAAATGGGCAGTGTGAATGTGAGATGTACAGATTTTTTGTTTTAGTCCTAACATAACATAATCAGAGTAGAGTAAGTACTCTTTATTATGTAGGTACACTATAATAATAATCATTTATTTCGAGCAACAAGACTCATAGTGTTAGTAACAATATTATACTTACAAAAACTATGTTAGTAATAAAACACATTTTCTTGCTATTGTCACTATAAATATTGCAGTATCTTATATGTAGCAATGTTACAAAGGGTGACACAATGGGTGGTCTAATCGCTAAAAGCGATTTTTTAAAGACAACCTTTGGATGGATTTAGAGAGAAACGAGTGACAGTACTGCAGCCGGTCGATTCTGTAAAAATCTCACCGTGAAAACTTAGATGAAGTGAGTTTGTTTTTGCTAGGAATTGACACTATTGACAGCTCACTCCACGCTCACTTCACGTAAGTTTTCACGGTGAGATGGTTACAGAATCGCACTGCAGGTTGTTTGTGGTGTAACATTTCCGTAATTATATTTATATACAATAAATGCATACATAAAACATATACTCATCGAAACAAATCAATCAATCAACATATAATGCTGCTGGGACTCACGCCTCCTCTTGCGATTTTAGTTCTAAGCTCACTGTAAAAGCAATGCAGGCTGTTAGCAGACGATTCGTCATAGAGCTAAACAGTCAGAGATCTACGGGCAAATTGCATGGGATTTGAGTATAACAATAAAGGGATTCCAGAATGCATTCAAACCAATAGCTTTTGAGTTCTCTGCGAAAAAGGAGCACCGGTGACGATGCATTCTACATGATTGCAGACAGAGCTCACTCACACAAGGACTAATGGGTTTTATTTAGGTATAATTTGCTCATTCTTCAATGAGGTTTCATTTCTCTTCAGCCTTTAAAATCTTAATCTCTGATTCCATGTCCACGTCTTTCGGTCTACTCCCAAAGCAAGAACTCCGTAATTTTGGCCGAATTTACGAGCCTTTCCTGCTCCGTATTATTTACCTAAGAATTTAACTACCTGGGAATCGAACCCTGCTCAGCAGTCGCGACTTGCAACCACGAGACCAAGGAGGCATAATGAATAAATACCTTGTCTTCTTAAATACTCACCCTGGATTGGTCACTGGAGTATGTACTCTTAACCCTTCCCTGAGTTTGCAACCGTGCATCGTTGCGTGCAAGCTTTAGCGAAAGTTACCAGTAGGTATAACCACCTCTGTTCTTACTCTGTTGGGTAGTTTACCTGGCAGGCGAAGCTTTAGATGGATTAGCTTTATGGCTCCTCCAAACAGGCGCAACACGCGATAAAATCGCGGGCGACACAAAGGCACCGCAAGTCGCGCATTTGTGTCGCGCGCTATTATGTCGCGCCTGTTTGTAGGCTTGTTTCCAAGCCGGATTTTGCTATGAAAACACTTTGTGTTCGGTGTAAGGGTGCTTGTATATCGCAGCGGGTTTTCCCATATATCGCTGCAGGTTGATCTACGGAAAGAAACGATAACAATGTTTTACATGTTTCTTTATGTGTGAGCACATAAGTTAATACGGGGTATTCTACCCGTACCGATCGGCACCGGATTGTCTTTACCGGGAACCCGCGTGTTTATTCATGTACGCATCCTAAGAAAAGAAATTCTGTAGATTGTTCGCCAAGTAGAGTTTGAATAAAATAACAGCATCGGTAACTTCGCCAAGTTTTGTCCATTGGAAATGGAGGGTTAAGTTTTGGAGGGATTTCTTTTTAAAATCATAGCTTTGTTCTTTTTTCAAATGAAATAAAAATGTCAACATACTTCTTTGTCTCCTATTGTCCTAGTAGAAGCGTGGTGGCTACGGCTGAAATATCATCATCATTTCAGCGGAAAAACGTCCACTGCTGGACATAGGCCTCCCCCAAGCACCGTGGAGGTGCTCGACCGGTTCTGTGCTTTGACTGAAATATAGTATGGTTTTTATTGTAAAAAGAATGTTTTTAGAGGTATCTTCATGATTTTTTTCTATCGTATCAAATGAGTTGCATTGACTAGAATCAATTCTATTTTTTTTTGTAATTTCTGACGTTCAAAAGTGCCTTTTATGTGCCTATTTGAAATAAATGCTTTGACTTTGACTTTGAAAAGGTATCTTCATGATTTTTTTCTATCGTATCAAATGAGTTGCATTGTTTTTAACACAGTATCTACCTAGCATAATCCTGAAGAATATCATATATTTTTCTGATTTTGTTTACTGTAGTCGATCACTTTTATTGTTTCTAAAACTTGCGTTTTTTGCGTTTAGGTCCTGTAAGCCCCTCAAAGTCCAGACATAATTTTGGTCAGATCATGTGAAGAGCATGTAGATTAGTGTCTGAAATGGTATTTTGATGAAAGAACCACACATTGAGTGGACGTGTCTAGTCAGTGCACGCCTTTGTCAGAAAGCTTCGTGCAGCTTAACTCAGAACTTGAGGAGCTTAACGATGGTTATCTATCCTTATGTACCTAATTATAGAAATAGAAAGCCATTTTCGTATTGGTTGGTGCAAGTGACAGCGGGTGGCCTTCTGTGACAATCGTATTTTATTTTCGCACGAGTTAGAGAAGGTTGACGACCTCTTGCTTCCTGGGATGCCGAGAATCCTTTCAAACATTATCAACAAAAGAATCATCAAACGGAATAAAAGTCGTTCATAACTTACAATTAAAGTAGAATTTAGAATTTGAAATAATTTTTAAAAGTCATGGAACAATAAACTGAATGTCATACTAAACAAAATTCAAATTCCATTGCAACCAAAAACATATTAGGACCTTTTTGTTACAAATGGTCACTCAAAAATCAACTTGGAATACATACTGATGAAATGGCAATGGAATGTAAATTATCTGAGATTATGAGCACTACTTACCTGCTATAGTCGATAGTATAAAATCAGCCATGTGATTTCTACGATTACGTACTCGTCAGAGTCACATTTGGGCTGGAATGTCGGATAGGCCATCCTCCCTCCGGCCGTCTTCCCTGAGTGTACCAGGAGAGCATAAGGGAGTTGGAAACCCTGTTTTAAACTTAATTTTCAAGTTCTTTTTTTTAAGGGGGATGCGCTAGAAAGTTTAACAAGAGTTTAGATCATCATCATCAGCCTACAGCAGTCCACTGCTTCACATAGGTCTCTTCAATTGCACGCCATTGAGCTCGATTCTCGGCAACTCTCATCTAACTGCTACCAGCCTCCCTGCGAAGACCGTCGCTCCACCTAGCCTGTGGGCGTCCTATCTTACGTTTGCCGATTTGCTGTTTCCACTCAAGAACACGTCTACCCCATCGGTCATCGGTTCTACGGCTAATATGGCCGGCCCATGTTAGCCCTAGAGAGTTTCTATTACTCATCATAAAAATGCACGCCCATATCCCGATTTGAATATATCTCTATCAGTTATTATCTCAGTGTTCACTTCCTTCATAGCCGTATCATCAATAATCACACTATCCAACTATATGTTCTTGGTTTTCCTTTTATCTTAAATATTCCACAAAGCACAGTGCACAGATAAATAAAACTGTGGTCAACAAATCATAACTACAATATCGCATATTCTGAAGTCGCAAGTTTCAAGAAAAGTTTAGTGGTACGAAACAGTATCAATAAGTAAGCAGGTTAAAGAGAAAACCCAGTCCGATCGTGCCTGGAAATGTGGAAAACGGGTGATTGATCAGGCTTTGTGGCGCAACTTGGGAGTGGCACATGGAGTTGAGTGCAACTACCTACACAACTAACGCGCCATTTTGTTTTTTCAATACATTTGATAAAACAATTTATTGATGTTTAACACAAATTTTAAAATAAGGCGTAGCACTTTGTAGGTTCGCGGCGTAACACAAGTTATACGGCCCAGCGGGCTACTATAGCGACTATCAGTATAGTAATGGATTTAACTTTGACAGTTCAACAACATTTTCATTGCTCTTTTTTTTTCTTTTGACTTCGCACGGTTTGTGCATTCAGCCAATTTCATGTTATTGCGCTATATTTACGTTGCACGTTGATGAGCAGATAATTTTTTTTATACATATTATGAAGCAATGGATTAACAATATCCTTCAGAATTGTTATTATAGTATACATAATATATACATACATATAGCTCGTTTTTTTATCCCAGAGACTAATCTGGCATTTAAGTCTTTTGTGTTTGTGTTTTTTAGTATAGAAGTTTGACATTACACCTGTCAGATTAGTCTCCGGGATTAATAAACGAACTATATTATATAAGTACTGGACATTTTCCTATCCGATCAATTTTAGTTTGTGGTTTTCTTATTACGTGGGCCTTCTGAACTTTCCTTTGTATCAAGAAACTTGTCGGTCTCTGAGTGGTATCGAACGCGCAGGTGTACCGTGTTGGCAATGAGGTATTGCTCACACCGTCACACCACCACCTGTTGCTGCGCGCCCAGTACTCGCAGTGTGCACAATTTATTTGTTTCTTGTATACTGAGAGGATTTTGTAGAGCAAGTAAGTAGTTTAGTTTATTTATTTAGTTAGTTCGTTTTAAATTGAAAAGATTTCTGGAAGCGGTAAATTGGTAATATTCTTACACTTTATTGTTCACTAGCGGCCCGCCCCGGCTTCGCACGGGTAGATATTGGTATTTAACAAAAATATAAGATATAATAATTATGTAACGGTAGTTGAGAGCAGTGTGGTGGCCCAGTGGTAACGACCGCGACTTACAAGTTATAGGTCGTAGGTTCGAACCCAACCAGGCGCTTCTTTACTTTTTGTAAATAATTTCATCACCACTGCTCTCAAAACGGTGAAGGAAAACATCGTGAGGAAACCGGCATGTCCTATAACCAAAAATTCGAAGAACTAAATACAGAACTAATCCCACAAAGCTAATTCCTTTCTGGCTACATTGTGTTTAACACTGACTACAGTACCCGGCGATAAATATTGCATATCGACCTTTACCTTTTTTTATATTTTATACAAAGAATAAAAATAATTATCAAAAGAAGCAAATCATAATTGTTTTAACAGCTCCTAATAGATACCGGACTGTTTGTATTTCGTGCAACAGAGATAACGCTCTACGTAGCCGAAATTAGCCGATTGTCTCTTTCCAAAGGTCGATGTGCAATATTTGTCGTCGGGTACTGTACGAAACTTTTCAGGGTAGTTAGATTAGACTCGTTAGCTGTGAGATATCCTAATAATCAACATCTTTTCAGGAACAGCCATCATGCTGTAACTAAAATAGCTAGCAAAAGGATAATCAGACTATAATGTTCCCACTGCTGGGACACAGGCCTCTCCTCTGAGAGGGAGTGGGCCATAATCCATCACACGGGCCCAGTGCGGGTTGTTAGATGTCACGTCTTCGAATTTTTGGTTCACCTACCGTACTAAAATAGCTGTAGAACTAAAAACAAAGTCACTAGGATATGCGTGAAAAGTTTAGTTTTATTTCCAAAATTGACAAACTAAAATAAATAATATATATTCATATTATTCATACTTTCAAACTTTCACTGAAAAACACGTAAGCCCTTGGAAAACATGGTGAAAAAGTCTTCCAAAGTCACAAACATTTCTATCCGTAGGTAGATAACTGATACAATTTCGCCCAAGTTCAGCATTTTATAAACTCGCCGGGTGGCGCGATGGCTCGATGGCGCGTTCTGCGATATTTCGTACAATTTATTTTTATTTGGCGGCAGAATTGTCTCGGCGCGAATGGCGCGGGCGGCTTTCTGCTAATTGGCGCGCTCGGCGAAATAGTGATGTGAACACTTTCTTTATAAATTTCTTATCGATTTAGCGCTAATTTTTCAGTAGGTAGTCAGATTTATCTGAAGAATAATTATGACATATTGTATATACATGAACTGTCAAACCGCAACATTTATTCCTGAGATAAAAGTTATCAGACTTTTGAAAAATCAGCCCTTTGACATGTATGAAAAAAAACTGTCACATTCAGGAATAATACAAGGAACATTTTAAGAATTTACTTACTCAAGCTTCTATAAGTATCCACGCACTTTCAAAAGATCTTCTAAAGAGTAGCTAAGAAGGTGAGTACTTACTTTAACTTTTGATCCTACAGTGAACTGTGTAGGCAGTTCACTGTGTAAGTGATTGCCTCGGTTTCTCTTTGATTTATTACAATAAAGCAGTCTCTAAACCAGGTACAATAAATACATCGCCAGACATTCTACCTGCACGGCTGCACCCCAATTGCGTAACACTGTCAATCACAATCTGAAACATTTTTAAGAATATTGTTAATCCATTGCTTCGTAATGTTCGATAAATTTGTCTGCTCAACAACGTGGTAAATAACGCAATGAATGTTGTTGAACTGTCAAAATGAAAGCCATTCCTACTGTTAGCGTGTTAAGGCTCCTGCAAACAGGCGCGACGCGCGACGCGAATCGTGCGCATCGACACAAAGGCACCGCTCGTTGCGCGACTTGCGGTGCCTTTGTGTCGCACGCGATTTTATTGCGCGTCGCGCCTGTTTGAAGGAGCCTTTACACAATTACCACGAAATACTGTACTTCCAAATATCTCGAAACCTCTAAGAGCACTTCAAAAAACCAATACGGCCATATTATTAGGAATCATCTCGATAGTATCGATGAGTTTCGTACCTCACTAATTTCATTTGCACTGCTATGCTCTCTAAATAGCTTGATACATTTACTTACTCTTTTCCACTTCGAGACACTTTAGTAGACCTTTTGGTTGTTAAAATTTTTAGTCTGATTTTAATCAAAAACATTTTCATAGACCCCTTCGCCTTTTTTTTTTTTTTCAGGATGGGAAATCATCAAATGACTCCTCCCGCTCTGGGTGTAGCGGAAGGGAGTGTCAGACTCTTACTGACTAAAACCCACCCGTGTTCCTTCCTTCGCCCTTTATGTTCCGGGCCAGCGGTAAGGTAACCCTTTCGGACAATCCCGCTGACCCGAGACCCCTTCGCCTTAAAAACACATCTATTGGATGAACTGATATCCTGGTACCTTTGCCTAGCCCTTCGGGGACTACAGGCGTGATGTTGTTATGTCATATTGTGTCAAATAAAAAAATACTTACCCGATGCAGGTACCACGTCCCAAAATATCTCGTGGCATGTATCTTGGCTGCGCCCTTGTCCAGAGCAGCCAAAAAATTATATAAAATTGTACACCTAGATATTAAGCGTAGATAGACTTAGAATGCTCCTATGAGGGTGGCATGGTCATATTGATCAAACCCTCTATAAAAAAAATAAAGATAAAAAAAAAAAACTCGATTATCCGCAAAAACATGGTCCCCACACTAGTTGTCGCGGCTGGCGCGCCTCGCCGTGTAATTGCCGCGCCCATTAGTCCTGCCCGGGGCCACTTCCAGACCGCAGGGATAAGGATCTGTGATGATACCGCTGTTTCGTCGCGCGAGCGCTCCTAACGCCGCCGTTGTTTTTTTTTTTAACCACAGTTAATATTTAGAAGCGGTTTTTTTTGTAAATATATAATCGGTACGGGAGCGAGTGTTTTTGGTCGTCATAAAAATGCTTGTTTTGGATATTGAAAATTACGGATGTTATAGCCCTACGTTATGGTTTTGTTATGAGTAGGTAGGTACTGAAAACTGCATAAGTGTAACACCCAATAATTTTGGTAGGTACTTACAAATCGATAATCAAGTAATAAGAAGTAACTTTTTGCAGTTCCGATTTTCATGATTTTGGCATCGATTAATTAGGATAAGTTGGTAGATTATGTAGAAAGGTAATATTTTTTACAATTCCGAATCATGTAAATTACTTAAACTTCGCTTTTTTTATTTGTACAAGATGCACCTACGTTACTCGTAACACCCCCGAATAGCAAAAAGTTAGGTACTAGATTACAGAGATTTTTACATAAAATATGCTTCAGTGCTTCACAAACGAGGATGCAACACTGAACACGCTATTTATTTAGCAAAGTTGGAATCCGCAAACATAGTGCGGCGCTTCGCAACGGATCCCGTAATTACGGTAGTCCCGGGGCCCATCGTCCGGCTAATTACAGCGGTCCCGGGCGCCCGGGACGGGCTAATTAGGACCGACCTGCGATCGCGGAACTAATTGCCCTCCGCGAGTAATTTATGAAACAAATTACTGACATGATTCAAATTCACTTTGGATGGACACCCTGTTTTTGTCATGGCGCGTGGCGTGCTGAGCGTGCGTGAGACATTTTTGCCTGTTTGGGAAAAAAAAATTCATGAGACTGAGGTTTTTAGGTACAAATTCAATTATCGAGTTAAATAATAAGACTTAATAACTACTACCACTAACTACTTAACTTTATCCAAACAGAAGAAACACGAATTGGCGGGAACATTGCAGCGCCACCTATACTATCTTCACAACATACAAACACCAATACTTTGGAAACATTAATGTGGCGCCATCTACCGAGGAATAGCAAAACAGTACATGAGTTGTAGTTCAGGGACTCCACGTTAGATGGCGCAGTTTTAAATGAATATATATTTCTGACGGAAATAAAATATGTTAACGATTTTCATGTTTCTTGTTACAGAACGCGCCAAACCAAGATCCAGTATACAGAAAGGTAGCCGTGGTAGAAAATTTCTTCGATATCATATACACCGTGCATGTGGAACTAGAAGGAAGGCCTGGAAAACATGCGGGACAAAAACGAACATATAGAACCGTGAGTGTATTTTTAAATGTTTAAGTTATCTTAAAATGTCTGGCATTCATTTTGCAGAGTATTATGTGCTCAATAACGAGTGCAATTTTTAAATAGTGCCTTGAGGAAATATTTTCAGTCAGTTTAATATTTTATATCAGCGCCACCTAGTCACATACTATTGAACCACTGGGTGAATGGTGGCCAACTCACAAAACTGTCACTGGCTATGCTATTTTCGCCCTTTGAGCTTTTAGTCGTCGCCAATAGATAGCGTTGGGCACCAGTTTTTCTTTTTAAACTCTTGTCGATGATGAAATCAAGTCATGTATTCAATACAAAGGATCTTTTCTGCATTGCTAGTTTTTTATGAATCCTTTTAAGTTGTACTATTACAATCTATGAATGGCAAATGCATCATAATATCATGCTGTGCCCATTTGGTCATTTTACTGGTAATTTGGTTGATGATAAACAAATCCATTGCAATGGGAAAAATATTAAGGACCTACATAATTTCAATCTCAGGTTAAGCTTGGTAGACTTTAGAGAAAATAGAAAATATTTTCAAGATCTTGACAAGTTGCCTAAGACCCCAATAACGCAGTGGTTGCCTGGTTGGCTCTCCGCGCTAAGTCCCAGGTTTCAAGGTTTGCCGAGAGGTTTAATCCATGAACAAAATAAGAATATTATCATGACCTGAGTACCTGTCTGCACCTCTAAGAACTCCAACTGTTATAATAATATTAGAATAAAAACATAGGAAATAGGCATCTTTTTTCTATACTATTCAGAAGTTAACCAACCTAAAATGAAAGTTTCTAAACCGTTCAAGAAACTAATGTTCATTTGTTTCCCACGAAACAGCCAACGAATCCACCCGTAATTTTATCACTCGAACACAAAACATCACAAAAGAAAATATTCTCTCCTTTCCCTTAATCACGGATGTTTTTGCCAACAGATTACCGAGACGTACGCGTTTCTGCCGCGGGAGGCAGTCACGCGCTTCCTCACCGGATGCGCCGAGTGCGCGCGGCGCCCGCGCAGTGCATCCCCCCCGCCCCTCCCCACACCATCACCCTCGCCCACCAGACACCCCACTTACCTCCCCTTTCTACCCCACTGTGCGCCTGATTTCACGCGCAACTGGGAATCTGAGATAGACGCCGCACATTCTAATTACTACGAACCGAAATTCGAGTATACGGAACTTCAGCCGGTGAAGAAAGTTGAAAGCCCCAAACCTGATGTTGAGGATCCCGAACCTACGTATATTGAGCTCACGTCGAAGAAACTTAACGGTTTCGAAGCAACGCCACTTTTGAATAGAACTTCGCCTGTAGAACCCGCCTTTCAAGAAGATGAACCGGTTAGAACTGACCCAGAAATAGACAAAGATGACAATAGTCTAATAGACGTAGAAGACGTCATACCTGACAGTCCAGTACCTTCAAGATCACATCATAAAGATGATGATACTCGGCAGTCAGAAGGTGAAAGTACCAAGAGGGCAGAAAGCAGAGGATCTAACGATAAGACTGAACCCAAAAAAGAGAAGAAGTACAATCCGCTTGACGTAGCTAATTTAACGTCGAAAGACCCCCCAAAATCTAGATCTCCTCCCAGAAAGAAGTTGTTGACTTCAAGTATTGACTATTCCTCTAATTCTTTTGGGTCTGGGAGGATTCCAAAGCCTTGGAGGCCAGATGGTGGAGCGTTTTATGGTGGTGAAGAGATGGACTACAACGTGCCTATAACGACGGCGTATCTGAAGCATATGAGGAGTATGGCGTACCAGGACCGCAGGGATTCAGAGAACAAGGTCAGTGAAGATGCCTATGTATTTTTCGCCATTATTATCAACTTTCTTTTCAAAAGTAGATGACAACTAGCATATTACTTTTTTTTAAAAGGAAATCCAGTCTTTATTTGCTTAAAACCATTTTCCGCGGAAAGTATCAAACATTAGGGCTTCTCAAAACTGTTCTAAATTCCTCATTCTCTAACACAAAGTATGAAACCACACCAAAACCTGATAAATAATTTCGTCCAAACAAATGTAAAATAAACATATGATTTTGCGGGTCGGTCCGCGTTTAACCCTGCTTTAAACTTCTGCTAACAAACTGGTAAAGCGGCGGCGGGCGGTCGGTCGGATCCGCAGCAAACCTTTGTATGGGATCCTTTCTAACCCTTGTTATGATTTTGAAGACGGCTATCCGACGTTGAAGTTAAAATTATTGGAGTACCTACCTATTTTATTTATCTGAACGTTTTTGTTAACGTGGTTTTCAATAGGTTGCTTGGTTTCGGCGTTTTTAGCTGTTATACTCACTTTTTTATACATAGGAGGTTATTGTGTAGGTACTTGATACTTAATGTTTGTAGAAAAAAATGCTGGAGTAAGGTTAGGTAAAAAAGTTTAGAGTTCGTTTCGACTTGAAAGTTTCATTTTAAAGAATCATAGTTTTTGGGTAAAAATTTTGGGAGTATATGGCAGCCTATTTCTTTGGGAATACAGGTGTGCGGTTTTATTATATTCTCAAACTTAAAAATTTCTTTCAATTATATGGAAAGTAGCTAGGTAAAACTTCATTTCTTCGTAGTAAAAAACATCTTAGACACATGCAAATGAGGACTTTTGATATCTTAGCTAGACAAACGTTTTGAAGCAGCAGCTGTCTATGTAGATGTTGAGTTAATCAAGCATATAAAAGTAATGTTCTCATCCAACGCATGGAGGGATCCGGACTTTTAGAGGGCTTACATGGAGACATGGGTCCAACATATCCAGAGGTCCTTTACAGAATTTCATGTTACCTAATTGTAGTTACTTTTTTATTTTTAGGATACAGAATAATATATAAATTTTGACGTTTGAAAATTGCTGATTCTCAGCCTAATTTGATTAAATGACTTTGATTTTTTTTGACTGTGATTTTGAATAAATAATCATCTTATTTTTTAAAGGAGACAAACTTTTAAAATCATATTCCAAAGGTACCAGGCACTCAGAATTTATAGGCGTTAGCGCGTACCTGACGTAACCCCGTAATGCTTGCGGCGTCCCCACACAACCCGCGATTGATTCAGACGAATGTCCCTCACAAAGGACCACGGGGCGTCACGCTATAATCGGGCGCCGCATCTTTTCTAACTCATTTTTCTCGCTTGGGGCACGGGCGGGGTGGTGGGTGGAAGGCACGAGGTTTCATCAGCCTGAGGGGGCGTCACGGTATTAGACAAGACACAAAAACGATGCCCGGCGGAGAAGTGGGCTAGTAAGTTTTCTGATGACGGTTATACTATGTATCTAAACTATGTATCTATCCCGGCTATGACAAAGGTTTTTCAATGTGGAAATATATTACACGCTCGGGAGATTGTTGTTTGAATTAGTATTTGCTTTTTGTGTCCTAGAAAGAAAATGTTTGTTTTAGTTATTGTAGATTTGTTGTTTTTTGAGTATAATAGTAGAAATGTTTATTTCACACATAATGTTTACTGATGAGATTTTGTTTTGTTAGTTTATTTTGAATGCGGGCATTTTTTGTAGGCACATAAACGAGGGATGGTGGGGTTTCATTAAAGTTAAACATCAATTACAACACAAACGGAGATGAAAAATAAAGTATATCTACTTATACCAACAAACCCGACATTAATTGCAATAAACGCCAAAAGCTTGTAATATGATGGGACCTAACGCAGAAAATATCCTACTAACAA
Organism: Luperina testacea; assembly: GCA_927399505.1. NCBI lineage: Eukaryota > Metazoa > Arthropoda > Insecta > Lepidoptera > Noctuidae > Luperina > Luperina testacea. The sequence continues at coordinate 5,354,435 of OV656777.1, read as the reverse complement.
AAAGTTTATGTTAGACCTTTTTCGTGTGGGGCCTCCCGAAGGGTCAGTCGAGCCCGAGCCGTCCATAAGAGGGTATCGTCCCTTCGACCTCCCAAAAGTGCCTTATCCCCCCCTCGACCCCCGCATCGCACTGCGACTTGTAAGATTGATTGGGGCTCCTTCAGTCCATTGCCAACCACCCTTGTGGGATATTCGACCCTCCCCCCTTTTTTCTCGGGTACTTGCGACCGGGATATAGATTAGATGGAACGGGTCTGTTTTAGATGGAGCCTTTCTTAAGGTATTAGGGTGTTTTAGCGTTTTTTTTTTTCTTTACATCTCTTTGTGTCTACGCAAGATGTGTCGATTGGTGTGTTTTTAATTTTTTTGAAACATACTATCAAATCAAGATTGGAAACTCTACATGAATATAAAAGTTTTCCACTACTTATAAATAAACAAGAAAGTTTTTGGACAAGTGTTTTTTCCCGATTTCACTTTTGTTACTAGAAATCTAGAAACATAAAGGGTGGTAGAGACATCGATGCGCAAACTGAAACCACGAATTCAGTACATGATTCTAGACCCATTAGTGTGTTGTTCCTTTAATCTAATTCTAATCTATTTAAATAAAATTCAGCTGCATCCGGTTAGACTGGAAGCCGACCCCAACATATTTGGGAAAAGGCTAGGCAGATGATATAGTATAAAATTCAAAGTTGTTCACTGACTGATATAAGTATGGCACAGCCTAAACCGCTGGTCTTAGAGACATGCAATTCGGAGGGTGTGTTCTTTGTAAAGAGTAGGTTATCCACTAAGAATGGGTTTTTCGAAACCCCACCCCTAAGAGGGTGAATGGGGGGAGGGTGAAATTTCACGCGGACGAAGTCGCGGGCAGAAGCTAGTGCTAAGATAACACACTAACGACTTGAATAATATTATATTTTAAATATTGCAGGACAAGTATTAATTAATGGGATTTACAAAAAAATACCCCATGGACAACTACTACCAAAAAGTTCTATAACATTACCACATTAGTACCACACGCAGCAACCTAATGAGGGTTTTCTGAAATGACGTTCGCTAGGTGGCAGCACTGACACGTCAGGTCCAGGCATCTGTCAAAGAGCCTATATTTTCTTGAGTCATGACAGAATGATGAACGAATGAATGAATCGAATGATGAACGTCATCATATATTTTATATTGGAAGACCTCTTGTCACAGTGGTGCCAACTGGTGTCGTAAATTTTCACGAAAACCCTCATTGAGTAATACACTATCAATCACAATATGAATCATTTTGAAGTATAATCCATTGCTTCATATGTTCGAAAAATTTGCCTGCTCACCAAGGAAAAGGCGCAATGAATGTTGTTGAACTGAACAGTTAGTATGTTACGCAATTACCCATACATCAAAACACACATAAAATCCCTCAACACCTCTCAATGTCTCATCCAGCGTCTCTAACACGCATCCACCCCCTTTTTTCTCAGCGGGCGCTGTTAATAACACAACAGGCTATTTTATTCGTCCAGCGCCACTTGCGGCGCTTGCGGCCGTGTGACTGCTTTGATGTCAGAGATTACAAGTTTGTTTAGCTATGCCCATGTTGTTGTGGCCAATCTCTATGTTTGATATGTGGAGCGTGTTTAGAATGTTTGATTTTGGGGAATTTGTTGAGGGTTACGTTTGAAAAGTAATATTTTTTTTGTAATGTGCTGAATTTTCAGATGTTCTCGGCCGTGATCTGTTTATTATGATCATCATTATCATCCTTCTACATAGGTCTTTTTTTTTATTCATCCAGTGAATTACTACCGAAACGGCTTTAACCCTTACTAACCTCCATGTCCTTTAAAAAGGACAAATGATAAAAAATAAATAAATATAACTGAAATAAATAAATGTAAACGGAAACGTTTCAACTATTCCGAACTACACGAGGTATACACGGCGACACATCAAGCTATACATTTCCAGTATAGGCTGATTTCTCATTGTACAGACGCCAGCACATCAAGCTACTACAATCTGTCAAATTTCTTTAATAGAATTTCAACTTTATCACTACAGCATAATGTTGAAGTTTGATTGGGAAAATTTTACATTTTCTGGTAGCTTGATGTGCTGGCGTCTATACAACTCTGCCAGACAGGCAAAAATTCTTTCACTACCGTCATTTTTTGTATAATATAATTTCAATTCAATTTTATTTACAGTCAAAATTTAACTTTTCACCGTTCAAGAAAACTATGATACCTTATATTTACTTCGTTGCCCAGCGGCGTAACACACTTATGGTAGGAATGACTTCCGTTTTGACAGTTCAACAAAATTCATTGCGTTATTTACGTTTTTGAGCAGACAAATTCGAACATATTTATATGAAGCAATGAATTAGCAATATTCTTCAAAATTATTCAGATTGACACTGATAGTGTGTTACGTACAGGGCAATGTTTGCGTCCAAACACTTAATTTACTTTAACTTCTGTAGCACAAACGTTTACATCAATCCTGATAGGTACGTTTTGATACAAGCTATTATTCGCGGCTTCGCTTATGTAGGCTGTTTCGTAGTTGGCAAACTTTTACTTAGAGTTAGGTGGACAATTTAGAATTGTGTAAGTTGTAACTTGTTCATTTGTCTTGAATACTTAATTGAATATAACGTATTAAGTTTTTTAACGTATCTGACGAGCGAAACGTAGGTGTACTATAACCGTAACTCTGCCAGGTCTTTCGGGAAGTACGGGCGTGAAGTTATGTTATGTAGTAAGTTCGTAGATATGTGAACATAAAATAATGTAAAGAATACACAAAGAATACATAATCCTATCTTTGCTGTCGCGCAGTCGGATAATAAGAAACGGCATGAATGACGATTCGTACGCTAAAAGCTTTTTTGGCAGATTATTCTTTGTTTTTCGAAAAACATAGTTCATTTAATATCCGTCGAATTTCATAACTGCATTAATATTATTAACACTTCGAAGTGTTAATAATTACAATACATTCGCAATTACATTTCTAAATTGTTACATAATCGTATTGACGCCATTTTAATTGCTTCCGAAACTCCTCAAGATTGCAATTATGAACTTATTCAAAAGCAATTCATCCAAAACTGAATTTATGTGCGAAATGCGTGTGCATCGCGACCTTGAGCAGTGACATAATTAAGTTTGGTCCCCCAGCGATCGATTTTGCTTTTCATTACCATGAGGGTCCGCTAGACACCCAACGCATCTGTAGGGTTGCTTTTAATAAAATAGAATGACGTAAAAACCGGGCGCGTGCAACAGATTTTAATATTTATCGATATGTAAATATAGTTTACATTTGTTTGATCCTAGTTCCTAGTTTTGCGATTTTGATCTGAAATGGTTTGTTTAATACGCTTGCTATGGTAAGCACTGAGATTGTGACGTGTATTAGTTAGTAGGTCAGTCAGGCAAGCCATAGTTCATGTATAAAAGCAAAACAGAAAGAAACGACGTAAAAAAACGCATTACCTTTCTTTTTATACTGCTGCGGTAGGTAAGTAAAAAGCTGGATTTACTGTTATTCTGGCAGTACCTACGTTTAAATCAACCAAGTTGAATTTACCCTCACACCGTGCCAAGTCGGGTTGAAGAGCTAGTCACAAATAAACGCGAGCTAAAGCCCTTGCGCCACGGGGGCGGGTGCCAGCCAACTGGCAACCACCCCGTTGTCATTTACCCTACTTACCGTAGCTACCAGGCGAGCATAACACCAACGGAGAATTTTAACGGAATTAGTCGCGAGGCTGCTTGCCGCCTGCAGGGCGCCGTAGTAAATTCACACATGTACCTAGTAAGGCGAAGGGTAGGAGTTCCACCCACCTCCACGCCTAGTTTTAGCGCCTAGTAACTCGCTGGCACGAGGTGTCTACACGCAATGCCGCAAAAACATTAACTGAAGGAAAATAATTTTTAACTCTGTTTATTAACCTACATAGCGGCTACAGATTGACAGACTGTCTTGTTATTAAGTTCTAGATTTAGCTTTCCTGAAAAAACGCTCGCTCGCTTGCTCGCTCGCTCTTCTTTGCTTGATTTTTCATTGAAACGCAAACAGTTTTAGCGCCGCATATTTTCTCTGTAAAGGGACTTCGGTAGTGTGATTACGGCAGTTATGATGAGTAATTATTTTATAAAAACGTCGGAACAACTACTAAAAACTTTTTTGAAATTCACGTCATTTTCTGTTATAGGACTGAAACCACACACACACTGATAAACTAGTCAAAATGTCGAAAAGGGGGAGAGGTGCAGTTGGGACATAATTACACAACTTCTTTTCGAAAATTACGAATAAAAGGAGATAAATAGGACTTACGCCTCGAGGGGAATTTTGCAACTATACAGGGTGACTTGTAATTTGGCGTATTCCTTCCAGGACTTGATAGTGTGATCCATTAGCTATAAGTGATCAGTGATTAGTCAATCGACTGTGAGTAATACTAACTACTCAAAAGTGGCGTCTCAACATGTAAAGTGGTCGGGACGACCTGGCTACATAACGTAGGAAGAGTTGCTGGTTGGTAAGAAGGTAAAAAGATAACATAAACCAGTTAGGTAATTAATTCGATTATCACTCAATTTTTAAATATTTCAACAATTTGCAAATTCGACATTTGCCAGCATTATCGACTGTTTCATCAGCATCTCTAAATATGTTTTGTAATAATTGTACCTCGTTAGACAGCTGATTAAATGAAGATGTCTTCCCCGTAATTTGTATGCTTAATTCTATAGTAAAATTTTGAGATAAATGATGTCAAAGTTCATGCACAATTTTTGGAAATGATTAATAAACTTGTTCCTTTAACTATTAAATATTTGATGTTTTAGAACATTTGGTTACATCGACAGATTTGTTAGGTATCAGGTAACTAATAGAATAGTAATGAAGGCCATTCAATACGAGAGTTTAGAGAAAAGTGATATTTAGTACCGAATTTTGGGAAATTTTCAAAAGTACTTACATAAAAATTGAGTTTTATCGAATTCCATGTATTTTCGCCTAGGCTTTATGGGGTGCCTAATTATTGCAAATGGGTCACATTATCACGTCCTGGAAGGAATATATCAAATTACAAGTCACCCTGTATGATGAAAAAGAGTCGGAGAAATAAAAAAGTCGAATCATGCAAACAAAATGTAACATCTTTTTTGATTATAACCTCCTTTTTTATATTTTATTTTAGAAAATTCTCAGGTGTGAAGAAATTTAGCACTATCTACACTATAAACAGCTTTATCTTGAAGCACATAATCTTCGAAATATCGTTACAATTTATGATTAAACTGAAAGCAACTTTGTCTTCTTACTTACTATGTAAACTTAATACTGTGTTTTACTACAAAATCTCCTGAGCTCCTAGTGAGTGGCTTTTAGTAGCCTATATACTTTCTATGTAGGATATGACGTAAATAAGTAATTACAAACAGACCAAAAAATAATAATAATAAATTTGCTTTTCAGTTAATTTAAATAATTCCCAAAATCAATGCAGAGATCGCAGTCGCAATCTATTTTATTTATTTATTTAGGAAACGGGTGAACTAAAAAACCAGGCGTGCATAAGTTATCTGGAAGTCCCAATAAATGTTTAAGGGGTGCGTAAATCATTACTAAACCCGCTACCCGGGATAGGCAAAGGACGAGTCCGCGAGGGTCGAAGGAATGGACAAGGTAGTTTTTATGGATTTATAGTTAGTGTTTATATTTTTTTCCGTAGAGAAAATTTTTTAAATGTTCTTTATAGAGGACATTCGAAATAAATAATGTCCTATAAAAAACTGGCCAAGTGCGGACTCGCACACGAAGGGTTCCGTACCACAAGGCAAAAATGCCGAAAAAAACACGTTTGTTGTATGGGAGCCCCTCTTAAATATTTATTTTATTCTGTTTTTAGTATTTGTTGTTATAGCGGCAACAGAAATACATCATCTGTGAATATTTCAACTGTCTAGCTATCACGGTTCATGAGATACAGCCTGGTGACAGACAGATAGACGGACAGTGGAGTCTTTGTAATAGCGTTCCGTTTTTACCCTTTGGATACGGAACCCTAAAAAGGACGACCGTAGTAGTCGCATCGTCATCAGTAATTACAGGTAAAAAAATAATACGCTTTTACAAAGCCGGGGTTATTCATATAACATGGTGTTTTCAAGACATGAAGCCTAACAAAAATAGTTACTGTAAGTCACTCAATTTCTTTTTCAAACACAGTTTGTTATTTCTGGTGCAACTAGGTCGCTTACTTCCAAACCTTTTTATGTTACTAATGACAAATAAACGAATGCTATATTTGAACTTTTGTGTTCAAGAAACAAAATCAAACTTTGTCTAACAAAGAACACGAAAAATCGGGTAGGTACATGTACTTGTTTTTGCCAGAAAATACCAAGCTATAGTCATAAACCTAAAGTAATATGTAGTTATAATTTATGACATCCTGGTCTCCGGCTGTGTCGAGCCCAGGGCATCGTCACCCCCGGGAGCCCTTGCGACGCAAAACCCTATGTACCCTACTACCTATCTATCTATCTGCACTGACAGCGGCAGCGTCTCCCTTTTTGTGCTATACACATTATCTTCATGTATTTTATGATTGCCTGGTAATTTATACGGAAAATAATTTTCCTATCGGTATTAGAGTCGATAACAAAATTAATATAATTGTTGATTGTGTATTTGATTAACATGGATTTTGAAATTGTATGAATATCAAACTAATATTATAAAAGCGAAAGTTTGTGTGTGTGTGTTTATATGTTTGTTATTTCTTCACGCTCAAACGACTGGACCAATTTTGATAAAATTTTATATGGTGGTAGTTTTGATATAAAACGTAAAATAATCTTTGCAATTGAAATTTTATGGATAATATTTCATGAGAGGTGCTAAAATAACCCCATAGCCACAGCACATCATCCTAGTTGCGTACCACACTATCAATTTCAATCTGAATAATTTTGAAAGATATTACTATATAATTATGTTCAAAAATATGTCTCTCAACAACGTAAAACGCAATGAATATTGTTGAACTATCAAAATGAAACCCATTATTTGCTATAGTGTGTTACACAATTACCCCGCTGGATCCAAGCAAAAGGAATTTCAAATCAGCACAATCAGTTCAATCAGTTTTTCTTTTTTGTGTTTGTGTTCTTTCTCTGCGCGATATTTACCGCAAATATACGTATTTTCTTTATTTTTTCTTCAGTACAACTAAACAAGACCCAGATTACCTTTCCCACCAACAAAAAATACCATCTACATACAAAATGCTCTGAAAAATGATAACAGAACAACCATATCACATCTCCGTCGTTCTTCGGTACTATCATCCGTTGTTTGCAATATTTTAATTTACATAATATTATACATACATAGGCTACACCGAGAGCACCTCAAATTCACATAATCGTTTGTTGTAACTTGTTATAATAAACCGCATACGACTCCTATTAGTTTTGGGCTCATAGAATATGTGGACAGAGGTGGCATGGAGTTGAGTTGGTCGTTTTTTCTTTCTGTGATGAGATAGAATAGAATAGAATACTCTTTATTATGAGATAGTAGGGTTTCAACTGTTTTCAGAAAAAGGTTTTGTCTTTTTGACGAAATTTTATCTATACGATAATAAAATAAGGTTAATTAATATAACCTCAACAAGTGGCGATACTAAAATGTTCGTGCGTACTGTGGACTAATATTTTTTATAGCACTGCGTGACATAAACCCACGCTCTCATAGAAAAGCATGATATATGTGCGGGTTACACGAGCTACAAAGTAGTATACGATACGTGTGACTTAAGTAGTCTATTAATGCACAACTTAAGTCACACGTATCGTAATGTATATTTACGTCATGGGCTATTCAAAAATACATAGTTCTTGCCAATATATACCTAAAGGTTTTTACGCTTAAAATGAAGAAGAAAAAACTAAGAAACTGAATCCATGCTAGACACAAATCAAGAATGTATGCATTAACTGAAAGATTTCAGAGGTTTTTCAAATTCTAAAATCATTCATAAGAAATTAAGCTCTATTGTAATTGTAATAAACTTGAGCAATTTTCTTTGAAATTCAAAAGAGATTTCCTGATAGATTCTCTGTTCCCAAGAAATGCAATCAGTAAAATCTAGTCTACAAACGCGGTCACTTGTTCTCAGCGATTGGACTCAAATAACTGTCAGCTAAGAAAGAAACTGAGGATAATCTTTCTTTATTGACAGTTATTTTAGTTAGTAACAAAAAAATTGTCAGCTCCACAGTTTTCTGTACCCACTCCCTCAGTTTGATAGACGTGGCAGCAAAACTTTTTCTAGGGTCTGGGTCCCCCCTCGGACCGTGGGGGGCTTTCTATTAAATAATCATTTCGGACCCCGTCGTGTAGGTGCGCCGCTATTAACTCTGCGAATTAGTGCTCCTCATGTTTTAGGAGAGCTTGGTAGTGGTGGTAGTTATGATGGTCAAATTGCTGAACATCACGTTTTGCTGGGCTGGTATAAGACAGAGCTTACAATGTGAGTTGATAAAATTATAATGCTGAGTTTTCTTTTCATAGTTCATAAGTTTTCGTACATATTTTCAGACTAACGGCCCGCTCAGAAAGATGGTCCGTCCCAATTTTTGCAACTTTGATCTTGTTGTACGGGTTTCGAGTTTCATATTCTCAATATTTCCATGTTCGAGAATTTCGAATTGGCTTAAAGTAATCTTTAACAATATAATTAATTATGCTTAATGGTATTTTACAATAGAAAACATAACCACTTAAAAGGTTAACAATTGTTTTTTGATAACCCTTTATTTCGAAAACCTAAACCTGAAAATATACAGAAATCTTTCAATTGATGTTTATCTAAAACCTAATTCTTATCTTGAACAATGGCTACATTTAGCGTTAGACTCGGGGAGTTTTTACTAAAAATAATCTTAAATACGGAATCCAATACACCTACTTCAGATCCGGTAGGGACGGGTACCTATCGAGTCATACGGGGTTCCGAATCCCCCTCACCCCATGCCTCCTAGCCCCAGAAGGGAGTGGGAGGGACGAAACCTCTTAATTATTGTCACATATGAATTATTTTGATATTGACGCGTGTCTCGACCTCCTCGTTAGCGTCCCTTCGGGCTTCTTTTGAAATGGCGCGCTAGCTCTGCGAATGGTATGTTTGCCTGGTAGCTCTGGGAATTTGCCGTGATTTTTGTTTCAAGAATCTCTTTAGCAAATGAGATCTAGATGTAAAACGTGCTTGTTTGTTTTTCCACAGAAAGCTGAAAAAAGTATCCTGAAACACGAGTAGTTTTTATAACTTGGCAACTGAAATGTCCAGAATTTCATTAAGTTGTATTTTAATAACGTGACTGATTTTATACATTTACATGCCAGTAATGTTTGGTCAGTTTCAGCTTTGAAACGCAAAATGTTTGTGAAGTTCATACCAGTTAAAACAAATACCGCGAACATTGGAAATCCTTTCAACATCAAGGCAATATTCTTATTTGAAAAATAAATTGATATTATGTGATAATAATACCTTTTTTTTAAACGTTGCCCCACACTAGGAATTTCTCCTGTATTGTGGGTGTGTTTACAAACATTTAAACTCACATACACAAACAGTCAGACCCGGAACAACTACTTGTAGGTCATACAAATATTTGTTCCGTGCGGGAATCGAACCCGCGACACGCAGCGCAGCAGTCAATTGCTTAACCACTGCGTCAACCGTGCCGTCATTAAAACAATATGAGGTTTTTCTCAACAAGGAAAATAAGTTTCATAAAAACTGATCTACTTGTAGTATTTTTTACACAATTGTCGTGACAAAACTGCGCCCACTAGCACACCAATAAATTGGAGTCTACATATCTTAATTGTATTCAAAAGTGCCTGTCGTGTCGCATCCACAATTAAGCCAAGCCTTGGTCCGCCAAAGTGCTACCACCAAATAGGAACTTTAATTTTCCAAATTCACCTGGCGTTCATGTAATTCACCCCATACATGCGCCCCCTGGCCGCGGGGTGTCTAATGTAGACCAAGGGGGGTACAGGCGACGCTCACGAAAAGGAAAAGGGTGGTTCTAGCAATTTTTTTCTGATTTTTTCCCCTCCCTTTTTGCCCGATAATACCCTAATGGTCGCTTGCTTCCTTTTTGGTGAATTTTTTTCGCCGTCGAAGATCGAGACGTATTTTTTACTCGCTTGTAATTTCCCCGTTTCCCGCCGAAATGAAAAATAAACGGTCAGGACTTTTTTGTATTGATGCGTGATTTCTGGGGTCGTGCGGTTTGCCGACGATGCCTGGAGGTGTGAGTTGTGAGTGCTTGCGATGCGATTTGCGTCTCGTCTTATTGTGCGTTGTCGTAACAATTGTGAGAATACATAATATTGTAATTATGTTTCTGAAACGGACATAAACTCAAAAATATAATAATTTCATTTAATGATAGGCAAATTTGACATATTTACATCTGTCTTTAGAACCAAAACTTCATTTAACAGCCTATAAACTTTATATTCGGCTTTTTCTTACTATCCCGGATACTTGTTAACAGCAATATATGTATGTATTTATTTTTGTCGCTGACTAACAGAATTGACGGTTTAATTTACAATTTACAAAGTTCTGAATAAGTATGTTAGTGTAAAATGCGTCAACAGGCGTAAGTTTTAATACTTCCAGAGGGATAATTGCGTATCACACTAACAGTAGCAATGGCTTTCATTTTGAGAGTTCAACAACATTCATTGCGTTATTTACGTTGTTGTTCAGACACATTTTTCTAACATATGCAGCCGTGGATTAGCAATACCTACTATTAAAAATGATTCAGATTGTGATTGATAGTGTATTTACGCAATGAGGATGCAGTTCAAAATAAGTATTTCATTTTTCCAATCACACATAATTCCTTTCACCAATTAAATCCAATGCCGGTTGCAGAAAGATTTCTCAGAGAGCCTCGCATCGCATGCGAGTAGGAACACATTACTTTTATTTTGGCATCGATAAATTTTCGTACCGGGTACCACCCTGCATAATGCATGCAGCGAAAAAGTAGGGAAAATAGAGAAAAATCGGGGAAAAATTTCGCCCCCTCGCCGGGTTCCTTGGGCACCACCTACTAGGCAAGCAGGGGCGCGTAGGAGGTTACCGTCCGCCAAGATTAATACGGTACAGTACGACCGCCCGACGCCGCAGCTTTCATTAAAAATACTGGGACCCTGATGGGTTAGCTGGCAGACTTGTGCCACCCCGTGGCGCCGTCTGTGGTTTTGCTGAACGTGTACAACTGAAATGAATTTCGAGATATTTATTTTTCCTTTCACATATTTGCAAAGCATTAAACGAGAAAAATATTTTTTTAAGAAAAAGCAATGGTACTAACACACATCTTAACAAATTATTTCTTATTAAACCCTTGTGGGCAGGGGAGACTATTAGAATCGCATGTCTGTAAAGTATGTTTGTGCGTTTCTAACTTTCTTTTGTGTAGTTACGAGTCAGATGATTAGTTGATTATTGCTACGCGGCGCCGTAGCAAGCTCTACGGATTTGAAAGGAGGGTGCTGCTACGGCGTAGTACGGCTACGAGTACGTTCTTGTAGCGTAATGATTGTTACGTCATCTTTTTATGGTTGAGTAAATTGGTTGTGTTACAGTTTCTGCCTTTCTGGTATAGATAAAAAAGTAAATGTGATAATAGACACATGAAAATGTTTATGAAAGTTTTTCTGAGCGCGTCTTGTAGAATTCTTTGTCATTGTAAACAATAATAAATGTTGACGCTTTCATAATTCATTGTTTGTTTATTTTTAAAATAGTAGATTTGAAGGTTTCTAATACCTATATGTATTTGTCGTTATCTACTAAATAAGTTGTTACTATAAAACAATATCAATGCTCGGCAAATAACATACGACTATACGAGTAAAGCAACAAAATTACCACACACCCCGAAAACCAATGTAAAATAAACACAGCGCGTCATTAGGATTCCATCAGTCACAAAAACTATGTCCAGTCGCCCCTCTTGCATGCTCCACCGTTATTATTTCTTAGCTCTGCACACCCTATGTCCCCCTAGTCGTGCTAAGTACTAAGCGGGCTGTTTGTAGGCAAAAAGTAGAACTACCCTCGCCCGAGAGGGGGGGCCGCTCACGCTTTTAAACCTCAAGCGTCCAAGTGCGGGGAATATGAAATTTTCGAAATGATAAAGCCGGTAAATAATAACTAGTAGTACGGGCACGGCCGTCTAATGTACTGGTAGCAGAAAAACTTGCACTAAATGTGTTTTTTTTTGTTTTTGTTTGGGTGTTTTGGATTAGTTTTTTCATTTCGTTTATATTTGGTCTTTGGAAGCTTAAAACAGTTGGAGAGTCATGGTTCTTTACTGTTGTAGTAAATAATTGCGTGTAGTGAGCTTTTCAGAAAATATCATCATTTTGTATCAAGTGATAAACATTAATGTTGAAGAATTTGGTTCCTTCGTTGCTCACACTTATAATAACTTTCGTTATGTCTTATGTTGCTTATCTGCAAGTCAAAGTAACCCCCATCAGAATTAGCAACGCCGTAAGGCTGTTCAAATCATGATAAAAAACTGGGGGTAGGCCCCCAATTTTTTCTTCAATCATAATATAGCGAAAGACGTAGGTATAATCAAAGAGATTGGGATTGGATTTGGATTGGATTGATTGGTATTTTAGCACAGACATAAAAATAAAAAAAAACTGAAAAATCCTTTACCAATGGGATTTGATACGATTAACTTAACAGTTAACTGTACCTTATAATTCATAATGTTATCTTTTTATGATTCTGCCAAAGTGGGCTTTTAGGCCCCCAGCACTGGAATGTCTAAAACATTCAGCATAACAGCTTGTGGTAGACAACTTGTCAGTACGGTTTTTGCGGTTCTTTGTTATGAGTAACTCAGAAAATTATTAATATGGTACAAGAATGAAAATGGACCAAATATTTTGTGATATTTAAATTTTAGTCCTTCGGTACAATTCTAAGGAAAATAGTGAAAAACACCAATATTTGATTATAATTTTATTCATCTAAGAATTTTTCTGCATTCAGTACCGGGCAGCAGCGGGGTTCGTGTGTCTGCTTTCACATTTCCCACTCGCAACGTAAGGCGGGGTACGGTACACCCCCACCGCCCGCTGTGCTCCTGGTACCTACACCCTGCTTTTTATACCTTCCTGCCCGTCGAAAGTAATCAATTTGCGACTTAATTAATTAAGAAAAAAGCTTTGTTGGACGTTTAGTAACATCAAATGACTTGTGTTATTTTTCTTCTGTTTTTTGTTTATTAAATTATGCCTAGATCATTCCTGTTCTTTATTTAGCGAAGCTATTATTAAGTTATTTGTAGAAATGTTATGAAATCGTTTTTAATTTGATCGGGAAAACTGATGAGTCGAAAGTGGGTGAAGTCTGAAGTGGCGGCATCCGTTTGCGAGTGTATAAGGGTGTAGTGGGCGTTAAGAGTCTGAATTTCGATCTGTTCATGATTTGAATTATGTCTCAGTATTTTGATAACTTTTATGGCTTTCCTTCAATTCATTCATATTTCAAATTACCCGGCTTGAAATCGTTATAATAGTCGATCAGTTTTTAACTTTTATGGAACTTTAATCACTGAACAAAATACACGCCGAACATTCCGAATTTGTCATAAATTCGTGATTGTCAAACAAACCGCTAGGTCTGTGAAGTAAAATGCTTATAAAGCTCACTATAACTTTGAAAGGGCCCAGTCAGCGCGCAAACATGTTAATTTACCACTGGATAACGCGACCCAATTCCCCCATCCTAATTCCGTACAGTTTCCACACTAGCAGAGCTACAAATACTTTTCCTTTAGTTTCGTTTCACCCGATATCGTCGTTATCTAGTTAGCCCGGGTCGACGAGGGTCCGAAGGGTCCGGGACTAAGTACCAGGACCGCATAGGTAGGTAGGAGGCTCGCGTGATGCCTGCCCCACACCCGCCAACACTATTTATAAACGTTCGCGATACGCAATGCTAGTGAGGGATTGTGTTCTCGCACGCTGAAACCAATTAGGGCTTATATGATCCTGGTAATGGTATTTTTTCTTCATATTTACTCTTCAATTAATATTTTTCTTTTGTATTTTGTTGCCTAGTTGCGGACAATCCTGTCTTCTCCGTATTCAATAAAAGTAACTTACTGCTGTGACCTATATAGCCATAACCTCGTACCAAATAAGACGCAGTTCTATGTATTTTTGATACAGTTACCGACAAATAGTTTCTTCATTATAAACTTCAAATCCCTTACTTATTTTGGGAAAATATCTAAATTCTTGGAAGTTTTATATGAGGAAAAGCGTGTTATCAATTTAAAAGTACCAACTCCCAACATTACGTTACTCATGTGAACATTAATACGCTTCCATGACAGCTATATTCTTTTGGAACGGATATTGAAGAATTTATTAATTTAATTAACATACAAAAACGACTTGGCCCTCGTTTACCGTCGGATTACTGGAGACTTCATTATGCCCAAAATGTATGAAGATCACAGTTTAATCGGGCAACCGACATTTAAACTTAAAAATATAATGCTGGCATCCTCCACATTTCATACGCCCGCCACCCCTATATAAATTTTACCTTAAAAATCCGCAAATTCGGGGCTCCGGCACGGTCGCCAGACCTTTTCGAAAAGGGTCCTCCGTACCCACCGAACCTACCAAAAGGGATTTGCCTTGGGATCGAGGCATTCGGCCCTACACTTATACAAAATGTCCAATACGAGCCCGCCCCGCGACCCTCGGGGCCCTGGAGGTAGCTGGCCTGTGAGCGTAAACATACAAGTTTGTTGCCTAACCGATGGGGTATTATGTAAGTGGTTGTCAGTTGCTGGACCGCAATCACGACACAATCTTACCAATTCGTTCTATGTAACGTCTTTTTGCAATTTGATTGCGACCTTCTCGGAACTTGATTTATAAGTTTGATTTTATTTTGTTATTGTTCCTTTTTTTTCCTTTTACCAAAGTTGTAATCATCAACGTACTAGCACTACAGTTCATGAAAAAATAGACTTCCAAATAGACAGCTACAATGAACAGTTGCGAGCATTCAAAGAAAATTTAGTCTTATGGTCCGCAAATTACACAATAACGTATCTCCACACACTTATGCCACCCTAAACACCTATTCGAATGAAGTTATGTTCATAGCTTTTCGGCTTATAAACCTAGGACTATTGTGTCTATGCTTATGTACTTAGGTAGAAGGTATTAATTACCTATTGCATGTTACCTTTAGATCTGAGGAAACTGAAAATTGAGTACAAAGGACCAAATGAAATATATTAGTTCCACATATTATCCTAAAAGTGTACTGTTGTCATAATAATACGAAATAATACAACATTCAGTGTAAAAGTCAAAGATAACTAAAGTCAAATTCAGTTTAAATAAGAATTGTCTCAAAAAACTAAAAATTGAGTACAAAAGACGAAATGAAATACATGTTCCGCATTTTGTGCAAAATGTGAACCTTATCATATGTAATTCGAAATAATAGAGCATTCAGTGTAAGTTTCAAAGTCAAGTTGGGTTTTTTCAAACCCTCCAAAAGTACTCAATATATAATATATGTATTTATTGTTACCATATGTAAACCTAGGTGGTAGGTTTTACAGAGAATATGATCATTCTGGATTGTCGGGCACAGCAAAAGTAGGAGAGAGGAAAAGGGCTTTTATTTGACTACTTAGTTATTATAATAAATATTGTAATTATTTTATAAAAACATATAATTTAAAATTTGTCATTTAAATATTCATTGGATATTAGCATTTATATACTTAATAGAAATTGTTCTAATTTACTTATGAATGTATTAATTTTTTGTTATTCTTTAATGATTTCTGGTAATTTATTATATATTTTAATTGACATGACTAAAATTATGTTATTTCAAGTTAAGCAAATAGCAACTTTATTTTAATGGAAATTAAGTTGATTTCAGAGTGACTATTGAAAAATTATTTTTTTTTTTTTGAAGTTGAAGCGTAAACTGCACTTTATTGTGTAGGAATTAAAGGTATTTTTCCATAAACTCATATTTGATTACATTTTTGGCAAAAAGTCGCGAATGCAGATTATGTACTTGTTGAATGCATTTTTTTTTTCAAGACAAAGTCTGTACTAAAAAATCAACTCAACTCGACTGATAATAGAAACGGACGGTTTGTTTATAATATCTTAGTTTTTCTGTAGAATCATCATCATCATTGGCAGCCTTGCTCCACTCACTAATGCCTTGTCCTTTTTGTGCCATGCTTCCCTGGTCTGTGCGAGTCTCATCCAGGATAATTTCTGAAGAATATTCTATATTTTAATCTGCTGTGACTTTGATAATGCGGGGTGTATAATTCATAGGAGTTCTATCAAATCGCAAGTACGAGGTAAAGTGACTTTTATTAAAAGAACTCCTCCTGTATACGCACATGAAATTCTTAACAAATCTATTCGATCCGAAATCTTGACTTTGTAATTAAATTCCAAGATAACTTGATTTAGAGGTTCAGTGGTTTTGTCCTTTTTCCTAGCAAATAGATGTTACATGATTGTATATTTTTTACTTACATACTTTGATTGAGATATTTTAATTAACCATTATGTAAGTACTACATAATTGTTTCTTATTTTCAGGTAAGAAAAATCATGGGCCTACACGTCATGATGTACCAATGCAGGTAAGATTATAATTTGGAAACTATTACGACCAAAAAAGACCAAAAATGACAGAAATTCAATTCGCTGATAGCCATTGACTCGAAATCGCTACAGCTTTTAACTTGGAGGTGAAAAATGTTCAACGCATCGTATGTTTTAAAGACCGTCTTCATTTCCCACGTAATGAATATTGTTGATCTGTCAAAACAAAATGCGTTAAAGTTATTGTGATTTTCAATAAGCCTAGATATTAATGCTTCTGCTTTCTGTTTATTTGGTAACATGATTGTGCAATTTCTACAACTTATTGCTAGGGTCCGCGATACTGAATAAAAGATTTTAATTTCAATGGATTTATACAAAACCTAAATTTTGTGCTTTTCTCAACATTATTCTCTCTCTAGGATTTCTTTAATTTATAAGTCACACCGATAGCAAGTAATTCAAAACATTCAGCAAAACACTAGGCTGTCATAAATAAACAAGAGAGTATCACTAATCTTCAAAATGAAAGTACATCCACAAAAACTGCAGTACCTAAGTAAAAACTGTGAGCAGTATTCGCACAAGCGCCAAGCCGTGCACAGGATGCGTTCTACGTATATATAGGGATGTCGAGAAAAAGTTATAATAACATTAATGTAGGTTCTTTTGACAGCTCGCCGGTCGTCGTTAGCAGCCCTGTGCTCTGTATCTTGTCATAATCTTTTAGGGTTGTGGGTGCGTCGATAGTGTTTTCGTTTGTCGATAAAAATCCCGCGATATCTTTAACTTTATAGGCACTGAAATGTTTATATTAATGTTTTAGCGAAATACTCGAATAGCAGATTAATTATTGTAGTAAAATCTAATAAAGATACTGCCTCAGAATAAGTAATATATTCGAATCTGCAATTCATCATTCATTGGAAATTGGAATAACTCACTGCAGTTTATGAGAAAAGCTCAATAAACTATGAATTAGCTTTCGCGCTTTCACTTCCTATTATAATAATAATAATAATTCATTATGCACGCACTATTGCTTTTCAATAATTTCAGTTATTGTCTCGCGTCATGGAAATTATCATCTTATTCTGAAGATATGATACTTCATATCTTCAGAATAAGATGATAATTTAAATATAAGGTCAGTAACTCAGTAATATGTCGTACAATATATACTATTTCATAAAATATCTGAATAAATAATTCTCAAAAGTTGCTCTTATTTATTTAAAATTCAGCATCACATCTACTTTCGTACAATAATTTCACAAAAAATATCGACTCTATATTATCGACAGAGCACCAGCCCGAGTCACGCCGCATCACTAATTACGGGCGCAGACGGCGGCGCCGGGTCGAGCCAAGGGTACACGGTCCTCTCGACAGAATTTTTTCCCCAACGCACCCCCTACCCCACCGGATGGGGAGGGGCTTCCTGTCCCTCCCGGACCCTTCTTAACATTTCCCTGGCTCGGAGGCACAGAAGGAAGATGCCTCGCTTATATGGAACCCTGGTACCTACCACTCGGGTTATATACTTTTTTAGGGTCGGTCAGACCCTTTGAGGCCTTTCTCACGAGTTAGGGACCTACATATTCCCTTTTCTGGCCCTTGTTGACCTTTGTAGGTTTAGGCCGCGTTGTTTCATCGTTATATTATATAAAAGTTTCAGATTTCTCTTAGTGGGGACGCTGGTGACGGTCGTGTGAATTTTCACTGCTAACTACTATGGAGTTAGGTTTAATTTCGTTCGTAAGTGTCCTCTTTTGAGGTCAGCATACATACTTAGAATCCGACATTGTATTGGAAATTGTACGTGAAACGACTATTTCTCCATTGAATCATTGTGACAACAAAAGATAACATCTCTGTTTACATTTAAACACATCGAAACCAAAGCCAACCTGTTGAGCTTTTAAAAGAAACTTCAATTCATTTAAATTTCGGTCTGTTAACAAAGGAAAGTTTTTTGCTTCTATCTATAATCCATTAAACATACCATAACACCACATCAGCCATACAAAAAAAAAAAAAACTTTTACATTTTTCAAAACGTAACGAGTGTTTTGTTCATTCCGATTTTTCACAGTTTTTCTCTATGCAAGTCACCGGGTTCCATATCTTTAAAGATACCAATATTTTTACCTAACGGTACCAGGCGCACAGTAGACCAAGACGGTGTGCGGTCATTGCTTAATAATTCCTTCAATTTTTTGACAAACGAACACGCTATGGGGGTTCTCGCTTCATTGGTGTGAATTGTGACGTGTCATTGGAAATTGCCGCGAGGGTGCAGTGGCAGTGTCTTCTTCGCTTACGGGTTCGATTCCCGCGTCAAAAATGTGGGTATAAGCTACGAGATAGGAAACTCTTAACGTTGTTATGAATGTGGAGCTTCTATAATTAAACTAATTAGTCTTGTTTCCTTATCTTGTGTTGTCGCTGTTTTGTTTATTATAAAGGCTTTCGGATTCTCGGTATTTTCTCATTCAAGAAATTACTATGGCTTCGATCGCCTAATATATTATTGATATTGCTTAACTAACTCTTAGGACTACTAGCGTGTGCTAGGAGTGAATTTACATAACTTTTTACGCATCGGAATCGAACTGTTAACAAATTATAATATTTAATGATTTAAAAACGTCTACGTATTTTTTTGTTAATTGTTGTTGAACTATTGACCCTCAAAATTCGCATAGAATCTATGACAATTCATAAATTCTATGCGAATTTTAAGCGACAATATGGCGACTAGATGTATAGGAGTCGATACTCGATCGATTAGATTCATATTGTAGACAATTTCAATAACATAACTTAACATAACAAGACGCCTGTATTCCGCAAAGGGTTAGGCAGAGGTGTGCCTTAGTACAGTCCCATGTAATTGGGAGTGGTAAAATTACCACTATTTAAAATATTTTTTATCACATCCTATTCGAAAAGAACTAGTGTATTCTTTGTAAACAGGGACTAAAATAGCTCTTTAATCCGTAGGGGCTAAAGGTGATTTGTATTTGGAATGTGGATATTGTTAGTAAAAGTTCCAATCACCAAAGAGATCAATCACGAACATTGTATGAACAAGTAACAGGCTGTATGATAAAGAAAAATGCGCGTGAGCCAAACAAAAAAAAAGTTTGTGTGAAAAACGCGCGAAAAGCATTCTGCCGTACGTAATTGTTTACTCAAATTAGGATTTTACTTATAGTTTTATAAAAAATGAGTAGGTAAGTCTTCCTCAAGTAATTGTATGTAAATAAATAAACGTACTATTCTTATTCATAAGTTGCACTTACTTATTTTTTTCATAGAGAGTGAGAATGTAGAGTGTCCACCTCGGGAGCAACACTATTTTTTAAGCTCGAGTGACGTACTTTGAATCCCTTGCTGCGATCTGGATTCAAAGAAACACTCTCGCCTTCAAAATGGTTGTTTGCTCCCTTGGCAAACAATACTATTAATACTGTTAATAATACACGTAGGGGTTAATATTAGTGAAAAACCAGCGTTATACATTAGTTAGGGCTTAACCCATAAAACCTCCAAAGCAATATAAATAAAGGTACAAATATCACCCTTTACGCCCATTCTTTTTATGTTTTAATTTCATCGCAATTGTCGACATCTTAATAATGTATCGATGTTTATGTTACAACACTAATGATTTGTTGACATCATAGGGATGCCCTTTGCTCAGCTTTGAATTGTCACAATGGTAACAACAGTAACTTTTAAAAGAGGGTTATGTTTTTGGAAACAAATTTTCGGAATAAAAAAGGATTGATTTGGGAAAAGATTATTGAGAAAATGATTACTCCAGAGTGCTGTTCTAGTATCGATTTATTCGTGTCAGTTTTTCAAATTAAAATGAAAATTAATTTATTTGCTAATGGTACACAATAAGGGGTTTATTTATAAACGTTGCCTAAAGTTAAGAAATGTTTAAACGTCAACCAGGTTAATTAGTAGCCAGTCATTAGCAGGTTATTGTTGTATAAGATTATTATGTGTATTTTATCGAAGGTCTTAGTTGCCTGATAATAAAATGAATATTGGAATGTTATTATTACAATGAATATTATTATTATTTAACTTTAACCAACGTTTGTAAATAAAGGGGTGGATGTCGTATATATAATGTGTAAGATTTTTATAGATATGTGAAATATTATGGGTGATTTTTTTTTAAACGTTACTTCACACTAGGAATTTCTCCTGTGTGTGTGTGTGTGTGTGTGTGTGTGTGTGTGTGTGTGTGTTGTGATTATTTTGGAAATATGTGTAGACTCTGGTACAGTCATATTTTTTCTTCGAGGTGACTTTGCAATCGGGTGCGGGCGACCTTAGTTTTTTTAACAGAGAAAGTTTTCAAGTTTAGCCACTAACATTACTCAAACTCAAAGCATTTATTTCAATTAAACCATTTACAGGCACTTTTGAATAGTCAAGAAGTCGGTCAGTCAGAAAATATGAAGCTAGTTGCCCATTCCAAAGCGTAGGTACCTATGGAGAAGAACGGGCAAGAAACTCCATACCGAAATGGCGGCACGGTATTTGATATAATTTGTGACACATAGTAATGCGTCCGTAATAATCCATATCCAACGTATAATTATTTCATCACCACTGCTCTCAAAACGGCGAAGGAAAACATCGTGAGGAAACCGGCATGTCTGGAAGTAAAAAAATCTAAGACTTGTGACATCTACCAACCCGCACAGGGTCCGAGTGGTAGATTACGGCCCACTCCCCTCTCACAGAGAGGAAGCCTGTTTCCCAGCAGTGGGAACATTATAGGCTGGTTATGGTTAAGCAACGTATAATGTGTCACTCATCGAGTCATCATACATTTTTTAATTTGAGGAACCACATTGTTCTAAATTCAAATTCAACAAAGAGCAAGCGTAAACAATAACAGTCTAATTGCGTAACGCACTCACAATCATGTTGATTTAGTTGCCAAGAGACGAAGCAATGAATCACCGTATTCCACAAAACTAATCAACCATAAACTAGCTTTTAGTAAATATGTAATAGAATCTAACCGACAACCTTATTACGCAACGGTTGAACCGTCAAAAATGAAAGCCATTGCAATTGTGAACGCGTTATGGAATTAGGGTGCGATTCCTTTCTGGAAAGTGGAATAAAGCGGGAAAATTGTAAACTCAGGAAGACAAGTGAGCATACGTTAAGTTTAGTTTGCGTTTAATCTTTTGAACCTTTTCATATTATATAATTTGTTATTATAGTGATAGAATTGTGCAGTGAGTTCAGCTGGTCCTTTGGTACGAGAGTCTATGGTAATGTTGGCCTACTTGAAAAAGTAAAATGAGGTATTATTATAAAAAAATTTATATTAGCTTCCGCTTGCGGCTTCGTCCGCGAGATATGTCGATAAAAACTATCCTATGTCCTTTCCCGGGATGCAATCTATCTCCCTGACAAATTTTATCGAAATCCGTTTAGTGGTTTAGGCGTGAAAAGGTAACATAGAGACAGAAGAGTTACTTTCGAATTTTTAATATTAGTATGGATTAGAGCCAGGTATGTTAGACAATTTTCAAGATATGGAACAAGAAACTGAATGCCATTCATAACAAAGTTCAAATTTCATTACAACCAAAAAGTTATTAGGACCTTTTTGTTACAAATGGTCACTCAAAAATAAACCTAAATTTCTCTAAAGTAGTTAACTGATTAAGTGGCGATGGAATGTAAATTATCTGAGATTATGAACACTGCTTTAGATAAATATTCTAGACATTCGGTTCAGTAATGTTTAAGAATTACGAGTAACTATGTACTTGGTACCGAATAAAGGAGACACATCTCCTGGGTATGCTGTAACCAATTGTGTCATGTCGTTACCAGGCAAACACGACAGGATCAATTTAATTTGGCGGCGTGATTTTATTTACGTTTGTCATTTCGACTCTGAGATTACAAACGAAGTTTGCCAAGTCAGTAAGCGCGCCACCAACTTACTAAGGATTATACTACTTTAATATAGCGCTGCGACCGTGTGTAGCTCCCTTAAGTGCCACTGTCACGAGCCAAAAGGCGAACAAAGTAGCAGAGGCCCCTCCACACGAAGTATAGCCTCCGCGCGCCACGGGGGTAAACTTTGATACCCCAAAACCTTCCACCCTGCTATGCCACCCTAGTACCCGGCCCACCCACAGCGGGGCTTTGAGGACGTCTTTGAGCCGAACTTTAGCGGGAAAACCCCAAAATTCAAGTTGGCCCACGTCCCCGATTACGAGTTAGCGATATCTTTGAAAATTTCTGGTCTCCTGGTACGTTGGGAGGCTTTTTTTTCGAATTTTTCAGAAGCGGGTAGATTGGAAAAGCAGATTTTTTCATAAATTCTTACGTGGTCGTAATTCTTTCTCTGGGATAAATATTTTTCCTGATATCCTTCTATCATTTATTTGTGAGGTGGCTGCCTACCCTATGCAAAAAAAACGGCACGTGTATTGTACACGTGTCGTTTTTTTTGCATTGCCCGTAATCGGTTAATAATAATATTATTACGTTTTAAAAACCCACACATACCTATGTATTTATTTACAATCTATGTATGAATCAAATAAAGAGCAACTTAACAAAAAATGACGACCAAAGGAATATGCGAACTACACGTGCTTTTGAATTAACGAAAACGGAAACGGATTTTCTCAAGAGTGTCAAATAAAAGACATCAACGTGAGTCTTATATATTTTTAAGTTTTTGTTTTTGAATTAAAAGCTGTTGTCATTCAATACTTTTAACATTTTGATGAATTTTGGTTTGTAATGAATATCCAGAAGTTTCTAAAATGGCCGCAATAATCATCTCGGACTCGAGGACCATAAACTTATTTCCACAGTTTTCAGCCATCTGCTGAGAATTACTATTACTTAATTTGGAATCAGCGTACATTCGCTGTGTATAATTATATATATATAGAAAGGGTTGAACTAAACAACTAACAAATTTCCGTTCTTGTAATGGACAGACATTAATCATTGGATTCATCACATTCATTAAAAAAAAAAAAAAATCATGTAGTATTTTGTTGCCTGTGTTTTAATAACCATGGCAGTACAAATGCAATTAGTATTATTAATTCTCTCTAATTTCCACATACCAGGAGTTATTTTCAATTTACTATACCAGAATAACAGAATAAAAAGGAGGTGTAATTAAAACATACAGGCTACCAGGCGTAAGACTGTATATAAATTACCAGGCGCAAAGGACTACGAAATTACCAGGGTAGCAGGAGCTATAGCAGGTATAAACAAGGATAGTATTGCGTGATCGGCGGGTACTAGGCGAAACGTTTATTTCTGGCCGTGATTTTTTGTAGGTGCGGAGTTGAACGCAATGTTTTGTTTTAAAAGGCTCTTTCAGTAATTTCGTTTTCGGAGTTTTAATACTGTTCCATGTTCCATGGTTTCAAGATTAATGCATAGATATATCAAATTATATGTAAAGAGATACATGCTATTTATTCTAGTCATGACATCGGAATCTTTAATTTAGTTTCAAGCTTATGAATTAATTATAAGAAAACCTTATCTCAATCAGCCAGGTTCGTAATTAACTTAATTGTACAGAATAAAAAGATATGTTACTTAATTGTAAACTAGTTTCATTTCATGTTTTTTGTTGTAAAATATTACTTAATTGCAGACAGTTTTAATTGAATATAGAAATGCCCAAGATTATGAGAGGAATAAAAATGTTTTATATGTTGGAAATAGTACAGGAAAGATAATAATTGCTATGCGCTTCTAATGTTCGTTCTTCATACAAAATAATGTTCAGGAAAACTCGATAAAAAACTGTTTTTGTTTAAATTCGAAATCATAATTGCGATATCGAAAATTAAGGACGCTTATAAGGGTTTCTAAAACGATTCCGTCTCGAGTAGAACTAAGATTCGAACTTTGGTCCTTACGCCCGTATCCGTTCTCGCTCGCACCGACATCCTAATTGCGTAACACACTGTTAATGTTAATCTAAATAATTTTGAAGGATATTGCTAATACATTGCTTCATACGTTCGAAACATTTGTCTGCTCAACTACGTGAATAACGCAATGAATGTCGTTGAACTGTCAAAATTACGTGCTATGCCAAAATTGTTACTCGATCAAATCTAATCAAATTTTTCCATCTATTCAAGCTCTATTTTTTTTTAAACAATTCTTGACTACTTAAATCAACAAAGTATTCTTTGATAGTTTGTACAACACTAAAACTTAGTTTGTAAACTTCATCTTAACATTGCTGTAGGCTCAAACCGGGTTAAGAGTCGTGGTTTTAGTACTAAACGCTAGGTTACTTTACATAATTTATAATGAGATATTAAAGGAGTTTTATGGGTGGCCGTAAACGGCAGCTGAAAGGGAAAGGGTTTTTTATTATTTTGGAAATACCTTCAGCCCGGGGGCGCGAAAGCAAAGCTATCTTCAGTTTACGATCCCCCGAGCTCAAGATTGGCTTTACACTTAATGAATATTGGTAATTTTAATTATGAATATCATGGAGCAGTTGCGCTTAAAGATATCGCTCAGATTATTGCAAAAACTGGTCTTTATCGTTGTTCATTCTAAAATATTGGACCGGACCTTAGGACCAATACTTTCACACTATCGAGTGTGCACAAACAAACATAAAGTTTTCTTTTTATAACCGGTACTTAATTTTCTTTGTTTACTTGATCAGAATATCTTGAGGTTACCAGGCTTCCAGCGACCCGCGGGAGGTGCGATTAACTACTTCGTAAATAAGCAAAGTAATACTGGAAGAAGAATTACCGACTGCTCGCCACTGGCCGGGTAAGGCAACCGGATATTTCTTTTAGCTGTCCAAAGAACCCCCCGGTCATAATGCCCTAGTGGGGGCCGCAGGGGGGCAGATATAAAGATACAGGCCCCCCACTTATCCCGGGACCATACCCGGTCCTTTTGCTTTTATAGGGGGTGTGTATAAAACCGAATCGCCCGGTTTTAGCTGTGCTGGAGTGTTACGAGCGGGGCCGGCGGCGGCGGTCGCATTATGCCGACGGAACGAGACTATATCTGATGTGGCTATGGTGCCTCGGTACTTATATACAATGTTTAGACGATGGCTTCGTTCATTTATTAGTCTGGCGTTTCGAACGGTCAATAAAACGTTGAAGGCTCTCTGTAATAAACGGAAATTAGCCAGGAAAAAATGCGCAGGAAATGTAACCTTTTTGTTACATTTGTTGCTTTGTTTATTATCACGGGATAGAACTAATTTTTTTCTCATTCCACTTTAACTTCAATAGGTACTGGATACAAAAGGGAACGATCCTCCATGTAACTGTTTCACTCATTCAATTCAATCGTTCTTCAGATGTTTCGCAGAAATGAGGAACAATTTCAGCAACAGCCTGTATGTTAGGTGTTCCCGAAAATGATTTAATTGATTCGTTTTGAAAATTTATTGGACGGTTTTACGTGATTAAGATTCTTAAAAGGTATGATGGAAACCGCACCCGAATTATTGTACTTAAAGGATATGGCCAGTTATGAACCGAATCTGACATAATTCATTCCTTAACAGGGACTGTTTCACACGTTTCTCTTTGCGGTTAAAATTGCGACGCATCCAAGACTCTTTCGTTTGTTGTTGTCCTGGTTTGTCCAGCACTCGGACCGAAACGTGGGGGAGGCAAGATCCTAGCCTCAAGATATTAATTTCTCTTTATTACCGGGGCGACATGTGCTTATAAGATGAAGGTAACTATGTTGTTTCATTATTCGAATGTCGGAGGGCCCGGGTGGTGGAGTAAGGGGGGTGGAAGCCGTATAAAAACGACAATTTCCTCTAAACGCGCCGCGCCCGCGCCCGCGCCTGTCGCGCCGCGCCCTCCGGTACTAATTAACTGCCACAGCGGTTATGTCACCCTAGTACCCCTGTTTGTAGGGCTGTGTTCAATTTTTTTGTCTGGAAGTTGACAGCTTGACCTTTCCATATAAAATCGAGAATAACAATAATAATGTTGAACCAGGAAGGGTCTTCGTAAAATATGTATGTTTACATTTCAGAGAATGTCATGCTTTGTAATGTTATTTAATAATGTTGTTCTCTTCTATTCCTAGAGCAATATCTGCAGTAATTTGTTTTCTTTTGGGTTTATATTTATCTTTTATCTTGACGCCCACCCTAACCTAGCAATGCGGTTCTTTGGTCCGCTTAGTCTAATGGATAGAATTTGGCCAGTTGCTAGTTGCAGGGCGACTGTTTTAAATGTGCAGCCGTTGTGCCCTTGTGAGTACTCGTCAAAGTTGAATAAGGGATTTTTCTAGCAAAGTGTCAACTGAAAATTATGAATCTACTGCGAACCGCAAGTCGTTCATTGAAACGATGAACTAGTGTAGAATGCATATTCTGAAGTGCATTTACGAAGATAAGTTAAGATGACTTTCTTTTGCATGATGACCTTTACCCATTTTCACTAGCACTTAACTAGGCGACACCAAAAGCGAGCTGTTGGATATTCAAGTTTTGGCGCTGAGCCGCGCGATGAAAAACCAATAGCACCCTTTTATTCAGGCTTTCATTGAAGCGTCGTCTAATGTAAGTGAAAACGGGCATTACTGTTAAAATCGACCTTCAGTGTTGACAATAACAAAAAGAGACAACAATAAAAGTAACTTTACTTGCACATTTGCAAGTTACTGAAATGTCAGTAAAAGATAAAAACACCAGGGTAGCAAGAAATCGGAGAATTCGCTACAATTTATGTTAGTGTGAGGTCGGGAAGGGGACTAGCGGATAAAAATACCGCAGCCTTTGCGCTTTTGGTTCGCTTTTCGATTACTGTTCTTCACTTAGTTTGATTCTGTTCATCCGCCACTGTTAATCTGTTGCATAGGTTTTCGATTGATCGGTGTTTGACACCTATTTTTTTGAAGTGAAAACTTCTTTAAGCGCGTTGGGCATTTTGAAATGGGAAAAACCATCGAAAAAATACACACGTAATTGTTTAAGTTTTCACTTCTGTTGGCACGGCCATGGTCTCTTTTAAAATCCAAAGGTTTGATTCGATAATTGACAGTATATAGTACAAAAACATTATACGCCATTACTAAGCCAAGCATGACACGTGTATACCCATGTTTCGTACAAATAAACTAATGATCTTGTATGCAAGCAAAGTAAAGGTTACTAGGCTCGCACAAGCAAAAGGAGGTCTAAACTCTATTTAGAGAAAAGCTGATGATGATGATAACATTCTATGGGAAGTTATAGAGCCGTGGACACTAGGCCTGGCGAATGACTCGAGACCTTCATACATTCGCATGTCTTCGTCCCGCTATACCTAATCGCTACTGTGGCACATTATAACAAACGACCACTCCAAACTAGACCTTAATGTCCTCACTTAAGGGCGTATAATAGGTTGAACAGCGCAAACCTTAGCAGTCCTTATATGTACCTGTTTAGTAGTTAATTATTATGATCGGTTAGTTATGTGTGCGTTGTGGGTAAACTGCAAATTAGGTCACTTGCAAACATTATGATATTGCTTGTTCCTAAATTGTTTTAGATAAGTTTGGATATTGAAAACATATAAAATCTCGTGTTCTATGATGTAATGTGAAGTAGCTGCGTTTGTTTTTGTGAAGATTTTATTCATT
Organism: Luperina testacea; assembly: GCA_927399505.1. NCBI lineage: Eukaryota > Metazoa > Arthropoda > Insecta > Lepidoptera > Noctuidae > Luperina > Luperina testacea. Next base: position 5,325,989 of record OV656777.1, on the reverse strand, counting down.
TAAAAGATAGTTGAACGTTCAAGTTATGAATAAGTACAATGGTACTTATTGTATGGTAGATAATGATCTAGATAATATAGTATATACATATATATATAGGCAAGCAAGCGATAAGGCAGAACCGTATTCAAAAATCAAATAATAGATTAATCAAATAACAAATGAGATAAAATTATACCTAGACTATGGCTCCATCTGATTTTCATTGTTTCAAAATTTCTCTATTTGTATTTAAGTTTACGATTATTTCATTTTCCCACTGACGTCATTCAATAAGACCATCCGATGCATACCTGCTTCAGTATAGATCAACAACTATGCATCTCGTCTTGGCTATGTATAGCACAGATGTATAACTGTGAAATGCCTAGTCCTGAATTTAGGCTTGAGACTGAGACCAGTGTCGCAGACAGTCGCCGTCTCCCAAATTTAGCTACGTCATACTAAGCTATGCTGTCTTGATAACGCTTAAGTAACGATTTACAGTACCCGGCGATAAATATTGCACATCGACCTTTACTTTTTTTTGTATTTCATACAAAGAATAAAAATAATTATCAAAAGAAGCAAATCATAATTGTTTTAACAGCTCCTAATAGACACCGGACTGTTTGTATTTCGTGCGACGGAGATAACGCTCTACGAAGACGAAATTAGCCGATTGTCTCTTTCCAAAGGTCGATGTGCAATATTTATCGCCGGGTACTGTAGTTAGATGTTTGTGCAACAGGCAGGCAGGAATTCATAGGAAGTTATTTTTACCCGACTACAGCTCAGGAGAGCAGGTGGTGACCCAGTGGTAACGGCTCTGACTTACGAGTCCTGTGTCAAGGGTTCGAACCTAGGCAGACTCTTTACTTTGTGTAAATAATTTTATCACCACTACTCTCAAAACTGTGAAGGAAAACATCTTGAGGAAACGCGCATGTCCTAAAAGCCTAGAAACAAAAATTCAAAGACATGTGACATCTACCTACCCGCACTGGACCCGTGTGGTGGATTATAGCCCACTCCCTCTCACAGAGAGGAGGCCTGTGTCCCAGCAGTGGGAACATGGCTGATTATACCATACTACTACGGCTCAATTAAAGGAAGTTTATGATTTTAACAGGCTATGTGTCTGTTCCCTCATAACTCCTAAACTACTTGTCTTATTTTGACAAATGAGGTTTAATTGAAAGCCTCTTGTTGTTTCGCAGGTTTTAGGCTATGTGACGTCATAAAATATGCTGTTCTGGTAACGCTTAAGTGACGATCTAGATATTTGTGCAACGGGCAGGCATGAATACATAGGAAGTTACTTTTTTAGCAGTGGATATCAGCAAGAATATAGTGACCATTATCATTGACAATCTTTGAAATCCTTGATAACCACTGCAAGAACGGGTTTCCTGTCTTTTATAACAAACTTTCTTGATATATGTCAGTGGAATCTCGAAATAATCAAATGTGGTCCTCCGGTTTTGAAATGCGTTTGCTAACTTTATAGAGGACAGAAGGAAACAGCCAGTAGATAAGTAATTGAATGAGAAAACGGCGAAAAATACAGGAATGTGTGACTCATCGTAAGCCTGTAGCAGAAAACATGCCTCTCCATTTATTTCCTCAGGTATCCACCGCTTAATCGGAACAGACTAAAAAGGAATAAGGATCAAATTACATATGAGATGCAATATAAAAGGGTCCCCAAAAGTGATAAGTAACCAGTGTCGTCGGATATAGTTGAAGTTTTATGAGAAACCGATGGTTGTTTTCGAATGAAATTTTGTTTGTTTTCTATTAATTTAATTAAATTTTGTTATAAAACATCCATCGGTTTCTTACTAAACTTCAACTATATCCGACGATCTTGGTTACTTATCTCCTTTAGAGACCATTATTAGTATCATCATTATGAATATACACCACAAAAAAAAACTGGTATGTGAATAAACAAACAGAACTTCTCTGTTCCTAATATTACCACGATGATAGTATAGACGCAGCTCTAAAAGGTGAAGACATGTATGCGGAGACCCCTGTTTAGAGTGTGTGATACGGAGGGTGCATGGGACGAAATTTTACGAGTTTCCAGACCCGTGCATGAATTACAGATTTTAACTGACCCTTTGATTCCTTTGTGTCGATTTTACTTGGAGTTTTAAGGCGCCATTGTAGATTGCGTGCGCTGTTAGAGCAGTGGTGACCCAGTGGTAACAGCCCCGACTTATGTGTTGTAGGCCGTGGCTTCGAACCCAGAGAGGCGCTTTACTTGGTGCAAATAATTTCATCACCATTGCTCTCATAAACGGTGAAGGAAAACATCGTGATCCTAGAACCAGAAATTCAAAAATATGTGACATCTACTAACCCATACTGGGCCCCCGTGGTAGATTACAGCACACTCCCTCGAAGAGAGGAAGGAGGCCTGTGTCCCAGCAGGTAATGTTCCCTATTATAGGCTGGTTATGTATGATTGCGGAAGATTTCCGCCATTTCACGGACTACTGATACAGTTCTGTAATGGTATGGTGTGATATCTTCTTTTTTTAGGCCTTTATGTGCCGAGTTCAGTTGCATGATAACTGACAAATGCATGTATTGATTGGCCAGTTCCACTCAATTTTGTGGTTCTTGACCATTTCAGACCAATCTACATGGTCTTCACATGAACTGACCAAGATTATGCCTGGACTTTAAAAGATGTTGTGACCTCTGAGTTTATTTCGACCTTTCTTCTCAGAGTAGTCAGAATAGAAAACGCCGAGATCATCTAGATTTAAAAATGTGATTGACGTGTAAAAGTGTTTGTACAAACCGACTTACAGAAATAAAATCATTTATCATTTTCATCAGTAAGGCCTTTTTTGCGGACATCCATTTTTGTCAAACTCCCCTTTGTTATTTCCAGCTGTGTATTACTTTGGGTGTGAACATTGTTCTGTCCATAGCTCAATTACTAACTAAAAAACGGCGAAAATCTCTTCTTCAAGACTTCACACATAAAAACACTGTCATCAAAAATATGTTCGCCAATTGTAGTCATAGCAGTAACCGTGACATTTTCGGTAGTCTACAGACGTATGATATACATAGTTTAATTTCATTTATCATTTGCAAAAGTCTCCAAAATATTTGTTTTCCGAAATAATTCTAAAAGGACCAATTCTAACTCTGCATTTAGCTGTTTCGCAAATTGTCGAAATTCCCTGAGGTATCTGCGACTGAATACAGCTGTGCTCGACATACGTATACAGGATGCGTCTTGCCCTACACACCGACTTGCCCGGGTCATAATAACACGCTAGTTATTGCTATATATATAATGTTTCATATAGCCTTAATGTATTGAGGAGTATTAATATCTAGAACTTTTCTTGAAATATAATTCTGAGAAAAAGTAGTGAGAATCTGCAACCTCTTTTGAAATAGAATATTGTGAGTTCTCTCTAGATTATAACTTAACGTTCGACCTTCATTAGTCGAGAAGACTTTGAAGAACGACATTGAAATCAAAGCTGTAAAGAAATGTGTGGGTGACGGGTAGATAAGATACATGACTGAATTCAATAAATGTACTAAGGTCATAGAAAAAGCAGAGAGGTAGAAAAGAATACAACAAAGAATTCGGTAGATCCAATTCCTCTATAAATGCAAAGTACTTATTAGCAGAACATTGGGTCAGTACTCTGCAAATTCTGCAATCCTTTTCCGCCATTTAAACGCCCGCATATTATAACATATACACGTAACGTATCGCTTCGTGTTTCATGAGTGCCTGGTGCCTCATTCCCATATATACGTAATATACACACATGCAGCCTTTATTTGCATGTATATATATAATCGATTCTGTAGTATATACGCGAGTGTCATTGTGCATGTGTGCGAATTGATTGTATAATTACATCATCATTATCAGTTTATAGTCATGCAACATTGGTTAAATTGATTTCCCTAATTAAGATGAAGCTTGAGGTTAGGATCAAATAAGATCGTGTAGCTACAGTCGACGATGTTGTTTCTATTAAGTTCATAATAAGTGATTCTATGTTCATACTTTGTAGTTAAATAGTACTTTAGGCTCTTGTTTAAAAGCTTTATCACATTGATATTCTACACTAACTTGACTTATCACAGTTTAAATGGCCACTTATTGGCGTGTCTAAGGACCAAAAGTTTGCCTGAAAGTTTGGATGAAGTAAAAGTGAAAATGAATGAAAATTTTGGGAAACTTTTAACCCGATTTTTGTATGTAGCTTTTTTATATCACAATCATGGTTAGTTATGACAAAGAAAAATAATGGGCCTTTCGGTAAATAACTTCCGAACATCATAAGTGAACTTGCGATAACGGATTGATGTGTCCATCACAGAGTTACCATGACTTAGGGCACACTAACAAAAATTGGAAAACATTTTTTACCTATCGATTGTCGTTTCGAGTGTCATTGATGCATTTCGGTACCTCTAGCACGAATATTTGTAGGTTTCGTATCGTAAACGTATCGAGTTGTCGATACGATAACGGAAGAAAACTAATGTCGGAAGCACGAAGCTCTTTCGTAATAGTATCGAGACCTCGATACGATTACGTTAGTGACGTCATGCTAATGTAAGTAAGGATGTACAAAATTGAACGAAAGATCTTAGAAGTGATTGAACGTTTCGTTCAAAAACTATACACGTATTTAGTTATTAGTGATTTCAGGGCCTTTAAAACTTTAAAACTGTTCAAATTTTGATGCAATACGAAGAAACTGCAGTAAAAGTTAATATTAATTTATGATAAATGGTTTATTTATTTAATTTATTATTAAAACTTTGTGTTTAGTGAGACTGTGTTCCTAAACGAACGACGCGTAACACTTGACATTTTTTGACGCCAAGCTCATTCAAGGTTAACTTTGTTTTGATGTGAAGTTTTATTTCTTTGCATCTAAAAGTTTTAAAACATAACTCTCGCAACAATTTATCATTCCAAAATGAGAAAATTAATTAAGTGATTAAATAAAAAAATAATAATTAATACCTAATTAATTTAAAATTATTTTAGTTAATATATTATAGTAGGTTTATGTGAAATAAATCCTGTTTAACGATAAAAAAAAACTAAAACTTAGGTTTTGCTAGAGCATAAAATATTGCCGTGATTTCGAGAAAGTAATTATTGGAATTACCCGACGTTCGGAGTAAGTACTAGGTACACTTACTTTATGTTCCAGGCTGATCCTTTTACTTGACCTTAGACTGGATTTATCTTTTATTTCGCGACATAAAAATACAAAAATGCTTCCTTACTTAGACGAAATCTATTTCTAAATTCTGTGTCGCTTAGGTTTTGTAGGCTAATATTTGCCATTGACATATTTTTTCTGAGAAGAGCTCTCCTTGAGATTTCTCTGTAATCATAATATTTATGTAGTAAATTTATAAACTAACTTGGTTTATATTTATAAAAATATAGTGTTCTAAAATACATCACTCACCTTGTTTCTCTTCGTACATTTCTACTTTCAACAATCAATCGCGCCGCAAGATAATAGTACAATGTACTATGTCGAGGGGTCCTTCTTGTTAATCTAAGCATTTTTTAACAAAATTTATTTACGCAATCACTTAAATTAATATTTTAAGCTTCCAATAAACTCCGACGAAACTTTTCTCACTGCCAAATTTATAGTGAATAAACTTTCGTGAAACTCGCAATCCAGCCTTCGACATTGACGATACTATACGTCATTTTATACCTTCGTGCTAGCTATCTTCATACAAACGGCTCAAGTTTACGTTACGAATTCGATACGAAACTTACTTGAATAGGTTCGTGCTCACAAATTAGTTCAAATTACGCACACCAGGAGGCGCTGTTCATGTTTCCATATAAAATGCTCACGTTAACGATACGAATACTTTTTCGCAAGTTGTTCGTGCTAGGGGTACGGTATGGGGGACAGGGGGCGATGGGGGCCGGCCGGACACGGAGCGAACGCACCTCGTCCACGAACTGACGGACCAGTGTGCGTTGTAACTCCGAGGGGCGAACACGCGCGCCGCGCCCGCACACAACTTACTCGCGAAACACGAACTCCAACTCTCAAATATCACAGATTCCAATCATAAAAAAAATACTACCGTGCAACAAATAGGTTGGTAACCCATTGTGCTTCCTTTGCGTTCCAATTTTTCTATAAAAAAAGTTGCAATCAGACGTTCAGCGCGCGAAGTTTTATCATCTTGACATACTAGTTTTTGCACGAATGCAGGTTTGCATAGACCGTCAGGAATGGACATAGGAACTTGATGAGTAAGTAAGCCTTGGCATTAGTACATGGTGACAGCAAAAAATGCAATTAGTCCATCGTTGGTTCGTGTCGCTAAGTTTCCTTTGTCACGCCAGTTTGAAAAGACAAGGCATTGTTTTAGTGAATTTATTAGCCTAACTGACACTTATGTACCGATTCTTAGATTGTTCTTAGTAATTTCCTACTAGAGGTTTTTTTTTTCTATCCGACGCTTAGTTAGTTTTTATCATCTTTATTTAATACTTAGTTTTACTATTTATGTTATTGTAAATATAAAACAGGATTGCTTCTTATCAACTTCATGCAGATCTAAGGAGTCTGTGTTAAACACTTTCAGCTGCATCTGCAATACACTTGAGAAGTTAGTTTTTATACCAAACTCTCATTATGTATTCTCTATTACACTAGAGTTATTTGATCTCATATAATTTTACCTAACGATACCAGGCTTGCAGACTTGTACAGAATGTACAGAAGTTCTCAATGTGTAGAACGCTGCGAAGTTTGAAAGTAATTTTGGAGTGCAAGCGCGCGTCGAACTAATCAAATCGTTCACGGTCCTTACTTCGCTGATAACACGACCCACCGTGTTATGTTGCTCTAGTAACTGTGCAACTTTTTTTATTGCCGTTTCGTATATTTTCTTACTTCACTTAGGAAAAACAATGGAGTTTTCACGAAACTACGCCTACTTTTCAGGTTTTGCGTCTTTACTGCTTATTTTATAGCAGAGGTAGAGTCACTTTCATATTGTTACTATCGAATATTACAGTCGATTTATAGTTACTTCACATTGCAATAGTTTGACGATCACCAAGGACAATCCTTTACTACTTTTTTATTCAAGCTACTACCTACCATCCCTAAAGAATCCCCGATACTAATTGATACAAGATTAAAGTTACCCAAAGAGCGTCTACGTGTAAAACCGGGTTTTTCCATCTAAGGAATTGTATACCCCGTGAATGAAGTAACAACAATCGCAATATTCATAACAGTCGTATCAAAGGACCAGGTTCGCATTCCACGGCAACGCACCGCATTGCTAAGCACAATACCTATTAAGCCCTACATTGCTGGCTAAACTAGCGTAAACACAGCCAGCATCTCTTTCCGCGTACCCTTTATACCGCAAACCTCCACAGGCATGTAATTAGTATATTTATGAAAAAGGAACGAACCGATGGGTAGGACAATGAGCGTGGGGACCGTTACTCGGGTAATGAGCCCCTCACATTCGACTAGCCGGGATAACGTGTAAGGGCCGTTCGGCCGCCTCTTACACCAACGCGTAACCTCTCGAGCAATTAAGAGCAAAGATATAGAAACAGAATATAAAACTATCGATACAAAATGTAGTAACGGTGTGTGCGTATCCAAAGACCACAAATAAATATATTTGGAATTGGTAAGTCTTAAAGAGCTTAGGCGAAGCCACTGTTTTTGTGTGTTCTAGTTGAAGCGTATCTATTTTATTATTAAAGCAATTATTGACACTACAAGAAGATCATTGATAGGCATGTAATTTGGTCGAATCTAAAGCAAACGCATGAAAAAACAGAAGAAAAATAATTTCATTTTTCATTCATGATCCTTGCACTTACGCATGCCTTTGATGTGAAATCTCTAGCTCTAAACATAACAAAAATATTTTATTTCGTTAATAATTTTACAAAATATTAACGATTTAAATTTTTTAAATAAATTAATTTTTTAAATTTACATTCACACCTCTGTTAGCTTATGGTGAGCAGATACGATCAAGTCAACGATCGCTATAACTACTTGACATTTAAGACACCCTCGCACTTGTACTTCTTGCAAGTTTTTTAAAGTACCTACATACATACGATAATTTAATGTCACGCTTATGATCTGGGATATTATGCGTAGAACTTTAAGTGCCGAAAGATTTGTCACCTACTTGGCAGCGCCTTTTTGTTTTGAATGGAATATATCTTTATTTGAATTGGTCCTTCGGTACGCGCCCGTCTTCGAATTTACATGAGTGGTGAAGTTGTATTTTTAATTCATCTGGGGAATGTATTGCGCCTGATATAATCCGATAGGCTATAAATACATGAAAGCTTTACAGGTGTGTACTGATGGTTAACAAAAGTTATTACCTTTCGTACCTAAACCTTCAAGGATAAAGTCGCGACCGTAACAATGTATTTTCTATCCAATCTAAGTTACATGCCTCTGTGAACGTGGAACCTAATTCGCAAACTAGGCAGTTAATAAAAAAACGTCACGGACTACCGTACCCAAAGCTATTAAAGTGGCCTTGTCGTTATCGCTAAAAAGAAAATAGCTGGCAGTGCACTGACCGCGCGTTAAACGCGTATGGCGTGCGCTTTCCACCTACCGTTGTGTGTCACACGGTGTTCCAATGTTGCGGAATGGTGTGAATTTTGTACTGAGTGTTGCCTTTTTCGATTTTTATGCGTTAACTCCTACGCTATATGAGAACCTGGTATTGATATTGGTGTTCGTCCTTTTTTACCCGACTGCGCCAGAAGGAGGGTTATGTTTTTCGAGAGTATGTTTGATGATGTTAATTCCGATTAAATGAAATACATTGAAAAGTTATTGGTAGTAATTTGCTTTGTTATAATCAAATTAACAACCTATCCCGATGGTCTAGCCATTATTGTCATTCGATAAGATTCGCTAAAGAGAGAATGCTTAAATTACTTCAATATAAGTTTCATCATGATTCATAAAAACACTTTAAAACAATAAAATATAAGAATAAGATTGAATCAAGTAGGCACTCAATATTTTGCCTGGTATAGCCTGACTATACCTTATTTGTTCAAACAGTTTAAAGTTAGAAATAATATTATAATTACGGTGCAAGACGTGGGTGTAAGCTTCGAACAAAATTGCTCACTTAATAAAACATCGAAGCTTTAAAAGGATTTGGAATATTTAGCTATGTTTATATAATTATGGAAGAGTAGTCCTAAATAATACGAATTAGACAAGTTTTTATGTAGAAAAAACTATCCATAACCAAATCGATGGAATATTGGAAATCGATCTTGCCAACGCTGAAACCAGTAATTGTCAGGACTAAACGATTAATCGGTAAACTAAATCGATTGAAATATTACTCGATGCGGATTAAACGTCAGGTTTAAGAATTTCATTCTGAGATATGGATCGCTGCATAAAGCACGTAGAGCCGGTGTCTGCAGATGGAAAATGGCCTATGTTGTTATCGCGAGCAGCATGAGAATGAGACCTCTTTGCGATTTAATCTGCTCAAAGCTCTCCGGTAGCTCTGTACTCCTAATACTTTTTTCTGCAAATTTTGTTTGTGCATTCATTCCTGTTTAGTTAATTAATGAATTGAGATACTTTGATTTCCACATCGGTTGTGGTTTTGCGAACAAAAGGTTGTTTCTTATTATAATTTATTTCTAATCTGTTGAATTCTTTTTTAGTGGCTACTTAGGCAATCATTTCACTAACATCTTCATTATTATCATCTTTAGCAGGTTTATCTACCAACCCGCACTGGGCTTGCGTAGCCCACTCCCTCTCGAAACCCAGTAGTGGGAACATTATACGCTGATTATGCTAGCAGGTATATCTCCTTTCCCGTCAAAATAAGCTACATCTACGTTTCCATCTATATCATCAAAAAGTTAAGCACATGGAAACAGATAAATCTCTCTCCTCACAAATACTTTATTTTGTAGTAAATCTAGTCAACTTTAAAGTTAGGAAGCAGTCGGGTCCAATCCTTTTCCGTTTTTAATTCAGAACCAAATAAAATGTGGGGCAGATCTTGGTCCACTTTTCTAGATATCTGATGGAATAATAAATCAATCGATCTGCCTAGCGTTTTCACAACTATATTGACGTCTGCTTCCAGTCTTAACTAGATTCAGCTGAATACCAATATTTTCCATGAAGCGACTGCCTATCTGACCTTCACAAACCTGTTACTGGGTATCACGATACCACTTGTTGTCAGATTTTTGGGTTTCTGACTACTGATGAATTAATAAATGCAAGAAGTAAATATAAAGTAAATAAAAAAGTATGGTATTTGTAAACCAACAAGTAGCTATGTGAGATAGAACGCTTGAGGTGCTTTGAGATGAATTTGTCGATGTCAATATCACACTTCCTCTTCGCCATTATTGTTTTGTTAAAACACACTGGAAAAATCACTTTTAGTTCGTACCGACGAGAAAAAGGTGTGCAGTGGTAAAGCATTGCAAACGACGCTAAACGGCCAGCATATTGTACCTCATTAACTTGTGAGAATAGAAATAAAAGAAAAACTTTCTGTAAAGGGTTTATATTTTTCTCAGATCTGGATATAGTTTTAAATCTTCTTTGAAAACAGTTTTCTATGATATGAAAGCTTTAAAAGAAACCTTTCTAAGCGAAAGGAAGGTTTGAAAAGTACTTCACTACTTTGAGTTACATTTTTATAAATAGTGTGGGAATATTAGCAACTGTTTACACCGACATGCAACTGTTTTGTAAAATTTTCTGTATAATCACTTGGGGTTGGATTGAAAGCTACTGGCTCTTGAGTGCATAAAACTACACTTTTTATTACCTCTTATACTGGGAAATCTTAATTTTTCCGGAAAATTTTGTCGCTCGCATTATCTCATTTTTTAGCTAATTTGAGTTAGTACATTATTCTATACGTGGTTCTTTACATTTTGCTGCCTTTCAAAATGGTTATATTTTGAGATCCAAATAACATATGTAGTTGTACGACTGAAAAATGTAAAGAATCACGAATGGAGGAGTGTGGTTGTCCTGACTCAGATTTGCAAAAAAATTGAAAAATGAGATAAGAGTTTTAGTCATGCGAGCGACGATATTTGATGATAAATTGACACCCCCAGATGGGCATATTACTAGGTTCTGAAATAATGATCTTGAAAAGAAAATAGAACTGATTTACCTTGGAAAAAGTTTCTCTCACAGAGACGAGTCCTATGTTCCAGCTGCGGTCACATTATAGGCTGTTTATGCTCTTACAATGCGTGCCACGAAAGATGAGACTTGACACACCACGTGGTTTGACTTGCGCAGAACACGATTTTAGGTATCTTTAGCGGTATGAGGTCTGAGTGCGGGACGGGACCGGACGTCATAGGGGCAGCGGAAAGAGCGGGGGAGGCGGGGTCAAGTCTCATCTTTCGTGGCACGCATTGTACCTAGCTTTAACTCATTTACGTTCTCCGTTTCCAAATAAGTTGAAGAGTCTGCAGAACCTGATATAAAATAAAACTGAAATGAAATGAAAGTGAAACGAAATGAAATAACTGTTTATTCTGTAAATAGGATATCGGAACCACTTTTACATGTCACATAATAAAATAAAAATAGTTGAAATTTCTTATTTGACTACGCCTGAGAAGAAATGGAGAAACAAACTCAAGGGTCCGAAGCCTCCATAGAGACTCTTTACAAGTAGACCTTAACGTGGATTTGAATAGAAAAGCCAGTCTAAGCGCATTGGCGTATCCAATTTGCGTATAGCACGTCACCGTCGGGTAGGGTAGTGCCATGCCCATAGTGCACTTACCTCAGTATCCTGACACCTTAGTATTGTTCCGAATTATTGTTCTATAAAGTTTCGTTTCAAACTCAAGCGCAATGTAATGCGTAATAGCTGTTTTTAATACAATCGATTTAGACGGCACGGTTGGCGCAGTGGTTAAGCGATTGATTGCTGCGCTGCGTGTCGCGGGTTCGATTCCCGCACGGAAAAATATTTATATGACCTACAAGTAGTTGTTCCGGGTCTGGCTGTTTGTGTATGTGAGTTTAAATGTTTGTAAATGCACCTACAATACAGGAGAAATTCCTAGTGAGGTGCAACGTTAAAAAAAAAACATTTTCAATGTGTGACTTTGGTATTAATCTGAAATGAGTATTATTTTCATATTCTACTTAACTAGCTGTTGCATTGGTCTACCCATTTGCTAAATTTCATCCAAATCTGTTTAGCCGTTTTACCGTGACAGCGTTACAAACAATCAAACTCACTTTCGCATTTATGATAATTATTTTGGAAGTTAGATTTGTACAACAGTACAGCTATGGATTTGTTGTAATTGAGTTTTTAATGTATACTTTATGGCATGCAACAACATGCATAATGAAAGATGCAAAGCAAGTTTTTGCTCTAAAATGGGTTGACAATGTAGACTTTACAATATTTTTACGAAACCAATCAATCATTCATCATTATCATAAATTATCATAATTTCAAATGAAGAAATGATTATAATCATTATGATTATTGAAGAATTATTATTGAAGAAATGATTATAATAATTTCTGCTATTCCTATATCGTCGGCGGTAGCAATATGTAGGTCTACAGAATAGTCTACTGCACCGTTAAAGAATGTATTAAGGCTTCTTCAAACAGGCGCGACACGCGATAAAATCGCGCGCGACACAAAGGCACCGCAAGTCGCGCGACGAGCGGTGCCTTTGTGTCGCGTGTCGCGTCGCGCCTGTGTGTACGAGCCTTTATTCCCTGTTCCATTCCTATTGAGACCTGCATCCTAATTGCGTACGCTTGCACTTTTGAGCACAATCTGAATCATTGTGCGTGCACTTTTGAGCACAATCTGAATCATTTTGAAGGATATTACTAATACATTGCTTCATATGTTCGAACAATTTGTCTGCTCCACAACGTAAATAACGCAATGAATTTTGTTGAGCTGCCAAGCCATTGCTACTGTTAGTGTGCTACGCAATTACCCCCTGGTTTACAAATAGGATTGTAATGAAACTGGTTTCGTTTCAAATGGTCATTTCATTTCAAAAGCGCCCTTTTCACCCTATTTCTATCGGAACAAAATACTAACAGCTTGGAGTATCAAACAATGAGAGTTCATTGTTAAAGTATTGTGCAAATAGGGAAGGGATGCACCCTCAGCAAAATAGCCTCTTCTCCAAAATGCCTGTTTCAAATGCAGCACTGACCTTACTCAACGTGTGCGTGATTACCTTCAGTTTCTATTTTATCTTGTTCTCTAAACAGGATTGTAATTTTATAGTATGGGTTCAATTTTTCGTTAGTAGCTATTGTGATTTCTTCTTTGTGTATGTTGGTTTTGTCATGATGTAAATTATTGGCTATTTCTAACAAAATAACTAGTGGTGTTTGTCCTATTTCTGAACAATGATCGTCGTTTAATACAAAATTATCTACGCTACAAATGCGGATTGGGGAGTATTTTTTTGTAGTCAACTTTAGTAGTGTTGTAGTGAATCATTGTGTTAGTATTCAGTTACTTGATTTAACTTTTTAATAATTTACGAAGCTGCCGGTTGATTCTGTAAAAATCTCACCGTGAAAACTTAGGTGAAGTGAGTTTGTTTTTGCTAGGAATTGACACTATTGACAGCTCACTCCACGCTCACTTCACCTAAGTTTTCACGGTGAGATGGTTACAGAATCGCACTGCTGTAATGAGTAATTTTACATATAAAAAATAATAAGCTGTTCCGCAACAATAATTAATTAAATTAGTTCTATTTGTTACAAGTCGTAGCAATTATATCGATTGCAATGTGAAGTAACAATAATTGTCCTTCTTCAGGCGCGTCAGCTGATCGTAATTGCAACTTTGAAATATTGGTCCTTTGATACTTTCAAACAGTTAAGTAGACAGGTGACCTTTTCATTTAAAAAAAAACACAATACATACATACACACACATACAATTACTATACATTTATCATAATGTTATTAGGTACTACTTTTCCTTAGCAAAATAGCTACCTGTCGTCTAATTGCAACTTTTATCGAAACATGTCGAAAACTTGGGGAACGCATCCGAAGCATTCCGAAATTTTGTTTCTAGTCAGATTGAGATGGAGTCCATGAACTGATTAAAAGAAGAAATATTAAAACGAAACCAAAGACAAAAGTGCTGTGCGTGACCCGCCAAAAAAACAAGATGGCTGCCAAAAGGAAAGCTGGTGCACTCCTTCAACATGTCCTGCCAAAGGTAACTTTTTAATTATTTTAATAGGATCCCTTACAACAGCCATTACCACAAGACCCCTCCTCTCGTAATGTATGCAAAGGGCACGAGGTCTGTTTGAAACGGTCAAGATAAACATGCCAAGGCTGAGAACAGCGATGGCACTTATAAAACGGCGAGTTCCCGCCATAAGTTTGCAGGCTACTAAAGCGCAGTAAAAATGGTATAATTAAAGGAATTTATAATGACACCCGTGGCGATGTTAACCGACCGATTTGCGGTGTTCGCGGCTTGTGAGGGCTTCTGTTGAGTGGCTGATCATCCGGATGCGGTCGAATAGCAGACGTGGCCGCATCGAAATTGGCGCCAAAGTCAGTTTTCCCGCCGCGGGCGGTTCGCCTTGCAAAATGGCGGAGTTTCAAGTGACACGCGGCAGGCGTTGATGGCATTAGAATGGACATACCCGGCTACTAACAGATTATATTACCATTTAATAGAATATTCCACAGTTGCATATGTTTTTTCTTGGAAATAGATAAGTAATAATTATGGAATTTGAATAAGCGAGATTTTATCCAGCAATTGTTGAAGTAGGTAGGTACTTACTGTTTTTATAGAAACAGAAAAGTCAACTGGATTGCTAAAGTACATATTATGGACTAAGCAGAACAATTTATTTTGTGTGCTATAATCCAAGAAGCTGTGATGTTCTCAATAAAAATCAAAGTTTATAACTAAACATTTTTTCATTATGAAAAAACCACATCAAAATCATAATTATTTTCTATGAAAATAAAGTAAAATTAGTTAAAAACAGGAATATAAAAAATTGGTCCATTTTTGGAACTCTCTAATTAGCAGTCACTGCATTTTGCTTTTATATGTAACACTAAAAATATCATTGTTGTGTATGAAAATAACCAAATAACATATGCTATTGTGACACCAACAATTGAAGACAAAAAAAAGATAAACCTTTCATACATACTTACGAAAACCTCAAACAATCTGTTGACGACGTTAGGTTGTTTATGCGTTGCAGATACTTTTGGGAGATTTTAATAAATGAAATGACGCGACTGTTTGCTATCTCTGTATTGTGGCAACTAACATGCAAAACGATCGGACATACCGCCCACCAAAAGGACCGTGTCCTTTTACAAATACTTACTACTATTGCTACTTTTGTGGCTTAATAACTAACATAACATTTTTTTACATTTCTAAACTGATCAACTCATTATAACAAATCTTTTATGTGGACTGTATGTAACAAAGAAATAATAACAGATTAACTAGTAGTAAATAAGTAAGTAGTAACCTAGGTACATGTCAGTTTATTTCATGTTCATAAGGCAAAGTAAACAGCATGACACATTAAGGTAAGTACCTACTCATCTATTTGTTTGACAACATCATTAGTTATTAGTTGTACATATTATTATAGTTTTAAGCAATAGCATGCAGGAGGTAAGTTACTTATCGTAAACTAGTTTAGGAACTTGAATTATTGAATGGTAAGTATGTATGTGTACATATAACATCTCAGTAGAATTAAGTAGTTAATGTAGTTAGTATAATAAACTTACTTTGAGAATTTAATGAATAGCAATATTTAACATTACGCAAACTTAGACGTAGACTAGGTTGTAGGTATGTAACATAAAAATAGGCAAGTGTGTTAACAAACCTCTTAATAAACTTAGTTTCAAATAGAGTACAATCATTAATTAGGCATCTTTAGGTAGGAATATTAACTTAGATAAAGGTCTTTTTAATTCACTTTGTCCCTTACACTGCACTGTAACCACTCTAACTAAATTGTCTTTTCCAGGATGCAGCGTTTTTATTTTTCCCATAAGCCATCTCGTGGGTGGCAAGTTTTCCTCTTTGATGACCACAACATCTCCCACGGTAGGTGACTGGATAGCTGATTGCCACTTCGTCCGTTGTTGCAGAGTGTGCAGGTACTCTGAATGCCATCTTCGCCAGAAGTCTTGTGTCATTCGCTGTACTAGTTGCCATCTAGTTAAAAGGTTGATGTTAGATTTTTCATAGTTATCATCAGGAACACTGAGTAATGGCTCACCTATCAAAAAGTGCCCAGGTGTGAGTGGTGACATCGTCTCAATTGTGTTGTCTAACTGGCATAATGGACGGGAGTTAAGACAGGCTTCTATTTGTGTTAGCAGTGTCGCCATTTCTTCATAGGTAAGTTTTGTGTCTTTGCTAACCCTTGCTAGATGTCTCTTTGCAGATTGCACTCCAGCTTCCCAGAGGCCCCCACAGTTCGGCATTCGCGGCGGGATAAAATGCCATGTAGTTCCATCGGTTGCTAAGTGTTCGGAAATTTCTTTAGAAATGCTATGTTCACCCACTTTGAAAAGGTCTTTAAGTTCTTTTGCAGCACCAACAAAATTGGTGCCGTTATCGCTGAACAGATGAATACATCGACCTCGACGTGCGACAAATCTCCGAAATGCAGCCAGGAATGCTTGAGAAGTTAAGTCTGTCACAGCTTCTAGGTGTATGGCACGGGTAGCCATACACACAAATAGACAGATGTACCCTTTAGTGGCATGATGCCCTCGCCCCTTTGATGTTCTTATTAATACTGGACCTGCATAGTCAACTCCGCTATTCAAAAAGGCACGCTGTAGACTCACCCTTTCTGCTGGTAATTCACCCATTAACTGGTTGTTTATTTTGCCTTTATTGACTATGCAAACCGTACAATTTCTTATGCACTTTCTTACTGCTGATTTTAAGTTAACTATCCAATAATTACTTCTTAGGTACGTCATCATAACTTGTATACCACCATGTAACGTTTGCTTGTGTGCTTCGTTGATCAACAATGTAGTGATATGTTGATTGCTCGGTATTATTATTGGATGTTTGGTTGTGACTGGCAAATTAGCGTTTTGTAAACGACCTCCTACTCTCAGCAGATTGTTTTTATCTAAAAATGGTGTCAAGCTAATTAGTGAACTTGATTTTCTCACCTTGCCATTTTTCTTAATGTATTCTATATCTCTTTCATACACTGTCTGCTGATAGTAATTTATGCAATTTTGCAAAATTGTATTCATTTCACCAGTAGTTAAATATCTCTCTTTGTTTTTATGGTTTAATAATCTTCGGCAATACGCGAGTACCCTTTTCATTCTAGTCAGATTAGAAAATCTTTCCCAAATTGGTTTTTCTTCATTTTCTTTATTTTTAATTGTGAAAGTACAAGATGTTATTTTTAACTCTAAATCTGTCTCTGTATTTTCTGATTTTCTCAAATGAAATTCCCTTTTTGATAGCCATTCTGGCCCCTTCCACCACATCTTTTCCTTCTTTAGATCTATTAAGAACATTCCTCTGGATGCTATGTCAGCAGGATTTTCTTGTGATACAACATGATGCCACGGTGCGTTGTTTGTATTGTCTTTGATTTCCACCACTCGATTTGCTACAAAAGTCTTCCATTTTTGAGGTTCCCCATGAAGCCACGCCAGTACAATCGTTGAATCTGTCCAGCAGTAGGTTTGATTACAAGGAATTCTCATGGCTGATGTGACTTGTTTTAGAAGCCTTGCAAGCAATAGAGCTCCACATAGCTCAAGACGAGGAAGCGATATTGTTTTTAACGGAGCAACTTTGGTTCTTGATGCAATTAAATTTGTGAATACAGTACCATCCTGTTGTTCCACTCTGCAGTATACAGCGGCTGCATAGGCCCGAGTTGAGGCATCACTAAATCCATGCAGCTGTATTGCTTTTATGTTGCTGCTGTACGAGTGTAACCATCGGTCTAGGGAAATCTGGTTGACATTCTCGAAATCCTTTCTTATCTTCAACCAGTCTGAGGTTAATTCTTCAGATAATGGTTCATCCCATTGTGTGCCAACTAACCATAGTTTTTGAATGAGCATCTTAGCGAGCACAATGCTTGGCGATATCCATCCTAATGGATCGTAAAGTTTTTGTATATCTGATAAAACGTTTCTCTTCGTAATGGTAGATGGAGGTGAAGGGAGACTGATTTTGTAAAGAAATTGATCAGTACCAACATTCCATGCGATACCCAACGCCTTCACAGTACCATCTAGGTTTATATCAAGTTGGATGCTTGAAGAAATGTTGCTTGGATCCATCGACTTTATCAACTCAATGTTGTTAGATGACCACTTCTTCAATTCAAAACCTCCCTTGCTTAGCATAGCCTTGAGTTGATTACTAGCTTCTATGGCTTCTTCAACAGTGTCACAACCCGACATTACGTCATCGACATAGAAATCTGACAAAACAATGTCAGCAGCTATTGGATAGCTATCTCGTTCTTCATGTGCGAGTTGGATCAAGGTCTTCACAGCTAGATAAGGTGCTGAAGTAGTCCCAAAGGTCACGGTAAGTAATCTATAGTCTTTTACTTCTTCATTACTATCATTTCTCCACAGTATTCTTTGAAAATCGGCATCTTCCTTATGTATCATGATCATTCTGTACATCTTTTGTATGTCTGCAGCGAAACAGATGGCGTGCATTCTCCAGCGCATGATTATACAACGTAGGTCTTCTTGGAGCACTGGACCAGGTAAGAGTTCATCATTTAATGATATGCCATTTGATCCTTTACATGATGCGTCGAAAACTATACGGGTTTTCGTGGTTTCTTTTTCTTCACGCAGGACTGGATGATGGGGTAAGTATACTGATTTTCTTAAATATATTTCTTTTTCAGGTACCTCTTCTATATGACCTAAGTTTTTGTAGTCTTCGATAACCTTTTTATATTCCTCTTTCAACTTAGGCTGTTTTTTAAATCTTCTCTCTAATTGTATCAATCTTGTTTTAGCTATGTCTCTTGTATTTCCTTCAGTTGATTGAATACAATTTGTTTTAAACGGTAGTTTCACTATAAATCTTCCTTTGTCATTCCTTGAATATGTGTTCTGATAAATGTCTTCACATATTTGTTCTTCTTTTGTATTCTTTCGCCTTGTAGTAGTATCTATCTCCCAGAGAATTTTTAACATGTTATCGACGTCTACTTGGTGATGCATGACAAAAAATGAATGTTCTTTTTGTGTTGTATTTATTTCTCCAAATAATATCCATCCTAGGGTTGTTTTCTGTGCACATGGAGACCCTGGTGGACCCTTAATTAACTCTTGTTCGACTATTCGTGCATACTCCTTAACACCGAGCAGCAGATCTATCGGGCCTGGGTTATTGTACTCTGGATCAGCAAGATCGAGACCCTCCAGGTGCTGCCAGTTGTGAACAGTCATTGTGTGGTGTGGTATTCTCGTGGTCAGTTGCCTGGACATGACGTAAGCTTCGACGTGCATGTTGAATTCTGGTTTCCTTCGTGATAATATGTTTAGCTGAACCACGTGTTTAATTGGTGCTTGCATAGAACCCACACCTGTTACAGTACCTTCAATTGATTTTCTTTGTAGCTTCAGTAATTGAGTTGCCTTTTCACTTACGAAGCTCGCTTGTGAACCTTGATCTACAAGAACCCTTAACAGTGTCGCATGTCCATCTTTTCCTTTTGCTTTGACTAGTGCAGTTGCTAATAATGCTCTTCCAGATACTCCGATACCAACATGAAGAGTTGTTATGGCCTCCTTGTTGGCTTCTTGTTGAGATGTCGATGGTTGTATTGGTTCTGTCTCTGTGGTATCCTTCGACTTCTCTGATTTGTGAAGTAAGGAATGGTGACGTCTTCTACAAACGCGGCAAGTAACTGGTACCTTGCATTTGTAAACTGAATGACCCGGAAGCAGGCAGTTGAAACAAAGCTGTTTTTCTTTCACATAATTGTTACGTTGTGTAAGATCCATTTTAATAAATTCTTTGCAATGACATAAGGTATGCTTTTCACTACAAAGTGCACAGCTTTTATCTTTAACAACATTTGCGGCATGGTAGGATCGCTCTTTGACTGTACGATCTTTATTAGTTACGGGTTGAATCATTTCCAGTGTTCTAAATTTTGATTCCAAAAATCTTTTTAACTCTTCCCACGATGGCACTTCTTCTGACTTTTCCTTATAAGCAAAGGTTTCCCACTCTTTATGTGACTCCTGGTCCAACTTCTGAATCACCAGAAATATAATTAAAGGATCCCAGGAATCGGTGTTAATTTTCAAGTTTTTTAGGTTATTTATGCACTCTGTCGTAGTATCTAATAAAGTCTTCACACTATTAGCTGTCTGTGTTGTGATTTTCTTTTGATTAAAAAGTCTTTTCAAAACAGAGAACACAATAACACGTTTGTTGCCGTATCTATCTTTTAACAATTGCCATGCTTGAGTGTAATTACTGTCCGTAACTTGAATGTGCCGTAATATTATTTCTGCTTCTCCGGTAACACTAGACTTTAGGTAATGCAGTTTTTGAACGTCACTGATTGAAGTATTTGTATGCACAAGTGATGTAAACATGTCCTGGTATGTGGGCCACTCCTCGTATTGTCCCGAAAAAGTTGGTAATTGTATCCGAGGCAGTTTTACAATCGAACATTGCCCTTGACCACTAAATACTGAAGAGTGTGAGGTTTCCATTGCTGTTTGTCGCTGGTTACTCAACATATCTGTCAAGTCTGCTTGTAGACAAAGGTACAGGTCTTCAATGACAAAATAGTCTTCATTGAGAAAGTAAGAAACTTCTCCACGCTTTTCTCTCGGAGTACACTGTGTTAACATCTCATGAGCTTGTTTAAATGAACTCCAATACTCTTCAATACACTTCACTCTAGCCCTTATGTAACCGTCTGTAAGTCTCACTTTAGGGCATTTTTTTAAGTTCGATTGTGCCTTTTGTATCAATTTTGCCACGTCTTCTAACGTATTCAAATATTTTTGTTGTTCCGAAGTTAACGTAGCCATGATTGTAACTTTCTATTATGTTATCTATCACTTGTGTTATAAACTCAACCACACTGTCCACACTTTTTTTAAAAATCTAACTTCATAAAAAACTGCACAGTTTTGCGTAAACAAGTCGTCTTATCTCTGGAATGCGGCTGCCTTTTGTTCTCAGCTCGCTCGGACTCCGATTCACTAACGACCCACAGATGTGCCAGTAGTAATTATGCGGCTCGATTTGCGACCATATGTTGACGACGTTAGGTTGTTTATGCGTTGCAGATACTTTTGGGAGATTTTAATAAATGAAATGACGCGACTGTTTGCTATCTCTGTATTGTGGCAACTAACATGCAAAACGATCGGACACAATCAATTCGAAAAAAAGTGCTTGTAAAATCTCTCGCGCAACGGTATTAAACGCATTAGACAGATTCACGCTAAGATTTAATAAAATCTCAAAAAAACAGTTCCACTAAATGCTTCTAAAATCTCTCGCGCAACAGTATCAAACGCATTAGACAGATCCACGCTAAGATGTCTCCTTGATCGTCGAGGCGCCCCCGGTCGGCCTTGCATGCTGCCCGTATCTGCCCACCCCGCTATACAGCTATAGAGTGTAGCTAGATCGGTCCTAGCTCATGTAAGTACTTGTAAAGATGCAAGTTGGTTATCACAGTGTTGCTTTTTTAGGAAACATTGATTTAGCGGCACCTGTGTGACTGTCTGTGATTGTGTTATGTCTTTTGTTTTAGCTGTATGTAAAGTGGAATTTGAATCTGCGTGTGATTCTTCACCATCTGTTACTAATATAACTTTATATATTCTTCGAAAATCTATCTATCTAATAATAAAGCTAAAGAGTTTGTTTGTTTGAAAGTGCTCATCTCTGAAACTACCTGTCGGATTTTGCATTAGATGGGAAATTCTTGAGGAATCTTATAGGCTATTCAACATCACGCTAGGACTCTTAGGAGCCAGGCAAAAAGAATGGAAGAACGCGAAAACGAAGTAATACCGCGAGCAGGCGATGTGATGCGACGGGGTGGGTCGTGGAACGAAATTTTACGCGGACGAAGTCGCGGGCAGAAGCTAGTTAAATATAAGGTACGAGCTAATTGGTCACTTGCATAAAGCGTGTACGAAAAGTTTTGTAAGACATGAAATATATATGCATGAGAACAATGTTCAAACAGTGATGATGGTCAGTTAATGAGTCAATAAGCCATGATGATCGTCCTAAATCTGAATGACAGCAATAATTTAAGCACAGCTTTTATACAGCTGTTTTAAGGTAACAACAATTTGTTTTACTGAGGAGATCTCTAATACTCCCCGTGTTAGATATAATTATGATTATCTTTTTGTAATATTCATAATTATTTCTCTATTTCGTCTTATATGTATTCAAGAGCCATTTGGGAAATGACTCATGACATACCATTGATAACTTAAGTTTATAACCAGAAAATTACTTTAGATATAGTTTTTTTTTTGACACAAAACAATATTAGAGGTCCTTATTCAAGGTGAACTTGGCAAGGATCAAAACATTTCGAGTTTAAGTCGTAACGAATACTCATAGATGACTGGCCATCATTGGGTTCTTAGTGTCGCGTAATAGACTACATTTTGCTGGCCTTGGCTTCAAAAACTGCCGGTGCATACTTGGATACCGTTACATCCGATCCATAAATTAGGATTGTCTATATTGGCTATTTCGGACATATTATCAAACAAATTATTGTCACGACCATTTATGTGATCTTAGTAGATATTGCCAAAAGATTGCACATGTTTAATGTAAAAGACTGCACTGCAGCTTGCTTTAAGAATTCCTCATATTTAAGAAAATTAAATAGATTATTATTCTACTTTGTCGATTTAAAACAACAAGTGGAACAATAGATGATGAAGTTAATAATGATCAACCAAATGTTCTGTATTCTGTTGTTCTTTCAATCAGAAACAGTCCAAAGTGATTTTTAGCAAATTCTTATTGATACCGAAATTTATTTATTCTGATTCCTTTAACTAAATATTATGGAACCTCGTCAATGAACGCAGAACGTGTAACGAGTCCAAAGCGTGTAAGTGAATACAATCAAGGAACTAAGCCTTATCTTATGGACCATTTTCTGAAATGGGAGAAAATCAATGGAACTTGGCAAGCCCTCAGAGCCTGTTACTCCATCAGCCAAGATTCAGTCAGGATTAGACCATTAACTGTCAAGATGTAGATACCGCTGCACAAACAGTAGCTTTGGTACAAAACCATGCAGTTTTAGACAATTTAGAGAAACTGGTTATTGTTATGTCCAGTTAGACATTGACAACTTACGCACAATTGTATTGTTACATCCAATTAAGGAAAGGGCATTTTAAACATTTCGAACGACTAAAATTGCGATATTAGGGATCGTTGTGTACCTTATACTCAAAATGTGTTGTTATTTCTGCAAGAGGTTTCAGATGTGGTTTGGCATCGTCTGCTAGAAGGCATGCGTTTGATCAAAATATAGCATGTAATTCTAATATTGATAGAATGTTAAAACCCACCCAATTTAAACTCACTGCTTTAAATATTGCTCTTAAGAAAACACCTGCAACCTTTCATATTAAAAAGACGGAAGGAGAATCCTACTTTATTTTATAGTAGCAGGACTTGCCCTTATAAATTTCACAGATCCTTTATTTTACGGACCCGAGGATCCCACAAAACCAATTAAAAGATGACCTTTCTTAAATATTTAAACTCCTTTAAGACCTCGTTGGTACCAAGGCGTCATAAGACCGAGGCTCTGTCCGTTGAGACGGCGCGTACATTATTCAACGCGCGCTCCCGCGTTCGCCTGCATTCCGTATAGCTAGCCGCATTGTTTGCATGTCCACCTGATATCCATGCAAGACTTGCTGCCTAAACTTTGCACATGAATTCAAGAATAACCGGACATAGTAGTATACTTCGTATGTATATGACGCATAATTTAATTGATAACTAAGGTAAACACGGTGTTGAACGTCGTGTGCGTGTCACTTTATCGTATTGTAAGTGCATCTAACAGTGGTGGGCTATCGGGTTACCAATAATAATGTTGCTTGTGCAGAACGTGTATGGAAAACAGGTCGAATAGTATGGGAGGACGTAGACTAGTAATTGTTTGTAGCGAAGTAATGCTTTTGAAAAAGTCAAGGCACAGCAAGGCTACCATCTAAAGCCAGAAACTTAAACAGAACAAAATAACAGAACATAATAATTGTAGTGCTACGACGAATCTTTCGCAGTGGAAGAATTACATATTTTGGTAAAGGATAGAAGAAAAACGTTCTAATATGAACATTGACCGATAAAAAAAAATGGTCTCTTTGGTCCTATTGGTAAAATTTTGTTGACTTGTAAAAATGACCCTGATGTAACCCTAATTTTGTGTTCAAACCTATGCGTCATTATGATTTGTAACTAATATTTGTTATGAATATTCTTTGTTGAGTTCACTCAATTGTCTGTTTTCTTTGTGCAAATGTAAAGTAATCAAAATATTTTCTTCAGTATTTAGGTCATTGTTTTATTAGCATTTTTATTTGTTATTCGAGTAAGCCGATGTGAAATTGAGTTCTCATTAATTTGATAGTTTGTATTTAAATTATGTTTCTGTAGGAGTTAGATTTTTATAATGTGGAATTTAGGATGATGATACAAATGTGCACTAACTTTTCTGACTTCTAAAGTTAAATACCTGTTTTATTTTGTAAATGGGAAAGGACCAAAGGACCAAATTAAGTTTTCCATAAACATTATGTGTTAGATGTTAATCGAGTTGCACAATGTAGTTGCACAATGTGACACAGTGCTAGGTCATGTCCAAACCACTAGTAAACCTAATTATAAGCCTTGAACGTATGAACACTAAGGAGTAGCTGAGTATTATTTCATTTATCTCAGAACAAAGGGAGAGCAACTCCATAATAAACCCCAAAAATTACCAAAATAAGCAGCTTAGTCCAACAGATCACACTAACAATAAAAAGTCGCCTCAGACATCAAGGAAGCCGCCACTAATTTCATTTTCACCCTCAATTTATATCTGTCACTTTTGGTACCGTGGACTGTGCGCGTAAAAATATTGTTTTTACTTATCCCCGAAGGGAGGGATGGGGTGTAAGGGGGCGTAATTACTTGAGCAGCCAGACGCTACGAGACGGTCCGTGGGGGTTGGAATTACTACGGAGCTGCGGAGGTTTGCCCGCAAGCCGCCTCTTTTTGTAGGTGACGCCGAGAATTTTTCTTAATCCGCTATGTATGGCTGACTAGGGGATCTTTGTGTGTTTTTTCTGCTTTTGCTTCTACATACAGCTTTATTGATTTTGCAGAAAACGAGTAAAACTATGCGCTGAATATGCAGATTGAATACATTATACCAGGGTGATATGAGTTAGAAAAGTTTGTTTTATCACTTCTCTTCACAAGGTGATGTTGGGTAGAATGGTCCGTAGGAGGTAATTTGTCACTGGTTGTTAAACTGCGTCTAACGGTGATTGCATACAGGACGATAAAGCCGGCGACACATCTCCCAATCTATTGTTAACGAGATCGTGAGATGAATCCGAATATGAAAGTCCGAAAGGACGTTTTGATGCACACGTAAACGTAAAGCTATTTGATGATTTTGATACCGTCAGTATATGTGCCTTTATGCGTGTAACCGGTAATGACTGTTTTATGTAAGTATTGAAGATTTTTATTACGTTTGGATCAAAGGACCAAATATTAAATACCAGCCCTAAAACATATTATCCTTAACATATTAAGTTAAACCTTAGTCACTCAAGTAGAGGTAGCCTGCAAGGTTACTTTGTGGTTAACTTGAATCTAAAGCCTAGTCTAAGATGAGAATATCTTAAGCTAATATACCGTTTGTATTCTTGAGGCGTATAGAACATTTCCTTGACATGCTCTATGCTAGCTTCTAAAATACTTGCAACTGTTGTAACTTTATCACTAGGTGGACACACTGGACACTTAGACATAGTTATTGTGGAACTATTAGCTAAAATTAGAACGGCATAGGTAAGGCTGTGTTCCGTACCGAACGTCCACTTAGTGTCAAAATTATGTTAAGAGTCATTTGAAATGCGCTCGTGACCTTCATAATTATCACTATCTAATTTTCTTCTCGTCTTTTCGTCTATTACAATCATTATTATATAACTGTTAGCCAATAATGATGATGACGTTGATAGCCAATGAGCAATCAAAGAGAGAAGCATAATTATGGCTTTCGTTTTTGGCAGCTCAGTGTCTCGTTGTAGAATTTGTCCTGAATCAATCGCGTCTCAAAGCTGTCATTCTCATCTTTGACGGTCGTTCTGGGTACTCAGAATCCCGAAAATCCGACCACCAGTCTTATCAAGGGGTATCTTGTTACCTTGTAACTGGGTTGTGGAGGTCAGATAGGTAGTCATGTACCATGTAAAAATAAACTAGCTTAGTATTCGGCTGCATCTGGTTGAATTGGAAGACGACCCCAACATAGTTGGGATAAATCTAGACAGATTGATTGATCGATAGGCACATATCTCACATGCACAAACACCTGGACCATGTTGGCTAGGCATATTTGTTTATTGAGGTGACGCGATGTTGACTAGGACAACAGTTATCTTTGACCAACAACCACAATAGGTACAGAAAGTTTTAACAAAATGATCAGTAAGTTTCTGAATTACATAAAAAAAAAAACAGTGTGCCGTTGGGGGACCCCCGTCAGGAACTACAGGCGACAAAGTAGTAAGCATTTTAATACGCGTTTTTAATACAGAGCCATCTAGGATAAGTTTTTATAAGCTCTCATGAAGTTATTGTTGTATTATTTACGTATGGGAGCTTATATTGATAATGATATTGGCTTCAGCATTCTCGAAAACCATGAAGACGACATCGATGAAAAAAAAATTTTCGCAACTGCCATCTTGGATTTTCATTTTGATCTCACTATTTTCTTCAGCACCTCGAAAACCATGCAAACTATCTCTCTCTCTCTCAGATTGAAAGTAGCATGGGGGGGCATAACGCTTTTTCGTTACGTGACGATTTCTAACAGCTTACTCCTACCGCAACGGCGCAAGCCGCGTTAAAGAACTTCGTTCCAACAACACAGTAGGTGCAGATTTCAACGGATTATGTAAAGATCACGTTATTATGGGAAACCCAGCTGCTTTTCTAGATCAATAAAAACTTTTGTGTGTTTATCTTTGAACTCTCTCTTTTCATGGCAACAAACAAGCATCCATCTAAAGGTTAGATAGAAATATTTGCTGGACTAAAGTGACTCTTTTTGTCTGTCTACTTGTAAAGATTTACATTCCAATTCATTTAAATGCTTGAAAGAAAGGCATCTTGGTATCTGAAGAAAGAACTTTATCCCAATTAATTTGGGGTTTGCGCAACATATCTACCTCTTACGTACATTTTCTATCTGCCGTCATTTCGGTATTCACATTCACCCCTTTTCTAGCCATATCATCTTGCCCACTATGCATCTCATCTAGTGTCTCCCCCTGATCTCTAAAGTCATCACAATCATGCTGAAAATGGTCGTCGGACACCTGAATACTAAATTAAGCGTACCTAATTGAGATGTGTACTATAATACGGCTGCAGTATAGTCCGCTCGGTTCGGACCTCAATCGATACAGTAAAAATAGTTGCAGTGAATGTTGGCGCCGGTCTATCTGGCACAGCCATTTTCTGTGATAATCCGTTTATAAATTGACAGGAGATATTTTATGTCTTTTTTCTTTAGATGAGGAAAATATAAAACCGCTATGCTTGTGACTTGCGAGGTTAACTGATGATATCTTACGATTCAGTCGTAACATTAAGGCCTGTTTGGTTAGTGGCATACGTCTGAAAAGGCAATCGACTATCGTGTGTCAAAAAGCCTACTTCTAAAAGGAAGTAATGGGGACTTCTGGTGGTCCTTTTGTTCGTGGTTTGGAAGGGAGTTGAAGTGTGATATCTTCAGCTAAGACACTAGATTTCAGATACAGCTTGATGCTACCCTTATCATTGATTTGTAAATAATATTACTTGTCAGGGTAGTTAGCTTTCGGTTATGTGTCTCCGATATAATGTCTTTCATATGTTGAGATGTAACCAAAACTGCTATTTACATTATAGCAAGATATAACAGTAAATTTAAACGCGTTTATAAATCTCGGGGAGCAGCACGCGGTGGCGGCACGCACTCCGACGTAGGTATCCATTTAGTGCCTTCGCTCGCTCAGTTTATCACACTTCAAAGAGCACGGGTAAGCGTCGACTTGTAACCGCGTCTCCCCAGCGATACCCCTGTAACTAGGAAGCCGCTTTGTGAAATTCGCGATGCTTTTCGACGGAGACGCGACCCCCATTCGGTTTTTCGAGGTCGGCCCGCTTCCCCCTCACATAATGCGAGTATCTGCGTCTACCTCCACAGCCCCTTTGCTACTCTGGTACTTATCACGCGGTAACAACGCGGTTTCTGCACCTATTTTCTCACTAAACTCTGAGTGAATGTGGGTGTTTAATTATTTATTCAATCTGTTAGAGGATTTTTCACATGCCGGTTTCCACCATTTTAGTTTTAATCGCATTAGCGTGTGGTAATGGTATTTTGATGTGTACTCAGTAACTGCCTACTTAGGTTGCTTGTTGTGTTAGTCATCGAGAAATTTGATGATAAATTATTTATTGCCTGTTATTGTAATGAAACATACTTTCGATTTAAAACTTTGTTTCGAATACGAAGTTTTATCGTCGTAAGCAGTTTTAACTTTGGCCGCATTTTCTTTTAAGCATCTACTGTAAAATTGAACGTACATCCTAATAACTGAGAAAATGTGTTTCACGTACTTCAATCTTCATTTATCAAACTATATTGAGGGGTTGCATCCAGATTTGAAATGGCCCGTGGCTACGCCACACCCCATCTAAAGACCTTTACTGATGAAACGCACCCCTGTGCTCTGTAGCATGAAAAATATTCCCAAAGTTTTCTTCAGAATTTCTTCAACATATAATTTTTGCTTGAACTGCACTCTTACAAAAATAATTGTTTGCCTATGTTTTTCGTTTTTATTCTGTAACACAAAGGGCTTTATACTGTTGTAGAACAAATAACAAAGTTACACTGTACTTTTGTGTGCTAACTAGGAATATAGTCTGCTGTATATTTCGGAGTACTAAACGCGACCCTCGTTACGAATACGAATGACTGAAAAAAACAATTGTGAGAGTACATCAATTCCATCAATCCAAAATTAAAGTGCTGGGCACTTGTTGATGTAACATTTTCTATAAGTTTCAATTATTGGTCTATTTACTTCCGACGATAAAGGACGCTGAAAAAAGACATACTATTTTGAGTTGGATTTGACATTTTATGTGGCTCTAGTGCCGAACAGAAAAAACGCAATCCTGCTTCCTGTCATCATGTCAATCTGTTTGTCTATCTGTCCATCCATATGTCCGAAGTCGGAACCTTTTGACTGGCATCTTCAACTTTTCAACTATCAATCTTAAAAATCCGACACTAGACAAGCGCTTTCAATCGACCAAAAACGAAGGGACTTGCAATTAGTTATTGGTCCTTCGAGCCGGATTGATTTATAGTCAACAAGAGTGCTTCATCACCTATCAAACATAGCTGTCAAAAACTGCTTTCGACATTTTTGAAATATAAGGAAAACTATTCAACAGTTTAATAAATATTCACCGTGAATGTGATATTGCTTCACTTTCGTCTCTCTGTTCAATATTCTTTCGCAATCTTTCGTATATCGTTCGTAAGTACCCTTACGTTACATGTACGCACTATGTACTCATATTGAGCAGCTAAATTGATGACATTTTGCTTATTATATATGATTGTATATTGATGATATTATTTTGCTTATTTTATATTATTGCTATTCGCTTACGAGTCGTTTCATTTACTAATCGTTATTATAGGATTGGTGTATTGGAAAGAATCTAAGTGGTTTGTTGTTAATGCTAAGCTAAGTAGGAATTAAGGGAAGATAAGTGCTAGTTTCAACTAGCAAGGAGCCCGAACGTAAATTTGTTTGGATCTATCATCTGTAGCAAATACAAAAATGACTGCTTTGTCAGTTGGCATAATATAATTCTAAACTAATATTATAAAGAAATTTTCTTTTTTGTTTGTTTGTTTATTAGACTCACGCTAAAACGGCTGAACGGGCTTGGATGTGGGACATGGGTAGACCATGTTTTTTTTTTTCATTCTCATGGGATCTAGACTTGTGCGGGTAACACCGCGGGGCGCAGCTAAAGATATAATGAAAAGACAAGGCAATGTGTTAAGCCAAGTTACAGATACAGCGCTGGCATTCCCATAACTTAAACGACGGACACTTCTTTTACATATAATTAAAAAAAAACTTCTACTGTTTCTGTATGGGTTTGTATTTAGCCAAAAAAGAATCAGCAATGTTGATTTTACTCATATATTTGGATTTAAAATAAGTTATCTTATCCACAAACATTCCTGTTCCGAGAAGGTTTTTTTTTTTATTTTTTTTATTTGAAATGGGTTTGCTCTTGACTCTAGTAATTGAAGGTACAGTATTCTGGTAATTTCATCAAGACTTTTTACCAAACACTCATGAAATCATAGAGATCATGAAGAGAATAAGGTCTCATAAATCTCCTGTGAGATTCGGACGTAAATCCCTTCATCTGGACAAGCCGTAAGCCATTGTGTGTCTACCTAAAGGTACTGCTAGTACGTGGCATGCGCGCCTGTATATCAGCATCTAGGGAGATTAAATCATGATATGCTGCATTTTTGGTGCTTAAGGCGATTGGGACATTGCTGCGTTTCACGCAGCGGTGTGCGGGAAACGGAGCAAGATTCTATGCGCGTGAGTGCGTTTTTTATTGAATTTGTATGTAAAAAATCACGCGCGTGGGTGCGTTATCTGCGCCCCGCTGCGTGATGCGGTGCAGTGTGCGAATCGCCTAACTGTCGTGGCATCTTTAAAGCGATCTTTAGTTTAAAGAGCGAATTGTAGTGACTCCATGCCACTGAAGTACTTTTCGCCGCGCGTATGGCAATCAGAGTTGTCACTCTTGGCTAAGCTATTTTAAAGCACACCCTATCTAATACAAGTCCCCTTGTATCAAGCGGCGAATCGTACTGCCTTGGGCAATCTTTTCCAATTTATGATTTTGCTCCGGTTCGATTCACGTTCATTTTTTAAATCACTTAGTAACAGTAGGTATTGCTCGAATAAAGTATGTATTTGTTTTATCATCAAATCATTGAACATCATTGTGTCGTTTAAGATGCTATGAAAAATCTTATAAAGATTGGACTTTCTTTCAGTTTACCATGGGAGGTGGTTATAGGCACATCCATATCCACCGTTTATTCAACAGTAAAAAAATATGGTACGGAATTATGGACGGATATTGAGGACGTCATACAGCTTTGAACTAGAAATTATACATACGATCACCAATTCGTTTGCCAGTAGCATTGTTAACCATCACTTCTTTGTTGTGGCCTATTTGGATGATTTTCTTTTGCAGTGAACCTCAAACGGATATTCAAAATAGTTAGGGAACAAAGAACGCTTTCTTTAGGAGTGAAAGAACGCTTTTTTAGGGAGTGGAAGAAGTAATAAGTTTTCAACACCGACCAACGCATTACAGTTGTGGTACAACAGAACTTTACGGAATAGCGTGGACAGAGGCGATTGGTGGATACTTTGTTCTACGTGTTCACTGTTCGCGATGATAAATTATAAATGATGGGAACTCAAATGACTGTGACAGTCCTTGTACAATTACCTATAATGTGTTCCTCCATTGTTTTGGGTGTTCGCTCTAGTTCGTTGTTCGCCTGAATTTTTGCCATCGGCCCCATGTAATCGTCATTGTGTCCGATGACAGGTAGCGTCCGGCCCGGTAAATCAATGCCCGTTATGTACAACAGTCATCGCTTATGTGCTTATGTATTCCTGGTATATAGGCAACGTATGTATTGGTATAGTGGATACGCGTGTACGTAGATAATCTCGTCATAGCTCGCACCCGTTATGGTATTACTGTGTGTGGGCGATGGGGGGCCCAGGGGGTGAGAGGGGGTGCGCGAGCCCGCGAGTGCCGCAGGGGGCGCTGTCCGCTTTAAAAATACTAGGGCGCAAGCGGCGGGCGAAACTACCGAGCAAGCAGAATGCTAAAGGAAGCCGTTTATTTTGAAAGACCGAAGACTTTCAACTCGCCTCTGCGCTCCTGGCAGAGACGGGTAAAAAGTTGTAAGGATGGCGAATAAAAAAAAGCGGACCCCGTTGTAGCTATTAGCTGCGCTTGCAGAAATGTTTTTGGCTCATGAAACCGGCTGTTTAAAGGAGTGTTTGCGCATGAAAAGTTAATCCTTTAAGCAATCTCCAGAATTGATAAACTTGCTCGTCTCTGAGGGTAATTGGCTAACAATTTTGTTTGCGCAAACTTTTGTCACAAGTAAAATTTCACATAAACCAAACCCAAGTAGGGCCGTATATAAAAACTTTTTTGTTCTCAAACTTGTTGGAGCCATAGGTCAAATCAGCCATAACCTACCTAAATCACAATCAATATACGTCCAACAAAAATATGGTAGTGGAACCACGGTAAGTAAGGATGTGGTCGGCTCATTATCGATAATCACGGCATCGTGTTTAACGGCCTTTGACGTTCGAAAAGCTCGAAATTTGTATTTTGTTCGTATTTTCATAATTGGGCGGGTGGGGGGAGGGGTGAGTGGTGGCGCCGCGGGCGTCATCGGCCCCCTTCGCGTGGGTATTTAATGATTATACGCTGACTGCCACCTGATTGCTGGCACTCCGACGCGCTATCGATGATTACTTGTTATCGATGAATTGATTGCTAGTGGACTCGAAGTGATTCTGATGTTTGGTGATAGATAATGACTGGGTGAAGAAATGGATTGTCCTTTGGGGTTTGTTGGGGGTTTTGGTAAAAGAAAAGTAAACATTATAGATACAATTATCTTCCGATAAGCCGAAGGGAACAAGCTGTTACGATTTTATGGTATTTTTATCTGGCTGCTTGTCTATTATGCCTTGAGACTAATTCTAAAAGAATAATTTGCTTTCTAGTACAATGTTTACATTGTTCAAAGTTCGAGATATCATTATATTATATCATTAACTTAGCCTATCTAAAGCAGTTATAACGTCTCCTACAACTCCACGAACCTTAACGTTACCAAAACTTTTCGTCTCTAGAAAACAATGTTCTAGGATAGTTTCTATCGACTATCGATAACCGCGATGGTGTCGCAGCAGTGTCGCAGCGCGATCACTCGCGGGGTGGCAAGCACTACACGGTAACACGCGGAGTGCGAGCGGGGGCAGGGGCCGAGGGGGGCACACCGCAGTACATAGCCCATGTATCAGTACATACCAGGCCCTCAGCATATAACCGCTGCTGGATTCCCGAAATTTTGCAGTTATTTTGTATGGAAAACTAGGTTATTCCACGATTTATTCGTCTATCGGCAGATGACCGGCCTCCCCTCCGCAGTTTATTTCATGGATATTTATTATGGATCTATGACCAGCTTTTTTGTTCAAATCAAAGCTCCAAGGAAAAGCATCACGCCTAAATTGTGTTCAAGAAAGAATTTTCACTTGTCTAAAAACTCTTTGACCAACTTTTCTTTTGTTAATGCACCAGAAAAGTTTACAAGTTAACCGCTGTCAAAGTTTATGCTTACTTAAATAAATTAAGGCACGGGTGCCTCCTACATGCCGCCTCAAGAGGTAAATAAACGTATTCCTTAGATGCCTAACAAAGCCACCATTAAGAATCAGTTAGGACGCTCGTTAAATGATCTAACTACACAAGTTAACCTTTAGCTTAATGACATGTTTGCACTAACTACGTAAGTGTACTTAGATATTATGTATGCACGCACCACTGCACCTTATCTGTCATTGAGGTGTAATTAATTACAGACTAAATTGCAATGGTATCAACCTAACTATACTAGGCACACATAACGCGAAGGGTCAACGGATATTTAGTGTCCGCATAGCAGATGCGGTCCTTGGCCACCGCCCTGAAGACGGTCGATATCTAGCTTGTCACCCCACCTAACTCCAAACTGCCTATGTACACCTGGTACTTAGACGACTTAAGTAGTTGTGCCTACCGCGCCATAATTGTCATTGAATACATAATTTCAAAGCTTAAAACCCAAAGTGCGACTCGAGATACAATTAAACATAATTATAATCAGGTGTCACTTAGTTATACAATCAAAATACTTAAATGTGGGTTAGCAATTTATGATTTGAATAAATTATGTTATAAACAGTCCAATTGTGCGAATTCCGCAGACAGAATAATAAACATAAAGCAAACGGCGTTCGAGTTTAATGCGCAAATCAAATCATTATAAATGCAAATCAAAGAAACAAATGTCAAATCATCATTAAATCCTGAACCCCTCTAATCTACAACACATTAATAAAAGTGGGAAGGAAACACTCCGACAACGTACAATTTACAAGCAAACATCATAACATAACACATTCAATATTTTCAAGTTAACTTTTCCGCGCGAAAACTTTGTACAAGTGTGGCTGTGAATTGATGACGCTTTGCATGGGATAGCTACCACTTGTTGAATGAAAATCTTCGTGTGTTTTCGTAAGTTTACGCCGACGTCATCTGTTACAAAAGCGGAAAAATGCTGCTGCGCGCCATTCAAAGGCATTTTTTGTGAAGTTTTATTCGAGTTCGCGAGTGGTCATGATTCATTTGAAGTATTTGTTGTTACGTTATTTTCTATTGAATCTGAGTGGTTCCTAGGTAGTTTTGTATTGTGGTCGAAAATTAGATACAAAAATGATATCTATGAAAACATCAAGTTAACTTATTTTTGTTCGTATGTTTAAAATTTTTCATGCCATGCAATACAAACCATTAACGATGCATATTCGTGTCGGTTATACTGTACAACGTCACGTCCATTTCCAAACAAAATGTTAGCATATTCAAAATTTTGTTACGACTAAACTAAAATTTTAACCCGATCTAAACATTCACCAACATTTTAGCGGCCAGTTACACGCCCCTATGCTATGTGTGCGTTAGAACGGCAGGACTATTTACGAAGGTTTCGGTACTCGGGTAATTTACAGCAAAGTGTTGCAATTCTTTTGAGTATTTATAGGATACTTCTTCAAACTGTTTGTCGCTCGGTATTTTAATTTCTTTGCGACATTTGTATTCTTTCTTTAAATTATTTTTGTTTTCTCGGCGGGGATGAATAATGAAGGATCCCATAGCAAACGGGGTTTGCCTAAGAAATGGAACTTGCGATATAAGTATAGCAAGTTCGATTTCTCTAATAAAATTAATGATTCTGGATAATGTTAATAGGAAAACTATGTTATTTAATAAATACCTACTCATGTCCTCTGTGAAGATATTTTTACTATGGTGTGTAAAATAATGCAGGAAACCTATAATTAAGTCCTGCACCTGGACACTTATATATTGAATAACATGTGCATAGAAGAGATAAACAGTAGGTCTGTTTTAATTCGAAAATCGCATTTGCATTAAACGGTTCAGTAATTTCAACAACAGAATTTCGCAAAGCATTTTTTTTTGCGTTTGATAACAGATTCGAGAATCAAAACTAAAGTAAAGTGTTATGTTTATCATGGAATTAAAAGTCTCTAACTGTTTGTTTAGAACTCGGCTTCCAAAAGTGTACATTTGTTCCGTCCGTTGCCAACTTCGAACCGGGACAACTGCTTCGAAAACCTGCCCGCATTGACCAGGGACCTAGCACACATATGGTGGTACATCCAGCTATATTTAGTGGCTTGTCCATTTGAAGCACTATCGATTTGCGTCCGCAGTTCAGAGCGTTGACCCGCCCAGCACTGCACAGCCGCCAGTCGTTTCGCTAATTTATTAATTATTTAAACTTACGAACGCGTATGATGTCCTGGTAGCGGGCATGCGTGAGCCTGCTCCCCGGTTCGTGGAAAATGGGGGGAAATCATCCCCGTTTGCGAGTCCGACAACTCCGACATGAAAACATTTTCATACCTACCACTCATCAACAGATAAAGTGTGATTTAAAATTTTAACAAAGAGACAAAGAATTTGCTGAATAACTTCAGTGAAATGAACCTTTCACAAAAAAAAATAGTATAGTAAATAATAGCATTCACAATAAAAGTACTATGTATGTACTATTCTATCCCCTTTCGAAACCATAACCTATGAAAAATAATTTTGATATTTCTTGCCAAAAACTCGCACTTGTCCGAAAGTAGCGTCTTCTTCAATCCTTAAGATGTGACACCACTCAGGTTTTTAGTTAATTTTATTGGAAAATTGCACATGAAAGGCAAACCAATCCACGCAGTATGAAAAACCAAGTTTTTAATCTGGACCTTTTTATTGTTACAGGATAATTTAACACCCGAACCAGCGGACATGAACGACGATGATAATTTTTCTAGTAAGTAACAAGAAACAACCAGTTCAAATCATCCAAATAATGCACCAGCCACTTGCATCACATCAACTTAAAACAATCTGCATTTTATGCAAACATCACAAAAATACCGATAATCTGCATAAAAAGCTCGCAAATTGGCTATTTTTGAACCAACATGTGTGAAAATTTATCAAAATTTTGAGAATTCAATTGGCTATGTGA
This sequence comes from Luperina testacea, assembly GCA_927399505.1. Lineage (NCBI taxonomy): Eukaryota > Metazoa > Arthropoda > Insecta > Lepidoptera > Noctuidae > Luperina > Luperina testacea. The sequence continues at coordinate 5,289,088 of OV656777.1, read as the reverse complement.
TCTGGTGCAGGTCAGGCCCTCGCGAAAGATGCTGAGAAGTTGAAAATGATGTTGCTAGCATGGAATTACCACAGCCAGGCACAAGGTAAAAACATTTGTTTTGATTATTTACAGGGTTATCTAAAGTAAGGTAAAAAAAGTATCGAAGGACCAACTCTTAGTAAATCTTGCAAAAAGATCTCTTCTACCTAAAGCGATCTTTAATAAAGTCCTATAATGAAGTCATTATGATTCGACCCTAGTACATTTAACAGTCTAAGTATAGACAAATTAAAATTGAATCAAAAACACCTAGTAATCTTAAATTACCTGGCAAAATATAAGAAGGGAACTGTACCTCCCCACTACCCTTGCCTTCCCCTTCGGGCAATAAACACAGGAGCATTTTCCTAATGCATGATAAAATAAAATACATGAGCTAGCTACAAATGAGACTTTAATTAAACCCAAAGGGGATGTCTTATATTGCGAAAGTAATCCAGTATAGTATTAAAAAACAGGAAACGAACTAATAAATTATGATAAAAGAAATCTTCAGAGTCGATAAATATGATATTGTTGGCGAGGTATTTATGACTTTTACGTGGAAATGCAATAATTTTATCTCTCAATATTGAAATATTGTCTATTACTTTTCCTGTTTTAATAAATCTGTTATAGATAATCCATCCACTGTCTGTGTTGACTTTTCATGGTTTTCATCTTTTTAAATAAAAGCTATTAGTTTCAAGTGATTGACTTTTGCGAGATAAGTTTGGTCAGCTTGGTCCAGCACCCTAGCACACTTTTAATCACAATCAGGAAGCTCCAAAGGATATTCTTAATCCATTGCTTCATAGATTTGAAAAATTCATCTGCTCAACAACGTAAATAACGCAATGAACGTGAGTGAACTGTCAAAATTAAAACCACTGCGATCAATTGACATTTTATGTGTGTTACCGAATTATAAAGTCTTTTGTTATAAATTCGTAACTTTATTTAGGTACTCGTTCCGTTCTGATGATCATCATCAAGTTTAGTTTTTCAAAATAGCATTTGGAGCAAAATGTTTCCACTGCAGGGACACAGGCCTCCTCTATGTGAGATCCCAGTTGGCCGTAATCTACCACGCAGGCCCAGTGTGGGTTTGTAAATTAGAGATTGTTGCATTTGAAACATTTGTGGTTAAATATCAGAAACTCCTCTTGTAAAAAAGTTAGTTTGGGGTACTGCAGTGCGATTCTGTAACCATCTCACCGTAACAACTTAGGTGAAGTGAGCGTGGAGTGAGCTGTCAATAGTGTCAATTCCTAGCAAAAAAAAACTCACATCACCTAAGTTTTCACGGTGAGATTTTTACAGAATCGACCGGCTGATACCATACTGCAATTATCTGACAAGCGAGAATGCTGTGCTTCGGTTTTAAAGGTTTTGGTGCTAGTAAAATTACTGGCCCATAAGTCCCGTAGTAGTTTAGATGGCGATTTTTCAAAACGAGGTCTTCGAGAATAAAACTTGCAAGTACGAATGTTTCCATAAGGGTCAAGAAAAATATCATAAAGAAACCAGGATCATTGCTCTTTTAAGAGAACTCTTTTTGCCAGCAATGGGACAATTTCTGTTCGTAATTTTTACAACCTATCATACTTTGGTAGGTTTTGGTCCTACAAGAATATTTATATAAGAGGCTTGTGGCTAAGTACTGTAAAGTTATAAAAAAAAATATTATTAGAAATTGTTATTATTAGCTTCTTCTGGGTAAGCTTACTCCATCGTCGACTTTGTCTCGGTCACCTCTGACCTCGAGTCAAGAGCAAACCCATTAAAAAAAATCTTTTGTTACATATTATATTTTGACCGCGTAGGTGTTGCACTTTTCCGTGCAACATCTACGCGTGCCTCGGAAAGCACTTTAAAAAAAAAAAAAGCCGTTGGTCCCGGCTGTCATTCGTGGATCTTTGACAGTCGTTACGGGTAGTCAGAAGCTTGAAAGTCTGAGAACCATGTCTTTCCAAGGGGTATCGTATAATTACCCAGTAACTGGGCTGTGGAGGTCAGATAGATAGTCGCTAAAATGGACGCCGACCCCAACATAGTTGGGAAAAATTGGCGAGGCGGATTTATTGCATCGTAATAATATCGATATGACACTACAGTTGCCGCCAGATAACAAAAAAATAAAAGTCATTGATCCGACTTGTACCAAAAAGTCCAAACTTATTCGACATAGATCGCTCGTGATACAAAACTGTCGCTAATACTGCTTCGGTCTAGTTTCATAATAGCGTCAAGGACGCCCCTTAACGCGATACGTTTGTGTTGATGCCCTTAGATTTTTTTGTATCGTTTAGAAATATTGGAAAACATTGGTAGACGGGTGTCAATGACTTTTATTTTTTAAACGGTTTTATTTAGCTCACCCCGTTTGTTTTATTTGTTATCTGGCGGCAACTTTAAATTACTCAGGCTTAAATACATAATCAAGCTGAGCCTCAGCTTCTAGTTAACCAAATGCGTTTCAGTATCAGGCATTTAGTAATATGTATATCCCTAGATTTACATACTACCTCTGATTAATTGTGATAGTGACAGATCAATTGCGTGCTGCCATCAATATTAGTTGTATTAAGTGTGCCTCCGACGAGAGATAACTTGGGGCTATGTAGATTATTATTGATTACGTGATTAATGTCAGCATGTGAATGTCCCTGCTAAATATAGGGTTCTCAATCACTGCTTCATTATGGTTATAAGGCGTATTGTAATCGCTACCACGCTTGATATTAACAAAGTTGGATTTGCCTACCCAAAGATCCGCGCCCTTATTGCAACTAGCAATCACAATCTGAAGGAATTTGCTAGTCCATTGCTTCATATGTTTGAAAAGTTTGTCTGCTCGACAACGTAAATAACGCAATGAATGTTGTTGAACTGTCAAAATGAAGGCCATTGCTACTCTTAGTTTGTTATGAAATTATCTCGCCGTTTGGATCTCTTGACCACGTTTTAATGTCTCTTCAATATGTAGTCTGTCTTTTTGTGTTTTTAATGCCAGCAGCATTTTTATGGCACGGACGATAAGACCAAGTCTTAAGTACCGCTGGCCTGTTTAATTCCACAGCGTCCAATATGTCCACTAAGAATAAAGTGCCACTCATAAATATTTGACATTAAACCTTAACCTGCTGCTGTAACTACTCTTCAAAACCACTTTTCTTGTCAACCGAATACTTTATTGACTGCATAATATTCACGTCAACTGGAACGCATAGGCTATTTTTACTACACGAAGCCATATCGAGAGTACCAGGGGCGCAAGCGATGCAGGCACCTTCTCAAATTATTTATAGGCAAGGGGGCTTGTTCGGGTTGACATTTAGAGGCAGATGCACCGGTACCTTGCATTCTGTAGGCCCTCATTAATTTCTGCCGCCTTGGTAACTAACTGTGCGAATAATAACTAATATAGCGAAATTATCTTTTTTTTGTATGGGAATTAAACGAATTGTTTGTGGTACAAAATGAATTCAACAGCACTAGTACCATACTTATTAAAGTTTTATACCAATCAAAGAGGCAATAGTTTGAATAGTTCGGTTCGTAAATGAATAACAACGTGTACTGGAAAAGTAATTGTCTCTGTATTTTTTTTCTATGTCGTTATTTCCCTTGAGAATAAGGTACGAGCTTGCACCTGTCACCCTGTCACGTTAGGTGTGACCTGTCGAATGCCGTGCATTCATCACGATGACAGATAATCAAGCGTGTCTAGGCGTGTAGGCAACTCCTTTTATACATAATTTATGTGCTTTAAGTGGTTCGACCACCACATCGCACATTATAAAGTTTTTCAAACATAATATGGCAAACTTACTTTGTATTGGCAATGAATAAGAAGACTGAAACAGTGACTGACTGGGAGCAGTGATATAACAGCCCCGACTTACGAGTTGTAGGTCGTGGATTCGAAACCAGACAGGCGCTTTACTATGTGTAAATTATTTCATCACCACTGCCCTCAAAACGGTGAAAGAAAAGATCGTGAGGAAACTGGCATGTCGTAGAACCAAAAAATCGAAGACAAGATGTCAGTTGTCTTGGGTTGGTAGATGTCTCTACCAACCCGGACTGGGACCGCGTGGTGGATAGTGGCCCATTCCCTCTCACCAAGAGGAGTGCTGTGTCTCAGCAATGGAAACATTATAGGCTGATGCACCTGATAATCCATGAACCTGAAAGTACTTAGAACCTGAAAGAACTCCACGACCTCATTCCACCGGCCCCCTTCTACCTTCGGACATCCAGACGCACTGCAAGTTACCATCCCTGCTTAGTTGCTATTCCACCAATTCGCATTAAGCGTTTTCAAATGTCCTTTATAATGCGCACAGCAAAAGAGTGGAACTCTCTACCTGCGTTTGTGTTTCCGAGTGCATACAACCCGAATCTCTTCAAAGTAAGAGTGAACAGGCTTCTTCTGGGTGAGCTCACTCCATCGTAGACTTTGTCTCTGTCATCTCTGACCTAGACTAGAGTCTAGAGCAAACCCATTTCAAATAAAAAAAAGATGATTTTTTAAATTCTTATGAAAATTCAATGAAATTAACTATAAGAAAGACACTTGAATAGCATCCAGTGGCGAAGGTTCCATACAACTTCTATAGACAAATGATATAATCATATTAAAGATACTCTTCCTACTCCGGCTTACCTCTTACAAAAATCGACCCTTCGCTACTGATAGCATCCCATTGGAATGGTTTTGGTCCTTTTTTTTCGATTTCCTTTTCATTGGGACGAATGAACTTAACATATAGTTAAGAATAGACACAAAAGTATCTATCCCTAAAGGGTTAACAGACCTAACTGTTTATTAAAATAAAATAAGCACGTGGAAAAGCCATAAAATAAACATTGTTTTTAATGGCACTTTTACAGAAGGTCCCATCTTTAACATAATTCAATGACCATTAGTGCAAAATATGAAATTAAAGGAATAACTGAATTTATTATGGAAAGTTGGCCATCCCATGTATCGTATTGGTAGTACAGTATTTTTGTTTGTCTGTGCTAACATACCAATCAATCCAATCCAAATCCAATCCCAATCTCTTTGATTATACCTACGTAGTGCAGCGAAAAAAAGAAAAACACGGTCTGTCTTCGCCATATTCATAATGATATCCTTTTATGATTCTGCCAAAGTGGCCTTTTTAGGACCCCTGGTGTCTTTTCAGAAGCATGGCACACGAGGTTGTCATATAAATGTAGGATATGGAGTCAGCGATCATTGTGCCAATAGTTGGAGCATCCAATGGACTACTAGCCAAGATTCTCAACCATCGCCTTAAAATACTGTTGTTAGGTTAGGTTGGTGCGGAATGTGTAACTCTTGGATACTGCTCGTATTGTTAGGAGGTTACTCTCTCTGGAGCTGTGATCTCCGGGTAGCATGGGGCTGGGACCTGCCATTTGGAACATGTGTTTTATCAAGTGAATCGGTTGGAAGGCAGTTTGTTGATAGGTATGTAGAGTGTGGATCTGTTGGATACTGCTCGTATGGTTAGGAGGTTACTCTCTCTGGGGCTTTGATCTCCGGGTATCTTGACTAGGACCTGCCGTTTGACAAATGTGTTTGTTTATAAGTGAATATAAATATCTAAACCAATTTGTCCGATTTTCTTCCTCTTCTGACTATAATAAAGTAATTTTATCTGTTTTACACGCTCTGTAGTCACCCTATTCTTAAAAAGGCGACTAAGGGAAATCAAACGATGGACAGTAGCAACCTCCCCTTTACTGAACAAGATGCCGCGAGCAGCAATTTTCCAAGTGTGGTCGTTATAACTTTTGCAGTTTTGACATCTAGCCGTCTATCTTTTTTTAGGGTTTCGTACCTAAAAGGTGCCAAAGGACCCCTTTTACTAAGCCTTCGCTGTCCGTCCGTCTATCTGTCCATCCGTCTGTCTGTGTGTCAGCGAGCTGTATAGTTCAAAATTAAAGGGGGTCAAAAAACGCCGAACTCCTTGTATGGAATAAGGAGTTCGCGTTTTTTGCCTTGTGGTACGGAACCGCCAGAACCGGAACTTGCACTTGACCGCTTTTTTATTATTATTGATAGGCTCGCGTTTGATCACTATCTCACCTGGTGATGTGGTCGACGATGAGGACACTTGCCTAGAAGAAACCGATCTAAGTATAGGCTCACTTTATCCTTATATAAACGGCAGAGAAAATGGAATTTGGACACTGAGCTGTAACTTAGTCCTATTCCGGAATTTTTATTTCGAACCTCACACGGCACATATACTCATTTATTTTTAAATCATCACGGATTCACATCTTGATCAAGAACCTCGAAGTTATGTATAAAGAGTCCATACAAATGGTGATTGTTTGATGAGTTTTAACAGAATAGTCGTGTCTGGTCGAGACAAGACAATTAACAACTAAAACGTATAATTACCAATCTGAAAAGGGAACCGTCCAGGATGAAATTTAGGACACAATAAATCCTAAACAGTAATGTGTACTCACCTAGTTTTAATGAGCTGTGAAATGAGGTGATAGGGTTGTCATGCACATAGTTTTTGAGGACCGGACCTTAGGACTAGATTAGGGGGGGCCGTAGGACCAAAAGTGGTGCAACAGTCGTTGGATAGCATCATGTCAGGCGGAATATGGGAAGCATAATATACCTAAAACTAGTGATAATTTTGCTTAAAATAAAATACTGTAGAGTCCGTCTCACGAAAGAAGTTCCGCGGCAATAATTGGAACTAATTATTTTTATATAGTTAGCAACATTCCTTTAACAACCCTTCTAACTCACACGCCTTTCTTTATTTTGTGCATTTTATTAACTGTAATATATGACAATGGGATAAATAAATTAATCATCATTTATGACTCCGCCGCATGCCTGTAACGCCGCGTCTGTGACTTCATTAGTTGATCAGAATTGTTTCTAAATAAGTAGATAGAATACTCTGAATTGGACACCATAACAATCACAAATATGCGTTTTTAAGAGTTGCTTAGGCTGTTAAAATGGCCTTTATAAACATCTGAAAAGTATAATAGTCCAGTCACTTTAGGGTTTCACCTCGGAATTTGAGATAATAAGCTGGAAACTCGTATACAGCTTTATTTTGGCGTTCTAAAAGTTGTCTCAAAAGTCACATATTATCTCGTGTCTGCGTCGTAAGTTATTCGAGGTCAAAGGTCACGAAAATCGGTTTTTTGCAATTATCTCCGTTTCTATTGCTCCAATGATGTTAGCATCCATTATCAAAATTGTAGAGCATAAAATTTGCGACAAATTTTGTTCTAAACATTTTTTCATAGAGTCAACCGTTTTTGAGATAGAGAGCGGAGAGCACCCAGCGCTCAGGCATATACCTATACTGTAATACAAGGTCAACCGTGAATCTCGGTGAATAATACCTTGTATATAGTTACTAAATCATTACAATATTATCAACAATAAATAATTAGTATTATTTATTAGTTAATACATTGTATTGAATGATGTTTTATATATATATAGATATACATATATATATATAATAAATTCATTTAATTTTATTCGATAATAGATCGTAAATAAATAGATTGATAGATAGATAGATTGTAAATAGAAATAAATCAAGTAAATATAATTTAAGTTAATTTTTATTTAGTAGCTGTACTTCTGTTACAATTAAAATTAAAATTAAATGTACATTTAAATTTTTCAAAAATCTGAAGTTAAAAAATATCAATTTTCTTCTTCTTCATCATCATCATCTCCTGGGAAATTTAAAATTTCAATTTCGTCTTCATCACCTTCATTTACCTGCATGATTGTCTCCAAATCTTCTAAAATTTCTGGATCAAATGCAGTTTCTTCCTCGGGATCGTCTTGCAATACAACAGCATTGAGACAAGCTTGCCCATTGCATTGTCCACAAGCTAAATTGCATTGCAAGCCCGCTTTTCTGCATCCGCAGCGTAAACCACAACCATTCTTACAATTACAAAATATTGTACTTACTAATATTGTGACCATCATTTCTTTCGATACTTGCAGTTTTTAAAGTTTTCAAGCCACGCACTACATTCACAGAATCACCTTCAGTTAGAGACTTCCCACAAATAAAACACAAGTCAACCATAATTATCAAAATTGTACGTCCGTCGTTGCTGAGATCTTCAACTAAAGAATTCAGTAAATAGAAAGTAGTCCGTTGAAAAAGAAATCAGTCTCCACATAACAACTGAAAATCTGCCACATGAACTATGGAGGGGTCCGCATTCGCAGGTATAGACATTATAGAAAAAGGTCGTCTTATAGAGGTCCGTCTTCCCAGTTATAATCTCAATAGAAAAATAAGATTATACATTTTAAACTTTAAAATCTGTAAATATTAAAATCTTTAAAATATATATAAAACATCATTCAATACAATGTATTAACTAATAAATAATACTAATTATTTATTGTTGATAATATTGTAATGATTTAGTAACTATATACAAGGTATTATTCACCGAGATTCACGGTTGACCTTGTATTACAGTATAATATGCCTGAGCGCTGGGTGCTCTCCGCTCTCTATCTCAAAAACGGTTGACTCTATGAAAAAATGTTTAGAACAAAATTTGTCGCAAATTTTATGCTCTACAATATTGATAATGGATGCTAACATCATTGGAGCAATAGAAACGGAGATAATTGCAAAAAACCGATTTTCGTGACCTTTGACCTCGAATAACTTACGACGCAGACACGAGATAATATGTGACTTTTGAGACAACTTTTAGAACGCCAAAATAAAGCTGTATACGAGTTTCCAGCTTATTATCTCAAATTCCGAGGTTGACCCCTTTTTTTGCCTAAAGTGACTGGACTATAATATCCTAACCTAACTAAAACTATTAACAAACTACATACAACGTTGCAATTCCGCCAGTCTCTTAGGTAGTCATTATCCGTCGACAGCGATGCGGAGGAATTTTTCGACGCCATATTTTAGTTTGTTTATGAAAAGTAGTTGCAATCTAAAAAATAAATCAATGATGGTAAGGTAAAATCAAAGATTAGATGCACACGATGCCACTCTTTCTAAATTATTCGAAAACATCATGTCTACTAATACAAGTCAGTCCAGTTCAAGTTGAAACAGGAAGATAGACAACCCTGCAACCCTGTTCATAGGTCGTTACTGAAAATGTTCATAATAACACATGATATAACTGTTGATTGCAGGGATGGGCAGTCTCGTAACTCATTGGATTATGAATAATATGTATTACGAGTATTAAACATGCTTTTATTTAGCTCCACTTGTTCTATTCTATATACTTCCGAAGATGGTATGCATTCCTGGTAACGTGGTAACCGCTCCAACTAACCCTGCTTTCTTGTAATAGGATTGTGCGTTGGATTTTGAAAATACGACAGCAGGTCCATTGGTGTCCTTGACGGCGTTTTTCACAAGATTAAATAATTTTGTTTATATTTTTTCGGCTACACATGTTTTTAGGGTTCCGTACCTGATAAGGAAAAACGGAACCCTTATAAGATCACTTCGTTGTCCTTTTGTCTGTCCGTCAGTCAAGTCTAGTTTTTCTCAGGAACGCGTGTAGTTGTCAAGTTGAAATTAATATCAAATACTCAGGGCTGCAATCCCTTGAAGCAGTGAAAAAATCAAACTAATATATCAACGCAATCAAAAGATACGGGCGTTTATGTTTCGAAATCAAAACCTATAGGGTACTTCCCGTTGACCTAGAATCATGAAATTTGGCAATAAGCAATGTCACGTAGCACAAGTAAAGGAAAAAATCCGAAAACCATAAATTTTTAGTTACATTACAATTTGTTTTCCTGTGATAAACTATTTCATCACCATCATCATCAGCCTATAATGTTCCCACTGCTGGGACACAGGCTTCCTCTCAGTAAGAGGGAGTGGGCCGTAATCCACCACGCGGGCCCAGTGCGGGTTGGTAGATGTCACATGTCTTCGAATTTTTGGTTCTAGGACATGCCGGTTTCCTTACGATGTTTTCCTTCACCGTTTTGTGAGCAGTGGTGATGAAATAATTTACACAAAGTAAAGCGCCTGTCTGGGTTCGAACCTACGACCTATAACCCGTAAGTCGCGGCCGTTACCACTTGGCCACCACTGCACTGATAAACTATTTACATACCTACAAATTTGTACGGAACCCTCGGTGCGCGAGCCCGACTCGCACTTGATCGGTTTTTTCTTCCATACTTCTCTATAAGTCGTTATCTGGGTAGTCACTTTTCTTCTAGCCATATAATCAAGTTATTGGGCATACTAAACTGATACCACCATACTTCTAATTCTAGTCATCTTTTTCTTCTTGTCGTTGGTATTTTGTAGGCCCAAAACTTCGCCACTTTTAGGACATTGTCTCATTGAGTAAGTTGTATGTTAAATAAGTAACTATAGGGAGATAGCGTGAGAGACTTTTATTTGCTAATTCAACAGAATTAAAGTATAATTTCTACAAAGGTTTTGTTGTGGGATGTGCAAACAATACTTGTACGGAATATTAATTAGCTCCTACTATGCTCTGAGTGCCTGGTAGCCGATTCGTGTTGCACGGGATTATGTCGAGAGTTTATTTACCTTTTTTTAAAATAAAAACGTGAATCGTGTCGTAGCCAGTTTTAAATGTGTTAAATTCACTATCAAAATGAATGGCTTATTTATTGCCTGTTTTATCTATCACATGACTTTCGTTTAAGTTATTTGGAAGATAATGGTACAAAACAATCTTACGGATTACTTCCATTTCACTTTAAAACTCCTTAAAAGAAGCTTCAATTATTACCGTATTTTGTTATGTCATTATCATCTTTTTGTTTTGTCATCAGTTTTTTTTGAAGTGAAAACTTCTTTAGCGGCGTTGTACACTTTTTTGTAATGGGTAAAAAATGTTAAACTCGCGTCAGGACACGTGACCTGATCGAAAATTCGTAAGACGGATGGCCGTAGCCGTTACCGCGCGTGTTTTGTTTATAAGACGATTCACAAAATACACACGTAATTGTTCAAGTTTTCACTTCTGTCGGCACTCCCGGAGTGCCACTGTTTTTTTGATAGGCCTAATGCCTATCAAAAAAAATCGTGTAATAATCTAAAATAAAAATCGAATAATCCTCGGCAGTAGTCAATGGCCTACTGGTCTACGAAGAAAAAAATATTATTGTATTTTTCTACACTGTCTATCAACCCTCGAGTAGAACTGTCATGTCCAATCACTACTAAAACAGCGCTACAAACGACTACGAAGCGAATCCGCGTATTTATGACCTTGGAAAGTTAATTAGATGCACTAAGGGTTAGCTACATTGTGCCTGTAAATTAGATAGTAACTCCACGTATGTCAAAAATAATAACTTTATAGAAGAGTGAGCAAACTGCAAAATTGTACATAGGTGGTGAATCCCCCCTGTTGTTACTTCATTTTATGAGTTTCTTTTGGTCGTTGCTTGTTTCTGATTGGCTGAAACAACGCGTCTTCCGGTTCCCTTGCAAATGGCATCAAAATGTCAAAACCACCAAAAATTTACTTACGTGGTGTTAGAATTTAAACGACGATAACTGTTTTACATATACGAGTATTATGCAAACAGCTTTGTTGTACCAATTAGACTAGGCAAGGGTAAATAACTAAGCACGTAAGACTTTTTAATTTCTTCTTTCAAAAGAGTTTGTCAATTGTAGACTGTTTACTTCTTAAGTGACAATGTCGATGTCATCTCCCGACCGGAAGAAAACGCGTTCGTCAATCAAAACGAATGGGACGAATGCAAAGTTAACAATTTCCTATATTTTCTAGTTTCCCTAACCTCCTGTTACAATCTAATCTCCTGGTACTTTCAGGCCGCAACGGCGACATTACGGAGAGCGGTGGCGACAGTATGGCGGATCTTTGGGCCTCATACCATAGCGCTTTGGGGCTTGGCAGCAAGCCTCCGAAGCCACCAACTCCATTGGCCACTGGCCACTCGGTGAGTTTTAAGGTTGAGCAGCGTTTCATCTACCTAAAACTATTTATTAATTTACCTTTATCTATAACTACAGTCTTCGGGAAATTTGGTTCAAATCTTAAGCTACTATAGAAACTATGTTTTAATAAAAAGCCTAGATCATATAGATCATATAGATATTTATTGCAAATCGCACTCGTTACAAATGTTTGGATGCCGACAAAACAAAGTACCACATAATTTTTTCCAACCATTCTGAACTTCTTTCAATTCGAGGTTACTTACGTAAAGACCACAAATGATTAATTCCCCATTCTAACCATAATCGTATCCTACAGAGTCCAATCCACGTGGGCTCAGTGACACCAGGCGTGGAACCAGCATCAACACACGATGAGACCTCATCATCGGACCGTACCAAGGATGATGACGACGGCGGGGCTTCGGACGATGACTCTGATGATAGGGTGGATCCGCAGCACCATGATCCGGAGCGGCTGAAGGCTTTTAACGTGAGTATTACTAAGCGGAAGAACTCCTTGTGAGATGGTTTGTCGCCTCGGGGGAAGTACGAGCACCTACACGTATCTGCATTTTTATCACGTATTGCCGCTCGAGAAAAGCTTATTTCGTAGTGAAAACATACGCTAGTCAGCAAAGTGGGAGCGGGCTGACTGCCCTTGGTGCACCTGACGTACAGTCTTTTCAGAGCCTCCGATTTTAAATCACTGTCAAAATTACAGTGATTTTTATTGCCGTTACGATAAAGTTCCTGTATTAATAATAATTAATATCAGGCACAGATCACATCAAGCATTGTAGGTCCAAAAATAGTTCCTATTTTAAAAACAAATTAAATTTATTCAGCAAAAAAAATCCCTATTATTTTTAGAAAACTTACCCACAACATTAATGTTCTATTAAATAGTTTATTTAAAAATAGAACTTGTTATAAAACAACATTTTCTTTCGGAATTTTACTATCCAAAAGCAAAGCGAATTACCGAAGGACTAACTATCGGATATCGGTATCGGGCTGTAATTGGATTGCGGCGTCGCTCAGTGTGAAATACTTCGGTCTCATCTAGTTAGACTGGAAACTGACCCCAAAAGTCAAAAGCTAGGCCGACGGTAATGACTTGAAAGACAGTTTTGCATCTGTTTTGGTTGACTTCCGACTGTTTGAATATCAGCATTTAGCATTATCCTAATTAAGTAACACACTTTGAATCGCAATCCGAATCATTTTCAAGGATATTGTTAATACAGTGAAAAAAAAATCTGTTCAACAACGTAAATAACGTAATTAATGTTTTTGAACTGTAAAAATGAAAGCCATTACTACTGTTACTGTGTTACGCAATTACCCCGCTGGGTGGGTTCTGTTTTGGTACGACTGAAAACCAACCGATCCATTTTGCGTGAAAACTTAACTATCAATAGTGTCGATCCTTGTAGCATCCACTCTAAAGTCCATTCGCAAATTATTTTACCTCTGATTTTGCATCACTGTCAATATTACAGTGATTTTTAATCTCGAGACAGTAAGGTTGCTGTTGGGAGGTTGCTACAACTGTCAAGTCTGTCAAAATCACAGTGATCTTTGTTGTTGTTGTAATAAGGTTGCTTATGGGTTGCACCTGTCCGCGGTAAAATAACTGTAAAAGGCCTGTGTGACTTTTAAGTTAGTGAGCTGTCACAGCCCACCTCAAATATACGTTTTCACTGTGATTTTTTAGAGAATATGGTCTATTCTGCAAGTTTTAAACCATACAGCCTTGAGACAATGGTATTTAGCCTTTTTGGTAAATATTCATCCCATCCGAAAAAAAAAAATAATAGATCAATAAATTCCTTCACAGATGTTCGTTCGCCTTTTCGTAGACGAAAACTTGGATAGGATAGTGCCCATATCCAAGCAGCCTAAAGAGAAGATCCAGGCTATCATCGATTCGTGCACGCGGCAGTTTCCGGAATTTGCCGAGCGCGCCCGAAAAAGGATTCGGACTTATTTGAAGAGCTGCAGACGGAATAAGAAGGTCCGAGGAGAGATTCCGACGACTGGCAACGGAGGGAGTACACCGGGGTCTGGCAACGCTTGGGACACTGCGGTGAGGGTCCGATCTCCTTTTTATTCATGTAATCTTGGTATTTTATACGTAGTGCAAGTTAAGGTAAAACTTTACCTTTATTAATAATATGATGAAAACAGCTGGATCATAATTTTATGCAGTGGGTCTGTTTTCTTACTTTTCTTTATAGTCATTAATTAACTAATCATTACTTGATTGAACTCTCTTTTATTTGGCTCACCTGCTTACAGGTGAGCCAAACCCCCCCCTCCCCCTATGGGGGACCTATCCCCATAAAAACAATTGACGTTCCTCAAATTATAATGTATATTTATTTTTGAACACAAGTAAAAATTCACTCCCGACTCTGACCTATTCCAAAAAGTACAAATCCAGGTTCTTGCCAGAGTCTTCGTTTGCCCCCAATTTTATCAACGACTAATAATGGCCTCTTTGTTCAGGTGCGGCCCACTCCAGCACATCTGACGTCAGTGCAGGCCGAGCACATTCTGGCCCAAGCCTGCGAGAACGAAAGCTTGAACGCTAAGCGCATGCGCCTCGGACTTGACCCCGTGAGCCAGCCAATGCCGACCGTGCCCACACCTATGGTGAGTTCTAGAATGGAATATTAGGATTATAATAACTATTCTTCAGGTATAAGCCAAGATTCACGTTCTGTTGTGCTCTTTGAAGTACCAACAAGTCAACAACCACTTTATGAAACCCAGATTTGTTTAAACTAGCGAGTTTTAATGATTATTGCCTTGACAACATCGTCATCGGTGTTCCAAATTCATTCTTTAAATTATGTAATATTGCCTTGTAGATGATTTAGCTTAAAAAACTATCGAAATGGTCCGAAAAGAGGCATAAATAAAAAATAAATCTGATAAATATCCTTTTGTTTACTTACATTACAGCTTCCCGCAACATTTTCTTTCAAACTTTTCAACTGTTGCGTTACTTACACAAAGTGTATGGGTTCTTTTAAAAATATCCTTCCTATTTTTTTCTAACTAGGGTGAGTTGTATAACGTTGTATTGTTATGTGGCGTCATTTCCTCCAGTTCATTTCTTTATATGGTTCTTGCACAGGCCATTGACACCACAGCCACTTCAGCAGTAGCTTCTTCATTCCTGAGCCTGTACAGTGGTGCTATAAGCAGCCCAGCATCTACACCAGCCACTACCACGTCGACAACGTCATTGGCCACTGCTGGCCACAGCAAGGCTGCTGCAGACACTACCAGGCCATCAGCGAGCCCCACAATGGACAATCCGCTGCTGAACAACAATAACTTGAAGCTGGATAACGCTAATGGAAACGCTGGCAGTAAGACTGCTAGGTAAGTCATGATGCCTTGGTACTTTTAGAGGTGTGTTATGTTTTACTGATGAATGATTGTGGACAGATCATGTTATGGAACATACTGCAGTGCTCATTGCGATTTGTGTTCGACTGCGAAAGGGGCCTTATTTACCCTTTCTGTTGTTTTCTTGGGCTGGTTTTAATTGATTGCTGTTTACTTTGCAGCCCAGCGTCATCGCCGGCGCCTCTATTCAGACCATCATTCCCAAATACGTTTGGCACTCCTCAGACTTTCGGACGACAAAAGTAAGTAGCAAAGACAATCGCAACAAGATCACCAACATGTCATGCTACCAGGATAACATAACTGACATGTACCATTCTATAACGTTTCAGTTCCAACCCGAACCCTGCATCATCAGCGCTGACCAGCAGCGCCCTACTTTCTACTCTGACTGCGCTGCCTCCTACTGGTGAGTACAACAACTTTACCTTTTGACTTTATAAAGGAGAATTCAGATAACGTGAAAAAAGCCATATTAATTTACAATAGTTTCTTGTATGAAGATGCCTTTTCCCTGTAAATGCAAAACATCATCATTATGAAGCAATTCACATTCTAAGACATAGGTTCTCAACTTTATTTTGCCCACTTTGAGTTTTTTTTTTCTAGAGCTCCCAATTTTTTTTTTACCTACCGTCTGTCGCAAATCTGAAACAACTATTGCCACGCTTATATTTAAACAAGTAATATTATATAGTCGTAAGATAGGATATAGGTCTTCTACTGCCTTCCTAAAAGTCTCAAACGCCTACGAGGAGGCGTTATCGCCCACGTTGAGAACCTATGTTCTAAGATATGATTATGTCCTTTTCTGGTTATATTTTTCTACCAACGTTTATTCTGCTGCTAATGATACATTAGTAACATAAATAATATCACGCTCGTATTCTCCGAAGGGAAGGGCAGAGCGGCAATTACATTTCGCCAGTTATGGTTGATTAGTAGTTGTGTAAAACTGTATCTACACTAAGGTGTTTCTCTAGGAGCAGGCGTGAACGCAGCGATGGCAGCATATCAAAGCGCGCTACTGTCGGCTATGGCGGCGCACACGCACACATTCCCCACCAGCCTCTCAGGTTAGTAGCATGAAACTCAAACCATTTATTTCAATTAAACCATTTACAGGCACTTTTGAATTGTTAAAGAGCCCATTCCAAAACGTAGATCTCTATGGAGAAGAACGGGCAAGAAACTCCAAGGACACTCTTTTAAATCAAGATGATACAAAGCCCTGGGTACATTAATTTTGTTAGAGTCTATTTAGTTTGAGCTACACTTAAATTAGACTTAACTCTGGAACGAAAGAAAAAGCCCTTGTCAATTACAAAATTTAAAAATCAGACAAGTACCTTTATTTAGTGCACCAATGGTATGGTACAGTGACGTACCATAAGTTTAGAAAGTGGATTGTCGACAAAATGTATTCTGTTAGTCTGTTCCCAGATAACTACCATTCATAATATTTTTATTCTCTTTGTTAACAAATTGTCTTATCAATAAATTTTATGCAATTACAGCACCAACCGATCTATCACTGAAGAGCTCAACCCCAACATCTCTCCACGGGGCATCTACAGCGTCACCCCTGGCAGCCTCCACGGCCTCCAGCCAACCCAAGCCGCAGCTACTATCACACAAGCTGTCAGGCGCTGAAGTAGGTGCCGTTCGACAGCTCATCACTGGCTATCGTGAGTCCGCAGCCTTTCTGCTCCGCTCCGCCGATGAACTCGAAGCTTTACTCCTGAACCAACCCTAGGATACGGCCAAACCCTTAACAGACGTATTCGGGTTCAAATTTGGATATTTTTAATCTGTGCTCGTGAAGGAAACAGTGATTTCGAACTAAATTGAGTGGCTTTCTGAGTGTTAAAAACTGTTTCGGGATTTAAATTGATGTCAAATTATTGTATGAATTAAATTATTATAAATGCACAGAGATGAAATTCGGAAATTTTTGAAACGGACTCGGTAGGTAATGGTTTGCGAATTGCGAATCTCAAATTTGAAATTTTTGACTGAATTATGCCAATTTTACTAACGACGATTTTTAATTGTTTCTACATGTTACATTTAAATAGATATCCGGAATTTTTGCCAATAGTTACAGTTACTGGGGTGAGGTGGCCAGTTACTGGCACAAAACGGGCCAATTTTGACAAGTTGGCTTTGGCCAGTAACTGGGCTTTTCGTCTCACCATAGATTAATTAAATTTTTCAATAGATATTTCACACATCGCTTACATATACCCGAAATAAGTAGAATACACAATTACAAACATAGTTTATGTTACAAAACATTTGTATATTGGCAACATTATTGATCGCATAATACGGTGCTTGTTATACCTACTTATTTTAGTGTTGCCAACATACCACATTTGACGAAATTATTAAGTAGAATTACGAGTCTATCCACTGATAATACATACATCTAAGAATGTGCGCACACTTGCGGACAGTGGACGTCAACCTGGATGTTTACATGTTTATCTGTTTCTCGGTGCGCCTACTTACACTCCTGAGTGAATCGGTAAGCGTGTGCGCAATCTTAGACGACTCTATCGACATTCACAAAACGAATAATTAAAAATTGAGAACTATTTTGTCAATGTCGACGGTGTTGCTAACTTAGAAGTCTATTTCGGCGATCGTACAAAGCTGCCATAATTATTATTGTAAAGAAAATCTAAATGTTGCCATTTGAAACTCGTTGGGAGAGTACAAAATTATTTTTGTGTATATTTAGATTATAAGAGAAAAAAATCAGGGAGTCTCTAGCGTTAGGATAATAAAAAAACGATTTCTTGCCTGGTGCGATTTATAGATTAGTATATCGATTATCTCATCGAAATTGCTTGAAAAAAGGCGGCTAAATACAACTTTTCTTGATCGGGTGACTTCGAAACGTGGTCGATAAATCGATAAAAGTCTCGAATGACTCGGTTATAAGTTTCAAAATTCATGAATAAACTGATGATCTATTTTGTAAAAATCATACCGTGAAAATTTGGTGAAGGGAGCTTGAAGTGAGCTGTCTTACACTGATGCTATGGTTTTACTCTATTGAGAGCTCACTTCACCTAAGTTTTCACGGGGAAATTTTAACAAAATATATCGACTGTTGTCATCTATTCGAGATCCTTGTTGATTCAACGTATCTTAAGATTACGTTTTAGTGATTTGGAGTAAGTATTGAGAGCGGTTTATTAATATGAGACTTGAGGGTACTTAACGCAATTTTGATGAACTTTTCCGTGAGGACACATAAGGTTTTTTGTCAACATCGTATGTCGGAGCTTCGAAGTCAACCTAGAGTTAATAATTTAGGTTGAAGTGGCATTTTAGTAGTAAGAGGCACGAATTTATTTGTTGTTTTGTAAAATAGCGCTCTAGCTTTACAATGATTAATATATTTATAATTTTAAACTTTTCATTATTTAAAAAAAAATATTCTATAGCTCTTTATATATCGTGATCGGCTCCATCCAAAATCTTTTGCTAAGTTTTTCTAAATAGTTTTTAGTTTTATTCATTATTCGCTTTGCTCAGTACAATGGAACGATTTACTGTATCTGTTTGTTACCATAGACGTATGGCCAAGTACTGTAGGTAAGGTGTAATATAAGTTATTTGCTTACGGTGTACAAAATATTCCACTTCTATATGAAAAACTGTTCAAATTAAAAACCTATTTTTCAATTATTAAAGTTTCTATTTTGGCCTAAAATAATTTCGTTGAGCTAAAAGTGGATTTGGGTAATTTACCTCGTAATGTTATTTCTGTTGTTAAATATAGTTTAGTTTTACATTTTGGCCAGTTTTATTCGATTTTTGTAATCTATAATGTAATTTCGTTGATAAGATTAAACAAAATAATTACAATAGAATAATTAAAGTCAAATAAACGCTTATTATGTTGCTACTGATTTCATAACTTCAAATGTTTCGACCATTGTAGAACGTCCCTTCACGGTCTAGTTGACCAATAGCGAGCCAAAATTCTCTGTAGTCATCGCTTACCGTCCTATAAGAGATTGATGTTTCTCTCCAATGGTGGTAACTGTTTGAATTCTTCAAATAATGTATAATATTTTCTCAACTTTGCCAGTTTTTCTCAATAGTGTTAAAGCTTGACGCCAGTTTTAAATAAAATTGTAAATTCACTTTTGAATACAAAAATTGCCAAAGAAACGAATTGAATTTTCGTAATTGAATTATGTATGGTACGTGGAATTGCAGATAAATTTTAATTATTATAATTATAATATTTTGAAGTTAAGATTAATTTTAGGGTTAGTTTATTTTTGTTTTTGAAAAAGTCATTCCAATATTTTTCTAAAATGGACACTCGGTGCGACGAAGGAAAGCTGTAGTAATTGTATATGGGAAAAAAATGTAAAAAGTATGTTTAGAATTATAAAAAAGTTGATTAGAATACGTGAAAGTTGATGTTGGGATAACGATAAAAAACGAAAATGGTGGTAATACGTTGAGAAAATGAATTTGTTAGACATTAAAATATATTATTATTAGAGATGTATAAATGGTTTACAATTATTATTATCTATTAGTTCGAGAGAAATACAAAATGGTGAAAAAAAACTACAAAATGGCGATTGTTACTATTAACGATATGAGAATTTAGTTATAATTTTGCAATTTCAAAATGTGAGTTTTACAATTTTGAAAAAGAAAATATTAAATATGCTCATATACTGAACTATTTGTTTTATTTCATCAAAACTTACCAAAGTATTTCTATTATTCAAAACAAAAAATACATGTACAGACGCCAGCACATCAAGCTACTACAATCTGTCAAATTTATATAATAGGTTCAAAGTTGATTGGGAAAATTTTACAGTTTCGGGTAGCTTGATGTGCTGGCGTCTGTACCTAAATCGATTAGTTGCAAGTTTCTTTTTTTTTTTTTTTTTTTTTTTTTAATATGTTTTATTTAAGGGATTTTTGTACCGCAAGTTTCTTGAGTAATTCTATAAGAGCCGGGCGCATATTTGGCAAGGTTGGTGTTCTCTGACAAACAAATATCAACCTTGTCATAGTTTAAATAAAGGTGAAAATACGTAAGTAACCAGGGCTTTAGGTAACTAAGGATAGGGTATAAATGACAAGAAAAACATAAGTAAATAAGAGTTTATTACTTCCGACTTATCAAGCTACCAGGGTATCGGTCTGCGAACGGATACTGTCTCTTGTCGGACATTAGGAAGCGCGTCGCATTCATTATGAATTCCATGTTCGAGTGGGAAGCCAGGTACGAGAACACCGCAGGGAAACGTTCAGTACCGCATCTGAAATAGTGGAATTAATTTATGTTATTTATCGAGCAGTCGTGGCCCTGTGGTAATGTCCCCCCCCTTAACCTTTTAACCGCCCGACTTCATATCAGTTGTCATGCCCCCAGCGCCCGGCACAGTAAATCGAAAAATAAACACCTGTCAGAATACAGCCTAGTTAAATAAAAAGCAGATCGCCGAGCTGTGGCATGTGGTCGTAAATATACGACCCTGGCGAAATGGACACGAAAATATTTGTCGGATTAATCCAGCGTAAGCGGTTAAAACGTTAAATGTCGTCGGTCATTCTCTTCGTGTTAGGCAGCAAACACTGGCAACATCATCCACTGAAGCAGAGTACAGACGACAGCACATCAAGCTACCCCGAAACTGCCAAATTTTCTCAAGTAACTTTGAACCTTATATTTTAGCGATAAAGTTGAAAATATATTAAAGAAATTTGACAGATTGTAGTAGGTTGATGTGCTGGCGTCTGTACCTACATGGCTCTATATGAAGCAGTATAAGAAACTTTGTGGCTTCATTGCCGTAATGTGAGATGGCTTATGCTGTTTTTTATGAGTTTTCATAGTCAGGCCGTCAGGGATCAGGTTGTCAAGGAGACACTTGTGTAGGCGAACATGCACCAGTAAGATGGAAATTTAAAATATGAGCCCCCCGAAGAGGTGCTCCGACTAATTAAGCCTTATTATTATTGCTAGAAACTAATTTAGACCCGCCATGTTATCTTCCTCACTCTTAATTCCCCACTATCCCACCATTTCCGAAAGAAACTTTATCGCAGTCCAAGCTTTCACTGCGATGACCGATAGTGGTTGGTTACATCTGCGGGTATCGGGCCATCAGCGCGAAGCTTGTGTCAATTTTTTTTATTTTTGTTTTTCTGCAATCAGTCCCTGGACTATGAGCAGATTTGTTGTTGGATTTGATGGTACAGAGTGGTTTCTCCAGCGAAATTTCCCTCATAATATTTCATGGCAGCATGTCCTAGTTGCCTAGTTGGCATTAGCAAGGTCCACCACAGCTAACCTTTTCAGCCGCCTTTTATTATCCGGCTTAGTGAGCGCTTTCGCCAAAGGATTAGGATGATTCTGAAGGCGTGCTCTGTAGCGTTAAGCCCAGTTTTTCACTTCCTGATACACTGTGTTTTGGTTAAGATATTCATGCACCTCGCAGTTTCTTGTAAAGCTTGTGTCAATAGACGCAGTATAAAAATGCGACCACAGTTTAAAAACAAGTGTTCAAATACCCGACTCAGTCTGTCACTGCAAAATAGTGGACGCCAGCTTAAATTCAGAAGAGTTTTATAAACTGTATAAGATTACTTACAGTTTCCTAATCCCCCATGATGCGAGGCCCCACAGAATACCGTCACTGACTGCTGGGGCCCCGGTATCCCGCTGAAATAACAACATAGCATGTCAATCGTTAAAACGTATAAGCCTATCATATCTGAATCTTCAGGTTTTGCTGCCGCTTCCACGTCCAGTTTTCTTTTCGCACTCTAAAAGAAAAAGTACTAGGATACTATAAAACCGGTCAAGTGCGAGTCAGACTCGCGCACCGAGGGTTCCGTACTTTGTAAGTATGTAAATAGTTTTATCACGGGTTTTTTAAATGTACCTACAAAACGGTTATCGGATTTTTTCATTTACTTGTGCTACCTACATGATTTTGCTTCTTGCCAAATTTCATGATTCTAGGTCAACGGGAAGTACCCTATAAATTTTGAGAGTGTCGAAATATATGTTTTGTGCGGCATAAACGGCCATGTCTGTTGTTTACGTTAACTTAGGTGTTTGATTTTTTCACAGCTTCAAGGGACTGTAGAGCTGAGTATATAGTTTTAATTTCAACTCGATATCTCCACGCGTTCCCGTGATAAAGGGTCTTGACAGACAGACGGACGAGCGGACGGACGAACAACAAAGTGATCATATAAGGGTTCCGTTTTTTTCTTTTTGAGGTATGGAACCCATCGAAACCCAGGAATGTAAGGTGTCCTGCCAATTTACGCAGGTCTACTAAAATCCTCGGTGACTATGGCATTATCCTCGACGACTCTATCTATTTGTAGTTATTACTAGACCTCTTATCTACAGCATCTTTCATCAGAGCTTACATCTATTTGATATATTTCCGTAGGCCTCTCCATCAATCCAAGATAATCAATTATCCGCCTTCCATATCTACCTGGACACGAAACGCCAGCAAGGTTTTTCACCTGCTTAAAGGATAGTACCAGGATACTAACAGTGCAAGGAGCTTGCCGCCCGCTCTGAGCGAGACAGATAAAGTTTTCTGTGACGACAACGCTGAATCTCATTGTGACGTTGTTGCATTTCTCCCGGTCTATTAGCCGTGCGTGGTATACTTGTAGCGACGTTGAATCATAGTTGTCGTAGACGCCATCGCGCTGTTAAAGAAATCGAACGTTATAAAACAAAGATTTGTGTTTATTTTTCACTTTAGTTCTCTTCCTTTCTGTTACGAAAGTGTCGACCACGAGTTTCAGTTTCTCTGTAACTTAGGCCCATTGTCCACGTAACCGCACGTCATACGCACGCTTTCGTCAATTGACGATTGCAAGACGAATGCTTGCATCTTGCGTAGAAACAATGAAATCTGTGTCCACGTAGCGGCAACGTCGCGTCAGCCGCTCGTGTTGCGTTCGTCATGCGGTGTGCGCGCTTCGTGGACACAGATTTCATTGTTTCTACGCAAGATGCAAGCATTCGTCTTGCAATCGTCAATTGACGAAAGCGTGCGTATGACGTGCGGTTACGTGGACAATGGGCCTTAGGCATTGCTTTTTGTTGGGACTTTCAAAACATCATTATGAATATTCTCTCTCATTATGCTCCAAATAAATACTTTTGAACTGAAAAAGTGGACTTTGCTGGAAAGAGACGTCCAGTAATGTCCACTTATATATGGATATATATAAGTAAAACTGCGATGCCTCTGATTTTGCAGATCGTACACATTTTTCCTCTTTGTCTCTCGGAAGACAATACCAGAGACCTGAAACGTTCCAAGTAGGTATTTCGAGACGAGTTGCTTCACAAAGATCTACATCTAATCAATAAAGCCCACGTTTTTCACTTGTCAACTTTTATCTTCGATCATTGTTGATACACTGCAACAAGGATCTTTTGGCGCTCAAAATTAAATGACGTTGACGTTGGGCGCTGTTGGTAAGCATTTGTGCAATTGTTGAAAAAACAAGATGGCGGCGTTAGTTCCGATTTCTGACACACGCGCCACAAGATCATACATACCCTCTCGGATCCCCAGCTGGTGATCCAAGCGTCATCGAACGCTGGCAACATCACTCTGTTCGGAAGATCTACACCATGGACTGCATCTGAAAACCTGTATATCAGAAATCTTAATTATATTTTTTCATGATTGGAAGGAATCCGCTGGATACGGGAAGCACAGAGCCGGTCACAGTGGCGGTGCTTGAAGGATAAAAATAATAAAAAAATACTTCTTTTCAGCTTTTTCTTAAAAATACAGTTGTAGCTGCAACACATACCTACATACATCATACGCGCGCGCCGGGCGGCTAGTGGAATACTGTTAGCGCAGGCGCGGCGAAAGCTTTTATATGCGAGCACCAAATGCAAACCTTTTCGTCCACCGTCATATTATTTGATTTATTTTATAGTGCTACGCATGTCGGTAGCCGCTAATAATCTTGTAAATATTTTTGTATATAATAGGTGTAGTTTTGCAATAAAGATCATTCGCATCTTAACCGTCTTTCACTTTAGACTCTGCTAGGGACTCCTACCTCAACACAGTCGAGTCCTAATATGTATGTTGGGGTGCAGATCGAAATGATACTAGAAAATACGTTTAACTTATTTAATAAAAAAAATATATATAAAAAACACTTTAAAAAAAATACACTTCTTAGATCGTTGCTTCATCTTTCTCTCTCAAAACATTTCAAATCTCGAACTTACTCCTGTTTTATGTTTTTTTAAAGACAGCTACAGACAATACAAATAGATAAATCTGCATGCAGGCTACACGCTGGTTTATTAAAATTCCTACATGTACGAATGTATTTATGGAACTACGTTCCAAAAACATTATTGTTTATTTCAATTAACATACTTAATTGAGTTTCTTTGCAACAATTGGAGTTTGTTTTATGTAAGAACCTGCCTGTAGCAGGAGACTCCGCTATTTCCACGTGGCATTGTTTAACAATATGTAATCGGTGTAAACAAAGACAGTCGAGAGGTGTCGTGGTACACCCGATTGGAAAGAAGTTCCTTTCGCTTTTGTTACGAAACATAAGTGCTGTGCCTTTGAAGAAAGGCCAAAGACTTACTTGATAAATGTGTCAAGTAGCAAGAGCGCTACGTCATTGTCAGGGTTCTTCCGCAGCCCCCAGCCGGGGTGCTTGATGACCTCCTGTATGCTAGCCGTCTGACCTCCACGGTTCGAGTAACGAGAACCCGCCCTCACCTCCATTCGAGAGATGTGGTTAGCTCTAGAAGATAAAAGACCATAAAAGATTTTGAAGAGCAATTTCTTTTCTTGAACAGCTTTGAGTATTTGGTGCGATGTCACAGAGAGCGGACACATGTCGGCGGCCGTTGTTAGAGGCAACATTGTTAACACTTTCCATACAAACCAAGCGTGTCACCATTTACTCGCGCTACGACACACGTGACGTAAAGAAACTGACGGCTTTGAAGGCGGACTGTGACAGAAGTTGCGCGCTCAACACACTTTCGGCGCCACGAAGTTTATTAGTACTGCCGTCTCTATACGCTGCGAGTGTGTTCGATTCCATGCCCTGAGTGCGACCTGCTTATACGCTAAATATTATTTATTCTTCTATGGTTTGCAAAAACGCTTAAGAAGAGAGATTTTAGGAAACTGCATTCAAAATGAACCCCCATCATTTATCTAAATGCTACCAATACATGCGACTTACAGCCCAGCTCATACCTACATGATAACGCGCCAACCAATAAGATTGACAGGCTTAGAATTGACAGGCCTTTGACTATAGTTGACCAGATGCAGAGTCTAACATTGCTTTGCAAACCGAAGTTGTTCGTTTTTAGATGTGTACGAGTATGGTTACTCACTTCCAAAGACAATTGGCTGTGGTTATCACCATGCGTTCGTTCAGCAGTGCCCCGGAGCACCAGTGCTGATCGTCCTTCTGTATGGAGACCACGTAAGGATAGTCTTCAATGAGGGCCTCTCTCGCGCCAATCAGCCGACGCGTGTCTAAGAAGGAAGGAAGGGAATTAAGTCAAAATAAAAATGAAAATTTCATTCAACACTTTATTCATAATAACTTATTATTTTGGGTTCTTTTTCTTATTGGTTGACTGAACTGGTTTACCTTTTGGAGTCTTCCCTGCGCGTGCCTTATTGGGATTGGCCTTTTGTTTCTTGTTTTTTTGCGTATTTACTTTGCGTTTCTTATCCTTTTGCCTCGCTATTTGGTTTCCTTTGGGCTTTTTATCTGATTTATTTTGTTTGCCTTTCGGTTTCGCTCTACCGACTGCGGCACCCTTGCCTTTAGGTTTGGACTTTGAGTTACGGTTCACCGGTCTGCTGTTCTTTTTGGGCGCTGCCTTGGATTTGGGCTGACTCTTTCCTTTGCGTACCGGATTATTGTTTTTGGCCGGTTTTGCACCCGCTCGTTTAATTTCTGTATTATTAACTACAGCCTTTGCTTTCGTGGTGCTTATTTTTGTAGTGCTTTTAGATTCCTCTTGAACTTCTTTAGGTGAACTTGATTTTATTGCAGTCGTTTCTGCTGCAGCCGCTGTGGGCATCGGCGTGGTTTCTTTCAACTTCTCTACTTCTGTTGGTTTTGCTTCTACCTTCTTGTCATCCTTTTCAGCTGGAGATATGTTCAGCACGGCAGATCTTTTATTTCTTAAAATTGACCAAGGGTCATCTAAGGGCAATACTTTCTTCACCCTGGCCTTTTGGTCATAACCTTGGTCTACGGGGAAGTAAGGGCTGTCGGGGACACCAGCCTGGACCATCTTTGGGTTGGACCCCACAAGTTGGAACGCGGTGTATGATCTAGCCACTGGTGGATTATTAGCTTTGTCATATTTCGCGGCGTTTATTAAAATCTTGCCGTTAGTGTAGGACCTAAATTTCTTGGGATAGACCTTCACTTTCGTAGTCCCCTCGCCTAGAGTATAGCTTATACAAATAACAAATATTACGAGCAGAACCTTCATGATCGAGGCTTGCCTCCGACGCTAAAGAAATCACAGTTACAGAGTTTTTTTATGATGCTTTTATTATTTTTCGATATTGTTGTGAAATTGCATTAAAAGATTTCGATTGTTATTTTTATTGATTATAAAAACAGTGGTTTTGTTGTTGGGTTATTGTTATTTCATACTAGATAATGGCATACTTTGCAATGAATTTTTCTCTCTTTTTTTTGTTAGGAACATTTTCCGGCGCGCAAACAACTTACCAAAGTTTCATCACAATCGGCCGAGTCATTTTCGAGTTTATGCTAGACCTTCGAACGGCAATTGATTTTTATATATAAGAAGAAGATTAGGTACTGAATTGCTTAGCCAATCATTTGGGGAAAATTTTCGGTTATGGAGAAAAATACAGTCACAGTTTTTCAAATGTTTATTATATAACATGACATATTATCATATAACTTATTACTAGGTTTTAATAGGACAATTATTCGTTCGCCTAAAATTCTAAGTCATAAATTGATTATGTAATTACTGTAGATACTTGTCGTTTGCACCGAATTACTAATTTTATAAACAAAAACAAAAATATTGATGAAAAATTAATGGTGTATGGCGAAGGTGTGAACGCCGAATATACTAATAGTTCTGATTCATCAAAAAAAAAAAAGAGCAAAAAAGAAAAAAAAAAAGAAATCTCTCCTCTTTATTAAAGAATCTCTTCAATAAAGAGTATTCTATTCTAAACATCATAATACAGAACGTAGGTATCTTCCATAATTACGACTTTCTATCTTCAGTGGTTTAGTATGTTAGTCGGTTGCGGAACTGCTTTAGAGGTGTGCCTACCTAGAGTAGTGCCTAGTAAACTGACCGTAAATTGGCATGCCGAGTTTAACAGAGTTTCGCCTCGTCTCTTTCTACTATCTAATTCGCTCAATCTTTACTAATAAAAAGCTGAAGAGCTTGTTTGTTTTTTAAACGCGCTAACCTCTGGAACCGGACGACATAGCTTTAGAAGGCCTCCCACAAGGTGGTCCGACGACCTTGTGAAGGCCGCAGGAACCCGTTGGATGCGAGAAGCACAGAACCGGTCGAAGTGGAAGCGCTTGTGGGAGGCCTATGTCCAGCAGTGGACGTCTTTCGGCTGAAATGATGATGAATCTCTGGAACTACCAGTCTGACTTGAATTTTTTTTTTTGTATTTGATAGTCCAATTGTTGAGGAAGGCTATACGCTATTTAAGATCACGCTACGACACTTGGGAGCCGAGCACAGATAATAAAAATCAGAAAACGAAGTAATAGTGAGAGCAGGCGATGGGTCGAGGGTCGAAATTTAACACGGGCAGAAGATAGTGTGTCATATTTCGATGCCTTAGAGTGAAAACCTCGTAAGTGTAAATGAAGTAACTTGTCGGGAGGAAGAAAGAACTGCGTGCTGTAAAATTTTTGTACGGCGTCTTTTATTGTGTTTTTTTACCGACTTAAAAAAAGGAGGTTCTGTATTTTTATTAATTAATATGGAAATTTAACCCGATTTAATATCCAGAACTGTTCGATACTATAAGATTATCCGAAATTCATAAAATGCTGCTTACATTCCCGAGGTTTTCACTCTAAGGCGACGATTTACGTACAGCAGTGCGATTCTGTCACCATCTCACCGTGAAAACTTAGGTGAAGTGAGCGTGGAGTGAGCTGTCAATAGTGTCAATTCCTAGCAAAAACAAACTCACTTCACCTAAGTTATCACGGTGAGATTTTTACAGAATCGACCGGCAGGTCCTGTAATTACTATTAGAAATTCAGCCGCATCTGGGTGCTTACTCTTCAATTTAATTCCGATAGATCGACATTGGAATTGTGACGTTTCGTACTCTTGAGTTCGATACTAGCGCCAAATGATTTTTAGATTGGATGTCCATTTTGGAGAACTAAGTGGAATTGGGTTCGGGCTTGGCGTGGGGTAATTGTTGACAATATTGTTTTCAAGAGTACCGAATCACGTGACTGTAAAATTAACATTGGAATCATATTGGCATCTCATTAGAATTAAAATTAGTTTGGAGAGTAAGCCCCCTGGTTACCATAGAGATCGTCAAGTCGTCCGCAACCTACTCAGATGGCTAGTCTCTGGGTGCTATTTTCTTGTAAGTAGCGAGTTGGACAGCTAATTGGTGCAGTATAAGCTTCCCCGCGGGTCCTTCGTCGGTGGGTGTGGCTTTAGACAACCTGACCACTCGCCCACATTCGCGCACGAAGTATTCAAGTTCGTTCTCAAGTTGACGCCCGTCGCCTGGAAGAATAAGTAGAAAGTGCAAAGGGGTTGCTTGCTAAGAGCTTGTCCAGAAAGGGCGAATTCGCCGCGATTCTCTCGTGCGTATTACGCGCGACCGTTGCGTCCAGAAGGAGCGTATCAACGCGCGAGTATTTGGGTTCAAATTTCATTTGTCAGTAGAAAACATGGAGTTGAACGCTCTGGAGTTCGCGCGTCAACAGGACGCAACAAGGAGTCTCCAGTATCTCGACTCGCGCGCATTACGCGCGAGTCGAGAGTCTGGCGAACTGCACGCGATTTACGCGCGGATTTTGAAATCGCGCGTTGCTTGTGGACGCGATGTATTGGCGCCTACTATCTCGTTAACGCGCGAATGAATTCGCGCGAATCGTTTCGCGGCGAATTCGCCCCTTCTGGACAAAGTCTTTGATCCTTCTGTACGCAACGGTCGCGCGTAATACGCAGGAGAGAATCGCGGCGAATTCGCCCTTTCTGGACAAGCTCCAACACAAATAGCAATGGGTTTAATTTCGACAGTTCAACAACATTCATTGCGTTATTTACGTTGTTGAGCAGACACATTTTTCGAACATATGAAGCAATGGATTAGCAATATCCGTCAAAATGATTCAGATTGTGATTTATAGTGTGTTACGCAAGTACCAAAATGTAGCGTAAGATTAGATGATATTTTTTCCTCGGTCATTAAGAACAATTCTACCTATTATTGCTTTTTTGGCGTAACACCACAGTATAAATTCTTTACTGTGGCAACACGTAGAGCATTTCGATGCAGTTTTAATAAAAAATTATTATATTTAATCACTATAAATTAATAAGTTAGGTAGGTATACGAATCAGTTATCCGCTTATCGGTAAGTTTATCTATTATCAAAGTACCTGTCATCTAATCTCTTCACCACCCTTGGTTAAATGGCAGAGAATGCCTCAGGCAATAGGTCCGCCTTTGTACCTTTTTTGTGTGCGAAAGGTTTGAATAAATAAATATTATTACCTACAGGAATATTTTTGTGTTACAAAAACATTGTACAACATTTCTTAAAATGTTTTTTTCTAAATTACAATAATTGATTCTCACTTTCCGAGGCACGGAAAGGACTTGATATTAGTTGGTCACCCATCCACAGACCAACCGCGGTAAGCGTGGCTTAACCTGATCGATTGACTCGTGCGGCAGTTAATACTTGGCCACAAGTCTTTTAATTACAATTGACTAATTGCTCGATCTCTATAATATGAATGAATTTTTAAATGACATATCGCTGTGATATACTGACTGATTCTTAATATTTATTTTGAACCGCATGAATATGTACCAATTGTTTTTATTTACTATAATTTAATATTAATGTTAATTGTAGCTTTTGTTTTATTTTTTTAGAATATTTAACTTTGTATATTTTAATTTTTTATGAAATCTTATGGTCTTCCGACCTAATTTGTACACCAGCCATGGTCAAACATGTTGTGCCAAAGAATATCCTGTAACACCTATAATAAACATTATACCATGTATATTATCTACACATGTTTTTGCAAATAAATAAATCTTTATCTTATCTGACTAAATTACATAACTCACCTTGTCCAAGTTTAGAAGTCGGTGGCTGTAGACATTTGTTCGCAAGCCTGGCGAGTTGTGACCTTTCAGAACTGAACGCTTCATCCAAGTCAAACAGCTCCAAAGGCGGTGGAGGCGGCTCTCTGAATGTTGGAGCAAATACCTAGAATATAGGACATATAATATAATAAAATATCTACTACAGTACCCGGCGATAAATATTGCACATCGACCTTTGGAAAGAGACAATCGACTAATTTCGGCTTCGTAGAGCGTTATCTCTGTCGCGCGAAATACAAACAGTCCGGTATCTATTAGGAGCTTTGATTTGCTTCTTTTGATAATTATTTTTATTCTTTGTATAAAATCGATAGGATCGAATAGGTCGATGTGCAATATTTATCGCCGGGTACTGTACCTAAATAAATACTAATACCTATTAAAACTAAAGAGTTTGTTTGTTTGAACGCGCTAATCTCTGAAACTACCGGTCGGATTTGAAAAATTCATTTTGTATTTGCTAGCCCAATTCTTGAGGAACGCTATAGGCTTCTTATCATCACGATAGGGCCCTTAGGAGCCGAGCAAAAAGAAGAAAAGTCAGAAAGAACACTAAGTAAAAACGTAGTAATAGGGCGATGCGATGCGATGCGACAGGGTAGGTGGGGGCCGAAATTTCACGCAGATGAATCTCGGACTAGATGGAAGAAACTAGTAAATTATAATTGTTACCAGGAAGCTAAATATTACACCTACTGGAGAAATAGTAAAAAAATAAGTAAATGGTATTTATCCTTGTATATTAGTAGTTAGTATCCCTAATGTTGCACCGACCATGTTTTGTCTGTGCATCACCCACCAGGGTTGTCTGGTAGAAAATGTATCAGGCATAACAGGATTTTGTTACGTGTGCATAGTTTTACACTATTTGCGCTGTAGCATGGTGCGGGTGACAGTTTCAGTAACATTTCGTTTCACTCTTGAAAGTTGCCGCGATTTACAATTTATGACTTAATATTTCAGTTGTACCACATTCGTAATATATTAAATAATTAATAACTGTAGTAAATTAAATTAAACCCAACCAGAATGTTCTAATCAAGAAATAAAATCAAATTGAATGAAAAATTAAGCAAAGTGTTATGCGTATAACGTAACGCCATAGACGTATTTAGTGATGGGATGTACTGCTACGATGGATAGTCGATATTTTTTATAATAAAAAACGTATATTGTGCGTAGGTCAATTTTTATTTTTAAAAGGTCTAATTATACAACAGAACATTTATAGGGTAAGGTTGCTTAAAAGGTTGCTAAAAAAAAATACATGTTATTCGTCTAAACTCATATCAGAGTCAGGAACATCTGAATTGTCACTCAATTCATCATCTGAATCTGTGACGGATATTATTAACGATGACTCAATTATGTTGTCAATATGTATGTCACGATCCCAATCAGACATAATGTCCCTTTTTGTTTTATTCACGACCTTCGACCAGTCTTCAGGTTGAACATTGTTGATGGCCTCTTGTAATAGGGCCAACATCTTATTTGCCGTAAATGGCGGCGAAGTATTATTTCTTGCGGCGTAACCTAAAAATAAACGAACTTATAAAAAAAAGTATTCAAATAATCATCAATCAGCCTAATCTAGTATCTGGTAATGTTTTTAAACTAGGTACATGCTACGATCGGAAAGCTGATTTTTTTATAAAGCTTCAAAATGGGAATTGAAATTAAAAGCATACCTTTTATTTGGGCCCAAATCAGCTCAATAGCGTTATACTGGCAATGGTAGGGTGGTAGTCGAAGGACCTGGTGGCCTTTTTCTTTTGCCATCTCGTCCAGAGCATAGGTAGGAGTTGGTGGCTTATGGCGTCGGACTAAGGCAATAAGCTCCGTCTTTAACATTTTTATATCTGCTGTAACTCCGTTTTCACTCAGCCACTTCACCAACTCGCTTTTGCGGTTGGATTGGTTTGGGGGTTTATTAACTTGCACCGAATGGTAGGGTGCGTTGTCCATTATTATGGTCATAGGCTCTTTTAAATTGTTTAATAGACCTATGAACCAATCTTTAAATTTTTCGTAATTCATCTCCTCATGATACTCCGTAGTTTTTTTTGACTTAAAAGCCAGCAAACAATCAGGGACGAATCCACTTGCTGTACCTGCGTGACAAATAATAAGGCGTTCGCCTTTGCCTTCCGGCACTTTGGTACACGATTGTGCCGTATCGTCGGTCCAACTTTTACCCACTGTGTGGTTGGCGTTTAGCCACGTTTCATCCAAAAAGACAACTTTGCTCCAATCACTTATGTTTTTGGCCTTCCTTAAAAATCTACATCTTGCTAGGGCAATGTCAGTCCTATCCATAATAATCTTTCTTTTGTTAACTTTTTTGTAAACAAAGCCAATATCTTTTATAACTTGCCGTAGCGAAGTAATACCTCCTTTGAACAAGTCAGCTTCTTTTAATGATTTTAGAAGCTTGAGCAATGTGGGTAGCTCCATTCTTCTATAATAATCATAAATATGATTTCTAATAGCAACCTTAGCAAAATCATCCAAATCTGTGATTGGCTTCACCTTGGTCCGCTTTTTGTTGGGTGTCGATAATTTATTTTCAAACATCCCATCTTGGCCAATTTTCTCACGTGTTATACGCGAAACAGTATTGCGGCCAATATCAAGAGCTTCGGCTACTCGTTCTACAATATGATTCAATGGTAACAACGGTCCATTATTTTGTTGTTCTCTTTCAAAGTAGTCTCGGAGGCGAACAACAAGCTCCCTGGCCTGACTACCCAAAACAGTTTTTTTTGTATGCTTAGGCATGGTAATAACAACAAACTCAACAAACTTATAACCAATAACAATTTAACAAAAATGAAAACAAACAATGAAATCGTAATACGTGTCACATTAAGTCACAATATAACGCGCTTGCACTCGTACTCGCACTCACAGCATCGCACGGGTAAACAACATGGCCGCCGCGCCGATGCACCATAGAGCAAAAATGTTGTCACGAAAAAAAAAACATAAACCCGATTTTGATTATTTTATATAAGTACAAAGATAATTATGTAGCCATAAAACATTTATATTGACAAGTTTATACACGTAGCACACACGTAGTTACACTGCACAACTGAATAATACACTAATTTTCATAACAATATTAAAGAGAACTAGATTCACGCTGCTAGTATCGTTAGCGATAAAAATGAATTGCATAACCTCACATCCCTACGTGGTACTGACAAATGTCAACGTCATACGGGCAACTGTCACCCGCACCATGCTACAGCGCAAATAGTGTAATAAATAAATCCAGAAAGTATAGACTATTCCTGGGAAAGGCGGTAACCGGATTCCTACTAACTAAAAGTACTCGATGGCTGTCATCAGATTTTACAGAATTATGATTAGGACGCAATGCTTACCTATATGTCATATTAAAAAAAAATCGGTTGTCTGTAAAGTCGGTTTACTGACGATAGTTGAACGTGACAACGTCATAAGAAAATACTGATGGAATAGTTGCATTGCATTTGTTAATATTCGCTTGCACTTCAAGCCGCCATGGAACGCTACAGAGCAAGGCCGCGAGGTAACGCTACATGAGTCATGTTTTTTCGTGAGTGCAGCCAGCTTCATCGATTTATTAGACGTTGTCACGTCAAAAAATTTACACCTTGGGTTACGTTACTAAAGTTTTAGTAAGGATCCCTAATCTTTTCTAGCAATAAATATAACCTATGTTACTCAGGATGAATGTAGCTTTCTAATGGTGAAAGAATTTTTTATATCGGCACAGTAGTTTTTGAGTTTATTCATTACAAAAATACACACAAAAATACAAATCTTTTCCTTTAAGTCCTGACTGATATATCAACGCACAGTCTAAATCGCTGGTCCTAGAGACATGAAATTTGGAGAGTGTGTTCTGAGGAGTAGGTATCCACTAAGAAAGGGTTTTTCGAAATTCCACCCTTAAGAGGGTGAATGGGGGAGGGTGAAATTTCACGCGGACGAAGTCGCGGGCAGAAGCTAGTACATTATATTTTTCGTTTCTCTAATTCTCCAAACTCTCTCCGAATCTCTCTCTCTCTCTCTCTCTCTCTCCCTTTACACAACCTCTTAGTGCTTAGTGCGTTTATTCCAAGAGCGACATGGTCGTGATGCCTTTGAATGGTTGGTACTTACTGCTAGCTGTAGTGGCGGGAAGGGTGTCTCGAACTGCGGCGCAATCAATCGAAGAGGTTCATGTTTAACTCCTATTGCGTCATACAGACCTAGTACTTCTGGCACTGAAATATTAGAAAGTTTTATTTTTCGAGATTGCTCCTGCAAGTTTTGCCGTGTATTGCCACTTATTAAGGATTTATAAGATCCCAGGGTCCCGAGAAACGTCAAAGACGACACACACACACCCTCACACACATCACATAACACACACACACACACACACACACACACATGATACAGAATGGTGGTGGTGGTATGGATACAGCATGGTATATTGAGATTAGGCATGAACGGCAAGTACAATGCGTGCCA
Source organism: Luperina testacea (assembly GCA_927399505.1). Lineage (NCBI taxonomy): Eukaryota > Metazoa > Arthropoda > Insecta > Lepidoptera > Noctuidae > Luperina > Luperina testacea. The sequence continues at coordinate 5,253,678 of OV656777.1, read as the reverse complement.
CGAAAGATGAGACTTGACCCCGCCTCCCCCGCTCTTTTCGCGGCCCCTATGACGTCCGGTATGAGGTCTGAGTGCGGGACCCGTCCCGCACTCAGACCTCATACCGCTAAAGATACCTAAAATCGTGTACTGCGCATGTCAAACCACGTGGTGTGTCAAGTCTCATCTTTCGTGGTACGCATTGTACTGTAACCGTTACTCACACTGAGCTAAGTTCAAAGAGAACAGGCGCCAAGTGAAAAGCGCGTGTGGGTGCAGGGGGGTGAGGCGCGGCGGGGGCGCGGTGGCGGGCTCGGGGAGAGGGATGCTGCTCAGCCACATCATATCGCCTAGTGTGCGGTATTCATTTATCTGGAAACAAAAATTTCTAAAATATTATTACGTAAATAGAGATCCGAGTAACTTTTTCCCACTGGGTTGCTAGCTTCCAGTGTAATTCAGATTCGGCAGAATTTTTCACTCTGCCATTAGACCAAATTGAACAAAGTTAAATAAATTGTTCATATTTAATGGTGGACCTAGACATATTCGGGGTTTAATAATAGGGTTATTGGTAAAACATTAATAACCTCTCAAGAGGTCATGTCATGTCATGTAGTCATCATTATAAACTAAGTACTTTTACTATGAGACCAAACCTGAAATCGCGAAAAAAAAAATCAGCTGTTTTCTATATTTTGACGAGTTATACGATCATAAATGTAGGGAACAACTGATTTTTTTTCGCGATTTCAGGTTTGGTTTCATAGTAAAAGTCGTTCATAATGATGAGTACGATGACCTCTTAAGAGGTTGTTAATGTTTTACCAACAACCCTGTATACTCATATCGAGTAAGTATTAATTAAAACTGTGCTCGACCATTTGATGTGCTCTCTGAAGCACGGCCCCTTGTGTTTTACTCTGTAAAATCTACATATCGAAGCACGAAGGGACCATGCTTGGTAGTGTAGAAAAATGTTAACAAACTACAAACAACATCTCATAGACTTCGATAGTCCACAATTATGAACTACGTAAACGTATCACGTAAACATTAAAACGTATCACGTAAACACAAATTATGTGGTAGATTGAATAGGTAAGTTTTATGGTCATTAAATATTGATAGTAGGTTTTCTTACATCAGGATCCTCAACATCAACTGGGTTCAAATGCAGGTCGGTGATGCCTCCGAGGTAGTTGAATATCATCTCTCTGATTAGGTCGTTGCACTCGCTCTCAAGGTACTGGTCTGCGAAGAAGTGACCTGAGCCGATGACGAAGAGTTTACCTGGAGAACAAATAATTATGTATATTTGATTTAGGCGAAATATGTCGTATTAGTGAAGAGAAATTTTGAAATTTTAGCCTCAAAGACAAGTGACAGACCTTCACGAATAAAATAATGCAAGGTGGTTTAGCGATCGGTTGCTCTTGACACAGCGCTTTTTTTTTATTTCGGAAATGTGCTTAAGTTGGTCTTACAACCCGCAAGAGTTAACTCGGGAAGGGCTTCCGACCCCTGCGCTGTAAAAGCTCTCACCATCGACCCTCAACAACCGCGCGCTTAAGTCATTCGAGGGAAGCCTCAAGTTAACTCTTGCGGGTTGTAATGGTGTTGTTCTCTTTTAGTTCAAGGTTAAGAACTGGGATATCGGTGAGAGATAACAGTCTCTTCTAGTAAACAAAACATTAAGGTTCAATGGCATTTCACTAAATATCTACAGGTAGGTAGACGATAGATCAAAATTTCTCGCAAAAATCATAATCTTGACATACCTCCACTTTTCTCTGACGTGTACAAAGCTGCGACTGGTCTTTTCACCGGGTAGCAAACGTCACTGCTCGATAGAATAGCTGCTGCGGGCTTCTTCACCGTCATTGTGGCTCCGTACGGGTAAACAAAGTTTGGAGTTGCTGGTTCTTCACTGCAACATAATTTACTTTTCATTTTAGTTTCCTAGGTAGTTGAAAGTTCATATCTGGGAACGGTTCTTTCAATTAAGCAAATATAATCAACATTTAGAGGCTAAAATTCACCCAAAGGGCAATGGAGAGGGCTATGCTTGGAGGTTCCCTACGTGAACGAATCAGAAATGAAGAGATCCGTAGGAGAACAAGGTAACCGAAGCCCGAAGGATTGCCAAACTTCAGTGGCAGTGGCATTTTGCTTCTAAAACAGATAGCCGATGGGGTGGAAGGTTCTGGAATGGTAACCGCGTATCGGAATACGTAACGTTGGAAGGCCTCCCACAAGGTGGACCAATGTCCTGGTGAAGGCCGCAGAAATCCGCTGGATTCCTGCAAAGTGGCGGTGTTTGGGGGAGGCAAGTCTTCTCATCATATTTCGGCTGAAATGATGCTGATGAATAAACATTTGTATAGAAGAACGACTACCTCCTCGCAACTATTGCTCGCTCGAGTCACTGTTCGTTCACAAAAGTAGTTGGATTGTTACTAATTTGTTTGTCTGACTAGTCGAAAGTAGAAATGTATTGAAATGTAAAGAACCTCACAGAAAATCATCAGATTCGCTGCTATAGTTGGGCATCTTCATCAGGTACTTAGTGACAGCTCGGTTCAGTATGCCGTTGGATACGTGACACTCCTTGGGGTGGTAGAATTTGTGGTACTTGGCTCTCACCACGCAGTCTGAAAGAGAGGAGAAGATTTAGGAATCACTTATTTTTGAGTAAACAACAGCACCATAATTGTGTAACATGTTATCAATCTGAATCATTTTGAAGGAATATCTAACGCAATAAATGTTATTGAACTTTCAAAATGCAAGTCATTCCTACTGTTAGTGTGTTTACGAAATTACCCCACATGGTACGATTGGGCTAGAATGAGCGTCATCATCCATAGTCCGGCTTCAGCCATTTGGGCATACGATATGCCAGTTTTCACGCCAAGCTCGACCCGCGATGGCAACAATGTGGTCCACCCATGTCATGTGGCAAGAATAAGAGTCACCAGCAAAAGATATAGTAGCTACCAAGCTGTTTTCCTAATACTTATTTAGGGGTTGGCTTTATCCTGGAGATTTAACCTTATAAGTCTTATAACCAACCTAGTTTTTACTCACCATTATTAACGACAATCCCGAACTCTTCTAAAAAGAAGTTAATATTAGTATTGGTCCGTTCCTCCCCGCCATCCGACATTGCAACCAGCACGGAGTCGCCTCTCTCCACCATGTGCTTGAGAGAAGACAGCTCGTCGTCAGTGAACGCGTTCTGAGGACCTGCCACTACGAGGATCTTCACGTCTTCTAGGACATTTCTTGTTAGCTCCTCGCGGTTTCTGCAAGCCCAGTACTTTTAGTGCCTTACGGCCTTTTATGTCGGTGCTACTAACTTACCAAATGTTTGTTTATCTTTCTGGTTAGGAACACGGATAATAACAATCGCTTAACTGAACAGATAGCCGTGGTGGCCCAGTGGTAACGACCGCGACTTACGAGTAGGCCGTAGGTTCGAACCCAGGTAGGAATTTTACTTTGTGTAAGTTATTTCATCACTACTGCTCTCAAAACGGTGAATGAAAACATCGTGAGGAAACCAGCATGTCCTAGAACCAAAAATTCGAAGACATGCGACATCTACCAACGCGCACTGGGCCCGCGTGATGCGCTCCCTCTCACAGAGAGGAGGCCTGTGTCTCAGTAGTTCCGAACATTATAGGTTATTATTATGAAACTGAATAGAATACTGTTTATTGTTGTTGTTAAAGTTAGTCAAAATTAAAAAGTATCTCTACAACCGACTACAACGTACTCTCGTTAGGGTCATCATCATCATCTGTCGAATTAGCCTTTTTATCAACTATGTTGGGGTTGCAAGCACCTATTTATCCAAGCGTCGTGATTGTGAATTGCTTAGCGTTCTTTAAAGGGCCGGAGTGACGACTATTTACGGATAGTTACTGAGCCCACTAAATCTATTAATGTAATCTAAAATGCAGGAACAAAAAACTTACATCATGACTTTCCACGTGGTCTTCAGTTTCCTGTGCATCAATTTATAGTTCTCGTTGAACTTGAACAGCTCATTCTTAGAGATATCGAATAATATCGTGTCGACAGCCTTCATTTTGTTTGAAAAACTTACTTTTTGCTGACTATTCTTTTGCTTTGTTTTGTTTACAAAACTTGTGTTGTCTGTTGCTTAGCAACGGAGTGTCCTGATCATGACAGTTGGGTGGTAGGGTTACCATGAAGAAAAATATTGTTGTTTTTTTCTTGCGATTAAGACTCTTTTGTGTTTGTAGTAAATACTTTTTCGACTTTTGAGACTTGCTGTAATGCAAATAGGCCTGAGGATGGGCCAAAGGACCAATCTAAGGTTTCTTCATTGGCACTGAATATGCTAACATCACCTACCAACCCGCACGGGGCCCGCGTGGTGGATTAAGGCCCATTCCCTCTCACCGAGAGGCCTGTGTGACTGTGTCCCAGCAGTGCGATCATTACAGACTGATTCTGCATAGGCTACTGAATATTTTGGGGAGCTATGGTATATGGAGAACAGCTCGGCCAAGTAAAACAACACAGTAAATTGTCAAATAATATAATTTTATTTACAAATCGAATAATAATAACTTTCGAACTAGAATAATAAACTATGTCTAATCTAAAATTTAGATTTTTATTTACAATTTCGTCTATTTTTTAATAACATTTAAATATTGCTACGTTTCGTAAAATGAAAAGTCTTCGCGTACACTTGTACATAGATTTCGGAAACATACATAGAAAGATGTGGTCATGTTAGCAGATATAAAAATAGTTGTGCTTAGAGTAACAGGAACAATTTTTGATAGACAAACTGGTGAAGGAAGGACGTCTTTTCTTGAAAAAAAAGAATAAATAACAAAGGGATCTAAGATTTTTATGTGGAGCCTGGCATACCTCCCTGTCCGCCATTTTGATTTTTCATCTCGTCACAACACGAACATCAAGTGCGTGTTCCGACACATCATCTCGAGAAGTTCCCCAAGGAAGAGTTCTGGCCGAGGGGTGTTGTGTACCGCCGGTTTCGTAGCTGGCTACATGACACCAGTCAGCGAAACACGACGCAGACACTTCGTGTGTGTTAGTTTTTAGTGTAATTATAATGTTGTATTTACCTATAGTATTTTTCAGTTATATTAATATTGTATTGTATGTGTTTATATGGGCATTGATGCCTGAAATAAATCGTGAATAAATAAATAATAGGACCAAACCCCGCAAAGCGATACGTTTCCGAGATATTAACGTGCAAAGTTGATTGAAATCCATATTTTTTAACTAGCTCACATCTTGTTGCATAAAAAATGGCGGATAAATAGGTATGCCACGACCTTCAAATCCCATTTCATAAAGAATTTAAAATAATTTTCATACAATTTAAGATCGTCCTGAATACAAACAGAAAATAATAAGAACAAATATTTGCTATACATTGTCCTAAGAATTACTTCAATTCTGTACATAGTAAAGATTATATAAAACTTATAGTAGGAATGGACTTACAAAACACTATGTCGCTACTATTTTCAGTAAATATTTACAAAAAAAAAAACATATTATTTCTTTTAGTTTCATTAGATTTTGAGCTGACTTTGAGCTTTTATAAACTAAAATAATTAATATATTTAAATAGCTGAGGCTCCGAAACTAATGTTTGTATGAAAAATGTACTTTTATGGAGCCGAGAAGAGAGTAAAGACCAATTTATTGACGCGATACATTCGAGGAATCATCAGGCCTTGTTTACCAAAGGGTTGGAGAGATATACAATGCGTGCCACGAAAGATGAGACTTGACACACCACGTGGATTGACATGTGCAGAACACGATTTTAGGTATCTTTAGCGGTATGAGGTCTGAGTGCGGGACGGGACCGGACGTCATAGGGGCGGCGGAAAGAGCGCGGGAGGCGGGGCCAAGTCTCATCTTTCGTGGCACGCATTGTACCTCACATTTGGCCATATATGTTTATGTCCCATGTAATTGGGGAATATGCCTAGCCATTGGCTATTAACCGGGCACAACCAGACCCCAGGCTGCTACTGAGAAATTCCAGATAGAAGAAGCCAATAACACTTTACACAACTCGGGAACAAAACCAGGACCTCATGCTCAGCGGTATCGCTTGCGACAACTACGACAACGAGGCAGTTACGCAGTCTCATCTAGCAATTCTTCAAAAGACAGTCGACCCAGCATTGATTATTGCTATACATAGTCCATATTGCGTAATGTGCATCTCCAAGTATTTTTTTTTGCGCAAGAGTGCCTACTTGCCCACTAAACGCACGACGCCATCGCGACAGGCTGACACGAAAATGGCGGGATGAGCTTGACTACCATCGAAAGGCCTGGCCGGCACTCGCAAAAGACTGATTTGTGTGGAAAAGGGCGAGGGAGGCCTTTGCCCCGTGGGACAATATAGACTTGTTAATATGGATAGATTAGAACAGTGTCTATGGTCTATTGTTTTTATAAAACATCCCTTTGAAATATCGCGGCAATATCTTAGTCCCTAGAATTTGGACTCGAGCACAATATACCTTTTTAGGCCAGGTTGACAACATACCGATTCTCGACCCAGCGATTGACGCAGGCGAAATTAGACGGCTGATCTTACGGCGTATACGCATGCTCCGACAGAATATAATCTGCCTAGCCGTTTCCCAATTATGTTGGGGTCGGCATCCAGTCTAACCGGATGCACCTGATTACCAGTATTTTATATGGAGCGACTGACCTCCATAACCCAGTTATAGGTAACATTATACCCCTTGATAAGACTGATTGTTAGACTTTCGGGGTTCTGACTACCCGTAACGACTGCCAAAGATCTACGAATGTAGCGGCTTTACGTGCCATCCGAGGCTTAAATTGCGGGCATTTAAGATTATACAAAAGGCCATTTCAGAGTTTATTTGAACTCGAGTCCATACAATAATATACTGAGCTAAAAAATAATATTATCAACCTGTATGTATAATAAATAAAAATAGTTCGTTTTTATGCTATGTTAATTTTTCTAACTACTGTATTTTACGTACAAGACTCTTTTAAGGCTTACTCTCACTGGGACACCATGGTGGCGCAACCATGGTTGCCCTGCTAGCAAAATATATACAGCTTTATGGTGGGTATCTCACCAGGCGTCCAATCGGTAACCATACATTTTTTGGTAGTGCGACCATGGTTGCGCCACCATTGGTGTCCTAGTGAAATAAGTCATCCTCGAACATGAAAATGTTCTATTCGATTTTATAAATTCTATCTTTCTCTTTTGACCATCTTAGGTCATATTTTTATGTCTTTTTAAACAGAAGTTTCATAAAAGTATCAAAATTTTGGCTTTAGATATAAGGAAGCTCATGAACTCAAGTATTCAGGTGAATAGATTCAACCTTTAGCAATAATTCACGACAAAGTCAATTTTATTAGATTTCTGACTTCTGACTGATTCGGACTTTATGTCAATACGGTTATCCAATTAAACAGCTTTTTAATTCCTTCTTTCTATCTTTTCCAAATTGTATTTCCTATATATGAAACGCTATGAAACATTTCTGTCAAGTACCAGGATGCCAGCAGATCATAAGAGACTCACAACTGTCTGAACATGTCTTTCCTGCAAGAAACACTATGAAAAACTCTCCATGAAACAAACCCTCTTTCTCTCTGTAATATAGATCGAGTACTAGGATACCAGTAGATCATAAGAAGCCCATGTCTAGCGCGTTGTACAAGGCAGCGATGTCTGAATGGCTGGATATCCTCCAGAAGGGGTAGTTCTTCGCTTTGGCTGCCGCTTCTTCGTCTTGTCCGTCACCGATGACCACGTATGTGCATCGCTCGCCGAAGCGCTGCTTTATTTTCTCGAAGCAGGTTTCTTTACCTGTGAAAATAAAAGTGAATATTAATATTGGTCCTAAGCTCGTTTTTGCTCTTTTAGAAGAGGCGAAGTCAGAAGTTGACTTGCTAGTTCAAATAACAAACAACAAATCAATCAACAAAACGAAGTATTTTTTGTTTATTAAATTGGTGATAAAGGTAATAATGATCTTTATCACCAATTTAATAAACAAACAATTGGGTTGAGAGCAGGAGTATAATTTCTTTAATAGATTTTCAACTTTATCGCTAAAGCATAAGGTTCAAAGTTGATTGGGAAAATTTGACAGTTTCGGGTATCTTGATGTGCTGTGGCGTCGCAATTTTTTCTATCAACCGACCGTCAGTGGTCTAAAAGAGCACGTTCCAATCTTATTGTATGCTGAAACCTTAATAATCAGCTCCAACGTACCGGTCTTGGTGGCGGAGTATATGTTCTCGATGGGGAAGACTCCGCCGAGCCCGAATAGCAGCACCTTCGCGAGCGCGGGCACCAGCTGCGTCGTCGTCACTAACACATTGACGCAGTTCTCTCTGGAATGACACACAATAATATTCGTAAAATAACACATCAAGTAAACAGTACGTCCTGCCGGGTCAGCGGGATTGTCCGAAAGGGTTACCGCTGGCCCGGAACATAAAGGGCTAAGGAAGGAACACGGGTGGGTTTTAGATGGTAAGAGTCTGACACTCCCTTCCGCTCCACCCAGAGCGGGAGGGGTCATTTGATGATGAGGGAGTGGTCTGTAATCTATCACGCGGGCCCAGTGCGGGTCGGTAGATGTCACATGTCTTAAATTTTTTTAGAACTAGAAACTAATAAACTTTTTTTTAAACTAATTTTTTTTTCTAGAACTTTCTGGTTTCTTCACAATGTTTTTCTTCGCCGTTTTGAGAGCAGTGGTGATGCAATAATTTAAACAAAGTAAAGAGCTTGTCTGGGTTTAAATTTGCGAACCTACGACTCGTAAGTTGCGGCCGTTGCCACTGGGTCACTCTATGAAAACTATATGTATAATTGTATAGTATAATGATTTTGAAAGATAGGACATTGTTATAGCTCTTCCAGTGGTCGCAGTATTAGCCCGTCAATAATTAGCGGATTGTCCAAAGTGCGTCAAACGTACATTTAACTGCCGACAGCCAGATTTAGAGGCCATTTTAATACTTTATCTTACTAGGTATTATGTATTTATTTGTTACTAGCAGCGTCCCGCGATTTTACCCGCTTAAGTTTCGCTTCCGTAGGAATATCGAGATAAAAACTATCCTATGTCCTTCCCCGGGATGCAACCTATCTCTCTGCCAAATTTTATCGAAATCCGTTCAGTGGTGTAAGCGTGAAAAGGTAACATACAGACAGACAGACAGTTACTTTCGAATTTATAATATTAGTATGGATTAGTACGGATGGATTGTGTTAATTGTATCTTTTCGTATACTGTCGTTGAACACCAGCGCTGGGGTTCTCTCTCACATGAGGTCGTAGCATTATGCTGAGCGATGGCCATTTGCGTGGACGTGCATATTTTCCACCCAACTTGATATTTTTGTGTTTGTGTTCCTTCTCTGCATCATGTTTACCACAAATAAACGTATTATCTTTCTTTAATTTTTTTTGAAGTGAAAACTTCTTTAGCGGCGTTGTACACTTTTTTTGTAATGGGTAAAAAATGTTAAACTCGCGTCAGGACACGTGACCTGATCGAAAATTCGTAAGACGGATGGCCGTAGCCGGTACCGCGCGTGTTTTGTTTATAAGACGATTCACAAAATACACACGTAATTGTTCAAGTTTTCAGTTCTGTCGGCACTCCCGGAGTGCCACTGTTTTTTTTATCTTCGCAGTCACGTAATAAGAGTAGAATTTAAACTTACCTCGAGTTGATCATGTTGAGACACTTGCAGGCTAGAGTGAGCCAGTTGTCTGTCGCTTGTTCGAGTTCAGCGCGCAGTTGTAACCATTGTTCTCTCTTAGCTGGACCGAGCAGACCACCGACACTGCAGGGAAAAATACCAGATTCAGCATTACAATACGGGATTAGATTTCATATTTAAGATACTGTCGATTTTAAAGGTTTTTTTGCTGTCAGGGATAGAGTTGTTGACTAGGAACCAAGGACCAAAATTACAGTCAGTGTACAGTTTTTTTTTTTACCTCTGACAGCAGCAACCTAACGAGAACCTTATTGTAACGAGGATAACGATCACAATGATTTTGACAAACTTGTCAGTGGCATCAACCGAACAGCAACCGAATGAGAATAAAGATCACTGTGATTTGGAAAGTGATGCATACTCAGAGGTAATATAACATTGAACGGACTGTAGAATAAAACTTTTTAATTTAAGAGTTACTAGTGTATAAAGTCTATCATCATAGTACAGACGCCAGCACATCAAGTTACTATAATCTGTCAAATTTCTTTAATAGATTTTCAACTTTATCGCTAAAGCATAAGGTTCAAGATTGATTGGGAAAATTTGACAGTTTCGGGTAGCTTGATGTGCTGGCGTCTGTACTACTATTTTTGATTTCGATAAAAACGTTACAATAATATGAGTGTAGATAAAAAAAAACCACAGGAGTGGAATCCGATTTCGATAACAGTTATTTCAACAAACTCACCTATTTCTATAATTGTTATAAGTATCCTTGATTTTCCTGTATCTAAAAGCCAGTTTCCGCATCCAGTCGACGCCGCCTCTGACACCAGGCGCGCATAACCCCGTGTTAGGTGCCGCGCCCGCGTGGAACCCGTCAGCTGCGAAGTTGTACGCGGAGAGGTCTTGTCCGTTGTCGTCTGCCGCCACCGCATCTATGTGCTCCTGGTCACAATCCTGACGAGTGAGGAGGTGGTTTTGAGATTTTTAATGGAAAAGTTTATATGAAAATGATTGTTTGAATAAATAAGTAGACAAAAATGCAAAAAAAGAAAAACCAAAATAATATATATTACGAATTTCTACATTTATTATCTGTAATTTTTATGCTGTACTAGCGCATAGAGTATTCTTATTTCTCGTCATTATGCAGAGTTAAGAAACTAGTGAGGGACTTCAGTAGGTTACCATGATCTCAGTTAAAAACTAATTAGTTGTAAATATAATACTAGGTAGTTCGTAGTATATAGCAGTGGTTATAATATTGTTATAACGTCTTACCTCAACATCATTGAAGAAGAAATGCGTGTCAGCTAGGCTAAATATCATCTCTTCCATCCTAAAACCCAACTGAACTATTTGCTGTGTATCCTGGAAAAGAAAGATTTCAGATCAGTGTTGTTGAAATTTTTGTAAGGTCACCACATCGTTTTGGTCTCTAGGGTCAGTAGGATCATGCCTGCAGTTTCAAAATGAACCATTGTTAAATTCTTCATGCAAGGGTTTTAAGACTGTTGTTTAAAGTCCCCGTCACGAGAAACTATACATTTTGTAAACACACATTCAGGGGTTCGCAACCTTTGCATCTAATAAAAAAAGTTAGTATGTAGTAGTTATTTTTCTAAAGGGATATGTTAAGACACACATCTAATTACTGTCGTCAGACGATTCCGAGTATTCTGCAGCATTGTAATCTTACTTCAAATTGGCGGCCCAAATGTTTACATTCCATGAGTCAGACGTGTTCCAGTACCACAAAACATTGCTATATGTATATTGCTACAATTATAACCTGACCAAGTGAACCAAGTGAAATGACTCGTTAGTTTCATAATATGTGTATGTTACTTTGAGTTGATTGAATTTTTCGATTATTTTTTGTTGATTGAATTGTCGCTACGTAACTTAGCAGAAGTTCTTTATTTACAAAATTTATAGCTTTTCGTGACGGGGACTTTAGCCTAGACGTCTGGTAAGCTAGGTTAGACTCGGCTTCTATGTGCTTGCTACATTACATTTCATAATGGGTCTCTGGCCTACAACAATACATCATGCCTCTCTTATGGTAGCTACAAATTGTCATGATACCATGACATTAGACAAGTAAATGCAATGAGCAAACTCTCCAGTATGATGGTAACCCAATCACACTTGACTTCTTTACTCAAAGAATAAGTTTCCATATTCTTACCTTATTGTACTTGGTAGCATATGTGCCGGTGAGCAACGAGTGAAATATGATGATAGTTTCATCCAGGTCCCATATAAACACCCTGTCTGTCGCCGGTTCGGGCACGTGCTGGGCAGGTGATGACGATGTGTTGCGCCGACCCCGACCTCGGGAGCGGGAGGCTGTGCTTTCACTGGGTATAATACGGATTATGTTTAGTTGCGAATTTTTTATATTGCATTTGAATAACGATGTGACCACCTTGATCAAAGGTTATTTGGTGCCAATATAGGGCCAGTAAGTACTGATTATTATTGGAAACATTCTAATCTTAAACTAGTAAGGTGTAGATTTTAAGTACTTACGGTTTTTTCTGGATATTTTGACTTGTACTGTTATAATGTATAATCATGTTACAAAAGATTGTTTAATTCTAAATGTTTAACATACTAAACTTCTTTAATAAGAAGGAAAGTTTGTTAGCGTAGCCTAAGAAAGGACAAGATAATGTATCAGGGTCTTTCTTTTTTTTTAGGATGGGAAGTCATCAAATGACCCCTCCCGCTCTGGGTGGTGCGAAAGGGAGTTTCAGACTCTTACTGGCTAAAACCCACCCGTGTTCCTTCCTAAGCCCTTTATGTTCTGGGCCAGCGGTAACCCTTTCGGACAATTCCGCTGACCCGGCAGGCTTAGGCCCTGACGGGCCCCTTCGTTGATGCTGACATCTCTTTGAGGCACGCGTGGAACACGCCTACGGTGGCTGGGAGTTGTCACGCGGCTCCCGACGCCCAGAGCGTCTCCCACATATCTCGGTATTTATATTAGGTGCTTTACAAATAATACACCCATGGTACATGAAAGGTAATTGGATACTTACCCTGAGTTCTCTCTACATCTCCGACTGGCTGCATGTACTTCTGTTTTGATGGGAGACAGGGGACTTGTGTCATTTATTGAGGGCAGCATTGAGGATGGAGATTCTGTAATCAAATAAAGTATATTGTTGTTGCTGTGTTTTTAGTAAACTTATTTTAACAATATGAATTATAACGTTTAGCGTGTTTATATGGAATTTTCGATGTATGAATGTCACATAGCTACATGTACGCAAAATACGCGCATTGACGTGGAGTTGCGGACACCAGCCCGTATTACCTATTACCACATAGCTACATTCCGTAACTCTTTAAATATTGCATTTATCACATAGCTGTTTTTACAGTATGTGTGTATTGAAATAACGATTAAAACTGCCTATAGAACCGTAAATAACACATTGCGAATTTTGCACGCGCAACAACGATATTTGGATCATCTTTGCTTGTTATTGTTACATGCATGTGTGCTCCATTATGAACCTCTTTTCCAAGTTATCAGACTTCGATAGATTATGACTAATATTGAAGCAATTTATCACGTACTGGGTATAATGTGTTAACACTTCGATGTCACGGTAAAGGAAGTACGGTCTACGAAATGAGCCTACTTTACCAATTAGATTTGAAACTTTTTACGATTGAACTAATTCTAAGTTTAAAAGTTTAAAAACTCCTACCATCGTCGCTGTCTGTGTCCGGCCAGTAATCTGAATCATCATAGTGAGTTTCTGAGGCATCTTCGTCTAGTTTCCTTCGTTTATTGTCGTGAAAACTTTCGTTTTCTTTATTCATCGTTTGAGCACCAAAATCTTCTTAATGGTTTACGGAATGGAACTTCAGTCTTGTAAATCGACGGATTGATATGAACACATGAGATTGTTTACTCTATTTTGTTGTAATTTAAGGCATTTGTTTTAAAAACACTACTTTGTAAACATTACAACAGAGGCAACAAGTACCACTATTATAAACGTCAAATTGAATGTGACAACTGACATTGTCAAGCTGGGTTGCCAGCTCTTTGATTTAATAGTCCCATATCAACGTGACATTTCCCACTGCTCCGAACAAAAACCGCGGGGACGTTAATGCAGAATCTCTCAATGTCTAAAGAAACTTTTATAAAAGTGATGATGTTATTGCAACTTACGAGCTGCATTTTGAGTTTTTTCACAAACTTTTATCAATAACAGATAAAAGCCTTTATATAAAATTGGTAGCTAAAAACTTACGCACATTTAATAAATACATGGTTGGGGAAAACCAAAATAAATTATGTATGTAATAAAGCACATCAACATCTACCTACCCGAAACTGTCAAATTTTCCCAATCAACTTTGAACCTAATTCGTTAGCGATCAAGTAGAAAATCTATTAAAGAAATTTGACAGATTGTAGTAGCTTGATGTGTTTTACATGGTAAAACAGTAAACATTAATAAATATAAAACTCTCATCATTAAAGGTATTATTCCAACTTGGCAACATTTTATTTCAGTACGTTTTCATTTACCGTTGACATGACAGTGACATAAGTTTGTTCTCATTGCACTTAGATTATTTGTTTTGGGTGCGTTCATACTTCACAAAGTATAATCAAATAAAAATTATTTTAAAAAAACACGTTTTCTTTAGTTACCTGATAAAGCACCTCCTAAATGATATGAAGTGTGTCCAGCACTGCCGCTGCTGCTCGGCGAGCTGACATAGGGAGAATAACTAGGTGTAGCGTAGTATCCGCTGTATTGAGCCACGTTGTGGTCCGCGTAGCCTGCTGCATAGCTGCTGTAGTCCTAAAGATTAAAACGTGTTATTGCCGAGAGGGAATCGTACTAGAATAGTAGACTTTTTGATCACTGATTGATCAGTGGTTAGTTTCGTCTTTGAATATTTTTGTTTTAGTTTTTTATCGTTCGATTTTAATTTTTTTTTGTCAATCTCACCTGTTGTGTAGTTGGAAACGACTGTGCCAGTCCTCCGTTGTACGAAGAGTAGGCGTAAGGCGAGGGTTGCGTCCCGAACCCGGTACTGGGCACTCCGCTCACACCGCTGACACCGTACGCAGATAAGTACGTCGGCGTCGCTTTACATGACGACCTGTTGGGTGATAAAATTATTGTAGTTTATTGAAGTTGATGGCCATCTCCGGTTTCTTCAATGGTCGCTGCAGTCGGTGTTCTTTTTGCAAGTGGCCTAATAATTCCCTGATCAAGTGACATACTTCAGCGTAATTCTCTCTCCTTGGGGTGGAAACTGAGGTTCTTGTAACATAGGTGTGTAGATTTCTAGCTGGCTTAAAATTCAATTTGGACGAAATGTTCTGTACCTACTTATTGTTTACAAGTTTTTACCTGTTGGTAGTGTTATGCTGTGGCGGGTATGCGCCATACGGCTGGTTGTACAGCGAAGAGCTGACGTACGACGAAGCCGCGCTGCCGCTACCATATTGCTGCATGCTGTATCAAAGAAATTACTATGTTTTAGATTACACAAGCAAATAAAATTGCGTTTCTACCCTCTTCTGACGTCAATAAATGTTACATTCAAGGAATCTATCTGCAAAATATGCTAAAAGAGAAGAAGTGACATCTAGCAGACAAATAAGAAAAATACGCAGTTATTTTTCATAATTAGCTGCTTTATACAGCGCCTCTGTCGGTTGATAGTGGAACTAATAAAGGCAAACTTCTTTAGTTCCACTACTCCTCAACAGATGGCGCAACATGTAGGGTCGAGGCTTTTTGGGATAAACAAAAATGCTACGATGCAAACAATCTTAGGATTCTTACTTTCATACAAGATGTTTCGAGACTAAAGACTCGTTTATTTTATGAGTAGGGTTTCCCGACCGGCTAGAGTTGAGAATTAGCATGCGAGACTTGTAGACAAGAACTGCCAGGCGTTCTTGTTTAAGCAACGTTTAAGTAAGTACCTACTCGATAAGTTAACCATTACCGTTGCATTAACCTTTAATAAAAATATCTTACAGTACCTACCAAGCTGTATAAAAAACAAGATTATAGATTTACGCAGGGAGCAGTGTCAATGTACGCTTACGTACGAAGTTTATGAATTTCAGACATTTTTAGGGCTTCACAAAATCCTCCAGAGTTCGTAAACCTATTAATAGATGTTGGGGGTAGCTTCGACGTAGATGGTTACGTCATTGTGACCGATTATAGAGACTTCAGGTGTAGGTATCTAACTCTGCCTAAAAATTACACAGTTTAAGGCGAATGCGCCAGCCAGGGTAGCCCGCGAAATTAATTTTTTTTAGGTATTTTGCAATTTGCTGGTCAGTATTAAGTTGTATTACTGATTCTAATGATTATGATTATGTAAATACGTATTTGTTACGGCCGCGAATCATATTTTAATCGACGTACAACTTAATACTGAATTACTGACCAGCAAATTGCAAAAAATGTAAAAAAAAATTGAATTTCGCGGGCTACCATAGCGCTTCCCCCCTCTTAATATTAAACATTGGTTAGGAACCTATTTTTAAGGGATCGTAATGTTTTCACAGAACTTTGCTGTCCCGTTTCTCTAGGTTACCTTGTACAGACGCCAGCACATCAAGCTACTACAATCTGTCAAATTTCTTTAAAGGATTTTCAACTAATTTTATCGCTAAAGCATAAGGTTCAAAGTTGATTGGGAAAATTTGACAGTTTCATACAGGATGTACCAGAAAATTGTGATCAAATTAACTGTTGTGGTACAGACCATCAAACTGAACAACTATTTCCATAGGACCAACATCGTAATCGCGAAAAAATATCAAGTGTCATAGACAAAACTTCAACCAGTTCGACCACATCTTTCTGGTACCTACACCTAGATAGGAGTTAGTGCTCATATACATGAGCGGCAATTTTCCAACCGCATAGGCAACTTTTTTTTTTAGGTATGGCATCTCGCAATTCAACCTATGAGGTTATCGATGCCTCAATACATTAAGGTCTCCAGCCAGGGCTTAAACAACTTAATAAATAGGTAAGCGACTACACGCTAAGGGCACCCCCTGTGGGGTACGGACCTCGGCTTAGGGCGTCGCTGAGAGAGGGTAGCAAGGCACAGGCTGGGTCGGAATTATTTAGGGACGAATTTAAAAGTACAGGCCCAGCGACGCGGGCTGGCTCCAGCAAGGGTCGGGGCGGACATGGTTTGGGGCGTCGCGACGGGCCTCGACGGCGACCGCGGAAGGACGGCTGTCGGGACTTGTACTTTCTAAGAGTATAACTGGCATCATGGCCTTCTATTCTCCTGTAGGAGGGTCATAAGGCAACGCGCCGCTCATGTATGTGAGCACTTAACAGTGAAACCTTTCTGTTTTACAATATGTAAAAGCAAATCTGTTCAGTTGACTAAATATGTGGGTACAAACCTGCATCAAGCATGATTTCAATGGTTGTTCCTGCTATGATTGGAGAGGTTTCTCTCAGTGAGAGTGAGTGGACCGCAATCTGCCACGCGGGCCCAGTGCGGGTTGGTAGATGTTACTACGTCTTCGAATTTTTGAAAATTGGCCTAATTGCCATAAACATTGTAGTAAGACTGTTATCTTACCTATTATAATACTGGTAGGGCAGCGCAGACTGGTCGTACGGCAACGTTTCGCCGTACAGCGCCACGTCTGCCTCGCACAGGCCCGGGCTACGGACCTCGCTCTTTACACCACCTGGCACAAAATGAAGCTACATTAACACAGAGTAGAAATATCTTGAACTACAGTAGGGTAACTGCGAAACACACTAACAGTAGCAAAAGCTTTAATTTTGACAGTTCAACAACATTCATTGCGTTATTTACGTTGTGGAGCAGACAATTTTTTTTAACATATGAAGCAATGGATTAGCAACATCTTTCAAAATGATTCAGATTGTGTGATTGAAAGTGTATTACACTGGTCAACCTGGTACAGCCGAACTCAAAAGAGAGCTATTCTATGTAGTGGTCTGGAATTTATTGATGCCATAGTCAACTACATAATATTCCTTCTCCTTACTTTTTCTTGGATACCTACATATTTGGATGATGGATACCGCACTTTCGAAGTTTGACATATATAGATAACAACTGCATAAGGTTGGGTCTACATGTTATAGGAAATTGGTTTGACTCCGTATCTTGCATGTGTATTCACGATTCTGACCCGAGAATCTACTGGAATCAAAGCAATGCCAAGGTTCCAAATGTTGTGCGTTCTTCTTACTTGAAAAAGATACCAAAATCAAGCAACTAAAATATCGTCCCGATAGGATACCTACCCGTGCTATCCTCATTCATCAACCAGGCGACCGCAGCCGACGAGGAGGTTGAACACAGTCCGCCGGCCGACGTCAACGGCAGTGCCAACCCAAGCGAAGAGCTCGTCGAGCATCCGTTCGCCAAACTACAGCTCTCCACCTCTGAGGTACCAGGCAAGCATAAGCTGTCAACAGCTGACAAACTTAGCGCTGTGTTGGTGGTCGTGGCTGTATTCTGGAACAGCGTGGATGCGCCGGATACTAGGAGAGCTGGCAACGTCGCATCCTGGAGGAGCGACGGCGGGGAGTTTGACGTTGATTCTGATTCGCACGGGGAAGTGTTGACGTCGCCTGATAATCTGGAAGAAAAAAAAAGGTCATTTAGGAGCAAATCCAGTTAAATACTGAACAATAGTCGAAGAAACCGAGTAAGAAGTCATTAACTCTGCATGTAATTTGAATATGAATGATAAAATGCAGAGAAAAAGGCTGATGCATTCTAGATCCAACTTTGCTTTTCTAACTCATGCCTGTTGCATCGTAGCTAGGTATTTACATAGGTACCTACCTATACGCGTAAACACACACCTTCCCATACGCAGGCAGACTACAGAACGTCACTTCTATGACCTTTACTGCAGTTTAGGGGCTAATTAAAGACTCAATATTATATATCTACAGACCATAAATAGTTGCCAACGTAACTTTACGCAACTCCAGGTTTATTAAGGCTGCCTAATATGTATTTGAGAAGTTAAGTTATGGGTTGATAAAAAGGCATTATAGGTACCTATCGAAATAAGTGTGGGTCTAGCTCTTTCTAACTTGATTTCTTACGACCACGGACCAACGAATCTAAAAAAGCCAAATCTCTAAACCCTCCTCTTCAGTTTGTTTATCAATTAAGCAGTAAAGCTGACAATAAAAACTCAGTTGTTTACAAGATAACAGCTTTTTAAACGGGTCTAAGGAAACACCCGCCGGTTATCAAAACATTTGGCGTAAAAAACCGTAAAAAGTAGTAAAAGCTCCTTCCTCTTGGGCTTTTTGTAAACACTTGTGGAGTTGTGATGTCTTAATTTAAGGACGATAAAGAAGCTATTAATTTGATGGGTAAGCTGTGAGTGTACCATTAACTGGTCCTTATTGAAAATGTTTACCCAAGTAACCATTACTTTTTATTTAGGTTTATTGGGTTTATAATATACCACATGTTGAGGGGCCCGTGGCTAAATAATATCAGCCGCACAGGTCGATCAATCAGGTTAAGCTACGCTTGCCGCGGTTGGTATGTGGATTGGTGACCTTTACACACCGTGACCTCTCCGTGCCTCGGAAAGCACGCTAAGCTTTTGGTCCCGGCTGTCATTCGTGGATTTTGGACAGTCGTTACGGGTAGTCATGAAGTCTGACAACCAGTCTTACCAAGGGGTATCGTATTACCCAGTTACTGGGGTCGGATAGGCAGTCACTCCATGTAAAATAATGGTATTCAGCTGCATCCGGTTAGACTGGAAGTCGACCCTAGCATAGCTGGGAAAAGGTTAGGCAGATGATGGAATATGAAAGAAAGAAAGAAAATACGTTTATTTGCGGTAAACATGACGCAAAAAAGAACAAAACAAAAAAAAAACAATATGAAAAGGTTGACATGCGTCACATCCACGCAAAACGGCTATCGCTCAGCATTATGCTGCGACCCTATGCAAGACAGAGCCCCAGCGCTGGTAGCGCTGGTGGTATATGCCACATCTTAACATGATGTGACACACTCGGTGGGTAAATATTGGATGCCTAACAGCTACTGTCCCGACAAGTTATGCACATTCCTGGGGCCTTATTCTCTATGACACAATGAACGAAAACGCGCGAAATGGACACAAGATTGACGGGATTAGCTAAGGAAAGGAATTGACGTGGTTTCGAGTAAGGAATCGTTAAGAGGTCATAGCGAATTAGGTCCCTGCAGTGCGATTCTGTAACCATCTCACCGTGAAAACTTAGGTGAAGTGAGCGTGGAGTGATCTGTCAATAGTGTCAATTCCTAGCAAAAACAAACTCACATCACCTAAGTTTTCACGGTGAGATTTGTAGAGAATCGACCGGCTGGTTTGGTCTCCAAAACTATTCTAATCAACGTTTGCCTGAAAGAGTAAATCCCAGCATAAAAACTAATTTCTTCTGGCTTTGTTTTACTAATGTGGCAGAGGGATTACCTAAGCTAAGGAAACCTCTGTCTAGTTGATCAACTTCAAGATATTCCAATTAATTTTTCTGTAATATTTTGGGTCTCGGCCATCTTGCTTTACCTACTTAACTGAATTAGCTAATGTACTTACCTATTCATTGGGTTTGATGTAAACTAAGGAATTACTGGTGGAATTTGGTGGGAAAGTAATAATTAATTAGGTACCCAACTGGTTTTCCAAGAACAGTTTAATTTATACGAAGAATCAAGTACTTAATTTATTGTTTTTGGATGACTCCACTTTTAGAGCTCATGTGTCTCAAAGTACCGTGGTTAGGTTAGTGGACATCAAAATCTTTTTTAGATCATTCATGTGGTCAGGCTTCTTGGTATGACTTGTGAAGTGGTTGCGTTTTCGTTAAGAAACTCAAAGTTTAATTTTTATAACGAATCTTGAAATGAAAAGACATTAAGAACGAAACGAAACACACACACACACACTCACACATCATATTAGTAACGAAATGTGATAAAACTAGTTTTTCAGGAGAAACGGAATGGAATTTTCATGTCCTTGAAGACAGTCAAAGTCAAAGCCCTGGATTGCGATAGGTTGAGTTGATTATATCTTTCATCGTAAAATAAAAATAGATAAAGATAAAATTGATTTCTAATATAAAAATTAAGCTGTGGTAGAAAAATTTATTATAATATTTTCTAAACTCCACTCATCACTCATCATCACAATCACCGCTTGACAACGTAAATAACAATCATGACACGACGCATCAATAGACAGAACATATTGCCCCAATTAAGAGCGTGTTAAACAAACGAAATCACACGCTGTTTATACTAAATTAGTATCATTAAAACAAATCACCAGAATCGTATAACAGATGCCACAGACTCGGGCCCCTATCTCACGGGACGGTGGATTTATCAAACAAAATGATTACACGTGTTCCGATTAATAAGTCTCTTATCAACGCTCGTGAACGCAGCCCTTCCATCCGCCATTATTTAATCAATTCCCGCGCTGTCAACGTGACAGCCGTGACGTCAACTGATTTTTTATTTCTTTTTTCGTGTTAAAAATCTGACGACACGTCCCTATTTCAATAAAAGGTAAATTATGTACTATATTAAACTTAACAAAATTATATTGTTTCTGACCGTTGTTAAGTCTAGTTTATTACATAATGAATAATTAATATTTTTATAGGCTAATTTGAATAATTTTTATGTGGACCATAAATCTCTATTAAAATTAAAGAACTTGTCATCAGAAAAGGCACGAATTTTAATTCTACCTACTGTTACCTACCTACAGAAAATATGAGTATTTTAATACCTTCGTACCTAATTGATAGGTACCCATCTATCTATTTTAAAATAGATTAGGTTATCATATTTTTTTTCAAAAATATTTCTGCCTTCCAGAGCATTAAGGCTCCTGCAAACAGGCGCGACACGCGATATAATCGCGCGCGACACAAAGGGACCGCTCGTTGCGCGACTTGCGGTGCCTTTGTATAGCGTGCGATTTTATCGTATGTCGCGCCTGTTTGAAGGAGCCTTTATTTGGTTATTGTAGGTCTAGGTTCAAATTGTTCTAAGACTATGAAGGCAAAAAAGAACATGCAGTTCGTTGTAGCTCTAAAAAATACTGGTATTCAGCTGCATCCGGTTAGACTGGAAGCCGACCCCAAATTAGTTGGGAAAAGGCTAGGCAGATGATGATGCGCGCTGGGTGTGGCTTATAGTACATACTTTGATTCGCTGTTGGTTTATGGTTTATTAATCAATTGGTCAATTGTTAGTGATTAATTAACGTTTTGTATGAAGGCCTGTTGTGTGTAGACCATAGAGCAGTATTTTACATGGAGCGACTGCCTATCTGACCTCCACAACTCAGTTACTGGGTAATACGATACCCCTTGGTAGGACTGGTTGTTAGACTTTCGGGCTTCTGACTACCCGAAGATGGTCACCCATCCACAGACCAACTGCGGCAAGCCACACCCAGCGCGCATTAACAATATTTTGCGCAATAAAATACTTTAAACACCAATAATATAGTCAAATCTATGCTAATAGCACGTTTTAGCATAACACCTGTTTAATTTCTATATGAATCTTTGCATATTAAATTCTAATTACGTCTATGATACATTAATTTGTAATATTCATTTGGCATGGTCATGTTAAAAAATTAAGTTTTCGCCCATATGTTGGTGTAGCTCGACGGCCGACGGGCCAACATTGGCCAACATTCAAAAGAAAGGAATCTGTCTGGTTAGCTCGTGCTCTTTCCTTGCCATAAAAAATATTTTTTAATTGGTGTGATTACTATGCTTGCCGTAGGTATGCTAGAGTTTTAGCGTTGTTTCTATTAATATGCATACATTTAAATATCGTTTTAATTGATACCGAGCAGTAATTACACGTGAGTGCGGGAACAATTACATATATTTTTAATGAGCGCACAGTTATGATTTTATACGCGGCATACGAAACTTTTATTGTGCAATTTGCTTTCGATTTAATATCTATTTTTGTAAGTTCTATGGTGCCAACGGAACCCTATTATTGCCGCCGCTGTCTGTCAGTGGACTGTCTCCCATAAACCGTAATAGGTAGAGAGTTGAAATTTTAAAAGTTAAAAAAGTAAATAAAAATTAAAGGGTGTCGGTGGCCATAGAACAAACGTTTTTTTTTCGGCGACTCGCACTTGGCCGATTTTTTTCGTTATAATTGAAACAAAGTAACAATTAATTTTTCAAGTGACCTAAAAAGTCCAAACATTGAATATCAAAGTCTATCAATCTGATTTATTTCTATAACATAAATAAAACTAAACCTAATGACCGGCTAATGTTAGGTAATGCAATTAAAACATCAAGAGGCCGAACACCGGAGCCTTTGTCTAGAAAAAAAAATGGCTCTTGTTTATATTAGTTCGCGCCTTTTTCAAGTGTCACTTTGCTTCACTTCGGCCATTAGAACAACACTATCATATATCAAACGCCGGAATTCTACAGTTAATGCTGGCATTGTCACTATATTTTTAATAGAAAGCTTTTTTTTAATGTTTTCGGCTCTTTTTCAATGGATTCTTTTGACTGTTTACTCGCGGTAGTCATCGTAAAATGTCGTTAATTTCGTCTAACAAAAGACTTCAAACAGTTTAATAGGCGGCCATGCTTGACATTCCATATGGCGCGAAGTCAGTTGTCACATTTTTAGTTTTATGTTCCGGGTGAATTGGCGTTTGAAATATGCGGCCTCGGCGATTAAGATATTCGTTTTGATATATTATGTAGATGATTTTCGTGTTGATTTTGGGAGTGGAAGTCAGCGGCTTGATATCTTAATGTTAGACGTATGAATTCGAGGAAAGAAGTTAGATTTTTTCTTTTCATTTTTCGGGAATAGCCCGAAGCATGAACAGATAACATCTAACTTCTAAAAGGAAAATAATTTTCCATTTCCTTTAGTAAAAAAAAAAGAAAGAGAAAAAACAATATGATACAAAAACCAACAACAATGACAATAAAAAGTTGTCTATGGTGGTTTGTTCTTTAAATCTTCTATATTTTTCTCTTTTATAAACATTTTTTTTTACTGATAAGAACTTTCGTTATCAGACTCTCTGGCCTTTCTCCTGATGTCGCTCTAACTTAGACTTCTCGAGCGCCTGATCTTTCACGATTTCGTTAGTGGAGATCCTCGAAATTTAACATCCACACTTATCTACATTCATCTAGCTAGCATCAGCTCGGGGTATTAAGGTCTGTTCCTCAGACTTCTACGATTTTTCAATGTTTATTCATCCTCATTCACTAAAACACTACCTACCAATATAAAATCTCCATCTCACCTTCGTGCTCATTTCACTATCGCTACACTTTACGAGTATAATCAACATCCCAATTCCCAATCACAACAAATTACTCTTGTGGACAAACGGTTCAACACACGCCGAGGCACGTGCATATTTACTACAAGAACTAATGCCACAGTCTAAAGAGTATAAACTTGTGCTTTAAGAGCGGAACAATAAAGCCTCAGTGCCCTTTGACAGGGACAATATAGGCACACGTCGTGAAGGACCTCTTTGTTCTGTGAGAGGGTTCCGTAGCTGCGTGCGAGTTGATTGTGACAAGTTGGTGTAAATAATAGTAGTGGTCGACTGTGTAGTGTGTTATCGGGGATTTGTATGGTGATGGTGTACTTAAATGCGCAGTTTTCGAATTTGAATTTGGAAGTTTCTAGTTAAATGCGCAGTTTTTGAAATTGGGTGCTGGATTTTGATTGAGTTCAGAAACAATCAGTTTTTAGTTTAGTAATTATTGTGACTGAGACTGAGAGCAGTGATGGACCAGTGGTAGGTATCGGCCCCGACTTATGAGTTGTAGGTCAGGGGTTCGAACCTAGGCAGGCAATTTACTATGGTATTTAATTTCATCACCACTGCTCTCAAAACGGTGAATAAAATCCATTGAGTTATAATGTACGTAGTACATATAACTCAATGATAAAATCAAAGATTTTAAGACATGTGACATCCACCAAACCGCACTGGGCCCGCGTCGTAAATTACGGCCCACTCCCTCTCACAAAGAGGAGGCCTGTTTCAGCCAAACAGCACCAATATTACACATAACTCTTTTGCGTTATGTTTGCCGTTCATAAAGAGTACTGTATCTTGAGAAAAATAGTGCTGACTTATATGCACAAGTAGGAAGGTAGGTACTAGTTAATTACAACAAAACAATCCTCCAAAAGAATAAGGATCCCCAAAATTCGGTGGCCTTTCCCGCCATTTGGCCCCCACGTGTCAACTTAGCGTTAAAATCTATTAATTGCATTTTTTGTCATCTGCCAAAATGTTTCGTTCATAAAAAAGCTAACAGATGTCTGGAATGACGAATGAGTAATGACTAATGTAAGTAAGGGTTAAAAATAAACTTCTAATTTAATAGATAAGCCACTAGAAATCAGGTTTGGAGTAGATTAAATTGATGTTTTGCGTTTGATGTTTTGCGTTTGAAAAGTGATGAAATTAATGTTTTTTTGCTTTAGTGTCGGAGAAAAATATTTTGTTTTAAGATTATCAGGTTTCGTTTAGGTAGATGATTTTAAAATTGGAATAATGATGAATTGGATTATTGTGAGTGTTCTTATAAGATTAACAAAAGTACGTAAGTACTTAAGCCACAGAATAAATAGTACAAGTACTTGAGCTTCGAAAATTAATAGGAGTTGGCTATTTTAACTCCAATAAGAAACCTGGTGATAATCAACTAAATCTTCTTTTTTTTGCTATCGTTAATCAAAGAAAAAAAGCAGATTTAAGCTAAATAAGTACTTAAAATGGTAGACTGTAAACCAAGCTTCTAAACTAAAATACCTAAATCCAAATTCAAAAAGGAAAACCAGAGACAAAAAATATGAACGTAAAAAGCCACTTGCTTTTAAAAACATTTGAAGAAATAGAATGAGTTCCATTCATATTTTAACCTACGTGCACAAGAGGATATAAATAAAAAAAATAACAACAAAACATCAACAGACTCGGCAGTCAAGACATACGATACTTCAGATCCTGCTTGTCATAAGTAAAAAATATACCGTATAACGGAACGGAATCGCGTCAAAAAATTGATTTATATCGCTCAAAACATACTTCAGTTTCGCCCATTCATTATTTTAGCTACGAAAAATGCTCGACAACGTTTAAAAAGTCATGGAATGTCAAGTTAACTACTAATTAACCTAACTAATATGCTGCCTAAAACGGAATGCGGCCGTCGAATGCCAAACGTGGTTATTTTTTTTTATTTTGTTCGCGAGGCAAAGGAATGTATGAAATGCAGTATTCCGTGTTTTTGGAATGATGAAATATTGTGGTGTGAATCGAAAACATATTAATAAATGTAAAATAAACAGTAATCGCTGGTTTTATAAAATAGATTACTTCTATTATCAGAATGAATTTGCGTAAACGCTGGCCATGTTCTTTTTTTGTGAAAGCCGAAAGCCTGTCATGTCTAACATGTCGACGACTTTGATGACTAATGACGTGTTTTTAATAAATTGAATAAGATTTTTCCCGTTCAACAAGTACTTGGGCACATTCTTGGTAAAAGCAAAATGTAAAAATGTGGTCGAAGAGACTTTTGAAAAATCCTAAGTAAAAACTCATAATTCGAGGTTTGGCTCTCGCCTATTTCCTCCTTTAATATTGGACCAATTAAAAAAAAAAAACATAAACTGAATAAGAAGGATATAATTACTGTGTCCATATGTTTTTCTTTTTTCATTAACAGTTGTCAAATTTGTACACCAGGCCTCTGTTGACAGCGGTTTAAATCGGCATTTTTTAGGGTTCTAGTACTTGTATAAAAATAATGTATCATCAAAAAGGATAGGGACATACAAGTAGTTAATATTTATTATTATATGAAAAATATTGCTTTATGGTCATTAACCAGAGAGAAAACAGGCGAGAGCGTTTCTATGGAGAAAAGACTACCCGCATTTCCTCTTAATATGACATCGCGCCTAATACAGCCGCGATGACCCTGAAAGGTTACGCAGTAGATACACCTACAGTACACCCACATTACGCCAGTTATGTATTAAGTCCTATGTAAAAGGGAGTTCCCTCCACCCCCCCTCCTCGATCCCCTGCTTGTTCATCTTCTGTTTTAATCCCTATCTTATGCACTATAAAGAGGGCGAACCTACTGACAACAACGGGGCATGAATGCAAACTCCGGGCTA
The DNA here is from genome assembly GCA_927399505.1 of Luperina testacea. Lineage (NCBI taxonomy): Eukaryota > Metazoa > Arthropoda > Insecta > Lepidoptera > Noctuidae > Luperina > Luperina testacea. The sequence continues at coordinate 5,226,633 of OV656777.1, read as the reverse complement.
CCACTGAGAAATTCCTGATGGAAAAACTGATAGCATTTCGAGGCTACCACTGAGAAATTCCTGATGGAAAAACTGATAGCATTTCCGGGCTGTCACTGAGAAATTCCAGATGGAAAAACTGATAGCATTTCCGGGCTGCCACTGAGATATTCCTGATGGAAAAAGTGATAGCATTTCGAGGCTACCACTGAGAAATTCCTGATGGAAAAACTGATAGCATTTCCGGGCTGCCACTGAGAAATTCCTGATGGAAAAACTGATAGCATTTCGAGGCTACCACTGAGAAATTCCAGATGGAAAAACTGATAGCATTTCGAGGCTACCACTGAGAAATTCCTGATGGAAAAACTGATAGCATTTCCGGACTGCCACTGAGAAATTCCTGATGGAAAAACTGATAGCATTTCCGGGTTGTCACTGAGAAATTCCTGATGGAAAAACTGATAGCACTTTACCTGACCCGGGAATCGAACCTCTTCTAGTTTTAATAATATGATTGACTAGCAGCACCCCTCGGTTTCTTATCCCCGCGGGATAATAAGTATCCTATGTGTTAATCGGTTATCTGTGTGCCAAATTTCATCCAAAACAGTGCAGTAGTTTTTGCGTGAAAGAGTAACAAACGTCCACCCATACATCCTCACAAACTTTCGCGATTATAATATGTATTAGTAGTAGGATAGAACGTGTAAAAGTGTTTGTACTTTATTTACAGAAATAATATCATTTATCATTCAAGCCACGACCTCATGCTGAGCCAGTTCAGCAGTAGCACAAGCGGCTGCTTGACCAAATGAGGAAAGTCAGTAAGTGAAAATTCAGGCACAGAACCAATGAAAACTAATTCCGTTTTTGAATCGATTAGATTTTCCCATTGCATTAAATAATGCTTGTGACGTCATAGTAGGTAGTCAAAAAATGCCACGATGGGTTTTCATACAGATCGTGATACTTGCGTTATCTAGTTCTATCTATATCTGTGGTACTAACGAAAGGTATTCGTGAGGTTGAAAACTTCTTTTCAAACGAGAACAAGACGTACCTAGGTGAAACAAAGCCCATCAAAGTGCCATATCTTTTCGTATAAAATTCAAAGTCCATAGCTGCTAACATAACGCAACCTCTACACTCAAAATCACGCTCAAAAAACCTGTACCTACTTCCAAAAAAAAAAATAACATCACAGATATTGCAAAAACTGCTCTCCAAATCTATTGAAGTACCCAAATCGTCACGTAACATAAAACCTCATTGTGTGCCCCATCTCCTTTGATCATCGCGTGATAATGGGGGCGTGTTCGTAGTTTTATTAAGTAGCTCTTTTCACGGCAATTGTGTACTTACAATATGGGGTGTACAGGATTAGAGAGGGATTAAGGACCCTTGGAATTGTGTTTTGAAGAGCATACACGGGCGTGAGCCGTATTTTGGTGTAAACTTTAATTTGGACGCAGATGAGTGGAAACGTTGAATGTGTGTTGAGATTTTGAGATGATGGTGTCTGTTTGGTTAAAAGGAGAAGGCCGGGGAATGGAGAGTGAGGTTATGTCAAGCAGAAAGATTTTAGGCTACAGTTCAACAACTGTAGCCTAAAATCTCTCAAATTTTTCTTACGGTTTTTGCAATTTGAAGGTCAGTGTCAGGTTGTATCTTGATCAAAATATGATTCGCGACTATAAAAAAGAAAGAAAGAAAAGTATTTATTGCGACTCGTACAGGAAGATCACAAACTAAACTAAACACAGCAAAAACAACAAACAAAAAACAAAACGAAAAAACAAAACACAAAAACAGGTACGTATTTACAGAATTATAATTAATAGAATCATAAATACATCTTTCTAAGTTAAATGTCTTCTATAAGAACAAATCTCTTATAAGGAAAAGTGCTTATGGAACAAATCTAACTTAAAGAGATATATTTATAATTCTCATTACTATAATTCTGTAAATACATATCTATTATAGTCGCGAATCATATTTTGATCAAGATACAACCTGACACTGACCTGCAAATTGCTAAAAACGTAAGAAAATTTTAATTTAGCGGTCTACCACTGCGCATTCACCTTATGTGAGCCTTTTCCATCCCAATGGGAGCTGCCAGATCCCACAGCACATCCAGGTCAAATATCCATTTAAACTTGTGTAGCAACATCATTTTAGGAGTTAGTATACTTATTTACTTAATTTTATACTCTAATACTATAATCATAAGGTTACTTACCGATCTGATACATCGGTGCCTGTGTCAGGTCTTGGCCTTTTTGCCTGTAACAATACAGAATTAAATGAGGTTCCGGAATATTGTGGAGAACCCAGAGTAAGCAGAGGTAACATGCGAGGTGCAAGAGGCAATACTGTGGTAGGTCTAGTGACTAGGAATGCATAAGTCTGTTTCGTCAACTTCAGCGAACGAGCACGACTCGAGGAGACGAGTCCTGCCGGTCTGTGCAGGGTCCCAATTCTGTATGGTGATTATTATTCCCCGTTTAGTCTTACTACGTGCAAACCATTATTTTTATTGGTATTTTTTACATTTTTTTTTATTTTTTTTTTTATTTTGACAGTTCAAACCGCGCCAACTTCGAGTTTTTTCGCGCGGTTTCGTTCATTGTATCATAGAGATATGTTATTAGCAGTTGTCGTGACTAGCTAAGGAATTGACGTGGTTTCGAAGTAAGGAATCATTAAGAGGTCATAGTGAATTTGGGCCCTGTTAAAATCTCATCGTGAAAACTTAGTTAAGGTGAGCTTGAAGTGAGCTGTCATTCTATCTATGGTTTCACACTATAGACAAATTCACTTCACCTACGATTTCGTGTTGAGATTTTTACAGAATATGTCGGCTGGAGCGGACACCGAGTATCGACAAGCGTAGTGTGGGACGCCTCCCAGCTAGATGGACCGACGATCTTAAGAAGGTGGCTGGGACAGACTGGATGCGGAAGACGGAGGACAGAATGTTGTGGCGCAGCTTGGGAGAAGCCTATGTCCAGCAGTGGACTGCGATAGGCCGAGTTGAATAGATTGATGTCATCATCTACCTAGCCTTTTCCCAACTATGTTGGGGTCGGTTTCCAGTCTAATCGGATGCAGCTGAATACCAGTATTTTACATGGAGCGACTGCCTATCCGACCTACACAACCCATTTACTGGGTAATACGATACCCCTTGGTAAGACTGGTTGTCAGACTTTCGGGCTTCTGACTACCCGTAACGATTGTCAAAGATCCAGGAATGACAGCCGGGACCAGTGCTTTCCGAGGCACGAGGCACGAGTGGGTCACGGTGGGGAACGGCAGAAGGGTGAGATTGCGGAGCTATGTCACAAACCATGCTCCACCTCCTATCCTGCCCTCTGTGTCCCAAAACATGCAGTCCAAGTGACCTCTGCGCTGTCACAACGCCGTGGAAGTGACAAAGTTTTGGGAAAACAAGATTTCAAATACAGTCGTGCCAGCGACATGAAGAAGAAAACGTAGTTACTTTAAATTAACGCTTCATCTTGTCTTAATTTTTCTGATTACACGAGGATTTCACTTTCCCTTTTAAGGTTCCTACAAACAGGCGTGACACGCGATATAATCACGCGCGACACAAAGGCACCGCTCGTTGCGTAACTTGCGGTGCCTTTGTGTCGCGTGTCGTGTCGCGCCTGTTTGAACGAACCTTTATTGGGTACATCGTAAAACTCATACATGTTTAATTTTAGAGATTTCTTTATCTGATTTATTATCTATAAGTCTATGTTAAGCTTTCAATTGAATTTCCATAACTTCTTTATCTTTATCTCTGATTAAATCACAAGTTTTGTGTCAAGATTAGTATAGCGTCTGCCCTAAATTGCGTATCTTTTGATTTTTTCACATTTCATTCATTCATTTCATTTCATTTTTTTTTTCTTTTTTTTTCTTTTTTTTTGGTCTTAATTTACTACGAGCTCTAGGGTATAGCCTGCCAAAGAAAGAGAAAATTACCTATATTTTCAAAATATTATTAAATTCATTAATTAGGTAGGTATACTAATGCTGTCATTCATGTATTCTATAAAGCAAAAAGAATAAAATATATCTCTAGATATATCAGAAAAATTAATAAAATATACTCGTATTTATAGAAAGTGAACCTTTAAAGGTTCCGTTTTCCTTTTAAGGTAGGAACCCAAAATATTCACTGTCTAGCAATAGAGTATTCACCTTAATAGAATATTAACGACAGTTTTAATACAACGTGGCAATACTACCAGCCTTTTGGGCCCGTTTCTTGTTGACAGCAATGCGGACCAATTTTTTGATGCCCTTTAATGATTTCCTATCCTTTTTATATACTTGTACATATTATTATTTTAAGACTGTTAGCTTTTTAAATTATGTAAACACTTTAAACAAATAATTTTGTTTTTACGACGGCATGATTGTATTTAGCGACATTTTTCACAAACATCTTGCGCCCTTCTTGGAACTATTCATTGTGACTTGTGTGTAAACGGAATGAAGAATGGCGACTGTTGTTGAATGTGTGTCACGGGGATGTTGAACTAATTTAGAGTGTCCACATTTAATGTGTGATTTGTTGCACAAATATGTATATTTCTAGATCATATACATACTTACAGGGTGGCGATTTAGTAACCGGGCGATTCTATACGACAACTTTCGATATGAAACTCTTACCCGAATTGTAAAAAAAAAACAAAATTCATACATGCGTCAAAATAGTCTGTCTACTGTTATAAAGGAATTTTAATTTTTTTTTTCACGAATCGGGTAGGGGTTTAATGGCGAAAGTTGTTTAAAATGACGGGTAGAATCCCCTGACGGATGCAGCTGGCTAAATCATACTAAGTATAATCTACATATTTTATAGAAGAGTTTCTAAAGATTAGACTGCTGCATTTTCTAAGTAAAACGAAACAACTTTGCCCTTGGCTGTTGATACAAATTTTTTGTGCTGCCTCAAATCTATTTTTTTTTATGTTTGGTCTGTCATTCTGACAGATGACAATAAAATTGGCGGGAATGTCTAGAATTTGGATCGATTGAATTATTGTTAAACACTAAATAACTGATCTTTTTGTTGATATAATAACTTCAAACTTAACAAATTATCTAATCTTCGGCCTAAAAATAGTTCCCTTAGGGTCTTTCAGATCACAATCTGCCATATAGGCAACTTCAACTTTTTATTATAATCAATAAGGAAAAACATAGATTTAAACGAGAGATAAGGATAGTAATCAGATAGATTCGAACAACAAATTAGGCATAATATCATTAAAGTATTTCTCTTTAATTATTATGAGATCTTGAATATTTGGCCTACACGAGGTCATTAGATCGTTATGAAACTTATGATTTATTTGTAGGTATGGCGTGCGAAATAAATTGTGATTCAGGTGAATATTATGTGTTTAATTTTCTATAAGGTAATGTAATTAATTATGCTAATATCAGCCTAATTAGTGTCCCACTGGATGGCTGCACGGTTCTTTTCTTTTACAAAAGAGATGTAGACTTGGCGATTTAAAAGTAAGTCTTAAGTCCAAGACTGCCTGTGACGATTTTATTCCATTACAGAAAAATAATGCAAGAATTAATTATCATTGAATTCATACAAGACCTAATATGTATTTCTTTGTAGTATTTGAAAAATACAGGTTGTAATAAAATATTTATAGAATTATTTTTTTGCAAAAAAGTTTGGTGTTTTTCGGTAAAACTAAATAGCAATTATAGTTTTCTTCAAGCTCATGGAAATTTTATCAGTTTGCTCAACTTTTTTAAAATGTTGGTCTGTTTTGCCCTATTTTTTTATTTTTTTTTTAATTTGAAATGGGTTTGCTCTTGACTCTAATCTAGGTCAGAGTTGACACAGATAAAGTCTACGATGGAGTGAGCATACCCAGAAGAAGCCTGTTCACTCTTACTTTGAAGAGATGTCCTATGTCCCGAAGTTCGGCGGTTTCCAACAGTACAATTTCTGTTGTTATACAAAAATGTGTATCGTGGAAATTCAGCTACAAGAAAGGCAGAGTCAAAAGCAGGCAACATCTTTCTAAGAAATGGCGCAAAAAAGTGACTTCTTTATCAAAACCTACCCTAATACCTAATGTATTGAATCGCAAATAACAACAAGAATAAATTGTTTGTTTCATTGCCTGTGCAGTCTATACAAATGTAAATAAAACCTGACCTAGCCAATATTTATGTGCAGTCTTTTTTATTATCATCAAAATCTTTGACATCTGACATTGACTTTTGTGCTGATAACATCTGTGGAAGCGTTTCCTCACAATAGAGCTATAAAAAGAATAATATATTAGTTCTGTTGTCAATCGTAATTATTAAAAAAAACATCCAAGTGCGAGTCGACTCGTACACGAAGTGTTCCGTACCACAAGGCAATAAACGCAAAAAAAAAACACGTTTCTTGTTCGGACATCCCTTTAATTTTTTACTTTACCTACTTTATTTTTATTATTTGTTGTTATAGCGGCAATAGAATTACACACTGTGAAAATTTCAACTGACTACCTGTTACAGTTCTTGAGATACTGCCGGCTGACAGACAGACGGACGGACAGCGGATGCTTAGTACCTAATCAAAATGAAAAATCTGTTTTGTAATCATAGGAAACATGATTTGTTTTACTCTGGTAGTCATAAGGCCTTGAAAAATATGGTAAGCAGCTCAAATTAGGCTAAAACTAGGCGTTTTTATAAAAATGCCTACTTACACATGTAAAAATACTAACCAGTTTATATTTATTGATTTAATAGCTGTTATCTTGATCGCCAGTTTAGGTATTATATATTTTTTTTTTAGTATTACGACACTATCGATAGTAGCTTTTATGAATCGATTAAATTATTTTTTATGAAAACGGCCTTAGATGTATTTCAATGAGAGGTTTTTTTTTGAGTATTAAAAAAAATATAGTTTCCAAGAACTCTGTAGATGGCGTTGAACTGACTACGTTACTAGGTGCCAAAGTCAAAATGAAGTTAATTAATTACTTCGTAGTTAATCACTGACCTGTATTATAACTAGCTAAAAGCAGAGCTTTGTGAGGGCTCGCGTCGTTTTTCTGCGTGGTAATAATCTTTAAGGCAGTTTTTTTTAATATTTTTTTTCGTAATTTAAATTATTATTTTTTTTTACTGATAACACATCTACATATACCTAAATAGAAATTATTATGTTAAAGCACAAATCAATAGGCGTAATAGTTTTTCCGTAAAGTGTACCACAAAATGCTCAGGTTGTGGGATATAGCAGGGCTCGCTTCGCTCGCCCTGATGATAGAGGTCAGTGTCTTTTTATGTACGTTTCGTTTTCCGATCTCAAAATTACATCCAAGTGAAATAATCAAAAAATGATGTGACGGTCCGTTCCTTGCAGTAACCTACCAAGTTGTAGCGTAAACAGAACTTTATTGTGTAGGAATTGAAGTTATTTTTCCATTAATTCGTATTTGTTTACATTTTTGCCAAATAAATCGCGAATGTACGGTTAAAGGCTCGTGCACACAGGCGCGACGCGACACGCGACACAAAGGCACCGCAAGTCGCGCAACGAGCGGTGCCTTTGTGTCGCGTGTCGCGTCGCGCCTGTGTGTACGAGCCTTAAAGGCTCCTTCAAACAGACGCGATACGCGACGCGAATCGCGCGCGACACAAAGGCACCGCTCGAGCACACCGCTCGCAACGAGCGGTGCCTTTGTGTCGCGTGTCGCGTCGCGCCTGTGTGTACGAGCCTTAAAGGCTCCTTCAAACAGGCGCAACACGACACGCGACACAAAGGCACCGCAAGTCGCTCAACTAGCGGGGCCTATGTGTCGCGCGCGACTATATCGCGTGTCGCGCCTGTTTGTAGGAGCCTTAATACAATGTGGCAGGGACTGCCACCGACTTCCGAAATTAAAATTAGAAAGTTATTATAACATCATCAATATAAACTAAGTAGCAAAAATACACACATACTCTATCTATTACAAAATAATTTTTAAAATCGATTTACAATTGCCAGAGATATCGCGTAACAAACTTACAAAAAAAAACAACAACAACAACCGAGTAGGTACTGCACTTTTCTTTGAAACAGCCGATTTTTGTTTGATAACCGTCGAAAATTTTCTGCTATGGGGTCTCGAATCATGTGCTGAATTCATGGCTACAGTTTGCGAGTCGATGGGGTTTTCTGTTACGTACAGTGTGACAGGGATGTCACACTGTACGTAACAGCACCCCTAATGGGTCATGTATGAAAATATTAAATTGTCTCGATTTTTTTTCTGCACTTATGAATAAGCTAATACTATCTACAAAAAAAGTATCAGATTTATCTGATTAGTATTTCCAGAGAAATAAATTAAATTCTGTTAGAGGCGGCCATCGACAGTAACCCACGGATTTTTATTCAATTTCCTTAGCCTACTCAATTAAAAAGTAAAAACTGTAGATAATCTGTACCGTCTGACATTCATCCATCATAACAAAGGTCTCTCAAAATCTAATCCAGTGTCCAAAGCGTGGGGGTCGTCGCGAAGGCAGTCGAAATCTAATCCAGTATTCAAAGCGTGAGGGTCGTCGTAAAGATATATTATCCATAAAATCGCAAACAAACACAAAGCAAGAGGTGAAAAGTGAGGTTATGTTATGACAAATTGACAAGTTATGATTATCTACAGTTTTTACTTTTTAATTGAGTAGGCTAAGGAAATTGAATAAAAATCCGTGGGTTACTGTCGATGGCCGCCTCTAACAGAATTTAATTTATTTCTCTGGAAATACTAATCAGATAAATCTGATACTTTTTTTGTAGATAGTATTAGCTTATTCATAAGTGCAGAAAAAAAATCAAGACAATTTAATATTTTCATACATGACCCATTGCGTATAACACACTATTAATCACAATCTGAATCTTTTTTTTTTTTTTTTTTAAACGTTGCCCCACACTAGAAATTACTCCTGTATCGTGGGTGCGTTTACAAACATTTAAAGTGGAGTCATTGTAATAGGTAACATTTGACAATTCATCAAATATTCAACAACGTAACCTTGTAACGGCGGGCATAAAATAACATATTTTTTCGTTTTGTTAGAACTGCACAATTGCTTACCTTTTTTCAATTACGATTACATATTTATTGTAATAATGACCGATACGAGTAATTTTACGATTTGCTTTCATTAATAAACCATTCTTAACATAATAAACAATTTCTGATCTAAAGAACTGAACGTCGTTACAAGGTTACGTCAGTTAACCATTTTTCTTTTTAAACACTAGGGATGTTACTCTAAAAATCGAAAGCTGATAAGTAGAATCGAATGCAATGATGACTTGTGAAGAAATATCACCATAAATTAATAACCACGTTGTGATTATAATAAAACATTTATTTATTATTCTTTTAACTAACTAGGTATAAAAATACAAAAAATAATGAAATAGAAAAATCATTGATGTTAGGTACAATTTAGGTGGTATGTTGCTGGCAACACCAGTGCCTGTCGATGACGCCATGTCATGTCGCCATTACATGACGCAGTCTTTTGTCGTTGTGCGAAGTGACTGTGCGTTTTTGGTGTGCTCTCTGTTATTTTCTTCTGACCCGGCTTTTTTATTGGACTGATCTTACTGACTACGTTTACCTGGCTATAAATTGGACTCCGATTGCTTAACGATTAGTAAACAAGAACAACATTACAGTCTTACCATGTCGAAACGGAGGAAAACGCTAAACAGTCAATCTCGCGAACTAGTGGTGAAATTGTACAATTATTTTGAACGGGAATCAATTAACGATGGGCCTCTTTTACCATTGACACAACCGAGAGAACGCGTTGCCGAAGCATTGGGAATAGGGAAGAGGACAGTAACTCAAATTCTGAAAGAGAAATACGGACCATCAGGCTCAGAAGATAATACTTTACGTACACCGAAAAAAAGAAAGAGGGACAAGAAAATTGTTGGCATTGATAATTTTGATGCTGCTGCAATTCGCAACCACATTTATGGATATTACTCGAGAAAAGAATATCCTACACGGGAAAAGCTAATAAGTTCGTTAAAAGACGCAGGCTTATTTTTTGGCGGTAAATCGTCTCTATCAAAGGTTTTGAAATCGATTGGCTTTAGTTTTAAAAAATCTGACAAGCGGAAAATCCTGCTAGAACGCTACGATATTATTTTGAAGAGAGTAACATTCTTACGTCAAGTAAATAAAATTACAGATTGGGACAATGTCGTGTTTATTGACGAAACATGGTTGAATGTGAACCATACGGTTTCGCGGACATGGACCGATGATACAGCGGCGTCCACCTCAAAAGTTCCACCGGGAAAAGGAGCCCGACTTATTATATGTCACGCGGGATCAGCTTCTCAAGGTTTTATTCCAGACTGCCTCCTCGCATTCGCCTCTAAAACTACAAGTGATTACCATGAGGAAATGAACTTTGAGGTTTTTAAAGAGTGGTTTGAGAAGCTGCTAGTCAGCTTAGAAAACCCATCGAAAATTATAATGGACAATGCACCGTATCATTCTGTACAAGTTGATAAACCACCAACTCAAGCAAATAAAAAGCAAGAAATTGTCTCGTGGCTGGTAAGAAATGGTGTGGATGCAAGTCCAACTTTATTAAAAGTTGAGTTGTTAAATCTAGTAAAAGCAACTAAGCCGTCCAAGCTCCGCTATGTAATCGATGAACTAGCCCTAGAGCATGGACACGAAGTTATTCGATTGCCTCCCTACCATTGCCAGTATAACGCCATCGAGCTTATTTGGGCACAAATAAAGGGTTATGCAGCGCGAAACAATACTGAACCACCCTTCAGTACTGCTAAAATGATGTCTCTGCTAAAAACTGCGTGTGCAGAAGTCACTACAGAAGACTGGAAAAAAGTCGTAGAGAAAACAAAGAAAATAATTTTACAAGATTTTGAACGAGATGTGAGAATAGACAATATTATTGAAAATGAATTAATAATATCTCTGAGTGCTGACAGCAGTGATGAAGATGACAATACTTTTAACAGTTCTGATAGTTCAACTGAATAAATGCAATTTTTTTGTTAAATTGTGTACTTGTCTTATTTTGCTCCTTAAATTTACGAAAAAAATAATAATAATGGGACAGGGATTCGCCTGATGATTTTTAAAATTCGCATATGTTTCAAGTCCGTATCGATTCATTCACTTTAATCGATGTTTATAAGCAGGTCACCTCACTATGAGGATAAAACTGACAGACGTCAAATGTTACCTATTAAAATGACTCCACATTAAATTCACGTACACAAACAGCCAGACCCGGAACAACTACCTGTAGGCAATACAAATATTTGTTCCGTGCGGGAATCGAACCCACGACACGCAGCGCAGCAGTCGATCGCTCAGCCACTGCGCCAACCGTGACGTCAATTTTGAAGGATAGTTATCGCTTATCGCTAATCCATTGCTTCATACGTTTGAAAAAATTGTCTGCTCACCAACGTAAATAACGCAATGAATGTTTTTGAACTATCAAAATGAATCCCATTGCTACTGATAGTGTGTTACGTAATTACCCCGCTGGTAAAATTTTCCCTTTTTTTACCAATTACCGATTGTTACCTACCTACTCCCATACATACATAACTCAGTCGTAACTACCAATCAAATGGTTACCCTAACGGTTAGTTTAACTAACAGAGATTCGAGATAAACTTTAAGTTATAAATAATAAAACTCTTAAATGTCGCCTCTTGAATCAAGATTAGCTTAACAACATTCATAAAAAAACTGAACCGAATTTCGGGTGACAGTAACAATTATTATCCGTTTAGTCGTTTATTTTTCGAAAATCTTACTTATTTTTTTTTTTTTTTTAACATTAGTGCTTGATTTAATAATAAAGGTTAAGAAATTCTAGATGGTAGTGTTTTGTCCAACATTTTTTGGAGCTTTAGTATAAATATTTAAAGAAAGAAAAAGAGGCTGTGTCGTGTGTGTTTATGACTACACGATAGAAGCGAAAACTTACGACTGGTGCTGAGTGTACAATGCGTCCCACGAAAGAAGAGACTTGACACACCACGTGGTTTGACATGCGCAGAACACGATTTTAGGTATCTTTAGCGGTATGAGGTCTGAGTGCGGGACGGGACCGGACGTCATAGGGGCAGCGGAAAGAGCGGGGGAGGCGGGGTCAAGTCTCTTCTTTCGTGGCACGCATTGTACGCGATTCAGCGTCACCGACCGACTATAACCGATTCAGCGACCATCAGCATCCTAATTGCGTAACACACTTTGAATAACTATCAGAATCATTCTGAAGGACATTGCTAATCCATTGCTTCATAATGTTTGAAAAATTTGTCTGCTCAACAACTTAAATAACCTACAGTCAACAAAATGGATATGCAGGATCGTCGGATATAGGTGAAGTTTAGTAAGTAACCGATGGATGTTCTCGAATAAAATTTAATTTTATTAATAGAAAACAAAGAGCTCATTGATCAAATTAAATTTCAATCGACAAAACCCATCCGTTTCTTACTAAACTTCAACTATATCCGACGGTTCTGCATACTTATCTCTTTTGTTGACTGTACCTAATGATGTTGTTGAACTGTCAAAATGAAAGCGCAACTACCCTCAAAATCCAAAGTTTCAGTTTCAATTATCAATTTATTTAAATGATTAAATATCACATGAATCATCGAACTAAACTTACCCGTTTAATCTCTCGGAATGCAAATAATACCAAGCACAAGATTATTTGAAACCTGTTAAGCTAGTTAGCTACATACTAACATGGGATTTAATAAATACGGAAGATAATCGGTGATGTCACCCTACCCGAGTCTCGGGGCGCCATATTGTCTAAATGATATTATACGAACTTTTTGTTGGTGACAATTGAAGTGCCTTCACGTTCTCTTACAATCTTATGAGTGCCTGGTAGTTTAAAAAAAAGTCTTAACATTTAATTGGGATGATTAACGGATGGAATCTCCTGTGACGTTAATTTTTAAGTGCAGTTCATTTTATAGGTAGGTTAATTAAAGGTTAATTGAATATTTTTGTGATTCTTATTTCTGCTTTAGGCAGGCTATTTCTAAAATTTGGACAAAAGCCACGATTTCTCAGTAAATACAGATAGACTAAAGAAAAGCCCTCGACTCCTGCTGAGAAAATTCTCCAGAAAATGGCTTTTCACTATTTTCGCTCAAAGCAGAAACATTGACTTGTGTATATTTTCTTATTAATTCAACCGGCAACGATTTTAGAAGCATAAAGACTGAAAGGTTGGCTCACCTTTGAACAATGCTCAAGCATGGCTTTTTAAATGTAACATTTTAATTTAGAGCTACAAAGAGTATACCTAGTATTGTTCAGACGTTTAAATAGCACATGAAATATTTTTCGAACTTTTCTTCTAAGTACTCTGATTAATAAACCACCAACATTTCCTAGTGACCGGGCGATCCCTCAAGCTCGCTACCAGGACCACAGCGATTCCAAGGAGGTATCGTGTGAGAAAGGGCGTAAATCAGCGGGCGCATTCCTCTCGAGGTGTGAGGCCGCCCGATCTCCCGATAACTCTAGCTAATTTATACGTTTTACGCGGCGACAACGCGCCTGAACGGACGGCTGAATACAGGCTGTGTCTTTTTAAATTACTTATTTTATTTTAAATGTTGGTTTGATTTAACGGTTGTGGTATGGAAACTGTTGTTTCTTGTAACTTAATGTATTCATTTGAATGGGCTTTTCGGGTTTCTCCGAAGCTGTTTGCAGATAAAATTTTCTTAGTTATTAGGTATTATTGTATATCTCATATTATTTCAAGCAAGATTAATCGATATTTTTCTTAAATGTGTGTTTAGACTAAGTTAGTAGGTATTTTAAAGGGTCTTAAGACGTTATTTACAAATGATAAATTATTTATTTCTGTAGGTAAGTAGCTGTGCACAATAGACTTTTACATGACAATCATATTTTTTAAAAGATGAGGTCGAGTGTTTCCTGTCTGACCTCTCTGAGAAGAAATGCCGAAACAAACTTAGAGGTCACAGTCTCTTTTAAAGTCCAGACATAATCTTGGTCAGATCATAATTATAAAGACCATGTAAATTGGTGTCCGAACTGTCCGAAATGGTCTTTTGAGGAAAGAACACAAACAAAGATTGAGGGGAAGGTCCAGTCAGTGCATGTATTTGTCCGTTTACAGATATTTACCATCGTGATTTTCTATAAATACCTACTCAAGGGTTAATTATTCTTACCTTTATTGTGCATTAGTAATTAAGGTGCAGGTGCAGCAAATAACAATTATTGTCATCAATCAAATCAGCAAGTGCGATATGATCGTGTTGATATAGTAACATTAAAACTTTATTTAAGTTAATTCTTCTTATTTATGCGTTAACCTAAGAACTCTATAATAGTAACTGCTAACATTATATCATATAATAAGTAGTTAACTCTTGAGGCAAGGACTTACGAATGCTTTATTAAATCGTCAGATTTTAGGAATAAATGTATGATTGAGAACAAATAATGATGTAAGTACATATTAAAATGACAAAACTTCTCGTCCCAAATTACACGGCTTGGTAAAAAAAAAAGAAATAAGTACGGTTTTTAAAACGAGAACATGCTATATTCTAAACAAGCGTCAGAACAAAACGCTTCTTTATTTAAACGTAATTCGTTTATTGTTTTATCTCACTGCATATTTACGATCGGGGGACGTATCATCCCGCACCCGCGTCGTAACGTATAAATTATAAAATTTATCGACCAACCAATTTTATGTTTTATCTTTGATAATAACATGTGATATTGGCGATTATTAATAAGATCTGTTAGTTTTTCGACTTGCCGCGTGAACTGTCAATTTTAATAGTGATTTATTTTTTTGTTGTCTCTGGTTTATTGTTCGAGATTGTCATTTGTTTGTGTTTCGAATTGAGAATGTGGAATGTTTTGACAGACGTCATTAATTGAATAGAGAACAATGTTTTGGAATGATCAATGTAGGTAATTATTTAATTTTAGTTACTTTGTGTGCCTATCATTGGTTAAAAAAAGAGAAATGTGTTTATAAATATGTTGCTATTTACTCTACAATATTAATTCACCCTGCACGTAATTATGACGCTGACTGTAATTTAATTTTAAACTCCTTGGTCGATAGAGCTAAAGCTACACTTGGGTTTTTATTCTTTTATGAATGTTTATCAAAAACAAAAGCCAAACAAAATAAAAACCGCCATCTTCCCCATTCCCGCCGAATTCCACGAATTTCTCGCACGTTCACAAAATAAGTCTGTTTTCGGTTACATAAACAAAATGGAGTTAAGCCCAATCGATATAATGCGCGGGAACTTACAAGTTGTATCGAGAAAGACATCTCGGTCGATAAATCGCGCCGTGTTCGACTATCAAGCTGGACAAATTTGTTTTTATTGGTGTTATCTCTGGGTGGCTTTAGTTTTCGTTGCCTTTGCCTTCTATTTTGTTTCTTTGTTATAGTATTTTATGTGCAGTGTGTGCGATAGGTTAAAAAATTGACCATTGAATTAAATTAATATCTCTATTATTTGTTTGTGGTTTTTTTATTGTTAGTTCAATGGACGTAGGATTATTCTGTGACCGATCACAGTCGATGAGTTATTGCTGTCTTTATGCATCGGTACTTATACAAACTAGTCTTCGTTCTTTTAATGTCATCAGCCTGTTTGGTCAGTATTTTTTTTATCTACTTATAAGAATGTAAGTACCTAACTGAAATACCTAGCTAACTAGCTTTGCCCTCCACACGGACAATTATATTACCGCGAAATCATTCCACTCGCTCGTAGCCTAATCATCATCGCAATAAGGCATTGTTACGCGCTAATCTTCATCGCATACCAAAATTAAACGATCAACCATCATGTAAGCCAATACCTCTTCGAAGTTATGAGAGCCTGGTATCAGGTGGCTAACGATCCTCTGTCCCGTAGGTACGTTACGACTTTTTAATGGTCACCATGAATGGGTAACATGAGATCTGACGCCTCACCATGCTATACACTTGGAAACATAAACAGTTTTGTACAATGAGACCAATAAAATTTGGTTTTAGTTACGCCTGGACAGATATCGCTTCGAGTATATTAATCATGGCGGCATGTACCATAAAGCTCGTCTTGTCACATCGATTGTTTTAGGTTCATGTTGTGACATAGTTTTGGGAAGTTTAAATCACGTTTTGACAAAATCTTGAGATTTATTTTCGATTTCTTTCTCAATGTTGTTGTTGTTATCATCAGACGCTTTCAACTTTTCAAGTCTTTCATTTCTAACAAAACTTCGTTTCTCTTCTATCTACGATTCTCCTATACCTTTAGTTTTATAAAAAATATATCAATGTTACGTTCTAGTAAATAATGGTCTACCTCAGCTATATAATAATTAACAAGGTATCGTAGTACGGTACCTAGGTAGGTAGGTAATTCAATCAAATCAAACGAAGGTCTTCAGGAAAATGATATAGACCCTGAGGTACATTTGAATGAAATTGCATTAACAAAGGTTTTAGTAAAAAGTACATTCATATAGATCAAGAGGATCATGCAAGCATCGTATTAGGCCATTCCGTGCAAATAAAGTTAGAAGCTAGAACTAAACATTACAAACTAATATTTTGTGCAGTGCAGTGTTGTGCGCAATCATACAAAGTGCATTTCGTGGTTCATAATTATTTATCAAAACGTACGAACTATAATAAAATTGAGTTGAAAACATATGTATTGACATCTAAAGCACTCAATTTTCTACCAAACATTTATTTACAGTGAGGATTTCCAAGTTAAACTTTGCATTTTTTTTATTTGAAAGTTCGTAACCATAAACACAGGCGATTATCAAGACCTAAGGTCAAAGTGGCGCTATCTACAATGCGAAAATGGAAATCCTCACAGCTCGTACGTTTGCTTATCAGAATGCATCTGACCTTTGGCTCGGCGTGGTCCAAGCTGCAGCGTGGGGAGGCACCCCCTCCGAGGTAGCTACACGGCATCAGGGTCACCATTATTTACCCTCGTGGTAATGTCACACACAATGTCACTTTGACAGTTCTTTGGGCGGGAAATAGTTTTTGTGCTGTCATTTTGCGCTTATGGTTCTGTTTTTGAACGGTACACTTTGTCTTTGGTCGGTTGTGTGATTTTGGTTAGTTTTTCATAATCCATAGCTTGGATAACCTAGAGATGGAAATACATATAGAAATCAGATTTAAAAAGTGACTACTTCAGCCGAAATTAATGAAATCGGTTCGCGTGATAAATAATTTGTGCTCTACTTATTCCTAAGTTGTGTGAGATCTTCTTATCGTATCGACGTGATAATAATACAAAAAGTCGGTAGTCCTCATCATTATATCCCAAGATTCCCAAGGCCACACGCCAAAAAGTCATAACCAATTATAACGCTTCGCCGGTGGCTAGTTATCGAAAGCCACTTAGTCATCGCCCTACGGTGGTCGAAATAAAAATATATTTAGAAACAAAAATAAAAAAAATTACACGCATGCCGGACGGACCACCCACAGCGTTATGTCAAACGTTGAACGGCCATGTTCATCAAGTTGTCAAATTGAGTTTGACATAATTGTGAACGAGCCTTTTTTGTAGAACCTCATCTGTATTCGTTGATAATCTGTGGCTTCTGGTCATGTGAATAGATACTTGAGTACCTACTTGCAACCGTTTTTGTTTGATTTATTTAGGAGTAGGTAGGTATTAGAATCGCTATCTGCGTCTAACTATGGCTTCCGTGTGCAGTGCACAAGTTTCGGCGGACTTAAGTATACATGATTGACGATCATAGTCCTCCGTCATAATAATTGAGGAAAGGGTTAAATAATAAAAACATGAATTACACCTAGTCGAATGAAAAATAATTAACTAAGGAGATTGGAACATGTTTAGGATAAGAAAATATAAAAACTGGCCAAGTGCGAGTCGTAAAAACGCCAAAAAAAAATACGTTTGTTGTATGGGAGCCCCCCTTAAATATGTATTTTATTCTGTTTTTAGTATTTGTTGTTATAACGGCAACATAAATACATCATCTGTGAAAATTTCAACTGTCTAGCTATCACGGTTCATGAGATACAGCCTGGTGACAGACGGACAGTGGTCTTAGTAATAGGGTCCCGTTTTTACCCTTTGGGTATGGAACCCTAAAAACAAACACAATAAAGTTTGAAATTGATATTCTTGAGTAGGTACCTACCTACCTAACTAAAATATGGTACCTAGCTAATTATTCTCAAAAATGGGTCAACACAACAAAATATTAAATAAGGTATTTAATTAATTAACTAACTATAGGTATTTAATTAACTTGTTATAGGTAATATCTAAACAAAACATAACTCTAAAAATACTGGCTTAATCTAACCATAAACAAACCCTCATAAAGAGAAGAAAAAATTAAGAACCTTTTTTCGAATTTACGTTCTATTATTCCACGCTACTAGATTTGGAATGGAACCTTTTTTGTGTAATATTATAAAATATACGATGTCCGCCCGTCCCTTTGCATTCAAGTAGAAAACAAGTGGTTTAATTTTAATGTTTTTTTTCTATATAGATATTAGACCTGGTTGACTTGTTGAGAGGTTGATAATTTTTGTAATTTAAAGTTTTAGTGTGAAAATGCTTTCAACTCAAATCAATCAAAAGTCATTTACTCAAACTAGACTACGTAGTAGTAGTAGTAGGTACTTTTTGAACGTGAAAATTATATTAAGACAGTCCCCCAACTGCCCGCCCGTCCCAATTTCCTAGTACTTTAGCTGGGAAAAAGAAGTGGCGCATCAAACTCCCCAACTGTCAGTTAAGTTAGAAAAACTTGACAATTAATTTAATTAAAACTAAATGTCGTAAATTTTTTAACAATTAATTTAACCAATTTAAATGTTAAGTAGAATAAAAAATGTTTCGGTACTCGAAAGAAAAATTATCATTTCTCTCAACAATTCCAACAACCAACAACCTCGTTTTAACATAATTACCACTAGGTACCAATTTGTGAGTAAAGCTCTCATTTTCATCAAAAACACATAAATACATTAAGGAAACAGTTTTAACGTAGGCGGAGTCGCGGGCGGTCATTAGCGTAAAAATAAAATATTATGAGCCAAGTGTGTTCCTATCAACAGGGGGTTGAACAGTAGCGTAACCTCACTGCGTGAAACGAAACGACAGGGTGGCCAACGTCATCATAAAATACAGACTGAGGTTTGAAATTCGAATTCGAGTTGCTTCTGTTTTTGTCTCTGTGGTTTTAATTAGTTGTGAGTGTATTGGTAAATACATTTTAAAGCTACGGGTTCGAAGAGCGGTGGCCGACACATGACGGCCGCATTGACATACCTATTTGACTTTACAGTGTCAAAAACGCTGTCTAGAAAAACATACCAACTTACTTAATCTGCATTGGCGATTTATTTGCCAAAAATGTAAACAAAATATGAGTTTATGGAAAAATAACTTTATATCCTACACAATAAAGTTCAGCTTACGCTACAACTTCTAGCATTTTTATATCTTTTTCAATAGTGGTAGCCACTCTGAAATCAACTTAATCATCATTAAAATAAAGTTGATATTTGTTTTACTTGAAATAATATTAATTTGAAACATAAGTTTGAATAGACTTTACATAAATAACGTTTCAGTGTCGTCATTCGCCTGTAAATTACGGACGCTATTTAGCGGTTACCACTCTTCTAGAAAACTGTAATTTTACCAATCTTACCTTTCAGAATAATGCCATATTACAGTTACAACGTGGAAACTGCTAATTTTAACCATAGTTGCAGGAAAATTGGCTACACAAGCCAGACATTATAAGTCCAAACACGTCAAATATGATAATCTTTTAAATTATCAAAGGGCTAATAAAGCAAACTCTTAAGTGAGATTAGGAAACTCAAAAAAAAAAAATTAGATTACCTATACGTATCTATAAATGAAAGTATAATCGAAACTGTTTGAAATTCCCTCCGAGTTCTTTCTGAACCCTTCGATCGTTTAGAAAAGATTGATCGACAACAAAAACATAGTTGACAGTCAATCTCACCATAATTTACATTCTACTATTAATGTTATTGATTTTATCGATTATTAAATACTCTCTAACAGCGGAAATAATCGTAATGTCCTATATTTTATGGACACCATGGTCAGCCCACTCTCGTGGCCTTTGCCTCTTCACAACAGGGGGTAAACGCTTCTACGGAAACGTCAAACTGCTTTTCCATTTGCTACAATCTTATATCTTGCGTACGATTTTTTTTGAACACAAGAAAATAGAGTAGAAAATTCTCTGTTCTAACTACTTTTATAACATTGGTAAAATCTTACAATTCGGTACTCAAGAAAATATATGATGTTCCTTATTTCAATGGGCTTGAGTTGAAATTGAAATGAGAATCGTTTACAAAGCAGCAATAAAAAATTGTTTTAACCAATTATAAGGATTTAAATATGGAAGAGAATATTTTTATTGGCGATTAAAATAGTTTTTATTGTTGATATTATGACCCAACAAGAGGTTAATTGGAAGCATAGACAATTCCTTCGCGCTATAAGCCCAGTGGGGTAGAGGACCGGTAGCTGGTACCATAAATTATAAAAAATATTTTATAAAAATAAATCGGCCCGTAACTGCAGGGCAAAAGCAAAGGTCCTACTAATACTAGAGAAAGAACAAGCAATGATCGTCCCGCTTGTTCACTGAGTATTTTTAATGAATTCCGGATAATGTGATGCATGGTACGAGTACCTACCATAGATATACAAAATAATGTACCTATTTCTATGGGTGGTACCTATTCATGTTAGTTGTGTGATTCGATTGTGTTAAAATAATTCTGAAGTGAATGGTTAAGGATGACTTTAACCACCAAGGACCGTAGTAGCTTAAAATAATTATATCAACGTTATTAATAACTAGTGCAAAGGAGTGGTTAATACTTAATTCAAGATAACGATACACCAAAGAGACAAAAAGAAAAAAGGTGGAATGCACAATATTCAAAATAGAACGCAGTTCAAATTAGGAATGAGACGTAATTCGGCAAAAATCGCAGGAACGTCCAACAAAACATTGTCTATTCGAATATTCAAATAAATACAACTATAAAAAACTTTATGAATATTCATTTTATCGAATAAAACGGACAAGAACACACTGACGGTCGGACTCTGTCAGACGAAGCACTCGAATCGATTATGTGATGGTGTTTACGATCGAATTAAAATCAATTGCTTGTATCGCAACCACGGAATGAAGTCCCGTTTAGGCAGACTTAGTGAGATTAGAATCGATTTGCTCTAATCGAGAATCGGTTGATTAAATCTTTTATTAAACAATGGTGGTTTATATTGATTGTTTGTTAGGCTTAGATGCAGGGTTGAATTAAATAGGAAATAATTTTGTCGGAATAGTAACTTAAAAAAAAATATCTGGACTTATAATCCAACTTATAAATTAATAATCAATATTTAAGCCGTTTACTTAGCATAAATTCGAAGCACCGAATATTCGAAGACATGTGACAATTATGACATCTACCAACCCGCACTGAACCCGCGTGGTAGATTACGGCCCACTGAGAGGAGGCCTGTGTCCCAGCAGTGGACTAAAATAGGCTGAGTTGTTTGAAAGACGTAGGTATGGAAGCAAAAGACATATTGCGTTGATGCAATGGAAATAGGGATAACCGTTTACTTAAATATAGATTACCTAATTTATAAGTCAGATATTTACGAAAATATCAAAAGATATAAAATCCGTCGCCATTAAAAGCGTACCTGTACCTATCTCTAATGAGAATCTAGAATAATTTAATCGAAAGTTAGATTAAAATTAACATTCTTAGCACAAAATATTTTTTACAACCAATTAGCAACTGCGAAAAAAATATTAAAACACTAGCAGCGTCCCGCGGCTTCGCCCGCATATGTTTCGATCCCGAGGGAATATTGGGATAAAAACTATCCTATGTCCTTTCCCGGGACTCAAAATATCTCTATACCAAATTTCATCTAAATCGTTTTAGCGGTTTGTGCGTGAAGAGGTGACAGACAGACAGACACACTTTTGCATTTATAATATTAGTATGGATTTAAAACAACACGCATTATTTAACCAATAATATATACCTAAGTACAAGCCGTAGTTTGCCATCTTTTAAAACGACATTTTTATACCAAAACAGCCGTTATTGTTGTTCACGACATGTAAACATAAATATAACAAACATACATAAGTACTATATGACATGACATCTAACCGAACCTTAAAGATCGGGTCGCTAACCGGTTTCACTCGATAACATCGACAACTCGAATATTAGGCATAAATTAATCGATTATAATCGGCTACACCGAGAAAGGGATTATTAGTAATTTGGAATAACGATTGTATGTTCGAATAACGCGAATTATTTCAAGGAAAGGTAAGACTATTATGAGTAGATGCAAATTGGGTATTTTGATGCTTTCTTTAGTTGAGGTGGTATTTAAAATTAATTGATAGGAGAGACTGAAGATCTTCGTTGATTAAATTCTTGAAAGGACTTTGGTATTTGAATACCTACTTTCCAGTTACCGGGAATAATTATTTATGTCAAACAATTTTAATATGTAAGTTAGGTTTGGTTTTATTCATTGAAAATTACAAAAAAGTATACCAACATTCGTGGATCTTTGACAGTCATTACGGGAGGTCAGAAGCCCAAAAGTCTGACAACTTAAATCAGTCGGTTGGGGTATCCTATTACCCAGTAACTGGGTTGTGGAGGTCATATAGGCAGTCACTCAATGTAAAATACTGGTATTCAGAATATAATAGAATATTCTTTGTTATGTTTTACCACATAAATCTGCCTGCTACCTATATCAGTCAACTGCATGCGGTTAGACTGGAAGCCGACCCCAATATAGTTGGAAAAAGGCTAGTCAGATGACGACTTACAAAAAAGTATAAATAAGTTTCTAGTCAGTCACATTTTTTCGACAGTTTATAATCGCGCGAGATACATTATAAACATAGAGAATATATCCGCATAAACTAACGATTATCATAATTAGGTATACGGTGACAGATACACAATCCATACTTAATATTATAGATTCGAAAGTAACTATCTGTCTGTATGTTACATTTTCACGCCTAAACCACTAAACGGATTTCGATAAAATTTGGCAGAGACATAGATTGCATTCCAGGGAAGGACATAGGATAGTTTTTATCCCGATATTCCCACGGGATCAACACTCATGCGGGTGAAACCGCAGAGCGCTGCTATTTTAGTTATGAATAAATATTATTCGGTACCGAAATTTCTTGGCAAACATTTGGCCCTCCGACTTATCCCACAGAATATGACAGTTTTAACACATAAGCTTATACTAAACAGTTCAACAATCTATGAAACAGTTTGTGGTAAAAGATAGAAGTCACCGATCAAGGGCTGTTATTAAATGACATAACTTTTTGGCACCTTCTGAATTTGGTTGGGATAAAATTGATTGTATTAATCCCACGTTAAGCCTATTTAAGTCTAATTCTTTCAGAAGTAACTCCCTCTCGCGCCTGTTGCGGACACAATCCATCAGCAAATGTTGCACATCCTCAATCTGATTACAATCTCTGCAATTCGGTGAATCAGTTTTTTTCATAAGTAAAATTATTATAAGTGTTAATGTTACAATGATAAAAGGCACGATGGGGTTGACATATCTTTTTAGACAAAAACCCCAAAACAAATAAAGAGAAAAAAAAAAAAAGAATATGACAGTTCGATTGGAGACCGACATAACCTGGGTATGGCCATGGGACATGACCTGGTTATGTATTAAAAAAAAATGCTGGTCCATACATTTTTACCACGTAGCTAAATGCATCTCTGTGAAACAGTAGATTTTTGTGGTTCCGTACCTCAAAAGGAAAAACGGAACCCAGAAGGGTTCCACACACGGACAGACGGTCAACGAAGTGATCTTAGAAAAGATCCTTCCGTCTGTCTGTCCATCTGTCAAGACCCTTTTTCTCAGGAACGCGTGGAGTTATCAAGTTGAAATTAATATCAAATACTCAGGGCTGCAATCCCTTGAAGCAGTGAAAAAATCAAACTTCTAGGTCAACGCAATCAAAAGATGCGGGCGTTTATGTTCTGGAATCAAAACCTATAGAGTACATACCTACCTACTTCCCGTTGACCATGAAATTTGGCAAGAAGCAATTTCAAGTAGCACAAGTAAAGGAAAAAATCCGAAAACCGTAATTTTTTGTTACATAGGTACATGCAAATTTCTACGGAACCCTCGGAGCTCCTCGCATTTGACCGGTTTTTCTTTTTTGATAACCCGACGAAAAATTTCTTCGCTGGTCTACAATCATTGTAGACCAGCGAAGAAATTTTTACCACAGATTCAGTACATCATTATGATGTACTGAATCTGTGGTAACAGTAACAGGTTGCGCGTCGATGTCCCTGCTACCCTGCACCCTAATTGGGTAACAACACTATCATTAAAGAATATTTCTAATTCATTGCTCCGTATGTTCGAAAAATGTGTCTGCTCAACAACGTAAATAACGCAATGAATGTTGTTAACTGTCAAAATGAAACCCATTGCTACTGATAGTGTGTTACGCAGTTACCCCGCTGTAAAGAGTTCCCTAAAATCCAAAGTCTAATTCATCACAATCATCACAAAAAAACTCGAATCAATGCTGTAACATTTTTTTTAAATAACCATCTTCACCAATTTGGAATTTAAGTGGACTTCCTTAATTAAAAACAATAATATCATAACCATTTTTCAAAATTAATAAGCGTGAATTTTTAATTACCCTCTGGTTTCTACTCTTGTTAAATCAGTGTTGCCAATAATCATTATTAACAAACAATATGATTATTGGCAACATTGCTTTCGGGAAAAAAATGGAGTTGACAGAGTTAATTTACATATTGTAATTTCGGAGGTGAAATTGCCAAATGAACGAAATAAGGATACGCCTCGTTATTTTTTATATCAATAACGTCAAGTTTTGGCTACTGATTATCATTCGTTATCTGTGTTATGTGTTGCATGAAGTAAAGGGACTTTGAGTTAGTGGAGGCGGGTCACATTGAGACCATTAAAAAAAATTATATTAAATTAAAATGAAAGGTCAAGTTGACGTTAACACAGTTTTGTTATACCTAACTTGTTTTCTTACGGTTTTGTAGCAAGTAACTGCGCCAAAGGAATAGAATACTCTTTATTATTACAATATGCAAGAATGGGTAGGTATTACTTGGCGCCATAAACCCCCTATTTTCAACACGTAGGTACCTAACTAACTTTTGTTTTCACTGAGTTGAGCTACACGATTACTGAAAAATGCGAGCACTGACTGGACAGGTCCATTCAAATCGGTGTGTTACTTTGCTCTAAAGACCATTTCAGAAATCTGGGGACTTAAAAAGGCCCCTTTGGCAGAATCATAAAAGGATAAAATTAAGAATCATAATATGACGAAGACAGTCCGTGTTTTTCTTTTTTTCGCTGCACTATGTGGGTGTAATCAAAGAGATTGGGATTGGATTGATTGGTATTTTAACACAGACAAAAAAAATAACTGAAAAATCATTCACTAAGGGGATTTGATACGATTAACTTAACAGGTCCATTATGGTTCATAATGGTATCCTTTAAGTTTTTTATTTTATTTTTTTATTTGAAATGGCTTTGCTCTTGACTCTAGTCTAGGTCAGAGGTGACAGAGACAAAGTCTACGATGGAGTGAGTTCACCCAGAAGAAGCCTGTTCACTCTTACTTTGAAGAGATTCGAGTTGTATGCACTCGGAAACACAAACGCAGGTAGAGAGTTCCAATCTTTTGCTGTGAGCATTATGAAGGACATTTGATTCTGCCAAAGTGGCCTTTTTAGCCCCCCTGATCTAAACATGATGTGACCAAGATTATGTTTGGACTTTAAAAGAGACCTCTGTATTTGTTTCAGCCTTTCTTGTCAAAGTAGGTAGTCAGATAGGAAACGCCGACCTCATACAGCTTATTTTTTTATACTATGACGTATATCCGATATCGTATTTACAGAATGAAAAATTTCATTTCATTTCGAAATTCAAATTGGAAATTCAAAGCGGTCAGAAGCATTGTGAATTGTACAGACGCCAGCACATCAAGCTACCCGAAACTGTCAAATCCCAATCAACTTTGAACCTTATGCTTCAGCGATAAACTTGAAAATCTATTAAAGATATTTGACAGATTGTAGCAGCTTGATGTGCTGGCGTCTTTAGTCTGTACATAGCTACCGTTAGACTAAATACAAACAAAGTAACGAACGCACTTTCTTAGTGTGCATTTATAGTATTTGTTTTTGCCAAGCCTAATCTCTGTTTGACCTAGTAGAGACCTCTAAGCAGGTATTTCTTAGCGCCACAGAGAGTACAATCTCTATCGGGCAGCTTATAAGGCATTTCTCAGTCGTAGACGCTGATCTAGCAACCTGTTAGTATGCTGCAACAGTTTTCAACAGAAGTGTGATCAAAACGTGCTGTGTCAGCAATGTCGCACTGATTTCTGGCGACAGGTGTGAATGCACCTTTTTTAACACCAGTCTTGTCATACGGTCATACCAAGGGCGTCGTGTTACTCAGTAACTGGGTTGTGAAGATTAAACAGGCAGTCGCTCCATGTAAAATACTGGTATTCAGCTGCACCCGTTTAGATATACATATAGATAGATAGATAAAAACGTTTATTCAGTGCAACAAAAGACACAATACAGGTATTAAAAACATCAAAAAAGGTGAAAAAAAATAAATAAAAAATAACAAAGATTAAAAAGATAAATTGAACCATAGACACCTAGCTCATAAACATCTAGTTTAGATTGGAAGCCGACGCTAACATCGTCGGGAAAAGGCTACGCAGATCGATTTGTGCGAATACACCTTTTGGTAGTGGTATAAATATTGAGTGAAATATTTGCGTAGCTTATAAAAAAAAACCGGTCAAGTGCGAGCCGGACTCGCGCACCGAGGGTTCCGTATAAATTTGTAAGTACATATTTAAATAGTTTTAGTTTTTTTTTGTAATGTATCTACTTTACGGTTGTTGGATATTTTCCTTTACTTGTGCTACATGATATTGCTTC
This sequence comes from Luperina testacea, assembly GCA_927399505.1. NCBI lineage: Eukaryota > Metazoa > Arthropoda > Insecta > Lepidoptera > Noctuidae > Luperina > Luperina testacea. Next base: position 5,199,393 of record OV656777.1, on the reverse strand, counting down.
TTGCTAAATTTCATGATTCTAGGTCAACGAGAAGTACCCTTTAGGTTTTGATTCCCTTGCGAGTGTCAAAATATGCGGCATAAATGGAACATAATTTAATGCTCGTATCTTTTGATTGCGTTGACTTAAAAGTTTGATTTTTTCACTGCTTCAAGGGATTGCACCCCTGAATACCTATTTGGTATTAATTTCAACTTGATAACTCCATCACGCGTTCCTGCGAAAAAGGGTCTTGACAGATGGATGGACAGAGGGTCAACAAAGTGGTCCTATAAGGGTTTCATTTTTTCCTTTTAAGGTATGGAACCCTTAAAAAGTGCAATTTTAATAATACAGGGGATAATAGAACTTGCTGTTATGGTACAGTACCCGGTGATAAATATTGCACATCGACCTTATACCTTTTTTTGTATTTTATACAAAGAATAAAAATAATTATCAAAAGAAGCAAATCTTAATTGTTTTAACAGCTCCTAATAGATACCGGACTGTTTGTATTTCGTGCGACAGAGATAACGCTCTACGAACCGAAATTAGCCGATTGTCTCTTTCTTAAAGGTCGATGTGCAATATTTATCGCCGGCTACTGTAAGTAGGTACTTAATCAAAGCATTTATTTCAAATAGGCACATAAAAGGCACTTTTGAACGTCAAAAATTACAACAAAATAGAATTGATTCTAGTCGCCCATTCCAAAAGGTAGTTTTCGTATAGAGAAGAATGGGCAAGAAACTCAACCGTTACTCTTTTAAAATGTTTCCACTTTTTCACTTTCACTTCGCTTTTAATGTCACCACTGCTCATCATCTGCTGATAAATAAACAACAGGATAAAGGCTCCTTCAAACAGGCGCGACACGACACGCGACACAAAGGCACCGCAAGTCGCGTAACGAGCGGTGCCTTTGTGTCGGGCGCGATTATATCGCGTGTCGCGCCTGTTTGTAGGAGCCCTAACTTGGCATTATAAAACTCTCATGTAAATGAACGACGTGCACAGTTTGCTTAAATTATAACTGGCCGTGTTTACCGATGAACTAGTATTTGGCTCGTAATAACACGTTCAAAATGTCAATGCAACTGGATTTTCTCACGGTACAGCATTCTAACTTATGACAAATCATTAGCAAGTCAAAGAAACCCGCGTCTAGCCTTATTAGTAAATTAATTTTCAAGCCTAAATATAGTTGCAAGATTATTTAGCGAGGTCAATCTCACGGATATTTTTTCAACCAGATTTTCAAATTACAATATAATTAATCAAATCGCGCATTAAGTATATATGTAGTTTAATTGCAATCAGTGTGCGAAATCGTCGAGCCATTTTAGTCAATGACGGTTGACATCGATACCTCGTGTGAATCAATGTTTAAATATTCATATTGCGGTCACAATTTGGTCAAAATAAACACGCATGGGAAGATAGATATGGTCAATTGTGGTCAATTTCCCGATCAATTTGACCAGTGATTGGCTACTGATATATGAATGTCAAAGTCAAGTACCAAGGTCGTATGACAGCAAAGAGGTTTTTATATTTGCTTCGTCAGCGTCACTTGGGTTTTGTTGAATGAACTGTAGTGGCGTACTTACTTTTTATAGGTACCTAAAGTAAAGGTATTACGTAGGTAGGTAGGTGGCTTAAATAAGCAACTCATGGCAACTGGTTGATACCTACATTATTAATTTTGAATGATTAAAGGCTCCTGCAAACAGGCGCGACACGCGATATTATAATCGCGCGCGACACGAAGGCAGCGCTCGTTTCGCGACTTGCGGTGCCTTTGTGTCGCGCGCGATTTTATCGCGTTTCGCGCCTGTTTGAAAGAGCCTTTATGTTTCCGCGTCGATTCTTATACAAGAATAGGTTTAGCTTATAAGGAGTAATCAGTAGTATTACTTATTTATTTTTATACCATTCTGAACAAGACGTGGTAATATTTTTACGGTTCATATTTTCTTAGGAGATAGGCCCCTTTATTTATAAACGTTAGCTTAGAGTTAAGAGACGCTTTTTTTTTTCAGGATGGGAAATCATCAAATGACCCCTCCCTCCTGCTCTGGGTGGAGCGGAAAGGAGTGTCGGACTCTTACTGACTAAAACCCACCCATGTTCCTTCCTTAGCCCTTTATGTTCCGGGCCAGCGGTAACCCTTTCGGACAATCCCGCTGAGTTAAGAGACGCTTAAGCGTCAAAAATGTAAGGTTAAACAGTCGCTAATCATTACTTAACTTTAAGTAACGTTTATAAATAAACACCAGTATGATTAACCAACTGAATGCAGCTAGCGATAACTAGCAGCGACCAGTTTCACCCGCATACCTAAGTGTCGATCTCGTAGGAATATCTGGATTAAAACTGTCCTATGTGTTATTCTAAAGTATAAGCTATATTACTGTAAAGTTTCATCAAAATCCGTTCAGTAGTTTTTGCGTGAAAGACTAACAAACATCCATCCATCCATCCTCACAAACTTTCGCGAGGATGTGAACCCGCAGGAAGTTCTGTAATATGATCTTACCTAGGTGCTACGCCATTGATAGTTAAATCATACCACGTACAGAGTTCACAACTGTAAAGGAAATTATCTACCAGGCTAGCATATATCCAGTGATGTACTCTGAATCGGATGCGTATAGCTTAGGAGACGGTGTCTTCAATGCCAAATTTAAACCTGGAGGTGAGCGCTGTCCCGCCATCTAGGTAGCGTGATGATATTTATTTTTAGTAAGTCAAATACTTGCGAATGCAATAGAGCTGCATTGGGTGAAAAGTTAAAAAGAATAAAATTATTGTAGTCTACAATATTCCAATCAATCAAAGCAATCAATAAATTAACTTCACCAACCTAACCTTTTTACCTAGAATCACTCCCGTAGGTCCCCCCGAAATTCAGAGATAATCTTTTGACATCTACGCGATGCTACGCATGTCTACGCCAACGTGCTACGCGTGCTACGAAACTCTACGAAGTTTATGTTTCCCTAATATCAAAATTTTTACTAGTTAGGGATGCGAGAAATTAATCCTCAAAAATTAATAAAAATCTGTGTCTTCCAATAATCTAGCTAGAATGAGCGATGAAGAGCTTTTATCGTCGGTGATAAAATTACGCATAATTTTACAAGTACCTAAATGTTTAATGTAATAGGCATATAACATACCTAACAAATAAATATCTAAAGATAAAATAAACCAAAAATACAATTTGGCAGCGAACACAAAAATCTTCTTTACGAGACGAACAAACAAGAATCTCTCTCTCCTATTCTATCGTTGGTGAATCCATTGGTATCCCGTAACTTTTGACAGCTGGCTCATCTTTCTGTCTCGGTCTTTCGCCCCGCCCCCTAGACACGCCCCTTCCGTGCTGGTACTAGGACAATAGGACGCTTTTTGGGTAGACGGTGGGACGCTTTTTTGATTTAATTGTAGTGTATGGATGGAGGATGTTTCCTTTGTATTGTCTGGATGTAAACGTTTGGGATAGTATCCGGATATTTCATGTGTGGAGTTTTTGTTTTGCTTCTGTGTGAAAAATACTGTTATTTTTTCAATAAGGTTGCGTAGCAGTTAAACCGTATGATACTTTTAGGGAATTGGCTGTTCGCGTCCTAAAGTCCTTACTTAATAGAGCCAAACACATTTTAATCATCAAAGCTCAAAATTCTGTTTTGTTTTCATTACAATACAATACTGCCATTATACGGTGAAAAGCCGTAGGTAACTGACATTTTTATCAAAAATTACTTTACGTAATTTCGGATTTGCCAATAAATTGTCTACCTTTTTGTGTAGGTGATAGGGCTGTACCTCGTTTGCAGCCAAAGTTACAAATAGTTAAAAAGGCATAACTTAGCCCCGAAAACATTGCTCTTTAAAATGAAAAGCCACACTCAAAATCTTTCCTTTTACTACGTAAGTAGATCATTTTCCACTAATTAAATTTTGAAAGAGCTTTGGGTCCTACTTATAAATCATTTAAATATATTGAAATATGGATTACGGGATATAAATAAAACGCTAGTACAGACAAGCTCTTCAATCAACATTACTGAAGCAGCAATTTTCCATAAATTGAATCCTAAGTCACTAAGTAAACATGAACTTAAGGAGATCAACATATTTGCAACCAAGCACAAAACAGGCATGGCGCCAGATCTGTCACTTGAAACCGTAACAATAGAACTAAATCTTATAAGGAGTCGATTGATTTATCGATATTGGTATTCTGTATCGATTTGTATTGTAATAATGTAATGAAATGTCATTCAACTCGGCCTATCGAAAACTAGCCTCTCCCTAAATGGAGGAATGCCTGCAATGGTTTGTGGGTTGGGGGACAAGCGTTTGTCATTTGGAGGTAGGCGTTCTTGAAGTGACACTACATTATAGTTTTTTTGTTTTGGACCCTTATTAATAGAAGTGTTTGTAAAAGGGAGAAAGGCATCCCGCCTTTGACCTGCAGTGGAATAAAGGTAAAAAGGCTTTTCGCCTCGCCGTCAAACAGGCGTCAACCTAACGTAAGCACGTAACCAAAGCGGATCAGCTGCTCCGATACCTCGACTCGGCCACGGCTAGGCGACACCGCGCTTACGGCTCGCCGACCGCTGGTTGATGGTGCAGCAGGCAGGCCGAAGGGGTGAGAGGGTCAAGGGTGGACGGCAGAGACGTAAGCTCGGGTAAGGAGAGACGTAAGTGCGGGGACGATGAGCCACGCACCGCGGTTCGTGAGCTTGTCCCGAGGTGAGGCGATTACGTTACGATTTCGATTAGTGTGGGTTGCAGTAGGGTTTAATACAAAGAATACTAAACTACTCGAGTTGATACGGTGCCGATCCCTTTCCGGTTTGATACGTGTCCTATGAATAGGTGAAATCTTACTATCAGCTCGCTAAGTTCTACTAAAATGATCCAAATAATTCTCGAGATGGTCACATGTTCAATGTTAAGACCTACCGGTTTATTCTGTAAGAATCTCACCGTGAAAACTTAGGTGAAGTGAGCTTGAAGTGAACTGTCATTCCACCTGGTGCTAAGGATTGACATTATTGACAACACACTTCACCTTAGTTTCACTGTGAGATTTTTTCAGAATAGATCCGCTAAAAGTCTGACAAAGGCTTTAATCGAAGTAGATAAAAGAATCTACAGATAATTTACCAGAGCTGTGGGCTGTGGGTACTTAGAACAAAACAACAGTGAGGTTTTCGGGAATGTTCTGCTAAACGTGTTTAAAAGGATTTGGCTAAAGCAAACATGCTATGGGAACAATAGTGTTGAAGAGAGGGAAACATTACATGAGTTAAACTTTTACATAAATGTTGAATATTCGGACAGCAATAATCACCGGTTCGCCGATGGCGGTGATAAATTTATGAAATTTGGTCCTTCGAGCCGGATATGAACTAATACGCACATTGTGTCGCTTTATGTGAAATTTATACATTAAGGTGTACATAATAAAGAGTATTCTATGGTAATCTATTGGTTGAGAATCTTGAGAACTTCATAGGGCTCTGTTCTACAAGTTGTTGCAGATAATTTTATAACAGTCAATCCAAACAAGACGTCTATATTGAGTTCAGTTTACAACTGACATCGGAATTTAGCGCATTAAGAATTCACGACAGGCATAAAATAAAGACACATTTTATCTCAAAATTCTATAGCAGTTTTCGTACATATTCTTCGCTACAATGTCGTTATCTGCATCTTAATCTAAGTCAGCCTTCAATTGAAATTCAGATTTTGTAACTTAAACAAGTTGCTTCACTATAACTTTGGCGAGAACATTTGAATTAAGGAAAGTACTCACTGGGAGCATATAACAGCTCTAGTTTGAACATTGCATCAGCCAATACGTTAACGCGAGCTTAATTTGATTATAGTGCGCTGACTTAGAATGTTAACTTCGAACATTGCAGTAGGCTATGATAGTGAGTTAATCAAACCGAGGAATTCAGTGCGTTACACAGTAAAGTGTGACAAAAACAAATGCTCTTCAGTAAATACGTTGAGATGGCGCACTCAACATCTTCCTAATGGAGTCGGTTGCTAGACATTAGGCTTGTCCAATCGCAGACTTCCTCGGCTGCTCTAATCTAGGTGATACCAGATAACCTTATCCTACAAAGATCGTTGCTTCACTTAGCCAGAGGGGTCCTACAATACTTTTGCTGATTCGCGGTCTCAACTCAAGAAGACGTCTACTCCAACGATCATCGATTCTGCGTCTAATAAGGCTGGCACACTAAGGCAATGCTCACTGAGAAAAGGCCTATGTGGCCTATGTCCCAGCAGTGGGAACATTATAGGCTAATTATAGTTTATGGCTTACTATGGCAATTTACTTAGGGCCGGAGCACACGATGCGGTGCGGCGCCGCAACGCATCGTGTGCTCCGGCCCTTAATGCCTGAACATCGCATTGCATCATTAGGTATACGCGAATGCTCTCGGTGAGTACTCTCCTTTATGCAAAACAGTTAAAATTATTGCTGTATGTTTGAATAAGCCTGGAATCTATTTGTTTATTGACAACCGGTTCTGTGTTTATGTGTTTACTTATTAGGTACTCTAGCTTTTGCGTATGGCTTCGCTCGCGTGAAGTAATTTTCTTTATAACAGGAACTATTTGTGTGACCGGTTCAAACTTGTAAGTACCTACATAGTTTTACCGTGTTTGTTCTTGTTAAAGATATTCTAAAACATCTTCAGTGATACTAATTTATTGATCATGAGGTTCATGAGCTCAAAGGGTTTTAGGTTTTTATTTCGTAATGCATTTGTGCCTCCCAAAAACACCGTATAGCTGGTTGTCGTTACAGATTGCAATTTCCTTTAGTCAGTTGCAATGAGGGTCGTTATAGCCTCACTAATTGTGCCTTCTCATCAAAATCACGACATCCCCTGCAGAAAGTTACAACTTCGGTAGTAAAATGTAAGTAGCAAAAATTTTGTAACATCAGTCAGTTGGAGGTTTCTGCTTACCCGCACGATTGTGCACGCAACTTGTTTACTTTTTTATTTTTTGCTGACTCGTTGCACCACCTCTCTCTCTCAAACTACTAGGCAATCACAACCTGCTAGGCGTCGCACGAAATGTTTACATTACAGAGTCCATATCAAGCGAGACACCTAACGCTTACGGTTTATGCTTCCCTGGTGGTCGCAGAACGCCGATCGTGATGATGTCACTATTTTGCAACGAAGTAAATACCTAGTAAGATTTGTGGGATTTGACTCACAAAGTTAGTGCGGCTTTCTATGATACGTGATCCTCGGCTATGTTTTGGGTAGTTTTACATACCTACAGTAATATATGGGTCTACGTGACTATTGTTTTGTTGAAGGAAAAAATCATTTGACCGCTTGACAAAAATATAGGTTGTAAGATTGATGGTAATGAAATCGTTTGAGGTTGATGACTCTACGCCACCAAGAACCAAAAATAGCAACTATTAGGTTTCTATTATCGGAGGAGCTAACGTGTCTAAGGGGGTTTGAGTCCCCCACGCATAATGAAGCAATTTTGGTCTTGAATAATAACCGCACAAGTTTAGAACAATCACATTCTTGAATTATTCTGAATCATAGCTATTGCATGATTTTCCAACCTCCCACGTGAAGCTGTATTGTGATTTGTGATTGCACTAAATCAAGTCAATTTAAATCTTTGTTGTGTACTCAAACGATTGAACATTTCGAGGTCTACTACAAAGGCTGTCTTGAAACTGACAATAAAACTGTCATCAAAATACAAAATGATATTACTAAAATACTTTGAATACAACTAGCTAATTCAACACTAATCCCAATCTTATCCGAACTTGCTTATAAAATAGATCAAGATATAAAAGGCATGTCTACAAAAAAGTTTCCATACTATGAATCAGATGCGACGATAACTAGCCATGTTGAAAGGGCCTCAGATCTTTATCACCGTTGAAGACTCGACCTCTTACACATTTTTGGGAGCCTAGTACATTGTATGAATTTATAATTTGTATAGTTGAATGTATGGGACAAATGGATGGTAGAAAAAAAGAAACATGGTTTTTGTGTAGCGATTTGAGAGGATCATAAATATTGCTTGTTGTACTGCTAAGAAAAGTTTATGTTATGTTGTTATACGGATGATTGATATTTGATTGAATTTAAAGGGTCTTGGTTGTAAAAGGGAAAAAGAGAACTTTTCTTTGACATTTTTAACAGTTTGTACGAATTATAAAGATTTGAATAATCGTGTTTAGCCCTTTGAAATCATAAAGACAATAAGAACGATTTCCATGTAATTCTAACTGTCTTACCGCCATTAGCTTCTTAAAAGGATAATAGCTAAATTATCTAAGGTCTAATTTCTTTTTCTCCAATAATAAATACACTGTGGCAGTTGCAGATTTTCAATATACCAATTAGTATAAAAACATATTTATTAAAAACAGTAAATTAAGAAGAAATAAATTTAGAATTTGGTTTCACAGGGTCGTTTGCTACAAGGCACATTCTAGGACCCCTAAAAATTCAAAATTCAATTAGTCCCAATCTAGACCGGAACTGAGTAGTTAATAAAAATGTTTAATAATAATGATTAATCACAAAATAACAGTAGTGTTGTTAAGTTAAATGCCGAAGACCGAAACAACATCCGCTCACTTTGAACGAGTAATAATTTATAGTTAAACTGTTATGCGGTAACCGCCAGTTAGTGACAACAGAGCGTTCATACGAAGAGCTGAACTATTTGGGTTCATACTTGAATGTACTGATTCAGAAGTAATATAAAGAAAATGTATCTACGAATTTGAAGCAGTGAGTCTGTATATGCCACAGGTTTAAATTTAAAGGTGGTTGTTGCATGATGGATGGACTTGCAATTTGAGTGAATCTGCTTCGCCAATGAGTAGGTAATTACCGCTTTCAACATAACATCACGCCTGTATTCCTCAAAGGGTGGGCAGGGGCGTAACTATAGTACACTCACATCTCGCCAGCTCTGTTTAAGTCCCATATACTAGGGACAAGCCTACTGCCACCAACCTAACACATATACAGACACTGGACTACTACTGAGAAATTCCAAATGGAAAAACCAATAACACTTTAAACCTGACCCGGCAATCGAACTCAAGACCTCATTCTTAGATTTACCATTATATTCGTTTTTAGGGTTCCGTAGTCAACTAGGAACCCTTATAGTTTCGCCATGTCTGTCTGTCCGTCTGTCCGTCCTCGCTTAATCTCTGTGACCGTTAGCACTAGAAAGCTGAAATTTGGTACCAATATGTATATCAATCACGCCGACAAAGTGGTAAAATAAAAATTGGAAAAAAATGTTTTATTAGGGTAGCCCCCCTATATGTAAAGTGGGAAGTGATTTTTTTTTTAATTTCAACCCTAACGTGTGATATATTGTTGGAAAGGTATTTAAAAATGAATAGGGGTTTACTAAAATCATTTTTTGATAATGTCAATAATTTCGGAAATAATCGCCCCAAAAGTAAAAAACAATGTGTCCCCCCCCCCTCTAACTTTTGAACCATACGTTTAGAAAATATGAAAAAAATCTGAAAAGTAGAACTTTATAAGAACTTTTTAGGAAAATTATTTTGAACTTGATGGAAACAACAGTTTTTGTACAAAAAAGACAAAAAGTTGTACAAAATAATTTCTGGACTAAGTTTGTAGTATAATCGATATTAAAGCATTTTTTTAACTTCGTTTACATATTTTATTATCCTGAACGTGACGGACAGGAAACTACGGAACCCTACACTGAGCGTGGCCCGACACGCTCTTGGCCGGTTTTTCATATTACCTATTTCATTTGAGACTGACCGTCAGTAACTTCTTAAATCATTATTGGTAACAGAATTTAAGATTTCAGAAAGTATAAAACCAGTAAGTCAATTCTTGTACAGACGCCAGCACATCAAGCTACTACAATCTGTCAAATTTCTTTAATTAATAGATTTTCAACGCTAACGCTAAAACATTAGGCTCAAAGTTGATTGGGAAAATTTTACAGTTTCGGGTAGCTTGATGTGCTAGCGTCTGTACTTATATAAAAGCTTGTAAAAACGTTCAAATTCAAGTTGCAGTCTGATCTCAGCGACAATTGATTTGAAAAAATAGTCAAAAATGTAGAGAAATTAGAGGTATATTTGACAGATTGACTCTGAGATCAAACTGTGAACATTCTTAAAATTACGGCCCCTCTGTTACTATGAATGTTCACAATTTCAAGAGCTTGTAATAACTGCTTGACTTCTCAGTGTTAACGCGTACGCGTCAGTACGGGAAGGACCAACTTTTGATTCAATAACTCGATTTATATTATTGTTTTGGCTTACGGCAAAAATGGTCCTATGATCCAAAACCCAAAGCTATGAAATATCAAACACGTCCGTCATGGCGCTTAGACCATTTTAATATTTCCAATGGATGGGACATCTCGAATCAGCGGCTAATTGCTTCACATCCCGTACTCGGTGTTGGAATAAAACCATAAATGTCACCCATAAACCATCTCGTATCTTCACCATCAGAATATTCAGAGACAAATCACATCTAACCTGAACATAAACAAGTGAGGTACAACATATTAATTAAAATAACACCCCAGAAAGTTCAGTAACCATATCCTTTAACGTACGACAAAATAAAAGAGACGGGCCATCAGAAAGAATGACCATAAGGTCCAAGAACAATCGCCACATGTGGCCTGGAGATTAACCCAAAGAAAAATAAAATTAATATATCCTGTCTCTTTCTTGCTGGTGTCGTTTTTGTAGTTGTGTCTCGTTCTCTCAACGAAATCATTCTTGGAAGTGCCAGGGCCGTACGCGCATACAATGCGGGTGTTGTGAGCACGAATTCCGAATTAAAAAAAAAGCGAAGGAACGAACCCGGCCGAGCGTTTGCTAAATCGCTTTTCGGTTTAATTTCTAATGTTTGGATAGTCGCTTCGGTGGCTCGTTGGTTATTTTTTATTGTGTTAGGGTCTTGATGATTCTATTAGCGTAGTTTTGTGGAGACAGCATAGCGAGCAATATTTTAGGATATGTTTTGTTTGAGGCTATGCATCGTACCAAAAAAGCTGCAGAAGATAAAATGCTAATTCTATTGAATACCTGCTTATGAATGTCGAAAGATCTTTTGGCACAGATCAATCTTTGGCTTCTGCCGGATTGTACAGACGCCAGCACATCAAGCTACCCGAAACTGTCAAATTTTCCCAATCAACTTTAAACCTTATGCTTAAGTGGTAAAGTTGAAAATCTATTAAAGAAATTTAACAGATTGTAGTAGCTTGATGTGCTGGCGTCTGTACATGAACAAATCTGGATTAGAAACGCGGATAACGAAACTGTAAAGGCGCTTACGTGGCTAGTTCCATTCTAAAACTTTCTGAACTTGCTAAGACAATATCTTCTCTACTGGATGCTGTATAAAAGAAAAAATGCTGAAATAATTTCCAGTGATTGAAAAGCTCGCTTAGCTACAGGACAGTTCCTCTCTGGCTTCATAACTATCAAGCCCAAGTGTCTCCACAGTTGTCGTGCATTAGCTCCTCTGCTGTCCTCTTAAGCTGGAGTGGCGATCCTCCCCGAATGTAACCGAACACCACTGAGCAGGCGAGGCGATGTGCACGCCAAAACGACATCCTCCACATTATTTAACCTTTTATTAATGAAGTGTGCACTGTCCTCTTTTTACGGCACGAGACATTAGTGATGTGCGGAGACAGCGGAGAGACGCTATCCATAATGTTGTCGATGAACTGTGTTTCGAAATGATGTTGGGAGAGATAAAAAATATTGTTTTTATGTCATCGTAAATTGTATGTTTGTTGAAAGATGGGAAATGTTAGCACTAGATTCTAAAATCTTTAAGTTACCAGTTTGATGTCGTCCGGTAATCGTTAAAATGTGTAAAGAAATGAATACGTATTTCTAACTATAAGCGTTACTAACACCGTGGTTATTCTTTTATTTTACAAAACGTCTGTCATGAAAACTTGATTTATTATTGTGCCTTTAAAGATATTTCTACGCTTGTCAACTAGATAAATACGTGTAAATTATTAAAATAAAATTATAGCGATATTTTTGGAGACCAATAGGCATTAAACATATTAAACTATAAAGATATGCCGAAATAAACGTTATGAAATCATTTTAAAATTTATTATTCATTCCATCGTCGTTGACGACAGTATACAAAATTAAAGCTAAATTATTGTATTTAAACAAAAGGTGTAGCAAAGGTTTTAACATTCTCGATTTTTTTACGATAGAATCAGAAATGTCACAGCTATTCAATTTTAATAAGCCTAGAATTCAGTCCAGAATTTGAAACAGCCTGCAACCTGCCCACGAAGAATATTAGCTTTTACAATATTTGAATATAACCTTACTGTGCGTATGTAATACATAATTGTCAGTACCTTTATCCATTATACCACAACTATCGACCTCACAAATCGATATCGGCAGTTCGGCACTCCCCATCCCTAAACCACGCTTGACTAAGCTAAATAATCCCGACTTGGTCGAACCAGAGCCATAGGATTCGCAGAACCTCAGCCACCGCCACGCATCGCCGGGCCACTTACCAACCCTTTGTTTTAATATTTTAATATGAATTATTAAAAAAATCAATGAATCGGAGGGTTATTATGCCACACACTTGGGCAAAAAGACGGGATTATAAAATGGATGCTATTAAGTAATTATTTGTGGAAATACGGATCGAAGGACCAAGTTTCGGAGGTCTAGATTTACTTGAACCAATTAAGCAATTACAATGTTCTCGTAAGTGCGATTTTATTGAAAAACTATTGAATGACAATAGAAAAGTTGAAGATAGAACATTATAGCCCCCATGTGCAATACATAGAATACAACTCCAATGATTTCAAATAACTGGTTACTTAACTGAATGATGAATAAAGAGCTAATAGTCTTAAAAAATAATAATATGTACAAGTATATAAAAAGGAGGGGAAATATTCAAAGAGCATCAAAAAATTCGTCCGCATCGCTGTCAACAGGTAACGTGCAAATAACTGGATAAAGTGATTTTTATTTGTCAAAAGGTCATCAACTCATTCGTCATCTAGTATAACCTAGCCATCCTCATCTATATTGCTTATAGCATCTGCTACTTTACCTATGGTCTCTCTGTTTATCTGCCATTTCATTTAAATTTTGCAAACATCTGCCGTCCACATAATGTTATCTCCTTATCATTCTACCTGAAGTAATCCCTCAGTCGCTAGTCCCCACACGGAAGGCTTGTAGTAGCAAACAGTTTTATACACAATAATGAATTCTCACCCAAGTTTAACTTCATCAACTAATTCCCAATGACCTGAACGTAAACTGAACGAACGCACATGATGTTTATGAATTGTGATTGCTTTAGTTTTTACACTAACTACGAGTGGTTTCCAAAATACATGCGTTGGTATTTCATAAACATATGCCGTGACATTATTAAGAGAAATTTTTTTCTATGTTCATTGTAATTCACGTGAATGGTGTTCAGGTATATTTCCTGGGATATAATATTGTAGAACGATGATCGTTCTTCAATTCTATTATCGTGATTAAGGATTGGTCCCGAATCAATAGTATCGTCAGTTGTTATGGAAGCTGTTTAGCAAATGTCCTAGTTTAAATTAGGACTTTGGTGAAATAAATAGGACCTCAGTGTTACGAAAAAAAATTTTGGTGTTAGTTTTGAGTTTGTTTTTAGACAAAAATTTTTGGGATAATATTGAAAACTATTTCAGGCATATTTCCTGGGACATATAGAATCGTTCTTCAATTCTATCATTTTGATTAAGGATTTATCTCGATTCAATACTGTCGTCAGTTGCTATGGAATATGTTTAGCAAGTGTTCTAGTTTAAATAGGAATATGGGCCTGAGTGTTACGCAAATTGTTTTTGGGTTTGGCTCGAGTTTGCTGTTATTATAAAACAAAATTCGATTCTGGGATAATATTGAAACTACTGGATAGAGTTTGCCATAATTTGGAATGTAATAGGACAACTGTCGAGGAATTTAGATCACAAGTAGTTATAGTAAAAGGGTATAGTTATATGCACTGTGCGATACCGGTAAGATAGCTTGTCAATTTCCTCTTGGAAATCGTGAGAAGCCATTCAAAAATAACTATTATTTGTCAGCAATTCAAGGGTTATAACATTAGCAACATTTTAGAATCTCCACAAAGCATCCAATATTACCACTTCCTTAAATTTTAATACTTTGGCACAATCTTTGTGCTGAATATCTTTTCAAGTCTTGTGTTTCTGAATGAGAAATAATTTAATCAGAAGACCAATTCCCGTAATTAAAAACTTTCAAAATATGTATAGCCGCAATCTCATCTCAGCGACAATCAATGTCAAAAACTAGTCAAAAATGTAGGGAAATTAGAGGTATTTTGGACAGATTGAGATTGAGATCAGATTGCACATTCTTAGAATTACGAGGATTGCTTCTCCGATTTCTAATTGCAATTTCACTATCGCAAGAAAGCACTATGGCTTGTTCTGCGTTGTCTATACAATGTAGTTGCATCAAACCCTCCTTTGAATACGTCATCCCCAAGTACCGGCAATAATTCAACAAGACAAATAGCATTAAAATTAACACGTCTGTTTACAGCACCAACAGCACCAACCCTAAATATTAATCAGAACATAAATCATAACGACTTAAAGGAAGTGAGTAATAAAGATCCGTCGGGCCCATCGTACTTTATTATCTGAGTGATTATGGTAACCAAATTATTTACTTTATCGTTTTCATCATCATAACGTCACGCCTGTATTCTCCGAAGGGTTAGGCAGAATAGTAGGTATACCCACAGTTATGTTTACGTCCATGTATTAAGAGCGACCCTATTGCCATCAATCGAGCATAAATCCAGACTATACAGACTGTTATTGCGAAATTCCAGATGTGTAAGCTCTATAACGCTTTGCCCGACCCGGGAATTGAACCCAGATCCTCATTACCGCAAGACTAACAGCTAGGCATCATCATAATCATCATCATCATCATATCCGTTTTAATAAGCCTCCGCCTATATCCAGCAGGACTTTTTTAAATACAAGTCAGTGAAATACTCGTAGATAACGTTTGGGGGAGCCCAAGCGTTATCTATTTCACTGACTTGTATTTTGTTAGTTCTGATTGCTTTTGCTCTATTTGCAAAATATATCTGAATTTTAGTTGTTCTCCTGCCTCCTATAAATGTTTAGAAACATTGCAGGGTTACGTTATCTTACTTATCTACAAGGTATTGTTGTCAAATCAATTTGATTGACTTGTTTTTCAACAGCTTTTGCTATTAATGTGTTCTTTACTTCCTAATTTTTGTCTTGTCTTTTATCTACATTATGATGAGAAGCTTTTGTTTCATCAGTGGGACAATTTCTCGCTGCTTTATTATCTTAGGTAGGTACCTAGGTACTGATTACGTCATCCTGATCATTTATTTGATTTCCTTCGTCTTCATTGAGTTGATTTTCTATACATATATATTGTTTCTAGCGGTTGGTATTTGCGTTAGTTTGCAGTTTTTATTCTCTTTTCGAGAAGGTAAAAGCTATTGCCCTTGGCTTAAGTTCTGGGTGATTTTATCCAGTAGGATATATTCTTGTAAGATCGACGACAGACGTGAAAGAAGTTTGTAATTAGAGGATTATAGGTAAATTAAATAATATGAGTAATTAGTAACCAAGAATATTATTTAGATGAAGTAAAACTCATAAGAATTAGCTTGAAATTAATGAACAACATAAATCTCAATGGAATGCTGTACCGATTATGCAGTTAAAACCAAACAAGAAAAAGAAACTAACCTTAGGCATTTGTTTTTACGATTTTAATCCCAATAACAATCTTTTTGCTTAAAAATGTCATCGTTTCAGAGATCATTGCATCTGATAAGAGGATGATGTCCATAAGGATAAGGATATAAAGAAGAATCTAAAGTTTTAATAACTACGTATCTTCCTAAGAAAGTCATAACAGAGAATGAATAAAAGAAGGAATCCCTGCTATGGTTTTATTATGATTTAAAATGTAATATATATGTATATTATATACAAGAATATAATTAAAAAAAAGAACAAGGCAGGAGCTCATTGGGCATCAAATGTAATATAGGTACTCCTCAACCAAGGTTGGTCCTAAATAGCTCTAGGTAGAGAGAAGTGGAATGAGAGATGGGAGGCCCAGCAGTGGGACAATACGGGCTGATAATAGTAATATTTTTCACGTAAGTAATGAGAGTCAGAATCACCATAGACGATGGCCGGGTATTTTTACGATGGAGATAAATTAAAAGTGGAGCTTTTTAGTTAGGTCCGTATAAAGCTTAGTACCCACTAGAAAATAAAATAAAAACCTCTTTGTCAATAATAAGACTTCATAGGACTAGAACGATGATAGCAGCCCTTGGAGTCTATGCAAAAAGAACAAAACAAGGTATCCTTGCCAGACAAAGTAAAACATATGATTAACCAGTCTTACCAAGGAATATCGTATTACCTAGGTCAGATAGGCAGTCGCTCCATGTAAAATACTGGTATTCAGCTGCATCCGGTTAGACTGGGAGCCGACCCCAACATAGTTGGGAAAAGGCTAGGCAGATGATGATGATGACTTTGACCTAAATTCTTATAAGAAAATTACACAATGTTCTCTAGGTCCCTTTTGCTCAATATTTTCTAAATCTAATAATTAGGAGACGTTCGAAATTCCCCTGTTAAGGTTTACTTCAACTCCAGATTACTCAAATTCTTTTCTCTTGAGTTACATACTCGTACTTCTAAGTATCTATTTAATTAGATATAATTATCTATGTTATTGAATAGATCTAATCTTAAACTGGAATACCTACCTCTTAATCAAGTTTTGGATACATTTCTGTGTCATACTGTCTGAGGCGACGGCACATTTCTTTGATTAGTTCAATGTCATATCAACAAAATTTGTTTAATTTAAGTTACTTACAAATTTCAATATCAAAAGCTTTGTGTCATCCAAAAATTTTTTTTTCTTTCTTTGTTTTTTATGGGTTAGTTCTTACTATTATTATAGCACAGTGATCGTAGTTATTGAGTGAAATAATATATACCAGATATGTATACATATCTAGAGATATAAACTGATTATTCTCTAAAGCATACATTTTTCAAACTAACGTGCCGTCGTGATGTATATTTTATTTTACCGTGTTTATCAATATTATCTTGGTTATTATTAAGTGTAAACTCAAATAGAGGGTTAAAAATAAGTACATTGGGTAACTACGCATAGGAAAAGTAAGACTTGGCTAAAAGTTTCCAGAAAATATTTACCTCGTCAATTTGCAACATGTCTCCTTCGTACAAAACATTCAGATTTGTTCAAAATCTATCTCCTTTACTCAAAACATCATCCAGCATGCGTTTTTGTTTTATTTTTATTAAAAAAAATATCATGCCAATGTGCCACACCACCACAAGATTTTATTATATTCTGTTAATCTCTTTACCAAACACAACACTTACCTAATATTAATTTTATATATCTTCGTTCATTTCACAATTATTTATGTTTTTTTTTTTAATTTCACTCACTTCAAACACTCAAAAGTTCACAAGTCACAAGTTTTTATTTTTTACTCTTTGTAATACTATACTGTTGCGTCGTTTAGTGCGCTTTTGTGAAAAATTCTAACTAAGAATCTGGTTTCTTTAATAAATCCGGTTCCTATATTTCATATAAGCGATAGTAGTCGCGGGGGATATTAAAAAAAATCGGATCTGTAAACAATTGGAGATCTAACAAAGCAGCGCTTCGCGGCTATCCGAAGCTGTACTGAAATTCTAAACCCCGACTTCGGTGTCCATGTCGCGCACCCCCCATTACTAAATTTCGAATCGGATTTGAAACGTACCAACACTAAACTTGAACCAATCCAAAATAAACTTACCGTCCAACGCCACAAAGGTGAAAATGCAGCAACGCAGAGCGCGCTATTCGACGTTTAACAAAACTCCCAACGCGCTACAAGGCTATGAGAACGTATAATTTAAAGACGGAGCTACGCAAATGAACGACTGTGTATTGTCGTCTCTCTTTCACATACGGAGGAGGTTGCGCAGCTTTTCGCACAACGACGTCGGATTGCTCATTTTTTTTGCTATTCAGTATTGAATTACGTATTATTTTGTGAATTAGATTGTGTCGCGGTGTCATATTCTGCTCTGTACCTGGTGCTCTTTAACAGGATGGATTGGGAGGCAGGTTGGTATAATCTTTCTTATCTTATAAATTTATCTTACAATTTTTTGAACAAAAATCACTTTATTCTTACGAAAGTACTAAAATACGAAAGTTAACATTTTTCTTTTATATTGATGCTATTAGTATTTAGTTTATAAATTAACATTTATTTTCTCTTCTCTTTTGGCACTGTAAAGCAGCGTATTTTACGATGATTGCAGATCTGCCGGACCTAAAAAATAATAAAATTAACAGCAAAATCATCAACTTCTTTTCTAGATCATTCATCTTGTCGTTAAAAACTATTCCTTATTTTTAACTAACAATCTCATCACTTTATTTCATCTATCAAACATAGTTTTTAAACTTTAATAGGTAGGTATTAAGTGTAATAAAAAAATCATTCACTTATCGAAGCAATGCAAGTTTACGGTCATTAAATTGTTTAAATGTGTCGAAATCAAAAACCATTTATTCAAATTTAGGTTGAGAATCAACACTTTTGAACGTCAAAATTATAATAAAATAGTCCTCCAGTATAACGCGCGCTCTTCTTCTTCTTTCTTCTTAATGTTTTAGTTTAGAAGTAGAAGTGGCTCGACAAACTCCCCAGTTAAATTCGCGGACGTTCAAATACACACCCCTTAACAAACTTACCACACAAATGCCATAGTGCAAGTGCGAAAGCACAAACAGAATCAAAAGCGAGTGCAGAATGACGGCTTCCAATTGCGGCTGATACAGCGATGTCACTATCCCTGCTCGAAGTGGCCAAGTCATCCAGGAGAGTAACTCACATCTACTGTGGCTCATCTCAGCAATTATCAGACGACACTGCGGAAAACATATTCTGTTTATATCTCAAAAAACTGTACCATAATTATAATACTGTTATTAATTTCTCGAAGATGTCAGGTATTTACGAAGATATCCGTAGGTTACTACAGGGAACGGTATTGGGTCCTATCCAGATATAGCAAGCAGTTAGCAATACAACTACCTACAATATTTTGAATTACGAATTCTTTAGCACATGATTTTGCTCATTATTTTAGGCTCTTCTGGCTTTTAAAATGGCTGTTTGGCTTATAAATAATGCTATTAGGTACTTCATTTGAACCACATAATGAATTAAAGAAAAAAAATAACGATTATTTCCTACTGTTGCAGCTGTTTGCAACTTCGTCTGCGAAAAGGCAACAGACAGATAGACAGAGTAACTGTCGTATTTACAATATTAGTATAACGAAGAACTCTTAAATAAAAGATGTAGCCGCATTGAAAAAAACTATTCGTAGCCAAAAATTATTATCTTGTCTTATCTTTTTACTTTAGGAGATAGCAAAATCAGCCTATAATGTTAGCTTAGCCAGCCACTGCTGGGACTCAGACACATACAGGTCTCCTCTCGGTGAGAGGGAGTGGGCGTTTCGTTTATCCACCACGCGGGGCCAGTGCTGGTTGAAAGATGTCACAAATATCTCCGAATTTTTGGTTCTAAGTCATGCCGATTTCCTCACGATGATTTCCTTAGAAGATAGTGACGGAACATTCTTATAATATAACCAAAGGCTCCATTTTATTCCAATTACTTGTTATGTAATGTGAAACAATCTGGACGTTACACTGGACAGGCTATACGATAACGATGGGTCAAATAAAGCCGTTGTCTTTACGCAAATTGCTGACAAGAGACGAATCAGAAAAACTCTCCAAGTACAAGTTGATGGTTATTTATGTATTAGCTATTTATATGTCTAACTATTTACACTAGGTACTTAATTAAAAGACTAAATAACTAACTACAGTGGATTTCATTTATTACGACCTTGGTTGTAACGACCATTTACCTATAGCGACGTAAAATCTAAGTCCCTTGAATTTAAAGCATACTTTAGTACAAAATTCATGTGGCTATAGCGACTTTGGATGTAACGCCGAGTTCGGGTGTAGCGACTGTTTTTGATGAATCATTTGTAACAAATTCCTAGAAATCCCATGCAGATATTGCGACCGGAGCCGGCCGCCAAAGACATTGTAGATTTCTTTCTTTCACAAACATTTCTTATCTTTTGTTTACATCCACACAGATGGTCAGCAAGTGTGGAGACCTTTACCTTTTGTTTATAGATATCAGCTAAGTAGGTAGGGAAGCGTGTACGTTTCGGAGTTAAATTTATGGTTCAGTTACAAAGGGATGTTGTAAGTAGCAACTGGGTTTAGTAAACTTTTGAATAAGTATGGCTGCTAGACGCACATTCACTGTTAAAGAAAAGGCGGAAATCATTTCAAAATTGAAAAACGGTGAAAACAATGCTGATTTGTGCAAAGAATACAAAGTTTCCCATTCCACGTGTCTGTATCTCTTTACCTTTGCCTGTAACGACTTCCCGATATAACGACGAAAATAGAGTGGTCCCTTCATCGTCGTTATACCCGAAATCCACTGTATATAAATAAATAGAAAAAAAAGGATATTTAGGCGTCGAAGTACTCGTCCGCATCACTGTCATTCGGAAACGTCGTGTCCAGAAGACTGGCAGCATTGCAATGCTAATTCATTGGCCAAAGAACGACCCAGCCCTCTGGTCACGTAAAGCGTCGATCACCGGCGAGAAATTTCCTTAAAAAGGAGACGCGCACTCGGGCCCGATGACCCGAGCGTTTCGACTCCAAACGGCTCAAAGCTGTAGTTACCTAAGTATAAGGTATTTGCGCCGCTTAAAGGTCTTGTCTTGTATTATCTGAAGTACAAATTATCGTACTTAAAAAAGATCAAATTTAAGTCGCAATTTCATCTTGGCGACAATCAACGTCAAAAAATAGTCAAAATATAGGGAAATTAGATGTATTTTTTGCAGATTGAAACTGAGATCAGACTATGAACGCTCTTAAAATTACGAAAATTACCTTCCAGGAGTGTCACCAAATTTATGTAAATCTTGTAAAAAACGTTAAAAAACGCGGGCGTCTGTACTTCAATTTGCATTTGGCCTAAACTACCTACGCAGGCATGTTTATGACATTCTTAAAAGACAGATTTAAGGCTCCTACAAACAGGCGCGACACGACACGCGACACAAAGGTGCCGCAAGTCGCGCAACGAGCGGTGCCTTTGTGTCGCGCGCGATTATATCGCGTGTCGCGTCTGTTTGTAGGAGCCTTTATGTAGACTGTTGTTGCCCCTCTGTTCTCTTACTTAAAAAACGTTCAAATTCAAGGCGTAACAAACTTGTCAAGTTTTTAAGATTGAACCCTTTATTTCTACAGTGTCCTATAGTAAGGGTTCCAAGACCGAAGCTATGGTTTAAGGGAATTTCTAGTTACAAGAGGTTTAACTGCACTAAAAATAGTCGTTCGCACTTCGACACTAGTTGAACTCTAGTCCAACTAGAATTGTTTTTGTTTATTTATAAATATTCTACCGAAATCATTCATCTACGATTGTCTATCGTAAATCAATGGTTTAGGTAGATTATAACCCCCTTAAGGCTTCTTCAAACAGGCGCGATACGACACGCGACACAAAGGCACCGCAAGTCGCGCAATGAGCGGTGCCTTTGTGACGCGCACGATTATATCGCGTGTCGCGCCTGTTTGTAGGAGCCTTTACTAATAAACGTAGTATATAGCGTCTGTATAGTTACACAGTGCTTTGTCTTCTTCTTTCGAAAGTCAAATTTAGTGACCACTGAAAAAGAGAAATCGGTGTGTAACTATTCATCTGATAATAATACGTTTATTAGTAAGGGGGTATAGTCTACGAATAAGTAATATTACTTATTCGTAGGTAATAGTATAATAGGTAATAATATAATCTTTCTGACTTGTATTTTACAAAGGTTTGTGTTTAATAATTTTAATGTATAACATCACAATAAATCACGCCTAATGTCTGATACTTATTGCGTTGTAAGAGATAACATACACATAATAACATCACGCCGGTGTTTCCCGATGGGTTAGGCAGAGCTGCATGTATAGTACCATTTCCCCAGTTAGATTTAAGTCCCATGTAAAGGCTCCTGCAAACAGGCGCGACGCGCGACGCAAATCGCGCGCGACACAAAGGCACCGCTCGTTGCGCGACTTGCGGTGCCTTTGTGTCGCGTGTCGCGTCGCGCCAGTGTGTACGAGCCTTAACAGGGGCGAATCTATTGTCACCAACCGGCCACAGACCCAGTCTCCAGGCTGCTACTCCGAAATTCCTTGTGAAAAACCCCCGATTTATAGCTTATTTTCAGTTTTACTGTCATGTGTTGTAAATAGATCACGTTATTTAAAGGATAGACGGTGTTTTAGAAAACGAGATTACCTGCTATTGTTTTATGTCTCATTTTTGTAACACAGCCAACAGAATGTATTTTGACATTGGCATTTACAGCGGCCTCCAATTTCTGTAACTGACTCGTCTGTCTTTGAGTGAACTTGCCATTTTGTAGTTAGAATTCGTCTTCTTTTAGTATGATCATCAGCCGGTCGATTCTGTTAGAATCTCACCGTGAGAAGTTAGGTGAAGTCAATGTGTAACACCTAAGTAAAACTAATTTCTAATTGTATAAAAGGGACTTTGACAAATTTTATGTATTGAAAGATTTGATGGAACAACGGTCAGTTTAAGGATAATTCTAATACATGATTTAAGTTAGGTTCGTTTAGTGAACATTCCTAAGATGTGTTAATTGCAAGTTTAGTTAAAAATAGCCTTTACACATCTTAAATAAAGTTTATTTTCAACTTATTTAAGATTTTTCCGGATTCCGGGAAAAAAAAATGTCGTCGTAAAGAAGACTGCACTTTCTGTCTCTGTTCTCCTAAGTATATGTAAATATAGTTAGCCTATGCCGACCACTGATGATCATTGATCAGGAGGAAAAGATACATGTACAGTACCCGGCGATAAATATTGCACATCGACCTTTGGAAAGAGACAATCGGCTAATTTCGGCTTCGTAGAGCGTTATCTCTGTCGCACGAAATACAAACAGTCCGGTATCTATTAGGAGCAGTTAAAACATCTTAATTGTTTTAACTGCTCCTAATAGATACCGGACTGTTTTGCTTCTTTTGATAATTATTTTTATTCTTTGTATAAAATACACCAATTTGAATTAGTCGATGTGCAATATTTATCGCCGGGTACTGTAGTTTGTGTTTAGTTTGCAAAAATGTCATAGAATATTCAGCGTATAATGTTCCCGTTCCCACTGCTGGGACACAGGCCTTCGGTAAGATTGGAAGCCGACCAACTTAGGAAAAGCGTAGGCAGATGATGATACTTACCGAAATATTACTAAACAGGGCCCCATACATCGAGATAAAAGCTCTAGGATGCTGCTCGAGTATGTCATTTGGAGATTTAACAGCCCAGATTATGACAGTCGCTGTCATTGCAAACATCGACCATATTGGCTTGGTAGCCTGTAGGATGGGGAATCTCTTGCCGGTACGATCTTTGTAGGACCTGAAATAAAAACAAATGGCAATATAATGCCCGTTTTCACCAAAACTAACACCTAAGAGAATGCCTAAATAAAAGCGCTCAGATGGATTTTCAACGGTCGGCACAGCGTCGAAAGTTTGTAATCAAACAGCGCGCTTCATTCATTTAGGTGTTCGGAATTAGTGTTAGTGATAACAAGTATTTGCGCTCTATCGTTTCGTCTCATAAGTGAAGACATGAGTGGATGAAGGGGATATGTAACGTTTTTTAAAAAAAAATTTTTTTACGTCGAATGAAGATGTTATGTACTTACAAACTATGTATTTTAAACCTTAAAACAACGCTATTTAAGCTTAGTTTTAGAAATAGCAACTGATGAAGGAGTTATGTACCAACTTAGAATGATAATCACACTGAATGAAAGTGACATGGGCACTTAGCATACCTATTTTTAAATTTAAATTATATAAAAATTAGAGTTTCTTGCGCGGATGAATGAGGTAAGTGCCAGCAACTGCATGGGTGCGTTGCATTATTCTGGATGAAGGTGTTATGTGACGTACATGTCTCTTTTGCTGTGAATCTGTCATGCGACGTCGTAGGTACCTACTAATGCCAAAAAAAAATAAGTCTGCGACTTACAAATATTTTATTAAACACAAAGGCATATCAACAGAGATATGCAAATTAGGATTGTGTGGTCTATACCAAATATCGCGGAAGAAGGTGGATATTATGATCCACAAAATTAAGAGTGGTGCTTCTGTTCCACTTCCAGATAGAAGAGGCAGACAAAATAATCGTCCGCATAAATCGGATGAAGAGGTTATACAACGCATAAAACTGCATATATCAAGTTTCCCGGCAGAACAGTCTCATTACTTACGAAGCAAAAATATGTATAGGTAAACGTTATTTGTCATCACTTTTAAATGTCACTAAAATGCACGAACTTTATTTAATGATGTGTGAGCAGTTGAATTTACCGGAAAAATATAAAAAAATAAGAAAAAAACATATAACAAAGTTTTCGTTACTGAATTTAATCTCTCATTTGGATACCCCAAGAGCGACATATGTGCTACTTGTGATGCTGGAAATTCAAATGAAGAGCATGTATCAAATTACCACGCCGCGATTGAAACCATGGCAACTGATAGAAGCAAACCCAAAGAAGGTAATGGATTATTATACCTCACAGTAGACTTACAACAGACCATGCCACTTCCTAAAATACCGACTTCTAAGGCGTTCTATTTACGCCAGATTTGGTTTTATAATCTGGGCATCCATGTTGGTGACCAGATCAAGCATAATATCTGCTGCACGTGGACAGAAGACGTAGCCGACAGAGGTAGCGTTAAAGTTGCTAGCTCCCTACTAAGATTTGTTGAAGTAGATCAATCTTGTCGCAATAAGCATCATTTACTTATATGGTCGGGCTCCTGCGTTGGACAAAATAAAAATTTTAACATTATAGTACTCTACCAATACATGATTATGAAGGATTATTTTAAAATAATTGACCACTTTCCCGAAGTCGGTCATTCCTATTTGGACTCTGATAGAGATTTTGGCCGTATCGAAAAGATCATGCGCAAGCATGAGGCAATATATGCGCCTGAGCAATATCGAAAGATTATATGCAAAGCATCTCGAAATAATGTTGTTATCGACATGACGGACCATTTTCGTAAAATCAACGATTTGCAAAAGCAACTCAATTTGATAAACAGAAAAATAGACGAAAACAAGCAAAAGGTTAACTTTAGGGACGGTATTAAATGGATAAGGGTAGAAGAATTCGGTGCCTACTTATACAAAGAAAGTTATGATGAAATGATGCCATTTAGAAAAGTGGATATATTAAAAAAAGAGGTCAAGTAGAAGACTTTGTAGTTAAACGGGTACAAGGAAAATATGGTACAATTTCTGAAGAAAAGAAAGCTTTTTTTTAAAAAATTTCTGAAGAAAAAAAAATTGTGAAACCGGAATATCGTTACTATTATGAAAATATTGTAGGTCAAGATTAACTCGACAAAACTGTCTTTTTTTTTTGTTTTATTACTTTAGTTATGTAGTTGACTCATTTATCTTTAATTTAAGTATGCAACTTCTATAAAATTAAGCGCTGAATGAAGGAGTTATGTTCTTTTTTTTTAAATAAATACTTATTCTTACACTTTTATTTTATTTTGTCACTCCATATTAGTAGATTTGTATAATTACTATAATTTAATATCAATAGTTGGGAAATAAACAAAAAGAAAAACGATTTATCTCAATAACAAGCAACAAAACTTTGATGCTTGTTTTCTCAACATTTACAAATTGTATCATATCCCCTTCATCCACTCATGTCTTCAAGTATAAGTAGGTATCTAGACTTATCCTTGGATTTCCTAAGAAAGCAGGGACGTCTGACAGTTTTTGTATGGAACAACTGTCAAAAATTCAAAATTATTCCTCGAATACAATTATCTTACGTTTAAAAATCAGCCCTTAAATAAACAAAAAACTACTATCACCATACTTACAAATAAACATTATACACTGCGACAGGGTAGGTAGTGATTATGCCCATACCATGGATGACAAGTTCTAACATCTGGGTGAATGTGACGTCTCGGAAAATGTAGTGCTTGTAGTACCCTGGACCGTACGCACCGGCTGCTATGAAGAGGGCTGAAGCTACCTGGATAGATCCACATCATAATTAGAATATCTTAAACATCACTAGCAGGAATACACATTGTGAAGAAGATATTATGCGATATGCGACACGCGACACAAAGGCTCCGCAAGTCGCGCAACGAGCGGTGCCTTTGTGTCGCGCGCGATTATATCGCGTGTCGCGCCTGTTTGTAGGAGCTATTAAGAATACTTAGTTAAACATCAACTGACCCACATACTAAGGTCGTAACTCCACGGCAGGTACAATGTTCCCGTGTTGTACTTCTCGCAGTGACTCACGTAGAAATTCATCACAATACTTAATATTATGAGGAATCCCCTGAAAATTTAAACCTTTTAAAGCAATAGGCATCATTAACCTAGCGACTGTAAAGTATACGCAGACAAAGAAAAATATAATTTTCTTTAATTTAAATTTTACCGTGCAATCAAACGTCATAACGTCGGACCGTAACATGACAAAATGAATAAGGTAACCTATGAAAAAGATAACTTAAAAAGCGTCTCGCCATCGTTGCGTGAAAACAATTTATTTATACCATTTGCATTGTTAATTAATTACGTAGGATATTTTAGTTGTGATTTAGAAACTGACATTGTGATTGATAACATTAAATGTCGTTTCTTTTCATACAGGTATGTAAGGTTTTATTACTAAACATAAACACTTATTTAATTTGAATCATAATAGTACATGTAAAATAAACAAAATAAAACTTTTCTTACAAAGAAACTCAGTTGTGTTCGATTGACTGTGTCGTTTGAATCACAGAAATTCTAAAAAAAATATCTTATACATATTTTAGGAATTTTACATGTCTGCGTGATATTCTAATGTAAAATCTCTACAAAGTTTTAAATAAAGTTACCATGCCCCTCAGTGTATAAAGATAAGACTTTAGAAATAATTGACGGATTTCAGTGCACTAATAAACGTATTATTATCAGATGAATAGTTACACACCGATTTCTCTTTTTCAGTGGTCACTAAATTTGACTTTCGAAAGAAGAAGACAAAGCGTTGTATAACTATACAGACGCTATATACAACGTTTATTAGTTAAGGCTCCTGCAAACAGGCTCGAAGCGCGACGCGAATCGCGCGGGACACAAAGGCACCGCTCGTTGCGCGACTTGCGGTGCCTTAGTATCGCGTGTCGCGTCGCGCCTGTGTGTACGAGCCTTTAAGTATGTAGACTACGTCTAGAGTTGGGTTCAGAACTACGCTTCACTCATATTTAATCGCCTGGGTACGTAAAGATATCTTCGACCAACAATGCAAAAAGAGGTGTTTAACTTTTAAGTTTGTCGTCTTTGTTTGTCTGTGGCACCGTAGCTCCTCAACTGACGATTGCAATGCAGTTTATCTTATTTGCTGGTTTAGGTTAAATCTTTACTTACCTGAAACAAGACACGGAGAACACAGGATCCCTTCCATAGACGGATATAATAGAGTACGGAATAAGAAACACGATATAAGAATCCAGTCCATGGTCGAACAGCTCGCCTAAAGGTCCAGAGACGCCTATGCGACGAGCTTGCTTGCCATCCAGACCGTCTGGAATTTTTACATTATGAAAATCATGATAGCTCAGAAGTTACAAATGCGTACCACGAAAGAAGAGACTTGACCCCGCCTCCCCCGCTCTTTCCGCTGCCCCTATGACGTCCGGTCCCGTCCCGCACTCAGACCTCATACCGCTAAAGATACATAAAATCGTGTTCTGCGCATGTCAAACCACGTGGTGTGTCAAGTCTCTTCTTTCGTGGCACGCATTTTACCAGCACCCTAATTGTATAACACAATTTTAATGACAATCTGAGAGTTTTGACGGATATTTCTAATCCATTGCTTCATAGGTTTAATCAATTTGTAAGCTTATAGAGGTATGTGGAACAGGTTCACTCATCCTCCATAGAAAATGGAGGATCCTCCGACCAGACGGGTGTTGTGTCTGGCGGGCAACTGCCCGTTGATTCATGTCGGGCCGTTGTATCTATGCTAGTTGCGCGGTAAACTCTGCTTGCGCGATGCAGGATTTTACGTGACGTCAGTATGACGCGTTGCTTGCATGTGGCGTTGCAGATACCGCTACAAGCTCAACAACGTGAATAATGCAATGAAAGTGGCAAAACTGTCAAAATGAAAGAAATTGCGATCAATGTTCATTTTATGTGTGTTAAGCAGTTACCCCGCCCGCTTAAACTCACGCACAAAGTGTTGAAAGTTTTAATTTGGCATGTAAAGACGCCAGCACATCAAGCTACCCGAAACTGCCAAATTTTGCCAATCAACTTTGAACCTAATGCTTTAGCGATAAAGTTGAAAATCTATTAAAGAAAATTGACAGATTGTAGTAGCTTGATGTGCTGGCGTCTGTACAAATGTGACTCTTTCTAAATAGGTTTTTTAATTTACTCGTAGATATCCATACTAATATTATAAATGCGAAAATGTGTATGTCTGTCTGTCTGTTACCTCTTTACGCTTAAACCGCTGAACCTATTTAGATGTAATTTGGTATAGAGATAGTTTGAGTCCCGGGAAAGGACATAGGATACATCGGGTGAAATCGCGGAGCGCTATTAGTAATTGCATAATTTGTTTCACTATACAGCATAGATTTTTGAGACAGATGCATTTTCTTATAACGATTAAAACATTCTTCTGGACGAACTGAGGTTAGAGTAATTATAATAGAAAAGCTGCAAATGGCCTGATGTATCTGCCCCGTATTTATTTATTTATTTTCACAAAAAGCTTCATGTACAGACGCCAGCACATCAAGCTACTACAATCTGTCAAATTTCTTTAATAGAATTTCAACTTTATCGCTAAAGCGTACGGTTCAAAGTTGATTGGAAAAATTTGACAGTTTCGGGTAGCTTGATGTGCTGGCGTCTGTACAATGAATTGTGTTTGGAGCCTCCTTTTAGGCAAACAATGCTTGTGTTAGGAGACTTCAAATACTCACCACCACACAACCACCACCACTCAACACCACTCAACTTCAAAAAGGCTCCTACAAACAGGCGCGACATGCGATATAATCGCGCGCGACACAAAGGCACCGCTCGTTGCGCGACTTGCGGTGCCTTTGTGTCGCGTGTCGTGTCGCGTGTCGTGTCGCGTCTGTTTGAAGGAGCCTAAAATCAAAACCTGTGTAGTTATCGCTTACCTAAATTATAAGCCAGGAAAATTAGCAGGCCACAAACCATGAAAGCCCAGTTAGGTATATCACATTCATAGCCCACGTTTCCTGGCCGGCCCCCTGCCGCATAGAAGTCGTAATCATACGCAGTTAGGATCATCACCACTACAACCATGCATAGGAAACCAGCGAAGGTTATTGAATTTGGGGCTATTGATTTTGGTATCACCTGAAGAAGAAAAAATAGTTGTATGAAAAACGAACAAAATAGTGATGTTACAAAGTTTCAGTTTGAATCATAAAAAGAATGTTTTGGTGTCACTCCTAGATTTACACATTACTTACGTAGAATGCAAACTTTTTCGATAGATTTTTGCATACATACGAAACACTACGTACAGACGCCAGCACATCAAACTACTACAATCTGTCAAATTTCCTTAATAGATTTTCAACTTTATCACTAGAGCATAAGGTTCAAAATTGATTGGGAAAACTTGACAGTTTCGGGTAGCTTGATGTGCTAGTCTGTACATATAATTAAGTTTTTCTTGTTGTGCTGAGAATTTTGTTGCGCCACTTCTTCTGCCCAGAGAAAGCATTAGAAAGTGGTGAAGGGCGGGCGTTTTGGGGGACTGTGTTAATATGTAATTTTGACGTTCGAAAAGTACCTACTGATTCTCAGCCTAATTTGAATAAAAATATCTTTTAAATTTTGATTTTGATGGTGTGTTCACAGTTCACTTGACAGCTTTCATGCCCAGTTTGTGAGGTCTTCAGTAACTCTCAACAGCTATTCATCCCAAAAAAAAACATAAAAAAGATGGAGCGAAAAAAAAATGAGTGGTGAGAATTGCCTACTTACCGAACGTGAAAATTTACAAGGATTTTTCCGACTGGGCTCCTACAGACACGCGATATAATCGCGCGCGACACAAAGGCACCGCTCGTTGCGAGACTTGCGGTGCCTTTTTGTCGCGCGCGATTTTATCGCGTGTCGCGCCAGTTTGAAGGAGCCTTTAAGGATCACTAGACTTGAATCAAAGTCATTGCTTGTCTTAGCATTCAATTCTGTAATGTTGTGCATGTAATCTAAATAAATAAATAAAAATAAAATTGCGTTCAGTCTCCCTTGTGATCGCAAGTCAACGTGATTTTGAATAAAGAAAATTTCAAGTTATTTGGATCTCGTAGAAGGATATTGTGTAAACTTACTTTTACAATAGTGTTCCATGTCGGATGCATCACATAGTTACTGAGGGGGCTTGTATCTATGGCACTGTACTGAAATATAACAATAACCACGAAAATGAGTTTAAAGTTATAATTTTCGTTCTGTAACAAAAACTATAATATGTATTATAATCTAAGTAGGTAGGATCAGGTACGATAGGCGGCACGTCATTTGTAAAAAAACCGGTATCTATCTATCATGGGGTTTAGGTTTCCGCACTTAGTCCTTGAAGTGGACCATTGTGCGTGAGCCATGGTGGCCGATTACTCCAACCAGCCCACCTCCCTCCAGAAGCAGATTAGACTTCCCGGTCTCCTCAGGGCATCCGCAAGGGATGTTGGTGTTCCCAGGGTCTCCTCGCGAATCTTGGTAACGCCCGTGCACTCAAGAAGCACATGCGCCACCGTTTCCTCCGCCTCCATGCATGCCCTGCACAGGGGACTGTCAGTGATTCCCAGGGTATGGAAGTGTTTATTTAGTGAACAGTGTCCAGTGATGGTCCCCGCCACCAGGCGCAGGCTGTCTCTGTCCAGGCGCAGAAGGCGCCTGGTCAGCTTTGTATCCAGGGATGGCATAGCTTCCTTGGATTGCCTACATCCTGGTGTCGAGGTCCACCAAAAAACCGGTATAATCTGACCTCTTTTTCTATTGACGTGAATTTTCATACGCATAAGCAGGATACAAAGATCTAAAAAGTTAGTTGAGAACATTTTCAACATTGAGAATTAGTAAAAAATGTACGTTTCTAAACAATGATATAAAATATAATGGATGGGTTACCTTATATTTATTAAATCCTCTCAAATGCTTCTTCGACAAATACTTATAGTCAAACATTTTGAGCACAGCCACTTGCCAAAAGTTTCTGAGAATAATGAAACAAATGTTAATATAAAATTAATGAAGGTTAGTGGATGATGAGATCGAATAAACTATAGAGGTATGAGGAACAGAGTGTAAAGTTCACTCATACTCTATAGAAAAGGGAGGATCCTCCGACCAGATGGGTGTTGTGTCTGGCGGGCAAGTGCCCGATGATTCACGGTCGGGCCGTTGTATCTATGCTAGTTGCGCGGTAAATTCTGCTTGCGCGATGCAGGATTTTGCGTGACGTCAGTATGACGCGTTGTTTGCTTGTGACGTTGTAGATACCGCTACAAAACAATAAATTTTAACAAAGTAATTTTATATTTATTTGACGTAAGAAGCCGCGTTGCAACTGTTAATTTAACTAAGTACACACGGCGACGCATCAAGCTATGCAGTTCTAGCTGAACTCACATTGTATAGGTTTTTTATACAATCATAAGTCAGTTACTGGTCATGTATAGCTTGATTTGTAGCCGTGTGTACAACCAAAAACGTGGGGGCAAAATAATAACATTTGTGCCCGACGTCGCTCTTACATAATTCGATTGTTTTAAATAAACCATTATTGTACTATTAGTTCGGAAAACGAGTTATGGAACTCAAAAGGAGTTGGGTAGGACATCTGGCCAGGGGCAGTGGGGACCAAGAACTGAAAGACGAAGCGTCGGCGGCAAGATGGGCAGACGACATTGTTACCATCGCGGGTGAACCTGGATGAGGCAGACATGAATGAGGATGAATGTAAGAAAGATAAAGTATGAGGAATAAAAGTACGAGAGGCAAAAATGCGGGAACAGCGGTGCTATTCTGTAAAAATCTCACCGTGAAAACTTAGGTGAAGTGAGCGTGGAGTGAGCTGTCAGTAGTGTCAATTCCTAGCAAAAACAAACTCACTTCACCTAAGTTTTCACGGTGAGATTTTTACAGAATCGACCGGCTGGTATGAAAGTTAAACCAGACAGGCATAGGCTCCGATCATGTTGGAGGTAGAAGTATAAAAAAGAAGGCTGGCACAGGAGTGTGGGGATTAGCGCATGAAAATAGAGGGCTATGGCCAGCAGTGAGTGACGTCAAACTGTGGACAACGATGATGATAATGATATTAAGACGCTACTTTTAAAATAAATCGTAGCGACTGATCTATTAAGCGAGCGAAAGTGATGCATTGCTTTGGAAACGCAAAAGAAGAGAGATGGCTATCATGTGCGTGCGCTCGGAATAAAACGACGTATGTGCCAAAACGAGTTTACTCCTTTATTAATAAAATAAATAAATTAAATTTAAGTATGTTTTTAACATTTTTTATGTTGTAAAGTAATTCTCTATGTTTTAAAGTAAAATCCATTGAATAACTTTTAAGGGTTACGCCGTGATGTCGAAACAAAGTAAAAAAATAGATATAACATTGCAACTTTTTGTACCGAGAAAAATTAATTGTATACAGTTTGAAATTGAAAACATGCGACAAACCGAAATGAATGGGAGATTGTACTCATCATTTTGAACAACTTTTACGCGACAAAAAAATCAGCTGATGCCTACATTTTGACGAGATAAGCGAACATAAATGTAGGGAACAGCTGATTTGGTTTTCGCGATTTATTTATTTATTTAAACTTCTCGCACAAAAAGGTACAAAGGCGGACTTAATGCCTCAGGCATTCTCTACCAGTCAACCAAGGGTGGTGAAGAGATTGGATGGCAGGTGCTTTGAATAAGAGGAACAATGAAAATTTGATTTCAGGTTTGGTCCCAATATTAAAAGTTGTTTATTAAGTGAGAACAATCTCCTATTTCGATTAGTCGCATGTTTTCAATTTCAGCCTGTATAAAATTCATTCATGTAAATGTGTGAGTATATAAAATATCCGGAAATAATATTGAGGACCATGTAGATTGGTGTCAGAAATGGTCGTTTGAGGAAAAACCACACAGATTGAATGGACCTGTCCAGTTAGTGCACGCATTTGTTAGTAATCATGTAGGTAACTAAATAGTGATAGAATAGAATACTCTTTATTCTTCTCTTTTTTCTTTCACTTTTCTTTTTTTTCCCTTTTTTTTCTTTTTTCTTTAGTCATCAAAATGTTATGACTAGGCTAGAAAGCGGGTGAATAGAAAGATGTATGACAGAAGAAGCTATTCCGCACTGACTCCTATTAAATTACCAGTACCTACTTACCAGAGAAAACTAAGGTCCGTCTCACAGAAAATGCAACTTGTCATATACAATATTCAAGAAATATCACTGAACCTTATCACTGAATAGTACTGCCACTGGCAGTAAAAAGCAGCAGGCCTGCAGTTAATAATAAGAACAACAATTAAAATTAAAATATAGTCTCCAGTAAGTCGGTAACTATTTTTAATACTGATAAGTTTATTACAAAAATTGTTGAATGATACCCACATCGCGTCCTAATCGGCGAAGGTGGACACAGATTACATTATTTACGAGTACAAAATGATACAGATACGACTTTCTTATGAGTTTATTTTTCGGCCGGTGTGTGTACAGTCACCAAAAGAGATAAGTAATCAGAGTCGTCGAAAAACATCCATCGATTTCTCATTAAACTTCAACTATATGTTATTTATCTCCTTCGGTGACCGTACCTGCTGCGTTGCGAAATGGTTTTCGTCAACGGTCATCAAACATCCAAGGGTAGACTTTTGTTTGATTTCCGTCACTTGTTGGCAGAGACATTCAAAGAAAAAAGTGAAGCATCTAAATAATTATTAGGTTTGTATACAGGATGAAATCGAATATGTGCGACTAATTGAAATATCTAATTCAACGTGTTAAAAAGTAAAGGAGAACGCCGTCAAATATTGGGCGCCCTGTACCAAACGAAAAGTCAGATGTCACAACCAAACCTAGTGCATTTGGAGAGCATTTAATGCCCTTCCTATATTGCTAACAATTTTTTACATGGAGTCCCACAATTCGTATTTATTTGATTATCAATTTACCACACAAAAACTAGGTTATGGAAAAGCACCTGAACGTTTTCGTTATTAAGGATTTTAATTATATTTCAATAGTTCAGATGAAACCAATATTGAAAATAATGTCATCCGTGACGGCGCAACAGAACCAAATGCAGTACGTCACAATACAAACCTTTTTTTTTATCGGACCTCTTTTCTTTAAACGCTTAAACTGTATTCCAAACGCGTGACCTAAACATTTTTTGACAAACATAAAAATATAGAATAGAATACTCTTTATTATGTAGACCATATACCTAATATACCTACCTAATATTATGTAAATAGTAAATCGGTGTCGGAAGGTAGGTACTTACAAATTATCTTCTTCATTTAAATGTTTGTTGGCAGGTACCTATAATTTTTACGTAGTAGCAACATTTGGAAATGAAGTGCAATGGCAGTGACATAAGAGAAAATACGTACAAAAGTAAATAAAAATACTTTTATTTTTATTTCCGAAATCCGGGAATCTTTTTCTAACAAAAAAGTAAATCTAATTAAAAAAATAGGAGTAATTTTATGAACGTTGTGCGCTCCGTCTCAAGTTGGAACGTCCCACCGGCATTCTCCTTTATATGCACATTTTTTCGTGCCCGAAGGCGAGCGATTTGGCATCGTAGCAGCGCCCTTGTTTCGAAGGAACGATCAAAATTAGTTAAATACTATCGAATATCTGCAATATTATTAAAGGCCGATTTTTTAGTCTTCAAATAACTTTTATCTGAGAAATAAAAATTGTGTAAGTACTTAGTTCCAGGTTCTTTTTTATTTTTTTTTATGAAAACTAATAAGAAAATTAAAGTGTCAATTTTAGCGCGCACCTGATAAGCAACCCATTCATTGATGACTTCACAACATGAATTTAAGCAATTTGGCAACGCGTTGAACCGCCGAGTTTAACGCGTTGCTGAATAGTTTTTTAAACTCGACAGTTGACCTGTCTGTATAAAATAAATTATTAATCGTTACATTCTTATCACAAAGTTTGCTATGTAACGTATCACTAGGTTGTGGCGAGATAAGTCTGATAAATTATCTTTTGAATAAAGATAATTTACCTATTACTTTGTACCTTGTACCTATTACTCTAAATAGTACAATTCGATAACAGGTTTATAATAACAAATTATTTTTATATCTTATGATCGTATTTTTTGATAGCCAATGGGGTAATTGCCATTGTAACACACTAACAGTAGCAATGGTTATTCTTTTGATAGTTTAACAACATCCTTTGTGTAGTTTACGTTATTGAGCAGACAAATTTTTCGAACATTATTTATCAATGGATTATCCTTCAAAATAATTCAGATGCAATTAGGGTGCTGTCGGTCGATTCTGTAAAAATCTCACCGTGAAACTTAGGTGAAGTGAGTTTGTTTTTGCTAGGAATTGACACTATTCGACCGACCTCATCTAGTTTAAAAAATTATGATTGACGTGTAAAAGTGTTTGTGCAAACCTACTTACAGAAATAAAATCATTTATCATTTATCATTGACAGCTCACTCCACGCTCACTTCACCTAAGTTTTCATGGTGAGATTTTTACAGAATAGCACCGCTGTTTCGACTCACCAAATCTCGGCTTTGTTTTTATCCAAATAGAATACGAATAGGCTGCATCCGGTTAGACTGGAAGCTGACCCCAAATTAGTTAGGAAAAGGCTAGGTAGATGATGATGGTGAGCATAATTTTATTATCATACTCCCAAATCTTTATTCATTCATTTATTTGTATTAAGTGCTTAAGAAATTATAATGGACTTATTAAAAAAAAACATGTAAGTACACAATCTTACTTTATTGTAAGATGAAAACTGTGCCCTCTGTTTTTATTAATGTTCTATGCTTTGGTGCAATATCTGAACTTTGGCTTCAGATAAATTCTATGACATAATATTAATTCGTAGCCAGTGTTGTGATGGTCATGTGGTTCGAATCCAGGCGAGTCCCAATGTGATTTTTTTCAATTCATAGTACTTTCTAAAATCTTGGACATTACTGACATCAGTAAAAGAAAAACATCGTGAGGAAGGTTCCCCTTGAGAAGCTCTTTCCATTGGTGTATATCTTATGGCTATCGGACTTCAGGGCAGAAACCCATAGTTTTTTGCCCATTCTCCTTCAACATTAGGAAACTCTTAAAATCTACTGAGTATAGTATGTACATTTTTTTCTTTTTTTCTTAATTATATGTACCTATAGATAACTATTTACACTAGGTACAAAATTAAATGACTAACTAAATACAAAAACAAAAGGACACTGGCGTCGAAGTACTCGTCCGCATCGCTGTCATCCGGCAACGTGGAATTATAACAATAATGATATTTGTAATAGTAATGACATGTTAATTGATGTAATGATAACGGTATGACATTTGTAATAGTAATGACATGATATATAATCTTATGATACGTACAGCAGTGCGATTCTGTAACCATCTCACCGTGAAAACTTAGGTGAAGTGAGCGTGGAGTGAGCTGTCAATAGTGTCAAATACTAGCAAAAACTAACTCACTTCACCTAAGTTTTCACGGTGAGATTTTTACAGAATTGACCAGCTGATCTATATTTTCCTTTTAATACAAACATATATTTTTAATAGCTGATGATTTAAGAATTATATAATAGTAATTTATAAATTGATCTAAATAAGTGTAATAATAGTGATATAAATAATTTTAAATGTTTGCATGCGGATTGGTAAAATGTGGCTGGGCTAAATGTAATCTTAAGAACTATTATGTTTTACTATTATTATTAAAAAAAAATAAAAAAGAACCTGGAACTAATCCAGGTTCTTTTTTATTTTTTTTTATGAAAACTAATAAGAAAATTAAAGTGTCAATTTTAGCGCGCACCTGATAAGCAACCCATTCATTGATGACTTCACAACATGAATTTAAGCAATTTGGCAACGCGTTGAACCGCCGAGTTTAACGCGTTGCTGAATAGTTTTTTAAACTCGACAGTTGACCTGTCTGTATAAAATAAATTATTAATCGTTACATTCTTATCACAAAGTTTGCTATGTAACGTATCACTAGGTTGTGGCGAGATAAGTCTGATAAATTATCTTTTGAATAAAGATAATTTACCTATTACTTTGTACCTTGTACCTATTACTCTAAATAGTACAATTCGATAACAGGTTTATAATAACAAATTATTTTTATATCTTATGATCGTATTTTTTGATAGCCAATGGGGTAATTGCCATTGTAACACACTAACAGTAGCAATGGTTATTCTTTTGATAGTTTAACAACATCCTTTGTGTAGTTTACGTTATTGAGCAGACAAATTTTTCGAACATTATTTATCAATGGATTATCCTTCAAAATAATTCAGATGCAATTAGGGTGCTGTCGGTCGATTCTGTAAAAATCTCACCGTGAAACTTAGGTGAAGTGAGTTTGTTTTTGCTAGGAATTGACACTATTCGACCGACCTCATCTAGTTTAAAAAATTATGATTGACGTGTAAAAGTGTTTGTGCAAACCTACTTACAGAAATAAAATCATTTATCATTTATCATTGACAGCTCACTCCACGCTCACTTCACCTAAGTTTTCATGGTGAGATTTTTACAGAATAGCACCGCTGTTTCGACTCACCAAATCTCGGCTTTGTTTTTATCCAAATAGAATACGAATAGGCTGCATCCGGTTAGACTGGAAGCTGACCCCAAATTAGTTAGGAAAAGGCTAGGTAGATGATGATGGTGAGCATAATTTTATTATCATACTCCCAAATCTTTATTCATTCATTTATTTGTATTAAGTGCTTAAGAAATTATAATGGACTTATTAAAAAAAAACATGTAAGTACACAATCTTACTTTATTGTAAGATGAAAACTGTGCCCTCTGTTTTTATTAATGTTCTATGCTTTGGTGCAATATCTGAACTTTGGCTTCAGATAAATTCTATGACATAATAATAATTCGTAGCCAGTGTTGTGATGGTCATGTGGTTCGAATCCAGGCGAGTTCCAATGTGTTTTTTCAATTCATAGTACTTTCTAAAATCTTGGACATTACTGACATCAGTAAAAGAAAAACATCGTGAGGAAGGTTCCCCTTGAGAAGCTCTTTCCAATGGTGTATATCTTATGGCTATCGGACTTCAGGGCAGAAACCCATAGTTTTTTGCCCATTCTCCTTCAACATTAGGAAACTCTTAAAATCTACTGAGTATAGTATGTACATTTTTTCTTAATTATATGTACCTACCTATAGATAACTATTTACACTAGGTACAAAATTAAATGACTAACTAAATACAAAAACAAAAGGTCACTTAGGCGTTGAAGTACTCGTCCGCATCGCTGTCATCCGGCAACGTGCCCAGAAGGCTGGTAGCGTTCAGCCGGTCGATTCTGTAAAAATCTCACTGTGAAAACTTAGGTGAAGTGAGTTTGTTTTTGCTAGGAATT
Organism: Luperina testacea; assembly: GCA_927399505.1. Taxonomy (NCBI): domain Eukaryota; kingdom Metazoa; phylum Arthropoda; class Insecta; order Lepidoptera; family Noctuidae; genus Luperina; species Luperina testacea. The sequence continues at coordinate 5,160,266 of OV656777.1, read as the reverse complement.
GACACTATTGACAGCTCACTCCACGCTCACTTCACCTAAGTTTTCACGGTGAGATGGTTACAGAATCGCACTGTTGGTGCAGGATTCATTGTTATACTCCACACACTGCACATCTACCTCTGCAACAATATACATAATTCATGTCACAGCTCACATTCGACAAATTAACAGATGTCTATTTTTACGTGTCATATATCATAGTGGCGAGAATTAATGCCAGCTACATTGCACCAATGCATCAATTAACGCGCAAAATGAGTGGGCTAATTTTTATTAACATGCCTCTCGTCTGGCTAGCAAATTGGCAGACATGTTCGCACTTTGGTATGAATTGTGGGATAGTTTAGAAAACGTTAACGAGAGCCTCTTCTTACAGCTGCAGCCTAATTGCGTAACACACTATTAATCTCAATATGAATCATTTTGAAGGAAATTGCTAATCCATTGCTTTATCTGTACGAAACATTTGTCTGCTCAACCACGTAAATAACGTAATCAATGTTGTTGAACAGACTAGGTGATAGCCATTCCTACTGTTAGCCTTATGTTCACCAACATTTAAATCAACTGATTAAATATTTAATCAGTTCTATATTTAAAATTTCCTTAGGGAATTAGACATATATCAACTGTTTAAATAGCTAACCGGTGGTTTGAATGTTGGTGAATTCAGGCCTTAGTGTGTTACGCAAATACCCCGCTGATTTTGGTATTGCATAATGATTGATTTGTACGGGGTAATCGTCAAGAGATTTAGAAATCAGGAGACTTGATATACCTTAAGATGTAATAAATTTTTTCATACGGAATGATTAAATACACAAAGACAATTTTGATTGTATCGACAAAACTGAAATCGCGAGAGAAAAATAAGCTGCTCCATATATTTATGGCCACTTTGATCGACAAAATGTATGACGTAACTGATTTCGGAGTTTGAAAAACTATGAGTAGGATTCTAGAAAAACCACAATAAAAGATCGATTACTGCTACGACAGTACTGCTTATCTATCCTCCTGACATACTCTAGTGGACGTTTTAGACAACCATAAGAAATAAGTAGGTAGGTATTCTTCTTTTTGCAGTAACCGGAACTACTACTATACAGCACGATTATTATTAATTTTAGCACATTATCATCTTAAACTCTTCTGAAGCAATGTATACCACCGCGATGCAGTTCGGCATTGTGTATATCCAAGACTGGGTGCAGTGACACATGTTAAAGTCGGGTAAAGTACTAAGACTTCATGAGGAAATAGGAGTTCTTTCTGCATGTGCATCTGCAGCTGGTAATGCAGAACGCATGCGCGAGTTTTATTTGCACGGTTTAGGTTATTAGTGCAACTGCCAGTTAGCCGAACATGATACTAGACTGCTTGGCTGATGTTACTGCTTGTTCATAGTTATTGTTTAAAGCCTCTGTTATGGATACCAGTAACGAAGGAGACTTTATTGTAATGCCCTCAATTCAGAACCTAATCGCAACTTGTTGATACCAGGAGCTCAGAAACGGGATACCAGCTTCATTAACATCAAAATAGCAGACATAATAATACAACCAAATTGAAAAAGGCCGCTCTCCTGAAAACGTCAGTAAAGCTCGGTTATTGACTATGTAAAGTAAACCAAAGACGGTTGCCCTTTCGATCTCTTTAGATAATCCTAATTTTGAATTAGCACAATTTATCTTATATAATATACCTTTCTTTGCAAGATGGTCGAGATTGTTATAGTCATTTAATGAGATATTCTCGTACCCAAATGAAAAATGTTCGGCAACATGTTTTATATCATTCCGTCTACTTTTACCACCGACTTCCAAAACAGACAGGATACACCCTTAATTATACGAAAAGACACCCATCGGGGATCCGAAATTACTCGTAATTTGGTCCGAAATAGTGGCACGCGCGCAACCCAGACATTATCGCCGAGTTTCGGATTTCAAATTACGCGCCGGTATCGGGTGGCGCCCTCCGCGTAGCTATGGCAACGCACAGGTGTTCTATCGATCTCCCGCCGATTCGTGTTCGCCTGGTACTTTAGTAAAAAAGTATTGACGATTTTACCTTCTTTTTGGGGAAAAACCTTGGAAATAAAAACTTATTGGTAAAGAAGTCAGTAAATTATGTGTTTTTTACACATTTTTGGCTTGACAATTTTATTGTTAATGTTAGTACATTGTGTACATTAACGATTTACTACTGCTTTGATTGACATCTTGTAAGGGAATACAGCAATGGATGCCGCCGGTTGACGGTTGTACTGTTTACTACTTTTATTCAATTCAATTCAATTCAATTCATACATATTCAGACATATTTTTGTGTAAAGGACACAACATCAACATGAGTACATTAGTCAATCAAATTCCGTGATAAGGAAGGACCTAGTACTGATCCTTTTTTTGGTTTAATATTATTTTTAACACCCTTGCTCGTAAAGCTGATGTAATTCCACCGGTTTTAAATATGTAAAGAGGGTCATAAAAAACGCGTGTGTTATCAAAGTAAATAGTTAAGTTATAGTCCATACAAATTCCATAACAGCATTATTTGCCATTTCAAATTTGGAACTGATCGCCGCCGCACGACTCCAGCTAGTGAGCAGCGCGCTGTTGCTATTCAAATTTCGAACTAATCGCCGCGCGGCGCCAGTCAGTACAGCAGTGCGATTCTGTAACCATCTCACCGTGAAAAGTGAAGTGAGCGTGGAGTGAGCTGTCAATAGTGCCAATTCCTAGCAAAAACAAACTCACATCACCCAAGTTTTCACGGTGAGATTTTTACAGAATCGACCGGCAGTAGGCAGCGCTAGCGCGCTGTTAAAATGGCGGGAAAGCAACAGTGTGCATTCACAGATTGAGTTTATTTAAAATTAAAAAAAAAAACAGTTTACTCGGTAATTTAATGATTCCATCCAAAACAAAGCAAATATAAGTGCCAAAATAACTCAGACAATAAGTTTGGAGCCACAAACGAAGAAGTTTTGCCCTGAGCCGCGCCCCTCTTCTACTGATGATACTTTTTTATTTACAACTAATGACGAATTACAATGCTCTTCTGCCGCCTTTCAAGAAGTTTCGTCGTCTGCAACATTTACCCTAACACAAAACAATGACATTATGGATAGTAATAATAATAATAAAAACATAATTAAAAAACCAACTACAACTACGTATCATTTTAACAATTGTAATTTCACTGTTTCAATAATTAAAAATGAACAAAATATAAAATGTTTTTTTTTTTCTGTTTCCTCGCAAATGTGTTAAAAAACGTCGTACGATATACGTGCGTATGGTTATAACATGCTCGGCTCAATTACGCCCTCGCCTTCGGCTCGGGCTGAAATTCCGCCTCGCATGTTATAACCATCTTTACGCACTAATATCGTAATGTACTATTCCTCTACAGAGAAGAAGACATTTCACTCCTTACATTGGTTGCATCACCGACCACCAAACCAAGAAGTGAAGCCCAAAACAATTGATTACCCATTTACATAACGAACAATTGCATAAACAACGCAGTTATAAACGCATCCAACACGAGCATGCTCTGTAAATTCAACTAAACTAGCTAAACATTAGTTTAAATTAAAACGGTAAAGGCCGTTTCCATTTGCATCGCACGTGATCGTCTGTAACAGCGTCTAGTCGCCTCATCAAGCTGGACTGAGCGATTAATTTGGGCAACAATGGAGTCTCATTCATGAGCAGTAGCGGATTAAGAGCGAAAGGGGGGGGCAAACGTAATTTCTTGCTTGATAAATGCAAAAGGCAGTTTATTTGATCAAATAGACTTCTGTTTTTGTATATTTTCATTCCACTAACAGCATGCAAGTGATAAAACTATTGCAAGCATGGCCAAGCGAGAGTTTCAACTTCAAGTGATCCGAATGCGTTTTGAGGAGCAGGCCCATAATCAGTGGAAATTCACAGACAGCTAGAATTGTTAGCTAACCATTAGTCACCACTATATCCACATAATGACTCCATCATCTACTTAGAAGTTAGACCAATAAATCAATTACCCCTGTCCACATGTAACTTGTGGCATACGCCAGCCATTAGCGCGTCGGGCCGGATGGTCTGAGTCTCACACCTATTTACGCTTCCTCTTGCGTTCTGTACTCCTGGTACTCCAGTTATATTTACGCGATACTTAATAACGGTTCCTCATTTGGTGATGACGAATATTGGCGTGATATCATCAGATGATGAGGCTGTATGATCTAGATCTAAGACTAGGGTAGGATTTATGGGAACTTCATTGCAATTTAAATTATTTAGGTCCTTTGAGCATGAGGATCCTACGTGATCGGTTTAGTCACCAGCATCGTCAAACGACACAAAATAATTTGATGACCACACAAATTGCCTTCGTAAAATGTGATTGCAATCAAAATGATTCATTTTATAGTTTCTTCCTATGTTCGTATTATGCTATGTTCTTCCTATTAACGAAAGTTTGCAAACTGCTTACAACAAAGCATTTTTAATTAGTTTACTACATAGATTATGCGTTGGCTAGATGTTGATTTTAAATTCCATTCTTTAGCTTCTTAATATACTTTTCAGAATAAAATGGACTTGACAATGTCATGCAAATTATCAGATCAGCCAGCCACACAGTGCGCGTGCGACTGTCATAAATTGTCGCGTAATAAATTAATTTTTAGCCGCGCGGTGCATCGCGTTATTGCAGCACTAATTGATATTAAACGCAGCTCTGATGCTGTCATCGCATCGTACTATACCAATGTATTTTTATGTTATCCTGGTGGCTCTTCCCAAAATTCCTTTCTTAATTTAATGTTATTGATAGGTATATGACGAGGGTTATCATTATCAGCCTATTGATAGCAGTTAACTGCTGGATATAGGCCACTACAATCCCAAGCCATTAAACGGCTACTTTCATCCAGCTGCTAACAGCAATCTCACGAAGATCGTTGGTCCAACTTAGCTCTAGCAATATCCTACCATAGGTTTGCTAATAAATGAAGATAGAGATAGACTATAAGAAAATAGGCATGCCAAAGAAAAAGCGAGTTGGAAGGAAGATGATGTGGCTAAGACAGCTTATAGAGATGTATGGAAGAAAAAAAATAGGAACTGCCTCGAATGCAAATTGATTAGGATTATGTTATAATATTTTAATAATAGAAGTAGGTAAAAGTGAGTTTGTATGTAGAGGGTAATCTTCGGAACTACTGACCCTATTCCGAGAATTCTTTCACTAATGAAGGGAAGCTCCAATATTGCCGCCTGTCATAGAATTTTATGTTAAAAGAATAAACTCCACGCAGCCAAAATCGCGGACAGAAGCTATTTGTTTAATAAAAGTGTTAAAGAAAGTGATGATGAAAAACAAACAATCACAATTAAATTGTTTACAGTGCGCTCAGCGCAAGGTGTTAATTAATTAGAAAAGTCAACCGACCGGTTGCTTTATTTATACAGAAAGATTTTTATTTCAATTTGTTTTGAACTATGGTTGCTAAGTGTGGGTATAAATAAACTCTATGTTATAATTTTTTAATTTATTTTAAGACAAGGATAAGTTCGAAAGTTGACATATATTTTTCTTACAAATGATCTATTGGCGTTTCCAATTGTACTATCATCTATATCTATCTATCATCATTTATAGCTCAATATCAGTATTTAACTTGGAGCGACTGCTATTTACCTGGGGGCCTAAAAAGGCCACTTTGGCGGGATCTTAAAAAAATAACATTATGAATCATAATATGGCGAAGACAGCCCGTGTTTTTCTTTTTTCGCTGCACTACGTAGGTATAATCAAAGAGATTGGGATTGGATTGATTGGTATTTTAGCATAGACAAAAAAATAACTAAAAAAACCTTCACCAATTGAATTTGATACGATTAACTTAACAGTTAACTGTCCATTATGATTAATAATGTTATCCTCATATGATTCTGTCAAAGTGGCCTTTTTAGACCCACTGACCTCCACAACCGAGTTACTGGTATTAAGGCACCCCTTGATAAGACTGGTTGTCAGTCTTTCGGGCTTCTGAATAACCGTAACGACTGTCAAAGATTCGCGAATGACAGCTAGGACCAACGGCTTAACGTGCTTTCCGAGGCACGGAAATACAATATCACATATACTGCATATACACCAAAAATGTAACAAAAGGTCACAGTACGTCTATTCCCTAAGTAAGGGAAGTATGTTTCCACAGTAGACCCTTACCCGTGTATAAAAAGTTAACAGACTGTAGATGGTAATGAGAAGTGTTGAACAATAAACGCTGGCTAATTAAAATCAATAAATAAATATATTAGCGGCCGACATGCACCCAGCGGCAGCGGCATATTGTGTCTAACTACTAAATATATCGATATTAACACATAACATTTAGCGCTAGAGGGCAGGGATGGCGAACACGAAAAATGTTTTGACAAAACAAAAAATATTGATGAAGTAAATTGGTCGCAAGTTAACTGATTCCAAGAATATATACATAGCTTGCAAACTTTACTTTGTTAGTTTAAAATCTATCGCCTAGCTAGTGCAAAGAGTAATTTGGTGAAAATCAACCCATTTCAAGATATTGTCTAACAATATTCTGTACTGTGCTTCTCGCATCCAACGGGTTCCTGCGGCCTTCACAAGGTCGTCGGACCATCTTGTGGGAGGCCTTCCAAGTGGAGGTGCTTGGGGGAGGCCTATGTCCAGCAGTGGACATCTTTCAGCTGAAATGATGATGATTAATATTCTGTAGGGGCAATGAAGGACACGTATAAATATTCTCAGCTGTTTCAACTGATAGATACCATGATAACAACCATGGCTCTAAACTAGTAAAATATAGCTTTCATAAGCTGCTTTTCATAATTCATATAGACCAGGGATGGCGAACCAGTGGCACGCGTGCCATTGATGGCACGCGACAAATTATTTTGCGCACGCCTTCGATCGAAAAAGTACCTACGTAATACACTGAAATTTAACAAACGAACGCGTTTGAGCCTACTTTACGGAGTGAGTAGGCGCGGTGTAAGGAGCAGCAGGCGGGAAGCGCGGAATCGATAGTATTGTTTTATAATATTCCCTGTAATCAAAAAAAAAATGGCACATCTATGACCTCATCAAACATTTCTTTACAAAAAATGGCACGTTGATCCATAAAGGTTCGCCACCCCTGATATAGACTAATCCAATCTGCGGGGTAATTGATTAACAGACTATCAGTAACAATGAGTTTCATTTTGACAGTTCAACAACATTCATTGCGTTATTTACAACGCTGAGCAGTCACATTTTTTCGAACATATGTAGCAATGGATTAGCAATATCGTTCAAAATAATTCATACTGAGACTGATAGTGTGTAACGCAATTAGCATGCTGGAAGGAGTGCAATATTGTTCGGTTTCGTAAATCTATAGGTCGGACGAATTCATGAACAGTACTGACAATGTAATACTCATACCTCAGTTCTGGGATGACACAATAGGTTACCCACGACACGCTATGAGAAGAATTATTTTAATTACACAAATTATGACACATCTCATTAGTCACTCAGATTGTTATAATCAAGGAGTATCAAGACAAACATGAATCTATAAGAAAAAAAAACATCAATTTAAACAAACTGTCTAAGTACAGAAATTCCCCAATAAACTCTGCCAGCCCTAATTAACATTGTCGGGCAATTACTCGTTAAATCAACAAATTAGCCGCGTGCACAACACAGCACTCGTCTTTTTGCAGTCGAGCAAGTTATAAACGGAAGCTGATCTGCAGCTAAATGCGTTTGTTAGTAAATGCAATAATTTTTAGTTACGCGCATGCTGGTTTGATCAAAGCATGCTTAGTAGTTCATGTGGATGCTAGTTTTTTTTCTTCTTCTGTTTTATGTTTTCGCTTTTTCTTGGTATTGGTAGAGTATAAGTGGGCAACTATGTTGTGGAATTCAATATTAAGTTTCTTACAGTATTTATGTCTTAATTTTCTTGTACGATATTTCGCAAAAACAAAAATATTTTCGTACTTAGGCATGGTTAATGCCTGAGTACGAAAATATTTTTGTTTGACACAATTGTGTCTCTTTAGCTCCGCTAATGAGACACAATTGAGGACCTTGCAGCAAAAGGGAGGCAGATCCAAATTTTTAACGACATCGTAACGTAACCGTAAAAAAATCGTCGTCAAAAATTTATTTATTTCCCTTAAAAACTTAAAAACTTTAGCAAAATATGTTTATATTATATTATACCATATAACTCTTAGACATTAGAGTAACCAATCATTTTTAAAAACCTTTTTTCTTGATACCTGACATTTCTTATACTTGGACTTGCCTCCCTTTTGCTGCAAGGTCCTCAATTGATTTTCTATTGTTTCATGCAGTCACGCGCGGAGCTTTACCGAAACAAATCCCTAACTATGAGGTGTCTGCATCGATTCGTTTCCTGTTTTTGGCCTATGACACAAATATTTCGATTTCGCAAAACATAACACGGGTAAAGGCTCCTACAAACAGGCACGACACGCGATATAATCGCGCGCGACTCAAAAGCATCGCACATTTCGCAACTTGCGGTGCCTTTGTGTCGCGCGCGATTTTATCGCGTGTCGCGCCTGTTTGAAGGAGCCTTAAAGCATAATCAGAATATAATGATACCACTGCTGGAACACATGCCTCCTCTCTGTGAGAGGCAGTGGGCCATAATCTACCATGCGGGTTGATAGATGTCATATGTCTTTCTTTCCTCATGATGTTTTCCTTCACCGTTTTGAGAGCAGTGGTGATGAAATTATTTACCTACACAAAGTATAACGCCCGTCTTAGTTCGAACCCACGACCTAAAACTTGTAAGTCGGGGCCGATACCACTGCGCCACCACTGCTAACAGTATAACAGCACTGTAATGAAAACTTCCAAAGAATAAGGGTCGGTACACATCTGACGGAAAATGCGTCGCATATTATCGGTCGCGTATCGCCAGAACATACAATTATATGTTAAAAACATTCAACCTTTCACACTAAACCGATGATGCGTTAGTGCGTCGAGCGAATAAATAGACGCAATCACGGTTACGCCCGACTTATTTTTTGTCAGATGTGTACTGAGTTACCCTCCCTAACAATGTCAAAACTTCATCAGCATAGCCAAGCCATCATAATACCTCATTCGCGTCTAACGTTAGTTCAGTATCCATTACCGTCACGGTTGGAATCCTTTGATTTTGTCTGAAGAGTTTCTAAAACTTCGCCGTATTATGTTACTCCCTGCTTTCGCAACAATTAGGCTTTGTTGCTAAATAAAGGTGGTTGGTGACTGGTACTAGTTTTTAGGTCTGAAGGCCTTTGTTTAAAGATTTTGTTTGAGCAGGAATCATCGCCATGTCCACACCGTGAACCGTTCCAACTACTTATTTTTATATGAATGTTTTGTAGTGAAAATTTGAACAAAACTGAACCATCACGCTCGGGTTGGTGCCGCTGAATCAGGTACACTCGTGTCCAGTACGCCGGTGACACTGAATCGCGTATACTTGGTGCTGAATCGCGTATATTCGGTGCTGAATCGCGTATACTCGGTGACACTGAATCGCGTATACTCGGTGCTGAATCGCGTATACTCGGTGCTGAATCGCGTATACTCAGCTCTATGGGCCTGCGTCGCCTAAAATAAATAAATTATTATTATAAAAGTTTTCACTTCTGTCGTGCCTTCATAATTAAAGACCCTCTTTTTTGTTCTGGACGCTTTTAACGTACACGCCTTTCTACATAGTTCTTACATAAATATTATGTATAATTTCAACATGGATGATGTTACCAATATTTTGTAATAATACTTTGATATAAAATAATGTTTCTTGCCCGTTCTTCTCCATAGAAACTTACTACGCTTTAGAATAGGCTGGCCCTGACTCCTTAAAAGTTTAAAAGGGCTTAATTAAAATAAATGCTTTGAGCTTGAGTTTGAATAAATGACTGCGAGGTATGCCTTAACTAATTAGCACGTTGAAGGATAATGCTGCATCTGCAATTCATAAGCCTACCTGATATTTTTTTCGTCGGGTCTACAACATCGATGGGTGAACAAAGATAACTGAAATATTATATTTTGACACAATTATACCTACTAATATTTACATAAAATTAAATCATAATATCTACTAAAGTATATCTACTTTGACTTTAGCTAATTAAAATTAAACTGCCAGAATGATAAATTGTTTTAAATGTTGGTAACGAACCATTCGAACTGAAACTGATTGTTTTTTTAATCATAATTCATACTGAAACTAGATGATGAGTAATGAATTGATGACACATCCTATTTGCTATTTTAAAGATAGGAAATTATTTAATAGTCATTTTGTGTGTGTCCGGAGCGGTCACGGTTTGCGCGCCAGATCGACGGTAACCGGAGGCCATCTTGCGTCGCCATGACACCGCTTTGACAGCTGTCATTCGTAGCGGACATTCGAATTTAGAATGTTTGAATCATGTTCGCGGATAGATTTTATTTTTAATATTTCATTTTGTGAGTGATTGCTTTTATTTTTAAAACAAAAATTAAGAGTCAATAATAAATGCAAATTACTTGCATAACATGTATCATGTAACGAGATTAATTTTAATCATAGCATGAAAAAATATTGGAATTCTCTGATAACTTGGCTAACAACACTTTGTCTGCATTTATGTTTTTGTTAAATACGGTTTTTCTTGTTTTTTTTTTTTGGATCCAATTGAGAAAGAAAAACATAAAATAAACATAAAAAAACACATAATCCAGGAGTCGTTTCGCAAAACTCTAATAAACATGACGCAACAAAACGTTTTCCAACTCCTACACTATAAAGTGTGACTATCGGAAGGCGGGTAGCATAAAATTAATCTTATTTCCACTTCCTCCGTCAATTTGCTGCGAGTACCAGTCGTGGTTAATAATAACTTGTTTAAAGTCTAGACATGTGACAGTCAAAAATAATACGCATTAGAAAATCAACACTATATCTAGTATATACGTAGTGTTGATTTTCTAACGCGTAGTATTTTTGAAAAACACTCGTAGAATTATTAATAACATTTTTTTTTTATTTGTTGATTGCCGGAACGGCAGTAGAGTGTGATTGTGAAGCTATGTCACAAACCATGTTCCACCTAATATCCTGCCCTCCGTGTCCCAAAACATGCAGTCAAAGTGACAACGCCGTGGAAGTGGCAAAGTTTTTGGAGAACAAGATTTAAAATACAGTCGTGCCAGCGACACGAAGAAGATTTGATGATTGAAGGCTCCTTCAAACAGGCACGACACGACACAAAGGCACCGCAAGTCGCGCAACGAGCGGTGCCTTTGTGTCGCGCGCGATTATATCGCGTGTCGCGCCTGTTTGTAAGAGCCTTTATCTTTTCTTGGTGTATTTCAAATCCAAACGACTGGCGTGACTGAATGCTTTTCTGAATATAATTATGGAAATTGTTACCTTGTATTCATTCTACAGGAAAGTTCCCTTTTACTTGTTCACTTTCGTCTCCAAACAATGCTTCCCATTTCTATAGGATCTTATCGTGCTGAGCTGTGCTGTCCCATCACGTGGTACCTCTTAAAAAAGTGCTTCGCAAAAGAAAGAAAAAAGCTTCTGTTACCTACGACTCCCGGCTACTGTAGGCGCGAGCCTGCGGGCGGATAGTAATGGGTAGCTCACCGTCCGATCAGGACCAGGCCCGTGCCGGACGGCGCGTACGCGTGTTCCACGCGCGCCTCAGAGAGATGTCAGCATCAAGTGAAGGGGCCCGTCAGGGCCGAAGCCTGCCGGGTCAGCGGGATTGTCCGAAAGCGTTACCGCTGGCGCGGAACATAAAGGGCTAAGGAAGGAACACGGGTGGGTTTTAGTCAGTAAGAGTCTAACTCCCTTCCGCTCCACCCAGAGTGGGGCCATTTGATGATTTCCCATCCTGAAAAAAAAAGCCTCTGTTATCTATCCTAATCGAATCGTAACTCCAAAATTCTGTGCTCTTTATCAACTCCCCCAACCTACAATACAACCAAATAAAACTACCCAAATTAATAAACACATCTTACAGCCCTAATCCGATAAAAACATAAACAAAACACAATCTCCCTATGTGTTGAGAATCACCCGCCCCCTGGGGGAGGGTAGTCTCATAGTCAGGGGAGTATTGTAACACTTTGTTTATGAAATTATACGGAATCCAGTAAGTACTTGAGTTTATTAGTTTCATAGGAAAACTTTGACAAGTTCGTCAAGTTTGATAGCTTTGCGAAATGGGGGTTGAAGGGGGGAAGTGTTTATGATAAAGTAATGATGAAGTATTGGAATTTATAATAGGCAAAGAGAAGAGTGGGGTTGAATTTCTTACGATAAACTCGAAAATCTTGAAACGTTTTGCAGATTTTTGAAGTGAAAACTTCTTTAGCGGCGCTGTGTACTTTTTTTGGAATGGGTAAAAACTTCTAAACTCGCGTCAGGTCACGTGACCCTGATCGAAAATTCGTAAGACGTAAAACGTAAGACGCGCGTTGTTGAGGACAGCGCCATGTATGCACATCGGGAAGAACTACGAGGGCCTCGCGTACTAACTACGTAGTTCATCCAACAACGACGAGATGGCGCTGAACCACGGATATATAACTGACGACGAGCTCCATGCGAGCGGCTTGCTTCTCTTACCACTGCCGCGACCAACACCACGAACTGAAGTCTATCCTGTGTGCTTATTTGTAAATCTGAATAAATTCCTTTCACGAGAAGAATAAACCAGTCACTTTGGTCACCATACCTGATTTGCAAAAAACCCTATAAAATAAGGAACACACCTTAACACGCGTGTTTTGTTTATAAGACGATTCACAAAATACACTCGTAATTGTTCAAGTTTTCACTTCTGTCGGCACTACCGGAGTGCCAGTGTTTTTTTAAATAAGGCTCGCAAAAGCATGCCATTCTTTTGCAGAATGTTAAGGAGGTGTTTCCTGCCATGGAACTTCACAGATTGGAAGCCTGGGACCTAAAAAAATAATATATTATACATATTTTTACTAAATGCATATGAAAGAATATACGGCACCTACTTTATTAACAATAAAACAAAAAAACTAAATATTTTTTCTTTTGCTCTGTCTGTAGGTTTTAGCTAATCTCCGAAATGGCTGGGTCGATTTTGACAGGACTTTCATTGGCAGATAGCTGATATTATAAGAAATAACTAGGGCTACTTTTATTTAAAAAAATATATTAAAGAGACTAAATTATTGTTTTTCGAAATCCACGGGACACCTACAAAATACACGTAGACGAATTCGCGGGGCAACAGCTTGAATCTAATATTTTTTTTATTTGAAATGGAGAGAGTCGAGAGCAAACCTCTTGACTCTAGTCTAGGTCAGAGGTGACAGAGACAAAGTCGACGATGGAGTGAGCTTACCCAGAAGACTTAATAAAATTAATCATTCAATTCACAAAAATAACTCCTAATCTCTGCGGACAAATTGTTACAGCTTTATTCATAACTCATCCTACCATATGGCGTTATCATAAAAGGGGGTGTAATAATGACATTAGGCGCACAATTGGCCAATTAGGCAGCGATAAGACGTGTGAGGTGATGATGAGTGTATCGGGGTACTTTATCACCCCACTCTGATGGTATCTTTTCGCGCCTTGGTGGGGTAAGAGTTGGGGTTTAGCGTGGGTGATGTAAAAGAAGATTGAGTAACTGCATTTTAAAATGAAAAAGTTACGACAGATTTTTTTTACTTAAGAAACTTATTTGATTGAGACATTTATTTGAGAAACTTTTAAATATGTAATTGATCCTAAGGATTTGACAAAAATAAGTTACTATGAAGTATAAGACAGACAAAACCTTACTGTTACTGTTAGCATGCATCATCCCCCTGCTAGACAAAGGCCTCTCCCCATGACTTCGAACTCTTTCGATCCAGGGCTAAAGTAGACCAATTGTCGTTTGTTTTCTCCAGCTCCTCCCGCCATCTTCTACGGGGTCTGGCTCGTTGCCTTCTGGCTGTGTCGGGCTCTACGTAGGGGTTTTTGGCCTACAGTTCATTGGGCCATACGGCAAACGTGGCCAGTCCAGCCCAACTTCAGCTTTGCGTCTTATTAATCAACGTCAATAATCAGTGTTTTGGAGCGCAGTGTGGTGTTGCGAAAATGGTCTGTCAATTTGACGCCTAGAATACTGCACCTTGAGTTTATACTTTTGAATGTTTGTCAAAGACTGGGATTCATAGGTCATAATGGGAAGGATGACAATATCCATAATTTTTCGCTTGAGTGACAAAGGAGCCTCCTTTGTTAAACTCTTTTGTGGACCAGTAGACATGACCAAACCTTAATCCATGTAAATTATAACAGTATTTACCAGAAAATCCGAGAGCAGAAAGGAAAGGCTAAGCTGTTATTTTCATTGCAAAACTTATAAGTCTCGCACTGAAAAATGGAGCTATAATTAATCTTATCTTGCTTGTACTGCAATTAACAGCCACATACCCAATTATACCGCACATCAAACGCGACTACATCCCGGGGGTATACGCCCGCCGATTTGTCAGTTTTCATATCAATGTAATAATGTCCCATTGTACCGACGCCGACGCCAGCACATCAAGCTATGAATTTGAATTTCATCTGTCAAATTTCTTTAATAGATTTTCAACTTTATCTCTAAAGCATAAATAAGGTGCAAAGTTGATTCGGAAAATGCTCACAACACTCAACAATATGGAAAAAAAATTGAAATAAGCCTTCAACATCTTCAGATTAGAGTTATGTTGCACCTCATAGCAAAAGAGGAAATTGTGCATTAAGTATAGAATAATTGATTCCGGAAAATTATCATGTAGTCATGTAGGTACGAGTACGCGAGACAGCATGACTAAATGCCAATTTGTCATTTGGTCATGACTGAGTGACAATTTGTCATGTAGTCATGCTGTTTTCGGAAAGTTTTCCGCGATTTGGTAAAATACCAGCTTGATATGCAATACAATTAGTACAATTTTTTTTTAACAGGACAACTTCTGTCATGTCTGCTATTTTCAGAATATTTGAACAAAAACACAACATCAACAAATTACCGGTACCAATTTTATACTGTTTCATTTTAAATTGAACAAAAATCGTCATAAAACAATTTATTGTTGAATAATTTTCCGTATTATCAGAGTCGTCATTACTCCTTACCACCCGGATACTCCCCCGCCATCCCGCTTTCCCGCGGGACAGTTCACACCGGCGGATTTGTCGGCGCTAATCAGTTTTACACATCGTGTCGCAACCCGACACCGCTCATGTGGGAATAAATTAAATCGCCACGAGCTTTATGATGCCCTATGAATATGCGATAAATTATAATGATACGAAGTCAGGAAAAAAACGGTTTATGACTAAGTGGAATTTTGGCGTGATTTTGAAATGATTTCTATGATTACAATTTGTCACTGTTGTAAGATGAATGTAGAGTTTCATAGACAGAAACTGGATGGTTAGCTCCGCTTTCAAGACTGCTGAATGAACTATAGCAGTTGTAGGTAAGTATCCGTATAGCTGATCACTTCTGCCGTCCACAGCTGGACATAGGCCTCTTCTGGCAGAGCTGATGCAATAATTTAACTCCAAGCAATAGGTCAGTGTAGTAAACATTTTCTTAAGAAAAAATAAGTCAGCATTATCTCGCTGCACTTTTCCAATTCATTTGGGGTTCAGCAAAAATGAGTATTAGCACAGTATGTTTTGGTTTTGGCATAAACATATTTAGTACTGTGAATCATGATTAAATCGTGAATCATAACTAGGACCAACCCAACGAGTCATAGATAGGTCCAACCATGAGGAACGTAAAACTGAATGTTGATGACTGATGACTTTACAAGTTTACAGTGGGTACTTAATTTCATCAAAACAAAACACACACACAATCTTTAGACCCCTTTAGACCCCTAATCAAATCGGACCCACAGTCCCGCACATAGGCTCAAAGTCTCGCAAGCCTCCACCGATTTGTCAACATTAATATCAATTTTAAACATCCCAGTACCCAGTGTAACCTCACACCAGCAGCTACGGGAATAAATTAAAACACTGTGAGTTTTATCGCCTCTCCGTCGATGTTGGTGGCGCCTTAGTATTTATATCGATACTCCGAGATAGGTATCTACATGTATGTGATAAACTTGTAATGACTTGCTGTTGTATGGAGGGTGGTCTGGGGTATTGAAGTGGTTGTTATGATAGCTTGGTCCTTCGTGAAACTTGAACGGGTATAAGGACCACGTCGTTAGACAGTAGAGGACCAGGTTTATAAAGTGTACCAGGGTACTAGAAAACTTAAAAGGTCAAATCTGCATGTATGTGATAAACTTGTAATGACTTACTGTTGTGTGGAGGGTGGTCTGGGGTATTGAAATGGTTTTATGATAGCTTGGTCCTTGGTGAACCTTGAACGGGTATTAGGACCACGTCGTCAGACAGTAGAGGACCAGGTTTATAAAGTGTACCAGGGTACTAGAAGAATTAAAAGGTCAAATCTGCATGTATGTGATAAACTTCTAATGACTTGCTGTTGTGTGGAGCGTGGTCTGAGGTAATGAAGTGGTTGTTATGATAGCTTGGTCCATGGTGAAACTTGAACGGGCAAAAGGACTAAATCATCAGACATTATAGGACCAAGACCATTGAATGTAGGTACCAGGAAAGTAGAAGAATTGGAAGGTCAAATCCGATGTGTCAGATAGCTGCAGTTGGAAGTTAAGAGATTTAAAAATACCCGGATCCTATGAAGTCTATGCATAAGTAATGGTATAAGATGTTGGATCACTGGGCCGGTTGTTTCAAACGGTTAGTTAACGTAACAAAGTCAAGCAATAACGTTTACGTTATCGTTATTACTTGACGTATTTCAAGGCCATAATTTTGTGAAACAACGCTTTTTTGGTTTGACGATAGTTAGCGCCATTTTCTATGTATACGTGTGCGTCAAGTTGACGTGAAACAACGCGCCCTTAGCGCAGATGCACCTATGCTTATGCAAAGTTAAACAAAGACATTTACAGTACCCGGCGATAAATATTGCACATCGACCTTTGGAAAGAGACAATCAGGTAATTTCGGCTTCGTAGAGCGTTATCTCTGTCGCACGAAATACAAACAGTCCGGTATCTATTAGGAGCTATTAAAACAATTATGATTTGCTTCTTTTGATAATTATTTTTATTCTTTGTATAAAATCGATAGGATCGAATAGGTCGATGTGCAATATTTATCGCCGGGTACTGTAGTTTAAAGTATACTATACAAGCATAGATACAATTTACCCCTGTGTTTTCACTGCTTTTTTTTAGCGTATCGATGGCAAAATGTTCAAACATCTTTGGCCCAAAATTCAGCTGTGCGAACTCCGCTCACTGACGCAGTCATAAGACCATCAAGGTGACAGGGCATGCGGCGCTGGATGGAATTATTGTTATACTATATTGTATTCGATGTCATGAGGCCTGCAGAGGGCATGTCAATAGTCAGCTAACAATATATCTAAGGGACAAACTCATAATTTTTCTAAACAGGCTTTATTAGACAACAAAATTAGAACATAGTTATTTTTCCTGTAAATTGTAGAGTGCTAGTCTAATGGGTTGACATAAATCGCATAAAATTGGAAAGTACAGACGTCAGCACATCAAGCTACCCGAAACTGTGAAATTCTCCCAATCAACTTTGAACCTTACCCTGTAGCGATAAAGTTGAAAATCTATTAAAGAAATTTGACAGGTTGTAGAAGCTTGATGTGCTGGCGTCTGTACATAGTAATGTTTTCTGTAATCTGATACATTTCACGATGCTATGGCAGTTGTTTTAAATATGTATGTCATGTGACGTCAGCGACACATGGCCCTCGATAAGTGAAATGGACTATTAGTTTTTATTATAATTATCATTATCAGTAGGAAATTCCGAACTAAATTCTGTACATAATTATATTCATACTAGCTGACCCGGCCACGCGTTGCTGTGGCTAACGTTTTTGTGCAATAAAATAATATTGCGATTATAAATGGAGATGTGAGCTATCCTATCTTTCAAGTTGGATCAAACTGCACACGGTGTACAAATTTGATTAAAATCGGTTAAGTAGTTTAGGAGTCCATCGCGGACAAACATTGTGACACGTAATTTATATATATTAAGATTTTATGCTCATTTCTGATATGAGTTTTTCTATTCCTAATTTTCTATTCATTCTATACCAAAGTACTTAAGTAAATATCAATAAAAACAAATATGTCACCATCATCTGCCTAGCCTTTTCCCAACTATGTTGGGGTCGGCTTCCAGTCTTACCGGATGCAGCTGAATACCAGTATTTTACATGGACCGACTGCTTATCTGACATCCACAACCCAGTTATTGGGTAAAACGATACCGCTTGGTAAGACTGGTTGAGACTTTCGGGCTTCTGACGACCCGTAACAACTGTCAAAGATCCATAAATGACAGCCGGGACCAACGGCTTAACGTGCTTTTTCCGAGGCACGGAGGGGTCTTGGTATGTAAAGATGGTCACCCATCCACAGACCAACCGCGACAAGCGTAGCTTAACCTGATCGATCGAACCGTGCCGTGCGGCTGTCATTTCTTGGCCACAAGCCCGTCAAACACAAATATGTATTATAATATATAATGTTTTCTTTAACCTAAGGAACTGCGCTGGTCTACTTGTCTGTGGGGTCCTGGGTCCGATCTCTGGGTTAGGCGAAGTGTTATTGAGTTTTTTCATTACCTTAAGACACTCTCAATAGAAACCCGGAGTCTCAATATATGCCCGGTACCTGGTAATACGCACGCGCCTTTTAATGTAATGGTCTTTATTATTGACATTATGTGTGAAGCCTCTAGCCAAATATGCTGGACATACACCTCTGCATACCTCGAGAAATACAGCCATGTTGTTAAGTCTCTGTTACCCCACAACACCATAGAACATCACTACTCCCACAACCACACCTAATGGAACCCATACACGTCCTGTTTAAGGGGCTTACAGGACGCAAAAAAACGCAAGTTTTAGAAACAATAAAAGTATATGATCGACTACAGTAAACAAAATCAGAAAAATATATGATATTCTTCAGGATATATGCTAGGTAGATAGTGTGTTTGTAAACATAATGCTATTAATTTGATACGATAGAAAAAAATCATGAAGTTACCTCTAAAAACTTTCTTTTTTCTTTATTTTCATACAATCATTCTGATTTTTTGTCAGATTATTCTACAAGCAACATGCGAAAGAAGTGTTTTACTTCCAAACAATAGATTTTTTGTAAATAGATAATTGCTTCATATTTTGCAATAAATTACCAGCGTTGTGTCATCGCTCTTCTTTTTCTTTTCTATGCAGTCCGACAATAACCGCGCTTTAGGTCATGTAGTCCCCTTAAAGGAGCCCGTAGAAAAGCCCTGTTTCCACGCGGTGGGCATCTGAGCCATTGCGGTCTGATGCGATCTGACAGGACTGGACGACCCTATGGGCATGTTTTTGTCTATTTATTGAAGCTATAGTAGCTCACCCACCGTGGATGAGCAATTGAGCATGGGTGATATGGATTGGTTTGTCGGTTGCGTGGTTGTGTTGTCTTGTGATCATTATGACAAATGAGTCGTAGGGATGGACCAACTTTTAAGTTACCAGAATGTCATAGATTTCAAGAGTTATCATAGTATAGCAGAAAATGACGCCTGTAAATTATTCCCCAAGTGATCATTATCACCATTTTGTTATGAGCGCCTTGTACGAGTAAAAGGGAGCGAGCTAATTATTTACACATAATTAGCCTATAACGTTCCCACTGCTGGGACACAGGCCTCCTCTCAGTGAGAGGGAGTGGGCCGTAATCCACCACGCGGGCCCAGTGCGGGTTGGTAGATGTCACGTGTCTTTTTTGGTTCGACATGCCGGTTTCCTCACAATGTTTTCCTTCACCGTTTTGAGAGCAGTGGTGATAGAATAATTTACACAAAGTAAAGCGCCTGTATAGGTTCGCACCATCACCACCACCACCATTGCTCTCTGCTTATTGCTTAACAATATCAGGGTACAAACCCAGACTCCAAGCTCGTAGAGGATACCTAATCTATACTCTAGATACCAATAATAAAGCTGAAAAGTCTCTTTGTTTAAGCGCGCTTAACTCTGGAACAACCAAATGGAGTTAAAAAAACAATTGCAATTCGAAATTCAAAATTTGAAATTTGTAGGCAAAATAATTCGTCTAGTGTGAAATTTTCTCTGTGAGATTTTTTCTAACTTCATTAATTTTGTATATCTATATAAAATATTAAGCTGTTCTACTACCACATGTCGCGTTACTTATGCCATTTTTTTACAATCCGCGGGGATGGAACTATGGAGGACAGACGCTCAGCTTGGAGTAGAGGTGGCCGTTTTTAAAACAACGTTGTTGACCAACGATGTTTGTTTATGATGGTGGCATCCGATGTCGAAATGTTGAACAACGGATGGGAGAAACAACCAAATTCAACGCGATCACAGATACCGAATAATGCCGACCATATCCGACAACGACCGATGTTAGTTGGCGAATTTGGCGATGGCTAAACGTAACGACCGATGATAGTACGATGGCGACCGAACAACGATGAACGATGCCATTGTCAGTACCAACTGTTTTAATGTTTGAATGAAACACAATATTAAAAAAAATCAGCAGGCACCCGAATAAAATGGCGCGAATTTTCGAGCGTACTACGGAATTATTTTTACTAGAAATGACGTGAATTTTAAGACTTTGTAGGTAGGTAGGTATACTATAAAGTAAGTAAATGTATGCAGACGGATGTATTTATAAGAAGAAATAGATTAAATATTTACTTTAAGAGACATTTGCGTAAATTAGGTACTATTATAATAATTATAATGCATTAGCATAATAACACTATACTAGGTACTACATGGTTTAATAATATTATAACAGGCAATAAATAAAGTTCCCGAACACAAAAATGTTGACTTTTTCTAGATATTTTTAATATCTACGTACCTATTACCTACTTACTTATTTATAATAGTACGCTCAAGTCCCTTCCTGTCACCATGACCATTTTGTCATCTGTTTCAAGGTTAGTTAGATGTTTGACACCGTTGTCGGAAACAACGATGTTGACAACGGTTGACATCAACGAAACAACGATGCGCATCGGTGGTGAAAAATAACAACAACGCCCATCTCTAGCTTGGAGCCTTTAGACCATCGAGGCCCAAACACCTAAACATTTTTCAAACTCAAAAGGCTGGTTAGACTGAAACATGTGCTCAACAATCAGCACTAATTCTCCTAACGCTTTAAATAAAGAAAAACCCCTAGTTACCAGGAAGGCATGATAACAGCGACTCTTTCCCACGGTTAGCGCTGACTGTTACAATTTATGCTACGGCAGCAAGTACAAGCAAGCGGTTTTGTACCAAAGATTATGGAAGTGGAGAAGGTAGAGACTACAGTCACAAGGGCTAAAGGAAAACTACATAGGTATAGGTAAGCATGCAATGTGAAGACTGAAAGAATTTTGATACCAGATTGTTTATTGTGGCTTCATAAAGATCACGTGGAATTACGTTTCTCCTTCTCCTCCCAAATCGGTCCCTCAATGTCGGGAATCGTGAATCGGAATCTAAATTAAGCTATTGTCTGTGGCTAGATAGAGTACCACGTTCACCTGCACTCCTAGTAGCTCTAAAACCTGGATAGATCATTACTTTACTTACATATTTAGAAAGGCAATCCGAAAATAATCTTTTAAACAGTTTCCCCGTTTGGCACTCTTGTAATTTAAGATTTATTGAGGATAAATGTCTGCAACTACTTATTGATAACTGTCGATTTTAATGAAGGAGTGTATTTGCGATCCGAGAGGTAAGTCCCGTAATTTAAAGTACCTACGTTCACAGTCTGACTCAGTCGTAATCTGTCAAAAATACCTCTAATTTCCTTACATTTTTGACAAGTTTTTGACATTGATTGTCGCTGAAATGAGATTACGACTAGATTTTTAACGTTTTTAATTATGGGAATTGGTCTTCTGATATTGTAGCAAGTGTAGTCCACTACTGGACGTAGGAGTCTTCAAATATACGTCACTCAGCTCGATTCTCGGCCACTCTATGCCATAGAAACAATGTTGTGACCATTTCTTGAGCGCTACTATTGGCGACGATCGCTCATATTTGTATGTCTAGTCTGTTTCAACTTGATCTACAACTGACGTGCGTCATAAATCGCCATTGCCAAGGTTAACATTTTAATAAATACATAATTTGTATGTAAACTATTGCAAAACTGGGTTACCAGTCGGTTACAATAAAGTATAAGGCAGTGATATACAATTCTCTTCTAAGAATTACTATTGAGTATCAGATTTCAGGTGGAATGGAATGATAAACATTTTTTTGCATATTTATCTTTTTTTACATAATATAGCGAAAAACGCATTGTTCTTTTGTTGCTAGCGATTATTGTGTTATTATTGACATTTTGTTGAACGATGTCATTTGCGCTTTAAGCTAATGCTAATTAGTGAGGGTCGTTCTGCATAAACGCAGTCCCAAAAGAGCAATATTTTTTCGCAGAATATCAGTGAATTCTGGAAACTGCCTTCCAACCGAAATCACTCGCTGAATGATGGATTCTACAAATTAATGAATCCATATTATTATGTTGGGCCAAAGGATTGGTTCTTTGGAAAAATCCAGAACCTGTGCTACTATAGTACATTACGATATTAGTGCGTAAAGATGGTTATAACATGCGAGGCGGAATTTCAGCCCGAGCCGAAGGCGAGGGCGTAATTGAGCCGAGCATGTTATAACCATACGCACGTATATCGTACGACGTTTTTTAACACATTTGCGAGGAAACAGAAAAAAAAACATTTTATATTTTGTTCATTTTTAATTATTGAAACAGTTAGTGAAATTACAATTGTTAAAATGATACGTAGTTGTAGTTGGTTTTTTAATTATGTTTTTATTATTATTATTACTATTCATAATGTCATTGTTTTGTGTTAGGGTAAATGTTGGAGACGACGAAACTTCTTGAAAGGCGGCAGAAGAGCATTGTAATTCGTCATTAGTTGTAAATAAAAAAGTATCATCAGTAGAAGAGGGGCGCAGCTCAGGGCAAAACTTCTTCGTTTGTGGCTCCAAATTTATTGTCTGAGTTATTTTGGCACTTATATTTGCTTTGTTTTGGATGGAATCTTTAAATTACCGAATAAACTGTTTTTTTTTTATTTTAAATAAACTCAATCTGTGAATGCACACTGTTGCTTTCCCGCCGTTTTAACAGCGCGCTAGCGCTGCCTACTGACTGGCGCCGCGCGGCGATTAGTTCGAAATTTGAATAGCAACAGCGCGCTGCTCACTAGCTGGAGTCGTGCGGCGGCGATCAGGTTCCAAATTTGAAATAGCAAATAATGCTGTTATGGAATTTGTATGGACTATAACTTAACTATTTGCTTTGGTAACACACGCGTTTTTTATGACCCTCTTTACATATTTAAAACCGGTGGAATTACATCAGCTTTACGAGCAAGGGTGTTAAAATAGTACATTACGATATTAGTGCGTAAAGATGGTTATAACATGCGAGGCGGAATTTCAGCCCGAGCCGAAGGCGAGGGCGTAATTGAGCCGAGCATGTTATAACCATACGCACGTATATCGTACGACGTTTTTTAACACATTTGCGAGGAAACAGAAAAAAAACATTTTATATTTTGTTCATTTTTAATTATTGAAACAGTTAGTGAAATTACAATTGTTAAAATGATATGTAGTTGGTTTTTTAATTATGTTTTTATTATTATTATTACTATTCATAATGTCATTGTTTTGTGTTAGGGTAAATGTTGGAGACGACGAAACTTCTTGAAAGGCGGCAGAAGAGCATTGTAATTCGTCATTAGTTTGTAAATAAAAAAGTATCATCAGTAGAAGAGGGGCGCGGCTCAGGGCAAAACTTCTTCGTTTGTGGCTCCAAATTTATTGTCTGAGTTATTTTGGCACTTATATTTGCTTTGTTTTGGATGGAATCTTTAAATTACCGAATAAACAGTTTTTTTTTAATTTTAAATAAACTCAATCTGTGAATGCACACTGTTGCTTTCCCGCCATTTTAACAGCGCGCTAGCGCTGCCTACTGACTGGCGCCGCGCGGCGATTAGTTCGAAATTTGAATAGCAACAGCGCGCTGCTCACTAGCTGGAGTCACAGCTGGAGTCGTGCGGCGGCGATCAGTTCCAAATTTGAAATGGCAAATAATGCTGTTATGGAATTTGTATGGACTATAACTTAACTATTTGCTTTGGTAACACACGCGTTTTTTATGACCCTCTTTACATATTTAAAACCGGTGGAATTACATCAGCTTTACGAGCAAGGGTGTTAAAAATACCTTTATTGGTAATGGAGTAGCACGGGTTCTGGATTTATTTATGTTAAATAATAATCTTTATTTATATATGAATAATTTGCGTTCAATTATGCATTATTCCAGGAGTCTAGGAGAGATCATAGTCCATTTCCTAGAGGCATTGACTCATTCAAGCAGGAGTTATATGCTAATCCCTAAGTTTACGTAATAGACATACATAATTTAACCACTGAATTAGAACCCCTATAAACTGCGTCTCATTTGTCGGTTGGTAGCAATTCAGCTGCTCCGCCCGATAAACAAACAATTCCAACTCATTTGCATAAACAGTCCTGGGATAACCCGAATAATTATTAAATAATACAACCGAATAATAATGTACTAGGGTGCAATAAATACAAAAGGCGTTAGCTGATACCGTGGTGGCGCGGCGGGCAGGCGCCGCTGGCGTCGACACAACTACAACGCTGTGTCAGATTAGCGGAAACACCACTACTAACTTGTGGGCGCCTGGTACTTTCAAGAATTGATGGTAAGTAGATGCTTTCTTTTTGTTTAGTAAGTCGATAATCGATTAACTTCGTCATTAACGGATTTTTTACTGCTTTTTACGAACCGATAGTAGTTATTCACACGACAACTACTTTTTAAATACACTAAATGCCTGGCCTGGGTTTGAACTGACGACCTACAACTCGTAAGTCGGGGCCGATACCACTGGTCCATCACTGCTGCTCCTTGTCACCACTGCTTCTTGACCACGAACCACTGCTCTCAAAATGGTGAAGAAAAACATGGCGAGGAACCGGCATGTCCTAGAACCAAAAAAAATCAAAGACATGTGAGGGTCCGCCAACTCGCACTGAGCACACGTGGTGGATTACGGCCCACTCCCCTCTCACAGAGAGGAGGCCTGTGTCCCAGAAGTGGGGAAGTTACAGGCTGATTAATAGATGAACGCATACTTTGGACTACAAAACACTATTTAATTCCCGAAGCGACTGCAATCAAATTGCGATAAAGAGAAACATTCCTAAGGCTAGCTGAATTGGAGGTATTTCTTTATGTGATCATATACAATACATGTATTATTGAAGTACTAAACTGAAATTTCGACATTACCTGCGTAACTTCAGTCTACACTTTCTGTCCAAGTACTCACGATTAAGTACAGATATTCCCCAAAAATTATCGTAAATATGAAATATTATTTTTATACAGTTAAAACAAACCAGTCTGTGTAGCCACTAACAAGATATTTCAATAAAGAAAATTATATATTTTTTATAAAGCCCATCGTTCGAGAGCTAACGTAACTTAATATCGGGGAAACCGGATAGCAGACAGTATGGCGCGACCTTAAGTTTACTTTTTAATTTTTCTTTTTTTATTTTATCTAGAGAGCCGAGGCGATGATGCTGCAATGGCAGGTAACTTGCTTATAATCTTATGATAATAGACTTTAAGTGTAATGAAACTTATAAAAGAGATATTATTTTTTAGATAATTATTTAGATTTTTTATCTCCCGTTTAGCACAGTTTACTAAATTCATTCGTTCAGTTTCGTTTAGCAATAATTTCAAGTATCTTTAAAAAATAATAGAGAGAAAGTGTTAAATCAGCACACGGTGTTGTGACCAACAACTCGATACGTGTCAAGAGAGAACATAAATACTTTTTTGCCTCCTTGCACTGTTCCAATCCTGGGCGACCGAAGACCTCTGGCCACTTTTTCCATCTTTCGAAACCCCGCATCCGAATAAAAAGTCAAGATAGTAATACCAGCATATATGATAAACATTTAAGACATATATTCATATGTCTCAATGCAGGGAAAAGACCTCTTCTCATACAGAGAAGGCACAAGCATTGCTCCTCACGTTTGCTGAAGATGGGTTGGCGATAAAATCGTACATCTAAAAAATGAGGGTGTAAGCATAAGCGTACACACTCTTTTGAAGTGAAAACTTCTTCAGGTGCGTTGGGCATTTTTTGAGATGGGAAAAAACTCGCGCCACTGTTACCGTAAGCGACACCGCGCGTGTTTTGTTAATAAGACGATTTA
Organism: Luperina testacea; assembly: GCA_927399505.1. NCBI lineage: Eukaryota > Metazoa > Arthropoda > Insecta > Lepidoptera > Noctuidae > Luperina > Luperina testacea. The sequence continues at coordinate 5,133,699 of OV656777.1, read as the reverse complement.
AAAAAACCCGCTTCGGATGTGTTCGGCTGTTCTCGGGATGTACTCGGTTTTAATGTTTATCCGATATGTCAGTGAGTGATGGCAAAGTATTCTGTTTGTGTTTTGTTTTCACTTCTGTGGCACGGCACTCCCGGAGTGCCACTGTTTTTTTTTACGATACAAGAAGTGAAAAATTATGAATAGAGCTGTGTATATTATGCGATTCAGCGCCACCTACCGACTGGAACCGAGTATGCCCTATTCGTCGTCACCGACCCAAGCGAGACGGTTCAGTTACGTTCACTGATCAGAAAGAATGCCTAAAGAAGTTTTCATTCATTTCAAAAAAGTACAGATACACATTTCTCCATACCAACCGCTTCAAGTCTTGTCCCTCGAACTTTTGCTTCAACGGAGGCACTTTTTGTATCGTGTGTGATCCGTGCGGTGACGGACGGACCGCTGCGATGCCTGCGATCCAAACACTGATAGAGCGTGCATGTTTGATAAATGGCCTTCCGTGCCGTGATACGGGCAAGTGCTAAGAATGGTGAATGCTTTGATGAATGGCTGAGGTTCTTTGATAATGTTCGTGGCTTTTTTGATAGGTGAAAAGTTCAATGACCGATATTGATGCCTTAAATAAAGCCTGCAAGCAATTAGCCTAAGCAGCTACTAAATTGACTTACTCACTATGTTTCGGCGATTTTTTTTTGAGTTCATATCGAGACGTCAAAGTTGGACGAAGCTCGATTGAAAGAAGGGCTCTTGGCTCAATAATAACAACCGCACGAGTCGATGAAGGTTAAGCTTCGCTTGCAGAGGTCAGTCCGTGGATGGGTTACCATTCATAACATATCGAGATCCCTCCGTGCCTCGGAAAGCACTTGATCCGCCATACGTAGATCTCTGACAGTCGTTACTGGTACTCAGACAACCAAGGAGTATCGTTTACCTAGTAACTGGGTTGTGGAGTAAACAGTCGTCACTCCATGTAAAACACTGGTATTCAGCTGCATCCGGTTAGACTGGAAGCCGACCCCAACACAGTTGGGAAAAGGCTAGGTGGATTTATTGATCAAGACGTCAAAGTTGGACTACCCAGACAAAAATTACCAGTAGGTAGATAGGTAGTCATGAGGTCCTTTCCTACTTCGCGTTATTGCATTTTCACTACAAGAAGTCACCACATTTAAACTCGATATTATTCCTCGAATACCATACGTAGGGACTCATCTCCAATGTTTATGTGGCTGTCAGTCAAAACTAACCCTTTACGTGACGTGAATAATATTTTGGAACACAACACTCAACACCAAAATCTTGAAAGAACAACTTAAGTTTTGCATGTAGCTAAATATGGTTTGTATTAACAAACCCTAATGGGTTCCACTTTACAGTCGTAGCACAGCATTAATGCTACATTTTTTTAGGTAAATGCTACTACAGCCGGTCGATTCTGTAAAAATCTCACCGTGAAAACTTAGGTGAAGTGAGTTTGTTTTTGCTAGGAATTGACACTATTGACAGCTCACTCCACTCTCACTTCACCTAAGTTTTCACGGTGAGATTTTTACAGAATAGCACCGCTGCTCTCATAACGGTGAAGGAAAACATCGTGAGGAAACCGGCATATCCTAGAACCAAAAATTCGAAAACATGTGACATCTACCAACCCGCAGTGGGCCCGCGTGGTGGATTACAGCCCACTGCCTCTCACAGAGCGAAGGTTTATGTCCCAGCATTGGGAACATTAATAGGCTGACTAGAGATAAAATATTTAAAAAATGTTACAACATTAAAGTTACGCTAGTAATATATGTCAATGGTCAAAGTGCGCGTGTTTCTGTGACATATAAAACCTATTTTTTTTATTTTTCTTTGTAAGTGTCCTTTGCGCTGACACCGTCGAAACGGCGAAGGCTTTAGCCAACGAAATCTGAAATAATATTGTGCCGAGCGACATGAAGAAGAAGACTTTAAAAATACTTCATTTCAGTCTTGTTCTCACATTTAGAAGGTAAGCGAGCGGACGTAATGTGTATAGTCTTAAGGTTCCTACAAACAGGCGCGACACGCGATATAATCGCGCGCGACACAAAGGCATCGCTCGTTGCGCGACTTGCGGTGCCTTTGTGTCGCGCGCGATTTAACCGCGTGTCGCGCATGTTTGAAGGAGCCTTTACTCTCCTGCCTATAAACATTTTTTTTCATAATCTATCTATATCTATAATTCTATAATAAAAACAAAGTCGGGTGGGTTAGTTACACCATTTATAACTCAAGACACCTAGACCGATTTTTATGATTTTTAGTTCGTTAGATTTGTCTCCGCCCCGAATAGCAGATTAGCTATTAAAATATCGGAAAAAAATTACGAAAAAAAAAATATATTAACTTTTCTCATACATTCGTTCTTATTGATTCTGAGGCGATACGAAATTCACTAGGTCAGCTAGTTTAAGAAAAATAAGCTTTCGTAATTAAATTCCTAATTAAAAAAGAACATATCGTTACTTACATAGATTATTATTTGAATCAATAATAATTTTTTTCGATATTTTTTACTGACATGCCTATTAAAAGAGACAAAAATTCCTTCAATAGACAACCGTAACTGCTACAGATCTTGGAAACATCTGATAGACAAAAAAACATTCTCAAAATATCCGTTACACTGTTCAAAAATACACAAAGATTGACGTTTCCTTTTGTTTTCAGAAAATAATTCGGTCGTGCACATACCTACATCACTACCACATGTCCGAAATCGAAATCGGCGACCGAAAACCGAAAAATTAACAACGAAAGCCGTAAATAGACGAAATTCGATATTTTCGCATGAAATCAGGGAATATTGTTGAAAAAAAAACGTCTTTTTTTATTTTTCTTACAAATCGTCCTCGCATGTGCATTGTGGTTTTAAGTTACGCGCGGATGGACAAAAAATAATATTTTTTATTACCTGTCACCTTTTCGCTTGAAATATGGACAATCAATAGAAAGGGTCAACGTTTTTTCGCGATTTGTCGAAAATTAAACTCTTTTGTTAACCCTTTCAATGATTGACCCCTTGGGAATTATATTTGTAAGTATTTTTTATTGATTGTTATATTATTGACCTTTGCTTCCAAAAAGTTTTGAAAAAAAAAAGGTTCACAAAGAAAATATTACTCAAGGTTCACCCTTTCACATTGACTTTTACAATTGCACGAAAGATTAAGCAATTGATACTTTTGAATTACTTTCCTAATTTTACTATATTTTTTTTATAATACCTTTGTATTTATTATTGAACTTACTTTTAAAATTTTGTGAAAAGAACAATATTCTCTTGATTTTAAAGACCTAAGTCTTAATAAAAAAATGTGATTTCCTTTTGTACTACTCTTTAACAATCAGATAATTTTATCTTGTGCAGACTAACCATTTTATTCATAAACATTAGACTGTTTAAGCATATCGGCCCATTACAAAAGAAAATCTACTGTGTCTCATTAACGGTGATTAAGTGGTTAACCATACATTTTTGACGTTTAAACGTTACCTAACGTTAATCGTAGTTTATAAATAAACCCCTATTACAGTGCTACGATGCAATGCAATTCAACCTAGTTTCACAGTTGATTCATTTACATTATGCTACAGGATGTATTTTTTAAATCTTAATTTAGCAACACCTTACACATCTTCATGCTTGTGGACAGTTTTCAATTAGTACCCATTTAGAATTAAAACTAAAGCCATCCGTCACCGGACACAGCTGGCCCATTTCTAGCCACTATTTAGTTTGGTTCTGTCTTGTTAGTCATTCATTACATTAGTGATGCTTTACAACCTTTAAATTGCCACCCAAACATACAAAATCCATTTTAATCTCACCCTTAACCACTTAAAAATAGAGCTGTAATGACTTCTTGTATGGGGAACGCAAACGTTTGTTGAAAGCAATGAGATAAACATGGCGGGCCAAACGCGAGTGAGATGTCAATCACCTGTCAACGACGTCCCGCCTTCCTATGCACTCCTGGTACTGCCAAACGTAATGTACTGGAAATTGACGTGTTTTTTTTAATACTGAATAATGTTTTCCTGTCTGTCCGTCAGTTTTAAAATGTTTTAAGAATGTGATGAATGTTGTTATTGTTATATTATTGTAACTTGTTAATTGCGATGTCAAAGAAAATGCTGAGAGGAGACTGTCAACGGGTTAAAATTATTCTATATTTGTCATATTGTGGTTACTAATGAGGTTGTTTATAAATAGTTACAATTAGTAGCCCATCGTGTTTTAACTGAAGCATAGCGAGCATTTCCTTCAGCAAATTTGCTCAAGAATAATGTTCAAGCTCATACGATTGAATCGTTGTCCTCTATCACATATTTCGTACAGAATGAGTGTATATCATTGAAATGGTTCCAGTACCAATTGGGTATAATTTATCGCCGACCGCAAGTCAACGCGCCTCGCACTGGGCCAATAATAGCTATTTATTCACCAAGGGGAGTAAGGCACAGATTACTAATCGAGTGTGCATTTGAGGCCCGACGCGAAGCGGAGGGCCGTAAACCACACGAGTTCAGTAATCTGTACTTACCCTCGAGTGATATATATTGCTTTATACTACACTTGTTGTACTACATTAATAAATTGCTATCATTGTCACTGGAATCACTCATTTTAACTTGTGATTTACACCGCCAAACTTTAAACTTTACCAAGAAAATTGTTTTTTTATTGTCTACAAAATACGTCAACACTCAAAAACACTGAAAACACTCAAAAACACTCAAAAACACTCAAAAACACTCAAAACACTCAAAAACACTCAAAAACACTCAAAACACTCAAAAACACTCAAAACACTCAAAAACACTCAATAACACGCAAAAACACTCAATAACACTCAATAACACTCAACAACACTCAAAAACTCTCAAAGCACTCAAAAACACTCAATAAAACACAAAAACACTCAAGAACACTCAAAACACTCAAAAACACTCAAGAACACTCAAAAACACTCAAAACACTCAAAAACACTCAAAACACTCAAATACACTCAATAACACTCAAAAACACTCAAAAACACTCAAAAACACTCAAAACACTCAAAAACACTCAATAACACGCAAAAACACTCAATAACACTCAATAACACTCAACAACACTCAAAAACTCTCAAAGCACTCAAAAACACTCAATAAAACACAAAAACACTCAAGAACACTCAAAACACTCAAAAACACTCAAGAACACGTAAAAACACTCAATAACACTCAATAACACGCAAAAACACTCAATGACACTCAATAACACTCAACAACACTCAAAAACACTCAATAACACGCAAAAACACTCAATAACACTCAAGAACACTCAAAACACTCAAAAACACTCAAGAACACTCAAAAACACGTAAAAACACTCAATAACACTCAATAACACGCAAAAACACTCAATGACACTCAATAACACTCAACAACACTCAAAAACACTCAATAACACTCAAAAACACTCAATAACACGCAAAAACACTCAATAACACTCAATAACACTCAACAACACTCAAACACACTCAAAACACTCAAAAACACTCAAAACACTCAAAAACACTCAATAACACTCAAAGACACTCAAAAACACTCAATAACACTCAAAAACACTCAAAACACTTAAGAACACTCAAAAACACGCAAAAACACTCAATAACACTCAACAACACTCAAAAACACGCAAAAACACTCAACAACACTCAAAAACACTCAAAACACTCAATAAAACACAAAAACACTCAAGAACACTTAAAACACGCAAAAACACTCAAAAACACGCAAAAACACGCAATAACACTCAATAACACTCAAAGACATTCAATAACACTCAAAAACACTCAATACACTCAAAAACACTGTATAATGCTTTCTGTCTCATTTTCTCCCACGTTAAATCTTATAAATGTCTCTTTTTACTGTCGCTTTTTCGTTTCATAAAATTTCAAGCCGCAACAATGCTAAAGAAGTTTTCACTTCAATAACAAAACGCGTTAGTAATGAACGCATTATTAGCCTGATTTTCAGGGCAGTAATGAAATTCCATACAATATAACTGCCTAGATTTTTGAGAAGGTTTAATGAACAGCTTTCAAGCCTTTTAGTGGGGTAGTATTGGTACACTTACTAAGCAAGTGTAGTATAAAATAATATTTTTACTATAACTAGCGGCTGCGGCGTACCGCACGCGCGCTCTCTCACGAATATCGGTTGGTTTTCATAAAACTCAAGTAAGTATAATATTTCTTTGGATGATGAAGTGACATCTACGGCCTTTTTTTTCAACGGCCTCAAGTGAGGACAATGCTACAGGAATAGCCTCAGTTTTCTAAAGCTTAATTGCTGAGTACAATGCGGTCGGTTACCAGAGAAAATTATACACCTAACTAACAGTTTACCTACTTGGTTAGGTACAGACGCCAGCACATCAAGCTACTACAATCTGTCAAATTTCTTTAATAGATTTTCAACTTTATTGCTAAAGTATAAGGTTCAAAGTTGATTAGGAAAATTTGACAGTTTCGGGTAGCTTGATGTGCTGGCGTCTGTACATACTTATGTCATCCATCGACGAAAGTTGATAGAGAAGAACGGCATGCAAATATTGAAATCGAGCAAGTGATTAAAAAACTAAAAAACCAAGCTCTATTCTAGAATCAGCAACAGACTGAAAACAATATGCTGAAAAAAGAGTAGTCAAAATATCAAATCTTTGGCCACTTTTTCATAATTATATTTTAACATTAAATTGCTAAGTTTCTCTTATCCCACTGACTTTAATTTAGCATAGCATATCTAGCAATACAAGTAAATGAAGTTGGAAATTCTAGCTCAGTAGGTTCATTCTTCAAAGCGGAAGGTAACATAACAAGAGCAGCAGATTTCAAAAATCATAATCGTAACATTTTCCAAAAGCTTATCATTTTATTATTTCTCACCAAAACTTGCAAAGCAGGTAAAGGGTTACAACAATACCTACAAGGTGTTTCGAAAAGTAGAGAAAAAATTATGAAATATTTTTCCCACATATTTTTACATTTCTTCTACAATAGTTTTAAAACGATATTTTGCCGTTTACCTGTATTATCAGTCACTAACGAGGATAAATTGTTGACCCTTTCTTTAAGATTTTTTCTCAAATGTCAAAGTTCACAAATTACTTTACAAAGGTCACGATTGTAAAGACGTGGGTAACCCTTTTCTCGGTCACCTTCTAAGAAATGTTCCTTTTAGAAATTCATGGTTTTTCCTTTATTTGTAAAAAAGGGCAATAAAATGAATTATACCCAGGTACCGTACATATTCATTGTGGTTTTTGAGAAATTCACAATACGTACAATAATAATGTGCTTGAGGTGCATGTAAGGGTTATGATTTTAGATTTGTCCATTGTTCAACAATATTAAACAGTTGTAAAGGGTTAACTTATTAGGTAGGACTTTTTAAACAAGGTTTTTTTAATGTGTATTTTTCTTATCACTTTCTCTGGGAATGCTTGACACTTTTGCTTACCCCTTCATAACACCTATGTCAAATCCACTTATCTGACATTTAACCAGCCGTAGATACTTCACCAAGAATATCAAGGTCACACATAGAATATTAGCATAGGTCGTTTCGACCCTTTGGGGTAAAGAAACGCGCCACTGTGCACACACAACCGAGTGTTTAGCAAACATCGCTAGCCAGCTATGGGCTCCTGGTATTTCGCAAGACGTTAGCCGACCTCTTTTTATTCTTGCTGAATCTTGGTTTTGCCGTCTTCTTGTCAGTTAGTACTTTTGCTTCAGACGTAGAATATTTTTTAAAGCGGACATAATATTTTTTTTTGTTACTATTGTTAGAGAGAAAGGCGGTACGGTACACCTTTTTCTCTAACAATAGTGTGACGTCCACTTGTCACTGGGGTAAGTATTAGATGTAATAAAACACTATGATGCTATTTCGCAATAGTCGTGGTGCACGTCCGCTCGGGTTAGCAGTACGTACGCCTCTGCCCCCCACCTCGCGCCCCGCGCCCACGACTATACCATTTATTTATACATTGTTATACACTAATCATCACACCTTTCCCTTTTTTACAAATTCAGTGGGTACAACTACAAAATAGTATTTTTTAAAAGAAACCAGCAATAGTTTAAAAACATAAAAAAATATAGATTTTTTTCCATGATTTAGTTTAATTGAAGTAGGTAGTTAGTATTTATAATTCACTGTCGACACTACTATCACTGATGTTGTCCGAATCAATTTTATTATCTTCACATACTTTCCATTGGCCTTCAATTCTTTTTAAATGAATAATGTTTCTTCTCAATTCTTGTCCTGTCTCGTCGTTCCTTATATTATATTCCGGCCCATTGCAGTTAATAACAGTGTGTGTCGTTGGATTAAAGTTTGTAGAAAGTTTGTTTTCTTTTACCATATTCTTGACATACACCTTTTCTCCAATTCCTATATCTACATCTCCTGCTTTCCTTTTCCTATCCCCATATTCCTTTCCTTTTTCTTTCATTATTTTGTCTTTGTCATTGATTTCGGAACTTGAGGCCGATTCTAAATCTGTAAACGAAGGTATTTTGTCCCTAAATTGTCTACCGAAAAATAACTCAGACGGAGTTTTACCGGTGGTTGAGTGAGGAGTACTATTGTACATCGTGAGATATAATAACAAATCATCATACCAATTTGACTTTTCGCTTTGGCTAATTCTGAGACGTTTAAGAATGTCCCGATTTTGTCGTTCGACTTCGCCGTTTTGTTGAGGGGAGTAGGGTGTAGTATAAAAAATGTGTATTCCTAAGTTCCGACAAAAGGATTTGAAATCCTCACTAACAAACTGTCTGCCGTTGTCTGCGGTAATGGTGATGGGCGTTCCTAACCTAGAGAATATTTCTTTTAAAATTTTAATTGTTTCAACAGATGTAATCGACTTCATTGATTTTATTTCTTTGTATCTACTATAATAGTCCACTATGACAAAGAGGTGATGTCCGCTAGGCAAAGGACCCAGAAAGTCGATTGCAACATCAACCCAAGGCTTTGATGGCAGCTCACGACGTTTCATTGGCATTGGGGGGTTCGGTGCAGAAACCAAGGTGCAACCCTTGCAACCTTTTACCATTTTTTCAGCGTCGCTGTCTATTTTGGGCCACCATACTTTGGTCCGTAAGCGCGCTTTCATAGCGCCAATGCCAGGATGTCCTTCGTGGGCTGCCTCCAATACTTGGTGACGCAATTTAAGGGGTATAACAATCTTACTTCCTCTCAACAAAAGGTCGTCGTGCGTCCAGAGCTCGGTTTGAAATATCCTATAAATATTTATCAATGGATCCCAGTTATTTGATGATAGAGCCTCTCTAACAAGTTGGATCTCGTTATCCTGAAGGGAAGCTTCTTTTATAATGTTCATTCTTATGGCACAAGGTCTCGCATGTTGAACAATTTGACTAACGTGGTGTTCATCTTCAAACGGTTGGGGGTTATCTGTGGCGCATAATCGGGATAGACAGTCCGCGATATTTGTTTTACCTGGCTTATACAACACCCTGAAATTATATGATTGAAGTCGTAGTACCCAACGCTCAATTCGAGCACAAGGTTTTGAGCGCCTGCCAAATATAACCTCCAACGGTTTGTGATCAGTCACCAAATCAAATGATTCTTTGCCGAATAGATATATCTTAAAATGTTCAACTGCCCAGACCAGTGCAAGTGCTTCTTTTTCCGTCTGACAATATCGTTTTTCCACATCGGTCAGACTTTTGTTGCCGTAAGCAATCACTCGAGGTCCGTTATTGTCAGACTGAATGAGCACTGCACCTAGGCCTACAGGGCTAGCATCTGCTATTACAGTCGTTTTATCCTTTGGGTCATAATATCCGAGCGTGTGAATATTACTCAATGATTCTTTGAGATCTTTGAACGATTTGCTTTGTTCAGGACCCCAATATGAGCCGATTGCCGCTTTTTTTTCCAATTTGAGGGTTAATAATCTCCGAAGGGGTTCTGATTTAGTGGCCATATTAGGAATCCACTTGTTTACATAATTTATGAGACCTAGGAAACTTTGCACTTCTTCAATTGAAGTCGGTTCTCTAAAGTTTTCTACAACCTTTACATAACTAGCCAAAGGCTTAACACCATCAGTGGACAATTCATGACCGAGAAATTTTATGCTCTTGACATTAAAAACGCATTTGTTTTGGTTTAAAAGGATGTTATTTTCCTTGAATACAGCTAGGACTTTATTTAGTCTAGCGTTGTGTTCGGAATTGTTTTCCCCATACACAACAATATCATCAATAAAGTTTACTACACCTTCACATGGCAAAAGGATCCTTTCAAGAATTTTTTGAAAATGTTCCGGAGCACATGAGATGCCAAACATCAATCTTTTATAACGATATAGACCTTTTCCTGTTATGAATGTCGTGATATCTCTAGAATCTTCGCTAATTTCAACTTGGTGAAATGCGTCTTTAATGTCAAGCTTAGAAAATACCTTAGCTTTTTTAAATTTTGGAAGTAACTGATCCATAGTAGGCAAAGGGTGATTTTCTCTCACGATAGCCTTATTGGCACATCGCATGTCTACACATACCCTAACGTCACCATCTGGCTTAAGCACTGGCACTATTGGCGAGACCCACCCAGATGGACTTTCTACTGGTTCAATAATATCTAATTTAACAAGTTCGTCAATCTTTTTATTTATTTTTTCCTCTAACGGAATAGGTACTCGCCGGCAGGGTTGAGCTACTGGTTTCACCATTTTGTCAATACAGATGTTAAGTTGTATATTTTTGATTTTAGGAAAACTATTTTCACTCACCTGATTGACCCCTAACCCTAGTTTGAGCACATTAAGAGATATAGCAGTATCTTTTCCTAGCAGATCTCGTGTGCCATCTTTTACGACATAAAAAGTACCCGATTTTACTTGGTCTCCCACTTGGATGTCAGTGTCAAATGATCCGATAATTGTCAAAGGTTTATTGCTGCCATACGCGATAAATGTCTTGTCGGGTTTAGGAATTTGATTTCTAACTTCGACCTTGCATTCTTTTAAACGATTCCAAGTCTTATCGCTTAAAATATTACATTTACTGCCCGAGTCAATTATCATATCTATTTGTACACCTCCAACATTGCAGCTCATCGTGGCGTCGTCATCAATGTGAAATATATAATTAACATCGGTTTTAGCATGAGATGTCACATTTAGATTATTTCCAGATTTATTTTGGTCATTCTTGGATGTCCTCATTTTTTTATGTGGGTGTCTATTTGTGGCCGTTAGAACAGAGATGTTCCTTTTGCTTGCCCGAGTCCGACATTTGGTCCTGAAATGGCCTACAAATCCACATTTTAAACATTGTTTATTCTTTGCCGGACAAACATTACTGTCTCCAGTATGATGCATACTACCGCAACGAGAGCATCCTAAATCCTCAGAACCGTTCTTTTTCACGTCAATTTTATTTATGCTAGGTGTCTGTGTTAATTGACCATAATCACTGAGTTGTCTTTCAACTGCCTCAATGGCATTCGCTTGTGTTATAATTTTATCGAGAGTAGCGTCGTCGCCTAATGTGAGTATTTTTTTCCTCAAATCTTTCGAATTACATTTTTCTACGATTTGATCAATAATATTATCTTCTTGATTGGAGAATTTGCATTTACTGCTCTGGTTACGCAACCGCACTAAGAATTTCTCAAATTTTTCACCCGGCTCCTGTTTTAATAATCTAAATAAATGTCGCTCATAAATTTTACTTTGTTTTGGTGAGAAGTAGTCATCGAGTTTTTTTATGGCAATTTTGTATTCGTCACCGTCGTGTTCTGTTTCCTGATTGTCTGGTAAATTATGGTATATTTCTTGTAACGTCAACCCGCCTAAGTGAAGTAGGTTAGCCTTCCGCTTTTTTGGGTCACTCACATCCGTAGCTGTTAGAAAAATTTCTAACCCACGCTTCCACTTTTCCCAACGCAAACCCACAGACGCAGGCTCGCCTTCGCAATCAAATGTTTCAAGAGGTGGTATTTGGGACATTTTGGGCAACCTGTGACAATAGGATTTTGTTAGTACCAACCGACGTTGTCAGTTTACTACTCTGTGCACAAATAAAATGTAATAGTTTATTGTTAGTACCAACCGATGTATTCGGTTTACTACTTGGTGCACAAATAAAATGTTATAGATAGTACCAACGGCATTGCCAGTTTACTACTTGTTATACTTATAAATACAACTGAACATTTTAATTTGCATTTTTTTTTTTTTGTTAGTACCAATTGACACTGTCAATTTACTACTCTGTCAAGTAATGCAAACTATCTTTATTACCAGCCAAATATTAATTTTGGCTTAATACTGTTAATTATTGGTTATGTTTACTCAATGTCAAATTACTGCAGTACAATTTATTTGACAAGTAATTTGTTTAGTACCAGCCGTTGATAGCTTAGTACTAAACCAAGAGGATGGGAGTAGTTTATCATAACATTTATAACATAACCAGGCAAGTAAGTACCCTCCCTTATCGAAACTAACGCAAACCGTGGTAAAGAATGATAATTGTACATTCCCGATATAATAACAGTAGGTACTACGGAAATCGCGAACTTAGTTAGCTTGCAATGAGGGTATTCTGAAATGACGTTGAGTAGGTAAACAGCATTAACAGCACAAGTTTATAGATAACATCGGAATTATGACTTTGAAAACTAAAAGGCTTATTGTCTCAATTATCGTGGGGTAAATAGCTTAGATTTTATTAATTTTTTATATTAGTACTATTACCACTCGAACGTTTTAAACAAATTGTCCACAGCGCAAGTAACACAATATTCATAAGAGCGGAACGCTTCGATAAGTAGGTTAGGTACTTACTCACTAGTCCCTTTTACTCCTTTTATTCTCCCTTTTTTTCTTTTTGGTACTTACCCGCAGACTCGTCGCCAGTTGTGACGTCCACTTGTCACTGGGGTAAGTATTAGATGTAATAAAACACTATGATGCTATTTCGCAATAGTCGTGGTGCACGTCCGCTCGGGTTAGCAGTACGTACGCCTCTGCCCCCCACCTCGCGCCCCGCGCCCACGACTATACCATTTATTTATACATTGTTATACACTAATCATCACAAATAGTAAAAAAAAAAATATTATGTACAGTACAAGAAGACGGCAAAACCAAGATTCAGCAAGAATAAAAAGAGGTCGGCCCATAAATAACAATAATACGGTAGTACAAAACCGATCATTTTTCCGACTTTTCACTCGTCCATGTTGCGAGTTTTCAAAGTGAAGCCGTAGCGAAGATTGTGCTGTGAATTTTTAGAAAACAACCCCTGAAACTCTCTGAGCTCCTAGTAGTTTGCAATCCCTTTATGCAAAAATTTCGAAACATTTCCGATGTATAAATCAAATAAGGAAGGGGCGACTCCGACTCGGCATGTCTAAGTTTTGTTCATGAAATATTTTTTTAATAAATTGAAATTACCAATTTCCGGATTTACTTCATTTCCAGGATCAACACATCTCAAAACTGTTATTTTGGAATCTCGACTATAGGTACTTCGAAGCTAGTAACTTTTAGACCGCGAAATTCAAATTTTCTTATGTTTTTTACAATATTTTGCAAGTTTGTGTCAGGTTGTGTCAGGTTGTATCTTGATCAAAATATGATTCGCGACTATAACAAGTACGTATTTACAGAACTATAATCATTAGAATCATTAATACATCTTTCTAAGTTAAATTTGTACCATAAGAACAAATCTCATGGAAAAGTGGTACAAATCGATTTTAATGAATATAATTCTGTAAATACGTATCTATTATAGTCGTGAATCATATTTTGATCAAGATACAACCTGACACTGGCCTGCAATTTGCAAAATTTCGAGTTTCGATGAAGCGCACTTTTTTCACTTTATGTTCTTTAGAGTTAGGTATTATATTAACAGTGTGCCCCATACCTACATTCAGTTATAGGTATATCATATAGTCGCAAGATGTACTCTTAGATAAGTAGGTACACAAAGCCTGAAGGCAGGTGGTTGCGCGACGTGCCGGCGCCCTATGTTTGCCCACCACTCTGCGGAACGCCAGCAAGACTTGCCGCCCTGGTACTTTAGGGGATGAACGCAAACATTCGCAAAGGGGAGAGAGGTTGCAAAAAAATAATTGAGATAACGGAAAGAAATTATATAAATTGAAGCAAGATGTTTTTGAAGTAGTAAAGACAAAGCAATTAGCTAGGTTATTAATATTTTTATTTATTTTAATAGTTTGTTTAGTAAAAGTTGATTCAGTGTATATATTATTATCCTCTTTAGTCATGCCAATAAAAAACCAAATGTAAGTACATCACAAATTTGTTTGAATCAAGGCAGTGCTGTAAAATTCGTAGTAAGTTCATCTACGAAATTTCGTAGACGTTTCGCGTAGCACTGGAACAATTTTAATATGGTTCGATTATTACGTACTAGCAGCGCCCCGCGTTAACACCCGCGTAAATTTCGATCCCGTGGGAATATCGGGATAAAAAGTATTCTATGTATTATGTATTCTATTCTATCCAGGAAATGGTCTATCTATGTGCGAATTTTCATCCAAACCTGTTCAACGCTTTACGCGTGATTGAGTAACAAATATGCAAACATCTTCACAAACTTTCACATTTATAATATTAGTAGGAAGTAGGATTTCATAAAGATAGACTTGTCAAAAATTAATCATTGTCCATTTGGCCAATAATTTGGGCGTATCGATCAGCGGTAAAATGGCGGTCGGCGAGGCCATTAAAATGTTTGTTCTATTAAAAGGGGCAATGGAAACAAACAAATTTCCGAGATTCCCTCTGTTTAGACACTACTCGAGGGTGGATGTGACGCCGAGCCAGAATAGGGGGGACTGTTGTCGATATAGCTCATTAATTGAGGTTATGATTTTTAGTTTATTATTTTATACCAGGAGAAAAGAAGTCTAGATGTGTTTTATCAAATCGTTGTCTGAAATTATTGAATGCGAATTTAAATTAAACAGTCTACAGATTTTTCAATTCTAAATTGGTGATAATTTCTACTCTTAAATTTCAAGTGGGCTAAAGCTGATTCTAACACAAATTGGTACTTACCTACATCGAAATACATAATGATAACAGCGAGCGAGTACAAAATTGGTACCTACTAAATCCTTTTTTCAATCAATCCCATTTAGTTTCTCTTATATCGAATCACTGTAGGTATAACATTTTTTGGTTACCTGAAAAACGTAGTAAAAAGCTATATAAAACGTAGTTTTACTTAATTAGGTTTCTCCAAAATTCCAATTAAAAATAACAGCCCACAACAATAGGCTACAGGCACCAGGCGCTCAGAAACACCAGCACGTCAAATTATGTTGTTAACAATACAGGGGGACTTTGTTCGGGATTCGAATAATTAATTCCATTTACCGGCGCGTGGCGCTAGATGGCGGACTCGTAGTAATTGTTCGACGTATTAGCGGCACACTCCCCGTATTAATGATAGTTGGTGCGTTTTTCTAATCTCAGGATGGTTGATGTTACATAAAGGTATTTATTTTGTTTGTATGAAGCGTTAAAAAAGATTAAAACGGGGAAAAAACATTTTTTAAATCAAGCATGTTCTTTTTTTAATTCGTTGCGCAGCCACAATATTGTCGCCAATGATACGTTTTTATTTGCCACACGAAGTAAAGCCATATTCCGTAAGGTAAAAGGCTTTCAAGCTCATTTCAAGTAAAAAAAAAACAATCATCGAAATATTATTTAAACAAACTAGCTGACCCAACTCAATACATACAATTGGTACAATGCTTTATGATTTAGTTATTTCTGCAATGTTCTAAACTGACTTACGATCACAATTTCCATCAAGAATTAAAGACATTACATTATTATAATAATAAGTCCTCATGACAACACATCTTTAACATAACACACCACAAGCTGCATTTACTGAGCTTCTGTCCGTAAATGTTGCAAAAACCAGCCAAAGAGCTGAGAAGAGAAATAACTCTAAAAAAAATAAAAATCATTTTATTATCAGGCAACTAAGGCCCATAGATAAAATACACAAATAAACTAATACATATTAAAAACCTTAAAACTATAATAATAATTATACCTACACATAACGTTGTCCGCGTCGTGTTTCACTGTGTGTGTATATACCGACTCCACAATCCACAATACATAGCAGCCACACATAACATATAATATACACACGGTGAGTAAGATCTAAGTTTCACGCGGTCCCGGTAACCGCAAGGCGTTGTCTCGTCACCGCAGCGCTCCGTCACACGCTCCGTGCACAGGGGTACGCAGACATTGTATGCTGGATACAGTGTTATTTTGTTGTTTTTGTTGTAATGTTTCATAGGATGGCTTTGGGCATGCCAGAACTATAATGGTGGGTGTCAATACGCATTATACGAGTATGTAGTCCCAAAACACTGAACACTTTTTAAGGCGTAATTTATAAATAACGTGCACAACAATATAGAAATATTATAATGGATTAGGGTTCCTTTAGAAAAAATGTAGTGCCGTTGCATTTAAGAGAACCTTCAGAGTCAAAACCTCCTTGAGAGACGCACTTAAGAACGTCCGGTGCACCTGTAGGGGCAGTCAGCTTCACTACCTACCAATCTTGTTGCACTGGCTAATCTCTTTACCACAGTATAAGCTACACTCGTGTAATTCGTGCCGTTACTAGAGAAAAGAAAACTCTTATTTTGTCACCTCTTCAACAATACTAACTAAAGCTGGTGACATTTCAGCGGGATTGTCCGAAAGGGTTACCGCTGGCCCGGAACATAAAGGGCTAAGGAAGGAACACGGGTGGGTTTTAGTCAGTAAGAGTCTGACACTCCCTTCCGCTTCATCCAGAGCGGGAGGGGTCATTTGATGATTTCCCATCCTAAAAAAAAGCTGGTGACGTTTATTTATTTATTTACTAGAAGCGCCCCGCGGATTCTCCCGCATAAGTGTCGATCCCGTAAGAATATCGGGATAAGAACTATCCTATGTCTTTCCCCGGGATGCAGTCTATCTTTCTGCAAAATTTTATCGAAATCCGTTTAGTGGTTTAGGCGTAAAAAGGTAACATACAGACAGAGTTACTTTCGAATTTATAATATTAGTAAGGATTTAGGGACAACAAACAGGTACTGACATTAAGTTGGAATTTAGGTTTATGCCTTCTCCGTCTCCTATCAGAATATACCTACTCATTAGTTAAAATACTGATTCATTAAACACCTACTTAAATAAAATGAATTATTATTTTCCTAGCCGTCCCCACAGTGTTGCTAGACAGAGCATGACAGTCGCAGTATAACGGGCGGTCACGGGACGTGGTCACTGTGGACACTCGGCCTGTCTGACCACACCCCACACACATCCGTGTACATAACATGTACTTAACAGTACCTACTCACTTCCTCTATTGTATGTATTCTTGGTGTTTATTCAGGAAAAACCAACGTTGAATAGCTTTTGATTCTCCTGTTATTTGTAAAAGATGTCTGAGACGAAAATTATCTGTGTTACTTCTGAAATAATAATACATATGACTTACAATGATAAGCAAATGTAAAGTACCGCCTATTTAATTATGTTGAATACGTTTTAAGGCTCCTTCAAACAGGCGCGACACGACACGCGACACAAAGGCACCGCAAGTCGCGCAACGGGCGGTGTCTTTGTGTCGCGCGCGATTCGCGTCGCGCGTCGCGCCTGTTTGCAGGAACCTTTAACAAAAATTTTAAAAAACCTACTTTAATACCTTTTCCGAAGACTTAAACGGTTATTTAGTCTAAAATTGCGTTAATGTCCTAAGTGTCATTGTGTAGTCATATCATTGTGACAACCATTTGTACAAAAGTACAAAATTTTAATTAATCTAGATACTTTACGAGTATCATTAATTTATCAGAGACAAATCTGCCATTCATGTATAGAACGAGATAATTGAGGTGAATTAATATCTACTTGCCTATACTGAAACTGAGATATCAGACAAGATCAAAACAATATTACTCTCTACATAAATGCCTTTCTCTAACGTTTTTGATTGACACGAATAACAATAGTTATGTTTTCACCTACTTTCTTTCTCTCTCAAAAGATAAAAGGATATCGCCACCACTTGTCTATTAAAACAAAAATAACGAAGACCGTGATTGCTTGTCTTGAGAAAAAAACTAGCAAGCGTACCAACAGTTCAAAAGCCTCTTTCATCCCCGACCGGGAGCGGAAAGCTTGTACCGTCAAATAAAAAAAAAACACGCTGTATATCAAGTTACCGTACATCTGGCCGCCTGGCGAAAAAGCACGATTTTATGAAAGGAAATTGTATTTGGAACATTTCTTAGAGTTCATGAGTTCTTAGTACTTTCTTTTGTATTTATTATTCTTCTGTCATTTTTTCTATTGGCTTTTTTATAATTATGAATTTTCACTCCACTTGAAAAAAACATACCTAATAATGACTGACTAACGTAATTGGGAAATTGTAACGATAGATAATACCTACTTTCCGTAGTTTGCATCATGCACATCATCAAAATTAAGTAAGTATGCCTTTTGTAACACAATCAGATAAGGAGAATAAAAGTGGAAAAAAAATAAGACTTCTCGCGTCAACCTCTTTAATCATTTTTGCACATGAAAGTCATCTCAGTTTAATTTTATAACTGTCCATTTAACGCTCTTGTCAATTCTGGAGGCGTTACAATAAACTATACTGACAATGTTGTTGAAATAATCGTAAAGTTTATGTTATGTCGGCAGTTCGGCACCCACGCGGAATGGAGTTGTCATTCGCTGCTACAATGTTGTGTATGTAGGTGAATTTTTATTGAAGAACTATTTATATACAAGTTGTACATTACCTACACACAATAATGCAATAACTATATTGCTATAAGAATCATTTGGCGCTCGAATGCCGTTGAGAGAGGGGCGCTGATGGTATTTATGCAATTGTTTTGTGAAATGTATTGAATAAACAAAATGAGGAGCATTAGTTTCAATTTTGGCCACGCGCCAAAAGAACCCTGTAGCGCTATAAACAGAATTGATTTGTCCGCAAACTATGACGTTTTGTCAAAATCAATTCAATGATTTAGTTACACTGGATTAAAACTTTTATTGGATGCATTACACCCACTATTTAGCCAACCAAAATATTCGCAAAAATAGTGGGTGCAATTATTGCTGACCTCGAAATGATTTTGCATTTTCGCATCGTCTACCGCTCTTAATGCAGATGCCCGGGAAATCATGGGCCACGTCCTGTTTTCTTGTAGATTTTTCAAACATTTAGTTAAAACTCAAAACTCGGACACAAAACTGGACACAAAACTCGCTCAAAACTCGGACAAAACTCGGACTCAAAACTCGGACACAAAACTCGCTTAAAGCCAAGCAATGGACGACAGACCATTGACTTATATTACTAAATCATTGCGACAGACGCTAACCGTGCCCGAGTTCCGGATTCATCCCCCTCATGCGTAGCAAAACATTAGAATATCTAAACACAAAGTACCAGGGCGACATAAGTTCGTAGGAAGAAACCTCGCGCTCCCACAGGAGCAGTCACGTGACCCTTTCATTAAATCCTTGACAGGTGATTTGGCTTCCAAACTGCATGACGTCTAAAAATTATAAATTCTCTCAGCTTTGATCAACCTCAATTTTACGTCTTAAGTATTAGTAAATATGGTTGAATTTTGGAGGTCGGTTGTCATGTTAAAGGGTAAGTAATATTAAAAATGGGTGTGTATTGTTTGGTAGCAACAAAGGAGATGTGTCGAGAGGCACGTGACTTCGACCATTATATGGGAAAAGTTCATAATGAATGAGAAAATTTTTGTCGTTAGTTTAGTAAGGATTAAGGAAAGTTTTCGAGGGTGTTTTAAAGGATATTTTGACAAAAGTAGTTAAATAGGAAATGTGATGTTTCCCCTGTCTCTTTTGTAAATATCGAAAAGGATTAAAATTAAGCTGAATACTACTCATTTTCGTACTAATATAAATATTTCAATT
Source organism: Luperina testacea (assembly GCA_927399505.1). Classification (NCBI taxonomy): domain Eukaryota; kingdom Metazoa; phylum Arthropoda; class Insecta; order Lepidoptera; family Noctuidae; genus Luperina; species Luperina testacea. Next base: position 5,113,577 of record OV656777.1, on the reverse strand, counting down.
AGAATCAATATTAATTTCAAAAGTTCAACAATATACATTGCGTTATTTATGTTGTTGAAAATGTTTCATTTTTGAACATTAGAAGCAATGGATTAGCAATATACTTCAAAATAATTCAGATTGTGATTCATAGTGTGTTATTACGCAATTAGGATACAGGGTGGTGGCAAGGACATCGACGCGCAAGTTGTTACCCTGGCTTCATACCCTACCCTGGATTTTGACGTTCAAAAGTGCCTTTAAGGTGTATTTGAAATAAACGATTTGACATTGACTTTCAGTACATGATTCTGAACTTTAGCTGTTCTCTGTGATAAAATAGGTGTTCCATACATTTCGAATACGTGTTTTTATTGCACTTTTCTATGAAACAGTAGTTTTATTTTTTGATAACTGTCGAAAAATTTCTTCGCTGGGGAATCATATGCTAAAAAGTCTAGAATCATGTGCTGAATTCCTGGTTACCGATGCCACCCTGTTTATTAGTCAATTTATTAAAGGTGTTGATGTTTTTATTTGTTTATCCTTTTGAACATCAAATCGAAATCTACCGTATAAAATAATTTGAAAACTCTTTCTTAGCTCTATGAGATAAAGAAACATTACTAGGAGCACAGAAAGTCAGAATAGTAATAACTTAGTAGTCCTCAAGTAAGTTTAAGAATAAAATGACGCCCGGTTTCTTCGAAATCCAAATATAGACACAAGTCAGCTCTCCAACATATCAGTAGGTATAATTAGTGCTTGCCACCGCCAATTGCCCGGTGTATTGGCAAATATTTGTCGCCAATACTTACTGAGAAGATAAATGTTTTGGTTTGAGAAATAACAAAGGATTTTAAGCTTGGTTAAGGAGTAAGTTCAGGGGTAAGCGAAGAGTCTTTTTAAAGAGTAATTAATGTACTTAGTAAAAGTTATGTTACGTTTTATAACATATACATATAACATTTCGACAGTAGTTATGTTTAAACAGGGCGAGCATTTTGCCATCAATCGGTCACAAATCCAGGCTGCTACTGAGATATTCCAGTTGGAAAAAAACTTTTAAAGGCTCCTTCCTGCAAACAGGCGCGACACGAGACGCGAATCGCGCGCGACACAAAGACACCGCTCGTTGCGCGACTTGCGGTGCCTTTGTGTCGCGCGCGATTTTATCGCGTGTCGCGCCTTAATGCTAAATAGTAAAATGCTACCTATCTATAGGTACTACGTCATATTTCCCGCTCTACATTTTCCTGTTTAAGAACCAAAACACTGAAATAAATTGGTCAGGTTCCTTCTGACTATTTCTTCACCAATTTCTCTTCTGTTCAAATCCCTAACATCATGTCTAGCAACGTTTAGCAAGGCATGACCACTTCAATTTCTACACCAAGGGCTGATTTTTCCATCGCCAGAAAACTTTTATTCGAGGAATAAAATTGACGTTTGACAGTTTTTGTATGAACTAACTGTCAAAATTTCTTATTCCTCGAATAAAGATAACAGATGATTTAAAAATCAGCCCTAAGAAGGATAAACTCGTCTTTTTACTTATCTTACGGCTGATTTTTCAATCGACAGATAATTTTTATTCTTGGAATAAAATTGACGTCTGACAGTTATTGTATGGAATAAATGTCTAAAATTCAAAATTATTCCTCGCATAAAATTATCTGGCGTCGGTAAAATCAGCCCTTAAAAAAAACTTAAATTTAAGTTTTTTTTTTTATTTTGTTCATACATTTAATATCGCGCCAAAGAAATCTATAGACAATCTGTCATTTTGTCTTTCGTTTCATTCTTCTGCTTACTTAGTTCTACGTTGCTCATGCTACGCATTCAAATATTTTCCTATTGCTTCACCAAAACTTCCCGACACGTAGGTAGTACCAACATCACGTGACATAAAAATAACAAAAGCTTTAATAAAACACGGTTGATAATGTCACGTAGCTAGTACACACGACGAAATATCAAGCTATACATTTTAAGTTTTACCTGATCTCGCATTATATAATAGGCTTTCCGTACAATGAGGAGTCAGCTTATACTGGAAATGTGCATATAACTTGATTTATGACGTCGTGTGTACGTAGTACCGACGGGTGTCGGTTCACCGGCTTGTAACTTGATAGATTACCTATGTGTTTAGCATCGTGAGTATCATAACCTAGAGATGAGGTGCGTTCCACTCGATAAAATGAGCTACTGATTAGTCTGTAGATGTATGTAACTGCAGTGCTATTCTGTAAAAATCTCACCGTAAAAACTTAGATGAAGTGAGCGTGGAGTGAGCTGTCAATGGTGTCAATTCCTAGCAAGAACAAACTCACTTCACCTAAGTTTTCACCGTGAGATTTTTCCAGAATCGACCGGCTGCGCAGGATAGTTAGTGGTTGGTGGAATTATCTAATAAAACTTTTGATTTTAGATTACAAACCAAACTTTGACAGACAAGAAAAAGGCAATAAAAAAGAAAAGAATAACATTCAAATAAAAAATATAAAAATCTTTTAAAAAAAAGATTTAAATCTTTTTTTTAAAAGATTTTTATATTTTTTCCACTAAAAGCCAGAGTTTGCAATTTGAGCTTCAATATCATCAGGAATGTACCGGAATGGGCGGTCATGGACGTGTGGTACATACGACAGCGGCTCCCATGACATCATCTTCTGTCATCAGAAGACAGCCGCCACGCAACCATCGACACGAACGCTCTGCTAGAGTGACTGTCACCAGCCAGTGTCACTCTTATCCGACCTTTTCGGTGATAACAGTAACTTCGTAACAAAACTGGATGGCGCCACTTGCTGCACCATCATAATCACACTATCACACTAATATTATAAAGGCGAAAATTTGAGTGTGTTTGTTACTTCTTCACGCGCAAACGGCTGGACGGATTTTGATGAAACTTTACAGTAATATAGCTTATACATCAGAATAACACATAGGATAGTTTTTATCCCGATATTCCCACGGCATCGAGACTTATGCAGGTGAAACCGCGGGGCGCAACTAGTATTATGCATAGGGTCAAAACAGCTATGTTAGTATTTCGAATAAGTTACCTTGGTAAATTAGAACGATGAGTGCATACAACCCGAATCTCTTCAAAGTAAGAGTGTACAGGCTTCTTCTGGCTAAGCTCACTCCATCGTAGACTTTGTCTTTGTCACCTCTTTCATAGACTAAAGTCAAGAGCAAACCCATTTCAAATAAAAAAAAACAGTGGCACTCCGGAGTGCCGACAGAAGTAAAAACTTGAACAATTACGTGTGTATTTTGTGAATCGTCTTATAAACAAAACACGCGCGGTACCGGCTACGGCCATCCGTCTTACGAATTTTCGATCAGGTCACGTGTCCTGACGCGAGTTTAACATTTTTTACCCATTACAAAAAAAGTGTACAACGCCGCTAAAGAAGTTTTCACTTCAAAAATAAAAAAAGATGTGCCGTGCGTGGGAAATATAGAAGGTTTGAAACACTAGAAGTCGTTTTCAGTCGTAGTCAATGTTGGCGTCACACACACACTTTTCTCGGGAGGAGTAATTTCTATTCAAATGTGGGTTTCTACTTGAAAAGTATCATTTTCAAGAACACATTCAGTTTACTATGTCATTTATGATTATACTAAACTCTGATTTTTAATTTGCTTGACTAAAATGGAACTTTATGAATTAGCGATAAATTTGAAAATCTATTAAAGAAATTTGACAGATTGTAGTAGTTTGCTGTGCTGGCGTCTGTACCTACCATGTTTTCATGTGAATAAAAATATTCTATTCTATCAAGTGATAATTATTTATCTGACTGCGATAACCATGTCCTTCTCAATTTCCAATTGTTTACCTCATCTACTCTACTCTCGAAATTGCTGTATGATATTCATGTGAATAACAAGGGTTCCGTCTGAGTCTGAAACTAGTCTGACTATGGCAAACCTCTCAGGGACAAGCTGGTACAAATTTGTTCCACTTGTGGTACACAATGTGTACCACTTCTACCAGCTTCATCATTGAAGTTAAAAACATAATAAGTAATATTCTTTCTAATCATAATTTCTAAGCAAAACTAATCATCCATCTAACAAAAGTACCAGGATCACATGAACGCCGAGGTAGTCTCCCAATCCAATATTATTTCAATACATTTCCCCAAATGTTCCCCGCCATTGTTCTAACTTTAATCTGTTTGCTCGCGTGTTTGCGGTCGCCGCTCAAGTCCGGTTCAGTCAATATTATCGCGATCGACTTAGCTTTGTGTCTTTGATTCTGAGTGTTACCGGTTATGGGGAGTTAAGATGGCGCTTTTGACAGAACTGCAGACGATAATAATCATTTCGAAATCTATTACAACAATAAATGTAGTATGTACATATCTACGTAGGCCAGTTTTCATCCGTGTGATTGTCTGTGAAATTCTTCAGAAATTCTTTCGATAGTAAGAGAAGGTGTTTTGCATTTTTGACAATTATAAAAGCAGTGTTAAAGTGTGTTGAGTGTAAAGGCCGTTCTCGTCGTTCACTTTCATCCTGTCATCAGGAAAATGGTCACACTTACACGTTTTCCTATTTTATTTTAACATCTTTAATTTTTACAAAATCCTTTCCTGTGACTATCTGGACAGAAAGAACTGTTTACTGATTTTGGTTGAAAAACCTTTTGACCATACATGTTTATTTACTTATCAACTCACTGCTCGTTTTCCAGCACCATCTTAGCGGCCCCAAAAAGCCCAATGTTCATCTGAAGTACGTGTACTTTATGTTTTGTTTGTCGGCTGCACCAAACTGATGATGTTTGTCAAACGCATTGTTGGCATAAGTGGTAGTGAACCGTGCACATTACATTACTGTTGACTTTGAGTGTTTATGTATTCCTGGTACTCATCATTACTTCGTTAATGAAGAAAATATATATTTTTTTAAAGGAAGCTAAGTTCTTCTTTGACAACTATTGCTTTATGAATTTTATTCCACTGGCATGGATATGTTGTGCGATATGTTTTTTCTCCGGTCTTCCTTGAACTTTTTTAGAGATTTTCCTTGAAAAAAAAAATGTTAAAATTTTGGTAGAAAAACTTACCAAACACATAATCAGCCTATAATCTTCCCACTGCACTGCTGGGTGGGACACAGGCCTATTTTCTCTGTGAGACGGAGAAGTCAGTAATCCATCCCGCAGGTCCAGTATGGGTTGGTAGACGTCACATGTCTTCGAATTTTTGTTTCCTGAATACTGGTATTCAGCTGCATCCGGTTAGACTGAAAGCCGACCCTAACATAGTTGGGAAAAGGCTAGGCAGATGATGATGGTGATGCCAGTTTCCTCACGTTGTTATATAATAATTAATTTGATTAATATTGCATGAAACGTGGGTACCTACCTCATTTGCCGCTGGAAGCCATAAACGTTTTATGTAACTTCATTAAAAAAAAATTGGGCAATTTTTGCTCTACAGTGTATTTTAATACTGTATAAAACTAAAAGTCGTTATTTTTATCAAACAATTAGAAATTACGTTATTTCCTTCCAACAAACGAAAAAACTTTATCGAACAAAAAATAAAAACAAAAGGCGGTAAAATTATTTTAAGCTTTTTATTTACTTCACAAGATGGGGGAGGTGCTTCCTAAAAGGTTTCCGCGTCGGTGTACATTTTCCGTTTGTTTATAACTTTTCCCCTACCCACCCTGGCGGAAGGGTTGTGAAGCCGCGCAAGTGTGGCTCGCCCTTTATTTTTGTAAACATTGGTAATTTTTAAACATTTTTTTTTTGTTTTACAAAGGAGGTTCGAGTTTCAGAAGTTCTTTTTTGTACGGTTTTTTATAGAGACGGTTTGTTAGGTAAGTTGTTTAAAAGTTGGTAATTGTTTCTAAAATAGCCGAGTTTAATCATTTTTCTTTTATTTTCTTTCATATGATGGGGCTTCGTTATACAATTTTCGTGGTTATTGTTTACTTAATGTAAATATTTTTTTACTTAATAAGTTTTAAACTATTTCTGAAAATACTTAATTGCCAAGTTATAAACACTTACCTCTCCTTTTCTCTCAGAGCTGATTTTTCAATCGACAGATAACTCTTATTCGTAGAATAAAATTGACATCTGACAGTTTTTGTATGGAAGAACTGAAAAAATTCAAAATGATTCCTCCGATAAAGTTATCCTTATCTGGCGTTGGAAAATCATTCCATCCCATTCTAAAACCAACAATTTTTTTTTAATTCCCATTACATCATGTCATTCAAAATCAAAGGCACTTTTAAGAGTACATTACAAACAATTACACCATTTAAAGACACTTATTCAGAAGAAAGTGTAACCCAATCACTTTCAATTGGATCTCGTGTGTCACCCGATCCACACACACAAAGGTGCACTCGCCTGCGAATAAACAATAATTGCAGCAACTAAACGCATTCCAATATGGCGCCGTAATGTTGGCGCCAAAAAAAACAATTAGTTTAACCTTTATACAATTAGAAAATGGTACAGGCAAAGAATAGATTAAGTACTCTTTAATATGTACCTACACCATATAAATTACTGATATAAATGTATAATTAAATAAAAAAAATTACAAGCGGTGACATACTAGGCGGCCCTATCACTAAAAGCGACAGGCTAGTCATTGGTATAAAACAGGGTAAATCGGTTAATGATCTGAAGGTCAATTCTCGTAATTAAAAACGTTCAAAATCTAGTCGCAGTCCCATCTCGGCGACAAACAAATGTCAAGAACTTGTCAAAAATGTAGGTATAGAATCCTAAGACCAGCTATTGGCCAATAGATAGTTTATAAAGACTGGATGCGTAAGGCGGAGGAACAGGTGTTGTGGCGCAACTTGTATTGAACTACGATTGGCAGAGTCTCTATCTATCTATCAACGTGAAAAAACAATCACCAAAAAAAAATTACAATTTCAACAATTGTCACCAATTTTACCTATAATTCATCAGGATTTCCATCCGTATCATTGCTGTTCAACAATAAAATCTACTTCATACACTCCTTGAAGAAGAAAGTGTAACTCAAGCACTTCCATACGACACCTGATACAAGGCACAAGCACAAAGAATCACTCGCCCGCGATACACAATAATTGCAGCTACTAAACGTACTCCAAAATGGCCGCCTATTGTAGTTGGCGCCAAATCCTTGCGTCAATTACGCTTTTCTGCTCAAAATAATGTCTTTTTTCTAATTTCTGCAACATTAAATTCGTAAATGTCCTTTTCGATTTCGTTTGTGTTTCACTTTTTGCGTTTTGTATTTGAAATGAAGATTTTAAGATAGTACGCAATGGTGTATAATGCAAATTATTAGGTTGACATATTTTGAAATGAAGACCACGTTCCAAAGACCATTTTTTTAAATGTCGGTCTTGTATTGTTCGAATGCTTTTGCTTTCCAGACAAGTTGTGTAACTAAATTCTTCTAACCAAGCCCTTTTCTAGGATATACGACTGTCGAATTCCTAGTTCACAATCAGGTCAAATCAGTTTGATGGTCTATACTGTGAGAGCTCTTGCGAGCTCTCCGTGCCGGGATGAGTAAATTAAACAAACAGTTTGTTATAAATAACATCCATAATAAAAATTATTTCTAGAATGGATTTACGTTTTTACATTATTTTATAATTATATATTTTCATCGTGTCTTCTATCTTCCCGCATCTCAGCTGGACATACCCCTACTTCTTTTTTATTTTAATCATAAACTAAATTTTGTCTTGTTTTTCTTGCCCATAACTTTACACTGACTCGCGGAGATTGAATGTAAGCACTAAATAGGTTATAATCTCTATGGTACCACACCCTTAAAGACCACACCTTATGATACATGCTGGTATAACAGCGGCTTGGAAATATGCAGAAAAAGCTTCTAACACCCACTTAATTTCATGAACCCACCAGAGAATACAAACGCCTCATCTCATTTCTAATCCATAACATGACCACGAAACAAGATAATCCCTTAAAATAAAACCAACCCCCGGCCCTAAAATAATTGACTCCAGCAACCCTCAAATGTCATTACCGAAAATGCGCATCAAAAAAGCTGCGTGGGGTACAATCTACCCCTATATTATAATTGTATTCAGGCATATTGGCCGCGTTACTGGCTGCTCACATAATTCTGGTGTAATTTGATATTTTATTAGTGAGCATTGTTTAAACAATTGCGTAAGTGATTGTTAGGGCCGTAGGGATCTGCACCTTGCAGGGTGAGGGTTATGTTGAAGGGAGGCAGGCAGGCCGGGATGTGTGTGTTTTTTTTTTGTCTCTTTACGCAGTTTTTTTTTTCAGCGTGTCTTTTGTTGTGCTTTTATCTTAAAGTATGAGAAAATCTTTGGAATGTTGTACGTCACACGTTACGCGTTTTTGTCAATCTTAAAAATTTTACTCACACTATCGTATTTGAGGAGTAGTCCTCGTTTTGTTGTTCAATTGTTTATTTTACCTATATTACGAACTCGTAATTTTTATAAGGTATTACCTGCCTTCTTCTACTTCAAACTTATTAGAAGCTATAAAATACATTGTGAGTGTGACGAAAATGGCAACGACATTGCTATTTTTGCAAATAAAAATGAACCAACCTAGTAAGGACTCATTCAGTGAGAGTGAGATCCAAAGATATCTATCAAATGTTTTACTGACGCCGTGTCGTCTCACGAAGTGAACGTATCATATTCCAAAATTTGTGTGTGAGGTTACCTGTCATTTTTACGTTCTTTATGGTCACATTTTATGTAGCAATAATAATATGTGGAATACACATAGCGTTGCACAAGGTTAGGCTTTTGAAATATTGATGGCAGTGGTCGAAAACCTAGCAAATTGTCGTGGTTCGACTAAAGAGAGATTTTCATTTGGAGTACAGAATCTCCGGCAGGTGTAGATGTAGACTTTATGTTGGACTTGATCCAAAATATATCACAACATAACACTCTAAATTTAATGGAAAGGCCATACCACCCGGACTGGTAGTCCACGTATTGGAGTAAATAAAGCAGTCTCCCCCAGCAGTGGGAGGAGTCGGAATAGAGCCCTAACTGAAAACTCTTACTACGGATTACTATCTAGTCCATGAACTCCCTAGTTCCCAACTTCAACATCCCACATAACACCATCCACAATCTATCGAGTATCGAGCGGCATACGTTGCGCGTCGGGGGTGCGCGGGGCGCGGGTGGCGCGGGGAAGGGAGGGTGGGCTGGTGGCTATCGAGTTACACCTCCTGCCCATGCTCTCCTGGTTGTCTGACGGCTTAGATCGTTTTAGACTCGCTTGAAATACGGGATGCGTTGCGCTGCGGTTGTTAATAGAGCGGGGCATTCGTTAGTACGGATCGAAGTGTTATTTTTTCTTGCAGATTTAAATGGAGAGCTGTTTCTTTACACCCGGTTTCTGAATTGAGAATTTGAAGTTATAAAAACTTGTCAATAATATAATGTTCCCACTGCTGGGACACGGGCTTACACAAGTTTTGTTATACTTTTTTAATGTTTGTTTGTAAGGTGTCTATGCGCCATTGTAGCTTGAAATAAATGTTTTATTTATTATTTTATTTTAAAAGTTTTGACCTCATTGACCTTTGCTGGAAATTGATCCGCAACAAAGTCCAGAGTTCGTTCTGTATGGCAATGTGTATACAGTAACGACAGCAAAGGCAAGGAATTTATCATAGATAGGAGACAGAATTCTGGTTCAGCCAATGTTACTTTAATATGTTTCTACATAATGATTGTACGTAAGAGAAAAATAATTGCAATAGGTAATTGAGCACCTTATAGCAAGAATGCTAATTTAATTTCAAGCTCCAATCCCAAAAACAAAAATTCCAACATGGCGCCGACGGCAAATATTTATCTCTAACCTGTCACAAATAATACCAAATACCCGTAAAACATGTCCGAACACTAACAATAAATGCTTTAGTTAATACTTTGGTTAACAAATAAATCAAATAAAAACTTTTTACAGTAATCCTCTTTGGGTACCTACTCGAGACACGAGCGCAAGTCGGATAGACGCCTGAGTAAAATGGCGCCAAAATGTGCAAACTTTTTTTTTAAGTCTGGTGCAATTATATTTGCGAAGGCATCTTGAGATAGTAAACATAGGTAAGGTTTTTTCTACTTCTGTAATTAAATGGGATTAGAATCATCACACGTTGTTTTCAGAATTTTAAAGCACTGGTGGCTCAGTGGGAACGGCCCGACGGCCGCGACTTACGAGTCATAAGTTCGCACCCAAACAGGTGCTGTTTTTGTTGTGTATTTTATTTCATCACCACTGACCACTGCTCTCAAAACGGTGAAGGAAAACAACGTGAGGAAACCTGCATGTCCTAGAACCAAAAATTCGAAGATATGTATGTGACATCTACGGCCCACTCCCTCTCGAAGTGGCCTGTGTACCAGCAGTGGGAACATTATAGGCTGAATACCTATAGTGACATCGTCTCGTAATCACGTTAGAAATCTTTACTAATATTATAAAGAGGTAAAGTTTGCCAGGTCGTGAGGTTACCCACGACCCACGACCTGACAAACTCCTCTTTATCTCTGGAACTACCAGTCGGATTTGAAAAATTCTTTTTACATTTGATAGCCCAATTCTCGAGGAAGGCTATAGGCTATTTAACATCACGCTATGTCTTTTAGGAGCCGAGCGAAAAGAATAAAAGTCAGAAAGAACGCTAAGTGAAAACGAAGTGATAGCGCGGACAGGTGATGCGATGCGACGCGGTGGGTCGGGGGAATAAGAAATTACACGCGGACGAAGTCGCGGGCAGAAGCTAGTTAAGTATAAAAACGCCGAATAGCTCTTACGAAGGAGGAAATATAAGCCAAGTCAGCAAGATTGGTACCTGGTGTGGCTGGCTCTCGTACTATAAAGACTTCTTCAAACAGGTGCGACACGACACGCGACACAAAGGCAATGCAAGTCGCGCAACAAGCGACGCCTTTGTGTCGCGTGCGATTATATCGCGTGTCGCGCCTGTTTGTAGGATCCTTAAAAGTATTTTCGTATGTACTATCTAGGAATAAGTGTAATTAGTTATATTATATATTAGCACCAATTAGAAATACGAGAATTAGTAGGTACCTATGCAAATTAATATTAATTTCGCGGTATTCGCTTATTGTTAATTACTATTGATTAGCGACCTATAGATGGGTCTTTATTAATGTAATTATCTAATAGACACACAATAATGTTATTTAGGAATTAGAAAAATTCTTCGAAATAAACTTACTAGCTTATGATATATCCACGTTATTAGGAAATAATCCAAAAAATACTTCATTATTTAAGTATTTTTGACGAAGTAACTTTCAACGAAAACACAAAAATTGCCAACACAAAAAAAAACAATTCCACAACTTTTTAATTTTATTTTTTAATCGGCTACGGCAACTCGCATTCTGCCTCATTGGGTCCCTGACGAGGTCTGACGTAAAGCAAGGAGCTGGCTACATTGGCGACCACACAACCACGGGATATCATGAAATATTAACCGAAATCCAATTTTATGGTGCTGTATTGTTGTCTAGCCATGTGTAATGTGTGGATGTTGCTTGTTTTTTGTTTATTTACGCAATTACGATTGGAAAAGCAGATGTTTGTGGGTGTTCTGTAGATTATGGACGATTATGATTTATTTTGGTTGTGAAACCATGGAGGTTGGTCAAGGTGTGATCATTATTACCTACTTACATTTTTTTTTACCAATTTTATTCGGATGAATCAACATTGTACCTAATTTTTTTGCAAATTTTTTCATGTTTGACACAGTTTATAAAAGGTTGCAAAAATTGTTGTAAATTATATACAATGTGTGCGATGGATTGGAGGGATGTAAACTCGACAAGACACTTGTTTCTTCACTATGGAGAAGGACAAACCATGCTAGAAGTAGGTACTCAAATAAAAAACAGCGGCACTCCGGGAGTGCCTACAGAAGTGAAAACAGAACACAAACAGAATACTTTGCCATCACTCACTGACATATCGGATATACATTAAAACCGAGTACATCCCGAGGACTAATCGTCTTATAAACAAAACACGCGCGGTGTCGCTTACGGTGACAGTGGCGCGAGTTCAATGATTTTTCCCATCTCAAAAATTCCCATCACGCCTGAAGAAGTTTTCACTTCAAAAATACCATATTCCATTATCGATGGTAGCGAGTAGCTAGTACTGAAGACTACTGTGCCTTTTTACCTGTACCTACCTAATAACTTAGGTAAGGTTTTTAGAAGAAAACTTATAAGTCCAAAAACAGACTCTAATGTGTCGAATAGTCATCACAAAAAGGTTTCATTTCTTTAACAACTGTTCAAAAACAGTTTTTAAAACATTACTCATGCCATAAACACTTTCATCTGAAAAAAAGTATCCTTATAATAATATCTCTTCTCAATCTTATCACAACAAACGAATCGTTCTTTCACTGGCGGTATTAAGTCTCATTACCATCCATTGCTTCTTTTGTACACAACAGTGACAACAAACTACATAAAGACTCGTCAATGGAAATCAAAAAAGATAAAACACATTGATAAAATCTATTGACAATAAAAATCAAGATCATTGTCCTTTCATCTCCATCCTCTGATCCTCTTTAAGCGGATAGGGGATGGATAAAAGCGAAAACTGTCCCATTGTCATCCCCATAATGTTTGTTGTGTACTAGGATATAAGCAGAGAAGCGAGAAATTGGTTTAAAAACGTAACGAGTAGCGATTAGGTTTAAAAGCGTAACGAATAACGCCGCCTTTTAGAGCGATGCCGTCGGATAAAGCTGTTTTGACGAACTAAAACATAGGCAATTAATGATTCAAATGTTTTGATATCACGTTGTTATCTAAATATGTATCTTAATAAATATGATGTTAAACTATCAATCATAATGTTTATTTATAAATTTTGGGAAAATTCAAATGTAAAAAAGTTTAGAAGACTTTTGAAAAAAGAACTTTGATTCATTTTAAAACTAAGTAGAGTAGGTAAGTGTAGAGTTTTTCGCCCATTTTTCTCAATAACAAACAATTCAAAAGTTTTTTTTCCTACAAATCGACAACTATAGATATTTCAAACCGCGCTATATGAAAAATAAGCTCCTGAAAGTTTTGGAGAACTGAAAGATTTTAACATCTACGTTTTCCATAACTAACAAAGTACGTTTTCAAAAAATGACTTTATCTTGTCTGCGAAAACTAAATTTTTATTGAATACTTACTTAAATGAAACAATGCATGGTTTTTTTGCCTGACTGTGTCTGGATTAAGTGCGGTGCGGCGCCACACTGCAAATATTTTTTCTTTCTGTCCTAAAATAACACGGCGGAGAGAGTTTGAGATATAATTATTGTTAGTTTTATAATAATATCTTTGTGGTTGGTTAGGTTTTTGAGTAACATAAGAAACAATGAATCAGTACGTAATATCCTTCAAAATGATTCAGATTGTGATTGAAAGTGTGGTACGCAATAAAATTAGGGTGTGATGGTTGATAAATGTGTCTGCTCAACAACGTAAATAACGCAATGAATGTTGTTGTACAGTACCCGGCGATAAATATTGCACATCGACCTTTGGAAATTGGTGTATTTTATACAAAGAATAAAAATACTTATCAAAAGAAGCAAAATAATCATAATTGTTTTAACAGCTCCTAATAGATACCGGACTGTTTGTAGGTATTTCGTGCGACATAGATAACGCTCTACGAAGCCGAAATTAGCCGACTGTCTCTTTCCAAAGGTCGATGTGCAATATTTATCGCCGGGTACTGTAGAACTGTCAAAATGAAGCCCATTGCTACTGTTAGTGTGTTATGCAATTACCCCGCCGGTACGGTTAGCGTGCCAAGCGTTAACAGTACCTAAGTAGGTATTTTAAAGCGATGCACAATGTCAAATAATACTCTCCCAAAATTTGTATGTTTTTCCATACAAATATCGACCACCAAATATCTCAACCACAGACAGATTGGAGGTTAGCGTGCCAAGCGTTAACACTACCTACCTAAGTAGGTATTTTAAAGCGATGCACATTGTCAAATAATACTCTCCCGAAATTTGTATGGAAAAAATATCGACTAGTGGCACTTTAAGAAGGTGGTTAAGACAGATTGGAGGTTAGCGTGCCAAGCGTTAACAGTACCTAAGTAGGTATTTTAAAGCGATGCACAATGTCAAATAATACTCTCCCGATGTTTCTATGGAAAAAATATCGACTAGTGGCACTTCAAGAAGGTGGTTGAGACAGATCGGAGGTTAGCGTGCCAAGCGTTAACGTACCTAAGTAGGTATTTTAAAGCGATGCACAATGTCAAATAATACTCTCCCGAAATTTGTGTGGAAAAAATATCGACTTGTGGCACTATAAGAAGGTGGTTGAGACAGATTGGAGGTTAGCGTGCCAAGCGTTAACAGTACCTAAGTAGGTATTTTAAAGCGATGCGCAGTGTCAAAGAATATATACTCTCCCGAAGTTTGTATGGAAACAATGTCGACTAGTGGCACTTTAAGAAGGTAGCTGGGTCAGATTGGATGCGGAAGACGGAGGACAGGGTGTTATGACGCAACCTGGGAGAAGCTTATGTCCAGCAGTGGACTGCGGTAGAATTGATTGATCGAATTATAAACATTTTCTCACAAAAATCCGACCCTGGAGTGCGATTCTGTAACCATCTCACCGTGAAAACTTAGGTGAAGTGAGCGTGGAGTGAGCTGTCAACAGTGTCAATTCCTAGCAAAAACAAACTCACTTCACCTAAGTTTTCACGGTGAGATTTTTACAGAATCGACCGGCTGCTCTCCCTAATCATCCCGACACTCAAAACCTAGGCATACTCAATTACCTACTTTGGTACCTACCTAGGTTGAAAACAAGAGATGCTATCAGCTAATGAGACGTATGTTATTAGTCTGCACGACACCCGACACGCGCGCCGTCGTAATTAATTAATGAGGACTGCTTGCCTACTTAATGAAAGACTTAATGATCTAATAGTAGGTGGGCAGGGAGGTAGGTTTGGGTATCAAGTTTGATAGGTGAGGCTTCATTACGGGAAGATTATGATTAAGTTTTCAGTAGGCACAGTTGGGTACTTACGTACAGCCAGCAACAAAACTCGATTGACACTTCAGTTTTTTAGGCTTCCGTACCTACCTAAAAGGCAAAAACGGGACCCTATTACTAAGACTCTATTACGTCTATACGTCTGTCACCAGGCTGTATCTCATGAACCGTAATAGCTAGACAATTGAAATTTTCACAGATTCTGTATTTCTGTTGCCGCTATAACAACAAGTAGGTACTAAAAACAGAATAAAATAAATATTTAATATTTAAATATTTAATACAACAAACGTGTATTTTTCGGCGTTTTTGTCTTGTGGTACGGAACCCTTCGTGTGCGAGTCCGACTCGCACTTAGCTAGTTTTTTAAATACTCTACACAATTTATTTAAGAAAATTCTTTAGAAAAAGCATTAAAAAAGTTTAAATGTTTTTTGAACCTGCATTAAACAATTGTTTGGATTTCATCCCGATTCAATATCAGTGCGAGTTTGGTAAATTCCTGGCCGCCACAGTCGAGTCCAGAATCCTCAGGAATCTCATCCTATACCAAGGCAGATTGATTATGATGTGGGCTAGAATTCGCCTGGGTGGAAGAACGAACCTCGTTTTGATAAGAGGCAATTTAAATGCCGAACAATACTGTGACGAGATCGTGCAACCTAAGACCTTTTAGGTACCGATAGCGGTACGGCCAAGATTTCATGTTCATGCATGATAATGTGCGTGCACACACGGCCAGGCAGGTGATGAATGTGCACTGCGAGAACAATGTCACGCTATTAGAGTGGTCTGCACAGTCCGCTGATTTCAATCCCATAGAGCATGCGTGGGATTTGCTCAGAAGAAGAGCGTGCAGTGACCATCCCTAAAATTTGAAGACGGAAGAAGAGCTTTTTACACATCTTTCCAGAGTATGGAGTACCTAATACTTACCTACGCCACAGGTAGCAGCCAGCAGCCAGCACAGATCAGCATAAGTACCTCGCTGATATAGAGCCGCCGCGAATACCTTGGGAGGTCCAACAGATTATTAAAAAAATTCTAGTAATGTTTTTTTTAATTTAATGTTATCTCAGCGTTCGTTCTTTTATCTGCCTACTAAAAATTTTTTTTTTCCTTTTTAGTAGGTACCTACCTACCATTTTAGATTTTCATACTTAATAGATTTTTATTTTTTAACTAGCAACCCTTTTAATGAATTAAACAATTAAATTACGCTTCTTTTGTTATAAAATAAATGTTACATAAAAAGCTAGTGTTTCAATTAAAATAATTACTATGAATACCCTTATTGTTCCCTAGACTTTCTTGAGGAGTGTATTAATTACTGAGCAAACTATTTAATTAAATCGGAACAATTCAAGTAAAATGTAAAGCTTAGCTAAGAAAATCTAAAAAACAAATCTTTATGTGTCAATTTTGAATGTAAATGGGGCAATGTTTATGATTATTTTTTTTTGCTGACTCTTCATGGCACAAGGTTTTAAAACTAATCGTGTAGGTACCGCGTTCAAGAGCTGTCAGTGTCATCATTGCTATGAAATAGTGACACTGACAGATCTTGATCACGGTTTGGATGTGCTGATCGCGTTCAGTTTTATTGGTGCAATTGGCACATATAGGTAGGTATTACTTAGGTATATCCAAGAAATGGTAGTTCAAAATAAGAAGGTAGGTAGGTATAACGTGACCATTTTTTTTTTCTTGCAGAGCGGGACGCTAGCGGAATTAAAAAAAAAAACTTATGTTACTAGGTACCTATTTGTTAAAAAAAAGGGAAAAGGTCATGAAAAATAATATTATTAGCTAAGTACGAGTATATGTAATTTTAACATTAGATACATTGCGCATTGCATTTGCCTAGTTTTTAAGTAGGAATGGAGCTTATCACATGACATTTTGTCGATGTTAGTCTTTGTAATTAAAATTTATCGACTATCTGCTTATGATTTATGCTTTGTGCTGTCTTAAATATGTTTGATATTCAGATAGGTACCTACACTGTAAATTGTCCATGAATAAATTGAATTGAATTGAATATCGTTTGGTCCCTCTGTAAAAGAGGAACATTTTTGCTCTGGTTGGGGAAAACGCGACAGACAGCCTGAAAGCGGGACTGTCCCGCCCAAAGCGGGACTGTCCCGCCCCAAAGCGGGACAAATGGTCACGTTAGGTAGGTAACATAAGCAATATAATTTCTTACTCTTATACCTTTTTTTATTTTTTTTGTTTACCTACTGTGTCCCACTACTGGGCAAAGGTCTCTCCCATACTTTTCCAATTTTCCTTATATTGTGCCTTCTCCGGCTGATCTGTCAGGAACAAGTCCAAAGCATCACGCCAGCGTTTCTCAGGTCTGCCTCGGTGACGACGACAACGCCCGCCTTCAGGCACCCAGTCTGTGACGATCCTCGCCCATCTGTTTTGAATTTTTGATGCATCCTATACCTACGTTTTTTTGGCGATGGCTTTTCTATAGCAATCATCCTCTAACTACGATTCTTATATCTATGGTAATGTAATTAAAACATTCGTTACAGATCATAGTAGGTACCTACTGTAGGTACCTACACTTATTGTTACATAACTAACCTTCCTACATTTTAACTTATAGGTATTATTTTCAAAACCATCCTAAGTAGGTATTTCAATATACCTACCTAGGTAATCCTTTCTAGATGGAACGATTATAAACAAAATGTCTTCTCTATTAAATACTTTAACAAAAGGAACAAAGTCTAAAACGTTTCCTACAATTTATTGACGTTCTCCCTTCGACATTCAAATTCAAATGGATTCTCTCCGTAGGCGTAGCGTTTTGAGGCGTTGTCTAAAGCGACCAATCAGAACGGAAGGATCACCCTCCAAGGATAATGCTTCATTGTGATTGGTCGATTAGTTGACACCTGATAGTGATGTCCTGGCGATCCTTTGTTGGTTGTCTCTTTCTCTTTTGTAGTCATCATTGTTGAGCCTACCATCTCTTTTTATTGAATGAACTATTTTGGCCGTAGGGACTGTTTATTAAAGTTATTTTGAATATATGGGAATAAAGTATTTTATTTCGAAGGTAATACTGATTTAACCGTCTATTTTTGGCCTGAATTCTGGGTGCGCTTAGGTATTTTCATTGAAACAAACTCATAATAATACTCAAAAACACATACCTACTTATATTTATTTTTCCACAACCAGAAACTAACGAAAGAAGGAAATATTAACAGAACCAAAGAAGGAAATATTAACAGCTACTACGACGATCTCACACAATGTGCTACGACAAGGTTACGATTTTTTTTTCCAGTGGTAGCGTCCTCTACTGGCTGGCTACGCCGATACTTTACTACATAAACGACATCTGTTGGTGAAAATAAAAATCCATCAACGCCATCTAGTAAAATTATAATAGAAACAGTTCACATTGAAGAAGCCTAGAAGTTATTCTACTCAACGCTAGAGAGCGCTTCTAAGCGTATTAGGAAAATAGAAATTCAGAAGAATTTATTCTATTCTAATTCTTTAGAGCTCATTAATTAACTCATAATTATATTCGAACATGAAAGATAACTTTCTTGATTTCATTTAACAATATCAATTTATTTTACTTTAATTTTTTCTTATATTTTTTTTCGATCATTGTAACATTAACTGACGCGTGTCTGGTACATGCGCAATACAACTGGACTGGCTTTCAAACGACGCGTTTGACATTTCTGTCATTTCACTTTTTACATACGTGTCAAGCAAACTTGCGCGTTTGGCTTTAGCGGCCCTTAATTTTAGGAATTAATTGTGAGTAGAATTTTATTTTTGCTATAATTCTTGTCTAATATACTTGTGTGACTGTTGTGCATAGTTGGTGTGCCATTTTTCATATAAAACCTTCAATTTTACTTGTAAGTTTCGTCGGCCTGTTTACACTATAGTTTCATTACGTGTATGTAATAACATTTTTCTCGATAACAGCCGCTGATTTAGTGTGTAATTCGTGTTAAAACCGAGACCGTAGCTCGTTACTTTATAAATTACGCATGTCGTGATATTAACTTGTCTCAAAAGCAGTTTGTGACCGCTTTATTTTGCGTCCAGCTGTGCTAATAGAACATTGTGTGTTTTCCTGTTATCCATCGCTTTCGAGAAGATTTACGAGAATTACGACGTAAATAAAAGGTGAAACTTACTAGATTAACGTGTTGGCCTTCGTTTTGCAGTTTTAATTGAGTATTTATCTTTAAGCTTAATCACCAGCATTGTTATTGAAAGATAATGGGAATCTTTGAATTGACACGTATTCAACGTGGAAAGTTGATTCGTTTCGGTTGTTTCATTAACGTAACGCACGCGTTTGTGTTCGGACATGTATTTTTATGTGTATCCTCAGTTATAAGTTAAACATACTGTGCCACTTTTTTGTAAAACAACAGTAATATCAGTTGACATATTATTGAGGTGAACAACTTGTAAATCGAGCCTTTTCTGTATTACCGACAGTGATTTCCTGTTAAGTGTGAAAAGTGGGTATGTTGCACTTAATTTTCTTAAACTTTGCTCAATGGGAATGTGAGAAAATTGTAGGATTTTGTTGGACATTTCAATATTTTTGAAAGAAATGTTGGCTCAATAAGTTTAGTTAACCATAATTATGTTAATGTTGAATTGCCTACATCATCGTTTTCCTTAAATAAACATGATACTAACAGTTGTTTCAGTGAATCAGTCAGGTTAATAACTTGGAAAACCACAGCTAACATCGTCTTCATATTACGTCTTCATACGTCTTTTTATTTACATTGTTCTCACATAATTATGTATAATTATAAATTCACATTAATGATGTAATTAATATTTTCGTAAAAATATAATTTAAAAGAGTGTCCATGGAGTTTCTTGCCCGTTCTTCTCCATAGGTACCTACGCTTTGGAATGGGCAACTAGCTTCACATTTTCTGACTGACCAACTTTTTGACAATTCAAAAGTGCCTGTAAATGGTTTAATTGAAATAAATGCTTTGAGTTTGAGTCGACTTTTGTTGCTGACCGTACATGTTTTAATACCTGAGTTAACAAAACATGTTGCTTCAAAAACAAGTGTATAAGTACTCTGTATATTTGAATCAATACTATTGTTCTTTCATTTTGGTTCACAAAACCACCAAACCATATTCTGTCTCTATATCCATTTTTGACAGTTTTATGAAATGGCTACAAGATTACAAATACACAGAGTGTGTCTTGTTGATAAACAATTAATCTCACTATATAGAGTTACACATCAGTTTAGAATCACATTCTTCTAAACATAGACATGAATCATGTTTACAAGCGCTTAAAATATATTTTTCTGTATATACTCACTTCAAAACAACAAAACGATAGGATACCTACTTTCATCCAGGAAAAATAAAAACAATTTAGAACCAGCTTCAGGTAGTGGAAAATAAATATACCTACATATTTTAAAGTGCTCAACCCACTTGCGAGTTTAATAATTATACAATTTAGTCTTCACGGTGCATAGGGTCTTCATGGTGCTAGTTCATACTAGTACCATGGAAACACATTCTTAACAAAGAATTTTCTCTTGTTTTCAGGACAAATATATCTGCAAATCATTAAAAATGGCCCCAAAACAGAGGATGCGTATCGCCAACGAGATTGCCAGCAAAAACATCACCATGAGAGGCAATGTGCCTAAGTCGACCAAGGTAGTAAGTACCACCAATTTAGTTTTTTTTTATTTTTCCTAACATAAGTTACTAAACTTCTTGTCTTTAAGTAGCTAAGTTTAGATTAGCATCAAAACCTACAGACGTTGACTTGCGCAAGCGATTCTTAATAAATGTGGCAAGCTCACTTCTGCAAGTTTTCTGAATAAGAATTACTTCTGCAAGTTTTGTTGCTCATCTAAACTTCACTTATGACTTGTCCTGATACTAATTCTGTCCTTCTCCATTCTTAATCAATTTGCAAGATGTTCTTTTTGTATCAATTTTATTTTATGTATGCTTATGAGTGTGTTTCCCCCTAGAGAATTCACTGTCTTAAATAACTCCAAATAGTGTTAGTGAATCTCTTGCAGTTAATGATTGAATAAGTACTACAAATTCAGTTGATTTACCAGATACAAAGAATTATAATGTTATAGTAATCTTAATGCATGGTACATACAATATTTCCAGTATATAATAGCTACAAAGTGGTTAATACAAACAATTTTACAGATAACCTAAGACAGTTCACATCTAGCAGTGATTATCTAATGTCCGTTCATGCTTGAGTAATCTGTTGTAAGTGAAAGTCAAATCTTGAGAAGTGTTAGCAAACTAAGTAAAAGTGAGTAAAATTGATGCTGTGAAGTAATGCTACAGCTAACTTTACAGCACTTTTTATCACAACTGTTGGTTCACTATTATTATTCAACTAGCTGCGCCCCGCGGTTTCACCCGCATAAGTCGCGATCTTGTGGGAATATCGGGATAAAAAGTAGCCTATATGTTAATCCAGGGTGTCAGCTACCTCCATAGATAATTTTATCAATATTGGTCCCGCCAATTGAGAGTGAAGAAGTAACAAACATATAAACACATACTCACGCACTCACAAACTTTCGCCTTTATAATATTAGTGTGAATTATGTAGCGGCAACTAAAAATAGAAATACATAGTTTTGTTTGCTTCTTTTGCCTATTAAAGATTGAATTTGACCTTTTGTTATCAGCTCTTATGTATGTATGTAGGTGTGCTTGGAAGTCAAGAAAATATTGCCACAAATGTTATTAGTACTTATCTGTGTATTTTTTTTCTTTTATAACTATCACAGTTGGTGATACTTTATACACATTGCAAAATTAAAAGTCATTTATTCAAACTAGGCTGAGAATCAGCCCTTTTTGACCGTCTAAATTGCATAATAGTCTCCAAAGTACATTAATAGATAATTTAAGTTGCTACGGTCATAAAACAATAAAATAAAACACTTTTATTTTTATACGAATAAATTGCGCATGACTATAATGGCAACATTCCACAACATAATCTTTTGTAGAAATGCGTGAAATTAATTAGTAACACTAGAAGTATGTGTTGAATATTTAAATCATAACTAGGTACTTAATTGTTTTCATGGTGATATTAAAATGGAAATACTGTGACCAGTGATAATTTTTTCACAAACAAAAAAAAAATACTAGGGAGACTTTTAAAGACTCTCAAAACTACGCCTTATTATGGAAATACTAGTTGCAGCCCGATTCAGATTTTATGGCGGCTCTGAAGTGTGCTACTCGCTGCGCAGTACCTCCCCCCTCACCCCCGCTGATACGTGAATTTGTTACTGCGCGGCGACTCGCCTCATGTTCCGAGCCGTCATAAAGTTTGAATCAGGCTGTACTTTATTTACAAATTCTAATTCTGCCTTTTCAAATCTCCGCCTATGTTGTATGGCAATGTTGATTTTTTGGCCAAAATTCATTCACACAATCAGTGTGATAGGTAAGAAACTTATTTTCTTTGTTTATTTATATGTTTCACCTCTTTCCAGGAAAAGGAAGACCAGTACCCCGTGGCGCCCTGGTTGCTTGCCCTCTTCATATTCGTAGTGTGCGGCTCAGCAGTGTTCCAAATAATTCAATCTATACGACTCGCCTAGGTCCTCCTTGTGATTCCCACCCTTGACTGATACCTTACCATTGTGGCTTGAATCGTTTCTTACAGGCTTTTGACTTCTTACTAACTTCTGAAAGCCTGGTACTTTTTTAACGGATGAGATTAATACACCTACAGCAACTTGCTTGAATGGAGCCTAGTTGAATGTTTTATGCATTTCTGATTGCCTAGTATTTTATAGGCTATGTAATCGGTTGTATCTATTTAGGCTCAATACAGTCATAAAAATATTTAGCGCATATTATTATCGAAAATCAAAATGTATGTTTCGTTTCGTCCAGTTTCTGTATGCAAGACCATAGACATTTTCCATGTTTATATGAAACCTTTCAAGCCACGAATCCCGTAGTAAATTACAATAAATTTTATAAATATTGTGCATACTAGGAGATTTCTTTGAAACCTCCTATTGTGAACAGTGACTGCGCAACTAACTCTCTATGTAGCTTTCAAAGTTGCATTACTTTATATGTTTAATTATTCTTAAGCGCAGGTTTTAAACAATATAATCTCAAGAAAAAAAAAAACATAATTGTACGTACTATATTCTTGTATATTGTAAAAATGAATTTAATGTTAAGGTGAAGATAAAAAAAATCGAGAGCATTTAGGAAAATGTTGTTGAAATTCATTCCTTTAATTTTTATTTGAGACCAATATGTGTAGACACGCACAAAAGCGCGACTTTGCCATTCAAAGTCGAGGTTTTTTTAATTTTTATTTGATTTTAGTCCAATTTTTTATCGTGAAAATATAAAAATTGTTTTATATCCGCGCCACGCTAACGAAATTATTTGTCGGTACTATTTTTAATTTTAAATGTAATTTATTTGATTAATACAGTATATTTGTCATATTATATACAAGCTTTTTTTCATTCTGAACCTACGCATACAGACATCGCCCAATACACTTTCGCACAGGGGGTCTAAAAAGGCCACTGGCAGAATTACAAACGGATAACATTATGAATCATACGAGTAATGGACAGATAATCGTATCAAATCGCATTGGTGAAGGGTTTTTCAGTTATTTTTTTTTGTCTGCTAAAATACCAAACAATCCAAAACTCTGATTATACCTACGTAGTGCAGCGAAAAAAAACAAACTGTCTTCGCCATATTATGATTCATAATGTTATCCTTTTATGATTCTGCCAAAGTGGCCTTTTTAGGCCCCCTGACCACCACAGAGAACGCATGCGCTTCGGAAATACGAACGCGCGATGTTGAAATCTAACTTACAGTCCGTCGAGAGAATCCGGACACCCAGCAGTTTCATACAAACGAGTACGTCTTTTGCGAATTCTATCTTTATTAGTTACTAGAATTATCGCACTGAGAAGTGTTAGGAACTCATTCTCTCGACGGCCGGACTCTAAGAGCTGTTACAACCGTGGAAGTACTTGCCTACTTTGTACTACTATGGTTAAAAAAAAAAAACAGTGGCACTCCAGGAGTGCCGACAGAAGTGAAAACTTGAAAACGCATAGTAATTTTATAAATATGTTTGAAGGTCATTACTTCCCAAAGAAAATGTACCGCGCGTTGATGTCTTTATAATGACCAAAACTTAAAACAGAGGTGTCGGTTACGGTAACACACGTCGAGAGTTCAATGGTTTTTTCCCATCTCAAAAAATGCCCAACGCACCTAGTATAAAGAAGTTTTCACTCCTAATATACCTAAAGAAGTTTTCAATCCTAATAGAAAGAAGTTTTCACTCCTAATATAAAAGAGTTTTCACTTCGATAAAAAGGCAGGCTCTCAAGGTCGGGCCTCTAAATATTTGTACCGCTTGTGGTGCACATGTGTACCAGCTCTTCCCAATGAAGTTAACACTTTTGAGTGATATGACGAGTTGCAACCAGAGTAGGTAGCCCAACAGAGAGAAAGCTTCATACAAACTCTCAACGATAGGTACACTAGGGCACAAAGCACGGCAGTACAAAACTTAGAAGCTCTGCCCCTAAGGAGGTTACCTACAGTTCCCTGGTGCGATGTTAGAAATAATTCGAAAAGACGAAAATTGCAGAAGCCGCTATCTTTTCTAGTTTATCTGTATGTGGGTACTTAGTGATTAGACCACATGTTATTTGTTTTCTGTCTCATATTGGGTTTTACGTTATTCGTATTTCCCTTTCCGTGTTCAATTCGAGACACTGGTTGCGCGAAATCAACACACTTTTTGCACGGTAGGTAGGTACCTCCATGCCCACCAATACTACGTTAACTTTGCGTCTTACAACTAAGTAATAATTATAACAGCTCATGCAATATGAAAATAAGCTGTTCACTACATTTTGACGAGTTATGCGCAGGGCCGAATTAACCATCTCGGGGCCCCTAGGCACAGCTCATTTCGGGCCCCCCCTTTTTCATACCACAACAACGCAATTTGGCTTTTACCTTATAATGTGAAAAAAGTTTCACTTTTACCGTGGTTTCATAAAACCACACAATCCCCTTTTTTTCATTTTTTAATCGGGAGTGCTGGGCCCCTGGTCATAGTGGGCCCCTAGGCACTGGCCTAAAGTGCCTTATGGATAATACGGCACTGGTTATGCGAACAAATGTAGGGAACAGCTGTTTATTTTCGCGACCGATTTCGTCAGGAAAGGCGATAACAAGTATGTGGTAGGTATAATTTATTACATAATAACGGGGTGGTCAAAATGTCGTGGATCAAACGAAATAGGGAGATAAAGGAGGTCATTTCCAACGTGCTTATAAAGTGAGAAATTATTTTTGGTAATTCTTCACAATTTTTGGAAAAAAATTAATTCCTCTTGAAATTTGGTACCCAGAGCCGCAATCGAACTTTTGTACTGCTGATACTAGTAATAATAAAACACCGTTTGTTTTATATCACTTTTTTTATTAGTCTATTGTAAAAGAACTCGGTTTACAAAAAAATATTCATAACCCATGCTGTAGAAATATTTTTTGTTGGAAATTACCTCCTATATTTCGTTGCTATTTCGTTTGATCCACGAATTTTTGAAAATCCTGTAATATGTGGTTTCCATACTGTATCCTCTGCCCAACCCTTTGGGGGGTTACAGGCGTGGACTAAGTAGGTATTGTGTTCGGAATAAGCACTACAGATTCTCGTGACATTTTGCAAAATTCTGTTGTCTCGAATTGGACACGGAAAGGGAATTGTATTCTTACAAGTGTACCTACCGTTTCAGCACTACATGTTATGCTTATACATGTGGTTTCTCTAAGAGTAGGTAGGTTATGTATGGGTTATGTATCTACACATATTTTCTGTGAATTGCGTGCATGACGTCGTCACTGAATTGTTTACTCGCCTGCTGAGCTAATATTTTGTGAGTTGTATGGATTATTCAATGTCTGCAGTCAGAAATATAAAGAAAACGACAGATTTATTTCAATAATTTGTATAATTTCGCAAAACATTTCAATTTTACATTTTTCTTCGAGAGCACTTTCGATATTATAATACAATGTTAAAACTATATAATACAAACGCTTTTTACAATTATGTCATGTCGTGTGTGGTACTTATACCATAATAAGATCGATTTCACCACTACCAAAAGGCATTATTTTTTATCTTGTACACTAGCGCCCTATGGTTGTTAGCGGTGAGTAGCGGAACTAGTGCAGTTAAATGTTATGACTGTGCAGTAAAGTAACTTTAGCGAGAACATTCTCGCTAAAGTTATTTTACTGCACAGCAACTCGAACTTTAGGTCATTTGACCCGCTATCAACTAATGTATCGTAGACAAACAAAATAATGATTTTTATTTGTAATCTATTTTTCTCTTGTATCTAAATTCACAATTTTCATTAAGTATTTTCTTTTACAAATAAGTAGACGTCTTATTAAAAATATTTCACTATTTTTATAGCATTATGGTAGTGATGGAATCGATAATCAATCTAGGATAAAATTGAGCACCATATAGCACCAATTGTGATGATTTGTAGTGTGAAAAACAGTCTATTTTATGTGATTTTAGTTTCAGCGATACAACTTTTTAATTACAAAATTATTAGCTATAGGCATACGTTCAAGCAGTGGAGTGCCTAGATCGAGAAGACTGTCCGCACACCAGCGCTCAAATATAGTACGCGGTAAGTAGCGGAACTATCGAAGTTGCAAGAGACTGTGCAAGATAATTAAAGACTTTATGAAATTCTCGCGTACGTAAGGGAAAAACGCACGACGCGATACAAATGCTTAGATTTATCTATTGTAAAGATAAGAAACCGTTACGATCCAATCAGTTTTCAGTAAACCCGCTCCGTGGAATTGAAATTACAAAACAGATTACCTACATACTTGAAGATATTTTTATCTTGTCCGTTATCTTATTTTAGCTCAATATTATCAATTTATAGCCCCAAGATATAATAAAGGCGTTATTCTAGATTGCTGGCCGATGCATATATGCCCAAAATGTACCTACCTATGTCAATTTTATTTTTAAAACATTTTGTAATCAAAAAAGTATATTGCTGAAAAAGCTATAAATATCTTGCCTTTAACCATTAAATACAGTGACAAATTAGTAGGTGCCATATAATGAGAATCGTGTAACTAAAAGTGCATTTTTACAATTATGTGGTACACTTCGTGTCAATATAAAGTATACACTTTTTAAAAGATAAATTATGAACTAATTTTTACATTTTTTATCACCCCAAAATCTTGTACCGAAATAATTTTACAAGGTTTTTGATATTGTTGAATTGGGTTTTTGATATTGATTAAACAGATCGTGTAATAATCTTGGGTAGTTTTACTTGATGGGCTGTCCAAATATGGAGTAGCAAATTTTTTATCAAAATTTTGACTGTTACTCTTGAATCCCAAGCCGGCTCAGGCAATAAAATAACCTTTCAAAACCCACTTCAGTTATTTTTACTCTAAACTCTAAAAAAAGACATTAATTTAATTAGACGTCCAATCTAGTTTTTATTTTCTGGCAAATACTCTGCATTTTTTTTTGCAAATGGCCTCTGGATCAGTTATTCAATGTAATATGAAAATGATTGAGATTCAATATGTTCTAAGTCTATGGTGATATGATATGAAGCCGAAATTAATCATTACATCTATCATATATGCCACGACTTCACTGGTTGTAATCACATGCTTAATATTGATTTACTATAATGACTTAAGTACGGATAATATAAAGCATTTATACACTGAAAAAAAAAAACTAAACTAAAAAAATCGGCATCACATCTAAGGTGACTTTTCTAAGTGGGAACTGTAGGCTATATTTTTATTGGTACATCAAAAATATGACTACAAGACACTATTTGTGGCCGCCAGTGTAACTATACTAAAACTTAAACTATTTTAAAGTATCATAGATGGCTTCGTTGGGATATGTACCATTCAAATGTATGCTGTTACTAAAACTTAACGAATTATCTTTACTTAAACAGATTTCGGTTTTTTCTATATTATTATCATTCTCATTTGGATAGTCGTCGTTGTTACTCGTTATTTCTAATCTGATCGCGTGCATTTTGTTTTCTAATTTATCTTTATCGCGTTCCCAAGAGTCTATAATTGAGACATCGTTCTTACTTCCCATTTCGTCAATATCGCTTGAAGTAACACTGGAATTGTCCAAATCGAAGTCTGTAGTTTTTTCAATAACGACAACTTCTATGTGTCTAAATGGATTTTCTTGGTTTTCTATCATCTGTCTTGCTCTCTCATCGTTCCTGATGATCACTTCTTTCTTGACGTTGCAGATGACGGGATCAGTTGCAAGTACATCGATGTTGTTGTCGTAATTTTCTTCGTCGCTGGTTTTGTTACCGTTGGGGGTACAAATCTCTGCGTAAATGTTGTCGGAGCTCGCATCGGATTCAACTTTTTCTTCTTCCATGTGAACGGCGTCAGCTACCTGCCCGTATGGTAGATCCTCTATGACAGGCAGCTTTCTTTTTTGTATAGATGAAATAGATCTGCGGATTTTCACTTGCATGTGTGGTTCCTCTTCAGAAATGTCAATCGCTGTGATATCGTCTTCAATTTCAGACTTCGGTGTCGGGGCTCGTGGTTTATCGATTTTCTTTCTAAAATTAACAATCTTCTCACTATCTGCCGACCGCTCAGTTTTTGTTGGCATGCTGTTACTGTTGCTGCCTTCTTTTTTGTCAGTAGGTTTTTTAGGATGAAGGAGATTTGATGTTGATTTGCTTAGTACCCTCTTAGTTTTAACGTGAAACTCGGAGCATAGTTTTTCTGTTATGAAAGAGTGTTGTTTGTAATTAATTTCGAAATCGCTGTCGTTATACAGAGATCCAACGCCAAACATATTGATCTCTTCGCAACTTTGGATCTGATTGTAAGATTCGGACTTAACCATGGCTTTCTCTGGTATCAAATCAGGTTGTATCCTTTGCCTCCTCTCTAGATTCGTAGATGATTTAGTAGCTGATGACTTTTTGAGCATATTTTCGTCCAGACTCTTCAGTTTTCTTCCAGAGCTAGCATCACTTTCCATAGAACCGCAGTAGTTGATTTGGTCGACACTAAGGTTTTTGCGGCCATGTTTCATATTGATACCGCTGTCGTCTTCCGTGTAAGAGTTGTCTGGCATTCCTGTCTGTACGGAGACTGATTTCGTCAGTATTGGCTTTTTGTGATTGGAACTGCACTGACTTGTTCCCATGTCCGACGAAGATGTCGTTAGACTTTTATAAGAATGGCTCTTCTCAGCCGTTCCATCGTTCTTCCTCGTGCAGCCGAATCTATCTTCAATTAATTTTGACATGTCTTGGTACCGTTCTATGGAACTATGCTTCTCACCTAAAGGATCAAAAGGATCTTTGACATCTCTTGACTTCTGACTATTCTCAATAGCTGTTATCTTTTCATCAGTGAGTTTCTCCGTGCTCTTTAAAAGTTTCAAATTCTTAAACCATTTGTTCTTTTTCTGTGCCGAATCTTCTCTAAATACTTGCATTTTATCGCTAGAGAAGTGTTCATGTTCCATTTTCTCATCTGGTTTGTCTTCTCTTCCCTCGTCGTCGCTGTATACGTCGTAATTCATATGCTCGAGTTCGTTTTTACTTAAAAATATAATAGATCCTTCAGTCTCGTCCGGAATATCTTTCAATACCTTTTCGCTTTTGCCGAATAACCTAGACGTGTCAATCTTGAGACCTTGTAGAGTGAATTTTCTTTCTTTTTCAAACTTAACAGGCTCATGGTCTTCTTTGATGAGGTCTTCGGCTGTTTTCGCTTTCCCGACCACAGTTGAGTTGGCGTAGGAAATCTGCCTGATCCAGTTGTCAACATTGAGTTGACAGAAGGTTAGAGCTTTCTGAAGGCGTGCGGAGAGGAACATGCGCTTCTCGTTCTCGAAGCCGAGCTGAGTGCGTCTTACTTTGATGGTGCTGTTGAGGGGGAGAAGCTGAAGGGTTTCCTTGGCGTGGTAGCGAGGGTCCACTTGCTTGCTCGGGCTCGAGGGCATCGACCCATACTCCGGGAGGGTGCACATCACGAGAACTGGTTCCGTTGATGCCGCTCGCAGTAGAAGGTCATCTGGAATTGAAAGAATTGCCGCCATAATGCATTTGATTTGATGAGGCGCTTTAGTATAAACTTGAATTAGGATTGCGAAATACCAATGCAAGATAAGATTCCAGTGTAGGTCTGGGTTGGAGTTACCAGTGCTTTTATCAGAAAATCTGCAACCTCTTCTCATGTTTAACTCACCTCCAACATCATGTGCCATCTCGATCGGCACCGTCCCTGCCAACAGGCGCACTCTACACGGCAGCCGCCATATGCTCAGTAAGTGCGGTAGGCGGTGCGCCCTTGCAGCCACGTCGGGAGCCACGCCCCGTCCCTCCCCCGCGGGCTCCCACTCCGCCGGCGACAGCTCCTCCGGGCATACCTCGTACAATTCCCCTTTAGTGTTGATAGGCACGAAGAGCTCCTGGAAAGATATGAGCGCCTAGTTAGTAAAGTACATGGTGCAGATATTTTTAGGTCATGATAAAAGGAGAGATCGTTCACAAAGGGTCTCGCTATTTTGCACCACAAATCGCATACATAATACTTTTCCCGCGATACTTAATTAAAACATCGTTCTGTTTCTATCGATAGTTTGAAGCTGACAGAGACAGTATGATGTTTTAAATATGTTAGCGCTAAACGCATTTAGTAATCTGTGGTGCAAAGCGAACCGAAATCTTAACATAAAATACAAATAAAGTTGAATTTGCAGTCAATTGCATCGCATACAGCATACGTCTTCTCGAGCACCTTAAGATTTATTAAATAAAATTTCTACACAGAAAAGTAAGGTCGCAAAAAGAAAACCAAGAGCGAACATTCCTATATTATTTGTTACCGTCAGGATGGCTGGACCAAACGAGATATGTACATGAGACCATGTGCACTGTAACATTTAGATATAGATTTTTAATAAATTATTATTAACGTGTGCACGTCACAAACAACAAAACTAAAGTAGAACACAATAATTTATAATCACAGTTGTGAATATTGTGGGTGTTTTAAATATAATTATATAATAATCTAAGATGTCAATGAATGATTGTCAAACATTGTATCATAATTTGATCAAGATCTATTTAATAAATCCCCAAGACATACATGCTTATATTCCTAAGAAGAATAAATGCGATATGTAAATAATTATAAATAGATGAATCTTTACTAAGGATATCCAGAAACAAGTTGTTCATAAGCCACTAAGCGCCTGCAAAAACATTGTTAGCAATTATTCTGAGAAGAAAAGACGTAAATAATTGATGTACAGGCGTTTTAATGGTTTTTATTAATAACTTTTACTAGGAGCTTCTTAAAGTTGTGTAATAAATATATGTTAAGGTAGCAAATAGGTAGTAAATATTTACATTAACATCGCGGTTAATACAACGCTAAAACTATGAGAACATATACTACAACATATACTTGAAAGCGGTCAGCCAACCTGACGTCAGAATGGCTGACCACTTTATTTCTTTGATATCTTTCTTATCGCAAAGGCAGCAAATATTTCATTATAGGTAGTAAATAGGTATTAAACAGTGCACATGGTCTCTATGTCTCATGCACATATCTCGTTAGGTCCAGCCATCCTGACGGTAACTATTATTTGAGTCTGGCAATATCGTTCCTTGTAAAGCAACTAGCGTATTGTCTGCGAGTTTTATTCCTCTACATTTATTTTAATGTATTCTCTGTCACGGCAAACGTTTATTGTTTATGCTTTTGCACATTCCCAATCCAATATGGCGGGACTTGACACTGGTTTCGTTTGTATGTCCGCCAGAGTATGCGTGCTTATGGTGGTGAGTTTTGATTGTTTGCTAGTCATGCGCCCAAAGGGCCTCGTAAACTATGAAAATACAGTCTACTTAAGATACTATAGTATTATTTTACTATGGTTTAGGCTGTACAAATTTATACCTCAATCACAAGTTTATTGAAATAACAAAATAGGTTAAGTACTACTACTCGATAATAGATAGCGCTACTGTCTTAAGTTAGATTGTAACTATCATCAAAAATAAATTCTCACTACAATATAACAAACAGTTACAATTATAATACAAGGAAGAGTTGTTATTTATCTGATTACTCAAATGCTAATGAAGGTTTATTTAAATGCTAATTTACTTTTCTTGTTTCAAATACAACAGCTGCATCGAACCACACATCACCTGATTATCAATTGTGTTATGAATGATGGCTCAAGACTACACTTGTATTGCAAGTAATTATATCAACCTAAATAAAAACTAGGCTTCATCACACACAATGGTGCAATTTTACGTCTATCTAGATTTAAATACAGGTTTATTACTTAATCGATTCTGGCTGAATGTTAGGTGCGAGCTCGCCCATTGTGTGGTAAAAAGTTAGCGTTTTCTATTAGCTGCACGCGGGTTCTGTAACACAGTTTGAAATTCGATCTGCTTTGATCAAAACTTTGATTAGGTAGCCTAGTTTTTGTTATTTTTAAGACCTACTAGGTATATAGAAAAATAAGTCTAAAGGTCATAAGCACACGTATCAAATCGGAAAGGGATCGGCACCGTATCGCCTTTCGCCTCGTGGTCAAACAGGCGTCAACCTAACGTAAACACGTAACCAGAGCGGATGAGAAGCTCCGATACGTCGACTCGGCTACGGCTAGGCAACGCCGCGCTTACGGCTCGCCGACCGCTGGTTGATGGTGCAGCGGGCAGGCCGGAGGGTGAGAGGGGCAAGGGTGGACGAAAAGACGTAAGCTTGGGTACGGAGAGACGTAAGCGCGGGGACGACGAGCCGTAAGCGCGGGGACGACGAGCCGTAAGTGCGGGGACGACGAGCAATAACGCACCGCACCGCGGTTTGTTAGCTTGTCCCGAGACGAGGCGATTATGTTACGATTCCGATTAGTGTGCGTTGCAGTAGGGAGTTTCATACAAAGAATACTGAACGGCCCGAGTTGATACGGTGCCGATCCCTTTCCGGTTTGATACGTGTGCTATGACCTTACATCGCAATCTTTGCTGTTGCAGTCTTTTTGTTATTACTAATTTTAGGACCATGATTATTACAATAAGGCAGGCAAAAACTTCTTTTTTATGATGTAAATTCTCATTTTCTCAAATATTTTTAGCATAATAATCCTAGCATATTTAAATAAATGCTATAATTAATATAATAAAATTTAGCTTCAAATTTAAATTTTTGGGATTTAAATTTTAGCTTGGATGGTTACCCTTCCAAGCTAAAATATTCTGCAAGGTTTTTCAAAATATGGAGGCATTGCCACTCAGTGAGAACTTTTGGATCAAATTGTTGATTAAGTCGTTTTCCTGCGTCAATAAAAAGAGAGATGAACTGTATCCATATCTACATTTTTTACACAAAAGGTTTTTCAAATAATCTATCCATCCATGCACATTCCCATAGACGTATGTATAAAATGCTTATCTAATAACTTGAAACTTCAATACGACGTCCACTAACAATAAATAATATTATTGACTTTCGATGAAGTAACATAATTATCGATAGGCAGAACAGGTTTTGTCATAATCCTAAAAAAGTAACACATTAGTTATCTATGCTAATCTGTGGTCGCACTGGTCTTTGCGCTTAGCTGTCACTTGTTTTGACACCGAAGCGATCGGACCACTTTTTTAGGTCACTTGTTCAAGCAATATGTAGTAGGTACCATATACACATACCTTGCTAAAGTTCTTACCGTGAAGTAAATACCAGCAGTACACTGGTTGGAAAATATGATGGAAAAGCAGTCAAATCATATTATACTATACTGAACCCATTATTTTAATTCCCCTACAATGTTCCTCTATAATAGTGAATAACATTCCTTATTCGTTTAAGGGGGAAACGCTAAGGTAGCCCGCGAAATTCAAATTTTCTTACGATTTTTGCAATTTGCAGCTCAGTGTCTGCGTGTACGTTGATTAAAATATGATTCGCGACAGCAACATATATATGTATTTACAGAATTATAATCATTAGAATCAGTCATAGAAATGTAAATGGAATCAGTACTTAATATACACATAGAAATGTATCTATGGTAAATAATCCTATATGTCAAGATTTCATGAAACAGTCATTCAATAGGATTACTTGGTCTTAGAGAGTTGTGTTGATGACTTTAATGGTTATAATTCTGTAAATACATATTTCTTACGGTCGCGAATCATATTTTAATCAACGTACAACTTAATACTGACCAGCAAATTGCAAAAAACGTAAGAAAATTTGAATTTCGCGGGCTACCCTGGCGCTTTCGCCATAATGTCATTCAGAGGAATGGCATTATGGCGAAAGCGCCAGGGTAGCCCGCGAAATTCAAATTCAGACTGCACTCTTGCAGTCTAAAATGATTGAAAAAAGTCACTTCCGAAATCTAATCGACACAAATGCGAAAATATAGTATCATTTTTTTAAGGTGAAACATTTTGTATGTACCTCTCGAAACATTTTATCCCGTGTAGCCAACGTGTAGCATCCTTAAATAAAGGATGTCATGTTTTTGTTCACTCTGGCAGACGGTTTAAAAAGGGAAATTTATGCTGAAATACAGTCGCGGACTGCCTATTTATTTTAAAATATCCCATGTTGAGTATTAGACGGTTCATATTGTTCCGAACTTTTAATAGGTACCTACATTACAAAAAGTAGCACATTGATCTATAAACGGGCGTAAAAATTCCTACTGTAACGAATGCCTACTAAATTATATTTATACTATATAAAGCTCGATTACCACTCACTGACTCACTCACTCACTGACATAATTGTTCTCCCTGATGGTGAAGGGGGAGGTGGGTATATTTTTACAGATTCGTATAGAAGTAACTCTCACGAGTATGGGAAAAATCCCAAACCTCCCCTTTTCCACCCCACTCTCCCTATCGTATCTCGGAAACTAAGAGTCCCGTGTTTTGTTGTTTTACGGATTCGCATAGAGGAGGCTCGGAAAAGTAAAATCCATTTTTCAAAGTTGCCCCCTTGCCCCCCTTCTCCCCCCCCCTCTAGGTAGATCTCGGAAGTTAAGAGACTTGGAACATTTTTTTTTTCAGATTCATATCAAGGGGCCCAGAGTTGGTCAAAATCATTTTTCAAAACTCCCCCCTCTCCCCCCTCTCCCCCCCCTTCACCCCTCCCCCCATCGTATCTCGGAAATTAAGAAACCTGGGTTTTGTTTTTTTACGGATTCGTATAGAGGAGGCTCGGAAAAGTAAAATCCATTTTTAAAAGTTGCCCCCCTTGCCCCCCTTCTTCCCCCCTTTAGGTAGATCTCGGAAGTTAAGAGACTTGGAAGATTTTTTTTTCAGATTCATATCATGGGGCCCAGAGTTGGTCAAAATCATTTTTCAAAACTCCCCCTCTCCCCCCCTTCACCCCTTCCCCAATCGTAAGAAATACTCCTCAAAAACACGACCCCGCGAGCTGCTTGCAGCTCGCGCAACGCCCAAATACTTTTTACAAGGGTAAGAAATACTCCTCAAAAACACGACCCCGCGAGCTGCTTGCAGCTCGCGCAACGCCCAAATACTAGTATTATTATAAGTTCATAACCGTGCAGTTTTATCCATGAAAATAGCCGTCCTAATTCATGGTTTTGTTTTCATAGCGGTCACAATGAAACGGAACGAATTGGAAATTAAGAATTAAGTAGATCGATACTTTGAAAAAGAAAATTAATAACTTTGTTCAACTATTTAAATCAAACAGTTACTTGAATTAAAGTAGGTA
Organism: Luperina testacea; assembly: GCA_927399505.1. Lineage (NCBI taxonomy): Eukaryota > Metazoa > Arthropoda > Insecta > Lepidoptera > Noctuidae > Luperina > Luperina testacea. The sequence goes on along the minus strand of OV656777.1, from coordinate 5,077,545 downwards.
GGTACTATTAATATTTAAATAAATTGGCCCATAATCTCAAACAAAACGGAAACATTGATTTCATTCTTCATCAATAGATGGCGCTGTTGGGCAATACCAATTTAAGTTTTATTGTAGGTGTTAATCTCAACCTTTTCCTAATTATTTATAAATATTATTGTGTTTTAATCATCTTTTCTACTGGTTCTTTGATTCTAAGTAGATTTACATACGAAGAATTCTATAGTGTTTTGAATATCATGAATAGTTCTACATCTCACAAGTGAAGTTTACAAGCAGGTTGTTTTATAGGCAAAACTTTGTTTCGCGCCACCGTGTCTATTGAAAGGAGAGACGGTTAGCACTCCCCTTGACAAGGATGGAACACACAAAATGGTTAAGGCACATCTTGACCACATTTTTTCAAACAATTGTTTTTATGAAGCTGCTGTCATGTTCGTTGACGGCTATGCTATTGTTGTGACACGGTTTTGAAAGGATTAAGTGTGTTGTCTATCATTCCATGGGTCTTATAAAATGTATTGCCTTTAATTAGACAGCATCATAATAAAAATGATTTAAGTACTACTGACAGACAACGCACAGCCTAAACCGCTGGGTCTAGAAACATAAAATTTCATAAATTCTTAAAATCTTTTTTTTTTCTGGAAGTCTGTCATTTATGACAGACTCTCCCTATTAAAGTTTGTATGGAAATTCGTAATTTTGTCGATGGGAAATACTATCGAGAGCACGGCTTGTTAATTGCAGTATCCTGGTCGCAAATGACAAATTGACCTTCAAAAGGAGAAGGTTTATTATTAATTAATATTGTCATTTTCCCATTTTATCTATAAGTTTTTTAGTTGAAACAAAGACAGTATAATTTGAATAAAAAATAAAGTAAGTACCTAATGACGTAACATATTAGTTATGGTTTTATAATGAAGAAATGTTTGTCTATGACTCTTGAGAGAGTCGAGACATTCAAACGATGTAAATGGACGCCGGTCCCAATATAAGTGATATTTCAAGGTGTCGTCTTATTTCAAAAACCTCGCTGCTCAGCTCCACCAGAACCCAAACAGGCCCAATATACAACACCTAGGTACCTAAGTTGAAAAATTAAATAAAAAAGTTTGATTATTGTTTAAAGTAAAACAAATTCTATATATAATAACTAAGTCGAATTATTATACTTTAAAAGGAAAGAAAACTAAATTAATAAAAATATAATAATTTACAATACTACAAATAAAAGCTAACTAACGACCAGTTTAAATCGCGTTACAATGAAAAATTACCATAATCATCACACGTCATAAGTTAAAAGTAAATAATTAATTACTTATGATGTCGAAAAACTAAAATCTAAACGTCATTCAAAGGCAAACTGATCACCAAACGTTACCAGCACCTGCCAACAAGGAACCAGGAAAACATAAATATACAAGAAGTAACTATTCCTCAATAATAGGCTGACTCTCTATAGTATCCCGCGGTGTTCTTGTAGACATTCCATCAGACGTCGAAGATTCCCCTGGCGTCCGCATCTCGCTGAACTTCCTCAGATAACTAGGTTTCGTCGTCTTCCCAACTCCTGTAGTCAAATACTTCCATTTTGGACCATACATTGACAACTCCTTGCTTAACCGCTTGGGTTTGGTTGAGGCGGCTGAAGTGGACATCCAAGCGACCAAAGCATTCTTCCCATAAACGTCGAGATCTAAGATTCCATGGGAGGAGACAATAGTTCCGTCAGTTCTCATTACCAGGAGATGAGGCACAGAGGTGATACCGTACCTGTACTGCAGAGTGGGTATGAGAGGATCTTTGAACATAAGAGTGAACCAGTTGGCTTGATCGTCGTAGCTATAAAGCATGTCCTCTTTGCTGTCATCCATGGGAATGTTGATCACTTCTATGGGCAAGTTATTATACCTTGCGTTCTCGTAAATCGCATAGAACTCATACATGATGTTACGTCTGTCCACGTTTCGCATGGAAAAATAGAGAACTATAGCGTCCACTCTGTCCATGAACCAAGCATTGGGAATCCTCGCTAACTTGTGGTTGAATATCCTGGCTTCTTTCAGCCAGTCGTAGGGTGGAATGTTTCGGTCAACGGGCTCAACATGCTGTTCCATGTTTTATTTCGTATGAATAAATAATAAAACAGGTGTTTCGTGTAAAAATCTGGCAACGGTATGATTGCAGCGACAGTAAAAGTACTCTGTGGCAGTGAATACATAGTGACGGACGAAGTCACTAATTGTCAGTTGTCAAACGACACTTGCTTTTTTATTTTAATACGATCAAGGAGGATTTTGTGTTGAGAAGAAGTTAGTTCGTGGTCCATCACGATCCTACAAAAAAACATCAATGTCATGTAATTGCAACTAACAATAGTGACAATCAAACAACTTTATTTTCTCCACTATTTTTATTTTATATCATTAATACAAATAAATAAAATACAGCATGAATGACGAACAAGAGAGTGGTAGCTCGTTCAGCGTCTCGCTCTGCGACTGGCTGAAAGACGCCACAATATACAACCACAAGTACGAGAATATTCACAATTTTTGGCTCATGGACAGAGTGGACGCTATAGTCCTATATTTTTCCATGCGAAACGCTGACAGATTCAACATTATGCACAAGTTCCGCGAGATCCATAATAACACAAGGCATATCAGCCTACCTATTGAAGTGATTAACGTTCCCATGGATGATAATGAAATGGACATGCGTAAAAGTTACGACGAACAAGCCAACTGGTTAACTCTCATGTACGGCGATCCTTTGATACCCATTCTAAAGTACAGATACGGAATAACCTCTGTTCCTTTTCTCCTGGTTATGAAAACTGACGGAACCATTGTCTCCTCTAATGGAATCTTAGATCTGGACGAGTATGGTAAGAATGCTTTGATCGCGTGGATGTCCTCTTCAGCCGCCTCAAAGAATCCTAGGCGGTTGTACAAGGATTTGTCAGCATTGGATTTGAGTTCAGCTTTTATGAAGACAGCGAAGCCTGAATATAAAAAGAAGTTTAACAATTTACCGAAGGTGACAATACCGAGGAAGTGACGTCAGTTGAAAAAAAGAGAGAATATCGCTGGAAATACAGAGTGCTCTTGTTTGAGAGAATTAGTTTCCTCTTATATACTCCTATTATCCTGGTATCTGAGAATGCTGCAATGCCATCTTCTAAAATTATTGACCCTATAATTCCATGCTACATTTTGAATTTTTACCTTTTCATGGTTATATTTTTTAAGTTTTTACTTTAAGATTACTAGACTAAGGGCCTGTTTCACAATCGCTGAGTAAAGTTCTAAGTAAGCTACTTCGAACTTATCTGCTCAGTAAACAATTTTTTACGTTTCACAATCCCTGAGTAGGGTTAATCACCACTTTATCTGCTCATTAAGTTAATCATCGGAAGCACTGCCAAGTAACCGTTTACTTGACAAGTAAATGTAAGAAAACATAACCTCAAATACGACATTTCCAGATTTTCGTCAACAACAAATTTTTTTAATATTAAAATGGACATTTTTGATCTTATTGAAGATGAATTTGATGATTTTTTCCACCGCATGACGGGACCGCGTAGAGAACCAAAATAATAATTTTTATTTCTGAGTATATGGTACATTAGGATCTTAATATCTTATTTCGGTATCGTATAAATAATATGGAAAAATATGACGATACTGACTTCAAGATGAGATTCCTGAGATAAGATAAATTCAATTTCAGACTAATTTAGAATATTTACCAAATACCGGCAATTTTTTGACGATTACTGATTTTTTTTTTTTATTTAAAAGCTAATGTCTGAGACCATGCTGCCTAGTCATCAGTTACAATTTTTTTTTTAGTCTAACATGACATTAGAATATGGGTGTACACATTCTAATGTATTAGGAGTATTTGGCAGCAAATGTATCGAATCAAGTTTCCCGGTAAACTTCGCTGAGGTAGCCAAAACTACAAAAAAATTCTCAGCTCCATTTTACCGGGATCGCGTCTGTTTCAATGATTCCACATATTGTCCAGTTGCGCAGACACTTGAGATACAAAACTACACCAATTTTACATCACAATATCCACTAGGAATCAATTTGCGAATAATTAAAACAGCCAACTAGACTTCACTCGAAGAAATCCCGCCAAAAACTCCTGACGTTTACTGACTGACCCGCGACGTTTGACATAGACATTTTGTTGACAACTCGTTGCGTTCCATTCTTGCAGAAACATTGCCTTTTTAAAAGGTGGAATCACTCTTTTACATTACATTGTACTATTTTCTTGTATGTATTTATCTTTATTATACTTGATAATATTAACGAACAATATTTTTAATGATAATTCTGTGATTACTATACTTTATAGAAACACATAAATTACTCTTGCCTTGAAACGAAACGTTAAACTCTAAAGTTGCCAGCACATTAATTTGTAAGTATTAATTAGTTAATCATGACTTTAGTTTACTGATTGGATGATTGTGAAACGCAAAGAAAGCTAACGAAAGGATTTAACCTCTATGTAATTAACTCGTTGAGTAGCTACTTATACCTTTACTCAGCGATTGTGAAACAGGCCCTTATTGTTTAATATTACTTCTTTTTTAATGATTTTTTAATAAATAAAGAATTTCACTTGTAAAAAAAAATTAATGTGCTGACTAAAAACCTAGACTTACGATGCACGGATCCGTGCAGAGTAACAGGACTGCAGAAACGAAAGAAGGTCTTTATTTTATCCAGCAGTTGATAATTGATTAAGTTTAAAAAAACAAAAAAGAATTGTAATGACGATGAAGAGTTTTTATATAGTTTCAAAATTAGTTCCAATCAGGAATACTGCCAAAGACTTGCCAAGGCTTGTACTTGCCTTGATACAATAATTATCTTGACGGTAAATCTTTACAACCATGTGACAAATCAACAGAAGCTGTCAACGAGCAAGGCTACAAATATGCATACGTGAACACTGCACCTAATGAAGGTAAGCTCGTGATGGCTCAGGGTCTAAAGCATCCATATCATGCAGTATGCAGCGACAGGTGCAGCTAATTACATTGTCATTCTGCAAACGTTTAGCAACATGGTCAGAATATGTTAGCGTAGGTGAGCTACTGAAGATAAATATTAATTGTCTCTTTGCGGCTTATGATTTCCTGGTCATTTGTGTCGGAGAATGTTTAATCGTGTCGATGGTACTTTCGTTCTGGTACGTTAATGTGGTTTTAAATCGTTAAAAGTAGGTATTGTATCGTCGTTTTAAAAGTAGGTATCTTATGTCCTAACATTGTATAACTGTGTGCCAAATTTCATTGGAATCCATTCAGTCGTTATGGCGTGAATATGTAACATACAGACAGACAGAGGTACTTTTGCATTTATAATAAACTAGCTGCGCCCTGCGGTTTCACCCGCATAAGTTTCGATCACATGGGAATATCGGTGTAAAAAGTAGCCTTATATGTTAATGCAGGGTGTCAGCTAGCTCCATACAAAATTTTATCTAAATTGGTCCAGCCGTTTGAGCGTAAAGAAGTAAAAAACATATAAACACACACACTCACAAACTTTCGCCTTTATAATATTAGTGTGATTATGCCTGTACTCGAAGTAGTTTGAAAATAAAGATTATTATTATGAATTATATAACTTTTAGAGGTTCTCTCAAACCCTTGAAAATGTTAAGTAGGTATTTAATTTATATTGTCGATCAAATCTTGAATTTGTTAAACCATTAATAATAATATTCAGGAAATATACTAATCAAATCCTTTTAAGACTAGTAGGTTAATAGTCCAAAAATTACAAGATATAGCGTCCAAAAATGAATTCAACGACTCAGGAAATAGGAACTATTATTGTATATTAGCGTTATGAGCGAATTTAAGTTTCCTTTCTAACGGGCAAAGTGACACAGGTCTAACGTATGTGTCTGCCTTCCTTTTACGGTTCAAAGCGACACAATAGCATTCACTAGAAACCAATTTAAATATGCATCGGAGAAACTTATAAGCAACCCGTATTCCCTTGACATTGAGTCCTAATTCATTCGAAATTTATTTTGCAGAAAGCAATATTAATTGTGTCGAACAGGATTCGAATTTGCACATTCGTTTGCGGTCGTAGCAATTCTTTATGAATCGTATTGCTAGGAATTAAAATTCAAAATGGAATGTTTTTTAGTTGGAAGACTGCAGATTTGAAGTTGTACGTTTAGTTCGTCCGATGCATAAGGAATACAAAATAAACTATGCCAGTCAGAGTCGACGCGCTGTAATCAAAACGTGACTATAAAAACTATGATGGAATACCAATGAATTTAGAAAATCCTTCATTGTAATATCAACTCTATCGTAAATCAATAAAGTTGATAATTCCTTGGTGGGACTTAATAGACAGGTGATGATTATAATCCAAAAGATCTTGTTCCATCTTTCAAACGCCTCAATACTGAGACTTGGGAGTTAATAATCCAGTATTTTTCTTTCATTTCTTTTTAACTTTTATCTACTAGTTCTGCCCGCGACTCCGTTCGCGTGGAAGTCGTAAGACACCACAATATACTAAAATAACGTCCACATTTTTATAAAACTTCCCTGTATACAAAGCTTGCAGTTTTGGTCTTAGCAGCCAAAATATACAGAGTCCGGTTGGGGCCCCAACTAAGAAGGAATGTCCACACGATTTGACAGTCTTCCAATGTGTTTTAGCCCGTCTGAAAAGTTAATTAATCGGGAGTAGGTTTAATTCTGAAGTATCGAAATACTTTTGTCACTATCTTTGTTGTCGCACTTAGAGAGTTAGACATTGGCGCCGATTCCCTTGTTCACAAATTAAACTAAATTTAATCGTAGTGCATCTTTTTCTTTCTGTTTCATTACGAAAAGGACAGAAGATAAATATTAGTTTAGTCCTGTCAAATTAGTCAGCGCCTGACGTAAATTGACGTATTTTTAGTAGCCAATTTTTTAATCACGTCTAAACTTGTCTATGGAGTATCTTAATTTGACAGGACTAAACTAATATTTATCTTCTGTCCTTTTCAAAATGAAATAGAAAGAAAAAGATGCACTGAACTTACATTTAGTTTAGTTTGTGAACAAGGGAATCGGCGCCATTGTTTCGCATCTGATTTTCGGACCCGATTTCGATCAAATTACACATATTACGCTATTGATTGCCGCCAGTCCATGTATCGTATTTTTATTAGGTAAAGAATTTAATGCGCAAATTATAAACTCAGTTTCGACCTAGATCTCAGTCTAGAAACAAAATAATACACACAATGTACATTAGCAGAAATTCAATCGCCGTCTGGCGAGTCTAAGATAGAAAATTGTCTTTCTCTACATCAGACTAGTGAAACCTTGAGCAGGCAGCCAATGTTCTACATAAAGAGGTAATTTTTGTTAGTTTGTTTGTAAGTTTGTATGTAGAGGATAATCTCAGAAACAACCAGTAAGATTTTAAAAAAATCTTTGTGCATTCCATAACCCAATTCTCGAGGAAGGTTTTAAAGTATTTTTTTTTATTATTTCAGGCGACGCAGGCCCAAACATAAATACCTTAATCTAAACATACATATTCTTATTACAAAATAGTACTTCACTAGCTAACTCGTGAGCAGCTCTGTGGTACATGTCCACGGAAGCGACGGAACACCACGTCCTGCGGCCAGAAGTCTTCTTCCATGAAGACGGGCAGATAGCAATTCGGCACGCGCACCACGAACGCCTTGAAGTTGATTCTGCGGTGCGACTCCAGTAACTGCACCCTCGGCGCGTACCTCGTCTTCTGGCGCACGTACTCCACGATGTCCTCCGCCTTAGTGGTGTAGTGTAGGCAGGAGATGTACTCGTACACCGGTGTGTTCGGCTTCGCGGCACGCAAGCTGACATCGGGCTCCATAGGGGCTTTGCCGCAGCGGTTCTTGTTCGTTTAGTATCACGCTAGGACCGTTAGGAGCCGGACAAAAAGGAAGAGTCAGAAAGATCGCTAAGGGAAAACGAAGTACTCGTAGCAGCACGGGCGAACGATCCGATGCAACGGAGTGGGTCGAGAGAACAAGAAAAGAATACGCGGACGTAGTCGCGGGCAGAAGCCAGTATATAAAGAATACGCGGACGTAGTCGCGGGCAGAAGCCAGTAAATAAGGAATACGCGGACGAAGCCACGGGCAGAAGTCAGTATATTATAAAATGTCGAAACAATCACACTAAACATATTATTTGGTGAGAAAAATCGTGGTTTGAAACGAAAGTTAGTTTGATTGTGCGCCAAAAGTATGGGAAAGCCGTAAATTATGGCAGTTCGCTGTTTGTTCGGTAACTACTTGTAATTTACTCTGCGGTTATGAGGTCAGGTGATGTTGAATGGAAACTACCTTAATAGGGCGTTTACGGAGGCTTTTTGGATATGGTTGCTGAAGAACAGGCTCTTCTAGTATTCAATCTGCTGCGCTATCCTAGCATCTATACCAGGGGTGGCCAACTTCTTTAGACCCAAGATCTACTTCACTGACGACACCCTGGGCGATCTACCAATTACATACTTCTTGAAATCTTAAATGAAACAATATAGTTCAGTACACAATTATGTAGTATTTTTTATTTTATTAAGAGGGGAAATATAATTCGTAACCACTCGTAACTCCGCTAGTCTGTCATCAACTGACTGACGGATTGACAACCGCCCGCGCCCCACTCCCGCGTCCCATACGCTTCCTGCTTATTGTTATCGCGCACCGAAAACAAAAAAGAGCTATACTGCATAGAAGAGAGGATAAATAACGTAAACGAACGGCGATTGAAAAATGATACAAGATGATGCGTGCAGCAGTTAGTGATTAGGTACGTTGCGCAGTCTGTTCTACGCATTCATATTTTTTCCTTGCCACGATCGACTGAACTAATAGTCACCGGTTGGCCACCCCTGATCAATACTAACAATAACGCTAAAGAGTTTGTTTGTATGTTTGTACGTGAAATGAATGTTGTTAAACTGTTAAAATGAATGTCATTGCTACTGTTAGTGTTTTTCGCAATTACCGCAGGTTCTATCAGCTATAGCAACTTTGTCTTCCCTGTCGTCTGCTCAACTCAGACAATGTACAGACGCCTGCACATCAAGCTACTATAATCTGTCAAATTTCTTTAATAGATTTTTAACTCTATCGCTAAAGCATAAGGTTTAAAGTTTATTGGGAAAATTTGACAGTTTCGGGTAGCTTAATGTGCTGGCGTCTGTACAATAAAATCGTCTTTATAGCTTTTAATTTACATACTACAGCCGGTCGATTCTGTAAAAATCTCACCGTGAAAACTTAGGTGATGTGAGTTTGTTTTTGCTAGGAATTGACACTATTGACAGCTCACTCCACGCTCACTTCAGCTAAGTTTTCACGGTGAGATGGTTACAGAATCGCACTGCTGTATTAATTTTAGAGCTTGCTGTAAGCGTCTCATGTTTACCAGTAAGTCTGTGTCGACTTATGATAACTAAGTACGTCCGGTGCACCCTGGCCAGCTAGCCTCGTTAACAACTAGTTGACTGGCAATTTTTTACCACAGTGTACATATATATATAACGGAGTAGCTGCGCCCCGCGGTTTCACCTGCATAAGTCCAGATCTCGTAGGAATATCGCGATAAAATGTATCCTATACCCTGATCCAGCCCATGGTCTACACATGTGTCAAATTACATTCAAATCCGTTTTGCTGTTTTAGCGTGAAAGTCTAACAAACAAACATACAAATAATCAAATCTTTCCTCTTTATAATATTAAGTTTAGAGTAATAGGAGCGAAGAAAAAGCAGCATATGAGCATTAATTTAATAGGTATGCCTTTTGGCTTGACTACATGCTCTAAACTACACGATAAAAGAAAAAGTAAGAGTGAACAGGCTTCTTCTGGGTAAGCTCACTCCATCGTAGACTTTGTCTCTGTCACCTCTGACCTAGACTAGAGTCAAGACCAAACCCATTTAAAAAAATAATAATAATACATAAATATAAATCAAAAGGGCAAATCCCGTATAACGTAACGTAACGTAAGAACGTTCGCATTCTAATCTGTCTCAACCTGTTAAAAATATAATCAATTTCCCTACATTTTTGACAAGTTTTTGACATTGACTGTCGCTGAAATGAGATTGGAATTTGAATTTGAACGTTTTTTTAAGTACCGTAAAATGGGGTGAATAGGGATACAGGGGCGAATCGGGACGAAACTTTAAAATGGATTTTAACGTTATAGTTTGTTGCCAAGACAGACACTTAATCGTTAATTATAATATAGTAAACACATTAGAGTCCTTTTTCGCAAAAAAAAAAAAAACTATATTATTTCAATGTTAAAATTCATTTTAAAGTTTCATCCCGATTCACTCCTGTATCCCTATTCACCCCATTCGAGAATTGGCACTGGGATAAAATTGTTAACACCAAAACAAAATCCACCCCACAAAGATTGCGCGTTGAAATCTTTTGTTCACAACAAAACAGTGCCGAAAAACGTCAGATTCGCAGCGCGTTTACCGAAGAAAATGTCTAAATTATTGCAAGACATTCTCGTTAAGCCGTACCCACTTGACACATCGTACTAAACACGAACAAAGACAAGTGTAAACGCATGTATATTATTAGCTAAGTAGCCATTTGTTCCGACGCATAATACTTTGCATGCGAGCGACGCAAATGTTAATTCTTCGTCTAACGTTCTTAGTAACTTATGAACACTGCTAGTGTTCACAAGGGAATAACTATAAATTTTCACGGTAATTGGCAGTTTAATGGAAAATCTTGACCGTATTTAAATTCTGGTGTTTTTGATAGGTAACTTAGTACAGCGATATCAGTTGGGGGTAATGAGGAAGTGTTTAACGCCATCTAGCGGTAAAAAATTAAATCAATTTACCGATTTCTCTATAGAAACGCCATGATTGACTAAATACTTACACGATGATGACCAATATGATATTTTACCATAAAAAGTTGTCCCACTGTCCATCAACATTATACGGTTAAAACTGCAGTATGAAACTGCCATCTTATCCTAAAGTTATACAGTAAATTATCGTACTGATCGTCGTGAGAAGGATACCGTATGCAGCACAATCTGCCCAGTCTGTGGGTAGGCTATAAATTATCACGCTATGCCCATGTGTTTTTATATGTATATATCTAATCGCATGCTGCACTGGCTGACGTCATCACGTCAATGACGGGCTCCTTCGGTTGATGCTGACATCTCTTCGAGGCGCGCGTGGAACACGTACGCGCCGTCCGGCACAGGCCTGGTCCTGATCGGACGGCTAGCATTATGCTGAGCGATGGCCGCTTTGCGTAGATGTGACGCATACTTTCTCCCAAATTGTTATTTTGTTTTTCTGTTGTTTGTGTTTTTTATTTTTATGCGTCATGTTGCCGCAAATAAACGTACCTATTTTCTTTCTTTCTATGTGCAATGGGGATGAGCAATATTGCATTATGATCGTATTTTTCTATAGTTTACCACAAAATGTAAAAAGACGAGCCAAAAGTTAGAATATTGCAGATATAGGTCTATCAGAATCTCATGGCATAAAAAAAATTGTGATTTTCATATGGATTTGGATTTTTTTATGCCATGTGATTCTGTAAACCTATAGTTACATATTTAACCTTTTGTAGATTCTTATGGTGGTACTCTACAGGTTCATACAATAGAATTTCATACCTTCATATTAATAGTTACTAGGTATTTAGGTAACTACACCAATCAATCTATTATCGCGCTGTGTCGTGACGGTTTCGACACCTTTAGAAGAATCGCTATAAAATATGTATGAGCTATGAGCACATCGTCTGTGACATCGTGGACGATATTTCAGACTAATTCATAACTTTACATGCAACATACCGTGAGATTTATCTAACAATCAAGTAGAAGCAGATTGAAGAAAATTATACTGCCTTCACCTTCAGAGAAATTATTACTTGTAGTACGTAGGTACGCTAGACTATATCGCACAAGTGTTTAAAGGTAGACAGAGAACGAAAAAATCCGATCCCTGCTACCTCGCCACGCCGCGCGCCGCTAGCTTACTCATTCTTGTTCGTGCGCTCACGGCGTTCGCACAGGTGATAACGGTTTTTGTTTTTTCATTGTTCGAGCAACGAAATATGCCCAAACGTAGTCGTGAAGAAACCAAGGAAGATAGGTGGACCAGGAAAATGAGGAAATATGAAGAGAAGCTGGAGAGAAAGCGGAAAAGAAGACGGGTTATATATTCCGATGATGAGGACGATGTACACTCTCAAGGTGAATTTTTTGTGCATCTACTGACCTACTTTTAAGTATCCGTTGTATTCTTCGGATATTCTCGATGCATTCATCGAGTCTTTGCACTATAATAATGTGTTATATCTAGCTGTGTTTCGTTGCTTTCAACGATAACGCACACCAAGGTCCCCTTGTATTCTTGGGTTATGCAAAACGGTATATTTTTTGTTCGTTGTATTCTACGAATAACCGTTCTAACGGAAAGTATTTGAAAAACCTATTTATTACTACCGAAAATATATACTTTTATATATATTTTTTTTTTCTTATCGGGTATTTCTTGTCGGCTATTTCAGAACATATCAATCCATCGGTGGACTGTTCTCTTCATTTGAACCTTGAGGAAGGGCTTGAAAGGGTATCACCGGTACAGGATATGGTGGATAATAATAGGGCAAGCTCCGAAGCCGGGCCAAGTACAGAGGGCCAACAGCAGGTTGGTGTTACAGTGGCGCAGGAAACTGCCGACGAAGACAATTTTGACCCTGATTTGCTTCAGGCCCTCGGCGACTCGGAAGCTGATGTTGTGGAATACGGTGAGGATATTCAAGCTGAATTAGCTTCAAGATTTCAAAAAATTTTGCTAAGTGGCCTTCAAAAGGAAACAAAAGATGAGATTTTAAAAAGATACCTATACCCTAAAAACTTATCGTTTGCTAAGGGTCCTTCTCTAAACCCTGAGATTGGTGCAATGCTCGTCGATACTTGCAAACTTAGAGACCAACGTTTGCTTACCAAGCAAGATCAGCTTGGTAAAGCACTTTCAATCTTAGGTAAGGCAATGACAAATCTGATGAAAAAGAACTCTGATATTCCGGATGTCATCCGTACGCTAAATGATGCAGGCAGAATTCTAGCCGATTCTCATTACGCAGAAACCGATACTCGTCGAGCCGTGATCATCCCGCTAATAGATAAGTCCCTGATGGACCCATTCAAAGATAAAAAAAGGGATAGCCTTCTTTTTGGAGAAAATTTAGCCGATCTAGTAAAAAATTCCAGAGGCATCAAGAAAACTAGTCAGCTGATTCAACCTGCCGTTTCAACTAGTGGGAATTTAAACGGAAGAGGCCCATCGTTTCGCGGTGCGAGAACCCAGCGCGGCACTGGCAACCAGACGTTCAACCGAGCCGGTGGGCCGAGACAGGCGACGTCCTACCCGCACCACTCGACTCAGCAGCGGCGCGCACAAGCCGCGCCGCGTGCGCCCCCGCCGCCGGCCCGCCGCCACCCGCCGCCAGCGCGGCGCCAGCCAGCCGGCTACGCGCGCCGGTACCTGGCAACTCATCGGAGATCGTAGACTCACCACCGCAGGTACACGCAGGCCGTCTAAAGTATTTTTTGAACGAATGGGCAGCTATCACGAATGATAAATTCATTCTAGATACTGTTTCTGGCTATAAAATACCTTTTATAAAAATACCTAACCAAAACCTAGAATATTATCCACAACGTAGGTATTCTAAAATTGAAATTTCAGCAATAAAATCGGAGCTAGATCATCTTTTTGATATTCAGGCTATTGGAAGGTGTAATCCAACTGCAGGACAATTCATTTCAGATGTATTTTTAATTCCCAAAGCCGACGGTAGTAGTCGGTTTATTCTAAATTTAAAGAATTTAAATAAGTATGTCCAAACTGATCATTTTAAGATGGAGGACATCAGAACCGCTACTAAACTCGTAACTCAAGGATCTCACATGATAAATATTGATATAAAAGAAGCCTATTTTTTGATTCCCATTCATAACGATTTTACAAAATATTTACGTTTTTATTTTCAAGGTTTTTTATATGAATTTAAGGCCCTTCCATTTGGCTTGTGCTCAGCCCCTTACGTTTTTACAAAACTATTAAAACCGGTTATAGCCCATCTAAGATCTCAGGGGCTAGTTTCAGTAAGGTATCTCGATGATATACTTTGTATAGCGCCGTCAGCAATTAGTTGCCTAGAAAACGCGGAAGAGACTATTAGTTGCTTAACGCGTTTAGGGTTTGTTATCAATGATAAAAAGAGTATTTTAATACCAAAAACTTCTTGCAAGTTTCTAGGCTTCATAATTGATACTGAGACAATGACCTTGCAACTCCCAGATTCGAAAAGACAAAAGATTTTAAAAGAAACTAAAATGATAATAAACATTAAAAAAATTAAGATCAGAGCCTTTGCGCGGTATTTAGGATCCCTCACTGCAGCTTGCCCAGCTATTCCATATGGCTGGTTATACACAAAGTCCTTGGAAAGAGCCAAGTACCTGGCCCTACTCAAAAATAATGACAATTATGAAGCATTGATGGATGTCCCAGTTACCCTTCGTGATGATCTGATTTGGTGGAAAGATAATATTTCGATAGTGGTTAATCCTATCCGGCAACATGTGTATGATTGTGAAGTTTTTACGGATGCTTCAACCACTGGTTGGGGTGTGTCCTGTGGCTCTGAACGAGTTGGGGGGCATTGGTCTACCACAGAGCGTTCCAATCATATAAACTACCTCGAGTTGATGGCGGTTTACTTCGGTCTTAAAATAGTTGCTAAGCATAAAAAAGACTGTGATATTCTTTTAAGGGTGGACAACACAACCGCTATTTCTTATGTAAATAGAATGGGTGGGGTCCAATATCCACATCTTAACAAGGTAGCTAACTTGATCTGGAAATGGTGTGAGGAAAGAAGAATATTTGTTTTCGCTTCATATATACCTTCCGCGGAAAATACAGAAGCTGACGCGGAATCGAGGAAACTTAATATTGATACGGAGTGGGAACTAGGATCAAATGAATTTAAAGAGATTATAAATAGATTTCATAAACCAAATATAGATTTATTCGCGTCGCGTATCAACGCAAAATGTTCTTTATATATTTCATGGAAAAAAGACCCTTTTGCCTATAGCATTGATGCTTTTACCATAAATTGGTCCCAATTTTATTTTTATGCGTTCCCACCTTTTGCCTTAATTTTAAAAACCCTAAATAAAATTGTATCTGATCAAGCCACGGGTATTGTTGTGGTACCACTCTGGACGTCCCAACCATGGTACCCTCTCTACAGGTCACTATGCGTTGAAGAGATATTGATACTTCCCCCAAGTAAATCTCTTCTTCTTTCTCCTTTCAGATCATTACACCCGTTGCATCATCAGCTTTCCCTGGCAGTGTGTGTGTTATCAGGGAAGCCTTCCGCAGACAATCTGTCCCGGAATCGGCATTAGACGTGATGCTCTCTTCTATTTCTCGGAATACTAGATCACAATATAATGGTAGTCTCAAACAATGGTGGGAGTTTTGTTTAGTAAATAATAACGATTTTTATAACGTTAATATATCATCTCTTTTGGAATTTCTCACAATTTGTTTCAAAAAAGGTTCATCATATGGTACCTTAAATAATCATAGATCTGCTATTTCTTTAATATCCTTAAACAAAGTAGGTGAAGATTTAGGAGTCAAGCGGTTCTTCAAAGGTATTTTTAAATTGAAGCCAACTTTTCCTCGTTACGATGTTACTTGGAATCCAAGTATAGTTTTAGATTATTTAGAGAAACTTCAGAATGATACAATTAATTTAGAATCATTGACTAAAAAATTAGTTATGCTACTCGCATTATCAACCGGCCAGAGGATGCAAACATTATCTTTGATTCTGATTTCAAATATTAAATGCTTTAATGATCGAATCGTCATATCGATAACGAATTTGATTAAAACTTCCGGGATTGGTAGAATGCAACCTTCTTTAAATTTACCTTATTTTCGTCAAAGACCAGGTATTTGTCCCGCTTCTGTCTTGCAGAAATATTTATTAATAACGTCTTCTATCAGATCGGAAACAGAAGATCGTCTTATTTTAACCTATAAAAAACCTAATAAACCTGCGTCTCCACAGTCTATCGGACGCTGGATTAAACAAACGCTAACTGATAGCGGTATCGACACTTCTGTTTTTGGAGCTCACAGTACGAGGCATGCCACTACTTCAGCTGCTTCTCGATCTGGACTTAGTATTGACGTCATAAGGAAGGCAGCCGGTTGGTCTGCACAATCAGCTGTTTTTGCAAATTTTTATAATAGGCCGATTGTTGAGTCAACCAACTTATTGAGTTCATTAACCTGATTATTAAAAATATTAAAACGAATTCTAGTGATCTAGATTTATGGAAATAAATTACTTACATAGGAGGTACTAAAGTTCCTAATAAGGAATAAGTTTGGTTTTGTACTAAAGAAAAGTCAATTATTTTTAGTTATTGCTTTGGTCTTCTGTAATTATTTAAAAGAAAATAATGTACTGAAGCAAGCTTTTACTATGATTGCTTTACAATAAAGTTATTATTTAATTCATGTTTTTCTTTTTGATTTCTCATAAATAATTTTATATCGATAATTTTTATACCTTCTTCAAAAATTTGTTGCAACATTGATCATGTTCTCTAAACATCTACAAGTAATAATTTCTCTGAAGGTGAAGGCAGTATAATTGAATGATCAAGCGAGCTTACCTGAAGTGAAGCTCGATCTTGATTATACTGCCTTCACCGAAGAGAAAGGTCCCTCCCTACCCTGACAACTCCCCAGGAAGATCAACGTTGCTGTAACTCTGCTCTGAAGATAATGAGTAAGCTAGCGGCGCGCGGCGTGGCGAGGTAGCAGGGATCGGATTTTTTCGTTCTCTGTCTACCTTTAAACACTTGTGCGATATAGTCTAGCGTACCTACGTACTACAAGTAATAATTTCTCTTCGGTGAAGGCAGTATAATCAAGATCGAGCTTCACTTCAGGTAAGCTCGCTTGATCATTCAATAATATCTAGCTAACAACAAGAAATTGGGATGAAACTGTTTTTGGCTGGCTGTCGATAGGTCGTAGCATTATGCTGAGCGATGGCCGTTTTGCGTTGATATGACGCATATTTGCCCTGAACTTGTTCTTTTTTGCGTTTGTGTTTATCTCTCTACGCTATGTTTACAACAAATAAATTATTTTCGTTCTGGTATTACCTATGCTCATGGACAAATAGCTTTTCGTCAACAATGACGAAAACTCGTAAGTATGTCCTGATCTTCTACTGATACCTACTTCATGAAAAGCAGCAATTGGTTAAGATGTTCACATTGCCCATACTTCTAGATAATATAGACTTGTTAATATGTATAGATTAGAAGAGTGTCTATCGTCTATTGTTTTTATAAAACATCCCTTTGAAATATCGCGGCAATACCTTAGTCCCTAGAACTTGGACTCGAGCACAATATACCTTATCAGGCCAGGCTGAAAACCTATTCTCGACCCAGCGATTGACGCAGGCGAAATTAAGCGGCTGATCTTACGGCGTATACGCATGCTCCGACAGAATATGAATCTGCCGAGCCTTTTCCCAACTGTGTTGGGGTCGGCTTCCAGTCTAACCGGATGCAGCTGAATACCACTATTTTACATGGAGCGACTGCCTATCTGACCTCCACAACCCAGTTACTAGGTAATAAGATACCCCTTGGTAAGACTACCCGTAACGGCTGTCAAAGATCAACGAATGACAGCCGGGACCAACGGCTTAACGTGCTTTCCGAGGCACGGAGGGGTCTCGGCAAGCGTCACTTGACCTTCGATCGACTGGGCATTTTGCGAATTGGACATAATGCGCCCAAAGGGACCCATGCAGCTTCATCTTTTTCCTAGGCACTTATCCTAAATCTTACTTCACAACATCAACTTCAAAACATCCTATCCACAAAATTAATAGTTTCTGTCCCAAACAAAATATAATAAAACGCTCTCCTAGTTAATTTATTTCCTGCAAATAATAATTAAAACTGTCCCATTAACTGCGCGTACGCACCATCAATCTTGCGCCGTAAGGGGTCCCTTAGTTAGCGTTCATCAGTTTCCTGAAGATAGAACTATTTTTCAAAAGTGTCTTAGCGTTTAGACTGCAGCCGTTATCTTAGATTGAACTGGTTAAGATTGAGTAATGTGGAATATCCATTCTAATATTATAAATTCGAAAGTAACTCTGGCTGTCTGTCCGTATGTTACCTTTTCACGCCTAAGCCGCTGAACCGATTTAGATGAAATTTGGTGTAGAGATAGTTTGAGTCCCGGAAAAGGACATAGGATAGTTTTTATCCCGATATTCTCACGGAATCGATACTTATGCGGGTGAAACCGCGGGTCGCAGCTAGTGTATAATATAAATGAATGGAATTTCTACTTGAGTGTAAAAGCCGTATCATCGAAGAGAGAAAGAGGCATATAAGAATATGGGATCTACTTCCTAGTGCGACGCGATTCTTGTAGAACAATTTTCATGAATATTTCGTAAAAATTGTTCTGCTAGAGTCGCATCGCGCCTGTATGCGGAGCCTTTAAGCTAATGCTAGTAGAGTATCTATCTAATACACCTAATTTATGTAGCATACAGCACATAATCCAAATAAAAAAGAGCCCGTTATTTGTAGATTAGTATCTAGTGAGAAACTTCAATCTCGTACACTTAAGTGTATAAAATGGTAGGTATTTGCATTTACATGGGTAAATGGAGGTCTAAGAAATCTTAATCATTGTAAATTAGGTAGGTAAGTAGCTGTAAAAATACAAAACACCTTGGCCTTTTGCTTAAAATGAGCTGATTGGGTCGAAAATCTTTTGTGAAAAACTATACCCCACTAGCAGCGTCCCGCGGTGTCACCCGCAAACGTGTCGATCCAGTGAGAATATCGGGAATCTATCTCTCTGCTAAATTTTATCGAAATCCGTTCAGTGGTTTAGGCGTGAAAAGGTAACATAGGTACAGATAATATTACTTATATTACTCGAGTAACTTTCGAATTTATAATATTAGTATGGATTAGGTATGATAACAAAAGATAATAATTATGTTGATTTTTTTTTTCAGGATCGGAAATCATCAAATGACCCATCGCACTCTGGGTGGAGTGGAAAGGAGTGTCAGTCTTACTGACTAAAACCCACCCGTGTTCCTTCCTTAGCCTTTATGCTTCCTATTATATAAACGAGTGTATGTGTGTGTGTGCAAGTATCGTGTAAGGAACTTCGTTCCTGATTTTTAAAAGACGAGTTGTCTACAAATTGTAATAAGCTTACTCATTTTGAAGATGCCTTATGAAAAATAGCTAAGAATCAATGGAATCAACCAAAAGACAAAGCTATTCTTTAACTATGTTACTGGTTGCTGGTTGTGAGGTGATCCTATTTCCTATAAAGCAGGCTTTAACCTCACCCATTACGAAAACACGAAAACCGTAGCCATTAAAAGAATACCGATGGTATTATGACTTATAGTTTACTAGCGGCCCGCCCCAGTATCGCAAGGGTGCAATTTTTATTTCGAATTTCCAAAATTTTCATTCATACAAGCTTTGTCCTGGCAATACTGAACACAACAAAAAAAGAATTATCCAATGTGGTGCAGTCATTCGGAATTTATGCGCGTGCAGACATTTTGACGACTTTGTTCTTCACGTTATCCATAAACTTTGTCAAACACTTCTATAGCTTTTACAAATTAAATCTAACAAAGATATTTGTAATTTCATTTAATGAAATTACCTACCTGAAACCATTCACCATCCAACCATAATAAAATTACAATGCAAATTCATCTGGCCATTTTAATGGTACCTATTGGCAGTGGCGTGCCTAGGGGTCAAAATTAGGGCAAGCCCACAGATTTTCAACGTATAAAAAAAACGCCCAACTGAGGGATTGGCTGATTTTCAGTTATTAATGTTTGTGTTCGAGTTCATTGATTGGTATTTTTTTAATATATTTATTTATTGATAGGTTTAAGTAAGTTTGTTGTTGTGAATTATGATTTTATTAGGGCAAGCCGGGCTTTTCGGCTTCTGTGAAGGTACCGCCCCTGCCTATTGGTGAATCCAGCTCTAACCCAGCCCATTACCAAAACCCGAAAACCATTGCCATAAAACATATGGATATTAAGACTAGTGTTTATCCCACACTTTTCCTCCTAGAGTCCTAGCGAAGTCTATTTATCCACCTGTTCTCACGTCTAACCCTCTGTCCGTACCATACATAGTAAAGGTTCTCATTATTCACATAAACAAAACTTGCGCACGCGTCATTTTTCGCGAAGATTCTATTAGGGTTGGCATGGACTGTGTCAATTAGAAATTTTCTAATGTGGCGCTGAAAAATAGTTTGAAAATGTGATTTTAGTTTATGCATACAATGTTGTCATATAAACGGAATATACGTAGGTGTACAGTTTTTGTAGATTATTTGGTCCTTTTTTTTCTAACTTATTTTCGAGTTACTTGATTAAAACTTATTGCTGTTTTCCTATACTTTACCTCTACACTTTAAATTATTATTTTTCATTAGTTTACAAGAGCATTAAAAAGCCTATTTTCAGCCATAAGCAAACCCATTCCATAAATTCTACGGCGAAACAAAAACGACCTTTATTCAAGTAAAATTCAAGAATAATATCGAATGACGAAAATAAATCTATATTCAAATAAAACTCAAAAGTTATTTAGTAATCATAAAATCCAATGCTTCACGTAATATCCAAGCGAGTCCTGCAGACCCGCTTCACGTCAAACAATAATTTCACTCCTGCCAATAAAAACTAAACAAAACAAAGGTTTCGTTTTGAAATCGTGACATCCCTATAGGAGCGTCCTAGCAACACGGTTCACTGAGGACACTGCCCCGCGACGCTACAATGTGCCAACTTAACTATGCAAACAAATCCTACCTTACTTCAAAGGAATAAACCCCTATTTCGTTTGACAGAACTACTTGAACTAACTTGGTCGTGTCTATGCATTCCATTTAGAAGCACAGCGGATTTTCTGAACTGTATTGCTATGAAGTTAAGGTTCGTTTTCCTTTGTTTTAAACAGGTTAATGTCAGATCTTTACTGTCAAGATCCTGTGGCGTGTTACTATGGGTTGTCGAACAAAAATAGACAAAGAATTTAATGTTCTTTCGAGTGTAAAGAAGGCTTTTCTTTTCTTTTATACTTATTTTTCGTGTATAATCGCAGTGTTCGCGATCGGAATATAATTTCAGGTTGAATACTATCAGGGGATTAGTATTTTTTAGCAGCGTGTAATTTTTGTAATAAGTAGGTGGTTCATAGCCGTAAAAGGTTGTTGCTATTTCTGAGGTCCTGGTATGAGTATATTTCTTGAGTGCTAATTAATGGGCATCAAAAATTAATGGGGATCAAAAAGAATACACTTGATTTTCTTGATTTCACAAAAACGGGTAGGTATTAATCACTAGGTCCGAACCCCGACGGACGCTTTGTGGAAAGTACCTGATGCTCTCAAAACGGTGAAGGAAAACATCGTGAGGAAACGGGCATGTCCTAGAATCAAAGATTCGAAGATATGTGACATCTGCCAACCCGCAATGGGCCCGCGGATAACGACCCACTCCCTCTCACCAAGAGGAGGCCATTAAAGGCAGATTATGTTGGGTAGGTATCCAGCACGAAGGCTAATTGTGACGCGTTTGCACAAATAAAGCTTTTATTCCTGAAAACGTGCAGGGCTCTAATTCACTACGACCTCTCAGTAATTTCTAAATTCGAAACCACGTCAATTCATTTCAATTCATTCACGCCAACTTCGCGTTCATTTCGCGCGGTTCCGTTCATTGTGCCATAGAGTATGTTACCAGGTAAAAAAGCAGGAAAGCAAAAATTTAACACCGCTTATAAAAAACAATTGAAAAAATTTTAATTGAACTAGTCACTTGCTAAATGACATTATTAATTAGAAAAAATGTAATGCATGTCCGACCGAAACAACTTACTAACATTTTGAGTGCATTGATTTCATCTTTCTTTTTTTTTAAAAAAACTTGCCCGACACTAGGAATTATGAAATTTTGAATTTTGTTTTTTTTTTTAATTTTTTAGGATTTTTGTAAATATGCTTTGGCGAATGTATACGCGGTGTCAACGTAGCATCTACGCGGTGTCTACGCGTGGTTTACCTTTTTATTAGGTGAACCAAATACAAAAACATCCTAACACATTTGCCCATAAAATTAAATCAGGTCACTTTATTAGCTCAAAAGTAACAAGGGCCGCTCCATTAACATTACAGCATAACAAGGACACTGCCTTCATTCCCTTCTACAAGGAATTGAAATGGCCCGTGTTAAACGGGCACAGGCCCTACATAGGACCATAATATCATCAACGGTAATGTTAGCGTGGGCGGAACATCTCGCCATAAGATAACAACAGGTGCAATAAGATTATGACCATTCTACGTTGTACAGTACCCGGCGATAAATATTGCACATCGACCTTTTTACACAAAACCATTTTATACAAAGAATAAAAATAATTATCAAAAGAAGCAAATCATAATTGTTTTAACAGCTCCTAATAGATACCGGACTGTTTGTATTTCGTGCGACAGTGATAACGCTCTACGAAGCCGAAATTAGCCGATTGTCTCTTTCCAAAGGTCGATGTGCAATATTTATCGCCGGGTACTGCACAGCTGTGACTTAGTGGGACAGGGATGTTGTAGAAATTGGCAGACATGTCATCATCTGCCTAGCCCTTTACCAACTATGTTAGTGTCGGCTTTCAGTCTAACCTGATGCAGCTGAATACCAGTATTTTTGACATGAAGCGACTGCCTATCTGACCTTCACAAGCCAGTTACTGGGTAATACGATACCCCTTGGTAAGACTAGTTGTCAGACGTTCGGGCTTCTGACTACCCGTAACAACTGTCAAAAATCCACAAATGACAGCCGCGACCAACGGCTTAATGTGCTTTCCGAGGCACGGAGGGGTCTTGGTATGTAAAAATGGTTACCCATCCACGGACCAACCGCGGCAAGCGTAGCTTAACCTGATCGATCGACCCGTGCGGCTGATACTACTTAGCCACAAACCCCTCTTTGTGCTATAATTAATTGGCAGACATGTCTTGAAGTGAATACTACGACCACAGAGTATGAAATCACCGTCTAGGGGGCCCAAAAAGGCCACTTTGGCAGAATCATAAAAGGATAACATTATGAATCATAATATGGCGAAGACAGTCCGTGTTTTTTTTTTTTTCGCTGCACTACGTAGGTATAAACAAAGAGATTGGGATTGGATTGATTGATACTTTAACACAGACAAAAAAAAAATACTGAACAATCCTTCACCAATGGGATTTGATACGATTAACTTAACAGTTAACTATCAATTATGATTCATAATGTTATCCTCTTATGATTCTGCAAAAGTGGCCTTTTTATTCCCCTATGACGGCAGTACAGTCCGTTAACAGTTATTTTACCTCTAACAGCAGCAATCTAAAAGCATCCTTATTGTGAAGAGAATAAAGATCATAATGATTTTGACAGTGATGCAAAATAACTTAGAAAGGACTGTACTTACTAATAAAATTTGTGTCGCCGAAAGTGCATTGAGCGCGCAAGTTCTGTCATTGACCGCCTTCAAAGTCATTAGTTTCTAGATATGCCATTAGTGTCGTAGTGCAAGTAACCGGTGAGACGCTTGGTTTACATGGAAAATGTTGACAATGCCGCGTCTAGCAGAGGTGCCACCAAGCTCTGTGTCTATGACGATACAATGCGTGCCACGAAAGATGAGACTTGACGCCGCCTCCCCCGCTCTTTCCGCCGCCCCTATGACGTCCGTTCCCGTCCCGCACTCAGACCTCATACCGCTAAAGACACCTAAAATCGTGTACTGCGCATGTCAAACCACGTGGTGTGTCAAGTACTCAAGTCTCATCAATGTTCAAAAAACTTCCTACGACGGAAAGTTGGTATTAAAAGATATGTCATAGCAGAGCGTATTGTCAAGGCAGGGATAGATACTGGCAGTCTAGACGTGATTCCTAAGCCAATTTTGAAGACATTAATCATTCTCCAGCCCTTATCCCAATTTTTTTCAAACTCAAACTCAAAGCATTTATTTCAATTAAACCATTTACAGGCACTTTTGAATTGTCAAGAAGTCGGTCAGTCAGAAAATATGAAGCTAGTTGCCCATTCCAAAGCGTAGGTACCTATGGAGAAGAACGGGCAAGAAACTCCATGGACACTCTTTTCAAATTATATTTTACAAAAATATTAGTTACATCATTACTTTTGATTTTAAAATTATATAATGTGAGAACGATGTAAAAAATTAAGAAAGACGTACGCGTTAAAAGCGTCCAGAGTACAACAAATAGTACTTAACAAACAACAATCCAAAAATAAAATAACTTAAAATAAGCCGAGGCAGCTAAGTGATGACCAGCCCCAACTGACGGCGCCGGTTCACGAACATGACGCATAAATCAGCACCATTCAGCTCAACCATTTTGAAGGGAGCTAAATGATCCAACACACACGCCACCGTCAGAGAGACATTTGAGTGAGCATGACATACCTACTCACTACTACTACTCTCTCTCTCTCTCTCTATTCTCTCTACTCTTCTACTCTCTCTCTGTTGTGCCAGGGAACAGAACAACATGTATTTTTCTTCCATACTTCTCTATCAGTCGACATCTGGGTAGTCACCTCCTTTCTGACCATATCGTCATTCACACAGTCCATCCAGCGTTTCTTTGGTCTTCTCCTACTCTTAAAGCCATCGACATCCATACTCAAAACTTTGCAATTGGCAAATAAGCCATGGCTAAAGAGTTCACAAAGCATAGGAAGACAGATTGCATGATCGACGAAGAAGACCATCTTGCCATCTATGATCACGAACCGGAACATACACAAACAAGGCATATACATGATCCTTTTTTTTTTTTTTTGAGGATGGGAAATCATCAAATGACTCCTTCCGCTCTGGGTGGAGCGGAAGGGAGTGTCAGACTCTTACTGACTAAAACCCACCCGTGTTCCTATATACATGATCCTTCATTTATGATAGTAAAATATTCAATGGTACAGAAAAACCTAACATATACAACATACGACTGATTATATTTTCTCCTAAGATGTATGAGCTAGCTAAAAACTTGTATACTTTGTATTTATGAATGTGGAGGCAGCTTGTCAAAGCGTTGATAGCTGTTATGATAGAATAATAAATTAAATTTAATAAAGGCTATGGTGGCACGAAGGCATTATAGACGCCAGCATATCAAGCTACTACAATTTGTCAAATTTCTTTAAATGATTTTCAACTTTATCGCTATTATCATTAGGTTCAAGGTTGGTTGAGAAAATTTGACATTTTCAGGTAGCTTGATGTGCTGGCGTCTGTACAATCGACAGACGTCTGTGGTAACACTTTGACCTCGAGCTCCAGCGTAGTACGGAGTTTAAATAAACCAGCTTATACTGGTTTTGTTGCCACTGACGCGCGGCCTACTGTACCGCCGCCGTATATAAGGCATTTTCCCATTTACAGAAAGACAGCTGAAGTAGCCGCTGGTCGGGTAGCATGGTGGATGCTACCCGACCAGCGGCTACTTCAGCCCAGCAATGGTTTCTTTCCCCGAAAATTCATCGATTTTTAAAATTACTAAGTCAAGAGTCAAGACTAACAAAACTAAAAAGGTCACATTGGTACAACCTGAGGGGTATTTCTCTCCGGGCCTGGTTCAAGCCATGGTCCGGGGCGAGAGGGAGTGGGGGGCAGTCGCCTCCTTCTGCGAAGCTGTCATGCTAGCGAAGGAGGCGGCGGGACGACTGAGGGAGAGAGCCTCCCGTCCCAGCCGCCGCGGGAGACGCTCCGGGCGTCGGGAGCCGCGCGACGACTCCCGGCCTCCGTAGGCGCGGGCCTGCGGGCGGTGAGTAATGGGTAGCTCACCGTCCGATCAGGACCAGGCCCGTGCCGGACGGCGCGTACGTGTTCCACGCGCGCCTCAAAGAGATGTCAGCATCAACAGAAGGGGCCTGCCGGGTCAGCGGGATTGTCCGAAAGGGTTACCGCTGGCTCGGAACATAAAGGGCTAAGGAAGGAACACGGGTGGGTTTTAGTCAGTAAGAGTCTAACACTCCCTTACGCTCCACCCAGAGCGGGAGGGGTCATTTGATGATTTCCCATCCTCAAAAAAAAAAAGGGGTATTTCTCTCAGCGGGATTGTCCGAAAGGGTTACCGCTGGCTCGGAACATAAAGGGCTAAGGAAGGAACACGGGTGGGTTTTAGTCAGTAATAGTCTGATACTCCCTTCCGCTCCACCCAGAGCGGGAGGGGTCATTTGTAGATTTCCCATCCTCAAAAAAAAGGGTATTTCTCGTAATTTTAAGAATGTTCACAGTCTGATCTCAGTCTCAATCTGTCAAAAATACCTCTAATTTCCCTACATTTTGACAAGTTTTTGATTTTTCATATTCATTGTCTTGTTTTTTTTGACATTCATTGTCGCCGAAATGAGATTGCGATCAACATCAATGCAAAAAGATTTATCTTTATAAACTTGAACAACATCTAAAAAATCGATCTCAAGAAAAATAATCGCAAACATAATTACATACAACAAACCGTCCCATCAATCTACTGTGAACGATTAATCGTAACTTCGTAAGGTTGTCGAAGCCCTTAGTTCAGCTCGAGTCTTTCTTTTTAACGTACGTGCTCGACCGGCTTGATTAATAGATATTAGTACTGCTATAAAGCACTAGTATGTTGTATGGAGAACGTGTGTGGCGTGTGGGCTAAGGTAATGGAGGCTGTCGATAAGGTAATGTTTGTGTCTACGCCTGAACGCAGCCCTTCTTCATATTTACAAAGATACGAACGCACCCTATGTTAACGTCGCTCGCGACAGGCTTCACGCGGACGAACCGGACTAACTTCACGACGATCTTAGCGCGCAGCCGCGCACCGCCATACTTTTATCGCGACACACAAATACATAATTATTGTAATTTCAATAAATAAACTACTTATCTATCATCGAGGTCGATATTATTTTGTATCGCCCCCAGTTTGAAAAGTTATACATATTTTAAAGTTGAAATACAAATGTACCTACCTGCTCAATTATATATATTATGTACAAGTATATAAAGGAATTAGTAGCCGGGATAAGTAGAAAGAGGCAAGGGAGGCATTTGCCCCGCCGAGAACACAGGCTAATAATAAAATAATTAATAAATATAGATAAAAAAGGAGGAATAAATTGACCATCAAAAAATTCGTCCGTCGTTCTTCAATTTGTCTTTGAAGTGTTCAATTAGGAGTACTACAAGATTCCAAGAGCTTCAAACGGCAATTGCAACATGATTTCTGTATTTATGAGTTTATAACAAGGTCCTTTACCCAATGATGATGATGAGAAACTTACAAAAATTAGGAAGCTTTCGACACGTTTGAAAATAGTTTCAATACAATGCAGGTCCTCAACATTCTTCAATTGTCTTTGAAGTGTTCAATTGCTACAAGATTCCAAGAGCTTCAAACGGCAATTGCAACATGATTTCTTTTTTATAAGTTTATAACAAGGTCCTTTACCCAATGATGATGATGAGAAACTTACAAAAATTAGGAAGCTTTCGACACGTTTGAAAGTAGTTTCAATACAATGCAGGTCCTCAACATTCTTCAATTGTCTTTGAAGTGTTCAATTGCCACAAGATTCCAAGAGCTTCAAACGGCAATTGCAACATGATTTCTGTTTTTATAAGTTTATAACAAGGGCCTTTACCCAATGATGATGATAAGAAACTTACAAAAATTAGGAAGCTTTCGACAGGTTTGAAAGTAGTTTCAATACAATGCAGGTCCTCAACAAACGCCAAATTAACGCCAAAGCAGTAGGAGGAGGACAAGGTGTATAAATAATAAAAATAAAATTGTTAAAGTTAAAAATTAAAAGGAATCTCCATACAAGGTAAGGAACCCTTCGTGTGCGGGTCCGGCTCGCACTTGGTCTTGAGTCGTTTTATCAGGAGTTAGCTATACGATTGTCAGTCAGCAAGTAATACTGGGCAGTCCTAAACCCCTAAGGCCATGTAATGAAGCTTAACAGGCATGGATCGACCGGGTATTGGCATTGGCTTTGGCACACATTTAATGTCGCTATCAATAATATCCTGTGCAAGGAAAACGAAACGCGCCAGCTGCATCCTGCGGAAATCGTAAAAGTCAACTAAACGGAACTGTTCCGAACTATATGAGGTACACACGGCGACACATCAAGCTATACATTTCCAGTATAAGCTGATTTCCCATTGTATAGACGCCAGCAAATCAAGCTACTACGATCTGTCAAATTGCTTTAATAGATTTTCAACTTTATCGCTAAAGCATAACGTTCAAAGTTGATTGGGAAAATTTGATAGTTTCGGATAGCTTGATAAGCTGGCGTCTGTACGTCAAACATACATAATGCGAAGTCAGCTAAAACTGGAAATGTATACCTTGATGTGTTGCCGTGTGAACTGTTCTGATTCCCGTATTTTTATTACGAGGCTTTTTTTCCGGTCTACTCCATAAATTAAGCCATTAAGTCTTCACAGAGCCCTTTTTGATGGCTAATCCAAATACAGAGGTGTTAGTGAATGCAGGGTTTCGGAGCTCGGCTATCATTATCCATCAGTTAATCCTTAGGACCTGGCATATAGAGGTATAAAGAACAGGGTGTAAAGTTCACTCATTCTCCAGAAAAAAAAGAGGATCCTCCGACTAGACGGGTGTTGTGTCTGGTGAGCTACTGCCCGACCATTAAAGTCGGGACGTTGTATATGCCATGCTAGTCGTTCGGTAAACTCTGCTTGCGCGATGCAGATTTTTCTTGACGTCGGTCGGTGTGATGCGTAGTTTGCATGTGGCATTGTAGATGCCGCCACAGCGACACAAACTGATGTTCTGATATTTCTTCTGTTTGTTTTTTCATTTTTCTAGTCTTTTCTTGTTTTATCAGGAGTTAGTTATACGATAATTGTCATTCAACAAGTTCAGCAGCAGAGCTGTGTCCAGGATGAACTATCATATCATCTATGAGACTATATCGCTCCCCGCTTATGCCTTACCCCACAAGATTCATTACGCGGGCTGACTATAAAATCGATGTAGCTCCTGTCCGTCGATTCGTTTTAAGAAGACAGCTTTAAACCCAGTGTTACCTATTACTGTATTGTGTGCTAATTATATTTTGTCATAGATTGAATTGGTGCATAAATCCCCATAAATATAGTTCTTCGTGGTCGTAACTCTGCACACAATTGATTTAAATTAAATGTTTATCTTTAATGCCACTAGATGGCATTAGTAAGAGGTCTTAATCTAATACTATTTATTGTTCTGGGTCATTTTATATAGTGGAAATTAACTTGGTTTACCGTTAAGGTGATTAAATCTAGAGGTTTTCTGTGAAAGGTCTGATGTATTTCATTTGAAACAGTACCTAAATCGTGGTGGGTCGCAGTCGCATCTAAAAAGTTTGTATCCATATTAGATTATCGCCGGAATCTGATGGACGACCCATACAGAGTGCCATATTAGTCAGGAATCAAGCTCGGTGATCAGTTTAAGATGTGAATTTGCAATATGTCAATAATCTCGAGGGACCATAATAATCAAAGTTTGGCATGGTATGGACTATCATGTTACCTCTATCGACGAAACTCCTTTTTCAGAGCCACCTTGAATTCCTAGTTCAAAAGCGTAGTTTTAATCAGTGAAGCTTGAAATTTTGATATACATAATTATTATTGGACACAGGTGGTTCCGATTTAAATAGGTAAAATTTTTATTTGCATCAACCTTTCAGGAGAAATATTTATTATTCCAAGAGATTGCACAATATAAACCACAAACTATTTAGTTCACTTTCACTAAAGTCTAGACTTTAGGAAGTCCCGAGTACCAGGCTGCCATAAATATCAGGAGTAAAAGGTCGTGGCGGACGTGACGAGCCAAAGAACTGCCGGCTTTTAAACGAGAACATTCCTTTATAGAAGGGCACTATTTTATCTGTGGCAAACAAAAGATGTTGACTTTTAAATGAGGATGGACCATCTATGGAAGATTTACACCCTAGTTTCTGAAAGGCCAATCAAATGAAAAATTTGCTGGCCGTCTGTCAAATACTAGTGAACAGCAGGCTGTGATTGGCTGATGGAAATAACAGAAGCCAATGAAATCACAGGAAATGAGTTTGAAAACCTTTCAGCTCATTTTTGTCTTTCATTAGCCTTTCAGAAATTGTGAGTTAGTTTAGGATTTATTTCCTTTCGTTTTAACATTATGTTTGAGTCGTTTTCTATTGTTTGGCTTTTGTTTTGTAATTACTAGTTGACGTGTGAAATATATTTATTCTAGACCGTTTTCGAGGAACTACCTACATTTAATTAACGTTTAATGAAGATTTTGACAGAGAAACTGCCGAAAATCATCATTCGGTAGAGTTTCATCATTCAGTAGAGAGAATATTCATTTAGGTATCAACTTGCATAACTACTTAAATGAGCACGTCTAAGGAACTCGATAGATCATCCACAACAGCAAGGATCGAAAGATTTAAAAAATCACTTATTTCGAAAAGTCCAGACAAATGACATGGTAAAAAAGCCGGCCATGTGCAGACAAATCCAAACGGATGGTAACCCTATCCGGAAGGGTCTTGATAGTGCAAATACGGTAACCACGGCAATGATCGAAAAATTCACACAGCTTTTAAATAGCCATGAGCCACTCTCGCTAAGCATCCAATTGAAGTTGTAAAGGTACTCACGTTCCCCTGCGGATCGATCAGCTGAGCGTATTTCGGCGCCTTCGCCTTGCTACCGTCTGCGAACACGCCTGCCAGCCGTAGCGGCGTACCGGGCCGCGCCGCCGCCCGCTCGTACTGCGCGCCTACGCGCCCGCTCTCTGTGGGACCGAGGGTTTATGGGTTAACACATCATCGTAAAGTATGTAGGAGGTACCTACGCTCTGTGGAAGTACGGGAATTTGTGGTGCAGGTTTAAAACGGAACAAAAGAGATCGTCAAAGTAAGGTTTGTCAAAATATTAAAGCTCGAAAATACTTCTATTTTTATTTTAAACTAAAACTTTATTTATTTATATCATGATAATATTTACTTAATATGTATAAGCTAATATTTAAAATAATAATATGTACATTTATATGAAAAAATAAGTAAAAGAATCATAGAGCACCAAAAAATTCGTCCGCATCGCTGTCAACAGGAATAGTGCCCAAAAGGCTGGAAGCATTACCTACATCAC
Source organism: Luperina testacea (assembly GCA_927399505.1). Classification (NCBI taxonomy): domain Eukaryota; kingdom Metazoa; phylum Arthropoda; class Insecta; order Lepidoptera; family Noctuidae; genus Luperina; species Luperina testacea. The sequence continues at coordinate 5,046,034 of OV656777.1, read as the reverse complement.
AGCCGGTCGATTCTGTAAAAATCTCACCGTGAAAACTTAGGTGAAGTAAGTTTGCTTTTGCTAGGAATTGACACTATTGACAGCTCACTCCACGCTCACTTCACCTAAGTGTTCACGGTGAGATGGTTACAGAATCGCACTGCTGCTTCTTTTTTGAAGTGAAAACTTCTTTAGTCGCGTTGGGCATTATTTGAGATGGGAAAAAACCATTGAACTCGCGACACTGTTACCGACACCGCGCTACATTCGGATGTGTTCGGCTGTCTTCGGGATGTACTCGGTTTTAAATCCGATATGTCAGTGAGTGATGGCAAAGTATTCTGTTTGCGTTTTGTTTTCACTTCTCTCGGCATTCCCGGAGTGATTTTTTTTGGCTTTTTCAATTTGCCCCTCATAACCTTAGTTGTTAGGGGCAAATTGAAAAAGCCAAAAAAAAAAACTTCTTTTGGCCCACATTCAGCATATCACTGCCTAGATCTGTCCTGTAGGTCTCCGATCATTCTTACTGTACCTACCGATACCAAGTGTTTTTAACAGCCCTAAAGAATGATGAATGATGTGGTCGCCTATAATTGGAAAGGCACACTTATATTTGTCAACCTAAACACTTATATTTTTCCCTATTCATGTTAACATTGCAAGTAACTGCAGTGCGATTCTGTAACCATCTCACCGTGAAAACTTGGTGAAGTGAGCGTGGAGTGAGCTGTCAATAGTGTGAATTCCTAGCAAAAACAAACTCACTTCACCTACATTTTCACGGTGAGATTTTTACAGAATCGACCGGCTGAGTAGTCTCTGTTGGCGATCCAAGAAATAAATAAATAAAGGACATAGAATCAGAAATTGCTGATGTGTTGTCAAAGTTGTCATATGATATCATACATAACATAGAGACAAAATTGAAATATTATTTACCTTTTTATTTGGAATTCGAATTTGGTATACTGGCACAACTTTCCCGATCCAGCCATTTTTCAAAGTGGTCTACTTTTTAGATAAAGTAGTTAAATTACTTACCGGACGCCGGCCGCGCTCGGTAGGCGGAGAGGGCGCGCGGCGACACGAGGGCGAAGGCCCGCGCCCTCAGCAGGGCCGCGATGGAGCCCCGCGGCGCCGCCAGCGCCCCGCCTCGGCAGCCGCACGCTGAGAACCAACCTGGTAACAGAAAGAGACAATACTTAGTCAAGTATTGGTAGCCTAGGTACAATGCGTGCCACGAAAGATGAGACTTGACACACCACGTGGTTTGACATGCGCAGAACACGATTTTAGGAATCTTTAGCGGTATGAGTGCGGGACGGGACCGGAAGTCATAGGGGCGGCGGAAAGAGCGGGGGAGGCGGGGTCAAGTCTCATCTTTCGTGGCACGCATTATACGAATTATGGACAACCCCCTTGCCCGCAACTTCTTCTGCGATCCAACACCCTAATTGCGTAACATACTAATCACAATCTGAATCATTTTGAAGGATATTGCTAATCCATTGCTTCTTATGTTCGAAAAAATTGTCTTCTCAACAACATTAAAAACGCAATGAATGTTGTTGAACTGTCAAAATGAAACCCATTACTATTGATACTGTGTTACGCAATTAATTACCCCGATGGATGAAAATTTGCCTATGTCCTGCCAAATTTTATAACGATCTGTTTGGTGGTTTAGGCGGGACAAGCTTACAGATAAACAGACAGAGTTATTTTCGCATGTATAATTGTTATATATGCAAATATGAGGGTGGTTGCATCCACTCCTATTATAAGTATAGCGTCACTTGTCAAATACAGTCAGTGTGTTTCCAGCCACCCGTTGTTTCACTTGTTCCTACGCTCGCATATCTATCAGTGGCGACGAGTATCCGCGTTAAAAAAAAAAAGCCAAAATGATGTCTCATTTTGGAATTTTAACTAGTTTCGACCACAATATCCATACGTGGCAAAATTACAAACAGAAAATCTCACAATGGTATGGTGTGGTGGTATGGTGGTGGTATTATGTATGGAAAGATGGATATGAATAAACCGAAGCTCGTGATAGGCTTTCGTAGGTTAATGAAAGTAAACATTTATATTGAGGTGATTATTGTTACTAAAGTATTTAACTTAAAAAAAACTTTTTAGTACTAATCAAAGTTGAAGTATAATTTCTCTACTCGGCAACAGATGGCATTAGCAGCGTGAACATTTCGATATTCTGAAAGGAAAACACGTTGCTGAGAAAATAAAGCTCATACACATTCAAAATGTCTCCCGTGCTTGTTATTTGATCGTTATTGAACTTGAACACAGCAATGCTGTTAAAACAAATGTACAGACGCGCACATCAAGGTACCGGAAACTGTCAAATTTTCCCAATCAACTTTAAACCTTATACTCTAGCGATAAAGTTGAAAATCTATTAAAGAAATTTGAAAGGTTGTAGTAGCTTGATGTCTACCCAGTATTTTCCCGGACGAACTATTTCACAAGAAACTTCTTGTACCGAACTTTTTTTTTATTTTACACAATGGCCAATGCTGGCTCATTTAAAACCTATTGATAGACAGTCCATATTAAATTATTTTATATAAAAGGAGCGATGGACGTTGACGTGCAATTACCTTTAACAAATTACGCAAAATGAGACGCAGCTGCTACTCTATACATTATTTTATATCCAGACACTGGACTTAAGAAAAAGTAAAACAGTTTCACGACCTATACACAGTGGTAGGGTTGCTACAAAATATAGGGTTGCTACCATAACAAAATAAATTAGAACGTAGGAGGTGGCGGTTTTAGGGACTCCGGGGGTCTCTTTAGGCTGAATGAGGTTTGCAAAAATAGCTAATGTCGTGGTGAAAAAATTTAGCATTTATTTATTTACTAGCAGTGCCCCGCGGTTTCACCCGCATAAGTTTCGATCTCATGGGAATATCGGGATAAAAACTATTGTATGACCTTCCCCGGAATGCAATCTATCTTTCTGCCAAATTTTATCGAAATCCGTTCAGTGGTTTAGGCGTGAAAAGGTAACATACAGACAGACAGACAGACAGAGTTACTTTCGAATTTATAATATTAGTATGGATTAAGGACCTCTAACAAAACATGTCCACACGGCGACACATCAAGCTATATAAGCTATATAGAAATCTACAGAAAAAATCGCACGTAGATGTATAGAGGTTCGTCATCCCTGGTGTAGATGCGACACAACGGATTAAATTGAACAGTTACAATTACATTACTTCAGTTACGATTCATTACTTTCAGAAACAAATCATCATCATCGTTCTCCTGTGCCCTTATCTCTATTAGCTACGCTGCCGCGGTTGATCTGTGGATGGGTGACCATCTTTACACACCGTGACCCCTCCGTGCCTCGGAAAGCACGTTAAGCCGTTGGTCCCGGCTGTCATTCGTGGATCTTTGAGAGTCGTTACGGGTAGTCAGAAGCCAGAAAGTCTGACAACCAGTCTTACCAATGGGTATCGTATTATCCAGTAGCTGGGTTGTGGAGGTCAGATAGGCAGTCGCTTCATGTAAAATATTGGTATTTAGCTGCATCCGGTTAGACTGGAAGTCGACCCCAACATAGTTGGGAAAAGGCTAGGCAGATGATGATGATGTCTTCTCTATTAGTCATCATCTCCTCCTCACCTCCTTTCTAACTATATCATCTACCACACAGTCCATCCATCGTTTCTTTGGTCTACTCTTATACCTAGCAGTTATAGCCGGAATGTTTTACTTTCAGAAACTAAAGGAGTGGTGCAATTTCGTTATAAATATAAAGACGACTTGTTGAATAAAAGTGTATTTATTACAAAGGAAGCAATTATCAAGCTATATTGACAAGTGAGAGAGAAAGAGCGAGAGGCGCCCTCTGTTATCAAAACTAAGAATCAACATGACAGATGGGTTGCGTTCACAAAATCAATTTATGCTTAAAATTATTTATCGACTAACTCGATCATTTTGCAATGAACACGTATGTGACAGCCATAGAATGTTTTTTAAATTTCTGTGGTGACAGCCCTACCCAACCAATACTGACCATGACTTCTTTGCCATTGAGCTGAACGAAAAAAGGTGAAATGGCGAAATGTCACGCGAAGTCATTACCACGTAACCCTTGTAATACTGTGACGTAATTAAAGGTCGAGCATTAACCCTGCGAGCGCCAGCATTTTATGAGGCTGGGTTTTTGAAAGACTGTCGGTTTTTAAGTTGAGGTAGGTTAGGAACTTGGCTTCGAAAAAGGTTCATAATGAAAGATGTAAAAGGATATAGCCACGGTTTTAAAATAAAGGGGATAAAAAAGTGTGGAAAAATTCGAAAGCCGTTAATTCTAAATTGAAAATGAAAATACACTCTTACATTTTGATCTCCTCAAAAGGGGTAATATGAACAACTTTTACTATGGGATCAACCCTGATATCGTGAAAAATAAATCTGTTGATCGATACATAATGTCGAGTTATGCTAACATAAATTAGACACACACACATATTTTTTTGACGATTTGATGGTTGGTCCCGTACTAAAATTTGTTCATAATGATGAGTACAATGACCCCTTTTTAAGGATTAAAACGATCAAAATGTAACGGTGTAGAAAAGTAAGTAATCACAACATCATGATTTAAGGAATATTGTACAGTTTCAAGCAGTAAGTACCTATCATATTTTGAAGGATGCGGAACGTCAACAAATAGAAATATCACTTTCAGACCATTTCTTTAATTCATCCAGACTTCCAGTTTCAGTATTTCCAACCAAAATATTCAACCAGGCTTTTTATTTTTTATTCTTATAGTCTGATTCTAACAAAAGTTTAGGCGACAATCTACAAAAAAAAGCGATAATTCAAAAGTAAGTCAACATTACTAAAATCTATTCAAACTTAGGTATGTCTCAAATCAATATTATTTCAAGTTAAACAAATAACAACTTTATTTTTATGGAAATTAAGTTGATTTCAGAGTGACTAGCACTATTGAAAAAGTTATAAAAATGTTTGAAGTAGTAGCGTAAACTGAACTTTATTGTGTAGGATTTAAAGTTATTTTTCCATAAACTCATATTTGTTTACATTTTTGGGAAATAAATCGCGAATGCAGGTTACATGGTTAACGTTATTAGGCACAGACGCCAGCACATCAATCTACTACAATCTGTCAAATTTCTTTAATAGATTTTCAACTTTATCGCTAAAGTATAAGGTTCAAAGTTGATTGGGAAAATTTGACAGTTTCGGGTAGCTTGATGTGCTGGCGTCTGTACCTACATATCCACACTCCGGGCTGCTACTGCGAAATGATGATGAACGTACATGATTTATTCATCTTCATCATCATCCACAGCCCGACTGCATCCATTGCTGAGTATAGACACCTCTTTGCTTGTGCCAATCTCCACGCTCTTGTGCCAGCTTCACTCAGGTTCTACCACAGAGTACAATGCGTGCCACGAAAGATGAGACTTGACCCCGCCTCCCCCGCTCTTTCCGCCGCCCCTATGACGTCCGGTCCCGTCCCGCACTCAGACCTCATACCGCTAAAGATACCTAAAATCGTGTACTGCGCATGTCAAACCACGTGGTGATGTCAAGTCTCATCTTTCGTGGCACGCATTGTACTTTTATATTTGGGTTCTACCCTCGATGGCAACAATATCGTCCGCTTATCTAGCCGCCGGACGACGGACACTTCGTCTTCCAATGATTCATTACTTAAAATTATCCCTATTTCTAAGAAAACGAAACATTCTTAAGCCATATATTTTCTGATCACATCAACTCACAACCAAAACTCAATAAAAATCCCATAACCATAAACACGAGCTTGCATTACGACATAATTCGAATACTTAACACAAAAAAACAACGATAAAAAAATAAATTTTAAAAATCATTGCACGTATATTTTTACAACATAATTTACAGTTCATAAAAATAAATATTGATGGTGGTATCGCCTCTGATTCTTTCATTACTCTTTGTAGGATCGCTCACCGTTTTATACGCAATTTTTATGGGGAAAAAAAGTATGGGCGAGTGAGGAGGCATGGCGTCCTTCCATCAAGGTCGACCGGTTTGAACCCTTTGCTTTAAGGTGGTACCAAGAAATTGTGAAATGAATTGTCTTTTGGAAGGATAGAAAGTTTTTTGTGTGTTTTTTGTTATGAATGCGGGGTTTTGCTTTGTATGTATGTGTAGGTTTTGTAGTAGTGTGCAGTGACTACGTTTTAATTGTGTAGAAGTCTCATCGGAGCAGGAAAAATTGTATAAGTAATATTTTAATTTTTTTTAAGTATGTACCTACGCTAAACTTCCTTTTTCATTTTGCCTCTTCGATTAAATTGTACCAAATGGGAAGTATTCCGTTTTTTTAGGGCTGGCGCAATACAGTCTTTTTCTAAAAGCCAGTACCTAATTCAGAAAATTATTTGCAACACCACTTTCATCTGTATTCTCCGAAAAATAGCGATAATTATCTATCGCTTTCTATATAGGTCTTTCTAAATCATAACAGCCGCACAGGTCCATCGATCAGGTTAAGCTACGTTTGCCGCGGTAGGTCTGTGGATGGGTGACCATCTTTACATATCGTGACCACTCCGTGCCTCGGAAAGCACGTTAAGCCGTTAGTCCCGGCTGTCATTCGTGGATCGATCGTTACAGGCGAAAGTCTGACAACCAGTCTTACCAAGGGGTATCGTATTACCCAGTAACTGGTTTGTGTAGGTCAGATAGGCAGTTGCTCCATGTAAACTATAAAACTAAACTCCTTGTCCACTGGTATTCACCTGCATCCGGTTAGACTGGAAGCCGACCCCAACACAGTTGGGAAAAGGCTTGGCAATTGATGATTTCTATATACAGTGACTTTTTACATTATTGACATCGCGCCGTAGAAAGATTTCTATAATCTGTCATTTCGTCTTTCACGTTTCGTTTCTTCAGTTTCTACTGGTTTGATGGTGCACATGCTTCCGTGTTGGGAGGGGGTACCAAAACCTCCCCTAAAGTCCTTTCAAGATTCTTTCCCCGCGCCACCTCAAACAGCCCTCGCAGTACTCGTCCAGCCCGAGTAGCATGACCACTTCTATCTCTTCACTTCGAAGAACAGACATATCTATTTCTAATTTTATTTAATCATCATCCTCCAATAACCATCAAAACCATTACTAGACCAATGCGCAATTCCATAAATCCATTACAAATAAAACTATGCAACACCTAGTTACAATAATAAACAGCTGATCTGGCATTCACTTCAGATGTTTGCAGTTACGCAAATATCTCTGATGAGTGGCAACAATTGTGCAATACTTAGATACTACTGCTATTATATGTATCAATGCTGTGCAGTTTAAGGGGACCATATCACCTAAAGCGCGGTCACTATCGGACTGCATAGAACAGAAAGAGAAGCGCCATCACGCAACCGCGCTGGTAATTTATTGCAAAATATGAAGCAATTATCTATTTACAAAAAAAGTATTGTCTGGCCTAAAAAATTAAAACACTAGTGCTTTAGTATGTTGCTTGTAGAATAATCTGACAAAAAAATAGAATGATTGTACGAGTATGTAGGTATATTAGTATGGTTTTTATTGTAAAAAGAACGTTTTTAGAGGTATCTTCATGATGTTTTTCTATCGTATCAAATTATTTGTATTATGTTTTCAACACACTACCTACCTAGCATATATCCTGAAGAATATCATATAGTTTTATGATTTTGTTTACTGTAGTCGATCATATACTTTTAAGCATTATAAACCTTGGGTTTTTTGCGTTTAGGTCCTGTAGTCCCCTTAAATGTATGTTCAGATGGACTGGTCTAGATTCCAGGTCAAAGTTCAGGTAGATGTGACAGCAAGTAGTCGTAACTCTTATACCTATGTAAAGACGCCAGCACATCAAGCTACTACAATCTGTAAAATTTATTTAAAAGATTTTCAACTTTATCGCGAAAGCATAAGCTTCAAAGTTGATTGGATAAAGGGTGTGATTATGAAATGGGCTTAAAATAATTATTTTTTTGAACAGCTGTCATGTATGGTTTTTCTGATAGGGACACTTATTCAGGATGGCCTGACAAAAACAGAAAAAATATTAAAAGCACCATTATTGAGTAAATACATATTTTAAATCCAGATATTTTTGGTGTCGTAATATTATTTTTGCACATTGAAACAAAGAAAAAATGGTTAAATATCATTTTTTAAAGGAAATTATACACCTTATTGTTATTTAAAGTAATCTAAAATAATATTAGATTGCTTAAAATAAAACCAACTCCATGATTTGTATGTATGGCATTAATTCCTTTGCCTCCTAATGGAATCTATGAAAATATTAACTGTGCCAGTAAGGTTGTCATACTTGTCAGCTGTCAGTACACAGGTCAAAATTGAATTGAATTTGCAAAAGCCATTAAACGAAGAGAAGAAGAAGAATGAATTGAATTTCACAATTCAAAATGACAACAATGACATCCAACCGAAAAGTGTTGCCAAAATCAATAATTACCGTGGGTTGCAATTTATTTTTTAAATAATGATTATTAAAATGTATAATTATTAAGGAAAGGGTGCTTTCAAAAAAATATTAAAAAATATACAAAGTCTCCTTAATTTATGTACTTTCATAAAAATATCTTCCCTGTTCACAGTAGCTTCGAATAAAAGCCCAGCCTCCATACAAAAACCTAACATGTCCTTTGACAGTTTCGGGTAGCTTGATGTGCTGGCGTCTGTACAGTCAACAAAAGGGATAAGTATGCAGGATCGTCGGATATAGTTGAAGTTTAGCAACAAACCGATGGATATTTTAAACTGAAATTTCATTTGATAAATGAGCTGTTTGTTTTCTAATATTAAAATTAAATTTTATTCGAGACCATCCATCAGTTTCTTAGTAAACTTCAACTATATTCAACGATCCTGCATACTTATCTCTTTTGTTGACTGTACACACAGCTTCATTAAGTGATTACCCCTCCAAATGACATGTGCGTTCAAATCCGTGATAGGCCCAAGTTGGTTTTTGTATTTTGCAAAAACATTTTATTTTAATTAATTTATTGTTTTAGTGAATAAATAAGTTTAAGATAGTATTTATTTTTTTTAATTCTGTTTTTATTATTGTTTTTTTCAATAAAACGTCAATACTTTTATTATTGCGAAAACGACAAGCAATAATAGGGTTAATAGTCCAAGATCCCAGGGCCGCCAGACCATACTTATTTTCTCAGAAATGAAATGTATGGGATGAAGTAGTGTTAATATGCGCATTGAGTGTATGCATACCTGCTAGCTTGGTCAGACGGCCAATTCACAGGTCCCAGGTGCGAAAGGCAGGTAAAAACAGCACTCACTATTCTTAAATTCTCAGAGCTGATTCTTACATATGTTTTAGAGAATATTGTTAAAAATTAGTAATTAATACTGCCGGACACTTTCCGTCGGCACTAACTTTTACCGGACGCTTCAAAGTTCCCAAAAAAATAATGTACCTAACTTAACTTATAATCTCAATCTTGATTTTTATATATAATACTCAGGGAACTATTTCAATATTTTTTGTAAGCAGCCAGACCAATCTGAAGGGCCAAACATCCCCCCGGACACACGGAAGTGTCCCTATGCGTATGAGCGCGAACGTGACATGATAATATGAATACATTTGAACTCGTAATGAAAAAAATGAAAAATCACAAATTACATTATAATAAATACCTAATTAATATTTTAATAAATAATTATGAAATTTGTTTTTATAAATTTCATTTTTTTTTTGCTTATTATGAGACGCCAATAAATAACTATTTTATTAGATTGATTGCTGTTGAAAATCATAAATTTCCTGAACATATACAATAAAAAACATTATTTATAAATCAACAACGGTTTGTTCGTAATTTTCATTACGAGTTCAAATGTATTCATATTATCATGTCACGTTCGCGCTCATACGCATAGGGACACTTCCGTGTGTCCGGGGGGATGTTTGGCCCTTCAGATTGGTCTGGCTGCTTACAAAAAATATTGAAATAGTTCCCTGAGTATTATATATAAAAATCAAGATTGAGATTATAAGTTAAGTTAGGTACATTATTTTTTTGGGAACTTTGAAGCGTCCGGTAAAAGTTAGTGCCGACGGAAAGTGTCCGACAGTATTAATTACTAATTTTTAACAATATTCTCTAAAACATATGTAAGAATCAGCTCTGAGAATTTAAGAATAGTGAGTGCTGTTTTTACCTGCCTTTCGCACCTGGGACCTGTGAATTGGCCGTCTGACCAAGCTAGCAGGTATGCATACACTCAATGCGCATATTAACACTACTTCATCCCATACATTTCATTTCTGAGAAAATAAGTATGGTCTGGCGGCCCTGGGATCTTGGACTATAACATTTACGAACGTTTCATTCATCGTCTAAATAGACTAGAGGTTTCAAGACCGCTTGCCGTGCCTATGAGTGGGAGTTCAAATCATAGGCACGAAATGTGCTTTTTGTTCATTATAATTATTATTTTAATATATTTTTCTATTTTGTTTTAGTAATTATTTATAAAGAATTTAAAAATAAAGAAAAATAAAATACCTTAATAATCATATAATAATATTTATTATTGCTATTATTTAACAAAACTATGATCTTATTTTACAACAAAGATTTATTTTGATTTGATAATTTTATTTACAGTTATCATAATATACTATTTTGCCAACTGACACAATTGGGTTCCTAGACAAGTAGCATCCTATTAACGTAAACGATAAAATAGTAAGCGGTAGAAATATTTTAGATTGACATAACCTAACGAAATGTCACGTGACCTGTCATGTCGTCTCAGTATACAAATTTGACATTTGACAGTCTGACAAGTGACATCGAAAGAGACAAGTTTTGAAGCGTTTGCAACTTGTCTAGGAACTAGAAGTTAGTTTGGCAGGATTACAATCATGAGCATAATAAGTGAATAAACATGTTATCAATAGATAATCAATTAACATCTCTTATTAGCTCATGATATCTACTTAGAATATTTTGCTATACAAAGTAAAATAGTGGAATCAAATGAGTTAAATGTCTTCGTTGTTTATTTTGTTGTCATACTTAATTAATAAAACTGCTATTTCTGGGCAAATAGCAATCGTTCTCTTCGATGTTCTTCTGTTAGACATATTTTGTAGGTCGATAACTGTGAATGTTCGCTGCGTGTAAATGTCTTCGAACCGTGGACAGAGATATTCTATGCCAATATCCCGATGATGTTCAGATTGGTCCGTATAGATCCCAGTAGTTCTCCGACCCATGGACATTGTCTTAACATCGCCGGTTTCTTGAAATCTGCGCACCCATAAGCGCACCGTTTGTCTCTGTATAGAACAAAATGGTTTTAAATAAGTTATTAAATACCACACACAAGATACCGCAAATAGCTCAACAAGAAAAAAATCGGAGAACACAATTAATATTATAATGAACTTACTGCTATGCCAAGCTGTCTCGCAATTCCTTTTATGCTCACATTTTGTTCACACAGAACAACTACAATTTTAGTTCTCATAAAATCATAAATCATTTTAAAAATTAATGGATAAATCGTAGTCGTTTACTCTTCGCTGTTTTAAGTGAATGTATACATCAAACGTTGTAGTTATAACTTGAGGGTATGGATTAATTTTATAAAGACAACGTAAGTAAGTAAAATTAATGGATACCCTCAAATTATAACATCTATCGATTAGACATCCCCACCTAAAGATAAAATGACTCAGACCATAGTAGATAACAATTTCAACGCAATTCATATGGGCTCGCTGGCTAGTTCGTCAAACTGCCGGTATGAGTATGACGACGTTCGGTGATGCGATGGTTCGAATCTGAGTCGAAACAATGGGTTCTTTTTGAAGTATTCTTTAGTTTGTTTGTAAGGAATTTAATGTGTAACATTTTAAAACTTGAGGGGTTAGCACATACTGACGCTGTCTGTACATAGATTAGGTGACATAAATAGTCGGCAGTCGTGTAGTAATATATAATATAATCGCTTTCCATCAGGCGTGATCGATGTCAAGAGCGGTCCAATTCAGCAATAAAAAAATTAATAAAAATAATATCGGTTGGTCTAGTGCTCGCAAGTGCTACTCACTGCTGAGCTTGACGGGGGCTTCGATTCCCCGGTCGTGCTAACTGTTTTCCATCAGGAATTTCTCAGTAGCAGGTCGTGGTCTGCACATGTGGCCATAATCAGCCCATATCTCAATGTCTCCAGTCCACCTTCCAGATTCAGCCGACAATTCACCACCTTCCTTCTAATTACAATCCAACGGTAAATAGTCCAAAACAAGTACCTAATTCACCAAGAACCCTTATCACTATCCAAATTCCATCGATATCCGGTTCTGAGGTGAACGACCTGCTTTCGTACAAAAGATCGGCGCGGATAGTGCGCGGGCGCAGCTTATCTGCGGCCGCGGGGATCTAGGCGACATGACGGGCTGGGGAATTCTGCTGATCCACTGTGAAGATAACTGGGCTTTGATTTTGAAGTGAGGTTTATTTTAGTCTTGAATTGGATGTTGGTGAGGTTTATTTTAGTCTTGAATTGGATGTTGGTTTATGCAACCTGTAGCAGAAACGGTTCTGCATTTGCGAGAAAGAATTTAATTGAAAATGGTGATAGATTACCTTAGTTTGGATATAACGGGAGTTTTTGGACTTATCATTTTGAACCGGGAATAGAACTTTTTCTATTCCGACAGTCATAATTCCTAAAAAGCCACTGTGCTATGTCTTTCGAATTAAGGCAAGTCTAAAGTTAGAGTAGCTTTCCACTGTGTCTTTAGACTTGCTTTAAATGCTCTGAATTTTACTGTTCTAACAGTAAAAACTTGGCCGAAAACAGATTTTTTTTGTTTATTACATCACGTCGGCTTCCAAAATAGCTGCACCGGTTTTGGTTACATATTTAATACGTTCTGTATTAGATAGGTAAATATAAAAATCTATCTATAGCAAACGCCTAATTTTAGACAAATTTGGACATCCATACTAATATTATAAATTCGAAAGTAACTCTGTCTGTATGTTACCTTTTCACGCTTAATCCACTGAACGGATTTCGATAAAATTTGACAGGGAGATAGATTGCATCCCGGGGAAGGACATAGGATAGTTTTTATCGACATAACTCGCTGGCGAAGCCGCGGGCGGAAGCTAGTACTACATAAATTATTGTTCCCCAGCGATTATAAAAGTAGCAGAACTGCCTATTCATTCTCAATATTGATAGTGTCCATCCATAAATTAGGTAGAATGACAGCTCACCTCACCTAAGTTTTTATGGAGACATTTTTACAGAATAGATCGGACTTTTCATTCATTAGCAACGAATGTACCATCGAGGAAACTTACATCTATACACCGTAAGAGCTATTCTTGCTTGCAGCGCTCGTCCGCTATAGTAAGGCTTGCCAACAGATGTGGTCATCGTGTGCACGGGATTTTGTTTTCATATTGGGCAGCTGTAAGTTTCTCCGATGGCGCCTACCAATGTTGCTTATTAATTTAAGTTACACACACACACATTTCACACACACACACACACACATACATATACACATTTAAATGTATTTATTTCCCACCATACAATTAATTATCTTTACAGGTTTGTCACCTAATGTGCTTGTTGTTGCAAGCATAGATTAAAATTAAACTTGCTCGCGGCGGAGTGTGTACCAGGGTTACATAAGTAAGAGTAGTAAAGATCTGATGAGCTTCGGTCGCCCACTGGTCGAACATGAAGTAGTTCTGCTAACAAATATCGGATTGAGTAATATCGTGTAGTCGTGTCAACTCGTGTCGTTGTTGACTTAAGAACTGGTTGTAAACATACGTGACGATATTGTGAGATGGCACGCTGCGTTTTAAAGTTTTTGTTTTTAAGGGAAGATACTCCTACAGCCTCCTGGAAAACCAGTGATTAGGTCTGGCTGTATCAGCTTAGAATTTAGTAAAAAATAATGGCGTGCGTAATATGTCTACCTATGTAGGCAAAGTTTAGAAATAGGCGCCTTTCAATACATTATTCAAGCCCACTTTTTTTGTTAGCCTATATTGTATCTCACTGCCCCTCCCTGCCTTGTGCGATTTCTGGCCATGTTGGCCCTGTAAACGTATATAAAATAGGATTCAAGACCTTACCTACCTATTTTTTAGACTTAGAAAGAATGCAGAATGTGTTTATTTTCTCTTTCTACAACAATACTCAATAATGACAATCTCAGATAAGATTATCTGTTAAACTATTTAACGATAACTCATTAGGGATCCCGATGACTAATAAAACATTAAGTGGCTACGATGCGTCCATTGCACTTCGTTCCAGGTATTTATTAGGGATCATTAGATCCAGGTTTACGCTCCTTTAGCCGTGTTATAAAAGTGTCTCGTTGAACAGTCGTAGAAAAGTATTGTTAACGTTTAAAAGGGTTCTTTTGTAAGATGTTTATATTATTGCCCACATAAATAGCCTATTAGTAGCTAAACATACTACAGTGTTATTACGGCTGCCCCATTTCAAAACCTAGTGAGGACTTAAAATGAAATTTTACAGGAGAGCGCATAAACGTAATATTGGTCAGCCTATGGGATGTATTTTTTGAATTGGTTAAAGTGACTTACTAGGTTTTAAAATGATCACTAGGGAGTGAAAGGTGCACTTACTAGGTAGATCCTTTTATGTAAGTTTAAAACGCTGGTGTTTTTGTATTTGGTAGAGACCTTCTAGGTTAGCAAGATTATGCAATAAAACGATTTTTGTAAAAAGTGTCCCTTACTAGGTTTTGAAATGGGACAGCCGTGTAGTTCAGGTAGTATCCAATTATTTCTTACCTACTGCTAGTTTAAGCTAGTTTAATTATTTCAATAAAAAACAAACAATAAAGTGTGGCAAAAAAAATGCTGTTCAGTTTGACTTGCGCGGTCAAAATGTACTGAACCGTATTTTTCTATGAAACGGCAGATTTTTTGTTTGATATCTGACTAAAAAAATTCTACGCTACGTCTAGAATCACGTGTTGAATTCATGGTTAGAGTTTTCGCACCGATGTCCCTGCCACCTTGTACAGACGCCAGCACATCAAGCTACCTGAAACTGTCAAATTTTCCTATTCAACTTGGAACCTTATGCTTTAGCAATACAGTTGAAAATCTATTAAACAAATTTTACAGGTTGTAGTAGCTTGATGTGCTTGGCGTCTGTACAGTTTCGTTCTTTTTATCAGGACTAAGTATGTCAAAATTTTTGATAGTCAGTAAGCTAAGTAGCGGAGCTGACTGTTCAAGTGCATCTTACGTATGGAAGTATAGCCACTATTAGAGTTTATTTTATCTTCCTTTCATAGTTACGTAGATTGTCAATTTTAGAAACACGTATTGTAAGTTGGTCTGCCATAAATAAGAAATATTTACTTCCTTCGTTACTTAACACCAGCAAATTGCGGTTTTAATTAAAACTAACAGAAACGTCAAAAATGCTAACCAATTTACAAAAGAATACTGCGCCTACCCTGAATAACATTTAACTATACGGTCAGTGTTTAAAATATCTATTCCGCAATTAAAAACGCTTCCGCAGGCGCGCCTTTTACCGTTTCCCGTGTGTTTCCAAACAAAAACAAATATGTATGAAGAAATTCATCGATTGTACCATTTGTACCTGCATGAGACAGATCGTATGCACATATAGGTTTAGCACTTGAATGCAATCGTACTTTGGTTATAGAGTAAATTATACAACAGAGACCAATGTTTACCTAATCCATACTTCCATACTAATATTATAAATTCGAAAGTAACTCTGTCTGTCTGTATGTTACCTTTTCACGCCTAAACCAATAAACGGCTTTCGATAAAATTTTGCAGAAATAGATTGTATCCCGGGGAAGGACATAGGATAGTTTTATCCTGATATTCCCACGGGATCGACACTTATGCGAGTGAAACCGCGGGACGCAGCTAATCACTCATAAAAGACTGAACAGCACCCTAATAGCGTCTAAATCTGAATCATTTTGAACAATATTGCTAATCCATTACTTCATATGTTCGAGTGTCTGCTGAAGAACGTAAACGTTTAACGTAATGTATGTTGTTGAACTGTCACAATGAAACCCATTGGACCTGATAGTGTGTTACGCAATTAGGCAGGTTTGAGTGAAATACATAAGTGCCGGTTCTCAATTATCATTTTTCTGATTTCGTGATTATTATAATTTATCTACGTTTTGGTACAGGCCACTAGCTTCAACTTTCTGACTAACCGGCCGACTCCTTGACAGTTCAGAAGTCCCTGTAAATGGTTAATAATAAATTTGTTGAGTTTGAAAACATATACAATAAGGATACTGTTTATCTGGGTACATGTTTCCCTTGGCTTGTAGTGAAACTGCGAGCAACCGCAAGTATAGCAAAAGTGTATCGCACCACGATTGTATATGAAGTTCAGTTCAGTCTCTGTCGCATATCTACTCATGGCTCAATGGGCATTGATCAGTCAGCGAAGATTGTTGACAAAATAATGTACGGTATGCTGTTTAACTAAACGCTACCGGTCGGGAAGCAATGTAGGTATGCAATGATATGCGTTCTCTCGCTTTATTGGTGGACGATCGATAAATATGCATAGTTTGATCCCTCAAATATTTGTGTATTTTTAAACGTTGGGAACGAAACCCGGAATAACTAAAATATAACATACCATCACGCCTGTGTTTTCGAAAGGTTAGGTAGTGGTTTACGTATAGTACACACGATTCCTCACATGTAATAGCGGGGGTATATTGCCATAACGGCTCCTTGAAACAGGCGCGACACGCGATAAAATCGCGCGCGACACAAAGGCACCGCTCGTTGCGCGACTTGCGGTGCCTTTTTTCATCGTCTTTATCTGCCTAGCCTTTTCCCAACTACGTTGGGGTCGGCTTCCAGTCTAACCGGATGCAGATGAATACCGGTATTTTACATGGAGCGACTGCCTATCTGACCTCCACAACCCAGCTACTGGGTAATAATTATGTACCCCTTGGTAAGACTGGTTGTCAGGATTTTTGGGCTTCTAGAATAACTGTTTCATGAAATCGTCATTCTTTGGGGTTACGTGGTCTTAGAGAGTTGTGTTGATGACTTTAATGATTATAATTCTGTATACTATACATATTTGTTACGGCCGCGAATCATATTTTGATCGACGTAGAACTTAATACTGACCAGCAAATTGCAAAAAACGTAAGAAAATTTGAATTTCGCGGGCTACCTTAGCGCTTCCCCCTTAAACCAGAACTCGCTCAAACGTCCACTAAAATCGTTGGTACAATTTCCTATCAATATCTGCCCTATAAAGGACAACTGCCAACACAACAATCTCTTGTTCTCGACACAAATATGATGACAATAAATAACTATTACACAACGGTACGCCCACTGCGAAGCCGGGTCACCGTAGTGATAATAATTTGCATCTCACAGACCGGGAAGCTTGGTTATCAATAGAACAAACGTACATCAGAGCTTTCTCTACACACAACAACCAAAACCCAACTTTATTCTTGATCCTCACAAGGTTTGAAGTCGCTTGGTGCTGTCAGGAATATTTGAGCGAATAATTCTCGGAAAACAGAATGAGATCCAGCTCGTTGTAGGCTGGACGCCTAAATATCTTGCTAGGTAGATAATTAGATATGGCGCGCTTCGGTTTATATACCTGCCTTTCTGATGATATAATGTTTCGAATAAACTTTGTGTTTTCAATATAATGATTTTATTGTTTGAATTTATAATAACGCCTTCAGGCGTTTGTTTGATGATTGGATTTTGAACTCTATTGTGTGTAAGTTTAGCGTTTAAGCTTGTAAAGTTTTGTTGTGTAATTAGTGGAATGGTTAGTTCTGTTATCTATGTTATCAGTGAGTTTACATCGGATTTCAAACTTAAATTAGGTATACAATGAAGGTCACTTAATATTCTAGGCTCCAATACCTGATTCCTTGTTTAGAGAATGTTTCGATAATAAACTAAATCGATTGAAAATCATTGTCAGTGGTAAAATATTCATATTGTACAGTACTCAGTGTACTTACTATGAGATTGATTGATATCATTAAAGTGAGATTGATATCATTAAAGTTACGGACGGTTGATTGGACGAGTCGATACCACTTCTCCCTAAGCACGAAATTCGTGGTTTCAGCCGAAGTTACAAGGCGTTTCCCAATCCGTACTAAAGGTGCATTTCACCAACCTTCTATAACTATAATAAGTCTTATACTGAGAATAAATTGTGAAATTTTGACAGATTTTCCATACTAGAACTGTCAGACGTCAATTTTATTCCACGAATAAAAGATAATAATACCTTTGTAGACTTTGGTAAAACGAGCCCTAAGAATGAATGACAACACGATTTGACAGTTGTCGTTACTCTCGATGTGTTTTTGACCGTCCGAAAAAGTTAAACAATCTGGTGGAGGGCTTACTCCGAGGTATCGAACTACTATCGGACGGGCCCGTATCTTTGTTGGCGGACTTAGAGAGTAGGCACACTGTAAAGAGACAGAATATAGGAAAGATACATAGACACGGATCCGTGGCTAAATAATAACAGCCGCACAGGTCGATCGATCAGGTTAAGCCACGCTTGTCGCGGTTGGTCTGTGGATGGGTGACTATCTTTACGTACCGAGACCCCTCCGTGCCTTGGAAAGCACGTTAAGCCGTTGGTCCCGGCCGTCATTCGTGGTTCTTTGACAGTCGTTACGAGTAGTCAGAAGCCCGAAAATCTGACAACCAGTCTTACCAAGGGGTATCGTATTAAACAGTAACTGGGTTGTTGAGGTCAGATAGGCAGTCGCTCCATGTAAAATACTGGTATTCAGCTGCATCCGGTTAGATTGGAAGCCGACCCCAACATAGTAGGGAAAAGGCTAGGCAGATGATGAGATAGACAGTTATAAAGATGATTTACCCGGCTGTAAAGAAGTTAAGTCTGAGATGACTGGGATGACTGCGGATCATCATCACAAGGTTCCGAAATGAGGACTATGTAATTATGCATAGCTAAGGCGATTCGCACACTGCACCGCATCTCGCAGCGAGACGCAGATAACGCAGGAGCCCTCCCCCCGCGCATGATTTTTTACATACAAATTCAATAAAAACGCGCTTCAGCGCGTGGCATTTGGCTCCGTTTCACGCACCCCGCTGCATGATGCGGTGCAGTGTGGGCCTCCCCTAACAGTATGTCATAAAGTCAGCCTATTGCAGTCCACTGCTGGCCTCTCCCAGACTGCGTCACAACACCATCCATGCCTTCCGCATCCAGTCTGTCCCAGCCACCTTTTAGGTCGTTCGTCCATCTAGCTGGGGAGGCCTATCACTGATGAAGGGAACTCATTACAAAATATTTGTACAAGATGACATAATAATATCAATCTAGTGAAAAATAATTCTCATTACGGATTCGCCTTGGTCTCGATCTAATCATGCAATTTGCAATCAAAACCGATTGTGTAACCAGGCTTATTAGTCGATTCGCTCGAATTTAATCGCCCGAAACGGGCGAATCGTCACCTTTGAATAATATTATTTTTTCTATTAATTTTATGCAATACACAGTATAGAAAAAAAACTCGCGCACCGAGGGTTCCGTAAAAATTTCTAGGTATGTAAATAGTTTATCACGGGATTTTTTTTAATTGAACTACAAAACAGTTTTCGGATTTTTCCTTTACTTGTGCTACATAACCTTGGTTCTTACCAAATTTCATGATTCTAGGTCAACGGGAAGTACCCTATAAATTTTGATTCCCTTGAGAGTGTCGAAATATACGTTTTTTGCGGCATAACCAGACGTATCTTTTATCTTTTACGTTACCTTAGAAGTTTGATTTTTTCACAGCTACAAGGGACTGTAGACCTGAGTATATGGTTTTAATTTCAACTCGATACCTCCACGCGTTCTCGAGATAAAGGGTCTTGACATACAGACAGACGGACAACAAAGTCCTATAAGGATTCCGTTTTTTTCTTTTTGAGGTCCGGAACACTAAAAAGGAAACGAATGCACAGAAATGATAAGACTTAAATATTGTAAAGTACCAATTCGTGCGAGTCGCCTATAGAAAAAATGTGACGAAAAGTGACCACTCGCCCGATCCGGGCGAGTAAATTCATGCGAATCGACTAATAAGCCCGCAACCATTGCAAAATTCTGTCCTTTCAATTGTCAAAACAACCTGTTGCTGTTGTATAAGCTAAACGTTTTTTTTTTTGACGTTTCGTTGATTGATTGATGGATTCAAATGCTTCTGTGTATTTGCTGTTTTGCATTTTCATTGCTCTAATTATTTGTAGTAGTTTTCATTAGCTCTATGAGTATCTACTTTGTCCTTAGAATTTGTCAATGGATTTCGTTGTTTACTAGATTGTTGATGGTGGAGGTATTTCGTACCTGAAGACTTTTTAATGAGAACTTTGAACCAGCACGCGTACCATGACGACCATAGAAACCGGTTTTGTCGACGGAAGAATAGACAAAATGCTGTCATTTTACCGATAAACCGTCTAAGATGACTTCTTTTTTTAAATAGAGGTAGGAATTTGAGATCATTTTCAAGTTATGGAACAACAAACTGAATGTCATACTAAACAAAGTTCAAATTTCATTGTAAGCAAAAATTGATTAGGACCTTTTTGTTACAAATGGCCACTCAAAAATCAACGTAGAATACATTTTCACTAAAGAAGATAACTTGACGACAGAATGTAAATTATCTGAGATTATAAACACTGCTTTACAACTTTGGCATTAAACCTATTCCATTTTATTTAAAGGTTTATTACTACAAAATATTTCTAAGCAGACTATAACTGAAATCCTAGAGCAGGCATTTTTGTGCACGAAATCTCGTCGAAGAACACTTGCAGTAATCATACTACCTCTTATGATGCAAGGTTGGCAGAAGCATTCAAAAGGGGAATTCCCATATTTTTAGGAACGATCGCATTCTAATCTCAATCTGACATAACGTCGCCTTAGAGTGAAAACCTCGGGAATGTGATTCCTCGTAAGTAGCATTTTATGCATTTTGGACAATTTTATAGTATCGAATAGTTCTGGATATAAAAGCGGGTTAAATTTCCATATTAATTAATAAGAATACAGAACCTCCTTTTTTGAAGTCGGATAAAAAAACATAAAAGACGCCGTACAAAAATTTTACAGCACGCGGTTCTTGCTTCCTCCTAAAAAGTTACTTCTTTTACACTTACGAGGTTTTCACTCTGAGGCGTCGATAAAAGCCTTTATTTTACATACATTTTTGACAACTCGTTGACATGACTTTCGCTGATTTTTTTTTTTTTTGAGATTGAGACCAGAATTTGAACGCTTTTGAAGTACGAGAATTGGCCTTCAGATCAAATATTTTTATTTTATTTTGACAGTTCCATTTGGGATCCGCCATCTTGGAATCAGTCAACGAGCTTCTATATTTTTTAGATTATTATCCTTTCTACAGTTAAAAGGCACAAAAACAAACGTGTTACTATTTTCTTAGAAAGTGAACGTTAAGCGCTTAAATCTGTCGCGAATGGACGAACAGAGAATACTAATCTTTTTGGCGGGAAAGCGGCCGAGACAACGAACTTTGGCATTCAGATGGCATTATATGGAAATCAGAGTCTGGGCGTATTAAATCTTTTCTTGAGAGCACCAGTATCTCAAGCATGGACATGGTTCTACGCGCAAACCATTTCCCTAAGTATATTTATTTGTAAAAAATACTTTAAATTATTTCATAATATGGAGAATGCCATCTCTTAGAGCGATCCTCGTGTTGAAATGAAACCTTTCACAGTAAGGAGTTACCAGTACGTAAGGACTTGAAATTAAACGTACCACCGGGATATAAAATATTGTAAGTATGTCCTAATCCAGGTCATGATCTATCCGTGTGCATTTTATCCAAATCCGCTTGCCGTTAAAGGCTCCTGCAAACAGGCGCGACGCGCGACGCGAATCGCGCGCGACACAAAGGTACCGCTCGTTGCGCGACTTGCGGTGCCTTTGTGTCGCGCGCGATTTTATCGCGTGTAGCGCCTGTTTGAAGGAGCCTTAAGTCGTGAAAAAGTCACAGACAGACGGACAGAGTTCCTTCCGTATTTATCATATTAGTACGGATTAGTAGGGGCTTCTGGGTAAGTATTAACAGCTGCATTGGTCGATCGATCAGGTTAAGCTACGTTTGCCGCGGTTGGTCAATGGATGGGTGTCCGTGAATGACCATCTTTACATTCCAAGACATCTCCCTGCCTCGGAAAGCATGTTAGGCCGTTAGTCTTGACCAAAGAGGGCTCGACCGTCATTCGTGGATCTTCGACAGTCGTTACGGGTCGTCAGAAGCCCGAAAGTCTAACAACCAGCCTTACCAAGGAGTATCGTATTAGGTACCCAGTAACTGGATTGTGGAGGTCAGATTGGCAGTCGCTCCATGTAAAATACTGGTATTTACCTGCATCTGGTTAGACTGGAAGCCGACCCCAGCATAGTTGGGAAAAGGCTAGACAGATTGGTTTCAGTTTGAGACGTTTGATTAGGTACTTTTTAGATTTGACCGCGACTTCCGATCGTAGATGAAATTCAATGATTATATAGTAAACAAAACAATGTGATCTGTAAGCGGTACAAGTACAATTGTAGATAATTATGACTAATAAAAGGCGCACCCATGTATGTTAATGATCATCTATAGTCCACGTTGCGTGTAAACAATAGACTACGATCACGCTTGGCTGGTTGATACAATGAACAAAGATAGAAGATAGACACATAGAAGGAACAGTTCAAATGTCAAAAGTCTGTATCGATACAGAAATAATGCAATATACAAGGAGACCAACCCAGTAACTGGGTTGTGGAGGTCAGATAGGCAGTCGCTTCATGTAAAATACTGGCATTCAGCTCCATCCGGATAGACTGGAAGCCGACCCCAACATAGCTGGGATAAGGCAACGCAGGATGATAAGGAAGCTTTTCCTAGACACCGTCCATCACGGTATATTTAAATGAGAAACAGATATTTTAGAATAATCCTGTAAAGCAAGTCAGAAGAAACAGCAATTAAGAAAATCCTTTGAAAAGCTAAGTTGCCAAAACATGTCACCAGCGAACCGATTGCAGAAAAGAATCACCGACACGACAAAAAAGAAGAAGACATTGCAGGGAGGCGATTGGTAGTTAACAAAATCGTTATCCAAATCTATTCCATCAACCACAATAGCATAGTCGTAAATGTCAAACGCTAAGATGACGATGAGATACGACAGATGGATGACTGCTATAAGCCGTGCCCATCAATGCTACGCACGTTGTACGATCCACGGTGTAAACAATAGCCCTGGTGCACGCTTCGCTGGAGTTACATTGGTCAAAGATCATGGTAAATGGAGATACAGTACCCGGCGATAAATATTGCACATCGACTAGTTCAAATTAGTGTATTTTATAAAAAGAATAAAAATAATTATCAAAAGAAGCAAATCATAATTGTTTTAACAGCTCCTAATAGATACCGGACTGTTTGTATTTCGTGCGACAGAGATAACGCTCTACGAAGCCGAAATTAGCCGATTGTCTCTTTCCAAAGGTCGATGTGCAATATTTATCGCCGGGTACTTTAAGTTGTTTTGATACTAAAAGCTTTTAAGTTGATAGATGAAATTTTTAAGTGACGAAGTCCTTGATGTTTACTGCCTTCCGTAAGCGGCTGCAGCAAAACAATCCTATGAAACCCAAAAGCATAATCAGCCTAAAATGTCCCAGCAGTTCCCACTGCTGGCCTCCTTTCGTAGAGAGAGAGTGGGACGTAATCCACCATGCGGGCCCAGTGCGGGTTGGTAGATGTCATTTTATACAAAGAATAAAAATAATTATCAAAAAAAGCAAATCATATTTGTTTTTATTGCTCCTAATAGATACCGGACTGTTTGTATTTCGTGCGACAGAGATAACGCTCTACAAAGCCGAAATTAGCCGATTGTCTCTTTCCAAAGGTCGATGTGCAATATTTATCGCCGGGTACTGTAGGTAAAATATGAGAAGATGTTGCTGGTGGATCCTCAGAAGGGGTTAGGAAAAAACATGAAGTTAATTAAGAGAAAGCGATACCTTCTGAACTTATTCAGCTTAATTGTGATATTGCAGAACCGACACAGAAATAATAATGAATCAAACGGATTTTAATATGTATGTATGTAATTTTAATACGCAGGATCATAACCAGCTTTTGAATTGTCTACTCTCAGGCGTTTTGCAGAAACACAAGAGACTTTTATGTCCACTCTATAAACTATAACACACATAATCTAAGGTCACAATTACTATGGATCAATAGTTCTTGATAAATGATCTTTACTATATGATGTAACATCATAATACAATCTATGTTAACGTCGTTGCACATTGTCTTACTGATCTACTGGTTTTTGTATATGATGTTATACATTATTGTCTACTAATGATCGTTTATATAGATAATAATTACATATCTACTAGACCATGTATTATCGTCATAGACAGTCTATGGGAGCAGTAACCATAGCTCCAAAATATATCAAAATACCATCGTCAATTTTACAAAATAAGGAGAATCGTTTATACGTACGTATATTATACATTTTCACATCGAAATTTAATTAAAGGCTCCTACAAAGAGGCGCGACACGCGATATAATCGCGCACGACACAAAGGCACCGCTCGTTGCGCGACTTGCGGTGCCTTTGTGTCGCGTGTCGTGTCGCGCCTGTTTGAAGGAGCCTTAATCCTATTAATTTATTCTACTATTCTATATTCTATGTAAATACCATTCAGCACTTTTCAATTCTATAAAGAAGTAATACCTACAAACAAGCATCCACACTATAAACATTACATAAGTCATACATAAGAATTATGCATATTTGTGTAAGCTATGATTCAGACAAGTAGGTGTGCCTTGTACCTAATCATGTTAAACAAAATGTTAGACATGTCTACGTATAAAAAATAATGTATGAGTATAATGTTATTGTTCTTTATTTGATGGATGGGTTCTAGTTCACTGAGTTTTTACTTTATGAAATCGTGTTTGTTTTGTTTTGATACATTCTTCTCAATATTATTATTCATGCTTTCTATGCTGCCGGTCGATTCTGTAAAAACCTCACCGTGAAAACGTAGGTGAAATGAGTTTGTTTTTGCTAGGAATTGACACTATTGACAGCTCACTCCACGCTCACTTCACCTACGTTTTCACGGTGAGATTTTTACAGAATAGCACAGCAGGATACTTTCTTATTATGTTCATATCTGGTGGCCCAGTGGTAACGGCCGCGTCTTACGAATTGTTGGTGGTAGGTTCGAACCCAGACAGGCGCTTTTTTCCCCTTTAACCTTAATTTTCCCACTGGTGGGCAAGGGTCTCCCCCATAATTTTCCACTTTTCTTTTTCCTGTGCCTTCTCCGTCCAATCGATAATAGTTAGAAACGAGTCACAGGCGCTTTACTTTGTGTAAATTATTTCAACACCACTGCTTTCAAAACGGTGAAGGAAAACGTCGTGAGGAAACCGGCATGTCCTTGAACCAAAAATTCGAAGACATGTGGCATCTACCAAACCGCCCTGGGCCCGCGTGGTGGATTACGATCCACTCCCTCTCACCGAGAGGAGGCCTGGGTCCCAGCAGTGGGAACATTACAGACTGATTATGAGGTAACAATCACTCTGCCTCTCTCTCTTTCCTTCTTCCTCTTCCATTCAGAGAAGAGACGGAATGTTGTGACAGGGACAGCGACAGGTTGACTGGCAAATTTTCCCAATCAACTTTGGTCTTTTTAAAGAAATTTCTAAACGACTGGTTAACACTTCCCGTGACCGTGACCGTGACCGTGACCGTGAAGGGCTGGCTTTTACCTTGGCCAGAGGCTAAGCATCGCCATACAACGTGGTAATGAATGCCGCCAGTCTCTTGGGTACATTACCACAGTCGACAGCGATGCGGATGAATTTTTCGACGCAATTTTTTAGTTTCTGTATAGTTTTTAATTTAGTTATTTTTAGTTCTTATAGTAATAATTACTTTGAACCTAATGCTTTAGCGACAAAGTTGAAAATCTATTAAATAAATTTGACAGATTGTAGTAGCTTGATGTGCTGGCGTCTGTACATAATGCTTTTCTTCACTATTAGTCGGTTGTGTGCGGTTCCTGCCATCCTGTGTCTAAGCTGCTGATAGCTAGCTGGTGATCATGATACTGCCTATCAGTTTCAATATTTATACTGTTTAAGTATTTATTTAGATGACTTTTTTTTCCGAGTGCACTTGTTGACATTATTTCTGCTATCATTATTTGCGTTAACAGTCCTGTGTAAATGTTCTCGTTTTTCTATATTATTTTCGTAATGTATCGATTTTATCTCGTGAATCTACGATAAGTCGATAATATAAATATTAGCAAAGTTGATCCGTCTGGGATCCTTGTTGACAGACGTACTGTATGTACAAATAGATCTAGATATCTTATACTTTTACTTGTGTTTAAAATGTTGGGATCTTTCAACCGAGGGATACGAGAACCATCTTCTTAATCTCTTCAGTTACCTTTTCTGACAGAGCTATTCGGATCCCTTCCAGAAGACCTGGACAAAGACATTCTTTCAGCGATAACGATGATGGAAAAGTGGAAAAAAAAGTTTGAGACTGACTTAAGTTAGGTTCCGAAAGCTTATGTCAATCATGTTGAAAGTATGTTTACGTAGCACTTTGAAAATGATCGCCACCTTGTCTGGGACTTCAGGACTCAATGAGATTTTTAGATGTGTTCCTGTCACAAATATAATGATCAATTAATAATTCTATATGAAACAATTCTACCGATCTAAAACCTACATAAGTACCTATAAATCGAAACAATAAACTGTATCTGTCATTTGGCATGGGCGCGTCGAATCGTTCGATGATCCGCGCGTGCGCGTTTCGCAGTGATTGCGAAATATTGAGCGACGTTCGCGCATGTTCAACTGCACGTCAGTTGATATACAAAACACGTCCTTACTGCTACGTAATAAAGTTGCTGTCAATGTCAAATTTTTGCCTGTAATGCGGGTTGTACGTACAATGCAGTTTAAACTGTC
Organism: Luperina testacea; assembly: GCA_927399505.1. Lineage (NCBI taxonomy): Eukaryota > Metazoa > Arthropoda > Insecta > Lepidoptera > Noctuidae > Luperina > Luperina testacea. Next base: position 5,018,796 of record OV656777.1, on the reverse strand, counting down.
TCAGGTGCAGCGAGAAGTATCTACAGGAGCATATGTTAGAATTATTGTATGAAATAACTATAGCAGTGTTCATAATCTCAGGTAATCAGTTATACATTCCAGCGCCACTTAATCAGTTATCTACTTTAGTAAAATGTATTCTAGGTTGATTTTTATGTGATCATTTGTAACGAAAAGGTCCTAATAAGTTTTTGGTTGCAATTGGAATTTGAACTTTGTTACGTATGCCATTCAGTTTGTTGTTCCATAACTCTTGAAAATTACTTCAAATTCCTGGCTCTAATATACATAGTGTGTGTCCTGAAAATTAAGGTTATGTTACTATCATACGAGTATTTTGACAGATAATTTAAGCAGTTACCAACAAGAGTTTTGTTACACGGGACCGGGTGTGTGTTAAGTAGGTACATTCATAAGTTTGTGACACATATATGTATAAGCATGAAATAACTGGTGTATGTTAAATTTAAGTTATTCGACGGCTGTGTATGTTAATATTTCAGAGATTAATATGCTATGAGTCTATGACATAAGCTTTTGACTGCGCCTACGACTACACTTGCGTCAAACAAATAGCCGAAATATTTTCGGTTTGTATTTGATCAGATATATACAATATTTGACGTATCATGTTGGTAGTGTTGGTACTGATTAGAATGAAAAAATTAGATTAACAATCTTAAACCAGGAATGGAGAAAGAATAAAAAGAAAGGACGGGTGAATCTTGTGAACAAACATATGGCTAGAAAAGATTACTGAGTGAGAACCAGTCAGCCAAGACGTGTTACCCAGTAACTGGGTTGTGGAGGTCAGACAGGCAGTCGCCCCATGTAAAAGACTGATATTCAGCTGCATCCAGTTAGACTGGAAGCCGACCTCATCATAGTTGGGAAAATTCTAGGCAGATAGACACTGAGATGACGGCTGAGAAAGATGTACCCCCATATAAGTTGGGATAAGGACAGGAAGATACTGGAAAACTGGAACGGGATTAGATAGAACACAATATTATTAGAGATAATAAACTAAGAAAAAATCTTAATAAAATATCCGTCATAACTTTACTACTAAATCAAGAAACCAAAACAATCTTAATCAGAATCACGGTACCAGGCAATCATGTCTTTAAAGAAGTTCACAACATCAAATTCAGAACACATCCTGGTTACATAACACCGAAATATTGTAAGTTTATAACATGGTGTTGCAAACCGACGCCCACACATCGCCACCATTGTTTGACTTCGATCAATATCTGACGGAAAATATGAACATTGAGCTGTAATTGTGTGAAAGTGGTAAGCTTTGAGTGTAACAACAATGTATGTAGGTATGTACCTACATATTATGTATGTGTAAACAGTGTTATTGTGGTATATTAAAGGTACAAAGAGATAGACATGCACTATATTAACTTAACTGTTTTCGAATGTTAATAGAGTTGGTCTTTGTGATGGAGCTCCAGAAGTTATTCAACCATTAAACAACGATTATTTGTGGTAACCGTTACTCAGTTTCTATTATCCTTTCTAAATGAACAGTTTTTCTTTGCCATACATTGTATTTTATAAAGAATCACGTTTCTCTAATCCTATGAAAGTCATTAATACAAAGCAAACTTTCCATACATAACACACATTCTTTAAGTGACCTCTGCTACCCTAGTAATTAACGCGAGGTTAGTATACCAGACTCCCAGCTCTTGAGACACTCTCCAAGCTAATTGCTAAATGGTGTAACTCTCGACATTTCTAAGTGCTTATGGAAGCCTGGTACTTATGTTACATGTGCGTGAAGGACTCCGGAGTTTATTTTTGTCAAAAAAATAAATAAAAAGAAATTGCGACGCTCTTACTTACTGAACAAGAAGAAACGAAACGAAAAACGAAAACCGGAAGAAACGTCGAAGCCTTTCAAATTATTTTAGTCTAAAGGATTCGTTTAAAAAGTGGATGTACTGCCAGTGTTTACCAAATTGGTGTTGCTTTTTTTTGTTTGATTCAAAAGGCATAACAAAAAACCCAATATGTAAAAATAAAACAAAACCATAAAAAAATATTATATTTATTGTAACAGTTGTTGAGAGCAGTGACCCATGGTAACGGCCTTGACTTACGAGCTGGAGGTAGGAATCCACACAAGCGCTTTACTTTGTGTAAATTATTTCATCACCACTGCTCTCAATAAAATCGTGAGGAAACCGACATGCGACCAAAAATACAACGACATGTGACATCTACCAATCCGCACTGGGTCCGCGTGGTGGATTACAGCTAGGGTTGCCAACTCTCGAAAGGACCAACCCGGGAGAATTTAAGAAAATCGTGGGCAGTTGAAAGAAAATATCAATTATTTATTCATTTTTAAATTTATGTTTATTTTGCTTTCAAGCAGCATCTAATTTATTTGACGGTTTTTTACCACAAAATCATAAAAGTATTTACATGACAAATCGAAGTTTGTTACTATTTGTAACTCTGCTTTTACTAAAGAAATTTTATAAATAGAATACGCGTTCGCAAGAAGTACATATTAGAGACAGGAATGGAAAGAACAAACGACCACGACGAGTAGCGATGTGCGAGCGACGGATTCATATCATTTTAGAAAAACCGGAGAAATTATTGCACCCCGGGAGGTCGGGAGGTTGACCATTTTTACCGGAGTCTCCCGGGCAATCCGGGAGAGTTGGGAACCCTAATTACAGCCCACTCCCTCTCACAGAGGCCTGTGTGCCAGTAGTGGAACATTATAAAGTGGAGTCATTGTAATAGGTAACATTTGACAATTCATCAAATATTCAACAACGTAACCTTGTAACGGCGGGCATAAAATAACATATTTTTTCGTTTTGTTAGAACTGCACAATTGCTTACCTTTTTTCAATTACGATTACATATTTATTGTAATAATGACCGATACGAGTAATTTTACGATTTGCTTTCATTAATAAACCATTCTTAACATAATAAACAATTTCTGATCTAAAGAACTGAACGTCGTTACAAGGTTACGTCAGTTAACCATTTTTCTTTTTAAACACTAGGGATGTTACTCTAAAAATCGAAAGCTGATAAGTAGAATCGAATGCAATGATGACTTGTGAAGAAATATCACCATAAATTAATAACCACGTTGTGATTATAATAAAACATTTATTTATTATTCTTTTAACTAACTAGGTATAAAAATACAAAAAATAATGAAATAGAAAAACCATTGATGTTAGGTACAATTTAGGTGGTATGTTGCTGGCAACACCAGTGCCTGTCGATGACGCCATGTCATGTCGCCATTACATGACGCAGTCTTTTGTCGTTGTGCGAAGTGACTGTGCGTTTTTGGTGTGCTCTCTGTTATTTTCTTCTGACCCGGCTTTTTTATTGGACTGATCTTACTGACTACGTTTACCTGGCTATAAATTGGACTCCGATTGCTTAACGATTAGTAAACAAGAACAACATTACAGTCTTACCATGTCGAAACGGGGGAAAACGCTAAACAGTCAATCTCGCGAACTAGTGGTGAAATTGTACAATTATTTTGAACGGGAATCAATTAACGATGGGCCTCTTTTACCATTGACACAACCGAGAGAACGCGTTGCCGAAGCATTGGGAATAGGGAAGAGGACAGTAACTCAAATTCTGAAAGAGAAATACGGACCATCAGGCTCAGAAGATAATACTTTACGTACACCGAAAAAAAGAAAGAGGGACAAGAAAATTGTTGGCATTGATAATTTTGATGCTGCTGCAATTCGCAACCACATTTATGGATATTACTCGAGAAAAGAATATCCTACACGGGAAAAGCTAATAAGTTCGTTAAAAGACGCAGGCTTATTTTTTGGCGGTAAATCGTCTCTATCAAAGGTTTTGAAATCGATTGGCTTTAGTTTTAAAAAATCTGACAAGCGGAAAATCCTGCTAGAACGCTACGATATTATTTTGAAGAGAGTAACATTCTTACGTCAAGTAAATAAAATTACAGATTGGGACAATGTCGTGTTTATTGACGAAACATGGTTGAATGTGAACCATACGGTTTCGCGGACATGGACCGATGATACAGCGGCGTCCACCTCAAAAGTTCCACCGGGAAAAGGAGCCCGACTTATTATATGTCACGCGGGATCAGCTTCTCAAGGTTTTATTCCAGACTGCCTCCTCGCATTCGCCTCTAAAACTACAAGTGATTACCATGAGGAAATGAACTTTGAGGTTTTTAAAGAGTGGTTTGAGAAGCTGCTAGTCAGCTTAGAAAACCCATCGAAAATTATAATGGACAATGCACCGTATCATTCTGTACAAGTTGATAAACCACCAACTCAAGCAAATAAAAAGCAAGAAATTGTCTCGTGGCTGGTAAGAAATGGTGTGGATGCAAGTCCAACTTTATTAAAAGTTGAGTTGTTAAATCTAGTAAAAGCAACTAAGCCGTCCAAGCTCCGCTATGTAATCGATGAACTAGCCCTAGAGCATGGACACGAAGTTATTCGATTGCCTCCCTACCATTGCCAGTATAACGCCATCGAGCTTATTTGGGCACAAATAAAGGGTTATGCAGCGCGGAACAATACTGAACCACCCTTCAGTACTGCTAAAATGATGTCTCTGCTAAAAACTGCGTGTGCAGAAGTCACTACAGAAGACTGGAAAAAAGTCGTAGAGAAAACAAAGAAAATAATTTTACAAGATTTTGAACGAGATGTGAGAATAGACAATATTATTGAAAATGAATTAATAATATCTCTGAGTGCTGACAGCAGTGATGAAGATGACAATACTTTTAACAGTTCTGATAGTTCAACTGAATAAATGCAATTTTTTTGTTAAATTGTGTACTTGTCTTATTTTGCTCCTTAAATTTACGAAAAAAATAATAATAATGGGACAGGGATTCGCCTGATGATTTTTAAAATTCGCATATGTTTCAAGTCCGTATCGATTCATTCACTTTAATCGATGTTTATAAGCAGGTCACCTCACTATGAGGATAAAACTGACAGACGTCAAATGTTACCTATTAAAATGACTCCACTGTAGGTTGATTCTGTAACAATGAGGGTTTTCGTGAAAATTTACGACACCAGTTGGCGCCACTGTGACAAAAGGTCTTCCAATATAAAATATATGATGACGTTCATCATTCGATTCATTCATTCGTTCATTATTCAGTCATGAATAAAGAAAATATAGGCTCTTTGACAGATGCCTGGACCTGACGTGTCAGTGCTGCCACCTAGCGAACGTCATTTCAGAAAACCCTCATGATGTAATAATTCAAATAAATTGTTTCTTCAATGCTGTCGTATTATTTACAGAAATCCAAGTATAATAGAGCTTTTAAAGATAACAACGCTTTGCCTAAATATCTTTTAATGCGATGTTCTCACTTCGAAGGACCGATACTTAAACGCATGATTGTAACAGTACAATATGTGTTTACGTAAAAAAATCTTTTCTAACGAAACGATTTTTGAAATGAAACCTTCTTTAGGCGCGTTGAGCATTTTTTGAGATGGTAAAAAAACAATTGAACTCGCGCCACTGTTACCGTAAGCGACACAGCGCGTGTTTTGTCTAGAAGATGATTAAAAAAATACCCGCTTCGGATGTGTTCGGCTGTCGCTCGGCTCGGTTTTAATGAATATCCGATATGTCAGTGAGCGATGGCAAAGTATTCTGTTTGTTTGTATTTTGTTTTCACTTCTGTTGGCACTCCCATCGTGCCAGTGTTTTTATTTTTTTTTACCAGGCGCATGACACCAATCACCACAATAGAATATTGAGTACATAACAAGAATAATTCACCATCAGCTGTAATTTAATTTAGTTACTGATCCCTTTTTACAAACAAAACTATTCCACTTTTACCATGCAGCGTTATTATTTATCATTCATTTAACAACCGTACGGAAAGAGACCACGAGCGTGGTTATATTGGGGTGATTGGGGTCACGCGCTTGGTAAATTAAAAAAAAAATCGTTTATAAAATCGTCGTCGTTAATCTTTTTTTTTTTTTATCGTTCGTTTTTTTTTCGTTTATCGTTTTTTTTTTCGTTTTTTCGTCGTTTCGTTGTAATCGTTTATCGTTTTTTTTTGTTTTTATCGTTTTTTCGTTTTCGTTTACAATTCACTAATTATAATTAATCTCTTAGATCTTCTTTCCATATATAGGGGTGACTGGTAATTACCAGCCACCATCATCATCTGCCTAGCCTTTTGCCAACTATGTTGGGATTGACTTCCAGTCTAACCGGATGCAGCTGAATACCAGTATGTTACATGGAGCGACTGCCTATCTGACCTCCACAACCCAGTTACTGGGTAATACGATACTCCTTGGTAAGACTGGTTGCCTGACTTTCGGCCTACTGACGACCCGTAACGACTTTCAAAAATCCACGAATGACAACCGGGACTAACGGCTTAACGTGCTTTCCGAGGCGCGGAGGGGAGGATCTTGGTAGGTGAAGATGGTCACCCATCCACGGACTAACCGCGGCAAGCGTAGCCACAAGCCGCTCACCAAATACCAGTCACCCTCACCCTATATAGAAAAGAAGATCACAAAATAAAATACAGTTGGCACTTTATTAACATCCGTTTCCAGGATCTTCAACCAATACGAAATTGGCTTAATTAGTAGTCAGTTTAACAAGTTAGTAAGTGAAGTCGTAAAAACTAGTTAGATAAACTGTTACATAGCGGTCTAGTATACTTATAAAACTAATGATGTTACACGTAACTAATTTATAACCTATACAGCAGTACTATATGAACATTGATTAAACAGAATGTTCATATAGAATAACGAATAAATGATGGTAATATTATATGTATTTCAAATGAATTTCTCGTCCTTAAAGCACCGATCGCACGCGACACAAAGGCACCGCTCGTTGAGCGACTTTCGATGCCTTTGTGTCGCGCGCGATTTTATCGCGTGTCGCGCCTGTTTGAAGGAGCCTTTAAGTCCGCGGAAACAGTCGAAGGGAGGGTATCTAATTTTATTAGATTTTTTTAAACAAATTTAATATTACCGTTTCGAATTCTACGTAGTCAATGATCTAGGCAATATTTTCGAATATAAATGTAATCTATATAAATAATATAGATAATATAAAGCTGAGGAGTTTGTCTGAACGCGCTAATCTCTGAAACTACCAGACGGATTTGAAAAAATCTTTTTGCATGATGCAAAAAGATTTTTTCAAAACAAATATATAGACCAAGTTCTTGAGGAAGGCTATAGGACCCGAACAAAAAGAAAAAAAAAATCAGAAAGAACGCTAAACGAATACAGAAATTTCACGCGGAAGAGGTCGCGGGCAGAAGCTAGTAGAATTATAAGTTTTCAGAAAAAAACGTAACCCTTCTGTTAACGTTGTTTCTTTAGCTTTACTATCCAGGCGAATACACAGAATATCTAGTTTATCTTATGTAACAAAAACTCGGAAATATTAACACGGATATTCAAATCCATAATCCAAGCACTGTTATGTATGTTTGACAGCTCAAACTTGACTTATCTACCTTGAACTGTTTGTAGTCGGCTCGCCTTTCACTGTGTGTTTTGAATACCTAATGCCGGCTCACTGGGCAATGCACGTAGTCAAGGAGATAGTGAGACGAAGTGCTAGTTGGCACGGACGCGAGATAAACTGATCTTCTGATATGGAGGTGCGGAGTAAATAGTAATGAGGCAAGTAAAAGTGAATAAAAAGTTCAAGTGTAGCCGTATTTTCGCTTACCATCTAGACAGATACCGTTGTTGGGATTATTTTGTTGTTTTCACGTAAGGCAGCACGACAGGTAAGTGTGATTCCATAAATGCATTTTGTATACTTAATTTGGAATGGAATTGTAAGAAAAAATTACTTTAGATTGTAAAGGTTTTAGAGTCTATTAAACATTGAGTATAACTTATCATTAAAATAACTGGCGAAATTTGAGGGCACTTCTCTGCCTAACACTTCGGGGATTACAGGCGTGAAGTTATGTTATAGCTTAAAAAAATGCTTATAAATTCTATATAAATTATGTGATGGTTACATTTATTGAATTCAAATAAAATATCACTTATTAAACCTTTCAAAAGTTACAACAACTCGAGCAGTGTTTGTAATAAAAATAATCCTTATTGTGTAATACACAATCGTAATAACTTTAATGACAATTCACCAGCTATAAACCTCTTAATCAACTCCAAGTGGGTGAGATAACGTAACAATCCACATCGCAGACTCCTAGACTACACTTAATACAGATTATTCGCCATGATTGATCGTTTATTCTTTCACAACCATTGTGCTGAGTTTTATAATTAAAATGATATATTTAGGTACTCATGCTAAGTGTTGCTAAACACGTAGATACTTTCTAAATGAGATCATGTCAGTATTTCTGTAAGCTCACCGTACGTCAAAATACCGTGGCGGGATTTTATCGCGCACCGGATTTTCTCGATGTCAAAAAACACACTGTTGGATTCCAAAATCCACTGCGCGAAAAAAAATCGCAGTGGGAAAAACGCGAAGGATATGAGGTATACCTTTACGGTACAAGCGAAGAGATTATAAAACCATAATTCCTTATTAGATTATTGCAACCCACTTAAACTATGGCAATGGTAATTACTACATTCCAGATATAAGGATGGGCATGGCTAGATTTGTTAGTAGCCCTGAACTCGAGAACCACATTCTATGCGGATTTTACTAATTTGTATTTGTGAGGGCCAATACAGGTTGCAATTGAAAACATGCATCATTATGAACAACTTTTTCTAAGGGACAAAAGTTGCAATCGCGAAAAAAAATCATCCTACATTTTGACGAGTTATGCGAACATAAATGTAGGGAACAGCTGATTTTGTTTTCGCGATTTCAGGCTCTCTTCACGTTATCAGGCTCTTTTCACGATTTCAGGCTCTTTTCGCGATTTCAATCTCCCATTTTGATTTATCACATGTTTTCAATTTCACCCTGTATAAGTAAGTGGCTTACCTTTCAAAGCGTTTCGTATGCAACGACTTTCAACAGGATTCAGAACAATGGCTATCAAATATTGCTGTGTGGTTAAACTTTATTCACCGGAAAAGAAGATGACAATCGTCTCTCTAAACAAATAAGCGTTATTTTAGTAGATATCAGAGAGGCAATTCTTGTAATTTTAAGAACTTTAACAGTCCTATCTCAATCACTTTCTGTCAAAAAATCCTCTGATTTCCTTACATTTTTGACAAGATTTTTGACATTAGTTTGTCGCCGAAATGATGTCTTACTTTACGAGAATTGACTTTCTGGTTGCACATTATAATGGGCAGGTTGACAGTTACGAGCTGATTATAAAAATTAGTATTATTTGAAAAAACATAGGCAACGGACGCCCATACCTCTTCATCCACCATATTCATCGAAATAATGGTAAAATTTAAAAATATAGTGACCATAACCGCATCGTCAAGTGCATGACTGCACAACCGCACCGGATGGGCAATACCGCCATTTTAGGTCCGTTTAAGTTGCATGTGACATTATTGTACGGACACGGTTACATGGTGTTTCTTTTAGGTACATGGTCACTTTGTTACAAGGTCTATGGAGAATTAATCTTTGAGTACCAGCTGCGTGTATGGAGATTGTTGTGATTGAAAACTGCAGGATCTAACCAATCTGGCACGTGGTGCGTGGTGCAGGTGGCGGGATGGCTGTGGGAGAGAGCCTGCCGTCCCAGCCGCCTCGAGAGACGCTCCGGGCGCCGGCCTGCGGACGGAGAGTAATGGGTAGCTCACCGTCCGATCAGGACCAGGCCCGTGCCGGACGGCGCGTACGTGTTCCACGCGCGCCTCAAAGTGATGTCAGCATCATTTGAAGGGGCCCGTTAGGGCCGAAGTCTCCGGGTCAGCGGGATTGTCCAAAAGGGTTACCGCTGGTCCGGAACATAAAGGGCTAAGGAAGGAACACGGATGGGTTTTAGTCAGTGAGAGTCTGACACTCCCTTCCGCTCCACCCAGAGCGGGACCCACATTTGATAATTTCACATCTGAAAAAAAAAAGGAACCAGCTGCGTGTGTATGGAGAATGTTTGGATTGAAAACTGCAGGATTTAACCTATCTGGCACGTTCTATGGAAACCCAACAAATGAAGGAAACCCATGGAAACCCAAAACTATGGAAACCCAACAACAAAAGAAGGACCAAAATGAAGAAATACTAAACAATAGGGCACTTAATATCATGTCCAGTGTCTCTAATTGCCTGCACGTTGCAGGAGCTGATGGACGCTAATGAAGGTGCCAAAATCGTGGCCAAATTCTGGGCTGGGCTGGCTGGGCTGACTCTATTTAGATCGTCATTTTAGAAGAAATAAAAACAAATGTGCATCGAGTCGAGTCCAGTTTATAAATTGGATCGCAAATAGTATCAAAAGTTGCTTCTCAGATAATAAGTCTAAATATTTGAGGCGGGGTCGCGGCAGGCGTCAAAATATATAGGAGAACTGGATAGGTTCCGTCAAAAATTAAAGTAGGACGCGAAGGTTCGTAAAAGATGAAAGAAGTGGAGGGTGGCCTCGTCAAGGACTGTAGGACCCTTGAATGGAAAAAAGGTGACACAAATCCCAAAATAGTGACTTTGCTTCGGCACGCTTATTGTCACTTCACACATAGCGATATTATCATAGGTGGTCACGTGGTAACATTAGTTCCGTCAGTTCCGCTCTGAGGTCGATGTCCATACAAAACAATTGAGTTTCCTTCTTACCTTTTACCATAAAAGTATTTTTACTTTTAACCTACATATTTAAGTATTCTATGTTGGGAGACAACAATTCGTAAAGTAGTAGACTTTTACGTGTTTTAAATAGACTTTCACTAAGGTTTTATGTTCCAAACTACGATGTACATTTTATTGGTCTTTAAGAGCGTTTACGCCGTACGGCATTTCATACAAACTTTCAAGCCCTTATTTTTCGAAATGAATGAACCGACTTTAATGAAACTTCATACGCATAAGCAGGACAGGATACAACGGTCTAAAAAGTTAATAGGGAACATTTTCGAAAAATAGTGTTACAGCCAAATTAGACTGATTTTAAATTTTCCATAGAAGCAGAGATTTCCAGTTATCTTTTTTTTAAATAAGACATTTCGAAAATGTTCTCTACTAACTTTTTAGATCTTTGTATCCTGCTTATGCGTAACAGTAGCAATGACTTCCTTCCTTTATGACAGTTTAACAACATTCATTGCGTTATTTACGTTGTTGAGCAGACAAATTTTTCGAACATATCAAGCAATGGATTACCTGCAATATCCTACAAATTGAGAGATTTATAGTGTGTTTGTGTTACGCAATTAGGGTGCGGATTTTAGCAGGAATAACCAACTCTATGATTAGTAAGAGAGCAATTTTTTGATGACAAGAATAATTATTTTCTTAGGTCATCAATCATAAGTTTAACTCTCATTTAAAATGACATGATTGTCTCGTTCACCCGTTGACATGTGCAACCTGTCGAGACTTGAAAGGTAAGATAATCAAGTGGGAAGCATTGACCATGGTGATTGACATTCGATTACTATTTGCTTACTGTGACTTCATCAATGGTTTGATGATTGTATTTCACTTTTCGATTAATAAATAATAAGAATTATTTCTTCGCAAGCGCATGATTGAGTACAGAGTACATAACTTGAGATTTAGATTTGTTATTTCTTCGTCGTAGAATATTTGGGATAAGATATGACAGCACATAATTACGAGATCGGAAGTGTTTATTTGGTAACAATATTGCCCAAGGCAACAAATCTACTAAGTAAAAAAAATATTGAGAACTTGAGTACAACAAGAAATGTGTTTTGAAGAAGAGAAGTCCGAGATGACTTCTCTTCTGGTAATTTGTTATTGCAAAGATTTAGATAGATCTGCACTCTGCAGTCGGATATGGTATTTCCGTCCATGAAAATATAGCAGTAAAAAGTATTTACTGAAATCGAAAATATTCGTTACACAATTTCTCGAGTTTCCACACTGATTTATTCAATGACGTCACAGAACTTATCGCCACTAGGGAAAGTCAACACCCACCATAGAAAGTGTTCACGTATTACCAGGAAAGCATAACAGTGGGACGTTCACACGTGATAGGTAATTGTTGCCTCAGTTCCCCGTCGGGTGAAAACACCCGGATGTCGCAGATAGCGTTTTATCTAACTAGTACGCTGTTTTTATGCGAGCCTAGTAATTTTAAATTGCTTTGTTTTAGTTTTTTTTAAACGAATATAAAAATAGATATTGCTTTTTACAATGTTTTTTCAGTTTTTTGCTGAAATGTTTATGATAAAGTTGAAACGGAATTTCGCTTTCGCAGTGTACCTATCTCTTCCTTCGAAATATCGACGAGTTTATTCAGTACCTAATTCCTAAAATGAAGGTACAGCTATAAAACTACTACTACTATAAAACTAACTAGATGGAAGGACCAAAAAATAACAATGCTAAAACATCACACAAGATCAAAAACTGGACGAAAACTTTCCCAGAAACCTCACAACCGGAGCTCCTTACACAATAACCAAGCTATAACGAAGAGACTACATTTTACAGTTCCACAAACATGTTCCCACTTCCCAGATCGCATGGAAATATAAAACACTTGCGTAACCGGTGTGTTTCCGTAGGTAACCCGTCAGTTTTAACGGTTTACTAAAAGAAATCGCTCTGTCATCCGTAGTACTAGTCGGACCGGTAAATCTTAAGGGCGAACGGTTATTAGGTGCCCGTTAACTAAACATTATTGTCTCGACATGTTGCGACACAAACTGTCTATTGATCGCAATGATCAATACTGGGTCGACTGTCTTTTGAAGAATTGCTAGATGACACTGCCTAACTGCCTTGTTGTCCTAGTGGTCGCAAGCGATATCGCTGAGCATGAAGTCCTGGATTAGATTCTCCGGTCGGGCAAAGGGATAATGGATTTTTCTATATGGAATTTTTCAGTAGCAGCCCATATTCTGGATTTGTGTCCGGTTAAAGGCTCCTTCAAACAGACGCGACACGCGATAAAATCGCGCACGACACAAATGCACCGCAAATCGCGCAAGGACCGGTGCCCTTGTGTCGCGCGCGATTATATCGCGTGTCGCGCCTGTTTGTAGGAGCCTCAATGGAAATTGGCTCACCCCCTATTATACATATGGGACTTAAACCTGTCGAAATGTGGGTGTTACTATAGGTATACCTCTGCATAGGCAGAAGAATCCCTTTAAGGAATGCAGGCGTGATGTTATGTTATGCTAGTGAGACATTTTCCGACGAATTTTGTTCAAAGTACTTTATTTTCCTGGTCCTTCCATCCGATTTGCTTTCGCTCCACATGACGGACGTAGCGTGAATGCGTGATAGCAATATGGGCGATTCCATAATCTATGATTGAGTTTGAATTTACACGTGAGTTACCTTTCTTCCGCTATAGATGGACGTGCTTACCGCTTAGTAAGGAAGCATGGTTCTTGGTCAAATCAGGAAGAATCAATTTCAATTGCACGACTAGAAGGGGTACGTAATTCTTCCAAATCTGCACGAAGAGTTATGGGAACATATTTTTATCAAACACAAAATTCAGACCAAAAAGAATTACACAACAGACTACCAGGGTCACAAAACTGCATCAAAACACCTGCTTGTACCAGGGCTTCATAAATTCACGGAGCTCTTAACATTATAGATTTTGAACCTCTCTACTCATATTCATATCTCTATCTTACTCTAGCCACCAAAAATCTAGCACAAAATGAAGACAAACCATCATCAGGGTCGTCAAACCTACCAAAACACCTGCCCGTACCAGGGCGTCATAAATTCACAGATTAATACTAAAGATCTTGTGCCTCTCTACTCTTATGCATATCTCTATCCTCCTCTAGCCACCAAAAATCTAGCACAAAATGCAGACAAAACACCACCAGGGTCGTCAAACCGTACCAAAACACCTGCCCGTACCAGGGCGTCATAAATTCACAGATTAATACTAAAGATCTTTTGCCTCTCTACTCTTATGCATATCTCTATCCTCCTCTAGCCACCAAAAATCTAGCACAAAATGCAGACAAAACACCACCAGGGTCGTCAAACCGTAACAAAACACCTGACCATACCAGGGCGTCATAAATTCACAAATTAATACTAAATATCTTGTGTCTTTCTACACCTATGCATATCTCTATCCTACTCTAGTCACCAAAAATCTAGCACAAAATGCAGACAAGACACTACCAGGGTCGTCAAACCGTACCAAAACACCTGCCAGTACCAGGGCGTCATAAATTTACAGAGCACTTCCATACACTCTGCATCTACAAGTTAAAAATCTCTATGTAGCTTTGATTCAATTATTCTTTATCGAGATGGAGATATAGCGGACGCAAGTTCGATGCCCAGTTGCTGTATCCGATCGAGATTAACCCGAAGTTTTTTTTTTTCGAAGCATTTTCCGGTGTTTTGTACTATAATTGTAAGGTCGAATCGTGACCGATGTTGTGAATGAACGTTCCTGCAGGCCTAAGTCCGTTAGATCTAAGTATAGGTTTGCTTTATTTAGTTTAAAGATTATATGACAAGCATGATTCATTACTTTTTCATGTGCTGCCAGGCAATTCTCGTAATTTTAAGAACAGTCTGAAGGCCAATTCTCGTAATTTCAAAATCTTGTCGCAGACTCGCAGTCTCATCTCGGCGACAAACAAATGTCAAAAACTTGTCAAAATGTAGGGAAATTAGAAGTATTTTTTGATACATTGAGACAGATCAGACTGTGAACATTCGTAAAATTACGAGAATTGACCCCTGATCTCAGTCTCTCCACAACCACATACTACTGGTACTTTTTCACGCCTAAACCACTGAACGTATTTCGATAAAATTTGGCAGCGAGATAGATTGCATCCCGGAGAAGGACATAGGATAGTTTTTATCGACATACCTCGCGGGCGAAGTTGCAAGCGGAATCTAGTACATAATAAAACCTCGTCTTCGATTTTACTGCAGTATCTGCTGAACATAATTTAAGGCCATTTAAGGGGCTGGAAACGGCTTTTCGGCTGTCCATCTCAAACCACCTTGTAATCCTATAAGCCACCAACCGAAGCAGTGACACTGTATCGCTCTCAAAGTCGCCTTAACCAGAGCGAGACCGTCACGGTAACGCGTCACTGGAGAATGACGTCATAAGTTTTGAAAAATATCGTCATCTTAGAATGACAAGTTAATAGTGTGATTTTACGGCTATTTGGCTGGAATCTCATTCGATCAAGGCCGGTGCTTAGATCGATTTGTGTATTGAATGTTTTGGCGATTAAGTATGTGTAGTACAATTGAATAATGCTATTGATTTGAAATAGGATAAAATATATACACTGGATAAACTTCTAATACTAAATAAACAAACAAACAATTAAAATATTTTGAAATAGGTAACTACATAATACTATGTAGATGAGTTTTATGGTGTCCTTAGGGAAAAAAAACCGCAAAAATTAAAAGTTCGATTAGCAAAAGAGTTAAAAAGTTTAATTTCAATAGACACTAAGGTCCTTAAGAGCAGTGGTAGCCTAGAGGTTACAGCCCCGACTTACGAGTAGGTCGTGGGTTCGAACCCAGGAAGGCGCTTTACTTTGTGTAAGTTATTTCATCACTTGCATGTCATAGAACCAAAAAACTCGAAGACATTTGACATTTACCAACCCGCATTGGACCCTCGTGGTAGATTACACTCCATTCCCTCTCAAAGAGAGGAGGCCTGTGTCCCGGGTCTCCTGAAAATGGTCTTTCTTATATTATGTCGCTGAAAATAAATATTGTTACAGGTACGAACAAAGAGTTTATCGCCTTTCTGCGCCGAATTCCTACAAAAATGGAGCGCGTAAAACACGCTAGCTGAAAAACTTGTACTCTAACTGAATTAATTATACGGCACGTCTGCAACTAATTAAATCAGTTATGTCGGCAATTACTTAACATTACTGTTTCATGACAACATTATATTAACTACTTTAACGTACGCTGTTAAGTAATTACTTGAGGTACTTACTTATGTATCAGCTAATACATAACACGGGTAGGCAAAGTTACGCGTCCAAGTACCAGGCAATCATAAATTGTAAAGAAATAAATCGATCACTTCATACCTATGGCCGTAACACTTCATATGTGAGCCCATCAATCAATTCTAGACTGTAACACCTTTTGATTAAAATCTAAATTGCGTGTGTAACAATCGTTATAATGTGGGCGAAAAGTACTAAGGTTTCTAAAAGCGTAACTAAAATACGACAATGTAAATTGTTCAGTTGTACAATTTTGTTTATATGTTTTATAGTTCTTATGACTATTGTGATATGGTTGTGTTTCGTATAACAAGTTCTATTGTAGCAGCATTTATAGATAGTGATGTAGCTATAAACTGAAGGAAATAGATGTGTAGATAATAATGCGATATGAACTCCTCAATTTCCTGATTTCCAAATCGTGGAAAACGTTTTTTAGGGTTCTCCAGAACACATCGAAATATGAAAAAACCGTTCTTAATACGGAAACAATTCTCGTTACTTGTTGATTAGCTTAGGTGATTTAAATAAAGTAGTGCGATCGTTAAGATTTGATGATGATAGCACTTTGATAAATTATGTTTTTTTTTTTTTCATTTAAAAAACTTAAATATCTACTATATTCAGGGTTATATGCCCCAGGAATTGGTTTACTTACATAAATAGATAAAAAATAAATACTATAAGCTTTAAATACCTCTTAAGGTGCCACTAGTCGATAGTTTGACATTGTACATCCAAAGTGCGCGCGTTTTAGTTGAAGGGAACTTTGTTTGTGTGCGTGCGAACTAAACGTTGTGTGTGTAAACTAATGTCGAACTGTTCATCACTGATACTATCTTTGTCGGATACGTGCTTTTTGGCCATGCCCATCAGTGAGTTCGAGCTCGCGACTAGTTCCACCTTAAGCTGGAGGTGTTGCATGTCCTACTTCTCCATGCCCCTTAATTGGATAAGAAGAACTGCAGAGCAAACAGGCAGACAGCGACGGGCGGTTTGAGCAGGTCAAACGCCTAAATAAAGAGTACATTACGATACGTGTGACTTAAGTAGTCCATTATTGCACGGTATATATAATATAAACGCCGTGCATTAATAGACTACTTAGGAGTAATTCACACATATCGTACAACGCTCGTGCGACCTAAACCAGCACTTTCTGTGTAAAATTTAATCACAAACAAGCGTGACTTACGCATAGTGCCTAAAAAGATGTAACAATTATTTTTACAGTAGGTACTACGGAACTCTCCGCTAAATTCTGCACATACTTGCCGAATATTAATGTCTATTCACAAGGAGATGTGCTTCGTGGTTATTTAGGTTATAAATAACATATTCATACGATTATAAACTTACTGCTCGAAGGATTCGGTTTAACACTTTATAACTGTTGTGTTACGTACCTGAAACAGAGGATAAATATTATTTAAAATGGTGTTTGATTAATAAAGTGAATGTTTATGATGACACTAGCAGCGCCCGCATAAATGTCGATCCCGTGGGAATATTTCCCGGAACTCTATACCAAATTTCATCTAAATCGGTTCAGCAGTTTAAGCGTGAAGAGGTAACAGACAGACAGACACACTTTCGCATTTATAATATTAGTATGGATAGTATGGACATTATAGTATATAGTATGGATTACATAACATCACGGCTGTTATGTGGTATCAGAAAGGGTTAGACAGAGGTGTATTTTATAGTTGACCCATATTAGTCGAGACACACAGGCGATTTTTTCACGCTACGATATTTTTTCGCGCATTTGATTTTCAACGCACTGCATAACACCGAGAGTTGAAAATCGAATGTGCGATAAAATCCCACCGCGACGTTTTTACGTCTGTGCGTACGTGGGCTTACTCATGCTTTTAAGGCTCCTTCAAACAGGCGCGACACGACACGCGACACAAAAGCACCGCAAGTCGCGCAACGAGCGGTGCCTTTGTGTCGCGCGCGATTTCATCGCGTGTCGCGCCTGTTTGTAGGAGCCTTTAACCATAGATCGCAAGCGTGTCTGCTAAGCATAAAGCTTGGTTCGATGTTCGATCCCCAGACAAAGTGTTATTGAACTTGATGGGTTTTTCCAGCAGGAAATGGTCAGTAGCACCACGGATAGTCTCAATTAGCCAGTTAGGCGTAATAAATGATCGTATTGTCTCGAATAGTTAGATTTATTATACCTAACGGTATTGTAGGCCTTAGACATTAATAAATTCTCAAATCTATATACTAACTAGCTGCGCCACGCGGTTTCACCCGCATAAGTTTCAATCCCGTGGGAATATCGGGATAAAAAATAGCCTATATGTTAATCCAGGATGTCAGCTACCTCTATACCAAATTTTATAAAAATTTGTCCAGCCGTTTGAGCGTGAAGAAGTAACAAACATTAACACATACACACTCACAAACTTTCGCCTTTATAATATTAGTGTGATAAATAATAGAGCTAAAGTTTGTTTATTCATTTGAACGCGCTTATCTCTAGAACTACATATTAGTCGGAATTGAAAATTTCTTTTTGCATTGATAGCCAAATTCTTGAGGAAAGGTATAGGTAGGCTATTAAAATCACACAGGGACCATTAGGAGCCAAACAAAAATAAAAAGAAAGTCAGAAAGAACGCTAAGTGAGAACGATGTAATAGGGCAGGCAGGCGATGCGATGCGACGGGGTGAGTCGGAGGCGAAATTTTACGTGGACGAAGTTGCGAGCAGAAACTAGTTATAATCCTTGTCCATTTTAGGGTAGTTTGACAATACTGCGCGTTACGAATGAATGGTGCGGACAAGGCTTAACAATATGTACTGAATACTTTATTGCATTCCATAATGTGCACATAATAAATTATAATTGGTATTTTAAAACATCGAATCAATTATGGACCCTGTCGGGCACAGCAAAGCTAATTTTTAATAGGAGAGAGGATGAAGGCGCTGTTATAAAAAATAAATAATATTAATTTAAAATAGCATCATTTGCTTTTATGGTATTTATATTTTATTTAAGTAAGTATTTGGTTTTAAGTTTTATTTATATTAGGTACCTATGAAATCAGCGTTTTGTATGGAGAATTTTAAAGAAGTTGCATTTTTCATACTAACATTTTCTTAATTTATTTAACAACCATGAACACTAATGTTTTAAAACTTTTATGCACTAATGTTTAAAAACTAAGATAACGTATGGCACTTAGATTAAGCGACAAAAATAAGTTTTGGCTAAGTTAAAACAAATACATAGTGGTCATTTCTACTAACAAAAAAGGAGTCATTTCTAAGGTATTTTTTATGTTTAGAAAACTATATGTACTAAGGTTTTTTTACTATTGGTAGTTGTCTATGATGCTCATAATCCGAAAGAATATCAAGCAATTGATGAATATTTTAAATAATAGAAGTGACAAGGTTCTTTATTTGTGAGCAAAAACGCCAATTTCATAGGTGGGGACCCAATATATTGCACGATTTACATTATTAACACTATAAATTATAATAAACTAAATATTTACAATGTTTGGTAGGTATCATGTATTCATGATTTAAAAGCCACCTCACATATCCAACATTCCAAATCCCTAATTAAGTATCATGAAGCAATACAAACTCCATGACATCTGCGCTTGCATTCAGTTATTATGAAACACAGTCTACGAACGTTCTAATAGAAAGCAACTGTCGCCATTCTATGCTAATCGCTAATTGTAGAGCTGTCGGCTGACTTATTAGCCGTATATTAGTCTTGTTGCCACCTGACCTGAACGTTATTTCTATGGGGTTTAGGTTTACCTTTTGTGTTTGGGGACTTTTCTTATCAAGGGGTGTCGTGTTACCCAGTAACTGGGTTGTTGAGGTCAGTATAGGCAGTCGCTCCTGGGGTCCTGGGCGGCAGTCGCCTCCTTCTGCGAACACGTCATGTCCCAGAAGGAGGCGGCGGAGCGCGCGCGGGAGGAAGACCCTCTCGCGGCGCCGCTCCGAAGGCGGAGGAGGGGTCGAAGACGACGTCAGTATAACAGACACCTCCGACTCCTCCCAGGTGGAAGCCAGCAGACGACGGGTGCGGGGGCACCCCCGCCTGTATTGCACAGGCTTCCACCAGTGCCGTACGGGAATGGCCAGGTGTTCCCGGCCATTCCCGTAGCCCCCCAGCCGGGGGGACATGCGGGGCCCGCCAGTTAGGCCGGGCCGGCCGGGGGGGTGTGGACGCAAAGGCTGAGCCGGATTCCCATGACCCGCCCATCAAGGCGACGAGGGAACACCGCTGTGTTTTAGTGGGTATACTGCCACCTTGGCAGGGAGTCCCACATATTCCGTATCGTCCCCCGACGAGCGGAGATGCGTAATGTCATTTCTCAGCGAAAAAAAAAAGGCAGTCGCTCCATGTAAAATACTGGTATTCAGCTGCATTTGGTTAGACTGGAAGCCGACCCCAACATAGATTGGTTTGAGTTGAAGGCGTTTGATTAGGTACTTTTTAGATTTGACCGCGACTTCCGATCGTAGGTGAAATTCAACCATTTTACTTGGTCAAGGGATATATGTAGTTCCACACCTTCGGAGCACCATAGCGACTTACTTTATTTCTATCTTCTATCACAGAGAGGATGCCTGTGTCCCAGGTAGTGGTAGTTATAGCTGATTATGCTAACCTTTGAAGGGAAATTACTTTAAGACTGTTTCCATAGACCCGTTTCAGTAGGTACATAGTATTTAACAAAAACAATACATAAGCGAAGAGCTCATGTTGTAAGTAGTTGATGCATTTAGGATTCAGCAATATGGTAGCGACGCTGACTGCTCAGTGTAACCTAAACAGATTTAAAATGTTGTTATCTATTTATAAAATACTATAATCAAAGTTAGCAGGGCCGTCTTTACCCGGGGGTGCAAGGGGTGCGTGGCACCCGGGCGCAGGGTCCTAGGGGGCGCAAGCCAATGCTTCTACCTACACGCACCATGCGTATACCATCTCGAAATTGAAATGAATAAAAAACTGCTTACCATTAACTTTGACTCAAATCAAGATAGATTGACTTTGGCTATAGTATAGGCACCTATCGAATTGAAAGTTGATTGCAATACAGACGATATTATAAAAAAGATTTCCGAATTTAAAGCCGGAAAAATTAAATTTTATTTTTGAAAATGTACGTAATTTGATAAGGATTAAATAAAAACAAAAACTGGAGCGTAAGCTGATTTTCGCACCCCGGCGCCCAATATGGTTAAGACGGCCTTGAAAGTAGGAAGCAATTAGCATATATTTCAAATAAAATAATTAACACACTACAGGCACTTTGGTTTATCAAAGAGTCGGTCAGTTAGAAAACTAATGTTGCCCATTCCAAAACGTTAAACTTTATTGAGAAGAAAGGGCAAGAAACTCCATGGACACTAGCTTACCAAAGCAGAGGTTCACGACCTTTCCATCCACAGACAAAACTAATCTTCTAGTTCCGGGTTTAAATCTCTGTAACCGTGAAAACAAAACGTGTAATAGCGTCTAAGACCAATCGCTGAACACCCAAACAGGTTTGCTATACAAAACACCATGTAAGTGGCGTGACACGTAAATTCGCTGTAACTAATTCAAGGCTGCGTGCACGCGGGCACGCCATTAGACGCACCATGTGGATTGTGAGCTTTGTGTGTGCTTATGGGTGGGTTTGTGAGATGATATGGATTGAATATTTATGTGTATTTTGTGGTAGTTATAGCGCGTAATGGACTCGCAGAGCTTTTAACAATTCCGACATTGCTTTGCCGATTTGATTCTAAAAGATTGTCTTTTTACCCTTTTAAAACTTGTTCTTATAATTACTAACTTGTTGGTTTTAGTCGTAACTTTTTAGAGCATATTTTTTCAGTAGTCGGGTTTTTGAACTTACTTTTATTCGATCCAAGGAATGAATCCGATGATTTTCTTTACACCTACCTACGTTGTCAAACGATTTCCAGGGATATTTTATAATACCATCACAGAACAGATACTGGCATTCCTAGAAATATATTTCAGTCACTTTAATATACCACCCAAGACCTAAGCTAACCCATCTGTATGACAGGGTCACGGAGCCAAAGTATTAAATCATCATGTAAAGGCTGGACACACGGCATCGGGGACAAAATCCGGGGGGTCGCCATTGTGTCTGAACGTTGGACTGCACAATGATGTGTTCTAGCCTTTGTAACGAACTAAACAGTTAGGCGACCATTTCTATGAAATATCTCCATTATAAAAGCCAGTTCTGAGTTTCTGAGTACACGTTTCCTTTGAGGAAACCTAGATCCTTAATCACGTTTGGGAGGCGAACGGGTCATTTTAGGTTAGAGTACCTACTAGTATAAGAGGGCTCTTTGTAAGTTGGCAACGTCGCAAATAGCTGTGAAATATTTCGCTGTTTCGATTAATTTGATTATGATAATAATCCTCCAGACCGAATTTCGGCCAAGGCAACCCATCTCAGACGAGACTGGCCATCTATACGGGATGTATTATTGTGCACAAGTGTATGCGCAGACCCAGGTGCTCTCACTCTTCCCTCACTTGCATAGTTCGATGGGACGGCCCTCTGACATGACCGGAGAGAGGTCAGTCGTAGGACCAACGTTCCGAGGCTCGGGGGTATCACACCGCCATCTTCCAAACTACGGGCTACTACCGAGAATATTAAAAAAAAAATTGCTAAATAGGCCAGCTCTTGACCTCGATCATGCCTGATGGATGAGGTCTATGATGGAACGAGCGTGCCCAGAAGATGCCTAAGGCACTGGAACTCCCACGCATCGTCGAAACACAGCAGGCTGCTTGACGCCGGACTCCGGTGGATCGCAAACCAGGTGGGCGTTAGCCCTACCGCAAGGGAAAAATTGGCCAGTCAAATAAAGTGTTGGGTGTGACTGCCCAGGATGCGCCGAGCGCTCGGTTCAGTTGAGTAACTGGCGGAACAAACTGCTACACGTGGAGGCTTCTTCATGCATCCCAAAAATTCATAATTGAACAACCCATTAACTTTTGGCCGATCTGGGAATCGCACTCCCCCACACTCAGGAGTCATGCTTGTGATCACGAGACCAGCGGAGCAGGCATGTATAAATACGACATTGCCAACTTTCAGAATGCACGTCCTCAATGCTTTGGACGTTGGGAAGGTGTTGTCAACTTGTCAAGAATAATACGTTTACAAACGTGCAAAATTTTCACGTTTGTAAACGTATTATTTTGGGTCAAAAAGCAGTAACTATAAAAAATACTAAACTAGGAACCGGCGGGGTAACTCCGTAACACACAATCAGTAGCAATGGTTTTCATTTTGACAGTACAACAAAATTCATTGCGTTATTAGTTTGTACAGACGCCAGCACGTCAAGCTACTACAATCTGTCAGATTTCTTCAATAGATTTTCAACTTTATTGCTAAAGTATAAGGTTCAAAGTTGATCGGGAAAATTTGACAGTTTCGGGTAGGTTGATGTGCTGGCGTCTGTACGTTATTGAGTGGACACATTTTTCGAACATATAAAGTTTATAAAGCAATAATGGATTAACAATATCTTTCAAAACGATTTAGATTCTAATTGATAGTGCGTTACGTAATTAGGGTGTAGATCAAGGACCCCATAAGAGTTTTTACTGCTTCTCATTTTAAATGCCCATAAACAGTGTCATGAACACGGTGCAATTGCAGGAATAGTTGTAATTACGTGTAAGTCTAGTATCTTAGACCTTAGTCGAGATTACATTAAAGTAAGCCACGCCCTAACTAACCATTTGCTCTTCAGTAAGCGGTTACTATTAACGTAAACGTGCGCGTAACCCGCTGTTTACGTACTTTCCAGCATTGCGTAAGTCAACAATCAAATAATAAAGTCTCATCGAAATGGAACCTGTTTAGTATCTGTGCCGTATGTGAGACTGGGATGAGGAGGTTGGCAGGCGTGCTTGAGTGGATGAGGCACTTGGTTGCCTGAAGTCTATTTAAACTTATGTTTATAAATTAATTTTATTTCAAGTTAAACAAATATCAACTTTATTTTAATAGTGATTAAGTTGATTTCAGAGTGACTAGCGCTATTGAAAAAGTTATATAAACGTTTAAAGTTGTAGCGTAAACTGAACTTTATTGTGTAGGATTTAAAGTTATTTTTCTATAAACTCATATTTGTTTACATTTTTGGAAAATAAATCACGAATGCAGATTATATTAGCTTGGATGTGGGTATCAATAATGTGTCGCTTGGAGAATGTTTAATATCTTTATTTTTCTCTCTTCACAAAGGTTCACATAATTATAACCATAGATACAAGAATAATAGTGTTTAGACAACAATGCACAAAATATACTACTAAAAATAGGTGTAGTGTAATGGGGACTAATAAAAATAGGTGTAGTGTAATGTGCAGTGATGTGTAGTGTGCAGGTGAAGTGTGAGGAGAGGTAGAATGACGGTGTGAGTGTGAGTGTGTAGGGTGTGAGTGTGTAGGCTGTTTGTTACATTCAGAATGTATAATGGTATCACTGCTCCATAGAAAAGGAATCACTGCTCTAATAATGGTATCACTGCTCTATAGAAAAGGAAGAAACTCTTTTTTCCTTTTTAATTTTAATTTTTTACGCGAAACTTAATTCTTTTTCTAAAATAAAAGCTTTAAGAGTGCCCTAAATGAATGCTTAAATAAAAGCACTTTGTTGGATTTTCAACGCTTAGATCAGCACCGAAAGATGAAACAACAACACGGCGGCGTTCGTTTAAAAAAAACAGTAATTATTGTTTTTATTCCTGCATTGCCAAAAGTTGTAAATGTCTTCATAGCCATCTTGGATGTTTTGTAAGATTTTCTAAAGCTGTTGTGAATTGATCGTTCTAAATGCAGAGGTTTTTTCACTGTTTACCAATTACTTTTGATTTCGGTTGCTTTTTTTAGTCTTCAGCTTTTTTGTAAACAAACCTATCAATCTTCTCTATTTTGTTATCGCTTTCTGCGATAAGAGCGATTTCACTGCTCATTGTGTCACCCTATGTAAAAATAAAATATTTATATCTGTAAATCGTATGGTGCACAGACGCCAGCACATCAGGCTACCCGAAACTGTACAATTTTACCAATCAACATTGAACCTTATGCTTTAGCGATAAAGTTGAAAATGTATTAAAAAAAATTTGACAGCTTGTAGTAGGTTGATGCGCAGGGTTATTTTAAATTAGCTAGCTAAACTCCACAGACGAGATAGGTACTTATCGATATCTAAACACGACAAAATAAAAAATTTGATTATTTGATGTTTTATTTTGGGAGGTCAACAACCGCTGCAAGTGTCGTTACTTGATGTAAGAGTTGAGAAAACTGTTTTCTTATGTATTACTGTGTTTAGATCTCGTGTGAAGTTTACATAGAAAAAAGAAAGATTTTTTAAACTGATATTTCAAGTGAATACAATAACTGCAATCGAAGACCCCACAAGAAAATCCTCAAATTAACCTTTTTTTTGTTCTATCATGTTTACATATCTACCCATCGCATCTGCGGAGTATCATTAGCTAATTTAATTAAACCGTGTATTATGTACGATTTGTCGGCACGACGCTCTTATTGCACCATTTCTCAAGTACTAAAATGCTCTCTTTTCGGCTGTCTCGCGACAAACACTACCACATCCACAAAACTTCTCACATCGACTTGTGCCACTTCTACGCGAGTTTCGAATAACGGTCCGTTCGGTTAACTAACTTGGTGTGATAACACAACTGGGCTACCATGGTAGGCCGCAATAAATCCGCAATGAGTGCAGGCATATTTGTACTACCGACGGTTGTTTATGGGAAACTGGGAACGCTGAGCCTTTATCGTGGATTGAAGAAAGTTCTCGTAGCAGAAATCTGTTGTTCTGAAAAGCTTGTTGATTTAAATAGAAGTGGTGCACACTGCACAGTGCAATGTTTTTGGAACGAATTTCGTTATCACACGTGATACTCTATACACTTGGCGGAAGAAAAAAGTGTGACAATTTGACCGTCAAGTATACTTTTTTCGGTGTTGCTCTCATTCGCCAAGTGTGCAAAAGCTATAGGAACACTCGTTCCAGCGGGGGTCCCACGATTGCTTTTTTCTTGCAGGAGTCCTCATCAATACTCATCGCTAATAAATCATAGCATGCACAAAAAAAATACTGGCATATTTATTTATTTTATTTATATATACTTTATTGTACACCAGAAAATACATAACAAAAAAATACAATTATGAATAATTTCTGTTTTTAAGATTAGTTTCTCATGCTTCGATCTTGATCGAAGATTTTATACTAACAAACTATTTCAGTTATACTTATCTAAGTTTGTTAAACCGCAGTGGACGCGAACTGTTAGAAATAAAAACAGAGTCAGTGTAATACTTCTCTCAAAGCCAAAATTAATGGGCAGCAAATTAAACCCATTCAATATTATTTAACTTGCAAAACATTGTCGGCAGACCTTCACAAAAAATGCAAAAGTACCACGCAAAGTAAGTGCAAAGTAACCAACGCAGCCTGAATCCACAATTACAAATCATTTAATCTTTCGTAAACGTGACAAAACCCTTCGCTTGACCTACGGACCTGTTGTGCCATCGGATAACCTGTAACTGTCAGTAATTGTTGGCACATCGGACTACGTATAGCATTGTCGGTCGAAAATACCCGTTTGCGAAAGTAGTGTGTTGTAGTTTTTTGACAGTTCAGTGGCATAATTTTGTATATTTAGTTTGATTTCAATTGTTGGAATTGTTTGACTGTGACGGT
This sequence comes from Luperina testacea, assembly GCA_927399505.1. Lineage (NCBI taxonomy): Eukaryota > Metazoa > Arthropoda > Insecta > Lepidoptera > Noctuidae > Luperina > Luperina testacea. The sequence goes on along the minus strand of OV656777.1, from coordinate 4,991,888 downwards.
GTGAAAATCATTTATTATTATCAAATCGATAAAAAGCTGGTCGCTGAAGTTGTACGTAAGTACTTAGTATGGTTTCTACGCAAACAATACCAAAGAAAGGACATTTGAGTAGTCGCGTAAAACGCTCAAACTGCCAGACAATATTTAAAAGAACGGTAACAATATTTTTTAAACAGATTCCCGCTCTCTTCTTTTAAAACCGGCTCAAGTACTACCAGGATACATTCGCATCCTACAACAAAGTACCAGGATAACATAAACAACAACAGCTACGCCGGCCGTACAAATTACATCTATCCAAGCTCGCATACAGTTATAAAACCAGCAACAACAATAAAAGATACAACTCTGCCAATACTTTAGAACCGGAAAGATCCTCCTAATAACATCATAAGAATCTCCGGGATTTCCCAGTCAGTAAGTGGTAGGAATGCCTGTAAACCAGCCTAGATTATTACGCCGTAAACCGCCGTATTACGGAATGAGCGGGCCGATTGTATTTTGTTTTTGATGTTCTTTGCAAGTTCCAATTATTTTGAAAGAGAGATGGGAAGAGGAAATAGATTATGTTTATATTATTATATGTCATTAGCGGATAAACAGGGTAATTGTTGAAAATATATCATGGTGATCCAGACAGCTGCCTTAGGGTCTGGACACATTGATCGACGGCCTTTCGTATTTTGCAGATTGAAAAGGAGCACACACCGACGAACGACCGCGTTTTTGTGGCAGTCCGCCGCGCGCCGCCGGAGCGCGTTCGTCGAGTTGCGTCTATGCGAAAGGATGCGTACGTCGTTCCATAATGCTTCTTTTTGTATGGACAAACCGTCGAACGCCGTCGATCAATGTGTCCTGACCCTTAATTGTCAAAAAAACCGACCAAGTGCGAGAAGGACTCGCACACGAAGGACTTCGTACCACAAGGCAAAAAACACGTTTCTTTTGTGGCTTTCATTTTCAGTAATTTAATTTTATTTTTATAGTGGAAATAGACACTAAGAAAACTGTCTTCCTACTGCGGTTCATAAGACACAGGCCTCAGCCCGCTGACAATCAGACGGACAGACAGCCGGAGGTTCAGTAATAGGGTTCCCCTGGCACCCTTTGGTTACGGAACCCTAAAAGGAGTAAATAATTAATATTTAGCTTGCGGACAGGATAAAAATAATCCCGGACTTATTTCTGCGATAAAAACATAAACTATTTTTTTTAATAATAATGTAAAAGTGTGTGTGTAATGTATGTGGGGGTGTGTGTGTTATGTGTATGGAATGTATTTCCAAAAATGTTTTATTTGTGTCCAAACATAGACGAGACTATTCATTCTTGATCTTCTGTATTTGGTGATTGGAAACAATTTGTGTAATCCTACGCATTGTTAACAGTTTATCGTTTTCCTTTTAAGTCTAATTAAGTTATTATCAAATTAACTGATTTGCAAATGATTAAATTGATCATTTAAAATGACCTACTGTTAGTAACAAATTAATGATTGTGTTCTGAATTTCAATCTAATTATAAGTACAGACGCCAGCACATCAAGCTTCTACAATCTGTCAAATTTCTTTAAAAGATTTTCAACTTTATCGCTAAAGCATAAGGTTCAAAGTTGATTGGGAAAATTTGACAGTTTCGGGTAGCTTGATTTGCTGGCGTCTGTACTAAGTGTAAATGGGTATAATACCTAACCACGATTGGCTGTCAAATTTAATTTGACTAATAATGCAAGGGAGAAGCAACCTTGTAATCATTAGATGACAGGGTTGCTTCTCTCTTGCATAATCTGGCTGTACCGTTCCCACTGCTGGGGCACAGCCCTCCTCCCGGCAAGAGGAGTGGGACGTAATCCACTACGTGGACTCAGTGCAGGTTGGTAGATGTCACATGTCTTCGAAATTTTGGTTCTAGGACATGCCGGTTTCCTCACGATGTTTTCCTTCACCGTTTTAAAAGCAATGGTGATGATAAAATTTACACAAAGTAAAGCGCCTGTCTGGATTCAAACCTACGACCTACAACTTGTAAGTCGCGGCCGTGACCACTGGGTCACCACTGCGCTCTCTTGCACAGAGTATAAACAATCCTTACAAAACTGGAATCTGTAAATCTCTTCCCATATCACATGTGAGCAGTTGCTCTAGATAATTTTGACTGAATAAATATAAAAATTTCGAATTAAGAACCTCCTCCTTTTTTTAATTTTTAAAAAAATAGCAACAGCCAATAAAAACTTACGAGTACTTGTCAGTGATTAAAACACCCGCCAAGCGATTTGACAACATTACATCGGTGATTACCAGTAACATCATTTCTTGAAATACCAGTACCATCGATTTATTCCGGTCTGATCCCCTGACCCCCTCGATCCCTAACCATTTCCTGATCTGTCAGTAGCTAAGTAGGATACCTAAGTAATAAGAAAACTGACCTCTTTAGAACCATTAATTAAAGTTCAATTAATTAAAAACTAACTATAAATGATGGTTCCACCATTACCTGTCATTAGGCGCAGTAGGCTCTTCACGGTCGAGTGCGCGCGGGGAAATGGAAAGTAATCATTATCATTATCATCTACATATAATGTACAGACAACAAAACAGTTTGTACAATGCGTGCCACGTAAGAAGAGACTTGACCCCGCATCCCCCGCTCTTTCCGCCGCCCCTATGACGTCCGGTCCCGTCCCGCACTCAGACCTCATACCGCTAAAGTTACCTAAAATCGTGTTCTGCGCATGTCAGACCACGTGGTGTGTCAAGTCTCTTCTTACGTGGCACGCATTGTACATAATGTTTGTCTGTAAAAATATCGTGGCGGGATTTTTTCGCGCACTAGATCTTAAAGGCACATCTTCTTCTTAGCGTGTTGATAGCAATCTAAATGGACTCGGACCAGAATTCGGCTACCTGTTTGGCGCCATCACCAGCGTCCATCAGTTTCTGTAACGAGCAGCTGACAGGATACGCAGGACACGATAAGTGTTCCCATCGTTTATGGAACAGCACCACATTTACACTCCAAGGCGGAGTCGTCTATAATCTCCACCTGAACAGGTTTTCCTTACTTCGGCCAATCTGGGTCCGGAGACTTCCAGGTTAACCAAGGGTCCATGTGAGAGGTCTTCAGCGGGTGGAACAAATGGTTTGGGTAAGGAAGCACAGGCTTGCTACAGCTTCAGTGTTTCTTGGGATCGTTCGCCGCTCCCAAGTGCTCAAACGAGAATGGACTGCTCTGCGCCGAGAATTGAAAATACGAGTACAGTTCGTGCCACGTAAGAAGAGACTTGACCCCGCCTCCCCCCGCCTCTTTCCGCCGCCCCGATGACGCCCGGTCCCCGTCCCGCACCGGGCGTCATCGGGGCGGCGGAAAGAGGCGGGGAGGCGGGGTCAAGTCTCTTCTTACGTGGCACGCACTGTACAACAGTGTATTTTATTGACGCGCCGCCGACTAGGTTAGGTTCTCAATGCTCTGTTCAGCACCGTGGCCTTAAGAGTGTGTTAGTTTTGAAGGAATAGGTTACTTCTATGCCAGCGTCCACTATCACCGACCGCATCATCGCTTACCTTTAGGTGCGATATTGGCCAACAGCGAGGATGCCTTTACTATTTGAAGACATACCGTAGAATCACATTACTTTAGCCCTGGGGAGTAACTTTGGCCCTAACTTGGAAAAAGATTAAACTTCCCGCCACACTGTTATATTGTCAATTTTTGCAAAAATTCACACTATATTCGGTAGATGACAATGTAGGCTCGTCGGTAAAACAGTCATTCATTCTCTAAAGTAACGCGCTTATTGGCTAATAATAATAATAATAATAATAAACTTTATTGCAGACCTCGGTCCATAATGTTAGTAACACATGAAACAGACTTACTTAACTAATATTAGTAACACACACAATCAACAAGTACAATACAAATAACAACAGACAATAATATACAAACACAAAACAGAACATAAAAGACAGGTGACATGTCGACTCAAAGTAGCTACTGTGAGTCGACCCGTGTGTGCAGTCTCATCCATCTGCCAAGCATCGGGCAGTCCCACCGATCACTCAATGCCCTCAACATGCTGTGGGAGCTGACATCTGTTCTGCGTCGGAGAGAAGCGCATCGTTTTCGAATGATGGCATAAAAATCATCTACCCGCGCATCGGCAAACATACCCGAAGCGCTACAAAAACGCGGCAGCCCCACAAGCATTCTGAAGGCATTATTATATTGGACACGCAGAGCGCTGTATGCCTTCTGCGTATACTTGACCCACAGGCTGCAGGTGTAAAAAGTCTGACAATAAGCTCTAAAAAGCGTCATTTTAACCTCATAACTACACCGTGCAAACCTGCGAGCCAGCATATTGCTTCGAACAGACAGCGCCCTGCGCTCCCTCTCTATATCCAAGTCATCACACAAATTCTCGGTGACCCAGTGACCCAGGTATTTAAATTTTGAGACTCGCTTCAAGGGCGTGTTTGCTAAAGAGACACACGGCACATATAAGTCTCTACTGGTGCCAACATTAAACACGACTAACTCACTCTTAGCGACGTTATACCTAAGCCCCTGAGCCACCGCATAGTCCTCGCAGACCCTTAACAAACGTCTTAACGCACTGATTGATGGACTCAGCAATACCATATCGTCTGCATAGCTAATGTTGTTCATAGCAACCCCATCAACATGACAGCCGATACCGGTATTGCTGAGCTCAACAATCAGCTAATGGAGCAGGTTTCGACTTGTCGGTTTTTTACCAAATTGTTACTGTGCAAACTTTCTTCTGGAGCGGATTAATTAGGTAAGTTTGTGACCTAAATTATTTTTCATAGTTTTATCTTGAAAAATTTAATATAGTTTGATTTTTCCGACATAAAATGGTGTTTTCTTTCCTATAGAATTTCGTTTTATTGATATATTTACTCCATATTTGAGAAAACTAGCGATTGGGAAACAAAAAAAATCAGTGGGTCGAAGTATACACGTCCAAAGTAAAACATTGGCCCAAATTTTGACAAAAAAAAAATGTACTAAAACACTGCAACATTTTTCCTTTTTTCACTTATAACGTTTACTTATATCCTCTTTTATATACCGATTTCATCAAAATAGATTAAGAGCTGATTAGACCAGAAACATGGAGCGAAAAAGAAAAAAAAATCAAAATTTGGAACAAAGTAATGCGATTTTACCGGTACTACATTATACTTAGAACAATGTTTTTACATGATCAACTGTCATTAATGAGACGAAATTTTGTTTTCTATTGTTACCAAACTTAATAAGCTTGCCTATCAGACGAGGGGATATAAGACATACCAACCTGCACTGGGCCAGCCAGCGTGGTAGATTACAGCCCGCTCCCTCTCCCAGAAATTAGGGACGTTATAGGCTTATTATACAAACGTGCGGTTTCAATAGGTATGTAGTTTTACACGTAATAAAAAAAATGGATTCATCATCATACATATAAATACCAGTATTTTACATGGAATGACTGCCTATCTGACTTCCACAACCCTGCTACTGGATAAATGATACCCATTGGTAAGACTAGTTGTCAGACTTTCGGGCTTCTGACGAACCGTAACGACTGTCGAAGATCTACGAATGACAGCCGGGACCAACGGCTTAGCGTGCATTCCGAGGCACGGAGAGGTCTTGGTATGTAAAGATGGTCACCCATCCACGGACTAACCGCGGCAAGCGTAGCTTAACCTGGTCGATCGACCCGTGTTGGTGGTGGTTGGTTGTTGTGTGGGTTGCTGCATGGGTTGGGTGCTTGTGTACATTAATAAAAAAATGGGTTAAAGTTTAAAACAAAACCTAGTAGAACCTGCTCTATTTGTTTTGTTGACGGTACATTCTTAATGTGCTAAATGATATTTAATTGTTCGTTATATAGTTTAGTGCTTCGTTAGCTGATAGGAAGTTAGTATAAATGAAAAAAGACTTCACGGTTCGTTTGGTGGAGACCGGAATAAATCGGTGAGACTGAGTAATAGACTTTCTTTGTGGGTCAATACCTTCACTGAACAAGCATTATAACAATATGGCTGCCGCAGATACTTGTACTTTTATTATTCTTTTGTCGTGGTGGAAATCCTCCTGGATGTCCTCCGCCCTGGGGTCTGTCAGACTTTTACCGACTAAATCCACCCCTGAACCCGTTTAGGGGGGCTGGAAGTGGACGTTATCAACGACGCCCGGTGCGTCTGCTGCGGGTCTGGAGAATGGAACCTTTCCACAGCCTCCTTCTGTGGAATGACGGTTTCATAAAAGGATCACCGCATCCCACGACTCGGCGCTAATGACCATCGAATGAACGACGGCCGGCAGCGACAAGTCGGCTCCTACTTCGGATACGAGGATACGGCGCGGCTCGTCACATGCGGTACACTCTGCCAGCGTATACCACGCCGTGTCCTCCCGACAGTTGACGCAGTGAGATAGTTGCACCTAGTCTAGGCTTTAGTTCATGTGACCTTTGTGTTACTACACGCCACGGCGCGCAAACTGTTACCAAGTCCGTTGCACTTTAGACAGTCAACTTAAGCCACCAATAGTTTCGCCACGATATCAGCTCTTCTCACGTAGATCAAAGAGAACATAACTGACGCTAGGGCTTACCCCCAAAGATAATGTTTGTGTATATCTTTTAAAACATCTTGCATGCACAATCCTAGACGTTTCCATACGAAGTACGTAAACGAAGGTTGTATAAACCAGCACATTAGTGTTCGTATTAACTGTGCTCAAGCGGGTGTGTCGGCGATGACCTCTCGCCACGATTTCACTTGGCCAAGTCCAGATCATTATCTTTGCTAATTAATGCTATGTTCAATTTAATTCTGTAACTGAGGTTAGTGTGGGTAGAAGAAGGGATGTACGTTGGCCGAATCTGAACTAAATTGGGAGGATGGAACTTTTACTAACAAGACTTAGCGAGAAAGTGGTGAACGACCGTATAAGCGTAGGTACTGAGAGTAGGTACCTACACTTTTAGTCCTTCATTGAAGAATTTGTTGATTCCTAGCTAGAAATTACCGTACTCTGAAAGTCGAAATCAAGAAGACCATCAATGTTTAAAGAATCCTCAGTTTTTGAAGTGAAAACTTCTTTAGGCGCGCTGGGCTTTTTTTGAGATGGGAAAAAACCATTGAACTCGCGCCACTGTTACCGTAAGCGACACCGCGCGTGTTTTGTTTATAAGACAATTAAAAAAATACCCGCTTCGGATTTATTCGGCTGTCCTCGGGACGTACTCGGTTTTAATGTATATCCGATATGTCAGTGAGTGATGGCAAAGTATTCTGTTTGTATTTTGTTTTCACTTCTGTCGGCGCTCCCGAAGTGCCACTGTTTTTTTCTTTAGCTCAGCTTTAAACGTGTTTACCATCTAAATCTACCACACCAGCAGACCACGTACAATGCAATGTGGTTTCAAGAAAACGAACTTTCATTCGTGCGTTTTTGACTGTCGACATGAATAAGCCAAGACAACAATTATTTTTGGAGCTGTTTGTAGTAGTACCTATCTACTATAAGATTTGAGTTGGGTTCTGTACCAAAAAAGTAAGTAAATAAGTAATCTTTTATTACTAAAAGACTTAGGTAGGTGGTTAGGTTGTTGTTAGAGGGGCTCGGGGATAAGTAATAAAAGCCGCACAGGTCGATCGATCAGGGTAAGCTACGCTTGGATGGGTGACCATCTTTGACAGTCGTTACGGGTTATCAGAAGCCCGAAACTCTGACAAGCAGTTTTACCAAGGAGTAGGTATCGTACGTATTACCCAGTAACTGGGTTGTGGAGTTCAGATAGGCAGTTGTTCCATGTAAAATATTGGTACTCAGATGCATCCAATTGGACTGGAAGCCGACCCTAACATAGTTGGAAAAAGACTAGACAGATGATGATATGGGCTTAAAAGTTAATTGTGAGGAGTGTTTGGGTGTGTGTTGCTGTGGAAGGCAAAGGCTAGATATTTTTAATTTAGTCTGAAGTTTTTTTTTTTTTATTTGGTATGGGTTTACTCTTGACTCTAATCTAGGTCAGAGATGACACAGACAAAGTCTACGATGGAGTGAGCTTGCCCAGAAGAAGCCTGTTCACTGATAATTCCTTGAGTTACAAGACTTAGATAAGAACATAGGTAATTCCATCCTAAGTAAAGATAAATTACAACAAAAACAGGGAGTCAGGGAACCAAAATCAATTATGAAAACTGCAAACTTAAAACGCGTCGAAAATCACACCCTAAACCGATCGAAATTGAAGAAGTTATGAGATCTTTTTATAATTTTCGGGGAAAGGGTTCCACAAACTCTCTACAGAACACCAAACCCACAGCCAAGTTAATTATCCAGTAGCAGCAAGGTTGCGAAACCACAGACAATGGTTGTCTATGGGACAAGCGCCCGTGTTACGACACACAACAATGGCGGATGATAATTTGTGTCTATGGTAATGTCCTTATTACATAAAGCATGGTAATCTTATGGTCATGAATGGTAATTGTTATCAGTTTGTTATTTTGTGTGGTAATAATAATATTTTTTTGTGAAATGATTTTTCATGGAACTATCATCAAGTAATTTACTAAGGAACTATGTCAAAAGAGTGAAAGTGTTTGGGCAGGGCTGCGCTGCGCCGTGACCTCATCGCGGCAATAGGCGGGAGCGTTCTCTCGCTCCCGGCTGTCGTTCAATCGATGGTCATGGCACGGCATGGGGCATGGGACGGGGTTGCCTCTTTTTGCGAGTATGTTATGTCTGTAAAGGATGCGGCCGTGCGGGAGAGAAACCGCAGGAGACGCACCGGGCACCCAAGAAGGGTGCACTGCGACCTCCATGAGAGGTGGCCTGCGGGTGGCGGACTAGGGACGTCCATCGTCCGACCAGACAGGCCCGAGTCAATGCCGCAGTGCTCCACGCGCGCCATTCGAGAGTGGGTGCGGCCATTATGGAAATGGCCGCAAGGGGAGATGGGACCCGCTGAGGAACGGCGGGGAAAAGTGTCCTTCTACATATCATAAGATAAATATCACGGCCGTTTTGCCCGGAGGGTTAGGAAAAGTTACATCGCTAGTTATGTTTCTTCTGGATAGCGTTCTTCATTACTGAAGGTCGTGTCCCTGAAAGGCCTTTGTGCCTTTACATAATTATGTACGACTAGCAGCGCCCCGCGGTTTCGATCCGCATAAGTTTCGATCTCATGGATCAGGATAAAAGTATCCTATGTGTTAATCCTAGTTATAAACTATCTGTGTGCCAAATTTCATCCAAATCGGTTCAGTAGTTTTTGCGAGAAAGAGTAACAAACATCCGGCCATCCATCCATCCTCACAAACTTTCGCATTTATAATATTAGCAGGATATTAGTAGGTTCAGATGTTCTTCCACTTCGTTCAGTTCTCGGCTTCTCTCAGGGCGGTCGTCGTCGCCTCATGGTAACTTTATCTATGAAAAAATCCTTAAAAGGAGCAAAAGATCACAATTCTTACATTTTACAAGTCTACACAGCCAAATAAACAAACAATAACATCTACATAATTTACTTACCATTACATAACAACATCGTCCCCAAAATTCTCTTAATGGCAAGCTGCACATAAGCCCTAATGATTCAAATAAATAATAAAAGAAAACTTTCGTTTTTCTAAATCGTTAAGAATGAAAAGTTCATGCGTACAACATTATATTGTTTACGTCACTCTGTTATTAGGCTGACTCTACACTATAAGTAATACAATCATTAGATGTGCACAAGCTTAGTGTGGCTTCAAAAATGGCGATTGCAGATTTTTTTTTTTGTATAACAAGTTATTAAGAGAATAACAGAGTGGGTCAGGTAACAGCTATCACCGACTGTACATTAAATTTTAATTCTAAATAAAGTTACTAAATAATAGTCTTATATAACTAACATTTGCAAAACTTGAAAAGGAACGTCAATTAAAACACTTCGTGCTTTCTAGTTTTGCAAATTATGAAATAAAACTTTGTTCATGAGATTAATACCTTGAAATTGAAGACCACCTCATAATCCAACTTATATAATAACGATTTTTAACTTCCGAGACGTGGTTTAATTAAATCCTTCCTAAGCACCTCAGTTAGTTATTCAGTTAGGTCAGTCCGTCTGTCTGTAAGTTTAGATCTTTTAAACTCCGCAACAGATTTTAATGCAGTTTTCACAAATAGATAGAGTGATTCAAGAGGAAGGTGTATGTATATGTATAACACATGCATATTATAGTAGAGAAAAGCCACATTGATCCACGTTCTCTATGGCCCCACACTTAATGCCGATGCCTAATAACGGGGTGCGCCAAAGTTCACCTAAATTTTTAACTCCGATAATTGGAAATCCGAAAATGTTCTTCCTAACATTTTTCATCCTAACAATCACAATTCCTAACTACTCAGTCTCTAATGTTCATAATTCCGAAGCATTCAACTTCATAATGTCAGTAGCAATAAACATCTATTATACTTTTATTTGTTTTCCTATATTTTCTCAACATAACCATCTTTTACACTATTATTCAAAGTCATATCTTTTTTGTTTAGATTTCTTTTTATTAGTATTATATACATTAATTTTGCGTAACTTTATTTTCACGTAACATGTATAACATATAAGAATAATGGGATCCCTTCTTTTCGCATAATATTCTTTTTCCTAATATACTTTGGCGTAACGATTTTGGCATAATTAGTTTTGCCATAATAATACTTTGCCATATTTTTTTTGGCATACAGTTTATGTTGGCATAATTATCTTGAAGGCTAATTTGTTTTAGCATAAATTTAATTCGCATAACGTTACTAGACCTAATGATTATTAGCATAATAATATTTAGGCATACTATTAATAGAAATAACGGAAACAAATTTGAGTTATTTTTACGTATTTATTTTGGATTTCCACGTTAATGATTTATTATACAAAACATTATGTAACTTAACTATGTATTTTTATTTTAGGTGTATATTTTTAACAAGAGCGAGCGAAGCGAGCTCGGGAATTGGGGCACCCCGACTCGGACAGGTTAGGTTCGAAGGGGATGACGGGGGCTCAAGTGAGCAAGCGGAGCGAGCGAACGAGCCCCCGTCATCCCCTTCGTGTTAGGTTCCTTTAAACCCTGCAGACAGACCCCGCGAAGCGGGGCTCCGTCGACTACGCCTTATTATTATTGTTATGCTTAATAAACTTATGCTTTAGAATGTTATGCTTAAAAAATGTATGCTTTAGAATGTTATGCTTAATCATTATTATGATTAGAGAAATTATGCGTAAAAAAATTATGCGTAAGCTGTTATGCGTAAATAATTTCACCCTCAAATTAAAACTATAAAATCATCTTCTACCCGCATATATTTTTTATTACACTTGGTAAATGTTTCTTTCTGAGTATGAAAGAAAATGTTATGGCAATTATGTTTAGGGATAAAAGCGTTATGATAAAAAACAGTAGGAGTTTAAATATATTTACAGTAATGATATTATTAATTACAATTTTCGGAAACATGAGTGTTATGAACATCGCCGGTAGCACTACAAATAGTATGAATGTAAACTTTAGGATGAAAAATTTTAGGAAGAATGATCATTCGGATTACAAATCGTTAGGAAGAACAATTTCGGGTAACGAACTTTAGGTGAGCCAATATGGACCCCTAATAACGGCTATAACTGTAGGCTCTCTCGGTTATTTGCTCTGTCACACACTACACTAGCTGTTACCTATTACTGACCGTGGACAACCCTAAGATGAGTCTGTGACGTAATAAGCTTTACAGTTTGCAGATAGTTGCCTTATCATCTATGTTGCCCTGGTACATTTAATTAGTTTTGTAGGTATTGTTGAATTAATGTTGCTAGAAATATTAATTGTGTATGCTTATTACTTAATGTTAAGGAAAAAATAAGCTTTAAAATCTAAAATTGAATTTGCATAAAAAACTATTAATCTTAATCTGAATAATTTTGAAGTTTGTTGATAATCCATTGCTTCAAATTTTCGAAAAATTTGTCCGCACAACAACGTAAATAAAACGCAATGAATGTTGTTGAACATTACCCCGCTAAATTCTCATTGAGTGATGACAAACGTTGATTGACGATTGCAATCAAAGATTTTCATGGAAAGATTTTCTTGAAAAGATTTGACTGACAGACAGATTACTTGTTGCCATTAAATGCAGGAAGTGTGGCAACGTAGTGGAAATACGTTTGTTTACCTAGGAAACATGGTTGCATTCATACAATCATAGTTAACATCTTAAGACCTTAGCACCAATATGCGAATATCCTTCTGACTGCAGATGAACGAACCGTGACTTCTTGTTTAAACTTTATTTTAGATTTTAATCAGTCATGTGTGAAATATGGTTTAAAGGTTAAGTGAATATTAGGACATTAAACGAAAACATGGTCACGCAGAATGAATAACGTCATCGACACCTGGAGAAAATACGACTTCTTTACAGATACTGAACTCCTGGTACCACTAGGTCTAGACTCAGAAAATTCTGCGCTTTGTTGGTTAGATTTGTGGAAAGTAGACCATAGACATCCGTAAAATCTTAGGTTTGTATGTATGGACACGAGGCAATGAAAACTATCAGCAATTTATTTTACGCAAGGTCACGGGCATGCCAAGTTTAGGAAATATTACTTAGATTCCAAAGAATAGATTTAAGTGTGTATGAAAGTTTATGAACTGTGCAGTTATAAAAATACCTAATAAATATTTTTGTTTCAGTGTGCTGTGAACTGACTACAGTTAAAAACTCATAGATTTTATCGTTCTACCGTTCGTTCTGCGTTTCGTGTTTGACGTATTTGCAAGGCAATTAAAACATAAAGCCATCGATTTCCAGAATGTATCGTGGATTCTCGAGCTCTCTATCTTGAATCTGTGTTACATAAGGGATTTTGTCCCTCCTCGGGTAAGGAACAAAAGCCCAGATGCAAGGTGGGTTGATAGGGTAAGACAAAGAAACAACAACCTATCTCAACAATATAAGTATATTCAATAGAATGTAACAATCATGCATAAACTAAAATAGTTAAAATACAAGTAAAAGTAATGCCAGCCAGCGTAAAGTTCGGTCGGTTACGAACAATGGTCGTGGGGGGTTGAAGATAAAGCCAGTACTGTTTTCAATAGTTAAGATTAAATTAAATAAAGTAAAATATCAAGGTACAACCTTCCAGGTTCATAAATGTAAATAAATTATAAATGGGCGCCAGGAACTTGAAGAGTTCCGGATCCCGGAGACGACGAAGCTGTCCAATATACTTCCAGTTAGGTGAAGGTGTCGAACCCGGGGTCCTTAATTACGGTTACTTGCAGACCGGCTTCCAAGGTTGAAGACCGGGCAGTTGATACACGGGTTTATAGATGAACCCGTAGAAATAAAGTAACAGAGGGTAAATGAAAAATAAAAAAAAAACCGTCCCGCCTGCGCCACAACGCTAGGCGGACCCTGCCACCGCACAGTCGTCTCCACAGGAGGCTGAGTAGGCTCGAGGAACGGGTCTCGCGTCCAGGCCCCAGCGGCTCCGTTAGGTCCTGGCGGCGAGACGAATCACTCGAGCTGCCTCATCTAGAATCGACAATACGGGGACCCTATTATATAAGGGAACACCAAGACACTTTCCTTGAGGAGGAATAGAGGCGAAGAGCTATGAAATCTAAAGGCTAAATCATTGGCCGGATACATGGCTTTATGCTAATTGAATTGAAGGAGCCACGTGTTCAGTTTGCCTAACCCTGTGTAGTGGGGCAACAAGAAATAGAGAATAACCACCCACGGGGCGTGTAATACTCACAGTTGTTTCAGGGAAAAATCACTTGGACTGCAAGATGCGGCCGGCACAAGGTCCACCCTCCACGGTTGCGAATCCTTCTAACGCATGGAGTCCTGTAATAAATATCTAGGGGTCACCACAATATCCTTTCAACGACCGGGGAAGGACTCAGAGATCACTTCCTAACACTGATTCACCAGAATCCTTACCTTTTAAAAAATTGGACAAGGCTTGGTCCGAAGCTCAAGCGAGTTCAATCGCAAAAGAACGCCCGTGAACTCCCAAAGTGCTGTCATGTCCTCCGAACCGGAATTAGACGGACCACCTAGAAAATCTCCCCTGTTTCAGGTAAAAACCTATCAGAGCACGGATGACTGATGAATGATGAATCACTACACCAAGATATTTAATTCTTCAAAATCCCTGACAACTGTCCAACACGACGTTTATTCTCTGAAACAACAACAATTTACAAGGTCCAAGCTAACAAACTCATTATTTCTTGTTTCTAACCCTAAAGTTTGTCAGCTTTACCCCCAGAGTCACACGGCGAATTGAGAATGTTTAACCTGGTCACCCTCCAATCGTTTACAAGGCACAGATTAAATATGCCTTGTGAGTTATCGATGCTTCTAGAAAAAATGTCTATAATAAAAAAACAATTTCACTTCCGTTTACGGTCAAAAGAGAAATATGTATTTTAAAGAAAAAGATGAAATTGATTAAGGATTGGGCTGTACGATTTCAGTTCGATGGTTTCCAATCCACATGCTAAAATTTATCGATCAAAACTACAACTGTGAATCTGCAACCGCTAGGTGTCGCCTCCAACTGTCACTGTCACAAACTGACGTTTGACTGAATGACATTAGAAATGTAAACAAACCACCTTGATTACGATATGAGGGATCTAATTTATTATGGAAACCTGTTTAATAGGGTTTTGAAAAGTGATTTATCGTCAGAAAGGGTTACTAAAGGGTCCAGTGACGAAGTACAGATGAAGGGATGACTCCTTCTATAAATCGCAGTCTAAAGTCACTGTCGCAGACAACAATGAACATTTCAGTTGGAAAACCATTGAGATCAATATTGGAAACCTCACAATTTACAACGTATGCTCACAGGTAAATGCTAGGTACAAAAAAAACAACGTAACAGTACCTCCCCAACCACCAGAGATTTGACCCGATAGGGCAAATCTCGACGCTGGCCCTCCAGCGTCAAAGCACATTCAAAAGAGCCAAGCACGCATACAACAATCCTCCACGCTCATCCCTGAAAACAGGAACTGAGGAAGGAAAAAAAATAAATAAATTAACCATAGAACAAAAAAAATAAACCGGTGCACGATTAGGTAGCTAAGATATATACAGCAACAATACAACAGAAATATTTTAGATAGTTTTTCTTCTGGAGCGAGTCTAATCCATTTACAAACATGTAAAAGACAAGCTTCAAAAAGAGTAGAAATGTGTTTTAGATAGTGTTACTTCTGGAGCGAGTCTAATCCATTTACAAACATGTAAAAGACAAGCTTCAAAAAGCGTAGAAATGTGTAAGTATACGCTGAAGTACTAATATCCCAGTCTGACCTACTATAATTATATAGGAAAGACCATTCCACCCAATCGCGCACGAATACCAGCCTACACAATACATACTCTAACAAATAACATTGATGACCGCCGAGAATACCGCCGAGCTGGTACAACAAACAATACATCTAAAGAAATTAAACTAACTGCTACAAACTAATTAGAATGGCTAACCGTCCCCCCTAAATGGAGTGTGACGGTTATTCGGCCCCTATTTAAAAAAAATTACCATCTAAAAACGTTATCCATCAATGCAGCCTACACGCCCGCCATTACGGCCTCCTAACTCAGGACCATTATTATGCTGCCTTACCAGCAATCCGGAGGTGTGTACACTCGTAGCAGAGTGTTACTTCCACAACAACACTGACCAACAACAGACTTTAAACTCGTCCATTGGTGGTACTCTAAAAGCAGTTCACAAACGTGTACACAGTAAGAACCTGTGTAACACTACTAACTGCTAAAACAGTGTATTCAAATACACCAACATCCCACGAAGCCAGGTCAGGTAGGATTCACATTCAATGATCACTACTCAACCTGTAAAAAAACATAACTTTAAGGCTTATTTTAGGAGTTGTAATCCGCTCGCATCTGAAACAAAGATTTAACAAAGGCTTATTTTTAAAGGAGTTGTCAACCGCTCCAATCAACTTTTAGAGTTGAACAATCATAACTTTAAGGCTTATTTTAGGAGTTGTAATCCGCTCGCATCTGAAACAACTAATAAGATGAAAATATAAAGATTTAACAAAGGCTTTTTTTTTTTAAAGGAGTTGTCATCCGCTCCAATCAACTTTTAGAGTTGATATGGTTCTAACACCGTGGCGTATACAGCCACTATATTATTAAGCTACAAGTAAATCAGTGATCCCAAGGCATATACAGCCCTCAAAGGTCACTGCGACAAACTATAACTTACAAACAAGAAAAAGTTAATCCTCGCCACATGGTGATTTAAAATCCTTGATATGCCATGTGCCAAGGTTTTTACCGGAACTACAGCCTTCCAATTCATACACTAAGGGTGAAAGTTTTTTCCTAATTATACATTTCTCATATTTAGGGGCTAATTTGGCCATAAAGAATTTTGAGGCGTCACTCTGAGGATATGTTTTCTTCCAAACAGTGTCGCCTACCTCAAACTCAGCATGTCTCCTACTACTATTATAATAACGAGCACTACGTTTATGTGACTTGACGAGCGCGTCCTTTACTTTATGGAAGATATCGCCCAAATCCCCTAACTGATTGGCATAAGAACTGCGGGAAGCGCAAGCTAGAGTGGGCTGTGCAACGGTATCATTGCCGAAGACATCTCCACTACTAACTGCCTCTCTGCCATGTACTAGGAAGAACGGGGTAAAACGGGTTACCTCGTTTGTGGAGGTGTTCATAGCGAACTGGATCTTTGAGATGTTAACATCCCAAGATCGATGATCATCCTCCACGAGAATTGATACCGCGGTCATAATGGTACGGTTATAGCGTTCAACGGTGTTCACGCTTGGGCAGTAACGAGGTGTGAAGTGAATTTGAGGTATTTTGTACCTCCCCAATAGTGAACGTAACTCATTACCCGTGAATTGCGTCCCGTTGTCTGCTATAACCGTACGGGGTATACCATGTACCAGGAAAACGCCGTCTTCAAGTTTTTGGGCTATAGCCTTACCAACAGCTCTACGTAAAGGAAATAGTAAGCAATATTTCGTAAAACAGCACACGACAACTAGGAGATAAGTGAATCCCGCTCTGGACCGTGGTAACGGACCCACCAAGTCCATGCTTATGGTTTCAAACGGCTTGGAACACTCTTTCGCATCACCCAAGAGTCCGGGCGGAGGTAATTGTGAGTGTTTATATGCGGCGCACTTATCACATTTAGCAACGTAGCTGCTCACGTCCTTATACATGTTAGGCCAGTAGTATCGGAGTGCAAGTCTTTTGTAGGTTTTAAATACTCCGAAATGTGGAGATAATTCGCCACTATGGTGACTCTTTAACAATTCAAGTCGATTGCCTTCCGGTACCACCTGCTTCCAGTCATAGTCACTAGCCACACCGAATTTATTTTTAGAGTAACGGTAAAGTTTATCCTCCTTAATAATATAGTTAGGGCATGACCTAGGCGTACTGACACATTTATCCCACAAAGCTTTAAACCATGTGTCATTAACGGGCACTTTAATTTCCAACACCGGAACACCACGAGATAGGGCATCCGGAACCACATTGTCCCTGCCTTTGCGGTGTTCAATGGTGAAGTTGTAAGGTGATAACCGACAACCCCAACGGGCTAATCGACCAGAGGGATTGGTTAAGTTAAAGAACCATTTTAAGCTTGAGTGGTCGGTTATCACTTTAAATGTCGGACCGCCTTCCACATAGGGACGAAAGTGTTCGACGGCGAAGACTACCGCGAGAGCCTCACGCTCCGTTGCGGAATAGTTGCGCTCCGCCGGATTGAGTGAACGACTGCAATAGGCTATTGGATGCTCCTCCCCATTTATCACCTGAGTCAGAGTGCCCGCTATCCCAAAACTAGATGCGTCACAATGAATCTCAAAAGGTTGAGAGAAATCTGGGCAAGCCAATACCGGAGCAGACACCAACGCCGCTTTCAAGGTGGAGAACGCGGTTTCAGTCTCAACCGTCCACTGAAAAGGCGGCGCTTTTTTGCTCGTACTCGTTAGTGCGTTTAAAGGGGCCGCTATCGCGCTAAAGTTTTTAATAAAACGTCTATAATAGGAGGCCGTTCCAAGAAACATTTTAACTTCCTTACGGGTCGTAGGGGTTGGAAAGTCAACAATTGACTGAACTTTCGACGGGTCAGTGTGTAAGCCATGCTCGTCCACTCTGTAACCCAGATATTTTAATTCCCGTCGAAAGAAACAGGACTTTGGTAAATTAATTGTCAGATTAGCCTGCCTTATTTTGTCTAAAACCCGTTTAAGAAGCGAAATGTGTTCTTCGAAGGTTGATGAGCAAATAATAATATCATCCAAATACACGAACACCTTATTTCCAAACTCCGGGCCGAAAAGTCTGTCCATTAATCGCTGTTGGGTTGCGGGGGCTCCCGTCAACCCAAAGCACATAACATTAAAATGGAACAAACCTCGCCCCGGAACCGTGAACGCGGTTTTTTCTTTGGAAGAAACGGAGTCCAATTCGATTTGCCAAAATGCTGATTTCAAATCAATCGACGAAAGGTATCGCGCGTCCCGCAACTGGTCTAAGATGTGAGAGACGTAGGGTAGTGGATACGCATCTTGCTTGCTGACCGCGTTTAGCTTTCGGCTGTCCAGGCAAAATCGCCATTCCCCATTCGGTTTTGGAGTCAGTAGAACCGGGTTATTCCACGCGCTATTGCTGGGTTCCACCACTCCCATCTCTAACATCTCATCCAGCTGACGGTTAAGTTCCTTGAGGCGTTCAGGTGACAAAGGATAATAACGCTGTTTAATAGGAGGAACATCCCCTGTGTCTATTTTATGCCGCAACAGATCGGTACGACCTAATCCCTTAGCCTCAAAGGAAACGTTTTCGAAATCCTTAATCAATAACTCCGCTTTATTCTTTTGATCAGTTGTTAATTCGTCAAAAGGTTGTAGGTGCCTAACCTCCGAGACGCATGTATGGCCTCTATTGTTTTTTAAATATTGAAAAGGTAAATTATTAAAAATTTTTGGTGCCAAATTAAAGGTCTTCCAAAAATCAACACCAAAAATCAACGGTGTGGTAATGTCCGGAATAACATAAAACTTAATAACCTTAGTTACTCCCATGAGAGCCACGGGTAAAAATAAATAACCCTCCACGGGTGCCCGCGAATCATTGGCAGTAACGATGTTGCCCAACTGCGTATCGGCGTGTAAAGTCGCACCAGCGCTTACGAATTGTTGGCCAACATCGCCACCCAACACCGAGATGCAGGAACCCGAGTCGAGTAAACCATAATAATACTCATCGTATATGGAAACTGTTAAATGTGGACGACTATCATCCGTAGTTTTATATCTCACTGTATCTACCCTTAGTGTACAAAAAAAATAATTTTAAAGAATTAAGATAACCATCCCAATCTGCCTTATCGAAATTTTGGCTGTAGTTCCGCAAATTTAGTTTTTTGAATTACAGGTTGGGCAGGACTGAGCCTCCTTCTTCTTCTTACTACACGTAGGGCACGACGGTGCACGTACGCCCTTCTTGCCGCAACGGTAACACACAATTTCCTTGGATTTACAATGTGACAATGAATGCCCGTTAACCCTACAACGAACACAGAACAACGAACCAGAATCAGTTTGCACGGTTTCAACTCGGGGGGAACCTTTTGGTGGTTGGTATGCTAAGTCTGCTGCAACAAAAGAAGACGTTGGTTTGGGTGGTTCATGGAACTGAGCCCTGCTATGGAAACCTAGCTCCAGTTGCCGACACTTCTGTTTTAAATCGTCCAGCGTGTTGACCGTCATTATTGACAACCCCGTCGTATATTCCGGTCTCATGTTAAACTTGATCCGCGCCAAACGGTCGCATTCTGGAACTTTATAAGATAACCTGTTGTACAGATTCTCCATGACTGCTATATATATACAAGACAGCTCAGTTGTCCCTTGCGTTCTGTTTGTTATTTCTGAAATGAGACGCATATCGTAGTCAGGTGGAGCGAAAGCTGTGAGTAACTGCTCCTTTAGATCCGCCCAACCATTAACCGACGCTTTAATTCCACGGTACCACAATAAGGCTCCGTCCTTGAAAAGATCCAACGCAGACGTATGTAAGGTGGTTTCGCTAATGTCTCTGGCCTCGCAAAGCTCCTCAAGGCGCTCAATAAACGCTTTCACGCAACCTGTACCGTCGAATGTAATACCGAGGGATTTTACCGTTTCTTTCTTGCAGGAAATGATCAAGTCTCTTGGCTGCAACTCTGAAGTTTCTTTCGGTGTCTCCTCGGCGGAAGTAAATGATTTACGGAAGCTTGCGTTAACCGAATCAATTCTAGACAAATAACCGCCAAGCTGTTTTTCAATGGAAGCATAGTCGGTACTAAGATCAGTTGGAGGGGTAATCCTACTCAAGCGATGATACAGGTGGTAAGCTAAAGCCTTAACGCGGTTAAATTTTTTAAAACTGGAAGGATATTTCTCTAGTACTTCACTAATTTCCGGAAGTTTGGCCTTGATTGTTTGTAATTCGCTTTTCGGATCTATGTTTGTCTCCACAATTTCATCTGAACATACTAATTGATTAAGTTCCCTAATTTGAACACGTAGTTCTTCTACGGTTGAAGCGGGTTTCGCGTCTCGAACCAGAACTTCATATATGAGCTCATCCTTGCGAAGCAAATTAAATGAAATGGGACGCTCCATTTTGTCATTTAAAAAAATAATGTAGTGGACTGAACTAAAAACTGGCTGTCACAAAGTACAATCGTAAATAAAGTGTAAATATTATCCACAGTAAAGGTAGTTACACACTTAGCAGTCTTATTTAGTTAGTTTGGTTCAATAATTGTAAATTTAAAAAAAAAAATTAAGTGAACCAAACCAAAAACCGGCTGTCACAAAGTAAACTCCTTAACAATGTGTAAATATTATCTACAGTAAAGGTAGTTACACATTTAGCAGTCTTAATAAGTTTGGTAAAATAAAAGTAAACAAAAGTGTATAAAACAGTACAAACACATAGACAACAACACGTTAACAAAGGATTCCGACGTGACGGTTTTTTCTTTTTAAATTAAAATAACTGGAAGGTTCAAGAAACAGTACTCTGGCTTGTAAGGTACAGCAATAGACGTAACCTCTATCTCCAACCAATACACACGTTGGTCGCCACTGTTACATAAGGGATTTTGTCCCTCCTCGGGTAAGGAACAAAAGCCCAGATGCAAGGTGGGTTGATAGGGTAAGACAAAGAAACAACAACCTATCTCAACAATATAAGTATATTCAATAGAATGTAACAATCATGCATAAACTAAAATAGTTAAAATACAAGTAAAAGTAATGCCAGCCAGCGTAAAGTTCGGTCGGTTACGAACAATGGTCGTGGGGGGTTGAAGATAAAGCCAGTACTGTTTTCAATAGTTAAGATTAAATTAAATAAAGTAAAATATCAAGGTACAACCTTCCAGGTTCATAAATGTAAATAAATTATAAATGGGCGCCAGGAACTTGAAGAGTTCCGGATCCCGGAGACGACGAAGCTGTCCAATATACTTCCAGTTAGGTGAAGGTGTCGAACCCGGGGTCCTTAATTACGGTTACTTGCAGACCGGCTTCCAAGGTTGAAGACCGGGCAGTTGATACACGGGTTTATAGATGAACCCGTAGAAATAAAGTAACAGAGGGTAAATGAAAAATAAAAAAAAACCGTCCCGCCTGCGCCACAACGCTAGGCGGACCCTGCCACCGCACAGTCGTCTCCACAGGAGGCTGAGTAGGCTCGAGGAACGGGTCTCGCGTCCAGGCCCCAGCGGCTCCGTTAGGTCCTGGCGGCGAGACGAATCACTCGAGCTGCCTCATCTAGAATCGACAATACGGGGACCCTATTATATAAGGGAACACCAAGACACTTTCCTTGAGGAGGAATAGAGGCGAAGAGCTATGAAATCTAAAGGCTAAATCATTGGCCGGATACATGGCTTTATGCTAATTGAATTGAAGGAGCCACGTGTTCAGTTTGCCTAACCCTGTGTAGTGGGGCAACAAGAAATAGAGAATAACCACCCACGGGGCGTGTAATACTCACAGTTGTTTCAGGGAAAAATCACTTGGACTGCAAGATGCGGCCGGCACAAGGTCCACCCTCCACGGTTGCGAATCCTTCTAACGCATGGAGTCCTGTAATAAATATCTAGGGGTCACCACAATATCCTTTCAACGACCGGGGAAGGACTCAGAGATCACTTCCTAACACTGATTCACCAGAATCCTTACCTTTTAAAAAATTGGACAAGGCTTGGTCCGAAGCTCAAGCGAGTTCAATCGCAAAAGAACGCCCGTGAACTCCCAAAGTGCTGTCATGTCCTCCGAACCGGAATTAGACGGACCACCTAGAAAATCTCCCCTGTTTCAGG
Source organism: Luperina testacea (assembly GCA_927399505.1). Classification (NCBI taxonomy): domain Eukaryota; kingdom Metazoa; phylum Arthropoda; class Insecta; order Lepidoptera; family Noctuidae; genus Luperina; species Luperina testacea. The sequence continues at coordinate 4,969,375 of OV656777.1, read as the reverse complement.
TAAAAACCTATCAGAGCACGGATGACTGATGAATGATGAATCACTACACCAAGATATTTAATTCTTCAAAATCCCTGACAACTGTCCAACACGACGTTTATTCTCTGAAACAACAACAATTTACAAGGTCCAACCCAAGTAGCACAAAATAGCTTTATAATCGATGGATAACAGAATTAGCATATTATTATAGCTTTATAAGAAGTTACATATAGGCATTATAAACCACTATACAGCTCTTGTAATGCTAATTTGGGCCCCAAATTATACAGACTTAAGTGTTAGAATGGCATTTTAGCAGCATTATATTGGTTGTCTACCGGAATGATAAACGCATTATAATGGGCTGTCAAAACAGGTTAAAGCAGTGCGCATATGTTAAATGCGGCTCTTATACAGCTTGTACCATTACAAAGGCAAAATAAAAACATTTTCAAATGTTATTTTTAATTTCTGTTATTATTAATAAATCTTGTGTAAAAAGAACATGGATACTTTCAACAAAAAAATATAAGTGCTACAAGGTAAGTAATTAAACTCTTGTTTTTGTTCTCTATGAGTGAATTAAGGTTGCGAGTATCAGTTTACTGTGAAAGTATGTATATATTTGAATCAAATATTTCATGCGCCTTCAAATTAAAGAGCTATTTATTACAAAAATATTATAAAAATATGTGGAATTGTAAAAAAAATTATGCTCTTACGAAGAAATCTTTAGTTTTTGTCATTATGATACCTGTATTGTACCGGCCGGTCAATACCATAGGTTGAAGTCCTTTCTAAAGGACTATTTACCATAAAATTAAATTTTAAATATTATCGAGACAAAAAGCAAAATGGCGTAAGCATAATTAAAAACTTTAGGCATGCGGATGGCCGGTATACGACTTATTGCTTGTTAAAATTCTTGTCATTATACGTTTGTATAGATAAAGGCTATATAATATTATGATGAAATGCTTTTAAAAAGCTGGCATTAAAACAGCACCAATGTACACCTTTAAACAGTTGTGACCCATGCGAAAGGTCGTTATAAAACATAGAGCAGTTTTAAAGAATTTTAAAATGCTTTTTAATAGCCTAAGCCGTAATTAATGCTAACATACGGCCTACACTTTTGTATAATGCTTACAGCTGTATTAGAAGCTGTATAGAGACATAAATTATATCTAAAATAAAACCTTTAGCTGCACAAAAGATTGAAAAAGAGGATTATATAGCTTTAGGAACTACAAAGTTAATAAAATGCTGTTATACAGAAGCAAGACATTGCTAAAACCCTTCAAATTCTATAACGAAGCAAGAAGAAAGTTTCTGGTCATCACTTTTTCCATTATATCGATTTTGTGTTACTTGGGAAGCTAACAAACTCATTATTTCTTGTTTCTAACCCTAAAGTTTGTCAGCTTTACCCCCAGAGTCACACGGCGAATTGAGAATGTTTAACCTGGTCACCCTCCAATCGTTTACAAGGCACAGATTAAATATGCCTTGTGAGTTATCGATGCTTCTAGAAAAAATGTCTATAATAAAAAAACAATTTCACTTCCGTTTACGGTCAAAAGAGAAATATGTATTTTAAAGAAAAAGATGAAATTGATTAAGGATTGGGCTGTACGATTTCAGTTCGATGGTTTCCAATCCACATGCTAAAATTTATCGATCAAAACTACAACTGTGAATCTGCAACCGCTAGGTGTCGCCTCCAACTGTCACTGTCACAAACTGACGTTTGACTGAATGACATTAGAAATGTAAACAAACCACCTTGATTACGATATGAGGGATCTAATTTATTATGGAAACCTGTTTAATAGGGTTTTGAAAAGTGATTTATCGTCAGAAAGGGTTACTAAAGGGTCCAGTGACGAAGTACAGATGAAGGGATGACTCCTTCTATAAATCGCAGTCTAAAGTCACTGTCGCAGACAACAATGAACATTTCAGTTGGAAAACCATTGAGATCAATATTGGAAACCTCACAATTTACAACGTATGCTCACAGGTAAATGCTAGGTACAAAAAAAACAACGTAACATCTGAATAAAAAATAATTTGAAGAAAAGGCATTCTATTTTTTAAATGTTCAAGATTCCATTCTTGGCGGCAAGGATGCCTTTAAAGTATATTTTTTATCTGTGACCACAGATTATACAGTGCGATTCAGACCTACGCCGCCATAGCTCCCTAGTTTTAAAATTTAAAACTTCGGCCTTCTTTTACTTTTTTTTAAGTTTATATAGGGTGCTTGGGCTCGAAGACAATTCGATAATTGTTTCTTTATTTGATTTAAAAGAAGCAATTTATCAAGGATAAGTAATTGTAAAATAGACTATGTGTTTTAAAAATAAATATTAATTATATTGCAACTCTTTCAAGCCTTACCCCCTTTTTTTTTTTTTTTTTTCAGGATGGGAAATCATCAAATGACTCCTTCCGCTCTGGGTGGAGCGGAAGGGAGTGTCAGAATCTTACTGACTAAAACCCACCCGTGTTCCTTCCTTCGCCCTTTATGTTCCGGGCCAGCGGTAACCCTTTCGGACAATCCCGCTGACGGACAATCCCGCTGAAGCCTTACCCCCTGAGCCGGAAAAACACTCAGGAGTGGCCTGAGTGTTATTTGCACAGAAACGCCCACTGATAAACCTGATTAGATAATATTAAACTCTGATAAACACATTCTGTGAAAGTACTATTGTTTAGGATACGATGGGACTGGCATACGCTGTGCGTAAAAGCCCCTATAAATAAATAAAGAAAAAAAAACTCTGATAATCTAATGTATTTTATTCGTTGACTTTTATTTATATTTATATACTACAATATCTTAAATTCACTGACATACAATGCAATCGAAACCGCTGAGTCTAGAAGCATGCAATTGGACAGGAGTTCCTTTTATAAAATGGTAAGCAATAAGGAAGGATTTAAAAAAATTCACTCCCTAAATAGGGGCTTAAAGTTTTTACGGAAGTTCTTCATTTTTGTTGCACAAGGCTTGTAGCATGATGACTTCAGAAGTCTAATTGCCGTAATTAAAAACGTTTAAAATCTAGTCGCAATCTTATCTCAGCGACAATCAATGTCTAAACTTGCCAAAAATGTAGGGAAAGGTACATATTTTTGACAGATTGAGACCGTGATCATACTGAGAATGTTCTTAAAATTATACGAGAATTGCTCTCAGATTATTGAGAACCTGCGGTAATGAGCTTTAGCTATCTTAGCCATCGTTACATTAACGCACACCCTGTATAAGAGGGTATAAGTTAACTCGTTCGGTATATCAGTTACGTCCATCGCTCCGCCCATCCACCTGTTGGAATTATTAATTTCTTTGCCCATTACTTTGAATACTTTATTTATTCATGTTATGCTCTGAGCACAAACTGGCCAAGTATCGGTAGTAGCTCTATGGGAAAAACTCATACTGTGGTAAAAATGTTAACCTGTCAGCCAGTCGTCAGACAGCGGGGCTGACCGAACAGGGTGCGACTTTTTTTTTTTTCAAATGGGAAATCATCAATGACCTCTCCCGCTCTGGGTGGAGCGGCCCCTTCAAATGATGCTGACATCTCTTTGAGGCGCGCGTGGAACACGTACGCGCCGTCCAGCACGGGCCTGGTCCTGATCGGACGGTGAGCTACCCATTACTCTCCGTCCGCAGGCCCGCGCCTACGATGGCCGGGAGTCGTCACGCGGCTCCCGACGCTCGGAGCGTCTCCCGCGGCGGCTGAGACGGGAGGCTCTTTCCCTCAGCCATCCCGCCTGACGTGAATTTAAGGGGGATGTCTTAGGTAACCTGCGAAATTCAAATTTTCAATATGCTTTTCTATTTGCAGTTCTTTCAATTTACAGGACAGTGTCAGGTTGTATGTTGATTAGAACATGATTCGCGAGCGTATCAAGTATGTATTTACAGAATCATAATCATTTAAATCTTCAATACATTCCTCTAAATTGATATAATCCTATTGAATCATATTTCATAAGAACTAGATATTCAATATGATTATATGAACTTAGGGATTCTATCGTATTGATGATTTTAATACAAACCCTTGCATTGCATAAATTGCATTGCAAAAAAATCGTAAGTAAACTTGAATTTTGTGTTCTATCCTGGAGTTCCAGGGTAAGTATTAAATTACCAATCGTGAGGGCTATTTTAATGCAATACGCCACTGATTAAGACAACGGTAAGTGACTGTCAATCTTGGTTAAAAATACACAGATAAAAAATGTTAATCAAGACATTTTTGAGGGTTACAAATTATTGTGACCGATATTTTGCTGTCCTAATTTAAAAAAGTAATAAAAAAAAAGAAAAAAGAATTAAAAGTTCCTTTCTCGTGTCGTCCCCTCTCATTTAAATAGATCAATTAACATGGCAGGAATAAGAACAACAGATAGTTAAACGCTAGCTTTAGAACGAATTGCAGGCCGCAGCATGGCAAGATTGCATTTACCTTATCGAAGCCATAGGTAATAATACTTATTCTAGGAACAAACGACTACACACTTTTTAGGTACGTTCCTTTGAAGTGTTGAATTAAATATCAGAAATATTACATCAAACCTTACTCCAAAATGAAAAACTTCAATGAACCTGTAACGGAACCGCATAACATCGTCACCAGCTTTACTTTTTTATAAATTCAAGCGCACACCCCTGTTACTCGGTGACGCCTGGACGTGACAACTCCATGTCTACCAACTTAATTAGCCTTTCGAAAACTCAACTATGAATCTTATTGCTTGTCACGAAAGTACGAAACCGTTTGACGCATCCGCAGAATGATCTTTGTCAACTAAGATATCGCCAACTTTGTTTATGCCATCATTGAAATCTTTAACACAAAAGAGGTAAGGTTCAAATTGGTTTGAAAGGGCAGTATTGTTAAGTTTGTATATAAGGGTGTTCATACACGCGTGATTGAGATCGTCTAGCGATAGGTTTGAGAATGTCATTGTTTTTAGGGCTATCAAGTTTTTGTATAGAATTGGAAGGCGAATAAAAATTACTGTGATATATCGTTGTTCTTAGAATTACTAGGATTGTTTTTGACCATAAGCCATATGGTCAAACCAATTCTAGTAATTCTAAGGCAAATAAAAGGCAACTGTTACTTTTCCTGTTAGGAGAGGAGGAGAGGTCGATCGACCACGTTAAGCTACGTTTTCCGCGGTTGGTATGTGGATGGGTGCCCATCTTTACATACCGTGACCCCTCCGAACCTCGGAAAGCACGTTAAGCCGTTGATCCCGGCTGTCATTCGTGGATCTTTGACAGTCGTTACGGGTAGTCAGAAGCCCGAAAGTCTGACAACCAGTCTTACCAAGGGGTATCGTATTAACTGTACAGTAACTGGGTTGTGGAGGTCAGATAGGCAGTTGCTCCATGTAAAATACTGGTATTCAGCTGCATCCCGTTAGACTGGAAGCCGACCCCAACATAGTTGGGAAAAGGCAGGCAGATGATAATGTTACTGTTAAGTATTGTTATTAGCCTGCATCATCCCACTGCTGGCCAATGGCCTCTCCCCATGACTTCCAGCTCTTTCGATCCAGCCGTTCGATTCTGTAAAAATCTCACCGTGAAAACTTAGGTGAAGTGAGTTTGTTTTGGCTAGGAATTGACACTAGTGACAGCTCACTCCACGCTCACTTCACCTAAGTTTCTACGGTGAGATTTTTACAGAATAGCACCGCTGGGCTAAAGTGGACCACTGGTCGTTTGTTTTGTCCAGCTCGTCCCGCCATCTTCAAAAGACAAAGGCTTTTATTTGAATTCGTTATGTTCTATTGAGATGAGTGTTCAGCACAGAATCTGCTACAATAATCGACAAAAATCAATACAAGGTGAAATTAAATTATCGAGCGAAACTCCGAGGACGTTATGGGTATCGATCATGCAGTCTGCCTATATGACCTCCACAACGGTAAAACCCAGTTACAGTATCCGGCGATAAATATTGCACATCGACCTGTGGAAAGAGACAATCGGCTAATTTCGGCTTCGTAGAGCGTTATCTCTGTCGCACGTAATACAAACAGTCCGGTATCTATTAGGAGCTGTTAAAACAATGATTTGCTTCTTTTGATAATTAATTTTATTCTTTGTATAAAATGGTTTTGTGTAAAAAGGTCGATGTGCAATATTTATCGCCGGGTACTGTACTGAATAATACAATACCTACCCCTTGGTAAAACTGGTTATCAGACTTTCGGGCTTCTGACGACCCGTAACGACTGTCAAAGATCGCAAAACTGTCCACTGTCTGTTCTGTCCTAAAACTGTTCATCATAATTTTATGTACCGATGACATTTACTCTAAAATACGGTTAGATAACCATTGTATTCATAAATGACTGGCAGCCTGCCATTATTTCTTAAAAGCACTTTACAGCTTTCTTTTTAATTAGGTCACAAAAGATAAACATTATGATATTGTATTATGTACTAGACTGCCCGTGACTTCATCCGCGTGAAATTTCCTATTCTTCAAATGTTCTTGAATATTAGTCTTAATTAATGCCGTTCTATGTATTTCTGACATAAAAAACTCATAGCACAATAAGTCAAAAAATTAAGCTCTTCTAACTAATCTTTAAAAAATATTTGACAACCAAATTTTTGAAAATAGTAGTCTATTTTTGCTAACCTTTTCGTCAACGCAGTGCAGTCAACCCTAGTTCTAAAAAATGGAACGTCTCCCATTGGCTCGCTGGTCACGTGCCCACGACAGTTAATGAGAAAAGACGGTTGCCATCACACTGATTACCGACGCTTTTGATCTGCCGTCAACTCTTGGAAGTAGGAGTAAGAAGAAAAGAACTTCGTGTGCGTTTTGTTTGAGGAATTTGTTACATAATTAATAACACATACATAAAGAATATTATAAACATCCGAATCGAGAACCTCCTCCTTTTTTGAAGTAAGTTAAAAACAATAAAAACACCGCTTATTATAGAGATTCAAAGCACAAACAATCGAACTCTGAGACAATGTTACAATATATCATATGTACGTCAATTTATATACGTACATATAATCGTTTGTGTTTTAGTCGCTGTGCTAAAGGAAATTAGTCTTATACGTTATAGCTAGTTCTTTGTTTAGGTACGGATCTATAAAATCGATCATACCTAAGTAATTCTTCACTGTTTACTGTTAAATGTTCGCTTGAAATATGCTACCTAATAAGTAAAGTTAAAACTCATGAATCATGATTCACCTTTAATCGCGCGCGACACAAAGGCACCGCTCGTTACGCGACTTGCGGTGCCTTTGTGTCGCGCGCGATTTTATCGCGTGTCGCGCCTGTTTGAAGGAGCCTTTAGCAATCTTCTTCTTAGCGTACCGATGTGGCCTCAAATTCAGCTGCGCGAACTCCTTTAGCAATAATATTTAAGAAATACATGATCATAACCCTATAAACCATTGGGCTATAAGAAAAACCGGTATGGGTCTAAGTAAGCACCAAACGACTTCGTAGCAGGACCATGGGAATTGGCGGGATGAGCTGAACTCGAAAGGGGTTTATTAATAAACCATGATTAAAGTCAAGTGACGTTTAAACGTCAAAAATGTATGTTTAAACAGTCGTTAATCACTACTTAACGCAACGTTTATGAATAAAGGGGTTACGTTTATGAATAGAGGAGTTACGTTTATGAATAGAGAGGTTACGTTTATGAACAGAGGGGTTACGTTTATGAATAAAGGGGTTACGTTTATGAATAGAGGGGTTACGTTTATGATATCAATATAGGACTTAACTCATATGGCAGTTTACAGAAAATAATGGTGTCACAGACCAAAAATCACCACACAAATAGACATTTTGCCAAACATCCAAATTCCCATCCTACCAGGCACTCATGGATACAAGCATGTATTTCGCATGCACACAATTGTTTCTCAAACAATCGACGAACACCTAACTGCGCATGCTCGGAATACTTTTAACTACTCTGTTGTTAATCATTAATCATACTTGGTCAGTCATTGCTTTACAAGTTGTGTGACATTGTTAGGCAAGAATGGTGAGACAAAGGGATTTGTATTAGGAGTTGTGGCTTTAGATACCAATATTGATCAGAGTATTTATAGTTGGTCTAATAGTCGCAAGTGCATCTGCTGACCATGAGGTCTTGGGTTCAATTCCCGGGTCAGGCAGTTTTATTGGGTTTTTCTATCTGGAATTTCTCAGTACTGAGTCTGGATTTGTGCCCTATTTGTATCACATGGGACTTAAAACAGTGGCGAAAATGTGGGTTTACTATACAGGTATGCCTCTACCCATCCATTCGGAAAAAAACAGGCGTGATGTTAAGAGTAGGTATTTAGTTGAAAATCGGATCAAAACATCACGTAAAAAATTGTCTACTAGTATCCATGTACAGTCAAGGACAGTTATTGTTAAGCAGATTGACACACAACGTGAATTTGTGGCGCCATTTCTTACGGCTGATGGCGAATCATGGTTGTGATTTTAGTTTACTTACAATTTTTGTATGTACATATTTTTAAATCCATCAAAGTGTAAAAATGGTTTAGTCTATGCTTTTGATATTTTAAAAGCAAAGTCTAGACTGGATGAGACTCGCACAGACCAGGGAAGCATGGTACAAAAGGGTATAAGTAGACCTATACACAACAATGGGTGTAACAGGGTTACCAACGATGATGATGAAAAGCACAGTCTGATGATGATGATGATGACTCCCTTTTCCGCACTTAGACTCGCATTCGGTCCGTTGTGCGTGGGGATTCTGGCTAACCGAGCCAGCCTAGCTCCGCCCAAAAGCACAGAAGCTTCCTGGGAGCTTCACAGGCTTCGCGGAGCGACCTCATTGTTCCGAGGATTTCTGCACGTTGAGAAGCCACGGCCTCGCAATCCAGGATGACGTGGGCGGCTGATTCCTCGGCATCAAGGCAGCCCCTGCAGAGGGGGCTGTCCGTGGCGCCTATGTTGAAAAGATGTTTGTTAAGGAGGTTATGGCCCGTAATTGTGCCTATTATTATTCTAAGGTTATTTCTACTCAGGCTGAGAAGTTTTTTGGTTAATCGCGGGAAAGCACAGTCTGAAGAGAAGACGTTTGAGATTGAATCGTCTTTAAAACTACGAACAGTGAATCATTAAATGATTCTCTATCACGATTTCCGAAACACACTGCCAATAAGATATCAAGATGTAAGATACAAACAATGTTTTTAAAGATAACATACAAATAAACAAACAATCGAAATACGATAACGTGTATCGATAACAAAACGTAAAATATAGGAACACGATATCCAAATACTAATATTACCATAGTACAACGTACCTAACGGTCAGATACCGATACCGGGGTCGCGGGTTCAATTCCCAGGATGTGCAGTTAAAATTCTGGGTCCAGTAATACCGTACAAAATGAATAATAGTTAAGTGAAGTCATTTAGATAGTTATCGTAACTATGTAAATTGTAATTTGATTTTACCGATTACGGGGAGATGAGGGGAGGGTTATGATTTTGATTTTGCGATACTCAGGACCTTGGATTTGTTCTCGACTTAAAAAAAAACCCGGTACTGTCTTCCAATAGGTTCTATTAAAATTAATATCTTTTATTTTATTTTTCTTTTATTATGTAAAAGAAACATAGAAAATATGATAACTCGTCAATTATGAATTTCTTGCATAAAACGTACCGTACACTTAAAAAAAAAAGTGTTTAAAAAAATTAATCGTAGAATCATAGAATCGTGGTATCCACCGGAATCAAAGTTGCACAACATTGTTTCATGAACATATATTTATGCATTGAAAGAATGAAAAAATTGAAAAAAGAAATGTTTATTTTATCACTAAATACTAGAGATGTTACGGAAGTCGTTTTACCGGAACCGGAACCGGAATCGGAGGTTTTAAATTTGATTGATCGGAATCGGAACCGGAGTCGGAACCGGAATCGGAGCCGGAACCGGGGTGGAAGTAGAAGAAAGATGTGTTAAGAGGCCTTTCCTTAAAACATCTTTCTTCTACTTTCTTCTAACATCCACAAACAAAACAATAAACTGAGACTTCGAGCGCGAGCGTGTATAAAATAAATAAAAATTACCCTGGCGACACGTTAAAACTTGTTTGTAGGCGCTCTAGTCACGTGTATCGCTGCGTTTCGAACTCCGGTCTAACTCCGATTCAAAATTATCGGAACCGAAATCGGAATCGGAGGTGTAAAATTAATCGGAAGTTCCGACTTTTCGGAATCGGAACCGAAGCTCCAACATCCCTAACAACATCCCTACTAAATACAACAATTGCGAGAACAATGATGCCGGTCGCATGAATGTTGCAGTGCTGGCAACATGCTAATGTACAAACGCCAGCACATCAAGCTACCCGAAACTGTCAAATTTTCCCAATCAACTTTGAACCTTATGCTTTAGCGATAAAGTTGAAAACCTATTAAAGAAATTTGACAGATTGTAGTAGCTTGATGTGCTGGCGTCTGTACTGTAAATAACCTATGCTTTTTAAAAATCGGTTGTCTGTAAAGTCGGTTTACGGACGATAGTTTAACGTGACAACGTCACGCGTCATAACATAACATTAATGAAATTGCCGAACGCGGAGGCCGATTCGGCAGCGTTCGACATCATCTGTCTCTCATCGCTCGTTCCGCGCTCTCGCTTGCACTTCAAGCCGCCATGGCGTACAACGCTACAGCAGAGCAAGGCCGCGAGGTAACGCTACATGAGTCATGTTTTTTTCGTGTGTGCAGCCAGCTTCATCGATTTATTAGACGTTGTCACGTCAAAAACAACTCGGAACATCTAATGTCTGGAGCTGTTGCTCAACATTGTCCTTTGGGCGCATTATGTCCAAATCGCAAAATGTGTCCGGTATATGTATACGGGGCTTTATCAAACTAGGCATAAACCGAGGGGCAATTCTCGTAATTTTAAGAACGTTCACAGTCTGATCAAAAAAATCTGAATCTGTCAAAAATACCTAGAAAAAATACCCCTGCATTTTGACAAGTTTTTGACATTGAATTTCAATACAATAACGCGTTTAGGGTGCTGCTGGGGCTGCCACGTTTCTGCAGTGCTTCGACTATGTTCGCAGAAGCGCACACTGATGGGTTTCATGCTCCTATAAGGAAGCAGTGTGCGTCGCTGCTGAGCAACAGTATAATAGGCGTGTTCGTGGACAGGTGGGACTCTCCACTGCTGCGCCACTGGATACGTTTGCATACTGCACTGTGAGCAGTGGACAGTTTCCTCCCGGTCTTAATGTGTGTAACTGTCTTATTGTTTTGCGTTTGTTAACTGCTTTTATTTTGTGTGTGTTGTTTTCTTTTGATCTTATGTGTGTGTTAAAATATGGATATTTTTCTGAAGTAAATGTTTATTATTATTATTATTGATTGTCGTCGAGATGAGATTGCGACTAGATTTTGAAGTTTTTAATTACGGGAATTGAGCTTTTGGTATCTTCAAAGTGACACCTATCTCAGGGCCCTTTCTTTGTACTCACACGTTTTTCTTGCCGTGAAACCGTGCCATGTACACAGAGCCTAAGGGCATAAATATGTGCTTTGCCTGTCACTCAATTAGCCAACCAGAATAATCTACGTAACTCCTACTGCATTCGCAAATACATATACTTAACGGTCTGGTACTGTAATTCCATCCTATTCAAGCTCTGACTGACAGCTACTACCAACCTAACCTAAAATATAATCGACCAACAATTACGAACCGCATGCATGCAATATATGCACAAGGCATCCTCAAATGGCCTTAATTGCTACTGTATTCTAAGGCCTATTGAATCAGGCCTTGGGCCAACCTTCCGGGCGCGTGGGAGACCAGGCCCATTAACTGTAGGCCATATATGGCACCATATGGACGAGGTTACGGCCTCAGATGCACGGATCTTTGAGCGGCTTCGTAACTGTGGGTCGCGATAAATTAAAAATAAGTGGGTAGCTTGATTCATGTAGTATTGTTCGTGTAATGTGAGCATTTTAATAGAAGTTCGCTTAATGATTAATTTAGAAGTAATTATGGTAGGGGGGATATATTTATAATTGGATAGCGTTTTATGAACTCTTGTTTTGATAAAAGGTAAGTAAATGAATTTAGGGGCGTACTTGTGGCTAAGTAATAACCATAGATATATGAAAGTAATAACAGCCGCACAGATCGATCGATCAGGTTAATCTACGATTGCCGCGGTTGGTCCGTGGATGGGTGACCAACTTTACATACCACGACCCCTCCGTGCCTCGGAAAGCACGTTAAGCCGTTGGTCCCGGCTGTCATTCGGGGATCTTTGACAGTCGTTACGGGTCGTCAGAAGGGGTATCGTATTACCCATTAACTGGGTTGTGGAGGTCAGATAGCAAGTCGCTCCATGTAAAATACTGGTATTTTTTGCCTTTTTCCAACTATGTTGGAGTTGGCTTTCAGTCTAGCTGGATGCAGCTGAATCCCAGTATGGAATTACATGGAGCGACTGCCTGTCAGACCGCAAACCCAGTTACTGGGTAACTCGATACTCCTTAATAACCCTACCCTTTGATTGTCAGTTGGACTTCTGGCTACCCGTATCGACAGTCAAAGATCTTACAAATGACAGCTGGGACCAACGGCTTAACGCACTTTCCGAGTCAGGCACGTCATTTCCCATTGAACACACCTATAAAATGACTATCCCCACAATAAAATACACACCTACACAATCAGACACCCAGTCTACCAGCTCAGTTTGCACATATCGGGCGAGGCCGCGACCTGTCGCTTGCGTCGCTAATGGGACGTTGCACCCGTGCCTTTGCGCGGGCGCAAGATTAGATACGAATGTGAAAAACGAAGTTCAGGTGGGAGTTTTTGGGTTTTTTTAATGTTTAAAAAATACATAAATAGAGACATTACCTAAATAATATTAAATAGAATAATAAATAGAAATAATCAAATAATAAACAATATTAAATAGACATAAAGAAAATACATTTATTTAGCACAGACTAAAAGACACACAATACAATACGTAGGAACATCACGGGGCCTAAAAAGGTCACTTTGGCAGAATCATAAAAGAATAACATTATGAATCATAATGGACAGTTAACTGATAAGTTAATCGTATCAAATCCCATTGGTGAAGGTTCTTCAGTTATTTTTTGTTTGTCTGTGCTAAAATACCAATCAATCCAATCCAATCTCTTTGATTATACCTACTTACGTAGTGCAGCGAAAAAAAGAAAAACACGGACTGTCTTCGCCATATTATGATTCTTAATGTTATCCTTTTATGATCCTGCCGAAATGGCCTTTTTAGGCCACCAGATAAAATCAAATAAAAAGTGTTAAGTCCGATGTAAATATTCTCACTAGTGTCAATTGTAGGGTGTGTCGTAAATGTTTAAGATTTTGTGCTAAGATGGATGAAAGATAATAATTGAGAAATATAAATAATGTTTTTTTTTCTCACTTGATTGCATTTTGTTTATTTTACAAGTGTTTACTGTATTGTGTTTTGTTTGTAAATTTTCTTATTTTCTCGTTAAGTTTACGTTTTTTTTAATTGTATTTTGTCTAACCTACCACCTGCCTACCTACTTAAGTTTATATGTACTTATGTCATACTTTATAATGTACTTTTTAGTTTGTAAATTGCTCTGTACAACGCCTTCGGATTCTATTCTGTAATTTTGTGCATGTAAACTTAAATAAATAAATTGGAGGGACATTTTAAAGTCGATTAAAAGTAAAACCCGACTTTTGTTATTGCTTTTCATATTCTGGTGAAAAAAGTCAGAACAGCAATTTGATCTGAATTTCCACCACAAATATGCCAAACTCCTTAACAGTTTCATTAGAAAACTACAAGGAATAAGAAATAAAACAAAACTTGAACGAAAACAGAGTTTCTTTGCTAATGCGGAACCTGCTTGGCGGAGTTTTGGCAGCAAATTAAAGCTTAAAAAATAAAAATATAATCAAATGCAATTAACAAAAAGTTCAATCAACGTGGGTGTATATTAACTTACGTATGCTTATTTAATTTGTGCTTTATAAAAAAAAAAAACATCTGACTGTCATAATATTGACGGACACTTATGATTCAATTAATCATAACATCTGACCTCAAACGATTAATATCATGTGTGTTTACTAATTTAACTCGTTCAATTAAATTGGTACACTTGTTCTTGTTATGATTTCCGCGTAATCAGAGATTTAATTTTAATTGAATCGGTAAAAAATGGAAATTTAATTATTCTGGTTTTGGTATGATATTCTTGTGAGAGGAAATGCGTGTTTTCGCTGAAACATGTATTTTTATTTTAATAAAGCATAATGTGGGTGGCATCACACACAGCTGAATTGGAAAAATGTCAACTTACTTTAGGAGACCACTTTAAAAAATATTATGAAAGAAACCGAAAATAAATATATTTTGCCGACTTCTTCAACAACAGATTGTAACACCATAAAATTAAGATTACACACAAATGCCATTGCCTAAAATTATTTTCGTATCACCATCATCAAAGTTAGATACATAACAATCAACAACTAATCACCATCTGATCGGGCCGGATTGCTTTCGTCATGCATCTCCGAACGTTTCCGATCATTGCCGAACAGACAGACATATATACCGACTATTGTCAATTATCCATTGTTACAATCAATAAGTCATTAGTCAAGCTTAGCTTTAGGGTACAGCTTTTTATGAGTTCCTGTTTTAAAAACGTCGGTGGGGTTCCGCAGCAAGAGTGAGTCTTTGAGGATAAATTAAGGTTTTATAGCGAGTCTCGGTCAGTATTTCGTAAAACAGACATGACAACACAATATACGACACGACAAAACACGTTGTCATAACATGACAATTTTTTCATGGAGAATCTTGCCACATTTATAGACTCATGCTTCTAGAAAAACAAAAGAAAACTCACCATCATAGGAATCCGGAATATACAGGGGCTTTCCGACCAGCTTCCCCTTTTTCCCCGACAGAGGCACCGCTTCCACCCTCCTGTGGGCCTCCAACACTCTATATAGAAGCACTGGCCTATCCTCCCCCTCAAACTTCACCACGCGAGGCAACGAGAACTTATCCACGAAATCTTTCAAGGTCATCACTTCACTTGTATCGTCTTCGGGCTCCACCGAACCGTTTCGGCGACCTAGTAAAAAATTGTCCGCCCATTCCGGAGCGTTCGGTCTTCGCTCTAAGAAGTCAGGTCTACGTTCACTACTACGAGGTTTATATCTAGGAGGGCGGTCTCGTCTTACTAAAGCTTCATTGGCCTCCGCGAGCCATCGTGTGACTAGTCTTTCGCGTTCCACGTCCAGGTATCTAGGCTTGGAAGCATCGCAAGCGAAGCGTGCTGCGTCGAAGCAGTACTGAGGGGGTGGGGGTCGTATCCGAGGAGGGAAGAAGCGGGGCGGGACGTACGGGGGGTGGGGGGCGTAGGCCGGCGGCGTCCTCGGCCCGGAGCCCTCGACTGACGCCGTTCTGAACATGTTGTCAGGCCATTGATGATGCTCCCGCCACCTGTGGTAAACAAAAGACGACACTGGTTAGTAAGGTTTTAATAAAAAAATATGAAACAAGGCACAGAAACGTACTGACGACACTAGAACTAGGTAGTCACCAACTTCTGGAGACGTCAGATAAAGACGGCAGAATTACCAGTATTATTAATATACAACAGGATAAATTTTCGAAAATATTGACAGTACCGATTAACAATTTTGTTAAAAGCAGAAATCATCTACTTCCACCAACTCTCACACAGAGGCCTGTGTCCTAGCAGAGAGAACGTTATTGGCTGATTATGCAGACATTTCCACATTTCTCCATTGATGACGACACCTTAAAAAGACCCATAAAATGAGACAGGACAATGGCAAATCATCATCATCATTTCAGCCGAAAGACGCCCACTGCTGGACATAGCCCTCCCCCAAGCACCTCCATTTCGATCGGTTCTATGCTTCTCGCATCCAACGGGTTCCTGCGGCCTTCACAAGGTCGTCGGACCACCTTGCGGGAGGCCTTCCAACGCTACGTCTTCCGGTACGCGGTCGCCACTCCAGAACCGTTCGGCCCCATCGGCCATCTGGTTCTTTTTTTTTTTTGTTTTGCTCGCAGAGTGGCGAATAAAGAGATATAATTCTCTCTAAGCTACACACAATATTCATTAACATAGTTTATTAACCCAAAGTCCCAAACCACATCTATCATCACTAGCCCAGAGGAATTGGAATTACTGCAAAATTACGTGGAATTACCTCAGTGAACCTATGACCCGATACACTAGCAAGGCATTTACTACATAAATATTAATGAAATGTCCATGTTAGTGGGCATTTTACAACTATTACGTCATCGAATGCTGGTTATAGAGCCATAAAATTAAATTATTTGTATGAGAACTGATCTGTAAATATCGTAACAATTGCGAGATTTTTTATTGGGACTTGGAGCAATGCAATGTTTTACGATGTTTAAACAAATTATTATAATTAAAAGCATTTTAGCATCCTATCATTAAAAGCTCGAGTCCGGAAATCAGAGATCCGGTGTAGAAATAAATTCCAAAATGACGATGAAGATGAAAATAAACTTGGGTTGGCAACACTTGGGGTTAGCAGGCCAAAAGGCATTAGCAGGAATGTTTGGTGGGTATTGTGTTGGTGTTGATGTTGAGCTGATGGGTAAATGAATTCAAAAGGACCGCGAGTAAGACCTGGATGAGACTCGCACGTACCAGGCAAGCATGGAACTAAAGAAAAAAGGCTTAATTCAGCAGTGAGTGGAAACAAGGATGGGCACAAGATTTGCTTACCAGAATAGTCTCATTATTATGCATGTTTGACGATACATAAATCAATCCTGTTTTTTGATCCTGTTTTTTTTTACTCTAATGAGTTTATGTTGGCACCAACTTAAATGTATAAAATGTATGTGTACTAATGAATAAATAAATAAAATAAATAATAAATAATTGTCACAATAATAAATTAAGTTTTCACCTTTAACAGTCATGGGTCATTGGCATTTGCATCAATACAATACAATCCAAAACAAAAGAAAACGAAACAAAACAGCATCTTCCCGCGGTTTTTCACACTAACACATAATTTTCTATAGTTTTAATTATTGCAAAATATCCGTTTGAAGACGTAAACTAACAATTTTCTTCACTAATCTCCATACAAGAGGTGTTTCCCACTGGGACCTAACGGACTATTAACCAGGCAGTCTAGGTACCTACCTATTACAGGACAAAAGTGTATAAAATGATTTTCACACGCAGATAAAATACGTGTAGACACTTAGACAGGGTTTGACAAAGTTGTTTTTGCGGTTGGGATAACTAGTTCCATCGTTTGCGTCTTCAGGTAAAACATCAAGGTTGTATTTTCTGTGGGGATAGACAGAGCTACATATATGTATTTCATCACTGCGGGGTAATTGCGTAACACAGTAACAGTAGCAATGGCTGTCATTCTGACAGTTCTACAACATCCATTGCGTTACTTACGTTGTTGAGCAGACAAATATTTGGAACATAAGAAGCAATGGATTAGCAATATCTTTCAAAATGATTTAGATTGTAATTGAAAGTGTGTTAGTCAATTAGGGGGCTGGTACTTACATGTTATTGTTTTTGTTATTATTGATTGACAAATGATTTAATTTGTGTAAGTATCTTTGTAACACTTTTACACGACAATCATATTTTAAAAACTAGATGAGGTCGGCGTTCCTGTCTAACTACTCTGAGAAGAAAGGCCGAAACAAACTCAGAGGTCAGGAAGTCACAGTCCCTTTTAAAGTCCAGACATAATCTTGGTCAGATCATGCGAAGACCATGGAGATTGGTGTCTGAAATTGTCTTTTGAGCAAAGAACCATATCAAGGTGCGTTTTTGCAGAATAAACCAGTTTTCTTTTATCTTTAGGTTTCCATTTAAGGGGCTAGCAAATTGCCAGTTACCAGGCTATTATGACTGTGGGTTACTATTAGAATAGTTAGCTATTTAGAATTTGTTAATGGAGAAACACAATAACTCCTTTCCTCGATCTGTGAAAATTCAGACCCTACGCTAACCAGTGATCCCTGCGATCACATAACCATATGGAGGCAGTCACAATGTGTATTTTCAGCCAGATATGTAAATCAGTCTCTATGAAAAGTCCAGCATATCAGTAATCCAAAGATTTACTACAAATCTGTTATGTAGCATAGTCGTTTAATCCGACACGATTCATCTACTAGACTCTAGCAATAACTTGTTAGATTCTAAAATCACCGAAGAACATAAATAGTGACGCGATGTCCCTTCAAATCACACTCGATTCCTGATAAGGCTACGTCCAGACGGTTCAGATAAAACCCGCGATGACCAAAATCAATCTGCCTAGCGTTTTGAAGCCACTGCTTATCTGACCACCATAACCAGTTACTGGTTAATACGATACTCTTTGGCTTAACTACATAGTTCTAAGACTTTTTGAGCTTCTGACTACTAGCGCCCCGCGGTTTTACCCTCGTAAGTTTCGATCCCGTGGGACTATCGGGATAAAAAGTATCCTATGTGTTAATCCAGGAAATGGTCTATCTATGTGCCAATTTTCATCCAAATCTGTTCAACGGTTTACGCGTGATTGAGTAACAAACATCCAAACATCTTCACAAAATTTCACATTTATAATATTATTAGTAGGATAACATAAAGTACAGTACCCGGCGATAAATATTGCACATCGACCTTTGTAAAGAGACAATCGGCTAATTTCGGCTTCGTAGAGCGTTATCTCTGT
The DNA here is from genome assembly GCA_927399505.1 of Luperina testacea. Taxonomy (NCBI): domain Eukaryota; kingdom Metazoa; phylum Arthropoda; class Insecta; order Lepidoptera; family Noctuidae; genus Luperina; species Luperina testacea. The sequence goes on along the minus strand of OV656777.1, from coordinate 4,950,530 downwards.
CGCACGAAATACAAACAGTCCGGTATCTATTAAGAGCTGTTAAAACAATTATGATTTGCTTTTTTTGATAATTATTTTTATTCTTTGTATAAAATGAAAAAAAAGGTAAAGGTCGATGTGCAATATTTATCGCCGGGTACTGTAGTGTGTTGATCCAGCAATTCGCTTCTACACGCTGATTCGCGGCAGTCCGTGCTATTAGAACGCGCTTTAAGGCAATCTGAGCTCAGTCTTATAGTGATTTATTGTCCCATCAACCATAAGTACGTAGCACTGATTCCCTTAGGATAAGTTTCATACATTTATTTCTTCAAATCTACATTCACGGTAAATGCACATACGAAGTTCTTGTGGACAATTTTATGGACCCAATTTGTTTATTAGATAAACGTTATTTGTTTTAATGTTCTCGCAAACATCAGTAGTTGATTCTTTTTTATTTTAACAACACAGCTTTGCAGCATAGAATTAATGCGTGGTTACACCCAGTGGCGTGCCTAGGGGTCAAAATTAGGGCAAGCCCACAGATTTTCAACGTATAAAAAAAACGCCCAACTGAGGGATTGGCTGATTTTCAGTTATTAATGTTTGTGTTCGAGTTCATTGATTGGTATTTTTTTAATATATTTATTTATTGATAGTTTTAAGTAAGTTTGTTGTTGTGAATTATGATTTTATTAGGGCAAGCCGGGCTTTTCGGCTTCTATGAAGGAACCGCCCCTGGTTACACCACATCCTCACTCTATGAGGCTTATTTGCAGAGGAATTTTTGTAGACTAAGCAAAATTATTTTAAAAAAAGAACGGGGCTTAGCTCCAGGGTATCCCCTTTTTTTCATCCTGAATAATGCCTCTAGAGCAAAATTTTTTTTTTCATAAAATCAATGTCTGCTGTAAACACGTCCCTGTCATTTTCTTTTTTTCACTAATTAGTAAAAAAAATTAGACCCTCTAAAAATTTCAAAAAGTGCCCTATTTTTACCGCCGTGATTAGAGGACTACCAGACAAGTTAGAAAAGATTCTTAAATAAAAAAAAATGTTAGGAACCTAAAACATACCTACTCTTTCTTAAAATGTTAATGTAAAAAATAATTGAATTGGCTCAGTTTTCGAGGAGAAAAAAGGGGAATACGAAACGTCGATCTCGTCAAAATTTTTGTGATAATTTCGGTCTGAGCTGTAGCTGTCCCTATCACACACTATGGGAGCAGACTTGAGATAAGGCGACGGCAATAGTTTCTTCAAATAGGTACCTAATACCTATGTTTCAAATTCCTCGCAGATCCCGTCCCCTCTTAAGTCCTGAGTTGAGCTTGAGCTAAACGATTACTGACAAAATTATGCGTGAACTGACTGGACAGGTCCACCCAAATTTGTGTACAGTACCCGGCGATAAATATTGCACATCGACCTATTCGATCCTATCGATTTTATACAAAGAATAAAAATAATTATCAAAAGAAGCAAATCGTAATTGTTTTAACAGCTCCTAATAGATACCGGACTGTTTGTATTTTGTGCGACAGAGATAACGCTCTACGAAGCCGAAATTAGCCGATTGTCTCTTTCCAAAGGTCGATGTGCAATATTTTATCGCCGGATACTGTAGTTCTTTGCTCAAAAGACCATTTCAGACACGGATCTACATGGTCCTTACATGAACAAGATTATGTCTGGACTTTAAAAGCGACTTTGACCTCCTAAATTTGTTTCGCCATTTCTTCTCTAGGTAGTCAGATAAAAACTGTCGACTCCAGCTAGCTTATTTTTTAATATGACGTGTACCTAAAAGTGATTCCGACATAGGTACTGTTTACAGAATCCCTTCCATGTGAATGTGAATGTGAATGTGAATGTGAATGTGAATGTCCACCTTTCGTCGGTGTATCTTGCTAGACGGCCGGCCCATTTCCAGGAAAACATAGGGACACAGTATATATCCTTCTTATTCTGTTTACGAAATATCTTTTAAATTGGTCCAATGTTGGACGAGAAAATAGGTCAGAGCCAAACTTGGAATTATGACTTTTTACCGCTCAGTCTCTGAAAAAGTCTCTCCGACCACATTTCCTCTTAAAAGTAAAATTTTTTCACTTACTCGTTTCCTAAACCTTGATGATATACGAACACATATTTTTGCACAACACTCATTTTTAATTTATTTGTACTACCGAATACCGAACAATAAATTTCGTTAAAACATTTCACTTCTGTAAGATTCCGAAGTAAAACCAGCGATCATATTGGCTGTGTGACTGTTGTCCCAGTATTTTCTTTATTTAAAAACAAATGAAAACGTTCCACAAATATATATTTTCACTACCAGCAAAACATAAAGTTGTAGAGTTGCACAACAATTGATTTACAGTATTGTGATTGTCTGATACGGCCGAAACAATGGTTCGAAAAGACAACACACCGTAATGTCTGACCGAGTCACACGGGTGACTTTTTGTGCGGTAGCGTATGGAACTGACTCGGTAACTAACATCGTAATACTAATATGGGAACGATACGCTGTTAGTTGAATAAATAATACGCAATTAAAATGTTTTGATTGACCGTCCTTGAGGATAAGGCGTGTGATTTGATTGATTATAATGATGTCATAAAGGACCAGTAGTGTTGATCCTGTTTTTTTTTTGTCTCAAAATTGTCCATTCGATTTTATCATAAGTCAATTTTTGAAGTTGCACTTGGCACTTTTTAGGGTTCCATACCCAAAGGGTAAAAACGGGACCCTATTACTAAGACTCCACTGTCCGTTTGTCTGTCTGTCACCAGGCTGTATCTCATGAACCGTGATAGCTTGACAATTTAATTTTCACAGATGATGTATTTCTGTTGCCGCTATAACAACAAATATTAAAACAGAATAAAATAAATACAACAAACGTGTTTTTTCGGCGTAACGTACTCGCACACGAAGGGTTCCGTACCACAAGACCAAAGCCTTGTGGTACGGAACCCTTCGTGTGCGAGTCCAACTTGCACTTGGCCAGTTTTTTCTAAACAGTGAACAGAACTGAACCGTCACGCTCGGGTCGGTGACGCTGAATCGGGTATACTCGGCTTCAGTCGGTCGAATACGCTGAATCGCGTATACTAACCTCCGGTGGTAAATTTTTAATTCTATTGTGTGGTCATAAGCATAAGCCCTCTTGTTTTATTTTATACTGGCGCATAGTTGATTAGGAAAATTTGACAGTTTCGGGTAGCTTGATGTGCTGGCGTCTGTACAAGTTGTAAGAGATAATTGTAGGTAAAAAAAAAGGGCAAAGAGATCATTGGGCATCGATAATTCATTCGCATCACTGTCAAAACGAAAAGTACGGATCAATATTATGAATTTGAAATCAAGAACCGCGGTGGTTGGCCAAACAAAAAACTAAGTTAATAAAAACAAAAGATCCAGATTTACCGACTGATGTAACTTACTTTCTTTTATGTCATTTATGGACGAAAAAGTATTGCTAAGGCACTGCTTATTTCGTAAGAATTTTCTGCCAACACACCTGCGAAGAATTCTGTCACTAAGAATCATCCTGGTCTCTTATGCGCTCCTAGTATATGTCTCACACAAAATGCGTAGTGCTCAGGATGTTTTTCTTTCCCTCATTGATTAACCCAGCCATAATAATAAATAATAGTTAGTTTACTAGCATCTTAAATGATACTGTTTGACGGGCGGTACTTAATCTTATAGTTAATACTTAAGGATAAGTCACTAACTGCGGACGTTTATCACTAATTAGATATCTATGCTGCGTAAGCGCCTATGACTCATTATGTCTAAGGACTTTTAATCTTAAGGGAGCGCCCACGAGCAACTTTTGTCTCCGCAAATAGGTAATTGTCTCTCACATCAAGTCTACGGGTTTGCCGCGGGTTTGCACGCAACTGTCGCCCGTCTATTGGTTGCAATGTGACGACAAAAAAGTGGCGTTACTGTCGCTCCCGTTTGCGCATCGTCCAAATCTCGGTGAGGAGACGGCGACAAAAAACTTGCTGGGCAACTAACTTGCTCGTGGGCGCCTAATGCGATGTTTATTTGTTTTCCCGTTACTTTTGGAAATATGATGATAGTTCTTGGAAGAATTCTTACAAGACATCACGCCTGTATTCCTCGAAGGGACTCCCACATTTCACCGCTTATATTAAGTCTTCTCTTAAGTCCCATGTAACATAAGGCGAGTCTGTTATCATCAACCGGGCATAAATCCACACTCCGGGCTGCTACTGAGAAAAAAACCCTAAAACACTTTGCTCGACCCGGGCATCAACACCAGGACCTCATACCCCCCCCCCCCCCAGGGATGTGCCTTACAGGTGTTGCACGGGGGTTCCGGAATTGGTCTATTAAGAGGAACCGGGACCACCCCTACTATGTGCTGATGGTGATCACCGGGGCGGTTTTAGTGAGGTAAAAATCCCACACTCCCCGACCTCCCTCCCCGGAGGTCGGGTGCCTTTTGAAGGTTTCCCGCCGAAAACAAAAAAAAAGGACCTCATACCCAGCGGTAGCTCTTGCGACCACTAGACCAACGAGGCAGTCAAAGAATTCTTGTCATGAATATAATAACTTCCTCCTTTTTTGAAGTCGGTTAATAAAGCGAGATTTTTTTTAGAACATCTGTCAAATCTAAATACCAGTTCTTTCAACATCTAATGTGAACACCATTTTGTAAATAGAACACTGGTGCACTGATTAATAGATAATTATCTATTTTTTTAATGATGACTGTCATGATGTAGAAAAAAATTACGATTAAGAATCCGCTTAGAACTAACTACCTTAATATTTTTATTTTAGTTCATTCATTCATCATCATTTCAACCGAAAGACGTCAACTGCTGGGCATGCCCCATTCATTCATTGAATTGAAATTGTGTATGTGAATTTAAATGTTTGTAAATGCACCCACGATACAGGAGTAACTCATAGTGTGGGGCAAAGTTAAAAAAAAAAATCATTTCTGTCAATAGTTTTGAGTGAATCGAAGCAGTTCCGTTTAGTGTTCCACAAACAAATGTTTACCGACAGCGCCCTCCTGTCGACGTCATTCGAGCGAGCACCAAAAGATCTTTGTAACAATGTATTCCTGTACAATCGGCGGGGTAGTTGCGTAACACACTAACAGTAGGAATGGTTTTCATTTTGACAGTTCAACCACATTCATTGCGTTATTTACGTTGTTGAGCAGACCAATTTTTTGAACAAATGAAGCAATGGACTGTCAATATCCTTCAAAATGATTTAGATTGTGGTTGGTGTTACGCAATTAGGGTGCAGGATCTCTTTTCTTTTTTTTTTTTCTTTTTTATTCATTCTCTAGTTAAAGTCCTGTGCAATCAGGCCTTATTTCAGAGGTAAGGAATCATAAACTCAAGCAAAAATACCTCGGATATAAATTACCTAAACGATGGGAAACATTTAACATAGGTAACATAAGTCTTACCCATGTTTTATAGGTCCAGTAATCAGCGGGTAACGATGGCAATAACTCGTCTAGGCATGTTTACCCGACTTTAACTAATTACGTCAGAAAAGTGCGGTATCTCCCACATTTTATAAGACGTCGCTATTTAGTATTAGATAAGGCTTTAATGTGGGTATTTCTCATTTTGTAAGGTAATAGTTTACAGTAGCTGTATGTTTAGCAAAAAAAGTCAACGATATTTTTGATTTATTTTCTATTGTTGCTCTAAAATCTTTTAAAGTTATCCAATTTGAACCTTTTACGATTATAATTTGATTCAAAAAAATATAAAGTCAGACATATTAGCATATTATGTAGGTGGTTCATCAAAAACAGGTACCTACTTTTTTTGTTCTGATGGTCTAGAAAATGTTATAGCTAAAAATATGGGTATTGTAAATCCATACTAATATTATAAATTCGAACGTAACTCTGTCTGTCTGTATGTTACCTTTTCACGCCTAAGCCACTGAACGGATTTCGATAAAATTTGGCACAGAGAGATAGATTGTATCCCGGGGCCTTCCCTGGGATGCAATCTATCTCCCTGCCAAATCTGCCCGCGAGGTGTGTCGATAAAAACCATCGAGATATAAGAAAAACTATGCTATGTCCTTACATAGGATAGTTTTTATCGACATACCTCGCGGGCGAAGCCGAGGGCGGAAGTTAGTGTCTTATAATTTGGTGAATTTTGAATAGCTTAGGTATTTATTTAACAGTCCAAGGTTATTAGGTTATTGTACTTACCAAAAATAATTTAAAACTCATACGACTAACATTGTACTTAATAATAAAAAAAATACGACCACATCTCAATCAAAAGCATCGATTTAAAGTAGAACTTAAAAAAATAAGTCGATGTCCCCTCACTAATCAAAATTCGATGAACAGCCAAAGCACCTGTCCACCACTTTAATACTACAACATAAGCTTCAGTTTCGTTCGCAGAATTCTGGTACAACGACCTAGCATATAAATATTACCAATTTACAAATACAGCTATCGAAATCAATTTTAATGCGACCTAAGCCGTAACCCTTCCGAATAATGATTTTATAAGTAGCGGTACAAGTTTTTTAACGGCAAAATTAACTTTGTCGATTTGCATCGTGAGTTTTTTTGGTATTAGTTTGCTCCAATTTTTTTTTTCTTTTAAACGTTGATGTAACAATAGTTTTTTGTATTGTTCAAAAGTAATTAATTTGCGATCAGATTATACTGAAGTTATCTAATACAGATTTAAAGGTAGGTACGTACAGCTAATACAGCTAAGATTATCAGATCTGTTTGGAATTTTCGCGTGGGAATGATTAAAAAACAACCAAAAAAAAAAATAGCTACCAAACTATATTTTATGGTCAAGTCAGCTTACGATAGAAGATTGTAGAGTCAATGGACCAGGAAATACCTACTATTTGTGAGCTAAACACACCTATTAGGAAAAGCTAGATCATTGACCAATTCTTGCATAAAATTTAGGAATTAATTAAATTACTGACAAAATTAATGTGGAGGTGATTTATATAATTGTAATGCCTCTAACCAAAAATGAATAGTTTAGTTAAAGGAGTGTTCAAAATTAGACGACTGTCTTATTATTTGTCTGAGCTATAACTAAACTAAGCTAATTACCATTTCGAAATTCATAAAGTCCTGACATAAAACCGAACAATTTGGTTTAATTTTAGTTGTTCCGGGTCTGGCTGTTTGTGTATGTGAATTTAAATGTTTGTAAACGCACCTACGATACAGGAGTAATTCCTAGTGTGGGGCAACGTTATTTAAAAAAAAAATAATAGTCTTGGTTTTCTCTGCAATCATTAAAATATATACCTATTATAAAAAAATCCCCGTAAGTCGAAAAATTAGGACAAATGATAAGGCCGGACCAAGCCTGGACGGGGGTTAAAAAGCTGGACATGTCTGGACAAATCCGGACCAATGGAAAAAAAAATAAATAAAAAAAAATTTAAATCTTTGAATGAATAAACAATTATTAATTATCAGTTGTTAAGTAGAAATATTTCGTTTCGTGACGGATTTGTGTCCCCTTCAATGATGTTTGCTGATAATATACAATATTCTTCTCTTCGTTTAATGGCTTTATATTGTTCGCGATCAATTGACATTTTAACGTCATTTGCGGAAAACCAACCAACGCATTTTTCCAACAACTCACTGACATTTTGAATTGACATCATTAAATAAAAATGTTAATAATTGTAACGTGTAATTGGTGTGCAGAATCTTATGTCTCGTTACATCAATGGGTTTATGTATAAGGAAGAAAGAGACGGATATAAATGACACCTGTGCTTCCTATAAATTACTTCGGTTTGAAACACCTTGGTGCGCATGAGTTTGTCTTGAGACTCACTGTGTCTTTATTTTTAAAGGCCGTGAAGTTTTTTGTGTGTGAATTATTTCCACGCTGATCTTGTGTTTAAAATATATCAAGTATTTTTATATCAGGTGGGTCATCGTATTTTATAAGATTCTTGGTGCTTTAATGATAAAAATTTTAATGTCAGACACTATGTTTATAGCATCAAAATTGTCTTGCAAATGTAGACCATGACTATTGAACACCCTGGAGGATCATCACATCAAATTCAAATTATTTATTTTAATTAGGCACATAAAAGGCACTTTTGAACCTCAAAATATACAAGAAAAGAGAATTGATTCTAGTTGCCTCTGCCAAAAGGTAGTTTTGTATGGAGAAGAATGGGCAAGAAACTCCATAGTTACACCCATACTATACCCTAAACTAATATTTTAAAGCGAAACGATTAGATTTTTTGTATGTTTGTTTTGGGTGAAATCGAAAAGTATCCGTTTTTTATCCCGATATTCCTACATGCGGGTGAAACCGTGAGTTGCAGCTAGTAAATTATAAACCACTGCTAGTGTAAAAAAGTCAATTACAACATGGGTCACAACACGATTCTCAGCACTGAGAGACCGAGTACCTATAAAGAAATTATAAAGAAGATCTTAAACCACATCAAAATGTTATAGCAAGCATATCATTTTTTTTAGCAAAATACGCGCATTGACGTGGAGTTGCGGACACCAGCCCGTATTACCTATCATTTTTTTAGCATTCATAGCGTAGGCACAGCATAGCCGTAATTAGTAATTACGGCATATGTGAAGGGAACTAATGCCACAAACTTGACCGGCAAATCAGTGATTGCAGGAGATCCTCGAATGTAAAACGTTCTAAATATAGCTCCGACCGCGGAAACTCGTAAAAAATCAAACACTTCCAACGAGAAATGAACTTCGCAGAAGCTTCACTTCACATCATACTTGAAGAAAATGTTGACACGCTCATTCCTATGGAAGGAGTAGAAGCAATTAGACAATCATACTTCAGTTAACCAAAAAATTCAACAGCCTTAAAAACTGAGGGATATGTTCATGGGGAATATGTATCGTTTTCTATCTGAAGCCAAGACGATATTAAGCCAATAACCGTATTTTGAAATGAATAAGACTTTAGTCGAGGACGATGACCATAATGGTGATACAAAAAATGATGAACACAAATAGTTATCAGACATGAACCTTTTAAAACTCCCCTATCTTGTTTCCATACTTATTCACATGACCATAAGTAACAACTTCACTTATTCATTAACAAGGGAATCATTTCGTAATTTCCTCAATGGAAACAGGATGCAGTACCGTTATTGTAATTGGTTGAGATAAATAAAAACCTTTGAGAATGAGGGAGAAAACTGGATTGTTGGATGGAACATTTTCACTGAGAATTGGTAACGCGAATACAGAAAATTATCAGGCCGGAGAGATTCAGAATTATTATAAAGGAAAGCCTGCACGTTTCATTCGTTTCCCTAATTGCGTAACATACTAACAACCACAATTTAAATAATTTTGAAGGATACTGCTAACCCATTACTTCATAATGTTCAAAAATTTGTCTGCTCAACAACGCAAGTAATGCAATGAATGTTGTTAAACTGTTAAATTTACAACTATTGCTACTGTTAGTGTGTTACGCCATTACTCCGCTGTATTTACAAAAATGTTTTACAGGAGGATCTCACTACTTAATACCCAAAATTATAATAGAAATGGGAAAATTCAATTTCAAAAACACAGACACTCTATAGACAGACAAACTCTCTTGTGTACCGAAAAAACGGAGATTTAATTTTCGATTTGAATAAAATTAGGCTCCGCAACTCCTTTTATAGAGTTGTATAGTCAAATAGAACTCATTCCCCTTACCCATCCTTGTGATAAACTAATTTACATAACGATAACAAATCCTCAGGTGTGCCATCAAAAGAGTGCGACTTATGAGAATATATTGATATTTCTTATTCCCACGCATTGGTCGGGCTCTCGATCTAATTTATATCGACCGATAAATGTTTTGTTCCTCGTTTCATAATCGGACAGTTTTATGTATAGAGTTTAGTTTTCAGTTTTATATACATAGGTAGGTAAGTTAATAATTTTGTATGTTTGAAGAACAAGTATTGATTTCCTACAATAGATTGAGGATCATTTACCAACTATTCCGAATTAACTATCACTTTCTGCCATATGCATAGTTCCTACGTTCTTTTACGTACTTCTTAATGAACTACGTACTTCTTCGACACATTATCACTCTATACTTTGGTTCTTTAGCAGCTATCTATCATCTATGGTTTTCCAGATTTGTAGGTCGTAATGGACGGTAAAGGCATGTGATCATTGTTCCAGTGCTTCCAACTTGTGAATAAATAAAAACCATTGATAAAATAATTTATATGCGGGTTCACACAGCACGGGCCCTAATACTATTCCTTGTGGCACTCCATTGTTTGTGGTAGGTCTTTTTAATCATAACTGCACGTGTGTCACTTTAACGCTTCTCATTGAATTTAAATGATCATATGACGCAATCTTAGGGTCCGTGACCTCTTTGTCCTATTTATATAATAGGCCTTTTTTATTTACTAGGATTATAATGTCAATCAAACGATTAGTCTGGTTTATTGTGGAACAAGTTTTTGTTTGAGGCGGTCGGATAAAAAGAGGTTTTGTGCTTCTTGGGACACGTGTTCTGATTCGGTTGTAATGGTGAACCCCTTTGAATGTTGAATCTTTTGAATAATAATATAATTGTCAACAAAGGCATCGGGAAAAATATCACATGGAAGGTGATGTAGGTACGTAGTACAATGAAAACGCTTTAAGACGGAAAAAAACAATCTATAAAAAATCCAAACCATCTGTTTTTCATCTTTATCTCAATTGTTTATAGATTATGTTCCCTAAACTACTTAAAGTATTTCAAAACCCACTTGTTATCCAAAACAAAGGCAACTTTTTAAATTCCTATAAAAATCGTGACGTAATTGATGGCCGAGGCTTGTCGTGAACCGAGCGAATTCTTTAGAAGCCAGGTTCCCCGATTTGGGCATACTATTTTTGTAAAATTCAAGTTCGTTCACATAGCCCGGCTGCATGCATTAGGTTGAAATATTTTCTCAAGATAAATAGGTACATACTAAAATGCTGCAAATCAATCCAGATAAAATAGATTGAATAAGAAAACAATTCTAAACAATATTTTTTATTCTCTTTATTAGGATTTTCACCTACCAATCAAGGACCATTCAGATTTAGCTTCAATATATTGTTAAAACTGAAATCTACAGTACCATATGCGTTGTCTCGATAAGCAAAACATATGACAATTACTAGAAAGAAAGAAAGTTAGGTTAGAAAATAAGTTTATCACAGAAACAAGAGCATACAACAATATAATTAACTCCAATAATAAGGAAAAATAAAGACAAAATAGATCTATAATCACGAGCACAAACAGTCGACAGCTGCACGTCATGACTGTGACAAGAAGGCTTCCACTCAGCATGACGCTGTGCTAGATTCACAGCACAGCGCTGATTTCAGCGGGATTGTCCGAAAGGGTTACCGCTGGCTCGGAACATAAAGGGCTAAGGAAGGAACACGGGTGGGTTTTAGTCAGTAAGAGTCTGACACTCCCTTCCGCTCCACCCAGAAGCGGTCATTTGATGATGATAAAAAAGCGCTGATTTTCAGTGGTGACACGAAAAGGACGCACGGAAACCAAGTCAGATTTAAGGATTAGTACTTTACTATTACTTCATTTGCCCTAGTTAATTGTCCTTTCTTTTAAAATGGGCCACTTCAACTGACATTTACATTTGCTTTTTATGTCAATGCGCGTCTGTTTGTTATCTAAATGGGTAATGAGGGCTTTTAACGGTGATATGCAGCAACTTGCAGAACTTACTTGCTGTACTGAAAATATTTAACGTTTTTTTAATTCTTGTCGTCAAACTATTGGTTTTCACATTAATCGTTCTTGATGGAATGATTAACTCTCACTTTTTTCCACATCTATGTCATCTAAGTCTTCCACCTTGTATTACTTGCCATAGTTTCTTGTAAACATATAGCTTAATTTTCTGCATGTCCACACTAGAATATTCTTTTATTGTTTCTTACTTGTTTTCTTCCATTTATTTGTAGGATAATTTTCAATGTTATTGTTTTCAATCCTACCGATTATTATTGAAAAATAATTGCATACCTTTTTCACAATTGGGTAACACAATTTATTCACGCCAAATGTTTTTAGGTATTATTTGGCCAAACCGGAAACATAATATAGTATTTATTCATGTATCAGTATATTATGTATCGCGATCAAAATTACGTCATCTTGCAAATGTGACTTCGATTTAAAGTGATCCAATGTTGACATTGAATGTTTTTTGTATGACATTTTTTTTGCGTGTTACAAATTCTGTATCATTTAATTCATAAACGTTTTTTGTTTACAACCTGAATTAGATCAGCATAACAACATTAGAGTTTATTAGCTTCAGCCAGCGACTTTGTCCGCGTGAAATTTCTTATTCCCCAGATGGGTCTGGGGAATAAGAAATTTCACGCGGACAAAGTCAGGCAGGCGATGCAATGCGACGGGGTGGGCCCCGTCGCATTGCATCGCCTGCCCGTGTTATTACTTCCTTTACGCTAAGCGTTCTTCTTTCTGATTTTTTTTTCTTTTTATTAAATGGCTCTTCAATAATTGGGCTAAGAAATGTTTTTTTTTTTCAAATCTGACTGGTAGTTCCAGAGATTAGCGCGTTCAAACCAACAAACAAACTCTTCAGTTTATAATTTATTTATTTATTAATCACAAAATCCACAGCTCTTTGAAATTTTATCTTAAGATATATAAGCTAGTCTTACAGCCAATTACGGATTTACAATTTAATAACTATATAATACATGCAGCAGAAACAAAAATACAATAATATAAGTATAATATTATAATATCCTACATTAAGGAGAAGCCTTTTTTATTAATCGCAAATTAGTTTTGAGAACTCCAAAACAGATATAGGTAATTATTATGAACTTGAAACGATGATTAGTAGAGATTTTTTAAATAGGAATTTGAGTTCACAACTGATATTTTTTGTATTATACTCGTTGTTGAAAACTATTTATTAAAGCATCAATCAACACATAACTTACTAAGATAAGTTATAGTTTTTAATAACTCATTGTGTGAATCCTTTTGATTATTGCATGTATGTAATTATGTATGTGTATTTTCATTTTGTTTGACTACGAATAGGTTACATCAATCAACTTAGTAGTTATCGCAGTCAGCTAGACGGTAGACCTAGGCGCAGGTAGCTCACCGTCCGATCAGGACCAGGCCCATGCCGGACGGCGCGTACGTGTTCCACGCGCGCCTCCAAGAGATGTCAGCATCAACCGAAGGAGCCCGTCAGGGCCGAAGCCTGATTTCGATATTATTAATAAATTCCATTCATAACTTACGTCACTCGAATTACATGTTTTTTGGAGCCCCGGAGCCCGTCCATGTCAGAGGTGATCATATTTGCGTGACCACCTTCCCCTGGTGTGACTTTAAATGTTTTGCAATTTTAAATTTCCCTAATAATATTGATAAGAGTTGGTAATATTTTAAAGCTTTTCGTTAGAATTGAAGTTCAGAGAGTTTTAACACTTTATATTTATACAAAGAGCTCGCCCCCCATCCCTTGTCACATGATGTTACACTTTTTTGACACCTCCCTCTTAAAGAGTGATGTAATTTATAGATAGCCCCATAGATTTTTAGCTTTTATCGATACTTTTAACAAAATATTTTAATTCCTTTCTCAGCAAAAATCACATACAAGGCTGAGAAGAACTATTTTAATCGTAAAATCAGGTCTTTTTTTGCCACTTTGTTGAACCAATAAAATATTTATTTGGGGATATCCTAAAAGGATATGGATCGCTGAATGCAAAAAGAAATATATTGCTCTGACGCGACACCTCGTAATTTAAGCTGTGATGCTTGTAGAGTCAGTAGATAAACGAAAACAACATTTTTTAACATACATTTGAACATAAACTTAAAAGAATATGTCATAATTAAAAAAGGTGTTTATATATATAATTCAGTTTTAAAATCAACGATTTTACAATCCTTGCTCTAAATATTTTAATTTTGTAAAAATTCAATTTAAAAATGTCTGCATTTGTATTATATTTACCCTTAAATTTTACTGCGACCTACACAAATTTAAATTACGTAAAAATTTCGCAACAACACACACAACAATATCAACATTAAAATTCGTACAACCCACCGTATTACTCACTTAAGTACCAGAAACTCACGTCCGAGACATAAAGACAAACAATAAAAATATTTCTATGTAACTTTATTGCGACCTGTTTTGCTAACGGTACCTCTCACGTGACAAGGCGCGACCTTGGTGAAGACTTGGTCAAAAAACTTAGCCCATCATTGCACGGGCGTAGAATATCGCGGCGGGATGTTATCGCGCACTGGAATTTCGACTCTCGAGAGTTGAACAGAGCACTGACAATCCAACAGAGCACATCCTAGCGTTTCAAAAAAAAGACACTGTTGTATTTTCAACACGCGCTGAACAATGCGTGAAAAAAAATCACCAGCGGACCTGGGGTTACGAGTCTACGAGCTTGAAGCAAAAAATAGCGGCTGACGAACCAGGATTTTTTAAATGTGTTCTAGAACTTGAGGCCATGCATTATTTAAATTTAGAACGAACTCTCGTGCTTTAGCAATGTTTTGGGCATTTTTGAATTGTGCAATAACTTTTTTGCAACTGGTGATTTCAAGATGGCTGTTTTTGGTATCATTTCAATTTGACTGATGATCAAACGAAAAGATAGTTGATACAGCTTTATGTTATCTATCATAATCAGCATATAATGTTCCTACTGATAAGACATAAGCCGCTCTCTTCCAGAGGAAGTGTGCTGGTCTTCCACGTGGGCCCAGTGCGGGTTGGTAGATGTTACATGTCTTCGAATGTTTTAGTTCTAAGACATGCCGGTTTCCTCACAATGATATACTCTATACGTTTTGAGAGCAGTGGTGATGAAATTATTTACACAAAGTAAAGCGCTTGCCTGGGTATGAACTCACGACCTACAACTCGTAAGTCGGGACCGTAACCACTGAGCCACCACTGCTATAGAGCAGTGGTGGCTCAGTGGTTACGGTCCCACACACATAGACACAGGGCACATAGGTGCTCTATGGTACCTATACTAATATTATAAAAACGTAAAATTCGTGAGTTTTATGTATTGGGAAATCTTCAGAACTACTGATCTGATTCCGAAAATTCTTTCACTAATGGCTTTTTTTTTACAGGATGGCAAATCATCAAATGACCCCTCCCGCTCTGGGTGGAGCGGAAGGGAGTGTCAGACTCTTACTGACCAAAACCCACCCGTGTTCCTTCCTTAGCCCTTTATGTTCCGGGCCAGCGGTAACCCTTTCGGACAATCCCGCTGACCCGGCAGGATTCGGCCCTGACGGGCCCCTTCAATTGATGCTGACATCTCTTTGAGGCGCGCGTGGAACACGTACGCGCCGTCCAGCACGGGCCTGGTCCTGATCGGACGGTGAGCTACCCATCCACTTGTGACACCTACCTCAAATCATAACAAAGATTTCACAAACGTTTCACAGCTTGGATTGACAGCAGCTACACCAAACTCATGATAATGACACCCATCCATTTTAGACCTCATCGGCTGACCTTCCAACGTCTCTTTAACTCAGAAGATTGACAAGATCCTTGAAATTACCTGCAACAAAGACATGTAGGATATAAGGACAAGTTGCTACACCTATACAAAAAATATATAAATATCCGAATTGAGAACCTCCTCATTTTTTGAAGTCGGTTAAAAAGAACTGAGAGGGATTTATGAAAGTGTTGTTAACTTTTTACTTGATAATTTTATATTTTATCTTTTACGTATATGTATATACAAATTGTGTCTTTAATTTCTGTAATTGGTTTTAAACCGTTTTACGATATCATCGAAACTTTGCATTTTTATCTATTCGAATCTTCGTTTCCAATTTATGTTATTTCCACATAAACAAATATCAAGTTTGTTTACATTTTTGGAAACTAAATTGCCAACTGTAGCTTAGGTTGTTTATACGACCTAGACCTGTCGAAAAGAAATTTTTTTGAAATACCTAAAAAAAAATGGGACGTTAAAGTTTGTATGCGAACAAGTTTGGGATTGCAGGTAGTTGATCTCACGTGAAAAATCTTTATGATATTGGAAGTTTAGTCAAAAAAAATTGCTATGTCTAAGGACTGATTTATTTTAATATGGTTTTTATTGTAAAAAGAAAATTTTTAGAGATATCTTCATGATTTTTTTCTATCGTATCAAATTAGTTGTAATATGTTTTCAACGCACTATCTACCTAGCATATATCCTGACGAATATCATATATTTTTCTGATTTTGTTTACTAAAGTCGATCATATACTTTTATTGTTTCCAAAACTTGCGTTATTTGCATTTAGGTCCTGTAAGCCCCTTAAATTGTATAAATATTACAATATATTAAAATTGGGTCCATAGAACAAGTGGTCCACTTAATATGACATTATTATTCGTACTGCGCACGAGTGTCATCAATACGTATATGGGGAACTGAGGTCAGCAGGCTTGTAGGTGATAGTACAAGTCATAGGAGGCGACCTCAGAAGCCTCCATAACTATGACATTTCGTTTACAAAATTAGCATTTTAAAGGCATGGTTTTTAACAACAAGCGCTTTAGTCCTGCGATACGAGAAACCAAGGACTGGCTGCTGGCGGACCAAAGACAATAACGTAGCTTATCGAGTTTACAAAAATGCAGCAGAATACTGAGTTGATGGCTCTAGAAACAATGAGAAATGCTAAGGAAAAGATTATTTATTTATTCGTATAACAATAGCAGTAGGTTACAAACGCCAGCACATCAAGCTACCCGAAACTGCCAAATTTTCCCAATAAACTTTGAACCTTATGCTTTAGCGATAGAGTTGAAAATCTATGAAAGAAATTTGACAGATTGTAGTAGCTTGACGTGCTGGCGTCTGTACTTACAAAACCATTTACAGAAAATTAAATTGCTAGTAATAAAAATAAAGAAATCAATCACACTAATATTATAAAGGCGAAAGTTTGTGAGAGTGTGTGTGTGTGCGCGTGAGAGCGTGTGTGTGTGAGAGCGTGTGTGTGAGAGCGTGTGTGTATGTGTATGTTAATATATATTTGTTACTTCTTCACGCTCAAAGGGCTGGACCAATTTTGCAAAAAAATATGTATGAACCCTGGATATTAACATATATGCTACTTTTTATCCCGATATTCCCACGAGATCGACACTTATGCGTATAAAACCGCGGGGCGCAGCTAGTAATAATATAAAACATTGGTCAGACAAGAGCCGTAGTCTTTCCATAGTCCTTGATGACCAGTTCCATTTACCCACCCAAACGCATAATCCATTATGTTTGTGTCCATGTTCTGAGTTAGTTCTGCAATAGCCCTGCATCAACCGTGGGTAGTTCTTCGGTGCTCTAACATATAGGGCTAATCGTCGGTTGGTGCCTCATCGCATTTAAAATTGTCTAAGGGTCCTCTGCGAGCTGGCTTCGGCCCCTCGTACGCCTTCCAAATGACTTGCGGGATAATTGTGTAACACACTGACAGTAGGAACTGTCATTCGATCATTTTGACAGTTCAACAACATTCATTGCGTTATTTATGTTGTTGAATAGACAAATTTTTCGAACACGAGTAGCATTGGATTCGCAATATCTTTCAAAATAATTCAGATTGTGGGTAATAGGATGTTACCAAATTAGGATGCAGGACTCCTTGGTCCCGAGATACGTACAGATAAAAAAGTATGTCTATCAAACATACGAACATAGTTGTTTTTATCTATCTGCGGGTCGATTCTGTAAAAAACTCACCGTGAAAACTTAGGTGAAGTGAGTTTGTTTTTGCTAGGAATTGACACTATTGACAGCTCACTCCACGCTCACTTCACCTAAGTTTTCACGGTGAGATGGTTACAGAATCGCACTGCTGAATCTAAACCGTGCTTTTGCTTCTTCAATGTTATTTTATACTTTTCAACCATGGAGTCTAAATCGCTAACGCTTCCGCCGGTAACTTGTCCGCAGCCCAACATGTCGCGGAGGCCGCGTCAAGCAGGGCCTTTAAATGGCGAGACTTCAAAGGGTTGTCTCACAATAGTCAAGTTTGCGTATAAGTATGACAATGTAACAAATACGTTATACCATTTATTATTATGTATGCGATTTGTATACAGAATGATTTTTTTTTCGGTTCTAAATTTTTACAGGCTATTCTACCCATGAATATGAACAACTTTAACTATGGGACCAACTCTGAAATCACGAAAAAAAATCAGCTGTTTATTTAATCATACATTTTCGTCAAGTAGGTATTGAACTTTTGTATGAAACAGCTGATTTATATTTCGTGATTTCAGAGTTGGTCCCATAGTGAAAATTGTTCATATTCATGGGTAGAACACCCACCAGTATCACCCGATGAAAATTATATGTTAAGAAAATTTTCCGTTTATCCAAAATACAACTGTCATTCCTTGACAGTTGTATTAAATGAGTAGGTATAATGCGTCAAATCGACGTAAGGTGTCAATTTGCTAAATAATTTAATTTCGCTGACTGAAATTATAGCATTTCAAGCCTGCCTGTATGGCTAGGCAGGTAAACATTGTGGAATGTAATAAACGCATTGATTATGGAGCGCCCGCGCATTCTCTGCGTTATGTATGGAGTTGAATGAAACTCCGAAGATGACCATAAATTGCTAGATTCCATTGAACTAAAATATCCTAAGTTGAATGAGTATGCTTAGCAACCAAATGGCAAAACTAATGGGCGAGTGGAAATGTCTAACAAATTCGACTCGCTGTTCCAAATTTCAAGTTGATAGCATTAGTAGTTCTAGAGATATCCAGCTGTGACAGACAGACAGACAGAATCTCACCATAAGGGTTCCGTTTTACCATATGGTACGGAACCCTAAAAAATGGGTCAAAGGATCTCGGTATATAGATTTCAATATATATTTTAAAAGTAGGTCCGGAGTCTGAATTGACAATAGCCTTGCTCCCTATTAAATGGTACTTAAAGATAACTGCTGTCACCGACTTATCTTGCAGAGTAAGCTGAAGTGGCAGTGGGCTGGCCATGTTTGTCGAAGGACAAATGGCCGGTGGACGACCTTAAGGCGAAAGCGCCATGGTAGCCCGCGAAATTCAAATTTTTTTAAGTTTTTTGCAATTTGCTGGTCAGCATTAAGCTGTTGTACGTTGATTAATATATGATTCGCGGCCGTAACAAATATGTATTTACAGAATTATAATCATTAAAGTCATCAACACAACTCTCTAAGACCACGTAAGTCCAAAGAATAACTGTTTCATGAAATCATCATTCTTTGGAGTTACGTGGTCTTAGAGACTTGTGTTGATGACTTTAATGATTACAATTCTGTAAATACATATTTGTTACGGCCGCGAATCATATTTTGATCGACGTACAACTTAATACTGACCAGCAAATTGCAAAAAACGTAAGAAAATTTGAATTTCGCGGGCTACCTTAGCGCTTCCACCTTAAGAACGAAGCGACGCGGTGGCTGGGACAAACTGGATGCGGAAGGCGGAGGACAGGGTGTTTAGCGCAGCCTGGGAGAACCTCATGACCAGCAGTGGACTGCCATAGGTTGAGCTGATTGATATTTATTCATAATAATGATTATCTATATAAATAAAACAAAGTCGGGTTAGTTACAAAGCGTGCCACGAAAGATGAGACTTGACACACCACGTGGTTTGACATGCGCAGTACACGATTTTAGGTATCTTTAGCGGTATGAGGCCCGAGTGCGGGACGGGACCGGACGTCATAGGGGCGGCGGAAAGAGCGCGGGAGGTGGGATCAAGTCTCATCTTTCGTGGCACGCATTGTACCCCATTTATAGCTCAAGAACGGGTAGACCGATTTTTTTTATCTTTGGTTTGTTGGATTTGTCCTCGCTCCGAATAGCAGAATAACTATTAAAACATGGAATAAAGTCACGAAAAAATAAATGAAGATAATTCATTTTCTCATACATTTGTATGGAACGGCTTATTGAATCAGAAACGATACGGAGTTCGCCGGGTCAGCTAGTATTTACATAATATAAGCTAACATTTAAAAAAAAAATTGATGTATATATTGATTGATTGATTGAAACATAACTGACAAAATATGGAAATACAGTACCCGGCGATAAATATTGCACATCGACCTTTACCTTTTTTTTGTATTTTATACAAAGAATAAAAATAATTATCAAAAGAAGCAAATCATAATTGTTTTAACAGCTCCTAATAGATACCGGACTGTTTGTATTTCGTGCGACAGAGATAACGCTCTACGAAGCCGAAATTAGCCGATTGTCTCTTTCCAAAGGTCGATGTGCAATATTTATCGCCGGGTACTGTACTATATGTGCACCTCTACGTAACTTCGAGGAATACAGACGTGTTATTTTTATGTATTTTAAAAGGAAATGTAATTAAATGGGTCAGCAATTATAAAATTTGGCGAGCCACCCAAAAGCAGCATTTAAATAATTTGGTCAGCATACAAAGATTTTGTTTGCAATAAAAAAAATCAGGCAGCAATTCTTGTTCCGCAACTAATTTTGATAATGGTCAAAAATTAAATCATACATAGGCAGCCAACAATAACATGAGTCTGCATAATAAACATTCAGTCCGCAAAATAACTACTTGAGCGGCAAGA
This sequence comes from Luperina testacea, assembly GCA_927399505.1. NCBI lineage: Eukaryota > Metazoa > Arthropoda > Insecta > Lepidoptera > Noctuidae > Luperina > Luperina testacea. The sequence goes on along the minus strand of OV656777.1, from coordinate 4,929,789 downwards.
TTTTGTGGATTAGGCGTGAAAAGGTAACATAATTTTCATTTCATCGAATATTTATTTGCGATAACAACATTTGCGCTGTTGATCAAAATGTATAATGTTCATATGATGTTCCCACCCCGAGGTTCGGTTTTGTTAGGTTACTTTAAACCCTTTTCACAGAAATAGGAGCCCCGCGAAGCGGGGCTCCGTCGACATTGGATGCAAGAGCGAGTGAAGTTCTTTCTTTTCGTAGTCACTCATTTTTGTTCTAATATCAGCACGTTCTCCACTAATAAAAGTTTATATGTGCGTTTGTCGTTATTATTATCGACCACCTTATGCTGTACAAAAATAATTACAGCCATCCAGAATTACATAAATTGCTGATTGATTTTGAAATGTTTGCTGACCATGAGTTGCTGACCAATTAGCTATTTCTGGTCACCGATTATATTTTTCTGCTCACAGAAATAACAATACTATGCTAACCATTTAATTGACACCCTTTTAAAAGCATCAATGTTCTTATCAGAGAGATAACGGTCCCATCCTGAAATAACACTTAAGAAATGAGACTGAAATGTCAACTACTACTTACTCAAAAGTACAGGCAGCAAAAGTGTTAGGTGTAAAGAGATAATAGCGGGAAATGATGACAGGGCATCAACGCGTCAAGCCACAGAGTAGTCTATCTGGTATTGCTAGTCAGACTGCAAATTACGAGAGATGAGCAACTGACATACTGCTATTTTCTATTCATATTTCTGTATAATGTGCACTGTGACTAGATTGTCAGATCACGGTAAAGGTTTTAGCTTGGAGGACCTAAGTGTAATGACCTACTTTTATTTATTTATTACTTCAAGCACATAAATTTACAGAGGCACACTATGCCATAGGCATTTTCTATCAGTCAACCTTTGAGTGATGCAGAGAAACAGTAGAAGGTGTAATCCAAAAAATTGAGGAATAAATATACTGTTGTGCATTAAGGGGCCTACAGGACCTAAACGCAAAAAACGAAAGTTTTAGAAACAGTAAATGTATATGATCGACTACAGTAAACAAAATCAGAAAAATATATGATATTCTTCAGGATACATGCTAGGTAGATACTATGTTGTAAGCATAATACAACTAATTTGATGCGATAGAAAAAAATCATGAAGACATCTCTAAAAACTTTCTTTTTACAATATAAATTATAAATAAAAATCATACTAATACGAGTATACATACAATCTTTCTGATTTTTGTCTGATTATTCTACAAGCAACATACTAAAACACTAGTGTTTTAATTTTTTATTCCAAACAATAGATTTTTGTAATTAAATACTTAATTGCTTCATATTTTGCAACAAATTACCAGCGTGGTGTCATCGCGCTTCTCTTTCATTTCTATGCAGTCCGACAGTGACCGCGCTTTAGGTCATGTAAGCTTAATACACAAAGACTTCGCGTGAGAATACTTATAAAAGGTGTTATTTAACGTAGTGCTAATCTGTAAAAATCTCACCGCGAAAACAGGTTTTCACGCTCGTTCCATCATGGACCTCATCCATCGCTTTCAATCCAGGTGTGATCGAGGTCAATAGCAGGTCCATCATCTGCCTAACCTTTTCCCAGCTATGTTGGGGTCGGCTTCCAGTCTAACCGGATGCAGCTGATTACCAGTATTTTACAGGGAGCGACTGCCTATCTGACCTCCACAACCCAGTTACTGGGTAATATGATACCTACCCTTGGTAAGACTGGTTGTCAGACTTTCGGGCTTTTCGGGAAGATATGACTACGAATTCCTCGAACTAAGAGAAAACACTTAAAATCGATTAAAATAAATCATTTTAGAATGAATCTCATAGTCATCATCTGCCTAGCCTTTTCCCAACTCTGTTGGGGTCGGCTTCCAGTCTAAGCGGATGCAGCTGAATACCAGTATTTAACATGGAGCGACTGCCTGGTTACCCCTCGATATCCCTTGGTAAGACTGGTGGTCAAACTTTCGGGCTTCTGACTACCCGTGACGACTGTCAAAGATCCACAAATGAAAGCCGGGACCAACGGCTTAACGTGCTTTCCGAGGCACGGAGGGGTCTCGGTATGTAAAGATGGTCACCCATCTACAGACCAACCGCGGCAAGCGTAGCTTAACCTGATCGATCTACCTGCGCGGCTGTTATTATTTAGCCACGGACCCCTCTCAAGAGCAGGCGCATTCAGCAAATAAAAAAAAATAGGTGAAATGAACTTGAAGTGGACTGACAGCTCACTTCAAGATCCACCTCACCTAAGATTTCACGGTGAGACTTTTTCAAAATATACCAGCTGAAAACCTGTTAACATTGTAAGTATGTACTCATTATTATGAACAACTTTTACGATGGGACCAAACCTGAAATAGCGAAAAACGTCAGCGGTTCCCTACATTTTGTCGAGTTATGAAAACATTATGCGAGCAGATTTTTTTTTTCCAAAATATTTTGGTCTGTCCTTTTTATTACCCACATCTTGTACTTGGTGTACTCTGTAATACTCCGGGTTGTCTCGCAATTTAGGAAAAGCATATGTCCAGCAATATACTTTAACGACTTACCTCCTAATTTTACGACAACCCCAATAAAAATAACTTTAGCAACTCGACACATATTGTACAGACGCCAGCATATCAAGCTACCCGAAACTGTCAAATTTTCCCAATCAACTTTGAACCTTATGCTTTAGCGATAAAATTGAAAATCTATTAAAGAAATTTGACAGATTGTAGTAGCTTGATGTGCTGGCGTCTGTACTATCATTCGAAGGCCTTCATGTAATCATTACTCCGTACCAAATACTTGAATTTACCAAACTCTACTCATTCTATTAACTCCGTGGGTAAAACATCAAAAAACAATCACAACGTTGACAAAGATATATTGCATTTGTTCGTACGCAACCTTTAGATTGGTATCAAAAACTTGGCAAGTCGAACCAAGGCTGTTCGTACAATTATACCGTATGGGAACTGGATAGAGCGCATAATTGTTTATTGTTCTATTCGTTAAACAATTGGACAGTTGTGAAATAGGAACTGTGGTGACCCTAAAAGATGATTTCGATTTTTTTACCATAAAATTCTGTAATGCGCGGTGGGTGATTGTCCTCACACGTCGAAGCTGATTGCAAAGCTTTAAGGGAGCGATAGTTGACACCATTTACAGCATTTAGTCAAAAATAACATACAAACTTTAACTGGGAAAAAAATAAAAACAGCATGTGTGCAATTCACACGTGGTAGAAGTGAAACCTTCAAAAACACTGCATAATGCTTCCTATCTCATTTTCTCCCACGTTAAATCTTATGAATTTACATGTCTCTTTTTACTGTCGCTTTTTCGTTTCATAAACTTTCAAATCACAACGATGCTAAAGAACATATATCCATCCATCCATCCATCCATCCATCCATCCATCCATCCATCCATCCATCCACGTCCACGTCCACGTCCATGTCCACGTCCACTCCCACGTCCACGTCCACTTCCACGTCCACGTCCACTTCCACGTCCACATCCACACATCTATTAAATGTGATGTCATTTGTACTAATAAATAAAAAACAAAAACACTGTATAATGCTTCCTATCTCATTTTCTCCCACGTTAAATCTTACATACACATATGTCTCTTTTTACTGTTGCTTTTTCGTTTCATAAAATTTCAAATCACAACGATGCTAAAGAAGTTTTCACTTCAAAAAAAGCATACTTCGTCTAAGACATGTATGGCTCAAAATGCTCTAAATGGCATCAACTATCGGGTGATTAACCTTAAACCTTAAGGTATTGTATCCGGCTTCCAAACACACTATATGTATATGAAAATTAGTGCCTCGACGGAACTGCAGCAGGGTGTGAATGTGGAACTATATCGCAAACTATGCTACACCTCATAACCCGCCCTCTGTGTCCCAAGACCTGCAGTTAACACAAACAGCAATACGGTCGTGCCAGCACGCACGACACATTTTGTATACACGAAGAAGAAGTACGCAAGTAGGGAAACAGACTACAGGCAGAGGTATCTACAGTACCCGGTGATAAATATTGCACATCGACCTTTGGAAATTGGTGTATTTTATACAAAGAATAAAAATAATTATCAAAAGAAGCAAATCATAATTGTTTTAACAGCTCCTAATAGATACCGGACTGTTTGTATTTCGTGCGACAGAGATAACGCTCTGCGAAGCCGAAATTAGCCGATTGTCTCTTTCCAAAGGTCGATGTGCAATATTTATCGCTGGGTACTGTACAGCTGTTTTTGAGGGTTCTATACCTCACAAGGAAAACCGGAACCCTTATAAGATCACTTCGTTGTTCGTTTGTCAAGACCCTTTTTTAAAGAACGCGTAGAGTTATCAAGTTGGCTGCAGCAGAGGATTACGCGTTGATCTCCCTGCCACTCTCTATGAGCATGAGCAACATCAAATTTTACAATGCCAGTACAGTACCCGGCGATAAATATTGCACATCGACCGCTGGAAAGAGACAATCGGCTAATTTCGGCTTCGTAGAGCGCTATCTCTGTCGCACGAAATACAAACAGTCCGGTATCTATTCGGAGCTGTTAAAACAATTATGATTTGCTTCTTTTGATAATTATTTTTATTCTTTGTATAAAATGGTTTTGTGTAAAAAGGTCGATGTGCAATATTTATCGCCGGGTACTGTATTTATCTGTTATTAACTACATAATATTATTATCAAGCAAAAACAGTAATCATTTCAAAGTCCTCATTAGTTCTCAGATTACCTTTCCTCTCAAATCTAGCAAGAAACATCCAAAATTCACTAACACGGTACTAACCACAATATAAACGAACCACGTCATAAAAGAATTCAAACATTGATTGAAACTGAATCAACAATTGCAGTTAGAAGACAAATTGATGTTCTGCTAACGGTCGATCATCAATACAAGATAGATGGAGTAATTAATTACACTACCAGCCATTGTACTGGTTGTATATTCATTAGGATTCAATGTTCAGGTGATTCAATGTTCAGGTGATTGTAGTTGAACGTACTCGACCAGGCAGCAAATCTGTGCGAATAGATGTTCAAACAAACACGAAATGGCAGCAAATCTGTGCGGATAGATATTCACTTCAAACCAACACGAAATGTATTGGTTATGTATAAATGTCGATAGCTAAGTTTATGAAAAGAGACAGAGAAAAGTTTGATGGATTGTGTGAAAGGTGATATGGTTATATGTAAGAAGTGAATTCTGAGATGACGGCGAATAGAAAAGAAAGAAAGAAAAATGCGTTTATTGGCATTACAGCAACAAAATACGCCTTAAAATTGTAAACTACAGAAAGCAAAGACTATATCGTCTAATTCTAACACCACGGACGTCAAAAATAGCAACTTCTTTTCAGAAGAGAGAAAAAACTGCATAATGTTTTATAGATACTATAATAATACAAATTTACTATTTGTGTACTTAATTATAGTTCTATTTAATGTAGAAACAGTAACTATTTATTGTCTATGTATCTATGTCTATTATTTTAGAAAAAGTAACATATAATGTCAAAACCGCCAAAAATGACTTACGTGGTGTTAGAACTTCAACGACGATATGCCAAAAGGGCCTCAGCTCAGCTCAGCCTAATGTCACATAAAGGTATATAGAAGAAAAAGACGTGTTATACGATCTTATAAATAGGGATAAGGGCAGGATAAGCTGCTCCAATATCAGATCATTTAAAAAATACAGACTTAGAGAGATTTCGCACTACATCCGATCCGAATCCAAGAAATGCCGTTCCGAAGTGATCATCGTCCTATTTGTATGAGGGTTTGCGCACTAGATCCGAACTCTATCCGTACGAATTTAGAACATTCAAAATTCGGATTAAAGTCGAATCTTTAATTCGGATTCGGATCGGATTTAGTGCGAAACCGCTCTTACAAAATATAGTCTTCTAAGTTCGTCAGGGCTCTATGGGGTACCATTAACCCAACTGCCCCCAAACACACGATTATATAATATGTATAATCGTGTACTTTGGGGGCAATTGGGTTTTTTTCTATGGAACGAGGAACAAGTTGCCGCCATTTGCAAAGATATTCAGGCATATTATGGCAGAAAGGTTTTATAAATAATAAAGTTTACTTAAGACCTTTTATCCAAGAGGATGCCAAGAAAATGATGGAAGAACACTAGGATACACGTGGAAAATATGCTAGTATAGTCTCGTCTAGCTCGATTGCTGTCTTGGGCACTGGACTTGGAAGGTTTGTGTACTGTTATAGGATTAACATAGCATATCCTAGTAGTATAGTCTTGCCTAGCTCGCCGCTCGATTGCAAGATTGCTCGAGTCTTGGACAAGTATACAAACCTTTTTACCTAAACCCTATCAGAACACAACCTTCCTCTTATCTCTGGGTAATGACCCAAGTATACTATGGGTGGTTTAACGCGTTCCTTATCATGTTAATGGCAGATTAACGTGCGTATCTTGATACTCATTTCCTATTGGGTAAGCGCACAATACTTCATGCAAATCCATTACAAGGTTCCGTCTTAATGTAGCCTCATACAAATGATTGGTGTGATAACGTCATAATTATGCTGTGGTACCTGGTGGTTCTGTAAAGATGTCGTGATGCTTATGAGATTTAAATACTTGTTTATGAAGTATGCCGGTTTTGGTTAAAAAACACCTTCCAGGCTTTTGGGCACTATTCCTATTAACAGCGATGCGGACGAATTTTTTGATGCCCTTTGATTATTCCCCTCCTTTTTATATACTTATACTTACATATTATTACAATTATTAAGACTACTCGCTTATTAAATACTACTAATTTAGTATATATTATTACTGTGTGGTACTTTCATAACTACATGCTCCTCACATGATCTGACCAAGATTATGTCTGGACTTTAAAAGAGACTGTGACCTCTGAGTTTGTTTCAGCTTTTCTTCTCAGAGTAGTCAGATAGGAAACGCCGAGCTCATCTAGTTTTAAAAAAAAATATTGACATGTAAAAGTATTTGCACAAACCTACTTACAGAAATGAAATCATTGATATAAACTAAGGCATCTCCCAACTTACAGTGATGAAGAAAGAATTTAGAAAATCTGGACCTTTATTTTCAATTTCAGTCGCGAAAACACGATGACCAATGATGATGACCAATGCAGGTAATTTTCCGTATGACACAAGACCAGTCACGGTATATTGCAATTTCCTTGAGGGTCACTCTTTTGGTCCCAAGCTCACATCCAGCTGAAGGTAATAACGGGCTAATGACCTTCCCATTTGAGTACATACCATAGCATGTACATCAATAACTCTAGGCTACCTTGCGAACACTGTTATTATGTATCAAAACCACTACAATTTCAAGTGACCTCGCAAGTACTAACATAGGTAGTAAATATACGAAAGAATGCCAAAAATCCGCCATCTTTACTCAACCGACCAAATGCCATGTAGTTTCAAGTCAGGAGTCGGCTCGGTTAACGCGCACATGACAAAAGATGTAGGAACCCACATTCAAAGCTTGTTTTGTAACAGCAGCAACAAATTAATAGCTGTAGAAGGTGAACTTTGGAACAGATCTTGTGTGAAGAGAGAGAAGAAAGAGAAAATGGTGTGTGGTCAGCGGGATTGTCCGAAAGGGTTACCGCTGGCCCGGAACATAAAGGGCGAAGGAAGGAACACGGGTGGGTTTTAGTCAGTAAGAGTCTGACACTCCCTTCCGCTCCATCCAGAGCGGGAGGGGTCATTTGATGATTTCCCATCCTCAAAAAAAAAAAAAGATGGTGTGTTTGCCGAGTTCTCATCTGAGATGGGTCCTGATCTTTCTTACGCATAAAACCCTTTGAATGCTTTGGCTATACGCAGTACACAGTAGCTCTCCTTGGAGATTCAAGATACAGTGATACAAAGTCAGTATATTCAAAGGTGATAGGAAGACCAGCGGGGTAATTGCGTAACACTACCAGTAGCAATGGCTTTTATTTTGACAGTTCAACAACATTCATTGCGTTATTTACGTTGTTGAGCAGACCAATTTACGAACATACAAAGCAATGGATTAGCAATAATATCCTTCAAAATGATTCAGATTGTGTTTGAAAGTGTGTTATGCAATTAGGGCGCTGCTGGTGGTATAACTTTAGGATTCAAAATTCTTTTTTCAAAGAATTTATTTCAATGAGGTGGCAGCACTGGCACGTCAGGTCCAGGCATCTGTCAAAGAGCCTATATTTTCTTTAGTCATGACGGAATGATGAACGAATGAATGAATCGAATGATGAACGTCATCATATATTTTATATTGGAAGACCTCTTGTCACAGTGGTGCCAACTGGTGTCGTAAATTTTCACGAAAACCCTCATTGAACCATTTTCCTTCAATCAATCTATGTATGAAAATGAAAAACATACTTCGTCTAAGACATGTATGGCTCAAAATGATCTAAATGGTGTCAACTATCACCCCCATTATGGCTTTGTATCCAGCTTCCAAACATACTATATAATGTGGAGACGAGATCATCATCATCTGCCTAGCCTTTTCCCAACTATGTTGGGGTCGGCTTCCAGTCTAACCGGATGCAGCTGAATACCAGTATTTTACATGGAGCGACTGCCTATCTGACCTCCAACCGATGTATATATAGGTATATAATTTCTATATTCCTTTTCTCTTGAAAACTCTATTCATTGCTTTACTTGTGTTCTTCTTAAATTTTTGTGTAATCTTTTGAGTTGAACTGGACCTTTTGCAATATCCCTTGTTACTTTGTAATATCAGCGTAATCCCAATCTAGGTCCAGGCGTGTGGCCGAGGTCGCATCATGGCTTAGCGCGTGCCCTAACAACCAATTTAACTCTGCCATTAAAACAATCCAATACCACCTCTATGGTATCCAACATAAGAGCTTATACGACTGCTATCACTGCTTAGCTCTTGGAATTGGACAACGATAAATCTGCAGTTAGTGTAAGCGAGAATCGAGCTTGGAGTAGAGGTAATAAAGGTGTGCCTAAGTGCAACATTATTCTAGATCTTTACACCTATCGGGTTACGCGCCCCGACTTCCTCGTTGCCAAGCGAGTAGGATCGCCATTTGTTGTGATTATACGGGACTGTTTCACAAAACAAGTTTAATTGCAATCATTATGTATTGTGTATGTTCCGTTGAGTACAAAATGAGCTTTGGCCATGGTTTTAGAGAATAATGTAATATTGTATAACGTGGGTGGCTTTAAAAGCAGGTCATCATCTGCCTAGCGTTTTCCCAACTATGTTGGGGTCGGCTTCCAGTGTAACAGGATGCAGCTGAATACCAGTATTTTACATGGAGCGACTGCCTATCTGACCTCCACAACCCAGTTACTGGGTAATACGATACCCCTTGGTAAGACTGGTTATCAGACTTTCGGGCTTCTGACTACCCGTAACAACTGTCAAAGATCCACGAATGACAGCCGGGACCAACAGCTTAACGTGCTTTCCGAGGCACGGAGGGGTCTCGGTATGTAAAGATGGTCACCCATCCACAGACCAACCGCGGCAAGCGAAGCTTAACCTGATAGATCGAACTGTGCGGCTGTTATCATTTAGCCACGGGCCCCTTTAAAAGCAGTTGAAAGGTTTTATTATAAGAACTAGCTTCTACCCGCGACTTCGCGTGAAATTCCTTGTTCCCCCGACACCCCGTCGCATCGCATCGCCTGATATTAATTCGTTTTCGCTTAGAATTCCTTCTGAATCTTTTCTCTAGCGATAGCGTGATGTTTCTTTTACAAGGCTATTAAAGCACCCATATTCAGAATAATGTTTGAATTGCAAGTACGAGTACTTACTCTTCTTTATTTTATTTTTATATAACTTAATTTTAATTCATAACCCAAGCGAAACCATCCCCTATCTTATTTTTTATAGGAGTGTATTGTATTCTTTTTGAGTGACATAAATTTATCTTAAATCATAAACCGTATCCATACTAATATTATAAATTCGAAAGTAACTCTGTCTGTATATAGCCTTTTCGCGCCTAAACCACTAAACGGATTTCGATAAAATTTGGCAGAGAGATAGATTGCATCCCGGGGAAGGACATAGGATAGTTTTTATCCCGATATATGTACCTACGGGGTCGACACTTATGCGGGTGAAACTGCGGGGCACTGCTATAGTATTTAATCCATAGTAACAGGTTGCATCGATGTCCCTCCCACTCGGTATAGATATCGAATAGAATATCTTTCTCCAAAAATTCAACAATTCACGAACTCCATAGTTTATCCCACAAATCTAGTAATTCATACCCTCCCAGCAAAAGCCACTAACATTTCTCCCATTCCTGGTCATAAAAGCGTTATACAGAAAACTTACTAACACCTCAACTTGTTACATTGTTGCTGAATGACGCACGAATGCACTTGCCTGAATCCCTCCCATAAAAGCAGCCCTCTACCTACGAAGAGAGCTTGATTATGAACCTCATTTTACCTCTTGTAAAGACATTGTTGTAGATGGTGATTGGAGGTAAGCTGTCATTCTGTGTGGGTTTTAATCGTTCGTTGGTTAGTGAGACGCAATTGATGAATCTGCTCACACTACAAGGCATCAATCCATACAATGTACCTACTTATCCATCCGAAAGAAACTCCACCTGTATGTTACCTTTTCACGTCGAAACCACTGAAAGTATTTCGATAAAATTGGCAAGGAGACAGATGGCTTCCTGGGGAAGGACTTAGGTAGGCTATTTTTTGTCCCGGTAGCACTTTCCCGTGAGATAATTTCCGACATCTACGCGGGCGCAGCCACGGGCAGAAGCTAGTTTAGATATAAACGTTAACTTCTTTTGCTTACTCTATGCAATAACTTTGTAGTTAACAGTTTTGTAGTTATTCTTATTCTTACATAGTGTAAAACAAAGTTGCCGAGATGTCTGTATGCGCAAACTTCCGAATTACTGCACCAAATTGGATAATTATTTTTTTATTGTGGTCGGTATTGCCAGGACGAATGTTTGTATGTAAGAAAATTTCGGAAATACGAATAAAAAATTGCACCCGTGCGACACTGGGGCGGGCCGCTAGTTATTAATAAAATTGTAAGAAAATCGATCCAAGTGGACACTGTTGGAAATGCTATCCTTGGACTTATCTCTGAAGACTAACAAGATAATACTACAGACATCAAGTTAGTTGAAGAAATCCTGATGGTGATAGTCCATTTCAGGGCACTGTTTGGCGCTAGACATCAATTATTTCCATTCCGTGACGCTGCGCACGATTTGTCGCAGTTAACTGTTTTACATGCGCTTCTTCGAATCCCATCTTTACAACAGCCTAATTACGAAACACATGCGAACACAATACCTTTCATTTTGTCAATAATTCAAGAACATTCCTCGGCTGAATTGACTAATCTTCCGTCCTGCAAATCGCTTCTCCTAACTGTGGAAGTTTATCCAATGCCTTTAAATATTACTAAGGAAATGCTCAATGAAAAGCCTTCTTTTGTTTTCGATAGTAATGGAGATTTCAATTTCACGGGTATGTAGTCCGAAGCCCCAAAGTCGGACCACCAGTCTTACCAAAGAGTTATCGTGCTACCCAGTACAGTACCCGGCGATAAATATTGCACATCGACCTTTGGAAATTGGTGTATTTTATACAAAGAATAAAAATAATTATCAAAAGAAGCAAATCATAATTGTTTTAACAGCTCCTAATAGATACCGGACTGTTTGTATTTCGTGCGACAGAGATAACGCTCTACGAAGCCGAAATTAGCCGATTGTCTCTTTCCAAAGGTCGATGTGCAATATTTATCGCCGGGTACTGTAACTGGTTATGAAGGTCAGACAAGCAGTCGTTCCATGTAAAATACATGTATCCAGATGCGTCTGCGGGGTAATTGTGTAACTTGCTATCGGTAGCAATGGCTTCCAGTTTGATAGTTCAAGAACATGCATTGCCGTATTTTCGTTGTTGAGCGGACAAATTTTTCGAACATATTATTAAACAATCGATTAGCAATATCCTCCTAAATGTTGCAGATTGTAATTAAAAATGTGTTACGCTATTATGGTGCTGGTTAAACTCGAAGTAGACCCCAACATAGTTGGGAAAATGCTCAGCAGATGAAAACGAGTAATGAAAACATCTAGAAAAAGAAATTAGTGGCCTTCCTAATAGATAAATATTATTATTCGATTAATGATTTTTAATGGACACATTTTTTTAATCAGCAATGTATAAATTTTATAATAAACATGTATAATTAATATTATTTTGAACACATGTTCAAAATAATATTAACCTAATAACCTACATAAATTTTTTTATTTAATTCTAAAGTATGTAACACTTTAATTTGACATTTTCAATATTTATTATTATTAATGTGTGTACATAATTGTAATAATTTTATTGTAACTGTGACATGTTATTTTAATTTGTAATTTTATTTTTAGATAGCTTCATAACAATTTTTATAAATGTTGCGTGCCTATTTCCAGGCAGTACATGTACATGGCTCACTCCTATCTACTCCACCTGTATTTTAATGTACCTACATTTGTTGCGAATAAATGATTTGATTGATTGATTGATACATATACTGAAAATTTATGACGACATGTAAGTCAAACTCGCGTAACATATTAACACTAATGTCCATTTATTATTCAGAGCTCAGATCACGATTGTGCTAATCCATCGCCTACGGACACTATTAACCCATTTCTACGAAATTTTACAACTACGTGGGAAGAGGTAAGATATATTATGTCTATTATTTTCTTCGGCCCAGAGCAGAATCGAGGTTTAACATTGAGATAGGACCGATATATTATGACATACTAGCAGTGTCCCGCGGTTTCACCAGCATAAGTGTCGATAAAAAAAAGTGTGTCAAAAAAGTATCTCTGTTAATCTGATGTATATATAAGCTATATTAGGAGTTAAAACTAGTAAAAACTACGAAACGGATTTTGATGAAACTTTACAGTAGTAAAGTTTCATCAAAATCCGTTCATTAGTTTTTGCGTGAAAGAGTAACAAACATCCATACATCCATTCTCACAAACTTTCGCGTTTATAATATTAAATTAAACAAATTACTTAGAATTGTGATGTCTACAGCTGAGTGGGTAAAAATGTCAATGATATGACGTTAAAGGAAGTGATCAAAGTAGGGGTTTGCTATATGAACCATATTTGAACGAATTGCTTATACAAATAACAATGTTCAATGCAAACGTAATTTTCGTGAAACGATTTAAAGTTACTATCAATCATATTTTCTAATCAACCCCAAACATAGAAGACTACAGCCAAGCAAACTGTGTGGATGATAAAGAAAAAAATTTGGATAGAAAACTTAAAAAAAATAATATTGACCATGAGAGCTTTAAATGGTAGTCGAGTTACTTATACAATTTATAACTCAAGAACGGCTGCACCGATTTTTACGATCTTTGATTTGTTGGATTTGTCTCCGCCCTGAATAGTAGAATAACTATTAAACAATGGGAAAAATTCAAGAAAAAAAATTAAGATAGGTCATTTTACTCATACATTTTGTAACGAACGGATTTTTGATGATGTCACGAGAACGGATTGACTGATTTCGATAATGATTCTAAGGCGGTAGTCAGCGGGATTGTCCGAAAGGCTTACCGCTGGCTCGGAACATAAAGGGCTAAGGAAGGAACACGGGTGGGTTTTAGTCAGTAAGAGTCTGACACTCCCTTCCGCTCCACCCAGAGCGGGAGGGGTCATCTGATGATTTCACATCCTAAAAAAAAAAAATAGGCGGTATGAAGTTCCGGGTCAGCTAATAATTTCTAAAGACAGGTGCTGCGGAAACGACGCAATGGCAAGAATGACTCGCTTTGCCCTCAATGTCCACAACGACAAGACATATCACACCATTCACCAACCCCAACATCGATAGCCGTAACAATTTAGGAACAAAAGCCATGTCCAACATTGTACGATTATTATCCGATATTGTGTAGTCATCCTACACAAAATTAAAACGAATCACCAACTTTAAGTGTCGAGTCAAGTGTAATGCTGAAACATTACCAATAAAATATGTACATGCAATATTACGAGCGTAAAATTTGCCTTATAAGTGAAATGACCTCATGAGATATTCTTTGAAGAATGAAACAATACTGGTACCATATGGGTTGACATATGTTTATGGTATATGGGATGGTGGAGAGGTATTTCTTATTCTTAAGCCAAAACAAAAGAAGGACAAGATAGGTCAAACACTCGGACAAGATGGACAGAAGACAGGGGAGAGAGGCGTAAAATGGAGGAGCTACGTATATGCCCAGTAAGCTGTTAAAGGCTGCAGAAAAGAATAATGGAGTAGAGTTAGATGATAGTACCAGCGAGTTAATTGCATAAGACACTAACAGTAGCGATAGCTTTCATTCTGACAGTACAACAACTTTTATTGCGTTATTTACGTTGTTGAGCAGACAATTTTTTCGAAAATATAAATCAATGGATGAGCAATATTCTTCAAAATTATTCAGATTGAGATTAATAGTGTTTTACGCAATTAGGATGCTGGTTTTGCCACCTGAGATTAAGCTGAGCAGGGTGTTTTTGCAGAAGCATGTTATTTCTCTAAGACTTAAGACATGGATGAGACTCGCATATACCAGGGAAGCATGTTACAAAAGGGAGTAAGCCTATACTCAGCTGTGTGTGGAACAAGGCTGCCAATAATGACGATGATGATGTCATTTCTTGTAATTATGAGTGTTTTTATTGTTTTTATTTGTTCATCACCTGCCTAGCCTTTTCCCAGATGCTGCTACTGAGAAATTCCTAATGGAAAAACCCAATATCACTTTGCCCGAGCTGGGACTCGAACCCAGGACCTCATTCTCAGCAGGGCTGTAGAGCTTGCGACCACTAGACCAATGAGGTCAATGTAATCAATTGATCATTACACGCGTCTGGTCGTTATTGAAGCTAAATGTAATTGGATTGAGAGCTGACCCCAATATTACATCACATTATGTGCGTACAGTACAATAACGCAATCAGGGTGCTTTTGGGGTTGCCGTGGCGATGTAGCGCGTCAGGGATGTTCGCGGAAGCGTGCGTCGACGGGTTCGCCGCAATCATGCGGAAGCGATGCGCTTCCATGATGACGCGCTTGCGCTCCTCCTCCAATGGCATCCTGAATGTGTTTTCAGACCGGTGGGACTCTCCTCTCCTACGAAGGTGGGTAAGTGTTCAGACACACTTATCCAAATAAACTGGTGTGCCATTGAACGAACAGTTCATTGTCATTCAAGTTGTTTAATTGTAAATTTAATTGTATACTAATATTAGGCTAAGTTATACTACTACTAACATAATATGGATTTGTAATTCTGAAACAAAATATTTGAATTTGAATTGCCGAAAATATTTGGAGTTATGATGATAAAGAAGAAAATGATGATGGTGATATCGATGATCAGTGGTGCGAGATAAAGTCTTCTCCTCAAATGTCAATTGAACATAGTGAACAGTAATCAGATACTGATATAGTGAGTGGGTATCAGTATATTTTTATCTTGGTATAGTATACTTGTAGCTGCAGAAAAGAAAGAAAAAAATGCACTGAATTATCGCATGTTTTTGGTAAATTTGTTAAGAGTATGTAGCACGGAACGACCAGGGAAGCATGGTACAAAAGCGAGGACGCTTATATTCAGCAGTGGATGGAACAAGGCTGCCAATATAATAGAATAGAATACTCTTTACTCTTTTTTCTTTCTTTTTTTTCTCTTTTTTTTTCTTCTTTCTTCCTTTTTTCTTTTTTTTTCTTTTCTCTTTTGCCAATTATGATGAAGACTATGTAGCGAGGAGGTGGCAAGTTATGTAGAAATTGTCGCAAGACAATGTTTAACGTTACTCAATATCTGTAACTGCAAATAGAGCATTATACTCAATACATCATCACTATCAAGAATTCACAAACAAAAAACAATACATGAATCTCTATCAAATTACCTGCCTCCAGTAGCCATTGCACACAACGTGAGAGAATCAAGTAACCATACCCATCGACAAATTATAGACTGCCAATTTAGACATAGATTAGATAACCAGGGTTGGCACTATTTTTCCAAAAAAAAAACTGGATTTAAATGGTGTTGGAGAAAGTGAATGAAAAAAAAAATAGTTTTGAATTATTAGATACGTAATATTTTTATACTTTTGCAGAACTTGAAACCTTACGAAATCACTCAAATTGAAAATCAATATTAAATTTCAAAAGCGAGGCTCATTTTCTATTAATTTATTTAACGGTTTGGTAGTCAAAACAAATATTTTACATACTTTATTATTATTCAACAATGAATTGGTATTCAAGAGAAAAATAAAGTATCAAAATGAAACTACTACTAATAGTAAAAATACCAACCCAACCAACGCCAACTAAGGTTGGCAACACAAATACACATACTTGAGATTGGCAACCCTACCCTATAGTTAATAAAAATTCTTACGTGGCATGTGAACTGCCCTGATAAACTCCTCTTTATCCCACGACCTCTTTGTTTTCATCTTTTTGCTTCATAGTTAACGAAGACGAGAGTGGGTGGGTATGCGCATCTATAATTTTTTGGTGGTGTAATCAACTTGTTTCCTGATGTTATGACATTAATTGGGGCAGTTTTTATAGGCCTATTCAATGCTTGATTCGCTGGCTTGAATTGAAGATCAAAAGTTTGCTTATGTTCAATGTTTTCATCTATACTTGTATTACAAATAGGCAAAATTGTGAGTTTGATGTAGGGCCCGTAACCTTCGGAACTACTGATTCGATTCCGAAAATTGTGTCACTAATGAGAATCCACAGTAATGCCGAGTGTCATAGGATATATTATTTATTTATTCAATATTATGTTAAAACGAGAAATTTCTCGCGGGCGAAGTCACGTATTCCCTCCATTTCTTTTTGTTTATTATATTTTTACAAAAAGCTTACAGACTAATACTAATAACACACTTAAAAATCATTCGTAGGCAGGAAAATTTGCTAATTACAAGGTTCCACATATAATACAAGCTTCCACATAAAAAATGTTCGCATAACTCGTCGAAATGTAGGGAACAGCTGATTTTTTTTTTCGCGATTGCAGATTTGGTCCCTTAGGAGAAGTTGTTCATACTGATGAGTACAATCTCCCATTTCGGTTTGTCGCATGTTTTCAATTTCAACCTGTATAATTTATTATTGTTATCATCAATTTGGTTAGCCATACAATGTGTGTGTGTACATAAATGTGTGAGTTATAAACGAATATAAATATTTAAACACACGCTAATATGCACGGTAAATATAACGTCAGGTAGCTAAGCATTAATGTCAACAATGTCCAAATATTTAGCAGTCGCTTGGGAAATCAGTTTTTTGACGCGGATCCGTTAACTTACATTACTAGAAAGCATACTCGTATCTTTGTTTTAAAAATTGACTTTTTGGGAACAGGTTGATATAGTGGGTCATCTCAAGGTGTTACGTAGGCGACTCTTTCAATATTAATATTGAAATAAAGCTGGTTTACAAGAATTAGGAATTCTTCAGGTTGTATTTTTGGGGTAGCTATGTAAATGGAGCGCCCATCATAACTCTTGAAAAGGACATGATTCTCTAGGGAGAGTCAAGGTGTCTGAAATTTCTTCTAGAAAATAAACCATAAACTGTCATAAACACTGAGGAGCTCCGACATCCGGGTGAAACTAAAATTCACTAGATACTCTAGTATCTAGTGAATTTTAGTTCAGAAAATCACAGATACTAAATGCTAAACGTGTGGAAGATCGAAATGAACGTGAAGGAAACATCCAGGTGGAGTTAAAACAAGCAGAACAGGCACAGTCATGGGTACGTGCATCCAGAAAGGAAGAAATTTTGCTTGAACAAATTGTTTCGGAAGCCCCTTTAGCAATGTCCAAGTCAAAAGTGATCCTACGTCGTGCCCTTACTAAATCTAATAAATCACTACTGTGGCTAGCCCAACAAAAACTGCGTCCAGCATATAAATATGTCTGGTTCCAGGATGGAAAGGTGCTACTACGTAAAGAAGACAAAGATAAGCCTACAGTCGTTAGGAGCGAAATGGACATCGATCGGCTTTCGACCACAACGCAGGCAGGACGCCAAAACCTGTATCGGTAATAGTTTTAACATAAGTTATCCCGGATCTCTCTCCCGATCACCAAGAATTATTAGACTGTGCAAACATTAATGTTTTTAGCAAGCTTATACCTTCTATTAGTAAAATTAATCTGAGTATTGTTCACATAAATATCAGATCCATAATTAAAAACTTTGGTTGTGTAGCGCAATTAATTGGCTCATCTAACGTAACTATAGATGTCTTAATCTTAACAGAAGTTAATATAAATGAAAACACTGTTCATATGTACAACATCGATGGCTATGAAATGCACAGTAAGTTGCGTAAAAACAGAAAAGGCGGTGGAATAATTATTTATGCCAGAGATGGCTACGTATTCACACCAATGAATCACTCGTTAATACACTGTGAATGTATTATTGGTCAAATCACTACACCTCACAACTATCACGCATATATCTGTGCAATTTATAGACCACCAAGCGAAAGTAAACATCTATTCGTAAAGGAAATAAGCAGTATCTTATCCAATTCTTCTGTTAAATCATACGACACTTATTTGCTAGGAGACGTAAACATAGACCTAAAGACATACGACACCATTCGTGAATACTACGTAAGTAGCATGTCCGAGTGTGGTCTAACGAGCGCAATATCTGACTACACAAGAATTGAAACTCGCGGAAATAACACTACACGTAGCTGTATAGATCACATTTTTATAAGAACGCGCTCGTTAGATCTGTACTCGGCCGCACTCGGAACTGTAATGGCTGATCACCGCATGTTAATACTGTCGTGCGTAGGGCTAGACTCAACACGAATACAGGTTGATACAAAAACAATACAACAAATTGATAATGTTAAAATTAAATCATTACTTAGCAACTTAAAATGGTGCGATATAGATGATATAGAGTGTCCAAACACAATTTACGACTACATAAAAAATCAATTTCATAAATGTTACGAGGAATCAAAATATATCAGAAAAATTAATAAAAACAGTAAAAGAAACAAACAACCATGGATAAATAATAAAATTAATAACATGTGTAAAAAAAAGGACTTATTATTTATAAAATGGAAAAATGATTCAACGAATAAAATACTGCGATTGGAATATAATAAAGTAAGAAACAGAACTCATAAAATCATCGAAAAATCTAGAAATAGACATTATTTGGAGGAAATAAATAATAATAAAATAAACCCGAGAAAGCTATGGCAAATACTAAATACGTTGTCTGGTCGCAACAAAAAGTCGGTTGATGAAGTCATCTTGAAAGCCTTCAAAAACAATAATGTAGAAATAAAAACAATAGCCGATAAGTTTGCCACAGAATTCAGAAATAGCGTTAAGAAGATCTTGCCTAAATGTAACCGTCGTCTATTGAACGAATCAGAGTATATGTTTCCCCATAACACATCAATGCACTTCAGAAAAGCTACAAATAACAGTGTTAGTAAGCTAATTAAAAACCTTAATACAAATAAAGCTCCAGGAGTAGACAACATTAGATGTATTGACATAAAATCCATATGTGACAAGATGATAGGCTCTATTGTCAAGTTGATCAATTCTAGTGTCAAAAAAGGAAAATACCACGAAGTATTAAAAACTGGTATAGTGCGCCCAATACATAAAAAAGGCAGTTTTGATGACTATGGAAATTATAGACCGATCACTATTTTACCTGTTATCGACAAAATAGTAGAAAAATATGTGTGTAACCAGATACAAGACTTTTATGTAAAAAATGACGTGTTGTCCAGCACACAATATGGTTTTCAACCCAATAAGTCCACCTCACAACTGTTATCTAAATTCACGGATGAGGTTAACGAATCTCTTAATGATAAATGTAATGTAATTTTGCTATTTATTGACTTCAGCAAGGCGTTCGATACGCTTAGACACGACACGCTGCTGACAAAATTAGATAATTCTGGAGTTCGAGGACCAATACTCAAATGGTGTGAGGACTACCTTAAAAACCGTAAATACAATGTCAAGATATGTAATGAAACCAGTGACGCCATTTTAGTCACTGAAGGAACAGCCCAAGGCTCAGTACTTGGACCCTTACACTATCTGACATATGTAAACGACATGGAACATGTGGTTAATCACTGTTCCGTCTATCAATATGCAGATGACACATGCCTTGTAGCTACCCACAGAGACGTAAAAGTAGCGGCTCAATGGTTACAAGAAGATTTTACTCAAATTTCCAAATGGGCACATGATGCTGGACTGGTTCTTAACGCAAGTAAGACCAAAATCATTCATGTCCACTCAAGCCATCTAAAGCACATTACTTCTTTTGAGATTATCGCACACAGTCACAGTTGTCTTCACTCCACTATGTCAGGTGCATGTCGATGTGAGCCAATTGATCAAGTAACGCACCACACCTACCTTGGATTGGTCGTAGACAATCGTTTTAGCTGGACTTTTCACGTGGACTCAGTCTGTGACAAGTTGCGAGCTGTACTGGCAAAGTTTTACATTTTGAAACCTAAAGTTCCGTTCAAAATCCTGCTCAACATGTACATTGCTTTAGCGGAATCAATTATAGCATACGGAATCACGAGTTATGGGCGAACATTTAAATCATATACTGAACGAATTTCCAAACTGCAAGTCAGACTTTTAAAACTCATCGTACCCAAAAAAATAAAACACCAATATAAAGATAACGTCATTGAACTATTTAAGTATTGTAAAGTTTTGCCAGTACAGACTAGACTCAACATGGCCCTCTTGATTGAACAATTTAATAATAAAAGCATTCAAGTACCAATATCACATAAAATTAACACAAGAAGTATCACCAATAATAAACTAATAGTACCTCAGGTTAGAAATTATTATGGCAGGCGAACAGTAAAATTTTTAATACCCAAAATAATCAATGAAATACCAAAATCTATAAAAAACGAAATAAACTCGAAAAACTATAAGCAAAAATACAAAAAATATTATTACAACTACATAACTAACTTAGTCTAATAAAATAACTTATGAATCTAAAACACGAATAAAAAAAAATAAAAAGCGTAGCAACCTGTATAGCAATACGGTCTTGTAATGAGTGGCCCAGTAGCGAGCAAAACAAAACGTTGCCTACATAATTGACTCACTTACTGATAGATGTTTACGGACTAGATAAATACGTATTTATGTATTATATTATTCGTGTACCCACATTATTTGCACATAAAGAAATGGTGTGGGTACATGAATGATTTAATATTATGATGTATAGTAAGTAAATTTAAGTTATCCAACGCTAAGGAGTGTTCTTATAGCGAATGTGAGTACCAATACAAACCATTTCTGGTTTAATGGTACAAAAAAAAAACATAAACCTGTATTGAAGATATAAATAAATAAATATAAAAAAAAAAAAAAAAAAATCTAGTGAATTTTAGTTTCACCCGGATAGGATTGGTTCTAACCAATCCTACTAGATCCTAAATCTGTCACAACGCACACGTCACAGGATGTCAGCAATGTTATCCTTTTACGATTCTGCCAAAGTGGTCTTTTTAGACCCCCAGAACTGTGTTTTGAATTCAGCTTTGTTTACTTCCTTACATTTTCAAGAACCCTTGATACCATTCAAATCCAGGTCACCAAAACAAACTCGTCTGCTCACACTAAACTACAGCTGAGCTAAAACAATGCTAGTATCATACCAGTAGGTACGGGTTAAAGTACGTGCGGGGTGCCGCCACAGTTTCCACGATATTGCACAACAATGCCACGAAAGTGATGCTTGTTATGAGCACCATTTAATGTTTACTAAGTATATCACGGTTGCGTAAGTCGCCGTCAAGTAATTAATTACTTTCTTAGTAGCACTGAGTAGTTCGGGAGTTTTTAAGTTTCATGATATGTGAGAGGAAAGTGTGGCAGAAACGAAAGGAGGCTTAAGTATACAGGGTGTTTGGAAGCTGAGTGCAAAGCTTTAAGGGGGAAGCGCTAAGGTAGCCCGCGAAATTCAAATTTTCTTACGCTTTTTGCAATTTGCTGGTCAGTATTAAGTTGTACGTTGATCAAAGTATGATTTGCGGTCGTAAGAAATATGTATTTACAGAATCATAATCATTAGAATCAGTAATACAACTTGTTAGGTTAGTATAATCCCAAAATGTCAAAATTTCATGAAATAGTCATTCTTTGGGATTACTTGGTCTTAGAGAGTTGTGTTGATGACTATGAACGTAAAAAAATTGAATTTCGCGGGCTACCCACGCACTTTCGCCTTAAGGGAGTGATAGTTGTCACCATATACAGCATTTTGAGCCATACATGTCTGTCTGTATGTTACCTTTTCATGCCTAAACCGCTGAACCGATTTCGATAAAATTTAGCAGAGAGATAGATTGCATCCCGGGGAAGGACATAGGATAGTTTTTATCGACCTACCTCTCGGGCGAAGCCGCGGACGGAATCTAGTCAACCTATAATGTTTCCACTGCTGGAAAATAGGCCGTTATCCACCACGCAGACGCACGCACGCGGATTAGTAGATGTCACATGTCTTCCATTTTTTGGTTCTAGGACATGCCACTTTCCTCACGATGTTTTCCTTCACAGTTTTGAGAGCAGTACTGATTATTAAATTATTTTTAGAACCAAAGCACCAGAATCTATTAAATATATTATCGACTAACAAAACTCGTGTTTCAAAATCTCCAGTTTACACAACTCAAAAAGGCTTTAAAAATTTTAACAGTTTAATTGGCAAAAAACTCAATTCAATTACCATATTCAAAACAGTAGCGGTATATACAAGAATATTTAATGAAACAATATCAAAATACTTTGTATCATGCATGAGTCAGATGTAATAATGATAAGTGAAGACTGAACAAGTTTACACAAAATAAAGTGGTCAATAATATACCTTCAATCTCTCGTAAAAATACTGTAACGATGCTACCACAGAGTGCAGCGATGAAGTATGTAAACAGAAGACATATTTATGTTATGTTAACGTACAACCCGATTCATACTTTATGGCGATGGCGGCACGGAACATGAGACGAGTCGCTAAGCAGTAACAAATTCACGTGTCAGCGGGGGTGAGGGGTGAGGTACTGCGCAGTGAGTAGCACACTTCAGAGGCCATAAAGTTAAGGCCATAAAGTTTAAATCGGGCTGTACCTAAGTTGGCCTTGCTTGATATGACTTTTGTTGCTCGTAGCTAAGTATGTAATAACAGACATACGGGTCGATCGAAAGTTAAGCAACTTTTGCCGCGGTCGGTGTGGATGGGATCCATTACATACGAGATCCTTCCGTGTCTCGGAAAGCACGTTAAGCCGTTGATCCGGGCTGTCATTCATAGTTCTTTGACAGTAGTTACGGGTAGTCAGAAGCCCCAAAGTCTGACCAGAGGGGCAATTCTACTAATTTTAACAACGTTCATAGTCTGATCTCAGTCTCAATCTGTCAAAAAATACTTCAAATTTCCCTACATTTTGACAAGTTTTTGACATTTCTTTGTCGCTGAGATGAGACTGCGACTAGATTTTGAACGTTTTAAATTACGAGAATTGGCCTTCAGGTGTCTTATTAAAAAGTATCTTGTTATCCAGTAACTGGGTTGTGTTGTGGAGGTCAGATAGTCAGTAGCCCCATGTAAAATACTGGTATTCAGCTGCATCCGGATAGACTGGAAGCCGACCCAGGAAGGCTAGGTAGATTTATTTGAACATTTGCCTTGCTAAGGTGTTGTTTCTTGCTAAATCTCTACCTTTTACAATAAAATAATGTAAATTTACTTCTCATAATGTAAATGTAGCTCACTTACTAAATTAAATGCAAAATGGCCTGTTCAAGAGAACAGCGTAGCCATAAGCTCGATATTTCAATATGGTTTAAACTTTTAAATTGACATTTATCAAAATTAGGTAGATATTTATTAAAACCATCTAAAACTGTTTCGACAATATCCAATTTAAAACCTTAATTCCAAGGCAGCCGACAATCAAAGCTTCCGTCTCCGTTATACAAACCAAAAAATATGTCAAGGAATTTATAACCACAGCATGCACTTCGGTTCAATACGGTACAGTAAGCGAGCAAAATTTACAAATAATACAGCTACAGTGTCGTCATTTCCTGGCTTAACGTAGGACACAAATGTCGAGACTTCAAATCGGGTCGTATTTTACCTCGTTTTATTATCGTTGTCCACCATGTTGTGAATTTGTGACTGGCCAGTAATATTTTGTAATGGGTATAAAATCGGTTTTATCTCACAAACGTCTCGACATTTTTACTCCGCTCGGCGCATTCCCGGAGATTACGCGCGCAGATTTTATTTTTTAATTTATTTTATGTTATAAATTGTTGGGATCAACATTCGGAGTTGGATTGTGGGTGAAGAAATATTTAATTATCATTATCATGAATTTCAACGCAGTGGGGTCCAGAATCATGTACTGAATCCAGGTAGATGTTCCTTCCACCCTGTATACTACCACTGGTTCAGGACAAAGAAATAGAAACAAATTAAATTCAATTATTTTGTCGGTATAGAACACGGTGATATACGTAGACGCTCAATAATTCCATCAACAATTCCCTAGCCTTTGGTCTTTGCAGTATCCAAAATGCTTGTCAGTGATAGCTTCTCTATTACCAAACTGCGTTTTACGTTTGGTAGTAATATGCAATTCCATGGAGAGTAGGTATACTGGTAACGCAAAGACGCAAAGTTTTAAGTTGATATCTAAGACGATAGATTTTGGGTATAGGATTAGGATCATAATTATATAAAGGGTTATCAAAAGCACTTTCTATAAACCGCTAATAAATATTTTTCGGTTTACGACCGCAGTTGACATTTAAAGATGGCTCAAGTTGTTATAAATTACTTACTGGGTCAACGCCTACGAACAATTTCGCATTATACTCCTACATAACCTAATATTGCTAATTTCAGAACATTGTGGAAAATCCCTTGATTAAAACCCACTCTTACAACGTTAAACTTATAGAGGTATGAGAAACTGGGTGTAAAGTTCACTCATCCTCCACAGAAACGGGAAGATCCTCCGACTACACACGTGTGTCTGGCGGGCAACTGCCCGACGATTGTTTTTATTTTTAATGGCATCTCGCATTTTAACCTCGGTCTTATAAAACTTAAAAATTAAGCGACTACACGCTAAGGGAACCTCTTGTAGGGTACGGACCTCGGCTTAGGGCGTCGCTGGGGGAGGGCAGCAAGGGACAGGCTGGACCCGATTATCCCAACAATTGATGTCGGGTCGGCAGAAATTGGTGCCGGTGTATAATGTGGTATTTACTCTAGCACGGTCGTCTTCACAAAGAGCACGCAGATAGGTACGGAAACAGATATTACTATTAGATTATACTAAGACTAAAGATGACTTGGCAATAGAATGTTACCGACTAAAACCCCCCTAATCTCTCCGGTCAAGCACCTAAAAAGGAAGTGAAGCTACATTCTTACAGTATAACCGTACTAAGACAACATGCGATAATAAAAAATGCTCATAAGTACAGTAATTTCGCGCAATCATGTTACATAGAGGTCAGAGTAAGCACGAGTTCAAGTCTTGTTGGAGATGGGTATGTGATTTTCTGTTAGTGCGAGATGTATCGTTAGTATCGTTATTGAAACTACCTCCTAGCATTGCATGCGCTCCCAGTACCTTGTAATGATTTTGTGGCAACGGTTGTTCGTATTTGGTTTAGATTACTGTTAATTTTTTAGATTAGTTACGTATTACATTTCTGTACAAATGCGTGGTGGTCAAATAATTATTTATTAATACGATTATTTTTGGAAACATTACAAAATTCGTATTGTAATGCAATTGAATTCAAAGATTGCTAATAAATTAAAATAATCAAGTAGGAATACTTACTTCCGATATTTGTGTAGAATTTTAAAGGTCGATCGATTATTACAAAATCCAGGCCAACCTATCTTCCTTAACTTTTAGGATAAGTCATAGAACTGGTAAGTTTGTTACGATTTTTATCCAGGACAAGTCTAGGCAAAGAGCTCCATATCGATCCGAAAGAGAATAGGGGTATAAATTGGCTTTCAAAATGGGAAAAGGTTTTTTTTTTCTTTTTGTCATGTGAACCGATGTCGACTATTCTGCCAGCGTCATGTAGTGACAGCAGCATAATGGGAACAGGTTAGAGGTGTGCTCTGCGGAAACCTTCAAATTGACAACAATGACAATTCTACGAACTTTCTGCTAGATAAGTGTCTAAGCAGACCTACAGTGGTTCTCAGTAAGACACCTCTTTCAAATGTCTTCGTGAAAACAATCTATTAGCATATTTTCCACTAACAGCCTCTTTGTAAACCTTACATTGTAACAGAGCCACTTATTGGTCCCATTACTTCCTTAACAGTTAAATTATCTAACACAAGACACAGAGTACCGCAAATAGAACTCTTTTCTTTTAACACTTGCATCTTAGACGTGCTGCCACCTATTTATTTACTTAGCTGTGATTCGGTTCAATGAACTTCCCACTGACCACACCAAGCTCGACAATAATAACCCTTAGAACAACCGAATAGAGTGCAAGCATCAGCAAATTAAAGTAGGTAAGTCAAGTCAACGCCAAAGAAACGTCTGCGGTCCGATCACGAATTGTAAACTTATTTACGCATTTATTTCTTAAGTACTAAGGTCAGTAAAAACGGTCCGCGGTTTTCTTGACAGCAAAAAACAAATTTGTGCTCCCTATTTACCTTAGAATTTACGCACGTGACGATTCGATGAATGGTTTCCAATGAAAAGTTCATTCAGAAAAACTATTAGACACCTACGTTTTGTTGTGTAAGCGCGTTTTGTTTGAAGACCTATGACTTTGACACCATTGTTTAAAAATTTTCCGCTTTTTAGGCGTTTCGTCGTTTATTTGAAACAATGACGAAATAAATGCACAATGCTGGATTTGAGGAAATGGAGGCTTAACAAAGTGAGTGTTTCCTCAGAAGGTATTTCAATGTGACGCAATGCAATGAAACTTGTTTGGATAAGAGTGTCGAAAATTGGTGCAACAATTTGAATATTCAAGATAGCCTTATATGGAAAGCATCTTATTGGCTACGTAACTTGACCTGATAATACATACATACCTACCCCATAAAACTGCGGGAACAATGTGGAATTGAATATTAAGTCATCATTGGACCTTATTGTTTCCTTAGTGAGGAATCTAGTTAAGAAAATCGATAGACAACACTGGGAGACGTCGCAAAACTTGCTGAAAAAGTAAGAAAGAAAATGCCTTGATTTGCGGAGTCTTTGGTCAACTAGACCCACTCGAACTGGACCCACGGGATCACTCCACCTAATCACATTTTCTTCGGCTTCGCCCGCGAGGTATGTCGATAAAAACTATCCTATGTCCTTCCACGGGATGCAATCTCTGCTAAATTTTAACGAAATCCGTTCAGTGGTTTAGGCGTGAAAAGGTAACATACAGACAGACAGACAGAGTTACTTTCGAATTTATAATATTATAGTATGGATTTTAAAAGTTGGTGGATCAAGCTTTATGCACCTTTACTTTTTTCTCATCTTCACGATGCCTTTTGGCATCGTCTTTCCTAGTAACTGGGTTGTGGTGGTCAGATAGGCTGTCGTTCCAAATAAAACCCTGGTATTCAGCTGCATCCTATTAGACTGGAAGCCGACCCCAACATAGGGCGAGGCCAAAAGACTGCATTGCGGCGTCGCATCATAAAAATCTACAACGCATTGTATTGCTGTGTGGCGTCATTTTTGCGATACGACGCCGCGCAACGCAGTGTTATGGCTTCGCCCATAGTTGGGAAAAGGCTAGGCAGATGATGTACAAACAAAAACACTCATAATTACAACAAATGACATCATCATCGTCATTGTTGGCAGCCTTGTACCACACACAGCTGAGTATAGGCTTACTCCCTTTTGTAACATGCTTCCCTGGTATGTGCGAGTCTCATCCACGTCTTAGGTCTTGGAGAAATAACATGCTTCTGCAAATTCAGTTACATCTGGTAAGATTGGACGCCGCCAACCCCAACATATCGCACCTCCGATAAAATAGGGTTACAACTCGAAAAACCTGGATTTTTAGAAAAGCGAAAATAAACTCACGGATTTGTTAATCACTATTATTATTATGTGATCACAATTACCCATACATACAATGCGTGCCACGAAAGATGAGACTTGACCCCGCCTCCCCCGCTCTTTCCGCCGCCCCTATGACGTCCGGTCCCGTCCCGCACTCAGACCTCATACCGCTAAAGACACCTAAAATTGTGTACTGCGCAAGTCAAACCACGTGGTGTGTCAAGTCTCATCTTTCGTGGCACGCATTATACGTGAAAAGCTTACAAAAAAATATGTTTTAATAGCATACGCTGTTTTTAAATTTTCCAGAAAATTCCTTTTTCGAGTTGTAACCTATGTTATCGGAGGTGCGGTATGTAGCTGGGAAAAGGCAAGGCAAGGATTGATAAAAATAACAAAATTAAACTCTTACTTAACTAAAACTATACAGAAACTAAAAAATAGCGTCGAAAAATTGATTGACTACAAAATGTGCCAGTGTAATGTATGCGTGTTCCCCTGTGGTTTAGGAAATACTCCACGTTACACAAATGTTGACTTTAGCACAATAAACGTGAACAGTTCCAAATTTCCATCTACTCAAATAGAGCGTGACGACGTTTGCACGAATTCACGATAACTTACAACCTCGTATAGCAGGCTGTGGTTCCGTATCGATGTACATTATTCTCTGCAAAGGTTCTTCTTACGTAGCGAGTCGATGGCAAATCTAAACCGTGTCAGCGCAGAACTTAGTTACGAGGTGTCATATCAAAAAGCTTTTCGCACCGTTTGGTCACCTTGTGAGCAGCAAAATTATTTAATACCATGAAAAAGATACGGACTTTATTATGAATAGTTGTTAAATAAGGTTAAATTAACCTACCCTATAAATATCCGCGTCACCCTATCAAACTGTTACGTCCCCTATTCCGCAGAACTGTGTCAGGGTTCTCCAGTCCCTAAAGACCTAGCAGACTTCTTAACAATTGTGTGTGATGAAGGGATCGATATTTGTTGCACTTCACTTCGAAAATTCAAGCGCCAAGTCCACCAAAAAATAAACAGAGGATAAGTTTTTGATATAATAATGCCCATTCTTGGCGTTGATTCCTTGGGAACCTCATATTTCCAATCGATATGAATGCAATACTGCAGAATGGCGGCATTAAAGTATTTATATACTTGCCAACATTCTCTTTTTGTTTCTAATCCTCAACCTTCAGCACCCAACAAGAAGCATTGTCCGAAAGGTTTCTCCATTCATCCAAAGACCCCAAGATTTGATTAAGCGATCAAAAGCGCTGCTAACCAGTACGCACGCACGCGCGTTGCTTCACAGTAATATAAAAAACGTACCTTCGCTCCGTACTTGAGTACCTGACCGTTAACTTGAAGACTTGAACTGTCGGCCCCTTTGTTTTCCAATTTGGATTTGTTAGAAAAAAAGGTTTTCGAAAGAAAGGTCAAAAGGCCGGAAGGAATGAAATTCGCTAAAGTTGATCGGACCTCATTTTTTCTAAGACAATGTGCTACAATGACAACTGGAACAAAGGGCGCTATTTTTTTTTCACGATTACCAGACAGACTGGTGATCCCAGAATCACTCATTGAACCAGCAGATTTCGAATAATATATATGTATTCCTAAATAAGCTCCCAATATTTACGTCACGTGTTTAGAGTTTACCCAAATGCAGAAAAAAAATCGCATCTGGCACCAAAGGTCAACGCAGATGTTCAAAGATCACAAAGTACACACGTTGTAACATACCGTAATATAACAAATATAAATAAAAATCAACCCTAGCATTTGAACAATTAAGTTCAAATTACTATTTGCGTCCCCAACAGCTGATTAGACCCATCTGCTGAAAATACACATGCGAAATTAAACTTTACTGAATGTACAATATGGTATAAAATGGCTTGGGTAAGTTATGCTACAGGCAGATGG
Organism: Luperina testacea; assembly: GCA_927399505.1. Taxonomy (NCBI): domain Eukaryota; kingdom Metazoa; phylum Arthropoda; class Insecta; order Lepidoptera; family Noctuidae; genus Luperina; species Luperina testacea. The sequence continues at coordinate 4,899,528 of OV656777.1, read as the reverse complement.
TTCAGCTAAGCACGTGCCAAGAAATTGCTTAGAAAAATACAATGAGGACAATGGATGGATGTTACAAAAGGCTTTTTTAATAGCAACGGGTGATGCTCTATGAATCATGTTACACAAATACACGTGGCTTTGAAGTCAGATGAATCTATTCCCTGTTGAAAGCGTTACAAAGCGTAGCGTAGTTTCTTTTTGCTGTTTCCGCTTCATCATGACGTTCTCTATATTTAGTCCCGAAATTGACATGCTGGCTGGAATCCTCATTTTAAAATAGTACATTGTTGCGAACGTAAGAACACCAATCAGATTTGTGAAACTTACTTCAATATTTTTATTCTTTGAAACTAAAAATATTAAAGGTTCTGTTTTCGCCATTTGATTGATTTTTTTTATTAATAAAGATCCTCTCAAACGTTGTTATTTTTTATATAGTTTGGAATGTTTCGATATTACACTGATCTCTATCTTGTCACACAGTTTACGGATTTTTATATTTAAGTCAAGCATAGTGTTTATTTTTTAAGGTGTTGCTAAAAGCTTACTTACCTTACCTAAAAAAACCGTTCCAACCTTCTGTGTAAACTTTTGGGGATTAAAGGCGTTATGTAATGTTATGTTGCTAAGGGCTAATGTTTAAATCGACGGAAAAAAAATATTCGTGGAATAAAATTGACGTCAGACAGATTTTGTATGGGAGAACTGTCGAAAATTCAAAATTATCCCTCGGATAAAATTATCTGGCGTTGGAAAAATCACCTCTAAAAGTCATTGACAAAGTCACAAAGACTTAACTTTTGCAATTCGTTTATTAATTGCATACTCACCGAAGGCAGACTAATCGCTAATTGATGCATTTATAATAACTAACATCGCGGTTCTTGATTCCAAGTCCTATCTGTTTTTATTTTTTTGTTTTCAAACGTGAAGTTGTAGCTTGAATCCTGTTTTAATTACCTTGGTAGTCAGTCGTTAACGTCTAAATGAATGATGATCAAAATAAGAATCAAATTCAAGGAGTTGCTATCCTAGAGCTTCTGTGTTATACAAAAGCTTAATATTCTAATTCGTTATCCTACCTACGTCACTATCGTCGTTCTGTCTTTCGTCATCTGCGTAGCCTTTTCCTAACTATGATGGGGTTGGATTCCAGTCTAACCGGATGCAGCTGAATAACGATATTTTACATGGAGCGGCTGCCTAGCTGGGCTTCACAACCCAATTACTGAAGAACGTGATCCCTTCATATGCAAGTTGGCAGGGACTTCGACACACATGGTACCATGAATTCAGTACTAGTATTTAAGCAACTTTTAATGCAAGCTTCAGAATTATGTTCTGAAGCCTGCATTAATTTTTTTCTTTACAAGATAGTTATTAAAAAAAAATGCTGTCCAGCACATTTTGACCGCGTAGGTGTTGCACTATTCGATGAAACAATCGATTTTTTTTTGATAACCTTCGAAAAATTTCTACACTAAGGGGGTGTTTAAAATCATGTCTTTTTACTGACTAAAACCCACCCGTGTTCGTTCTTAGCCCTTTATGTTCCGGGCCAGCGGTAACCCTTTCGGACAATCCCACTGACCCGGCAGGCTTCGGCCCTGACGGGCCCGTTCACTTGATGCTGACATCTCTTTGAGGCGAAAGACGTACGCGCCGTCCGGCACGGGCCTGGTCCTGATCGGATGGTGAGCTACCCATTACTCTCATCCTCATCTCTCATCATCATGTCTGAATCTATGATTACAGGTGATGTGCCTGCCATTCAAAATAATGATGATATAATTCTCCTGTCCTTCTTCCAATTTATTTGGAGTAAGTGCAGCATGTCTTCCCCATAATTGGTAATTTCTCTCAGTATTAACCACCTTCCCAGACATATCATCTTTCACACAATGCTTCTCATCTTAATCCTTGTAACTTATGAAACAAAACTTCTGTTTCTCTTCATTAAGTAGCTCATATTACCGAATCATTCAAATGTTATCTCCGTTTCATAATGCAGGAGGTAATAAAAAAGAAATGTCTTATTAAATTAAGGCGGTCAGAATAACCTGTACCTATCAGTATTTTGAGACTCGTATAGTAACATGTTTTAATTTCCGCTGTATTTTAATCCCAGATTGTTGAAGTGACGTCATGCCATTTGATTGTAATCGATGGGTCGAGCAATACGATGTGCGGTGCGCTTTTATAATTTTAACGTGACGATGTTATCGTGTATGTCCACGGCAGGGCACGGCACGTTATCGTGGATGGTAATTTAATGACATCTTCATATATTTTACTTCGATATGTTATCGTGATGCCGTGAACGTCCACGATAATAATATCGTCGCGTTAGAAATTATTTAAACGCCCATTCAGTTTTAAGTAACTCAATCGTCGAACCGTCCGAATAATGAATATTCTGAAATCGCCAACTTCTATGATAGCCAATATTGGTGCAAAATAGTATCTTATCCGTTTAGCAAACAATTATCAAATAAGTTCCTATATCTGTACTGTACCCAATGGTAAAACCAGGGAGCCTAGACCAAGTGACATTCTATCAGCGATAACCATGATGCTAAAATCAAAACTGCATTAAATTGACATAAGCTCCCGAAAAGCTTATCCAAATCTTGCTGAAAGTAGTTGTAGAAATACAAAACGCTTTGAAAGCGATTGCCATTTGTCTATAACCTCATATCATAAACAAACTACAACGTTAAACACCTAGATATCTACTTCCCCTCTTATATTCAAACAAGCGTGAATCAATTTCCACGACCATGTGTATCCATGCATAATGCGTATGGAACTCATTAGTTAGATAGTAACAACACTTTCTCTAATATACGGGCGCCATATTGTGCAGCTGTCGTGCGCAAGAGTTTAATAACGAGGCTTCATTTACATTAGGATTATTGTTTGTATGAATTTGGGAGGGGAGAAGTTATAGTGAATGGTATGCAGGATATTGTGAAATACCTTTTAAAACAAGAATGAAAGATGAGACTGAGAGACGCTTTAAACACACTTCAGTAGTCTAGGTTAACGTAATCAAAATTAGAATGAAAGTATATAAATATCTGTGTCTAATTGACCACATGAAAAAAAAAATAAGTGGGAAAAATTTGGGTAAAAGAAAGATGACAAGCATAATCATTCTAGAATGTTCCCACTGCTGGGACATAAGCCTTCTCTCTTCGAGAAGAAGTGTGGCTGTAATCTACCACGCGGGGGTATATGTCACACGTCCTAGAATTTTTTGTTCTACGACATGCCGGTTTCCTAACGATGTTTTGGAGGAAACTTGGAATTGGCGACAACAAATAATGTATGAAAGTAAACGACGTATTGGGCTCATCTTAAATACGTTTAGACAAGTGCAGGAGTATCATACTCCTTGAAAAATTCCAGATGAACCACAGTCGGTTAGCAACGAAGACGAACCAAGAAAATTTACAAAGCAAAAATCCATAATATAAATAAAGTATATAGAAGTATAGGATATATAGTTTCGATGACGGCAACCCTTTGAGTTTTTTATTTCCTAGCGTGTACTCGCCAAACCGATTTTTTTTTTAATTACCCGGTCACGACTAATGCAATAGTAAGAGCGGTTTCGCACTACATCCGATCCGAATCCGAATTAAAGATCCAAGTTCAATACGAATTGGTAATGTTCTAAATTCGAATCTAGTGCGCAACCGCTCATATAAATAGGACTATGGTCACTTCGGACCGGTTTTTCTCGGATTCGGATCGGATGTAGTGCGAAACCGCTCTGATAGCTAAATATTTAGGTATAGGAGGGTCTCTCTTTACGTATTTGTAATAATAAAGCTCAAGAGATTGTTTGTTTGAACGTGCTAATCTCTGGAACTACCGGTCGGATTTGAAAAATTATTTTTGCTTTTGATAGCCTAATTCTTCAGAAAGGCTATAAGCTCTTTAAAATTAGGCTATGACCGAGCAAGAGCAAGAAAAAAAGCAGAAATATTGTTAACTGAAAACGAAGTGACAGCGCGGGCATGTGATGCGGGGTGGGTCGGGGAAACAAGAAACACGCGGACGATGTCGCGGACGAAGCTAGTAAAGATTATACCAACACATTGTTAAAGAAGCTTGAGGAAAGAGCAAAATAAACAAATCAGATTGAACTTAGCGAAGGTGCGATTATTCACGCCCGTCCTAAGATCGATAGTATCAACAAACTCTCGTGCCCTATTTAAACCAATCTCAATAATATAAATCGCTCTTCTAATTAACTCGTAATGCGATCCATTGCGCGAGCGCAGCGATGGCGGCGATACAAATCAATGCAAAATAAAGTATACCCCGTACACACGCGAGCACGCAAATGGCTCACTAAGTTTTATAGTTAATTGAAAGGGGGAGATCAATTGCTATGGTTTTGAGGATAGGCTTGAAATTGAAGACAATAAAGATAGAGAAAATGACAATAATTACTTTTGCTATTGTTTAGAAGAACTATGAGAAGTATCGTCGAACTTGGAGACTATTTTAATGCACTCTTCTAATGATGGACTGTATATTTGGTGTCTCTGATACCCAACACAATCTTCAGTCAGTCACAGTCATCTCCTCACGTGACCAATGCTGTCAGCCTTTTGGGCACTGTTCCTGTTGACGGTATATACAGAATTTTTTGATGCCCTGTGATTCTTTTGCTTATTTTTTCATATACATGTACCTATATTTATTACCTATTATTTTAAATGTCAACATAGTCTGCAAAATAAGATCAAAGCAACAAAACTGAAAAATGATGCTGGACAAACAGGGTATGTGGTAGTTGAAACAAAAGGTGGATGTGAAGACAAGACAATAGATCAACAATATCGTAAAATTCTTGATACTTTTACTTCGTATCGTAGCGAAAGAGATATGGACACAGAGAGAGAATAAACAAAGATCCCCAGTAATAACCATGACATGCTTTTAATAACTCAACATCCATAATAAAACTCCAGAACACAGCCATGCAATCCCATATACAAATACTGCAATCCTTAGCAAACAAAACGCTATCCATTTAGCGCGCAAAAAGTCTTGATCTGCGACGCGCACGGTGCATGAGACGAAAATGGACGGAAATGCACAGAAGGCCCACTTGAGGAGCTTGTGTCAAGAAAAGTGATCAATATGGAGGGCTTTAAGGAAAGAGGCAGGCCAAAAAAATATGGATAAATCGTGCGAAATAAAGAATTGAGAGGAAGTGAACATCGAGGTGAAGACAAATAGAGATGTAATAAAAGAGGCGCGTTGCGTGAAACCCAAACAAATTGCACAAAACTGATGTTTATATCCGATATGAATTTCTGATTTGGTAATATTGTCTTGTAGTTTATTTAAAATTTGTTATTGCCGCATATCCTTTCATCTCGAATTCAATAAACGACGTCTTATAGAACGTTCGAAACCTGTCGACTTAATTGCAAACCTCATAACCTTTGCTAAATTAAATTGACCAACTAAAAGCTACGAATGTACTCGTAATACGCATTAAGTGTGCAGAATCAGACTGTTAAATCCACACCAGTTTAGGATATAATTATATACTTTTTCGTTATCCAGGTGAAATACGACCCTTGCTGGACAAGGCAGTCTTCCCTACATATGTGGACCTTCTTCCCCTCTCCATATAATGGCAAGCAACATCTGCGGTGTCCGGAATGTCGCACCGCCGCGGGCGCACATTACGACAACACACGCTCGCTACGTTTTGCGCCTTAATGGACGACTTCGAAAAATAGACGACGCTTAAGTATATGCTCATGAAAATGTTCTTCGAGGTGTATTTTTTTAAGGTATTGATGCTGTTTGGGTTTATCTTAAAGGGGACTTTCCCCTTGGGTTTTTCCAACAGCAAAAGTGATTGGGAAGAATTTGAAATGATGTTAGTCTCCCGTTTTTTATGGTTGCCTAGTACAATGCAGCGGAGCGGTGGTGGCCCAGTGGTGTCGGCCCCAGGTTACGAGTTGAATTACGGTCGTGGGTTCGAACCCAGGTAGGCTTTACTTGTTGTAAATAATTTCATCGCCACTGCTCTCAAAACGGTGAAGGAAAACATCGTGAGGAAACCGGCATGTCCAAGAACCAAACATTCGAAGACATGTGATATAACCAACCCGCACTGGATCCGCGTGGTGGATTACGGCCTGTTCTCTCTCACAGAGAGGAGGCCTGTGTTCCAGCAGTGGGAACATTATAGGCTGAATATGGTACAATGCATGTATTGATGTAATTTATTGAAGATGTAAGAAATACGTATAACATCCAAAATCTCTTAAATCGCTCTTGAAGTGTTAAAATTTTAATTATGTTTCATAATAGAATTTTATGCAGAGACACATAGTGGAGATGTTATATTAAAATTTTCAAAAAAAAGGAAGTTGAGGAGACGAATGTAGAAGAGCCTAAATAAATAATCTAATCTATATGTATATGGTCATATATAAAGTCCCACAATTTGATTTCCCATAGAACTACAAACATTATTAGTATCTTCATCAGACGATATTAAACGATACATCGGATACTTCGTAATATTATCTTATTGCGAAGTCATAAAATTATCTCTCAAACTACGGCAATCGATTTTTAAATTACGGCGAAAATAAATTGCCCTACTACGAATACTCGATTGCAAATCGAGATAATGACGACATTAAAACGTGATCGAGAATCGAGATAGTGAGTTGTTAGTTTTTTTTTAATGTAATGTATTCGTAATTTGCTGTCTATATTCTTGATCGTGATTATTATAAGCTGCGTTCAGTTGTTTGTTTACATTTTTGGATTAATTTTATAGGTATGGTACGCACGACGACATATACATTTCCAGTTTTAGCTGACCTTGTATTGTAGAGGCTTTTCGTATTATGAGAAGTCAGCTTATACTGGAAATGTATAGCTTGATATGTCGCTGTGTGTACCTATGGATTTACATTACATGTTAACAGGCTATTTTAGCAGTGGATGCGATCGGCAGAACTACATTCTAGGCAAAACAAATGACAAAATTAAAATAAACCTTAGTTTCAGGGAGCCCGTTCTATTAAATCCATTGACCAGTCTCATACCAAAATGATTGTCGAATGTTATTTTAGACAACCAACCAAAACATAAGCTCCTTCAAATGAAGGAGCTTTCAACGTTTATAAATATAAACGTTGCTTAAAGTTAAGAGTAGTTTAAACGTCAGAAATGTATGGCTAAACAGTCGCATAATCATTACTTAACTTTAAACAACGTTTATAAATAGACCCCTAAATGTCAGGGCAGATTTTGATTAGAGACTTGACCAGACTTGCGGTATATCTCGCAAAATTTAAATATCACACCTCTTTATCGCTTCGTTGTATCCCGCGAGTTCCCATAGTAACACCTCAGCTATCCACCTTAGCATGTTCTTTGTACCAACCGCTCAAAAATAAAGGAGTCCAGCCCTATTTGCATGAACACCAAACGTTATGAGGTAAATGGTAAAAGAAATTATAATGTCATTCTTAAACAAGGCACGGATGGGAATAAATTACTTTGTACGAGTACGTAAGTTGGAACAAGTGCGTAGTTGCTGGCTGCTAGCAGGGTAGCATCCTTTTTTATTTATTTTAGAAATGGTTTACTTTGAGTTATAGTTCAGAGAGCAAAAAGATCTACTGGCAATGTAGGTTGCGTATTAAGGAGAATAGCAGCGGGGTTATTGCTTTTGCAGCAATTTTTAAATGAGGAGTCATGCAAGGATTTCGTCTGTTGATACAGAAGAAATCCTTGCAACCTTGTTTGCGTTTAGAAATACGAATATCATGCTCGTTGAAGATAATTTTGACGAAAATACTGATTGAAGAAAATTTTGAAAGTACCTTAGTAGACAGGGCTAAACTAAATTAACTAGCGGAACTTCACAGACATTAAGGGCGATACCCTTAATGTCTGTGAAGTTCCGCTAGTTAATTATCAAGCATGAGAAATGTAAAGTATGATTTCCCAATATTATTGAAAGACAACCCCAACATTATGTAGTTCAGAAATGCTAGGCACACGATGAACCTATGAACAAACTTCATCAATGTCCAAAGTTGTCTTTTCAAAATAAGGTGCTTATCAAAAATGCAAACTTGAGAAGAATCCCAGCATTTTAACCTGCTCCTTTATGCTCTGACATTTCTTTCATCTTCATAACATTAGGTTCAAAATTATTAGCATACAATACACATTAACATGCAACTGTTTGAGACACAAACTATTAAAATAAATGTAGGTTTATTTTAGTCTGCAAACAGAACGTTCTGGTTTGGAATAAAAAGTCATTGGAGTGCCTACAATGTAAGCGTGGGATGTTCGATATAAAACTAGCGATAATTTTTATTTAATAAGGTCCTTTGATAGGGACGTTTTATAAGATAATTATATTAATGAAAGCTACTGATATTGTGAGTTGTACATTTTTTCAAGTGAAACCTTCTTTAGGCGCGTTAGGCATTTTTGATATGGGACAAAACCATTGAACTCGCGCACTGTTACCGTAAGCGACACCGCGCGTGTTTTGTTTATAAGACGATAAAAAAAATACCCGCTTCGGATGTGTTCGGTTGTCCTCGGGATGTACTCGGTTTGAATGTATATCCGATATGTCAGTGAGTGATGGCAAAGTATTGCTTGTGTTTTGTTTTCACTTCTGTCGGCACTCCAGGAGTGCCATTGTTTTTTTTTTTAGTTGGTTTAATAAGTACGGTTCTCATTTTTTGTTCTCTTTATACGGGGCCACATTTTGTGTCTGTATTGTACACCACATGGTGTCAGTACAATACAGACCCGGTGAAGCCTGACGGGTCACTATAGTCTGTAGGGTCGTAGGTCGATAGAGGGGATATTAAATCGAAAATTACAAACAGAGGGTAGTAAATTGATATTTTTGCTGTACCTTTTTTTCAAAATAATCGCATGTCACATTGAGAATTAAGGCCAGGACTCTCGGAAATCTCAGAATCGACCTATTTTTGATTCGACATTAAACAATCAAATATTCTTTGTTTTAATCTGAAAAAAATATATGGCATAGTTTAACTAACATTCTTGATTATTCTATGGTTCAAAACACGATATTTACAACTTCACTCGATCATAAAAAATCGCAAACAAATCGAAAACAGCGAAGTTTTTAATCGTTTTTCAAGTCGTATTTGAAGTAGACTTAACTTTTACTCGCAAAAAATATATCAAAAAATAGGCAATGATGTATAGTAGAACATTCTACGGTTAATTTTTTTCAAAACTGATTTTATTGTCTTAACAAGATATAATCTAAGAAGGCGGCCTGCGCGCTTCACTTCAGTAGCCCGCCGGGCGTTACCGAGGTAGGACCTGTGTCGCTTTTGCTGGCTCGCCGCGTTCCCGCTAATCGATCGAAATATACGTTATATTATTGTTAATTTCCGTGTTTGTGTATTAGTTTCAAAAATCAGTCTGTAAATATTGTTTAGGTTCTAGTATTAATAATTAAACTAAATATTAGTTTGTTATAATATAGTTGTAATATATAGTGATAATTAAGATTAAATTATAGGGAATAAAAACAGAAGAAAGAAAAAAAAATGTTCAGCATTGAACTGCAAAGCTTAAAAAAAAAATAAAGTAAGTTTGATTATTATTTTTCTACGTATTTATAACTACCCACTTATAAGACGACGCGACAGAATAATATTGTAGTTGTATAGGTTCTCTTGCTTTCGTCACAGTACTAGCAGTAGCAGGTCGGTACCATAAATTTACAATTATCGTAATATCTGTAATAGATTTTCAACTTTACTACAACGGAATAAGGTTTATATTCAATTGCAAAATTTGAGTTTTTTGAGTTTGTGTTTCTAGTTTTGTGATTGTAAAGGTAAAATATTATATTTTTTTGAAGTGAAAACTTCTTTAGTATTATTGTGATTTGAAAATTTTATGTAACGAAAAAGCTACACTAAAAAGAGACATAAGATTTAACGTGGGAGAAAATGAGATAGGAAGCATTATACAGTGTTTTTGTTTTTTATTATTACAAATGACATCACATTTAATCCTATGCTACTAATTTGTGATGATGATGATGATGGTGATGGTGTTGGCGATGGTGATGGCGATGGCGATGATGATGGTGGCGATGGTGATGGCGATGGTGATGGCGATGGTGATAGCGATGGTGATGATGATGGTGATGGCGATGGCGATGATTATGGCGATGGCGATGATGATGATGGTGATGGTGATGGCGATGGAGATGGTGATGGCGATGGTGATGGCGATGGCGATGATGATGATGGTGATGGCGATGGCGATGGAGATGGCGATGGCGATGGCGATGGTGATGGATGGATGGATGGATGGATGTTTTTTAGCATCGTTGTGATTTGAAAGTTTATGAAACGAAAAAGCGACAGTAAAAAGAGACATGTAAATTCATAAGATTTAACGTGGGAGAAAATGAGATAGGAAGCATTATACAGTGTTTTTGAAGGTTTCACTTCTACCACGTGTGAATTGCACACATGCTGTTTTTTTATTTAAAAATATGAAATTCGTTGTGAATGAAATAGGAAGAGTTCAATAAAAATACGTATTGTGGTGTTTTTGATTAGTAGATTTAATTAAAAAAACTTATTGACGAATTCAAGCAACCAAAAAAACTAAAAATAACAACCGACTCAAAAAAAACACTACAACGTGAAGAATATATTTTCATTTTTTGACACCGACTTTCTAAACTAAAGTTATTTTTCACTTTGTAGTGTTTTTTTTTTTTTGGAAGTCGGTTTTTTTTTTCACTTTTTTGTTGTACTTACCTACCCCAAACAAATTCATATATCACTACTTGCTATGTGAATGTAACAAAGCTATTGAACAGCTATTGCCTTATCCTTTGAAGGGTACAGGCGTGATGTTATGTTGTGTGATTGCGATTACATATGCTATAGCAGCAATCGCGGTTGATTTGCTGGCATTTATTGAAGAGTTCCGTTGTTTGTCTCCGAAAGTCATCATCAGATCTTTACAAAAATAAAAAAACAGCATGTGTGCAATTCACACGTGGTAGAAGTGAAACCTTCAAAAACACTGTATAATGCTTCCTATCTCATTTTCTCCCACGTTAAATCTTATGAATTTACATGTCTCTTTTTACTGTCGCTTTTTCGTTTCATAAACTTTCAAATCACAACGATGCTAAAGAACATCCATCCATCCATCCATCCATCCATCCATCCATCCTTCACCATCACCATCGCCATCGCCATCACCATCGCCATCGCCATCACCATCGCTATCGCCATCACCATAGCCATCACCATCGCCATCGCCATCACCAACACCGCCATCATCATCGCCATCACCATCGCATCACCATCGCCATCACCAACGCATCACCATCATCATCGCCATCGCCATCGCCATCACCATCACCATCGCATCACCATCATCATCATCGCCATCACCGTGTAATTGACGTGCCCCACGGTTTTATTTTAGTCTAGTCTATGCATATGTTTATAATTCCCACGACTGTATCTATTTTATTATTTTTTGGTTTTTAGTACATTTATCTTAAACATTGCAATGTATGTTTAACATAAAACCGTTTAGCTGAAAAAGTTTTTTTACCTATTTTTTTATTTTCTAGTTTTTAGTTTTTATTTCGCATTCTGTTTAATTCATTTAGTGCTTGAAAAAAAATTGTTATCAGCCATTTGGTAGCGGCGGCCATCTTAGATTTCAATTTTGCATAGTAAATTGTATTCTACTTGTTGAGACCTTTCATTTGATACCCATGTTGATGGGATTGATAAAACCTAAGTTATCCGCCATTTTGTAGAGGCCGCCATCTTAGATTTTAATTTTATAAAGTACATTGTATTATACTGGTTGAGCACTTTCATTTGATACCCATATTGATGGGATCGATAAAACCTACGTTATCCGCCATTTTGTAGCGGCCGCCATCTTGTATTTTAATTTTGCATAGTAAATTGTATTCTACTTGTTGAGACCTTTCATTTGATACCCATGTTGATGGGATTGATAAAACCTAAGTTATCCGCCATTTTGTAGAGGCCGCCATCTTAGATTTTAATTTTATAAAGTACATTGTATTATACTGGTTGAGCAGTTTCATTTGATACCCATATTGATGGGATCGATAAAACCTACGTTATCCGCCATTTTGTAGCGGCCGCCATCTTGTATTTTAATTTTGCATAGTAAATTGTATTCTACTTGTTGAGACCTTTCATTTGATACCCATGTTGATGGGATTGATAAAACCTAAGTTATCCGCCATTTTGTAGAGGCCGCCATCTTGGATTTTAATTTTATATAGTACATTGTATTATACTGGTTGAGCACTTTCATTTGATACCCATATTGATGGGATTAAAAAAACATAAATTATCCGCCATTTTGTAGCGGCGGCCATCTTGAATTTATAATGATAATGAATAAACATAATTGTATTGTCACCAAAATCCAAAGTGTATACAAAATTTCAGATTAATCGGTTGACAGGAAGAGGGTGAAATTTGAATTACTAAATATGACCCAAGAATAAAACAAACGGGGTGAGCTAAATAAAACCGTTTAAAAAACAAAAAAAAACACTGTATAATGCTTCCTATCTCATTTTCTCCCACGTTAAATCTCATGTCTCTTTTTACTGTTGCTTTTTCGTTTAATAAAATTTTCAAATCACAACGATGCTAAAGAAGTTTTCACTTAAAAAAAAAATTGCAAATCTGTCTATTTACGATGGAGTTATGCCCTAACATACATAAAAAAAAATAGAAATATCCGAATTGAGAACCTCCGCCTTTTTTGAAGTCGGTTAAAAATATAATATTTACAATCACAAAACTAGAAAGAAACTAAAGTAGGATGATGAAATTAAAATACTGTAGACGAGCAGCCCTATATTTCAAGAATAGGGCCGATTCACAATACTATTACTTATAAAAATAACCGTGACAGGGGTCAGCGAGTTCATTCGAACTGCGCTTTCACGGCATTTGCCACGCGAGGACGGAGGTAACGCTAAATGCCTACTACGCTCGAAGATCCTGGCCTTAAACGCTTGTTGACACTTCACAATTCCACCAATTGTTGACCCAAATACCTAAAAGATTTATTATTTTATAATAACTGAGTTCCATTTTAGCCCTGGATCGAAAGAGCTGGAAGTCATGGGGAGAGGGAGGCCCATGATGCAGGCTGACAGTAACAATAATACTAATAACTGACGAAAAAGCAAATATTTCAATAACAAAAATAAACACAATTTCCGAACTCGTGAAAATTCGCAAGTTTAACCAAAATACCGATCAAATTGGTTGTTATATTAATTCGCCTGACCGAACAATAGCTGACCATAATTATCTATATAAATATAGACTGTAAAACTTGACAGCTGGAGGTGCGAATTGAATCTTTATTTGCAGATGATGATTTATAGCGATAAGTGTCATCTTATACCGGTTTTCTTTCTTGTTTTAAGTGGTGAAATATTTTTATTTTCGTACCATAGTTTAATAACCTTAGATGAGAGAAAAAAGACGTAAAGACTCTTACATTTCAGTGCTTTTATACACGACTGGCACGTAGCCTACAGCAAAGTCAACTGCCGCCGTCAACACTCGTCGACGGCAGCTCTAGACGCGTCGACGGCTGCAGCAGCCTCTGCAGTGTCAACGTGCATCGTGCATTAGTAATTAGAACCAATGTTCACCGCTCTTTAAAATTGTATACATACCCCGCTGATTATGTCTGAAAGTACTTTTTTTGGAGTAGACAAGGAGACAATATTAAAATCTAGATTCTAAAAAAACTATGCTCATTATCCTTCACTACACATCTAAATACACTTCCGACCACACGCACGGAGATAGTTCTTCAACCCTGTTAACATTGACCTAGAGTCTAGAGACAACATTGGCACAAATATCTGCGTTCTAGACTCTAGAATATCCGCTTATTTCCACCATTGTCTTGAACGACGTGTTGGACATCTAGCGGGAAGGTTACAGAAGGACCACTCTAAAGAACGCACTCCACAGTCATCCACAAATCCACAATTTTTGCGATACATTTCATGGAAGGAATAATTTCGGAGTTGAAATATTAAAATGTAAACTGAGCCTTAGTTTATAAGCTACCTAAGGCCCCTCGCCCACGGCGACTTTTTGTAGCGATGCAGTCGCGCGTTTTGTAAACGCGCTTCTACATCGCTACTATCGCGTGTTAGTCGTGTTTGCAACGTGCTACAGAAACGGCTGTATCGATACACATGCGCGACAGCATCGCTACAAAAAGTCGCCGTGGGCGAGACCTATAAGAATGTGACAGATCGACTACCTGCAGTGAGGTCTGAAGCAGCAGTAGGTTCCCATAATCTTCCACCTTCCAGTACCTACCTAATAAGAAGATCAGAGGGCCAAGCTAAACAAGTGACAATCGCTTCCAAAGCGTTTCGTACAGACGCCAGCACATCAAGCTATCAGAAACTGTCAAATTTTCCCAATCAACTTTGAACTTTATATACTTTAGCGATAAAGTTGAAAGCCTATTAAAGAAATTTGTCAGATTGTACAACTACACTACAACTTTCAACAGGATTAACGACGTAAGCTTTTCGGTAGCTTGTTGGCTTTTACATTTCTGACTTTTGCATCATAGTTATCGCTGATAGAATATCATTTCACATACCTACGCCTTCTGTTGCATGCGTTAGTAGATCAACGGTTTCGTAAGTTTTTGTACGGGCATTCTTACGGAGACAACATAAGTTACGGCAAAAAACCTAATTCCATAATGATTAAGGGTAGACACCCATGATACAGAGATGAAACTAAGCGGTATCCTACGTATTTATCTGTGCATTGTAGCGTGATTTTGACAGATTGAATCGTAAGTTTATGCTAAATTTCGTCTCTGTATCATCACCTTAGTGCACAAGCAAAACACACCTCTATCATTTAGTCTTAGTGAACCTTCTACGTTACCTATTTGTATTGTCCCAACTTACAAACATATTAGAAGTATTAAACTGAGTTTGAAAGCAATGAAACACAGTTAGGTGTCAATAAATGACAGTCCATAATTCCGTACACCGTATTCTATGCATGGTCGGCAATAAGTAGGTCTTATAGCAAGCTAGAGGAAGGTGCTGGGGTTTATGTATGAGTATGACTGTTAATTTTTATGTCAGTATCACAAAGACGGTTGGTAAAATGTTGATTGCAATTATTGCATATTTACAGTGACTTATTCTTATGAATGATAGTCTGAGGAATGAAAAAGAATGAAAAATTTATTCTGCACAAACGATACGCACATTACAAAAGTAAATGTCATGAAATATACCACCACAAAATAGCACCACATTTGCACTCCAGGTTGGAGTCATCTATGAAACTCCACCTGAGCAGCACCCTGGGATGCATCTGATACCGATACCGATATATCGGCGATACTTCAGGTTGCCGATATATCGATATCGGCGATATTTTTTGGCAGATTAAACGATACTTTTCAAATTTCGCGCTTTAAAAAACGCGCGTGTTGTTTACTATAACTATGCTCGGGGAAACTCCGCGCTTTATTCAGTGTTTTGTTTCGCCCGCCCGCTTTGTCCTCGCACTCTCACATCTATCCCACTTCGTTAGGTTGAATGTTGTTGCGCGTAGTATTTTTCCATGCAAATAAGATTAAGAATTACATAATTATCGTAATTGTTTGTGTATTGTATATCATTTATAACTAGTCGTTTGAGTCAAATAAAATAAACCTTCCTTTTTTAATTCAATAAGCGTATCGGTATCGGTATCAGTATCGCCGATATTTTTATAAGAGTATCGGTATCGTATCGGCAAAAAGGCGTATCGAGGCATCCCTATTAATTACCTAAGACTTTCAACCAGAATCTGAATAATTTTGAAGGATATTGCTAATCCATTGCCTCATATGTTTGAAAAATTTGTCTTCTCAACAACGTAAACAACGCAATGAATGTTGTTGAACTGTCAAAATGGAAGCCATTGATACTGTGTGTGTGTGCAAATTGTGCAATTATCCCGCAAGTCTCTAAAGGGGTGTTGAAGTTTGTATGCGAACGAAGTCATGACGATCAGCTATTATAGTCAGCAAACAATGTTTTAAACAATTAACATAAATTAACACGAATACCATGCCCACTTAAACTACAAGTATCTAGTTGTTTACCTAATTACCGAATTCTAAAAGACTATGACAAACTGGCAGAGGTCACCGACCTAGAACGAATCGATGAACAAAAACCGGTATTTCACAATCTTTCCTTCAATAAAATAAATAGCATTCTTCATTATTTTTGTTATTTTTTCAATAAAACTAGTTCTGCAAGTTTTATTTGTATCTTTTTATAGTATTGTATAATTATTTGCTGTCACGCCAATTGCTGATAAGATAAAAAGAAAAGACATAAAAAAATACTCCTTAGCAGGCCGGTGATTAGCCCTTTTTTTTTGTTTTCAGGATGGGAAATCATCAAATGAACCCTCCCGCTCTGGGTGGAGCGGAAGGGAGTGTCAGATTAAAACCCACCCGTGTTCCTTCCTTGGCCCTTTATGTTCCGGGCCAGCGGTAACCCTTTCGGACAATCCCGCTGAAGGTGATTAGCCCTTAGTTTATTTTTGGCCCATAAGCAGAAAACCTCGTGAGAAAACCGGCATGTCCTTGAGCTAAAAATTTGAAGACATCTGACATCTTACCAACCCGCACTGGGCCCGATGGTGAATTACGGCCCACTCCCTCTCACAGAGTGGAGGCCTGTTTCCCAGCAGTGGGAACGTTCTAGGCTGATTATGGTTATTATACTAGGCAGAATACTATATCCTAGTTACAACTAAGCCTGCTTGCTATGGCCAACAGGCCATTAATAGAAAATGTAATAGCTCTCGCACTTACAGAATTCAATTACCATTCACAGCTAACTAACACACTTATCCAAAATGCTACTGGGAAACGCATTTCTACACTATTTGCCCATTCGAATGCACATCACGAAATGTACATACAATGACAAATAAAAACTTCATGCCTGAAAATTCATGCATATAAATTCATGCCTGGGTATGGGGTACACTGTCGTATGCTGAAACACGCAACCCTTAACAATCTTTAACATACTCATTTTGCTTCGTTTACGTTCAAACATCCGATCCCTGATTGCGTAACACACAATCACAATCTGAATTATTTTGAAGGATTATTGCCAATCCACTGCTTCATATGTTCAAAAAATTTGTCTGCTCAACAACATAAATAACGCAATTAATTTTATTGAACTTTCAAAATGATAACCATTGCTACTATTACTGTGTTACGCAATTACCCCGCTGATCATACACGCCGGTGGCGAGTACTACGCAAAAAATAATAAAATCCACGCAAAAATCACAAAATATCACAATAGTTTCAGCAGTTTCCTAGTTAGCTACAAAACAAACAAGACACGCATGCTACTAAACATATTCAAACTAGTTCGAATGATATCACGGATATCTGCAGAATTGCATAATTTTATATGCTTTCCCATTATAAGGCTGAGTTTATTGGCAATTTTATTTGCTTATGTCTTACAAAATGGACTGTTTTTGTTTTGTTTATGATATTGGCTGAATGTTTAATTAATTTAAATTTGTGTTAGTGTAAAATTGTTTTGAGGATATGAGCAGCAGATTCTTCTATGTGAAGTAACTTCGACAATTTGTTTGGCAAGCCTTGTCATTATTTTTTGTTATAATTCTTTATTAAAAAAAATTCTAAGAGAAAATCTGGGACTGCTTGAAATTCGTAACAGTTTTCTAATCCACAAAAATCAAGCTAATACTTAAATCAAAAATAATAAAAACACAACCAAAACACAAAACAAAAATCAAAAGATAACAAAACGACAATATTTCAAAACACCAATCACATTCTTTTAACAAATTTTTAAAACTAAACGCACGGATGCACGCCCTGTAAAAACGTTGTAAGCGCCAACAATTTCTAGACGAACCAACCTAGAACCGATTGGACGTAACAGGATGCAACGAGGTCGGCGCTTAGTACGTTTCAATGATTTACTGCTTACAGGAAAGCATGCAATCGTTAAACGTAATGTTATTTCACACGATGTTTCTTAATAAGTTTGCGTTCGGTTTTTTCTGGTAGAAGGAAGAAGCAAGTGACAATTATGTCGTTTGGTTGATTTTGTTTGGTTACTTGAGGAAGGAATGATATCAAATAATATGTGTTTTGGTTTTATTATTAGACCACAAACGTTACACCAAATATACACTTACAAGGGATTATGGACCTTAGTGACATAACCATAATCACCACAATTGATTGATTGATTGATTTTTCAAGGTCTTTATTAGTTCAAAGGTTGTTACAAACAGTGTTTACAAATGATCTTATTCTATTTGTACACAGATAGTGATATTTTATGTTACATAGGCTATATTTCGCCTTTACAAACATTAAAACATATTTTTAATGACATTTTTTTTTTATTGACATTAATTGACTTATATTGCATCGTTGAACTACTAGGTATGTGCAAGTCTTAGTAAGGACCCACATAATATTTAATGTTTAGGTTACGAAATGTACGGTTTATTATAATGTTATAATAAAATGAGTTAAGTAGCGGGTAGTCCGCGCAAAGATCTTTGTATACATGGCCGGTCAAGCGGCGTCAGCTAGCAAGCGAGCTATCGTCATGATACGTCACGGAGGAAGTAGTGATGGGGGAGTCGATATCGATTGTACGTGCGAGCGTAAGACAATGTATTTAGTCTACTTTTACCAATTTCAGAGATGAGTGTATTAGGGTGTGAGGGGTTTGTATGCAAGTAAAATTTACGTGAAATTTTTAATATGAAATCTTTTAAAAAAGGATATTTTATACGCTTGTGTAATGTTTTAAGGTTTGTGCGCAATGGTGTGTTATACGATAATTTTAATGCTTTATTCTGAATCGTTTGGAGTTTATTATATTTGGTTTCGGACAGGCTGGACCAGACAGGTGCTGCGTAGGTTAAGCATGGTCTTACTAGAGTGGAATAAATAAGCAATTTTGTTGAAGGACTGAGAGTGGATTTGCGATTTAAAACAGGTTTTAATGAATTTAGGGCTTTTGCACCTTTCTTTATAGTTAGTTCAGTGTTTTTGTTCCAGTTAAGGGTCTTGTCTAATATTATGCCTAAATATTTAACCGATTCGCGCCATGTTATCCGAAAATCATCGATTTTGACGAATCTGGTGGGTAGTGTGCGTTTTCTAGTAAACAAAATTCCTTCAGTTTTTGTGGAATTTAGTTTCAGTTTCCAGGTCTTGAAAAACTGGCTGAGTAATTCCAATGAATATTGTAGCCGTTCAGTGACTAGGTCAATGTCTTTGTCTGTCGTGAATGTTGCTGTGTCATCAGCATAGATGGCAAGTTGTGTGTGCGCCTGTTTAGGTATATCATTCAGGTAAAGTATAAAAAGGTACGGCCCCACAAGTGAACCCTGAGGCACACCAGCTGGGATGGCTTTGGGGGCAGAATGCTCTTTGCCTACGTAGACAGAGAAGGATCGATCTAGCAAGTAATTTTGAATGAGTTTTACTAGGCATAGAGGTACTTCAAGTTTGATTAACTTATGTAGTAGTCCATCGTGCCATACAGAATCGAAAGCTTTTTCAATGTCTAGTAAAATCATGCCTGTTGAAAGACCGCGGTTTAGCCCATGGGATATGTGTTCAGCCACTCTGGCTAACTGTTGCGTGGTTGAGTGCGAGCTTCGAAATCCAAACTGTTCGGGGATCAAGATATGCGCAGTTGTTTTTGAGACGCGGGATAAGATGATGGATTCTAGTAGTTTTCCTATGCTTGGTAGTAAACTGATTGGTCGATAGCTAGATGGAATGCACTGATCTTTCCCAGGTTTCTTAATAGCTATGATTTTAGCATGTTTAAATGACTTCGGGAAGTATGCAAGACGTAAGCAACCATTAAACATTTTTGTCAAATAAACAATAGCTTTCTGAGGGAGATTCTTCAGTAAGCCATTTTCCAGGCCGTCAAAACCAGGGGCTTTGTTTGGTTTTAGCTTTCTCACTAGTTTTCGAATCTCATTCGGCCTAACAAGTGATGGGTAGTCATCCAACTGGTAACAGTCCAGCAACCTAATGGAATCTTTGACTACCTCTTCAATGGTGGGATCGCTGACCCAATGTTTGGTGAGGTTCATATTTTCTAGGAAGGTATTGGCTAGTGTCTCACATTGTTCGAGTTCTGAGGAGGTGGTAGTATTATTCGATGTTTTTAGAGGGGGTATTGAAATAGGCTGATGGTTTATTGACTTGACTACTCTCCATAAGTCCGAAGCAGGGTTGGTTATTTTAGCTAGCTTATTGTTCCAGACATTGTCGTTTAGGGCTTGGATCTTAGACTTGATGGATTTATGCATGTTGTTGACTTGGTAGAATAACTGACGTCGGATATACGGGTTAAATGCTTCTAAGGCTAATTTACGAAAACGATTTTTAATTTTTATTTGTGACCTGATTCGTCGAGGGAGTTTATGACCACCACCACTGGGTAATTTAGGTACGGATTTATCTCTTGCATTAATAATTGATTGAGTAAGGTATTCAGCAGCAAGGTCGATTGTCTCAGGAGAGTCTAGCGTTGTTTGGGTTAAGGTTATACATTCATTTAAATGAGATCTATAGCCTTTCCAGTCGGCCTTATTGTAGTTAAAGATAATACGCGCTTGTCTGTTGACTTTACCAGCTACGGTAAAGCATACAGGTAGGTGGTTAGAAGAAAGACTGGTGATTGCTTGAGGTTCCGAAAGGTGGTAAACAGAGTTGGCTATGACAATATCAGGGGTAGATGGTAAATGCGTGCTATGGTAGTGGACTAGAGTGGGACTAGAAGGTGCATGAATGTCATATTCGTTGTTGATCATGTGATCGAAAAGTACTTCGCCGTGAATGTTGGAACGAGAGTTGTGCCAGTAGGGGTGTTTGGTGTTAAGATCACCCATGATGAGAGTTTTAGGTCTAACATTGATAATAGCGTCTAAGTCCGTAGGTAGCAAAGCTAGGTTAGGCGATTGATAGGCTGAGATAAAGGCGATTTCCTGATTTGATAGAGCCATTTTTATTCCCACACATTCTAGGTTTTTAGTTATAGGTATATTTAGAGGTGTATGTTCTATCTCCGACTTGACTAAAATTGCAACTCCTTGGCCGTGTCCGTCAGGTTTCTTATCGCACCGGTAACAAGTGAAGTCAGGGGTGTGTAATTTGATGTGGGGGGATATTCTGGTCTCTGACAAAGCTACAATATCAATAGAAAGCTCGCTTACCAGGTCCAACAAATCTGTAATTTTGGAGCGAATGCCGTCGGCATTCCAGTAGAGGATACGTACATTTTGTGTGTTAGACATATTGACCAAGGTGGGTTAAGATTAAAATAACTTTATCCATCATACTAGTGCATCCTAGAAATTGGCTTTTGATGGTTTTTATCGTCATTAAAATGGCTAGCATGTCAGCTGTCGCCTGATCTTGTACATTTTCTTTAACAGTGGCTTTTTGTGTATTGGCAGCAGCAACAAAGTTCCAGGGTCGCTCATCGACGATGTTTGTCTTCAGTGGCGGATTCCTAGTCCTGACGGCTTTGAGTTGTTCCTGGCGTGTCCGCAGTACCTTTAAATAATTTTCGCGCTCTTTGCACTGACGGAAGTTAGCAGGGTGATTACCACCACAGTTACAGCACTTGGCTGGCAGGTCCCGGGTCTTCTTGGGACACTCTTCAGTCTTGTGGGGTTCAGTACATTTCACACAGCGGGGTGCTAGGTTGCAATTGGTGGATGAGTGGCCGAAACCTTGACATCTGTAACACTGTGTTCCGTAGCGATTGTTACTTCGGTATTTCCGGATTTGTACTACTGTGTTACATAGGAGCCTGATCTGTCGAAATTTGGCGAAATCAGCACCTGGTGGCAATTGAACCAGAAAAGGAGGACAGTAGGAGGTCTTTTCAGCCGGTACTCTCATTTTACGGACAATCACGTTCTCGAAACCAAGCGAGGAGATTTCGGCTGGAAGTGCATCTTCGACGTAGTCAGGAAGACCGAAGATTACTGCTTTGTACATCTTCTCATCCTTTCGCGAGTAGGTATGAAATGCAATTTCCTTAGTACGTAGACCTTTCTTGATGACTTCATGACTTTCGGACGTGTGGCAGATAACAGCTACTCGATTATTACGTCTGTATTGCAGGTGAAAGTTTTTTGAGTACGACATCATTGTAGTTCTGATGTACTCATGTGTCCAGGTTGGTTGTATCTCCAAGACGATAGGGGGAATGCGGCTGGTCTTTTTGGTGACAGCATCACGAAGTTTTGTGTTGGAGTCAGCGGCAGATGATTGATTGCCAGGCAGAGGGCTAAAACTGTTGGTAGTCTTGATTGGATCAGGTAGGCGCTGTTCGGCGTAACGCGCAGCTCTTCTAGGTATTTTCCACTCGTTAGTGTTGATAGGGCCTTCAAGAGGGCGTTTACCGACACAATTGGAGCGCGTCAAGAAACGTTCCATATCGACAATTTTTAAACATACGCGTTCCCATCACTAGAGGCGATGCGAAGAAACTGGGTGGGGGTTATAGATAGATAAGACGTGCGACTAACGCGAGCGCGCGCGCCAAACTGATCGTATTTTGTGATTGAAACAATACTGACACAAAGGATTCCATTCATCATTCTCCTGCACTTATCTCAATTTATTTAGTGACGCCGCAACTGATCTTTTTCTTCCATACTTCTCTATTAGTCGTCCATCTCTAACCATGTCATAATTTACACAGTCCATCCATCGTTTCTTTGGTCTTCCCCTACTGTTATAGCCATCGACATTCATACTGAACACTTTCCTCACGACATTTTCCATGGACCTTCAAGAACATTCGTTTCACACTCCACATTTTCAGAATTCTCTTACATAAAAAATTTACAGGCAAAATAATATTCAGTCTTTTAAATTTACTTAGAAGTATATCCAGTTCATTTTAGGAAATAGTATCCAACTATAAAGAGAGAAAAAAGGTTCTATAGAGCGGAATGCGGCATGTCAAAATTCAGATGAAAAGAAAAGACTAAATATACAGAGAGGTATGCTGCTCGAAATAATTCTGTCGAAAAGAAGCTGGAATCTACAAAACGGAATTGTCAAAACCTTGAACATTCCGCGGAGTTTTCCTCAAAGAGTGACCGTGGAGATAATTTAAAGACACTTCATAACTGTGGGAAAATATAAATGAGGAACCAGACGTAATATACATACGTGACGTCATTTCAACAAAAACTTCATGATACCAAAACGGGGTAAAAAGGGGTAAGCAAAATATCAACTCTAATCAAATTTATTCTGGATAATGCGTGAAAAATTTATCACTAGAAGCGACGTTAGTTAGGTCTGAATATGAGAATTGAAATTGTATAATTATATCTCTGTAAAATCGTCTTAGGTACCGGGTATCGTGTTACCCAGTAACTGGGTAGTAGAGGTCAGATAGGCAGATCGCTCCATGTAAAATACTCCGTTTAGACTGAACGCCGACCCCAACATTGTCAGGAAAAAGCATTGGGCAACTTTAAAAACAAAATCTATCACCAACGGTAGACGATTATTCATCATCATCATCTCATCATCTGCCTAGCCTTTTTTCCCAACTATATTAGGGTCGGCTTCTTGTCTAACCGGATGCAGCTGAATACCAGTATTTTACAACTAAACTACTTTTTGTTTTTTAAAACTAATAATAAAAGCTAAGCTAAACTTTGATTAATGTTCGAGCCAAGAACGCAATCACCTAGTGCTCCTCCCATTGCCTTCCAACGTCTATCTTTCTTTGTTTTTGCCATCCATTTTATCCTAATCGGTTCTTCCCAGAAGATACGAGCAGGAATAATTAGGTACCTTAACGTATAAAGCATCTTCGAGCAATTCCTTGAAAGTCTCAAATGGATTTAAAAGCCCCTACGTCGTCTTCATCCAACAACTTTATGAGGCCCTGGTACATTAGCAATTTAATTTACTTGAATCAATTTATTTGTGGCGACCAAATTCTAAGAAAATGCACTCTTAGAATAGTTAGTGAATGAATTCTAGACGTGGTTGCGTGTTCATTTAATGACTAATTACTTCTCCGAAGTTACATATTAAACGTTACATATTTATGTGAAATTATGTCGTTTGATTGGCCAATTTGTTAAGTTGTTGAATCAGCAGTAAGAGCGATAGCGAATTTTATGAAATTTTTATTGGATTTTAAGTCAGATGAAGTTTTTGGTATTTTTTCCTTGTCTCTCTCATTTTAGTGCCCAGGTTCGCTATTTTACGAACCTCGGTGCCTCAAGGAGATACCTAATTAAAACAGGAGGATTTAAAGATCAATATTCGAAAGCGAAACACGTCACTACCAAGACATGGGTCTCACACACGTATCACTACAAGACCGGGCTGATCGCATCCAGGGGATTACCTTGGACAGTGGACGTCTTTCGACTGATATGATGATGATTCTGAACCGATACCTATTATCATTCTAACCTTCTTACTTCTACGCTGTTCTGTTCTGATAAACTTCATTGTAAGTTCTAAGACATGTTGAAACACGTAGAGCTTCATTGCTTCGGCGCTTTTCTGGTTTTCTTTTGATTCTGGATTTCAGGTCTTGCAATGTCTGATAGGCTTTTAATTATTCTAGATGTTAAACTAAATTACCATCAAATCTTTCAATTATCTAAGATTAGTGCCAATTTTCAACAGTAGATTTTTATAACTCAGTTGTTCGCTGTGTGCACGTTTGGTACGTCCTTGATGCACGCGATTTTAGCAAATATTGCGTTTAATCGCAAACAATATACGTGCAGCATGTGATGTTAACAGTCTGATTAGTGTTAAGACATGTCTTCAAATGATCAACAGTCGACGAGTTCACTTCCATGCTCTTTGTAGTAGCTGTTATGAAGCTAGTTTTTCGTAGTGCAACTGTGCAGTTTGGTAAATGGTTACTCATTTGTTTTTTATTTGTAAAGTTCTATTTTCTATGACACAGACTGCATCTACCCATTGAACTGCTCATCAGCTGCCCCAGATAGATTGATCAGCATTTACCTTCCATCACTACCTACTGCCGCCATTTTTCGGAGGCAAGTATCTTTGAGAACCACCTTCCCTAATCTATGTTTTAAAGATTGCCAACATTATACAGTCCAGTGTTCTTAATAATAATTTATGAAATCCGTCAGTTTTAACAGCTATCTCTATGAGGGTAAATAAGTACCTAGTAAAGATTTATGAATAGTAGACAGATTAATAATCTTTTAATTACCTAATAACTCTGATAGTAAACTTACCGTTCAAGTATCACTATTAATTAGGTACTTACAACATTGTCTTTAATTATAATTGTTACATCAAAAATCTTGACGATAACATTGACCCAAAAACTTGCCGGGTTTAAGAATTACGTAAATCAACAACAACAATTTCTTAACAACCATTTTCTGTATAAAATATTGTGTCCTGCCAACATCCTGATGGAAGGTACTGGTTTAAAACTAAAGCATAATAAACCTCTTTACATAATGAGTGACTTAACAATCTTAACATCGCAATTCACTTAATCGTTTCGCTTAATCGCAAAGTTGCAAACGTGTGAGTAATCTTGCTGCAGTAATTCACGTACAAGCACAGCTAAAAATCGCAACGGACGAATTCTTGCACAAGATGCGATGAAAGCTGACACTGAATGTCACAGTTATGGTGAAAAAATAAAAGTCAATTGTGACCGATGCTGCAGCCAATACTCTACTTACAGACTACATTCACATTTTCTTCAAATAAGTAGCCAACATTCCACAGCAAGGCCGGAGAGATTGACTGTATGAAACATAATTGAATTACAAAACTAGGGTCACAATTCTATCAAAATTCAAATTCACATTGCTCAATAATTGTTGACAAATGGTCCCTAGGCTCAGAATGTGATCCGCCTTGCAAAACCCGACTAACCCTTTCGAAAAGAACTTGAACCGCTAAAATAGCTTATAGTAATAGAGCCCTTCTCAACTCGGTCGTGTAACAATCGCTTACCTTTACAAAATCAGCGTTACGAGGGTCGCGCATTTATCCAAGTATTAACAAAAGGCACTGCGCTTTATCAATTAAAACTTATTATTTACACGCCAAAAAAACGTAAGGCACAATAATTGTGTTACACTGTTTCCGAACGCACGGCGATATTTTGCAATATTCAAGGGGACGCTACGTCCTCACCCCACGACGTCTCACGCATAACTGGCGAGTTGATACTTTGAGAGCGGAAACTCGTTGGGTGAGTTTGCGCCCGCGCTGCTAGCGGATGGTCCGGTTTACGTTTGCGTTTAGTTACAGACCTAGCCTTTTGTCATATGAATAAATTGGTATCGGATAAATAAAATTATGTAATATTTGGCATGATCAGTGAGTTACTGTGTTTCACTGTTTCACGTTAGGTTTTCGTGAGAGCGTAATGTGCAACTTTATACCCGCCATCAAAAACTTAAATTTATTAATCTGCTAATGTTTAGATAGTAAAAGTGTATCCCGCGGTAGTGCTTGATGCTTTTGGGACGGCTAACAGTACTTGTCCTTGGTCTATTAGACGGGGTTTAGCATTGGTTGGACATAATCGCTTATTGCTTGGGATTTATAATCTAGTTTAATAGTCAATTAACACTGAGGTTATTCTACAAAGTTCTCCGGCTTTAAACAGGAATAGCGGCCTACTAGTATTTTTGTATGATTACGTTCTGTAACTAGGTTTTGTAATTACTAACTGATCAAATCTGAAAGAATCTAGACTCTAAATGTTGAATCAAATAATGTTGTCTCGAATTTGGCATAACATAGCACAATTAGCCTATAATGTTCCCACTGCTGGGACACAGGCCTCCTCTCAGTGAGAGGGAGTGGGCCGTAATCCACCACGCGGGCCCAGAGCGAGTTGGTAGATGTCTCACGTCTTCGAATTTTTGGTTCTAGGACATGACGTATTCCTCACGATGTTTTCCTTCACCTTTTTGAGAACACAAAGAAAAGCGCTCGAACAACGAAAAGGGTTCGAAGTTCGAAACTACGATTTACAACTCGTAAGTCGCGGCAGTTACCACTGAGCCACCGCTGCTCTCGAATTGTCTAACACCGCCAAAATTGTTGGATTATGGGTACAATTGTGGACTACAGATTTTTAAACATGACCAACACCTACGAAAAATATGTTAATTAAAAAGACAAATTATGTTTTAAAAACTTTTAAAACTTTTTAAATGTTCGGTTCAAAATTATTTAGTAGAATTGTTTACAAAAATGAAGGCACCATATAAAACTTTAAATACGTAATTCTTATCTAATAGTCATCTGAGGTGCCCAATCTGGCTGACTAGAAGGCACTTTACCTGCTACCGTTCGCAATATCGTTAAGATTTAGTTCATTAAAATTTTATTTAGACAGAAGGCCACCTCACCTGCCACGGTTCGCAATTTCAATGTCATCACACATAATTACAGGAGGGTTAGCTAACCCTTCCCTAATTACGAGCGATGATATTAATGCTAAAACAAAATATTGTACAGCCGGTCGATTCTATAAAAATCTCACCGTGAAAGCACTTAGGTGAAGTGAGTTTGTTTTTGCTAAGAATACACATTATTGACAGCTCACTCCACGTTCACTTAAGTTTTCACAGTGAGATTTTTACAGAATAGCACCGCAGTTCAGTGTTTACAAAAACAAATGAGTAATGCTTTCTATTTACTTATTATTCAATAAAAGAACAGCAGTCTGCTCGTCACGGGTTGGTTCTAGTTCTGTAACATACGAGTAGGAACTCCATTTTCTTCAGTGGTTTAGCTGGGATATGTTTAGGTTTATAATACCTTGATTATTGCTAAACCGTAATCATTGGCGAAGATAGGGTTTTTCTTCAGGGACGGCCTTTGGGCATTTGCGTGACGTTATATTATGTAAGTGTCCAGCTTAGAATTTTGAATAGGTCCCTAAACATCCTGGGGTGGACATCAGACCATTCTGGGGTGGGCATCAGACCACCCCCCCAAATACGCCTATGACTACCTACCTAACTGGTCAAACGTGGGTATACCAAATTATGTGAGACGTGTGATCCCCCGAAGGCTAAAAGAATATTATTAATAGCACTGTAGTAAGTCACGCATTTTTACATAGAAAAGCGTGACTAAAGTGCGGGTTTAGGTCACACGGGCTATAAAATAGTATACGACACGTGTGACTAGTTTAGCACCCTCACGTAGCCGTGCAATAATGGACTACTTAAGTCACACGTTTCGTAATGTACTATATGTAAAACACACTTACCAATACCTACATAAATAAATACTCTTATTGTTGAAAATCAAATCAAAAGTAATTTATTCAAATTAAATTCTGAGCAGGGCCTTTCTTTGGTGTCCCCCTTTAACCCCAATAAATTAATTATATTTAAATTAAGAATTTGAGATGATTTTCAAGTTATGGAACTGCAAACTGAATGGCATACTGAATAACATTCAAATTCCATTGCAACCAAAAACTCATTAGGCCTTTTTGTCACAAATGGTCACTGAAAAATCAATTTAGAATACATTTTACTAAAGTAGATAACTGATTAAGTGGCGAGGGAATGTTAATGATCTGAGATTATGGACACTGCTATAGGTACGCCCATCTAATGGTAACCTTTGGCGCATGCTTGCCAAAAAATAAAAAATAATCATAATAAAATCTAAAAAAAAAAAATCTATTAATCTATTCACTCATGCATTGAAGATTTTAAAGGAATTTTTGTTTCTTATCTTTATCTGATAGTGTCACTTCTTTTATTCTTATCTTTAGTGATATAGAGAGTTCAATGATTCGCGTCTTTCTTGTATTCGATCTATGATTCAAACTCGTCCGAGGCAGGGCCGCGCCGCCCCTGTGTGCGAAGTGTGCGGCGCACACAGGCGCCAAGACAATAGGGGCGCCGCCGCGGCCGCGCCGCCACTGCCATCGACGTATAAATAGGTAGACCGGCCCTTATTTTTCGTGGCCCAACTACCACGAAAAATAAGACAGCTACAAATACACCCAAACTCACACTCACATCAACAGTCTTAGCAGTCTCGTACTTATACAATCAAGACAGAGACAAAGAGATGTGAAGAGACTGCAGCGCGAGCGAGGTAACAAAATGTTACCCAATTTCAACTTCTGCTCAACTATATTACGCGGGTATTCCCCGAATCAGCTAGGCTGCTGTTGTAAGGTACAGTCAACAAAGAAATCAAACTGTTCTCTGTATATAAAAGAGAAAGGTGACTGACTGACTCATCTGTCAACGCACAGCCTAAACCAGTGGATGTAGAAACTTCAAACTTTACATATTGAATAATGTAGGACTGTATTCAGGTGGCATTTCTTGAAAATTCAGCGCTTAAGGAGATTAAACTGGAAACGCATTTTAACTATTTTGCGCATTCCTTTTTTCGTCGTATAATAGTAGATTATTAACCAAGGGGATAAAGCAGTGTCTTCTGTCGCGGGTGACGATTTAAATCGCGAGCGTAACGAAGGACTCGAGGTTTACTCCCGAGCGTAGCGA
Source organism: Luperina testacea (assembly GCA_927399505.1). Classification (NCBI taxonomy): domain Eukaryota; kingdom Metazoa; phylum Arthropoda; class Insecta; order Lepidoptera; family Noctuidae; genus Luperina; species Luperina testacea. The sequence continues at coordinate 4,869,766 of OV656777.1, read as the reverse complement.
GGGATTTAAGTTCACCCAAGACTAAGACAGCTTTATCACCGAGGAAAATACTCTACTTTTCGTACCATTTGCGAAAAAATTAACACAATAATAATATGAGATAAGCATTCATTAAAAATAACGACAATTAAAAGTAAAAGACAAGAAGTACTGATTCTGAAATTGATAGGCCTTTCGCACTTCTCCACGTTGAAAATTCTTCATAAGTTTTTAAATAATTTTCCTTGGATTTTGTTGGAAGCAAATTATTTATAATTGCCGCAGCATTTGCACTGATGGAATCCGACAATAAAATTCACTGTCACTGTCGCTTAGATTTAACATCGTAACGTATTTTTAGAACATTAACTTTAAGAATTAAGAATTTATTAAAATAAACTTAACGTTTATGTATTTGAAGAAAACAAAAACGCGGCAAATTCCTAGACTAATATTTTTTTGTCGGAAAAGCAAAGGCATCAAGCTCATACGGCCTCGTCGGAAACGCCTTTATCCCGCCCTTCAAATCCTTTCATCCCAAGGTATGGAAGTTTGTATGAAAATCCTTTCGACCCAAGGGTGGGAAATATGTATGAAATTCCATTACATACCCGGTTTTTCTTTTTTTTTAATTTGTCAGCAGTCATACTGCCAAGAGATTTTAACTGTCTACTAATTAAATTTCAAGTAAATTGTTACTGGCCACATACAGTTTTTTTTTTACCAGTTACCAACCTCCTTGGTGCATACAGAAAATTAAAAACGAAATTATTTTTGTATATAAAACGCGTGGAATCACGGAAGAAGTGGCTGCATGACCTTATGATCTTAGCCTACTCCAAAAACGGGCGAATAAAAAATGGAAAAGCCCGCGCATTTTCGCAAAAACACATTTATCTTTGTGTTTTTTGTAAAATATGGATACTTCGAGCGACAGTGATGATGTTATCCCTAACACACCGCCAGAACTATTAGAGACGGCCCAAGAAGTTGTTGATAATCTGTTGCCGGAAAAATGTAAATGCAGATACAACAATACTTATATGTCCATAATTTTCCTCGTAGGTGTAATAAAAAGCACTATACATCCCTCAGGATAAAGTACAGTTCCATACCTCAAATGGTTTGTGCCCCTCGCAAGCTCGTGGCGCAAATGCCATAATCTCGGTATGGAACTGTCACTTTCTTCCCTCTGAAGTAATGTACTATTAATAATCATAACTGCATAATAAATGCGTATTCCTTTTTCAAAAAGATGTATAATGCTTTATATACAAACTCAATGGTGTAAACACAGATGTAGTTCAGTATAAATTTCGGAAATCACATTCTCCCCCTAGAGGATGAATGAAATTCAGTACAATTTTCTTTCCCTGTTTTTAACAGATTAAAAATGACTATTGTTATGTTCGCTTTTTGTGGCATAGAATGTCACTTTTTTGAGCAAGTGGTACGAAAAATTCATTATTTAGAAAATTATTAAAGTAAACACGGTAAAATTTATTCCACAACCAATCATTGTCTTGATTTGCTCTTATTATCACTTCAATCCTTACTTGACTTGGAATGCTAAAATATGTCAAACGTAAATTAATAATCTATTTAAAGTATTTGTAAGTCGCAAACCAATTTCACAAGATAAATAATGAAAATAAGAATGAAGACAAATGCATACGATATATCGGATTCTTTTGCAGTCTGTACCGAGTATTAAGTCATGCAGCAATGGCAGTGCTACAGTAGCGTAGTGATAATTCACTGTACATTGACGATTGCATATGGAACACAGACTCAGCATATTAAAGGTTTGCATCGATGGACAGCATGTGGACATGACATAAACAGTAGCTGTCTCTTTCATACTTAACATAATGTTCTACTACTCGTCAAAATTAACAATTAAAAATATTCGTTAAAAATTTCAATTCGTTTTTTATGAAGATTCGTTAAAAAAAGAGGCGCTTCATAGGTTCCGCACACAGGCGCTGCCGGGGGTCGGCGCGGCCCTGGTCCGAGGCAATGGAAATTTTAAGTCGTTTTCACTACGAACGAGCTACCATTTAATTGAGAAACATAATATATAATCTAATCTATAGAAAACTGCATTTTATTAGAACGTTCTTATTCTATTGACGCAGCGCAAAAAACGAATCGTCGCGGTATCTGAGCTATTTACATAATTCTAATATAAATTCAAAACAAATTATAATTTTATCTACAACTGGTAACATCTTGATTTTCTTGCAATTTCTTTAGCGGTCATTAACTTCCCACACAAATGCTCATAATAAAATAATAGATAAATAATACAGGCACAAAATAAAATTATTCATAAACTCACATTTTTTTCATAGAAGTAGGCGAGAAAAGTTCTTACTCGTTGGCTTCGACCAAATGAGGGTTTTCGTGAAAATTTACGACACCACTGTGACAAGAGGCCTTCCAATATAAAATATATGATGACGTTAATCATTCGATTCATTCATTCGTTCATCAATCAGTCATGACTAAAGAAAATATAGGCTCTTTGACAGTAGATGCCTGGACCTGACGTGTCAGTGCTGCCACCTAGCGAACGTCATTTCAGAAAACCCTCATTCTGACAGGCTATCAGGCTTTCAGGCTGTCAGTGAGCCAGTCAGGCAAGACAAGGAACGAGAATGATCATCATCTATGATCATTCATTAGTCACGCAAGCTCCCTATTTCAAATCCAGGTCCTCGCATTTTTGCACCGTAAGGCAACAATTAATTGATTAATTAATTGTGTTATTATCTGCGCATAATGTCTAGCATGCTGTGCTTTTCTGTAAGTGATGAGGCGCTTAGACTTAAGTTTGCAATGTACAAATTATAAAGTACCAGTGTACTCATTGTTGAAAAGCCAAATAAATAAATAAATAAACAATGGTATCTGGATTCAGTTAAAAAGCGCAAGGCATTGAGTCCAATTAAAAAGGTGCTTTTGACTAAGCAAACAGCCACACTGGTCGATCGATCATGTTAATCTTCTCTTGCCGCGGTTAGTCCGTGGATGAGTGACCATATTTACGTACCAAGATTAAAGACACCTCCGACTCCGCTGTCATGCCTGCACTTGTGGTAGCTGATGAACAGGTCACTATGATTTTTACTCACACTTATTTTATATACCAAGACGCCTTCGTGCCTCAGAAAGCACGTTAGGCCGTTGGTCCCGGCTGTCATTCGTATATGTTTGACAGTCGCTACGGATCGTCAGAAGCCCAAATGTCTGACAACCAGTCTTACCAAGGGGTATACTATTACCCAGTAACTGTGTTGTGTAGGTCAGATAGGTAGTCGCTCCATGTAAAATGCTGGTATTCAGCTGCATCCGGCTAGACTGGAAGTTAACCCCACATAGTTGGGAAAAGGTTAGGATGGGTTTAATGCTACGACTGTTCTGTAATTTCTACCTACTCGCATCGATCGTAGAAAGGCGTGAATTAAAATTAGTAAAAGTTAAAAACCAGACTGATCCGTAAAATAACCAAACCGCACAGAGTCACTACAAGCGCGAATACCACACGATAATTAACTAAAAAAACGGTGCAACGTTACACAACCGTTATATATTGTGCTATATGTAACTAGTTATTTAACGTGAATTATGAAGAATATTCATGAAAAACCAGAATTGTATGTTAAGTAGGAGTTACGTCATCACTTATGCTTTACTTACGATTCTCATGTCAAGTGAAAAGTGGTTGTTTTTTGTTTTGCTTGGAAAGTTGCTTTTATTGTGTGGTTCGTAAGTTTTCCGTGGTTGGTAGTGTCTGAGGTTAATGTTGGTGGTGAAAACTTATGGGGTGCAAAGACTATCTAAACAGATGAGGGTTTATGGGCGACTCAGGAGGTCTACTCCATAAGCACGAAATCCGTAGCTTCGACCGTGGTTATGGGCGATTCCTATTCCGTATCACCTACGAACATAAGATTAGTTCGGAGTCCCACCTAAGAATGAGTGAAACCACGATTTGACAGGGATCTCAAGTGCATATGCAGCGTCTCCCTGCAGACAATAGCCCACCTTCCATCTTACGCCGTTGCCTGAGCACTTGATACAAAAAAAAACACAAAAACTGTCAAAGACTGTGTCAGTGATTGCAGTTCGCGTAGCTGAAGGCATCTGCCATCGAGACTAATAAGAAGATGGCGCGTTAAAGTACTTGGTTTAAGGTGCCTACAGATTTGCTCGCTTGTATTGTCGCTCAATATTCTGTTTTTTGACGATACATAAGCTTCTTAAAGATCACGACGACGAGATTTTTGATCGTCTGTTTGCCTACATATTTACTAGATTTTTTTTAATCATATATACGTGTCGATCGTCAAAAATAGAGCAAATCTGTAGACACTTTAATGGGTCATCATAATCAGTCTATAATGTTTCACTGCAGGGACCCAGGCCTCCCCTCTGTTAGAGGGAGTGGGCCATAATCCACCACACGGGGCCAGTGCGGGTTGGCGGATGTCACATGTCTTTGAATTTTTGGTTGTAGGACATGCCGGTTTCCTCACAATGTTTTCTTTCACCGGTTTTAGAGCAGTGGTGATGAAATAATTTACACAAACTAAAGTGCCTGCATTGGTTTGGAACCCACGACCTTACAATTCATAAGCCGCGGCCATTGCCACTGAGCTACAACTGCTCTTCCTAATACTGCTCTCTTTAATAGGTAGATTTTCGTAATTCAGTTATTTTTTTCCTGTAAACAGTTTGACTTAATCTTTTGTTCTAGAAGAGCTGCGTTCATGGTTGCTTGCACTGAAAGTCATCGGAATAAATAATTAGACTTTCATAATTAAACTACACGATTAACATTATAAATAATTTGGTTTATTAATTAGAACTGCGATAAAATAATTTAATTAGGTAATTAGCACTATCTTTGAATAATTAATCATGTTTTATGCTCTATGCATTTACAAGGTTACCATTCTTAATGTTATCCCAAATCTTTAATTTTATTCATTGACTTCTTTAAAAAATATTAACAATAGTAAGATAATGGCAGTATCATCACAACGGTAATATTTTCTCATTGTATGTCATATTTGTTTTTATTAAGTCTATTTATGTATGTATGTATATTTATTTGTAATATATTTATATGTAATTAAGTAGGTATATTCAGTTTTAATAGGTTTATGCGTATCTTTATATTTAAAATATTTATTCAATGTTCATGATTGCACCTTATTTTATTTTTTTTTTTTTGTTGTCGGGGGGAAACCTTCAAAAGGCACCCGACCTCCGGGGAGGGAGGTCGGGGAGTGTGGGATTTTTACCTCACTAAAACCACCCCGGTGATCACCATCAGCACATAGGGGTGGTCCCGGTTCCTCTTAAAAGACCAATTCCGGAACCCCCCCGTGCAACGCCTGTAAGGCACATCCCTGGGGAGACTGTAAAGGGGCCTCCCCTGAGCCTCGCTATGCACGGCAGCACGTGATCACTGTGCCACCGTCTTCCCTGGGGTCACTTGGTGGGCGGACAGAGTCCCCTTTGTCTCTGCATCACCCAAAGGTTGACTGGTAGAAAATGCCAATGGCATTAAGTCCGCCTCTGTACATTTATGTGCTTGAAGTATTAAATAAATAAATAATAAAATAATCCCCCGACCGATTTCGATCACGGTGGCCTATCTCAACGGAGATCAGCCAAGTACGCAGTACACAGTGTAAACACAGGTGGAGTCTCTTTTATTAATTGCGTTATTATATGGGATTCCGATGGGACAGCAATCCGACACGACCGGCGGATAGATCAGGCGCAGGACCAATGGCTGTACAGTACCCGGCGATAAATATTGCACATCGACCTATTCGATCTTATCGATTTTATACAAAGAATAAAAATAATTATCAAAAGAAGCAAATCATAATTGTTTTAACAGCTCCTAATAGATACCGGACTGTTTGTATTTCGTGCGACAGAGATAACGCTCTACGAAGCCGAAATTAGCCGATTGTCTCTTTCCAAAGGTCGATGTGCAATATTTATCGCCGGGTACTGTACGTGCTTTCCGAGGCACGGGGGTATCACACCACGAACTTCCAAACTCCCGGCAGCTACTGAGAAATCCCTAAGAACCCCTAAAAACCCAATAAAACTTAGCCCAGCCTGAAAATCTAACCCAGGATCCCATCCACAGCAGTCGCGCTTGCGACAACGAGGCCAACGGGGCAGTTAAACAACATTAATCCATACTCTATGCTAATCTATACTAATATCTATACTTAATTAATATTATAAAGCTGAAGAGTTTGTTTGTTTGGTTGAACGCGCTAATCTTAGGAACTACTGGTTCGAATCGAAAAATTCTTATTGCGTTAGATAGTCCATTCATCGAGGAAGGCTCTAGGCTGTAGAACATCACGCTATGACCAATAGGAGCGGAGCATCAATGGAAAATCTTGCAAAAACGGGAAAAATATCTGATAAATGCCATCCCATTTAAGTGTTTTGGATGTTTGTTACTCAATCAAAATTGGCACATAGATAGACCATTTCCTGGATTAACACATAGGATACTTTTTATCCCGATATTCCCACGGGATCGAAACTGACGCGGGTGAAACCGCGGGGCGCTGCTAGTAGTTTATAAACGAAAGAAGCTCTGTCTGTTTGTCTGTTACCACTTCACGCCTTAACGGCTGAACAGATTTCGATGAAATTGGCACACAGGTAGGCCATGCCCTGCACTAACAGTAGCAATGGCTTTAATTTTGACAGTTCAACAATATTCACTGCGTTATTAATTGTTGAGCAGACAAATGATTCGAACATATGAAGCAATGGATTAGCAATATCCTTCAAAATGATTCAGATTGTGATTGATAGTGTGCTACGCAATTACCCCCTGGATTAGGACATAGGATACTTTTTATGCAGGTAGTACGTTCTTGTGGAATAATTTCCGCACTATACACGAACGAAAATGCGGCCAAAATATTGTAACATGTATCAGGGCCGTCTTTACCCGGGGGTGCAAGGGGTGCGCGGCACCCAGGCGCAAGGTCTTAGGGGGCGCAAGCCGATCAGGTCATTACTAATCACTCATTATAACCGCAACGCTCTAGTGCTGTAACCGCACGTCACCGCCTCGAAAAAATCCTCTGGAAAAAAATGCTGGAAATCATCTTAAAAATGGAACACAAAAATTACGTTTAATTTCTTTTTGTTGCCAATGGGGCGCAAGCTGATTTTCGCAACCCGGCGCCCAATATGGTTAAGACGGCCCTGACATGTATGTTATTTCATACAATAATTTTATTATAATATAAACATTAAAAAAGCTAAGAAATTACTGTAGTATCACATAAAATAAAAAAGGAAAATTATACAGCAGGATAAAGATGCGACGTGCCTAGTATCTTTCTAACATAATGAATAACGGTAGCTACAAAGTGAAACCCGGTGCATGGAGCCAACGAAAGTGTTTGTTATTAAACCACTGGCTTCTGCTAACGCCTACATGCACTATTACAAAGATCTGCGGTACTTTGGAAGGGGCTTCATTATTCATGCGTACACTAATTGGCTTCCCATTTTACCTGTTTTCAACAAAACAGGAAAAATGGTCTAAGTTAATAACTGATTAGTATCACAGAACTAGTCAATCAAATCAATATCAAAATATTTTATTTCACATAAACCTACATGGACACTAAACCTTCACAAGACTGAAAAGAAGGGCACTCCAAGACTTACCCACCAGCATGAATGAGCTGTAGTATCGTTCGGAATATCGGTAGTATCGGAGCAGTGGCAAATCCGCCCCTAAGACGACCCACTGACCTTCATACCGTGCAAGATCCTGAACCAACATCTACCTATTGCTGAATGTCTTAGGACAGATAGCATTAAACAGAAGGAGAAAAAAAAACAAGTTGTGTAAAACAGATTCGGTGATTTTACAGTAGGTACCTGCCTATTTGAAATCCTCTTGGTTTTCCAATCCTCTTGACTTCTTTGGACACTTTTCTCTATTTTTCATAGTTTTACTTTCCTCCTGAAGCCCATACTAAAAATTGGGGCGCAACCGTATTCATTGTATTTGTAGCTAGGACATCTACAGATTGGTTAAACATCAAATCAGGCACTTCCATAAACTCTAGATCTCTGTCGCCGTCAATATATAGGTTTCACTTACAAGTGCATCACGGTGTAATATTAGATTGCAAATTGGAAAATAAAACCGCAATCTGTGGCCGATGTGACAATACTGATTACTGTGTATACTGTGCCATTACAGGTAATAAAACTAATATAATTATCATTTAACTGCTTAATGTTTGTTATTTATATGAGAATTGAAAGCCAAATTAAGAAAATTACCTTTTAAACTTAGGTTTATAGTTAGTAATCATGAGAAATAATACATAAGACCTCGTAAAGTATTGTTAAGAAGTGTCTAAGTATAATAATAATAATAATAAAGCAATAATAATAATTATGGTAATCCATAAATTATTTTATTAGCACATACAAAAGACATCAACGAGTTTGAGACTTGGTACAGCGCCTCTACCGGCGAATAGTGCAAACTACAGTGCCATCTAGTGGCAAATAGCTGCAACTTATCTGTTACGGTCCTTTACAGGTAATAAGCATTGAATAAATAATCTGGCAAAGACATTCTCTTTTTAAAACCATTGTTAGTTATAATTTCACGTCTTTGGTTATAAAAATATATGAATGATAATGTTTCAAAGAAGGTCAGTAATATTATTTAGAAAGTTTTTCGATTTTGGAATTACTTTTTATTAAATATACGTAAAATGAACAGTTCAATAACTGTCAATGAATCGCCCTAATTATGTCAACATCCCTACTTGCATGTTTCGATCGATGTAAACAGAATTTTATTTTATTACTGTTGCAGTGTTATTAAATAAAACCATGTCTGATAATGGAAATGATGCCATAAATGAAGACTCTGAGAATAACAATACTACCACGGAACAAAGACCTGTGGACAATAATCAAATTAAAGTGAATAACATGTTAAAAGATCGACTCAGAAAATACATCAAGAAACTGGATGGTATGATTTTTATTACAATTAAAACAATAATATTCTACACAAACTTTATAATAATTACTGATACGTGAAGAGAATCTATTGGGTCGAAAGTTTTGAATCAAATATGATCGTACTATACAAACTATAAAAAATTTTTACATTTATTTTAAATTTATCTTCTGCAGGAGAGAAAAGGGTAATCTCTGAATTTATTACTTTCATATTATTATTTTTTTTTCATTTAAAACTTCAAAGGTCGTTTATGTAACAGTTGAAAACCAACACAAAAATTCCTCAAATCTCTCTTACTTTTATTACACCATCGAAAACTGTATATTTTCAAAAATTATTCAGGCATAATGTGTGCTCCTCAGAAACAGGCACAAGCATAACAAAAGAAGAAAGCATAAAGCTGGAAGTCGACACTTTTCGCCAGCTATACAAGCCCAAACTCGCTGGCAATGAAGACTCATACAAGAACATCCCAAAATTCTACTTCAAACTACCGAGACCGGACGATATGCTTGCTCAGAAGTTACGAGAAGAGACCCGAGCACAGTTCTTACAGAAGAAGAGCAAGGAATTGCTTGATAATAGTGAGTTGAAGCATCTCTGGAGTATGTTGGAAAAGACAAATGGAAGTTACAATGCGGCGAATAATGATGAGCTCATTATTGACTATTTTCAATTTAAGAAGATTAGGGAAGAAGCCGGTCCTAAATATAAGTAAGGTTTTATTACAAATAGCTGATAGAAAAGATTTTTTATATGCTATCTAATGAAGAAAGGTCTTTATAACACAGACCCTTTTAATTTTCCTTGGAGAGCAAAACTAAAAGGGTCTGTCATGCCTATTTCCTTTCCTCCTCCAATATTTGACCAATTTAAAAAATATTTCATATACTGAATAAGAAGGATTATAAATCCTTCCTATTCAGTATATGAATTGAATGATATTTCCCTGTTTGTTTCTTTTTTTTTATTAATACATATCATATTTGTACACTGTCGACAGGGTTTAAATCGGCATTTTTTGAGGGTGTCTGTGAAACACAGATTTACCTTAAAGTTCAGGCATTCTCAAAATACTTGTGCAAATAACCCAAACCAGAGAGACAGTTGCTTTCATAGATCACTAGCTTTTTGTGTCCCGCTGTCCTCAGCTAAGTGCAAAGTCCTTACGATTATTGCACTAATAAGAATTTGCTAATGCATTGTGAAGTTAGAAACAGAAGTATAATTTGAAATGCTTTGGCCATCAAGACAAGTACAGACAGCACTCATGGCTAAAACAATGCTAAGAAATTACTTGTAGTGAAAATTCCACCAATTTATTCTATCGTAGATACTGTTTGTTTTCCTAATTATTCTATTGTTCTGCAATATCTATATTTTTATACCTACCCATGTTCCAGGCCATACTTCACAGCAGAGGTATTCGGGCGCCTGCAAGCGGCTGAAGGTGGTGTGGGCCGCGTGCGCGCTGTGTCGCTGTTCAACTATGTGATGCGCCGCGTTTGGCTTCAGCAGACTAGGATTGGACTGTCTTTGTATGATGTTACTGGGCAGGGATATCTTACCGAACATGTAAGTAGCTTTGATATTGTCTTTGCTATTGATTCATCGTCTGCCATCTGCCTAGCCTTTTCCCAACTATCTTGGAATCGGCTTCCAGTCTAACCGGATGCAGCTGAATACCAGTATTTTACATGGAGCGACTGCCTGTCTGACCACAACCCAGTTACTGGGTAATACAATACCCCTTGGTAAGACTGGTTGTCAGACTTTCGGGCTTAGTCGTAACGACTGTCAAAGATCCACGAATGACAGCCGGGACCAATGGTTCAACGTGCTTTCCGAGGCACAGTGGGGACACGGTATGTAAAGATGGTCACCCATCAATAGACCAACCGCGGCAAGCGTAGCTTAAACTGATCGATCGACCTGTGCGGCTGTTATTATTTAGCCACGGGCCCTTGTCTCGCCTTTGCTATTTATTAAGTCCCTAAAACGCAAGATAACCAAAATAGCCATCGTCTAATACACAAATTTTCGACTGAGGATAATGGGCTGTGCCAAGTGTTGGGCATTTATTTTTGCATGTAAAAAATATTTGTTAGCTACAGACAGGGCCGGATTAACTATCTCGGGGCCCCTAGGCACAGCTCGTTTCGGGCCCCCCCTTTTTCATACCACAACAACGCAACTTAGGTTTTACCTTATAATGTGAAAAAAAGTGTCACTTTTACCGTGGTTTCATAAAACCACATGACACAATCCCTTTTTTTTTTCATTTTTTAATCAGGGTTGCTGGGCCCCTGGTCATAGTGGGCTCCCAGGCACTGGCCTAAAGTGCCTTATGGATAATACGGCACTGGCACAGATACTTGTTGTTGGCTGTTAGTGTTTGTTATCACGCCCACAATAGTGGAGAAAACCCAAGAGTGGGGGAACAACAAACAACCAAAATAATATTTAGTAAATTTTTGCGAGAACTTAGTATTAGCAAGGCAGAGGCAGGAATCTTGTGTTGATAACTCTATCGTTCTTTTCTACAATTATCATTCCAACCTCGTGGGTAACAATTAATTCTTATTTTACAATAGGGTGATACGTGCTTGTGAATTTTTTTCCAGGACCTAGAAAGCTACATAGCAGAACTAGTGCCCTCGCTCGCGGCTCTCGATGGTCTCGACTCATCGTTCAGTTCGTTCTACGTGTGCACGGCTGCTAGGAAGTTCCTGTTCTTCCTAGACCCGCTCAGGGTTGGGAGGGTGCGGATACGGGACGTGTTGTCCTGTTCCTTCTTAGATGATTTGTTGGAGGTGAGAAAGAGCAAACGGTTTAGCCTTAGTCATTTCTGGACTTATTGAGTCTTTAAGTCAAAAAGAATGACAAAATTGCCAATACAGCCGTCTTTTCAAATAAATTGTGTCATGCATTTGCTGTTTAGCAATCTTACCATAGCACTATCACATAGATCAGTGTCCTGAGAACTGTCACGCGTCAGATTGCAGCTACTACAACAATTGTAGCAACATATTAATAATATTATATATTATTATTACTATATTATTCGCCTCTCCACAGATTAGCCAAAATATATAACCAAAATTTTGTTAAAATAGACATATTTACGTTAGCTCATAATGTATTTAAAAAAGAACTAGTTATATAAAACACTTAATTAAGTATAATATTTAAATTAGCCCTACTTTTCATCCATACTGTATTTAAGTAAATGAATACTTATAGTAATATGTGGAAACGATGTTTATTGTGTGTTAACCCACTTTATTGTATTAAGACATGTACAATCGTTTGTTTTCACGCACTTATTTCACGAAGAACTATATGTATTTGTATTGAATGCCAATTTAAACGTCTTTTTTTCAACCAGCTGCGAGAGGAAGATTTACCAATGGAGCTTCAAGAACAGAACTGGTTCAGTGCTGCATCAGCTCTGCGGGTATATGGACAGTACCTCAACCTAGACAGAGACCATAATGGCATGCTGAGCATCAACGAACTGGCTGGGTAAGTCTTCGCAATCACGCACGACCAATACATGATACACAACAAACCACAATATTAACCGGAGCAATAAATCAATGCATGTTTAAAACAATATCAGTCGAGATCACTGCTGTGCTCGACAGGGTCCATAATGATCAAACTCAAACTCAAACTCAAAACATTTATTTCAATTAAACCATTTACAGGCACTTTTGAATTGTCAAAAAGTCGGTCAGTCAGAAAATATGAAGCTAGTTGCCCATTCCAAAGCGTAGGTACCTATGGAGAAGAACGGGCAAGAAACTCCATGGACACTCTTTTAAATTATAGTTGTACAAATATATTAGTTACATCAATAATGTGAATTTATAATTATATGTGAGAACGATGTACAAAAGATGTACGCGTTAAAAGTGTCCAGAGTACAACAAATGGCAAGAAAACAACAATTCAATATTAAAATAATTAAAAATATGCCGAGGCAGCTAAGTGATATGACCAGCCCCAACTGACGGCGCCCGTTCACGAACATGACGCATAGATCGGCACCATTCAGCTCAACCATTTTGAAGGGAGCTAAATGATCCAACACACACGCCACCGTCAGCGAGACATTTGTGTGAGCATGACATACTATCAGCCGCCAGGGCACATTCAAGTCAATGAAAGACACATTACCCGGTAAATGGTACATAGTGTATAGTATATACATAGAACTCACATCTGTGCTATGCAATTATACAATACAAAGGAAATTGAGTTTATACAATGCAAAGATAGTCTTACAATCTTCAGCAGCTCCAACAGAATCTTCAAGTGTTAATCAATTAGTTGTGGTTGTGGAGCAGGACCAGCCTTGAGCCAGGCATTTTTATCAGCGATGTAATCCCCTAACTTATAATATGCCTGACTGCATAGTGTGCGTTTTATACAAGACTTGAATTTCGTCTCATTCATTTCAAGAATGTGGGGAGGTATTTTATTATAACATTTTAAACAGTACCCCATAAAAGATGAGTCTACTTTAGCCAGTCTGAAACCTGGTTGAACTAATAGGTCCCTATTTCTAGTACTATAATTATGTCTTTCACCTCTTTTACCAAAAAGATGTAAGTTTTTTCTTACATACATGATATCATATCTTTGTGAACCTCCCACCTACTCAGTACCCGGCGATAAATATTACACATCGACCTTTGCTTTCCAAAGGTCGATGTGCAATATTTATCGCCGACAATCGACAATCGGCTAATTTCGGCTTCGTAGAGCGTTATCTCTGTCGCACGAAATACAAACAGTCCGGTATCTATTAGGAGCTGTTAAAACAATTATGATTTGCTTCTTTTGATAATTATTTTTAATCTTTGTATAAAATCGATAGGATCGAATAGGTCGATGTGCAATATTTATCGCCGGGTACTGTACGTTCACATTGTGGAATGATCATGATACAAAACAAACAAATTTCTACGGTATACACCCTTACATTTTGATCGTTTTAATCCTTAAAAGGGGTCATTATAAATGATTATAATGACATTATGAACAACTTTTACTATGGGACCAGTCCTGAAATCGTGAAAAAATAGATATTGCTCCATACATTATGGCGGGTTATGCGAACATAAAAATGTATGGACCAGCAGATTTTTTTTTCACGATTTCTGGGTTGGTCCCCTCCCAGTAGTGGGTACATTATATTATGTTGAATATACTTTATCGTTATAATATTATCTGAAGTAATGTAGTGGGCTGCGATATTGTGAATAATTATGTTGTAGGATCTTTTCTCTGTTCCAACACATAATGTAGCTGTTTATTGTCCCTAACAAATAAAATAAAGTATCGCTTTGGTAATTCAACCACGAAACATTTCAAGATTCAGTTAATACTAAGGTTGCCTGGAAGAGATCGCAGAAAGCGATAAGGCCGCCCATTGTATGTTTTGTATGCATAATCGTATTTTTTTGTTATGTATTTTCTGGTGTACAATAATGTATATATAAATACATTTACCTTCTGCTTCTCTCCCACAGCTACGGCTCAGGCACCCTAACCCGTGCCTTCCTCCAGCGCGTGTTCCAACAATGCCTCACCTACGACGGCGAGATGGACTACAAGACGTACCTAGACCTGGTGCTGGCGCTGGAGAACAGAAAGCAGCCGGCTGCGCTGGCATATCTCTTCAGGGTGCTGGACATCAACTGCGTGGGCTACCTCGACGCGTTCACGCTTAATTACTTCTTCAAGGTGAGTTCTGCGGGATATAGGCGACCGCTCGAATCAGGGCCATGGGCGGTATTTACCATCGACTGGATTAAGGCTTTTGCTGTAATAGGGCTTTGACCGTATATAGGTACCTGCCGGAATTAGGATCTGGCCAAAATTAGGCACCTGCCGGATATAAGTACCTGGTCGCTAAAGGCACCGACTGCCTCATCATCATTTCCTAAAAAGACGAGATTGACTACAAGATGTACAGACGCCAGCACATCAAGCTACCCGAAACTGTCTAATTTTCCCAAACAACTTTGAACCTTATGCTTTAGCGATAAAGTTGAAAATCTATTAAAGAAATTTGACAGATTGTAATAACTTGATGTGCTGGCGTCTGTACCTAGACCTGCCAACTAGCGCTAGAGAACAGGAAGCAACCGGCGGCGCTCGCGTATCTCTTCAAGTTGCTTGACATCAATTGCGTGCGGGTTACCTCGAGACCTTCAAATTTAATTACTTCTTCAAGGTAAGTTCTGCTGGTTTTTGGTTGTGGCTAATATTGAGAAAATAACGAGAGTCTATGTCCGGCCGGATTTAGGGTTTGGCTGGATTTAGGCACCTGCCGGAATTAGAGTGTAGACGGATTTAGGATCCTGCCGGAATAAAGGTCTGCCAAACAGGCATTTGCTGAAATTCCCTCTACCAATAGACAGGGGGGATGAAAAGCCTTCAATGTGCTGGATATCTGATCCAAAACTTATAAAATGCTCTGCTTAGCTGGTCTTTCAGAACACTTTATAAACAAAACTGTTAATTCCTCAGGCAATACAAGAACAAATGATAGCTCACGGCGCCGAGCCAGTCAACTTCGACGACGTCAAAGACGAGATCTTTGACATGATCCGACCAGAAGAGCCCTCTAGGATAACTCTCCAAGACCTCATACGCAGTGGCCACGGTCATACTGCCGTGTCTATACTGTTGGAGCTGCATGGCTTCTGGGCTTATGAGAACAGGTAATTGCATTTTTTTTTTCACTATATTTCCCTTTTACCAGCACCCCCCGTTTTTCCCGTCTCGATCTCGTGGGAATATCGGGATAAAAAAGTATCCAGGTCCTAAACCATGGTCTACCCATGTGCCAAATTTCATCCAAATCCATTCAGCCGTTTTAGCATGAAAGCTTAACAAACAAACATACAAAAAATCAAATCTTTTCTCTTTATAGTATTAGTTTAGATTTGTATAGTGCGACCACGGTCGAATGTTTCAACGGGTATCATCAGAAAAGCCGGAGAAATAAAATGTAATTCTCGGCCAATAGAAATCGATTTATATTCCCCCATTAATTATAATTGGTTGACGCAGTGATTCTGGAACCCCCCCCCCCCCCCTTATTAGATCAGTCACTTTTAATTCCTGGTTCCGAAGATTAAGAAAGAAAAATTGATAACGAACATATAAAATACACAATTCCGATTACCGATGCAACCTTTGGCTCTTATAGTCTTACTATAGAATCCTTTATAAAAAGAAAAATCATTTAGTTGAGATAAATATGACGCAAAGAAAAAACACAAAAAGAACAAGTTGGGGGGAATTTATGCGTTACATCCACGCAAAACGGCCATCGCTCAGCATATCGTTGTGACCGTATACTAGTCAGAGCGACAGCTGGCGTTGGACGTGAATGACGTCAACCGGTACAGCATAAAATGATGATAATGCCGTTGGTTTTTCTCTTCATTTAGTGTACAGACGCCAGCACATCAAGCTACTACAATCTGTCAAATTTCTCTAATAGATTTTCAACTTTATCGCTAAAGCATAAGGTTCCAAGTTGATTGGGAAAATTTGACAGTTTCGGGTAGCTTGATGTGCTGGCGTCTGTACAATAAAAAATTTTCTTTGTAACAGGGAGGCGTTAGCGGCTGCCGGAGATCATGCCTGACAGCTGGCTCGGTATCTCCACTTTAATGGAGATCGGTTTACCATTTAAAGACTGTAGTGTCTTTGGTGAACGTTAAAAAGTTGAGTGTACCTGAGGAAGTGAAAATGTTGAGTTCCTCTGAAGACTGTAAAAGTGTTGAGCATTATCTGAAGAATGTGAAAATGTTGAATATCTCTGAATAATGTTAAAAAATGTTGAGCATCTCTGCAAGGTATATAACATTTTGACAACCAGTGTATAGTCCGTCTCACGAAAGAAGTCTCGCTGACGTGACGCTGCGCTACAGTCATGCGACGGAATTTTGCTAACTATATAATAATTGTTGGTTCCACTTACAGCCGCGGGACTTCTCTCGTGAGACGGTCTATAGTATAAATTGTTTAACATCTAAGACTGCTTTGAAAGGTTGAGTGTCGCTGGACGATGTTAAAAGGTTGAATATCTCTATAATCGGTTGAAGGACACTGAAACTGAACAAGACACAATGGAAATTTTATTGTTCCTCAAAGTTTCATATAAGAAAATGTTGAATATCTCTGAAGAATGTAAAATGTGTAATAGGTACCAGTAAAATGAAATGTTAAGCGTGGAACTTCGCTAAAACATGTGATAAGTAATTTAAAATATTCCTGAATATAGTAAAATTGTTGCGTTTCTAACGAGTATTAAATGTTTCTGTCTCCATAAAATATTGTTCCTATTGAAAAAAAATAAAATGTTAAAAGATTTAGGATCTCTGAGCATTTAAAATAATCTGAAGTATTAAAGGATTCAGTGCCTCTTGAAAGATATATTTAAATTACTAAGGCTCTAGACAGACGGACTGCATTTCAACTGCAATCCAACTGCAAATTTGCAGTTCGGATGCAGTTTGAATGCAGTTGACACGACTGCAACAGAACTGCAAACCAACCGTGCAGTCCGTTTGCAGTCGGTGTGCAGTTCACATGACTGCACGCCGACTGCAATTGAACTGCAATCGAATATACAACTATAGAAGTCGTAGAAACAAGGTTAACCTTGTTTATAGAAGTCGTAGAAACAAGGTTAACCTTGTTTATAGAAGTCGTAGAAACAAGGTTAACCTTGTTGCTACGACTGATTCTATGCGCGGGGGGCCGGAGCGTAAAGTAGTGCGGGCGGGTGGGTATGGTGCAGTTCGGATGCAGTTTGAATGCAGTTGACACGACTGCAATAGAACTGCAAACCAACCGAGCAGTCCGATTGCAGTTCAATTGCAGTCGGCGTGCAGTCATGTGAACTGCACACCGACTGCAAACGGACTGCACGGTTGGTTTGCAGTTCTGTTGCAGTCGTGTCAACTGCATTCAAACTGCATCCGAACTGCAAATTTGCAGTTGGATTGCAGTTGAAATGCAGTCCGTCTGTCTAGAGCCTTAGTAATTTATACAAGGTCAAATAAAGTTAGTTAACGAAACTCCGCAGACGATATCTAAACATGATACAACAAAAAGTAATTAATTAGATTACTTTTTGTGGGGTCATCGACCGCAGTCGTGTTGGCACTTGAAATATCAGTTTTTTTTTTTGTGTAAACTTCATAGACGTGTTTTGTATCGATATCTAAACAAAAGAAACAACACATTCTTGAAGTAACAACAACACCATCGGTCGTTGACCTCCAAAAAACATCAAATCTTTTAACTTTTATTTTATCGAGTTTAAATACACATCACTTTTGCGGAGTTTAGTTAGCTAATTTAATTTGACCCTAATAATGTAGTAAAATTGTTAACTAGTTTTATTCCTAAATATTAATATATTTATTCATTGTAATCAAATCCTTCCCTATTTAAAACTTTCAATAAAGCTTTTTAAATTATTACGATATAACAAACACATTTTTCAAGTCTTTCGATTTTAGCATAAATTCCATTATTCCCTCAACCTATTAATAACGTTTAGAATAATATTGTATTCTCAAAATAAAAATACATTAAAAATACTGTAATAACAATTTAATATGATTATAATAACTTGTAAAATATATGAAAATAATGGATATAATAACAACATGATAACTTGTAAATATAAATATTATACATACATTTTTGTTTTATTATTGTACTTACTGACTTATTAAAGCTTACAGCAATGCAAATAAAAAGGGCTTATAAATAATACTGCCGAGCTAAGCTCAAAAGCTCTCAAAATATTCGTACAATGCGTGCCACGAAAGATGAGACTTGACACACCACGTGGTTTGACATGCGCAGTACACGATTTTAGGTATCTTTAGCGGTATGAGGTCTGAGTGCGGGACGGGACCGGACGTCATAGGGGCGGCGGAAAGAGCGGGGGTGGCGGGGTCAAGTCTCATCTTTCGTGGCGCGCATTGTACAGTTGATTTTTATGGCAAAGGATAGGGCCTGAGTTCCTGTTACGTTGACGTCGGTCGCGCGTTGGAATATACATTGTGTTCTATATAGCACCATACTGCGACGCTGACGTCAACGGCGCGTATGTTGGTACTGACCGCACGTGACCGACGTCATCGTAACAGGAATTCAGGCCTTAAGAAATACGCATCCAAATAGCGGTATCTTATTTAAAATATAAAAAAAAACCCTTGAAAGTTTTCCCTATCTCAGTTTTATTTAATCACTAAGAGAATAAGAACAAAATTTCAATTTTCTCGAAACTAGCTTCTCCTGAGATACCGCTTTTGCGTTTAGCACAGCAAAATAGGCAAGTATTAAAATTTTGTTCTGTGTGAGAAAGGGATGGCGCTATTCGACCTGCATAGCTCTATCTCTTTCTAGCAATCGAACAATGATAACGTTCTCACTTCCCTATGGGGCCCTGGTGATTTTTAAAACAGATTTCACTTATGTAAAAATATTTTGTACATTTATTTGGTTTAGATATCACTTTTTATTTCAGCTCAAAGTCTGACATCCAGTTTTACCAAGGGGTATCGTGATACCCAGAAACTGTGTTGTGGAGGTCAGATAGTCAGTCGCCGACCACAACATAGGAAAAGGGTAGTCAGATTGATTTCATGATTAATTAAAAACTGCACCGAGTTAAATGCATAGCTTACAGGTATATAAACTTTTCCCCGAAGTAAGTTATTTTGATAAAGTAGCTGTATTTTCAAAGATAAAGATTTTTTGACAAAGTTGAAAACCCAAGCTAACGTTAGGTTTTAAACCTGACCTGATCTATAGTTGACGCGTTTTAGCATGGCAATAGCGGTCATCGCCCTTTCCCTAATATATTTCTGTAGGTACCAAAACAATGTATGGTTTTTCGTTATTGAAAAATATTAGTCACGATATATATGTTGATTCAGGACGCTAATTAACGAGCTTTATTTCAGTTGTTGAAATAAAAAATGCAAGAAATTGTAGTGAAAATTAAAAATGAAATTGTGGGTCAATGACCGCTTTTTTTTGCACTATAACTTCTGTCTACGACACTACTTTTGTATATTTCATGTTTTTGAACTATTAATTTTCTACAATTTCACTATTATTATATGTGTTTTTTTACATAGCTCTGGCGTAAATATAACACAAACAACTTCAGAAAGAGGCACATCAAACTCCAGAAAGAGACTGTCACACAGGTATACTGCCGCAGTAAGCGAAAAGGACGAATATTGGCCAAAAATTTAAAGAAAAATAAACCTTACCAAACAAAAGAGGCGCCATCCATTAAGGCTCATTTTTCTCTATACACTTTCCTCAGATGCGCCCCTTTTACTTACGGCGGCAGTATACATGACAGAGACGCTATACAAAGCCGAACTCTTTCTGAACACTATGATCCTTGTTAACAATCCGATATACTATTTCTTCGTCATTTATTTACCAGGGATCGGAATAGGTAGAGTACATTTTGCCTAAACTTCAAGGAAGTAAGTAACTTAATCTGCATTCGCGTTTATTTGCCACAAATATGAGTTTATTGTTTAAAATAACTTTAATTCCTACAGAATAAAGTTCAGTTTACGCTACAACTACTAAAAATTTTATAACTTTTTCAATAGTGCTAGTCACTATTACCATTCAAATAAAGTTGATATTTTTTTAACTTGAATTAACATCAATTTGAAACATAAGCTTGAATACACTTTAGAGAGTTAATCCCTCATTCTGAAATTGTAACAAATTATAATTTCGAAGAGTCTTATTACGTTTTTAGTTATCAATGATTGTATTAAAAGTGTAATTCCAAAAATCCAAATCCAATCGTGATTCCTAAATCTCGGAATGGAAGTCATGATTAATATTCCAGCATTTAAAGGGAGGTATTATCTACTCGTATGTTACTTATTTGTTTACATTTTTGGCAAATAAATCACGAACGCAGATTACTTCCTTGAAGTTTAGTTAAGTATACTCTAGCTATTTCGATCACTATTATTACACTTTTAAGTGGAAACGCTACACGGATTCCTGCGCGCTCCTGTACTCAAACACGCTGCCTCTCTCCAGAAAGGCGCTCGCTTGCTTGTTTGTTTGTTCGTCTGTTGGAGACGCGTCAGCGGGCAGGCCATAGCCACCGCCGGCGGGAGAGTTCATTATGTATTTATCCTGTAATGACCAATTATTATATCAAAATGTAGCGTCAAATTATTAGCTAGCGACTATAAACTCCGCAGACATGATGGTATCGGTATCAATCGGTATCGATATCTAAACATGATAAAAATAAATAAAAAGCGCCAAGTGCTAGTAAGAATCGCACACGAGTTCCGTACCACCGGTTTCTTATATGGGGCTCCCTTTTTCAAGTGAAAACTTCTTTAGCATCGTTGTGATTTGAAAGTTTATGAAACGAAAAAGCAACAGTAAAAAGAGACATGAAAGATTTAACGTGGGAGAAAATGAAATAGGAAGCATTATACAGTGTTTTTGAAGGTTTCACTTCTACTACGTGTGAATTGCACACATGCTGTTTTTTTTTATTACTGGTTGTTATAGCGACTACACACGCTGTGAAAATTTCAAGTGTATACCTATTACGGTTCAAAAGAGTTCTGTGACAGACAGCAGAGCCTTAGTAAAAGAGCCCGATAAAAAATGATTTGATATTTTTTTGGGTAGTTACATGATACATGAGTTTGAAGATAGATTTTTTTTATCGTTTTTAGATATTGATACCCATCACGTATGTGAATTTTACACAAGAGAAACTGATTTGAATGCTTTCTGCACTCAATATGTCCCCTACGGTCTAGGACAGGAACACGAGCGTTTCACTCGTGGTCCCTCCATTTAGTTGCGAAAGTAAAACTATGATGAATTCGTGACCTACCGGTCGCTTCTGTAAAAATCTCACCGTAAAAACTTAGGGTCAAGTCACACCGAGACGCGACGCTGCGCGCACATTTCAATAGAGCTATTCAAAATCGAACTCTATTTACTACTCGAAAAGATACACATTTGCACTATTGTTGCGTCACGCCGCGCCGCGTCGCGTCTCGGTGTGAGCCGACCCTTAGGTGAAGTGAGTTTGTTTTTGCTAGGAATTGACACCATTGACAGCTCACTCCACACTCACTTCACCTAAGTTTTCACGGTGAAATTTTTACAGAATAGCATCGCTGTAACAAAATCACTTACTCCTGGGAACGCTTGCACAGACGCCTTTCCTCCTAAGTTGATGAGTCGTCCGTCTACACGCTGCAGTAAGTTCAGACCTCGCTCCCCTGATTCTCCACCTGTCAATAACGTACACGCATTCATTAGTAACTACCCTTTTCTGTTTGCAGCTTGACAAAAACATCCAGAAACGGAATCTTTCACGGAAAATATGCTGATTCAGTGGTTTAATTTATTTTCATCATAAATGCTTTATTTTTTGAGTCAAAACTTCTTTAGGCGCACTTTGCGCTCTTACTGAAGAATGAACGAAACTGAACTGTCACGCTAGTATATTTTTAGGGTGCACGCTAGGCGAACCCTGGGCATTAATATGTAGCCCCGCTAGCGACCCGACCAAATATAATAGCTATAAAGTTTAGATATACAGTACCCGGCGATAAATATTGCACATCGACCTTTGGAAAGAGACAATCGGCTAATTTCGGCTTCGTAGAGCGTTATCTCTGTCGCACGAAATACAAACAGTCCGGTATCTATTAGGAGCTGTTAAAACAATTATGATTTGCTTCTTTTGATAATTATTTTTATTCTTTGTATGAAATACAAAAAAAGGTAAAGGTCGATGAGAAATATTTATCGCCGGGTACTGTAGATAATTAGGTATTTATTTACCATTCATGCCATAAGGCTGGAAGGATCTTCGTTCAGTCAGCACGGACAGCTGCACGCTACGACGGAACACGAGCTCTCTAGACACGCCATCTCCGCCGTTCCAACGACCTGTAACGATAATGTATATTTTACCCCTTCGATTGCTGCTGACATCTCTTTGAGGTGCGCGTGGAACACGTACGCGCCGTCCGGCACGGGCCTGGTCCTCATCGGGCGGTGAGCTATTTTACGGGGCCTGCCGCGACGCCTTCTCTAGCTGTCGGACCTTCTGACTGTGTTTGGCAACATGGATTTTTCTTCCATGGGTTCTTCTCTATTAGTCGTCACCCCCTTTCTAGGCCTGCCGGGTCAGCGGGATTGTCCGAAAGGGTTACCGCTGGCCCGGAACATAAAGGGCTAAGGAAGGAACACGGGTGGGTTTTAGTCAGTAAGAGTCTGCCACTCCCTTCCGCTCCACCCAGAGCGGGAGGGGTCATTTGATGATTTCCCATCCTGAAAAAAAAACCCCATTCTAGCCATATCATCTTCACACATTCCATCCATCGTTTCTTTGGTCTTCTTTTCTTATAGGCATCCACATTAATACTCAACACTATAAAAGTTTTGAGTATACTATACGATTACTCAAAAATGCTTGAACTGACTGGACAGGTCCACTTATACCTGTGTGGTTCTTCCCTCAAAACACCATTTCAGACACTAATCTAAAAGGCCTCTTTGGCAGAATCATAAAAGGATAACATTATGAACAATAATGGACAGTTAACTGTTAAGTAATAAATTAACCAGTATTTTTTTTGTCTGTGCTAAAATACCAATCAATGTAATTTAAATCCAATCTCAATCTCTTTGATTATACCTACGTAGTGCATTGAAAAAAAGAAAAACACGGACCGTCTTCGCCATATTATTATTAATAGTGTTATCCTTTTATGGTTCTGCCAAAATGGCTTTTTTAGGCCCCTTGGTCCTCACATGATTATATTTGGACTTAAAAGAGACTTTGACCCCTGAGTCAGATTGTTAAAGTCGACTCCATCTAGCTTTTTTTACCTAAATATGACGTGTACAAGTGATTCCTATAATTATCATATAATATTTATTTACGGAATATACAACATACCTCTGCCCCCCGAGCCGGGTCTGAGCGAGAACTTGGTGACGAGCATGGGGTAGCGGCGCTCAACGATCTCAACGTCGGTGATGCGAGTGTTCGTCATGTGCGTGTGCACACCTCCGCAACCATGCCAGCCGGGACCCTGGGGAGGATTTAGGAAATTAATAATACGCCATCAATGGATAAACAGACACCGTTAAAAAAAAACCAGTAAAGTCAAAATCAAATAATTTATTTCAAGTAGGCCATAGGCACTTTTGAACGTCAAAAGTGCGTAGTGTTTTCGCTGGGGAGAAGAAGGGGCGCAACAAACTCCCCAGCAGCACAGCTGTCTGTTCAGGTAGAAAATACTTGATTGTATACAATACTAGTATTATTATTATTATACTGGCTATCATCAGTAGCGATCTGTTTTTAACTGAAAATGGTTTATTGGGTTCGGTCGACAGTCTTGTCTTCTAGTCCGAGAGAAGTTTAAGCAAGAGTTGAAATAATATCTCACAAAAGAAAACGGCAAAAGGAAGTTGCGACGTCACGAAATAAATTGGAATGAGGGCAGGGAAATGAATCTATACTAATATTATAAAGCTGAAAAGTTTGTTTGTTTGTTTCGTTGAACGCGATACTCTCTGGAACTACCAGTCGGATTTGAAAAATTCTTTTTGCATTTGATAGCCCAATTCTTGAGGAAGGCTATAGGCTATTTAACATCACGCTATGACCTCTAGGAGCCGAGCAAAAAGAAAAATAGTCAGAAAGAACACTAAGCAAAAACGAAGTAATAGCGCGGGCAGGCGATGCGATGCGACGGGGTGGGTCGGAGTAACAAGAAATTTCACGCGAAGTCGCGGGCAGAAGCTAGTGAAAGATATACTCACAGCACCACTGCCACCCGCAACAGTTTCATAATAGCCCCAATCTTCTTCTCCCAAAGTCAGGTTGTTCATGCAACCTTGAGACGCTGCACACACCTGAAATAAATGGCAACGTAAAAAATTACACATCAACGTATAACGTTTCTGATAAAGATTAGACATAATACATTAATATTTAACGTAGACATAGCACAGAAATATCGATGTTCTGTTTTGACATGAATACGTCTTCAAAATTGCTTCCATAGTGGGAGGCAAGTCAAAAAAAACAATGATAACAAAATCGGGGGATGCAGTTTGGTGTTGCAGCTTTATTTATATCTGGCATATCCATCCTAAATTCAATTACACCATTGGATAGCTAAAGAATTCAATACGCCAAGTGAGAACTGTCACGCATCGCGCGCGGTGAAGGGAGAAGCGCCGCCATTTTGAGGTGATTTTGCTGCGTATCGAGATTTCCGCTTAGTATAAATTTTGACTTGAAAAAGCTACGACGTTCATTTAAGTTTCAATCGTCAGCTCTCGTTAAAATCTATCGATTGTATACAAAAAATTAGTGTAAAATACTGACAGTGAATAATGTGTTAAAATAAAAAGAAAAATAATATCAAAAATATATAATGTCGGCCTATACGCGTCAAAAAGCCAAATCCAAATACAGAGATCGTATACAGTTTGAAAGGACTTGCCAAGAGTAATCGAACGGTACCAATAAAACACCATATGACCGAGTCAAGCAGTGCCGGGAACGTAAAAGAATTAATGCGGCCGAGCGGATCAACCCCGTTACGTAAACGTATTCCCGTACAATACACGGCCGTGTCCATGACACAGCCACACCCCATTTTTTTTTTATTGCCAATAGACCCGTGCGAAACATAAGCGGGTCGCTTGTTTTTTTCAAGAAGATTGAACTTCTAAATAGACGTACCTGGAATGCCTTGAGTACAACATCTACAATTCTCTGTGATGTGAGCACGTTGCCGCCAACCACAGCGGCGTCCTCTGACGGGTCTAGTATGGAACCTTCTGGAATTATCACCTTCACTGGGTTGAGGCAGCCCTTAAATGAAAATGAGATATTTAATTTAAGAGTCATCGGATCGTTCACATTAAACATTTAAAATTACGGTGGTAAGAAGTCGCGCTTACGGAAAGAAATGAGTCTTGTCGATGTTAAGGCTTGTTACAGTTCTGTCATTTGCTGTAGTGTGTATCGAACCCACTGTTTCCGTTTTAGCGCATTTCGCGCTAGATCTAGTGCAATTCTAGTGTCTATAGCGCTTTTTTTTCATAACTAAGCGCTAAAAAATATTTAGTGGAATCTGGCGGAAAATTTAACATTAGTTGGCAACCCAGTATGTGATTTAAAAAAGTAGCAAGCGTTTATTGTTTTGTCTCCCGCATGTGAAATATGAAACTAAAAGAAATAGTTAAAAGAATCAAAATAGTGTTGCTCGCTAAACAAAAAAGGTAACCAAGCAAGCTGCGCCCTCAGACTTGAACAAATCGACTCCGACCGGCAGTGTTCCCAGCTCAGCAATTTCTTAAGCAAAGCTGCCACGCTTATGACTTACCTGAACCTGAACCTCGACAAAATTACCAAAACTGTGAAAAAAGGAACAGCAGCTGGTGTAGGCTCATCATCGGCATCTGGGGGTGATGATGACCATGAAGACGTATTGGAATTGTTTAATTTAGTTGATTTTAGTACCTAATGTTAGTTAAATAAACGAAGAAGTCTTTAAATTATCGCATGTTTTTTTATTTACATTAAAATTTAGAACAAAACGTAGCGGAATTTAGTGGATTTTAGAAACGGGATTTTGATAAGTGTTTAGTGCATATTTTTTTCTTCATACGGCAACACTGAGTCCTCAGTCGTGCACTGAACAAACTGGGAATTAAGTAGGGACAGGAGGCTAAAGGGAAAAAATAGACAGGGTTAACAGTGGGAAGAGTTCAGCTGACGGCGATAAAATGTACTTAAAGATTGATCTTTAAACACAAGTACAGAACAACAATGAAAAAAAATATTCCCCATAAATTGGTTAATAAGTTATATTACCTGATTTAAAGGAACATCATGTCCCACCATGCAGCGTAGACAGTAAATGAGTGCTGATAGCGTAATAGCGCGGGGAGCGTTCAGATTGCCCCACACTTCCACTCCAGTGCCACTGCAACACATAATTATTATTTAGGGACATTCATTGCCTTTAAAAATCATCAATTTTATAATAACTTCCATCACTTCAAAAAATAACGTTTTAGACAGTTTTTACTGGAATCAAAATCTGTTTCTAGAATGAAAAAGAAATTGCTAAATTCTAGGGTAATCAGGGTATTCTGAAATGACGTTCGCTAGGTGGCAGCACCGACACATCAGGTCCAGGCATCTGTCAAAGAGCCTATATTTTCTTAAGTCATGACTGAATGATGAACGAATGAATGAATCGAATGATGAACGTCATCATATATTTTATATTGGAAGACCTCTTGTCAAAGTGGTGCCAACTGGTGTCGTAAATTTTCACGAAAACCCTCATTTGGACACTTCAACGTTGATTGTCGTCTGAGATTGTGATGGTAAATAACCAAATATCGATTTCTGTCCAACAAATGATGATGATGATGATGATAGGACTCCCTTTTCCGCACTTAGACTCTCATTCGGTCCGTTGTGCGTGGGGATTCTGGCTAACAGAGCCAGCCTAGCTCCGCCCAGAAGCACAGAAGCTTCCTGGGAGCTTCACAGGCTTCGCGGAGCGACCTCATTGTTCCGAGGATTTCTTCACGTTGAGAAGCCACGGCCTCGCAATCCAGGATGACGTGGGCGGCTGATTCCTCGGCATCAAGGCAGCCCCAACAAAAGTCTACTTCTGTCCAACAAAAGTCTACAATAAGCATTTGGCGTGTGTCAGGCAACCCATTCTTTGCTTAACAGACCATTATAGCATGTTGAGTTCGTATGCAACACACATTCCGCGCCCAAAGTCTAGTGATGAATTTTTATCGATGGACGACTGTCGTTTCTATAAATCACCCACAATTATATATATTTTTTTTTTTTAAATGTGTTTGCTCTTGACTCTAGGTCAGAGATGACAGAGACAAAGTCTACGATGGAGTGAGCTCACCCAGAAGAAGCCTGTTCACTCTTACTTTGAAGAGATTCGGGTTGTATGCACTCGGAAACACAAACGCAGGTAGAGAGTTCCACTCTTTTGCTGTGCGCATAATAAAGGACATTTGAAAACGCTTAGTGCGAATTGGTGGAATAGCAACTAGGCAGGGATGGTAACTTGCAGTGCGTCTGGATGTCCGAAGGTAGAAGGGGGCCGGTGGAATGAGGTCGTGGAGTTCTTGGGCACATTCACCGAAGTACAATCTGTAGAAGACCGACAAGCAGGCAACCTTGCGGCGATGAGCCAAGCTGTGAAGCTTGGCATCCACCAGTTTTACGTCGCCAATGAGCCTCTTAGCTCTGCGTTCCACCGAGTAAAGTGCGGCAAGTTGGTATTTCGACTGCAATACTCCATGCTTTTGACATAGTTTTGACATTTGTCGCCGAGATAAGTCTGTGACTAGATTTTGAACGTTTTAAATTACGAGAATTGACCTTCTGATCACACGACGTGCTAAATTCGTATAGGATTTTAAAAACAACAATACTCACGTAAAATCACAGACTGCGCTGCCCTCGTTCGCATCTAGCGTGACAGTGAGACAGATAGGCGTACCGTTATCCATGTATTCGGTCGCTTTCAGCACAGTAGAGCCTGTCTTGGCTAAGGCGTTGCGAGCTATTTCCTGTAATATAAGTAAGTTTAAATTATATTTTTATTTTTCGGTCTACAGATCCCACACTATGAATTTCCGAACTTATATTTGTCTTCCTGGTATTAACTTGAGAGCCCTGACACCCATAACACAAGTTCAATCTTAGCTTGGGTGTCAGAGGTTTATAACTCTGTATAAACCTACAATTTATAAGACTTTATAAGGGTATGATAAATCAAGTGGTAATGTAAATTGTTAAACTGGAAAATAAAGATTTATTATTATTTATTATTATTATTACTGTAATTAAAATATTAACGGTAGTACCTTGACTACAACGCGAGAGTTTTGTAAACAAATACGCGTGACGAGTAGCCCAAACTGCCATGCTGCAGTTCGGGATATAATTTGGAGACATTCCTCAATTTATGTCAGTCCTTAAGGGGGAAGCGCTAAGGTAGCCCGCGAAATTCAAATTTTCTTACGTTTTTTGCAATTTGCTGGTCAGCATTAAGTTGTACGTTGATTAATATATGAATCGCGGCCGTAAGAAATATGTGTTTACAGAATTATAATCATTAAAGTCATCAACACAACTCTCTAAGACCACGTAAGTCCAAAGAATGATGATTTCATGAAACAGTTATTCTTGGGACTTACGTGGTCTTAGAGAGTTGTGTTGATGTCTTTAATGATTATAATTCTGTAAACACATATTTCTTACGGCCGCGATTCATATATTAATCAACGTACAACTTAATACTGACCATCAAATTCCAAAAAACCTAAAAAGAATTGAATTTCGCGGGCTACCCTGGCGCTTTCGCCTTAAACCACTGCAAGTACAGATGTTCTAGGTCACGAAGTCCGTTTGGCTATGAATGTTGTCAAGCGTGCACATGCACATTGTGATCAACAGAGACTCAACAATGGGTGAAGTAAAACGGTACACATTCGCGGAAATAGCCTCATGCGACGGCAGCAAGGGGCAGCCGCTGTGGGAGCGCGCTTGTCGGGATACGTCACTACTACAATCAAAGCCGAACGGACTTCGTGAAATAGAATATCTGTAGTAGAATGACTGTGCTAGTAGTATTCATTACTCAAATAGTTTAAATTACCTGTGTGGTGGACCTTGCCAATGCCAACTAGGCAACTAGGACATGTTGCCATGAAATATTATGAGGGAAATCTCGCTGGAGAAACCACTCTACACCATCAAATCCAACAACAAATCTGCTCATAGTCCAGGGACTGATTGCAGAAAAACATAGAAAAAAAAAAAGTTTTTTTTTTTTTTTTTTTTTTTAATCTGTTTTATTTAAGGGATTTTTGTACGCTTATGCGACGATGTCAATCCCATCGTGCTTTTACAAATAACAACTTACTAACTAAACTAAACAAACTAACCTTAGTAATACAAAAATTGACTTAATCTAATTTATTACCTAATAAAAAAGTATACAATATTTTTGCTGCTTTAGAAGTAGGCTTTGCTAAAACACCATGAAACATTCCAACATCCATTTTTGATAATTTAAGAGATTTGAGAAGTGTGTTTCTTTTGTCAGTATATCGGACACATTCCACCAACACATGCTGTGCATCCTCTACTGTACCACACACCTCACAGTTAGGAGAGTCAGATTTCCGCATGAGAAAAGCAAAGGAGTTTAGTGGAATATGTCCTGACCTCAAACGATGCGCAGCTACAATTTGCCAGCGACTCAGTTTCGACCCGGAGAACCAAGGTATATGAGGAGGCTCACTCTGTATACTTTTGTACCAGATTCCTTTCGTTTTAGATCTTTCATTAAAATATTCATTCCAATATAAGTAGATTACTTTTCTAAATTTACTTAACATTTCCGAATAACTTGGTAGAACATCCCGTGTTTGTATGCCTAAAGAAATTGCTTCTTTGGCTAATCTGTCAGCCTCCTCATTACCCGAAAGTCCAACATGGGACGGCACCCACTGTATAACTATATTTTTATTTGTTTGGTTAAAAAAATGGATTTGTTTCAAAATTGTGTATGCTATAGCTAAACCCATTGAACCATTATGAACACATTTAGAAATATGCTGTAAAGCACTCTTACTATCGGTACATATCACAACTTTATTAGCATCTAGCTCTAACACATATTTCAGGGCCTCAGAAATGGCAAATAGTTCAGCCGTCATAATGGAAATATGATTATTCATTTTATAAGTCCTGTGACACTTATTTGCTAAATCACAATATGCTGCTCCCACTCCATCTGATGTTTTGGACCCATCTGTGTATATAATATGCCAGCCAGTGTAAATTTCGCGTAATTCTTTGAGTGTATTATACTTTAAAGAATAAATATCATAATGTGATTTTGGGGCAGTAACGCTAACTAAATTACATTTAATGATATCCTTTATATCTATTTTAGACATCCATGTCTCCAAAGTAAACATTAAGAGTGGATACGAGGACGAAATATTTTCAGCTACAGCTAGACTTAGTGAAGTAACTAGTAGAGGTTTCTTCTTCCTATTCCAGTACCTATTCTCAATCATACCACTCAGGTCTGAAACCAAACTTATAGAAATATCATTAGCCCTGGATTGCAGTTTTAAACAAAACTTTAGAGAAAGAAATTGTCTTCTTATTTGTAGTGGAGGCATACTCAACTCACTTTCCATGACCTGTATCGGAGTCGTTTTAATAAAACCTCCAATTATTCTTAAAGCTAAATTTTGTAACTTGTCCAATTTATAAGTATGACTATTTGCAGAGTTATCGTACAAAAAACATCCGTAATCAATTCTACTCCTAATAACGGCCATATAAAGTCTACGCATATATGTAGGGTGAATACCCCATGACGATCCTACTAGAACTTTGAGCAGCTGAATTTTTCTTTGAGAACTCTCACACACCTCGTTAATATGCTTACTCCATCTTAAGCATTTGTCCAGCCACATTCCTAAATATTTAATGTAGTCGACAGCTTCTAAAGCATTATTGTTTACCTTAATATCAACTGATAGTCTTCTACGACCTCTAGTAAATATACATAATTTAGATTTATGGCTTGATAATTCCAACCCCAACATATCTATAGCGGAAACAAAAAAATTTAGAGCTCGCTGCATATTATCAACACTATCTTGTAATTTATTATTATTACAATATAGCACAAAATCGTCAGCGTATTGACTGATAGAAACATTAATAATATTTTGACAAATATTGGCCGTAATTATATTAAAGAGAAGGGGGGATAAAGGATCACCCTGAGCAATTCCCCTACCAGTCCATCTTACATACTGTCTGTTGTTTTCGTCAGCTTTTATAGTGAGATGTCTTTCCTTTAAAAATTCCCAAATATAAGAACAAACATATTTCCCAACTTTTAAATAATTTAGAGTATATATAACTCGGTCAATTAGAACATTATTATATGCTCCTTCTATATCCAAAAAAACACCCAAAGTTGGAGTATTTTTTGTAAAACCAATTTGTATTGTGGTAACTAGGCGTGCCAGACTATCATGACATGAGTGATTTTTTCTAAAACCAGTTGTACTAGTAGATAATATTTTATTGTATTCTATAAACCATTCCAGTCTCTTTAGGATCATGGAGTGAAATATTTTACACAGACAAGATATCAATGCAATTGGACGAAGCTTGCTATTAGAATCACTACTAGTTTTAGGAATCGGTACTATGTAAATATCTCGCCATTGAAAGGGAACCGTTGATGTTTTAAAAATTAGATTGTATAATTCGAGTAAATATTTTTTAGCAATAATAGGCAAATTAAAAATCATTGAATAAGTAATATTGTCCATACCGGGAGATGTATCCTTAACTTTAAAGCAAGATTCCAATTCTTGTTTCGAAAACTCACAGTTTAAAGGTGATTCGTTATTATCAAAAACAGGGGTTGCAGTCATCACAAAATCTGGAGCCAATGAACTCAGTAGTTCTTCTTTTTTACTGTCCGATGAATAGGATCTCGTCTGCCTAAAACCCTTCATCCAGCGCATTTTCCTCCACATGGTTGATGAAGTTGTAGTCTCATCAATACTGTCACAGAATTTATACCATGACTTAGACTTAGCTTGCCTTGTAATCTTTTGACTTTCATAAATTTTAACATAAAGTAAATCTAGATTTTGGGGGTTAGGGTTTTTCCTAAAATTTGTTAAAGCTACGCGTCGCTCGGCTACCACTTTAGAGAGTTGTTGGTTCCAGTATTTTTTTGGTATAAACTTGCCCATTGGATTATTACATAGTTTTATAAAAGGAATTGCTTTATCTGCAGCTTTATTCATTTGCGTGGAAAGAAAGTCATACATACTTTGAGCGTCTTGTGATGGCGGCGGATTTTGTAAAAAAGATCTAGTAATAATTTGACGGTAACTAGGCCAATCTGCTTTTTTAAAATTTCGCTTTAAGGTAATATTTTTTGAGTCCTGATACTTAAAACAAATTTTTATAATTAGATGGTCACTACCCAGGCTTTCATTACTAACACTCCAACAACCATTAATAGCTATGTCTGTGGTACAAAACGAAACGTCAGGGGAGGTTTTTTGTAAAAAACCATTCACGAGCTTCATTCTCGTAGGATCACCATTATTTAATGAGATATAATTGTTTTCAATGGCAGCGTCAAACAATTGTTTACCTCTAGAATTATTTTTATTGGACCAGCAGGTGTGATGTCCATTAAAATCGCCCGCAATAATAGTATTTTTAGGAAATTTTGAAAAAATATGTTCCCAGTCTGATTGAGAGGTTCTCACAGAGGACGGACAGTAGACCGAAATTATATTAAAAATTAATTTACAATTAAGAATCCTAATGTGTAATATTTCTATACCTGAATTAGTCACACTTATAGGAACAATAAGTGTTTTTAAAGATTTGTGTGAAACAATCGCTACTCCTCCGTACGAGTCATGTCTGTCCCGTCTATAAACATTATACCCACTTATATTTATGTTGCTATCTGCATCCAACCATGTTTCGCTTAGAATAGCTACATGAATATTTTCTCGATTCATTAATAGTTCTAAATCAATTAATTTTGGCTTCAGACTCTGAGCGTTCCACTGGTATATGTTGATATTAGTAGTGATGTGAAGACTATCCATCTACAAATAACCTGCACAATTTACTTACAATATCCCAATCCTTAAAATATGAAGCAACATACACCATAATCACTTCTAATAATAACTTTATACCGTTCTTCACCTTCTGTTCTGATGAACAATCTGCCAACCATATTTCTTTAATCTTGTTGTAATAATTTCTTAATTTAGACAAGTTTTCGCTTTTATTGGGATTTTCTTCTACTATCTCTTTATGGATTTTCTCTTTCTGGCCTTCCTGTTCATTTTGTTTTGTATATCGCTTGATTCGGTCATTTGTTTTTTTCTTCTTATTTTGTTTTTGATTTTTTTTCTTACTTTGATTGGATGTTGTATTATTTTCGTAAAGTAACTCTTCGTTTTCACTGTTTTCTTCGTTCGAAGCACTTGAATCGATGCAGGTATTTATCGTATTAATTAGTTTAGGCTGTAGGGAGGATGTGAGCGTATCCCTGTAACTTCTAGCATGTGAAAAAGTGATAGGAGGAGATGGTATTTCGCTAACTTCAATATTGACAGGAGTACTTTTTTTAGATTGATTCAAGTATAAGTCCAGTGCTACCTTATAAGAACAGCTGTTATTACTCATTATGTTCCTAATCATTCTTTCTTTGAGATACACTGGACAACTTTTATGTAATGCCATATGCGGGCCTTTGCAGTTAATACATGAGTACTCGTTAGTTTGGCAATTATCATGGTCTTTTCCACACTTAGGGCATTTAATTTTTTGGGTAGGACAGAAACGTTTCATGTGACCATATTTCCAACATCCTGAACATTGGGTAACCGGGAACAGGTATGATTCAACCTTAAAACGACACCCATATCCAAATATATGTGATGGCAGTGTTGGTCCTTTAAAAGCGATGCGAATAGCTTCACTATTAATCCACTGCCCATCGTCAGTTAATCTTTTAAGTCTTTTAACCGCACAAATATCTGCTTCACTTTCAAATAATTCCGCAAGTTCGTCCTCCGCTATCTCAAGGTCAATATTTCTGACGATTCCATAAATTATACTTAATTGGTCTGTTCTTTGACATCTAAATTCTAATTCTTTAAACTTTTGACAATTAAGTATTTTATTTGTATCTTCAATATTTTTTAGCGTAACAAATATTTTATATGGACTTTTATATTTGATTTTGAGGATATCGTTCATATTTTGCGATTTAAATAATTTGGCCATTCCAATCATTTTTGGAAGTACTGTCTTAGATGTAAGACATACCTCAAAGTAATCTGCTTTTTTTGTATTATTTTCACAACTACCCACATTATCCTTACGATTGTTATTGAGCGAATTACTGCGTAATAATCTTTTCGCCTTTCTGTTCACGGTGGTAAAACCATCATCCTCTTCGATAATTTCTTCGCTATCTTCTCGCAACCTTTTCTCAACATTTCTCTGTTTTGCACTATCTTCAATCATTGTTCTTTTTTCAATAGTTGGTACTTCCTTGATATTCTCCATCATCTCTTCATTTATAACACCTTCATCTGATATACTAGATGCTGTACTCAAAGATCTTCCAAAACTATCCATTATCTGGATTATTAAGTAACATTAGGGTGATTGTAGAAAAAAGTGACACGAAAAAATAAGTAAGACGTCCGCACGTCTCAGTCGTCAACGCGGCACTCAAAAAAAAGTTGAAATTACCTTCAACATATCTCTCACAGCTAACTCAGCGTTGTTCTGTATGTGAGTCATGTACGCTTGCGTCACTTCCAGTCCGTATTCACCAATCAGATCACCGACTAACTGGATTCCCTAGAAAAAAAGACGTCCATACAATTAAATGAGTGATTTCATAAAATGCTAATCATCATTTGCATAGCCTTTTCCCAACTATGTTGGGGTCGGCTTCCAGTCTAACCGGATGCAGCTAAGTACCAGTATTTTACATGGAGCGACTGCCTATCTGACCTCCACAACCTAGTTACTGAGTATATCCCTTGGTAACTCTGTCACCAGTAACGACTGTCAAAGATCCAAGAATGACAGCCGGGACCAACGGCTTAACGTGATTTCCGAGGCGCGGAGGGGGTCTTGGTATGTAAAGATGGTCACCCATCCACAGACCAACCGCGGCAAGCGTAGCTTAACCTGATCGATCGACCCGTGCGGCTGTTATTACTTAGCCATAAAATGCTAATATAGGATAGTATTTTGTAAAAAGGTTGAGATAGATTTGTCATGATCATCATCCATTTCAGCCGAAAGACGTCCACTGCTGGACATAGGCCTCCCCCAAGCACCTCCACTTCGACCGGTTCTGTGCTTCCCGCATCCAACGGGTTCCTGCCGCCTTCACAAGGTCGTCGGACCACCTTGTGGGAGGCCTTCCAACGCTACGTCTTCCGTTTACGCCGTCGCCACTCCAGAACCTTTCGGCCCCATCGGCCGGATAGATTTGTGGCCAAGAAAAATTCTAATAAAAGATTAAATATTAATTTTAGTTTTCTCTGAACTCTAGCATGACTCATTCTATTTATCGTAATGGGGGTTTTCGTGAAAATTTACGACACCAGTTGGCACCACTTTGACAAGAGGTCTTCGATTTCGACAATGAATATAAACTAATATGAAGACGTTCATCATTCGATTCATTCATTCGTTCATCATTCAGTCATGATTAAAGAAAATATAGGCTCTTTGACAGATGCCTGGACCTGACGTGTCAGTGCTGCCACCTAGCGAACGTCATTTCAGAAAACCCTCTTTCCGCTATTCGCACTGTTGTTAGCTAGTCCTGATCTCCAAAATGAATCTGAATGTATACAAAACATAAGATCATGTTTAAGACTATTATTTAAAGACATACCCTTTGATTAGCAGCGACTTGTGCCTTCAAATCTGATAAATTATCAGCTAAGTTCCTCGTGCCAGAACATCCTGGCACCTTGCCGGGCTTCATCAGTTCTATAATAAATCATTAAAAAATAATGTAGTCAATCTAAAAGTACAGTACCCGCGATAAATATTGCACATCGAGCTATTCGATCCTATCGATTTTATACAAAGAACAAAAATAATTATCAAAAGAAGCAAATTATAAATTGTTTTAACAGCTCCTAATAGATACCGGACTGTTTGTATTTCGTGCGACAGAGATAACGCTCTACGAAGCCGAAATTAGCCGATTGTCTCTGTCCAAAGGTCGATGTGCAATATTTATCGCCGGGTGCTGTAAGCAAGTGTTCCCAGCATATATAATGTCCCCACTGCTGGGACACAGGCCTCCTCTCGGTGAGAGGGAGTGGGCTGTAATCCACCACGCGGGCCCAGTGCGGGTTGGTAGAAGTCACATTATGTCTTCGAATTTTAGGTTCTAGAACATGTCGGCTTCCTCGCGATGTTTT
Source organism: Luperina testacea (assembly GCA_927399505.1). Classification (NCBI taxonomy): domain Eukaryota; kingdom Metazoa; phylum Arthropoda; class Insecta; order Lepidoptera; family Noctuidae; genus Luperina; species Luperina testacea. The sequence goes on along the minus strand of OV656777.1, from coordinate 4,832,511 downwards.
TCTTCACCGTTTTGAGAGCAGTGGTGATGAAATAATTTACACAAAGTAAAGCGCCTGTCATAAAGTATGTTAGGATCAAATTTTGCAAGCTCTATTCAGATATCTTCATCTTGGGTTATCAAGTTGACACTTATTATTCAAGCTCTGGTCCGATGACAACACATTTTTTTGTTGGAGATTATTTAATCCTGTAGCTTTTTTTTTCAGGATGGGAAATCATCAAATGACACCTCCCGCTCTGGGTGGAGCGGAAGAAAGTGTCAGACTCTTACTGACTAAAACCCACCCGTGTTCCTTTCTTAGCCCTTTATGTTCCGGGACAGCGGTAACCCTTTCGGACAAACCCGCTGACCTAATCCTGTAGTTTAGAATCGTATTTGCTACTTCGGGTAACTTACTCCATTTTCTGACTGACCGACTCCGTGACAATTCAAAAGAGCCTGTAAATGGTTTAAATTTTAATGATATAAATGCTTTGAGTCTGATTTTTTAACAAAACTCTCATCATACCTTCAGTAATCAGCTCCTCATTGAACACGCCCCCTTCCACCAGCACAGTGGACTTAAAAGCGGCCCCCTCCTGCGCCAGGCACACGGAGTGCGGCGGCATGGAGCCCGGCGTGAGGCCGCCGATGTCCGCGTGGTGGCCGCGAGACGCCACGTAGAACACGGGCCGCGGTTGGGACCTGGGTGGTACAGGAAACTCATTACAGTACCTGGCGATAAATATTGCACATAAACCTATTCGATCCTATCGCTTTTATACAAAGAATAATAATAATTATCAAAAGAAGCAAATCATAATTGTTTTAACAGCTCCTAATAGATACCGGACTGTTTGTATTTCGTGCGACAGAGATAACGCTCTACGAAGCCGAAATTAGCCGATTGTCTCTTTCCAAAGGTCGATGTGCAATATTTATCGCCGGGTAGAGTATCTGAACTGAAAGACTGCTAGATATTAGGTTCACTTTAACTTGTGCTTCCCAAATCCAGCTAATATATACGCGAGTTCTTCACCAGGTCGTTGGTCCTTGTGGAAAACCTAACCACGATGCGCCTCAACGCCCCCAACCGTCGGCCATTCAGAAAATTTTTTCGCTACAATGCCGACGAAGTGGACGTATAGTTAGGTAAGCTAAATCTGTTAGGGCCTGATTACTGTAGTACGATTCTGTAACCATCTCACCGTGAAAACTTGGGTGAAGTGAGCTGTCAGTAGTGTCAATTCGTTGCAAAAGCAAACTCACTTCACCTAAGTTTTCACGGTGAGATTTGTACAGAATCGTCCGGCAGGTCTACGATTAAATTCCCGTTAACCTACTTGGCAAACAATTTCATACAAATTCTGTTTAATTTTGTTTTATACGGTGCAGAGGCACTTTTGGCTTTTAACTAAACAATTAGTTAATTAAAAGAGAATAATATTATACCTACTTGTGCGACGTCAGAGGCTAAATAAAAAAAATAATAATGTGAACTTACTCCCAGAACACAGGTGTGATAACTGTCAAGTCAGGTAGATGAGAGCCTCCTGCCTTCGGGTGATTAGCTAGCAGGATCTGATTGGCTTGAATTGAGCCACCGCGGATTTTCATCTGAGAGTGGAAAATAATGTGTTACTTTTCACATTATGAAAGAAAACGGTGTAAAAGATGAGATTTAGAAATAAAGTATTTTTTAACGGACAGCCTTGTTGGTTAGTCGCAAGTGCGACTTCTTATCGTGGGGTCGCTGAATCGATCCGAACGATTCGGAGATCTAGATGTTTTGACATGTGGCCACATCAATAGATCGTACGCGTGCGAAGCAGGGGTGGGTCGCTCGTTGACAATAACAATATTACCAGTCTAATATTTTTTCACTGCAGACCAAAGGCTTCTTCTCATACAGAGAAGGTACGAGAACTTATCACCACGCTTGCACAAGACAGGTTCATATATTCGGTCGAGGATTGTTTTTTTGGATTTTCCATTTATAATTCTCATTCTTTTTTCTTTCTTTCTTTCTTACCAGCCCGGAAACTAGAGTTCTGTACAATTAATTATAATCAACTGGACACTAATCTAGACTACTGCTAAGTATAAGTCCTTTGTGGATCTATTGCCACAGGCCCTATTACAAAGGACTTATTAATATTATAAATTCGAAAGTAACTCTTGTCTGTCTGTCTGTCTGTATGTTACATTTTCACGCCTAAACCACTGAACGGATTTCGATAAAATTTGGCAGAGAGATAGATTGCAGCCCGGGGAAGGACATAGGATAGTTTATTATTCACAAAAATTGAACACAAATGTATTATCATAATAATGTAACATAGGTACATTGTATTTCTTCTTTTTGCTAAATAAATTAATATTATATATTGATATTTTTTTATTTATTATATATTGATATTTGTATTATTTTTTTTTTAATTATTTTTTATTTTTTTATTGATTTATTATTTTTTTTATTTTGTATTTTTTTTTATTTGTTTGTTTATTTTTAAGGTTTTTTTTGCCAAATAAACACAATTTTCTTTCTTTCTTTTCTATTATTATTATTATTTACCTGGTACTGCACAGTCTCCTGCATGGCTCCCAAATGCACCGGTATATGCGGCGCGTTGGACACGAGCCCGCCGTCTGCGCCGAACAACGCGCACGAGAAGTCCAGGCGCTCCTTTATGTTCACTGATATCGATGTGCGTTGTAGCACCCTGTGGATGAGATTGTGAGTTTTGGGACTACACTTTCATCAAAAAACGTTCAACCAATCATTACTTTATGGCCTAATTCAATCAATCAATTAGTTTATTTTTGTGAAACATAGGTGTTTATATAGGTGTTTTCCATAAATATACGCTATATACGCGTGCGCTGTATACCCAGTTTCAGGAGATGGGTGGTTAGACCTAAAAAATCTGAAACGACCGAAGGATAAGTTTACTGAGCGGACATGGGTCAATGCCGATGCTCTTAAGGGGGAAGCGCTAAGGTAGCCCGCGAAATTCAAATTTTCTTAGGTTTTTTGCAATTTGCTGGTCAGTATTAAGTTGTACGTTGATTAATATATGAATCGCGGCCGTAACTAACATGTATTTACAGAATTATAATCATTAAAGTCATCAACACAACTCTCTAAGACCACGTAAGTCCGAAGAATGATAATTTCATGAAACAGTTACGGCCGCGATTCATATATTAATCAACGTACAACCTAATACTGACCAGCAAATTGCAAAAAACCTAAAAAAAAAACAAATTTCGCGGGCTACCCTGGCGCTCTACGCCGACCGCCTAGTGGCGCCCTCATCGTTTGTTTGGTTATTTCTTTTATTTTAGAATGAAAATGCAGAAAATAACGGATAATCAATCGGTTTTAATGATTATAGTAAAACTAAACAATGTAAAACTACCGTTTATAACAATTTATAAGTGACATACTAGGTGTCATTAGATTACATGACTTAGAGAAAAAAAAAATTATTAATTAAATACATGAACAGAAAAAAAAGAAAAACGTCTAATACAATAAAATCAATAAATAGTCATAGTACTTATTATCAAAAGGTAAAAATGCACCATTATAATAATAGGCGGCGGTAACCACTGTCAGCTGTGCCGCTTGCTTCATTACCATCAAATAATATTTAAAAAAATAGGTAAAAAAAAACTTTTTCAGTTAAACGGTTTTATGTTAAACATACGTTGCAATGTTTAAGATAAATGTACTAAAAAAAACCAAAAAATAAAAAAACCAAAAAATAATAAAATAGATACAGTCGTGGGAATTATAAACATATGCATAGACTAGACTAAAATAAAACCGTGGGACACGTCAATCAACAACAACAATAGACAATTGACGTGCCCCACGGTTTTATTTTAGTCTAGTCTATGCATATGTTTATAATTCCCACGACTGTATCTATTTTATTATTTTTTGGTTTTTTTATTTTTTGGTTTTTTTAGTACATTTATCTTAAACATTGCAACGTATGTTTAACATAAAACCGTTTAACTGAAAAAGTTTTTTTTTACCTATTTTTTTATTTTCTAGTTTTTAGTTTTTATTTCGCATTCTGTTTAATTCATTTAGTGCTTCATTATTGCAAGGTTTCTTGCCCGTTAGTTTATTGCAGTCTAACTCCTCTATACGTAGTCCCTGCAAAGATCTTACTCTAATAAGAGCCACTTATTTGATACCCATATTGGTGGGATTGATAAAAAATTGTTATCAGCCATTTGGTAGCGGCGGCCATCTTAGATTTCAATTTTGCATAGTAAATTGTATTCTACTTGTTGAGACCTTTCATTTGATACCCATGTTGATGGGATTGATAAAACCTAAGTTATCCGCCATTTTGTAGAGGCCGCCATCTTGGATTTTAATTCTATATAGTACATTGTATTATACTGGTTGAGCACTTTCATTTGATACCCATATTGATGGGATCGATAAAACCTACGTTATCCGCCATTTTGTAGCGGCCGCCATCTTGTATTTCAATTTTTTATAGTATATTGTATTCTGCTTGTTGAGCCCTTTCATTTGATACCCATATTGATGGGATTGATAAAACCTACGTTATCCGCCATTTTGTAGCGGCTGCCATCTTGGATTTCAATTTTGCATAGTGAATTGTATTCTACTTGTTGAGATCTTTCATTTGATACCCATGTTGATGGGATTGATAAAACCTAAGTTATCCGCCATTTTGTAGCGGCCGCCATCTTGTATTTCAATTTTTTATAGTATATTGTATTCTGCTTGTTGAGCCCTTTCATTTGATACCCATATTGATGGGATTGATAAAACCTACGTTATCCGCCATTTTGTAGCGGCTGCCATCTTGGATTTCAATTTTGCATAGTAAATTGTATTCTACTTATTGAGACCTTTCATTTGATACCCATGTTGATGGGATTGATAAAACCTAAGTTATCCGCCATTTTGTAGAGGCCGCCATCTTGGATTTTAATTTTATATAGTACATTGTATTATACTGGTTGAGCACTTTCATTTGATACCCATATTGATGGGATCGATAAAACCTACGTTATCCGCCATTTTGTAGCGGCCGCCATCTTGTATTTCAATTTTTTATAGTATATTGTATTCTGCTTGTTGAGCCCTTTCATTTGATACCCATATTGATGGGATTGATAAAACCTACGTTATCCGCCATTTTGTAGCGGCTGCCATCTTGGATTTCAATAAGTTATCCGCCATTTTGTAGAGGCCGCCATCTTGGATTTTAATTTTATATAGTACATTGTATTATACTGGTTGAGCACTTTCATTTGATACCCATATTGATGGGATCGATAAAACCTACGTTATCCGCCATTTTGTAGCGGCCGCCATCTTGTATTTCAATTTTTTATAGTATATTGTATTCTGCTTGTTGAGCCCTTTCATTTGATACCCATATTGATGGGATTGATAAAACCTACGTTATCCGCCATTTTGTAGCGGCGGCCATCTTGAATTTATAATGATAATGAATAAACATAATTGTATTGTCACCAAAATCCAAAGTGTATACAAAATTTCAGATTAATCGGTTGACAGGAAGAGGGTGAAATTTGAATTACTAAATATGACACAAGAATAAAGAATAAAACAAACGGGGTGAGCTAAATAAAACCGTTTAAAAAACACAGAGACAAAAGATAACTGCTGACCTGCCCATCTGCTCAGCTATAGACATGAAACGGTGGCTGAAGATGCTCAGCTGTATGGAGTCCAGTTCAGTGGTGATGCGCTTCGGCTTGCCGGTTCCTATCACTATGCGGATGTCACCTAGCTCTGTAATTTCGGCGCGGCAGTCTGTTGAAAAACAAAGATTTTTTTTTGTATCTTTTTCTGAGCTAAGGTACAAAGTTTTTGATTTTAAATTTAAGCAATTTTTTTTTTATTATTTACCTATACAGATATACCTAAGACAAAAAAAAATTAAAAGCATGCTTATTACAAATTACGATAGTAAATAAAATCTTTTATTCCATTAATAGAAAACGAACAGCTCATTTATCAAATTAAAATTCAGTCGATAACATCCATCGTTTTCTTACTAAACTTCAATTATATCCAACGATCCTGCATACTTATCTCTTTTGCTGACTGTACCATATACTAGGAAATAAATCTATCTATCTGTCTTAAATCACACATACCTGGCTCGACTACAATGGTGGACAGACCATCCATGATGATAGCAGGTCCTGCCAACTCTTGTCTAGGCTTCAGCTTCTCCAGCAAATATATCTTAGTCTCTTGGTATCCACCTTCGAAGTATACTTTTGTTGTCTGCAAAGCATTTTGAAAATGTTAGAAGAACTTTAATGTCATCATCTGTCTAGCCTTTTCCCAGAAAACTTTAATGTATCGTATTTTTATCTCACGAAGTGACGCACGCTTTACTTGTGGTTACCAAGTTTTTTTTTTAAAACGTTGCCCCGCACTAGGAATTTCTCCTGTATTGTGAGTGCGTTTACAAACATTTAATCTCACATACACAAACAGCCAGACCCGGAACAACTACTTGTAGGTTATACAAATACTTGTTCCATGCGGGAATCGAACCCGCGACACGCAGCGCAGCAGTCAATCGCTTAACCACTGCGCCAACCGTGTCGTCCAAGTTACAAACACGCTGTGGAAAATTTTACGCTAGGGGGTCTAAAATCATGTGCTGAAATGGTTATGTTTTGCACGTCGATGGCCCGGCCACCTTGTATGCAATAGTAAACTTTTTAGCCGGCAGGCTAGGTAAGCACTTCCTACATTTGATGGCCGCCTCACGAAACAGGTTCTTCGTCTAACTAAACAAAACCTGCGAATAGTTATTGCAGCTTTAACTGGCCACGGGTCATTCAATAAACACCTCTTTGTCATAGGAGTAACAGACAGTCTGCTGTGCAGGGCCTGCATGGAGGACGAGACAGCGACACATGTGCTTCTAAACTGCCCGGTGGTCGCCACGTACAGGGCAAAGTACTTCGGTAACCCAGGCGTTGCTGGCCTTCCTTGAGGAGCTGGGGTGGATAGAATGATCGATTTTCCCACCCGTACGCAAAATACGCGCATTGACCCACGTCAATGCGCGTATTTTGCGTACGGGTGCGACGCTACGCTCCAACAGTTATGAAAAGTTTACTAATAGGTAATACGGGCTGGTGTCCGCAACTGTGGAGTTGCGGACACCAGCCCGTATTACCTATTAGTAAACTTTTCATAACTGTTGGAGCGTAGCGTTTGACTTCACAAAAAGGGCTTACTTGAAATACTGGTCTCGGGGCGTCTGTATAGTTTCCTCTCGAGGCGTATGATATGCTCAGTTCAACTCCTTACAACATTTTATTTCTTTTTAGATACCTACTTACACATTTTTATGGTAACACAATTTTAACACAGGCAAGCCTAAAAACTTACCTTCTCCGGCTCTGGTACGATCCCAAACCCGTGAGGTGGCGCTGTTTCTTTAGGCACAATACTCAAACCAATGCCGCGGACTCTGACGTCATCCACTATGATATCACGCTTGGATAGTGTGAAGCCGAACTCTTTCTGGTATCTGATAGAAAAGTAAATTAATTATTTTTGTCTGATTTCAAGAAAATTATGTATTTTCGTAACGGTTGATAGAGCAATGGTAACCAAGGCGGCTGCCCCATTTCAAAACCTAGTAAGGACTTAAAATGAAAATTTACAGGAGAGCGCATAAACGTAATATTGGTCAGCCTATGGAATGTATTTTTTGAATTGGTTAAAGTGACTTACTTGGTTTTAAAATGGTCACTAGGGAGTGAAAGGTGCACTTACTAGGTATTGATGCTTAAATATATCTCCTTTTATGTAAGTTTAAAACGCTGGTGTTTTTGTATTTGGTAGAGACCTTCTAGGTTAGCATGATTATGCAATAAAACGATTTTTGTAAAAAGTGTCCCTTACTATGTTTTGAAATGGGACAGCCGAAGGGGTAACGGCCCCGACTTAACGAAGTGTTGGTCGTAGGTTCGCACTACTTTGTGTAAATAATTTCATCACCACTGCTCTCATAACGGTGAAGGGAAATATTGTGAGGAAACCGGCATGTCCTAGAACCAAAATTTTGAAGACATGTGACATCAACCAACCCGCCCTGGGCCCGCGTGATAGATTACAGCCCACTCCGTCTCGAAGGGTCCTCCCTCGAAGGGCCTGTGTCCCAGCAGTGGGAACATTATAGCCTGAATATGCTATGTATTTTTGTTAAAGGTTTGCAGCTCATGTTTCTTGGAGGTTTAAATAATCTTACACTGTTGGTTTGTCTGTGTTTTTTTTTTGTCACCATTTCAAAGCTTTTAACAAATTCAATCAGAGAAATTGCCATCAGTTGCTGAAAACGATTAACCTTGGAATTTCTTGTCTTCTCCATAGGAATCTACTCTTTAGCACTAGCAACTTTCTTATAAATTTCTGACAAAGTTGTGATGAAGCTTTCTTAAATGATCTACAGTGAGGAAAAAAAATTTAGAAGAAGATTTTTTTAATGATCTAGGTTCAGTGAGATATTGCAGTAATCTATGCTACGATATGCAAACCCATGAACACTCTTACCTCTTAACGAAAGCAGCATAAAAGTCTCCATGCCTGCAAGCCCTTTCCGACTTCTCTTGTATGGGCGCCACCATGAGAGCGCAGTCTGTGCCCGCGTACCGCAGGTGGAGGTACGGCTCTGTTGTTATTTGAGAGTCTGGGATGCCCTGTGGAACGAGGAGTTATAAATTTTTGGTAAGAGCAGTCAACAATCCCCTACTTCAGCTACAGTCCGGCCGTCGAGAGAAAACGTTCCTGACATCTGTCAGTGCGACAATTCTAGCAGCTAATAGAGATCAAATTCGCAAACACATATTCGTATGAAACTGACAGGTGTCAAAAACGCATTCTCTCGTCGGCCGCACTGTACTTTGCAACCAGTTTTAATAAATAATAAATTCAAAAAAAAGGAGGAAAGAAAAGTAAGAAAATAAAACCTAAAGAAAATAAAGATAAGAAAGAAAAAGTAGGTTTACTGACGATAGTTGAACGTGACAACGTCATAAGAAAATACTGATGGAATAGTTGCATTGCATTTGTTAATATTCGCTACAGAACGCTACAGAGCGAGGCCGCGAGGTAACGCTACATGAGTCATGTTTTTTCGTGAGTGCAACCAGCTTCATCGATTTATTAGACGTTGTCACGTCAAAAAAAGAACTATATTTTATTTGGGACACAAGAAACACAAACAGTAAAAAAGGAGCATAGTAAAAATACAATTGACTTACTTGACTTTGACTTTGTTATTATGCCTACAATAATAATTTGAATTGTGAAGAGACGCTTATTTTTTTTTTTAAATAGACTCATTAGGTTTTTGTTGACCTTACAATCAAAGCCTAGTCGAGCAGTTTGCGGCATTTTTATTATAATACTTGCACCAATCAGAGATATTGAAGTGCTCAAGTAATGACCGTTTCAAAATGAATTTGGAGAAATACATAGCCTGGTGAAAAATGGTTCCCGATATCTAATCCCAATGACAGACAGACAGAGCAAAATTACTGTTACTGTTAGCCTGCATCATCGCAATGCTAGGCAGTCTCTCTCCAGGGTCAGCGGGATTGTCCGAAAGGGTTACCGCTGGCCCGGAACATAAAGGGCTAAGGAAGGAACACGGGTGGGTTTTAGTCAGTAGGAGTCTGACACTTCCTTCCGCTCCACCCAGAGCGGGAGGGGTCATTAGATGATTTCCCATCCAGAAAAAAAAAAGGCAGTGGACCACTTGTAGTTGATTTTCTCCAGCTCGTGCCGCCATCTTCTACGGGGTCTGCCGCAACACCTTTTGGCTGTGTCAGGGCTACACGTAGTGGTTATTTTGGCCAACGCGCAAAACGCAATTTTTCACTGGGGAGTCCCAGAGAGAAATTGCGTTTTATGATACCTAATTATTATTGATGGTGTTACCTGTTTTCTCAACTTATCCCTCGCCACAGATGCAAGCAGATCCAGCTGTGCGTCCAGTTGTTTAAAATTGCTGGGACAGTACACCGCGGCGGCTGGCGACTGTTCTTCCTGTACTATGTGGGCCAAGGCCATGCCGTATGCTGACAGAATACCTAAGGAAATAATGGAATTAATGACACATAACCTGCATTCGCGACTTATTTGCCAAAAATGTAAACAAATATGAGTTTATGGAAAAATAATAGCGCTAGTCACTCTGAAATCGACTTAATTACTATTACTATGAAGTTGATATTTGTTTAACTTGAAATAACATAAATTTGAATAGACTTTACATACAAACATAAATCACGGGTTTTTTCCTATGGCGGTAGGTAGCAACTACTGACCGCCACCTGATACTTGCTTTCTATCTGGCCCTCCTGACCAGATGTAACAAAAAAATAACAGCCGCTCGGGTCGATCGATCAGGTTAAGCTACGCTTGCCGCGGTTGGTCCGTGGATGGGTGACCATCTTTACATACCAAGACCCCTCAGTGCTTCGGAAAGCACGTTAAGCCGTTGGTCCCGGCGACAAATGACAATTCGTGGATCTTTGATAGTCGTTACGGGTCGTTAGAACCCCGAAAGTCTGACGACCAGTCTTACCAAGGGGTATCGTATTACCGAGTAACTAGGTTGTGGAGGTCAGATAGGCAGTCGTTCCATGTAAAATACTGGTATTCAGCTGCATCCGGTTAGACTGGAAGCCGACCCCAACATCGTTGGGTAAAGGCTAGGTAGATGATGAAGACATCTGGTCATACTACGCGCACGCCGGTTGCGAGCACTACGCACCTGACGTTTCTGAAGGTCATCACCCATAAGGTGTTTATATGTGTTAGAATTTTAACTCTGAGCCGAGCGTTAAAATCCAACAGTGCGCTACAATTTAGGCATTAATTTAGTTTCGCATAGTGTTTGTGAAAACTGCCATTAGATCGATAATTAATGTTTGAACCATCTTTTGCAAAGGTACTTAATACATGTCTGCTGAAATGTACCCCTGGCCGTCAGCCCTGCTAGAGTTGTTGCATTTTGCAAGTGCACATCTATCATTGCAATTTCAACCTTGTGTGCGACGCGTTCGTTATTTTCAAGGACAACAGAGTGGTGGAAACATCATAGGCTGGTACCACTGACCTGCATACTTGTGTATGAGCACGGTGGCGACGCCGAGCTGGCGCGCCACGCGGCACGCGTGCTGGCCGCCCGCGCCGCCGAAGCACGCCAGCGCGTGCTGGGACGCGTCGTGGCCACGGGCTGTGGTTAGAGCCCTAAAGGAAATAATGAAAATATGGTCATCTATATCTATATCGCCTTAGAGTGAAAACCTCGGCATTTTATGGATTTCAGACAATCTTATAGAATCGAACAGTTCTGGATATAAAAGCGGGTAAAATTTCCATATTTAGTAATAAGAATACAGAACCTTCTTTTTTGAAGTCGATAAAAAAAACATAAAATACGCCGTACAAAAATTTTACAGCACGCAGTTCTTTCTTCCTCCTGAAAAGTTACTTCTTTTACACTTACGAGGTTTTCACTCTAAAGCGTCGATAAGGTGTTTCAAAATTAACCCAACAAATTTTAAGAGGTGCTTTAGACCATCGAACTGAACAACTTTTACTACGGGACCAACACAAAAATCACGAAAAAAAATCAGCAGTTTAATACAAAAGTTCAATAATGCCCTTGACCTTGACTTGGCCAAAAGGTATGTATGAAACAGCTGACTTTTTTTCGTGATTTCGACGCCCAACAGATGGAGCATCGATGTTCGTAGGGTGACGAGTTAAATAACTTCCGATTAAAGTGGCTTATGGCAGTGGCGTGCCTAGGGGTCAAAATTAGGGCAAGCCCACAGATTTTCAACGTATAAAAAAAACGCCCAACTGAGGGATTGGCTGATTTTCAGTTATTAATGTTTGTGTTAGAGTTCATTGACTGGTATTTTTTTAATATATATTTATTTATTGATAGGTTTAAGTAAGTTTGTTGTTGTGAATTATGATTTTATTAGGGCAAGCCGGGCTTTTCGGCTTCTATGAAGGTACCGCCACTGGCTTATGGTCAGCAATGGACTCCTATAATATGCTACAGTCCGGCCATTGAGAGAATGCGTTCATGACACTGTCAGTGCGACAATTTTAGTAGCTAGTAAAGATCAAATTCGCAAAGCACGTATTAGTCATGAACGCATTATCTCTGCATCGCCGGCCGCACTGTAATGATGATGAAGTATTAGAAGGCTAATTCTCGAAATTTAAAACGTTCAGAAACTAATTGAAGTCTCATTTCGGCGACAAATAAATGTCAAAAATGTAGGGAAATTAGAGGTATTTTTGACAGATTGAGACTAAGATCAGGCTGTGAACGTTCTTAAAATTACGAGGATTGCCCCTAAGAAGTGACGCACTCGAACAGCGAAGTAAAATAAAGATTAAAAAATAAAAAGTTAGAAATTCATTAGCATCATTTGACTTTTCAATCCACAAAGCTTTGTACCATAACCAAATCATCTATAAAATTAGAGTTACAGAGTAATAAAAAATAAGAAATACCTGATTGGTCTACACATAGCTTCATTGGCAACATTAATGAATCCCATTGCCACTTCTTCCATGGTCATCTACAACAAAAAAAAAAAAATGAACTTCAAAATCAAATCCTCGAAAAAAAAAAACAAAAAATTAAAAAAGATCCAATTTAGCACTGGCTTGTGATTGGCCGAGCATAGGATTCCACTAACCTCTTTGCTGCCGCCTTGCCTCAAAAAGGCATTGATTTCGTCCGTCATCTTCTTGAATGCTGTGACTGTTGCCTCTCTATCTAAAGGTTCATTCTCTGATTTCCCGAAGATCTTCGGGAAGTATTCGGGTAGTAAACGACCTGAAACAGAAATAAATACCATATTACCAAGACATTTTCGGAATGCAATAAAATATTCTCCACGTCTGAACATACTAAAATGTCTTTTTGGCATTTCTCATTTGTTCGGCTTCTAACGACCTTGCTGACTGCCAAAAAAAAATATTTCCATCATCTTTATCAATTTTAAACTGGAACCACATTTCTATGAAATTTTCTGCCGGAATAATTAATCAGAACTCATCTGGAGGTGCAAGGTGGTGAAACAGCCGGTCGATTCTGTAAAAATCTCACCGTGAAAACTTAGGTGATGTGAGTTTGTTTTTGCTAGGAATTGTCACTATTGATAGCTCACTCCACGCTCACTTCACCTAAGTTTTCACGGTGAGATGGTTACAGAATCGCACTGCAAGCCCTAAAGTTCAAACTCACCCAGTAACAAGTTGGCATCAGTAACAGTGAGAGGGCCCCCCTTCCTATAGCATGCGGGGCCCGGCTGTGCGCCCGCAGACTCGGGCCCCGCCACGAACAGGCCTGAGCGGAACATCAGCATTGATCCGCCGCCTGCTGCTACCGTGTTTATATCTGAGTGAAAATAAACATGATAGTAGTATCAATCCTTCGATAAAGGCTCCTTCAAACTGGTGCGACATGACACACGACACAAAGGCACCGCAAGTCGCGCAACGAGCGGTGCCTTTGTGTCGCGCGCGATTATATCGCGTGTCGCGCCTGTTTGAAGGAGCCTTAAAAAACTTCAAGACAACAAAATTTCTAGTGATTCTCAATGTTCAACATATGTAACTTCTAATTTTATTCCATTTGTAGACAAAATGGTTTGATTTTGGGAATTTATGAATCGTCAAAAAACGATGACAATCTATATGGTCTCCGTTTGAGTCCGAAACACATGGGTTTAATGATCTTATGTCTAACATTTTTCAAGACCAGATCTTATTTCTCCAGCTATAGTTAAAATAAATGTATTGACAAGTTACCTAGCTGAGGTGCCTGAATTGTGACTCCAGCGGTAGTTGCTTCATGAACATGTTCCAACGAGCCAGCGTATCTTGACACGTCCGTTGAGGTACCACCCATGTCAAAACCTTGAACAGTCCAGGCGATTAGTATATCTGCTATTAAAATCAAATCTTATGTTAGCTGTTGTGATTGGCGGAGATTTGAACCGTGGGTCTAGGCTGTCATTTGTAAATCTTCGATAGTGGTAACGAGTAGTCAGAAGCCTGAAAGAAGCCTGGAAAGCCAGTCTTACCAAGGCGTTTCGTATTGCTCAGAAACTGGATCGTGGAAGTCAGATAGACCGTCGCTCCATGTAAAATACTGGTATTCCACTGCATCCGGTTAGACTGGAAGCCGACCCCAACATAGTTGAGAAAAGGCTAGGCAGATGATGATGAAGATTTTACAACAATTAAATGCTATTAGCTTGCAGAAACCGTGGAGTTTGTATGATGAAGCCATATTTTAAAATGATAGTTTTACCTATGACTGGCAACCCAGTTTGTTCCTGGTAAGCCGTCATGGCATATCCAACGACGCCTCCTGCCGGACCGGAGAGAATCGCTCTTGAGCCGTTGAACCTGGTAACAAAGTAACACACACAAATTCAACAAGGATATCTTATTTCGTGACAAGGATATCGATACTAATATTATAAATGCGAAAGTGAGTCTGTTTGTCTGTTACCTCTTCACGCTTAAACCGCTGAACTGATTTAGATGAAATTTGGTATAGAGATAGTTTCGAGTGCGCGGAAAGGACATTGGATAGTTTTTATCACGATATTCCCACGGGATTGACATTTATGCGGGTCAAACCGCAGGGCGCTGCTAGTAAAAAATAAATGCAAGATTTTGAAGTTCATTTATGAAATAGTAACAGAGTTTTATTGTATCCAGAGAGTCCCCGTGAAGGTTTGTGAAGGCGCGAAAAACCATGCAGACCGTTGACCATCACTTCCTTGTGTACGAGACTACCAACATTGACCTACTTTCTTGTGTAAAAGTACCTCGGCGTTTTTGGATAGTAGATACCTTTTTGCGCGTCCTGTTATCCTAGTACTTTTCAGTGGCTCATCGTCAAATATTCACCATTGCAAACAAGTCTTGAATTGGCGACAACTACACAATTGCTTAACTTACATATTCATAGGTGTAAGTCCACCATCAGACTGCATGAACAGCACATTAGCCTCTTTCAGTCCCCCAGAGAATCCGTCAGCGAATCCTCTGACGTACTCCCGGATGTGAGGAGTTAGGTACGCGTCAGCTGACGCCGTGAAGCCGCGGGGAACCATGCGGACCATTGAGGTGATCGCGTGCGAGAGGGAGACTTGTTTAAAACCTAGAGACGAAGAAAGAGATATGAATAAATTAAAAGGTATTTGTTTCGAACCAATTAAATGACATTTCCCCAAGATTGTGGGTTATATAATTTATAATCATTAAAGGCGAAAGCCAGATTATCTTAATTATATATTCCTGAGATCTGCAAATAATTTTCGTTCAATGTAGATTTTAGATATTTCCAGCATTTTTTGAGGCCAGCCAGTTTTAGGCTGTGTCCTAATAGAAAGCAATAGGACAAGATTAGGACAGAACCTTATACAAAAAATAAAAACTATACAAAATTAAAAATAGAGTAAGTAAGTACCAGAAACTTTTTTTAGTTGCCTAAATCTACTCAGCCAGTTAAAAACTAGAAAAAAATAAATTAAAAAAGTTTGGATCTAGATCCAAAAACTTTAAAATCTCACCTATCTGATCAGCAATCTTCCCGATCCTGATCTCATGATCATGGTACGTATAGCTATGAGCCAGCACAACCGCCACACTTTCTATCCCTTTCTTCTTCAAAGCAAGAAGGTCCCTTCTCACTTCCTCCTCATCCAAGTCTTTGACAACCAACATCTTCTCGCCAGTGGTGCCGACGACTTCTGTCCATTTCTTGCCAGTTTTGTCCATCTGACAGCGGTCTTCGAGCGCAGGAATGACGCGACAGTCTACTTCTATTACTTCGGAGTATAGAACTCCTGGGCGTTTTATGTCCTGTGGGAGATTAAGGGTGTTTTTTGAAGTGAAAACTTCTTTAGCGGCGCTGTGTACTTTTTTTGGAATGGGTAAAAACTTCTAAATTCGCGTCAGGTCACGTGACCCTGATCGAAAATTCGTAAGACGTAAAACGTAAGACAGCGCCATCTATGCACATCGGGAAGAACTACGAGGGCCTCGCGTACTAACTACGTAGTTCATCCAACAACGACGAGCGCGTTGTTGAGGACAGCGCCATCTATGCACATCGGGAAGAACTACGAGGGCCTCGCGTACTAACTACGTAGGCCTCGCGTACTAACTACGTAGTTCATCCAACAACGACGAGATGGCGCTGAACCACGGATATATAACTGACGACGAGCAAATCTGAATAAATTCCTTTCACGAGAAGAATAAACCAGTCACTTTGGTCATCATACCTGATTTGCAAAAAACCCTATAAAATAAGGAACACACCTTAACACGCGTGTTTTGTTTATAAGACGATTCACAAAATACACTCGTAATTGTTCAAGTTTTCACTTCTGTCGGCACTACCGGAGTGCCAGTGTTTTTTTTTTCGATGAATGATGGTATATGCTAAGACGGTTTGGTCTTGTTGAAAATAGATGACTGGAGATGAAAGTAGGATTGAAGGAAGCCAAGACAAACACCATTTTTTGTTTCATGATATGTATATAGGTAGCTAAAAGTCAGAACTCAACAAGACATCACATCCCACATCACACACATTGTTTCCGACAAATACATCGGATATCGCCAAAGCCGTCGACACAATCTGTTTGCGCCGCCGTCATCTAAAACTGTCGACAGAGTTCCACTCTTTTGCTGTGCGCATTATATAGGACATTTGAAAACAGTTAGTCCGAATTGCGAACAACTATACCAAAGATGCGGTTATAACTTTTTTCAACATTTTTGTCCGACTCCTTGGCAAAATTTCCCGTATCATTTCCCATTTCTCTCTTTATTTATCTTTACTATAAATATTTTCTTACCAGCTCAAATATATGCGGTCTAGCCTGGTTACCAATATATAGCAAATCCTTGAATCCCTTATTTATGATCAGCGCCATTTTAGCGCCCTTCCTCTCGAGCAACGCATTAGTGGCCACAGTCGTACCCATCCTGATTGATTCTATGAGAGAAGAGTCCACTTTGCCATCTACGTTTAATGCTTTTCCGGTTTGCTGTAAAAGAAATGACATCATATTTGTCTCTTATATTTTTAGGCCGAGAACCTGTAAAGCGTCCTTTGCTAAAAAGTAAACGTTACACACGAATACAAACCTTATTCTCACGCAAATAGTGTTCATATGCCTACATACAAATGTCACATAATTATTTAACGGATGATCAAGCATTAGATACGTATATCGACGTTATTTTTTAACGAATAATGTCCATATTCGTACGAAAAGTCAAGTCTAAGTATGCCTTATTCTCTTAGCCGATCGTAATCTTGAATATTAATAGATAATACAGTAATAGGATTTCGGATAAAGTAAGATAATTTATTTATTCGAGATTCGTTACAAAGGTGATAAAATGTTTTTTTAATAGTTAAAATAGCCCACTATTTTAATTATAAATTCTATTGTAAGTGCATATAATATTCCCACTGCACTGCTGGGACACAGGCCTCATGGTGAGCGAATGGGCCGTAATCTACCACGCGAGCCCAGTGCGGATTGTTAGATGTCACATGTCTTTGAATTTTTGGTTCTAGGCTTTTAGGACATATCGGTTTCCTTACGATGTTTCCTTCACCGTTTTGAGAGCAGTGGTGATGAAATAATTTACACAAAGTAAAGCGCCTGCCTGGGTTCGAACCTATGACCTACAACTTGTAAGTCGCGGACATTGCCACTGATCCACCACTGCTCTAACTTAGAACTCCTTACCTTACCTCTTTAGTACTACCTTAAATGAGCTCTTTTTCCAAGAGTTCTTAGGAGGCATCCATTAATTACGTGAGGCGTTTAGGGGGTCAGGTGGTCAAGCCGATTCTCACCCAACCTCACGTGGGGGAGAGGGGGTTTTTTCCGCAATAAGCAGTGTAAAGTTGCGAGAAAACTGGGTTGAATTGAGCAAAACGTTATACAATTTTTTCACTGTGATTTTAGACTACGATCTTAGTAATCTTATATACTTACAGTCTTAAAAATTAAACAAATTGTTTTTTTTTAATAAATCCAACGCAATGAAGCATAGATTAAAGTACAGTGTAAACTCTTTATAACGAAACTCAAGGGACTGAGCATTTTTTGTCGTTATAGAGAGTTATCGTTATATGGAGTGAACAAAAAAACAACCAAATTAACAAGTATCACACAAACTTTTTCGTCAAGACTAATCGCTTTCCGTTTACTGGCCATGTTAACAATTTCAAAGCAGGTTTACGACTGATATTACGATAGGTACCCAGTATGCTTGGTCGAAGACCATCACTTCCGAGAAAACAATGCGTCATACTGCACGTGTTCAAGGCAATTAAGGATAACAAAAGCTAGACCGACCTAACATAAACAATAATACCGATAATAAATATTTACTGTCTAAAAATATGAACACATTTCTTCGTAATAGAGAATGGCGTATCGCTATAAAGAGTGTTTCAATATGTGGGTTTTAACGCAAACCAACCAAGTTGGGCTCACTTCAACGTTACAGGGAGTTTATTGTTATAGAGGATGACGTTATAAAGAGTTTACACTGTATTTACACTGAAAATACGCATTTTGAACAATCACACGTGAGATTAGAGGGAGGGGGGAGGGGTCGAGCCAAATCTCACGATATCTTACTAAGGGGGGAGAGCGGGTCCAAAAATCACCAAAATCACCTCACGTAATTAATGGACGCCCCCTTAGAGACTATAGTGAGCGTAAACATATTTTCTTGGCTTGTAAATATTATATGTACAGACGCCAGCACATCAAGCTACCCGAAACTGTCAAATTTTCCCAATCAACTTTGAACCTTATGCTTTAACGATAAAGTTAAAAATCTATTAAAGAAATTTGACAGATCGTAGTAGCTTGATGTGCTGGCGTCTGTACATTATAAACATACCTCCTGCAGTATCCTTCTAATAGCCTCCCTGGGAGCATCATCATAGTTCTGTGGGTCTACTGACAGTAGCTTCATGACCCGCACCTTGCCGCTTGGACAGCGAGCGTACACGTCTGTGAAAGTGCCGCCGCGGTCTATTGCGAACTGGAAACCTGGTGCCATGGTGTTGAGCTGAAAATTATAAGGAAATATCGAGTCAATAGAAGGTCAAATTAAATTATCTGACGAAACTTCACAGACAAGAAAAAATATAATTTCAAGTAACTACATCTGATTGGTCAACGGCCGCTGAATGTGTAGATACTAGAAATTATAATTTCACGAGGTACAATGCGCGCCACGAAAGATGAGACTTGACCCCGCCTCCCCCGCTCTTTTCGCCGCCCCTATGACGTACGGTCCCGTCCCGCACTCAGACCTCATACCGCTAAAGATACCTAAAATCGTGTACCTACTCGTACTGCGCAAGTCAAACCACGTGGTGTGTCAAGTCTCATCTTTCGTGGCACGCATTGTACAGACGCCAGCACATCAAGCTACTACAATCTGTCAAATTTCTTTAATAGATTTTCAACTTTATCGCTAAAGCAAAAGGTTCAAAGTTGATTGGCAAAATTTAACAGTTTCGTGTAGCTTGATGTGCTGATGGCGTCTGTACTTTAGGACAGAGAATGAGTTTTAGAGTGAGACATGAGCAATTTATAAAATACAGAGTGTCAGGGACATTGATGCATCTCAATGTCCCTGCCATCCTGGTACCTAGACAGTACTGAGTCTTAGTACGCTCATGCAATTATATTAAATAAGTAGCTGAGTACATATCTCAATATACAGTTAAATTTAATATTAACCTGTCAGATAACAGATGAAACAGGTATTGTTCGTATGATATCAGTAACGTTGTGCTGCTAGATTAAAAAAGACCTTAATGCCAGTGGTTAGGGTTGACAATTGCATAACATTGGGAATCTGAATGAGTGGTCTATTTGGTTAGATATAATTCAGTAAGTATTTGATAAAATAAAAATAGAATTGTGCAAGTAAGCTGATGGTTCATAAAAGCAGATTTTGTAACAGTTTTATGCAACATGAATTATTTTTTTTTGTTGTACAGATTTCCCAAAGGTATCTGTAATCCTATCAGTAGGTAATACGGGCTGTTGTCTGAAACTCCACGTCAATGCGCGTATTTTGCGTACGGGTGGAAAAAAAAAAATTATTTTAAATAAATACATATAAAACCTAAAAAAGATTGGAAAAAAACTTTTTGTTTAAGTATAATATTTTTTTAATATTTTGGTTAGTGCACCATGTAGCTGCACTAACCAAAATTTGTGGAACTATTTATGACCTTATATGTACCATATTGACGGCCAACATTATTGCCTTTTCGGGTAGACACTGGACATGACTGGGACAAGAGCGTGGGGATTGGCACAAGAAAAAAAGAAAGGTCTGCCCAGCAGCCAGCAGTGGGTAAAGTCAGAAGCTACAGATTATGATGATAATGTACCATATTTTATGCAAAATATATATAAGGTAAGTAAGTATTCTATTCTGGGATGGCCACGCACTTAGACTATTTTGGATTTACACAAAGAATATGTTTGGAACTGGTACACTATGAAGTTCTACTAAAATACAAGTGTAACTGTGGGCTACAGTTACTATGAAAATAAACAAAATAATTTGATGTTTTACATTATTATGAATATTATAATAAACAAGAAACTAAAAGAGTTTTTGTAGAAGATTCAGCATTCCTAATGTTATCTCAACTGAACAAGTCGTATTTTTTTCTTAGTTTTTATGCCTATAATCTTACCAAGGACAAATAAAAATAGTCGGTATAGGTAAACATAGGCCTAGTCTAATGATGAAAATAAAACAGCAGATCTTATCATAATCATAGTGAAAGATATATTTTTTTATGACTCTTGTACTTACCTAAAGTTTTTCCAGACACTATAAGCAAATTCAAATAAGTATTCGCAACTTTAAACTTACCTTTGATAAAAAGAAAACTTCTGTAAAAATTCACTGTCGTCTCTCCCTCACCGAGTGAGATGCGCATGCGAATGCGATTGCGATGCAAATTGCGAAACTCGATTATCATATCACAGAGTAAACTTAAAACTATAATATACTGAAACTCGATTAAATTACTTTACTCTGTGGCGAAACTTCTGAAATCGTATGCGAAATGCGAAAATCAACAATTAAAATCTAATCAGTGTTTATTTGTTTCTTTCACGCTTGCGAAATACGGCTATGTTGTCCTACTCTAAAATTCCCTTTGAGTTGACAGTTCATTCATAAGGCCTTGAACGCGACCAAATTTTGCTGATAAAATTGGTTGAGGTAATTTAGCCTTTATACCTATCACGTAAGTATCAAAATACCATAGAATAAATTGAAATAAAAAATATTTTATAAATATTTTTTTATTTTTATTATTATAAAAAGAATAAAAACTTCTCGTATATTAAATTATCAAACAAAAATAAATTTTTATTACTATTTCTGCTATTCGAAAGATTATGGGAAAATAAAAATGTTTTCCAACGTATGTACAATCTCATTGAAACCATCAAATTATTAATTTTATGAACGCACCTGTAAACATAACCTCACTTTTTCTGTCAACGTCAAGTCGAGTCGAGCACCATAAACATACCGCTAATATTGAATGGTTTTATCGAAATTCACGCAAATAAGACTACTTTCACTCGGAAATTACTTAAAAAGGATGGGTCGGAAAAATCGCCAGTACAATAAATTCGCTCAGCGAAAGCGGGATCGCAAAGAGCAGGTAAAAAGACAAAAAAAAAATGTGTATAACCTTTTTGTTCTTAACAGCAGGTATTTACATTATTGTTTTTGTGTTTTTAGGCAAAGAATCCCCAAGAAAAACCTGCAGCTGACGTTAGAAAGCATTACGAAGATATTGTGAGGGAGAATGCTGCGTTTGAGGAATACTATAAGGTGAATTTCAATTCTGCATTTCAGACGACATTATTAGAAATACGCAACTTTTAGTTCTCTCTAAATTATTTAAATGATTGACCTTCTGGATGTAGATTAAAACATGCTTGAAATGAAACATTCAAGTACTTACTTATACAATTTCAAATTACCTATTTTTTATTCTAGAGCCAAAAAGTGTGCCCAGAAGGAGAATGGGAAACTTTCATGAATACATTGAAGGAAAACCTGCCAACCGCCTTCCGCATCACGGGTTCAAAGTGCGAAGCGGCCGCTCTGATGAAGATTGTTAAGAGCCAGTACTTCTCCGAGATCTTAAACATGAAATTGCAGGTTGAAGAGGGCGAAGGACAAGGGGAGGAGGTTAAGCCTATTAATTTGCCTTGGTAAGTGCAAGAACAAAAAAAGTGGCACTCCGGGAGTGCCAACAGAAGTGAAAACTTGAACAATTATGTGTGTATTTTTTTAATCGTCTTACAAACAGAACACGCGCGGCATCGGTTACGGTAACAGTGTTGCGAGTTCAATGATTTTTTCCTATCTCAAAAAATGCCCAATGCGGCTAAAGAAGTTTTCACTTCAAAAACTGTTGCATTTTTTTTCTTAATTGTAATTCAGTTACTTATGTCCTACAGCTGGTCTATTGTTTAAATCTCAGCATGAAAACTTTGGTGAAGTGAGCTGTCATTCCACCTGACGCTAGGGATTGACACTAATGACAGCTCACTTCACATAACAGTTAGAATTATTCAGAATAGACTAGCTGGTCACCTTCAATGACAGTTAAAGTTACAAACATATTTTAAAACAAAAGGATGGCAAATATGAAATTAAAAATATATGATTGAAGCATCTAATTTTAAAACCTGCATAAATGATTTTTCGTTGAAAACAACTTTTTCGGTCTTTTGAAAGTTTTCTCAATTCTATACTAAGTGACAAACTCTGTTCCAAGCAAATCCCTATATATAACAGCACTAAATTGGGCCTCCAACCTTATGCTTGGTAACAAAATCTACTATAAATGGCGTGAGTAAAAAAAAATTCAAAATCCTCCACAATGTAATCAACCAATCACAGCAATGCTTTTGCACCAAGTGAGTGTAAAATCGTTTTAGCGGGTTTTGAAATTAGACCCTTAACACTCTCACCTACAGAGTATGTAACCTTTTCTCTCACCGCCATGCGGTCCGCCAGTGGGTCGCGGCTCGTGCGAATGGATCAAGATGCGTACGCCAGTGGCCCGCATGGATTGCTGGAATTGTAAATTCCTATACATACATGAGTGGCGGTGAGAGTGTTAATTATGCTAATTTTTTCATCCGTTCTGTGTCGCTCAAACATCTTGCAGGTCTAACAGTATTCATTTTACCACTCAGGTACCCAGGAGGATATGCATGGCAGCTACGTCTGTCCCGCACAGACATCAGACGCAATGAAGCACTGTACAAACTTCATAACTTCCTGGTTGCTGAAACCGCTGCTGGTGGAGTGTCGAGACAGGAGACTGTGTCTATGATTCCACCAGTTGTTTTGGATGTGCAACCTCACCATAAGGTAATTAATTCAAAAGAGTTAACATACACAACCTTGAATAAGGGCTTTTCCAGTCAGTCTCAGGGCAGTCTAACCAGATGCAACCAAATACCAGTATTTTACATAAAGCTACCTATCTGACCTCCACAACCCAGTTACTAGGTAATACAATACCCCTTGGTAAGACTGGTTGTCAGACTTTCGGGTTTCTGTTGACCCATAACAACTGCCAAAGATCCATGAATGACAGCCGGGACTAAAGACTAAAAACACCTTGAAATTGTGAATTGACTACTCAGGAAGTTTGAGAAGCTAAGTTTCCTGTCTGTTCTTCTAGTGCTTACCAACTGAGACTTAGTACTACTAGATTAATAAAATATACTAAATATTCTTTGTATCTTAGGTTTTGGACATGTGTGCAGCTCCAGGATCTAAGACGGCACAGTTGATTGAATTTCTACATGCAGATGAAGACAAAATGCCCACAGGTAAAATATACTATACCTCCATTATTAATATACTCCCTTCTCAGTTTTATAAATCCTACAAAAATTCTATGTGGTTTCATCCAGCGCAGCGGGATAATGAGGGTTTTCGTGAAAATTTACGACACCAGTTGGCACCACTGTGACAAGAGGTCTTCCAATATAAAATATATGATGACGTTCATCATTCGATTCATTCATTCGTTCATCATTCAGTCATGACTAAAGAAAATATAGGCTCTTTGACAGATGCCTGGACCTGACGTGTCAGTGCTGCCACCTAGCGAACGTCATTTCAGAAAACCCTCATTGTGTAACACACTAACAGTAGCAATGGCATTCATTTTGACAGTTCAACAACATTCATTGCGTTATTTACGTTGTTGAGCAGACACATTTTTCGAACATTATGAAGCAATATGGATTAGTAATACCCTTCAAAGTGATTTAGATTGTGACTGATAGTGTTTTACGCAATTAGAATGCTGGGCGCCTACACCACCATCCTATTGCGTAGGCGCATTTCATTTTGGAGATTTCGATTCAAATATTGTTACTTTGTAGCGCGTCGTCCGCAACAAGCCTGCACTCTTCCCCCCTTTAAGCCTAGTCGGCGCTCCGCCCGCATCAGCGCGCGCGTCGGTGCCGCGCGATCTTAGCGCGGCACCCTTCCCCGCTCAGTAGTCAGTAGTACCCCGCGAGCCACCAATCGATACACACGCGAGCGCGCTCCGGCAGCGCGCCGACCCGGTAGTCGTGTCGTAATTATGTAACATTTATAACTGTTGTTCGTGTTTGTTTTTTTTTATATACCTACATAAAGGCACTTCAAAGAAACTATAACAAGTCTTTTTCTAAGTCCTCAACTCAATCGTCTCCAAGAACTATAACTTTGTAATTTCGACCTTTTGCATAATTGCGACGGTTTTTTAGGTTCCTTCCCCAAAGGGTAAAAACGGGTACCTAATACTAAGACTCCACTGTCCGTCTGTCTGTCACCAGGCTGTATCTCATGAACCATGATAGCTAGACAGTTAAAATGTTCACAGATGATGTATTTCTGTTGCCGCTATAACAACAAATGAAAAAAATAAAATAAAGTTAAAATTTAAAGGGGTATAAAAGAAAAGTTTTTTTTTTGGCGTTTTATGCCTTGTGGTACGGAACCCTTCGTGTGCGAGTCCGACTCGCACTTGGCCGGTTTTTACCTAATATTAGATCAAACACATTCGTCAAAAATAAAAACAGTTCTGCTGTATTAAAAAAAATTATCCTCTTCTTTTCGTCGAAACATTTCATCACCGCCATTATTCTGCAGGCTTCGTAATGGCGAATGACGTGGACAACAGCAGATGCTACATGTTGGTACATCAGGCTAAGAGGCTCAACTCCCCCTGTATCCTGATCACTAACCATGACTCCGCTGTCATGCCAGCACTTGTGGTAGCTGATGAACAGGTCACTATGATTTTTACTCACACTTATTTTGAAGCTACGCTTACCGCGGTTGGTCCGTGGATGGGTGACCATCTTTACATACCAAGACCCCTCCGTACCTCGGAAAGGACGTTAAGCTGTTGGTCCCGGCTGTCATTCATGGATCTTTGACAGTTGTTACGAATCGTCCGAAGCCCGAAAGTACGACAACCAGTCTTACCAAGGGTTATCGTATTACCCATGCAGTAACTGGGTTGTGGAGGTCAGATAGGCAGTCGCTCCATGTAAAATACTGGTATTCAGCTGCATCCGGTTAGACTGGAGGCCAACCCCAACATAGTTGGGAAAAGGCTAGGCAGATGACTTCTTTTTTTTTTCAAACACCCGTTTTTTTTTATCATAACACGTGATGTGCCATTGTAGACATCAACATCACCTTTGAAAATAAAAGCAGTACAAATCCTGCCTCAATTCTTCAGTTCTGTTTCAATAAGATAGATAGATAGATAAACCATTTATTTGGCACATACAAGAAGACAGCACAACACACAAAAGTACAATATTAGATGATAACCAAATTACCCACATGATTATAAGACAAGGTGCCGATAAAGAAACAAAAACTAAACACATCTAAATAAAAGTGACACTATGACGAATACTTAAAATAAAATTAATAACGAAACATACACAGTGCGGTGTGTGTCTCAAGGTTGCACCAAATGGGAGTCCAGCTCAGCATGTGTCAGGTAAATGTACCTGACGCTGAGGCTACGCCGACCGCCTAGTGACGCCCGCATCGTTTTTTTTTTGTTATTTCTTATATTTTAGAATGAAAATGTAGAAAATAAGCACGTAAAGTTGTGCTCCACAAGATTATACGTTAATATTATTATAGACGGTAGTTTTACATTGTTTAGTTTTATTATAATCACTAAAACGGAAAAAAGTGGCCACTATTATGTTTATTATAATTGTTCTAGGACATGCCTATACTTATGCGTTAGTAATATAAATATTTCTCTCCTGTAGAACCCAGGATCGACAAAACCACTGAAGTTTGACCGCATTCTATGCGACGTGCCGTGCTCAGGCGACGCGACGTTACGGAAGAACCCTGACATATGGCTCAAATGGTCCACTGGAAATGGAAATAATCTTCATGGGTAAGAAATTTACTATCTAGCCTCGCTAAGAAGGTAAAAGAAAACCTTTTCTCCAATGACTGAAACTGACTTTATTTCCCGACCGTATAAAATTTTATCCGAAAAAACTAATCGGCTGAACAGTTCCTAATCATCATCAGAATATAATTATATCTCCTAGCTCAAAGGTTTTTGCATGCATTTTTTATATACATGAATACGATACGTCCTCGTCGTGGTTACATCTATGTGGATTTCTAACATCAAATCAGGTTATCTGTAATAATTGCCATAGCTACCATAGTGATTTCCTTTCAAAAATTTGCCGTTTGTATTACAAAATTCTTAATCAATACCCACAAACCATAAGCACTGCTGCTAGTATTGAGAAGAATAATTTTGATACGCAACCGCTAAATTGTTCTACATTTTTTTGAAAGACTGAAGTATCCATCTAAACTTCATTTTTCAATCCCCCAGAATCCAATACCGAGTCCTCAAACGCGGCTGCGAGCTCCTCGAAATAGGAGGTCGTCTAGTATACTCCACATGCTCCTTCAACCCAGTGGAGAACGAGGCGGTGGTCCACAGAGTGCTGCAAGAGACGGCAGGGACTGTGGCGCTTGTCAATGTGGCTGATATGCTGCCTGGACTCAAGTTCCACAAAGGTTTGTAAGTTTTTAAAACAGGAATGTTGTTTCCAGCATTGCTTCACACAGCAACCCTCGCTATACTGGTTAAATACGTGCACACATATCATTTAGACTCATATAATGGACTCCCAATCCACCCAAACTTATGTATCTGTACTATCATTTACATAATTATACCACTACAAGGCAGAAACATCGAAAAAACGTGCATGAACTTCTACACCTCAAGTGAAATTGTGCAGGACATTTAGTTAGACGAGGAGTTGGCCGATGGAGTAAAGCTGTGACCGAATGGTGGCCAATTTCACATCTGACGTTGGTAGAATTGTCGACATCAACAATTCAATACAGAATAAAATGTAATAATTAAATAATCTCAGGTATGACATACTGGCGCCCAGCATCAAAAGACATGGTCTTCTACGAGAAGTTCGAGGATGTACCGGAGAAGTGGCAGACGGTGGTACGACCACAGATGTTCCCGCCCAAACCTGAGGATCTCGACAAATACAATCTCGATAGATGGTAAGTATCTCAAATTCTTTGTTTTTTAATTCATCAGAATCTGGGAGGAGTCAGGAGAAGGCAGTGATCCAAAATGGTCATACGTTGTGTATAACCTTTTTGCCAGAAAGTGACACAAGTATAATTTTTTGGTAATGTTTTCTCCCTAACCTAACTTTCACGATACAAGATTTAGCTCTGATTTTTCAATCATCTGATAACGTTATTCGAGGAATAATTTAGCTATTTCATACAAAAACTGTCAAACGTCAATTTTACTCCTCGAATAAAAGTTATTTGGCGATGGAAAAATTAGCCCTTAGATTGTTAATTTTTGTTATTGATTATTTCAATATTTTGCAAAAATTAAAACATCAGCGAAACGTAAGTCTGTTAACAGTAACGCATTTACAAAATATTATATTCTAGTTAATCTTAGCAAAATAAAATGTTAGCCAATCCGTCTTAGCATAATAAAATACTGAAAATTCGGTAAAAACTCATTTACTTTATACCTCCTCAACCCTGTTTGTTGCGTTCAAGTATTACGTAACGCAATTTGGGGTGAGGGGGGGTCTTGTGAAACGTTGCGATGCGTTACAAGGGCGGGAGGTGGTTTCGAACAACGCGTTACGTAACATTGTTTTATTTATAAAAAAAAAAACTAGGGAATTAAAGTCAAGTAAAATAAACAATATACGCATGCATTCCGAGTTAGAAATCTCTTATTTTAATTATTATTACCGTAATCGTGATTAAAACAATAACAAAGGTATTTTTGCGACTTTCCGGTAGATACTTTGCGCAACTAAATTGTGACTTTTAAGTAAAAATGGTCACTTGGGTGCTACGTAATCTTTAGGGAGGGGGAGGGGGGTACAGAAAAACGTTACAGTGCGTTACATTTCACAAATCTACGAACGCTTGAACGCCCCCTTAGACATTAGCGGGATTTACACACTCACACAGATGTAGATGGGGAAGAAAAACCCTAAGGGAGTGCGCTATTGCCTCGCGTCGCGAGCCCTTCCCGCACGCAATCTTGTACGCTCAAAATTGGCAATTCACCTATTATTTACTTCTTTAGTGTAAGAATCCTACCCCACCACCAAGACACAGGCGGTTTCTTCGTGGCTGTCTTCGAGAAGCTAGCCCCCCTACCGTGGGAGAAGGACATCAAGCCGGCAGAAGCGACAGAAGCAAAGAAGGAGGAGACAAAAGAGCCGCCTAAGAAGAAGAGGAGGATGGGCGGGTATAGAGAAGATCCGTTCGTGTTTTTCTCAGGTAATAAACACTCCATTCTCTTAAAGAATGCATTTAAAACTGTTTTTTTTTTTACTCAGAATTTTTGGCACTCACTATGCTACTAAACCAAAACCGTTTTATGTGGTAAAGTAAAAAAAAAAAGTCTTGGAAAACATGAATTTTGTTGTGTTTAGCGATTGGGCCATCAGAAACCTCTAATTGCATTGCAACGTTTGTGGGTAAAAAAATATAAATGACTGCATTGCATGAAGCAGCAGTACTTCTTCAAAATCGCTTTAGAAAGTAGCCCAAGCCAAAATTAGAATTTTTCATTAGTAAAGGGCTTTGAAGGTTCGTGGCATACCTTCAAGTCCGCCATTTTGTTATTTTTTTTTCAAAATGGCTGCCACGCATGAAACCGTAGATGTTTGATTACTTTAAACTTTCAGAGTGATTATTTCAAACATCTAAGCAATAAGATATACGCAAGTTCAAAAAAATATGGATGTTACGTGATCAAATTTGAACGTTAATAATCACGGAAACGTGACGCTTTACGGGGTTTGGTCTCTTACAGGTGATCAAGAAGACGTCTTTCCATCAATAAAAGAGTTCTACGACCTAAACTCAGACTTCGACGCGAAATGCCTTCTGACGCGTTGCTTTGTAGGGAAGAAAAAAAACATATACCTCGTGTCGCCCATAGTTAAAGATGTGGTCGCAAGAAATGAAGCTAGCATCAAGATTATTAATACAGGAGTGAAGACTTTCGTGCGGTGTGACAATAAAAATATGGTTTGTCCGTTTAGGTATGTATTTTCTTTTTATTATTCTATTTTAGTTTATGTACAGACGCCAGCACATCAAGCTACCCGAAACTGTCAAATTTTTCCAATCAACTTTGAACCTTATGCTTCAGCGATAAAGTTGAAAATCGTTTAAAGAAATTTGACAGATTGTAGTAGGTTGATGTGCTGGCGTCTGTACAAGGTCAAATTAAATTAGCCAAAAAAACTCCGCATACGGAACGAGTATCGATATATAAACACAATGAAACAAAACAGAAATAAATTTAATGACTTTTGTAGTGGGGTCATCAACCGAAGTCAGACTTGAAATATCAGTTTTAAAAATCCGTTTTTTGTATAAGCATAAACAAAAATGTTTTTTTTTTTTATAGAAAATGTTCTTAAGTAACTTTTTAGAAATTTTTAAGCGTATGAAGTTTCATTAAAATCTGTTCATTCATTTCGAAAAACAAGGGCTTGAAAGTTTGTAATTGGTTGGCAATTGAGGTTATTTTAAGTTAAACAAATCTCAACTTCATTGCAATGTTAATTGAGTTGATTTCAGAGTGACTAGCACTTTTGAAAGTTACAAAACTGTTTGAAGTTTTAGCGTAAACTGAACGTTATTGTGTAGGAATTAATGTTATTTTTCCATTAATTCATATTTGTTTACATTTTTGGCAATTAAACCGCGAACACAGATTAGTTAGTAGTTTTCTATACGATCATCGATTTTATCTCACTACCTCACTACCTTACATCAAATTTAATATATTAATCCTTTCCTTCCAGGTTATCACAAGAAGGTCTACAAAGTATAACGCAGTTCATCGGCGCCAAGCGTCGCCTGCGAATTTTGAAAGAGGATCTAATTCTCGTGCTACAGAATGACAACCCTAGCAAGCCACCTGATGTTAAACTGTTCTCGGAGCAGACGCAGGCTTTGGTGAAAGATTTTGGTGAGTGAATTGATGACTAGTCTATGTTATTCTGTAGTCTTCCTTATATTATAAGAAATTTTTTTACAAAAAAAAAAAATAATTGACTTCCAAAAAAAAAACACTACAAAGTGAAAAATAACTTTAATTTCGGAAGTCGGTGTCACTGAACTAAAAATTTTCACTTTGTAGTGTTTTTATTTTGGAAGTCGGTTGTTTTTTTTTTATGAAACAGTCGATGTTTTTTTTTAATTATTAATTCTTATTTCTCTTTCTCCTCAGCAACCGGCAGCTGCGTCCTAGAATACAAAGAAGAAGGCGAGGAGTCGAACCTCTCACTCACCCTAGTGGGATGGCGTGGCGTTCACTCACTACGCGCGTACACTGCTACACCGGATACTGTGCACTACCTGAGATTATTGGGCGCTGACTACAGCAAATATGGTGAGTATAATTATGTTCATTAATTTGCGGTGTGCCCAGAAGTAGAAATAGAAATCATTTATTTGCTTAAAATGTAATAGGGCCTATCAAGACGACATCATCGACGCTTATTGTGGCTCTTGAAATACAGGTACCTAGCTCTGGAGCCAGGGTCTAAAATTTTTCTGTAACCTGTTTTTATGGCAATATGTATGTAGATAAATAGTTTTTTTTTATAATGTAACTACAAATTTGCTGTTTTCGGACTTTTTCCTTTACTTGTGCTACATGACATTGCTCCTTGCCAAATTTCATGATTCTAGGTTAACAGGACAGTACCCTATAGGTTTTGATTTCGGAACACAAACGTCCGTATCTTTTGATTGCGTTAACTTAGAAGTTTGATTTTTTTCACTGCTTCAAGGGATTGCAGCCTTGAGTATTTGTTATTAATTTCAACTCGACAACTCCTCGCGTTCCTGAGAATAAGGGTCTTGACTAACGGACAGACATACGGACATCGCAGTGATCTTATAAGGGTCAGCGCAGACAGAGAGGAATAATCCCCGCGCGGTCTCGGGCATTTTCTTTACGGATCGCGTATGTTCGAGCTGATTCCCGCATATCTTCGAGGACGCGCGAGCATTTTTTATCAGGTTCAAGCATTTATGCACTTTATTGTAATAATTTTAAAGTTTATTTTCAAGTGCGTTAATAAAATCCTCTCCGCTGCGCTCCGTTCTGTCTGCGCTGAGCCTAAGGGTACCGTTTTTCCTTTTGAGTTACGGAACTCTAAAAATAGAATAGCTTTTCTTCAATGATATTATCATATTATTGAAGAAAAGCAGCCATAGAATCAAGCTTAAATATGATTATTTCAGATGTCAATAAATTCAAGAAAGCTTCCGATGTGCCTGAGACCGAGGCAGAGGCGGAATCCGGTGACGTCACAGAAGTTTCAGAAGCTACCGAGTCCACTAGCGCTACAGAGTCGGCAGTGGGCAGTAGCAAAACTAACGGCGCAGACGCAGATGTACAGATGACGGAACAGAGTGCTTCATAGTGATTGGTGCTGTGTTATTTATAAGTGATTATATTATTATATTATATTTTATATTGTAATAAAACGCATTTGACTATAATTTCGTTTTATTTTTTCAGTATCAGACCAGTCAGAGCCCCTATAGTAACTTGGACACTGACACTCAGATTTCCGGAGAAAAGTATGCGCTTCGGGAATCAGCGTCTATCTTCGAAATCACGAACGCGAAATAATGAGATCTAATTTAGAGCGGTTGCAACCCATTAAGTACAATGCGTGCCACGAAAGATGAGACTTGACACACCACGTGGTTTGACATGCGCAGTACACGATTTTAGGTATCTTTAGCGGTATGAGGTCCGAGTGCGGGACGGGACCGGACGTCATAGGGGCGACGGAAAGAGCGGGGGAGGCGGGGTCAAGTCTCATCTTTCGTGGCGCGCATTGTAACTTGTCTTTTTTGTACGTTATAAAATTACTAGCAGCGTCCCGCGATTTCACCCGCATAAGTGTCGATCCCGTGGGAATATCGGGATAAAAACTATCCATGTCCTTTCCCGGGACTCAAACTACCTCTATACCAAATTTCATCTAAATCGGTTCAGCGGTTTAAGTGTGAAGAGGTAACAGATAGACACACACACACTTTCGCATTTATAATATCAGTATGGATAGATTACATTATTAATAACATTAAGGAATCCCAAAAAGCTTTTCAAAACTTAAGAGTATTTACGCCGTACGGCATTTCATACAAATTTTCAAGCCCTTATTTTTCGAAATGAATGAATCGATTTTAATGAAACTTCATACGCATAAGCAGGATACAAAGGTCTAAAAAGGTTAGTTGAGACCATTTTCGAAAAATTGTGTTACAGCCAAATTAGACCGATTTTAAATTTTCCATAGAAACAGAGATTTCCAGTTATCTTTTTTTAAATAAGACATTTCGAAAATGTTCTCAACTAACTTTTTAGACCTTTGTATCCTGCTTATGCGTATAAAGTTTCATTAAAATCGGTTCATTCATTTCGAAAAATAAGGCCTTGAAAGTTTGTATGAAATGCCGTACGGCGTAAACGCTCTTAAGGTGGATCCTCTGATGGGCCGTCCATACATTTTTCTTGGAAGCTTTACGCTAAACTAAACATAGACACCCTTTGTTGAAAACGAATCATTTTATCACTTTTCTATAATGAAATGTCCCCGCGACCGACCATTTTAGGAAATAACTTGCATTATTTACTGAGGAAAACGATAGTGAAATCCAGACCAAATTTGACACTTGCTTTAGTAGTGTGCGTGAATATTGACAACTAAACTCAAGCGCCATGATTGCGACAGTTTAGAGATGAGAAAGCTAGATGGCATGAGGCGTTATTATAATTCTGTTAAATCAATATAATACGTACAATAATTGATTTATTTCCATTCCTACCTTTCATGAACAGGTTCACCAAATAAAACTTTATAAATAAACTGACCTGATGAGGAAGAAAACTGCTTTTTTATCCCGTCAGGTGGCGTTTTGGCAACTGTACTAAGTACTTATTGAACTGTCAATCCGAATACATAAAACGTAAACAAAGATAGTTTTTTGCTTGAAATGACTCAATGTTCAGCATTTGGTTGCAAAAACAAAGGTATTCATGGATCCTAAGCGTCGAAAATTGTGGGAACGAGCCCTTAGAAGAAAAGATTGGAAAGCGACTAATACTTCTAGGTTATGTTCTAGTCATTTTAAATCTGATGATTACTATGGAATAAGTGCATATACTGGTAAGTAATTTCACACTGAAACCCTGAAATTACATTAATTAAATACCCAGGTAAACAATTGAAATTATAACTGTGTTTTATGTTGTTTTAGGGAATGAACCTCTAGCAAAGTTTCTGAAGCGTACTGCTGTACCAAGTATATTTTCTTTTTCGAAAACAAACTCCTTTAGCCAAAGAACGACAAGCTCGCATTGAAAATAGAAATCGGAGAAAACTCTTCACGTCCATCGAAACGCCAAGTACATCCACCGAAACGAGAAGTACGTCCAGTCATATAGAAAATGTCGGAGATACTATTGAAGTGAGCACCATTGAAGGAATTCATCAGTTTGCTCAAAATATAATTAATAATCCTACTAATGAACAAGGGACTCAAGTGAACATTGAACATGTATATGGGTGCATAAAAAGATTTATGAATGATGATGAAGCCATCTCATTCTACACAGGGTTTGAGTCTTACAGAAAATTCTATTTTGTTTACTCAACTTTAAGTCTTATGGCTAGCAATATTCAATATTATGGAAGTAATAATTATGATCAATATAAGCACAGAGGATCAGTTTTTTCTCACAATTATTAAACTTAGGCAAGATAGATGTAACTTTGAACTAAGCAGATTCTTTAATATAAGTCAGACAACAGTTTCCAATATTTTTATAACCTTTATTAATTTTATTCATCAATTGTGGAGTAGAATAAATATTTGGCCTGATCAAGATTTAGTTGAATACTATACCCCTGAAAGTTTTAGAAAGTACAGTTGTAGTACACGTGTAATATTAGATGGGACTGAAATTAAAGTGCAAAAGCCACAAAATCCTGTGTGTCAACAAGCTTCGTGGAGTAGCTATAAGCATTCTAATACGTTAAAAGTATTGGTCGGAGCAACTCCAGGTGGTTTACTTTCCTATTGTTCAGAAGCTTATGGTGGATCAGTAAGTGATCGGCAAACAGTAGAGCGAAGCAACTTATTGCAGAAGTGTGATTCTGGTGACAGTATACTAGCAGATAGAGGGTTTAATATTCAAGATTTATTTGCTGGAAAAGATATTACTGTTAACATACCTACTTTCTTAAAAGGAAAATCACAAATTCCTGGTCTAACTGTGTTACATGATCGTAAGTTAGCCAGTAAGAGGGTCCATATAGAACGTATAATAGGATTAATAAAAACTTACAAAATTTTTAAAAATGATTTACACTATAGCTTCTAAAATATTTTATGTGTTGTAATTTTAGAGAAACTATTATGAAAAAATAAAACCATTTTTATATATTCATTTGTGTTTTAATTTATTATAATTTTTATACAAAACTTTTTCTAATAGAGCCGGTTTGAAATGATTTTCATAAAATGTACTTAGTTTGGTTACCATGTCCAAAATAAATGGTTCATCTCTATATAAATATACAACTTTCAAACTGATGAAAGTGTGCACAAAACAGTTGGCCTTGTATTTGGCAATAATATGGGTGACTTTTTTTTTAAATATTGTCCATCGCTGACTTCAAGGTATGGTACAGTAATAGGACTGATATCAAAATATCGGGAAACATAAGGACACTTTACTTCAATTACTGTTTCTTCACCAAGAAGTCCATCGGGTGAAGCTCCCAGAAATGGATGAGTCTCCGATATAAATAATCCACATGCTTTTACTTCCAAGCCATAAGTCCCAAAATATTTATGTATGGCTATGGGCTCTTGTACTTTCCCACGAGTAGTAAGCCTTGCTCACAAATGGTTTTGGATTTAATAACTTTTCAGACAAATGTTGTTGAGTCCATGACTTGCTGTGTGTAACAGTATAAAAATTGCTTGCTGTTATTCTACATAATCTATGCTTATGCCATTCTTCACATGTATGCTGCCCTCTTGTTTCCATTTCAACATCATTTATTTTCTGGATTGTCACATTTTTCAATAGCATGTCTTCCAGATATTGGTCCTGAGCGCTTTTGCTCGAGTATTGATGATCCCACTCTACAGCATATGGGTTAGCAGACCTTATAGTTTGTAGTATGGGCATTTTAGAATTACCATATGAGATGGCTAAATTTCTCACGTAGTCTTCATAATTTTCCATTATATGTTCATCTATAAGAGGCAAATAATTTACACTCCTTTTCCGTTTATTAGGCAGTTTTTGAGCTTGCATTGGTGAGTCAAAGAACACTTTCCGTGGCTGCTTGAAATTCATTAATTGCTGAGTGCACACTTGCTGCAAAATAATAGTTTTAGTGCGAACCATATCCTCAATCCCATGTAGTAACACCATAACATGTTTGCAATGTGCTTCTACACCACTGCCAGCTGCACATTCACAATGAGTTTGGTCGATTGAACCATCAGAGTTCAGTTTTATGTTCACAACATAAGTAATTTTCTTCATCTGAGCTTTACACTGACCCTGAATGAAGGTCATATGACCATCGACAGCTACACGAGCAGTCAAAAGAAATCGCGACTCGTACATCTGTCTTCCTTTTAACTGAGCTTGGAATCTGAAAAAGGTTTTTTGATTTAGTAAACATGTCTAAACAGTACCTTCCAACTGAGCTACCCATGGATACCAATGGACATAACCATAGGTAGAATATTGGTAAGTACAAGTCGAATAAGTATACGAATGAAATACATTTCTGGATTTTAATGCACAATTACCTTTCAACAAATGCTTGAATATGCTGTTTTGTCATCTGAGGTAGACAAGAGCTAGCATTTATATCCCGGAAAGATTCAGCTGCAGGAGCAGCGTAAACTTCGTCTTCAATAGTATCCTCTACACCGAAATTAAAATTACGGTCGTATGCTTCCAATCTGTAACAACAACAAGCTTGTTATTAGTCACGAACGTATAAAAACCACCTGCTTTAAAAAATCATAACAACATAACCTACAAATATTTATTGTATTAATTTGTACTGACCTTTCGATTAAAGCCGCTTTTTTACCACTAACAGAAGCTTTTCTTTTACGCAATTCACCTTTTCACTAAATTTTTCTAAGATAAACTTATGAAAGAAAACTCGACTCAAGTAAACAACACAACACAGTAAGTATTGCGTTTCGTCTTTCGTTCCTCTCGCCGCCCGTAATTTTGGCACGATTGCTTTTCATTGAAGAATTGTTTTACCTTCAATGAAAACCATTGGTGCCAACATTACGACGAAAGGAATTCTGTCGTGTCGTGAAACGCACATAGGATTTATGCGACGTTGCCGTCCCACCCAACCTGTGTTCGCAACCTTGAACTACATTGAAAGAATTACGAAGAAAACGTTGCCACTCTTCTTTCACTCAATCGACATAATATTGTAATAAAATATAATTTTGAAGCGCTTGTATGCAATAGTATTGGCACGCGGAATTTCTCGCGTGTTATTTTTATTTTGTATGCTTTGCATTTTCATTGATTCTAATTGCAATATTTCTAGTATGTTATTGCAATTTATTGTAGGTATAGTGATAATGATTCGAGATACGCAATTTTATTTAAAAATAAAAGTAAGTAGGTAAGTCATTGTAGTAGGTAGTGGGAGGTAGTGTGTAGGTACGTAGGTTTCGGCGGTTTTAGAAACAGCAACTTGGCCTGTGAGTTAAGTTTTAGACGCTGAAATCCCGTCACATTACTAATTACTTACCTATCTCTCAATTACATAAGTACAAAGTCAGTGGTTATCATAACTTTAATGTATTGTCCTATATTTTTTGGTCAACAATAAATTAACTATGTAAGTACATAAGTATTGTAATTCGGTAACCCAAGGAGTTTGCAAACATTTGCAAAATCGAAGTACCTACCTACAAAATAGAATAAGTACTTACCATATTGTAAACAGTTTCAGACAAACAAACATTATTTTAGTTTGTTAGATAAGTCGCTTCGCGGCGCGGCAACCGGCTGAGAGCACAGTGGGCTATGTTATACGATTTTTGAAGAATAAAATGTTTATTTGATAGTTTCAAGTACCTATACAGTTTTGTCGAGTACATTAAAACTGAATAAATTAGTAGGTATGGGTTTTTTTTATCTATACCCTAAAAATTACTTTATGGGTATATTTCAAATGTATGAAAATGGAATTTGTTTTCCTCATAACTTTTTTTGTCTCGGATTGTAAAGCTGAAACTTTTAGGTATTGTTGCCGATCTTATACCAACGCCACCTGATGTTTGACCTTGACCCCCAACTTCCCTGTTCAAAAGATATGAATGAATTAAAAATACATAATATTTGGACGATGTTATAATAGGCGGTAAAAATAAAAAAATCAGTTTGTTATTATTATTTTACCCAGTATGATACCTGAAAGACAACAAACCTATATGACTATCGATCTTGACAAAAAGCGTGCTTATTCATTACGTATGAATAAATTAATTATTGGTAGGTACCTATAATAAATTTTTGTAAATCCTATGTAAGAGAATCTTGTTTTTCGATCCACTGGGCGGTATAGTAGAAATACATACCTACCTACCCTAGCGATGAACCTACGTTGTGGGTGCGTTCAGAACATTCAACATTGACTTTTGAATTCATTGGTTCAGAAATAAACAAATGATTGAATTACTTACATCAAATTAATAAACGTGATTTATTGTTTACATATATAAACAACGTAATTTAATAAGTTTATTTTTTTTCTTATACGTCGTCTAATATTCTACCAAGAATATAAAGATAAGTAAAATTTTACTTTCATTTTTATTGTTCCATTTTTTTTCTGTAATGAGTTCAGAACGTAACCTTGTTATAAATCGTATCTTATCATCTGTAATGTAATAATAATAATCTAATAATAGCAATTCTTTCTAGCTATAGATAGAATGCTTGAGTGCAACTACGAAATTCTGCGATCTCATTACATACAGTTGTGAAATTCGATACTATTCAATTCCATTCAAATACTTAGTGTACAGAAGTAACATATTCTTTTGTTTTTCTTTATTCCTGAAACTAATTCATTTTGATTGACTGTGGACCAGAAGCATGTAATTGAGTGGGCATTCCGATTGGAAATTTACCGAAATATGTGTGAATCTTTACAAATTGAATTTGTTAGTGACAGACTTGATGGATTTCGAAGTGAATTAATTTTCAAGAGTGCAGTATCTGTGGTAAAGCGTGGAAGCACTGTACGGAGAGCAGTAATAAAATACATACTGCAACTGCTGGTGAACAAGAATGTTCAGTTGCTATTCAAAAAGGTCACATATCTTCAGACAGTGTTCCATTTGTTACTGTATATGTAGTTCGGAGGATGGCTGAAAAGGTTATATGGCCATAACTTTGATTCATCTTCTGGTATGGTAAGTTAATATATTACTAAACACATACATACATAAACTCATGCCTTATTCCCATGGGGGTAGGCAGAAACTACAGAATGCCACCTGCTACGATACCTTACATACTTATTTACTAAACACATAATTGGTTCTGTATGAACTTTTTGTTGTGCAATATTTACAAGTGTTGCTTTTCATTTCCAGGCCTGCATTATTGGTAAAGAAACTAAGAAACGTCTATTTCTTGGTGTTCAAAACAAATATTGTTTTGTGTCAATATTATGAAAAAAGGAGACGGACATGAAAGCACATAATTGCTGCAAACATTTTACTGGACCGCCTACAGCAATGGAATCACAAATTATTGTGGAAGGCTTTCAAAAGAGTGAGTGAAGAAATGCATCAACTTCGCTATTTGAGTGTTATTGGAGACGGAGACTCCTCTGCATTTGCAAACTTGAAAGAGAAAGTGTTGTATAGGAACTTTGGTCTGAGATGGGAACATAATAAAAAAAAATTGAATGCAAGAATCATGTAATCAAAAACTATACAAGGTAAATAAATATATCAAATTTGTTTTGACATCTCAATATCAGTGAAGCATATTCTGTATTCATATTTGTACTTTTTTTAGATCTTGGCGAAATATTTTGAAGCCAAAGGTGATGAAGCTTACACTAGTGGCATGGAAAATTATAATGTGTAGCAGTGAGAGTGCTGCTATGGCAGCAGATTTACGAAATAGCCCGCTTCATGTATTCGGAATACATGAAAACTGCAAGGATTATTACTGCAATGTCAATAAAACAGCTGCAAATGGAAATTTAATAAGTCAGAAATTGTAAGTACCAGTAAGAAATGCTTTGATTATCATGGTACAGTATTGTTTCTTTGTATGTTACATAATCATCTATTTATATTTTATTGGTATTTTCTAGTAAAAAATATTCTATTTTCAGTATTATCGCTTGCTACTGGACACAAATGGCATGAAACTGCATGGAAAAAGCAGACCACACAGAGTCCAGGGACACATATTAAAAAATACATAAATCGAAAGGAACAAAACAGAATACGACAGAAGTCGTCGACACGCAAACTACGTATTCTGCCAGAACTCATATTGAGACATGTTCAAAAAAATACTATATGTATAGATTTGAATGGTATGTATACTCAGCTAGATATCAAGTTATAATTTCCAGTATAAGGTGACCTCCCATTGAACGGAAATCCTATACAATGCGAGATCAGCTTATACTGGAAATATATGGCTGGTTAATTATGTAGCCGTGTGTACCAGTACACAAGGCAATTTTTTTTTTACTTCATTAATTGTATCTATTTCAATGTCTAAAATATATTATTATGTTATTCTAGTGAAAAATTGTCCATCAACATCAGTTGGAAATTCGAGCAACTAGTAAAGTTTCATTTTAGAGCAGCTTTGGAGATTGATGGTAAATTACATTTGAAATGTATGGGAAATATTATTTGTCCAAAGTAACATATATACTAAGTAAAGTTATTTTTCTTTACAGCAGCCTTGTAGCAGTGGACAAGAAGAGTCACGGCACATGGTGAAATCAACAAGTCAAACGATTTTTGTTATAATTATATTTTTGTAGTAGTTTGTTTAGAATCAACATTATCATTGTACATTACGTTTTATTTGTATTTACTATAAAATGAAAAGGTAAAATAATACTTTATTATGTAAGTATAACCACCTGGTGAACTCAATAAGCTGGACTTTAGATTTTTATTTTTCTAAAAACTTTGATAGGAGTGCTTTGACATTATAAAATAATTTTCACTCTGGTTGTAATTGCATACTAAATTGTATTTTTTTTATTTGTTGTTATCTTTTGTTTTTTTCTTGTGTCTGTTATGTGTAATTTCTGTAATTATTGTAATAATTGGTTATGCTATAAATTTAATCATGTATCAGGCTTCATTTGTGTCACTACAAATATTTTTATTTGATAATGAATTAGTGTAAGATAATAAAATAAAACTATCTTTATAAACTATATAGTCTGAAGTTTTTGTAACCGAACTGCTGGGGAGTTTGTTGCGCCACTTCTTTTCAGCTAAATAGCACTAGGAAGTGGTGAAGGGCGGGCGTTTTGGGGGACTGTCTATTGTAATTTTGACATTCGAAAAGTGCTGATTCTCAGCCTAGCTAAATATGACTTATTATCCTATCATTATACTCATGCCTTCTTCTCATGGGGGTAGGCAGAAACTACAGAACGCCACCTGCTGCTATACCTGACATACTCCTTTTGTCTTGTTTACGTTCATAAATCTGGTCATACACGCACGCCGGTTGCGAGTACTACGCAGTACGCACAGTATTCACACCATACATGCTTCGCCAGGAACGCATTATTCATTTTTTTCTATCATATCGTAGCAGGCGGCTCATTTTTTTAAATACACGCCACCTAGTAGTCTATTCTTGTAAACGTATGGAAATACTCGCTTACCTCTGTGTGTGTAAACGACCTGTATTCAATGGTAGATTTTATTTCGGACCTTTGTGTCGAATTGTGTGGATTTTGAGGCAATTCTATGACCAAATTCAATAAAGTATAATGTCCAATAACCGCGACTTCTACTTCTACGACTTACTAATGTGCCAATTACACATAAAACAAAAAAAACTAAAAATGTTGACTTCAGCGCCATCTAACAGGAAAATGGCCAAGAGCAGATCGGATGATCCTCCTTAAGGGGGAAGCGCTAAGGTAGCCCGCGAAATTCAAATTTTCTTACGTTTTTTGCAATTTGCTGGTCAGCATTAAGTTGTACATTGATTAATATACGAATCGCGGCCGTAAGAAATATGTGTTTACAGAATTATAATCATTAAAGTCATCAACACAACTCTCTAAGACCACGTAAGTCCAAAGAATGATGATTTCATGAAACAGTTACTCTTGGGACTTACGTGGTCTTAGAGAGTTGTGTTGATGACTTTAATGATTATAATTCTGTAAACACATATTTCTTACGGCCGCGATTCATATATTAATCAACGTACAACTTAATACTGACCAGTAAATTCCAAAAAACCTAAAAAAAATTGAATTTCGCGGGCTACCCTGGCGCTTTCGCCTTAAGGCTGCTCTCTCGAAAAAAGCTTGAAAAAAGCATGCAGATGAAGCCATTTTTTGTCGGCATTTAAAGAGAAATTACATCTGAAAAAAATCCTTAGTAATCTTCATGATATAATACGTAATTTGGTTTAGCCATAATTTTTCTACCGATACCACATAATTTAAAAAAAAATCACCAAATCACCTCCAAATCATTGAGATGAAACCGTTTTACTCCTTCATTTTTTATCAAAAGAGTGTAAAAAAATATATCTACATCTTTGCAATACAAAGGAGAATAATTTGGTTTTGTTACTTTTTTAAAATATGTATTATTTTTATGATAATAAATTAAAAAGGCCTCTGATAAAGGACTGCGTCTACATCACCCCCGCACTCGTCCATAAATTTAGTGCGGGGCGCATCGTGTTGCTAGGTGGACGTATGTCGCGTTGCGAGAACTCCGCACTACGAAATAAAATCGTAAAATATTACTGCAAAAACAAAAAGTGTACCTACCCAAGCGGGGTTTATGAAACTTATGCGCTGTCCATTACTCTGTGTACATAGGTACTGTTTATAAAATACCTACCTGATTCAAACGAAAGTTGTAAGTACTAGTAGTGAATGATCAATTGATCACAGAAGGTCCACGTCCACGAAATGATTCAGCCAATATTATAAATTTTACTTTTCGGTGCCTAAGTAAAGTCTATTATTCTGATGCGTTGCGATTTTTTGTGACATATTGTGACACAAAACTGAAAATGCTCCTAAAGTAGGTATTAATTATGATTATAGGTTACGTACTTGCTAATAATTTGTCAATTTATTGATTACCGGCGTAATTATTTTCAAATAAAAAAATCTAATCAAATCATTTATTTGCATAAAACAGGTTCAGTGGATGTTAAAAAAGGTCAAATGGTACACTGTTAATAACCATATAAGGTGTGCAAATATAAAACAAGAATGTTAACTGTTAATTTCACTATTCAATAAAGTACGGACGCCAAGCACATCAACCTACCCGAAACTGTCAAATT
Source organism: Luperina testacea (assembly GCA_927399505.1). Lineage (NCBI taxonomy): Eukaryota > Metazoa > Arthropoda > Insecta > Lepidoptera > Noctuidae > Luperina > Luperina testacea. The sequence continues at coordinate 4,789,061 of OV656777.1, read as the reverse complement.
TTCGCAATCAACTTTGAACCTTATGCTTTAGTGATAAAGTTGAAAATCTATTAAAGAAATCTGACAGACTGTAGTAACTTGATGTGCTGGCGTCTGTACAATGTCATTGAAAATAAAATTATCGTAAATACAGATCAGTCAACAAAATAAGGAATTAAAAATAATAATGTCATACAATAGTAAAAAGTAGTAGTTCAATAGTATATATGTATATACAGGCTGGATTTTTTTAACCTCACCTAGAGGGCAAGTACTCTAAACACTGGAGATAGCAAATTTTACTCAAAGGAAAATCCTTTCATTAAAAAATAAAAACAAATCTGCATTCAAAGATTTTCGAAAATTCGCTTGCCGCTCTCGGGAATCGAACCGGCTAAAATCCGAAAAAATAATACCCTGTACTTTTATGGCATCAATCGATAGGGTCAATCATAAGGATCAAATCTCTCTATGGCAGATCGAAAGTCGAATACTTTTTACTCGACTTCTATCGTCGCGGGTGACATCAATCAATCAATTAAATCAGCCTATCGCAGACCGCGGGTGGCACAGATTACATAAAATTAGAAAAACAAATTGGTAGTCATGTTTTTTATTATAATTATCACTTATCATTACTAGATCCATGTGGGCTAAAGTGGGTCAATAATATTATTCAACAACTAATTAAATCAAATAAAAAAATCATTACCTATACGTAGTGAATCAATTAGTTCTACCAGAGAAGTTGAAGGTGATTCTGTTGATTTGGATGTGAATGTATTTTTTTTTTACAAATTATGAACCAATATTTTTGTTTTACTTGTAAATATATGTATAACTGCATTCATTTTAGGAACAAGATGATTTGGGCATTCAAAAACTACGGTCTCTATTGGATGACATGGTGACTCACAAGCATCTTGTAAGGTTTGTCGAAGAACTTGAAGATTATTCAGCTGAATTTTAGTTATAATATATTTGTTTATAAAAAATATAACAAATAATATGACATACACTAGTGATAATTATACTACCTATACCTACCTACCCTACCTGCCTACCTATTTACTAGAGTTGCCGCGAATAGTGTTTATAGCGAATAGTCGAATACCGATTAATCGCCATTCACTTTGGCGAATAGTCGAATAACTCGACATTACTATTCGACATAAAAAAAAACATTAAACACATTAAAAATATTTCTAATTTCTTCTAAGGTTGTGAGAAAAGAAAACAACAAAGTTAAAGAAATCTGTTTCATGTTATACATACCTACATATATGTAGTAAATTTAATTTTCCATTTTTAAATGCTGGCAACCCTTTTCTTGTACAAGTCTTTCTCTTTCGTTTACGGGGAATACCCCGTTTTGTATAACCCAGCGATTATTATTATTACTGAAGAGCAACCCAAGAATGCCACTGCTGAAGAAATCGCCAACTACATCGCATTAGCAAAGGCTGACAGAAAAATAAACCCATATGAATGGTGGGCTTTGAGTACCAATAAGAATAGATTTCCTATTTTAAGTAAGCTTGCTAAACGATACTTAATCACACCAGCAAGCTCTGTTTATTCAGAAAGACTATTTTCCGAGGCAGGTTTAATTTACGAGGAAAAACGAAACCGACTTGCTCCAGAACGTGCAGAAAAAAATGTTTTTTTGCACCACAATCTGCCTCTGTTGGATTTTAAATATTAATTAAAAAGCCTTACTAATTTAATTTCATGAATATGATAGGCACAGGCACATATTACAGATAATAATAGATATTGTGTATTGTTTTATTAAGGAAATAATTTAAAAAATGATTATTTTTAACTCATTAGTTCTTTTGTTCGTTAAAAGTTTATTTTCGACGACTATTCGCCGAATGCCGAATAATACTAGCCATTATTCGGTATTCGACGAATATCAAAAAAATTACGAGTAATGCCGAATACCGAATAATAGCGAGTATTCGCGGCAACTCTACTATTTACCCTACCTTCCTATCTGCCTTACCCTAACTACCTACCTACCCTACCTACCTACCTACCCTACATACCTACCTACCTATCTACGTACATGCCTACCTACCCTTCTTCTCTTCATAGAAACCTTCCTAAGACTTCAACGAATATTTAAAAAAAAACCGAATTGGTCCAGCCATTCTTGAGTTTTGCGCTTAGCAGCACATTTAGCCATTAATTTTAGTTAAAAAGATACATTAAGTTGTTTACCACATGGCAAGCCAGGCTGATTTATATTAAGGGTATAGCTTCTACTCACGGCCTCGAAAGCTTTTAACAATTTTATTCGTAACCATAGCCCGAAAAGTACATCCATATCAATAGATAATACCTAAATAAAACCAAAACTGGACCATTGTAAATACAGGGTGTCCCAGAACTCAACGTCAAGCCGAAACGGGGTGACAGGATTGATCATAACCATCACGAGAAAAATCTGAAAAAAAATCTATCCCATGCAGTTTGAAAATTATGGGCATTTTAAGAAAAACCTAGAATTTTGATCAAACTGTAACATTTTTCGGTTATTGTGGTTATTCTTTTTTATTTTTGTTCATTTGAACTTTGGAAACGTAATCCTAAATAACATTTCTAGAATGCCAATAAAAAATAATGACACAATTGCCTCAAGTTTCCGAGAATTGAGACTATTCGTTAAACTACGAATTTAAAATTTTCAAGATTCGTCGACTTTGATAGGCCCTCCTATAAAAAAAATGTACTAGAGTGCCTTGGCAAGTGGCATTAAAAGTTGCCGCATTTAATCAGAATTCTAAAATGGTACAATACTTGTTATTTCCATACAATAAAAAAGAGTAAAAAAATTAAAACCTCAAGTAACCCGATTTTTGCTATCTCAGTTAAAATGTTTTTGATTCGCACAAGCTCTAGGTAGGTTCTTAATTTTAAGGCAAAATGATGAGAGAGATGGATAGTGGGTATGTTTGCCATGAGTGAGCGAGACAGATAGTGACGCCACTTTTATTAAAGTGAAAAAAAGTTAGTAAAATAATGAAAAATCTTGATCTAGTTTAATTTAGGTTTGTTGGAATAAAAGTCAGATAGAGAAATAACGTTTTTTATTACAATAAATGTTCAAATTGTTTACCATCAGCCTCAAATTTTTTTTAATTTTTTTACTCTTTTTTATTGTATGGAACTAACAAGTATTGTACCATTTTAGAATTCTGATTAAATGCGCCAACTTTTAATGCCACTTGCCAAGGCACTCTAGTACATTTTTTTTAAAGGAGGGCCAATCAAAGTCGACGAATCTTGAAAATTTTAAATTCGTAGTTTAACGAATAGTCTCAATTCTCGGAAACTTGAGGCAATCGTGTCATTATTTTTTATTGGGATTCTAGAAATGTTATTTAGGATTACGTTTCCAAAGTTTAATTGAACAAAAATAAAAAAGAATAACCACAATAACCGAAAAATGGTACAGTTTGATCAAATTTCTAGGTTTTTCTTAAAATGCCCATAATTTTCAAACTGCATGGGATAGATTTTTTTTTATATTTTTCTCGTGATGGTTATGATTAATCCTGTCACCCCGTTTCGGCTTGACGTTGAGTTCTGGGACACCCTGTATATGTGGTACACATAATTATTTAACTTTCACGATGACTTGACCTTCTGTGATTTCGATACTCTGTGACGAGACTAGGCGAGGCAAACCGTGGTGGCGGCGCACACAACCGCACATTTTCTGTTGCATGCGGGTAGCGGAGTGGCGCGGAGAAGGGGTCGTTAGCTCCGCCCAAATGCTCAAGGTTATCGGCATTAATACAGGCCTTAAGTGACAGAGTAAGATCTGCGACCGAAGTAGATAAACCGACAGAGAGAATACAAAGCAAGCAATACTACGAATCACGGCAGGACAAAACTTAGAAAGCTTTGCCTCTGTGGGGGTTGACTCTGAGGCGCGACGTTATGCTAATTTGGAAACACGAAGATAATCGAAGCGAATAACTTTTTTGGTTATCCTGTACTCATAAACTCACGGCTTTCTCCCATGGGGTTAGCAGAAACTACAGAACGCCACCTGCTACGATAGTTACATACCTAAAGTCTATCCAAACTTATGTTTGAAATTGATGTTATTTCAAGTTAAACAAATATCAACTTTATTACAATGGTAATTAAGTTGATTTCAGACTGACTAACACTTTTGAAAAAGTTATAAAAATGTTTGAAGTAGTAGCGTAAACTGAACTTTATTGTGTAGCAATTAAAGTTATTTTTCCATTAACTCATATTTGTTTATAGTTTTGGCAAATAAAACGCGAATGCAGATTACTCCTTATCCGGACACTGACTACTGACTAGTCAATCTTCTGACCACGGCACCACTAATAGCATAAACTAGACATTGACAAGTTAAAATAAAACACGTATAATGTTTAGAAACCCTTTATTTCCTTCTTTCGCATTCGTTTCATTCGCATTGCCAGCGATAACAACCCTTATTACCTTACACTTTAAAACCCATAGTTGTGTAACACATTGGGTTGACATATCACCGTTTAACAAAACAAATTAACAAAGTGGTAACAGAATAATGGAAAGAAATTCTTAATGTACTTGAATGAGTCATTTTGATCGAAAGGTTTAAGTATTATTTTGGAAGTTATAAACACAATGCATGTAGTACAGACACCAGCACAACAAGCTACTGCATTAAGTCAAATGTCTTTAATAGATTTTCAACTGTATTGCTAAAGTATAAGGTTCAAAGTTGATTGGGAAAATTTGACAGTTTCGGGTAGCTTGGTGTACTGGCGTTGAATTATATAATTATCATCATTATAATCAATAACCTATTACTGAAACCCGCGTAACTACCTAACATTCGTTTCCAATAGGGAATATGCATGATTTTTTTTTATTTAAAAAATTTATCCTCATTCATGTAATAACAGTTTAGTAAAACTGTTTTTCGGATAACTATGAAATTAAAAAAGATATGAGCCATCGAAGATTTGTTTGTATCTCTTTCTCGCAAAACGAAATTTAACACGGAGTTTAGATGGCCGTAGTGAAATGTGACGTCACAGTCTATGTCGGATCTGTCTGTCTAATTGGTGTGTAATCAATAGTTTTAAATGCTCATATCGGCCATGTTTCTTGGCCGATTTTAATTTTAATTTCACTTTTTGTCATCTCTACTACGGTATTTTCATATTTTGTTAATAAATGCCATGAAAAAAATTCATGCATATTCCCTATTGACTCCTTATACAAAAAGCAAAATTTCAAATGCTTTAACAGTTTAGGCTAGCCTTTAAATTATATCCAGGTAAAAAACTCAGGAGTTTGCCTGACTGAAGCACCTACTCAATTATACGGAATTTGAAAATATATCGTAAAACGGGGCTACTTTGCACATATTTCGATAGTTATTTGAGAATAACTTTTTTAACAACCAAAATTAATGATGTTTTTGTTCCAACAGAACAATGTGTCCTTTAACTATCAATCTCATACCAATATCAAGCCCTACAGGCACAACTGACTGGCAGACACAAATATATATATTTTTATTTTTCATGAGTCAAAGTAACCCCGAAGTGGGGTTTCTTTGACAAGGCTTTAAAATGCAATCAACGGCAAAAATCTAAAGTGTAAGGATTACTTTGGCATCATTTTGATAAAAAAATATTAATATTTTATACATTTTAGGGGAAATAGAAATAAAACCAAAGAAGAAGTTGAAGGTATAGGTTCGAAGATCGGGACGCTACTAGCCACCAATCAAGGTCACTAGCGTTCGTTTCACACACGTTTAAATCATTATTTGGCGCGCTGTTAAAGTAGCCCCATAAACTGTTAAAGTTACCCTTACTGTTAAAGTAACCCCGTTTTACCGGTACACAGATAATTGGTTTCTAGTAGATGAACGTTGGCTTAGAATAAGAGCATATTATTGGGAAAGCTGTAAAATATCGAAAGGCGATCTCGATGAACACCATCGAATGACCAATCGCAGACAAAAATCTATATAGCGTAAAATTTTGAATTTAAAAAGCATAAATTAGAATCGAATTTCGAGTCAGTCCAATCAGTTACAATAATACTTATTTTTTAAATACCTTTTTTAAGAACATTAGCATTTTTTTTTATGCGCGCAAGATTAATTTTATATTCAAAATAGTCGGAGCTACATTTTTACATTACTGGGCTAATAACCACCGTGCAAATGCATTTAAATTAATTAATAACATTGTAACCCGTTCTTCTTAACGAATACGAAATATACAACTCTGTAATTATATTATATGTATAGAGTTGTATAATACAACTGTAGAATACTCCCAAAAGCCTATAAAACTGTCCAACTGAAAAGTCACCCAGAAAGATTAAATGTAGTAGGAAATAGGAACAAAACATTCAGGTGAAAAATTATGGAATGTGCGAAAAATTCTTAAAATTAGTGTAAATACTAATAAAAATAAAATAGTAACAAAGACACACTGAATATTTAGGTACTTGTAAGTGACAGATAATGTAGGTACATGTTAATAAATTATACCTAATAGGTTTGCGATAAATTACAGTAAAATTGCTTCAAACAGTGTTTCTTGTAGCGTTTCTAATCGTATCAATTTTAGCTAAAGTTATGGCACTTTTAGTAATAAAAATCGGTTGTCTGTAAAGTCGGTTTACTGACGATACTTAGTTGAACGTGACAACGTCATAAGAAAATACTGATGGAATAGTTGCATTGCATTTTTTAATATTCGCTCGCTTGCACTTCAAGCCGCCATGGAACGCCTCCACGCCTCAGAGCGAGGCCGCGAGGTAACGCCTCATGAGTCATGTTTTTTCGTGCGTGCAGCCAGCTTCATCGATTTATTAGACGTTGTCACGTCAAAAATTAACAACAAAAACGTATCTTCCATCTTTGGGATAACGTACGTTTTCCTTTACAATAATTTCCTCTACAATTTCTTCTAGTTAGATTATAATGAGTACTGCTACCATAAGAACTGATTTGATATCCTACCTATTGCACCGATTAATATTTTGCCACATCACTTCATACTCGAATAAACTACAGGGAATTGGGGTCTAAAAAGGCCACTTTGGCTGAATCATAAAAGGATAGCATTATTAATCATAATGGACAGCTAACTGTCAAGTTAATCGTGTCAAATCCCATTGGTGAAGGATTTTTCAGTTATTTTTTTTTTTGTTTGTGCCAAATACAATCATAGTACCAATCAATCGAATCCCAATCTCTTTGATTATACCTGCGTAGTGCAGCGAAAAAAGAAAAACACGATCCGTCTTCGTCATATTATGATTCATAATGTTATCCTTTTATGATTCTGCCACAGTGGCCTTTTTAGGCCCCCTGATGTGCATAGTTTAAACGTATCAAATCTGAGGTTAATCGAAACAATTTAAAAAAATACGAAAAAGCATTACAAAGAGTATCATTAGTCAAATGGATTTATAAAGTCTTGTTTAAATTTTAGAAGTAGGAACAACCCAATTTCATGGAATTTTCTATTCCTGTATTTTATATGTAGGTACTGTAAATAAGGTACATAATTACAATATATATTTATTTAAATATTAATCTACTTATTACTACATTCCAGGGTAAAGAATGACATGAAATACATCGAATGGAACGAAAGACGCACATCCTGCCAAAAAAATCCACTTACTTCTATACAAGTTAAAATAATCTAATGCTCAATGTTAACTCTTTAAACTGGAATGTTTGGTAAACTTATCTAATTTGCATAAATTCATCAGAAAGGCCCAGAAATGGGGTTTAAAAATGGTTTGATTGGAAAAACATTTTAGGAACTGGAAGAAGGAAATCGTCAAATACAACTCGGCTGTGCAATTTCAAAACCTAGCAACGGACAAAAAAAAATCAAATATAAAAAAATATATAAAAAGCAAGTCAAATATGCAAAAACTTTGATTTTTTTTTTCAGATGCAAAGTTTTGAAATTGCACGGCCGAACTGTTGAAGGTTTATTCTTTTCTTTATCTAAGTGAGATTTAGTTTAATTTGCTTTAAGTATTAAAAAGATAAATATTATAAGTCATTTATAGACTATAAAATGATCAAAGTACTGTACTCATTTGAGGTTTTACTTTTAAGCATATCAAAACAATACAGCGTTAATAAAAAAGAAGACTTGATATAATTTAAAGAGATAGATAATACAAAAAATGGAAGAACAAAGACCAAGGTGATACTTAAAATTAATTGTGTTAATGCGTTGATCAATATTCATGCAATTTCACACATGACACACATCTAAACATGAAAAGGCTTGCCCAAAGAGACTCAAACTCAAAGCATTTATTCCCATTAAACCATTTACAACTTTTGAATTGTCACAAGAGTCGGTCAGTTAGTCAAAAAGTTGAAGCTAGTTGCCCATTGCTACACGTAGATCTATATGGAGAATAACGGACAAGAAACTCCAAAGACACTCATTTAAATCAAGATATCCTGGGTACGTGTGTATGACGTCGCACAGTGATTATGCATAAGACTTAAAATATTTATAAAATTCAAGAGGAAGGAGAATGGAAGGGGTGATTCTACTATAGAAGAGTAGAAGGAGATAGTGAAAGAGGCTTAACGGTTAACAAACCATAGATGTTGTAGAGGAAGACAGAATCCATAAATATTGGCCAACACACTAGGCACAGGCCCAAAGGCTCCTTATAATTAAAATTACATCTATACCAACAACAGAGAACCCACACTTTTATTCCATTTTCATTTCAAACTCGATCCTTTATCACAGTGGGTGATGTGGTTTTTCAAAGCTAAAGCTAATTATTATTTAAATTAAGCTAATTATTCTAAGCTAGGAAATAGGAACGTAGGTAGAGGCAGGATAGAAGAAATAGCTGAGAAGGTAGATAGGGTTCTGAAATCGGATACATGAATGCAAGAGTCAATTAGTATCAGCTAGTAATAGCCTTAGGAATACATACAGTAGGAATAGTCAGATAGAAATATAATATATGTTTTTGGTTAAGAAGCCCTTGTAATTCATGGACATTATTTTGAGGAGTTAGCGTATGGAATGGAATCTATATCTTCATATTTCCAAAATATATACATCATATAATCTTATTTTTCTTATAGAATTCATATTTCAGTCAATAAAGTTTGTCTGTGCTTATCAAATTGGTCTACACTTACAACTTTAGTTAGTAAAAAAATGTTATAGAGAAAAAATATTATGCCTCTCTCTATTATCTCCATTTTTGTTTAAGTATTTATCATTTCTTTTGTGCAAGATGTAGACTTACGTTGCATTGTAAAAAGTTCTTCATAATAAAGCAGTCGTAGTTTTGTAAACAACGCCAGAAGAAGAGAATTAGTAATAGTAGCCAATGGAGAAGAAGACAATAGAAAAGATCAGAAGCATGCATAGAAAGGAAGAAAATTGAAGAAGAAGAGGAAGAAGTTTTCACAACAGATTCTAATTCCTTACGTATGTAGGTATCTCCTACGCTAAGCTACGGCTAAACCTATTTAACTAAACTTATTCCTATATACAATCAACATACATAAAATAAAATAAAACTACGTAAATCCATTTGACTAAATGATACACATTCAAACTAATCTTATGACTCAGATTCTAATATTTTTCTATAAGTACTATTATACGTCTTAGGGCAAATTTTTCAATCATCATGATAAGGGACTAAATTTTAAAAGTGGAATTTTGCGCGTACTGGCATGCAGCACTAGTATTTACAAAAAATATAAATATTTATAGGTTCCCGACGTGATGTGGGACTCGCGCATCCACATACTTACGACTGCGCCACATAAACATTCGCCGCACGAACAGACGACATGCCAGCCTCGGAAGCGAATACGTACTGACGAGATGCGCCAGCGCCGGCAATATTTATAGTGTGCGTACAGACGGCGCTATACGTCGCGCACGCGCGAGAGAGAGATGGGTGCCCGTTCTTCAAAGATCGTCCTGTGAAACTTGTGTGAAACCAATGTTCTCCCATTGGTCGGTTAAATATTGTTACTTAGTGAGCCTAACACAAATATATGGTCCAAAATAGAATATAAGAAATGATATTTTAGTAAACCCCGACAAAAGTCAAGCGGTTCTCTACTCGAAACCGAGACACAAACCCATCCCCCCCCGACCTATCACCATGTTCGGCAAGCCGATCCCTTGGGAGAAGCAAGCCAAATATCTCGGTGTTATCCTCGACAGACACCTCTCCTTCGCAGAGCACATAAAGGCGGTTCGCTCGCGCGCCGCCTTCGCTCTCGGTAGACTTCACTCGATGCTCAATGCACGCAGCAAATTGTCACTTAAGTGCAAGTTGCGCATCTACACAGCGTGCATTCGCCCAATCATGACCTATGCCTGCGTAGTCTTTGCACACGCAAAGCCCCACCGCATCCATAAGATGCAGACCCTCCAGAACCGTTTCCTCCGAAAGGCTACGGGAGCCCCTTGGTTCGTCCGAAATGAGATCCTCCATGTCGATCTCAAAATCCCCACTATCCACCAATTCATGAAGCGCCTTTCCAAGCACTTCTTCGACTCCGCCCCCAACCATCGAAACCCGCTGGTTGTCGAGGCCGCCAGATATACTCCCTCCCAAATTAGTAAACTACGCCGTCCAAGGCACGTTCTCGCCGACCCAGATGACCCTATAACCGTCCTCCAAGAGAGCAGTAGGGCAACCAGCACGCTTAGGAAAAACAGATACAAGAAACCGACATACCGGCCTCGCCGACGAGGTCCCTCGCGACGTCCCCCAGTAAATGCCCCCCACCGACCCTTGCTCGATGTAGTGCCAGCCCGCGCCGCAGCTGAGCCTGTAGATTTAAATTCCCGACTCTGACCTCTGAGTTTGTTTCGGCATTTCTTCTCAGAGTAGTCATTTAGGAAATGCCGGCCCCATCGTTCGTTAAATAATCAAAATTCGATCCAGCCTGTCCCGACTTGCTGCCCTCCCCCAGCGACGCCCTAAGCCGAGGCTCGTACCCCACAGGGGGTGCCCTTAGCGTGTAGTCGCTTAGTTTATTTAGTTAGTTTAAGCCCCTGGCTGGAGGCTTTGAGATCTCTCAAGGCAGCCGCAGGATTGTCCGGTTAAGTAGTCACGACCTCTCAAGGTCAACTACGAGATGCCATATTCAAAAAAAAAAAAAAAAAAAAAAAAAAAACGAATAAAATGAGCAATTATTCCCTGCAACATACGCGTCTAATTTGCTATCCCGAAGACACCAACAACTGGTGACCCCGACAACTCAACCGACAACCCAATTCGAAGATGTTGCAAGAAAATCCAAGCGAAAGCAAAATGTTGAAGCCCGTGATGTCCGCACAATTAGATGTCTTGTCGAAGCAAATAGAGAAACTATGTCTAGAAGTCGCCGAGTTACGTGGACGCACAGCTCATCGTTACAGACGCCCGTTTCGTTCCCGGTCGCGTACACAGTCACGGTCGCGGCAGGGGAACAAGTCTTCAACCAGACCCGGCGATCCAAAGTGGGAGTGCAGATACCATTATCGCTACGGTGACAAGGCGAAGCGCTGCGAATCACCGTGTTGTAGACGGAACAAGACTCAGCCGTCGGTAAACTAGCTCCGACACCGACGGTGGCGGACGTCGGTGTCCCGTGTACTACCAACCGCCTTTGTGTCTTCGACCGTGATACCAGAGAGCGATTTCTTGTGGACACAGGCGCCGATATTTCGGTGTTAGCCGCCACAAGCAAAAGAAAAATGAAGACAGTCAGCGCGTACAGATTATATGCAGCAAACAATACGCCCATAAATACCTACGGTGAAAAGACGCTCAGACTAAATCTTGGTCTTCGTCGTAGTTTTCTGTGGCAGTTCATCGTGGCAGATGTGAAAACTTCAATCCTGGGAGCCGACTTTTTGCGTCACTTCAAATTACTGGTAGATCTCCACAAGAAGAAGCTCATAGATAATGTGACTGACTTATCGATCGAAGCGCTTGAAATAACGACCGGCGATGAAACAGTACACGTCATTAGCTCCGATCAAGCATACTACGACATATTGAAGCAATATCCAGAGGTTCTGCGGCCAATGTCCCTGAAAGAACCAGCAAAACACGACGTCGTTCACCACATAGAAACAACAAGCCCCCCGCTCTTCGCCCGACCCCGCCCTCTGCCACCTGATAAATACAAGGCTGCCAAAGAGGAGTTCGATCACATGCTGGAGATGGGCATCTGCAGACCTTCTAAGAGCCCATGGGCAAGTCCACTACATGTAGTGAAAAAGAAGGACGGAGGACTACGGGTTTGCGGTGACTATCGTAGGCTTAACGCAGTCACTCAACCAGACCGATACCCGATACCCCGCATACAGGACTTCACCTACCAGCTGCGAAACATGAAGATATTTTCAAAACTTGATCTCAAAATGGCATACTACTGGATACCGATAAATGAAGACGACGCTCAGAAAACAGCTATTACCACACCATTTGGGCTGTTTGAATTTAAATGTATGACCTTCGGATTACGGAACGCCAGCCAAACGTTCCAAAGATTTATGCACCAAGTTCTACGTGGTGTAGATAACTGCTTCTGCTACATCGACGACATCTTACTGTACTCGCAGAACGAGGAAGAACATAAACAACTATTACGTCAAGTGCTGGAACGTCTCAAGGAGTACGGCGTCATGTTAAAAGTAGAAAAGTGTGAGTTTGGCAAAGACAAGATAAATTTTCTTGGCTACGAGGTGTCAACAAACGGTATCAAACCCACAGAAGAGCGAACAGACGTAATATCTAAGTACCCGAAACCGAGCACTGTCGCCGAATTACGACGCTTCCTAGGCATGCTCAATTTTTATCGTTCCTGCTTACCCCGTCAAGCCGACTTACAATCAGAACTCAACAAGTTTCTACACAATCGGAAGCGCAACGATAAAACACCCATCGAGTGGAACGCGGCAGCAGAGTCAGCTTTTGAAAAGTGCCGTCAAAGCATTTTAGAAGCTACTGAACTAACGCACCCAGTACCCGGCTGTGCCCTCGCCATCATGACAGACGCCTCAGACTACAGCCTCGGTGCAGTGCTACAACAGAAGATCGATAACGCGTGGAGACCGCTCGCTTATTTTTCAAAAGCGATGAGTATTACGCAGCAACGCTACAGTGTATACGATCGCGAGCTACTGGCGATTTATACAGCTGTGAAGCACTTTCGAACGCTTATCGAAGGAGGCAACGTAACGGTGTATACGGACCACAAGCCACTTGCCCACGCACTGACACGCCCGGCAAGTAGCAATGACACACCTCGTCGAGAACGACAGTTGCATTTCATCAGTCAGTTCTGCACCGGCATTAAGTACGTGCAAGGGGAAAACAATACAGTAGCCGATGCCCTGTCACGCATAGAAGACATCCAATGCCCCACCACTATCGACTACGATAAGCTAGCGAGCGAACAGGCAAGCGATCCCGTGTTAAAGCAACTGAGAAACCAATCAAATCTGAAGTTTACTGACGTCACAATGCCTGGTATAAACCGCCCAATCACGTGCGAAACATCGACTGGGACGCCTCGACCATATATACCGAATACATATCGTTTTGCTGCATTCAAAGCACAACATGATTTGTGTCATCCCGGTATCAGAACGACAAGGAAACAAGCAGCATCAAAATTCTTTTGGCCGAACATAAATACAGATGTCAGCAATTGGACCAGAGCGTGCATCGACTGTCAGCGAGCTAAAGTTTATCGCCACGTCGTCACCCCACTAAGCGAGTTCCCATCATCTGAACGCTTTGAACATATACATGTGGACATCGTCGGCCCGCTTCGAATATCAAACGATTGCCGTTACTGCGTGACCATCATCGATCGCTGCACAAAGTGGCCCGAAGCTGTTCCTGTGCCCGACATTACCGCAGAAAAGATCGCAAAAGCCCTGTACGAGAACTGGATCTCAAGATTTGGATGTCCATTGCGAATATCAACGGATCAAGGTCGGCAATTTGAGTCCCAGCTTTTCCGATCGTTGATGCAGAAATTTGGCATAACACGAATACGCACTACGGCGTATCATCCACAGTCAAATGGTCAGATCGAAAGATGGCACCGGACGCTGAAGGCAGCATTAATGGCACGCGGTTCAACCAATCAGTGGACAGAAGAGCTACCCACTGTGCTATTGGGACTGCGCACAGCATTACGCAACAATAATCTCAGCCCGGCAATTATGACTTACGGAACAACACTTCGCCTGCCGTCAGACTTAATCGTAAAGACAAAAACAGACATCAATGAAAGCGACTACGTACGTCGTTTAAGGGAAACAATGGCGACAATTAAAACTGCACCGCGCTCGAATAGCGGTCATACTGAGCCATTCATACACAAGGACCTTGCGACTTGCACACATGTTTTCGTGCGAAATGACACAGTACGGCCGCCGCTAACGCCGCCGTACGATGGGCCCTACGAAGTTATCAAGCGCTACGACAAGTACTACAGAGTCAAGTTACCGCTACGCACATCAGTGGTATCTTTAGATAGACTCAAACCAGCCTTCATGTACAACGAGCCCACTGAAGATAAAGATCACCACCAGGACATTAGACCTACTCAGCCCTACACCACCAGATCCGGCAGAGTCGTGAAGCCTACGGTACGCTTCACTTAGAGGGGAGTGATGTGGGACTCGCGCATCCACATACTTACGACTGCGCCACATAAACATTCGCCGCACGAACAGACGACATGCCAGCCTCGGAAGCGAATACGTACTGACGAGATGCGCCAGCGCCGGCAATATTTATAGTGTGCGTACAGACGGCGCTATACGTCGCGCACGCGCGAGAGAGAGATGGGTGCCCGTTCTTCAAAGATCGTCCTGTGAAACTTGTGTGAAACCAATGTTCTCCCATTGGTCGGTTAAATATTGTTACTTAGTGAGCCTAACACAAATATATGGTCCAAAATAGAATATAAGAAATGATATTTTACGAATAAAATGAGCAATTATTCCCTGCAACATACGCGTCTAATTTGCTATCCCGAAGACACCAACAAGAGTAATATTTAGACTAAGTTATAGGTCTGCACCCGATTTTGTTAAAATCTAATTACAATGAATACGTGAAAATTGGCTCTAAACACCAAAACTCGTCAGTTTTCCGGTTGTAACTGGCCTATCTTTTTTTACTCAAAGCCCTTTAAAATAACATACTTGTAGAATAAAGTGATAATTGTCAATAAAACTATAAACTAGAATAGTTTTCTGACTGTTTAAGACATATTGTAAACATATTTCACATAATAGACAGGCTTACAATCGTTTTGCATTTTGCCACTCGGTTTTGAGATAAAATTCCGGCGAGATGTATTTCCTAGTAAAAACACACATTATCAAAACTTCACACCGTTGCCGCTTAGTAAGATAGAGAAATGCACCCCGCCCCGCACCCCGCACACCCTTTGAAGGACTAAAGTCCCTCGGCCCTTTAGTACGGTGGCATCAATCGACGAGGAGAGTGCCGTTGCCAGCCGATTTGTAAATGATTCTTAAACTTCGGTAAATGATTTCTATCGTAAGTTTTTAGATAATTTGTTTTATTTTAATGTAGAACGATGAAATATTTGCTTAATTTATTGGTTTATAAGGTTGAGATTTAAAAAATATATTTTAAAGATCCGTTTTTAGCCAAAAACTCCTCGATCATCAGTATTTCACGTCAGTATTCCATTATTCCGACTGGCGGAATACTGACGGCTTACGGAGTACTGATGACGGCTGGTGGAATACTGAATTTATCGCTTCATGTAAGAGTTACCAAAGTTTATGAACCACGAAACCAACATCATACACCAGTACCAGACACTGAAGGCACTGAAAGAAAACATGACTGAAAAGGATGCAGTGATCCATTGTGACTTTAGTGAAAACTATTGTACAAAGTATGATGAATAAATTCAGTCATTCCACTTGGGGGATCACGTACTCAACTGTCTCTTCACACTGTGGTCAACAAACTGCTACTGTACTGTTTCAGATAATTTGTCACACAATAACAAGTTTTCCGAAAGTCAGTATTCCTGTTTTTTTTCAAATTCATTTATTTTTGTTATTTCTTATCAAATCGGCTGGCCGGCTTCAAATCCTAATAAAGCAACCCAAAAGAGTTCCCCAAGTTAGGATTTAGCGAAAAAATCGCCCAAAAAGTGCGTGCCGAAAGCATTCCTTAATTATTCCACTCTTGAAATTTAGTCCCATAACTTTATTCGAAGAATAATTTTGAAATTTTGACAGTTATTTCATACAAAAACTGCCAAACGTCAATTTTATTCCTCGAATAAAAGTTATCTGGCGATAGAAAAATCAGCCCTTAGGAAAAAAAAATTAGCCAACTAAATAGTAGATAACTACGCCACAAAAAAATAACAATGAGAATTTGCTAAAGGAGGCAAAACTTCATAAATAGAAAAAAAAAATTAATAGTTACTGGTAATGCAATAAATAAACGCAGTAACCAAAATTGAACCCAAACTTTACTCCCCATGAGATTTCTTCAACCCAAATAACGCCATAAGAATTTCATATCCTAGTTTGTATTGCACAAAACGAAACGACACGACATCAAAACGGTGTAACACAGAGGGGTCAGTTCCACTACTTTAAACAAGAAAGGATAGCACTCAAAGGCAAAGGTTTCACAGGATTTCTTTCGGTTTACATTTCAAAATGCATCAATTTTATTGGAGATTTCCAAGTTGCCTTCTTGCCTTTTCGCGACATCTAGCTTTGATTGTTTGACTATATTATGTTATGACCTAGGTATATACCTAGGACGACAAAAAAAACCGATTATCCTTTAGTGGAAGGGAAGAGGTAGGTACTTTTATGTTAAGCTGCCAGAACAGATCCCCTTAAAGAAGATTGAAATAAATTTGACAAACTCGCTATTTTGAATAAAGATACTGGTGTTTATAAACTCGTAAAGGCTGAAGCTGTAAAGGGTATCATTAAATCCAATAAAAATAATATCAATAGTGGAACCGACCCAAAGTGAACGAAACGAGCTGTCTAAGACGGAATCCATATCGTTGGACGGTAATAATGGACTAAGAAGCAGTGCTCAAGTCTTAACATTAGTGGATAGCATTTCAAGTGAATTGACGGATATACACAGTATGTATAGTGGACAAGTAATTGTTACCGATAAATATTTATACAGTACCCTAATTGCGTAAGACACTATCACACAACCTAAATCAATCTAAATAATTTTGAAGGATCCATTGCTTCATATGCTCGAAAAATTTGTCTGCTCAACAACGTAAATAACGCAATGAATGTTGTCGAACTGTCAAATTGAAAGCCATTGCTACTGTGAGTGTGTTACGCAATTACCTCACAGTTCTAATATAATTTTGACTTGTAAATAATATATTTTTATATAGATAACGTAACTAAAATCAATAATGGAGTTATAAAAATAATAGTGATTATAAATTACTATTATCTACATAGCTACTGAGATCAATGTTATAGATGGCTGCTAGGCAGCTGAAAGACTAAGAAAAACGATACCTAATAATAAATTCATAAAAATATTATAAGTAGATTGTTATTCGAATTAATTTTTTTTTTCGAATGAATACGTAGGTAATTTGTAATTCAAACGAAACTTTTAAACTTGAAGCGTGAATTTTCCAAGAAAGTGCTTATACGATGAACAGAATTTTGAGTACCTACGTAGTTTATTTTCATGATTATAAATACTTAAAGCATTTATTTTTTTCTTATTAATGTTTTAAGCACTTCGTGTTTCTTATTCTTATTAATATCATAATGAGTTGAGCCAATCGTTGATTCAATTATTAAAGTCATCAAAAAATAAAAATGTATCGTTGAGCGCGTTATTGACAATAATTTTGCTTATAATTTTAACGATTTCAAAATGTCTCGTATCTTCTTTAAATACTGTTCGTTACATTTTTAGAAAATATGTATTAGCATGGGATTGGAAATGTAAATTAATTTCATACCAGTTACTTTTCCTTGTCTCTTACTGTATAAAACCATATAATCACTTTCTTTTTCTTTAACATCATTTATTAAATAAGAAATTGGGGTAACTTTCATGCAAAGGCCACTGAGATATACACTCCAAGCAAAGACACAAGGTCGTGAAAAGATCGAATAAATAATTATATTTTTTTTATTGTGTATTTTGACATATCTCGGGGCCCTTTGGAAGGGCGTAAGAGGGGTCGAAGCCAAATCGCAGGCCACTCCAGGCCCGTTAGACGCTTTCGATGAAATGAGGCACCAATACTTAAAAATAAAAGTCTATGCAAAGGATGGATCAAAACACGTGAAATTCAGTGGAGTCAAATTATCCAAACTTTTCTTACAAAGAATAAAGTATATCAGTTGCAGGATTTTCTCGTCTGCGTTAATAATACGCAGTTTAAGATAAATCCCTTAGTAGACCCAGAGGGTCACAAAATATAGGTATGAGTCGTGTCACCTTTGCATGCCAGCCACATCTATCTACAAACTCAAGAACAGAATATTGCCACCGTAATTGAACTACGAAGACTGTGTGATCCTCGGGTTTCGGGGGCACTGCATCAGGTGCCTCTGCCAGGGTAAGTCGCGAGCGAGCACGTTTGTGAAGCAGTACGGGCACTTCCACTCGTCCATGCTCAGGGCTGGAAAATAACGTCTTATATGCTAAGACTTCTCTAAAAAAAGTATTTGAATTTAAAGCGTAAACGGAGAAAGTGAATGTCCTTAGGGAAGTATTTTATTTTCAATATAATATATTATATTCTTTTAAAAAGACTGGCTGAGTTGAGAGGGACTGTATTCAATTCTAAAATACAAATCACAGAAGACCTTTAAGATTCTTATTCGTCATCCAAAAAAAATGTTGTTGTTTCCTTTATTCATTTTCTAACTTCGATTGCCTTTTGTTTTTATTCTTTTTTTTATGAAGACTAGCCAAAGATAAAAAATATATTTTCTTTCGAAAATCTGACAGCTGCCAGGTTGCATATCGAAAGGACTACAAAATAGTACTCACGTATACAATTAGCATGGTAGTCGGAGTCATCAGTCCTGAGAGCAGCTCCACACTTGTGACACGCCTTCCAGCTGCCCTCACTCATCGTACATTCTTCTGCAGTATGATAATGAGACATGACAGTAGGGTTAATAGACATAGGGTTCAGGAAAACAAATTGCAATCAAAATGGTTGTTGCGAACAATGCGCAGACCTGCTGCAATTTCAACCCTCAGTGAAACCTTGTTCTAAAAAGCAGAAATGGGTTGGGTAGGCCTCCCACAAGATGGACCGATGACCAGAATTATTATTCACAACCATCCGAAAGACTACCGTTTCGAAAATTACACATTTCGATAAACTAATTTGCTTTGCCCCCGACATCGACAGCGAACAGTTGTCGGACGAATAGCGGTCGTCTATTTGATTTAGGGCTGATTTTTCCAATGCCAGATAATTTTATCCGAGGAATCATTTCGAATTTTTGACAGCTCTTCCATACGAAATCTGTCAGACGTCAATTTTATTCCACGGAAAAAAAAAATCTGTCGATTGAAAAATCAGCCCTTAAACTAACAAAATGTTTAGGTTTTGGCCTTGTGAACAGGGTTTATAGGACTCCTACGATAACAATGATTGATGTTCGATACGGTACGAAAGCGTATTGAGTGGTTGTGAATAGTTATGCAGGTGAAGGTTGCGGGAATCCACTGGATACGAGAAGCACAGGACCAAGTCTTTCAGCTGAATGATGACCATGATGACGTACCCAACAGATGTGCATGTAACATCCTCGCTTCAAGCGCCACGCGGCAGTGCGGGCAGCGCGCTAGCAGCACGCAGCGCCGCCAATAGTGCGCCTCTAGTGCGTCCGCGCGCACGCGGCGACCGCACCAAGTGCACGTCGTGCTAAAACCGATAAAAACTTATGAAAAAAAAAAATGGAATAGCAGGGTGTTACCAAGGTCTCTTCCAAATACGAAGCACAGATCTGTTAGATTAAATGCATTTTTCAAATAGATCGTAATTGCCGTAAATGTCGCAACGGAGACCATGCGGATGCGCAACAGGCAAGGGTCCATCAGATTTTTCAGGCATTTCGAAAGTATTCTTAATGATTTATTGGTAAGGGATTCTTCTATAGAGGCATGAGGAACAGGGTATAAAGTTCATCATCGTGCATCCTCCATAGAAAAGGGAGGATCAGGACAGGAACGTCTGGTCAGCCAAACAGGTGTTGTGTCTGGTGGGCTACGCCCGAAGTTTGATGACAGGACGTTGTAATTATGCTAGTTGCGCGGTAAACTCTGCTTGCGCGATGCAGGATCTTGCATGACGTCAGTATAATACGTAGTTCGCATGTGGCCATGTAGATGCCGCCCCACTTATTTACATCATCGCCACTAATTAAATTAGTCGTCGAAATACCAATTTACGGACACTATGTTTAAAAACATAAGAGGGGCCCGTGGCTAAACATTAACAGCCGCGCAGGTCGATCGATCAGCAATTGGTCTGTGGATGGGTGACCATTATAGGGTGTCCCGTTCATGAATGGGGGAAAAAAAAATTGAGCTACGGCTACGCAAGAGGTATCAAAAGTTGCGTTTTGATACATATATTACGATTATTATAAAATTTAATTAGATATCCGGCATCTTGAGGCCTCTACCAGTCCTTGAAGTTTTTCAAATTTGCTATTTTTAGGGGTTCCTAATATAAACTATAAATCATACAAAAATAACATTTAAATGGTTTTTATTAAATTTAAGGGTACAACAATGAGTTAAAGCAAGGTTTAAAATAGTTGAAAGACAAAATAATCAATGGCAACTTTAAAAACGGAACTGGTTTTTGTGACCAAAATTAGGCATTTCTGAGCGAGATTTTAATCTGTTCCTATATAAAACCATCCCGAGCTGTAGCGTCCGTGACGCTTTGAGAAGCCTCCGTCACTAGTTTTACACATCTTTCCACTGACTGTGTCAGTCCGCGTTTTTCTTTTTTTCATTGTACTACGTAGGTATAATCAAAGAGATTGGCATTGGATTTGGATTGGATTGATTGGTATTTTACACAGACAAAAAAAAAACAGCATGTGTGCAATTCACACGTGGTAGAAGTGAAACTTTCAAAAACACTGTATAATGCTTCCTATCTCATTTTCTCCCATGTTAAATCTTATGAATTTACATGTCTCTAAAAAAACAACAAAACAACATGTAAATAAACTGTCGCTTTTTCGTGTCTTAAACTTTCAAATCACAACGATGTTAAAGAACATCCTGATGATTCTGATCCAGATTCTGATTCTGATCCAGATTCTGATCCAGATCCAGATCCAGATCCAGATTCAGATTCAGGTTCTGATTCAGATTCAGATCCTGATTCCGATCCTGATTCCGATCCTGATTCTGATCCTGATTCAGATCCTGATTCAGATCCTGATTCAGCAGTGCAATTCTGTAACCATCTCACCGTGAAAACTTGGGTGAAGTGAGCGTGGAGTGAGCTGTCAATAGTGTCAATTCCTAGCAAAAACAAACTCACATCACCTAAGTTTTTACGGTGAGATTTTTACAGAATCGACCGGTCCTGATTCTGATCCTGATTCTGATCCTGATTCAGATCCAGATTCTGATCCTGTTTCTGATCCTGATTCAGATCCTGATTCAGACCCTGATTCAGATCCTGATTCAGATCAAACTCAAAATCAAAGCATTTATTTCAATTAAACCATTTACAGGCATTTTTGAATTGTCAAGAAGTCGGTCAGTCAGAAAATTTGAAGCTAGTTGCCCATTCCAAAGCGTAGGTACCTATGGAGAAGAACGGGCAAGAAACTCCATGGACACTCTTTTTAAATGATATTTTACAAAAATATTAGTTACATCATTACTTTTGATTTTAAAATTATATAATGTGAGAACGATGTAAAAAAATTAATAAAAACGTAAGTGTTAAAAGCGTCCAGAGTACAACAAATAGTACTTAACAAACTACAATCCAAAAATAAATTAATTAAAAATAAGCCGAGGCAGCTAAGTGATGACCAGCCCCAACTGACGGCGCCCGTTCACGAACATGACGCATAAATCAGCACCATTTAGCTCAACCATTTTGAAGGGAGCTAAATGATCTAACACACACGCCACCGTCAGCGAGACATTTGAGTGAGCATGACATACTATCAGCTGCCAGGGCACATTCGAGTCAATGAAAAACATATTATTACCCGGTAAATGGTAGCTATAGGGTACATATAGGGATCTTGATTCAGATCCTGATTCTGATCCTGATACTGATCCTGATTCAGATCCTGATTCTGATCCAGATTCAGATCCTGATTCAGATCCTGATTCAGATCCTGATTCAGATCCAGATTCAGATCCAGATTCAGATCCAGATTCAGATCCAGATTCAGATCCCGATTCAGATCCAGATTCAGATCCAGATTGAGATCCAGATTGAGATCCAGATTCTGATCCTGATTCTGATCCTGATTCCGATCCTGATTCAGATCCTGATTCGGAATCCTGATTCTGATCCTGATTCAGATTCTGATTCTGAACCTGATTCTGATTCAGATTCAGATCCAGATCCACATTCAGATCCTGATTCTGATCCAGATT
Source organism: Luperina testacea (assembly GCA_927399505.1). Taxonomy (NCBI): domain Eukaryota; kingdom Metazoa; phylum Arthropoda; class Insecta; order Lepidoptera; family Noctuidae; genus Luperina; species Luperina testacea. The sequence goes on along the minus strand of OV656777.1, from coordinate 4,766,354 downwards.
CTGATCCTGATTCAGATTCAGATCCTGATTCAAATCCTGATTCAGATCCTGATTCCGATCCTGATTCCGATCCTGATTCTGATCCTGATTCAGATCCTGATTCAGATCCTGATTCAGATCCTGATTCAGATACTGATTCAGATCCAGATTCTGATCCTGTTTCTGATCCTGTTTCTGATCCTGATTCAGATCCTGATTCAGATCCTGATTCAGATCCTGATACAGATCTTGATCCAGATCCAGATTCAGATCCAGACTCAGATCCAGATTCAGATTCAGATCCAGATTCAGATCCAGATTGAGATCCAGATTCAGATCCAGATTGAGATCCAGATTCTGATCCAGATTCTGATCCTGATTCTGATCCTGATCCTGATTCTGATCCTGATTCTGATCCTGATTCCGATCCTGATTCAGATCCTGATTCGGATTCTGATCCTGATTCAGATTCTGATTCTGAACTTGATTCTGATTCAGATTCAGATCCACATTCAGATCCTGATTCCGATCCTGATTCAGATCCTGATTCAGATCTTGATTCAGATCCTGATTCAGATCCTGATTCAGATCCTGATTCAGATCCTGATTCAGATCCAGATTCAGATCCAGATTCAGATCCTGATTCAGATCTTGATTCAGATCCAGATTCAGATCCAGATTCTGATCCTGTTTCTGATCCTGATTCAGATCCTGATTCAGATCCAAATTCAGATCCTGATTCAGATCCTGATTCAGATCCTGATTCTGATCCTGATTCTGATCCTGATTCAGATCCTGATTCAGATCCTGATTCAGATCCGGATTCAGATCCTGATTCAGATCCTGATTCAGATCTTGATTCAGATCCTGATTCAGATCCTGATTCAGATCCAGATTCAGATCCAGATTCAGATCCTGATTCAGATCTTGATTCAGATCCAGATTCTGATCCTGTTTCTGATCCTGATTCAGATCCTGATTCAGATCCAAATTCAGATCCTGACTCAGATCCTGATTCAGATCCTGATTCAGATCCAGGATCCTGATTCTGATCCTGATACAGATCCAGATTCTGATCCTGATTCCGATCCTGATTCTGATCCTGATCCAGATTCTGATCCTGTTTCTGATCCTGATTCAGATTCAGATCCTGATTCAGATCCTGATTCAGATCCTTGAATTCAAAAAAATTAAAAAAAATGTCGGTAGAACCCTCAAGATATTTTTTTATGTTTTTTTTTATTATTTTTACGGTAATCTAAAACTAATAATGCAACTTTTGAGGGGGCTTGAGTAGCGAAAAGCGAAAAAAAAATTTTTCGGGACACCCTAGTGACCATCTCTGCATACCGAGACCCCTCCTTGACAGTCATTACGGGTAGTCAGAAGCTCGAAATTCTGACAACCAGTCTTACCAAGGGGTGTCGTAATACCCAGAAACTGGGTTGTGGTGGTCAGATAGGCAGTCGCTCCATGTAAAATACTGGCATTCAGCTGCATCCAGTTAGATTGGAAGCCGACTCCAACATAAGTGGGAAAAGGCTAGGCAGATGATGATCTTTAAAAACATACTCGACTTCAAGATCTGAAAAAATATTTGCTCTAGTAGGTCCTGTACTCACTGCAAACTGATAGTTTCAGGTATATTTTCAGCCACGTCCACGTTACCGACGTCATAAGGCTCGTAGTGGTGCTCGCTGCTTGTGGCTTGATGTCTTCTACCTGAAGACACATCGTCATTAATTTGTTGTGTCCAAAAGACGTGTGCGGTCGGGGAACCCCCGTCAGGAACGAAGTTTCTTACGCCTCACACTCGTATATAAAGAAAGAGACACTGAGAGAGAGAAAGTGCGATTTCAATATGCGTTTTTAATACAGAGCCATCTAGTATAAGTTTTTAGAAGTTGTCGCCATCTTTGATTTTCATTTTGACTTCACTATTGGCTTTAGCAACCTCGAAAACCATGAAAACTATTTAATTCTATTTTATTAAATAGAAAGACAGAGAGAGAGAAAGTCCCATGGAGGGGGCATAACCCTTTTTCGTTACGTGACATTTTCTACCAATTTACTCCTACCGTAAACCGCGTTAAAGAAGTTCGTTCCGAAATGCATTAAGAAAAAAGCTACATAAAAACTATAAACTTGCCTGGACTATAATACCCGCTTTCATCCATCTGGCTATGCTCATCAAGATGCAGGTTCCTCAACCCAGCAACCAGCTTCGGCGACTCCAACACACCTTCCCTGAAGTAGTCAGCCTTCACTTTCGGAGAATCCAAGCTTCTGCAGTCCGAATCACACCTCATATCATTCCTGGACATCTGTGGGGAGTCCATGGGTAAGGAATCCATACTCCTCAAATCATTCTTGGAAGTTTTAGGGGAACCTAAAGTCGGGGAATCCCGGTAGTCTAAATGCAAGGGTTCGTAGACGGTAACGGGTCGTTCTTTCAGCTGCGGCTTTGACGGTTCGTGGTCGTAATGGATCATGGAGTGACGGTTTTCGGAATTACGGTTCGTGCGACGGTAGACCACTTGCTCGGACTGGGATTGGCTGTGACTGTGACTTTCTTGGAAGTGTACCTGAAGGTGTGAAGATTGTGATTAGAAATGTTTCGTAATTTGAAGGTGTAAAATGTGACTTTTGGGATATATTACTAAGCAATGAAGAGTTAGGTTAGAGTTAGAACTTGGAGATAAATCTAGCATGGACTAAATTCATAGCAAGATTGATCTCGTTGATTATTTGGTCATATTATACAAAAAAGAGGAAGCGAAATTAAACTCCAGTGGATGAGCCAAATCATTACGAAAATTCTAAAATGGTGTTTCAAATAAAATTATGTCTATTATCCAAGATAGTAAAAAAAAACTTGTTAATTCCTCCTAGGAAACTAGCAAATTCGTTTTTGGGAGGAGCAAACTCAACTTACTTTCTCAATTCCACCCGTAGCAACTGATCTAGGCGAGTGCTTCGGACTGACAGCGCTATCCAGCCTCAACTTATTATAACCCGGATAATTTGACAAGTCCTTCGCAGTCGTTTTTGGAGTATACCTCTTCGTTGGTGTCTTCTTCAAACTACTTTTCGTTTTGGCCGAAGTATAACTACCAGTCAAACTAGAAGGGGCTAGGGTTGCCCCACTGACACTTGAAGTCATAGATTTAAGGCTGTATGATGACGCAGCTCCTATGGATGACGTCATGCCCATGGATGCTGTCATGCCACTGACGGTGGTGCCGCTTCTAGTGGATTGGGTGACGCTGGCTGTTTCAAGGGTGGAGTCTGCCATGGACTGGTCTGCGCCGTTGAAGAGCTGTTCTTCCGTTGGGGCTTGGTTTAGCATTTTCTGTAGGAAGAAAAAAATCGATAAAATGGACTTTATCTAGTGTCCGACTGAAGGTTCGTTTTGCTTACGTGAGGCGTTCGCCAGCTTACTCCCCAAGTCAAGCGTGCGTAAAGAAGTTTCACTTCAAAAATATCGAGAGAAAATGTTTGAGTCTAATAGGAATCTTCTGATAATCTCGCATTTGTAGTGATCATCAGCATCACATATCAGCAGCCTTGTAACAGGCGTTAGCAAAATTAGTTTATAATGGTCTCACTGCTGGGACACAGGCCTCCTCTGTAAGAACAATTGGGAGGAGAGTGAGCGTAATCTAACACGCGGGCCCGTGCGGGTTGGCAGATGTCACATGTCTTCGAATTTTTGGTTCTAGGGCATGTTAATTTCCTCACGAACAACAACAGACAACATGGCAGGGCTTAAACCTCTTCATTCCAAACCTCGTGCGATGGATCCTTAGCCATGTTTATCTGTTTTTAGCCACCTTACAAAGATAATAGTAACCTTTGGAACGACTGCTCTGCCTTGCTTGCGAATATCCTAAAACTACGAGGTAATTTTGATGGAGTTCACAAAAAGAATGATGGGAATTTTTGTATGAAACCAGGCCTGATCACCAATAGAGTTGTAATGAGATCCACGAATGAGAGCCTGGACCAACGGCTTTTTAACGTGCATTCTGAGGCACGGAGAATTCTTGGTAAGTATCTAAAAATGCTCACCCATCCATTGGCTAACCGCGGCAAGTGCAGCTTAACCTGATTGATCGACCCGTGCGGCTGTTATTACTTAACCATAACCCCCCTCAATGTTATGAGTCATTATCTAATATTATTGAGAACTGCAGTGAACATTAGCGTCATAAACTAATACATTTACATGGTACTTGCAGGTCTGATATCTCTTCAACCCGGTATTTCACAGCCTTCTGATGTACATGTGGTTTTTATTGGACATACCAGCCAAAACTCCCATTATTCTTTACATATAATTCTGGTAAATTGTACCAAAGTTAACACACCTGTCTACCCAATATTTTAGCGTAGTGCGGGATGCCCCTACCTAAATGGACACACGACCTCACGGTGGTCGGTGGCTGGGTCGGACTGGCTGCGGAAGGCGTAGGACAGGGTGTTTTGTGGGGCAGCATGGGAGAGGCATATATGACCAGCAATGGACTGCGACAGGCTAAGGTAATTGATGGACGCAATATTTTTGGGGAAGTCGAACTTAAACTGAGTAAGTAGACCAAAATACCACCGACCTGCATATCAATCCTATCAAACTGCTGAAACAGATGCCTATAAATCAGGTTCCGTCTCGTCACGGCATCATCAGGTGGCAGCTGCGCGCGCACCACTCGAGGTGACCTCGCATACGCTGCAAGCAGGATGCGTTCAGCGGCTGCACGGACTGAACCAGCTGCGTGTTGAGCTCCTGCAGCGCCGCATTCGGCTAGACGACGAACTGTTAGGCCGCTGGAAAAAATTAATAGAGTTTTATGCTGCTGCAAAAATTGGCTTGAAGCAGATAGCTAGATTTACAAAGTTAAAATCCAATTTTACTCTATATCTAGCTGCTGAGTTTAGAGAACATGGATGATAAAAGTAAGCATAATAAGTGATCTGAATTTAAAATCTTACGCAACTTTCAGCTTCAAAACGATACCGTTATGACATATCTGCCTACCCCAATGTCCTAATAGCGTAGACTACCCAAATTGAAAACAAATATTTACCGTCATATTTCTAGTTTTAAAAGGTATTACGCGACCTTCATGATTCGACCTCTCCGCCCACAACGGCAAAAAAGCGTCCAACCGTAGAAAAACATTAAACAAAAGACGGCTGCGTTCGGAATATAATGCCTAATTTGAGTTAAACTTTCATCGGGGATATAGCTCAGTGGTAGAGCAATCGACTGCAGATCGATAGGTCCCCGGTTCAAGTCCGGGTGTCCCCTAGAATTCATATTTTTGTGGAATCTAGAAAAAATCGTAGTTTAGTAAAATAATTACACGAAGCAACGATAGAATTTACTTCCATCTGTATTTTATAACATTACTTATACTTATTATTCTTAATTTTTTAGCCGAAAGTCTGACAACCAGTATTACCCAGGAGCTGGGTTGTGGAAGTCAGGTAGGCAGTCGCTCCATGAAAAATATTGGTATCCAGCTGCATCCGGTAACGTTAGACTGGAAGCCGAACCCCAACATATTTTGGAAAAGCTTGGCAGATGATGACTATTATTTTGATGTTTCATCCTTTTTCCACTTTCTACATCTATCGCTAAAGGGTACCATTAACATCTTCAGGTATTTCCTTAGCTTACCATAATGATCATCAAACTCACCTGTTCTTGTCTGTGGAGATACCGTGGCTTAGTATGAGCTGTTCCAACATCTGGAGTCGTGAGAGGGCCAGTCGTGGATGCATGGAGGCTGCTACTGGTCGAACCAACTGCTGGGGGATTAGATGGAGACTCCTGGAAGTTAAACAAACACGTGGTAACTTTTTTTGTTTGATATTTGTTTTTATGTATCTGCTATCAGCCTTTCGGCTATAAGCAAATCTGCTGTTTGGTTCATGGCGTGGTTACGCAAGGCTCCAGTGAGCACCGCACATATGGTAATTATTTATTCAGCTCGAGGATGTGGTGCCTATTGAGACGCTTGGTGATATTTGGTTTTTTTATTTTATTTTTATTTTATTTATTCGGAAGAACAAACAATTACACATTATATATTATAAGTAAATAGAATATAAGGAGTTATATAAATGTGCAACCAACAACGTTCTCCACAGGTACACAAAAAGACAAAGACAATGTTGATAGAGTTAAAGTCGGACAGAATAGATAGGTACACAAAATAAGATACATATAAATTAGAGCTACCAAGGAATATAAACATTCAAAATTATTCACCTAAATTTTTGATTGTGCCAAGCAATATGTTTCTAAATTTTCCAACAGATAAAGCAAATAGATCCAAGTTACAGAAAAACTTATTGAAATTGCCCGTAAGGCGACGTAGAGGTGCCCGCAAGCCTGCATTCGAACGACTAGGAGTGACGGCGAAAACAGGTCGTGCGCGCACCCCACGTCCCTGTACGGTTCTAGGAACAACATAGCATAACTTGTTAGAAATATCCACACAATCATACGAGTTGTTACACAGATCATATAAAAACATAGTTTCTAGGAAGGTTCGTCTAGACTTCAAAGAGAGTAAATTGTATTTTTTCAGTAAGTCGCTATAGGGGATGTAAATACGACTTCTAGAACAGCGGTAATGCATCAGGAACTTACATTGCAAACGCTCAATACAGTCAGTATATTTATTATAATAGGGACTCCACACAGGCACTGCATATTCTAGTTGAGACCGGATTAACGATCGATACAAATGTAAATATGTGCTTGGGTGGATGAATTCCGTGGCCGATCTCATCACGAAACCATACATACGATAAGCCTGACTCACGATTTTATCAACATGTGCGTCCAGGTGCAGTTTGTCATCGAGCAGTATTCCTAGATCACGAATTGAGTTAACCCTGGCCAAGATTTCACTGTGTAGTGCATAGGGATGTTTAAATGGGGTTTTATTTTTAGTAAAGCTGATACAGGAACATTTGGGAATACTAAGTAGGAGTTTGTTTTTAACGCAATACTCAACTAAACGATTAAGATCTTGCTGAAGTAAGTGACAGTCTGTTAATGATCTAATGGATATAAAAATTTTTAGATCGTCCGCGTAAAATAGAAACTTAGAGTTAAGAAAACACTCATCGATATCATTGATAAATATTACAAACAAAAGAGGCCCGAGAATCGAGCCCTGAGGCACTCCTGATGTTGCGGTTATGGTGGTGGAATAGAACCCATTAACAGCTACTTTTTGTGTTCTATTTGACACATACGATATGAACCAACGCAACAAATCCCCGCGGATACCGTTAAAGGCCAGCTTCCTCAAAAGCAATTCATGATCGACCTTGTCAAAGGCTTTTCGAAAATCAGTGTATACAGAGTCCACCTGCACACGAGAGTCCATACTATTAAACAAATAGTCAGTGAAAGATATCATATTAGTTGTTGTAGACCTTCTTTTTACGAACCCGTGCTGTTGTTGTAATATTTTATCATGGACAATCGGATACAACTGATTGTGAACGAGTCTCTCGAAAAGCTTTGACAAGGCCGACAATATAGAAATAGGCCGATAATTTTCAACGTCCTCTTTTGGACCGCTTTTATGAACAGGGGTAATATTTGCCCGCTTCAAGACCTCTGGAAATGTTCCCTGACATAGACATTTATTATAAATAATACACAATGGCGCACATAACGCATAAGCCGTCTTATTAAGGAAAATGGGTGGAATGCCGTCTGGCCCTGGTCCTTTAGTACAATCTAAAGACTTGAGGGCACCGAGTACTTGGTCAGGACTAACCACAAGGCTACTAATAAGAGAGCAATTCTCGGCATATTCACTGTCGTGGGTTTCAATATTTGTGAGAGTGGAGGGTTCGTACACCGAATGGATGAAGTTTGCAAAGAGATTACAAATCTCCTCAGGATCGGTTGACGATTGATTTTTATAGTGCATGGTTGAAGGAATTGGAGCTTTAGATTGCCGATTAGAGACATAAGTCCAGAAATATTTGGTGTTAATTTTAATACTATCTTCTACTGAGTTTAGGTATAGACGGTAACAATTCTTGGATTCAGTTTGAAATCTCGACCTATAAAGTGAAAACTGTTCATAGTCAGATATGTTTTGATAGGTCTTCCATTTGTTCCATGCCTTTAATTTATTTTTAAATATGTGTATTAAAGAGGGTGAAAACCACAATGGAAATTTGGTCGACCTAATTGTCTTTAGCGGAACATGAGCTTTAATTATTTGGTAAACAATATCATAAAACGTGTCCAGCGCATCTTCCGCGGACTGCCCGTGAAGTTTATCCTCCCAGTTAACTTTGAGTAGATCGCGATTAATGTGTTCATAATTCGCCCTAAGATAATTATGCTTTTGAGCCGCCTTGCGCATCATTGCAACGTTGTGCAATTTACAAGAGACTAGAATATACAACGGTGGGTGATAGAGATCTGGTTTTAACAATACGTCTGTAGGTGTCAGAACAGAACAGTCGTTATTACTTATCACTAAGTCCAGAATCCTCCCGCTAGAGTTCTTAATATTATTGTACTGGTAAGCATTGAGCACTGACATGAATATACTCAAATGCCTGCAAACAGGGGAATTACCAACACACATTTGCTGCGTAGTAGCCATGTTGTTATTACAAGCGAACCATCCAATATCAGGAAGATTATAATCTCCAAGCAAATAAAAGTTTTGAACGGTCCCGTCCTCTATTAAGGTTTGCAGGGACTCTAAGTATGCAACATAAATACATTCGGGTGTTTTGGGCGGGATATATGCTGAACATATTTCATCATATTTTCCTCTCGTTGCGCTAGGCAGGCGTAAGATAATATGCTCAATGTTTTTATAAAAGGGAATAGCGGGTTCAACTATACTGGATCTCAGTCCCTTCAAAACTGCAACAAGGGTCCCACCACCATCTTTCTTTTTAGTAGCCTCGCGATCCCTGTCGCATCTGTATACTGTGTAACGGTGGTCAATGAACTCTGAGTCTAATATTTCGGAGGTGAGCCAAGTCTCGGTGAGTATAATAACGTCATAACAATTAGATAAAATATTCATATATAGAACGTGCAGTTTAGTGCGGAGCCCCCTACAATTTTGATAATATATAGTTAATTTGTCATCAGCCATTTTCATAGGGAAGGAAACCAATCAGCATTACAGTAATCTGGCCGTTTAAAACAACATTACGGACATTATCATAGAACAAACACAGAAGAAGGTTAAAAATATTCTCCCCGAAATCGAACGAATCCAATAAAGTTAAAAATACAAGTATTGTTATGATATTAAAACTATTACAGCACAGCATCAGCAGGTGCAACAAGAACAAACGTGATACACATTTAAGAAAGTACATACAACCTCCAGAAAACATACATTTAAGATAGCAAATACAATCTCCAGACAATACAAATACATGCGTACTCCGATCGCACCGCCCAACCAGTGCCCTCGCGATGAAATTTATCAACACAACAAGAACACCAGCTAAACAAAACGACCAGAGCACCTCCGCTTGACGCAAATAAAAACCAATGAGCAGAAACAAACACATATTATTATACACAATACCAGTAAGTCCGTTAATTATCCTTCGCGGCAGCAGCACCAGGTTTGATTTTTCCAATGTCCTGGTGTGAACGAATAGCAAACGATTTGCATGGTTGAAGCAGATCTACGGTCAACTCATTTGAATGGTTTTTAAGTCTGTCCTTGTATGCATTTTCAACCACTTATTTCACTACACGTAGTAAGTATTCACATTTTTTTTTCTTTGACGAGCTATTCGTGTCGTTTTCGGCTTTCAAATCTCTCTTTTCAACTAAGGTTGTTATTATTTGGTACCTACTTTAACCTACTTTAACAATCACAAGAGCAAGATTTGTACCAGAAGGAGATTTGTTTCCAGAGATGGACTGTACTATCAAAAACAGAAGTAGTTTAGTAGTCTGCGCATGGATTGCTTGCAGTCGTATGTTTTATCAGTTTTTTTTTTGTTGTTTTCTTCAGAAAGCCTGTCAAACTATCGACTGGAAAAACTTAACTCAGTCATTTCCAAATGGTGAATTTTAACCAAACAAAATATAAAATCGCAATCTTACCTGACTTGAGGACAGTCAGCAACAGTGAGCACGGTATGCTGCGCAGTAGAATGCACCCTCGGAGCAGGGTCACCGCAGGCTCTCAACAGTTCAGGCAGCAGCTTCTCCAAGCAACGACCCACTTCGGCAGCACACACCCTGGAAATTGAATCCTTTCTGGCGATTTCCCTGAACAGAATTTTGAAACGAAATGTAACACAAAATTTAAATTTAACCAACTTTTGCAATTTTAGTGACTATTCTCACCATCTTAGTGAAACATTACATTGGTCAAAGATATTTCCAGTTTGAAGGTGAATGCTTCTCAACCCACTTGGCATATCCTCTTGGCCCTCAATCACTTCTTAAGACATCCATAGGGCGATAAGTAAACGCTGTGTTACATTCAACGAGACATCGGTTCCATGCAACAGAATGTTCCATAGTGCAGTGCTCAAATCAGGACATAGGATATTGTGGTGCAACTTGGGTGAGGGTAGCAGAAGATGGCGATACGCTGAGTCGATAGTGTGCATACTGAAGCGGAAATCATCGCGCGTTTTCTTCAGTCTCAGTTAAATATGTAAGTACAGAAATAAAAGGTAACAAAAACCAAAACCTCACCTATCCGGCACAAACTCCTTGAACAGCACCTTAACAACTTCATTGGCTTGGCTGTATACAGAGAACACCTTGTCCCTCAGCGCCCTCTGCAACAAGATGGCGGCCGCCCTGGCTGTCTTGTTCGGAGATGTCTTGGTACTTCCATTAGATGGTGACGTCAGTTCTGCACGGAGACGGGAAAGACCTTCCTCTTTGTCAAGGTAGTTTTTGGAGTAGAATTTTTCTACCTGCAATTTTAAAATTGGTAGTTAGTTATGTGTTGGTCCGATTTATTTGTGGACCACGTTGTAGTTTAAACTTTTCTTTCTTTCTTTCCTTTTAACTTTTCATTATCGTTTTTTTTTTCCGAATTATTTTATATTATAACATTCTTTACACTTCGATCCATAATCTTTTCCAAGATCTTTTTTGTATACTGTCCTTTTGAAGACAGTTTTACTTTCTGGCAATTACTTAAAAATTGGCGTATAGAAACAAAAAAATTTTTGACGTGACACCATCTAATAAATCGATGAAGCTGGCTGCACACACGAAAAAACATGACTCATGTAGCGTTACCTCGCGGCCTTGCTCTGTGTAGCGTTGCTGCCGCGCACGCTGCCGAATCGGCCTCCGCGTTCGGCAATTTCATTAATGTTTTGTTATGACGTTGTCACGTTAAACTATCGTCCGTAAACCGACTTTACAGACAACCGATTTTTTTTTTGCTTTATTTGTGGTTCTAGCTTGGAATTATCCGAAGGCAAGTCTAGGGCAGAGCAGTGGTGGTCCAGTGGTAACGGCCCGACCTACAAGTTGTAGGTCGTGGGTTCGAACCCAGGCGCTTTACTTTGTGTAAATAATTTCATCACAATTACTCTCAAAACGGTAAAATAAAACATCGAAAGAAAACCAGAATTTCTTAGAACCGAAAATTCAAATACATCTGACATCTACCAAGCTGCACTGGGCCCGCGTGGTGAATTGTGGCCCACTCTCCTCGAAGATAGGAGGCCTGTGTTCCAGCAGTAAGATCATTACAGGCTGATTATGTGAAGTCTAGGATTAATTAAAAAACCGGTCAAGTGCGAGTCGGACTCGTGCACCGAGGGTTCCGTACAAATTTATAGGTATGTAAATAGTTTATCACGGGAATTTTTTTTTTTGTAATGTAACTACAAGTTTACGGTTTTCGGATTTTTCCTTTACTTGTGCTACTACATGACCTTGCTTCTTGCCAAATTTCATGAATCTAGGTCAACGGGAAGTACCCTATAAATTTTGATTCCCTTGAGAGTGTCAAAATATACGTTTTTTGCGGCATAAGCCGTAACTTTTTTTACGTTAACTTAAAAGTTTGATTTTTTCACAGCTTCAAGCGACTGTAGACCGAAGTACGTGGTTTTAATTTCAACTAAATACCTCCACGCTTCCCGAGATAAAGGGTCTTGACAGACAGACGGACAAAAAATTGATCCTATAAGGGCTCCGTTTTTTCCTTTTCAGAATTAGAATTAGAATGCTTTATTTGTAACCATAGGTCAAATTACAATAGTGTGCGAGATGTTACAGTTTACACTTTTGAGCTACGGAACCCTAAAAACAACACAAATACAATTCTAGATTGAAAAATATGAAAAATATCTGTTACTTACAAGTGGATAACCAAATATAAGTATAGGCAGCGCAGCATGTTTCCTCTCTCTTTCATTCAACTTGTGCGGCTGAGTCGAGCGAGAGTGTGACGTGGCAGCGCTTCCTCCACTGCACTCCTCCTCACGACCCTCACGGAGGTACTCGTTGGTGTGGGAACTGGAACACAAGATCATTTATTTTGACACTCATTTTGAACTACATAGTATGTAATCTTAAAATAGAGACCCTGAAATTTGCAGGTCTACGCTTGTATCGGTCAGATTAAATGTTTCATGACGATGATTTTGTTCTTTACATTCAATGTTTTTTTTTTTTGTTTTGCACGGTTTTTATTTTTTTAATTTTTTCACAAAAAGGACGCATCCGCCAAGTTAAAAGTAGCCCGCGCTTTTTTTTTTCTTTAGAACATGGTTTCCAAGGTTTCAGAAAAAAATACTTACTGCCTCAAAGCAGGTAATAAACGTTCCTCATATGCCTCAAACGTTGACCGTGGACCAGCGCTTTTGTTTCTACGCCGCACCACCGAACCTGGAAAAGTTGACTTTCAATACCATTGTAAGACAAGGTACGCACGGGAGCTCACCGTCCGATCAAGACCAGGCCCGTGCCGGACGGCGCGTACGTGTGCCACGCGCGCCTCAAAGAGATGGAAGGGGCCCGGTAGGACCGAAGCCTGCTTGGTCAGCGGGATTGTCTGAAAGGGTTACCGCTGGCCCGGAACATAAAGGGCTAAGGAAGGAACACGGGTAGGTTTTAGTCAGTATGAGTCTGACACTCCCTTCCGCTCCACCCAGAGCGGGATGGGTCATGTAATGATTTCCAATACTAAAAAAAAGGTACGCACTGGTGATTATTTCTCGCGCCGATTTTTTTCGCGCACTGGATTTTAAAGCTCTAAGTGATAATGCACTGAGAGCACTGCTGAAGCTGCCGTGGCGTTGTAGTCCCTCAGGGATGTTTTTGAATTATAATATTAATGGTTTTGCCGCCATTATTAGGGATAGATGTGCATCCCTGATGACGCGTGTTCGCGCCAGTATACCAACAGTATTCAGTGTCTTCGCAGATCGGTGGGATTGCCCGATGTTGCGGAGGTGGATGCAGCTTCACGCTGAATTTTAATTGTCTAACTGTGTCTGTAACTTACTAACACTAGAAGTTAAGTAAAATTGTTACTAACCCTATGGTATGGACTCCTGTCTGAAATAAAAGTTTTCTATTTTTTTTTGTTTTTTTTTTATTTTTCTAAAGCACTGCTTAGCGCCGAAAGTTAAAAAAAAACCAGCAGTGTTTTTCAGGGGCGGATCTAGAATTTGTGGGGCCCTGGGCTAATACTGCTTAGGGGCCCTACCTAATTACTCAACCAATTGCCATTTTATTATGATCGGATTTTTTTTAATTCTAGATAATTTTTATTATTGACAATATCGTCTATTGTTTTCAGTTCGGTTGGGGGCCCTCTGTATCCACAGGGCCCTGGGCTGCAGCCCAAAAAGCCTTTAAGTAGATCCGCCCCTGGTGTTTTTTGACGCGTTGGGATGCGCTCTATGGGATTCTAAATGCTCGGCTCAACATTGAGAGTTAAAAATCAAGTGCGCGATAAATTCCCGCCGCGATATTTTTACGTTCGTGCGTACATGAGCTAAGTTAACCATTTTTATCGAGCCACCTACGCCTAATGAGACTTTCTCGTGACTACTAAACAGAATAAACCATTATGTCCGTAAGTAATTAACTCTTGGTCTTTGGTATTTCTTACCATTAGCAGCATTAGGTGTGATACTTCTTCTCGGACTGTCAGTCTCTTTCCTCAGTTCCTCTTCTTCTATCTTCTTGTGCACTTCCTTCTCTTCTGGCATGATCTGGACGGGTTGGACGTGCACTGGCTCGGGGAGTGAAGGTGGAATTTCTTCTTGTAAAGTAGGTTCTGGCGACTAAAAATATTTTTCACAGTTTTATTTAAAAGTCCACGTTTAAAATTATGGTAAAAAAGGACTTCCTCTCTCCTTAAACATCATCATTATATTTTCTTTGCTCCTGTTTCATGTTTATTATTATATGGATATATTTATATGTGTGTGTATTTATTTAGATTAGTATGATATAATTTATGTACATGTATTTATCGTATTATGTAAATGGTACACCACGGACTACCTACAGTATTTGTCTGTCCTTCCCCTTTTTAAATCCAACCTAAGGTTGTCTTTAAAAGATCGCTCTCAGCGATAAGACCGCCCATTGTGTCACCCTTTGTACAGCGGTGCTATTCTGTAAAAATCTCAGCGAGAAAACTTAGGTGAAGTGAGCGTGGAGTGAGCTGTCAATAGTGTCAATTCCTAGCAAAAACAAACTCACTTCACCTAAGTTTTCACGGTGAGATTTTTACAGAATCGACCGGCTGTTTAGATATTTATGTCTGTAATTTATATGGTGTCCGTAATAAAGAGTGTTCTATTCTATTCTATTCTAAAAGTAGGCTTATTTGGGCATAATGGCGAAAGACCTTCTTAAAAAGGTCCCATGAAATGGGGTGTGAGCCTACTGCCATTGATTGACGCAGTACATAACTGGCGGCATGGTCCATCTCTGCGAAAACTTTCGGGGAAACAAGGCGTTTGAATGCTTAGCAAAATTTTTGTCTGAAGAACCTTAGAATCCTCACTAATTGTGCCAAGAAATAAGTATCTAAATATTTGCATCAAATTCCTTACCGGCTGCATATCCTGAACATCTTCCTCTTCTTCTCCATTAACATATTCCGGTTCATGTAGTTCAGGTTCAGGTTCTATGGGAGGAACCGGTGAGGGTATGTCCAAACTGAGAGAGCCTGCTGCTACAGATGGCGAGAGGTGGTGGGAGAAGTCGTATTCTTGAGGCATCGAGGAATCGTTGCGGCGGTCCGGCTGAAAGAGATGAGATAATTTAGTTTTTTATAGAAAGGAAGGAGAAAGAAGTATTCGCGTAACGTAGAATTATGGACACACAACACTAGACCTCGCAGAGATTTGCCATCAAAATGTGGTTTCGCATGTCTGGACTTGTAATGCCAAAGTTGGTCTTTGTATTGAATATTGTGCAGAATAAAAGTTTCTTATCAAAGTTAGGGGTGGAGGTTAGTTGTTGGTTATTTAGTATTTAAAGAGCAGTGCTGGCCCAGAGGTAACGGCCCCGACTTACGAGCGAAAGCGCTTTACTTTGAGTAAATAATTTCATCACCGCTGCTCTCAAATCGGTGAAGTAAAACATCGTGAGGAAACCGGAATGTTCTAGCACCAAAAAATTTTAGACATGTGACATCTACCAACCCACACCGGGCCGGCGTGGTCTTCTCAATGACCTGAGTCCCAAGAGTGGGAGCATTATAGGCTAAGTATGCTATAGTTATACCTATTTAGAAGTCAACTATGTCCCATTAACGGTTCTCTATATCTTTCTCTCTCTAAGTATATATTTCTCCAGATACCAAGTTAAGATAAATAAAATTTAAATAATAACCTTATCGGAAATTATATTTTCAGCCGTTTGGAAACTCTCGGTCCGTGGGGTCCGAGTGCTCATGGTCTTTTTAAAGAAATTTCTAAACGGCTGGTTGACACTTCCCGTGACCCAAGGGCTGGCTTTTACTTTGGCCAGAGGCAAAGCATCGTCATACAACGTGGTAATGCCGCCAGTCTCTTGGGTACATTACCAATTTACCAGTCGACAGCGATGCAGATGAATTTTTTGACGCAATTTTTTAGTTTCTGTATAGTTTTAGTTAAGTTAGAATTTAGTTGTGTTATTTTTGGTCCTGTTTCTTCTTTTTTGTAAAAAAAAAAACGAAAAAGATTTATAGAAGAGAATAATTTGAGTACGGAAAAAGGGTAGGTATACCGTCAATACAATTACTCAGTTTAATAGTGCAGTCGTGAAAACGTCCCAAACAGTCAGTTTTGTGCATTTTTCTATACACAACCTTACAACACTCACCCCATCCTCCTCAAACAACCGACACAGCTGCGGATCCTCCTTGACCCCACACAGCGCATCCGCTATCCTGTCCCTCATCCTCCTCGCGAGTTCGAAGTCATCCCTTGCTGCTGCTGTGCGCTTACGCAACCGCCACCGACCGATGCGGATACCTGCCGATGCAAGCGCTGCGCCCGCTGATTTCAAGCGACGAGCGTATTCGAAACGTTCCTCTGAAAGGAATTAAGAAGAATGTAGATCATATAATAAGACAGAAAGAGAAGTTCGCGTTATAGTTTCCTACTGCCTAGCAACCTACACCTGCCCTATATGTGGCGTCAAATTAAATAGATAGATAACAATCCTATCATTTTTTCATCCTCAAATAAAATTACTTTATTCAAAACTTCCAGAAAAAGTATTCATACACCTATTGACATTTCAAAAGCAATACCGCCTCCAAAGCCTCCAAAGTCTGCCGGGTCAGCGGGATTGTCCGAAAGGGTTACCGCTGGCCCGGAACATAAAGGGCGAAGGAAGGAACACGGGTGGGTTTTAGTCAGTAAGAGTCTGACACTTCCTTCCGCTCCACCCAGAGCGGGAGGAGTCATTTGATGATTTCCCATCCTGAAAAAAAAAAAATACCGCCTCCAGGAAAGTCCATTATTGTCGTGAAGATATTCTGCATCGTGAATTTCCTAACAGTACGTAGTTTTTGGATACTGCCAACAGGCAGTATCCAAAAACTCCTAGGAATAAAAGTACCCTTCGTTCTTCCTAACTCACCACCAACAGCATTCTTCTTCTTCTCATCCAGACTCCGGACTAGGTCAGCGATATCGTTGTCCACATACATGATGAAGGCGAGGTCGTCGTACGGCGAATAAGCTGGCTCCTTGCTGATTGGCTGGACTGGGGAGCTCTCATTGTCTTCTACTTCTTCGCCCAGGACGTTTACTGCCATTAGTGCTACCTGGAATGAAAGAGATAGGGGGAGAATTTGGAGCTTTAAATAATTTCCGTTTTAGATTTTTGTGTCCTTATATCTCCCGTTTATGATTGTTCCTCATCATGTCAATTTTCTTGACGATCGGTCGAATGTCAATTTGGTGAAGCGTAGTGGATCTTTGATAGGTTAATGAAGACTATGAAGAGTGGCCGAGCCAGTAAGACTAGATCAAACTCAAACTCAAAGTACTTATTTAAATTAAACCATGTGCAGGCACTTTTGAATTGTCAAAATTAAATAGTCGGTCAGTTAGTCAGAAAGTTGAAGCTAGTTGCCCATTCCAAAACGTAGATATCTCTGATACCTGGACAAGACCCTAGGTATCTAACTAGGCCGACGATGGATGAGTCGTAGAGTCGTTCATGTGAATGAAACCACATGCATGCATGCACATGCATGCATGCTTATAGTTATTTGTCTTGACAAAGTTTATTCTGTTTATATGTATCTATGTATAATTATTCATTCTTTTTCGAGTTATGTTACTTTGATCTATAGGATATATATATATCTCATTTGAGGTAACGATTTTTAGAAAACAGTAACTACTTATAACTTTTAAAAAGCTGCACGTATCTACAACTCATTGCCAATAAAATTGGAATAACGAAGGAATTGGTGTTACGTTTTACCTGATCATCTTCTTTAGCTGGTGGGTGTGGTCCGGACAGCTTGAGTTTAACGAAGCGGGCTATTGTTGGTTCTGGAAGAGCAGCTGATCTAAAGGCAGAATAACACATCTTTACTGCTCTTGACGAAACATAAAAAGAAGAGCACATAGCCTTTACTCGCCTCTGTCCTTCAATGATGTCAATAAAAGTCTGCATCTATACCGCCACATGCGAACTACGCATCATACTGACGCGGACGTCACGCAAAATCCTGCATCGCACAAGCAGAGTTTATCGCGCAACTAGCATATAAACAACGTCCCTACATCAATCATCGGGCAGTTGCCCATCACACACAACACCCGTCTGGTCGGAGGATCTTCCCTTTTCTATGGTGTATAAGTGAACTTTAGACCCTGTTCCTCGTATCTCTATAAGTCTAACGCGCTGCAGAGCATAATGTGCATATTTGAATTATAATGTGGTTTTCTTATTTGCATAGAAGCCGTGTGCCCAATGAGATTTCCCATCGGTAAAAATGACGAACTTCAAAACAAACTTTCATCCCCTATTTAACCCCTTTGAATCAATCTACTCAGCCTATCGCAGTCCACTGGTGGTTATAGGCCTCTCCCAGGCTGCGCCACAACACCCTGTCCTCTGCCTTCCGCATCCAGTCCATCCCAGTCACTTTCTTTATGTCGTCCGTCCATCTAGCTGGGGGGCGTCCCTCACTACGCTTACCGATACGCGGTCTCCACTCCAGGACTCGTCTGCTCCACCGGCCATCGGTCCTTCGACAAACATGGCCAGCCCACTGCCACTTCAGTTTGTTTACTCTGCGAGCTATGTCGATAACTCCGGCTCTCCGGTACCCTTTAGGCGATAAATTCTCAAAAATCCTTTCTCATAGCCCAAGGTGGGCTATAAGAAAGAATTTTTGAGAATTTACCCAAGTAACACAAAATCGATATAATGGAAAAAGTGATGACCAGAAAATTTCTTCTAGCTTCGTTATAGAATTTGAAGGGTTTTAGCAATGTCTTGCTTCTGTATAACAGCATTTTATTAACTTTGTAGTTCCTAAAGCTATATAATCCTCTTTTTCAATCTTTTGTGTAGCTAAAGGTTTTATTTTAGACATAATTTATGTCTCTATACAGCTTCTAATACAGCTGTAAGCATTATACAAAAGTGTAGGCCGTATGTAAGCATTAATTACGGCTTAGGCTATTAAAAAGCATTTTAAAATTCTTTAAAACTGCTCTATGTTTTATAACGACCTTTCGCATGGGTCACAACTGTTTAACGGTGTACATTGGTGCTGTTTTAATACCAGCTTTTTAAAAGCATTTCATCATAATATTATATAGCCTTTATCTATACAAACGTATAATGACAAGAATTTTAACAAGCAATAAGTCTTATACCGGTCCGATCCGCATGCCTAAAGTTTTTAATTATGCTTACGCCATTTTGCTTTTTGTATCGATAATATTTAAAATTTAATTTTATGGTAAATAGTCCTTTAGAAAGGACTTCAACCTATGGTATTGACCGGCCGGTACAATACAGGTATCATAATGACTAAAACTAAAGATTTCTTCGTAAAAGCATAATTTTTTTTACAATTCCACATTTTTTTATAATATTTTTTGTAATAAATAAGCTCTTTAATTTGAAGGCGCATGAAATATTTGAATCAAATATATACATACTTTCACAGTAAACTGATACTCGCAACCTTAATTCACTCATAGAGAACAAAAACAAGAGTTTAATTACTTGCCTTGTAACACTTATATTTTTTTGTTGAAAGTATCCATGTTCTTTTTACACAAGATTTATTAATAATAACAGAAATTAAAAATAACATTTGAAATTGTTTTTATTTTGCCTTTGTAATGGTACAAGCTGTATAAGAGCCGCATTTAACATATGCGCACTGCTTTAACCTGTTTTCACAGCCCATCATAATGCGTTTATCATTCCGGTAGACAACCAATATAATGCTGCTAAAATGCCATTCTTACACTTAAGGCTGTATAATTTGGGGCCCAAATTAGCATTACAAGAGCTGTATAGTGGTTTATAATACCTATATGTAACTTCTTATAAAGCTATAATAATATGCTAATTCTGTTATCCATCGATTATAAAGCTATTTTGTGCTACTTGGGTATCGCATTTTTGTACAAGGAAATCTTGTGCAAAATTTCATGTTTCTAGACCCAGCAGTTTTGGGCTATGTTTTATCATTGACTGATTTTTTATTATAGGCCGACCGCTTAGCTGAGACGTTGCCTGAGGTAGCTGCGCGGTGCGGGATGGGCGACAGTTGTCACAAGTTGACGAACCACTGAGCTCTCGCATCACGCTGCCACACCCCTCCCGCACCGCGCTGCTACCTCAGGTAAGTCGGCCTATAAGTAGATTTTATCACAGAGGCTTATCCATCTGCTTCAAAAATCTGAACAAAACTAAACCATTTAGTTGATGTCATTTATTTTCATTAGCACTGACCTTAGCTCTCTGGTCCTGGCTTGCTGTGCTGGTCTGGCGAGCGTGACCCTGCCGACACTGGTGTAGGTGGCGCCACAAGGAGTGGCCGCCCCTTCGGAGACGAGCCCTCCTGACACCAGGACTTCCACGCATGACGCTACCAATGAAGAGAACAAACAAATAAGAGGACATAAGTTTTTAACAAATTGTGGTACACTGAACACATTCGATTCTATAGTAAAAATGAGCACTGCTGCACACTTCCACAGTTCCACCCTATTTCAAGTTAAACAAATATCAACTTTATTTTAATGACAATTAATTTGATTTCAGAGTGACTAGCACTATTGAAAAAGTTATATAAAAGTTTGAAGTTGTAGCGTAAACTGACCTTCATTGTGTAGGAATTAAAGTTACTTTTCCATTAATTCATATTTGTTTACATTTTTGGCAAGTGTTAGCTTTTATAAATATTATAGGCTTTCATGAATAATATCTCGGGTATACAGGTGTACAAATATTATAGATGACTTATTTTAGATTTAATATTTGTTTATACGGCAGACTTCCGCTAGAAAATAAGTTTTAATTCTATTTCCGTTTATAAAAAGGAAGTCTGTAGTATTTGTATTTAAATACAATTATTTAGAAAATAGTTCCGGTAGTGACGTAAATTGCGCTCCCCACTTGGAGCGCCCCACTTTGTAATGTCTTTGTTCGAATTAGTTTAAAAGGAGATGTAACGGTGTTTAGAGTCAGTTAATTTTTATAAAATAAAGTGCTTAGTCGTTACGCTGCTTGTTTTCTTCCTTGTGACCACACTGATAATCTCATATCAGAAGTGGGATCAACCAAGAAAATTCGGTGGAATTATTTGTGAAAAAATAGACTGTAAGGTGTTTATGCGGACATGAAGAAGTAAAACAAAAGTGTACGTACATTTTCTTTTTGATTTTTGGAACTATAAAAACTGTGAACAGTGAAGTTTGCCGGTGTGGTGAACTATTAATTTAAATTATGCCGAGACGTAAACGCGATAAAAGCAGTGATTCTTCGACTAGTGATACTGATGAGTCCTAGTGTGATGCCATCGACAGTAGACCTAGGTGAATCTACGTTGGATAACAGCAGCCCGCCCCAAACCCCTGGAGCGGTTACCGAATCGGTGACCCCGGTTATCAATGCAGAGGAAAGTACGAGGAATGTCGGCGAGGAATCGCGTGCAGGTACAAGTGGAAGCAGTGTAGTGGACGATGGACAAGGGCAGACAACACCAGGCTCATCAGGGGGTATGTTAAATAATTTTCTTAATATGAATGTTCCAATGAATTTTCAGGATTTATTAAGTTTTATTTCTTCTTGTGTGAAACCTGATCATTCTATGAAATATAATTATGATAAAAATATTATCCCTGAATTTGACCCGTCTATTCAAAACCATAGAATAGATAACTGGATAGTGAAAGTCAACGAATGCTCTCAAATCTATGGTTGGTCTGATCAACAAACTGCCCATTTTGCCCTGCCACGGCTTGTAGGTTATGCCAAAAAATGGTATGAGGGTTTAAAAACTATAAAATATACATGGTTAGAGTGGCAGGAGCATCTTATAAGAGCTTTTCCTACCGATACTAACTACGGAGCTTTACTGAATGAGATGTTAGGGAAAAATTATAGTGTAGGTGACTCTCTCGACGAGTATTATTACAATAAAATGATTCTATTAAATGCATGTGACATATCAGGCAAGAAAGCTGTAGATTGCATCATATATGGTTTAGAAGATCGCACCTTAAGAGCTGGCGCATCTTCAGCACGCTTTGTTCAGCCAGAAGACTTATTAAAATATCTAAAGGACATGTGTCGGGAACAAAGAGATGTAGTACCTAAATTAAATAAATTTAAATCTCCTTCACCAAATACTTCCACTCTGATTTGTAATAACTGTAACATGAAGGGCCATCGTGCTAGTCAGTGTCGTAAATCAACGAATGGTTCTGAGATATTGTGTTTTAACTGCAAAGAGGCTGGTCATCGAATATATCAGTGTCCGAAACCAGTTATAAAATGTGAACATTGTCAAAGATATGGCCACAAATCAGATGACTGTTTTAGTAAAAAAAAAGGGAACCAAACTGATATGTTGCCAGCTATTTCAAAATGAAAACCTTTACAAAATAAATATTATAAAAATGCTTTTATCAATTCACCAATCCAATGTTTCATTGATTTTGGAAGCGAGTGCACTCTTATTAGTGACTCAATAGCAAACCAATATAATTTAACAATTAGTAATAATTCTTTACCGGTCATAAGTGGTGTTGGTGAGGCTCGCATTACAGTTATAGGTGAAACTCGATTATTGTTATCCATAGATGGTGTTGAGGCTTTGATCACAACTTATGTTGTTTCATCTGAGCAATTACATGTTCCTATGCTAGTGGGACAGAATTTTACTGAATTGCCACATATTCTAGTTATAAAGACAGATAGTGTTCTTGAAATTTTGAAACGCAATGTCTTTTGTAATACAATCTTGCCTGATATTGAACATGAGGCTGGCGATGTCATAAAGTTACTTGCCGAGTCGAACTTTTCTTGCACTGATGTAGGGTTAATTAAATGCTACACTACGACTGGTGAAGATTCCATAATATTCGTGCCAGGTAGTTACAGAGTTTATCACAATTGTCAATATTGGATCAAAGAAGGGGTCTATAAAGTAACTCATAAATCGTGTGAGATATCTCTGGTAGTTTTAAGCAATAAAATGTTACAAATCAAAAAAGATACATTAGTGGTACGAGCTAACAAAGTTCAGTATAACAAAAAAATTGAAAAATTAAACTGTTTACATATTCAAACCAATTGTAATCCCATTGATACTAACGATATTAACATTAATCCAGAGCTATCACTAAAAGAAACTGAAACTGTCAAGAAATTAATAACAAAGTATAGAAAAACATTTGCCCAAAATCTTTCTGAATTACGTTGCACTAGTATAAGTGAAATGGAGATAAAGTTGTCCAATAGTACTCCAGTTGTTTATAGACCCTATAGGTTAAGCTACAAAGAAAGGCAGTTAGTTCAAGATATGGTTAAGGAGTTGTTACAAAATGACATTATTGAGGAATCTTCATCATCTTACGCCAGTCCAATGGGGATTGTCCAAAATTTCTAACCATTAGATTTTATTTTATTTTTTGAAAATTTAGAGTATTTTGAGAAACTAATTTGAATATTTTGATGATTGGCTCAAAAGTTATTATATAAAAAAAAATAATATTGAATTATTTTAAGTTTTTAAGGTAGGTGACGTCATCGGTGGCATAAAGATTAAGTGACGTTGCCTGACTAGTACATATTTAAAAATTTTAATCTGTCAACACAACGTCATCAATCCAAAGAGTATTGTCACATCTGTCAAGGTGTCAATAGGCCGAATAGACTTCTTAAATAATCGAATCCTAACTTAGCATATTTATTTACAAATGGTTTTTTTTTATGTGTAAGTGTTCTCCAAGGAATATACTACTCTCTATCGTCACTAGAACAATCGACGCGGTGACTTAGAAATAGAATAATAACACACGCGGCGATATTATTACTATTATTGCTGCAAGTAGGAACAAAGTACTTCCTGTATTCCATAACTCTTCCAGTATATTAAATATTGTAGAGTGTTGAAATAATGTATGTAAAGTAATATAAACAAGAATGTTTATATTTTTGACATATTTATAATAGTTTGACATTTGACAGATTGTAGACAATCTTTTTTTTTTCCTGAGGTACAAAACTGTACGGCCAAAGCCGACGTAATTTGAAGGGCAAAGAAGGTCAACCGTATTTTATCAAAAATATCAACAAAATATGAATATTTTTCATAATTAATTAGTCCGTAATGATCAGTAACGCTTATTCCTCAAAATGGTTTTTCAATAACAACATTAAAAAAAAAAATATGAACAATGCCCATTATAGGTATCAAGTATACCGGGTTCTAGCATTGGCAAAAAACACTATAGCAATGTTTGGACAGTAGATCAGGATACAACCATGGATTAGCACAATCATAAATGAACCTAGTACTGAATCGGAATCTGACGAAGAATTATCAGGTTGATAGGGTGTAAAGAAATAAAAGAGAATTGGTTATTAAAATATTTTATTTATCATAAATGGTCTGTTTGGTGTATAATTATGTGATTGTTTGTTTGTTATTGTATTGTTTGTGATTAATTTCCGCCTCTGTTATCTAAAAACAAAAAAAAAAGTTGAAGTGAACTTTTTACTTGTTAAATTAAATGGTATATAATTTTATTCTGTATATGCATACAGAATAAATAAATAGATAGATAAATTAATCAAGTGTTTATGATGAATATAATGATGAATAATAGTATAGTAGAGATATGTTACTTACATGATGAGATAGAAGTCGTGGGGTGGTCGGTTTGGTTGGCGAAGTCCACGTTGCAACCAGTGGGTCTGGTTGGAAGACGTTGGGTGGTCAGCCTCCGGCGAAGTCTCACGGTGTGTCTCCCATTAATAAACATAGGTCACCTATTGGAAGTCGTACAGTGGCCGGCAAGTAATGGAACTTGGTTCGGTGAAGCTTGCGGTGCAATGGGTGGCAGATGTATTAGAGTAGATTATTGAACTGAATACTGATTGAAGGATTTTGATGTTTAATTTATTTTGACTGATAATTAGATACCATTTAATTGTATTTTTCTTGTCATTATCATTGTCAAAATTAGTTTGAGGACAAACTAAATGTCAGGAAGGCCGATTGTTAGCTTTTATAAATATTATAGGCTTTCATGAATAATATCTCGGGTATACAGGTGTACAAATATTATAGATGACTTATTTTAGATTTAATATTTGTTTATACGGCAGACTTCCGCTAGAAAATAAGTTTTAATTCTATTTCCGTTTATAAAAAGGAAGTCTGTAGTATTTGTATTTAAATACAATTATTTAGAAAATAGTTCCGGTAGTGACGTAAATTGCGCTCCCCACTTGGAGCGCCCCACTTTGTAATGTCTTTGTTCGAATTAGTTTAAAAGGAGATGTAACGGTGTTTAGAGTCAGTTAATTTTTATAAAATAAAGTGCTTAGTCGTTACGCTGCTTGTTTTCTTCCTTGTGACCACACTGATAATCTCATACAAGTAAATCGCGAACGCAGATTACATACCTATACATACAGGGTGTAAAAAGACCCTTTATATAGCCGTCAAATAACATAACTATTCCGTACATAACTACGGATTCTGTTCATCAAACTAAGTAACTTAGTGCAGAAATAATTGTTGCGAAACGACTTTGATTCTTGGTGTGAAAAGCGCTGTTCACTATCGTGAGCAATGTCACACACAAAAAACATTGTGCTTATGGGTGCATTAGGGCTGATTTTTCCAGACAACTTTTATTCGAGAAATAAATTGACGTTTGACAGTTTTTGTATGAAATAACTGTCAAAATTTCAAAATTATTCCTCCAATAGAATTATCAGATGATTGAAAAATCAGCCCTAAGAATAAATATGCAACGGTACAGGGGTCGTGCGGGTATTTAAATTTGTGTTATAATAACATTAAAAACTTATTTTCGTAAAAATACGTAAAAGTTGGAATTTTGACCTACCATATCTTCGTAAGAGGTCGAGAAGGTTCCCAGATATGGTGCAGTACAAAATATTGTTACAGTGACGGGAGTATAAGTGACTCTCGGCGCGGCGTAGTTAAGAGTTATTACACCCGCTATAAAAACAAAATCCAGTTCGAAGCCAAATGGCCCCAATTTCAGCATGATGCTGTGTTATACTCACGTATGAGCTGATGATGTGCTAACAGCTGCAACTTGTGGACTGACGTGACTCGCGCAAGCCTCAGTAACAGCTCGTGGGGCGGAGCACCCTCGCTGCGCCACCCCCGCGCTGCAGGACCCTGAGAGTTCAGCTCGCATGCTGGGTAGGAGCTGTCTTCACCTGGGCCAAGAGACAAAATCAAAAATTTTACAATATTTCACACAACCAACTTTTTACGCTAGGTTCTAAATTGTATGCACATGATAGTTAGGTAAGTGGCTTCAATGTTGAGACCATTCACCATGGCATAAGTCGGAGACCACGGAATCAAACGGGAATAGAACACCCACAGATATAGATATACCTAGATAACGCAAAAGCAACTACTTCGCGTGCCAAAAATCGCACCAGCTTACGTACGAAAATCGTAAGCCTACACTTTCGCGCTCAGTGTACTGCTGGCTGGGTGAGCGTGAGCGCCTGGCGCTAGGCCCCTGGGGTGGGGCAAGACTGGTGCCGGATCCTGCGGGCGTCTTCGAATCGATTTGATTTTCCCATCACTAAATAGTGCTTGTGACGTCATAGTAGGTAGTCAAAAAATGGCACGCTTGGTTTTCATACAGATCGTGATACTTGCGTTATCTAGGTCTATGATCTATATCTGTGAGGTCAACTTATAGTGATCTCCTTTTTCTGCATTTCGTAGCGGCATGAACTATAAAGAGCTCATGCCACTGTGGTAAAAAATGTTTGCTGGTCAGCAATTTTTGTCAACACGTGGTGCACCAGTCGTAAGAGGAAGCCACTTGTGAAGGCTATGTAAGTGCAATATGATGATCGAAAACCCTATTTTTAAGTATGTATCGAGAGATTAATTTAAAGCTCCAGTAGGTACCAGTTCTTTTTTTAATTTTCGAAAAAAAATTGACCTTTGCATCTAATGGCGCCGTCTGGGGCAGATATTTTCCAAAGCTGCGAAGACCTCAGAAAGGCTACGAAGATGACTTTGTGTTTAGGCTAGAGCCTAAACCCAGCTATAATTACGTGGGTGGAAGAAAATGGGAAGCTACAAAAGTAAAAGGGTAAACAGAAAACGTGGGTTGAGAGTTTGAGAGAAAACAAAATTTTCCGTTCGATCTACGCGCGGCTACGCTACGTAACGTTAACGTAATTCCATTTCAAATGGAAATGTATTTCATTTTCAATATTATAAATTCCTTCTTGTCGTAATAACATAGTTCATAGTATGAATTGCAATGTTAATCATTTTAATTAAAACGACTGTGGCGTGCATGACTGCCACGGTTTATTTTAATTTCTGAACTGTTTTTCTTTTTTTTTATTACGTGGGAGACTTTCTATATTCTTCTTACGTGTATAATTTCGACATGACTGATACCAATATTTTGATTAATTAAAAGAGTGTTCGTGGAGTTTCCTCCCCGTTCTTTCATAGAAAACTACTGTGCTTTGGAATGGGCAAGTAGCGTTATCTTTCTAACTGACCGACCACCTGACTATTCAAAAGTGTCAGTAATTGGTTTTTAATTAAATAAATGCTTTGAGTTTGAGTTCTCTAAAGAGACCTAATCAAAGCGTTTATTTAAATTAGTTAGTAATGTCAAACCAAGTGTAAGTGTATAAGCTGTTGGCAAAAATTACAACAGCGAATACACTTAGGATTCGGCAAAGATTACTTTAAATCAACTCTAAGAAAACACACACCTCTGCCTCACTTCAGTCCAGTTCCAATCACCTCTAAATACATCGGAAATAAGTAATTTAGAAGCGACACTCGTAGAGGGTCTCTAACTCTATTTATAGATTGATAACGAAAACGTCATGTCTGTATTTCCCCCGATCTGGACCTACCTAAGCCCTAATATTTAAATACCTGGTGTATTGTGTGTCTCTTAGTCTGTGCTAAATAAATGTATTTTCTTTCTTTCTTTCAGCTTGAAGAAAATTGAAGTCTAAATTTCCCACTGTCGTCTGCCTCCTCTCCTTGAAAGGGAGAAAGGGGGGGGGGCTTTAATGCACCTGCCGGTTATCCTTTAGTTCCATGTAATTGAAGGCGAGCTTATTACCATCAACCAAGCACGACTCATGAGTCCAGATTGGGCGGCTATTGAAATTGTCTAATAGAAAACTCCAATGACTCGTTGCCCGAACAAGGAATCCCTCAAAAGTCGCGCTTACGAACAATTCTTAATCTGACAAGCCAATCCACTAGCTTTTTTTTTTTTCAGGATGGGAATTCATCAAATGACCCCTCCCGCTCTGGGTGGAGCGGAAGGGAGTATCAGACTCTTACTGACTAAAACTCACCCATGTTCCTTCCTTAGCCCTTTATGTTCCGGGCCAGCAGTAACCCTTTCGGACAATCCCGCTGACCCGGCAAATCCACTAGCTAAGGGTGTATTCAAGTAGAAAGCTGGTAAGCGGCGCCGATATGCCACCATGTGTTGACATTGATAAGCGCTGGACTCAATCAACTTAGCCTAAGGCAAAGTAATGAAATAAGTTTTTTTTTTCTCTAAATATGAAATAAGTTTTTTTTGTTATTTTTTTCGTTAAGATTTAGAGGTCGCTACCAGCTGTTAAAATTTTAAAAAAAGCGTTGAAGGACAGGTTAAATGATGGTTGCATTAATATTTCATTTAGGTGTTTATATTGTATTTTACGTGCAAGTGAAACAATCGCTTCTTATCCCTTCCTCCCCTCGACCTCTCTTCTTTACCGACGTGTCGAGATTTAGCCCGCCCCGCACTTCAGTTCTAATAAGACATTAACGAGAGCGCACGCGATTTATTTGTAAAAGTCATAGAAACGTGTTTCATCTTATATTATAAATACCGGCTTAAGAAGTGGAGTATGCGTTCTTTTGGAGCGAAAAATGGATAAAAATATGCTTTGGCTTGCTTGTCGTCATCACATAATGGAAATTATGTTGTCAGCTGTAATGGATCAATCGCTTGCCCCATCTAGTGGTCCTGATATACAATTATTTAAAAGATTTAAGAATAATTGGAACACTATTGACCAAAGCGACTTCAAAACAATAAAAGATGATCCTGAGGCAAATATTCTTGCAGAAGTGGTCGCAGACAGCATTTATTTTGCCAAAAAGCAACTTCAAGTACATCAACCTCGAGATGACTACAGGGAACTGTTGAATCTCGACTATCATTTTCTTATGAGGTGTTCCTGAAAAAGGCATTTCATTTAGGAGACCTGCTGGTCTACATCGAGCTAGATGGATGGCAAGAGCCTTGTACTGTTTGAAAATTTATTTATTTAAGCATCAGTTTAAGCTGACGAAGAAGGACGAAAAGGCTGTGAGAGAAATATGCATTTTCACGGTGATGATTTATGTTAAATATTGGTTTCAAGCCTCTACCGCATGGTCAGCACCAAGAAACGACTTACAATTTATTGAAAGACTTAAAGCCTTTGAAAGATTTAACAAAAATATAGCTACTGTTGGGCTAAAAAAAAGATTCGAAATCATTTGTGGTACTTGTCGAAAGAACTAGTTTCGCTTGCCATTTTCGATGATGAACTTTCAGTTCAAGAGAAGAAAAAAATGGTAGAAGCACTGAAAATTGAAGGCTGAGCGCGGTGTTGCTTTAATGGAAGAATATAATAAATTAATTACAACCAATGAAGAACAAAAGCAATATTTGCTTTTGTTGGTAAAATACTATAGGAAAAAGTACCCTAATACTAACAAGTCAACCCGTATATCTTAAAAATAAATGATTCAAATATCTACATAATATCTTAATTTATAACAACAACAATAATTTTGTAATTTTTTAAGTCATAGCTATAAAAATAAAAGAATCTAACAAATACAGAATTTGAATTTTTATTAAAATTCAAAGCTTGGTAGCGACCTCTAAATATCATTTAAAAATTCAAAAAAAAATACTGTAATACTTTCTTATGGTATATATTCAAAGAACGTGGTGCCCCGCGAAATCAAAGAAAAAAAATTTTTTTCTTAGGAATAAGGACCACCCTAGTAGCCAGCCCACTGCCACTTCAGTTTGCGTACTCTGCAAGCTATGTCGGTAACTCCGGTTCTTTCCCGGACAAACATTCCTGATTTTATCCTTCAAAGAGACTTCGAGCATAACCCGCTCCATATCGCGCTGAGTGACCTTGAATTTGTGGACCAGCCCGACCGTCAAATCAGCTATTTGGCCAAATCAGCTCAAACCGGCGCTGACTAATCAGATAGGAACTTGTCGCTAGCAAATTTCGCTGGCAAATTGGTACCGGTTACCAACCATGAATAAACCCTTAGCTTTATTGGCATTTTTGGCATTGGCAGGTGCATTACAGCCCACTCCCTCTCACATAGAGGGGGCAGACGACAATGGGAACTTTATAGACTTCAATTTACTAAACGAAGTATTATCTGCAAGTCAGCACAGCATAGGCTTACACACTCTCTTGTCTTCATAACAGCACCTAAATTATTACTGCCACCTTCTAAGAAACCGGGTGCTAACTCAATTGTAACTGATTAAATAATAAAACAGTTTGACGAACTATATCCAATACCAGACAGTACGAACGATATAAAGACAAGTAAGTATCGATCGATCGTGACGGCTGTGGCTTTACATTTTTAATCAAATAATACAGTCGTAGACGAAGAATAGTTCACGTCATGGTATTTGTACCTACCTACGTACTTTAATGGGATAATAACAATAGATTACAAGGCACTAATATACTTAGCAGTGGCGAAGGTAGAGACGCCAGCACATCAAGTTACTACAATCTGTCAGATTTCTTTAATAGATTTTCAACTTTATCACTAAAGCATAAGGTTCAAAGTTGATTGCGAAAATTTGACAGTTTCGGATAGGTTGATGTGCTGGCGTCCGTACCATACAATTCGATTCCCATCGGCTTCCCTTCGAAAATTTAGAATGATCATAAATTGAATTAGTCAATTCATCATTGAAATATAATCATATCATACTGTAGGTATTTAATACACCATACAATTAAAACATTGCAAAAACGCCTACATGAATTTTTTTTTGCTCCGGCCAGGGTTTTCTGAAATAACGTTCGCTAGGTGGCAGCACTGACACGTCAGGTCCAGGCATCTGTCAGAGAGCCTATATTTTCTTTAGTCATGACTGAATGATGAACGAATGAATGAATCGAATGATGAACGTCATAATATATTTTATATTGGAAGACCTCTTGTCAAAGTGGTGCCAACTGGTGTCGTAAATTTTCACGAAAACCCCCATTCACCCTTCGCTACTGATTAATACTTAGGTAGATTAAAGACCTACTTAAGTATATCAGTGCCTTAGTACTTATTACCATTTACCTATTATAAGAGGAAATATCTGAATAGTGTATAATATTGATCTATACCAGTGGAGTAATTGAGTAACACACTATCAGTAGCAATGGCTTACATTTTGACAGTCCAACAACATTCATTGGGTTATTTATGTTGTTGAGAAGACAATTTTTTCGAACAATTGGAGCAATGGATTAGCAATATCCTTCAAAATGATTCAGAATTTTTTTGAAGGATTTGTGATTGATGGTGTGTTCAGAAGCTAGTTAGTGATAAAAGGAAAAGGCTTTCCCGGAAAAGTTCTTCCGCAAATATCGCAATACAATTGAGGAGTGTCTTTTCAAAAGGGCTTATTTCATCACTAACATATTTTTCAGAAAATCAAAAAAACTTCAAACAGTGATTTGATGATTCAATGTATTTTGAATTTTAATACTATGTTTACATAATGTTGACATGATTTTTATAGCACTGTTAGTTTTTTATTACCGACCCCAAGAAAATATATATTTAAGGCTGTATCTTAGAAATAAGCACTTTTGACAAAGACTTTTAGAATTAAGCTGTTTTGTTTAGTACCTGTTGGAAATAAGCTGTTTTGATCTGTACTAATAAAACCCTTTCATAATGAAATTTTAATAAAAACGTCGATGAAACAAAAAATCAATGACAGCAATGACGTCATCCGCCGGGCCCTTGTGACCGCTATCGTACCCGCCGTTCTAGAGCCTATAGTGGCGTGGTCCATAGCGATGGTAAGAGCATACAAAGAGGACAGATCTTTAGAGGACGTTTTTTATTTTGTAGTTTTAATTTATGAATTTAATATTATTTTTAAGTTAGTTTTAGTTTATAAATTTATCATTATTTTTAAGTTAGTTATATGTATTTAGATAAAGTTGATTAGTGTATTATAGTATCTGTTGTTGTAAAATAAAACCGTTATGACAGCAAAACAATGCGCCTAAAATCTTCCACCGTTTGACATTCGTTTTTTTTATTAACTTATTATAGAATAAGCAAGGGCCTCATATAAGCCATACAGCCAAGTGTGATGTATCCGTTCAAACACTTAAATGAGGAAAAAAGCATCAAAAAGGACAGCGGTGTACATATATAAATTATATAAGCCCTTTTGTTCCGTAATTTATTAGAAAAAAACAATTTTCTATTAGAATTAAGCTGTTTTGAAAGAGAATATTTAAATTGATTAAATGGACTAAAATGCTATGGATATAAGTCTATTTGACGCGGAAGGCTCTTTTTGTAATCGATTTTCTAAAGGAAATAAGCTGTTTAGAACCAAAATATCATTGAAAATCATTGAGAATATAGTGTTAGGATCGAATCGCATCAAAAAAAAGAACTTTTCCAAAATGAGAAATAAACCCTTTTGAAAAGACACTCCTCAATTGTTACCGATAGCAGATAGGTGGCTTTTCGATTTCAATGAACGAAAAACGGCCACCACTGGACATAGAGATCCCCCAAGCATTGACACTTCGACCGGTTCTGTGCTTCTTGCATCTAGTGGATTCCTGCGGCCTTCACCGTCATCGGTACACCCTATGGGAGGCCTTCCAACGCTACGTCTTTCGGTACGTGGTCGCCACTCCAGAACATGTCGGCTCCATCGGCCATTTGTTCTGCGAGCAATGTGCCCAGCCCACTGCTACAGTACCCGGCGATAAATATTGCACATCGACCTTTGGAAAGAAGACCCCTCCATTCCTGGAAAAAAGCTTTTCCTTTTATACCTAGTACTAGCTTCTGCACGCAACTTATGGTCCTCCGACCCACCCCATCGCATTGCCAGCCCACAAGCCGAAATTAGCCGATTGTCTCTTTCCAAAGTTCGATGTGCAATATTTATCGCCGGATACTGTACTTAAGTTTATCAATTCTTCGGGCTATGTCGGATACCTTGGTTCTCCTACGGATCTCTTCATTTCTGATTCGATCGCGTAGGGAAACTCCAAGTAGAGCCCTCTCCATTGCCCTTGGGGTGACTTTCAGCTTTCTAACGAGGCATTGTGCTCGTAATTATAACATTTGATTGTATTCCAACAGGCATACAAAATAGTCTTATATTTCCAAACAGTCATTGATTAAAGGCACACAAAATACCTAAATGTCTTTATTATTAACAAATCTTGCTTAGACCTTTATGCTAAAGCAAACCTCGAACGCTCTTTTGGTGGTCCAATGGCTTATTTGCCTCCCTATTCCATAGGGA
The DNA here is from genome assembly GCA_927399505.1 of Luperina testacea. NCBI lineage: Eukaryota > Metazoa > Arthropoda > Insecta > Lepidoptera > Noctuidae > Luperina > Luperina testacea. Next base: position 4,732,535 of record OV656777.1, on the reverse strand, counting down.
AAGTGCTATACCTACCTTTCCGATGAAAAATAAAATACCGATGTTTCATACACGCAGACATACGACAAAATGTTTTCTAAACAACCAAACGTTCTATGTTTTAACATCCATTTGACAATGTAAACATCATGGAATTTCATGGAGTTTTCCACTTTTCCTTTATCAAATAGAGTCCCATAATTGATAGCACGGAACTGCCATGCCATTAGTGTAATGACTATTACACTAGGATAGGATAGAGGATACTCAGTACTCACAGCCTGGGGGCCTAAAAAGGCCACTTTGGTAGAATCATAAAAAGATAACATTATGAATCATAATGGACAGTTAACTATTAAGTTAATGGTATCAAATCCCATTGGTGAAGGATTTTTTAGTAATTTTTTTTATCTATGCTAAAATATCACTCAATCCAATCCAATCCCAATCTCTTTGATTATACCTACGTAGTGCAACGAAAAAAATAAAAACACGGACTGTCTTCGCCATATTATGATTCATAATGTTAACCTTTTATGATTCTGCCAAAGTGGCATTTTTAGGCCCCCTGTACTCAGCTACTGAATCAATGATAGCATTCACTAATTGCTGCTACAGTTCGATTTTAATGGAAATGGGACTTTGTTTGCAGAGTGTAGAGTTGGTTTTTGTTTGATAAAGAAAATAAGTAATGGTGTTGTTCTTTTGTTTGTTGAATGTTCGATAATTTAGTTTTAGATTGACGATGAAATATTGTCGAAACTTTGTCGATTTTTTCGTTTATGCTCTAGAGTTTTTCGTCCTAACTCATTCTTGTTGTCGTGTGCTCTTTTACGAGTCAATAGTCGGTTCAATCTTGAATGAATTCTAATTCGCGAATTTAGACCTTAAGGACTAGACAATCGCTTTCAAAAAGATTCGAATTTCTACAAAAACTTTCAGTAGGATTGACATTCCTAAGCTTTTCGGCACTTAGCTTATGTGAAACCAATATATTTTTAACTTTTCCATAATAACTAATTGATAATACTGATAGAAGAAGAGAACAATAGTGGCCGCAACTTACGAATTGTAGGTTAATTAATTGTTAATTGTTCCAACTCAGACAGGCGCTTTAAATTGCTTCATGTAAATTATTTCATCACCACTGCTCTCAAAAACGGTGAAGGAAAACATCGTGAGGAAACCGGCATGTCCTAGAACCAAAATTTCGAAGACATGTGACATCTACCAACCCGCACTGGCCCTCGTGGTGGATTACGGCCCACTCCCTCCCACAAAGAGGAGGGCTGTGCCCCAGCAGTGGGAATATTTATAGGCTGATTATGTTGATAGAAGAATGCCACTTTGCCCTCTGGTTATGGAATAGATGGATTATGCGGCCCTATCTATAAATTGTTATTCATCACACTATATCAAACTAATATAAAGGCGAAAGTTTGTGGGTGTGTGTGTGTAACTTCTTCATGTGGGTATGTTTGTAACTTCTTCACGCTCAAACGGCTGGACCAATTTTGACAAAATTTTGTATAGAAATAACTGACACCCTGGATTAACATACAGGCTACTTTTCATCCCGATATTCCCACGGGATAGAGAATTATGCGGGTGAAACCGCGGGGCGCAGCTAGTATTACCTATAAAGGGATATCATCTCATCTCAATTACTAGAGGACCTTGTGTATAAACTGGAATGTATGTGAAGAATCTTCACTGAAGATGCTATCATGCATGAACATCTGAACCGAGTTACATGAAAGGCTTTCAAAAGGCTTGGATTCGCAAAGGATGTATTTTAAGGCCTATTCAAACCTGAGCGATATTCGCTGTCGCTGTGGGTAGAGGTACATACCGCGCGGGTTTCGCTCAGGTATTTAGTATCAAGTACCGCGGTTAGAGCGACCTGAGCGATATTCGCTGCCGCTGTGGGTAGAGGTACATACCGCGCGGGTTTCGCTCAGATATTTAGTATCAACTTATCAAGTACCGCGGCGAAACTCGACTACCGCGCGTTATTCTACCCACAAGGATAGCGAAATCCGCTTAGGTCTGAACAGTAATATTACCGCATACCCACTGGGTTTTCTCTGCCGCAGACGGTAGCGAATACCGCTTAGGTCTGAATAGGCCTTTATTGTAGTCCATGAAGGAAAATTACCTTGGATGCGGGTGAAACTGTTGGCAACAGTTAGTAGATAGCTTATTTAATAATTTTAGAGCCACACAGATCAAGGTCGGGAGCCTGGGACTATGTGAAGGTCAATTCATCTGTAGATTACATTCCTACGTTTCCGAACCTGGGTATTTAATGATTGCGGGTTGAATTACGGGATTTCATTTAATTTTCGACATTTATATCCTCTCAACATTACCAAACCATCGACTCAAAAGTTCGGCTCTCGTCGTCATATCAATAAATTAATTGATTGTAAAGGATAAAAAGAGCAAAATTATAAAAACCGGTCTCCTGGCGTGGCGGCGAAAGAAAGTAAAGATTAGGTACCAAATTTGCCCCTTTGTATAGATAGAGGGATTATTTACCTAAAAGGGCAAGGGTGAAAACATCATGCAAGATATTAAAAACCCTGGACAAAAATAGAAAAAAATATTTAAGAATATACTTTTAATAAAAATAGGTACTTACTTGTCGCATAAACCACGTGAAACGGAATGCGTTTGGGCATTTTAAAAGAACAATTTAAAACACTACCTCTTTATTTTTAAATCCAAATATATATTCACTTCCATAGCTACGAATATTATTGTACTAATCGAAAACAAAACACTGTCAAATCATTTGGAAAAACATTATTTTGGTTAGAAACATATTTTGATTATTTTCTTTTAAGAATTTACATTTTATAGGTAAATAAAGAGTGTTAAATGTAAGATTATTGTGGGACTGTGTGTTAGAATAATAATGGGAAGGAGTGAAGTTGCTCCGAACTGGGGACTGTGAATTAATCAATATTGGCGCGGCTGAGTTCGCGAGGTAGATTCTCGCGCAGGCCGCAATGATGGTGGCGCTATCTTTTATCCAGATATCGTACTAAGAGAAAAAACTTTTGGGGCAATTTATCACCATCTTTTGCTATTGTTTTCGTGTACGGTCATTTAGTGTGCCATCACTCTAATTTTCAGCTTAGTAGACTACAAGAGCTAAAGCTATGCTTGACATGTTTTACGTGATTATTATGTTATTTTTTTTTCTTCTATCGTATTATTTAATTATGGCATAGAGACCGACCGAACTTCGGTCACCGAAGTATCGGTTTCGGTTTCAGCCAGTTTCGGCCTAAAAGTGGTCGAATATTCGGCCTGCCCGAAACTGGCGCATGGCGTTTGTGAGCCGTTGGTTTTTATACTGACAGATAGACAGACAGCGAAGAGTTAGGTAGTAATGAGGTCCCGTTTTCACCCTTTTTTGTACAAAACCCAAAAACTAAGTATTTACTTACAAATAGAAGTTATTTAGGTTATTAGCAGACATGCTGCTTTTAGTATCAGCGAAATTTATTCGATTATGTGAAGATTTATTCGCATTCTGGGAAATTGTTACAAGCTCTAAGGACAACAGCAGATGCATCGTAATGACAGCGTGTTCACAATAGCAAAATAACACATTTCAGCGATAACTTCGACGCTGGCTCGTGTTTTGGCTACTCGTTCCGTTTGAGTTCGGTTTGAATTGTGTTTCTAACGATGCTGAATTGTTTGGCGGAGAGACAAAGCATTTAATTGGGTTTTTATTTATTTATTTAACGTAATCGACCTTCCGAAAAGCGATGAAATCGTTGATTGCTATTGGGAAAATTTTGCAGTGTTAAGAATTGAATCAAGCATCTGAGAACCGACTAAATCGCTAATCGAAAAAGCTCACAGTAGTAATATCTGCTAAGGCCCTTATGGCTCACAAGGGCTCAGTTTTCACTCGTCATTTTGAAGTTTTGACAGTTATTCACACAAAATCTGGCATAAAGTAATTCTTAATAATTAAGTAGTTTTCTTTTAGTAGTAATTGGATAAAATAAATTTTGACAATTGCAAATAATTTTAACAAATCTACGAAAAACGACGGGTCTCAGAAAATAATGTCATTTAATTAACTAACTTTTTCTCAACTTCATCAGTTTCGGTTTTGGTTTCGGCCGAAACTAGAAGAGGAGCCGAAAATCATGTTTCGATCGGACACTAGGTGTTTACGCCTGGCTTAATTGTGAAGACGCTCAGTGCATGTCGCGTTGCTAATCTAAAGGGCCAGGCGCCTCATTACGTATTTTTTAGTTTTTACAAACCTACCTTACATTACTTATTATCTTAGTCAAAATTTTTCACCATCATCGAAACTTGTACAGCCAATGTAAAAAATGTAAAAATACAGTTTATATCTGCAATTAAATAAATTACCTCGATACGGGAGTTTCATTGAAGATACTTGAAGCCCCAACATCTGGCGACCAGGACAGACCTGTAATTTTGGCGAAAACAAGTTCGATCATTGCGATCACACGCTGCCGGTGTAGTCATTGCGCCGCAGCTACTTATCATCCAAATCAAGCTTCATACCTGGGTTCCTTGGAGGTGCCAGCCATTGCAGCCACCGCCGGTCAACGAGCAGCATTCAGCATCGTACCGCAGCCTCGGCCAATGCAGCTAAGTGCCCATTTTTCCTTGTGAATTCCCTGTTACCTATTCACCCTTACCTTTATAACCTTTATAAATCTATCCAAAACCTATTTAAAATAGCCTTTAAGAGTGCATTGGTGTCTGTAGTCATTGTAGTGACTTAAAATAATCACATCAATACACCATAGGCAGGTCATATAGTACCTAAACTCACATTATCTATTGGTAAATGTTTTTACTGTTCATACAAATATACCTACTAGTAGGCTATATTATCTTCTCAAGATATTATCATAGTTTTTATCCGTGTTTCACAACAGGCTTATAACTGTATATAAGCATATATTTCACCCGCCCCGCCGAACATTCCAGGCCGATCTCTTCGTGTAACGCAACATCGTGCGTCGGGCCCCCGTGTGATCGGAGCGGAGCCCTACCCACAGCTGCGCCGCGCCGCGGCGCCCGGGCCGGCCTCAGGTGACGTTAGGCGAGGAGCGTGAGCTAAGTTTTTAGTTTTTTTTTATATTATCATCACCTTTGTGGTGTCTGTATAATTTCCATAGTCAAACCTATTTGAAATCAAATTGTTTATTCAATCCGGTTTAACATTTAAAATATTAACAAGGTTGAGTTCACAATGGGTAAAGATTGTGGTGAATCTAGCACAAACAATCCTCAAGAATTACAAGATCTTTTGGTCAAACGTAGTTCGATAAAAGGTCAAATCACTAAATTTAGAAACTTTTTATCAAATGTTACCTCTAAAGAAACGCTTACTCAGATTGAGTTAGCTGAGTTAACATTAAAACTAAGCAAATTTGAGTCTATCTACAGCCGTTTTGACGACTTGCAAAATCAGATAGAAGTATTAAACTCTGAACATTTATCTAATGAGATTGATGAACGTGATACTATCGAACAACTATTTATATCCAACATTGCAATTGCTCAAAGTATTACACAAAAACATAACTCGAACCGTCATGATGAAAGTAATTATAAGGATTTAAATTCAAGTCAGATAACTTCAGGTCCATGTAATCATGACCATCATGATATAGGTTTTAAATTACCTCAAATTCAAGTTGCTAAGTTCGACGGGTCTTGCTTTCGTTGGCTTGAGTTTCGTGACACATTCTTATCTATAGTACACAATAACGACCGCATCGCGCCCATTCACAAATTCCATTATCTTATTTCGTACTTGACTGGCGATGCAGCGCGCATTATTGCTAATTTAGAGGTATCCAGCGCAAATTATGCGTGTGCTTGGAAATTATTATGTGACAGATATGATAATGCACGACAATTAATAACTCATCATATAAATTCATTATTATACATAAAACCAATCACAAGCGAGTCTGATAAATCATTACGATTTCTTGTGGATCATATTAATAAAAACTTACGTGCTTTAACCAGTCTCGGTCAAGGTTCACGTGACTGGGATATTTTACTCATTCACATAATGAGCCCCAAGCTTGATAGCCACACCAAAGCCAAATGGGAAGAATACCGGGGCACGTTGGATACTAATATACCTAATTTGCAACATTTTTTCAAGTTTCTTATTGATCGCGCTGATGTACTTGAGTCAATAAATAGCAGCCATCCATACTCTAAACCTAAGACTCCGGCAACGTCAAGGCCTATAGATTCCAACAATAAAATAAAATCTCATCAGTCATACACTTCTAATAGTGAAAACAATAATGTTTCTGATATAACTTGCGGCGTTTGTAATGGTAATCATCGCCTTTATGATTGTCCCACCTTTTTGGCTAAGAGTGTTGATGACCGTATCAGTGAGGTCAGCAGATTGAAGCTTTGTCATAACTGCTTAAGATCTGGCCATTCTGCACGCAATTGTCGCATGCATCCGTGTCGCTTGTGCAATACAAGGCACAATAGACTCTTGCATAAACAATCTGGTAACAAAAATATTTCCAGTGTTGTCACCATTTCACCCGACATCACTGACGACACTATCGTTAATTTTTCAAATCAAAATAACCATCAAGTTTTACTGTCTACTGCTTATATTGAAGTAGTTAATCCTGTGACCAATCAGACACAGAAGGTTCGTGCTCTTTTAGATTGCGGTAGTCAGTCATCATTCATTACTCAATCTCTTAAGGCAAAACTGCATCTAGAACCGTCTACCACTTTGCATGTCAATATAATTGGTATAGGTAATAAAACCACCACTCAGGCTACGGAAACTTGCGTAGTTCAGTTGAAATCTTTGATGAAGCATTTTACCGTCACTTCTTCTTTTCTGGTGTTGCCAGTGTTGACCGGTAATATACCTAGAATACCCGTTGACGTTAAAAGGCTTAATATTGCGAGTGACTACTTTTTAGCTGACCCTTACTTCCACCAACCAGCACCTGTTGATGTTGTTATCGGTGCCGATATTTTCTGGGACATTATTGGCCGCGATCAACTCTCTCTCGGACTTGATTCACCTGTATTGAGAAGTTCTCAGTTCGGTTGGTTGGTTTCAGGTCCAATGTATTTTAATTTACCCACAAAAAATATGTTAAAGGAAATTGATAATAATATAGATTCTAATCATTCAGTCGTTTCTTATGTGTCGTCTGTTGACAAAATACATCAAGAACTAACAAAATTCTGGGACTTAGAAAATGTTCCCCAAACTAAACCGCTTATGAGTCATAGCGAGAAGGCATGCGAAACACATTTTTTATCGCACACCCTCCGTTTAGAAACTGGTAGATTCTCAGTTAGTCTACCTTTAAAGGATACCCCTGATTGTCTTGGTGAATCTTATTCACTAGCTAAAAAACGCTTGTTAAATTTAGAAAGGCGATTTCGCAAACAACCACATGTGAAATCGCAGTACGTAGAATTTATGCGTGAGTACGCAGACTTAGGTCACCTTTCAGAATCCGCTGTACCGATACCTTCTACATCTTACTTCCTCTGCCATCACGCTATCTTCAAAGACAGTAGTGAGTCCACGAAAATAAGAGTCGTATTCGACGGCTCAGCTCCTACTTCATCGGGTCAGGCTGTCAATGACATCCTTATGGTTGGGCCTAATATGCAGGACTCACTGTTCTCTATCTTAATAAGAGCTCGACAGCATAAGTTCCTCCTCACGGGTGACGTCGAGAAAATGTACCGCCAAGTCCGGGTCCATGAGGAGGATCGCAATCTTCAACTTATTTTATGGAGAGAGGATGAGTCATTGCCAATTAAAACGCTTCAGCTGGGTACTGTGACTTACGGAATGGCAAGTTCTAGCTACTTAAGCACTCGGTGTCTATGGCAGATTGGTGAAGAATCTTCTGATCCTATGGTTAAGGACATAATTCAACATGATTTCTTTGTGGACGATCTCATCACCGGTTCTGAAAGTGAAGCTACTCTACGTTATATTCACCAATCTGTAACGGAAGAATTACAGAAAGCATGCTTTAATCTTCGTAAGTTTAAGACTAATTTACCATCATTGTTTGATTCAAATACTCAAACTGAAGATAATCTTTTAGTAAGTGAGTCAACTAGTACTCTAGGCATGGGATGGAACCCATCAACCGATCAGTTACATTTCCCTATCGCATACCCCCTTTCATCTAACAGTAATTTAACTAAAAGATCTTTTCTATCGTCTCTTTTTAAAATCTTTGATCCATTAGGACTGATTAGTCCGTGTGTAATTAAAATGAAAATGTTATTACAACAACTGTGGCTACATAATTTGTCTTGGGACTCTCCAGTCCCACATGAAATTCAAAGAGACTGGAACAATTTTATGCAGTATTTACCCTCTCTTTTAGATCTAGAAGTTCCGCGGCGTGTACTCTGTAATGAACCCGCCTCTGTAGAATTACATTCATTCAGTGATTCATCACAGCATGCATACGGTGCTTGCATTTATTTACGTTCAGTGAATGCTGCGAACGAAGTCACAGTCAGTTTGCTTTGTTCTAAGTCCAAAGTAGCTCCGATTAAAAGTACGACTATCCCTCGTCTAGAATTATGCGCTGCCCTACTGGCAGCAAGGTTATGCAAAGCTGTCAGAAAGTCACTCCGATATGAAGTTCAGCATCAAGTACACTGGTGTGATTCGTCAGTAGTGCTAGCCTGGCTCCACACCAGCTTTATAAATTTGAAAACCTTTGTAGCCAATAGGATTTCGGAGATCTGTGAGCTAACAGATGCCTCCTCGTGGCGCTATGTGCCCACATCTGTCAATCCTGCAGACCTCATATCTAGAGGCATCAGTCCAGATAAGCTCGGAAGTACCCAACTGTGGTGGTCAGGCCCTCCATTCCTCGTGGAGCCTGAAAGTAATTGGCCTATCTTAAAACCTAATAAAATTAATTCTAATGACTTACCGGAAACTAAACCTAATTGTACTACCACTCATGTTGCTACTCAAAATGAATCTATAATTAATTTTAAGGACTTTTCTAGCTTAACTAAAATAAAACGATCTTTCGCTTACGTGCTAAGATTTATTAATTATCTAAAAACTAATAAAGATAAATTTTTCGGCCCCTTGACAGTTGATGAATTAAATAATTCATTTCTTTCTTTGTGTCGTCTCGCACAACAAGAATCATTCTTCTCTGAATATAATTTACTACGCAACAATAAAGCTTTAAGTTCTAAATCAAATATTTTATCATTAACTCCATTTTTAAGTGACGACAAGGTCATCCTAGTTGGTGGCCGACTAGGCTCATCTGACTATAACTATAATAAAAAACACCCTGTTCTCCTGCATGCTTCGCATCATTTTACTAAATTGATTTTCGAATACGAACATAAACGCGGATTACATGCTGGCCCACAATTATTTTTGGCCGTTGTTAGGGAATACGTTTGGCCGATTAACGGCAGAAATTTAGCTAGACGCGTTTTTCATAACTGCTCCAGGTGTAGACGCTTGCAGGGCAAGACGATTGCGCCAATAATGGGACATTTGCCCTCACAACGTGTCACGCCAAACTTTCCATTTCATTCTGTGGGAATTGATTTCGCGGGCCCATTCCTTATTGTAAACAGAAAGGGACGTGGTGCATCGTTAGTCAAATGCTATCTTTGTTTTTTCATATGCCTTCGATATAAAATTTCTCACCTCGAAGCCGTGAGCGATCTATCAAAGAACGCTTTCATTATGACATTCCGTAGGTTTGTGTCACGAAGAGGCAGGCCAGCGGAAGTATTCTGCGACAATGGACGCAACTTTGTCGCAGGAGCTAAAGAAATTAACGATTTTTTTAAGATTTACCAAAACGATCTGGCTGATTTTGCATGTTCGGAAGGCATTCAGTTTTACTTTTCACCAGCTTACGCTCCTCATTTTGGCGGTATTTTCGAGGCCGGTATCCGTTCTGCAAAATTTCATATTAGGAGAGTAATGGGTAACTCTCATGTAACTTTTGAAGAACTTCAAACTCTTTTCGCTCAGGCAGAAGCTGTTTTAAATAGTAGACCTCTCTATCCTTTATCTTCCTCTCCTGACGATTTCCAGTGCCTTACTCCTGGGCATTTTCTCATTGGTCGGGCTCTCACCGCGCTGCCTGAACCACCTTTAGAAGATTGCCACTCAACCAACTTGCAGCGCTATGCCAGGCTGCAGCAAATATACCAACATTTTTGGCGACGCTGGCAATCCGAGTACATCGCCGAGTTACAACTTCGCCGTAAATGGAAGACCAACGCCGACGCAGTCAAGATTGGAGACATGGTCCTACTGAAGGAAGATGGCGTCCCACCCCTATGTTGGAGGCTCGGACGTATTAAACGGCTCTTCCCGGGACAAGATGGAGTTGCAAGAGTAGCCGACATAAACACGAATAGAGGAACTATACGACGCCCCTTGGTTCGAGTCTGCCCTTTACCAACCGAAGAGGAGCTATTTAAGGGTTGAAACCTCTGAATTTCAACGGGGGGAGGATGTTTACGCCTGGCTTAATTGTGAAGACGCTCAGTGCATGTCGCGTTGCTAATCTAAAGGGCCAGGCGCCTCATTACGTATTTTTTAGTTTTTACAAACCTACCTTACATTACTTATTATCTTAGTCAAAATTTTTCACCATCATCGAAACTTGTACAGCCAATGTAAAAAATGTAAAAATACAGTTTATATCTGCAATTAAATAAATTACCTCGATACGGGAGTTTCATTGAAGATACTTGAAGCCCCAACACTAGGCATGAGGGATAACAAAGTAAGACACAATGAAAATACATACTTTAATAAATAACAACATTTTGCTGATGCTTAACTTTTTAAGTACGTATACAACTTTGGCACAGTTTACAGAATGGCTCCTGAATTACGAAACAGCTGTTTGGCATGATTTTTTACTGTCATTTATCTATTTTATTTAAATGGATGGTTCTTTACAATTTAAATATTATAAATTGTCACCTAAGTATCTTGGTTAACGTAATATTTTTTATTTATTTATTAAATGGCAAACGAGTAGGCGAGTCATCTAATGGTGAGTTGGTGATCGGCTATGGAAGTCTGCAATACCAGAGATACAATACAGACCCGTTACCACCCCACAAAAACTAAAATGTGACAATATGTCAAACGTTGGCCAATTGGCCGTACAGTAGGTATAGCCGATTCTGTAAAAATATCACCGAGAAAACTTAGGTGAAGTGAGCTTGAAATGAACTGTCAATAGTGTCAAAAACTAATCTTCATTCGCGATTTATTTGACAAAAATGTAAGCAAATATGAGTTTATGGAATAATAACTTTAAATCCTACACAATAAAGTTCAGTTTACGTTAAAACTCTGAAATCAACTTAATTACCATTAAAATAAGCTAGATATCTCTTTAACTTGAAATAATATTAATTTGAAACAAGTTTGTATAGATGTATAGACGTTATATAGCATCACGTGGAATGACAACTCACCTCACCTAAATTATCACGGTGAGATTTTTAGAGAAATAGCATTGCAGGAGCCACACAACTTTGGACGAACGTTGGCTGCAATTATTTGATACAATAATTGTTTGCAGTCGTTGAGGTAACTGATAGAATCCAGCTAAGGTAAGCAGTAACTCTGGTGTTGGTTCCTGGTGTATCTGACGCACAGAAGCGGCCGAAACTGACGATGCCGATGTTGTGGAGCGCGCCGGTAAGGGGGTCGGTCCATAAAAGTGGGCCGCCGGAGTCATCCTGCGAAATAAATCGATGAATCTATGTCACTCTAAAGCACACACACGTTTTTCTTCCCGTGAAAAGCTACACACGGACGCTGCAAACTCAAACTCACCAATTACAAGCACTTTTGAATTGATTGCACGATGTACCATAAACTCTTTCATATTATAACATGTTTGTTAAGTTTGGGAACCGTGCCGTGCCGCACCTCGTACATCGGGGCCTACTCTAAATCCGTCAACGAAGATACGGGCCCGCCCAAAAGTAGTTCTATACTTCGGAGTGACCCTTTTGAACGGGTAAAAACACATCGGGAGTAAGGACAATTGTCGAATCGTGTAGTCATTCGTTCTTACTTCGGACCCCGAACTAATTTTATGTTGGTAGGTGATACGGAGTAGAAAATGCCCGTCACTTCGATCGGCGGTACTTCTGCAGTCGTGCGTATGGGGTCTACAGTCTACACCCCATAGCACGACTCGCACAGTCGCGCCCGACACGGTCCAGTATAAATATCCTTTGACCTCTGGCTAAATTGAGACCACTTTTTGTAATAGGACAGTTTAACAAATTCTCATTCAAATCATGGGTGCATAAACCTCACAGACAAAAACTTGTGTTTGGCCCCTTTTTTTCTCAGTTAGTTTGTGTCTGGCAGTTTGAGTAATTTATGCGGCCTACCCAAATGTCCTTTTTTGTGGTATTGCTCGTCGAATCGTTGAGCTCCTTAAGTTTTGAGTTGTGCTGCTCGATTAGGTAAGTACCTGACAAATGCTTGCACTGACTGGACAGGTCCACTCAATCTGTGTGGTTCTTTCTTCAAAAGATTTCAGACATCGATCTACATGGTCTTCACATGATCTGACCAAGATTATGTCTGGACTTTAAAAGAGAATTTGTGACCTCTGAGTTCCTTTGGGCCTTTCTTCTCAGAGTAGTCAGATAGGAAACGCCGGCCTCATCTAGTTTTTAAATATGATTGACGTGTAAAAGTATTTGTACAAAGCTACTTACAGAAAAAAAATTACTTATCATTTCATAATGTCCGCAATTAGCACTTACTCTAACAGAACTAAATAAGCAAACAGAATTCGTTTGAGAGCCAGTTAAAAATCATCCGTTAGTCAGAGTTGGTGGTACCTTCAGCTAGAGAGAGGGCATTCATAATCATCTGTGCCTAGCCTTTTCGCAACTAAATTGGGGCTGGTTTCTAGTCCACATGACACCCCTTGATCAGACTGGTTCCAGGCCATTATTCAATTAACTTCGGTACGCATGTAAATTGCGTGACTCTCTCTTCGATCTTACCTGACAAGCGTCTTTCCCGGCAGTCCAGGTGCACATCTGTCGGTCGGTGACCGCGGCTCCCCTGGACCTGCAGGTGCTTTGTTGGAGAACGTCCAGGTCTGCCTTCATGAGGACATTGGAACTCGGCCCGCCAGGGTAGAGAGTGCCCCATCCTGGAAATCAATTTTGTATAGGTAGTACCATTGTTTTTTGAGAGATTAAATAAAGTCGTTCTGTTTGGATTCGGTTCATATTAACACCGATGCTTAAAAAAAAGGCCTCTTCACTATGAGAGGGATTTGGCGGTAATTTCTACCACGCGGACCCAGTGCGTGTTGGTAGATGTCACATGTCTTCTAATGATTAAGTTTTGGACATGCAGATTTCCTCACGATGTTTTCCAACACCGTTTTGAGAACAGCGGCGGGTCTGGCTGTTAGTGTCTAGATGTTTGTAAACGCACCCACAATACAGGAGAAATTCCTAGTGTGGGGCAACATGTAAAAAAAAAATTGCAGGTAGCAATATGTTTAATCGTAATGTGTACGTACCCAGTACAGCAACTTTGGATCCAGCGAAGTCATTGTTCACGAACCGGAAGGGCAAACAGACGGGCTGCACGCGGTCATTGAACTGTATCCCTGAGGCTTGAGCCACCCACACAACCGCGATGTCGTTGTCGTAATTGGTACTAGAAAAAATCTCTAGATTATTATCCATACTAATATTATAAATTCGAAAGTAACTCTGTCTGTATGTAACCTTTTCACGCCTAAACCACTGAACGGATTTCCATAAAATTTGGCAGAGAGATAGATTGTATCCCGGGGAAGGAGATAGGACAGTTTTTATTCCGATATTTCTACGGTATCGACACTTATGCGGGTGAAAGCGCGGGGCGCTGTTAGTTAGATATACAGGGTGAAATAAAATTCATGGGCATCCTTTTAAGGGGTCATTGTACTCATCATTATGAACAACTTTTACTATGGGACCAAACCTGAAAACGCGAAAAAAAATCAGCTGGTCCCTACATTTATGTTCGTACGAGTCGTCAAAATGTAGGGAACAGCTGATTTTTTTTCGCGTTTTCAGGTTTGGTCCCATAGTAAAAGTTGTTCATAATGATGAGTCCAATGACCCCTTAAAAGGATGCCCATGAATTTTATTTCACCCTGTATAGTTCGTCAAACTGTAGCATACAGCTTGTAGAAACTACACAATATAATTATTGTGAAGATTCTACAAGCTGTATGGAAAATTATAATTGACATTGAAGGACACTGAACGAGACACAATAGAAGTTTTATTGTTATTACGTCGAGAGGCGTTAAGTGTCCTGCAGAGAATTAACTTAGTTAGATCCAATGCTCGTTGGCCTAGTGCTCGCAAGCGCTATTGCTGAGCTGCTGTCCTGATGGGTTTTATTCACAGGTTGGGTAGTGTTATTAGGTTTGCCCATTAGGAATTTCTCAGTGGCAGCCCGAATAACTCAGTAACGTAATCGCGAGTTCAATGATGAAATAAATACCCCTTTCCCCTTGTGATAATTCGTAGTTTTTTCCGAACCCCCTCCCCCCATTCCAGCCTTACGTGATTAATGGACGATCCCTGTACATGTAGGTACACTTACGTAGTAAAAGATGGATGCATAGTGAACCTGGAAATGGCATACGCCTGTGTGCCTGTAGCCTGCGCTGAAATACAAAATAGAAACATTTTAAAGGTTGCTGTTCTGCACAGCCAATTTATAAGCTTTAGCGAAGGAAAACGGGTCTTCTTTCGTACCATCACGACCTGAAATGGCTCACGCCGTGATTTAAGATTGGTACCAGCACCCTAATTGCGTAACACAGGATCAATCAATCTGAATCATTTTGAGGAATACTGCTCATCCATTGCTTTATATTTTCGAAAAATTTGTCTGCTCAACAACGTAAATAACGCAATGAATGTTCTCAGAGCGGTGACAAGCTCCAGCGAAAGAGCCAAAATGGTCACTCACGACACCCTTTGCACGACAACATCCTTGTGCCACAAAGGCTGAAAATCCGAAACAGTTTTTTAGTGTGTCGTCCCACTCACTGGAGAACCATCACAAGAGAGACTGATGCTGTGGCGAGACAGTGATTCCTTACCTAAGCCATTCGTCCCACCCGCTGAAAACCTCCCACCTGGACATGAGTTACCTTTTTTTTTTTTTTTTTTGTTGTCGGGGGGAAACCTTCAAAAGGCACCCGACCTCCGGGGAGGGAGGTCGGGGAGTGTGGGATTTTTACCTCACTAAAACCACCCCGGTGATCACCATCAGCACATAGGGGTGGTCCCGGTTCCGGACATGAGTTACCTAGGGTAACCTGGAAGTCTTTACACTGACTCCGGACCCAGGTTGGCCGAAGCAAGGAAAACCTGTTCAGGTGGAAATTAATAGACGACTACGCCTTAGAGTGTAAATGTGGTGCTGTTCCACAAACGTTGGGACACTTAATATCGTGTCCTGCGTGTCCTGTCAGCTGCACGTTACAGGAACTGGGGGCTTACTCTCCAAACTAATTTTAATTCCAATGAGATGCCAATATGATTCCAATGTTAATTTTACAGTCATGTGATTCGATACTCTTGAAAACAATATTGTCAACAATTACACCACGCCAAGCCCGAACCCAATTCCACTTAGTTCTCCAAAATGGACACCCAATCTAAAAATCATTTGGCGCTAGCATCTAAGTCAAGAGTACGAAACGTCACAATTCCAATGTCGATCTATCGGAATTAAATTGAAGAGTAAGCACCCTGGTGGACGCTGGCGATGGCGCCAAACAAGTAGCCGAATTCTGGGCCGAGTCCATTTAGATTGTTATCGACACGCTAAGAAGAAGAAGAATGTTCTTGAATTGTCAAAATGAAAGCCATTACTACTGTTACGGCCAAATACTCAAACGCAACTCAATTTTAAGTCGCCTTTAAGTATTATGCTGTCTCTGTCACTATCAGGTGTATTGTAGTGACAGAAATACATTTAAGCACACCTTAAAGTTAAGTGTCGTTTGAGAATTCGGGGGTTAGTGTGTTATGCAATTACCCCACGGGTTTGCTTGCCCAGGATGCGCAGCGACACCCGACAGTGGTTACTGGTTGGTCACATCTGCATGTATCGTATCATTGTGCAAAACTTGTGACGATAAATGCAAAAGCGATTCAGTTCACAGCTACGTGGAATGACCACGGAGAGGTTTGTCACGTAAGCTGCGCGGTTCATTTGTTCGTTAGCAACACATCCGTGCGTAGTGTGGCCGTGGAACGCACTGGACGATCTCGTCTAATCAACATTATCGCGACAACGCGAAATACACTTCGCGCACTCTCTCTCACACACCGCTCGACGTCCCGATATACAACAGAGAAAGCGCGAAGTGATTACCCTTCACTTTTAGGTGATTTTAAATTAGAATTTCGGGATATGTATTCAAATAATCAAATCAAAGCACTTCATTTGTAAGTGTGGGACTATAAATTGACACCCACAAGTACATTTTCTAATCAAACAAATGGTGTTTACATTTTCATCAGGTACCTTTGGAACAGACCATACATTTTCAAGTTCTATATTTGAATTATGAATTTGAGATAATTTTCAATTTGTGGAACAACAAACTGAATGTCACACTTAGCAAAGTTCAAATTCCATTGCAACCAAAAACTTATAGTAGACTTTTGTTACAAATGGCCACTCAAAAATCAACTTAGAATATATTTTACTAATGTAGATGGATTAAGTGGCGATGGATTTCGATGTGAATTATCTGAGATTATGGACACTGCTATAGCATAACAACTCACCGTTGTTAACATCATGTAAGCCGACGACTATTCCGAAGTTATTCACTGATTGGTTGACCACGCAATGGGCAGCCGTCAGGACATGCCTACTCGATATGATGACTGCCCCGCATTTGATCTGCGAAATCCTTAGATCTGCCAGGCCGGCCATCATTGTGAACTCGTTTACGCCAGTTTCTTGACCTCCTACTATACGATTCTAGAGTTAAATGGAAAAGAGAAAACTGCCATCAATTGTTTTTGTCTAGCTACAACTATTTTTTTAACCCATTGAGATGTCTCAGACAAGGCGTTTTTTGTATGATGTATTTTTCTCGTTTCGTGTCGGACTCATTCTTGATCATTTTTCCTAGAACTTAAAATATTTTAAGGCCTTGCATTTTTTTTTCTCATTATTTTGCATTTGATCAACTTCACGACCCTACATGCTGATCTGATAGTCTTTCAAATCCTTGTTCTCAATTAAACAAAATCTAAAAAAGTACTTAAATAAATTAAGGTGATTTCAGAATTACTAAGTAGTAGGTACAACTAAAAAAAAAAGTTATATGAAGCGCAACAGGTAATAAAGTTGCTTTTAACTAACGACACATATTTGTTTATATGATGGGAAACAAAATAGTGAACGCAGTATAGTCACCTGTCTTCTTTCTCCACACCTGCACGGAGAAGGTGGAGCGACAATAGGTTGAGTTGTCACTGTACACTGGAACCTGCCGCCAGGACTGGATTGGCTAGTTATTAAACCTGTAATATGATTGGTTCTACTGGAATACACAAGTACGTAAATCGAGCTCGAGTGACGTTAACAGGGAGCTACCGGTCGATTCTGTAAAAATCTCACCGTGAAAACTTAGGTGATGTGAGTTTGTTTTTGCTAGGAATTGACACTATTGACAGCTCACTCCACGCTCACTTCACCTAAGTTTTCACGGTGAGATGGTTACAGAATCGCACTGCTGTTGGTAATTTGTGCATTTTTTTTTTGTGATATATATTTTAAAAAATACAAGATGTCGGCGTTAGTTTCGATTTGGACCCGTGGGCCATACTGCTGGGACACAAGCCTCCTCTCGTGAGAGGGAGTGGGTCGTAATCTACCACGCGAGGCCAGAGCGGGTGCGCGAATTGATCGATCGTATCTAATCATGTCTTCGAATTTTTGGTACTAGGACATGCCGGTTTCCTCACAATGTTTTTCCTTCACCGTTTTGAGAGCACCGGCTGCGGCTCTGAAGTGCGCTACTCGCTGCGCAGTACCCCACCCCTCACCCCCGCTTTTATTTTTCAGGGTGGGAAATCATCAAATGACCCCTCCCGCTCTGGGTGGAGCGGAAGGGAGTGTCAGACTCTTACTGACTAAAACCCACCCGTGTTCCTTCCTTAGCCCTTTATGTTCCGGGCCAGCGGTAGCCCTTTCAGACAATCCCGCTGACCCCCTCACCCCCGCTGACACATGAATTTGTTACTGCGCCCAACTCGCCTCGTGTTCCGAGTCGCAATAAAGCTGAATCTGGCTGAGAACATGCTTCTCGTTTATGCTAGGCCTCAAGGTGAATCGATGCCCTATTGAAGGTTACCAGACCAGTCAATATGGCGACGCTTGGGGGAGGCCTATGTCCAGCAGTGGACTTCTTTCGGTCGAAATGATGATGATGATAGTTCTAAATCTTCTAAATACCTAAGGAGATCCTTTGGTTAATGGACGTCGCGGAGAGTGTTCCCGTACTGCAGTATTGATCAGCTCCATTCAATTGTGGATCCCCGGTTCTCGACACCAACAGGCGGTCCATGGTGCAGGATGGTGACTAAAAATTTAAAACATTTTGTTTAGTCTTCGTGTTTTACTTGAGTAGTATTTGGAGGCATTTATGATGGTACCCATACGCGTTAAGTTAATGTCTACCGGAGGAAAACACCTGTGCAGGTGATGATTCTACCAATGCAGTCTGTTTGCAGGTCACGTTTCAGTGCGACAATTCTAGTAACTAATAAAGATCAAATTCGTAAAACACGTATTCGTTTGTTTGAAACTGACCAGCAGTGCGATTCTGTAACCATCTCACCGTGAATACTTAGGTGAAGTGAGCTATCAATAGTGTCAATTCCTAGCAAAAACAAACTCACATCACCTAAGTTTTCACGGTGAGATTTTTACAGAATCGACCGGCTGCACCCTAATTGCGAAACACACTATCAATCACAATCTGATTCATTTTGAAGGATATTTCTAATCCATTGCTTCATATGTTCGAAAAATGTGTCTGCTCAACAACGTTAATAACGCAATGAATGTTGTTGAACTGTCAAAATGCCATGGTAGTAGATATTTTATACTTAACTAGTGCCCCGAGCTTTCACCCGCATAAGTTTAGATCCCGTGGGATTATCGGCATAAAAAGTAGCCCATATGTTAATCCAGGGTGTCAGCTACCTCTCCTCCGAGGCACGAGTGTCATCTGCTACGCCGATGACACTCTCCTCACCGCCCGGGGGGAGAGTTTCAGGGAAGCGGCCAACTTGGCCTCGGCAGGCGGATCCTTGGTCGCAGGGAAGATCCGCCACCTATTGCTTTGGATCGTACCTGCACCGTATCGGGCGGGAGGAGACGCCGTCGTGTCACGGCTGTGGCGCGGCGGAAGACACGGCGCAGCACACTCTTGAGGTGTGCCCGTCGTGGTCCGAGCCGCGCCGCAGTCTCACCGCGGCGATCGGAACGGACCTCTCGCTCCCCGGCTTGGTCAACGCCATGCTGGGGGACGAGGGGTCCTGGGCGGCAGTCGCCTCCTTCTGCGAATACGTCATGTCCCAGAAGGAGGCGGCGGAGCGCGCGCGGGAGGAAGACCCTCTCGCGCCGCCGCTCCGAAGGCGGAGGAGGGGTCGAAGACGACGTCAGTATGACAGTCACCTCCGACTTCTCCCAGGTGGAAGCCAGCAGGCGACGGGTGCGGGGGCACCCTCGCCTGTATTGCACAGGCTTCCACCAGTGCCGGACGGGAATGGCCAGGTGTTCCCGGCCATTCCCGTAGCCCCCCAGCCGGGGGGACATGCGGGGCCCGCCAGTTAGGCGGGATGCGCCGGGGGGGTTGTGGACGCAAAGGCTGAGCCGGATTCCCATGACCCCTCCATCAAGGCGACGAGGGAACACCGCTGAGTTTTAGTGGGTATACTGCCACCTTGGCAGGGAGTCCCACATACTCCGTGTCGTCCCCCGACGAGCGGAGATGCGTAACGTCATTTCTCAGCGACAAAAAAAAAAAAAAAAAAAAAAAAAAAAAAAAAAAAAAAAAAAGGGTGTCAGCTACCTCCATACAAAATTTTATCAAAATTGGTCCAGCCGTTTGAGCGTGAAGAGGTAACAAACATATAAACACACACACACACTCACAAACTTTCGCCTTTATAATTGTATTAGTGTGATAGATATTTATCATTTTAATTCTATGCGTACTATAAACAAGTAATTTATCAACTCCAAATAAGATTCAATCAACCAAGACGAGATATTTCTCAACAAAATAATGAAACTCCAATGTTTTTCTTAGAGAGGTACTTATTTCGCAATAAATACCTTATCCAAAAATAATGTACCCTACTACGGAACTCTAATAAATGAGTTTCCGTCTATCTGTCGAAGTTCAAACGTATGATTCAGGAATCGGCGATCAATCAACAACGCCATCTAGGGAGGCAAAAGGTAAACTTTTGACTGGCATGGCGCGGCGTCAAAACTTTGGTAGAGTTTCTGCGCAGTATAATAAAATTAATATACCGTTTCTTAAATTTTTCTTCTTTCAGTAACTATGAATCATGGCACATCCAAAATTTGCATGCTAAATTTAGTAGGCGGAATATGAAGTACTATGAATTGTATTATGACATCTGTAAGCACCATATTTCATGCAAATAAACTATTTTTTTTAAACAGGGCTATTTTGAGTTATTATCCATGGCAAAAAGCCCCAATGCAACCTCTCGCTCTCTCCCATAATTATAACTCTTTCTATCTCACCTGTGGTATTCTAATCTCCGGACAGAACAGGCGACAATTGGTCCCAGCTGGACAGTCTACGATCCAGCGGCACGTCGAGCCTGGGGTGTAGTTGTTAGGGTAGTTAGGACTGTATATGAAGCGGGTACTCCCCGCCGAAATCTGAGAAATAAACAACAATGAATACCGGCATTGGTTTGGAAAAGTAAATCAAAGTATGTAATACCCGCAAGAGTTAACTTAAGACTTTGCTCGGATAACGTAGGGTTCATGGAAACTCTTCCAGTATTCAGAACCCGAGAAGGTAAACATTATGAATCATAATATGGCGAAGACAGTAGGTGTTTTTCTTTTTTTATGAGTTTTTAATCCTCTTTATAAGTGCGCCGCAATTATCTTTGCCGCGCACTTTTTGAATTTGGAACATCATAGTGTTCAGCGCCAAAGAAATCGAACGTAATGTTTGAATAAAGACTGGCTGGTACGACGGCTTATAGTCGATCTGCGCGCCGCGCCGGCTGAATACAAAAAAAAAGAAATTAAATTAAAAACACGCGAACTATAAGCCCGCATTTTCGTCAATTTTCACGGATTGTTAGAAATTCATGGTTTTGTTTTGAAAAATGAGTTCCTCAAGTAACAGTGAAAGTATAGAATTAACTCCTGAAAGTATTAGAACTGACGCAAGAAATGTGATGGATAATCTACTACCTGCAAAATCCCGGGAGAAATATATGAAAGCCTATGGTCATTTTATTGAATGGAGAAATGCAAGAGGCGCCAAGAATTTTTCAGTTTCAATTTAGTTGTTACTCTATGTTTAATCAAATAATAATATTACAATAAAATATAAGGCGCCTTATATTTTCTCATAGTGGGTGATGAAAAGTAGAGTGTATCACTCGGGCGCAAAATATATTTTTGGCTCGGGCGACGTACTTTGAATCCCTCGCTACGTTCAGGATTCTACTAAAGAATCCCTCGCTACGCTCGGGATTCTACTCTAGACTCCCTCACTTCGGTCTGGATTCAAAAAAGCGCCCTCGCCGTAAAAATATTATTTTGCTCCCATATGATACAATCTACTATTTATATTTGAATGAAAAAAAAATGAAAAAGTGTTTATTCACAGAATTATTTTTTACAAAATATATTTACTTCCGCCAAACTGCAAAGCAATTTGTTGGCAGACGTAATAGTATCTATATATTTATATATTCATCCTTTCTTTAATCTTCGCCCGTTTACATAGAAGTCCTTACCGAGCGTATTCTGTTAAACCTATAATAAGCCAACAAAAGAAAAAGCGGATCAAACCAGAATGAGAAAATTTATAGTGGATAAGACACAGATTTAAACAGAAGACGAACAAGCAGAGGATCAAGGAGGGGGTGGAGTTCAGGGGATCAGACCGGAATATCTCCAAATTTTAGTCTGAGTAGCTGTAGGATTTTATACCCATAACGCTAGTATTGCGTTTATAAAGCCCCATTACAGAACTAAAAGTAGGGTAGCATTTAATCCATCAAACTACGCGTTTCAATCGCTTAAAGGCTCCAGAAGTACTGGGGTTCTGAATACTGGAAGGGTTTCCAGAAACGCGATGACGTAGCTGTCGGTGCTGACGCGTCGCGTCAATGGCGAGAGCGGTAGCAGCGCGGGGGTCCGCCGCTAACTAGCTTTCAGTAAACTGCCTAACGTTTTAACTAAACGCCGCTGTTGAACTAGCAGCCTGGGTGCTTCCTCTTCAATTTAATTCCGATAGATCGACATTGGAATTGTGACGTTTCGTACTCTTGAGTTCGATGCTAGCGCCAAATGATTTTTAGATTGGGTGTCCATTTGGAGAACTAAGTGGAATTGGGTTCGGGCTTGGCGTGGGGTAATTGTTGACAATTTATTGTTTTCAAGAGTACCGAATCACGTGACTGTAAAATTAACATTGGAATCATATAGGTATTGGCATCTCATTGGATTTAAATTAGTTTGGAGAGTAAATGATATTCAGTCAATTCGCCTAGGTAATACACGCATCACGTTATATTCCGTACATTTGACGACTGAGAGCCAGACCGAAGATTGAAATAATAAAAAAAATACTTACACTTTGATAAAAATCGCAGTTCGCATCTTGAGCTGACGAGTAGTTCAGCAGCCACAGTAACAAAACTAATCTGGAATTCATTTCTGAAAGAAAAATAACAAAAAATCAACATCATTAAGAGTTTTCATGACAAGGTTCCAAAGCACTCGGCAATGGTGCAGCTTTCCACCAGTTGCAGAAAGAAATTTTGTAATCGGATCAGGGGACCTAAAAAGGCCACTTTAGCAGAATCATAAAAGGATAACATTATGAATTATAATAAGGCGAAAACAGTCCGTGTTTTTATTTTTTTCGCTGCACTACGTATGTATAATCAAAGAGATTGGGATTGGATTGATTAGTATTTTAGCACAGACAAAAAAAAAATAACTGAAAAATCCTTCACCAATAGGATTTGATACGATTAATTTAACAGTTAACTGTCCATTTTGATTCATAATGTTATCCTTTTACGATTCTGCCAGTGGCCTTTTTAGATCCCCAGCACCCTACCCTACTTCCGGAATAAATTCTGTAAATGATGATGAAAACCGCTTCAAAATCCGTTGCGAAGTTTCGATGAACGCGGTCACCAGACAGACACGAAAATCGACTTTAATTTATAAAATGTAGGTTTAAACCAGATACAGACCTATGTTCACAACACTTACTATCCCAACCCCTGCTATACGACTAACTATCAAACGAACTGCCTCGTGCATGACATTTAAGATATTTAATAATATATCAATACATCTATTTGTATTCCAGAATTAGCATAACAATTGTTTCATGTTCGACACCTGAACAAATCATTATTATATTGTTGAATTACTTGTTGACGATGACGGGACAGTTGGTTTCACGTGATTTTTCCTTATGTCGGAAATTAATAGCTTTTGAATCGGGAAATGGAACAATAGCCCTGACTCGAGCATGTTTTTTGCTTGTTATTTCTTTGTGAAGACTTGAAATACGCTCAGATGGAGACAAAACTTTTGTAGCCGTCAATACATATTATTTTGCTTGATATTCGTTAGACTGCCGACACCAACATCATCATCATTATCATTGGCAGCCGTGTTCCGCTCCCTTTTGTGCCATGCTTCCCTGGTCTGTGCGAGTCTCATCCGGGCGGTGTAATTGCGTAACAGACTATGTATAACAATGGGTCGCGGCACGGTTGGCGCAGTGATTAAGCGATTGACTGCAACGCTGCGTGTCGCGGGTTCGATTCCCGCACGGAATAAATATTTGTATGACCTACAAGTAGTTGTTCCGGGTCTGGCTGTTTGTGTATGTGAGTTTAGATGTTTGTAAACGCACCCACAATACAGGAGAAATTCCTAGTGTGGGGCAACGTTTTTATTAAAAAAAAAAAATGGCTTTCATTTTGACAGTTAAACAACATTAATTGCGTTATTTACGTTGAACAGACAAATTTTACGAACTTATGAAGCAGGTAGTTGCGCCCCGCGATTTAGCTGGCATAAGTGTCGATCAGGGATGTTAGGGAGCTCCGTAACCGTAACCGAAACTATCGGATATCCGATATAAAAAATTATCCGTAACCGTAACCGAATCCGAAATAAAAGTTTCGGATAATATCGGATAGGGGCGGAGCCTAATTGAGACACGAAGATAAAGATAGCTATGATTGTTATGTTAAACTTTAATCATAGTAAATAAATATGTGCAATGTGCATTCTAAATTTAAATCTAATTTTAATATTTTCTTTGAATACGAAATTACTAAATAAGTACCTACTTATAGTTATAAGTAATAATTTTATTATTACATTTTCATTTTAGGTAGATTAGATAACACTCAACATTTATTATTATAATCATTTTTAATTTAAATAGCTGTAATAACTCACAGACTGATTGTAATTCCTACCAAATAGTTACATATAAATAAAACTATTTTATTAACTACATTTGTATTGTACTTTTGAAATTCCTAAAAAAATTAATAACCGTAACCGAAATTATCCGAAACTAACGGATAATCCGAAATAATTTCATATCCGTATCCGTATCCGTATCCGGTATAATAATCATTCCTATATCCGTAATTAATCCGTATCCGAAATTTCATATCCATAACATCCCTAGTGTCGATCCCGTTGGAATATTGGGATGAAAAGTATCCGATGTTGTTAATCCTGGTTATAAACTATATGTATGCCAAATTTCATCCAAATCCGTTCAGTAGTTTTTGCGTGAAGAAGTAACAAACATACAAACACACTCACAAACTTTCGCCTTTATAATATTATAGTGTAATGGTTTAGCAATATCTTTCAAAATGATTCAGATTGTGATTGATAATGTGTTACGCAATTAGGATGCGTCTTCCCCGTGATATTCTGCTACTAATTCTCGGCAAACGTTCTGTTTTAGACCCCAAGTTAAGAAAAGGCTGGGCAGATGTGAGATGATGATGACGTCGAGGACTTGTGCTATGTATATTCTGTGTCGCTATAATATTCGTGTCCAATTTATCCAAATAGCTTACGCTATACGTTAATTTACACATGAAATAATGGTTAGACCTGGTAAATGCCACGCAATTTCAATCTGTCACCAAAAAGTTTCGACTATCCCTCGATCGTAAATAAAGACCCACCCAAAATGCTATTTTGTTATAATTTCTAACGTTACAATATTATCGTATCGACATTTTTTTTTTCAGGATTGGAAATCATCAAATGACACCTCCCGCTCTGGGTGGAGCGGAAGGGAGTGTCAGACTCTTACTGACTAAAACTCACCCGTGTTCCTTCCTTAGCCCTTTATGTTCCGGGCCAGCGGTAACCCTTTCGGACAATCCCGCTGAATCGTATCGACATCACGTTAACACAAGGAAGTAAAATGTATGGAATTATATGAAGACACTTCCACGATAACGTTTACGTATTTCCATACATTTTATGGATGTGAACGTCCTCGATAATATCGTCACGTTAGAAATTATTAATCGCACTATGGTTGCATTTCCGTCAAAAATACACTTTGATAAAATAATTGACTCGTCGTACATAGGGATAGAGTCGTATTCGGAGGATTCCTATGTATGTCTTAGTGTGCATTACGTGCATACACGTGAGCAGCACGTTGTCTACGGCTGCAGACCTGCAGTTGACTCTGCCGCATGCCGTAGACGCGTGCCGCCCGCGCTCGTGTGTAATCGCGGACAAGGCACTTTAAAAGTATTCTAACACCTTTTTGATCTTCTATCAAACAAAGTAAAATGGAGAATAATGTACAGACGTAGACGCCAGCACATCAAGCTACTACAATCTGTCAAGATTTTCAACTTTATCGCTACAGTATAAGGTTCAAGGTTGATTGGGAAAATTTGACAGTTTCGGGTAGTTTGATTTGTTGGCATCTGTACCTGCCTATTTACCTGATATAACTTCTTCGTTCGCCAGTAACTCTTCACTGCCAGGAAGAGATAGGGTCTTGCTCAACAAGAACCCACAAGGTAACTACACCGCAAATTCAAAGTCGGCACAATACTTGTAGTCGTAATTCGATAAGGAGATAATTTATTTGGATTATCTCATTGTTATTATGATAACGCTGATTAAATTACCTTTTTGTAAACACCCGAAAATGCACAGCGTGGTCTAAACACTTGGGAAAAGTCACAGTAATGAGATTTTCCATTTTTAGGGTTCCGTACCAAAATGGTAAAAAGGAATCCTTATGGTGCGACTCAGTTTGTCTGTCTGTCTGTCTGTCTGTCTGTCACAGCTGGATATCTCAAGAACTATTAATGCTATCAAACTTAAAATTTGGAAAGTTTTAATTGACGTTTGCCAAACTTTTTTGCAAATTAGAAAGAAATAAATATATATATATATATTTATATACATATATATATATATACACACATATTTTGCAACAGGGACTGAAAGGGGGTCTTAAAAAATCGAAGTGGCTAGTACGTACTAATAGTGTACTAGGGCATGTGGGGTATCATTAGAAAGAGCGCTGTTTGCACATTATCAAACGTTTTTTTCATTTTTTTAGGTTGCACAGTTTTCTACTTTTGATGAATAATGTAAAAAAAATACCCTTATCTCCGAAGTTTTCATAGAGAAAAATCTGAAATTATTCTATGTGATAGAAGTTTATGTAAAGAATACAGGAAAAATAAAACGATGTCTCTGAATAGCAAACTTTTTCAGAAATCATCAACAATAATTTCATTAGTTCCACTATCGCTCAAGATCTAAAACTGCAATATTCTTCACCGCAGTGTTAAAATTCTCTGATGAGTAGAGCCTGTGCCTCGCAAATGCTCGTGCCTTCTCTGTATGAGTAGAGGCCTGTGCCTTGCGAATGCTCGTGCTTTCTCTGTATGAGTAGAGGCCTGTGCCTTGCAAATGCTCGTGCTTTCTCTGTATGAGTAGAGGCCTTTGCCCTGCAAAGGGTCATGGGCTGGTATTATTTAGGTACAACGCCTTATTTCCACATACCTCTATAAACCCATTAGAGGGAAGCAGAAATTACAGAACGCCACCTGTTACGATCATACTCCTTTTGTTCCGTCCAAGTTCATACATCTAAGCCATACACGCGCAAGTTTTCTTATTATTTTCTTTATTTTACTTTATTTATATATATACTTTATTGTACAGCAGAAAATATATTTAATAACAAAAGATCATAATTCTTTGAAAATATTATTGAATTTTCCGAAAAACGCCATAAAGTGTAACGAATTAATTAATTAAGTTTCCGTGACATGTAACCATCTGTGGAAACATGCGTCAGACAAAAAAAGTTCAAATATATACAAGTGCACACAATATTACCTAAAGAATACCTTTTACCGTCAAACCTGGAATCTGGATGAGCGAGAGTTCTTCTTCTTCAATCGGTCCCTCATTACTGAGGATCGTGGTCACTGAACCCTTTAAAGCGGATAATCTGCCTCCATCTACTCCGGTCCAAAGTTGCCATCACCACCTGCTGAAAATTGCTTGAGGACGTAGTTTCTTTTACTTGGTCGGACCATATTGTGTTGGCGACCGGCCTCGTGCTCTCTTTCCTTCGGTATTGCCAACAATAACCAGATGGTTGGGTGGAACCTTGATAAGATTTTCAAGGTTGCTATCCCCCCTTCGCATTATGTGGCCGAAATAGATCAGAATACGCTGTATGCATATTGTAGACAATTGAGTCTTGACATCGAGTTGGGAAAAGATAACTAGACACATTTGTGGGTTTGACTGTCCATGGTATTCGGAGCATCCGCCTCCAGCACCACATTTCGAATGCATCTATCCAGCGAGAGTTCAAGGAAACAAAATGTTTTCTCGCTTAAGGAGGTTTTTCACTAAACCAAGTTGCTAACTTAATGAGGTGCAGGATCAGTTTTTCTCACATTTATAGATAAAGATTTATTTCTCACCACATAAGCACAGAGGAAAGGAAATTTCTCGCCGGCTTGTCGACACTTCGCGTGACCAGAGGGCTGTCTCGGGATCGTTCTTTGGCCAAAGAATTAGCATTTCCATTCAACGTGGCAATGCTGCCAGTCTTCAGGGCACGTTTCCGGATGCCAGCGATGCGGACGAGTACTTTGACGCCTACATATCCTTTTGTTTTTGTATTTATTTGTAAAGTCAGTTAGTCAATACAGAGGTATAAAAGTATACAAATACGCTCGCCTCTCGCTTAAAGAGTTAAAAGGCAAGTGGCAGTCTCAGTTATCTAGAGGTCCAAGTGTGAAGAACAACTCCCTTATACCGAGGATTCTGTCTCACTTGTAGAACTATTCGTGGTTTAAAATACCGGGACCTGCGGGGTAATTGCGTAACACATGAACAGTGGCATTGGATTTCATTATGACAGTTCGACAACCTTCATTGCATTATTAACATTGTAGAGCAGACAAATTTTTAGAACATATGAAGCAATGGATTAGTAATATCCTTCAAAATTATTCAGATTGTGATTGATTAGTGTGTTAGGCAATTAGGGTGCTGGCAATCACTCTCTAGGCAATTAGGGTCGTAGCATTATGCTGAGCGATAGCCTTTTGGCGTAGATCAATCAACACAGCCTATTGGAGTCCACTGCTGGACATAGGCCTCTCCGAGGCTGCGCCACAACACCCTGTCTATCGCCTTCCGCATCCAGTCCGTCCCAGCCACTTTCTTTAGGTCGTCCGTCCATCTAGCTGGGGGGCGTCCCACACTACGCTTGCCGATACGCGGTCTCCACTCAAGGACTCGTCTGCTGGGTAGCTCACCGTCCGATCAGGACCAGGCCCGTGCCGCACGGCGCGTACCTGTTCCACGCGCGCCTCAAAGAGATGTCAGCATCAACGTAAGGGGCACGTTAGGGCCGAAGCCTGCCGGGTCAGCGGGATTATTCGAAAGGGTTACCGCTGGCCCGGAACATAAAGGGCTAAGGAAGGAACACGGATGGGTTTTAGTCAGTAAGAATCTGACACTCCCTTCCGCTCCACCCAGATCGGGAGGGGTCATTTGATGATTTACCTTCCGGAAAAATAAAAAAAAGGACTCGTCTGCTCCACCAGCCATTAGTCCTTCGACAAACATGGCCAGCCCACTGCCACTTCAGTTTGCTTACTCTGCGAGCTATGTCGGTAACTCCGGTAATTTCCGGACAATAAATTATTATTTCATTCCTGATTTTATGCTTCAAAGAGACTCCGAGCATAGCTCGCTCCATAGGGCGCTGAGCGATCTTGAATTTGGGGACCAGCCCGACGTGGATGTGATGCATATTTTCCCCAACTTGTTCTTTTTTGGGTTTGTGATCATTCCTTCTTAGTTAGTTTTGGCAGTTTGAGTAATTTACGCGGCCTACCCAAATGTCCTTTCTTTGGTATTGTTCGTCGAATCGTTGAGCTTCTCAAGTTCTGAGTTGAGCTGCACGATTTTTGACAAATGCGTGCACTGACTAGACAGGTCCGCTCAATCAAAGGTTCTTTCCTCAAAAGACCATCTTCAGACACCAATCTACATGGTCTGCACATGATCTGGCTATGATTTTGTCTGTAGGTACTATAGAAGAGACTGTGACCTCTGAGTTTGATTCGGCCTTTCTTCTCAGAATAGTGAGATAGGAAACGCCGACCACTAGGTCGGCGTTTACACTAGTAAAAAAATAAGATTGACGTGTAAAAGTGTTTGCACGAACCTCTTACAGCAAATAAATCATTTATCATTTCATTTATCATTCTCTGCGTCATGTTTATCACAAATACGTAGTTTCTTCTTTAAATTGTGACAAGCGCCTTAGAAACAACCTGTATAATATGTACGTGTATAAGTCGATCTGTACCTAAATATTAATCACTTCTCTTATCTCTCTATCTTCCACTTCAAGCTTGTTATTAAAACAAATGCCGAAAGAAGTTTTCCACAACGGCTCCTGTCTCACCGTCGTCGGCGATTAACGAGATACGAGTAGAGCTAACGACTTAAAAACCGGCCAAGTGCGTGTCGGACCACGCACAATGAAGGGTTTTGTAGTTGGAATGAATTTATCCCAAGAACAAACTTAACATTGTAGTTGAAAATCATGTTCTCCCATACATTGCAACTGCAAATTTTAGTTGGTCGACTATTACTCGTAAACTTGGAAAGCCTACTCAGCTGTGATAGTTTTCCTTTTAACTTCGTTATTTTTCACAAACGGATCCCTGAATCGATTTTTTTTTTGCATAAACCCGCAATATTTTTAAAAGACCTATCCAATGATAACCCACACCATGAGATAGACGAAAAAATCAAAAAAACAAACATCCCCACTTTACGTGTCAAGGAGGCACCATAATTTTTTTTTCTCAAGATTTTGTTTTACCAATTAATATAAATATCCATGCCAAATTATAGCTTCCTAGTACTAGTAGTCTCTAAGAAACTACAAGGGTTCCTTATTAATCATGGAACCCTAAAAACGAGTTGGCGAGCAACGCGCAGCGAGTATGTGATGGCGACGAGCGATTACTCGCTGGTACGCGTATGTACCCATGTGTGAGTCTCTCAGCTAGTGTCCTGCCCGCAAAACACTGGTCGCTGAGCGAGTACTCTCTCTGACAGTTCTTGTCGCTGCAACAAACGAATACTCGCCGGGTGGCGGTGGAGTTAACAGTCAGCCATCGAGTATTAATATACTTACCTCTTTACAGGTTATACTTACACGGCACCTATAAATACTGTGTACATTAATATCTAATCGCTTCCTCGTCGGAGCGCGTGGCTACAGGTGCCTAATGAATATGTTTAGCGAAGATAGTATTCGCTACAAAACGTATGAACTATTAGGCAAGGACTTAAGGAGATAAGGGGTTTATTAATAAAGTGAATAAACTCATATCTACATAATGTCCACAATTTAATCAAAAATTGTTATTTTGATAATCACGTGTGCAATGGTACAGTCTCGAACAAAAATATGTTAGGTATATAAACAGCTGGGCTGACTATATCTGACTTCATGATTCATTCATTTATTGTCATATATCAGGCTAGTTAGAATACATGATTTTATAACTGTCTGACTGTTTTGAGTATTTTTTATGTGGCCTAAGCATCTGTGTGGTTCTTTCCTCAAAAGACCATCTCAGACATCGACCTACATGGTCTTCATATTATAACCTGACCAAGATTATGTCTGGACTTTAAGACCTCTGAGTTTGTTTCGGCCTTTCTTCTCAGAGTAGGTAGTTAGATAGGAAACGCCGACCTCATCTAGTTTAAAAAATATGATTGACGTGTAAAAGTGTTTGTGCAAACCTACTTACAAAAAGAAAATCATTTATCATAATGTATTTCGTAGCAATTCTTCCGTAGCAGAGGTCTACGGTAAGGTAGATGAATGTATTTCGTAGCAACTCTTTCGTAGCAGAGGTCTACAGGTAAAGCAGATGAATGTATTCCGTAGCAAATCTTTCGTAGCAGTGGTCTACAGGTAAGGCAGATGAATGTATTTCGTAGCGACTCTTTCGTAGCAGAGGTCTACAGGTAAGGTAGATGAATGTATTTCGTAGCAACTCTTTCGTAGCAGAGGTCTACAGGTAAGGCGGATGAATGTATTTCGTAGCAACTCTTTCGTAGCAGAGGTGTACAGGTAAAGGCAGGGTTATATTAGAGCCACGCAGCGTGTCGCAACGCGTGGGATTGCAATCGGTTTCATACATTTAGTATGAACATGATTACATTAACTCAGTCCCGCGTGTCGCCGAGTTAATGTAATCACGTTCATACTAAATGTATGAAACCGATTGCAATCCCACGCGTTGCGACACGCTGCGTGGCTCTAATATAACCCTGCCTTAAGGCAGATGAATGTATTTCGTAGCAAATAGTTTTGCAGTGCCGTAGCTACTGCATACAGTATTATTTACATAAACATAACATAATAACGCGCTTGTAATCCTCGAAGGGTTAGGCAGAGAGTTGTATCTATAGTAGATGCTCCCACATTTTGCTGGTTATGTATAGGTCAAAGTCAAATCATTTATTTCAAATAGGCACATTAAAGGCACTTTTGAACGTCAAAATGTCCCACATAATAGGGAGCGAGCTTATTGCCATGAACCAGGTACAGACGCCACACATACACACACGCACACCACACACCTAAAAATTCGAAGTGGGGCTACTAGGGCATGTGGAGTATTATATGAAAGAGCGCAGTTTGCACATTATCAAACATTTTTTCATTTTTTTTTAGGCCGCATTGTTTTCAACTTTTGATGAAAAATATAAAAAAAATACCATTTGCCCACTTATCTCCGAAGTTTGCAAAGAGAAAAATTTGAAATTATTCTATGTGATAGAAGTTTATGTAAAGATTACAGGAAAAATATAACGAAGTCTCTAAATAGCTCTCTTATCTCTAAATAGTTTTTTTTTTTGTTTTAGCTTAATATCTCTAAATAGTTGGGTCGTAGTTCGAACCCAAACAGGCGCTTTACTTTGTGTAAATTATTTCATCACCACTGCTCTTAAAACGGTGAAGGAAAACATCGTGAGGAAACCGGCATGTCCTAGAACCAAAATTTCGAAGACATGTGACATCTACCAACCCGCACTGGGCCCTCGTGGTGGATTACGGCCCAATCCCTCCCACAAAGAGGAGGGCTGTGCCCCAGCAGTGGGAATATTTATAGGTAGGCTGATTATATTGATAGAAGAATGCCAGTTTGCCCTCTGGTTATGGAATAGATGGATTATGCGGCCCTATCTATAAATTGCATGTCCTACAACCAAAAATTCGAACACATATGTGACATCTAATCTACCAACCTGCACTGGGCCCGCGTGGTAGATTATAGCCCACTCCCTCTCGAAGAGAGATGGCCTGTGCTGTGTCCCAGCAGTGGGAACAATATACGCTGATTATGATGATGAAAATAATTAAAATTAAAATATACATACCTGTCGTATTTATACTTGCTAAATCGCTGTTATAATTATGCAGAATATGGGTAGTTAGAGTCTTTCAAATTCTGGCGTCCTCTCCAAATTGGTATAGGTAGTAAAAAATTAAAAACAAATAAATTAATTAATTTTTAAATAACTATGTTAAATACCACTAGAAACACTGCACTATTTTCAAAAACTTTTTTCAGAATAATTAAGTACCTACCTATTGAAAAAAATTCAGTGCGAAATAATTGCCGACGTATTTTTAAATGAAGATCATGTTATTTTTAAATGAATACTGTGTTAATAACAAATCTGTAGAAGTGTCGCATGTCGTCATTGTTTATGAGACAATTAAATAAAACTGAGTGATAAGGAGACTCGATCGCGCAAGTTAATACCTCGCCTGAAGGTTTCGCTACTGATAACGATAATTTTTTTCAGCTATTTAAATAATGCAGGTCCTCATGTGCATGTAGAAAATGTGATATTATGTACATGGGTGTATTTTGTTTACCATTGAGGAAAAACAAATGAATGGGTATAGGTATAAATGGAACGAAGTTCGTGCGGTAGGAGTAAATTGGTAAAAATCGTCACGTAGGTAACGAGAAAGCGTTATGCGGCCCCTCCATGCGGCTTTTTATTATATACAGGGTTATTGGTAAAACATTAACAACCTCTTAAGAGGTCATTGTAGGTACTCTCATTGTATCATTATGAACAACTTTTACTACGGGACCAAATCTGTAATCGCGAAAAAAAAGTTCCCTACATTTTGGCTCCGACCATTTTTAATAAATTGCCCAAATCATGGAGAACATTAAATAAATCTGCTCTTAAAAATAAATTGAAGAGTCTACTTACTGAAAGAGCATATTACAGTATAGCAGAATTTATGAAAGAGGACAAGTTTCTTCGTTCTTGAGATGACATTGTTGTATTTTTGACATGTTATTGTAATTTGTTGTATTGTAATTTGGAATTGACATTTTAATGATAGTATTGTATTAGTGGTATTGTATTGTATTCATATTTTTTTATTGACTAATGTATCTATTGACTACTTTGACATTTAATTTAATCTAAATAATTATACTAGCTGAATTGTAATGATACCTAATCTTTAATGAATAATGATAATTTAATAAGTACCATAATTTCTGTAATGTAATTTTGATGAATATTATCACGGTTTATGCACCATCTCTTCCTACCAATTTGTACGCCCCAATATGCGGCTAAACATGTCAGAACTTTTCAGTATATTATTATTATCTTGCATGCAATGTATCATGTACACCATGTTTAAACAAATAAAATTTTACTTACTTACTTACTTACTTACTTTGACGGTATTTTTTCGCGATTTCATGTTTTGTTCTACAGTAAAAGTTGTTCATAATAATGAGCACAATGACCTCTTAAGAGGTTGTTAATGTTTTACCAATAACCCTGTATATAATAAAAAGCCGCATGGAGGGGGCACAACGCTTCCTCGTTACGTGACGATTTCTGACGGTTTCAACCAACGGGTCCAAACCAACTTTCCACCTTTCTCCGGAAAGTTGTTCAATTTGATGGTCTAACCCTTAAATATGACCACACATTTCTGATTCACGCTGTAGATGAACTCCATCTGGCCATAATCTGTGTACCTAAAAATAAAACCGGCTTCACACATACACCTCTATACCCTACATTAAATAATACCTACTCATCTCGCACCACGATTAATTATTCAGTAGGCTCGTTATCAGGAACCTTGCAGATAAGTCTGCAAACAAATGATCGTATGTGCAATGCACGCTGCGCGCTGTGTATTTTCAAAGATTTAGGTTACTCTTGACCCAAATTCATGGGACCTTGCAAAATGTTCAGACAGCAATTTATTTGGGTTGACGACGTTTCCTGGTGGATTAGTAGTATTGAAGGCAAAGGTATTAGGGTATTAGGTATAGGCGCCAGCACGTCAAGCTACCCGAAACTGTTAAATTTTCCCAATCAACTTTGAACCTTATGTTTTAGCGATAAAGTTGAAAATCTATTAACAACTTTTAACAGATTGTAGTAGCTTGATGTGCTGGCGTCTGTACTTTGGCAATTTTACTTCCTAACTCCTAGAATTTTCTTTTCCACAATGTGGGTTCCCAAAGGTGTGTCCAGATCTGGAGAATGCGCCACGAATGCGCCGCTGGCAAGCCGCTTGCGAACTGCGCGCGTGCATTTCATGTTCGTACGCAGCCCCTGCGCCGTCCGCGCGCCGCTCGCGCGCAAACTACGCGCCGTAATCCAGCCGCAGAAGCCAATTCACAACTGAGGCTCATAGTTCAAACGCGAAAGAAGCCATGTACACACGAGCAGCGGGCCGCGCCCCACTCGAGGCTTGCCGGAGTTGCACTAGAGCGGCGCACCAAACGTAGGCCGTAACCGCACGCGAGTAACACGCTTGCTGTTCGCAAGCGGCTCGTGAGCGGCGCATTCGCCAGGTCTAGACACACCTTATGACTACCTCATTGGTCATTTATGCGACTTCAGAGCGTAAGGTCCTGAGTATTGGGTTGAGTTAGGAGGAACCGCTACCGGCGCGCGGCGTGCGTTCAAAAGGAGTATGCAAGGATCGTAGCAGGACCAGTAGGTGGCGTTCTTTAGTTTCTGCCTTCTTCTTTTTGTGTCGATGGTACTCTTCCTCGTTGTTTTTAGGGTTCCGTATCTCAAAAGGAAAAACAGAACCCTTACCAATAACAAACGAAAAATTTTAACGGGGTTCAGAACCATGTTCTGATTCCATGGTAACAGGTTGCGCTTCGATGTCCCAGCCACCGTTTATAGAGTGCCATCGACACGTAAGAAGGAGTTGGAAGTTTGAAATATTTTATTCATAGGAAATCCCATATGAGGAAATGCGGTTGGTCTTTTCTCCACAGAAACGCTCTCGCCCGTTTTCTTTCTGGTTAATGACCATAAAGCACTTATTTTTTACAGAATAATAAATATTAACTACTTGTATGTCCCTATGTTTTCCTTTTTGATGATACATTATTTTTGTAAGCACTAGAAGTACTAGAACCCTCAAAAAATGCCGATTTAAATCGCTGTCAACAGAGGCCTAGTGTACAAATTTGACAAGTATTAATGAAAAAAGAAAAACATAGGGACACAGTATTATATATCCTTCATAATCAATTTATGAAATATCTTTTAAATTGGTCCAATATTGGAGGAGGAAATAGGCGAGAGCCAAACCTCGAATTATGACTTTTTACTTAGGCTTTTTCAAAAGTGTCTCCGACCGCATTTCCTCTTATGACTTGTTTTAATGATACAAAGTCTATTGCAATCATCATAAACGCCAAAATGTAGTGTACAGTACCCCGCGATAAATATTGCACATCGACCTTCGGAAAGAGACAATCGGCTAATTTCGGCTTCGTAGAGCGTTATCTCTGTCGCACGAAATACTAACAGTCCGGTATCTATTAGGAGCTGTTAAAACAATTATGATTTGCTTCTTTTGATAATTATTTTTATTCTTTGTATAAAATGGTTTTGTGTAAAAAGGTCGATGTGCAATATTTATCGCCGGGTACTGTATTGTGGATGCCTTTCTTGCGAAGTTATCAAATTATGCTTGTTTTCATGGGAGTAAAACATAAAAACTTCAAAAAATTGTATTGAACACCTTTATTTCTCATTAGATTTATACATTCGATTAGGAACATTATTTCTACACTACTTACATGAAATTACAACTAAACTAATAATACAATAATATCATTTTTTTAGAATCTCCTGTTTATAA
This sequence comes from Luperina testacea, assembly GCA_927399505.1. Lineage (NCBI taxonomy): Eukaryota > Metazoa > Arthropoda > Insecta > Lepidoptera > Noctuidae > Luperina > Luperina testacea. Next base: position 4,695,330 of record OV656777.1, on the reverse strand, counting down.
TTGTTTGCAGTATCGTACGAAGTTCTGTTTCGAGTTCCCGAATTGTTTCAGACTCGAAACATTTGTACAGTCAGAAGCATAAATACCTTACACTTAGGTACGCAAAATCCAAAAGCGATTTTCTCGCGAAATAACGATTGCAACTTCGAGAAAAGACAAAGACATCATCTGCCTAGCCTTTTTCCAACAATGTTGGGGTTGGCTTCCCTTCCAGTCTAACAGGATGCATCTGAGTACACTGGTACTGGTGGTAAAATACTAATTTTACATGAAGCGGTTGCTTATCTGACCTCGACAACCCATTTACTGGGTAATACTTATACCCCTTGGCAAGGCTGTTGTGTTTTCAGACTTGGAATTCTGACGACCCATAACGAATGCCAAAGATCCACGAATGACAGCCGGGACCAATGGCTTAACGTGCTTTCCGAGGCACGGAGGTATGTAAAGATGGTCACCTATCCACGGACCAACCACGACAAGCGTAGCTTAACCTGATCGATCTACCCGTGTTATTATTGTTATTATTTAGCCACAAGCTCCAGCAAACTTTGAGAAAAGACCTATTTCATAAAAGTATGATTTGCTACACAATTTGAGAAAATCACTTGCGTAAACGTAAGGAATTTATGCTCGCGACTATACAGTGGAATCGTACACGTGTATAAAAATGTAAACAATTATAAACATGTGCTCTGCACTATTAAAAATTCTATCTTAGTAATGTTGTCACATTATTAATATTTATTTCTTGGAAGATACTGTCTGGAAATCCTTGACAGGCCGTAACCTTCGGTGAAGAAAACATTATGCCGAGTGTGTATTGTATTTGTTCTCATTGGAGATTAATACAGAATCGATGTCGAAGTGCGTGTTGTTTCACGTCCACTTGACGCACGCGTAAACGTCAAAAATGGCGCTAACTATCGTTAAACCAAAAAAAGCGTTATTACAGTTACGAAATTAACCAAGCAACGTTACGTTAACCAACCGTTTGAAACAACCGGCCCTAAACATGATAAAACAAAAATATTGGACGATTTTTTTATTTGCGGCCAGCTACTATTGGAACATGAAATATCAGTTTAAAAAACATATTTATTTAAACTTTACATATTACACCAACGGTCATTGACCTCAAAAAATCTGCGGAGTTGCGGTAGCTAATTTAATTGACTTTTTATTTTTATTGTATAGCAAAGGCCCGGAGGTTCTCGCATGACTTATCGTATATCATATTTTGAACTTTTCGATTTATAGTAATAAGAAATCGCTAACCCGTAAATGTCCGTCCATACACATTATGAGATTGTTTGGATATACTATGATCGAGACCTAAAACTGAATTACACAGTGCGATTAATTGTTCGTGGCATACCATAAAGCCACAATCACATGATGCAAGATTCTTGCAACAACTCACTTGCATCGTCAAAACACTGTTTAAACGATGCAAATTTTATTGTACATGAAACATGCATGATGAAAATGGGGCTTTAGATATAATTATATTACGTAAGGATAATTATATTACGTAAGGATAATTATATTTTCTAAGGCAGTATACATCAGTGACTTAAAGCTTTCCAATCAACTTTTCTACCTTCTCTACACTAAAACGTGCTTCAAGTTACTTCAAATGACACCATTTGGAAAAATTTCTTTATACAATTTTTTCTACGCATTAAGGCATTTAAAATTTAACGCTTAAATACGGACTAGCTGTTATGACTAGAATAATTGGCAGGAAGGTGTTAAGTCATTTCGAAAATATCTTACAAGTTATAATTATTTTATTTTGATTTCGAGAAGATTTATTGTGAAAACTATAATATTCTGTTTGGCATTCGCAAAACCATTTTGAAACTAAATTCCAAATATCAGGAATTTCTCAGTATCAACCCGTTCTATTTGCCCGATTGATGGCAAATTGGCTTGCCCCATGAATGGGACTTCAAAATTCACAGACCGCTTTTTGACTTTACTACTCTAAGTAGGCATTTCATATGAATTTTATTTACTATACCAATAAGGATATTGGTATAGTAAATAAAATTCTTTTTAGTATCATTTTCTGTAGGAACGCTCATCATATCATTTGGTCATAGGAATATAAACGTTATAAACGCTAACTTCACTTAGCAAAGTTAAACGACGATCCGAATTTTGCCCTTTGCCCGAATTTTTTATACTAGGTAAGTATAAAAATAAAAGCTTGTAAAAACCTGCTCAATACCTACTCGTCAACCAAAAATCGCTTTTACTTTACTATTTCCCTTTCCTCTTGCCCTCTTTCTCTTGGAAGTATCCTCCGGGTCCAGGCACCAACTTGACTGAAGGCTTGGTATCCTTCCTCTGGGTGGGAGGGTCTGGTTGAGGAGTCAGAGACCTCTCTGGCGAGGAGTCGGTTATGATGCCCTGAAGACGGTGGGTGTTGGTTTGGCTGAGTCTGTGGACAAAAAATTCTGATAGTGTGGATGTTAAAGCCGCACGAAACCAAGGAGTCCTTCGCGTATTGCCTTAGTTGACATCGTGTAGATGTCGAGATGTCGCAAATGGATTGTCGAATCCACATAACTGCTAGCTGTTTTACAAAACAACTCCGTTATGTAAAACATATCATTGCGTTTAACAAAACTGCTACCCAAGTTTAGACCTAATGCAGAATGGCCTATCTGCATTCACAATTTGGTGTGGCTTCTGATGCAGAATCGGTCGCAGTAACTAAGCTAGGGCACCCAGACCAATTGGTTTACGAGTAGGTTCGGTTAGAACTGTGACCAACCGCGCGCGAGCTGAGCGAGCGGTGCCGGGGCAGCCGCCGCCGAGCACTACTTCCAAGTTGGTCGCAGTTACTTAACTATTTACTATTTTTAGGACTAACTTTCTTAAAACTCTAGGGTAATTTTCATTCATACTACTCGTTTTATCTATACTAATATTATAAAGCTGAAGAGTTTGTTTGTTAGTTTGTTTGGTTGAACGCGCTAATCTCTGGAACTACCAGTCGGATTTGAAAAATTCTTTTTGAATTTGATAGCCTAATTCTTGAGGAAGGCTATATAACATCACGCTATGACCTTTAGGAGCCGAGCAAAAAGAAAAAAAGTCAGAAAGAACGCTAAACAAAAACGAAGTAAGCGCGGGCAGGCGATGCGATGCGACGGGGTGGGTCGGAGTAACAAGAAAATTCACGCGGACGAAGTCGCGGGCAGAAGCTAGTATAAAATCTGACGTTTCATTTCACGTTGTTTTACATAACCTCTAATCGTTAACCCGCTGCATTGATAAATGCAAAACGTTTATGCAATTCTGCGTGTTAAAGTTCAGTAACTAAGGAAATCGCTAAACGTCATTCAACTGTATTGCATAACGGAGCTGCCGGTCGATTCTGTAAAAATCTCACCGTGAAAACTTAGGTGAAGTGAGTTTGTTTTTGCTAGGAATGGACACTATTGACAGCTCACTCCACGCTCACTTAACCCAATTCACGGTGAGATTTTTACAGAATGGCACCGCCGTTTTGTAAAATAGCGGATTCGACCATCCATCTGCGACATGATATTAACTGCGCTAGCGTCATGAAGACGAATATATAGAACCTTACGTCGCATAGACGCGACATTAGCGTTACGCAGTAATTTGACAAAAACCTACGCTAGATGCAAAGGGTAAAGAGCAAGGAAAGTTCTTACAACTGTTCGGTTTGGTTGATTGGAAAAAAATTGGTGAAGAGAATTAGCTAAATCTTTACCTACTGGGGCATTGTTATTAGGCTTAAATTCTTTAGATTTTATGCCACGGCGCGAAATTCGCTTAGAGTGTGATTTACAAAAATAGTTCAGAACAGTTACTAGTGCAAGTATATCACTTACCTGACTTCCTCAACATCAGCCACTTTATCGATAAGGCTGCGTATGATGGCCTCCTTGTGCTCCAGCGCTAGTGAGGCTCTCTCGAGCTCTCGTCGATATTCTGCCTGCGCGAGTGCGGCCCTGCGCTCTTGCTCGACGATGCGACGTTCTAACTCTTCCAGGGAGGTGTAGGCGCGAGATTTTACTGCCTAGAGAGGAAAAAAAGATGAAAATGTTAGTAAGAGAGAGAGGGATAGAAAGACAGTAATTCGGTCAATATTCATGTTGTGATGGCAAGACATGATCACATTAGACGTTACTTGTCCCAGACTAGAAAAAAGGGTTTTTTATACACATAAGCGTATCAATCAGTATGTTTGCAACTGATTTCAGATCATTAACTCCTAATTTTCATCACCACACCAAATTTTCCTCAGTGGTATTAAAGATTTATAGAAAGTACAATGAAAAAGTAGAAGTAGAGTGAGTCAGTGTGTGTGTGTGGGGGGGGTGTCCCTGATAACGTTAGAGGATGAGTGAACTTTACACCCTGTTCCTGATACAATGCGTGCCACGAAAGATGAGACTTGACACACCACGTGGTTTGACATGCGCAGTACACGATTTTAGGTATCTTTAGCGGTATGAGGTCTGAGTGCGGCACGGGACCGGACGTCATAGGGGCGGCGGAAAGAGCGGGGGAGGCGGGATCAAGTCTCATCTTTCGTGGCTCGTATATCGCCATACGCTATATCGTCATGTTAGTGCATACAAAACCGCACATTGCTTCAGATGCAGGAACATAAATTACGATTGGTGAAGAAACTCATAAGAAATGTTTCGTTGTCATTTTTGGTGAAAGTGATGCAAAATGGTTGCTAAACAGCAAGCTAATTTCATATATACCTTAATCTCATGTTTGATCTTATCCAGCGCTGTCATCGCTTGTCTCAGCGGCTCGCTGTTGTTCTTAGCTCGTCGAGCGCTTGTTCGCACGCGCGTCATTCTAGCCGTCGCGGACTTTAAGCGCTGACGGAATATTACAGCTGCTTTGCGGTATAATCTACAGGTAAAGAGCATTATCTTTATCGTAAAATATATCAAGTAAACGTAAGTACGTGTTAATTAAAAACAGCCAAGAAGGAACATGAACGCTTTTTTTTAAAGTAGTACAATTTAACAAAAGAAGTGCATGGGGACTTTCTTAGATCTATAATGGGGACCGTTAAGTAGTGACTAGATTGTTTATTTATTTGCTAACATGTATTAAGAGCCGGTTGTTTCAAACGGTTAGTTGACGTAACATACTCGTATGTACGCATCAAGCTATAGTACATAACCAGTATAAGCCAACTTCTGATTGTACGAAAAACCTACACAATGCGAGGTCAGCTAAAACTGGAAATGTATAGCTTGCTGTGTAGCCGTGTGTACTTACGTCAAATAATAACGTTTACGTAAGATGTTTAACGATCGGTAAATACAAAGCGTTGTTCCACTGCACAAAAAAACCAATTGTCAGTAAAAAGCAATAAGTACCTACAACATCCAATAAAAAAAACAAAAAACCTTTATTTTGACCAAACCCTAGTACTTTCAAGATCAAAGCATTTTTATCAAATAGGTGTGCCTATTTGATAAAAATACTTTGATTTTAAAAGGTAGGTACACTTTTGTACGTCAAGAACATCCTCTTTTTTTGAAGTCGGTTAAAAATTACAATAAAATAGAATTGATTGTAGTCGCAATTTTTTAGATTTTTCTTTTTGCAAACTTTGGAGATAAGGGGGAATAACGGTATTTTTTTTTTCATTGTTCATCAAAAGTCGAAAAATATGCAGCTTAAAATTTTTTTTCAAATATTTGAGAATGTGCAAACTGCGCTCTTTCATATGATACCCCACATGCCCTAGTAGCCCCACTTCGAATTTTTCTGACAAATTTTTATTTTTTTTTTGCAACACGGACTGAAAGGGGTTCAGTCAGTCCCTGTTGCAACAAAATAAAAAATTATAAGTAAGTTTATTTCTTTCTTATTTGCAAAATAATCGGGCAAACGTCATCTAAAACTATTCCAAATTTCAAGTTGATAACATTAGTAGTTCTTGAGATAACCAGCTGTGACAGACGGACGGACAGACAGACTGACAGACAGATTGAGTCTCACCATAAGGGTTCCGTTTTAACATTTTGGTACGGAGCTCTAATGATACCATGACATATAAATTAATAAAATCATGTGATAGATACATGGTGCTCACATATTTACAAACATTTTAAAGTAGACGATTATCATTAAAAATATTAACAAGTAATAAGTCAGGGTGTGAGTTAAAGTAATTACAGAATGTGTATGAATTCATAAACCTGCCAAACTGCGTGACAGTTTGTCGACGGGATTAGTACTCGTCATTTTAAAAACTGGTATCAGCCATCTGAACAAATATCTAAGGCCGCATTCCGAATTAAGACAATATCGCTCACAACGCTCATAGCAATAATTTGCGTTCCGATTTAGATATCACGATTATGACAGCAGAGAGCTGTCAACAATTCGAAACGCTCGTGAACGCGCTCACAGTGCTTACTCAATGTAAAAACGATATTATTACAGTATTTCCTTGTATAAACACCACATTTCTTCTTCAGTTCTTCTTTGGTTAGGTGGCGACTGTCGGGCAGAAGCACAATTTCGAAAATGCCACGTTAGTTTAATTTAAAGATGATGCAACTCAAAACAAAACACACACTGACACATCCTCACACACACACTGTCATTTTTGACAGCGCTCACGGTGATATTATTCTTAGGCATGGTCGGCTTTATCGCAAGATGGCGCATGTCATGACGTCATCTATGACGATTCACGGGACATCGTTATCGCGCTCACGCTAATTCGGTACGGGTTCAAGCACGCTCAAATCGATTATTTCCTAACTCGGAACGCAGGGTAAGTAGGTTATTTATTACCAGTGTCATAAAAATAATTTCCACGATTTTATTTCAAACAGTTATAATTTATTTCTTGCATTGTAATTTACGTAACTTTAAAGGCTCCTTCAAAAAGGCGCGACACGCGATAAAATCGCGCGCGACACAAAGGCACCGCACGTCGCGCAACGGGCGGTGCCATTGTGTCGCGCCTGTTTGTAGAAGCCTTAAAGCTGAAAGCTGTGTGCCTTATTATATTTTACCTATTTAATATATAATATGCCTACAATTTTAGCAATATATTAGAGTAGTTTTCAACAAACTGCAACATTAAGGTTATTATTTTAAATTGGAAACACCTTTGTATACATTTTTGATTTCGAATTCCATTTCCAAAATTAAAACTTTGGTTTTTTTAAAAATGATTAGTTGATTTTTATCTGTGATTTTTATATTATGGCAACAATTCGTAGTTCACGTCAAGTAGTGACAACTTGACAAGCTGGGCCGGTTGTTTCAATCGTTGGTTATCGTAATAATTATACGTACGTCAAATAATAACAAGTACGTCATATAGTAAAGTAACTATAATAAAAAGTAACTGTAATTGAAACAATGCTTTTTTTGGTTTGACGATAGTTAGCGCCATTATTGACGTATACGCGGATACGCGTGCGTCAACTGGACTTGAAACAACCCGCTTATCAAGCCACCGCCAACTTTGAATCTTTCATTAAAACTTACATTTTAAAGAAAAATGGATACCTTTACACCAAAGTAAGTACCTATCTAAAATGATAAGCACGATAATATTTGGTAAACTTTCCGATACTCCTGTTTCTTTAGTATGTTTGAACTTCACGTGAAATTTTATTTATTTTATTTACAGAGAACGCGCTGTCTCAAGAATTGAAAGAGACCGCTTTCAGTGTCTGATTAAGAAATATAAGGACATAATATTCTCCAAAAAAACGGACAATATAAGTAATATTAAGAAAAATAGGGCTTGGGCTGCCATTCACACGGAATTCAATGCCGGTGGAGATCAGCCAAGGACTTTACGTCAGTTGAAGGCTAAGTTTGACAATATGAAAAGAAACTCACGTAAGGTAATAACTAGGTTTGGCCTTCAACAATATACAGTATGTTAACTAACAGAGGGCGTTCCCGTTAACCCGCAATAGTATAGCATCCGTACATGCTAAAAAAAATATTACCATTCGTAAATAAAATGTTTTTATTTTTTTTTATATTAAAATATTCACTAAAAATCGTAAATTGATACGTTAAAGAAACACTCTGTACACGCGTACTTGAAGGACAGCAATGTCGGAATTTATTTAATTAAATAAATTAGAATTAATTAAATAAATAGAGTATCAATTTACGATTTTAAGTGAATATTTTAATATAAAAAAAAATAAGAACATTTTATTTTCGAATGGTAATATTTTTTTTAGCTTGTATGGATGCTATACTATTGCGGGTTAACGGGAACGCCCTCTGTTAGTTAACATACTGTATACTTATGTACTCTATAAAATTCAATTTAGTTACATTTTTTCTGTTTTAGGACGCCAGTCAAGCACGGCAGTCACAAATAAGAACAGGGGGTGGGTCACCTGCACCTCCTGTAAAGCAGGAAACAGAGTATATACAAACTGTAATGCCCGTCGTATCAATGGATGGACTACCAAGTATTATTGATGAGGACTATATTGAAAATCAAGCTACTGTTTCAATTTTAAAAGATTCTCAAGAAGTAAGTAAGTATAACATACACATACTTACCATATTTTACTCTGAGCAATCAATCAAAATATTTTATTTCACATAAATCTATGTAAGGGCATGTATGAAATGTCAGAAGCTAGGTGTACGGTTCCAATTGGTCGTCTTCTATGGAGAAGAGCTGGCAAAAAACTCCACGGTTACCTACTCTTTTCAAAATTTTATAATGTTTTTAAATTACAATAGGTATGGGTATACCTACTTACTTCCTGAATAGGCATGATAATAATCTACTTTAATTAACAATATGATGTATATTTCTGTAGGTTTACAATCTAAACCCACGGTTAGAAATTAGCAATGTCCAAGCCGAAGAACATGAAGAAACAATGAATCCCAATGAAAATGTAAGATCAGTTGTTTATTTTACTAAAATAAATTATTGGTTTAGAAAAATGAATTAAACAACACAATCAAATATCATTTTATTTGATTTACAGATCATTCACACTGTTTCGGAGACAGATATGTTAGCTGAAAATGTGTTTGAGTCAAAATCACCAGCGGCGTTACTAAGAAGAAGAACGCCTATATCAAAATCAGTTGGTAAGTAAAATGCAATAGTTATCTCAGCAGTTGTCATACTATTAAATAATTAAAGTATAATAACCTTTTTGGTAATAATATTTTCCAGCCATTTAAAGGGTTGAAACCTTTGGGCCGTGGGGTTCGAGTGCTCATGGCTTGTTCAATGAAATCTCTAAACGGCTAGTTAATACTTCCCGTGACCTAAGGGTGGGCTTTTACCTTGGCCAAAGGATAAGTATTGCTATAGAACGTGGCAATGCCGCCAGTCTCTTGGGTGGGTGGTTACATTACATACATACATACATTACCAATGGATAGCGATGCGGAGGAATATTAATTTCAATGCAATATTTTAGTTTTTTAATAGTTTTACTTAGGTTAGGATATTATACTATTATTTTAATAGCTTGTACAGTTTATTTAGTATTAGGAGTGTGTACAGATTTAAAGAATAACTTCTTCATGTTTTCTACAGGTATTAATAAAAGTTCTCAGAATTACTCTGAGACCAAAAGGTATGCAGATCTTAAGTTTGAAATACTTACGAAAACCAGGGAAGATGAAGAACATATATACAAGTTACGAATTAAACATATGGAAGAAAAAAGAAAAGAGGAAAGAGAGATATATGAGCTACAGAAAAAGAAACTTAATTTAGAAATAAGTTTATTAGAAAATAAATGAGAAAATAAGTAAGTGAACAAATGACTTTTAATACCAATCACCTGACATGCGGTTAATCAATTGTTATACAATAACCTTCACCACATAAGTTTAAGTTTTTTTTGGGGTTCTGTACCTCAAAATCAAAAAAACGGAACCCTTATAGGATCACTTTGTTGTCCGTCAGTAACTATTATAGTATTAATTAAACTTTTAAAGGAAGAATTTCAATATACTTACTTGCCCCTTATTTATTACATGGGACTTAAACACAACTCGCGTAATAAAAAGAAATAAAAAAATGTTTATTTCTCACCACAATACAGTACCCGGCGATAAATATTGCACATCGACCTTTACCTTTTTTTGTATATCATACAAAGAATAAAAATAATTATCAAAAGAAGCAAATCATAATTGTTTTAACAGCTCCTAATAGATACCGGGACTGTTTGAATTTCGTGCGACAGAGATAACGCTCTACGAAGCCGTAATTAGCCGATTGTCTCTTTCCAAAGGTCGATGTGCAATATTTATCGCCGGGTACTGTACTGTGCACTAATAATTTAAAACAAGGTTTTATTACAACGGTCGTGAGACCCAAATCATGTTTATGATTGTTTACAGTACATTTTACAATTTTTAGACATATAATTTCGAAATACTTTTTGGGTGTACTAGACCCCGCCTAGCCTTTCGGAGGTTTAGGTTTCTTTCTTTGTATACGTACTATTTGTGCCATCATCAGACGAACATTCGCCGAATAAAGACGAATACAAAAAAAGATAATCCATAATGTATTACTGTTTGGCGCAGATTTTTGACAATTAAATGTCGTTAACCAATGTGTATGGCACCGCTTACTGCAATCGTTATATTTTAACAGACGTCAAGGCCATAATTTTGCGAAACAACGCTTTTTTTGGTTTGACGATAGTTAGCGCCATTTTTTACGTATACGCGTACGTCAAGTGGACGTGAAACAACCCGCCCTAATTTGTTTTGAATGTTTTCTGCAGCCTTCATTAGTGCTTGACCCTTATAAACAAAAAAAAAATCACAAGAAGCTGTACTTCTGAATACTGTATCACAATACCTGACATTCTTCAACGCCTTCTCCAATTCTTCCTTCATACTCTGGTTCTCTTGCATCACCTTGGTGCATTTATCTTCGACTGCCTTCAGTTGTTCAGTCATCTTGGTCACTTGTTCACCCTTGCGTTCCGACTCCATGCCATACTGGTGTTTTAGCTCTTCTAGTAACCTGGGCAAAAGAGAAGCAGACTTTCAAGGGGCATTTCTTTTTTAATTTTCTACTTTTTGCTATATAACGTGATAGTATTCAGACTACTACAGTGACCACGGAGGAGCCTGTGGCTAAATAATAACAGCCGCACAGGTCGATCGATCAGGTTAAGCTACGCTTGTCGCGATTGGTCTGTGGATGGGTGACCATTTTTACATACCGAGACCCTTTCGTGCCTCGGAAAGCACGTTGAGCCGTTGGTCCCGGCTCTCATTCGTGGATCCTTGACAGTCGTTACGGGTAGTCAGAAGCCCGAAAGTCTGACAACCAGTCTTACCAAGGGGTATCGTATTACCCAGTAACTGGGTTGTGGAGATCAGATAGGCAGTCGCTCCATGTAAAGTACTGGTATTCAGTTAGACTGGAAGTCGACCCCAACATAGTTGGAAAAAGGTTAGGCAGATGATTATTCAGATTACCATAGTCTAGCTACCATAAAGTCAGTTAGCACCGGTGTTTTCGCGGGCAATCATGGAAAATGGTAAATTGAAAGAGGTTTACATATCAAAATGGTGGGAATGCTAAGTAAGGTTTATTCCTTTTAATTTGAGATTTAAAGTAATTTTCGGTGGTTCTGATACCAGAAAAAATATTCGAGATGGCAACTATGAAAACATGCGAATTTTTCGACATGCGTGTCGGCGTCATTTTCATGGTTGTTCAAAATGTGATCAACCCAAAAAAAAAAAACGGGTAACGTAAAATTTTGTTATCTTTCGGCATGAGTGTCATAATTTTTCATCGAATGCATAGCAAAAGTGCGCAGTGCTGCACACCCTCGCCCTATTTCAAGTTAAACGAATATCAACTTTATTTCAATGACGATTAAGATGATTTCAGAATGACTAGCACTATTGAAAAAGTTATAAAAGTGTTTCAAACTGTAGCGTAAACTGAACTTTATTGTGTAGGAATTAAAGTAATTTTTCCATTAATTCATATTTGTTTACATTTTTGGAAAATCAATCGCGAACGCAGTTTAGATAAAAACCCACCTTTTACAATGGTCCAGTCGTCGTTCATGCATGTCTGCGGGCACAGTGCGCGCGCGCATGGCATCTAGTTGCGCTAGTTTGTTCTCCGCTATCTCTAAAGTGTTCTTCACTGTGAAGTACTCGCGGTGGACTGTTTCGTAGTCTCGCATCATTGATGATACTGGAATCAGAAAATTTTGATTTACATTTCAATCTGATAATATTATCAAGTTTTGGGAACACATACTCAGGACTAAGTTCAAATTCCATTACAAGAGAATTTTTTTTACAGGACTATTTATTAAAAACTGGCGAAGTGCGAGTCGGACTCGCACACGAAGGGTTTCGTACCATAAGGCAAAAACGCCGAAAAATACACGTTTTTTTGTATGGGAGCCCCTTTAAATATTTATTTTATTCTGTTTTTAGTAATTGTTGTTATAGCGGCAACAGCAATACATCATCTGTGAAAATTTCAACTGTCTAGCTATCATGGTTCATGAGATACAGCCTGGTGACAGACGGACAGTGGAGTCTTAGTAATAGGGTCCCGTTTTTACCCATTGGGTACGGAACCCTAAAAACGGTCAATCAATAATCAACTTAGACTATATAACGCTAAAGTAGACAGTTGATTAAATGGCAATACATGTAAATTAGCTACACTACCAATTCTCAATTTGGAGACACTCACTGTGATCACGAATCTTCGAATCGTGGTGATTAGCACACCGATTAAAGGGGGATTGAAGATTTTTAAATGACCTACTGTCGCGCCATTATTTTTTTTTTTCAAAATGGCGTCCACGCATGAAACCTATACAAATATTAAATCGATAGCCTTACATCAATACAAACTGAAAACATGATAGGACCAAATCCCGTAAAGCGTCATGTTTCCGAGATATTAACGCTCAAAGTTCATCACGTGACATCCATATTTTTTTGAACTTGCGTACATCTTGTTGCTTATATGTTTGAAACAATCACTCTGAATGTTTAAAGTATACCACGAAACTTCAAAGCCCTTTAGATTAGACCATATTTACAGGACATTCTTGATTCAAATCAAATAAAATATTACTTACTCTTATCTTCATACAACTCATAAACCTCCTTCAACTTAGACTCCGCCCTCTCTGCTCTCTCCACAAGCGTAGCTTTCTCAATACCCGCCGTCTCTTTCTCAACCACTAGCTTCTTATAGCTCTGTCTCACTCCCACCAACTCTTCTTCTATACTCTTCACTTTGTCCGTTAGTGTTTTGTTTTCGCTAACGATTTGTTTAGACTTTTTGTTTATTGCTTCGAATTGTTTTTCATAGTCTAGTATTAGGGTTTCTTTTTCTTGGAGATTTTCTTGGTATGCGTCGAAGAGCGGGGCTGTGGATGCGATGAAATATGTTTTAAATAATTTGTAGAGAAAAAGGAAATAATGAAGTCAAAGCATTTACAATACCCGGCGATAAATATTGCACATCGACCTTTGGAAAGAGACAATCGGCTAATTTCGGCTTCGTAGAGCGTTATCTCTGTCGCACGAAATACAAACAGTCCGGTATCTATTAGGAGCTGTTAAAACAATAAAATTATGATTTGCTTCTTTTGATAATTATTTTTATTCTTTGTATAAAATACAAAAAAAGGTAAAGGTCGATGTGCAATATTTATCGCCGGGTACTGTATGTCAATTAGATCATTTACATACAATTTTAAATATTCGAGGAGTCGGTCAGTTAGTCAGAAAATTGAAGCTAGTTGCCCATTCAACGTAGATCTCTATTAAATGATATTTATATATACACCATGTTCTTCACGTTATCCATAAACTATAGCTTTTACAAATTAAATCTAACACAGAAATTAGTACTTAAGAAGGCTTCGTTACAAAGATATTTGTAATTTCATTTAATGAAATTTAATTGAGCTATGCAGTAAGAAAGGGTCCCAACTTAGCTTTGACAAGTTTCAGTCCGCCAAATCTTATGAATGAAAATACGTCGTTGCCAATTTGGATAAAGAGGCATGCATATATCGGGTGATTTACGTCAAGGTATTTAGTTTGTATGAAAATTAACAAAAAAAATGAATTCATTAATGTGTCCATAATGAAAAATGCTTATTTCCATGGTCTGAACTGATCTGGTCGAAGTCTATGTACAGACGCCAGCACATCAAGCTACTACAATCTGTCAAATTTCTTTAATAGATTTTCAACTTTATCGCTAAAGCATAAGGTTCAATGTTGATTGGGAAAATTTGACATTTTAGGGTAGCTTGATGTGCTGGCGTCTGTACATCGTCCGGAACACGGTGTATAAACAGCATACAATAAAGTCGGTTTTCATGTGTGTGGACAATATTTGAAAAAATAAAGCATTGAAATGGTTCATACCTAGTGCTTGTGCGCTGAGTAGTCCTGAAAGATCCACTGTTCTGCCAGTGTATGGTGTTTCTTCAGGTCCAACCTTAGACTGTCCGTCATCAGTGTTCAATGTTTCTGGAAAAGAAAACATGGTAGGTATTTCATTAAAATACTTTGAAATATGTATATTTTTGTCCAGCTGTACCCGTGACTTCGTTCGCATGGATGTCCGAAAACAAAAAAGTATAACAAATAAAGTATAAGATAATAAGCAAGTTACTCCTTATTACATCAGCTATCTGCCAGTTAAGGTCACGTCAAAATCGGTCCAGCCGTTTCAGAGATTAACCGGAACAAACAGACAGACAAAAAAATTATACTTTCATATACATTTAGTAAAAAGGATTTATTTTGACATTACAAACGGATCACAATTTTATTTATTTGTATGATAGACGCCGGCACATCAAGCTACTACAATCTGTCAAATTTCTTTAATAGATTTTCAACTTTATCGCTTAAAGCTTAAGTTTCAAAGTTGATTGGGAATATTTGACAGTTTCGGGTAGCTTGAGGTGCTAGTGCCTGTACCTATATGCGGGACGGGACGAGCTGAAGAAAACAAACGACCAGTGGTCCACTTTAGCTCTGGAACGAAAGAACTGGAAGTCATGAGGGAGAGGCGTTTGCTCAGCAGTTGAATGATGCAGGCTAACAGTAACAGTATAGTATAGATTGCACAGTACAAAGAACATTTTATTTTTACCCATTGTATTAGAAAAATAAATCGATGCCTTAGAGTGAAAACCTCGTAAGTGTAAAAGAAGTAAGTTGTCGGGAGGGAGAAAGAACTGCGTGCTGTAAAATTTTTGGACGGCGTCTTTTATGTCTTTTTTAACCGACTTCAAAAAAAGAGGTTCTGGATTCTTATTAATTAATATGGAAATTTAACCCGCTTTAATATCCAGAACTGTTCGATACTGTAAGATTATCCGAAATGCATAAAATGCTGCTTACATTCCCGAGGTTTTCACTCTAAGGCGACGAAATTGTTCTGCGTATACTTAGAAGTTAAACTGGGCGTATCATGCGTCTTAAAACGGAAATTTTGTTTAAGTTCGAAGCAGGAACACTTGCTTTGAACTCAAACCTTTCTATTCTAAACTGTATTCTATTGTCTATTAAATAACCAATATGTCCTGTGAAGGTGGGAGAAAAATCTAAAGCGTTTCCACCTTTTAAATCTACGAGTGTGTGTATGTGTGTGTGTTTTTGTTTGTGTGTGTGGGGGTGTGTTTGTGTGTGTGTGTGTGTGTCTACCTTTATACCCCAAGCTGGTTGTGAGGAGAGAATCCAGTGCGTCGCCCGGCTTGAACGCAGGGTCGGGTTTATCTCCCGCCATTGTCTGTATTTTGGTGCGTAGGCGTTCTTGATAGCGAGATAGTTGGACGTTCAGCCTGGAATTGAATTGTTGTTCTTCATTATAGTTCATGAAATAATGAGTTGCCTCAAATGGAAAAAAACACCTGCAGCATAAAGATTTCTAGACAAGTTTTTTATTGGATATGTATATGCTTATCTATTAGATTACTGAAGATCTTTACTCTAATGAACTATATCGTTTTCGTTTTACTTTTTAAGATTTTTATAAAGTTGATATAGAGTTTCAAACAGTAATCGATTCATATAAAGCTAGCCATAATAAGACAGAGAGAGAGTGAGTGTGTCACTCACACGTGAGTGGGTCTTCTCGGGTTAGAAAGTCTATATTTATCAGGGACTTGATTCAAAGAACTGTCAAAATGTTTTGTTCTTTTTTACCTTGCCCAGACTATTTATGTATATGCAGGTTCCCATTAAAATGGATGGATAAATTTTAACACAACGCTCAGTACGTCTAACCAAAGACATCCAAATAAAAAAAAACACTGATTAAAATTATTATAATATTTTGACCTAAAATAATAAATTGCCGGCCATATTAGTGTATTTTCGTTAGCTGATAATTTTTCTTGTAACTATTGAGTTTTTTTATTATATTTTTATACCATCGTCCTTATTTTGATGGTCTGAATGATTTCTAAAAGTTTGTCCATCTATTTTAATGGGACCTTATGTATGTACTTTATTGTACACTAGAAAATACATAACAAAAAAATAAATATAACACTACAAAACATACAACGTGCGGCCTTATCGCTTTCTGCGATCTCTTCCAGGCAACCTTGTAATGGACGGTAATACAGACCAGACTATGCAGAGATTTCTGGGACGAAATGGATTCCTCAGAAAACTGAAGAAGAAGTATTAAGACTGAACGCTAACAATAATAATTACCTGTACAAAACATCCTTGAGCGCCTGCATGTCCTTCTGTAGCCGCGAGTTGTGTTCCCGCGCCTGGTTGAGTATGATCTGTCGACTGCTGCAACTCATACATACTTCTACAAGCGGTATTGCTGACGACTCGTGATCTGTCAAATTATAATCATAGAATTATTTAAAAGATATTTTTTTAAATGGTACACTCAAGCTGAGTGTAAATTGTGGTGTAGCCACAAGCATGGGTTGAGATGTCTACGGTGCGACAGACCGATTACCTTAAGAAACCCACCTAGGAACACTATTCCTCTGTTCATTTTGGGTTTAAGGAGGCGTCAAGAAGTATGCGAGGTCTGAATTATTTTGCGATTGTTTTTTATTTATTACTTTTATCCATTTGTCGCGCAAAACGGTGCGTAGTGAATTAAACTGTCTATCGCCTGACACAACTGGCGCGCAAAATTTCACCAATTTATTGATGTTTGCAGACTTGATCGCCCAATGTCATTTGTCTGCAACCCCCTTTATCAAGACTGTATACTCCAGTATGTTTCCAAAAGAAGCTGACCCAAAAGTCAAAGATAAAGTTTCTTACCTCTATCAGGCAACTCGAACTGCTTAACCTTCTCCTGCAGCACTCTGCTCTTCTCCCTCTCTTCTTTAATTACCTTCTTACACTCTTCTGCATACTTCACAAGAGTTTCGTGCTGACTTCTGAGCTGGTCATTCTCTTCAGCAAAGAGTTGGTTATATTCTAGCACTGATTTCAGTTTCTCTTTTAATTTGGCAATTTGGGAGTCTCTTTCTGATAGCTGTGGATGAGAAATATAATCATTATATTATATATTAATTGAATAAATACCATGATAACAAAATGTTACTGACTGACTGTTCTGACTCGTTTCGGAGAATTTCTTTATTTGCATAAGAAACATGCCATGCCGGCCATGTCACTTATCTATTTATCAGTATTTATTTACCATAGGCATATCAAACTCCATACAGGACTGGCATGTGTCCACCGAGATATCATGCTCAGACCACAGATGGATCCGTTATACCATTAACTTCAACCTAACCAAACCACAGCCAAGAAGGGTTCCGCGCAATACGGACCAAGTCAGATTCACTAAACTCGTCGAAGCTGAACTTGGTAGATTACCCGCCCTTCCGGCTGAAATACCAGTAACCAACTTAGACGAACATGTAAACAACATCACACACATACTTCTATCTAGCTATGAACAGTCTTGTCCCCTCACGGTACCTAGACAGGGAGCTCGCCATTCCTGGTGGAGTCCTGAACTGGAAAGACACCGGCACAAGCTGAGAAGACTGTTCAACAGAGCTAGGAACACACGGTCGCCAGTAGATTGGGACCGATATATAACAGCTCGTAAAATATATAAAAAACTGATACGCCTCAGAGGTAGGAATAGTTGGAGGCGTTTCTGTACCAACATTGAAAGTAACAACCAGGCAATGAGGGTCAAAACCTGTCTTGCCCAAGAGACTAACCACTCAATAGGATGCCTAAAAAAACCAGATAACACATACACAACAAACGACGCTGAAACAAGTGAACTACTCCTAACCACCCACTTCCCAGGATGCCAGATTGCCGCCCAGCAAAGCTGGGAACTACATAGGGATAGGGCCACAAACAGCCTAGATTGGGAAGTGGCGTTGGAAGTAATTGATAAAGACAAATTAACATGGGCAATCAACACCTTCCTACCTTTCAAGGCAGCAGGACTGGACGGTATTTTCCCGGCTCTGCTCAGGTGGAGTCAAGATGCACTGGCCGACTACCTCGTTAGGGTGTTCCGAGCCTGCCTGGCCCACCGCTACATTCCCTTGAAATGGCGGGAAGTAAAAATAATATTTATACCGAAACCAGGTAGGGGCGACTACACCCAGCCCAAATCTTTTAGACCTATAAGCCTTTCTTCGTTCTTCTTGAAGACACTGGAGAGGCTGGGGGATAGGAAGATCAGATCCCAGGTTTCGGTACAAAGACCTCTACATCCTAATCAACACGCCTACTGTGCAGGCAAATCAACTGAATCAGCACTTCATAGCGTAGTCTCACGCATAGGTAATGCTCTAAAAGCCAAAAACCCAACCCTAGGCGCCTTCATTGATATAGAAGGTGCTTTCGACAAAACTAACTTCGTCAGTATCGAACAGGCACTTGCCACACACGGTGTTGCACGAACACTCATAGAATGGATTAATAACATGTTAAAATACCGAGCTATTCAATTCACCGTGAACACCACCACACGAGGTATCGTGAGTAGAGGCTGCCCACAAGGTGGGGTGCTGTCACCACTGCTGTGGAATTTAGTCGTTAATGAGCTTATCTCAGAGCTCAACGCCAGCAGTCTGTACTCAGTGGGATACGCGGATGACATAGCAATTCTGATTTCGGGTAAATTTGAGGGCATCTTATGTGATCTCATGAGAAAGGCCTTCAAAATAGTCGAGAGTTGGTGCACGAAGCACGAGCTATCGGTTAACCCCTCGAAGTCAGAACTAATAATGTTCACCAACAAGAGAATTCTTGGACCTCATAGGCTCCCAAAACTTTTCAACACAGAACTAACATTGAAAGACGAAGTCAAGTACTTGGGGGTGATTCTAGATAGCAAACTGCTCTGGAACAAGCATCTTGACTACAAACTTAATAAAAGCACAATTGCACTCTACCAATGCAAAAAAATGTTAGGGAAATCATGGGGGCTCTCTCCGAAGATTACTCTGTGGATTTACAAAGCGCTGATCAGGCCAATGTTGGCTTATGGCGCTCTGGTTTGGTGGACGAGGACAGAACTCTCGACCACCATTACCAGACTACAACGCTTCCAACGACTGGCCTGCTCAGCTACCACTGGCTGCATGAAAACCACCCCAACAGCAGCCATGGAGATAGCCCTCCAATTAACTCCCCTTGACCTGTACATACAGCAGGAAGCGGCGCTAGCCGCCATCAGGCTGATGCATCTGGGCATATGGGGCAAAAACATTACCAGTCCACACGCTAAAATCCTGGACCGGGCGATTGAGTACCAGCCTCTCATCGCTGCCCCGTGTGACAGAACACCAAACCAACCGATGTTCAACAAAAACTATATTATACAAACAATTCAGGAAGAAAGGGATCAGTCAGGAGTCAATGAAGTGCGCATCTATACAGACGGCTCTAAAACACAAAACGGTTCAGGTGCTGGCGTACACTCCCTTGACCTCAATATTAACTTTCACATACCACTAGGCACACATAGTTCGATCTTTCAATGCGAATGTGTTGCCTTAACACAAGCTGCAACAGCAGTAAAGCGCTTAGGCATCCGGAACTATGGCATTAAATTCCTATCCGACAGCCTATCTGTGCTCAAAGCTTTAGCAAGCAAACAAACTAACAATAAGCTAATTTTTGAGTGCCATCTAGCTCTGGAGAGTCTATCGACGTCTAATCGTATTACTCTCCAGTGGATCAAGGGGCACAGTGAATCTCTGGGCAATGATGCTGCAGATGAACTTGCGAAGAGAGGCTCTGACATGAGGGTGCTAGGCCCGTACCCACTTCTCCCTTTGCCTTTCTCACAATTTCGTGCGTGGATTCGCCAAAGATCGACCGAACTCCATAACAACAGATGGTCACGGGCAACAGACTGTAGACAGTCAAAATTGGCTCTACCAATAATAAACCCGCGATTAACCAAAAAACTTCTCAACCTGAGTAGGAATAACCTCAGAATAATAATAGGTACAATTACGGGCCACAACCTCCTTAACAAACATCTTTTCAACATAGGCGTCACGGACAGCCCCCTCTGCAGGGGCTGCCTTGATGCCGAGGAATCAGCCGCCCACGTCATCCTGGATTGCGAGGCCGTGGCTTCTCAACGTGAAGAAATCCTCGGAACAATGAGGTCGCTCCGCGAAGCCTGTGAAGCTCCCAGGAAGCTTCTGTGCTTCTGGGCGGAGCTAGGCTGGCTCTGTTAGCCAGAATCCCCACGCACAACGGACCGAATGAGAGTCTAAGTGCGGAAAAGGGAGTCCTATCATCATCATCATCATCAGTATTTATTTATTTATTGTTTAGTTTTGCAATGTTACTCAATATCACGCTTTTTATACATAGGTACCTATTCGTTACTGTTTTATGTGACACTAATTTATTTTTATTTATTTATTCAATTATGCATACACATTACACACATCACGATGCAGTATAAAACTGATTTACATCTGTCACCTCACACACCAGGTCCAGTTGAAAACCAGCGTCAGGCACCAGTTGTCTGGCATTTTTGCTGAACTGGGCCTTTTTGGCGCAGCCGTGAGGCACACTTTCCTGCTAATTTCTTACATCGGACTTTGCACTTTTTATTTTTATCTTATTTTTTTCCTGATGTACGACTATAATTATCTAACTATCTGGTGTATAGTGTGTCTCTTAGTCTGTGCTAAATAAATGTATTTTCTTTCTTTCTTTCAAAATCTTGACAATTTGGTGACAAGAGAGAGCAGGGAAAAATTCCTGTGGCGCAATGGGTTAATACTATTTAACCACTTCACAATCAGAACCGAAGAGGATGCCATTCAAAAGACAAGGGTGCAGTAGCGAAGGGTCAATTTTTGTAAGAGGTAAGCCGGAGTAGATATCTTTAATATGATTATATTATTTGTCTATAGAATACTGACTGCCATTTTTCAAATAGAAAATTAATTTTTCAAAGGGAAGCCAAAAAAACTCACAGGTCATGGTCTCTTTAGACATTTATACTATAACTACATAACCCATTACCTGCAAAACATTGTCCTCACATCTCTCCATCAATGAATTGATAAGCTGTTCATATTTCTTGGTGAGTTTCCTCTTTTGTTCCTTGAGTAGTGACTTGCTTTCCTTAGTAGATCTGGGAGAGGAAACCGCTATGGCTTGGATGGTCCGCTTTCTTGGAGGCTTTGCTGGTTTCTCCCCTAGAATATGCAAAAAGAGATATTTTTTTATAAATAATAATGGGAGGATCTTGTATCTGTTTTTATTTAGATTTCTTTTTAAAGGCGAAAGTTCATAATATCGGCCTATAATAAATGTGGTAAGGCAGGGTTAAGGCATCCTGAGACAAAAAAGAACATTCTTCTTCTTGAGATTCCATCCTTAGAAGGCAAAAAAAAATCACATTGTTAATTATTTTGTATAAGCCCAGAATTCAGCAACATAATAATTATTTATTTAGGTACAGATGCCAGCACATCAAGCTGCTACAATCTGTCAAATTTATTTAAAAGATTTTCAACTTTATCGCTAAAGCATAAGGTTCAAAGTGGGTTGAGAAAATTTGACAGTTTCGGGTAGGTTGATATGCTGGCATCTGTACATAAAGCTTTTGTAGTACACAAGTGACCTGACTTACAAAGCATGCATTATTAATTACAAGGTGTAGGTATTATTAACCTCCTAGCTACCTCCTAGGTAGATCACTGAGTAATCTGTACTTAGGAGCTTTGACATCCAATTTGAGTAACACGATAAAAATAAATAAGCATTAATCACCATGCAGTTTGTGAAAAGACTAGTATAAATACACATTAACTAATCAAAGACATAAATAATCTTACCAATGACATCTCTAGGATCCTCATACATGGGATTGTCATCAACAAAACCTCTATTCTCCTCAATCCTAGACTCTGTTTTCCTCGCAACAATATCCAATATATCCTGACGCATGCTTGCTCTCCGCAACGGTGCCGATATATTAAACACTTTGTGTTTCTGCGTAAACTGCCCTGTGAATGTTAGCTTCTCTGGTGAGGAGCATTTCTTTGATACTCTTCCGTAGTTTGTTTGCTGGAAATATATGAGTTTGAACCATTTAGTTTCCTTCACAAATTATTAATATGAAACTACTGTAAAACCAATGGCAACTATTACAAATCTATATATGTATAATAAAACAAAGTCTATAACTCAAGAACAGCTGGACCAATTTTTATGATCTTTGATTTGTTGGATTTGTCTCTGCCCCGAATAACAGAAAAACTATTGAAACATGGGAAAAATTCACGAAAAAAAAATGTTGTTAATTAATTTTCTCATACATTCGCGTTCTTATTAATTCTGAGATGGTCAGCTAGTTCAAATATAAAAATCTTTCTCTAATTTAATGATTATGATAAATTAAATACATTGTGGATTGGATAAAATGACTATTAAAACGAATAATACCTTTGGAATATGCTCATCCATAGTCAACTTTCCCGTTCACAATCCTCAATCTTAGCCATTTTATTTACTTTTTTACGTGAATATCAAAAGACAAAGGAAAGGATCTTCAGTCTCAAGTTATACCTCTGTGTAGAAGATGAGTATGACACAAAGACAATGCTCTAAAGTAGGTCACTAAAGCGGCTCAATAAAATTCAGGACAAAATAAAGCAATTTTCTCCCATTTATTGACAAAACTTCGATTAAAGTTTTGGCGAACATTTTCATTCTCACCCACGGACTTGTTATCATCCAGCGACGAATATTTAACCACTGAAATACACTTTTAGCACGTATTTACACATTTTTCAATTATTTTAACAGTTTTAATACTTATAAATCTTTATTGGTAAGATAGAAGTTTTGATTTCAAAATGTAAACATTGCGGCAGTTTGACAGATTTGTTGTCATGGTGACCAAGGTGTGACCAGCCCTACATTAGGTAATTTATCTAGATTGTTATTTTTCTGATATTTCTCTATTTATAATCCCCAAAGAAGTGGTGTACCTATAGTAACACCCACATTTCGTCAATTATAATTAAGTCTCATGTAATAGGTGGCAAGCCCTAAGGTATTTTAATATTCTGGTAGCCCAGAATATTAGAATACCTTTACCTACTGTGGTGAGGTACTGAGGAACCTAAATCATATCCATATACTGGTGACTTTTTTACCGCTTGAAATTTCTACAAGGTGTTCTACCCATGAATACGAACAACTTTCACTATGGGACCATTGGGACCAACTCAAAAATCACGAAAAAAAAATTAACTGTTTAATATAAAAGTTCAATACCTACTAGACCAAACTAGATTTCAGAGTTGGTCCCATAGTGAAACTTGTTCATATTCATAGGTACCTAGAATATCCTGTAAAAATTTTGAGACTGTAAAAAACATTATCCAGTACCTATACAATTATGGGGTATAGCATAGATAGAGGATATCATAGCATAGCTGTATCCTGTATCATAACATAAGGCAGACTAATAAATTACAACACTAGATGATCTAGAATCATGAAAGTACTTCTTCTTCTTTGGCAAAAAGCTCAAATATTTATTTTGAATCGGTATATGTTTTCGTCGCCCATTTCAACGTGTTTAATAATTTTTCGTAACATTTTCCCGAGTTCAAAATAAATAAAGTAGTCATAAATTAAGTACTCATGTCGGCAACATTAGTATAAGTCTGAAAAAGATTTAAAATAGAATTCTGTTTTCTGCCATCTATTAAAAATACTATTCCAAAGACCAACTTTAATTAAAATGGATAGATGGCAGTGAAAGCATCGTAAACAATGACTATGCTGCAAAATACAAAAGTATCGAATGTCATGGGAAAACCAGGCAAAGAAAGAGGAACATTTATTTAGTCGGGTAATATTTAAAGTGAGCAACTGAGCATGCGTGAAAACAGCTGAGCGATACCAGCGCAGTGAGTGAAGCGGCAGTTGAAAGAACTAAGCAGTCGCATCATGTCTGCCTGCCGGTTCGGTGTATGATGCTTTGGCGGCTTTGATAACCTCTAAACAGTTTGTTGTTACTCCGTCCTGTGAACCGGGGTTTCTTTATAATCGATTTTGCATTTGTTTTAGTAACTGCTTAGTTATTATTGTTTAAGTGTTGCATAATAGTGAATTAACTAGGTTTCATTCGGTCGTCGGATACGCACTTGCTGTCGTATCCTTGCTAACGTTTATCGATTTTCATTTTACAATGAACGTAACGATTTGTTTACTTGTTATTTGCTCGTAATATTGTGTATATTATGTTCGTTATGTGCATAATTCGACGATAGTGTTGTGAATTGTGATCGATTCAAGTATGTGCGAAAGTTCGCGCGAGACTTTGTGTTTTGGATGACAGAAAAATGGAATTTGAGAACGATTTCAGCTTGAAAGAATGGGCGAAGGACAAACCTTTGTCCATTCTGCAGTTGGACCCGGCCGACCGTGCAGTTCTGAGGATAGCAGGTTGGTCTCCTCCCCCTAGTTAGGCTACCACACCAGGATTCATGTCACATAGTAACGTTATTTAATTTACTTTTTAATCATTGTTTTTTCGTATAATCGGGTCATGTTATCGTCCACAGCGATAATGACGACAGCTAAGATTAATGTTTGCATTATGAACTCGATAAAATGTGTGTTACCTCCTATTACACTATCTGTTTACTTTCGCGTCAACGTTTCAGAGCGCCTAGCTCAACTTCTTATTTTTTTTTCGCGTGATCACGGCTTCTAACGGCCTCGCATACCTAGGTTTTCACTTTCGACCGATTGTAGTTTGTTTTTCGTGTTTGTTTTATATTTTTCATTAAACAAACAACGTTATCGCATGCCGGTTTTTACCTAACGATAAATGTATAGCTATCTACGACGGAGAATCCCCGTTCGTGTAACTTTCCCATGGCAATCATGGCATAGAGTAATAAAGTTATGGTATTATTTTTATTATGCCAACGGCGCTGCCAACTGCAGAGATTCCCATGAGTACAACATGATTTTGTTTTTCTTTTGTTATATTTTGTCATCGTAGGTAGTTTAGCTAACTTAGCAAAGTATTATGCGAGTTTACCTTTGGATTGTGATAATCTAAGTACATACTTGTTAGTTATCTACTTTATCATATACTTACGTACGTCGTCCATACATCTGTGTGTCACACCCGGAAATAGAAAGGGGACACTCTAACCGATAGGTACGGACTAGCGCGGGATGTTATGCTGGGTCTGCTAAAGCCTAGTCTACACAATACAATTTGTTAACTTCATGAATTCACAGACTACTACTAGACGCTGCTATACCCTAACAATGCTATCTCCGATTAGGTACCTAAGTACTTACGTATGTAGGTATTTAACAGACTTCCATCTGGTTGCCTCACAAGTCACATCACACGTCGGTAGGTTCTTTGTCTAGACAAAAAGACTAAGTAGGTAGGTACCATAAATGCATTGTCACTATTGTCAGCCATATTTATAGATCCACTTGACTAATTAAATTAATACCTACTTGGGTGTTATTATCTAGGTACTAATTCGCCTCATTATATCTGAAATACATACAATACTCTACTGTATGTATTTCAGATACTTTTCGTCAGATAGAATTACGTTAGCCTGAGCAACGTGGTGTTTTTACCGAAAAAGTGCACCATGCACCGAAAAAGCCTTTAAGGCTCCTTCAAACAGGCGCGACACGACACGCGACACAAAGGCACCGCAAGTCGCGCAACGAGCGGTGCCTTTGTGTCGCGCGCGATTCGAGTCGCGCGTCGCGTCTGTTTGCAGGAGCCTTTACGAGTGACGATAATTAAACCTTCAGCGTCTCATGGCAGGTAGCTCCATCGCTAGCCTTGCTGACTGGCATAACTTCTTAGTTTCTTAAATTCCTACTACTGAATAGACTACGAAGTTATGTTCATATACTTACCTACTTACTTGGTTCGAGAGCCGTAATAGTGCTTAAGAACTTCTAACTTCTCATTTCGTGGAAAGGAAACCAACCAGTAGAAAATTGTATTGACATTCAAAACAAAACAAACTACCTACATTACCTAGGTACTATCATTTTTATCAATACCAAAAGAAAAGGACAAACTACCTATTCAATGTGCCATCACATGACAGCTGTCAAACTTCAGCTGAATCGTTTGAGGATCCGAAGATACATCAATGTGAAGTTAGCCGTTAGCACACACGACACAATTCAAGGCTAGTTTCCATTCTTGTTTTGATCGCATAGTTAATAGCACCTTAAACCCTCGTTACGAAACAGCTGCCTGCTAGTGCTAATTACCAACCTATTAAGGGGCCCTGTATTTGCCCACAGAACACGTAGCCCATCTCATACACGGCTTAATTAAACGAAGGCATCCGGCATGTGCCTGTCAGCTCTATCCTAGTTTAATACCAGCATAAAATTTATTGCATACACGTTATCAATATGAACGGCGAACCCACTTAACCGTTACTTAATAGCATTGCATGTACTGGCAGGTGTTTGTTCACCATCGAAGAATAATAACTGAACCCTTAAGTTCCCTTTTCCGCATACCTGATAGTGCTGTTTCGTTTCGCTCATTAAAATTACGTCTTTCTTTCCCTTTCTCGCGATCGCCTGACTATTGTTACCACTGCTGTTACCGGACGCATTGCGCGTAGTGTTCTAAATTTAAATTCTCAAAAACTTACTGTAAAGGTCATAGACAAAGAAGTTTTCGGTTGTTTTGTGTGACAGTTGGCATTGCTGATGCCTGGCATGTGCACTGTGAAACTTTTTTCTACAAGAAACTGACATAAAACGGTACTGACTGAATGTAAACATAACGTATTCATATCAAAGCAAAAATTAAAGAAACAAGCAACCTTCAACCAAACAAATATACGACGTTGTATTTAGGTTTTGCACTCTTACCAGTTACTTTTAAAAGTAAAGCAGGCGAAAAAAACAATAGATACTCGAAGAAAGCCTTTAGTAATTAAAGCAAATCACGCTTAACACCTTTACTGATAACGCCAGCACGTGCGGTTTCTTTTAACACTAAGTTATCTTAACGAACTGTCAGATAACCCAATTTCTTGTTCCTTTTGTGTATTACATAGTTCTACAACAAAAAAAAAGAAAAGGCGCTAAAACTGTTACCGGCTTTTGTTTAACTAAGACGCGAAATCAAATTTAGAATCGATTAGCGATATTAAGTCATTTGAATCCAGAACAATCGCTTTTTTTATCAAAGAGTTTACTTTTTGGTGTTCGAACAATTTGAACTATTTTTTTTTTATTAGTATCAAGCAATCGGCTAACTTTCACCATTGTAGTCGATGTTTCATTCGAAAGGTGACAATCGATTCTACCAAGGTCCAATAAGAATAGCTCGGTATTTGCTCTTCTAATACTGAAGATCTCATTTGCATCGGTTTATTTTTAGTTTCTATTATATACCTATTACTTTTATTGCGATACACTTAATTATAAGATAGTCAAGCCATTCTCTATTTAGTAGTTTTGTTTCTTTTTCCGAATTTACGGGTCTGCGAGGTGCTGATAAGAGGAACAATATTTTCGCAATTATGTGTAAACTAGCTGTTGCCCGCGACTTCGTCTGCGGTCCAGGATGAAAAGTAGCCTATGTCCTTCTCCAGGTCATGGTCTACCCACGTGCCAAATTTCATCCAAATCCGTTCAACCGTTTTAGCGTGAAAACGTAACAAACTTACTTTCGCATTTAGCCCCGCAGTTACACCCGCATAAGTGTCTGTCGATCCCGTGGGAATATCGGGATAAAAACAGACAAAACTCGTACATGATTAGGGCGAGCCGTATGTATAATGAAGCCTCCCAGGAAGTTGACGATCTTTTTAATACATACTAGTGTGCCTAAATTAAAGAAGGCTCTTTGCAATCACTTCTTCGACAAATTAACATAGCCCTTGCATTATATACGAATATACAGTATACTAAAGTAACTCTGTCTGTTACCTAGTACATAGTTAATTGATATTCTATATGTGAAAACTTGTAATTGGCCATCATCATGTTAAAAACTTAGTAACTATTGTGTCAGATTAGCTGTAAGTTTTCCAAAAAAAATAAAATAAAACTATCCTATGTCCTTCCCCGGGACGCAATCTATCTCTCTGTCAAATTTTATCGAAATCCGTTCAGTGGTTTAGGTTAGGCGTGAAAAGGTAACTAACATACAGACAGACAGACAGAGTTACTTTCGAATTTATAAAATTAGTATGGATTAAATAAAAAATCGAGGGGTGTCGTTGGACACCCGGTTGGAACGAAGTCTCTTTCGCTTGCGCTTAAGTTTGCGCTTTGATGTCCCTGTCACCCTGTATACAGGATACAGGGTGACAGGGACATCAAAGCGCAAACTGAAACCACACACACACACACACACACGCACACACATGATTCTAGACAGATTCGCGCAGAAACTTTTCGTCTGTTAAGAAAAACAGCTGTATCATAGAAAAGTGCTGTAGCGGTAACTATAACGCGTCATGCTGATGTCACGCAAAATCCTGCATCGCGCAAGCGGAGTTTACTGCGCAACTAGCGTTGATACAACGGCCCGACATGAATTATTATTATTGCAGTTGCCCGCCAGACACAACACTCGTCTTGTCGGAGGATCCTCCCTTTTCTATAGAGTATGAGTGAATTTTACACCCTATTCCTCATAGCTCTATAGTGCAATACCTACGCGGTCAAAATGGATGGAACAGCAATTTTTTTTAAATAACTTATGAAAGCACAGAATCATATACTGATTCCATGGTGACAGGTCCGGCTTGAGCGTCGATGTCCCTGCAGGGGTGCTATTTTGTATTAAATAACAGGCACAATGAAATTCAGAGCACTTAAATTTTTTTTTTTTTAATACTGCGGACTCGCATCCCGCACTCCTATATCCCACTTCTTCCTAATTTCCAAGAGTCGGGAAATACCATTTAAAAAACTCTAACGTAACTGTCAGTCAGCAGAGGAACAACCAGGAAATATAATATGCAAGTAGGACCTACACTCTAATTCCGTAACACACTTTCACATTCTGAATGATTTTGGACGAAATTGCTTAAGTCCATTACTTCATATGATCGAAAAATTTGTCTGGTCAACAACGTTAATAACGCAATGAATTTGTTCAACTGTTAAAATGAAAGCCATTGCTAAGCTGTTAGTTTGTTACGCAATTAAGGCTCTTACAAACAGGCGCGACACGCGATATAATTGCGTGCGACACAAAGGCACCGCTCGTTGCGCGACTTGCGGTAACCTTTGTGTCGCGCCTGTTTGAAGGAGCCTTTACCCCGCCGGACATAGAAAGAATCCTTTCTTGATTTATTGCGTAAAAAATATTATAATAAAAAAACTTTTTTATAAAGTACTGAAAGAGAGAGGTCGGTTCTCGCAGTAAACTGCTTTAAAAAAATATTACTGTCGGAACTACAAAACAAAATTACTTTCATCCGATATTACTACAGTTAACAGTAACATTTATTACGGACAATACTCATGATTTCATGAAACTCGGATGTTTTTTATTCTGTGTGCAACAGTACAGTAAGTACAGTAGCCACTACTATTTTTGATACGGTCTACGCCGAAATACTTTCGATTTCCTTGCTACTGTTTTGTTTTGATTTCATTGCTTTTATAAGCCAGGTTTCATCTTAAAGTTTGTCCTACTCCTAATCGTGACTCGTTTAGTATCGATAAATCGATTCCGATTCATCAAATCGATACTATATTAAGGCTCCTGCAAACAGGCGCGAAGCGCGATGCGAATCGCGCGCGACACAAAGGCACCGCTCGTTGCCTTGCGGTGCCTTTGTGTTGCGTGTCGCGTCGCGCCTGTGTGTACGAGCCTTTACATTTAACAAATCCTCAGCGTTATTATAATAACTGTTGTTTCGCCTATTTAATGTGCTAGTACTTAATCGTTTCCATTAGAATTATCTCGCTTTAATAGATATCGACTGCCATTGAAGTAACTCGATTAAAGTGTCAACGATTACAGATTACGGGGCCAATAAGATAAATGGCTTATTAGTGTTAAGTGTTTTAGTTATCTCCCCCTTATAAGGACGCAGGCACGGTGGGGAATCCCTTACGTACCCACAAGAGTATTAAGGTTCGTACACACAGGCGCGACGCGACACGCGACACAAAGGCACCGCAAGTCGCGCAACGAGCGGTGCCTTTGTGCCGCGTGTCGCGTCGCGCCTGTGTGCACGAGCCTTTAAATGGTTTCACCCTAACAGCACCCTAATAGCGAAATTCAATTCAAGCCAATTTTTACTACGGATGGTGGAAGCCAATTAAAAATCGAGCCGAATGAATCCGAGCTACGTAATAAGCCCGCTTCACAGCTCTCCACAGCTGAAATAAATTTTGTATCTCTGGGATTGCACTGGTTCTGGGGAAAAGGCAGATGTATTCAGCTGTTCAGCTGTGTAAATATTACGTTGGGAGAAAGACGAATTAAGGTGACAGAAATAGTAGCGAGTTTGTGGATGTCATTTTTCTAAAACGTGGTGATTTTCTATATGTAGAGCGTGGTAATTTTGAAAGGTGTGATACAATGTGGTACATAGATAGTATTTGAAGGAACGCTAACTTAAAACTTGGAAATATTGTGACAAGGAATCCGCAATTTTTTTTTACGTGAGTAGATTTGGTAGTTGTGGTTAGTGCTTCTGGAAGTTTCCAAACTTGTAATATAATAGGCTCGGCCGCCATTTTGGATCATTAGATTTCTGCGTTCTTGTTATTCTTTGTTTTTAAAACAGCACAATTAAATTCTGTCTTACTTAAAAATCACTAGGTAATCTGCGTTCGCGATTTATTCGCAAAAAATGTAAACAAATATTAATTAATGGATAAATAACTTTAATTCCTACATAATAAAGTTCAGTTTAGGCTACAACTTCAAACATATTATATTAATATCTGTTTAACTTGAAATAGGGTGGGGGTGTGCAGCACTGCGCCCTTTTACTATAGGTACGGACCATGTACGGACATATTATGTACTTAAGTTAAATTTGACCACAGGTGTGGTACGACTAGTACGTAAATGGTATTTCATAAAAATAAATATTAAGGCTCCTTCAAACAGGCGCGACACGCAATAAAATCGCGCGTGACACAAAGGCACTGCAAGTCGCGCAACGAGCGGTGCCTTTGTGTCGCGCGCGATTATATCGCGTGTCGCGCCTGTTGGTAGGAGCCTTTATGGTTTTATCTGAATTTACTATCTTATATCATACATAGTGCAATTTCTTAATTATTTATGTAAATGTGGTGCAATCAACTTTTTTTAACCATTTTAATACACGTAGGAAAATACCAATCGTGTAAATAACGGGTAACCTAACACCAGTCGTGCAACTAATCAAAATCCAACGTAATTTCGCTCGAATTTATCTATTTAGTTCATCAGAAAAAATACTTCTAATACACATGGCACGACAATTAATGCCTTCCACAAAGAACGTGGGAAAGTCGTTTAATTTAAATAATAGCGTACATACAGGTTTCAGACCGGTTAGTTGTACAACTGTCGCAATTTAGGAAACTAATTAAAAAAAAACTGGTTGTTTTGCACAAATAAGTTTGAATGTGGAACTAAATTCATGCTCTCCTGTCATCAGAGAAGTTTTTAGTATGATTGTGGATGGCGATACGAATAGGGAGAAGACCAAAGAAACGATGGATAGGTTTAGTGATAGGTGATATATTATGTATAGTAAGGGAGTGACTACCGAGATGACGATTAAAGGCTTGCACACACAGGCGCGACGCGACACAAAGGCACCGCTCGTTGCGCGACTTGCGGTGCCTTTGTGTCTTTTTTTCTAAGGCGACTCGCACGCACATTTTGAATTGTATGCAATGAAGTTAGGAAATAAAACCGGCCACGTGCGAGTTGGACTCGTACACGAAGGGTTCCGTACCACAAGGCATAAAACGCCGAAAAAAACGTTTCTTTTATACTTACCCCTTTAAATTTTAACTTTATCTTATTACCCGACTGCGCCAGATGGAGGGTTATTTTTATTATCTCTTGTTGTAGCGGCAACAGAAATACATTGTCTGTGAAAATTTCAACTGTCTTACTATCACGGTTCATGAGATACAGCCTGGTGACAGACAAACGGACAGTGGAGTCTTAGTAATAGGGTCCCGTTTTTACCCTTTGGGTACGGAACCCTAAAAAGTGGTCCTGTTTTCTATAAACTTTATGGCATAAAATTCAAAATTAACCAAATAGCGCGAGTCGCCTATAGAAAAAATAATATTATTTAAAGGTAACGGCACAGTATAAATAAGACATACAGTACGTCGTCTTCATACAAACGGACGAAACGCGAGCTATACCTACGCGCCTCGACCACGGCATGCGCTCAGCATGCAGACAGTCGCGACTGTGCCGCCGTGACGAACGGACGGTGTGTTGTTTTTTTTAACAATAACCGCGCGATTTTTTCACTAAAAATAAGTTCAAGTACATATTTAATATGACGAGTAGGCTATATTGTGCTGTTTTTGGTTGCATGAATTCGTCAATAACGCATCCAGAGATAACTTTTTTAGATTACCTGGAAACTCTGAAAGGTAAGACTATAAAATAATTTTACTTACTTGTAGGTAGGTACATAATGTGTGTATTTTTAATGGATAAGTATTTCATTTTATCTCCCGAAAAAAAGATGTCTGGATTAATAAATGAAGTGAATAGAGTAAAGGAAAGTGATAAACACGAGTGAGGTAGGTATAGTTATAGGCGGTTCATGAATCATTAAACGGTAGGTACGCTTGTGTTAAAACCTCGGGGCATGTGTGTTTTGTTAGAATAGAATACTCTTTATTATGTACACCATATAAATAAAAGTAAAAAAAAATAATAAAAGTTAGTTTGTATAATTCAAAGTAAAGACGTGGTTTTTATTATTAATAATAGTTGTTTATTGTACTGTGTGTATGAATAATACTAGAAAAAAATTGGTTGTCTGTAAAGTCGATTTACGGACGATAGTTTAACGTGACAACATCATAACAAAACATTAATGAAATGATTGCATACTTTTATGAATAAAATTAATTATTTTTATTGAATAACTGTTACTGTAATAAGAATAACTGTTTCATGAAATCATCATTCTTTGGACTTACATGGTCTTAGAGAGTTGTGTTGATGACTTTAATGATTATAATTCTGTAATAGTACATTACGATATTAGTGCGTTAAGATGTTATAACCTTATAACCAATACGCACGTATATCGTACGACGTTTTTTAACACATTTGCGAGGAAACAGAAAAAAAAAACATTTCACAATACAAGTACAAAGAAAAGAAAATTTGAGAAAAATGGCGCGAGGATTATTTTCTGCCGTGGCTGCGTGAAAATGTTGGCAAAGACACTAGAGCATGCAGCCAAGTTTTTAAATAACCGAATAAACTGTTTTTTTTTAATTTTAAATAAAATCAATCTGTGAATGCACACTTCCTTTCCCGCCATTTTAACAGCGCGCTAGCGCTGCCTACTGACTGGCGCCGCGCGGCGATTAGTTCGAAATTTGAATAGCAACAGCGCGCTGCTCACTAGCTGGAGTCGTGCGGCGGCGATCAAAACAACACGCATTTTTATTAAACACTTTCTATTCAATTCACAAAGTATTTTATTTGTTTATATAAAAAGAAGTAGGTATATTTATTTATTTATTTTATTATTTATGTACACAGTAAAATACAATAACAAAACTAAATGGAAACACAAAGTAGGCAAATTTAATTAAAATACTGGACGCGGGCAGCCCTATCGCATGTTTACGTACCGCGCGGCTGTAGGCATTTACATCAAGGTTACGGCCGAGATACAATACTGTATGTCTTTATTTATACTGTGGTAACGGTTCGCACTTTTCCGGCAAGTAAATTCGTGGGAATCGACTAATAAGCCGTATTGTTTTGTAAAAATATGTATTGGAAAAAACAAGATGGCGGCTTTAGTTACAATTTTTGCCACCCGCCAAAAGAACAAAAACTATGACAATAATAAGTTCTTAAGCTGACAAACTTTTAATGATTGATTCCCTAATAAAGACTCCTGTAAACAGGCGCGACACGCGACACGAATCGTGCGCGACACAAAGGCACCGCTCGTTGCGCGACTTGCGGTGCCTTTGTGTCGCGCGCGATTTTATCGCTTGTCGCGCCTGTTTGAAGGAACCTTAACGCATTCAATCTTGATGATACTTAAATTTATCGAAATGATCAATCACTTTTTGTACCTTTCAAACTTTGTACTGTTATTTTATTCAATGACCAGAATCAAGGCCAAAAAATGTTTGATCTGAGATTGTGTAATCCTAAATTTTATAAGTGACTGCGTGATGTAAATATTTATCTATCAATTATGTGCCGATGTCAGCAGTTGAATATTCACAAAATTTCCTAGCAATTAGCATGGTTTTGGAGCGTGCGTTAATTGAGGTAATCTTTCAGCAAACGAAAAATTAATTTGCATTTATTTTTATTTTTTTTGACCCTGACCTAATAATCGCGCGACCTGATAATCGCGCGCGACACAAAGGCACCGCTCGTTGCGCGACTTGCGGTGCTTTTGTGTCGCGCGCGATTTTACCGCGTGTCGCGCCTGTTTGAAGGAGCCTTCATCTTTTTTAAATTCCCAACAATAAAAGACCATTTAACCTACCATGGAATCAAATAAAAGAAAATAAAACAAGAAGACTGAAACTTCGACTACAGGATGAAGTAGTTCAGAAGGCCAATTCTCGTAATTTCAAACGTTCAAAATCTAGTTGCAGTCTTGCCATCTTGGCGACAATCAAATGTCAAAAACTTGTCAAAAATGTAGGGAAATTAAAAGTACTTTTAACAGATTGAGACAGATCAGACTGTGAACGTTCTTAAAATTACGAGAATAGCCCCTCAGATTTTGTTTCAACCCAGTCTTTCATGAAAATCCAGTACAGCCGGTCGATTCTGTAAAAATCTCACCGTGAAAACTTAGGTGAAGTGAGTTTGTTTTTGCTAGGAATTGACACTATTGACAGCTCACTTCACCTAAGTTTATCACGGTGAGATGGTTACAGAATCGCACTGCAGGAATTTTATTCACTCCTCAAAAAGTTCTAAATCGCTTTGGACACGGAAGATTGAGTGCGAAAAGACACGTAACCTAAACTGGGTCAAATTATTTCCTTTACACTGTAACGTTGCAGTATGCTTCAGTAGTAAAATGCAATGCAGTACAGTGCAGAGCAAATTAATCAACCCGAGAACGCTACCGATTTCCCCTGTGACCCTGCAACCGTGAGAGTGCAAATATGCTTAAAACATACGACAGTCTGAAATTATTAATAGTAAGGGGAAATTATTTTCTATTGTAGTTTCTGCTGTGAGCCTTTATGCTTGTAATTAATCAATTATTAGAACATGAAACTTAAGTATATTAGGTACTAGGTATAGCCCGATTCGAACTGGCGGCTCTGAAGTACGCCACTCGCCCCTCACCCCGCTGACAGGTGAATTTGTTACTGCAGCGACTTGCATCATATTCCGAGCTGCCATAAAGTTTGATTCGGGTTGTAGGCAAGATAATAGATGAAAATGTCTCTGGTTGCACATGTAATCGAAATTCTTCTCATTATTAAGTAATTAATTTAAATTCTCAAATATGTAATACTACACCCTAATTGCGTAACACATTTTCAACTACAACCTGAACCATTTTGGGATATTGTTAATCCATTGCTTCATATGTTTGGAAAATGTGTCTGCTCAGCAACGTAAAAACGCAATGAATGTTGTTGAACTGTCAAAATGAAAGCCGTTGCTACTGTTAGCGTATTACGTAATTACCCCACTAGTCTTAGGCCTACAGACTATAAATCTCTAAATCTATATGTACTTACTGTCTGTACAAAAAACGCGAAAGTAAAAAAAAAATAAGATTTATTGTTCTACTCTTTTATTTTAAATTAAACCATTCCGCATGTCAAATTCTAAGGCTTAGCTGCTAGTAATAATTCACCCGATAGTCATCAGAGATACTTTAACGCTGATAACGTACCTATTGGGAAGCCAGACTGCGCGTGAGCAAATCTTGAACACCGTTAAAGATACTCTTCAGGGGGCCTAAGAAGGCCACTTTGGCAGAATCATAAAAGGATAACATTATGAATCATAATGGACAGTTAACTGTATCAAATCTCATTGGTGAAGGATTTTTTAGTTATTTTTTTTGTCTGTGCTAAAATACCAATCAATCCAATCCAAATCCAATCCCATTCTCTTTGATTATACCTAACATAGTGCAGCGAAAAAAAGAAAAACACGGACTGTCTTCGCCATATTATGATTCATAATGTTATGATTCCGCTAAAGTGGCCTTTTTAGGCCCCCAGTTTTATTGTAAGAAGAAAGTTTTTAGAGGTAACTTCATGATTTTTTTCTATCATATAAAATTAGTTGTATTATGTTTTCAACACACTAACTCAAATAAATCCATTCCCGTTCCCATCAGTCGACAATGACGTTTGATACCGTCAATCGATGGAACATTTCGATTTCCTCAACCATATCGATTGATCAAGTAATCGATATCGATGAACGTTATCGATTGATCTGGACTTTTAACTTTTGGATCTGGAGGTAGCAGACATATTGCTAACAACGGCCACTAAGTAATGAAGCGTCAATCGCTTGAGTACTTGAATACTACCATGTGATATTCGAGTACTATATATTTAAAGCTTCTTAAAGCACTTGGTACGCAATGAGCATGTTTATTGGAATCGTCATCATCCAAGTGGCCAGTCTTAAAATCTGCTCATTCAAGAACTGCCTTATAATTGCCATCTGTTATAGAATTAGACGGTTTTTACTTAAAGCATTATAAATTAAAGTCGCTTTTCGTGTCTCTCTGTGTGACCGCGTTTTTCTTCTTCTAAACTACACAACGGATTTGGATGCGGTTTTCACCATCATAAAATTTAGAGAATTAATTTCGGAGGTCTATGTGTAAATAAGTACATTAATATTAATTTTTTTGAGAATAAAGAATTCTAATCTCCATGTTTTATCAAGTCCAAAAAACCGTGACAAACAGGGGCTGTTCGCTAGTTTATTATAAATAACAAAGCGTACCCAACTACATAATTATTTTTATCAATAAGTGGCTAGATATCGTCGATCAATCATCATTATGGCGCTATCCGGCTAGTTCATCTGAGGTCATTCATAAATAATTAAGTAGGTTATAATAGATTATAGTCTCTTTTGATGTAACGCGCGGGTTATCTCTGTTTTCTTTGATGATTGAAGGGTATCAAGGCTCCTGCAAACAGGCGCGACGCGCGACGCGAATCACGCGCGACACAAAGGCACCACTCGTTGCGCGACTTGCGGTGCCTTTGTGTCGCGTGTCGTGTCGCGCCTGTTTGTAGGAGCCTTCAAGGCTCCTGCAAACAGGCGCGACGCGCGACCCGAATCGCGCGCGACACTAAGGCACCGCTCGTTGCGCGACGTGCGGTGCCTTTGTGTCGCGTGTCGTGTCGCGCCTGTTTAAAGGAGCCTTCATGGGATTGTATCAAAGTTTTCGTGTACGTCGTAAATGTCCAAGGGTCTTTTTATGATGGCTTGGAAACGGCTGGGCGAATAGTATGGAATATATCAACTTTGAAAGTAAAATATTTGATACTGCCAAGACGTAACAAAAAAGGAGCCATAGGATATTTTATTTTGCATGTGTGACTTAGCCTTGGAATGTGAGTCCATGACAAATCAGGTACAAATGATTTATTCAGATCTCTGGAAAACAAAGCACATAGCGTTTGTCTACGGTACACAATTCACAAGCTGAACAAACATATCTTTCATTTCGAACATTTGCATAGTACTCTAATTCCCGAATGAAAATTTAATACTTTTTAGGCAACAGCAATTCATACGACTTAAGGCTCTTACAAACAGGCGCGACACCTGATATACTTAATCGCGTGCGACACAAAGGCATCGCTAGTTGCGCGACTTGCGGTGCCTTTGTGTCGCGTGTCGTGTCGCGCCTGTTTGAAGGAGCCTTTAACG
Organism: Luperina testacea; assembly: GCA_927399505.1. Lineage (NCBI taxonomy): Eukaryota > Metazoa > Arthropoda > Insecta > Lepidoptera > Noctuidae > Luperina > Luperina testacea. The sequence goes on along the minus strand of OV656777.1, from coordinate 4,656,674 downwards.
TTCTGAGTAAGTACACTCCACCCACTACTTCAGCCTGTCCAATAAATTAAAAGAAGCTGTCCGTAAAACAAAGGTGACAAGTCTCGAATTCACTCAGGTTTTACAACCAGAATAAAGAGGATGCCCCTAATTGTCCTAATTTCAGAGGACAACGAACTCTTACATTCCGAGAGGCCTATGCAAATGGAATACGTTACTTTAGGATTGTCCAAATTGCGTGAACATGGGTTTGTACTTTCCTCTTACAGTTTTTAGTAGCATTGTTTTTGAAGTGAAAACTTCTTTAGGCGCGTTGGTAATTTTTTAAGATGGGAAAAAACCATTGAACTCGCGCCACTGTTACCAGCGACACCGCGCGTGATTTGTTTATAAGACGATTAAAAAAATACCCGCTTCGGATGTGTTCGGTTGTCTTCGGGATGTAGGTACTCGGTTTTATGTATATCCGATATGTCAGTGAGTGATGGCAAAGTATTCTGTTTGTGTTTTGTTTTCACTTCTGTCGACACTCCCGGGGTGCCACTGTTTTTTTTTTTTTTTTTGTAGGGCGTGTATTTATTATACTGAAACGGTTTGCTCGTCTCAATGGTTTTATTATTTCTATAAGGTAGCAGTTCTAAGTAAAAATCTATGTACGTGCTAATGCTACTCTCGTGTCGGCATAATCAATACATGACATACATACTAGAACAGCTCAAGCAATGATACAAAGGCCAGTCAGCAAGTCCCGGGAAAGGACATAGTATAGTTTTTATCCCGATATTCCTACGGGATCGACACTTTTGCGCGTGAAACCGCGAGGCGCTGCTAGTATATGTATAATATTAGTATTAGAAGATGATCAAGTAAATTGTTTGTTTAAGTATAATAGCAATGACGCAACAAAACCACTCGTAAGTAATTGAGTCGATAGTGTCGATACCTACCATGTAAGTATTGGAGCTTATGAAGAAACTGCACAAGTCATATTAGGCCCTTAGTTAAGGCTCCTTCAAACAGGCGCGACACGACACGCGACACAAAGGCACCGCAAGTCGTGCAACGAGCGGTGCCTTTGTGTCGCGCGTCGCGCCTGTTTGCAGGAGCCTTTTGTCATGTGCACTAGAAAGTGCTATTCGGTTATTTATTACTAACATTATTGTGCGTATCTAATGTCCTTAACAGTTTCCCTGTCCCATAAATCATTATATGATTCATGTTGATTGTTTAACTATTGTGTTTACTTTATGGCACTTCATGACTTCAGTAACTAATCGAAACAGTTTTAAATGGGCTTCACACCTTTGATTGTAGAAACCGGGTTTCGATTACCACAGATATAGGTACACCTAGATAACGCAAGAGCAACTACTTCGCGTGCCAAAAATCGCACCAGCTTACGTACAAAAATCGTAAGCCGCCACTTTCGCGCTCAGTCCTGTGTACTGCTGGCTGGGTGAGCGTGAGCGCTGGCGCTAGGCCCCGGGGATAGGGCAAGACGGGTGCCGCACGCTGCGGCGTCTTTGAATCGATTTGGTTTTCCCATCACTAAATAGTGCTTGTGACGTCATAGTAGGCGATAAAAAAATGGCACGCTTGGTTTTCATACAGATCGTGATATTTGCGTTATATCTAGGTTTATCTATTATATCTGTGATTACAACCATAAATACTTTCGGGACAATTGTCCATACGTGATACGTTCGATCCGGTAGTATGGATTGAAATGTGTGGACAAGTTTTGGCTCAGAACCTTCATCAATACTAACTAACATAATTAATAACATCAAGCCTGTAGGTGTACCCATGGTAACACCCTCATTTCGCCAATTTTGTTTAAGTCCCATATAATAGAGGGCAAGCCAATTGCCATCAACCAGGCACGATTCCACTCAAGAAAACTACTAAGAAATTTCTAATGGAAAAAAATATGGCAAATCATTGCCCGCCCCCTGGGAATCAAACCCAAGACGTCCTGCTCTGCAGTAGCGCTTGCGACCTTTAGACTATCGAGGCAGTCAACATTATAATTAATATCCATTACTAACTCCCTAACTAACCACTCTAGGATGCATATCCGGTAGGCTCTTAAATCCTTTCCTATCCTACGGGCACGACTTCCCTATCATTACCGCGCCCCCCGGTCTACTCCTTGATATGCAATGGTCGCTGTAGCACCATGAACATGAGGCTACAGGAGCTAGTGCGAATCTTGGGGTTCATTCGATTAATCTAGTCTGGTGTAAATTAGTAAGTGCAATTCATTCATTCATTACTAACTCCCTAACTAACCCTACTTTGTTTCCAGACAACCTGCATCCAATCCCGAAGATCCAACAAGAAAAGAAACACATCCCGACATGCTCCTATATTTCCTTACAAAGTGTACCTTATTCATCATGTGGATTGTAAAGTGTTAAGTAAATACGTAAACTCAACTGCCATTGTTCAGGTGTTTTGCACTGACTCACACGCTGAGAATTTCCTGCAAACATATTTCAAAAGACGTCTTGGTTTTGAACCTGAAATGAAGAGCCAGGACTGCGAGATTTAGAATATTTTATTTGCGTAGAAGTAGATCATCTATCATGATAAACACGAAGTTTGGCCATGTCATTGCCGGAGCAATGACATCTAGCATCATAAAAAATCAGGTTGTATCTTTAATCTGCAAAGCAGTGCAGTGCACTGCTTTGCACTTTGGCAGAGTTATCTTGTTAGAAAATTATTTCTTTTCATCTCCAATTTGTATTCCACTCATGATTATTTTTTTTCATCTTCAATTGTATTCCACTCATGCTTATGTCCTTAATCCCAATTCACCAAGTTAGGTTCTGCACAGTACCTGCTTTACTTCCATTCGTATCTTAATTAGCCATCATCTCAAATGTTCACAACTTTCACATCTCTCATTTTGTTGAATTAGATTGTCATAAATCCCCAAAAATCCCAATTTAGTATACACAGTATCTGCTTTACTTCCATACGTATCTTAATTAGCCATCATCTCAGTGTCCACTATTTTCACAGCTAAATCATCTATCTTTATGTTGAAGTACAGACGCCAGCACATCAAGCTACCCGAAACTGTAAAATTTTCCCAATCAACTTTGAACCTTATGCTTTAGCGATAAAGTTGAAATCTATTAAAGAAATTTGACAGATTGTAGTAGCTTGATGTGCTGGCGTCTGTACATACCGAGATCTTAATGTAGTTTTTGGGTCCTATATCCGACAACGACGAAAAATAAACTTTCAAAGATTTTTCTAGAGGGCTGAGAAAAGCTATTAGGATGACGTACAGGGAAAAATTGAGCTTTTACGACGTTTCCAGACTATCTGATCACACGTGAAAGTAGTTCTGAAGGAATTTTACAAGTTTGATCGCATACACCCTTACTGAACTTACAAAATCGTACGAAACAGATAAAGTGTCGCTGCCAAAATAAACAGTCCTGCACCCTAATTGCGTAACACACAATAAATCACAATCTGAATCATTTTGAAGGATATTGCTAATCCATTGCTTCATATGTTCGAAAAAATTGTCAGCTCAACAACGTAAATAACGCAATGAATGTTGTTGAACTGTCAAAATCTAAGCGATATCTACTGTTAGTGTGTTACGCAATAACCCCGCTATTGCGGAGGCCAAAAATGCCAAAACAGCCGAGTCCATAGGTTTTAAATTAAGCAACCCTATGTCGCGACAAAAGCGTCTGGCGGTTGGAATAGCTGAATACTTATATGGAGCTGAAACTAGCGGCGATAGGTATCAGTCGAACGCGGAAAACCCAGGGCCGAAACAATCGAGGGGCCCCAGTAAACATTTGTTGTTAAAATACCCTAAAAAATTGATTACGTCTGCATTACATCTTATTTTCGCATTATACTAATATTCAATGAACAATATCGATTGATAAGACGCAATTACAGATTTCGTCTCAATCGTTGTAATCGCTTTAACACTTAGAGGGATTTTATTCAATAAAAAAAAATAGAAGGCATGTTCGAAGTTCATTGATTCTCCTCCTGAATCATTGCTATACATTTATTTATCGAAAAAAGGTTAGATCTCATAGAATCAACCTGTACAGAAATTGTTTAAGTATAATCATCATCTGCTGATGACATTCAGGAACACTTTATTCAATAAAAAAAATAGAAGGCATGTTCGAAGTTCATTGATTCTCCTCCTGAATCATTGCTATACATTTATTTATCGAAAAAAGGTTAGATCTCATAGAATCAACCTGTACAGAAATTGTTTAAGTATAATCATCATCTGCTGATGACATTCAGGAACACTTTATTCAATAAAAAAAATAGAAGGCATGTTCGAAGTTCATTGATTCTCCTCCTGAATCATTGCTATACATTTATTTATCGAAAAAAGGTTAGATCTCATAGAATCAACCTGTACAGAAATTGTTTAAGTATAATCATCATCTGCTGATGACATTCAGGAACACTTTATTCAATAAAAAAAATAGAAGGCATGTTCGAAGTTCATTGATTCTTCCCCTGAATCCTTGCTATACATTTATTTATCGAAAAAAGGTTAGATCTCATAGAATCAACCTGTACAGAAATTGTTTAAGTATAATTATCACTTGCTGATGACATTCAGGAATACTTTATTCAATAAAAAAAATAGAAGGCATGTTCGAAGTTCATTGATTCTCCTCCTGAATCATTGCTATACATTTATTTATCGAAAAAAGGTTAGATCTCATAGAATCAACCTGTACAGAAATTGTTTAAGTATAATCATCATCTGCTGATGACATTCAGGAATACTTTATTCAATAAAAAAAATAGAAGGCATGTTCGAAGTTCATTGATTCTCCTCCTGAATCATTGCTATACATTTATTTATCGAAAAAAGGTTAGATCTCATAGAATCAACCTGTACAGAAATTGTTTAAGTATAATCATCATCTGCTGATGACATTCAGGAACACTTTATTCAATAAAAAAAATAGAAGGCATGTTCGAAGTTCATTGATTCTCCTCCTGAATCATTGCTATACATTTATTTATCGAAAAAAGGTTAGATCTCATAGAATCAACCTGTACAGAAATTGTTTAAGTATAATCATCATCTGCTGATGACATTCAGGAACACTTTATTCAATAAAAAAAATAGAAGGCATATTCGAAGTTCATTGATTCTTCCCCTGAATCATTGCTATACATTTATTTATCGAAAAAAGGTTAGATCTCATAGAATCAACCTGTACAGAAATTGTTTAAGTATAATTATCACTTGCTGATGACATTCAGGAATACTTTATTCAATAAAAAAAATAGAAGGCATGTTCGAAATTCATTGATTCTCCTCCTGAATCATTGCTATACATTTATTTATCGAAAAAAGGTTAGATCTCATAGAATCAACCTGTACAGAAATTGTTTAAGTATAATCATCATCTGCTGATGACATTCAGGAACACTTTATTCAATAAAAAAAATAGAAGGCATGTTCGAAGTTCATTGATTCTTCACCTGAATCATTGCTATACATTTATTTATCGAAAAAAGGTTAGATCTCATAGAATCAACCTGTACAGAAATTGTTTAAGTATAATTATCACTTGCTGATGACATTCAGGAATACTTTATTCAATAAAAAAAATAGAAGGCATGTTCGAAGTTCATTGATTCTCCTCCTGAATCATTGCTATACATTTATTTATCGAAAAAAGGTTAGATCTCATAGAATCAACCTGTACAGAAATTGTTTAAGTATAATCATCATCTGCTGATGACATTCAGGAATACTTTATTCAATAAAAAAAATAGAAGGCATGTTCGAAGTTCATTGATTCTCCTCCTGAATCATTGCTATACATTTATTTATCGAAAAAAGGTTAGATCTCATAGAATCAACCTGTACAGAAATTGTTTAAGTATAATCATCATCTGCTGATGACATTCAGGAACACTTTATTCAATAAAAAAAATAGAAGGCATGTTCGAAGTTCATTGATTCTCCTCCTGAATCATTGCTATACATTTATTTATCGAAAAAAGGTTAGATCTCATAGAATCAACCTGTACAGAAATTGTTTAAGTATAATCATCATCGTCTGATGACATTCAGGAACACTTTATTCAATAAAAAAAATAGAAGGCATATTCGAAGTTCATTGATTCTTCCCCTGAATCATTGCTATACATTTATTTATCGAAAAAAGGTTAGATCTCATAGAATCAACCTGTACAGAAATTGTTTAAGTATAATTATCACTTGCTGATGACATTCAGGAATACTTTATTCAATAAAAAAAATAGAAGGCATGTTCGAAATTCATTGATTCTCCTCCTGAATCATTGCTATACATTTATTTATCGAAAAAAGGTTAGATCTCATAGAATCAACCTGTACAGAAATTGTTTAAGTATAATCATCATCTGCTGATGACATTCAGGAACACTTTATTCAATAAAAAAAATAGAAGGCATGTTCGAAGTTCATTGATTCTTCCCCTGAATCATTGCTATACATTTATTTATCGAAAAAAGGTTAGATCTCATAGAATCAACCTGTACAGAAATTGTTTAAGTATAATTATCACTTGCTGATGACATTCAGGAATACTTTATTCAATAAAAAAAATAGAAGGCATGTTCGAAGTTCATTGATTCTCCTCCTGAATCATTGCTATACATTTATTTATCGAAAAAAGGTTAGATCTCATAGAATCAACCTGTACAGAAATTGTTTAAGTATAATCATCATCTGCTGATGACATTCAGGAACACTTTATTCAATAAAAAAAATAGAAGGCATGTTCGAAGTTCATTGATTCTCCTCCTGAATCATTGCTATACATTTATTTATCGAAAAAAGGTTAGATCTCATAGAATCAACCTGTACAGAAATTGTTTAAGTATAATCATCATCTGCTGATGACATTCAGGAACACTTTATTCAATAAAAAAAATAGAAGGCATGTTCGAAGTTCATTGATTCTCCTCCTGAATCATTGCTATACATTTATTTATCGAAAAAAGGTTAGATCTCATAGAATCAACCTGTACAGAAATTGTTTAAGTATAATCATCATCTGCTGATGACATTCAGGAACACTTTATTCAATAAAAAAAATAGAAGGCATGTTCGAAGTTCATTGATTCTTCCCCTGAATCCTTGCTATACATTTATTTATCGAAAAAAGGTTAGATCTCATAGAATCAACCTGTACAGAAATTGTTTAAGTATAATTATCACTTGCTGATGACATTCAGGAATACTTTATTCAATAAAAAAAATAGAAGGCATGTTCGAAGTTCATTGATTCTCCTCCTGAATCATTGCTATACATTTATTTATCGAAAAAAGGTTAGATCTCATAGAATCAACCTGTACAGAAATTGTTTAAGTATAATCATCATCTGCTGATGACATTCAGGAACACTTTATTCAATAAAAAAAATAGAAGGCATGTTCGAAGTTCATTGATTCTCCTCCTGAATCATTGCTATACATTTATTTATCGAAAAAAGGTTAGATCTCATAGAATCAACCTGTACAGAAATTGTTTAAGTATAATCATCATCTGCTGATGACATTCAGGAACACTTTATTCAATAAAAAAAATAGAAGGCATATTCGAAGTTCATTGATTCTTCCCCTGAATCATTGCTATACATTTATTTATCGAAAAAAGGTTAGATCTCATAGAATCAACCTGTACAGAAATTGTTTAAGTATAATTATCACTTGCTGATGACATTCAGGAATACTTTATTCAATAAAAAAAATAGAAGGCATGTTCGAAGTTCATTGATTCTTCCCCTGAATCATTGCTATACATTTATTTATCGAAAAAAGGTTAGATCTCATAGAATCAACCTGTACAGAAATTGTTTAAGTATAATTATCACTTGCTGATGACATTCAGGAATACTTTAATAATAATAATAATAATTTATTTGATTCAGACACAGAGATCCATATTTTTGTTAGTAAATACACTTAAAAATTATGTTAGTAACCAAGGAATAATAAAAAAAAAAAAAAAAAGAAGGAATGTCATCAGCAAGTGATAATTATACTTAAACAATTTCTGTACAGGTTGATTCTATGAGATCTAACCTTTTTTCGACAAATAAATGTATAGCAATGATTCAGGGGAAGAATCAATGAACTTCGAACATGCCTTCTATTTTTTTTATTGAATAAAGTGTTCCTGAATGTCATCAGCAGATGATGATTATACTTAAACAATTTCTGTACAGGTTGATTCTATGAGATCTAACCTTTTTTCGATAAATAAATGTATAGCAATGATTCAGGGGAAGAATCAATGAACTTCGAACATGCCTTCTATTTTTTTTATTGAATAAAGTATTCCTGAATGTCATCAGCAAGTGATAATTATACTTAAACAATTTCTGTACAGGTTGATTCTATGAGATCTAACCTTTTTTCGATAAATAAATGTATAGCAATGATTCAGGGGAAGAATCAATGAACTTCGAACATGCCTTCTATTTTTTTTATTGAATAAAGTGTTCCTGAATGTCATCAGCAGATGATGATTATACTTAAACAATTTCTGTACAGGTTGATTCTATGAGATCTAACCTTTTTTCGATAAATAAATGTATAGCAATGATTCAGGAGGAGAATCAATGAACTTCGAACATGCCTTCTATTTTTTTTATTGAATAAAGTGTTCCTGAATGTCATCAGCAGATGATGATTATACTTAAACAATTTCTGTACAGGTTGATTTTATGAGATCTAACCTTTTTTCGATAAATAAATGTATAGCAATGATTCAGGAGGAGAATCAATGAACTTCGAACATGCCTTCTATTTTTTTTATTGAATAAAGTATTCCTGAATGTCATCAGCAGATGATGATTATACTTAAACAATTTCTGTACAGGTTGATTCTATGAGATCTAACCTTTTTTTCGATAAATAAATGTATAGCAATGATTCAGGAGGAAAATCAATGAACTTCGAACATGCCTTCTATTTTTTTTATTGAATAAAATCCCTCTAAGTGTTAAAGCGATTACAACGATTGAGACGAAATCTGTAATTGCGTCTTATCAATCGATATTGTTAATTGAATATTAGTATAATGCGAAAATAAGATGTAATGCAGACGTAATCAATTTTTTAGGGTATTTTAACAACAAATGTTTACTGGGGCCCCTAGATTGTTTCGGCCCTGGGTTTTCCGCGTTCGACTGATACCTATCGCCGCTTTAATATTATTTGTAATTTTGCAATGAAGGATCCTAATTTTTCAAAAATATTTAGGGGCCCGGGCCCCTATCTGTTATGTTTCGTCTCTGTCGGCTGCTAGCTGGTAGCTGCTAGTTTCAGTTTCATAATACTTATTATTTGAGTTGAAAGGAGAAATGGGGGACGCAGACATGAACGCACCCTTTGACTGGAGGTCGACTGTTTAGCATTTAAAGTTACACTAGACTGGCAGAGTCGCGCTAATGTAAAAATAGCTGACATTGGCAGTTACGAAACAGTCATGTTTCATGTAGAAGTTATTGGTAATGGACTTAAATTAAGCTTGAAACTGGAGGTAACAGTTTAAGCCTTTAATCTTCTTATGAAACGTGTGTGCTCCCGGGAATATATGTCACCACTAACGTCTGACTATGTCATTCGGATTACTATCAGTCTGATAGCAAGTTAAGCCGTTCATCCCGGCTGTCATTCAGATCTTTGACTGTCGTTACGGGTAGTCAGAAGCCCGAAAGTCTGACAACCAGTCTTACCAAAGGGTATCGTATTACCCAGTAACTGGGTTGTGGAGGTCAGATAGGCAGTCGCTCCATGTAAAATACTGGTATTCAGCTGCATCCGGTTAGATTGGAAGCCGACTCCAACATAGTGGGAAAAGGCTAGGCAGATGATGATCTTTAAAAACATACTCGACTTCAAGATCTGAAAAAAATTTGCTCTAGTAGGTCCTGTACTCACTGCAAACTGATAGTTTCAGGTATATTTTCAGCCACGTCCACGTTACCGACGTCATAAGGTCGTAAAGTCAGTCAATCAGTCTTACCAAGGCTTATCGTGTTAAGAGTGTTGTAAGTAACTGGGCTGTCGAGGTCAGAAAGGCAGTCGTTCCATGTAAACTGGAAGCCGCCCCCAATTTGGTTGGAAAAAGGCTAGACAGATTGATTTACATCCATCAGTCGAATAAGTAAAGGAAAGATACCATCCCTGTCGGTTGATAAGTTTCTATCACCATTCTGTCTGGAAAGCGTAAAGGCTCCTGCAAACAGGCGCGACGCGCGACGCGAATCGCGCGCGACACAAAGGTACCGCTCGTTGCGCGACTTGCGGTGCCTTTGCGTCGCGTGTCGCGTCGCGCCTGTGTGTACGAGCCTTAATGATTATGGTGTATTTTTTCGCCATCGCAGTACTAAGGAGGTCTATGTTCAATAGTGGATGTTAACTCTACGCCAAAAAAATCATCCAACCGAAGACTAGCAAAATTATTCGAACCATAAAACAAAGTTTAGATACAACACGAGCTGTCGCGACGAATACACAATTTAGCAATTCAATAGCCACATGAATGTATGGCAGTTTTAAATTTAAATACATACAGTATCTACATGTCTGGCTGTTTACATAACGATCGAGGCGTTTTGTTTCACAATAAATATGAAAATGTTTTGAAAATACTTGTTGCTAAGTGATTTAGTTCCCAGCTTCGCCAGAAAGTGTTGGCGAAAAACACTTTTGACGTTCCTGGGGCTCGTAAGTCTCCAGATATTTTTTGAAAAGAAAACTTCTAATGTATTAGACGTTCCAGGTAGAAATATTTTTAGCTAAAGCTTAAATTCGGGAAGACGGTTACTTAGAGCCTTGCAACTGACACAAGTGCACCTAAAACTTTGTATGGATCGAGAAGCTGATATTTCTGTTTTGAAAGACGTTATTAAATTTGATACCTTTAAAATACGGTGTTTATAATTGGGGCTAATGCTATTTTAAAGTTGTAAAGAGATCGTATGAAGAAAAGAACTTATGAAAAAGGTGACGATGATATTCTACAATCCCCAGAGACAATTGGACCCAACATTCGGCCTTCACAGGTCTACAAAGTTTGCCTACACTTAGTCCCAGACAGCTCAGTGATAGCTGTAGTATTTTTGGTCTGGAATCAATAAAGAGCAAGCTTTGTTGGCCCAGTCACAAACCGATCCGTATCGGATGTTATAATCAATAGAGCGACGGATTAGAATAACTTTTGAGGTTTCGTTTTGAGCCGTAAGCGTAATAAGTTTTTGATGTACTGTTTTTTAGTTTTAAGTTACAAGAACTGCGATGAATATATGTAATAGATACTCTTTATTATATAAATCATAAAAAATACAGATATAAGTCAATGTAGATTTTTTTAGGGTGACAGAATGGGGTATCTTGTCGCTCAAAATCGATCTTTTATCTCATTGACTACTCAACTAGTCTGTCTGTCTAGAATCCATACTTCCATACTAATATTATAAATTCGAAAGTAACTCTGTCTGTCTGTATGTATGTTACCTTTTCACGCCTAAACCACTGAACGGATTTCGATAAAATTTGTCAGAGAGATAGATTTTATCGACATGCCTCGCACCTGGACATGAGTTACCTTGGGTAACCTGGAAGTCTTTTAACAGACTCCGGACCCAGGTTGGCCGAAGCAAGGAAAACCTGTTCAGGTGGAGATTCATAGACGAATCCGCCTTGGAGTGTAAATGTGGTGCTGTTCCAGAAACGATGGGACACTTAATATCGTTTCCTGCGTGTCCTGTCAGCTGCACGTTACAGGAACTGGTGGACACTGACGATGGCGACAAACAAGTAGCCGAATTCTGGGCAGAGTCTATTTAGATTGCTATCGACACGCTAAGAAGAAGATCGACATACCTCGCGGGCGAAGCAACAGGCGGAAGCTAGTCTGATGATATATGCATGTATGTTTTAAAAATCTTAGCGGCATGCGTAGGAGGCTCTTATGAGTCAGTGAGGTAAACAGTCTAGCGGTCGTAAGTTCAAGGCCTATGCGCGATATTTTATTGTTTGCTTTTTTGCTCGCTTGCTCCCGATTTCGCCTGCAATGCACCAGTGTTACGGGTATAGTGACATTTGATCTGGTATATGTGGTTAAGTTGGTATAGTAGTTTGGTTTTGTATGGTCCTGCACTTGTTCATTCACCGTGGTGAGAGAAGTGGCGATGAAATAATTTATAACGCGGCGGGTTGTGTCCGAACCGACAACCTACACCCCAACACCACAACACACTCTACAACTTGTAAAGGCTCCTCCAAACAGGCGCGACATGCGATAAAATCGTGCATGATGGAAAGGCATTGCAAGTCCCCAAAGAGCGGTGCCTTTGTGTCGCGCGCGATTCGCGTCGCGTCTGTTTGTAGGAACCTTAAGTCGGGGCCGTTACCACCACTGCTCCTCATCAGTCAGTTCAGGCGGTTATTCCGTTTATCCATCCCAGAAAATCTAACGTAAGCCTATAAATTTCGCATATCCAACTAGGCCGGGTTGATGCTCGCGTATACGTTTCCACTTAAACCGGTTAGGGTGAATTTTTGGGGTGGATAAACAGAACTAATTTCCCCAGTTCAGTCAATTCAAGTGGCTAAATTAATTAGATGTAAAATTGTGTAGGTCTGAATTGTAAATTAAAATACGCTATTTCAGCTTTGTTAATTTAAGTAGTTAGTTGCGGAAAATGACACGAATGCAGAATCGTTCGTCATGATGTCGTGACAATAACCTAGTTAGTATGTAATTAATTTCTTGTTATATAATAAAGAACTATTATAGTTACTCATAACTTACTCATCATGGCTGAAGGCTCCTGCAAACAGGCGCGACGTGCGACGCGAATCGCGCGCGGCACAAAGGTACCGCTCGTTGCCGAGTTGCGGTGCCTTTGTGTCGCATGTTGTGTCGCGCCTGTTTGAAGGCTCCTACAAATAGGCGCGACGCGTGACGCGAATCGCGCGCGACACAAAGGCACCGCTCGTTGCGCGACTTGAGGTGCCTTTGTGTCGCGCCTGTTTGTAGGAGCCTTGAATAATTAACACTACCTTTGTTATCTTGTATGATCTTTGTTCGCACAACACACGAAGTAAGTACCTAAATATAATATTTGTAATGCGGAAAACTTTGTTGTTTCCTGTTCAAAAGATTCTAGTTACTGGCCAGAATTGGAACATTGCCTGATAGGGAAAAACTCGCCAGATATTGAAAATGAAAATTTTGTAGGCCGAAAATTGGTTTACCGCTAAAAGTTGAGCACATTGCACCTTTCCGAACGATAGGAGCTGTTATCGTATGAAAATGGAACCACGAAACCTTAAAGAAAACTTAGTAATTCATTCATTCTTAGTTATCAATGAATAACTAAGTTTGCGCAGTTTCGTAATGTAAATTCGACTTTAATCAATGTTTTGGGCGTCAAAGAATGTCGGAGTTATTCGAATCGAGCTACTGACTGGTCTTGCGTGGCGGATTACGACAAACTCCCTCTCAAAGAGGGGATGCCTGAGTCCCAGCAGTGGGGGGAACATTATGCGCAAATTATGAATGTAATACCAAAATCAGTATCAACATATTTTATTTCACATAAGTAAACCTACATGTGTACTTATGAAACGTCAGAAGCTAGGTGCACAGTTCCAATTGGTCGTTTCCTATGGGGAACAGCCGGCAAGAAGCTTCAAGGGTTAAACAATTTGCTTTTACAGTGTTTTACAATCACAGTGTTAATAGGGTAACCTTACCTTACCTCCTTGTCTCGGATATCATAGAAAAATAGATAAAATAGGTACTCTTTATTATGTACAGACGCCAACACATCAAGCTATCCGAAACTGTATAATTTTCGCAATCAAAATTGAGCCTTATGCTTTAGCGATAAAGATAAAAATCTATTAAAGAAATTTGAAGTTTGACAGATTGTATTAGCTTTATGTGCTGGCGTCTGTACACCATAAAAATTACATATACAAATTTAGAAATTTTACCAGGGAAATTTTAAAAAAGATCAAATGTTACAAAAGATCGCTTTTAACAATAAGACCGCCAAATGTGTCACCTTGGCGGTCTTATTGCTAAAAGCGATATTTTAAAGACATCATTTGGATGGAGTGGAGAGAATACATCATTATTTTTTTATGATGAGGACATGTTGGTATCTTGGCCTACCGTCCATTGCTGGCGTAACTACATAAAACTACCTTTACGAGCCATTATTGTCAAACTTACACGATTCTATGGAGTCGGTCCACGTGGATACGGTATTAAAGATATTTTCACCAAGGTTGTAGCTACAGAACTATTCGACAATAGTTTAACTGACAATACTCAGTCAATCCATTTACATAATGAACTCCTGAATGTGTGTTTAACATGTAAGTACCCTGCCAGCTTGACTCACGTTTATTTACGGAAAATGTGTTCATTTTTGCTATGGAATTCAAAGCCTCACAAATCTCACTCTTCCTCTAATCAGTCCTGGCACATCCAACAGCTTCGAGCGATTGATTCTGCAAACTACTATGTACTACCAAAACGCCCAACACCACATTGCACAGAAGTCTGCATATCCATACTAATATTATAAATTCAAAAGTAACTGTCTGTCTGTCTGTCTGTAACCTTTTCACGCCTAAACCACTGAACGGATTTCGATAAAATTTGGCAGAGAGATAGATTGCATCCCGGGGAAGGACATAGGATAGTTTTTACACACGACACTTATGCGGGTGAAACCGCGGGGCGCTGCTAGTATTATTTATATTGTTTTATCTACTTATGTGTGTCCTCTAGCCGAAACATTTAATTTAAATATATACTTCAAAGAAACATTGGTTTGCGTCAAACTGCTTATTCATAGTCATACTACTTTCTGCCCGCGACTTCGTCCGCGTGACGCGCGACTTCATCCGCGTGACGCGCGACTTCATCCGCGTGACGCGCGACTTCATCCGCGTGACGCGCGACTTCGTTTCATGTTCCCGCGACCCACAGTGTGGCATCGCATCGCCCGCCCGCACTATTACGTCGTTTTCGCTTAGAGGTCTTTCTGACTTTTTTCTTAATGCTCGGCTCCCTTAGGAGGCAAAAACGCTTTTAACATCACGCTGCGATCTAAGGATCGCAGCGTGATGTTAAAAGCGTTTTTCAAATCTGACTAGTAGGTAGTTCCAGAGATTAAAGAGTTCAAACAAACTCATCAGCTTTATTATATTAAGGCTCCTTCAAACAGGCGCGACACGACACGCGACACAAAGGCACCGCAAGTCGCGCGACGAGCGGTGCCTTTGCGTCGCGCGCGATTCGCGTCGCGCGTCGCGCCTGTTTGCAGGAGCCGTAAGGCTGCTTCAAACAGGCGCGACACGACACGCGACACAAAGGCACCGCAAGTCGCGAAACGAGCGTAGCCTTTGTGTCGCGCGCGATTATATCGCGTGTCGCGTCTGTTTGTAGGAGCCTTTACTTTTGATATTTCCAGCATGATTTAAAGAACCAATATCCTCACTCCTCACCGATCCTGGTATCGAAAAGTACATCAAAGTGAACCTTAATTTGGTTTCCGTCGTTATTTCTTTACGACCACGATCCGTTTACGATACCGTCTGTCTGCCGGAGTAATTGGCAACGTTTCGCATTCAAAACTCAAAGCATTTTATTTCAATAAATTTATTTTTAAGTGTCATTTCAAGTGATGGGGATGTTTCGCGTCGATGTTGGAGATAATGTCTTGAGAGATTGATTTGGAGCTGAGGATAAATAATGATATTGTTTTTCTGTTCCCGGGGCTAAAAGATGCAAATTTATTTTTAAAGGACACCAAACCAAATCAAATCGCAATGTTGCACCTAATCCTGACTATTATCTTCTATACAAATTATGCATATTATCCATTAATATTATAAATTCAAAAGTAACTGTCTGTCTGTATATTACCTTTTCACGCCCAAACCACTGAACGGATTTCGATAAAATTTGGCAGAGAGATAGATTGCATCCCGGGGAAGGACAAAGGATAGTTTTTATCCCGTTATTACCACGGGATCGACACTTATGCGGGTGAAACCGCAGGGCGCTGCTAGTCTTCCATAAAAATAAATAAAATTGAAGTGTCTGTTTGTAATGTCAAAATAAAAGCCGTTTACGTTATGCATATGCAAGTAAAGAAATCATTTTTTTTATATTTTTGTAATATGTCTGTTTGTTCCGGCTAATCTCCGAAACGGCTGAACCGGTTATAACGGGACTTTCACTGGCAGATAGCTAACGTTATAAGGAGTAACTTTGGCTGCTTTTATTTTAGAAAAATAATAGGGTTCCGCGCAAAAATTTTGAATCCATGAAATTCAATTTGTTTTCCGACATGCACGCGTACGATGTCGTGGGCGCAGCTAGTAAGCTCCTAAAGCTAATGTACTGGTTATTGCGCTTATCTTTTACCAAGCAAATGTCTTAATCTTATCCATATATAATTTAACCAGGTACTAGTTTAGCACGAGCTGACGGCCAGAAATTAGATTTTCGCAGAATTGATGGTATCAGCAAACAGTTACATGCACTGATGCTGCCCACTCACCCTTAGACACTTCTTGCGATTCCCACGTAAAGGATAATTAAGTGAAAACGATAGAAGTAATCTCTAGCCGACCATCCCACGATGTATCTTCAGAGTTTATCAATTACTCATCGTCCAATTCAAGTTTGTCCTCTCAGCACAGCCTTCAGTATTTATATCATCCATGTACTATGACGTCACGGGCGCCATTTGTCGAGACTTGTTGTCTACAACCAATGTAGGACGGACTACATGTATCTACTATCTAGCGTGCTAGCCAGTATTCTATCTCTCCTGGCCCAGTACCAAGCCTTCGGTTGCTTATGCAATGCGGATTTAATAACTATTGCATTTAAGGGGCTTACATGACCTAAAGCGCGATCTCTGACGGACTGCATGAAAAGAAAGAGAAGCGCGATGACACAACGCTGGTAATTTATTGCAAAATATGAAGCAATTTTTTAATTACAAAAAATATCTATTGTTTGGACTAAAAAATTAAAATTGTGTTTTAGTATGTTGCTTGTAGAATAATCTGACAAAAAATCTGAATGATTGTATGTACATTAGTATGGTTTTTATTGTAAAAAGAAAGTTTTTAAAGGTATCTTTAGGATTTTTTTTTATCGTATCAAATTAGTTGTATAATGTTTTCAACACACTATCTACCTGGCATTTATCCTGAAGAATATGTTATGTTATATTTTGTTTACTGTAGTCGATCATATTACTTTTATTGTTTCTAAAACTTGCGTTTTTTGCGTTTAGGTCCTGTAAGCCCCTTAAGTTAAAGCTGTGTTGAATAAGCTTGACGTTAATTGATTATTGTGAAATGTATCGTAAATTTGTAATGTTTGACATTTTGCTGGGTTTGTTATGAAATAGAGCGACGTTCTAGCATTAGGTGTGAAAATTCGATATTTTTTGATGAAATGCAGGGAATGCTTCTGGCGTATAATATTCAACTAAAATTAATTACATAACCGAAGCAATGCAGTCCTAGCTCCACGAAACCTATCCAACTAGAGAGAAATTCATTAACATAGGCATGAAAAGCAAACTGTTGATAAAACCGAAATAAATTAACCACATCCCGCGGCATCGGAAAGTATAAACACAATACCTTATTAAAATCATTAATGGAGAAAGTACGTGAATGGTACGGGGCCGGTGAACCGGCAAAGAGAGCCTGAACATTAAATAGAGCGAGGCCGATTAAATCAGGCTACACTGCGGAATATATAAGGTTTTATATGTTCAAGCTAAACTCTAAAGGCTCCTAAAAACAGGCGCAACACGTGATATAATCGCGCGCGACACAAAGGCACCGCTCGTTGCGCGACTTGCCGTACCTTTGTGTCGCGTGTCGTGTTGCGCCTGTTTGAAGGAGCCTTAAGAGATCACCCAGAACCTAAAATTGGGAAGTTTGTTGCGCTGTTTCACTGTGAAGCGATGAACATTTTGAGGCTGTCTTTACGCGTAATATTAATTTGTGCATACGCCTCTCGAAGAGAGATTTCCGGTAATAAAAAAGCTCGGGGTGTCATAAAAAGCGATTATAGCTTACTAGCAGCGCCCCGCGGTTTCACTTGCATAAGTGTCGATCCCGTGGTAATATTGGGATAAAAAAACTATCCTGTGTCCTTTCCCGGGATTCAAACTATCTCTATAACAAATTTCATCTAAATCGGTTCAGCGGGTTAAGCATGAAGAGGTAACAGACAGACACACTTTCGCATTTACAATATTAGCATGGATTTGTCAGAAGGGCGCGCAGAACCTAGCAAATCGGAATGAGAAAGTTTATAGTGGATCAGACAGAGATTATCTTTTTAGGGTTCCCTACCTCAAAAAGAAAAACGGAACCCTTATAAGATCACTTAGCTGTCTGTCCGTCTGTCAAGACCCTTTCTCTGGGACGCGTGTAGTTATCAAGTTGAAACTAATATAAAAAAAAAAACTTCTAAGTCAACGCAATCAAAAGATGGCGTATGGCCGCATTCTTTTCATAAAAACAACTCCCTTGGAAATGGAGATGAAAGGTTTGTTTTCTCAATAGTCTGATAGATGTGATATAATTGTATAAGACACTAGAATCCTCCAGTTTCTTCGCACTACGCACGCCCCAATAAGCAGACCCACCGAAATGAGAAAATAGACAATAATAAAATGATGAAACGAGTAATTTCGCTTTATATTATACGTCAGTTAGACGCGCTCGAGTAACACGCTGTACGTTTTATATTATTTTTATCACGCTCACTTTTACTGTGTTAAATACAGCCGAGTTTATGTGTTTAACCGGATTCTCTGATGGACGCAAAAAGTGGTTTGATCGGCCGATGACAAGCATGCCAAAAGACCGGTAATAGGTGAATTAAGTAAACTTCATGAATAATTTTGAGGTCCCCTACCTACTACATACATACATACGCTTCTTTAAAATTATACCATAGCATCCCTAATGTTTGTATTTAAATCCAACTGAAGGTCAAAGCAAATGTAGAAGCGACTTACAAATGTAATATAGGATAGTGTAGGACGAAAATGTGATGACGATGACGACTAATAGAGAAGTACAGACGCCAGCACATCAAGCTACCCGAAACTGTCAAATTTTCCCAATCAACTTTGCACCTTATACTTTAGCGATAAAGTTGAAAATCTATTAAAGAAATTTGACAGATTGTTGTAGGTTGATGTGCTGGCGTCTGTACCATGGAAGAAAAAGGCATGTTGCACCGACCCCAAATAAATCGATGAAATGCAAGAAAATGATGATTATGATTAATGTCTGACGAAAATTGCGAGTTATTCTGGTCTGATCCCCTGAAGCCCCCCGCCTCCCAACTCCCACCCACCCGTGGATCCCCTGCTAGTTATTCTTCTGTTTTAATCTGTCTTATCCATGCCACGACGTCTCGTATCCATCACAAGTTTTTGATGGATGCTTAACGCATTGCCTCATTAGCAGTGGTCGGAGTAGGTAGATTGATTTTTGGTACTTGTATCATAAATGCACACAGAAAGAATAACATGGATAAGCCATTTTTCCGGAAAGTAATTCCGGTATTTCCGGATTCAATTAAATATTGTTAATGTTGGTAGTGATATTATTACTACTCAATTCAAAATTTAAACGAAGGTATCAAAACTAAATTAATTAATTATTTATCTGTTGAATAATAAAAACAATCGAATTCCGATCGAAGCTTTAATATTTATTTTTTATTTTTAGCCTTTTATGGCTAGATCTTTTATAGATAGATATAAATTTCGGCTAACTAATGAAATTCTGACTACCACCAATTCCGGAGGAATGTCCATAGTAATATATACGTTTCGGATCAATGACCCCGTTCAATCTACCTACTCCGATCTATGCTCATTAGTTACGGATTCCTAGATCGGACAAATTGCTCTGGGTTTTTCCTGTGACATTTTAGGGCCAAGATAATCTTAACTCGGATTGATGTATGGGACACAATTCTAGCGCTACCAACGGCGAAACATGTAGCTTAAGGCCGCTCTCTCGAAAAAAGCTTGAAAAAAGCATGCAGATGAAGCCATTTTTTGTCGGCATTTACAGAGAAATTACATCTGAAAAAAATCCTTAGTAATCTTCATGATATAATACGTAATTTGGTTTAGCCACAATTTTTCTACCGGTATCACTTAATTTAAAAAAAAATCACCAAATCACCTCCAAATCATTGAGATGAAACCGTTTTACTCCTTCATTTTTTATCAAAAGAGTGTAAAAAAATATATCTACATCTTCGCAATACAAAGGAGAATAATTTGGTTTTGTTACTTTTTTAAAATATGTATTATTTTTATGATAATAAATTAAAAAGGCCTCTGATAAAGGACTGCGTCTACATCACCCCCGCACTCGTCCATAAATTTAGTGCGGGGCGCATCGTGTTGCTAGGTGGACGTATGTCGCGTTGCGAGAACTCCGCACTACGAAATAAAATCGTAAAATATTACTGCAAAAACAAAAAGTGTACCTACCCAAGCGGGGTTTTATGAAACTTATGCGCTGTCCATTACTCTGTGTACATAGGTACTGTTTATAAAATACCTACCTCATTCAAACGAAAGTCGTAAGTACTAGTAGTGAATGATCACAGAAGGTCCACGTCCACGAAATGATTCAGCCAATATTATAAATTTTACTTTTCGGTGCCTAAGTAAAGTCCATTATTCTGATGCGTTGCGATTATTTGTGACATATTGTGACACAAAACTGAAAATGCTCCTAAAGTAGGTATTAATTATGATTATAGGTTACGTACTTGCTAATAATTTGTCAATTTATTGATTACCGGCGTAATTATTTTCAAATAAAAAAATCAAATCAAATCATTTATTTGCATAAAACAGGTTCAGTGGATGTTAAAAAAGGTCAAATGGTACACTGTTAATAACCATATAAGGTGTGCAAATATAAAACAAGAATGTTAACTGTTAATTTCACTATTCAATAAAGTACGGACGCCAAGCACATCAACCTACCCGAAACTGTCAAATTTTCGCAATCAACTTTGAACCTTATGCTTTAGTGATAAAGTTGAAAATCTATTAAAGAAATCTGACAGATTGTAGTAACTTGATGTGCTGGCGTCTGTACAATGTCATTGAAAATAAAATTATCGTAAATACATATCAGTCAACAAAATAAGGAATTAAAAATAATAATGTCATACAATAGTAAAAAATAGTAGTTCAATAGTATATATGTATATACAGGCTGGATTTTTTTAACCTCACCTAGAGGGCAAGTACTCTAAACACTGGAGATAGCAAATTTTAATCAAAGGAAAATCCCTTCATTAAAAAAAAACAAATCTGCATTCAAAGATTTTCGAAAATTCGCTTGCCGCTCTCGGGAATCGAACCGGCTAAAATCCGAAAAAATAATACCCTGTACTTTTATGGCATCAATCGATAGGGTCAATCATAAGGATCAAATCTCTCTATGGCAGATCGAAAGTCGAATACTTTTTACTCGACTTCTATCGTCGCGGGTGACATCAATCAATCAATTAAATCAGCCTATCGCAGACCGCGGGTGGCACAGACTACATAAAATTAGAAAAACAAATTGGTAGTCATGTTTTTTATTATAATTATCACTTATCATTACTATCCATGTGGGCTAAAGTGGGTCAATAATATTATTCAACTAATTAAATCAAATAAAAAAATCATTACCTATACGTAGTGAATCAATTAGTTCTACCAGAGAAGTTGAAGGTGATTCTGTTGATTTGGATGTGAATGTATTTTTTTTTACAAATTATGAACCTATATTTTTGTTTTACTTGTAAATATATGTATAACTGCATTCATTTTAGGAACAAGATGATTTGGGCATTCAAAAACTACGGTCTCTATTGGATGACATGGTGACTCACAAGCATCTTGTAAGGTCTGTCGAAGAACTTGAAGATTATTCAGCTGAATTTTAGTTATAATATATTTGTTTATAAAAAATATAACAAATAATATGACATACACTAGTGATAATTATACTACCTATACCTACCTACCTACCTACTTTACCTGCCTACCTATCTACCCTACCTTCCTATCTGCCTTACCCTAACTACCTACCTACCCTACCTACCTACCTACCCTACATACCTACCTACCTATCTACGTACATGCCTACCTACCCTTCTTCTCTTCATAGAAACCTTCCTAAGACTTCAACGAATATTTAAAAAAAAACCGAATTGGTCCAGCCATTCTTGAGTTTTGCGCTTAGCAGCACATTTAGCCATTAATTTTAGTTAAAAAGATACATTAAGTTGTTTACCACATGGCAAGCCAGGCTGATTTATATTAAGGGTATAGCTTCTACTCACGGCCTCGAAAGCTTTTAACAATTTTATTCGTAACCATAGCCCGAAAAGTACATCCATATCAATAGATAATACCCTTAGATTAATAACGCCTAGATCGATAGTCTTCATACAAGCGCTTCGTCTCAAGTGAGGCAAAAACGCACACATCAATCTATTGATGTATGCGTGAGCATTGCGTATTTACGATCGCCGACACGCACACAAACAAAACTCTGATGTTGTGGAGTGTGTACAGTGCAGTAGTGTTTCCCCGAAAGTGGGGAAATTTTATACTTACGTAAAATCGGATTATTTATCTTGTACTTGGTAACGTACTAGTTCTATTTAAAGCTTGTTATAAAAATAACATGTTAATTTACATTAAAACGAATATTTGTAATTAAAATCTATATTTATTATAAGTTAACATTCAATAGGTACATGAATGAGCAGCATTAATGGTTTTAATCATTTTAAGGAAAAACGCAAAAGGGAGAAGAAAATGTATCGATGTTACTGATAAATTATGAGAAAATACGTCATGAACAACTAATCAATTAAAATCATCATGGTTATGTGTTATGGTATTTGTATGTATGGAAATCACAGAGCAACCATAGAGCAAGAAAATAAAAAAAAACTTCATTATTTGTTAGCGCCGTCTTTGCTTAGCTAGTACCATTTATGAAACCAGTTTTTTTTTCTTAATTTCAATCTGTGAGAAAATCCCTTATTAAATTAGATTTCATTTAGCGTGAAAGTTTCTTTACACTAGAAGCGCACGATTTCTATATTTTTACTGGTCTAAAGAATAGCAAGTTTTTTTCGCTAAAGTCTAACTAAATTGTTTGCAGCTGATAAAGATGATTTTTTTTGCATGTACACTCTACTTATCTATATTAAATATCCGTATATTATTTATTTATATTTGAATTGAGCTCACCAAGACCTTAATTTTGATACCCATTTTGTAATAATTTAAAATAAATAGTTTCTTTTCAAATCTCAAAATGGCGCTACAAAGCCGCCATATTGAATTTTCTCTAAAAAATTTTTGGGCAGTTGTGTAAAAATCTCGGGTTCATTGTAAAAAAAAAATACGGGTGTGTATTTATTTTTCGTTGAACAATAGGGTAATTCATTGCAACTGGTAACACCTTCATAACATGGCGGCCTAAAATTTTGTTGTCGTATTTAATTTTTGTATTCATTATTGTAGCAAAATACAAGTCGAATTGTAGTACTTACCTATGAAATGATATGTTGGTAGGTTTTTTATTCTTTTCTGATGCATTGTGACACCCATTCACTACACAATAAGTCATTATTAATGAAATTGTCTCGGAAAGCTCGGAGATGTTTGCTCTAGCGTTTGACCTTGACAACTGGCGGACGTTCGGAACGTAGTGAGTCTTTTAGACTCACTTGAAAGTGCCTCACTGAAATCGCGCGTACTCGGTTTCTAGGCGTTATAATTCTATGATAATACCTAAATAAAACCAAAACTGGACCATTGTAAATACAGGGTGTCCCAGAACTCAACGTCAAGCCGAAACGGGGTGACAGGATTGATCATAACCATCACGAGAAAAATCTGAAAAAAAATCTATCCCATGCAGTTTGAAAATTATGGGCATTTTAAGAAAAACCTAGAATTTTGATCAAACTGTAACATTTTTCGGTTATTGTGGTTATTCTTTTTTATTTTTGTTCATTTGAACTTTGGAAACGTAATCCTAAATAACATTTCTAGAATCCCAATAAAAAATAATGACACAATTGCCTCAAGTTTCCGAGAATTGAGACGGATGACATTTATTGTAATAAAAATGTTATTTCTCTATCTGACTTTTATTCCAACAAACCTAAATTAAACTAGATCAAGATTTTTCATTATTTTACTAACTTTTTTTCACTTTTTTCACTTTAATAAAAGTGGCGTCACTATCTGTCTCGCTCACTCATGGCAAACATACTCACTACTATCCATCTCTCTCATCATTTTGCCTTAAAATTAAGAACCTACCTAGAGCTTGTGCGAATCAAAAACATTTTAACTGAGATAGCAAAAATCGGGTTACTTGAGGTTTTAATTTTTTTACTCTTTTTTATTGTTTGGAACTAACAAGTATTGGACCATTTTAGAATTCTGATTAAACGCGCCAACTTTTAATACCACTTGCAAAGGCACTCTAGTACATTTTTTTTAAAGGAGGGCCAATCAAAGTCGACGAATCTTGAAAATTTTAAATTCGTAGTTTAACGAATAGTCTCAATTCTCGGAAACTTGAGGCAATCGTGTCATTATTTTTTATTGGGATTCTAGAAATGTTATTTAGGATTACGTTTCCAAAGTTTAATTGAACAAAAATAAAAAAGAATAACCACAATAACCGAAAAATGGTACAGTTTGATCAAATTTCTAGGTTTTTCTTAAAATGCCCATAATTTTCAAACTGCATGGGATAGATTTTTTTTATATTTTTCTCGTGATGGTTATGATCAATCCTGTCACCCCGTTTCGGCTTGACGTTGAGTTCTGGGACATCCTGTATATGTGGTACACATAATTATTTAACTTTCACGATGACTTGACCTTCTGTGATTTCGATACTCTGTGACGAGACTAGGCGAGGCAAACCGTGGTGGCGGCGCACACAACCGCACATTTTCTGTTACATGCGGGTAGCGGAGTGGCGCGGAGAAGGGGTCGTTAGCTCCGCCCAAATGCTCAAGGTTATCGGCATTAATACAGGCCTTAAGATCCTTATCGGATAAAGCGTACCACGCAGGATCAAGTTTCCATTTCCTCTTTGAACTTTGCCAGTGCCTATATGAGTATGAAAGCTGCTTTGTTGTTGTAATGGACAAGCCACACCTGGTACAATTCTTTAAAAGTGTAAAAATAGCCTTTGAGAACTCCTACAAGCGATGGCTTTGGTCAACAGTTGAACAGGGCCAGCCGCTCGGCATTCTAAAAACCACCTTGCAGAGACAATAATAGAATCATGTCAGTCATCTTACAATAACAGAGAAGACGCATAGAAAACAGCACATTACGTTTATCACGTGGAAACACTGAAGCGTGACCACAACGCAGACCACGGCGCACTTTCTTTTTGTTCACCTCGAGAGAAAAACATTGCATACATTTGCTTATGAATATCATTCCAGTTTTATTCAAAGAAATAGATACTCATGCATGATTTTACAGTGCAAAAAACATTGCTCAAAAACAAGAAAGATCGTTTTCGTAGCATCGTCACAAAAAAATTAACTTGCATGGAGAATTATAATGTAACGGTTTTTTGGATAAAAATTGTTCATGTAGTTTTTTTTTTAAAGTTAGTTAAGGTGGTTTGTGTTTTAATTCTAGATAAATAGTGTGGAAGATTTGATACCAATCTTGGCTCATGTCTAGTTTGAGTTCATTATTAAATGACGGCATTGGTCTAAAATTCTGGCGAGACTATTATATTACTTAGTAGAATTATTAATGGTTAAAACAGATTAAAAAGTGAAGTTTACAGATCAAATTCGTTCCAGATTGCCTTCAATACGTTGACAATACACACCAAAGCATTATTTATTAGAACGCATACCTCACTCGTACTTTCACAGCAGCTATACAAAATCCTTATGGACGTCAGTAAGGTCGTTTAAAGGCTCTTTCAAACAGGCGCGGCACGCCTTAAAATCGCGCACGACACAAAGGCACCGCAAGTCGTGCAACGAGCGGTGCCTTTCTGTCGCGCGCGATTATATCGCGTGTCGTGCCTGTTTGTAGGAGCCTTAACACGTTAACAGTTTGCTATCAAGACAGATTGCTCGTTATAAACAGTGGCATTTCCTATCAGCACGCAAGTGGTACGTCAATACTAATCTAACATCGGCTAGGCGCCTAGACGCCCTGAAGATGACGTAAAGCTATGACGTCAAAAATCCCACAAAGAGGTCGCTAACTGAAAGACTTTGTATAAACTGTATACATGAAGAACTGAATAAATACCTAGCAAATTATCACATTGTAGTGACTCCTCGTATGAACGAAAAATACGTGAATCTCCTCACAAAGAACGAAGTATTGTTTGAATGAAATAGAAACATTACATAACACTTTGTAATGTTTCTATTTCATCCAAACAATACTTCGTCTCGACCAATCAGCCTATAATGTTCCCACTGCTGGGACACACAGGCGTCCTCTCGGTGAGTGGGCCGTAATCTACCACGCGGGCCCAGTGCGGGTTGGTAGATGTCACATGTCTTCGAATTTTTGTTTCTAGGACATGCCGGTTTCGTCACGATGTTTCCTTCACCGTTTTGAGAGCAGTAGTGGTGAAATTATTTACACAAAGTAAAGCGCCTGTCTACGAAGTAATTATAAACAGAATGTAACAACTGCAGTGCTGTATTTGGCAGT
This sequence comes from Luperina testacea, assembly GCA_927399505.1. NCBI lineage: Eukaryota > Metazoa > Arthropoda > Insecta > Lepidoptera > Noctuidae > Luperina > Luperina testacea. The sequence continues at coordinate 4,629,818 of OV656777.1, read as the reverse complement.
GCTTAAAACCACATTTGGCAGGAGCCGATGAGTTGAGAACGAACAGGTATTGATTACTGATACGAAGCGGAAGCAGAAATTAGATAGAAATAACACATTCAAGTTATCAATGGCCATAAGTGGTATGCAAAACCTGTCTACTTTAAACACTTTAATATTTATTGGCCGCGTTAAATAGTCATAAAATTGTAAGCACGGGATAGTAATTGCGGAAGCAAAGACAATCGTAAATTAAAACCGTTCATTTATTGCGAGCATAAAAGGTTTACAGGTAGTGCGAAATAAAATAGGAACCTATTCCTTCAAACAGGCGCGACGCGACACGCGACACAAAGGCAGCGCAACGAGCGGTGCCTTTGTGTCGCGCGCGATTATATCGCGTGTCGCGCCTGTTTGTAGGAGCCTTTATGCTATCACAACGCCTGGTAAACAGATTGCTGTTGTATCAAAAGAAAAGCTGCAAAAATAAATCCAATAATTGCTTAATTAAAATAATCTCCATACAAATCGATGTCATCAAACCATTTTCGCTTTCAGTGTCGTGTGGTGAACGCGCGAAAACTGATACTTACTTAATAAATAATCGCCCTGTCAATACATAAACGCTATTTACATGCCGTACATAATGGTGGTATATCACGAATATAAGAATATGTGAAGCGTAACACTTTCTAACTTTACTTGGAGTCAGCGTGTGTAACGTGTCGTCGTGCGCTTGGTGGAGATAATTAGGTATTGGGATCTTAAGGCTCCTTCAAACAGGCGCGACGCGACACAAAGGCACCGCAAGTCGCGCGACTAGCGGTGCCTATGTGTCGCGCGCGATTTTATCGCATGTCGCGCCTTTTTGTAGGAGCCATAAATGCTTGCGCAGTGGTTGACCGTAAATTTCAAATTTTCTTACGTTTTTAATTGTGTAAGTAGGCAGTTCCTAATCGAGGCTCCCTTAGGAAAAGCAACCCCTAGTGCTTTCCCGAGGGCACCCGTGTATCTGGTATTATTGTGTTATCTTGCACACTGACAAATAATCATAAAGGCTCCTTCAAACAGGCGCGACACGCGATAAAATCGCGCGTGACACAAAGGCACCGCTCGTTGCGCGACTTGCGGTGCCTTGTGTCGCGTGGCATGTCGCGCCTGTTTGAAGGAGCCTTAACTGTCCATCTATGTACATGTATATTCTAGGTGCAACGCATCGCTCTTCTACTATTCAAATGACTTAGGTAATAGGTAAAATAGGTAAAACGGGCTGCTGTCCGCAACTCCACGTCAATGCGCGTATTTTGCGTTCAAATGACTTATCCAAACATAGTTCGCTGAATCGCAGAAGAGAGAAGAGAGATCGCAGAAGTCATACATACAAGATGTTTTAATCGACTTTTCCGACACCGTTATATTTGCAAAGGAAAATCATTTCCAGATAATTAGGAAAGAAGAAAATTATCCTATTCACTATTGTGTTGTTTTACTTTTTTACAACAGTTCAATGCATCTGTAAATTAACAAAATAATCTTAAAAACGATGTTTCATGAATTAGGTCAATGGAAATATGATTCAGTATCTTTTAATAGAACGAACACTGATTATTAAAGTCTCATTGATAATGCGATGATAATAAATCAATTCATATATGAAGTTAAATAGTACATTGCGTGCTTGTTAAGTATTTGTAATGGGTGCTGATTAGTTAATTGTCACATATTCGGGTTCTCTTTATTTTTACGACGTCTTGACAGGAAATCTATGGGATTTTTAATGGCATATAATTCCTTATCCAATAGACAAATTGATGGACTTACTAAATGATGTATGTTGTTTTATGAAATATATTTCAGTGTTAGCAACATGCCAATATTTCTTCCGTTTACAACAATAAAAGGTAATCAAATATGCGCAAACATTAGTTATAAATTATAAAACATAATATTATAATATGTACAAACGATTCCGATTATATCGATTAAAACATCGGCTGACTGACATTTCATAAAAGGAACATGCAATGTCAAGACGGGACCGTGACCGGACAGTGGTCAGTTGTTCCGTAGCGGCCGTCGACCCGCGATCGCAGGGCAACATTGGTGGATTACGCGCTTGCACCGAATAGAGCGCGAAAGCGTGGTTCGAATTTTTAAATAAAGCCCACAACGGAACTTGTCTATTACTTTTGATTTAATACGGCGCCATTGTTTGACATCCGATTTCTGTTTTGACTCGATTTATTCCGGTCACTAAGTAGGTATGTATATGATTTCATTGATAGCAACGCGAACGTCGTTCTTGGCTTCACATCTTGTCTTAAAAATAATGCCTCAATTTCCTTATCTGTGTGACAGATAAGGAAATTGAGGCATTATTTTTAAGATCTTGGTTGCATTAACATAAGTTTTATCCAAAGGAAAGTGGACTGACGTTAAGCCAGGTCATGTCTTGAGAAAACGGCCCACAAAAACAATGAATTACATCGACAATCACCCGCCTAGCCTTTTCCCAGCCATGTTGGGGTCGGCTTCCAATCTAACCGGATGCAGCTGAATACCAGTATTTTACATGGAGCGACTGCCTGTCTGACCTCCACAACTCAGTTACTGGGTAATACGATACCACTTGGTAAGACTGGTTGTCAGACATTCGGGCTTCCGACTACCCGCGACTGTCAAATATCCATGAACGACAACCGGGAGCATCGGCTTAACGTGCTTTCCGAGGCACGGAGGGGTCTCGGTATGTAAAGATGGTCACCCATCCACAGACTAACCGCGGCAAGCGTAGCTTAACCTGATTGATCGACCTGTTATTATTTAGCCACGGGCCCCTCATGAATTACATCGACAATGTGGAATAATATTGAAATATGTACAGGCTTTTACTTTGTGTCTACATTTAATCGATTGAAGGAAATATGAAGACAGAAATATAGAACATACGCCAACGTCCTGTTTAATAGATGAATTATACGCCTCTAACAATAACCCAAAGACAACCTAGCTGTGAGCTTTTTGCCATTAAGTTAATGCCTGCACCTTTCCTTGCATTAAATGATAAATAGGTTTTGATAAAGAAGGTAATCTATCACTGTGTACTGGTTTTTTAGTGAACTAAGACTCCAACAAACAGGCGCGACACGCGATATAATCGCGCGCGACACAAAGGCACCGCAAGTCGCGCAACGAGCGGTGCCTTTGTGTCGCGCGTGATTTTATCGCGTGTCGCGCCTGTTTGAATGAGCTTTAAAATGAATGCAGGCTTTCCTATATTTTAAGTTACCTATTAAAAAATAACCGTAATCAGCCTTTAATGTTCCCACTGCTGGGACACAGGCCTCCTCTCGATAAGAGTGGGCCCTAAATGGCTGTAATCCATCACGCGGGCCCAATGCGGGTTGGGAGATGTCACATGTCTTCGAGTTTTTGGGTTCTAGGACATGCCGGTTTCCTCACGATGTTTTCCTTCACCGTTATGAGAGAATTAAAAGATGAGAATGCCACCAAATATAATCATAAACGAAATTTTTACAACTTACTCTTTTATAGCGTAAGTAATTTTTATTAAAACTTTCTGAGGAACCACGAAACCAGTATACATACTTAGTTTCCAAGAAATAAAGCTTTGAACTTTGCGAATTGCTGTAGCGACATTCTTTTTTAAACAACTTAATCTGAGGTGGTCATAATTTTTAATGCTGGTACCTATTTTAAACCAGTCCACCGCATGCTGCGGTTTGACCTCAGACGGCCTTGGGAATTGTTGTAATGATATAAAATGTTCATTCTGATGGTTATTTCTTGTCAAACTACAGTTTTGTGCTCTCCCGATTTCTTGCTGTAGCGTAAGACGCAGATGAGATGACAAACGAGGGAAAAATAAAAAATATGACACTTGCACACGTACCTAGTGAATTCTACCTTGATGACCAGCTAATCTTTTCACCGCGACATGGTCTATCATTTTTTTTTAGTTCATAACCGTTTCTCATTGAAAACTTACAATATCTACGTTATACATCATAAGAAGAGCATCACTCTAAGCTAAAAATACCGGGAAAAAGCATTGTTTGACGGTAATTTTCCTCAATTAATTGTAACAAAAGGCCCACAGTGTCGTAATCTTTTGACAAATTATCGTAACTCTAACAGGGCTAATTAATTGTCTAAAGCTTAAGTGTGGACACGTTCTTAAGTAATTGGAGCTAATGACCGTGAGGCTTTCTTTTTCGTGAGGCTTTTTTTCTTTTTTTTCTTCTTTTCTTGTATCTCATATCTTTGTGTCAGTGTATACAATTGTTGGTGAGCCAAATAAATAAATAAAAAATAAATAAAATAATTGTGTTTATTGTTAACAGCCACTAGCTAGTAGCTACGTACGACTTTGAACTGTTCAGAATGAATGTTGTAACGAGGGCTTCTGTTTTTTATGGTCGCCTGGTACTTTTAGGCTGTATTGTTTTATTTTTTGCTGGTTAACGGTTTCATTTGGCTCCGTGTGTGTTTGTCTTTTTCGATTACTTACCTTCTGTTGGGTCTGGTGTCCTAGTACCTACTGTTTTGATGCTGGTAGTCTGTGATGGATGGTTTTGCCTAGGCCATACACAATGGGCAATGGTCAAGGTTGTCCTACCCCCAAAATTGATGCAACAAAATGTCCTACATTTATTGGTCTTGTTACAAAATAGGGTTAAAATTGTGGCTGACAAATAGCAATATGACACCCTAGTCTCTTGGGGCTATTTAGTTACCAAACCCTATCGATGGTCGTCAACGACCGCCTTCCCTCTCACCCTTCGGGAATCCCAAATGGAACAATTTGTTAGTTAGCGAGTGTGTAATACAGGAGTGCCCTAATATTAAATGGCAGGTGGAGTATTAATTACGGAGCTCAATGTACTTCAACCCCAGGTCAGAAAAAGTGTTATTTCCCATCAGGAATTTCTCAGTAGGAGCTCTGGGTCTATGACAATCAAGTGTAGTTACTACTGCGTCATTGTGTATCGGAGGTGTCAAAACGAATGACAGAAATACGTCGATGTTTTGACGCGGTAGGGCGAATCTAAAGATTTAAATCTTTGCCTCCTATGTTTATACCGACAGCCGCCCGTTTCGTTCTGAAATAATGAGCTCCTCGTTAAGCTATTTACTTTAAACATTATATTGTTATTGTGGGGTTATAAAATTATTGTAAATGCCTGAAGATACTCTTTAGGCACCCAAGAGTATAAAGGCTCCTGCAAACAGGCGCGACGCGCGACGCGAATCGCGCGCGACACAAAGGCACCGCTCGTTGCGCGACTTGCGGTCCCTTTGTGTCGCGTGTCGTGTCGCGCCTGTTTGAAGGTGCCTTAAGAATTAGAATTTCAACTTCTCTAAACATCTTTATTTTTTTGCACAAATCCTGCCATGATTCTTTGTGCCAGATTTACGTCAATAGGCTCGGCTCCCATTACCAGTAATGAAAACCGGTTATTACCGAAACAACATCGTATTAAGTCATTAGGAACTTTAACAAAAATAAGCATTACGATTAAAATAACCTTATTAAGGCTCGTACACACAGGCGCGACGCGACACAAAGGCACCGCTCGTTGCGCGACTTGCGGTGCCTTTGTGTCGCGTGTCGCGTCGCGCCTGTGTGCACGAGCCTTTAGTAGCAATAAATCCTACTACGGAAAGTATTTCAATTCAATGTCAGAAACCAAATGATGTTTACGGTAATTAAATACACATCTTAGGAATTAATTCAAGGTTTGAAGATGTCAGAGAGACGAGAGAAGTATCACGGAATATATCACAAAAGAGAAGGAACTTTATTACATAATACTAGGTATATACACACACACACACATACATAATCTGCCTACAATGTTACCACTGCTGGGAATACTAGGTATACTACTATGCATCAGTGTCCAGTGTGCATAAAGGCTCCTTCAAACAGGCGCGACACGCGATAAAATCGCGCGCGACACAAAGGCACCGCAAGTCGCGCAATGAGTGGTGCCTTTGTGTCGCACGCGATCCGCGTCGCGTGTCGCGCCTGTTAGCAAGAGCCTTAATCCGGTGGATGCGAGGATCACAGGACCGGTCGATGTAGCGACACTTGGAAGGCCTATGTCCTGCAGTGGACGTCTTTCGGCTGATGAAATGATGATGATGCATCAGTAGTGCGATTCTGTAACCATCTCACCGTGAAAACTTAGGTGAAGTGAGCGTGGAGTGAGCTGTCAATAGTGTCAATTCCTAGCAAAAACAAACTCACTTCAACCTATGTTTTCACGGTGAGATTTTTACAGAATCGACCGGCTGTAGCGAACCGCGAACGAACGAACGAGTCAAGGCTCGTTCACACAGGCGCGACGCGACACGCGACACAAAGGCACCGCAAGTCGCGCGACTTGCGGTGCGTTTGTGTCGCGTGTCGCGTCGCGCCTGTGTGTACGAGCCGTCAAGCGGTTTTCTTTATGTAAATAATTTCATCACCGCTGTGCCCTCTAAACAGTGAAGATGTTCACATCGTCACTGGAAAGGAGAAAATGCTAATCGCCATTTGGGCCAAAATAAGTTATATAATAATCGTTGAATTAGATTTTTTTTTCTGCGTCGATCTGTTTAGGTTTCAAGACAGTCTAATTTTAATTGGCTCAGATTGACTAAAACAAAATTTGTTTAAAAAAAATCTAATCCAATACATAACCCATTTTGGCCCAGATAGTGCTTTAGCGTTCTCTCCTTTCCAGTGACGACATGATCAACTCAGTTGCGACACTCAAAACTGTTGCAATAATGGAGCCTTAATGTCAAATAAAAAAGATCAATGACATAGCAAACCAGGTAGTCATGAGTTCATGACAAGTTATTATTATTTTGTGTAGGTGTTAAAGAATGCTTAGTTGTCAATTTACCCTCGTTCGAGTATTCTTTGATTGACGTTGAGTGGTTTCAAGCATTTTTTGCAGGAAACTACATGCAATACGGGCATTAAAGCTTTGGTTATTGATACGCTAAAGCTGTCTGTCTACTTCTTATGACTAGGTAGACCTTTGATTATATACTTGTACAAGCTGACCCGGCGAACTTCGTACCGCCAGCCGCTCTGCCTCCGCTTTTTAAAGGCTCCTTCAAACAGGCGCGACACGACACGCGTCGCAAAGGCATCGCAAGTCGCGCAACGAGGCACCGGCCTTTGTGTCGCGCGCGATTATATCACTTTGTGTCGCGCCTGTTTGAAGGAGTCTTTAACCGTCCGAAGTTGAAATAATAATCGGTAGCAGGTTTCGCTCCGAGGTTTTCAATTACTTTCGGAGGGGCCCGTACCTACCTTCGTTGACGAAATAAGAGAGAAGATCCCTGTAGTGGCGGCGAAGCAATACTATAAAATTTGTGAATATCACATTTTCAACGGTCTCCCAATAATATACAATAACAAAACCATTCACAAAAATTCCATGAACATTATCCTTGATAATATTCTTGTCATTTTAAGAAGAGGAAACACGATAATCTTGATAAACCCGTTATGATTGTAGCTACCGCGAACTATGTAACTATCTACGTCATCCATCACTATTATATGACGTCATAATCATAATATTGTAGTGCTTGTAGTAGCCACTTTATATGGAGTTACAGTAGCTCCTTGACACAACATTAAGGCTCCTGCAAAAAGGCGGGACACGCGACGCGAATCGCGCGCGACACAAAGGCACCGCTCGTTGCGCGACTTGCGGTGCCTTTGTGTCGCGCGCGATTTTATCGCGTGTCGCGCCTGTTTAAAGGAGTCTTTAGGATAGCCCACGAAATTCAAACTTGCCTGCGTTTTTTGCAATTTGCAGGTAATTATCAGGTTGTATGTTAATCTTAATTTGATTCGCGACCTTTACAAATATGGCCTTACAGAATTATAATCATAAGAATAGGCAGTACAATTCCTTAAGTTAGAATTGCCCTCAAATGTCATGATTTCATGAAATAGTCATTCAATAAGATAATATGAACTCAGAAAGATGTATTCCGGGCTTTAAGCTGAGTTTCTTTAACAACCACTTAGCCGTTGAACCTTCTCGCGTTCTTTACTATGCGTCACAGTAGCCTTGCCTTACAAAATTAACATAAAACCGCGATTATGTTAAAATATTGCTCTAAATGATAATGTCATAAATGAATTTGATACATAATTTATAATTTGGCCCTGACATTAGCTTTAAAATGCAGTCGAGCAAGCTCTGTGGTATGTCAAAATAAATATAATGATGTCAGTTTTGTAAAAATAAAAACTTTAAACATGTAGGTAATCCTTTTGTAATCGTATTAGACTAACGAGGTAAGTAGCTATTTGTACAGGAAGTATCGTGGGTACTAAGAAATCAGCTTATCCGTTGATTCGATGTCGTAATAAGCTTTATTTCTTAGTAGCATATCGGGTCATGTATAGTATATTTAATTTTGTTCTAAAGGTCACTACAGTGGCGATTAGGTTAGACACATTAAATAGTACAGCCGTTATTACAAGTCGTTATGTCTGTTAAAATAATAAAATAAACAATTATACTAAAAATAAAAAACTGCATTTTTCAACCAAAATAATTAGCGTCAAAATTGACACCAATATATTGGTGTCAATTTAAAAAATCACAAATTAAGTTTAATGTTGTAAAATAAAAAAGGTCCCACGGCAAATGTGACGTCACATAGCCTATAACCGGACGATCAAGACGCTTCCAACGATGCCTTCGTTTATCGTCATTTGTCAGTTAAGAAATTATAAGGGAACAGATAAACATAGGTACATACATACATGCCAGTCAAAATCATAACCCTCCTTTTTACTTCGCCGTAGTCGGGTAAAACAAGATGGCGGCGTTAACTCAGATTTTGTCCACGCGCCAAAATAACTTGTAGCGTTGTACCATTGATATATAAAAAACCGGGTTTTTATATATCAATGCGTTGTACATTTCAATATCGCCTCTCGTTAGTCTTGAAGGTTTTAATGCACCTCTGTGAAAGGCCTTCTAAACTGCAATAATTGAAAGTCTGTTAAATAATTAATTTATGGTAGTGAATCCGGTCAACGTAGAAGTTTATTAAAATGCAATTGCAGGTGCCAGGCTTATTTATATGACCACTATTAAATTGTCCCTTAGCTAATACTTTACGATGCCGACGAGCAGCTGACTTTAAGACATTCAGTAAATAAATGCAACTTTATTGGGCATCGTTGCAGCATAATTATCTTTTGGAACGAAGTTCTTTAACGGCTCCTGCAAACAGGCGCGACGCGCAACGCGAATCGCACGCGACACAAAGGTTGCGCGACTTGCGGTGCTTTAGTGTCGCGTGTCGTGTCGCGCCTGTTTGAAGGAGCCTTTAGTCGTCATCTCTGTATTCATCCCCTTCCTAGCCATATAGTATTTCACACAGTCCATCCATTGTTTCTTTGGTCTTCCCCTACTCTTACAGCCATGGAAATTCAAATTCAGAACTTTTATTGCCACATAGAGCTTTTTTTTGTTTTCGTGTCGATGGAGTACCATCGACACGAAAACAAAAAAACCAAAACAACAAAAAAAAAAAACAACGAGGAAGAGTAATTCCTCGTTGTTTTTTTTATTTTTATAATTTGACCCAAGTGGCCAGTAGGTAGGTGAACACGTTAATTGCGGCATCAGTTGCATTTTTTAAGTCATCCAAGGTGCAGGTGAACGGGCTTTGAAACTTTTGATTTACATGTCCTATTGCCCATTGCCCATATCATGACAAATGGAGACCAATTATTTGCACCTGTATAAAAACTGCACCAGTTATCCGCGACCCAGTCTATTAGTCGGCCGACCTTCGCCCGTCTATTCGAGACGATCCAGCACAATGGCCGATGATCTATGAAGCTCCAGTGACTCTATAATGATGTCACCGGGTGTGGCCCACTTGTGCGCCACCTGTCATAATATATTAAACAGGTAGGTGAAGGTTTGGTGCAGACGGGACACTTTTTGGCAACATTTCTTGGTGAATTTTCGAAATACCTAAAGGCAAAGGTTTTATTGGTATAAATAAGTACGACGATGCGACCTCGACGACTCTATATTCAATGTACCTTATTTAAATTTTTTGCGAACCCTAGCCTACTTGTCCTAACATATTATATCTTTTATATAAATAAAATAAATTCGGGTAAGTTATACCATTTATAACTCAAGAACGCTGGATCGATTTTTATGATCTTTGATTTGTTGGATTGGTATCTGCGCGAATAGCAGAATAACTATTAAAACATGGGAAAAATTCACGAAAAAAAATAATGAAGGTAATTAATTTCAACATTTATTGATTCTGAGGCAGTACGAAGCTAGTTTCAAATAAAACCTGCATGAATTCAGAACTCATTAAAATAAAAACATCAATTTATTTCCAAAAGGTCTCCAATCTTTTAACTTTAGTATTTCTTTCAAACGCAAAACATAACATTGACTCCAATTTAAGAGACTATTTTGGAGGTGAAGTACCTCCATAATATATCAACGTCGTCCATTACTGATGTTCAACATAATTGATGTAATTATCACACCAGCTTCATTAATTTGGGCATCTGTTCTTTTCTAATTACTTTAATGGAGGTAACTGAGCTTATTTATGCACTAAAGCGCTCGTGTTGATTAGAATTTGTTTCAAAAGGGCACCCTTTTTTATACGAAGGATATTTTATAGCTTATTGGCATGAGGCTCGCTGAAAGTAATATTTATGCGAAGAGTCCATTAAAAAGTAATCTATGAATGGCATTGCCATTAAAGTATTGCTGGCATGGGCTTTTTTATCCTTGAACCCTTAACCTTATCTACAGGGTGGCCAGGGATATCGACGCGCATTCTGTTACCATGGATTTAGTACATGATTATGAAGCGCAGGGGGCGTTGAACATTTTCGTCGGTTTATTAAAACAAAAAATAGCTGTTCCACACATTTTGACCGCGTTGGTATTGCACTTTTCTATGAAGCAGCCGATCTTTTTTTTTTATAACCGACGAAAAATTTCTAAAATTATGTCTTAGAATTATGGGATTTAGAATAATGTACTGAATCCATGCCAACATTTTGCGCGTATACAAATATTATAAAGAGTTATTTGAAAGATTTAGGCTGCCTTTCCACCAGAGATGAGCGAGGATGCGTAGCCAGGGATGCGTGTGAAACCAACCAATAACATCGTTTCATAACTCAGTTAGCGTCGGACGTCGGTATTGGTTAGTTTTACATACATCCCTCGCTACGCATCCTCGCTCATCTCTGGTGGAAAGGCAGCTTAAATGTAGGGGATACTCTTCGAAACTACTGATCCGATTTCGAAAATGATTTCTCTATTAGAAAGCTACACTTTTGTCGAATGCAATACGATATGTTCTTTGTGAAAACACGCGGACATTGCTGTGCTACTGAAGTCAACCCTAGATTCTCCAGTTTATTTGCGGTATTATAAAATATGGCGTTAACATACACAATTACTCAGCTGAAAACCAAACGAAAACTATACCATATTCCCACACTAATTAGAAGCACAGACGATGTTCAATCTGGTATCGTTTCGTGATCAAACTCCCAAATGAGTTGATCACCGTGCACAATGTATGATGAGTGCGTCCGATCATATTAGTCAAAGTCATAAGTCGCTTGTGTTAGGGTTGTCATCACTTTGTTTAGCCTTTATCGACATGTGTTCAATATTTTTGAGCTCTTTTTACGTAGACTCATCGGGCTAACGATTTATTTTTTGGAAGAACATGCTTTTTAGCTGAACTTGTTAAATACTGTGTAAAAACAAGAATAAATTAATCCATGTAAAGCGACTCCAACAACGGCCCATCAGGGCTCTACTCTCTAAGCCCGTCAAAGAAGATACGGGCCCGTCCGAAAGTAATAGATCCGTCAAAACAATGTTAAATTAAATTTTTCGGACGGGGAAAACACGTAGCGAATTTGAACAGCTATCAAATCGTGTTGTCATTCTTTATTAGCTCGGGCCCAAACTAATTTTATCTCCTTAAGGCGAAAGCGCCAGGGTAGCCCGCGAAATTTGTTTTTTTTTTAGGTTTTTTGCAATTTGCTGGTCAGTATTAAGTTGTACGTTGATTAATATATGAATCGCGGCCGTAACAAACATGTATTTACAGAATTATAATCATTAAAGTCATCAACACAACTCTCTAAGACCACGTAAGTCCAAAGAATAACTGTTTCATGAAATTATCATTCTTTGGACTTACGTGGTCTTAGAGAGTTGTGTTGATGACTTTAATGATTATAATTCTGTAAATAGTTGTTAGTTACGGCCACGATTCATATATTAATCAACGTACAACTTAATACTGACCAGCAAATTGCAAAAAACGTAAGAAAATTTGAATTTCGCGGGCTACCTTAGCGCTTCCCCCTTAAGTTATAAGGAGTAAGAAACGCCCGGTAACTTCGGCATAAACTATCGAATTCATGCTTAGGGAGTAGACAAGAGGAGATGCCTCCTGTTATTAACGCCGCCGCCGTCGAAAAGTATAACCCTTAGACTAAAACAAATATGGTTCTAGTATTTTTTGTTAGTGTAAGCAGGCGCACACTACTAAACCGCCACCAGAATTGGCCTATTACAATCCTGCGTCTATAATCTGTAGACTGCGCTGGTGGAAAATATCAAAGTGCTCGTTTTCGTTCTCGCTTTTTCTTTTCTTTTTCTTTTTTCTTTTCTAAGGCCATAATTACTATGAACAACTAAATTAATTATTTATCAGCTACGTTCAGTTTATCCGATTCACGATTAGGCAACCCTGCAGACGCTGATGGGCGGCGCTTTGTAAAGTATTATCTTACAGGGATTTGTGTCTTTTGTTTGTTAAAGCACCCCGAGCATGTGTTTGTTTAATAATAATCGTTAGATCGCTGTAATGCGTTACTCCTGACTTAAAATATTTGTGATGTTACATTTAAACTTGAATATTTTAAGTCTTAAATTACTCTAAAATAACCCATTATAAAATTTATATGGGACCACCTATATCAATTTTATTAACTTTGCATGGGTAGTTTTTGAGTTAGCTTCAATAATACGTATTTTTGCCACTTAGTTTATATTGATACCGTTATAATGACTTCTTGTCACTGATATTTACATAGCAAGTAGTGTTATACGAATTTATGTACGATAATTAAATACAACTTCATCATCATCAACATTTCAGCCGAAAGACATCTACTGCTGGACATAGGCCTCCCCCAAGCACCTCCACTTCGGCATAAAAGAGTACAACTTAAAAGTGAAAATAAAAACATTTAAAAAAGAAAACAACATAGTTCCTATTTGGAACTCGGTCGTTTTTAGCCATATCATCTTTCACACAGTCCACATATATCCCGAAAATAAACGATTTAATTTAATTTTGATACTACTGCTGGAGAAATACCTCTTACATTGAAGAACAACCTAAACTTCTGTGAAGTACTAGCACACTTTCTTAATTATTTCTTGTTCCCTTCGTTCGTCCTAGCTAACGCCATAAACATAAATGAAGCATCCTTAAATAGGACACTTCTCATTCCTACCAATTTAAGACGTCATAAAATTAAGGCGACGTAAAAGTCGTTTGACGTAGCAACTAAAAGTGGCCCGTCTGTGGCGGACAACAGTCTAATTCGGGTAATTGATGGTAAATATACAAATGAGCTTACTTATGTCGCCTCGTGTGTGACTAGTAAACGCTAGGTGAGTATTTACATCATATGGAAGGTGGTAATGTGTGGACACTCCTTTTGGTCTTCAAATTAAATTATGTGCAGCATTGGGACATTAGAATAAAATTGAAAGTCAAGCCACGTGTAATCTATGAGTTACTAGCTGCGCCCCGCGATTTTACCCGCGTGAATGTCGATCCCGTAAGAATATCGGGATAAAAAGTAGTCTATATGTTAATTCAGGGATCAGGGTGTCAGCTGCCTCCATACAAAATTTTATCAAAATTGGTCTAGCCGTTTGAGCGTGAAGAAGTAACAAACATATAAACACACACAAACTTTCTTTCACCTTTATAATGTTAGTGTGATGTTTTTCAGCACCATTGTACGTAAACACTTTTACTTAGTAAAGGTATAATGACCTCCTCCTTGACAAACCTTCTTTTCAGTGCCATTGCCTGTTCACAGACTCATGGTGCAATTGGTCTATTGTAGTCTGGAGTTCCGACCAACCATTTTTATTAAGTAGTTTCAAGTACTCGTGATATTCTACAGTTTTAAGACTTTCAACATTTTATAATAAGTTAGGTAACACTTACAGGGTCATTGTTAATAAGCTAGCCAAACTCTGCAGTTGTTGTTTTGTCGTGTTTACTCGTAGATATTGACGTGATGGGTTCACGTCTGTTAGGTTTACTTACACAAAAAAGAAACTGTTTTTTTTTTTTAATTGATATGTCATGTGACTACAGTAACTGCGTTCGATGACCCTTCAAAATCATCAAATTAATTTATTTATCATGTTTAGGTATGACCCTGTATATCTTAATCACCGTCTATTTATTTCCCAGATTATTTTTTTAGTAATATAGCAATTACTTAATTATTTAGTTTATTTACGATCTCGATACAAAACCTTATCTGAAGTTAGGTACTTAATTAAAGAATATTTCTCTTCACTAGATACTGTAAAAAAAAACGACGTTGGGTACCATAGATTATGCCTGATTGATTGAGCCTGCAAGATCAATTTTCTTGATTGATTCAAAGTGAGTGTCCCTTCTAGTTAACTAATTTCTCACTGTCAGTCGATCAGGCATAAAATATCCATTTTATTCAGATAATTCATTCATAAAACCTATTTTCGGAATCATGCAAAGGAACTGGCTAGAAAGACTAGTTCCCAATAAAGTACTAACAAGCATAAGGCGTAATTTGCAAGGGCTTATTATGGTGCTCCGTTTATCTCCTACGATTTATGCGCGCCTAGTACCAAATGGTGAAGATTCAAGTTTTTTATCAGCTTTGAATAAATGATAACTTAAGTATTTTTTCATTCATAAATAGCTAAGTAAAAGTGATTTTTGAGATTTAAAATGTTGTTATGGTGTTCCGAAAATCACAATAGATTTTCAGGTCGCAGTGAAGCCGGCATGTCCCAGAACCGAAAATTCGAAGACATGTGACATCTACCAACCCGCACTGGGCCCGCGTGGTTGGGCCCACTCTCTCCCACCAAGAGGAGGCCTGTGTCCCAGCAGTGGGAATATTATAGGCTGATTATGTACGTATGTAGTGTGACTGACCAATCAATTTCCGGGGTCTTCACTCTTCATCACTAAAACATCAATAAAGGCTCCTTCAAACAGGCGCGACACGCGATAAAATCGCGCGCGACGCAAAGGCACCGCAAGCCGCGCAACGAGCGGTACCTTTGTGTCGCGCGTCGCGCCTACTAAACCAAACGATTTCAACACGTTTTTCTATTAGTTTCATTGGTGCACGGATTGACGAATATTCTTGGTAGGTGGTACATAAAATTGCATAGTTCCTGCAACTTGTGTGGCCGCATAAAATAATGTCACAGCCCACAAGCAGTCAAATGCGCTGATATTTGTTAATTCCAGAAGATTGGAAAACCATAAAACCAAGCTTTGAAAGTTTACACAACGGAGAAAATCCCTTTCGTAAGCAAAATTACAGAACATTAAAACCACCAGTGATGAATGGATTCTTGGAATCCATACTATTGTTATAAATTCGAAAGTAACTGTCTGTCTGTTTGTACGTTACCTTTACACGCCTAAACCACTGAACGGATCACGATAAAAATTGGCAGAGAGATAGATTGCATCCCGGGGAAGGACATAGGACAGTTTCCATCCCGATATTCACACGGGTGTAATTTATATTGCAGACTTAACTTATTAAATACTAGCTTCTGCTCGCGGCTTCGCTCTCATAGATGTCGCAAATGAAATTAAATGGAAATTATCCCACGGGCACATGCTACCGGGGCAAAAAGGACCTTATTAGGTATCTGCTAGTGAAAGCCCCGTCAAAATCGGTGCAGGGGTTTCAGAGATCAGCCGGAACAAGTAGACAGACATAAAGACAAAAAAAAAATGTTATAGATAAATTAGTAGCGTTTATATTATACTTCCATATGCATTTAGTATATTATATATTAATAAAACTCGGTATATTTATTAAATACTTTGCTTTAATTTTAGTGAGGCACACGTTATTACACAAAAGGATTAGAGAGTCATAGAGTATCAAAAAACACAGATAACAAATGCAGATATTAAAGTAAAGACTACGGACCAAGTAATTACATCCAATTCTCACACTCTCCCACACATAACCGTATGCATACACTCAGACTGGGAAACTTAAACCTATTACAATTTTATTATAACTTATATTTATCATTCACCTATAATTAAATCAACACTAAGTAATGTGCTTAATTATTATATAAATATATACAGTGGTTTTAAATTTTTATGTAGATGTTGAAAGCCAGTTAAATAATATATTATTTGCTTATCTTAACATTCACTTAATGTTTCCGCACACTGTAGCATTTGGTTCACATGGCGTTTCCATTTACAACCTTCAACATCTATTACATAGGTAACATCAGGTATAGATTCCTCAATTACTAAACCCAGAACCCATGGCTTGCTATCTTTCCTGTAATCCCGCACCATTACCTTTTGTCCAACTTTAAATTTTAAATTTCTATTTCCCTGCTCTCTCCCCTCCACTTTTTCCTGCACAGTCTCTACCAAGGGTGGCGGTCTCAACAAACTAAATCTATTTCTGATTTCTCTACCCAACATTAATCTAGCCGGGGACACTCCGGTGGTACGTTGTGGAGTACTTCTATAATCAGATAAGAACAAATTAATTGCTGAATAAAGATCTTGTCCACTTTCTTTTATCTTTATTACAGCGGATTTAAATGTTTCTACAAATCTCTCAGCTGCACCGTTTGTAGCAGGGTGGTAAGGTGGGGAAAATGTATGCTTAACTTGAATTTGTTTACAGAATTCTTGAAACTCAGTGCTTGTGTAAGACCTTCCATTATCTGTGACTAAATGTATAGGATAGCCATAACGAGAAAATAAACCTTTTAATATTTCTATAGTGCGTTTACTAGTAATATTTCCCATTTCAAATATTTCTGGCCATTTAGAATAGCTATCTACCACTACCATGAACATTTTATTATAAAAGGGGCCTAAAAAATCTGCATGAATTCTATACCATGTTGAAGGTGGTACAGGCCATGGCTTCTGAATTTTACAAGGGTTTTTACTATTTTGTAAACAAAATATACAATTTTTGGTAATACCATCAATCGTAGAATCTAAATTAGGCCACCAAAAATATGACCTTGCTATCTCTTTCATTCGGATAATGCCAAAATGACTTTTATGTAATTCTGCTATTACTGCTTCACGAATGGCCCGAGGAATTAATATACGATATCCCCAAAATATGCATCCTCTATCTAGTGATAATTCATCTTTTCTATGATAAAATGGAAGAATATCTTTATCAATTTCTTTTTTCTCGGGCCAGCCGTCAGTCAGATATCTTATAACCTTGGAGAAAATAGTATCCCTTTTTGAAATATCTTGAATTATTTTCCAATTTAATGTTTCCATTTCTGATTCATTTACATAGCAAACTCCATTATCATCAGAACATACTAAGTAAGTATTAACTTCACCATTTTCTGTTTTTCCTACAGTGACAGTCCTTGACAAAAAGTCTGCTGGATTTAGTGTTGATTTGATATGGCGTACTTTATAATTAAAAGCTGATAGAAAGATGGCGTAGTGTTGTAGTCTTTTGGCAGCCATTTTAGGGATACTTTTTGTAGGTCCAAATATTCGTACTAAGGCTGCATTATCTGTCTCCAATTCAAATGGTTGTCCATAGAGGTAATTATAAAACTTTGTTACACCAAACACAATCGCCATTGCTTCTTTATCTATAGTACTATATTTTTGTTCTACCGAATTTAATTTTTTGCTTGCATATGAAATTGGTTTAACTGTACCATCCCTATCTCTGTTTGATAATACAACTCCAAGCCCAGTTTCTGAAGCGTCACATGTTAAAATTATAGGTAATTGAGGATTATAATGTCTTAAAATATTTGTTGAAGCTAATTTGTTTTTTATAGCCTTAAAAGATTCCTCACACTCTGATGTCCAATTAAATCTGTCTTTTTTTGTACATTCATATAAAGGTGATATAATGGTTGCCATATCCTTCAAAAATCTAGAGTAGTAATTAATTTTTCCCAAAAATGATTTTAATAGTGTTAAATTGGTTGGTGTCTCTGCTGTCAATAAAGGTTCTATGTTGGATTTAATAACACTAATTCCCTTTTTGTCTATGCGATAACCAAAAACATCTAAATAAGTAGTAAAGAGTTTACATTTCTTTAATTTTAATTTAAATTCACTTTCCTTTAATCTTTGTAAAACCTGACATACTGTTTGATAGGCATCTTGTAGGGTGTTTCCTTTAATATAAATATTGTCAATGAATACTATAGTATTGGGAATGTTTGCTAATTTCTTGGACATCAACCTTTGGAATGAACCTGGCCCTGTACTTACACCAAAAGGTAGAAAATTATATTTGAAAGTGCCTAACTCAGTAACTATAGTAGTGCAATCCCTACTTTCTACACTGAGTGGTGCTTGTAAATAAGCTTCTTTTAAATCCAGTTCACAGTAGTATTCTCCCCCTTTTAAAACATCCATAATATCTTCAATATGGGGAAGATGAAAATGATCAAAAACCAAGTGAGGATTAATAGTTAATTTATAGTCTCCACAAAGTCTAACTGATCCATCTGGTTTTAAAATTGGCACAATTGGTGTACCCCATTCATTTTGTTCTACTGGAGTTATTCTGCCGTTTTCAATTAATCTAATAATTTCATTATTTACCTTTTCTCTGAGAGCAAATGGTATTCGCCGGACTGGTAAGCACTTAGGTTTAGCATTCTGTTGTAGCTTTAATGAAATCACATCACCTTTAAAATTTCCCCATCCTGGGCTGAATACTTCTGCGAACTGGGTTTTCAGATGTTGCTGTGCATCTGAAACAGTTTGTATCATATTAATACCGATATTTAGACTATTTTGAATATTTGGAGGCCATAATTTAAACTCATGTAACCAGTCTCGCCCTATGACTCTAGGTACATTGTCAGGTACTATGAAAATGTTTAATTTTTTATTAATTTCTTTATATTTAATTGGTACATCAGTTATAATACCTAATGGGCGGGAAATACTTTGATCAAAATTCTTAAAAAGTATATTGCTTTTCTTGAGCTGAAATTCTTTTAAAAACATTGATTTATCTTTGATTGACATCACTGTTACATCTGACCCCGTATCTAACTGGAAAGAAATGTCTTGACCATTAACCTTTATTTCTAGATAAAAAGGTGGTATTTTACTTACACTATTAATATCATAAGTCTTAATATATTCTTTATCTCCATCTTTACTGGGTACTTCCACCTGCTGTTCTTCCACCTTAACATTCCCGGGGTTTGTCTCCACAACATTGGCTTGTCGTTGCTTTTTCGTACACATCCTGAAGATATGGCCTTGTTGACCACATTCTGAGCAGTATTTTAACTTCAGAGTACAGTCCGCTTTGATATGATTCTTCTTCCCGCAGCAAAAACACTGACCACTGTTGTTATTCTTGTTCTTGCTTAAAATATCTTGTTTTGTTTTTCTTTTGTTATTATAGTAGACTTCTGTCATTTCACTCTTATTATTAGTCTGTAATAATGCAGCTTCTACTGTGCGTGCCAGTGAAATACATTTTTCTAGTGACAGCTCTGTCTCACTTTTCATCAATTCAAATTTGATCATGTTAGACGATACTCCTTCCATAAATTTCTCTTTAATTTGGTCTTCCTTATCTTTAAACTTGCAGGCCATAGCTAATTTCCTCAAGGCCAAAACATAATCCTCTATGTTTTCACTATGAAGCTGGTTTCTTTTCCTGAAAGCTGCCCTCTCCAAAGCTGTGGATAATGATTTGGCATACTTATCTCCAAGTTTGCTGCTAAGTTCCTCAAATGATAATTTACTAGGTTTGTTTGGTGAGCATAAGTAGCTTAAAGTTTCGAATACTGATGGTGATATTTTGGTTAATAATAGTGGCACCTTCTTTTCATCGCTGATGTCATTAACCATAATGAAACACTCAAGTTGTTCTTTGAAAACTTCCCATTTTTCTCCGTCGAAAACTTTCAGGTCGCCGCACATGGACATTTTTGTTTTTTGTTTCTCTGGTTTCTGTTCTACTAAATTCTCCTTACTTTTATAATGTTCGCTCAGTGTTTTTCGCAAGTTTTCTACACTGTCACTGGTATACGAGATATTTTCTTCTTGCAGTAATTGTATTAATTCACTTTTTGAACATCTGTAAATGAAAGTTCTCTTTCCTTCCCTTACTAGTTGTAGTTTATCTTTTTGACCTTTTTCATCCAAACTTTCAGTTGGATTTGTTGATGACATCAGATTTTATTTCAATTTGCATTGCAATTACGAAAAGATGGCGTCACGCACGCCGGCCGCACTTATACTTTTCAAGTGCTTCTTCTATTATTACTGTTAATTTTTCACTATATTTCTCAATAATGGTTCGTACTCGTCGCCAATATTATATATTAATAAAACTCGGTATATTTATTAAATACTTTGCTTTAATTTTAGTGAGGCACACGTTATTACACAAAAGGATTAGAGAGTAGGGATGTTACGGAGCTTCGGTTCCGATTCCGAAAAGTCGGAACTTCCGATTAATTTTACACCTCCGATTCCGATTTCGGTTCCGACAATTTTGAATCGGAGTTAGACCGGAGTTCGAAACGCAGCGATACACGTGACTAGAGCGCCTACAAACAAGTTTTCACGTGTCACCAGGGTAATGTTTTTTTATTTTATACACGCTCGCGCTCGAAGTCTCAGTTTATTGTTTTGTTTGTGGATGTTAGAAGAAAGTAGAAGAAAGATGTTTTAAGGAAAGGCCCCTTAACACATCTTTCTTCTACTTCCACCCCGGTTCCGGCTCCGATTCCGGTTCCGATTCCGGATCCGACTCCGGTTCCGATTCCGATGAATCAAATTTAAAACCTCCGATTCCGGTTCCGGTTCCGGTAAAACGACTTCCGTAACATCTCTATTAGAGAGTCATAGAGTATCAAAAAACACAGATAACAAATGCAGATATTAAAGTAAAGACTACGGACCAAGTAATTACATCCAATTCTCACATAGTAAAAAGCTGTTATTTTGATATTACAAAGAGACCCTTCAATTATATTTCTTTGTATTGATGTATTGATAGAAGCCGTACCTACATACTTGAAATGGCCAGTAAAATTATTATAAGTTTTCTTCAATATGTGTGAAGTGTAGAAATGCATAAACTCGCTCAATACCAATGCCTAACTTAGGTTTCATTACTTCAAAGAACCAATCAAGACATCTTCGAATTTGCATCGTAAATATTAAAAAAAACCCGGTCAAGTGCGAGTCGGACTCGCGCACCGAGGGTTCCGTACAAATTTGTAGGTTATGTAACTACACATTTACGGTTTTCGGAATTTTTTCCTTTATTTGTGCTACATGACATTGCTTCCTGCCAAATTTCATGATTCTAGGTCAACGGCAAGTACCCTATTATAGGCTTTGATTCCCTTGCGAGTATCAAAATATGCGGCATAAACGGAACATAAACGCTCGTATCTTTTGATTGCGTTGACTTAGAAGTTTGGTTTTATCTCTGATTCAAGGGAATGCAGCCCTGAGTGTTTGATATTAATTTCAACTTGATAACTCGATGCTTTCCTGAGAAAAAAGGTTCTTGACGGACAACGAAGAGATCTTAAAAAGGGTTCCGTTTTTCCTTTTGATGTATTTACGGAACTCTAAAAAAGAATAGTTATAAACATTCGGTACTGGCTGGTGGCTGAAGGACTGGCTGTCCTAAGCTGTAGTAACGATATCCTAAATTAGAAGTCCCGTGTTTATAATAGGAACACGTCCAACGACCAGCTGCTTGGTCTCTCCAGGAACTTACTTTAATGGCGCAGTGTCAAATATCCTTCGTAGTCTTAAATTGGATCATCTTCCTAGCTTTTTCCCAACTATGTTAGGGTCTAAACAGACGGACTGCATTATAGTTGCGACATCGCGATTTGGTTGCAGCATACTTAAAGGCTCGTATACACAGGCGCGACGCGACACGCGACACAAAGGCACCGCAAGTCGCGCAACGAGCGGTGCCTTTGTGTCGCGCGCGATTCGCGTCGCGTGTCGCGCCTGTTTGTAAGAGCCTTAACTCGGAGAGCAGTGGTGGTCCAGCGGTATCGGCCGCGACTTACGAGTTGTAGGTCGTAGGTTCGAACCCAGACGGGCGCTTTACTTTGTGTAAATTATTTCATCACCACTGCTCTCAAAAACGGTGAAGGAAAACATCGTGAGGAAACCGGCATGTCCTAGAACCAAAAATTCGAAGACATGTGACAT
The DNA here is from genome assembly GCA_927399505.1 of Luperina testacea. NCBI lineage: Eukaryota > Metazoa > Arthropoda > Insecta > Lepidoptera > Noctuidae > Luperina > Luperina testacea. The sequence goes on along the minus strand of OV656777.1, from coordinate 4,607,240 downwards.
CTACCAACCCGCACTGGGCCCGCGTGGTGGATTACGGCCCACTCCCTCTCACAGAGAGGAGGCCTGTGTCCCAGCAGTGGGAACATTATAGGCTGATAATGATGACAATGATGATACTTAACTCCTTCGGAACCTAGTTATGTCAACTGCATCCAAACTTCGATGTTGCAACTGGCATGAAATTCAAATGCAGTCCGTCTGTTCAGACCCTTAGGTTCAGCTTCCAGTCTAAACGGATGCAGCTGAATATCAGTATTTTACATGGAGGAAAAATACCTCTGATTTGCTTAAATTTTTGAGAACAGCTTTTGACATTGATTGGTGCTGAGATGGGATTGCGACTAGTTTTTGCATTTTCTTAAATACGCCTCGTTGATCTAGTGGTAGCTAGCGCTACTGTTGAGCATGATGTCCTGGGTTCAATTCCCGGGTAGGGCCAACTGTTACTGGGTTTGTCCATTAGGAATTTCTTTGTAGCAGCCTGGAGTCTGAATTTGTGCCCATTTAATGGCAATGGCTCGCCCCCTAATGTGGGGGGGGGCTATAGGTACACCAGCGGGGCAATTGCATAACACATTATCAATCGGAAACGGTTTCATTTTGACGGTTCAACAAAATTCATTGCGTTAAGGCTCGTACACACAGGCGCGACGCGACACGCGACACAAAGGCGCCGCAAGTTGCGCTACGAGCGGTGCCTTTGTGTCGCGCGCGATTCGCGTCGCGTGTCGCGCCTGTTTGCAGGAGCCGTTATTTACGTGTTGAGCAGACAAATTTTTCGAACTTATGAAGCAATGGATTAGTAATTTGCTTCAAAATGATTCATATTCCGATTGAGTGTGTGTACGCAATTAGGGTGCAGCTCTACCTAACCCTTCGGAGATTAAAGGTTTGATGTTATGTTTTGTTAATTACGGGAGTTGGCCTTCTGCATGTCGATTCTGTAAAAATCTCACCGTGTAAACTTGTGTGGAGTGAGCTGTCACTGTCATCCCACTGATGCTATGGATTGACCAAGCAATTACAATCATAATCGAGATTTTAGTAGTATTTTTTATGCTATTTCTTTTGATCATTTTATTATTTATTGTTCGTGCGTGACGCGCTCGCGCCTCAGGCTATATATTGTAAGGATATCTAGGGAAAAAAAAACAACATTGAAGTTCTAAGTTTCTGTTTTGCTATTTTAAAGCCCCACGAAATGGTAATGTTTTTACTACTAAAATACTAGATTTGAAATTAAATAAAATGGTCAATAGAATTAGCATAAAAAATATTATTAAAATCTCGATTATGATTCTAAATTTATGCTTGGTCAATCCAATAGTATCAGGTGCGATGACACTGACAGCTTACTCTACGGTTACAGAATCACACTGTTGATATTCGGAATACAGCCTAGCTCGCCTAACCTACCAAAAGCACACACAACATTTGAACTGTCAAAAGTTAAAAGCCTCCACAGCTTTGAACTATCAAAAGTTTAAAAACCGTACGGAATTAACATACTACGATGCTAACCGCATTCAACAAGTGGTCATCCAATCTAACCTCGCATAATAAGCTGACATCATACTTAGGCCTGTTTAAATCAAATTGTTCACTTCATCAAACCATCATTTCATTTCGGTCAATTTAAATTCCTACATTTGCGTCATTTTACGTTCGTTTCTGTACGTAGCATCACGCCTGTATTCCCAAAATCTATCTTATCGTATCTTTTACAACCAATAGCATTTTTTTTTACCTAACATAAATACTTTTGATAGGCTGCCCAATTAAGGCTCCTGCAAACAGGCGCGACGCGCGACGCGAATCGCGTGCGACGCAAAGGCACCGCTCGTTGCGCGACTTGCGGTGCCTTTGTGTCGCGCGCGATTTTATCGCATGTCGCGCCTGTTTGAAGGAGCCTTTACGCTTTGGCGGACCCACACCCCAATAATCTCGATCTGATAATTATCAGATTGAGATTATTGGGGTGTGGGTTAGCAGTATCCTTCAAAATTATAATTTTGAAGGATACGGCTAATCCACTACTTCATACGTTGAAAAAATTTGTCTGCTCAACAATGTAAATAACGCAATGAATGATGTTGAACTGTCGAAGTGGTCAAAAGCCATGGCTACTGATAGTATAACGCAATTATCCCTCCGGGAATTGAACCCACAGGACCTCATGCTCCGCAGTAGGTACCGCTTGCGGCCGCGACACCAACGAGGTAGTTCTAGTTTCTGTAATGTTTAAGTAATAAGATACATGTCATAAACTTGTTTGTAAGTGAATGTAATGTATCAACTTTCTGACTTTCTGGTCCAATGATTGGGGACAAATTGGTACTTCTTTACTTACTGAGCCGTAAGGGTCTAGTTTATATGGAATTAAATGGAACAGCTTTGTATAGTTAATGGTTTGTCTTGGAAACGTAGGTGATATCTATTTGATTATTCGTTTGTTACGATGCTAAAGGCTCCTGCAAACAGGCGCGACGCACGAAGCGAATCGCGCGCGACTCAAAGGCACCGCTCGTTGCGCGACTTGCGGTGCCTTTGTGTCGCGCGCGATTTTATCGTGTGTCGCGCCTGTTTGTAGGAGCCTTAACTCGTGGCAGAAATATAACAGTACAAGTCGATCGAAGGTTAAGCTACGCTTTCCGCGGTCGGTTTGTGGATGGGTGACCTGATCATCCATTACATATCGAGATCCCTTCGTGCCTAAGAAAGCACGCTAAGCCGCTGGTCTCGGCTATTATTTGTAGATCTTTGAGTCGTTAAGGGTCGTCAGAAGCCCAAAGGTCTGACCACAAATCTTACCAAGAGATATCGTGTTACCTAGTAACTGGGTTTAGGCAAACGCTATATTCAGCCGCATTCGGTTAGACTGGAAGCCGACCCCAACATAGTTGGTAAAAGGCTAGACAGATACATATATTATTTTGATAACCGGTCTGATTAAAGTCAAGAGTACCATGGAACATAGCATGCAATGATACTTTAACGACAATAGAAACACCAGTTCGTAAAAGACGAGCAAAAAAAAACTTTCGGTTTTTTTTTGTTCGTCTTGGAAGCTTGGAACCCATCTGCTACGCTACTAACATGAACCCAAGTCACCAAAATAAAACACACAACTCCAAAAAAGTACACATCATATTCACAGCTTCAGAAATCACTGCATGCTCCGTCTAGGACCATTACCCTCGCATCATTAAATTAACAATCAATACGCCAATCACGTCTTGCAGCTAATAATCAATGTGTACTGCTAATCATCCAGCAGCCACGCGAGAGAAAAACAACAGATACAATACAATACAAAGCGAAGAAAAACTTCATACACCATCAGATCAACGACACTTAATTAGAAGACTCGTGTGCGTAGGGTCATAGAATAAGAAAACTCTAGAAGAGCGAAACGGTAAAATAAAAATGAAATTAATTTGACGATTTTTTTGTGGGGTCACCGCTCTCAGTTGGTAGTCACTTGAAATGTAAGTTTAAAAAGCAGCTTTTCATTGTGTAAACTTCACAGACGTGGTGGGTATCTCAACTCATACTTCAAGTAACAAACACAGCAGTCGTTGAACCCCAAAAAACAGCATGTGTGCATTCACACGTGGTAGAAGTGAAACCTTCAAAAACACTGTATAATGCTTCCTATCTCATTTTCTCCCACGTTAAATCTTATGAATTTACATGTCTCTTTTTACTGTCGCATTTTCGTTTCATAAACTTTCAAATCACAACGATGCTAAAGAACATGCATGCATCCATCCATCCATCCATCCATCCATCCATCCATCCATCCATCCATCCATCCATCCATCCATCCATCCATCCATCCATCCATCCATCCATCCATCCACATCCACATCCACACATCCATTAAATGTGATGTCATTTGTACTAATAAATAAAAAACAAAAACACTGTATAATGCTTCCTATCTCATTTTCTCCCACGTTAAATCTTATATGTCTCTTTTTACTGTCGCTTTTTCGTTTCATAAAATTTCAAATCTCAAAGATGCTAATGAAGTTTTCACTTCAAAAAAATTCTAACCCTTTTTGTTTTCATTTTATAGTGTTTAGATATCGACACCCAGTTTCGCTAGCTAATTTAATTTGACCCCGAATACAGTGATAAGTTTTGCTTCTGCACATCCTTCTATGGCCATGTGTAGAGACACATTTGATATGCATGGCTGGGTAGAAACAGGTGACCTGTTCTTAGCTCTTGACGTCAGGGCTTTGTTAGCGATGAACCGTAAAGCAATACCATTGTCATAGAAAGATGTTTACACCTTACTGAGATATTTTTGTTACAAGTTGTACTAGCAGGAGTAATATAGTATTATGTATGTGATCAATAGAAATGACTGACCTACTTCTCAGTAATGGGTTGCAGATTTACAATGAAGGAGTCATTTAGAATTATGTATTACTTGAATCCTATCCAGCCTGTCCTTTGCTGCCTTCTCCCAGCGACGCCCTAAGCAGAGATCCGTACCCCACAGGGAGTGCCCTTAACGTGTAGTCGCTTAGTTTTTAGGTTTTTAAGCCCTGGCTGGAGGCCTTAATTTATTGAGGCACCCACTGGCAAGACCGGTTACGCAAACGACAACCTCCTAGATTGACCAGATTTTTTTAAATTTTTCTTTCTATTTTTATTTTTCTTGGCACAAGTCATAATAATTATATTATTAAGGCTCCTTCAAACAGGCGCGACACGAAACGCGACATAAAGGCACCGCAAGTCGCGCAACGAGCGGTGCCTTTGTGTCGCGCGCGATTAAGGCTCGTACACACAGGCGCGACGCGACTCAAAGGCACCGCAAGTCGCGCAACGAGCGGTGCCTTTGTGTCGCACGCGATTCGCGTCGCGCGTCGCGCCTGTTTATATGAGCCTTATATCGCGTGTCGCACCTGTTTGTAGGAGCCTTTATGCGTATCTGCGTTACCTGAAAACTGCAACAAGCTTTGTAGATTGATTAGCTGCATAAGCCACTATGATACTATGATTATTAAATTATTAACATGACTGATAGTGAGCATGATAATCTTATCTTAGTATTTTGTCTAACTGGGCAAATGTTTCCAAATTCTTCCTACTTTCCAAAAAACATGTTGCAATTTTTACACACAAAACACTGTACAAGCTAACAGTTTGTCCAAAATCGCGAGAAACAATTCCATAAATACATACTAATACGAAACGGACCTCAGTACCAAACTAAACCGAGACGATTACTATTCTACACCGCACCCCGTGGTTTAGCGGCTAACGGGCACCGCACGTGGGTTGCATTCCCATTTGAAGACAAACTCGTTCTCACTATACCTCTTTTTGTTCACAGGTATGATGCTGTACTGGTTCGGAGTTTCCAAGAAATTTGAATGCCGGTGGTAACTGAGAACTTGGGCTGCGCAGACCTGGCCCCGTACAATGCGTGCCACGAAAGATGAGACTTGACCCCGCCTCCCCCGCTCTTTCCGCCGCCCCTATGACGTCCGGTCCCGTCCCGCACTCAGACCTCATACCGCTAAAGATGCCTAAAATTGTGCACTGTGCATGTCAAACCACGTGGTGTGTCAAGTCTCGTCTTTCGTGGCACGCATTGTACTGAAACTGTTTGCAGGGCAGTTTAAGCGCAGGACTGCACCCTAATTTCGTAACACACTATCAGTCACAATTTGAATAATTTTGAAGGATATTGTAATCCATTGCTTCATATGTTCGAAAAAATTGTCTGCTGAACAAAGTAAATAACGCAATGAATGTTGTTAAACTGTCAAAATGAAAGCCATTGCTACTGTTACTGTGCTACGCAATCACCCCGCTGGTGAAGATGGCAGTTATAGTTGCATGACACAAGTTTCAAAATTGCTTGACGACACTTTATTGTTTGTTAAATATTGTTCTGCTACAAGAGAGTATGGTATTTACCCTCCTGATTCAAGAGTGTCTTTGGATATCCTCTGGGTGTAGGACCGATCTTTGCGGCGATGCTTGGGAGAGACCGATGTTAAAGGCTCCTTCAAATAGGCGCGACACGACACGCGACACAAAGGCACCGCAAGTCGCGCAACGAGCGGTGCCTTTGTGTCGCGCGCGATTCGCGTTGCGCGTCGCGCCTGTTTGTAGGAGCCTTAAGGCTCGTACACACAGGCGCGACGCGACACGCGACACAAAGGCGCCGCAAGTCGCGCACCGAGCGGTGCCTTTGTGTCGCGTGTCGCGTCGCGCCTGTGTGTACGAGCCTTTAAGTAAGTAGACGTCTTTTGGCTGAATGAAGATAATAATGTCTTTAGACAGACTATGACAAGGGACCGTCTCCTAGTGAGTGGTCAAACTGTTTTGGCTCCATACAAAATTTCTCTGTCTTCTTTAGTTAAAACTGTCTTGACTTCGGTATGCGCACTGTCTTAGTATGCTGATTTATACAGTTTTTATCTGAATAAGTGCATAAGTATGTGCGATTTATTATCGCAAGATAAGTGAGTTTGAAATGTATTTTACGTGTAATGGCATGTCGTGAATTTCAAGTGTATTTCTTTATTTAATTCTTATTTTATGTGGGGGTGGTCTTTCTTGCAACATAGTCTACTTACATCTTTTCAAGAGTGCCACAGTCATCATCTGCCTAGCCTTTTCCCAACTATGTTGGGGTCGACTTCCAGCCTAATCGGATGCAGCTGAGTACCAGTATTTTACATGCAGCGACTGCCTATCCAGTTACTGGGTAATACTATACAGGGTGGAAACTTTCAGCGGGGCAGTAAGGGAAAGTACCTTATCCGTTGCAGCTACGCGAAAATGGTCTTAGGAGACTATCCACAATTTTTTATGGAATTTCGATCCCCAATCACAGATTTAAAAAAAAAATTACAGTTAGCCAGAAAATAGCCATTTTACACAAAAACATTTTTTGATGCCAATCGATCCTGTTTCTAATACTGATCAAAAACTTCTATGGGACCAACCATCGTTGGAGTACTCAAAAAGTCACAAATTGCAGAAAACTTTACCCCTATACCCTTTGCTAAGACTGATTGTCAGACTTTCAGGCTTCTGACGACTGCCAAAGATCCACGAATGACAGCCGGGACCAACGGGGGCTTAGCGTGCTTTCCTAGGCACGGAGGGGTCTTGATATGTAAAGATGTCACCCATCCACAGAACAACCGCGGCAAGTGTAGCTTAACCTGATCGATCGAGCCGTGCTACTATTATTATTTAGCCACAAGCCCCCCAAGAGTGCCGCTAATAAGGTGAAAAGGTTTACCTAACTGAGAAGTTATAAATTACTATACCTAATTACTTACCTATTTTATAATCCAGTTACTACCAGTATGTCTGGTAATCTTATGATCTTAGCAAGAGTAAAGGCTCCTACAAACAGGCGCGACGCGCGATGCGAATCGCGCGCGACACAAAGGCACCGCTCGTTGCGCGACTTGCGGTGCCTTTGTGTCGCGTGTCGTGTCGCGCCTGTTTGAAGGAGCCTTAAGGTTCGCAAAGGTTGGGTAACCCATGTATAGCAGTACTATGGTCCCATCTTCATCTTGTACCATTATATTGGAAATTGAAGCTACAGTTACTTTAAGGTTCATTTTTCTGTAACATACTAGAGTACATAAGTATAATTGAACGTTCATTCACAAGAAACAGCACATAAGATAATTAAAATCCACTTTTTTCATTTATAATCTATCTGTTTACACAATGGTACATTACATTGATAAAATTTTTCATAACAAACTCAATATATAAATAATTATTGATAGATAACTAACAGACAGGTCATTCACCGTCCATATATTAATAATAAGTCGATCGTAGTGACAAATTACTGTATTGTTTGGCAATAGGGCAAAAAACTTATAATCTACGCCCACATGTGCTAAGGTGTGTCTGACCTACCTCAACGTGATGAAACAAATGACAGTCGAGACTGCCCTTTGACAAATCGGGTTTTCTGCCTATCCGAAAATATTATCGCTCTCGCTCCGTCAATAACATCACGATTGAATTCCTCGAAGGGAGGGTAGACAGAGTCCTATAGTACAATGCGTGCCACGAATGAGACTTGACACACCACGTGGTTTGACATGCGCAGTACACGATTTTAGGTATCTTTAGTGGTATGAGGTCTGAGTGCGGGACGGGACCGGACGTCATAGGGGCAGCGGAAAGAGCGGGGGAGGCGGGGCCAAGTCTCATCTTTCGTGGCACGCATTGTACGCTCTAATTTCAAACATAAGTTTAATAAGGTCTTTCTTAACGTATCGATGGGAAAATGTTCAAATTTTAATATATTTGGCCCAAAATTCAGCTAGGTACGCGAACTCGTCTCACTGACGCAGTAATGCAGTCATCAAGTACACAGGTGACCCTATGGCGCAAGATAGTAAGGTGGGCCGGATACTAGGTACTTACTAAAAAAATCCTAATGAAAAACCCAATACGACTGCCCGACCTCAGGGTCAGCGCTCGCTTATTTTACCAGCACCGGACTAGGCAGTCAATATCTTGGAGAAGTCTATCAATACCTGCTCACTTTATATTTCGTATTTAGTACTTGTATCTCAAATCTCGATGTATATGTAATCTGCATTCGCGATTTATTTGCCAAAAATGTAAACAAATATCGAGTTAATGGAAAAATAAACTTTAAATCCTACATAATAATGTTCAGTTTACGCTACAACTTCAAACATTTTTATAATTTTTTCAATAGTGCTCTGAAATCAACTTAATTATCATTGTAATAAAGTTGATATTTTGTTAACTTGAAATCATACTAATTTGAAAGAAGTTTTAATAGACTAGGTAGGATTCTGTAAGCCTATTTCCTCCTGTTTCAATTTTATATATGGCCTAGTTCTGCCGTTTCCGAAACTAGCTCACTGACTTCGGTATTAGCCAGGTCACAGGTGAATAAAATAGCTTTGTATTGATTTTTCTTATTTAAGAGCCTATGTTTAGACGTGAGAGACACTACTGCGCTAACAGGGAATACTTTGGAAAAGTTCTCAAATGGCTCGTAGATTCAAATATAGCGATAAGGGGAAGATAAGTTTTATTTAAGGGGGAAGCGCTAAGGTAGCCCGCGAAATTCAAATTTTCTTACGTTTTTTGCAATTTGCTGGTCAGTATTAAGTTGTACGTCGATCAAAATATGCCGCGACTTTGTCCTCGTGAATTTTCTCTTTGTTCGACTCCTAAGAGTTCCAACGTTATGTTAAATAGCCTCCTAATAGCTTCTTTATAATATCCTTCTTCGTGAATTGGACTGTCAAATGTAAAAATATTTTTTCATATCCGACTGGTAGTTTCAGACATTAGCGCGTTGTGTTCAAACAAATAAAACTCTTCAGCTTGACTATTAGTTAGATTCTGTTTCGCTTGAGTTGTAGTAGCTTCGGTTTTCCTTTTTTGCCTAATCGATAAACCTTGTAATCTGACCGTCTCTTTAGGTATCGTCTCCTAGACAAATTCGTCAACTAACGGGCTTGTTAATTGAAGAGCATTTCTGTTACCTGTCAGAGTTCACCTGCGTTCACAATTTAATATCCGAACATGGAAAACAAATATGTATGTGTTTTTAGAAAATAGTAGGATTAGTAGGTACATTATGATACATGTGTGTAATGAGAATGACCAATGCACACGCGTTTCATACGACGTTATTCAACATAAAAAAAAATCAACTTAATTTGAGAATCATTAGTTGTATTAGTAGTAGTGTGGGTGTCAGAAGTCCGAAAGTCTGACAACCACTCTTTGTCTTACCAAGGGGTATCGTATTCCCCAGTAACTGGGTTGTGGAGGTCAGATAGTGAGTCGCTCCATGTAAATTACTGGTATTCTGCTGCATCTGGTTAGACTGGAATCCAACACCAACATAGTTGGGAAAAGGCTGGGCAGATGATGATGAACTTTAGTACACACTCTAAAAGTTCAAAGTTATAACTTTATGTGACTTTTCAATAGTACCTACTTATCATTCTCAAATGAACTTGATATTTTTGTTGAAGTCCAAATAGTATCAATTGGTAACAAGGATTTCATTAGGGAATAGATACACTTGCCCACAACTGCAACGGCCGCAACTGCCTCTTTCTGTCTCATCTATTAACTTCACCTACTCTATGCCCCCGCGCCGCACCTACAATGTCGTAGGTCCGTACTACTGACACATTTGATTGATACAATCACTTTAGAGTTTAGATCATTGTTGTGCTGATTACGATCCATTGATAACACTCCTAGTGATACAATAGAATAGACTCTATTCTATTGTAGAGCATGGTAAACAGATTTGCGAATACTAGTCACGAACAAGATTGTGTTCAGAAGTAATGGCAGGTTTAAAAGGAAATTATGGTAATTATGTTGGTGGTGATTGTAATCTTGACAGCGTCTAATTTGTAAGTGGTCACAGGTGTGGTCTTCTTCTTGTCTTTGTGTGTCTTCTAAGTTTTCACGGTGAGATTTTTATAGAATCGACCGGCAGTTTTCGATTACGAGAGCTAAAAGAAACTGCAGCCTGATAGGCTAGGCTGCAGTTTCTTGAAATAAATTCAGCAGCGAAATATTCAATCGCTTTCCGCTCATTACTTACTTTCCATTCATGCATAGATAGAGATACTCCATTAAAATCAATAATATGATAATGAATCGATAAATACGAGTAGTTTTTATGGCGTATTTCGCACAGCAAATTAGATTAAACGGTTTTTACTATCATTTGTAAGGTATATCATTAATTACAGCGTTTCACAATGGACTGATCTCCATCAGAACAAGATAATCGTTTTAGAGCAGGTTTTTATAACAATATAAATATGGTGTTTAAGATTTTTATCATAATGCATGAAAATTAAAACATTCAAGTTATGTAGGAAATATTATTGTTGAATTTGTTGACCCGAGATGGGCAAAGAAAAAAAAAAAAAGATCGTCACTCACTGAACGCCTGAGGGAGGACATCGCCACGCCTTCGAGGTAGACCACGGCGAAGGGCGTCACGATCTGATAACATTTGCAGGGCCAACATGGCCAGAGATCGCACAAGGCAGGGAGGTTTGGAAGGAAAAAGGGGAGGCCTTTGTCCATCAATGAGACAAAATATAGATTATAAAAATATTCGCTGATGTACGGACGCCAGCACATCAAGCTACCCGAAACTGTAAAATTTTCGCAATCAACTTTGAACCTTATGCTTTAGTGATAAAGTTGAAAATCTATTAAAGAAATCTGACAGATTGTAGTAACTTGATGTGCTGGCGTCTGTACATTATTTGGAAGTGGGGCTTGTGGCTAAGTAATAACAGCCGCATTGGTCGATCGATCAGTTTAAGCTACGCTTGCCGCGGTTGATCCGTGGATGGGTAACCGTGTTTATATACCAAGACCCCTCCGTGCCTCGAAAAGCACGTTAAGCCGTTGGTCCCGGCTATCATTCGTGGATCTTTGACAGTCGTTACGGGTAGTCAGAAGCCCGAAACTCCGAAAGTCTGACAACCAGTCTTACCAATATTACCCAGTAACTGGGTTGTGGAGTTCAGATAGGCAATCGCTCCATGTAAAATAGTGGTATTCAGCTGCATCCGGTTAGACTGGAAGCCGACCCCAACATGGTTGGGAAAAGGCTAGGCAGATGATGATGACACATTATTTGGAGGTTTCGGGCATCCATTTCAGAATTGCGTCAAATAGAATAAGAATGCTATTTTTTTAAATAAATCGTAATTTGCTGCAATTTGCACTCAACAATAGCAACTCATTTGGAAATAGCCAGTTTTTTTTACGGCCTTACAAAGGTCTCCCCGTGGCCTATGTTTTACCGTACCCTAATAGCGTAACACTATCAATCACAATCTATCATTTTGAAGGCTAATAATGCTAATCCATTGCTTCATATGTTCGAAAAACGTGTCTGCTCAACAACGTAAATAACGCAATGAATGTTGTTGAACTGTCAAAATTATATCATCGTCATCATTATCATCATAATTAGCCTATAATGTTCCCACTACTGGGACACAGGCCTCCTCTCGGTGAGAGGGAGAAAACTGATAATACATACACTCATAAAACATCTCAAAGCTTCGGTCGGCCCGGAGCTATTATTTTTGTAGTAGCCAAGTAACTGTCCATACTGGTCTCATTCAAGTGGTTCTGAGAATCGACTCAAACGGTGAACAGCGAATTTTTCTTGCGAAATGTTTCTGTATGCTTCTCGAGTAGGGCTGGCAGTGATTTTGTTCTTATGATAATGTCCGACAGACCATTCTTTGGAAAAATAAAGTCGGTTTACTGACGATAGTTGAACGTGACAACGTCATAAGAAAATACTGATGGAATAGTTGCATTGCATTTGTTAATATTCGCTTGCACTTCAAGCCGCCATGGAACGCTACAGAGCGAGGCCGCGAAGTAACGCTACATGAGTCATGTTTTTTCGTGAGTGCAACCAGCTTCATCGATTTATTAGACGTTGTAGAATCTTTACACCTTTTAATGATGATAGTTGAGTGATACGCAAGAATACGTGATAATAGAATTTATTGATGAAGATATTAATTGAATGAGTGCACGCGATTTGAATGATATTTGTGTACTAAAGTATAGGCCGCGCGTAGCGAGTAAAGTGCTGACACAATGATGTCAAATTTGTACGTGTTTACACTGTACAGACGTTGTCACGTCAAAATCGGTATACGTTGTTGTTGTAGGTGGTCTGGTGAAAAACCAAGCAGGTGAAAGCCCCGAAAGATCATGGAAAAAGAAAATAGACAATACTGTTCAAAAAAATTCTAAAATTCTTCGGTCCAAATATTATACCGTATTTTTCATTCACTCATTAAATGTCCTTGTTCGAGTGAAAATCTTTGAAATTTTTAAGGGCTTTTCATGCCTGACTCTTGTAACACAATCTGACTTAGATTTTCCTAAACTTTTTAGAATGTTTTTGTTCAGAATCGGCGTCTACAGCCACAATTGGGCTCAACAACCTTCCAACAATAAACAATGCAAGCCAGCGCTTAGATTCTTAGCAACAAAGGGCCTCAGCACCACATAATGATATACGACAGTACGGACTGCCATGTTTTTTATTCTGCCCTGGTACTTTTTCTATTACTTTAAGAGCACATTTTTCTTGAGGGTCACTGAATTTGTAATATTTGTAGTGGAAGAGTGCTACAAAATAGATGTTTCTGTTTACTCAATATTTTATAAGACTCGTACCATTCCCAAGGCTTAAAATGGATTTCTTCTAAAGGGATTCTCATTTGGAGAACCCGTGTTCAGTAAAACATCTTTTAAGACTGATATTATATACATTTGCGTTAGTTAACTAGTAAGTTGATAATGAAGTAAAGAAAATACGTTTATGACATGAAACACGTTCAATGTTTTCGGCGAGACAAGTGCAGGTGCACCTCGTCTGCTGGTCTTCCTAACTCCGACAAACTAATAACTAATACAAATGTAAACCAGCCTGTACCTAGAGACATAATATCTCTTTTAACTCCATCTTGATAAAAAAATCACAGGTACGTTACTGAAGAATATGATGCAACTAAAATACCAACCATGTTTACTCCAAATAAAGCATTATAAGTGGACTTTAAAATATTTTTCCGTTACCTCCAAGGTGAGACGGCATTTTGTACAAGTGACATAATAAAAATAATCCTTGGGTTAAAGAATTTTGTAAACATTAGAGACCGTGTGATAAGATAGCCATCAAAGGGCACTTGGACAAACATGTGACGTCATATGAGTTACTTGTTATAAGATTGATGGTAATGATAATGTTGTTATTTATCGTAGGATATAGTGTCACTTGTTGCGTGTATGAAATAATATGGCGGACCCATGTAGAAATATTCTTATCCTCGAAAAAGCAGTGTTGGGTCTCTTATAAAAACTAGACTTGACTGCGATAACAAACATCAACTGGGTTGGTTTGGATATTAATATTCTATACTTGCTTGTTCGCGACGCACGATAAGATGACAAAAATGATGTGATTCTAAAAACTTTTTTATTGCTGAATGGGCCTCCTCTTGATCTTGGTCAATAAATGTGGAAAGAAATACAAATGCTGGCAGAGAGTTCCACACTTTTAATTCCACAATTCCCAAAGACTCTTTCTGTTTTACAGTATCTTCCATCTTGGGGAATCGGCTAAGTCAGACTCGTACCGTGCAAAGCCCAACCGGTGTTCATGTAGATATCATGAATCAAACGTACTTCCGTTCGACTCATGGACCCTTTAAAATAATCATTGATTAATATTTTTTATCAAATTAGATTCAATAAGGCTCCATTATATCCTCCCGTCCCAGCCGCCGCCGCGGGAGACGCTTCGGGCGTCGGGAGCCGCGCGACGACTCCCGGCCACCGTAGGCGCGGGCCTGCGGGTGGAGAGTAATGGGTAGCTCACTGTCCGATCAGGACCAGGCCCGTGCCGGACGGCGCGTATGTGTTCCACGCGCGCCTCAAAGAGATGTCAGCATCAAATGAAGGGGCCAGTCAGGGCCGAAGCCCGCCGGGTCAGCGGGATTGTCCGAAAGGGTTACCGCTGGCCCGGAACATAAAGGGCTAAGGAAGGAACACGGGTGGGTTTTAGTCAGTAAGAGTCTGACACTCCCTTCCGCTTCACCCAGAGCGGGAGGGGTCATTTGATGATTTCCCATCCTGAAAAAAAAAAGGTCCATTATATCATACAATATCATAATGAAGCCATCAACTCGTAATTAAATTCGGCAACCTTTACTACTACGAGCAATGATGTATTTGACTACGAGTAGTAATACCAACAATACGGCAGTAGACATTACAAAAAACGCCGTTACATATTATCCGTAACCGACGCCGCCTACGACACGTTATCAGGGCACTGATCTGGGAGGCGCAAGGTATGAGAGAATGCGATTTCAAGGGCATTTATAATTTACTGATCTACATTAATATTACAAACTATCAGTTTGTAAGCTTACATGTAGGGGGAAGTCCTGATCCGATTTCGAAATTATTTCACTGGCAGAAAGCTACAGTGACTTAGGGTATGTTTTATAGTATAGTTGACTACCAATCTACCATGCGGGAGAAGTCGCGCGAAAAACCTTGTCAAAAATCTAAATAACTTAGGAAGTTGTAGTTTCTAAGGTGTTTGTTATAACAATGAACAAATCGAGATTGCGCAAAACATTAAAAAAAAATAAGGCCTGATTTTTCAATAGTCAGGTAATTTTTAACTGAGGAATAAATATTGCGGTTTGGCAGCTTTTGTATTGAAAATATGTCAAACTGACATATTTATTCTTGACGTATAAGTTATCTAACTATTGAAAAATCAGCCCTTACTCAAATTATTCACAAAACAATAGTGTTATGTCACGATCACGACATCATGACACTGTCAGAAGTGAGTCGGCAGCGCGCAGCAGGATGTGGCAAAAAATATTACTACAATGAAACGCCTAATTTAAAGTCCTTTGTCAGTTATTTTACCGCTGACAACGACAAACTTAATGCAACAAAAATAAACTTCAGTGTGCGAAATCAGAGGTAAAATAACTGTGATTGGATTGTACTTGCAAGATTTGATTCGTAAAGTCGTGAGTCGTTCCGCTTGTAACTCAGACCGCAGTTATAAACTTACAATCGATTTTGCGACGGCCATTGAATTCTGGGATCATTAACCTTTATTGGTTTTTGCAGTGTTTATATTACTTAACCGCTTTCGCTTATAACTTAGACCATTCTTGTAAACTGTAACCTCTCAATCGAACATCAGGCAATGTCAATTTTATTGAACCCTGTGTCAATTTACATATGGATGAGCTAAGGAAGTATATTGAATCCTATGTTTTTAGTACTTTTTGTGTACAGCATCCAGTTAAGGCTCCTACAAACTGGCGCCTCACGCGATATAATCGCGCGCGACACAAAGGCACCGCTCGTTGCGCGACTTGCGGTGCCTTTGTGTCGCGTGTCGTGTCGCGCCTGTTTGAAGGAGCCTTTGTTTGTGGTATTCAGTTTTGATATGTGACTTTGTTAAACCTTCAAGGTTGGAGTAATAACAGCCGCACGGGTCCATCGACCAGGTTAAGCTACGCTTGCCGCGGTTGGTCCATGGATGGGTAACCGTGTTTATATACCAAGACCTCTCCGTGCCTCGGAAAGCCCGCTAAGCCGTTGGTCCCGGCTGTCATTCGTGGATCTTTGTCAGTCGTTACGGGTCGTCAGAAGCCCGAAAGTCTGACAACCAGTTTTACCAAGGGGTATTTTATTACCCAGTAACTGGGTTGTGGAGGTCAGATAGACAGTCGCTTCATCTAAATACTGGTATTCAGCTGAATCCGGTTAGACTAAAAGCCGACTCCAAAATAGTTTTAAAAAGGCTCGGCGGATCGATTGACTTGGTTGGAGGTTGGAGCGTTTCCGCGTTGGTTACTGGCGCCAATGTTGGAGCCAATTATAGCCAATAGACTGAAGCTGCTATAGTAAAATTTAGTTTGCTACCGCTAATAAGCCATTAGCCAACTCGTTTCAACCGGATGTGTCGTGCGCAGATATAAGTACTTTCCTTCCTTCCCTGCGATCCTAGGATCCATTTGTCCATCTTACTTTTATTCAAGAGTGCTAGAACTTTTACTAGTTGAGCTGAAGTTATACGGACAAAGCTTGTGCACGATTTGGATTTTCTATCTAATATTTTCGACTTCCTTTTTTGTTACTACAAAATAATAACAACAATTCACTTAATTTCCATTAGGCTGAATAGTTGAATAAGCTTCCAGAAATCACAAGATGAAATTACTATTTATTATCGAGACCTGCCGGTCGATTCTGTAAAAATCTCACCGTGAAAACTTAGGTGATGTGAGTTTGTTTTTGCTAGGAATTGACACTATTGACAGCTCACTCCACGCTCACTTCACTTAAGTTTTCACGGTGAGATAGTTACAGAATCGCACTGCTGCACCTTTCTTTTTTTCAGGATGGAAAATCATCAAATGACCCCTCCCGCTCTGGATGGAGCGGAGTTGAGTGTCAGACTCTTACTGACTAAACCACCCGTGTTCCTTCCTTAGCCCTTTATGTTCCGGGCCAGCGGTAACGCTTTCGGACAATCCCGCTGAAGACCTGCACCCTAATTGCGTCACTATCGATCTCAATTTGAAGGATATTACTAATCCATTGCTTCATATGTTCGAAACATGTGTCTGCTCAACAACGTAAATAACGCAATGAATGTTGTTTAACTGTCAAAATGAGACCTATTGCTACTGATAGTGTGTTACTTACCCCACTGAAAACAAACAACATCTAGAATCTCCATACCTATCTAGTATTTAACCCAGATCCAGCAAAATGACTGGAATGTACTCCGTATTATTAGTATTGATTTATACTGGAGCTCTCAATGGCCGCCAGCCGCCACACATTCCCGCTGGGAATACCAGGGGCACAGGGATCGGTAGGAATTCTTTACGGAAATATTTCCCATATTCCGTTTTGCGAGGTGCTGTTATACGTAAGCTGTATTGGTTTACTTACCTGCATAGAATAGCTGGTATATCGTCGGATTCCAATGTGATATGATCGAGAGTGTGTTACCTGCATAGAAAAACTGGTATATCGTCGGATTCCAATGTCATATGATCGAGGGTGTGAAATGAAAATGATAATTATGTTGATGATAATGCTTTTCAAATGCTCATTGAGAGCCTTCTTTTAGGAGGGTAGACTCCAGTCTCGGTCTTGTTTATGATTTTAACTGGCCCCACCTAACCATGCCTAGAACCCAACTGTAGAACCCAAGGTTCGGCAATCCTCTTGGTGCTGCATGCGTTTATAGTCTGCCTACGAGTCATGTGTCGTATATGGCACGCGCGCGCGCTTTGCATAGATCAGCACTTTTCCGTCGTCTTGCACAAATTTTATTACAGTGTAACGCGACAGTACATAATCAGCGTTCATAGGTTATCTGTACTCATTTACACAACATCCATATAGCATTAGTTATGTGGTAGTTAAATATATTCAATAAATCATCTTTGTCTATCCGTGACTTTTCATTCAAGCTAACAACCAAAGTGTGTGCGACCTATTCAGCAGCGCATACATCTTCTTGGTCCTTCGAGCCGGATTAATAACCACTTTGAATCAGATAGGTCTGACAATCATTGATTTTTCTTCCTTGTAACCTTAACCTAACATAAGAAAAGGTCTTGACCTGTTTATTATCCCAAAGCAAGCTAGTTAGGTCATAATCTTCCTGACGTAACTTAAATGATCTTTCTAATGTCAGAACGAAGACCAAGATAACTCCGTAAAAGTTGTCCTAACTGTAAAATGCTAAACTATTACTTTCAATAGCTAACTAAAAACAACTTTTACTACCCACTCATTTGACGATCGATACTGCATTGCATGCCACTCTGACGTCATCCTAGGAAAAACCGGTATCCGAAGATTACAGTAATTATAGTTTGTAATTATTGTAATCATTCGTGATTGCTGCTGTCAATTCAATTTGTTGTGATTTCACTAATTTAATTATGTGATTGGTTTAATTTTATGCTTTGTTTGATTGTTAAGTAGAATAAGGTGGGGTGCTGTGATAGATTCACTGATAAATAAAGATGGCCCTGCAGAAAATAGGTCACGCGAAAGCATAAATATGAAACGTCAGATAGACGAACTTTTCGATCTCTGTAACATGTCTTTACAATAGTCAGAGACTTATATAGCTCAATACTAAACTTTGAAAAAAGGTTCTAGCAATAAGTTTTGTTGCTAATCAATAAAATTTATTGCAGAAGAATACGCTTACATGGCTCTATGATGCAGGGTATCAGGGACATCGAGGTACAAACTGTTATCATGAATTCGTCGGTTATCAAAATAAATAAAACGGGTTTTTCACAGAAAAGTGCAATACCTACGCGGTCAAAACGTATGTGTATTTTTTTTTAAATATACTGGGTGTGAGTGGGTCTAAAATAATGCGCTGAATTTCGCAAAGGATACAATTAAATTTATGGCCGCTGTCTACTCATAAGGCCAGTAACCCCTGGGGAATCCCTACAGGAACCCTCCCCTATTTTCAGCAACAAGTGCTTCGAAACGTGACAATCTTATCAAACGCGAACCCTATTCATTCCTCCTCTAACATGAAAACCTTCTTTGTCCTTTGACGAATGCTTCGTTGCCCTGACACCCTGGTACCCTTGACCCAATTCATCTGCCTAGCCTTTTCCCAACTAGGTTGGGGTCGGCTTCCAGTATAAACGGATGCAGCTGAATACATGGAGCGACTGCCTGTCTGACCGGCAACTGGGTAACATGATACCCCTTGTTAAGACTTTCTAGCTTCTGACTACCCGTAACGACTGTCAAAGATCTACGAAATGACAGCCAGAACCAACAGCTTAGCGTGCTTTCCGAGGCAAGGACCCTTGACCTAAATGTAAACCTTTTACTTGGGCAAGCATTGAGCCACGCCGAGCTAGATGTGGCTCGCTTGGTTCGGCTCTTTAGTGAAGTTTAGTGCTCTTCCGGTGTTAAAAGGCAAAGGTAAACTGTCTGTCAGCCCGAATAATATTGTAAAAGTAGTGTAAATTTTTCTTTTAATATTTGTTACATTATTGTTTTATGCCTGTAGTGTATTCCCTGAAGTCATAGGGAGGTTTTTTAGTAGGTAAACCTACTACTAACTACGCTTTGAAATGGGCAACTGACTAGCTACATCTTTTTGACTGACAGACTCCTTGACAATTCAAAAGTCATCTTTCTGACTGACCGAGTCCTTGACAATTCAAAAGTCATCTTTTTGACTGACCGACTCCTTGACAATTCAAAAGTCAACTTTTTGACTGACCGACTCCTTGACAATTCAAAAGTCACTGCAATTGGTTTTGCTTTGAGTTTGATCGGGGGAAGAGACCATATTTTTTTACTACCCTTGTGTATATGTTCTAAGCTACGATAATGCACTACACATTTTCCTGAATCTTAGAGGAATACATATATACGTCATGTTTATGTACCTTTCTTGTGATAAAGTAAGCTTTCTGAAAAAATATTATTAACTCCTACATATCTTCTATAATTAATACGGGTTATTTTCCACCACTACATGAATTTCCATGTATTCTCTGACATCATTATGGTATGACGTCAAACAGAAAGCTCGTGGGAGGAACACTTAATTTTCAACTCCATAAGCAAGTAATTGAACATAGTGTTAAGTTTATTCAAACACTCATTGACCTGAAAAGAAAAATTCTGTTTACATATAAAGTGTATTTGTATTCATCGGTCTTGAAAATAAAAACTCGTCATTTTTGATGTGAAACATCTATAGCCGCACGTAAAACAAATTTCTGGCGTGGCGACGCATGCCGTGGCGACGCGTCGCCACGCTATATGATGGTGTATATATACAGTCACAGTCTTGTGTAGGTACTGTGTGGCGACGCGTCGCCATGCGCAATCGACTGCGATTCTACGAATGAAGTTGTATAAATTGTTTTTATATTTAATGAAAATAAATGTTTATTAAATAAACAGTCATCATTTTCTGGAAAAAATCGTAATATTTTATTTTATCATTATGCCATATTTAGTTTATATCGCAATCTGTTCTTTTCAATCATATTACTTTTACAAAATAATGTCGATGTTTCACATCTGCCAGGCGTCCCGTGACGGCTCACTTTTTTTCTAACGACATTTTGCTTTGCCTGCTTACTGCACATTATATTCTGTTCTGATGGTGCCACCAAAACTCCCTGTGTCCTACATTAGCTCCATCAGTCGAAAATTGTTGGGGGCAAAAGGTTTCAGAGTTTTCAGACCACCTCTGACACGCTTTTATTAGATTCACTTGTTCTATTAACCGGTTGCCTAGTCCCAAACCCTCCAAGATTAATGTTTTATGATTTGCCTTTCGTTGGTCGTGTGAATCCCTGGCAAATAATTAAATACCTACCCTTGAGTATCGTTCGACCTATAAGGGGCCGTCAATTATCACGTGATGTTTTTTTGGCATTTTTTTAATCCAGGGGGGATTAAAAAAATACCAAAAAAACATCACGCCCTCGGTGATTCATGGTGAGGTTTACGACTAACCCCCCCTCCCTATATCACGTGTATTTTTTAGTACACAATGTAACATTACAAGCCGCTTTCGATTTTGTACGCGTTTGCCGAAAAAATAAATACACGTGATATATTACTACACCCCCCTCCCCCCTTGTGATATTTCGTGATATTTTATGGACCCTCCCCCCCTCCCTTTTGAGCCTCACGTGATTAATGGACAGCCCCTAAGTAATTACCTACATCAAAAGAATAGATCGCACCAATCCATCTACCAGAATCGTACGTGATGAACCGTGGAAAACCTACTGACCATAGAAAAAATAGTATGATTACGTACCAAAGAAAAGCTAAACATGACGACATAATAAAATATTTCGTTAACATTGGACAGTTCACAGTATATAAACTTGAATAAACTGCTAATCTTATCTATAACATACTAAATTCTTTCGTAGTTACGTATCGACAGTTATCAGTACATTTAAGTACGGTTTTGTAAATCCGTGTTAGGGCTCCTTCAAACAGGCGCGACACGCGATAAAATCGCGCGCGACACAAGTCGCGCAACGAGCGGTGCCTTTGTATTCAAGCGCGATTTGCGTCGCGCGTCGCGCCTGTTTGCAGGAGCATTTATCTGGCTACGAATCCCAAGTTCACATACTATGTACGAAAATCTGTTGGCATCTTATTCCTTTGACTTGTCAATATACTAGAAATGGATTATGGCGTGACGTATTGCAAAGAATGTGGATAATGTCAATGATATGGTTTGTCCATCGGGGGAATTACTACTGCACTGTATCTATTTAATAGATATGTAAACACTGTCTCATTCTGACAAGCGGGGTAGCTGCTGTCACTTGTGTCATCTGTCAGTCACGAGGAATGGCGGGAAACAGAGAGAGTGAATCAGGGTATACAGGATGTCCCGTAAGTCGACGCCAAGCCGGAATCGGGTAATAGGCCAAGTCATTATAGTTACCTACCACAAAAAAAAATAAAAACAATTTGGAATTAAAAAAAATGTTTTTCTTCTTAACAAATTATATTTTCGGGTTTTCCATTGATGTTCATTACTGAAACGATTGTATTATTATGGTCCAACATTGTTATTTTACGTAAACTCTGCTTGCGCGATGCAGGATTTTTCATGACGTCAGTAAGATGCGTAGTTCACACATGGCGGTGTAGATGTCGCTACATACCTATACTACATAGGTAGTAAGTATACCTGTCAGTCGAGTGAATTATAAAATCACGCCTTGATCTCATGACGGGTCAAGTAGCCACAATTAGTGCCAATCCAATACTTAGAATCATGTTGGCAAGGATAAAGTGCGTCTAAAATTATACTCACTACATGCAAGGTTAAAAGTCAAAAATCATTTATTCAATCAGCCCTTTTTGAAGGTCAAAAGTTTCATAAGACAGTTCCCGAAACCCACCCTTCTTTACTACCTAGTGTTTAAACTGGAAGAAAGAAGTGTAATGAAATGAAGTGATAAAATACAATGCGTGCCACGAAAGATGAGACTTGACACACCACGTGGTTTGACATGCGCAGTACACGATTTTAGGTATCTTTAGGGTATGAGGTCTGAGTGCGGGACGGGACCGGACGTCATAGGGGCGGCGGAAAGAGCGGGGGAGGCGGGGTCAAGTCTCATCTTTCGTGGCACGCATTGTACTTAGAGGTCATGCGGGGTTATTGCGTAACACACAATCAGTAGCAATGGCTTTCATTTTGACAGTTCAACAACATTCATTGCGTTATTTACGTTGTCGAGCAGACAAATTTTTAGAACATATGAAGCAATGGATATATCCTTCAAAATGATACAGATTGAGATTGATAACGTCATAGCGTGTTACGCAATTAGGGTGTCTTTGGAAAAACACAACGAACAAAAAGCAAAACATCTCTGTCTACTTAGTTATAAAGGCTCCTACAAACAGGCGCGACACGCGATATAATCGCGCGCGACACAAAGGCACCGCTCGTTTCGCGACTTGCGGTGCCTTTGTGTCGCATGCGATTTTATCGCGTGTCTCGCC
This sequence comes from Luperina testacea, assembly GCA_927399505.1. NCBI lineage: Eukaryota > Metazoa > Arthropoda > Insecta > Lepidoptera > Noctuidae > Luperina > Luperina testacea. The sequence continues at coordinate 4,584,053 of OV656777.1, read as the reverse complement.
TGTTTGAAGGAGCCTTAATAAGAACTAGTGATTCGTTATAAACTTAGCTATTTGCTTATCCATTAGTAAGTAAAGTACAGACAGACACAGGTAACCAAAAGATAATAAAAATATTAAACTCGTAGAATAATCTGTAATACACTAGTTCTAAGAATAAAGTTTTATTAGTATTATGATTAGACTATACGAGGTTCTTAGAACACGATAGAATAAGTACATCGAAAATGCGATTAATATTCTAGTAGGAAAAATATTATGTATTATCTAAGTATGGTAATAGGTAATACGGGCTGGTGTCCGCAACTCCACGTCAATGCGCGTATTTTGCGTACCTTTTTTTATTATCTAAGTATATACTACTAAAAATAAAGCTGAAGATTTATTTGTTTGAACGCGCTAATCTCTGAAACTACATACCGGTCCGATTTCAAAATTCTCTTTGCATTTGATAGCACAGTTCTTGAGGAAGGCTTATAGGCTGTTTAACATAACGCTGTGACCTTTAGGAGCCGAGCAAAGAGAAAAAAGGCAGAAGGAACGCTAAGCGAAAACGAAGAAATAGTGCTGGCAGGCGATGCGATGCGATGCGAGCGGGTGGGCCTGGGAACAAGTAATTTCACGCGGACGAAGTTGCGGGCCGAAGCTAGTCGCAAATATACAATGTATAATGTTTCCATTGCTGTGACACAGACCTCTCTTCGAGAGGGAGTGGGCTATAATCCACCATGCGGGCCCAGTGCGAATTGGTAGATGTCAAATGTCTTCGAATTTTTGGTTCTAGGACATGCCGGTTTCCTCACGATGTTTTCCTTCACCGTTTTCTACACAATTTTGTATGCCCTGCGTTAATTCTACGTTCCAGGACACATGGAAGCAATGAATCCCCACTCAAGTCCCAAAAACAACACCAAAGCCCCAAAACCGCTTTCAAATTCGCTTCAAAATATTAATTTTATCTGATTTCAAGGTCACCAAGAATCTTACAAACAGATTAAAACATTAAAACCAAGAATAATCACAAAAGCCTGACAATAGACGCAGTGGTCTGACCCCCGACCTCGCCGCGTCAATCCGATGATGTCACTGCAATCAGTTCCTTCATTGGAATCATGTATAGTACTTGTGATTTGCATGATTGTAGCATCTATATGTCAATTTTAGTATCTAAAGTAAGTAGGTATTAGGTTCTTATCGCATTGGCGCTTGAGAGGGGAAAAGATATTCAGTTCATCAATGCGCTTGATACTAGGGCATTGTGCCAAATTGGTTTACCACACGAATTTGTGTGCCTTGTCGCAAAGAAAACTCCCTGATTATCTTACCTTAATAGGTAATACGGGCTGGTGTCCGCAACTCCACGTCAATGCGCGTATTTTGCGTACGGATGGGAAAATCGATCATTCGATCCGCCCCAGTTGTCTTACCTTGTTTCACTCCTACGAAAAAAAGGGCGCACGACGACATTGCCAAATCGTTTGTCTACGCGCACGTATGTGAATGACATGCTCTAAAAGTCTAAACGTTCTATAAATAAATATCTTTTAGGACTGAAATGATACACGGCTGCTCAGTACGAATATTTCTATGTAATTGTATATTTTATAATCGTGTACACGTACAAACTTGGTAGATACAACAGTAACAATGATTACCAAACTAATAATAATTACTGGTAGACAACCTTTCGGTTCTGAGGCTCGATGAGAACTGCCTTAGGAACTAGACGACGCTCCAAACATCATGTTTTCCATTTTGTTCAGTTAGAAAAAAAAACCAGTACTTTTGGCGGTAACTGTCAAATGAAATACTTTTAAACTTCATGACTACACAGATGCAAAAATAATTTTAGTCAAATCAAATACTTTAGATTTTATATTTAGTATTTAAAATCGATATTATTTGGAAATCATGACAGGACCAGTCTGTATACTGACAATGGGGAAGTCATACATATCTTTAAGACAAAGTGGTCCTGAAATGACCACCACAGGAAGGAAGGAAGGGCGTTTAATGGTTTGGATAGCTGTCCAAGGTGGCAAGGTGCGCAATAAATAATACGCGTTTTGCCATCCAAGAGAGATGCTAGTCCTACATATACAATCATAAATAAACGAATGAAGATCTGCCAGTAATAAAATCACAGCAAAGAGCCATAATAAGATTTATACCCAGATTACGCAGTTCGCTGAAGTGTTATGTGTCACGTCATATTGCAGTTACTACGATACTACATCCAGCCGATTCTGTAATAATCTCAATTTGAAAACTTAGGTTAAGTGAGTTTGTTTTTGCTAGATTCCTAGCAAAAACAAACTCACTTCACCTAAGTTTTCACGGTGAGATTTTTACTGAATAGCACCGCTGGATAGTGCATCTATGAAACTTATCGTAACGAGATGTTAAATATTGGCAGATACTTGATTATAAGTGCTTCAAAAGAATTACGATGCTCCGACGTCTACATCACTGGCTCCTCTACTATGTATAGGATGGTAGGGGAACCAACATTTGAGAGATTATTTCGGGACATTATCATAGACAAAATTTTCCGTTACGTCATAGTAAATCAAGTACTTTTTTTGTCAGGTGTTCTACTGAGCGAATCAGGGAATTGAGGATCATGTTCATCAGTTGATGTTAGTGATGTGTGATGTGGTCTTACTGTCACTTGCGAATCTAAATGAAATGTTTGCAATTTGTTGCCTAGCGTAGTGTAGATAAGACATTTAGTTTAATGTTATTATACTCTGGTTGATGTACAGACGCCAGCACATCAAGCTACTACAATCTGTCAAATTTCTTTAAGTAATAGATTTTCAACTTTATCGCTAAAGTATAAGTAATAGTCAAAATACTCTTATGCATAAATAGTATTGCCAGTGTTTGCATTTATTGTCGTATTTTCGTCTCCACATTGTAGTTAGTAACGTAAATATCTGGATGACGTCTGATGTGTCTGTATGATCGTAAAAATACTAGCAACCGCTTCGTCATGATTCTAATAAAAATCCTCATTATTCCACTTGTTACCAAACACGTGGCCACAACAGCTGCTATAATAAAACCACGCAGAGTGTATGAGGATTAAAATAGCTCTTCCCGGTTTGATGAACTTGACATCAACACACCACCGTATATTATGAACGAGTTTATGAGTTGGGAAAATACTACAAGTACTCACACACCTTCGAGATTTAATCCCAGCTAGAACTAGTGATGCGGATTTTAGGTGACATTGTTTTTTATTTTTCCCCATCCCTCTCATCGGATTATGAGAATGAGGGAATAGGGAGTGCATCTGTGTCTGCAAAAACACTTGTGTATATTTTCCACGCCGCGCCGAAGGGTAGTCTCCGTTGAGGCTGGCCGCCATTGCCGAAATACGGTCTGTTGTAATGTTTGGTCTTCTCTCGTGCAAACGTTATCAGATCGGCACAACACCTTCGCCGTGGCCTACCCCGATGGCGATGTCCTCCCTCAGGCGTCCAGTGAGTGACGATCTTTGCCCATCTCTGCGGGTGCATGCGTGTGACGTATCCGGCCCACTCCCACTTCAGTCTTCTACAGAATATAAAGTTGTACAGTATTCATTATCTCGTAATGCTCACTTAATTTAGGTAACTATGACTTATCCATTATCGAGTTCCGATCTTACTATACGTCATGCTCTCATGCTCATTCTTTCTTATGATTTAAGCTTTTTAGGGTTCCGTACCCAAAGAGTGCCAACGGAATAATTATCCGCTGTCCGTCCGTCTGTCTGTCAGCTATCTCATGAACCGCAATAGGTGGATAGTTAAAATTTTCACAGATTGTGTATTTCTATTGCTGCTATAACAAACAATAAAAATAAAGTACAATTAAACATTTAAGGGGTCTTCATACAAGACACGTGTTAACCTAACCTAGCATAAATTTATTCACGTTATTGTAATGCAGTAACTGATGACTTCATACGCTTATCATGCTAACAGGAAATTATAAGATAATATTTCTGTATGTAGTTCAATGTCAGGAAGGACTATATTAATAACTTATATTGTATGGATTATATTGAAATAACATTATAATGTTAATCGCGGATTTTCCATCCACCAAAACTGCTGGCGTATTTCCTTTAACTTTTACATTAATTCGAAAAATGGCGAAATGTGTATTATATAGGGTCCCATTAAAATAGATGGACAGCGCTCAGTACGTCTAACTAAAGATATCCAAGCAAAAAAAACATTGTGCGTGGCAAACAACATGCGTGGTGGATTACAGCCCACTCCCTCTCACTGAGACGAGGCCTGTGTCCCAGCAGTGTACCAGCAGCACAGATGTGAGTTCCCCTATGTACCATTTACCGGGTAATGTCTTTCATTGACTTGAAGGTGCCCTGGCAGCTGATAGTATGTCATGCTCACACAAATTCATTTAGCTCCCTTCAAAATGGTTGAGCGAATGATGCTGATCTATGCGTCATGTTCGTGAATGGGCGCCGTCAGTTGGGGCTGGTCATCACTTAGCTGCCTCGGCTTATTTTTAATTACCATTATTGTTTTAAAATATATTATATTTTAAAATATTAATTTTAAATTATTGTTTTCTTACTATTTGCTGTACTCTGGACGCTTTTGACGCGTAGGTACGTCTTTTTTACATCGTTCTCACATAATAATTATAAATTCAACTAACTTTAATATTCTGAGCAGTTTGTAGGTTATAAAGTACTTTCTGTATTCAGAGAATAGGATAGCCTTCAGCAAACAGTGTAGGTGGTGGTGGTGGTGGTGGTGGTGGTGGTGGTGGTGTGGTGGTGTGACGCTGTTATCATTGTTATCGTTCTACAAACACCTAAATCAGGGATGGCGAACCAATGGCACGTAACAAAATAATTTGGGCATGGCATCATTTTAGGAATTTAGGTAGGTACTAGGTACCTAAGTCATTTAGTTTGCAACAGGAGTCGTAAATTAAAAAAAATTTAAATATAAAAATCAATTGCTGTTCGTTAGTCTCGCAAAACTTCGAAAATGGCTCGACCGATTGTGATGAAACTTTGGTAATGCGTTGTGTGCGCGCCGAAGAAGGTTCCTTAAAAAAAATGCATTGCAACGAACATTAGCTAGTAAATATATAAAACTGCTTATTATGTTAACATTTGTAGAGATCATTACTTTTCGACTTGCGACAAAATTACTGTTATGATTTACATAGCTCCAACTCGTTTCAAGTTGAAATTATCATCAATTCTTATAATTCACGGATCCCGTTATGTTCCTCTCATCCTCGTTAAATCCCGGAATAGTCTCTTTTAACAACCACCACAGGAAGTAATCATGGGGTACTCTGTATCAACTGACTTATTCCCCTAATTTAAAAACTCTTTTCGTCGGTTATAAATTCGTCAATTGTTTCTTTGTCCGTGTCCGTTGTATGATTGTATCACAATCAGTCATTTCATAGGAAGGCAGATGGACCGAGTAGGCGAGTGACATTCGGTCAGTTTTACTTCAGTCCCTTCTGACTTCAAACTGTTAAATGACAGACGGACCTTGTTAGTTAAGAAACGATTAATAAATATTATATATCTAAAGATGCGAAGAGGACTGAGGAAAATTTTGTAAAGGCTCCTGCAAATAGGCGCGACGCGCGACGCGAATCGCGCGCGACACATAGGCACCGCTCGTTGCGCGTCTTGCGGTGCCTTTACAAAAACAAAAGGACACTTTGTGTTCCAAGTACCTACGCCTCCATCCGAAAACGTGCCCAGAAGACTAGTAGCCGTAATCCAAATCGTGTTTAAATAATGCCCGTTTCGTTCTAATGACAATACAGTAAGTACTACACAATACAGTAGCGCTGCGACATTTATTTTTTAAATGTCGCAGCATCATGCTGAGATAGGAGCCTTTTGGCCTCGTATAGGACTTTCTGTTTCATTTTCGTTTTGTTACTTTTTTTTTATATAACTTGGATTTTTATTTTGCTGTGTTTAGTTTACTTTGTGAGCTTCCTGTACGAGTCGCAATAAATACTTTTCTTTCTTTCTTTCTTTACTACTTTCTTTCTTTCTTTACTAGGTAAGTTAAATTGCTCCTTTTAGGAACGATTTTAAATAAATAAATAAATCTTCACGAGCATCCTTTCAACTGAAGAGTGAAGCAAGTCACCAACTGCACGCAAAATTGAACACAGAACTGTCGCTTGACCGCGGCTTGTGACCGTAAGTGACATACGACATAGGAAGGCAGCACTTAGGACGTACATACGTACAAAATACAAGTTGTTATGTAGGTAACTGTTCATCGTTGGAAGTAATTTGGTCGTTCCGTTTGTTTATACCTGGCTGTTGGCAGCAAATTGCTGTCATCCTTTGAGGAAGATGCGAGGGTGTGTCCGTGGATTAGTTTGATGGTGTGTTAAGTTTTTGGCATAGATACTTGCACTGTGTCTTCGCTTCCATGGGATCATTTCTTTAAGTTGGTACTTATTTATAGCTACTTGGTTAATCGATACCTACTTAGTAATAGTAAAGCTGAAGACCTTGTTTGTATGCGCTAATCTCGAAATACCGGTCGGAGTTGAAAAATTATTTTTGCATTTGATAGCCCAATTCTAGACGACTGCTATAGGCTATTTGACATCACGATATGGCCCTAGGAAGCCAAGCAAAAAGAAAAAAGTCAGAAAGAACGCTAAGCGAAAACGAAGTCATAGCGCGGGCAGGCGATGCGATGCGACGGGGTGGGTCGGGGGAACAAGAAATTTCACACGGATAAAATCGCCAGCAGGAGCTAGTTTAGAATAAAATTGACGAATTTCGCTACAGTCTTGTTGATCTCAACTGTTACGAGCTTAGGAATGCTGATTTTGATTCTCAGGTCGTACAAATTGATTTTCCATTACGAAAATCTCAGTTCGCTTGATTATCTCTTCATTCTGCAGTGCGATTCTGTAACCATCTCACCGTGAACACTTAGGTGAAGTGAGCGTGGTGTGAGCTTTCAATAGTGTCAATTCCTAGCAAAAACAAACTCACTTCACCTAAGTTTTCACGGTGAGATTTTTACAGAATCGACCGGCTGATCCTCAGTCAGCATGCACGCGTAGCATGACCCGTAGAAACGGGTTTTGTCGACGGAAGAATAGACAAAATGATGATTGATTTCAAAAGAAATCTGCCATTTTGTCCGTTCTTCCTCCATAAAGAAAGAAAGAAAAAATTTCTGGCTGATTGTTGGATTGTTTCTGCATGTGAGTTTAAATGTTTGTAAACGCACCCACAATACAGAAGAAATTCCTAGTGTGGGGCAACGTTTTTTTTTAAAAAAGAAAAATTTTGAAAGAAAGAAATTATATAAAAAAAAGTTAGAAAGTAAAATGAAACAGAAAGTCAAGTCAGTCAAGTCTGAAGAAGTCTAAAGAGTGTTGAAGTCTGTGATAACCCGTTCTATGGTGGAGTCTGGATTTATGCCCTTTGATATACGACTTGTATCAAAAATTGGAGAAATGTGGGTGATATTATACGTCATATGCATAGATGATGTTATGCTATGGTGGTCAAGGACGTATGTGATCATCAAAATTCCTCTTAAACAAAACATCAATAAGCTACTAAATATTGCGCAAGACAGCGCACCGCTAACCAATCCGCCCGAGCGAATGTTTACCGTCTAGTTAGCGCTTACTTTAACTGTTTGTGGACGAGCTTCCTGCTCTGCTAATGATATTTTTGTGGTTTAGTTGAGGTTTAAAAGTGGGTTTTTATCCGGGTTTGAAGGTTTTACCTTGCTTAAAAAAGGGTGTCTCAGATATACGCTTTAAAGGCTCCTACAAACAGGCGCGACACGCGATATAATTGCGCGAAACCCAAAGGCACCGTAAGTCGCACAACGAGCGGTGCCTTTGTGTCGCGCGAGATTTTATCGCGTGTCGCGCCTTGATTTAATGCCCAGCACTATAGTCTCTATCACTTGACCATCCGCTACTTTATCACCATTTCCTTACTCTCGTTTAGTACCGTAACACGGTCACTTTATGAAGCTTATAACTCATTAACGGTTTGGTTAGGTCTGTAAAAAATATATGTTTCTCCACCCAGAGCGGGAGGAGTCATTTGATGATTTCCCATCCTCAAAAAAAAACCCTTGAAAGCTACCCGTAAAGGCTCGTACACACAGGCGCGACGCGACACAAAGGCACCGCAAGTCGCGTAACGAGCGGTGCCTTTGTGTCGCGTGTCGCGTCGCGCCTGTGTATACGAGCCTTAAAACAATTGACCAATTATTTATTTATTATTAAGAAGAGCATTTGCCAATAACATGTTCGGTTATTTTATTTCGATTACCGAAGCTGCTAAACGTTCATTAATTAAATTAACATTAAATGGGTAAGTGTGTATTAATGATTAATGTGCTCACTGACATTATAAATTATGGTTTCTGTCAGCTCTCGCGAACGGCTAAGGTAATTTTTATACGGTTCTGATTAGATTTTGAATAGGCTTGCTACGAAATATTAATGAGTTAATCATTATAATTTAAGTTTAAATTCCTTCTTCCTTATTAGATATTTATTTTTATGTACGCCGATGACTTCATCGTTGATTTTTCGGAATCAGCTGTTAACATATTCTAGTCAACAACTGTCAGTCTCTGATCAAAAATGGCAACAGCCAATTAAATACTTGACACTATATTTATTATTAGCGTGGAAAATACTACTCCCAAACTCAAACGCAAAGCATTTATTTCAATTAAACCATTTACAGGCACTTTTGAATTGTCAGAGAATTCGGTCAGTCAGAAAGATGAAGCTAGTTGCTATTTCCAAAGCGTAGTAGGTTCCCATGGAGAAGAACGGGCAAGAAACTCCATGGACACTCTTTTAAATTGAAAGAAGAAAGAAAGAAAGAAAAAGTATTAAGAAAAAGAAAGAAATAAATAAAGAAGAAAAGAAGAAGAAGAAAGAATATTGTTAGCGTGTAATTTTCCACTGCTGGGCCCTCCACCACAGAACAGAAAAAACAGCCTCCACCACCATCCTTCCAGGAACTCTTTTCCCACGCCAACCACCTCGAACCAGCCGAGACTTGCCCAGCGGTCATCGTGCAGGCGGCTAGTAAAATATGTGGATGCACGAACTATTTAAGGCTCCTACAAACAGGTGCGACACGCGACGCGAACCGCTCGTTGCGCGACTTGCGGCGCCTTTGTGTCGCGCGCGCGCTTTTTATCGCATGTCGCGTTTGTTGAAGGAGCCTTTACACTGTCCTCCCATGCCTACTGTTTTTTGAAAACATTGTAAAAGCCAATTATTTTTAAAAAGAGTAACCGTGGAGTTTCTTGCCGGTTCTTCTCCATAGGAAACGACCAATTGGAACCGTGCACCTAGCTTCTGACGTTTCATAAGTGTCCATGTAGGTTTATGTGAAATAAAATATTTTGCTTTTTGATGCTCTTCTGGGATTTCAGACCTCTGGCTTGACATCATCAAGCTTGCATGCTTGGCAATCTCACGCTAAATCATCGCTATTCTTAAATCAAAACAATAAACATGCAACCAGCAGTAAAAAGTACTACAGTAGTACCTGTAGTACTAAGAAAGAAACTAATTGTCACAGCCTGCAGATTAAGTCAACAATCAGCACAATGGCGCAATCAAACGATTGCTATTGTGTTCACGACAGACGTTCATTCATGAAATTAGATTGCAAACTGGGTTATCAGGCCATGGTGGAGTAATAGTGGACAATATTCCTTCTAGGGGTTATGAAGAAACACAATGCCGCATAACATCCGCCCATAAAGGCTCCTACAAACAGGCGCGACACGCGATATAATCGCGCGCGACACAAAGGGACCGCTCGTTGCGCGACTTGCGGTGCCTTTGTGTCGCGCGCGATTTTATCGCGTGTCGCGCCTGTTTGAAGGAGCCTTAACTCCCATAGCTAACATAAGTCCCATGTACCTAATAGGGGGCGACGACGCACTATGGGACCAACCGACAAACAAAAAAGATATAGATTTTTGAGATGGAACGCACATCTCAAAAATCTACTTATATCTTTTTTGTTTCTTGACATTTTTAATTGAAATTTTGTTTATGTACGTGTTCCTGAATACTTATGCTATAGGATAGTTAAAACACTGCCACTTTAAAACTATATTTAATTAGTAAAAAAATTATGAAAGTATACAGTTTAAAATTTTGATACAAAAATTAAATTTAAATAATTTGCTTTCATTAGGTTATATTAAAATTATTTATAAGTTAATAACTACGCAGTGACATGATTTTAAACTTAAAAAAAAAAACATACGAGTAATTAAAAAAATAAACATTATTCTACTCCTATATAAAAGCTTTTTAGCTTCGTTAAGTACCTAATTCTTTTGCTATCATTATAAGTTGATTTATTTAAGCTAGATACAAGGGATCAGAACTAATCAGAAGTATACAACAGTATGTGCAGAACGTCTTCCATTGTGGCTGACCTGGAACACATGAGTAGACAAACATTTTATGTTTTTTACCTCAGAACTTCGGTATTTATAAGCCGATTTGCAAAAATCTTGCATTTGAAAATGCAAACCCTACGACACCGACTTCCGACATTAATTTTCACTTGTAGTATCTTTTCTGGAAGTCGCTTTGTTTTTTGTAAAAAAGTTTTGTAAATTCGGTACCTATACCGTATTATTACGAGGTCAATTTACTGTCAGAACCTCCAAGGTGTGCTAAGTAATAGCACATTAACTTAAAATATAACAGTAACTAAATGTTTTATTACTGCACGTGAACAATGAACCAAATGTGCATTACATAAACAGTGAGTTTGTTTTGTATGGCTAGGAGAGCAGCGGATAAGGTTTTAAAGATATGAATTATTATTATGTACGAAGTATATAGCGGATTGCTTTCATGGCCTGAAGAAAAATTTGAATTGTGGGTAGGTAGGTAAGTACCAGTTTGTCTTTCTCTTCATGGTCATTTGGGTGTAATTTTGACATCGTTCGTATCTCAGTGTATCTAATAAGTACGACAGATTATACTGTGGTGAAACCTTCTTCGTCGGCGATTTCACGACATTGAATTACATTTTGTTGGCCCAAGAGTTCGCCACTTCCACAGCAACGTCGGTGGTAGCGAAGAGGTCACTTATGGGTTATGGGTGCAATTTTTGGGTCACGAAGGGCAGGAAAAGGAGTGGGACACAAAAAGATCCGACGCTCAAAAATCTTTGCAGTTGGGTTACGGGGCTGATTTAAACTTTACCTTAAAGACATAATATTAATTTTCAAAACGTAACTATTAGGTAAATTTTCAACTCTTACAATATAAAAGACAATAGTAAAACAATGGCCGCCGAACTGAATCAGCATGCGTGACGGCCTGAAGGGGCAAACACATTGCGAAAACTTCAGCAGTAACTTTGCGTAAATTAGTACCTACTTATTCAATAAAAAATAAAAAGCTTCACACTGTTGCCTCAAAGTGAAACTCACATAAACCATTTTTATGATTACATTCCAGAATATAAAACACCTTCACGGGCAAATTTTCGTCATCGTCTACGTCATAACTGCGAGTGTAGGTATTGCATTACGACAGAACCTTGACCTGTCGACCAACATCTCTCCGAGCTGGCGCACTTACTGCTCGTTTCATAGCCCCGCATAATGACGGCAGGCGATTCTCGTGTTCCGCTCGGCATGTTTTGACTAACCTGTGCATTTCACACGATGATCATACTACACAGGTGGAATACCAAGCGCCATTTTGTTTGTAGGTCAGGGTTTACGGCAAGGTGTAGCTTTTTTATAACTATATCCTGAAATGTTGGTTATAGGGTAATTTATTTTATTTACGTTATATTTCTGTTTTTTATGTAGTGTTAGTAAGTAGATATGTTTGTGCGGGCAGTGGAAAAATAAATAAAGAGTAGAATAATGCGCAAAAGAGGGACAATCCCTGGCGACCTCCGAAATAGATCCATTACAACTGTATTGAATAACACACACAATGGATTAAAAGTACCACGTACGAAAAGTCCCAACTGAGGACTAGACAAAAATACGGGGGAATCCCCGAAAAAATAGAACTATCGCATCGTGACTAGGCGCAGCAACGCACACAGCACAGTGCGTTGTGTGTAGTAATGTAGTAAAATTCGGAAGTTTACTCCGCGTTGAGCGCACGAGAGTGACGTACGTATGCGCAACGATAAAGGCTCCTACAAACAGGCACGACACGCGATATAATCGCGGGCGACACAAAGGCACCGCTCGTTGCGCGACTTGCGGTACCTTTGTGTCGCGCGCGATCATATCGCGTGTCGCGCCTGTTTGTAGAAGCCTTAAAAGCATGAAATCTTCTCATTTTCTTAAAAATAACAACAACGTAATCTGAGAATATTGCTAATATATGCTTCCATAGCGTGCCCTTTACTAAATTTCCTAGCAACAAATGATAGGCATCACACACCGTGTGCGTTGAGTCCGTGGCAAACTGGCAAAGTTCTTGGCAGACATTTTTTTGCGCTTCAGGGATTTTTGTCCTCTGCGGACAAAAGTCCCTCGTCTGTACAGGCTTTTAGGTGTACGGATGTGACTTTTTACGGGTTTCTGTTTTATTAACCAGGCTTTAATTATTGAAAATTAGCTGGCTATTATTACGGAAACGCCTGGGAAGCCCGCGAGTTTCGTGATAGTGATAACTTGAAAACATTCAAATAATTCAGTTGCAGGCCTGTGGTTCCTGGGATTCTTTGTGATTCCTTCCGTACCTGTGGAAGGTCATCATAGTGGGAAAAGGACACTGGCAAACGCCCATACTTCGTCAGGCCCACTTTTTCAACTCAACAGACAATAATAATACAAATGCTGAAATTACTGGTCATAAACATTATTTACTATAAAAACATCAATATCAATATTGATCATGGGAATACTGAGATATTAGTGAGATAACAAAAAACATTTTTCAGGTTATAAAAGTAAAAATATTTAAGGTAATTGAGAAAAATAAACCACTTTTCATTAGAATAAAGCTCTTTTTTATTCATTTTCATAAATAATCAATAACTCATCTAAAAATTGAGCTGGTGGGCATATTTTTGGCTCATGTCGAGCCCATGACAAGTACCATATAATAGACATGACATGAGCACAACACCCTACAGTGCGTCTGCCCACCAAACAGTTGCAACAATATTGCTCTATAGCGTTACGCCCGCTAAGATTATTATTTATTACAATGTAAACAAAGTACACTCTTCTGCTAACGTGCCGACTTTGGATTCTCCCTCTGAGCAACCATTTATTGTCATTTTGTGAAATAAGTCTCGTAAATTGCTGTTGCTTTCTCTGTATATTTCAATTTCATATTGTCCTCCACTTCGTATATGTTCACCATAATATGATCTAACATCATACATTTTATTTATAACAAGGTAAATCACAAAAGAAAACAGTCGAGTAAATCACAAGTACGCAAGAGTCTGTGGGAGTGAATGACATCGATTATTTGATTGATTTATTCATCTCATTTGACGTTTCTTGAGTTGACACTTATATTTAATTTGGCTTCTAGCATTTTGATCCATCATCGAAATCAACACAAACCCACTATTATTATGAACCAAAAACGTTGAAGTTAACAAAAATATTTGTGTAATGCATCAAATATATTTTTACTTTCAAAATGGATCTATTATTGATAATAATAATTAAATAATGAGAAATCATGACCTCTGGTATCTCTGCATAATATATTATATATTTTACCCCTGGCAACCCAGTCAATGACTTCTACAATTCCCGTGCATTTTCTAAGTTCATTCAAAATGACTTCCGCTATCATCTTCTTTTTATTGTGTTTTTCAGAACCCCATGGTTAAAAGGCGTTTAAAAATGACTGTAAATAACTATTTAATTAAAGATTTTTTTTAATATATATTTCATTCGTGTCCGCTCCTGGGCCTAATTTTGCCAGTGTCCTTTCAAGGCCGTATCTGATATTTTTATGCTGACTGAGCGTCGTCCTTCTTCGTTTTAATTTGTTTTTGCAATTTAAGTTCATATTAAAAACATTAGCTATCGATTTTCTTAGAATGTTTACATAAAAAAACCGGCCAACGATTATTGTTTCCAAACTATTTGTTTGTAAGACTAGTGCCGCTATCTACCGGGTGTTATAATAAACAGGCAGTTATCGCACGCACTGAGCGTGAAGGAAAACAATGAACGATACTCAACTCTCCCGTAGTTCGCCATATGAAAGACAGATGGCGCTGAAATAAAATAATTTTAATGAATGGTCTAATTTTTATTTTCTTTATTTTTCAGGTAAGGACGCGATAGACAGTTCGTAATCATAAATTTCTATTGGAAAATCAAAATCAAGAAAGAAAACTTTAAAGTAAGTATGCATTAAAGCAATGAGAAAATATTTAATCAAAGTTCTTGCATAGAATTTATTGGCGTTGTAATTTTATTATGATTATTAAGTAATAAAATTACTACGCCAATACATAATTATTTTGTAAAATCACATTGTTTGTGAAGAGAAATTAAATTATTAGAATTTGAACAGTGAAGATTTAAAAATATCTTATCACAGCTTTACGATTTCTCGAAATACGTCTAAGTATTCATATAAGGATTGAGTCGATATCGTGAACCAGCTGAATTGATTAAGGATTTTATAGGCATTATCAATTTCTCGGTAAAATATCTATTAAAAGATTATTTCTAGCAGTATCATCTTTAACTCCCGAAAAGTCACGTAGGCCATTCTGGCTATATTATGACCATTTGAGCGAGGGAAAGAAGGAAGAGGAAGAGAAAGGGGTATCGTATTACCCAGTAACTGGGTTGTGGCGTTCAGATAGGCAGTCGCTCCATGTAAAAATACTGATATTCAGCTTTTTTATTGGAAAAAGGAAAAAAAAAAGCTGCATCCAGGAAAAGGCTAGACAGATTATGATGGTAGTTTCAGACATTAGCGCACTCACAAACGCTTCAGCATTATTATAATTATTATAGTGTAGATTACAAGTAGGTACCTACCTAATAATTTTATGTACTAAAAGTAATAAAATTATGTTTACCTGGACTGGCTAGGTATAAACTTGTAATGTAACAAGTTAAAGTGGTTATTATACGTTATTTTATGATGTATAATTCTAATGTTGAGCACACACGAAGAGAGACTGGCTGGTATTTTGCCTATTATGACGCTCTAGGGACCTATAATCTGCATTCGAGATTTAAACTGATTCAACTTAAAATGTTCTTAGCTAACTTTTTAGACCTTTGTATCCTGCTTATGCGTATGAACTTTCGTTAAAATCGGTTCTTTCATTTCGAAAAACAAGGGCTTGAAAGTTTGAATGAAATGCCGTACGTCGTAAACGCTCTTAATTAAAATGAAAGAAGTTTTAAAAACAAAACGTATAGTATATTTCAAAACCTGAAAACGCTTATCAATAACAACCAACAGTACAAATCGCCAAGGCATCATAACTTGAATAGCCTACAGACAACGGTTCTTGTGGCGCGTGGCGACGTGGCCAAAACCGGAACTAACGCCGCCATCTTGTTTTTAAATCTCTTCTTTTACCTCTGACTGCAGCAACCTAACTGCAATCTTATTGTGACGACAATAAAGATCACTGTGATTTGGACAAAGCTGCAAAATCAGAGGTAAAATAACACTGAACGGACTGTACCAACGATGCACGTACAAACGCCAGAACATCAGGCTATTACAATCTGTTAAATTTATTTAATAGATTTTCAACTGTATCGCTAAAGCATTCGGTCCAAGGTTGATTGGAAAAATTTGACAGTTTCGGGTAGCTTGATGTGCTGGCGTCTGTACCAATACCTACGCATCTTTTTATGACGACACAAAATAGTAAAACCTCCTTGATAAGTTCTACTTTTTCTTTTCAGCTTCCTCTTTCTCTGTGTCGATCTCTTTCATTATGCTCGTGATGGCGGAGTGTTCTAACTAGGGTTGCCAACTTTTTTTAGAAGAAATAGAGTATATCTGATTTTAAAGGAGGTAAATAAAGAGTACGGACTTCAAAAAAGAGTATCATTTATTTTGTACTTTTAAAAAGGTATTTTTTTTTGTACTTTTTACAGCAAATAACAATTTTTCATTGTTCTTAAAGGAATTGTATGTGTCCAAACATTCCAACTCTAAATTTATATACCTATATCAAGAGCTCATTTTTGATCAATTTCTATGAAGCTCTGTTTCTCTCTTCTCGCCACGTCACATTATGACCGAAAAGATTCTTTCAGTAAATGCTGAAGTGGCTTGAACAGAGAGTATATAGCTAATAATTTTTTTTAAACAATCAAATTCTTTAGGATATTTTTTTAAAATAAATTGGCATTTTTTTTGCAGTGGATTTTTGCATAAAATCTGTGTTATTAAACAATTCGGCTTGGAGTTCTTTTAAAATTATTACTTCTGAATATAAACTGTCCAATGTGTATGTTTAGTCTTTGTAAATTAAGTTTTCCTTCTATAATTTGTTATAAATGATTAAATTAAACAGTAAATAGTAACTTTTTTATTCTGATTATGGGTTGTTGCATATTATTACAGACTGGCACTAGTTAAGTAAACATTGTGTAAAAAAGAGTATTTTAGCGTACTCTATTAGTGTTATAGATTATAGAGTACGCCTACATGATATAGAGGACAATACTCTATTTTAGAGTACGGTTGGCAACCCTAGTTCTAACATTTTTACAGGCTTGCCCCTTTTTATTACTGCCACCTGAAAAGAAATCGATGAATCTTGATTAATTTTTTTTTCATGTTCAGTTTTCTTTGAAAGAACATAATTTTTTGCACGACTCAATGCGAAGCATTAGCGTTCCTGCACACGATGCCGTCACCGCGCCGTCGCCGCGCCGACGCCGCACCATTACACTGTAGATACGAGTCGCGCGAAGCCCGCCACCGCGCCGCCGCCGCGCCGCCACCGCGCGCGTTCCCCTCCCTATCTGTTTGATTCATTCACGGGAAATTACGCGGCGTGCACGTTCGTACGCGGCCGGTAATGGAATGAATGAAACAATAAAAACGCGCGCGGTGGCGGCGCGGCGACGGCGCGGTGGCGGGCTTCGCGCGACTCGTATCTACAGTGTAATGGTGCGGCGTCGGCGCGGCGACGGCGCGGTGACGGCATCGTGTGCAGGAACGCTTAGAGAATGCTTTACGATTGAAAAATTGTTTTTGCCTCTTTTCTTCAACTGTTTCTATTGTTATACTCCGGCTAGTACACAGAAAATACTTAATTTATATACCATTGTATAGATAATTTAATGGAGATTAATTCTGTACTGTGTACTGTGTTCAAAAATGTATTTAATGCAGAAGAAAGGAAAAAATCATAAAAATTTTACAAAAAAAAATCCCGTCACTCAAGTGTCAAACCTGAAAACATTGTAGCTTGCGAAAAAATCAATTAATTGAGTCAATTTTTTTTATAGATTACTTTCACCCATAGGAAGAACCCTGTTGAAAATGGCTCTTTTATTCAAAGTACTTAGTTTAATTATAATTAATAAAATACATTTTTTTAACGATCAAATATGCATTTTGGGTGTTTAGATTTCCAATTTTTTTTTTAAATTTAGGAAACCAACAGTACCTACACATAGATGAATAGGTAGATACTTAAAGACTATAGTATGTTACAGAGTATGTGTATTACTGTATTGTATGGCTAATCATACGTTTCCCTGTATAAACTAGGATAAAGGCTCCTTTAAACAGGCGCGACACGCGATAAAATCGGGCGCGGCTCAAAGGCTCCGCAAGTCGCGCAACGAGCGGTGCCTTTGTGTCGCACGCGATTGCTTATTCTTCACCCTTTGCCTAAGGGGAGCGGTTTATTCTCACTCACAAAAAATGCAGGGTATCAATAATATCAATAACGTTATCTAGAATACATACCACTTTCCCGCTGACCACCGCTCTGTCGCGCGTCGTCGCCCCGGTCGCCCCGGCACAAGCCACCGCTGTATTCGTTCCAGAGTATCGAATGAATAACGTTATTATATCTTTATAGTAATAACCATATATTGATAATATTGTTATTGAACAGTTTAAGATATCTTTCCGTTTGTACCTATCGTTATAGCCAAGGAATTAATTTTGTTACGATCCTGGTGGAACGGTACTAATTATCGGTACCGGAACTACGCGTAACGTTATTTTGAGTAACGTTTCAAGTCCATGCTTAAAACTGCTTTTCGCTTTAAAAGAAGGCTAGATAACAGCTATCTTTAGCCTCTAAGTCAGACAAAGATGACCATAAAAACCCTTAACCCTCGACCAAAAGTACCCATTAAAGGTACCCCATAAATGGAAACCACATTCACGAAATGAAACTCAAGAGAAAATCGTTTCCCATTGAATTATTTAAAAGCTAATTTAATTGCCGTTTTACTAATCAATGGCTGTATTCATGTAGTTAGGATTAACGACGATACTAGCAAGTTTGAGGATTTATAATGGACAAGAAATGCTTTTTATTGCCTTGAGGTCGAGACTGGTTATTAAGTACTATGCTTAGGAGAAAATATGAAGGAATAGAGTGGAGAAATTAAATGTAAAGATATGAACTGAACGATTTAAATAGGATAAATATGGTAAATGATAATGAAATGGGAGGGTATGCGCTTATGACCAGACCATAGATATAAAGAAGAAAAAAAACAGTGGCACTCCGGGAGTGCCGACAGAAGTCAAAACTTGAACAATTACGTGTGTATTTTATGAATCGTCTTATAAACAAAACACGCGCGGTACCGGCTACGGCCATCCGTCTTACGAATTTTCGATCAGGTCACGTGTCCTGACGCTAGTTTAACATTTTTCTAGAAATCAAACGGTGACGTTGCGATGTTTCTGGAACACCCCTTCCATAGGAGCAACAGGCAGCGGTCTCAAAATATATCTCAATGTCGTCGATCGACCGCGGTCTGGCTTATCTTTAGCTAACTAGCAGCGCCCCGCGTTTTCACCCGCATAAGTGTCGATCCCGTGGGATCATCGGGATAAACAGTAGCCTATGTATTCATCCTGGTTATAAACTATCTGTGTGCCAATTTTCATCCAAATTCGTTCAGTAGTTTTTGCGTGAAGAAGTAACAAACTTACAAACACACTCACCAACTTTCGCCTTTATAATATTAGTGTGATAATGCTGAAGAGTTTGTTTGATCGCGCTAATCTCTAAAACTATCATTCGGATTTGAAAAAATATTTTTGCATATGATGGCCCAATTCTTGAGGAATGTTGTAGGGGTATAAACATCACGCTACGACCCGTAGGAACCGAGCAAAATGGAAAAAGCTAGAAAGAACGCTTACGCGAAAACGAAGCAATAGCGTGGGCAGGCAATGCGTCGGGGTGGGCCGGGGGAACAAGAAATTTTACTCGGACGAAGTCGCTGGCAGAAGTTACAGTACCCGGCGATAAATATAAATATTGCACATCGACCTTTGGAAAGAGACAATCGGCTAATTTCGGCTTCGTAGAGCGTTATCTCTGTCGCACGAAATACAAACAGTCCGGTATCTATTAGGAGCTGTTAAAACAATTATGATTTGCTTCTTTTGATAATAATTTTTATTCTTTGTATAAAATACAAAAAAAGGTAAAGGTCGATGTTCAATATTTATCGCCGGGTACTGTAGTTTATTTATCGAAAGGCCTACCAATTAAATACATACACGGCATTACTCCCAATCTTGTAATCATTTTTGGGAGAAGGGTGAACTGATGTCAGATCGTCAGATGTCCTGACTGAGCTATGTTTTTGTAAATCCTACTAATATTATAAACGCGAAATTTTGCGAGGATGGATGGATGTTTATTACACTTTCACGCAAAAATTACTGAACGGATTTGAATCTTTGGCAAACAGATAGTTTATTACTAGGATTAAAACACAAAGGATATTTTTATCCCGATATTCCCACGGGAACGAAACATATGCGGGCGAAAACGCGGGGCGCTGTTAGTTGATTAATACTTACGTCCAAGTTCCTCTGTCCAGATTGCATGACCTCCAGTAGAGCCCTGATGGCTAATTTGATGGCTCCCTGATCAGTTTTCACGACACCTTCGTCATAATGTTTCTCCAGAAACTCTCGAGCTGTTTTGTCGTATTTGCCTGTTGTGGTCGCCTGACGAATGATAAACACTACTGTTTTAAGGCTCCTACAAACAGGCGCGACACGCGATATAATCGAACGCGACACAAAGGCATTGCGCGACTTGCGGTGCTTTTGAGTTGCATGCGATTTTGTCGCGTGTCGCGCCTGTTTGAAGAAGCCTTTATTTAATAACGTGTACAGGAGAAATTACCTACTCCATAATGGTGCCACAGAGTACTTTTTGATAGACTGAAAATGGTTGCCTTACTGTTTTCGCCCTTAATATTTTGAACTGTTTGAGATGTGACAACTTTCTGATACTTCGTAATAAGTTCTCCTTTATAATGATTAACTATTTTGGCTTTGATATTTCGTTTTCTATTTGCGGTTGACCATTATGCAATAAACAGGATGAAATTGAAAACATGCGACAAAGCGAAATGGGAGATTGTACTCTCATCATTATGAACAACTTTTACAATGGGAACAAACCTGAAATCGCGAAAACAAAATCAGCTGTTCCTTAGGTAGGTTATTCATAATGATGAATACAATCTCCCTTTTCGGTTTGCCGCATGTTTTCAACTTCAATCTGTAGAGGTCATAGCAACGCAATAATCCGATTAAATTCCGGGGAAAATAAAATTAATTATATTAAGAGATAATTATGCACTGTTTAAAAAAACTGGCGAATTGCGAGTCGGACTCGCACGCGAAGGGTTCTGTACCACAAGGTAAAACCGCTGAAAAAACGCAAGCACGTTAGTTGTATGGGAGCCCCCCTTAAATCTTTATTTTATTGTTTTTATTAGTATTTGTTCTTATAGCGGCAACAGAAATACATCATCTGTGAACATTTCAACTGTCTAGCTATCACGGTTCATGAGATACAGCCTGGTGACAGACGGACAGTGGAGTCTTAGTAATAGGGTCCCCTTTTTACCCTTTGCGTACGGAACTCTAAAAAGCTGATTTTAAAGCAAATTATTTTGAAAACCTGAGAAATAGACCTTTTTCTTTTCTAATACCAAGTTTATAACAGTCCAAAATTATTTTCTATCGCTCTCTAACTTCAACAAACCTTCCATTCGTAATAAATCCCCGAAGGTTCAGTCTGGAACAAATGAGGGTTCCCATCATAGTCAAATCCTCCTATCAAACAGGAGATTCCGAAGGGCCGTCTGCCATTGCTCTGAGTATAGTTCTGTTTCATCTCGGCTATATATCGAGTAATGTATTCTAGGGAGACAGGATCTTCTACTGTTAGACGATGTGATTGGCATTCTATTTGAGCTCTGGAAGATTGAATAAAGTTTAGCTAGAGTTGCCTCGACTATTATTGGTTTTCGTAAGCTAAACTTTGATTGTAATAGAAGCAAGATAGCGTCAAAACCAATGAATAGAACCAGGGCCTCCCGTGTTTTGAGTAGTTTTGACCGAATCTGTTTTAAAAAAAGCGGAAAATCTTATAGGCATACAATAAAGTCCAAAAAGAATAGTCAAATGTAGTCCAAATCTTAATGAAAAAAGGATGAGCCTAACCTTTTCCCAACTATGTTGAACTATGTTGGGATCGGTTTCCAGTCTAACCGGATGCAGCTGAATACCAGTATTTTACAAAGAGCGACTACATACAGGACCTCCACAACCCAGTTACTGGGTCATACAATACCCCTTGGTAAGACGGTTGTCAGAATTTCGGGCTTCTGACTTGCCTTGAGCAGTGAGCTATATGATTTCTAAAATAATATGCTGATATCTCGCTAACCAAAAAAAACCGGGCAAGAGCGAGTTGGATTCGCGCACCGAGGGTTCCGTACCATGATGTTTTTAAATTTTCATCGGCGAGGCCTATATATTTTGTCAGAGAATTTTAATACTGTGCACTGCGGTGTAGACTATTGCAGTTTTATGTCAGCGCCATCTCTTGACCGATAGTGGAACTAATGTAACCTTTGTTGATGATTTCTGAAAAAGCGTGCTATTTAGAGAATTCGTTTTATTTTTGTTGTAATTTTTACATAATCTTCTATCACAGAATAATTTGAGATTTTTCTCTTTGCAAACTTTTGGAGATAATGGGGGAACAGTATTTTTTTTTTACATTTTTCATCAAAAGTCGAAAACTATGCGACCTAAAAACACAGAAAAAATATTTGAGAATGTGCAAACTGCGCTCTTTCATATGATACCCCACATGCCCTAGTAGCCCCACTTCCAAATTTTCAGATCCCTTTTCAGTCCCTGTTGCAAAAAATATCCATATATTTTTATTTCTTTCTTATTTGCAAAATAGTTGGGCAAATGTCATCTAAAACTATTCCAAATTTCAAGTTGATAGCATTAGTAGTTCTTGGAAATCCAGCTGTGAAAGACAGACAGACAGACTGAGTCTCACCATAAGGGTTCCGTTTTACCATTTTGGTACGGAACCCTAACAAAGTCTTAATGTAATTCCATAGGCTTTATTTGAATAATTTATAAGAGAAAATATGGCACTACCTTGAAATCAGTACTCTAGCATC
Organism: Luperina testacea; assembly: GCA_927399505.1. Taxonomy (NCBI): domain Eukaryota; kingdom Metazoa; phylum Arthropoda; class Insecta; order Lepidoptera; family Noctuidae; genus Luperina; species Luperina testacea. The sequence goes on along the minus strand of OV656777.1, from coordinate 4,561,344 downwards.
AGCCCTCAAACCAGCAAAAGCCAGCACAACATGGTCATCTAACGACACGATCTTCTTCTCCGTTCTCTCGTCCTGAAGCAGCTCTACTGACTTCCTCTCTACTGCTAGAACTATGACTTCAGGCCCTCTTATACCCACGACTGGGGAACCCTTCCTTACTGCCTCTTGGGCGTACTGAACTTGGAGAAGTTGACCATCTGGGGAGAATACTGTTATTGCTCTGTCGTATCGCGCCATTTTTATTTTTGTTCGAAATTGTATATGTTGTCCTTCAAGTAAAATAAGATTAAAAACGTAAAAGAAATTAGAAATAATATAAAAATTAAAATCTCTACAAAACTGTTGACCTGACGTTTGAAGTTTGTTTTTGACAGATTTGTATGTTGAATGCAAAGAGTAGAGTTTTCAACGGAAAACAAAATCAATTTATTGTGCTTTTTATCATGAAGGTTTTATCTCAATGTTATCGATAATTATGTTATTAATATTATTTACAAGAAACAACTGAAGTTTTTATTTAGTAATATACTTAATGCTAAGCGCTAAGTAGCGCTAGTGCTATGCTATGTGTTTTAAGCTATAAGACTTAAAATAATGATATTAATAAGTACATGTATATAAAAAAGAAACTGAATAGAAGCTGATCTTTGTTAAGTCTGAAATAATACATCAGACTTAACAAACATCAGCTCCTTTCAAACAAAACGTATGTAAATTAATTACAAATTCAAATTAAACCTTAACACTAATGACTCCTTCCAATCGCAGTTGAAATTCTTCAATAAATCAGTGTTGCCGGTGCCATATGTTTCGCACACTTGTCGACTGCGTTTTATTCGCTGTCCCTGCTAAATATGATGACGCTAATGTTGCCAGCTGATTGATTTTATTGACTTTCGCGCGCTTTGAAGTTTAAACATAATGTGGATGGGGCAAGGTGCTGTTTGGTATGCGAACTTGGCTCGCTCTGCCGCATCCGAGATTGAGGAAGAGATTTAGGCCCGTATTTAAGTCTGATACTGAAGTATGAATGTTGATTTAAAGTTAGCTTAGCGAGGAATCCTTCAGTGGAGATTGTGAATAGCTTACGCCACCAAGCAAGATTGACTGACTACCTTAAAATGGCGGCTTGAATAGGAATGGGACAACCGGTCTATTCTATAAAAATGACACCGTGTAAACTTATGTGAAGTGAGCTTCAGATCAATGTGTCCAGCACATCAAGCTACTACAATCTGACAAATTTCTTTAATAGATTTTCAACTGTTTCGCTAAAGCATAAAGTTAAAAGTTGATTGGGAAAATTTGACAGTTTCGGGTACCTTGTTGTGCTGGTGTGCTGGCGTCTGTACATTGTGTTAGGTTAGTTTTTTTTTTATTTTAGTAAGTATTTATGTTGCTACATACTCGTATGAGTTTATAGAATTACTTTAAGAATAATTATAGACCGGGAGATGATGACACATTTTGGTAAGTCATTTCTTACAGGATGGCGCTTTCAGGGGGGTTCATATACGTAATAAGTGAGAGGAAAATGATGTTCTTACCGGTGGTGCGCGGGACGCAATTGCAGAATAATTAATTGAAATTGCTCGAAAATCCGGAGGTGTCAAACAATTTCTTTCACAAAATTTCTTCAATTTATCGGTATTTCAACAAAAAAAACCCGGCGGTCGCTATGTGCCATACTTCTCCGGTGGGTGTTTAGACCCGCCATACTTTTTTGAAAATGTTTTTTTTTTAATTTTTTTTTTATTTATTTCTTACAGACTGATTTTTTTTTTAACAATTGCTTTTTATTAATCTTGTACGAAAATCACCATGCCATACCATTCCGACGGTCCAAAATACCCGCCATACCCCCTCAAACATGTCATTTTTTTAAATTCGAGAAACCATTTCTTTCACCTTAAAATTTGGTCTAGTAGTTGTTTTTATGATTAGAAACGTAATTGTTATAATGCCATACCTGTAGAGTGGGTGATATACGTATAATGTTATTAAATAATTGTAAAATTTTATGCAACATTTGAACAAGTTCTTACAGTATGGCACCATTTTTTTTTGAAAGTTGGTTATGTGAGGAACGTAAATACGAAATTTGAAAGTTGTATGTAGGGACAATCTTGTTTAATTAAATAATGTGTTATGTCGTATAATATTCTACGCTCGAACGTCTCCGAACTATCTTCCTCAATACAAATTCTAATGCTGGTATACAGCAGCTGTGCTGGTCAGGCGTCACTCATCATTACGTCGCTGAAAATCGGTTTTCCGGGTATGGCATCACTTTTGGACTTCATGATGAGTATGGGATAATTTTCCTGAATCATACTTTTTATAAACTTTCCAAAAATTAAAATGCCATACTGTAAGAAATCCTTTCATTTTTTTAACTTTTTTTACACCGCAGCGTGCGTATGACGGTCTTTCGTACCATGGTCACAGTATGGCATATTTTTTTCAACTCATAATAGTATGGGAACAATCTGATTTCATTTATGCCATACTGTAAAAAATAATTTCACGGCTTCTATAGGCGTGTTTTAAAAATGGTTAAAAAATACAATTTTTCAAGTATGGCACCACTTTTATACTGCACTAGAAGTATGGCGAATATAATTTTGTCTCACTGTACCATAAACTGACCACGACTTAAGTGCCATACTGAAAGAAATGGTTTCTCGAATTTAAAAAAATGACATGTTTGAGGGGGTATGGCGGGTATTTTGGACCGTCGGAATGGTATGGCATGGTGATTTTCGTACAAGATTAATAAAAAACAATTGTTAAAAAAAATCAGCCTGTAAGAAATAAATAAAAAAAAAAAAAAAAAAACATTTTCAAAAAAGTATGGCGGGTCTAAACACCCACCGGAGAAGTATGGCACATAGCGACCGCCGGGTTTTTTTTGTTGAAATACCGATAAATTGAAGAAATTTTGTGAAAGAAATTGTTTGACACCTCCGGATTTTCGAGCAATTTCAATTAATTATTCTGCAATTGCGTCCCGCGCACCACCGGTAAGAACATCATTTTCCTCTCACTTATTACGTATATGAACCCCCCTGAAAGCGCCATACTGTAAGAAATGACTTACCAAAATGTGTCATCATCTCCCGGCCTATTACTTTGTGTTTTTGTTTAGCGAGATATCTGGCATAGGTATTGTCATATTTTAGAAAACATAATATAGCTGAGGGCAAGTCCGAAAGCTGACAACCGTCTTACCAAGGGATATCGTATTACCCAGTAACTGGGTCGTGGAGGTCAGATAGGCAGTCGCTCCATGTACAATACTGGTATTCAGCTGCATCCGGTTAGACTGGAAGCCGACCCCAACACAGTTGGGAAAAGCTAAGGCAGAGGATGATGACCTGTCTTTATTTTTTCAACATTAGGAATTTGTGCCTTCATTTTTGCGAGTTGCTTGCCAAAAATGTAAATTCCATACGTTGTATAATGCTTATGACTCGTAATGTGAAGTCGTCTGGGATTCGAAACGATCTGTGTCAATGCCAAGGCTTTGTAGTTATCTAACGAGGAATACCATTACCATAAGTCCATTACTTACTATTGTAGAAAAATTGAATATTGGAACGAAGTCAGTCAGGTCGACATAACGTCTCTTCGCATTAAAAGTGTACAATCTCAAAAAATAAAACCACATCGAGTTAAGTATACAGAAATGTCCAGTATCGCAAATATTTTCTCAAGTGAAAAAAGAACGTAGTTCGACAAATTCCGCTATAATTCGCTAGATCGCGCATTGGTTAGTTTTAAATTATTGGTGGAAGTTTATTAGTCTTAAAACCTTTAAAACGTCCTCCTGTAAAATTAGTAAATTCTGAGATTGTACACTTTTAATGCGAGAAGACGATAATTGTATTTAAATCCTCCTTCTGTCGTATCATTATTCTCTGGGAAAAGGCTAAAAAACATGTTCTTTCTAGCATACTTTAATAAGGCATAGTCGACTAATGTCAGATTCTAGAAATGTCAGACGAGTTTAAAACGCCAGATTCTATGAATGCCAGATTCTACAAATGCCAGATTCTAGTAATGCCAGATTCTACAAATGCCAGATTCTACAAATGCCAGATTCTAGTAATGCCTGATTCTATTAATTCCAGATTCTATTAAGGCTAGGTGGCCCCGAATTTAAGTTTTTTAAAACAATCTGAGACAAAGAATATAGGGTTTTAAATTAAAAAAATATATATCTGTATTAGTTAAGGATCTTGTCTAGACAAAATCGCATTCAGTTGCAAGACCTGATGAACTTCACACGATAGAAAAAAATCGCAAAGTTACCCCTTTTTAAAACGTTTTTTCAATATTATGACTATATTACTGACTTTTTACATTTAATTTTTGTACTATATTAAAGAAACTAATTAGTTATAGACAAATTCGCAGTGTTTGACTTGATAAAATGATTTTCTTAATTACTAAGTTTAAATATGAATTAAAAGCGCCCGCGGCGGCTCCTACGGGGCCGTTCAGTCGCGTGCTGGCGCTTATGGACGACGGACCTGTGTCAGTTTTTTCCGCGACAACTTCGCGAAACTTATCATCTGTTTTTGAGAGTTTGATTGTTAGTTATAATGGGCAATAAACAACGCAGGCGAAAAAAGTCGTGTAAAGCAATAAAAGAAACAAATAGAAAGAATGCACTCCAAAGATATGTGAAGAAGTAAGTACCTACCTAAATGTTTTATTTGTATTGTAATGTGGTGAGCCACAGTATAAAAATATCAGTACTACTAGAGAACGCTAAGATTTTTGAAATACATAAAAAAATCAATGGCTAGTTTGGCTATAGAGAAGTTCTCCAATGCATAATTTTATTCAGTATGTATTTGCAAGAGGAACAGTGTGTAGAATTCACTCGAGATTTTTGTTATTGCATGTTTATTATTAATTATGCCACTCCAAATGGAATAATAAAAGAAACTTGGCTTGAAATGTTTACGTGGGTTTTTAATGTTTTAGAGCAATGCAGTTGCAGGCCAAGCGCAGTGCGCATGTATCAACTAATGATTCGGCGAATATCGAGTAAGTTTTTTTATATTATTTATTTTAAAGACATTCTCTATTTTACTATTTGAATTAAATAGTATCTCACTTGTTATTGTAACACCATAAAAATTACATAAAGAAATTAAATACATATACTTAAATTAAGTAGGTACGTATGTATGTGGGGGTCACATACATACCTACTTTATTATTAAAATTAAAGTACCTATTTATTAATTATTATTACTGTTTGCGTATCTTTGTTTCTGTATAACTGTCTGTATGTCAGTGTGCGTGTGTATTTGTCTTTGGCATTGTAGCTCCTAAACGGAAAACGGATGAATCGATTTCAATGCAGTTGTCTCTATTAAACAGACTGGTTTAATAATAAGAAAGTTTTTTTAAAATTTTACTTGTTAATTACCAACAAGTCAAAAACAACTTTTGTGTTACAGATCAATAGAGCATGCGGAAGGGCATCATAAAGTGTCTCCATTGATGACTTTAGAGCATGGTTTACTTGAATAATCTTAGGATTGAGGAGTAAGTAACTGTATTGTACTTATTAATAATCAATTATATTGTTTTAACCGATTCAATTAAAATCAGACTAAAACATGCTACGGCATGCCATAGGCATAAGTAAATAGCCCATAAAATGCGTAAGTTTATATATCCGATAATTATCGCATTTACTAACAACTATGAATATTGAAACAAAAAAATATATTTTATTGTTACAGAACGACTATTCATGCTGCCAATGCCCATGTCACACATGCTGAAATGCCTTTAGATGAACATAATAATGTATCACCTAATAATAATATCAATGAGTAAGTTGCTACTTTTTGTTTTACATAATAATTATGTGGAATTCAATAGGTTATATTAAAATAATCTGTTTTTAGAACAATGGAGGAAATTGAAAACTACACTCTAAGCGTTGAAAACGAAATCGAACACGACTATCAACCCATCAGTGGACGACGAATTGTTGACATGAATTACCTGATAACACAGCACCAAGAAAAAACGCATCATATCGATTTATTTGACAGCAGAGTTGGATATTTTACAGATATAAAAGTGTTTACTTTTAATTTAATAAAAAAATCGGTTGTCTGTAAAGTCGGTTTGCTGACGATAGTTGAACGTGACAACGTCATAAGAAAATACTGATGGAATAATTGCATTGCATTTGTTAATATTCGCTTGCACTTCAAGCCGCCATGGAACGCTACAGAGCGAGGCCGCGAGGTAACGCTACATGAGTCATGTTTTTTCGTGAGTGCAACCAGCTTCATCGATTTATTAGACGTTGTCACGTCAAAATAAAAGTACTTTATTTTTATTTTATTGACGACTCACACAGTCACGCTTCACATTATGTGTTACACGAGACGAACATTTATACCTCTAAGCTTTTTTGAATTACAATATGCATTGATATTGTAATTCAAGAATTGTAACACAATTCTCCTAAAGTAAGTGTGCCTACTGCTTGATTTTTTATACTGTAGCACGAATATTTGATTTTAGTCAGTCAGATTTTAAATCCTTTTTATAAAAAAAAAGTATACAAATTATGTTTTAATAATTAGTATCAAGTTTATACAATACGTATCTAATCTATCTATAACCTTAAAAATAACTACTACTAGAAAAATAAAACAAAATAAACTTATACTAATCAATTCAAGTTGATCTACTGCATTGCTCTACTCTGTGACGCAACTTAGTACCTACTCGAGTTCGTGAACTCATGAGCGGTGCGCTTGGCGCGCGCGTCCCCGCGCATCGTAACTTATTACGTATCGCTACTCCTTGCGGGGGCTGAGGTATGCGTTAAATACCTACAGCGCTCGGAATACCTGGCCTTAATGTCAGATTTTTTTTATAATTGCAATATACATACTTAATAAATTCCTTAGATGCGTGTATAAAAATTTCGCTAATTTCAAAAGTTGTTGTTGTTGTTGTGAGGGGATTGTGGCTAAGTAATAACAGCCGCACGGGTCGGTCGATCAGGTTAAGCTACGCTTGCCGCGGTTGGTCCGTGGATGGGTGACCATCTTCGTACCAAGGCCCTCCGTGCCTCGGAAAGCACGTTAAGCCGTTGGTCCCGGCTATCATTCGTGGATCTTTGACAGTCGTTACGGGTCGTCAGAAGATCGAAAATCTGACAACCTGTCTTACCAAGGAGTATCAAACCCAGTAACTGGGTTGTGGAGGTCAGATAGGCAGTCGCTCCATGTAAAATACTGGTATTCAGCTGCATCCGGTTAGACTGGAAGCCGACCCCAACATAGTTGGGAAAAGGCTAGGCACTAGGCAGATGATGGTTGTTGTTAGATGTTGTTGCTGTTTTTTGGCATTAAAAATTGTACGCGCACATTTTTTTAATGGCTGGGGTCTTAGTATAGGTACATTAGGTACTAATTACAATAAGTTATTCTGTGGTACAGGTCTTTTCTTTGAGTTACCATTGAGCCACCATTTCACATAGCAACCAAAAACTTTTCCCATATTTCCTATTCAGAACATGAACTAGAGCTATTGGACCAAGTTCTGTATCAAGGCTAATGCCAACAAACACGGGAGACCATATTCGTATCGCCCGCCATTCGCCAAATTACTCGCTAAACTAGTTTACATACAAATTATACTAATGGCGGCCAAGTTTTAATGGACCCTTGTCAGGGGTTCCGTAGGTGCAGTTGTGTCAGAATTCCAGATTTACAGGGATTTACCTAGGTTCGCGTTGTTCGACAACCCATGAAGATTTCAAGCATAGATATATTTTTAATATTTCTATGGTTTCAAGTTAGTAGGAGTAGGTAGATGTTTTGCGAACTGTCAGATCTTCACATAATCAAGTTTGCATCAGCAAATAGAAAGTAGATTGTTCTGGGACGCCGCAGACACATAGGTAAGAGCCAAACCACACGGGCGGTGCGGCGCCGCACCGCAAGCCATTTCGCCGCGCTGGCGACCACACGGGCAGAGCGGCGTCGCAGCGTTCTACGGAGCCGCGGCGGCGCCGCAGCGGCGGCAAAATGAGGGGTTGCCCATCGCTATGCGACAGTCTGTAATACTACAAACAACTGCGAGCGGCGCCGCTCCGGCGCCAATTCCACATACCAACCAACCAATTCTACATAGCTTGCAGTTATTTAGTTTGAGAGTATAACTACGGATCCCTAATCGCTCGTTCAAAATTTAAACCGGTTTTCATAAATTGCTTTTATTATAGGACTGACAAGTTTTATTTGATGATACTAAAGAGCTAATCAGAGTCGGAAATCGAGAATTAGAAATTATATTTGTTTGTTTTTTTAATAACTAAAACTAGTCTTCTCATTATTCATTTATAATAGTTTCTCATTAAAATATTATACCAATCTTATCTTATTCCGGTGGGTAAGCAAACCGCACAAATTGCACCTAGATAACGCAACAGCAACTTCTTCGCGTGCCAAAAATGCACCAGCTTACGTTAAAAAATCGTAAAGGCTCCTACAAACAGGCGCGACACGCGATATAATCGCGCGCGACACAAAGGCACCGCTCGTTGCGCGACTTTCGGTGCCTTTGTGTTGCGTGTCGTGTCGCGCCTGTTTGAAGGAGACTTAAGCCGCCACTTTCGCACTCGGTCCTCTGAACTGCTGGCGCAGCAAGCGTGAGCGGGAGCGCGAGCTTGTGACGTCATAGTAGGTAGTCAAAAAATGGCACGCTTGGTTTTCATACAGTTCGTGATACTTTCGTTATCTAGGTCTACCTATATCTGTGGAAGAGATCCTGATAAGGGAGTGCAATACTCATGAAAATGTGTTGTTCAGTTGTGAGTCTCATGTCCATGGAGTTTATAAATGCTTTGAGTTTGAAAATGGTTTGAGTTTGAAAATGAACAACTTTTACGAAGGTGCCTACTCTGAAAATGTGAAAAACAGCAAAGAAATTGACAGAAGTTTTTGGAAGAGATTGTTGAAGAAATTTGACAGATTGTAGTAGCTTGATTTGCTGGCGGTTGTATAGACGCCAGCACATCAAGCAAAAAACACAAGCACAAGCACAAGCGCAAGCACTCTGTCAAATTTCTTTAATAGATTTTTAACTTTATCACTTAAGCATAAGGTTTAAAGTTGATTGGGGAAATTTGACAGTTTCGGGTAGCTTGATGTGCTGACGTCTGTACATGCTGAGGTACATCTATGCCTACCCCTTGGGGGAATTACAAGCGTTATTTTGTAAGCTGTTGTTTCTTATAACTTCGTCAGGAAATAACGCCACGCCACCTTCATTCAACTCCTTCAATTTTTTTTTTAAAACGTGTCCCCACATTACGAATTTCTCCTGTATTGTGGGTGCGTTTACAAACATTTAAGCTCACATACACAAACAGCCAGACCCGGAACAACTACTTGTGGGTCATACAAATATTTGTTCCGTGCAGGAATCGAACCCGCGACACGCAGCGCAGCAGTCAATCGCTTAACCACTGCGCCAACCGTGCCATCCATACATTCATTACATAATGTCTCATGTTCATTCACAACAACTTAAAGTATCAGATGATGTAACATGTTTACCTACAATCTGTCCTTCCTAACTACTCACGCCCTTAACGACTAACCGTGAAGTTATTTACTGACCGTGGGCGCAGTGGGGGCGACCGTATTGCCAAATATGCAGGTTTGATGCCCGGTTGATGTCATCGGTGGTATCGATACAAATGAGCTCATAATTGTGTCATTTATTGTGGTTAGCTAGAGTGTTCGTTAATATCTTGTTTGTTACATTTCGGTGTGAAATCAGGTCCCTATTAAAGTTACTTTGTTAATTTTATAATATTTTAGTAGGTAAGCCAGTTTTTGAAGTGAAAACTTCTTTAGCTGCGTTGGGTATTTATTTTTACAGTTGGGAAATGACCATTGAACTCGCGACACTGTTCGCGTAACCGACACTGCGCTACATACGGACGTGTTCGGCTGTCCTCGGGATGTACCGAGTACAACCCAATAGTAAAACCGATTTTAATGTATATCCGATATGTCAGTGAGTGATGGCAAAGTATTCTGTTTGTGTTTTGTTTATAAGACGATTATGAAAAATACGATTTATTCCGTTCTGATCCCCTGAAAATAATAATAATTATAATAATAATTTTTATATCAGGCAACTAAGGCCCATAGATAAAATACACAAAATAATCTTATACAATAATAAACTAATACATATTAAAAAACCAATAATTTTCCCACTGGGAGACCTAAGCCTCCTCTCTGTATGAAGGAGCGGGCGGTACCCCACGGCCCCAAGGAGTAGGTACTATTAGTTATTCTGTGCCCAAGGGCAGAGTGTGAGATTTAAAAAAAAGAATTGCGAAATGGGGGCATCGCTTGGTGGAAAGATGACACTTCTTTGAAATTTTGATTCTAACAAAAAATTTGCCACTACCACTGCTGTCAATGTACTCGTAATGAGACACAATTCAGATTCATATCATGCCATATCGTTAAAACAATTTTGGCAAATCGAGAAAATTTGTATCAAACAAATAATAAATTTGATGGCAATTCGAGAAAATGTCAATCGAATTTTATCTAATAGGCTTAAAAAAAAATTATCTGAGTCAATCTTAGTTTTTGACGGTCATGTAAAATGATCCTTTACTAATTTCTCCTAAGTACCAAAACCAGCTGTATATGCTAAATGTATGTCTCCAACCCGTTGGAATCGAGAAGCACAGAACCGGTCGAAGTGGAAGTGCTTGGGGGAGGCCTATGACCAGCAGTGGACGTCTTGCGGCTGGAATGATGATGATTATGTCTCCAAAAACTTGAACAGCATCCATTCAATAAACGGTTACCTACCGCGAGTACAAGACACCGTTACTCCCATTCAAGTTGTAAACTTTTTGCCTCGGTCGCTAATCTTGTCACCATTTAAGGTCAGGCAAGTGACCGATTGGTGACTAAAAAATTATATATAGACAGGACCGTCATGTTTTTGTGTGTATCATGTACTGCCTACGTAAGCAACCTGGTTGTAGAAGTGTTTAGGGCTGGTGAAGTTGCAAAGATGTGGTACAGTACCCGGCGATAAATATTGCACATCGATCTATTCGATCCTATCGATTTTATTACCATTACCATGTTAAATTTCTGATGGGAAAACCCATTAAAACTTTGCCCGACTTGCGTTGAATTCATTCGGAATGCATAATTATTTGAATACTGCATCTCACAGCCCTACTTACTGACATGTAGTTAGTAGGTGCCTAATTGAATAACGGTAATGCAACATTTTTTACGTTTTATTAAATGTCCCGTCATTTACATATGTACAGCACGCTTCATAGAAACCGTTACACCTTGGTAATGACATCGAACCTGTTTAAGTTTTTTGAAATGTATCGTAAGTGGCATGTTGGTCTAGTGGTTAACACTGCGGCTTAACAATACGACGGTCTCGAGTTCAATCCGCGGTTTAGAAGATTTTTTTATTTTATTAATTTACCTTTATTATTATTTTTTAGTTTCTTTAGTAGTTAGTTTTGTTTTTTTCGTTAATTATTATTAAAAAATCAAATGGAGGTTTGTAATAAAAGCTTAGCATTTTGCATAAACAATATTCATTTATTTCTTTAATTACATTTCTAGGACTTCATGGAATCCACTTCCTGGTTGAATATACAGATTTCTATCTGTGTTAAATTGGGGTTATTATACTTAGAATATTAACTAAACACAAAATAGATACCCTAGTTTGGTTTAGATAACGGTTCGTTTATAGATATTTCTAGAAACTGTGAATTACAGAGGAAGAACCAACATGCTAAACTATAACAGTATAGCAATATACATCTTTCTCTTTTATCACATTTTCTGATAACCCTTATTTAACACAACATTAGAAAAATATGTGAGGTCAGATGGTGCATCGTTAACACATTACAAGACTACTTGTAAACAAGAACTGGATTGATAATAATAAAGGTTGTTTATTTTTGATTGACTACGAGATAATGATCCCACTGATAATGGAATGATATTGGGAATGATTAACACTTGACACTTGCTCATATAAATGTTCCAATGCATTTTTATCAAATAAGTTACACAGTTAATCTGCTGAGTTGCCTATTCATAACGGATAGGATGGCCGTCACTGTCTAACACTTCTTGAAGTCAGCATTTGAACGCGTAGTTTTGAAGGGTGCCACTGAGTGAACTTTCACAATTCATATTACGTTGTCGCTTCGATTCATTAGTGTAAGCAATCGGGCGAGGGCCTTGGTGATCACATTTCATATCACCCGTCGCTTGATACCTTTGTATCCATCTACGAACTGTTTTTCTCTGTAATGAAAATAATAATATTAGAAATACATAAAAAAAATCCAACTTGTAAGTAATAATGCAACATGATTGCAACAATAAATAGGTATGTGTAAGAATAACGTAAATCTTACCGTTATGCTTATATCTCGTGCTATTTTCTTTATGTTTTGTTCCTTTTCCCACAGAACTACAATTTTAGCCTTTAATAAAGTTGTTAATCGAACCATACCATCGATTAATAGAATCAACTGGTTAAAAACTTAATAAATTGGATAATATTACGATGAAGATAATTACACACAAGCGAATCGGCACGAAAATGAAACCATTTGAAAAGTAAAAATACCCTCAATCACAGTTTAGTAAATAAGGCGAAGAATAGTATACTAAATTCAACCTTAACTCGCAGTTCATACAGCAGTTAAGTTTCTGAAGTAAAATGAGGGTAGTGCAACAATCGGAATCAACACATTCTATTCAACCAAACAAGACATCTATGCTAATTTCAACCTTATGTTTTAGTTAATAGAGGAGTTGCGTATTGCATTTTGTAAAACAAGTCGGTAAGGTGCTAGTATTAAATATAAGACGGAAGTTGAAATTTAAACCTTAATATCTAGAAGATTAGACCGTTAATAACCTTGTTCGATAAAAGGAGTAATGCTATTCGAATTTTCGTTAAGATTGCTAACTGAGCCAATAGCCTAGTGGTATAAGGCGCGGTCTAGATGATCTCGCGATGTGGGTTCGTATCTTAGTCGCACGCAGTGTCTTTTTGTAAGTTATTCTTGGTATCTATACGGTTCGGCCAGAAGGAAGCCGATAAAATACCATATAAATTATTAAAAACATTGCAAATAATATTTGAGACGGATCGGTGGGTGCACGAGATGGGTGCGGCGGCGGGGCCCGGGGGAGGGAGCTGCTCAAGGCTCACGTGACACGCGGGCCCGAGCGTGCTCGGGCGATAATCTTTAAGTCTTGGAGGGGTACTATTTCTCTGAAACTGACTGTACATATTTACTGTCACTTTCGGGCTTATTCATTGGACACTTTCCTTCTCAGACTTCCTACAGCAATTTAGAGGCCCGATTTGATGTTCAGTAAAACGAATCGAGCCCGTTGGAAAAGACATTGAAAGAGGTAAGAAAGAAAAATATTTTATTTAAGACACGCACAGAAAATACAAACAGTAAAAAAGGAGCATTTAAAACTAAGTAACAAAATTAACATTAAAAATAACCCAAAAAAAATAAACAAGAAAAAAAATTGGTTCATTAGTTTTTGAGAAAATTGCTGACATACAAACATAAATACGGGTTGTATACATAACCTCCTTTTTTGAAGTTGGTTAGAAAGACCAGTGCGAGACCAAAAAGCTCAATATCTCAACTTCTCAACATACTTAATGCTGCGATATTTAAAAAATAAATATCGCAGCAGCAGCCGCGCGCGCCGCGTGTCGCGTAGTATCGCTGGTATACAGATAGGACCCGCTGTCATACCACGGACACACCTACGGACGCTATAAAATCCAATATAATAATGGCTCCCGCAGACGCTCTAGTAAAAAAAATTCTATGAAAACTTCATGAAAATTGTTCTACTAGAATCGCATCGCATGATGCGTCGCGCCTGTCTGTGGGAGCCTGGTTTGGTGTGCCTAGCCTGGGCTCCCTAACCATCCAATAACATAAAAATAATGATAATACCTACAGCGTATTAGCACGGTCATATTACCTATCGTATTAGCAAATCTAGAAATGTTGATCTTGAAAAACCAGTTCATCATTAAGGCGAAAGCGCCAGGGTAGCCCGCGAAATTCAATTTTTTTTAGGTTTTTTGCAATTTGCTGGTCAGTATTAAGTTGTACGTTAATTTATATATGAATCGCGGCCGTAACTAACATGTATTTACAGAATTATAATCATTAAAGTCATCAACACATCTCTCTAAGACCGCGTAAGTCCTAAGAATAACTGTTTCATGAAATTATCATTCTTCGGACTTACGTGGTCTTAGAGAGGTGTGTTGATGACTTTAATGATTATAATTCTGTAAATATATGTTAGTTACGACCGCGATTCATATATTAATCAACGAACAACTTAATACCGACCAGCAAATTGCAAAAAACATAAGAAAATTTGAATTTCGCGGGCTACCTTAGCGCTTCCCCCTTAAAATGAAATTACGACGAACTAGCTTCTGCCCGCGACTTTGCCCTCGTGGCAGTCAACTATACTATAAAACATACCCTATGGCACTCGGCAATAGAGTAGCTTTTGCAATGTGAAAGAATTTTCGAAATCGGATCGGTACTTCCAGAGAATACCTCATAGATCCAAACTTACAAAATTGACCTCTTTTCAATCATCATTTTCCTGTCTTTCTCCTGTCCTTTTTGATTTTTTTTTTCAGGATGGGAAATCATCAAATGACCCCTCCCGCTCTGGGTGGAGCGGAAGGGAGTGTCAGACTCTTACTGACTAAAACCCACCCGTGTTCCTTCCTTAGACCTTTATGTTCCGGGCCAGCGGTAACCCTTTCGGACAATCCCGCTGACCTTTCTCCTGCCCTAAACGATCATTTCCACCAAACGGCTTACATCGCATCGGATCGGAAAGGATAAGAACGGATGCCCATGTGGTGGCCCAGTGGTAACGGCCGCGACTGACGACTTGTAGGTAGTAGGTTCACACCCAGTCTGGCGCTTTACTTTGTGTTAATTATTTCATCACCACTGCTCTTAGAACGGTAAAGAAAAACATCGTGTGGAAACCGGCATGTCTTAGAACCTAAAATTAAAAGACATGTGACACTGACATCTACCAACCTGCACTGCGCCCACGTGGTGGATTACGGCCCACTCCCTCTCACTGAGAGGAGGCCTGTGTGGCCAGCACCAGATCATTAGAAGCTGATTATGCTAATGCTTTAAAATATTAGTTTAGAAATGCCATCGAACTTTCTAGTACAGACGCACATCAAGCTACCCGAAACTGTCAAATTTTCCCAATCAACTTTCAACCTTATGCTTTAGCAATACAGTTGAAAATTATTAAAGAAATTTGACAGATTGTATTAGCTTGATGTGCTGGCGTCTGTACCTAGAAGATTTTCTGCCAACTAAAGGCTCCTACAAACAGGCGCGACACGAGATATAGTCGCGCGCGACACAAAAGCCCCGCTCGTTGCGCGACTTGCGGTGCATTTGTGTCGCGTGTCATGTCGCGCCTGTTTGAAGGAGCCTTAAATAGGTATTAGCTTAAAGGCTCTTACAAACAGGCGCGACACGCGATATAATCGCGCGCGACACAAAGGCACCGCTCGTTGCGCAACTTGCGGTGCCTTTGTGTCGCGTGTCGTGTCGCGCCTGTTTGTAGGAGCCTTAAATAGGTATTAGCTCAAAGGCTCTTACAAACAGGCGCGACACGCGATATAATCGCGCGCGACACAAAGGCACCGCTCTTTGCGCGACTTGCGGTGCCTTTCGCGTCGTGTCGTGTCGCGCCTGTTTGAAGAAGCCTTTAATTCCAGATCCAAACCACGCGCAATAAAGTTTATTAAACAACTATAACACGTTTACCGTTTATAGGTAGGTTATAAACTAATCTGGATACAATCAAACAAGATATTCAGATCGCGTCGTAAAATATTTGCACAATAACACTTTATGCACATGCACTTTGAATAATTAAACTTGTACAGTCGGGCACAACAATATTATCATTTGAAATAGCTCAGAAGGCCAATTCTCGGCGACAAACAAAACAAACAAACGAATGTCAAAAACTTGTCAAAATGTAGGGAAATTAGAGGTATTTTTGACAGATTGAAACTGACATCAGACGGTGAACGTTCTTAAAATTACGAGAATAACCTGGCTTAGGGCTGATTTTATCAAAGTCAGATATATTTTATCCTTGGAATAAAATTGACCTCTGACAGTTCTAGTATGGAAAAACTGTCAAAAATTCATAATACATAATATATTCTAAGAATAAGACTTATTCTAGGTGTAATAGATTGGCGGAATTCGCCTTTAGAGGTATTAAAATGTGCATTAAATAAAATAGCCTCTACCTGTCGCGGTAGCCTCGGCGTCGGCGCCTAGATTAATCACCATCTTGTTACCCTCTTCTGGCTATTATTTTTACTACAGCATGACCCTGTAGAAGATGGCGGGACGAGATGGAGAAAACACGGACCAGTGGTCCACTTTACCTCTGGATCGGAAGAGCTGGAAGTCATGGGGAGAGGCTTTTGCCCAGCGGTGGGATGACGCAGGCTAACAGAAACAGTAACACGATGGCCTGTCTTGATGTGTTTCGAGTTATCAACAACAAAAATTTCCAAAAAACGCGTGCTGTAATCCGTGTAACCATTTTGTGTTATACCTCCTATTGTATAGAATCAAGTTTTTAGAATTAACTTATCTCGTCCTACAGAAATACAAAATGCCACCTGTCCCACCCCATTTATAACAAACAATATCCAATACTAAATGCTTTGAGACATCACGAAAATATTCTTATAAACCATCAACTCTTCGCAGCTAACTGTTGACCTTATGATAAAATTCTCAATTTTACATAAAGGGCAGTTTGCACACCTGCGTTTTATGCTCCCCTAGTTGCATGCGACAGTGGACAGCTGAATAAGATAATATCAACATTATAGGCTCGTACACACAGGCGCGACGCGACACGCGACACAAAGGCACCGCAAGTCGCGCAACGAGCGGTGCCTTTGGGTCGCGCGCGATTCGCGTCGCGCGTCGCGCCTGTTTGTAGAAGCCTTAAAACGTACAATATTATTCATGTATGCGGTGTTAACATTCTTTCCCTTTCCGAAGGGAGGTGTAACCCAGTTTTTATTCTAAGAATCTGGTCGCAAAGCAATTCATTCATCTTGACTGTTTTTAACATTTTGCGATTCCGTCACCATGGGCCGATGCATTCAACCGAAAAATTCTGGGATCGCATAAAAGACATTATCGAAATTTACTTAATTTTTAGGGTTACGTACCCAAAGGGTAAAAACGGGACCCTATTACTAAGACTCCACTGTCCGTCTGTCACCAGGCTGTATCTCATGAACCGTGATAACTAGACAGTTGAAATTTTCACAGATGAGGTATTTCTGTTGCCGCTATAACAACCACTAAAAATAGAATAAATACATATTTAAGGGGGCTCCCATACAACAAACGTGTTTTTTTCGGCGTTTTTGTTTTTCCTTGTAGTACGGAACCCTTCGTGTGCGTTTTTCTTAAACACTATAATTATATCCTTCTTTCTTCATTGTTGTCTTCGAATGGAGTGCCAGGGCAGAACAGAATAGAATAGAATACTCTTTATTATGTACACCATATAAATTACAAACATAAATATAGAAACTGTACAAAGGGTGGCAGAATGCTGTTCTACCTATCCTGTTTTACCTGCAGGTTAAAGACGTAAAAATAAGGATGTAAACCGTTACCTAAGAGATAGACCTAAATCTGTCGGTCTGTTCTGAAAAATATTACAGTGAAAACTTAAGTGAAGTGAGCTTGAAGCGAGCTGTCATTCCACCTCATGATAGGGTTTGACACTATTTTTATTATTATATTTTTTTAATAAAAAAAAAAATAAACCACTAGTTAACACATGACACTATTGAAAGTTAATGACAAATCATTTATTTCAAATAGGCACATTAAAGGCACTTTTGAACGTCAAAACTTACAGTAAAATTGAATTGATTCTAGTCGCCCCTTCCAAAAGGTAGTGTTCGTATGGAGAAGAATGGGCAAGAAACTCCACCGTTACTCTTTTAAAATGTTTTACAAGGTTTTGTATACATAATATAATTATATGTGAAGACGATGCACCTAGAATAAAATAAGTGTACTAGTTGTCTAATTAATAAGTCTAGTTGACATTGAGCTGTATGATAATAACCAACTGCACGTATGCACAAGCAATTCTTCATAAGACATTCTGCCATCACATGTACCCTTCTCATTGAATCATAGCAAACGGCCAGCAGTTACGACACCCTTTGTTATATTCAAGTTAGCAGAATCTAGGCGATTGTGTAGGATGATCGCCTGTCTAACCTTTGAGTGATGATCGGAATTAATCTTTGACAGCTGGGACTGTTGAATTGATAGTAAACTGGGAAATGAATCATAGCTTAAAAGGCAAAGGGATATGGAGAAAGAACGAATACTGACCATCATGCTTGCGATATTAACATCTACAAGTGATGACTCGCAGATAGATGTATCTGCCTAGCCTTTTCCTAACTATTTTGGGGACAGCTTCCAGTCTAACCGGATGCAGCTGAATGTATTTAACCGACTTCAAAAAGGAGGAGTTCTCAATTCGACTGTCTGTTGTTTTTTACATGTACTTAGCGACTGCCTTTCTGACCTCCACAACCCAGTTACTGGGTAATACCATACTCCTTGGTACGACTGTTAAAGATCCACGAATGACAGCATCAACGGCTTAACGTGTTTTCCGAAGCACGGAGGGTCTCGATCTCGATATGTAAAGATGGTCACCCATTCACGGGCTAACCGCGGCAAGCATAGCTTAACCTGATCGTTCAACCTGTGCGACTGTATGATAACATCTACGAGTGCTGATACCTAAATATAATCTGCATTCGCCAATTCTGCCAAAAATGTAAACAAATATAAGTTTATAGAAAAATAACTTTAAATCATATACAATAAAGTTCAGTTTACACTACAACTTCAAACATTTTTATAACTTTTTCAATAGTCACTCTGAAATCAACTTAACTTCCATTAAAATAAAGTTGGTATTGTTTTAACTTGAAATAATATTAATTTGATAAATAAGTTTGAATAGACTCTCCCGTGTTTACTAGGCAGTCATACAGTCTCGCTGCTGACTGGTTTACAGACTTATTGACAGGGTGACAAGAACATCGACGCGTACACTGAAACGATCAATTCAGCACATGATTCTAGACACTAGAATAGAAAATATTCGTTGGTTATCAAAAAAAAAATCATTTATGTTACCCTGTATTTTTACCAAAGCATGAGTAGTTCCTGCCGAGATCAGACACCAAGAAGCTTACGATGTGTTTTGAACTATATTTTTATTCGGTAGTCTTTTATCGGTGGCGCCGATGGCATGCCAAAATGATGCGTGGTTTTTTTTTCCTTGACTCACTGACTAGTTCAAAAGGAAACACTTATAAAAGTGAAGCTGATAGACCATGGGAAAGTCCTACTTTTAACGGTTTTGGTATCCGCATGTCGTGTCATAGAAGTGATGGATAACTGGTTACCGGTTGTGGTTTAAATGTAGAAGACCCCGTGGTTTTGGAAAATAATTTTCGTCACTTGCGTATCCGTCACATATTATCTTGGTTACGGGTAGTCAGAAGCCCGAAAGTCTGAAAACCAGTCTCGGTATAGTATTACCCAATAACTGAATTGTGGAGGTTAGATAGGCAGTCACTCCAGGTAAAATGTTCAGCTGCATCCGGCTAGACTGGAAGCCGAACCCAACATAGTTGGAAAAGGCTAGGCAGATGATGACGTACCTATCCGTTATATCCTTTCCAATGATCCTCATAATTATCCTTTCCAATGATCTAGAAACCACGATATTTATTACTATATCTTCATTTTAATGAGCTAATATATATGCCAAATTACATGCAAACTAACAATAAAACACACCAGCCTTTTATGGAGATGTGGAAAATATTCAACACTTGATAACTTCGGTGCATAGAAAGGTTCAGAAGTCCCATTTGTGATGTGCCCATGAAAACGCGAAAAATCTAAATTCGCTTAGAGTATTTAGGATCATAATGACTGCCCAAAATGTCTTCCCAAAAATTTCAAAACTGTGATAAGTCAATACTCAATACTCAATCTTTATTTGCATTCCATCTTTATTTGCAGTCATTGGAAGCAAAAGTATCAAAATCCTCTGAATATGGCTAAATCGTAGTAGAATGGGACTCGTAGCCTGCTTTTGAAAACTGTTGAAAAAAGAAAGAAGAAAAGAAAAGAAAAAGTATTTATTGCGACTCGTACAGGAAGATCACAAACTAAACTATGTTGCATTTATGGACAGTTATTGGTGTTAAAATTAAGAGATCTTGTATCTTTACCAATAATGAAGCAAAGACCTCGTAGCAAGCTTTACCGCAAGCTCTGCATAGTAGACCCTCCCATATGGAAGTATCTACCACAGGTAAAATTAGCTTACGAATCTAATTATATGCCCAGTTTGGTAATAAAAAATGCGACCATTTATTTTTATTTTCATTCATTGTAAGCAAAACGATTTGTTTTTGTTTAAAGGAACCGAGCATTTAGTGTATTCCAGAAAATATTGTCAACAAGCTTCTGCCCGCGATTTCGTCCGCGTGAAATTTCACCCTCCCCCCATTCACCCTCTTAGGAGTGGAATTTCGAAAAACCCTTTCTTAGTGGATACGAAATTCCACCCCTTAGAGGGTACTCTTCACAAAGAACACACCCTCCAAATTTCATGTCTTTAGGACCAGCGGTTTAGGCTGTGCGTTGATGTATCAGTCAGTTCTGGACTTTGAATTTTATATAGATGACATTACCATCTCTTTTGATAAAACGAACTATGTCACTGGTTTTTTTAAGCTGGAAAATGGCTGCAAATCTTCTGTCCCACCTTTCATACGTCAACAACATCATTAAAGAAAACTGCACCATATTCGGTGTCGGCGGATCATTGTCGATCGCGCCTACGGGTAGCCTACGCACTCCATAAACGTATTGTCGACAGCATTCCTATGAGCCGCTTAGTGACAGATAGGCCTGATGGGCCTCATTAGCATTTCTGTTAGACCTTGGTCAGTTTTTATTCCGTTTGAATTCGGCGTCATTAGGAAATGGGTAGTGAGGGTAGGTTGTGTTGTGACATTTGTGCTGGTCGAGATTAGCACGTTGAATAGTACAATGCGTGCCACGAAAGATGAGACTTGACCCCGCCTCCCCCGCTCTTTCCGCTGCCCCTATGACGTCCGGTCCCGTCCCGCACTCAGACCTCATACCGCTAAAGATACCTAAAATCGTGTTCTGCGCAAGTCAAACCACGTGGTGTGTCAAGTCTCATCTTTCGTGGCACGCATTGTAAATCTAAGCCGCTGGCCACGGGACAGGGCGCCGCGACCGGCGGTGCGTCTGGCGGTTTCTGTAAATTATTTCATCACCACTGCTCCCAAAACGGTGAAGGAAAACATCGTGAGGAAACCGGCGTGTCCTAGAACCGAGAATTCGATGACATGAGACATCTACCAACCCGCACTTGGCCCACGTGGTGGATTACAGCCCACTGCCTCTAACAGAGAGGAGGCCTGTGTCCCAGCAGTGGGAATTTAACGGCTGTTTATGATTATTATGTCTAGTTTACTTTTAAATCCGTGACAAACTTGTCCGCTCATAATCCATACTATACACTATTATACTATCCATACTAATATTATAAATTCGAAAGTAACTCTGTCTGTCTGTATGTTACCTTTTCACGCCTAAACCACTGAACGGATTTCGATAAAATTTGACAGAGAGATAGATTGCATCCTGGGGAAGGACATAGGGTAGTTTTTATACCGATATTCCCACGGGATCGACACTTATGCGGGGGGAAACCGCGGGGCGCTGCTAGATATTTATACATTTCCTATACAAACAGGAAACAGAATCAAAACCCTGTGGTAACCTAACCTTCCTAGGTAATAAAGTGCCAATATTACAATACCTAATCAACGACATACAAATGCTCTATAACAACGGATTAGGGTTTAAAATTGCTCGAATTTTAATGGAAATAACGATTTCTTTAAAAAAATAATTGGATAGCAAAATAACTCTTATTCTTACGCATTCGAAACAGATTGAATTTCTCTACAAATGTATGGTTTACCTCTTAGTGAAATCTACAGGAATCGTAAAACACTAGAAGTGCTAATATTCGCAAATAGAAATCGTGTGAATGAACTTTGATGTTGATTGAATTCTGCTTGCGATGCGGTGTGTAGTGACCTTTATGAGCAATATTTTAGATGTGTTTTCATTGTTTGTAAATGGTTACGTTGTTTGTATGGCTGGATTTGGCGGGTGTCTGTTTCTGAGATAGAAACAATGTTTGCAGCCCATAATGGAAATATGAACAAATAGCCAATCTGTTAGATTAAAATGTTGTACATTCAGCATCAAAATCTTTACCTACATTATTACAAACTTTGTCTTAGCAAACTTTTTTGTTTTATCAGACCCTACATAAAGCGCCACAAGGTTCTTTTGGCACGTGGCCGAAATCAGAACTAATGCCGCCATCTTGTTCAATACATTTCACAAAACATAAACATACCCGTGAATGAGGGTTTTCTGAAATGACGTTCGCTAGGTGGCAGCACTGGCACGTCAGGTCCAGGCATCTGTCAAAGAGCCTATATTTTCTTTAGTCATGACGGAATGATGAACGAATGAATGAATCGAATGATGAACGTCATCATATATTTTGTATTGGGAGACCTCTTGTCACAGTGGTGCCAATTGGTGTCGTAAATTTTCACGAAAACCCTCATTGCACAAATGTCTATTGAAAGATTTCCACTGCCAGTAACGGTTTTGATGTCGAGTTCTTTAGCTTGAATTATTTTCAAGTAAGGAAGCGTTTGGTAGGCTTCCAAATTAGATTTTGATGTGAAAATCCAATCACACTTCCCGACCTGAGAATCGCATTCTCAGCAGTAGCATTTTGCGACCGCTCCCTACGCTACACTAACGAGACAATCTTAGATTTTATAAAAAAATATTTGGGAATTTGGATAAAATCCCGTCAATATTTTGACTCCCCTTTCCGAACTTAAAGACACACTATCATGATCATCTTATTTCAAAAGTTTAAAGAGTAAACAGACGGTGCAGTCCGTCTTCCAGCTGCAACATCGCGGTTTGGATGTAGTTGACTTAACTGCTTCGAAACCTAGTTATGTCAACTGCATTCAAACTGCGATGTTTCAACTGGCATGCAGTTCAAATGCAGTCCGTCTGTTTAGACCTTACGGTGGAGTTTCTTGCCCAATCTTCACCATACGAAACTTCCGAAAGTGCCTTTAATGTGCCTATTTGAAATAAATGATTTGACAGTTTGACTTTCCTTTTGGAAGGGACGACTAGAATCAATTCTCTCTCTTCTTGGTCGCGTATTTCATTACTGAAGGCCGTGTCTCTGAAAGGCCTTTGTGGCTTTTTGCACGATGTTCTTCCACTTCGTTCGGTTCACTGCTTCTCTCAGGACGGTCGTATCAGAGAGTCCAGTGAGGACGGTTACTTGGTCTGACCAGCGGTTAGGTGACCGGCCGCGATATCTCTTCCATCTGCCTTGCCCATCACCACCAACTTTTCTAGATTATCTGGTTCCCGACGGGCAATGTGACCACTGACCAAAGTAACCGAGAATCCTTTGGTAACAAATCGTGGATAGTCCCATCTTTTACGCGAAGTTGTAAAATATAATCAATTCAATTTTTTTTTAATTTTGATGTTCAAAGTGCTTTTTATGTGCCTACTAGCTGACCCTGCGAACTTCGTACCGCCGCTGAATAAAAACGAGCAAAATGTATGAGAGAATTAATTACTTATCTTCATTATTTTTTTTGTGTATTTTGAGTATATTCCCATGTTTTAATAGGAAATGTAATTAAATGGGTCAGCAATTATAAAATTTGGCGAGCCACCCAAAAGCAGCATTTAAAATAATTTGGTCAGCATACAAAGATTTTGTTTGCAATAAAAAAAATCAGGCAGCAATTCTTGTTCCGCAACTAATTTTGATAATGGTCAAAAATTAAATCATACATAGGCAGCCAACAATAACATGAGTCTGCATAATAAACATTCAGTCCGCAAAATAACTACTTGAGCGGCAAGATTTTGTGGATTAGGCGTGAAAAGGTAACATAATTTTCATTTCATCGAATATTTATTTGCGATAACAACATTTGCGCTGTTGATCAAAATGTATAATGTTCATATGATGTTCCCACCCCGAGGTTCGGTTTTGTTAGGTTACTTTAAACCCTTTTCACAGAAATAGGAGCCCCGCGAAGCGGGGCTCCGTCGACATTGGATGCAAGAGCGAGTGAAGTTCTTTCTTTTCGTAGTCACTCATTTTTGTTCTAATATCAGCACGTTCTCCACTAATAAAAGTTTATATGTGCGTTTGTCGTTATTATTATCGACCACCTTATGCTGTACAAAAATAATTACAGCCATCCAGAATGACATAAATTGCTGATTGATTTTGAAATGTTTGCTGACCATGAGTTGCTGACCGATTAGCTATTTCTGCTCACCGATTATATTTTTCTGCTCACAGAAATAACAATACTATGCTAACCATTTAATTGACACCCTTTTAATAGTCATTCTGCTATTCGAGGCGGAGACAAATTTAACAATCAAAGAACATAAAAATCGGTCCAGCCGTTCTTGAGTTATAAATGGTGTAACTAAAGGCTCCAACATACAGCGCGCGCGACACAAATGCACCGCCCGTTGCGCGATTTGCCGTGCCTTTGTGTCGCGCGCGATTTTATCACGTGTCGCGCCTGTTTGTAGGAGCCTTAACCCGACTTTGTTTTATCTACATAGATAGAAGAAGATAGATTTGAAATAAATGATTTGACTTTGACTTTCCTTCCATTGAGTCTGACATTTCATTCTACCTATTATTTTATTAGTTTGTGAGAGTAATTAAAACACCACAATTACGATTATTCACTTTTTAACTTTAAACGTTTATTAATCGTTTTATATATATTTGGAAGTAATGCGTCTAGCTCCTATCACACAAGCGGGATGAATGAATAGAACAATAGAGGGCAGGCGCGTACAGAGCTTCGTTGTTTTGAAACTTTTGTTTATATTAATTTTTGTAACTAATATATATGAATAAATTCAACACGCCCCCTCAAAAATTAATCGGTAGTTATACAAACATAGTTTTAAATCAACTACCTAACTAAACTACATTAACTTCCAAATACTTGCTGGGAATTACAATTTGGTCCAACATTCGTTCGAGGGTTGAGGAAAACCCAGTAAAACCTTCAACCAGACCAATTCAAATAAAATTAATACTTATTATAACTTATACTTATTTACATACTGCACTGTTATTTTATACCCATTTTACATCTCATCATTTGAAATGTACTTGCAGGCAAAGCTTTTGTTAATGCGTCGGCCAGCTGCTCACCTGTGGGAATGTAATTTAATTTTATTACATTTTTCTCAACTTGTTCCCGTGAAAAGTGATATTTTATATCAATATGTTTTGACCGTTTATGACTTGATGGGTTATTGGCTATGCTTATACATCCATTATTGTCTTCATAAATGACAATTGGTGCAGTAATAAGTATATTTATACTGGCTGCTAAAGACTTTAGCCACAAGGCTTCTTTAACTGCCTCGAACAATGCCATATACTCAGCTTCTGTTGAGGAAGCCGCGACTGACAATTGTTTTCGTGTACACCAGGAGATCGTGCACTGGTCAAAGAGTTTAAACAAATACCCAGTTGTACTCTTTCTATCATGTGTATCATTGCCACCCCAGTCTGAGTCTACGTACCCACATAAAATCTCATTGTATTTACACCTCTTGTAACACAATTTAAGATCAGTTGTGCCTTTTAAGTACCTTAGTACCCTTTTAAGACATTGCCATAATTCTTTGTTATTTTTATGTGTGTACCTACTCAGTATGTTTACACTGACGCTTAAATCGGGCCTAGTACATAGCATAATATACATAAGGCATCCTATGACGTTTCGACAGGGTGCGTCATATTTCTCCTCGGAGTTCAACGCGTCATAGTATAAACTTATTTTCTAAGGGGGTAGACACAGGTTTAGACTCATGCATATTAAACTTAGTCAAGACTGTTTTGATGTATGCACTTTGGTCTAGATACACTTGATCACTTTCTCTAGTGATTTTTATGCCTAGAAACACTTTTATTTCATTTAAATCGGTCATTTCGAATTTGCTCATCAAATATCTTTTCAAATTAGTCATAGTATTTATGTCAGCGCATACTACTACTAGATCATCAACGTATAACACTACGTATATATTTTTATATATATATCCTTTATCTAGTATATATATACATCTGTCAACTGATGAATTCTGAAACCCTATTTCTTTCAAAGCATGTTCGAATACTTCGAACCAACACCTGGCGGCTTGTTTAAGCCCATATAACGCCTTTTGTAATTTACAAACATAGCCTTCTTTACACGATACACCTTCAGGAACCCTTAAATAGATTTCCTCTTTTAATTCGCCATTTAGGAAGGCGGTCTTAACGTCCAAATGATGAACCAATAAATTAAATTGATTGGCAAGGCCAATAATGAATCTAAAACTGGCTATTCTGGCGACAGGTGCAAATGTTTCATTATAGTCTGTAAGATACTCTTGACTAAAACCCCGCGCCACTAAACGCGCCTTATATCTTTGAGGATTTCCAAATTCATCATTTTTGACAGTAAATATCCATTTACAATCTACAATGTTTTTGTTTGGCGGTCGTGGTACTAAAGTCCACGTTTCATTTTTATGTAATGAATTAAGTTCCTCTTTAATCGCGCTTTCCCATTTGCTTCTATCATTTCTATACTTAATTTCTGCAAATGATTTTGGTAAACTGTATAAAACAGTTTGAGCGCATGTCAAATATTCTTGGTCATCAATTTCATTATATGAAACAGGGGGTTTGTCTTTAATCCTATCACTCCTCCTAAGTTCAGTATTTTTGTTTACATTTTTATCAATAGTATTCTTTGAGTTATCAAAACGTACTTCGCTAAACGTATCATGGTTCAATTTACAAACTTTAGTAGGACATTCACTTTTCTCACTAGATTTTGAACCATCTAGTTTCGTTTCGAGATCGTCTCGGGACTTACTTGACACTGATTTCGACACATTATCAGTTTCGTCATGAGAATTTTTAATATTCCCTTCAGGCTTCCAAGAAGACCTGGACCTCAAAAGGTTAATTTCGTCCACGATAATAGTCTCGGGACTTACTTGACACTGATTTTTGACTCAATATCATTATCAGTTTTGTCATGAGAATTTCCAATATTCCCTTCAGGCTTCCAAGAAGACCTGGACCACACAAGGTTAATTTCGTCCACGATAACATCTCTAACCACTACGAACTTTTCGCAGTCAGGGTTACAAACTTTATACGGTAACCGTTTGTTTCATACCCCACCAAAATGGGCATTTTTTTTCATGATTTATTATCAAATTTAGCTTTAGACGTTTTGTTATGCACATAAACTGTCGATCCAAAAACCCTTAAAAATTTTACTTCCGGTTTCCTATCGTGCCACATCTCATATGGTGTTTTTAAAAGTGTGAGGGCCTTAGTCGGTGTTATATTTATCAAATAAACTGCAGTCAAGACTGCCTGACCCCAAAAAACTTTATCTAATTGAGCACCGTTTAAGATAGAACGAGCTTTCTCAGTAATGGTTCTCACCATCCGTTCTGCTACACCATTTTGCTGTGGAGTTCTAGGAACTGTTAAGTGGTATGAAATACCCTTTTCAGCACAGAACCTCTTCATTTCGGCAGATAAGTATTCACCACCGTTATCGCAAAACAAGTTAGTTACTTTTAAATTAAATTTAGCTCCACTTTTTGCAACAAAATCTTGAACGCAGCATATACGTTAGATTTGTATGTTATTAAGTATGTAACACAATAATGGTTATACTGATCAACAAACAATACGAAATAATTTTTATTATCAACTGTCGTTGGAGTGATAGGACCACAGACATCAGAACTGACAGCAAATAGAGGTCGATTTACGTGACTTCTGTCCTTGGCGTGATTAAACGGCAGTCGGCTCTGCTTCCCATTAATGCAAGCTTCACATAATTCATCATCCGGCACTACAGCGCTTAACTTACTTATATCCTTAAACAACTCAAGTCGTTTTATTTCGATAAATTTGTTCTTACTCATGTGACCAAGGCGCTGATGCCATAATTTGTAATTATTTTTGTCACTAGTGCATGCTTGGGAAACAGGACGACTTTTGCTTACAGACGCCACAAAATCTACAGCAATTAAATTGTTAAAGGGCATACCTTTCATTACTGTTTTACCATTTTTGCGTATTTGCGCACCATCAGTACTGAAAATGACAGTGTATCCAGCTCGCTGCATCTTGGAAACTGACAGCAAATTGTACGGAACCTCAGGGCAGTACAGAACACCGTCCAAACAGCCCTGGATACCCATGTTGCTGGTAACCTGCAGTGTACCCCTTTTCGTAGCTGAAATAAATTCACCATTTTTAGCAACTGAAATTTTCAGTGGTGTATCTAAAACAACAAAGTTAGTAAACAAGTCTTCTCTATTGATAATGTGATGCGTGGCGCCGGAATCGAGAAGAAAGGTAACTTTGTTATCGCAATCTTGCGTTTCATATTCTCCGGTCATAAAAGCAAATCCTGAGAACTCATTCGATGCTGATTGTTTATTCTGGCTTATCTCAATTGAGTGTAGTGTTCTTGGCCGGTTATAGTTTATATTATTGCCCTTTTGTTGATTCATTCGTTTGAAATAGAAACAATCATTTCGTTTATGTCCGCTACGCCCACAATGATGGCATTTTATGAATTGAGAGTTCTCATTCTTTCGTTTTATATACTTATTTGACTGTTTGTTATTAAATTTTCTTTTCGTCGGCTTGTCACTTTTCATTTCAATTTGCAACACTTTTGCGCTCATATCGCCTGACTCGTTTTTCAGCTTCACTTCATGATCCAATAGCCGTGTTTTACCGAAAGCTAACGTCATATTATCTTCCGATAACGTCTCGATCGCTGTTATCACTCCGTCGTAAGTAGAGGGTAAACTTAGCAATAAATGAGCAACTTTATCGGTTTCTTCTAACTTCGCACCAGCGGCAACTAGCTCTGTGATGAGGTCATCGAACGTTGCAAAGTGTTTTATGAGCGACACTTCACTTTTTAATTTTAACGACAACAACTTTTTTCTTAAAGCCAATTGAGTCGCAATGCTCTTACGTTCGTACAACGTATCTAAATTCTTCAAAATGTCTTTTGCCGATACATCCTCCTTAGCAAAACCAAGATAAGAATCCGAAAGATATTCGATGATTACATTTTTCGCTGTACTATTATTTTTTTCCCACATTTCGTTGCGAGGTAATGACTCGTCGTCGATAACTTTTAACACATCCATTTCATTAAGCAACGCACGAATACGAAACTTCCATACACTATACTTCTCACCGTCGAACGGCTTGATATTTCGTTTAATCTTGGAATGGTCCATTTTTTCTCTAGTTATTGTTCAACACAGCGTATTTTCACTCGCGCACTCTGCTTTAGTTATTGTTCAACACAGCGGATTTTCACTGGCGCACTCTGGTTTGGTTATTGTTCAACACAGCGAATTTTCACTGGCGCACCTGGGCCCATAACCTATTATTTTATTAGTTTGTGAGAGTAATTAAAACACCACAATTACGATTATTCACTTTTTATCTTCAAACGTTTATTAATCGTTTTATATATATTTGGAAGTAATGCGTCTAGCTCCTATCACACAAGCGGGATGAATGAATAGAACAATAGAGGGCAGGCGCGTACAGAGCTTCGTTGTTTTGAAACTTTTGTTTATATTAATTTTTGTAACTAATATATATGAATAAATTCAACACTACCAAGGAAAGTACAACAAAAACAAAGATAACAACTTATTAATTTATAACCAGCAGCTCAGTTGCGAAAGGTGTGGCCAGCGAAAGTGCACCGGTTTGTTGCAGGTTCGATGCCTGCCGCTATGCTAATGTAAGATTTATGATCTGGGCAGGCACTGTATTTAGAATTGTATTTGATTAATAATATTGATAATGTCTAGAAATACGGGTTCATACAAAGTTGCATGGCTGAAAAGGAAATCCACGGATATCTATGAAATCCACCAACAATGTCATATCAACGAATCACCGAAAACATAAACACTCTACATTTAAATACGATAGCATAGGAATGAGAAAGTTTATAGTGGATAAGACAGAGATTAAAACAGAAGAAGAACAAGCAGGGGATCTTGGGGGGTGGAGGGATCACACCGGAATAACTGTAATAATATACCAGCTGGTCTTTTCTGTAAAAATCTTACCGTGAAACCTTAGGTGAAGTGAGTTGTCATTTCACCTAATGCCAGCCACTGTTGTCAGCTCATTTCAGATCGGCTGTACCTGCTCTCAAAACGGTGACGGAAAACACTGAGGAAACCAAAAAATTCGAGGTATTCCACTCAGAGCACTGTTCGAGCACATGTGACATCGGGCACATGTGTTCGCATAGGACATAGGGCTGCTGACTCATGCAAGATAGTGAGATAATAGAATGATCAAAGTAACTTACCTGTAAGTGAACTTCGATCACTATTATACGCAGTTAACGCCTCGTCTGAGATGATTATGTAGTTTACGTACTATTCGTATCAACAAACACGCGTTTAAAGAATTTGGTAAAAAAATACCAAATTGGAAAATATCAAGTTGCCACCCTGCCTGCTTTGGCAACACTGACAGATAAACGTCTCTTCATTAAGTTTAAAGAAGTATGGTCGCATTACCCGACTACTCAAAAAAGGAGGGTTATGGGTTTATGTTTTCATTATGGAGCAGGGTGGGAAATTCTTGAACGGGAGGGAGACTCAGACGAGGCGTTAACTGCGTATAATAGTGATCGAAGTTCACTTACAGGTAAGTTACTTTGATCATTCTATTATACTTATTAACGCCTCGTCTGAGATGATTATGTAGATGTTGAAAGATTTGGCGAAATAATGAAAGGATTAACCAAGTAATTTAATAATACGTATATTATTATAAGTCAGAATCAGTACTTACAGAATATTTATCAAGAAAATTAATTATTATTATTACTAAGAATATATTCCCCAAAATTATCATTTGTTTCAAGGGGTAGATTATAAAATATGGCAAAATTTTTAGACCTCTGAGACCATCCTGCTGTTGATTTAATTAAATCTATATTCAGACCTTTTCTGTGAGCGGCTGATGTAGCAGCATGTCTTGTACTATGTGCAGAGAACACTGAGGTATCTATTCCAGCCTCCAACAAAACATCTTTTATCCATCTGCTAAGAGTATGGGTTGAAGCAGGGGAATGAGGTTTTTTAGTTATAGTAAAAAGATTACTATGGTTCTTGCGTAGCAATTTTGTAGCTTCTAGATAATCACAAAGTGTTCTTGCAGGGCAAACACTAGGATTTTCAGTAAAATATTTTAAAGTTATCAGTGGTTGAATACCATTAATCCTAGAAGTTTTAATTAATTGAGGAACTTTTATTTTTATGTAATCATTGGTTATGGCAATATTATCAATTGTAATCAAAGATAAAGTTTGAAGTCTTTGTGCAGTTGTTAATGCCAATATTATTAGTAACTTTTTAGATAAAGTATTTAAATCTAAAGTTGTATTTGGGTAGAAATTACTGATATAGTCTAGTATAATACTTGGGTCCCAAGTTTCACAATATTTGGGTTTATTTGGTCTTAGCTTAAATACACCTCTAAAAAATCTGTTTATATCTCGGTTTGTACTTAATTCACAGTCTAAGAGTAGAGATAAAGCTGATCTTATACTATTTAATGTACCATAAGTGGCACCACTGTGGTATTTCTCAGTAAGAAATTGTAAGATGGTGTGCACTGATTCAGTTGTAGGATCAACTTTATTAGTTTTACAAAATTTCCACCATTGTTTGTAACATGAACTATATTGTTGTAAAGTATTTTTAGTTAATGAACTTAATATAATATTAACACATTCTAAAGAGTATCCTTTTCTTAAGTAGATTTTGCTGACAACATCCCTGCAATCAGTGTAAGATTCTGGTGAAGAGGGTGACAAGTTCTGAAAGAGGATGAAAGTAAGTTTGGACTAGGTTTTAAATAGACAAGATTTGAGCGCAGTAAGGATATGAAGAGTGGATACCATGCCTGTCCAGGCCAGTTAGGTACAACCATTATACCCTCAGCATTATCCTCTTGAATCTTTTTTAAACAACGCAAAATCATAGAGAAGGGGGGAAATGCATAGAATTTTAGACCTGTCCATTTTATGGTGAAAGCATCTACTGAGAAACAATCTGGTTCATTTTTCCACGAAACAAATGTCTCACATTTTTTATTTGCATGTGAGGCAAACAGATCTATTTCGGCTAAACCTAGTTTATTTATAATTTTTTCAAAAGCATATGGTGCTAGTTCCCATTCTGTTTCTATGTTGCATATCCTAGATTGTGCATCTGCTTCTATGTTTTCTTTAGACGGTATATATGAAGCAAAAACATAGATTTTTCTTTTTTCACAAAACTGCCATATTTTTCTTGATAATAAATTTAGGTGAGGAAATTGTATGCCACCCATTCTGTTGACATATGAGATTGCTGTGATGTTGTCAGATCGAATCAATATGTTACAGTTGTTCTCATTTCTTGCAAAACACTTTAATGCAAAATAAATTGCTAAAAGTTCTAGGTAATTTATATGATGTTTGCTTTCCTCTGTGGACCAATATCCATGTAACTTTTCTTGGTCACATACAATTCCCCAACCTGTGGTAGAGGCATCTGTATAAAACTCTAATTTGTATTTATCCCGCTTAATTGGTGCTGAGCAAGTAAAAATGATTTCTTTCCACCAAGACAACTCCTTTATAATGTCTTGATTTATTTTAATTTTTGATTCATAATTATCTCTAGATTGTTTTAAAGCTAGATATTTATATCTTTCCAGTATTTTAGTATACATCCACCCATAGGGGACAGAAGGACAAATTGAAGTTAAAGAGCCTAAAAGAGAGGCAAAATCTCGGATGCTGCAATAAGTTTTTTGTGATAAGGAATTTAACTTTTCATGAATTTTTTGTCTTTTATCATTAGGGATACTTAAAGTAAATTTTTCACTATTTAAAATGAAACCTAAAAATTTACATTTTTTGCTGGGTTGGATCTGACTTTTATCATAATTTATGATGAACCCTAAAGATTGTAAAAATTTGCAGGCTATGTTCAAATTATTTTTGCATTCGTTTTCACTGGGTGCAATAAAAAGAAAATCATCTAAATAATTCACTAAAGTGACTCCATTTGCTCTGAGATGAGTAACTACTTGTCTCATGATCTTGTTAAATACATAGGGTGCCGTTGATAATCCAAATGGTAGGACATTAAATTGGTATAATTTTTTATTAAAAAGGAATCTTAGGTATTTCCTGGAATCATTGTTTACTCTTAGTAAAAAATAAGCATCTTTTAGGTCAAGTGATGTCATATAACAATTTTTATCAATTAGATGCAACGCTGTTCTTATGTCCTCCAGTTTGAAATGTATTGTTGGAACACACTTATTAAATTTTTTTAGGTTTAATATAAATCTATGTGTTCCATTTGGTTTTTGTACAATGAATATTTTGGAGACATACTGATTTGGTATATGTTCTGTTTCAAATGTTACCGCACCAATTTTAATTAAATCTTGTATGCATTGTAATATTTTGAGCTTATCTGTTTTAGCAAAAGAGTTATTCTCTGGGATCTTGCCTTGGTACACTGGCTGTGCTAAGGGAATTGAGTAACCATATTTTACCCAATTTAAAACAGACTTATTTTTTGTAAAGTGCCAATTTTTGTAATAATTTTGTAATCTACCTGCATAACTTGCCTCTATTGACGTCGACGTCCACGATTGTTTTGTGATGTCCTGGTGTGCTTTGTCATTGCCCGTAAGTTCTGTCGTTGTAGATGATGTTGATAGGACTTGCGTGGTTTCCCGCCAGGTTTCTGTGGTTGTTGTTGTTGTGGTCGTGGCTGAGGTTGTTGGTTGTACTCTCGCCCGCCCCCTTGCTTCCTGTACGAGGACGGGCCCCAATTGTTTAAAGAATTCTTCAAGTCCTTCACAGAATTTTCAATATTTTTATTTTCCTTCAGTATTGTATTGATATCTTTTCCAAAGAGAAAGTGATTAATTTCTGTTTTTTCTAAAGTGTCTTTCACTTTTTTGTTTAGCCCAGGTAAGATGACAGCGCGTCTTGTTTGAGACTCTTTGTATTGAATATGGCATAAAAGCCTGATGCAGTTTCCTAGATATTCACAGTCCTGTTCAGGGTTTGTATGTAAGTTTTTGTACAATATGTCATTTAAACCACAGATAACGGAGCCAATAAGGTTTTGTTTCTCACATAAGTGATTATCTCTTGTAACAGCTTGAGCTGTCATCGCAGCCTGAATTTCAGGATTTAGTTGCGGAGCGGATGTAAGGCAGTCAATTATTTTGGGAATGTTCTTCAAAATGTCATTTTTTGTGCTCTCTTCTAAGCCATTTTTTATTATATTGTTCCACAAGTCTTTCATTTGGTTGTTTATTTGCAGAGTATTTTCAGGTGCTTTAACATGGCCCATTTTTTCCAGAAGGTTGGGTATATTATGATCAATAGGTGGAGTATTTTCCTCTTCGTCCTCTGAATCAGATTCAATAATTATCCGGCTTCTCTTTTTAACTGGTTCTGGTTCGTCTGGGAAGAAGATTATAAGGTTAACATATCACATGTACTCGCTCGTAGTACCGTATATGATACCTGCCTATTAACTTGTGACGGGTAGGCAGTGGTAGTTCACCAATAATAATCACATGCACTCGCTCGTAGTACCGTGTGATAGTAACATCTTTTAATGTTTGTTATGCACTATAGTAATTTTGATGGACCAAGTATAGGCGCTCGTCCTATCGCTTGGAACTTTGCTCTCACTCGTTCTACCGTGTACTAGTAACATTCTTGGTTTTGTTAGTACCATGTGATGACAGGTAGATTTTTGGACCAAGTATAGGCGCTCGTCCTATCGCAAAGGTCTTTATTCACTCGTATATTCGTTCGTAATAACGTAAGTGATATATTTGATGTAAATTTATGGCATATTAAATGTTTTTGTTGTATTTTAGTCACTTTTCACTTAGATAAAAATATTAAATCAAGATGGCGAATTTTCGTACATACCTTCTGACGAAGAATTAAGTAATTCCATCAGTTTTCTTCTTAATTTCTCTTTATCTTTACCCATTATTTCTATTGTATGAGAAATAATTGTAGGGAAATCAAGATAATACACTATTTACACAAAAATAAAGTATTTCAAAAGGGAGAAAAAACGCTGTTCGTAAACACGAAAGACATAATGAAGAGACGTTTATCTGTCAGTGTTGCCAAAGCAGGCAGGGTGGCAACTTGATATTTTCCAATTTGGTATTTTTTTACCAAATTCTTTAAACGCGTGTTTGTTGATACGAATAGTACGTAAACTACATAATCATCTCAGACGAGGCGTTAATAAGTATAATATCATACAATTCATACATTCAATGGGGTTCGAAGAAGATGCAAAACAATAGACAATCGCTGAGAAGTTGCACACAACACGGGGGTGTAGACCTCGATTTTTTTAGCTTTTGCTACGAACGATGGCTGGCTCCTGTGATTCGTAAATCTTTGCCGACTATCGACTGTTTCAGGTAGTCAGAAGCGGAAAGTCTGACAGCCAGTCTTTACCAGTTAGATTGTGGAGGTCAGCGGGGTAATTGCGTAACACACTAACAGTAGGAATGGTTTTCATTTTGACAGTTCATCAACATTCATTGCGTTATTTACGTTGTTGAGCAGACAAGTTTTTCGAACAGACGAAGCAATGGATTAGCAATATGTTACGCAATGAGGGTTTTCTGAAATGACGTTCGCTAGGTGGCAGCACTGATACGTCAGGTCCAGGCATCTGTCAAAGAGCCTATATTTTCTTTAGTCATGACTGAATGATGAACGAATGAATGAATCTAATGATGAACGTCATCATATATTTTATATAGGAAGACCTCTTGTCACAGTGCTGCCAACTGGTGTCGTAAATTTTCACGAAAACCCTCATTAGGGTACTGATGAGACAGCTTCGTGTAAAATATTGGTATTCAGGCTGCATCTGTTTAGTCTGAAAGCAGGTCCCCCCACATAGTTGAGATAAGGCTAAGTAGAAAATGGCTATCGACAGTGGGGATTAACCTACATAATATGATAGACTGTCTTGAATTAATTCCGTTTGATAATGGCTGCGAAGTTGAACCTATTCTTAGTATTCAAAATTAATAACAAACCTTGACATTTTTTTTATCAGACCTCAAGGTTCCAAGCAGTACTAGCTAGAATACTACATTATCTACATCCCAGGCTAGATAAAAGCGGACAAAGTGGTTTAGATATTGTTTTGTTTCATATTTTTTTGCATATAATTAGTACTTAGGTCTCATGCAGGGTGTAAGCGCGACGCGGTAGCGGGCGCGGGCGCGGTTAGGTGACCACAGTGCATCGAAGGATGTTGTAGCGGACAGTAGAGGCTAGACGTGCATCTACAGGTTAAAAAAAAACCGAACGCGAAGGCGAGGAAGCGACTGCCTATCGACTTTTTTTGTCGCTCAAGAAAAGTACAATAGACTTTAGTCCCGTGTAGTAAAAGAGATGCTTTTAATACTTCATCGCTGACTGTTCACACCTCCTCACTGACAAGACCTGTAAAAGAAAATACCCATAGACATTCTTTTGGGGGTAGAACACTCTCTGAAAGATTCTCGCTTGGTACATACGCATGAAAGCAAGGCATTCTACTCGTCGCACCCTCGCACTCGCTCATGACACAGCGGCAAAACTATCCGAACTATGTACTCGCTGGTCGTTGCTCGTCAACTCGCTTCTAGTTGCTAGCACTACTCGCTTCACGTGGCACAGGTGCCTAAATCCCGTCACGCTAGGGCCCGCTATAGTCACTACACTATGGTCGCAAACAGCGGTTTCATAATAAGTTTGGTATGTCGCTCCCGCCTTAGCACCCTCGCGCGAGCTTCTCACCCTGTACGAAGCTTTAGTATTTCCGACGAGGCTGTCCGCTTGCGACAGAGTAAACATTTCAGACACGATGTAGACTAGATTCTAGACTAAATGTTATGTTTATTTGTCTAGTTTATTTCGCATAATGTCACTCCCAGTCTGCTCTTGTCGAGGCAAGCTGCTTTTCCAATCGCCTACACTGTGCCACAGAGCATGTAACCTTTCTGTGCTAAATAGGGCTGTTCTGAATGTGTTTGTGATTCATTGGTCGTTTTGTAACCCTTGCGATTCTGACTATGACGTAAGCCGGCATTTGAATGAATGAACGATTAAGAACAATGTTGTGATATTGTGCTTATTTAGTAAAATGATGCTATAATTTCTTAGAATTTTGTCTCATCATGGATTATTTTTGTAAATAGTTCCAACCGCAAATCGAAGAATATTTTTTTATTTTAAGACTTGTTTTTATTAAACCGAAGCTAATACCAAATGTCATGGAGTTCTTATTAATATTTATTATTCATTCATTGGTAATTAACGTTACTGAAAAACAACTCTCGAATGACGCATTTTTTGCACAGATGAATTTTGCGTTTTTGTGGAGGTGTCATAGTTTTAATAATTATGCGTTTGGGTTCAATGCTTTCATTTTTTTTAAGAGAATGTCAGTGCTGAGTTAGAGCCTTTACGACGAAAGGCATTTCATACAAATTTCAAACCCTTGTTTTTCGAAATTAATGAACCGATTTTAATGAAACTTCATACGCATAAGCAGGATACAAAGGTCTAAAAAGTTAGTTAAGAACATTTTCGAAAAATAGTGTTATAGCGAAATTAGACCGATTTTAAATTTTCCATAGAAACAGAGATTTCCAGTTATCTTTTTTTAAATAAGACATTTTGAAAATGTTCTTTACTAACTTTTCCACCGCGTCGCATCGCATCGCCTGCCCGCGGTATTACTTCGTTTTTGCTAAGCATACTATTTTTCTTTTTGCTCGGCTCCTAAAGGTCATAGCGTGATGTTAAATAGCCTATAGCCTTCCTCAAGAATTGGGCTATCAAATGCAAAAAGAATTTTTCAAATCCGACTGGTAGTTCCAGAGATTAGCGCGTTCAACCAAACAAACAAACAAACTCTTCAGCTTTATAATATTAGTATAGATAGAGTTCCGTTGGCACCCTTTGAGCACGGAACCCTAATTAAGTTTTTCAAAAGCCTCCCCTAAATCTTTCCGCGTCCAGGTCATCTCGCCATCTCTTTCTGGGCCGGCCTCGGCGGCGCCGCCCATCTTCAGGCGCCCATTGTGTGGAGATTTTTGCCCAGCGGTCATCGTGCATACGGCTGATGTGACCCGCCCAATCCCATTTGAGCCTGGCAGCCTTCTTTCCTACATCCAGTATAACCGTTTTGGAACTACCGTTTCTATTCTTTTTTTTTTAATACCCGCTTTATTCTCTTTGTACCAGCCCTGCCACACTTCCTAATCCAAAGAGAAAGAGGCTCATTCTCCAAGGCTCAACATAATCTATTACCAATCTTACGCTGCGTCAGAATCTGACTAACGACTCCTACGCATGTGCTAATTATTACTTCAACAAGTACTTACAAGTGCTTGCTCATAGATTTGCTTAGCTAGTCAGCCCTGTGGTGTAACACTGAGGGCGTAAGTACCTAGAGCACGGCGCCTAGTATATCTTTGGCTATGGTATAACACGGAACAGTGACTTTTGCGAAATTTTTCCAAAAGTTGTTCCGCGTTACGGATAGAACCTCGACGAGGCCTCACAGGAGTGTGGGCACACGCAAACAGAGGCTTATGGCCCAAAAATAGGTGAAGTCAGGCTGTGGGTAATCACCCAGAGCTTTTCATTCATTTTTGACCCACAATGGAACAATCGTTCCATTGTGGGTCAAAAGTGGATGAGTTTGTCACAGGAACACGGAGATTGACAAGCAAATATAGGCCTATGTCTAACAGTGGGTGAAGTTGGGCTGTGGAGGATGATGATCACCGTTGTGTATCAACAGGGTTTCTATAGTAAAAGTGCGCAGTGCTGTTCACCCGTACCCTGTTTCAAGTTCAACAAATATCAACTTTAAATGATTGTAATTAAGTTGATTTCAGAGTGACTAGCACTATTGAAAAAGTTATAAAAATGTTTAAAAGTTGTAGCGTAAACTGAACTGTATGTGTATGGTAATTGTTTACATTTTTGGCAAATCAACCGCGAACGCAGATTACCAGATAGATCCGTGAATAGCAGATCTAAGCACAAAGGCTTATGGAAGGACCCAGTAAACATATCAAAGGTCCAGAGATGCTCTTGGAAGATATTCCGATTCCGATATTGCATTAGAGATCATTGTTATTAGTACTACAAATGGCTATTTCTTTTTAGTAAAAAGGTGTTATAACATGTAACAGAAAGACACGTGTTGCCAGTAAGTTCACTGCACCGTTTTCTGAGGCTAATTTGATCCATTTTGAATTTATCTGAAAAAGTTTTTGAATGTTATGTCTTGAAGTTTTTGGTTAACAATTATTTTGGTTCCGACGGATTCCGCTCAGTTAGAAAGATGAAAAGGTTATGTTTACATCTTTTAAGTTTAATTGAAATGAATTGATTTGAGTATGAATTTGATTTACGATCAACGCCGCATCGAGGGACCAAGCCATATTGGGAACCTTTATGACACTTGTTATAAGTACTACGTTTAGTTGCAATTTGTAATGCATATGTGGGGGATGTTAAAACGGCTATTAAGTGTAAATGCGTGGTTTATGATCCATGTAATGATACCGGTAAAACCCAAAGACACGAAGGCCAAGATATGTTTGATATTGATATCAATAAATTGTTAATCACAAAACAAATGTTGTTATTTATTGTTAATGATTGTTGTTTTGTTCCTGTAATATTTATGGTGTACATACAATAAAGAATATTCTATTCTAATGATAAGCATTCGAATGATATTCCATTCTAATAAAGAATATTCAATTCTAATGATAAAGTTGCTGCATGGATTACTGAGGATTCATAAGATGGATGAAAGATTGTAGATACCGTTGAAGATTTAGAATGAGTCAGTCATAAGCTGAGTAGATAGAAGCTTATCGTTATCTGCTTTGATTTTAGGTAATTGTTAAATGCATCAACAAACGTGTCTAAAGTTCCCATAATATAACTTTGGATGAATAAAGAGGTTCCGGGTTCACGGGAAGTTTTTGAACTACCATTATTAAAAAATACAGCTAACGGATCTCTTGTAAATACTAAAAACATGGCAAGAAGTCTCGCTTCTCTAATTCACCGAAACTAAATGAAAGGTGAAATATCATGATAAGGTTTAAAGGAAAGTTAACGTGGCGTGACTTCAAGTTACGCCATGTTATCTTTCCATCAATGAATCAACTAAGAAATAGGTGTCTCCCAAATTCCGCATCGC
The DNA here is from genome assembly GCA_927399505.1 of Luperina testacea. Taxonomy (NCBI): domain Eukaryota; kingdom Metazoa; phylum Arthropoda; class Insecta; order Lepidoptera; family Noctuidae; genus Luperina; species Luperina testacea. Next base: position 4,520,462 of record OV656777.1, on the reverse strand, counting down.
TTGATATATTCTTCAAACAGTAGTTAATAGAAAACTGTACCGTTCAACTGCATTTCTATCAAAATGGACAGATCAATTCTTTTCAATTTAAAATTAACGGTCTTCACCACAATTTGCGGTTAAATTCGCTTCAGAACAACTATCCCTGCCTTCCTTAAGCCCTACTTACAGGTCATCTATTAGCCTTGCTATGCTATGCCATAGCCTACACAAATCAGTTGATAAGCTAATGCTTACCAAGCTTGCTGGCTTGCTATGGATTGCGAGGGCATTCTGGGCTGCATACTGGTACCATATTTGAATAGGCAAGGGAAGTGAGCTTTGAGCTTTGAAAAGAGAGATATGGATACGGCACTTACAGCTAATTTCATCAAAGAATCTGAACACGGTTTAGATGTGCTGATCGCGTCTAGTTGCATTGGTGAAATTCGCTCTTAGTCTTTTTTAATGTCCCAAAGATAAACGAAAAGAAGTCCTACTTTTCTTCCTCGCTTCGCTCTTGATACATCGGTCGTGGTCAAGATGAATTATGCCCAATCGCAGGTTAAGTTGTAGCACACCTCACGATCTCTCCATCTGGAAAAGAAGTAACATTGAGTGTGTTAGCGGAATAAAGTATAATCTATCTTTAAGTATATACAACGTGTAACGGAAAGGGTATATACATACGAAAGGCACGGCTTCTTTGGATGATATCAAACGATATTGGAAGGGTTTTTTAATCCTATATCTACATGTTCAGAACTTATGAGAAATTTTAATACATTGATACCAGAAACCGAACTTTTCAAATTGAAGTAAACACATCACTAGCACTAAATCAGCTGATCGGTGTCAGTGAACCATTTGTGAGTAAAAATAAACCTCTTACTCCTGGTATTTCTGAATAAAATGAATAAAAGGTTCCGCATGTTTATTTTTTGTTTACAAAATATTATTACTGACTTTTCCTAAACTTTAATTTTGGTCTAGGTATTAAAATTTTACGAAATAATATTTAGGCACCTGTTTGCACTGTCACGTATTATTTACACACTTGTTGGTTTTTTATGTAGTTGTCCTTTTGTAGAAGATTACTTTGTAGATAATTATTATCTACATAGTAAATAGTAATCTTTCACCCACCCCACGTTACCATCGTACCTACAACACAATAAATACCTAATTAAAAAACAATATTCCTGTATTGAATTTCCCAACGTTATTCCTATCCTTTTATTTTGGTGGCCATAAGGATAAACGATGTTTTGCTTTAAATCGATTTTTTAATCGATTCACAGAACGAATCCCGTGCTCTTGAATCGATCTACTAAAAATTCAACAAAAATCGTAATCAAAAAAATTTTAAACAACATTTAACACACCTTTATTTTGTGACATATTTACAGTTGCCAGTCAGGTAGGTACGTCTAAACTTTTAATCAATAATATTAATAATTGATAACCTTTCCAGCGTAATTAAATGACTTTCATTCAGATGGTACAGATGTAGTCGGTTAAAATCAAATGTTTCAATCTTCGCTTAGTGCTAACATAAATAATGCGGACAAGCTAAAAAGTGTCGGCATAATTATGTATGTAATTGATCTTGTTTGAAATAAATAAACCTACCTATTCGCTGTTTATGATTGTCAGCATAATACTTTGGGCAAACATGAACTTGAACTATGTATTATGAGCCCTTATCATAATAATTTTTACACATACGATCCAGGGGATTCGATTCACCTTACTATTGAATCGATTTGCTTGAAGATCGCATTAAAACGAATTGTTTCCAAAAATCGTCAGCTCGTACCATTGAATTGATCATAAAAAATCGAATCCTTACGTGTATCCTACCAAGAATTAATTGCTTAAATAAACATTATTATTTGCCATTAAAACTTAGAATAGAAAAAGGATTTAGAACAAGAATTTTTGTCCAACTGAACCCAAAACATCATTTCAATTCACCTCTTCGGTATTGATGCTTCTCCTAGTACAAATAAAATCACAGTTCGGTTGCACGGTTCCGTTCATAATTTTAAAAATAAGGTTTTTTTTTTTAATAATTATGTCGAAAACTATTAACAACAAGTTAATACTATTTTTTTATTACAAAATAATAGCACGCCCGCATAATTTTTGTCTGTAGGACTAACCGAAAGAATTATCGGAAGTTCACGGTCTGTCGGTGCTTTATCAATAGTACATGGGTTTTATTGGTTTGAGCACGTTTAGTCTTTAGTATAATTCAAACGAAGTCAATAAAAAATGTCGCAAAACTGCATCTAACTGTGGAAAGAAATTAATAAAAGTACTAGGACCGCATGAGTTAGAAATTGTTATTGCCAAATTGAAAATCATTTGCTCACAGAACCCTGATTACGTCGTTACACACACAATGTAAGCATCTTAGTGTGTGTAAACCTAATGGGTTAGTAGGGTACGTGCACCAATTGCCGTCCTGTAGTTTCAATTACTCCTGGTAAATACAACTTCTAAAGAGATAACGCGGCCCCTTAAATTATGATTTTTAATGGATTGAAATGACTTAATAATTTTCCGGAGTTGCGGGAATTTCCGAGGTTGCGGGAATGTTGTTTTTAGTCAGCTGGTAAGAATCTAAGGGGAGGCCCACACTGCACCGTGTCACGCAGCGGGGTTCGTGGAACGGATAATTCCACGCGCGGAAGCACGTTTTTATTGAATTTGGTAAAAAATCACGCGCGGGGGCACGTTCAGCGTCCCGCTGCGTGATGTGGTGAAAAAAAATGAATGATTTTTCAATTTTGAATTTGAATTAGGTACGTAACTCTGGTGTGTTAGATTTACTTGAAAGTTTAACGGAGTTTAGTTGAAATTATTATTAAGATGTAAAATAATCTTGAATCCTTGAACAATATTTTTTAATAGTACTGGACACTAATTGGGACAGCCACCCTATACTCGTAGGTATCTAAATTTAACGAAATAATATTTAGGTACCAGGATAGCAGGGAATAGGAGATTTATTTAGCATTGTTATTGTTTTGCTCGCCGTCGCCAGTCGACGTCTGTTCCGTGTCTAGTGCACTCGTTTCTAGTCCCTGTGACACGCGCATCAGTTCAGTACGGCTACACCTAATTGACTTTTTTTTGTTGTGTTTGAAAATGTCGATAAGTAATAGCGAATATTACGAAATGATGTTGTGTGTCGGAGCAGAACATGGTAGTTTGCGAGCTGCCCGAGAACTGTACCGTCACCGTTTTATTGAGGGTAGACCAGATGCTGACCGTCGACAGCTGCCTTCGTCGGCATGTTTTAGCCGGATGGTACATCGTCTGTACCAAACTGGGTCATTCCACGCACCTGCTTCAGAGGGTCGCCCGAGTACTACCGATCCAGAATTTGAAGAAGCTGTTCTAGAACATTTTGAACTCAATCCACGCACTAGCACACGTCGAGCTGCATTAGCGCTGGGTGCCTCTAACCACATGCAGGTATGGCGAGTGCTAAGCAATGACGGTCAGCACCCATACCACTTCCGTCGTACCCAGGAGCTGATACCGGCAGATTTTTTGCCTCGCGTGGCCTTCTGCGAGTGGTACAGAAACCAGTCAGAAGCTTCGCCAGATTTTGGTTCAAAAATACTATGGACCGATGAGGCATCCTTCACGAGAGCGGGAATAAGCAACATCCACAATGAACATGTTTGGTCTCACACGAACCCGCATGCTTCGACAGAGTCGTCATTTCAACACCAATGGCGACTGAACGTGTGGGCAGGTATAATTGGAGACGTTGTCGTAGGACCAGTTTTCTTGCCGCAAAGCTTAAACGGCCAAAATTATTTAAGCTTCCTGAGGAATGAATTAGACGATGTCCTCACAGTGCTACCAGTGTTAAGCTATGTCAATCTCGTGATGAGGAATAATTTAATTTTCCAACATGACGGTGCACCGGGCCACCGGCACATTTTGCTCGAGATGTTCGCCATTATTTAGATGCGCGCTTTGCTCAGTGGGTTGGGCGTGGTAGCACAAGCGTGGCTTGGCCTCCACGATCCCCAGACCTAACCCCGTTAGACTTTTTTTTGTGGGGGTACATTAAAAATGCAGTGTACGCAGTGCAGTGTGATACAGTGGACCAAATGAAAGTACGAATTGAGGCCGCTTTCAGGACAATCACACCAGACATGCTATGCAATGTTCAGGAGTCTATGAACAAGCGAGCGGCCTTGTGCATACAGTACCAAGGCCACCACATCGAACCCCACCTTTAAAAATGTAAGTCAATTTACTAAATTAAGCAAAACTTTAAGATTTTACTGTTTTCTCGGTAATAAGTAATAATAAGAGATGAAACTAGTTAACCTACCTAAACTTTGTTTCGATATTTTACGTAAGTTTTGTTATCTCGGTTTTTACGTGCAATTTCTGGCTTAATATTAATGAGTAAACTGAAAATCAATAATTATAATTACACATTAATTTTTACATCACGGTAAAGTAGGTATTGTATTGCGCGCGCGCACATGCCGCCTATGCTTTGGCGGTACGGCGCGCCGCACCGCCAAAGCGGTAGGCGGCATGTTTGATCTCGTCAGTTCGCGCCGACAAAGACGCCGCGTTTGGTTGGCTAGTACAGTACTAGGCGCGCAGAATTACGGAAGAGATTTATCGTGATATTGGCAAGTAAAGTGATTGACCTACGTAGTGCGGTGACATGTTTGTTATGATTTGAATTTCAGAAACCTAAGATACCGAAAATTTGGTATCAATTCTTAGAGTATTTTATTTTGAGTTGAAACTAAGTATAGTGACTCTATACCAGCTGTTATCTTTAGTGCTTAAGGATAGCTATAGGGTTTCTGTTACACGTTGTATATATATTACCCCAATAGTTATTTAATATGTGTAATACCTATGAATATGGTATTTAGGGAAAGTATTCTATAAATAAAGCACAGAAAGACAAGACCAAATATTTATTCAATTAAGGCTTGTCAGCAAATAATCAGAAAGCTAGTCGTCCGTTCCAAATCTAGGTCCTCGTGGAGAAGAAGGACAAGAAACTCCACGGAAACAGTATTAAAGTATTCTATCAACAATTCCTTATATTGCCACACATTTCTAATATTAGCAATATTGGCCATATTATAACATATACAGAACACCATAGTTATCAGCAATAATCTATATAATAATATCAATTAACTTACGTGACATCTGGTCGATCTATTCCACATAATAACGTCACTAGTACTAATCAACTGAACATCTATAGGCCGGAGCTCCGTCCTGGTCAACGTCTCGAACAAGAATCATCCCTGCCACTCAGAGCTCCCCCTTTTATAGTCGTGAACAAATAACTTTGACGTTTCCATCTACCGTCATTTAAAATATATCCGTTGGGAATACTTATGATAATAACAACAATATCTATAATTAGTATAATCTATCAAGTGCAAGTCCTTTTTTATCTTTATTCTGCAGGTTCAATTTTTTTTATTGCGCCTTTTGTTCTTCATCTTGACATTTAGCTACACCTGTGCAAATGTTTATTTCTACAGCAGTATGTGTTCATACCATTTCGCAGAAGAGTTTTCTTTCCATCATTCGACGAATCCCTATTTCCGAATGTTTTGGTGACAAATAACCGTATCTTATCAGATTTATCGTAATGGTCTTACTGCTGAGTTCCCCTAATAGTCGACTGAACATTAATTAAAAAAAATATATAGTCATAAATTCTTAGACGAGTCCGTCCAATCCAATCTCCATCTCAATTTGCCATGATATATATTCACCTTGTTTCTAACATCTAAGAAATCAACCATGCACACATAGTACGCGGTAATAATCATTAATCACTTCATTAACTCCTTCCATTTTTGTATCAGTAGCTTTTTTCTTTATTTTTTCTGGCCCTTTTAGTCTGCTATGTGTTCTATCCGGCCTTGTTTTAAAATAATTTGTATCTTGTGCATATACATCTGCATGCCCTTATTAGTTTTATCAATAATAGCGAGGTGGAAAGAGTTGACGTTACGTTTCGTGAGGTTCTGTAAGGGAAATATCTTGGTATTAATTTATATTATAAGCAATTAGGACCCGCTGCCATTTATAGAAAATTTGTTCAGTTCACATGGATAATCCTTTTGGCGTGTCCTATCTCATTAAAATCCTTTAATATTGTTGTAAATACCATACGATCGCCTCCTTATGTGGAAACATGTAACCCATTTTCCCATGGGTTTAATAGAAGTGCCCGATAGGCGATTTGGGTTTAGAAACTTGCTTCCGAATTAATTCCGATATGTAACAAATATTTTGATCCAACGACCACTTCAGCTCTTTGTTCACTTTTAATAAAGCAACTACAAAATAATCTAGCCATTAGTAATCTGGCGCCGCCGTTGGTGTCAAAGCTGCTCACCTATTGGTAACATTAATAAACTTATTTGTTTCTGACTCAGAGACCGACATCTGGCCTTCCATAGAATTGTGACATCATTCGCGAATCACGTTTCGAGAGTGACTTGAATTGGAAATAATTGTAAAGGAAAATATGCTTGTCCTAGATTTTATTTAGGTCATATTGCAGATGATATTGTTTGAGGAAAATGTATGGGATTCGTAGTATTTAACTGGGTTAGGATATAATTGTTGTTGTGCTAAAATAGGCACATCTTTCATAGTATTCTAAACATCGTAGAAAGTAAGGAAAGAATTTAATAAAAAAAAGTCTAAACATGAATCCAGGACTTAGGCCATGTGTTTGCATCTTTAGACAAGACGACCATTCACGCGATGAAGATGATCATCCTCAATAATTTAAGTTTGTTTTGTTTTGAAAAATTCTTTATTAACATAAAATATATACAAAGCTGTAGTACTTATAAAAATAAAGTAACAGTTACAATAATATTCTAAACAACACTTCTACAGGCTAGGATCACCTTTATAAGTATATATTAGTGATGGTTACAGACTTATTACAACATGAGGCATTCAATAATTTAACCTATTATTATCTGATGAAATTATTGTGACTAATTTCATTTACATAAAGGAAATAAAAAGAATAAAAAGTAAAATAAAAAAATGAGGGGGTAGCAGCAAAATACTTAACTACGCGCTCATCGTAAGTGCGACCGGTGCAAGCGGTAGCTCAGGTATCGCGCGTGGCCACCAGCGGCGCACGAGCTACCGCGCCTCCCGCGCGCTGACCTGTATAGGTGAGCGCGGGGAAGCGCTGGCGCATCGTACGGGCCCAGCTACGACGCGTTATCAGTATTGTGCGCAAACAACACGTAGTGATGGGGAAGCTTGTATGTACCGTATCTATCGATATGTCGCAAATCCTTCAACTCAATTTGGCCAATGTTCGCAATCAATGTATTTTGATGACATTTATTTTTGTTGTAAAATTTACGAGTTAATTTTAGGATGAATTTTGTTATGCTAGGTAACTTTATATTAATGTGTAGTGCTTTAAGGTTAGTTTTAAACGGAGTATTATATGCTATTTTAACTGCTTTATTTTGAATTATTTGTAACAAGTTATAATTAGACTGACAAGTGCTACTCCATACCGGACACGAATAGGTGATGCAAGGTCTTATTAGAGTGGTGTATAACCTAAGTTTGGTATTAGCGCTGAGCTTACATTTTCGATTCAGTATAGGACTGAGAGAACCGAGTGCTTGCGCACCTTTAACGCGTAGTTTATTTACGTGTTTTGTCCAGTTAAGCTTTTTATCTAATGTAACGCCAAGATAGCGAACTTCAGTGCTCCATGGAATCGGTTGCCCAGCGATTATTAATTTTCTTTTTGGGATGGCACGTTGACGTGTAAAGAGTATCGCCTCAGTCTTGGATTCGTTCAACTTCAGCTTCCACTTATTAAAATAAGATTGAAGTAGTTCAAGCGACAATTGAAGTCTACTAATGATAATGTCGATGTCATCATCGCTTGTATACGATGCTGTATCGTCGGCAAAACAGGCCAGGTGAGTACGGATCTGCACAGGAACATCACTCACGAATAGTATGAAGAGGTAGGGACCAAGCACCGAACCTTGAGGAACACCTGCCGATACCGTCCGAGACGAAGACCTGTCAGTACCAATGTGGACCACAAACTGCCGGTTATTAAGATAGGATTGAATAAGTTTTACAAGCTCAATTGGAATACCGTAAGTGATGAGCTTGTATAACAGGCCCTCGTGCCAGACGGTATCGAAGGCTTTTTCAATGTCCAGAAGGAACATACCGGTAGACTGCTTAAGATTAAGATGATAGGAAATGTGTTCAGATACTCGAGCCAATTGTTGTACCGTGGAGTGAGAGGAACGAAAGCCAAATTGCTCGTTCATAACTAAGTGGTCAGAGCAACGTAGTAAGCGATTATAAATCATGACCTCAAACAGCTTACCCAGAACAGGAAGAAGGCTAATAGGCCTGTAACTAACAGGTAAAGAGGAGTCTTTTCCAGGCTTTTTAAGTGCGATAACTTTTGCAGTTTTCCACGTATTAGGGAAATACCCTAATTTAAAGCAACCATTGAAAATTTTTGTGATTAACACAACAGATTTTTGTGACAGATTTTTAAGCATAATGTTGTGTATGCCATCATCACCTGGAGCCTTCCGGGTCTTGAGTTTACGTAAAACTTTCCAGACTTCAGTTGGCCGCACAGGTAGGAGTAATTTATCTGTGACTACATCATTTAAGTCAATAGTGGCTGACTGAACATCCTTCTCAATACTATCGCTTATCCAGTCACGAGTAAGATTTATGTTCATCTCGAAAGCATCTGCTAGAGCATCACATTGTTCGCGGATGTTGGTTGTGAAAGTGCCCTCAGGTGTTTTAAGTGGAGGTATTGGGTCAGATTTGGATTTTAAAGACTTAGCCAGTCGCCAAATATCGTTGCTAGGATTGTCAACCTTCGAAAGTTTAGTGTTCCATATTTTATCTTGATGTTTTGTTAGAGCTAAATTAATAGAATGCTGTAATTTGTTGATGGCTGACCGCAATAGTCTTTTTTCCGGAAGGGGCACATTTTGTTCCTTTCGACGAAGTTGATTTTTATATTTGATCATTTTTGCGATGTATTTAGGTAGTTTTATGCTAGTATTTGCGTGTACTTTACTGGGAATAAATTTATCTCTGGCATCAGTAAGACACTGATGTAGGTAGTTTACGGCGTAGTCGATTTCCGGCTCGGATTTAAACACCTTCGAGTTTAGCGTAATCTTTTGGTCGAGAAAGGACCGGTATTTATCCCAGTCAGCGTCACAATAACGAAAGTGCTTGGATTTAGATTTACGATAGCATTGACCATCCACTGTAAAAAGTATAGGAAAGTGGTTTGATGAAAGGGCAGGAATTGCGCGAACCTCATGTATACTGTTTACATTAAGTGCCAGAATCAAATCAGGATTTGTAGGAGTGAGATCGGGTCTATAGTTGACCTGAGTAGGTGAGTCAGGATAATGTATCACATAATCATGGTTTAGCATGTGACGAAACAGTACATTACCACGGGTGTTGACATAACTACTATTCCAATACTCGTGATTGGCGTTAAAGTCTCCCATTATTACAACATGAGACCCCAGGGAAAATAAAATATCCATGTCGTTCCATTCAAGCTGCAAGTTCGGCGATTGGTAAGCTGATACAAAGACGTAGTTTTTCCCGCTAATTTTTAAACCTATAGCAACAGCTTCAATGTTCTTAGTTTTGGGAACAGTGATCGGTTCAGCCTCAAAACTCTCATTGACCAGAATGGCTACACCTTGTCCGCGCCCATTATGGTGTTTATCTTGTCGATAGCATTTAAACCCTGGTGTCATTAAGGGAGTATTACAAGTAAGTTTGGTTTCACAGACAGCTATTATATCAACTGATAGGGTACATACAGCTAACTCTAGTAATTCATGTATTTTTAAGCGAATTCCATCGGAGTTCCAGGATAAAAGTCTTAACTCATTTCTATTATACATAGTGTCCAAGATGGGTCAGAATTAACATAACCTTATCTAACATAGATTCACAGGCAGAAAATTGTGGTTTAAGGTTTTTAACACAGATAAGTATTTCCAACATCTCTTTTGTTACAGGATCGTCCGATGGTAAATCCAAGCGCGCGTCAGGCACAGAGTCTTTATTGGTGTGGGTTTTGACAGTAGCAGCATAAGAAAGTTTCTTAGATGATGGTGGTAAAATAGTAGGAGGTGCAGCCGCGTATTGCACCATAGCATCCAACGGCCTAGACTTCTCACGCCTAGCTTGGGCTCGTTTCAGGTAGGCAAGACGAGTCTCGCATTTGTGAAAATTAGCAGGGTGGTTCTGGTCACAATTACAGCAGCGTGCAGGTTCAGTGCGGTCTTTTTTAGGACATTCACTCGTTGCATGAGGTTCAGTGCATTTAACACACCTAGCGGGCATATTGCAATTTCTCGAAGCGTGTCCGAAGCTTTGGCATCTGTAGCATTGAGTCCCAGCAGTCTTTTTGGGCATGAATTTTTGGATCGTAACCACACAGTTAAATAAATATCTAATATTGCGAAACTTTGCAATGTCCGCTCCAGCAGGAAGCACTACTAAAAAAGGTGGGCAAGACAATGTACTCACTTGTTGAGTCTTCATTTGTGAGATTGCTGCTCCTGGAAATCCAAGTTTTTCGAGCTCGGCAGATAACTCATCTTGAACATAAGATGGTAAACCTTTTATCACCATTTTGGGGACTTTTTCGTCTTTGCGTGTGTAAGTTAGGAAAGCTGCATTTTCTTTGCGGAGACCTTCTTTCACAAGTTGGTGAGATTCTGTTGAGTGGCAACTTACTGAAACTTTGTTGTTGGCTCTGTACTGAAGATGAAACTTGTTGGTGTAACGGGAGATGAGGTTTTTAATTGTTTCATGTGTCCAATCTTTCTTTATCTCCAATATTAGGGGTGGAATGTGTCCGTTTTTCTTCACTCCAGTTGATGCATCTCTGTAGTGGTTATTCCTTGATGACTCACTCTTGTCGTCCACAGTGAGATCATTAAACTGATTGTGCAGAGGTAATCTGCGCGCTTCATCAAACTTTTCAGAGTTTCTCGAGACCGCTGGACGTTTGGCAAGCTGCCATGGGCCAGATATATCTTCACCAGGTCTTTTGGAGTTGAGATTGCCGGTGGATTCCGACCTCACTAGGAATCTTTCCATTTTGGTGTTACCACAATATCGAATATCGATAATGTATCGATACGGTGGCGTGGCATCACTAGCGATGGTAAGTAATTAACGTGGTGGGGTTAAGGTAACTACGCGTGCGTGCGAACAGGACGCGCGACGAACGCGGTATATAACAATACTTTTACAATAATTTAAGTAACTTCATGGGAAAGTATGGAATTGACAGAACCATTCGAACGGTCTTTAGCAAGAGCAAAGTAGACTCTAAACTAAAAGAAACCAGGAAAACCATGGGGTTTATAAAATAACATATCAAAGTTATAATTAGGATAGACAACATGTGTTGATTTATAATATAGGTAATAAAAATACCTATACGCGCTCGGTATACATACGCTACATAAATTAGTAGTGACCAAGGAAAATGTGTTATTAACATGTCCGATGTCATTTGTTTCTCTAGAACATTATGCATTATTACCTACTGTTGATCGCTGTTTATGGGTAATAGCCTCCTGATTCCTTAGTAATAGCTTGATTAGTTCGTTATAAGGATATTTATTAGGTCTTGAATGTTGTGCTAGTTGATCATGATTAAGGAAACTGTCAGTTATGGAATCTGTTACTTTTTGCCATCTGTTAATTAATATTGTAATTGCTCAAAACGATATTAATCTTTGTTCTCTTCTTGTTACAGGTAATTACGGAGTATTCCAGATGCAACTTGGGGTCATAACTAAGGGCTGCTATTAGAAGTAGCCTTAAAAGATTACGGTTAAATGTGAATATTGTCAAGGAAGTATATGCTAAAATCATCAAACTTGGTATAAGGATTATTTTTCGAATTGGCAGTGTTTTTATCACAATGCCAGTGTTTATGGCAGTGTTTTGCTGCAAAAGAAGCAGCGTTTACGGTAATACAGAGTCACCTAAAAGTTCTCTGTTTGACATGAAAATGCAAAATACTTTTCTTTGGACTAAACATCTTCATCGGAATGCAACATCATTCGAATACGATTTCGACTGAACCGTTGCATCAAAGTGATATCTCAAAAGTTAATCAAAGGATTACCTGGAATCCATTTTGTATATTTTTAGCCGAGGCACGCGATGTTTTAGTTTTTTTTTCGGACCATCATTGTTTCGACGGCTTAGGTGTTTTGATATTTATTGGATGTTCCGAGTTATTTCTCAGGATTATAGTGTCTGGTATTTAAGGAGGAACAAATAACAATATAACAAGTTCTTTTCGATTTTCGGTATTTCATCAGTAATGTCTGGTCTAGTCATAAACAATATCTCTCTCCTTAAACACCAATTTTTGTTCTTTGCACTTGTTTCATGATTATTATTGTATACGAGGGAAGATTGAAAAGTATTCGGCCTAACTAAGAAAATAGATATTTTTTTACGTAATCACCATCAAGTTGAATGCACTTCTGCCACCTCTCCTTCAAAGCGCATATACCATTGAAAAAAAAAATTGTTCTGAGAGTCAAAATACGCATCTACTGCTGCTTTGGCCTCATTGTTTGTCGAAAATTTTTTGTTCTTTGCACTTGTTTCATGATTATCATTGTATACGAGGGAGGATTGAAAAGTATTCGGCCTAACTAAGAAAATAGATATTTTTCTACGTAATCACCATCAAGTTGAATGCACTTCTGCCACCTCTCCTTCAAAGCGCATATACCATTGAAAAAAAAAATTGTTCTGAGAGTCAAAATACGCATCTACTGCTGCTTTGGCCTCATTGTTTGTCGAAAATTTCTGACCTCCTAAGTGTTTTTTTTAAGTTAGAGAATAGAAAGAAATTTGATATGAATTTCAGCCATTGATTTCACAAATGTGTGAACACGGGCATTGTCTTGATGAAAGAGGATTTTTTTCTGAGCATTCCTGGGCGTTTTTCTTTTGTTTCCTCATGCAAACGACGTAGTAAGGTCATCAGAGTTTATATGCTAACCACCTTTTTCAAGATAATCAACCATAATCACGCCCTTCGAGTCCCAGAATACTGAAGCCATCACTTTATTTGCCGACAAAATCGACTTAGCCTTTTTAGGGGGTGGTGAACCAGTTCTTCTCCACTGATATTGTTTTGTTTCCGGTATACTGTGATGTACCCAGGTTTCGTCTATAGTAACAAATCGACTTAAAAAAATCATCTGGATCGGCTTCAAATAACTCCAAACAGTCGCGTGAAATTGTCAATCGCGTTCTTTTTTGTTCGATTGAAAGCAGCCGTGGGACCCACCTCGCTGACACCTTGTGGAAACCCAATTCGTTGACTATCATGTTTTGTGTCCGTTCATAAGAGATGCCTATTATCTCGGCTCTCTCTCATTTTTAATCTGCGGTCTTGCATAACTAAATCAAGTACCTTTTCTCTATTTTCGCCAGTAGTCGACGTTGAAGGCCTTCCAGTGCGGGGTTCGTCTTTCACGCTCTCTCTACCACGATTGAATTCTGCTGCACATTTTTTGACGGTTGAATATGACAGAGCAGAATCCCCTAATGTACTGACCATATCATCATGGTTGGCCTTTGGTGATAATCCCTTCTTATGGAGGTACTTAATCATAGCACGCTGCTCAATTTGCTCCATTTGCGGAAATTAGGGCGGATTGCTTAATTACTAAATGTATAAAATCACAACTAAATATCGCACACGTTTCGAACTTCGCACAGTTAACTAGACTGAACTAAAGTAAATAATGTGGGTAGTTTTGATTTGAAGAATTGAATAATTCTGTATCAGGCCGAGAAATTTTAAATCCACCTTCGTATTTTTATAGATAAGTATAATATGTTTTAGATAAGTATGTATTTATTGTATATATGTGTATGGTACACCACAGACTTCCTTCAGTATTGTCTCTTCCATCAAAAGGTTGTCTTTAAAAGATCGCTTTTAGCGATAAACCCTTTGTAAAAAATACATTTATTTCTGTAATCTTTATGGTGTACATGTACACACGCCAGCACATCAAGTTACTACAATCTGTCAAATTTCTTTAATAGATTTACAACTTTATCACTAAAGCATAAGGTTCAAAGTTGATTGGGGAAATCTGACAGTTTCGGGTAGGTTGATGTGCTGGCGTCCGTACATAATAAAGAGTATTTCTATCTATCTGTCTATCTATTAAGTCTAATTTGTGTTTTGATCTTCTAAACGTACCCTTTAGAACACTTGCATGATTTGCTTTTATGATTAGCAATTCATCATGTTTGCAAGCGGGAGTTGTAAAAGCAAAACCTACTACATTATCTTTGATTTATTATAGTAAAATATATCATTATTTACCTCTTCAGCTTCCACACACCAGACTTCATTATGTTTTTATATTTCTTTCTAACAACTAACGCACTTAATATGCTTCTTTCTCTTAGCTTTATCCTGGCTGCTGCTAATCTTTATAAACATTTGTATGTTATTAAATATTATGGCTTTGTGAGTCAGTATCTACATATTTCCAGACTGAATCATCCATGTTATTAATTGCAACACATCCTGGTACTTTCTCAATGAGCAAGGGGGAAAGTTGCAAGAATTCTTCATGTTTTATGGAATTTTATCATGTATCGCAGTCGAATTCGGTTTATTTTCCCTTGTACATGTGGTATGCTGTAAAGTTTTCCCGGTTGAATTTTACAATGGGTAGTCTTTTGTCTTATTTCTTGGCATGCTCCCTAATCTGAATTGCTAGACAAAACTTCGTCTTGGTAACTTAGTTGCGTTCCACTCTATTTCTTTGGAATGTTGCCTAATATTTGGGAATATGTCTAGCTTATATCCCATTGAACTGAATCCCGTAACTTATTGATAAAATTTGTTGGAGAAACGGTGTAATGTGTGCTCTTAATAATCCTTTGGAGATTTCCTTTGTCTGTTAGACTAGTTTGCGTAACACACTATCAACCACAATGTGAATAATTTTGAAGGATATTACTGATCCATTGCTTTAAATGTTTGAAAAGTTTTTCTGCTCAATAACGTTAATAACGCAATGAATGTTGTTGAACTGTCAAAATGAAATCAATTCCTACTGTCAGTGTGTTACGCAATTACCCCGTTGTATTGCCCTGTGAATTAGCATGTCCTAAAGACGCACAACCCTGATTCTATCTGTGCTGAGTTTAAACTTTTAATAAAGCTATCGGATACTATTAAAAATCCATGTTTTATAAACTACTAACTTCTGCTCGCGACTTCGTCCGCGTAAAATTTTGGATCTCGACACACCGCGTCGCATCGCATCGCCTGCCCGCGCAATTACTTTGTTTTCGCTTCCTTTTCTTTTGCTCGGCACCTAAGGGTCTTAGGCCTTAAGTTAAACAGGCTTATCTAATAATTTGGCTATCAAAAGCAAAAATATTTTTTCAAATCCGATTGAAAGTTCCAGAGATTAGAGCTCCTTCAAACAAACAAACTCTTCAGCTTTATTACTAAAATACAATAATATAATAACAAAATACATGTTGCAGCAACAAATAATCCAGTAACAGATTACAACCATCAATCTGATCACGCAAAAATCATTACTAACAATACTACAAGATTACATAATCTTACAAATGAAGCCAAAGTAATTGTAGTGTGGGCAGATTTGCCAAGAATGAGGCTAAACGTGACAGAGAAAGAATCAACCTTGACTTTAGTGCATTAAAACTGTCAATGTAATACAACCTATGAAGAATAATTACGAATTTTTATCAACCCACGCTACTGAGTCATTGGAATCTGTGTTGCTATATGCGAATTTTAAAATCACACGAGCAAAATCAGAGATCGATTTTGGTAAAAATTTTAGATTTGTTTGATGGTATAGTAGATTTACTGCTGAAATTCGAAGTGATTACAGTTTTTAAAGCAAAAATTGAAGCAAATATTTTTAAAGTTACGTATATGGGGTGACTTGTAATTTTACCAAATATTTCCAGGACCTGATGGCAGGGTTTTCTCGCTTCTTTTTTTTTCCTAGGCTTTAAGTATGGGGTGCTTAATTGTTGAGAATGGATGACGCTGTTACGTCCTGGTAGGACACGTCAAAATATACATAAGTCACCCTGTGTATTTTCTACAGCGGTGCTATTCTGTAAAAATATCACCGTGAAAATTTTGGTGAAGTGAGCGTGGAGTGAGCTGTCAATAGTGTCCATTTCTAGCAAAAACAAACTCACTTCACCTAAGTTGTCACGTGAGATTTTAACAGAATCGACCGGCTGGAACAAAGTTTTCATCAATTTTGATTCAATTGCACTTAATCTGTCAGTATAAGCTCCAATTTGGAAAACGTCATTAACGTACCAAATGGTGAAAACTGTGAAAAGTTTTCGAGATATTGTTTGGCAATTCTTCACTGCAATGATTTAATTAACGGCTTTCTATTCGGAACAAACAGAACTAATTATATCAGTGTGATCAAGATTTTTATGGAATGTGTCTCCCCAATACTTCTGGTTTTTGGATGTATGTCTAGTTTGACATTCATTGGCTTGAGTCAATGCTACAGTTCCTTGAATTTGGGAGTTCCGGATTCCATTCTAATAAATCTATGCATAAAATAATCTTATATCATGTTAATGATTAATTAAATTCTGCATTTAGCGCCGGATTTACCATTAAGAAATAATCTGTTGATGTTATTTATTTTTAATTATTTTAAGTTGTTTCTGGTTCCCCTGAGTTACGTTTAATGGTACTGGTTAAGTGGAACCCCATAACTCGGAAAAAACGATTTCCCCAGCTTTCATCTATTTTTATTTTTGTGCTCATCAATCCTTCCCAGTTACTCCCAATTTATGTCTTCAAACGGCTCAACAACCGTTTTCGGAATCCAGTCCAAATGTTGCCCGAAACTATAAAATAAACGTGGAAACTAAAAATAGTCGGATTCGGAGGAAATTGTTGTAGCAACACACTGCAAGCAATGGTCGGCACGGTCGGCCGCTACCAAGTTTGTATTGAGCCTTCCATTCAAGCCTTTGTCGCACACAAGCACGGAAATACTTGCACACTCACACAGATAAACCAAGCGAGTTTGACAGTTCGCGGCAGCCGCATCAGTTGGCCGATGCTCGGCGTCGCGGTACGATCGTTCACCGCCGCCATCTTGAATTTACGAAACGCGGTCTATTTTTTTAATAAAAATAAACTAAACGTGTCAACTGTGTAAGTGTGTGCTATTGCTAACGTTCTTGTGGAGGTTTTAAATTTCGAATTTGTTTCGGATACAACCAGAAACGATGAGGATTTCGGTATTCACCATAAAGTTCTTTTTTTAACGTGGCATGGGCCGGTGTTATGTAAATTGCAAAATAATTATCGGGAAATCGATATATGTATAGTATTGTATGTACTAAGGTGTTGATCACGATGGATTTGTCCAGGTTTGTCTGTGCTCCGACATTTTTGAAATAGTTTGTGGGTGACGTCCCGCCAAAATGTAGGTTACGGCTAAAAGACTTTAACGCATTGTGTTGACTGTTTAATCTCAATGGGATTTATTAAAATTCTAAGAAAATACATAATCTTTTTAGCAACTGCCTATTTCTCGATAAGATGATTAATTAAAGTCGTTATTTTATATCTGCTGATCACTATTATTATTTGAACTTATTATTAATTTATTAGCCTATATTGTGGTCCCTGCAAACATTAATCAGAGGGGCAATCCCCATAATTTTGAGAATGTTCACAGTCTGATCTCGGTTTCAATCTGTCAAAAATACCTCTAATTTCCCTACATTTTGACGAGTTTCTGACATTGATTGTCGCTGAGATGGGATTGCGGTTGGATTTTTAACGTTTTTAATTACGGGAATTAGCCTTCTGATCGTCACACCACCTTCGCCGAGATCTACCTCTCTTTATGGTTATTATTATCAGCTATTATTTATTATAAATACGTAGGTAATTACTAAACATTCCTAGTTACAGCAGTTACACCTGAAGGTGATACCAGCTATGCATTTTCCGATATTATTATTCCTCTGTTTTCAATAATAAATTCTACAAACAATGATGTCATTGGCATTGTGTGTGTTATATTGTAATTGTAACAATTTATGCGATATTAATGGGAAAAATTACTATATTGATGAAAATAAATGTCACGTTACATATTATTATTCATACTAAGGTAAATTAAATATACATATTACGTCGGTTAATCCAATGAGACTCACGTTTTTGCTTTTGTCAGGATTATGTCATTCTAGTTTACATCGATACATAAGAAAAATAAAAAACAACAAAATTATTACCTACTGATTGCCTTTGTTAGGTATTTCAACCTTATTTTGCGCAGAGTTGTTAATGATTCGTAATTTTGAAACAAATTTTCATCAATACAAAGTTTGTAATCCTACAAATCTTAGTTTGTAGGTTCGACTAAAAACATTTTCCTAATATTCGGAATAAATCTACCTTCATTTTCATTCAGTAGTGTTGTTTTCAATAACATTTCTCTAAGCAAGTATAACAACTGATTCACAAAAAAAAATCTTGTTGTCTATGAACGACGTTGAACTTTTTTTATTGAGTCTATTATTTTCGGCTTAGATGAATCAGATGTTGTAACAAGCTAACGAACGGTAAAAAACATTCTGAATAGGTATTTACAATTTTTAATTATTCGATTTAATATGCTTTAAGGATATATTAAAAAAAAACAAATGTATATTAATAACAAATTCTTTGTGAAGTTTGTCACGGTTAAGGTTGATCAAATGAATGTAATCACAAAAAAACTCAACAATGCGCTTAAATTAAGCCTTGTCCGTCAAAAATCCACTCTAGCGCAAGGTTACGCCAGGGAATTTAATGACGTCACATGCCCCAAAAATCCTAAGCCTTATTCTTTTCCTCTTTTTAGAGCGGTTAGGATCAAAACATCGTTTTTGTACACCTGACTCACAGATAACGTCATAACGTTTGTCATGAAGATGACAAAATTCTTACACTATTACATGTACTTTCAGAGGAAACCCAACCTTACGTTTTAGGTAATAATGTTCTTTGTACCGTGTGTATGTACAATGTTTCTATATGTTAAAATGTTAAGTCAATACTGTAATAGGATACACAGTTTTGATACAGTGATAGATCATTTAGCGTGTGAACGTAAAGATGAGATAAGTCTTGTGCAGACGAAAACCATTGACATAATGACAGCAGCAGTGGTAACGGACTTACGAGTTGTAGGTTAGAACCCAGACAGACGCTTTGTGTAAATTATTTCATCACCACTGCTCTCAAAACGGCGAAGGAAAACATCATGAGGAAACCGGCAGGACCTACTTAAAACAAAAAATTCGAAGACATGATTGTGACATCTACCAACCCATATTGGGCCCGTGTGGTGTGTGGATCACAGCTTACTCCCTCTCGAAGAAAGGCCTGTGTCCCAGCAGTGGGAACATTATAGGCTGATTAGGAGACGGAAAACATTTATACTTCTTCTTCGTCGTGTTATAGCACGACAGTGAATTAGATCTTCTTGGTCCAAAACTTCGGCTTCAATTCCACCACGGCATCGTCGGTGGCAGCGGCTGACGTCGCTATGGTAACATTTTTTGGGGCACAGACGATATGTCATTAATGCATTTGTAATAGTTGCTGTACAATTGATAATAGTGCTGCTTCTATAGTTGTAGATCTGTGGTAACAAAAACCAGAATAAGCTGATCTCACAACACACTGTAATTCTATTGAAACTCTTTGCTGTGCTAGGGCAGCTCAAGGCCAAAGTGTTACCACTGAATTGCTGCTATTTTTTCTACTGTCCTTCAAACAGGCGCGACACGACACGCGACACTAAGGCGTCGCAAGTCGCGCAACGAGCGGTGCCTTTGTGTCGCGCGCGAATTTATCGCGTGTCGCGCCTGTTTGTAGGAAGGAGCCTTTAGGGAAATATTAGAAAAACAATGTCAAGGAAAACTGGTTAAAATACGCAAATAAGTTTATGTTACCTACTGCGAATAACACACATGCAGAATGATAAAAACTGTACTGTACTACACTTAGGCACCAAAATACATATATTATAGTAGCTTAGGAATTAATTAAAAAAGAATTACAAAGTGTATGAAACTTCCCCCGTTATTCTCTGTCTGCTGATAAATAACTTATTCAATGCAAAATTAAAAAAATTAATAAAAAAGAAACTAAGAAAAGAACGAAAATACCTTTATTTGCGGCAAACATGAAGCATAAAAAAATACAAACAAAAAAAAACAAAATAGCAAACATTAAGCTACATTATTTAAGTGTACTTATCACATTTTTAGCAGCTTCTGTATTCCTACAAAAATTATATCTATTAACTGCTATTTAATTGAAAAGTGGTTCAGTCTGTACACTCCCTTAGATTGCTATAGAGATAATTTCCGATTGGTTAATCCAGTTCAATTTGGCGAGACCTGTTCCACTAGTTTGAAATAACGTTTATTTCTGTTTACCACTCACTTGGCTTTACCTTACACACTAATAAAGTGTAGAATGAATATGGTTCTCGTCCTACGCATATCCTTAAAACTAGAAAGGGCTGCTGTTGTTTCAGTGAAGAAACGAAGGGTTAGCAAATTGTCAGTACCATTTTCAATATTATTTAGGCCTTGCCTATAATAACGTGGCCACTTATCCGGATCTAAAAACAAAAGAAGGTGCAAGATGGTACTTAGGAACTGTAAGATCATTTTGAATTTATGCAAGCCTGGTACTTTTTCTTAGGATGCTCAGAACATGTACCAAGACCGTCTTGAATTTAACTCACAAATAAAATAATATCGAATGCATACAAATTCATTTGAAAAATAAATAAATAAAAACTTCAATGTATTCACAAAACATGCAGAATATAAAATGCTATCTTTAGATAAGATTTAACTCAGATATCTTGAGGCGGAACTGATTTGACGTAATATTGACGATACGAGTGATATTTATAACAAACATGACTACTAAAGTTTATTGAATGATGTCAAGTTTGTGGTCGTTCAAGGACAAGTCAGTATTTGATGTTTTCCTAAGTATTTGTAATCAATGCGTAATATGAAACGAGTTCTAGATAAATTCCGTCTGTCTTCTCGACTTGTGTGGCGCCATCTTGAAACGACTGATTAAATGTATGTAAAATTCGCACCAAAGTTATTGTGTTATTCGTAAAACAATAAAACAGACATTTTGTTAGATAAAGAAATTCAGAGAATAAATAAATGAAGTCGATGATCTAAAAACGAACGGTAAATAAATAAAAGAAGAAGCAAATAAGAAAGTTCAGACTATGACGAGGCATGTATCGGTTAAAATATTGAAATACAATTAGCCTCAGTTAATTTCAAACGCGACGGCTGTAGAGGTGTCACAATGGAATATGTTGACGCTTGTCACTCACTAGGGCTGGTAGAAACTAAACATGAATTAATTAAATTGGCTAACTGTAATGTATTTTGTAAAATATGTTAATATGTGGCGAGAAAGGGGATGAATACTGAGATGTCGGCTGATAGTAGAAATGTATGGATGAAGAATTAAGACATCATCCCAAATAAATAGGGAATTTGGGATGAGGGTAGGACGTTGGAGAAATTGGTGATGAAACAAGTAATGTTAGCACTATAGGAAACCATGAGCAGTATACTGAAGCTGAGTTGGTAGTTGGAAAGACTATCTATCGAAAAACTAGTGAAACCATATATTTTCTGCTAGTAGCGTTACGTTATTATTATATGCATACATTGAGTTTTTGCTCAAAATTGAATCTGTCTTATAAAACCTTAGTATTATTATTTATAAAGTCTACATGATTGTCCACGACATTCACAAATGACATTCATAATTTAAAATGCATGTAAATTAAACTTCATCTAACTACATTAGATTGACGACATGTATCATCATAAATTCTGTATAAGATATTTCAACTCACATTTTATCTAAATCAGTTTTTAATTTTAGAGTTATTTGCTTATGAGGTTCAGTGGCAACCATATCTTCTACATCCTCTCACTCCGAATAAATTACTGGAGGGCTTTGACCAACTGTTTTAATGTCAGTTCTACAATACGTTTTAGATTTCACCTGCATTATCGTATTTGCTAAAATTTTAGTTTCTCTAGTTTATGCAGCATAAATATTTCAACAAGCTTATGACAGGACGTAGATAAATTAGTATTTGGTATATAGAAAGCACGCAAGCAGTTTCCTCTTGAGAATTAAAACCACATCCTAAATGCCAATTTCACCAAGGAAACTGAACGCGAGCAGTAATGAGCGAGATCTGCGTTCAAAAGCTGTCAGTGTCACCGTCATTCCATCCACAAAAATGATGACATGGACAGCTCTTAAACGCGGTTTAGATGTGCTGATCGCGTTCACTTTCATTTGTGAAATCCGTCCTTAGTTATTCATAATGAATGGGGTTCCCCATCACGCAGAACGCCTAGTCTCTGAGTAACTACATACATATCTAAGCAAGAATTGCCATAAAATTATAACTAGTAAAAAATCAGGTATCAGATATAAAAGCAACCAAGTGTGACCCTTTTACACACCATAATGATACGATAATCAGTTTTCGCATGTCAGTCTCCCATCTCGACGTATGAAAGTATGGCAATTCCCACGTGCCTTACTCATGGCATAAAAAAGAAAGTTAGGTAATAAAGAGTACTGTGTTCTAGCTCAGACTTAGATGGCTTCTTGATACTTAGACACGCAAGGTGGATTAATGCTGGGGGTCTTTTATTGGCAGGACTTGGCTAAACTTGGAAACCGATTTAGATTGTCAATCCACCGTCACACACAGTCGACTTGTCTATTATGTTTGCTATAGGCAAACCTTTTTTGTGTAGTCACAATTCTATTGTGCGGCAGTGGCTTAAATGATGCTAATTATATAGAAATTATTTTATTGTCATTTTGGGTGCAAATACACTTATCTCCTTTAACAACCTTAGCATAATATTATCTTTACAATCCAACAGCATTTTAAAAGTTCCTACAAGTATTGTGCATTGATTAAAACATTGCTTTTACTGATGGCCGAAAGGACGTCATCGTCTAATATAGATTGTACCATTAAATCTCTCGATTACTTCATTATCATTAACACTGCTCATTAATTTAATTACTCCAGTGGCATTTATAGAAACAAAGTCATCGTGTATTTTGTGTTCCAGATCACCATCTTTATCGAACCAATCAGAAATTCAATGCGCAATATTATTTAAGATGGATGCAATGTTAAATAATGCAATTGATTTCTCTTTTGCGGAAGAAATAGAGCTCGAAATTGTGCTAATTTGAGGTCTGTTGATGTTGCAGTTATAGCTGAAGAATGCAGTAATGCATAAATTGTTAGACTAGGCGTAGTGCCGCGTAATAACAACAACTAGTAAATATAAACTGATGATTGTAATCTTTGATGAAATACACGGAATCATCATCATATCATAATCAGCCTATAATGTTCCCACTGCTGGGACACAGGCCTCCTCTCTTCGAGAGGGAGTGGGCTATAATCCACCACGCGGGCCCAGTGCGGGTTGGTAGATGTCACATGTCTTCGAATTTTTGGTTCTAGGACATGCCGGTTTCCTCACGATGTTTTCCTTCACCGTTTTGAGAGCAGTGGTGATGAAACAATTTACACAAAGTAAAGCGCCTGTCAGGGTTCGAACCTACGACCTACAACTCGTAAGTCGCGGCCGTTACCACTTAGCCACCACTGCTCTCTCGGAACACACGGAATGTTTTTCAATATTATCATCTTTAGACGAAGATGGCGCGGGACGATATTGACTCCTACCGAAGGCTGGTAAACATTAACGAGCAAAAGGTAGAATTGTGTGGAAAAGGGAGAGGGAGGCATTCGTGGATCTTTGACAATCGTTACGGGTTGTCAAAAGCCCGACAGTCTGACAACCAGTCTTAAGCAAGCGGTATCGTATTTCCCAATGACTGGCTTGTGGAGGTCAGATAGGCAGTCGCTCCATTTAAAATACTGGTATTCAGCTGCTTCCGGTTAGACTGGAAGCCGACCTAACATAGTCGGGAGAAGGCGGGCAGATGAGAAGATTTTTAAATAGCCTTTTACACTTTTAAGCTGCCTGTTATTTTTAGTAGTGCCTCTTTAAATGGGGTTCATATAGACAGATATATTACACTGTCTTAACGCTTCTGATTGCATCCGATCGACCGCCAACAGACCCCGCTTGGCAAGACCGGCTTCCCTCGAGATGTCTCCTTCAATGTCAAATGAATACTATATTTTGTAATATTCTACTTTTGTTATCGAATTATGCTTAATTGTTTACCTTTTTGGATCAACGCTCCATTTTCATTCTCTTTGATCTTTTTAACGTCTGACCTCTAAAACTCGTTAGTTCTAGTAAAAATAATATATAATGTTCAGTCTAGGAGTCCATTAAAGTAATTATAGTTACAATATTTACTCAAACTACTTGTAACAATTCAATCCATTTGAACAAACTATAACCAGTCAGCTAAGATAACGAAGCGCCAGAGTATTCAGAAACGAGGCCAGCATAATAATATGATTATATGGACATGTAAGGCGTCCAGGTCGCATTTTATTTTGATACTTTCATGTCCCCCAGCTATATGCTCCGCAATGGTGACCGTAATGAGCGTTACTTACAGAAAGGTGAAAGGTGCATGTAAAAGTCTCTAATTACACTGCAATTGGAATTACAAAGTAAGAAACGCTTAGTCTAATGATGGATGGCTGATCCAAATTGGTTCGTCGATTGAATTTAATGTTCGTAATGATAGTCTTGCTCTAGTTAATAACGATGATGAATCGCGTTTTTTTTAATGGAGGGAAGGTTAAGTTAATTACTTTAATTCTGCTATTGTAAGTCTAGATTCTGTTCTTATTAAGATTAATGATACTGGAAATGATGTGCTAGAATTACTTGAACGCCGATCGGGCCTTAATGACCATAGTCTTGAACATACTCTAACCTACAAAAGTACCTACCCTCCAGCAATACGTGATCACAACATCTACAACTACCGTATCAAACGTTCGTTTCGTGCATCCCGGCTCTCAGCAATCCCGTTAGTGAACCGGTCTCGGAATGCCGTGCGTTCCCCACATTGTTTTGACGAATCCGAGACTGATTTTAGTTCTCCAATAAGTCTTTGTTCTCCTAGTACCTACTTTCGTGTTCAATTTGCGCTATGATTCGTGACGGGGTAAGCATATAGAAATGAAAACTAAAACAAAGAACAGCAGACGTGAATTTCATAATAATGGTATTAAGATTCGATATGATAAGACCTGGATAAACTGCAGGACCATTTCAAACTGACTAAAAGATTAAGAGATGGTCACAAGCTTAATTGACTTTCACCACAGAAAAACCATTCTCTTACTCAGTTTTCGGCTTTGTTTCGTGTACTTCATAGATTCTATATTTTACTTCTGCTCCCAGATCTAAACAACAGAACTGATATGATCGACTGAAAGTGTGGTATAGTAAGCCATAATGTTCTATGGTGCACCACGTGCGGTTTTCTTTATACAATCGTGATAGGTTGAGATGGAGTAACACATTTCACATAGTTTACTCTAAATATAGGTAAAACGACTTAATTCCCTCGTTAAATCTAAGTACTATGTAAACTGAAATATACATTCCGAAAATGTTTTAGCACTTCCTTAGTCATTCCCATTCTTTTAACTATTTTCGCTTTGTTAAAAATACTGGTCCTTAATCTCCAAATGTTGGTCCTTCCATCTTACCTTGCAAAATCAGTATACATGATCTCTGATTCATCTTGCACCCAAAAATCTTTTTATCTAAACGAAATATGATTCACAGTTCCAATGACGATTGTATTACTCACATCTTATGCAATTTCTCTAAGAAAAAGCCAGTTCCAAACCGGTAACCGAAGCTCTCAGGTTGTGTGCTTAGAATCTTGATAATCTGAAGATGTAATCCTAGTTGCATGCCTAATTAGTTTTAGAAACTGCATTTGCAAAGGAGATAAAGACACTGTTCGCGCGTTCAAATATAATGGGGACTCATTAGGCTTGCGGTTAGGTTGTTGACTCAATGAGAAGGTCCGAATTTGAATGCAGACAATTGATTCGAACTGAGAACGGTTAATTTTAATGTGCTGACTGCAATTTAGGGGGCTATGTCTCCTTTGTTTAAGCTTGAGATTTATTGTGTCCAGAAGGACCAACGACC
Source organism: Luperina testacea (assembly GCA_927399505.1). Lineage (NCBI taxonomy): Eukaryota > Metazoa > Arthropoda > Insecta > Lepidoptera > Noctuidae > Luperina > Luperina testacea. The sequence goes on along the minus strand of OV656777.1, from coordinate 4,494,071 downwards.
TCATGTACGTTAATGATAATTCGTATCCTTGCAATCTGTATAAAATCTCAATAGAGCAATATGAATGCAGCGATGCATCCAGTTATAATCCAGAAGTCGTCTACCACTACCACACTTAAGATATACAAGGATAAGATGCAGATATCTTAAGACAAAATCTATTCAAATCAGGAAGCTGTCTTGATGAAAATATACAACTAGGAAAGATAAGCTTCTAAAATATTAATTTTCAACAAAGCAGACTGCTCACTTGACGTCAAGTTTAGTTTTGCATATAAGTGATTTCACGGCTATGTCATGTAACGGTGTGGCGCGGTCAATGGTCATGGAATGGATCTCGTCGGAGCAAACGTTGCGCTGTCACGCACAATAGGTGATTCGTCTTGAGAAATTTTAATTAGTTCGCACGAGACTGGCTGGTTTTTGTTATAGTTTTTGGTATGATTAAGAGGTATTGGATTTTCAGTTTGTAAATTTGTTTTTGAGTTGAATGGCGTACAATAGGAGAGGCCTATGATGTCCAGCAGTGGACTGCTATAGGCTGATGAAGATGATAATAGCTGCTTGTTGCCATCACCTTATTGATGACGTTCTTCAGAAAAGTCAGATGTGTTGTAATCGCAACCGGCGTGCGTGTATGAACGTAAACGAGGCAAAAGGGGTATGTGAGGACCGTAGCGGGTGGCATTCTGTCGTTTCTGTCTACCGCCATGGGGAGAAGGCGCGTGTGTATGTATGGAATTCTTTAGAGAATCTATGAGATGATTTTTATCATCATTGACGACTGCTTTATCTTCGTAAAACTTCGTTTACTGTCATTGGACTAAAGTTAGCCGCTGGTATTGCCTCATGTAATTCAAATCCCTGTTTATTAATTTTAACTATATTTTTTCTTGTTTAAATTCAAATTCACAACCATGTTTACTCGTTATTTATTGACAGTACCAACATTTTAAGTCCTAACAATATCGGAGCCAATGAACTTAAAACAAACGTTATTACTCATACGAGTATTTACCATATTATGGGATGTTTCTTTACCCTCGTCTGGATCACGGACATCTTAATGTTACTCATTACTAAAGGACCACGCATATTTTGTTACACAGCAACAAACACCAACAATCATTTTAAATCTTACAACCCTTCAAATAAAGTTGGTTATGGCTTAATTTTCACCAAGTAATCTGATATTTTTGACGGTGTCTTTGGGATTATGATCCTCAAAAACTGGTTACATTATTAAGAAGACATTGATCTTGGGTGTCATCTGTTAGGTATAAATATTGATCACTGTCTTAATCCTTTTTTACTAAAATACTTTTAACTATGGAACAGAAGATGCTATCTAAAGGATAATTTTGCGTAGCTTCATTATGGAAATTTTGTTTTATCTTTTACTAGAGAAACGGTTATCTGTGACGGATATCTTGTGGTTATACAAGGAAATAAGTTTTAACGTAACGAAAATATTTTGATATCGCGAATTACATTTTGTTTATTAGGAAGTGTCTGCTAAAAGCATCTTAGACATATCTCTATTTTATTGTAAATACTAGGATCGTCATTTTCGTCATTCATATCGCTATTTTGTTAGTTCAGAAGTTTAATTAGCTTATATGCTTTCATATCTTTTACATCTTGATCTACTACTTTACGCCAGCTTATACTATTGTATCAATTATTATATTTTTTACTAGCTTCTGCCCGCGAGTTCGTCCGCATGAAATTTCTTGTGTTAACATAAAACTCGGCAATGCTGTGTGTGTAGCTTCCCATAAGTGAAATTATTTTAAAAAATCGGAATGTGATTAGTAGTTCCAAAGATTTCCCCCTGCACACAAGCTCACAAATTTTACCTCTTTATGATATTAGCGCCTATAGATGTATATGAACGGCTTTTACAAAATGATATTGAAGTCCTTTTAGTAATAGGTTGTAGATTTGATTTAACATTTTATAAATCATTCAATACTGTAACAATAAATTGTGTTAGTGAGTCAAGGAAAACAACTAAAAGCTTGTAGGCGGCTATTAATATGTCATTCATAAGTATAGCATTGTCGTGTGTGGCGATGACAAGTACTTCTAATTGTAAAGGATATGCACTATTGTCATAGTCTGGATGCATGATTTGGCAAGGTGCCTTTATTTTGTGCATTTTTATATTCATATGCATCTAATTATGTAGATAGATAGATAGATAGAATACTCTTTATTACTCTTTCTATTTTTTGTATATGATTTTCTTATCTTGTATCGGTGTAAAGTATAGGCTTGCCGCTACCTTGCTGGCTTTGGCTGTTTTTATCGTGGCATGAATTTATGTGGCTATAACGTTAACGGTTCTCATACTATTGTACGCACAACGATATATCAAGCTAAGTATTAATATTAATATTGTCCTATCCAAGTAATATAATAATATATACTATATTATTTCTAGTATAAGCTGAGTACTCATTGTACCAAAAGCCTATACAGTGCGAGGTCAGCTAAAACTTGAAATGTATGAATAGAATAGAATAGAATAGAATATTATTTTATTTGCTCAGAATGTAGGTATTTACAATAAGGTTATTACATTATGTGATTTAAGGAATCCTTGTACATTCTACCACTTTGGCATGCAAATATTGATGCAGTTCAAACATCAAAGTAAGTATCAAACATTGATATATTAACAACTAAAATTTATCATCTAGGAAAGCGGATACGGAGTAGTAGCATTTATCTAAAAGAAATAAAGTTAGTTTTTTTTTAAAAGTTGTTTCTGGTTCCGTTTTTATGGAATTAGGAATGTGGTTAAAGATGGTCGGTGCCATACCAAAAACACTTTTCCTCAACAAAGCAGTCCTGTATCTACCTGTGCGTAATAGGTTTCGGTATTGAGATCGCAAAGTTACATCTCGATGTCTGCTTTCCGATAAACTTAAAAATAAATGTTGATTACATTTAACAAAGAGAGCAATTTCTAAAATGTAAAGGCAAGGAAATGTCAACAAATTATTCGTTTTAAATATTGGAACACAGCTGTCAGTTACTTTTAGACCAAAAATTGCTCGTAGGCAGCGTTTTTGGGCCTTAAAAATACTCTCTCTTTCTGTACAATTACCCCAATATATAATACCAAACCTTAAAGTAGAAACGACAAGACTATGATATGCTAGTAATACTGTTTTGATATTAACTTTTTTTTTAAGATTATACAGTGCATATGCAGATGAGCTAAGTTTTTTGCAGATTGCTTCGGCCTGTGCCTTCCATGTCAGTTGACTGTCAATCAATATTCCTAGAAATTTCGTTACATCTACTCTGTCCACATTTTGACTGTTATAATTAATATTTAGGTCATTGATACGTAGTCTTTGGTAAAAATGCATTATCTTTGTTTTTTGTACGTTTATTTGTAAATTGTTTTTATGTAGCCAGTTTATTATAATCTCAATGGTGTTATTTATATCGTTTTCATATTTTTTATTATTATTGTCGCATTTTAAGAGTGCTGTACTATCGTCAGCAAACAGAACCATGGGATGGTGGGTTTGGCGTGGGAGATCGTTGATATAAGTTAAAAATAACAAGGGCCCGAGGACGCTTCCCTGTGGTACACCGAATTTTATTTCTCTACCGGAAGACACATACTTTAGTTCTAATTTAGACTTGCAACATATTCTGGAAATTTCTGTCATTTGCTTGCGACCGGATAAATATGATTTTATTAGATTCAGGATATTACCTCTAATGCCATAGGCGTTTAGTTTTTGAAGAAGGGTGTTATGATTGACACAATCGAAAGCTTTTGACATATCTGTATATATAGCACATATAGGCGTTTTTGTATCAACATTCGACATAATAATATTCAACAAGTCAAAAATTGCCATGTTTATATTTCTGTTTTTCCTGAACCCGTATTGCTCATTGCAAAGTATATTAAATTTAGTCAAGAAAGATGATATTGCTTCATATATGACTTTTTCTATTATTTTGGAAAAAACGGGAATTAAAGCTATAGGCCTATAGTTCGACATATTGTCTTTACTGTTCTTTTTGTGAATTGGTTTTACAATTACGGATTTTAAGTTATCAGGGAAATATCCTGATGATATGCTAACGTTAATAATATGACTTAAAGGGCCAGCTATACTATTAGCAACAAATTTTATGACCTGAGTGGAGATTCCGTCATAACCTACGCTCTTTTTGTTTTTTAGTAATTTAATTATTCTCATCACGTCTTGAGGTATGACTGGTGGTACAAATATTGAGTTTGGATTATGGTCAATTTTCTTAACGTCGTGCGTCGGGTTATTAGTTATATTATTGATTTGGTTAATGAAAAAATTATTGAAAGACTCCGCTATTTCTTTCGGATCCGTTATTGTCTGATTATTATTTCTTATTTGTAAAATTGGTTCCCTATTAATTTTGTTATTGTTTATTATTTGCCAGGAGGTTTTCGATTTATTCTTCGAGTTCTTGATCAAGTAATTATTTTGGGATTGCTGAGTTAATTTAATAATTTTTTTAAATCTCTTAGAATAGTTAACAAAGGCGTTTTTATTTTCTGTTGACGGCTTTAGTCTATGTTTCCAAAGTAGATTTCGTTGCTTTTTACTGCATAATCTTATGCCACGCGATAACCACTTGATTCTTTTTTCTGATTTTATTGTCACTAACTTATAGGGAAAGCATAAGTCATGCATGAGCTTAAATAGTTCAAAGAAATTGTCATACGCTTTGTTCGAATCCTCTGTGTTATATACGTCAGAAAACGATAGACTCTGAAGATATTTATTAAATTTAATGAGGTTTTCTTTACAAGTATCTCGAATCTTAGTTCTCCAAGTTTTAATCTTGCATGATTTATTTACTTTTATATTAATTAGTTGAGCTGTATGATCTGAAAGCCCAAAGTCTATTACTTGACTGTGACATTTTTGTCTACTGTTGAGTGCAAAATTATCCAAACAGGTATTACTAACAAGACGTGTCGCTTCGTTAATTTTCAAAATAAGGTTATAGCTTTGGAGAAAGCATTTAAAATCAAAAGTAATTCTATTATTTTTCAAAGTGTCTATATTAAAATCGCCGCACAGAATTATTTTTGTGTTATGATTACTACATACAGCTTTTAAGATAGTTTCCAAATTTTCATAAAATTCACTTAAGTTAGACAATTTTGGCGGTCTATAAATACATAATATAATTAAATTATGTTTTGTCATTTTAATGGCGCAACATTCTATTATTCCTGAAATCGAGTGTTTCATTATGTCAGGTAATTCTGTATACTCATGACCCTTTTTGACTAGAATACAGGCTCCACCGCGTTTTATGTTGCCTCTTGCATAACATGCAGCGAGCCTATAATTGGGTATATGAAGAAGGTGTTCCTGGCCTGACATTATAAAATGCTCGGTTATGCATATAACGTCTACAATTATTTGTTTGCTTAGTAGCTCCTGAATGTGCACGGTTAATAGATCAGATTTATTTATAAGTCCGGCAATATTCTGATGCATAACATACATGTGATCAAAGAAAAAAACTCGTTATGTGTGACCGCGTTCGTGTTAACATTGTATATAACATATGTAGACTCAAGTCTTCATACGTCGTAGTGTGTACTGGCAGCTTTCATTCATTCATCTCAGTCTATCCATCGGTCTGTAATTGCCAAGAAATCAACAGCTTTTGCACTTATTTCAACTATTTTAACTTCATTTGGTTTGAAACGATTACACATATGACACTTGCTTCAAAATACATAATCAGCTGTAATGTATGTTCTGTCACGTACAACTTTTTTATGACCTACCTCAAAAACATGCGTTTGTTGTGTTTGTTATGTTGATAAATATTGAGTTAATGTCTTAGACAAATATACTTACGCAAAAATCGTTTACTGACATGAGCTTACATTGTGTTTGGAGATATGGTACTTAGATGATTTTATGTTAATTTATTGATCAATATGTTTATTATGCTATCGATTTTATGTTTGACTATTCAATTTAGGAAATTTCGCAATCTTTTGGTAGATTTGCGGCAATGTTGCGTAACACAAACGCGAAAGCCTACCTTTATATTGACAGTTAAACTTAAATTACTTTTTATCCAATCTACCAACCCGCATTAAGCCCACGTGGTGGATTACGGCCCACTCCCTCTCACAGAGAGGAGGCCTGTGTCCCAGCAATGGGAACCTTGTAAGCTGATTGTGCATTATGCAGTTTTTCCAAGATTGAAAAATAACCAAAGCCTTACAAGATCAGAAACGGAATCAAGCTGTTGAATTCAACCATATCTGTTATAAGAATCGGGAAATAAGACTTGTAAGTCCATGTAAGTAAACCCATCGATAATTATAATCAATAAAGCTGAATGTTGAATGCATAATACCAAAGCTTAATTCGGCAACATGGTCACTCATTTTGGCCAAAAATAATTACATTACAAAAATATTATCGAAACGTTTTCATGTTATCAATGAGAATGACATAAGATACGTTTAATACTAGTATTTATTTGTTAATCGAGGATATCAAGATAACTCGGCCTTACTCGTAAACAATTATGTCATTTGTGGTATCTTATGTCGTAATTTTCTTGGTAGTGACGTATGAGATAATACCAATATGTAGAGAAAATATTTTTTGTTCAAGTACAGACGCCAGCACATCAAGCTACCCGAAACTGTCAAATTTTCCCAATCAATTTTGAACCTTATGCTTTAGCGATAAAGTTGAAAATCTATTAAAGAAAGACAGATTGTAGTAGCTTGATGTGCTGGCGTCTGTACATTATCAAATGCTAGGGTTGGTTACAAATTAAGGCTCCTTCAAACAGGCGCGACACCACACGCGACACAAAGGCATCGCAAGTCGCGCAACGAGCGGTGCCTTTGTGTCGCGCGCGATTATTTCGCGTGTCGCGCCTGTTTGTAGGAGCCTTTAGGCAAATTGGTTGGCAGCCACGCTACAGGTTAGTTCGTGTGGTTGGCAGCAATCGCAAGAGGCTTTACTCTTTACCCGGGGATGTCTATGAGGACAGAAAAGTTAGTTCAAGAGAATGAGAAACTGATCACCAATGATTTTCCAATTTCAATCCAAAGAAATGGGTTTTCCTGAGGATAATTATAAAACTTCTTCTATGATACTGAAACCTAAACAATCATCTCCAAATTGTATGCTAATTGCTAGGTAAGCTTCTATAGGTGCTTTATAAATATTGAAATTTTCAACTTTATCGCTAAAGTATAAGATTCAAAATTGATTGGGAAAATTTGACAATTTCGGGTAGGTTGATGTGCTGGCGTCTGTACATGAAAATTTTAACAGCTCTTTTATTTTTCGGACATCACACAGTTGTCGCTACAAGTCACCATAGTAACTGTTGACAGTGAACTCTGCTCGTTCCATAAGAGAAGCAGGGCGTGAAGATAGCTCGAGTTAATAATACTCAAGTACTGCTGACAGCTGCTGCTGTCATTATACACATAACAAGCAATGTAACTACTCGTTTAACTATAAATAATTATAATTGTTATAATTTGCGCGTTAAAATGCTTTGAACTTGGGTAGCTATAGAATGCGAACAATGTTTGTTTTTCTTGAGTAAACCAGTTAGTACTAAGATTACTTAAAACGCATAGGGGCCGTCCATTAATCACGAGATGTTTTTTTTTTGGCATTTTTTAATCCCCCCTCCCCTTGGTGATACATGGTGAGGTTTAAGACTACCCCCCCGCCCCTATATCACGTGTTAGTACCTATAAAGAATCTTAATTTTTTTTTTATATTTATAAAATACTGGTATACGTATTATCTAATTTTATTATAGAAAATTAAAGACTACATTAATAACGTTTAGAGGTAGACAGAAAGGATGCAGGTTGTTTTTGACACGTGATATATTACTACACCCCCCCTTCCCCTTGTGATATTTCGTGATTTGAATAGACCCCCCCCCCCCTTCGAGCCTCACATGATTAATGGACAGCCCCATAGAAGGTAGACTAAGGAGGTTGCATATTTGATACTGATCTTAAACAGTAACGGATAATATCTTAATTGAGCATCTAACCTTACATGTAGTCTAACATTCCGATATCTTTGGTAAAAATCTGTTCCTTGGGACCATTCCAAAACAGTGTATCAGGAAGATTAATTAACGCCTGTTCCACCATTTCTAAATACGTTCTGGTAAACTTAAGTATGTAGTAGATAATTTCATACAAATCCTGTATCATACATTAAATTGGTCTCGTAATATCTACCAGACTGGTCATTGTGCAAGACACTTTTCACTAACAATGCGCCCTGATAGATTTTCAACTTTCAGTAATAAGCCGACTAGCCGAGCGTTGAAAATGCAACATTCCGCTTTAGGTGTCGCCTAGTGTTAAGTACTGAAAATGGGCACAAAGTATGATTTAATAGTCTACCACTGAACTGCAATCCAAATACATAGCATCTTAAAATGTTGCTTGAAATCCTCAAATCCTAAACAATAAATAACTAAATATCTATACAAACGATCATTTAACTCAAAGCGGATAGCACCGAGGTTAGTGAATGTAAGACGAAGGAAAAGGCACTAGACCTCAATGTAAAATGTAACGCTCTTTATACGAAGGTTATACAAGTTTCCGTAAGTCTCGGAGGGAAATAATATCCTAGGATGTTTTTAATCTGTAGTTCCTTTTGAAAATCTTGTAGATAAAAAAAAACGTGAGGAATTCTAAACGAAACAACGAAAAACTTGATGAAGGAGACTAAAAAAAGGATGATTAAGACAGGGTGGTGGTTAGGGCAATTAAGGTGGTTGGCGAACCTGTTGATCGCAAAGGCTCTTTCAAACAGGCGCGACACGCGATAAAATCGCGCGCGACACAAAGGCACCGCAAGTAGCTCAACGGGCGGTGTCTTTGTGTCGCGCGCGATTATATCGCGTGTCGCGTCTGTTTGTAGGAGCCTTAACAATCAATCTTCGATCAGACTATCATGTTGCTGAACATCGGAAGTCTTCTATTTTTTTTGGTCCTAGGTCATCTTCACGAAGTATTCCTTTACCGTTTGCTATTCAAGCTGTTAGCGTTCCTGCACACGATGCCGTCACCGCGCCGTCGCCGCGCCGACGCCGCACCGTTACACTGTAGATACGAGTCGCGCGAAGCCCGCCACCGCGCCGCCGCCGCGCCGCCACCGCGCGCGTTCCCCTCCCTATCTGTTTGATTCATTCACGGGAAATTACGCGGCGTGCACGTTCGTACGCGGCCGGTAATGGAATGAATGAAACAGTAAAAAAGCGCGCGGTGGCGGCGCGGCGACGGCGCGGTGGCGGGCTTCGCGCGACTCGTATCTACAGTGTAACGGTGCGGCGTCGGCGCGGCGACGGCGCGGTGACGGCATCGTGTGCAGGAACGCTTACTGATGTAGTACCACTGACCTAACACCGTTGAAAATGACCCTCCGTTCTGTTGCCAAAATCACTACTTTTGGCAAACGAATTGACAATCAAAATTTCTTTTGATCAACAGAACTGCCGGTACCATCTTCTTCATTGACCTTTTAGTGGCATTAGGATGACTTTGGTCATGTAAAAGCGGGGTTCTCTTATTATCTGCTAGGAAACACAAATAATGGTCCTTACACCAACCTTCAAAAGTTAAACTATCTGCAGTTTTTCAATAAAACGAACCACTCTATTCTTCTGAGTGTACTAGGACGCCAGTGGGCGGCAGAATGTCGGCGACTAATTTCGCCGACCAGTTTACTAAATCGAACACAATTTTTCAATTAGCACCGACTTTGGCCGGCAGTTGTCGGCGTAACCCAATTAATTGACCACAGGGTATGAACGTATGAGGCAATGATTTTTAAATGATTCTGTAGTCTTTTAAGTGAATGGCTTGTGTTGTTTCTTTTAAGGAATTGTCTCTTCAACGGTAGGCGGTGTTGACTGATTGACTGATTTATATCTTCAGCAGAAATTTCATTGCGTAAAAACTTTTAGGTTATTGAATGAGCCGGTTTTTTCGCGGTTATATTCTACGTTTCATCACTATTCTCTTGAGCTTATCCCAGTTTCTTTGAGGTCGGTGCAACATGTTCTTCCATACTTCTTTTTTAGGGTTCCCTACCTCAAAAGGAAAAAACGGAACCCTTATAGGATCACTTTGTTGTCCTTGCGTGTGTGTCTGTCAAGACCCTTTATCTCGGGAACGCGTGGAGGTATCGAGTTGAAATTAAAAAAAAAAACCATATAATCAGCTCTACAATACCTTGAAGCTGTGAAAAAATCAAACACCTAAGTTAACGTGAAAAAAGATACGGCCGTTTATGCCGCAAAAACGTACATTTCGACACATAGGGTACTTCCCGTTGACCTAGAATCATGAAATTTGGCAAGAAGCAAGATCATGCAGCACAAGTAAAGGGAGAAATCCGAAAACCGTAAATTTGTAGGTACATTAAAAAAAACCCGTGAACATACGTTTACATACCTACAAATTACGGAACCCTCCGTGCATGAGTCCGACACGCACATTGCTTACTAACCATATCATCATTCACATCTTTGGTCTTCCCCCACTCTTATAGCCATTTTATATTCTATGTTTATCTTGCCTAAATAAATGGTCTTAAAGCATTGACAACAACCTTCAGAGATTTCGGGAAGTCTATTATTGTTCAAGGCATGTAGTGTCAAAATAATGCTTTTAAAACTTTAATTGTCCCATAGAACACACATTGAGACAAGAAGCACGTCCAAAAGTCGCCAAATACAGGTCCCTAAACGAAATTTAAAGACTTGAACCAGAAGTCGTAAAAATTACTTTATTTGTTCTCTATCTTTATTTGTACTCGTCAAACTATAAAGGCTCCTTCAAACAGGCGCGACACGACACGCGACACAAAGGCACCGCAAGTCGCGCACGGTAGCACGCGAATTGGAATTTCGTCGTTGCGCCTGCAAAAGTCGCTATGTGTTTTTAGTGAACTTATTTGAGCTATATGAATTATAACAATTAGCGTGTTTATACGGAACTTTCGATGTATGAATATCACATAGGTACATTCCTTAACTCTTTAAATATTGCACTTATCACATAGCTGTTTATACAGTATGTGTGTATTGAAATAACGACTAAAACTGCATAAAGAACCGAAAATAACTAAATAACACATAGCGGCTTTTGCACGCGCAACGACGATTTACGGTTATGTTCTGTGTTTTTTAAACGGACCTACTGAATGATTTAGGGTTCGTCATAAGTAATTGGGTCTTCTTAATTTTCGGTCCTAATTTCGGAAGGATGGACCGAAATAAAACGTGATTCCGGTCGAATCAAACTCAAAGCATTTCAATTAAACCTTGTACAGGCACTATTGAATTGTCAAAATTAAATAGTCTAATAATAGACAGTTTCGGGTAGCTTGATGTGCTGGCGTCTGTACATAATAAAGAGCATTGTATTCTATTCTTAATTATATTTGTCAACTAAAAGCTGTTCAAACAAGCCGTGTAATATCTTTTGAAGGATGTACCAATAACGTCTTAAGAACATTACCATTTCAATAAGAACTGCAAATAAATAATTAACAATTGCTGAAATTCAATTTCAATTCAATAGTTTCTCGTCGTCTGTGGCTCGATACGGCGATTTTCCACCTCATTATATACAGTAGGTGGTTTAATGAGGCAGCACACTTGACACTAAGACCAGGGCCGTCTTTACCCGGGGGTGCAAGGGGTGCGTGGCACCCGGGCGCAGGGTCTTCGGGGGCGCAAGCCAATCCTTATACCTACACGTACCATGCCTAAACCTTCTCGAAATTGGAATTAATAAAAAAACTACTTACGATTAACTATGACTAAAGTCAAAATAGATTGACAAATTTGGCTATAGACCTATCGAATTGAAAGTTGATTACAAAACAGACGATATCATAAAAAAGATTTTCGATTTTAAATCCGGATAAATTAAATTTGATGTTTGAAAATGTATCTAATTTTATTGTAAGTAGAGTAAAATATATAAAATAAAACACGATTGGGGCGCAAACTGATTTTCGCACTCCGGCGCCCAATATGGTTAAGACGGTCCTGACTAAGACAGTTCTGCGACCTAGCTGTTGTAACCATTCTCTTATGTCTGCTACCAGCACCACAATTGTGTATCACATCTGAAATATCAATCACGATCTAAAAGATTCAAGAACATTACTAATCCTTTGCTTTATATGTTGAAAATTTTGATCTATTCCGGTCTGAACCCCTGAACCTCCCCTCCACCCCCCTGGATCCCCTGCTAGTTATTCTTCTGTTTTATCCTCTGCTCAACAATGGAAATAACGCAATGAATGTCGTTGAACTGTCAAAATTTTTAGCATTGCCATTGTAACTGTTACGCAACAATTACCCTGCAGATTTGGCTGTCTACAGTAACGCAATAAAAAGCAGGTTTCTTGCGAAAATGGAAAATGTGCCCGACCGTCTGAATTTTGCGGTCAGATTACGGTACTCACCTTAAGATAAAAACGCTGTGAGCCGTTTTCCGATTGCTTTCGGAGATAGACCAGGGAAGGTCCTTATGTATCTATTGATCTTCATCTCTAATAGCCTCAGTGGTCTCAGCCCACTCCTTCTCTCCTGTGTGCCAATCAACCCTACAATTTGTTGATCACATGAAAGGTGAGCAACATTTGCAGAACACTGACAGAGTTATTGAGCAGTTGAGCAGCCACGATTCCCCCCAAGCACAGAATGAGTACAGTACCCGGCGATAAATATTGCACATCGACTATTGGAAAGAGACAATCGGCTAATTTCGGCTTCGTAGAGCGTTATCTTTGTCGCACGAAATACAAACAGTCCGGTATCTATTAGGAGCTGTTAATACAATTATAATTTGCTTCTTTTGATAATTATTTTTATTCTTTGTATGAAATACAAAAAAGGTAAAGGTCGATGTGCAATATTTATCGCCGGGTACTGTAACTAACTCAAGCTTCAGTAGGTACCGAAAGAATAAGTGAAAAAGTACAGCTAAATTAAATAAATGTCCACTTTTTTTAGCTGAAACCGTGTTATCGGTGGTAAACGATCACAAATAAACGAAAACAATTTTTGATGTATTGAATTAATTTAGATCCAACTGAAAAGACTCGATCTTTTCAATGTAATCATTTCAGGACAATTGTGAATTCGGCGAAAAAATGGCCGAAGTATAATTGAGAAACATTTTATTTTCCGTTATTTTGATAATACTTTACGATTAACCAATGAGTACCTACGTTGTTAAAAAATTGTGACCAAGTTGATGATATACACAAACTATCTCATCAGCTGTCATTCTTTACCTCCTTGAAAGAGAAGTTTTGAAAAATATTGATTGCGATGTTTATTAATTACCAAGATAGTATCTGTGTCAAGTGAGGGGCCCGTGTCTAAATAATAATAACAGCCGAACAAGTCGATCGATCAGGTTAAGCTACGCTTGCCGCGGTTGGTCTGTGGATGGGTGGCCATCTTTACATACCGTGACCCCTCCGTGCCTCGGAAAGCACTTTAAGCCGTTGGTCCCGGCTGTCATTCGTGGATCTTTGACAGCCGTTACAGGTAGTCAGAAGCCCGATAGTCTGAAACCCATGTCTTACCAAGAGGTATCGTATTACCCAGAAACTGGGTTGTGGAGGTCAGATAGGCAGTCGCTCCATGTAAAATATTGGTATTTAGCTGCATCCGGTTAGACTGGAAGCCGACCCCAACATAGTTGGAAAAAGGCTAGAGAGATGATGAGTATCTGTCTAGTTTTTAAGTTACTGCGTCATTGCATCGCTATTAAAATTAAATCGGCAACTTTTGACAACTTCTCTACAGAAGTTGTCAAAAGTTGCCGATTTAATTTTCAAAAGTACCTGCGTACTTTTAAGTTCCACAAATATTGGTGTAACACACTTTTATCTTAATATTTCTATGCCAAATAACGTCATAACCCGACAATAATTACACGTTGATATTACAAAACGCTCAATCTTTTCTAAATTAGGAGTATTTTTACGTTTACGAAATATTGCGGTAAATAAAATAAGACTGGTTAGTGGGAATCTGGCAGAACAATGCGAGAGCTACTTCGTAATGATTAAGTAATTCGAGGTCTTTTAGAGCCTGTGACCTTTCACAATTAATCTTTCTATGTTAAATTACTAACTATACAAATAAATACAAAAACAAAACTGGAAGTGCTCGTCCGCATCGCTGTCATCCGGGCACGTGTCCAGAAAGATACTTTTCTATTCGGTCGAAACGAAAATTAAAATAAATTCTCATAAAAAGTAATTATAAATACTACTGTTACTGTTAGCCTGCATCATCCCCCTGCTAATTAATGGCCTCTCTCCATGACTTCCAGCTCTTTCGATCCAGAAAACATAAAAAAAGAAGGAGAAGATGAATATAGAGATACTCGTAAATTCATAAAAAGAACAGAAAAACTTTTTTTTTTTACTTTGCCTCTCTTGTTTCTTTGCTAGGCAAAGGTATCTCTCCCCATACTTTTACAATTTTCTTTGAAAAACATCTTGCTGTAAATATTGTCGTCATCATCATTTCAGCCGAAAGACGTCCACTGCTGGACATAGGCCTCCCCCAAGCACCTCCACTTCGACCGGTTCTGTGCTTCTCGCATCAAACGGGTTGTTCATCATTTTATGATATCTAAGTAAGAAACCGAAAATCTTCTTCGACTGTCTTACCTTCGATTGCAGAACTTTGTTTTTCTTTTAACAGACTACAAAGATATGTCTTTTTCACCCTATAACAAACAAGATTTCATCTTAAGTCTCCAACCTTCTTACATTTTAAGTTCTTACAAATTGTTCTTGGCACATAATAAAAACAGCATCACGTAGTTTTGGGATTTGAAAAACGAACAATGCATCGAAAATCCGGACACTATCATGTCATTGTCTGCGACCTCAGTTAAGAGTGGGGTTCATCTGATGGCGGGATAAGATAACCTGGCTTTTATTTTTACGAAGATGAAAGTGCGTTCTGTTTTGTTTTGTGTGCGTTGTTATAACACCAATTGTTTACTATGTACGCACGACTACACATCAAGCTATACATAACCAGTATAAGCTGACTTCTGATTGTACGAAAAACTTATACAATGCAAGGTCAGCTAAAACTGGAAATGTATAGCTTGATGTGTCGCCGTGTGTACGTAAGTCAGCATAAAAATGTCGTACCTACTTACTCCAAAGAGTCAAAATATTTTCCATCTGATAGTATTATACATAGAAATGTAAAAAAACAGATTATTTTATATTATATAAAATATTTTTATCCATTCACAAGAATGTAACAATTAATATTATTATAACAATCGCAACTTAATAGTAAATACTGGCAATTAGCGACGAAGAGTAAATTACTTTGTCATTGCGTAGTTTGTAATCAGATGGTTACTAGTTTTAACCGGATTCCGCCACATTCTAGATGAATGAATCGTCACGTGCTTACCGATTATCTCAGATAACTGGCAAAAAGCCCAGAAAACATACGTGATGGATTACGACTTCGCATCAAAACAATTTCTTTATGACGTCTAGAACGTAGATCAATCACCTATTAAAAGTTCACAACTTTGAGAGTTGTTAACTTTTAAGAGGTGACATAACAAAAGAATGCATGAACTTGATCAAACGAATTAACTTTTTAGGGGATCAGTTTTTTCAAACTGCTAGGCCATCTTCGTGAGCAATATAATATACAGTGCTCACAAAAAAAACTTTGTCATTATCTCCGCTGCAACTGGCACCCCAACCTTACGATTGTTCGCTGTTTCCCACGGCCGAGTTGGTCAGTGTGGACGAAGGTCGTCCGACCTTGGATTTTTGTCTGCAGTCGGGATGTAGCTCACTATGTGATTTGGGGGTACTTATTCGTATTGTTGGAGAACCTGTTTTGTAGTCAAGCTAGCGTGTGAAACTTGATTGCAAGGAAGTTCGTTTTGTGTTATTTATTATGTTTAACATGTTACGTTTGTGTGTAAACACACACATACGTAACATGGCGTGGGTCCTTGACAAGCTTGATACAATAAGTGAAAAATAATTTGGAACTTTGACTTACAAGTTTGTGCTATTTCACCAAAGTGGACTTAACTAGATTTTATTTCGATTATGCTTACGGGTTAGACAAATCAGCTTACGCTTCGAGCTGTCAAAAACAATGCACTTTGATGTGATTTTGACAGATCGAAGTCTTGTGTTTCTTTCTTACCCTAAGCCTGGCCAAAATAAAGTTTAGTAGTTATACCTGTAGCTTTGAAATAGATGATACCACTAGTTTTTCTTAAGCCGACTAAGTTTTTAGCCAATGCTCTTCTCCATTCCTAACGCGTGCACAAGAGCCGACTGCCATAATTAGATGTAAAACATACATAAAACGAAATATTGCACTATAATCAGCCATTTTTATTCCGCACAACTAGTTCTGCTAGCTAATGGAGCGAGTATTGCAAAAAATCTAGATTAAAATCCGCCATTGTATTACGCTAGAGATTGCGCACGAGTTTGTCCGTGAAATTGCTCTGACGCACCAGGTTTTATTGCGAATTGAAAAATATTATGATTGCGGGTTAGGTAAATAACTTATGTAATGTAATTAGCCTTTCTTTTGTGGTTATACTGTAAGATGCTAATGATTTCTTTGGATTTAAAAGTTCCGATTTGTTTTTGGAAGTGATTGAGAAAGTGTTAACAAAACGTTAATTACTCATATTTAATTAATGAAAGAAGTATTTAGGTAGAAAAGAAAAGGAAGATATTTTTTTTATCCTGCACAAATAAGACGCACGTTGCAGATAAAAAAAAACAACATGTCAAATCAGTAAAAAAAGCACAAGTTGAGAAATGTATGTACACGTGCTGGTTTTTCCTTTTCAATGTATTGATAGTAATGTAGACTGTGAAATTGCGGCAGATTAAATAGTTTTCCAAGTATTTAGTTGTATTACAAGGTCAGCTTGGCAGTCGGTCGATAACCTCACATCTCAGACGCGGCTTAGAAAAAAAACACGTCGTCTAATACGACAAATAAGTGGATTAGAATTTGTCGTAGTTTTAAGAACCATTTTCTTTCTGCTCCTCGGAAAGCACCATAAGCAGTTGGTCCCGGCTTTCATACGTAGATCTTTGAGTCTTTGCGTATGGCAGAAGCCTGAAAGTCTGACAACCAGTCTTGCCAAGAAGTGTCGTGTTTCCTGGTACAGATGTTCTATGTCACGAAGTCCGTTTGGCTATGAATGTTGTCAAGCGTGCACATGCACATTGTGATCAACAGAGACTCAACAATGGGTGAAGTAAAACGGTACACATTCGCGGAAATAGCCTCATGCGACGGCAGCAAGGGGCAGCCGCTGTGGGAGCGCGCTTGTCGGGATACGTCACTACTACAATCAAAGCCGAACGGACTTCGTGAAAGAGAATATCTGTAACTGGGTTGTGTACGTCAGATAGGCAGTTGCTCTGTAAAATGCTGGTATTTAGCTGTACCTAGTCTGGCAGGTGACCTCAACATAGTTGGGAAAAATTTAGACCGATAATGAAATTCCTAAGTCCCTTTTCAGATTGATGTGGCGCCAAAATCATCGGTTTTTAGCTATAGCGATATTTAAGGCGATGCATTCCCCTTACCGACTTCGTCGAATTGTATCGATTACAAATCATTTCGATTTCTACCTTAAAGGTACCTACATATGGTGGTGTAAGGTGGTATGGTAACCTTCCGTTGACTCAAGTCAACTTTAACGATTAAAATTTGATACGAATACAATTATTCGTAATTGCAATCGATACGATTCTTCGGTGTCGTTACAATCATTAAATAAATCGAAAGAAATTAAGCGGGACCGTTAAGTCTTGTCAATTTTGCCCAATCAAAAACAAGTTTTCACTTATATCATAAATAAATACTAGCTTCTGCCCGCGACTTCGCGTGAAATTTCTTGTTCCATCGCGTTGCATCGCGTTGCCCGTCCGCACCTTTACTTCGTATTTTCTTAGCGTTCTTTCTGACTTGTTTTCATTTTGCTCGGTTCCTAAGGCTCTAGACAGACGGACTGCATTTCAACTGCAATCCAACTGCGCAGTTCGGATGCAGTTTGAATGCAGTTGACACGACTGCAACAGAACTGCAAACCAACCGTGCAGTCCGATTGCAGTCGGTGTGCAGTTCATGCTAGTACTAGTCATGTGAACTGCACACCGACTGCAATCGGATTGCAGTCGGTGTGCAGTTCATGCTAGTACTAGTCATGTGAACTGCACACCGACTGCAATCGGACTGCACGGTTGGTTTGCAGTTCTGTTGCAGTCGTGTCAACTGCATTCAAACTGCATCCGAACTGCAAATTTGCAGTTGGATTGCAGTTGAAATGCAGTCCGTCTGTCTAGAGCCTTAGAATGATAGTCTTTCTCAAGAATTGGGCTATCAAGTGCAAGCAGATTTTTTTCAATTCCGAGCGGTAGTTTCAGAGTTTAGCGCGTTCAAACAAACACACCAAAAAAGAAACCAACAAACTCTTCAGCTTTGTTATTAAATATAGATTTTTTTTTACCAATAAACTTTAAACTGCGCAGTACCTATATAAATACTTATGTAGTACCTTTATAATCTGTATATACCTAAATGATTTGCGGTTCTGAGATGACAAATTAACGCTTCTCGGCTTTATGAAGGTCGGCTGCGATTCGAGATTAATTCGATTGAGGTTGAGTTCTTGATTTATTTAAGAGTCATTTCGTTTATCTTGATGACGTGTTAAAGCTCCTGCAAACAGACGCGACGCGCGTCGCGAATCGCGCGCGTCACAAAGGCACCGCTCGTTGCGCGACTTGCAGTGCCTTTGTGTCGCGCGCGACTTTATCGCGTGTCGCGCCTGTTTGAAGGAGCCTTACAAGGGAGGTGGGATTTTACCGACTTAAAAATAACGGAGTCTCAGTTTGACATGTATGAATCTACGAGTATGTTTGTGATTATCTAGAGAACCTTTGTTCATATTATCATGGGGTTACACTATTTAAATTTTAAATAAAAATGAACATTAAAAATATAGCATGAAAAGTTATAACGAGTGAAAATTATATTTTATTGTAGCGAAAGTGATTATTTTTCAAACGCGAGCTTTATTTCCAATGTTCTATATGATTATTTAATAAACCCTTTTAAATAAATACTTTTAATATTCTGTAACGTATTAAGTTTTACATAAAAGTTATGTTTTATTATTTTACGCCCGTGACACTGCTAGGTTCAGAAATAAAATAATAAATCTTCACCAAATAAAATACTTATGCATGTTTTTATTATTCAAGTTTTTTGTATAATCAATACCTGCCGGTTATTTATGTAACACAACTATACTTAATGGTTGGCGTTATCTCAAATCTTTTTAAATATCTCATAGTTTGTTATTTAATTCTTATTAGTCATGTATTTACCTAGAAGCATTTAACATTAAAAATGTTCCCGCCTACTTTCTTAATAGGTCATTAACTTAAGTTATTAGTTTATTAATGTGAGAACACAGACAGACAAATCATTAAGTGTATACCAAAAAGACATTAATGGCTGCTGTCGGAGCATAGACACACTTGACTTCAACAAATGAGGTTGTTCACCAAAGTTTTTAATAGGTACTTATTTCGTTGCACAGCCAGATTACTTTTTGTTCAAGGTCGCCCAAATTACCTAAATCCTCGTTCTCATGGTAAATAGTATCATTAAAGCACCTCCTAAAGAACGTGTGAGTCATTATTTGTATGTGGTAACACAGACCTCGTGCAACGAATGTAAATTATCTATTCCTTTTGTTTCCACAGGCTGTTTCCAGTTATATTTACACAAATGTGTAAGAAGTTTTGTGTGAAAAACCGAATACAAGTGAATCATACTTTACTGACAACGTATCCGAATGGATTTTAATGTTAAAACGTAACCAAGCATTCCAAATTAAAAAAAAAAACTAACGTTTAATTTAGTGTTGCCATATTAACATAAACAAGCTTTTTATACTCGATATAAGGCAGACATTTAAGTGAGTAATAACAGAAAAAAAATCGTGTCAAGATCAATAAGTGTGTGTCAAGGGGTTTCTGCAACTTTCCTTTTGTAGAACAAGCGAACTGGATGACATCGAACGTGATAAAATAGTGGTGAATCGTTTAAATACGACCTCTGTTACCTTACACGGGCTTATTGTGAATGGATTTTGGCGAATCCTTTCATAATAACTCGCGAAGCGGCAGTGCTCGGACCCTAATCACCAAAAAAGAAGTGCTCACTAAAATAATAATCTCAAACAAGCAAATAACAGTGGAACATAACCTTAAATAAAAACAAGTGAAGTTCAAAATTCGAATTATGAAAAGTGTGTGTGCGTGAAAATGTCAACACAAGCGTATTACAAGGAGCGACTGGGTTTCGACCCTCAAGAAGCGATCCAAGATGGCGTCAACGGCGGCGGGGCCTATTACGAAGGCCCTCACCCATCGAAACGGCACAGGGGTGAACATTCGGAGGCCCATGATCAAGTTTACGAGGAAAACTTGACCAAATTCAAAGGTACAACATGCTGGGGGTTCTTTATTCAGCAGTCAGGTTCGTGGTGGTGGGATATAGAGAATGCGCGTGTCGCGTGTGTGTATAACTGGATGAAAGGCTCCTTAATAATATCTGAACTGAGTTTAAAACTTTTTTTCTCTATATTCTGTTATAGGGGAAAAAGGCTTTTAATGAAGATTTGATTAGCGGTTTGATTCTGCAAAAATCGCATCGTGAAAACTTATGTGAAGTGAGCTGTCATCTTGTCAATCCCAAAAGCATCAGGTGGAATGACAGCTCACTTCACCTTAGTTTTCTCGGTGAGATTTTTACAGATTAGACCGGCTGATATTGCCCCTACTAAAAACTCTTGACTTGACTAGTGTTGTTTTGGAATGTTTGTTATTAAAAAACACTGGTTTGTTTTGATGCAACGGCCATGTTTTAACATTCTTCGCGCGTTCTGTTTAGCTGTCTAGGGTTGCCATCCTTCCGCAAATACGCACACTGGTAAAATAAGCGAATTTCAAAAATGGAAGTTGGATGTTTTTATAGTTTATCAACGTGTGGAAGTTTTATGACACCTATGAGTGAGAGAACTTCTATATTTGAAATTCAAAAGTGTTCTCGAACTCTTACAAGTAGCCCTAAATTAAACATTATTAGGTTGGAAGTTAAGCTAAAGCTAATAACGAGATTGGTGAAATTTGGGTCCTTACTACAGGTACACCTCTACCTAACCCTTTGGGAAATACAGGCGTGATGTTATGTTAGTTAAACTTATTTTTCTGGAAACTTTAATTTAATTTTCATCTTTGACCTTTCAAAGTCAGCTGTTGCTTTACTAAGGTTGTATTTTATGCCTGTTTTAAAAAACGAATTCAAGTTCGTGAAAACTAGTTTTTTATAATTCTTATTTGTTGTTGTGTTGCCTTGTTAATTAAAATTCAAATGAGTTAACGACTTTTTAGATTTATAGTTTAAATTGTAAAGTTTTTACTAATCATATTTGTGTTGTTTTGGCATGTCTGTTCGTAAATCTAAGGCTCCTGCAAACAGGCGCGACGCGCGATATAATCGCGCGCGACACAAAGGCACCGCTCGTTGTGCGACTTGCACAATGAATGTTGTTGAACTGTTAAAATGAAAGCTATTGCGACTGATAGTGTGTTACGCAATTTGGGCAGCCGTTATTTTTATTTTATTTTATTTGGGTTATTGTGTGACAGCGCTTTTTTAGCAAACCAAGGCTTTATTTAGGTTTTCAGTTAAAAGCAGCCGAATACAGCCGTTTAAAAATTGAATTATAATTACAGAGATTTAGCACTTCAGCATCAAATGTTTAGATTACAGCACATCACCAACATCTTACGCATCGTTGCGTTTGAAGAATCTTTGAAGGAGGTTCAGTTTCTGCAGACGTTTACTTCATGAATACAATTATGTTGTTATTATGTATCTCAAAATTCACATTCACTTTCATGAAATACTTTCTTTAAAGATGTTAAGTTACCAGAGGGGCAAATCCCGGAATTTTATGAAAATGTCAAAAATACCAATTTAACATTTCTAAGAAAAAAAAAAACAAAAAAAAATAAAAAGAAAAAAAAAATAAAAAAATATTTAACAAGTTTTTGGAGTTTTTTGGCGGGATTTCTTCGAGTGAAGTCTAGTTGGCTGTTTTAATTATTCGCAAATTGATTCCTAGTGGATATTGTGATGTAAAATTGGTGTAGTTTTGTATCTCAAGTGTCTGCGCAACTGGACAATATGTGGAATCATTGAAACAGACGCGATCCCGGTAAAATGGAGCTGAGAATTTTTTTGTAGTTTTGGCTACCTCAGCGAAGTTTACCGGGAAACTTGATTCGATACATTTGCTGCCAAATACTCCTAATACATTAGAATGTGTACACCCATATTCTAATGTCATGTTAGACTCAAAAAAAAAATAGTAACTGATGACTAGGCAGCATGGTCTCAGACCTTAGCCTTTAAAAAAAAAAATTAACAAGTTTTTGACATTGATTGTCGCTGAGATGAAATTGTGGCTAGATTTTGAACCTTTTTAATGACGGGAATTCTACTTCAAATTCGGTGACTTCTGCTGCATGTAAACTTCAATTAAACGTTCGACCCATTCTGGAGTTTAGTTTCGTAAAATCTTTCCAAAGTGCAACTTTTCATCCTCTTCATGATAAATATCTTCTAAATTACTTGTTTCTTCAGTGGTTTAGGCTGTGCAACAGCCAGTCCAGTCCAACCAGCCTAGCCCAGGCCAGCCTAGCCCAGGCCAGCCTAGTCCAACAGCCAGTAATTTAGCTACGGAATCATTCAAACGTTTTAAAGATTTATTTACCACTAGCTTCTGCCCCCGACTTCGTTCGCGTGAAATTTCTTGTTACTCCGACCCATCACGTCGCATCGCATCGCCTGCCCGCGCTATTACTTCGTTTTTGCTTAGCGTTCTTTCTGACTATTTTTCTTTTTGCTCGGCTCCTAAAGGTCATAGCGTAATGTTAAATAGCCTATAGCCTTCCTCAAGAATTGGGCTATCAAATGCAAAAAGAATTTTTCAAATCCGACTAGTAGTTCCAGAGATTAGCGCGTTCAAAAAAACAAACAAACAAACTCTTCAGCTTTATAATATTACTAGCGACCCGCCCCGGCTTCGCACGGAAACATTATTATTATTATACATATAAACCTTCCTCTTGAATCACTCTATCTAGTAAAAAAAACCGCATCAAAATCCGTTGCGCAGTTTCAAAGATTTAAGCATACAAAGGGACATAGGGACAGAGAAAGCGACTTTGTTTTATACTATGTAGTGAAGTCTAGATATATTACGCCGAATCCACATTCACTTTCAGACTCTCGCCTCTTCAACAATATAATGTTATTCAAGAAAACGTAGTCATAATACTTGACATAAGTAATTGTCGGTGACTGTGGCATTCCCACCCACGACCATTTCGTAAACCACTGACTCATTGGGACCTAACATTTGAAAGTCTCGCAGTCAAACTGTATAAATGAAACTCTTGAATACCTTCTCATTATTACGTCACTTGGCTTTAAATTGGTGGCTGATTCCAGTATTACACAGTAGGGAAAGACCAGATTTTTTTCAACCATAACATGTATCTTGATAGCCTTGATATCACTTAATTAACCAATCAACTCAGTCTATCACAATCCATTGCGGGACATAGGCCTCTCCCAAGTTGCGCTACAACGCCCTGTCCTCCGCCTTCCGGGGACGTCCCACAGTACTCTCAACTTCAGGACTCCTCCGCTCCTCCGGCCATCGGTCCTTCGACAAAAACGGCCAGCCCACTGCCACTTCAGCTTACTTACTCCTGATAGCTTTCTGGCAGCGGCATCTACAACGCCACATGCGAACTACGCATCACACTGACGTCACGCAAAAATCCTGCATCGCGCAAGCAAAGTTCGACGCGCGACAGTAATCGTCGGGCAGCAGCCCACCAGACAAAACTCCCGTCTGTTCGGAGGATGCTCCCTTTTCTATGGAGGACGAGGAACTTTAGCCGTTTCTCATACCTCTATAGCTTGATCATCATCACCATTCTCCTGTCCTTATATTTATTTGGGGTCGGCGCAAAATTCTTTTTCTTCCATACTTCTCTATTAGGCGTCATCTCTGTAGCCACACCCTTTCTAACATATCATCATTCACACAGACCATCCATAGTTTCTTTGGTCTTCCCCTACTCCTATAGCCATCGACATCCATACTCAAAACTCTCCTCACGACATTTTCCTTATTTCTCCGTACGTAACACATGCCCATATCATGACAACTGATTTCCACACAAGTTCACCTTCACCTCCACCTCTATAGCTCGATTTCACTGATATTTAGCAAGTTTACCCTGTCTTCGTAAGTCTATCGGAAACTACCTGGCATCCCCGTGGTTGACAACAATATAATAATAGGTACTTTCTTCGAAAACTACTTTTCCTGGGTACATCTTGTTTCTCTAGCTTATTTCGGAATGCCGTATTTCGTCTTTTTTAGAGGGTTGTAAGTCCAATAGTGTAACCCAATTATCGACAGACTCAATTATTTGAATGAATTAGAGGATTAAACTATTAAAGTGTTTGGGTTCTCTAATTCTTGAACCTTTTAAAGAAGTTTCCTTTAAGTAGCTTAGTCTGTAAGCTAATTAATTAATATTGGTGTAGCTACAATCGTAAAATTCAATGAACCGTTAATCTTCTACTTCATTGTTATGTAAGTCTTAGGCTGAGATCTGTAAACGTTACTTAGCTTTTGCTTCGACTTATACATAGCTTCTACCTTGCAGTTGTTTTTTGACAGTTGTGCGAGTCACAGGAATAACGCTCGGCCTAAGCACGCGTTTAGTAACGTTTATAGATCTCGGCCTAAGGCATGCCTCTACGTTCATATCACCCTATTGAATAACTATTTCGAATATCAATCAATAGGGCTTAAATTATTTGGGAAGTGGATGTCTAAAATGAAAATGTTGCAACTATAATTTACAGTATTTATTGACAAAAAAATATCAGCACCAAAATCAGGTACAAGAAAACCGTTATCAGGAGATATTTCTCCTTGATCCACCAGTAACAGTTATCTTATCGCCATGTGTACTAAACAAAGATATATCGTAACGTATTATGTACTGGTTATTTACCGGTTCATTAACGTTGAGATTGTGGTTACGGTAAACTATGTTTTCTTAATGGGTCGAGGATTCTATGAAGTTTTGTTTGTTGGTATAGATTTTTTTATAGTTATGAATATCTGAGGGTTTAGCGCAGTGCCAGTCTTTGTGGCGATTCTTGTAGTTGCCTATATATATATATATGTCGCAGCCAACTGGTTAAATCAGCCCTGGCTTTTGGAAGTAGTGCTCGCCTCACTTCGCTCTCTCGGCTCACACGTGGTTGATAACGTAACCCATTTGGTCGGGGTGCCCTGGCTTAGTTGCTGCGACCAATTCGGCTCGCGCGTGATTGGTTACAGACTTCCAACCTAAACTATAATTAAATATCATTCAGGCCGTTAGTTGAACGGCCGCCGCTGTTAAGTTAAAAGACTAGGCGGTTAACTAAACGGCTAATTAAACCAGTTGGCTGCGACATATACATATGTATATAGCCATCAACTTATCATTCGCACGTAGCTGCGTCACAGATGACTTACCAATTGAATTTCGACAAACCGTAAATACGACAAGATTTTATTTCGACAATATGGAACTCCGACACTTCTTCATTTTGAAGATCTAAGACGAGGACAGACAAAACATAAAAAATCCGATTACAATAAAAAGCTTAATGAAATAAATAGGTCATCAATATTGATTAGTCGGTTTCCATTGAAGAAAGTTATCTATAATATGTATTTGGTCTAAGTAGCGGCCGCGCTTATGTTATACATAGAATAAACATACGTACCTAACATATCTGCATATATGGTAACATAAGACATACATTAGGTATGGAATGTGATAACCTTACCTAATACAAGTTGTCTTATGTACATGATTACCTGGCTTAGGTAATGTTTGCCTGACCCTCGCCTACAAACAGTGGCTTCCCTTCAATGGATTAACCAATGGTTGTGTTTACATTGGAAAATAGCAGTTCGTTCATTCATATGACGATTTTTTTGGATTTGTTCTTTTCCAAGTCGTAGAAGCGATTCAATTTCAAAATTGAATACTAAAATTGGCAGTTAACTTTGAAGTCGACTGTATTTTTTTTTTCGTTTCTACTCATAAAACGACTATGACTGAATTTCTAATTATTATAATCTGTGTTCGCAAGTTCGCAACCCGCGTGGAAGATTGCAACCTTCCAGGCCTGTGTGGAAGATTGCAACCTTCCAGGCCTGTGTGGGCCCAGTAGTGGGAACATCTGACTATGCTATACTCTGTGTCAATCTAATGGAAGTACATAATTTTTTGTAAACAGTATGTTTTTTTTATGTTAAAAATTTGTCCACGATCATCTACGAATTGTCACGGTCGCAGGTCGAGTGGCATTCATATGCGATATACTTGCACGAAACGATGCACTTGCATTCATTCCATTCGTCAACAATGTTCAAATGTCTGCTGCCTTCATCAATATATCCACTCAGCACACTTCAACCCTCTCAAATCTTCTCATTATTGGGGCTACTTCATCTTCTTTCTTTCACATTTACTACATATATATATTATCTATTCAATTTTTTTTGCGATCTTCAAATGTTTGGCCTTCACAGGGTTATCGGTCTACCTTGGGCTAGGAGTTCTAACGCTACGTCTTACGGTAGGTACGCGGTCGCCACTCCAGAACCTTTCGTCCCCAACGGCCAACTGTTCTGCGAGCAATGTGCCCTGCCCACTGACACTTACAGGTCATAGCACACGTATCAAATCGGAAAAGGATGGGCACCGTAACGCCTTTCGTCTCGCCGTCAAACAGGCGTCAACCCTTACGTCAACCTAACGTAAGCACGTAACCAAAGCGGATGAGAGGGCTTCGATACGTCGACTCGGCTACGGCTAGGCGACGCCGCGCTTACGGCTCGCCGACCGCTGGTGGATGGTGCAGCAGGCAGGCCGGAGGGGTTAGAGAGGCAAGGGTGGACGATGAGACGTAAGCGCAGGGACAACGAGCCGTAAGTGCTGGAACACGAGTCGTAACGCACCGCACCGCGGTTCGTGAGCTTGTCCCGAGGCGAGGCGATTACGTTACGATTCCGATTAATGTGCTGCTCGAGTTGATACGGTGCCGTTCCCTTTCTGGTTTGGTACGTGTGCTGTGACATTAAATTTGGCAATTCTTAGGGTTATGCTGGTCCCCATTTACCTCATCTTAAAAATAAACGCATCATCATTAATATATTAAATTATGGTTGATGCAATCAAACCATCTGCATTATAAGGCCTTACACCAGCCTCAAAACTGATTGCATTGACCCCAAGACATTGGAACGAATCGGTTAATTAGTAACAATCAAGTGCCAATTGATATAGATAACGCTTATAAAATATAAAATGGCGTATGTTACCCTGAATCTGTGGTTCTATGGCAGTTTGTGGTGGGAGAAATTTTGATAACGGTATGGTATGGCAATTTTAATCAATGAAAATGTTTGTTTAACTTTAAATACTTGGAATTTATTGCTTCTTTCGACTTTTTCTGTCATGTTAAAGTTAGGGAGTCAGTATTTTGCACCCTAATTGCGTGACACACTGTCAAACTCAATTTGACTCATTTTGAAGGATATTGCTAATCCATTTCTTTATATGTTCATAAAATCTGTCCAACGACGTACATACATAACGCAATGTACCTATGTTGTTGAACTGACAAAATTAAAGCCATCGCTAATGATACTGTGTTACGCATAACTTTATTATTAACTAGCTTCTGCCCGCGACTTCGTCCGCGTGAAGTTTCTTGTTACTCCGACCCACCCCGTCGCATCGCATCGTCTGCCCGCGCTATTACTTCGTTTTTGCTTAGCATTCCTTCTGACTTTTTTTCTTTTTGCTCGGCTCCTAAAGGTCGTAGCGTGATGGTAAATAGTCTATAACCTTCCTCAAGAATTGGGCTATCAAATGCAAAAAGAATTTTTCAAATCCGACTGGTAGTTCCAGAGATTAGCGCGTTCAACCAAACAAACTCTTCAGCTTTATAATATTAGTTTTAGTATAGATCCGCAGGACTGACTGTCCAAGATATGCCCGACTTAAAAATCCATAATTCAAATGGTATCCGCTCCAGATACCTTCCTTGTGAGAAATACTCGGGTATTCCTTTCCGTGATAATTTGTCTTAGAAAGGAATTCCCATTTTTACCTGTCTCTTGCGACACGTCTTCTCTCTTTGA
This sequence comes from Luperina testacea, assembly GCA_927399505.1. NCBI lineage: Eukaryota > Metazoa > Arthropoda > Insecta > Lepidoptera > Noctuidae > Luperina > Luperina testacea. The sequence goes on along the minus strand of OV656777.1, from coordinate 4,465,564 downwards.
TCGTAGTTATTCTTGCTTAGTAACATAGCTTGTAAATGTATCATTATTATCCAACTCGTCCTAATTAAAAGATTCACTGTCCATAAAGTAGACACAATAGTTAAACAATCAACATGAATCATATATGATTCATGGGACAGGGAAACTGTTAATATTTCTGTCAGTCTGTCTCTCTCGAATACATCTATTAATGAATTCAGGATTTTACTAATAGCCAGAACTTTTCTAAAAGACTTCGCTACAACATTTTATGTGCTTCTTTCATGTTTTGCTATATGAATACCAAATGCCATCCGATTGCCGGTTTATATGACTTGTGTGGGATGCTGCCGTTAAAGGACGTTTTCGTAAATTTCATTTTATTTTAAAATCCAGTGGAATTAACAAATGGTGATGAGGTGTTATTACCGAAACTATGGAAGTGTAGACACATTTTACACCTACGTAAGTAACTTCAACACGAATAATTTCTATATACGTAGAGAGGCTTCACCGTTTATCTAGCGAAACGACTAATCCAAATGCTATTGAAATGTTCCTTGTTTAAACTGAATTGCTTATACTTAGCAATATTGGTGTCCTCGTCTTTCTGCCCTTTTTTTTTCAAGATGGGAAATCATCAAATGACCCCTCCCGCTCTGGGTGGAGCGGAAGGGAGTGTCAGACTCTTACTGACTAAAACCCACCCGTGTTCCTTTCTTCGCCCTTTATGTTCCGGGCCAGCGGTAACCCTTTCGGACAATCCCGCTGACCCGGCAGGCTTCGGCCCTGACGGGCCCCTTCGGTTGATGCTGACATCTCTTTGAGGCGCGCGTGGAACACGTACGCGCCGTCCGGCACGGGCCTGGTCCTGATCGGACGGTGAGCTACCCATTACTCTCCGCCCGCAGGCCCGCGCCTACGGTGGCCGGGAGTCGTCGCGCGGCTCCCGACGCCCGGAGCGTCTCCCGCGGCGGCTGGGACGGGAGGCTCTCTCCCTCAGCCGTCCCGCCGCCTCCTTCGCCAGCATGACTGCTACGCAGAAGGAGGCAGTCTTTTAATAAATTAACGGGACAGCGTACGGGGACAACGGGAAGTAATTTTAATTATTTTATTAAATTCCCTTTGTCCCCTTTAACGGGGACACGGATCACGGGGACAACGGGAATACATCCAGTCTTTCTGCTCTTGGGTACTCCAATTCGTTTAGGGAAAGCGCAACATGTTTGTCTTCTTCTATGTCCATTATCAACATCATTTTCCTGTCCTTATCCCAATTCATTTGGGGCGGCGCAACCTGTCTTTTCTTCCATAATTCTCTATTATTCATCGTTCTTCGTCATCTTGGTAGTAACACCCTTTCGAGCGATATCATCTTCTTCCATCTCTATTAGCGATGGCTAATAGATTTGATGGTCTTAGTTTTCTTCCCGGTCGTAATCTTCTTTCCCACATTAGGTCCATAGTTTATTTGCTTTGCTCTGCCTGTTCTGAGGCATATTTATAACATTTTTCTTATCTCCTCTTGTTCTTTATACACATATTATACAAAAAACATTATACAACCATTCCTTTGCATAATACAATGTTACATACTTTCATACATATTTATAGTTCAGGAGCTTACAAAGTATGCTTGATCTGATAAACGTTAGGTAGACTATTACTCAAGTCGGGGAGCTAGGCTTCGTAGACACAATTTATCAAGCTTTTATTTATTATGGCTACAATGTTGGAACTTTTATGAAAGTTGTTTAGTTAGATGTTTTACAAATTGTAAGTTATGAACGTAGGTTTACGTACCTGGATAGTTTTATCTGTTGAAATGGAAAGGAAAATAAATAATTTCATTACTTATTCTGGTTCTTGTGTTCTCTTCTTAAAATGTTAAACATTAACTAACTTCGGTGCATGGTTTTCTTTTATGTACGTGATTGTGGTTTATCTTTCTGTGCAATTTCGTAATAAGGGCTGGATTCAGAAGTTAGGGACCAGCATCTGAGAAACTAAAATCGTTATTTACTCAGTTAAATTAAAATCAATGCAGGTGTATGTATCATTTTGCCACATTGTTGCATCTTCATTCAAGAAACTGATAATTACTTCGTGCGCTTGCGTTCATTAATGAGCGCAGGCATTAAATTATTGTTTATTTTTCTTCACAAGACTCATTCCAACAAATAACAACATTATTATAACTTGAGCTAGGACTGTCGAGATTAGCAACTAGGTCAATGCAGTATACAATTTGCATTTCTCAAGGCGATAGAGAGTTTTCGACGTAAGCAATTGTCCGCCCACTGATAAGGCTTTGTATTATAAGGACTACCCACTGCACCTGTCAGTTTGCGCAACTTGACGTCCTAGTTTTCATGTTACCCTAGTGCTTGTTTTGTTAATCTGTTCGCTGATAAGCGGTGGATTACGGCCCACTCCCTCTCCTGGAGGAGGCCTGTGTCCCAACGGTGGCAACATTATAGGCTGATTTTGTTATGTATGTATGATAAACGGTTCATAATGATCTTTTTTGTGAGAACTGCCCACTACCGTAACTTGTGTAAGTTCAAGTGACCTATATTTTTGTGCCTCTCAAATCACACTGCTATTATAAAGGCGAAAGTTTGTCAGTGTGTGTTTATATGTTTGTTACTTCTTCACGCTCAAAACTGCTGGACCAATTTTGATAACACTTTGTATGGAGGTGGCTGACACCCTGGATTAACATATACACGAATCACGCGCGACGCAAAGGCACCGCTCGTTGCGCGACTTGCGGTGCCTTTGTGTCGTGCGCGATTTTATCGCGTATCGCGCCTGTTTGAAGGAGCCTTTACTAGTGATGACAAACGTTAAAGACACGATGACAGCAGTACTCGCGAACACATCTCCTAATTTTCAGTCCAAAATTTTACATAATAGATTAGAATACTCTTTATTATGTACACTATTTAAAATTACAGACATAAATATGTATATAAATTTTACAAAGGGTGACACAATGGTCTTATCGCTAGGAGCGATATTTTAAATACAAAGTTTGGATGGATTAAAAAGGGGAAGGAGAGACAAATACTGAAGGTAGTCTGTAGTGTACCATTTACATAAAATTATAAATACATACATATAGTATATTATACTAATCTAAATAAATGTATATACATATATATAATAGTATACGAAACAGGAGCAAATTTTCAGTTTCGATTTTATATTCCGATGAAGCAATGACGTAACTTGTCCAGCACCCCGTCGAATGCCCGCAACTAATGCGGAGTCGTGAAGCATGTTCAATTCAATCAACACGATTGGTGAGAGAGCGATGCACTTGCGTATACTTGTGCAATGCTGGACAATGGTGTATTTGCTCGTGAATGGACGTTGGCTTTTATTGGCCGTAAATCAGAGCGATCGCTGGAGTAATTGAATCTTTTCAGGTTTGTTAGGGTGTAAATTCTTTGCGGGCACACAACTGGGTGTGTCATTGGCTCCAAAGCAGTTACCTACTTCAATGCCCTTTTCTGTTCTTACATAAAGCGACGCGGTCTGTCCATTGCCGGTCCTTGCAGAAATAAAATGCTATAGTTTATTATTCTAGCATTTGTTGTTGTTTCTTACTTTGCATAAATAAATAGTAGCTCCGTGAGCGTGACACACAGGCAACGCACTGACTGAACTTGAAAGAAGCATAGACGAAAACAAAAAGTATTAAGAAATAATGTATTAACAAAATCGAACCCTTATTAATAAACGCGGAGAAAAGTTGTGCCAAACTTTAACCTCGTAAATCTATGGCTAATCTGAAGTTAAAGGCTCCTTCAAACAGGCGCGACACGCGATAAAATCGAGCGCGACATAAAGGCACCGCAAGTCGCGCAACGAACGGTGCCTTTGTGTCGCGCGCAACTATATCGCGCGTCGCGCCTGTTTGTAGGAGCCTTAATAATTGTTGCAACTGTAATAAGAGGGAAGTACCAAGATAATGTCTGGACTTTAAAAGTGACTGGTAGTTGTTTCGGCCTTTTTTTCAGACTAGTCAGATAGGAAACGCTGCCTTCATCTAGCTTATTTTTTTATAATATGCAAAAGTGTTTCCGATATCCTAATTACAGAATAAACAATTTCATTTCATAAGAGAGTGAACGGGTAGAGTGTCTCGAAAAATCCTTTTCTGAATTCCACGTAGACAAAGTCATGAACACAAGAACTAGCTTGTGTTAGCTTATAAATTCCTAAGCGTATGCAAGAGCAGATGTAACAATAATAAGTGTGAGTGCATCAGTAGCTTATCTAATGCATAGTGTAGGAGTGAACGAGGGAAATGGGTCGTTACTGACTGCAGGCAAAGAGCCAGCAACGCTGTGTTCAATTGTAATTTGAATCCCAACCTAATACATTGGTGTTCAAGGTTCAGCTTTATCCTCTTAAGAAACCTTTTGAACATCTATGTGGTTATTTTGTTCTGTTCTTTGAGATTATCAGTATTTTGCATTCAAGGCCGAAACTTCTTCTTATAATGGTGTAGCTTCTTGGGATAGGTTAGGTCTTTTGTTTTTCTCTTTCTGGAAATCGCGTTTGACTATCTATACCGTAGTGTTCGTAATTTTCAAAGGAATTTAAAGATGTCTGCCGCCTTTAATCTAGATCTTTAGAGAGTGACAGTGGATATTGATCGCTTTACGTCACTTGTACTTTATCTGGGATTATCCACTTGCATGGACAAGGTTGGCTGGTTGGCGTGGCTCTCAAGGTTGTGGCCAACGTGGTGATGAATTTGTAGAGGAATTCTGTTTGATCCCGTTTTCTTAGTTTTCTGGTTGCGGCTGGCTAAAATGTTGAGTGACTATTGTTATGAATGTTTACGTTTAGCTTTTTCATTTTATTGGGTCAAGGATATCAGGTGGAGAACCAGGTGATTTGCAACAATTAAAAAGCAGCCTTAGGTTATAGTATAAGATTTTATGGTAAATTGGATATTATGTTTCAGAGTAATGTTTATTTCAATTAGACTATTATTGCAACTATTTAAAAATTACTTTTTAAACTTTCTTATCAACAAAGTAGCAAGTCAATAAAAACGTTACTGCAATTATTCCCAAAAGAATGATTGGTATTGCAGGCGCCGGCGTCGAACTGCTTGGCATCACTCATCGTAACATAATTGCGCTCTCATTTGATAATTCTGTCAATTACGTTCGCGAAACTGCTAACAGAGACAGCACTCGATGCCGACACATGAGCTCTTGAGTATAAGTGTGAGAACTCTTTTGTAACCTGTTCCCCTGGTCCATCTTTGTAGAGATAAGGAGCTTTTTGCATATCGTCTTCTTTATATTCTTGGTCGACAAGACAATCAAGTAATTGAACTTTTAGATTGTTTTGACTCAGTAATTTTGACCTATTTATTCATTTGTATAAAGTGGATGCTACACCAATTCTTGTTACTTTATAGTCGCCTCGGTCCGTCCTAGTAGGTACCTATCACAAGGTTCATTAAATGAAAATATTTTAAATTATGATAAAATATGATCTTAATTGGGCCTAGCTAGATGCTATCCAAACATAAGATTTTGGTACCTATACATTTCCATTTACAACCCCAAGTTCCGCGTTTATGTTATCACTCAATCCGACTTGATTGATGAGGCATGTTTTGGACAAATCTCCGAAAACATCCAAAAACTTGTTTTAGGAAGTGACAAAAATATCACCATCAGCAGTTCACACTTCAATAAAAACATGCCAGCTATTTAATAAAGGTGTGTACTACATCATTAGGTGTGCGTTGAATAACATAGGTACATGTCAATCAATAAGCATGGTTAGCGCCAGTGTACAAAATATTGATGGTTATCTGTGTATACTAAACTTGCATACTTGGCATACTGTAGGAGCCGCTTTGTATTGTAGCTAGTTCACAAGCAGACACGCGTAACCTTATACGCTAACAGGATCTGCTGAAAGAATATCATAGTTTGGATTAGTAGGATTCTCCTAAAAACTTACAAAAAACAGTTTGCGATAAATGCTAGTTATGGTGTTCCTCTTCTCCCATTGTTCCTACTGTTCTAAATCTTGGTTACTTATTGACTATGCTCTTTCTGATGTTCTCGTTAGTTATTGTTTTAACCATATTTCCTGCAAATCTTACAATTTTAGTATCCTCATTGTCGTTCGAATCAATTGCAACCACTTGATCATTCTCTTTAACAACACATCGCACCATAATATTAGGTTCATCAAAACATAAATGACAGACAAATATCTGCAATCAATCTTTCTAATCTACATTCAACATAGTCTTTGTCATAGCTCAAGTCGACGACCATACTTGGGCGGCCTGACAGCCTGGTACGCTAAACATTTTAATGAACCATCGCCACGCTTAATTAAGATATCGCGAAGCTCTTCCGTCTCATTCGCTCCTGGTATGTTTAGATAATTTCCTGTTTTATATCTAGGCTCAATGTTGGTCTAGATTCTACGACTTAGCTTGTTGTTAGTTATTAAATGGAAATGGACTAGTTGGATACTTTTTGGTTTTCTTGTGTGTAACTATGTATTTTAAATTGTTTCTGTTTGTTGTTATAGTCTTGTTTATGGCACTAAAATTGGCCCTCCAGAAGTGTTAATTTTCTAATTCTAACATCGAAACTTTTTGTTTCAGTTTTTTAAACCGTTATGTTTCTATATCGATTCTTTGGTCATTGACGTTAGTTCGTCTTCTCTCAAAAATCTTTCGATAACTTACCTACCAGTTCCCATAAATTTTTCCTCATAAAAGATTGAATCTAATAACATTTTTATAACAATGGCAGAAAAAAAATCCTCTAACAAAAAACGCGTATCCCTATCCAATATCCAATCATTGTAAAAAGTGTAGATAGTTCCCATCCCATACATGAGTACTTCCGATCTAGAAATAATTTGGCAACCAGCCTTGCGCGCCAAAATAGTTCACGTATTAATAGACCACAAAGAATGTTATCTATCCAGCCCAAGTTCGTTGACCTGACAGAATTCGGCCGTGTTATATTGATAGACTAATAAAGAGTGCAATTTTAAATGGTGTTGATGATGGGTACTTGGAATTTTTATACAGCCAATGTTTAGAAATTGTTTAAAAATATTGTACTTGGTGGAATTTTTCACTTTTGTCATAGAGAAGTCATTGATCCTTCTCTTAAAAAATGACTGGATGTAATATTGAAAAAGTTCAACTGTTTAGTAAGCTGTCAATGTATAAAATGTCATATTAACCATCGGGTATTGTCCTAAAATATTTTTTTGTTGCAGAATGGAAATAAAAAAATTTAACAAAAAATTTATAATTTTTAATAATACATACTTTTTTATTCATAAATTAATTTTATTTTTATTTTCTTTTTTCCAGATGAACGTGACGCGATACAGAAGAAGACCTTCACAAAATGGGTCAACAAACATCTCAAAAAGGTAAACACAGCGTTTCTTTTATTATCTTTTTATTACTATCAACTGTCACAATTTGCTTATTGATTACAAAAACTTAATTACGTGGTTGAAAAATCGACTAATTGATTATAATCAAGTAGGTTTGACAAATTAATTTAGATTTAGTAACCGCAATTGTGCTTGATACGCGTTTTAAAAATCAATTGAGTTTATTTACAATTCGGCAATGAATTTGTATTTAAACTAACTAGACATTACCACCTCTGTCAGAAAGAGCAACGTCATGTAAGTGCATCAAACGTGAACCAAAACAACATACTGCGTACCATCACAAGTGCCCCGTGGTTCTCCAGAAATGACGACATCCACGAATATCTTGGCGTTCCCACTATTCAGACTGAAATTGAGAAATTCTAAAGAGAATATGCTGATCGGCAGTCGGTTCATTTAAATACCCTGGCCAATCCGTAACGGTGAGAAGGCTGAAATGAAAGGATGTGCTCTAAAAATGCAGTCGAGACACTGGTCTCTTCGCCTCAACGCCATATTCATTCAACCCATCTGCTTAATACTCTTTCGACTGATTGCCGATAAAAAATAAAAAAAAAGTTGTAGAAACAAGTGCAGAAGTTAGGTTTGACTTCATTCAAGGATACTTTTTGCTTATGAATCAAGTTCTTCTAACGTAATAGACAGATGTGCTGCTGGTGAGTTTGTTGCGCCACTTCTTTCTTGCTAGCTAAAGCACTAGAAAGTGCTGAAGGGCGGGCGTTGTAGGTAACTGTCTTATGTAATTTTGACGTTCGAAAAGAAAGGATATAATTTTGTTTAGGTCACTGATATTTCTATGAATCTTAGAATCTGTTAAGATAAGATAAGATATATTTATTTGCTCAAACATGTGTACACATACAAGAATATAAATGCATGCTGGATAACATAAAAAAGAAAGGATCAGTCATGTTTGCCACCTAGTATGGCGTGCAAATATTATGAATTATTAATTTGAAATTTTGAAGTCAAAAACATTAATTTTATGTGAATTAGTAAACAACAAAATAAATTATAAACATCAATATTAGAAAAATAGATAATAATGCATCAAAATTTATGTCAATATAAATTCTTCTGTCAGAAATTCATTAATATTATAGTAAGCTTTGTCAATAAGATATGATTTTAGTTGATTCCTCAAATGTAAATTATTTAGCTCCCTCCAACTTTTGGGTAACTTATTATAAATAATGGGAGCCATGCAAAAACACAACTGTTCACAAATAATTCTTTGAATTTCATAGTCCTTTCTAAGTATTACAGTATTTTTCGTTCTAGACAAGCCCTAATCAATTCTGCGCACGCTTGTAGAAAGACGAATCTTTTTACGTACAAACGTTACGTGCGCCAATCTTTTGTAACACGCTCTAGAACTTCCACGCAAAATAAGTAATCGATTTGGCGCCTCCACCACATAGGCAAAAAACAGTAGTGCAGTATGGTTTACACTTCATATAAAAAAGTGTTATTATGATACCAATGTTTCATAATCATCATCCTTATCAGGCGAAAGACTTCTATTTCTGGTCATAATATTCTACCATACCTAAATCACCACAAATCCATACTAATATTATAAATGCGAAAGTGTGTCTGTCTGTCTGTTACCGCTTCACGCTTAAACCGCTGAACCGATTTAAATGAAATTTTGTCTAGAGATAGTTTGAGTCCCGGGAAAGGACATAGGAGTTTTCATCCCGATATTCCCACCGAATCGAAACTTATGCGGGCGAAACCGCGCGGCGCTGCTAGTACGGTAATAATTAACACAATATCACGGCATGGAAAGGCTATTGACCACTTTATGCCACTGGCGACTTCCTTCTCATACAAGGTAGGACAGTCAAAAAAAAAAAAAAGTTAAAATTATATGGATTCATTATATTACAAAGTTATCCTGACTGTCACAGTCGCTGGATCGACAATTATTACATAACTAAAATCATAGTACAAGGTAGGAACGAGCATTTATCTACATGATTGCTTGATTAGCGATTTCAGAAGAATGTTAGTTCAGGTTTCCTGACGTGCTCCTTCATTGCCAGTCAGTGATGGAAGAGTGAAGCTAGTCATTGAGATGAATCTTGCGCGAGCCTTGGCCTTGAGACAAATTCCTGTCTGTGAAAATACGTCCCGTCTCGGGTCTCGCACTGGTTTCGTCTCAGTGATTTAAACCTTCAGAAAGTAAATGAGAATTTGAAAAAAATATAAAACTGTAATTCTTTTGTACAGACGCAAGCACATCAAGCTACCCGAAACTGTCAAATTTTCCCAATCAACTTTGAACCTTATGCTTTAGCGATAAAGTTGTAAATGTATTAAAGAAATTTGACAGATTGTAGTAACTTAATGTGCTGGCGTCTCTACATACTGTTATAGCGCCCTATTCACTTAGTAAATCCATCGTGTACTATAAATTGTCACTTTGGCGGAGGACAGACGTCAATATTCATTGGACGGTCGTGAGCCGCGTATAAACGGTCACGACTGTATAATGATCTGTGCCGTACTTGTACACGCACTTGATGTAGTTCTGTTGATGTGCGGTGACGTTGAGGTGTATAATGTATGACTGTAAAAAGTGCTTGAAAAAACCCCCATTAAATCAATGGGGGTTTTCGTCAAAATTTACGACACCAGTTGGCACCACTTTGACAAGAGGTCTTCCAATATAAAATATATGATGACGTTCATAATTCGATTCATTCATTCGTTCATCATTCAGTCATGACATGACTAAAGAAAATATAGGCTCTTTGACAGATGCCTGGACCTGTCGTGATAGTGCTGCCACCTAGCGAACGTCATTTCAGAATACCCTCATTGCAATAAATGCTTTGACTGTATGCGTGTCAATCGGAGATATAATGGTTGGGAGCCAACGGTTTAATGTCCCCGCACTTTTGAAAGAATATAAGCTCATCCAATGGGGGATTGTGGCCAAGTAATAATAGCCGCACGGGTCGATCGATCAGGTTAAGCTACGCTTGTCCGTGGTTTTGCGGTTGGTCCGTGGATGGGTGACCATCTTTACATACCAAGACCTCCGTGCCTCGGAAAACACATTAAGCCGTTGGTCCCGGCTGTCATTCTTCGATCTTTAACAGTCGATACGAGTCGTCAAAAGCCCGAAAGTCTGGCAACCAGACTTAGCAAGGGGCATCATATATAACCAAAGACTATATATTCTCTATGTATATAACCAAGTAACTGGGTTGTAGAGGTCAGATAGGCAGTCGCTCCATGTAAAATACTGGTATTCTGCTGCATTAGACTAAAATCCGACTCCAACTTAGTTGTTCCCTCCCCGTGACAAACATATCATTTGCGTTTCATAAATTTTCATTAAACTCATATCCGTGATCGGATCATCTGTTTAGTATAATCGAATGCGTTAATAGTTACGTGTGGCGCATGCTCATTTGGATCATCTATCAATCAACACTGGATATCGCAGTCCTTAGCTAGACGAAGGAACTCTTCCATATTGCACTATAGCTGGATTTCTCCGCCTTCTGCATCCTGTCCACGCGTCAGATGTCAATCATTTACAGCTTGCACTTTCAATAATGCAGTGATGTCTACTGCTTCTTTGGTCTAATGGTCGTGGCTGGCGAAAGTGAGGTCCTGGCTTATGTGAATAAATTCTCAATAACATTCCTTGTAGTGTGGAATAACAGCCCATAAATCGACCAACCAGCTAATTACAACTCCAGCAAGGACGGAACCGGTCCAAGTGGCGGTGCTTGAGGGACGCCTATGTCCGGCAGTGGACGTCTTTCAGCTGAAATGAATGAATAAGTTATTACAAAATTCTGCGTATAATGTTCCCGACTGCTGGTAAACAGGCCTCCTCTCTGTGAGAGGGAGTGGGCCGTAATCCACCACGCGAGCCCAGTCCGGGTTGCTAGATGTCACATGTCTTCGAATTTTTAGTTCTAGGACATGCCGGTTTCCTCACGACGTTTTCCTTCGCCGTTTTGAGAGCAGTGGTGATGAAATAATTTACACAAAGTAAAGCGCCTGTTAGGGTTCGAACCTACGACCTACAACTCGTAAGTCGCGACCGATACCACTGGGCCACCATTGCTCAGTAATAAGTTATTACCATCCTGTAACCACCTCACTTCTGAGCACAACCGCAAAAACCTATGAAGAAAGAACAAGCATTTATCACCACAATCGTCGTTTCATCGTTATTTACTTTCTCCGTAAACCACAATAACACAAGCTAATTTATACAAAATCCTTATAACATCGCAGAAATTCTCAAAAAAAAAAAATGATGCAACTTCTTTTACAAACGAAACATGCAAAATGTACCTCAAACATAATCCCACCAGTCGTTAACCTGCCCCAGAACAAAGGACCAACAGATCAAATAATGCATTCCTTTGTATGTCTGTCCGTTTGTCCGTCTGTAAACGAACAGGATGTTATTAGCAGACCTCCTTTATTTATTGATCAAACATATTCGTATTGCTTTTGGCGATTACTTCAAAGGGCTGGTTAAGGCGAAAGCGCCAGGGTAGCCCGCGAAATTCATTTTTTTTTAGGTTTTTTGTAATTTGCTGGTCAGTATTAAGTTGTAAGTTGATTAATATAATTATGATTCGCGGCCGTAACAAATATGTATTTACAGAATTATAATCATTAAAGTCATCAACACAACTCTCTAAGACCACGTAACCCCAAAGAATGACTATTTCATGAAATCTTGACATTTTGGGATTATACTAACCTAACAAGTTGTATTACTGATTCTAATGAATATGATTCTGTAAATACGTATTTTTTATTTTTTCGTAATTGAATTCCTAGTCGTATTTGAATAATCTCAGCATACTGCAGAAACTGTTCAGTAGAAGCGTTTAACTTTAAGCCAACTTCCAACTGGCCAATACATCTCGAGTTCTGAATTTATATCCTGTTGTGTTTGAAAATCGGTAAAGTGGCAATATTTGAGTTTAGAAGAAGTCAAAAAGTTGCTTTCAATCGCTCAGCGTAGGTTTCATATTCAAAACAGATGACCAACAATCTCACAAATACGACAATTTCACTATCGCAAGTGTGTTGGGCGCCTAATCCGGTGACTTTAGTGAAGTGAAGGGGCACGGTGGACATTTGCACACACCAAATAAGGCAATGCGCAAATGCCAGACCTGACCCCATAGAACGAGACCATTACGCGTTGGATATGTATGTGTGTTAAAGTAGATTAGTAAGTACATGTTGGAGATATGTAGCTAAGGTCGATTTCTGCCACTTTGTGTTCAGTTTTGAAATAAAAGCTAGCATTTCTGTTTCTACTACACAATTGGTTTGTGAGTGATGGTGTTATTAACAAGGTAATGCTGCCGTCTTAACTTCTGGTTAAGCTGAACTCCTGGGACTTATTGCTAAACCTTAAAGATTTTGCTGTATCTTCACTAGTGGCGCTTTCATCTTCAATCAAATTGAGTTATCCTTTCACATTCCCATATTGCAACAGTTTCGTCACTATCCTGACAAATCCTGAACTCCTGGTACATTTTAATCATGTGAGCACTTTGATGAAATGTCTTATTAAATTCTTATAGATTATTAATACCAGACATTCATCGGTTACGATTGCAGAATCATACAAGTCTTTTCGAACATCAAAAAAGTCGTGTATTCCTTCCACTTGCTCACCCCCACACCAGTTTCGTCATCCTCATTTCAACACATCCGTTGAAATTCGCGTTTATTGTCCATACATAATTAATTCTACCCAACTTGGTCTTGTTTATTTATCTGCCTTCGAGATACCATCAGCAATTTTAGCCGACGATAACATTTCGAACAAAGAGATTGTACTGTAGCAAGTGAGGAGTGACTCACAGTGGAACCTTGTGTGAAAGTGGTACAAAAAACTTTATACATTGATGTAATGATTATTTTTGATGTGAACGTGCTCCTTGTTTTAAGACTGTAGGACGTTTGGGTCAAAAAATTTCTGAACGGCGATATGGTTATTTTGAAAGACGATAAAATACATTATTAAGAGGAAATGCGGTCGGAGAGACTTTTAAAAAAGACTAAGTAAAAAGCCGTAATTCGAGGTTTGGCTCTCGACTATTTCCTCCTCCAATATTGGACCATTTAAAAGATATTTCATAAACTGAATAAGAAGGATGTATACTGTGTCCCCATGTTTTTCTTTTTTCATTAATAGTTGTCAAATTTGTACACTAGGCTTGTTGACAGCGGTTTATCGGAATTTTTTTAGGGTTCTAGTCCTTATAAAAATAATGTATCATCAAAATGGAAAACGGGGACATACAAGTAGTTAATATTTATTATTCTGTAAAAAATCATTGGTTTAAGGTCATTAACCAGAAAGAAAACAGGCGAGAGCGTTTCTATGAAGAAACGACCACCCGCATTTCCTCTTAACGTTTGGATATATAATGTAGGTTACAAAATAAGGATATTGTTTCATGCACTGAAGAATTCCTAGGGACATTTTCAAGTTATGATAGCATAAGAGGTCTAAGCTCAAGTTTTTGCTGCTTCAAATTATTTGCATTATTATAAACGTGCACTGGTGAACAAAGGTGCTCTTTCTTCAATCACTAGGCTTCAGGCTTCAGTCAGAGATCAAATAGATTCGATAAATGCCAAATCAAATAGTACCGCATTATCTCTATACTAAAGGCGAAAGTTTGCGAGTGTGTTTGTATGTTTGTTACTTCTTCACGCACAAACGGCTGGACCTATTTTGATAAAATCTGGTATGGAGGTAGCTGACACCCTGGATTGAAATATCGGGATAAAAAGTAACCTATGCCTAGCCTAGGCTATAGGTTACTTTTTATCCCGATATTTTCACGTGATCGAAACTTGCGGGTGAAACCGCGGGGCGTTGCTAGTATAAAACAAAGTCGCCTTTCGTGACCACTTAGTCATTCTTAAATACACATTGAATTCTGTCTGATACAGTTTTTACCATCATTTAGAGAATTTATTCCGGAAGGTTTGTGTCGAATTCATATTTCACTTTGATAAATCACAGAATTGTGACCGAATCTTGGCCAGGGCCTGTACAAAAGCACGTTGGGTTGATGATATCGTTAAAGTCTCCGGAGACACTTGGACGAGGGACGTACGGAACCAGGAAGTATGGCACAAAAAAGGGGAGGCGTGTATCGAGAAATGGATGATTTCATCGCTGAAATAATAATATATAATAATAATAATTATACTTTTTTCAGACCATGGTGTTCATTTTGTTAGTAACAATGTTCTTATAGACTAGTGTTAGTAATACTTAAAACTACCCACAACAAAATATGAAAGAAATAAACTGAAACAATCAGAAATGATGATGATGATGATGAAATCACAGAAATCTCAACGTTTTAACATTGCACCCCTGCAAGGCAGGGACAGGTTTCTAGTGAAATCTTAACCAATCTAAAACTACAACAATTACCCAACTCCAAGCTCTTTCCAACAACAAATCAGAATAATAGACCTTTGTCACTTTATACAACTAAGATGTTTACATACCATAGAGCGTTGAGTCCGCTGCGTTCCCCATAACAAAGCATGTTATCTATGACTCATCAAGCTGCTATGTTGCAACTGACCGCCTGACCTGGTGAATAAGACTTTAGTTACCGATAGTGGGAGATAAGGAGATCTTTAGGTAAATTATTTGCGACAACGCCTAGTTTAAATTTTAATCGGTAAGGTGTGAATGAAGTGGTTGTGTTGTTCTATCAAGCGGGCAAAACCTTGAAGTTTTGATGATGAATGTGGATGGTTATAATAAGACTAGGAGAAGACAAAAGAAAGGATTGTGTGAAAGATGATGTCGCTAGAAAGAGGATGAATAATGAAGTGACCGCTGATAGCAATGAATGGAACTAGACAACATGCTGCGGTGGCGGTGGACCATGATGAGACATCAAAAGGTTCTCTTATTTTATACGGTGTACTAATGAAGGCATTACCACGTTAATAACATTACCAACATTCACAAAAAAAAAACAATAAATTTAATTCTATATTTAAAGTTTAGCCTTCTACGGCCGGTCAGCGTCCCACGTGAAAAAAAAGCCGTGTAATTACAGACATGGCGAACGGTGACATAATCTTTCGTTTTGTGGGTGTTAAAATTTAAATTTATGATCGCTGACCAGTCATATTTGACATAAATCCATATCGGGTAAGATCCCTGTGAGAACGCCTACAAAAATTGCCAAAGTCTACCCACTTAAAAATCTGATAATCTCATGAGAAACCTTAAAAGATAACATATAACCTTTAAAGACTTTTGAAAGTTTCTGAAAACCTTATGCCAGATTTTTCGACTGTGATTCGACTGATTTCTTTCTCATTTCGAAATTGATGCTTGTTTTTAAAAGCTCGGTAACTCCATCTGTACCAAAAAAAAGTTCCTGCAAAATCTTCTTATTAATACACATATCTACTTGCTATTTTAGGACCTTTTTCCTTAAAAAAATCATGATGATGCATACCACCAGAGCATTAAAAATCCTTACACGGCGAAACACACAAAAACTGGAGTTCAATAACCTTTGCAGACTGTTTTCTTAGTGGTTTTCTCGATAGTCCATCTTATAAAACAAAGTTATCTGTCGCCAATAGATTAGAGGCAACTGATTCATCATCATCATCAGCCTATAATGTTCCCACTGCTGGGACACAGGCCTCCTCTCAGTGAGAGGGAGTGGGCCGTAATCCACCACGCGGGCCCAGTGCGGGTTGGTAGATGTCACATGTCTTCGAATTTTTGGTTCTAGGACATGCCGGTTTCCTCACGATGTTTTCCTTCACCGTTTTGTGAGCAGTGGTGATGAAATAATTTACACAAAGTAAAGCGCCTGTCTGGGTTCGAACCTACGACCTACAACTCGTAAGTCGCGGCCGTTACCACTTGGCCACCACTGCTCACTAGGCAACTGATTACTATCTTAGAAATAATAATCAGATAGTGCATCAGTGAAATGTTTCTGCAAAAAAAAAACTTTTTAACGTTACCGCTTATTTTTCTGCGTTGTAAGTCATAACTGCAGGAAACAAACAATTATATAAGTAGGAAATGCGTTTGCTCGTCATAATAACATCTCAATTGTGATAATTAAGATGCTTTTCTGCATTATCTTCATCATGACTTTTCATCTCAAGTTTGTTGAGGTCAGCTTTCAGGTTCACTAAAATTATGTGGTTGAACCCATAATTTTTTGGGTGTCTGCAATCCGAATTTGTTAATATCGAAATATGTAATTCCACTCCAAAGTTAGACTGCAGTGATTGGCAAATACGAGACGACTGCTTATGACAAATATCATGCAAATGTAGATGAACGCTTTTACATGCTCAACTCTACCGAGGCGGACAGAGGTCTCTGTGTGCTAAAAACAGTCATTAATCAAACATTTGATTACGAGAACGCTGCATTTGCAAACAATTTGCAGCTATAAGCAACTCAATCAAACAATCAAATTCCACCTACCTCAACATCATATGGTACTCATCTTTCTCCAACCATCCATCCATATTCAGTTAATCTCAACGATTAATTGAAGGCTATTAATCATCAAGCTGAGCTTCTAATCTTAAACATCATACATAACATAAATGGTAACAAACTAATGGAAGTATTAATCATGGGTAATGACTCACAGCAGTGCATTCCTTTTAGGAACATTTGTTTTATGTCCAGTCAATAAACAGTATGGGTCCACTCTAGCCTAATGTGGAGAGAGGATTTAATTTAAGACTAACAGATCATTTAGGTGAATGAACGAACGTGATATACATGAACAGTGAATAAATGATGAAATAAGGAAACTGACCGGAGAATGGAAGGGAAAAGTTTATTTTGTCGACCCTAAAAACAAGGACACATAAAAACACAGTACTAAGGCAGAAAACTAAACAAAATCCTTGAATTAAGTTCTGGTTTTGATCCATGAGAGAGACTCAACATGGTCAATGAAGTGGCGTGTTGGCATGGAAAAGTACCTATTAAAGTAGTTTACATAATTGATAGTAAATAGCCAATTATGATCTTAACAACCTCTATCGATCAATCGATCTAATCATCAGCATTATAATAAAAGATATCGAGCGGCAATTGTTTTTGATCATTTTATTGATATTTTTCATAGCGTTATTCAAACTTGTTATCAGGGCCTAATTTCACAAGTTTTGACCGGTTTTTTAGCTCTTATTATTGTAGCAAATCGAAGTCTAAAGAAGCTGTTGAACATGCAAATAATACCAACATTATGTCAGAACATCCAGCAAACACAGTCACCGACTTAATGAGTGTTGCAAATTCAATCTTGCACAGATTGTCTGTCTAGTAATTCGATGCTGAGATAGATAGAGATCTAGGCACTCAATTTATGCCTGTTAAGTGCTATTACAAAGATGCAACGTACAATATTAATACATCTGTCGAAGATTTAATCATGGCTGTTAGCTTAAGGGAAGTGGCACTTAGTTTGATCGATGATAATTTATTAATTAGATTGGCAAGTCATAATGAACAACGGCTAAGTAGGTGTTAAGTCATAATTAAAGCTAAAGAAGAACGTCTAAATATAAAAGTGAACTAAGGACACAATCAGACTGAAAGCGCAAATAATAATAAATATTTCAGTCTATAAATAAGATTCTCATAGGGACGCCTATAAAAATTTTTGAGCAAACAAATAATGATAGCCAGCTGATACAGAGATAGTGATAGTATAGATTATTATTTTTAAATACCGTCTAAAATCTGAAATACAAAACTTTTGCGCCGGGCTTGGGTTTTTTGTATGGGATTTGGGCCATCTCCTTTCAAGGACGATGTTATCCTAGGAAAAGGCTTCGAAGCCTTACCTAAAGATGTTACTCAAGTTCTAGATTTAAGAATTAAAAATGACCTCCACAAAGACTTCATCGATTCCATTATGATTGCGTTAACTAATAAATATAAATTACCCATCTACACAACTAATACTATTTATTCAGTCTCATTTTTAACGATATCAATTTAGATAGGAACATAAATAGAAACAATGAAACGCCCATTAAATTTGCCTTAACATTTTCTTATTGTGCAACCTCGTACAATTGATGTAATCGATTGGGTTTATTGACCGTGTTATTTTTTACTAAGACTCTATACTTGTACTCAGTATCTAAGCAAATTGTGACAGCAATTTTTACACTTGGCAAAATAATTTTGTATAAAGTTCTTTGGTCAAACCCAAAACCAATTTTCACTAATATAAAAGTCTATATGTTTGATTTTTCATCGCTTGTCATTTGGAAATGGAGCAGCACTGGAAATATCTCAAGGTCTGTAGTATACACAGCATTCGTTAGTTCGTCTGTTTTTGCTTAGGCTCCTTTAGATAAATTGCCATGTTTCATCGTAGATTGCTCCTATAAACTAAATTGTAGTTATATTTTTGGAAGTAAACACGTATTGGAATTTGGCAGTATATCTATTCAAGTATTTTACACAGCTTTACACTCTGTCATCTATTCTATCAACTCTGAACAGTTATGTTGACACTGTCGTGTCAAAGAACCCATCTACTTCTGTAGAACCATAAAAAAATTTAAGATGTATTAGGTCAGCAATATTTGCCGGAGACATCCAAATATGCAATGGCTAGTTTTTTATTAATATTTATTTTTGCCCAAAACGTTTCGGTCAAATATAAAATAAATATCTAGCATAATTATACTATCATTATGGGCAGAGACGATAAAGATAATATTTGCAGAGGCATCTTCACCTAAAATAAGTTCAAACTAAACAGTTTTTCTGTCACTTGTAAGCCATTATATGTTTACTCAAAGACCTCAATACAAATATCAATATTTTATGTTTACTATATTCAAGAGTTGATAGACTAGTACCGACAAAATCATCATTTCGTTAGATCGATCATTTTTATATTTTGGTTTGCATGCTCTTCGCCAGTTTTTTTCAGTTATTAGTTCTTTTATTTTGATTTTAGTTTCCACACATTCACATACGTGTTATGGAGCTATATTTATTAGCATTTTTTCTTTTATAACAATTTTTTTATTTTACTTAGTATTTGTTTGTTTTGTTCGTTTGTAAACAGGTAGACTTAAATTAGCTTAAGATTACAATTCTAATCTTTCTAAACATGTCGAAGTTAATAAACTGTGTGTTACAATGTGACAAAATGTATTTAACTCCACATCCTGTCCTAGTTTCATTGGTAGTAAATACAATCGTGTCTTTAATGAAAACATAATGCTGTAACTGGATTTCTTAATTGAATCAAACATTGTTAAGATCCTTAAGTTCTGAGTTGAGCTGCACAATTACTGACAAATGCGTACACTAACTGGAAAGATCCACTCAAATCTGTGTGGTTCTTTCCTCAAAAGACCTTTTCAGACACCAATCTACGTGGTTTTTACGTGATCTGACCAAGTTAATGTCTGGACTTGTATGTCTGGAGTTTCCTCTGACCTCTGATTTTGTTTCGTCTTGCATTTCTTTATAAAGTAGTCAGATTTCTATAATCTGAGAGTCAGATAGAAAATGCCGACCTCATTCAGTTTTTAAAATATGGTTGACCTGTAAAAGTATTTGAATAAACCTACTTACAGAAATAAAATCATTTACTTATCATTAAAAAAAGTACTTAATGTAGGTAATAAAAAGAAAAAGGTTGTTTAAACTTTATCATTACCAGAACCTACTTAACTATAAGATGATTGCAATGTAGTACCCCAATTTTCTGTGACGACCAAGATATCACGCCAAAAGACATACAAGTTTAATTTCGTTTACGTTATTCAGTTATAGTTCCCCTTGTATCACAAAATCCGAACTATGAAGTAAGTAATGAATGACCGTATCAAATTCTTATCTTTGTTTTTATAATATTTCAACAGTTCAATAACGGTCTTTGACGATTTAAAATTGAGGACATCCCTAAGTAAAACTTGATTCCCCTTTTTGAATGCATGTTCAACGGACATATATTTCTCCAGTATCTTTATCAGAACATTATCATATGTATTTTGTCACATTGTCTCCTACCTTGTTGTGTTAGGCCTGTGTTCACCCATATTCTCATCCAGGTGTTAACATTACTTTGTCCAACGCTGCTTGGACAGACGTACACACGTCTTCACGTCTGCGAGGTGATCAACAACCAACCATGTTGTCCGCCACAGCAAGTAAGTTCATTGTGGCTTGTTGTTGTTCTGTTGTTAGTTGCTGTTGTTGTTTGTCTTTGAGTTTGAGGGGAAGGCATTGGAGATCAAAATATTTAATAAAAATCAAATAGGGTGTAACTTTTTCTCTATTGAAAGGCTCACGCATCTTCACTATTCCACCTGATAGTAAGCGATGATGCGGTCGACCATGTTCCATGCTTGCATAGAAAAAAACTTAGGATTAAAATATATTAGATACTTCTAATATCGGGTTTGACATCAGTGTACCTAATTTAACTTTAAAAGTGAAACCCAATACTGCTTTCTAACATATTTCCTAGATTTCATGACATATGTTCCTTGTATTCGATGAAACTTTATCTAGGTCAAACATTGTAACAAGAAGGGCCGGAGCTAAAATTACAACTTAACTCAATCTACGGTAGATTGGATTAAGCCAGAAGGCTTAATTGGATTAAGCCTTCCAATCTAACGTAGATTGGGTTAAGTCCTAAAAGCAGAAGCTTTAAATCATATTTCTTGTACTTGATATAATCCTTATATTTGATGAGATTGTATCTAGCTAGTTCAAGCGTTGTTACAAAATGGAAGTTTCCGGCAATGCTGGAACTGAAACTTAAACCAAACTTCCTTTCTGCTTGAAAACATATGTCTTAGTTTTTGTATAATCCTGATATTCGACGAGACTTTATCTAGGTCAGTATTTTACACAGGCCAGCTAGACTAGGGCAATATTGATTTCTTAAATAGTGAACATATAAGACCGTATTCGTCAAATGTTATACAGGGTGGCAGGGACATCGACTCGCAAACTGCAACCATGGATTCAGCTCATGATTCCAGACCCGCTAGGGTAGAAAATTTTAAGTCTGATATCAAAAAAAAACAAATCGGCTATTTCATAGAAAAGTGCAATACCTACGCGATCAAAATGTATGTAACAGCAATTTTTTTTTAATAACCGACGAATATTCATCGCAGGGGTCTTCAAAATCATGAACTGAATGCATGGCGTCAATAACAGTTTGCGCGTCGATGTCACGTTACCCTGTATTATACGTACCTACGCTACGGTTAGAAAATGGGGCTGTTTTAATATATTGACCATGCCTTCCCCCTTTTGAATTAGTTTACTTATATCTAGCACAGTTCGTAACGTCTTTCTGGTTGAGGCATGCAGCTTATTTGACGTCACTGTTATTTTCAGCGTTTTTGCAGTTTCTTCACGTATTTTGCTTTCGTTATTATTATTTGCTATACATCTATACATTCTTGTGACTTTTGATTGTTTGAAGTATCTCTTTTATTAGGTTTGGTTTTGTTTTTAGGCTTCATTTATTAATGTTTGGTTGCTATTATTGTTTTATTAACACTAACATCATCGTAGATTCTACTATGTCTTAGTACACTGTAGTGCATCATTTCTAGGCTTGCAAGTATTTGTTACAGTCACAAAAGTAAAAGAAAGAGATGGCGTACAAAGTTCCAGCATTAGTTTTATTCGTTTTTGGCATCCATGATCTATAAAAGCTTAATAGGTACACAGTGTTAAGAACTAAAGATTTTGTCAAGGCTTATGTATGACGACAGTAATTCTCTGCTTCTTGAGTTACGCGACAAACACGTAATAAATTACACAACACACTCAGACTGACTTCATACTCCTAAAAATACCAAAATCTGAAGACAGTCTTAAAGCTGCTGTTACTGGTTGTTCTGTTTGATATTCAAAAAATGCTGATTCTCAGTCTAGTTCGAATTAATGACTTGATTTTGATTTTGTTACAATTCTACAGATCTGAGAAAAAAATATCCACAGATAGTACAGAATTTTAATATCTTTTGTTTGTCCAGGTGAATCGTCACGTGAACGACCTGTTCGAAGATCTGCGCGATGGACTCAACCTCATCTCGCTGCTGGAGGTGCTTTCTGGCGAACACCTTGTAAGTATACACGTATTTATTAATATTTAAGAAATTGGCGAAATTAATGAACCTGCCACAGAAAGGAGGGATATACACAGAAGTGGGTGAAACAAGGCCGCCAATAATAATGATGAAAGAACCTGGAAGAAACTGTCCAGTAATGACCTGTGTCAATGCTGGTCAAAAGCAACCCCTAAAGTCCGAAGGGAAAAATATTGAGCCCGCGGCTTGCCCGCGTGGTATGGTATGTCCATAAAAACCTGTATCCTTCATGGTTCTGGTTCAAGTTCCCTATACCAAATTTCATAAAAATCGGTCCATCCATGTCGGAGATTAGTCAGAACAAATAGACAGAAAAAGATATAAAAAAAAATTTTCTTTGTATGTCATGTACCGTATATACGAGTACGTTCGTATGCATTTTAAAAAACTGTTATTTTGATATTAGAAACAGACACCTTAAATTTATTAATTTGTGTATCGTATGTAAATGGTACCGAGATAAAAAAAAACACAACTATAAATTACAATGAAAATCTCTTCTCTCTCAATTTTAATTATTAATTTCTATAATCATATCTGTAATTTATATGGTGTACATAATTAAAAATATTCCGTTCTATTCTAATATACAATATTTGTTGACAATGATATCAAAAGACTTCCATGAATCCAGACAATTCTCCATACATTTTCTGTACATTGTGAATTCATCGTGATTTTGCAATGTTTTCGTAACCGTTAGCCATACCAAGCTTGGAATTCCTAATTGAAACAGCAATGCAGGTGGTCTTACCGCCTGGTTGCCTGATTAATTAACAACCAAAGAATTCATTAGTGTGAATTGAAACAGTGTTGATTTCTATCCCTTTGTGACTGCTTAGTAGCTTGACTAAGTTCCAACCTTTGTCGATATCGTTATATGACTCTATTAAATAAATTAGCATCATATATTCTTTTTGCCCCAGTTACTCTTTTATGTTTAACCTTTGTTAAAATAAGGGTGTGAACCATATGATACCCTGATGATAGTGTGTAACGAAATTAATTTGGAGTAACGATGTTCTCGCGTGCTTCGTGTGCTACAGTACCAAATAAAGTTATTAACAGTAATTATAAAAGTTAGGTTTCCGTAAACATAGACTTTTATGGGCCTTTTTTGTGGACGTACATATGTAACTTTTTTGGGTAAATGTTAATTAAAGGTAATGGTTAATAATCATGTAAGATACAGCTATTAATTTCTGTTCTGTTTATATATCAACATTCTTGACTCGTGTGAAATCGACTGAAAAATGTTTCCCTTCATTTACCGTATCTAGTACCTTCTCTCCTGCGGGGTAATTGCGTAACACAGTAACAATAGCAATTATTTTCATTTTGACAGTTTAACAACATTCATTGCGTTATTTACGTTGTTGAGCAGACAAATTTTTCGAACTTAAGAAGCAATGGATTAGAAATATCCTTCAAAAGTATTCAGATTGTAATTGATATTGAGTTACGCAATTAGGGTGCTGATATTTGTTATTTCGCAGCTACCTACATCTACATGCCAACTATTTGTTTCCCTATAGATATATCGCCTCTTTACTTCAATAATGTGTTATCTTGAATATTGAAATGCTCAGACATATCACGTTATTGAAGTAAAGAGGCGATATATATCATATACTTATCATATATGAGATCCCATCAATGCGTTCCCTTATCACCCATTACAATTTCTCATCGATCCAACATTAACCCAGAAAAGCGAAGCAGTTACCTAAAGGGGTTATCTAGATTTGTGGAAATTAATCAGGCCAATCGCAGGTGTGGCTACGTAAACGATATTACCCCACCCTGGGTTCACCGGTGTATTGAAAGTTATGTGAGTTATTAATGAGATAGGGAGGGATAGTCTGTTTTAACGGAGTCATTGTTATGCAATTTATTTTAGCCAGTTATTTTCATCTAAGCATTTGTTGAGCCTACTGCAAATCGTTTTTGCACCCCGTAATCAGTATCTATGTTATTTTTATAACTTGAATTTAAGATATATGCCTTACAACCACTGTGAAGGAAAACATCGTGAGGAAACCGACAAGTCCTAGATCCAAAAATTCGAAGACATCTGATATCTCCACACCTGCACTGGGCCTGTGTGGAAGGTTACAGCTCCTCCTTCTTGAAGAGAAGGCCTGTGTCCCAGTAATGGGGGGATTATGCATATGCTTTATTGCTGAGGCTCTTAAGCCTAAAGGTTACTTCTAATGTCATGCCTTTACCTGATATATATGTAGAAGCCTGATTTTCATTTCCCAATTAAAGGATACCATTCTTTTAGTTACGTGACTGATTCAATATAATTGCAATTAGTGAAACTCAGATTCACTGCGTCCTATCACTTAAAGATAGATATACTAGGCAAATTCTAATCCCAAAATCAATCAGAACGTTTATAAAACTTTTTATATAAATTCTACTTTATCCAACAAATCTCTTACATCTTACTTTCCACCTTCCAGCCGCGCGAGCGAGGCCGTATGCGGTTCCACATGCTGCAGAACGTCCAAATGGCCCTCGACTTCCTCCGGTACAAGAAGATCAAGCTCGTCAACATCCGGGCTGAGGACATCGTCGACGGGAACCCCAAGCTGACCCTCGGACTGATATGGACCATCATCTTGCACTTCCAGGTCAGTGGCCATTTTGTTTTTGGAGCTGTCAATGTGATGCGCTTTTGTTTTAGGTGCTTCGAAAAGCTAGTTCAAACGAACTTTGATATATGAACTTCATAGTTTTTGAAAGTGATTTTTTATAATTTCTGTTAATTTTATTACAGCAGTGATTGCTTTCTAGAAGTTGGCGAGATATTTTATTTTGTTCAGTTGCCTTGCGTGAGATTCAAAAGCTCTTCACAATTTGTTATTTTACGATACTTGAGAATTATTATTGAAAATCCTAGCTACAGCCTTGTTATTAAATACTTGTGTACCCCACGAGCTAAAAGTACTACAAATATGAAATTACGTGTATTGACGTCCTATAAGCGTCATGTTCACGGCTCCACATTTCTTTGTAACGTATTTTGCAAATCAATATTCAAGCTATAGTGTGAAACACGCTTTTATGGGTAGATTTTGTGATGTGATGATGGCACATAAGATGATTTATTGGAATTAGTTTATGAATAGTTTTAATATATACGCGATAAGGAGTCTTTAGAGTTACATTGTAGAAAATAACGAAGAAACTCAGATAGGCAGATATATTATGAATGAATATTCTTTGCTCGTTTTACGCAAAAGAGTGTTTCGTGTACTCTTTTCTTTAGGAGAAAATTATCGTTTTCAGGAAGGCTCAAATAGTTTCAAATACCACCATAGTTCATGTTTAATCGCACAAAAACGTCTTCATATGAAAAATGATTTTATGAATTTGGCTCATAAATTCTTCAATTTATGAGCCAAATTTATAAAATCATTTTTGCTCTGTAACTTATCTTTATAAACATATAATAAAATCTTCTTCAGTAAAGCCTAGATAGCAAATCCCGCTCTTGATACTGGCTTCCGACCAGAAGTCAGCATTTTTGACACACTTGCTGAACCGGTCTTGGCAGCAAACAGCTTAGTACAGCCAGCCAAACGTCCTTGGTAACAATTTGGCTAAAACAGCGCAAGACGAGACTTTATTTCGAATCAGTAAGGACGGTTTTCGCAGTTACTACTTACGTGTCTTTGACCGTATCTACGCTCAAGCCAAGGATTGGCACAACATCGTAAGTCGTAACGTATCAGCGTATCTTTACAAATAGATCTGAGGGACTAATCGACTATTAATTGATCGACATTTCTATCGAGCGTTCAATGAATACGTTGCGATAATTAGTAAACACGGCCATTTGATCGCATTCATTGGTTTTCCATTGAAATAGTTTCAAAGTTTTATTTTATCCTTGTGCAGCCAATAACTTCTTTACTTCATTGTATTGGTGACATACGCGTTTTAATAATGGACATTTAACATATCCAACTGTTATTTATATGCAACGTGATCGATCAGCTTTCCCAGTCTTTCGGCCATGCCACTCACTAGGAAAATTCGTTATTCCTGTCTGGCATGCACCAGCGCCCCAGGCAGGCAACAAATGACTGATTGCTTTTAAAGTCTGTGCAAATATTTTTGTCCTGACAGACAGCGATCTGTCCTGATACTATAACACTTCCTGAGCCCTATCTCACTAGCACAGTGGCGGCAAAACTAGTCGCGGTGCCAACAAAATATATGCGGCTCTATGGAGGGTACCTCGTACCGGTGTTCGCTTGGTTGCTCAATCAATCGTACATTTTTGACAGCGCGAACATGGTGTCCTAGAGAGATTCATCATCAGCTGTCCAGCCTTTCCCCAACTATGGTATCGGCTTCCAGTCCCACCAGATACATTTGAATACTAGTATTTTACATGAAGTGACTACCTATCTGACCTCGACAACTCAATCACTGATGTGAATAATGAAATACCCCTTAGTAAGACTGCTTGCGAAGGGTTGTGCAACACTAAGGATTATGTTCGCATTATTGAGATAAATTATCTCAGCGACCATTAAAGCAATGTCCTTTGCAAATAAATTCGTGACTACAATCATATAACTGATAATATTGAATAACACAATGGCAGGATTACACAAATCTTTGCAGAGCATAGCTTATGATTTGAATGTAAATCGGATTAAGTCGTGAATAAGATTAGGTTCAATTGTCATGGCTAGTTTCTATATGATTGCGTTGCGAATTATGTGTATTATGATTCTCTATACGGAAGTCTTTTAAGCCTTTGTTGTTTCATATAGTTCAATCTTATTGTCTTTGATTGTTATCTACCTCATCTGCATCATTGACATTACTATGTAGACTTCTATTATTATTATGTACTTGAACAACTTCTTGCACCTATGGAATCAGTTGTATTTTCAGTTCACTTATAGTTTCAGAATTTACGCACGTTATTATTTTCACGATATGTGACCACTGCCAAGAGGTACCGTGTTACCTAGTAACTGGGTTGTGGAGGTCAGATAAGCAGTCACTCCGTGGAAAATACTGGTATTCATCTGCATCCGGTTAGACTGGAAGCCGACCTCAATATAGTTAGGATAAGTCTAGGCTGATTGAATCAGGTAGCCACTGCCAAGGTTTATCATTGTACTGGACGATTCTTTATGGCAAAAAACGCATTCACAGTCCACAGCTGGACATAGGTCTCTCCCAGGCTGCTCCACAACACCCTGTCTTCCGCTTTCCGCACCCAGTCTGTCCCAGCCACCTTTTTAAGGTTGTCGGACCATCTAGCTGGGGGGCGTTCCACACTACGCTTGGCGATACGGTCTCCACTCCAAGACTCATATCAGGTGCCGTATTATGACGGTTTACTGCCATCATGATTCCAGTGTAAGAGAGTGACGGAGCTATACATGACCGATGCACCATCTCTTTTTCGCACTGAAATCATGATGGCGTTAATACTTCGTAATACGGCCCCAGGTCATATAAGACAGGTTACACAAGTTGGTGACTGATATTTCAAGTTATCATTAAAGAAGTAATTTTTTTCCTGAATACAAAATCAGATTCACAATGTTCTGGTTGCATTCAATTTTAGTATATTACAAAACTGGAGCGAGACACTCATTTACGACATTCTAAATTAACTTTAATAGAGACTTCTCACATTAATTTCAGGCAATTAACGTCTAGTTCTTATTTTTATGCACATTGTAATTATCTGAAGTTCTAAAGAGAACGCATTCGTTTCATTATGAAATATGTTGTTGTTTTCAGAAATAATCTCCATTTATGAACAAAGGAAGGAAGTTAAAATGTGTATCTGTTTATAAAAATCTATCTTTAACTCATGTTGAGGCTTGAGGTCCTTTTGAAAGATTTCATCAGGACAGTACTCCACCATTATTTTTCTACCTGAATCCTCATTGCATAACACACTATCGATCCACAATCTGCATCATTTTGAAGAATATTGCTAATCCATTGCTTCATTTCTTCGAAAAATCTGCTCAACAACCTTAAATAACGCAATGAATGTTGTTGAACTAATAACAGCCATTGTTACTGTGTGTTACGCAATTAGGTACTTCACCGGTTTAAAAGTCATGGGTTTGAACTCCATTAAAATTACAGAGGAAATTAGACTTTTCAACTTTGTCTCGCATCATCAGTTGTTATCGTAGTAATCCCGAAAGTTTAGCAGGGGAAAAATGAGGTGTTAATCACTCCCACTTCCCATTCGCGGTACCTAGGCTTGCCTAGTAAGAGATTACCTGATAAATAATAGACTCTTCAGCTTCGTCAATCTAGTGTAGTGGTATGTAGGTAAGTATAGTGGTATGAGGAACAGGGTGTAAAGTTCACTCATACTCTATAGAAAAGGGAGGATCCTCCGACCAGACGGGTGTTGTGTCTGGCGGGCAACTGCCCGATGATTCATGCCGGGCCGTTGTATCTATGCTAGTTGCGCGGTAAACTCTGCTTGCGCGATGCAGGATTTTGCGTGACGTCAGTATGACGCGTTGTTTGCTTGTGGCGTTGTAGATACCGCTACACATCTGCTAAAAGTTGTGTCGACAATTTCCTCTATTATAGCCGTGATTGAAACACCGACTCTAGTTAAACACGATGGTGATGACACCAAATGGAGTGTAAGCGAAACTATTCTGATAGGTGAGCATATAAATCCCGATACAAAAAACCCAGTTAGTATCCGCTTTGGCAAAAAACAAGGATAACGTAGATAAAATCCCTCGAAATAGATGATATCACACGTACGTGCTAGTTAGAACTGATCTGAATGCTTAATTGGTATCATTAGTTAGTCATCATGTGGAGAAGAGAGGCCATTTAAATTTAGAAGCAAAAGAAAGTAACGATATGGGATTTTTTAAACCCAGATTTTATTGATGAAAACGGTAAATGTACTTCTACCGCAGGGCATTTGCATCAGACGACTACAGTAGTAACTTAACACAGCACAGTGGTCAGTTTCATGATTTAGTAACAATAACAAAACAAACACTTGTCTATAACAAATATCTGCTGTACTCTGACTCTTTAATTAACTTTCTATCATATCAGCCTTCGGAAAAAGTCCTGAGTTCGCTAACAATTGACTTTCATTTGGATTCGTCCATAGCATTTTGATATTCCCACTTTATCAAACTAAACTTCATATCCTTGCATCGGAACAGCTCATTGCACAAAGGATTAAAAATGATGTCCATCACTCGCACAAACCAGGTCTGATGATGTCACAGCTATTAATATCGATATCGGCGTCTTTCAAATTCAAATGACTCGATTTTAGCACGTTTGTGTCCAAAATAATGGTCCATGTAAGTGATGTCATCGTGCAGACATTTAGGACACTTAAGTTTATATGCAGTAAGACCTCTTTGGTAATGTAGCGAATAATTTTTGCAGAGTAAATTTTGATTATAGAACAGCGGGGCAATTGCGTAACACATTATCAATCGGGATCGGTTTCATTTTGACAGTTCAACAACTTTCATTGCGTTATTTACGTGTTGAGCAGACAAATTTTTCGAACTTATGAAGCAATGGATTAGCAATTTGCTTCAAAATTCACGATGATATGATTCAGATTCCGATTGATAGTGTGTTACGGAATTAGGGTGCCGATGGAAGAAGTAGAAGTGATAGTAGGAATGACTTGCGAGATAATTGCGTAACACTAACAGTAGGAATGGCTTTAATTTTGAAAGCTCAACAACATTCATTGCGTTGTTTGAGTTGTTGAGCAGACATTTGTTTCGAAAATATGGAGCAATGTATTAACAATATCCTTCAACGTGGTTCAGATTGTGATTGATAATATGTTAGGCAATCAGGGTGCTGGCTGCTTTACCCAACGGTCGGTCTTGACGGGCTCAAAACAAGATGGTAGATTTATGTCAGCTCATTCCGCTCGCATAATCTCCTGTAATGAATATGTGCTTTCCAATGATCGCTATAATTTAATGATTGTTCACTTGACTAAACGAGAAGTGACTTACTATTACGTTTGATACCTTGATTGGTGATCCCAGTTTGTTTTTACTAGACAGAATCCTCTGAATGCTTTTGATATGGACTTACCGCTCTTAATGACATTTTATTCTGACTTATGGTTACCACATTCACTAGCATAATCACGACTGCTATATTTGTGGTAACTACTAGCGGTTTGGTTGCGTTTGTAGGCAGAGCATCCGCATTTTAACCTTTGTACTTTATGGAAAAACTAGATATGCGCGGCTTAGGCTTGTGGTAATATGCATAATAGTTGTAACCATGAGTAACCACGACTACTTATACACCACCGCCAAACGAATCATGTAACCAATAAAATATCGACCCAGTGTCCTTCCTTTAAAGTACAGATTTGAATAGAAATAGCTCGTAGAAAGGTTTCAGGCGTTGTGCCAAGAAACCTGGTATGTCGCCGCAAGGCTTCTCTACTTACGGATTAATTCTTAGCTCATTAGGCCTCCGCTATCAATGAACTTTGACTACGTATACGTACCATAGTCTATAAGAGACTTCCTGATTTATGACCTACGAGTTATTAACCATCACTTCTGTATTGAAGATTCTCAGAAACTGCATTTCGAGAACTATCATCTGTTTATTTACAAAGCCGTGTCGAGAATGTGGAGGAAGTAAGTATGTGTTTATCTTGTTGTCACGCACCCAAGGGCTGAATATGGAACTAGATGATAATAGGCTTAAAATATGATGAAAGGACGTATTTCGATGATTTGGATTTCTTGGTCTTCTAAGACGGTAGTCAACTAAATACTTACCTACTTCTTGATTGTTTTCGTAATGACACTTTAGATTTATGAACATTTTTTTTTTTGTTAGCCTATTCTATTCCACTGCTGGGCAAAGGCCTCCCCCTATTCCTTCCAAGCACTCTTTTATTTGTTAAACTATCAAAGCAAATTAACAAAATAATTTCTAATACGTTGAAAGAAATTGAAAGGTCTTCACGTAATCTACGTACGCTTCTTTCGATTCATTTACAAAAAGACATAAGTACAAAAAAACTTCTTTGTATGAATGAAATAATCCCAATTATCTACAGTATTATTTTAGACTCAAAGCTCCAATCTCTCCTTATATCAGAAAGCTTTTGAACTCCTAAAATGTCACGTTACATAAAACGTCTTCATGTCGTGTTCCATCAAAAGCTGATTGATCGCTTTCTCTTTCACTCGTGTTATGCAATGCACATCCTGTGTTGCTGTCTTTGTCACACCATCAGGATGTCACGATTTTGAGAAGGAAATCGGAAATGCATCGATGCAGCTATGTGATTATTAGACTTTTTATTTTTGACCACACACAGACAGGCATCGAGTAGTATAAACAATATAGCAGTGTCTTAAATTTTTGGAATGAGTTCTAGATTAACATAACTGCATAACTGCCGAATATTTTGCTCCAATCCCAATTAGAAATCATTTATTTCAAACCGTGTACTTTACTTTAAACTATTTTGTTTTGCTTTCCTTTACTTTTCCAATCCACGCCTTCCTTCTTTCCTATCTTTCGCGACCCCGCTACTACCATTTTGGGTTTCTGCAGCAACAGCTACATAAGTAGATTCACCATGCTCAAAGATTATGCCTTTATTCATTTTGTTTTCACAATCAAGTTCTTCACTATTTATTCTTTAGCTGGGATTTGTTTTTTTATCTCATGCTTACAAACTTTTTACCTCCAAAATCCTCAAACATGTCTATCATTGTTTTCACCTCATCAACTATGTGACACACTTCAAGTAGGTTCCATACTCCTTTGTTACAATCCTTAGAATTTCTACTTTCAATTGTTATTGTTGTCAAGTAAACCCGGTACAGATCACTAGTGTAACTGTGACTCAACGGTGATGCAAGCGCATTGTTCAAGACCGTCCGAATAATCACTGCCCCAGCTTCACTTTCGCTACGTATATTATTATTATTATTGTTTGTAAACCGCTTTGCGTTGTCGGATATGAATCTGCGACTGGATTATGGTCCTTTATGGTCTGTAGGATGAATTGTAACAATGGGAAAGATATCTGCTCCAACAGAATTAAGACACAGATCATTATTTCTTAGGTTACCGTTAATAAATCCTTTGCTCTCAACTACTTTTGAAGTGATACTAAGTATCTATCTATATATGTATATAAAATTAAAAATCGTGACTTACTGATATATCAACGCATAGCCTAAACCGCTCTGGTCCTAGAGCCATGACATTTGGAGGGTGTGTTCTTTGTGAAGAGCAGGTATCCACTAAGAAAAGGTTTTGCGAAATTCCACCCCTAAGAGGGTGAATGGGGAGGGTGAAATTTGACGCGGACAAAGTTTCCGGCAGAAGCTAGTACGTCACAAATGTAGTGTCGTTTAAGCTAAACCTCAGCCAAGCCATGTTCCTAAAAGCAGGGTAGGTAGTCCCTATCTACTATCAACTCACAGGGATCTCTTTTACAACGGTTAATTGTGATTGGTTGCCGGAAATAACAACAATGAATGAAGTCACTTTGCGTGTGATGTAAATACTTTGAAAAACAGTCGTTAGTATTTAAAATCAAAGTGACCAATATTAGCTTTAATAATAAGTAATTTTGCATACAAAATGACAGCCTGTGACTTGCAAATCACGCGCAAAATAGACCTCATAATCAGTCATATGATCTCACCTCTATAATTGTTTGCATTACCTATTATTACTTAAGCAACATAGACATTAGTCCATGTGTTTGTAGTAAAATTATAAGTTATGAGATCACTCGTACTTTAACGGTCGGAGTTTTTGCCTTACAAGGTGTTAAGTGCGCAGGAGCATCGAGTTCGTTCATTGATGGTCATTAAAGACTTGATTATGTTATTTTGTGATGTTTAAATTCTTGTAGAGATACTACAGCAGTTTTCTCTCTACATATAAAACGTGTGATGATCTTCATCATCATCTTGAGCAAGAGCTCATATCCTCAAGGCCAATTCTTATACAGACAGACGTCAGCACATCAAGCTACTACAATCTGTCAGATTTCTTTAAAAGATTTTCAACTTTATCGTTAAAGTATAAGGTTCAAAGTTGATTGGGAAAATTTGAGAGTTTCGGGTAGGTTGATGTGCTGGCGTCTGTACAACTTTCAAATTCAAGACGCAATCTAATCTCAGCGACAATCAATTTCAAAAACTTGTCAAAAATGTTGGGAAATTAGAGATTTTTTTACCAGATTGAGAATGAAACTGCAACGCGAACGTTCTTAAAAATACGGAAAATATTGACCCTCTGGTATAGTTAGCTGGTTGGCATGTTTTTCTGATTATTGAGAAACGTCTGTGTTTTGATCATAAACCAGGCCTAAAATAAATCGGACATTGCCTCGACTAATCCGCATACAACCTTCTATGCGAAAACTCTGACACAATTCTTCCTTGGCGCAATCAAAAGCGAAAGTGATGCCGTCCAATATTAATATACAGTATGTTAACTAACAGAGGGCGTTCCCGTTAACCCGCAATAGTATAGCATCCATACATGCTAAAAAAAATATTACCATTCGAAAATAAAATGTTTTTATTTTTTTTTATATTAAAATATTCACTAAAAATCGTCAATTGATACTCTATTTATTTAATTAATTCTAATTTATTTAATTAAATAAATTCCGACATTGCTGTCCTTCAAGTACGCGTGTACAGAGTGTTTCTTTAACGTATCAATTTACGATTTTTAGTGAATATTTTAATATAAAAAAAAATAAAAACATTTTATTTTCGAATGGTAATATTTTTTTTAGCATGTATGGATGCTATACTATTGCGGGTTAACGGGAACGCCCTCTGTTAGTTAACATACTGTATAATACGGTAATGAGGAACATCTTATGTACAAGACATGTGGGTAGTTGCTGGCACACTTACTGGCTACCCTTATATGGAACGGCGTTTGTATATCGAGTGTTCGAAGCATGACGTTTTTTTCTTTGTTTTTTTTTGTTCATCGTTTTTTGAACGGACGAATGATTAATGGTGTTAGGAAGCTGTGGTCGGTTTTTTTATGCGATATGATTAATTTAATTCGTTTTGCATTTAGTATAGTGTAGGCACTTTAGCCTACACCTATCATCATTTCAGCCGAAAGACGTCCACCAGCTGGACATAGGCCTCCCCCAAGCACCTCCACTTCGACCGGTTCTGGGCTTCTCGCATCCAACGAGTTCCTGCCGCCTTTACAAGGTCGTCGGTCCACCTTGTGGGGGGCCTTCCAACGCTAGGTCTTCCGGTTCGCGGTCGCCACTCCAGAACCTTTCGGCTCCATCGGCCATCTGTTCTGCGAGCATTGTGCCATGCCCACTGCCACTTAAGTTTGGCAATTCTTCGTTCTACGTCGGTTACATTGGTTCTCCTGCGGATCTCTTCATTTCTGATTCGATCACGCAGGGAAACTCCCAGCATAGCCCTCTCTCCATTGCCCTTTGGGTGACTTTGGCCTTCTAATAAAGCCCATTGTGAGCGATCACGTTTCACTAGGCACTTTACTGCGATGAGCCATTAATCTGATTCACTTTAAGAATATAGTAGTCGAGACTCCTAGATTTGACTCATCATCATTCTCCTGGTCTCATCCCAATTATTTAGTGACGGCGCAACAGATCTTTTTCTTCCATACTTCTCTATTAGTCGCCCCCCTTTCTAACATATCATCATTCACAAAGTCCATCCATCTGCATCGTTTCTTTGATCTTTCCCCACTCCTAGATTTAACTATTTGAATAATATTACAATTATGTCCAAAATAATAATGTGGAAGGCAGATGATTTGTCATATAATTATTTTATCTATCAATAGTTAATACCTAGTTGGTCATAGAAACAGTATTATCTAGATTCTAGAACCAGCATATTATTATTATGAATCACATTTTATACATCCTTTATTTCAACTCCAACGCATTCTGCATCATCCTTACTCAATATCAATAATACATTATATTTCTCAAATACACGAAAATGAATCACCCCTTACAGTGTACACGCAGCCTTTCGCTCCTTATACGGTGATGTCATTTTAAATAATAACAGATCTGTTTATTCATGCAACCGTTTACTTTACATTGTGTTTTGTATATTGAACATGTTAGTATTATTACCATACTAATGTGGCAATGAATGGTAAATGTGAATAGTGTTGCTATAGTGGAAAAACGTCGGGTACTTGGAGCATTTGATGCAGAGGATTAAAGTGCATATAAGAATGTTAGAGAACGTGGACGTGAGATCGTGTTTTTTTAGTGTTGTTGTCTGCTAGAGAATGCCTAAAGCATTAAGTCCGCCTTTGTACCTTTTGTGCGAAAAGTTTAAATAAATAATGGTGACTATAAGAAAAGAGACGGGATAATAGAAGGTGATTGATGTGTGAAAGATGATGATATGCGTTATAATAACCGTTAATATGGCTATAAAGGAAGTGGACACGGAGATGACGGCTGATAGAGATGTATGGAAGAAAAGACATGCTGCGTCCACACCAAATAAATTGGTATGAGAGCAGCAAGTCAAGTCTGTATAATATAAGCTAACATTTAATATAATAATATGTACATGTATATGAAAAAATAAGCAAAATTATCATAGGGCATCAAAAATTCTTCCGCATCGCTGTCAACAGCTATGCCCATAAGGCTGGCAGCATTACCGCGTTATAATGGCGATGCTAATTCTTTGGCCAAGAAAAAGGCCAGCCCTCTGGTAACGTCACGTTAGTCTATATAATTATTAACCTGTTAGCGTTAAAGGGGGACACCAAAGGAAAGGCCGTTCTAAGGATTTCAATAATAAGTTTATTATCCTTCTATTTGTACATTGTAAGGTGTGTTAACTAATACTACTCTTTTAACCTTGTATGATAAAGTCTCCTTCAAACAAGCGTGACACGCGATAAAATCACGCGCGATACAAAAGCACCGCAAGTCGCGCAACGAGCGGTGCCTTTGTGTCGCGCTTGTTTGTAAAGAATAAAATTGTAAGCATAGTGGTATACTGCTCTTAAGATTCTAATGTTACACTGTTATTCGTTTTCTTTTCTTCGATTACATAATGATCGTAGTATTTACGACATTGTAGACTTACTTGAAATAACACGTGTATGTGCTACTTGTCCAATCAATTGGCTATGTTTACTGTTTACGTCAGTATTGGCTTTAAAGGTTAAACTCCTCATGCTTCTAATAAATGTCTGACTATCGTTATTTTATGTTTAAATCTTGTGTCAATTTCATGAGACTGGATATTACTAAGAAAATCTTGTTGTTTTATGGGTTTTTGACTACCTAGACTGACTATTGTAAGTATTGTAACCAATGTGCTCAATATGTTCTGCCAAGGAAAGATCTTCTCTATTGAGAGGATCTTTCCTTGCTCATTTATCAATGAGCAGTTATCTACCCAAAGATTGTCCAGCGCTGTTTACCACGTATCCCGACTAGTCGTACTCAACGCTTCTTCTCCGCATTTATTATGCGCACAGCCAAAGTGTGGAACTCTCTGCCAGAGTCTGTATTCTCTTCCACATTTAACCCGTCGGCCTTCAAAGTGAATAGGCATGTTCGGGGCACGTTCCGTCATAGACCTTATCCATCGCTTTCCATCAGGGCCTTTGACCATGATTCCTTACTTCGAAACCACGTAAATTTCTTAGATATTCCCGCCAATCTCGCGTTCATTTCGCGCGGTTTCATTCATTGTGTCATAGAGAATAAGGTCCCAGGCGTGATCAAGGTCAAAAGCAGGCCCATTAAGCAAAAAATAAAAAGATTGATCAACTTAGTAGCTATTTAGTTCTCTCCGTCTTAATATTATCATTCATCGGTCTATAGCGTTTCACTGTCCTTCTGCAGGACCTTCGTTCCCTTTCCACTGCTCGTCCTTTTCTATTGCCATCTCTGTCTCTCTATTGCCATCATCTCATCTAACTTCTTTAAGGAGGTTAGGAGTCTACATCATGCACAGATCTTTTGTTCCTCCTGTAATGTTCAAT
Organism: Luperina testacea; assembly: GCA_927399505.1. Lineage (NCBI taxonomy): Eukaryota > Metazoa > Arthropoda > Insecta > Lepidoptera > Noctuidae > Luperina > Luperina testacea. The sequence goes on along the minus strand of OV656777.1, from coordinate 4,427,851 downwards.
GTTTGTCATATTATTTAACATTCAGATTCGAATGTAACGACTTTTATTAGCCTGTGATGGATGAGTCAATTTCTGTTGAACTTTTTATTAAATTGCCTCGGTTGAGAGGTCATTATTTATCGTATTGTGAGCTTCGTTTTGCTGCCAAATGTTGAATTGATGTATTTTTATTTTTTTGAGGTCAAAGACTTGAATCTTATTTACAAATGAAGCAATGGTTGATTTTTATTTTAATAATTTTACATAAAGCAAATTTTGTTTAGTGACATCATCGCTAGCGTCATTTTCGAAGATTATTTATTTAAGAAAATCCGTTACGGTGATTAGAATACAAACATGATCTTTGTTAGCTTAGTTAACAAAAAATCAAGGAAAAAATATTTGTATGTGTGCGGCTGTTCAAACTCAAACTCAAGTATTTATTTCAATTAAACCATTTACAGGCACTTTTGAATTGTCTAATAGTCGGTCAGTTAGTCCGAAAGTTGAAGCTAATTGATTCATGTCCCATGTTTGAGGCCATATATTTAATAAAGGAAGGAACATATGCAACCAATCAGTAACCGTTGCGCTCTAATTTCAAACCCGACATCAGAAGCTCTAAATTTAAAACAAAACGACGCCATCTAGAGTTCCAGCAATGATTTCAGCCAGCACTATTCCTATTCCTACACCACTTCCCATTAAACGTTCAATAACTATAAGCGTTTCGCTATAACTCTTCGCTAATAGCCAGAAAGCCGGAACTGCTAAATCCGAAGTGTTCCGAAGTTGCCGTCGTTGTATGCTCAAGAGCACGTACAGTTACGCGGGTCGGGGGCCGGGGGTCAACGACCGGCTTGTAGCCACGCGTGCTTTTACACCTTTTCTTAGTTCTAGCCTCAAAGGTGACTCAAAATCTGCGACTGATGTTACGTAAAAACTGAAACTAGTTCTTTGTATTTGTGATGAAATCTGACTAGTGTCTAGAGTGGCTAATTCTAGCAAATTTGTCAGCTCAGAAAGTCAGAACTTAGAATTCACCTAATTTGCATTTATTATAGTCGCAATGGTAAGCTAGGGTCAGTAATGGCCTTAACCAATTTATCAAAATCAAGGAAATTAAAACATTTATCCTGAACTAAAGTTTCCAGATATAAATATCCTGAATACTAGGTAACAAAAGCCTGGTAAGTAAACATGGCTGTATTGTGATGACATCATTATGATTTGACATTGTCCTTGTTTGTTCAAGGTCTTTGCCATTTTGTGCTGCTAGCGCCATCTAGTTTCTTTGCCCGTAAACAGAACTTTTTTGCGGAGAGAGTTCGTGTTTGAGAACGAGTTTCGCTCTTGTAATAATGTTGCAAAGATGAACTGCATGTTTCAAACTAGCAAAAAATAATATAAAAGAATTTATGAAATTTAAGTGACATAAAAACGAATATTGATTTCACTTGAACTGTCGCAGACAGACAGTGACTTGTCATTTTTTTTTACATTCTTAACTTTAAAAAAAACCTTAAAACACCACATCTTGAAAGATTTCTCTCGATTTTAAATCAATCACCTATTTATAAAGTCAGTATTGTTTCTTGGATTTGTTTATTTGCTTTAACTATGTACATTAAACTATTACTTATTTAAATACATAAAAACTCTTAGGCACTAAACTATATTATCATTTTGAAACATTAACAAATAACTAAAAATATTATCAGCTTGCTACTATTAACAATGTGTAATTGCTATTGACTTGCTATCAAGAAACGATATGTAATGGTACCCTAACTTTTTCTTGTTACCCACAGTTTTGTAAGAAAATATCTGCGCATCTACTATTTACTAGTTTATTTTACGAGCACCTGCCGTTCTTCATAAGTTTGTGTATCGAGTAATATGTATAATTAACTTGTATTTCTCATGATAAGTGAATTGTATTCTTTTTGAGAAATAAATGTCTTAAACCGTAAAATCGTGAAATTCTTTTCGATTCTATTTGAGAATAGAATACAATAAATTGACAGCTTATTTTAAATTGCATTAAATTTTGGGCGACAACGCCATCTATGATAAAAAGTTAGAACTTATTTTCTTTTTTGTTGCGGTTTTTTGTTTGCGTCAGTTATTACGATTTTGATTATTGATATCCGGTCTATTTCATCTGCTGTGGTTTTTACGTTGCCTGAGGCTATTAATTTAACATTGTGTTTCTTTTTATAGACCATTATTTTCATTGTTAAGCAACGTATCGTTATATTCGTCATGCTTTGTTTCCTTTTTGGAAATTCGTGAATTTGACCATAACCTGGGTTATTTAGGTGGCCGTTAGTTATCACAGTTATTTTCACTTATTTGGTCATGAAACCGTACGCAAAATACGCGCATTGTCGTGGAGTTGCGGACACCAGCCCATATTACCTACCTAGGTCATGAAACAGTGGCTTTGTACAAAACACATGCTCATGTCCACTGAACTCTTATTTTGTAGGTTTCTAAGCAGGAGTAGTATAAGGTTCACCTTGCAAGGATACTTGTCATCCTTTCCAAAACCTGTCTAGTTTGCACCAGCTATCACAATAACATTCCTTCTCCGGAAGCAACCCAAGCTTCCAAAACCTTCACATATTCAAGTTAACTTCATGGACATTATCAGCATTCTCCCTCAACCAGTAGGCAGATAATTTGCATACTTATCAGCGCATTCCGGTTCAGTATCAACTTCAGTGACGTCACGATCTTCAGGGTGACCTATAGTCCATAGGGTCTATGTAGGTCGTTATGAAGGCCGTACACCAGATGGCAACACCTACAGTACGCCCTCGCACCCTCTTGTGTAACAGTTTCTGAATATTTTTCTTGTGTCCTGTCTTTAATATGATTTAGTAGCACTTTCGTCACTTATTATTTTTTTTAAATTCGATTTGTGCAAATGCCATGCCAACCTTATGTACCTACCTAAATAATCCGCTCTGATCGCCATGATGCAACTGCAAAGATTCATAGGAGCCGACTCAATTTAAGAAGTGTCCCTATCTGGGACTGTTGGATTGGTTTGCAAGGGACGCTCTGTATTGGTATTGACTGCATTTATTTGAATGACTTCAGCCAGTCTTTTCTGTATAAGTACTCGCCGTGACAAGTTAGATGAAGTGAGCCACCTGATTGCTAGGGATTGACACTATTGACAGCTCACTTTAAGCTCAATTCACCTACGTTTTCACAGTTTTACGGAATAGATCGGCTGACATGAATCTTTAACTACTGACAACTTTACTACATATACATACAGGGTCCCATTAAAATAGATGGACAAATTTTAACACAGCGCTCAGTACGTCTAACTAAAGATATTAGAGCAAAAAAAAAAACACCAAAGTGATTTTATTTTGACCTAAAGTAATAAATTACATTAGTGTATTTTCGTTAGCTGATTAATTATTTTACTTGTAAGCATCTATACGTTTTTCTTATACGTATATTTTTTTACCATCGTCCTTATTTTGGTGGTCTGAATGATTTCTAAAAGTTTGTCCATCTATTTTAATGGGATCTTATACTATATTATTATATTGTTTTATAAACAGACACCTTCAAATGTAATTCTCTAAACAACTCGATTAAAATGTTTAGTCGTTCGCATTGTTGTGTCAGACAAGCCAATTGAGTGTCTATTCAATTTAAACCGCTCTTTATTATTATTTCTATGAATCTTATTATTGGCTACATGTTTTGTAATAAAAATCTGACATTTACGTCCAACGCCTGATTTACGAGTTACACATCAAGTTATTTACTTTAAAATGTTTACATTTTTTGTTACAATGATTATAAGCTATAACATGCCAAATGAGTACTTACATGTTTTTGTTGTTAGCTGCGTAAACATACGGTAGATCATTTATTAATTTTATTATTGTATCACGTAATTTAATTTACTACTAACTGTTAGCTTCTCGTTTAAAGGCCTTTGACCAAAGGTCACTTCATACCAAATACTTAGCTTTATCAGACACGACTAAGGGCTGACTAGCATCATGCTGTAGGTATATCGTCTAATTCTAAGTTTTAGTTTTTTTTTATTATTTCAATTTTGCAATTACTACTTTCTTCACAAACTTAATAAACATACTCAATGTTACTAAAATTTAAGAGTCGTTATGATTTCACGATTATGTATACTGTATCATTAATTTGGATAGGATAACAAGCAGCTGATGTCATGAAAATTACTTCCGAGGCAAATAAGTATTAAGGTGTGGTATCATTTGCATATGTAATTTTTGAGTTATTCATTCCGGTATTTGTTCTTGTAATCTGTCAACTTTGTAGTTTAAAGCGTTAATATCTTTAGTTACTGTGGGCTGAGTATTGACTGATGGATCAATTTATAGATCGTGATCGATCATCAGTTAATCGACTGTTATTATCGATGTCAAATCTATCAAAAGGTTATGGGATAAATTGTTAGCTAATGGGCGTTTTTCTATTGATGGAATCTAAATTTGACTTTAAATGCCTTGTTACAGAAGATTGAGGCAGACTTTCAAATACCAGAATCCTATTTACAAAGATCGTGAATTTTATAGGAATCAGGAATAACATCCCTCTTTAAACAGTATATTAATTATAGGAGCTGTATTTCCTAAACTAAGCAAAAAGCTACCTATGTGTGTGAAGACAGACTAAGCGGAAAAAAACCTAGTCTCTGTTTTTTATTAAGCTATTTTACTATGGACGTATTATTTTATACTCACACACTTTATTTGTACATGCGAACCTCTGGCCAGACCATTATGGTAAGTTGTCAGAGCGAAAAGAAATCGCGCCGAAACAAAAAAGCTTGCTCGCTTGTTGATGTTATATATCGATAGATGGCGCTGAACGGCGTGTGTCGCTGTGGAGGTTCGTACCGAAGTCGCTTCTCTTCGCTTTACTATCGCCTCAACAGATGGCGTTAGTAGTCGCGTTCTATGTAAATGTTATTGTTTATTCAGAACTAGAAGCGAGCTTTTTAGGGCATATAAATGTAGTTACTGTTATTCTGGATATACGGTAAATATTTGTGTAGAATTTTTTGTTTAAGTATTATTATAATAACTGTACTATTTATTGATGTCTTAGATACTATGTACCCTTGTGTTATTATTATGTATTTTATGCTTAAAGCTTTTTATGTAAACGTTATTTATTACTTGTTTTGCTTCTCCATATATAAATAGGATTTACAATTCTAATGCGGCACAGATCTCTTTGCATAATTGTATGAGCCGCGTGCATTAGCATTGAAGAAAAAAACTGCTGCCACAAACAGACTGACAGGTGGCTAGCTTCACGCTCCCACGCGGAGGGTAGGCAGGCTTACCAGTTTATTTATATGTAGGTACTTATATCTTTTTGTTTGAATATTTATTACTTGTACTTTTTATTTGAGTTAAGTAAATACATATGTTTTTACTACTTAATTCTAACATAATTACCGGATTGAGTTAGAGTAGGAAAAATTCTAATAATGCTAGACAGAATTTTACTGAAAATTTCTCCATGGAAAAGTAAATTAAATAGAGTACCAGAGGACCTTTTTATATCAAGCAATATCTAAAACACATACATATTATAATATAATAACTATTACTTTTCACGAAAATGTTTAATTCGATCAGTGGGACACAAAATACTCATTTCATGTCAAAAAACTTTTGAGCCACCGTTAGTAGTATCATAACATGATATGACAGTATACTATTGTCAATCATAACCAACAATGCTTGCATCTCGGATCAATCATCATAAGATGATTGGCAGGAGACAGGTAATCAATCAAACACTATTTTTATATGGCGGGTAGTTAGAGCCGTAGAGGCCTCTACGCTGGCTACGAGTCTACGAACTGCTACGCAATCTGGCGTAGCAGGGAGTAGGGAGGTATCAGGGAGTTCAAGATTTCGGGAGACGTTCATTTGTGTGATGGCATTGGGTCACCTGTATTTTTGGCTACGATGTCTACGTGACTACGTATTGCTACGCGAGCAGGGAGTTAATTAGAAGTCCTTATCATAATGATACAAGACGCTTTTTGGAATGTTTTTTTAAAAGTGAGCCCTTAGGCAAACCTAAAAGGTTGATCATCTCACTAATTCAGAAGACATGAGTAGGTTGTGTTAGTTAGTATGTGTAATGCATCACTTTTGAATTATAGTTACTATACGAAGGTAGGTACTGATGTAGGATTTTCCATATTTATGTAGTTATACAAAGAATTAAAGGGGCCCGTGGCTAAATAATAACAGCCGCACGGGTCGATCGATCAGGTTAAGCTATGCTTGCCGCAGTTGGTCTGTGGATGGGTGACCATCTTTAAATACCGTGACCCCTCCGTGCCCCGGAAAGCACGTTAAGCCGTTGGTCCCGGCTGTAATTCGTGGATCTTTGACAGTCGTTACGGGTAGTCAGAAGCCCGAAAGTCTGACAACCTGACTTGCCAAGGGGTATCGTATTACCCAGTAACTGGGTTGTGGAGGTCAAGTAGGCAGTCGCTCCTTGTAAAATACTGGTATTCAGCTGCATCCGGTTAGACTGGAAGCCGACCCCAACATAGTTGGGAAAAGCCTAGGCAGATGATGATGATGTAATTATACAAAGATTACTAATGATTGTTGTAGTCACACAAGATCATTATGTGAAGTTTTCCATAGTAGTCGAGTAGTACTTGTAATAAATACAGCATAGTAATATGATCTGCTACTCAATGTTATCATCAATGACTTGAAAGTGCGTTTAACGCAGGATCATTGGTGCAAACATTCTAGCTTTCCCTTTTTCACACATTTGCTTTCAGTAATTTACAGTTTACTGCTACTAGCAGAGTATATAAGTAGTTCTAAGAAAAATCTCAGCCAGATATAATTATCTAAAATTATACCATAAAAATCATCGATTACAACTTGTACAATATAATTAAATGCAACCTTATTAAAACTCATAATCCCACGTACGAAATACTTTATTTTTTTACCGACACAACCCGTCATGGGTAATTTGCCGTACATTTGCGCCGGCGCAGCCAGTCACCTGCAAGCTACCGGCGTAGACGCGCGCGCACCGCGTTCGAAAAACAAACATTCAAAAGTCGACTCCGAACACGAATTCGAAAATTAACACGACTAACCGACTAATAGTGTTTTGAAAATCGAACTAGTGGTGTGTAGTGAGTTTTTAGTGTGTAGTGATGTGGATTAGGGATTCGATACGATTTTTCGATTTTTACCGATACCGGTGACAACTAACGGTTTATTGGGGCATTGTAGTTTTATCAATGAGTTCAATGAAGATGCTCGGATTTTGAAATATCTGTTAATTGGTGTTCTATTAGTTTCAAGGGCTTTTGGCCTGCTGTGTTAATTCTACACCTCTATTTCAGTTTTACTTAGCATTATTTTGACTGGTTCTGTACACTTGATTTGTTTGTTGGAAAATTACGTCATTGCATCGAATTCTAATACAATATGTACAGCCTAAGGGCACATCCTACGCAGTTGTGCAATCAATCCTAAAAGGAACTGTGTTGAAATCAACCTTCTTAATTGATTCACTTAACTTAGTACCTACTTTTAATAAATTATATCATCACCTACTCTTTGATTTCTTCAATGAACATTACTCATATTGGCCTAAAAATGATCTTCAGTCCGTTCGCAGTCATAAAATCTCTGAACTGAACTAGAATTTATATATAATATCTTGATTAAACCATTGTCATCAGCCTACACCAGTCCACTGCTGGACATAGGTCTTTCCTATTGCACGCCATTCAACTTGATTTTCGGCAACTCTCATCCAGCTGCTACCAGCCATCATGCGAAGATCGACGGTCCACCTATCTGAGGGCGTCCTACCTTGATTAAACGTCCCTTCATAATATTAAAACCTCCCTGTATAATCTGACACTGAACTAGAATCTATCTATAATGTTTGAAGTAATGATATCTATGCAAATTAAGGACAATAAAAACCTGACTCAGTTTTGAATAATTATGTTTATGTAAACAAAAACAATAGAATCCTATTGACATGTCCATTGTTATGTTTAGAAAATGCATCTTTAGTTTAGTGTATGTCTATTTGATAATAGTGCAAGTAGATGTTGCACAGTGCACTGTGGCTAGTAGCAAATAAATTAAAAGAAAACATGCTCTTCCTAAAAAAAATCCAAACACCAATTTCAGTTTATTGATTTCGAGTATAAAGTCATTAGGCAATTTAAAGTCCATTAAATTTTATTTCCATAGCTGCTTCATAAGTGTTTTTTGCTCAATAGTTATCCATGGAATTCATTTCATCACTTGCTATTTACATAATGCCATAATCCATTTGAAGTCTTTTACAACGTTAACAAATATTGTCTGGTCACACAATTTCTTCTACTGCATAATCCTTCCCGCCATCAGTTTCCACACTAACAATCGTCATATCACAAAGAGACTCCAATCCTTGAATAAAAAAATCCATTATGCAAGAATTCCAACGCCCAATTAAATTGTAACCAACAATTATGCTATAAAATGTCGTCCCCATATAAAGTTAGCCAAGGTCCAGCCATGTGGGAGTCACCATTGAATACCACCTTCGTAAAAAATATTATACTTGTCACCCACACAGGATATGATTGAATATAGAATGTGTATGATTTATATTGAAACAAACAAGTGTCAGAAAAAAATTAATAGGAATTTTGTAGATAGGTCATTGAAAATTTTTAATTAGGATGCTTTAATAGAGTTTGATGAAGTAGAAGGACTAGAAGATAATGCACTGAAGGGTTCTGTTAAGAAACAATTACTGTAGTAAGGATATGATTCTTGTTGTTAGGCTATAGAAAATAATGAGGATACTAAAATAGAATTTAATGAAGATTAGACACTGTATGATTCTGTTAAGTTGGATGCAAATATTAAAACAGTTACTTAAGGAAACTGGCTCAACTAAATACAAATTGTGGACTAAGCAAATATTGTACTTAAATAAAATAAGCACAAAAGTTAACGAAAACGTTTATTTACGCTACCTGAAGTAATAACAACTAATCGTACCAAGATTATCGCTCGACAGCTGTTCTTATGTCATATCGAAAGTATTAAAGATAGTTCCCCAGAAAAGACATAAGCATTACGAAAAATATTGATCGATTTATTGATATCAATTGCAATGTCAACGTGCAATTGATAATAAAGGCATATTTATGTCGAACGCGCAATCATTTAATAATAGATTATTTGATCTGTATTGTTGTTTCTTATTCGATTATTGTTTAACGTCCACCTTTTCACTCTCCTGCTTCAATTGTATCTTAGTCTTCTTCGTCTCTTTCATCAGTAACATCCCCAGTAGTCTTATCATTACTTTCAACTAATACAGCAGTGCGCCTTATTCGGAGTATTATTTTCCGTCCCTTTTCTCTCTCTCTCTCTCTCCTTCATTTAGTCTAACTTCGTCCTCTCCACCTGTATCATTAGTAACCTGAGTAGCTTAATCATTAACGTTAATAAAAACAGCATCAAGTTCCACTTTAAATGCCATAAAAACAACAGTATCATTTACATATATACCCATCGATGCGCTTACGAAGCTCTGCCACCGATATTCAGAACACGTATTGCACAATAGCAAGTGCCATATTTGAAGGGGCCTCGACATAAACAATAGTAATTAGCACATTTACCTGGGCTGGCTCGTTAGCTATGAACAATGCGTGGTCATCGCACAAATATTTACGATGATCATTTTAATACTTAACTATTATATAACTTTGATTTGTAGTATTAACAATATTTTCATACATGTTTTTTATCTAACTAAGATCAATTTTTAAATACCTTTTTAGTTAGTCGGCCTGATCTTGATCTATGACGGGATACGACCCTATTTTCATGACCTATACGGAAAATTGAATGCCAATTTTTATCTTCTGATTTTTACGAGTCAGGAAATAAAATATCGTCTTCACTTATTATTGCAAAACATGAGTGCCTGACTAAGCATACATTTAACTATTTCCTATATGCGATTTAAAAGTTATGGCCTCAAAACTGCATATCCGCTCTCTCATAAAATAAAATATATGTATTTTTCAATGACTTTTTTTTTTATCTAAAACCAATTAGCACACGAAAAATTACAACAAATGATTTTATAATAAAAGTGGATTAGGCAATTTATTTAATGCTGTCGTAACATGGTCGAAATCAAAAAGCTCATTGCAAAAATAATTTAGCATAGATGCATTTGAAAATACAAAACATCAAAATGAAGGAGTAAAAAGTCATCCAGATATAGCAGACAAAATATGCCTTTTTTAATAAATATAATATCTGCCTCACGAACAAACATTATTTCATCAATGTGTAAGCAGTTGCTGTTATGTAAAAATGTTTGCTCTATCATTTGGGTCAAGTTTAGCATCGACTTTGACACTGACATTGTTTGTTTCTTTTAAGTAATTAAAAGACTGGTTATGCCATTTTGTTTAAGTATTTAATTCGTTTGGCATTTAATCTTAATCATCTTTGTTTTCTATGGTAATATTGACCTTTATTGTCCAAGCTGTTTCTCTTACTTAAATTGTTATTGTGTACTTTCACTTGCATATTTGTATCTCAATTCTTTGTGACCTTCAAAGCGTTGTTATCATTTGTTGATCACCGCTAGTAATTAAATTTTCTCTTTCATTATTCATTCAAAACCTTTTGTTCGATCGTTTTTTTTATTTGTTCAAGTGCTACTTCCCTCGTATCGTCAAAACTATTAATTCGTTTTCTAGTGTATTTTCTACTGTAAGGTTTATTGAACCAACATAATCAATATGCCGTTTTAAGTTAGTAAAGAAACGGTTTCTCCGGTCACGGATATTCTCGTTAAAATTTAAAATCTTGTCCTTAAGTTTCCTGCTTGCGTCCGCCGGAAGGGCCCCGCCATACTTGTGGCTCGTGCTAGCCATATATGGGTCAGCACCACGCCTAATCCGTCGCGCGCTTAACATACGACCACTCTTAGTTTCAACACCTATCGGTTTACTTTCATGGTTTTTGCCTTCATTGAAGTTTTTGTATTAGTTTTTAGTAGGACAGATCCTAATTTTTTGTTTATTGATTTATCTGTTGCTGACGTCTGGGTTAAATTTTTCTTTAGATACCTATAAGGTTACGAGTATGTTTTATATTATACGTATTAAATTAAACGTATTATATTTGAAATAAAATAGGTCGTGGAAAGCACAAAAGTAGCAGTAACCGTTTTAACGACATTTTAGATACTTGCAAAACGAAATAACATTACACAATATTACAAAGGAATAGCTTAGCATACCTTTCCTTAATGTCTTAAGAATTCACACCATAAGTTGTCACCGGTACATGAATAAGTAAACACGGCGCGTATCGAATCCGTAATAAGAGGGAACTCCATTGCAGAGAACAGTATTATGTGTTACGGGGGCCTTAAGGCCTAAGCGGAGCGAAGATGTCGATGTATCGATTTGTGAAAGAAGGCGGAAGCAGCAAGCGTCTGTTTGTTCAGGGGACGCTAGAAAGCGATGACTCGAAACCCCTGAAATCAAGCTTGAAGAAATCCTCTCCATCGCCCGTTGGGTCACCCATAACCACAAGTTTAAACTTGGCTTCTGTGCCCAGAAGTTTGAGGGAAGGATTGACCAGACATGAGACAGTGTACGATGGAAACTACCCAGGAATGGAGCGATCATCCAGTTATCGATCTGGGTCCTACCGAGAGGAGAGCTACAACGGAAGAATTGTACACGATGGGAATCAGACTCATTTCGAGTATGATGGAGAGAGCGCGCTAGCCGTGCCGACGTCAGCCGGTGGTCTAGGATTGTCAGAGTTGCAGGAGATTCACACGAACAAGAGAATGTCGACCGAGGTTCTAGGCTCTTCTTTAGAGTCGACAAAAATCTCGAAGAAAGACGATGTCAGTGGTCAACGAAGGATCACAACAAGGATTGTAAGGAAGGTAACCACCTTGACTCGAGGTGAAGAGAAGGCTTCAGCAGAAGATGTAAGAGGAGGATCAGTGCACAGATCCGCTGAGCATTACAGACATGTGGAAATGGAATCATCGCCTCCTAGAAAAGTCAAGGTAATGATGATTCTACTAACATGCTTTTTAATAGTTAATGACTTGTCGTTCTCCGACAATTCTAACTAAATACGTATATAATTTGTGATGTCATTAAGTCTTAGGTACAGAACGCTAATATAAACAAATTTTCACGGGGCGTGTAAAAGTACACTTAAAATGCTAATATAAAAAGTTGTACTGTACTTTTGTGTAAAGTATTATTACTGCAGTCAACAATTTTACAAGCAAAATGAGACCACTTTGAGTAAGAAGCATCCCAAAAAGCGATCCTAATGTAGGTAGCAATACTCTAAACTTATGATAGACATTATTTTCTTAATACAACGATGAGAACTAAAACCATACAATTAGTTCCAAGCGATAATAATATCCTATCACAGCCATAACTGATGGCGCCTGTCAAATTGATAGTCTCAATTTAGTATTAAATTACAAAGTAAGAAAGATATCCGTTAGAGTAATTAGTGAACACAGTATACAAATGGCTGATGTTTTTGAAGACTTACAATTACAAAGATATACATTTAGGTTGCCTAGATTTATCGGGCATTTTAAAGGTATACATTGGAGATATTATTTTCAGGCAGCGTTGTTAAAGGCAGGGATATATATATTAATCAATTAACCGAACTTATCTCTCGATTCAAAATTAAAAGCCCTTAATAATAAGAGCATTGAACGAGCTTCTTTAAACTCTCAAACAAGAGTCTTAACAACAATTGTTTTAAGAGGAAGCTTAAGAGCCTACTCCGCCTTTAAATACTCCACTTTGATTCCCAAATTCAAATCCAAAAATAAAACATCAAAATGTTTAATTATGCTCTTTAGAATCACTTGAATGCAATCCAAAAAGTTCGTTTGTTACATTAATCTTCTCAATTGAATGGAGAGAGCTTCGCTTCGATCGTGATTTTGTAAAGACTGTTTCGCCATATGGCAAGTCTTTGTTGGGGAGTAGGTTACAACTGTTCATATCTATGTCTATGTATGTCATATGTCACAGCTTGAGAACTTCCTATTTTAAATATGGCTGTAAATAAAAACAAAAGGGCACCAAAAATTTCCAAACCGTCCAGCAAGTGACTTGTTTCAATGAATGCTGCATTGTAATCTTTGAGTTGTTTACTAGCATTTATAAGTGGTATATTTATGTCTATTTTATTAATTTGCGTTCTAAGATAACCCAGTTTCGCTGGTTCTATCTGCATTTTGACGATTCAAAACATTGTTGTTTCTTTATCAAGGACATCATCAACTTTATTACGTTTATTTGTAAACCTGTTGATGCATTTTTTAAGCTTACCTTGAATCAAACCTGCATATAATTGAAATGGAGAATTTATATTAAATTTTGCAGTCAAACAATTCTAAATATCAGCACAGGTGCTGGCGCAGGCTAATCGTCGTCCATATTGCTATGCAAATGACAATAACGAAGTGCGCATGAGTATGACCCATACAGCCTTGATGACGTCACCCGCGATTTTATCGATAACCTTACTACGTAGAATTTAGGCCCGCTTTGGATTTAGTTGTAAATATTATAAAACTATTTGAATATGTTATTGCACTCCAAATTATTCATATATTTGCGGAAGAAAGATGATATCTTACAGTGGTATATTATCAAATAATAATTTATCAGAAGACCGAGCATCGGTTGTAAGATGAAAAGTACTGCCTGACCGTAATCAAGCATTTTCGGCTGCTTTTAAAATCATAGCCATTGTTGTCACCATATAACCGAATTTTCTCACTCTAGGTAATTAGAATTTTTGCTGAAGGAACAGTAACTATTAATCTTTATTAAACGAGTAATGAATAACAATGGTTGGCGCTCCAACTAACAATAAGGCGCCTATAGCATCCTGGCGCTAAGCAACTACATATTCATTTTGCATTATAATTATTGCGGTAAAGGTAAAGCATTGTCTATACTTTTATTATTAAAGATGGATAATAGTTATTCATAGTTGTAGAATCGTTATTCTTTCAACAAAGAACTTACTACTACTTACTTACTTACTGTGCTTTCAACATCACCTGCCTTTACTACGCGCATGAATCCTTTGATAAATCCCGGTTGTTTTGGTAAATCTACTTCGTAATTTACTGATGCACTGTTTTCATTAGAAGGCTTATGATCAGCAGTAGGCGTTTGTTGATTGCAAATTACGAAATGTTTAATTAAAAACTAATTGAAGCATTCGTAGAAGTAACCTCTTCAAGCCTCGTTTTTCTGTAGTAAAGCGGATATCCTTGCCCATATGATAGTGATTGATCATCATCAAATGAATCGTATGAATATTTATTTTAGTTATAAACTTCTTACTAAGGTCAGTGTGTTATTAATTGTATAGTAAGATGCAATAGTTTGCTTTTGATGAAAATATTTAAAACGATGATTGGTTAATTAGTAATTTTAAATGAGCTAACTAAGTATTATTGTAGCAGTGGGGTTTGTGGCTACAGTTCAACAAATAGGTACTCTATCCGCAATCTCTATATTTCCAATTCTTCCATGCCTTAGCTTTGTTTGATTCCAGTTGTAGTATTTCCAAATATATTTTCTCCAAAAAATATAATAACGTCACTGTTATTGTATTTGTAACGACTACTAGCTTTAGCATTTTTATTACTTCAATCCCTAATATTTGTTTCATGATCTGCGATTATATTCACTTAACGCTGATTTGTGTTGCATTGTCTTACAGTCATAGACCATTATAATTCCTACTATATTTTGAAAGGTCCTTTCAATTTGTGCTAAAAATGTTACTACCTCTAATTTGTATTTACTATCAGAGAACAAATGAGCGAAACAAATAATAGCAGTGTGCTTAGATGCCACCGACCTGTGCCAAAGCCCTTTTTGCAGCCGATAGAAAGTATCAGATAAGTCAATTGTACTGTAAAGTTCAACTCTTG
Source organism: Luperina testacea (assembly GCA_927399505.1). Taxonomy (NCBI): domain Eukaryota; kingdom Metazoa; phylum Arthropoda; class Insecta; order Lepidoptera; family Noctuidae; genus Luperina; species Luperina testacea. The sequence goes on along the minus strand of OV656777.1, from coordinate 4,412,791 downwards.
AAATAAACTCAGTAATGTCACGATGGAGCGAACACTTCATGGAAATACCAGTCGTATAGCCAGCCCAATAGAGATGATATTCCGATGAATGTTTCTGGTATTTCAGTAACCTACTTTTGACAGTATATGATCGCGTGCATGCAGAATGCGATGTCGGGTTGAAGATTAAGAGCCTCTTGCGTTCATTGTTCGGGTTCGGAAGTATTTATGTGAAGGCAACGTTTTGCCTGAAGACCTAATGCATTGTTGATGAGGAATGAGAGCGAAGAGTACAGAGATTTAGTGTGACGAAGGATAAATTGAGAAACGATGTGGCTAAATAGTTTGGTTAATTGGTTATTAAATGGAGAATTATTTGCGAAGAGGTGGCAAAAGCACCGTGAAAAACGATTCGTATGAATATCGGCTTGGTCCAGTCGTATTTGTTGCTAGACCGAAAATGTGTCTATTTATAATTGTGATTAAAAATGGTCCATTCAAACCTTACTCTAGCACATAGTGCAAGGTTAAAGTAAAGTCAAAACATTTATTACAATTGTGCCCCATAAAAATGTTATTCAATTAACCCCTAGACAAAAATAGTTGTAGCAGAATTTAAATAACAGAACTAGACGGGTTCATCCCAAGCCTTGGAAAAGATAAAATCTTCCTTATAGAAAAACTAAATGCAGAAACGCTATGCATCTACAATATGTGATCACCTTAACCAATTTGTACATTAAATTGACCATGAGATATGAGCATTGAGCACAGCATGCAAATAGTTTTTACAGTCACACGAACGTATCCCAGAATTGTGACAGTCAGTCACAATAGATGTACTAACACTGTTTAGACGGGATTCTCTCAGTGGTTCTGAAATTTTTGTGACCTATTCTGTAATCATTTGGTTTAATCTCTTGGTTCACTGTTAGGCTTAGATCCGTAAGGGTCGGTAATATTTTTTGGGACCGCATGATATTTGGTTAATTTTCTTTCTGGCTTATTAATTCTTTGCCTTTTATAATTTTATGACCACTTATTATAGTACTACAAAGTTTTGATCGTAACAACTTTTCTACCTAAATTCTTCCAAGTTTTTTAGGTTCATCCAAAAATTCTTTGTTCTCAACTGTCTTCCAACAAAGTTTCTTGAGTGCCTTGGTTTTACAACCACGTCTAGAAGGATCTTACTTTGTAACGTTAATACTTAAGCAATTATGATGTAAATACAGTATCTATTTATATTCCATAGTCGGTCAAAGGTTTTCTTAGTTCAAGACTGCTAAATAAGAAGTCATTAACATTGAAATTGTTTAAGAAAACTTTACCATTATTTATGTAGTTAATTTTAGCTTCTCCTGTGTCTAATGAATATAGTCGTTAAACAGTTATTTGTTCACGGATATTAGATAAGCTGTAGGCAGTACAAGTTAGAGTTTGCACATCTGTTAGCACAGATGGCAAGGCTTATCAGGCTTAGAAGGTCTGATCTAGAGGTATCCTCATAAATTTGGATGACGGAGAATTTAGAGAAATAAATCTACGGGAAGGGACTTAAACGGATTCTTTAAGCTAATTGTATTTAATTTATTTAATTTTGTATTTAATTTTTGACATTCCTGTAATTTAATTAATTTTGACTTGCCTGTATTCTTAATTTGACATTTGTAATTTCTTATCTTATTGACTTTTCTAAAATAATTTTAATGAATATAACTATGAATCATGGCACATCAAAAATTTGCATGCTGAATTTAGTAGGCGGAATATGAAGTACTATGAATTGTATTATGACATCTGTAAGCACCATATTTCATGCAAATAAACGATTATTATTATTATTATTTATATTATGGAACGTTAATATTTCATTAGCATTTTAACCATTTACACCTCCTACGACTTTCGCTTTATTGAAATCAGATTCAAAATTACCAAGACAAAAATAGGTTCATGTCCTTTCCTAAAACTCCTTTGTAGTCAAACCATGAGAACAGACAGACTATCAAAGAGACTTATTCTAACATTCACAACTTCAGTAGGAATAGAAACTTCTCCATTTTGAATCTATCTATCATCTCTAATTAGTATTACTAATAAATAGTTACTTAATTCATATCCACCTGTTGATTAGTCTATCATGCAAATTGTACACTTACGGTGGCGTGTCTGATCTCATGGACCGATTCCTCTGTAATTACGGGCTAAGAAAAAATGCTAAGTATAATTAAATCATTATTGTGTCTTATTTATTGAGGATTTCCTTTTGTTGTCTCGTCTAAGGTTTGTTCTCGTGGATTATGTCGTTCTGTGTTTAAAAGTTAAAAAAGGTTTTTAGTAAGGTTTATAGCTGTATCTTGGCTATATACCCAGAACTTCTTCATCGTTTTTATATAGACCACCATCAGAGTCTTTTCCTAATTCTCATTTAATATATGTGTATTAGTTTTTGTAATAAGTAATTTTGCACCCTTCAATGTCGCAGAGGTTTTGTAACTCAATGAAAATGGTTTCTCTGAAAATAATTTGACTCATACTTACCGAGAATTTTAGCATAAAATTTCAACTAAATTAGACAAGGTACAACAATGTTTTACTGTTGTTCTTCGCGGTACTTAACTGTACCCCCGTGAAAGCATTCAAACAAAAACAATAAAGTACATTCAAGGAAAATTACGAATTTCCGCTCCGCATATCCTTGCATAAAAAGTTGACCAGCGAACCAATGGTTTTAGGTCCGAGGGAGCATCGAACTATCGAAACGGAACTGCTGTTATAAATTAACTTTTAGCATTGTCCGTAACTGTCACTATCTCAAACTCAAAGCATTTATTTCAAATACATGGTGTATTTTATATATGTGATACATGGTGTATTGCAGGCACTTAGTCAGAAAGTGGAAGTTAGTTGCCCACTCCAAAACGGGAAAGAAAATCCAAGGAGTCAACAAAGAAAGGAGAATAACGACTCCTTTTTACATTTAATATCGGGGTAATTGCGTATCACACTATCTGTAGCAGTGGCTTTCGATTTGACAGTTCAACAACATCCATTGCGTTAACATCGCTCGTTCGCATCGTTGAGCAGACAAATTTTTCGGACATATGAAGCAATGAATTTACAATATACTTCAAAATGATCCTAATTCAGTGTATTACGCAATTAGGGTTCAGCCGGTCGATTCTGTAAAAATCTCACCGTGAAAACTTAGGTGAAGTGAGTTTATTTTTGCTAGGAATTGACAGCTCACTCCACGCTCACTTCACCTAAGTTTTCACGGTGAGATTGTTACAGAATCGCACTGCAGGTTGTGCGTCTGCTGCAGTAGCCAAGTATTAGATACGGACTGGCTACGTAGAGCAATGCTTGGCTACATGCCTTACTCTTTTGTTGACTGTACTTGTACATTTAAATACAAAACTGATAATAGCGAACAATGATGCGTGTGAAAAATGTCTCGTGAATGTCTCGGATGCTACGGAAGTGTTCTCACGCGATTGTTAATGCGTTGTTGCTAGGAGTTTTTCTTGTTCAAAGTGATGGACATTTATTATATTGCCTTGTTTTGCAATTTAATTACGTTTATTTGATGGTTCCTTTGAAAAGATCTAAACGCTGATTTTTAATTTGCTTAACTAAAATGACCACTACGATCGACCTTTAGTGTCAACACGACATTAGCTGTCATTTTGGTCAAGTAAATTAAAAATCAGAGTTTCAACTATTGAAGTATATACCTCATGAAGGCTCCTACGCGACACAGAGGCACCGCGGTGCCATTTGTCGCGCGCGATTTTATCGCGTGTCGCGCCTGTTTGAAGGAGCCTTAAACCGTATTTGAGTTATTCTTTTGTCATTTCAAAATATGTAGTTGAATTAATCATAATTCGCATTACTTTTTGCACTCCACTGTACTGTACGTGTACACTTGCAAACATGTGATTACCATGATAATCAGGCAGGAGTTTTTGTCATATCTTCATCGAAGAAAGTTAAGCGGAGCGTTGTGATGACTACTTTTTTGCGCCGACAGTGTAATTTGTGATTTGCTGGTAGGTGTATATTACTTTCTTACTGCTAAGTTGATAAATTAATGTAATTTAAATCTTACTGGTAGAGCAATAAGCTTTTAATATGATAAACCATATCCGTGGATAAACCTTACTTACCTTGTAATTAAAGGTTAACTAATAATATTGGAGATTGCGAATCATTGACTAAATCGTTCATTGAGTGGGTGTGTCGGTGGGCTTAATTGTAGTTGTGGCAAAAAATATTTTTGAAGCTGATCTTGCGCGCAATAAGTAACCTTTGGCGCCGTATATTAAAAAAAATGGTTGTGAAGTCTCATATTGAAAAAGATAGTCACTAGAAATTACAATATTTCTTTTAGGCTATGGTCTCCTATTTCACGCTGTACGCTGCGTCACGTTAGGTCGTACGCTGCATCACAATGTTTACTATAGAAATGTACTATTGTGGTCTCTTTCACACGTTGACGTTGGCGTCTTGACGCCGTACGCAGCATCTAAACGCTGTGCGTCGCGTCTCTAGCCATTTCGAACCATTGCAGCGTAAAGGTCGTCTCTCGCGTCATGCAAAATGATGAGGTTTAATAAAGAAAAAGACTAATTGTTCATAGAAGCAGTTAAATCTTTTAATGCAGTGTATGATAAAAGTGACAAAAATCATAAAAACAATATTTATAAGTATCAATGTTGGGAAAAAATTAGTGATGCAGTCGGATCGACCGCTCGCGAGCAGCGACTAAAACGCCATTCTCTGCTGCGGATGTATTGACCGCCGACGCTGTGCGTTGCATTCAGACGTCGATCGGAACGGAATTAAACGTTGACGCTAACGTCAGACGCCACGTTTGGCATAAAATAGGAGACCATAGCCTTATTTATTTACTAGAAGCAGCGCCCCGTGGTTTCATCCGCATAAGTATCCCGTGGGATAAAAACTATCCTGTGTCCTTTCCCGGGACTCAAACTATCTCTATACCAAATTTCATCTAAATCGGTTCAGCGGTTTAAGAGTGAAGAGTTAACAGACAAACAGACACTTTCGATACAGATGCCTAATGTAGCCTCAGCCTAAGACGTCTGATATAGCGACAGCGGCGAGATTTCTAAGATTCGTCATAGTTTTGCGACGAGCGAGCGAACACCGGGCGCATGCGGGGTTACGCCTCGCTGCGTTGCTGTTGAAACAGACGCTACGTAGGGTTTTAATAAGACATAACAAGTTATTAAATAAAATACTCTGTAAATCAAGACTCTTGTTCCCGAGCTGTTTTGAATTTCCACATTAGCAGACTTTTTTTTTAATAAGTTTTACAGGCAGGTCGCCATTGTAGATTTTTGCCATACAAACGGTCTACATTTTTTTTTCTCTTTTTTTAGTGTAACGTTTTGTACCGAATACCTTAATTGCACACAAAATGACTTACGAATTCCGTCACAAACAATCATAAGCGGTTTAAAAAAATGCAAGATGGCTGCCACTTCTATTCTAGCTTCAAATTTAATGTGCTATCTCTTCTAAACAGTATATTACCCCCGGTCTGCACGGCAGCTCGGGGTTAACGGTGAGCCGTGCTTGCTCGGCGTATCGTGGCCCCATAATGCACGAGTAATTTATTATTAGGGTAAGGAAGGGTATTGCCGGTCACTTAAGCAAAAAGAACTATAATTCAGTGAAAAATCAACATTTATTTTAGAAACTCTTATGCAATGTAACTTAAGGTATTGTTCTAACATAATCACAACCATTGGGATCAATATTAATTAAAAAAAAGATATAATCAACTCTTTAAAAAAAATGGCTTTGACCGGTATTGCCCGACATGGCAGACAATACCGGTCGGCAGGTTGGCAAAACCGGTCAAACTATAAACGGCACAAGTCACACACGTAGCCTACGGGAGACTCATAACCTGAGCACTCAGCATGAGCCCAATATCATTTCGACCCATAGCTGGTAATTCACTATTCTTGTTTTTCAGTCTTTCTTGTAGGGTTGAGAATGGGATGCCATAAGACCGAGCTGCCTCTCTTATCGGTGTTCCTTCTTCGACAAGTTTGAATGCCCTACTCAAATCATTTTGGATCCATTTCACCTTCAATCCTTTGTTCCTACTTCGAGTCCCCGACATCCTAAAAAGGAAAATAATATAAATTTTAACGGAATAAAAGGTCGAAAATATGATCTACATACTTACAAACATAACTTGCGGTTAATGGTCAGCATGACCGGCGTTAGCCACCCGTATATTTTTCTGGTTAATAATAATTCTTTCAAGCCGGAGACGACGGAGCAGAATGTGCTCACTTATTTGAATAAACTTCAAAATTGTGAACAGTATATTGTAGAGAAACGTTCAATCAAGACTACTAGACACGCTGCTTTCGTAATTGCTTTCCCGGAGAGCTTGAATGAGAGCATAAACACGCCGGCGGCGTGGCCCGCAGGAGTGAAGTTGTCCGATTGGTTTCCGAGGCATCCCCGCGGGCAGCGGGGAGACACGAGCTCCGAGCTTCTCACCGGCGACAGTGCACGCGCAGTCGTTGAATGTTCCCAGTGAACAACGTACTGTACGACGAAACAGGAATGATTCACAGTGTCGGTATGCTGATATTAGTGTAAATAGTTCCCAATCGCAAACGTTAGGACGGGTGTGCTCGAATGGTGTGACTGTGGTCCAAGCTAGTGGCAAGAAACCTAAGTGCTCGTTAGATTTATTCTATCAGAACGTTAGAGGCTTACGGACGAAGTTAAAATCATTTTATAACAACATTCTAGGGTCTATGGTTGATTTGGTAGCCATAACCGAGACTGGAATTAACGACTCGATACACGATGGTGAACTGGCTCCAAGCGGGTACACGATAATAAGATGTGACCGTATGGATGGCCGTAAACACGGTGGTGTCATGCTGATCGCCACACCGCGCAGTGCTCTCGACTTACGCAGAGTACCGTTACCCGATAACACTAGCTTGAACGACCATCCGTTTGAAATCGTATGTGCGACAGTATACCGTCAAAATACTTTTTTGTTTTTGTGTTGTGTTGCGTATATTCCACCTAAGACTATTGAAACGGAATATATGTTTATGTTCCATTTACTTGAGCAGTTATGTGTTAGTTATGATAAAGTAGTATTATTAGCGGATTTAAATATGTATTCAACAAACCAAGTGGTACAATGTTATTATGAATACTTTGTCACCTTCTGTGGGTTTCGCCAAAGTAATAATATTCTTAATTGCAATAATCGCACGCTCGATGTAGTACTAACTACCATGCCCGTAGGTGACATTGTCGTAAATGAGGAACGTGAGGAGTGTTTGTCATGCATTGACCCGCAGCACCCGCCGCTACGAGTAAGTGTAAGTCGGAGGCGGGTGACTTCTAGCCCGGGTTGCCCTGTACCAAACGCTTCCACCTCCCTACCACGATGGAATTATAGCAAGGCGGACTTCCATTCTTTATACCTGGGTCTTGCAGGGGTAGACTGGGGCTCTCTGTATGGAACAACTAATGCCGACGAAGCATTTAGAATATTTTATGATATATTTTATGGGATTTTGGATGATAGCACTCCAAGAAAGAGCTCCAAGGGTAATTGCTTTCGTTATAACTACCCTGATTGGTTCACTGCTGACATAATAGGTCATATTAAGAAGAAGGCTTTGTGGCACAAATCTTTTAAGAAGACTGGTTCAGGCAGTGATTATACTAAATTTTCCCACTACCGTTCTCTTGTAAAATACCTAATCAGTACCGCATACCGTGGTTATCAGAGTCGCACGGAGCAACAATTTGTCAAGGAACCGAGGTCTTTTTGGGGTTTTGTTGGACGCAAGCGCTCGAAGCGAAGTACAACAAGGATTACTAGGAATAGTGAGCCGTTGCCAGAGCATGAGTGCGCTCAGGCGTTCGCTGATTATTTTCATTCGGTGTACGGGGCGGTGTCACCGCGGTTGGATGCGGCTGCCGCTGGGCAGGCGGCGCCCGAGCGCGGCGCACGCGTTCACGTGGGACAGCTGTCTCTCGGTGAGGTGAGCACCGCGCTCGCGCGCCTCAAGCCCAAGCGTTCGGTTGGGCCAGACGGGGTGCCACCCTTCGTGGTTAGGGATTGTCGGACAGTACTGGCCCGGCCGCTCATGCATTTATTCAATAGTTTCTTACGAGAATGCTCCTACCCGGACGGCTGGAAATTAACTAGGGTTACTCCAGTACCAAAGGGGGCCCCAAGCTCGGACGTTAACGGATATAGACCAGTAGCAGTACTGTCAGCTTTTGCTAAAGTCTTTGAGTCCGCGTTGTGTTCAACTATCCACTCGCAAGTAGCCTCACAGCTCAACGATGCGCAGCATGGTTTCCGGGCGGGCCGTAGCACTAATTCTAATTTAATGTGTTTTTTAAATCAAGCCACCACAGTGCTGGACTCGGAGACTGGTGCCCAACTGGATGTCGCTTACTTCGACTTCAGGAAGGCATTTGATAGTGTCGATAATGACATACTTTTAAGTAAATTTGCGGGTGTGGGTTTTACCCCAGCTCTCTTGAAGTTTTTTGCTAGCTACTTGGGCAACCGCAAGCAAATAGTAGAATACGCAGGTTACATCTCGGACTCGTATTCCACCCTTACAGGAGTTAGTCAAGGGACAAATTTAGGACCTTTAGAATTTATAATCATGATTAATGATCTTCCGGAAGTCATTAAAGAAGCTAGCTGTTTATTATTTGCTGACGATCTCAAGCTTTTCTTGCGTATCACTGACGAGTCGAGCTGCGAAAGGCTCCAGCGGGACATTGATAGGGTGGTAGCTTGGAGTGAAGAGAATAAACTACACTTCAATGTGACGAAGTGTAATGTAATGTCATTCACGCGGGCCGTGGTACCCCGACGTCATGATTATCGTATGGACGGTCACGTCATATCCCGGGTGGAGTCAGTGCGAGATCTCGGGGTTACTTTCACTGGGGATCTTTCGTTTCGGGCTCATGTAGTGCAGGTGTGCAAAAAAGCGTTTAGAAATCTTGGTTTTGTCTTGCGAGAAACCCGTGACTTCACTAATATGGCAGCAGTGAAAGCACTTTACAATGCGTTGGTGCGAAGCAACTTGGAAACTAGTGCTATCATCTGGAATCCTTATGAGTTGAAGTATTCTCAGATGCTAGAAAAAATGCAAAATAAATTTACCCGATACCTGTACTTGAGGCAATTTGGGGTCTACCCTTTCTACCCGCTTATGTATCCAACTCTCTTTGTAATAGGGATGGTTGGGTACTATAAGTTGGAAGTAAGGCGCAACCTCGCTCTCGTAAAATATGTTTTTATGGTTTTTCGTGGTATGTTAAATAATCCACAAATATTAGAATCGTTGGGATTACTTGTTCCAGACAGAAGGCTACGGTTGGGACCGAGAGAGAGGCTTTTTAAAGTCCCGGCATCGCGTACTAACGTTTTGAAGTTTGCACCAGTGATTCGAGCGATGCGAACACTGAATAGTGTGTCTCAGCGTTTAGATATATTTTCTTGTTCTTTGGCGGAATTCCAGAGGGTGACACTTAGTATGTTGTCCACTGTATAGCTACGTTCCTTCCCAGACCCGTTACTTGGGACTGGACTTTTAGCAATGTATGACTACTTTTGTTAGCTTGGGTCTTACCTGTTAAAACAAAGTATGTGTTAATGAATAAATAAATAAATAAATAAATAAATAAATTTTAACAAAAACCTGTAGCAAAGTGCTTAAAATCTATGATAACATGAGTAGATAGATAACTACACGACAATAAATAACACTGACAATGAATGCAACATGAAAATTAAGACACTCACCTCTTATGTTCCGAGGCCAAAAAATTACTAAAAAGTGGCGCGAAACAAATTGACGTGCGGTTCTCCCTGATGCGTGCTCGGAACTGAGCGGGGGCCGGTGCATCGGCGCGGGGAACACTTACGCCACCCTCAATCAATGTGTGTGTGCGCAAAACGCTGTAATTTGGAAGATAGTGTGGTGACCGGCATTGTCGCCTGACCGCGGATACCCTCCTTTACCCTACGGACGTGAAGTGACGTTTTGTTGGAGTCTTCAATGTCTGTGGTAGGTTTAATAGACTTGTGATTTAGCCTTTTATTTATAAGTAATGACCTGCCCTTTATTTATAAGTAACTAGCGACCCGCCCCGGCTTCGCACGGAAACATTATTATTATTATACATATAAACCTTCCTCTTGAATCACTCTATCTATTAAAAAAAACCGCATCAAAATCCGTTGCGTAGTTTCAAAGATTTAAGCATACAAAGGGACAAAGGGACATAGGGACAGATAAAGCGACTTTGTTTTATACTATGTAGTGATGATGATTAGCGAATGTTTTTGACCGTACATTTTTGACGTTTCAACCTCTCTTAACTTCAAACAACGTTTGTATAGAGGTAAACACCAAAAGCACTCGTAAAATGAAGTTATTCATTAAATCAAAGTTCTCAATAACTGCCTAGAATACTTATGATCTGCTCAATACGGCTATGTTTCAAATCCACCTCTATATCGTCTGTTCGGTGTTCAAAATACCAAAATCGATCAAATGCTCGAATTAATAGAAACTTCAAAAAGAAGCTCTAGCTGTCAAAAACGATTAATCTATAATCGTCACTACTAAGGCTTCTCAAAACAAAGGTCTGTGTTCGCAAAGCAACATGTGTCAAGCAACAGAAATATAGTGAATCCGAATGTTGCCTTTTACGTGTTGCTTTACGGAGTCGGTTGATATTTGCAACATTGTTATGATGCCTATCTTTATTAAACGCTAAACTGAACGGTCCTCAGTTACCCCATTCCTCTGTAATCCGCTTCAGTTTATACGCGACATGGTTAAGATTAGTTTGGTACTTAAAATTACTTATGTAAATACCGCCTTGGAACTTTAAAACTACTTCGAAATATGTGTATCCCATATCCAGAATTTAAAAGCTTGTGCTATATTGTCATCCAATATATCGCCCGTTCACTGCACAGTATGAGGGTTCGCAGCACATAACCGGCGCAAGATGGCGGACAGGAAACACGTACAGGTGCGCTGTGCCCGCGCATATGACACGCGCATGCGCGGCGATGCGTTAACCTGAACTTGACGCGTTGCCGTATGCTCGTATCGACTGATTTTACGGATGGGTACGGACTGCGGTGTCAAGTTTAGACGGGTCTGGTTTGGGGGAGGTCTTATTTTGATTCATTTAGGTCTGTTGGTTTGCGATTAATTTGATTGCTCATTAGTTGAAGTTTGCTTTGAGTCCAGAATGGATCGTCTTCTTCGTTTTTTTTTTTACCCGTCTCTAAAACCTAACGTGTCACATAACGGATATAACATAGGTAATGCTAAACCTAATCCTAGGACAGACTAACATGTAACATCGAAAGTGGTGGTTCCGCGCTAATAACTGCGCCGGGCGGCGCCACTTAGAAAGCAAAGGGCTGGCTCACATTCTGCCGGGAAAGTGAGAACGCGATAAATATGCGACACTATACCCGTGTGAATCCGGATTTATAATTGGACATTTGATTTGTGAATTATGTTGTGTGGGGTGGTGCTGGTGATAAATAGCATGATCAGTTTATAATGTTCCCACTGCTGGGACACAGGCCTCCTCTCTATGACAGGGTGCGGGTCGTAATCCACCATGCGTTCTCATGGCGGGTTGATAGATGTCATATGTCTTCGAATTCTCGGTTCTAGGACACGCCGGTTTCCTCACGATGTTTTCCTTCACCGTTTTGAGAGCAGTGGTGATGAAATTAATTAAACGCCTGTCTAGTTTCGAACCCCCGACCTACAACTCCATGCTGATTTTGAGTAAGAATGTTACAAGACCAAAATTAAAATGATGTAGCGTTACATGTTAAATTCGATGTATCTAGGTTTGTTTGCAACTGCATCGAACTTAATCATTTGCATTTATTGTGGTTAGGTTAGGTTATCATTTTATATCAGAGATGCCTTTAATTTATTTACAAGATTAAATTAAATCAAAATTAGAGTAATTTGTCTTTGCTTCTCATAGTTATTTTTAGTCTTGTCATATCTTTCTGGTCCTCAGTTACGTGCCTCTCTAAACCTGCTTCAGTTTATCATCACCTCCAAAATTTCTTTAAAAACGCGAATTACATTCTCACGGAAGCCTTAAAAACTGTACTTAACAAACCTAATCTTGGATCACACATTCTACACGTTCAAAAGCCAACATTTTTTGCGGCGACATAAGACAAGAAACATTATATTTTGAAGTAGCGATTAAACAAGCTACCAGCCTGCAGATTCTGAGAAACTGCAGTTATCATGTCAGTCACTTGTGTTGCGAAGGAATAGAAAGGAGTAACAGAAGTGCCACTTAAGGATAAGAAGATTATGAATATTAAAATTATTAACGCTGGCGCTAAACAGAACGAAATGTTATGATCCGTTTATTTGTTAGACCAAAATGACAGCTAACATATACTAAATGACATGTTGACAAAAAAATTTCGATAGCGACTGTAATTTTAGTCTAGCATATCAAAAATCTGAGTTTAGTTTGAATTATGATCTCTTGTTGAATAGTTCAACTATAATTGTCAATGGCATGCAATGCATGTGAGAAGACACTGGCTCCTGTAACACAGGTGTTTAACTTAGCGCAGGATTCAGGGCTTCACTTTGTTTGTACACATTGTTATGCAAATAAAGAATTTATTTATTTATGCCATAAGCTACTTTCAAATCTTCATTATAAGGTGTCTTTAGTCTAGGCCAGGGGTGGCGAACCTTTATGGATCAACGTGCCATTTTTTGTAAAAAAATGTTTGATGAGGTCATAGATGTGCCATTTTTTTGTGATTACAGGGAAAATTACAAAACAATACTATCGATTCCGCGCTCCCCGCCTGCTGCTCCTTACACCGCGCCTACTCACTCCGTAAAGTAGGCTCAAACGCGTTCGTTTGTTAAATTTCAGTGTATTACGTAGGTATTTTTTCGATCGAAGGCGTGCGCAAAATAATTTGTCGCGTGCCATCAATGGCACGCGTGCCACTGGTTCGCCATCCCTGGTCTAGGCAGATCTATACAAACTATAACGCAGTCCGGATTAGAATATTTATCGTCTAGTTGTATAAACTGTTACGAGCTGTTGTTTGAACTGGTTCTTCTATAATTCCTTATGTTGTCCCCAACTGGAAACTAGTTCAAATATCCGCAAAACATGCAAATTTTAGCCCACCTAGAACAATTTCCGTTGCCATGACATCACTGGCTATATTTATTGGTGCACCGTTAATTTAGTTTTCCGTTTCAATCTAGTTTAATGATCTCTGGACGTTAATGTTGTCATATAAATTTTAATCTATAGATGTTTTAAACATTTTATCCGAGTTCAAGAGTATTTTTGTCAGCGCTTTGTTTGATAGTTTTGAGAATGGTATTTTCAAGTATGGTTAAGCTAATCTGATAAAAAATAGATTTTGTATTTACGCTTTGCCAATAGTTTATGTTGTAGACTGTTTTATAATGTCCATCATCTTTATCTTATCAAGCTATCTATAGACACCAAATAAAACCGTTTTAGTGTCTCTATCAACTTCGTCCTCTTTATGTCTTTAATTTGATTTTGATTGACTTCTCTGCACTTAACAACCAATATCGTTGCGACTTCCGCTCATGTTTTTGCTCATTCTTGCATTAATCTTTATCCTCATAGTCCCACTGAAATGTCAGTTTAAATTAGATTACTAAATCTTCTCACATGAGTAGGTACCGTTAATGCTGAGGAACTAGAATTCTGTATATGGCATGCTCTGGTGAGATCCTGCTGGTTTCAGACATGATGTCATTCTAACTGTATTGGAGAATGTCTTTTGTGCCGGGTTAAACACGCGTTGAGCTTTCCAATTCATTGGTCAATGATCAAGTTGAAATATGGTACAGTAATGCATATATTTGGCGACCGCAATCAACGTAGTCCGGCTGTCATGAGAATCTTGTTTTTTTTTATCTATTTCATGTATGAAATATGAAAGTGGAATAATAAAATTTTGTATACGCTCAAAAAACAACACCTATGTTGGCAAGAAAAATTCTCGTTCTTCATGTTATAGTTCCAAGTAAGGCTTCCAGTTAAGCATAAAGTTTATAATAATAGCAATAATGCGAAATTTCAAGTTACTGGAACTGTCGGTTCTTGGAATTGATGAATGCAAGCAGCTGCGACAAGACGAGTTTACGTCCAAATAAAGTTTTCTGGATTCTAGTACTGATATTATTCTTTTGCCTATTTTTAGTCTCCGTCTGTTTTTCGTCTTGTATATGGATTCCAAAATATATTGAAATCATATACAATGTTTTCTACAGTTTTCTTCAAGCACTAAAGCTCTTTCGAAATGAATATTTCATTTATATGCATGTGTGCTGCCACCAGTGTAAATTATTCTCAAGTTTTAACCTTTAAATTGGCCACTAAATCTTCCCTACATCTTCCATGTGTTCGGAACCAGACACATTTATTTCCCAGATTGAATCTTCCAACCGTACAATTAAAACCTCCATTGTTTTTACTACTAAACCTTCATATCCGTATATCATAGCTATAAATATGTTAACTCCTACATGTAAGTCTTTTAACTTTTTGTTCGTACTGTACTGCTGTCCGTATATGGGCATGATGTCAACAGAGATATGATCTCATTGGTCAGGACTGTCGATTATGTTTGATCGTTCGTGGTTTATAGTTAATTTTATGGGCAGATCTGGATGTTAAGTGTATTTATTTGCATCAGTTGCTAATGCACTAGTCAGTGATGCAATTTTGAATGTATTAGTTGTTAGACTAATAAATTGTTCAATACAATAAATTACTGCAGAATAGAAATTCAAAAGCCTGCTATCATCAAAACTTCATCACGTACCTAAAAACCCTGAACACATATTATATATACAGGGTTTTTATACCTTTCATCATACCTTTCATCAAGATGTAACCAAACCACCATTTAAAACTTAAACTACAGCTCAAAGCACAAGAACACCATTTAATACACGCAGTAGATAAGGCTAACAATCGGGCGATTCTTCAGGTTCCAACAATGGAGGGAACGGAGGGTTCTCAGTCTATCTACCGACGATCAGCTGTCTGTCTGACGGTGACGGTCTTTCACTTGCATACGTGTCATGTAATTGGTCAATTGTTTTAGCAGCAGCTCCGAATGTTTTGTCTTTTATGATATTATTCCGATCTGTGCTACGTTTTGTGTTTTTTACTTTCGGTGTTACTTCAATTCTGTGTCTGTTTTCAGCGTTTAAATTTTTTTACTTTTAGTTATTGGATGCCAGGTCCTGATAAATTATAAGTAGGTACCAGTTAGTAAACAGTTTCATAATATTTTGGTCTTGAATAAACATAAGATCTGTATTGTTCAAGGGCCGTTTAGTCTATTGTTGTTGTTGTTGTTCACACACACCCACACAGCACACTTACTCATATCTGATATAGACTTTAATACTTTCAGGCATATTCCATATTTGTTGTTTTATGTTATTAAAACTAATATCATTATTGTTTAATTGTTAACACTAAGCAATTGATATCTCCATTCTAGAGGGATACGGCACTGTTTCTCTTTACTACAGGCTATTATGTAGCCTATCTAAGAGGACAGTACCCCAACCATTTTTGTTGTATACCAGTGTTCAATTGTAGTGCAACTGTTTTTAATGTATTTACTGCAACACCATTTAAGCAATAACATTTATTATTATTATTATTGTTTCCATGCAGATATGCTAGACCTATTCATCATTGCTATCTCTTTAATTTAATTCTATTGCTTATTTACTTCTAAAATTTTCTAATTACCAACAAGACAATCCGTTGGAAGTTGGAACTGATCCCTATTAGACTGTTTTCGCATCGTTAGGCTGCGTATACACAGAGGTTTATGGCCTGTAAACGCATTAGCATAAGTGGTGTGTGAAGAATGGGATAGTATTAAATCTTCGATACAATACTGACAGCCCGTTGTGAGGATTCTTTAACTACATCTTGATGGGATAGAAGATGACCTTGATTTTATAAGAGAGAAGTTTATTGAAGTGTGTGAAAGATGGCATAGCAATATAGACTGGGGTGTGTGCCTTGAAGCGTCTATGTGCAGTGGCTGCAAGATTTCAATCTCCAACACTATCATCATCAGTCTAATGACAAATGATGTTGTATCTGACGTCACCTACACTTCTGAATGGTGATGTTAAAAATTCAACATCCTTTAAATATTGCACGATCTCTACCTTAAAGAGATTTACAAAACCCATTTTATTACCTTTAAACCGTTTGTCGGTAAGTCTAGTTTGTACAGAGGTCAGTCTGAACTTATCTAAAACGCTCACGTTTGGCACTCCTTGCATTTTTTGAGCCTGTCTAGGCAAACCTTGGCCCCAAAGGATGTTGCTACATTGTGCGTGTATGTCAATTTCAATAGCACGACGTAGGCACGGTAATAATATATACAGTAGGTCGTCTTCATACAAACGGACGAAACGCGGGCTATACCTACGCGCTTCGATCACCGTGTGCGCTCAGGCGGCTCGGAGTCGCGACTGTGCAACAGTGACGAACGGACGGTGTGTTGTTTTTTATAACAATAACCGCGCGTTTTTTTCACTAAAAATAAGTTCAAGTACATATTTAATATGACGAGTAGGCGATATTGTGCTGTTTTTGGTTGCATGAATTCGTCAATAACGCATCCAGAGATAGCTTTTTTTACATTACCTGGAAACTCTGAAAGGTAAGACTATTTTACTTACTAGTGGGTAGGTACATAATGTGTGTCTTTTTAAAGGATAAGTATTTCCTATTACCTCCGGAAAAAAAGATGTCTGGATTAATAAATAAAGTGATTAAAGTAAAGGAAAGTGATAGACACGAGTGAAATAGGTAGTTATAGGCGGTTCATGAATCATTATACGGTAGGTACGCTTGTGTTAAAACCTCGGGGCATGTGTGTTTTGTTAGTTTGTATAATTCCAAGTAAAGACGTCGTTTTTATTATTAATAATAGTTGTTTATTGTAATGTGTGTATGAATAATACTAGAAAAAAATTGGTTGTCTGTAAAGTCGATTTACGGACGATAGTTTAACGTGACAACATCATAACAAAACATTAATGATATGATTGCATACTTTTATGAATAAAATTTAATTATTTTTATTGAATTATTAATATTTTGTATGAATGAAGGAGAAGGAAGAAAGAAGGAGGAAAGAAAGGAGGAAGGAGTGAAATGAAATCTACAATTTAATTGATTAATTTGCTTTTATTTGCACTCATTAATTTAAATATGTTTATTACTTCAATGAACAGATTATTTTAATTATAATTTTTATATTATACATGTTTGCTATTTAACTTCTTCCAATCTGTGTTATTCTGTTAAGGATAGGACGATGATAGGAAAGATTAAAAAAACATTAATATACAAATTTTTAAATTTATTTGTAGTTCTTGAACGTTTGATTTAACTATAATAATAATAATTTAACATAATTTATTTAAAAATACACATGAACAAGTTTTCATAGAAATAAACTGTAATCAGATTAATGTTAAATAAATGGTTAATTCGAAATGACGAATTATTTTATTATTTATGTACACACAGTAAAATACAATAACAAAACTAAATGGAAACACAAAGTAGGCAAATGTAATTAAAATGCTGGAGGCGGGCAGCCCTATCGCATGTTTACGTACCGCGCGGCTGTAGGCATTTAATTCAAGGTTACGGCCGAGATACAATACTGTATGTCTTTATACTGTGACGTAGGTAATAGTAAAAGGTTTATGTTATCTTATACCATATGCGTCGCGAATATTAAATGGAAGGTCATTTATGATGTGTTTCTTGGGCCAATTTCGACCTTGCTACATTTGAAGCATTGTGTTAAAAAAGAGTTTGTCGCTTGGCATTGCTAACGTTTATACTTTAGTGGTACCAGGACTTCATAGCAAAGCTATGAAGAGTATGCCTTTTATTATAGTCGTCTTTTGCAAGTCGGTACTACTGTTCGTGAAGGTAATTTTCTTTATTGATTACTGTCGTGTTACTAGATTCTATAATTTTCTATTAACTTTTAGTTCGCATGTCACTCCCGCAACTAAGTATTTCCTCTGTGGTAGTGACGTACCATTCGTGGGCAGATACTTATCGGTCGATCACGAGCGCGCCTCACGAACCAAATCCACGCCACTGATATTTATTTGGAGCAGCCCAGTTGATTATGGTGCCCTGGTATAACGGAATTGCAGTCATGTAAAGAAAGTTCTGTTTTTTTCTACCTCCTCGACAGGCGTTTTGTTTACATTTATCAGAATCTCAGCTGTTGATATTAAATCCGTATTCTTGTTGATTCTCTCATGTTTTCTCAGCTCAAGTCCAAAATCCCCTGAAGCCAAATACATTATTGACAACTTTTTTCAAAGATGGTGGTGTAAGGTGCATGTTATTATTTTAGGAGAAACCTCCTAAAATAATAACATGTACCTGAAAGGGGCCTACCTAACTTGGTATAAGGGCGTTAGTTTTGCTCTTAATCCACACTACGGTCTTTAGAGCTTTTTCTGAGTCTAGTGCTGACTAACTGTATTTTACACCGCAGTAATTTCCAATCTAAATGTTCACGCCCCTTATCAAGTTCGGCAACAAGCACTCCCGATAAGTTGATTAAGTCAACCCGCTTCGTCTAGACAACCTCTTAGCTTGTTACGAAGTCTCCAACACTGGTTGCAGCTGACGCCTAGTTGATTATGCACTCCTGGTACTAACGGAGTCAATTCAATGCAGCGTAGGAGGCAAGAGTTACAACATATTGCAAAAGTGCATACGAGTTAGTTGACAGGCTGTTACAACCTGTCTGTCAATTCTTCGCCTACGAGGTGTTGAGTAATTTGAATTACTTTTGCAGAATAATGATCTTACTTACCTTAACTGTCTCAAGGATTATTGAAGAAACTACTCAAAAGCTTTCGACCGTGAATTCGTTCCCATATAAATTTTAAACCTCCGTTTGATATACCAAGGCGTTTCGTAAACTCCTTTCTTTGAACCTCTAAGGCACGGCTTCTTAATTCAAGCTGTACTTTAGTTGTCAGACATGCTGTGCCCAGTCCTGATTGCCCTTTTCCTACAATAGAATAAGTATAAAAACAAATTCTCTCTTGGTCTGAGACACATCTCTCTGCAAATCCTCATAACACATTTGACATTTGGCAGAATTGTCGACATCCATCGGCACTATTGCCATAGAGAAAAATAGAATAGAATAGAAATTCTCTCTCAGATTAATTTCGTGTGTATTCAAGCATTCGCACAATAGTGTAATTGATGGATAAAAACAATTCAATAGGTTCGTTGCCCTCAATTCTTGAGTCTTGAAGTTCAATGCTGGACAGAAATACATCGATTGGATCAATCATACCCGAAGATAAATTTAACGAGTCGAATATATTTTTTGTATGCGCGTTCACTTTCCTTTGTCTGTATTGTTTCGGTAGCCTCTTTGAGGTGGGTTTTAGATTTACTCGGACGTGGGAAATGAAAATAAAATACATACTTAAAAATGGCTAAAATATTTATTATAATGAGATAATGATTATTTTTGTCTGAATTGTGTTCTCAAAATAGAAGGATGAAAAACACTCAAGAAAAGTGGTCCTATTCACGAATTCTGCTTAGGTATTCATCGCAATAGAATAATCGTAAGAATATTGTGAAACCCATTTGTTAAAGATAAAGAATAAGCAACACAACTTTCACTATATCAGACGACTTTCTTAATAATTCATTTATAACTGGTCTAAAGTACCCCAATATTCACACCAATCTAACGTAATCTTCGTAGAAAATCAGCCGAACAAATTGAAAGACCTGGTGATATTTTACGCAGACAAGATTGAGCGAAATGGAGCCCCGAATACCGTTCTAAATAGCGTGATAGGATCTTGGAGCGCCCAACCTAATACCACATAATAAAAAGGTACAGAAGGCTGGTGCCAAGCAACTAGCGAAAACGCACGCACACATAGACACGCTTCACGTATAGCGAGTGCAAGCGCACTTGTGACTTGCATTCGATTGAGTTCGCCGTATATACTCGTCTTTCTGTGCTTACGCCTGTTTTCGCTTGTTGTATGTAGTGGGTCTTCTGTAGTATTCTGTGCTTATGCAGTAAGTTGTATTACAATAATATTGTTCTCAGAAATTCGGGCAGATTCCTGTGTCACGAATTTATATTTATGTGGAGGAAAAACAGTGCTCTGAGATTTTGATCTGTCATTTTTTGCAAATACTTTTTGTGCCTCAGTCTAAACTCAGATCCGGAGTTTTTAATATTTTTAGATCTACTAGCGGAAGTTATAGAGGATGTAGATGTTGACTTTTGAAATGTTTGTGTTTTGACAAATGATGTTCTGTTTGAGCTTATGTGATAAGATTTGGTTAGCCGCCACAATAAAAGGAACCAAACATGGCAAAGGCTCAGACCAAATAAGGGCAAAGGAAAAACAAATGGCAGCGAGTGTGTTCGAAAAGTTTACCGTAATACTTTGTTTAGTGACAATAAAAGACCAGAAAACAATCAAAATGTAACTATTATGTTGTATAACATTAATCTCAATTCTAATAATACCTGTAATTCAAACAACAAAAACTACTTCCCATATTTCACAGAAAGACTGTTTTTGCTATTCATTTTCGTGGGCAAACCGCAAACCGTTGACAAAGTTAAACTTACCGTTGCATCTACGAACTTCCACCTTCTTTCTTCGGGAATATATGAAGATGGTATTTTTAAGAACGCAGATATAACTTGGTTGTTTCTTAGACCATAACCGTACGGTGTCATTAAGATTGGACGGCCAATAGCGGCCATTTTTGAAATACTTTGAAGTTATTGATATAGATTAAGATACGGTTCTAATTACAGCTGATATTAATATTGTTACTGGTTTTACGAAGCTTATTTTACACGAATTAATTGTACGGTATCATGTCGGGTTATGATTTTATCGATACAATTTATCGATATTGTACCGACAGAAATAAAGATATATATTCTTTTAGAGATTATAATAATTCATTTAGCTCTAAAACTGTGAATTCATTGGTGATAAAAATGAAATTTTATCATCAACAATCTTTTGCATTTATTAGACTTTTAGCAATGTCATTGAGGATATAACAGTATATTTGTAAATCAATATAGAAGATCGATCTAAATTACTAGATGTATCCTATAAAGCAATTTACTTTCGATTAAATCCTGCCATTTAAAGTGTAGACAGGAAATCTAGTTGTCGTAACATTGACATATAAATTGATTTATTATTAGATTTCAAACAAGGTTTGAGTCCTACTGACTTACTGGCAATAAATATGGTCATTGGCCAATTCCAAGAAATAGAACACGTAAGACACGATGAGGCTTTGAAGATATTTATAGCAAATCTTATTATATTACGACGAACCTAATAAACTTTTAAGACCATATTGAACGTTAATTTAAGTAATAGCTATGAAGTACCTAGTAACACAGTTTGATCATGTTTAAATATAGCAACAAACATCTAATAAATAAAGTTGGAGCTAAGTAATTTCACATATTTCCTTAGAAATCCGAAGTAAAGCTTAAAGTTCCAATATAAAATAAAACTCCGCAGATGCAATGATTACCGTTTTTTCCACTTCGTTTCGTTCGATTCTCGTTTCGCTTAGGTCATCCTCGCCACTTTTTTCGACCATGAAATCATCGTTTCTCCAACACTAAACATTTTGAATACTGATACCATCAGATATTGCTGTTGTATGCAAAACAAAGGATTTTGTTCCTTCTTAGTTGAAAAGGTTACTCATCGCGGTGATTTATTGTAAGTCTGTATCTTGGTTTTTACTTGGACTATATTTATGTTCGGTGTTAATAACCTTCTTGGTAACTGAAGACCTTGAAGTCTTGGAATCTCATAGAAAAAAAAATGGCAACGTATTCTGTGAGATGCATAATGCTGGAAATACACAAAAAAGTCGCAAGAGAGAGCTCGGAAACTTCAAATCAAATATTATGATATTTATTAAAGTTAAATCCCGTATTGCAGATTTCAATTAAAGTAACGGTCGGCAGGATTTTCAGCACTTAACATAAAATTAAAACAGACGATAAATAAACTCTCACTGCTAAAAAGTTATCATGTGTATACAACCTCGCAATAACTTCAAGCTATTTACATAACTTAAACATATTACGCAGTCTTATTGAGTTTACATAGTATAAGCTGTAGAATCAATTTACGAAGATTTATCTGGAAAGTGGGACAGAAGAATTGATTTCCATTTTGATTTGGGAGAGTAAGAACATTTAATAGTTTTGTCTTGCACATGATTGCGAGAACTATAGTCTGTAGTAGGCATTACTACAGCTTCCATTGATTCTTTATGCCTTACGTATTATTTAAATTTTATAGCATCCTATTAGTAAGAATTGCTTACAACAACTTTCTAACTTAACACTGAGTCTTAAGTCGTGTATACTTCCCTTCTTCATGTTTCTATGCCATCAATTGTTGACTAATGATCTACCTTTGTGGTTTTCCAAAAATCTTATTACGGTCCGTAGATTACGTTGAGTTCTTCTATTAGTAGAAACCGCTAAACTAGGACTTGTATCACCAACATGTTTAAAGGATTTTTTTTTAACTGCTGAAATAAACTGTTACCAAACAATTCATCACAAAGAAAAGGCAAAACCAATTCTAATATTTCTAAACATTGAATTCAATTTGCAGTCAAAGGCTTCCGTTAAATCCATTAAGAGTAAACTAGTCGCGAGCTCGAACTCACTGGTGGTCATGGCCAAAAAGCACGCTGTCTCACCTGGCTTCGTGTCTGACAGAGTTAGTATCAGCAGTTAGACGCTAGTCTACACACACAACATCTAGTTCTCATGCACAGAATCACCGTTCCGAACTGATAGGCGTTTATAAAAATTCGAAAAGTGCTTTGAAAAATCGAGTTTTTAATTTAACTATTCCGTTTGCGTACAGAGAAAATTAATAATAAGTCAAAACGATATCATGTTTAACTTTGGATGCACAATGTCAAACAGTGGAGTAAATACTCTCCTGAATTTTGTGTGGAAAAAATATCGACTAGTGGCACTTTAAAGATAAAAATAGCTACCTAATAAAATAAGTGTAGACTAAGTAAAGGCCCTGACACCGTCTGTATGACATCATGGATTCCACAGCCTCGGTCAACCGCCTACGCCTTGCCAACTTAACTTTACATACCAACAAAAATAAATCTTTCCTTATTTTGACAGTGATATGAATGAAAATTGAATGACATTATTAAGACAAGTAGTGGTTGGAATTCTTTTAGTTATTTTGTTTATGTAACTTAAGAGCGTTTATACAGAAAGTGGGCAACGTCGCAAATAGCTGTCAAATATTTCGCTGTTTAGATTAATTTGTCAATATTACTGTATAAAAATAAGAAATATGGCTAACTAATGAACTAGAATATTGATTATGAAATGTAATAATTAATATCGTAACACCGAATATTTAGTTTTAGATGTAAAAAAAGTATTTGGAAACTTTACAAATGCCTTTTTTACACCTAAAACGGTTACAACATCAAATTCAGTGTTTTAATTGCAAATCATTATTAATATTCTAGTTCATTAGTTAGCCATATTTCTTATTTTCATACAGTAATATTGAAAAATTAATCAAAACAGGGAAATATTTGACAGCTGTTTGCGACGTTGCCCACTTTCTGTTTACGCGCTCTTACGCATTACATTGACCTTGTGAGTGCAATGAGTTACGAATTTGGTTTCTTTTACTGATTTAAGATTTTCTGTGGTTGTGTCTACGCACACATATTTTTTTTTTGCAATATAATTTTTTTTGTTTGGCTACATTGAAGGACTTTTACCAAATAGAAATATCAAGATGGGAAAGTTACCTATATGACTTCTTGGTTTGAATTGACCTCGGATTATTTTCTAATCAATCCAGCTACTACAATATTTACACGTACGATTAGCATGAGCGAAAGTTGTACAAACATGCATAGCTATGCTTTCATGGACTGATTCCCGTGGGCCAAGCCAATGAACACGATGATTGTACTTTCTTGATTTTGCAAATTTTTACTTCGCTACTGGTTTTACATTGTTGCATTGTGTTTATTTTGCATTCCTTGTAGTTCAGTGTATCTGTATTAAATATGTTCCCAAGGTCAAACATTGTGTCAAACATTTCTTGTTACAAATTCTTCGTCCCAAATCACTATAATTATACTCTTCAAAATGTCAGTACGAAATATGTACCATGTCACGCAAGGTCAGATATATGAAACTTGTTCTCTACCACGTCTCAAATGATGTACAAGGTCAAGAGGCGGAACCAGATCCAATTTTGCCCATGGGAATTTGACTTAGTGTGGATACTTTAAGTATTGGCTTGTTTTTATCCGACGGAATGGATAATAGATGTTCGACAGAATCAATTTTGAAGTAATCAAATCAAAAAGACCTCGATTTTATCGACTGCTCACAATTATTATAGTGTTTCAATTAGAGCCACCACACAATCATATATTTCTAATCTCCAAGACTACGATTGAACACTTACTTGATTAAAATTTATTCTGATTTCGAAGCTGTCTATGCCCTCTTCTTTGTGAAAATCTTTGTGCTAGATGGAGTAATTGTTGACCATAATTATTCTAGTGCCTGCAATGTTAGTGCTTTGTTTCTTTATATCGTTTAATTTGATCAGAACATAACAACACGTAAAGAAATCTCAATGTATCCATCACCTATTTGCTATTTTCACGCAAAATGTGTCGCTAGATTTTTTGTTCGGATGAAATAAATTAACATCTTGTCTTCACTTATTGGCTCAGTGAATGCACACGTTAGCATTCCGGCATATAAGGTGATTTAATATGTCTTTTAACTCTTTCGTACAAATTCCTGACTTCTAGGAAATTGCCAATCTAAGTTATGACAGACTCCAATCTCTAATTAAGCCTTTAAAGGAAATTGAAGAAAATGCCAATTCCCTTTTTCGTAATGTCGTCTCAAATGCCTTTGCCAAACCGTAGTTTTAGACAAATAGCTATGGGAGCCACGGTTCGAGACATGCGTGTTTGGTAATCCAATGCAACAACTGGCATTAGTCCGCTAATAGGACGTAATTTTCATGTTGCGCCACCACATCCAATTTGCCACCTTCCAACTCAAGTCGGTGACACTTGGTTGCGATTCTCTTAAGACATAACTTGGCAAATAGAGCTACCGCCCGCTTGATAGGAGTGGTTAACCCCAACGTAACAGCAAAGGTTTTCCCAAAGTTAGATATACTTCAAAACAACTACTAATACGAAATGTGGATAGAACAAGACCTGAAGCTTCTTTTAGTTGACCTCTACCTTGGCAGGTCATCAGTCTTCACAATATGACGAGACAACATAATTGTTGTTACGACAGTTCACGTATTTTTAGATGCTCATAGAAGAATCTCATTGACAGCAGCCCACACAATAGCGTGCCGTCGGCCCGTCGCGAATTTGTCACGTAAACAAAAACTTTTCTTTTGTACACAGCTCTGTAATAAAAACTGTTCAATTGTCATGTTTACAGTACACAAGTGTTTTATTATAATACTTGTGATTATTTGTAGGAAATGGTATTATTAGAATAGGTTTTGCATGTTTCACCTTGATCTTGTATTCTCATAATTTCTGACAATTTGATTCTTAGCTATACAATGTTTTTAGAGGGGTGTGACCAAACTTGGGGGTGTGGTACAGCCCATCAAACTGAAACACTTTTTCCCAGTCGTCCCATACAAAACTTCAATAACTTGACCAAATGTGTGGGACGACTGATTTTTTTTACGATGTTGGGTCTCCGGGAAAAATTTGTTCAGTTTGATGGCCTGTACCACGACCCCAAGTTTAGTCACACCCCTCTGAAAGATATAAGTGTTCTTGTCATTAGCTTAGTGATTTCTTTTCTATTATTTGTCGGTCTCCCACTTTCCTGGTTATCAACGCTTATACTGTGTTTTGTCTGTGCAAAACCCCAAACACTTTGTTGCAAATTTTTTCATCTAATAAATTACAATAATCATAGGAAACAAAATTGTCTTCAGCAACTTCTTTAGCTTCATTAACACTATAGCAGTTATATTGTATAGCGGATCCGAATTACCGATTAGTTTCCTATAATACGTAATTGTTCGGAATAAGGTCGTTTGGACCCATTCCGTCACAGTTGCATTCAGTTGCTCATCGAATCGATTCAACGCCAAACAGTTCGTTGAACCCGCTATAGTTTTGATATCTACTAGTGATACTACTGAATTGGTAGTCAGAAGGTTCACTGTTTTTATTGAAAGAATTAGCCTTACCATCTCCTCCCATAGGAATTGTATTGAAATTATGGTTTCCTTAGGGTTTAATGGTATAGGGCTCGCTTGGGACATTACATATAGATAATGATTTTAATAAAAAAAAATTATCATTGTTCCTTTCAACCAAAGCACCTGCCATCTAAGCTCTTCACCACCCTTGGTTGACTGGTAGAAAATGCCTGAGGCATTAAGTCCGCCTTTGTACCGTTTTTGTGTGCGAGAAGTATAAATAAATAAATTATGATAATTCCTCATTGTTCTCATTTCTACCCTTTCCGTGTGATTGGTTGACATTGTTTCGATCGCTTTGATTAGATTTGACATTCATTGCTCCATAGTATATACGTGATTTGATTGTGGGTTATGATTATGATCGAAATTTAATAAAGCCTTCCGAAACTGTAGGATGAGATCTTTGTGAATGAATATCATGGGCTTCGCCTCTTTGAACAAGTGCCATTTTGTGGCGCCTTTTATTAAGTAGGTCTTCTGTTTTTCTATATTTCGTGGTTGATGAATGAATCTTGTCAATAACGGTGGTTTTGGTCTAAATGAAAATATCGAAGTTACTTACGCAGACTTATGAATCGGTTGAGTGCTTATTTCTAGTCCAAATTGTGATTTTTTGCCTGAAATAAATTACTGTTAAACAAGTTTCAAGTTGACGCAACCATAGTAAGCGGATCTGAAAGTGGAGCATTCTCAATGGTAGCATAGAATTTAAGAATCACGATGGTCACAAACTTAATTCGAAATAGTTTTTCATTTCGGGTGATTGAAGATATGTACTAGTAATGATGATTAAAACCTTTTGGCTTTCAAAGACTTGGTTCGTTTTTCGGCTTCTTCTTGAACATTCCTTAATCGTCTCGAAATTGCTTTCTTGTTTAGCGTACTCCTGCGTATTGTAAGAGCTATATTGTGTCATACAATATGTACTATTTACTACTCTTCTCCAAACTCAAATATGACGTGGTCCAGCCACCAATAAACACAGTGGCCCACTAATGCATCGCTAGACGCATTTCCTCATACTTCCAGTCTATTATTGGGCCTGGATGTCAGCCAGACTGTACGTTGAACTGGACTCACTTTCACTGAAACATTATATTTGTAATGATGATGTTTGTGGAGTATTTAGTATCATGTTTAGTTTGTTCATCGACGCGGCCTATTAGGCTCATATACGGGGTCAAACTAAATTAACTAACGAAACTCCGCAGACGTGGTGGGTATCCATATCTGGACATGATAAAACACCCAAGTCTTTATTTGGTTTAGTCATTGACATATATTAGGTACTTGAAACTTGATAATCTTGAAATCATTGGTAGTAATTTGAGAGTAGTATATTCCTTGAGAATTTAAATTAAGTAGGAATTATTCAGCCACAGATAAAATCATTAAGAAATAAAAATATAATTTTGTCTATTCAACCTTCATAGGAAAGTTGGCATATCTTCAATCTACAAGATCGTCTACAACATAATATTTAAATCATAATCAAGATAATAATCTAACAACACAAACTGTTCAATCATAGTTTCCTAACTTACCTTTCAATTATCAACTCTATCACTTTCTCTTAAAACTGAAATCGGAATGCAAGTGCAAATATTTTAATTAGCATTTGTTGGTAATGGCTTAATTGGATGTATTCTCACGTGTTGTAAAATTTTCGCGATACCATCGACATAGATACTGCTCTATTTTATGGTCTTTCATATTTTACTTAGTATAGAAGAGATATAAGACAATTATCAAAGAATAATGCACTTTACACCTTTGAGATAAGGTATAATTTTCGATGTAGATGACAAATAAACTGTTGAAATGAAAATGATACTGTAATTTTGCTGAACTATCGTAATTTTGTCTAACGACATCCGAAATCAACTGTTATTTTTTACAATGTAACATTAATTAATTTAAAAGAAATTACCGCTGAAAGATCTTTTAAAAGCGTGTTCTAGTCACAATAAAACAGAAGCAATCATCAGAAAGTCACGCACAAAAAATTCGAACCGAGATCGTCGCTTTTTTGTATTTTGTCACGCAGTTTTGTTTTTAGAACAGTACTTTCGATATTCTTTTGTTTCAAAATCTAACCAATGATTCTTTTTCTTCCTCAGATATCCGACATCGTGATTGGTCAGGAAGCCAATGTGACAGCCCGTGAGGCGTTGCTGAGCTGGGCTCGACGCTCCACTGCTAAATACCCTGGCGTTAGGGTCGCAGACTTCACGTCATCTTGGCGCGACGGTCTGGCCTTCAATGCGCTCATACACAGGAACCGTCCTGATCTGATAGACTGGCGTAATATCAGGTAATTTATAGGGGTTTCAATCATTTCTATTTATAGTTACTTTGAGGAGCTGAAGCGGTATTTGCAAAATAGCCTAGTGTAATGAAAATGACCTGCGTTCTACAGTTTAACTGTCACGCACAACTGAAACGGATGATACAAACCTTTCTGAAAATATATTTTTTCTGAAATAATTTGGATGATTTCTTCAACATATCGAATAATCAGATAAACAGCTTTTCTGACCTAACCTGTGTAACTTGGGGCGGAAATATTTTTGAAGTGAAAACTCCTTTAGACGCGTTGAGCATTTTTTGAGATGGGAAAAAAAACCATTGTACTTGCGATGCTGTTACCGTAACCGACAACTCTGTTTTAAGTTTTGGCCATTATAAAGACATCAACGCGCGGTACATTTTCTTTGGAAAGAATGACCTTCAAACATATTTATAAAATTACTATGCTTTTTCAAATTTTCACTTCTATCGGCACTCCTGAAGTGCCACTGTTTTTTTGACGTTAATTTCCAATTTGTTATTACTAGGGACAGCCGCTTTGCTTTTTACGCAGTCAACGTCAAATTAGTGGCAGCAAAGATTTATTAATATCCATTTTAATCTAATGTGCCAACTGGTGATTTCAATGCCGTATTTTTTTTTCTTCCATAGGTCAAGACAAGTCCGTGAGCGTTTGGAGACAGCCTTCCACGTAGTCGAAAAGGAGTACGGAGTCACCAGACTACTGGACCCCGAAGGTAAGTTACAATTTTATCGAAAACCAGCCCATAACTGTCCTACTGCACATTGATATAAGGTTTACATTTCAATGATTGCCTGTAATCCACTCATTTTTGGGCAAAAGCCTCTTGTCATAGTGATTATCTGATTAAGATCAAGACAATTGTCAAAAATGTCAAAAGTCAATTGGACATTTTGGTTACTACCTGTTGGCGATTTCAGACATTCAATAAACAGAGATCTGATAATGAAGAACAGCGTAACTTGATCCTCTTTATGAGATAACTGAATGTTCTTTTGTCATTGTTGACAATAGGTCAATTAAGTAATTCAATTTCCCGGGGTATGCCATGTTGTAGCTTTAGGTCCAGTTTTTTTTTTTCTTAAGAAAACACGTTCAAATACGGTGGTTGTATTGTTATGACATAAAGTTTTGTTGTTTATCTTTTTGAGCACGAGTTTTCGAACAACAGCAAAAAGTTAGGAAAAAAAAATGTAATAGCGTTGATTTGGAGTTCAATTTTCGTGATGAACCATCATCGATATAAATAGATTAATTGTTTACAAAAATACTGGTTTATAGTATGTACTTTCTGAAACAATAAGTAAGTATGTCTTCCTATGAGAGAATTAAACCCGACTGCGTAACAAACTTGACTGTGATTTTTTACAGACATAAACTATCCCATGTAAAGTCCGGTCACGGGTAATAAAACGCGATAATGTTTGCGGATCGAATGGTTCGCGCGGTTCGCGCCAATGCGTGTCGTTGGCCTGCCAGTGGGAACTAAACGCGCCGTGACTTAGTTCTTAGTATTGTAGTATTCTATATTAGTGAGATATCGATATGTAAGAAACTATAAGCAGGATGTATTGTAAAAAGAGTTGTCTGACTAAGATAAACTCAAATCAGACACGTGGTTCTGAGGTTTTAAGTTTAACTGAGGAACTCCAAAACCGGGTTTTGTTATGTACCAGAATGTTAAAGCTACGTCTCTATTAAAAGGACTACAGCTTAGAACGTAAAAATAAAGATATAGATATTTCGATGATAAACCCACGGTCCACAAACAAAAAATACCTATAATAAAGAGTATTCTATTCTATGAATAATTTGGTGTGCAAAAACTGTCAGTGTACCTTCACGAACATTTTGCAAACTCCCGGCTTTGGGAAAAAAGGGGCAAATACAGAAAACAATAATAATGTAACATCGAAAATCATGAGCCCCCTTTTGGCTTTGCCGTAGTCGCATTTGCACAAGGTTTGCAAGTGGCCAGAAAAAATCTATAAAAATTATCAAAACAAATCAATCAAAGAGATTCCCCCCTACTAAGATTCGCGGTATTTTTAAACGCTTCTTAAAAGACTACAATTTTTTAAAGCCACTTACAGCTTGCTAACAGTACATAAGTGAAGGTAATATAGTAATGCTTAGAGCATCGTGATTAGTTAGTAATTACTGACCATAATTGGACTGAAACATTCCCTTAGAAATGTTTTTACAACATTCTTGATTATGTATGTCATCCAGGAAGATGTGAGTTGGTTGATAGTTCTTAGAAAAATCTAGAAATCTTCAAATAAAAGTTTTCACTTTTATTTGAAGACTTCTAGATTTTAAGTTAATAAAATGTTTACGTAAATGGCCTATACCATTTATATAAGTGATTAGCAGAGATTGTTTGTGATTTTTTAATCCCGGGATTAAAACTTCATTATCATCATTCCGGGATTTTAAAGGAGGTAAAAGTAAAAGTAGTAATAGTAGTACTATCCTCTTTCTTACTTCCTCGAAGTTTAGGTAAATATACTCTACATACATATTCCGATCTCTGCTTATTAGTAATCTATTTAAATAAAGTAGTAATTATAATAGATAAATAAATGTCATTGAATTCAGGTAAAACCAAGGCTCAAACTCGCAAAAAAAACAAGGCTCTAAACTCTTCTTTTTGCGTTTTGTTTTGCGTGTGAGGGTGGAAACAACAATAGCCCAGCGATTTTCAGGGTTTTGGAACCAAAGAGAACCCTCTTACTAAACCTATGCTATTTATCTGTCTGTCAGCCCGTTTGACCGCATTTCGTAACCGATTTCACAAAATAAAGAATGAAATATCTTCCTGACTATTCTTTTCACAAGCTAGCGCCATAGTAACAAACCCATACCATACCAAACATAACCCAGTAACATACTCGTACCAAACAGATTGTGATCATGAATTGAATCAAAGTCTAGCAAACAATATTAAAATTATTAGCCTATACAATTGGCAGGTCGCAGTTCACATTCAACTGAAGTTGTTTACGATCTATTGTTCACGATTCGGCTGGACAAGTGTAGGTGATCTGTGACGTCAGCCAGTGTGGATATGGCTTTATGGTTTGAAGTGTCAGGTGATTGGACTGTTGTCTTTATTGACGAGGGAAAGAGAGCGAAGTTCTTTAATATGGCTTTATGGTTTGAAGTGTCAGGTGAGTGGACTGTTGTCTTTATTGACGAGGAAAAGAGAGCGAAGTTCTTGAATAAAGGCTCCCGCAGACAGGCGCGACGCGGCGGTGCGACGCGATTCAGGTAGATAAATTTCCATGCAGTTTTCATATAATTCTACAAAAAGTCGCGTCGCATCTGCCTCCGGGAGCCTTCAAAAAATAGGTACGGAAAATCAGCAACAATAATTGAAATCAAGTATGCATATTTTTAATAGAAACATTTACATACACATACATAAACTCACGCGTCTTCCCATGTGGGTAATTGGCAGGCAGAATATACAGAAAGCCACCTGGTAAATACTTTTCTGCTTCGTTTAAGCTCATACATCCACATAATAGAAAGCTTATTAAGAGCGTTTACGCCGTACGGCATTTCATACAAACTTTCAAGCCCTTATTTTTCGAAATGAATGAACTGATTTTAATGAAACTTCATACGCATAAGCATGATACAAAGGTCTCTCAGTTAGTTGGGATTAAAAAAAAAAAAATAACAATAATAACTGGTGAAGTGTGGGTTTACTATAGGTTCACCTCTGGATAACCTATCGGGGAATATAGGCATGTTTTTATGTTATTAATTCTTTAGAAGCACCAATACAAATGTTTACATGGAGTTTAGCTAAAAGAATCGCTTAAACTAAGATGCGTAGGCCGTTCAGCTTATTATCTCAATTGATTGTTTAGAAATAGCATTTTAATAATAATACTCGAGGCGCCTTCGAAGTAAAACGGTGATAAACAAAAGAATAATTACATTTCAAACTCCGTGCAGCGTTGCGTGGATAATCGGTGCAGCCTCGAGTGTGCGATTTTATTGTGCGATTGTCGTGTCGTTGTGCGACTAATTGCTATAATTTTGTAAGTTTGCGAGTTGTTCGTGTGTTTAGTTTTATTTAGGACGTGGGTTTTGATAGGATTATTAATGTTTTGTGAAGTTTTCGACTGGCCATTTCGTTTTCAACCCATGTTGATTCACTGCTGGTTAGAACCTTTAAGGTCAAACCAATTTGCTAGCATATATTGGGCATAATTATCTAAATGGCATGGCATATCTCGATTGATGACGTAGACATATCTCGCTCAATGTAACGCTCCTTCTAAGAGAGTTTGGTTCACCTAAAAAAAACCGTTATGATTTTGTGGTCTTGTCGTAAACCTGTTAGCAGCAGGGCAGCCGGCTCAGCATGTATTAGTCAAAGTGAGGACTTGAGGCACGTTAGGTGCAAATCCAAGACTTGGTACTATTTTTAAACTGATTCTAATTCTTCTCTCTCTCTCCCCAGATGTGGACACCCACGAGCCCGACGAGAAGTCTCTCATCACGTACATCTCGTCCCTCTACGAGACGTTCCCCGAGCCGCCGACCGTGCACCCGCTGTTTGATGCGGAGTCGCAGCGCCGCGCCGCCGCTTACACAGAGCAGGCCGCGCTGCACCGCGCCTGGCTGCACGAGAAGTGCGCCCTCATGCAGGTAGGAAGCTTCTATTTACCAATAGTAACATGGAAGGGCAAGGAGACGTTATTAGAGCTGCAGACGGCCATGTTGACTACAAACTTCATGCACTGCATCGATTTTAAGGGTTTCGTTCACTAAAACCTATTACTAAGGCACCGTCTGTCTGTCACAGGGCTGTATCTTTTGAACCGAAATAGGTGCACTTGAAATGCTCACAGAGACCAGAGAGTGTATGTGTATGTGTCTATGGCCGCTATAACAACAAATAACAAAAATAAAACAAAGTAAAAAGTTTAGGGGATCCACGTCATACAAGAATTTATAAAATGCTGTTAAATATTGTACGTAGTACTACGGAACCCTTCAAGTGCGATTCCGACTCGCACTTGGCCGCTTGTTTTTTCTTCGTGAACATCCCTTGTGATTTGATGTTACACATTATAATGTCTGGACTATACAAGTGTGGCGACATCTAGAACGCCACATGCGAAATACGCATCACACTGCATCGCGCAAGCAGAGTTTTCCGCGCGACTAGCATATATACAACGACCCGACATCAATCGTCGGGTCGACACCCGTCTGATCAGAGGATCCTCCCTTTTCTATAGAGGATGAGCGAACTTTCCTACGCCCTATTCTTCACGCCTCTATATGCAAGCTATAAAATTGTTATATCAGTAGAGCAGCACGAACTTGTTCAGGAGTAACATAATTTGTGTTACTGTTTGTAAATTCTTGCGAGAGCAATATTTCAAATTTGCAACTTCTGAGCACTAAAAACTTACTGTTCAGAATACTTACGGACATAACATTTCATGTACAATTATACATTTTTTCCCTTTTCATAAATCCCCAATTTTATTGCACCAACGATCGGTTGACATTTAGCGCTAACGAATTTAAATCATCGAGCTATTTCTGCCAATTGTTTGAAGTTGACAGCGACAGAATGATGCTTGTATGTTTAGCGCTAAAAACACAGGGTGACAGGGACATCAACGCAACCTGTTACCATGGATTCATTACATAATTAGTAATCACCTGCTATAACATTTTTCGTCGATTATCCTAAAAAAAACAGTGACACTCCGGGAGTGCCGACAAAAGTGAAAACAAAAAGAATACTTTGCCATCACTTACTGACATATCGGATATACATTAAAACCGAGTACATCCCGAGGACAGCCGAACACATCCGAATCGGGTATTCTTTGAATAAAATGTAATGAAAGTTCAAAATGTATGTTATTCAATACATAACCGATGGAATATAACATTTCTACGCTAGGGGGTTTAGAATCATATACTGAATTTTTGATTACAGCGGTGCGATTCTGTTAAAATCTCACCGTGAAAACTTAGGTGAAGTGAGCGTGGAGTGAGCTGTCAATAGTGTCAATTCCTAGCAAAAACAAACTCACTGCACCTAAGTTTTCACGGTGAGATTTTTGCAGAATCGACCGGCAGTTTGTGCGTCGATGTTACTGCCTGTATTTAGTTATGTTTGTGCTAGCGTGCCTTAATCTCGTTATTTCAGATTACTTTATTAACTCATCTCCTATATTTCAGGACCGTGCTTTCCCGTCAACTTTGATCGAAATGAAGAAGCTGCTCAGCGAGAGCACGCGGTTCCGTCAAGAAGAGGTGCCGCTCAGACAGAGGGAAAAACAGAAACTCTTCCATCACTACAGGGAATTAGAGGTGAGGACTCTTATAGATAAGGATGCGAGACTTGGATAAAAAATTAAACACTTTTTCAACAAAGGTTTGATTGAAATCCAAGAAGTATGTTTGGTTCTATATGCAATATTTTTGAGGAGCTATTGAAAGTGTAAACTGTCGGAAAACATTGGAGGAAACTATCACATACATATTTTAGGCCTGTGTTTTGAGTTCTATGTACGATCATTTTATATTTATCTTTAAACAAATCTGAGGGACAATTCTCGTAATTTCAAGAACGCTCACAGGTTGATCAAGTTTTTCTCGCATGAGATTACGACTAGATTTCGAACGTTAAAACGATGGAATTGTCCTTCAGATTTCTACGAAATCTACTTACTACGAATCATGCTATTAATAGCGACTCTGTTGTCCATTTGGTCCATTTGGTGGTGGTGGGTTTTAGTCAGTAAGAGTCTGACACTCCCTTTCGCTCCACCCAGAGTGGGAGGAGTCATTTGATGATTTCCCATGCTGAAAAAAAAAAAAAAAGCATGCGTTACTGTTTGGCAAATGTTTCAAAGAAATAAAGAAAAGTTGTTTTATTGTACAAACACGTACGATCAGCAACAAAAGTCGATTAACACTTCAGTTTTTTAAATCTCAGTTATTGAGCAAAACATTTGTTCAAAATTGCAGCAGAAGTACAATGCAATTTTGAATAAATATTGTGCTCAATAACTGAAGTGTTAATATTTTACTCAATAACTGAGATTTCAAAACTGAAGTGATAATCGACTTTTGTTGCTGACTGTACATTTAAAACAAAAGTTAATCTAGCAAATTCCAACTTCCATACTAATTAAAAATAAATTATTTTTTGCCAGAAATACTTCGAATCCGTGGGCGAGTGTGACATCGAGCCGACCTTACGACCAGACGCGTTAGAACAGGCGTGGTCTCGACTGCTGATGGCGCAGCAGGAGCGAGAGCGAGACCTGACCGACGAGATACGACGACTGGAGAGACTGCAGCGACTCGCTGAGAAATTACACAGGTATGTAGTATGTACAGACGCCAGCACATCAAGCTACTACAATCTGTCAAATTTCTTTAATAGATTTTCAACTTTATGGCTAAAGTATAAGGTTCAAAGTTGATTGGGAAAATTTGACAGTTTCGGGAAGCTTGATGTGCTGGCGTCTGTACTACCGCTGGTATAAGAACAGGCGTGGTCTCGACTGCCATAATAGGAACAGCTGGCCTGGAAATCCTGCAATTTCTATTGAGGCTTGTTGATGCTTTTGAAGTGTTCCTTTAGGACGAATAGAAACCGTAATGTTTTTCAATCATAGGTGACAACCAGAATGGTCATTAGTAAGTTAATGCTTAGATTAAGACACTACTGTCAAAGATTAGCAGCAAGATCGAAACCCTGAATCATCTCTTACGATGTTCCCTGAATCATCTCTTATGATGTTCACCGCTTACTTGGAATCAGTACATGTACCATTTGGATGTCCTCAAATAACTTACAAATCAACTATCTCTCTTCAACAGGGACATAAAACAAACTGAAGCCGGCCTCGACAGCGTAGAACGTCACATCGAGAGTGAGATCCGTCGTGTTGAGCGCGGCGTGCACCCGGCAGACGCCAAGCTGGCGGTCGAACAGATAGAACAGGAGCTGAGGGCCATGGAGCATACCATTCAGGAGATGTTCCAGGACTGCCACGTGCTGAGGGAAGGAAGATACCCCCAGGCCGCTGATTTACATCGAAGGTTAGTAAACTAGTAAATTTTCTGAGGTCTTCTCCACAGGGTCTGGACATTTTTTCAGGACAGATAGTAGCCCTTGAAACTTTCGGGCTCATAAACTATATTTATCCAAAAAATCACGCCAAGTCGTTCTTACGTAATAAACCCTACAGACAAGAAAACATAAAACGTGTGCGGTCTGGAGACCCCTGCGACACTCGCACGCACACAAACACTTGTATATAACAGAAAGAGACAGAAAGAGAGAAAGTCGCGTGGAGGGGGCGTAACGGTTTTTTTATGTGACGATTTCTACCAGTCAACTCCTGCTATATGCCAGGTTAAGGAACTTCTTTCCAAAAAACTTACAGTTCGTGCCACGTAAGAAGAGACTTGACCCCGCCTCCCCACCTCTTTCCGCCGCCCCGATGACGCCCGGTCCCCGTCCCGCACCGGGCGTCATTGGGGCGGCCTCGGGCGGCGGAAAGAGGTGAGGGTGGCGGGTTCAAGTCTCTTCTTACGTGGCACGAACTGTACGTAGTGGAGTTAGAATAAAAAATTCGAAGACATAATTGACATCCACCAACCCACACTGGGCCGGCGTGGTAGATAACGGCCCAATCCAATCACTCTCACAGAAAGGTGGCCTATGTCCTAGCAGTGGAAACATTATAGGCTCATTATGCTGATAACCTGATGGCCTGATGGTCTTACTAACAAAAATCTATATTTTCTTCCAGAGTTCAACAAGTCCACGACCGCTGGCTAAACGCCCGCCAATCGTTCACGGGTCGCTTGGTCCCTCGCCTGTCTTCAGTGCGCATGCCGGTCCAACAGACCACGGTCCGGAGGGAGACGCGCACGGTGCTCGAGACACGGGTGCATGATGCGGACCCCAAGTTCCAGCAGCTTAGTGAAGCTACGAAGTGGTGCAAGGAGAAGCTGGTGAGTACATGTTATAACAGCTGCAAAAGAAACTACAAAAAGTCTAAAAGCTTAAAAAATTGCCAAGTTATAAACGTTTTCACAAGGTCATCGGACCATCTTGTGGGATGCCTTCCAACGTTACGTCTTCCGGTGGGCGGTCGCTCGCACTCCAGAACCTTTCGGCCCCATCGGCCATCAGTTCTGCGAGCAATGTGCCCTGCCAACTATCACTTAAGTTTGGCAATTCTTCGGGCTATGTCGGTTACCTTGGTTCTCCTGCGGATCTCCTCATTCCTGATTCGATCACGCAGGGAAACTCCAAGCATAGCCCTCTCCATTGCACTTTGGGTGACTTTTAGCCTTCTTATAAGGCCCATTGTGAGCGACCACGTTTCAGTGCCATAAGTCATCACTGGCAACACGCACTGGTCAAAGACTTGCCGCAGGAACCCGTTGGATGCGAGAAGCACAGAACCGGTCGAAGTGGAGGTGCTTGAGGGAGGCCTATGTCCAGCAGTGGACGTCTTTCGGCTGAAATGATGATGATAAACGTTTTAAAATAACTGTCAGACAAAGGCGGCACTATCAGAGAAATGACGTCACGACTATGTAACTTTATACTAGCGCCATTGTTGTCTGGACTGCGCGACAAAGACGGGAATAATCCCTCCAAAAACTTTTAAAGCGTATAGCTTCTCTGTATTTTCATCGACTTTACAGATTTTTTCATTGCGTTATTTACGTTGTTGAAGCAACAATTGTTTTTAAACCTACCGACCTAGCAATGGGCTAAGAATTTCTTTCAAAACCTTCGGATTTTCATTGAAAGTATGTTATACAATGACCCCCTTACTAATAAACGTATTATATCAGATTAATAAGTTATACACCGATTGCTCTCTTTCAGTCGTCAGTAATTTGACTTTCGAAAGAAGAAGACAAAGCATTGTGTAACTATACAGACGCTATACAACGTTTATTCGTAAGGGGGTAAGGGTGCAGGCCTTCACGGGTACTTTAATAATACTCCCTAATCTTTAGTCATTGTATACATACTACGTATATTATGTATAGATCATGTACAGACGCCAGCACATCAAGCTACCCGAAACTGTCAAATTTTCCCAATCAACTTTGAACCTTATGCTCTAGCGATAAAGTTGAAAATCTATTAAAGAAATTACAGACAGATTGTAGTAACTTGTTGTGCTGGCGTCTGTACATACTACGTATATATGTCTACCAAACTCAAAATATTAATGTCATGTACTAATTTCACTAATTTGTTTCCAGAAAAAACTCCACGAATCTGACTATGGCTCGGATCTGCCGTCAGTGCAACATGAACTGGACAGGCATCAGAGAGAACATAAACAGATCGATCAGTTCCACGCCAAGGTACGTTACAAACATTTTTTGTTTTATGTAAGCATGCACTGTGTTTGTAAGCAATCTATATAAGGTCCCATTAAAATAGATGGACAAACTGTTAGAAATCATTCAGACCACCAAAATAAGGACCATGGTATAAAAATATAATAAGAAAAACGCATTAGATACTTACAAGAAAAATAATTAGCTAACGAAAATACACTAATGCGCGTGAAAATACACAAAATTTATTATTTTAGGTCAAAATAAAATCACTTTAATCAGTGGTTTTTTTGCTTGGATATCTTTGGTTAGACGTACTGAGCGCTGTGTTAAAATTTATCCATCTATTTTAATGGGATCCTGTATATATAACATTCAAAGTCTTGACTGACTGATATATCAACGCACAGCCTAAACCGCTGGTCCTAGAGACATGAAATTTGGAGGGTGTGTTCTTTGGTCTCCACTAAAAGGGGTTTTTCGAAATTCCACCTCTAAGAGGGTGAAATTAGGGGTTGAATTTTCTGTGAATAATTTCCGACCTCCACGCGGACGAAGCCGCGGGCAAAAGCTAGTTCTCTATATAAAGTGAACAAAGAAGTTGCGATGCAGAAGACACTCGACCGGTAGCAGAGGCCTATGGGGCCGTCGCAGGCCTAACGAAGAGCAAAGCAGCAAGTTTATCTGGAAATATCGACTTTGTTGTAGTTTAAATAAAGTCGAAAATAAATTAAGTGAACCGTAGTGCGAAACGGACAGAGGTGAAACGTATTAATAAGTTATTTTCGACTTTAAATCAACATAGGCAAGGTTCATATTTTTTAAAGAGACTTGGGACACAAATAGTTCTTTTCAGAACCGCAGGCATGAGAATGGCATGGCATTCGTCTGGCATACAAACTTTCGAAGTTGATAAAATATCGAGTTATCCTAATATTTACCATTTTATTATTATTTCTCAGGTGGAACAATGCGTGCACAACCGCTCAAACTTCAGCGGAGAAGAATTAAACCTGTACAACCAACATCTCAGTCAGCTGCAGAAGTTGTATGCAGAACTGCTCTCAACCAGCACTAAACGGTAATATATCAACGCTTGGTCAATAATCAACTTTATGGGTATATAAATAGAATCCAGTTTTCCACAATATTTAAAAAATAACCTAACTTAAAAATGGACAAATCTTTGTTGTCGTTCGGATTATTAATTTATAAGTTTTGACAATATTTAGTTCGAGTTGAGTTGCAACAGGAATAGCTTGACGCCTACTTGAAACGCGTCAATTGAATATGAACGTTAAATCAAGAAGAAATAGAGTTCAGTTTGAACTCATTTTTGACTTTCGTTTCGACATTAATTTTTTAACGATATTCTGGAGCTTTTATTATATAACACTTAACATTATGCACTTGATTACAAGCATTATTGCAAACAAAATAAAGTTCAATTTAAACTGTACTTAATTTTTTGTGCTTACTTACTCTTTTTCTCCCCCACAGTATGTCAGATCTAGACGCCCTCCAAGACTTCCTCCAATCAGCGACTGCTGAACTGAACTGGCTGAACGAGAAGGAACAAGTGGAACTGTCCAGGGACTGGGCCGATCCTCACATCAACCTACCGGCTGTACAGCATTATTATGAGGTATGGTAGACGCTTGTAAAGGTACAGACGCCAGCACATCAAGCTACTACAATCTGTCAAATTTCTGCAATAGATTTTCAACTTTATCGCTACAGCATACGGTTCAAGGTTGATTGGGAAAATTTTACAGTTTCGGGTAGCTTGATGTGCTGGCGTCCGTACACAAGAGAATGGATGCTTCAGTGAACAGATTGTTGGTTCTTTAAGTGTCTAAACACACTATGCCGAAGTTACGCAATCGAAGTTCGGCATGATTACGCCTGCAATGCTATTTGAGTTACTGACGACACATTATGCCGAAATTACGTTGCGTTAAATGAAATGGAATAATTTAAAGTTGTGTAGATTTCCTTCAGAAGGCAATAAAGACAAGCCACTTTCCAGTCTAATAAGACAAAACGCTGTATAATGGCTATAAAAACACTGACTTTAGAATTAGAAGAAAAAGTAATTTTATAGTGTCCAAATATATATTTTATAGTCTTGGTAATAAAGAGACATAACACCGCATAACGACGTTAAAAATATGTCAACTTTTGATCATTTGTACAGGATGAAATTCATCCAAAGAAAAACGGTAAAATGTTTTTGGCTATTTCTCTAATTTTGTTTTCATCCCGTACAAAAAACTCGGCAGTGTTTTGTTTAGAAAAAAAAAATCAATATAAATTTAGGAAAAAAGTTTATTTTTAGAATTTGACTTACAAAATGTCTCCTCATCTCTTATACCCATTAGATGCCATTGTCATGTACTTTAAGATTGAGTTCAATGAATTTATTTGTTTACAAGCATTCTTTCGGAGATGATAGAGAGGTTGGTTTTACATACATTTATGTTATAAATTGTTAAATTATTTTATGTTGGCGTTTTTATTTTTCGATGTGCTTTTTTATTTAGATATGTACGATTGTACGTGCATGTTGATCATTAGTTAAACTTTAGATGAAAGAATATTTAAATAAATGTCTAAGGTCTGTTAAAATCCTTTTCCGATTGATGTTATTTCTACTTTTTTAAACAAATATCAACTTTAAGTTAATGTGAATTAAGTTGATTTTACAATAACTTTATGTTTAGGAAATAAGGCTATTTTTCTAAAACTCACAATTGTTTACATGATCGGAAACTAAATTGCGAACACAGATTATGTGTATGTTATCAAAGTCGACTTTCAGAAAAATATTTTCTTGTATGCTAGATGTAGCCTAACAGACAAATTGATAAAGTTTTTCGTTAGTAGACTGGCTATTTGCAAAATACGTCATGTTACATAAAATTTTCCTAGCATTTTAGCAAAGTCAAATCATTTATTTAAATGGTACAGAACAAGCACTTTTGAAAGTTAAAATATTATAAAAAAAAAATTCTGGTTGACTTCCAATAAATTGTTTCGTATTGGATGAATGGGCAAGAAACTCCAGCGCATACAGATAACTTAATACAACAGATAGTTTCCGGGTCACATCAACAAAACATACTTAATACATTCTAATAGAAAATTGGTTTTTCATCGTCAAAAAAGTGAAATAGAGAGCATCCAAATACACACTCCATATAATCATCACACTTTGCATTCACTTCTGCCAATGTAAAATTACTCTTACACCCTACTAATAAGACTCATTTCTCCATAGCAACTGATGTCATCCCTAGAGAAGAGAGAACTACAGTTCAGCAATGTTATCGACCGCGGAGAAGCACTCATTGCTCAACATCACCCCGCTACAAAGACTATTGAGTCACACCTGCAGGTTAGTTGAAAAACAGCCTTAACTCTATAGTTATAAGGTTTATATTTTCTTGTGAGTGTTGCACTAAAGGTTTTAAAGACTTGGTTAGAGTTAGTTGGAAAGCTACTTTAAAATTGTATAGTCGTAAGATTCATATTTCCTTGTACGTGTCACTCAATAATTACGTTTAAAA
Organism: Luperina testacea; assembly: GCA_927399505.1. NCBI lineage: Eukaryota > Metazoa > Arthropoda > Insecta > Lepidoptera > Noctuidae > Luperina > Luperina testacea. Next base: position 4,369,985 of record OV656777.1, on the reverse strand, counting down.
GGATAATATCTGAAGATTAGTTTGTAAAAATACCTAATTGTATGTGTATAAGGTTTATATTTCCTTGCAAATGTTACTCAGCGATTACGTTTTAAAAACTATCGACTCTAAGTTGGATTTCAAATGGTTTAGAAAATTACACTAGTGACATGCACTGATACACAGTAATTTTCTGTATGGAGACACTTGTGCGGTGACAGTTTATCGCTACTTTTTTAATGCGATTTAATCGAACTACGGACAAGCATTACGGGCCTTTACTTCCTGAAATTGCTTAGCATGATCCGCCGTTATGTCGAAATTATTGCAGCATTAATTTTGAAATAAATATATGGTAAAGTTGAGGATTAATGTTAAGTTCTATGTTTGGTGAAAACATGATTCCATAAAATGTTTTCGATAGAAAGAGTTACCTCCAAACCGAACAATAAACCGCTAGTATTAAAAAAAGACTCCAAATTAGATCATGAAACTTTGCAAAACAACTGAACTAAATATAAAGCAGATACTATGTTTCTTATTTTTTTTCAAATTACCATTATTTTCACTGTAAAAGGCAAATACCTGAACTATTAGTGCTGTCTGCCGCCCAGCACCGCACTCTGTCTTGCTCTCACTCAGTCCGCGAGCAGTATCGTGCGAGCGAGATAAACGAGTGAATTTTAGCTGAGGTAGTATGTGCTCTTAACGGATAGTAAAAAACCTTTTTTTTTCTTGTGTCTCTAGCATAACCTACAGGTCAAAGTGTATTTATGACAAACCCGGCTGATTTCAGAAACTTTAATGGCCGGATAATTTCTTCAAAATTATTCCTTATCCTAATCTCGTTCTTACTTCACAGGTAATGCAGTCTCAGTGGGCGTGGGTACTACAGCTGACCCTGTGTCTTGAGACACATCTCAAACACACCACACAGTACCACACATTCTTCGAAGAGGTTAAAGAAGCAGAGAAATGGATTCAGAAGTAAGTGTTCCTGTCATAAAGCTGCGAATGACTGTGTATCTTATTAAGTGAGAAATAGGGTTTAAAATGCAATTTGATATAACGCAATTGCTGTCAAAGTTGAATTGCCTACCAGAATCGATTTATTTGATTTCTAGCTGAGCCCGCGACTGCGTTCCGTGCATGTCGGAAAACAAAATGGATTTCAATGGTGTTTTATGCGCGGAACCCTAATTCTTTTTTCTAAAATAAAAGTAGCCTAAGTTACTGCTTATTACATTAGCTATCTCCCGTCAAAATTGGTCCAGCCGTTTCGGAGAGTAGCCGGAACAAACAGACAGACAGACCATCAGACATAAAAAAATATTTTTTGAAGTGAAAACTTCTTTAGCGGCGTTGTACACTTTTTTTGTAATGGGTAAAAAATGTTAAACTCGCGTCAGGACACGTGACCTGATCGAAAATTCGTAAGACGGATGGCCGTAACCGGTACCACGCGTGTTTTGTTTATAAGACGATTCACAAAATACACACGTAATTGTTAAAGTTTTCACTTCTGTCGGCACTGCCGGAGTGCCACTGTTTTTTTATTTTTTTAGTACCGTGTATACTGTTATATGTCTTTTGTAAAAAGCTGTTATTTTGATATTACAAACAGACACTTAATTTATATTGATTTGTATAGATGTATAGATTAATATACTATCCTTCAACAAATCAAGACACATTTATTCATGGGTTTCAACTATTGATATCAAAAATGTCGTCATAAAAGAACTACTCGACTAAGTCAACACAAACTAACTTTCATCCCATTTTCCAGACGCGAAGAAGCTCTAAACACAACATTCTCCCAATCCGAGTTCACTCTCGACCAGGGCGAGCGCTTACTGAAGGGCATGCAAGAGCTGCGTGAAGATCTAAACTCTCATGGAGGCCTGGTATCTGGGCTGGTTGAAGCCGCGCAGGAGATCCGCCCCGTGAAGCAACGCAGAGCTCCTATTACAAGGCCGCTAAGAGCGGAAACTGTTTGTGCTTATAAACATGCTAATGTAAGTATGATGGGTTTTAGTTTGGACTTTATGCTATTGTAATAAGTGTTAATGTGGATCGAGATTAATGTAGATGGTAAGAGCTTATAGTTATCTGGGTAAAACAATTACAAGGTGCTAAGCAATTACCACGCTGGTTCCTAATGCATTGTTATGTTATACAGGTGGCCATCGAGAAGGGCTCGGCAGTGACAGTGGTGGACAACTCGGGCCGCAGCCGCTGGCGCGTGCGGCTGGGCGGCGCCGGCACCGACGTGCAGCTGCCCGGCGCCGTCGTGGCGCTGCCGCCGCCGTGTCAAGAGGCCATTGACTCCGCGGCCAGGCTGCGAAGCTCTTATGATAGGGTGAGTACCCTATTTCATCATTCTTCTGCCCTTCTAATATAGATAGAAAGAAACTTTATACGTTACGTTATGATAAATAAACGTACGTACGTATACGTTTACGTACGTACGTTTATTTATCACAGAAACAAGTTCATGCCAAAAAAAATGTACAAAAAAAAAAACTGGCTACTAATAATGCCAGGCCACATCATCATCTGCCTAGCCTTTTCCCAACTATGTTGGGGTCAGCTTCCAGTCTAACCGGAAGCGGTTTAGTACCAGTATTTTACATGGAGCGACTGCCTATCTGACCTCAACAACACAGTTACTGGGTAATACGAAACCCCTTGGTAAGACTGTTTAGTTTTTTTATTAGACACGTTACGTTATGTGTTTGTTAGACACGTTTTCCCGCGGCGATTTTTTGTTGCGCACTGCTTAGCGCCAAGAGTTCAAAATCCCACAGTGTGATTTTTTGACGCGCTGGGATACGCTCTGTTGGATTCTCAACGCTAAGCCCAACACCGAGAGTTTAAAATCCAGTGCGCGATAAAATATCATCGCGATATTTTTACGTCCATGCGATCGTGGGCTAATTATCATGCTGCGCAAGCGCAAAAATGGCGCTCCAGTAGGTCATGCCAGAACCTCATCTTTCTATTAGTAGTCCATTAGATTTGCCTCCTATAATTCGTAAGTACTGAATGTACAGACGCCAGCACATCAAGCTACTACAATCTGTCAAATATGTTTAATAGATTTTCAACTTTATCGCTAAAGCATAAGGTTCAAAGTTGATTGGGAAAATTTGACAGTTTCGGGTAGCTTGATGTGCTGGCGTCTGTACGTTTACTCATCGTTTTTATCAATCAAATCTATTGATAACTTTATTACCTTAACGTGTACTATTACCCGACACTGGTCAAAAACAAGTAAAATCGTAATTACAGCGTTATTGAACAGGATTATTTCGTACAATATCACACAAACTACTGCATAAAACAAACACGATGTGACACTTACTATATCTCCTATCTGCACTATAAGGCGATTGGCACACAGCCGAGCTATTCTTAAAAAATCTCACCGTGAAAACTTGGGTGAAGTGAGCTGTCAATAGCGTCAATTCCTAGCATCAGGTGGAACGATAACACAGTTCAAGCTCACTTCACCTAATTTTCACGGTGAGTTTTTTCCAGAATGGACCGGCTGCAGTGCATTACGCAGCGGGGTGCGTGAAACGGAACCAAATTCCCCGCACGGAAGCGCGTTTTTATTGAATTTGTATCTAAAAAGTCACGCGCGTGACACGTTATCTGCGTCCCGCTGCGTGATGCGGTGCAGTGTGCCAATCGCCTTAACCAATACCGACTTATTACAATATTATTACGGTTATGTTAATGAATGATCAACAACTGATTAGCAAAACTGATAAACAATGCCCACTGCCCAGTATAACTGTGATATCAGCGCGATGCGTCTCCTAGACTGCTTGCGGCATTATGTGATTTGTGTCTGTGTGTTCATATTGTATGTATTTGTGAAGGTGATACAACTATGGCAGAGGAAACAGCTGAGGATGCGACAGAATATGATCTTCGCTACTATCAAGGTGGTGAAGGGATGGGATTTCCCACAAGTGAGTATAATTCTTTTAAACTCCTTTGGTAGATGATGGGTCAAATTGCCTTCCAAATTAACGATTTGTACATTTTGGTCTATAATTATGCTTTTATAATTTTATTCAAAAGTATAAAAACAATACATATTTAATCTTTGAGAAAACTGATGTTTCCAATCGCGCCTAAAGCGTTTCTTAGACTACAACGTCCAGTTTTTTAATCCCAAATTAATATAATCTGTTGAACAATATATTGTCTATTGTAGTGGATAACCAATCACAACAGCCGGTCGATTCTGTAAAAATCTCACCGTGAAAACTTAGGTGAAGTGAGGTTGTTTTTGCTAGGAATTGACACTATTGACAACTCACTTCACCTAAGTTTTCACGGTGAGATGGTTACAGAATCGCACTGCAGAACTTGACAAGGCGTTCCGAAATCTGAGGGGCAATTCTCATCATTTTAAGAACGTCTGATCTCAGCCTCAATCTGTCAAAAATACCTCCAATTTCCCTAAATGTTTAACAAGTTTTTGACATTGATTGTCGCTGGGATGAGATTGCGGCTAGATTTTGAACATTTTTACTACGTAAACTGACCTTCAGGAGTTCGATGCTATTCAATTTTTTTCGGAGTCTACGAACTCGAGAATCTTATAATTCAAGAAATACTATGTACCATTTAGGTACAGACGCCAGCACATCAAGCTACCCGAAACTGTCAAATTTTCTCAATCAAGTTTGAACCTTATGCTTTAGCAATAAAGTTGAAAATCTATTAAAGAAATTTGACAGATTGTAGTAGCTTGATGTGCTGGCGTCTGTACTTATTCAGAAGCATTAAAAAGCTTCTCAAATCTACAATCATCTTTATTTTTTCCACTAGTTCGTAGCCATGGGCGCGGAACAGCGCCAAGCGATCCGCCGCGCTTTGAACGAAGACGCAGAGAAACTGCTCGCAGAAGGCGACCCCGCCGACCCTCAGCTGAGGAGGCTGCGCCGAGAGATCGATGACGTCAACCGGCTGTTCGACGAGTTCGAGCGGAGGGCGAGGGCTGAAGGTATGTGGATAACATTTTTGTTAGAATTAGACATCGGTCATCTTAGACAACGTTCCTTGACAAGGGTTAATGGAATAGGAATACATTGCGCTGATCTCTTTAGTAGTGGACAAGGCCAGGCAATAGTGTCTTGTTCTAAGGTATTTTTTTCGACGGAAAAATTAAAATCTAACAGTAAAATTTTGAACTAGACGACTGTATGTCGTCACGACATTGTGGTAACTGAATTGGACTTTGGCTTACCGACGACGGTTAGGAAAAACGTATAATAGTTTTTTTTTTCCGAGTAAGAAAGTTTCTGCCATCGTCGTCTCTGTTAATTATCAGCAACAGCCTAACACCAAAGCGATCTTTCTATTTTGCGAGGACTCAGAAAATCATCATCATCGTCTGCCTAGCCTTTTCCCGAGAGTTATTCCGGTCTGATCCCCTGAACCCCCCTCCACCCCCCCCTCTATGCCCAGCTTATTCGTCTTCTGTTTTAATCTCTGTCTTATCCACTATAAACTTTCTCATTCCGGTTTGATCCGCTTTTTCTTTTGTTTTTATTCCTGAAAGATCGTCCGCAACAAAAATAAGTACAGGGTTTATTGAAATACATAAGTTCGTAATTCTTATTGTAACTGATACTATGTTAGGGTCGGCTACCACTCTAATCGGATGCAGTTGAATACCAGTATTTTAAATGGAGCGACTGCCTATCTAACCTCCACAACCCAATTACTGGGTAATATACCCTTTGGTAAGACTGGTTGTCAGACTTTCGGGCTTCTGATGACCCGTAACGACTGTCACGAATGACAGCTGGGACCAACGACTTAACGTGCTTTCCGAGGCACGGAGGGGTCTTGGTATGTGAAGATGGTCACCCATCCACGGACCAACCGCGGCAAGCTTAACCTGAACGATCGATCTGTTCGGCTGTTATTATTTAGCGAGGACTCAGTATAATGACCCAAAAACAATTTGTCAACTGTCACCCATCATCATTTCATTTATGAAGGAAGACCGCAAAAACATATTATTATAGACAGACAAGATTATTATCGAAGCAATTCTTGCGAATAAGCAATGTCCTTGAGAACACATCAATTAATCTTTATCGTGTAATACACACGTATCAAACAGTACACATTACGGTACCCTAGCCTAAGGCGTGAAACACACGGCGGGGCGGGCCGGGCCGGTCAATTTGACCGCAGACGATAGTTGAAAGGGAATCCTATACTACCAACGCACATAGATGGCAAAAAGACCGCGCCGCCGATGTTTGTCGGATGATGTCTCTCGCGGTCATCCGCGGACAAAATGACCGCCGAACACATCGAACGAGACTATCTCACAGGTAAGAGCGATTTTTTATCACCCACTGGACTATCAACTCTCGGTGTTAAACTGGGCTTTGAGATTCCAACATTGATACCAGAGAGTGCATTCCAGCGCGTAAATAAACAAACTGTTGGATTTTGGACTCTCGGTGCTACGCAGTGTGTCGAAAATCCAGTACGCGATAAAAAATCGCCTGTGAGGGCTGACAGAGACGACGCTGTACCACAGATAATATAATACCTACTCTACGGCTCTATAAAGTCTAACTTTTTCTATAAAAGTTCGGAAGTGCAATATTTACAGCCGGGTACTGTGAACGAATGATTGCGTACTACGTAATTAATCAGTTAGAAAAAAACAACTTTTTATTGGTCTAATTGAATAATAGCAGTTTGAAACTCGGGCGGTGACAATTAAGATTTATAACTTAACGATATTTTTTTTATTTGTAATGGGTTAGGGTGACGTTAAAATAAAAGATACGATGTTAAGATGATCTTGCAAGATATTAGATATCATAGTCCTAAAAAAAATACTGGTTCTTACTATCTACTAGAATTCAACACACATTTTCTGCAATCGACATTCAAAGTAATATCAGGTCTTAACTTTTCCTAAAACCAACCTAAATTGGTCCTAAGGTTCCATCAGTAAGCGGCCTTCCTTTCTTCAACATGACATAACAACTATAAATAGTTTGATATCCAGATAGTTTACTACACGTCGCGTGGCCACTAACCAATGGCTCGATGTCCCGCGTACTGCTCGATAACGTAATTTATAATTTATCTAGTGCTTGCACCTTGACACTTTGATGAAGAAGACGTTTTGATACTTGGCTTTTAATTTGTGTTTTTTTAACTTGGCTTTTAATTTTTGTTTTTTTAACTAACTAATGACTGCTGCCTGTTTGTTTGATCTTTACTAGTACTGGTTTTCTCTTCGAGTTTAAATAAATACGTTTTGGCTAGGAGTTTTTAACTGGATTTAGTACAAAAGGGGGGGATTGACCATCACTCGTTTTCCAGCTATAATTGCTGATCATTTCTTTTGGGGCTGATTTGTCAATCATCTCGTAACTTTATTAGATATGGCTAATTTTTAGTTTTTGTCTGTTATTTCATACAAAAACTGTCCAACGTCAATGTTGTACCTGAAATACATATGTCTGACGACAAAAAAATCTAAGTCAATAAATCTGCTAAAACAATAAGTGGTCCTTTAGGACACTATCGTTAAATTACATAGGTGCTTATAAATGTGCTTTTTAATTAAAAGACCATTTACTAGATTTATAATGTCCTGTTACCAGTTAGATAATGTAATTTATTTGCACCTTGACATTATACTTTGCAAACGGTTTTGATACTTAGGGGACACTTTTATTTATGTGAGATTTACAAAGCGTTTATTACTCGTGTGAAGTGTTAAGGGCATCTGTGCAGTGCATTGGTAGCCATTCATTTAAAGGATATTGAAGTTTTCTTTAAAGGAAAACGCTTGACGAATTGACTCCATGGAGACAAGTTAGACTTTTGACGGGGTTTGTCATTTATATAATATATTTTTCTAATAAACCTTCGAATCTAGAATAGAATAGAATACTCTTTATCTTCTTTATTTCTTTTTTCTAGAGCCATTGATGAAATTAACTAAACACACATAAATAACTTTTTCATACATCTTAAGGGAAGTCCTAGCATCAAACACATTCATAGTAACACTATTACACTAATTTTTAAAATTGTTATAATAAATCCCTGTAGTCAGGCTAAAGTATCAAAAACGTTGATTCCGCAACACCTTAATAAAATCGACGCCTTACGACAAAGGACGAATCATCTCAGTCCTACGGGCTACGGACACTACGGGCATTCGCCGTCAGTCGCAATTAGTGAATCGTACGACCTGTAGTGTGTAGTATTGTTTGTAGAAAATAGATCGCAAATAATAGTGGTTTGTAGAGTTGTGAACGTGCGAATTTTACAATATTGAGCGTTTTTATCGATATATAGTGTTGTTCAGTTTTGGATGTTATACATTTTGGAATTTGGATATATTTTTGGAAGAGAATTTATTTTATTTTTGTTATTGATTGTTTTTAATATAGTTTGAGGGTCTTCTGCTTGTATTTTATAATTTTTAATGCATTTGTGAATTGAGTTTAAAATATGCGGTTGTACTTTGTATCTATCGTGGTTTCCACTCTGAATGATAAATAGACATTCATAAATTTTTATTACTCATTACAGTCAATAAAAGAACAGACAACTTCAGTACTTATGTACTCATAATTTCAGACAACGTCAGTATGTAGACATTTAGTAGGTATCAATAACTGTGTACTGCTTTTGGCTTATATATTTTATCAGTAAAAACATTTAATTTCAGTCTGTACATGACTATTATTTACCAGCCTACCAACCTAGAGATGCACACTTTTAATTCTCTTAAATAAAAATTCAATTGTTTTATTTACTAGTTACATCATACAACCCGCATGCCACACATAGCAATTAACAACATACCGTTTGGCAATCGATTTCGCAATATCGTTTTGTACTTCATGAAACAGGTACCTACCGTCTTTTTCACCATTCTTCAATTCCCGTAATATTAAGAACGTTCACAGTGATCTCAGTATCAATCTGTCAAAAATACCTCTAATTTGTTTATATTTTTGAAAAGTTTTTGACATTGATTGTCGCTGAGATGAGATTGCGACTAGATTTTGAACGTTTTTAAGCCTGCGTTTCCACCAGAGATGAGCGAGGATGCGTAGCGAGGAATGTGTTTAAAACTAACCAATAACAACGCTAACTTAGTTCAAGTTATGAAAATGAAGCGATGTAATTGGTTTGTTTCAATCACATCCCTCGCTACGCATCCTCGCACATCTCTGGTGGAAACGCAGCCTAAGTACCGAAATTATTGTTCTTCAGATCTCTCATAATAGTTTGCTATGATCATCTCAGTATCCACTTTCATTTTCCCAACAGCCCGACCTGTAATTTTTTGGTATTTTCGGCATGGTCCTAATCTTACAAAAATTGGTGCATCGCCTCTTATCTGCAGAAGTTGAGTAATGTTTCTGTTAGCATGACCTGCTATTATGTAGTTCAGTTTTGCAATGTTTATACCTAGTGTTGATGCTTTGTCTTCTGACAAATTTTCTGACAAATTTTTAAGACGTTTGGCGCGATTTTGATTGATTTTGTCAAAGATTGGGTTTTCGTAAAGTGGTAATTTTAAAGTACTCGCAGGGTATTCGATTATTCCGTCTTCTCTTTTCGACATTGATTTTTCTTTGACCCGTTTCAGATTATGATCCATTTAAAAGCATACAATAGAGTAGCCTTTTCTGAGAAGGTGTTCTTATAGTGTTAACACTAAATGTTCCTTCCTTACATGATTCTGAAACAAAAAATATTTCTGCCGTACATTTTGAACGCGTATGTATTGCACTTTTCTATGAAAAAGTCGTTTTTTTTTTATAACAGACCAAAAATTTCTACGCTAGGGGTGTAGAATCATGTGATAAATTCATGATTACAGTTTGCGCACTGGTTAAATTTTTTTCCTGTATAAACTTGTAAATTATGTACTGTCAATGAAGACTAAATACACTCTTTTTTACTTCGAAGATTACATCATTACAATTCCTATTTAAATATAATGTGACCAAACTCGTCCCTAATATTTTAATTACTCTAATAATAATAATGGCACAGTGCTCCAGTAATTGCCCAAATGATATGAGACTGAATTCTATAATTAGTTCGCTTTTTTCATACGCAAATCATATGCGATTCATCCTTGGTGCGTAACGTTCAGTTTTTAGTCGGATGTCCGTATTTTGAATAATATTTTTCAGTTAATCGTTATATCATTCAATATTTTTCAATAGGCCTTTTGTTGTATTTTTCTCGAGTTCGTTTAAAAAGTTGGTCCTCGTGGAAAAAGTTGGTCCTTTGTCACTCAAGACGGACCAATTGTTTTCGTCCGATAAATAGATCGAATTAACTTTGTAATCCTAAAAGTTACTTTAGGGTTTCTTGATAAATTGATATTTAAATAAAACTTCATTGTTTATAGACTCAATATAAACAAGTGAATGTTGTATTCTGTGACTTTGTGAGGTGATTTGAGTGACATTGAATTAAAAGTGTTAAGTGCAAATTACAATGAAGAAAATAAAACGAATGTTCTCCTTCGGGAAAGGAGGTAATATATTACAGTGTTATTATATATCTATAACTGTCTAGGCTTTTCCCGACTATGTCCCAGTCTAACTAAATGCAGCTGGATACCAGTATTTTACATGGAGCGACTGCCTATCTGACCTTCATAACCCAGTTACCGGGTAACATGATACTCCTTGGCAAGACTGGTAGTCAGACTTTCGGGCTTCTTCCCCGTAATGACTGTCAACGATCTATGAATACAGACAGCCGGGTTTGGACCCGGCTGTCATTCGTAGATCGTTGACAGTCACTCAGTCTGCTTAAAGTTCTTTCTGAGACACGGAGGGCTCTCGGTATGTTATGGATAGTCACTCATTCACGGACCGACCTCGTCAAGCATTGCTTATCCCTAAAGATCGACCTGTTAGGCTGTTGTTATTTAGCCAGGAGCCCCTCGTATTAATGTAATCAACTTTCTTAATAAAACTATTAACGAATGACCCTGTTCTTTCTCATTTTCGATGCTACATTCGTAGCTCCATTAACTCCCACGCAATCTGAATAAATTGTTTTCTAGAAAAAAGCTTCTAATTTAGCTCTTAAATGATGGTCTGGAGACCTAATTGTATGTCTGGAAATTGTTTATAATTGAGCTTATTTATATCTTTAATTATTTTAACACAGATCTTTCTAATTTAGCTCTTAAGTGATGGTCTGGAGACCTAATTGTATGTTTGGAAATTGTTTATAATTGAGCTTATTTATACTTATAATTATTTTAACACAGATCTTCTTTGATGTTTAAGCGCACTATTAACGCGTATTATGCGTTAAACATCAAATAATTTCATTTTTTTGACTACCTACCTCGTTGGTCGTATGGTCACAAGCGCTACTGCGGAGCATAAGAATAACTGTTTCATGACATCGTCATTCTTTGGGGTTACGTGGTCTTAGAGAGTTGTGTTGATGTTTTTAATGATTATAATTCTAAAAATACATGTTACGGCCGCGAATCATATTTTGATCGACGTACAACTTAATACTGACCAGAAAATTGCAGAAAATTTGAATTTCGCGGGCTGCCTTAGCGCTTGCCCCTTAACATGACAAAGAAATGTCAAGCACAAAATGCCCTAAATGACCTATTCGCCTCAAAAGACCAAATGCCAACAAGGACCAGTCCCTTCATTCTGGCAAAAACACATGCACGGCAACACCTCGACAATCGCCTACTCCCAATTTAAGATGATATCACTCACGCAGCACTTACCGTCCAATTGTAACAACAGCGTGAGGTGTCGACCTTGCCTGTAAGATATTTCACAAATGAATCAAATAGCTCCCACTTTTTTATGAATCAAGACGTCATGAGCATGTTTTTGGTTTCAAAGGCCCATTGCGTGTGATGTCATTTGTTTTAAATTGATGTACAGACGGCCAGCACATGAATCTACTACAATCTGTCAAATTTCTTTAATAGATTTTCAACTTTATCGCTAAAGTATAAGGTTCAAAGTTGATTGGGAAAATTTGACAGTTTCGGGTAGCTTGATATTTTGACGTCTGTATTTAGAGGTAAGATAGGTAAGATTGGTTTTATATCCGCTAGTTGCTGCTCAGGCGGATGTTAGTGAACGATGGGCTGAATTCATTCATTTGCAGAACCACAGATATAGATAGACCTAGATAACGCAAGTATCACGATCTGTGTGAAAACAAAGTGTGCCATTTTTTGACAACCTACTATGACGTTACAAGCACTGTTTACTGATGGGAAAATTAAATCAATTCAAAGATGCCGCCGTGTGCAGCACCCGTCTCGCTCCATCTCCGGGCCTAGAGCCAGCGCTCACGCTCGCCCAGCCACCAGTACACAGGACTGAGCGCGAAAGTGGCGGCTTACGATTTTTGTACGTAAGCTGGTGCGATTTCTGGCACGTGAAGTAGTTGCTCTTGCGTTATCTAGGTGTATCTATATCTGTGGTGGTACTTGTAGATATACTGTAGGTAGTCAGAAGAAAGTATGTCCTAAGTGTGGCATGCGTCAACGGCAGATGCAACTGCAGCTGCTGACATGCGTCGACGGCAGCCGCCGACGTGTCGACGGCTGCAGTTGACGCATGCCGCGCTTATGTATGAACACTAATGTGGAAGAGATATCTTGTTGCGTTGTGCTAATAAAGATAATAGCGCTAATTTTGGTAATTTTTGTGAACAATGAAGCACATATTATGTATCCATCTTATAAAGTCTGTAAAACTGTTCACTTTCTTTCTTTATGTAACTAATTCCTACTACATACGTTTTGATAGATTGTGGACAACAATATTTCAACCGTCTCATTTCCAAGTTAAAACTTAGTCAGTTTTTAAAATAGTCAAACAAAGATGTTTTAAATAATTAGCACAAACGGTTGAGTAATCCAAACAGTGTTCCGAGAAAAGTTTTTCTTTGCCATATGATTCATACATGCTTTTAAAGCTTCGGAACACGTTCAAAGCTTCGCAAGACCGTTCGCGGATTCAGTTAAAAGTATTTCATACATAAAACTCACGCCCTCTGTCCATGGGGTAGGCAGAAACTGCAGAAGGCCACCTACGCAGTTACGATCCTTTGCTTCGTTTACGTTCATACATTTGGTCATACTCGCACGCCGATTTCGACTAAAAATATTTCAAAGAAATATTTTGATTGAAGTCACATGCTTTGACCCCCTGACCCCTAAATGGTCACTAACTAGAATCGCTATGAATCCCAAAAGTACCGTCAATTAGTTTTAGTGCCTAATGATGTCATAGTATTTTTGAACACTCGACGTTCAATTCGATTGACCTTGCGTGCTGAAATACAGGTTGTGACAGTTATCACTGCAATTCTCAATAGAGCTGGAGTGGGAGGCGTATAGAGTAAAAGAGAGCAGTAGGCCAAGTTCCGAATGAATTGGTGTGTGAACTAAGGTTTTTTTTTTAAGTAAGCAATTTCACACTGATGAGCAAAGTCCTCCTCAAAATCCTTCCAGGCATCCTATTCTAGAGCCATCCCGATCCAACCCCTGCAGTACGCGTCTCGCTCGTCTCGCTGGCGCCGTCCATCCATTCACCCGTTTATGGTTATAGTAGGTTTTTTTTTATGGTTTACTGTTTTAGACATGAACTCTTTTCTCATTAAAAATTATATGGTTGTGCACCAGAAGCCATTTACTTATAGAGAGTATGATACTTTAGTTCCAGTTCATCAAAGTAATGTGTAACAGTTTTTTTGTTTGTGCCAAAATATGTAATAGACAAGCTGTCTTACATTTTATACGTGTGGGTAGAAACCTATTGATTTCATTAAACCGTTATTCCGAACAAACTAGTGATTCACCGCCGGAGCTCGCGGTGCAAAAAAAGTCAATGTAATACTTTTCCCTCCCGAGGAAAAATATAATTAGATTACGAGATTATAATACTCGCATTATTACTGACCGAACTCTAAAACTTCAGTTCCATTTGTGTTAAAATGATGCACAAGAATAGACAAAGCATTGATTCTTTTCTTCGATGTTAGTTCACTTCGTAATTTTGACTAAAATTCGCTGTCGTCTGATTTACGGACGGTCATTTACGACGACGGTCGATTACGGACAGTCTGTGTTGTGTCATGCCGTCGATCTAGATCTCTCAGTTTGAGTAAGACGATCGCGATCAACTGCTCAATTTTTTCAATACTTTTAATAAAATATTAAATGTATTTGAGGATCTATATTGTGTATGTTGAGAGGACCGTGGAACGAGTGGAGCGGCGGCGTCGGGTACCAGGTGCTTAGTGATAGTGAAGCGTTTAATTGGTCTTTTGATACGGAACGGAATGACGTGATCAGTGTTTATGGTTTTGAGTGTGCCATAGTTATGCTTACTCTTTGAGAAGATAAGCGTGAAGTTTGTATTGATGTTTGGAATATAGAGTTGCGTTTATGGTTTCTTTTTCTGAGTGAAGTGAGGTTAGAAACGTCGATATTTTGTTGCAGCGGTTGTTGTGAAATGAAGCCTCACGATTATTTAATGATTGTCTACGCTTTTTCGTTGTTGACAAATTGCTTCGCAAAAATAATTGGTGCAATCAGCAATTGCAAAAAGATGCCTAAATAACAATTGGCTTCCGACTACAAGTAGTTTATAATTATCTTTTTTAGTGTCGTTAGTAGTAAATACAAAAGAAAAAATATAAGCATGTAACATAAGCATACAGCCGAAAACAACAGCGTATAAATGAGTGAATAAAAGAGTACAGATGTACAGACATCTTCCGTTCTTAATGATATCTTCAACGATAAACTTCCATTAATTAATTGCATAATATCATGATAGGTCAAGAAACAATGTCAGTTCATTACTTAGATGATATTCTGCAAATAACGATGAGTGATCCTGTATACAGTAGGACTTGTTTACTTTCAATTAGTGAAAGAATTACTGTAATACAAAAGTTTGCATTGTGAATTAGCAAGTTAAAGTACCGTTATTGATGGCACTTATGTTATGTATGATGTAATGCTAGTTATTGTGTGACAAGTGTCGCCACGTCGCGTCGCGATCTCCGTTCGGTACAAAAATTGGTCCTTAGTTCCGCGTGTAGGTAATTTCTAAACGGAAACGGTCTAACGTTGGATTTGGCTTAAATGTCTAGACTAAGCCGGTAACTTCTTACTTCTCTTACCAAACCGTAATTTGACAATTCTAGGACAATGTATGTTCAATAAAAAAAACAGTGGCACTCCGGGAGTGCCGACTGAAGTGAAAACAAAACACAAACAGAATACTTTGCCATCACTCACTGACATATCGGATATACATTAAATCGAATACATCCCGAGGACAGCCGAACAGACCCGAAGCGGGTATTTCTTGAATCGTCTTATGAACAAAACACGCGCGGTGTCGCTTACGGTAACAGTGGCGCGAGTTCAATAGTTTTTTCCCATCTCAAAAAATGCCCAACGCGCCTAAAGAAGTTTTCACTTCAATAATCATATCTCTTCGAAATCACAATTACGAGTACCTATTAAGTACCCGAAAAATATTTTGATTATTGCCCATATCACTAATATTATAAAAACGTAAGTTTGTGTGTTTGTATGTTTGTTACTTCTTCACGCACAAACGGCTGGACCAATTTTGATAAAATTTGGTATGGAGGTAGCTGACACCCTGGATTAACATATGGGCTATTTTTATCCCGATATTCCCACGGGAGTGACGGGTCGCTGCTAGTGTAGTATAAACTAATTCATGCTTTACTAATGTTATCATTAATCTTCCTTCACAGAGGAATCGAAGAACGCCGCCCGCATTTTCACAGAACAGTCATCGAACCTTCTTGAACGTCTGGAAATTCTGGAGAGACAGCTTCATGAGAGGATAGCGAGCCACATTCCTCGTGACCTGGACACGTTGGAACACCTGGTGCTGCAGCATAAGGACTGGGAGACCAGCGTACATACCCTGACCAGCGATGTGGAAGAAGTGCAGACTACGTTCAGAGGTAAGATTTAGCATTTTTTTTTACATTTTTATTTTTGTTTTTCTATAACCCCGTTTTGCCAGGCATCCTCGTTTTTTCCGTGTGATAGGAATAATTTGGATGGTCTCTTATGTATGACAGTGGTGGTCAAATGCTTAATTAACCTGGATACATAAATACTTTAATGTATGTAGGTACTGCCCGTAGGTGCCTTTAAGAAGAAATGCGGTGGTCTTTTCTCCTTACAGTTTATGAAATATCTTTTAAATTGGTCCAATATTGGAGGAGGAAATAGGCGAGAGCCAAACCTCGAATTATGACTTTTTACTTAGGCTTTTTCAAAAGTTTCTCCGACCGCATTTCCTTTTAAGCCTGCGACGCACGAGATCTTGCCAGCCACTGATATGGCTATAACCGTAGCGGGTCTGCCCGCTCGGACGAGCATAGTTCCAAAAATATTGTTAGATGCTTTTTTAATACAACCTCGTTTACTGTAACATTATGTATTCACTTTCTCAGGCATCGCCCTCAAGACTCCCGCCATGAAGAAGAACCTCGACAAAGTGATGGGCAAGTGGAACGATATGCAATCCAAGAGCCAACTCTTTGTCGAAAGGTAAACAAATATTCTTGTTGTTTAGATAATCAAGATCTTCGTTCGGTTTCGGAATGATTAATATATTAGTCCTTTTGTAGAATAAAATATAAAATCTTGATTTCTAAAAACCCCTTTTTCAATCAATTTAGACCTCTTACTACATAATGTAAGATTTGAACCTTTGGGACAGTCCAAATTAATTTGAAATTTTGGACCATTATTTTTTAATTCAATTCAAATTATTTATTTTAAATATCATGACTCATTTGTTAGTAAAAACTTATCCTATGCTAAATTTAGATAATTTTTATATATGTACAGACGCCAGCACATCAACCTACCACAATCTGTCAGATTTTCCCAATCAACTTTAAACCTTATACTTTAGCGATAAAGTTGAAAATCTATTGAAGAAATCTGACTGATTGTGGTAGGTTGATGTGCTGGCGTCCGTACATAACTTTAATATACATCCTAAACAAAAACAAACACAAATCCCTATACAATACACAAAGCCGCGGTAGTCCGACGCTTCACCGCGGCTGCACTCCATGGGAATGGGAAATAGCGCAGTAGCGATTCACGTACGGACAGTCCAGGCTGCTCGAAATTAGCGACAGGATACTGTTGACTTTCTAATATTATTATAGATTATGAATCTAATGATGTTTGTATTTCGTGTGCAGGCTGAAGTTTGTGGAGATCGTCGTGAACAGCATGGAGGAGAACCACCAGACGATATCCGAGTTCGAGATCAAACTCGCGCAGTTCAACGATTTGCCCAACGATGTTGAGCTGCTGAAGGATGTGAGTATTTTGTGAATTTTATTAGTAGAACAACGTATTTCAGAGAGGAAATTCACGTAATTTTAAGAAAGTTCACAGTCTGTTCTGTTTCAATCTGTCAAAAATAGTACCTCTAATTTCCGCAGGGAAATTAGAGGTATTTTGAGGTCAAAACTTGTTCGACATTTTTTTTGTCGCCGAGATGAGACTGCTACTAGGTTTTGAACGTTTTAAATTACGAGAATCAAGTTTTAAAGTTTGACAGTTTAAAAGGGTTTAATCAAATTAAAAGAAATGCTGGCCTGGCGTTAGCTGGCCAAAAACTGACTGCTTCTGACGCGTTATGCCTTTGACAGCAGGCTGAAGAGCTTATAAATTTTATTATATATCTGAATAATTTGACCATCGATTGCGCCTTTGATTCCAAGTTTGTACATTAAAAAAATCTATCCAACCAAATCTTCTCCCCACCAGATGCACGAAGACCTCCTCCGCATGCAAGTAGCAGTGAGCAAGCAACAGATCCAAGTAGACCAGATGAATGACGACGCAGAGAACTGCCGCCGACTAGTGGAGACGTCCAGGGCTGGTCTCCCACATTCCTCGCTCCCGAGAGCAGGGAAGCATATTGACCTGGAGAGATTAGATAAGGAGGTTTCCCAGCTGAATAATAGGTGGAATAATGTGTGCACTCAGTTGGCTGAGAGGTGAGTGAATTTACTCTTAATATTTTTCAAATATTTATGAAATTCAGCCCTACTTTCCTGTTAAACAAACCATCAGGACCAGTTTCTCTGGAGCTTAACATTGTTTTCACTTTTTTTATTAGCCTACGTTGCCCACTCCTGGGAAAAGGAAAAATATAAAAAAGAAAAATATAAGGACAATTACTTACTATAAACTCTCTTCCCCCAGACTCCGAAGCTGCGAGGCAGCCTACCAACTCCTGCGCAACTACAACGCTGGCTTAGAAAAAGAAGCCGAATGGATCGAAGATGCGTACAGCAAGCTGCAGGCACAGCCGCCTGTCGAAGTCAGGCCTAAGGAACACTTCGAACCGACAAGGGTGAGAATTAAAGCACCAGGACATTTTTTTAAAGCACATCTTTTTGGTCCTTTAGTATTTTCAGTGCTTAGAACGTCGAGTTGAGAAGATAGGACATTTAGAAGGTCAATTTCTATCAGGATTTTAGCATCAAGAGTTATGGAACCCAGGGCTCATCAAAGTCTAGAACTGAGATTGAGGTCAACTTGTCAGGTTTGGGTCAATTTAAGTCGTTAATTTTAAGGGTTGTTTGTATTTTAACATACAACAATAAGAGGAAGAGAGTGACTAATCTGGTCCTCACTGAATATATTACATTATTACATGCATTGCATGTAAATTATTAACTCCAAATATTATGAAATAAGTTGGTTTTGGATTTTGGTCCTCCGAGTCGAAATAAGATTAACTATAAGAACGCATGTTATGATTATTTTGGACAACAGGGATGGGAGGGTTTTTTAATTAATGTTATAAATACAAAGGTGTTTTGTCTAGACAATAAAAAAAATATAACGTATTTTTGCACAGTGTGACTTATTTACTATTCAAAAGAAGAAGACGTCTGGAACTTACAAACAATGTTAACTTCACCAAAAATATACCCATTTTCGCACCTAACTAATTCTAATGTTACCGGGTGTTATGTGGTCCTTCACAGAATCTACTCACAAGCGTCGTGGAGAGGACGCCTAAGATTGAGAAGGTTAACGTTGACGGTGGCAGATACATACGGGAGGCGAAGGTAAATATCAGTATACTAATTGATGTCTTAGACATTCGATTAAGCTGTGGCGTTTTGTGGAATATTCGGAGATTTTTCCACAGTTTTATTTTCATGCCTGGTTGAAAATGTTTCACTGACTCGAAAGGATCGAATACTCGTGTTTGGTCTTTTTGCTTTAGACGTGTCCAAAACACTTTTAGGTATGTAACAAGTTGTTCATGGAAATGTCTAAGTATTTTAACACTTTTTAGTGAAATAAATTCATTGGTAGTCAAAAATTGATCAAGATAATTCCACAAAATGCCCTAAAATCATGTCATAATCAAGATTTTGATGATGAGAGGTTCTGAGTGAAGTGAGTTCGGTCCAGCGTTTCGTTCCTGCTATTTGTCTGCTTCGTTCTCTGTCTTTTGGGTCTTTTCAAGTCTCTTCGTATATCAGAGGTGATTTAGGCTCAAACTCGTCACAATGCACGAAAGCTTCCGCCCTTACAACATAACGCTTGCGTTTTTATACTAAACGATGCTTCGCCACCTAACTTTTTAATCGATTTGAATCGATTGCTTTCAACTAATCGTAATCATCTGAATGCGAGATGTTTGTGTGATCGACACTTAACTATGAAAAGCAATTTATTACTGCTATAGTTTGCATTGTTGTGTGACTAAAAGTTTTGTGGATTCTGTAAAGAGTTCTTATTGTGCGTGCTTTGTCAATGTTATTCGGCACTAAGTGATAAAAAAAACAATTCAGCCAGAAAAAAATACCATTACGTTTTATGGCAAAATTTGAACCTATGTTCATCATATTACATTACCATGATATTTTTTCATAATAGTAAATATGCTTAAATACATATTAAATAGACTCGCCATAAACAAGTTTCCGTTTCGGCGGAATTCAAAAACAACGAGACCATATTCAGAACGCGAATTTGAAATTCAAATTAATTTCATGTAAATAGCTTCTAAAATATCTACAAATGGGTTCATTGTTCTCTAAAAATGTGGCTTTGCATGCATTGTTTTGGTGTCTCAATGTTGCCAGACTATAAAAAAAATCTACCATTTTATGTAAAATACAGCACTATCTGGGGGTTTTGTTTCAATATACACAGTCCTTTTGCTTAAATGTGCACGAATTGGGTGCTAGTCTAGTGTGGCCTCACTTTTGATGTTGCACGCTTTAAAATACCTGTGTACTGTACAGGCCAATCTTTCCATCCAGCATGATTTCATTCCCGCTGTGAGCTGGACAAGTGTTGTCAGTAAAAAAATATTTTGAAAGACTGAATGAATGCTAAGACCAGTAATTAAATTGTAGTACAGATAATTACCTATATTTTTTCTTTGTTTCTTCGTAAGTTAACTGTAAGGAAAAACATAGTTTTTTTTTCTTATAATGGCTACTGGTCTTTTGAGTCGGCGAACTTTGAATGTGTGTGTGACTGCGACCCGCACATATTTTATGTTTCATTAAGTCCTGTAGAAGTGTGCAAGTTATTATGAAAGGTTAAAAATTATTCTAATGAACGCTTCATTTTAGCAAGCATATTGTTCTTTTCAACGAAACGAAGATAGTTTCAAATAAAGAAAACTTGGCTGTAGTTCCAATTTAGAATTAAATGTTTAAAAAAAGAACAGTCTGCTCTCTAACTAACAGCCCTTATAACCCGCTTGACCCTAACCCGACATAGATATACTCCTCGAGATGTCAGCGATATGCCGAATGGCTTTGCGACGAGGTGCACCCTTCGCTGGACATGCGTCAGCTACGCCGCCAAGCAGACGTCGAGCTAGCCGAACGCTTCCGAGCTCGGGGCCGAAGCGATCCCGAGCGCATCCCGGCGGGATCCGAAGCAGTCGCAAGGGAGCTGGATGATTTGAATGCGAACTACCAACGATTGATGGATATGTTATATGAGAGGCTGAGGAGGATCGCCGCCGCTAATCCAGGAGACATCGTTACTTTGGTGAGTGGCTTTTGTTTTTCTCTTTGTGCTGAGGTCACACTTATAGTATAAGACCTATTTAAAAGTCATATTTGTCAAAGACAGTGTGTTGTCCTGGTATTCGCTTTAGCAGAATCGGCATATCTTATAAGTGTGGTCATGGCATTATGATTATCTAGTTCAATAGCATTAGTATCTCGTTCTATTAAAATCAATTATATGATTTATGAGATAAAAGAAATCTAAATAGTTATTGCAATTAAGGATTTGTATTTATGAAAACTTAAATGAATTCGATTGACATTTATAATTTGCATGCAAATTGTTTTGATTTGAGTTTCTGGTAATAACTCGCAAACGTTGCATTTTACATAATTCTACATTCGTAGTATGTAGTACATTAATTGCACTAGCAATCGCAGATGAAAAATAAACCAATTGAACGTACCTACACTAAGAGGTTTATTAGCAGAATTAATACAACCTCTATGAATGGCTCTATTAATAAGGAAATGTGTATTTATAATGCATTTTAAATTACAAACTGTGCTACGTGGCGTAATAATTATGTGTAGGTAATTTATTAAGTAATATTTTCAACGTTATAATATCAAAGTCTATATGTATATGAAATCTATATAATCTAATTTTTTTTTGGCAAATCCGACAGTATACTAGTATTTAGATACTAGTCTAAAACGATGACAGTAGCTCGTTTAAGGCAGCAAAGCTACTGCTAACCTGTTAAATCCTATACAAACCTGTGTTTTTACATTATGTTGTTATGGTAGATAGTCCAATGCTGTTTTAAATGGTATTTTATTCCACTGGATAATAACTATATTCCCATCTAACTTTCCCACGTAAAAAAGAGGGTGTGTACTTATAACCACACTATAGAAAAACTTACGGCTGGAGCCGAATATTCGCGATTCAGCGCCGAGTATACGCGATTCAGCGCCGAGTATACGCGATTCCAGCGCCGAGTATACGCGATTCAGCGCCGAGTATACGCGATTCAGCGCCGAGTATACGCGATTCAGCGCCGAGTATACGCGATTCACCGCCGAGTATACGCGATTCACCGCCGAGTATACGCGATTCAGCGCCGAGTATACGCGATTCACCGCCGAGTATACGCGATTCACCGCCGAGTATACGCGATTCACCGCCGAGTATACGCGATTCAGCGTCACCGACCGACTGGAGTCGAGTATACCGATTCAGCGACACCGACCCAAGTGGCGTTTGAGCGGTTCAGTTATGTTCACAATTTAGAAAGAGCGCAAACCGCGCGGCGCGCCTAATAAGTTGTTAGTTCCAAAGAATACTATCTACCGTGTTAAATAAATACCAACCTTTGTAGGAATGTCTATCGTAGAACCCAGTTTTAATAAAACCGCGCAAAACGAGTTTGATTCCTAATGTCCTTCCAATGTGTTCTAAGCAAAGTCACGCGTATATCTGACCTCATAAACATGCCATTAGATTGAAAAAACTAAATTGCTTCACACTTGAAATATGGCCGTCATTTTGATGGTTTTTATTTTTATTACTATCTCAATGTGATCTCGAAAATGTAATGTTGTTAGAAGCTAGAACATTATTTAACGTTTTACACTACATACTTTTCTGGTCCTAGGTTTTTCTAAGAAAAGGCAGAGATACTTTTTGACAGGATGTGACTCTAAGGACCAATAGCAATTTGAACGTTGTATTTTATCTTTGCTGTTCAAAGGACGTTAAGCCGTTGGTCCCGGCTGACATTCGTAGATCTTGACTGTCGTTACGGGTTGTCAGAAGCCCAAAAGTCTGACAACCAGTCTCACCAAGGTGTATCGTGTTATCCAATAACTGGATTGTGGAGGTTAGATAGACAGACGCTCCATGTAAAATACTGCTATTCAGCTGCACCTGCATAGACCCCAAAATACTCGTAGTTGAGGAAAGGCTAGACAGGTTGATTTATATCCAATAGTGAGATGGTCAACGTCACTCGAATGCACCCAGCGCGATTAGCATAGATTGTTGTCAACTTACTGGATGTCTGAGGGAGGACGTCGCCGCTAAATTATTTTACACTGGCTTCTAGACTCGGTCTAAGTGAGAGGATTGATTGATTTTATCTTTGCTTTAGACTTCTTCAGAAAACCCAGCTTCCAATTCTTTCATTCCTAGAATAACACAAACGCATTAGCGTATTTATTTATTCTATATCAGGCGCCGCCGCCGGCGCTTTCTATCATCCACACATTCAACACACAGTGTAAGCGTGTCACGTAGGTGGAAACCCTCACGTTCGCGTCGCACGAATGTTTACCTAATTCACATACGGGCAGTGATGTCACCATTAGGTCATCAGTCGGACCTCTCTCAAGGCCGTTTACTATTTAAATTTTAACGTTAAGGATTTTCAAATTCGAATTGGAATAACAATTTTGTTGTTGATGGTGAATTCGAAGAATTCGAAGATTGAAATCGATTGGTTTGAATTAAGGAGCCGTTAGTTGGTTTTCTTTTTGAGAGAAAAATTTAACTCATATATCGAGAAACAACTAAAGGACAGTCTAACAATATGGAGGTTTTGTGAAACCGCAAAGAACTTTACGTATTTGCATATCCAAATAGGTACCTTTTTTGGGTTTAGGCAAAAAGGATGTTTATTGAAATGATCAAATGAATACATATTTGGTCTCGGTTTTAAATAACGAACTCAATGATTAATCGCTCCAAAACTCATGCACAACATGACCTTAAAACATTACCTTGACAAATAGGCATTACAAATAATGTTATATTTCCACTCCCGCCAACACCCACGTTGCCAAATATTGCCAAAACAATTGCGTCTATCACAGAGATATCTTCAAATTGCATTTAATGATTATTGTGGTACCATTTATTATCCACCTACGATTTCTTCTAATATGGACAAAGCGTGGGCATTAGGACCAGACTTATAAGGTGGTGGCTTGATTGAATCTAGACTTTATTATGATGATTTCATTGTAGGTAGGTTTAGTCTTGGATTAAAGTAAACTGTTTTATTCTTTATTTTAATTCGTCAGCGTCTATTATTGCGTGCCCAAGTAGGCCGCTGCAAACACAATCTGTCTAATTACAAAACGGAATCTAACTTTAGGTTTAGCTTAAACCTTTGAGCCTGTATTTGTATTTCGAATGCGCAAGATCTTAATACTAAAATCACAACTTAGCACCGGACTAAGCTGGAATTTTTGTATAAAGACCTGCATTTTTATAACAGTTAGGTTCTTAGAAACAAAATAAGGGGTGTTTTGTCGAAGTGGCTACCAGTGTGAGAGCGGTGCTTCTGATCAGACCATGTGCCACTTGCTGCTTGCCCTAAGTGGCCGTTCAGTTGTACTTTTGAACACCTAAATAATGTCACTGATGCCGCAATTAACGTCACCACCTAATGAGCTCAAACAATAATCAACCAAACCACCGTCTTAACGAAAAGAAGAAGAAGCAACTGTTTATTCTGGGAGTTAGCATAATATCAGCCTGCGACTGTCGGTTCCAGCTCAAATGCGTTTCCTCATACATGCAGGACAAACGTTGATCACACCTTTTACTCATTGAAAGTAGACGATTATAGACCATTAAAGGCTTCCCCCACAGGCGCTTTATTGACAATATCGGATACGTTATTGCGATATCTGTTTATCGCAGCTGTGTGGTAAGGAATCGGGACGCATTATCGAATAACGCATCCGATATTATCGACCGATATTAACGCGCCTGTGGGGGAGAGCCTTAAAACCAGGTTTCATTGCGAAGTTTCTCTAAGTTGAGTGGTTCAGTACGATCAAATAAATTTCGTGAGAAATGGAAATTTCCGTAGATTACTTCGGCTACCTCATTAACCTAAAGCTATAAAACCCAGACGGTATCGCTTTTGAGGTCTTGAGGATCCTCGGGTCGGGCAAAGTGTAATTGGTGTTTTCAGTTAGAAAGTTTTAAGTTATAGCCCAGGATTGGAGCTGTGCGATAGAGAAAGATAAGTTCACTTACAAGTCTCGCCCACTATCAAACAAGTATCTTAAGTTGATGGAAAACTGTGGGAGAAAGAAAGAATACCGCAACAAGCTGTATCCATACTTCCATACTAATATTATAAATGCGAAAGTGTGTCTGTCTGTTACCTCTTCACGCTTAAACCGCTGAATCGATTTAGATGAAATTTGGTATAGAGATAGTTTGAGTCCCGGGAAAGGATATAGGATAGTTTTTATCCCGATATTCCCACGGGATCGAAACTTATGCGAATGAAACCGCGGCGCGCTGCTAGTTCAGCCATATAATAACGTCAGACTGTAATAAGTGCGAGCGATTATGACGAAGTAACGAGTACTGAGTACAATAAAATCGTTTATTGTCCAGATATTATACATCTAACTTACACTTAAAACATATTCATTCATTAATAATAAAAAAAGTGAGCCGTCACGGGACGCCTGGCAGATGTGAAACATCGACATTATTTTGTAAAAGTAATATGATTGAAAAGAACAGATTGCGATATAAACTAAATATGGCATAATGATAAAATAAAATATTACGATTTTTTCCAGAAAATGATGACTGTTTATTTAATAAACATTTATTTTCATTAAATATAAAAACAATTTATACAACTTCATTCGTTCAATCAGTGACTTCGGTAAATGACTTAATAGTGTGTCATAGTGTGATTTTGCTTTCTTTGCAAGAGGCTGATCACTGTCACTCTCTAAATTATCATATTATGTCAGACATATTTTATTATTAAAAATAATTTGTTTTCAAGTAAAACACAGGTTATGTGTACCGGAGTAAACAACACTATGGAGTATACACTATAGGTATCCGAGCTGTGTGGCGAGAGAGAGATAGCTTAACGCCGGATCGAGTGGGAAGAGAATCGCAGTCGATAGCGCGTGGCGACGCGTCGCCACGGCATGCGTCGCCACGCCAGAAATTTGTTTTACGTGCGGCTATAGATGTTTCACATCAATAACGCAATTTCATTAAAATTTCCTAAGGGGTCTCTGCGAGTTGGCTTCGGCCCCTAGTACGCCTTCCAAAGGACCGGGACCCCTTGGTCCCGAGATATGTAAAATAACGCAATAAGCATAACAGATCTTGACGCTTCCCGTCTTAACCAAGGGGTATCGTATTACCCAGTAACTGGGCTGTGAAGGTCAGATAGGCAGTCGCTTAATGTAAAATACGCCTAAATAAGCTGTATCCGGTTAGACTGGAAGCCGACAATGACAATCAAGCAGATAATGATGATGACATCTTGCGATGGAAATAACGGTAACTGCAAGATATACCATAACTTCTTTAAAAAACATAACCCTCCTTCTGGCGCAGTCAGGTAAAAAATAACTTTTCCAGTTGGTACGTTTAGCATTGAAAAAATTTTTGGTCCGTCCATCCGCGCGTCTTCAATACCTAAAAATGTAAGACAACCCGTAAAAATAAATTCAGTCCCGCCAACTAAACCTCCAAAATGACCTTCCAGAAGTTACGCAGCCGTTACACGAAGTCTGATAACAAAGTTTTGTACAAAAAGAGCCACCATTTGCAATAAAACCAGGTAGTTGATACATGGTTCGTTGACTCGCCTGTATAGGTGCTGGCAAAAAACTAATGCATACATGTCTACCCGTGACTGTTTAACAATGAGTTCGAGGACCAGCCTTGTCCATGAGAAGTTAATTGACGGTTACATTAGATTCAACATTTCGGTAACTAAAAAATAATTTCGTTGAATAATGTTCTTTATCTGTAACATAAATATATAATAATACGAGTCACGACAGTTATGCGTAAGGTATGATAATCAGCCTATAATGTTCCCACTGCTGGGACACAGACCTCCTCACTTTGAGTGGGCCGTAGTCCACCACGCGAGCGATCCAGTGCGGGTTGGCAGCTGTCACATGTCTTCGAATTTTTGGTTAGATTATGCCGGTTT
The DNA here is from genome assembly GCA_927399505.1 of Luperina testacea. NCBI lineage: Eukaryota > Metazoa > Arthropoda > Insecta > Lepidoptera > Noctuidae > Luperina > Luperina testacea. The sequence goes on along the minus strand of OV656777.1, from coordinate 4,342,869 downwards.
CCTCACGATGTTTTCGTTCATCGTTTTGAGAAATAAGGTAGCCATGCGTATAAACCAAACTTATTTATTCCCTCTGATTCTGACAGTACATAAATATGAATCTTCAGCAGTTTTATTAAACTTCATAGTTTTATTTAACGCCATTATGAATTTTACTCACCCCATCACCTTGCGTGACGCAATGCTATTCAAGAAATCTTTTTATCCATTTTATTAGCTTGTTTACAAACTTTATTCGTCTAACTTAGTCCAGCTATGATGCAGCATTTTTTTTATCTACCGCTGCCGTCTAAAAGAATTCGTTTGAGAATGAATCATTGTAAAATTGGTCAATTTGTTATAGAACTGACGTGACAATCCAACGCCTAAGTTTTGTAAAAAGTAGGAGGAAAAATGGTTGGGTTTAACAAACTCCATTTTATTTCTGCTGCAATTTTTTAGGCTAAAGGAAAATATCATGAGGATTTCTGAACTTAAAAGTATGAAATCGACCACATACTGTCACTTAGAGTTATAAAACGCAAATGTAAGTTGGTACCAGCAAAAAAAAAAGTTATACAAAATTTTCAGACTCTTTCCTTTATTTGTGGTGTGACCTTGCTTCTTGCCAAATTTCACGATTCTAGGTAAGCGGGAAGTACCTATAGGTTTTGATTTATTTGCGAGTATCAAAATATGTGGCATAAATAGCCGTATTTATTTATTGCGTTGACTTAAAAGCTTGATGTTTTTAGAGCTTCAGGAGACCATAGACCTGCGTATTTTATATTAATTTCAACTTGATACCTCCACGTGTTCCTGAGAAAAAGTGTCTTGACAGACGACAGACAGACGGACACCGAAGTGATCCTATAAGGGTTCTGTTTTTTTACTTTTGAGGTACCCTAAACAGGAATGAGCTTGGACGTGGGCATCATTGTTCATTTGTTTTTTGTATTAGCAGAGCCCTTTATCAATGGAGTAGCAAATTCTCTTCTTTTTATACTACCATAGAAAGCCTACAACGACCAATTTTCAACATTCATTACTTGATATCCTCTTTAGGCTATCAACGCAATCAGAGCAAGTTGACATTACAATAAAGTCTGGCGCACGGTTCGAAGCGATAAGTGCTATTTATAAGTATTACGGTGTTTTTTAAGCCGCTTACAAGCATGATGGCTGCCTACGTAATCGCTTGTATGTGGTTCTGCGGTATAGGTACATTAGGTTACTGTATTCATAAATCATGCTAATTTTCCTTAAGCACTTTGGCGGAGGTAGTTAAAACTGTAGCAATTATTTAGCAACATTTTTAGTTGTGTATTTTTGTCACATCTGTGTAGCGTTTGCTTTGTTTTTGCGTCACAGTGTCCCAAACATCCCAAGGGTCCATTTTCCTTTATGGAGTACTTTATACAGCCTTAAGCAAGAGTTAAGTTTGTCGTATGCTCCCAATTAGGCATGTTTTTCATTTAGGTAACTAAGCTCAGGTACTTTACAGCTTAGCCAAAACATGAAGGCTCCAGCGGCCAGGCGCTACGCGACTGTTGGATCAATTTCTATGAAAACTTCATGGAAATTGTTACGAAATTGTCGTACGAGCAAGGGTGTTAAAAAAGTTTTTTTAACACCCTTGCTCGTAAAGCTGATGTAATTCCACCGGTTTTAAATATGTAAAGAGGGTCATAAAAAACGCGTGTGTTACCAAAGCAAATAGTTAAGTTATAGTCCATACAAATTCCATAACAGCATTATTTGCCATTTCAAATTTGGAACTGATCGCCGCCGCACGACTCCAGCTAGTGAGCAGCGCGCTGTTGCTATTCAAATTTCGAACAATTCGAACTAATCGCCGCGCGGCGCCAGTCAGTAGACAGCGCTAGCGCGCTGTTAAAATGGCGGGAAAGCAACAGTGTGCATGAATTCACAGATTGAGTTTATTTAAAATTAAAAAAACAGTTTATTCGGTAATTTAAAGATTCCATCCAAAACAAAGCAAATATAAGTGCCAAAATAACTCAGACAATAAATTTGGAGCCACAAACGAAGAAGTTTTGCCCTGAGCCGCGCCCCTCTTCTACTGATGATACTTTTTTATTTACAAACTAATGACGAATTACAATGCTCTTCTGCCGCCTTTCAAGAAGTTTCGTCGTCTCCAACATTTACCCTAACACAAAACAATGACATTATGAATAGTAATAATAATAATAAAAACATAATTAAAAAACCAACTACAACTACGTATCATTTTAACAATTGTAATTTCACTAACTGTTTCAATAATTAAAAATGAGCAAAATATAAAATGTTTTTTTTCTGTTTCCTCGCAAATGTGTTAAAAAACGTCGTACGATATACGTGCGTATGGTTATAACATGCTCGGCTCAATTACGCCCTCGCCTTCGGCTCGGGCTGAAATTCCGCCTCGCATGTTATAACCATCTTTACGCACTAATATCGTAATGTACTATAAAAGAACTATCTCGAAACGTGCTGGTTTGATGATGTGTGATGATGCAGTGTGATGATGCAATAACGAGTAATTCAATTAATCATCTTTACTAAAAACAAGCCATTTTGGGATTTTTTAATAGTTTTCTTACATACCTGTATTTTTAATTTAAGCTTAGCTGCAAACCCACATAGGTTCGTCTAAATATTTTAATTGCAGCTAATGCTAAATTACCATAGTAAATAATCTTAGAAAAAGCACATTAGTTCAAAACAAATACCTATCGCAGATAGGTATAGAATGAAATAAAACCTAGATAGAATGAAATACTAGTTTGGAACTCATCCCCATAAATATGCCAAGAGGTTTAGATTTTTATCAAACCAATGACAAACACCCTCGACCCGACCGGCGGCGACCTGATAAATATCTACCAGATCTTCAAAATGAAGGCCTCCAATAAATAAGACTAAACTTCTAATGTTATTTACCTGTACAAAACACCAAATTAATGCTCCACAATCTTTGATAAATTGTTCTTAATGTTTTCACCTCAAGTTAACGAGATGCGCCCACGCTTTTCTTACGGGGTAAGGCTCTTAGCGGTACCTACATGATGTGTAGGTACCAAGACCGTTATAAGCCACTTATTGCCTGTAACACCACCCACGTGCTTTACTGGCCAAATGCAACGGCTATTTGACCTAATTTATTTAGACGCTGATGCTTTTTCAAAAGGACCAAAAAACTTTAGTAATGAGCAAGGTCTTCGCTGAAAATTCGTCTTTTGGACCTTAGAAACTTTAATATCTTAACTTTTAAGAATACGTGGTACGACTGAGCACTCTGAATAAGATATTGCTATAGTTAATTTATATACCTAATATAGAAAGATTAAAAACTTATTAGAATCCAGAAGCTACAATTAGGACCCGTAGGACCAAAGCAAACGGCTCATTTTCAAATTTTTGCTAGTTCCGCTATACGGTAGCCTCGTGCTTAACAGTCGTGTGTAAGCCCATGTGTTAACCATAATGTAAACTATGAGAAAATATTGAACGTTATCAAAGTGTATTCGCGTGCGGAATTCATAATTATTACATCTAGGTGACGTAATTTTATGCTCAGCGTGGTCGCAGTGTCAAGGTCTAAGCCGTTTAATTATCATTTTGCTTTTAATGCACGTAGTTTTGCTAAAAATAATTCACACGTTAAAATTGTAAACTTGAGGAATGCTTTAAAAGTGCTGTACTAGATCAGAAAAATTAGAAAATTTCTGAAATGACGGTTTCCCATAGCGTGGTTTTTATTTTTTTTAAATGCCCATAAGTATTGATCAAGTAGAAAGATTCGTAAAACATAGTCATTCTTGGACATTAGGACCAAAATCCGTATATTCGGGCAGTATAGAATAAGAGAAAGGACCAAACCAAGTCCTCACTGTAAGCTGAAGGCTATAAAATTTAAACAACTCCGTATCCAACTTTTTACGCAAAATCAATATATTTGCCTCGCTCACAAATCGTGCTTCAGCTACTATGATGATTCATAAACATTTGTTACGTGAAGTATTACGAAACAAAGCCTCAACTCTTTCAAAACCTATTGATTCTTCGGGCTTAGCATTCATATTTTAACCAGGGTTGGTTTGGGTTAGACGGAGGTCGACACAATAAAAGCCAAGGTCGTATTAGTTAAGGCGATAACATTTGAGAACAAACTGCTTGGCTGTATTAACGATAAGAAAGTTAGGAGAATTGGCGGTGGACATGTTTTTGATGGCCTTGGTGATTTTGGGAATATTGGGACTGCATGAAAATTTGAACACTTAAAAAATATGAATGTCGTTTTTGGTCCTCTCGAGTAAAGGATCTGTTTCTTGGAACTATATTCTAGTAAGCCAAAGTAATCTCGTTCTTGATGAGAAGAGGATGAGAGGCACAGGAGCCTGGGGATTTGCAGGAACAAAGAGAGGCCTATATGTATACCTTCTCACTTTGGGTCTTGAAGTTCCTTTTTGTTTCTACAATACTTAAATGTTTTCTTAAGAAAACATTAAGTTTTCCATTTACTGGGTTGTGGAACTTGTGGAGGTCAGATATGCAGTCTATATTGTAGTCTAGTCTAGTCAGACATTGAGCTGCATCCGGTTAGACTGGAAGCCGACCCAAACAAAGTTGGGAAAAGGCTAGGTAAATGATGACTTGAATGTTTTCTTTAAGTGCAAGAAAATGGATCAGTTAATATGTAAATAGGACTAACTTGAACAATGTGATAGGATTAGAACTGTCTACAAATTCCCTGATCGGATGAAGCCTTAGCAAAAATACAGAGCGATAGTACAGACAGATGTGCCGTCAGTTGGAACGTTGCAACGAATACCTATTCGTGATAGCAATAATTTGATACGATGACTCTACGTCCGTTTTTTAGTAGCGCGCGAACGACGACCGGCGATCGACGCACGCCGCGCTCGACTAATAAAGCGAACGAATTTTTGAATACGAATTTCCAGTTTCGAATTTTAAATTCGGAGTGCAAATTATTGTGTGCCTGTATTTGAACAGTGAAAAGTTTGTGTTGAAAAGTTTTTGTTCGAATGTGACCAAACATATTTTAGTGTTATTCTTTTAAAAGACTGTTTTCTGATTTTATCGGCCTAATGCTGGTTTAGGCTTATCTGTATTTTGTTTACAAATTATTAAGAATTTACAACTGCGATTACAATATGTCGAGATATTTGCACTAAGAATACAAGTTAAGAAGTTAACTGGCGACCTTAACCGACATTTTATGAATAATGTTAACGAGAAAAAATATAATTGAAACCAGTTCGAAAGCATTGCATTATTGCTAGGCACAATGACGAATAGGTTCTGTAAAATAAAACAAAACGAAGGAAAATAAAATATTAATTCATATTGTTGCACTTGAATTGCTCGTATAAGTCATACCGTATTTTTGTTTTGTTTACATACTCAAGGTTGTCTGAAACGACTAGTTTTTGCTGTGTTTGGATATCATTTTGAAAAGAAGTATGAAGCGAATAGGTTGTTTGACCGTGTTTAGTCGCCAAAGAGGTTTCAATAGCTATGGATCGTGCGATATGAGGAGGAAAACAGGCTGGCCTTTTTTTTTTTAAAAATACTTACCGAGAAACAGCTGTTCTATGCACCCTATAAGTCCAATGAATTCGATATTCGAATTACTTGGTATAGAATCAAAGAATTTTAATTATTTTTAGACAGTACTTGTACTTATGTTAAATAAATGTGCGACAATGTACATAATAGATCCAATATATAGCATAGTTAACTTTAAAATAACCAAATCTAAATATGAATGAAATGTATGTAATAGGTAATACGGGCTGGTGTCCGCAACTCCACGTCAATGCGCGTGTTTTTGCGTACGGGAATGAAATGTAACATATTTATACCCAATAGTGACATACAAGATACCTAGTATTATCTTTCATATCAGCATTATCTTAATTCTAATACTCCTTGTATGTAATCAGCTTTTACCGATATGGAGTAATTTCTCAAAATTACGTAAATTAGTATAACATACAATATTTAAATATATTATAATGTACAATATTTAAAAATATAATTTATATGTATTTAATGAAATAAAGAAGATAATAATAAATTAGTAGGTATACCATCAATAATTTAAATGTAGTAAGTACAGACGTCGTTTAAATAAAATTTATTACCGTTCAACTTAATAGCTATCAATTTGAATTTTTCAGAAAATTGGTCTGGATATGCTATGACTTTTAGTATTGATACCTTCACTTTTTTCTAATAAACTGCTTCAGTTGGCTAACTATTTCAATATTCATGTTTCGTGTAAACTTGAATTTTAGGCTCCATGAGATAATCGTATCAAAGACATTTTTTTTAAAGTTAGTCTATAGTGTCCCACTATTGAGCAAAGATCTCCCGCAAATACTTCCAGACATCCTTTTCTAAAGCCACCTCGATCCAACCCTTGCGGTACGCTTTTAGGTTGTCTTGCCACCTCTTCTTCACTCCTCAGCCGGCCTCGGGCGGCGCGTTCCATCAAAGACATAACGAACAAAATTATGCTCAGGCAAAACAGCCTTTGTTAAAAGTTCTCGCCTCTTCTCTCTCGTAGGTTATTTCGAAAATAGGATTATGTTTTCTAATGCGTAAACGCAGTATTTCTTGACTCAACTTTATTCACCTATTCATTTTCAATGTCAAGGGAAGTCTTACTCATAATAAGCCTATGCCTAGTATGCCTTGACATTTATTTCTACATGCGTAAGAGTCTAAACAAGGGTCTCTGTTAGGTGTGACTAATCGTTTCTGTTGATGTCATTACTTTTCAAGATTATAAAAGCCCTTCTTTCTACTTTGTAGCAATTTTCAAGATTAGCACACTTTGTGTTATGGGAAATCCCCTCTAAATGAAAACGAGCTGTGCACTGTATTCTGAAAACATCTTAATTCATTTTCTTTTTCTTTCCTGCCAGTCTTCATGGCTTTGCGCGTCCTTCGTTCAGGTATTTCCAGAAACTTTTAGACATCCCGGGATTCTTAAACCTTAACTTGGCCATCATCTTCTAGTACATACGTATTTAGTTCTATCTCTGTTTTCACAATACGTTACAGTTGACCTGTTATTACATTATTATCTCACTTAGCCTTAATCTCCAATTTAAATTCAAAAACAAATTGCAATCGGTTCACCTTGTGCTTTTATGTATTAAAATAGTCATTGCATCATTACGTCATTGTCTGTCCTTATTTATAACGTTATGTATGCCATTGTTGTTTTCCGTTTTTTCCTTCTGCCGAACGTGCTATGTCAATTACCGAGTTGTTTCCACAAACTAAAGTTCCATTGGACTTATACTTTCTGATTGCCTCGACCATCAATGTTCGTTTATGTGTATATAAACATATATATATGTGGGAAATCGATTTTATTTATTTCAAAGAGTGTTGACTCTTTAGTGACATCATCATCATCATCATCTGCCTAGCCTTTTCCCAACTATGTTGGGGTCTTCTTCCAGTTTAACCGGATGCAGCTTAATACCAGTATTTATTTTTAGTGACATCATCAGTGGTCGATTTAATGTCCTAAGAATTGATCCGGATTCAAATAAAACAAATGACAGCCTCAAAGATGACTTGTATAAAATTCTTGGACATACAGATTTTCCTTGAATTTGTTCGTACAACTTTAAAGCATCTATTAAACTAGTTTATATTGAAGCATGTTTAAGGCAAAAAGTCTATAAAGATAGTTAGATAGTCAATGTTTATTTGTATGCCATACGAAGCAGCCTCAGCGATCAAGAGGTGGGTCATTGAATTAATGAAGGTGACACAATAAGTACTGTAGGGGACCGAACACTATGCGGTGAATAAATCTCTATACCTCGTGCAATAAAGGATAATAATTTTGAATATTAAGTGAGTAATGCTGCAAAAATAATCCATGTTCTAGCTAAGAACAATAAGTCACCTTTGAATAAGATGCAAGTGAGGTCAGCTTAGAATATATGATTAATTACTATAATAAAATTAACGATATCGCAAACGCAACGAATATATTTTTTGAAAAGATTTTCAAGTTCAACCATCTGGTCGATTCATTACATAATTCTGTTACTAACATAGTCCCTACAGAATGTCCCTTTCCGTAAATATCACGGAAGCCATGACCCCATTTCAAAGTTTCCCCAAAAATAATTCCAAAGCAATCTTTTATTGCAATGACAATGCCTCTAGCTACTCGTCCACCCATCGTGTGAACCATTCAAGATGCCATTTGGCAACCAGCTCCAAACGGATTTGGTTCAGAACACGTGCCAAGCCACTATTTTTACACATACGACATTTGTCTCTTCAAAACTCAATTAAATGATATTTGCTCTTCGATAAAATGATAATTACTTTCTTATCTGTAAATCCAGTGGGTTGTTGAAATAGTATTCAAGCGACTATCGTCGTTTCTGCTTGTGACATATGGATTATTTTTGCTTCTTATTCGTGAGTTTCTATTATATTTGTTTATTTATTGTGTGGTCTTGATGTTCGGATGTTGTTCAAGTTCGTGTTTTGTTGTATTTTGTTGACACTTCTTGGTTTTCTTAACGTTTTACGCGTGCTTTGAGTTCTGATTTAGTTTGATGAAGCGTTATCGGTGGTTTGCGATTGTGTATGTTTGTTTTTTATGATTGCATTTATCGTCTGTAGGCTAGTAACTTCTAATCGTTTATGAATGATTCCAATGTTTTTGTTTTATAATTTGTTTACATCAACATTATCTTAGGTATTTATTGTGACTATTAGATAAATGTCAATACATGCATAATAATCGAGATATGAGTTAATCACCAACTCCCTCACTACGCATTATCTGATTCAAAGTCAAAAAAACTCCAAATAGTCCATATTTCTGTAAACCGCATGGTCAGCAAGATAATGATATCTAATCCACCTTCCATCATAAAATTTCAATTGAACTGCATATGAAACGTATAAGCGTTAACGTATCGTTTCAAAACCAAGGTCGGTTTGGGCATTTCTAATGCTAGTCTACTGAAATTGTTTTTCTAACGCCCGCAAGGCTGTCGCGTGTGTAGTATATTGATTCGATTTTAACGATCACCTGTGTTGCAATTGTTAGACTATTTTCATTAGTAATCGCGTGTTCATTAGACTCGCCGCCTGTTACATGGGACTAAAAAATAACTGGCGAAATGTGGGGTGTACTATAATGTACACCTCTGCCCAAGCCTTCGGGGAAACGAGGCGTGATGTTATGGTAATGTATCGAGTAACGGACTGAAACTTCAAATGAATCGATTCACCTGTAGACATTACTGAAGTAAAACGAAAAATGTTTAAGGACGTCTGAAAACCTTTACATTCGAGTAGGCGAACCGTTATCATATCTAGTACTAAGTTTACGTTTCCAAATTTCGTTTTGTTTTGCTTCTACAGTCCTACGTGAAAAAATATGTAAATATGCCACTACAATTATTTATCGTTCGGCTCTATAAAAGTGTACTACAATTTTTCCACTCCCACACGAAATTCTGACACATCAACTGTTATTGCATAAAGTAACGAAATAACAGAAGATTTATATTTATTGTTTCTAGAACCATTGAATTTATAGGTACTGTTTAAACTCGTGTAGGTCAATGAACTTATGAAGCAGACTATAATAACGACTGAAATTAAATTACGTTTTGTACACGCAACGTCTAAACAAGAACTGGAATGAGTTACACTGATCCAGTGAGTTGAAACGGTTCGAGCATTTAGTTTACTTTCTTTTAATTAGTGTTGGTTTGATTTAGGATCTCGCTTTTCGAGTCTATCGATCATAATACTGGAGTTTTATGATACGATCTGTAGGCACGTCAAGTCTGTCTACATGAGTAGAGACGGTATTGAATCAAATTCAAAGTATTTTATTATACTATATAAAGCTCGTTTTACATAAACCTACATGGGCACTTACGAACCGCCAGAAGCTAAATTAATCATCAACCTAGGTATTAGCTACAAACGTTATGCTTAGTCTTTACTGTAGAGAAAATATTTAACAAACAACCCTTGGTTATCAACTTATCATTAAAGAGAACAGTGCAAAATTATTGATTTTCAAAGAAGCCTTCTCACGGAGCATGACGATTTATTAACTGGAGTTAAAGATCAAACTACCTATAAATAAACTTCTTGGTGTACATGTTTTTGTTTTAGCCGTCAACGACGACAAAATACGACAAGTCTTTGAAACCGAAATATGAATATTGACAGTAGTAGGTACCTTCTAAAACCCGCAACAGTATGAATGATTCACAAGTCAATGTAACAATTTGTCTCAAGCAAACGTTAGAATTTATTTCTCTATTCCAAATTCACACTCATTCCAATGTGTTAATATTCCAAATTGAAATGTCGATCCGTGGTAGGCGTTTGATTGTGTTGCTAATCTTCTGACAAGGTAAACATGATTTTTCTCGCTGAGAAACACTAATTATATTATGGGAGGTGATAAGTGACTTATTTCTAAAAAATATTTCGAATATTTTCGTTCGTGCTTATACATAGATTTTGCAAATAGATGAAAATTAGTTCCGTAAGGTACTGTTTTAGGGCCTATGTTAAAAATGTAATTTGTTTTCGCCCACATCTTACAAAATCGGATAAACATGTCTGGTCAATATAAAATTTCATTTATCTTCTAAATTATACAGATCCATTTTCTTTTCACATTTTTCAAACATCTCCAAATAAGGTAAAATAATAGCACAACGATACAATTCAATATGCTTAGTCCTACCTTTACAATGTTTACGTGTGAGAATCTCATAAACAGCGCTTTCTCGTTTACGCTCTGTTTACGTAGAAAATGTTTATTTTTATACTCATTTTATACATCAATTGATTTCTGGATCAATAGCGATTAACTTGGGAAAGTAAGCATCGTTTTGGATACTTGAACACGAAATCTCATTAATAATATTAATGAAGGTGGAGTAGGAAGGGCTTAATAGGGAGCTGTCAGTCGGCAAGACAAATAATAATTGTAATTGTTGGTTGAAACAGTTAGTAATTAAGTTGTTATTGTGGCTCGCAGGCTTGATTATCGATAAGCAATTAGTCGATAATCATAAAATTTAACAATAATTATCACTTGCATTACAAATTACATAATCCAAGAGAGAACGACTCCGATGACAAACAGCCTAGAGAGAAGATGAGAGATTTATGTAAGCTAGAGGACAAAAGCAGTATCATACTGTATCATACTTAGGAATGCTTATTTCTAGGAAAGGATGGGTACAAACAAAAGATGAAAACAAGGATAATTCTGCACTCTTTCCTAACACTCATGAAATGAAAAGAATTATATTACGGCTTTACATTTCTAAAAATATCGATGCGCTAGTATACACATCACTCATGGAACACAGATCCTCCATTTCCATTGATTAAGTCTACACAAATGTACGAACAGTACGACGCTCTTCATTCATTCAAACAGAGCGGAAAATATAAATAAACTGTAGTGTATCCCGATCGATACGCAAAATATTTATAGAAATGTGAAATCGCGATGTGCCTAGTACTTTCTACTACAGCGGCCTTTGCATGATGTTTGATCCAGTCATCAGAGACTATAGTCGAGAAATAGTCCTTAGGGTATGTTAAAACTAGGGCTTAGTTCCATATTTCTCTTGAGAGGCTTAGTCATTACATTATCAGCCTATAATATCAGCACTGCTAGGCCACAGGCCTCCTTTCTTCGAGAAGGCTGTAATCTACCACACGGGCCCAGTTCGGATTGGTAGATGTTACATGTCTTCCAATTTATGGTTTCCGAACATGTCGGTTCCCTCACGATGTTTCCTTCACCGTTTTGAGGGCAGTGGTGATGAAATTAGTAACACAAAATAAAGCGTTCTAGGTTTTCAACCCACGATCTACAACTCGTAAATCGGAGCCGATTCCACTGGGCCACCACTGCTCCCCCAGCTTTCTGCTGCTCCTGCAGGTTTAGTCAGTGCAGTTATAATGTTCCTATCACAACAGCAAACCCCAAATAAATTAAAATAAGGGTAGGAGGAAGATGTTGGTAATGATCAATTTTAGCACATATTGTTTCACCACTAAACATAGGCCTCCCATAGACCACTTTAATACATGTTCAGAGTTCTACCAGCTGACCAGAGAAAGCTGGGCATGGTCTGGGATTTCTGGGACCGAAACTTCTTCGGTCATCTTCTATTATAACTACAAACACGCGTTTTTATTCTGCAGAATTTTGACCATCCGGTCAAAAATTCCCTTAACATGTTTACACTGAATGTAGGTTAACTCAAAGTGCAATTCACTGCTTCCCTTAATCTCGAATGCCCACGTTTTTCTACCGTGTTTTGTTAAGCACTACAACAGAACTGTAGGTCCCGAAATAGATATAGCCGTTAAGATAGATGCTTCCGCTCCTAGCTCGTCGTTCTCCTGTTGTGTTCCATTGAACTTTATTACTGCTTTCGTTATGCAATTCTTTTGTTACTTTTTTTTATTCGCCAGTTCGAACTTCGGCTACGGCATGTGTCGTATTTGATTTTATTGAACCTTTTTCGTCAAATTAGGTGTCAATCGCTTGTCAGAATATTGGATTACTTTCGTCGTGTATTTTGACTACAGGATAGAATAGTTTTGATACTTTTTTTCGGTCATATTTTAAGAACTCTTTCGGTTTTTACAAATATTTGGGCAGCGTTTTACCCTCTGATTACCTCATGCCATATAACAGGCGTCTGAGTGATACGTATTGTAATGTGTATTACTTATCATAAGTTTATTTTCGTTGACTACGATACACCTTACTCATAGAACTAAATTTAGCACTTACTAAAGTGGTTAGAGCTCGTACCAATAAATATTTACGTTATAACTAATCTCTGAGTTTAAGGAAACTATATAATGTTTATAATTATACTAAATAAGTTGAGAGATTTTTATTTGTAATCGATAAATTAATGATTTGTTAGTCATCGATTTTTTACTCCGTTCTTGTAAGTTTTGATTGATGATCTCTTGTAGGGATGTTACGGAGCTTCGGTTCCGATTCCGAAAAGTCGGAACTTCCGATTAATTTTACACCTCCGATTCCGATTTCGGTTCCGATAATTTTGAATCGGAGTTAGACCGAAGTTCGAAACGCAGCGATACACGTGACTAGAGCGCCTACAAAAAAGTTTTAACTTGTCACCAGGGTAATGTTTGTTTATTTTATACACGCTCGCGCTCACAAAGTCTCAGTTTATTGTTTTGTTTGTGGATGTTAGAAGAAATAGAAGAAAGATGTTTTAAGGGGAGGCCCCTTAACACATCTTTCTTCTACTCCGCCCCGGTTCCGGTTCCGATTCCGGTTCCGATTCCAGTTCCGATTCCGGTTCCGATTCCGATCAATCAAATTTAAAACCTCCGATTCCGGTTCCGGTTCCGGTAAAACGACATCCGTAACATCTCTAATCTCTTGGATGGCTGCCAAAGCTGGCATATTCCTTTTATAGATATATTTTTCTGTTCGTCTTTCATCTATGAATTTAGATAATATTTACGAATCAAGTCATGGCTTGAAAGATAATTTATTAAAAAGACTGCTCTATAATGTCTATACAGTATACCTAGTAGAAGCTCATCCATTGAATCGATTTTGCACATATCCATTCATAGTGCAATCGCCTCTAACCGGAACTTCCGTAACTTGAAACGTTATGGCCCTAATACGATTCTAACTGCAATGAATTTCAGGCAGGGAGTATAAACTTTAAAGGTTTCCGCTACTAAACGAACCCATTTCATAATTGTAAATTAATTATAGTAAATTGCAATATCACATTTAAGTTGTTACTAGAACTAAGCAGGAATAGGGTTCCCAGATCAAAATATCAAAAATCCGGAGAAAATTCCTGACATTCCATGAAATTTCCGGACAATCTTGTTAATTTTTTATTAAAATCGTTACGCATCGTGCAAGTAAACAAACTAACCAAATCGATTGCCAAATCGTTCGTTTCGTTTCGGTTTTTTCATTTTTTATTTCACTCTTCACTTATTTGTAGAAATTCCGGACGGTTTAAGATTCCCCCCGCATTCCGGACAAAGACCTATATTTCCGGACTTGTCCGGAAAATTCCGGACGTATGGCAACCCTAAGCAGGAATTAATTTTGATGTCTTTCCAACAAGTACTGTTAGTCTGTTACTACTTGTCCACCTCTACAAATAGCACTAGACAACGATATGTCAGTCTGGAAAAATAATCAACTTTAAGTTGTTGGCGTTAGTTATATCTTTTTTTTTCTAAAATTTTGTAGTAAAATTATCATCATAATCGTCATTTCAGCCAAAAGACGTCCACTGCTGGACATAGGCCTCCCCAAGCACCACCACTTCAACCGATTCTGTGCTTCCGGTATCCATGCTTTATAAATACGCTAATTAAAAAAACATAGGGACATGGCAGTGGTCGATGTATAAAGCCATAAAAAATATTTGAACTAGTATCATTAACCAGAGAGAAAACAGAGGAATACGTTAGTATGGAATGAACGCTAACGACGCACGTGTCTGCGGTACCTCTTAAAACGAAGAAGCGTTTTTTAGTTTTATGAACACCCAATTATTTAAATTATAATAACCTTTTCCATTGTATAGATGATAGATAGTGACATGACATACAATTAGGCTGATCTTAACATTTAGAATTTCAAACAGCTTTTGCTCATATACATACATACACAATGTATTACGACTGCCATAATCATCGTCATAGCTTAGAACTAGAGTTCAATCTCCCAACTGACTATCAATAAATATTACGTTGCACTGGTAATATTTCAGACAGTGTGGGTGAGAAAACTATAGTACAACCTTATTCTAAGGCCTACTGTCCACTATGCTACTCAAAAGTAATGTCTTCACAACCACTTGATACGCTTCCGTACCGTATCGAACAGCAATCAATGTTATCGTAGGAGTCCTCTAAACCAGACTTTCCCAAAGTGGGCGATAACGCCCCCTTGTGGGCGCTGCAGGCCTTGATGGGTTTTTTTCTGGGTCTCTGACTCACCCCCCTTTAGGCCTGCAGCGCCCACAAGGGGGCGTTATCGCCCACTTTGGGAAAGGCTGCTCTAAACGCTGTTCACAAGTCCAAAACCCGAAAATTTTGTCAGTTTAAACGAAATAGACGACCGCTATTCAAATCTAGCTATCGAACTGTGCCATTTTCGATACGATAGCCTGTTTGATGGTTGGGAATTGCTATGCTGATCACCGATGAGTAGCCAGAATATCGCAGCACTAAAATTTCAATGGCGGTCTTTCACGCGTAATTAACTACAGTTTGTGATTGTTTGCATCGTATTTTCTGGCTACTCATTGCTGACTTGAATTTGTAACACGTAACTTTTAAATAGCGTCGTGGACGATGGGCCTTAGTCCTTATTATCTGCTCAGATCCGCCTACACCTAAAACCTCTTTGGCGTATCTACCGAAACGGGTCTCTGTAGTGTTGTCCTGATCATTTTCTTTACCGCGAATTGTATCGCCTACGTTAAACAGGCCTTAGTGTTCATGTTCTGCTATAAAATCGACCTGTACTTTGTCTTTCACTTCTTCGCTCTGCCCGACAAGGTCCATAAAGATCTCCTTTTCTCCTGTCCCGATGATAATTATACATATATAGGGTAATCTAAAAAAATAATGTACGTATAGACTTCAAATGGAATCAATCGATTTAAGCCGTTTGGTGTCCAAATCCAATATACCATTAATCGAGATTACTTCAATAATTTTTGGCCTATCACAGATATTCATTTTTGCATTGAACGTTTAGCTAAATTATTCAAAGGTCTTCTATACCACAGATACCTATTCATTTTCACACTGTTCAATGCAATGAATGTATACTTGGATAAATTATTCAAAAGTCTTATTTTTAGCCTGTTAACATTTTCCGAGTCAGTCTGACGTAAGAATATTTAAATGACTCTTGTAATCTCCAAGTATCTTGTCTATTCCTAGAAAATACATCGGATCTCGATCATTAACACGTTATAACGCTAATCAGAAAGTGTCGGTATGCGTCACGCGCTGTTAAACAATACCTCAATAATTATTACTATTATAATACTTATTGCCTTAGCTAGTTTGTTATTTAAATACTCTTTTGTTGCTATTACGACATGTAAAGTGGAGGTGCATCACATAAAGGTGTGTCCTGCAAGTGAAGGACGACATCTCTTCACCCCGTATAGGGGAATGTGACCTATAAAATCGACGAAACATATTTTTATAACAACTGTATTAACTTATATTTAAAAAAATACAGAACTAAGCCATAAAGGGCGGTACTTTTGGGCAGTATGTTTAGCGAAACCGTCGCTATTGGGAGTAAATGTGATATAATTGATAAAAATATACGTAAACACATAGTTTCCAAAATACGTGTCATAGTGTCAAGATTACCCGGGCGTCGCACCGCCACCGGCGCGGCGCGGCGGGATGCGCGCGCAGCGGCCTCAAATTTTCCTCCGTAGTATTGAATCGGCTAGTCACTTTTCCTAACCTCAAAATCGAACCCCAAACAGCTGTTTCGTAATTCGTGATGAAACAAACACGTAATTAATGAAAATTACCGCACGGGCAATCGCACGGGGCGTTTAGACGCTTCTGATGCCATTACGAAATTGTTTAAATTTAGAATCCGGCAATATTTTTTTTCGATTTACGGTTTTCTTGGCTATCATTCAGTTTCCAGCTAGCCGGGTTCGCGGATAGCTGTATTCTTTTGCCTTACGATTATTGCATTGTAAAACTCTTTTGTTGTTGATATAAAACTATTGTTTATAAAATTTTCTTATTTCTTTAGCTATATTATAGGTTAATTTCGTTAGTCATGATAATAGTTTATGTGAATGTTATAACATAAAGTGCAGTGTACACTGTGAGACATGTATGTGTTAAGTGAACCTAATAAATAAGATACTATAGTGTTGTTATAAATTGTGTTAAAATGGAGGAGGACTATGAGTATGACTTCGCCTACGAGTGCCGGGTTGGTATTTTACTACATATTGGTCATTTTGTCCAAATATCTGTGCAATGTTCCAATGTTTGACCCAGTGCATAAAAAGCACGTGACTGCGCATTTTTGATTATACAAACAAGTGAATTTATACATAATTATAAACCTTCTTGATACTTTCAAATAAAACAAGAGCACAAACAGTATAAATTTGGTTACAGTGTAACCAAATTTATACTGTTTGTACTCTTGTTTCGCTCAAAATGTTGGATTTATTATTCTTTACCAGAAAACAAGTCGCCGATACGTTTGCGGAGCGATTAAACCACTTGGCAGTCGATAAAAGTGTCACAGGTGAAAAATTGGGTCGACAGATTTTTATATTATTACTCCAACATTTTTGGTCTTTCCGTCCAATTTTAACATTTACAGCTTAATGTCGACCAGTCCAAAATATAATACCAGTCCAGAAATCGTGTCCTTATATGAAAAACGCGAAGTTTTGCAATACTTAGTTTCGTGCGGTCAATTACCCCGGTCGTACCATCGATGTTTCGAAGCCAGTTTTTGCGACAAAATACCTTATTGTCGGTTCTATCAAAGCCTAACTGTATAATGGAGGCATTTAAATGCATCACTTCCTTTAATCATCAACATTGCAATGCCTTATTTTCGAGTCAAAGATAATATGATAATTTATGTAAACGGTAGGTACGTAAATAAAAGAGGCATTGATGTTTGTTTGAACGCGCTAACCTCTGGAACTATCCACGAAGCCTGTAGAATATTTAACATCACGCTAGAACTAGGAACGTAGCAAAAAGAAAAAGTAAGAAAGAACGCTAAGTGAAATCGAAGTAATAGTGAGGGCAGGCCAAGTGAGGGACCAAGAAATTATACGCGGACCAAGTCGAGAAGCTAGTCGATAATAATGTGGGAATTATAATAAAGTAGCATGTTGCCTGAATACAGCTTTTTCTGTTGTTATTATCTGTATGGTCTGTACAGGGGCCTAAAAAGGTCACTTTGGCAGAATCATAAAAGGATAACATTATGAATCATAAGATGGCGACGACAGTCCGTGTTTTTCTATTTTTCGCTGCACTACGTAGGTATTATCAAAGAGATTGGGATTGGATTAGGATTGGATTGATTGGTATTATAGCACAGATAAAAAAAATTACAGAAAAATCCTTCACAAATGGGATTTGATACGATATATATTTTCAGGTTTCATTTCTGTCTGCACTCCTACAATAAAGACAGCCTATTATTGTCAAACTGCAGTCCAAAAGTCCTCTTTTTGTACAGAGAAGGCACGAGCATTGATCACCACGCTTGGTCAAGGCGGATTAGCGATTATCGAAGGCTTTCAGTTAATCATTACGTTTCAAACCTGCTACAGAGTTCTACATAAAATGATCCGCAGGTCCGCTTAAAGGCTCCTACAAACAGGCACGACACGCGTTATAATCGCGCGCGACACAAAGGCACCGCTCGTTGTGCGACTTGCGGTGTCTTTGTGTCGCGTGTCGTGTCGCGCCTGTTTGAAGGAGCCTTAAAGGACCATTTTAGTTAAAGCTTAATTCGTCCAATAAGATAGCGGTAGCCATCGATAAATTCATGATTGATGGGAAAAGATCAAGAAAATCAAATTATAAGCAATAAAATATCTCCATTACCGCTTTTATGATTGGAAAGATATAGATCGAGAAAAAAATAAACAGATATCATCGGTTGTCATTATTTTTAAACGTTTAATTGGTTTATATTTTATCGAATATTATTTAGTGATTGATATATTATACGGACAAATTATCTCATAAATATTCATGTAATTTTTTTGCTTGGTGACCATATCTGTTTTGAATTATTATGAAAATAAAAGCGCATGAATAAAACGTCAAAACAGAGAGTATTAAGCCATTTAACGAAGAGAAGAAGAAGAAGAATCGATTTAATCAACCTGTCATACTGGACATTAGCCAGAATGATTTCTTGAATAATAAGCAAATTCGTTTTTAGAGTTGCGTACCCAAAGGGTAAAAACGGGACCCTATTACTAAGAATCCACGGTCCGTCTGTCCGTCTGTCACCAGGCTGTATCTCTTGAACCGTGATAGCTAGACAGTTGAAATTTACACAGATGATGTATTTCTGTTGCCGCTATAATAACAAATATTAAAAACAGGATAAAATAAATATTTAAGGGGGGCTCCCATACAACAAACTTGTTTTTTTCCGCGTTTTTGCCTTGTGGTACGGAACCCTTCGTGTGCGAGTCCGGCCCGCACTTGGCCAGTTTTTATATTGTGCAAAGTATCTAATTGGTAATATTTTATATAACGCTGCAGATATTAAAATAAATTTTATGATTAGGTAAAACATTTATTTTTTGCCTTACATTTTTGAATTTATGGATATTGTCTCAAAATCATCGATCGCAAATTAAAGTCAAATGACGTTTGACAGTTAAGATGACGTTTTGGTTTTTTAATTTCAGCGTCTCGTTGAGGCGATGGCGCCTCGGTCGGCGCGGTCTTTCCGCCAAGAGTTCAATATGCAAGATTTGACCACAGAACATACCTACACGACGTCGCACTATACCACAGAAAAGTAAGTAATTAGTATAAAAACAGTTTATGTGATACAGTTGACAACTAACGGTAGATACGAAGTTGCGATTGGCTTTTTGCAAGTAGATATACTCGTAAATTGGCAGACACCTGTCATTCATGCTAATTAAAATGTCAGCAGTATTGAACTAGTTACACCTTACTAAATAATACTTTATTAATACCTATTTCCTGTTAGGACTGTTTTTCATCTGTTTCTACAGCTAAATTAGAAGTCATCACATGACGGCGTTTTGTAATTAGCAATAATAAAAACTAATCAAGCTTTCCTCCTTAAACCAGATACGTCAGAACGTCACAATCAACAGAGCTAGACGGTCAAACAGTTGTTAAATCAATGACCAATGGCAAACTAAACTCACCTAATTATACAACGAAAACAATCATCACAGAAGATGACAGACCTGATGTGCGAAAACTTAAAAGAGTCCACAGAATGTATGAAGGACCAAACATTATTGAATCGAAAGGTATATTGCATCCCGAGACGAGAGAAATACTCACTGTTGGTCAAGCAATTAGTATGAGGATACTTGACGTCAGAACGGGGAGATTATTGTCTGCACCCGACACACGGCAGACAATGAGCATTGAACAAGCAGCGCAAGAGGGTCTTATTGACCCAAAACTCGCTGCAAGATTAACAGGACCGTGCGGCATGACCGAAGACGGAAACGAAGTCACATTATTAGAAGCTATACAAAGGGAATTATACGATGCCGAACAAGGACTCTCAGACCCTGCAGAGAAGAGAATCAAGGTAACTGTCGAAGGTGAAAATTCGACACAAGGAATGAGTATCTCGGATGCACTAAATCGCGGACAAGTTGATCTACAAAGAGGTCTATACAGACTTCCTAATGGAACCTACATAAGCATAGCCGAAGCCTATCAAAGAGGCTACCTCATTTATAACGAGATTATCAAAATAAAATCAAGCGCGTTGTGTCTGTCTGACGCGATTAGTCAAGATTTAGTTGATAACAGCGGTTGGATTTTGGATAGAAACTCGGGCGATAGATACCAGATTGATGTTGCTATTAAAAACGAACTAATCAATCCCAACATTAGGGAAGTAGTTGATCCTAAAAACGACACAAAAATAACGCTTGCTGAAGCGATAGGGAAGCATATTATTAATACTAAACATTCGAAATACGTACATGCTATAACTAAAGAGAAACTTACTTTCAAAGAAGCAGCAATCAAACGGTATATTTGTAAACCCATGACACTTAAAGACGTCTGCGACAACAATCTTATGACTAACGATGGTAAGATTCTATCCCCGGCTAACCGAGCTCCTTTGAACATCCTAGAAGCTATTTCCGCTGGTGTTCTTGATAGCGACAACGTTAAATGCATCACCAACACAACGACAGGTGGTCTGCTGACACTTTCGGAGGCGTTAGGCGCGAAAATAATTTTACATGACAATAAATTCCGCGATAATCTAACAGGAGAAATATGTACCATTCCTGAGGCGGTAGACCGTGGACTAATTACATCTGTATCGCAAAGATCTATTTTTGATATAGACGGTTTCAAAGATCCAAAAACAGGAGAATTCGTCTCCTTCAACGCTGCTCTCAGTAAAGGTAATCTTAAATATGTAAACGGAGAGACTTTCCTGAAGTCAGAAAGTGGAGACTGGGTGTTCCTAGAAGACTGCACTAAAGTGTCTTTAGTTAGGGCTGAGGTATTAGAAATGTTTAATCGTAAGATAGGAGTGTATGATAACGGTAAGGAATTGTCTGTTTTAGACTCCGTATTCAAAAATATTCTTGATCCCAAGACAGGACATTTGTTAGATTCTACAACCAAAAAGCCTATTCCATTTAACAAAGCTGTAGAAATTAATATGATTACACCCGAGGGTGCCGCTTTACTAAATTCGCTTTTGAACATTACGCTAACATTACAGACTGTAACTAAAACAGTGAAACGGTATGTAACAGTAACAAATACGAGTGCTACACAAAGATCTGAAACAATAATCACATTCGCGGAGGCAGTAAGACGTGGTCTCATCGATGAAAATACACAAACATTCACTGACCCGACCACTGGAACAGTGTTCCCAATACAACAAGCCTTAGACGAAGGCTTATTAGGCGTAGAAAAGAATGAACCACGCGTCGTCCATATATCTGACCGAGTAAGTAAGAAGGACTTAGTACCTGGTCAAGTTGTTGAACTTAAAATCACGAAAAAATCATACATTAAAGATGTTCCCAGTCCTGAAGGTAAAGTCCAAAGGGATAGTAGTAGGCCTGAAACTCTGAAAAGCCCTGATTTTACCATGCATGAAACAATACAACCCCGTGAGGGCCTATTCCAAGAAATTAGAACAGTAACTTCAAAATCTGTTGTTACTGAACCATCCGTTACTTCATTGACTATCAAAAAGAATACGATTGAGTTTCCACGCGGCGGCTGGACATTGAAGGAAGCTATACAACAAAATCTTTTCGACCCAGCAACCGGTATGTTTGTAATCCCTGGCACAGACAGAGTTTTAGATCTAGAGGAGGCTATAAAACTTAATATTATCAATGGTGACTCAGCAAACGTAAAGGATCCCAAATCTAAAAAAGAAGTACCATTAGATCGTGCTTTAGAATCACGAATTATCGACAGTACGGGTCATTATAAACACACCACCGAAATAATTACTATGAAAGAAGCAATTGAACGCAGATTCATTGTTTTTATCACATTAACTTCAACAACACATTCACAGAAAGTTATTACCATCACGTCTATAGCTGGAATGCCCGACAAGATGGAAATATCTGAAATGTACGATGCTCCTTCTCACGAAATTATTTCGGAAGATCAGTCAGCGTTAGAACCAGTACAGGTAATACCTGGAGTCATCTTTGATCCAGCCACAGCTTTAGTTATTTCCACCTCGACAGGTGTTTCTGAGAACGTTTTAGAAGCAGTAGAACGCGGAATGTTACCTGCGAATAGCGTCAAAGTGATTGAACCTCAAACAGGTAGGGCTATATCGTTGAAACAGGCTGTACAGCACGGTATAGTTGACACGAGAACGGGAGAATACACGGATAAGACAGGAAAGAAAATAAATCTTGTAGATGCGGCTAAAATAGGCCTAGTTGCGGTAGTAGGAGCGCCTTTAGTAGCAGCATCTAAAATCATTCAAGTTGTTAAAAGCACTATGGTTGTAGACCCACAAACCGGTGAAAATATACCTATGGAAGTAGCTTATGAGAGGGGATTAGTAGATCCAGTAACTTACAAAAAATATGAAGAATCTCTCAGGGATAGGACTCCAGAAATGGAGGTTACTCAAGAAATTAAGACATCAAGTACTAGTAGTGTAACCTATTCACAAGTAACAACAACAAAAACATTGCCAACAGAAACTACTGTTACCGTTGTAGTTGACCCAAATACTGGGGAAAGACTGCCCATAGAAGTAGCATATGAAAGAGGTCTCATTGACCCAATATCGTACAAGAAGTATGAAATGTCGACCAAGGAGAAATCTCCTGAATATGCTCAAAGAATCATAAGTTCACCAAGCTCTAGCGGCGTTACGTTTACTCAAGTTTCTAGTGTAACTACACCTGACAAAATGGTTACTATGGTAGTCGATCCAAAAACAGGTGAACAACTGCCTATCGAAGTCGCATATGAAAGAGGCATAGTAGATCCTATTACTTACAAAATATATCAGGATGCTCTAACTATTAAACAACAAGAAATCTTGATGCAACCAGGAGCCGGTAAAACAGTCCCAGGGACAAGCACAGTTACAGTTTCTCAGATGACTAAACCTGTATCAGTAGGCGCGGCAGTTTCTGAGGGCTTCATAACCGTAGAAGCAATACAAAACAGCCTTTCAGCTGACAACAGAAGAGTTATTGAAACCACTTTAACCACTGATAAAACAAAAACACGGCCAACTGATGTAATACAAATTACTAAAACCTCACCAAGTAGTAAGCCAAGATATAAAGTCAATATTGGTAGGGAGCACACACCCGAAGGACAAGTTCTAGAAGCAAAACCTATAGTATTACAAAAACTTAGGAAACATGTCGTCACTCCTCTCGAGGCTGTCGAACAAGGCTTGATAAACAAAGAAACAGCTACCATTTTGGAAGCCGTTAAAGTTTACAAAGATGAGAATGGTTTACCAATTAACCTTGAAATAGCAATTGAGAAAGGTTTAGTTGATGAAAACAAGGGCCACATTGTTGACCCCGTACGCGGTGATGTACTTACCATCAAAGAAGCTATAACGAGAGGAATTCTAGATGTTGAAGGTCAAGATGAAGTATTAATCCCGTTAGCTAAGAGTCTTTCTATTCCAGAAGTTTTGGAACAAGGACTCTTGGACCCAGTCACTGGAAAAATAGTTCACCCTGAAACCGGAAGCCTCTTGACATTAAGAGAAGCAATCATTTGCGATATTGTTGACCCTTTATCGAGCATTAACATCGCGTCTGGTAAGAAGATCACATTGGCTGAAGCTATTGAAAGAAATATTATCGATAATGACAAAAATGTAGTCAAAACTTCTGACGGTCCTCTTGATTTCATATCAGCGGTAAACGCTCAGGTGTTCCCTGATTCTGAAATCAAGCCGGTCATTGATATTCCACCAGCAGCTATGACACTTAACATTGCTATTCAAAAGAATCTTATTAACCCACATACTGGAGAAATGAAACATCCCCTAACAGGTGAAATGACACCAGTGGGTCATGCTATTCAAAAGGATTTGATTATGGGTATTCCTTACCCTCAAACATCTGAAACTATAACACTCGTAGAAGCTTTAGATAAAGGAGCTGTTAACTTGAAGTATGCAACGTTTACCGATCCCAAGACTAAGGAAGTCATTCCTTTAGATAAGGCTTTGGAGCAAGGTCTGTTGGCTATCAAACCAATGACAGATATGCAAGCAACCGGAGTTGTTACTACAATCACTGAAACGTTCACATCTCAGCATACTGTTACAACTAAGATGATCGAACTTCTTGCTGATTACGTCCTTGTGAGTTCAAGCCAAGTGCAAAATACAAAGACAGGTGAAATAATATCTATTGACGAAGCTCGCCGCCAAGGTATTGTCAGGGATGAACAGACAAGCAAAGAACAGTTTATCACCAACGACACGAACATTAGTTTTGAAGATGCACTGAACCTTGGATACATTAACATTGAGACAGGCATGTTCACGCATCCTAAAACTGGCGAAACTGTTACTATTTCTGAAGCTGTTACCAGCGGGCTATTGAATACAGAAGTTCCATCAGATTCGGCTAAATCAAGTCCCCAAAAACAAGTTTTGGAAATTTTAGATCTAAATGAGGCATTCGAACTCTTGTTTGATGAAAAGACTCAAAAGTTCAGAGATCCTAAATCACCTAATAAAGTTCTTACATTCAAGGAAGCTCTTGACAAGAAGATTATTAATCCTGACTCTGTTATTTACAATGTTGAGGCTGGGAAACCAGTTACTCTTAGGGAAGCATTAAATACAGGATTACTTGATAAAAAGACTGGAAAATTGAAAGAACCTAAGACAGGCAAGTCTATTGATATTAAGAATGCTGCCAAAATGGGCTTGATTGCTGTGGTTGCTGCTCCAGTGCTAGCTGGCATGGCTGTTGTGCACGGAGCTAAGGCAGTAACAAGCAAGATTATGCAGCCAAAACAGGAAAAGGCCGTAGAATCACCCAGTCGTATAGCCACCTCGGAAAAAACAAAAAGGGATGAACTAGACAAAAATAAGAAACCTTTAGGCAAAGATAAGAAACCAGAACCAGTGTCTTTTGACACTGGTGTTCCTCAACCAGGCAAACAAGACGATAAACCACAAAAGTCATCTCCACAATCACTATGGGACAAAGAACCAACACCGACAGCTGCTAACAAAGCAGTCACCATTGAAAAGAAAACTGTAGTCCACGGTAAGGAGCTCTTAAGCAAACTTCCGGAGAAATACGAATTACAAGAAGAACTAGTTTCAAGACAGGACGCAACCGAAGCCGCTGCAACTGAAATTACTATGGAAAAGAAAACGTTTGTATTTGGTAAAGATTCAACACCTGAAAAAGTTCCTCCTAAGTCACAAAAAGAAACCCAAAAGCCTAAACCGGCTGAAGAACTCAAACCTGATCCAAAGACCACCGTTGTCAGTGAAAGGACTACTGTCGTGACAGAGTTGCCGAAGAAACCGATAGAATCAGCTCTTAAAGATCTGGACAATCAAACTAAATCTGCAATAGAAAAACCTAGTCCAATTAGGGATATGGAACACGTCGTTTTTGAAGAGAAACCGGTTTTGCAGGAGTACACAGAAACCATTGCTGGTGGTGAGCAAATTATAACCGTTACCAAGACTACTGTAACTAAATCCGTGTTTGATACTGCGGAGGAGCTTTCACCAAAAGAACCACAAGCTCGTTTGCCTAAAGATCAATGTATACCAGAGTTAAAAGAAAAAGAGAAGACGCCAACGGGTGAAAGCAAAACAGTTGTTCAAGAAAAGACAACTGTAGTCACTTCTTCAGGTCCCGAGGTCCATAAAGTTAAGCCCGGCGATAAACCAAAAGAGTTAAAACCATTACAGAAACCAGAAGAAGAAAGTCCGAAAGCTGATTACGACCATTTCACGAAATTCGACGATGGGCCAACCATTGAAGAAATACATGAAATCACTCCAGATGGGCGAGAGGTTACTACAACAGTTAAAACAACTGTTTCCAGATCTGAACCTACTACTACATCAGAATACTTTTCTGAACAAAGCAGCACATTTATAACTTCATCATCGTCTACATTTACTACACTAGAAGTAACTCAGAATCAATCAACTTCATACCAAGTAGTTACAGAAGAAACCAGTGGACCTGTAGATTTCACTGAGACTGTAACACAAGAATATCAGGTCACTGAAGCTCCAGATGAAACTGATGACATTCAGACACCGAGAGAATACCAAGTGTCTCCAGACAGCGAAAAGGGTGTAAAACCAGTCAAAGATAGCGTACTCCTCAAAGCGTTGTCGCCAACTGACCCAGAAAAAGCTATGAAAGAACCGAAAGCTAAACCTGATAAGATAAAGGATCAACAAACTCCGAAAGATACATCACTAGAATTTGGTGAAAGAAAAGAACATGAACTTGAGAAGCCTTTAGAGGTAGCTCCTGGGGTTATATACGATCCCAACACTTCAGTTGTTATTTCAACTAAGGAAGGCGTTACTGACAATCTATTGGAAGCTGTCAACAGAGGTATTATACCCGCGAAAACTGTTACGGTAATTGAACCTAAGACAGGTAAAGAAATAACTTTGAATGAAGCTATCAAGAAGGGAGTTGTCGATAGTAAAACTGGAGAGGTTAAAGATAAATCAGGTAAGAAGATGAGTATCGCAGATGCTGCAAAGTTAGGCTTGATAGCCGTAATTGGTGCGCCAATCTTAGCAGCAGCTAAAGTAGTTCAAGTAGTAAAAAGCGCTGTCATTGTCGACCCTAAGACAGGCGAGAAGCTTCCATTAGAACAAGCACGCGAGAGAGGTCTTGTCGACGCTGATACTTACAAGAAGTATGAGGAAATGATCAAGACACAGACTCCTGAAGGAATAACAACTGAAGTATTTGATGTAACTTCAGGTGTGACCTACTCTGAACAAGTAGTTGAACATTACACTACTACACAAACAACCACACGTCCAGGTGAAGTTGTAATTACCCAAACAACAGAGTTCACTAAACCTGTTGTTTCTGAAATTACTACTACCACTGTTGAACAGAAATTAATAGAATTAGGCAAAACACCAACAACAACAGTACATGACGGCAAATCTATTTCAGCTATGCTAATCGATGCTGAAAGACAGCCTTTGAGAGTGATTGACGAGATTACGGAACAAAATGTAACTAAAGAAAAGACCGAACCTGTTAAACCTCTTTATGAAAACATTCAATTAATTGACGCGATTGCTCAAGGTAAAATTGAACCTAAGGTTTGTAGGATAATTGTAAATGGCGTTGAGTCTCCGCTGACCGTACAAGACTCGTTAGAACAGGAACAAATAAGTAGGTTCGCCCCAGTTGATGTACACTCTAAGAACTGCGTTGTAGTCCGAGAAGTTAAACCTAGTTATACCGTTGCTATTTCTCAAAGGATTACTCCAGAAGAACTATCTGAAATGGGTGTTTATGATATCGAAAAACAGATATTCCTTAATCCAGAAACCGGCGCTAAAATCTCCTTTGAAGAACTCGTTTACGGTCTACAGATCTTCGACCCAGAATCTATATTAGTAAAAGATTTAGGTTCTAAATCGGATGTTTACATTTCCTTTGATGAAGCTATTGCTAGGCCGATAATTGACAAAACAACAGGCCACATGGTTAACCCTAAGACCGGTAAACGCGTACCTTTCTTAGAATGTGTACAATCGGGATGGGTAGTCGAAAAACCCGAGGACGTTTCGATTCCAGAACAAGTAACAATCGAATCAGCGTTAGAGCAAGGCCTGTATTACCCGAAAACGGGAGAAATTAAAGACGTTAATACCGGGGCGTTAGTGCCAATAGGACTAGCCATCGAAAAGGGACTGGTTGATCAGGAATCGCTACTAATCAAGGTTCCCCGCACAAACGAAGTCATTACACTATCAGACGCTATTGAACGTAATATTATTGAAATTCACGAGGGTGTCATAACCATTATGGAAACGCGCGAAATTATTGAAACATCGATAGCTATCCAACGTGGAATCATCACTGTCATTCGTAGACCAATTTCCATCGTGGCGGTCATTGACAATGATATGTATGAACCAAAATCGGGAAAAATAAAGGACAAAGTAACGGAACAATTAGTTACTGTAGGAGTTGCGATTGGTAGGTTTATTGTACATCCAACCATCTCTGAAATTAAGGACACTGCCACACAGAAGTTCATCTCTCTTTCTGAAGCCATCGAAAGAAAACTTATTGATTCAGAAACTGGTAAAATTAGGGACAAAAAGACTGGTAAAGACATTCCATTAGATGATGCATTAAAGAAGGGATTGGTCGCAACCAAGGACGTTACATTCTCCCTATTTGATATTATAGAATTAGGATATTACTCTCCCGAATCCGGAAAAGTGATGAACCCTAAAACGGGGCAATTAATTACATTGAAAGAAGCTATCAAAGATAAACTGGTAGATCCGTCTGATGTCAAGATCAAAGATGACAAATCTGAAGCAGTCGTACCTTTTGATAAGGCAGTTAAATCTGGTCTAATAGATTTAGAAAAGGGTGTTATTACTTCCCCACTATGTAATCTTAAAGACGCATGTGACAAAGGATATCTGCTTAGTGATAAGAAACCTTGGACTTTACAGGAAGGTCTGGTCCAAGGATTCTACGACCCAGAAACAGGTCTTTTGACCATAAATGACGTGACTATGACCCTTCAGGATGCGATCGAGATCGGTAACATCAACCCTGAAGCTTTGACTGTTAGGAACTCTGTTACTGGTGAAATCATTTCATTGACGGATGCCATTAAAGTCGGTATTATTGATTCTAAAGAAGGTAAAGTTAGAGATCCTATATTCGGCGACAAGATCTCTCTTACGGACGCTTCGGAGCGCGGCTTGATTGTACCAGCTAAACGTAAACTAAGCTTACCGGAAGCCGTATTCAAAGGCTTTTACGATCCTAAAACTGGCAAGTTCTCTAATCCAGTAAACAAGGAAAAGATTCCTACTGACAGGGCTATAAAGAAACGTTTAATTGATCCACAGTCTACGTTAGTACACGCCGCTGGTAAAGTAATCCCGTTCGAATTTGCAGTAGATAGGGGAATCGTTGATAGTAGGACTGGCACAATTAGGTTAGGCGACGAGAACATTGACTTCCGCGAAGCTTTCGAGAGAGGAATCCTTGTAGAAGTTCGTAAACCAATGTCTCTTATTGAAGCACTTGAAAAAGGCGTTTACAATGAAATCACAGGACTTTTCATGGACCCACAGAGTGGTAAGAAATACACTCTGGTGGAAGCAATTAGGATGAGCTTGGTCGATGCTCACTCCGTTCATATCTTAGATAACAGACTAGGCAAATGGGACAAGATAACTTTACCAGAATCGTTAGAAACTGGAGTAATTGATGATCAAACCGGCAAGATTAGAAACATCAACAGCGACAATGAAGAGATCAGTCTCCGTAAAGCATTCGAAATAGGTTTGTTAGTAGACAGCAAGGCGCCTATCAGCCTTCAACGTGCGTTACACCAAGGTCTGTATGATGACAGCACAGGTAAAATCATCGACCCAGCGACAAACCGCAAGATAACCTTACATGAAGCCATCAGACGGTCCATCATTAGTCCAAAATATCTTTGCTATTTCGACAAGAAATCCGAGAAACCTTTGTCTTTGGGTGATTGTTGTCGCAGTGAAATCATTGACAGGAGGAGCGGAAAATTCCATGAGCCAGGTTCTGATGTCCAGATCTCTCTGTCTGAAGCAATGAGCTTAGGTCTTATCGTCGATATTGAAAGCGCAGGATTCACTCTCTATGAAGCCTTAGCCATGAATATGTATAGCATAAACGAGCTAGCATTTATACATCCAGTTTCCGATAGGCCAATCTCTCTAAAAACGGCTATTGCTGAAGAACTGATTCATCCAGAAACATCATTAGTAAAACATATTCCAAGCAGTAAATACATCAAATTAAGCGAAGCAATAGAAAATGGTGTTGTCGATGATGAAAACAGCATTTACATTTTACCAAACGGAAATCAAATTAACCTGCTAGATGCTAAACACCGCGGTCTTGTAGTAACAGCCAAGAAAAATTTGAGTCTTGAAGAGATCATTAGAAATGGTCTTTTCAGAGCTGATAACGGTAAAATTGTTGATCCTAGTACCAACGAATTCATTGATATCAACAAAGCTATTGAAATAAACCTTCTAAATCCCGATCTTACTGTTGTCAAGGACAACTTCACTAATAAATTCAAACCTCTACCTACTGCTATTCAACAAGGTGATGTAGACGTCACCAAGGGTAGGGTCATTGACACAAAGGCCAAGAAATCTTACAGTTTAGATATCGCTTTCGACAAAGGACTTCTTGTAACTGTTATCCAACCTATCACCTCCCAAACTGTGACTAGGAAATACGTACCAGACTCTACAGCCTCTAAGGAACCAATCCTTAGGGAGTTCACATTAGACGAAGCCATAAAATACGAATTTATAGATCCCGAAACGGCTGTTATCAAAGATCCTCACAAGAATAAATACATTCCATTAAAATTAGGCATCACTGAGGGCATTATCGATAAAAACGCGAAAGGTTCGTTCGACACTCAGAATAGGGCTAAAACGCTTTGTTTCGTCTTTGAAAATGGTTTGATCGTGTACGTCCGCGAACCTCTAACGTTTGAGCAAGCGATTGAAGACGGTCACTTGAACGTAGCTACCGCTCGGTTTACCGATCCAAGTTCCAACGAAGTGCTGTCTATCAGAGACGCTGCCGCATTAGGCTACATAGACCCAGACACAGCGCTCATAAAAGATAATCTCAAGAAGAGGCTAGTCAAACTCCCTGAGGCATTCCGTAAAGGCCTTATGGATGCCGAAAAGGGCAATATACTAGACACTGAGACCTCTAAACTTAACACCTTAACGGTTGCTATTGAAAGCGGGCTCCTCATGACTCCTAAAAAGAGCTTTAGCTTGATAGAAACCTTGAACTTCGGTATTTACAATCCAACAACCGGAGCGCTTAACGATCCATTCATTACCACAAGTGTGATGGATAGAAAGAGGTTGAACTTAGGTGAAGCGATCGCACAAGGAATCGTAGACCCGTCGAGTACTGTCGTCAAAGACCCAGAGTCAGGAAAGATATGTCCATTGGTTCAAGCGATAGAACAGAAACTCGTTGATCCCGTCGGAGGCAGGCTCACCATAGATCCAGTCAAATCGATCAGTCTGGACTTAGTCAAAGCTCTGAAGAAGGGCTACTTGCTGCCAGCAGAAACAAGGGTAAGTTATTTCAATTTCGCTTTTGTCTTTGTGCTTCTATCGAGCAAAGGTGTTGCTTTACATCTTCCTATTTCCATTCTTAGAAGGTGATCTCTATCTAAAGCGTTTGGCTTAAACATTGGCATGGCACGACCCATCGGACCTTAGTGTCGACTTTCGGGGTTGTTGAGCAAATCTGGTGATGTCACAGTTTTGTACATTGTGGCCTACACTAATCAATATAACATACAATATATTAGTCATTTTAAATAAATAGATATTTCCTTTCAAAGTAGTGACAGCACTTATACATACTATATTATTCACTTACATTTTTTTATTTCAGTAAGGTTAGTTTTCCACTTCTTTTGACGAGAAATTGAGCTTAAAACGTAGTGTAAAACTTCAGTGCCTTGAGTTGTCCTTAAATGCTTCTTTTAGGTTAGAGCGCTCGTCAATCGCTAGTTTTTCGCTGAAGAACTGGCGATTGTGAAGTGTGCTTACCACATTGTACTAAGGCTCGATGTATGTTGTTTTTTATTTCCAGCCGTTGCCTGCGATGCTAAAGAACCCTTTTGAGCTAAATCGTGAATGCTTGCCTGTGAGGAATCATATTAACGACGATATAAAGAACCATCACCGTTTCGCCAAATACCTAACCTCCCATTCACATTGTGCTAAGAGCTTAAGGTCACCATGTTGGGTCCGAGGGCCTGCCGACCTTTCAGCTTTATTATGTTCGCATCCATTAAAAAACCAGTGTACTATGACTTCTGGTCCCGTTCCGTTTTAGATTTTCCTAAGAGTTCGAACTCGAACGACATACTCATTCCTTGGAACCCGTGCTCACATTTTTTGGAATGCATGAACAAAGCTATGCTCTTGTGACGTTGATATAAGGCGGATAATCGCAAACATTCACAATATCGAAATGGTAAAACATTTTCAACACACAAACACGGAAGGTAGTATTTATTCATTATCGTCTTTATTTAAAAGATTTAAAGCTGGTAATATTTTTAGCTTACGTTGCCTGATGTATGTGACTGGGTAGACCAATGTCGTTGTTTGTCATATGTTTAGTATGACTAAACTCGAGCGATACATTCTTTTTATGTGAATGTAAAGGCTCCTTCAAACAGGCGCGACACGCGATATAATCGCGCGCGACACAAAGCCACCGCAAGTCGCGCAACGAGCGGTGCCTTTGTGTCGCGCGCGATTCACGTCGCGCGTCGCGCCTGTTTGCAGGGGCCTTAATGCTTTCAAACTGTTTATTTGTATGAAATGTATGACAACTGACAGTCATTTGTCTGGTGTGTCATACACTTTGATAACGTAACGTAAACTAAACCTGTTAACAGCCAATGTGACTTCATTTAACTTATTTTTGAAACGATTAATGTTTGACTCTCTAACGGTCCGTGTTTTCGTAGTACACTTTTATAAAGTGTTTTTCTGTAAATAATTTGTTTGAAACCTTTATAAAGTTGTACTCACAGTGAATTCACTGACTATTTAAGGGTTAAAAGAAATGAATTCACATTTTTTTTTTATAATTTAAATGTAAAATACGTTCGACGTTAATACGTGTAAATTCTTGACTTTAATACTCCGTTTACTTTTCAAGAATACTTTTATTTATTTTCTTACTTTTACTGTTCAAAAATACTCTTTCAAAGTTTCAGATTTTCAACAAGGTATTCTTTAACTTATTTTTATTCCTATTTTAACAAATAACTCTAATACAAACATTAATATAAGATAATATCGGAAGATGTTGATACCATAAGCGCAAATGTTTACGCAAATCTCAGAAATATTTGAACTGGCAATGATTTAGTTCCTAAAGTGGCCGCAACAATGGCGGTAGTGTGCTTAGAGGTTATAATGGATCGTCCTTTATCACTATGCATGGGATATTTCTATAAAATCTCCATTCACACTACAAGAAAATTATCTGAATCTCACTTCATAATATATTTCTGACATTTGCAACAAAATATTTTCACTGCTTGCATGCTACGCTTCGCATGATTATTTCTGTTAATCGTTCGCAACCTTCGGTCCTGTTGTGAATTTATTGTCATTCTCATGCTCTGTGTTACTTGGCTGTCTATCGTCGCCTCTCGTTTGAAGATGTTTCTCGACTTCGCTTCCTGTCTGCGTAGATTTTGTTCAATCTTAGCTTTTCTTTCAGGTTTCTACTGGTCTGCATGAGCAAGTTATCTCATGGGGCATGTGTTAACGATTTGCAATGGAAATACAACTTTATATAAACTTTATTTTATTTAAGAATCAATGCATTAAAGTCTCGACAATTACTAACATTTTACTGAATTGTTCGTAATTTTAATGCAGTATATTAAATCAATGTAAATATTTTTCCACAGTTGTCTTAAAGTTGCAAAACGTCTGTCTGTATAAAGTTACTATGTCAGTCTGAAAAATGTCATGTACAGTTTCTAAGACGCATTTAAATGTTACAGTCACTTGTTTTCAAGTGATGCACAGAGTAGATAGATATGCATTGTACAATTGCGTAGTATAGATGCACTATTGAGCTCTAAGAGGGATGTAAATATCTATATCTTGTGTTGTATAAATACTGATGTGTTTATTTTGTGTGTAGCAAGCAGTAGAAGAGAAATACAGGCTTTGCGATGAGACGTTGTCTAAGTTGCTGGAATGGATCGCGGTGGTTGAAGAGAGGCTTGCGAACCAAGAAGCCGTTAAGGAAGATATGGACGAGCTGCGTAACCAGATTAATATTCTGAAGGTACAGTAGCTTTTTCTACTTCGTTAAGAAAAAAAACCCCGTTGTTGGCTACTTATAATGATTGAATAAAATTAAGAAAGCCAAAATAGCGTTTCAGAAACCGAGAAAAAGAGTACACAATCACACTAAGTATAAGCCCACGAACACACGGACGTAAAACTATCGCGGCGGGATTTTATCGCGCACTGAATTTTCGACTCTCGGGGCTAAACAGTGCGTTGAAAGTCCAGTGCGCGAAAACAATCACCGCGGGGAAAATGCCCCCGTGCGTACCTGGACTAAATTAAGAAGGCCTTTTAAAAACTATAAGCATGTGATCATTGTGATCAATGATCATTTCAGCTGCCGATCAAGAAATATCTAACATAACTGGCTGTATATAATTGGAGACATATTTTAAAATAACCTCGAAAAGATTCTCTTTTTTGCACCTTTGAACGTCAAATTACAACTGCATACTAACAATATAATATAATTTCCAGCTGATCAAGGATGACCTGGAGAGTCACCAGCGCCAGGTGTCCGCGTGCGCAGACCAGGCCAAACAGCTGCTCGTCTCCGGCGGGGATGTGCTGGCTCCTCATGAGGTAAACTTATGGAGAATATTAGGTCTTGTTCACGATCGTGTTATCTCTGATAGGTTTTAAGCACAATAGGGCTTGAAATTATGACTGCGGGACAAAGTTTTGAAGGGTGAATTCATAGTTCGGGTACCTAGAGTAATGCCGCGACTTACGAGTCTTCGAGGTTTGACTCCTGACAGGCGCTTTACTTTTTGTAAATTATTTCATCACTACTGCTCTCAAAACGGTGAAGGGATATCGTAAGGAAACCGGTACGTTCTACAACCAAAAACTCGAAGACATATATGACTACCAACACGCACTGAGCCCGCGTGGTGGATTACGGCCCTCTCCCTTTCACAGAGAGGAGGAACGTGTACCGTACTTTGCGTTCCCTGAAAAACCTACAATAATTACTTACGAGAACAGAACACGTACAGTACCCGGCGATAAATATTGCACGTCGACCTTTACCTTTTTTTTTCATTTTATACAAAGAATAAAAATAATTATCAAAATAAGCATAATTGTTTTAACAGCTCCTAATAGATACTGAACTGGTTTGTATTTCGTGCGACAGATATAACGCTCTACGAAGCCGAAATTAGCCGATTGTCTCTTTCCAAAGGTCGATGTGCAATATTTATCGCTGGGTACTGTAACACGTATTTCGACCAGTATCAAACTTAGGAACCTATTTTTTTATAAGCCTTTAATGCCCCACTACTGGGCATTGGCCCACTCTCTCTCCAGTACACACTCATCCATACTCTCTTTCCGCCTTTCTCTGTCCATAGCTGCCAAGGATGCTGCCTAAACGCATCACATAATCCCAAACACCTATTGTCTTAAATACACCTGACACTGACACCGTTCTGCTACATTGCAGATAACTCAACAAGTCCCTGCATTGTGTACAAAACTTATTGACCTGTATACAGACCAAATTGATCGACTACCTCACTATTGTGTGAGGTAGTCGATCAATTTTCCTTTACCATCTTCCATAAAACCACCTGCTCATACACAATGGTAATATCAAAGACCTATTGTCTCAAAGGCGTCGTTTCGCCCCAATGAACATGTTCCATTGTCTATCTCACTTACACCTGATGCTCCCCCATTGTTTAGCTGACTAACTCACGTGTACCCCACCAGGTGGCAGCACTGGAGCGTGGCGTGCGACAGCTGAAACAGCGCTGTGACAAGTGCACTGAAAAGTGTGACAAGATGCTGCGACGACTGGCAGCCGCCAGAGATGAGCTTGGAAAGTTCGGGTTAGTAATACACTTTTATATTTTAAATTCGGGTTAGTAATACACTTTTATATTTTAAATAAGATGTTCTACAATATGTTAGATACCTGTTAGTGTGTTGCCACACCCAATCAAATGAATCCATACTAATATTATAAATTCGAAAGTAACTCTGTCTGTCTGTATGTTACCTTTTCACGCCTAAACCACTGAACGGATTTCGATAAAATTTGGCAGAGAGATAGATTGCATCCAGGGGAAGGACATACGATAGATTTTATCCCGATATTCCCACGGGATCGACACTTATAATATCAATAAACTATGATATAAGTACCACCAATTCTCCCTAAACCAAAGCATGTAATCACTTTGTTTTAAGAAGATGGACGAGGTAGTTTTGGCATAGGGAGAAATTGAAGTATCAGACCTATTTTTGAAAATTCCAACATGAAAACTGTCCAGCATTGACTGTTAATCCAAATTAAAGGACTGTATATATCGTGTGACATTCACTAAAACTAAAACGCCGTGTAATAAACAATCTCAAAAAAAAAAACTGTGTGGCACTCCGGGAGTGCCGACAGAAGTGAAAACTTGAATGAATTACGTGTGTATTTTGTGAATCGTCTTATAAACAAAATACGCGCGGTACCGGCTACGGCCATCCGTCTTACGAATTTTCGATCAGGTCACGTGTCCTGACGCGAGTTTAGCATTTTTTATCCATTACAAAAAACAGTGTACTACGCTGCTAAAGAAGTTTTCACTTCAAAAACTGAAATATAATCCACTTTCCCCTCAGCAACGAACTCAACGCATTCAACACCTGGATGGAAGGCGCGTACCGTACGCTAGAAGACAAGGAAGCAGCGCTATCCAAGCTGAACTCCTTACCCGACCAGAGCGAGGACGTGAGAGAGTTCGTGTCTGACGTCATCGCGCACCAGGCCGACCTTAGATTCATCACTATGTCCGCGCAGAAGTTTGTGGACGAGAGCAAGGTAGTTTATAGCATCATTTTTCTTAACTTTAATGGAATTTTGGTCTTCTGCAAGGCTACCTACTGTGAGCAGTCTGGGGCCGTGTTACAGTACCCGGCGACAAATATTGCACATCGACCTTTGGAAAGAGACAATCGGCTAATTTCGGCTTCGTAGAGCGTTATCTCTGTCGCACGAAATACAAACAGTCCGGTATCTATTAGGAGCTGTTAAAACAATTATGATTTGCTTCTTTTGATAATTATTTTTATTCTTTGTATAAAATACACCAATTTCCAAAGGTCGATGTGCAATATTTATCGCCGGGTACTGTACGAAGTATTAATGTCATTATGATTCCAGTGCGAAAAAGGGACGGTGCTATCGGTCATGTATAGCTCCATCTCTCTCTTACACTGGAATTATAATGGCATAATACGGTACCTGAATAGATGCAGTATCTCAGTGTTCTGGCCAATTTGGGGCCGGTTTTTTTTACATAATAATAAAAACATTATTTTTCAAGAAAACGTTACAGAAAGCAAATACACCACACCAGGGTTCCCTGTGTTGTGTAGACTATAAAATAAATGGTTCAGCAGAAGTTATTTCTGTGTATTATTTGTGTAAATTGATGATCAAGTAGTATGACAAAAAAAATGAGACCATCACCTCTGAGTTTCGTTTCGGCATTTCTTCTCAGGGATCAGTCAGCTAGAAAATGCCAGCGCCATCTAGTTTTAAATATTTGCGTGTAAAAGTGCCTTAAAATATCTATTTACAAAAATAAACATTTAATTTCATGTCTCTGTAGCGGTCTGTAAAATCTTAACAACTTGGTGAGTGCACCAAGTTGTTAAGATCTTACAAACCGCTACGTTAATATTTTACAAATAACAGTTGTTCTTACTTGAGAATCTTATTCAAACAGAACTACTATTAAAAGTACCGATAGAGATACGCAACCCTTTCAAGTTAATAACTAGAATGCTGTAACCATTTATCTTTCTAGTATCATCTCTATCTTTCTTCTCTTTTATCCTTTTTTTTTCAAAATGCTAATACACCATTTCTCTTCTCAGGAATTCCTCTCAATCCTGAACGAGTACCGCACCTCCTTACCATCCCGTCTGTCGCACATCGCACCTCGCAGCGAAAGCGGCGTGCGTGAAGGCGCGGGCTCCGCACGAAGACGTCACGCCGACCTATGCGCACGCGCACAGAGGCTGCAAGACAGGCTGAGAGGCGCCGCTGATGTTACTAGACACTACCATGATGCGCTGCAGAGGGCTGGCAGGTGGATTAGTGAGGTATGTACCAGGCATCGCATCTCCAGTTGTAAAGAGCTTGATTGAATCATATGTGACTAAATTGACGACACGTAACCATATAATGAGAGCACTGGTGGCCCAGAGGTATCGGCCTCGACTTAAGAGCGTTTACGCCGTACGGCATTTCATATAAACTTTCAAGCCCTTGTTTTTTGAAATGAATGAACCGATTTTAATGAAACTTCATACGCATAAGCAGGAAACAAAGGTCTAAAAAGTAACTTAAGAACATTTTCGAAAAATAGTGTTACAGCCAAATTAGACAGATTTTAAATTTTCCATAGAAACAGAGATTTCCAGTTAACTTTTTATAAATAAGACATTTCGAAAGTACAGACGCCAGCACATCAAGCTACTGCAATCTGTCAAATTTCTTTAATAGATTTTCAACTTTAATCGCTAAAGCATAAGGTTCAAAGTTGATTGGGAAATTTTGACAGTTTCGGGTAACTTGATGTGCTGGCGTCTGTACATACATTTCGCTCTTAAGAGTTTTACGTTTTACGTTAGTAGTAGTTGGAACCCAGGCAAGCACTTAACTTTGCCTATTCCATGTCATCACCACTGCTCTCAACGGTGAAGAAAAACATCGCGAGGTAACCGGCATGTCCTAGAACTAAAAATTCAAGACATGTGACATCTAGCAACCCGCACTGGTCTCGCGTGGTGGATTACGGTCCACTCTCTCTCACAGAGAGGAGGCCTGTGTCCCAGCAGTGGGAACATTATACAGCATATTAAACCCTTTTAGGTGCATTTTGCAAAAGCAAATTTTTTGCAAATAAATGCAAAAGTATTTCCTTCACAATCTTCATCTGTCTTTTTTTATAATAACCTGTAAATTTTTCCCTCCAGATCGAGCCACAAGTCCGCTCAGTGCTATCAGAGCCAGTGGGCGGAGAGCCACGCGCCGTCGAGTCGCAGCTGTCCAAGGCTAAGACGCTACACAACGAGATTGTCTCTCAAGGAAGGCTTATTGATAATGCTAGAGATGTGAGTATTCATTGCAGTGTACTTTTTAGTCTTTTTAGCCGTCAGAATTTTGCTTTTTGCTGAATTTTGGGCTATAATTAGTTATTTTTGACTTCGATACGCTAAGAAGAAGCCCTCAATCACTTTGGAGTTCTAACATAACTGGGGGAAAGTAGGTGTACAGTGCGTGCCACGTAAGAAGAGACTTGGAACACCACGTGGTCTGACATGCGCAGAACACGATTTTAGGTATCTTTAGCGGTATGAGGTCTGAGTGCGGGACGGGACCGGACGTCATAGGGGCGGCGAAAAGAGCGGGGGAGGCGGGGTCAAGTCTCTTCTTATGTGGCACGCACTGTTACGATACAGGAAAAAATATTTAACCAGTGCACAAACTGTTACCATTAATTCAGCACATGATTGTAGAAATAGCGTAGACATTTTTCATCGGTTATCGGTCGGGCAGAGCAATTTTTTTTTTTAATATTTAACCGACGAAAAAGTTTTAGAATCAGAAAAAAAGAAAAAGTATTTATTGCTACTCGTACAGGAAGATCACAAACTAAACTAAACACAGTACAATAAAAATCCAAGTTATATAAAAAAAAAGTAACAAAATGAAAATGAAACGGAAAGTCCTATACGAGGCCAAAAGGCTCCTATCTCAGCATGATGCTACGACATTTAAAAAATAAATGTTGCAGTGCTGGTATTCTGATAGGGCCCGCTGTGATGTCACGGGCAGTTACGGAAATAAATAAATAATATGTAAAATAATAGCAAATAATAAAATAAATTATGTGCTGGATTCAAGATTACAGTTTGCGAACTGGTATTTTTATTCCTGTATGTGTACTATAACAGGTTTGATGTTATTTTAATTAAAACATTCCTTCATATTTCCCAAGATCTTATAAAAATTATGATGATATAATTTTGACATAAAATGCCTAAAGTGAATCAAGGATGCGCGTCCGCAAGAGAAATACACAAGTCATTTGTTTAATAAACCATTTTTGTGTTATTTATATTCAGAAATTATGATGGTAGTCCATTATAACTTTGTAGACAACAAAGTTGATAAATATCTTACAGATTTAAAATAACTAACTTTAAAAAGCAACAACTAACTTTTTACTCCTTTCCAGGCCTGCGAGCAACTAGTGAAATCCCTAGAAGGCAACCTAACACCCGCGGAGATCCGTCAACTGGAAGTGCCAGTCATAGACTTGACGTCACGCTACAAGGATGTCACAGACGCCGTGGGCTCCCGCTGTTCCGAACTAGAAGCGGCTCTGTTGCAGTGCCAGGGCCTGCAGGACGCGGCGGAGACGCAAGCGCACTGGGTGGGACAGGCAGAGAGCCAGTTCAAGTGAGTACAGTAATAGTTTAGTTAGAAGACATTTGACATTGCTGGAATAAGAACAAACAGTCATTTTACGATACAATATCATTCAGAAACAAAAATTCAAAGATATGTGACATCTACCAACCCGCACTGGGTCCGAGTTGTGGATTACGGCCCACTCCCTCTAACAGGGAGGAGGCCTGTGTCCCAGCAGTGAGAACATCATAGGCATAAGACAGATATTCGTTGGAACAGAATAATTCGGCTTTGTTTGAGCGTTATCTCTGTCACTCATAGCTGTATCTAATCGTCTCACTTATTTCTCCGGGACAACGACTACTTCGAGTAAACCAACAACAGTCGTAAACTACGAAAAATCTTATCCTTGTCTACTCACTAATTTAACTCTTATTTTTCAGGAACCAACAAAAACCAGCGTCTCTGATTCGCGAACGTTTAGACGAGCAGGTGCGAGAACAACGCATCGCTATTGGCGAGTTGGAGGCGAGGCGGCCAACATTGGCCAAACTATTGGCCAGTGCCCGCCAAGCTGCGCTCACGCCATCTAACGCCAGGATTGCGAAGAAACTGGAGCAGAGAGCCGATGATATTTATGCGAGGTACGATTTTGAGGACTTAATATTTTTTCAAATGCTAAATATCTAATGTATTCAGCAGATTCATTACAATTTTTTATTTATTTGTATAGTTGCCCTCATAATTGTTTTACAATAATTTAGAATATTATTATGCTTGCATTTTATTTATCGTCGAGGTCTTTTTTTGTTTGAAGACCAATGTGAAAATTAGGTAGTTTTAACCTTAGTGCCGTTTCAAATTAAGTAGAAACCAAATTGCGAAACGCGATCGGTTTCAATCGTTGCATTTCATTACAATTTTTGTTTTGTAAGTGTACACTTACATATTTATCAGTATATTTATTTACTTCCACAAACTTACAACAACATTCGTTCCACAGATACGAAAAGCTTGTAGAACGTTCAACAAAACGCAGCGAATTCTTAGACGAGGTGTCGTCCGCGCTGGCGCAGTTCACAGGACAGGCGGCGGCGCTGGACGCGGCGCAGGCGCAGCTGCTGGAGCAGGCCGACACCAGGGAGCTGGCGCGCCTGCCCGCGGAGGAGCTGGGCGGGAGACTTGCGCACTTGGCTAATTACAGGTCAGAGATTTGTTATTGGTAGCTTTTGCACGAATAAACTACTTATACCCCTATAGAATTTGTTATCCGAGTTTGTTATAATAATTTATAACAAATTATTTATTTAGACCTCAATTTGTCTTTTCACTTCTCTTCATAATTTGAAACCCATGCTTTGTCCTTCCACAGAGATAAACAAATGCCGTTGTTGGAGGAATGTCTGCGCAATGGCAAGCAACTGATCTCCATGAAGGACGTCACCGACACACACGTTATTCGTGACAGGATGAAGGTAATTCATTAATAAAATTATTGTTTTTACGAAAAAAAATATCTAGCTTTATCATCTTTTGTAACACTCCATGCACGATGTAACTACCACAGAGAGAACTTTTAATGTCTTTACAATTTGTAAGACTGACCTGAAAATAAATAATCTAAATCTTTATTTATACAATAATTTAATAATTGAATAGTGTATAATTTCATTGGCAAACCAGAATGACGAACTGACTTAATACTTCCAAAAACTAATCATGTTTTTGTATCCAGGCTCTTGAGAACCAATGGCGTGACTTCAACGCGACGCTAGAGGAGAAACAGAAGCTTTCAAAGCAGAGAGCTGACCAACTCAACCAGTATGAGTCGCTCAAGATACAAGTGAGTATCCTCTTTTTAATAAGTATAAGTTCTGTAGTAAGCCAACCAAATCTTATCTAAAAGTTGTAAAACGGGCTGTTAGAAGCATGCCTCTGATAGCGATGTATTTTTTCAAAGCCACCTTCAATATGCAAAGAAGGCACTACTACAGATATCATAAAAACTTGTTCTCATACCACTTACAGCGTGATTAATTTGGAAAAAACCTTCCCAAATTCAGTTCAGAATTTCAATCATTTCCTTTTTTTATTTTCGTGTTCAACATTTAATCTCAACTTCATTGCAGGTACTGGACTGGCTCCAATCTATGGAGAGCCGCGTGACTCGTCTCCAACCAGTCGCCGTAGACCTGGACGTGATCAAACAACAGCAGGACGAGCTCAGGCCTCTGGTTAAGGAGTACAGGGATTTCTCCATTACTATCGACAAGGTAACCCTTATTCACATACATAATCTGTATTCGCGATTTACTTACCAAAAATGTAAACAAATATAACTTTATGGAAAAATAACTTTAAACCCTACACAATAAAGTTCAGTTTACGCTACAACTTCAAACATTTATTATAACTTTTTCAATAGTGCTAGTCACTCTGAAATCAACTTAATAACCATTAAAA
This sequence comes from Luperina testacea, assembly GCA_927399505.1. Classification (NCBI taxonomy): domain Eukaryota; kingdom Metazoa; phylum Arthropoda; class Insecta; order Lepidoptera; family Noctuidae; genus Luperina; species Luperina testacea. The sequence goes on along the minus strand of OV656777.1, from coordinate 4,299,493 downwards.
TAAAGTCGATATTTGTTTAAATTGAAATAATATTAATTTGGAACATAAGTTTGAATAGACTTTACATAAACTCACGCCTTTGTCCTATGGGGGTAGGCAAACACGAGCAAAACGCCAGCTGCTACGATCCTTGCATACTCTTTTTATTTACTAAGTCATAATGATGATAAACCCCCCCTCTGTCCTGCCCCTTTTTAAATCCATCCTAAGGTTGTCTTTGAAAGATCGCTCTTAGCGATAAGACCGCCCATTGTGTCACCCTTTGTACAGTTAGTATTTATGTCTGTAATTTATATGGTGTACATAATAAAGAGTATTCTATTCTATTTTATTCTATTCTATAATCGGTAAGAACTATAGGCCGATTCAAACTGTACCAGCTAAGGGTGGAAATGGATTGTCTGGGAGAGTAATACCATCACACTTATTTATCGCAAAGCAGCTGGTTGTGTTCCGATTTAAGAGATACATTATATGTACGCAAAATACGCGCATTGACGTGGAGTTACGGACACCAGCCCGTTTTATCTATTACCTATTACCTACATTATATGTAGGTATTACAAGCTTCCCAGCAATGTCTTTAAGGTTTGAATTCCAGTAAAAATCACCTTGAAGTTACAGCTTATAATTGAATTCTTTTGTTTACTAGGTGAATGAAGCTGGTGCGGTGTACGAAGCGTTGACTCGTGGTGATCGTGCCGACAGTCCGCACAGGAAGAGGCAGATCTACAGCCCTACCAAACGACAGACGCCAAGTAAGTATCATAATCCAGACAAGCGAAATAAAAAAAAAAAACAGTGGCACTCCGGGAGTGCCGACAGAACTGAAAACTTGAACAATTACGTGTGTATTTTGTGAATCGTCGTATAAACAAAACACGCGCGGTACCGGCTACGCCATCCGTCTTACGAATTTTCGATCAGGTCACGTGTCCTGACGCGAGTTTAACATTTTTTACCCATTACAAAAGTGTACAACGCCGCTAAAGAAGTTTTCACTTCAAAAAAATATCTTTAGAAACATAACGTTATTAAAGAATCAATCATCATTGTTTTAAGCATTTTAAAGAAAAAAAAAACCTATTGAAGAGACACAAATAAATACCCTATTTTATTTGTTGACTATACTATACACACTACAATAAAATACGTGCGTACGTACTAAGTTTTGCCATACGATCTTCACAATTCGTATTCAAAAGTTCGACCGAACTTCTTCAAGATTCGTCACCACATTCACTCAGAAAAAAAACACGTATATCCCATCACTAATCTTCCGAGTTTGTTTCAGGCCGCACATTAGATGGTCGTTCACCATCCCCTGGCAAGGGCCACGGGATTGTCAGTCCCGGCTCCACACACTCTACATCCAGTGGATTCTCCTCACGACGATCCAGCCAAGATGGATTCCATCTTGAAGGTATGTTAAACATAGGTTGTTTTCGTATGGACATAGGCAAGAAACTCCACCGTTAGGCTGTGTTTCCTCAAGAAATAAGCAAGGGTTGTGCGTAAAACTAACCAATAGCTTAGCTCAAGTTATGAAAATGAAGCGTTGTTATTAGTTTGTTTCACACACATCCCTCGTTACGCATCCTCGCACATCTCTGGTGGAAACGCATCCTTACTCGTATTAAAATGTGTGTGTTTTACAATATTTTGCATACATTAATTATATGTGAATTTTGGAGGTTAACATAATTTTAGAACTATTTAGGATTTATTTAGGGTACCCGCAGGCATTCGTTGTAGTGTATAAGTTTTATGATTATTGACGCTACTATTACTCTGAATTTGTTTTGTAATTTCTTCTCAGTGATTACTCAGCTGGTAAATACCGTCGCCATCTTGTCTTAAAATATTGACCAAAAAATTTACGTGTAAACTTAAGTGTCTTAAAAAGATCTAACTGGATAGCTAGGCAAAACGCTATTATGCCTTTTTTTTTTTTTTGCGGGTGGGAAATCATCAAATGACCCCTCCCGCTCTGGGTGGAGCGGAAGGGAGTGTCAGACTCTTACTGACTAAAACCCACCCGTGTTCCTTCCTTAGCCCTTTATGTTCCGGGCCAGCGGTAACCCTTTCGGACAATCCCGCTGACGCTATTATGCCTTGATATCAGACCCTCTATATATGTCTCGTATTCAAAATTCCTTAACTAAATCCTTTTTTCGTCCACAGAGCTGTCCCCAGTCCAGCAACAACTGTCCGAGATCAACAACCGCTACAGTTTGCTCGGAACCAAACTGTCAGACCGCACGGCCGAACTCGACACCGTCAGGGAAGAGCTGCGCAAACATCTCGACAGCTTGAAACAGCTCAACACATTCCTAGACAAGGTAAGATTAGCTGTAATGTTAAGGTAGACCGCTACAGTCTGACACCAAGCTGTCAGACCGCATCGCCTGGACAAGGTAAAATTCATCATCTGCCTAACCCAGGTATGTTGGGTCAGCTTCCAGTCTAACCAGTATTTTACATGGAGCCACTGCCTATCTGACCAACCCAGTTATTGGGTAACACGATAGCATAATAATCTGTCTACTCTAGGGATATGTAATCTAAGTTAATTTTCAAATGCCGTTTGTAATAAAGGTCCTAAATAAATTACGGTTGCGATGTGCTGTATTACATTGAGTGTGTTTTCCCAAAACTTGATAGTATCAAATATAATTATCTAAATCAATGTTTTCTGCCATCAGGTTCAGAGACTGCTGCCCAAAGAGTCGGTGCCCAACACAAAGGAAGAAGCTGACAAGACCATCAAACAGGCGCGTGCCGTTTTAGAAGAAATGTACGAGAAACAGAGCATCTTGGACTCTACTAAGACTCAGGTAAGATTCAAAATACTTTGTCTTGATTTTTCCGCCAGGTGACCATTGTCTTATAAAGAATTCAGAGTTTGTATTAAGACAGTTCTCCTGAACTCATAAAATGTCTTATGAACCAGCAATTGTTCTGAAAAAACTATAGTAAATATAATCGTAAAAAAACCGTTGAGAGCCTGCATATAAACCGGCTTTTAGTAGGTGATCGTTTGACGGGTGAAATATGAACACAGCTTAGACCTTGTCCAGAAGGGGCGAATTCGCCGCGAAACGTTTCGCGCGAATTCATTCGCGCGTTAACGAGATACTAGGCGCCAATACATCGCGTCCACAAGCATCGCGCGATTTCAAAATCCGCGCGTAAATCGCGTGCAGTTCGAGTCGAGATACTGGAGACTCCTTGTTGCGTTCAGTTGACGCGCGAACTTCAGAGCGTTCAACTCCATGTTTTCTACTGACAAATGAAATTCGAACCCAAATGCTCGCGCGTTGATACGCCCCTTCTGTACGCAACGGTCGCGCGTAATACGCACGAGAGAATCGCGGCGAATTCGCCCTTTCTGGACAAGCTCTAGACTGACAATACAATATTTGTATTTTTTTTATTTGACTACAGACTTGTAAGAAAAGGTGGGTTCCACTTCTATTCCCATAGCAGAACAAATATTATTAGCGACATTTCCTCTAATGAGATTGTTTCTATCAATTCATTCAAAACTCCACTACAATAAAATCTTACAGGTATAATATTCCCACCTATGATATTCCCACTGCTGGGACACAGGCCTCTGTGAGACGTAATGTGGGCCGTAATTCACAGCGCAAAAAAAAAATAACAATATGGGCTATTAATCTTAAAGGAGTAACGTTAAAATCATCGTTCATTCTAATAATAATGTGCTTTGTATCAGGTTCGCGAGCTGCTGAAGCGCAAACAAAGCGTACTTGGAGCTGACAGACTTCACGATGAGATGGAAGACGTATCTGCAAGGTGGAAGGCGCTACACGATGCCTTTAAGGACAAGTTAGTATTACTCTTCTACGTCCTCTACAGTGCGCCTAAGAAGGCCACTTTGGCAGAATCATAAAATGATAACATTATGAATCAAAATGGACAGCTAACTGTTAAGTTAATCGTATCAACTCCTATTGGTGAAAGTTTTTCAGTAATTTTTTTTGTCTGTGCTAAAATACCAATCAATCCTATCCAAATCTCTTTGATTATACCTACGTAGTGCAGCGAAAAAAGAAAAACACGGACTGTCTTCGCCTTATTATAATTCATAATGTTATCCTTTTATGATTCTGCAAAAGTGGCCTTTTTAGTCCCCCTAGACGCGCAATCTGCAACAATGAAGTCAGCACGTGACTCTATAGTAAAAATGCGCAGTGCTGCACAGACCCACCCTATTTGACGTTAAACAAATATCAAATTTATTTCAATGACTATTAAGTTGATTTCAGAGTGACCAGCACTATTGAAAAAGTTATAAAAATGTTTGTACTTGTAGCGTAAACTGAACTTTATTGTGTAGGAATAATTAAAGTTATTTTTCCATTAATTCATATTTGTTTACATTTTTGGCAAATAAATCGCGAACGTAGATTAGACCCGTAGCGTAGATATTTTTCGTTAGCTGTCAAAAATGGGGGTTCAGAATCATACTGAACCCATGGTCACAGATTGTGCGTCACTGTCCCTGCCATTCTGTATTATTTACTGTACAATTGAAAAATGCGCGACAGTGTATGCGCCTATAAGGCTGCCTTTCCACCAGAGACGAGCGAGGATGCGTATCGAGGGATGTGTGTGAAACCAACCAATAACATCGCTTCATTTTCATAGCTTGAACTAAGTTAGCGTTCGTATTGGTTAGTTTTACACATATCTCTCGCTACGCATCCTCGCTCATCTCTGGTGGAAAGGCAGCCTTAGTGCAAATGCGTGATCTTATTACATACTCCTTTTGCCTCGTTTACGTTCATACATCTGAGGAGCAATCCTCGTAATTTTAGGAATGTTCACCGTCTGATCTCAGTCTCAATCTGTCAAAAATACCTCTAATTTCCCTACATTTTGACAAGTTTTTGACATTTGTTTGTCGCCGAGATGAGACTGCGACTAGATTTTGAATGTTTTGAATTACGAGAATTGACATTCAGGTCATACTCGTACACGAGAATTGACCTTCAGGTTATACTCGTACACGAGAATTGACCTTCAGGTTATACTCGTACACGAGAATTGACCTTCAGGTCATACTCGTACACACACACGCCGGAATCATTTTAACGAGCTTTTTTTTTCCTAGGATCCGCCTAATGGAAGAAATGAAAGATTTCACCGACACACACAGCAACCTGTCGCAGTGGCTGAGCGCTAAGGACCGCATGATGGCGGCGCTGGGGCCCATCTCCTCCGACTCCCGGATGGTGCAGACCCAAGTGCAGCAGGTATGTACTCTCTGCTGGAGATAGGCTGCTCTAGAGCCTAATCGGCTGTCCCATTTCAAATCTAGTAAGGGACACTTTTTACAAAAATCGTTTTATTGCATAATCTTGCTAACCTAGAAGGTCTCTACCAAATACAAAAACACCAGCGTTTTAAACTTACATAAAAGGAGATATATTTAAGCATCGATACCTAGTAAGTGCCCCTTTCACTCCCTAGTCACTTTAACTAATTCAAAAAATACATTCCATAGGCTGACCAATATTACGTTTATGCGCTCTCCTGTAAAATTTCATTTTAAGTCCTTACTAGGTTTTGAAATGGGGCAGCCGTAATGTCAACAACTATACTCGAACTATATAACAAATATAACTCGATACGCTTCCGTACCGTATCGAACATCAATCAGTGTTATCGTAGGAGTCCTCTAAACACTGACCACAAGTCCAAAAATTTTATCAGTTTAAATCAAATCGATGACCACTATTTTTCCGATAGCTGTTTACTGTCGAAGGCAAGGAAAATCAGGTTATCGAAATGTGTCATTTTCGATACGATAGCCTGTCGGATGGTTGTGAATAGCTATGCTGGACTGTAGGTCTCTTGAAAAACAGAAGTCAGAATCGGTATAATATGTCAGTCGAATCCAATGTTCTGCTGTTCTATATAATGTTGCTACCAGTAAAACAGATCTAATGAACCCTCGTGTTGGACCTATGGGTGCAAATCCATATGTCCCGATGTTGGGCCATAGGACTTTAGATGGGGCGAACTAGCGTCTTTTTAATTTAATTCCAAGTCTTTAAAAATATTGTTTACATTATAATGAAATAACTTAAAACCTTATTATACTCATCATTATGGACAACTTTTACACGGGAACATGGAAATCGCAAAAAATCAGCTGTTCTCTACATTTTGTTGAGTTATGCGAACATGTATAGAGCAGCTGATTTTTTTAAAGATTTTTATTTATTTGAATTACACCTTGAATACATAGACAAGCAATTGAAATTAGCACTTTTTGAACAAGAAGCTTAAGGCTCAAAATGCCCCATCAGCATGTAACCGTCCATGTCCCCCAGGTGCAGGTGCTGCGCGAGGAGTTCCGCGGGCAGCAGCCCCAGCTGGCGCACCTGCAGGAGGTGGGCGCCGCCGTGCTGGAGCGACTCGAGCCCGCCTCGCCCGACGCCGGCAAGATGAGGCAGAAGGTGGTCGAGTTGCAGGATAGGTGGAATGAGCTGTTGGATAAGTGAGTAGAAACTTCTTTATAGTGGACATGTTCAAGTAGAAATAAATATTTAATACTTGTAAGAAAGCACTCAAACTCTTCAGAAGGTCAATGGGGGTTTTCGTGAAAATTTACGACACCAGTTGGCACCACTGTGACAAGAGGTCTTCCAATATAAAATATGACGTTCATCATTCGATTCATTCATTCGTTCATCATTCAGTCATGACTAAAGAAAATATAGGCTCTTTGACAGATGCCTAGACATTACGTGTCAGTGCTGCCACCTAGCGAACGTCATTTCAGAAAACCCTCATTCCCATAATTACCTGCGTTTGTGTTTCCGAGTGCATACAACCTCTTCAAAGTAAGAGTGAACAGACTTCTTCTGGGTAAACTCACTCCATCGTAGACTTTGTCTCTGTCATCTCTGACCTAGACTAGAGTCAAGAGCAAACCCATTGCAAAATAAAAAAAAAGAGTTAAAAACGTTCAAAATGCAGTCGCAATCTCATCTCAGCGACAATCAATATCAAACACCTGTTAGAAATGTAGGGATTTTAGAGGTATTGTTGACAGATTGAGACTTAGATCAGACGAGTAAATGTTCTTAAAATTATTTTTATATTACTCTATTTACTTCAATTAACCTATCATAACCATAAAATAACTAGTTAATTATTATTTAATTTTGTATATGTATGTATTTTTGTATGTATTTTGTATACCTGTGTATCTATTTTAGTGTATTGTATACATAATAATTATTTGCACCAACGACAGCCCCATTATATGTCCAGGAAAATCACTGTCCATTCCAAAGCTGCCTGGAAGAGTTCCCAGAAAGCGATAAGGCCGGCCATTGTATATTTTGTAGTGTTTGATGTATTTTTCTCATGTTATGAATTTTTGTAGTGTGCAATAAAATATATATAAATAAACTAGCTGACCCGGCCACGCGTTGCTGTGGCTAACGTTTTTGTGCAATAAAATAATATTGCGATTATAAATGGATATGTGAGCTATCCTATCTTTCAAGTTGGATCAAACTGCACACGGTGTACAAATTTGATTAAAATCGGTTAAGTAGTTTAGGAGTCCATCGCGGACAAACATCGTGACACGTAATTTATATATATTAAGATAATAAATAAATAACTTCGTGGTCTCTCCCCGCAGACTAGAGAAGCGCGCCGACAGCCTGGGCGCGGCCGCGGACACGTCGCGCGAGTTCGACGCCGGCTTCACGCGCCTGCGCGACGCGCTGCAGACCATCAGCGACAAACTGGACGAGATCGCCATGGAGAAGGAGCCCGAGGAACAGCTGAGGAAGATTGAGGTAAGGATAATGTTATTACACTATAATGGGCACCCTTTCGGGCATAGTTTTTTGTACTTTTTCTCACAAGAACCATTGATCAGCATCAACTATTAAGCTAAGATGTACGTGATTTAGTAAGCTAGATGAGGGCGGTGTTTCCTATCTGACTACTCTGAGAAGAAAGGCCGACACAAACACGTGAAGACCATGTAGATGAAATGGTCTTTTGAAGAAAGTACCAAACAGATATGAGTGGACTAGTCCAGTCAGTGCAAGCACTTAAGAAATGGATCCCATCGTCCCATGGTCAGGCAACAGGACCGCAGAATTATAGCAACAATAGTAGTGTTATGACTACTAGCACTCGAGACAGTGATGCTACTGTTTTTGATTTTATAAAGATACTAGTAGTGCCCCGCGGTTTCACCCGCATAAGTGTCGATCCCGTTCGAAAGACAAGTGGCGCCATCTATGATCATAATAACGTTATTGTTGTTTTCCTCGGGAACAGCACTTTTTTTCGGAATGAAAGGTACCCTATGTCCGTTTCTGTACACTTGACAACGTATATGCAAAATTTCAGGACGATCGGTTCAGTGGTTTAGGCGTGAAAAGGTAACAAATAAACATACTGTCGCATTTATAATATTAGTTAGAATTGTGGTGAGAAAATAAATAAAAACACTATTATTGTTGTTTTTTTTTTACTTCACGTTCACATTCCAACAAAAGATTTTGTCCAAGCGAGGTGGCGCCGAGGGTAAGTCCAAAACAACTAAGAACATGGGAATTAAAATAGCATTTAACCCAACCTTTCTCCCCACAGAACCTAGAGCGGCAGCTGGAGGGCCAGCGCCCGCTGCTGGCCGACCTGGAGGGCGCGGGCGCGGCGCTGGCGCAGGTACTGTCCGACCCCGCCTCGCGCCAGGACATACAGGCCAAGCTGGCGGCTGTCGCCAGGCAGTACGACAACCTGCAGAGGAAACTGGACCATAGGAAGGCGGAGATTGAGGCGGCTTTGAAGTGAGTACATACACGATCGTGTCCTCTGCCCAACTATGCTATAGGCTAGGGTATAAGATCCACACAATGAAGTATCCAACCGTTCTTCTAACTCAGATAGTAGATATTTAGAACTCTTCAAGGCGTTCAAGCTTGTATTCCGATAACCAAAAGAATGAAAATGAATGAATGAAGGACGTTGTAGTTTTCACTACATAGATTTGGCTTTGTGGCGGAATCTACACCGCCACATGCAAATTGACATCACGCGAAATTCTGCATCGCGCAAGCAGAGTTTTCCGCGCGACTGGCTTATAATCACAACATCAATCGTCGGGCAGTTGCCCACCAGTAACGACACCCGTCTGATTTCTGATTTCCCCTTTTTTATGGAGAATGAGTGAACTTTACACCCTGTCCTCTTTCCTCTATATATCCTCTATATAGCTTAATGCATAAACATTTAATATATGAATGAAAAAACACTGTCCAATAATTTCATGCCGCAGCGTGGTGACCCATTCCTGCACTAACTTATTTTTTTTTTATCTGGCTTTTTGGGAGAACCGTTTGTTATATGCCAAATTAAGACATTATGTTACATTTAGCGCGGGCAAATCGCAAATACATCCAAACTAAAACCGTTTTAAAAAGTTTTATATATTTAAATGCACGAAAACGACCACTTCTAACCACATTTTTTTCCACAGGGACGGCCGCAACCTCGAAGAGAACGTAGCCCGCACTTTAGGCTGGCTTCAATCAGAGCTGAACTCCTTGCCAGGTCGTCTGCAAGTGTCGGCCGAAGCCACCAAGCTGCAACAACAGCTTGAGCGACATGAGCCGCTGTATAGAGAGCTTACGCAGAGAGAGCATGAGCTTATCATGCTTTTGGATAAGGGTAAGCTAATGAAACATCAATGGGGTAATTTGAACAAAATTCACATGTTCAGTTCAGCGACGCCGAATGTGAACGTGATCTATGAGCAATAAGACTATGGTCGTCTCCTAACCAAAGCGAACGGTCGCGTGTTCGCGCAACGATCGCGACAGAGGTTAAAGGCTGCGCCATCGCCCACAACATTTAGTTATTTCCTTATGCCAGAAAATTATACTGTCGTTATTATTTTGAAGAAATATTGCGGTTCAACAGCTTTTCATTCATTTTCAGACCTTATTTCAATACCGTAGAGTTACAACTAGCATGCTGCATGTTGATTGTCTTGTAGAATTTTCTTTGAAAACTGAACTGGACGCTGAAATGATGGGCTGTCATTTTGTCTTATTTTTGCGGCTCTCAATCTTTGTAATCTACAAGACGGCATGTCTAATGAATATTCTTCCCCACCAGGTCGTGAGATGGAGAAGAAGCCAGCGCACCAAGGTTTGCGCAAGGATCTGGACAGAATCCAGACGCAGTGGGACAAACTCAAGCGAGAGACAGTCGATAGATACACCAGACTGCAGACCGCTATGGTAAGTCATAAATTCTTTTTTGTTTGGCTGAACTATGTATAAAGTAAACGCTCAAGCCAGGACTTACACCCTTTTGGGCAGAATATTTTATAATAAATTCTTAAGGCTTTCCACAAAAATAAGAGATGTCAGCACTAACTAACGGGGTTCGCTAGGACCGATGCCTGGCAGGGTCGCGGGTTGTTCGAAAGAGATACCGTGGCCCCTGGCACTGGCAACAGAAGGAACACGGGTGGGTTTCAGTCAGTAAAAGTCTGACACGCCCTCCCGCTCCGCCCAGAGCGGGAGAAGTTATTTGATAATTTCAGACCAAACTAAAATATGTCCCATTCGTAGTAATATATCGATACTTAGTTTAATCGTCTAGTGTTAAATTCCATCGTAAATCTATCTACTGAATATTGACTGTCAATGTGTTATGATTCTGCATTGTGCAAGACTCTTGAGGAGACAATAAAAAAAATATTAATAATATTTTTTTTCTATGTAGTCCGTGACAGGAAAATCAACCTTTAAACATGCTAACAAAGTAGATTTTCAACTAACGACTGACATAAAAACAACAACACTAATTCCTGTTCTATTCACTCAACAGGAGCATTGCCGCAAATTCCACAAGGCCCAGGAATCGTTCGTTCCCTGGCTGGCAGACCTGGAAGACAGGCTCGCCAAGCTACCGGCTACCGCCTTCACTAAGAAAGAGGTTGAGAAGCAGTTGAGAGAGCTGCAGCAGATCAGGAATGATATCTGGAAGAGGTACGTTTGATTGTCATTAAGCCTACGCTAAATGACAAAATGCTAAATGTTCAAAACCAATCACCAGAATTTTTAAAATTAAATCTGTTTTTCGCCTTCCTGTATCGGAATCAGATCCCATTTGTAATACCGGTCAAGTGCGAGTCCGACTCGCACACGCAAAGGGTTCCGTACCACAAGACAAAAAACACCGAAACAATCACGTTTGTTGTATGGAAGCCCCCTTAAATATTTATTTTATTCTGTATTTGTTGTTATAGCGGCAACAGAAATACGTCATCTATGAAATTTTCAACTGTCTAACTATCACGGTTCATGAGATACAGCCTGGTGACAGACAGATGGACAGTGGAGTCTTAGTAATAGGGTCCTGTTTATACCCTTTGAGTACGGAACCCTAAAAAATACAGATTAAGATTGCCTCGACCGCAGACAGTAAAAAAAATATTTTATTTTAACTCCTGATTCAGACAAAACGACATCATAAGTGCAGATTCACACTACTTCAACAATGTCTAAAAACGAACAAAACTTATATGATTGTTTTCTCCACTAGATCTGGCGAGTATGAAAACAACAAGACTCTGGGCGAGACTTTCATCTCTTCATGCGACGTCGACCAGGAGGTCGTCAGGAAACTGCTCGACAACATCAAGGAGCGATGGGACAGGATTAACAACGGTATGTAATCTTAAAATTGTTATTTAAAACGTTCCAAAAGACAAATTAACTATTTATAGTTAGTTTATTAGCTGCGCCCCGCGGTTTTAACCGCGTAAATGTCGATCCCGTGGGAATATCGGGATAAAAAGTATCCTATATGTTAATCCAGTGTGTCAGTTACCTCCATACTAAATTTTTATTATAATTGGTCCAGCCGTTTGAGCGTGAAGAAGTAATAAACATATAAACACCCACACACAAAATTTCGTCTTTATAATATTAGTGTGATAAAGAAATCAGGGACCGTAGTTATTTCGCACTTTCTGCGCTGCGAAAAGTATGCTAATTTCTGACTTTTTATTCGAAATAGATGTATGCTTACGTCTTTATGATCTTTCATAACGGAAGAGCTTCATTTTGTTGTGAAGTCGGGTTGTTCTGCTTTTAATGTTAATTTTTTTCATTCGTGCATGACATTAAAGTAACTTTATTATTTATTTAATGGGGTTCATCTTATGCTGTCGAAGTTTCTACCATAAAATCACTTAGCAATCCGGTTGTAACGTCCGTTTTACGTTTTTTCTCTCTCTCGCTCATTCGCTACCACACCTATTTAAAACCCCAGAGTTGTTCCAAGTGTTAATTATTTTATTTTCTCCCACAGAGGTGCTCCAACAAGTAGAGTTCCTGGAAACAACAGCGCGCAAGCTGGGCGACTTCGCCGAGCGCGTGCGCGCTGTGGACACGCCGCTGCAGCGCTGCGAGGAGCGCCTGCGGGACGCGCTGGCCGCGGCGCCGGCGCAGGCCGCCGAGGCCGTCGCGCGGCTCACTGACCAGATACATGCGCTTAGAGCGCCTCTGCAGGTAGGAATTACTTTAAATATTAGGATAGTTTTCCTAGTGGAAGAGCTCTTTGTGAAGGAAATCGTCCGAGGAAGTGGAGAAATAAAAAATATAAAAAATCATTTGAGTATTTCAAGCAAAATTTTATTTTATGTAAGTACATACTTGAATAAAATAAAATTTTACGATACTGCAACAATTGAAAGGAATGAATGAGTAGTTACAAATTTAAAAGCTCACAGAATTAAAAATAACATGAAAAAAACTTGAAGTAAAACGAAATATATTTTCGTCAGAGCAGCAACAAATTCCGACAAAAAAAACTACTCATCTCTTATCTTATGGTTTTACTGTAAACTTTTACAATATTTCTTCATTCCTAAAGTCAATACCAAGAAAATCAAAATATTTTATTTCACATAAACCTACATGGGCACTTATGAAACGTCAGAAGCTAAGTGCACGGTTCCAATTGGTCATTCCTTGTTGAAAAGAGCCAGCAAGCTCCACGGTTACTCTTTTAAAAATAATTGGCTTATACAATGTTTTCAAATTACAGTAGGTATGGGAGGACACAAGGTGTCAACAAGTACCAGGTACTTGATAAAATAGTCTACAGATCTAAAGTCTACAATGCCTACAAAGTCCTTACATTTACGAAATAAGAATCTATCAAAAGGTTAAACAAAATATAAAACCTACTAAAACCAAGTTTAACTCCCTTTTTCTCAACCCAACAGAGCATCAACGTAGCCGCAGACGACATAGTAACGCTAGCCCTCGAATGTGCGGGTCGCGACACCGCAGCACGCGCTAAGAACGTTCTAGAAGAACAAGCGCACGCGCTCGCTGATAGACTGGACGACCTGGAGGCCCGGGCCGGCGACGCTAAGGGCAGGATGGCCGGCGCGGCCGCAGCTATGACGCATTTCCAGGTAAGAGAAAGGATAAGCTATAAACTAATTTTTTCACAGGTGTTAGGCTGAAATTGATAAGCATTACTTAGTATGTGGTTTTTTTTTTGAGGGTGGGAAATCATCAAATGACCCCTCCCGCTCTGGGTGAGGCGGAAGGGAGTGTCAGACTCTTACTGACTAAAACCCACCCGTGTTCCTTCCTTAGCCCTTTATGTTCCGGGCCAGCGGCAACCCTTTCGGACAATCCCGCTGACCCGGCAGGCTTCGGCCCTAACGGGCCCCTTCCGTTGATGCTGACATCTCTTAGTATGAGGTTTGGCTTAGATAATATGTTCTCATCTCTGTCTAGCACTTGTAGTTTGATAGCTGTGCGACAGTGACAGGAATAATGCTTAGCCAAAGTACGTGCTATGTTACGCTTATCAAACTTGGCCATAGTCTCAGGAGTTGCACTGAATACAGAAGAATAGTATGGCGGACATATTCCATGAACCAAAAAGGAAAAATTTTAAAAAATACTGTTCAGTTTTGCCGTTGACTGATATAGTTCTGTCATATCGAATTATGTATGTAGATGGATAGAAGGTTAATTGAACCCAGCAGTAATTAGTTAAAGTTTCTAGCTTTATTATTGAACTAGCTGCGCCCCGCGGTTTCACCTGCATAAGTGTCGATCCCGTGAAAATATCGGGATAAAAAGTAGCGTATATGTTAATCCAGGATGCCAGCTACCTCCATACAAAATTTTATCAAAATTAGTCCAGCCGTTTATGTGTGAAGAAGCATATAAACACACACTCATAAACTTTCGCCTTTATAATATTAGTGTGATTAAATATGCAAAAGAGAAAATGAGTTTACTACTGATTTTCTTAAAAAAATTGATAAAATAAATGCTATAGAAAGAACCTTTGTTATTGAAGCATTAAATGGGATAATACTACTATGAATAGGTAGCGATAAGAATAAAAGATACGATATGATGTTATTATCATATTACATGATCAGATAAATCTTATGTTTGACATTTTCTTGACAAAATGCTTTAGTTTATTCGCGTTTACTCTCGAAGAGTGTTTCAGTTTCAGTGAAGCTAGAAGTGTGCGCTGTGTGAAATAGTTAATACTAGCTGCGCTCCGCGGTTCACTCGCATAAGTGTGGATCCCTGGGGAATATCGGGATAAAAAGTAGCCTATATGTTAATCCAGGGTGTCAGCTACTTCCATATCAAATTTTATCAAAATTGGTCCTGCCGTTTGAACGTGAAGAAGTAACAAAGATTTAAACACACACACACCTCGTAGGCGACACTCGCCATGCCGTTTTTCGGATTCTTGTGTTTACGCTGTCATTGTCCGTGTAAACGGATAAGGGCTGTGATAAATGTAAATATTTAAATATTAAACTAACAAAGTTTTTTTTTTAAATCCTTCAAAAATAATAACTTGTACAGACGCCAGCACATCAAGCTACTACAATCTGTCAAATTTATTTAATATATTTTCAACTTTATCTCTAAAGCATAAGGTTCAAAATTGATTGGGAAAATTTGACAGTTTCGGGTAGCTTGATGTGCTGGCGTCTGTACAAGTCAAAATGGTGTCAAAAATTCCTGTTGTTAGCCAATCCCAGCAGTTGAAATTACCTATTTTTTTGTTGATTTTCTATCCGGAATCGGGTGTTAGGCCCACTTGCACCACAAATCAATAAATACATTTATCGCCAAACCTATTTAAATCATAACTCTGTCTCCGTGATCATCAAACGATTGACAGAAATAGAACAATGATCTCGACCACAACACAATTTAACCAAACCACTTTTCTCCCACAGGACAAAGTAAAAAACCTATCCCATGACCTGACCGACCTTGAGAAGGAGTTGGACAGCATGAAGCCGCCCGGCCGGGATATTAAGACTGTGAAACAACAACTTGATGACATCGGTCGGTTCTACAAGCGGTTGGAGAAGGCGGATGACTTGGTTGGAGATACTGAACGAGCTGCCGAGATGTTGGTCGAGAGTGGGTACACTGTGGATAGTGCTAAGACCAGGGACCAGGTATGTTGACAATTTTTTTTTTATGTTGAAAGTAAGAAAAAATATTTATTGCGACTCGTACAGGAAGATCACAAACTAAACTAAATACAGCAAAATAAAAAACAAATTATATAAAAACAAAGTAACAAAAGGAAAGGAAGGGAAAAAAGGGAGGAAAGGGAAGGAATTCCTTCCTTCCCTTTCCTACCTTTTTTCCCTTATATAGCGTTTTGGTTATCGTTTTTACCATTTTAAATTATCGTCGCAATGACTACCTAGGCTGGGAATCAATGTTTAAAAGTTTTAACAAAATATAATGTAGTCGATTGAGAAGGAAGTCACAACCCGAAGTTTCTTATTTTTTCGCTAAATAAAAAATCATTGAATGCAGAAAACTTACAAAGCTTTTAGAATTATTAGATATCTATTTATTTGAAAGAATAAAAACTTTTCTATTGATATAAAAATATGTGGTTTAAAAACAAAAAAAACACGCTTGTACAATCATGAGACCAAACTCGAGGGGTTTTACTAGTAGCCACTGAAGATTTCCACTATCCACCTCCTGGCGTCATCATCAGATCAGCTCCAAGATACCAAATTATAGTTTTGTCATCCGAACTACACATACATACAAAGTTTCATTTCGATACGACAATTAGAAGTAGGTTAAAATTGACTTCTAAGATTTTGTTACATTATTTTTTTTGTTATTTGAAATGGGTTTGACTCTAGTCTAGGTCAGAGATGACACAGACAAAGTCTACGATGGAGTGAGCTTACCCAGAAGAAGCCTGTTCACTCTTACTTACATTACATTACACACTGTTACATCACACACACATTGTTACATTATTTGTTAGTTTATTAGTGAAGCTAAAAACAACAAAGTATAATCTTGTTTCATATTCCCAGGTTGAAGGCCTCCGCAAACAGCTAGCCAAGTTAGACGAGCGCGCTCGCTCCAAGGAACAGGATCTGGACGACACGCTCAGCAAGTTGGAGGCGTTCTACAAGGCGTATGATTCTGTCATGGAAGACGTCTCCGAGGTAAGGAAAAACTATGGAAAAACAAACAATATTGAACTTTATTCTTAGTGGCAGAAGTACGAAATTGGTAAACAAAATATGTTATGGAAGGAAATTATATCTTAAATCCGAGCTTTATATGGTAGTATTATTTGATGAACAGCGTTGCACCGTATATTTAGTGAGACAACAACGAATTTATTGCTTACGAGAATTGCCCCTCTGATAAATGACCACAGATTAAAAATAAGCTTTCAGAAACAGGGGACCAGTATACTTAAACAACAACTTTTTAATAACGATTTTCCAAAAAATAAACCCCTTCAAAATTATCCGAGACCATCTCAATAACGTTTTCTCTCTCCCCCAGGCCTCCGAACAAGTCCGAGCCCTCAAACAGGTTTCTTCCGAAGTGGAACAGATCAGATCTCAACAGAAAGACTTCGCTGAACTTAAGCGTCGTACCCTTGAGCCCCTCGGCCAGAACGTGGCTCATTGCAACAAGATCGGACAGGGGCTCGTGCGGTCAGCCCTCCAGGGGGTTAACACGCAGGTGCTCGAGAAGGATTTGGAGAAGATGAATGATAAATGGAATGCGCTGAAGGAGAAGGTGAGCTCAGCAAACTTTTCATCCATACCCCTTTTTTAGCAAAAGAAATAATATTGACTTGGGACTGTTGCTCATATAAACAAAATATTGCGCCTACTTTTCTACGGTTCTCTTGAAACGAAATAGATTAACAAACGAGCGATAAGTGTAGAATTTTAATTTATTATAGTAAGATTACAATAAATATAATTACAGTAAAATTCAAAACACAAAGTTAAAAAAAAATTATTAATTGAGAACCTGGATCCTTTTAAAACCGGTTAAAACTAGTATTACACAAACTTAGGAAAGTTAGTCTAAAATAAACTTACACACTCGTATTTTTAATTGCCATCAGCTCGGTGCAATGGGGATCAAATCTGTTTTTTTTTAACTTCATTAATTACCAAAGTGTGTATTTAGTCATTTGCAAAGAGCGTTTCTACTTTTTTGCACACCTTGTACCTATTATTGCAAGTAGCTTACGTTAAGTTACTACAAATAATGAGTACTGTATTCAATGCATATAAGTATGCACAAGTTTAAATAAAAACACTGAAAAATTTTAACGTTTTTCTTTCGAATAGACGAACGAGCGTGAACGTCGCCTCGACGTAGGTCTCCTGCAGTCGGGCAAGTTCGCGGAAGCTCTCGCCGGGCTGGAGAAGTGGCTGGCAGACACTGAGGACATGGTCAACAACCAGAAACCACCCTCCGCTGATTATAAGGTGGTGAAGGCGCAGTTGCAGGAACAGAAGGTATGTTTAATATTGCAGTTTAGAAAAAAATTGTAACTGCCAGACTAGCTTTAAAGTTAGTAAAGAAAAGTAAAAAAAAATTCGGAAAGAAATCTGAAATTCAATCTGTCGAGATTATCCGAAAAGTTTCGGACTCAAGCGGAGTCTTATCATGATCGTATAGCGGTAAAGAATCAAACAGTAAGAATATAGTATCCGGGTTGAAAATTGCAATACAAATGTTCTCAAGCTGATTTGATTATAATGTTAATTTTCTTAAAAGCATTTCTGTATAGATCGCATAGCCTCTTAACGTCACTCAGAGTCACTATTTATTGGCTTATAGGGAATCCATCAAATACCTGATGATTGGGAATCTTAGCACGTGACATTCTGTTGTATTGTATCTATGTACCCACAAATTATGTAAATAAAAATATGCCTACACCAGCCGGCGATTCTGTAAAAATCTCACCGTGAAAACTTAGATGAAGTGAGTTTGTTTTTGCTAGGAATTGACACTATTGACAGCTCACTCCACGCTCACTTCACCTAAGTTTTCATAGTGAGATTTTTTTACAGAATAGCACCGCTGGTATATTTTATACTAGCTTCTGACCGCGACTTCGTCCGCGTGAAATTTCTTGCTACTCCGACCCACCCCGTCGCATCGCATCGCCTGCCCGCGCTATTACTTCGTTTTTGCGTTCTTTCTGACTTTTTTTTCTTTTTGCTGGGCTCCTAAAGGTCATAGCGTGATTTTAAATAGCCTATAGCCTTCCTCAAGAATTGGGCTATCAAATGCAAAAAGAATTTTTCAAATCCGACTGGTAGTTCCAGTGATTAGCGCGTTCATCCAAACAAACAAACTCTTCAGCTTTATAATATTGGTATAGATTTGGCATCAAATATTACTACTAAAATCATCACTTTTCTCCCACAGTTCCTGAAGAAAATGCTAATGGACCGTCAGAACTCGATGTCGTCTCTCTTCGCGATGGGCAATGAGGTCGCGGGCGGCTGTGAGCCGGCCGAACGCAAGGCTATTGAGAAGCAGCTGAAGGGATTGATGCAGAGGTTCGATGCCCTCACCAATGGTGCTCAGCAGAGAATGCTGGATTTGGAACAGGCTATGAAGGTAAGAGGCTGTTGTTTTTTTAAACTTTAATAAAACCTGAAAAAAAAATTATAATGCTATTTGATCAAAGAAATTTAATGCAAAGTTAATAAAAGGATGCAAAAACGATAATCATTTTGATGTTTTTGTTATAACAATTTATTTTTCTAGCAAAATTACTTATTTTATTTTAGTACAGTTAGCAACATTTTGAGCAACAGTGTTACTGGTTTTCAATACGTTGCTGACCCCAGTACAAAAAATCCATATCACAAGTTTTTTTTTGAAACATGGATTTATTCACCAACATTATTTGCTGACCATATCTCTTACCTTTATCATATTTTACATTTTTTTTTCCATATTCTATAATAATTATGGTGTACATAATAAACTGTATTCTATTTTACTATCTACAGAACTTTATTCATATTCCTATTGTCTCAAAACAGGTGGCGAAACAATTCCAAGAAGAGTTGCAACCACTGGTAGAATGGCTCGGAACATCTGAACGTAGAGTGAAGTCTCTGCAGCTAGTGCCCACGGATGAGGAGAAGATCCAACACAAGATCAGGGAACATAAGGTATGTAAACATAATGACGTCATAGGTAAATCAAATTGGATGTATTGGTAATGCGTCAAAAATGGTTACACTAGCAGATGGTTGGTCATCCAAATGTGGTTAGAATAGAGGGCGTCCATAAATTACGTGTTATGTTTAATGGGGGGAGGGGGTCGAGTCAAATCTCATCTAATCTTACGTTGGAGAGAGGGAGGTCTCGGAAAATATCACGCAATTTTTTTTCTGATTGAAACAAAAAGAAAATTATACTATTTTGGTCCATTTAATCTAGATTGTACATGCTTAAGATTTAATCTTAAGGGTATATCGTAATACGATTAAGATCATTCACTAATTCGTTCGAAAGAAAATAATTTCATTCATACTTCGACGTTATACGTCTACTGACTGTCAAACCACCATATTTGTTTTATACCAAATAACAATCCAACGCGTTTACGTAATAAACCCACATTTTGAAAAATCTCACGTGAGATTGGGGGATGGGGGAGAGGGTTGAATAAAATCTCACGACATCTCACCAGGGGGGGAGGGAGGGACAGAAAATTTAAAAAAAACACCTCACGTAATTTATGGACGCCCCCATAGGATCCACTAGCTCGACGTAGGAAGTACTGCCAATATACACATCTCTGCCGCCAAGTAGTGTTGCCTTATTCCGGTTATATGTGTGGTTGTAATTACCGGCAAATGGGACAGGTAAACTTTGACTTTAACATGGCAACGGTTCTGCGTAATTACCATCAGGTCTCCTCATCTCCTTGTTCACTAATCTAGAAAAAAAGAAAATAGTTTTATTTGACTCAGATTAAGGCACAGACAATCTATCATAAAGTGACCTACCGCCATATTGTGACGATTTACCTTTTAAACAGACTTTGAACCTTACAGCCGCTCTGTTTTCTGAGTTCCCTTGACACTAACTTATACCTTCTCTTCCAGAACCTCCACGACGACATAATATCGAAGCAGCCTCCATTCAAGCAGCTGACGGAGACAGCCTCCACTCTCATGGGATTGGTGGGAGATGACGAGGCCAGCGCGCTCGCAGATAGGCTACAAGCCGCTACGGATAGGTAAGAAACAATGGTCTGATTGCACCTACCACTGTTTGTCTCTGCATCACCCAAAGGTTGACTGGTAGAAAATGCCTATGGCATTAAGTCCGCCTCTGTACATTTATGTGCTTGAAGTATTAAATAAATAAATAAGAAAGATATTATTGAAACTTCTTTTTTTTTTACTTTTATTGCCTGTTTGTCTTTGGATTACTTCCTGTTGAATTATGATGCAGAAATATTGAAACAATTGCTGTTCAGTTCTACAATTTATTACTTGACGAATAATGCCTTTAGGAATATTATAAAAGTAAATGTTTAAAGGAATATCTTTTTTGCCAAATATTATGAACTAGCAGCGCCCCGCGGTTTCACCCGCATAAGTGTCGACCCCGTGAGAATATCGGGATAAAAACTATCCTATGTCCTTTCCCGGGACTCAAACTATCTCTATACCAAAATATCATCTAAATCGGTTCAGCGGTTTAAGCGTGAAGAGGTAACAGACAGACACAGACACACTTTCGCATTTATAATATTAGTATATGGATTCTCTTTGCAGCAAATTTGGACTAATCAATATAAATTATTGTTCCCTACGTTAAAAAAATGTTTAATGTCTATTAAAGTTTTCAGACCTCGATAGCTAAGATTAAATTAGTTCTCTATTTTCCTTTGTGTTGTTACATTTAGGCAACTTCCAAATATTTTATGCCCGTATTATACAATGTATCACTTTGTACCCTACTAAGTTTACAAAGTCACCAAATCACTTACCAACTCCTTCTCCCCTCAGATACCAAGCCCTAGTAGACCACAGCCTTAACATCGGCGACCTACTGGAAGCGTCCCGCAAGGGTCTACGTCACCTAGTACTAACGTACCAGGACCTGTCAGCGTGGATGGACAGCATGGAACAATACCTCGCCAAGAGGAAGATCTTGCCAGTTCACATGGAGAAACTGCTGAGACAGATGGACGAATTAGCTGTGAGTATTGTTATTTAGGCAATATACTCGCCCCTGTGATGAGATATATAAGACTTTAAACATAAATGGCGAAATATGGATGTACAGACGCCAGCACATCATGCTACCCGAAACTGTCAAATTTTCCCAATCAACTTTGAACCTTATGCTTCAGCGATAAAGTTGAAAATCTATTAAAGAAATTTGACAGATTTGACAGCTTGATGTACTGGCCTCTGTACTATAGGTAAACTTATGTTGTTATTATCCAAAAATATATAAATAACTAGCTTCCACCCGCGGCTTCGCCCGCGAGGTATGTCGATAAAAACTATCCTATGCCAAATTTTATCGAAATTCGTTCAGTGTTTTAGGCGTGAATAGGTAACAGACAGACAGAGTTACTTTCGAAATAATATTATTTTTAGTATGGACTAGAGGCCCGCCCCAGTTTCGCAAGGGTGGTTTTTTTTCGAATTTCCGAAATTTTCTTTCATACAAACCAGGTCCTGGCAATACCGAACACAACAAAAACGAATTATCCAATTTGGTGCAGTCATTCGGACATTTCGGCGACTTTGTTTTTTGAACCGACTTCTAAAAAGGAGGAGGTTCTCAATTCGGATGTTTCTATTTTTTTTTTTATGTATGTTCGGGCATCATACTATATGTATCGAAATCATAGTAAACAATAAAAAAGTATGATCTAATATAAAAGCAACTACAGCTGCGCGGGATCAATACAAACTGTGAGACATAATCAATTCAAAGAAAAAACCGTTTTTTTTTAGTTTTACCGTGATTCAGTATCCACAGTTCGATTCACATCAAAGTCAAAGTCAAAGCATTTATTTCAAATAGGCACATAAAAGGCACTTTTGAACGTCAGAAATTACAAAAAATAGAATTGATTCTAGTCGCCCATTCCAAAAGGTACTTTTCGTATGGAGAAGAACGGGCAAGAAACTCCACCGTTACTCTTTTAAAATATTTTACAAAATTTTGCATACATTAATTATATAATAATAATATGTGAACACGATGCACCTAAAATAAAATTACTATACCACAATAGGTAAAAGACATAAAAATGAAACCATGACATATAAATTAATTATCTGATAGATACATGGTGCTCACATATTTACAACATCACGTCTATAAAGTTTCACTAGCTGATTTTATTTGACCCTACGTTATTAAAAGTACACTATTTAAGGCCAAAACACCATGACACAACATACTTCTGTTAAACTACACTACAACACCTGATACTTATTTTATTCCACACCAAGAACATAACAAAACTAATCATTCCATCTCTATCACAGGAAAAAACCGAAGAAATCGCCGCCAAACAAGAAGCAGTGGACAGCACAGTGGAATCCGGTCTCGAGCTGATGAAGCACATCTCAGGAGACGAAGCATTACAGCTTAAAGATAAGCTGGATGCCTTACAGCGAAGATACAACGATCTGACGAGTCGGGGAGCCGAGCTGTTGAGAGTGGCTTCGGAGACGTTGCCGCTCGTACAGCAGTTGTATAACAATCATGCTAGGTCAGTAAATTACCTATTAAAATCAAACCAAAAGTCATTTATTCAAATTAGGCTGAGAATCAGCACTTTTTGAACGTTTTTTAATATAAAATAAAGTCTTAACACCCTGCCGCATCTAAATAGATTTCGCGTACTTTTTCTACTAACAATGTAGCAAGCAACTATGACCCTTATTGCTCAGACACAACACCTTTTTTCGGGTAATGGGTAAAGGACAAACCAACATATCTACCTGCTCTTGTTTCATGTTACTTGGGGTCAACGACACACGTATTCTTCCATTCTCTCCTGTCAACCGTTACGCTATCATTCACTCCTTTTTCTTTCATAACTCATCATCTGCCTAGCCTTTTCCCAACTATGTTGGGGTCGGCTTCCAGTCTAACCGGATGCAGCTGAATACCAGTATTTTACATGGAGCGACTGCCTATCTGACCTCCACAACCCAGTTACTGGGTAATACGATACCCCTTGGTAAGACTGGTTGTCAGACTTTCGGGCGTCTGACTACCCGTAATGACTGTTAAAGATCCACGAATGACAGCCGGGACCAACGGCTTAACGTGCTTTCCGAGGCATGGAGGGGGCACGGTATGTAAAGATGGTCACCTTCCACAGACCAACCGCGGCAAGCGTAGCTTAACCTGATCGATCGACCTGTGCGACTGTTATTATTTTACACGGGCCCCTCTCCTTTCATGTTAGTGTAAACAATTGTTAGTGAACCAAATAAATAAATAACTATGAAACTAAAATCACAATTTCCTCCACAGACTAACCGACTGGATGGCCGGCGCCGAGTCATGCTTACAATCAGTGGAGCCTCGTGAAGAAGACATCCTGAGGCTGGAGGCTGAGCTGCATGAGTACAGACCTGTTCTCGAGAACCTCAACCAGATCGGACCGCAGCTGTGTCAGGTATGCATAGATACATAAACAAGGAACCTCTCATTTGGGAAATTATTTGTCTTATTCACAATAGTAATATACATAAACTTCGACCAGATGTTCAGACCATGGAAATAAGTATTTTTCATTACACATTAATGAATTCTTATTTTTTATTTTTTGTTAATTTTCATACAAACTAAATACTTTGACGTAAATCACCCGATATATGCATGGCTCAATATCCGAATTGGCAACGACGTATTTTCATTCATAAGATTTGGCGGGCTGAAACTTTTCAAAACTAAGTTAAGACCCTTTCTTACTGCATAGCTCAATTAAATTTTATTAAATGAAATTACAAATATCTTTGCAACGAAGCCTTTTTAAGTACTACTTCCACTGTTAGCTATAGATGCGTTTTACAAATTTTATGTATAACGTGACAAACACGGTGTATTTTTGTATTCTTTATTTCGTCATCAAAAGGTACATAGGAGTTTTTTCGGCTCTTTTGTTGGGTAGTTTCGCGAAGACCATGATTTGCATTCGCATTATGACAGTTTGGCTGTATTCCACACATTTGTATGGTACCCAAACTAACAACTTTTTCATTGTAGTGAATTATATCTTTATCTTTCCTGCCGTTGTCTTCCTTTACATATGCAGCATAAAAACTAATTCATACTTCCTCCTCAGATCTCCCCCGGGGAAGGCGCGACTCACATCGAGAGCATAGTGACGCGCGACAACCGTCGGTTCGACGCCATCGCGGAGCAGGTGCAGCGCAAGGCAGAGAGACTTCTGCTTAGCAAGAAGGTTAGTTGTTGTACCAGGATTTTAAGTATTTTTTAAATGTCCATAGAGATTTTTGCCCTTTCTTCTTTAGTGGTACTCCCGTTCCACTAGCTAGCTAACTAGCTTCAACTTTCTAACTAACTAAACGACTCCTTAACAATAAAAAGAGACATTCACAAAACGATGTAAAATATGCTTATTAATGAAGTGATTCCTGAAAAAAAAATCTCTTTAATTGGATTTGAAGAGAATGAATTGATGTAATGTTTATTCTTAACCTCCCTCCAGCGCTCCCTCGAAGTAGTCGGCGACATGGAAGAAGTACTAGAATGGCTGCGGGGCGTGGACTCCGCACTGCGGGCCGCTGAGCCGCCATCTTGCGAAGCCAACATAGTGCGAGCTCAACTCAAAGATCAGAGACCGTTGAGTGATGACGTGGCTGCGCAGAGAGTTAGAGTCAGGGATTTACTCAGCCAGGCTAAGAAGGTAAGCAACTATCAAATAGGTCTAGAGCAGTGGTGGCCCTGACTTACGTATCGTAGGTCGCGAGTTCGAACCCAGCCAGGCACTTTACTTTGTGTATTTTATTCCATCACCACTGCTCTCAAATCGGTGAAGGAAAACATTGTGATGAAACCGGCGTGTCCTAGAACCAAAAAATTAGAAGACATGTGACATCCACCAACACGCACTGGGCCCGCGTGGTGGATTATGGCCCACTCCCTCTCACAAAGAGGACGCCTATATCCCAGCAGTGAGAAAAGTATAGGCTGATTACTTAAATAGGTCTAAACGTCTTTGTGAAGACTCTTGTCCGGGAAGTACAGACGCCAGCACATCAAGCTACCCGAAACTGTCAAATTTTCTCAATCAACTTTGAACCTTATGCTTTAGCGATAAAGTTGAAACTCTATTAAAGAAATTTGACAGATTGTAGTAGCTTGATGTACTAGCGACTGTACTTCCATCAGACCTATTATTGCCGCCAAAAGGCGGTTTGAAGTTTGAAAGTTCTAGGCATATGAGATATTTTTTTAACTTAAACGCACCTACGAAACCTCTGGTATCGCAAAAGCACCGGTAACCACTTAACATAAGGTGGCATGTCGGCTTGTTTGCCGATCCATTCATCTTTTTGACCAGTAGTTCGGCCAACGTTAGTGGTAATACTTTAACTACGAAAATCGGCCTTACTGCTACGACATAAAGGAGCTATCCATGTCGAATTGTTACTATGGAGATTCTGTTGACTGCCGAATTTGTTTTAACCACGTTTCTTCGCCCAGGTCCTCCGTGAATGCCAGTCCTCCGAAGAAACAGCTGTCATTCGCGATCGTAGCGAGGAATTGAAGGAGATGATGGAAGAAGTGGGACATCTTAGCGCTGAACGCTTAGCAGCCTTGGAGCAGGCGTTACCGCTTGCCGAGCACTTCGCTGATACACACCATGGGTGAGTTTAGAAGATCGTATTTACACGGCTGCAATAAAAAAAAATTTTGGTTCTTTTAGAAATTTGGTCGGAATGGACGCCACGCTATCTTTAAATGTCGGACATCTAACTGTCAACCTTCGAAAAGTTGTCTTCACTAACAATATTATTTGTTTCCAGATTATCATCTTGGTTGGACGACATGGAGAAGCAGATCCAGATGCTAGCGATGCCCGCGCTCAGACCAGAACAAATCGTTCAGCAGCAAGACAAGAATGAAGTGAGTATAGATTTATGATATTGATAATAATTATGATATTTGTGATACAACACATAAAGCCACAGACACATTACTGTGTCGTGTTGTGTCGTGACTCGGGATACACCAATCAAATAAATCTGTTCAGGACTACGTCAAATTACAACGAGTTTTGATTGGCTAACACTGCGCCAGAAGGCGTCACGACACGACACAACGCAGTAGTATGAATCCGGCTTAATGCAGATATATTTTATAAAAAAATATTTCGTTAAAAAAAAGACAATTTCTCGTCTAAGAAATTGAAAATTGTTTCATTTTATTGTATTCAATAACAATTTACATTGTGTCTGAATGTTTTACAATTAAAATAATAATTAAAAATAATAAACACAGAATTTAAATAAGTTCAACACAATCTCATTACCTAACTACATTAAAATATTATGTACATCATTTTTTTATTTCATTTTTATTCGTGAGGTCAGGATACCTTCGCAATTTGAGTATACATTGTATAAAATTTTGAACACTTGAAGAAGTGAAATATGATGTCTGTATTATATGTAATAATAAAATTTTAAAGATCTAACCTAAATATTGGTATAGTCCAGACATTGAGATGTAGAAATCGTGATAGTTTCTCCTTGCAAAGCCGTCTCCTACTGAGTAAAAGAGAACTGCCCCGTTGGTCTCGTGATCGCAAGCGCGATTGCTGGACGCCCACGTCCAGCAGTCCTGGCCTTCTGGGTTCGATATGCGGGTCAGGCAGTGTTCTTGAGTTTTTCCATTAGAAGTTTCTTAGTAATAGCCCGGAGTTTGGAAGTTGGTGGTGTGATACCCGCGTACCTCGGAAAGCACGCTAAGCCATTGGTCCGGCGCCTGATCTATCTCCAGTCGTGTCGGATTGCCGTCTCATCGGACTATGAGAGTGAGGGAAGAGGGAGTGCACCTGTGTCTGTGCCCACACTTGTGCACTATAACATCTCCCGCGCCGAAGGCTAGTCTCCGTTGAGATTGGCCGCCGTGACCGAAATACGGTCTGGAAGACTTTATTTAAACGCAAAAGATAACAATTTCGTGGATTTCATTTTCAAATGTTTTTTAAACTACCTTCTTCTCTACGCAGATGCTACAACAATCCATCGCCGGCCACAAACCGCTAGTGGATAAGCTGGTCAAGACGGGAGAAGCGCTCGCCAAGCTCTGCGGAGACGACGACGCCGCCAAGGTGCAGGACATCGTGGACGCGGACTGCGAACGGTACAACGCGCTCCGGGCCGAGCTCAGGCAGAGGCAGCAGGAGCTGGAACAGGTAAGGATATTGACTGTTTTATGGTAAATGGACCGTGTGCCCGTTGGAATAACCTATCGGCAAAAATGGCAAGCTTCCACACAAAATTCCATCGCATTTAGGCGAAGCGGTTTCAAAAATATTTTTTTTGTTCTTACCTACGTTGTACAGACGCCAACACATCAAGCTACCCGAAAGTGTCAAATTTTCCCAATCAACATTGAACCTTATGCTTTAGATAAAGTCGTGAATCTATTAAAGAAATTTGACAAATTGTAGTAGCTTGGTGTGTTGGCATCTGTACATCGAACTTATGTGCAAATTTTTAAGCTACTGACCCAGCGTTTTAGGCTGCGCCGTGTCCGTAAGTGAAGTACGAGACCATATTAGGAATTAGGTCTAATTTCCTAGGTAATAAGCGATGCTGACTGCAAGGGTTAGAACGCTTTGAATATGGAATTAAGATGGCGGGACTACATAACGGTTAACAGTTTGAACTCTCATCCTCTCGTTCGCCAGTCTTCTTCCATGAGCCCCAGGCCAATAAGTCTGATTCTATGAGCCCCAGGCCAATAAGTCTGATTCCATGAGCCCCAAGTCAATACGTCTGATTCCATGAGCCCCAGGCCAATAAGTCTGATTCCATGAGCCCCAGGCCAATAAGTCTGATTCCATGAGCCCCAGGCCAATAAGTGATTCCATGAGCCCCAGGCCAATAAGTCTGATTCCATGAGGCCCAAGCCAATAATTTCAGACTTGCCCCTTATCAAACTCTATTTTATGTCACTTTCAGAACTACGTATTTGACGACAGAGATTTGTTTATAGAACCATGCTGTTTGACGACACGCTGTTCACAATTGTCATCTCTCTCCCTTAACATCAGCATTTTAATACATACAACAATCAACCATACTGTACATATATTAAGGTATGTTTTCCTTCACAGGCTCTACAAGAATCATCCCAGTTCTCGGACAAGTTGGAAGGCATGTTGCGTGCACTGTCAGGCGCGGCCGATCAACTGCATCGCGCCGAACCTGTGTCTGCGCACCCGCCTAAGATTGAGTGAGTACCTTTATAACCGACTTTAAAAAAAAAAAAAGAGGAACGTTTCTATTTTGGTTAAGTTTTATATTAAATAGCTTTGCTGGCACTGACCTCAAAAAAAATTCTAGGCCCCTAATTTGTTTCGTACCTGTTTTTGATTTCCTTTTTTGCTGGTTCATTTTGTCTATAATGTACAGACGCCAGCACATCAAGCTACCCGAAACTGTCAAATTTTTCCAATCAACTTTGAACCTTATGCTTTTGCGATAAAGTTCAAAATCTATTAAAGAAATTTGACAGATTGTAGTAGCTTGATGTGCTGGCGTCTGTACATAAAAATATTATTTCATAATTTTGAGTTAATTTCTTTTTGAATTCGATTTTTTTAATTACTTTTGATTTTTCTTGTAAACGTGTATATTCAAAAGTGCTGTTTATGTGCCTAATTGAAATAAATTACATTTAATATTGAAAATTCTGTACAAACCATATCATAACGAACTTCCCTAACACCACATTTACCTCAACAGAGACCAAATCGAAGAGAACAACACTTTAGTAGAAGACCTAGAGAAACGGCAGGAGGCCTACAACGCGGTGCAACGCGCGGCCTCTGACGTCATCAGCAAGGCCAACAAGAGCGACCCTGCTGTACGAGACATTAGGAATAAACTCGACAAACTCAACAAGTAAGTGCAAATATTTATATAAAGTCAAACAAGTATCACCTTTATTTTAATAGTAATTAAGTTGATTTCAGAGTGACTAGCACTATTGAAAAAAGTTATAAAAATGTTTGAAGTTGTAGCTTAAACTGAACTTTATGGAGTAGGATTTAAAGTTATTTTTCCATTAATTCATATTTTTCTGTCCCACTGTTGGGCAAAGGCCTCTTGTCAAAGAAGCGGTCGCTAATCATATTTTAACCAACCAACAATTTTATTTATAAAGAAGTTAAAGGACGACAACGCCAATATTGTAACTGGTTATTAGCAAACCATAGATGTGTGCCGTAATGTTGCCAGCTAGTGGTGGATGGATGCAGCATGCTTACTGGGTAGTAAGCATGTTGTATCTATCTATTGCTGGTTGGTAGCATTGGTTGGTAACATGATGTGCATACCGATTAATCACTCAAAATATTGTATTCTATTTTTATGAATCAACGTTCCTAACAAACCTCTGTGGTTTTCTGGAACGTATATTTTGTCAATAATTGTAATGTTAATAAGTTTCTTGATAATATAAATAAAAAAAAAAAAATTGAACAAACCTTTCTTTCAATAGACTATGGGACGACGTACAAAAATCATCGTCAGACCGCGCCAACTCCTTGGACTCCACACTGGAAGTGGCTCGCAAGTTCTGGCAGCAACTGAACGCGGTGATGGCGCAGCTGTCCGAGCTGGAGGACACGCTCACTGCGCAGGCGCCGCCCGCCGCACAGCCGCGCGCTATACAGGCGCAGCAGGTCGCGCTGCAGGAGATCCGACATGAGATCGATCATACCAAGCCTGAGGTTGCTACTTGTTTGTTTTTAAATGTGTTTAAATGAAACCCCATTTAAATGTGTTTAAATGAAATTTTAAATGTGTTTAAATGAAACCCCATTTAAATGAGTTTAAATGAAAATTTAAATGTGTTTAAATGAAACCCCATTTAAATGAGTTTAAATGAAATTTTAAATGTGTTTAAATGAAACCCCATTTAAATGAGTTTAAATGAAATTTTAAATGTGTTTAAATGAAACCCCATTTAAATGTGTTTAAATGAAATTTTAAATGTGTTTAAATGAAACCCCATTTACAGGATGCAAGCTTCTTGTCTATGGCATACATTAAAATTTAAGCAACAAATGAATTGTATCGTCTAAACACTGTTTAGACGGTACAACTTTTATTGTTGATTAAATTTATGGTATGCTACAGGCAAATAATTCACGCCGTGTACGTAAATCAGGCTTCAGGTTTGCTAATAAGGACTATTTTGCTGTGAGTTAAAACTGTAAATAAAATATTTTTTTATGGGTTGTATCAAGTAAAGTAGTCCTGTATTGGCTGCAGTAAGCAATGAAAAAGGTGCTGCAAAAAAAGTCCAACAATATCACATTCTTTCCTAGTTTGAAGATCCCACTTAATTCGGCTTTAAAAGTCGATAGAATTTATCTCGATAAAATGAACCTAAATGGAAAATTAAAAAGCCTCACAAAATCTCACCTTACATTTCTTCAAAAACTAACCCTTCCGTATTTCCAGGTGGAAAAAGTCCGTAAAACCGGTTCAACCCTCATGTCGCTCTGCGGAGAACCTGACAAGCCTGAGGTCAAGAAACATATGGAAGACCTGGACTCAGCCTGGGACAACATCACCGCGCTGTACGCCAGGAGGGAGGAGAACCTCATCGATGCCATGGAGAAGGCTATGGAGTTCCATGATACGTTACAGGTTAGTTTAATTGTGGTTTAATAGTGACATAATTTTTAACCAACTTCTAAAAACGACGGAGGTTTTCGTTTCTGTTGTTTTTATTTCTGATGTTCTTATTTTGGTGGATTATCCAGATGGAGAGATTGTCATCGTTAAATCTACTTATATACGACATTACGAAATATACTGATATTTAAATTTTTAATAAAATGTTGTTTGTAACACACTAATTTTATTATGAAACACAATTGCACTACTGATCGCTCTAAGTCGCACTTGAAGATCGCTTTCGATGTGTTCTCTTGTATCGCTTATTCAATACTATGTGTCTCGCGGCTCACACCGGCCTTATATAGTGCCACAGAGCTACTATATAAACATCTAGAATGTTCGAGTACATATCGGTCCCGACTGACCCGATGTCAATAGTTCTCGGAATTTCTAGGATCTTGACTCCACTAGTTCTGCTACACGATACTAGATAGCGCTAGTGGTAACTAATGTCACCATATACCAGGCATCAATTGTGGCGCGCTACACTATTATTAACCAACCGTCCCGTTTATCTAGAACCTACAAGAGTTCCTGGACTCAGCCGAAGACAAATTCTCCCGTATGGGTGCACTGGGCTCCGACATCGACGCCGTCAAGCGACAGATCGCACAGCTAGCATCCTTCAAGCAAGAGGTCGACCCGCACATGGTTAAAGTGGAGGCGCTTAATAGGTACGTATCGTTTTATAGCTGCATCTGTAGGTACCTTTTTACAGACCCCAGCACATCAAGCTACCCGAAACTGTCAAATTTACCCAATCAACTTTGAACCTTATCCTTTAGGAACAAAGTTGAAAATCTATTAAAGAAATTTGACAGATTGTAGTAGCTTGATGAGCTGGCGTCTGTACCTTTGACCTATCAAGTACTCGATAAACGTCGATTTTTGTTCGGATTTTAAAACTTTTAGTGACAAATGCGTATATTTTGGGGTTTGCATGAATATAAGTTAGAGATCAAATCTGGGCAAACGAAAGGCTGAAAAATTACGAGTTTCTTATAGAAATAAGACGTCATATCTCGCTGAGAAAAGTTCAGTTATATTAAAAATAATGTTTTCTTTTTGTTTTAATTATTAATTTGGTGATGGTCCTAGTCCTCAAATAAACAGATCTCCTCTAAACTCCTCTAGTTTTCATGTTTTATAATTAATTAATTTGATGCAATTTTTTCGCACTATTTATCCATTCCCCTTTAAGAAGTTAAAGAAATTAGTTTTATTCCTTTTATCAATTGAACGAATAGCACTCGTCTTTTATGAAAAGTAACTTTGGTCAGTTTCAATATAACGATTCGATTCGATTTTTTTTATCACATCTGAGTACGGACGCCAGCACATCAAGCCACTACAATCTGTCAAATTTCTTTAATAGATTTTCAACCTTATTGCTACAGCATAAGGTTCAAGGTTGATTGGGCAAATTTGACAGTTTCAAGTAGCTTGATGTGCTAGCGTCTGTACCTTATCTAAATCTTTTCCCTTTCTTGATACTAAGCTCAGGTTCGCACGGGCCCGTTTTTCCACTGGAATTTCAACGGAGTGCTTAGCGCAGAGAGTTGATAATCCAACGGTGTTTTTTTGACGCGCTGGGATGCGCTCTGCTGGATTGTCAACGCTCGGCTCAAGAGCTAGAGTTGAAAATCCAGCGCGCGATAAAATCCCGTCGTGATATTTTAAATTAAGAGCGCGTATACAGAAAGTGGGCAACGTCGCAAACAGCTGTCAAATATTTCCTTGTTTTGATTAATTTGTCAATATTACTGTATGAAAATAAGAAATATGGCTAACTAATGAACTAGAATATTAATAATTAATTGCAATTAAAACACTGAATTTGATGTTGTAACCGTTTTAGGTGTAAAAAAGGCATTTGTAAAGTTTCCAAATACTTTTTTTACATCTAAAACTAAATATTCGGTGTTACGATATTAATTATTGCATTTAATAATCAATATTCTAGTTCATTAGTTAGCCATATTTCTTATTTTCATACAGTAATATTGACAAATTAATCTAAACAGCGAAATATTTGACAGCTATTTGCGACGTTGCCCACTTTCTGTATAAACGCTCTTAACTTAAAAAATGCCATTCTTATGTCTTCGAGAGAACTAGCCAATACATAGACAGTTTTTACCCACTACATCACTTTTGCCACATACTAATCGTGTATTTTTCTATGCGTTCCCCGGATTGACCCGACATTGAAAAAAGGAGTCTTATGAGGCAAGGAATAACACTTAATCTTGTGTGCGCTTCTGTTTGTGTCTTGCATCGTAGTGATATTAGTCTCTTGTTTGTTGTGTGTCTATTCTGTTTTCTATATTTTCGTAAAGGTTTGAAATATCGAAAAGCTTTTGAGAAAGCCTTAAATGTGTGTTTTCGAATTGATGAAAACATAATTATGTCGATTTGAAATGCTTGTATGAAAGCCAAGTCTACACAAATAAAGATTTATTCGCATTTTCAATGTGAGAATATACATACCATACCTTCGACGAAAAAGGGAAGCTTGTTAACAGATCCTTTTTTCTACAGCGCGGTTTCTATCCCGTGTGTAGGCACAGACGTCAGTATCGTATGGATCACAATGGAATCTTGTTGATGGACACGTTTTTTCTACGGCGCGACTTATACGCCGTACCGTAAAGAAATCGTGGCCTCGGTACAGATGTTCTATGTCACGAAGTCCGTTTGGCTATGAATGTTGTCAAGCGTGCACATGCACATTGTGATCAACAGAGACTCAACAATGGGTGAAGTAAAACGGTACACATTCGCGGAAATAGCCTCATGCGACGGCAGCAAGGGGCAGCCGCTGTGGGAGCGCGCTTGTCGGGATACGTCACTACTACAATCAAAGCCGAACGGACTTCGTGAAATAGAAGCCAGAAACCTCTTTTGGTTGCGAAGTTGATGATCGCAATTTATTGTTACTAGCAGACAGGGCGGTAAACTAAAAAGAAGGACAAAAAATCCTAGACAAGAGGTGGGAAACACGGAGAGTGAAAGAGTACACGCAGACTTGGCTTAGTAGCTAATTTACTATCTTGAATCAGCGGCAAATAAATCTTCTTCTACTTCTTACTTGTCTTTCAATCTGTTTTCTGGAAGAGTGTGTTCTGTTCTGCCTTTTTCTGTTACTAACACATTTTCATATGTCTATCTCTGTCTTGTTTGCAATATGTACTGACTTATGCAAATATGGCGAGTAGATGGTGGCTCATTTATCCCAAAAAAAATAGCACCTGATAAAAAAAAAATGTTGAAAACTTTTTATGAAGCTAGTTTCAATCCTGTATCTTTTTCTTTAGTTTCTAAACTGAATGCAAATAAAATACTACCGCAATTTCAATTATCTCTTTTTTCATAGTGTACATTTATTTAGATGCCTAAAGAAAACTCAGCCGTCAACCCAAAAAAAAAACAACTAAAGCCCGCTTGACACTAAATGCGTTTAGCGCTAAACATATTTAAAACATCGTTCTTTCTGTCATCTTTCCCAAGAGGTATCGTATTAATCAGTAACTGGGTTGTGGAGGTCAGATAGGCAGACTCCGATCTTCATCTGCATCCGATCAGACTGGAAGCCGACTCCAAAATAGTTGGGAAAAGGCTAGGCAGATATTGATGTCTTTTCTGTTATCTAAAAACGATTGACAGAAATAGAACGTTCCATATTTAGCTCTAAACGTATTTAGTGATTTGTGGTGCAAGCCTTAGTTCCATTTTTAAATCAAGCCACCATCGATTCACCCGTTCATAGACAACCAGCCTAACCTTTCCACCAATTACAGGCAAGCTCAAGAGCTAACAGAGCGTACATCGTCCGAACAAGCGGCGGCCATAAAGGCACCTCTCACAGAGGTCAACTCTCGATGGTCAGCCCTCCTCAGAGGGATGGTGGAGAGACAACAGCAGCTGGAAAGGGCTCTGTTGAGGCTCGGACAGCTGCAGCACGCTTTACAGGAGCTGTTGACTTGGATACAGAATACTACGGAGACGCTGGATACATTGAGACCGGTGAGTAATTGTTTTTTTTTAAATTTATCTCAGATTTATAGTCTTTTTGTATGTATCTCAGATTTATTGTAATTTATCTCAGATTTATAGTCTTTTTGTATGTCTTTTTGTATGTATCTTTTTGTCACATTCTTTTAACTTTATCGATTAGTTTTCTTGATCAAAGATGCCGAGTTAAGCATATTTGAAATCGGGTAACATTAGAATTCGATGTGATTATTTTTACATCTTCTTTGTTATTTTTATCGCAATTAAGAAGTTTTGTAATCTCTTACTTTTGTTAGCAAATTGTCCTTATATTGCACTGTGTTGGCCCGATGCTGGCCCAGTTTTATAGCAAGGTATTGGTAATTTACTTATTCATGCATTTGGAACTTGTAACTCACAGCTAAATTGTATCAATGTTTGTACTATATTTGAATACATCCAGCCTCAAACGTGAAGTTAGGTACTTTGTTCGACAATCAGTTCTTTATATTGGAAACAGAATAACTATGGAATGTGTTGCTCGTTTTCCTTCTTCTCTGCTTTTGAACCAAAAAAAAAATGTCTTATTTCTCGATTATTTAAAAACATTTGTAAATTATCTAATGATCTGTCTTTCCTACAGGTTGCCGGCGACCCACAAATCCTAGAAGTCGAGCTCGCCAAGCTAAAGGTGCTCGTCAACGACATAGCGGCGCACCAAGCGTCGGTCGACACACTCAACGACGCCGGCGCACAGATCGTCCAGCAGGGTACGGGTATGTGGCCGCGCTTACGCTTTTGTAACACTCGATTTGTTGTCATGTTTTGATGGACGTAGTCAGGATGTAAATGTCGACTTTAAAGACATAAAGTCAAGGTTGTTTTTAGAATGGAAAGTTTTAGAATCTTGTCAGCGTTTTGTTGACTTGAAGGAACTTTTGGGATTTGAGGGAATTTCGACTTTAAAGATACGCTGTCAAGTTTGTTTTTAGAATGGGAATGTTTCCAGTTTTTACTCACATTGTGAAGTGCCAGACCTTTGAAAAAAAAATTATTAAGTAATTTCATGAAGACGGTATTGTACCTACCTAACAAGAATTGTTTTTTTTTTTGTATTTATTCCTGACTTTTGTCCATACCCGCATATCATTCACTTTGTATGCTAACGAAATATTATTATGTCCCCTAGTAGATAATCAAAAATATACTTGTAGGTTTCAGTAAATGAATGACGTTTTGTGTAATTAACAGTTTACAAATACCCCATCATCTGACTAGCCTTTTCCCAACTATGTTGGGGTCGGCTTCCAGTCTAACCGGATGCATGACAAACAACTGCATCCTTTAAATTGAAAATAACAGTTGAATAATACTTTTCGATATCAAATAACAGTTCTGTAGGTAATAATCGAATCCTGAAATAACAGTAGATAGTAATTTACAGTTCTCTAATAAATTGGATCGATTAGTTCAACACTATTTTCTCCAACTAATTAATAATATAATTGTTCTAATTGTTCTAATTCTAATACATACTACATACATGCCATTTCTAATGTGAACCTTCCCATGTGCAATATGCACTAACGCTTTCAGCTTTAAATGTTTGTGATCATCCGATATGTGTAATTATTAATACTAGAATTAATTTCCCCACCAAGTCTTTTTGCACGAAAAATTAAGAAACAAATGGTGTAATATTAAATGCACCTTAAAAGGCAAAGCAAAAGCAGATTCACTATCAGCCTATAACGTTCCCACTGCTGGGACACAGGCCTCCTCTCTGTAAGAGGGAGTGGGCCGTAATCCACCACGCGGGCCTAGAGCCGGTTGGTAGATGTCACATGTCTTCGAATTAGGCATGACTTTAGCAATATGTTAGTATAAAATTCTGTGGCTGATTAGCAGATTATTATACTATTTTCTATACCCATAAAAAAATATACTACGTTCTTTATTTTCATTGCCCAATGGGCCTGCTCTAGACTTCGATCACGCCTGATGGAAAGAGATGAATGAAGTCTACGATGAAACATAGCATGCAGTTACTAAACCATAGGACCCAACCCTTGCAAAATAAACCGACTTCTATAAAATAACCAAAGGTCTTACCCCTTCAAGACCTAACCATCGACTGCATGATCTAACCTCTTTAATCATAAACTGTAGGTACCGAGGAGGCGGGCGAGACTGCCGAGAAGTTGGCAACACTGAACAGGAAGTGGCGCGAACTGCAACAGAAGGCAAGGGACAGGCAGACTGAACTTGAAGATGCGCTTAGGGAGGCACAGAGGTAAGACTGATTCGTGTTATTGAATGTCACATATTACAGGAGCATATCTGGATTTATTTAAGAACTACGTAAAACGAACAATTTAAAAAATAGGTGGTTATTCCAATGGGGGTTTTCTGAAATGACGTTCGCTAGGTGGCAGCACTGACACGTCAGGTCCTCAGAACAATAACTAAAGCAGTTAGGTCCAGGCATCTGTCAAAGAGCCTATATTTTCTTTAGTCATGACTGAATGATGAACGAATGAATGAATCGAATGATGAACGTCATCATATATTTTATACTCATTGTCGAAATGGAAGACCTCGTGCCAACTGGTGTCGTAAATTTTCAGTCATAAACATTTATTTTATGTAAATGGAAATCAAGTCTTCCAATAAGTCTCGAAGTTAATAAGGATGTCTTTTAAGAACCGATTCTCGGGGAAATAAACCACCAATCAATTTAATTACTGACTAAACTTTGTTATGTGTATTAATACAGTAAAGAATACCTACCGTCCAGGGAACCACGTAGGTTAAATGGCGACGGTTTAAATATAGTTTCTGCCTCGCGATGATTCAAAGTGCTAAATGTATACCCTACCCTGTGTATGATATCTGTAACAATATAATTTCCCACCAGTTTCAACGCTGAGATCGGAGACCTGCTCAGCTGGTTATCAGAAGTGGACAGCGTGATCGCCGCCTCGAAGCCCGTCGGAGGCCTGCCCGAGACCGCCACCGAACAACTCGAGAGATTTATGGTAAGGGTGGCTATGTTATTTTTGGGTTCCGTTTTTTGAAACAAAAGAAAATAAGATGGCAAACATATCAGAACTTTCCTGCTTGCTTATAACTAAAATCTACACTAAAAAAAAGTTTTTATTCAACCCAATATTTATTTTTTAGGAGGTATACAACGAGATCGAAGCCAACCGCCCCAAGGTGGAAGCTGTCCTGCAACAAGGTCAAGAGTATCTCAAGAAGCAAGACAGACCTAACCCCACGTCACAGCTACATCATAATCTGAAGAACTTGAAGTCGCGATGGGATAATGTTACTGCTAGGTAAGACTATATTATTACGTTTTTATAATGTTTATATCGTTTTTTTTTTTCAAAATTAAAATATCAAAAAGTGTGTTGAATATTTTTGGCAAAAACCTAAACACTTTTTATGGGCTAATAAATAGACAATACTTTTTCTTTCCATCAGGGCATCAGACAAGAAGATAAAGCTAGAGATAGCACTGAAGGAAGCCACCGAGTTCCACGACGCTCTCCAAGCGTTCGTGGACTGGCTGACCAGCGCCGAGAAGACTCTTACATCGGCCAAACCAGTGTCAAGGGTCATGGAGACGTTGCTAAGTAAGTATTCTTTGATTTGAGGACTTTTATGTTTGTATACAGTTTTTTAAGTTTGTAAAAACAACACAGAAAATAGCATGAAATCACAGTCGATATCTATCAGGAACCCCGTAAGATTTAATCTCTTACGAAGTTAAAAAACATACATTTCGGAATGACTTATAACTTTTGTAAGTCTAATTAGATTGAAACAAACTGGCTGATCTATGGTTTCATAGTAAAATAAGGAATCCTATGATTTTATCACCAGGTTGTCAATTCTCATGTGTTGTCTCTCGGTCGCTGTCATTTTGGTCAGCCAATCACGGCAGCTTACATGATTTGAATTTGAGCAAAACTGCATGAGGCTTTCAAAAACTTTACGTAACCTTACGCTGTTTTATTTAATGTTTTATTTAAAGGAACAGCAAACAGTTACATTATAAGAACTCAAACCGTTAGTTCTCTCAAAAAAGACAAAAAAACAATAAAATCTTTACACTACCGAAACAAAAGTAACTTCTTCAAACAAACAAATAACAAAAAAAAAAATTCTCTCCACAGCCCAAATCGAAGAGC
Organism: Luperina testacea; assembly: GCA_927399505.1. Classification (NCBI taxonomy): domain Eukaryota; kingdom Metazoa; phylum Arthropoda; class Insecta; order Lepidoptera; family Noctuidae; genus Luperina; species Luperina testacea. The sequence goes on along the minus strand of OV656777.1, from coordinate 4,259,935 downwards.
ACAAATCCTTCCAAAAGGAGGTCGCAACCCACCGCGAAACAATGCTTCACCTGGACAAGAAGGGCACGCACCTGAAGTACTTCAGTCAGAAGCAGGACGTGATCCTCATCAAGAACCTGCTGGTCTCCGTACAGCATCGCTGGGAGAGAGTCGTGTCTAAGGCCGCGGAGAGGACCAGGGCGTTGGACCATGGCTTCAAAGAGGCAAAGGAGTATAATGATATGTGGTAAGTAGAATTGTGTAGTTAAACAATACCCGAATAATTAACCCTACTTAGGGCTGATTTTTATCGAATAAAAAGTATAATTTTGAATTTTTGACAGTTCGTCTATACAAAAACTGTCAGACGTCAATTTTATTCCACGAATGAAAATATCTATGGATTGAAAAATCAACCCTCAATGAGGTATACACACAAAATATACAAGAAACAAGGGTCCATTTAGCAAATTCAGCGACTCGCTCGTACCAACAAGTTTGCGGATCGTTCCCCAAAGCTGAAGTGTTCAATTGAATCTTCAGAAGGAACTCTTCCAATGCCGTGTCCCAAGTTTCGTGATCTACAACTCGTAGGCTGTCTAGATACTTGAATGGTAGAACTATTGCGTCTCAACTATATAATGACAGATTTCTAGTGCTCTTGCCAAAATGCAAAGCTAAATATTAGCATTACGGTTACGTACCCAAAGGGTACCAACGGAATTCTATTATTTATTTATTCCCCTTACTAATAAACGTTGTATAGCATATGTATAGTTACACAACGCTTTGTCTTCTTTTTTCAAAAGTTAAATTACTGACGACTGAAAGAGAGAAATCGGTGTGTAACTATTCATCTGATATAATACGTTTGCTAGTAAGAGGGTGGCGTAAGTATACGTAAATTTTTTGATATCCACTCTTCTATTCACCAGTCTATCTCATTTACAAGAATAGAATACTCTTTATTATGTACACCATATTAATAACAAGGTCCGTTCTATTACGGGTTAGAGCCATATTTTTTCCTGTGCGATAATGGTGGAGCTATAAAAGACTAAAAGTACCATCCCTTTTTCTCAACACTGCATTTGCGGATTTAACGCTTTCGTATATCCCTTTAATAAACGACTATCTTGAGATAGATCACAGTTACTCATTGCAATTAAAAATAAAATGAAAACGGGTGAATACCTATTTATTTTTTATTTGAAATGCGTTTGTTCTTGACTCTAGTCTAGGTCAGAGGTGACAGAGACAAAGTCTACGATGGAGTGACAAGAACATTTATTATATTATAACATTTATTCATTCTCCTGTTTATCACACGCAAGAACATTCATCTATACTTGCCTTTTGTACTCAGTGTATATTTGCCTTCCTAGGAACAATCTGATGAACTGGCTGAACGACACCGAGGAACAACTAGACGTGCTCAACTCTGAGACTACTGTCAACGACCCAGAAAAGATCAAACAGAGGTAAGAATGTCAATAATTTCGATACAAGGCATTTTTATCCTTTACCTCTTCCCCCTCCCCCCCTCCCCCCTCCCCCCTCCCCCCCTCCCCCCTTTCCTCTTCCCTTCTTTTTTTCTTCTTCTTTCTTTTCCTCTTCTTCTCTTCTCTTTTTCTCTTTTCTTCTTCCTTTATCTCTTTTTTTCTTTCCTTTGGTAGCAGTAGGTATAATGTTTATATTCCAAGAAACAACTTTTCTCCTCTTTTAATAATGTTGCCTTTTGTAATATCGGTCACATGACTAACATGCAAGTGAAAAAATTTATTCACATCATTTGTTAGACAGGTGTGCAACGATTTCTTTTAGTATTTTTTTTTTGCAGTAGTTTGTAAACGAGCGCACGACATTTATTGTAGTTTAAACCTTATATTAATGACATAAGTCACATTATGACGCGCGCTTGTGTATTGCACCCATTATATGACATCGACACACATGCAGCATTTGATGATATAATTATACACTCCAAAGTGACATTAATTATGTAAATGTGCCCTGGCGGCTGTTATGCTCACACAAATGTCTCGCTGACGGTGGCGTGTGTGTTGGATCATTTAGCTCCCTTCAAAATGGTTGAGCTGAATGGTGCTGATCTATGCGTCATGTAGCATCACTTAGCTGCCTCGGCTTATTTTTATAATTATTTAAATTTTGAATTGTTGTTTTCTTACTATTTACTGTACTCTGGACGCTTTTAACGCGTACGTCTTTTTTACATCGTTCTCACATATACACAATTACAAATTCAACATTAATGATGTAACTAATATTGTTGTAAAAATATAATTTAAAAGAGCGTCCATGAAGTTTCTTGCTCGTTCTTCTCCATAGGTACCTACGCTTTGGAATGGGCAACTAGCTTCATATTTTCTGACTGACCGACTTTTTGACAATTCAAAAGTGCCTGTAAATTGTTTAATTGAAATAAATGCTTTGAATTTAAGTAAAATAACGTCACAAACTCCATGGGGTAAAATCGTCGTACGTCCACCAATAATTGTATTTTCACCTACAGATTAACAAAACACCGCGAGTTCCAAAAGGCTCTAGCTGCTAAACAGCCGGTGTACGACCAGACGATGAAGACCGGCAAGCAGTTGAAGGACAAGGCGCCTAAGGGAGACGAGAACACCCTGAAAACCATGATGGCGGACATGAAGACTAAATGGACCACTGTTTGCTCGAAGGCTGTTGACAGGTAACTAGCTGATTGATATTAAGGGTGGTGTACAAATGGGCAATATGGTATTGAATCAAAAGTATCGACCATTGGTCAGACGCCAGCACATCAAGCTACCCGAAACTGTCACATTTTCAACTTTGAACCTTATGCTTCAGCGATAAAGTTGAAAATCTATTAAAGAAATTTGACAGATTGCAGTAGCTTGATGTGCTGGCGTCTGTACTTAGGTAGCATTTAAAAACCTGCTAGGCTACAATATCGGTATCTCAGTACCCACTGGATTTTTACCAATCTGTTATGAGCAAATTTTCATAATAAAAAAAAATCTCATAGTACCTGTTTGTGAATGTTGTGATTTCTTTAGTCTTCGTCGTATAGTATTTAGTTAGAGAACTGCTTTTAAATTATGCCTTTTATCCTCCATAATCAAAAGCACATTTTAAAATCAGATTCCTGCGTCATGGTTTGCTAGATTTTGCTAATATTCAAGTAGACACTTTTACTGCAGACAAAATTTTAAATTGCCACTAACGTTCTTGTTTATTTGGTTTTATCAAACCTAAAACTTCGTCTGGCTGGCCAGTGTTATTTTTTTGTAAATTGCCAAAAACCAATTTTACTAATATCAATGTTCGTTCCAGACAACGCAAGTTAGAAGAAGCTCTCCTATATTCAGGACAGTTCAAGGACGCCATGTCAGCGCTCCTCGACTGGCTGAAGAAGCAACAGAAGGCATTAGCGGGAGACGCGCCAGTACATGGCGACCTGGATACTGTGATGGCGCTTATTGAACAACATAAGGTGGGGAAAATACCTATTTACGGTTTTTAAATGGTTTTTAGACTTTTGCGCGAAACTGAACGACTGCTGTCTTGTCTTTTTTTTTTTTTTTTTTAGTATGGGAAGTCATCAAATGACGTCCCGCTCTGGGTGGAGCGGAAGGGAGTGTCAGACTCTTACTGACTAAAACCCACCCGTGTTCCTTCCTTAGCCCTTTATGTTCCGGGCCAGCGGTAACCCTTGCGGACAATCCCGCTGACCCGGCAACCGGTGTCTTGCCTGGGACGGACAATCTGAGAGTTATTTCGAGTTTTCGTGCGTGTAAGATTTGTGTCTTTAAACGTACCCACAATAGTCATACAGATGTATGAGGAATAGGATGTAAAATTCACCCATCCTCCATAGAAAAAGGAGGATGCTCCGACCAAACATGGGTTGTGTCTGGGGGGCTACACTGCCCGACGATTGCTGTCGTGATGTTGTATATATGCATATATGTTAGTCGCGCGGAAAACTCTGCTTGCGCGATGCAGGATTTTGCGTGACGTCAGTGCGATGTGTAGTTCGCATGTGGCGTTGTAGATGCCGCCACTGACACATGTATCCAATAATTTATTTTTTAACCACGCAGTCTTTTAAAATAGTTCTTACTGTTGCTCTGAAACCCATAAAAAAACAAGACTTCGTTGTCAGTTGTCGTTATTTTTTTCACAGCCTAATAATTGGATTGAATCTAATCTGAAAACTCTTTTGTTTTAGCAATTCGAGGAGGATCTTCACTCGCGTGAACAACAAATGAAATCAGTCATGAAGACTGGCAAAGACCTGGAAGCGACGGTTTGTACCAAACTATTTCATACTATAACCTACTTTAAACAAAGTCGAATTTAAATCGACAAATTACTGTAAAAGCCGTTCTTTTGTTTGAATTCGATGTACGATATTAAATTCAATCTACGGAAACTTAAGGTTCAAATTTGCCAAGCCTTAAAAACTCCAGCAAAGTTCTCTTCCGTAGCAACTAAGTAAAGAGTCGGCTGTGCAGTTTTAACTCTTAAAGGTCATGCAATAAGGTTAACATTTGCTCGCAGGTACCTCGTGAAGACGCGGCTAGCATTCGCCAACAATGCAGTGAGCTGAAGACCGCTTGGGAGTCTGTTCAGACTCTCAGTGAGAAGAAGGCTACCAAGCTTGAGGCCGCACTCAAAGAGGTAAGATTAAGAACTGGGAATATGTGTATTAGAAATATGAAAAGATAAATAAAATAAATATGGAAGATAAATAAAGAAAAAACTGTAGAAAAAAGTGAAATATTTTGCTCAGCACTTTTAGGAAGCCCTAAAAGTGCTGAGCAAAATATTTCACGCGTTTAAGAAACGTGCGTCGACGGCGCGCTTTTATCCTTCAGAAGGTCTATAGGGTGCGTCTGACTCGCGTGCGCTGCGCTACAAACGCGCGTTAACGGCGCGTTTAAAAAACGTGGTGTGCACAGGCCCTTACCGTTACAAGGATTTAAAAAATGGATCAGCTAGCCAACAAGTATCGTGAGATAAATGTGTATTTTAAAACGTCAGCCATTTTAATTTAATTTAGTGTCTAATAAATGCTCACACTTGCTCGGGTGGACATGATTCGGCACAGCCGGGCGGCAAATTCGAACTATGTAACAAGACAAGATGTACGCAAGATAAAAAAAAATGGATGTCACGTGATCAACTTTGTATCAACGCAAACGTGACGCTTTTCGGGATTTGGTCCCAGTATGTTTTCTGTTTGCATTGATGTCAGCTATCCGTTTATATAGGTTACAGGCGTGGTCGCCATTTTGAAAAAAAAAAAAACAAAATGGCAGGCAGGTAGGTATGCCAGGCTCCCTATAAAAATCTTCAATCCCCTTTGCCACCCGGCTGTACCGAATCATGCCGCACAAGTGTGTAACACGTCTAAAAGGTATTTTATAAATAGAAAGGCGATTTTTTTTTCATTACAGACTCAACACACGGATCATCGATTTTTTTCACATAAGCTGCATCTAAAAATACTTTAGCCAAGCTAAACCTAATTTTTCTCCCCTCAGGCTGAAAAACTCCACCGCTCCGTGAACATGCTCCTCGAATGGCTTTCGGACGCCGAAACCAAGCTCCGTTTCTCAGGACAACTGCCCGAAGGCGACCAGGAAACGCAAACACAAATTCGAGAGCACGAACGATTCGTTCGAGAACTTAATGAGAAACAGAAAGACAAGGACGACACTATAACGCTTGCTCACTCTATCTTGAGTAAGGCGCATCCTGATGCTGTGACTGTGATTAAACACTGGATAACAATTATACAGAGTCGTTGGGATGAGGTAAGATTATTTTTTTTAATGCAGTTTTATGGAGCAGTGGTGACCCAGTGGTTGTAGGTGGTGGTTTCGAACCATAGATATCCGAGAGATATGCCTTCACTCTTATATTTGTTCGAGTTCAAATGCCGCAAACAAAAGAAATAGATACGGCCCACATGATTCTTTTTTGACACACGCAAGAAAGTAGGCGTAACACATTTGTGCTATCTTATTGTACACATGCTCAAAAGGGCCCGCCCCTTTTGGGCATGTGTACAATAATCAGCTTATAATGTTCCCACTGCTGGGACACCGGCCTCCTCACGCTGAGAGGGAGTGGGCCGCAATCCACCACGCGGACCCAGTATGGGTTGGCAGATGCCAGATGTCTTCGAATTTTTGGTTCTAGGACATGCCGGTTTCCTCACGATGTTTTCCCTCACCGTTTTGAGAGCAGTGGTGATGAAATAATTTACATAAAGTAAATCGCCTGTCTGGGTTCGAACCTACTTCACGCTAAAACTGAATCTTGATAAAAAAATATGAACAAAGTAGCTAGTAGCAATTTTTTGTGTTTCGTCGTTATCTAATTCATTAGTATTACGCCTATTTTATGCAAACATAGTAACTAATAAATTATAGCTACAGCTGTAAGTATGGAATACCCAATTCTTGCAAAAGATAAGTAGATATAAAATAGATACACTATCTCTTTCCCACGTGAGTGATTTGCATCTAGTTGATTGCGCTTTCAAAACAAAACGAGCGTCAGCCAATAATTTATCGATATTTAGAGATAGTGCCTACTATAGATAAAAATGATTACCGATTTCATTTGAAAATAAAACACATGACTTAATATTTTGATCATTAGTTATATAATGCCGCTGCAGTGTCACAGTGGGAATATTGCGGAAATTAACAACAATTTTATGTTTTTTTCAAAAGAGTTTTTGTTTGGTTATAGTTGGAATGTTTTGTGTTTAAATGAGTAGAGATAAAAGACAGTTGGTTGCAACTATGTTGCCCGTGATACAGATATTTAGGAAAGTTACTCCAGGACAGGTAAAATTTAAATATTTTTGTTTTCTGTGATATTCGATCAAGGTTACTGAATCAATCAATCAATCGATTGAAGTCTATGATGCAAGAGACATATATGTGCATGAATTCCGCAAGAATTATACATAAATGTAAAAAAAAATATTCCGATCACGATACGCATAAGCTTATAGAGATTCGTGTATTATTTACTGAAGGCCGGAATCAATCATTGATACGTATAATATATGTATTATTCGAGTATAAAGTTTTTCAAAATCTTCGTACCTATTATTATTATGTTTATAGACAAAAATATTTTAAAATTCGTGGTAGATTTACGGAATCACTTTTAATTTATTTATTTACTTTTATATGCACCGCATGTATGGGTTTATGTAGTTTGTGCCAATTCCCAAAAGAAAAAGTCGTGTATGTGCGTATGTTTGATTCTTATAATTCGTTGACGCAGGTATGGCAATGGGCGATGCAGCGTGGCACCAAACTGGACACGCACATGCAGAGCCTGAAGGACCTCGATTTAGTACTCGAAGAGTTGCTACAATGGCTCACCGGCTTGGAGAACACGCTGCTTTGTAAGTCACTGATATTTTATTTATTTATTATTATTTATATATTTATTATTATTTATTTATTAATTATTATTTATTCATTATTATTTATTTATTTATTAAAATCTCCCTACCACTATCATTACAGATGTATACCTAATGCGATAGCGTGGTCTTAAAATTAACTTAAGAACTTACAATTTAAACCTATAATTTATGCTATTTATTATACTTCTCCTTTTACTATAATATTTCGAAATGTAATTTAGCCAGTCTCCTTGGTGTAGTGGTCGCAAGGGTGACTCCTGAGTGCGGGGTCGTTGGTTGAGCAAGGTACAGTTCGTGCCACGTAAGAAGAGACTTGACCCCGCCTCCCCGCCTCTTTCCGCCGCCCCGATGACGCCCGGTCCCCGTCCCGCACCGGGCGTCATCGGGGCGGCCTCGGGCGGCGGAAAGAGGTGGGGGTGGCGGGGTCAAGTCACTTCTTACGTGGCACAAACTGTACAACACGACTCAAACTTTCTGGCGGCTCTGAAGTGCCCTACTCGCTGCGACTCCCCCCTCACCCCCGCTGACACGTGATTTTTTTACTGTGCAGTGATTTGTCTCATGTTCCGAGCCGCCACAAAGTTTGAATCGAGCTGTATTAAGTCGTTTTTCGATTAGGAACTTGTCAGTAACAGCGGGCAGTCAGGATTGCCCTCCCCGGCTTGCCATCTAATATCTTAGCTGGAGAAATGTGGGTGTACTTTACACCTCTTCCTAACTCGTTCAGGAATAGCAACAAGCGTGGTGTTATGTTATGAGCGCTGGCTGAGTTATTTCAAATCCCAAAAGTTTACTACTTTTCGTCAGAAGAACATCAACTGTTTAAAAAATGACATATTCACTAAAAAGGAGAACATTACTTACTTAAATATTTTACTCTCCTTTAGCGCTTGAATCGGAACCACTGCCAGAATCTATCGAGCTACTGGAAGGTCTCATTGAGGACCACAAGGAGCTGATGGAACATACTCAGAAGAGACAGAACGAGGTCGACCGCGTCTGTAAGGCGTACCAGGTGAGAAACAGGATCATTTTTCTCTATACAAATAATTAAGCTGAAGAGTTTGTTTGTTGGTTTGTTTGAACGCGATCTCTGAAACTACCAGTCAGATGTGAAAAAATATTGTTGCATTTGATAGCCCAATTCTTGAGGAAGGCTATAGGCTATTTAACATTACGCTAGCACCCTTAGGTGCCGAGCCAAAGTCAAAGTTAAAGATGAATCAGATTCATAATTCATTCCGAATAATCATTTGAATTTTTACTTGGTAGATACTTGATTTGTTTTTTTTTTCTTGATGAGGAAACGATTTTGAGGATTATTCTGTGAATAGGGTTCGATCCCCACAACATGTGTGATAAATGATAATACCTGAAATATATATCTGTGTAGTCTTCAGTAATGTCTCTCCTCCTCCCCTTAATTCACCCAAATATCGTCTTTAAAAGATCGCTCCTAGCGATAAGACCGCCCATTGTGTCACCCCTTGTATTCTACATTTTGATCTGTCATTTTTATGGTCTATCTACATAATAAAGAATATTCTATATATCTGTAGATATATTACAGTTACGGAATCTCATTCATTTACTAAAAGCAACATCAAGTATCTTATCAACAACAATGACAATAAACAACCTAGTCATTTTAATCAAATTTTATGTAGAAAATCTTATACTACGTTTTATATACAGGTCAAGTCAAGTCAAAGCCAAGGTCGTGAAAGCACACCAAGGAAGGTTTCAGCGAAGAGTGCCACCAAAGGAGCACCTGGGTATGTCATGGAAATATATATTTATCTATTACATGTTTCGTAATACCCTCTTTTGTGTTGTTCACGTTTGTAATTCATTCTTTTCATTGGCCTAAGAAATATTTGTTTAGTAAAAAGCTTCAGTGTTGTCCTTTATAATTTTTAGTCCCAATTTTTATTATTTTTACTTTTAAATGTTTTGTGTTCATTTCCATACCTTTATTTTATGTTTTTCGTTTTGTCTTCCCTCCTTTCACGAATCATGCACGTCGACACCTCGCCGCCATCTTATGACGCCATTGCATGGTCTTGCCTGCTTGCAATGTGTGTTGCCATCACAAAAATATAGCCGCGGTTCCCAGCACGATCTCAACAGGGAAAGATCAGCCTCGCCTGATTATTATGGATCTAGGCGTTTCAGGTGTGTTTTATTTTCATTCATAAAATCGATGGATAACTAACTATAAGTTGTTTATTTTTTGGTGGAGTATTTTTACTATGTTTAACTGATGACAAATGAAAAAAATACTGGTCGTATTCTAAGCATTTATAATTATTTGAAATTAATAATGATGTATGTACAGACGCCAGCACATCAAGTTACTACAATCTGTCAAATTTCTTTAATAGATTTTCAGCTTTATCGCTAAAGCATAAGATTCAAAGTTGATTGGGAAAATTTGACAGTTTCGGGTAGCTTGATGTGCTGGTGTCTGTACCAGACTTTTCCATAACAAATTGTTTTGAAATGCCCATCGAAGGTGAATGCTTCAGTTACTAAAATTTTCAAACATGGTAAAAAAACTCAAAAGAAATCTAATTGTCTCATAATGAACCTACTTTATATAAACGTGGCAACACAACCAACCGATTCTAGAACATGGTGAAGAGGTTTAAAAATTAACAGTAAAAAGATTTTTTTTCGGTCGTTTATACGAAGTAGGTTTAACGACGGTTACTTACTTTCATGTGCTTTAAATGTTTGTCATTTCTGTAACTGTAGGTGCGTTGTCAGAGGCTTATATCTAGTAGATTAAAATAAAATATTGATACGGAGCAGTGGTGGCCCTGTCATGGGTTCGAACCCAGACAGACTCTCTACTTTGTTTAAATAATTTCATCACCTCTGCTCTCATAACGGTAAAGGAAAGCATCGTGAGGAAACCGGCATATCCTAGAAACAAAATTCGAAGACATAGAGTAGAATAGAATATAATACTCTTCATTATGTACACTATATAACCACACACACACATGTCACCACACAAACACACACACATGTCACCACACAAACACACACACACACACATATGTCATCTACCAACCCGCACTGGGCCTGCATGGTAGATTACAGCCCTCTCCCTCTGGAATAGAGGCCTGTATCTCAGCAGTGGGACCATTATAAGCTGACCATGAAAAATAAAAGAATCAGAATTATTCCATGAAATGAATCGAACTACAATAATAAACAATCGTTAGGTTCTGATTGAAGGATCTAATTAAGACTGAAGGAGACCAAGATACGTACAAATAACGGGTGTATATCCCAAAAACAATGTTATTGCTATTTAACTTAGATCTCAGATCGTTTAGCCCATTTTTTCTGACAACGCACCCTACAATTGCTTCGTCCCGCTCTAACACATGTAAACGTTGCTTTCCGTCCCGTTCTGCTCACGCTTCAACACGGGCAGGTCCAGGATTCACACTCGAAGTAGAAGAGGAAGGTTTGAGCGTCTATTCTTTTTTTAAGTGTGTGTAGATTAGTGCCTGTAGTTTTTTTAGGGCCAATTTTTCAATTGTCGAATAACTTTTATAAATGGAACAAATATGGCGGTTTGACAGCTTTTGTATAAAGTCCTTTCTCAGTTATTTTATATATTATGAAAGTGCCAACCCAACATCAACCTTATTGTGACGAGAATAAAGATCACTGTGATTTTGCCAGTGCACAGTGATGCAAAATCGGAGGTAAATTAAAGTGTGAAGGGCTGTCGAAAATATGCCAAAAAACCATATTTATTCTTAAGATAAAAGTTAACTGGCCATTTCAAAATCAGCCCTTAGAAGAACGTAGTTTTGTGTTTTTAGCATGTATGTTTTTATTGGGGTTAAATTTCGTAGCTGGCCAGATATAATCGCCTGAAAAGTTAAATACAAAATTCGAAGATAATCAAGCGGCATATCTATTATATTGATATTTCGATTTCGTACACCACTATTTAAACAGGGTGGCAAACTGCAACCAAGAATTCAGTACAATCATGATTCTAGACTCTCTGACGTAGAACTTATTAGTCGATTATCGAAAGAAAATCAGCTGTTTTATATATAATTGCAATACCTACGCGGTCAAAATGAATGGGACAGACATTTTTTAGAGTTCCGTACCTCAAAAGGAAAAAACGGAACCCTTATAGGATCACTTTGTTGCCCGTCTGTCTGTGTCTGTCAAGACCCTTTATCTCCGGAACGCGTGGAGGTATCGAGTTGAAATTAAAACCATATACTCAGGTCTACAGTCCCCTGAGGCTGTGAAAAAATCAAACTTCTAAATTAACGTAAAACAAAGATACGGCTGTTTATGCCGCAAAAATGTATATTTCGACACTCTCAAGGGAATCAAAATTTATAGGGTACTTCCCGTTAACCTAGAATCACGAAATTTGGCAAGAAGCAATGTCATGTAGCACAAGTAAGGAAAATATCCGAAAACCGTTTTGTAGTTACAAACCTACAAATTTATACGGAACCCTCGGTGCGCGAGTCCTGACTTGCACTTGACCGGTTTTTTTTTTAATAACTAAAATTTTAACGCACGTGGGTTCAGAATCATGTACCTACTGAATCCATGGAAACAGATTGTGGGTCGATGTTCCCGCCACCATGTATTTTAATCAAATATCGAAATATGCCATAAAAGTAAAGAATTATCCTACAATTATTTCAATGAACATATTTTGGTCCCAGAATAGAAACACCAAAAAAAATTACTATGACGTTAAACATTTTACTTGCTTGGAATGTCAAATAATCTATTGTTTCTTACTTGCATCCTTGGAATGCAGTCGTTGTGGATTTTGTTTTAGGTAAACAATGGTATATTTATGTAGTTAAATATTTGTGAACTGTATGAAAGGTGTATCAATGGCTAAACCTATGCAATTTTGAACTCTAACAACAAGCAATAAACTCGCAATTATTTACTGGGTTTGGCACTTGATACTCTTTATAACTGTAGTATGCATGAGTAGTGTATAGTATAAAATTAGATTTTATCTTTACTTTATGTGAGCAAAAATTTGAATATCACTTCAGTTTGCGAAAATAAAAATTCACAAGTCCAGTTTTACATTGCAATAAATATTATACATATAGTATATTTCATTACAAGTGCGGAAAGGTTGTCATTGCAAAGAGTTCCGACAAATGTCTACCCGAGCCGAGGCGCAGCCGAAGGCGAGGGTTGACAGTCGGAACAAGTTGCAATGACGGTTTCGCACGTGTACTGAACGACTATTTTTAATACAGTTGCGAAAAAATGAAGCAATTTAATAAAGAAACTTTCTGAAAAATGGCGCCAACCGTAGAATATAAGCAGCGATTTTTTTTCTTCACCCATTCTGGTAGGCAAAGGGAACTATGCCCATACAGCCAAGTCTTCAGTAGAATTTTTTTATTGATATGAAATGAAAATGAAATTTAATGAGATGAAATGAAATGAAACCTAACCTAACTCATTCAATCAAATCATTAAATCTGATATTGAAACAAATTAGTAGATTTTTTTTAGAAATATGTATACGTATTTGCATGAATCATAAAAACTTCTATGAATTTTTTTAGTAAAAACTTCATGGTTGGTTTTTCTTTTTAATAGACATTATTTTGACAGTTGGGAAAGATTACGCACGAGTTCGGGAAAGGTAAAAAAAAAAGCACGAGTATGTAATAGCCCACTTCCCGAACGCTATACGTCCCTGCAATACGCCACTTTTTGAGCAACTGTATTAAAAAATCTTTACTCAATTCTCTACTTGAGTAAAGGTTTATTTATATATTTTAAAAAAGCATGACCTAGGGTTGTCAATCACAATGCACTAACCAGACTAAATGTAAACGCTAACCAAATAGGTAAACAAAAACTAAAAACCTATCAATCGAAAACGAACTCTGTCTGTTAATTAATACGACACAATTTCCAAAAACCAAAAATCTATCTACGCACTTCTCTAAACTAGTCAAACAAAAACGCACTTTACCGCTTAAAACACACGATTCACTTTACTTATTCCGCACTAACTAACAGGGTTGTCAAAAGGTAACTAACCTCACGCGAGCCATGGAGGTTAACTACACGCAGTGGTATATCATCTACTAACGGTTTGGTTTCCTTGTTTTCTTGTGATTATAATGTTGCGTGTGCTTTAGTCGCGTGAGTCCTGGTCGAGAGACACCTGACCGCAACCTACCACACTACGGCCCGCGGTTCCTCGCTAAGACAAGGTAAGGCATCGATTCTACAGGAATACGTCAACCCGGAAAGTTTAAAAACGGAACGCAGCAATAGTGAGGATCATCTCGTGGTATCGCTCTATAAAAATATTTTATATTATAGAGAGCCTATTTTATATTATAATATATAAAAAAGATACGAGTATGTTCTACATATATATTGTAATATATAATAAAAAAAGATATGTTTTTAACCGTTAACGAATTTTTTTTCGGCCCATCATTGTGACATTCCCGAAAATATATATTTCGGCCGAAAACCGAAAACGCAATTCTGTCGGACTTTACTATCAACTAGTGTTGTCACAAATTGAAATGAACAGAAATAAAATATTTTTATTCAATTTTCGATTTTCAAAACTCAATGTTGCCAATTTTTTTTAACTTATATGTAGAAAAGTATGTTATTATTTTAGTCGCCTACTTATTCAAGCTTCAATAGATAATTCCTGATAATAAGATTGAATTAAAAACTTAAAACCGTTGTTGCTACCAACATTGATCTACATAAAATACAATGATCGCTAAATGGGTTTATCAACATCAATTTTTATGCATCATGTCAGTCATTGGTAGAGGGAGTTTTTTTTTTAATTATGCTTTTGTTTTTATGCCAAAATGTTTTTATTTTTATTGTGTTTTGTGTGTGGCAGCCCTGTATTTATTTTATTATTTGCTTAGGATTTTGATTCAGCATGGCTAGTATTTAGTATAATGTCAACTGTATATTTAGATAGAAGATTTTTAGCTATCACAGATTTATAATCATAACATTTCCATATTTACTCACTGTACAAATTACATTTATTCAATATATTCTCAAGTTTTATTTGCATTCAAAATCACAAAATTTGTCCAGCTTAATATCCTATTCTAAATAACTGCCTCTTTTTAATCCCCAATAAACTGTCAATCAGATTTAATACTTTTCAAAATAAGAAGAATTAAGAAACCAGTACAAAAAAAAAAACAAATTCCTTATTTTCTACCTCCTCGTTGCGAAACTCATTTCACCTTTCATTTCCTAGCAGCAAGGGGGCAGAACCCGAATTCAGATCGCCCCGCGTCAAACAACTGTGGGACAAATGGCGTACCGTGTGGCTACTCGCGTGGGAGAGACAGAGGAGGCTGCACGAACGTCTGGTACATCTGAAGGAGCTGCAGAGAGTGTCCAACTTCAGTTGGGACGACTGGAGAAAGAGGGTGAGTTTTATATTGTTTTAAGAGCATAATAAATGGATGTCATTAAACTTTCAATGTTGGTGATTATCGTTTGTAGATAGGTATAATGTATGACGTTAAGTATTACTTTTAAATCTATAACCACCGATCACCACTCATCATCACCGATCTGTAGCCTCCGCCTTTGTACCTTTTTGTGCGAAAAGTTTAAATAAATAAAGAGTAAGGACCATGTTCATAATTATAAATAAATTAAGTGGTTGGTATGTCATAAGCTAATCAAAAAGAAGACATTTAATTAAACAAATAAATGCATTGAAACAAGCTATTTTCACAACTTGTGCAACACTTTTTGTTTATTGTAATATTTTCGATAGATATCGTATAATGCATTTAAACAAGCTATTTTCACAAATTGTGCAAAGCTTTTTGTGTATTGTAATATTTTCGATAGATATCATATTATTTGACGTATGGTCTACATAATGGGGGTTTTCGTGAAAATTTACGACACCAGTTGGCACCACTTTGACAAGAGGTCATTCGATTCATTCATTCGTTCATCATTCGATTCATTCATTCGTTCATCATTCAGTCATGACTAAAGAAAATATAGGCTCTTTGACAGATGCCTGGACCTGACGTGTCAGTGCTGCCACCTAGCGAACGTCATTTCAGAAAACCCTTATTTAAAAACGTTCAAAATTTAGTAGCAATCTCGTGTCAGCGACAATCAATATCAAAAACTTGCCAAAAATGTAGGGAAATTAGAGGTATTTTTGATAGGTTGAGACAGATCAGACTGTGAACGTTCTTATAATTACGTGAATTGCCCCTCAGAACTCCGTAATTATCTTCTCTATTAGGTGCAGCGCAGACGGCACACTTTTTGTGCGATCGAGTCTGCGGCGCACAAAAAGTGTGCATGGCGCGCAAAAAGTCCGTCGCGGATTTTTCACAGACTCAACGCACACGCACGACGCACATCTTCGATCATTCTGTCGGTTTCTTTTTAAATGTCTATCATGATATTCTGCCTTAGAAGTATCATAATTGCTGGTCTGTATTGTATTTCTTGAATTAACATCGTTACATCGACCTCTGGTGCCATGATAATAGATCGCGTGCATTACGTCCACCCCTAGCAAATGCAGATTGCCGACTAAAGTGTGCGCCGTCTGCGTTAGCGCGTGTTGAAGCAAACGTTCAATTTTTTTCACACACTTTTTGTGCGGAGCGGCGCGGTCCGGCGCGGTGCGGTCTGCCCGAATTACACGGATTTTTTGTGCGCCAGACTTTTTGCGCGTCGTGTGCGTTACTGCATATAATTGCATAGGTTCTATTTTCACAGACTAAAAAGTGCGTCACGCATAGTCTCGTCTGCGCTGCACCTTATTAGGTAAATTATTTTCGCCTTGATATGAATTATAATTCTTTCTATATTGTCCTTAGTTCCTGAAGTTCATGAACCACAAGAAGTCTCGTCTGACGGACCTGTTCCGAAAGATGGACAAGGACAACAATGGACTCATCGCACGACACGAATTCATCGACGGAATTATCAACACCAGTGAGTATCAGAAACCATATTATAAAATATTGTGTTTTAAAACAAATGCCTACCTAGCCTGAACTTAGACTACCGTAGGCTTTATGTACGTATACCAAAGCCGAAGGATCAGTTTTGAGGCCCGTATTAACACCGAACAGAAGAAAGTGAAAAAAAGGAGAGTAGGTAAGGGCTTTACCCGCAGTCAGAAAATACTGGCAATGACAGGAACCTTTGTAAACCTGTGTGACATCTCGTGTGTTTATTTACCACTGGATGAGTTTTTATACAGAAATGCTCTGCGGCAGCTGGGCTAACATTTACACTCTAAGGCTGGAAATACTGTTACGCCGACGTCTGTCGCTGACGTCAATCGCGTACCGCGTACCGTCAGTGTTAAGCCACCGGCACATTACTGTGTCGTGTTGTGTCGTGACTCGGGATACACCAATCATACTAATCTGTTCAAGACTACGTCAAATCACAACGAGTCTTGATTGGCTAGCACTGTGTCAGAAAGCGTCACGACACAACACAACACAGTAATGTGAATCCGGCTTTACACTATACACGTCCATTTATCGTTAACGTCTCGGTACGCGTGACCGACGGTACCCGACCGACGTCAGCGTATGACGAACTCAGGCCTAAAGGTTACCGGTTACCGCCATCTTCGTACATGTTACTATCTCTAAAGTTTACAAATTGAAACATGTACACACAGCTACATGTCAAATTATTTTCCCAGTCTTAGCTGTCCTCGCAAGGTATAAGTTTTTCGTACAATCAGAAGTCAGCTTATACTGTTTATGTATAGCTTGATATGTAGCCGTGCGTACAAGTTACCCAGTTTATGGTCTACAGATAAATAACATCATCCTACAGAAAAAAAAAACTTTAAATTAACCTTTCAATAGATACATACTAAATCTTTTTCCCCCCTACAGAATTCGACACGTCTCGCTTGGAGATGGGTGCTGTCGCCGATCTGTTTGACAGGAACGGCGGCGGTCTCATTGACTGGGAGGAGTTCATCGCCGCACTCAGACCTGACTGGGTAAGCTAAACATATAATATACCTACTTAATTATAGAGAGCACTAGAGATCTAGCAATAGATCCCGATATACGTATTATGCGTGCCACGAAAGATGAGACTTGACCCCGCCTCCCCCGCTCTTTTCGCCGCCCCTATGACGTCCGGTGCCGTCCCGCACTCAGACCTCATACCGGTAAAGATACCTAAAATCGTGTACTGCGCAAGTCAAACCACGTGGTGTGTCAAGTCTCATCTTTCGTGGCACGCATTGTAAGCAACAGCTGCTATAGAAGGTTGGCAAAGTTTAGTTTTGTGTTTTATTGCTTAAGTCGGTATTAAGCAAGAAAATACCTCAAATTTTCTCCCGCAAGTATTGCAAGAGGAGTCGGACCCGTAATTCTTCATCTTCTTCGTGTCATTTGTGTTCATTAAATTTTGTTGGACCATAACATCACCACTTCGCAGACCCATAATAATCCATTCTTAACATTGGGCCTGATAGCAACCGATCTATCTGTTCTGTAATAATCTCACAGTGGAAACTTAAGTGAAGTGAGATTAAAATGAGCTGTCAATAGTGCCAATCTCTAGGAGCAGGTGGACTGACATCTCACTTCACACCACGTATGAAATTCTACACGGAAGACGAGGTGGTTATGGTCGAAAGAAACCTGCCCTATGGGCGAATAAGGAAAAAAAAAACTCATTTCACCCAAGTTTTCACGGTGAGTTTTTTACCGGCAGATCTCAAAAAGCTGTCAAAACAGTTCACTTACATAACAGTTTTAGAAAAAATAAGGATAAGTTTTATTGGGGCCTCAGAACCAGCCTAAACTAAATAATATCACCACCAATGCCATGTAACGGTTCGTTGGCATTTAATATACTCTGTCACTTATCAACAATGCACAGATAATCTTATCACATATCTCACTGATAACATTGTCGCGACCGGGAGAAAGGGCCAATTGTTTTCACAGTATTTTTTGTTGTTACCAAGGTATAGTTTTGTGTTGATAATATTTATGTAGGTAGGCAATTTTTTGTTTATTTTGTTTTCACAAAAAACACTTCTTAGGTGACATTTATTTTCGGCACTAGTCTATAACACAAAGTGTATCATCATTCCTAGTACCCTTCATAATCATCATCATTTCAGCGGGAGACGTCCACTGCTGGACATAGGGATCACATGGATTTAAAGCTCCAATTACCAGTAGTTTTGGACTTAACTGTCATATAAAATTATAGCTAAACTACCTTAAACCAGAAGTGAATCACCAATAAATTCACCTGATACCTACTTATATGTTTCTAATATCAGACCTTGGTTTGGTGAACTATTAGTCCACATTTTAAATTGTGATTACAAAACCCTCTTTCCAGTTCTGAGTTTATTTTGCCTCACAGGATTCTGCCTTCGTCACGATCTATGATAA
Organism: Luperina testacea; assembly: GCA_927399505.1. Classification (NCBI taxonomy): domain Eukaryota; kingdom Metazoa; phylum Arthropoda; class Insecta; order Lepidoptera; family Noctuidae; genus Luperina; species Luperina testacea. The sequence goes on along the minus strand of OV656777.1, from coordinate 4,241,008 downwards.
TACTGTCACAGAAAACCTTAAACCAGCAGAAATTAGGTACCCTACGTAGGTACCTATTTGTTCTAACCAAAATCATCATCTGCCTAGCCTTTTCCAACTATGTTGGGGTCGGCTTCCAGTCTAACCGGATGCAGCTGAATACCAGTATCTTCTTTCTTTCCTAACCAGCTTTCCTGACCAAAATCTATAGCAATAAATATGCGAAGCCCATCTTTATTACCATCTAACGTACTATGTCGTCATCAGGTTGAACGCCGCGGCCCTCCGAGTGACGCGGATAAGATCCACGATGAAGTGAAGCGTCTCGTCATGCTGTGTACTTGCCGACAGAAGTTCAGGGTTTTCCAAGTTGGGGAGGGCAAGTACAGGGTAAGTACTTTTTTATATCATAATAATAGGAGAAAGTACAGACGCCATCAAGCTACTACAATCTGTCAAATTTCTTTAATAGATTTTCTACTTTATCGCTAAAGCAGGTTCAAAATCGATTGGGAAAATTTGACAGTTTCGTGTAGCTTGATGTGCTGGCGTCTGTACCTAAATAGGCGTTTTTTGATAGTATCATATTTAGGTAGGTATGAAGGTTCAAGTGATTGGAAAGCTCTTGAAATAGTGTGAGTGTAGTTATGTCAAGATTAGTCAAATAATATTGTGGTTTAACACTATTTTAAATACTTCTAAACGGTTGATCTAGGCAAGAGAAGGCCTTGAGTTGAATAATACAGCCGTGTGTAATACTATATTGTTTGTTAAATAGATAGACTAGTTTCTTAAATATACCTAAGTAACTGAAAAGTTATGATAGCTTGTAGGTATATAGATTTCAGCCGTGAGGAATATAAAAGAGGAGAGAGCCATTTTTAATAAGATTTCTTAATAAAACTCTATAAATATCAAAAATAGGCTTCAGGCAACTCCATCTTTACTTAGTCATAGGCTTCGATTGCCGCTTATATTCTACTTGCGCTATTAGAACTTCCACTAGCCCAGCAATTTCTTCCCACACAGTTCGGCGACTCACAAAAGCTGCGTCTAGTCCGTATTCTCCGTTCCACCGTCATGGTCAGAGTCGGAGGCGGCTGGGTCGCCCTCGACGAGTTCCTGGTCAAGAATGACCCGTGCAGAGGTATGTACAACTTTGTTCTAAGGGGGTGTTGGTTGATAGGAACGTCCACAGGCCTTTACATGGGTTACTTTGGCAAGATAAATGTTTGGAATTATATGGGTTGTGGGTAGTGGGAGTTTCGCATGCATAATTATTGAGTTACTGAAAACAATTTGCAGTAACCTAATAAAATTTACATTCTATCTTTGTCAATTGTTTTAATTTGACAGAATGAGAATACTGTTCAAATTACATTATGATGTGAAAGGACTCTGAAGATCCGTGGCATACTATTGTTGCGCCATTTTGTTGTTTTTTTTTTTTAATGGCGGTCACGCGTTACATGCGAGACCGCCATTTAAGATAAAGAACAAAATATTTCGATAGCCGATATTAATGCAAACAGAAAACAAACGGGGACCAAACCCAGTAAAGTGTCACGTTTCCGAGATATTAACGTTCAAAGTTGATATGGATGTCACGTGATCGTGGTCCCATTTACCTACTTATATAATATATTACTATTCAATCCCCTTTGTATTTAGTCAGTCGTAGTGACGTGACTCTTGAGCGACCTCTCATTCAAGCTTCAACAGAATGCATAGGTCACACTTAACATACCATAACACTTTTCTTGTCAAAGTAGTGCTCGTTAGGCCTGTTGTACACAATATACCACTTTTGGGACACTTCCAATAAAATCCTTTGATGAATGTGTGAGTCTGACGAGAGTGGAATATTGTGTTCATGGGTTTAAATTCTTTGTTAGATTACCGTGGGAAATTTTGTTTGGTTACATTAAGTACCTCATTTTCTTGGGCGACGTTGAATAAGCGGAAATTCGAATAATTCTAATTCATCATCATTTTGGAAATAACCGGGGTGTCATTATTTCAACTTTTTTACTTTATGTTTCTTCCTATTACTTTAATCATTCCTGATAATTAGAAAATTGACAAAATACACAAAATGTATTTTGGTACCTATTAAGACTAACTCCACATTTTATTTTAATTACTTTCCCACGGTAATCTAAGCGAATGATTAATTTTTTTATAATAATATTCGATCTTACTGCGAAACTACAACAAATAACGTAAATACTAAAAGTTCTGTACCGAAAGACCAATTAAAATGGTCGAAAATTTCAACTAATTGTTATTAAAACCTTTAGACTTTAGTCTGACAACCAAGTAGAGTTACTTATTTGCTTACTAATTTATATTAAACTGAATGCAGTAAGAACGAAGTATTTCTCGGAGGATTTTTTTCTTTTATGATTTCGGTCCAATATCTTACTCCTATTCCTATAAATGGAATTTGATTTCTTCTGCAGATTCTAAATTACTCCTTTTCATATTTTTTGTAAAGGAAAAGCTTGTTTAATTCAGACTCTTACAAGTACTTAAGTACACATTTTGAATGTGTAACGTTGATAAGAAAAATCTCAAAGAAAATACTCCTTTGGATAAAACATCATTTTACTCTTAAAATATTAACTACCTACTTATTTGTATGTCCCTGTCTACAAAAATGATGTTTTCAAGTACCTACATATGGATTTGTATAAAAAATGCAATGTGGTTTATCTTACCTACCTACTTTTATTACAATACTTACAGAAAACAAAAAATATGTTATTATTTCTTCTAAGTCAAAGGCCACCTTCCATTTTTAAATTGTGAAGCCACTTAGGATTTTCTTAACCATTTCACAGACCTCCGTATAATTGAAAATCGTATCTTATTTTATTATGACCAACAATAATTTCTGGCTTCATAAACAACTAATGATTTGCAACTTCTACAATGCTTTTGCAACGAAAGCACTGTAAAAGTTGTTCCGATTACTAGGCACTGACTTTGCTCTAACGAAAAACAAAATGGCAGCGTTTTTCGAATTTGCTGTCTCTGACGTCATAATACTTAAAACGTTATTTTTAAACAATATCGTAGTGTAATCAGTGCATTCTAGTCGGAATATTTTTTTTTATATTATGTATTAGGTATGTATGGTGATATTCAAAGTGTCAATCAAACGTCTCGGTACTTCGTATAGATAATGTGTTAACCCCCTAATAAGGGATATGTTGACTAATTTGTGAACGTCCTAACTTTATGGCCAAGTATTTTTTTTAGGTCTTTATGTATTGGGCAAGACATCTATTAGTTGTGCCTTTAGACTCTACTCTTACAATTAATTATGTATAAAAATCTATACTTTTCATCAAATACAGAATGTCTCTTTTCTTAGCATTTGTAAGGAGAAAACCGCTGTTAAGTTCGTAAAATAAACTTTTTAAGTTAAAAGGCACTATTAAAACGACTTTTGCTCCATACACTTAGATTAACAAGGAAATATTTGTTCAATAGTGTTTTAAAATAACAAAATAACACATACTTTTAATACAATTTTATTATACGGGTACAAACATTAACTACAGATTACAAAATTAATTTCACATTCAAAATTCTTACATTATTATTTTCATAAATTATTAAGTAGCTGGCAATATCGTTAAAAAACTAATTTAAACTAGCAATACTGTTTAGAAATGCAAAATAAAAATCACAGAATACAAGTTACTCACTAAAAAATACTTTTTGGAAGCTCAGTATAGAACTGGAAATGTCAAGGTCAAACTACCTGTTTTATGATCTAAACATATTTTTAGAATGACTCGATACAATCTTAGCTGCCTAGTTGATTCCGCGAAAACAAACTTAGAAGGCAAAATAAAACATGGATTTCACAAATAATTCGAAAAGTGTATAAGAAAAATAGTCATTATTCAGTTCAAATAAATAATAAAACATGGATTTCACAAATAATTCGAAAAATGTATAAGAAAAATAGTCATTATTCAGTTCAAATAAATTTTTGTTTGAAAAAATTGACAAAATCACTTTAAAACTAAAAATCGGTTAGAACAAAGTATTAAGTCTTGAAATATTTCTTAAATCTAATGGTTACAGCTTAGCTAGTCAAGCCTACATACTTGCGATAAGACTAAATAAATACGAACTACATTTCCGGTTAAATATACGAGTACAAAATTTGTTCGGCGAGACAAAGAGCTCTATCGATAAGTGAGGCTATTGCCTATATTGAGAGATTCTCTCATCCTATTCCTAATTAACGCCTACGGTAAGCCTGAACGCATATTTACGATCGCCAGACAGACTAATAAGACGATTGATGACCATAATTATCGTAAAGTTGGATTTGCAGGTTTCAACGGCCGCTTACGTAATCGCTTCTTGCGCCTGATCTAATCTCATAATGGGGCAAACATTTGGGCCAAGAAATCCATATAATGGCAAGACTTAGAACAGTTTATGGCCAATATTGGCCCAAGTTTTATTTCCAATGTATGGAATCTAAAATTCATCAAAATGATGGAAGAGCGAACATTACTTAGAAACTACGATACATTAATTGAAATATGAAATTGGCACAATTAGTCAATTGTAGTCTTCCTAATGAAGGATGTAAGTGATGAAATCTCACTGCTGCTAGGTAGAGGACTGAATTCCATTTCTTCACTCAAGTTCTGTGTGTCAGAAGTGTTCTCAACCACTGGCCAACGTTTGTGACTTGGGGCATACAACACCAACAAAGCAAAGATATAGATATTCCACATTCCATACACTCCAGTAAAAAATGCTGAAGTGTATTCAAGCTCAATGTTCTCATCCCACTTCCATTGGCCTTCAGCGACTTGTCCCAGAATGAAACCAATCACAGTCAATGCAGCACAAAGCAGGGTAGCCAACATAAGGAACTTGAAGCGATAGATGATTCCTTCATAGTGCAAACGACGGACAGAACACATAGTAGGTAGGGACTGCCTTTTGTGAGAGATATTGATGAAAACTTTCCAAATCATGTAGCATAAGAATAGGAAATAGACCCCAGTTGATATCCCAGCCAGTATAATAAAAGTCAAAGCCAAATTAGTGCCAATGTCAGTCACCCAGATAGAGTAGAAAGGGTTGCGGAGTTGCACACCTCTCTCACACATGTCAAATATGAATAGAGAGATACATCCCATAGCAACTGCACTCAAATGTCTCCAGTACTGCTTCACAGAGCTTTGAGCTGACGTATCTTGAATCAACATGTGCTCACCAGCAAAAACAAGCCAGAATGAAAATAGTGTAGCGTAAAATAATCCTTGACGAATATCTCCCAGTAATAACATAAATGGCAAATCAAAATGTAGGGTAAAGTACTCAATCGGCATATTCAGAAGGCAAAGAGCTAATCCTAAACTCAAAAGCATCTTCTCAAGTAGTACAGGCTTCCGTTGAAGCATGTGTATACGTCTCCAAAACCAAACAAGTATACCAATGATGCATGGGAAAAACACAGTTTTCAGAGACAACCACACTTTGATAAAACCTCCATTCTGGTTGATGACAGTCATCCACATGTCTTGTATGTGCCCTATATGTGAGTTCATTTTAGGTGTGTCGACTGGGAGTCTTATATTGAGTAAATAGTAGTCATGGAACAAAGAACCAAGTTCAAACAATGGAATCGCTGAGCAGTTATATAGATACTCTTCACTTTTCACATCAATATTACAGTCTAGATGACGTTTTTCAATGGATTGTGTGTATAGCGTCCATTTATCCTCGGGATCGCCTTTATTCCGATACGCCAAACGGGCGTCGATTGTTATTGTACTGCGTGGCTGCACCTCGATCTGCGAGTGGTATTTAATATCCACCTGAAGTACTCCGATCAAGTTTTGTTGCCATCGCGAATAATCTAGAACCTTGCTCTCTCGGGGAACCGGCATTTGAAATGCGAAAACTATGTCGGTCTCCGACAAATCATGATGCATTTCTCCAAGGTCGACGGACTTGCAAGAACCCTTCCCACGGTTGTAATACCACTTCGTCGTGTCATTTTTCTCAATAGAAGTATCTCGGCACACGGTTCCGAGTATATTTTGAGCGTTTGCAGGCATGGGTGCGACCAACCCACCGATCAAGAAACATGTTAGCTGACATATGAAAAGGAAACTTATTAAAATGGCGAGTTTGCGCCCACTTAAGTTTTCAATTATAGTCCCCGTCATGTTTCACGCGTTTAACACACGGATCACATTTAAAAACTGAGTCAACACGAGTTATAATCGACCGGTGGTGAATTCCATTGTTCTGTTTCTGTTCTTGTTTTCTTTTTCGACGCGATGTATTTGACATGCGCAGTATCGATGTTGCCAGCGAAAAACGTAACGCTTAGTAACGAATAACGATATCGGTTTCAAACGGTTAATTAAATAACTTCTATAAAATAACGCCAATGATATTATAACGTTATAGCGTTAATTTTATAAACCATAAAACTACTTTGATTTAATTTAAATGCGGAAAACAATTATTATAAAAAATATTAATCCTTAAACTGCCAATATTATTCACTTCACTCCCATTGTGAAGCATTTATCAAAAAAGAGCTAGTCTCAGCAAACATGTTGTTATTGCTAAAGTATGCATTAAATATGTCCACATACAATTTTGATGTTGCTACTAATTTACTAATTCGTATTCGCTTTGCCCAATCCACCTCCCGTGGTCCCTTATAAAAATTCGTTATTTTTTTTTTACTTTTTTTATATTGTTTTAAATCCCTATGGAATCCCTTTACATAAGTAGTATCATTAGTGCTACCGCTGCCTGATCCGAGCAAGCCGGAGCAGCATGAAGCTTGTTGCCCGCTCGGTAAGAGATATGACATGCCTTGGAACCTTTCTAAATTCTTTTGATCACTTTTTGGCTTTTATCGACACTAAAATTGTAAAATATTATGGTTCCATCGCAAGTCCGCCTAGTTGGTGTGGCTTAGATTTTTACTTTTGCAACGTTGTAGAATTATTTTGCTCTATAAATACATTTTACACGTTTGGTGCTTTTATTGTTATACAGCTTTTATTCCATCAAATGTGTAGAATGATACTGTAGTTTGGGTTTTACTAATTTATTAAAATAATATATTGTAGTGGTTATATTATGTGGTGATAAAATAATAAAGATTGCTTAATATACGTAATGGCATGAAAATGGTTCTTTATTTGCATTAAGTATTTTTACTATGGAATTTATTTTATTTGGTAGATACTAATTGTCTATAATTCAAGCGCAAGATTGGTGTTAATTAAATTACAAATTACTTCACGATGTTAATATTTAACGCCGTCTTTTATTTATTTTTTAAGACAATTAAGTTAAATATTTAAAAAAAATGTTTACCTTACATTTTACTGAATCCTAAATTCGAACTTGCTCTTGACTTATACAATTGCATAATATTTGGTGAGAGAATATACTAATCGTATTTTACTATTCCTATTCCTAACTGCACAAAATTAAAAATCCTCCCCCATTTTTTTTCACAACTGTTATGTTTGTTTATGTTGACATGTTCTGATTTGTTTGTTGTTTTTTTTTTCTTTTCCTCACTACCTATGCACGCTGTCCCGTTTTTTTAACACTTTCGGTGTTATTTTTCTGCCTATCCTTTTACCGAACGGTTTTCTTTGGCCCTATCCTTTCCTGTTCCGTTTGTAATCCCGCGCACCGGACGCCGCCCGCATGCAGCCAAGGGACGCACCAACATCGAACTGCGAGAGCAATTCATTCTGGCCGATGGAGTGTCACAGAGCATGGCAGCGTTTAGGCCGCGTACGCCCCGCTCTAACACAAACACACCACCGTCCACTGGACCTATTACAAAGGTAAGTACTCAAACCGCTATACATTTATAAGTCTTCTCTCCTACAGGATAGAACTTAGTTTTAATTTCGCACAAGTAAAAAAGCGCACAGTAGTTGTTGGAGGGAGCAATCGGTTTGGGAATCAACTTTTTCGCTTTGTTTTCTGATTTGAACTTTGCACATGGATTTGAGTACATCCATTTGCAAGGTGCATTGTCGTGAGTGCAGCATGTGTTGAGCTCGTAGAGATTGGTCGTATTGTTCAAGCTATGCATTGACGCACAGGCTCGTGTAGTGTTTTGGTGTTGTTTGTTAGTGTATTTCATTGGATCCACTGCATTGGAGAGGTGGCACGTCTTCGCCTATGGATGTTTTGGTAATGTATTTTCGTTCACCCATCCCGCTCGTCCCCAATCATACCCGCATCAGCAAAATTCACTCGCGTTCGACTAAACGTGTGGACTAATAGTAACAACGTGAAAATTCGTAGTAAACAAACGCGTTCCGGAAAAAAAAACGATTGGCACTATGAAGACAAAAACGAATTGTTTCGTTTTTTACGGTTCCTTAATAAGCCTCCCGGTTTTGTATTGGTGCGTTTAGCTGAAGAGTTTATGGAGCAGCTGAGGCCTATATTTGAGGCTCTACGGCAGCGGGAGGAGCTTCCGTGTTCGTATCCCCTGCACGTCGGTTCAACACATGGCACTAAGCAGGCGTTCATATACAGCCACTCAAGATCTCAAGGTTCCACGACGCCGGGCGCGCATCACTATAGCCACCACCACGGCTACCAGCCCTCTCCAGGATATCATTGGGTAATGCTATATAGGCAGTGTGAAAGTGGCGCGGTTGATTGCACTCTCGAATCATTTTTGAGGTTTTATGTTATTATTTGTTCATTTGTGTTAGTCCCGTCGTATATATTTGTACGTAATGTAGACACCGTCAAGTTCGCTAGAGTAGCATGATAATAGTAAATTGTGTATCGATTTGCATATTTGCTTTGATTTCAATAGTCACTTTTCATGAGCATAGACACGAAAGATTTTGAAGTAGTTTATACAGCGTTTGATGCTTAATTGGATACGATTATGTATAGTGCAGATTAACAATAAAGTTTTCATGATAGGTAAGGGAGCGCACAGCTCGTTCCGTGCCGATGTCTGCAGGAGGAGTGGCAGGCAGAGCGTCAAGGTCTTCGCTGAGTGCTGGCACACCTGACTCCTTAAGCGACAACGAAGCGGCTAGTGGACTTGGAGCGAGGTATAAGAAACCCAGCGTGCCTAGGTGAGTTAATATAATAAAGAAACATAATTTTACACTTCAGCTAAAAGTAGCCTTCTTCTATGTACATTTAATCTGCGAAAGATGTTAGTTTATAAAACGTTCAATCTGCTTTAACAGGTCAACTTTAACACCTGGAGGATCTCGACCAGGCTCCAGGCCGGGCTCACGGACCGGATCCAAACCACCATCGAGACACGGTTCAAATCTCTCTCTAGATAGTACAGGTCAGTTTTACTACATATTGGATCTTGGTTATAACAAATGTTCAGAGTTTGTTAGATGGACAAGGGCAGGAGGAAGATGTTGAAAGGTTTAGCAAATTGACTATAAAATAAACCTCAAAAACACAACTACAATGTTGGAGGAGCTTCAATATTGTATTACAGGCCCTGACACTGGAGATACCTACGTTAGCAACTTCCAGCTCACAAACACCCTATACCTCTAATAATAAACTGATTAATTTATCTTTTAGTCATTATTTTTTTTAAATCTTTCTTTCCTCATTCTTTAGATGAAGTATCGACACCGTCTCGCATCCCGATGCGAAGGGTGACGAACACAAAGACATCGATAGCACGCGCGGCTGCTAACGCCAGCAAGCTCGGTGTTACCACACCTAACGGAGGATCGCGACCGCGTACGCCTACCGGCTTCTTAACCCCCGCCAGCGGAAGGTATGTTACTTCAAATAACTGTTTTTATAAATATATTTTTTTATGAATGTAAATATGGTTGCATTTTGTGACGTTCAAGAGCCACTTTTCATTACAAGCGGAACATGGAATGGTTTGAGAATCATAAATATGACGATCTATCTACATTCATTTTTTTTTCTTTTAATTATACAGTGTGTTAGGTTAAACGAGGGACATATTTTAAGGGAGTGTAGTACTCATGAAAATGAACAACTTTTATTATGGGCCCGACTCAAAAATATGAAAAAAAAAAACAGCTGTTCCCCACATTTTGTCCAGTTATGCGAACAGAAATGTACAGAGCGGCTGGTTTTATTTTCTCGATTTCAATGTTGGTTTCTTAGTAAAAGTTCTTCATTTTTATGAGTACTACACTCCCTTAAAGTATGTCCCTCGTTTAAACTAACACACTGTAGAAATGAATGATTCTCTTTAGTTTTATTCGGGTAAAAAATCTCTCCTTAGACTTGACACTAAATACAAGTACAAACGTCTCAAGCTGCTGAGTAGAATCCCCTGATCTCTCGCCGATCGTGTCGGATTGCCGTTCTATTGGACTACGAGAGTGAGGGGAAGAGAGAGTGCACCCGTGTTTGCACACACTCTTTTTTTGTTGGTTAGCCTCCGTTGAGCTTGGCAATCGTGACCGAAAGATGGCCAGGAGGATTTTATTATAATTATTAGTATTAATCCCCGATAAAATCATTCATTTCTTATACGAGTAATAGCAAAATTACTGTAAAATAACCGGTGTACTGATACGCACGGACAGGTATACAACCGGCGGGATGTACCGCACATCCAGTATTCCGACATTGTCACCGGTGCCGGCGTTAGTGAGGTACACACTCCAGAGTTCGCCATTGACTTGTTTGTCCAACGTGTATCTGGATTTGCGGACGCAATTTCATCGACAACCTTAGGAGATCATGTTTTAATTTTGGTTAAATTGAGTATCGTAGTTGTTTAAAAAGCTTAGAACCATTAAAAGTTTTAACAGATGAGATTGCATCAGCAAAAAGGTTGTCAAAGATACACGAGTTTTGAGCACGTTAAGCTTCTTGAGGGTTTTTAGGTGTAGTGACGTCAGGGGTACGTCTAGACATGTTTGGGTGCACCTGTATTGGGCCAGATCACGATATTGTCCTTTGTTATGTCTCATAATATCGTATTATGTATATAAACATATGTAAAAAGGGTGGTGGAAAAACTTCATTCAAGGTTTGGTATTGAAAAGGTCCAAAGGCATGTTATAAGTAGCCAGCTAAGCAGCTTTACACAGTGTGGTTTTACTAACAAAACGACAGAATTATTATCAAGAGCGTTAAACTAAATGATTATATTTTTTTCCTTCCCGCATGCAAAATGGAAAACAAAATAAAACAGCTCGACACATTCCCAGCCATCGTCAATGGCGTCCGAACATCCCAAATCCTTATCCCATACTCATCCAGCATTCCAAACACAAGGTTCCACTAAAATTCCAGTTTACGTTGGGAACCGCTCTCACCGATCCCCGTCCGTTGAGAGGCGATTGAAACTATCTAGAAAATCGCACTCGAGAGAAACTTCCCAAGAACCTAGTCCCACTTCCCAAGGCCCTTCGAGGAAGTCAGAGCAGAGAAGTCCCGAAGACGACTCCTCACTGTTCAGCATATCGGGAATGACGAGCGACAATGAATATGAGAGTAATATAAGCGAGTCGAGCGGAGAAGCGTCAAAGCCGACCCAACGCGACGTCAAAGGGTACAAGCTTGTAGAATGCTAGCTTCGGTTTTTGCCCGATTATTTTTGATTGATGCTCTTTGAATTTTGGAATTTATGTTTTCATACGTATCTACATGTCATCGCCACAAAATTTCATGCTCACATCTGTCAGATCATCTGCTTGTCGAACTATGGATCCGCTCATCTCAGATTGTTTATCGCACTATGAACACGTCATCTGTTGTTCACCGCATACAATAATACTAACATCGCCTGAAGCACTGACGGCTAATGGATAGCTTTGCACTATAAAACATTGAAGTGACCGAATAAGTCGTTTTGCAATCGACTATTTTGGAATCTTTACCGCACACCATCCCAGCATCATGACATGCTTCTCTGTACATTAACCTGCACTATGTGCAATTGTCTTGTTTGAATATTATAACTATTGCAATATATATTGAACATATTTTAAGAAATTTAAAAAAAAACTGCATATTTTTTCATTTATCCATTTTTTAACGACCTTTTCGTTAAAAAATGGATAAATGAAAAAATATGCAGTTTTTTTTTTTGCAAATCAAACTCGCGAAAAAACCATTACCTGATGAAGTTTGATTTCTTTTAATTTAATGTATTGCAATATGTTTAACACCTTACTTTATTGGTATGTAATTATGATCTATCTATGTTGTATCTTATGTTCTGTTTCTATTTTTGTTCCTGCACATGAATTTCTACTTCAAAATATTCTCGGAATGGTATTTAATATTATAAGGCTATGGTCTAAATACATGTGCAGTGACAATCTAACATATTTCCTTTTCTGTTGTCCTGACTAATTTTCTTTATGTCTGTCTGTGTGCTCGCTAACATCAACATAGGAGTGGGTCGTTTGCCTCTACTGAAGGACAAACGCCCGGCAGAAGTCGCATCCCAGTACTAAAGGATCACCATACTAACAGTAATACCAATAGGTAACTACTAAAATTATGTAGTGTGCTTTTTCTTTTGTTTTAGTTTTGTTTGTAGTCCAAATTTTACGTCGGAATTTTTGAATGTAGAACAATTGGCGGTAAAAATGGGTTTATGTTTTGTTTTTCTTTTCTTTTATTTAGAGTTGACTAGTGCTTTGCATGTTTTGGGTATTAGAAGGGATGTTACTAATGTATCTTGTTTTACAACAGGCAAAGGACACCGTCGGGAAGTACAACGCCAGTGCGGTCAGGTCAACAGACCGCAGTGACGAGGCTATTAAGGAAGCCCTCAGACGTGTCCGACACGGGCACGCCGACCACGGCCGCATCACGACGCGGCACTCCAGCATCCTCTCGAACTATGGAGAAACGCGAACCATTCCGACTTTAGACGATTAATTTAACGCCAACCCCATGCACTTCATAATTCTGAATACATCAAAATTATGAAGTTGGGGACAACACCTACGATATGCAAATCGCTCTGACGTTATGCTATACAATTTAAAATCATGTTTAATCAATTGCCAAAATTATTATATACCCCACCTTTAAAATTTTTACACGACAGAGCGGCTCGCATGCCTAGGCAAGTGCCGACATAACATTTAATAACTAACATAAAATTAACCAACGCGCGAATTAAGCCAAGCTTAATAAAAAAATACGCCAATATGGCTTTTAATTTAAGTGAGAACAATTATAGATAATGGTATTAGTAAAACTTAAAGTCTGCACTTGTTGCCTTGTATTTTTTTCTAAAATCCGCGCCAGTTTTTGCACTTCGTAATTACTTGTTTTATTTGTTTGTGCTGTCAAGATTTACAGGACATGTCTGTTCATTAGTCGATGTGAATAAAATACTTTCTCTTATTTATTGTCAACGTTGCCATAATTGTTAGTGTACCTATGTTTTTGTATGTAAAATGCGTATTATTGTCTCTATACAGAGACTGGTAAAGTGTGATGACGATTTGAATATTGTTTTCTTTAGGGACCATTTGGTTTAACGGATTAATGAAGATAGGTGATTGTTGGTGAAGGCTTTCCGACTATCGCACTCTTACGTGTATATTCGCCAGATATACGTTTAGATAGATTGTTTCAAAGTCGTCTTCCACAATCTGTTAAGGTGATAATAGAATACTTTTTCTTTTGTAATGCACAATTATGTGTTTCCCTTCATAATTTTAAGTCTATTTGTCATTAGACATGATTTTTGATTTGATAATTCTTCTGTTTTATACACTTCTGTATATAATTTATGTATTTATCACAACTGCACAATCTCTTGTCGAGAAAAAGAAACATAATATTTCGTTTGACAGTAAATGGAAAATCACTCACGACTATCGCCAGAGTCGAATGTGCTTTTCGTTTTTATAAAAATCAAAAATCTGATCATGATGACCGATATATTTATAAGTACATCAAGTACACTGTCGTAAAAGACATTGTTTAATAAAGCGCTACTTTCAAAATGTTAACCATCGCTCACCATTTATTTGTAAGTTTTTTAATATAAATCTGTCCCTGTTATTAAGCTTAATTATTATTATTACGAAAAATTATTAATCTGGTCATTTTTATTTAAATCATTGTTATATTTGTTATGTAAAATCGTGGCAAATCTACTAAAAGGCTTATGATATTTTTTGTATAAAAAGATGTCTTTGCATTACATCCGTTTAAAATCTCATAACAAAATACCTATCAAATAAATGAAAAGTAACAATTATACGATCGTTTTTTTTTAATTATCTGCACACAACACTCACTATATTTTGACAAACTTGACTTGCAAAGTCAATTTGGCAGGTTTCCCTTTTCTCAGCGCGATCAAACGCGTTTTGCGAATAACTAAGTCGTAATTCCAGAAATGAATTTCCTAAACATAATTATAAATTATAGTTAGTAAAATCTTGCAAGTCATGACTTATGAATATGACTTCAGCATAGGCGTATATAGGGGGAGGAGGGGTGGGCCGTGCCCATCCCAGAATGGTCTGATGCCCACTCCAAGATATTTGGGGACCTATTCGAAATTCTAAGCTGGATACTTACATCTTCACACAAAAGCAATCATATAAATAATCTACCATCAAGACCTCACAAACTTATTATTACCTACATAATACATTCCATTTATATTTAGTTACATTTACAATCACAAAAATAATTGAATCTACTAATACGCAACGACATAGCCCGAAGAATTGCCAAACTTAAGTGGCAGTGGGCAGGGCACATTGCTCGCAGAACAGATGGCCGATGGGTCCGAAAGGTTCTGGGGTGGCGACCGCGTACCGGAAGACGTAGCGACACACAGGAACCCACAGGAACACCACAGGAACCCGTTGGATGCGAGAAGTACAGAACCGGTCGAGGTGGAGGTACTTGGGGGAGGCCTATGTCCAGCAGTGGACGTCTTGCGGCTGAAATGATGATGATGAATACGCAACGTAATAAGCTAGAGTAGGTACATTTAAATTTCGCGCCACAATACAGGAACACCGCGCCGTTCCGCGCGCCCGCACTACTTCGATCGATGCGTTTAAAAAAAAATTATAAATAAATAATATAATAATAGATATTAAAGTGATGTGTTTTTTTTAACAGGGTCTCTTCCTCCCTTTATCTTATTACACCATCCCAATTTAGGGAAATGGTCCCTGAATATCGTGTAGTGTAATGAGGCTTTTAGATCTCGAAAGTGGAAAGCATTTTGTGGGTAAGTAATAGTATAAGGGTATTCTCCAAATTGACGAAACTCTTTTAGGATGTTTAATGAAAAACGTGCTAAAAGAAAAGTATCGGTCGCGGGATCGCCCGCACTTGGGGATGGGTCCTGCTAGGCATACCTGCAATGCGAGTAGTGGTGGTTAATAAAAGTATAGTGCCAAAATATAACAGACTATTTGCACATAGCCTATAACGTGTGCTAAAGCGGCTCTGACTTCGCGCTATATTATCGCGCGTCAACCTACTAACGAATAAAAGTTTAAACGTGCACAGCGGAGCCAGAACGAGATAGCAAGATAGCGTTAGCGACTAGCGAGTAGCAACTTGGCAAACTTTAACGCTTCCACGAAATATTATTATATTCTTTATTCAATAATGTATAGCGCGTTGCAAAATAACATCTACCGCGTATCATCAATTCATCAAGTCCGTTTAGCGTGATAGCGTGTTGCTAAATTATAGTGTCTTCGCGTTCAGACTGCGCCCGAGTTTTGAAATAGCGCGCTATAATTATAGCGTATAAAATAACAGACTATATGAATATATTTTATAGTTTATAACACGTCTACAGTTTATAGCGGATTCGGACATCACTAAATGCGATGTCAGCTAAAACTGGAAATGTATAGCTTGATGTGTCACCGCATTGCATTGTACATAATATACATATTTTCTAAAAAATATAGATTTGGTTCCATTGTTTGTTATTAAGAGAAAAGATTTTCAAAATGTCCTGCTATGGCATGATATTTCATTGTTTTTGTTAATTCATACATACATAAACGCACGCTTTCTTCCCCATGGGGGTAGGCAGCAACCACAACCCGCCACCAGCTATGATCCTTACATACTTCTCATACTAATGACAAGGATGTACAGACGCCGGGCACATCAACCTACTACAATCTGTCAGATTTCTTTAATAAATTTTCAACTTTATTGCTAAGGTTCAAAATTGATTGGGAAAATTTGACAGTTTCGGATAGGTTGATGTGCTGGCGTCTGTACATAAGTCAATACATCGAAAATGTATGAAAATAACAATTTTAGAAGGGCAAATAAAACCAAGGCCAATGGCCCTATAGCTTTAGAGACATGATAAAAGAGCTTAGACGGATAAGTTCTAACCGCAAACAGCAAAATTTTTCTTTGGCATTTACATTTGGACCGAAAATGAATGTTTGGAAAACAACACGAGTATCCACCAACTTCAGGTTGTCAGACTTCCCCACTATGTTCGTGCTCTCACGTATTATGTGATATTTGTCATCACCGTTGTGAAGCCGTTCTGCTCCGGTTCTCCATCAAATATCACTTTTGAAAATAAAAACTGACAGCAATGGTTCACTACTTAAAATAAAGCCGTCAAATAACGAATAGCCGTTACATATAACCATAATAAAACGAATATAACGTAATAATATGGCAACATTATATATTTCTGTCAGTACAATATCAAACTGTCGAGTGTTTCTGATTTGTGATTCAGAAAAAAATAAACACAAAAATATCTTAAAACTTTAAATAAAAAGTAGAAAAATGGTAGGAATTAACATGGATGGAGCCGCCAGGGACCGTGTGATGAAATTAATTCAAGAAAAAGACAGAATAGAGAGCGAAATTCGAGAACATACAGCTGTATTAGAGACTAACAATGTTGGCATGAATGACCCTCTGGTCGACGCTGAAGGTTTCCCTCGGAACGATATCGATGTCTATAAGGTCCGACATGCAAGGCACCGTATAATTTGTAAGTATATATTTTTAATTTTCGTAATCTCCAGTAGGGAAACATACAGCATGACTAAGCAGTTTTGAAACGTTATCTGTACCACTCGATTATTTTATGAGGTTGAAAAATAAAGAACCTAGGACACCTACTAAGCTAGGTGTAGTCACTTGAAATATTACCAAATAATACTACCATTAACAGCATTTGGTCTAAGACGACCCACTGACCAAACTTCTTCCGCTACATGAGTATGAGTTAGTTACAATATGCTCACTTAAATGTCTCATCGGAAATTATATAATGTGAGAACGATGTAAAAAGTTAAGAAAGACGTATGCATTAAAAGCGTCCAGAGTACAACAAATAGTACTTAACAAACAACAATCCAAAAATAAAATAATTAAAATCCTTACCAACTGAGCCGGTGAACTTTGTACTGTCTTAGGAATCCATAAGAACGAATCAGAGAATGAATTATCTTCATTTTTAATGAAGTTTTCCCATGTTTTAATACTATTATTCTGCTATTTGAGGCGCAGACAAGTACAACAAAAATCGAAGATCATAAAAATCGGGCCAGCCGTTCTTGAGTATAATGGTGTAACCTGATTTTTTATTCATAAGATGTGTGAAGGCCACATAACATTGACAATAATAAAGCTTAGTTAGTTTTATAAATGTTGTACATAC
The DNA here is from genome assembly GCA_927399505.1 of Luperina testacea. Taxonomy (NCBI): domain Eukaryota; kingdom Metazoa; phylum Arthropoda; class Insecta; order Lepidoptera; family Noctuidae; genus Luperina; species Luperina testacea. Next base: position 4,223,340 of record OV656777.1, on the reverse strand, counting down.
TTACATTAACTGTTTAATTGACAATTTCAGGTCTCCAAAATGATCACAAAAGCCTAATGAAATCAATCGAAAGGGGTCTTGCAGATGTGCACAAAGATCTAGTTGGTTCAAACGGTGAAGGGTCAGCAGTTAATGTTCCTACATCAAGCAACGGTCACACAAACGGGACCAGCAGAGGTGACACTATTCCTAGTGCTATTGAGGATGAGCAAGTCTTTGCTGTGGTTGGTTTTGTTAGCAATGGGTCACCTGCAGACATTGCTGTAAGTACGGATTCTTATTCTTGTTTTGTCAATAACAACAAACTGCAATGACCATTTCGGACACCAATATCTACATGATCTGACCAAGATTTTGTCCGGACTTTAAAAGAGACTGACCTTGAAGTTGGTTTTGACCTTTTTTTCAGAGTAGACAGATAGGAAATCCCAACCTCATCTAGTTTTGAAAATATGATTGGTGTATAAAAATTTTTCTACAAACCTACTTACAGAAATAAAACCATTTAATATTTAATTCTTGTACTGTAAGTAAGTGATTACACAGGCGCTATTACAGCACACAAATTAACCATTTCCTAGATATTTATTCAAGCATTCTTTTAACACATGTTGTAAAAGCCCTTGTGTGAATCAGAGCTTATGTTATAACTTATAGGCGACTAGCAACACGCACAATGGTCCACTTAAAGGACTAAGTGCGGTAACCCAACCCATAACATAAAACATAGGGACTATAGCAAAAGATTAACTAATAACATTTTCCCTCACTTTCCAGGGCCTACAACAACATGATGAAATCCTCCAGTTCGGTTCAGTCAACCACCAGAACTTTCAAGACATGTCTCAGATTAACAACATAGTGGCGCTCTCTGTTGGTCAAAGAGTAAACATCAAAGTAAAGAGAGACCACAATACCGTCAGTTTGACAGTTGTGCCCAGGCCTTGGCAACAACCTGGGCTTCTGGGTTGCCATATACAGAGAAAAGATTAAATTATTGTTTTTTTTTTTTTGTTAAAAGGAGGTTCAATTAAATTTTCAAAGTAAGCTTATGAAAATAGTAGTCTGGAGCGAATTTGATGATTTATTTTTGCTTTTAACCTTTATTATATTAACAAAGGTAAAAATAATACCTACTAAAACAATTTAAAACAATGTAAAAATGTAAATGATTAACTTTTGTACATATTGAAGTGGCTTTGACAGTGGAGATTCCATTGATGATTCCACGTTTTAACATACTGCTATGTCAGGCATAATATTCACTAAAATAGTGTTATTAATAATAAAACAAAAATTAACAAACTATATTTAATTCAAAGGAATAAATAAAATAAAAAAACCAGAAAGTTATTGTAAATAACTGAATAATTTAAAAATAAATCTTATGATTGATCACCATCGCATTCGTTTTTTTCCTTGGAAGTTTTATTTTTACATGTTTCTCTTCTTTGGGATCGCCGAGATTGATAATTTTGTGGTCCGAATCGTCGCCATCTTTGATTTCCGTTGTGTCAGCTGCTTTTTCTTTTTTACGAAATGATATTTCGTTGTCGTTGTACATGTATTTCATGTAGAAGTCGAAATAAAGCTTGTCGTCAGCTAGGCGGTAGTCTGGTTTCTCGATAGTTCCTCGCAGGCAGTCGTGGTAGTGGCATACGGCCTTTTCTTGCTCGTAGGTTTCGCAAGAACCTGAAAAGAGGTTTATGTTATAATAATATACTAGCTTCTAGCCGCGGCTTCGCCCGTGTGGTGGTCGGAAATTATCCCACGGGAACGTACTACCGGGATAAAAAGTATCTTATATCCTAGTCCCGCTCATGATCTATCCGTGTGCCAAATTTCATCGAAATCTGTTCAGCCGTTAACGCGTGAAAGGTAACAGTCTTACAGTTGCTCATCCATTCTATACTACAAATGTAATGTCAAAATAACGGCTTTTTACTAAATGCACATAAAAGTTTAATAATATACCTATAAACCTAAGATAACTACAAACAGATCTCAACAGGTGAATTCACAAGCTCACGTATGTCCTCTGAAATGTCAAAGCGATTACATTTAAAGCCACGCGACGCGACGATCACCATACGGTACTTATTACATTTTCATTTATTATTTTGTCTGTCTATCTGTTTAAAACGTTAAAAACGGTCAAAATCTAGTCGCAGTCTCATCTCAGCGACAAAAATCTAGGGAAAATCTTATTTATTTAAACTTCTCGCACAAAGAGGTACAAAGGCGCACTTAATGCAAAAAAAAAAATAACCTTATCAAAAAAAAAAAACATGAAAAAAAAAAGTCAATCAATGAATGAATCAATCTTATCAAAAATGTAGGGAAATTAGTAGTAAGTATTTTTGACGGATTTAGACTGAATATTCTTAAAATTACGAGAATTGCCCCTCTGATCTAAGGCTAGAAAATAAACGAATAAAAATATAGGTACTTCGTATAAATACTACCTGGTCTTTTCACCCGAACTGTGAGGACGGCTCGTTCCGGCGCCATTCCCTGGAAGTGTACCAGGTAGCATGCCAGTAGTGTGCCCGTGCGACCTCGACCTTGTCTGCAGTGGACTCCTACAACCTGCAACATTGACAGCAAAAAGTTTGTAGTTATTATTTAAGTTCTTTGAATTTTAAAGGTTGGCAACGTCGCAAATAGCTGTCTGTTTTTATTACGGTATGAAAATATGAAATATTGCTCTACAGAGTGGCAGGTTATACATCGTCGCGTAACCTGTTATACCATGGATCCAGTAATTGAATGATTCTAAATCAGCGTTAAAATTTTTCGTCTGTTGTTAAAAAAAAAGAAATTGTTCTTCAGTTCATTTTGACCGCGAAAGTTTTACCACTTTTAGACTATGAAACAGCAGTCGTTTTTTTTATAACCCACTAAAAATTTCTACGCTAGTGGGTCTAGATCTTGCGCTGAATCCATGGTTTCAGTTTACGTGTCGGTGTCCACCCTAATGAATTGCAATAATCAATATCTATACCAGAGATGTTACGGAAGTCGTTTTACCGGAACCGGAACCGGAATCGGAGGTTTTAAATTTGATTGATCAGAATCGGAACCGAAGCGGAAGTAGAAGAAAGATGTGTTAAGGGGCCTTCCCTTAAAACATCTTTCTTCTACTTTCTTCTAACATCCACATACTAAACAATAAGCTGAGACTTCGAGCACGAGTGTGTATAAAATAAACAAACATTAGGTACCCTGGCGACAAGTTAAAACTTGTTTGTAGGCACTCTAGTCACGTGTATCGCTGCGTTTCGAACTTCGGTCTAACTCCGATTCAAAAGAATCGGAATCGGAGGTGTAAAATTAATCGGAAGTTCCGACTTTTCGGAATCGGAACCGAAGCTTCGTAACATCCCTAATCTATACTACACCTAATTCAATGTTATTAGTGGTATGTAGTCGCAAGCGCTACCGATCAGCATGAGGTCCTGGGTTCGATTCTCAGGTCTCTAGCAAAGTATTATTGAGTTTTTCCATCAGGAATTTATTGATGGCAATACGCTCGCCCTTTTATTACATGGGACTTAAACATAATTGGCGAAATGTGGGTGTACTATAGTTAGTACTGCCTAATTCTTCGGAGAAAACAGGCTTTATGTTATGGCAATTCATAATTAATATTATTGACAGACAACAAGACTGGTTTATATTTTGATGACAGATGACGTCACATCATAGTTAAGTATGTACATTGTTTTCACTCTACGATCTCGTAGTCATTTTAAACGTAATTTGGAACATTACTTTATCACGCAAAAGACGGTCTAGCTTCAACTAAATGGGTGAATATTTCATTTCGTGCATATTACACGGCAGACGATAAAGAATATATGAAACGCTGAAAGAATTTGAACCTAACGTTGTTTTTGTATGGTTAACTTGGTGTTCTATTAGACACAATCCTTAGAAAATCTTTTTTTTTATTAGAAATGCACTAAATTTAAAACAAAGAATCTAAAATCTAATTACCATCTGTGTCCCTTTTACCAGATTTTAGTTAATTGTCACATCCTGTTAAAAACTGTGTTTGAAGAACGACATTTTTATTACTTATAAGGATAACAGGATAGTTAATCTATTCAGAGACGATTTATTGTTTAGGAAGAACATATTTCAGCGGTTTCATACAACTTTGAAAAATGTCCCTACACTTTCCCATAATTACCATTCGACGGTATGCTCGATCCGATATTTTAATATTTACGCGTCTCCGTGCACCGTGCTTCGCAGAAAATATTCGACGACAGTCAACCTCAACGCTCGGCCACCGAGATGAACACACATGAGTGATTTTAGCTACTTAAATTAAAGTTCTCCCGTCCGAAAAGTGACATTGTTCGGAATATTTCTGCATACCGTTCGTGATATGAAAGGTAGTTTTATTTATTTTTATCAAAGAATTATTTGCCAGATGTATTCGGTATAAGTATATTTTTCCGCTGATAAACTTAACAATGCTGTACCTATCCAAATAACGGTAATTTATCGAAAATATTTATGAATCTAATTACCATTCTTCTAATTACCATCGATTACCGTTCTTCTTGATTCGAATTTTCTATTAAGTACATAATGTACTACTTATTATTTGTTATATTAATTATGTTATGTTTATTATTTAGTTAGTGCGAAGTAAATAAGCTACGGAGCAGCCAGAAACTATTGATTTTTTAAAGTTTCAGAGTAATTATCGCTATTATGCTATTCTGTCAATGTAAATTGATTATATTATATTAAATTATAACTTGAAGCACCAGGAGGTGCGTTATTTTAATAAATTATAGATTGCCATAATTATTATTTTGAAGTTCATATCAAGCTACACTATCAAAGATTATTTTAGAGTTTCTGTATGATTATGTTTTGTTTCTGTACTATTTTATAGTTTTATTAATATGTACCTATTTTGAAGTTAATTTATAGGTTTGTTTTATTGCAATTAAAGGCTGATTTATCAAACTGTTGTTGTATTGTTAATTACCATTTTTTCTACCTCATTACCATAAATAGATATCTAATTTCCGTTTGCGTTAAATCTCATTACCGTTCCTTCAAAATAATCAACAGTCAATATCTTAAAAACTAAAGTCCTGATTACTGTCCCTTTGTTATATTTCACTTATCATCATTAAACTCTTTCAAAAAAACATATAAATAACATTATTAGGCACATTTATTTGACTGTTCTACAAAAGATCACAATATGCACGAAATGAAATATTCACCCAAATATCAATATTTACGATACATTCAAGAATAGGACATTATGTCAGTGAAGTTTGTGCAATAACCACTAACGCCATCTAGCGGCTGTACCTGTCACTATTAAAATTACTATAACACAACAGTTCGCCTACGTTTCGGTAAATACATAGAATAATAACGTGAATTCTAGAAAACACTTCAAAATTATATGACTTTCTTCAATGAGAAATACTATTGTGTTAGAAAATATTAATTCAAAAACTGACCTCTCCCCTTATTTCGGCGCGTTCACAAATCTCAATAAACTTCAGAATCTGTTTCAAATTTGGAGCACCGAACTCCTTGATCCTTATCTCTGACCATTTCAACTTTTTCTCGCACTCCAAAATTGGCGGGATTTTCTCTGGCGACAACGTGACGAGGTGATTGACTCCCACATCCGCTAAATAGTTTAGGTTTTCCACTGTTTGTGGGAATCCCATAGCTGCGAGTTTGTTCTCAATAAACCACGAGAAATTGAAAGGAGGATACGCTTCATAATCCTTTTTTTCCTGTGGAACTGCGACATCTTCTACCTTTTCTTCTGCTTTCTCTCTCGGTTCCGACCTATATTTGTACCAAAGTTTGGCCAACTTAACATTGGGCCGGTTGGGTACTGAACTCATTCTCACAAACACTAATTTCGATAAACTTCACTTGTAATGGAATTACCGAAGTTTATTTTTACCGGAGTACACCGCACTTGGTAGTGAGCCAGCCGATATTGGCAGCCACGTTGGCACAGGCAGATTCGACATTTTAATGTTATATTTATAGTGAAATGTCAATTACAAATAATTAGGCTTTTTTAGATGTGATAGTTTTGTTACGAAGTGTGGAGAACTTAACACTATATCAAATTATCACTAGAACTAGAAGTTTCTACAGCAATAACCCACGAATTCTCAAACGACGAGGTTTTAATGTATAAGCTAAAGAGTTTGTTTGTTTGAACGTGCTAATCTCTCGAACTACCAGTTGGATTTGATAGCTTAACACATTCCCTGTCCCATGAATCACATAGGATTCATGTTGATTGTTTAACTATTGTGTCTACTTTATGGACAGTGAATCTGTTAATTCTCGAGGAAGGTTCCACGAAGCTAGAACGCGGGCTGAAGTTAAACGTTTCTACGCCGCTATCATTTGATTGTCTAAATGAAATTTTCGTAGTCCCGCGTAGATCTGCCTCTTGTTTCAGCAAAAAAAACTTTACAAAGTCATACGTAGGTATGACGCCAGTCGCTACTCTCCAATACAACTCCAAAGTGACAGTAAGAACTTGAGTTAACGGCGGAGTTGCGTTTTTAATCTTTGAACTCTTTTGATAGATAGAGATAAAGACAGGGACACCAGCATCGGTCGATAGCTGTCACACGTGTCAGAGAGATTTAATTTTTTCATTTAGTGGATTTTAGTACGTGAAATTGGCAAAATTGTGGTGTTTATTCCACAAAAGCCATTAATCAAGAGTTGAAGTTGAGAATTTAGCCGTAAGTAAATCTATCTTCTGTCCGGTATTTTTTGGGATAATGAACCTAGTACTTAGGTAGTAGAAAAATGATGGATGTATGTCAAAAATCAGACATAAAAAGTATTTCCAAACTTTTTAATTATTGGTTCAATCAACTCAACCAATTACAGTCCACTGCTGGACACAGGCCTCTCCCTGATGGGTACTGATGTTGTTCGGTATGAAGACACTGCCTTATCTGATCGATACTCGAAGTTATCTGAAGTATTCTGAAGATTGAAATGCAGCGGTATCAACACCGCCACATGTGAATTACGCATCCTACTGACGTCACGTCAAACCTTGCATGGCGCAAGCAGAGTTTTTCGCGCGACTAGCATAATTATATGGAACACCCCAACATGAATCATTGGGCAGTTGCACACCAGACATGACACCCGTCTGTCGGAGGATCCTCCCTTTTCTATGGAGGTTGAGTGAACTTTACACCTTGCGGGGTAATTGCATAACAACTATCAGTAGCAATGCATAGCATTAAAAACATTCATTACGTATTTGGAATTTAATGAAGCAATGGATTAGCAATATATCCTTCAAAATGATTCAGAATATGATTCATAGTGTTACGCAATTAGGGTGCTGTTACTCATACCTCCATAGAAATATCAGCCCTAAGTATAATATTTGTAGAGGATTCACCTGGGGAAGTAAGACAATAAAACGCCAACCATAAAACAAACAAATAATATTTAATGTCAGGTACACAATATAACAAGATCACAGTAGTCTAACTGAGCACACTCTTGGTGCACTCCTTGGCCGCTTTTACAAACTCATCCATGACGTTCGCGCTTACTCCGAACTTCACAGGGTTATCTTCCGACAGGTACTCGAAGTATCTGCCCACTGCTTCTTCGTGTTCGTCGGAGTCCAATGATCCTGTAACATGATACCAATAAAAAAAGGTTATATATTCTACTAAGTTCCAATGGGTATAGGGGTTTTTGGCGTAAAATAACCTGAAGCGTCAAAGTTCTCGCTGTCGTAATAAATAGGAGCTCAAGTGCCGGGTCAGCGGGATTGTCCGAAAGGGTTACCGCTGGCCCGGAACATAAAGGGCTCAGGAAGGAACACGGGTGGGTTTTAGTCAGTAAGAGTCTGACACTCCCTTCCGCTCCACCCAGAGCGGGAGGGGTCATTTGATGATGTCCCATCCAGAAAAAAAAATAAAGGGTGTTTCCAGTCTCGAAATAGGCACCTACTAGTTAAATAAAAAAATGGAAAATTAAAGAATTATCAACTGGATGAGTTTAGCGGAATTTATCAAGGGGTGGTGAAACAAACCAGTAGGATAACACACAAAATTAACACACATAATTTTGAAGGTTACTGCTAATCCGATAAAATTGTCTGCGTTGTTGAACTGTCAAAATGGAAGTGCTACTGATGTGCAGTCGGTACGCATACGCACCCCACCCCGCACCACCCCGCAGCGCAGATCTACTAATTCTATTCTCTGTTATAAATAGCGTATAAAAAGCGCGGTAATAATTGCAATGTTCCCTCAAGATCGTTTATTCCAGCGCATTCGTTATAATAAGTAGCGGGTAGTCCGTAAATACTACAGTGACGTCAACAGCCAACCGGAAGTCGATCCTATTCATGAATCGAAATAGTTTTCAATGTTAATGTTTCATGAGTAAAGTCCTATGAGCAATGTGAGTTCTATGTATATACTATACCCTTATGTACCATTTACCGGGTAATTGTGTCTTTCATTGACTTGAATGTGCCCTGGCGGCTGATAGTATGTCATGCTCACACAAATGTCTCGCTGACGGTGGCGTGTGTGTTGGATCATTTAGCTCCCTTCAAAATGGTTGAGCTGAATGGTGCTGATCTATGCGTTATGTTCGTGAACGGGCGCCGTCAGTTGGGGCAGGTCATCACTTAGCTCCCCCCCGGTGGGTTCCCGCATTGTCGAGGCGGGGGGGCTCAGTAGCCGTGGCTTGGACACCCACGGTGAAGCTAAGAGGAACCCGAGGAGGGGCCGCTCGTCAGGGCTTCTGCTGACAAGCCGACGACGTAGCGGCCAAAGGTAGGTTGCGGTGTCGCTTGGGCGATATCGCAACTGAGGCGGGCCGCGATGTCGTACGTACCGGAGGCATCGCGGTTGAGGGTTGGAGGCCGCGGCGGGAGAGGAGTGCCGGTATTACGGTGCGCCGCTCTCCCTACCTTCCGCGGCCTTGACGGGGTCGCCACCGTACGATGGCGGACGCGGTGGGGCTGCAGGGGAAGAGGAGTGTCGGTATTACGTTGGCCGCTCTCCCTATCCTCTGCAGCCGAAAATTGGCAGGCGGCGGGGCCAATGTCCTGAACTCCTGACCCGTCGCAGGGGGGACCAAGGGTGCCCAGATACGGGGTCGTCTGGCGCCCATGTGCTGGTTTGGTCCCTGGGGTGGTCACGGCGTGCTATGTGTTCTGGTGCGCCGGTGATGGGGAGTATTCCCCAGAGGAGGGTCCGGTAACGGACGGCCGCGGCGGGTTCACGGATGAGTGCTAACGCGTGCCCGTGTTCCCGCCGTAAGCGGCAGAGGAGGACACCGTGGAGTTTTAGTGGGTTAGAGTCCCACATAACTGCACTATCTCCCCGTGGTAGTGCAGTATGCATGAGCATTTCTCCACGATAAAAAAAAAAAAAAAAAAAGGTCATCACTTAGCTCGGCTGAGGGTTGAAGGCCGCGGCGGGAGAGGAGTGCCGGTATTACGGTGCGCCGCTCTCCCTACCTTCCGCGGCCTTGACGGGGTCGCCACCGTAAGATGGCGGACGCGGTGGGGCTGCAGGGGAAGAGGAGTGCCGGTATTGCGTTGGCCGCTCTCCCTATCCTCTGCAGCCGAAAATTGGCAGGCGGCGGGGCCAATGTTCTGACCCGTCACAGGGGGACCAAGGGTGTCCAGACACGGGGTCGTCTGGCGCCCATGTGCTGGTTTGGTCCCTGGGGTGGTCACGGCGTGCTATGTGTTCTGGTGCGCCGGTGATGGGGAGTACTCCCCAGAGGAGGGTCCGGTAACGGACGGCCGCGGCGGGTTCACGGATGAGTGCTAACGCGTGCCCGTGTTCCCGCCGTAAGCGGCAGAGGAGGACACCGTGGAGTTTTAGTGGGTTAGAGTCCCACATAAAGAACTGCACTATCTCCCCGTGGTAGTGTAGTATGCATGAGCATTTCTCCACGTTAAAAAAAAAAAAGGTCATCACTTAGCTGCCTCGGCTTATTTTTAATTATTTTAATTTTGAATTGTTGTTTTCTTACCATTTGCTGTATTCTGGACGCTTTTAACGCGTAAGTCTTTTTTTTTTGTACATCGTTCTCACATATAATAAAATTATAAATTCACATTACTTAATGATGTAACTAATATTTTTGTACAACTATAATTTAAAAGAGTGTCCATGGAGTTTCTTGCCCGTTCTTCTCCATAGGTACCTACGCTTTGGAATGGGCAACTAGCTTCATATTTTCTGACTGACCGACTTTTTGACAATTCAAAAGTGCCTGTAAATGGTTTAATTGAAATAAATGCTTTGAGTTTGAGTTTGAATTTGAGTCGTGCAATGTAATTTACGATGGTGGGGGTGGGCCCCCCAAGGGTGTGGCGAGACGGCAGCGTCTCGCCCCACCCTCGGGGCCTAGAGCGCGAAAGTGGCGGCTTACGATTTTTGTACGTAAGCTGGGCACGCGAAGTAGTTGGTCTTGCTTTATCTAGGTCTACATATTATATTTTAAACCACTTCTCAATCTTGATGTACAGACGCCAGCACATCAACCTACTACAATCTGTCAAATTTCTTTAATAGATTTTCAACTTTATTGTTAAAGCATAAGGTTCAAAGTTGATTGGGAAAATTTGACAGTTCGGGTAGCTTGATGTGCTGGCGTCTGTACATAATTAGGCCCTGGACCGTTTTTATCATAGTGAAGTACCTATATTTCTTCTTACCTAGCCTGATCATCCTGATGGCGTTCATAGCTTGGTCTGGTAGGAATCGGTGGAAGTGTATGAGGTAGCAGGCCAACATCACGCCTGATCTACTCCTGCCCTGACGACAGTGGATGCCCATCACCTGTGGAATTACAATACCGTGGTCATGAGACTTACAATACCAGCCCATGTCCCAATGCAGCGCAAAAGCCTCTACTTATACAGAGAAGTCACGAGCATTGATCACCACACTTGCTCAAGACGGATTGGCGATTCAAACATTGCAATTATTACCCAGCTAGACTTGCATTTAATTTAGACTACAAGTCCAACGGTGTAACAATGTCTTTAAATTTGACAATTCAAGAACATTCATTGCGTTCCTTAGGTACGTTCTCGAGCAGATTATTAAAAAAAAAAGAATGAAGTTGAACTGTCAAAATGAAAGCCATGCCTAGAGTCCGTTTCACGAAAGAAGTCCCGCGGCAATAAGTGGAACTAATTATCATTATCTAGTTAGCAACATTCCTACAACAACCCTTCTACCTCATACACCTTTCTTTATTTAGCGTTGTGCATTTTATTAAGCAGTACCGATGATATACAGTACCTGTAATCGAGATAAATAAATATTTATGATTCCGTCGCGCGACGGTGGCGCCGCGTCTGCGGGACTTCTTTCGTGAAATAGACTTTACACTGACCTCTATCCAATGATATTACTAAAATATCATTGCCTCTATCATATTATAATACAGGTCTGTGCATGCCTACTTATTAGTCAAAACTAAAAGAAAATGCCAATGTTGTGTGACCGTTCAAGTTATTATTTATGGGTCAAGCCACATGCAAATTACTAATAAAAACGGAAAAACATTTGTGGCTCCAGTCCAGTATAATAATTATGGCATTTAGCCACATTTTTAATGATTCTCGTTATTTATTTGGCACATGCGAGACGCAATTCGTACTCTCTCAGGTAAATACTAATAGCCTGAAATAGATTTTGTTTATTTATGTCAAGTGAACGCGATTGGAGTTCATTTTGAAATATTTTAGACGCTAATTAGAGGTCATTCTACCTCTACCATCAGGGTTTCTGAATATAAATGCGCCCTAATCATCGTTCGGGTTTTTCGCTCGGATCAGCGTCGAAAGTCGAAAATCCAACTGTTCGTTTTTATTTAGGCATTAATTGTTTGGGTGTTGCCGGTTGCGTCGCCTAGTGTCAGTGGAAACAGGAATAAAATCACCACATTTGGAAAAAATGGATTTGACAAAATTTTGAAGTCATTAGCGAACGAGCTATTCTCTCTGCCTATCCTTTTCACATAGCCATGCTTTTGGTTGCCTTTTTTATATCAAAACATTGTGTCAGTTTTGGCGTGTTAAGCACTCAGTGACGAGAAGAAACCCCCAGTGATCTTCTTCTAAACTCCGATTTTTAATTTGCTTGACTAAAATCGCGATCGACCTATTTATGTCAACATGACATTATTTGGTATTGAAATATTAGCTGTCATTTTGGTTTAGCAAATTAAACATGATAGTTTAGCATGTTTTGCCTGAAGGTATAGTTAACTCCAAAAAGAAGATAAAAATTCATTTCATTTATCTACAATTTGTATTATTCTGTATCTATATTATGGAACGAAGATTGTAGGTGAGACAAATATACGAATTCTGGTTGATGTACAGACGCCAGCACATCAAGCTACCCGAAACTGTCAAATTTTCCCAATCAACTTTGAACCTTATGCTTCAGCGATAAAGTTGAAAATCTATTAAATAAATCTGACAGATTGTAGTAGGTTGATGTGCTGGCGTCTGTACTTATACATCTTTTTGAGGCTGACTGTACCGACCAGAAAGACTCTGACCCAGTGTGTTGACATTTCTACTACATTTAAAATTAGAATCTCAGGCCAGCGTAACTATGATAGATGAGGTCACTGTCCGATCTACTTTTTAGAAAACTGAGCACCTGCCTTTTGTAGGCCTACTTTAGTCTAATAAAGGCTAAAATCATCTTTTGAGACTAATTCTCTCTGCTTAGTGCCTCATTTTAGTGATGATACAAAAATAAAGATATAAAATAGATATTTTTAAGACTCACCTCACCATTTTTGTCGGCTTTCTTACATACATCGATGAATTGTTTTACTTGATCTATACTGGGTGCTTCAAATTCTTCTACGGGTATTTCTATCCACCTCAGCCTGGGCATATCGTCCACTGGAGGTTTCTTACCGGCTGTCAAAGTTACCAGAACAGAAATACCTTGATCAATTAAAAATTTCAAATTCTCTTTATTCCTAGGAAAGGCCATGGCTGCTATTTTTTTCGGAATCACCCAGGAGAATTTTAACGGTGGATACGCGTCGACCTCGATGTCTGGGAAAGGGTTTTCTGGTATAATAACTGTTAAGTCATTCCTGAATTCTTTTGTGGCTCCCGCTAAGTTTTTATCATCTTCCTCCGTGATCTTTTCTGTCCTTGATATGATTTCTCTCGGTTGGAATTCATACTCGTCACCCATGGCTGTATAATTTGTTGGCACTGCACGAAGAAAACAAATAATTATTATGATTTACTGCGCAAATGTATGTAAAATTATTTTTTTTATTTTTATTTGTCAGGCACGAGTAGTATTTTCAACACAGGCTATTTTTCCGGTTGACCATCTGGCGCGGTTTTTGCGTGTTAACTGACTAGAAAAGGCGGGAAAAGTTGGCACTGGCTTCGCTGGAGATGTAACATTTATTTCTGGAGTCTCTTATGTTTGCAACGACCAATTTCTAGAGTAAAGATTTATTTTTCGCGATTCTCAGCCTTGTTTCGACACAATGGAAATAAATAATAAATCTATAATTGTCATTTTTTGAGGTTAAGTTTTCCGTCGCCTAGAGGTCGTTTGGAAAATTGGTCGCGTGTGTGGTCGTGTGCTTTCAAGTGGTATCAGATCATCGGATGTTTTATTTACCTATGATATGACGTGTACGATATGAGATATTGTTGTAGATGATGTGTTTCAAGTTTCTGTAAACACGGATCTGCTAATTCCGGCTGAATGTGCTTTGTAAATGTGTAATGAAAAAATTATGGGGCAGGAAATAGTTTGATGCGCTGGCCTTGTTCGAAAAGTTGGCTACGAATAGTCGAATCTATGGATATTAATGATGTTACTGCTTGTTTTATGTTTTTTGATGAATTATTTGATTCAAGTGAATTTTTCCATTGTTGAACTTTTGGTCAGTGGGTCGTCTTAGGGGTTCTTGAGAACAAAACAGTTTTAGATAGATAATCCCATAGAAGATAAACTTAGGTAGGTATGCATTTCGGCATTAGCATCAAACTGTGCTACAATATTGATCTGACGGACCCATTAAAGGGTACAGGCGTGATGTTATGATGTCACTCAGTTTGAATTTTAAATGATCTGTATTTATTCATTTTTAATGCCTGTTGGCATTATTAGGTGTCGGTAAATAGCACTTAAAATTGTTAAAACGATTACTTACAATATGAGAGCTCGAGCTATTATCACGCTATCAAAAATAAGACTGATGCACGCCAAATACAATGAAACCCCATTAAGGAGACAACAATGCGACTGTCAATATGTCAAGCTTAGGAATCAAACACAAAGTAAAATCAACTCTATTCGGTGACACTAATGTTAATAATACCCTGATTTTTTTTTAATTTTTATCTTTCCTTTCAGGGCATTTCAGTCTCAAAGTTGTTGCCTGAGGGGTGGTTATAGCTTGAACTAAAGAAGTAACAGGCGTGAAATCGTTGAACTCTTAGATAGTTCAAGGAGTGTCTTTAAGACCAGCCAGACATGTTGACGTTTGGCTACTTCTGCCAAAAGTGTTATTAAATTAAGTACTTTTTATTTATTGCTACGCTAATGTGAGATGAAATGAAGAACGAAAATAAATATTTTAGGTGTTGATGATGATATAATAGCTTTATTAAGATGGCTTGGCAAGTAATGTGTAGACGTAATTATATTTTCTATCCCCCTTGCTTGCTATAAACGTATTATATCAGATAAATAGTTATACACCGATTTCTCTCTTTCAGTCGTCAGTAATCTGACTTTCGAAAGAAGAAGACAAAGCGTTGTGTAACTATACATACGCTTTATAACGTTTATTAGTAAGAGGGTATCTATTTAGAGCTTAATCAGTGTCATTCACGAAAGGGTTCTTTCACGATTTGGATACGTAATATCTTCCAGATAAATTAGAAATGGAAAAGGTATATACCTACTTCACTAGCTTCCGCCCGCGGCTTCGCCTGCGAGGTATGTCGATAAAAACTATCCTATGTCCTTCCCCGGGATGCAATCTATATCTCTGCCAAATTTTATCGAAATCCGTTCAGTGGTTTAGGCGTGAAAAGGTAACATACAGACAGTTACTTCCGAATTTATAATATTAGTATGAATATATGAATCTACCAGATTTATCTGCCAGATAATTTAATCGATGGAGGTGGCGAAATATGTTTTAAGTCTAAATGATAAATGATAAATGATAAATGATTTTATTTCTGTAAGTAGGTTTGCACAAACACTTTTACACGTCAATCATAAATTTTTTAAACTAGATGAGGTCGGCGTTTCCTATCTGACTACTCTGAGAAGAAAGGCCGAAACAAACTCAGAGGTCATAGTCTCTTTTAAAGTCCAGACATAATCTTGGTCAAGTTATATGAAGACCATGTAGGTCGATGTCTGAGATATAATTCTATTCATCTTGAGGAACAATTATCAGCCTATAATGTTCCCACTGCTGGGACACAGCCCACAGGCGTCCTCTCCGTTCGAGGGAGTGGGCCATCCATGCTGGCCTTGCAATACGGGTTGGTGCGTGTCACATGTCTTCAAATTGTTGGTTCTAGGAGAAGATGGTTTCCTCACGATGTTTGCCTTCACTGTTTTGAGAGTAGTGGTGATATAATAAATTACACAAAGTAATGTGCCTGTCTGGGTTCGATTCCCCGACCATGATTATGTATCGGGGTCATCTTGAGGATGCCTTAGCATTTCGGTAAGCTTAATGAAAAACAGCAGATTTCGGAGCAGAGCTGCTAAAGTCCCTCAGTCTCATTTCTCCAACGATTTTCTTTTTGTTTTTTTTGACGGACTCGTGCCATTTTCAAAGATTTAAATTCTGAATTTATTCTACCGGCTATAAATTAACTGTGATTAAACGGGGGCTTCATCCTAGTAGGTACTTTGTACTTTCAAGGCTATAAGAGAAATTTATAACATGTTTTTTCTTTAAATGAAACGACATAGCAAGTGGAGGGACCAAATTCATTATTTATATTTCTTATTTACGATTCTCAACCTTATTTTGTAATTATAAGGTGCATTTTCGATTGACACGCGAATGACCTAATGCCTGACGCAATCGTAGACGAAATTAGATTATGATTTTAGATCGCGTCGAACTTGAAACACATTTGATAAAATATGGGATAGCAGTATTAGATCTACGTAGTGTACGCGAATTGATCCATCACTTTTTATATGCTTACCTGCGGGGGTAACACACTATCAATCGGAATCAGTTTCATTTTGACAGTTCAGCAACATTCATTGCGTTATTTACGTGTTGAGCAGACAAATTCGAACTTATAATAATTAAGGGGGAAACGCTAAGGTAACCCGCGAAATTCAAATTTTCTTACGTTTTTTTCAATTTGCTGGTCAGTATAAGTTGTACGTCGATCAAAATATGATTCGCGGCCGTAATAAATATGTATTTACAGAATCATAATCATTAGAATTACAATTTGTTAGGTTAGTATAATCCCAAAATGTCAAGATTTCATGAAATAGTCATTCTGTGGGATTACTTGGTCTTAGAGAGTTGTGTTGATGACTTTCAACACAACTCTCACTGTACCTACCTTCCTATACAATGCGAGTT
This sequence comes from Luperina testacea, assembly GCA_927399505.1. Classification (NCBI taxonomy): domain Eukaryota; kingdom Metazoa; phylum Arthropoda; class Insecta; order Lepidoptera; family Noctuidae; genus Luperina; species Luperina testacea. The sequence goes on along the minus strand of OV656777.1, from coordinate 4,206,663 downwards.
CAACTTATACCAGTGAATACTGGTACACAAGGCTACATAATTATCCAGCTATACATTTTGCACACCAGTGAATACTGGTACACACGAATTTTTTTTTTACTTCATAAATTGTATCAATAACTCATATATACTAAGTAAAGTTATTTTTCTTTGCAGCAGCCTTGTAGCAGTGGACAAGAAGACTCACGGCAGATGGTGAAATCAACAAGTCAAACGATTTTTGTTATAATTGTATTTTTTTAGTAGTTTGTTTAGAATCAACATTATCATTGTATATTACTTTTTTTGTATTTACTATAAATCAAAAGGCTTATTTTTGTAGCAGTTTGTTTAGAATCAACATTACCATTGTATATTATTTTTTATTTGTATTCACTATAAAATCAAAAGGCCCATTTTTGTAGTAGTTTGTTTAGAATCAATATTATTATTGTATATTACTTTTTATTTGTATTCACTATAAAACAAAAGGCCCATTTTTGTAGTACTTAGTTTGTTTAAAATCAACATTATCATTGTATATTACTTTTTTATTTGTATTTATTATAAAACGAAAAGGTGAAATAATAAGCTGGTCTTCAGATTTTTATTTTTCTAAAAACATTGATAAGAGTGTTTTGACATTATAAAATATTTTTTCACCTACCTGGTTATAATCGCATACTAAATTGTATTTTTTTTATTTGTTGTTATCTTTCGTTTTATTATTGTGTCTGTTTTGTGTAATGTCTGTAATTATTGTAATAATTGGTTATGCTATAAATTTAATCAGGCATCATTTGTGTTACTTCAAATACTTGTATTTGATAATTAATTAGTGTAAGTAATAAAATAAAACTATCTTTATAAACTGTATAGACTCAAGTTTTTGTAACTGAACAGACAGCTGTGCTGCTGGGGAGTTTGTTGCGCCACTTCTTCTTTCCAGCTAGAGCACTAGGAAGTGGTGAAGGGCGGGCGTTTTGGGGGACTGTCTTATTGTAATTTTGACATTCGAAAAGTGCTGATTCTCAGCCTAGCTTTAATAAATTACATGATTTTTAATATGAATTTTATTATCCTATCATCATATTCATGCCTTCTTCCCATGGCGGTAGGTAGAAACTACAGAACGCCACCTGCTGCTATGCCTGACATACTCCTTTTGTCTTGTTTACGTTCATAAATCTGGTCATACACGCACGCCGGTTGCGAGTACTACGCAGTACGCACAGTATTCACACCATACATGCTTCGCCAGGAACGCATTATTCATTTTTTTCTATCCTATCGTAGCAGGCGGCTCATTTTTTTAAATACACGCCACCTAGTGGTCTATTCTTGTAAACGTATGGAAATACTCGCTTACCTCTGTGTGTGTAAACGACCTGTATTCAATGGTAGATTTTATTTCACCCCTTTGTGTCGAATTGTGTGGATTTTGAGGCAATTCTATGACCAAATTCAATAAAGTGTAATGTCCAATTACCGCGACTACTACTTCTACGACTTACTGATGTGCCAATTACACATAAAACAAAAAAAACTAAAAATGTTGACTTCAGCGCCATCTAACAGGAAAATGGCCAAGAGCAGATCAGATGATCCTCCTTAATAAATTATTTTAATTATTAGTATAGAGGTATGAGGAACGGTGTAAAGTTCACTCATCCTCCATAGAAAAGGGAGGATCTTTTGACCAGACGGGTGTTGTGTCTGGCGGGCAGCTGACCCATGATTCGGGCCGTCGGATCTATGCTAGTTGCGCAGTAAACTCTGCTTTCGAGATGTAGGATTTTGCGTGACGTCAGTACCGCTACAATAGCATAAAATACTGTTGTATTATTTTGACAAAAAAATCTCCCGATTATTACCTGAAAATTTACCCGATTTTTCAATTTTCACTTTTGCAACACAATCGACTCGATTATAATATAACTCCCTACTAAAAATCCTCTATCCTTTGTCTATGACTCGTGTTGACACATTAGCACAGAACATTAATACTCAACACATTAGGTCACGGAGCATGTAACCTTGACATAGTTTTTAAATGTGATCCCCAGCGTGTCCCCACCCCAGCCCACTAGCCGTACACTATTAGGCAGGGTTGCCAACCGTACGAGGTTCCTCGTACAAATACGAGATTTGTGGTCTTCCGTACGAGGTACGAGGACACTATCAACCTCGTACAATTATGTACGAGATTTTGATAATATGGCCATACGAACATTTTGTCAGTTTTGAACCCACAAAAGAAATGTATAGCCGCATGAAAACAGCTATAATATACGGCAGAAAAAACGATGACTGTGAAGATGTTTCTAACATAATATTTGGAGAGATGTAAACTAAGTTACCTTTGCAAAGTTAAGTAATAATATAGACACATTTAATTTTTTTTTTTAATTTAACTTGAGTATTAATAAATATTTTTTTTTAATACAACACAAAATTATGTTTTATTCAGTAGGAAACTTGCAATAGTTTATTTAATTGAGTAAAAAGTCCTAAATCCAGCAGTTAAATATGCCTTAATATTGGTTTTAGCACGTTTTCTATATATAATAAAATGTACGAGGTTTGGAAGTCAAAATACGAGATTTTTAGCTGCATAATATGTACGAGGGATTTTTCTTTACGGTTGGCAACCCTGCTATTAGGTACTCTCTCTTTGTGTTAAACGAAACATGACGGGGACTCTAATTGAAAACCTAAGTGGGCGCAAACTCGCCATTTTAATAAGTTTCCTTTTGATATGTCAGCTAACATGTTTCTTGATCGTTGGGTTGGTCGCACCCATGCCTGCAAACGCTCAAAATATACTCTCAACCGTGTGCCGAGATACTTCTATTGAGAAAAATGACACGACGAAGTGGTATTACAACCGTGGGAAGGGTTCTTGCAAATCCGTCGACCTTGGAGAAATTCATCATGATTTGTCGGAGACCGACATAGTTTTCGCATTTCAAATGCCGGTTCCCCGAGAGAGCAAGGTTATAGACTATTCGCGATGGCAACAAAACTTGATCGGAGTACTTCAGGTGGATATTAAATACCACTCGCAGATCGAGCTGCAGTCACGCAGTACAATAACAATCGACGCCCGTTTGGCGTATCGGAATAAAGGCGATCCCGAGGATAAATGGACACTATACACACAATCCATTGAAAAACGTCATCTAGACTGTGATATTGATGTGAAAAGTGAAGAATATCTATATAACTGTTCAGCGATTCCATTGTTTGAACTTGGTTCTTTGTTCCATGACTACTATTTACTCAATGTAAGACTCCCAGTCGACACACCTGAAATGAACTCACATATAGGGCACATACAAGACATGTGGTTGACTGTCATCAACCAGAATGAAGGTTTTATCAAAGTGTGGTTGTCTCTGAAAACAGTGTTTTTCCCATGCATCATTGGTATACTTGTTTGGTTTTGGAGATGTATACACATGCTTAAACGGAAGCCTGTACTACTTGAGAAGATGCTTTTGAGTTTAGGATTAGCTCTTTGCCTTCTGAATATGCCGATTGAGTACTTTACACTGCATTTTGACTTGCCATTTATGTTATTACTGGGAGATTTTCGTCAAGGATTATTCTACGCTACACTATTTTCATTCTGGCTTGTTTTTGCTGGTGAGCACATGTTGATTCAAGATACGTCAGCTCAAAGCTCTGTGAAGCAGTACTGGAGACATTTGAGTGCAGTTGCTATGGGATGTATCTCTCTTTTCATATTTGACATGTGTGAGAGAGGTGTGCAACTCCGCAACCCTTTCTACTCCATCTGGGTGACTGACATTGGCACTAATTTGGCTTCGACTTTTATTATACTGGCTGGGATATCAACTGGGGTCTATTTCCTATTCTTGTGCTATATGATCTGGAAAGTTTTCATCAATATCTCTCACAAAAGGCAGTCCCTACCTACTATGTGTTCTGGCTGTTGTTTGCACTATGAAGGAATCATCTATCGCTTCAAGTTCCTTATGTTGGCTACCCTGCTTTGTGCTGCATTGACTGTGATTGGTTTCATTCTGGGACAAGTTGCTGAAGGCCAGTGGAAGTGGGATGAGAACATTGAGCTTGAATACACTTCAGCATTTTTTACTGGAGTGTATGGAATGTGGAATATCTATATCTTTGCTTTGTTGGTGTTGTATGCCCCAAGTCACAAACATTGGCCACTGCTTGACAACACTTCTGAGACAGACAGAGCATCCAAAAAGTATTTTTTAGAGTGTAACTTCTAAGACGGTAATTTCTGTGATTTTTATTTTGCATTTCTAAGTATTGCTAGTTTACATTAGTTTGTTAACGATATTGCCAACTACATACAATTTATGAAAATAATGTCAAATCAAATAATTTATTTTTGCCAACATGGGTAGGGGTACAGATGTTACACAATGTTTCGATAATGTTCTCCATGCTCTGCCATCACATGGGCATGCAAAATTTACACATAAATTATAATCTACTTTCAAAATACTTAACAATTAATATTACAAAATTATTAAATTGGAATATCATTTTAACCATATTTTCAATGTCAAGGAGTAGGTATTTAGTAGTCAATATGTAATTAAATAAATGTCAGAGTAAATACTAGTAAAGTCTAATAAATAAATAAAGTCCTATTATAAAAAATTGTTGAGTTTCACATGACATTTCTATGGTTGTAAATCTGAATACATATTTATTGGCCATAAGGATTCCCTTTTAGATATTCCTTCACACTGTAATACACTTTATCAATATGTATTACAAAATTATTAAATTGGAAAATCATTTTAACCATATTTTCAATGTCAAGGAGTATTTAGTAGTCAATATGTAATTAAATAAATGTCAGAGTAAATAGTGAATAAATAAATAAACTCCTAGTATAAATAATTGTTGAGAGTTTCACATGTCATTTCTATGGTTGTAAATCTGATTATTAATTATTGGCCATAAGGATTCCCTTTTAGATATTCCTTCACACTGTAATACACTTTTCATCCCCCCATCTCGGAAAGAGTATTTTTGCTCTTCGATATCTGAGTGCAAAAGCTGTAAAAACAGCTTTTGTACTCAGATATCGAAGAGCAAAAATACTCAATCAATTCCATATAATTCAATATTATATTCCATATATTTCAATTTTCTATTCAATTTACTTTATCCACTAGCGGATAAAAATCCGCTAGAGGATAAAGTAAATTGAATTTAGAACATCGTGTGCACAAGTTTGTGAATTCAAAACATCATTAAACCTATTTACTTCTACCTCCATGGTGCCGAATTGATCATACAACTTTTTTTTTATTTTTTAAAAACTCCGACTCGGAACCTTCTTGGAGTACTTTTTTTGTACCTATTTGCTTTGCGCGCGCAATTTTCTTTTCACGTCATATTGTTAAAACCTTAGCTTAAAAATAAAAATAAAATGCACAACGCTAAATAAAGAAAGGTGTATGAGGTAGAAGGGTTGTTGTAGGAATGTTGCTAACTAGATAATGATAATTAGTTCCACTTATTGCCGCGGGACTTCTTTCGTGAAACGGACTCTAGGCATGGCTTTCATTTTGACAGTTCAACTTCATTCTTTTTTTTTTAATAATCTGCTCGAGAACGTACCTAAGGAACGCAATGAATGTTCTTGAATTGTCAAATTTAAAGACATTGTTACACCGTTGGACTTGTAGTCTAAATTAAATGCAAGTCTAGCTGGGTAATAATTGCAATGTTTGAATCGCCAACCCGTCTTGAGCAAGCGTGGTGATCAATGCTCGTGACTTCTCTGTATAAGTAGAGGCTTTTGCGCTGCATTGGGACATGGGCTGGTATTGTAAGTCTCATGACCACGGTATTGTAATTCCACAGGTGATGGGCATCCACTGTCGTCAGGGCAGGAGTAGATCAGGCGTGATGTTGGCCTGCTACCTCATACACTTCCACCGATTCCTACCAGACCAAGCTATGAACGCCATCAGGATGATCAGGCTAGGTAAGAAGAGATATAGGTACTTCACTATGATAAAAACGGTCCAGGGCCTAATTATGTACAGACGCCAGCACATCAAGCTACCCGAACTGTCAAATTTTCCCAATCAACTTTGAACCTTATGCTTTAACAATAAAGTTGAAAATCTATTAAAGAAATTTGACAGATTGTAGTAGGTTGATGTGCTGGCGTCTGTACATCAAGATTGAGAAGTGGTTTAAAATATAATATGTAGACCTAGATAAAGCAAGACCAACTACTTCGCGTGCCCAGCTTACGTACAAAAATCGTAAGCCGCCACTTTCGCGCTCTAGGCCCCGAGGGTGGGGCGAGACGCTGCCGTCTCGCCACACCCTTGGGGGGCCCACCCCCACCATCGTAAATTACATTGCACGACTCAAATTCAAACTCAAACTCAAAGCATTTATTTCAATTAAACCATTTACAGGCACTTTTGAATTGTCAAAAAGTCGGTCAGTCAGAAAATATGAAGCTAGTTGCCCATTCCAAAGCGTAGGTACCTATGGAGAAGAACGGGCAAGAAACTCCATGGACACTCTTTTAAATTATAGTTGTACAAAAATATTAGTTACATCATTAAGTAATGTGAATCGAAATTATATGTGAGAACGATGTACAAAACACTGGCACTCCGGTAGTGCCGACAGAAGTGAAAACTTGAACAATTACGAGTGTATTTTGTGAATCGTCTTATAAACAAAACACGCGTGTTAAGGTGTGTTCCTTATTTTATAGGGTTTTTTGCAAATCAGGTATGATGACCGCTCGCATGGAGCTCGTCGTCGGTTATATATCCGTGGTTCAGCGCCATCTCGTCGTTGTTGGATGAACTACGTAGTTAGTACGCGAGGCCCTTGTAGTTCTTCCCGATGTGCATAGATGGCGCTGTCCTCAACAACGCGCGTCTTACGTTTTACGTCTTACGTCTTACGAATTTTCGATCAGGGTCACGTGACCTGACGCGAGTTTAGAAGTTTTTACCCATTCCAAAAAAAGTACACAGCGCCGCTAAAGAAGTTTTCACTTCAACAAGAAACTTGTAAACAAGTGAAAAATCTAAAATGACTGAATCTAGCGACGACGAAGTTTATTTGACGCCAACAGAATTGACTGAAACTGTAAAAAATGCACAAATGAGCTTTCTCCCTCAACAATCACGCGAGAAGTATTTGAAACAGTACGATATGTTTAACACGTAGCGACTAGCTAAATGAGCCAAAACTTTTATGATTTCTTCAATAGCAGGTGTGGAGTCAGCAGAGAAAATAAATACACCGTCTTGTGTGTGACAAATTTCTATTGATTTATTGATCACAATAAACAATACCAATTTGATGATTAATTTATAAAAACTAGATATTTCCAAAATATAAAATATGCGCTGAAACATTAGCGGAACGTCACCCATGACAGATAAAAAGAAAAAGGGAAGAGTGTTGCAACATATACATTTAGAAATAATATCTTAAACTAAAGGTGTTGTCATGTGAGAAAAATACAAACATTAACACTACCCCTTTTTTACTCAACATGACTCTACATTCAGTTAAAACATAATAGAATTAACAAACACACTCAACATGCTTAGTCAAGAATTTAAAAGTAAATTATAATATAATTAATAATTATTACACAAATGCGCTCTCAATTATTTGACATTCATTTCATTTATGAAGTTTCTATGTTTTGTGGAACACAATGGCTTTGTTAAAACATCTGCTATCATTTCTTGTGTTGACAGGTATTCTACGTTAACAAAATCCTTTTGAACTAAATCCTTTACATAGTGGTATCTTAAGTCAATATGTTTTGTCTTTTTATGACAATATTCTTTTGCCAGCAATAATTTAAGGGCACTCTGATTATCATTATACAAAACAATTTTACCCTGTACACTGACAATTTCTTCTAGAAAACTTTTAAAGAAGGACAAGTCCTTACACACATCACTTATTGCCAAGTATTCAGCTTCTGTGCTGGATAATGCTACACATCTTTGCTTGCGCGATTCCCAATTAATAGTATTAGCACCCATCCGAATAACATACCCAGAATAAGACTTACGATCCAACACATTGTTGGCCCAGTCCGCATCAGCAAAAGCAGTTATATATAAATTACCAGTCCTATAAAAATATAGGGAGTAATTTAAAGTTCCCGCAAGATACCTTAAGACACGCTTGGCCGCAAGCCAGTGCTCATTACCAAAGTCATGATTGAATTGACTTAACTGACTACATGCGTAAGTAATGTCAGGTCGCGTACACACAGACAGGTACATCAGAGATCCTAGTAATTCTCTATACTTGTAAACATTATCATCAAGCACTTTATTTTCAGACTTCTGTAACTTTACATTAAGCGCCATGGGTGTAGAGACTGCTTTACAATTTTCCATCCCATAGCGAACTAATAATGTCTTAATATACTGAGACTGATTTAACATCAATGTTCCTTTTGACATATCACGAGTTACTTGCATGCCTAAACAATTTTTAATAGGCCCAAGATTTTTTACATTAAATTCTTTTTGTAATAAAGCATGCAACTCGTTTACAGATGCTTTATTAGTAGCAAACACATAGAAGTCATCTACATACAATGCGACAATTGTTAAATTATCATTACTTTTCTCAAAGTAAACACAGGGCTCACACTTACTTTGAGAAAAATGATTGCCTGTCAACATACTGTGTACTTTCATGTTCCACATACGACTAGCTTGTTTAAGCCCATATATACTCTTTAATAGTAGGCATACTTTACTGTTATCCTTAACAAAACCTTCAGGTTGCTCCATGAAGATGCGCTCGTTTAAGTTGCTGTTTAAAAACGCGGTATCAATGTCTAAATGCTCAATGTACATATTCATTTCGGTAGCAAGCGCAAATAAAGTGCGCAGAGTGCTATGGCGAACTACAGGAGAAAATGTGTCGTCATAGTCTACCCCATACTGTTGTGAGAAACCGCGGGCAACAAGGCGAGACTTATACTTACAGTTACCAGAAGTATCCTTTTTAATTTTATATACCCACTTGCACTTAACTATGTTGTGATCTGCTGGGCGGTCAACAAGCTTCCAAACTTTATTTTCTGAGAGAGCATCGAACTCTCGTTGCATAGAGCGCTGCCACTCCTCACTATTAGGAGAGGATATGGCTTCCTTATAGGATAGAGGCTCCAACTCGGGTTGAGTTAATAAAGAATAGTCCTCATACTTTACAGGCTTTATTCCGCGCGTACTACGCACGGGACGGCTAGTGGGAGCCACTGGTACCTCAGGGCTGACCACGGCAATATCCCCTTCAGTAGACGACGCATCGGATGTGGACGCGCTGCTATCCTCGGCCGCTGGACTTTGGCAGCTCGTATCCTCATTGTCAGTGCAGTACTCAGACTCTGAGTTAGGAGCTGAAATGATAGTAATATTCTGATCATCAAAACTATTCAAAATTGATTCACATTCATTTGAAATTTGACTAGAATTATTATTTTCATTAATATTCAACTTTTCACTAACATTATTTAAATTATTAGAATTATTATTGCATTGAATATTTATCAAATTATTATTGTCAAAATTATAAGAAATATTATTCATATTATTTGACTTAATATCTTTTAAAAATTTATTCTCTAGAAAAGAAACGTTCCTAGCTAAAATAATCTGTCCGGGCTTCATGGGGTTAATAAGTCTATATCCCTTAGTGGTGTCACTATATCCAACAAACAAACACATTGTTGATTTTGACTCCAACTTATTACGTTTTGGTTCAGGTTTTAAGGCATAAGCTATGCAGCCAAACACACGCAGGTGACTGAGGTCCAGAGACGATGAACCAGTCCAAACCTGCTGAGGTACAGATCCCGCTAGGGCAGATGTTGGGGAATGATTTTTAAGATATATTGCGGTCATCACCGCCTCACCCCAGTACTCCCGGCGAAGACCAGCCTCCTCAAGCATGCATCTAGCCTTCTCCATGATGGTTCTGTTTAAGCGTTCCGAAACACCGTTTTGTTGAGGACAGTAAGGCACAGTGACTTGATGCACGATCCCCTCACTCCTCAAAAAAGCTTCGAATTTAGCGCCACAGTATTCGCCTCCACCATCAGACCTGAGAATCTTTATACGCAATCCAGTTTGTTTTTCTACAAGGGCTTTAAAATTACAAAAATTGGACATTACCTCCGATTTGTTTTTAAGTAAATATCCCCAGCTTTTCCTACTGTAGTCATCTGTCAGCGTTAGTAGGTATCTGGCTCCACCAAAACTACAGACAGACATCGGTCCGCACACGTCGGAGTGGATGATCTCTAGCGGCTGAGTAGCACGCTTTGCCTCGCCAACAGGAAACGGTTTTGCAGTTTGTTTCCCCTGCAGGCATGCAATGCACTCACCAAAATTATTTTCAGTATCCTGAAACAATAACTGGTTATTCCTACGCAGAGTATTCAATCCCCCTAGACTCAAGTGACCGAGTCGCCTATGCCATAAAGACACTGTCTCTGTAGCTACCATTGCACTCTGTTCACTCTGAACTCCATTCTTCAGAGTGACTGAAGAATGCTCCTGCTCAGATTCTCTACGCGACGAAACGACACAATTCAATTTGTAAATTCCATTCTGATTTGATGCGCAACCAATAGAATTACCAATTATTTGAGGTTTATTGTAAAATTGACAACCCTTTTTATTAAACACAAGTGTATATCCGGCATTAACTAATTTATTTACAGAGAGGAGATTTGTGGATAAATCAGGGACGAACATGGCATCTTCCGCAGCAACCTCTAAATTATTATTTAAAGAAATATGTATCTTACCAGTACCTACACAATTTAATAGGTCATTATTGGCTATAGTTACTTTACTTTTATTATTTCTAAAGTCCTTAAATAAATTTCGGTTGTTGCACATATGTGCCGTACATCCTGAGTCAACAATCCATTCATGGCGCGCTGTCATAGCGCATGCAGTGACAATAAGTGTCTTTTCTTGGCTTTCACGTTTTTTGTCTCTTTTCAACTTGAAACACTTTGATTTTATATGCCCTGGCTTTTTGCAATAATTACACACAAGTTTTTTAACACTGCCAGTGGCATATGCCGCACTAATACCACCATTATCACTGATTGAACCATTTTTCCTGTGCTCCTCCTGTAGAAGACGTGTGCGCACCAGCTCGCTGGAAAGCTCCCGGCTCATGCAGGCAGTCTCTAAACTGGACACAAGAACATCATAGTCCCCTGACAAACCGCTAAGCAGGATCTCTGCAACCTCACCGTCTTCTATGACACGACCAATATCAGCCAATTGTTGCACTAGCGTCATGACAGTTGTTATGTACTCAGACATGTTTTTATATTCTGTGAGGTTAATGTGGTGTAACTGACGCAGTAACAAAACGCGACGATAGAGGCCTTTGTCCTCAAATACAGATGCCAACTTGTTCCACGCTTCCTTGGCGTTGGCAGCCTGGCGTACATACTGATGAAGACTAGTGTCGATTGACAAACAAATACGCGCCAGCGCCCGCTGGTCCCGCGTCACGTCCCTGTCCTCTCCGGATACACATCCCCATGTCCCATCTAATGTCAGCAACATTTTAATAATAAATTTCCAAGCAGTGTAGTTGGAAATGCCTTCTAATTTTGGACAATTGATCCCATTTATGCCCATGCCGCCCATGCCCACGCCATGTGCCGGCAGGCCAACATTTCCGTCGGCGGCGGGCAATCCCATCGCTGGATCTACTGCAGGATCGATTGGCATTTTGTAGAACAATAAAATGAATGTCGCTCACCGGTGTTTTTCGCTGCTGTTGTTTAATTAGGTTCTGGCTGGGCCCATAACCTTTTATGATTTCTTCAATAGCAGGTGTGGAGTCAGCAGAGAAAATAAATACACCGTCTTGTGTGTGACAAATTTCTATTGATTTATTGATCACAATAAACAATACCAATTTGATGATTAATTTATAAAAACTAGATATTTCCAAAATATAAAATATGCGCTGAAACATTAGCGGAACGTCACCCATGACAGATAAAAAGAAAAAGGGAAGAGTGTTGCAACATATACATTTAGAAATAATATCTTAAACTAAAGGTGTTGTCATGTGAGAAAAATACAAACATTAACAAAAACTTTATCAGAAAACGTTTTGCTGGCATATTTTATTGAATTATCCGAGACCAAGAAATCAAATATTACACTCAACATAAGTAACTGTAGCAACGTTACTTTCAATTTTTCTTAAGTATACCTAGGTATTATTTGTTGTAATTTAAAGATTATTCTGTAATACTTACCTATCATAATGTAGTAGTTAATACCTAAACTGAAATAAAAGTATCTTGTGATTGTAAATGTTTTTTTTTGCATTTACTCATTTCCTCGCTGAGGTGGGATGAAAAGTTACGTGTTGCACTCGAGTGCAAAGATTTTTCACCTCGTGCTCTTTTGATTCCCTCGCTAACGCTCAGGATTCTAATTTTTGAATCACTCGCTGCACTCGTGATTCAATTTTAGAATCCTTCGCTTGCTCGGTCATCAAAATTGAACACGCGGTTAAAAAGCAACTTTGCACTCTTGTATAACAAATATCTATTATCAGTTAGAAATTCCTTTAGCTTCCACTTAAATATGTGCGAGTTGTCAATGTCTGTAATACAACATGGAAATTTATTATAAATCTTAGATGTCATGGATGTCATGCAATATACACTGGAGTCCATTAAATGAGTTTTGCAGGGTACAGTCTGAACTTTATTTCTATATCTAGCACTTTGGAAATTTTCATACATATGCGTAGGTCAGGGGTGGCCAACTTGGCTTGACCCAAGATTGACTGACGACACCCTGTGCGATCTACCAGTTACATACTTCTTGAAATCTTGTAACTCCGTTAAGGCTCCTTCAAACAGACGCGACACGCGATATAATCGATTTTATCGCGTGTCGCGCCTGTTTGTAGAAGCCTCAAGTCTGTCGTCAACTGAATGACGGAGTGACAACCGCCCGCGCCCCACTCCCGCGTCCCACACGCTTACCGCTTATTGTTATCGCGCACCGAAAACGAAAGAGCTATGCTGCATAGAAGAGACGGAACAGCGATTGAAAAATGATGAAAGATGCTGCGTGCAGCAGTTAGTGATTAGGTATGTATGTTGTGCAGTCTGTTCGACGTATTTATATTTTTTCCTTGCCACGATCGACTGGACTAATAGTCGCGATCGACCAGTCGATCGCGATCGACCGGTTGGCCACCCCTGGCGTAGGTATTACTTTTTACTTTTGACTAAGACCGACATCGCGTAAATGAACAGGCTAGGTAAAGTAAGAATCTTAAGTTTTTTGAAATAAGGTTCACAGCTATCAGTGGTCTTTAGTCTACACATTGCCCGTATGTACTTTTTTGGGCTTTAAAAACAGACTCCCATTCCGTCGAGTTCCCCCAGAAAATTTCACCATATCTCAGCGTGGACACCACATATGCATGGTATGCTGTCATGACAGTGGATAAAGTTACAATTTTTGTGAGTACATACAACATACATATTATAACATATAGGAATATTTATTTAATTTCAAGCAGGCAGATTCCGCATGTGATTACCAATTTAAATTACGATTTATATTTAAACCTAAGAGTTTTGTTAAGTACCTACATCAACTTCATTAATTATTGTTCCAACATAATTTATGTATGTTTAGTCTGTTGGTGGTTTAGTCCTGTTTCTGAAGATCATGAATTAGTTTTCTGTAAATTAATTAGAAGGTTGTTTGTTCTTAACCAAACGACAATGCGTGCTAATGACCTAATGTGGTGTTAATGTCATTTTCCAATGATGCATAATCTTTGTTGCAAAATATGACTGTACTGTCATCTGCAAAAAGAATAATTGGAAAGTCAACGGTTTTCGGAAAGTCTAGTAAATTAAGAATAAAAAGGGACCTAGGACAATACCCTGGGGTACGCCATATACCACTTCTACGTAGTCTGAAACATGATATCAGTTTCTCGCTTTTTATTAGAGCAGAATTTCGTTATTGATGTGGCTTGTTTCCTATTACTAACTATGACATAATTAGCAGCTTTCTGGGTAACGTTCGTTATTTTGATTTTTGCGCGCAGTATTGTGTTCCATAAACGTTCAGAAACTTATGTAAAAAAAAAAACGTTTAAATTAAATATAATATATTTTATAATAACACAAGTATGTTACTTACATGTGTAAATATCAACTATGTATAATCGTTTGACTATAACAACATTTTGGACATAGGTTTGAGCCAATCAGCAAAATAATTGAAAAAAAAAAAGTTTTAATTTATTTTTCTATATCATTTTTATAAAAATTAGGGCTTCATATTTTACAAATACAGGCTTATTTTAAGTACATTTTCCAATTTGATTCGGTGATCACAGAATGCACAAAATGTCAATAAGTAAAAGAATACTGTTCAAGAATAAATTTTTTCAAAATACTTTTCTGGAATGCTGAAAATACTTTGAATAACATAAAAAGAAAAACTTTATTTTTAAAAGGATACATTTTCAGCCTTCGCAGATTAAAAATCGCTGTGGAACGGAATATAATTTTAAAAACAATTTTGAATATAGCTAAAGTATTTCGAAAGGAATGTTTAAGTGCGCTGTAGGCAAATAATTCCAAAGTAAAAATAAGTACATATATAAAACAACAGCACTTAGTTTTCTTTTATAAAATCGATAATGAAATGATAGTGACAAAACAGTGATAAACATAAAAAAGGCTTTACAAATTATGAAAAAAAAAACCTAATAATAAAAAATCTATATCTAAATAATACATTAAATATTGGTTATAACCTAAAATTATTTTATTTAAACTGTGTTCCAAATTAGATACATCGTTCACATAATCATTGATAGATAAATTACAGTAGTCTTCGCAGCTTAATATAATTTTTGATCAATATGTCATAAACTGACGGACCCTCGACATAATTTCATATAAACGTCATTCAACGTATATCTCATATAAAAAAAAAAACTATTAATTAAATTTTTAATATTTCAAATTGTATCTAAAACATCTTTTTAAGTAAACTTAATAAGCTCATTTCGTTTGTTATAACACAAACCATTGTTAATTCATATGTCAACTGAGTTGTTTAGTTATAACAAAATGATTAGATATACATTAAATCAAGTTAACATTCAACACTTTCAAACAGATTTCAATAATTATTTACTGTAATGAACTTGGCGGGTGCAGAGCTATGCACACAAGCCACGGCTGTAGAACCATTAAAAAACGTAACACACAAAAAGTGATTACAATAATAATATAGTGCAAATCTGCCACAAAATGAAGCAATTTAACAATCCAAAAAGTTTAAATTTAGAGAATTGTGGATTTTTTTAATAGTTAAAATAAACACGTTTGTTGTATGGGAGCCCCCCTTAAATATTTATTTTATTCTGTTTTTGTATTTGTTGTTATAGCGGCAACAAAAATACATCATCTGTGAAAATTTGAACAGTCTAGCTATCACGGTTCATGAGATACAGCCTGGTGACAGACAGACGGACAGTGGAGTCTTAGTAATAGGGTCCCGTTTTTACCCTTTGGGTACGGAACCCTAAAAAGGCGACGTTTTTCTGCAAAGCAAGCGATACCATACTATTCGATTTAGGCCCTTGCTACAAATAAATTTCTTTTAGGCCAAACACGAACGGAGTTCACTGATTTCTAACCGACAACTTATAATTATATGCGTCTGTAAGCTAATAATTATTTATTAATTAAATACTTGGTCATTTTAGTGTACTACTCTAATGCTGCCTGTCCACCGGAGCGGAGAAACGGAGAAATATCAACCAATAGGATTGCACAAAATCTCTGTTCCTCTTCTGTCCAATTTTCCTATTGGTTAATATTTCTCCGCTTCGCAGCCTCGCTCCGCTCCGGTGGACAGGCAGCATAAGGCTGGCGTTACACGAAGCGGATGATCCGCGGCGGATCTACAGTACATTGAATTCTTTAAGTGCACGGTCGGACCAATTTCCGCTCAGTTTGGTCTCTATTACCGTTGACTGTTATAAAATATCTTTGACGTAGTCCATTTTGAGAGTTAAAATTAGGCACGACCACTTATAAATTGAAGTACAAGAGATTCAAGGCACATTGTCTTTTACAAAATGGAATGTTTTTAATAATAATCATTTTAAAGTTGAAAATTGTGGAATGCATGCTTTTTTTTGCGTGTAAGTAATAAGTAATGTTAAGTAACACGATTTTAAGATTAAGTACATATTATGATTTTCGTATAGCGATTGGTCTTGATTTTTAAGCCTATTGCAAAAGTTTACAATTTTTTTTTTTACGACAAGAAATTATAAAATTCTTCAAATACATATTTCATAAGCATACGCCAAGATTATGTGATTAATTCTCTAAAATATTAATTATCGCTATTTTTAGGAAACTTTTTGTTAAAAACCTTTTTGGATTCAACAGTCCACTACCGCCATTGTCGAATCAGTGGCGGGTTTAGAAACTACGCGATACAATTAAATAAATTGCTATTTCCGGCTCCACCTTACTATTCTAAAATAATTCATAGAAAATTGACAAATTCATAATTATTTAACTCTAAGTTTCTGATTAACTATGTAAAACATGAATTTTGATTTCATATAGCACCTTCCATAGGAAGTGAATAAAACTATCTAAGTGTTTAAAGACGCTTCATACTACGGGTTTGTTAAAGACGACATACGTGTGTACGCCAATGGTTTTTATTATAAAGGGTGGCGCAAACATCGCGCAACCAGTGGCCATGGATTTAGTACCTGATTCCGGAACCCCGACGTTGAAGTAAAAATTGATCACGTAGGTATTTCACTTTTGTAAAAAATAGCATCTTTTTTTTTTTAAATAACTGACGTAAATTTTCAAACGCAAGGAGTCTGGAATCATTTTGTGAATCTATGGTAACACGTCGTGCGTCAATGTACAGACGCCAGCAAATCAAGCTACCCGAAACGATCAAATTTTCCCAATCAACTTCGAACCTTATGCTTTAGCGATAAAGTTGAAAATCTATTAAAGAAATTTGACAGATTGTAGTAGGTTGATGTGCTCACGTCTGTACCTGCCACCCTGTGTTAGACCCGGACTCCACTGAAGCGGAACTGCGGGGCGATTGCGTAACACATTGTCAATCGGAACGGTTTCATTTTGACGTTTCAACAACATTCTGTGCGTTATTTACGTGTTTCTAAAACTTGCGTTGTTTGCGTTTAGCTCCTGTAATCCCCTTAAAGGCGAAAACCTGCAGTTTGACCACAAAATGCTGTAAGAATACCTGAGGGGTGATTCCCGTATTTTTAAGAACATTCTGGTCTTTGTCGCAATCTGTCAAAAACACCTCTAATTTCTGACGAGTGTTTGACATTGAATGCCACTGAGATGATTGCGATAGATATTGAATGTATTTAAGTACAGGACTTGGCCTTCTGATGTATGTCGTCTTTAACAAATTAAAAAAAAAATGGATGGAATTTGACACTTACTTACGCAGTATTTTACAACTAATATTATTGTCAACAACGTAACAATTTTACAACTGATTATAATGCCTGTTTTTATCTTTGAAAGATTTAACTGTTACATCATTTTAAGAAAATAAAACTATTTCCTCTGAACTCAAAACAATGTGATGATTATAATTTAACTAAAAAATACTTGATTGAGAACGATGAATGAACGAAAACAGACCGAATGAAATTGAACGAATGATTTCTATTCGAAGCCCGATTGGATGAGTTAACATCATAATTTGATATGTTAAGTAAAATTGAGCTACAATTGAAGTTGATGGAAATTTCAATATTATAATATTCCTTTTCAAAGTACATAATACATCCTAAATGGAATGATTGACATTCTTTTAATAAGATTTGAAATACGTAAAAAATACTATACACATATATTTAGGCACAATAATTAAGTATTTACTAGTAGTAACTATGTTCATATGCAAAAAATATACATCTAACATCACGCCTGCAACCCTCAAGGGGTTAAGTAGAGACATACAGTGCGCTGTTTACGTCCCATAGTGGAGACTCGAGGCATGCCACTGAGAAATTCCTAATGGACAAACCTGATAACATTTTTGCACGACCCGGGAATCCAACCCAGGATCTCTTCCTAGCAGTGAGGCTCTCGAGTGCATATGTATAGAATAAAATAGCATATTTTTTGCATATGAAAATCATTTCAATACGTGAGAATTATAATATTCTAATCATAATACTTCACTATGTCGTCTGTACCTAAGTATTGCTTCCTATTCTATTGTGACGCCTAATTTAGCTATTTTGACACTTATTGCAGTATATATAAGGCATATAATGGAATGTTTTACGTAAGTACTAATGTTCGAGTCTTGCTTGCTTAGTTGTGTGGTTGAGGTGGTGTAGTGAGACATTATTTTTATTCGATTTTTTTTGTATGAGGATATTTTTTATTCGATCGATTGACAAATCGATCACATTACTTTGTCTATGCCAACGTGATGAAACTATGGATCGGAATATTCCGTGACTTATTTATGATCGCAGCTAAGATGCTCAAAGATTGTAATAACAAGATAAGATAAGAATAGTATCCTGTAAAGCGATTTATCGATATTTTTTTAACAACGGTACCGCACTTTCAATCCTTATTTCCTTACTAATACCATAGAAAAATAAATAATACTTCGTATAGTTATTGGTTTAAAAGTAGAACTTTCGCGCCAAATCCGATCAAAACCGTGCTATACATTAGGCGTATTAAGGTCATAGCACACGTATCAAATCGGAAAGGGATCGGCACCGTATCGCCTTTCGCCTCGCTGTGACACAGCTAGCGGTTAAGACCACGCCATTATCTTCAGGGCGTATAAATACGCCTTTCACCCTACATGAAATATCATTTACTTTTTTTCTCACCACCATCTCACCCCAACCACGATACCACTCACTTATAACAATTTCGCACCATTTTCAACACTATCAGCTAGCCGTATCGTTCCTTAGCGGCGCGGTACCGTCGCAGTATGTACTAGAGGTGTAGCACTTGTCCGTCGTCCTTCGATGTCATAGGGAAGGGCGCGGGCTCCGCTTCTTCTAGCGTGACGGCTGTTAGGTCTACTATCTCGTCGTGGTCGTCTTGGTCGAATCTGGAACGAAATTTCAAAAATGTTATACTAGATAGTGCCATCCGCGAAGACGCGCCCCACTCTTCTTACTAATCGCTAGTTAATTCCGCTAGTGTTTTAGTTTTGTCGATACACAATAATTACCCACGAATAAGTAATTACTGTGTATCGACAAAACTACAACACTAGCGGAATGTTGCACACTTGTACTGTAAGCGATTCGGAAGAAGAGTGAGGCGCGTCTTCGTGGATGGCGCTATCTGTAGAATATTCGAACTGGTGTTACCCGACTATGACGGCTACGTAATATGTATGTATGTTCATCTGTTCCCTTATAACTCCTAAACTATTCGTTCACACGTACTCGTGTGACATGATTACACTTTGAATTATTATAAAGTAAGAAATGAGTTAATAAGACGAGTTTGAGTAGCAGAAAATTTGCAAGGAAATCGTTTGTCTCGGTATGGAAATGTGATGAGGTGGGTTGGAACGCATGTGCACCAAGACTTTGTAACCATATTATTTTGATATAAAAGAGTGTCCATGGAGTTTCTTGTCCATTCTCCTCCATAGGTATGGAATGGGCAACCAGCTTCATCTTTCTGACTGACCGACCTCTTGGCAATTCAAAAGTGCCTGTAATTGGTTTGATTGAAACAAATGATTTGACTTTGTGAAAAAGGTGATGAATAAAAAGTATTCATCACCTTTTTCCTATGTATAATCCTGGTTATAAACTATCTGTGTACCAAATGTCATCCAAATTCGTTTATCAGTTTTTGCGTGAAAGAGTAACAAACGTCCATCGATCCTCACAAACTTTAGCGTTTATAATATTATTAAGTAGAATGTGTCACCTATCCTCATCGGGTTCGCTGGAGGGCTGCGAGTGACGCGACACGGTCTCTGCGGGCGCGGGCGGGCCGGCGCGCTGGTTGGCGGGCCGCACCGTGATGATGAGGTTCGAGGAGTTCGCTACCATCATGTCTGTCACCTGGGAACGAGGACGAAAGTATAAGTAAAAAAAAAAACTGGTATAGTTCGCGTCAAACTTTATGGCGGCTCTGAAGTGCGATACTACTGGCGCAGTACCTCCCCCCTCACCCCCGCTGACATATAAATTTGGACTTAAAAACTGTAATTTACAAGAGCTCATTTAAGTCAACACTTAAAGCGTTCCTATTGGGGAAATGTCTGTATTCGATAGACGATGAAATATCCACAATAAAAAAAAATATTGATAATTATTATTATTAACTAATATCAGTTTTGCTTTTTTTTCTGGGTAATAATTATTGGCTTGTAATGTTATTGTATTTTTTTTTTGTTTTTTTTTATTATTATTTTGTAATCTTCTATGATTGATTGTATTATGAATGTGTTAGTTTTATAATTTACATGATTTCAAACACAATGTGAATTGTTCTTGAATAAATTGAATTTGAATTTATTCCGAGCCGCAATAAAGATGACGCGTTAGGGGGCGCTGTTGATAAATATTTGTGCAATAGGGAATTTATGCAAGTGATTCAAATAAGGGCCAAATATTTTTTTTAATAAACTGTATTTCTTCAGAATTATGCCTCCATCAATATTTTAGATTGTGCTTTCTTTTTGAGTAAGAAATATTTATTTTTAAAGTGCACTAAAACTGTGGGAAACTTATGTACGTTTCCCACAGTTTTAGTGACGACCAAAGCGACCAAGCGACGCCATTAGTCAGAGCGGATATGATGTAAAAGTCGACAACAATAAATGTCAGTGTTATATAGGAGTGTTTGCGATTCAATCTGTTGTCTATGTTATGAACTATGACGTCACCAAGCGCGCCAAAACGGAGGGCGTTTAAGGTACCTCTGTCGGTTGGCTATTTTTGACATTTTTTTTAAGTAAGTACCGTTAATTGCTTTTTTGGCGTTGAATATTTTTTACTATGATATGGCGATGTAAAATCGAATAAAAATATTTAAAAAATACATGCATATTCCCTATTGTTTTGTATTATGTCACTTGAAATGTATTAACAAAAAAACTGGATGGTAGTGTTAGCTCCCGATAAACTTCTGGGGATTAGTCGCGGTATAAAGTGTGACGTCACATACCTGGTCCAGGGTCTTGTTGGACACATCGATCCCGTTGACCTCCAGCACCTCGTCGTTGACGCCCAGCAGTCCAGTGGACTCCGCCAGGCCGCCGGGGACTAGTCGCGATATGAAGATGCCGGGCGAACGTTCTACGCCGTTAGGAGTTACCCGGACTGAGGTGCCGTCTCTGGAAGAAGTAAGGATGTTTTTTTAAGATACTTTAATAAGGTTACAATGCGCGCCACGAAAGATGAGACGACCCCGCCTCCCACGCTCTTTCCGCCGCCCCTATGATGTCTGGTCTCGTCCCGCACTCAGACCTCATACCGCTAAAGATACCTAAAATCGTGTACTGCGCAAGTCGACCACGTGGTGTGTCAAGTCTCATCTTTCGTGGCACGCATTGTACAAGAAGATAGGAACATAACTGTTTTTAATTTGTATCATATTTCCCCGTCACAGAAACATAACTAATGTTATCAAATCGCGCAATTACGAGAATAGATTCGGGTAAAATCAAGATCATGAAAGATCACACGCTACAAACGCGTTTGAAACTTACAGCTACTGGGCGTATAATACGTCGCGGTTCGCTCTTATGTCTCTCTTGTATGTTTTCGTACGCCATAAAAAAAAAATAATGTACTCACATTCTGAAAATTCGGAATCATTTTCTATAAATCTTACAGCTCCTTCATGTGCTTTCCGTTTGTCGGTCATTTTATCTTTAATCGGGCCTCGCTTCGGAGGTACAGTCAGCATCAAAAGTCGATTAACACTTAAGTTTTTTTAATCTCGGTTATTGAGCAAAATATTACCCTTCAGTTTTTTAAATCTCAGTTATTGAGCAAAATATTTGTTCAAAATCGCATTATACTTCTGCTGCAATTTCGAACAAATATTTTGCTCAATAACTGAGATTAAAAAAACTGAAGTGTTAATCGACTTTTGATGCTGACCATACAACCCGATTCAAACTATTTTATGGCGGTTCTGAAGTATGCTACTTGCTGCGAAGTGCCTCCCCCCTCCCCCCCGCTGACAGGTGAATTTGTTATTGCGCAGCGGCTGGACTCATAATTCAAACCGTCATAAAGTTTTAATTGGGCAAGAAGAAATTCCTTACCTAATAAAGAATCCTAGCGGTCGATCTGACCCGTGCTTCAGTAGTTTGACTCGCCGGCACGTTTCAGGAACTATATCTACGTCTATGATCGCCGATACCTGAAATTATTAGTTGAGAAAATATTAATATACAAGCCATGTGCCCGATGATGTTTTCCATTGCCAAAAATGACGAGCTTCCATACAAACTTTAATCAAAATAGAAAATCACAATATTTTATTTCACACTAGCTGCGCTCCGCGGTGTCACCCGCATAAGTTTCGATCCCGTGGGAATATCGGGATAAAAAATAGCCTATATGTTAATCCAGGGTGTCAACTACCTCCATACCAAATTTTATCAAAATTGGTCCAGCCGTTTGAGCGTGAAGAAGTAACAAACATATAAACACACACATATTAGTGTGATAAACCTTCATGGGCAGAAGTTAGGAGCATGGTTCCAATCGATGGTTTCCTTTGGAGAAGAGCCAGCAAGAAACTCCACGGTTACACTTTCATAACTAACCCCATTAGGGAATAAGGGCGCTGGTCCTTTTGTCTTAATAACTTACCATTCTAAAATCATGAGGGTTCGATATAGCAAGCCCCTTGTTCTTGGCTGGCGTCCCACTAAGTATTGAGGAGATTATGTTCCTTGGTCGCATCGTTCCATAACCGTTTAGCTCTTCTAGGCTGTCTCCTGAAAATAAAAGATAAGATTGTTTTAATATTCAGCCAAGAGATTTAATATTGAGTCACGTTAAGTAGGTATACCTCGTTTTCTCGTTTTTTATCTTTTTTAATACCTCTACAATGAACGCCAAGAAAACATGACCATTACTAACTCCATGATACACAGAATCAAATGTCATTTTTCTCTCACGGTCGGCCCGCATCCACTGGTATGCAACTACGCGTTGCAAGTTTCCTAATAAGAACTACTAGGTTAGCAGACAACGAAACAATTCGCTATTACTACATAAACACCATTACTCATTACTGATATCTCTATTTTAGGAGTAAGTTTTGCAATGGTGGGATTGATGCAGAATTTGCTGTTGCTGGATTTATCTACATATAAGTGCATAGAAATAATTAATAGAATTGAAGGGTCTGTTTGTAATTTCAAAATACATAACAGCTTTTTACTAAATGCATATGAAAGTATATACGGTACTTATACAAAAACAATAAAATGTCTTTCTGTTTGTTCCGGCTAATCTCACTGGCAGATAGCTGATATTGTAAGGAGTAACTTAAGCTACTTTTATTTTTAGAAGAAGAATATCAAAGGTTATTAATGTCACGCGAACGAAGTCGCAGGCAGCAGCTAGTCCACAATAATTTTATTACCATCCTGTAATGTTATTACCATCTTGTAATGATATTACCATCCTGTAACTTTATAACCATCCTGTAATTTTATTACCATCCTGTAAATTTGTTCTCAAGTCGACGCGTATTTTTTTTTTATGTATGACCAACATATCTTTTTTCATATACAGAAGACAGGCATTGATCACCGCGATTGGTAAATGGGTTAACCGTAGCTTTGGGAAAGTTTTCCTTTACAATTCTTCTTTTAAAGTTGATGGTATATTTTAGAAGAGTTTGGCCCAGTAGGTAACCATGTCAATAGCAGCATCAGTGGCGTCATTATATCCTCAAATGACACTCTAGCAAGTGGGTCATGTTCTGGACAAGGGGCACCGCAATTAAGGTGCTCTATCAAAAAATAAAATGTGTAAAAACGAAAGAGCATTGGCAGAATTGGGTGCTTGCCAAACACATCATCCAGGATTTTAAATTCCACTGCTCAAGGATATCCTAATTAATTTATATCCTACATAAGCCGGTCGTATAGACGGTAAACGCAGAATATAAGGAAGAGGTCAACTTCTAAGAATTCGGTTTGCTGTTTCCACGAAACTACCGTTTAATCATACCTACAAACATTTCAAATTAGTTAAAAAACATCGAAGTTTCAATCCACATCAACACATCCAATCGCCGAGGCCCTTAGAACATACGCTACATATTATAACGAGATCATTGCCACAAATCCGTACTGCAATGCATCAGTGCGCACGTGACGTTGTGTGCGTCAAGTTTCAAGAGAGGAGCGATGTTTTGTCGCACTGTAGGAAAGTGACGAGAAGGTATTTTATAAGAACTTTGATCTGCAAGTTTCCTATTGCAAATAGCATGATAACTTTTCAGGAAATGAACAAAGATTGCCTTTATCATCATCTTTTATCCAAATTAACTGGGGTCGGCATAATAGTTATTTTTCTTACATCCTTCTCTATCGGTCAGCTGTCATCTCAGTATTTAATTCCTTCCTAGATAGGCACATGATCTATGTATGATGTCAGACTTTTATCGACTCAAACCACAGCTCAAACTTAACAGTGGCGTTCTAATTCCAAAAGACGGCCAAGGGGTCTTTAGTGCTATGCAACGTTGCCTATCCAGTTAATTTACGCTTTATGCAGGACTCAAGGGAAACGTCTATTCCAAGTATTTTTAAACCTCCTTTGAAAAAACTTTGGATAGACATTGTTTCTCGTGACAATGTCTTTCTGTTTTGTGAATAACATGTCAATCTTGCCCAACCCTCAAAATCCATGGCTTCCGCATCACTACAAGGAAAAGATTTACCCAAACTCACATTCTATTATCATTTTTATTCTCACATTCTATGTGAAAAATTTCAAACGTGATCCAACCCTCTAAAAGCCCAGTCGTTTCTAACAATGAAGAAACCCAACTTCTTCAAAAAAAAAACCGCTTTTCTATTGAGAATTAAACCGGTTCTTCTCCATGTATTTACGCCGTTTCGTGTCACGGTCATGGCGTATGTGTACACAATGCCTGGCTACAATGTTGTCGATTACCTCTTTTGTATGACACCGGAAACGCGGAAACACGTCAGGTTAGGTTGGACGGAACCGCGTGAAATATTTCGTGGCGTTAGATGAGTCAGTATTACGCGACAAATGTTGTAAAATGATGCATTTCGTTTTAGAAATTACTAGCCTTCTGCCCGCGAATTCTTTCTTGTTCCCCCGACCCACCCTTTCGCATCGCATCGTCTGCCCGCACTATTACTTCGTTCTCGCTTAAGGCGTGGATATATGTGAATTGGGCTTCATTTAGGATACATTAGAACCATTTTTTTCCGTAACCCTTACAAGATTTTTTTTCAAAAAAATATATATTAATCTACACAATATAAAGCATGTCCTCTTCGATTCAAAAAAAAAAAAAATATATTTGAAATATCATAAATAAATACGCAAAGTGACCTCTGTTTTTGTAACTTACTACCATTTTTCTCCTAAAATATCAATCACAGGATCTTTTAATTGCCACCAATATATTATATTAAGTAATGCCGAGGGGACCTTCGGCTTATTTTTGCCAATAACTTTCTTAATTATTTAATATAAATTTTTTTACGTAATCGCTACTCGCAAATCGCGTAGCCACCCCTCCGGCGCCCAATAAATCAGTGCGGGACGAGACGCTGTGCTGAACGGACCTGTGACACTTTTCTCCGCAAACACACTTTGACGACACGGTTGGCGCAGTGGCTGAGCGATTGACTGCTGCGCTGCGTGTCGCGGGTTCGATTCCCACACGGAACAAATATTTGTATTGCCTACAGGTAGTTGTTCCGGGTCTGGCTGTTTGTGTATGTGAATTTAAATGTTTGTAAACGCACCCACGGTACAGTAGTAATTCCTAGTGTGGGGCAACGTTTTCTTTAAAAAGAAAGAAAGAAACAAAATTATTGTCGGTAGCCCAACCAATTAGAATTTTTTTGGTTTTATATATAGTGTGTGTAAATATTAGGTTATTTTAGTGTTTAATTAGGTATAACGTTGTAAATAATAATTACTAGTTGTCGTTAATTCTTATTGAAAATAGCATACCTACACGAGGAGATTACAAAGAATAAAACACTAAGCTTATAATATTTTATGTACTTGTTAGGTAATGAAAAAAATTGCACAGTCCTTCAAAATTTAGTTGATACCATACTTTATAGAATTGCAATAACTTTTAAAGTAGGTATACACAAAATTAGTAAGTATACGGTATATAAGACTCTATAATATAAACTAATACTTAAAGCAAATTAGGACTTTGAAAAATAAAAAAAATTCTAAACTAGGTAAGTATGCAGATTGCTAAAATTATTCTGAGAATCCGATGCACAATCGAATTACACGGTTAACTTTATAAAAATAAGGTCTTATTTCGGTTCAACATTTTCATAGAAAAGAGCACCTCGCAACTAATAATGAACTCTATTTCGACGGAAGAAACGTTCTATTTTTCTGTTCGTATTGTCTGCCTTTGTAGAAGCCGCTAGCCACCGCCAATCCGCCATTGTCACACAAAAATGTTTTGAAGGGCACTATTATCGTTGATATTTCGGTATTATGAATGAACGTAAAACTATGTCAACAAAAAGTATGAAAGTAACGAACATGGATGTTAAACATTTTGTCAACTTTATTTTTACAAAATTTAATTATGTAGATATCTACAACATTATTTTTAGGATATGCGATTCCAATAATTTTTACACCATGTTATATTTTGTTCCAAAATATTTTTATTAAATTTTATCACCAGTTAATTACAATACAATCATTGTACGGTTAGGTACCTATTGCCAAACTATTATCAATGAGTGTACGACACCGGAGGCCTCTCCCTCACACGTTCTGCCTCCTTCTTCGCTAGCATGACTGCTTCGCAGAAGGAGGTGACTACTTCTCTTTCCATCTCGCCCCACAGTATGTATATGTATGTAGTTATCATACAATATACGAATATATAAACTAAAATATATAATACTAAAGCTCATTCATTTACAGAAAAACTAAAATTAATGTTAATACAAAAAAAAACTATAAATTATACAATATACATAATTATATTTTCCCTTGCTTTCGGTATTGGACATTCAAAAGGTTTTACACCTCTGCATTAGATACAGATACTGGAAGCGATAGCGATAGATAGCATGCGGCGGGCGGCGGGGGCCGGGCGCCGGGCGCTGCGGTGCAACATTGTAGCACAAAATTATATTCGCGTTGCACGAAATTATTGTTAGGGGTGGGGGAGGCGCGCGCGGGGGCTTTGTCTTGGTAACGCCCACATGACCAAGGTCAATGGCGTAGATCCAGCTCTTAACGTTCTTTCTTACTTTTTAGGGTTCCGTATCCAAAGGGTAAAACGGGACCCTATTACTAAGACTGCGCTGTCCGTCTGTCACCAGGCTGTATCTTATGAACCGTGATAGTTAGACAGTTGAAATTTTCACAGATTATGTATTTCTGTTGCCGTTATAACAACCAATACTACAAACAGAATAAAATATATATTTAAGGGGGGCTCCCATACAACAAACGTGTTCTTTTTCGGCGTTTTTGCCTTGTGGTACGGAACTCTTCGTGTGCGAGTCCGATTCGCACTTGGCCAGATTTTTTTTTCTTTTTGCTCGATTCGGATATTTCTTGTGAAATAGTCATTGAATAGGGTTATACAAACTTTAAGAGGGTTGTATTGATGATTTTAATGATAAAATTTAAATTTGTGAATACAGTATGTACCTATATGTTACGTTCGCGAATCATATTTTGTTCAAAAAACAACCTGTCACTGACTTGCATAAAAATCGTAAGAAAATTTGAATTTCCCGGGTTATCCTTTTAAAGCTAAAGATATAAGTACTGTTAACATTAGCAAGTCGGTGACACGAACCCGTAATACTTTTCCCTACCAAAAATCGCTCATAGACAAAAGACGTGTTCACTTAAAAAATAAACTATTAATTCTATGCAAGCTGCAACTTTCATACAACACGGCCTCTACAAAGTGTGAAACCTAACAAGATAATACGGTTCACAATTAGCGTTTAATCAGTCGAGCGTCACGCGACGGTGTCCATCTTATAACTGTATGCGGTGCACCGTGGTTTGATTCTGTACTAATTTCGAGAATAATTTAAGGTTATTAGATGAAATTCCATGTGTAAATTATTCATCACCACTGCTCTCAAAACGGTGTAGGAAAACCGGCATGTCTTAGAACCAAAAACACTGGGCCAGCGTGGTGGATTCCGCCCACTCATCACAGAGGCCTGTGTCCTTACAATGGGAACATTGTAGAATGATTTTTAAATTAAAGCTGAATTTCGGGTCAATACCGAGGGTTGAAAAACCAGTGCGCGAAGAAAAATCCTGCCTGCGAACCTGCGTTTATTATTGGCTGGATGTGAGGAGCACAGGGCCGGTCAATATGGCGCCGCTTGGGGTTAGGCCTGTGTCCAGCAGAGGACGTCTTTCGGTTCAAATGATGACGAATGTCTGAATGTTGTGGGTCGGCGACCGCCGATATTGGCTAGGTTTCGTTTGCCAAGATATCAGTAATGGCTTCTTTTAGTAATGCTGCGTCTACAACGTCGCAATAACGCGAACTGCACTTCGCGCGCTCTCTTTTGTACAAAGGGATGCCGAGCAATGTGCGAGAGAGAGCGCGCGAAGCGCATTAGGAAGACTCGATAATCAATTAAGGGCCTTACTCTCGTTTAGTACCGTAACTCGGTCACTTTATGAAGCTTATAACTCACCTCTCGAATGTCTTATGTTACACAGTGCGACTTAAGAACAATTAACTTCTATTGTGTCTGCTCATTAGTCAATCAAAGGGTTAACGGTTTGGTTAGAAGGTCTGTAAAAAATATATGTTTGCTATAGATTCATGTACAGCATTTTTGAAACAGGGTTTTTTCATAAGGCTAATACTTTTGCCTTAAAAAAATATTTACCAAAACGCTATTTTGGCTAATATTTCCTTATAACTTCTAAACGGTTTTGATGTTTGGAAATATTTTTACACTGAAAAATTGATGGTTAGAAGTACTACATATTTGAAATAGCGTTTTTAAATCAATCAACAGTTGCAAAGACAATGCCCCATTTTGAGATATAGGTTCAGAGGTGCTCTGCGCGGGCGCGGGCGGCAGTCGTGCGTTAGCACTGAGACGGGGTGGCTGTGTCGCTCGCTGCTCCGCCCGGCTATCGATCGACTACGCGCGTTTGGCTGTGTTAGTGCAAATATTTATGAACAAATTGTATCAGTATGCGTTTATAGATAAGCTCTTCTCTATAAACGCATACTATATCATTTCTATTGTCCGCGTGGACGCTTTATTAGTGGTGCCATTTCTAAATACAGTTTTTGTTCATATTGTTTATTTTGTAAATATAAGATAATTTCAAATTTGTAAACAAATAAAAATGGCAAAGCAAAGCAAGTCAAGAAAAATACGTTTTCTCTACGACGACGCACCGTTTTATAGATATTAGCGAAAAACTCAAAAGTGGGAATTTTTATACCCCCCACTCCGGCTCACCTCCTAGACGCGGGGACTTTTAGTATGTTTACTCCCTAAGCACTCTGAGCAACTTTCTGAAGAAATCGCTCAGGGCCCAGCTCACGCACAGTCTACACCTCTTTTTGGGTTATTCGTTGAGTGGACATAAGTATCTATCTAAGTATCTATACAAATAAATAAAATTGGAGTGTCTGTTTGTAATATTAAAACAACCGCTTCAGGCCATTTTATTTTTACTGTTTAGAAAATAACTACTTACCCACAATTAAAAAAAAAATGTTTTCAAACACCTTAATTTATAAAAAATGAGCGTTCTTAGTTGTCAATCTATGAGTATTTGCATTACTGAGTTTATTGATCACTACCTTCTCATATTCTTGTGCGGATTTATTTCTGTGACTGGGACTTTCACTAGCAGATAGGTGAATAAGGAGTAACTTAGGCTAGGTACTTTTATTTTAGAAAAAAAAAGAAACTAGGTTCCCACGAAAAAAAATTAAAACCTATGAAATGAAATATTGAATAATATCCGATTCAAATAGGGAGGTTGGATACTACGTTTATTTAGGTACTTAACCAAATGTAAATAAATCATAATAAAGAAACGGAGTACAGTTTTTTTTTTTTATAAGTGGATCCTATACGTGAAGATTCCTTAATCTCCAATGAAATTGATTGAATAAATAATAAAATAATATAGTGTTTTTGTTTTGGCCCAAGGAAATCGTTCACCAAATATTGTATTATATAAAAAGGCTAATACGAAAAACTAAAAATAAATAATAAACTAAAAATGCAAAAACGATCAAAAAGAACTACTTAAATGGAGAAATATTAGAAGAATTTCATTAAAATTAGCATAGGTATTTCTTTACGTGGCGGTGAATAGACGACTTTTATGTATTTGAGGGGGTGAAGCAGATGAAGTGGGATACGAATAGTCCCCACCTACGGCGGGGTGCACCGCGCGAGAATCGTCGATGAGCGACTTCCATTATATTTAGAAGCGTAATTTCGCGACTCGAATAAGATGTACGATTGCCTCCGCGCTCTACTGTCCGGATTCTCACTGCGTAATCATCAGGTTCGAATCTCAGTGGACGTATATCTTTTGTTTTGTTATTTTTTAATTATTATAATGTGCTTATCTTTTGTTTTGTTATTTTTTAATTATAATGTGCTTATCTTTTGTTTTGTTATTTTTTAATTATAATGTGCATATTTTTATTTTCTTATTTTTAAAATAATTCAATAAGTAATTGTTATTTTAATAAAAACAATCATTTTTATTCCTATAGTTATTTTTCTTCAGAATCTAGAGTAATATAATAAAAACGTCCACCAAGCTTGATTCGGAAGAAAAATAATATACCTACAGTGTGTTACAAAAGAGTGTAAGCAATAATAATGTAGTCTGAAAATTTTCAAACAAGAAAATCGGCAAAAAGTAAAATAATAAAAAAAAACATTTATATCAAATAAGAAAATCAACAAAAAGTTTATTATGGAAAAGGTTGGATTTGAACCCGGGCGTTAGTGCAGAAAACTAAAGTGACGCACGAGACCACTAGACCAATCGAGCTGTTATAATACACGTCGAAATTACGCGTCTATAGATAATCTACGTGGCGGTACAATGGTGACATTAATTGAACACACATATACGTTTTCACATTTTCGTTTCATGAAGAAATTATGTTTCCATTAAACGTTATTATTTGCGGATTTATTTAAAGTTTTCTAAAATAGCATTTTGGAGCAACCTGTACTTAAAGAACTGTCGCGCAGCGGTCATTTGCCGGGTCACGGATCATAACATCGCATCAATGAAATTAAAATAAATAAACAATACTTTAAAGTAACGTGATATCCCTTTGTCGGCGAGCGGGCGGCGCAGGCGACGCGTGCCCCCCCCCCCCCCCCCCCCGCCCCGTCGCGTCGCAGCGAAATCCAATTCTTTTTTTTGCATTTCTAGTGCTAGCCTAACTCGTGCCCTTGACACACTTCTTCACAGTAGTGCACATAATTACGTCGACTAATTTTGTGAATGTTTCCGCGAAAAAGACGCTTACCTATGGTTTTATTTATTTATTTTTGTGTAATGAACTAATGAGTAATTAGATTATGGTACTGCGATAAAGACGCTTTGTTTTGTTTTCGTTTTCTAATTTAGTAGGTACGTTGACATCTCTTGCGATACGGGCGCTTTTATTTGTGTTATTAGTGCTTGTGTAAACTTGTGATCGTGATGGCAAATACACATCCGAACTACACAGCAGTTGAATATGCGGACATGATCCTAATTTACGAAGAATGTCGTCAAAATGCCGCTCTTGCCATAAGGACATATCGCGAGAGATATGGCGGTTCAAGACAATGCCCTACTAATCCTCGCACTATTGTAGGAGCTCTTCAGCGCATCCGCGAAAACCGGCCAGTGGATCCTAGGTCTCAACGCCCTGATCGACCACCTACACGACAAAACCCAAACCAGTTAACTGAAAATGTGCTACAATATTTCCAAAACCAACCCAAAACTAGCCTCCGCCAGAGCGCTAGGCATTTTCAAGTTCATCACAGTACCGTCCATACGATATTAAAGCGCGAAAAGTGGCAGCGCGTGAAGCGACGCGTTGCCGCTCCGAGTTAACGTAAGCCAGCGTAACGTAGGTAAGTAATTTCATGAATGATTTTTTGCAAGGGTGATCCCAATTTTAGTTACATTTTTATCATTTAGTTTGTTTGAACATTTTTTTTTTTCAATTTACGAGTTATTTTAACCTACTAAAATTAATATGATTAAAAGGCACTAGCCCTACACGTGTGTTAAATTAATGTCACCATTGTAACGCCACGCTGTATACAAACAAAATATGGTGTGTACAAAAAAGTAGGTAGGTACTTACTTTACAATTTGTTTCGTCGAATAAGATCTCTTTATTGCCTGCCGTTTATTTTCTTGTTGACCATTTTTTATACACTGATTGCTTATTTATACAACTTATGAGTAGAACCGAAACAGTACAAACATTTACACCAACAACATAACTTAGAAAAAACTAATCATAAAATAAAATATAATAAACAGCTTTCATCAACAAACAGATACCAAAGTACGTAACTAGGTACCGACCCGAACTAATTGCAAGACTTCAAAGTACATATTTTATACGTCTACTCGCTCAACTACATAGGTACCCAACCGCGTCTGTTTTCGCAAATGCGATCATGCTCCTTATCAATTAGAGTCTACGGAACAATTTCGTATGAAAGTATTTTTACTTTAATGGTTTGTGAAAATATTAATTGTAAACGCGATTATGCTCTTTATTCATAGAAGGTAACGGGTCAATTTCCTATGCAAGTATTTTTACTTCCAACAGGGCTTTTGAATACGCGATTGTATTTCTTATTTGTATGAAGTCATGGATCAATTTTCGATGCAGATAGAAAATACTTGAAAGTATCTCGAGCTATGGTTTTTTAAGGTGGACGTACTTTGTAGCTCTGGTACTCGATTTTGCAAGTACGACCCATGCCTAAACGCGATTGTGCTCCATAAGTAAGAATTCAGAGTTCAATTTCCTATGCAAGTTTTTTTTCTTCCAACAGGGCTCTTGGTTGGAATAGTAGTAGAATTTATTTGTAAAAGCGATTTTGCTCCTTATTTGTATACAGTTAAGGTTCAATTTCCTATGCAGGTAGAAAATACTTGAAAGTATCCCGAGATCTAGTTTTAGGACGTGATTTCTTAAAGAAGTCGTACTTGTAAGCCGTGGTACGCGATTTTGCAAGTACGATCCATGTGTAGTCACTGCTGTTTAGTTACTTATACTCTATGGGTCACTGAGTCACTGTCGCAGGTCGCTCCGCGTAGAAATGAAAGAGAAGCTAAAAAGACGCCGCGATGGCGCGACGTTTCGTTCAACTCGTTCGAGTTATTTATCATTAAATACAATTAATCCTTACAAATATCTTATTTCAATCGATAAATAAAAACAACAGTTCCCTTTATTATTATACATTACATCACTGTTATTAATTTTATCAAGATTTGTTTATAAATAACACAGTTACAATTGCAACGATTTCAATTTTAATGATTATTTTATGATTTTTTTCTATCGAGAAAATTTACCGAAAACGTGTTTTGAACACCACTCATAAATATGATCAAGATTAACATATTTTTTTTGCTGTTCTAAAATGTATACATTTGGCTAAAATATTGTTTTGCGAAGCCTATTTTGACTAAGTACAGCGCCTTAATAAGTTATCGTAAACTCAACAATAACTTTTTTGTTAAATTCCACACGGACGAAGTCGCGGGTACAAAATATATCAGCCTTGCATCCGCCATTCCCTTCTGGAATCGTAGGCAAAAATGGCGACCCACGTGCGGCATGTCTGCGCCTCTTCATATTCTTTGATCATAGTTTTAGTGTAGCGCGCCACCGCACACATTTTTACGTATTCGGGAGTAGGGCGTTTAGCTCCGCCCACATGCACAAGGTCAGTGAGCCATCTATACACCTTAATTACTCGTGGGTGTCGTAAAAGGCGTGATTGGGGGGCTAGCTATGTCAAGGTGTTGCAACAATGGTAAAGTATATTCCATAAACTCCATTAAACCTGTTTATGGAGAAGCCATAATAGGAAAGCTCATTGCAAGGGCTCGCCCGAGGAAGTACTATCGCGCGCCGTTAAGA
This sequence comes from Luperina testacea, assembly GCA_927399505.1. Classification (NCBI taxonomy): domain Eukaryota; kingdom Metazoa; phylum Arthropoda; class Insecta; order Lepidoptera; family Noctuidae; genus Luperina; species Luperina testacea. The sequence continues at coordinate 4,172,141 of OV656777.1, read as the reverse complement.
ATTTAATACTTCAAAGCCCTGATGGGTAATTCTTGTATTTAAAAACGTTCACAATCTCATGTTAGCGATAAAAAATGTCCATAAACTTGTTAAAAAGTAGGTACATTTTTGGTATTTTTGACAGATTGACCCTCTGCATGGTATCTGCTAGCTCTAAAGCACAGGTTCTCAACGTGGGCGATAATGCTCCCTCGTGAGCGTTCCGGGCCTTTCAGGGGGTAGTAGAAGACCCAGAGAAAATAATATATCCTAACCTACGACTATAATATTACACGTTTAAATATAATCGTGGTAATAGCTGTTTCAGATTCGAGACAGATAGTAAGTAAAAAAATTGGGGGGTTCTAGAAAAAATAAGATTTTCAAAGTAGGCGGTGGACAAAATAAGGTTGAGAACCTATGCTCTAACTAAAGTTATCGTCTTGTGCCATATGTCAAGGAGTACGTAGAAAATAAATGAGAACTTCAGAAAACTGTCCAAATGTTCGTAAAACTAAGTGCAATGCGACGCCGAACCTACTGCATGCGATATTGTTAAGACATTGCATGCAGTGCGGCAGTTAGTTATTTTTCAGAAATATGCAGTATTTCACAAGGCTAGATCAATTACTATTTACCATATTCATAATTATAATATCTATTACTTATCCTTGGTCGATATTGCTGTCTACAACTGGTTATTTTTTTGGAATGAAGTTATTTAATGCAGCTTGTGGTAGGAATATAATAGCGAGAGAGAGTTAGTTTTCATGGTTTTCGAAGGAGCCGAAGCTGATAGCGAGGTCAATATGAATATCTGAGATGACGGCTGCAAAAAATTCTAATTTTTATTTTATATATTTTTTTTATTATTTCGTAGCTGCCCCTTTTTTTTTGGGTTTTCATTTTGAACTTCGTTCCTGCCGGGGGTCCTACAACCCCACACATTTTTTTTTTTTGCGATAATTCAAACCATAGTTTCGGATTCGAAAGGCGCAAACTTCGTCCAGCACTCTAATAAATCGGGTAACATACACACAATCACAATCCGAGGGTTTGAAGGAAATTCCTTATACGTTGCTTTATAGGTTTGAAAAATTCGTCTGCTCAACGACGTAAATAACGCTCGTACACACAGGCGCGACGCGACACAAGGCACCGCAAGTCGCGCAACGAGCGGTGCCTTTGTGTCACGCGCGATTCGCGTCGCGCGTCGCGCCTGTTTGCAGGAGCCTTTAATCGTCAAAATGTGCGTGTGCATGTTACGCAATTACCCTGTGGGTTCCAAATTCAAAGTCCATCAATAATCTATATGATAAACTGATAACAACACAATGTATGGTCGATTTATTTACATAAACGTCACATCAAACTTGGTTCGAGTATAATCATTAATCAGACATACTCAACCAACTAATTCGGATATGTCCACAACACTTAACAAAAGTAAATAAGTACACAGTGACGATACCAAGCCCTAAAAGTTATATCTACCAAACAATGTGCTATCAACAGGCCATTATTAACCTTAATAGCCTTGGAATAAATGCTGTATTGTGATGACGGTGGGAGTGCATGGCCATAGTGTCACATTCTATGCTAATTAAGAGTCTATCAGTACAATGGGTGTTGGTACTTGTGCGTCTTTCTATAGAGGTCATGGTTTTTTAATGATATAACTTTTGATTGAGGATGAATCATTATGGTGCCCGTGGGTATTTTTTAGGCAGTGGTGAACAGTCAGGATAAATATGCGTCATGTTTACCAATAATTACCAAAACATATTTTCTTTTTTTTACTACAAAGACACATTTTCGCCAGGTTGGTTCGCCAAATACCTTATCATTTATTATCCTAATTCCCAGTAAAAATACAGATAATTAAATATGTATCTATCTGACAAATTCGAGGTATGGTTTAATCTAAAGAGTCTTAAACTTAAACATATTTTGTAACTTCTGTCTCTGTTATCTTCAAAGGATAGAAAGAAACAGAAAGATGTTTTATACAAATTTTGTAGTCAGCGATTTATAGTGCAAGAGGCCTTTACTATAAAAATCATGAGTTTAAAAATTTATTTCTACGCTTACCTTTTCTCTGTATAATAACCCTGAGCAGTGGTCGGGCAGTGAGCAGCGCTCTAGCGAGGTTATCATCATTATTGATTGGCAACAAATCACCGTCTCTCGGGTCCGTATAAGATATAAGAAAGGCCACGTCGTGAAGCCTGTGTAATTTCTCTATCAAGGCCTTGAAGTCTTCATACTTGAGCTTTTCAGTACGACTGAGCGAAAATCTACGGAATTCTGCATCAAACTGTGAAGAGAGAAAAGTTTATTTCTGTCTGTTAAAGTTTATAAAGTGGTTGTTAATTTCAGTTATCTTCAACAGACCTAATTCTCAAGACACTACAATGAGTTAATTGTTCAAAACAACTTTTTCATCAATACAATGTTTTTCAAGTTTTCAATTGAACTATTTTGTTACTATCCTATAAGATTTAAAGCTTATAAACACACTAATAAGCTACTTCGATAGCTTAATTACAGAAGGAAAACATTGTTTTTGTAAGGAATTCAAATAATTTCCGAGTCCATGCTTCCTTTTAGATAGTAATTCTCAGTCGAGTACTTTTTTTAACCTCAGCTTGTCAATGAATGCTCGTCCATAGGACAATTTTATTAGCTAAATATTGACAAATTTTAGCATAAATTGTCTACGCTATCCTGTCATTTCATAATAAGTTTGAAAGTTTGCGTGACTCTTCAAGTTTGGTCAAAAAATTAGAAATTCCTTCGCACTTACCTTAGTTTTGACTTCCACAGTTTGACTGTCAACACGAGCCGCTATTTTGTTCTTCGACATGTCTAAAGCATTTAATATAAAGCACTAACACTATAAAACTATTTTCAAAACATTTAGGCACTTAATTTCAAACACAACATTGTAAAATATCAAAAGTTTTATTAAATTATTGATATGACGGTGTCCATTCCACTCGCGTCGTAATTTCAGTAAGGTTGTTCTCAGTTACGACATTTTTCATGCATTAGTAATACATGACATGGGTTTCACCAATGACAGCAGAGCTTTAAAATATTTTTTTAAATCTACGCATTAATGATTGGCTAAAAAATCAGACAACTAATAAAACAAATAACGACAGTTGTTCTTTGATTCCATTTTACGCTGTATTTCTAAAAGTTTTAAGATCTTTTTCACAAATGATGATTTTTTTATCAATCATTGTAATTTTTTTGTTTTTCTATGATTTCTCATTTTAGGCATTTTTATGTTTTGTAATTATTATGGACATGAAACATGAATGTTGGACATTTTTAAGTCGATGATTTTATCGTAACTTTTGACGTACTAAAAATGACATCAATATTATATTATCCTAATGATCTGAGTATTTTACATTTTATAATTAATTTTAAGGCACTTTTCTCATCACCGGCGAGGAATTGACTACCTAACTATCGAGTATTTACTCGCTCTAGAAACGGTACAACAGATACACGTTACGTGTCAGTAAAAGATACAATAAATTAATAGTTGATCGCTAACTGTTCACACTACTGAGTGCTGACGAGAATTCTTTCTCCACTAGTTTGACGCTGTTGCAAGAGCTGTCATAGAAACTAATTTGGCGGGCAGAAAGCTCGCTGAGACTTTCGCTTAGTACAACATAATGCTTACCAGCATATACTCGCTGTGCTCGCAAACTCGCTCATACATAGCCTAGCTAGCGACAAAACTATCAGAACTACACACTCGCTGCTTGTTAAATCGTTTCTAGTTGCTAGCTCTACTCGCTAATCGTTGGCGCTGAGGCAGGTTCCTAAAGCATTTTAAAAAAGACATAAAATCGTAACCCTTCCTTTTGGCTTCGCTGTAGTCGGGTAAAAAGAGCTATCGGTCCATCATAAATTGGTGAATTATTTTCTGAGACGACAAAATCTTGTCAATCTAAGAAGCAATTGACACTCGCGGCAAACTACAAACCTGTCTATACGCACAAACGCTTGCCGCTTCTTTTGACTTGCTTAAAACCGACACTAGGTGGGATCGGTAGGATAGCGAGCAGCAAGCCCCATAGAGACAAGCCCAAACCAAACCAAGCCAGACGGCCTTATTCACGCGTTTTACGGAGGTTTGGCAATATGTGAAACTGTGAAGCTGGCATGATACTTTGTTGACTTGTCCAATTGTCAAAACTCAAATGTCAATTCTCTGGATTGAGGGTACAGACGCCAGCACATCAAGCTACTCGAAACTGTCAAATTTTCCTAATCAACTTTGAACCTTATGCTCTTGCGATAAAGTTGAAAATCTATTAAAGAAATTTGACAGATTGTAGTAGGTTGATGTGCTGGCGTCTGTACATATTAGTAATCTGATGCGATAATCCCAAACAGCAAACACGTCAATAATTTGCGTTCCGATTTAGATATTTACGATTATATTATGACAGCTTCACAGCTGAGCGCTGGCAACAATAATTCAAATCGCGCTCACAGTGCTCGCTCAACCTCAGAACTATATTCACTTGAATACTAAAGGTTAGATTTGTATTTCTTTGTGTATACACCACAAATTACTTCTTCTTCATTGGTTAGGTGGCGACTGTAGCCAGAAGCACTATTTCGTAAATGCCATGTTAGTTTAAAGATATGATGCGACTCAAAACAAAATAGCACAACTGTCATTTTTGACAGCACACAATTATTTTAGGGCATAGTTAGCGTTACCGCAAGATGGCCATTTCATGACGTCAGCTATGGCGATTCAGGGGACATCGTTATCGCGCTCACGCTAATTCGGTACGGGTTTAAGCACGCTCAAATCGATTACATCCCAACTCGGAACGCACCCTTAGTCTCAGTGAGATCAATCTTAACCTAAAGGTTCTGTTACCAGGTCATAAAATTCCAAAAAAAAAAAGAAAGTCGAATCAATCAGATTCTAGCTAGAGTTGTCAGGAGTTTTTGGCGGGATTTCTTCGAGTGAAGTCTATGTGGCTGTTTTAATTATTAGCAAATTGTTTCCTAGTGGATATTGTGATGTAAAATTGGTGTAGTTTTGTATCTCAAGTGTCTGCGCAACTGGACAATATGTGTAATCATTGAAACAGACGCGATTCCGGTAAAATGGAGCTGAGAATTTTATTGTAGTTTTGGCTACCTCAGCGAAGTTTACCGGGAAACTTGATTCGATACATTTGCTGCCAAATACTCCTAATACATTAGAATGTGTACACCCATATTCTAATGTCATGTTAGACTAAAAAAAAAATAGTAACTGATGACTAGGCAGCATGGTCTCAGACCTTAGCCTTTAAAAAAAAAAAAAAGTTAGAGTTGTCAAAGTCATCAACAAAAACAACAGTTAATCGTAGACGAAAACCAAGAAAATTAAATAAATAAGATGACCAAACTAATAAACAAAGATGCAGAACGGTTAAATCCATGTCTGAAGGTTTTAATTTTTTAGTTTTTTTGTTGTAATATTCCCTCAAAAATGTTTTACATTATGTAACTAATTTATTTATCTTTTTAGGAGCAAGAAATGTCCTACAAATGTTTGAGCAAGAATGGGTATGATAATTCTAAATGCGAGGAATATTTTGATAACTATAACACATGTAAAAAGTTTTGGGTAAGACAAAAACAATTTTAAGTTTGAGGTTACAATTTTCCCGATTTCTAACTTATTTCACAACTATAAACATGCTACCTACCCAGTATTAAAACACACTGGTCAGAAATTATCCCATGGGAACAGACATGGGAGAACATGGAAGTGGAACAGTGCCCGTATTATGACGTTGTAATGACATCATGATTCCTGTGCGAGAGAGAGACGGAGCAATACATTACCGATAGCACTATCCCTTTTTCAGACTGGAATAATGATGGCAATAATACTTCATAATATGGCCCCAAATGCCAGCACATCAGGCTACTACAATCTGTCAAATTTCTTTAATAAATTTTCAACTTTATCACTAAAGCATAATAAGGTTCGAAGTTGATTGAGAAAATGTGACAGTTTCGGGTAGCTTGATGTGTTGGCGTCTGTGCAACTGGAATAAAAATTATCCTATGTCCTAACTCAGGTTAAAGTCTATCTGTGTTTTAAATGTTATCCAAATCTGTTAAGTTGTTTTAGCACAATTGTTTTACAAACTTTCACATGAATTATATTACATTTATATTACACTAGCAGCGTCCCGCGGTATCACCCGCATAAGCTTCGATCCTGTGGGAATATTGGGATAAAAACTATCGTATATCCTTTCCCGGGACTCAAACTATCTCTATACCAAATTTCATCCAAATTGGTTCAGCGGTTTAAGCGTGAAGAGGTAATAGACAGACAGACAAACTTTCACATTTATCATATTAGTATGGATACATACATAAACTACCGCCTTCTACCCACGGAGGCAGGTAGAAACAACAGAACGCCACCTGCTAACGGTTGCCAGTACTATACACCTGACCTGGTGATGAAGATGATTAGGGGACTCCCTTTTCCGCACTCAGACTACCATTCGGTCCATTGTGCGTGGGGATTCTGGCTAACAGAGCCAGCCTAGCTCCACCAAAAAGCACAGAAGCTTCCTGGGAGCTTCACAGGCTTCGTGGAGTGACCTCACTGTTCCGAGCTTACACCTGACCTTTCTGAAGAACATCGCCACTAAAGTCACCATATGCCTCCAAGGGCGGCCCCCCGGCATTTCCACTCACATCTGCTTTGTACTAGGGATGTTATGGATATGAAATTTCGGATACGGATTAATTACGGATATAGGAATGATTATTATACCGGATACGGATACGGATACGGATATGAAATTATTTCGGATTATCCGTTAGTTTCGGATAATTTCGGTTACGGTTATTAATTTTTTTAGGAATTTCAAAAGTACAATACAAATAGTTAATAAAATAGTTTTATTTATATGTAACTATTTGGTAGGAATTACAATCAGTCTGTGAGTTATTACATCTATTTAAATTAAAAATGATTATAAATAAATGTTGAGTGTTATCTAATCTACCTAAAATGAAAATGTAATAATAAAATTATTACTTATACTTATTTAGTAATTTCGTACCTATTCAAAGAAAATATTAAAATTAGATTTAAATTTAGAATGCACATTGCACATATTTATTTACTATGATTTAAGTTTAACATAACAATCATAGCTATCTTTATCTTGTGTCTCAATTAGGCTCCGCCCCTATCCGATATTATCCGAAACTTTTATTTCGGATTCGGTTACGGTTACGGATAATTTTTTATATCGGATATCCGATAGTTTCGGTTACGGTTACGGAGCTCCCTAACATCCCTGCTTTGTACATACCATTTGTTAGTTGCCTTTCATTCATCCTCTCAACATGACCAAACCATCTAAGCATACTCATTTAAATTTTTGTTACATTTATATCCTTTATTTCAGTAAATACTTATAAATTATATTTTTAAATATTGGAATATAAAAACATTTAAAAATATAAAAAATAGTAGCCCACCGGTGTCGGGACAGGGTCCAAGCTACGGGGGGTCAGGACTCCAGAGAGAGGAACCTCTTGACAATGCGAACCATGTCCAGAAGTACTGCTTTCTGAATCAAGCCCTTGATCCAGCTGCCCAATGAGAGCCTCTTCAGGTGTTGGTTGAGGCTCTTGGTTATTACATTTATATTATTATTGTAGGATTAAATAGGATTACTAACCGCACTGTTTTAATCTTTCAGGGTAAAGTATACAAGGACAGAAAAGCTAAAGGACATTATCCATACATGCCTGAAGTAGAGGATAGAGCAAAAATAAAGGAACAATACTTCAAATCTGTTAAAGATAGTCTTTAAATGTATTTATTAATAAAATTACACTAACAAAGTTTAAGAATTCTAGTACATACTTTTTAATGATAAAATAATTAATTAACTTGCAACATCGATTGGTCACACAAGTCACACTTGATCAATCAATTTTGTCTATGGCAATGGCCATAACCTCTTCCTTGAAATATCCAGGTTTTATCTTGACTGAATGGCATTGTATCCTACATTTGTTGATTCCAGGCATCTTTTTAAGGAGGTATAATATGCCTACTACCTACTCACAATTATTGAGTTGACACAATATTAAACTTACCAGTTTTTTTAATTTAACCTATTTTTGTGAGGAAATTTGAGTCAGCTCTATGGTAAAAACTCTCAGTTGTGTTAACTTTTTTATAAATAAACTTTAGTTTTTAAACTTAGAATATGGCTATCACTCAGTCAACGATAATGATCGAAATAGTTTTTGTTTCTTTGTGGTTTACCTGTACCTTAGTAAATATCTTGCCTGGCGGCTGGGAGGAATTCTGGCTTTATATGTTGCTTGTGGTATGGTACAACCTGAATGAGGTGTACTCTAACTAGAATATAGACTATTATTTTGACCATAAATTTAATATATTTTACTTATACTGCATGCTTGTATTATTTACTTATGTAACAGCCAGAGATAAACCATACAGCCTCCTCTAAGAGAAACGGAGAAATAACTTTATTACCTTTTTTTTTGGTGCGCGTTGGCAATCCTCATGGACTTCCTCCATCGTGAGGGTTCACTCTCGTAAAGTTGATGAAAATGACGTTTTTGTATAATAAAGGATTCCAATAGATTTTACAGTTGGTACCCGTTGTTACCCATGGTTTGCCCATAGTTGCTTATAGTACAGTCAACCGCACATTAGTGTAGAACTTGCACTACCATACTCACCCTTACTGCTACGACATAAAGGAACTGTCACGGTCGAATCGTTACTATTAATGTGCACGTGGTAGACTGTACATACACAGAACACTCACTATTTTAGTCATCAGAAATCATGAATGCATTTTTTAAATCCATAGAATTAATAAGGTTTGAATTACAATAACCATTGAAGAGCGCTCGTCGAGCACAACAACTATTATCAGGGTGGTTCGCATATCCGAGCTACTGAACTTGAACAATTTCTTACAATATGAATATCAAGTAGGTATACAGGAAAAAAAAAACTAGTGCGCAACTGTCGGATATTCCTTTTATCCACCCTAAGTTGGATAAACGGAATAACCCGCAACTCTAACCACGAATTCAACATAATGTCGTTGCGCCTGCAAAAGTCGCTAGGTATGTGTTTTTAGTGAACTTATTTGGGCTAGGTATATGAATTATAACAATAAGCGTATTTATACAGAACTTTCGATGTATGAATATCACATAGCTACATTCCTTAACTCTTTAAATATTGCACTTATCACATAGCTGTTTATACAGTATGTGTGTATTGAAATAACAAAACTGCATAAAGAACCGAAAATAACTAAATAATACATAGCGGCTTTTGCATGCGCAACGACGATAATTATTATGATTCTAGATCACATAAATTTTCATAGAAATGTACAATATCTACGCGGTCAGAATGTATGTAAACAACAAATAATTTTTTCTATGTAACCGACGAAACGTTTCTACGCTAGAATCATACGCTGAATTTATAGTTTGCACACTGGTTATTTTTTTCCTGTATTGACGTTTTTGTCGATACCCGATACGTAACAATAGCCCGTGCAAGCACATCTTTACGAATTACTCACGAATTAAAATAAAACCACAATAATTATCATCTAAATATTTTATTGACACATACAACAGTGGAGAAGCGATGACTGTGTGTCTTAGTATAAAAAGCCACTAGCTAGCTGCAAATATGTATATAGAGCATCACCGTTACAAGGCAATATGGGAAGAACATGTTTCTCAATCATAATTATGTTCGTTGATCTTAAAGTTAGGCTTAGTTCAGATGATCCTAAGGCGTCTGTCTGACGACGTGTAGCCGTCCGTCACCGGCGCACACTGGTCCGGTTTCGGAAAATCAGGGACATAGGGATAGAAGTCCGAATTAAGGTTTAATTTTTTTTATTTTGGTTCTTTGGATGATTCTAAAACTGTTTTATAGAATAGCTTTTTTCGATATCGGTGCCCGTTTCCAAGAAAAAAAATGTTGTTATATTTTTTGTATGGAGAAATTTAGTTTTTTATAATTATTTTTTGGTTGGGCGAAGATGTTAAAACCAAACTTACTAAGGCTTATAGAGAGTATAGTCTTCCACATTATTTTCTCTAACACTTGCTTCATATCTCTGCCCGTTCAAAAACGGCAGGCGTTCGAAATCTCGATTTTGTTATTAGGGGTTCAAGAGCTACTAAATATTCATAAAATTATTACATTTACATAGAAACACTTAAAAAATTCTAATAAGACATTATGGAAATAATGGTCGCACATTTGGTGTCGTACTACCTAATTACCTGATAATAATATATTCAAAACAAGTTCAGACCCGTTTACCTGCTAATTAGACAATTGCGTTAATCACCACCTAGGCAGGTAGTTAGGGACCTTTCACTTGTTTTTCCAAACTTGGTCATTATCCCTTCCACACCAATACATGATACCTGATTAGTTTTTAGCTGTTGTATTGTAATAAAATCCTCATTCAATTCTTACCTTTTGTGGTGTCAATACGTCTTGTTCTCAAGTCAATTTAAAATGTCTCAGTTTATTACAAATTTGGATATCTATATGTTGTTTAAGGCCAGTGGCAACATCAAGAATAGTGCTTTATTGTACGATACACTGTTATATCGAATAAATGTGGAAGTGACTGTTGAGGATCTTGAAGTGTTAAAAAAATTCACAAAAACATACGTGTCAAATTTATATAAGAGATGGTCACAGGCAAACAGATGCCAGACTAATTTTTTCAGTAAGAACATGGAATGGTTACATTCGGATATCTCGTGGCCATCTTTAACTACTATAGACTTAGCGTCATTATTTACCCAAGAAAATATGGTAGTTCAAGAAGAGCTAGATACTTCTTTGGATACTTCTCTGGATACAGTGGCAGCAGCTTCATGTTCAGATGTAGCTACAAATACTTCAGTGCAAAGGAAACCATTTGAAGATTTATCAAATAAACAAAAAAGAAGGCGCATTTTATCACTTAGAGAACACTCGGAAGAAGAATTGCTGTTGGCTTTAGTTGATAAATTAAAAGAAAATAAAAAACCAAAGTTAGCTAAAATTATTGAAGATCTTTATAAAGAAAACGAGAAAACTGAAAATGTTTATGACTACATGTTCAAGAAACAATTGCAAAAAACTTTACCACAAGATGAAGCACTTGCACTTATTACTGGGCTAAATCTTTCAAAGTGGCAATATTTAATGTTAAGAAAAATATTAGGAGAACAAAATACAATTGCTTTACCATCATATAATAAAATAATTGAAGCTAAAAAATCGTGTTACCCTGAAGATATAGCGATTACGGAATCAGGTGCCCGGATTAAGCTTCAATCAATCCTTGACTTGACGGTGAAGAAACTGATTAAAGTAATTGGCCATCACAACTTGAAATCAAGAATCTTGAATTGTACATAACCGATTGTCGAAATTATAAGCTAGATTCAAGCGGAGTCATTTTCATTTAAATACCCAACAGTGATCTTGATTTCAAGTTGTGATGGCCAATTACTTTAATCAGTTTCTTCACCGTCAAGTCAAGGATTGATTGAAGCTTAATCCGGGCACCTGATTCCGTAATCGCTATATCTTCAGGGTAACACGATTTTTTAGCTTCAATTATTTTATTATATGATGGTAAAGCAATTGCATTTTGTTCTCCTAATATTTTTCTTAACATTAAATATTGCCACTTTGAAAGATTTAGCCCAGTAGTAATAAGTGCAAGTGCTTCATCTTGTGGTAAAGTTTTTTGCAATTGTTTCTTGAACATGTAGTCATAAACATTTTCAGTTTTCTCGTTTTCTTTATAAAGATCTTCAATAATTTTAGCTAACTTTGGTTTTTTATTTTCTTTTAATTTATCAACTAAAGCCAACAGCAATTCTTCTTCCGAGTGTTCTCTAAGTGATGAAATGCGCCTTCTTTTTTGTTTATTTGATAAATCTTCAAATGGTTTCCTTTGCACTGAAGTATTTGTAGCTACATCTGAACATGAAGCTGCTGCCACTGTATCCAGAGAAGTATCCAAAGAAGTATCTAGCTCTTCTTGAACTTCCATATTTTCTTGGGTAAATAATGACGCTAAGTCTATAGTAGTTAAAGATGGCCACGAGATATCCGAATGTAACCATTCCATGTTCTAACTGAAAAAATTAGTCTGGCATCTGTTTGCCTGTGACCATCTCTTATATAAATTTGACACGTATGTTTTTGTGAATTTTTTTAACACTTCAAGATCCTCAACAGTCACTTCCACATTTATTCGATTTAACAGTGTATCGTACAATAAAGCACTATTCTTGATGTTGCCACTGGCCTTAAACAACATATAGATACCGTAGAATCACATTACTTTAGCCCTGGGGAGTAACTTTGGCCCTAACTTGGAAAAAGATTAAACTTCCCGCCACACTGTTATATTGTCAATTTTTGCAAAAATTCACACTATATTCGGTAGATGACAATGTAGGCTCGTCGGTAAAACAGTCATTCATTCTCTAAAGTAACGCGCTTATTGGCTAATGGAGCAGGTTTCGACTTGACGGTTTTTTACCAAATTGTTACTGTGCAAACTTTCTTCTGGAGCGGATTAATTAGGTAAGTTTGTGACCTAAATTATTTTTCATAGTTTTATCTTGAAAAATTTAATATAGTTTGATTTTTCCGACATAAAATGGTGTTTTCTTTCCTATAGAATTTCGTTTTATTGATATATTTACTCCATATTTGAGAAAACTAGCGATTGGGAAACAAAAAAAATCAGTGGGTCGAAGTATACACGTCCAAAGTAAAACATTGGCCCAAATTTTGACAAAAAAAAATGTACTAAAACACTGCAACATTTTTCCTTTTTTCACTTATAACGTTTACTTATATCCTCTTTTATATACCGATTTCATCAAAATAGATTAAGAGCTGATTAGACCAGAAACATGGAGCGAAAAAGAAAAAAAAATCAAAATTTGGAACAAAGTAATGCGATTTTACCGGTATCCAAATTTGTAATAAACTGAGACATTTTAAATTGACTTGAGAACAAGACGTATTGACACCACAAAAGGTAAGAATTGAATGAGGATTTTATTACAATACAACAGCTAAAAACTAATCAGGTATCATGTATTGGTGTGGAAGGGATAATGACCAAGTTTGGAAAAACAAGTGAAAGGTCCCTAACTACCTGCCTAGGTGGTGATTAACGCAATTGTCTAATTAGCAGGTAAACGGGTCTGAACTTGTTTTGAATATATTATTATCAGGTAATTAGGTAGTACGACACCAAATGTGCGACCATTATTTCCATAATGTCTTATTAGAATTTTTTAAGTGTTTCTATGTAAATGTAATAATTTTATGAATATTTAGTAGCTCTTGAACCCCTAATAACAAAATCGAGATTTCGAACGCCTGCCGTTGTTGAACGGGCAGAGATATGAAGCAAGTGTTAGAGAAAATAATGTGGAAGACTATACTCTCTATAAGCCTTAGTAAGTTTGGTTTTAACATCTTCGCCCAACCAAAAAATAATTACAAAAAACTAAATTTCTCCATACAAAAAATATAACAACATTTTTTTTCTTGGAAACGGGCACCGATATCGAAAAAAGCTATTCTATAAAACGGTTTTAGAATCATCCAAAGAACCAAAATAAAAAAAATTAAACCTTAATTCGGACTTCTATCCCTATGTCCCTGATTTTCCGAAACCGGACCAGTGTGCGGCGACGCGACGGCCGAATGATGCAGGTGCGATGGCGGCAACGAACGTTTTGGCAACCGGGGCGGCGGCGTGTCGCATGTCGGTCATCCGACTCGTGACGTCACCGCACGCTGTCGGTAGCGTGTGACGTTTTAAAGAGACTGTAGCCTTACGCGTCACAGAGTAGTAACAAATAAAGGGTACGTACGGACGCCAGCACATCAAGCTACCCGAAACTGTCAAATTTTCGCAATCAACTTTGAACCTTATGCTTTAGTGATAAAGTTGAAAATCTATTAAAGAAATCTGACAGATTGTAGTAACTTGATGTGCTGGCGTCTGTACATACTATACAAATCTACTAGTCAAATAAAATTAGCTAGGGAAACTCAGCGGACGTGATACTTGTATCGATACCTAAATACTTACGATCAAAAAAAAAAATACATCTTTGAACTTATATTTTAAGTAACTACCCATCTACTACTATCCAAAAAAGAAAAATCAATCAAATCATTACTTTTGTTTTATCATGTTTAGATATCAATAGGTACCCATCAAGTCGGCGGAGTTTGGCTAGAGTATTTAATTTGAGCTTGTATTTGAATTCAGAATCTCAGATGAAAACAAACTCGATGTCGTACACGACAAAGTTCAAATTCCATTGCAACCGAAAATAATTTTAGGACATTTTTATTACAAACGCTCACTCACTCAAAAATCAGCTTAGAATACACAACCTAAAATGATAGTTGAGTAAGTGGCGAAGGAATGGAAATTTCTAAGATTAATCAATTCAAGATTCTAGCAATATTTTAACATGTTACGATCATCTGAACTTAGGCCATTACAGATCAGGGCAGTCATCAGTCAAACTATTGGCTAGACTAGCCAATTAGACGTAGTTACTGCTTAGAATATAATCTGCCTAACTGCGTGCAGCTATGCAAAACTAATATACAATACACAACCTTTCTTAAATTCCTAATTATCATTTTATACAGTGCCACCGACTTGTTTTAACTGATGGTGTTATCTGGCACTAAGTAGGTATACTCTGTTCGTTTAATGACTGTTGAAATGACGCATACAAAAACAACCTTTTGCTTACGTTTTTTTACAGAACACAACGAGTACAATGTAAGCAAGATCCACAGTAATGGTACTTTAAAATAGTTTTTGTTTATTACAGTTACCAATTTTGGCATGTCCTAGAACCAAAAATTCTAAGACATGTGACATCTACCAGCCCGCACTGGGCCTGCGTGGAGGATTATGGCCCACTCCCCTCATTAAGAGGAGGCCTGAGTCCCAGCTGTGGGACCATTATAAGCTAATTATGTATAAAGAAATATTGTACAGGCGACAAGGTTATGAAAAAAGTTGGTGACACTGTTCTTTCTAGTATTATCATCATGTTTACAATGTAAAATAATATGTTCCTTTACGCGACATAACTTATCGACGATATGCTTTCTTATATCAGCATTATCTTACAATCTCTCTTAGAATCCTTAATGTCTACTTTTCTTAAATACATAATATTATAGGTACAATATTTTAACGTTCAATTTCTTGATATTTTGCTCAAATGCACGCAGTTTTGTTTCCATCACTCTTTGGGTTACCCTGAGTCCCTGACTCTCACATCAGTCCGACTTATCAGAGGTACAATCGCGAATAATGGGGGTAGACCAATTTTCACCCTAATCCCATTAGTAATGAGGTTAAAAAGCGATACACCGCCAGTGTCCACGATGGCACATATTATACCGCGGGAAGCGGTTCTAAATTCGTAAAGCTGTAACGTCATTGTCGGATAATATTAAACTAATGATCTAAATGAAATAACACTTAAATTTAAATTAATTTTTATAGATATTTTGCAGAAAATTTCGCGAAGAAGACAAAGATGGAAGAATATATAGAAGTCTGCTAAATAATTTATAAAAAAAAAAAAAACAAATTTCGTTTTGAAAAAGAAAGTTTTAGTTAAAGCAAGCGTTTATTGAATCGTAGTAACCTATTTATTTTTAAGAAAAACATACAAGTCGATGGGTACATAATTAATATTATAAGCTATAGCGATTTAGAAGGTCTATTTCTAGGTCGGTTTCAGGTAATAGGTACAGACACCAGCACATCAAGCTACTACAATCTGTCAAATTTCTTTAATAGATTTTCAACTTTATCGCAAAAGCTTAAGGTTCAATATTGATTGGGAAAATTTGACAGTTTCGGGTAGCTTGATGTGCTAGCGTCTGTACGTACATCATTTTCGGTTACTTATTTAGAGAATAATGTCTATTAAAATCTCAAGGAAAACACGGAGTATTTACTTGTTAAATGTAGATGTAGATAAATGTGTCATAATCAGAAGACCTGGTACTCAAAAAACGTTTTACAATCGGGAAATACAGTTTTCGATAATCTGTCAAAAATGTAGGTAGATCTGAGGTTTTTTGACATATTGAGACTGAGACCGCGTCCTAACCGAAAGTAATTGTCGTCGCGCGATTACGCGATCGTTTACCTGAATAATGACGTACAGTCACCAAGAGATAAGCAACCAGGGTTACTTATCTTGTTATCTCCTTTGTTGACCGTACATCCGCAACTTGATTGATCGCGCTAGTACGTCATCCATACTAATATTACAAATGCGAAAGTGTCTGTCTGTCTGTTACGTCTTCACGCTTAAACCGCTGAACCGATTTAGATGAAATTTGGTATATAGATAGTTTGAGTCCCGGGAATGGACATAGGATAGTTTTTATCGGGAAAGGACATAGGATAGGCTTTTAATTGTGTCTGTAATTACGGCATTCAACCGATTTATATAAGAATTGTCCTTCTGGTGAAACTGTCTTTCTTATCTTTGGCACAAATTCTGTCAGAGAACACTCCATTAATTACTCTGTGTGTAGGTATTATTATTTTTCAGCCAGAATATGATGGATGTAAAACTTCTTCCAGAATACTTCTTTGTAATACAATGTCTAAGCTGGTCCCAGACGTAAGCATAGTGGGCAAAACTACATAATACTCATTTCCGAAGCTCCAAACCTTACTCCATTGAATGTTCGTAGGCAAACGTTGTTAAACCACCTTATTCCTAAAGGCATAAGAGTGAAAAGTTGTTGATCGTCAACGTTCGTGGTCGTTCATCCAACAGGTAGAATATAGTACAAACTCAAGGAAGGTGTCTTCCTTAAGTAAGAGTAGGGGGGGGGGGGGAATTGCGTAACAATTACAATAGCCATGCTTTTTATTTTGACAGTTCTACATCATTCATTGCTTTAGCCCACGTTCGCACGTGGACGAAAAAATATCGCGGCGGGATTTAATCGCGCACTGGATTTTTGACGTGTCAAAAAAAAACCGCGGGAAACGCACCCGTGAAAACCTGGCCTTATTTACGTTGTTGACACGAACATTGATTCAAACTTAAGGTGAATGCGCAGGTCTTCCACTGCGCATTCACCTTAAATGAAGTAATTGATTAGCAATTTCCTTCATCATCTTTCGGATAGTGATTGAAAGTTCCATATCCCATAGTGGGATTTATAGATGTCCGTGGCATCATAGTGGCTATCAGAATATCAGCGCTGCGGTATTTATTTTTTAAATATCGCAGCATTATGCTGAGGTAGGAGACTTTTCGGCATTTGGCATAATTTATTTTTTTGTGGCAACTTTGTTAGTTTTAAATGCTTCTTTTTTACTTTTTGTATTTCTTGTCCCAATAAAAAACAAAAAATCTTTCAAAGCGTGTTACGCAATAAGGCTACTGGCCATCATTGAAGCTCATAATATTATTATCTTACACGTACGTCTAGAACTAGCAAAAAGCGATCTATAGAAAACTATTTTTATAAACATGAGGCACTTTTATTTTGTAATGAATATTCGTAATATTATACTTGTTCAATGTTGTTACAGCCCGTTTCAGACTTTATGGCGGCTCTGAAGTCCGCTACTTACTTCGCAGTACCTCACCCGTCACCCCTGCTGACATAGGAATTTGTTACAGTACCCGGCGATAAATATTGCACATCGACCTTTGGAAAGAGACAATCGGCTAATTTCGGCTTCGTAGAGCGTTATCTCTGTCGCACGAAATACAAACAGTCCGGTATCTATTAAAACAATTATGATTTGCTTCTTTTGATAATTATTTTTATTCTTTGTATAAAATACAAAAAAGGTAAAGGTCGATGTGCAATATTTATCGCCGGGTACTGTACTGCACAGTGACTCGCCATATGTTCCGAGGCGCCATAAAGTTTGAATCGGGCTGTTAGTCACATTCAGAACACAATTTGTCTGTCCAAAAATAAAATATCTTCAAAGGCATTATTCTTAAGGTTAAAGAAATAAGCCGTAATAATGGTGGGTTCGAATAAATAATACCTACTGAAGCGTTATACCAGCACATTATCAGCATTATTTTAGTATTGTTTGTTAATATGGCCCGTAAAATTAAAATTTTAGTACTTAGTTGTTATGTTAGTTCATTTTTAACTAGGCTTATTTATATACAGGTTCAAATTAAATTAGCTAACGAAACTCTGCAGACGTGATAGGTATCGATATTTCAAGTGACTACTCTAAGTGCGGTCGATGACCCAACAAAAAAAAACACTATAAAATTAATTAATTTTTTGTTTTATGATGTTTAGATATCGGTATTCGGTACCCATCATAGCTGGGCACCGTTAATCAAATAGTTAACTTCGTTAATCGTTAATCCGCTACAAAAAAGGTTAGCTTCGTTAAACGTTAATGCGTTACATTTCAGAAGAATTAACGCAACGTTAACGTTAATCGTTAATAGGTATATGTAAAATTGAATTTTTATGCGTTAGTGAACTTATAAAACTTGTTGGTTTAGGTTCTGGAAGTTAACAGGTTAGAAAAAAATATTTTTTCTAAAAAATAACACCGACTTCAAAGTGATCACTAAAAAGTAATAAAATAATTTGGTTTAAACACGTATTATTGAAGTCGGCCTATCGTATGTAAATATTTCTACATTGTGTTTTTGACTCAACATCGTCCGACTTCAATAATACGTGTTTAAACCAAATTATTTTATTACTTTTTAGTGATCACTTTGAAGTCGGTGTTATTTTTTAGAAAAAATATTTTATATTACTCTTTTTTTTAAATGATGATTAACGATTAACGGACTTTTGCATATTTACGGAAGTTAACGTGTCCGTTAACATTTTTAAAAGTTAATCCGTTAATCAAAATGTTAACTTAGTTAATTAACGATTAACGGATTAACGAGTTAATGCCCAGCTTTGGTACCCATATCGTCTGCGGAGTTATGCTAGCTAATTTAATTTGACCCTGTCTAATTAAATTTGGGTTTTTTTTTTAATAACATCTCCCAAACAATTTTGGAGCGAAGTCCCTTATCGCTCGTAGCTTTGTACACTTGGCGAATAAGAGTTGACCAAAAAAGTGTAACATTTTGACCGTTACGACACATTATTTTCTTCATTTAGTTTGCTGTCAAATGCTGTTAGCTTTTAATTTACATAATATACAGCGAAAGGAATTTCGTACCAACTGGATGTCCCACGACACCTCTCAACTTTTTATCTCATTAATTAATTACCTACGATTATAAATGTAAAGTCGGCAATTTTTTTCTCTTTGGATATTAACATAATGCGTTTTTTTTTTATATTACTTATTTTTTTTACATCAAATTGCAGCCTTTCGTAAAATAACACACAAAAAAGTAAAGAAAAAATTATGTTAAATATTTTTTAAAGATTACGGTGTATTATAATTTTATAGAATTAAGTATATTTTAAGTTAACACAAAATATACAACTTGTCAAAGAGTCCAATTGTTAAATAAGGCAGTGTTTAACAGATATTTAGGAATAGCTCGCGATATTTTTATTAAAATCTCATTTTCACTTAAAATTAAGATATTTATAATTTTTGTTTTAATAATTTTATTTTTGCAACCATCTGGGACCAAAATAATAATTAAAACAAAAACTTGACTAACATAACATCAAGAAAGTTAGACAACTGGTCTACTAATAAGAAAAATACAAATTGAGGAATGAGCCATTTAAAAAAATCTCATGACACAACTTGGAATGTGCTTACACATTTTTTGGTTCCATAGAAAGCGGACAACGGTCACACAATAACGGCTGTCCAAATGTGACATTAATGTCCAAATGACATTATTGACCTTAATGTCAAATACTGGTGAAAATGACCTTAATTTCAAATACTGGTGAAAATGACAGATTTTCATGACGGTCGTTAAAATTGTCGAATCACATACTGGTGGTTTCAATTACCATCCTGGTAAAAAGGATTGCGACCATGATGCGCAGTGTGTGGGAGCGTCAACGGTATTCTGAAGGTCATCGCCATGTTGCGCCATTATGGCATTTTGGGTACATGTACCCAAAAACACAACAAACAATAAAAATAATGATAATGAAAAATAAAAATGGAAAAAAATGAAAACGATGAAAATTTTTGTATAACAATTTTGTCACTAACATAGCTTACAAGAGCTCAACTGTCACTAATGACACACATTTACTTGTTCTATTATTATAGAACTTAATGAGCTTGTGTAACAGTCGAAGGGTAAGCAGTGTGTATTTCTAACATCATACATCCACGATAAAGATATAATTTTATGGACGTGGACATCCACGATGATAAAGTGGCGTTAGAAATTATAGAAGCGCACACTGGTTCAAGGTTTAATATACAAAATATGATAAAACGTTCATGTGTATGTTTATCACAAATAAATAAAATAAATAAATTTTTCATCGTTTCACGATGTACCTGTTAAGAGTAGTTTTTTTACACTCTAAAATAAGTTACAGTTAAAAGAAGAAGTAAGGACTACAGATCTAAAAGAGATTTTTCTAAATTAAATAATACTAGACAAAGCATGACTTAAAAAAAACTGCGCGAAAATACTGCTTGTTAGGTAAATTGACGCATTCCTCAATTTGTACGATGGTTAAATTGGTCATAGTAAATTAGTGTTGTCAAAAATGACAGCGTAAGACCAATATTTAAAAGAAACAACTATACACACATTCTCATGAAAATATTGACAACATTTAAAACAAAAGTTTGACCAAAATGCGTACACTTAAAATTAAAGTAATAGTACCGTATAGGTACCAAATAGATTAAAAACAATAGACAATGCGCGTTATGAACCCTTAAAATAAAGACGTACACAGTAGGACACATAAAAAAAAAACACTGGCACTCCGGTAGTGCCGACAGAAGTGAAAACTTGAACAAAGTGACTGGTTTATTCTTCTCGTGAAAGGAATTTATTCAGATTTACAAATAAGCACACAGGATAGACTTCAGCAGTGCTATTCTCTAAAAGACAATTTCATGGCTGTAAGCTGCGACGAGCTCGTCGACGAGACAGCCTTGAGATCGACCGAGCGTACAGCGCTGATTCAAACCGTATTCACTAACGTGGTTGTGCTCGTCGTCGAACCCAAGGCTGTAACCTCCCGTCGCTGTTTCTCAGACGAACGTAGGGCTTGACACAAATTCTATAAATTATAATCGATCAATCTCGACTGAGAGTTTTATAGGTTTAAAATATATATTAAAGGTCTATCTTTAAGTATTATAAGGAATACAGTTAAACTATAACCAATATCATATTTAAAAGAGCTTATTTCATATTTCTTATTACATTTTAAGGCTGAATGACGATTCCTTTGCTCTATTCGTGCAACGCGACGCGACGATGAATTAAAAGTCAACATGACATAACAATAACAACCGATGACGCGACGCTAACAAAATCGCTTGAATTTGTAGTTTTTAAACTTTTGGGTGCTTGATTCTTGTTCAAGCCTTGATTATTTGTATCAGCGAGTGCTTTTAACATAGGTAGTTCTGTGACTAAGAGGATAAATACAACTACCTAATGAAATGTGAGTATTATGATTTTTTCACTGATAGTATATGGCTATTATTACTATTGTCTCATCCACGAGTATTGTATGATACACGAGATATTAATAAAATTTAAGTAAATTACATGATTAGCTATTGTTTTACTATAATATGTACGTATAACTTTATTGTTGTAACGTAACATTGTGTGTTTTAGCATGCCAAGAAGTGCTATACTTTCATTACATAATATGAAAACTGTATAGGTACTTGGAAATTATAATTTTCATATTTAATTTTGTAGAGTCCTAAGCAACCCCTAAGACGACCTACTGACCAATTACTGCCTGTAGAACAATCTACTAGAGGCATGCTCCAGACCGAACAGTCCACACCTTCAATACCAGTAAGTTAATTCTAATAAAATATAATAATGTAATGTTATATTTGCAGGGCGAACGGACATACAACCAGGCCCATCTTTGTATAGGGACAATGTGCCAATGGAAAACCAGCCTAATACAGAACAAAAGGTGAAGTTTTAAATAAAAGTCTTACAATAATGTTTTAACTTTATAATGGATATTTAGATAACTTTTTTTTGTATTACAGTTTGAGGCTAGATCACCACTTGCAGTCTTGCAATGCGTCATCATAGGAGTAATGCCCCAATTGCATCTTCATGTAAGGTTAACTTAATTATAATTTGGTTAATTATTGGTTTAGTGTAAAAAGCACTACATAGTAGTGGTCTCACTTTTGATTCCCGGGTTGGGCCAATTTGTTGGGATTTTCTGTAGGTTTTTTCAACAGCAGCCCTTATTCAATCAAGATCAAGATATAGGCTACATCTAATAGAATCAAGATATAGACTACATCTAATATGTATACTACATTGTAATATCTATTCCTTTAGAGGGAGAGTGATGTGATGTTGATGATACTTACATATTTGTTTTACCTCTGTATAGTAATTTGTTGCATTTTTATGTTCATAGCATCTCGTAGGCATCGAACGGCACACCGCCGTCTGATCCAGCACTCACCACCTTCTCAAAGGCAATCCAAATGGCGAGCCTGACTGAATGTTTTGTCGCCATTAAAGAGAGGTGTTTGGAAAATGAGAGACTTCTTATTGACAACCAGCAGAGGATGTTCGACTTTTAAGGAAATAAGTGAGTCATGGTCAAGGCAGACCCAGGCACTGCAGGATTTATGAGCATCCATCAGTCGAGGAAGTTGAATCTCCGAAACATGGATCTACTACTATGTTTAGATAATTTTAAGTTTATTTAAGATGGATGTTAAGAAGTTTAAGTATAAGAACTGTTTTTTTGTAGTAAATGTCAATGTTTGTTAGCGGGCATGCTCTTTATGCCTGCAGGCTTTTATTTAGGTACTTATTTAATTTTGTTTTGCTTGGGTAGTTTTCATTGTATATACTAAATTATTTAATTAAATGTCCTGTTTCTTGTAATGTTAATTACTTTGCATACCTACTATTGTATAGAATCAAGTTTTTCTAACTGAATATCAAAAGTCATTTTGAATAAATGATTTTTGATTTGATTGATTGTTTTTAATAGTAAATAAAAAAGAAAATAATGCAGTTATCTGTTTAATTTCTCATACCCCTGTATACACTCTTACCCATTTAAAAATATAGTACAAATAGGGACTAAGGTATAAATAGGCACATATTATTATAGGCTATTGATATTATACTAATCATATACACCTTAAACACCACACTTTAAATACACACCTTAAATGTTATGACAATTGTTGATTATAATAATATTTTTATTAATAATTTAAATACCTATTTATTGTATCTAATCAATAATGGTGAGTATATTCTATCTAAACACGTTAACCACATCTGTAAAGGAACGCATAAATTGTAGATACAACATGCTCGCCATAATTGATTAACTAAATCTCGCCTACTTATCAGCCTACTCTCTAAGTCATCATGTGTTGGAGCCTGATGTGTCAGGATTCCAAGGAACCTAGATTCTTCATCTAAGTCACATTGGTCTCATCATCATAGGAGCTGGTAGCCCGGCTCTATTACATATGTCGTTTAAAACACAGGAAGCCATCACAATTTCTCCCACTTTTATAGGATCATAGTACAATACCCTATGTACTAATAAACATCTGAACCGTCCTTTCAGGATTCCAATAGTCCTCTACACTGTTTCTTGCACTGCTGTGCAAATTGTTGTAATGGCTCTGGAGTCTCAGTTTCTGAATAGTAATTCAGAAACTGAGACTCCCTTTAGTAAAAGGGAGTCATTAAATAAGGCCTTTGAGGATATCCTGAGTCACCTGAAATCAATGAATGAAGCTAGAATTAAGTGCAATCTTGACTTGTGTTTAAGTTATCATTGTATTGTAAATAATAACTTCGTGGATTGCCCTAGAGGCAGAAGACTGAGATATGTACCTATGTGTCTACATTCTTCCCAATGATTTTTTGGTAACTTCCATTAGCCAAAAATGATAGTGTGCATAATATCTGAAACATCAGGAATTCAATAGGCTTTTGTTGGTGTGTGGTGAGGTATACCCATCATATCTCAAGAAACCTAGATGTAAACAAACCTTTAGCCTCTTGGTTAAACCACTGGAACGAAGTCGCGGACGCATATATGGACTTAAGTCATCTTCCAATATATTAATTAAATCCTCAGAAAGCCTGTAAATATGGATAAAATCTGTATCACGGAATATTGTTTTTAACTTTCGTATTTGTTTCGCCTGTCGAGCTTTCTTCAAATTATCACTTTTCTTAGCTTCTTCTAATAAATGTAGCTTCAATTGTGTAGTAAAAGAATAGAAATATTTAAAAAATTAAGTACAGTTTATTATTTTTGTCAGTCTACGCCCGAATATTTAGAGCTTTTTGATTTGACAGTTAGAATTAGGAGTGGGCGATACAAATCGTATATAGATACAATATCTATATATCGGTACAATATCCAATACCTATATATCGGACAGTACTGTATCTATATTTCAGGTATCCGCGTACCTAGAACGAGACACTATAACGATATCGTATCACATGATCTATGATATTCGGTTCAAACTGATTCCGGTACAGTAGTAGTTATACGGTTGTAGGTACCGTATCCTTGCGATGCGCGCGGACGGGAGTGATGTAGCTAGAGATGAACGAGCGAGAAAGCGCGTTAAGCTAACGTCTAATACTAATTTTAAACATTATATACAGGAGCATAGAGTTTAATACCGAATACATTATTTTGTAAACACTTGTAAACAGGTAACCATCAATAAACGTCAAAGGGTTTTAAATCGTACCTATGGCATT
Source organism: Luperina testacea (assembly GCA_927399505.1). Taxonomy (NCBI): domain Eukaryota; kingdom Metazoa; phylum Arthropoda; class Insecta; order Lepidoptera; family Noctuidae; genus Luperina; species Luperina testacea. The sequence goes on along the minus strand of OV656777.1, from coordinate 4,147,088 downwards.
CTCAACAAAAAAAGTGAGCCGTCACGGGACGCCTGGCAGATGTGAAACATTGCGCATGGCGACGCGTCGCCACACAGTACACAAGACTGTGACTGTATATATACTTACACCATCATAAAGCGTGGTGACGCGTCGCCACGGCATGCGTCGCCACGCCAGAAATTTGTTTTACGTGCGGCTATAGATGTTTCACATCAAAAATTGTTTTAAAATCACTTTACGTGACCCTTGACCTTGATTGCACTTTGCTGTTTTCGTCAGTCTTCAGTTATTAGCTTCACTCATGACTGATGAATAGATACTTGACCTATTTAAATAATTGATAAAAATATAAATCTAGAAAACCGAAACGGCTGTACTAGTTTCATTTCAGAGTGCCATATTATCAACAATACATTCACTGATTTCGAATATACAGTTACAAATAAAATACAATGATGTAATGAATCGAACAAAACCGAAACCTAAATATCACAGTACCAATTTCGATTCCGAGTTCCACACTGATTCAGCCAAATAGATATTGAAATATATAGATACGATATCCGATATTCTAAACCGATACATAGATACGATTTGATATAGTGTAAAAGCGATATTACCCATGCCTAGTTAGAATCGAGGCTGTGGGCGAGACGTCTGACGTTTTACGTCTTACGAATTTTCGATCAGGGTCACGTGACCTGACGCGAATTTAGAAGTTTTTACCCATTCCAAAAAAGTACATACACAGCGCCGCTAAAGAAGTTTTCACTTCAAAAATTGAAACGAAAAAATTTTTTTTAAAGATGAAAAAAAAAAGCAATAGTTGAAAAATCAAAAAACTTTAACTATTATAAACATCGTAAAATATAGGTTCTGCTGTGTGTACAATCCTTATAAAAATAACATAACATTTGGAAATAATAACAACAAAATGTACTTCTGTATTTAAACCTGTTTTATTCTACGTAAGGATTTAAAGAACTTTTAATTTAATTTTAATTTTTTTGTCTATTAAGCAGTATTATTATTGTATTATTCGGCTGTTTATTTTACAGTAATGAATATTCCAAGTCTAATTTCTAATGTGATCATATCAGCTGCATGCACACTGACCGCTGGGCAAGTCTCCATACAATGAGTGGCTGAAGAACGGTGCCGCTCGGCTGAGGTCGGCCCAGAAAAAGATGGCGTGATGATCTGGACGCGTACCGAGAGCTCTAGTTCGAGGTGGCGCGGGAAGAGTTCCTGGAAGGATTTGGGGGAGGCTTTGGCCCAGTAGTGGGAAAGTACTGGCTAAGAAAAAAAAAACATTCAAAACACAATTGTTTTTTTTTTAAGTCGAGATTTAGAATAATTTGGTATTACAGAAGTATGAAGAACAGAGTGTAAAGTTCACTCATACTCTATAGAAAAGGGAGGATCCTCCGACCAGACGGGTGTTGTGTCTGGCGGGCAACTGCCCGTTGATTCATTGCTGTTGTATCTATGCTAGTTGCGTGGTAAACTCTGCTTGCGCGATGCAGGATTTTGCGTGACGCCAGTATGTCGCGTTGTTTGCATGTGGCGTTGTAGATACCGCTACAGTATCGAGTAAGCCTGTCGCAGTCAACTGCTGAACACCCATTCTGTGCCAGTCACCTTTTCACGGTCGTCTGTCCATCTAGCTGGGGGGCATCCCTTACTACGCTTGCCGATACGCGGTCTCCATTCCAGGACTTGTCTGCTCCACCGGCCTCGGTTCTTCGACAAACATGGTCAGCCCACTGCCACTTCGGCTTACTTACCCTGCAAGCTATGTCTGTAACCGGTTTTTTCCGGTTTTCCGATAAGTTGGTAATGGAAAAAATATTCCCCAAAAGTTTGTATTTATAACGGTACAGACGCCAGCACATCAAGCTACCCGAAACTGTCAAACTTTCCCAATCAACTTTGAACCTTATGATTTAGCGATAAAGTTGAAAATCTATTAAAGAAATCTGACAGATTGTGGTAGGTTGATGTGCTGGCGTCTGTATAATGTAATTTTACGGTATTCAAAATAAAATAAACAGCCTGTATAAGCGATACATTATGAAACTAGATTATTTTTAACTAGCTTCTGCTCGCGACTACGTTCGCGTGAAACTTTTTGTCCTCCCGACCGCATATCGCATCGCATCGTATCGCATATCGCGTCGTATCGCATTACCTGCCCGCGCTATCACTTCGTTTCCATACGGCTGGACCGATTTTGACATGACTTTCACTGGCAGATAGCTGATGTTATAAGGAGTAACTTAGGCTACCTTTATTTTAGAAAAAGACTCCCGAAGTCTTTTTCTAAAATAAAGTTTAGCGTTAGTTTAGGTTTTTAGTTTTTTGCGCAGAACCCTAGTTCTGCGCAAAAAACTAAAACCCTCGAAATCCAATAAGCACGCGAACGAAGTCGCAGACACAGCTGTTTTAAAATAATCTAGGATCATATTAACAAGGATATGTATTTATGTAAAACCGCGTGTACATGATGTTGTTAAATTTTTTGATAAACCTGTATTTTACAGTAAAATGTTATGTTACTAACACGCATTGTCTTCTAAGAGTCAATCTGACCTCTGCTTTATGTAGAAACAGCTTATTCGGAAGTGGTCGCACATTTGACGTACCTGTAAGGAAATAGAAAATTATAGTTGGAAAAGAAGAAGGTATGAAAATGTCTGCAGTCGAGATGCAATAAAGATGAAATGAGTAATTTTGCACCCAAGTCGTTTGTCTGTGTATTCGCTTTGTACAATGCGTGCTACGAAAGATGAGACTTGACACACCACGTGGTCTGACATGCGCAGAACACGATTTTAGGTATCTTTAGCGGTATGAGGTCTGAGTGCGGGACGGGACCGGACGTCATAGGGGCAGCGGAAAGAGCGGGGGAGGCGGGGTCAAGTCTCATCTTTCGTGGTGCGCATTGTACTTCTAAACTACTTGATTTTTACACAATGACTTAACTAACACTGTTTAGGTACATCAGGGTTCGTAAAAATCCGATATTTAAAATAAAAATATCAGATATTTGATAGGTATGTATTTAAAAAAATCGCCTTTCATTCTGTAACTGGTTTATATGCGTTTTAGTTGTAGAATAAAAGTTTGCGTTTGAAGTAAGTGTTTTTATTATAAAAGAAACACGAGTCTATTATGAGTAATAAAATCAATTGCTATATTTCAGCGAACCTTTGTTTATGTTTGGTCGCTGTAAGTTTCCCAAGTAGAATAAAACGGAATAAAATACTTACAACGCATCCACCATAGTGTATATGTGCCAACACGGTCAGTAGTGTAACGGCATAGAAGGCAATGACTTCGTAGTGCGGCAGAACCAATGAAACTGATGCCGCAGCCGTCAACGGCCACAGCAGCCAGTTGATCCCGTCACAGCGCTGGTTGCTCATCTGACTGACGATTAGCCGACACTGGGGGAGAAGGAGAAAAATATATAACATTAGACTCTGCCCGCGATTTCGTCCGCGTGAAATTTCTTGTTCCCCCGACCTACCCCGTCACATTGCATCACCTGCCGGAGCTATTACAGTACCCGGCGATAAATATTGCACATCGACCTTTGGAAAGAGACAATCGGCTATTTTCGGCTTCGTAGAGCGTTATCTCTGTCGCACGAAATACAAACAGTCCGGTATCTATGAGGAGCTGTTAAAACAATTATGATTTGCTTCTTTTGATAATTATTTTTATTCTTTGTATAAAATCGATAGGATCGCATAGGTCGATGCGGATGTGCAATATTTATCGCCGGGTACTGTACTTCGTTTACGCTTACCATTTTTTTATGCAGGGTTTGGCAAAAAATCGTGAACCAAACGAAATAGGGCGATAGTTGGGGTTATTTGCAGTAAAAAATATCTTTGTGGCAGAGACCTAACTTGATCTCCTTAAAAGTTATGACCATTTGAGTGTTTACAGTAAGGTTCTAAAGTTACAAATAATTTTTCGTGGGACTTAAAAGATGTTGAAAAAAGTGGCAATACTGATAAATCATGGTACCCACTGTTTTAAAAGCACTGTTGTAGTGATGATACTTTTTTTTTTTACTGATAATAATCCTAACTATCGCCCTGTTTCGTTTGATCCACGATTTTTTACCCACCCTATATTTTTTTCTTTTTGCTCGGTACCTGCTGGTCCCAGCGTGATATTAAATAGCCTATAGCCTTTCTAAAGAATTAAGCTATCAAATGCAAAAATAACTTTTCAAACCAGACTGGTAGTAAAATTCTCAATTTTTTAAAATATTTTTTATTCGTAATGGGTTTGCTCTTGACTCTAGTCTGGGTCAGAGGAAATTAAATAAATAAAATAATAATAATAAAAAAAATAAAAAAAAATCAAATTGACTGACAGACAACCCACAGCCTCAACTGCTGGGTCTAGAAGTATTAAATGTTCCACATGAGTTCCTTGTATCACGAAGGTGAGCAGCTGCACTAAGGAAGGATATTTGAAATTTGTTGTAGACATTTTAAGATGTTGAAGAATAAACCAGAGCCAGGCTGGGGTGGGAGTGGGCCGGACACGTCGCGCGAATGCATCCGGAGAGATGGGCAAAGATCGTCACTCATTGGACGCCTGAGGGAGGAAATCGCCGTCGTGGTAGACCACAACGAAGGTTTCGTGACGATCTGATAAGATTTGCATGGTCAACATGGCCAGATTTAATTTAAAGTTTTTGATTTAAACTGAAAAAAATAATCCCAAAAAAAAAACTACTAGAAATTCCGCGTTGCCAGCCCGCGCGGGATGAACGTTCTTAAAGACATATTACTCACCGCTACGTTGCTGAACAATGTTCCGATAAGCAGGAACAGCACTCGAAGGTCATACTCGGGGAGTCGGCTAGATTTGTGCACCCATACAGAACAGACCAGGAACACGGTCAGGAATGACCATAGAGGTCGTAACGCCTCTGTAGGAGAACGCATCTTGCCTGTGCGAAGTTTGTAGGACCTAGAAAAAAAAAAGATTATGATTTATACAAGATGGGCTAATAGGGGGATCTTATCTTTCTTGTTCTTTGTTGTGATAAATGATATTATTTCTGTAAGTAGGTTTTGTACAAACACTTGTACACGTCAATCATATTTTTTAAACTAGATGAGGTCGGCGTTTCCTATCTGACTACGAGAAGAAAAGCCGAAACAAACTCAGAGGTCACAGTCTCTTTTAAAGTTCAGACATAATCTTGGTGAGATCATGTGGTCTTCACATGATATCACCAAGATTATGTGAAGACCATGTAGATTGGGTGTCTGAAATGGTCTTTTGAGGAAAGAACCACACAGATTAAGTGGACTTGTTCAGTCAGTGCACGTATTTGTCAGAAATCGAGCAGCTCAACTCAGAACTTAAGAAGCTCAATGATTCGACGAACAATACCAAAGAACGGACATTGGATTGGATTTGAGAACGATTAAGACGTGAACGTTAAAAGCGTTCATAGCCAACAATTCAATCATGAAAATTAAGCTGTAGTGCCAACTGGCAATGGAGCTTAGTATATTAGGAGTTAAATTAACGAATCGTGTTCGAAACACAATACTGCGCTCCAAAACCAAGATAGCTGACGTGGCTCAAAAGGCTGCTCAACTTAAATGGGAGTGGCAGGATATGTCTGCTGCATGCCGGACAAACTGTGGGCCTAAATAGCACAGAGCTGGTGCCCTGAGACAGTGAGGCAGGGTCGCGGCAGACCACGTAGGAGATGGCGGGACTAGCTGGATAGGTTCCGTCAAAACTGGAAGGAGGACGCGCGGGCTCGTGAAAGATGGAAGGGGTGGAGGGAAGCCTTTGCCCAGGAGTGGATAGTAAAAAAAAAGTGGTAGTGGCAGCTAGGAGCATACAGTACCTGGCGATAAATATTGCACATCGACCTTTGGAAAGAGACAATCGGCTAATTTCGGCTTCGTAGAGCGTTATCTTTGTCGCACGAAATACAAACAGTCTGGTATCTATTAGGAGCTGTTAAAACAATTATGATTTGCTTCTTTTGATAATAATTTTTATTCTTTGTATAAAATACAAAAAAAGGTAAAGGTCGATGTGCAATATTTATCGCCGGGTACTGTACTATAAGCATATAAACACATACTCACTTATATATATTGTAAAGGGCGACCGGCAGATTAGTGACGACGCCCGTTGCGTAGATCAGAACTTCGAACACATTCGCCAAAGTATACCCGGCGAAAATGTATTTTTTGTAGAAACTTGTGCCCTTAACACCCGTCCACATAAAGAATCCAGTGGAAGCCTGAAAGACAAGAATACGGTGGCTGGTTAAGGAGAAATAATATGCATTGTTTACGCAATCACACAACATAACATCACGCCTGTACCCTTTAAATGTTTAGGCAGATGTGTTCAATAGCTTTCTGTCACTGGTATTCACATAGCAAGTAGATGAATTTGTTTGGGGTAGATAGGGACAACTAAAATGTGAAAAATAAAAACTTTTTTACAATAAAAAAAAAACAACCGACTTCCAAAAAAAACACTACAAAGTGAAAAATAACTTTAATTTCGGAAGTCAGTGTCAAAAACGAAAATACAGAACTAACGACACCGACTTCCGAAATTAAAGTTATTTTTCACTTTATAGTTTTTTTTTTGAAGTCGGTTGTTTTTTTTTTGTTTGTTTTATCATGTTTAGATATTGACACCCACCATGTCTGCGGAGTTACGCTAAGTAATTTAATTTGACCCTACATGGTAGTAAAAGTTAGGCGTGCCCTTAACAAAGATTTAATTACCGAAGTATACGAATCATCAATACAACTCTCTATGTTCAAAATGCCCGATCAAATGACTATTGCATGAAAACATGACATTTGAGGTCAATTCTAGCTAACCAGCATTGAATAATGCACTTAACAATATTAGAAATAAGGTATATTATTCAATGGCAAAAACAAAACAATCTATACTGTTAAGGTCATAGCACACATATCAACTCGGAAAGGGATCGTCACCGTATCAGCCATTCAGTATTCTTTGTATGAAGCTTTCTACTGCAACGCACACTGATCGGAATCGTAACCGCCTCGCTTAGGGACACGAACCGCGGTGCGGTGCGTGGTCAACTTGCAGTTCCCACGCTTACGGCTCGTCGTCCCCGCGCTTACGTCTCGTCTCTCCCTACCCGAGCTTACGTCTTTTCGTCCACCCTTCCGGCCTGCCTGCAGCACCATCAACCAGCGGTCGGCGAGCCGTAAGCGCGGCGTCGCCTAGCCGTAGCCAAGTCGACATTATCAGAGCTGCTAATCCGATTTAGTTGGGTGCTTACGTTAGGTTGACGCCTGTTTGACGGCAAGCGTAAAGGCAATACGGTGACGATCCCTTTACGAGTTGATATGTGTGCTATAACCATAAGTCTGTGCACTGTGCAGGCGTATTTGGAAAGAACAGATTAATTGACTTACCCACATACTGAAGTCATAACCCCATGGTAAGAATAACACACCGGTGTTGTACTTTTCCCAATGGCTTATGTAAAAATTTAGAAGAAGATTCCACATCACGTAATAAATTCTGAAAAAGAAAAAATCACAATGTTTAGCAATTATTTGTTTGTGTGGAAGCTTTTGTTGACATTTTCCCTAACTGTATGAGGAACTGGGTGTAAAGTTCACTCATCCTCCATATAAAAGGGAGGACCCTCCGACCAGACGGGTGATGTGTCTAGTGGACACCTGCCCGACGACTGTTTTTTTTTAAATGTTATTAAGGCCGCTCTCTCGAAAAAAGCTTGAAAAAAGCATGCAGATGAAGCCATTTTTTGTCGGCATTTACAGAGAAATTACATCTGAAAAAAATCCTTAGTAATCTTCATGATATAATACGTCATTTGGTTTAGCCATAATTTTTCTACCGGTATCACTTAATTTAAAAAAAAATCACCAAATCACCTCCAAATCATTGAGATGAAACCGTTTTACTCCTTCATTTTTTATCAAAAGAGTGTAAAAAAATATATCTACATCTTCGCAATACAAAGGAGAATAATTTGGTTTTGTTACTTTTTTAAAATATGTATTATTTTTATGATAATAAATTAAAAAGGCCTCTGATAAAGGACTGCGTCTACATCACCCCCGCACTCGTCCATAAATTTAGTGCGGGGCGCATCGTGTTGCTAGGTGGACGTATGTCGCGTTGCGAGAACTCCGCACTACGAAATAAAATCGTAAAAAATTACTGCAAAAACAAAAAGTGTACCTACCCAAGCGGGGTTTTATGAAACTTATGCGCTGTCCATTACTCTGTGTACATAGGTACTGTTTATAAAATACCTACCTCATTCAAACGAAAGTCGTAAGTACTAGTAGTGAATGATCACAGAAGGTCCACGTCCACGAAATGATTCAGCCAATATTATAAATTTTACTTTTCGGTGCCTAAGTAAAGTCTATTATTCTGATGCGTTGCGATTATTTGTGACATATTGTGACACAAAACTGAAAATGCTCCTAAAGTAGGTATTAATTATGATTATAGGTTACGTACTTGCTAATAATTTGTCAATTTATTGATTACCGGCGTAATTATTTTCAAATAAAAAAATCAAATCAAATCATTTATTTGCATAAAACAGGTTCAGTGGATGTTAAAAAAGGTCAAATGGTACCATCGAGATATAAGTACTAACGTACACTGTTAATAACCATATAAGGTGTGCAAATATAAAACAAGAATGTTAACTGTTAATTTCACTATTCAATAAAGTACGGACGCCAAGCACATCAACCTACCCGAAAGTGTCAAATTTTCGCAATCAACTTTGAACCTTATGCTTTAGTGATAAAGTTGAAAATCTATTAAAGAAATCTGACAGATTGTAGTAACTTGATGTGCTGGCGTCTGTACAATGTCATTGAAAATAAAATTATCGTAAATACAGATCAGTCAACAAAATAAGGAATTAAAAATAATAATGTCATACAATAGTAAAAAGTAGTAGTTCAATAATATATATGTATATACAGGCTGGATTTTTTTAACCTCACCTAGAGGGCAAGTACTCTAAACACTGGAGATAGCAAATTTTACTCAAAGGAAAATCCCTTTATTAAAAAAAAAACAAATCTGCATTCAAAGATTTTCGAAAATTCGCTTCCCGCTCTCGGGAATCGAACCGCCTAAAATCCGAAAAAATAATACCCTGTACTTTTATGGCATCAATCGATAGGGTCAATCATAAGGATCAAATCTCTCTATCATGGCAGATCGAAAGTCGAATACTTTTTACTCGACTTCTATCGTCGCGGGTGACATCAATCAATCAATTAAATCAGCCTACCGCAGACCGCGGGCGGCACAGACTACATAAAATTAGAAAAACAAATTGGTAGTCATGTTTTTTATTATAATTATCACTTATCATTACTATCCATGTGGGCTAAAGTGGGTCAATAATATTATTCAACTAATTAAATCAAATAAAAAAATCATTACCTATACGTAGTGAATCAATTAGTTCTACCAGAGAAGTTGAAGGTAATTCTGTTGATTTGGATGTGAATGTATTTTTTTTTACAAATTATGAACCTATATTTTTGTTTTACTTGTAAATATATGTATAACTGCATTCATTTTAGGAACAAGATGATTTGGGCATTCAAAAACTACGGTCTCTATTGGATGACATGGTGACTCACAAGCATCTTGTAAGGTCTGTCGAAGAACTTGAAGATTATTCAGCTGAATTTTAGTTATAATATATTTGTTTATAAAAAATATAACAAATAATATGACATACACTAGTGATAATTATACTACCTATACCTACCTACCTACCTACCTTACCTGCCTACCTATCTACCCTACCTTCCTATCTGCCTTACCCTAACTACCTACCTACCCTACCAACCTACCTACCCTACATACCTACCTACCTATCTACGTACATGCCTACCTACCCTTCTTCTCTTCATAGAAACCTTCCTAAGACTTCAACGAATATTTAAAAAAAAACCGAATTGGTCCAGCCATTCTTGAGTTTTGCGCTTAGCAGCACATTTAGCCATTAATTTTAGTTAAAAAGATACATTAAGTTGTTTACCACATGGCAAGCCAGGCTGATTTATATTAAGGGTATAGCTTCTACTCACGGCCTCGAAAGCTTTTAACAATTTTATTCGTAACCATAGCCCGAAAAGTACATCCATATCAATAGATAATACCTAAATAAAACCAAAACTGGACCATTGTAAATACAGGGTGTCCCAGAACTCAACGTCAAGCCGAAACGGGGTGACAGGATTGATCATAACCATCACGAGAAAAATCTGAAAAAAAATCTATCCCATGCAGTTTGAAAATTATGGGCATTTTAAGAAAAACCTAGAATTTTGATCAAACTGTAACATTTTTCGGTTATTGTGGTTATTCTTTTTTATTTTTGTTCATTTGAACTTTGGAAACGTAATCCTAAATAACATTTCTAGAATCCCAATAAAAAATAATGACACAATTGCCTCAAGTTTCCGAGAATTGAGACTATTCGTTAAACTACGAATTTAAAATTTTCAAGATTCGTCGACTATGATAGGCCCTCCTTTAAAAAAAATGTACTAGAGTGCCTTGGCAAGTGGCACTAAAAGTTGGTGCATTTAATCAGAATTCTAAAATGGTACAATACTTGTTAGTTCCATACAATAAAAAAGAGTAAAAAAATTAAAACCTCAAGTAACCCGATTTTTGTTATCTCAGTTAAAATGTTTTTGATTCGCACAAGCTCTAGGTAGGTTCTTAATTTTAAGGCAAAATGATGAGAGAGATGGATAGGTATGTTTGCCATGAGTGAGCGAGACAGATAGTGACGCCACTTTTATTAAAGTGAAAAAAGTGAAAAAAAGTTAGTAAAATAATGAAAAATCTTGATCTAGTTTAATTTAGGTTTGTTGGAATAAAAGTCAGATAGAGAAATAACGTTTTTTATTACAATAAATAAGCCCATTGAGAACGTAGCCGATCTGCGTGAACGCATTTCTCAAGCAGCTGAGGAGATCAACTCTTGAAGATATGCCCGACTAATAAGTAGATCTTTTTTAAGAAGATGTAGGGCTTGTATTGAGGCTGATGGTAAACAATTTGAACATTTATTGTAATAAAAATGTTATTTCTCTATCTGACTTTTATTCCAACAAACCTAAATTAAACTAGATCAAGATTTTTCATTATTTTACTAACTTTTTTTCACTTTAATAAAAGTGGCGTCACTATCTGTCTCGCTCACTCATGGCAAACATACCCACTATCCATCTCTCTCATCATTTTGCCTTAAAATTAAGAACCTACCTAGAGCTTGTGCGAATCAAAAACATTTTAACTGAGATAGCAAAAATCGGGTTACTTGAGGTTTTAATTTTTTTACTCTTTTTTATTGTATGGAAATGACAAGTATTGTACCATTTTAGAATTCTGATTAAACGCGCCAACTTTTAATACCACTTGCCAAGGCACTCTAGTACATTTTTTTTAAAGGAGGGCCAATCAAAGTCGACGAATCTTGAAAATTTTAAATTCGTAGTTTAACGAATAGTCTCAATTCTCGGAAACTTGAGGCAATCGTGTCATTATTTTTTATTGGGATTCTAGAAATGTTATTTAGGATTACGTTTCCAAAGTTTAATTGAACAAAAATAAAAAAGAATAACCACAATAACCGAAAAATGGTACAGTTTGATCAAATTTCTAGGTTTTTCTTAAAATGCCCATAATTTTCAAACTGCATGGGATAGATTTTTTTTATATTTTTCTCGTGATGGTTATGATCAATCCTGTCACCCCGTTTCGGCTTGACGTTGAGTTCTGGGACATCCTGTATATGTGGTACACATAATTATTTAACTTTCACGATGACTTGACCTTCTGTGATTTCGATACTCTGTGACGAGACTAGGCGAGGCAAACCGTGGTGGCGGCGCACACAACCGCACATTTTCTGTTACATGCGGGTAGCGGAGTGGCGCGGAGAAGGGGTCGTTAGCTCCGCCCAAATGCTCAAGGTTATCGGCATTAATACAGGCCTTAATGGCCTCGCGCAGGTCCACCTATGAGGTTGTCGGCCGCTTAACTGCTAATTGCGTAACACACTAACAATCGGAATCTAAACCATTTTGAAGCAAATTGCTTATTCATTGCTTCATAAGTTCGAAAAAATTATGAATAATATATTTCGGGCCAGGTACATGCCGTACCTGGCCTGGAACATAAAGGGCTAAGGAAGGAACACGGGTGGGATTTAGTCAGTATGAGTCTGACACTCCCTTCCGCTCCACCCAGGGGCTTACTCTCCAAACTAATTTTAATTCCAATGAGATGCCAATATGACTCCAATGTTAATTTTACAGTCACGTGATTAGATATTGTCAACAATAATAATTACCCCACGCCAAGTCCGAACCCAATTCCACTTAGTTCTCCAAAATGGACAACCAATCTAAAAATCATTTGGCGCTAGCATCGAACTCAAGAGTACGAAACGTCACAATTCCAATGTCGATCTATCGGAATTAAATTGAAGAGTAAGCACCCTGAGCGGGAGGGGTCATTTGATGATCTCCCATCCTCCAAAAAAAAGGGGGGGCATGTACCTTATAGGCGGTATTGAGTAATCCATCCGTCCGAAAATAGAGTAGAGGCAGGCAGGGATAAAGAATACAGTGTAGGAATCTAGTCCGTGATCGAAGAGTTCTCCTAGTGGGCCTGAAGTCTGCGTGCGGCGAGCCTGCTTGCCATCAATGCCATCTAAAATAAAATTAAGAATATTTTTTAATAGCAGCCGCACGGGTCGATCGGTCAGGTTAAGCCACGCTTGGCGCGGTTGGTCTTTGGATAGGTGACCATGTCCACATGCTAGGACCCCTCCGTGTCTCGGAAAGCATGTTAAGCCGTTGGTGTCCGGCTGTCATTCGTGGATCTTTGACAGTCGTTACGAGTAGTCAGAAGCCGGAAAGTCAGACAACCAGTCTCACCAAGGGGTATAGTAGATATTAACCAGTAACTAGGTTGTGGAGGTTTGATACAATCATTTTGTATGCGTACAAAGTTTTTAACTATAAAGTTTGTGTTGAATTGTTGATGCCATTGCCCCGTATGTGCCTTGTGCCAATTTATCAAGGATGGTTTATTTCGTGCGAATTTTTACGCTATTGACTTTGTATAAAAAATTCTGGCAAATTGTTTATTTGATTATTTTAACAGACTGATTATTGGCTGGTGACTTGTAATAACCGCTGTACTATTTAGGCCTGATTTTTTAATAGCCAGATAATTTTTATATAAGCAATATAATGCGGTTTGACAGCTTTTGTATAGAAAATATGTCAATCTGTCATATTTACGATTGATGTCGGGACGTTGTATATAATGACAGTTGCGCGGTAAACTCTGCTTGCGCGATGCAGGATTTTTGCGTAACATCAGCGTGAAACGTGACCAGCTTGACACGGCTGGGCGAATCTAACGATTTAAATCTTTGGCGGTAAATATCTCCAACTATGGACTTACCTAAAGTATAAGCCAGGAACAAGAACACACCAATGAAGTACCACAATGATTGCGGTATCACCTCCATATGTCCATTCAAAGGAACATCGCCGACGGTCTCATTATACAGCGGCGTACTGGCCGCGTAGTAATCGTAGTCGTAGTACGACAGTAGCAAGAAGTTCAACACGACGAGCAGAAATCCGCCGAAAGTTAAAACGTTGGGAGCCACCCATTTTGGTACAAACTGGAAAAGTTTAATGAAATTAGTAATCAGCCTTAGTAGTTATAATGGTGGTTACACATTATGTCAAACGTACAATGCGTGCCACGAAAGATGAGACTTGACACACCACGTGCTTTGACTTGCGCAGTACACGATTTTAGGTATCTTTAGCGGTATGAGGTCTGAGTGCGGGACGGGACCGGACGTCATAGGGGCGGCGGAAAGGGCGGGGGAGGCGGGGTCAAGTCTCATCTTTCGTGGCGCTCATTGTAACATGAATTGTTACATATCAACCCGTAATTGCGTAATACACTATCTATCTCAATCTAATACATTTTGAAGGATATTGCTAATCCATTGCTTCATATTTTCGAAAAATTCGTCTGCTCAACAACGTAAATAACGCAATGAATGTTGTTGAGCTGTCAAAATGAAAGCCATTGTTACTGTTAGTATGCTACGCAATTACCCCGCTGGTGAAGATGGCAGTTATAGTTGCATGACACAAGGTTCAAAATTGCTCGACGACACTTTATTGTTTGTTTTTTTTTTTACAGATAGTGCGTTACGCAATTGCTCTGTAGATGAATGAAGGTAGACCTACCCCATGGGAAGAAGGCATGGGTATATGTATGTGTATTGGCGATGCTCGATGTACAAGTAATCGCCAACCTTATTATCAGACACCATTAATTTGTAGAGATGTATTAAGGGGCTTACAGAACCTACACGCAAAAAACGGTAGTTTTAGAAATAATAAAAGTATATGATCGACTACAGTAAACAAAATCAAAAAAGTATGTGATATTCTTCAGGATATATGCTAGGTTGATTGATAGTGTGTTCTTATTAAAGAGTTACGGAATGTAGCTATGTGATATTCATACATCGAAAGTTCCGTATAAACACGATACTCGCATTACCCAGTAACTGGGTTGTGGAGGTCAGGTAGGCAGTCGCTCCATGTAAAATACTGGTATTCAGCTGCATCCGGTTAGACTGGAAGCCGACCCCAACATAGTTGGGAAAAGGCTAGGCAGATGATGATGAAGATAAGGTTGTTGCTGTCAGAGGTAAAATATCTGCGAACTGACTATACAGTATGTTAACTAACAGAGGGCGTTCCCGTTAACCCGCAATAGTATAGCATCCATACATGCAAAAAAAAATATTACCATTCGAAAATAAAATGTTTTTTTTTTTTTTTATATTAAAATATTCACTAAAAATCGTAAATTGATACTCTATTTATTTAATTAATTCTAATTTATTTAATTAAATAAATTCCGACATTGCTGTCCTTCAAGTACGCGTGTAGGTACAGAGTGTTTCTTTAACGTATCAATTTACGATTTTTTAGTGAATATTTTAATATAAAAAAAATAAAAACATTTTTTTCGAATGGTAATATTTTTTTTAGCATGTGTGGATGCTATACTATTGCGGGTTAACGGGAACGCCCTCTGTTAGTTAACATACTGTATTTAATATGCCACTTTCAAGGCCGAAGTTTTGCACATTCATGACACAGTTATACTGACAATGGATAATTATTCAAACAACAATGACCCACACGATAAAATAAACAACAAGGCGGCTTGATAACAATATTTTGTATCATACAATTCAAAACAAACAATTTTGCACCTTAATACAACTGAACAAGGTGGAAATTAAGTAACCTAATCAGTGATATCTTTTGATAACCTCAGATGATGATAAGAACGTCGTACGATATTCGTCATTGTTCAGTATTAGCAAGAAAATGTTATCTATGTAGGTATTTCCTTGTTTTATGACTAGAAAGTTATTTTATAGTATGTGAACATATCTGCCGTATATTTACTAGCTTTTTTTTTCTGGATGGGAAATCATCATATGACCCCTCCCGCTCTGGGTGGAGCGGAAGCGAGTGTCAGACTCTTACTGACTAAAACCCACCCGTGTTCCTTCCTTAGCCCTTTATGTTCCGGGCCAGCGGTAACCCTTTCGGACAATCCCGTTGACCCGGCAGGCTTCGGCCCTGACGGGCCCCTTCAGATGATGCTGACATCGCTTTGAGGCGCGCGTGGAACACGTACGTGCTGTCCGGCACGGGCCTGGTCCTGATCGGACGGTGAGCTACCCATTACTCTCCGCCCGCAGGCCCGCGCCTACGGTGGCCGGGAGTCGTCGCACGGCTCCCGACGCCCGGATCGTCTCCCGCTGCGGCTGGGACGGGAGGCTCTCTCCCTCAGCCGTCCCGCCGCCTCCTTCGCTAGCATGACTGCTTCGCAGAAGGAGGCGACTGCCCCCCACTCCCTCTCGCCCCGGACCATGGCTTGAATCAGGCCCGGACGCGAGAGGTCGCTGCAGCTGCCGATCGCCTCTACGAGGACACGGCGTTGCTCCGCCCAAGCGGGGCAGACCTCCACCGTATGCTCCACCGTGTCCTTTGGGCGATCCTGGCAATGGTGACACCCGGGCTTTTCCTCCCGCCTGATGATGTGCAGGCAACTCCCGAAACTTCCGTGTCCGGTGAGGACCTGCGTCAGGCGGTAGGTGAGGGCGCCGTGACGGCTCTCTAACCACTTCTAAAAGAGGGGTCTTATCGCCGCTACCGTGGCGTGCCCTGCGCTGGGTTGCGGCAGTAGCTTGAGTCTGCGACTTCGTAAAATTTCGGCCCTCGAGCCACCTCGTCGCATCGCATCAACTGCTCGCGCCTCGCTGTCTTGGGATCTGTATTTTTAGTTTTTTGCCGACCCCAAATTAAATTCAAGTACTCTCAAAACGGTGAAGGAAAACATTGTGAGGAAACCGGCATGTCCTAGAACCAAATATTCGAAGATATGTGACATCTAACAACCCGC
Source organism: Luperina testacea (assembly GCA_927399505.1). Taxonomy (NCBI): domain Eukaryota; kingdom Metazoa; phylum Arthropoda; class Insecta; order Lepidoptera; family Noctuidae; genus Luperina; species Luperina testacea. Next base: position 4,130,492 of record OV656777.1, on the reverse strand, counting down.
ACTGGGCCTGCGTGGTGGATTATGGCCCACTCCCTCTCACAGAGAGGAGGCCTGTGTCCCAGCAGTGGGAAGATTATGGGCGGATTATGCTATGGTTATAAAATTGTTCATTGTCAGCAGAGGCATGTTTATATCTTGCTTCTATTATTTTTAATAAATAGGGTGGGTGTAAGGGAGAGCAACGCGCAAACTGTTTCCATAAATTCAGTAAGTACATGATATACCCACCAGTGTTGAAATTTACATTGGTTATTTTTTTTTCAAACAATACTCAAGCGCTCCAAATGTATGGTATGGAACACCAGATTTTTAAAAATAATTTATAATTAAGAGACACCAAGTATTACTCACCTCTACAACTTTGTTCCAAAAAGGATGCATAACATAAACACTCAGTGGGCTGGTGTCTATGGCCATATACTGTAAAAAAAAAAATAAAAAAAGAATTCTTTTGTATATTAAAAAGAACATTGGAGTTTTTGCCGGGATTTCTTCGAGTGAAGTCTAGTTGGCTGTTTTAATTTTATTCGCAAATTGATTCCTAGTGGATATTGTGATGTAAAATTGGTGTAGTTTTGTATCTCAAGTGTCTGCGCAACTGGACAATATGTGGAATCATTGAAACAGATGCGATCCCGGTAAAATGGAGCTGAGAATTTTTTTGTAGTTTTGGCTACCTCAGCGAAGTTTACCGGGAAACTTGATTCGATACATTTGCTGCCAAATGCTCCTAATACATTAGAATGTGTACACCCATATTCTAATGTCATGTTAGACTAAAAAAAAAATAGTAACTGATGACTAGGCAGCATGGTCTCAGACCTTAGCCTTTAAAAAAAAAAAAAAAAAGTGAAAAAATCATAATGTAGGTGTACAAAATCCTTGTTTTGGTTCTATGGTGTGTAGGTAGTATCAGTAACAATAACAATAAATTATAAAAAGTGTCAATTTATGTTAAAAAAAATGCTAGATAATACAAAATCTCAGCCCCTAAGACAACCCATGTTTTTATATGGTCCTATGTGCTTGTTACACATGTAGTAATAACACTGTTTTTTTTTTATAAATGTATGAATCGCAATCTAGTATCTCTACAGTATTCTATACAAATAATTTATACACATATCTGAAACGAGACTCGTTCAATTTTTTTTTGTTGACTCTCTGTTCGCTTTATTAGAGTAGTTTCGTACACTACATAGCATACGAATTGACTAAATTAATGAGACACAAATAACTACGACTTAATTTAAACGTATCAACATAATGCAGCAATTAAATTGACTACTTCCTGGTAATGCGATGCGTAAAAAAATCGATATCTTATAAGGTTATATCACGATGATACTGCATTAAAAACATAAACTGAGCCTTGTATTACAAGTCTGTTACATGCATGAACACTATTTATAGCAGAAAACAGTATAATTTAATAAAGAGAAGAACCCGTACCTTGTAATTATCGAACCCTTCAAGGTGTTCGCGGCCGAGATATTTGGAACTGAACATTTTCACCGTTTACACTTACTCTAGACTTATGAAATATTAAGTAAACACTAACTAATTATTATGGATCAAATATTTACACTTCATGTAATACATTTTCGGTTTATTTATAATTTAAAAGCTAACAAAATAAACACGTTCCACGACTCTGTTGCGGTACGGCTGGCTGAGGCTGACGTTTAATTTTGACAGTGACAGGACAGGCCCAAGCAGGCGTGACCGGTGCACGGTGACACAAGCCAAAATTGCTAGCATAAAAAACTGCGATGAAATATAAAACTTTCCTTTTTGCAGGACACTTTAAATACATTTTTACACTTTGATTAAATAAAACCCATTAAAAACCACTACTCACTGGATTAATTAACTTTTATTTGTAAAATATATATTTCGATAGTTTTATTTTACGCCAGTGGGTAACATAAATTGTCCCATTGATCATTGTATGAGACCTTTCGCCAGAACATAGGTAATACGGGCTGGTGTTTGCAATCAGGTCAATTTGCGTATTTTGCGGACCGCCAGAACATAACGACACGACTGGATTCCCAAAGATGTAAGCAAAGATACAACAATACCTAAACAACAATACCTAAAATTTTCATAGCGCGTTCTAGACATTCAATTAGTGCAATATCACCTACTATTGCGCTCGAATGTTATAAGAAAATCGTTTCACGCTCACTAACATTATACTCTACTAATTAATTATAATTATACTCTCTGGACATTCGAGCGCAATAGTAGGTGATATTGCACTAATTGAATGTCTAGAACGCGCTATGAAAATTTTAGGTATTGTTGTATGTACACATTATAGGTCCGTCCTGCGGTTCATACTCCATTCCACAGCGCCTTATACTAAGTTCTGAGCAATGACTGAAAACGCCTTTAGCTGCGGGCTGTTGCTTCAAATTCTCTTCAGGATCGGTTGAAATGCGCGTCTTTTCTGCTGATTGCTGCCTATTTACAATTCATAAGTAAGTAAATTTACACTACGAAAATCGGCCCTACTGCTACGACATAAAGGACCTCAAATTGATATCATGATGTGCCTACTGAACTTACCTACTGAAGAACATCAAGCCCAAAGTTGTCCAAAAAAGAATTGCCGTATTATTAGACGTACCTATCATACACATTACAGATTCAACTTCCCAAATTATGTTGGAATCCGTTTCCGGCCCAACCGGATGCAGCTGAATATGGTATTTTACATGGAGCGACCTGCTTTTCGGGCCTCCACAAGTTCCACAACCCAGTTACTGGGTTACACGATATCTTTTGGTAAGGTTGGTTGTCAGACGTTCCGGCTTCAGACTACCCTGAATAATCAAAGATCTAGAAATGACAGCCAGCACCAATGGCTTAACGTGCTTTCCGAGGCATTGAGATGTCTCGGTATGCAGTGGATGGTCACCCATTCACGGACCGACCGCCCTCGGCAAGCGTTGCTTAACCTTGAAGATCAACCGGAGCGGCTGATATTATTTACCGAGCAGCCATTTACCTATCTCTAATTACACCGGTACAGTCCCTTCATATCGTACTTTTCCGAATGAGCTCATGCTCAAAAAGTGCTCATTCGGAGGAATCGGAGGATATTTCAAAGAAATACTTGATTTGATATACAAAGTAGGTAGAGCAATTTCGCATTTTTTGCACAAAAGCAAAAAGGTGTATGGTCGGATGTAAAATTGCAAATTGCGTAGGTAAACTAGTCACGTTTCAAATGATATAATCTACATATTTGATAATAACGAGAAAGTTTTTAGATCAATTATTATTAAAATACCTATCTCTATTGTTTGATGTAAAATCATAGCACATCGCACTTAAGATTTTGCTGAGAATTTAATTTCAGGCATTTTAACTAAAAATGAATAGGTACCTATAAATAAATACACAGGGATATGATCTTTTTTTAACACACTTTGAATCTAATGTGTTTTATGTATCTATTACGCAAGAAAAAATGTGTATTAATATAAGAAAACATGGTGTATGATGTCACCACATACATAACTCTCCGTGTCGATGGCTGACTATCGCTTGATAAGATTAAAATTATAATAGAACAGAAAAGATAGCAACGCCGATATTGCAGCACAAATTGTCAAATACTTCAAATTGATAGGTTGTGTGCGGGAAAAAACATCGAAGGTGTTATTGTATGTGATTGTGAAAGAAAAACCACACGTTGTGATATCGAAAAAGGCTAGCACTAGACTGCAATATCTATTAACTAACCGAAAAAATGGAGAACGACAGCAATGAGTGCTACCAAAATGACTTGGGATTCGAATTTATGTTAAAAAGAAGCCGAGGCAAAAAGAAAAAAAGGAGCAGAAAAACAAAAACCCAAAACAGTACTTACGATACCAAAAGCGACGCGGGGAATTTAGATGATGCCAACCTATCGGATGATAATAGTGAACTTGACGATGCAGGAGAAGGTTCTAGTAAAGACGCTGTTATTTTACGAGCTAATGATTCAGTTTTTGACGATAAAAACCGAGTGTCTTTAGATTCTATGATGGCAGTAGCACCAGAATACGAAGAAGGTGGTAAAGAACAAATCGTAGTAAAGGCAGAACTACTGGAAAGTTCTATGGACAAATTAAATATTGAAGAAGAAGCATTTGATACAATTGATGATGTTGATTCAAAGAGAAAATATTCTTTGGTCAACACAAGAGCTTTACCCAAGGAGGCGACGACATATGAGCTAGAGACCTTTGACAAACATGCACTGATTATTTTCAATCAGAAAGAAATTGCTGGTCACCAAGCCAGGCTTGGCACAGAGAAAGATGTGGACGCTTTGACGAGGACCTTCCAGAATTTAGGTTTTGAAGTTGAACCTCACGATAATTTGACAAAAGATGCCCTTTTTGAGGAGCTCAAAAACTGTAAGTAATTTAAGCAATTCCTTTACCAATTTTTTATACGATCATTATAGAGTGTAAAAAGACGGTACCGAAGCCGAGAGTCACTTTATAGTCTCTGTGATTTTGATAATTAGTTTGTACCGCACCATACCTACGAGCATTTATTACGGAGATATATGAAGACATGAAGGTCAAAGCTCCAACTGTTTTTTTTTTCTAGTAAACATTTTATTTTTTTTCTACAGAAACTTCAAATACCCACACAACTCCTGTACTTTTCACACCAAAATAAAAGGCGTTTTCCAGCAATAAATTTTGCTCAATGTTACTTAGTTTGTGGTACTTACCTACAGAATGCTTAGACGGCAACTTACGTGACTTGTCTTTTAACATTCAGTATACCTAGTTATCTAGTTAGGACAAAGCAAAACACCTAGGAAACTGCGAACGATAAGTACAGGACTAGAGCCTGACCTGTCTGCCTAGTTTGAGTGATGTTCTAAAAAAGCTATATAATGTAGGCTTTTGGTGGTCAAGGTGTTTAAATTAAGTACAGACGCCAGCACATCAAGCTACCCGAAACTATCTAATTTTCTCAATCAACTTTCAACCTTATTCTTTAGAGATAAAGTTGAAAATCTATTAAAGCTTAACAGATTGTAGTAGGTCGGATTTTTGGCCAGGCATGGCGGTCAATCTCAACGGAGACTAACCTTCGGCGCGGGAGATATTAAAGTGCACTGGTGTGTGCGTAGACACAGGTTTACTCTCTCTTTCCTCACTCTCATAGTCCGATGGGACGGCGCGTAATCCTCCACGACCGGAGAGAGATCGGGCACGGGGGTATCACACCGCCAACTTCCAATATCCGGGCTGTTACTCAGAAATTCCTAATGGAAAAACTCAATAACACTTTGCTTTGCACTTTGCGCTTCTTTAACTGAGGTAATTATGGTAACTGGTAACCGATGTCTTAGATGCAGGGTCAGCGGGATTTTCCGAAAGGGTTTTACCGCTGGCCCGGAACATAAAGGGCTAAGGAAGGAACACGGGTGGGTTTTAGTCAGTACGAGACTGACACTTTCTTCCGCTCCACCCAGAGGGGGAGGGGTCATTTGATGATTGCCGAACCTGAATAAAAAATAGGTGCAAACAGTGTTAGTGAAATTCTACGACAGATCCTTAAGAATGCCAGTGTCATTGTATCTCCTGCGTGGTAGCAAATAATCTTTTAAATACACAGATAGTAACGAAACTATTCTTGTCATTCCAGTCAGCGAAAGGGACTTCACAGACTATGGGTGTGTGGCTGTTGCTATTTTAACACACGGCTCCAACAACGGTATGCTGCGGGCCAAAGACCAGCTCTACAGCGAGATTGAGGTCATCAACCATTTCAAGGACTACTCCAAGCCCACCCTTGTGACCAAACCCAAGATTTTTATTATTCAGGTGAGTTTTTTCATTACAGCCGGTCGATTCTGTAAAAATCTCACCGTGAAAACTAAGGTGAAGTGAGTTTGTTTTTGCTACGAATTGACACTACTGACAGCTCACTCCACGCTCACTTCATTTCAGTTTTCACGGTGAGATTTTTACAGAATAGCACCTTCGTTGGGGCTTGAGGTAGACGTGTTCTTATGGTAGGACGCTGCATGGTCGGTAGAGACACGACCTTCACGATGGGTACCTAGTAGATTAGCAGCGTCCTCTTGTGTAATAATAAAACGTTTAATTCAACGGCAGACACCGTTTTTGATAAATAAAGTAGGTACTCTGGACCGAATTTCGGCCCTGGCGACCAATCTCACCGGAGATTAGCCATCAAATAGATACTGATCATTCATTAATTTCGGCCCTGGCGACCAATCTCACCGGAGATTAGCCATCAAATAGATACTGATCATTCATTAATCACCCGCACCCTAATTGCGTAACACAATTTCACTAATAATCTGAATAATAGAAGGATATTGCTAATCCATCGCTTCATAAATATGTTTGAAAAATGACACCAGTCGCGTTTCCTACAGAGTGGGCCCAAAACCCAAAGTGCAAAGCGAAAACGAAGCGGGCAGGTTATGCGATCCGACGGGGGGGTCGGGAGAAAAAAAACATTACACGGACGAAGTCGCGGGCAGAAGTTAGTAAAAAGCGATTCGGACTCGCGCACCGAGGGTTCCTTACTTTGTAGGACTACAAATTTACCGTTTTCGGTTTTTTTCCTTTACTTGTGCTACATGACATTACTTCTTGCCAAATTTCATGATTCTAGGTCAACGGAAAGTGCCCTATAAATTTTGATTCCGTTTAGACTGAGTGTTTGATTTTTTCTCAGCTTCAAGGGACTGTAGACTTGAGTGTATATGGTTTTAATTTAACTCGATACCTCCACGCGTTCCTAAGATAAAGGGTCTTGGCCAGCCATTTTAGATTTTGGGTCCATTATGGCTGATCTCCTTCGTCTGCTCTACAACGTAAATAACGCATGTTTAACTGTAAACATGAAAGCCATTACTACTGTTAGTGTGTTACACAATTACCCAAACTAACCCACCCTGTTAGTGTGTTTCAAGACCTTTAGAGAGCTTTAAGGCTCCTTCAAATATGCGCGACACGACACGCGACACAAAGGCACCGCACGTCGCGCAACGAGCGGTGCCTTTGTGTCGCGCTCGATTTTTGCCCGCCTTCCACTGCGAGCGGAGCGGGCTCCATACGGACTCCGTTTAACTCGCAACGGCTTTTTTCATAGAAGTGCTTCCACTGAGAATGAGTGAACTGAGCGGATCAAAAGAGTACAAAGAGTTACAAAAGTGGTCGCAGAGTTGAGTTGATTTCCAACAGACTCCGTATGGACTCAGTTCAACTCGCAAAGCAAAATTTCATACAAATACTTCCACTGCGAGCGAGTAAGTGGAAGGCAAACAACTCGCTCATGCGACCCCGCTCATTTCCCGCCTTACTCGCTCCGCAAAGCCCTCTGGCAGTGGAAGGCAAAGTCTGAAACTATTTCTTAGTGGAAGTGTACAACTATTTTTACTCTGGTCCGCTCCGATCATCAGCTCAGTTTCCGCTCATTACCCTTTTTTAGTGGAAGGCGGGCATTTATCGCGTGTTGCGCCTGTTTGTAGGAGGCTTTAGTGTTCAGTGATACGTGATCCAGTTTTATGTGTTGGTCAATGGGGACCAAGGTATCATAATGTTGATTTTTTTATACTTTAGGTAAATCAGTATTAAAAAAAAAACAACTTTCAACTTTTTTTTTATATCCGTTTGAACACGGATGTTTTCATTTGTAAACATCCGTGGAAACTTGTCAGAACCATGAATAAGACGTGAACCTCTTGAGATTTCCTTCCGGCCTTGTGACGATTGGTAATCCTCTCAATAAGGCCTCGATCGTACTAAATTCTGATATATGTATATTGATAAGAATACTTGAACGATTCGTCATTAGATACTTATATATTATATTTTGTCTTTATCAAAGGTCGAATATATATTTTGTTTTTATCAAAGCTAGAAAACACAAAGACATTTTCATCAGATGAATCATTGTTGTTTATTTATTTTTGATTTACTTAAATTAAAGCGGAACTCGGCATTTTATGAATGGATAAAAATTACTTTAATCAGATAAAATAATAGATACGATAAAGTGCAACATTATACTATGTGAACAAGGATATTACAAATTAGAGGATTATATCCAAGATAAGAATGCTTGGAAACATCCTGCTCCATAGGACAATCTAGCTAGAGTCTAGACAAAATCAAACTGGTTCTTATTTAATTTATATTTTTTTAAATTTTATGACATTGATTTTTATAATCTGTGACTACAGTAACTCACACACTTGTAAAAATTTTAGACAAATCATCTACTTTTACAAGAGCGCCATGTATCTATCACATTTAATTCTTTTTAATTTTTTGTGGTAGACTAATTTTATTCTAGGTGCATCGTCTTCACATATAATTATATTATGTATACAAAACCTTGTAAAACATTTTAAAAGAGTAACAGTGGAGTTTCTTGCCCATTCTTCTCTCTTCTTTCCTTTTGGAAGGGGCGACTAGAATCAAATCAATTTTACTGTAAGGTTTGACGTTCAAAAGTGCCTAAATGTGCCTATTTGAAATAAATGATTTGCCTTTGACTTTGCAACTTTGCATCTGTATTGTCTGATTTCAGATATCGTATCGTTTTTGTGGAAAAGCAATAAATAAGTATTACTCAAGGCTAACTATTCCATATTCAACCAACTCAGCCTGACGCAATCCATTGCAGTAACCTAATTTTATTGCGTAACACACTATCGATCACAATCTGAATAATTTTGAAGGATATTGCGAATCCATTGCTTCAAAATTATGTTTGATTTTGTTTGCTCGACAACGTGAATGACGCAATGATAATTAAAATATAGTATCTACTGAAATCACACGGTACATTGAAAAATATTAGGCAATAAAATTGAAACTTGCTCAAACTTTTGTTCAATCATTATGCAATCTGTACTAAAACCCTAGAGGCACTATGCTGTCCCATTCTCCAGGTATTGCCACGATACGGGAAAGATGGATAAATAGGTAGAATACTATTTAGGGTTCCGTGCCAAAATGGTTAAACGGAACCCTTATGGTGAGACTCAGTCTGCCTGTCACAGCTATCTCAAGAACTACTAATGCTATCAACTTGAAATTTAGAATAGTTTTAGACGACATTTGCCCAACTATTTTGCAAATAAGAAAGAAATAAAAAATTTTTTTTTTTGCTACCGGGACTAAAAGGGGTTCTGAAAAATTCGAAGTGTGGCTACTAGGGCATGTAGGGTATCATATGAAAGAGAAGTTCGTTCACAATTTGACGGTTTGACATGGATAGATTATAAACTATCGAAACTTAATACGTTATATTGTAAGCAGTAGGTACCTACGCTACGGTCGATTCTGTAAAAATCTCACCGTGAAAACTTAGGTGAAGTGAGTTTGTTTTTGCTAGGAATTGACACTATTGACAGCTCACTCCACGCTCACTTCACGTAAGTTTTCACGGTGAGATGGTTACAGAATCGCACTCCAGTTCACAACTTTTCTACAGTTAATAAATAATATCGCGAGATAGATTATAACCTAACGATGTTCATAATTATACGGTGTGTGACATGTATCTACACCATAAAAATTACAGCTATAAATGTATAAATTTTACAGGTGATAAACAAGATGTACACATCACATCTGTGGAGTTTCGCTAGGTAATTTAATTTGACCCTGTATAAATTAACGTTTCAGGCATGCCGAGGTACTAAAATCATGACAGGTGTCCCAGTCTTCCACTCAGGCAAGATTCGGAAGGACCTCGATGAAGAAGACTTGGAGCCATACATCCTGCCCGTGGAATCTGACTTGCTGATCCTTCATAGTTCTTATCCAGGTCGCGCTTCACACAGGTACCAAATTTTTTATCTTAACTATCCGAAATCAGATTTAGTGTTTGGCCAGACTGGCAGCGAACTGGACAGAACTCAAACATATGAACTTCCTTTGAGTGTCCATAGTTAGACTGGCAGCGAGGGCACGGGAACGCGCGCGGGCTGCCTGTCCGCACTGGAGCACAGCTACGTTCTGCGTGTTGTCGTGTCCAGTGTTTGTCAAAATATAATATGGATGAAAAAGACTTATTTTTAATAGAAAAAAGCTCGAACTAATTTGAGAACCCCGATCCCCACGCGCGCCGCCCACGCCCGCGCCGCGCACAAATTGCGGCCACTTGTATGGACGAGCTATGGCGTGAGATGCCCGCGCGCTCCCCGCGTCGAGCAGCCCGCGCTGCTCACCGCGCCCGCGTGCCCACTATGGGCACTCAAAGGAAGTTTATAATTATGTTTGAGTTCGCCACGCCGCGTCCGCCTCGCGCTCTCGCTGCCAGTCTGGCCAAACACTAAGTCTGATTTCGGCTAGTTGCCTCGCAAAGCACGCTAAGCCATTGGTCCGGCGCCTGGTCTCTCTCCGGTCGTGTCGGATTGCCGTCTCATCGGACTATGAGAGAGAGGGAACAGAGAGTGCTCCTGTGTCTGCGCACACATTTATGCACTATAATATCTCTTGCGCCGAAGGCTACACTCCGTTGAGATTTGCTGCCATGGATGGCCGAAATATAGTATAAAGGACTTTTGTAATCATGTTTGGATACCGAAAAGTGTCCTTATTTGTCAATTTTGGCGTGGAGAATTTTAAGAAGATTTGGATAGAGCAGAACATTTTAACTTTCTTTGGCCTCTACAATCTTCTTCTGCTTGCGTTTGTCGCAATTTACTTGAGGTTTGCACTTTCCTCCTCCACTCTCACCTAAGTACTGTTACAGTACCCGGCGATAAATATTGCACATCGACCTTTACCTTTTTTGTATTTCATACAAAGAATAAAAATAATTATCAAAAGAAGCAAATCATAATTGTTTTAACAGCTCCTAATAGATACTGGACTGTTTGTATTTCGTGCGACAGAGATAACGTTCTACGAAGCCGAAATTAGCCGATTGTCTCTTTCGAAAGGTCGATGTGCAATATTATCGCTGGGTACTGTATTTTGGACTCTACAAACCAATAAATTGTATTCTAATTTCTTCAACAGTTCACATATTTTCAACTCAAACCAATAGTGCATTTCAGCATTCTAAATCAATCCTTGAATTTTTCCAGAAACGAACTATACGGCTCTTGGTTCATCCAGTCACTCTGCAAGAAAATAGACACCCTATCCTCGACTCAGGACCTTGAGTCCATTATCACAGAGATTAAAAGAGACGTAGCAATAGACAAACAACACGAGGTGTACAACAAGAGAACCTTCGAGATGGACGTCAACAAACAAATGCCGGTCATGACGTCAACTCTGATTAGGAAACTGTACTTGAAGAAATTTGGGGAGCCGGCTTCGGAACAGACTTATGTGGACAAGTCGAGGCCGCATAGTGAGTCCAGGCATGAGGTCTTGGACACAGTCAGTAGTTCACCAATGACGCCCTTGCTCGTCCAGTTTGGACCGTGCTCCTGCTTTTTGGACCACTTCACTTATATGAAGAATTGTTTGAGGTGAGTTCTCGTCATTTTTCTAGATTGTTTCATTATTATACAGGGTTACTTATTGGTAAAGCATTAACAATCTCTTAAGAGGTCATTTCATTACAATACATTACATTATACACCCTTAATTTTTGATCGTTTTAATCCCTAAAAGGGGTCATTATACTCATTATTATGAACAACTTTTACACTGGGACCAAACCTGAAATCGCGAAACAAAACCCTACACCTACATCTATGTTCGTATAACTTGTCAAAATGTAGGGAACAGTTGATTTTTTTTCGCGGTGTAAAATTTTTATATGATTTTATTAAAAGTTTTAATAAGATATTACTGTAAACTTTCCAGGTACTTCGTTGAAGAAAACCCCAGCGACGAAACAGCGCGGGACATCTTGGAAATCGCCAACACTTTCGAAGATAGTGTCGAATTCAATACGTCTAAAGACAAAATGTGTAAAGCAATCAGCAAACACTTATTTGACAAAGCTCGATATTTCCAGTTTTACAAATATCTGTATTTCTATAACTCACAAACGCAATCGCAACAGGCTTTTGGGAATAAAAGTTAGATAAATTAGGTATATATTTTTTTTTTTACGCCCAAAGTGTAAAAACGGCCAGTACCTAAAGTAGTGGCCAGTGGTAAAGACTTACAGTGCGTGCCACGTAAGAAGAGACTTGACACACCACGTGGTCTGACCATGCGCAGAACACGATTTTAGGTATCTTTAGCGGTATGAGGTCTGAGTGCGGGACGGGACCGGACGTCATAGGGGCGGCGGAAAGAGGCGGGGGAGGCGGGGTCAAGTCTCTTCTTACGTGGCACGAACTGTACATATAATTTATTGTCCCCCGACCTACCCCGTAGTATCGCATCGCCCGTCCGCGCTTAGCGTTCATTCTGACTTTGATTATTTTTGCTCACCTCCTGAGTGTCCTAGCGTCATGTTAAATAATAGCTTAGCCTTCCTCAAGAATTGGGCTATCAAATGCAAAAAAATTTTTTTTGATCCGACTGGTAGTGCCAGGGATTAGCGTGTTTAAACACAGAAACAAACCCTTCCGCTTTATTATTACTATAGGCGTAGTAACTATTTAGTAATCTGTGCTATAGGTACAGCCGATCGATTCTGTAAAAATCTCACCGTGAAAACTTAGGTGAAGTGAGTTTGTTTTTGCTAGGAATTGACACTATTGACAGCTCACTCCACGCTCACTTCACCTAAGTTTTCACGGTGAGATGGTTACAGAATCGCACTGCAGATGTCAGATATAAAATACGAGAAGATGTCACTGCCCCTGACAGGTGTTTTATACCCAATTGTGACGAATCTGGAGTTGTCGAGGACCTACAACATTTATCGAAGGAATGTGTCCAATATGAGTCCAGTAGAAATAATTTAGTAAGGTCGCTGAATTTCAACAGAACTGATGTGCCGAGTCATTCCCGCTCGTCCACACCCCGTCGTCCACACTGCGGACGACTGGTGTCTTGTTCCATACATTACAATTATTACAATTCTATCCCAACCAAATGGCGCCGATGCGAAGGAAGTTCAAATTCATGGCCCACGTCCTGTGAAAGTACAATTGTTTAGGATACGATGGGACTGGCTTATGCTATGCGTAAAGGCACCTATAAAAAAAAAGTGTTTTCTATTAAGGGGGAAGCGAAAGGTAGCCCGCGAAATTCAAATTTTCTTACGTTTTTTGCAATTTGCGGGTCAGTATTAAGTTGTACGTCGATCAAAATATGATTCGCGGCCGTAACATATATGTATTTACAGAATTATAATCATTAAAGTCATCAACACAACTCTCTAAGACCACGTAACCCCAAAGAATGAAGTTATTCTTCTTAGTCGAGTTAGAGTTCATCTTTGTTTGGTCTTTTTGCGATAAGGCCGCCTGTTGTGTCACCCCATCTAAAATTTCTAGATTTATATCTATAATTCGTATAGTGTACGTACATAATGAAGAGTATTCTGTTTTTTTCTATTCTATTCTTCTCTCTTTCCATCCATCAACATAGAAAATATTAATAGAAAATATAGAAAGAAGAACTACATAGAAAGAAGTCTGGCGCTATCAGATCTGGCGATCTGGCTGCTCAGTTCAAATCGCCAAAATGGGAGATCACACGGCTCCGAAATTGGTGTTTCAAAATCTCCATCGTTGCATGACCTGTGTGACAAAGATAGAGGAATAGTTAGTATAATCCTCTATCTTTCTACAACATTATGTATGCAATCACAATGATATCATAACGCCATTAGCAAAAATTTTGGCACATTAATTCACATGATGCCGCCACCTACGCTCTTTAGGAATAAAATCAAAGTTTTTATTATCCTTATTTATCAGAATTGGTAGGTACGCATCGTAGGTAGGTACGGATTATATTTTCACCCTTGACAGAATTTCCAACAGCAAAAAATAAAGGAGAAACTCATTATCTATAAACCGTACGACTTTTAATTAGCTGCAGTAAAATTACAGTTCTTAACAACTCATTTCGGACCGAGTTTAGAGATATGCATGTCAAATAAGTTTCGTTTGTTACACTATTCTGTACTAGAAAAACAAGATTTGGTTGATGGCCGCGAAAAAACACAAAGACGCCAATTTCAGTCATTTAAATAACACATAAGCTGTCATTTTACTGCAGCTAATTAAAAGTCCAACTATAGAGTTTGTTTGAACGCGCTAATATTTGGAACTACCGGTCGGATTTGACAAATTCTTTTTGAAGTGAAAACTTCTTTAGCGGCGTTGTACACTTTTTTTGTAATGGGTAAAATACTTATAGATGTTAAACTCGCGTCAGGACACGTGACCTGATCGAAAATTCGTAAGACGGATGGCCGTAGACGGTACCGCGCGTGTTTTGTTTTTAAGACGATTCACAAAATACACACGTAATTGTTCAAGTTTTTACTTCTGTCGGCACTCCCGGAGTGCAGCTGTTTTTTTTTTACGTGTGGTAGCCCAACACTTAAGGAAGGCTATAGGTTATTTAACATCACGCTATTACACTTAGGAGCCGAGTAAAAATAAAAAAGTTAGAAAGTGCGAAATGGATGCAATAGCTTGGGCAGGCGATGCGATGGGGTGGGTCGGGGAACAAGAAATTTCACGCAGACGGAGTTTCGGGCGGAAGCTTGTATATAAGCGGTTATAAATATAGGATCAAAAACAGCTGTGGCCTGTGGTTGCCATCTGCCGTATCTTCACAAATGGGAAAACTAGAGAGTACCTATAAATACTGTAGCGTTCATAAATCATAAACAGAAACATAAATCTACAGATATAAAAAAGCTGTTTCAAGAACGAAAAATCGGTAATAATGCCAAGGTTCCATCAAATAAACTATATGGCTTACCCATTTAGTGAATTCTTTATTGTTTCAAATCGAGTTCGATTAATAACCGTTTACCGGTTGTTGACAGATAAAAACAAGATGGCTGCCCTTTCAGAGTGCAAACTGTTTCATCTATTTTGTACTATACGTTATTTGGATAATAACGTACCAGTTGTTACAAAAGTACTTATTCAATGCGCGCGTGCGTTTAAATAATTTCCAACGTAACGATATTATCGTGGACGTCCACGTCCACGTCACGATATCATGTTGATACAGGGAGGGTAGTAAAATGTACGAAAATATATTAAGTACGATGCTTTTAAATTTTTGCCCACGATAACGTTATAACGTGCACGTATTTCCGTATATTTTATGGACGTGGACGTCCACTATAATATCGTTTACGTACAAAACCATTTTATACAAAGAATAAAAATAATTATCGAAAGAAGCAAATCATAATTGTTTTAATAGCTCCTAATAGATACCGGACTGTTTGTATTTCGTGCGACAGAGATAACGCTCTACGAAGCCGAAATTAGCCGATTGTCTCTTTCCAAAGGTCGATGTGCAATATTTACCGCCGGGTACTGTACTACAGTGCTTTCACACTAAGCCTTCCAGGATTCGAACCTTCGACCTACAACTTGTAAGTCGCGGCTGTTTCCACTGGGCCACCATTGCGCTGCCTACATCCATGGAAATGCATCGGTTTGGAGCCAGCCACCTTTATCCTACTATAAAATCCTCTACTATCCTACTATAATAATAAAAATGTGAATGGTTGTGAAGATGTTTGTTACTCAATCACGCGTAAACCGTTGAACAGATTTAGATGAAAATTGGCACATAGATAGACCATTTTCTGGATTAACACATAGTATACTTTTTATGCCGATATTCCCACGGGATCTAAACTTACGCGGGTGAAAGTGCGGGACCCTGCTAGTGTAAACACTGTAAACATAAATGTTAATACTGTATAAGTCAACTCCTGCCACCTTTTCTTAAGTAAATCAGTTTGACCAGGATGTGTCTCAATTAGCATTTGTTTTGTTTTTAATATGCTTTGTTAAGGAATGAGAAACAGGTCGTGAGGAAAGCTTTGAGTACCGCTAAGAAGAAGAATAAATGTGGACAGCCACTCATATATTTCGACTGATTTACATAGATCCAGTATTTCAACTTAGGGCTGGTATCTGTATGATTAAGCAGAGTGGTGTACTGTATGGTGTATAGTATTATTACCAGCTTGGGGTTCGTGACAATAAAAACTGCCGATTTAATAACCAAAAAAATGACACTTTAATCAACACTTTATGAAACACAATCTAAGTCGCACTTGAAGATCGCTTTCGATGTTATCGCTTGTATCACTTATCCAACACTATTTGTCTCGCGGCCCACACCGGCCTTATATAGTAGTGTCACAGAGCTACTATATAAATATCTAGAAGGTTCGAGTACATACCGGTCCCGATTGACCTAATATCGATAGTTCTCGGAATTTCTAGGACCTTGACACTACTAGTTCTGCTACCCTATACTAGATGACGCTAGTGGTAAGTAATGTCACCATGTAGCAGGCATTAATTGTGGCGCGCAACAGTATACAAGCTGACTTTTTTACCGTCTGGACAAAAACAGGGTATAAAAGGTGAACGGAGTAGATAAGAAGCCTGTGGTACAGAGATTTCTTTCTTTACACAAAAAATAAAATAAATAATCTTCTTTTTTAGGGTTCCGTACCCAAAGGCTAAAAACGGGACACTATTACTAAGACTCCACAGTGCGTCTGTCTGTCTGTCACCAGGCTGTATCCTATGAACCGTGATAGCTAGACCGTTGAAATTTTCACAGATGATGTATTCCTGCTGTTGCCGCTATAACAACAAATAATAAAAATAAAATAAAGTTAAAATTTAAAGGGGTATAAAAGAAAGGCTTTTTCGGCGTTTTATGCCTTGTTGTTCCGTAATCTTTCGCGTGCGAGTCCGACTCGCACTTGGCCGGATTTTTTTACATTCAATCCTTTTATCGATGATGGCTTCAATCAAAGGTTTGTACGGACGCCAGCACATCAACCTACCACAATCTGTCAGATTTCTTTAATAGATTTTCAACTTTATCACTAAAGCATAAGGTTCAAAGTTGATTGCGAAAATCTGACAGATTGTGGTAGGTTGATGTGCTGGCGTCTGTACATAATAATATGTCGGTACGAATTGACTGATAACTTCCGCGCGTAGAGAAGGGTGTGCTTTTTTTTTTAAAGGTTAGGAAATCATCAAATGACCGCTCCAGCTCTCGGTGGAGCTGAAGGGAGTGTCAGACTCTTACTGACTAAAACCCACCCGTGTTCCTTCCTTAGCCCTTTATGTTCCGGGCCAGCGGTAACCCTTTCGGACAATCCCGCTGACCCGCCAGAAGGGTGTTGAATTGTTAATTATTTTGTCGACTGATTCGATTTTTTTTTTGTGAAAAAAAAAGACGGTGTCATATGCACACTGCCACTGGATGCTTTATATTACCTACCTACCTGAGATTTTCCTTACCGACAGCAAAACCCAATAAATAACATCTTGTATGCGGCAATGAAGATATGCAATAGGAATTTCAATCAGATCTGTGAAATTAACGCCATTAGTACTAAAATGTTAATTACCCGTCTGATGAGATCCGAGTTTATAATATTACGCAAAGAGATTCATCATACATCGTAACTACCTATGCTTAGACTTCATTTGGCTTGCAATTCACGGTTTATACCTACGATTAATTTTTGCATTGGCATTGAAAATTCACGTAGGTAGGATATTGTCGTATTTGAGTACTTACGGTCAGTGCCGTATTATCTATAAGGCACTTTAGGCCAGTGCCTAGGGGCCCACTATGACCAGGAGCCCAGCACTCCCGATTAAAAAAAGAAAAAAAAATGGGGATTGCGTGGTTTTATGAAAAATATAAGGTAAAAGCCAAATTGCGGGGCCCGAAACGAGCTGTGCCTAGGGGCCCCGAGATGGTTAATCCGGTCCTGCCTACGGTGCTCAAATAACCGAGCGGCATGTTGTCAACAGTTGTTTTCGATGTCACGGAATAGATTATTAATCTATTCCGTGACATCGAAAACATGCTTGGTTGTAGTTGCCTCTGTCGTTGGCACGTGTCCTCGTGTGTATGAATACCAAGACGAATAATGTTGCGTCAATATCCTACCTACGTGAATAAAAAAAAAAACTGAAAAGAACTGTCAAAGATCTAAGAATGACAGCCGGAACCAACGTGCTTACGACTGTTTGCCAACAAAAAAATCAATCTGCCTAGTCTTTTCCCATCTGGCTGAATACTAGTATTTTACATAGAGCGTCTGCCTATCTGACCCCTACAACCCAGTAACTGGGTAATACGATACCCCTTGAAATCGGTAAGACTGGTTGTCAGACTTTCTGGCTTCTGACGACCCGTAACGACTATCAAAAATCCACGAATGATAGCCGGGACCAAGGTCTTCACGTGCTTTCCGAGGCATGGTTGAAGACCATCTTTACATACCAAGACCCCTCGTCTTGGTATGTAAAGATGGTCTTCAACCATCCACGGACCAATAGCAGGCAATCGAGCGACCCGTACAGCTGCCCCCACAAGCCCCTGTGTGCCAACCAATAACATGAAAAAGATACACAAATTCAAAAAGCCAGGGTAAAGGCTCCTGTAAACAGGCGCGACGCGAATCGCGCGAGACACAAAGGCACCGCTCGTTGCGCCACTTGCGGTACCTTTGTGTCGCGTGTCGTGTCGCGCCTGTTTGTAGGAGCCTTAAAGGCTCCTGCAAAAAGGCGCGACGCGCGACGCGAATCGCGCGCGACACAAAGGCACCGCTCGTTGCGCCACTTGCGGTACCTTTGTGTCGCGTGTCGTGTCGCGCCTGTTTGTAGGAGCCTTAAAGGCTCCTGCAAAAAGGCGCGACGCGCGACGCGAATCGCGCGCGACACAAAGGCACCGCTCGTTGCGCGACTTGCGACTTGCGGTGCCTTTGTGTCGCGTGTCATGTCGCGCCTGTTTGAAGGAGCCTTAAACCGGTAGCCTGTTAAATGGAACAAACTAATTAGCGAACACGTTTCATAAATATTTGGATTATAAGTTTATAGGCAGACGCCCAGACATGACGTATGATTATGTCGCATAAGATTAGGTGGAAGCAAACAACTTTGAAAGAGTTTTAATGAGGAGAATTTACAAGTCAATCCGCTGGATGCAAGACGGACAGGACGAGAAATCTGCTGGATGTCAGAAGAGCTGCTTTGGCTGTCCTAAAATGGCAAGATATGCAATAATGGACATCTTTTTATTGAATCATGATAAGTTTTAGTAGGTATACTCACTTGAATTCTTTGGATAAATCCCAAACTGAACATTTCATTAATTCATCCAAAAGAGTCCACTGCTGGACATAGGCCTCTCCCAATCACAGCCACTTCGACCGGTTCTGTGCTTCCCGCATCCAACGGCTTCCTACGGCCTTCACAAGGTCATCGATCCACCCTGTGGGAGGCCTTCCAACGCTACGCGGTCGCTACTTCAGAACCTTTCGGCTCCATTGGCCATCTGTTCTGCGAGCAATGTGCCCTGCCCACTGCCACTTTTAAGTTTGGCAATTTTTAGGGCTATGTCGATTACCTGCTTGGTTCTCCTGTGGATCTCTTCATTTCTGACCCTCACCATTGTCGTTTGGTTAGCCTTCTATGAACGTCCATTGTGAGCGACCACGTTTCAGTGCCATAGGTTATCACTGGCAGCTGTAGATTTAAATAATCAATTCTAGATTTCATTATTTGCTTCAATCGCCAAAACTTCTTCTAAAATAGTGGAAGGAAAGCAGAAACGAACGTACTTCCTTAATGGACATTCACGAGTCACCCTTTGTTTAGAATATAATTTAGGTAGGTGATAGACTATTCAGGCGCAGTTGGGTGTTAGTGTATGGCGCCACTTAGAAAGAAAGAAAGAAAAAGAAAGAAAATACGTTATTTGCGGCAAACATGACGCATAAAACCTCATATATACTCTTATACATATTAACTTCTCTTCTTCTTCTTCTCTTCTTTATTTGGATAACAGAACTAACTACCTTACAAAAAACTGTGTGAATTTGAAAAAAATGTTGATATCGCATAGTTTTCGCGAATTTCTGAACAAAAATTCTTGTCAGTCCTACCACTTCAGACATGAGTTGTAATCATTTTTTAATAATTTATGTTCCTTTGTTGATTTAGTTATTAAGTACGTTATTATTGGCATATTACTTTATGTTACTGCATACCTTCTTCTTTTTTTTTTCAGGATGGGAAATCATCATATGACACCTCCCGCTCTGGGTGGAGCGGAAGGGAGTGTCAGACTCTTACTGACTAAAACCCACCCGTGTTCCTTCCTTAGCCCTTTTTGTTCCGGGCCAGCGGTAACCCTTTCGGACAATCCCGCTGACTGCATACCTACTTCATGTATCAAATATTTGCATGCCATCATTACATGGCGGAATGTGTCTTTGCACTTCAATTTTATTTATCATCTTTTGTACCAACAATATTTTATGCACATAAACGATTTTGATAGGTATCTAAGAGTGTAACCTCCGCAATTTGATCA
Source organism: Luperina testacea (assembly GCA_927399505.1). Classification (NCBI taxonomy): domain Eukaryota; kingdom Metazoa; phylum Arthropoda; class Insecta; order Lepidoptera; family Noctuidae; genus Luperina; species Luperina testacea. Next base: position 4,109,988 of record OV656777.1, on the reverse strand, counting down.
AAACACATCTCATTTCACAAAAACTCTGCAAGACACACACAATGCAGTCATAAAAACCTGTCTACCAACACCACAGTGCACACAATCTTAGGATCTATAATAATTATCTAAGTCAAGGTGGCGCCGAGGTTTCGCAGATTATGACATCAACTAACAAAAATGTGGGCGTAAATTAGTATGACGTTGATTTATGACTGTGTTCCTGGTGTTATCACTATGTGATGCAGTGGGTTCTGTCTTAAAAAAAAAAAAACAACCGACTTCCAAAAAAAAATCACTGCAATGATTTTTGGCACCGACTTCTGAAATTGAAGTTATTTTTCAGTTAGTAATATTTTTTTTGGAAGTCGGATGTTTAAAAAAACGTTGTTCATGGCTCTCATTCGTGGATCTTTGACAATCGTTACGGGTCGTCAGAAGCCCGAAAGTCTGACAACCAGTCTTACCAACTGGTATATTATACCCAGTAACTGGGTTGTGGAGGTCAGATAGGCGGTCGCTCCATGTAAAATAGTGGTATTCAGCTGCATCCGGCATAGACAGTTAGCCGTCCCTAACTGCATACCCGTTATTAGCCAGATGATGCAGTAAACACAATGTTCGCACAGTAAATATGTCGTCAAAATGCTTTAAATTCCAAGATTAGCACACAAGTTAATACATTGTAAACAGATTATGAAAGCCCCAAATCCTGATGCATCACATCTGATACCCACTTTGTATGCACTGACTCACATTGATCAAAATAACTGCAATGACAACACTCCATTCACTTTGAGATAGAGTTCAAAATGGTACAGCGTAATGTGGAGTTACGACGGTTTCAATATAGAACCATGATGCACTTCGAAACGAAAATATCTTGGAAGCGGCCAATGAATTTCGGTTGAAATTGAAGATTTTTGCACATTTTCTTAGGGAAAGAGTAAGAACAACATTGTTTGGGGTAGGTGTGCTAACATAGCCTCCAGAATGGCGAATCTTGACACAATTTAACGAATTTGTTGGGTTGGACCTTACTTAGGTCATTTTAATTTCGAGTTAAGTAAGTAGGTATATTTAAAAAAAAATGTACACTAAATTCGTCATTTGTCTAATTACGCTGTGGAATTCAAGGGTAGACTTACAGTTTACTTCTCACATTTCGTAAAACACAAACGCAAACACAAATGCTACAAAAATGCCGATTAGAAATACATTTAGGGAAGAAAATGATGACTTTAGTGACATTAATGACACATTTTGGGCATTTTTAGACTGAGTGGCTTTTCGTTCTACGGGGACGAAATGCAGATATTTGTAAAACTGGCTATATCGAGCTTTGTCCATTAAGTGTTTGCTGATAAGTTTGCACATTTCCACTTTGCACTTATTGAATTGGTAGTTATCTTCGTAAGCATCGGCGACGTTCAACATGTCCCGCGCTGTTTCATCTTTAGGGTTTTCTTCAACGAAGTGCCTGGAAAATGTACAGTTATAACTTATCAATCTCACCAAGAAGGGTAAAAAACAATATTTCCATTTTAAGGTTACTTTTCACACCACCCGCTTGCTAATATCAAATCATTTAAGTACAGACGCCAGCACATCAAGCTACTACAATCTGTCAAATTTGTTTAATAGATTTTCAACTTTATCGCTAAATAATAAGGCTTAAAGTTGATTGGGAAAATTTGACAGATTCGGGTAGCTTGATGTGCTGGCGTCTGTACATATGCAAACCTAACTTAAAGCAAGTCAATCAAGCCCTACTAATAGTACGCGGCTCGCGCGAATAATACCGCCTCCAGTATAATGATCAATGCACACGCGACTTTATTTTTTAATAATGTATTTAAAATCATGTTTTGTTTAATTTTTATGGCTTCTTTACCACCTTGAAACCACCTTTACATCTTGAAATATTTCGTGTTTGAATAGATGCACCATAGACTAACTGACCCGACAGAAGTTGTCCTGTCCATTACATAAAATCCCATAAAAAAGACGTGCAATTTATCCCGAATTTGATAATTTTCCGGGAAACTTTTCTTATTTTCCACAAAAACCTAATTCGAACGAAGGTAAGATCATTTTAAAGCCAAAAAATAGCCAAATCGGCCCCACCTAACCAACTTCCATTTTGATTAGAGTTCCTAAAGGGTGCTAATGGAACTTTATTACTATTAAGTTTCCGCTGTCCTCGTCTGTCTGTCAGCCGGCTGTTTATCGTGAACCGTATTTCTATTGCCGCTATAACAAGAAAGCGGTAGTAGAATATAAGAAACGTGTTTAAAGAAAAATGTAGCATTAAATATTCTACGGTAGCACGGAACCTTCGTGTTCAGAATTGGCCGGTTTTTCAAAATCGACTAAGCCAATCTAGAAAGGACTCACCTCAAACAATTACTCATATAAGTGAAGTGATCCAAAAAGCAGGAACACGGTTCAGACTGGGGGAGCAGAGGCGTTATAGGCGGCCTCGACTTGTCCGCATAAGTCTCTTCCGAGGCCGGCTCCCCATACTTCTTCAAATACAGTTTCCTAATCAGAGTTGACGTCATGACCGGCATTTGTTTGTTGACCTGATTCATTCGTGTCTTCGTGTTGTACTCAATATATCCCATGTCTATTGCCACGACTCTTTTCACCTCTGTGATGATGGACTCTAGGTGCTCAGTCGGGGACAGTTTCGTGATTTCCTTGCAAAGTTTCTGGATGAACCAAGAGCCACGCTTTTCGATTCTGGAAGAATTCAAGGATTATTTGAGAATGCTTAACTGCACGGTTGGTTTGGGTTAAAAATAATTTAACTCTTGCTTAGAATAGTATATAATTTAATGGTTTATTGAGACCAGAGTGATGGCTAAGCTAACTGGGGGACAATGAAGGACGAAAATTGCCAGCCCCAAGTAACTTGTTAGAAGGGCATGCAGAAGAAAGAAAGAAAAAAGAAAGAAAGAAGAAAGAAAATACGTTTATTTGCGACAAACATGACGCATAAAAGTAAAAGACACAAACAACAGAAAAAACAAAAATAACAAATTGGGAGAAAGTATGCGTCACATCTACGCAAAACGGCCAACGCTCAGCATAATGCTAAGACCCTATACGAGACAGAGCCCCAGCGCTGGTTTTCAGCGACAGCCGGTGATTGACGTGATGACGTCAGCCAGTGCATCATACGATTAGATATAAGAAGAAGTTTGTGAAGACCAAAGAAACTTTAAATCCACTCTTTTCTTGTCTTCTTATAGTACTCCATGCCAAAACTGACAAATAAGAACACCTTTTTTTCCTTCAATTCAACATGATAATCCACACTAGTCCATACTAATATTATCAATTCGAAAGTAACTCTGTCTGTCTACCTTTTCACGCCTAAACCACTGAACAGATTTCGATATAACATTGACAGAGAGATAGATTGCATCCCGGGGAATGGAAAAAAGGACTTAGGATAGTTTTTATCGACATACCTCGCGGGCGACGTATATGTTTAATGCATCTCTTGATATTTGGCAAGTTATATACCTGGGCATTGTAAATATGACACATTGCGCTTAGAAAGAGACGTCACACTGAGTCCACGCATGTATTGGGGTGACAGAGACAACGCTCTACACAGCAGGACTTTTGCTACAGTCCGATTCGAACTTTATGGCGGCTCTGAAGTGCGCTTCTCGCTGCGCAGTACCTCCGCTGACACGTGTATTATTTACTGCGCACGCGCAGCGACTCGCCTAATGTGCCATACGGTCAGGTACCGCAGAGCGGTGCTATTCTGTAAAAATCTCACCGTGAAAACTTAGGTGAAGTGAGCGTGAAGTGAACTGTCAATAGTGTAAATTCCTAGCAAAAACAAACTCACTTCACCTAAGTTTTCACGGTGAGATTTTTACAGAATCGACCGGCTGTTTGGTTAGTAGAATTTTTTCGACTGGTTAGGATAAAAAAATAGGTACTTTTCGGAAAATCGGTGCGAAGCGCAGCCTGGATAAGAACTATGAAGGATCAGCAGGTCAGATTCCAAGGGCAGGAAGTAATAGGACTGCAAATTTTCTTCAACGTAATCCTTAAGGACTGAGTCTGCCTCGAAGACTGGAACGCCTGCACTAGTTACAGCACCTCGGCACGCCTGAAATCGTTTGAACATGAGTCATTACATTAACAACGCAAACATTATCCTAAACATTTTTTTTTTTTAACTTTGCTCCACACTAGGAATTACTCCTGTATCGCAGGTGTGTTTACAAACATTTAAATTCACATACACAAACAGCCAGACCCGGAACAACTTCCTGTAGGCAATACAAATATTTGTTCCGTGCGGGAATCGAACCCGCTACACGCAGCGCAGCTCGATCGCTCAGCAACTGCGCCAACCGTGTCGTCAACGGTTAGTTATTCTTGAGTAGGTACTCAGGGACACCATTTTCGCAAACGGACAGATATTACACAATACCAAGGTCTTAAAATGAACACGGATAAAGCAAAGGTTATGTCAAATGCCCATGTCACATCCACTCTCATAAAGATTGGACTCTACACTTGAAGTCCAGTTAGGTAGGTCCAACTTCGAAAAAGAGGTCGACCGTTGAATCCGACTCGGCTGGGCAGCGTTCTGGGTAGCCACGCTATAGCTTCTCGTCTCACATACCACCACGGTCTTGACCAGTGCGTGTTGCCAGTGATAATGATAACCTATGGAACTGAAACATAGTCTCTCACAATGGGCCTTATTGGAAGGTTGAAATTCACTCAAAGGGCAATGGAGAAGGCTATGCTTGGAGTTTGCTTTTGCATATTGAAATGGTATAGTCTATAATGGTATACGTATATATATATATTTATATATATGAAGCACAATATAAGACTATATATATATGTATGTAGTACGCTATATTATTTCACTGCTACACCAGGGCCTCCAATATCAAGCCATTTAGCTCCATCCTCGACTACTCTCATGAAAAACCAGCCACCCTGCGAAGATCTCCACCGAGCATGCACTGTTCCATCTCACATTTGCCGATTCATGGTGACCATTCTAGAACACGTCAACCCCAACGGTTATTGGAAAACTCACCTGGATAATAAAAATCTTGGGTTTGGACACAAGGGTGGGCTTGGTTTTGGTTGGCTTGAAATAGTTGATGACCTGAATCTCGCTGTAGAGCTGGTCTTTCGCCCGCAGCATGCCGTCTTTGGAGCCGTGTGTTAAGATAGCAACAGCCACACATCCGTAGTCTGTGAAATCCCTTTCGCTGACTGAAAAGGCATGCATAGTTTCGTTACAGTACCCGGCGATAAATATTGCACATCGACCTTTGGAAAGAGACAATCGGCTAATTTCGGCTTCGTAGAGCGTTATCTCTGTCGCACGAAATACAAACAGTCCGGTATCTATTAGGAGCTGTTAAAACAATTATGATTTGCTTCTTTTGATAATTATTTTTATTCTTTGTATAAAATCGATAGGATCGAATAGGTCGATGTACAATATTTATCGCCGGGTACTGTACTATCTATTAAAAACCTATCATCCTAACTGTTTGCACCAAAGACCAGATTTTCTCTGTACTAAAATTGATCAAGCGACTGCGCTTGATTAATTTTAGTATCACTGTTCTTATTAACTGTTAATGCAATAATCGATTTAAAAAGTATTATTAAGAGAAAGTTTTTAAGAAAAGACTAATTTGAACACCTCGTCCACGAAAGGTTTATTTTTATTTCACATAGAGCAGCTTTTTTCAGAACATCACTCAAACTAGGGCCAGGATGCAGCTCTAGTCCCATATCGCACGTATACTAGATAATTATCTGATATATGTAATATAATTATATTATAATTATATCACAAGATATTTATAGTAATAAATATATGTAATTTATATCGGGTGTAAATAGACCCATCACATAGCCGTTATACGCATTCCTGTACATCAAACTAAGAGTAAAATTGAGCAATAATTATTGTTGGGAAACGACTTGTTTTTATGGTGTGAATGGGCGCTGTTTACGGCATCAACGCGCAATGTAACGCAAGCAAAACTTTGTGCTTATGGGTGCATGCATCGCAGACTCGTTACAGGAGCTGTTAACATTGTAAACTTGTTTTCGTGAAAAAAAAAATGAAAAATCGGAACTTTGACCTTCAATATCTCCGTAACCAGAAGATTCCTAGGTCAGAGATACACTACAAAAATTATCACAATGACAGGAATTATAAGTGGATCTCGGTTTCGGGAACCTTCTATTTACACACGTTATTTACTTGACAATATTAAATATATTTGGGATTTCTAAATGCTTAAATTACTACTTACACTTTCTAGCCTCTGTGAAAAGGGCATCTTTCTCCAAATCATCGTGTGGTGTAACTTCAAAATTGAAATTCTCGAAAGTCCTCTTCAAAACTTCCACGTCTTCTTCTGTGCCAAGCCTTTCGGGTATTTCCGGGTCATTAAATGTTTTATGATTAAAAATAACCAGTGCATGTTTGTGAAAGGATTCTAATCTATATGTCGTATCTTCCAGGGATAAAGCTTTTTTGTTGACCGAAGGTCCCGTTGAAACAAATGTATCTAATGCTTTTTGTTTTCTTTTGCCCGTATACATCTCTAGTTGTAGCTCTACGATGTCTACGATTGGTTCTTCATCACCTTTTTCGTATTTTGGTGTGTTATACGTTATAGCGTCTAGAGCCGGTCGGTTGTCGTTGTAAAAATATGCATGTGCTCGTGAAATAAGAGCGTATTTACTAGAACCTGCTTCTGTATCGTCAACTCCACTATTATTATCCGTAAAGATGGCATCATCTACTGATTCTAAAGTCCCCGCGTCGCTTTTGGAATCTCCAGAGCTGTTTAGCTTTGGTTTGCCTTCCTTCTGTTTTGGCAAAAAATATCTAGTCAGTTCGTCATTGTAGTTGTTTTCCATTTTTTCGGTTAGTTTCTGGTATTGCAGTCCGCTTCTATCCGGTTTCTTATACTTTTCACCTGTTTCACGAACGCAACCTATCAGTTCGATGTATTAACAGTTACTGCTGCATTATCTTCGATGTTATCTTTTCTGTTCTATTTAAATTTTATTCTTATCAAGCCGATAGTCAGCCCTCAACATCGAGGACTTACGTGTATGTGGTGACATCATACACTATAATTATTTCCTCATATTCATAAACATTTTACCTTGCGTACAACAGAATCAAAGTGTATTAAAAAAGACAATGTTCCTGTGTATTTATAACGTATGCAAAAACTGGGGTGTTGTCTCGTGGTCCTACTATTTTATCGTTAATTCTCCGTGACGACACCAAAGCACAGTGTGTAATTTTGACTTAGATTTGGTCAGATATATTTTATGTATTAATTCGAAAGAACTTGTGATACTTAATAATTGGTAAAAAAATCCCACAGTAAAATTGTCTATAATTTCAGAGAAAATTTTTTTTTTGTGAAAGTTCAACGACCTCAAAGAAAAGTTATTGTTTTTTTTTCTCCAAAAGTATTAATGGTATCGTTTTTTCCAATACCACAAACGACGTAATATCAAAATATTTATCCATATAAAAAATTAAGGAGCTGTAGCTTTGATTGTTAATGAGATACATGAACATTTTTGAATTTCACTTTTTATTAAAAAAAAATTTACCCCTATCATTACCGCATTTTTTTCTTTGCTATAAATATGTACATAATTGTTGTTTATCACGTCCTAAAAAATTACATACGTAACTCAAAGGGGTGGTGAGAAAAAGCGTTTCTAAATATTTTAGAAATTTCTATGGAAATAGGGTTGTCCAAACGATAAAAAAAAAACAAATAAAAAAGTTACATTTTGTCGATGTCGTCATTATCGCAATCGATAACTACTTCGTCTGACGATAACACGATGTTGATATCGTCGGAATCACATTCGAATACATCGACAGTTTTTTGCAAGAACTGGTCGCCGTGTATGAGTACGTTATCCTGAGTCGGCTTTAAAAGTTTTAGAACTTTTTCGGGAATTTTAGACCTTTTATTGTTTTTTTGTCTCCTGTCAATTGACATACTCGACAAAAGCGGGTCAGAAGACTCTAAAGCTCGGTGAATCAAGTCAAGGACGGTCGCTTTACGACTAAACTTACGAGTGTGATGCTCACGATCGTAGCGCCAAAATTTGTTGCGTGATTCACCGGCTTGCTCTGAGAGCATTCCTATAGGTATAGGAATAGAATCAATAATTTGTGCACCATGCATTAAAATTTTGTGCATGGTGACAGACATGTTGTACCAACTATATTTTTGGACATATTTTGTTGCGACATCATTACAAAACTCCTGAAACTTCTTAGATTCTATTTCTAAGCCGCATGATAATGTCACCAGAATTGTATGAAGGTCATTGACGAGCCATTCTTCAATACCTAAAATATTGGCAAACGTCAATCGATTGGAATCAGACAAAGCCGTACGGGCAGTGTTCCCATCATTGGTTGTACCTGAATTTGGACGAACTACGTCAACCAATAAGCCCATTTTTTGTCTGATTTCATCTTGTATTTGTTTTTTTCTTCCTTCTACAATTCTAGCTTCTGGTGAATTTTTTGAAACTCGCCACTTTTGCACAGCAGTGTCATTTTTATAGCCCAAATGTAACAAGAACTCAAAAATTCTTATCCACGCATGCAATGGGCTAAGTCCATGACGCAAAGCTTCTTGATTTACAGGTTTTTTAGATATCACATCTAAATTTTTGAATTCGCTACAAGTAGCTCCACAACAGGCACACCGTAATTGTGAAGTTGTGTTTGTAATGGCATTAAACACCTTTCCATCTATGATGGTCAAGTATAGTTTTGGGTCTCCAATAACTGTTTTTCCCGAAGAGTTTTCAGCAAAAATCGGCGAAAGATTCTTTATTTCTTCTTCAACTCGGGTTTTTTCGTTTACGATTAGTTGTGTTGTTTCTGGGTTATATTGGATTCGTATTGGGCGACAAAACCTGTAAGATTGGGGATTCGGATTGATCCATAGTACATAACCGTCGTCAATTTTTATTCGTAAAGGTATGTATGTGGTTGCAAACAGGCAATGTTCATCATCGTTTGCATCACTGAAGCTTTGTTTGTAGGCAGATTGTCCAGTAGTTCCGTCAAAACCCCATGAAGCCTCGAATACGCAATGGAGTGTATCTATTCTTTTTTGTTTGCAGTACTCTGAAACTTGTTGGTCGCACACGTCAATAATTCGACGAAAAGTGTGCATGACTAAATCTGATAACGGTATTGTTGCTTCCCGTTCTGATATTTGTATATCCACATCGGGATAACATAACTTTTTGACCATTTGAATTTTGTAGTAGGGAGGGTAAATATTAGACCCACGAGATTTGGCTCCTTCACGAATACTAATATAGTCGTCAACAGATAGTTTTCTATCTATACTTAAGCATAGGGCTTCATTAGGAGTATAAGGTTCATCAGTTTTTTGACATGACCTTATTAGTTTGGCAATTTTGGTAGACTCGGTAGGAGATTTTAGGCACTCTTGAACAACAAATTCAAAGTCACTAGCTGCAACTTTTTCTAATTTGTTACCTGTTTCATCTACCACAACTTTTGAAAACACCTTGATCAGAGAGTCCAAAGGGTAGTTTTCAAGTTGTAGTTCCAAAGACTTTCTTATACGTCGCTGACTACGATCGCTAACATTATCATATTGGTTGGATCTAGAAGTTGAAGGAACATCTAGTGACTGTCTAACTTCTTCTGAGGCTGAAGGTATTATTTTTATTAAACTTGTTTCAGGTTCATCTTCAAGGTTTTCGCGTCTATTGCAGTTTATTTGTTCTAAAGTTTGGTGGAGTTGAAGATTGGCTGTAGAAGAAAGCCATTTTTTATTTTTAACTATAAAAGTTTTGCGATTCCTACTACTAGCTTTGTAAAGCTGTTCGCATTTGCAAATAAACCTGGTAGTATTTTTTTTAAATATGTCAAATTCTATTTGTGTGTAATTAGGAATACGCTTAGGGTAAATTGCACTCAAAACTATTTTTGTTCTTTCGTTTTCAGGAATATCTAGAGGTCGCGATTTGGGTCCTTGTAAATGAGCTCTATTTTCTAATAACTTAAATAAGTCAAGATGCGTAAGTTTCTGAGGCATTATTGATAATTTAGCCACTTCTCGCGGCTCGTCTTGAGGGTCAATATTCTCTTGCCCCAAGTCACTCGGTTGAGACCCGAAATGACAAGCCCCAGGAGAACGGGTCAATTCCTCCTCAGGGACAATATATGACTGGTCCGATTCCATTGTTTCCTATGAATTCAGTTTTCCGAATTCAGTAAAATGTTTAGTGGCTGCTCCCCTGCGTTACCGGGTAGGCTACCATGCCACTATTAGATGTAAGGGTACGACAAAACAACTCAACATAAGCCCGAAGGCATCTATCTATATGAAGCTACGTTTCATATTGATATAATTATGTACATATGAATGGGAGTTTTAGCCAGTAAAAACTGTTACCGCCTTCACCACGTGGAGGTACTCCCAGCTTATGTTGTTAAAGTTTTTGTCTTTCACATTTTAGGATAGTATAACTTTATAAGTTATAATAAAGGTCATATAATATCAATAAAATAGAAAAAAATATTCTATCGAATTGAAACATCATTCTTTTTCGAAATCGGTTTAAAAATGCTAAGGTTTTTGCGCGTGTGATATATTCATTTAAATAATCTAGTATAATTTGAAACAATCAAATGACGATTTTATTAATGACCGGAATAAATTAATCTGTTAAGAAGGTTAGTGACAACCCTAAACAAAAATTTAAAAAAAATATTTCTCATCACCCCTTTATTCTTTTGAGCTGATATTTTTTATTCAAATGTATTATTATGTCGTACATATTTTCCATTAAAAAGAAAATGCGGTAATTTAAAAAGAAACCGGCAAAAAAATATTTATGTTATTGCTAAAAACATTGAATAACGTCTTTATTATCCGCGTTTCGAATCTAGTTTTTGGCAATATAATAGTTTTGTATTTTCTTAATGAGAAGATATTTAATTTATTCGTGACTGATGTACCTGAAAAAAGATATTGCATTTCTATGGTTTCTATGGGGTTTTCTCGATAATTGCTATGTAGCCAAAACTACTCAAAAAAAAATTGTCATTGTCTTTGATAAGCCTCAAAAATAGTAAAAGCTATCAAATAAACACATAAATTGAACCTGGCCACAAGTAAGCCAAAATTACATACTGTGCAAAGTGATGTGCTGCTCAATAGTTGGATCGATGGTTTTCACCGAATATTTTTATCGTTATTTATTTATTTATTTATTTGGTTCACCAACAATTGTATACGTTATGTTTTTTTTTGTGTTTGTATTCTTTTTATGCGTCATGCTTGCCGCAAATAAATGTAGGTATTTTCTTTCTTATATAGGTAATACGGGCTGGTGTCCGCAATTCCACGTCAATGCACGTATCTTGCGTACAATATAATAATATTTTATAATATACAGTATGTTAACTAACAGAGGGCGTTCCCGTTAACCCGCAATAGTATAGCATCCATACATGCTAAAAAAAATATTACCATTCGAAAATACAATGTTTTTATTTATTTTTTTATATTAAAATATTCACTAAAAATCGTAAATTGATACTCTATTTATTTAATTAATTCTAATTTATTTAATTAAATAAATTTCGACATTGCTGTCCTTCAAGTACGCGTGTACAGAGTGTTTCTTTAACGTATCAATTTACGATTTTTAGTGAATATTTTAATATAAAAAAAAAATAAAAACATTTTAATTTCGAATGGTAATATTTTTTTTAGCATATATGGATGCTATACTATTGCGGGTTAACGGGAACGCCCTCTGTTAGTTAACATACTGTATAACATACCTTTGAGAGCAGTGGTGGCCCAGTGGGAGTCTTTGGTCAACTGGACCCACGGGTCCAGTTGATTTAATCACATTTTGAATAGGTCGACTGGACCCACTGCCTAATTTCATCATTTGTACAGTCACGGAGTAAAGGCGAATCTTTTAGTTTTATTTCTGTGACCTAAAAGTATAAGTAAGTTTAAATAGCTTATTGAATAGTATTACTATTCAATAAGCTATTTAAACTTACTTTTAAAAAAAAATTGTCTGATCATGTAAGACTTATTGTTACAGAGGTCCATTTACCAAGGTTGGTTTAGACTACTTTGGCCCTGTGGATGTGTCTATTGGTCGTCGTACAGAGAATCGATGGGTGGCACTGTTTACAAATTCAAACTCAAAGCATTTATTTTAATTAAACCATTTACAGGCACTTTTGAATTGTCAAAAAGTCGGTCAGTCAGAAAATATGAAGCTAGTTGTCCATTCCAAAGCGTAGGTACCTATGGAGAAGAACGGGCAAGAAACTCCATGGACACTCTTTTAAATAATATTTTTCAAAAATATTAGTTACATCATTAATGTGAATTTATGTGAGAACGATGTAAAAAAGACGTACACGTTAAAAGCGTCCAGAGTACAGCAAATAGTAAGAAAACAACAATTCAAAATTAAAATATTTAAAAATAAGCCGAGGCAGCTAAGTGATGACCAGCCCCAACTGACGGCGCCCGTTCACAAACATGACGCATAGATCAGCACCATTCAGCTTAACCATTTTGAAGGGAGCTAAATGATCCAACACACACGCCACCGTCAGCGAGACATTTGTGTGAGCATGACATATTATCAGTCGCCACTGCCAGGGCACATCATATCATCATATAGCATGCATGATAACAGTGCATGCAGGTAGTAGTAATAATGACTATGTCAATGTTGTTCCGATCCTATATGCCTTTGTTAGCCGACAAGAAGATGTCCACTTACAAACTTTTATTTAATATTATAAGAAGTCTACCTGAATGGGAGCCAAGTAAAGTGTCAATGGATTTTGAAGTTTCAGCTATTCAAGCGCTGAAAGATACTTTCCCAGATGTGAAAATAAAAAACACAAATGGGTAAGATGCCAGTGGCGTGCCTACGGGTCAAAATTAGGGCAAGCCCACGGATTTTCAACGTATAAAAAAAACGGGCAACTGAGCGATTGGCTCATTTTCTTGTTGTTAATGGTTGTTAGTAGTACTAACATCATTGTTATAATTTTGGTAAGAATACCTTTAGAATACGAAGCAGGTACTACATATTTCAAGCATCAGTACGTAATTGTCATAATCGCCATCTATATTAATAAATACATAAATCCACAGCGCTTAAACGGACCATTTTGTCCTTAATTCATTTAGCTTGTCACATGTAAAATTTGTTCAATCAAAATACACTAGATGGACTCCAAATTATCGATTTATTGTTTTTTTCTCGTACGCATTATTTTGTGAATTACAAATTTAAAGTCACTATACATAAAACAAATATGTATTTACAGAATTATAATCATTAAAGTCATCAACACAACTCTCTAAGACCACGTAAGTCCAAAGAATAACTGTTTCATGAAATCATCATTCTTTGGCGTTACGTAGTCTTAGAGAGTTGTGTTGATGACTTTAATGATTATAATTCTGTAAATACATAGTATTTGTTACGGCCGCGAATCATATTTTGATCGACGTACAACTTAATACTGACCAGCAAATTGCAAAAAACGTAAGAAAATTTGAATTTCGCGGGCTACCTTAACGCTTCCCCCTTAAATACCAAAATAAAAGCCTAACTAATATACAAATAAAATGCGTCGAAGTACTTCTCCGCATCGCTGTCATCCGGAAACGTGCTCAGAAGATTGGCAGCATCGCCATTGCCAATTTTTTGGCCAAAGAACGAGTAGAAAAAGAAAAAAAATCGGTTGTCTGTAAAGTCGGTTTACGGACGATAGTTTAACGTGAACGTCATAACAAAACATTAAATAAATTGCCGAACGCCGCGATATTTTTGTTTGTTCTGGCTAATCTCTGAAACGGCTGGCCCAATGTTGACGGGACTTTCACTAACAGATAGTAGTTTTATTAAAAAAAGAATTAAGGATCACGGCAAAAAAAAAGAAAACTTAAAAGAGAAAAAAGATTGTTCCTTTTCAATGAAGGAGCTGTATCTACTCGTATGTCGCAGGTTAAATTTGTCGTTTAGTTAACCGCCTGGCCGTTGAAAGTAGTGCTCGCCTCGCTTCGCTCTCTCAGCTTGCACGCGGTTGATCACAGTTTTAATCTTTTTTTTTTTTGTTTCCGGGGTGGAGAATCCTCATGGAAGTCCGCCGCCCTGGGGCGGGCGGCGGGGTCTGTTAGGCTCTTAGTGACTAAAAACCATCCCGGTGTTCCATCTCACACCTACGCCGAGGGTCGCGGGAACGTACGATCCTTCCGCAACCCCCGACTGGTGCCGGCCCGCCACTGCGGGCCTCGTCTGGTCAGGGGGGGAGTGAGGTGTTTGACTCCCCCCGCGACGTCTAAGAGGGGTGCGCGTGGAACACTACGCGCCACCACCTCGGGTCCTGATGTGTGGGGGGCTGGAAGAGGGCGTTGTCCGCCCTCCGCCGCCGACGCCCGGTGCGCCTGCTGCGGGCCGGGCGTCGGTACGAGATCTCCCTCTCCCTTTCCGCAGCCTTTCGCAACTGCTGTGTTGACCGTTTCGCAGAAGGAAACCACCAGTGGCCAGGCTGTAAGCGACACATTGTTGATACCCTACGTCCACGCGAACGACATCGCGGGCACAGCTAGTTGAGTAGTCAATGTGTAATGTGTTTAGTGGCTACACATTCGATACAATATTACGGAACAAAGATTGAACATATTTAATTGAATTCTGATCGATGTATCAGTACATCTTCTCGAGACTAATTGTACCTAATCTGCATTCGCAATTTATTTTCCAAACATGTAAACAAATATAAGTTTATGGAAAAATAACTTCAAATCTTCTGCCAATATGCAGGATTAGCAGCGTCCTAATTGCATAACATACTTTCAATCTGAAATCATTTTGAAAGATATTGCTAATCCATTGCTTTGTATGTTAGAAAAATGTGTCTGCTCAATGACGTAAATAATGCAATGGATGTTGTTGAACTGTCAAAATGGAAGCCATTGCTACTGTCAGTGTGTTTCGCAATTACCCCGCTGAAGTAAAATCTCAATTCAAAGATATACCATAGATCTAATAATTATGACAAATAGTATTGTTCTCGGCGTTTATGTCGGGATCATAAAAGCGTCAGATAAATCTGATATTAATAGCGTAATTAATAGAAAGCACAAGAAAGGAACTTGGATAAATGCTTGGCTGAATTGAAAACCTACGCGCTTTCATTTGACGCTGGCCCGCCGCCGGCTAAATAATAAATAGCTGTGGCCCGCGACTTTATCTGCGTGTATTTTGTATTTCATATTGTTTTTATATATTATCCACGATGAAAACTAGCCTATGTTCTTCTCCAGGTCCCCGGCTACCTATATGTCAATTTAATACCGAAAGGTTCAGAACAGGCAGACTGAGCTACTTTTGCATTTATAATAATCTACTAGTTTCTGCCCGCGACTTCGCATGCGTGAAATTTCTTGTTTCCCCGACCCAGCTCATCGCCTGCCCGCGCTGTTACCGTTTCAATTTGGCTCAGCGTTCTTTATTTTCGTGCGTTTGAGTTTATCTTAAACGAATAATTTACAAGTGTTAGTTTCCATTAGCAAAATCAACCGATGTTGCTGTGGATGTTCCAATTAATGCCAATAAAATACATAGCCACGTGAGCAAAGCCGCGAGCGCAGCTAGTTAACTAAACATTAGAATAGAATACTTTGTATTATGACGACCATATAAATTACAGATATAAATATAGACATTTTACAAAGAGTGACACAATGGGCGGTCTTATAGCTAAAAGCGATCTTTTAAGTACCTACAATGTTTGTCTGTGTGACAGCCAAGATCTTCTAAACGACACAATGGATTTTGATGCGGCTTTCACCACTATTTAGACCATTTATTTGGGAAGGTTTGTGGTTTGTTTGTATTTTGTGTGCATATTATACTAATCTATATAAATATAATAATAATCATGAAACAGGAGCAAAGAAGATAAACCGGGCAAGAGCGAGTCGGAGTCGCGCACCGAGGGTTCCGTACCATAATATACAGTATGTTAACTAACAGAGGGCGTTCCCGTTAACCCGCAATAGTATAGCATCCATACATGCTAAAAAAAATATTACCATTCGAAAATAAAATGTTTTTATTTTTTTTTATATTAAAATATTCACTAAAAATCGTAAATTGATACGTTAAAGAAACACTCTGTACACGCGTACTTGAAGGACAGCAATGTCGGAATTTATTTATGAATGACGGGCGCGGGTGCGGGCGGGGCGGGGCGGCCGTCTCACTCGGCTTCGTGAACTCTCGGAAACGCTCGGCCAGCATCGTGCGCATTGCGTTTGGGCATTACTACTACGAATGCTATTCCGCGCTACTATTTTGATTTTAAACAGGAGGTTTCGAATTTATTGACAATTAATTATTTTTTTGAATTCGGATTATTTTATGCTTATTTTTCTATGCTGATATTTTTATTTTAATCTATTAATGATATAGATTAACGAGTTTAAGGGAACGCCCTCTGTTATTTAACATACTGTATATGTTTTTAAATTTTCATCGGCGAGGTCTATTATTCGTTAGAAATTTTAACACGGCTCACTGCGGTGTAGAATATTGCAGTTTTAGGTCAGCGCCATCTCTTGACCGATAGTGGAACTAGTGTAACTTTTGTTGATGATTTCTGAAAAAGTGTGCTACTTAGAGACATCGTTTTATTATTCTTGTAATCTTTACATAAACTTCTATCACATAGAATTATTTCAGATTTTTGTCTTTGCAAACTTCGGAGATAAGGGGGTGGGGGCGGTATTTTTTTACATTTTTCGAAGATAGTCGAAAACCTAAATGCGGCCTAAAAAATATGTTTGAGAATGTGCAAACTGCGCTCTTTCATATGATACCCCATATGCCCTAGTAGCCCCACTAAGAATTTTGAAGTGCCCGTTGAAAAAAAAAATCTTTCTTGTTTGAAAAATAGTTGTGCAAACGTCATCTAAAACTATTCCAAATTTCAAGTTAATAGCATTAGTAGTTCTTGAGATATCGAGCTGTGACAGACAGAGAGATAGACAGACAGACTGACTCTCATCATAAGGGTTCCGTTTTACCATTTTGGTACGGAACCCTAATACTAAGATAATAATATCTAATAATGATGATGTTTAAGGAACGAGGAAGTGCTTTTTATCATAATTTTAAAAGTGTACAAATGTTGAAGCTGCATTTCCGCTCATAGCTTTCTCCCTTATAATCGCAACATCTAGTGAAAGTAGATCGTCGGAGTACTGTAGCAAACCCTTTTTTTTTTTTTTTTTTTTTTCCGGGGTGGAAAATCCTCATGGATGTCCGCCGCCCTGGGGCGGGCGGCGGGGTCTGTCAGACTCTTACTGACTAAAAACCACCCCGGGTGTTCCATCTCACACCTATGATCGGGTGACGCAGGTGCTCTCGGGGCATGGTTGCTTCGGGAAGTACCTGTGTCGCATTAACAGGGAGCCGGACGCCCGGTGTCACCACTGCGTCGACTGCCGGGAGGACACGGCGTGGTATACGCTGGCAGAGTGTGCCGCTTGGGAGGAGCCGCGCCGTGCCCTCATCTCAGAAGTAGGCAGTGACCTCTCGCTGCCGGCCGTGGTCGAGTCCATGGTCGACAGCGAGGAGTCCTGGGACGCGGTGGTTTCCTTCTGCGAAACTGTAGCAAACCCTAGCTTAACCTCAGGTTATCAACGATTTATTATTAGCTGCGGTGCTATGTATAACCTGACAGTTAGTTACTATCAAAAGGTCAACCGAGGTCAACTTGATATTAGGTATCCTTCCTACCAAGATTATTATGAAAGGAGTTGTTCTCATTGACCATTAAATGATCTTCTTAAAAATCTTTAAATCAATCTCTGACAGGCTGGGTCTTTTAGAAGCTTTAAATTTAGCAAAAGAGTTTTATAAATTTAAAGTACCGAATGGAAGGAAGGATTTTTGAAGGGACGAAATAGGGGATGAAAGTTGTGCCACTTTTTCCCAGCAAAAGTACTAGGAAATGGTGAAGGGCGGACGTTTTGGAGGACTGTCTTATATAATTTTGACGTTCGAAAAGTGTTGATTCTCAGCCTAATTAAAAAAAAAAGCACTTTTGATTGTGATTTTTTTTTATTTTATCAGGGGTTCTACTCCCTAAACACGAAATCCGTAGTATTGACCGAAGTTACAGGTATTGGCCATACACCCAATTGGCCCGTCCGATAAATCGAATTGGACACTTGATTTGACGGATCAACTACATTTGGGCTCGTATCTTCGTTGACGAATTTAGAGAGACCCCCAGTGACGAAATGGACGTAAGTTGCTGTTGACGACAGACGTAATTTCCTTTCCTGAGATATAAACGCCATGTACGGACTGGCGCCGTAAAGTCTGATTGCGTCAACCGAAAAAAACAAGTTAATTCACACTTGACCGGTTTTAAATCGAACCGATTAAAATTCCGATGCTGCGAACGTTTATTTTCAGTTTCTAAATATAATCCTTAGCTCAGAGATGAGGTATCCGTTTAAAGGTGAAATTATTTTGTTGAGTGGTATAATGCAGATGGCGATTATTGCTCGACTTATAATGCGAAGCATTAGACAGTGCTTTACGAACGAAAAACATTTTAGCCTCCTTTCTGCAACTGCCGGTCGATTCTGTAAAAATCTCACCGTGAAAACTTAGATGAAGTGAGCTTGTTTTTGCTAGGAATTGACACTATTGACAGCTCACTCCACGCTCACTTCACCTATGTTTTCACGGTGAGATTTTTTACAGAATAGCACCGCTGTTTCTATTGTTATACTCCTGCTAGTACACAGAACCATTTTTTATACATATACCATTGTATAGATATGTGCTTTTCAAAAATTTATTTAATGCAGTAGAAACGACAAATATAAGTACCAAATTATTTCTTAAAAAAACACGGAACACCTGGCAGATGTGAAACATTGCGCATGGCGACGCGTCGCCACACAGTACACAAGACTGTGACTGTATATATACACCATCATATAGCGTGGCGACGCGTCGCCACGGCATGCGTCGCCACGCCAGAAATTTGTTTTACGTGCGGCTATAGATGTTTCAGATCAAAAATTCCCTCAAACAAGTGTTAAACCTGAAAACATTGCAGCTTGCGAAAAATCAATTGAGTATTTTTTTTAATAGATTCGTTTCTCCCATAAGAGGAACCCTATTGAAAATGGCTCTTTTATACAAAGTAGTTTAATTTAAATACGAGGTTAATAAAAAACTAGCTAATTTAATATGAGTCGTGCAGTTTTATACTTACCAAATTTTTTACACTTGAAATATAAGGCAACATGCAGACCTGTGGGACACCTTACCGAAAATACTCACGTGAGTATAAGGTACAGTCTCGAGTTGCGTCTATAAACTATAAAGCTTACTTACCCAACAGTTACTTTACTAAGCAAAGAAAAATCAAAGTGCAATTCGTGAATCTTGCCCTAACAATGCAAGGACAAAACAAGGACACTTTAGTCAAACGCTTTACTAGAATCCATGCTTTTAGAAGGCTAATTGTAGCAGTTTTTTAAAGAGGAGTCAAGTGCCGAGTGACATTCGTAGTATGTGACTTTTGAAAGCTTCTTCAGTTTAATGGGGTGTAGTCTACTGATGTGGCGATATGTCAAAACATGGGGATTCCTTTGCTTTTTAGTCAAATATTTAATGTACTAGCTTCTGCCCGCGACTTCGTCTGCGTAAAATTTTTTGTCCCTCGACTCACCCCATCGCATCGTATCGCCCGACCGCGTTATTAGCGTTTTTGTTTTTTCAATTTTTTTCTTTTTCCTTGTCCCCTAAGAGTCTTGAAGCCTTGAGCTTGGTACTTGTATAATACAGGTCGGTGGATCGCACAGATAGACACGATTAGCGATTTAATTTTAGTCTATGGAAGATATGATAATTATGTTTAATCGGTTTTGAAGGACATTGAACGAGACACAATAAAAGTTTTATTGTTATTACGTCTTGGGGCGTTAAGTGTCTCGCAAAGTGTTAACATGACATGACCTTTCAAAAAACGGGTGTCAGCTGTTTTTGTGAGAAAATATTGCATGGTGCCTTGTCGAACGGGTTATTAGAAGGACATCGAGAATCCACCTGGGGCCTGGGGGCCATCTTTTGCATATGCGTGAGAGTTCCGGCAGTTGAAGTAATCTTTAGTAAGGCCAGATCAAAGAAGATTTATTCCAATGCACGTATTGTAATAAATACCAGCGATTTACTGCGTAAATTGTTTTTCCTTCTTTTACAATAACCAGAGACTGCAACGCCACGGCCAAAGGAATGATGTTTGAAATCAATAGCTATTTTCAATAGAATGCGTGGGTGGACGCCTAGCTTATCCATATTTAAAGAATTCTAACAATTTCAAGTGTAGTCTGTGGTGCGTTTTTATGATCTTATTTTATCTGTGGTACTGTTTGATTACCTGTTGTTTAGAGTGTTTATGGATTTTTGGAGAACATTATTGAAATCTATTTGAAATAAAATTGTTATGTATTTTTGCTTGCGAATCGATATTTATAAACAATTTTGTCCTACTGAGAGTTCAGTTAACTAAACCAAAAGTGGGACAAGGAATATAACAACATTGAGGCTGTAATATACATAATAGATAATACCGAATTACGTTATTAAATATAGAAATATAAATAAATGCGTATTAAATAACATAATTGTGCCGCAAAATTAATGAAACAATAACATATTTTTAAACCAGCCTTGGTACCACAAATTATGCGAGGCAGCATAACAATTTTCATTCATGAAGGCCATGTAGCATTGCCAGGTGGCAGATCAAGGGGAGACTAATGTTTATGGTGTGTGCCTCAAGCATAGAAATGAGCGATATGCCAATTGATAGGGAAGTATGCACTTAGTGTCTTCATGTAGGTACTCAGAATAGGACTTCTAAGGTTCACATCCAGTGTTCCGCACCGAATGCACTGCACGGATGTCGTCCACTGTAACTGCAGCAATCTGATTGCTGACGCATCTTCCAATTGCTGACAGTTGCGTCAGCAATCGGCTTGCCGGGCATAGAATCGGCATTACTGATAGGTCGACGCGTAAGCATAATTCGCCTTAATTTTCCCACTGCTGGGACACAGGCTTCCTCTCTTTAAGGCGGTTCACCCACTGAAGATGCGTCCCGCCGCGGTGCGCGGAGCGACAGATAACGCGCGCGGCGACGGAGGCGCAGATCTGCCTTACTTAGCGGTGTAATCTGTCCCCCGCGCGGTGATGCAGATTACGACGGCCTCGTTGCCTACGTCGAGATCCATCGTGCAAACATTTTTACAGTATCAAATCACGCCCGAAACTGCGGAGCCAGTGTGTCATATCCCGCGGCACGCCCCGCGCTCCCGCGCAGATTGGCAGAAACTGCGCGCGGGGCGCCTTCCCGCGTCGGCAGTGTATTGTGCTAGGCGTGATTTCCATACAAATTGAGATACTTGCATACAATGGTAAAATCTGCCATACCGCGCTACGCGACGGAGCGCGATGCAATGGGTGGAGCGCCTAAGAGAGTGGGCCACAACCCATCACACGGGCCCAGTGCGGGTTTGGTAGATGTCACTTTTGGTTCTACGACGTGCCCGTAAACCGCTCGAGTTTCGAGTTTGTTTGACTATTTTTTGGTTTAAATCATCTTCCTGCCTTTTCTCAATTTCTTTATTGTCGGCGCAGCATTTCGTCTTAAAAAAAAAATAAATAAAAAGTTTGTGGTTTGTGTTCCTGGTTTTGGTTGTGTGTTTGTTGGTTTGTTGTCTTCCATTCATAAATTATCTGTCATTAACAGTCGTCATCTCAACGGGGTAATTGTGTAACAATGGCTTTAAATTTGAAAATTAAACAATATTCATGGCGTTATATTTACGTTATTGAGCAGATTTTTATTTCGAACATTATGAAGCAATGGATTAGCAATATCCTTTAAAATTATTCAGATTGCTTACTCTTCTGGTTATTCTCTTACTGGTTATTCCCATCTCTTCAAGTGAGTTTGATGATATTGCTCCAATTGGGGTTTTCGTGAAAATTTACGACACCAGTTGGCAACACTTTGACAAGAGGTCTTCAATTTCGACAAAGAATATAAAATATAATGATGACGTTCATCATTCGATTCATTCATTCGTTCATCATTCAGCCATGACTAAAGAAAATATAGGCTCTTTGACAGATGCCTGGACCTGACGTGTCAGTGCTGCCACCTAGTGAATGTAATTTCAGAAAACCCTCATTATAAGGGTCAGTGTCTGCATTCTCATTAGGGTGGAGTATTCACCCCGTTTCTAACCAAATCTTTTACACAGTCCGTTCATAGTTTTTGGTGTTTTTTTTCAGAAGAAGCTGCCGCCGTAGATTCTGGATTTGTGCCCGCCTACTCGCAATAGGCTCGCCTCAATATTGTGGCCAATGTATACTATACAGCACGGGTAGCATGACCACCATATTGGCTTTGTCGACGGAAGAATAGACAAATTGACAGATTGTAGACAGATTTCTAAAGAAATTTGTCATTTTGTCTATTCTATAATTATATATCTGTCATTTTGTCTATTCTCCCGTCAACAAAACCCGTTTTTATGGCGGTCATGCTACGCGTGCAGCTCTGCATACACCTTTACATAACGCCTGTACTCCCTGTACAGGCGCTATGTTGTGTAATGTGCTAAACCGTTCGTTTTGAATAAGGCTATGCGACCGCCATTCATCTATAATACCGGATCGAATGCAAAGTTCAGAAACGTGCCTTAGTTTTGTATGTCAGGTACTTCAGAACGACAGACCATGTCCCGATCTAATAAATACGGTTGACGGAACTGTGTATGAAATTATCTATACCTAGAAATTTGCACGACTTGTCGCTTGACCCCGAATATTGAAAGCCTATTGAGGGATTTACTAGTAGTCACTGAAGAGTTCCACTAACCACCTCCTGGCTACATCATCAGATCAGCTCCGAGACAACAAATAGTTTTGTCATCCGAACTACACTATACACCCTTACTTTTTGATAATTTTAATCCTTAAAAGGGGTCATTATACTCATCATTATGAACAACTTTTACTATGGGACCAAACCTGAAATCGCGAAAAAAAATCAGCTGTTCCCTACATTTTGACGAGCTATACGAACATAAATGTAGGGAACAGCTGATTTTTTTTTCACGCATTCAGGTTTGGTCGGGGTCCCATAGTAAAAGTTGTTCATAATGACCAAGGGTGTATATTATACAAAGTTTCATTTCGATACGACCATTAGAAGTTGGTTAATTGACTTCTAAGATTGTTTTACATTGCTTCTTAGTTAGTTACAAGTGAAGCTTAATAAAAGCGTGTTAAAAATAAAAGAAAAATGATAATATTTTTTTTACAAAAAAAACAACCGACTTCGAAAAAAAAAACACTACAAAGTGATAAATAACTTTAATTTCGGAAGTCGGTGTCAAAAAACGAAAATGCGGAACCAACGACACCGACTTCCGAAATTAAATAAAAAGTCTAGAAAAAGTAAAGTAAAGTAAAGAACCGATTTTTTGTTTTGTTAAGCGAATGAGGGTTTTCTGAAATGACGTTCGCTAGGTGGCAGCACTGACACGTCAGGTCCAGGCATCTGTCAAAGAGCCTATATTTTCTTTGTCATGACTGAATAATGAACGAATGAATGAATCGAATGATGAACGTCATCATATCTAAAGTATTATGTCCAGTGCTTGTGCTTCATACTCATTCATTATCGTCATCATCCACATATAGACGAAAAAAGTTTCTATTTTTCACTGTTTAGTTGTACAGACGCCAGCACATCAAGCTACCCGAAACTGCCAAATTTTTCCAAACAACATTGAACTTTGTGCTTAAGCGATAAAGTTGAAAATCTATTAAAGAAATTTGACAGATTGTAGTAGCTTGATGTGCTGGCGTCTGTACCTACCCCACACAAATCCAATCAACACTAGTGCAATGAAGAATTGAAGACACCGACTAGAATAATCATCAAAATTCGCATAGAAATGCCGGAGATGCAGTAGTCATTTATGCATATAACTTCGTACATAAGAATAATTACCTAATGTATTATATACTAAAACCTTCCTGGAAGTATGTAGATCACATTAATGAAAGAATAAAGAATTATCAAAATTGGTTCACTAGTTTTTGAGAAAATCGCGGACATACAAACATACATACATACAGGTCGGAAACAGAACCTTTTTTGAAGTCGGTTAAAAACAGAAAGTCCTGTACAAGGCCCAAAGGACAAAGGTATCTCAGCATGATGCTGCGACATTTAAAATAAGTGTCGCAGCGATGGTATTCTGATAGGGCCCGCTGTGATGTCATAGACAGATACAGACAAATAATACTTATATAAAATAAAAATTAGTGGTGCATTAACATGTACCTATATAAAAACTAGCTGCCGATCCCGTGGGAATATCGGGATAAAAAGTAGCGTAAATGTTAATCCAGTATGTCAGCTACCACCATACCAAATTTTATCAAAATTGGTTCAGCCGTTTGAGCGTGAAGAAGTAACAAACATATAAACACACACACACACTCACAAACGTTCGTCGTTATAATATTATATTAGTGTGGTTAAAAAAATATTTTATAGAATTATTGTAATCCGCGTGTAGGTAGGTACCTGACGTAACCTCAATTAGACAACTTTTGTTTCATATAGGTGTGAAAAATTCATTCGCTCAACAACGTACAATGCGTGCTACGAAAGATGAGACTTGACCCCGCCTCCCCCGCTCTTTCCGCTGCCCCTATGACGTCCGGTCCCGTCCCGCACTCAGACCTCATACCGCTAAAGATACCTAAAATCGTGTTCTGCGCAAGTCAAACCACGTGGTGTGTCAAGTCTCATCTTTCGTGGCACGCATTGTAAATAACGTAACGAGCTGTGAAAATGAAAGGCATTGCCGTGGGCCGCCTGTTTTATTGCCATTTGAAAAAAAATTGAAAGTGTTCGATAGCGCATCCTCCTTGCTTCATAGTTCTGAGGGTATGAGGATGACCAGATATCATATGCCAAGGATGTTACCGTAAATATAACTCAAGTAAAACAAACAACGTGGGTGTTATTTTATTAATTTCTGATATTTAACAGCGCCCAACAAGCTTTTGACGTGACAACGTCTAATAAATCGATGAAGCTGGCTGCACTCACGAAAAAACATGACTCATGTAGCGTTACCTCGCGGCCTTGCTCTGTAGCGTTCCATGGCGGCTTGAAGTGCAAGCGAATATTAACAAATGCAATGCAACTATTCCATCTGTATTTTCTTATGACGTTGTCACGGTCAACTATCGTCAGTAAACCGACTTTACTTACAGACAACCGATTTTTTGTTTTGTTAAGCGAATGAGGGTTTCTGAAATGACGTTCGCTAGGTGGCAGCACTGACACGTCAGGTCCAGGCATCTGTCAAAGAGCCTATATTTTCTTTAATCATGACTGAATGATGAACGAATGAATGAATCGAATGATGAACGTCATCATATATTTTATATTGGAAGACCTCTTGTCACAGTGGTGCCAACTGGTGTCGTAAATTTTCACGAAAACCCTCTAGCCATTTCATATATGTAACTGTCAAAGATTGACAGTTGTGATTTGAATAAGTTTACGGAAATTTAAACTGGTAGTGCCTAAAAATTAATTTCCCTGGCTTTACATCGTGTACGTTCGTATTCCATAAGCCAAGGCATGGCCAGACGTTGCACTTGAAAAAAGTTTTTGTTGTTTTTGGTTAGAATTTAGATTGACCCAGTGGTAATGGCCCGGAAACTCGGACATAGGTCGTGGGTTCGAACCAGCTAGGCAAGCGCTTCACTTTGTGTAAATAATTTAATGCACAACACTGCTCTCAAAAACGGCGAAGGAAAACATCGTGAGGAAACTGGCATCTTCTAGCATCAAAAATTCGAAGACCAACCCGCACTGGGCTCGCGTGATAGATTACTGCCCGTGCCACGTTGTGTAATTTTTTTCTCCACCACTGCTCTCAAAACGGTGAAGGAAAACATCGTGAGGAAACCGGCAAGACATAGAACCAAAAATTCGAAGACGTGAAATCCACCACCACCGGGCCCGCATGGCGGATTATGGCCCACTCTTTCTCACAGAGACGAGGCCTGTATCCGCAGTAAACATCGTATGGTCAAGGTACTATGTAAAAAAATAATAGATAGGTAAGTATAGACCTATTGTTTTGTACTAACGCCAAGATTTCTCCAGCATCTTTAAATCACGTAAAGAATTTTAAGCGGCTTATATTCGATTGCTTATGCTTACGCACCTTAGGCGAACTAGATAAAAAAAAACAATTGAAGTTATTCGATTTAGTTATGCTATTGCAGGCATTTGTAGACGTGTTACGCCAAACCCCAAGTGACATGGGATAGCGGTGGAAAGATGATAAAATTTTTGCTAGAGTATAAATATTTTGCTAGAGTAAAAATATTTTTGCTAGAGTATAAAATATTATTGCTAGAGTAAAAAATATTTTTGCTGGAGTAAAAAATATTTTTGCTAGAGTATAAAATATTTTTATTGGAGTAAAGATGATAAGAGTTTGCTAATGTGCCCCACGATCGTTCTCACCCACTTACAATAAATAAAAATAAGAAATCGAAGAAAGAAGAAGTTCGTAGAATCATCCCAGCGCCGATTTTCTGCATTCGTTTTCTCCTCTACCTATCGTTATTTCTTCTGATAAAGTTTATTCAGTTTTGTATGTATCTACTTGGTTCAGCCCGCGACTTCGTGCGCGTGAAATTTCACCCTCCTCCATTCAACCTCTTAGGGGTGGAATTTCGAAAAACCTCTGCATCACCATAAGGTTGACTGGTAGAAAATGCCTCAGGCATTAAGTCCGCCTTTGTACAGTATTTTTTTACTTGTGCATAAAGTTTTAATAAATAAATCAAATTCAAGAAATAGGAAATATAAATGATTTTATTTTTGTAAGTAGGTTTGCACAAACACTTTTACACGTCAATCATATATTTTTTAAACTAGATGAGGTCGGCGTTTCCTATCTGACTACTCTGAGAAGAAAGGCCGAAAAAACTCAGAGGTCATAGTCTCTTTTAAAGTCCAGACATAATCTTGGTCAGGTTATATGAAGACCATGTAGGTCGATGTCTGAGATGGTCTTTTGAGGAAAGAACCACACAGATTGAGAGGACCTGTCCAGTCAGTGCACGCATTTGTCAGAAATCGTGCAGCTCAACTCAAGACTTAGAACAAGAATAATTTCCACTTTCCTCACCAGTATTGCAGTAGTCAGAACACACAGAGCTAGACCATTATAGGCATAACGGGAATCTTGGAAAGTTGTTGATTTCTTCGCAATTCAAAAAATCTCAAGTGCTCACCTCAATATGCAGCAGCAGATTCAGCAGATTGATGCAGCTGGATTCAGTTGAGATGGTAATAATTTACCATCTCAACTGGATCCAGCTGCATTCTGTATTCATTAATTTATGTTACACAATTAGGGCGATGGTTATTCCCATCTCTTCAAGCGAGTTTGATGATACGTTAAACGAAGCTTGCTCCAAATATAAGGGTATTTAAATCTGCATTCTTATTTATTTGACAGAGGAATAACCCAACGTCCAACGGCGGGGTAATTCCGTAACACATTATCAGTAGCAATTAGAGATGGGCCGAGTACTCGGTTAATACTCAGTACTCGGCATACTCGGCGGGTTTTTTGATACTCGTACTCGGCCGAATAACTCGGTTTGAATGCCGAGTATACTTTGTTTAAGAAAAGCAATATATTTAGGTAGATATAATTAAAACAACAGTGTTAATCAAAAAGAAAGAAAAAAAAGAAATTGTTATAAAGTTGGAAATATACATCAAAAAGTATTTATTACTAATTTAGGAAATCTTTGACAATCTCAATTAATAAAATCAAAATTATGCTAATGAATGAGTAGTAATGAGACAAAATTAAGAGAACAGTAATAAATAATATCAATATTTAAAATTGCGCGAACCTGTTTTACTTGTTTACGCGCGCGAAATGGGAATTTGATTGAACCGAGTTACTCGGCCGAGTACTCGGTTGAAAAAAAATTGAGCCGAGTAAAACTCGGTACTCGTTACTCGGCAAAAGTGTTACTCGGCGCATCTCTAGTAGCAATCATTTTGACAGTTCAACAAACATTAAATTTGCGTTATTTACGTTTTTGAGCAGACATATATTTATAGAGCATATGAAGCAATGGATTAGCAATATCCTTCAAAATGATTCAGATTGTGATTCATAGTGATACGCAATTAGGGTGTCGGTCCCAACGGTGCTCTGAACAATAAATCAATTAAAGTGAATCCAATTTATCTGACTGACTCCAATATCTTGACTTGAAGATCAAAGCATTCATTGTAAAGGCTCCTACAAACAGGCGCGACATGCGATATAATCGCGCGCGCCCGCAAAGGCACCGCTCGTTGCGCGACTTGCGGTGCCTTTGTGTCGCGTGTCGTGTCGCGCCTGTTTGAAGGAGGCTTAACTGTTTGTATACCTCATGATTACAAATATTCATTTCGCAAATCAAAATTCTTGAAAAAAATCGTCTAATTATCATCTTAGATAATGAAAACTAAGTATAAATAAAAAGAAACTATTACCTTAAAGTAAACAAGAATTAATTGCGTTCCAGTGAAAAAAAAAATCATAATAAGTAATTTAGCGCGCGCCTGATAACCAATCCATTCATCGCAGAATTCACAACATGAAGCAAGTTGACAACGCGTTGAACTAGACATTTACATATATTTTTTACCGTTTCTACGAAAAAAAGGGCGCATGACGACGCGACGTTGCTAAATCGCTTGCCCACGCGCACGTACTTACCTATTGTGCATCATCACAACATGTTGAACTAGATGTTTTAATTTGGCGCACCTATTATCCTGCATGTAACTATCTGATCTGAGGGACAATTTTCGTAATTTTAAGAACGTTCAGTCTGATTTGTCAGTCTCAATCTGTCAAAAATACCTCTAAATTTCCCAACATTTTGGACAAGTTTTTGATATTGATTGTCGCTGAGATGAGATTGCGACTTTTAGAATTAGATTTTGAACGTTTTTAATTTCGGGAATTGGCCTTCAGGTTTCAGCTACTAAAAACTAAATTATTACCTTACAAACAACAAAACAAACAACAAGAATACAAACAAGCAAGAAAACAAGAATACAAACAAGCAAAAAACAACAAAGATAAACAAGACACAAGAAACATAGAAACAAGAAAATCTGTTGTCTGTAAAGTCGGTTTACTGACGATTAAAATATCATTGCTGACGATAGTTTAACGTGACAACGCAATGTCATAACAAAACATTAATGAAATTGCCGAACGCGGAGGCCGATTCGGCAGCGTTCGACATCATGCGTCTCTCATCGCTCGTTCCGCGCTCTCGCTTGCACTTCAAGCCGCCATGGAACGCTACAACGCTACAGAGCAAGGCCGCGAGGTAACGCTACATGAGTCATGTTTTTCGTGTGTGCAGCCAGCTTCATCGATTTATTAAACGTTGACACGTCAAAAAAATAATACAAGAATTATCTGCGTTCCAGTAAAAAAAAATATCATAATCTATTAAAACACATTGCATTTATGAAATACTTAATACATAAAACCATCTGCATTCTAGCAAAAGATAACAGACAAATAAGGGAAACATCAAAGGAATTCTTGAAAACACTAAAACAGTTGTAGACATTAAGTCTAGACACATTTATCACAATCTAAGATCTACGTGGGAATCAGACGGTCCCAAAACTTACATTGGTTCAAACTAGAAAATTGAAGGTTACAACGATATTTGTGAGTTAAATCCTGCAGAGGACATATCTATCAAATTTGACGAATCATCGATTGATTGATCAATTGATTGCTGACTCGATATTTGTACATAAAAATTGACTTAGATAAACTGACAGATGTCCATTGTGGTTATTGACCTATTGTGTAATGATTAGATGCTTAAACACATAGCACGGATCACCAGATACCAAGTGTTCAAAGGGGTGTATGGACATCTATCTTTCTGCAGGACATCTGTGTTACCGCAGGACATCTATCTTTTTACAGGACCATCTGTGTTACCGCAGGACATCTGTCTTACTGCAGGACATCTATCTTACTGCAGAATGTCTGACTGCAGGTGGCAGGCTGGCAACGCTACATCGTATGCGTCACGTGTTGTTACTTTTAGTATGAGATGAGAAAATCTGTTTTCTTTTGTTTTATCGCGTTGAGATATCGACACCAGCGGTGCTATTCTATAAAAATCTCACCGTGAAAACTTAGGTGAAGTGAGCGTGGAGTGAGCTGTCAATAGTGTCAATTCCTAGCAAAAACAAACTCACATCACCTAAGTTTTCACGGTGAGATTTATACAGAATCCACCGGCCTTTTACACAAAGAAAACTGATTTTTTATACTGGTATTTCAAGTGAGATATTTCAACAGTACTTGAGGTTGATGACCCAAAAAAAAAACCCATAAAATTAATTTATTTTTGTTTGATCATAGATCCTTCACGTCTGCGGAGCTTCGCTAGTTATTTCAATTTGATCCTGTTTACCGAGCACTTTGTTTGTAAATTGTTCAAAGAATACAGGAAAACCAACCTGTTCAAACACTAGGAACGTATAATATTATTGGAGGTAAATAATGCCAGTTACTCGTAAATATATGTAGTTAATAACGTTTAGGTATTCGAATATCGACCTTCTTTCAGAAATGCGTCATGTTCTCAGGGTTGAGTTTGAATGTTTCAAGTTTTTATTTATTTCTGAGTATAGGTTTAAAAATCTTTTTTAATGGTCTAGTTTTTATTGGAGGTTAGTGGAAGAGTTTCATGTTCATCTGAAGAATAAGTCTTCTGCAGATGTACAAAAATGACGTAGGAAAATCGTGTGCAGACGCGGTAATAGGTAATTGGTCCTTAGAGGCAGTGCCGTATTATCCATAAGGCACTTTAGGCCAGTGCCTAGGGGCCCACTATGACCAGGGGCCCAGCACTCCCGATTGAAAAATGAAAAAAAGGGGATTGTGTGGTTTTATGAAACCACGGTAAAAGTGAAACTTTTTTCACATTATAAGGTAAAAGCCAAATTACGTTGTTGGGGGGCCCGAAACGAGCTGTGCCTAGGGGCCCCGAGATAGTTAATCCGGTCCTGCTTAGAGGGGCCCGTGGTTAAATAATAACAGCCGCACAGGTCGATCGATCAGGTTAAGCTAAGCTCTCCACAGCTTTATTAAGGGCTGGTAAGGGTGATAATATCTCGGCTGTTATCCCCGAAGGGATAAGCAGAGCTGGTGTATTTATAGTGCACCTACATATTTCAAGTCCCATGGGAGGCGATCTTATTGCCATCAACCGGGCATGCATCCAAAGTACGGGCTGCTACTGAGAAATGAATCGAACCCAGCACACTAATTGCGTAACACTATCAATCTCTTTGAATCATTTTGAAGGTTATTGCTAATCCATTGCGTTATATGTTCGACAAATTTGTCTGCTCAACAACGTAAATAACGCAATGAATGTTGTTGAACTGTCAAAATGAAACCCATTGCTACAATGCGTGCCACGAAAGATGAGACTTGACACACCACGTGGTTTGACTTGCGCAGTACACGATTTTAGGTATCTTTAGCGGTATGAGGTCTGAGTGCGGGACGGGACCGGACGTCATAGGGGCGGCGGAAAGACCAGGGGAGGCGGGGTCAAGTCTCATCTTTCGTGGCACGCATTGTACCCCACAGGATCTCATACTGTGTTTTCGATCACAAAGCCAACGAGTGGTCAATAATATATCAGTTACTCCTTATCGATATCTACCTATAAAGAGATTTCTGTGCCACAGGCTTCTACTCCGTTCACCTTTTATACCCTGTTTTTGTCCAGACGGTAAAAAAGGCAGCAGCCGGTCGATTCTATAAAAATCTCACCGTGAAAACTTAGGTGATGTGAGTTTGTTTTTGCTAGGAATTGACACTACTGACAGCTCACTCCACGCTCACTTCACCTAAGTTTTCACGGTGAGATGGTTACAGAATCGCACTACTGGTATACTGCAGTGCGATTCCGTAAGTGAGCGTGGAGTGAGCTGTCAGTAGTGTCAATTCCTAGCAAAAACAAACTCACATCACTTAAGTTTTCACGGTGAGATTTTTACAGATTCGATCGGCAGATATAGAAACAATGTCATTAAAATGTTTGATACAGGAAGTATGGCGAGTACGATATGAAAAGTACCAAGAATTTAGGATTTATTCCGGTCTGATCACCCTGAACCCCCCTCCACATGGATCCCCAGAGTTCAAGCGTGAGAAAGCCCTAAAATTTTCAAAATGAGTGTAAGTACGAACCTTGGAAGTTGATTTATTTATAAAAAGGAAACCAATTTGTAAATAAGGTTTCTGGAGCAGGAGAATTTAAAGACCGATTTCCAGAGAAAGTTATTTTTTGCATGAGACTCACCTTCTGTTTGTAGAGTATTTCCAGGAGATTATATTAAGGCCTGGATAGACGGCATAAGATTTTAAGTGGCTTAAAAAAACTTAAACAAAAAAACCAAAAGTTTTGGTTTTTTTGTAACGATTAAATACGTCGGATCTTCAATCGCTTTGATTAGATCAGATAATGGTCAAATGCAAGCTTTTTCTGGAATAAAAAAGAATAAGCAGTGGTGGCCAAGTGGTAATTGCCGCGACTTACGAGTTGCAGGTCGTATGTTCGAACCCAGACAGGCGCTTTGCTATGTGTAAATTGTTCCATCACCACTGCTCTCAAAACGGTGAATGAAAACATCGTGAGGAAACCGCCATAGTCCTAGAACCAAAAATTCGAAGACATGTGACATCTACCAACCCGCACTGGGCCCGCGGGCCGCGTGGTGGATTACGGCCCACTCCGGTCGCATTTGAAAAAATCTTTTTGCATTTGATAGCCCAATTCCTGAGAAAGGCTATAGGTTCTATGACCTTTAGGAGCCGAGCAAAAAGACAAAAACCCAGAAAGAACGCTAAACGAAAACGAAGTGTTAGCGCGGGGCAGGTGATGCGATGCGATGCGACGGGGTGGGTCGGGGGAACAAGAAATTTCATTCGGACGAAGCCGCGGGCAGAACCTAGAAGGTAACATGTCCGTGTTCGTGCCAAATGCTATTGGTGCTATGATCTAAGATTACGTATTCGCAGTGCCTGATTTAGAGTTCTGACAGCCCTAGACTAACTATGAATATGCGCTCCCCCTCCCCCGGACCTGTCCTGCCTAGCCCATAAATATACTTACAAAATTTTTATATTTTACTAGATTTACCAACCGCGGTTCTTCTACTAGTATTTAGGCGCATATTTTAAATAAGTACCAAATTTTATTCAGTGAATAAGTAAGTGGTTCAGCGCCTCCTCGGTTCTTGCACCCTAGGCTTGAGCCTAGTTAGCCTGTGGGTAAAACAGGCTCTGTTTATTCGTTTCTTGCGAAGGAGTTTGTCTTTATCATATAAGGCCAATAAATTCCATTAATTTTCAATCCTTTCTTTCACCAGTGTAGTTAAATCCTTTCTTCCCGATTAACACTAAAGCCTAAACGCCAATGGGGGTTTTCGTGAAAATTTACGACACCAGTTGGCACCACTTTGACAAGAGGTCTTCCATTTAGACAATGAATATAAAATATATGATGACGTTCATCATTCGATTCATTCATTCGTTCATCATTCAGTCATGACTAAAGAAAATATAGGCTCTTTGACAGATTGCTGGACCTGACGTGTCAGTGCTGCCACCTAGCGAACGTCATTTCAGAAAACCCTCATTCCCTTAAAAATGTTCAAAATCTAGTCGCAATCTCATCTAAGCGACAATCAATGTCAAAAACTTGTCAAAAATGATGGGAATTTAGTGGTATTGTTGACAGATTGAGACTGAGAACACACTCAGCGTTCTTAAAATTACGAGAATTGCCCACCGGGAAGTGTTTACGACTTTTTAAATTTTAACGACCCTTCTTTCGGCGCCATACTCAATTTGAGAAGTCGTAAAGATGCTTTCGAGATGCGGTCACATAAGTCCGTTGTTCTCGGAAGTGATTTATTTTTGTTTTGAGTTCAAGACCCTGAGAATTTTAGGGCAACGATGTCTGTATACGCGAAGGTCATATCGATTCCTATGAATCGACTATCCAAGTTGGAATCGATTTTCCAAGTAACGGTACTGCTAGTCTATGTCGTCTATAACTACCTAAACCAAAACTAAACAAAATTATTAATTATATTAAACATATTTGTAACAAAAGGTTTAGCACCCATGAATCATGTATTTTTTTTTGTTTAAGTACCTTTAGTTAATTACCTAAACCAATGGACTTATAGTCAACTGTTATTATACATGTTTGTACCTAGTGTATAATAATTAGAAAATAAATTGGAATTGTTCTTTAAGTCTTAAGGGGCTTACAGGACGTAACCACAAAAAACGCAAGTTTTAGAAACAGTAAAAGTATATGATCGACTACAGTAAAGAAAATCAGAAAAATATTATATTCTTCAGGATATACGCTAGGTAGGTAGATAGTGTGTTGAAAACATAATACAACTAATTTGATACGATAGAAAAAAATCATGAAGATACCTCTATATACCTTCTTTTTAAAATAAAAACCATACTAATATACATACAATCATTCTGATTTTTTGTCAGATTATTCTACAAGCAACATAGTAAAATACTAGTGTTTTAATTTTTTAGTCCAAACAATAGATTTTTTGTAATTAAACAATTGCTTCATATTTTGCAATAAATTACCAGCGTTGTGTCATCGCGCCTCTCTTTCTTTTCTATGCAGTCCGACAGTGACCGCGCTTTCATGTAAGTCCTTTCTTAAACTTCTATGACGTTGCGTCCTATTTGTTATACAACATTTTTACAAGACCTCTCTTAAAGTCTCCCTTTGGCCGCCAGTCTTCCCTAGAAGTCTTTGAACATCATTTTGTCTTTTTTGATACATCGCGGTTGGTTTAAATCTTACGTTAGCTTTAGATTTGGGCCACGGGCGGCAAATCAAATCAAATCATTTATTTGCATAAAACAGGAGGGCAATGGCCCAGGGCCTACAATCAATGTCATCATCGTCATTAGCCTAGGCTATAGCAGTCCACTGCCGGATAAAGGCCTTTCCAATTGCACGCCATTCAGCTCAATTCTCGGCAAATGTAATCCGGTTGCCAGCCACCCTACGAAGACCGTCGCCCCACCAAGCCTGAGGGCGTCCTACCTCACTCTTGCCGATTGGCAGTCTCCACTCAAGAACACGTCTAAACTTACGGTCATAAGTTCACCGGCTAATATGTCCGGTCCATTGCCACTTCAGCTTGATTATTCTGTGAGCTATGTCGACAACTTTGGTTCTCTGCCGGATCACCGTTCAGGTATTAAAGATCATATAAGTTCGTCATTTTCTTCGTCCTTGACTTCTGTACAACTGCACGTGGAGATCTCCAGAATAACTGTGTGCAAATACCTGATGTGCGTCATATGTATTTCGATTACAAACAAAAGTTAGAGCAGTACATTCCATTGGCTTGCGTTCATTGAAAGTGGCGTCGGTTTGGCAACAAAACTCTGCTCGTTAACCGACTAACAGGTGAAACGACATATTTAACAGCTATTGTAAATGCACTAAATCATTTTTAGCTCAAGACACCGACGATATACAGCTTTACCCATATAACATACTGTAAAATCTTTGTTTTGTCAATGGTGCCAATTCTGTTGTTCACAAACTAAACTAAATTTAAGTTCCGTGCATCTTTTTCTTTCTATTTCATTGAGAAAAGGACAGAAGTTAAATTTTAGTTTAGTCCTGTCAAATTAATCAGCGCCTGACGTAACTTTAGTAAGCAAGTTTTTAATCACGTTTAAACTTGTATAGACTAGTGTCAGGTGCTGATTGATTTGACAGGACTAAACTAAAATTTATCTTTTATCCTTTTCTTAATGAAATAGAAAGAAAAAAATGCACTGAACTTAAATTTAGCTTAGTTTGCGAACAAGGGAATTGGCACCAATGTCAGTTTTTAGTCGATCATTAATCTTAAATTACTCGACCGATTTTGGTAAAGCTTATCTGGATCTGCTTAGCTGGATCGCTAGAGAATTTGTCTGGCAACATTCTTTTTCTTTTTAAATTTAATTCGGAGAATCAATACGTGAGCTGGTATAGTCATATTTGTGGAAGGTCGTGTTTTGCGAGATGTTATTTACGGTTCCAGCTGTGTGCGGCGGAAAAGGTTCGGTGATAAATCTTTCCCGGACAAAGTTCTTAACAAAGAGGACTATGATAGGATTTTCTGTCATTCTAAATACTTACTAAACCAACTTTGGCCGTCGTTTGAACATTAGAAAACATTTGCGCTTTTGTTGGAGACTTACTTGAACAATTTTGCACACTGCAATAATACTTAATGCGGTAACAAACCGCCTAACTATGCGACAAAAAACTGTGCGTTTTGCAGTGTTAACACCGTAAAACGCTGTTCTTTGTCGCACAGTTAGGTGTATTTGGTACATATTACAAGCCAAAAAATTGAGTGTAATATTTAAAGAAATGACTTATTTAGACATATTCCATAAATCAAATAAAATAGTATCATGATAAAACAATCGAAAAACATAGCTCAAAAATGTTGTCGCATAATTTTCAAAATTTTGAGCCTATCATATTTTATGTAATGATAATAAAAAGAATTCAATCAACCAAGGAAGAAATACGTACACATTATTCCACTGAGCCTTGCATTTATTTTATAATTTAATTAAAACTGCAAAATTACTTGTATCTTGGTGGTCATTTAATCAAACGTAGCGCTGTTTTGTACCTTATTTGTTGCTGCGATGCGCTATTTTTCAATTACCTAATTTGCTTCTTACAATGCCTTAATTAAAAGTTCGAAACAACAAACAATGAACGTAGCTTTCAATACTGATTAATCTAATAACCATGAATGTGGAATATTTTCTGAACAACATTTATAGGTTATTAATAACTGTGTTCGCATTCAAGTGCAGTGCGGTGTCCAAGTTCTCAAGGAGTTTTGTAAATACATACAACTTATGATTATTTGACTAGTGTTGGAGCTCTTTCTGAAGTAGCTTTTTCCAGGATGTAGGTACTACAGCCATATCTATTAAGACACGGTTTCCTAGAAGAGCGGTGGTCGCACTTAACGGCCATAGTGACACCCTGACACGAAAGTGATGACAGTGGCAATGATTTCAATCGTTGATTCGCCTTACCGCGTCAAAACATAGTCGCGTTTCTGTTTTGTTTTGCCACTTCGGACACGCAATGACGCAATGACTTGACTTGATTTTCATGGAAACGCTATTTAATTATGTGTGAGCTCACTCTTCTCAGTATGGGCAGTTTTTCGCGTGACTAAGTACGGTTGGAGCAAATCTAGTGATTTAAATCTTTGGTCAGCGGTTTTTAACTTAATGTCAAATACAGGTGTAATTGACAGATTTTCACGACGACTGTTACGTACTAAAATATCATTGGTTACGTATAATATGATGGAACCGCTTTCCTACAAAACCAAAGCTTCACTATATCCATAGCGTTGTTTTGTCCGCTTCAGTTTAGTATCTATGGCAACGGACTATGGAGTCTCTGGTATTGCAGAGAAGCAAGAAGGCGGAGATCACTGACCAACAGGTTGGCCGCCTGCTTGTTGGTGCTTGTGAATCTTCTATGTAATAAAACGCTTGAAGGATGATGGGCAACCGACCATAGACTCTGTCCCCATGTTTCAATTTTAGGGGACGCTAGCAACCATCGTCCTCCACTGACAGATTTAACGCACAGCCAAAACCGCTGGATCTACAAACTTGAAATTTTGCACAAGACTTTCTTATAGATCAACTAACGTCCAGGTCTATTGTTTTGCACTGTTTTTACGCCTTAACAAAACATGGAGATTCCTCTAACTTCTTTTTCTTTATTTCCAAGTTTAATAATAATGTATTATACACATAAACATTATCATCATCTGCTTAGCCTTTTCCCAACTATTTTGGGGTCAGTTCCAGTCTAACCGGATGCAGCTGAGTACCAGTATTTTACATGGAGCGACTGCCTATCTGACCTCCACAACCCAGTTACTGGGTAATACGAAACAAACCCCTTCGTAAGATTGGTAATCAGACTTTCGGGCTTTGGCGTAACGACTGTCAAAGATCCACGAATAACAGCCGGGACCAACGGTTTAACGTGATTTCCGAGGCATGGAGGGGTCTTGGTATCTAGAGATGGTCACCCATCCACGGACCAACACACACATAAATATTTCCATTTAATTTTCTCTGGGTATTCTCCTGCTCTCCTGAAAATCTCAAACGCCTACGAGGGGGCGTTATCGCCGACGTTGAGAACCTATGCATGATTTAAACTCGTCTTCATCAGAACATAAATGACGCTGTAAATTCTTATAAGGAAGTTC
Source organism: Luperina testacea (assembly GCA_927399505.1). Lineage (NCBI taxonomy): Eukaryota > Metazoa > Arthropoda > Insecta > Lepidoptera > Noctuidae > Luperina > Luperina testacea. The sequence continues at coordinate 4,071,284 of OV656777.1, read as the reverse complement.
ATTTTAATTAATTCGGAGAATAATCTTTGTTAATTGATTGTGTGTCATCATCATTAGGCATTTTGAAGTGTTAAACGGGCTACGCATTGTGTCATCTTCTTTGAATTTAGAACAACACAGGCGATTATCACACTGCCACATATCACATCACGCAGCGGTGTGCGGGAAACGGAGCCAAATTATACGCTGTCAATCTGTGCCGCCAACTTGACCCCGACGCCCGCTCCGCAGAACCACTTTCGACGGCCGTTTCCCCGGAGCCGTCCTGACATCCCAGCTAATTCGCTCCCTATCCACCTCCCTCGCTCCACTTTAGAGTGCGTAATAGGTAGGACCTTTTTTAATAAACTAAAATTGTTCTGTCTACTTACTATCTTTATTTTTATCTTTTACTAGCGACCCTCTCCGGCTTCGCACGGAAACATTATTATTATTATACATATAAACCTTCCTCTTGAATCACTCTATCTATTAAAAAAAACCGCATCAAAATCCGTTGCGTAGTTTCAAAGATTTAAGCATACAAAGGGACATAGGGACAGAGAAAGCGACTTTGTTTTATACTATGTAGTGATTTGTTAGGGATAAGTAGACTCGACAGTTTGGCGCCCAAACTGTTGAGTCTACGTGTGTCTACGCGTGAGTGCGTTTTTACTGAATTAGTATGTAAAAAATCACGCGCGTGAGTGCGTGACAGTGTGAAAATCGCCTTAAAGGGGGGCCAGGGTAGCCCACGAAATTCAATTTTTGTTACGTTTTTTGCAGTTCACAGGTCAGTGTCAGGTCGTATGTTAATTAAAATATGATTTTATGAAATATCAATCAATAGGAACTTAGAGGGTAATATTGATGATTTTAATGGTTATAACTTATAACTTATAAATCTTATAATTCTGTAAATACATACTCCATTCGCTCGCGAATTATATTTTGTTCACAAATGGCTTTCATAGCGTTTCGTATTTTTACAGCGCTTTTCAATGGAATTGATAAGCGTTTCGGAAGCTTATTTTAGTCCAGTAGGTAGTATTTTTAAGTTTTCAATCATCGTTATTTATTTATTTTTCTTTAATGGCCAACCAACAATTATTGTTTACACTGTTACAATTTTAAAATATATTTTTAGGTTAGTGTAAGTAACGACTTCTTTATAATATTTTTTCTTTTCTTTTTTTTTAATTCTGATAGAATGCCACTTTGTCTCTGCGTACAAGTCAATTGAGTCCGGTCATAAGCATATGACATGACGGTCTATTTTTAAACAATATTAATTTACTAAGTATTTTAATTATCTACAAGTGAACAATAATATTAATTCATTATAATTGAATTATCTGTAAGCAACTATTTTTGTTGTTTGTCATTAATTGTTTGTCTCACAATTTTGTTAAGGAAAACTATTTTATGAATCAATTCCTATAGGTACTTAGGTAAATGAGTTTATTGACCAATATACGGTTTTTAGTTAGTCATACTACTAATATTATAAATGTGAAAGTTTGTGAAGATGTTTGGATGTTTGTTACTCAATCACGCGTAAACCGTTGAACTGCTAATCGATTCTGTAAAAATCTCACCGTGAACACTTAGGTGAAATGAGTTTGTTTTTGCTAAGAATTGACACTATTGACAGCTCACTCCACCGCTCACTTCACCTAAGTTTTCACGGTGAGATTTTTATAGAATAGCACCGCTTATTTGGATGAAAATTGGCACATAGATATACCATTTCCTGGATTAACAGATAGGATAGTTTTTGTCCAGATATTCCCACAGAATCGACACTTATGCGGGTGAAACCGCGGGGCGCAGCTAGTAAACGCTAAAACAGGATCTAAATTGTTGAAAAATCGTGTAATTATCGCCATAGATGAAACAAACTACATGATTGCCTTCAAGTAGACACGAATTACCATCGTTAATTCCAGTAAAAAAATAATATGTTTTTCCAAATTATTGTAAATGTCGACCCCGTGGGAATATCGGGATAAAAAGTAGCCTATATGTTAATCCAGGATGTCGGCTACTTCCATACAAAATTTTATCAAAATTGGTCCAGCCGTTTGAGCGTGAAGAAGTAACAAACAAACACATACACACACTCACAAACTTTCGCATTAGTGTGATATATGGGAGCTTATAAGTTTTGGGAAATATTTAACTGCGCGTCAAAAAGGGAAATATTTACCTGTGCGTCAAAACAAATATTCAAACGATGAGCACCTTTTTGATTGAAAGCGCTTCTTTAAAATTTTTGCTTTTTTTTAAATTATCTGTATGTACTTACCTACTTTTATAGTTGGCCAGCGGAAAATTCCATAAGTGTTGTACTTATCCTGTTGTATGTCAGGTTTTAGTTATCTTTCAAAAAGTCAGTAGGTACTTAACTTGCTTTCCATCCAAATATCAATTTAATGATTTACAATGTGTTAGGTAAAACGAAACGATAAAAATCTTTCACTATGAGACCAACCCTGAAATATTAAAAAAAAAACAGTGGTTCCCTACAAGGTGCAATGCCTACGCGATCGAAGTGTACGGAAAAGTTGATTATATTATACCTATTTATTTCTTTCAGAGTTGGTCCACAAGTAAAATGTGTTCATTTTCATATGTAGAATACCATCATCTGCCTAGCCTTTTCCCAACTATGTTGGGGTCGGCTTCCAGTCTAACCGGATGGAGCTGAGTACCGGTATTTTACATGGAGCGACTGCCTATCTGTCCTCCACAGCCCAGTTACTGGGTAATACAATACCCCTTGGTAAGACTGGTTGTCAGACTTTAGTACCAATTTTTAAACCATATAAATAGTGCATTACTTGAAGTGCATCAGTTGTAATTTCATCCTCATCAGGCCTCATTAGGTGTAATAAAAATCGATTTACAGAATTTAACAAGAATCGATGGTTAGGTGGTCAACAACACAATCGTTTCCAGAGATCGGGTGTAATAAAACGTTTTCTGGTAATCTATTATCAGTGCACCGATGATTTTTGACCTGACCAATTTATCAGTAAGTCACCAGTAAAGTGAGATTTGGAGATAAAATATTTCGAAATAATAACTTATGAATCAATTTGTAGATAATAAGGAAAAAATCGGTCAACGCTTGTACCTCATAAGGGGTGCGAGTGGCGCACAATGTTTATTTTTCAGTTGCCTATGTCCCTTTGCTTGTATAGGGTCGATCCACTGTGCGCGCGACGGGCGGAGAGTAATGGGTAGCTCACCGTCCGATCAGGACCTGACGTGCCGGACGGCGCGTACGTGTTCCACGCGCGCCTCAAAGAGATGTCAGCAGCAATTGAAGGGGCCCGTCAGGGCCGAAGCCTGCCGGGTTAGCGCGATTGTCCGAAAGTGTTACCGCTGGCCCGGAACATAGAGGGCTAAGGAAGGAACACGGGTGGGTTCTGAGAGTCTGACACTCCCTTCCGCTCCACCCAGAGCGGGAGGGGTCATTTGATGATTTCCCATCCTGAAAAAAAAATACCTTGGCTCGAGGCCTTAATTTATTGAGGCATCTACAAGCAAGCCCGGTTAAGCAGACGTTAAAAAACGTTAACGTTACGTCAGACCTCTTAGGTTGGACTGCGAGATGCCATTCCCGAAAAAAAAACAGGAGCCCGTCACCTTTTTAAAATAATCATCGTCCAAAACGGCACGCGTATGTGGTACTTAATATTATGTATTATACACACAAATATATGAACTGCTATTTAAATCCAGGTGACGGTTAGCGGTGGATCGTAGTGTAGTTGCGCCATCCGTACGGACCGAACGCGAGCAACTTTTGCTTTTCCCGCGCGAATACGAAATTCAAGTGACGTTCGTTTTTTTTTTAATAAAATATTTTTTTAAGGCTGTGCTTTTTTGAGTTCGGAACAAAATGGGCAGTTAATATTTTTTTAATTTAGTTTTCTTTTGTCGGACTTGTGTTTTGAGATCTAAAGGATAGAGGATATTGCATTTTTTTTGTCTCAAAGGTTGTGTTAGTGATAAGGTGTCATGGCTTACACGTAAGTATTAAATTCTTTTTTTTAATTTTAATTATATTCAAGCGCCAGTTTATTTTTAACGACGTTCATATAACCATGTAATTGGAGTTAAACGTGCTATGTATTTTAATGACCGCAGCGTGTCTTATTCATAAGTAGATATATTTACTGAGAAAAAAATTGACGAGGAAAAATTAAAACTGTCTTTATTTAATAAAACTAAGAAGTAGAAAATTATGGAATCGTAAAAACGGTAAATCTTGTACTTATTAAAATTTTTGTTTATTTTTGTTAACCTGGCACAATCTGGGACAAAATGTTGCATTTATAAATCAACGCTAAATGCATGCATCGTATTTAAATTTCATTAAAAGAACCAATACAAATATTTATATCGTAGCAAATACCTTAAATATCTAGGTTATCATAACATGCTGATAAAATTCAAAAAATGCGAATCAAATTGTATTAAATTATTCTCAATCGTGTAAACTCGTTTTTTAATCTTTGGAACAAAAACATCACTTTATTTATTTCATTATAGATTTAGGGTCTGGCAGACTACACTCATATACGAGTATAAACTTCACTTTCAATTTCAAGAGCGCTATACCTCTATAGCCGTCATAAAAAGAAAACTCTTACTGTGTCCCGTTTACCGCGCCGGACTCTGTTATTAGAACCGAACATTAAAAAAAATATGTGTTCACAAAAACAGTTAGATATTACCCTCTACATACAAAAAAACAAACAAATTTTACCTCTTAATAATATAAATAAATATTACATAATATTATATATAAGTAATAAATAATTATAGTTTAGATAAGGCCCCATCAGCGCTCCTCAAGGGCGCTAAATAAATTGACAGGACTAAACTAAAATTTATCTTCTGTCCTTTTCTTAATGAAATAGAATGAAAAAGATGCACTGAACATAAATTTAGTTTAGTTTGTGAACAACAGAATCGGCACCATTATCATGTTCCTCCCGTTGTCCCGACTTGGGGTCGGCGCAACGCGTTTTCTTCTTCCATTCTGTCCTGTCAGTATCTACCGTCACGTCACGCTGCCATTCAGCACCCTAGTCGCGACACACTTTCAATCACAATCTGAATCATTTGAAGGATATTGCTAAACCATTGCTTCGTATGTTCGCTATTTAAATTGTCGTTGAGCGGATCAACGACAATTTAAATAGCGAAATGAATGTTGTTGAACTGTCAAAATTAAAGCCATTGTTACCGTTGGCGTGTTACGCAGTTACCCTGCCGGTCAGAATAACTTAAAACGGATATCATCACATCATAAAACGGTAATCAACCTCATCAGCGTACAGCAGTCCACTGCTGGATATAGGTCTCTCCTATTGCACGCCATTCAACTCGATTTTCAACTCCGCCCCTAAGACGACCCACTGACCCGATTTTCGGCAACTCTCATCCAGCTGCTACCAGCCATCCTGCGAAGGTCGTCGCACCACCTAGCCTGAGGGCGTTCCATCTGACGTTTACTGATTCGCGATCTCCACTCAAGAACACGTCTAGCCCAACGGTCATCGGTTCTACGGCTAATATGGCAACTCTCATGCCGCTGCTACCAGCCATCCTGCGAAGGTTGTCGCTCCACCTAGCCTGAGGGCGTTCCATCTGACGTTTACCGATTCGCGGTCTTCACTCAAGAACACGTCTAGCCCAACGGTCATCGGTCTTACGGCTAATATGGCAACTCTCATGCCGCTGCTACCAGCCATCCTGCGAAGGTTGTCGCTCCACCTAGCCTGAGGGCGTTCCACCTGACGTTTACCGATTCGCGGTCTCCACTCAAGAACACGTCTACCCCAACGGTCATCGGTTCTACGGCTAATATGGCCGGCCCATTACCACTTCAGCTTGCTTATTCTATGTTGACAACTTTCGTTCTCTGCCGGATCACCTCGTTGCGGATCCGATCCCTCAGAGAGACTCCAAGCATAGCCCGTTCCATAGCTCGCTGAGCGACTTTGTATTTATGGACCTGCCTTACCGTGAGTGTCCACATTTCGGCTCCGTAAGTCTTACTGGCAGGTCGCACTGATTGAAGACCTTAGTCTTTAGGCTCTGTGGAATACGCGACGAGAAGACTCGACGAAGTTTCCCAAACGCTGCCCAGCGTAGCCTAAAACGGTAATAACTTGGTATTAAGTATTATATTTTCAGTTGTTGACAAAATTATCATGACAATAGCTGAACAACGCGCATTACAATATTATGAAATAACCTGCCTTGACTTTATGCAAAGCACCTATTTAACTACTTTGAACAAAAAAAAAAAAAATACATCCAGCATAACATCACGCGCCTGTATACCTAGTATGGTACCTATACGTATATGACTGTGGGGACTGTGTCTTACGTACCCATTCCTTGCATAGTTTTAAGAATGTAATATTTTTATAGAGGAACTTATTGTAATAATTTTTAGAAAGTTTCATTTTTGTGTTTTTCCCACGTTCCCACATCTGCAAAGCAATTTAAGTTATAGGTACTATTGTCTTTCTTACTCGTCGAAGCTCGCCGTAACAGTGTTTCTAGTAGTTTTACCCTTCATGTAACATTATTTAATTTTACTTTTTCGTGTCAAGTGTAAGTGTAACTGCTAGTTTTAGTTACACGATATCTTAAATAAATTAATCGTTACTTATTTACAACTTACTTCTGTGTATAACTTGTCCACGCGGTCGCGAATTCCCACATGACTGCCCCGTTGGTCTCGTGGTCACAAGTGCAACTGCTCAGCTTGGGGTTCTGGGTACGATTCCCGGGTCGAGCAAAAGTGTTTTTGGGTTTTTCCATTGGGAATTTCTTAGTTTGGAAGTTGGCGGTGTAATACCCCCGTGCCTCGGAAAGCACGTTAAGCCGTTGGTCCTGCGCCTGATCTCTCTCCGGCCGTGTCGGATTACCGTCCCATCGGACTATGAGAGTGAGGGAAGAGGGAGTGCACCTGTGTCTGTGCCCACACTTGTGCACTATAACATCTCCCGCGCCGAAGGCTGGTCTCCGCTGAGATTGGTCGCCATGGCCGAAATTCGGTCTGAAGGGCTTCATCTTTATATGTAGTACAGACGCCAGCACATCAAGCTACTACAATCTGTCTTTCTTTTATAGATTTTCAACTTTATCGCTAAAGTATAAGGTTCAAAGTTGATTGGGAAAAATTGACAATTTCGGGTAGCTTGATGTGCTGGCGTCTGTACATTCACATTTCACCGTTACATTTAAGTCTTTTTTTTATTGCTGAATGGGCCCCGCTCTTGATTTCGATCACGCCTGATGGAAAGCGATGGATGTGGTCTATGATGGAACGAGCGTGCCCAGAATATGCCAAAGGCACTGGAACTCCCACGCATCGATGAAACACAGTAGGCTGCTTGACGCCGGACTCCGGTGAGAGGGTGGTCGCAACTCGCAAACCAGGCGGGCATTAGCCCTACCACCGCAAGGGAAGAATTGGCCAGTCAAATAAGGTGTTGGGTGTGACTGTCCAGAAAGTGCCTGAAAATGATTTTATTGAAATAAATGCTTTGAGTTTGAGTTTGATGCGCCGAGCGCGAGCGTTCAGTTGAGTAACTGGCGGAAGAAACTGCGCTACACGAGGAGGCATCTCATAAAAAATCCCATGGTAGCCAGCTATTTGCAAAACTACTACGTTACTAGAAAGGCTACCAACCGTTTCAGTTCAATGCGCTTAACAACTAGCCCAGAATGATAAGAGCCTGATAATCTGTGTTTTCTTGTAGACCTCACTGGCTGGCAACACTGACCTATTTAGGACACGATTCAATCCATCTATTGAGCTACTGTAGGTACTACGTGGTCACTGCGATAGTGCGATAAAATCCGTAAGTTCATGCTCCTATGAAAATCTATTTGCTATTTTAAATGCCCCAAATCAACGTATAAAAAAATAATAAATATTTTATTCAGTATTAAAATTGATAAAATGATTACATAAAGTCTTAGAAATTAAAAAAAGAAAGTACGACACCATAACTTAGAGTGGTGTATTTGGATTTTTAAATTTTGTACTTTTGGCATTTAAAAAGTTTTCGTTTAATATTTATTTATTTATGGACATCTCAGTGAGGTTTACTTGTTTGTGATGTTCTATCGAACTGTGAATAGAAGGCAAATTGATGTTAATATTTGTTTACTGCATTCCATATTGTAAAAAGATGTTACAAAAGCTTTAAAGCTAGGTACACACGGACCTACCCCTTTTTAGGGTACCGCACCCAAAGGGTAAAAACGGGACCCTATTACTGAGGCTCCACTGTCCGTCTGTCTGTCACCAGGCTGTATCTCATGAACCATGACAGCTAGATAGTTGAAAATTTCACTACTGATGTATTTCTGTTGCCGCTATAACAACAAATAATAAAAAATAAAATAAAGTTCAAATTTTGAAGGGTTATAAAAGAAACTTTTTTTTTCGGCGTTTTATGCCTTGTGGTACGGAACCCTTCGTGTGCAAGTCCGACTCGCTCTTGGCCGGTTTTTATTAAGAGTGAGACTTTATTTATAATGAGAAAGGAGGTGGCTTATTATTCGATTCGCACGAATTCACTCGCCCGAAATGGTTGTTAAGAAAAAAGTACACGTTTCATAATATTTAACTGTTATCCCTTCTGTACACTAGTGTCCTTTATTCTATACTTTATTGCATAAAATAAAAAATGTGCTAATTCGTGCGAATCGCCTATAGAAATAATAATAGTACCTTTTTAATAGTCTCGATTCGCCCGTTTCGGGCGACTAAATTCGTGCGACTCGACGCTGAAAAGATAAATATTGTACACAGCATCCAATAACCCTCCTTCTGGCGCAGTCGGGTAAAAAGTCTAACACGCGAATTAGACCTTGAAAATCTGGTCATAAACAGAACCGCCATCTTATCATTATGTTTTATTCTTGACAGCTAACGATCCTTTTGACAGATTAACTTTTTAATTATAGATTAAAAATTAATGTATTAGGCGCCAGGATGTATCGAAAATTGTGCTCTATTTTTTTCTAAACAGCCAGCATTCAGTCCAAAGAGATAACGTCAATTGGTCTAGACGAATAAACTACGTAACTTATGTTCAGCTAAATCGATTTTGACAGCTAAATAGCTTCGATAAAACTGACAAATGGCCTGATTTGAATGTTAAGAGGCTTTATTTGTATGGGCATTGACATTTACGAAGACTATTAAAAAAAGCTGCTAAGTGCGAGTCGGACCACAGATTACTAAATAGTTACTACGGTCGGACTACCGGACCGTACCACTTTAGACACTACATAAGTATTTAAAAAAATATAGTAAAAAGCACGTTTCGTGTATGCCTTTAGTTAATGTTTAACGACTGCGCGTCGCAAAGGGGAGGTCTGTGTTAATCAGCCTACAAATGTATGTTTGCACAGACGCCAGCACATCAAGCTACCCGAAACTGTCAAATTTTCCTAATCAACTTTGAACCTTATGCTTTAGCGATAAAGTTGAAAATTGATTAAAGAAATTTGAGAGATTGAGTAGGTTGATGTGCTGACGTCTGTACATATATTTGTAGTCTGATAAATTATAAAAAAGAAGAATATAAAAAATATAAAAACATGATTTTCATTTATTTGTTATTAATTTATAAGCAGCTATAGTAAGTACACACTGTAAAAATTTCAAGTGTCGACCCGGTTCAAGAGAGACAAGCCTGTGACAGACGAGCGGACGAACAGCGCGTTGTCACTTTTTGGATACGGAACCCTACCTAAAAATAATAGTTCAATAAATTGTGTTACGTTGATTAAAGTATTTAGATTCCTACCTAATCTGACGTTGTGGTTATAATTATGTCATTGTGGTTACAAATAGGAAATCCCGATTGTAATAATTTCTTTTGATAGACATTATCAATATGCAATTATACAGTAGGCGAATATTAATGAACACTATTTGCAATTTGTAGTAGGTAAGCAAACTTGGTTGCCACAAGCCACGCGGAAGACTGAACGGCAGAATTAATTATTTTGCAACTTTATAAACTAGGTACTAGCTTCTGCCCACGACTTCGTCCGCGTGAAATTTCTTGTTTCCCCGACCCATCCCGTCGCATCATCGTTTGCCCGCGCTATTACCAGTTCTTTCTGACTTTTCTCTTTTTGCTCGGCTTCTAAGGGTCATAGCGTGATGTTAAAGCCTATAGCATTCCTCAAGAATTGGGCTATTAAATACAAAAAGATTTTTTCAAATCCGACTGGTAGTTCCAGAGATTACCCTCTACATACAAACTTAGAAACTTTACCTCTTTATAATATTAGTATAGATATTATTTTATTGAATGCGTGACACTTATAATTTAAATTTAGAACACTTTTGCTTTCGTTAGCCCTATTTTACGCGAAAATTCTGACAAGCAGGTGATAAATTCTTTCTTTTTTTTAGGTCATAGACAAGAATTTCGTAGACTAAATTCAAGTGTTAATATGCCATAACTAACAAATTGTTAACATCGGTTATAAGCAGGTACATATTACGGTTATTAGGCCTCGTACGTAGCCAACGCAAACTTATAAAAAATAAAACAATTTTTGCTTGTGTTTATATTTTTGCGAGAATACTTTGAACTACCAAATTTTGTTTATATGTTTCACGTCGAAATCGATGATAAGATGATAATATATTTACGTTTGAAGATTCTCAGAGGCGTTTTATTTATTGATCTCTATTGTATTAGACACTTAGATGACAGATATCTTTTGAGGCTATAGAAGATCATGCTGTTTTTCTTTTAATTAGGTCACGGTAAAGGAAATGGGTATTCTCAATTTATTGTTTTTCGGTGTCGAAATTTTTAGTTCTTATAAAATGAAATTAACACATTTTTTACTGTTTTTATGTTTACACAAGTTAAATCGGATTTTCCGATAATCTGTAAACTAGTTTCATTTAAATATAAATGTCTCTATTTCTATTTCATAACCGCTGCTCTCAATACGGTGAAGGAAAACATCGTGAGAAACCGGCATATCCTAGAACCAAAAATTCTAAGACATGTGTGATGTGACATCTACCAACCCGCACTGGGCCCGCGTGGTGGATTACGGCCCATTCTCTCTCACAGAGAGGAGGCCTGTGTCCCAGCAGTGGGAAAATTATAGGATGATTATGTAAATTTCTCAGCAAATTCATAGATTCCCTTACTACTTAATTAGTTTAGGTCCTCAAAAAGAAGTATGGGTTCATCGACAAGAATGATCCTACTACATACGAGTATAATATAATAAATGTGAAAGTTTGTGAAGATGTTTGGGTGTTTGTTTCTCAATCACGCGTAAACCGTTGAACAGATTTGGATGAAAATTGCCACATAGATAGACCATTTCCTGGATTAATACATTGGATACTTTTTATCCCGATATTCCCACGAGATCAAAACTTACGCGGGTGAAACCGCAGGGCGCTGCTAATAGAATTAATTATTATTATTAATTTAAGTGTTTACCATCTGCATTATGTTAACTACTTGACCCGGCGAACTTCGTAGGTACCGTCTTAAAATAAAAAAGCCGTTCCATTAACGAAATCCATTAAAAAATCACGAAAAAAAAAGAAGATAAATAATTATCTTCTTTTTTTTTCGTGATTTTTTAATGGATTTTTTAACATGCCAGTTTCCTGGCAATATTTTCCTTCAACGTTTTGAGAGCAGTGGTGATGAAATAATTTACACAAAGTAAAGCGCCTGTCTGGGTTCGAAACTACATACCTACCTACAACTTAAGTCATTGTCAAGATTGGAAGCATTAAGGCTCCTACAAACAGGCGCGACACGCGATATAATCGCGCGCGACACAGAGGCACCGCTCGTTGCGCGACTTGCGCTGGCTTTGTGTCGCGCGCGATTAAATCGCGTGTCGCGCCTGTTTGTAGGAGCCTTTAATTGTGCTATTTCTACCTAGCTATTTTTACCAGATGCCTAGGAATAGCCTACCAATCTATTCCGGTAAGTACCGCAAGTCGACCAAGCTAATTGTGTCTCAAGAATGGTCACTGGCACCAACCTCTTTGCTCTTAAGAATAAAGCCTATCACAGACGATAACAACCTACCAATATTATAAACGCGAAAGTTTGCGAGTATGGATGGTTGTTTGTGACTCTTTCACGCAAAAACTACTAAACAGATTTTAATGAAACTTTACAGTAGTATAGCTTACTGTTACTAGTTGCGCCCCGCGGTTTCACCCGCATAAGTGTCTGTTTATAAACTATCTGTGTGCCAACATTCATCCAAATCTGTTCAGCCGTTTATGCGTGAAGAAGTAACAAACATTCAAACACACTCACAAACTATCGCCTTTATAATATTAGTGTGATATAGGTAGATCAGAATAACACATAGAATACTTTTTGTCCCAATATTCCCGCGGGATAAAAATTTATGCCAGTGAAACCGCGGGACGCTGCTAGTAAATAATAAAACAAACCAGTCTAAAAAAATATCAATTGTATTTGTAACCGTCAAGTAGGTACTTAACTATTGTAACAACAAAATCACGAATACATTGTGTTCAAAAATGACATCACACCGGCCAAACAAAAACCTTAAAGAAAAATACATTTAACTAACAATAACCGATTCAACCACGGTAGCAACCGAGAACCGTGAAATTGTAATAAAAATACTTTTTGTTTTTAAAAGCTTTGTTATTGCAAACCAAAGCACAAAAAGTATGATTATTATTTATTGTCATATCTATTAGATTAATCTCTATGCCATGCAAATGTATAACAGTTTTGTGTTATGTCGTCATATTATAAGGTCATAAATAATATTGCTGTATTTTGTTACGCACGCATTGTTAAAGTTACTTGGCCGAAAATAGAAGATTATTCACCTCGGGTATAAAGGCCGCAATTTTGAATCCCGCACTTTACGAAGGATTCTAGGGCTCCCGAGAGCAGTGAGCGTGCCTTGAGTTGTTAACTCCTGAGCATAGCGAGGGAGATTTCTGAGTGTAGCGCGAGCGGGGGATTCAAGCTCGCCTCAGACGAAGGCACCTTTATCCCGGAGGAGAATACTATACTTTTCGCAACTATTGCAGGGCTATAAAATACAATTCGATTTTCGTATTAAGGCTCCTTCAAACAGGCGCGACATGACACGCGACACAAAGGCACCGCAAGTCGCGCAACGAGCGGTGCCTTTGTGTCGCGCGCTATTATATCGCGTGTCGCGCCTGTTTGTAGGATAACCGGGAAATAGCTATGTGCAGCTTCATACACTACTTTATAAGCTTGCATGAGTTTTTTCATAATAAACACAATAATCTTATTTCATAAATAATATCGTAAATAACACGCCAAGAGAGAACATGCTAACACGGGGGTATAATTCGCTTTCTAAATGATTGTGATAACTAACTGCATTAAAATATAAGAATTTTGTTTACTCGGCGGAGTAATTACGTAACACTATCAGTAGCAGTGGGTTTCATTTTGACAGTTCAACAACTTTCATTGCGTTATTTACGTTGTTGAGCAGACACATTTTTCAAACATATGAAGCAATGGATTAGTAATATCCTTCAAAATTATTCAGATTGAGATGGATTGTGCGTTACGCAATAAGGGGGTACAGGTTAGTTTTAAATCCAGTAGGTAGGTTACTGGCCTAAAACTAGTCAAGTACTTGTCCAGTCTAGACCATTGTATATGAGTAATATGATTTTCCATATTAACGAAATACTATAACGTTGAATGTCTATCCGCTATCAAAATGCAAAGGTTGTAAATCTAAACGTGAATACGTAATTGAGGTTAGTCTTAATTACGTGTACGGATTAGTTATCACATTCCTATCAGATGACTTGTTATTCAACATTATCATTTTATTAGCTGGCACGTCATAGTCGGGGAGATACGTAAACATTTCGATTTTCCCTTTCGTTTCTTGCTTTTCTATACTACTATGAGGAAAATGAAAAACGATTAACATAGGAGTTTTAGAACGAGTTTAGCTTAGCGTTACATTATTAAATGAAGGCGAAAGCGTCAGGGTGGGCCGCGAAATTAATATTTTCTTAAGTTTTTTTGACGTGACAACGTCTAATAAATCGATGAAGCTGGTTGCACTCACGAAAAAACATGACTCATGTAGCGTTACCTCGCGGCCTCGCTCTGTAGCGTTCCATGGCGGCTTGAAGTGCAAGCGAATATTAACAAATGCAATGCAACTATTCCATCAGTATTTTAAACCGACTTTACAGACAACCGATTTTTTTTAAATTTATAGGTCAGTATCAAGTTGTATGTTGGTCTAAATATGATTCGCGGCCGTTACAATTAATATCCCACTATAATAATATATTATAAACGCGAAAGTTTGTGATGATGGATGGATGTTTGTTACTCTTTCACGTAAAAACTACTTAACGGGTTTGGATGTTTGGCACACAAATAGTTTATAACCTAAATTTAACACATAGGATTTTTGAAGTGGAAACTTCTTTAGGCGCGTTGGGTATTTTTTGAGATGGGAAAAAACCATTGAACTCGCGACACTGTTACCGTGCGTGTTTTATTTTGACGTTTAAAAAAATACACACGTAATTGTTCAAGTTTTCACTTCTGTCAACACTCCCGGAGTGCCACTGTTTTTTTTATTTTTTATCCCGGTAGTACAGTCTCGTGGGATAATTTCCGACCTCCACCCGGGCGAAGCCCCTGGCAAAAGCAAGTTTATTCATAGAATTATAATCATAAAAATCATCGATGCAATATCCCCTTGAAATTAATAATTAATTATTTATTATTTTGTTGGCTCCTTCATTATTTTTAAGTATTAAAATGTCAGTTGAAAAACTGGTTGTAGAATTATAGAGATGACGACGATTTATTTGTATTTTGCTTAGATTAGAAGAAACAACGCGGCCACACAGACAGACACGAAAAGTGACTTTAATTTATTATAGAAAACCTGTATGAATGACGAATACGGTAAATGCTGCAGAAGCCATTTATTTATTTATAACCTGTCAAGGTATTAATAAGTATACGAATCATTTTCTATATAAGAATATAAGGGAAAACTCGTCTCGCTTGAGGTGATTTACCCCTTTCTAACGTTTTCGTCATGTTGCCATGTTGCAAATAATCTAATAGCATCTGACTAATAAGAACTCGTAGATTCAATATTCTGTTTGGTTTTGAATGGCCAGGGGAGGATCAGTAACCATCTACACCTACGAATATCCTGTATAAAGTAAGAAGATTAAAGGTGTGTAAAATACCATAACCATTCTCGAGTGAGAAGAGTCATAAGAAGCGAACATAGAGCGATAGGAGGTTGGTGGTTATTCAACTACCAACCTCTATGTTGAAGAGACTTAGTGTATGATAATTATAGCAAAATGGTCACAGAATCTATGATTATGCTCGATGGTTAGGACAAAACTGCTTTTTTTTTAAAAAAAAAAACCTCATTCTATTAGAATTTTAAAAAGTAACCCTGTATACTCAGCGAGTTGCAAGCATATGTATAAGTACATTCACAGCTTCACACGCAAATACCTTAAAATTACGCAAAATTCACAGGCGTTTTAGAGCGATGCCACACGGGCATAGATATATGAAAGATTTCTATGCTCACGGGCGTTGTCAATGTGTTGCGTCGTCGCTACGCAGTAATTTCGACGCAGTAAGTACCGGAGCACACGATGCGTTGCGGCGCCGCGCACCGCAAAGATTTCGACGTATCGGCGGGCACACAAGCAGGTCGTGTGCCGGCCGATTCGTCGAAATGTTTGCGGTGCGGCGCCGCAACGCATCGTGTGCTCCGGCACTAAGTGCCACACTAGCGTTGCTAGGACGTTATCGCTCAGATGTTGCGGCGCCGACACACGGCATTGGCAACGACCGTGTTTCATCGCCCTTACTCGTGAAATAAAAATTGCAACTTTCAGAAAAGGCGTCCTACTAACCTACTATAATTACACTATATCACACTAATATTATAAAGGCGAAAGTTTGTTTGTGTGTTTTATGTTTAAAGGCTCCTACAAACAGGCGCGACACGCGATAAAATCGCGCGCGACACAAAGGAACCGCAAGTCGGGCAACGAGCGGTGCCTTTATGTGGCATCGCGTGTCGCGCCTGTTTGTAGGAGCCTTAATACTTCTTCAAGCAAAAACTACTAAACGGATTTTAATGAAATTTGGCACACGTATAGTTTATAACCAGGATTAACACATAGGATACTTTTTATCCCGATATTCCCACGGGATCGACACTTATGCGGGTGAAACCGCGGGGCGTTGCTAGTATATCCTACTAATATTATAATTAATGTGAAAGTTTGTGAAGATGTTTGGATGTTTGTTACTCAATCACGCGTAAACCGTTGAAAAATTTGGATGAAAATTGGCACATAGATAGACCATTTCCTGGATTAACACATAGGATATTTTTCATCCCGATATTCTCACGAGATCGAAACATAATGCGGGTGAAACCAGTGGCGTAGCGTGGGTGGGGCGGATGAGGCGGCCCGCCCCGGGCGGCAAAATGTCGCCGGTGAAGCACGTTGAGATCTACGATTCAAGAAATATCGGACAAGTTCGGATTTTTGACGCCAGCGAACCTTTTGGACAGCAAGTACATGTATTAGAAGACGTCGACAAGGACGAGTTACAGATGGAGCGGAACCGTTTCCAGCAGTTTGTTGCCAGTTCGGAATCAGAGGAA
The DNA here is from genome assembly GCA_927399505.1 of Luperina testacea. Taxonomy (NCBI): domain Eukaryota; kingdom Metazoa; phylum Arthropoda; class Insecta; order Lepidoptera; family Noctuidae; genus Luperina; species Luperina testacea. The sequence continues at coordinate 4,054,526 of OV656777.1, read as the reverse complement.
GATATAAGGGGTAAAGGACCACTGGAGCTCCTCCAGTTCATTCAAAAACTGAATCTCGGAATTTGGGTTCCAAATATAGTCATCTTGATTCGTATATATTTGACTTTGGCGATTAGTTTTGCAAGTTGTGAGAGAAGTTTTTCGAAGTTGAAGCTAATAAAAAATTATCTCAGATCTACTATGAGCTCCGCTAGACTATCAAACTTGGCTATATTGTCGATTGAACAAGAATTGGCTGCAAATAATGATTTTGACAAAGTAATTTCTGACTTCGCTGCTCATAAGGCCCGTAGAATCCGCTTGTAAAACCGCTCATCCTATTTTACCTTCAATAAAAGATACCTCATTGCCTGTGAAATTTAATTTTAACTAAGCACCTATAGAATGGGGGCGGCAAAATGGGTCTCCCGCCCCGGGCGCCGAGGTGGCACGCTACGCCACTGGGTGAAACCACGGGGCGCTGCGCATATTTCATAATAGTATAGTTTTCATAATGTTCGTAACTACATGAAGTATCCATTAGTACTTTACAAGAAAATCACTTTTGAATCTTGAGTGAGTGAAAGGTATGTTCGTGACTGTACTTTCCATATCCGAATCAGCAATCCGCTGAGAATACAGGGGAATTTTTTTAATATTTTTTTTTTGCCATAACATTAAGTTAACTTTAAGATCCATCTAGAACTTCATTCTGAATAATGCCAGGGGCCTAAAAAGGCCACCTTGGCAGAATCATAAAAGGATAACATTATGAATCGTAACATGGCGAAGACAGTCCGTGTTTTTTTTTTCGCTACACTACGTAGGTATAATCAAAGAGATTGGGATTGGATTTGGATTGGATTGATTGGTATTTTAGCACAGATAAAAAAAGATAACTGAAAAATCCTTCACCAATGAGATTTGATACGATTAACTTAACAGTTAACTGTCCATTGATTCATAATGTTATCCTTTTATGATTCGGACAAAGTGGCCCCCAGTTGTTTGTTTAAATTCAGGTAAGAGTACTGCAAATCTGCATGTGGTGTCAATGTACACAGCAGAGTTTTCAAGTATGTCTCAAGCGCTAATGGCTTGCTCGTTCTAAAACCCTTGAAGGCAAATAATGCATAAAATAGGTAAAGTGTTTCTTCCATGAAAATAGGCACAATTTACATAAAATTGTGTGTCAAGAACTCTTAAATTATCTATTTACACCAATAATGTAATTTGTTTCATCCACAAGTTACTGGGTAACACTGATCACTGGGTTACTGATTGTATCCTGCACTGGCTGACGTCATCACGTCAATCACCGGCTGTCGCTGAAAACCAGCGCTGGGGCTCTGTCTCGTATAGGGTCTTAGCATTATGCTGAGCGTTGGCCGTTTTGCGTAGATGTGACGCATACTCTCTCCCAAATTGTTACTTTGTTTTTCTGTTGTTTGTGTTTTTTTATTTTTATGCGTCATGTTTGCCGCAAATAAACGTATTTTCTTTCTTTCTTCTTTCTTTCTTTCTTGATCAGACTTTTGGGCTGCTGACTCGTTCTTATTGGCATGTACTTAAGAGCGTTTACTCCGTACGGCATTCCATACAAACTTTCAAGCCCTTGTTTTTCGAAATGAATGAACCGATTTTAATGAAACTTCATACGCATAAGCAGGATACAAAGGTTTAAAAAGTTACTTAAGAAGATTTTCGAAAAATAGTGTTAGGTACAGCCAAATTAGACCGATTTTAAATTTTCCATAGAAACAGAAATTTCCATTTATCTTTTTATAAATAAGACATTTCGAAAATGTTCGTAAGTTTAGACCTTTGTATCCTGCTTATGCGTATAAAGTTTCATTAAAATTGATTCCTTCATTTCGAAAAACAAGGGCTTGAAAGTTTGTATGTTTCCACATGGTTCTCTAGCTATACTTAAAAGGCGACTTGTTTTATATATAGAGATAATAAAACTGTAACGTTTAATTTCACGTTCGCAAATTATTTTTTTAATTCCCTCTGACACACTTTTCGACGATCGAGTTCACTTTTACTTAACCCCGAAACGTTATCCGCTATATTTAACGTCAAAAAACCGGACTTAAATGATCTGGCGCCATCGGATTAACCGGGCTTAATGTTGGCGCCAAAAGTATGGTGTCGGCCATTTTAAGTGTTGACAGTTAATTAATTATTATTGGCTGTCCTCGTATTAATTTTAAAAGCAGGAACTTGAGCGAAAATGTAAAAGTTTTTTTAATTGATTTGTTGGAGTGTAAATGTGGTCACCTAAAATCATTCCCTGCGTGTCCTGTTAGCGGCACGTTACAGGAACTGATGGACGTTAGTGATGGCGCCAAACACATGGCCGAATTCTGGGCCGAGTCGACATAGAAACGATAAGAAGAAGAAGATTGATTTGTAAACGACCATTTTTCTTTTTTAACCGACTTCAAAAAAGGAGGAGGTTCTGAATTCGGTTGTATTTTTTTTATTTGTTGTCTCAGTAGTCAGTACGCCGTCATTTATAAACCAATTTGGAAAATTCTTTTTTTATTTAAAAGGATATACTTCCAGATTGGTCCCATTTTTATCAAAACTCGGTTCTAATGATGGAATCCATGAGGAATTGAGGGAACTCCTCAAATATTATAGGCACACCTATAGCGATTTGGGTATATTTATAGTAACTCGTGCATTTGCTCTCGGAAACCACCATTTGGTGAAGTGGAACTGATGAAGAAGACCACAGATGGTAACGGAACTATTCAATAATAAGTTTTTCACGGGTTGCGATTCGATTACTTAAATATGGTTGCTAAGCAATTTATGCTCGTCACAATGCGAGTGCTGAAATGGGGCTGATGGTGGAATACTAGGAAAACTCCTCAACAATTAACGTTCCTGCATCGGTAAAAGCAATATTTTGTAAAAGGCGATGGGCAAGTTGACATTCGGCTATTGTAACTTAGATACATTATAAACATACCCACTTAAAAGCGAGAAATAAAAACTTTTTAACAAAACAAAACCGACTTCCAAAAAAACACTACAAAGTAAAAAATAACTTTAATTTTGGAAGTCGGTGCCAAAAACTAAAATACAGATCCAAAGACACCGACTTCCGAAATTAAAGTTAATTTAAATTAAAGTTAAAGAAATCCTGACCAACCCTAAAAAAATTAAAGTTAAAGAAATCCTGCAAGTTTTATGAGTAAATGCGTGTAGGTAGTCTGTATCTTTTTTTAAATGGGTGAATGTCTTATTGGACTGTTGGAAAACTGCGAGGAAAATATTGTAAATAAATACGTCGTCAGCAAGTTGTACATTGTTGTGTTAAAATTTGAAAAAAAAAACCAGTTCTTTCCAGATCACCATGGAAACAAACATTCCAAGATAAATTAAGTACACAAATTGTCTGTAACTAGTCCAAGATGAAGGAATGCCAAGGTCGATTGCAGTAATCAGCGGTTCTCGCCATACGTTATTTCATTATCTAAGAACATACAGATACGATAAGGAGATCAGGCAGACGAAATGTCAACAATATTTCACGATATATGTTGTTTTTTTTTTCAATTTGATGTCTTTTTGTAGGTTAGGTTTTGTAATGATTTATTTATTTAATAGATCTTTATTTAATCATGCATCCATACTAATATTATAAATTCGAAAGTATCTCTGTCCGTCTGTCTGTCTGTATGTTACCTTTTCACGCCTAAATCACTGAACGGAATTCGATAAAATTTGGCAGAGAGATAGATTGCATCCCGGGGAAGGACATAGGATAGTTTTTATCTACATACCCCAAGGGCGAAGCCGCTGGCGGAAGCTAGCCTTAAATATAAATCACCCAAAAAAAATATTTCCGTTAACATTAAAAAAACAACTTGCATTTTTACTTCCATCAAGAAATTCGTTTCAAATTTTACCAGCAACAGCACCATTAAGCCTTCAGCTGCCTATTGTAGTCCACTGCTGGACATAGGCCTCTCCCAGGCTGCGAGGCCACAACACCCTGTCCTCCGCCTTCCGCATCCAGTCTGTCACACTAAATCTTAACCAAGCTTAAATTAAAGATAAAGATATTTATTCGTCGGATATGGCAGGAACAGACGCCAGCACATCAAGCTACTACAATCTGTCAAATTTCTTTAATAAATATTCAACTTTATCGCTAAAGCATAAGGTTCAAAGTTGATTGGGGAAATTTGACAGTTTCGGGTAGCTTGATGTGCTGGCGTCTGTACAAAGTCGGTTAGCAGAGTTATGTTCAGGAAACATCAGCCGCTAAAAGCGGCATACGAATATTTACAATATTACACGGGGGTATAGAACCCAACTTATATTATAATAAATAATACAAAAAGAACTAACTTTAACACAATAGTTCCTGAAACTATTTAGACCTCTATACGTAACAGCAATGTCTTTTCAAAAGTACGTAACAGTGTTGCAACATGAGAAAACGTGCGTGTCAAATGCGACGTGTAATGTCGTCCGCTTGTCATTTGGTTTGTTTGTTTAGTCTGCAGTACAGCCGCTGCCAACAATGATTTATTGCCGCGTTCTAATGAATGACACTTCTTAATTTGAAGAAGTAGAACGCATGGAATTAGTATGTACTATACAGGGTGTCGGGGACATGGACACGAAAACTGAAGGCCAATAAAATTCTCGTAATTAAAAACGTTAATATTTGTCGCAATTTTATCTCAGCGACAATCAATGTCAAAAACTTGTCGAAAATGTAGGGAAATTAGAGGTATTTTTTGACAGATTGAGACTGAGATCAGACTGTGAACGGTCACAGTCTGATCTCAGTCTCAGTTTCTTGTACTTTTAAGAACGTTCTTAAAAGTACGAGAATTGCCCCATCTGGTATTCAGTACATGCATCGGATCTAGACCCCCAGAGAAGAAAGTTTTTGTCGTTTGTTTAAAAAAAAATGTTGTTCTACATATTTTGACCCTGTAGGTATTACACTTTTGTATGAAAGTTTTTTTTTTAATAATTAGCGTACAATTACTTCGGTTTAGAGCTTAGAATTATGTACAGAGTACACCAGCCAGCACATCAAGCTACTACAATCCGTCAAATTTCTATAATAGATTTTCAACTTTATCGCTGAAGCATTAGGTTCAAGGTTGATTGGGAAAATTTGACAGTTTCGGGTAGCTTGATGTGCTGGCGTCTGTACGAAATTCATAGTATTTGCGCGTTGATATCCCTGACCCCCTGTATAGGTACAGTAGAACGAGATATTTTGTTTCAATGTTGATACTTTAAACAGGACGTAATAAAGATTTTGGTAGCTATAACGAAGATAAGGACGAAGTTTAATGCAATGTTATTTAAACCTGCAAGAACTTTAACTGTTATTTTCTGGAGACATTTTATCACTAATTTTAACTGGTTTATCTATACTAATAATAAAGATGAACAGTTTGTTTGTTTGAACGCGTTAATCTCTGAAACTGACAGTCGGTTTTCAAAAATTATGTTTGCATTTGATAGCGCAATTCTTTTGGGCTTTTGGCCCTTAAGAGCCGAGTAAAATGAAAAAAAAGTCCGAAAGATCGCTAATCGAAAACGAAGTGACACTGCGGGCAGTGATGCGATGGAAAGAGGTGGGTCGCGAGTCGCGACAAGAATCAAGAAATGTCACGCGGATGAAGTCGCGGGCAAAAGTGACTATAATCCCCGAATACTATGGCTGACAAAAAAGGCCGAAAGTCTCGCTTAATGAGTGAGTTGTCATAAGTTTAAATCGTTCATCATTCGTTCATCGCTAGCTCGTTTGAAATATCGCGGGCAGGCTATGAGATGCGACGGAGTGGGTCGGGGGAACAAGAAATTTCACGCGGACGAAATCGCGGGCAGAAGCTAGTATATCTATATAAAGATAGAAAAGACTTCAGTAAATAGGGGAAAATCTCGTCTTCATTCAATCCTTTTTGGTCAGGGTATAAAAGCTTATTAGGCGGCACGACGCGGCATGACACGGCAAAGCATTAACATTTGTATGCCGTAACCTTCCATGGTAGACTGCGGTATGTTCAAATCCCCTTGTGACGATACAACGAAATGTGTGCAAATAAGATTCAAAATCATTACCCGTTTACAAAAAACCTATGTCATGTCTTGCCGCACCGTAACGCCTGGTGGCCATTTATGCCAATATCTACTACTAACTCATCCCACTCAAATTTGCCACTGTCAGTTCCGCCTGCATTCCGCTGATTGGCAAACTTGCGTGGGCCATGTTTAACTTAGACATATTTCAACAGATTGCCATATTCTGTATCAGTTCGAAGCCTTCCCACCAGTCTAAAACGATTGAAATTAATGCTTTATTAAAGGAGCACTTACTGAAAGCTGCAGAATATACAGGGTTTTTGGTAGAAGGACCGACAAAATTTTTTGAGGGACTGGGGATGACATTTGCTAGCACTGCCCAAAATAATTTTAGTTTTAATTTTTATTATGAATTTCGATCTCTGGCCATGTTGACCCTACATATGTTACCAGTTTACCACATAGTCGCACCATCTTCGCCGTGGTCTACCTCGACGGCGATGTCCTCCCTCAGGCGTCCAGTGAGTGACGATCTTTGCCCATCTCTCCGGGTGCATTCGTGAGACGTGACCGGCCCACTCCCACTCCAGCCTGGCTGTTTTTTCTCCAACATCCGCTAATTGAGTTATGGAGCGCAGCGTGTTGTTACTAACTAGATCTGTACGCTTAACACCTAATATGCTGCGCTCCGTTACCCGTTGGCAAATCTTTGGACTTATGTTGTTCACTAAGTGACCAACTTTGTGCAACAAAGGTTAGGACGGGCAGAATACCTATAATATTAGTACGAGTAAAGTCAGAGAAATACATTGTTAACTGAAAGTTGTCCGTATATTCAAATCACAACTGTCATTCTTTGACACTGTCACTGTCATTCTTTGACAGTTGTGTGAAATAGCGATATCACAGCAAATTGACTTAGGTTTCCAATTTGCTTCATTTCCTTGACTGTACCTATGAATTCCGAAATATACACGAATATACAAACTCAATGTGTGTTCTCAATTTCAAGACGATAAGGTACTTAACTCTTAGAATCCCTTGAAAGACGATCCCTGTTGCAGACTGCAGCGTCTGCAGCATCAGTTTGTACTTTGTATCTTCCATTCCATATACATATACCTAAATGTAGTACGTACGCGGTACGTGTTATCGGAACGAAACAACCGACCTATTCTGTGAAAATCTCACCATGAAGACTTAGGTAAAGTGAGCTGTAAATCCCTAGCATTAGATGGAATGACGGCACACTTCAAAATCATTTTGATTCAGCTTCACTAAGTATTCAAGGTGAGATTTTTATAGAATAGGTCGACTGGTACAGACCAATTCAAACTTTATGACGGATTGGAACATGAGGCGAGTCGCTGCGCAATAACAAATTCATGGGTCAGCGGGGGTGAGGGGTGGGGAACTGCGCAGCGAGTAGCGCACTTCTGAGCCGCTATACAGTTAAACGCGAACTATATAACTGAACCATGATTCAACTTGATGAGCCAAGAGAAAATTGTGCAAAATTAGCATGTAAGAATCCGAATATAAACAAAAGTGACCATGACTTTTGCATTACAGATTGTATCGTGTAGACTGTAGAAAAATATATTATAACACAGTGTAAAAACCATGTTTACCTTAATGTAATCTAACCCCGATTACATTGAGGTAAACATGGTTTTTCTCAAAAACAACTGAGCAGATTTTGATACAAAGAGATCATCCATTCTGGAACATTTTTTTTTTGCGGTCATCTTTAATAATTATACTATATTTTTAAAGAAGACATAGAACGCATTTTTTTTTCAGGCTTCATAGTCGAGTACAATTTGGGTTCGGAGATATTATAAGCTTCTGCTAATATGATAATATTAGCTTCTGCCCACGACTTCGCCCGCGTGAAATTTCACCCTCCCCCCATTCACCCTCTTAGGGGTGGAATTTCGAAAAATCCTTTCGTAGTGGATACATACTCTTCACAAAGAACACATCCTACAAAATCTAATTAATTCCTGGCCGCTGATTTCTTTTTTATCCCAAGTCGCCGGACAAAACGGTGATGTCCTATGACAGGAAACATTAAAATAATTTCAAAAGGAAGGTTAATGTTCCTATTAAGTGCTACTTTTGCTTACAAATGTACCACAATGACATTTAAAGTGTTACAAGTAGTTCACAACTGTGTCAACAAAAAGTTTGAGACGTCAGTTCAAAACATAATACTATCCATTATTTAATTATTCATACGTAGTAAAAAAAGAGAATACGTAATATAATTTTAAGTACTTAAGTATGTTAAAATTGGGTCATTGGTGCCAATTCTGTTGTTCACCAACTAAACTAAAAAGTTCAATGCATTTTAAAAGGACAGAAGATAAATTTTAGTTTAGTCCTCCCAAATTAATCAGCGCCATATCGAGACATATCGCCCTGTCACCGACGTCGGCTTCCGTCCGACGACGGATTATAACTAGTACCTACTACATAACGAACTAGTAACATTAATAAATATTAATGCAAAGCTACCCTTTTAGTACCGCTACAGATTTCTCCTCTCAAGCCCCGTTCGGGTTCATAAACACCACAACTTGAAACACTACCACAATGAATCTTCAATCATAATTCCTATCAATTTTAATCACCTACATCGATCATCATGGTGACCAATGCAAATCAATTACAATGCAATTCAAACTGTACCACACTGCAATAAAGTTAAATTTAGCATGTCTGAGTGCTCTATATGGGCCTTTAATAATGATGCATTATTATTTGAAATGCTTTTAGTTATGATTTATTGAATTGTTTGTAAGTACTGAAGCTGTTTTGGCTTAATGTTAATGGCGTCGAAATACTGATCAAGATTGTGAGTTCGAACCGAGCTGTTACACTATGAACAAGCACATTGTTTGCTAAGAAGTCCAACTTTAGCCATGTTCACTATTGGACATAAGCCCTCAAGCATTGCCACAAAGATTATATGCCTATGGCATTCCGCCTCTGTACCTACATTTATGTGCTTGAAGTATTAAATAAATAAATTATACAGGGTCCCATTAAAATAGATGGACAAATTTTAACACAGTGCTCAGTACGTCTAACTAAAGATTTCCAAACAAAAAAAAAAACATTGATTAAAGTGATTTTATTTTGACCTAAAATAATAAATTGCCGGCACATTAGTGTATTTTCGTTAGCTGATTATTTTTCTTGTAAGTATCTATGCGTTTTTCTCATATATTTTTTTACTATTGTCCTTATTTTATTGGCCTGAATGATTTCTAAAAGTTTGTCCATCTATTTTAATGGGACCTTATACTATAATAGTCCACGCGGAGCTAGTGGCCGCGCCTTAGGTGGGGACGGGGGTGAGGGCGGCGGGATTGCCTAGTGTTCGCAACCCACGTACAAAGTAATGACAAAGCGCCCCCGCCCCTCCGTCCCACCGCTCACATACCTAAGGCGCGGCCAACTAGTTCCGCGCGGACTATAGTCCTGGTGTGTGGTATTCTGTAAAAATCTTACTGAGAAAACCTAGATGAAGTGAGCTATCATCCATCTGATGCTAGGGACTGACGCTTTTGACAGTTCACTCCATCTAAGTTTCCACGGTGACATTTTTACAGAATAGACCGGTTGGTCAGTAACAGGGTTGTGGAGGTCAGATATACTCAATACTCAATACTTTTATTGCATTCCACATGTAGGTATTCTTAGGTGGTAAACTTATAGTTAGATCATATGGACCCTGTCGGGCACAGCAAAATAAGTGAGGTAGGAGAGAGGAAGCATTTGTTAATTTTATGACATTACATGATAACAAACTACTATATTATAATAATGATGTAGGTATTTTTAGAGATAAACTAATAGCTTCTATATAAAATATAAACAGAATAAATATAAATATTAAGAGATGTAAATAATCCATACTAGTATTATAAATGCGAAAGTGTGTCTGTCTGTCTGTTGGCGCTGCTAGTAATAAATAAATAAAAAAAAGTATCGAGTTCTTCTTAAGTTATGACTTAAGTCTATCACTAAGATATTCGTTTACCGAGTAGTAGCTTTTATAGATAGGCAGTCGCTCCATGTAAAATACTGGTATTCAGCTGCATCCGGTTAGACTGAAAGCCGACTCCAACATAGTTGGGAAAAGGCAGGCAGATGATGAATTTTCTTATTTGTATTATTAATTTTGAATAAAAAAATAGTTTATAGCCAACGCAAACCGAATACCATCATTTCAATGTAAATGGATTCTACATTACAAATACAATCTAAGGAGAGGAATGTGATTACAATACAAAGGAAATAGCCGATGTACATAATTACCACGGGAGTTAATTAGTGGTTCCTAGAATCAATCAGTTATTTAGGTCGGTTCATTTCCTGGAAACCTCTGGTCTTCGCATTTGAAACGGTATTCATGTTATATTTGTCCCAAATTCCTATCGGTATGAATAGCCAATTAATTTTGTTACAATTAATTAATAAATGAACCGATTCAACCATGGATTACGACACTCTGCATCTTCCACTCGCCTTGCATCGAAATATGAAATGAAAGTATTATAATTATAAATTTTTCGGTGTCGTCTGAAAGTAACAGATAACGAATGATAATGAAACAAAAATGAGCACTCACTCGAGTGTAGCGTCTGATAACGGCTTTAGGAATTAAGAAGATAATGTTATCAATGTCATTTCTAGTTAGGGTCCTAACATCGACCCAAACATGTGTGCGGATGAGTCATCTTATTAGAGAGATATTCTGCCATTCCTAGCGTTATCGAATTCGGACCGTTTTTGCCGGCTTCCTGTCGCAACTGAGATTTAGAACCTAATTTAGGTCACAAGTGCAGTTGACGAGTAATATTTTGGGCCTTCTCTCGTGTCAGTACGATCTTTGGGAATAGCTCATCATTACCATCATCATTATCGACACAGACCTCCCAAAGTCCCAAGCATCTCCACATCAATCGTTTGGCAGATTTCTCCGCGATCATGCTTATGTCGTGGTAAAACAGTACCATACATAGTATACATACAGTGCCCTTCAAAAGTTAGTTGACATTTTTCCATTTCAGTTGTGATGCTACATTCCGAAATCCGAATTCCGCGATATGCATTATTTTTATCAGTGTTATCAAATAAATGTTTTGTGTATATGCATTATTTTTATCAGTGTTATCAAATAAATGTTTTGTTGACAATTTGTTCCAATATGGCCTTTGTTTGAGTGCATTTTATCTTTTATGTATCGAAATTGTGCCCGACTGAAATGCCATGCGATTTTGTACCTATAATGATACGTGCAGATATTAAATTTCGCCTTGATTTACCCTGCACATCAACTGCCCTGGTAAGGCCCCAAGAAGCCTGCAGGCTAGTTGCATAAAACACTTACAATGGCAATGCCCTAAATTTTGACATTTTAACAGCATTCATTGCATTACCTACGTCGTTGAGCAGACGGATTTTTAAACCTATGACGCAGTAGATTAGGAAACTCCTTAAAAACCTTCGGATTAGATTGAAAGTGTTACGGTCTTAGGGCACCGGTTATACACTTCTAAAGACCCACGGTCAAGGCAATGGTCCACGTCAATATATTTCAAAAATTACAGCCTTATAACCACGTCGTTAAGATCTATTTTTAAACTATTTTAAAACCGGATAATTTGGTTCGAATACCGTGTTATGGCAACAAATTAACAGGTCTATGATAATGATGCAAGTATGCTGGCGTCATAGGCCATGACCAAAAAGGCTTCAGGTGTGATATAACGTAGAGAACACAACATCACGCGCCTGTATTTTCGAAAGGAATAAGCAGAGGTGTGCAGCATATGTTATAGGAGGGAGAGACCGAAGGGTATCAGCATATTATGGATGGATGGTCATTATTTAGCCACGAGCCCCTTATATCGTCTAGAAATAATATATGTATGTATAATCGCAAGAATGTAAATTTCTCACTTTCGATAAAAACAAAATTATCTTGCACTATTCTTAGAAAGATATTTTTTTATGCATGAAAGGGTATTTCATGATATTCCTATCGCAAAAAACAAATTGTAAAAAGAGCTTGTCGAAAAATAGCTATAAATTTTTAAAGATATCCCGAAGAATTGCTCCGAAAATTAAAAAAAAAATATTCTTATCTCTTAAACTATCAAAAATCGCGGAACATGCAAAGGGTATTTTCAGATACACCTAGCTATGAGGAATGTTTTTTTTTATTGACGTCACTATTTGGACCAGCCTGTATACAGTATAGCCTTATATCGTCGATTCATTGTTTGTTAGGTCTACCAACTTTTCTTTTTCCTCCTAGACCTTTCCATTTTGTGGGTAAAGAACTTTCGAGACAACGTACCTATGTCGCAATGGTAAACTTTCGCAGTAAAGGACTTTCGCAACAACGAACGTCGCGATAGTAAATTTTCGCAGTAACGTACATCGCGGTAATGAACTTCACAACTATGGTTTACACTCATTCCATCGGTCAGGTTTCTTAGTAACCTATGGTACAACTCCCGTTTGACACACATCTGATTCTGTTCTAAAGCAGTCAATCGACATTTGAAACAAAAGACCTTTATCCCTTCACATTATGCAAATAGAAACTTGAGATAAACAAAATACAAACTTAAATACGCTACCCAATTTTAACACCTTTACATACAATTTGTTTAGGTTTCGAACTTTTGTAGCCGCAAAAATAAAGTTGTCGAAGGTCCGTATCGTAAATTTTGTTTGGAAATCGACAGTAAGTGGCTAAATGATTTATATTCTGTTTGTGGAGGCTTTGTTAGGGACTTTGGACAAGGGCACTTTAATGTGCGTTCGCGATTCAGTTGCCATACATGTAAACAAAATATGAGTTTTTGAAAAAATAACTTTAATTCCTACACAATAAAGTTCAGTTTACGCTTCAACTTCAAACATTTTTGTAACTTTTTCAATAGTGCTGGTCACTCTGAAATCAACATAGTTCCCACTAAAATAAAGTTGATATTTGTTTAACTTGAAATAATATCAATTGGAAACAAATTTGAATAGACCTTACATTATATCCACGTATATGTATGTAAAGCTTTAAGAGAAGTCCCACTAGCCTCATAAATCAGTGTTTGTTTGGTTGTTACTCAATCACTACGTAACTGCTTGACAGTTATTGATTAATTTTGGCACGAGATGTTATATTGTTAAAAATTTCAAAACTTGAAATAAAATTGTTTCACGTTCATTCTATTTTTTTTAAATATATTCAGCGGTTTCACTGCGAAGTGAACTAGCCTTCCATTGATCGCTACATTTACAATGATGAAATCCTAAATAAAATGAAAGATATTTCAGCATCTGTATCTTCTTAACTACGTACCCAAAGTGTGCCACAAGAAGACCTTTTAATACTTCTAAGGCTTCGCTGTCCATCCGTCCATCCGTCCGTCCGACTGTCACAGGGCTGTATCTTTTAAACCGTAATGGCTACAATTGACATTTTTTTTAAACGTTGTCCCACACTAGGAATTACTCCTGTATCGTGGATGCGTTTACAAACATTTGAATTCACATACACAAACAGCCAGACCCGGAACAACTACCTGTAGGCAATACAAATATTTGTACCGTGCGGGAATCGAACCCGCGACACGCAGCGCAGCAGTCGATCGCTCAGCCACTGCGCCCCACATAGTATGTACTACTAGGCCGCTATAGCTCAACTGTCACTAATGAGACACAATCACTTTTTCTATTGTTACCGATCTTTAGGAGATATCGCGACAGTTGAGCGGATAACAACAGATAATATAATAAAATGATATTAAAAAATTATGGGTACATACAAGAAACATGATTTTTTGTGTTTTTTTTCTAAGTTAAAATAAATAAATGTAGTGTTCAATTATATTGTACGCTGGTACGGAACCCTTCCTGAGCGAGTCAGACTGCCACTTGACGTTTTTAAATTTTTCTTTCCCAGACTGTCACAATAAATAAAGTAAAGCCGACAAAAATAATAAGTGCACACGTTTAAAATAAATTTAAACCCAATGCCAAAGTAATAATAGGTCATATCACTATGACATGTGTGACTTATGCCACCAATTGTAGTAAAACAAAAAAGTAAATTGAACCAATTCACACGGCCATCTTGTATTTGATTGTTTTTTTCAGCAATTTATGAACTGACGTAATGTTTATTGTTGCCAGTTAAAAATATGGGACAGGTTTATTTTAATTTGTGTTATAAATGTAATTAGGTTCAGGGGTCAGAACAGTTGAAAGTGCGACTACGAGCTGAGCAGGTCCTGGGTTCGATCCCCAAGTCCTGCAGTCCTGCTTTTTCTGCTCGGAATTTCTTAGTACTGAGAAGCCCGGTTGATAGGCTCGCCCCCTACGAGGAATATACACACACAGAGCATAGCATGCCTCTCATTGTAGACTGATTAATTATGATTATTTAAAAAGTATCTTTGGTATTTATCAGGACCCTGGGGTCCCGTACCTTTGGCAGGCGTACCAAGGCCCGAAGCCAACTCGCAGAGGCCCGTTGGACACTCTTAATGAAATGAGGAGGACACTCTTATTAACTCTATTATTATAGGTATCTGGCGAAAAGTGGCTGTAGGTACTAAACACCTCTCTACCTTCCTGTTGGACTGCAGTTGTGATTATTATTTTGTTAGGGTAAAAGGAGGACACCAAAGGAAAAGCCGCTCTAAGGATCTCAATAATACGTTTATCCTTTTACTTATACATATATTGGAAGATTTGGAATGTGTGTTTACTAATATTACGTGAGATGTGTGACACACAAGGCTAAAAGATTAGTACAGTCACTGTGAGAAAGGATTTCGGTCTTGCAAGTTGTAGGAGCGGGCTCGGGGGTTGAAATAGGATCGATTTGTTTTTGCTATACACCAACATTATTTTACCTATATTGTACGAGTATAATAATGTCATTTATCTGCTGTTATCTTAGTTGGCTGTTATCTTAGCCCTGGCTTCCCGTGGCCGTAACGACTGCCAAAGATCTACGATTGACAGCCGGGACCAACGGCTTAACGTGCTTTTTGAGCCACAGAGGGATTTTGATATGTAAAGATGGTCACCCATCCACGGACCAACCGCGGCAAGCGTAGCTCAACCTAATCGATTGATACGCGCGGCTGTTAGCCACAAGCCCCTCTAATAAAATAAAATACTCATCTGTTGGGGATAGTAAATTATTACATCCACTCGGCTAACATAATATACAGATGAAGCCGGCTATAATTCTAGCGGCCATAAACCACCGAAGGAAGTTTAATGGTTTTACTAACAAAAACAAAATTGGAAGCAATTTATAAATCGTAAAGACGAAAAGGCAAAGAATAAGTTAATAAATAGTGCAGACACAACAGTTCAAACGAGCTAATCCAAATAGCATAATTAACCTATAACTATTAAACCATGCAGGCCCAGTGCGGGTTGGTAGATGTCACATGTCTTCGAATTTTTGGTTCTAGGACATGCCGGTTTCATCACGATGTTTTCCTTCACCGTTTTAGAGAGCAGCAGCGATGAAATTACATGTACAAAGTGAGGCTGCCTTTCCACCAGAGATGCGCGAGGATGCGTAGCGAGGGATGTGTGTAAAACTAACATACAAAACTAACATACATATAACATACAAATAAAAAACAAATAGACAATTAGGCGTCGAAGTACTCGTACGCATCGCAGGCATCCGGAAACGTGCCCAGAAGACTGACAGCATTGCCACGTTGAATGACAATGCTAATTCTTTGGCCAAAGAACGACCCGGACCAGGTCACGTGAAGTGTCGACCGCCGTTGATAAATTTTCTTAAAAAGGAGACGCGCACTCGGGCCCCATGACCCGAACGTTTCGACCCCAAACGCTTCAAAGCTGTAGTATTTTGTTTTTTTTTTTGGAATTGTCTTCTCGCAGCTCAACCTATGAGGTTGTCGTCTGCTTAAACGGACTTGCCTGTGGGTGCCTCAACTTAAAAACTTAAAAGCTAAGCTACACGCAAGGGCACCCTCTGTGGGGTACGGACTTCGGCTTAGGGCGTCGCTGGGAGAGGGCAGCAAGGGGCAGGCTGGTTCGGAATTATTTAGGGACGAATGCTCAGCGGCGCGGGCTGGCTCGAGCAAGGGTCGCGGCGGACATTGAATGTGGCGTCGCGACGGACGCGAGGACAGAAAGACGGAAGTCGGGACTTGTAGTTCCTGAGAGTACTGGTGGCCTTACTACTCTCCCGGAGGAGGCCATCCTCCAGGAGAGTCGTAGTAATAGTAATAGCTGTTTATTTTATACTTACAAGACGTGTCGCTTCTGCAAATATTCTTTGAACTCCTTGCGTGAGACGACCCATTTCTTACAAATGTTTCAGATAACATTGCTAATGGGTTTGGTGTTCCATACCTATTTTATGGTTCTAAAACTTTTAAGTTTAATTTTTTACGATTATTGAGGTTTTAGTTGATAAACAATTAGCTGTATCGGTATATTGACCTTTTGGTAATAATGGCTAATTTTCCGTATCTTTTGTTCCAGATTACCAATTCTGCTGCTATTCTGCGGGACGGTGGGCTTAGGTCTAGCGTATTCCGGACCTGACCTACCGCCGGGTCCATACTGTGGTATTACAGGACAATGCTGCAGAGATAGGCAGGATGCCTGCTCACATAGAATTCTAGGTAGGTTCACATCAGACAAATCCACGGTCCGGGCCGTTATTGAGAAATCCCTGAACTGAGAACCCTAATGGTGAGCAATAGCGCTTGCGTCACTAAGATCAATTAGGCAGTCACCTAATGTTTAACTTTCTTTTTCAGATAGCAAATGTTACTGTGACGAGTTCTGCAACAGGACATTAGGGCATGACGACTGCTGTCCGGACTACCCTCAGGTTTGCCTGGGGGCGGCACCTGACATTTCTTTACCTAACATAGAGGTCTGCAAATATAGGGGGCAGTATTACGGCCCTGGTGAAACCGTTACTCAAGATTGTCATAATTGGTGAGTGATTTTTGTCTCTAAAATACCGTAAGTGAACTAGATAGAAATAAGAAAATATGTTTTGCTCGAAAAGTGGATCTATTTTACAAATCCTATGTTGTAATATCGGAAAGAACTTTGGTGAGGATTTCTGGATACTTATCTTTGCTAGCAGATTTTTTTGTAAAGTTTTTGTTGGGAATTTTTAAAACAAACATTTTAGATCATAAATCTTTTACAACTATTGAGTAAGTATATTTAAAACCATAGCATAAAGATATTCCACAATAGACACTTAAACATGTAATAAACAAACAAAAACAATTAATTTGAAATGGTTCACCTATAAGTTACACAAATAAATTTATTTTGTCGCTACATTACGTTTGCAAATCTCCCACTACGCTCTAATAAAACTGTCGCACAATGTAAACAAAAATATCTTATGTTTACGAAACATTGCCACATGAGAATTCTTCGTGAAATAATGAGGTTTTCGACCCAGTTCCCTCTTGAAGCTCATGGATTAATCATAATCTAATTTGAAACCTCCTTTATTTAATGGCGCCCTGGTAATTTTTGACACTTTTATATTGTCAACAGGCAATTTATTGTTGAAAAGCAGGTGTTGCCAGCTTATATTAATTTAATAGAGGTTATTTATAATTTTGAAAACGGAACTAGCACCTTTAAACCTGTTTGTATTTTTTGAATGGACGTCTAGAACAATAAAATGGCGCAGATCAAACTATATGTATAGGCTTTATATCTACTATTCACGTAACACACTATCAATCTCAATCTAAATAATTTTGAAGGATATTGCTAATCCATTGCTTCATATGTTCAAAAAATGTGTCAGCTCAACAACGTAAATAACGCAATGAATGTTGTTGAACTGTCAAAATTAAACCCATTGTTACTGATATTGTGTTAGGCAATTACCCCGCAGGACACAGGCCTTCTTCTTGCGAGAGGGAGCGGGCACACAGGCCCAACGCGGCTAGGGTTAGCCAATTTGAAAAAAAATTGAATTAATTTTTCTTTTATTTTGGGCTTTTCCAGAAAAAGTTCATTTTACTTTTTAATAAACAAAATTCATGAAGTACTTACCTAATTATTTAAAAAAAAACAGAGTCGAAAATTCCGGACAAATTAAGGCTCCTACAAACAGACGCGACACGCAATAAAATCGCGCGCGACACAAAGGCACCGCAAGTCGCGCAACACAAAGGCAACACAAAGGCACCGCAAGTCGCGCAACAGCCTTTGTGACGCGCGCGATTCGCGTCGCGCGTCGCGCCTGTTTGCAGGAACCTTTACTGAAATGACGATATTCAACGTTATTTTTTACTAGTTTTAGCCCGCGACTTAATCGGCATGAAATTTCTTGTTTTAACTTATAATACATAATATACACATAGATATCCTATGAATGAGCGCGTCGCCTCTTAGCTCTGCGTTCCACCGAGTCAAGCGCGGCAAGTTGGTATTTCGCTGAGCCATCCCAAAGGTGGCTGCAATACTCCATGCAGGATCGGACTTGCGCTTTGTAAAGGGTTAAAAGCTGTCCAGGCGTAAAGTATCGCCTCACCCTATTTAGGTAATGATTACACTGTAACAGTCCCCCTATTTAAATTTGGCGGAAGTTTTCCATTTCATGCTGTATAAATTATAGGTAGATTGATACTTCGTAAGTAGACTTGACTATGAGACGACCAAATCAGATGTCGAGATCGAAAGCACAAGTGAATTGGTAACAATTGTTTGGTAATACAAACAGATTCAGAGTTCAGGGCCAAAGGCCAATGCTATAAAGAGTATTTATAAGTGATTCAAGGTCGAGAGGATTTGCATAATCTATCAAGAGAATAATCCATGTACGTATTTCAACACGCCTATTCCACTAAATGGTAATCAGAAATGTAATGAAATTATTTATTCTGTAATTAAGATATCCGAATCAATTTGACACGTTAAGGCTCCTACAAACAGGCGCGACACGCGATATAATCGCGCGCGCGTTACCTGACTGGATATAAACCTCCATGAGTTCGAATCTGGATGAGGCTGGCACAGGAGCGAGCGTGGGGATTGGAACAAGAAAAGAGAGCTCTATGAACAGCATTGGGCGATGTCGGGCTGTGAATGATGACGGTGATGAATTAATTTGAAGCACAAAGAACTGGACATAAAGAAAAAGAAGAAGAAAATTGTGTTTATTTGGCAAAAAAAAACCTTAAAAAAAACAAAATAAATTCAAAAAAAACTCACACATGTTCGCGTACGCCCTAAATGCGTACTGCCAAAGACCTCTGCAGCTGTTGCCCTCTTAGTAGTTATGTCATGATCTGCATTTGCACCTTTGTGGATAGTCTCTTTCTGCAAATGTTCCTTAACCCTAGATCACTAACCTTAAATCGGAGTAACACTATCACTAACCATTCGATTCACAGACTACGCAATGAAACGCAAATATTTTCAAAATCGTTGTTATTTATTTTATAAAACAAACAAAAACTTAAAGTCCTTTCTTTAAGGAATCAAACAAAACAATGAAAAATAAACAATATTAATTGTTACAACTATTACAAATAGGAACTGTGTGCTCTCCGCAAATGGCCTTTTTGCAGTATGTACAACAATATTTTGTCATACGCCTTTTTTTTGCTGGGCAAAATCCACATATTTTTCTTGTTTTATGTAGCTCTTGTACACAGCTTTCTTGTGGCACGTCAATGTTGAGAATATCTCCACTACTCTTTTTCACGTCACGGTGCAAAGTCAACGTATTGTAGCGCTCGAGTAGAGTGTTTGTATTTAGACTTCTTGATGTCAATCTCCGTGTTATTTCTTTGGGTCTGTTATTTCTTTGGCTACACCTGCAGGTCCAGTGACTACCTACGTGAAACACATTACGAGAAGATGTTCTTGCTCGTGGATTGCGAGGCCTAGTAGACCATTTATAACCGCTCTTTCCATAAAGGTGATTTTTATTGGAACGGATCACAAATGATGACTCAGGCTCCTGCGGCTCCTGCTGATACTGGATGGACTCAGGCCCCAACTGACCTGCATCGGATGTATTATCATCTGAATCTATTACAAATCTTCGCTTACGTGAGGGCCTGCTGACGAAAATCTCCTCATCAGATGAAACGAACCTTCTTCCTCACTTTCATCAGTTCCTACCATAGTAGTAGCATCTGCTACCATATTATCTTCGTTTTCGGATTCCGATAGTTCCTCTGCTTCTCTCCCGAATGCGCTCCTCATCTCCTCTCAAATCCATATAAAAATAAAATTGAAAATCAAAACAATATCGTAAATGGTCCAAAAATATTCATAAAGTCTGCAAAATAAATTTTCCCTTTACTTTTATTCCACAAAATAATAGTACACTATTCCTATTTTACAATTAATAGGTAAAAACCGAGTAGCGTAAAATATAATAAAAGTAATCTTGAAAATAGAAAAATATTATAACTTAAAATAATGTTACACAGTCACTAACCTTTCGTCTGTCAGACGACGCGACGGCTGTATGTCCTGTTCCAAAGCGCGTGCGACCGCCACGAGTGCACACGGGTCACTAACAGGACCAATCAGGAAGGTACTGAGCGGGGGAGGGAGTGCGGGTGCCGCGAACCTACCGAACTATGAAATGCGGGGGTATGCGTAGTCTGAGAGACGAATGGTTAGTGATCTAGGGTTAAGATACACAATCTTAAGAAAAAATGTTAAAAAGAACTGTGATCCCCTGCTTGAAAAAAAAATTGCCCATGTTAAAGTAAAGGTTCCAAACCAAATCTTTAACGGTTTTATTACAAATAAAAGTTTTTGAGCCACCGGACAAACAGCCAGACGTCGGCGTCCGGTGCCTTAATAGG
Organism: Luperina testacea; assembly: GCA_927399505.1. Taxonomy (NCBI): domain Eukaryota; kingdom Metazoa; phylum Arthropoda; class Insecta; order Lepidoptera; family Noctuidae; genus Luperina; species Luperina testacea. The sequence goes on along the minus strand of OV656777.1, from coordinate 4,033,572 downwards.
TCCGTTTTCAGTATAGGTACAAAACTCTAAAACCTGGAATGTTTTTAAGTCCCGTAAAATAAACCTGCTCTTATACCTGAGCAATCGTCTAAACACTTTGAAAACATCAAAATCCGAACCGCTTTGAAGTCGTAGCGAACTGGATTATATCGCGTGAAACCACAAGTTATTTTCATAAACCACAATGCAATTATGACAGTTTAGTAACCGTGTAACTGCATTCGTGCTAATGACTATTTATATTTAGACATGACCCAGGTGGTACATCGCTGGCAAGCCGCCATACGCATAGGTGTGAGTGGGGATCGTAAAAAGTATCGATACTTCAGAAGTATCGAACTGTGCGATCCTTATTGCATTTTTGTTAATGCGGCTTTTCAATCTAATTGGACCAGAGACTAGTGAGGATAATGAAGACACCTTGAGGAAACCGAGAGACTTTAAAGAAAGAAATAAAGAAAGCAAAATTGTTTATTATGCACAAATAAGACGCACATAAACAAACATTCAGAAATATAACGGTCAATGCTCGTTGCTTCTCTCTATGAGAAGAAGTTATAACCCTGCCATGAGAAAGATTTTCGCCGAGTGTAGCCATGTGATCACAATTTTATTAAAACAGACGAAAATGGTGAAGACATTATATCGTGAGGAAGCCGACCATATACTAGGACCGAAAATTCAAAGATATGCGACGTTCACTGGACCCACGTGGTGATTGGAGAATTACAGCCCACTTCCTCTCACGGTCCCAGCAGAGGAAACATTGCAGGCTGATGATTATACATGTGCACTCAATACACGTGATGAATTACAGCCCACTCCCTCTCACAGAGAGGAAGCCTGAATTCCAGCAGTGTAAACATATACCATATACCTAACTAGAGGCCCTATCACAATTAACCAGTCGATAAAGAATGACATTCTTTCGTTCAGCTCTTGGATACTGAAGATGCTCGCGATGACCTTGTATCAAAAAGGTACATTGGCCTCTGTCAAGTTTATGAGGGAATCACCGCGAAATATCGCCTTATCTACCGACTGACGTGATAACCCGTATCTCTCTATATCTCTATGGATGCACTGTTGAGCAATCAATAAACAAGATTAATAAATCATTCTCTTTTACGATAAAATTATTTGCCATGTCATTGTGTACATTACCTATAAATAAATAAAGCCTTTATTTAATGATATTCTAAAAATATTTACAATCTATCTATAAATACGAATAAATCTAATAATACAGCTGAAGGGTTTGTCACGCTAATCTCTGGAATTATCCGTAGGAAAAAATCGTTTGAAAAAATTATTTTGCATTTGATAGCCCAATTATTGAGGAAGTCCATAAGCTATAACATCACGCTAAGACACTTAGGAGCCTAGCGAAAAGAAAAAACTCGCGCCGGGGAAGTTTAGGGGAACAAGAAATTTCACGCGGACGAAGTCGCGGGGAAAAGCTAGCAAAGAATCAAATTATTCAGAAAGGAATCACGTTCGACAGTAAACAATTTTCTCAAACGAAATGAAAACAAGATAATGCATAGGTACTCAAGCTCAAAAGACAAAGATTTAAATAAGATAGTGCCGTAAAAACAAAAGAATTGGTACCAAGTAGTGACGTCAATGAGCGTCTGGCCATACCTCATATAAACGCAACATCAATAATATAATCGAACCAGATTGTTAAAAATTGTGTCAATGTTGTTTCAATTCATCAGATTCAGACTGTAATGGATATGTGAACGATAGAAAGAAGAAATAGGTCAAATGAATTATCGAAGTTTTGAATTTAATATTTTTTTCATTGTGTCTCATTATCTATATAGGGTTATTGGAAAAACACCAACAACCTCTTAAGAGGTCATTGTACTCATCATTATGAACAACTTTTACTATGGGGCCAAACCTGAAATCGCGAAAAACATCAGCTGTTCCCTACATTTTGACGACGTACACGGATATCGAAAGTCCTGACTGGCGGATAATTATCAACGTACAGCCTAAACCGCTGGTCCTAGAGACATGAAATTTGGAGGGTGTGTTCTTTGTGAAAAGTAGGTATCCACTAAGAAAAGGTTTTTCGAAATTCCATCCCTAAGAGGGTGAAATTTCACGCGGGCGAAGTCACTAGCAGAAGCTACATAAAATACTGGCTTCTTTTTCAGTCCACGCCTTCGTCCGCGTAACATTTATTGTTTCCCCGTACCATCCTCCTGTGCTTTTACTTAGTTTTCGCTTGGCGTTCTTTTTTGCTTTTTTTTAGCTCGGCTCCTAAGAGTCCCAGCTTGATGTTAAATAGCCTTACCTTCCCCAGTAATTGGACTATCAAATGCAAAAATATTTTTTCAAATCTGACTGGTAGTTCCAGAGATTTAGCGCCTTCAAATGAACAAACAAACTCTGCAGCTTTATTGGATATTGATGGCAGCTATATAAACCCTCTTATTAATAAACGTATTATATCAGATGAATAGTCACACACCGATTTCTCTCTTTCAGTCGTCATTAATATGACATTTGAAAGAAGAAGACAAAGCGTTGTGTAACTATACAGACGCTATATACAACGTTTATTAGTAAGCTATCTATGTACTAGAACAAGCAAAACCCGGTGAGTTGTTGAAGGATAGAGAAGAGACATCATATTTCTACCCTGATCACAACTTATTTGGGGTCAGTATAGCATGTCTTTTTCCTCCATTCAACTATATTGGCAATCATTTCAGAAGTCCCCCCCCCCTTTCTAGCTAGATCATAGGTTCTCAATCTTTTTTGCCCACCGCCCACTTTGAGAATATACTTTTTTCTAGAGCCCACCTTTTTTTTTTACTTACCATCTGTCGTGAATCTGTAACAACTGCTGTCTCGATTATAGCTAGTGTTGTATACAATCAAGTATTTTCTAACTGAACAGACAGCTGTGCTGCTGGAGAGTTTGTTGCGCCACTTCTTCTCCCCAGAGAAAGCACTAGGAAGTGGTGAAGGGCGGGCGTTTTGGGGGACTGTCTTTTGTAATTTTGACGTTCGGAAAGTGCTGATTCTCAGCCTAGTTTGAATAAATTACTTTTGATTTTGATTTAAACGTGTAATATTATATAGTCGTAAGATAGGATATATTATAGTTTGGTTTGGGTCTACTACTGCCCCTTGAAAATCTCAAACGCCGACGAGGGGGCGTCATGGCCCACTTCGGGAACCAATGAGCTAGACTTTTGTCCCAACAGGAGAAAGTTATGGATTTAAAAAGAAATATGGCATGTACTAAACTAATGGGTGTGCCACCTGTTAAATATCTGCCAAATACAACTGCAGAACATCAGGTTATGTTTGTCCAGGAGGTGCCTGAAGTCTAATTGAATTACGCCCGTCACTCACACACAAACATAAGCACTTGAGCAGTCTCATATCCCTGTAATTTGAAGCAGAACACGGTGAAGCTGTTTGCCGCAGGAATAGAAAAAGATTTTATAAGTCGATATGTTTTGTTGTATAAACGAACAAATCTATACTTTTTAATTCTTCCTAGTCATTCCTTAACTTACCTAGTCAACATGACATTTGACTTGGATAAGAATATATTGATTTTAATATTGATTTTAAAATGTGCTCCCCGTTGCTATGGAAAGAATAAATCTTTTTGTCCTCGTAGAAACGCGAGTCTACGGGTCGCCCCGAGTTCGGGCAGAAGAGATGTCGAGTTGCATAGAAAAAACTTTGTCTATTCTTGGTAGAATATTTGATACAAAGAAAGAATATACTAGGAAGTGTTAAAGGTGTTTTGTGGGACTCTCATAGGTAATTTTGTCGTTCGAAAAGTTCTGATTTTCAGCCTAATAATTTGAATAAATTACTTTTTCATTTTGATTTTGAATACCTACAGACAGAATCGGTCACGAGCTGAGTGATTAAGCGGAAGGATGACTACTTCGCAGCTTTACTTCGAAGCTAGATATACTTGTTTCAAAACTAAACGTGTTTTCAATTGGCTTGTGTTTGTATTGGCAGCCTCGGGGAATCCTGAGTCAGTGCGAGTAACCAAGGCATTCATGCATAAATAAAGGGGTTAAATCAACATAAATACATGCGATATTACAAAACACACATGATATAATATTATGCCAACTGTAGCTTTATTAAGATCTGTGGCAATGCGGGTTGCGGTATGAAGCTTCATTTTCGTGGCAAAGTTGCGCAAAGTGGTTGAAGTTTGTTGTTGGTTCCCATTTGTTCTGCACTAAAGCATCCAACACAAATATAGGATTAAACTCACCTCTCAGTAGGCTCAGCCGAGAGATGAATTCTTATATAAAATCCACTCCAGATGTTGACATATACCATGACTCCTTAAAAAACTTTAAAACCTAAATTTTAAGGCCCCAAAGCACGCAACCCACACAATCTAAAGATTTGTTGCAATTAGTATATAGGTTTTTCTTGCAACCTCTGTATCCTATAACTTATATCATTTTATATTACTGTTTACATAGTTAGTTTTTAGTTAGATTTTCACTTAATTTTTATTCATTTCGTTTTTACCTTAGATAATCACTGTATTTGAGAATGTTGGTTCACCTGTTATTGGCAACTGTATAAGCACATAACTGTTACCTACTGTTATTTGATATTTTGTATACAGAAGCTGTTGGTGTACCTTTATAAATAAATAAATAAGTGGTTGCAGCAATATGTTTGCGTGTTGCTGGCAACATGCATCAAGCTGCAAAAGGCTTGGACTAGTAGTGGATTGATGCACGTCACGATTGCTCACAACCTTTTCAAGAGTGCTACAAAGATCTTTAAATATATAAGCCAGTCAGCAACGTGGTGGCGGAGCTGACTGCCGAGGATGCTCCAGACGTACGTAATGCTACAAGGTTCTTTTGGCGCCTGGATAACATTTACAGGGGGGCGTTGTTGGTAAACATTTGTGAAATTGTCCAAACCCATTGCTACTGGGCTTGATACTTTCACTAAATACAAAAGCATGGATACAGTTTTATTTACTGTTAGTGTGAGCGTCGAAATGATAACGATGACGTATGATATATAATCCATTTCCTTTATTATCTAGCGAAGAAAGTATCATTGTGAAATTCTTGGATAATATATGACAGACACTGTACGATGTTACTCACAGTCGCAGCTAGAACACATATTTTGGACGTGTGTCATAGTGCCAAACTACACCTTTAACAAACACTGGATTGCATCATTACAAAAAAGGTGCATATTTTTCAAATTCGTCATTTTTCAAAGTGTTCTCGGCAGATTACTATTATTTACGTTTGCCTGCTCATTAGAACACAGTTTCTTTTAGTTTTTTGGTACTGTTAGTAATTGTGGAGAACTGCTTGGTCAGGTTTTTCCTTATGTCAGCTTGTTGTTCTTAAAGGCACCTACAAACAGGCGCGACACGCGATAGAATCGCACGCGACACACAAGGCACCGCTCGTTGCGCGACTTGCGGTGCCTTTGTGTCGCGTGTCGTGTCGCGCCTGTTTCAAGGAGCCGTAAATCGTAATGTTGGGGACTTAGAGGGCATTTTCGTTGTCTGTAGCGCTTTGAGCGCGTGTCTCCTGACTTCGATTTCTGGGTCGGGTACCTAAAGTTTTTTCGGTTTTCCCTTAGAAACTTCACAGTGGTAGTCTGGTTTTTGGATTTTTGCTCGGTCAAGATGCAATAGGCCTGCCCCTTGTCACCCCTTCCGGGTAATCCTACTTACTATACCTGATGTTATAAATTCGAAAGGGTATAGCGTCCTTCCATAGGCAAACTGTCCCTGATAGGAACCTATATCGTAATAACCTATGTTATATTGTAGAGGGTACTAATAGCAGTTCATCGAGTAGATATTAGCTCTATATCTGAGTTAATTGAGGAGCTATTTGAAAAAAGTGTCCGGAGACGACTTTTTTTCAAAATGATATACATATCTCTGTTGATTTTAAAGCTAGAAAAAAAAAACGAATTCCAGTGTTTATGGTACACTTTACAGTTTATTTTATATTTTGTGAGGATGGATGGATGGATGTTTGTTCCTCATTCACACAAAAACTATTGAACGGATTTGGATGAAATTTCGCACACAGATAGTTTATAACCAGGATTAATACTTAAGATACTTTTTATTCCGATATTCCCATGGGATCGAAACTTATGCGGGCGAAACCGCGGGGCGCAGCTAGTAGAGATATTTATTATATGCGCGTGATATAGCCAGGTAGGTTGTCATTTTAGTTGAGCTCAAATTATAAAATAAATACAGTCCCGCGAGCTAACAATTAAAAGTAGGCAATGACATTCAACGGACTGCCAATATAATAATTATTGCATTGGCACCGGTTAAAGTCACGTGTGCCTATTAGTATATAGTTGTGTTTATTTATAATTAAATGCCTAGTTAAAATTGTAAGAATAAGAATATATTTATTTGCTTTAAAACACGGTACTTTTTTTTTTGAGGTTGGGAAATCATCAAATGATCCCCTTCCGCTCGGAGCGGAAGGGAGTGTCAGACTCTTACTCACTAAAACCCACCCGTGTTCCTTCCTTAGCCCTTTATGTTCCGAGCCAGCGGTAACCCTTTCGGAGAATCCTAAATAAGGTCTTATTAAATCTCAGTATCATAAATATATCTTATATTTAACTGTTACTTTTCATCACAAAAATCTTACAGTATAAAAACAGTTACCAATAAGCCATTAGTGTAGTTTGGATTTAAGAGCGTTTACGCCGTACGGCATTTCATACAAACTTTCAAGCCCTTGTTTTTCGAAATGAATGAACTGATTTAAATGAAACTTCATACGCATAAGAAAGGTCTAAAAAGTTACTTATGAACATTTTCGAAATGTCTTATTTAAAAAAAGATAACTAGAAATCTGTTTCTATGGAAAATTTAAAATCTGTCTAATTTGGCTCAAACACTATTTATCGAAAATGTTCTTAAGTAACTTTTTAGACCATTGTATCCTGCTTATGCTTATGAAGTTTCATTAAAATCGGTTCCTTCATTTCGAAAAACAAGTGCTTGCAAATTTATATGAAATGCCGTACGGCGTAAACGCTCTTAAAATGTTTTAGAGGGAGTTCTTTTTCTTCTTCCATTCTCCCGTGTCAACCGTGACCGTGACGCTATTATTCACTCCCTTCTCTTTCATTCATTCTTTACACAATCCATGCATATTTTCTTAGGCCTGTCTCTGCCTCTCCATCCTAACGGTCAACAAGCTGATAAGTAAAGAAAATTGTTTATTCTGTGAATAGGATATTAGAGTTACTTTTACATGTCATATTATATAAAAAAAAACCGGATGAGGTCGGCGTTTTCTATCTGACTACTTGAGAAGAAAGGCTGAAACAATCTCAGAGGTCACAGTTTCTTTTAAAGTCCGATACATAATCTTGGTCAGATCATTTGAAGACCATGTAGATTGATGTCTGAAATCAATGATATTACGTCATTGTCTGAAATGGTATTTTGAGGACAGTGCCACACAGATTTGAGTGGACTAATTCAGTCAGTCATTTGTCTATAATCGTGTAGCTCAACTCAGAACTTGAGGTGTACCTACCTACAAATTCTTTAACACAATACAGATGATTCCATGTGCGAAATGAAAAGGTTGTCGACATTTATAAGATATTCCATACACGCATGCATTTCTGTTTGCTTCATGTGTTTTATCTTTACAAACTGACATAAAACCTCAAATGTATGTTCGTTTAATTCGGTTTAAATCCAACGTGAACGAACTTAACATTCTATTACGCGATTTCGTTCGCTTGACATTAATACATTTTGATTTTCTTTGTTTCATAAATAAAAGTAGCCTAAGTTAATCCTTATAGCATCAGTTATCTGACATTGAAAGTCTTGTCAAAATCATCGATCGACGTTGATCGAGTATACGAGTATGTGGTAATACTCCTACACCACTTTTTGTTATTCTTAGCTTTCGTACAGATGCCAGCACATCAAGCTACTACAATCTGTCAAAGGACATGTTAGGTTTTTGTATGGAGGCTGGGCTTTTATTCGAAGCTGCTGTGAACAGAGAAGAGATCATATTTTTATGAAAGTACATAAATTAAGGAGACTTTGTATATTTTTTTTTATTTTTTTTAAAGCACCCTTTCCTTATTTATTATACATTTTAATGATCATTATTTAAAAAATAAATTGCAACCCACAGTAATTATTGACTTTGGCAACACTTTTCGGTTGGATGTCATTATTGTCATTGTGAAGTGTGAATGTCAATTAAGTGTCAAATTCAATTCAATTTTGACCTGGAGAAGAAGGAGAAGACCTGTGTACTGACAGCTGACAAGTATGACAACCTTACTGGCACAGGTAATATTTTCATAGATTCCATTAGGAGGCAAAGGAATTAATGCCATACATAAATCATGGAGTTGGTTTTATTTTAAGCCATCTAATATTATTTTAGAATATTTTAAATGACAATAAAGTGTATAATTTGCTTTAAAAAATGATATTTAACCATTTTTTCTTTGTTTCAATGTGCAAAATAATTTTATGACACCAAAAATATCTGTATTTAAAGTATGTATTTATTCAATAATGGTGCTTTTAATATTTTTTCTGTTTTTGTCAGGCCATCCTGAATAAGTTTTCCTATCAGAAAAACCATACATGACAGCTGTTCAAAAAAATTATTATTTTAAGCCCATTTCCTAACATGTCCTTTCTTTAATAGATTTTCAACTTCATCGCTAAAGCATAAAGTTCAAGGTTGATTAGGAAAATTTGACAGTTTCGGGTAGCTTGATGTGCTGGCATCTGTACATACCAACCAGCTTAAGCCGATTTTAAATAAATTAATTTAATTTTGAGGTTAACAGAGTTCGAATATCCTTAGACAAGCTAACTTAACAAAATGCATAGGTATTACGTGTTTTTTTTTAAAGTGAAACGATTATAAAATCGAGTTTGAACGATATTATTCTTGAGATGTCCTTGAGACATGTTTGTGTACCTATTACATAAATCAACTGGAAATACATTATTATAGTTCTATATCCGTCTCTTTTTGTCTGGTATAATATATGAAGACAGCCTTCGTTGTCTTACCATTCCAAATTACACTTTCAAATTAAGTAAAGTCACATGAGACGTTTGATTTCAGCTTTATGGCAACAAATCTATAGACAGATAGAATATTCTTTATTACGTAGGTACATCATAAAAATTACAGATATATAAATGCAGAAATCAATCGTCATCATCCAAGAAGATTAACAAAAAACTTTGATGCTCAAAGTTGACAAAAATCTACAAAGAAACTATTTAAAAAAAGAATCCTCCAGACCGTATTTCGGCCACGACGGCCAATCTCAACGGAGACTAGACTTCGGCGCGGGAGATGTTATAGTGCACAAGTGTGTGCACAGACACAGGTGCACTCCCTCTTCCCTCACTCTCATAGTCCGATGGGACGGCAATCTGACACGACCGGAGATAGATCAGGCGCAGGACCAACGGCTTAACGTGCTTTCCGAGGCACGCGGGTATCACACCGCCAACTTCCAGACTCCAGGCTGTTACTAAGAAATTCCTAATGGAAAAACTCATTAACACTTTGCACGACCCCGAATCGTACCCTGGACCCCACGCTTGCGACTCGGAGACCAACGAGGTAGTAAAGAAACTATTAGACACAGTATGACACTCAAAAGTACTATTTATGAAAGCTAAACTATCAAGGATCTCGTGGCGCGTGATCAAAATAGACCGCTGCAGACACAATTTATCCAAGTTGAAGATAACAGACCCATCCAACGCCCAGTGCAAGTGCTTTACTGATCAGACCATGCCCCACATACTGGAGTGCCCTAAGTGCCCGTTCTCCTGTACTTTTTTTTTTTGAGGATTTGAAATCATCAAATGACTCCTCCCGCTCTGGGTGCAGCGGAAGGGAGTGTCAGACTCTTACTGACTAAAACCAAACCCGTGTTTCTTCCTTAGCCCTTTATGTTCCGAGCCAGCGGTAACCCTTTCGGACAGTCCGGCTGACCCGGCAGGCTTCGGCCCTTGGATGACCTAAAAAAATGCCACTGATGCCGCCATCAACGCGGCTACCCACTGGGCTCAAACTATATAAAAAAAACCGGTTAAGTGCGAGTCGGACCGTGCACCGAGGGTTCCGTAGAGATTAACTACGATAACATGGCGCGCCCCTCCAAAATTCAGAAACGTTTGAAAGTATTTGTGTAAGTATTTACAAAGCACCACCAACACTCACAACGCATGTGTGTGTAATGCAAAAACCGTCAAACAAAAACAAATCCACGGATATGTTGCTCGACTAGTGCCGTCATTAATCGCTCATTATTATTAGTATGGCGCTGCACTGAGGTATTCTATGAAACGAACACGTGCGTTGTCTTGCGCGGTCGGCTAGTTATGATTAGTTGACCAACAAATCTGGTAATAAGTGAGATATTACGAGTACCGATTGCACAAAACTATGAATAAATTTTATTGTGTTCAAATATTGAAATTTAATTTACTCTAAATCTAATATTTTGATGTTTAATGTTTTCAATAAAATGAATGAATGAATGAAATGTGACTCTTATTATTCTTATATTAATAATTTATGACTGTTTATTATATTAATCATTAATGCTTTATAAAATAAATATTTAATAAATGAAACCTTTGTGGGGACTGTGTCTCACGTACCCATCCCTTGCATAGTTTTAAGAATGTAATATTTTTATAGAGGAACTTATTGTAATTATTTTTAGAAAGTTTCATTTTTGTGTTTTTCCCACGAATCACATCTGCAAGCGATTTATGTTAGAGGTACTATTGTCTTTCATGATTCTTTACTTTTAAGGTTCATTGTTCTATTATGTTTAGTTATCTTGTATTGTACCCATTTGCTATTTATAGTTAAGGTTCATTGTTCTGTTATTTTTAGTTGTCTTGTATTGTACCCATTTGCATTTCTCGTGTTTTATTATACTTTTAAAAGGCAAACATTTTGCCGCTTCCTTTGTTTAGGAACTGCAGATGTGGATTTGCCGCGTCCTTTGTTTAGTGAGCGGCAGATTTGGGAGAGTTTTGGTTCGGAGCTTCAGTCTGTGCTGAACTAAGATCGTGCGAGGTCCTCTCTGACCCCCGATCATATTTTACTCGCCGAAGCTCGCCGTAATAGTTTACGGCGAGCTTCGTGTTTCTAGTAGTTTTACCTTTCATGTAACATTATTTAATTTTACTTTTTCGTGTCAAGTGTAACTACTAGCTTTAGTTACTTGATATCGTAATAAATTAATCGTTACTATTTACAACTCACTTCTGTCTATTACCAGTCGGGCGGTCACGAATAACCCACAATGGTGACCCCGACGTGATCAAAACTATCAATAGCGTGAGTTCGTGACAGTGCGTAAAGAGTTTCGCGAGTGCTAAATCAAAGTACGTGTTAAAATGGCGAGCGATCCAGCGGGAGTCACTAGCGGCGGATGACGCGCATTCCCAGCCAGCCAGCTCCCACGGCTTCAACGGGTATCCTGACCACCAGCATGCAGCGACCGCGCATACCTGGTCATCACCCTCAGCCTCATCAGAAACCTCGGCACAGCACACTGCACTTTCGGCCGGTCAACAAGAAGAGCTCAATTCCTCTCCTGGTCGACGCAGCAGCCAGCCTTAACCCGGTCGCTGTACCACATCCGACGCACTGGAGCATAACGCAGCGCCCGCGCCACCCCGACTCACTGGGGACATCTTCGCAGATAGTTCCGACTCACCGTGAACTATGCGGCAACCAGTTCCGACTCACTGGAACCTAAGTTGGCCTGGCAAGCATATTCCTCGCCGTTCTGGTCCCTGTACCACATCCGACGCATTGGAGCATAACGCAGCGCCCGCGCCACCCCGACTCACTGGGGACATCTTCGCAGACAGTTCCGACTCACCGTGAACTATGCGGCAACCGGTTCCGACTCACTGGAACCTAAGGTGGCCTGGCAAGCATATTCCTCGCCGTTCTGGTAGGCGAGTTAAATTTCCTGATTACTATCAGGCAGGTGTTTCGTGATCTTTATCACTGGTAGGGGGGTACTGTGGGGACTGTGTCTCACGTACCCATCCCTTGCATAGTTTTAAGAATGTAATATTTTTATAGAGGAACTTATTGTAATTATTTTTAGAAAGTTTCATTTTTGTGTTTTTCCCACGAATCACATCTGCAAGCGATTTATGTTAGAGGTACTATTGTCTTTCATGATTCTTTACTTTTAAGGTTCATTGTTCTATTATGTTTAGTTATCTTGTATTGTACCCATTTGCTATTTATAGTTAAGGTTCATTGTTCTGTTATTTTTAGTTGTCTTGTATTGTACCCATTTGCATTTCTCGTGTTTTATTATACTTTTAAAAGGCAAACATTTTGCCGCTTCCTTTGTTTAGGAACTGCAGATGTGGATTTGCCGCGTCCTTTGTTTAGTGAACGGCAGATTTGGGAGAGTTTTGGTTCGGAGCTTCAGTCTGTGCTGAACTAAGATCGTGCGAGGTCCTCTCTGACCCCCGATCATATTTTACTCGCCGAAGCTCGCCGTAATAGTTTACGGCGAGCTTCGTGTTTCTAGTAGTTTTACCTTTCATGTAACATTATTTAATTTTACTTTTTCGTGTCAAGTGTAACTACTAGCTTTAGTTACTTGATATCGTAATAAATTAATCGCTACTTCTGTGTACAACTTACTTCAGTGTATCACTCGCCCAACACGGTCACGAATACCCGCACACCTTTATAATATATTTGTAACACATTTATTTTTAGTTACTAAGACATCAAAATCATTATAATTATTATAAAAAAGTACATAATATACGTTATGGTCCAAGTGACAATGAGGGCATTATTCATACTGCCCGGGCGTTATTAATAATACGCTCATTAATCACTTGGCCCACAACGTTTATATAAAATAAAAAATCTTAATTATCTCTATTAGCACTGGAACTAAAATTTTGTTCATCGCTGTCATAGAAGCTTGATGTGTCATTTTCAGAATCGGATTCTCCTACGTGAATAATAAATTCTTGCTCGTCGTCGTAGTTATCCCAGTATTTGGATTCCGTCTCCTCCACATGTCTGCAAGTGTTGGTCCACATTGTGCAATCGATCATGTCTAGACGTTCATGAAGTAATTTCATTATGGATGTGTAGTTTTGGTCTATATTTTTGTTTGCGACATAGTTTTTTAACACTCCCCAAATTTTCTCAATGGGATTTAAGTCGGGATGATATGGAGGAAGTCTTAAAATATCGCAATTATATTTTTTTGCTTCGCCATCAATGGCGTAATTTCTAGAATTATCTTAATTTTTTAAAATGATATCATATAGTTCAATTTTCTTCATGTCTTCCTCGAAGTCGATGTTTTTATTCACCAGCCAATATTTCATGGCTGTTTTGTTGCTGTTGGAGGTGGGAACTTTTTCTGTAAATGTGTTATGGTAGGAGGCGTTATCCATAACAATTACGGACTTTTCTGGTATGTTAGGCAGTAGTTGTGTTGTGAACCACTTCTTGTAATTGTCATGGTTCATGTTGTCGTGGTAGTCGCCTGTCTTCGAACTGGCCTTATAAATTAACGAGGCATTGGGGACAAAACCATTTCTTCCACCAGCGTGGACAATTATGATGCGTAACCCTTTAGAAATTTTTTTCTTTGCTTCAGTTCCTTGTTTAGTTCCCCATGACTTATTTTGTACATGTGTGGTATGAATGTAGCTTTCATCAGTATAAACAATATTCCTCCCTTCTTCTCTATATTTCTTCAATTGTTTTAAATATTTATAGCGGAGGAACTGCACGTCATGTTTTTCAACAAGCGCTTGACGATTGTCTTCAGTAGTTTTCCACTCATATCCTAAATCAAGAAGTATACGCCGTAATGTCTCCAAACATCCGTCAAAATTTATCTTTTCAGTAAGAACCCTTTTCAGAGCTTTTAATGTTGGATATTGTTTATACTCCATATGAAAGTTACTGACAGTACGCCTTATTACCCCTTTGTCAAATTCATCGATGTCACGCTTTAAACGTTTGCGAGGATTTTTGTTTTTTCGCGGTGAACTCATTCGTGTGCCAGTTGCATCACATTTTGCTTTTTCTTTAAGAATTCTTGTTATAGTCCTTTCACTAACCCCCACAGCTCTTGAAGTTCTCCATCTAGCGTCTGTCAAGCGCTCCACTCCATTTTCAGCCTCATACTTCATATGTTGATATACTGTAGCTATCACTTCTCTTGCCTAAAATATATAGAAAATATTTTGCATTAATAGACATAAAAGTCAATCAAAACATTACGTAAACTTATTTCACAAAGAAAAAATTACCTGACTCCGCATCATTGTTTTTCTAGAATTTTCCATGACTAACTTATTTTGCAATCAGTACTTTCGTGTCACTGAGCGACGTAGTATCAACAACTTGACTGTCTCAGACCGCTGCCGGCCTGCTACTGAAGACGAACACTTACAACTACATACAAAAACTTTCGTAAGGATATGGCTAAACACATCGAAACAGTAATTTGGAGGGGCGCGCCATGTTATCGTAGTTTATCTTTACTTTGTAGGTATGTAATAGTTTATCACGGTTTTTTTTTAATGTACCTACTAATTTACGGTTTTCCGATTTTTTGTCCTTTACTTGTGCTACATGATCTTGCTTCTTGCCAAATTTCATGATTCTAGGTCAACGGGAAGTAGGTACCCTATAAATTTTGATTCCCTTGTAGTCGAAATATACGTTTTTTGCGGCATAAACGGCCGTATCTTTTCACAGCTTCAAGGGACTGGTTTTGGTTTTTCACAGCTTCAAGGGACTGGTTTTGGTTTTTCACAGCTTCAAGGGACTGTAGAGCTGAGAATATAATTTTAATTTCAACTCGATACCTCCACGCGTTCCCGAGATAAAGGGTCTTGACAGACAGACGGACGGACGGACGGACGGAAAAAGAAAGTGATCCTATAAGGGTTCCATTTTTTCCTTTTGAGGTACGGAACCCTAAAAACAACAAGTGAGAGTGAGATAGAGAGACCAACGACACGAAAAGAAGAAGCTATATGGACCTTTAATCAAATCATTTAATTGTTTTCTTAACAAACAATAATATTCTAAATGACCATGGTTACTAAAATCTTACGTCATAGATCTATAGGTATCTATGACGTAAGATTTTAGTATCCTATGATATAACCCATTTAAACTTACTAAGCGTAAATATTTCTTAGTAGTCCAATCAAATTGAATTGATCAATAATGTTTTTTAATTAATGAATGGATGAATGAATAATTACTACAGACATATTCATTTAAATTAATCGTTAATTTGTTCTTTGATGAAGTTGAATCTATTCGATTAGTTAGTTATGAACTTGTGAATTACTTATGAAATTGGATGTATTTTAATTGTTTAATTATTTTATTTTGCGTAGACGTGACGCATACTTTCTCCCAAATCGTTTTATTTTTGTGTTTTTTATTTTTATGTGTCATGTTTGCCTCAAATAAACGTGTTTAGGTCCTGTAAGCCCCTTAAAACTATGTTACAGCCTTAGGTAGAAAATGCAATTCAGGCCGAATATCGTTTTCGGCTGAAAAGAAAACATTTCTACTTATTAGGTACTTAGGCCTGCGACTTCGTTTGCGTGAAACTTGTTCCCCCGACCCACCCCGTCGCATCGCATCGCCTGCCCGCGCTATCACTTCGTTTTTGCTTACCGTTCTTTCTCCCTTTTTGTCCTTTTGTACGGCTCCTTTGACGGTCCTAGCGTGATATAATATAACCTATTATAGCCTTCCTCAAGAATTAAGCTATCAAATGGATTTTTTTTAAATCCGACTGGTAGTTTCGCATATTACCCCCTACATACAAACTTACAAACAAACAAATTTTACCTCTTTATAACAAAGTAGTATACAGTGTCAAATTAAATTATCTAGCGAAACTCTGCAGATGTGATGGATAGTATCGATATCTAAACACGATAAAACAAAAAACCGGCCAAGAGCGTGTCGGGCCACGCTCAGTGTAGGGTTCCGTAGTTTCCCGTCCGTCACAATAAGTGTTCCCACTTATGAGTTTAAAAGTAAAAAATGCTTAAATGCCTTTCCAACAATATATCACACGTTAGGGTTGAAATAAAAAAAAAATCACTTCCCACTTTACATATACTACCTAGGGCTACCCTAATAAAACATTTTTTTCCAATTTTTATTTTACCACTTTGTCGGCGTGGTTGATATACATATTGGTACCAAATTTCAGCTTTCTAGTGCTAACGGTCACAGAGATTAAGCGAGGACGGACAGACGGACAGACAGACATGGCGAAACTATAAGGGTTCCTAGTTGACTACGGAACCCTAAAAAGGTTTTTTTGTGGTGTCATCGACCGCAGTTAGTGTAGGTAGTTTTACAGACGTGATAGGTTTCGAGTTCGACATCTAAACACGATAAAACAAAAGAAAACAGATGTTCTCAACTCTAACTTCAAGCACCACATTTACCAACGGTCATTGACCCCCAAAAAACATCAAATGATTTTTTTTGTGTGTTTTAGTTTCTACACTTCTGTAATATGGTGTACATAATAAAGACTATTCTATTCTAAGCCTATCACGTCTGCAGAGTTTCGTTAGCTAATTTACATTGACACTGTAGATTATTTGTAAGGATAACTCAGCCCAATTACTCAACATGTTGCCTTCAAAAACCCCATTTCCGTTGACCATGAGACAGAAAGCACATACATATCTACTTGTACGTTCGTTTATTGATTGTTATTGAAAGAAATCCCCATGAGCGACGTCGCGGGCAAAACCCAGTGTTTCAACAGTGTAACATTGTGTATAACACGACGCGTTCTGACTACAAAATTAAATGATTTGTAACGTGTTTCGTTACGGTTTATTGGAATTTAATGTTAGTACAGCTGACTTTTAATGAATGGATTGAAGTGTCACCTGTGTAACACTAAAGTACAGACGCCAGCACATCAACCTACCCGAAACTGTCAAATTTTCCCAATCAACTTTGAACCTTATGCTCTAGCAATAAAGTTGAAAATCTATTGAAGAAATTTGACAGAATGTAGTAGCTTGATATGCTGGCGTCTGTACCTAATGAAATACTTCAATCAACTCAGCTTATCGCAGTCCACTGCTGGGAATCGGCCTGTCCCAAGCTGCGCCACAACACTGTCCTTCGTCTTCCTTCTTAAGGGGCTTACAGGACCTAAACGCAAAAAAACGCAACTTTTAGAAACAATAAAAGCGTATGATCGACTACAGTAAACAAAGTCAGAAAAATATATGATATTCTTCAGGATATATACTAGGTAGATAGTGTGTTGAAAACATAATACAACTAATTTGATACGATAGAAAAAAATCATGAAGATACCTCTAAAAACTATCTTCTTACAATAAAAACCATACTAATATTATACATACAATCATTCTGATGTTTTGTCAGATTATTCTACAAGCAACATACTAAAACTCTACTGTTTTAATTTTTTTGTCCAAACAATAGATTTTTTGTAATTAAATATTTCCTTCATATTTTGCAATAAACTACCAGCGTTGTGTCATCGCGCTTCTCTTTCTTTTCTATGCAGTCCGACAGTGACTGCGGTTAATAGGGGGGCGTCCCAAACTACGCTTGCCGATACGCGGTCTCCTTTCCAGGACCTGTCTGTTCCACCGGCCATCGGTCCTTCGACAAACATGGCCAGGCCACTGCCTCTTCAGTTTGCGTACTCTGCAAACTATGTCGATTACTCCGGTTCTTTTCCGGGTAACTTCATTCCTGATGTTATCCTTCAAAGTAAAGGCTCCTGCAAACAGGCGCGACACACGACGCGAATCGCGCGCGACACAAAGGCACCGCTCGTTGCGCGACTTGCGGTGCCTTTGTGTCGCGCGCGATTTTATCGCGTGTCGCGCCTGTTTGTAAGCGCCTTAACTTTTTTAGTCTTACTTTTTCATATCATGAATCTAAATTGGTACGAAATAAGGTAGTAAAAATAGAGTAGATGTTATTAAATAAAGTGGGTAGAAGTTATTAAATTTTCTGGCAGCTGGAATTGAACCTGCGACCTTTACCGCACAAAAAAACACGCAGCCCATTGTCCCGTCAACAGCGACATGGCGCCAATCAAGCAGTCAAAACAAGTTCATTTATTTACTAGCAGCGCCCCGCGGTTTTACCCGTATACGTTTCGATCCCGTGGGAATATCGGGATGAAAAGTATCCTATATGTAAATTCTGGTTATAAGCTATCCGTGTGCCAAATTTCTTTCAAATTTTTGCGTGAATGAGTAACGAACATCCATCCATCTATCCTCACAAACTTTCGCGTTTATAATATTAGTATCTAGGAAGTAAAGTCAAAACAAGTTTATTTATTTATTTATGCAAGTTTATTTATTTATTTATTTTATAATTTATGTACACACAGTAAAATACATAGGGATATGACATTATTATAATTTGAGATTTGATTTGATTTGATTTGATTATTATTTTATTTGAATTTGATTTTTTATTTTTACAAATGTCATATTGTCATAGTCTATTAATAAATTGTAAAAAATTCAAATATCTCTTCCTACCTCGTTGATCTTGGAGGTGGCAAACGCTACCTCTGAGTACAATCTACCATTTCGGTTTGTCGCATGCTTTTCAATTTCTACGTGTACTATTGTGTAATTTGTGTATTGATAAGGTCCTATAGACCGATATTATAATAACGTGTACCATTATAATTATATTAACTATACAATGTGACGTCAGGAAATGTATATTATAACTCTGGAATGTGACTTTAAGTCATCTCTGCTTAACCCTTTGCGGAAAATAGGCGTGAAGTTATGTTAAATTCAAACCAGTGACCGTGAACAATACAATATATTATTTTGTCAACAATTTTTTTTTACGAAACACGGAAGCCCTTTGCTAGGCAACTGTACGATTATCGAATGAATAAACAGTTTCGAATAAAAATGACATAATCAAACATGTCAGGGTTAAGAAGAATTGATGGTACATTAGGTACAGACGCCAGCACATCAAGCTACCCGAAACTGTCAAATTTTCCCAATCAACCTTGAACCTTATGCTGTAGCGATGAAGTTTAAAATCATTAAAAAAAAATAACAGATTGTAGTAACTTGATGTGCTGGCGTCTGTATCATCACGGCTTTATCCGCCTGATCATTATTTTTTTTTTTAAACGTTTCCCCACACTAGGAATTATTCTTGTATCGTGGGTGCGTTTACAAACATTTAAATTCACATACACAAACAGCCAGACCCGGAACAACTACCTGTAGGCAATACAAATATTTGTTCCGTGCGGGAATTGAACCCGCGACACGCAGCGCAGCAGTCGATCGCTCAGCCACTGCGCCAACCGTGTCGTCAATCAAATCGGCGGCGGAAAGCCACGGCCCCTTAAAATTTTCGCCTATTAGGAAAGCGATAACGCAATTAGTTGCGACCTGCATTGCATAGCATGGTGACGCATCACGTGTACTCCTTTTATGAATTTTACGGACGAACTATTTGACCTTGGCGGGGTAAAATCTGAACTCAAATTTACTTTAGTTTGTGAACAACAGAATCTGCACCAGTACTTATCTCCGTAAAAAACACAACAACGACCAGCCGGTTGATTCTGTGAAAATCTCACCGTGAAAACTTAGGTGAAGTGAGTTTGTTTTTGGTAGGAATTGACACTATTGACATCTCACTCCACGCTTATTTCACCTAAGTTTTCACAGTGAGATTTTTACAGAATAGCACCGCTGCACCCTAATTCTGAATCATTTTGAAGGATATTGCTAATACATTGCTTCATACGTTCGAAAAATTTGTCCGCCCGACAATGTAAATAACGCAATGAATGTTGTTGAACTGTCAAAATGAAAGCCATTGCTACTGATCACGTGTTAGACAATTACCTCGCTGAAACTACGAAGAAAAAAAAAACACCATTAAAGAAATGGGGCAACCTTCAAAGACCGTTTGTAGGCCGCTCTAACTAATATTTACACAATAAAAAAATGATAACACAAAAAAAAAACCGTTTACATTTCACTAAATGAGTAAATAAGGCTCGTTCGTTTTAGCCGATAGACGTTTTCGCCGAAACAATCAAACCACCCTGACCTAAATAAGTGTGCAAACGTTTTTCGCTCGAATCAATCATGTGAGCTATTAATAACGCTCGCGTCCTATTTATCAATCTGTCTACTTAGTACACTGCAATTGCAATGTATCAATCTTTTGAAAGTGATGATCTATCATGTCATGTTTGCACGTAATACTAAATGGAGGATATGTCGCCTTGGTTTATTTATTTATTTCTATATACTTTATTGTACACCAGAAAATGCATAACAAAAAAATACGATTATGAATACAAAACATACAATGGGCGGCCTTATCGTTTCCACCAGATCAAGTTAGATGACATTTTCCAATGAGCTAGCTAATAAAATCCAATTTATATAACTTTGGTAGTCACTAATTCTTTGTATTTGGACTGTTTTCCGACTTCAAATGGTGTGGTTTGGACAGTTTTACCGACCGAGGACCGACTTATCGCGGGCAGCTACACTCACCGGAAAACCATATGTACCTAGTATTTTACATTGAGAATAGATGCCAAGAAGCTTCTCTAGTTGGCTTAGTTGAATATATTTACGTTAGGTTAATTATTTAAAATTAGAAAAATAAGAAAATCCAAAACAACAGATTTAATTAGTTTATTCCCAAATTCGAGTTTACGTCTGGGAACACATTTATTGCCGCGGAGTAAATAGATATTTTAATAAAACTAGCGGCTCGTTCCAGCTTCGCAGGGTGCAGGGGTGCATTTTTTTTTCGAATTTCTTAAATTTTCTTTCATAAAACCTTGTCCTGACAATACCGCACACAACAAAAAAAAGAATTATCCAATTTGGTGTAGTCATTCGGAAGTTATGCGCGTATAGACATTTCGGCGACTTTGTTTTATATACTAAGTATGTAAGGATATGGATGGATATCTGCTGCGCTGTAAGTGCGGAGATAGGATCGAAGCTTCCACATTTTTTCAAGCTGGAATCCGATCCAGAAAATGATGATCATAACATTGGTATTGTTCCTTTACCTAATTTTTCCACACTTTTTCCTACCTTTTTACACTTGAAACACTGGTCCCGGCTGTCTTTCGTAGATCTTTGACGGTCGTTACGGGTCGACAGAAGCCCAAAAGTCTAACAACCAGTCTTAACAAGGGGTATTGTGTTACCCAGTAACTAGCTTGTGGAGGTCAGATAGGCAGTCGCTCCATGTGAAATACTGGTATTCAACTGCATCCGGTTAGACTGGAAGCCGACCCCAACATCATCGCCTCTAGCTTCTTCCCAACCATGTTGGGGTCGGATATAACTTACTATCTATCATAACTTACTTGTTGACTTAAATGACGTCGAAAGTTATAAGAAATCATTGTGCGAAAATATTTTCGCGTTAAATTCATGCTGACGTGCCACAGACAATTTTCAATTTGCCGCCAAATCGTAAACAAATTACAAATGAATAAAATACATACACATTAATATCAGCAAAGAATTCCATTTTCAAAATTTGAACTTATTTTTTTACATATATCGTTTACAAGTGGCCAGTTCTAAAAACTTTCAGTGTCGCCCTCGTATTAGGGCTTCTTTCATTTGTTTTCTCCTTCGTCGCTGTCACTAGACGCGTATCGCTTGATCGTGTAGCTCGCGGCTCGTGGCCTATGAGACCAGCTAGAAAGATAAGGATCACGGCACGTGTCTCTTGAATAGAGGCACTCCAACTATGTCACTCTTGAACTGGTAGCATCAGTAATTCAATACAAACGAGACAGCTGTTGGCAAGTTACCCACTGTTCACAGTTAAAGGGCAGTTACTTGGTAGATTGACGCATAAATCACAAACTATTTTGTAATGGAAAGAAATTTTATTATTGCCTAGCTTTTGCCCGAGACTTCGTCTGCGTAAAATTTCTTCTTCCCACGACCCACCCCGTCGCATCGCATCGCCTGCCCGCGCTATTACTTCGTTTTCGCTTAGCGTTATTTCTTACTTTTTTTCTTTTTGCTCGGTTCCTAAGAGTGATAGCGTTATGTTAAATAGCCTACATATAGCCTTCCTCAAGGATTGGTCTATCAAAAATATTTTTCAAATCCGACTGTTAGTTCCAGATATTAGCGCGTCCAAACAAACTCAATTTTATTATTAGTATAGATTGTGGTCTGATAACCGAGTAAACTAGGACCAGCATTAAATTAAAAAAATATGTGTATAGACGCCAGCACATCAAGCTACTACAATCTGTCAAATTTATTTAATAGATTTTCAATTTTATCGCTAAAGCATAAGGTTCAAAGTTGATTGGGAAAATTTGACAGTTTCGGGTAGCTTGATGTGCTGGCGTCTGTAAAAAACTGGAGATATTTTATGGTCTTTGAATTCATTAGTGTAAAAACGAATATGTTAAAATGTAGTAAGTAAGGCACCATCGTCTCTACCATAACATATTATGTCCATCAAAGTTTTTTTCTGCCATTCAATTAACACTGATGTTAAATCAGATTTTATTAAAGCAATCTGCTTTGATGACCATTCAAAATAATAAAAAAAGCAACAAAAAACCAAGTATCGATATCATTTTAACCTTGGGCGTCTCATCACTAATTGAAAGCGACAGTGACATTTAAGCGAATTCGTCACTCAACAGCATTGTCGATGTATTGCGTAATACTGCAGATTGCTGTTACGTGACCGTCACGTCATCAGTACGGTTACGAATATGACTGAGTGACGTCAGAGGGTATTTAGAATTTAAATTGCATTTTTATTATATTGAGTCATTATTTTTTATAATTGATAGACACGTGTTTGATCACTGTCTGACCTTATGGCAATACTAGACTAGTAGTAGATAGTATCTGCAATACTAGAGTCCTCGCAGGTGGGTGCTATCCAAAAGACTAAGCTGAAATTTCTTACTCTAGCTTCTACGCGCGACTCCGTCTGTGTGAAATTTCTTGTTTTAACATTATTTATTCTATGACACTTGGCAATACTGTAGCTTCCCATTTTTAACCGACTTCAGAAAGGAGGAGGTTCTCAATTCGACTGTATGTTGATTTTTTTTTATGTGTTTGCTACGCGATAGCTCCGGCAATTGTAAATCGATTTCAAAAATCCCTTTTTTAATGGATAGGTTATGCCTCAGGGGTGGTCCCATATAAATTTTATTAACTTTGCTTGGGTACTTTATGAGTTAGCTTCAGTAATACGTATTTTTGCCACTTAGTTTATATTGATGAAGTTATAATGACTTCCTGTCACTGATATTTAAGCAAGTAGTGTTATACGAATTTGTGTGGGGTAAGTACAACTAGTACTACAAAATAACGTTAATTTTGGAAGTCGATGGCAAACAATTACGAAAATGCGAACCCAACGACACCGACTTCCGAAATTAAAGTTATTTTTCACTTTGTAGTGTCTTTTTTGGAAGTTGGTTGTGATTTTTTTGTAAAAAAGTGTTTCAATTACCTTTAACTTTGAAACCGTATTTCAACGACGTAAAAATACATAGGTAAGGGGCCATTCAAGTATTACGTAAGCACTACAGGGGGGCGGGGGGGTCTTTCCTTTGCTTATTTTTGATGACATGGGGGATGGGGGGGTCTGGATGGTGATTACGTCAGCAGTATTTATTTTTTTACTTTTTCGGATTTTCTACAATATTTATTCGATTTTGGTTTGATATGGCAACCCTACTTGTCTATGCTTGAAAACGAAACGCATATAACTGCTGTTCATGAATCAATAAAGAAACCAGGAACACATTTTTTTTCAATGTGTTCTGGTTTCTTTATTGATTGCATGATTGATTGATGATGTTTACGTAAGCATGGGGGCGGGGGTAACAGCTTTGCTTACTTGTGCTGACGAGGGGGAGGGGGGGGGGGCTAATAATTGCAAAAAATCTGCTTACGTAATACTTGAACGGTCCCTAAGGTAGTAGTATTTCCCAGAAGTTCCTCCTCCACAAAGAGTTCTAGGTACCATTCTTACTTTATTTAGGTATTTCTTCCTTTGCCAAAATACCTAGTATTTTAAAATCCAAATTCGCAACACAAGCTCTAAGACAGGCCTCGATGATGTTGGCGATAAGTATGCGAGGCTGAAATGGGACTAGGCGGGTGGTCATACGCATAGGATGCATCAAAACAGATGGGCCAGGATCGTCACACAGTGGGTGCCTGGAGCCGGGCGTCGTCACTGAGTCAGGCCTAAGAAACGCGTGGCGTGACGATTTGGACTCGTACCTAACCGATTAACCGGAGAACGCACAAGATAAGGAAAATTGGAAAAGTATGGGGAAGACCTTTGCCCAGTAGGTAATGGGACAACATAGACACAAAAAAAAAACTTTAAACTCACTAATGTATTCACCCAAAACGCGTGGCTAGACGCTGTTAGTAAGCTCATTATGCAAAATATTGACTAAACAAACAGCTGTCTGTTTGCTGACACTTATCACTTATTTGAGGCATCTTTAACAAGCTTTGCCTTCGAATGCTAGAATGCTAATTTGCAGTAATATACCGAAATACCTACTTGAATTTTTAGTGAACGTAGGTGAATAAAAGAAATCTTTTTTCCCGCGGCGATTTTTTTTTGCGCACTGGGTTTTCAATGCTCTACTCAGCGCCGAGTGTTGAAAATACAACAGTGTGTTTTTTGACGCGCTAGGATGCGCTCTGTTCGATTCTTAACCCTTGGCCAACACCGAAAGTTCAAAATCCAGTGCGCGATATAATCCTGCTGTGATACTTTTACGTCCGTGCGAACGTGGGCTAAAAATTATTAGTACTAGGTACAGTACGATTCACGAAAGATGACCACAAATGGCGGCCGTCTGCGCACGTAAACTCATGAAGAAAAGAAAAATAATATTTAAATGATAGTTAAATAATTTGTGTAATGTTGTAAATGCTGGTTATGCAAATAAATCAAACGTAAGTAATTTAAAATGCATCTTGTAACCTTTTTTATGCCTTCTGCGCCGTGGTCATCTTTCGTGAATCGTACTGTACTAGGTGTTAAAACAAATAATTTTTAAATTATATTATAAACAGTATAAAGTTTTGAGTATGAATGTCGATGGCTATAAGAGTAGTGGAAGACCAAAGAAACGATGGATGGACTGTGTGAATGATGATATGTTAGAAAAGGGGTGACTGCCGAGATGACGACTAATCGAGAAGTATGGAAGGAAAAGACATAATGCGCCGACACTATAATAAATTGGGATAAGCAGTGCGATTCTGTAACCATCTCACCGTGAAAATGCCTATGCCAGGGGCCACGGTATCTCTATCGAATAACCCGCGACCCTGGCAGGCATCGGCCCTAGCGGACCCCGTCAGTTAGTGCTGCACTGCTGACATCTCTTTGAGGCGCACGTGAAACACAATATAAATTTCCTTCAAAGTGATTCAGATTAGGATTGACAGTGTGTTATGCACTGAATTAATTAGGTACTGAAAATAATCCTAACCCAGTTTACTTGACCTTTTCTAACGTCTTCGTATCGTATTTCAAAGCGTTTAATTCTATGACCTCCTGGGTCTAAAACAGTCAGACTAGTTATTAAGTAAACACATTAGCAGCTCTTAAGGTCGAATTTTTCCTAACCTACGTAAATTAATCAAAAATGTATTGCGTCACACAATGGTAACGTTACTCCTGATCAAAGGGCTAGAAGTGTATAGCCGAATTTCGCCTTTCTGTGTAGGTAAATAGGGACCGATTTCCAATAAACGAGCTGAAACTGAGATTTTCTGTGGAATACTCAATTGCCTGACCTAAGGATCACAAACCAGCGGTGCTATTCTGTAAAAATCTCACCGTGAAAACTTAGGTGAAGTGAGCGTGGAGCAAAGAGATGTCATTGGCGTGGAGTGAGCTGTCAATAGTGTCAATTCCTAGCAAAACAAACTCACTTCACCTAAGTTTTCACGGTGAGATTTTTACGGAATCGCGGTGCAGTAAGTAAATTCATGGTCTAGGTTCATAATCGGAGGCTGGTGAGACTAAAAACAGCCCCAGTCTTGGAAAAATATTAATTGTTATTTCCCGAGTTAGATGAATATAGCGGTTATTATCGAAATATGTTGAGCCTTAACCTTTATTCGTTCAAAAACAGGTGTGACATCATTTTTTTTTGTATCCAACCATGGCGGCATGGACTATCATTACAAAAACGTAAAAATATAACTGGCTCATTTATTTTTACAGCCATTTATGGGACAACCAGATGCGCCCCGCGGTTTTACCCGCATAGTACTCGATCCCGTGGGAATATCGGTACAAAAAGTGTCGTATGTCCTAATCCAGGTCATGGTCTACCCATGTGCCAATTTTCATCCAAATCTGTTCAACGGTTTACGCGTGATTGAGTAACAAACATCCAAAATTCCAAACATCTTCACACACTTTCACATTTAAAATATAAGTAGGATCCACTGCTGGTCAAAGGGCTTATCTCATGTAGAGAAGTGTTTTCTAATGGATAAGGTATGCCTCAGGGGTGGTCCCATATAAATTGTATTAACTTTGCTTGGGTAGTTTTTGAGTTAGCTTAAATATATTTTTTTCTTCACTTAGTTGAAAAAAAAAAATTGATGCTGTTTTAATAGCTTCCTGTGACTAATAAATATGTAAAAGTGACAGGAAGTTATTAAAAAAAGCAACAAATTTATTTAACACTAAGTACTTGCTATGTAATTACATAGCAATATTAGTGTTAAATGAATTTGTGTGGGGTAGGTACAAATTGAAAAATAAAAACTTAAAAAAAAATTACAACCGACTTCTAAAAAATACACTATATAGTGAAAAACAATAGGTAACTTTCTTTTCGGAAGTCGGTGTCAAAAAACGAAAATGCGGAACTAACGACACCGACTTCCGAAATTAAAGTTATTTGTCACTTTGTGGTGCAATTTTTTGGAAGTCTGTTGTTTTTTTTTGTGAAAAATGTTTTTGTTTCAAATGTTCACTCAAAAATCAACTTAGTATACATTTCGCTAAAGTAGATAACTGATGGAATGTAAATTATCCGAGATTATGAACACTGCTTTATTGTATCCGAACTACCTACTTTTATTACCTACAATGTTTATTTATTTTACCGCCTACCGGTTACAATCAATGTCAATGCCCAATGTGATTGACAGCTGGTGACGTCAGTTGTTATGCCATCGATCATGTAAAATGACAGCGCCAAGAGGTACTCCAATGTTGGCCATATTTTTCTAGCACACTTGTTTGACAAATGTTGGCGTTACTTTGACGATAAAGTGATCTTGGATGAAAAGGCCAAAGAAGACCCAATATTTAGAAAACATTTAATCCTTTTTAGGGTACCGTAACTCAAAAGGAAAAAACGAAACCCTTATACTCCTTATAGGATCACTTTGTTGTCCGCCTGTCTGTCTGTCAAGACCCTTTATCTCGGGAACGCTGGAGGTATCGAGTTGAAATTGAAACCATATACTCAGGTCTACAGTCCCTTGAAGCTGTGAAAAATCAAACTTCTAAGTTAACGTAAAAATAGATACGGCCGTCTATGCCGCAAAAAACGTATATTTCGACACTCTCAAGGGAATCACGATTAATAGGGTACTTCCCGTTGACCTAGAAGCATGAAGTTTGGGAAGAAGCAAGGTCATGTAGCACAAGTAAAGGAAAAAATCCGAAAACCGTAAATTTGTAGTTACAATTAAAAAAAACCCGTGATAAACTACTTACATACCTACAAATTTGTACGGAACCTTCGGTGCGCGAGTCTGACTCGCACTTGACCGGTTTTTTTAATTCATGTAAGTTTTGCACTACTTACTAACTTTATCCATCATCAGATTTATAGACTTGCTAGCCTTTACCCGCGGTTTTGCCCACGTGGATGTCGTAAAGTTAGTCGGAGTAGCCTAATTTACTCCTTAACATCAGCTATCTGCCAGTGAAAGTCCGGTCTAAACCGGTCCAGCCGTTTCGGAGATTAGCCGGAGCAAACAGACAGACAAACATTAAAAAAAATGTTTTTTTGTTTATAAGAGTACCGTATATGCTGTTATTTTGATATTAAAAACAGACACTTCAATTTTATTTATTTGTAGGTATGTATAGATTTGTATAGATAAATTATATGACATCAAATAATTGTATTCTTCTCAGAACACAGTGTCTAAAATATCGGCTCAATCAGATTCCGGGCATTGGGCGTAATTATTACCTACATCTGCTTGCAATCTGCCTGGTTTTTCCCAACTATGTATATAGGGGTTGGTTTCCAGTCTAACCGCTAGCTGCGTATCTGACCTTCACAACCCAGTTACTGGGTAACACGATACCCCTTGGCAAGACTGGTTGTCAGACTTTCGGGCTTCTGACTACCCGTAAAGACTGCCTAACAACCAAGAATGACAATCAGGACCAACGGCTTAACGTGCTTTCCGAGGCACGGAAGGGTCTCGGTATGTAAAGATGGTCACCCATCCACGGACCGACCGCGGCAAGCGTAGCTTAACCTGATCGATCGACCCGTGCGGCTGTTATTACTTGGCCACAACCAATGCTATAAATATATATAATTATATTATATAAAATTCAAAGTCCTGACTGACTGATATATCAGATCAACGCGAAGCCTAAACGGCTGGTCTAAGAGACATGAA
Organism: Luperina testacea; assembly: GCA_927399505.1. Classification (NCBI taxonomy): domain Eukaryota; kingdom Metazoa; phylum Arthropoda; class Insecta; order Lepidoptera; family Noctuidae; genus Luperina; species Luperina testacea. Next base: position 4,004,717 of record OV656777.1, on the reverse strand, counting down.
ATTTGAAGGGTGTGTTGTTTGTGAAGAGTAGGTATCCACTAAGAAATGGGTTTTTGAAATCCCACTCCTAAGAGGGTGAATGCGGGGAGGGTGAAATTTCACGTGGACGAAGTCGCAAGCAGAAGCTAGTCCTCTATAAAATGTCCTTTTTGTTCCGATCTGTATAAAAAACCCATTATGTAGTGACAAAGTAAAAAATACGTATTGTATGTCATAATGAACATCTTTGTCATGTATGTATGTAGTTAATTTAGTAGGCATGCATGGAATGAGATGACTCTATTAGATCCCGGAAATTGTGTGGCGAACCGTGATTGCATCCTTTATCAAAGTAAATAGGAAAATAAATTACATAGGTTGTGTTTTGTCATCTGACATATTACGACGTAGAACACCAATTCCTGATTCTGACAGCATCAGCATCATCTGCCTAGCCTTTCCAAAACTATATTGGTCAGTTTCCAGTCTAACCAGTACCCCAATTCTGTTGTGAAGGATATTGCTAAGTAAAGTAATCCACTGCTTCCAAGTGCGGCTGTTTTAAAAAAAAATTGAAATAAATAACTGTAATCATAGAAATGTAAAAAACTTCTGACATATATATCTATGACTGTAATCGATTTTACGACTTTTTCAAAAAGTAGTAGTTTCTATTAGTATTAAGGCTCCTTTAAACAGGCGCGATTCGCGTCGCGCGTCGCGCCTGTTTGTAGGAGCCTTTAGCCATTCCGAAAATTAACTTAATTTACACTCTCATAAATTTTATAAGTATTAGTTTAAGTGGAAATAACACAAATTGGTAACAACGATTTTAATCTGGAACAGCTTGGTAGATTTCTAGGTTATTAAACTCATATTTTGCTAACTACCTATGCCCGCGACATCGTTCGCGTGGATGTCGGAGTACAAACGCGAGCACATCAAGCTACTACAATCTGTAAAATTTTTTAATAGATTTTCAAGTTTATCACTACAGTATAAGGTTCAAGGTTGATTGGGAAAATTTTACAGTTTCGGGTAGCTTCATGTGCTGGCGTTTGTACAATAATGGTACCGATTCTGTTGTTCACAAACTAAACTAAATTTCAGTTCAGTGCATCTTCATCTTTCTATTTCATTAAGAACAGGACAGAAGATAAATTTTAGTTTAGTCCTGTCAAATTAATCAGCGTCTGTCGTAAATTGAGATAATTTTAGTAGGCAAGTTTTTAATCACGTCTAAACTTGTATGGAGTAGTGTCAGGTGCTGATTAATTTGACAGGACTAAACTAAAATTTATCTTCCGTCCTTTTCTTAATGAAATAGAACGAAAAAGATGCACGGAACTTAAATTTAGTTTAGTTTGTGAACTACGGAATCGGCACCATTGTGTCTTTTTACTAATTCTTTTTCTAATATAAAAGGACGAGATGAGCTGGACAAAACAAACGACCAGTGGTCCACTTTAGCCCTGGATCGAAAGAGCTGGAAGCCATGGGAAGAGGCCTTTGCCTAGCAGTCGGATGATGCAGGCTGACAGTCCCCTTACCTATATCTGCCAGTGAAAGTCCCGTCAAAATCGGGCAGCCGTTGTCAGACTTTCGGGGTAGTGACTACCCCTAACGATTGTCAAAGATCCACGAATGCCAGCCGCCGGGATCAACGGCTTAAGGTGCTTTCCGAGGCACGGAGGGGTCTCGGTATGTAAAGATGGTCACCGATTCACAGACCAACCGCGGCAAGCGTAGCTTAACCTGATCGATCGACCTGTGCGGCTGTTATTATTTAGCCATGGGCCGCTCGACCTCGTTCGGTATAGATCAAAGTAATCACTGTTAAGTTGTTAACAGGCGCAACACGCGATATAATCGCGCGCGACATAAAGGCACCCCTCGTTGCGCGACTTGCGGTGCCTTTGTGTCGCGTCTTGTGTCGCGCCTGTTTGAAGGAGCCTTTATTGTTTTAGTCACCCACCTGGTGAACTGGTTTACCTACAAATCTAGAAGAAGATTGACAACTACATTTCATTTCATTTAGGTATGCAAAATTATCATTGACCTCTTTGAGCCAGACGAAAAAATCATAAATTCTCTTCCTTAGTTTGTAACAGAACATTTTTTACAGTTTTTTTCGCTATATTTCTCGTTGGAAATAGACGTTGGAATTAAAAATGGAGACGATGTTAATTTCATTGATGTCATTAAACATTTGTGTTAACTATTCTAGATGTCATAAATAATGTGATTTTAAATACTTTAATGTGATGCTTTATTATAATAAGATCGATATTTTACTCCTAATTTTAAACGAATTGTATTAGAAAACCTCTCGTTGATTTAAAAAAAATTGGTGAAATGCTTCAAACTGGCGTTCTCGATTATTATTTACTAGCTTTAGCGCGAATGTCGGAAATTATGCCACGGGAACGTGCTACCGGGACAAAAAGTATCCTATGTCCTTCCCCGGGATGCAATCTATCTCTCTTGTAAAATTTAATCGAAATCCGTTCAGTGGTTTAGGCGTGAAAAGGTAACATACAGACAGAGTTACTTTTGAATTTATAATATTAGTATGGATAAACTATGTATTGTATATAGATCAAAGAAATGAGGATGAACTCTAAGAAAGATTCATACAGTGTGGATAGAAAGAGGTTTGACTGTTAAGACAGGAGATGTTTGGAATGTTATACTTAATGACTTCCTGTCACTGATATTTAAGAAAGTAGTGTTATACGACTTTGTGTGGGGTAAGTACAACTTAAAAGTGAAAAATAAAGACTTTTTTACTTAAAAAAACAACCGACTTCCAAAACAGGTAAGTAAGTACTACAAAGTGAAAATAACTTTAATTTCGGAAGTCGGTGGCAAACAAAGAAAATGCGAACCCAACGACACCGACTTCCGAAATAAAAGTTATTTTTCACTTTGTAGTGTCTTTTTTGGAAGTTGGTTGTTTTTTGTTGTTTTTAAAATAGTTTTTTCTTGCAACTGAACAATAAAAATTCAACACAAGAAACCTCAGATCGTTTACTTTTTTAGAAGGTTTATTCGCTTATTTTGTAACAAAAGCCGTGACACTGACATTATGTATTAAAGTCTAGACAGCCTTGTGCTTAGCACATCGGGTCAATGACCTAAGTTTTTCTGCACAAACTGTTTTAAGAATTTCGTCATTTTTATGTCAGTTTTTATTTTTTACTTATTATGGAAGCGGAAAAAAATTACCTGTTTTAAAGTATCTAATGGTTTTTAATAGGTATTTTTGCTGAAATTCTCATTTAAGTCAAACTAGTTCTGGATGACTTGTTTCCTGGTGTTATTTTTATTTCATGTACAGACGCCAGCACATCAAGCTACCCGAAACTGTCAAATTTTCCCAATCAACTTTGAACCATATTAGTGTTGCCCAAAATCGGTCTTGGTCTTGCAGTCTTGGTCTTGTTCTTGCATTTTTGCAAGACCAAGACCAAGACCAAGACCGACTTATTTTAGCAAGACCAAGACCAAGACTGAACCCTGCAAGACTTGAGCAAGAACAAGACTAAGCCTGCAAGACTCTTGCGTCTCGCAGTTAAGTCAAACTGAGATTTGGGCGTTATAGTAGGTATTTGGTTTCAATCCCGATTATGCGAAAATGGATGTATTTTTTTTATAAAACAGTAAATTACATTGTTGTATTGCATTCAAAACTAAAATTATTTTTGATAATAAAAAAATATCGAAAAATTACGTGACTATCAATACACTTCTGCACGTTTTTTTTAATCTTCTTTACTTAAGGCGAAAACGGTATTAGGTAGCCCGCGAAATTCACTGACCAGCAAATTGCAAAAAACGTAAGAAAATTTGAATTTACACCCACACTTTTATCTTTTTATTTTTTACTTTTTATTTCTTTTTCGATACCTGCATCCATGCTCAAATAAATCTAATCATCATCATCAATCAGATCAGATTACCATCGACACTCGAAATCTAAGGTCCATAATTTATTTAGTTCAGATCGATCGGATCACTGTCTCCTAAGATACAGGCTTGTGTCCATTGTTAGTTGATTAAGATTTACAATGTAACTCCTTTACGACCTGTGTTTATGTATATTTTTGGATCAATAAACTTATTATTATTATTATTTATTATTAATTTCACGGGCTACCTTAGCGCTTCCCCCTTAAATCGATGAAGCTTTAGAAAAATAATTATCCCCTCATAATGATCTAAAATAAAAGTAGTAAATGGGTCATTCAATTATGTAGATGATTAAAATGCCTCATGTGACGCGTCTGTTAGATTCATTGGGATTCATGGCCGACTCGACGCCGCGCGGGGATTCCCGCAATCTTTTGCATTTTTTGTCAGGTTCAAGCATTTATGCACTTTATTGTAATAATTTTAAAGTTTATTTTCAAGTGCGTTAATAATACGAGGAGACCGCTTGGCGCTGCGGTCCCTTTGTGGCGGCATTTGAAAGCGAATAGCGTAGGTACGAAGACAGTGTTGACCTCGCAAATGAACTTTAGCGATACAGCTGATCAGGTAGCCCTTTCGAGTTTTATTTACATTGCTGTTTTAAGTGAAACAAGTGAATTTACTATTTTTTAATTAAAAATCTCATTGGGTCAGATAGAAATAATGATTTTATACAGTTTACAGTAAAAAAATTGCAGAAAAAAACGTAAAAATTAAGAAAAAGCCGACGAAAAATTTCAACGCAGGGGGGTCCAGAATCATGTACAGACGCCAGCACGTCAAGCTACCCGAAACTGTCAAATTTTCCCAATCAATTTTGAACCTTATGCTTTAGCGATAAAGTTGAAAATCTATTAAAGAAATTTGACAGTTTGTAGTAGGTTGATGTGCTGGCGTCTGTACCTACTGAATCCATGGTAAGCGGTTGCGCGTCGATGTCCCTGCCACCCTGAGCAATAGGCTAATAGGTATTTGAGTGTAGTCTAGTCTAAGTAGTAGTCTCGCAAGACTTGCGAGACTCTTGCTGCAAGACCAAGACCAAGACCAAGACTGAGAGCGCAATACCAAGACCAAGACCAAGACCAGGTGTATTGACGCAAGACCAAGACCAAGACTGGCTAAGGTCTTGTCTTGGTCTTGCATTTGGGCAACACTAAACCATATGCTTTACCGATAAAGTTGAAAATCTATTAAAGAAATTTGACAACACAAATGACAAATTTGGTCTAGTAAAGAAAGAAAGAAAAAGTATTTATTGCGGCTCTTACAGGAAGATCTCAACAAAAGTAACCACAGTCAAAAATAAAAAACCAAATTATATATTTTTTAAAGCAAGCTAAAGAAAAATGAAACTGAAAGTCCTATACGAGGCCAAAAGGCTCTTATCTCAGCATGATGCCGCGAAATTTAAAAAATAAATGTTGCAGCGCTGGTATTCTGATAATATACTGCTGCACGCGTAGCATGATGACGTTTTGTCGACGGAATAATAGACAAAATGACACATTGCCATGCTTAGACGCGTAGAATTCGTACAAATATTTCTACAATCTGTCATTTTGTCTATTCTTCCGTCGACAAAACCCGTTTTTACGACGGTCATGCTACGCGTGCTAGTGGTATTATGATATAGTAAAATATTGGTAGCAAGGATTGTAAAAGCTACTACAAACTTGAATCACTGAAAAAACAAAAAGATTTTATCTTATCTACATACGTGTTATCAATGTTATCATACGTGATCCAATGTGACCGTCACAGGCTGCAGGCTGTTATTATACAGTTAGAGAATATAATCGTTACGCAAATTGACACCCTACGTCAGTTGGCCGTGTGAGTTTCTTGTTCATCCTTCACCTTCCAAAAAAATTCCAATCAAATTTTCCCACTGCTGGGGAACAGGCCTCCTTTTAGTTAGAGGAGTGGGCCGTTGGGCGTGGTGAACCCACGCGGGCTGGTAGATGTCACTTGTCTTCGAACTTTTGTTCTAGGACATGCCGGTTTCCTCACGTTGTTTTCCTTCACCGTTTTGAGAGCAGTGGTGATAAAATAACTTACACAAAGTAAAGCGCCTGACTGGGTTCGAACCTACTACCTACAACTCGTAAGTCGCGACCATTAGCACTTCTGCTCGTGGTGGAATAAGCAACTAGTAACAATTCTATTTTCTTGTAAATTTTATCATTCAAAAGTGGCTTTTATTAGTGCCTGACGGCTGATTTTTCCAACACCAGATAATTTTATCGGAGGAATAATTTTGAATTTTTGACAGTTCTTCCATACGAAAACTGTCAGACGTCAAATTTATTCCACGAATAAAAATTATCTGTCGATTGAAAAGTCAGCCCTTAATTGAATAAAGGATTTGAATTTGACTTGATTGCCATTTCATTCAACTTTCCACCTGCCAAAGAATGACAATTGGACAATATTTGGAAGCCAATAAAATTTGCTAAACTACTAATTTCCCTGACCTTACAACAATGACATTGAATTAATTTAAGACAAACTTGATATCATCTCCGAATGATCGTTGTTTGCAACGTGATCAGTTTCCACTTCGTCTAACAAAGCTCAAGGTTCTGAAGGCAGAACAGTATACAGCATGATGTCAGACTTGCTAATAGTTCTGTAAAATACTGAATTAACAATTAGTGTGGGCATTCAATGCGATCATTGCATGATGATACAATGCGCTTGAAATGTGCTGAAGAGATAATTAGATGACTTTAATTAAACGTTTAGTCATAGCTTTTTACACGTTTACTGTCATCATAATATCAGGGGGCTTTCAAGCTACGCTTACTTCCGTGGATGGGTGACCATGCCAATACCCCCTCGGTGGCTCGAAAAGCATACGTTAAGCCGTTGGTCCCGGCTGTCATTCGTGGATCTTTGACAGTCGCTTCTGGTCGTCAGAAGCCCGAGAGCCTGACAACCAGTTTTACCAAGGAGTATCGTATTACCGAGTAGGTAACTGATGGGTCCTAGAGGTCAGATAGGCAGTCGGTCCATGTAGAATACTGGTATTCAGCTGCATCCGGTTAGACTGGAAGCTGACCCCAACATAGTTGGGAAAAGGCTGGTAGATGATGACCGTAATCATGTAATTAAACACTTACCCCTTTATTCATAAATGTTTATTTGTTTAGTAGTCATTAGCGACTGTTAATACCATACATAAACATTTACTTCTCTTAACTAAAATCATCGGTTATAAATAAACCTCTTTATTTTTATGCAATAAAGTATAAAACTATGACTACAATGTATTAAAGTATTAGTTTATGTTTTAATTAAATAATTATCTAAGTTGACTAGATCTGTAATAACGGCCAATGAGGAAGCAATATAGCCGTGACGTAGTCCCGTGTACAATGCAGGCCTAAATAATTAATAATATACAACATAGTTATATGCAATTTAAACTTGTAATTACCGTTTTCCTACTTGTGCTATTGAAAAATATAAGTGTTCATTCCATAACTTTGATCTGTGATTTTTATTTAATTATCTATAAACCAAAAAGTACAACAAAATTTAATTGTTAAACATTGAAATAATTATGTAGGTACGTGATTAGATTCCAAATTACACTGTGTTAACTCCATGTGCAATTTTATTTCAATCTCACCATTAAATCCCAAGAGACAATACCTATTGAAGTTTTAACAAATATTATTTATTTCAATAATTTTAAAAGCTTAGAGTGCTGACAGTACTTTTAATTTACTAACAATCGGGGGCGATTTGGGGTATCTAATATTCAAGGGGGCGAGTAGATACACTTAGACAATTAGGGGCAAGATCCAAGGGGCGAGCGGAGCCCAAACCGATGTGATGTTTTGAGCTCGTCCTAGTGGGGTTATTCTGGCAGATTTGTATGGAAAACAAATTCCAGCAAGATGTAATATGTTCAAAAATAAGATAAAGTAAGATGTCTTCAAGACATCTCATTAATGTGTAACCTATGGTAATACTTACTCCTTAATAAACCTACCCCTTTATCCATAAAATAAATGTTGCTCAAAGTTAAGTAAGTGGTTATTAGAGACTGTTTAATCATACATTTTTGACGTTTAAATGTCACTTAACTTTAAATTTTATTTAATTAAAGCCATTTATTTCAGACTAATTATGTGTCCATACTTGTTAGTAGATAACAAAGGTCTTAAAACTACATATATGCTATGTTAGTCAAAATCAAAACAAAACATCGTACTTTCTACTAAGAGTATGGATAGATGGATGTATGGATGTTTGTTACTCTTTTACGCATAAACTAATGAGCGGATTTGATGAAATTTGGCACACATATAACCAGGATTAACACATAGGATACTTTTTATCCCGATATTCCCACGGGATCGACACTTATGCGAATGAAACCGAGGGGCACTGCTAGTCAGGGCCGTCTTTACCCGGGGGTGCAAGGGGTGCACGGCACCCAGGCGCAAGGTCTTAGGGGGCGCAAGCCGATCAGGTCATTACTAATCACTCATTATAATCGCAACGCTCCAGCGCTGTAACTGTACGTCACCGCCTCGAAAAAATCCCTTGGAAAAAATTGGTGGAAATCATCTTCAAAATGGAACACAAAAATTAAGTTTAATTTCTTTTTGTTGGCAAGGGGGGCGCAAGATGATTTTCGCACCTCGGCGCCCAATATGGTTAAGACGGCCCTGCTGCTAGTAATCCATAATATTAAAAAACTTGAATCATCGGCATCGTTTAGAAAAATAAACTCGTTGTTATCATAACACAGAATAAAAACATTACATCAGTATACCAATTAAAACACATGAGTAACATTCTCAATATTACAAATTACTTCCTGAATGGAAGAATGTGTTTTCTGTTGAATTTTAAGTATTTACTAAGAACTGGCCGATAACTATTGAGAGTTTAATAATATATTAAAGTGGCAGTTACTACTGTTTAAGTAATGATTTAATACTACTAGGTAAATTAATACTCATAGGGCTGGCCTATTTTACCCGACTACGGCGAAGCAAAAATGAGGGTTATGATTTTGACCGGTATGTATGTATGTTCGTCTGTTCCCTCATAACTTCTAAGCTGCTTGTCATAATTTGACAAATGAGGTATCGTTGGAAGCGTCTTGATCGTCCGCTGGTTATAAGTGTAAGGCGCTGTAGATGGCGCTCGAGGACCCTCATGAAGCATGAAGTTGCCGGCTGCGAAGATAGCAACGCGCGGGCGGCGTGCGGCGGCGCGCCTAGCTTATATATTGCACCGACACCGGGGAATCGCTCTCTTGGCTCGCGGACACCGACGGCTCAACATCAACTTACTCGTAGCATTTTGTTAACACATAAGTTTATTTTTAATTAAATATTTTATACATCGTTTACGTTGTTTTTCTGAGTTCTTATAACTCAGAAGCGGGAAGAACTATTGCAACCCACGTAAGTGCTTTAAATAATAACTATTGGCGTACTGATCAAGTACCGTGTTTGACTGTTGCTTGACTTTGTTTTAGACTTGCATTTCACTTGACTGTGTACCCTGTCTATTGCTTCGTGTGATCATTCTACAATAATGGGACACCATAAAAAAAGTAAACGTAAAAATAAGGACGACAGTGACGATGAGAAATCCTTGCGTCGCCGTTTAGTCAAAGATGTTAATACACGTAGATTACTAGAACGCGTAACCTTATTGGAAAATCAACTCTTGCAAGACAGAGTTAGCGTAATACCCGAATCGGGGGGTAGTTCGAGCGCCGCGTCGAATGAGGCAAATCAAAGCGCAGATAACCCATCTGGTGGGCGTTCGTATACGCCGCCGTCACTACCCGCGGTACCCCACGTGAACCTATTGCCACCAGTACCTAACGAGATTCCGTTAGCGCGTTCCGGAGACGAGTCACCGATGGCACACACCGTAGCAAAGGATCCATGCGTTGGAGATAACTCTCGTGAAGAACGTTCTGAAACTTGCGTGCAATCGGCATCGGTGATAGTTCCGTCGTTAGGAGCTACCACTGCAAGTCCACCACATTGCCATCATAATATTCATACCTCGTGCTCAACTTCTTTAAGATATGTCGGTCGTAGTGATCCAATACCGGAATTCGATCCTCATATTTCTTTGATAACAATGGAACAATGGATTAGAAAAGTTGAGGGTATTTCAAACATGTACGGTTGGGACGAAAAAACTGCTATATTTAATTGTTCCTCTAAACTAAAAGGCTATGCGCGGCGGTGGTATGATCAACTAAACGACGTCAATTTAAATTGGTTGGATTGGAAACAACGTCTTATGGCAGCTTTTCCGTCAAACCGAAGTAAATTAACTATGATGCGTGATCTTGTAAACGAGGTACGTCGTCCTGAACGAGATTACATTCAATTTTATTATGACAAATTGGCGCTGGGTAACGCTTGTGGAATACCCGATTTCCTTATCACTGAGGCCATCATAGGTACGATCGGAAATGACTTAGTAGAAGTAGGGGCTATTTCCGCGGGTTGTCGTGACCCAATTAGCTTATTAAATTACCTGTCATCGTTTAGGCGCCCGGCAAGCGTAAATGTTAATCGCAATAAAAAGTACAATAGTCATTATGAGGACCAACTAAAGTGTAATATTTGTAAACGGCGAGGCCATACTGCAAATAAGTGTAATAATAAATCTCGGAAGCAAGACAAAACAACTTTGGTGTGTGTATTCTGTAGCAAGCGCGGTCATGACGAAACTAATTGTTACATTAAAAATAAAAAATGCAGTTACTGTGGAAAAACAGGTCACATAAAAGAAGAATGTCTTAAACTTAAAAATCGTCGTACAAATTCTAACAAAGAAAATGACAAACAATGACATACTGTGCGCGTTATCACTGATGCGTCGGGTAGTTCAAAATATTACATGACCGTAAAAATTAATGATTTCTCTGTGTATGGTTTTATTGATTTTGGAAGTGCTTGTGTCACAATAACAGAATCAGTAGCTAGTCGATTAAAATTAGAAGCAAGTCCTTGCGAAAATATTGTTTTGTCCGGTTTTGGTGGCTCAAAAACCAATCCGATTGGTGTGGTAGTTGTTAAGATTCAAGTTGACCAGGCTACTTGTGATTGTAAGGCGTTCATAGTACCTGACTCTGCTCAAGATATTGGTACTATAATAGGCCAGCCTTTGACAGAGCATCCTACCGTTTATGTGATTAAAACACCGACATCTTTAAAGATATTTAATGCAAATCAATTTCTTGAACTACCTGATGCATGTAGTGAAATTGAGCGCGTCAAGTTGGTTTCGGATGACGAAGTAATTTTAAAACCCGGTGTAAATAAAATACTATTATCTTGTTATGATTTTGTCTCTGGTTCGATTACACTGCGTGCTACTGAATATAGTACGCCGAGGGCGGAGTGTATTATTCCCGAATGCGACACCGAGGTTATTGATGGCAAAGTTGTCTTGAACGTAATTAATATTACTAATGAGGTCATAAAACTACCGCGCAACCGATGCGTGGCGCGAGCGACGATTACGGACGGTAATTATAAATACAAAATAGGTGATTACCTGGAACCCAATGTCGTGACTGACCTTGAATCTTTATTGCACGACTATTCCGATTGTTTTTCGGGTAGTGAAAATAAAATTGGAAAATGTTCAGTCCAAATGCACATTGAATTAACTGATACAAAGCCTATTTATTACCGTCCGTATCGGATGTCTTTAGGAGATCGGGAGAAAGTTCGTGATATTGTGTCAGACTTATTGAGTAAAGGAATTGTGGAGGAATCAAATTCCCCATATGCCAGTCCCGTCATATTGGTCCCCAAAAAGTCGGGTGAAGTACGCATGTGCGTGGATTACCGTGCATTAAATAAAATTACTAAAAAAGAACGGTATCCTTTACCTGTAATACAAGATCAGTTAGACCGGTTATCCAAGCAACGCGTTTTCACCTGTCTTGATATTATGTCAGCCTATCATTGTATTCAAATTGCTGATGATAGTAAACAGTATACAGCGTTCATAACACCGGATGGGCACTATCAGTATACACGAATGAGCTTTGGATTGGTAAATGCACCGTCAGTGTTTCAGCGCGCAATGGACAATATTCTCGGTTCTTTACGCTTCCAATGTGCGACAGCGTATTTAGATGATATTCTCGTTTACGCTGAAAATTATGATGATGCATTGCACCGTCTCAAAGCCGTATTAGAGAAAATACGGGAAGCTAATGTGACGCTCAGGTTAGACAAGTGTTCTTTCTTAGTTTCAAGTATAGAATACTTAGGGCATGAGGTGTGCAATGGCGAAGTCAGGCCATCCAAGTATAAGCTCATAGCAGTACATGATTTTGCTGTGCCGAGAAATGTACATCAGGTACGTCAGTTTATGGGTTTGGCAAATTATTTTAGGAAGTATGTGTCAAATTTTGCTAGCCTCGCTCGCCCTATCACTAGCCTCACCAAAAAGAACCAACCATGGGTATGGGGTGAAGAACAATCTCTTGCATTCAACCGCATTAAGTCAATTTTAGTAAAGCAACCTGTGTTGGCGTTGTTTAATCCGGATTATGAAACCCAAATTCATACAGACGCGTCCAAAATAGGATTAGGTGGAATATTGCTTCAGAAGCAGCCGGACGGTGCATGGAAACCAGTCGCATATGCGAGTAGACAGACTACGTGTGTCGAACAAAAGTATCACAGTTTCGAACTAGAGACGTTAGCTGTTGTCATGAGCCTGAAAAAGTTTAAGGTATACGTGTCAGGTTTAAAATTTGTGCTAGTGACCGATTGTAGCGCACTGCGCTGGACATGGAGCAAACGAGATTTGTCTCCCCGTATCGCCCGGTGGTGGCTTGAAGTTCAAGGTTTTGACTTTACTGTTGAGTATCGTGCCGGCAAATCTATGGCTCATGTGGATGCGCTGAGTCGTAATCCTGTGAATTCAGTAATGCGATGTGTTGATAAAGACCTAATCGAATGTGTGCAGCAGGATGACGACTCGTTGCGTAGTCTCGTGAACCAGTTGAAGGATGAGGTTTCAAAGGGCATAACTAATGGCTTAGCTAAAGATTTCTTGTTTGAGAATGGTGTATTATATAAAAAAGTCGGAAATAGTCAAAATGTAGTCGTTCCACGAATGTCACGTTGGTCTCTCGTTCAAAGTTTTCATGATAATAACGGTCACGTTAATTTTAATAAAACTTACAATGCCATAAGGTCAAAGTACTGGTTTCACGGTATGCGCCGGTTTATTCAAAAATACACTCGTGGTTGTATATCATGTCAATATGCTAAAAAACCAACTGGCCGTCGTGTGGGCTTGTTACATCCAATTCAAAAGGTGGCCGTACCTTTTCACACTGTTCATGTAGACCATCTTGGCCCGTTCTGTAAAAGCCCATCAGGCAAAATGCACATTCTAGCAATAATAGATGCTTTCACGAGGTTTATATGGATCGAAGCTGTTCGAGACGTCAGTTGCAAATATGTATTGCAGACGTTTGACCAATTAATTAAAACTTTTGGTGTTCCAAGTCGTATAATAAGTGACCGTGGCAAAGCTTTTAGTTGCAAAGATTTCAAAGAGTATTGCACTCAAAGGCAAATAAAGCATGTCATGACAGCAGTCGCTAGCCCAAGGGCGAATGGGCAGATAGAACGTTTTAATAGAACTATACTTGACGCCCTTGTAGCATACGTTGGTGATGACCAAAATGACTGGGAGAAATACTTGCCTAAAGTACAGTTAGGTTTAAACTCTAACGTAAATAATAGTACGGGTAAAACTCCATTGGAACTTCTTTATGGGTTTCGACCTAGACTTGTAGGCGATATAGTTGTGCCCGAAAGGTCACCTAATTTAGACGAGTTGAGGGAAGCCGCTGTCACGAGATCAGCTAAATTGTCTCAGCAGGCAAAGGACAAATATGATCAAAAACGGCGTTATGAAGCACCTTTTAAGATAGGTGATCTAGTTCTTGCCGAAAGAAAGATCATTCGTAAGGGTCTACGCAGTGGTAAACTTATGCCTCGTTTTGACGGGCCATATACAATTGTAAAGGTCTTGCCTCACGATCGGTACGTGATTAAGAGTACACGTAACCGTGGTCGACTTTATGAGAATGTCTTGGCCAGGGATAAGTTAAAACTTTTCCATTGTAATCATTCCGATGAGTCAGATAATTATAATTCTGAGTAAAGGAATACAAAAGTAATGTTGTTCAGGACGATTTATTTCATTTGATTAGTGCATAGTTAAAAATTGTTAAATGGATCTATTTTTAGTAATTGTTGATAATATAAATAATTTATGATCGATCTTTGTTTCAATAGCGCTAACCTTAAGAGGTGTTTAATTTTAACATAACCTTAAAAACTAAATTAAATAATACATTTAGCCTTAAGAGGGTGTATTATTGATTATTGGTCGTGAGTAGTTCCTTAGGAGGAAGACAATACCTTAAGAGGCTATTGTGACACGACATTTATGATGTGGACCCTGAAGGGTAAGCCATCATTATAACCACAAACGGTTTTAATTTATTAGATTGGGTTATGTAAACATTAAGAAGTTATTCATACTGACATTAGGAAGTCAGTTGAAGTTGGCATTCAGAAGCCATATCGCACTGACATTAGTCAGTTCGGTTAATATTTGACGTCAATCACTAGTGGCCACACTGATGTTGAGACATCAGTTCAAATTGACATTTAGACGTCAATCACACTGACATTCAGACGTCAGTTCAAATTGACATTTAGACGTCAATCACACTGACATTCAGACGTCAGTTCAAGTCGACATTAAGAAGTCAATAAAATTGACATTCAGACGTCAGTTCAAGTTGGCATTAAGACGTCAATCACACTGACATTAAGACGTCAGTTCAAGCTGACATTAAGATGCCAATCTCACCGTGTCGTCGCCACATCGGGAGGTCGTGAGCGAGCTGGGTCGTCATCGGCACCAAGGAGCCAGAGCTACGCGGGACGCGCAGCTGTATCAGGAAGGCCGACTGTAAGGCGCTGTAGATGGCGCTCGAGGACCCTCATGAAGCATGAAGTTGCCGGCTGCGAAGATAGCAACGCGCGGGCGGCGTGCGGCGGCGCGCCTAGCTTATATATTGCACCGACACCGGGGAATCGCTCTCTTGGCTCGCGGACACCGACGGCTCAACATCAACTTACTCGTAGCATTTTGTTAACACATAAGTTTATTTTTAATTAAATATTTTATACATCGTTTACGTTGTTTTTCTGAGTTCTTATATAAGCTAGGCAAAAAAGTACCTTCCCGTGGTCGCATGCCGCTGTACTAACATACTTATAACTTATAAGTTATGGTAGCATGCGACCACGGAAAGCTACTTTCTTGTTTCATTCTTTTCAGTAGTCGGGTTTTAGACTTAAACTTATTTTGTTTTCATACTTTTAGAGCGCGATTTTTCAGTAGTCGGGTTTTAGTTTTTCAACTTAGTTTTAGCCCAAATAATTAGCATTGCCAACCAATGTGGTAATGCTGCCAGCCAGGGCACTTATCCCATTCCCTCCCATTGACAGCGATGCGGACGAATTTTTTGATGGTCAATGAGCTCCTCCTTTTATCTTTAATTTTTTATTATATAATACACTTGTATATTTATTCATATCATGATAATATTAACATAATATAAGGTAACATTTAAAATAATAATATGTATATTTATATGATAAAATAAGCAAAAAAATCATAGGGCATTAAAAAATTCGTCCGCATCGCTGTCAACAGGAACAGTGAAAGGTTGGCAGCATTGCCACGTTGTATGGGGATGCTAATTCTTTGGCCAAGAAATAGACCAGCCCTCTGGTCACGTGAAAAGTTACGTCGTTCGTTCTGACTTTTTCTTTTAGGTCGGCTCCTACGGGTCCTAGTGTGATGTTAAGCAGCCCAGTACAGTGCGTGCCACGTAAGAAGAAACTTGACCCCGCCTCCCCCGCCTCTTTCCGCCGCCCCTATGACGTCCGGTCCCGTCCCGCACTCAGACCTCATACCGCTAAAGATACCTAAAATCGTGTTCTGCGCATGTCAGACCACGTGGTGCGTCAAGTCTCTTCTTACGTGGCACGCACTGTACCTATCATCTTTATCTATAAGTATACGATATTTAATAAAGCTGAAGAGTTTGTTTGTTTGGAAGCGCTTATCTCTGGAACTACCAGTCAGATCTGAATAATTATTTTTGCCTGTGACAGCCCAATTCTTGAAAAAGGCTATATGTAGGCTATTAACATTACGCTAGGACCAGGGGCGGTACCTTCATAGAAGCCGAAAAGCCCGGCTTGCCCTAATAAAATCATAATTCACAAAAAAAACTTACTTAAACCTATCAATAAATAAATATATTAAAAAAATACCAATCAATGAACTCGAACACAAACATTAATAACTGAAAATCAGCCAATCCCTCAGTTTGGCGTTTTTTTATACGTTGAAAATCAGTGGGCTTGCCCTAATTTTGACCCCTAGGCACGCCACTGGCTAGGACCCTAAGGAGGCCGAAAAAAAACAGAGAGGACTCTATGTGAAAACGAAGTAATAACGCGGCCAGGCAATGCGATGCGACGAGGTGGGTCGGGGGAAGAAGAAATTTCACATGGATGAATTCGCGGGCACAAGCTAGAAACACCATGAATGTTAATACCTATTGATATAACTCGTACAGTCGACCCCAAAAATGTTTTACCACCCTAAGGTTGAATGCCACTTGCACGTCATAAAAAAGGTCTAGTTTTGCTCATAGACATAGAGAATGGACCACTCTCTCTAGAAAGAGACAAAGCGACTGTGCAGCCAATACCTGTCTCTTTTATACAAGCCTGTCATGTTATATGCAGCGTAGAACAATACACTCTTGACCACCAGGGACGTGGCCCAATCAGAATTCTAGAAAGAGTCAACTATAACTGGCCGTATCGCTTTCTCTCGCGTACTTTTCGGTTTGTACTCACTGCCCAACTGAATACGGAACACTTAATCTGTGGGTTTTGCTTTAAGACCAATGTGACAGATAGTTTCAACCTTACTTAGTGAAGTTTCAATTTACTAAGAGTTTTTGTCAAAACTGGTAATGCAATTACGAGGTCGTCTTTAAGTACCGTGAAAAACAAAATAATGTTATATTACACAATTTTACGACAAACCATAAATAAATCCTGCAATTTAGCATCTCATTTTAGAAAACAATGTGTTATTAATGTGTAACCTATGGTAATAAAATACATTACTCTGACATTTATTATGCACCATAAATTATTTCAAACCATGTTAATGGTAGGTACCCAGTTTTACTTAGTGTGCGGCAGAAAAGGGAACTACAGTTACAGTACTGAATTTGACGTTTAAGTGACGTTTGTCATTGCTAGTGGCGCCAAAATGACAGTTCAATGGGTATACTGATGCCCTTGTATTTTACGTCGCAACATGGCGTTCTATATTACGATTTTTGCAATAACGCATCTATAAATCATGCATATCATCATTTACAATATATAGGTACTGAATACCAAGTAAGGTATCCGTCGAATATAACGTAGGCGTTTGGCGAACGCATGCGCTGCGTTAGCGCGATGCTTACACTGCTTCATCCTAACGTTAATTTCTATTTATAAAATCACTAGCAGCTCCCCGCGGTTTCACCTGTGTAAGTTTCGATCCCGTGGGAATATCGGGATAAAAAGTATCCTATGTGGTAATCCAGGAAATGCTCTATCTATGTGCCAATTTTCATCCAAATCTGTTCAACGGTTTACGCGTGATTTAGTAACAAACATCCAAACATCTTCACAGACTTTCACATTTATAATATTAGTAGGATGTCTATTGTCCCACTACTGGGAAAAGACCTCTTCTCATGCAGAGAAGGCATGAGCATTGCTCACCACGCTTGCTCAAGATGGGTTGACGATTTCAGACTTATCCCAAGTAGCACAAAATAGCTTTATAATCGATGGATAACAGAATTAGCATATTATTATAGCTTTATAAGAAGTTACACATAGGCATTATAAACCACTATACAGCTCTTGTAATGCTAATTTGGGCCCCAAATTATACAGCCTTAAGTGTAAGAATGGCATTTTAGCAGCATTATATTGGTTGTCTACCGGAATGATAAACGCATTATAATGGGCTGTGAAAACAGGTTAAAGCAGTGCGCATATGTCAAATGCGGCTCTTATACAGCTTGTACAAAGGCAAAATAAAAACATTTTCAAATATTATTTTTAATTTCTGTTATTATTAATAAATCTTGTGTAAAAAGAACATGGATACTTTCAACAAAAAAATATAAGTGCTACAAGGCAAGTAATTAAACTCTTGTTTTTGTTCTCTATGAGTGAATTAAGGTTGCGAGTATCAGTTTACTGTGAAAGTATGTATATATTTGAATCAAATATTTCATGCGCCTTCAAATTAAAGAGCTATTTATTACAAAAATATTATAAAAATATGTGGAATTGTAAAAAAAATTATGCTCTTACGAAGAAATCTTTAGTTTTAGTCATTATGATACCTGTATTGTACCGGCCGGTCAATACCATAGGTTGAAGTCCTTTCTAAAGGACTATTTACCATAAAATTAAATTTTAAATATTATCGATACAAAAAGCAAAATGGCGTAAGCATAATTAAAAACTTTAGGCATGCGGATATTATACGACTTATTGCTTGTTAAAATTCTTGTCATTATACGTTTGTATAGATAAAGGCTATATAATATTATGATGAAATGCTTTTAAAAAGCTGGCATTAAAACAGCACCAATGTACACCGTTAAACAGTTGTGACCCATGCGAAAGGTCGTTATAAAACATAGAGCAGTTTTAAAGAATTTTAAAATGCTTTTTAATAGCCTCAGCCGTAATTAATGCTTACATACGGCCTACACTTTTGTATAATGCTTACAGCTGTATTAGAAGCTGTATAGAGACATAAATTATGTCTAAAATAAAACCTTTAGCTGCACAAAAGATTGAAAAAGAGGATTATATAGCTTTAGGAACTACAAAGTTAATAAAATGCTGTTATACAGAAGCAAGACATTGCTAAAACCCTTCAAATTCTATAACGAAGCTAGAAGAAATTTTCTGGTCATCACTTTTTCCATTATATCGATTTTGTGTTACTTGGGATATTATTCCAGGTTTCCTCACGATGTTTTCCTTCACCGTCATTAATGTCCCAGATAAACTCTGAAAGTACAGACGCCAGCACATCAAGTTACCCGAAACTGTCAAATTTCCCCAATCAACTTTGAACCTTATACTTTAATGATAAAGTTGAAAATCTATTAAATAAATTTGACAGATTGTAACTGTGCGGAATTCGTGACCGCGTTGGGCGAGTGATACACTGAAGGAAGTTGTAAATATGTAACGATTAATTTATTACGATATCAAGTAACTAAAGCTAGTAGTTACACTTGACACGAAAAAGTAAAATTAAATAATGTTACATGAAGAGTAAAACTAATAGAAACACGAAGCTCGAAGCTCGCCGTAAACTATTACGGCGAGCTTCGGCGAGTAAAATATGATCGGGGGTCAGAGAGGACCTCGCACGATCGTAGTTCAGCACAGACTGAAGCTCCGAACCAAAAATCTCCCAAATCTGCCGTTCACTAAACAAAGGACGCGGCAAATCCACATCTGCCTTTTAAAAGTATTATAAAACGCGAGAAATGCAGATGGGTACAATACAAGACAACTGAAAATAACAGAACAATGAACCTTAACTAACAATAGCAAATGGGTACAATACAAGATACTAAACATAATAGAACAATGAAGAACCTTAACTAAAAGTAAAGAATCATGAAAGACAATAGTACCTATAACTTAAATCGCTTGCAGATGTTCAACGTGGGAAAAACACAAAAATGAAACTTTCTAAAAATTATTACAATAAGTTCTTCTATACAATACTACATTCTTAAAACTATGCAAGGGATGGGTACGTAAGACACAGTCCCCACAGTAGTTTGATGTGCTGGCGTCTGTACATATGAATTGGAAAAGTCACATTTGTGCTTGTCCAGATTTGAACCCACATTCTTGTGCATGAGAGGCGAGGCTTTAACCACTAAGCCATCACGACATTAAGTTAATAGTAGGTATACGGGTGTAAATGACACATCCATCTTAAGATAAACACTGTCACATAAGCACGCTCTAAAAAAAAAAACAAACAAACTTTTTCTTAAAATTAATATTTACAGCCGGACACTTAATACGCCATTCGGTCTCTGCGTAGGCGTCGCTGTCGGTTGAAAGGCAACACAGATATGGGTCCATATTGGCTCACCTAAAGTTCTTTACCCGAAATTGTTCTTCCTAAAGATTTGTAATCCGAATGATCACTCTTCCTAAAATTTTTCATCCTAAAGTTTTCATTCATACTATTTGTAGTGCTACCGGCGCGGCGCGGTGAGATTTTTACAATATAGCATTACAGACTCTTAGGAGGCAGGCAAAAAGAAAAAGTAAGAAAGAACGCGAAAACGAATTAATAGCGCGGGCAGGCGATGCGACGCGGACGAAGTCGCGGGTTGAAGTTAGTCATCAATAATAAAAACAATAATATCAGCGAATATCATTGAACATCCTTCATCATTGCTTCAATTAAGTATCGCCTTATTGAGGCTCAAGCGATGTATCGATAAACAGACGCCTGCGATCGATAAACAATGTCATTATCGAGTATCGACCTCGATATGTCGCGGCCCTAGTCGTTAATGCAAAGCAAATGGGATCAGAAGGTTTATTGATAGCTGGAGGGCTCATGTTAAGCTGCGCTTGCGCATTGTTCTGCTAACTCCTACCCAAATAGCATAGTTACCATTATCGTGTTCGTGTCGAATAGACAACAAATTATTATTTGTTGTTGAATTTGTCCGCGTGAAATTTCTTGCTGCCCCGGTCCACCCCGGCGCATCGCAATGACCTTACGCGCACTCCATTTTCGCATAGCGTTCTTTCTGACTTTCGTTCTTTTTGCTCGGCTTCTAAGGGTGTTAGCGTGATGTTAAATAGCCTATGCCTCCTCACGAATTGGGCTATCGAACGGTTGACTAAAATATACCCAAATTTCACCAGTTACGTTTAGTGCTCATATTGAGCGGCAACTGCAGGCGCCGCCGCCGACACATCTACGGCTGCCGTCGACAATATGCCGCTCGTGTATTTGAGCACCGTACTCAAATATACGAGCTGCAACGATGTCGACCCTCTGGGGTTGACGATTGCCGCTCGTGTGTATGAGCACTTATTTCCCATCCTGAGAAAAAAAAAAAAAAGAAAAAAAAAAAAGGCGAACCTATTACCCGGGTACTCCGGAGTGCTACTGAGAAATTCCAGAAGAAAGGACCCAATAATTCTTTGCCCAACGTGATCATGCATAGCTGTAGCATCTGCGACCAGTGGACTAACGAAACTGTTCAACGAGTTCCTAACAATGAATGGAAATACGCCGCTAATAACAAGTTAGCCTTCTACAAAACTGCTCTCGTCTGGGCATTGAGTATCGACCTTAATATGATGTCATAAGGTATTGAATGGCATTAGGATAAATATAGCGTTTATTGTTACGCGACTCAGAACTGTGCCAACGCATACAGTTGATTCATTCATCATTTTGTAGCTAGCGCAGAATCAATTGTTGAAGGAAACGATGCTTATTATTTTATGTCCACATGATAGATCGATATCTGTGATGTGAATTCCCAACAAGAAAATTCGTTTTTCCTCTTATAAGTTGTAGGGCAACTCATGGATTTCGTGGAAAGAGTATGCAGCGCCATTTTTATCCCTTCTAATGTTCTTCGTCGTATCGTAGATTTCATTTCTGCAGTATCATGATTACGATGATGATGAAGCTTTGACCACTTCGACGGCGTTAACGATGGCTTCGCAAAGGTCTTAAGGGGCTTACAAGACCTAAACGCAAGTTTTCGAAACAATAAAAGTATATGATAGACTACAGTAAAAAAATTCAGAAAAATATATGATATTCTTCAGGATATATGCTAGATAGATAGTGTGGTGAAAACATAATACAACTAATTTGATACGATAGAAAAAAATCATGAAAATACCTCTAAAAATTTTCTTTTTACAATAAAATCCATACTAAAATACATACAATCATTCTGATTTTTTGTCAGATTATTCTACAAGCAACATACTAAAATACTAGTGTTTTAATTTTTTTGTCCAAACAATAGATTCTTTGTAAATCGCATATTCATTATTTTCGAACAAAATACGTGCGTATGTGTGCGTAAACGCTGTGTAGCGACCAGCGTTGCCAGATCGTTCCTTTTGGAACATTTTGCGTTCTATTTTACGGACATGCGTTCCCTTTGCGTTCCCATCTTTAGTACGTTCTTTTCGTTCCTTTTTGTATAACTAGTACTAAAAGTACTGTACTACTTCACATCTAGCGACGACGCCGCGCCGCCGCCGCCGCCGCCGCTGCCGTCGGGTACAGAAATGTTCTAAGTCTGTGTCTGTGTACTGATCACTAGGCTGTATGTACTTAGAATCCTTTGCCTAACCTAACAATCCAAAGATTGATTTTATTATCTCTGACTTATTATCCTTATCTGTGTTACAATTTGGTTATTGTACAGACGCCAGCACATCAAGTTACTACAATCTGTCAAATTTCTTTAATAGATTTTCAACTGTATCACTAAAGCATAAGGTTTAAAGTTGATTGGGAAAATTTGACAGTTTCGGGTAGCTTGATGTGCTGGCGTCTGTACATTACAATACGTCTGTGCTTGTCTTGTCCACAGAACATATATAATATACCCTAACGGTCTTGTCTGTGCTTTGGCTGGCGGGGAAGCCAACTTTGAATTGCAATTTGCAGTGTTTTTTGCCGCCTGCATGATACTGACAAACTAACATACCTACCTAAGTAACATAACTTAGGTACTACAAAAATTGATTCTTAATGAAGGTTTTTTTTTTTTGTGTTCGTTCCTTCATTGCCAATTTCGTTCCTTTTCAGACATCCCAGCGTTCTAAATCTTCAATCGCTACTGGCAACACTGGTAGCGACACTGCCGGCCGAGGCCTGATGCTATACGGACGTGTCGCTCTTTTCGCCGCAATATTTCCGCCAAGATTGTTATGTTTTTGTAAAGTTTTATTTGTAAATTCATTGTTTATTATTATTTGCATAATCTTCATTGCGTAAATATTTTTAATTCGTGTAAATAATACATTGAAGTTAAAATAGCGTAACCATTTGTTATCAATTATCATTTATTGTAAATATGAAGTGAAAAATTCCGTTCGGACTACAAAACGTTCATATAAAACGCTGAACATATTATATATATATATACGAAATTAAAAAATAAGAGCATTTTATTATTATTGAATATTTATTTTTTTAACAATAAAACTATGAATTTAGAAACGTCTAAGATAGTGCAGTCATGACGCATAAGCTCAATTTTTTCGACTACATTTGCAACTGTTACGTTAGCGTATGAGGCCGATGTGTAGATTTGTATTCAAGAGTCCCCGGGTTCGATTCCCAGGGATTCTCTAACCGAAGTTTTCTTTTTAAATGTATTTTGAATTTATATATATTATGTATTAATTATTTTTTTATAAATAATAATTAAAACGTCTACAATGTAATTATCTTTCACAGGAGAAAGACAGTCGTAAATATCAACACGGAAGTTATTTCTAATGCGAAACTACAATTAAAAAAAACTAAAAGCACCTAATGTTTTTATTAACAGACCGCGACTTATTGATATTGGGCATAACGAAATAACAAATTCATCTAAAAATTGCGATGAAAATTATTACAAGCAAGATTTTGGTTTTTATTATTATTGATTTCGTTTATAATAAATAGATTCATAATATTATGTATGAATGTTAGGTACCTATCTTTGAGGCTGTTTACACATTATGCCGCAGCTGCAGCGGCACCGCCACTGCCGCGGCGCCGCTGCATCAGTCAGTCACCCTTGGATTTGTATGAACACACGGCGCCGCGGCGGCGGCGACGAGTTTTGATAAAACCGTAGCAATACTCGCCGCCGAATCATGCTGCCGCCGCGGCCGCGGCGCCGCCGTGTGCAAGGGTTCATGCAAATCCAAGGGCAACCAATACAGCGGCACCGCGGCGGCGGCGGCGCCGCTGTATTATATAATTTTTTTTTTATAATGTACCTACAGTCGCGCGGTACGTAAATACGCGATAACCCCTCCCGTCTACAGTATTTTAATTTCATCAACCTACTTGAGTTTCTTTCTAGTTTTGTGACTGTACCTATAGGTAAATATTTTTTTAACCGACTTCTAAAAATGAGGAGGTTGTCAATTCGGATGTTTCTATTTTTTTTTTATGTATGTTCAGACATAACTCCGTCATAAAAATATGTACCTAGATGGATTTGCAAAATTCTTTTTTGTTCAAAAGAGGTTTATTCCGAAATGGTCCCATTTAAATTTCGTAAAGATCTGATGATGAGTTTCGGAGACAGACAACGGAACTCTTCAATAAATGCCAGTTTACGCAATCACACAACATAACATCACGCCTATACCCTTTAAAGGGGTAGGCAGATGTGTTCAATAGCTTCCTGTCACTGATATTAACATAGCAATTAGTGTTATATGAATTTGGGCGGGGTAGGTAGGTACAACTAAAAAAAAGTGAAAAATAAAAACTTTTTTACAAAAAAAAAACAACTGACCTCCAAAAAAAAACACTACAAAGTGAAAAATAACTTCAATTTCGGAAGTCGGTGTCACAAAACGAAAATTCAGATCCAACGACACCGACTTCCAAAATTAAAGTTAATTACTTTGTGTTGTTTTTTTTTGAAGTCCGTAGTTTTTTTTTTTGTAAAAAAGACTTTTTATTTATAAAATAGAAACACGTTGTGAATGGAATAGAAAGAGTTCAATAAAAATACACGGTCTTTTTGATCAATAGACTTAATAAAAAAAACTTATTGACGAATTCAAACAACCAAAAACAGCACAATATAGTCTCTTTGCCATATTAAGTAAGTACTTGTACTTATTTCAATGAATATTTGTCACAAATTGCACGCTTACTGCTTACGAAACCGTCACACCGTCCGGCGTCCACTCGTCACTGCGGAGCATTCGAGACTGTTTGTTAACCGAGTGTAAACCGAAATCGAGGCGCGTAGGTATGATTCGCGTTCCGACCGTTTTTATGAAGATAGAATACTGTATAGATAAAAATACCGTGGCGGGCGGTGCGCGACGGCGCTGCCGCAGACACGGCATAATGTGTAAAAGGCCTTACTTACTTGACAAAGGAGAATAGACCGTACCCAGACACAAAGTTAATTGCAGCATTATGAACTATGTTGATCTTTATTGCCCTCATGGAGTAGTTTGCTTAATTAATCCTAAGACAGCATGTCTGAATTCACTTGGAGAAAAAAGTTATGTGAGGAAATTGAATTGATTTATTAAAAGGAATATTTAACCTATCCTTTCAAAACTTATTGACCTGCTAATGATGGACACTTTTTGAAATTAATGATCCTCTAAAAACTTTTTGCGCTTCTAATGATGCACTTTTTTAAATTATTGAGCCTCCTTTTAACTTAATTTAAAATAATTAAAAACGTAATTTAAAATCTTCTATTTTTTTCATTTTATTATTGCTGAATGGGCGGCCCGCTTTTGCCCTCGATCACGCCTGATGGAAAGCGATAGATGATAAGTGATGATATGTGATGGTATTTTTTTTATAGATTGGAAACAGTGGTACCACAGGAAGATCACGATTGTGAAGTTATTGATAAAAGTACATATTCATCTAAACGTGTACTAGAAGAAATCTTTAGTATACAGGTAATATTCATAATATCAGCCGCACTTTGCAGCCGTTGCAGGGCAACATCACCTTGCCACAAACACGTTGAATTTAAAAAAAGAATTGGTTTTAAAATTGAATAATGGATTAATGGGATTTTAGGTGGATAGTGCTCCTGTAAGTCAATATGATATCCAGACTGAAAACCAAGAAACAGAAGGGTTAATTATAATATAGAAGTAAGTTTTTCCTCAAACATATCGTTACTTACGATTAAATCTGGAGGAAAATGATATTCCAAATGATTTTATGTTAAGTTCTCTGTGGCAGAGAATCTGTATTATGATTCAAGGTATTGCCGGCCATGCTCGAAGTTTACTTCATGACGTAGACAGCAACGTGGTGGAACGCTATCTCAGCATCATTGCGAAATACGTAGGAGGGAAGAGAGTTAACTTTTCCTTGAAAAATTCATATCAGACGCGATGCATTGCTTCGTTCAATGAAGAAAATGCAATGTCAAAGCTATATAAGAAAATGGCCAATAAAAGCCCAAGAGGTAAACAGAAGACGTGGAAAGAAAGAAAACATAAACAAAAAATCCTCAGTAAAAGGTACACAAAAAAGAGAGACGGCTAATTTTCAGTAAAAAAACAAAGTGATAAGGACTATGGCCAGTCATGTGAAAAGCCTGATATGCCGGTAGAAGTACTGGATAAAATGAAAAAAGATATCATGAAAAAATTAAAAAAGACTGATGAGGAGCGAGCAACGATTGAAAGAAAAACTATTTTACAAAGTGCTAATGAAGAATGGCTTGAGATGAGAAGATCTTTATTGACTGCATCCAATTTCGGTAGGGTTATAAAAAGGCGTACTAATACACCATGTGCTAATTTAGTAAAAGATCATATACTTTATCTAAAAAAAATTGATCACGTCCAATCCATAAGCCATGGCCAACAAAATGAAAAAACCGCCCTCGCACATTTGGCTGTACAAGAACACATAATCATTGGACCCTGTGGTTTATTTATAGACCAAGAACTATGTTTCTTGGGTGCATCGCCTGATAGATTAACTATAGAAGATACTGTGGTTGAAGTGAAGTGTCCTTTGACAGCCAATAAAATGGGCCTTGCAGCAGCAATTGAAAAGAAAAAGGTAAACTTCTGGCAAAAAACAAAAACAGGCGAACTAGTCATCAACAAAAAACATGCTTGGTATTATCAATTAATACAAGGACAGCTACACGTGACCCAAAGAAAATATTGCCTATCCGCCGTATGGGAGAACGAAAAAGAAAAACTCAAGACGGAAATAATTCAACGAGATGATACATTTTGGAAAAGGATATGAAAGAAAAATTGTCTAAATTTTATTAGGCAAATATTGTTTAAAACCTTCCACTATAATTTTCTTTCACTCTCCATTCCTGTAGACGGACCGGAATAGTTTTTTAAATGAAAATGAAGATAAAAACGAAAATAAAGAGAAAAGCGATGGCAAAAATGAAGATAACGACAAAGAAGAACGTAAAAATTATGAAGAAAATTATTCACAACAAATGTTTGGCATTTGTTGTTACGTCTACACGTTTCTTAGATTTTAGTAAATTTTAGGAACAAAAATAATTTTATAACATGATCATGATGCATGGTGTAATATAAACGTGTAATCGTAAACCTGAAAAAAAAAGCATTTAAAACTAAATGTGGTAGGTATAATGTTAACCAGAAAAATAGCTTAAAAGTACATGTGGTATAATGTAAATGTAAAAAAAACTCGTAAGTAACTACCACTTCCATATTTTTTAAATAAAAATGTTTTAAATTTGATTGAATCAGTTTTATTTCAAAATCATCCACATCCTTAATTTTTTCAAGTCACACTCAAAACAAATTAAATATTTAAAAAAAAAAAAAAACAGCCGACTTCCAAAAAAAAAAACACTACAAAGCTACAACCAACGATACCGACTTCCGAAATTAAAGTTATTTTTCACTTTGTAGTGTTTTTTTTTGGAAGTCGGTTGTTTTTTTTTTTGTAAAAACAGTTTTTATTTTCACTTTTCAGTTGTCCCTACCTACCCCACACAAATTCATATAACACTACTTGCTATGTGAATATCAGCGACAGGAAGCTATTAAACACATCTGCCTACCACTTTTAAGGGTACAGGCGTGATGTTATGTTGTGTGATTGCGTAAATAATGCATACAAATGCGATAGCAGCGATCGCGGTTGATTTGCTGGCATTTATTGAAGAGTTCCGTTGTCTGTCTCCGAAACTCATCATCAGATATTTACGAAATTTAAATGTGACCCTTTCGAAACAAACCTCTTTCGAACAAAAAAAGAATTTTGCGAATCCGTCTATTTATGATGGAGGTCGTCTATATAGGACCCGAACAGAAATAAAAAAAATAATAATAAACAAATCCGAATTGAGAACCTCCTCCTTTTTAGAAATCGGTTAATAATTTTGTTGTCATAACTACTTGTTTCCGCGTCATCTATTGGAATACTCGGGCGTAATCGTAAATCGTATGCTGTATGTCATAATTGTGATGGGCGTCGTCGTTAGATGGCGTACGCGTCGATTGTGTATATGTGTGCTTGCGTTTCTCAAGGACACTTAGCTCTACTAGTCCTCTTAAATAGTGCAGGTTTAATAGTGTTATTGCACAGAGAGTACGACAAGAGGTGAGGCATCGTTTGCGATGTAGAATTGTGGATCCACCGTCATTCCACTGTAACTCATCGGAATACACAGTCTAATAATAACATAATGTAACAAAGAAATCCAATCCGTCTGCCCTTTCCATAAGGTTCTTTTTCTTTTCTTCTTTTGAAGAAAGGTTTCACTTTTGATCAATATCTCATTCTCTCTCTCTCTTTTATATTTTACTTGAACGCAGGCGATGATGCGGTAGACGTTGAATGAGCTGAAGATTCCAAGTTAATGCCAAGTTCTTTCTGATATTCGAAAGGGTCCTTACTCGTGTCTAGAAGACCTCTATGGTTAAGCCAAGTTTTTTCCGATATTTCGACCGCCCATTGTGTCAACCTATGTAAAACTTCTATATTTATATCTGGTGTTATAGGATTATATGGTGTACATAGTAAAGAGTATTCTATTCTATTATATTAGAAGTTAGACCTGGGTTCTGTTATGACCCCAGCCCCTATTAAAGTAAAAACACTCTAATTCTTTTACGAGTGACTTCCTCTCTAACTCTCTGACCTCGTTATATCTTCAACAGTGTATGCGTGCACCCGGAAGGCGAAGAACACCGCTGGGAGTGCGACCGGGACCCATGCCTGATGAGTGACGACGTCGTCAGGAACGTCAGACAAGCGCGCCTTGGATGGAGAGCTACCAACTATACCCAGTTCCACGGGAAGAAACTCAAGGATGGACTCATTTATAAACTTGGTAAGTAGTATTTCCCTTTTTTGCAAAATTATTATAAGTGTGGCGGCATCTACAACGTCACATGTGAACTACGCATCACACTGACGTCACGGAAAATCCTGCATCGCGCAAGCAAAGTTCGGCACGCGACTACTATGTACACAACGTCCCGACTTCAACCGTCGCCGTCAGACATAACAACCGTCTGGTCGGAGGTTCGTCCCTTTTCCATAGGGGATGATGAAATTTACACCCTGTTCCTCATATCTTTATAATAGTAAAAATCCCACCAGCATTGGGAATAGAGTTCCAGAGCAGAACTTTCTGGGTTCTTCAAGTTCCATGAGTACCCCATTCTCTATCCCCTTCTGTAGCCCTTGAAAGAAAGAAAAAAAAAGTATTTATTGGTACACGCATAGGCAGAGCACAGACTAAATATTCAAACACGAACATAGAAAAATAAAAGAAATAAAACCTACAGTTTAATATAAAAATGAAAATACGCTTGACGCTATTACTTAACGAAGGCCTCCTCAGGTGTTGACCAGGCTCTTCTTTTTTTTCAACCTGCCTTTTATTTTGCACCTGACATTTGTGCTTCATTTTGCATCTCCCAGAAACCTGTTGCTGGGGAGATTCAAGGCTCCTACAAACGAGCGCGACACAAAGGCACCGCCCATTACGTGACTTGCGGTGCCTTTGTGTCGCGCGCGATTTTATCGCGTGTCGCGCCTGTTTGAAGGAGCCTTCACGTCATTTGTAGGTGTAGGTAGTTATGTCTAGAATCCTCTGGTCTAAAGTCTTATTGTGTATAGAATAGTGCCCGCGAATTGGTTCGCGTGTATGTCGGAAAACAAATTGGATTTAATGGTTCTTTTTTTTATGCGCGGAACGTTAATTATTTCTTTAAAATAAAAAGAGCCCAAGTTACTTACTCCTTATAAAATCAGCTATCTGACAGTGAAAGTCACGTCAAATCGGTCCAGCCGTTTCGGAGAATAGCCGGAACAAACAGACAGACATACTTACATTTAAAAAATTGTATTTTTTGTTTTAAGTACTAAATTATGTACTTTAATGAGCATTTAGTAAAAAGCTGTTACATATTTAACATTATAAATAGGCACTTATTTTTTTTTTATTTGAAAGTATGTTCATCTTCCTAGCCTTTTCCCAACTATGTTGGGGTCGACTTCCAGTCTAACCGGATGCAGCTGAATACCAGTATTTTACATGGAGCCACTGCTTATCTGACCTCCACAACCCAGTTAGTGGGTAATACGATACCCCTTGGTAAGACTGGTTGTCAGACTTTCGGGCTTCTGACTAGCCATGACCACTGTCAAAGATCCACGAATGACAACTGGGAATATAGAAATGTAAAAAATAACAACTTCTTTCTAATATCTACGTGCTTTCAGAGGCACGGAGGGGTCTCAGAATGTAAAGATGGTCACCCATTGACAGACCAACCGCGGCAAGCGTAGCTTAACCTGATCGATTGACCTGTGCGGCTGTTATTATTTAGCTACTTTGTTTGTATGTATAGATATAGATGCGTTGCTACCCACAGAAACGTTATTTATTGGTGTTCCATTCCACTAACGCCAATTGACGTCTGGGTTGGCAACACGATCTTCAATACACATGTTATTCCCAACTCACTTCGTCAAATTGTACCACCATCAACTTACTTTCCTTTATTGCTTGCGCAATAAGATTTAAAATCGTATGGCATACCTAATAAATCTTTCATGCGATATGTGAATTTGCATAGCGAATGAATCGGTGCCTGAATTATTAATTTTGTGGTCTATAAAGTGTCCAATTATGGTTGACGTTTGTTATAGATGGGAGTTTATTGATATACAAGTCATGAGGAGAAAATATAGACACAAGAGAATACCAGACAGTCTTTCAACGGTTTTATCACCACTAGTCTCAAACGTATTTATTTGAATGTAAAGAGCCATAGAAACATGCACATTAGTACTCGAAAGTAGACCGATCTAGACAGCTATTGAAGTAGTAACAAACGGTGAAAGTGTAGTCAGTCTGTCGCGAAACAATGAAATCAGATCTAGGTACCGTAAAGCCCAACGTCCACAACGCTACTCAAAAGTAACCAGCTAGGTTATTACGTAACACACTAAATGTACAATGCGTGCCACGAAAGATGAGACTTGACACACCACGTGGTTTGACTTGCGCAGAACACGATTTTAGGTATCTTTAGCGGTATGAGGTCTGAGTGCGGGACGGGACCGGACGTCATAGGGGCGGCGGAAAGAGCAGGGGAGGCGGGGTCAAGTCTCATCTTTCGTGGCACGCATTGTAGCAGTGGCTTTCAATTTGACAGTTCTACAACATTCATTGCGGTATTTACGTTGTTGAGCAGACACATTTTTCGAACATTTGTGAAGCAATGGATTAGCCATATCCGTCAAAATGATTCAGATTTTGATTAAAAGTGTGTTCAATTAGGGTACAGTTACAAACTCAAATCACCAATATACCAGGATATTGTCACGGTGAAAGTGTAGTCAGCCTGTCGCGAAACATAATGAAATCAGATCTAGGTACTGTAAGACCCCTCGTCCACGACGCTATTCAAAAATAACGTCACTGAGTCAATTTTATTGCTAATCCACTGCGTCATAATTATGTTCGAAATAATGTCTTCACAACTTAAATAGGTAACGCAATGAATGTTGTTGAATTGTCAAATTGAAAGCCATTGCTACTGTTACTGTGTTACGCAGTTACGCTAGTACAATGCGTGCCACGAAAGATGAGACTTGACCCCGCCTCCCCCGCCTCTTTCCGCCGCCCCTATGACGTCCGGTCCCGTCCCGCACTCAGACCTCATACCGCTAAAGATACCTAAAATCGTGTACTGCGCATGTCAAACCACGTGGTGTGTCAAGTCTCTTCTTTCGTGGCACGCATTGTACCCCTGCTGGTCACTTGTGAGTAGCGTCGTGGACGACGGGCCCAAGAGTTATCGCCCGCGGCTTTCATTATGATCGGATACAAGTCGACTGGTTTGAATTGTATTGAATAGAAAAAATAAGTAGGAATAATCATCAAGAGAAAGGACGATGGCTTAGTTCGATGAATGCCGTACCAACCAAGAAATAATTACTGTCATATTTTCGCCAATTTTGTAGCGTAGTTTTCTTAGCTTACCGACCTTACCGTTTAATTAAACAAAGTAAAATGGGACAAAACGCACTCTTACACACATCACACAACACACACATCACACACACACAACACACACATCACACACACACACATCACACACACACACACACCCCAGAAACATTACACATACACACATACCACACCATACCTGAAATCACCTCTCTAGTCTTCACTCTGGAATTTGCACCGCCCCAAGATACAGACTAAACTGTTTAGTTTGGGGCTCACTTGCAAATCCATACTATACGTATGTCATCCATACTAATATTATAAATTCGAAAAGAACTCTGTCTGCCTGTCTGTCTGTATGCTACCTTTTCACGCCTAAACCACTGAACGGATTTCGATAAAATTTGGCAGAGAGATAGATTGCATCAAGGGGAGACATAGGATATTTTTTTATCGACACACCGTTTCGTTTTAACAGCTCCTAATAGATACCGGACTGTTTGTATTTCGTGCGACAGAGATAACGCTCTACGAAGCCGAAATTAGCCGATTGTCTCTTTCCAAAGGTCGATGTGCAATATTTTATATTTATCGCCGGGTACTGTTATAGGGGGCAAGCCTATTGCCCTCAACCGGGTTCAAATGCAGATTCCAAGAGTCTGACACTCCCTTCCGCTCCACCCAGAGCGGGAGGAGTCATTTGATGATTTCCCATCCTGAAAAAAAAAGGCTGTAACTAAGTCATTCAAATTGAATTTTTTCCTTTTTACAATTCCAGGTACTTTACCACTGAGCCGCGAGACTTCCCGCCTCGGCCCCATCAACATTGACAAGGAAATAAACTACCCACGCCAGTTCGATGCCAGGAGCCACTGGAAGAACTACATCTCACCTGTTGTTGATCAGGGCTGGTGTGGATCTGACTGGGCTGTGTCGCTGACAACTATTGTTTCTGACAGGTAAGTTTATTTTTTTCTTTTTTTTTCGCACGCAAATATTGACAAGCATTCTCTACCAATCAACGAAGGGTGGTGAAGAGATTAGATGGCAGGTGGGTTTTTGAGTTTTCGTAAATGGTGGGACGAGATGGACAAGACAAACGATCAGTGGACTAAATTAGCCCTGGATTGCAAGCACTGGAAGTCATGGGCTAGTCCTCATTCATCGCGATTGCCCAACAGTGGGGTAAAACAGGCTAATAGTAAAAAAAAAAATAAGCTAGATGAAGTCGACATTTCCTCTCTTACTACCCCTGCAAAGGCAGTGGGCCGGCCATATCTCGCGAAGAACCGACAACCGCTGGGGTAAACGAGTTCTTGAGTGGAGACCGCTACTCGGCAAACGTAGTGTAGGACGCCCTCCGGCCAGGTAGGATGATGTATTGCGAAAGACTGCAGGCAGATGCTGGATGCGTCAAGCTGAAGACCGGGCGCTATGGCGCTCATTTAATTAGGGGAGGCCTATGTCCAGCAGTGGACTGCTATAGGCTGATGATGATGATGATGATGATGACCCCTGCAAATAAATGGCGAAACAAACTCAGCGGACGAGGTCTCAAGTCAGATATAAACACGATGCGGGACACACGTCTAAACGGATAAACGCGGATAAACGCCCCCAGACGTAGGTATTATTAATATAACTTCTATTGCGTCTCGTTCAGTGTCCGTGCAACAAATTTGAGGAAAGTACCAGAAACTGTGTATTAAACCACTCCAAATAGACGGCAGCAGTAAACCAAGAAGATTTTTTTTTTCCTTTTTGGCAACTGAGCCGATGTCGACTATTCTGCCAGCATCATATAGTGACAGCACCACAGCAAGATGAGCCGTCGAACGTTGCACTTTGTGGTAGTTGTTAATTTTTAATTTTAGTAGCAAGAAAGATTGATTTGATTTGCCAGCAAAACTCGTAGGCATGCAAACATGTTCCTTATTTTCTTCAAGCGACATGCGACACAAATTTACTTTTTTTGGGGTTCCGTACCCAAAGGGTAAAACGGGACCCTATTACTAAGACTCCGCTGTCCGTCTGTCCGTCTGTCACCAGGCTGTATCTCATGAACCATGATAGACAGTTGAAATTTTCACAGATGAGGTATTTCTGTTGCCGCTATAACAACAAATACTAAAAACAGAATAAAATAAATATTTAAGGGGGCTCCCATGCAACAAACGTGTTTCTTTCGGCGTTTTTGTCTTGCGGTACGGAACCCGTCGTGTGCGAGTCCGACTAGCACTTGGCCAGTTTTTTTTCTACAAGTCACATCGTTTAGTAACACCAGGACACGATGACATCATTAAAAACGTTTGTTTGTATTGCTCTGCAGTTAATTGTAATGTCAACAGCCCTAGGCGAGGCGGTTTTTGATTTTGTAACAATAAAATTTAAAAGTGTCCGTGGGAGTTCCTTGCCCGTTTTTCTCCATAAGAACCTACTTACTATGCTTTGGAATGGGCAACTAGCTTCATCTTTCTGACTACTGAACAACTCCTTAGACACTTTAAAAGTGCCTATAAATGAAATACACGCTTTGAGTTTGAGTTTAAATCACACTAATATTAAAAAGGCGAAAGTTTGTGAGTGTTGTGTGTGTTTATATGTTTGTTACTTCTTCACGCTCAAACGGCTAGACCAATTTTGATAAAAAAAAAATTATGGAGGTAGCTGACATCCTGGAATAACATATAGGCTACTTTTTATCCCGATATTCCTACGGGATCGACATTTACGCGGGTAAAACCGCGGGGCGCAGCTAGTTACTAATGCATATATAGAAAAAAAAATTTTCACAGATGAGGTATTTCTGTTGCCGCTATAACAAAAAATACTAAAAACAGAATAAAATAAATATTTAAGGGGGCTCCCATGCAACAAACGTGTTTCTTTCGGCGTTTTTGTCTTGCGGTACGGAACCCGTCGTGTGCGAGTCCGACTAGCACTTGGCCAGTTTTTTTTCTACAAGTCACATCGTTTAGTAACACCAGGACACGATGACATCATTAAAAACGTTTGTTTGTATTGCTCTGCAGTTAATTGTAATGTCAACAGCCCTAGGCGAGGCGGTTTTTGATTTTGTAACAATAAAATTTAAAAGTGTCCGTGGGAGTTCCTTGCCCGTTTTTCTCCATAAGAACCTACTTACTATGCTTTGGAATGGGCAACTAGCTTCATCTTTCTGACTACTGAACAACTCCTTAGACACTTTAAAAGTGCCTATAAATGAAATACACGCTTTGAGTTTGAGTTTAAATCACACTAATATTAAAAAGGCGAAAGTTTGTGAGTGTTGTGTGTGTTTATATGTTTGTTACTTCTTCACGCTCAAACGGCTAGACCAATTTTGATAAAAAAATTTATGGAGGTAGCTGACATCCTGGAATAACATATAGGCTACTTTTTATCCTGATATTCCTACGGGATCGACATTTACGCGGGTAAAACCGCGGGGCACAGCTAGTTAATAATATATAGAAAAAGAAAGCAAAAAAATATTTGGGATATTCACAGGAAATATAAATAAGTAGTAAAAAACGGAACATTTCAAACTAACAAAGAAGAAGTGCGGTATGTAGAAGTTTATCCAGTGTATCTATGCTGGTTCTCCTAATTATGCAGCTTCATAAATTAATGACTGCTTTATCCCCGTTTTAACAAATATATCGCATAACTTAAAGATTTTACGACGAACAAAGTCACATTAAATTAAGCATCAAATTCCTCGGACTCGTGTTCAAGATATTAAAATATAAACCAGACCTCAAGAATGCGACACAGTCAGTAATATAAGAATGATACGGGATTCTTATTTCTCCGTATGCAAACTGAGACGAGCCGAGGCTAAAAATAAAGGCTTGAGGGCCCTTGCCTTGACTAGAGGGTGCCTCCATCTGCAGGTAGAGACACACGAGCAAAAAATTTTAATCACATGGAAGCGTAAGGTCGTCGTTTGTTTTATTTCTCGTATTGTTTACTCTTGTAACTTCAGAGACTATTTTTGGAATTTTATTGTTAGGAACCTATTCTGATATCTAACTTTAAGTTAGGGTTTCAGGTTTTCAAGCCACGAGGTAATTGATAAATGATAACGGCTGTCGCTGAAGACCAGTGCTGGGGCTCTGTCTCGCATAGGGTCTTAGCATTATGCTGAGCTATGGTCGTTTTGCGTAGATCTGACGCATATTTTCCCCCAACTCGTTCTTTTTGTGTTTTTTCCCTGCGTCATGTTTACCGCAAATACTTATACGCAGTGACTTGAAAATGAAATAAATTTCGTTCCGTAACCACTAATGTTATCGTTTAACGTTCCAATATTTGTAACGATACTAAAACCAAAAATTTCAATAACGTTACAAAAAAAAACCTTATAGAACATCATTTTCGTAGAACAATATTATAAGTAACGTTACACAAGTCCCTGCTTATTACGCATTTCCTTTCTTTTCTGTATTTCTAAATGATTTTATTACTTGTTGTTTCTTTCTTAAAAATACCATTTCGGGTATTAGCATATGGCCTGAC
Organism: Luperina testacea; assembly: GCA_927399505.1. Classification (NCBI taxonomy): domain Eukaryota; kingdom Metazoa; phylum Arthropoda; class Insecta; order Lepidoptera; family Noctuidae; genus Luperina; species Luperina testacea. The sequence goes on along the minus strand of OV656777.1, from coordinate 3,967,801 downwards.
CAAGATTATGTCTGGACTTTAAAAGAGACTGAGACCCATACATATTTCTATGCTGTAACCTCTGAGTTTTTTTTCTGTCTTTCTTCTTAGAGTAGGTAGTCAGGTAGGAAACACCGAAATCATTTAGTTTTAAAAACACAATTTAATTTTGACGTTTAAAGGCTCGTACACACAGGCGCGACGCGACACGCGACACAAAGGCACCGCAAGTCGCGCAACGAGCGGTGCCATTGTGTCGCGTGTCGCGTCGCGCCTGTGTGTACGAGCCTTAAACTGCAAAATTAAATTGTGTTGTGTTTAATTGTGTTGTTGTGTCGTGTAATAATCAGCTGTTCCCTACATTTATGTTCGTATAATTCGTCAAAATGTAGGGAACAGCTGAATTTTTTTCACGATAATAAAAAATAATGATGAATTGGTCAGGCCAGCACATCAAGGTACCCGAAACTGTCAAATTTTCCCAATCAACTTTGAACCTTATAGTTTAGCGACAAAGTTGAAAATCTATTAAAAAACCGGCCAAGAGCGTGTCGGGCCACGCTCAGTGTAGGGTTCCGTAGTTTCCCGTCCGTCACAATAAGATAATTATGTAAACGAAGTGAAAAAAATGCTTGCATATACGATTATACTACAAACTTAGTTCAGAAATTATTTTGTACAACTTTTTGTCTTTTTTGTACAAAAACTGTTGTTTCCATCAAGTTCAAAATAATTTTCCTAGAAAGTCCTTATAAAGTTCTACTTTTCAGATTTTTTTCATATTTTCTAAACTTATGGTTCAAAAGTTAGAGGGGGGGGACACATTGTTTTTTACTTTCGGAGCGATTATTTCCGAAATTATTGACATTATCAAAAAATGATTTTAGTAAACCCCTATTCATTTTTAAATACCTTTCCAACAGTATATCACACGTTAGGGTTGAAATTAAAAAAAAATCACTTCCCACTTTACATATAGGGGGGCTACCCTAATAAAACATTTTTTTCCAAGTTTTATTTTAGCACTTTGTCGGCGTGATTGATATACATATTGGTACCAAATTTCAGCTTTCTAGTGCTAACGGTCACAGAGATTAAGCGAGGACGGACAGACGGACAGACAGATATGGCGAAACTATAAGGGTTCCTAGTAGACTACGGAACCCTAAAAATTTGACAGATTGTAGTAGCTTGATGTGCTGGCGTCTGTACAATGACCTCTTAAGAGGTTGTTGGTGTTTTTCCAATAACCCTGTAGAGCCGAGAGTCAAAAATCCAATAGCGTGTATTTTTGACGCGCATGCGCTCTGATGGATTCTTAGGGTTCATACGCACTATGCGGTTACCCGCAATGCGGCTAGCCGTCCGGCTGACCGCAGGATGCGGTTGCGAATGCGGCCAGCCGGATCGCGGGCAGCCGCATTCGCAACCGCAACGTGCGGTTGAAGAACCGTTGCGACTTGCGATTTCGATGATAAATTTTTCGGTATTGAATTCCATTTTACCAGACGTACCACGTGCACACATTCACTCAAAGGCGGGCAGCCGCAGACTGAGCCGCACAGTGCGTATAGCAACCGTCCGGGTGGCCGTCACTCGGGCCGCAGCCCTCCGAGCGACCGGAACGGTCTACGGGTAGCCGCATCGCAGTGCGCATAGAAATGAATATTACGTACATAATTATGCTTGCGGTCAGCCGGACGGCTAGCCACATTGCGGGTAACCGCATAGTGCGTATGAACCCTTAATGCGCGGTTCAACACCGAGAGTTGAAAATCTAGTGCGCCATAAAAAATCGTGCGTACAGACAGCCCAAGGTCAAGGAGTTACCACAGATGTACAGTCGACTGTACCTACCTACAAAACAGGAAAACGAATCCCTTGCTATTTCAAAAACGTGCTTCCTTGTTTTGCACTTTCGGCTGGTCACGGAATCGTGACGATTTCGAAATGGTTTCTGATTTACTGCTAAGTGGTTGTTTTATTCATATCGATGTATAAAGAATTTTATGATTTGACTGGTCACATTTTATCCTGCCGATGTAGCACAATGATAATGTTGCCATGTGTTTTTTAGGGTTCCGTATCCAATATCTATTGGGCAATCTATTGGGTATTGGAATCTGCCAATGGGACCCTATAACTAAGACTCCGCTGTCCATCCGTCTGTCACAGGGCTATCTTTTGTGTAACTGTAATAGGTAGACACCTGAAATTTACACAGAAATAAAAATAAAACAAGTTGGAAATTAAAGAGGGTACATAAAAGGAACGTGTTTTAATCGGCGTTTTTAGAAAATATTGTTAATACGGTCGTACGGAACCCTTCGTTTCCGAGTCCAACTCACACTTGGCCACTTTTTACCCAACTGCGGTGAAGCTTAAAAGGAGAGTTATGTTTTTATTCTAGAAAGGGTAGTTCAATGGTTCTACCGTTCTATCCGGAAGATTAGTAGGTCGACGTCAATATTGATGCAAGATTGAATCTATCCGTCCAACTGATTTTAAACCGAAATTCGGCAACTTCGAACCTAAAAGATCGAATTTTCAAACAATATAGTATACAACACGATAGCGGAGCTATGACTGAAAGCGTGGGTTTCCTTAGACTGCGCTAGCCGCCACAAAGCGTCCGCAATTTACCGTCGAATGCCGTCGCCGAAACGTTGTAAGTTGGTCTGTTTCTCAGGAGAGCGTTATTTGACACCGGCAAGTCAAACCTCGATGCCATTATTTTCATGACATCTCTTCACAGATGTTTAATACAAGGCCCAACATCAAATCGCTCCCCCCACCGAATAACATGGTAATGTGGTACCGTACTACGACAGTTTTCGTTTTATTGCATATTCGGTGTCTAAAGCATTAATATTATCTTGTAATTTTTTTTTGTATTTTTTCTATGTATATTTATAAAAGTACAATAATTTCAATGGTACCATAATGAACATAACAACATTATTCCCTTAAAATCTAAACACACTTTTTGCACGAATAATACCATAACATGTTATTACAGATCATGCAATCGTTAACTTTTTCGGTAAGCGACGATTACCATTATATTCGCGTAAGAAATGCATGCCTTTTTCCACGTAAAGTATATAACAATTATATTTGTGTATTATTTTTGTTTACAATATAATAGAAACGGCTTATTCGATTTAGATGCGGTTTTCACTAATATATTGTAGTAAGTTTCACTTAACATTTAGTGTTTATTTCATGTCAATCGGTTCATAAATAAAAAAGTTATGTCAATTTAAAGAATCACGGCGGACATTTATAAGGTATACTATCAGAGTACGTACATGGACGCGCACTCTCGAGGCTAACTGATGAACAGCGTTTGATATTTGATCTGGTGAGCGTTGATAGTACTTTGGAAGAAATGCTATTTGTAGATGCACCCGGTGGAACGGGTAAAACATTTCTTACGAAAGTTATTTTGGCGAAGGTACGAAGCCAAGGTAAAATCGCGCTTGCTGTCGCTTCATCAGGCATAGCAGCCACATTGTTGCCAGGTGGGAAAACTGCCCATACAATGTTCAAAATTCCGATCGACTTAGACCGCACAGAAAGCCCTGTTTGTAATATTTCAAGAAACAGCGATAAAGCTAAGGTTCTTCGTGATTGTAGCCTTATTATATGGGATTAGTCCACAATGGCCAATCGAAAAGCAGTAGAAGCAGTAGACAGAACGATGCGTGATGTCAAGCAAAATTATCAACCCATGGATGGCATTACTATGCTTTTTTGTGGCGATTTTCGTCAGACTCTCCCTGTAATACCACGTGGAACAAGGGCTGTTGAAGTTAGAGCCTGCCTAAAGAGTTCTCGACTGTGGCATTACATTATACCTTTGCATTTGACATTAAATATGCGTGCGCAAATTAGAGGCAACGAAAATGCTCAAGAATTTTCAAATTTTCTACTTGAGATTGGTAACGGTGTGTTACCGCAGGAACAAGGAAAATTTGTTCTTAATGAAAACCTATGCAACATAGTTTCATCAATGCGAGACCTCATATCATCTGTGTATGGAAACGCAACGCAAATACCAACTTGCGAAAATTTCTGGCTTTGCGAAAGAGCTATTTTGACGCCACGAAACGACCAAGCAGCAACAATAAACGCTGAAATTTTGAGCTATGTTCCGGGGGATTATGTTGAGTATATCTCCATTAACAGAGTCATTGAAGAAGGAAAATCTACAAGCTACCCAGTAGAATTTTTAGAATCCCCCAATGCTCCTGGACTACCAGCATATAAAATAAAATTAAAAGTAGGCGTACCGATAATGCTTCTTAGAAATTTAAGCCCCCCAAAACTTAGCAATGGCACCAGGTTAAAAGTGACCAATTTACAAAGAAATCTGATAGAAGCAGAGATTTTAACAAGGTGTGGAAAAGGTAAAAGTGTTTTCATTCCTCGGATTCCTCTCATTCCAAACAATTTTCCATTTAGTTGTAAACGAGTCCAGTTTCCAGTCAGCCTATGTTTTGCGATGACAATTAATAAAGCCCAAGGTCAGACGCTGAAAGTTGTAGGTGTAGATCTAAGTATCAGCTGTTTCTCGCACGCTCAGTTGTATGTGGCTCTGTCACGGGTTAGCAATCCTAGGAGCCTGTATGCTTTCATCCCCGATGGCCATACGTCAAATATCGTATACAGAGAAGCATTACTGTAAAGTAAATTTTTAGCTACCCAAACGACGGTATGTACCTATATGTAATTCAAAATATGCTGCCCGAAAAGTCACTATTCCACGCTGACGAAGTCGCGGGCACAGCTAGTTAATAAATAAAAGGACTGATTATGATAAATAATAAAACCTTTGTTTTATTTCATAAATTTTAATAAAACGCTATTATAAATTATCCAGTATTAATATCAACTTCCTCTATTATTGTTATTTTTCTGCCAAATCAAATAATAAGTACTGGATTATTTAATAAAACATGTATTTGCAACATTATATTACTGTTAATCTTTTGACACCACACATCGACGAATATTACTGTAATGTAATATTACATTATACACTATCGCTTGGATTTCACACGAATAATATCGTAATATCATATTGCCGTTAGGTTTTTTGACACTGTATTACAACGAATAATACTATAATGCATTAATATTGACTACGATATTGTTGCGTTTACACGCGAATAATATGGTAATGATGCGTTGCATACTATACTTTTGCCATTTAATTTCAGTAACATTATTTTTGTGAATAACTTAATTTTATTAAAGTATTACAAAAAAATCATAATATAAATTAGATTGTAAAAAAATTAGCTTTGTTTTGACGTTTAAATGTCTACCTTACGATCTACCCGTGCCGAGATATACGCATAAAACAGTTTTTTATTTTTCCTGTAAAATTTTGATTTATCGATTACCATATTATTCGGTGGGGGGAGCGAAATATCTAAGCGTCATTTTTACATTATAATTAAACAATTATATTTGCCAACAGATTCGCGATCCAGTCCAATGGTGCTGAGAAGGTGATCTTGAGTCCTCAGTGGCTATTGTCTTGTATGGGGAAGCCGCAGCTAGGCTGCCGCGGTGGAAACATCGATGCTGCCTGGATGTTCGCCAAAAATCGTGGGTAAGTGGAAATTAAGACTATTCTTGCGTCTCAGCATGAGCTATAAGAGAATGGCTCACGTGGTAGTAACAAGATCACTGCAGAATGGGCGAATAAAATGCGTGGATCGTGTTTCGTGCGTCGTCGCTGATCGTAACACGTTTTCACGAATTCTGTTCCTTTTTTCCGCTTTTACAGATATCAGGAACAGGGTATAAAATGCACTCATCCTCTATAGAAAAGGGAGGATCCTCCAACCAGACGGATGTTCTGTCTACTATTAATGTCGGGACGTGTCTAAGCTAGTCGCGCGGAAAACTTTGCTTGCGCGATGCAGGATTTTGCGTAACGTCAGTGTGATGCGTAGTTCGCATGTGGCGTTTTAGATCGGTCATATGCTTAGATTTCCCCTTATCCCAATTATTTCTCGGTCACTTTTGGCCAAGCATTGACGTAATCAGCGATTTTCTGAAAGTTGTTCTCCTAGCTAATCCAATCAACAATCTAACCACCAGGATAATCGACGAAGACTGCTTCCCTTACACGGCCAAGGTCAGCCACTGTCCCTACAAAAAGCGAGGAAACCTCCTGACAGACGGCTGCACGCCCGTGCTACCCCAACGCACTTCGAGATACAAGGTTGGACCCCCCAGCAGACTGATTAAGGAACAGGACATTATGTTCGATATTATGCAGTCTGGACCTGTGCAAGGTTTGTTTTGTTCTTTTTTTTAATATATCTTTTATAGGTTTTTGTATGCCAACAGCTACATCAGATATGTTGCCATCCTAGAGACAAGGCTGAAATTTCTCAGGTGTCTGTAAATATACCGGTCCGGTACCCATACCGCTCGAACCGGCACACAGCATCGCTCCTTGGTCGCAGAAATGGGTGTAGTGATAGATAACGTATTACTAACAAGCAGATTTCTGCCTGTTAGCAGCGTATTGATTGTTGGTACTTTTTGCTTGATTCTTTCTATAATAGTAGATTATTCACTAGGGGATAAAGCAGTATGTTGAATCCCGAGCATAACGAAGGATTCCAGGGCTCCCGCAGCGAGTGAGCACTAAGTCAACTCCTCAGCGAAGCGAAGGGGGTTTAGACTGGACTCCTGAGTGCAACGAGGGATTGAAACTCACCCAAGACGAAAACACCTTTCTCCCCGAGGAGAATTGCTTTTTATTACCGCGCAGAAGCTGTAAGAAGTACTGTATTCTTCTTGGGGATAATCTAGATAGTCTTCGTCTTGGGCGAGCTTGAATCTCTCGCCACACTCAGGATTCTAGTATTACTCGTAACTCCCCCGCTTCGCTCAGGAGTTAACTGGGAGCTCCCTCGCGCTCGAGACCACTACAATCCTTAGTTACGATGGAATATACCTAACGCAACTTAACGCAAATAACATAAGATACTGCTATAACCCCTCGATGAATAATCTACTATTGTTTACTTTTTTTTTACTTTACGATAGTGCGAAAACATGCTACCAAATGGCCAGACAGATAATTTGAACAATGATTTCAATCATTTGATATTATCGAACTATTTTTATCGACTTTTCAACCTTGGTAGTGCTATCATTCAGAATATAATACCTAAATGAGTAAGTAGGTATTCTTGCAGTTAAGATAAGAAAATCACGGCGCTTCGCTGGTTTTAAGAGATTAAATTTAACAGTAGCCTTATTGAGGAATGAGGACTGTTTACTTAGTATTTTATATTATTTTAATTAGGTCAGTTATCTTTATGAATGCGGCCGCCATATTTGTGTAGTGCTAGAACTGAAAATCTGGGGTTACCTTGGCATGTCATACCTATTTACCTATACTTCGAAAAATTTCGCGGTGTTTTGCAAACAATGCCTTTCCTGGCTCAGCTAAATGCTGTTTATTGAATATGAAGTATTATACTAATATTATAAAGCTGAAGAGTTTCTTTGTTTGGTTGAACGCGCTAATCTCCGGAACTAGCATTCGGATTTGAAAAATTCTTTTTGCATTTGATAGCCCAATTCTCGAGGAAGGCTATAGGCTATTTAACATCACGCTATGACCTTTAGGAGCCGAGCAAAAAGAAAAAAATCAGATTGAACGCTAAGCAAAAACGAAGTAATAGCGCGGGCAGGCGATGCGATTCGACGGGGTGGGTCGGAGTTAACAAGAAATTTCACGCGGACGAAGTCGCGGGCAGAAGCTAGTAATATTATAAATAGGAAAAATTTGTGAGTTTGTATGTAGGTAAGGGGTAAACTTTGGAACTGCTGATCCGATTATTTACTTCTATCACTAATGGGAAGCTACAGTATTGCCGTGTCATAAGATATAAGTATTTTATGTTAAAACAAGAAATTACTCGCGGACGAAGTCACGGGCAGAAGGTAGTATCTAACGGCGTTACCGTATCTAATAGGGCCCGTGGCTAAATACACACAGCCGCAAAGGTCGATCGATCAGGTTAAGCTACGCTTGCCGCGGTGGGTCTGTAGATGGGTGACTTTACATACGAAGACCCATTCGTACCTCGGAAAGCACGTTAAGCCGTTGGTCCCGGCTGTCATTCGTGGGTCTTTGACAGTAGTTACGGGTAGTCCCCGAAAGTCTGACAACCAGTCTTACCAAGGTGTATCGTATTACCCAGTAACTGGGTTGTGGAGGTCAGATAGGCAGTCGCTCCATGTAAAATACTGGTATTCAGCTGCATCCGGTTAGACTGGAAGCCGACCCCAACATAGTTGGGAAAAGGCTAGGCAGATGATGATCTAATGGCGTAACACGACATCAATCTAGTATAAATAGGTACAGACACTGAAATAGGACCAACTCTAGCCAAACAAGAAGACTATACTATACATTCCATAAACTCACGTGTTTTTCCCATGCGGGTAGACAGAAACTACAGAACACCAGTTGCTACGATCCTTAGGTACAATGCGTGCCACGAAAAATGAGACTTGACCCCGCCTCCCCCGCTCTTTCCGCTGCCCCTATGACGTCCGGTCCCGTCCCGCACTCAGACCTCATACCGCTAAAGATACCTAAAATCGTGTTCTGCGCAAGTCAAACCACGTGGTGTGTCAAGTCTCATCTTTCGTGGCACGCATTGTACTACGCATCGCGGGGTAATTGCGTATTTGACTGTTCAACATTCATTGCGTTATTTACGTTATTGAGCAGACATTTTTTTCCAATATAATATGAAGCAATGGATTAAGAATATCCTTCAAAATTGTTCAGATTGAGATTGACAATGTAGGGTCCCGACTTTTCTGATGCTTTATGGGCCTACCACACGCACAAGCTTCACCACAGTATTGCCTGCGCAAGCCGGTTTGTACACGGAACACCTAGGTACGGGCCATCCGTCGGCTGGTAAAGATAAATTGGCTTGTTACTGCCTAAGTTATCAGATTGAAGTCATTTACCTCTTGCCAATTCGGTTCTCACACAATTTTTCCTTGTTGACTTCTTATCTTGCTATGCGATGAAATTTTTAGATCAGAATGCGTTTTGATAATTATTTTGAAGACTGATAAGATAATTTTGGCATGCCAAACATGTGAAATTTTGATTTGGAAACAATAAATTGCGCATTTAGATAGTTTCCTTTCCTTAGCTTACCTATCTGAAAGTTATGATAGCGAGATTTGTGAAATTCTCATAGCTCATCACATACCTACACAACACAGGTTGTGTAGGTATGTGATGAGCTATGAGAATTTCACAAATCTCTACATCTAAATAGACAGCTACTTGATAATGTTTTAACCCTTCGTATATCGAACGTGGATCCACGCGAGACACAATGGCTTTTTAATTGTTTCTGTAATTCCGGCTTTCAACCGCCATTTTTCACATTTCTCAAACGTCTGATGTATTGGTAGGAGATATTACGACCCGGTAGGATACACCCACTGTGGCGATCCCCTTCTTTTTCACGTCTTCATCCTTATGTACACATATATATTATATATTTTGTTAGTAGGAGAAGGAGACACACCTCAGAGAACTTATTAATAGGGTCCAGTTTTTACCCTAAAAATGATTGGGTGAAAAGTCTGACATCAACAGTTTATTCCTACTTCTAAAGACGTAGGCACCTAGATAAGTAGGTACTTCTTACAAACATAAAGACATGAGATAAGCAGCCTAGAACTTTCCCATTATCGGGACACAGGGGTAGTATTATAAAGTATTAATTCCATTATGATCCCAGCTCGAAAAAAGGACGGTGCTATCGATCATGCATAGCTCCGTCTCTCCCTCGCGCTAGAATCGTGATGGCATTAAAACCTCATAATACTGCACCAGGCTACCTCTCTGTGAGAGGGAGTGGGCCATAATCTACCATGCAGGCCCAGTGCGAGTTGGTAGATGTCACAATGTCTTCAGAATTTTGGTCCGTACATATGTGCCGTTTCCTCACGATGTTACCCTTCACCATTTTAAAATCCAATTTTCTTCTTCCAGCTATAATGACGGTCCACCAAGACTTCTTCCACTACCAGGACGGTATCTACCGTCGTTCGCGGTTCGGTAATAACGAGTTGAAGGGTCTACACAGTGTCAGGGTCATCGGCTGGGGAGAGGAGAATGGAGACAAATACTGGGTAAGAATTGACGAGCAAATATGAACCAACTGCGAAAAAACTATCAACCTCAATATCCTTTGCATAATTCTTGTAACTGGAAGTGAATTTCGCAATAGGTATTTTGAGACGAGCACGATTCCGATCAGCTCTTAAGGAAGCTTGTTAAAGATGAGTCCTGGAAGGTATATCGTCGCCTTGGAGGTCAATGGAGCTAAGCCACAATTTTAAAAATTGTGGCTTATCTCCATTGACCTCCAAGGCGACGATATAGATGTTACAAGAGAAGGCAAGTAAGGTCAAAATAGGTATCTGTGCGATTTTCCAGACGTGCACGTGCACACAAGATCCTAGTGCATTACTTCTTTCCAGCTAAAGTCTACCAGGATATTTCAATATCATCTTCATATATTTTCCAACTACCTATTACCAGATACGACGGATGGACGGTGTGAAAGATGATATGGCTTGAAAGGGGAAGTACTGACATGACGATTAATAGAGAAGTATGAAAAAAAGGACATGTTGCGTCGACCGTAAATCAAATAAATTGGGATATGTGTAAGAGAATTATGATGAAATTGTCCAACTATTTTAGGGTCTCTAACCAGCGGTGCTATTCTGCAAAAATCTCACCGTGAAAACTTAGGTGAAGTGAGCGTGGAGTGAGCTGTCAATAGTGTCAATTCCTAGCAAAAACAAACTCACTTCACCTTAGTTTTCACGGTGAGATTTTTACAGAATCGACCGGCAGACCGTAATTTTATGCGTCTGTGCACTTTTCCGCGTGTGTTCTCGCCATGTTTTGCCGAGAGCACTCGCGGGAGTCAAGTGATGAGTGCCACCCTGTACACTTTCGTTTATTCAGTACGGTTGCGAACGCCGAGAAGATGGTCGCGTTACAAGTTACCTACGGCAGCTGTTACCCTATGCGCTATCAGTTATTATAACCACGTGCACAATACCATACAGAAAAAAAAACGACTCGGTTTGTTAAATTTCCTTAAAATTTAGTTCAGTTTCGTTAATACATAAAGGCAAACGTCTAGGTACGCGGTTAGAAAACTTGCGCTAAACCATGCTAAACTGAACGACGCGAGTGCATACTGTACAGTCACAGAATAAAGAAATACAGTACTCGTACTCGGCCGTAACCTTGATGTAAATGCCTACAGCCGCGCGGTACGTAAACATGCGATAGGGCTGCCCGCCTCCAGTATTTTAATTACATTTGCCTACTTTGTGTTTCCATTTAGTTTTGTTATTGTATTTTACTGTGTGTACATAAATTATTTTATACACCGTGAAATTTTAATGGTTGTTTTCCCGCGGCAGAACGACTTGCCATAAGGAGTACTTTCGAAACATAGAGTAAAAGTAAAAAAATAAAAATGTTTTTGTTTTAAAATAATTAAAAAAATATTTAACAACTCGAAAAAGTGAGAAAAAATAGTAACACTAGACGAGATTTGTTGTAGGTACTGTCGCACGCGCCGGCGCCATCAAAAGAAAACAATGCATAAATTAATGTTCAAACCAAAATAAGCTCCCGCATGTGGTGATACGGCATAAAATAGCTTGCACGCAACATTGCAAAAAATCACCTGCTAAGCCGACAAAGCGAAGACCGATTTAAAATGTTGAAACCAAAATAAGCTCTCATACGCGGTAATACAGCATAAAATAGCTTGCATTTAACAATACAAAAATCTACCGCAAACGCCGACAAAAGAAATGTTCAAAGTAAAATAAGCTCTCGCGTGTAGTGATACAGCATAAACTAGCCTGCGCGCAAAAATCACAAACGATCGAAACCGCGTTTCGACGCCTATTGTATCCGTGCGGCGGTAATTATCTAAATTTAATTTCGTGTTCAGTAAATTGCAGTTAAAAAAGTATTTATGACGGTCCTAAGCCCGTAAAAGTATGAAGCTCGATGGTATGAAGGGAAAATTTTAATAACTTGTTGGATAGCAAACAGCTGATTGAAACGCACGCGGGTCAATGGCCGTGCGGCTCTTCAGCCGTAGATATCGGGCGGTGTTACTATTAGTTCGTGATCACTTTCGAGTTTTGTGTTTCACAATGCTAAATCTGTCATTTCCTGTTTCTAATATTTTATTTATTTATGAAACGATTATATTACTAAGACAAAACTGTTTCGCTGCGGGAAAACAACCATTAAAATTTCACGGTGTATAAACAAATAAAATACTTTGTGAATTGAATAGGAAGTGTTTAATAAAAATGCGTGTTGTTTTGATCGCCGCCGCACGACTCCAGCTAGTGAGCAGCAGCGCGCTGTTGCTATTCAAATTTCGAACTAATCGCCGCGCGGCGCCAGTCAGTAGGCAGCGCTAGCGCGCTGTTAAAATGGCGGGAAAGCAAGTGTGCATTCACAGATTGATTTTATTTAAAATTAAAAAAACAGTTTATTCGGTAATTTAAAAACTTGGCTGCATGCTCTAGTGTCTTTGCCAACATTTTCACGCAGCCACGGCAGAAAATAATCCTCGCGCCATTTTTCTCAAATTTTCTTTTCTTTGTACTTGTATTGTGAAATGTTTTTTTTTCTGTTTCCTCGCAAATGTGTTAAAAAACGTCGTACGATATACGTGCGTATTGGTTATAACATCTTAACGCACTAATATCGTAATGTACTATTACAGAATTATAATCATTAAAGTCATCAACACAACTCTCTAAGACCATGTAAGTCCAAAGAATGATGATTTCATGAAACAGTTATTCTTATTACAGTACCTAACAGTTATTCAATAAAAATAATTAATTTTATTCATAAAAGTATGCAATCATTTCATTAATGTTTTGTTATGATGTTGTCACGTTAAACTATCGTCCGTAAATCGACTTTACAGACAACCAATTTTTTTGTAGTATTATTCATACACACAGTACAATAAACAACTATTATTAATAATAAAAACCACGTCTTTACTTTGAATTATACAAACTAACAAAACACACATGCGCCGAGGTTTTAACACAAGCGTACCTACCGTTTAATGATTCATGAACCGCCTATAACTACCTACCTCACTCGTGTTTATCACTTTCCTTTACTCTATTCACTTCATTTATTAATCCAGACATCTTTTTTTCGGGAGATAAAATGAAATACTTATCCATTAAAAATACACACATTATGTACCTACCTACAAGTAAGTAAAATTATTTTATAGTCTTACCTTTCAGAGTTTCCAGGTAATCTAAAAAAAGTTATCTCTGGATGCGTTATTGACGAATTCATGCAACCAAAAACAGCACAATATAGCCTACTCGTCATATTAAATATGTACTTGAACTTATTTTTAGTGCAAAAATCGCGCGGTTATTGTTAAAAAAAACAACACACCGTCCGTTCGTCACTGCAGCACAGTCGCGACTGTCTGCATGCTGAGCTCATGCCGTGGTCGAGGCGCGTAGGTATAGCTCGCGTTTCGTCCGTTTGTATGAAGACCTCGTACTGTATGTCTTTATACTGTGGTACAGTTTAGCACTCGCGTCGCCTCGCGAGTGTAAACGAGACCCTTTGACTCGGGCACAAAAAACGGAGAGCAGCGAGGCGAGGCGAGACAATAAGAGACGAAGCGAGTGTAGCATTGTACATTCTCGCACTCGTCATGCCTCGCGGTGCCTCGAGGAGAGTATACAGGCGCCATTAAATATTTATTATTGATATTTTTTCATTTCTCTTTGCAGATTGTAGCCAACAGTTGGGGCACAGCATGGGGTGAAGACGGCTACTTCCGCATCGCTCGCGGCGAAAACGAATCAGGGATCGAATCGTTCGTGGTGACCGTCTTGAGTGACGTCACGGAGGCATTCAGGCGCAAATAACATCCGACCCATCTGGTCACCCCTCTTTGCATCATCACGAGATTGGTTCATACCAACAGGGGGATCTTACTGCTGAATAGTACCAGAGAATTTGGTTAGCGGAGATAGTACAAGGGTTGAACATTTCGGGGACGCAAAAATCTTTTTTCTTTCAAATGCAATACCTAAGTAGTTAAATAGCTGTCGAAGAAAATTTTTGGGGAGTAAAAAATATTTTGGTAATTAGTCCGGACACTCATGTTTGAAGCTTATGATAAGTACGAAGGTAGGTTGGCTTATACGGTACAACTAGTATTTTTTGGATCAAGGATGTACCTAGGACTACCTAAGTATGTAGGTATGTTTAAAACGTGAAAAACTAGAGATTTAAAAACAAGTTTTTTCTTGCAAAGGGCGTTCTAGGAATTATAAGTGCCTCTAAAATTATGTAAAGCACTTTTATAAGTATATATTAAGTAAAATTGAGTAAGGATTATCTTCGCTAATCAAAATAGAGAATCACATTATTGTTTAGAACCGGCGATTAAATCATTTACAGTACGATCTCCGACCGATTAGGTATTAAGAGATTAAAATTATATTTTTATATAATTAATCATAAATTTTACAACTAAAATTGGCGTAGTCAGTCATTATTCAATAAACGCATATCGATATTTTTAAATATAAAGGACTAGAAATGGCAAAAAAAAATTGGTTTATATTATATTTTTTACTCTGGCAATTAAGTTACAAAAATCCCCGTCGGATGACAGCCCAGTGTTGCCAATAAAAAAGTGACTTTCACTAATAATACCAACACAAAAAATAAAAACGAAAAATTCCAAAAAAAAAATGCTTTTATTTTCATATTACCTTTATTTTATTCATATTTATTGTACAGTAGATCATTTTTGTGAATCTTTACTGCCATGTTAGATGTGGAGACTTAATTAAGTTACTTAAAGAAATCTAACTAGTCTTAGGCACATTTAAACTTTAGATTAAGTGATGATCATCCCAAAATATGCTTATAGACAATAACTGTTAGTGTAGCGATAACGTTATTTTTAGTAACGGTTTTATATTTACCGATAACGTAACCGATAGTTTTAGAACATCGATACAGGAGACAACTAGCTCTATAGACCCCTTCAGGCCTTCATAGATGCACACAAAAAAATAGTCGCATGCCTTTAATTCTTTAATGGCATATTATATTACAGAAAAAATGAGAAACCTTGACGCCAGACACAGACTCCTACCAATCGCCTGTGCTCATCGGCTACATTTTACTGATAAGTTGCCCCTATCACAGAGAGGAGGCCTGTGTGGCCCACTAATACTATGGCCATTAAACCTCATGAATTTGACGACGCGTCGATAGTTAAAAGTCTGCTTTCACTTTCCCCGCGATTTGTTCCTGTATCAATGCTCTTAGAACATTAGTCTTAAGGAATGCAATGCCAATAGCAACTTACTTTTTAAGCAGCAGCCGGTCGATTCTGTAAAAATCTCACCGTAAAAACTTCGGTGAATTGAGATTGTTTTTGCTAGGAATTGACACTATTGACAGCTCACTCCATGCTCACCTAAGTTTTCACGGTGAGATTTTTACAGAATAGCACCGCTGTTAAAATGTAAAAACGAGTTTTAAACCAGTTAAAGATCATATATGAGAGTGAGATGCAGCTACTATTCATACTGTAATAGGTGTAAAACTACCCTTGAAGCCGAGCGTCATTTGTTCTTCCGGTTATTACCCCCGGTTATGGTAACCTTCTGGTTACTGACATATTGAAGGTCAAAGTTCCAACTTTTTAATGTTTTTTTTTTTACGAAAATTAGTTTTAAATTTTCATATAACTTCAAATGCTCTCACGATCCAAGAATGCACCCATAAGCACAATGTTTTGCGTGCGTCACGGTGCGCACTACCGCAAACAGTGAATTTTCTCACCCAAAATAAGTCTTTTGCCAGAAATTATTTTTGCACAAAGTTACTTAGTTTGATATACAGAATGTGTAGATGACGACTTCTTGAAGGGTCTTGTTACATCCTGTATAGCTCCATCTCTTTCTCGCGCTGAATCTATGATGGTCACTTAATGCTACGGCCCCATGCCACGTAAAACATTTATAAAATACTTAATTACGTATCGCTTTAAATCATGCAAATATTAACAGTTCAATAAATATAAAATTTTCTTTTTGTAAGAAAATATCATGATAAATTCAATATTTTAATGTAAAAAGTATATTAATCTTATCCATACATTTTTAAGTGGGCCAAGCGGAAGTGGCGCCCTCTATATTGTTTTGTTCTTTAATAATACTATACCAGTTGCCGCATGGCTTTAGCCTTACAATATTTTAGTAAATAGCTTTGTTATTATTATTATAATTAAGTAAGATATAATATTTATTTTTAAATAGTACTTACAATTTATTGTAATTTAAATTTAAAATAAATAATGTTTCAAAATTATTTTGTGTTTTATTTTAATAGAAGATATTTTTCTAAATTGCATTAAAGTATTTCTTTTGAATTATTTAAATTGAACCTTGTGTCATAGTCATAAAAGTTAGGTATATGACATCTCATTATGAAATGCAAGTATATATTGTGCAATCATTGCCTTCCTAGCCTTTTTTCTCAACTATGTTGGGGTCGGCTTCCAGTCTAACCAGATGCAGGTGGATACTAGTATTTCACATGAAGCGACTGCCTATCTGACCTCTGCAACCCAGTTGTTGGGTAACGCGATGCCCCTTGGCAAGACTGGTTGTCAGACTTTCGGGCTTCTGACTACCCGTAACGACTGTCAAAGATCTCCGAATGGCAGGCGGGACATCAGCTTAACGTGCTTTCCGAGGCACGGAGGGATCTCGGTATGTTGTGGATGAGAGAGTCATGGAGAGTCACCCATGGACCGAGGTCAGCAAGCGTTGCAATATTATGCAATAACTCTATGACAAAAACCAAGAACTCATAGATAAATATGGCTCACATAATACATTAATGAATTTTATGAACTACATAAAATTCTGAAAAAAGATACATTTTCATTTTAAAACATTACAAAAATATCTTGAATACATTTTAAGCATAAAGTCAACAAGCTTTAACAGAGGAAACAACAGACAACGGTGCAACTTTATGCTGCCTTAACTTATGGTATGCCACAGGCAATTCATTTGCACCATGTAAATCACCGGGGTAATGAGGGTTTTCTGAAATGACGTTCGCTAGGTGGCAGCACTGACAAGTCAGGTCCAGGCATCTGTCAAAGAGCCTATATTTTCTGGAGTCATGACTGAATGATGAACGAATGAATGAATCGAATGATGAACGTCATCATATATTTTATATTGGAAGACCTCTTATCAAAGTGGCAACTGGTGTCGTAAATTTTCACGAAAACCCCCATTGCGTAACACGCTAACAGTAACAATGGCTTTCATTTTGACAGTTGAACACCATTCATTGCGTTATTTACGTAGTTGAGCAGATATTTTATGAACTTTAGAAGCAATGGATTAGCAATATCCTTCAAAGTCTTTCAGTTTGTCATTGATCGTGTGTTACGCAATCAGGGTGCTGGCTTAACATTGTAACAATACAAAAAACAATATAATAGTCGATTTTATTCAATAGAGGATTCTGTTCCTTCCTTATTGAATTCTCTTAGCTGCAGTTTAGTCACTGACCTCTAATAAACAAGTACGCTGGACTAAATATACTATACGAAATGACACCTGTTTTTTGTGCCGATTCAAAGCGCCCCCGCTGATGGTGGACCTCGACACCAGTATGTAGGCAATCCAAGGAAGCTATGCCATCCCTGGATACAAAGCTGACCAGGCGCCTTCTGCGCCTGGACAGAGACAGCCTGCGCCTGGTGGCGGGGACCATCACTGGACACTGTTCACTAAATAAACACTTCCATACCCTGGGAATCAGTGATAGTCCCCTGTGCAGAGCATGCATGGAGGCGGAGGAAACGGTGGCGCATGTGCTTCTTGAGTGCACAGGCGTTACCAAGATTCGCGAGGAGACCCTGGGAACACCAACATCCCTTGCGGATGCCCTGAGGAGACCGGGAAGTCTAATCTGCTTCTGGAGGGAGGTGGGCTGGTTGGAGTAATCGGCCACCATGGCTCACGCACAATGGTCCACTTCAAGTACTAAGTGCGGAAACCTAAACCCCATGATAGATAGATAGAAGCGCCCCCGCTCGAAGTTCTCAGGAACTAAAATTCAAATAAATAAAGTTGTGAATGTTCCATGTCGATAATGTATCGATAATTTTCTTCAGACAGTGAGTAATTTTAAATTTACGTTTTTCAAATAGATATTTATGTCACCAGAAATGTCTGCAATTTGAATTAGCTGAAACAAATTAGCAAATACTAGTTTCTAATTTCAAAATATAAATATAATTATATGTAATGTTTACTTGTTTCCGAAGTAAACACCTAACATCGAAATAAAACTTGCCATCTACAATGTACTGTATACTTTAGCATTTTTACTTTAATTACTTAATTTCAAATTTCCCACCGACTCAACTAAGCAGTTATAGCTCAACCATAGTAATTTTAGGCTAAATTTTAAGCCTATCCTCATATTCAAAGATAGCTTGCGATCTGACCGCGCCCTAATGAATTTTCAGTTAACCTTTGCAGCAATTATTCTATTATTTAAAAATGAAGCATAAAAATAACTGTCAGTGATTCGATATTACTCTGTGGTTATAACGATCGATAAAGTTCATAAAAATATTTTTTATCGAAGGATATGTCCCATCTCTAATATTAGTTACACGGACCGTCACGCGAAAATCAAATGACTTTTGTTTTGTTTTTTTTTTTTTTTTAGGATTGGAAATCAAATGTCTTCATTTTGCCATCGATTTCAATAGTATGAAGTTCAGCGTACTTGTAACTATAATGTACAGGTCAGGGGCGGTACCTTCATAGAAGCCGAAAAGCCCGGCTTGCCCTAATAAAATCATAATTCACAACAACAAACTTACTTAAACCTATCAATAAATAAATATATTAAAAAAATACCAATCTATGAACTCGAACACAAACATTAATAACTGAAAATCAGTCAATCCCTCAGTTGGGCGTTTTTTTTATACGTTGAAAATCTGTGGGCTTGCCCTAATTTTGACCCCTAGGTACGCCACTGGTACAGGTCAGTGAGTTTAGTAGTAGTATCGAAATGTGTCATTTTCGATACAAAAGCCTGTCGGATGGTTGTATACAAGTTATTGGTAAAACTCAACAACCTCTTAAGAGGTCATTGTACTCATCATTATGAACAATTTTTACTACGGGACCAAACCTGAAATCGCGAAAAAAATCCCATGTTCCCTACATTTTGACGAGTTATACGAACATAAATGTAGGGAACAATTGATTTTTTTCGCGATTTCAGATTTGGTCCCATAGTAAAAATTGTTCATAATGATGTTGTTTCTGTGCGTAAGAACTAGACGTTGTTCGTGTAGACTAGCATCTATCTGCTCATCACCGATACTAGCTCTGTCGGACACGAAGCCAGGTGAGGCAGCGTGCTTTTTGGCCATGGTCACCAGTGGGTTCGAGCTCGCGACTAGTTTACTCTTAATCCTAAATACAACAAAATAGGACTAGCTGCTAGATGCTCCTGGTTTGCTGGCTGCCTTTATTTTAGCTGCTTTCTCCACATTTGCTGCTCTTGTCTAGAATAAGAAATATTGTATTAAGATTATTTTAAAATACATTTACCTAAAGAATTAAGTGAAACAACATAATAATCAGCGATCTACAAATGTACGGACGCCAGCACATCAACCTACCACAATCTGTCAGATTTTTTTAATAGATTTCCAACTTTATCACTAAAGCATAAGGTTCAAAGTTGATTGGGAAAATCTGACAGATTGTGGTAGGTTGATGTGCTGACGTCTGTACAAGATAATGTATTGAAGCATGTAAAGTTTAAATTTACCTGTAAGGACTGAACTCTCTTGTGCAATGACATCATTGAATTTGATATGGTGACCAGTTTTTCTCTGTTTGTTGCTATATCAGCCAACTGAAATGGCAATAATATTTTATATTAAAAAATGAGTAAATCGCCTATTGGAAACAAATGAGGCCTCAGAAAATAATAATCCTTATTCCCAGTCTTAAAAAGGGTTCTTAGGACTCATGAAAGTAAAAAATAAATCTGCAGAAGTCTTGGATTTTCATTTTGACCTCACTGTTGGCTTCAGCACCTTCGAGAACCATCTAAAAACTATTTCTCTCTCTCTCTGTTTTTCTATTATATAAATTACAAAAAATTTCATGGAGGGGGCATAATATTTGGATAATAACATCATGTTAAGTATATGTATTTTTTGCAATTTATCTATGCAAAACAATAACACATATTATAGTCAGCCAAACGACTGTTCTTGTTTGTGAACTGAATTTCACCATATGACTGAGAAAATAAATTTTTGTATACATGGTTAAATTATTTATCAATCTGCTTAAAATTGCCAATAACACCTTTAACACCCTCCCTCACTCCTTGAACAGACAGTTATGTATATGTCGCAGACGGATTGTCGAATCCTAATACAATAATTTAGGTCAGGGTGCAACTTAGTTACTGCGTCCAATTCGGCATTAGAAACCACACCAAAAACTTATTGTGAATCCAGATAAGTCATTCTGCATTATGTCTAAACATTGGTATTTAGCAGTTTTGTTAAATATAATGCAATGAGCAATGACAATCCAACTGAACATTGATCAGTTATTTTACATAACTATATTACTACATTATGTAACTGGCGGTTTAGTAAAACAGGGGATTCGACAATCCATTTGCAATTCATATATATACGTGGTAATTACAGCAATATTCATTTGTTAACATTTCTTTTATAATCCAGTAATACATAAGGACAATGGTAAGCAAATTCGACTATGAATGTTGACAGGTATGCGTTATTGTAATTACATAATAGGAATATGTGCAAATGTGTCAGGAGCTTGTGGCCAAGTAATAATAGAGGCACGGGTCGATCGATAAGGTTAAGCTAAGCTTGCCACGGTTGGTCCATGGATGGGTGACCATCTTTACATAGTAAGACCCCTCCGTGGCCCCATCATAGTTGGAAAAAGGCTAGGTAGATGGTGAATAGGAATATGTGCGAAGTAAATTACCAGTGCATCAAGCACAACATCATTCTGTAGGTCTTCAAGCTTTCGCCTCTCTGAAGTGAGCATACCCTGGACAGCATCTTGTTTTTCTCTGAAATAATAAATAATAGATAGAATAATACATTTTCTACAGGATTAATAATGAAAATGGTACCTTAGGGAGGGGAGGACAAAGAAAAGAAAAAGCTTGAAAAGGTGAGGAGGGCTGGAAAGACATGTACTAGACAGGCAAGGAACAGGGAGAACTAGAAGGGGTTTTAGCGAATTACTTAAGTATTTTTAACGATTGAAGCGAATTTATAGTTATTAGGGATTCAGCATGTTATCACACATTATGGCAGAGCTGTGGAAGGGGAATTACCAATTTATTAGTAGTATTAAAACTTACGTTAATTCCTTTAAATGGGTATTAATGGTTGTTAGCGGTGGTTCATACATCTCCATGATACCTTTGGCTAGTAGTTGCACAGTCTTTGCTTCTTCTTCGGTTGAACTGAAAATGGTTTTGATAATACGAAATAAAGCAAAACATCAACACAAACAAAGTGGCTATTATGAGAGTTTGGTGATCAAATTCCGTGCATACCTTGCCATTTTGTTGTATAGATGCCTTTTCTGCTCTTAAACAAATGTTTTTAAGAGGATTTCAATTACATTTACAGTAAAAATGAAAGCTTTTAAGTTTATTAGTGTTTCCTTCCTGAAACTGATGACCTGATGACATTTCATGAATGACAGCTACTTGTCAGATGACCGTCAAGTTGACGGTCATCTGACAAGTAGCTGTCAGTGTGGCTTGGTCAACAAATCGTAACACAAAATCTTGGTATTCTCGTCATATTAAACTATGAAGTGGAAGATATCCTATTAAGGGGGAAGCGCTAAGGTATTTTGCAATTTGCTGGTCAGTATTAAGTTGTACGTTGATTAATATATGAATCGCGGCCGTAACTAACATGTATTTACAGAATTATAATCATTAAAGTCATCAACACAACTCTCTAAGACCACGTAAGTCCGAAGAATGATAGTTTCATGAAACAGTTATTCTTTGGACTTACGTGGTCTTAGAGAGTTGTGTTGATGACTTTAATGATTATAATTCTGTAAATACATGTTATTTACGGCCGCGATTCATATATTAATCAACGTACAACCTAATACTGACCAGCAAATTGCAAAAAACCTAAAAAAAAAAACAAATTTCGCGGGCTACCCTGGTGCTTTCGCCTTAAAACGTGTGCATCGTAATCAGTGGCGTAGCCCCTGTAGGGTGTAGAATATGTTCTGTGGGTACGCCCACAGGGCACCGCCTAGCCCTCCGATAGCTACGGCTATCGGAGGGCTAGGCGGTGCCCTGCACAGGGGCCCCCGAGCTCAGGGGGCCCCTCGGCCCCTGACCAGCAAACTTCGAACTGACCTAGCAAAAAATTTTTTCCACCTACGGAACATAAAATTAATAAATTCTTTCTGTTGTGTTGTGTAAGTTCTTGTGTTTAGCCACTTCAACCAATCGGCTGAAAAGCGACCGATTTATGAATGCTAGCTTACCTACTCTACATTTGTAATACCTACTGTTTTAATTTGGTAGCCGAACATGTTTAAAAATGACAAAAAGTTTATTTTATTAATTCTCATTTGTTTTTTTAATAGTGTTAACCTGAGGCCGCACTGCGATTTCTTGCCACGTGCGGTTATGATAAAACCGATAAGTCCGATAACAGTTATTCATAGCAGAAAACCGCCATCGCCAGTAAAATCCCGTGGCTAGAAACCGCGCCAACCTCACAGACGCAGTACGGCCTAACGCAGCGCGGCACGGGCAGCCGGGCGTAGCGCTTATTT
Source organism: Luperina testacea (assembly GCA_927399505.1). Taxonomy (NCBI): domain Eukaryota; kingdom Metazoa; phylum Arthropoda; class Insecta; order Lepidoptera; family Noctuidae; genus Luperina; species Luperina testacea. Next base: position 3,944,734 of record OV656777.1, on the reverse strand, counting down.
AATAATGTAAACACACCTGTCGCGAATTTTATCCAAAATGACGTTTAAAACAATGTTGCCAAGTTTCTACGATGCGTTTCGTTGGATCCAATAACTATTATTTCATTTTATGAATATTTTTGTTAGCGAAATCTAAGAACTGTTTTTAATCAAAATTGACGTCGAAAGAATTGTGTATAAATAATTATTCTAAATTATAAAGTCTTATAAAATCACACATTTTTATTAATTATTTGGCTTGAGTAATCCGGTTATCAGTAATCAACTCTAGGGCAAACGAAACGCAGCTTTTTTATGGCCGCTAGATTCCCCTTTCCCCTTGTTTTGACGTTCTTTCATTTCATTTTTCGTAAAACGAGAGGGGATTTCTTATTAGAGACGGTATAACGAGCACGATTGCGCTGCATTTTATCCGTTAATAATAAAACAAAGCCGTCAAACTGGAAGTTCTGCAGGTTACGAGAGAGGACGCCGATATGACGTCTGTGGCTAGGAGACGAGATCATGAAGATTCCGGAGAATATTCGGATGCATCGCAGGATATCGGGCACATTAACTCTGGGAACGTAAGTACAGGGTCTAGTCACAATAGCGCAAACTTTCGTTTTGGCGCTAAAAAGTATTACGGCTTACTTTCTCTCGGTCGTTCGCGTGACGGAATGTCCATTTCTTTTAGTACTATTGAGGTCACGAATTGGGCACCACTCACTGAAACGCCGCCGATGTGTTTAGACTTTAATTTTAGAAACGTTGCCGCCACGTAGGTTGTAAACAAAAAGACATTGTGTGCACAATGCAGTTGCTAAAGGTGGAAGGATGTTTGCAGGATGGTGGCCAGCACGAGTCGGATTATGACTCCCAGGGCAGCGACTCTGAGCATTCTGACCAGGATTCCGAGAACAAGGTACAGTCACTTTAACTATGTACTTTATTAATATTACTTTTTGCAAGTACCTACTTTTACTTGCCATAACCAGGTATTCTAATCAAAATAATTGAAAACTCCATCCTTTAGTTGTTAGTAAACATTTATAGAGAAAAAGTCTATGATAGATTACTTTATAAACTTTATGTAGTGACTCGAGTCTAGACAAAATCAAACTGGTTCCTAATTTAATTTATATTTAAAAAAAATTTATGACATTGATTTTTACAATCTGTGACTACAGTAACTTACACACTTACAATATTTGTAAATAATATGTAAATATGTGAGCACCATGTATCTATCACATAATCAATTTACCTGTCACTGCTTCATTTTTAGTTCTTTTTACCTTTTGTTTTAGACTAATTTTATTCTAGGTGCATCATCTTCACATATAATTGTATTATGTATACAAAACCTTGTAAAACATTTTAAAAGAGTAACGGTGGAGTTTATTGCCCATTCTTCTCCATACGAACACTACCTTTTGGAAGGGGCGACTAGAATCAAATCAATTTTACTGCAAGTTTTGACGTTCAAAAGTGCCTTTAATGTGTCTCAAGTATTTTAAATAAATTTGACTATGAGACGGTCATTGCCACTATTGAATTGGAAACTAATACGTATTAGGTGGTACATACAAACATTGCATGTTATAATTTAAAGTTCTCAGAGAATTACCAGAATTTTTTCTGTGTGTGCGTGCAAATAATCATATTATTTTATTTGATTTGAATAATGCGTCTTGCTAAGTTTCCATATTGCTCCAGATGTGCAAGTACTTACTAAATGCAATATTTTCCATGGTCTAGTATCAAAATTAACTTGGATTAATAATATTGCATTCAAATCAAGATTCAACACAAACTACTTAGTTTTTTGTTTAATTTTATAAATTTTGTTTAAGAAGTTCAATTAAGTATTAAAATCTGGATAATCAAACATTCATTTGTGCAATATCAATAAATAAATAAATATTATGTCATGTTCTTAAAACAGTGTAAACAAACCTGGCCATCTCGGCACTTTTAAGTCATCTTAGAACTCAGCTTGCAGCTAATCTTCAAAACAATGCCGCCCTTGAGAAGACGGGATATATAAATTTTTTCTATTTATAAAATGTACTTTATGATGACCTAGTTTTCATTGTATACCTAAGTTTGTAAGTTGTGAAAAGTATATGCCTAGTTTTAAAGAAAAGTAAAAGTAAGTTGTAGCCTAGTTAATTATTTCAAAATATTTCAACAGATTGCTTAAAACTCAAACTCAACGCATTTATGTCAATTGAACCAATTACAGGCACTTTTGTATTGTCAAGGGGTCGGTCAGTCAGAAAGATTAAGCTGGTAGTGTACTTCAAAACGCAGTGGGTTTCTGTGGAGAAGAATGGATAAGAAACGTCCTATGCACTATTTTTAATCTGTAGGTATATTAAGAGTGTTATAATATTAAAAGTAACCACAAGGCTAAGGTTCCAGAGACAGAAACCTCCTTGCTGAACATGATGTTCAAGAGCCTTTAAAATATGATTGCTGCTTTCAAACACTATTTAAAAAAAAAAACGAAAAAATTAGCTTGTTTTGTCTGCATCACCCTAAGGTTGACTGGTAGGAAATATCCCAGGCTAAAAAATATATATGTATATGTATATAAATATATATAAATGTTTGCTTAAAATTAAAGTGATGTTAAAACTTCATAAATGTATGGTTTAACAGTCGCTATTTATTACTTAACATTAAGCAGTTTATAAATAAACCCCGTAATCAGCCTTTGTTTACATATATTTTTTTTACATTGCATAAAATTTAAAAAAATAAAAAGTCAGATCAAGCTAATAATTTGTAAGTAATTCAGTATTATAAAATGCTACGTTAAAATATTGTATTTATGCATGCATAATATCGGTAATTATGTATGTTATCTCTGACTTCATTCATGTTGCAATGTTATGATATCACACATACATTACAAAGTATCATAGACAAATATTGCATTTACATTTAAGGGGGAATTACCTTATTATGTAGTCATAATGATGTAATATTGATCTTATTGGTGAAGCAGAATAATATTGTTTGATTCAAGAGGTACAGATTGGCAGCACATCAAGCTACTACTCTCTGTCAAAATTTAATAGATTTTCAATTTTATCGCTAAAGCATAAGGTTCAAAGTTGATTGCGAAAATTTGACACATAATTTGACACACACAACATGCTGTTTTGTCAAGTTTTGTCCCTTATTGATCTACTAGCTGCGCCCCGCGGTTTCACCCGCATAACTGTCGATTCCGTTGGAAAATCGGGATAAAAATTATCCTTTGTGTTAATCCTGGTTGTAAACTATCTGTGTGCCAAATTTCATCGAAATCTGTTCAGCCGTTTGAGCGTGAAGAAGTAACAAAGGTACAAATACACTCACGATCTTTCGCCTTTATAGAAACTCAATAGAAAATACACTTAGAAGAGAGGTCTTTGTATTTCTGCCTGTATATGTAAGTATATTAATTGTTCCGAGTGGAAATTGACGCTAGGATCAGAAGCACGGTTATCCAACCGCTTTCACTTAAAAACGTGTCCAAAATCTTTTACCTATCGCATTTTAATATTGAATCTGATATTAAAAAAAAAAGTAAGTAGCAATCCAGTTTGGCTACACAGAGAGGATGAACGTGAAACAATTAACAAAAGAGATCTCAGTACGTTATGTCCGTTATGTTAACCCTTTTGTGGAAATAACGGGAGGGGACAGTTTAGAAGGACATACCTACACTGGTCCTGTTCGACTCTCAGGAAGGTAAAACTTAGTAGATATTTGTAACCGGAGAGCGTTATAAAACACTAGCTTCTGCCCGCGACTTAGTCCGCGTGAAATTTCTTCTTCCCGACCCACTCGTCGCATTGCATTGCCTGCCCGCGGTATTCTGCGTCCCTTCTGGTTTTATTTGTTTTTGCTCGGTTCGTAAGGGCCCCATGGTGATGTTAAATAGAAAGAACCAACCTCTCCCCCAAGAAAACAAAACGACAACCACGCTATCGCCGACGCCACCAACCAACCCCCACCAACGCTTTTTTTTTTGTTTTTTGTTCCGGGGTGGAAAATCCTCATGGATGTCCGCCGCCCTGGGGCGGGCGGCGGGGTCTGTCACTCTTTCTGACTAAAAACCACCCCGGTGTTCCATCTCACACCTACGCCGGGGGTCGCGGGAACGTACGATCCTTCCGCAACCCCCGACTGGTGCCGGCCCGCCACTGCGGGCCTCGTCTGGTCAGGGGGGGAGTGAGGTGTTTGACTCCCCCCGCGACGTCTAAGAGGGGCGCGTAACAATATAATCTGCATGCGCGATTTATTTGTCATAAATGTAAACAAATATGAGTTTATGGAAAAATAACTTTAAATCTTACACAATAAAGTTCGGTTTACGCTACAACTTAAAACATTTTTATAACTTTTTCAATGAAATCAACTTAACTGTCATTAAAATAAAGTTGAATATTTGTTTAACTTGAAATAATATTAATTTGAAATAAGTTTGAATAGACTAAGGTATTTATACAGCTCAGAAATGTCGATTCTTGATTTGTATACCAAATGAAACCTAAACTTACTCTCAAGTCTAGACTTTATCTTGTCCTACACCTCAGATCAAAAAAACAAACGAAACTGCTTTGACCGGGACTAACGGTTCATAACTTCGCTACAATGCTGGCCGTTTAATATCTGCCATTCTATTCCGAATTCTATTATTTATTAGATACAATTTCGATCTGTCTATCTCTTTCATCATCTGTCTAGCCTTTCCCCAACTATGTTGGGGTCGGCTTCCAGTCTAACCGGATACAGTTGAATATCAGTATTTTATATGAAGCGACTGCCTAGGTATCTGACCTCTACAACCCAGTTACTGGGTAATACGATACACCTTGGTAAGACTGGTTGTCAGACTTTCGGGCTTTTGACTATTCGTAACGACTGTCAAAGATCCACGAATAATAGCCGGGACCAACGACTTAGCGTGCTTTCGGAGGGGTCTCGGTATGTAAAGATGGTCACCCATCCACAGACCAACCGCGGCAAGCGTAACTTTACCTGATTAATCGACCTAAACACAAAGCCGACACAGTATCACTTCGTGCACAATAGTTTGTTCTTTTAATTAAAATATCTATCTCTATGTTAAGGTAGTTATGTATGGGCCTGCGTCGCCTGAAATAAATGGATTATATTATACATATCGCGGGTCTCAAACCATAGGGGCGTACACGCAAAAATGCGATTTTTCGTTTTTAATGCCATTGGATTCTACTATATGCAATACATAACCTGTATTTTTCTTCTAATTTAATATTAATTACTTTTTGTATAAATTGCAAAATATTGTTTGCCGTAAGATAGACAGTCTATAATTATTTTCAAGCCATAGAGCCGTATATTAGACGTAAGAGCAATATTATTGCTTATTAAGTCAGTTTTGACGTGCCACATAGACGTATGCATGTACGACTTTCAATTTTATTATAAACCAAAGAAAAAGTTTCGGACCATAGAGACGTATGTACATACGGCTGTTTATTTTATTCTAACCTGAAATTTTTGTGTTGAGCCATATAGACGTATGCGCATACGACCGTCAATATCAACACTATCCTGGGGATATTTAGTAATCACTGCAGACGTATGCACATACGTCTACATTTTAGTATATTGTTGTCTCAAGATTTCTTCAATACGCGGACGTATAGTCATGTCAACAACACCCAACACAGTCATTCTGCAGAGAGCAGATTGTAATTTTATATTTATTTATTTATAAATCATGAAGCGAAGAGACAATATCCTGCATTTACCACTAGACAGTGATAAAGTGTTTATCAATAATGGTATTTTCGATTATAATAATTTCTTATTTGCTCAAAATAACCTCAATTCAATGTCTGTTTTCTGTTGTTTCTCTTTTATAATGATGAATTATTGTTGTTTTAATTGTTGTTGATTGGGCAAGCGCAATTTTGGTGGCAGTTGGTAGAAAATTACGCACTCTTCAAAGATGCAGCGGATACAAATAGCTTGCGGCTAACTTCCTGTAACTGAGCTAGTCCAAGACAAGTCCTTGTCAATGAATATCCCCAAGTTTTTAACTTTTTCGTTTTAACGCTGAAAGGAATAATAGAGTTATCAAAAGAAACTTGGGGAAGAGTCGTCCAGTCAATCCTTGAGACCGTCCTAGAACTGCCAACCACAACAACCTGCGTCTTTATGGGGTCAACCATAAGTCCATACCTCTTGCTCCAGTCGCATATACGAGCCAGATCGCGATTAATCACTAAGATAGCTTCGGACAAATTTCCAAGAGGAGCTCGCGCGTAGATTTGTAAATCATCTCCATAAAAGTGGTAGGAAGAAATTAGTTCGTTGGAGATTGAGTTAATAAAAACTGCGAAAAGTAAAGGGGAAAGAACGCCACCCTGTGGTACACCGGCAGAAGTATTACTCCAGGAAGACAGTGTCTCACTGATGCAAATACGTTGTCGGCGACCGAACAGGTAACTACGAAACCAGTCAATCACCGATGGAGATACATTAAGAGAGCATAGAATGCCAAGCAAAACATCGAAATCAACGGTATTAAAAGCATTACTGAACTAGTAAAGCTAGACCGTTAGATTACTGTTTTCTATGGCTGACCTTATATCATCCGTAATATTCAGAAGCGCTGTGGTGGTACTATGACCAGGACGGAAGCCAGACTGGAAAGGGTTAAGGAGATTATTTTTGGAGAGGAAAGTGTTTATTTGATCGTGGATTAACCGTTCAAGGACTTTGGATAAAAGGGTAAGACGAATATTGGACGATATTCAGAAAAGGATGACGGATTAGCTTTTTTAGATAATGGAATTATTTGAGCATCTTTCCATGAACATGGAAAGACTCCACTAGATGCAGAAAAAAAGAGGATATGACAAATGACGTGAAGGATTATATCCAGCACAGGGACTAACATATTATGGCTGATACAGTCACTTCCTAATGCATTGGAAGTAATCGATAGTATGCTCTTCTTAACATCTCATGCGGAGAATTGACCAAAAACAAATGGAGAATGACTGGGAGTCGGAAGAGATGAAAGATAACGCAGTGTATTAAATTCTATCGTCCTATCAAAATCGGACGAAGCAGTAAAATGATTGATCATTGTATCAATGTCTAAATCTTTTGGGGTTGTCTCTTGTCGGCTTTTACCGACCCCCAATGATCTAAGAAATTTCCAAACTTTGGATGCGTCCCCATTTTGGACAGAAGTATGAATGTGGTGGCCATCAGCATTCCTACACACCTTATTGCAATGAGCACGGATTGAAACATATATTATCTTTCCCTGTTAGCGTCATTAGGCCTACGCTTAAACTTAGACTTCGCCGTCGCTTTTTTGTGCATTCGTCGCTTTATTGCTTTAATGTCATCTGTGAGCCACGGCGCTGGCAAATGTCTAACCTTAACAGCTCGAACAGGTGCGTCATGATCATAAAGCTCTATAAGTTTAGCCGTAAAAATGTTAACTTGCTCATCGACAGATGTAGACGCAAATAAAGCAGACCAATCTATATTGTTGGTATCCTTGCAAAGATCGTCAATATTCATTCCGCCGAAATTGCGTTGCATAAGAATCTTTGCCGCCTTAGGCGGGCGAATTTCATAAGAGATATAGATCAGGTCATGATAGGAAAAGGCATCGGCTGAGCATTGGCCATGCTCAGCGACGCGATCAGGAGAGGAAACAAGAATCAAGACAAGAAGCGAAGGAGTAGAGTTAGGAATATGGTGAGTGGCACTCAGTGGAAGAATAGAAAGATTACTGGAAGCCGAAATATTAGTCAGAGAAGAAGAGCGATGGTCTTCTTTCAGAAGACAAGTATTAAAGTCACCCATAATATTATACTATGACTGTAAGAAGGGATCAACATTTTTAATAGATTTTCAAAAGATGAAAAGAAATTAACACGTAAAGAGGGACAGTAATAGACGCCAAGAAGTAGTTTTGAATGGTGTAGTTCAACTTCAAAAAAATGATGTTCACCAGCACCTACTTAAATTAAAATGGATGTGTCTGCGCCGACATATTGACAACTTAAGTTTCAACTGTTTATGTTCATAAGAGTTTTATTATTAAGAAATTTTAATTTTTAGACGTTTTTTTATAAGATTTCAGTTACATTTGGTTTCTTTATAATGTGCCTTGATCTCAATCTCAAATATTTGTGATTTTAAGTAATTTAAAATAATAATGTTCAGATTTAAGAATAAATTTTATATTTATTATTATTTTTATCTTCACACAAACATTGTGTAATTACTATCATTTGGTTTTTATCTAGATTGTAGAACAAAACTGGTTTATACTTCTACTTTGAATTCAAACACCTCTCAATATTAATGACAAGCCAGACAGGCGTATGAATTTTTAAAATCACGTAAATAACGTTTGTTTTGATGGGTTCTCATTCCTGAATTGCAATATTTTAAGTCACCAACTAGGTAAAAATTAATATTTGTATAAATATTAATAATTTAACGAGACGGGTTCTACGTCCATAACATCCATGCATTTTTGGGAGAATTTTGACGGAGTTTTACCGTATAGTCGTCATGCCAAATAGACGTATCAACCAAAAACTAGTATTATAGCGGTAATACCTTATAATCAAGCATTCCATAATAATCGTAGTGTAAATATATAGCTACATGCAAAAACACAACAAGCTAGGTCAATCACAAGAGAAGTTATTAAGTTTTTTGTCCCTCCTGAAAAGAAGGTGTTTGGTGGATACGCCCCTATGGTTTGAGACCCGCGATATATATATATACTATATATATTTGCGGCTGTTATTATTTAGCCACGGACCCCTATCTCTTTCATTCTTACTAATTACGATATTGCTTCGTCTTTCTCGCTCATTGCGCGTCGAAAGTAACTGTCTGTCTGTATGTATGTTACCTTTTCACGCCTGAACGGATTTCGATAAAATTTGGCAGATAGGTAGATTACATCCCGGGGAAGGAAATAGGATAGTTTTTATCCCGATATCCCCACGGGTTCGACACTTATGCGGGTGAAACCGCGGGGCGCAGCTAGTACACGATATTTATATTAGTGATTGGTGTCGATATCTCAACACGATAAAACAAAAGAAAATAGATTTTCTCAACTTATATTTCAAGTAACAACACTACCAGCGGTCGTTGACCCCAAAAATACAATCATCAAATCTTTTATTTTAATCGTGTATAGATTTCTAGCTAATTTAATTTGTTCCTGTAAAATCGCTAATTAATTAGCTAATAAGTAAATTATCATTTTCCTTTAGATTGTTAGTAAACTTGACACGCTTTCCGTGTTCATAATGTTATCCTTATCACTTCAACAGTTTAAAGTTTGATTTGTCGTAATAATTATTTCACTCAATGACTCACTTTAGAGAAGTGATAACAGACTAGACCACATGTACAATGCGTGCCACGAAAGATGAGACTTGACACACCACGTGGTTTGACTTGCGCAGAACACGATTTTAGGTATCTTTAGCGGTATGAGGTCTGAGTGCGGGACGGGACCGGACGTCATAAGGGCGGCGGAAAGAGCGGGGGAGGCGGGGTCAAGTCTCATCTTTCGTGGCACGCATTGTAATGATTTTCCCCTACCATGTGGGAACGATAATTCGACAAAAATAAAATCGAAGTGTCTGTTTGTAATGTCAAAGTAACAGCTTTTTATTAGATGCATATGACACACACACATACATACATACATATACTTACGGTACTTTAATAAAAAAAGTGGGTCAGACTCGCGCACCGAGGGCTACGTATAAATTTGTAGGTATGTAAATAGTTCTAATTTATTTTTTGTAATGTATGTACAGACGCCAGCACATCAAGCTACTACAATCTGTTAAATTTCTTTAATAGATTTTCAACTTTAAATCTAATGCTAATAAGGTTCAAAGTTGATTGGGAAAATTTTACAGTTTCGGGTAGCTTGATGTGCAGCTGGCGTCTGTACTTACAAAGGACATGTCCAAAAATGTATGGACCAAAAACCCAGAATCGACAGGAATGAAATGTACACCAGTGGATTGACATTAAAATATAATATAATGTTACCAAGGGGGCAACCCTGAAATCGTTATAGTATAGGAGCTAGGAGCAAAATAAAATGAGAAATAAAATTCGTTTAAAACAATAATAAAATAAGTTTACGTCATGTTGTGGCTTAATATGACGTTGTTTTAATGTTGTATCACTTGTGATAATTATCATCAACACATTTCACAAGCAACAGCAACATAATAACAACATCATATTAAATCACAACATAACAAACACTCTGTTTTTTGGATATTTTTTTTCTTTTGGCCCATAGATACTACAATCGTTACAGTACTGTGTGTATTATTGGTAATTCTGTGGCTAAAGATTGCAAATATAAAAATAATTGGTATAGTATAGGAGCTAAGAGCCATGTTGTGGGTGAGAATATCGTTGTTAATCATTTATTTTCATAATGTAAGTCTTATTGTGATAAGTTCTAATGAAATTCCTATAACAACAACGACATTCTAATCCACAATAACTTGTGCTACACATGAATGTACAAGCAAAAGAAATACTCTAACTTTTATACTTATTTTTGTTCGCTCATAGATACTACAATCAACGTATTGTGTGTTATTGGTAATTATGTTGCTTTGGTTAAAAAAAAAATCAACAATTATTATCATAAAAACTTTATTGCCCAAATAATCAAAGAAAATACAGTTTGGAACTATACACAAACTATGCACTAACTAAAAACATGTACGTGGTTTTGTTGTAATTATAACAGTAATCTCTTTTATTTATTAATTATTTTCCATGTCCAAACATACTAAGTCTAAAAATCCCGCAGGTTGAATCAAATCACCTTCGTTCCTCGCCCATGCAAGATAATATAATTATGATACTTATAACGCCCCCCACGTCACCCCGTCCGCCGCGCCGCGCCCGCGCATAATAGCCAGTAGCAACTGTGTATTTTTTTATTTGCAATCCTTAGCTACAGAATTACCAATAATACACACAGTACTATAACGATTGTAGTATCTATGGGCCAAATAAAAATAAAAAAAACATAAAAAAAAAAATTTTTACTTATTTTATTTTGCTCTTAGCTCCTATACTACAACGATTTCAGGGTTGCCGCTTTGGCAACATTATATTATATTTAAATGCCAATCCATTGGTACACAGTTCATTTCTGTCGGTTCTGGGTCATTTTTTGGACATCATCTTTACGGTTTTCGGATTTTTTCGTTTAGGTACCTACTTGTGCTACGTGACATTACTTCTTACCAAATTTCATGATTCTAGGTCAATGGGAAGAACCCTCTAGGTTTTGATGTCGGAATATACGCCCGTATCTTTTGATTGCGTTGTCTTAGAAGTTTGATTTTTTTCACTGCTTCAAGGGATTGCAGCCCTGAGAATTTGGTATTAATTTTAACTTGATAACTCCACGCGTTCCTGACAAAAGGGTCTCGACATACGGACAACGCGGACAACGTAGTGATCTTACAGTACCCGGCAATAAATATTGCACATCGACCTATTCGATCCTATCGATTTTATACAAAGAATAAAAATAATTATCAAAAGAAGCAAATCATAATTGTTTTAACAGCTCCTAATAGATACCGAACTGTTTGTATTTCGTGCGACAGAGATAACGCTCTACGAAACCGAAATTAGCCGATTGTCTCTTTCCAAAGGTCGATGTGCAATATTTATCGCCGGATACTGTATAAGGGTTCCGTTTTTCCAGCGAGCCAGTTACAATACGCCAGAACAACGCCTAAATACACCGTTGGCCTTCGGACCTACCCTTATAAAAAATCTTATTGAAAGGACATGCAGTACCGACCCGTGTCCATATAATTATGTATTTATCTCTATACAGTATACACGTACTGCATTTTAATCTCAACCGGTTTTTGTTAATAGTCTATTATAAGGGTGATTTTGCACTGATCAGATCCGTCATCCGGTAATTTTGTCGTCCAAACTCTACACTATAATTTTGCCGGTTCGTTGATTCAGTTAAAGATCACGTTTTGCTAGACCGTAGCAGATCTAAAAAGTCATGCTCATTTGTGCACTTTGCATCTTACTTATCAGGTGGAGTGACAAGCCGATGACGCATAATTACGTGGGTAGTTGCACAAACATAGTTTGCACGCAAAACTGCTTGCACATGTCTTCAAATTTTTGGTTCTAGGATATGCCGGATAAGCCTTCTTATAAGTCCAGCCTAATTTAGCTTTTTGGCTGAACTTTTTGCGATAAGTCATTCAAACATTGGCCGTGATCCGATGCCGTGATCCAGTGCACAACCAGCCTAAAAATCTTTAGCCCAATCTCCATATTATAAACACATACATACAAGAAATCAGGTTTTCTTCACCGTTGCTCTATCAAGGCTAAAGAAAACAGTCGCTGTGCTAATAACGTACCTATGTGCTTCACATTATAACACGTTTCTTTTGGTATCAGAGATGAATGCATATTGTAGTTTTTGTTGCGGACACAGCTGCCTAGTATTCGCTGTAGTAGTTTTTTATTTATTTAACTAGTTGCGCCCCCCGGTTTCATCCGCATATGTATCGATCCCGTGGGAATATCGGGATAAAAAGTATCCTATATGTTAATCCAGGGTGTCAGCTACCTCCGTGCAAAATTTTATCAAAATTGGTCCAGCCGTTTGAGCGTGAAGAAGTAAAAAACATATAAACACACACACACACTCACCTTTATAACATTAGTGTGATTGAGATGTTTATTTTGTTCTTTTGTTCATTCAATTTTGTAGCATCATTTTATAAAGTAGGTAACTGACGTTATGTATGTTTGTTGTGGTATAGGGTGTCGAATAAATATGAAATACCAGAAGTGAAGTTCCTACGTCAACTCAATGGTTGATCTCTCGTTATTCCGTCAACTCAATGGTGGAACTCTCGTTCTCCCCTCAACTCAATGGTGGAATTGTCGTTCCCCCCTCAACTCAATGGTGGAACTCTCGTTCCCCCCTCATCTCAATGGTGGAATTCTTGTTCCTCCCTCAACTAAATGGCGGAACTCTTGTTCCTCCTTCAACTCAATGGTGGAATTCTAGTTCCTCCCTCAACTCAATGGTGGGATTCGCAGTCGTCCCTCAACTCAATGGTGGGATTCGCAGTCGTCCCTCAACTAATTGGCGGGACTCGCGTTCGTTCCTCAATTCAATGGAGGAACTCTCGTTCCTCCTTCAACTCAATGGTGGAAGTTTCGTTCCTTCCTCAACTATAGCCAAGTTGTTCTAAGTCATTCAATATTATGACGATTAACGGTGAGTTTCATTAATTTTAAAATGTATTTAATTGATGATGTTAAAATAAACACATTACATTCGACAGACTACTTACATATTATTTTCAGAAACAATCTCCTCAAAATTGCTTCTGAAAATATTAGTTTTCTAACAGCACACAGCAGCCCTTGATTTAAGCGTTATACCTACTATTCAAGAATGATAAAGGCTCCTGCAAACAGGCGCGACGCGCGACACAAAGGCACCGCTCGTTGCGCGACTTGCGGAGCCTTTGTGTCGCGCGCGATTTTGTCGCGTGTCGCGCCTGTTTGAAGGAGCCTAAAGGATTAGAAAATACAATTTCCGATTCTCCTGTTCTGTGAGCACAGTATGATTAATTCATAGTGGTTGTTTAACTATTCTGTCTGCGTCGCGGACAGTGAAAGTGTTAACTGTGTAACTTCGTAGTGTAAAGTAGGTAAATAATCAGATTTCTTAATGCATCTACTCATTATCTCTGTTAGTTAAAGGCTCCTGCAAACAGGCGCGACAATCAATGTCAAGAACTTTTCAAAAATGTAGGAAAATTGGTGGTATTTTTGACAGATTGACTGAGCGACAGACTGTGAGTCTGTGAACATTCTTAAAATTACGAGAATTGCCACTCAGGTATCATTTACATCCATGTTAATTTTGTTTCTAAGATCGTTTCCAAACATAAAGATTGGTAACCAATCTGATCTTGCTCCCCAACTGTGTTGCGTGAAGGACATTCGTAAACCATTGCTTCATTTGTTTAAAAAAAAATTCGCCTGCTCAACTACATGAATAACGCAATGAATGTTACTGAACTGTCAATTGGCATTGCCATTATAAGTGTGTTTTGCAATTATCCCACAGGTTTTTTAGTCATAATATTAGTGCATATTAGTAAATTTTGGCTGTTTATCGTTACAGGAGACCGAACGCCGGGTAGATGATGATGAGGACCGAAGCAACCCGCAGTACATCCCCAAGAGGGGAACCTTCTATGAGCACGACGACCGGACGGCGGCCAGGTAACTACTTTTCATTAATTATCCCGCAAGAGTTAACTTGGGACCTGAGATGCCCCTCCCGACCCCCGCGCTGTACCGCTCTCGCCTTCTTCGACGCCTCAGTATCGCGCGCTGACGTCATCCGAGCAAAGTCTCAAGATAACTCTTGCGGGTTGTATGTTCCTAAACCTCATACATAAGAAACTTTCACTGGTCCACATAAGTTTTGCCTTGGATTTGTCTTCAATTAGACTCCTGGACTACTAAATTGAGTCGGTATGCATTTCCATGTAAAATATAAAGGCCAAAAACATTAAAAAAAAGCTGAGTCAACGAAAACGATTTTATGCAGTTTCGAAGCCGAAATACTGACGATCATTTTGATATCATCAATGTTCCGAATTTGAATTCAGCGGTGCTATTCTGTGAAAATCTCACCGTGAAAACTTAGGTGAAGTGAGCGTGGAGTGAGCTGTCAATAGTGTCAATTCCTAGGAAAAACAAACTCACTTCACCTAAGTTTTCACGGTGAGATTTTTACAGAATCGACCGGCATGTGCCGTATGCAAAACATAAGGGTTGACTCGATTTAGGATTTGGGAGTGTATGTAGACTCAAATTGGGTAAATGTTCTGAAGGATACATTAGTCCGCCGCGGGAGACGCTCCGGGCGTCGGGAGCCGCGCGACGACTCCCGACCACCGTAGGCACGGGCCTGCAGGCGGAGATTAATGGGAAGCTCACCGTCCGATCAGGACCAGGTCCGTGCCGGACGGCGCGTAGGGACGTGTTCCACGCGCGCCTCAAACAAATGTCAGCATCATTCGAAGGGGCCCGTCAGGGCCGAAGCCTGCCGGGTCAGCGGGATTGTCCGAAAGGGTTACCGCTGGCCCGGAACATAAAGGGCTAAGGAAGGAACATGGGTGGGTTTTAGTCAGTAAGAGTCTGACACTCCCTTCTGCTCCACCCAGAGCGGGAGGGGGTCATTTAATGATTCTGAAAAAAATAAAAGAAGGGATACATTAGTTGAGCGTAGAAAGACACTATTATTATCGAAACCGCGATGGGTGGTCAAAAACACAGGGTCATATTTAATTATCTAGCGAAACTCCGCTGACCCAATAGGTATCGATATCTCAACATTACAAAAATTAAGGAAAACATATTTTCTCAACTCGTAATTGAAGTAAGGGGGCGTCCATAAATTACGTGAGATGTTTAAGGGTGGGAGAGGGTCGAGTCAAATCTCATCTAATCTTACGTTGGGGAGAGGGGGGTCTCGGCAAATATCACGCAATTTTTTTTCTAATTGAAACAAAAAAAAAATTATACTATTTTGGTCCATTTAATCCAGATTGTACATGCTTAAGATTTAATCTTAAGCGTATATCGTAATACGATTAAGATAATTCACTAATTCGTTAGAAAGAAAATAATTTCATTTATACTTCGACCTCTACTGACTGTCAAACCACCATATTTGTTTTATACCAAATAACACAATCCAACGCGTTTACGTAAGAAACCCACATTTTGAAAAATCTCACGTGAGATTGGGGGATGGGGGTTGAATAAAATCTCACGACATCTCACCAGAGGGGGAGGGAGGGACAAAAAAAAAATACCTCACGTAATTTATGGACGCCCCCTAACAACACAACCAGCGCTCGTTGAACCCAAAAGAAAGACACCAAATCTACCTATCACGTCTGCGGAGATTCCCTAGCTAATTTAATTTGATCCTGTGTACTTAATCATTTCCAGCGTCAGTTAGTATTAGAGAAGAGATGAAGCAGCGCTTAATCTTCCAGATTTATTATCATGATCACACTATAACATCGAAAAAACAATATTGATAGATTTATAAATGCCGTGTTGGATTCGCGTGCGTGAAAATCGCGCTAAACGGTGAAAATCGTACCAAAATCCGCTCGCTAATAGTTTTGCAGATTCTTAACGTGCAGAGCTGTAGTCGTTAATTTTGTTTCGTAATATGCAGAGAATATTCACAAAAATGTTCTGCATTTCATTCAATTAGAATACCATACGAATATTAATTGTAATTGTGAAACAGTGGTTCCGTCATGGCATATTTTCGGACTGAATATCATCATCATCTGCCTAGCCTTTTCCCAACTATGTTGGGGTCGGCTTCCAGTCTAACCGGATTACTTAACTCAATACCAGTATTTTACACGGAGCGACTGCCTATCTGACCTCTACAACCCAGTTACTGAGTAATACGATACCCCTTGGTAAGACTGGTTGTCAGACTTTCGGGCTTCTGACTACCCGTAACGACTGTCAAAGATCCAATTAAGATTAATTAATTAATTAAAGATTTTCGGACTGCAATAATCAACAAAAAACCTGCAAGAAATGACGATTTTTTTTATTGGCTCGAGTTGTACAATGCGTGCCACGAAAGATGAGACTTGACCCCGCCTCCCCCGCTCTTTCCGCCGCCCCTATGACGTCCGGTCCCGTCCCGCACTCAGACCTTATACCGCTAAAGATACCTAAAATCGTGTACTGCGCATGTCAAACCACGTGGTGTGTCAAGTCTCATCTTTCGTGGCACGCATTGTACCACTACTGGACTAAGGCCTCCTTACCCCCTTCCACCTCTCACTGCCAAGAGCTGCCAAGGGCCAATCTTTGTTAAGAGAGTCCAGCCCATCCCGCCATCTCCGTCTGGATCCGCTACGATGTCGTTTGTCATTTAGAGGGACCCATTGGACCGTAAGTCTGGCCCATTGATCGTCTGACATGCAGCAGATGTCGCCAGCCCAATTCCAAGAATTGAAGTTTGTCATCGATAAAAAGTCCACTCCATAGCACTAGGTGTCATAATCTTGTTACCATTTTAAAAAATCAAAGTCAAAGATCTTTATTGTGAGACAGTGGTTACAAAGTTGTTATTGAGTTATTTTGGTGTGCGTTCGCACTGCTCCACCATGTTAGGCACACAATAGTTTGAACATTTTTTTATGACAGCTTATGTGATTATATTAATTCAAATAGACATTTTAATTGAAATACAGCTATATTTTGCATCAAAGCAAAAACAGTTTGGCACCAACTCATCACGAATGTCGGACGAAAATTCATGTATGTACTTACTGTATAATGTGGTCTATTTACCAAGAAGTCATTTAATTTTTTCTTAAAAACATTAATGTTTTAAATTTCTCTTATTTGCTTACGAAGCTTATTATAATTTTGTGAAGACATTCCGAAGAAACTTTTTAGAAAGTATGGCTGTTTTTGAGGGTATTTTCGTTAGGTTCCCACAATAGCAGCTATAAGATGATAATTTGACAGCAGATTTACTGAAACCGTCATGATTTCATGAAGCATAGTATAATTACGGTTTAAGACATAAAAGAATACAATTCACTTATCGTGAGAAATACCAGTTAAACTACTTGATACACGAACTTATGAAGAACGGCAGGTATTCGTAAATAAACTAGTAAGTAGTAGATGCACAAATATTTTTCTTACAATGCTGTGGGTAACAAGAAAATGTTAGTGTACCGTTACGTGTATCATTTCTTGATAGCAAGTCAATAGTAATTAGGTACACATTGTTAATAGTAGCGAGCTGACAATACTTTTAATTTTTTGACGTTTCAAAATTTGAAGATAGTTTAGTGCCTAAATGTGTTTTATTCCTTGGTATGTATTTTTAATAAGTAATAATTTAATGTGCTAGTAGCAAATTAATAAATCAAAGAAATAATACTGACTTTATAAGTAGGTGATTGATTTAAAATCGAGAGAAATCTTTCAAGATGTGTGAGTGATTTAAAATCGAGAGAAATCTTTCAAGATGTGGTGGTGCTTTATGGTTTTTTTTTTGTATATTGTAGAGGATTAAATTTCTTTAATGTTGTTCATAAAAATACGGGTATTGTACCTCTGATCTCTACAACCCGGTTACTGGGTATCACAATACCGCTTGATAAGACTGGTTAATGAAGTCTTAGGATCAGATGCGCCAATATTCCCGATATTAGTTTGAACAGTTTCGAGTATAAATCCAGTATATTCGCAGCTTTCTATTGCCGCATCACTTCACAGTTCGGTCATTACCGCTCCACTGGTTGTAATTATAAATCCACACGCATTGTTTGCAGTTATGTAATGCTACGTGTGGGGCGTTTGCCTAAGTACTTTAAAATGTATTGATAAGTTTCTTTTACAAATGAAACGCCAAAAAATCATTTCTAGAAGGTTTTTTGTAATTCATCACAGATTCTGCTGTTTTACTAATTTTTAGGTGGGTTTAGGTAGGTAGGTTATTGTAAAAACACCAACAACCTCTTAAGAGGTCATTGTACTCATCATTATGAACTTTTACTATGCACCAAACCTGAAATCGCGATAAAAAAATCAGCTGTTGCCTACAGGGCAGGATGGGAGGTGCACAGTTTGTGACACAGTTCCACATTGACCCTCTGCTGCCGTTCTGTCGAGGTAGCCCCCACTTTATGTATCACATTGCCTGATGATGATAAATACAATTTCCATAGCTACGAAATCCTCCGCAGCTTGGTTATTATTATCACAGAGCGGGTTCCCTTTGATTGTATTAACTCAATATGCCTAGCCTTTTACCAACTATGTTGTGGTCGGCTTCCAGTCTAACCGGATGCAGCTGAGTACCAGTATTTTACATGGAGCGACTGCCTATCTGACCTTCACAACCCAATTACTAGGTAATACGATACCCCTTGGTAAGACTGGTTGTCTAGACTTTCGGGCTTCTGACGACCCGTAACGACTGCCAAAGATCTGCGAATAACAGCCGGGACCAGTGGCTTAACGTGCTTTCCGAGGCACGGAGTGGTATCGATATGTAAAGATGGTCACCCATCCACAGACTGACCGCAGTAAGCGTAGCTTAATCTGATCGATCGACCTGTGAACAATATATTTCTGAACTGCATGTCTTCACTTTATTTATATTTAAATTAATATTTATAAAGTAGTAATGAATATTTATTAATCAGAAACAAAACAATAACTAATCCTTGTTAAAAATTAATTAATCCTTAAAATTAATCATTCCTTGTTACTAGCTGACCCGGCGAACTTTGTTCCGCCTTAGACGCCATAAATGAGCAGATTTTTGATTTTATTAAGTTAATTGTTTTATTATATAAAGTTGTCAGGTTGATCTAGCTGACCCGATAGTTATGACTATGAATATTGAATTCGAATTGGTATAATTTATAAAAAGAGTGTTTTTTATTCTAATGCTTTATGGTATACAACATTCTTAGTTTTTTTATCTTGCGCTAATATAAACAGTTTTGTTGTTATACCGACACGGGAACAGGCGACATATAATTGGCCATGTGTAAAACATGGATTTTCAAGGTTGATGCCGCAAACAGTTAGGGACTGCCCTTGAGATTTATTTATTGTCATTGCAAATGCTAGCCGCACTGGAAATTGCAAACGTTTAAAGTTGAATGGCATGTCATTCGGAATCAAAGGAATCCGTGGAATCAAAACGTCTTCGCCTTTGTACTTTCCTTTCAAAATTTCGTTATGTCGATGAAAAATCGTTTGGAGTTGTTCCACATTGATCTTTTCACCGAATTGTTGTGTGCACAACGCTGATTGACTTAAGTTGGCTTGCTGAATCGTCCATAAAATAAATCTGCAAAAATCTTGCGTCGACACCCTTGCACCTTCCCATCTTCCTAGCACAGTGTGCTGCGCTGGGGCGGCTGCTGCAGGTGCTGAAAACCTCAAACGGCGCAAATACAATAATTTAATTGGCGATTATGTATTTGAACCGTTTGGGGTTGAAACTCTAGGGCCATGGGGCCCGAGTGCCCACCTAGTATTTCGGGAAATCGCCAAACGATTGGTCGACTCTTCACGTGACCAGAGGGCGGGCCTATTTTTTGGCCAAAGAATCAGCATTGCTATCCAACGTGGCAATGCTGCCAGCCTTCTGGGCACTTTTCCTGTTGACAGCGATGTGGACGAATTTTTCGACGCCCTGTAACCCTTTTTGATACTTGTAAATATTTTTATTTCTATTATAGAGTTAGTGTGTAAAGTAGTTAAATCAATATAGTACGAGAAAAGAGGAAGACATAATTTACCCGAACTGCCTATCTGCACTTTATCTCATACATACTTCCTTCTTACAGTGGCGAAGAATCCAGTAACGCAACATCGGAGGCAGCCTCAGAGAAGAAGGAAGGCACCGAGCCTCCCACGGAGCGTCGCCGACCGCCGCGCAAGTCCGAGATCGTCAACAAGTGGTCGCACGACAAGTTTAACGAGAACGAACAGGTCAGAAACATATTATTAAGGATACGCTAATCTAGCCAGCGAAATTCAAATTTGCTTAGGGGGCCGGCGGAGCATGCGTAGTTCATACAAACGTAATACCAAAATAATTAGTAAATCAAACATATTCTTAATGTAGTGTTACGCATTTGCATGCGTAGTTCGCCGGCCCCTTAAGTTTTATGTATTTTCAAAACGGTGAAGGAAAACATCGTGAGGAAACCGGCTTGTCCTAGAACAAAAAATTCGCAGACATGTGACATCTACCAACCCGCACTGGGCCCGCGTGGTGGATTACGGCCCACTCCCTCTCGAGAGGAGGCCTGTGTCTCAGCAGTGGAAACATTAAAGGCCGATTATGAATTATGTAATTTACAGCCCAGTGTCAGGTTTTATAATGATTAAAATATTGATCATGACCTTAGTGTTTTTATCTCACGAAGCGACGCGCGCTTTACTTGTGACTACCAAGTGCACAAACAAGCTGTGAATGTGTGTGTAAGAGTAGGAGCTCTCGGTAAAAGAAAGAAAGAAAATACATTTATTTAGCACAGACTAAGAGACACACAATACACCAGATAGTTAGATAATAGTCGGTACCGTCCGAGACAATCACGAAGTCGGAAGTATGTGTGTGTGTTATGTGCTGACGCTACTCGTCTTGACGCACAAATTAGCAGCGTGTTTTTATTACACTTGCTAACCATAAATAAACCGCGCGTCGCTTCGTGAGATAATAATACTGTAACAAATATGTTCTTTAACAGAAACATTAGACAGCTCTGTAAGTTAGAATTGGCCTTAATGCCTTAATATTCAAGATTTCATGAAAAGAAAAAGAAAGAAGAAAGAAAATACCTACGTTGAAAAAGAAAACAAAAAAAAAATAGAAAAGCAAAAAAATAAAACATGAAATGCATGAAATAGTAATTTGAACTGGAAGGTTGGTGAGACTGTAAACCTATATTTTTGCCACAGATGCCGAAATCACGTGACGAGTTGGTAGCGATCTACGGGTATGATATTAGAAACGAGGACGCGCCTCCACACGCGAGGCGCAACAGACGATATGGGTGAATAATGAATATACTTTAATAATAGTACACACGGCAACACATCAAGCTATTCATTTCCAGTTTTAACTGACCTCTGATTGCACAGGTTTTTCGTACAGACGCCAGCACATCAAGCTACCCGAAACTGTCAAATTTTCCCAATCAATTTTGAACCTTACGCTTTAGCGATAAAGTTGAAAATCTATTAGAGAAATTTGACAGATTGTAGTAGCTTGATGTGCTGGCGTCTGTACAATCAGAAGTCAGCTTATGCTGTTTATGTAGGTATAGCTTGATGTGTAGCCGTCCGTACACGAGAAAAATATGAAAGTAAATGGTGATAAATGATATTTATTTCTGTAAGTTGGTTCAATTAACACTAACATCTCAAAAATAAATTGTTTTAAAACCAGAAGAGTTCGGTGTTTCCTATCCGATAACTCTGAGAAATCTATAAAGACTCTTATCATTACTTGGGACAACAGAAATGATGAAGTTTCTCATAAAGTAATTTGTTAATTTCAACAATAATATTTGTAACTACAGGATGAAATTGAAAACTTGCGCCGAATCGAAACAGGAGGTTCAGTAACTGTTACATAATCATTATAAATTGATATTTCCCAAATCTAATTTCTTGAAATAAATCCTGTAATATCATCTTAGATATTGCAAACTAAGTTATAAGTTATATTGCCTTTAAGTAAACACGAATTAATTATTAGCGTTCCAGTACAAATAAAAATATCTATCAAAACGGATAAGAAAATTAAAGTATTTATCAATTTTAACGACCGACAAGCAATCAAGACATGCTCTAAACTTTCTTTATAACAAGACTTACAATGCGTGCCACGAAAGATGAGACTTGACACACCACGTGGTTTGACTTGCGCAGAACACGATTTTAGGTATCTTTAGCGGTATGAGGTCTGAGTGCGGGACGGGGCCGGACGTCATAGGGGCAGCGGAAAGAGCGGGGGAGGCGGGGTCAAGTCTCATCTTTCGTGGCACGCATTGTAAAATTTTAATTTTGCGCACCTATTCAATTTTATTCTGTATAGTTGAGCTGGACACAGATTTTTTTTCATCATTTATTTGTTGTGTCAGAAGATTTATGAATTTGGAAAATGATCTTTAAATAATATCAAGAAATTATATTGTGTAAAATTTTCTATCCTGCATCAATGTGGAGATTCCGACAGTCGTGGCGGTTAGTGGAAACTAATGTATCAGCATGCTGTGTTTTAATATTATTATTTTAGTTTATTTGTCATTATCCAAATAAGTGCCTATGATAAATTATGATTTTTTCAATGCCCATTTGATTTGCTTTCTGCCTATTTCTATTTTCTATTATTATAGAGAAATAGAGTTGTAGGTCGTTGTTGCGATCCCAAGCAGGAACTTTCCTTTGTGTAAATTATTTCATCGCCACTGCTCTCGAAACGGTGAAGGAAAACATGAGGCTACAGGAGCTAGTGCGAATCTTGGGGTTAATTTGATTAATCGAGTCTGGTTTAACCACGCTGGAATCTGTGCAATTCATTCATTCATTCATACTCCATAAGTTTAGAGCACAACTGCACAGTTGTAATCTTCAATTTAGCAACGTTATAATTCGTTAATAACGTTACTACATTGAAGAGTACAGCTGTGACGTACATGACATCAGAATAGACTGGTATTACGTTTAGTCGGTTAACCATGTCATGTGTTTTTTTTTGGTTACCTTTATTTTACTAAATAAACCTATGGAGTATAATAATAGTTAAACTAATCCTTTAAATAAGGGTAAGTAATTTTTATTTTAATGAAAAATCATACTACAGTTCGACCGTCGGGAGAACGCGTTCCTTACACCTGTCAGTGCGACCATTCTAGTAGCTAATAAAGATCAAAGTGAAACTGACAGGTGTCAAGAACGCATTCCATTTCATTCATTCGTTGAACCCATTCCATTCATTCGTTGGCCGCATTGTAAATAATATATTGTTTAACGCCTGAAATCCTAAATTAATTTGTAGATATTGTATAAAAGCTTTTTGCATGAACTGACTTTGGATGTAACTTACTTTTGTTTAGGTGAATATTATAATGTATGCGAGTGTGCAAACATTTCGACCGCGTATATTCTGAACTCTCCCCTGGGTTGAAATTTTTGAAAGGATATTAAAAATAAAATAATTCGCTGTTCCAAACATTTTGACCGCGTATATTCTGAACTCTCGCCTGCGTTGAAATTTATGGACGGATGTTAAAAAAAAAATAATTTGCTGCTCCATACATTACATTCATTCATACAACAGCAAATTATATTACACACATTACACACACACACCACACACACACACACACCCACACACACACCCACACACATGCACACACACACATGCACACACACACACACACACACACACACATTACATTATTATTATTTTATTTTTATTTATTCAATTATTATTGTCTCTGTCTCCTCTGACCTAGACTAGAGTCAAGAGCAAACGCATTTGACATAAAAAAAAAATCTTTTTTTGATAACCAACGGAAATTTTCTACTCCGTGGGGTCTAGAATCACGTGCTGTATCCATGGTTATAGTTTGCGCGTCGATGTCCCTGTCAACCTGTATATACGCTTTGGATTTGCCTAGGGAAGGTGCACGTATGGTGGACTCATACCAACTTACATCTTTTCGTTTTATCTTCTTATGCTGAAAACAGTGGGAATTCAAGACAGGTCTTCAAAGGGGTCCCCCCTTTGAAGACCTGTCTCTAATTCCAACATAGCAAATCACCCATCCAACTTCTCTTTCTATCGACAGCCGCGGCCCCAACAAGTACACTCGAACTTGGGAAGACGAGGAAGCCTATAGAAGACAATCGGCCGCCCAGCAACAGCAGTTACCAAGGAAACCTCCCACTGCTGAAGATTTCCCAGAGCTTGATGCTAGCAGGAGAGGGTATGTATAGCTTTATTATTGACTAGTAGTAGCACGGGCGAGCGATGTGTTTGCAGCGTGGTAGGTCGGAGGCCGAAACGGATGAAGCCTTGAGCAGAAGCGACTAGTTAATATGCAGCGGTATCTACCACGCTACATTCGAACAACGCGTCATACTGAGCCAGGGATGTTAGGGAGCTCCGTAACCGTAACCGAAACTATCGGATATCCGATATAAAAAATTATCCGTAACCGTAACCGAATCCGAAATAAAAGTTTCGGATAATATCGGATAGGGGCGGAGCCTAATTTAGACACAAGATAAAGATAGCTATGATTGTTATGTTAAACTTAAATCATAGTAAATAAATATGTGCAATGTGCATTCTAAATTTAAATCTAATTTTAATATTTTCTTTGAATACGAAATTACTAAATAAGTATAAGTAATAATTTTATTATTACATTTTCATTTTAGGTAGATTAGATAACACTCAACATTTATTTATAATCATTTTTAATTTAACACGTTCCCTGTCCCAGTACAAAAATTAAAAAAATATTCGTACGTCCATCGATCATACGTACGTCCATTTTCTTATAAGTTGACAATAATTTTTTAAGGGTTTACATCTATACTAATATCAGTTAAAAAATTGTATATTTTTCAGACCAAAACTGAAAAATAAATTTATGACTCCACAAGGAGTCAAGGACGTGTGAACTAAAAATTGTGTGACTCCTTATGGAGTCATGGACGTACGAGTTTGGCACAAACGTGACTCTTTTGGAGTCATTGGACAGGGAACGTGTTAAATAGCTGTAATAACTCACAGACTGATTGTAATTCCTACCAAATAGTTACATATAAATAAAACTATTTTACTAACTATTTGTATTGTACTTTTGAAATTCCTAAAAAAATTAATAACCGTAACCGAAATTATCCGAAACTAACGGATAATCCGAAATAATTTCATATCCGTATCCGTATCCGTATCCGGTATAATAATCATTCCTATATCCGTAATTAATCCGTATCCGAAATTTCATATCCATAACATCCCTAATACTGACGTCACGCAAAATCCTGCATCTCGCAAGCAGAGTTTACCGCGCAACTAGCTTAAATACAACGGCCCGACCTGAAGCGATCGATCAGGTTAAGCTACACATGCCGCGGTTGGTCCGTGGATGGGTGACCAACTTTACATACCAAGACCCTTCCGTGCATCGGCAAGCACGTTAAGCTGTTGGTCCCGGCTGTCATTCGAGGATCTTTGACAGTCGTTACGGGTAGTCAGAAGCCCGAAAGTCTGACAACCAGTCTTACCAAGGGGTATCCTATTACCCAGTACAGTACCCGGCGATAAATATTGCACATCGACCTATTCGATCCTATCGATTTTATACAAAGAATAAAAATAATTATCAAAAGAAGCAAATCATAATTGTTTTAACAGCTCCTAATAGATACCGGACTGTTTGTATTTCGTGCGACAGAGATAACGCTCTACGAAGCCGAAATTAGCCGATTGTCTCTTTCCAAAGGTCGATGTGCAATATTTATCGCCGGGTACTGTAAGTGGGTTGTGGAGGATTATTATTTTATTCACTTGTGAATCTCTTTCAGCAAACCACGCACTCCGCGTCCCCGCTCTAAATCCCAGCCCTCAGTCGAGGCACCCATAGAGAATGGCTCACAGCTTCATCGCAACTCCTCTATCAAGTCTGCTAAGAAGCCGATGGTGAAGCAGGGCACCGGCCGCGTCGCAGTGAAGGTGCCTAACAAACAGCCGGTCAAGGACAAAATGCCTGCCTTGGAGAACCTCACTATTACAGCCAATGTTACCAACAAGTGAGATTTTTGTTATAATTTAATTTTAATACTTGAAAACGTTTCAAAAACTGCATAACTCCATAAGAAGTTGGCAGACTTGTCCCACAATTAATTTGTTGGTTTTCTTCACCTATGTTCTTTTTTTTTATCTTTCCTCACTTTGTATAATTTGTTGTATTTATGTGTATAAGTATTTATTATTATATTTTATTCTTCAAAATTATCTGTTCTGTTGCACCTACTGTTTTGTCTCTGCATCACCCTAAGGTAGACTGGTAGAAAATGCCCAAGGCATTAAGTCCGCCTTTGTACATTATGTGCATAAAGTTTAAATAAATAAAGAAATAAATTTAGGTCTTGACACCCAATTTGATCTATAAGTATCATAGTGTTAGGTATGCCCAGCGAAATAGGTTAGGTTAGCCAAATACCCCACTTTCCTCAGAGAGAAACATTTGCCCCTCCTTGAGCGAAAACCTAGATCCGCGCCTGTCACGTATGTTTAAAATCATAGTCATTTCGATCTTACTTTGAAACGTTCTAAGTTCAAAAAGTATTTTATGTACACATAAAACGCACATACGCACGCACGCACGTACGCACGTATGTACGCATTTGTTGTGTTTTGTGTATTACAGATATAAAATCATGTTATAATTTCCAGTCAAGGTCAGGCCCCGCGCAAGGTGAACGCGACGGTCGCGCAGCAACGCCCGGTGCCTACTGACCAGGCCAGGAAGAAACCCAACGCTAATGCACAGGTGAGCACATCTTGTATCTGACACTCCCAGAGCAGGAGGGGTCATTCGATGATTTCCCATCCTGAAAAAAAAGAAAGAAAGAAATAAAAAAAAAAATAAAAAAATAAAAAAAAAGAAAGAAAAAATAAAAAAAACTAAAGAAAAAAAGAAAAAAAAGAAAGAAAAAAAAGTAAGAATCACATCTTGCATGTGGTAACGGGATTAAGGGCTGTTTCTGCCGTCCTGAATAACTCCATCTCTTTCCCCCACTGAAGTAAGATTCAAATAATACTGCTCTAGTGCCCACTCGCGGCACTAGAAAACAAGGGTGTGTCCAAAAACAAGATGGGAAGACGATATACGTCTAGCTCTGGGGCCATATTGGACCAGAGATGCAGAGGACAGAGCACAATGGAGATAGCTGGAGTAGGTCTGTGCCAAAACGCACACCAAGCTGCGGGACATTAGTATTATGCTTTGCTTTTGGGCCAAATACTTTCTGCTAACAAACGATGTACTCAAAATTCGGAAATAAACGGATTTATATAGTAAGTATAATAAGCTTCTGCCCGCGACTTCGTCCGCGTGAAATTTCTTGTTACTCCGACCCACCCCGTCGCATCGCATCGCCTGCCCGCGCTATTACTTCGTTTTTGCTTAGCGTTCTTTCTGACTTTTTTTCTTTTTGCTCGGCTCCTAAAGGTCATAGCGTGATGTTAAATAGCCTATAGCCTTCCTCAAGAATTGAGCTATCAAATGCAAAAAGAATTTTTCAAATCCGACTGGTAGTTGCAGAGATTAGCGTGTTAGCGGAATAAAGTATAATCTATCTTTAAGTATATATTATAAGCTTCAGAAGTGGAAATTCATTAAAAAAAAACAAATTATAACAAAAGAACCATTTTACTTCATAATTACAATTTAATTAAATCACAATCAACAATTTACTTACAATTTATCAACACTTAGAATCCACTAAACGAAAAACGAAATGTCACTTTATTACCTTTAACTAAACTCAAATGGCTTACGTAACTTTGCGACTAGCTGATGATTCACACGTCCGTCCAGTCCGAGCGCCGAGCAGCAAAAGGGCCGAACTGTCCCAGCACCTTGCTTTTATAGGCGAGGTAGGGGGTAGTTACCGACGTAAGAGGGGATTCTCCTTACACGGCCTCTCCTGACGAGGTGTCGTCCTCGGCACAAA
This sequence comes from Luperina testacea, assembly GCA_927399505.1. Lineage (NCBI taxonomy): Eukaryota > Metazoa > Arthropoda > Insecta > Lepidoptera > Noctuidae > Luperina > Luperina testacea. The sequence goes on along the minus strand of OV656777.1, from coordinate 3,916,291 downwards.
CACCTGTGGTGGCCCGGCTAGGACCCGCGATGGGAGACGTCAGCGGCTCGACCTCCACTTCGCCAACTGGTCGAGGCGACGACGGGTCGACCACAGTAGGAGACTCCGTTTGTCCAGAGTCGTCATCAGTATCTTCATCTGCAAACAAAATTTTTATTAGAAGCTATTCAAGTAATCTTTATAAAAGCGTTCAGCTTTTCATAAAGGTTCACTCGTCTTCAGCCAATTAATTCATTCATCGTTCTTTCAAACAGTTCATACGTTTGTAAATAGACACACACATCCATCTTTCTCAGACCAAAAGCAAAGCAAAAGCATTGTCCTGTATGTGTCCAGCGCGCAAGTACCGGTTCTTCGCTGCCATATTGCTGTCCGCGACCGCGACCAGCATTCAGCTTCCGCCACCTGCAACATGGTCTACCAACCCGTAGACCCGCTTGACACGCAGACCGTATTCATACGTGCAAGCTGCTTAACACGCAGACCGTATTCATACGTGTAAGCCGACCCATACGCTGATCGCAATCATGCGTAAGAGCCCACTCGATACGCAGACCGTATTCATACGCACGAGTTCTCTCAACACGCAGACCGTATTCATACGTGTGAGCTGCTTAACACGTAGACCGTATTCATACGTGTAAGCCGACCCATACGCTGATCGCAATCATGCGTAAGAGCCCACTCGATACGCAGACCGTATTCATACGCACGAGTTCTCTCAACACGCAGACCGTATTCATACGTGTGAGACCACAAATTGACCGTACATGGTCCAATTAATACAACTACCTGTGACTCGGCAACAGGTGCCAACACGATCGGCGACACAAATGCGCCTGCTGCCGGTGGTACTGCAGTACAATGCAGCAGCCAACATATCACTTCTGTCAGTAAATTCAAACAAACACGATGTTATTATTTTTTATGTACCACCGAAAATAGCCCGCCAAACCTAAGAGTTGGCGTACTTGCTTTACGTTTTCAGGTGGCAAGGTGTTAACCAGGGCTTCTACTTTTCGTGGACTCGGCCTAACCTGACCCTGACTAACTAACCTCCCTAGATATTCTACTTCTCGGAGCCGGGTACACTAGACTCCATAGACCGATGTCGTTCCGACGTGTTAAGGACTATCGGTTCCTTAGCTTTTTGTAAAATTTTGCTGTTCTTGGGGGTAGGACTCGTTCGAACCGGAGGCGAAGGAGTACAAGTGCGCTTTCTATTGACAATATTGCTACGCGAACGATCCTTACTACGCGAATCGCGCCTATCCCTAGTACGCGATCGGTGCCTTTCGGGACTACGAGAATCGTGCCTATCTCGGTTACGTAAGCCATCCCGCGAAGTACGACGACTCCTACTTGAATCGCGGTACGATCTACCACTACTGCGATCATTTGACCCACGAGATCGACGACGTTTGCGGCCGCGTGACTTATCCCGAGTATGTGACCGTCTGTTACGAGTACACGAGCCTTCACGCCCCATTCTCACAAAAAACAAGCAAACAAAATGATCGAATAAAAATAAAAGTGATAAAGTGGGTAGTTGTAAAAAATAGAAAAATGGTTTTTCTGTTCAAAACAATTTATAGCTACAAAACGTTATCTAAGTGGGCTTTAAAAGTTCTCTATCCCACTTCTGATATAAGCTTCAGAAGTGGAAATTCATTAAAAAAAAACAAATTATAACAAAAGAACCATTTTACTTCATAATTACAATTTAATTAAATCACAATCAACAATTTACTTACAATTTATCAACACTTAGAATCCACTAAACGAAAAACGAAATGTCACTTTATTACCTTTAACTAAACTCAAATGGCTTACGTAACTTTGCGACTAGCTGATGATTCACACGTCCGTCCAGTCCGAGCGCCGAGCAGCAAAAGGGCCGAACTGTCCCAGCACCTTGCTTTTATAGGCGAGGTAGGGGGTAGTTACCGACGTAAGAGGGGATTCTCCTTACAATATATATATATTACCCCAATAGTTATTTAATATGTGTAATACCTATGAATATGGTATTTAGGGAAAGTATTCTATAAATAAAGCACAGAAAGACAAGACCAAACATTTATTCAATCAAGGCTTGTCAGTAAATAATCAGAAAGCTAGTCGTCCGTTCCAAATCTAGGTCCTCGTGGAGAAGAAGGACAAGAAACTCCACGGAAACAATATTAAACTATTCTATCAACAATTCCTTATATTGCCACACATTTCTAATATTAGCAATATTGGCCATATTATAACATATACAGAACACCATAGTTATCAGCAATAATCTATATAATAATATCAATTAACTTACGTGACATCTGGTCGATCTATTCCACATAATAACGTCACTAATACTAATCAACTGAACATCTATAGACCGGAGCTCCGTCCTGGTCAACGTCTCGAACAAGAATCATCCCTGCCACTCAGAGCTCCCCCTTTTATAGTCGTGAACAAATAACTTTGACGTTTCCATCTACCGTCATTTAAAATATCAACGACATTGAAGGTGGATATCCGTTGGGAATACTTATGATAATAATAACAATATCTATAATTAGTATAATCTATCAAGCGCGTTCAACCAAACAAACTCTTCAGCTTTATAATATTAGTATAGATTAGTATAGATATGTTATATATTATAATCGAAAATTACTTTTACAGCAGCCTCAACCACAGTCTAATCCTGCGCCGAACAAGTCCCAGCCGCAACAGCAACCCGCGCCGCAACAACAACAGCAACACAAGCCGCAACAGAACCAACAACAACAACCGGCGACCGGTGAGTTTTGAGCAAATGTTTGTGCTGAATATATTTTTTATCGATTTTGGTGATCAGTTACGTTGCTCAAGGAGAAATCAATGGGTACTGTATTCTGAAAGCATTATAATCCATCAACATTGGTCAGCGGGATTGTCCGAAAGGGTTACCGCTGGCCCGGAACATAAAGTGTTAAGGAAGGAACACGGGCGGGTTGTAGTCAGTAAGAGTCTGACACTCCCTTCCGCTCCACCCAGAGCGGGAGGGGTCATTTGATGATTTCCCATAAAAAAAAAGAAATCGGTCAACATTCGTTCGTGCTGATACGCGAGTAGATAAATCGATTGCCGATTTCAATAGTAAAACGATCATTCGGCTTTTAGATTTAAGGGGGATGCGCTATGTAACCCGCGAAATTCAAATTGTCTTACGTTTTATGCAAATTGCAGGTCAGTGTCAGATTGTATATTGATTTATATATGATTCGCAACCGTAATTGGGATTATTTGAACTAAGATCGCTCGCGAATTATATTTTGTTCAACATACAACATGCGACTGACCTGCAAATTGCAAAGAAACGTAAGAAAATTTGAATATCGCGGGTTACCTAGAGCATTCACCTTAATCATTTATGTTGTCGATCATTAATTCAGGCAATTTTATAAATCGGAAGTAAATTGACAAAAAATATTTGAATCTAATTCGATTTCTGTCAACTTGAATTTGATTCAATAGAATATAATACTCTTTTTATCACACCTGCTCTGAAAATACATACTAATTATACCAATTAGAGGGAAGAAACGCTTTTATCCCGCCCTTCAAATCCTTTCATCCCAAGGTATGGAAGTTTGTATGAAAATCCTTCCGACCCAAGGGTGGGAAGTATGTATGAAATTCCATTACATACTCGGATTTTCTTTTTTTTAATTTGTCAGCAGTCATACTGCCAAGAGACTTTAACTTACTACTAATTAAATTTCAAGTAAATTGTTACTGGCCACATACAGTTTTTTTTTTACCAGTTACCAACCTCCTTGGTGCATACAGAAAATTAAAAACGAAATTATTTTTGTATATAAAACGCGCGGAATCACGGAAGAAGTGGCTGCATGACCTTATGATCTTAGCCTACTCCAGAAACGGGCGAATAAAAAATGGAAAAGCCCGCGCATTTTCGCAAAAACACATTTATCTTTGTGTTTTTTGTAAAATATGGATACTTCGAGCGACAGTGATGATGTTATCCCTAACACACCGCCAGAACTATTAGAGACGGCCCAAGAAGTTGTTGATAATCTGTTGCCGTGTCTCAAAATATCAAGATACCCGGACAAAATGTAACATCTTTTAATAGCTGCACTTTTAATAATTGTACTTTTAACTAAATATAAACATTTCTATGCATTTATGTCCATAATTTTCCTCGTAGGTGTAATAAAAAGCACTATACATCCCTCAGGATAAATTACAGTTCCATACCTCAAATGGTTTGCGCCCCTCGCAAGCTCGTGGCGCAAATGCCATAATCTCGGTATGGAACTGTCACTTTCTTCCCTCTGAAGTAATGTACTATTATTATGTACACCATATAAATTACAGACATAAATATAGAAACTGTACAAAGGGTGACACAATAGGCGGTCTTATCGCTAAGAGCGGTCTTTTAAAGACAACCTTAGGATGGATTTAAAAAGGGGAAGGACAGACAAATATTGTAGGTAGTCCGTAGTGTACCATTTACATAATACAAGTCAAGTAATTTATCAAATTCATTCTACTCAATAATGACGATAGTAAGTATGCATTTCACCACCAGAATTCCATGTTAAAAGTTAAAACATATTTTTAATACAGTTTTGTTTTACCTTCCACAGGTGGCGGTAGCAAACGCTACAGCAGCTTACGACAGCGCCCACTCGCCGATTCATACTCGCCTCAACAACCGCAGCAACCACAACAACAACCCCAACAACAGGCCCCAGCTCAACAACAACAACAACAACAGCAACAACAACAACAACCGCCACATAGATATCATGCTGGTATTTATTTATTACTTTCACGATGAAAATTTCAGCATAAAGGGAGCTTCTTGCATCTAGCTTTAATTAGGGTTTTCATGAAAATTCACGCCACCAGTTGGCGCCACTTTGACAAGAGGTCCATTCCATTTCGACAATGAATATAAATGACTGAATGCTGAACGAATGAATCAAACGATTCATTCATTCGTTCAGTCTTCAGTTACAACTTAAGAAAATATAGGCGCTAAATAAATAATATAGGCGCTATTTGCAGGTCAGTGTCGGATTGTATATTGATTAACAGATGATTCACAACCGTAATTGAGATTATATGAACTAAGATAGTTGTATTCATGATTTTAATGATTATAATTCTGTAAATACATACTAGTTACACTCGCGAATCATATTTTGTTCAATATACAACCTGAGACTGACCTGCAAATTGCAAAAAAACGTAAGAAAATTAGAATTTCGCAAGCTACCTAGCGCATCCGCCTCAAGAATCAAGAATTCTTTATTTGCAGAAAAATATATACCTACTTATGAGAAAAAAAAAAACATTTATTTAAAATGACAAAATCCCAGGATTCCGGAATTTTCGTACGCTATTTCCGTATTACTCGCTCGTGCTAGTAATATTGTATGAGGTTGTTGGACCTAAATTGCACTATACTCCATTTGTTTAGGTAATTAAATAAAGGTAAACAAAAAAATCACGTGACTCAGTTAATCGACTGAACGTAATACCAATCACTTCAGTTGTCATGCTACGTACACAGCTGTACTCTTTAATTTAGCAATATTATTAACGAATTATAACTTTGCTAAATTGAAGAGTACAACTGTGACGTAGCATGACAACTGAATAGACTGGTGTTACGTTTAGTCGGTTAACCACGTCACGTGTTTTTTTTACCTTTATTTTATTACCTAAACAAATGGAGTACCTATATTTAATTAATTAATTCGATCACTGCTTATTGTGCACTCAACATTGTACTTATCTCTCATTCTGTTCGCTCAGGTCCGGCCGGGTTCGTATCGGATATCGCGCACGCTCCCTCCTCACAGCCGCACGCGCATCCGCAACACATTATACACCAGGTAACTATGCACACAATGCGGTATCATGATTATGGTGCTGGTAATAGGGATGTACAGAATATGTGGTTTATAATCAGAAAAAAAGTGTTTATTTATTAACAAAAATATGCGCACGAAAATATGATAACCTTCTGACTGAATTTCGATCACGGTGCCTAAGCTGAGCGGAGTCTAGCCGAGTAGATAAGAGAAATTATAGGGTAGGCGTGTGCGCAGGCACAGGCGCACTCTCTCTTCCCTCACTTTCATAATCCTGAGGGAAGCAAGCCGACACTCGCGTGGCTCTGTCAGGCGCAGGAGTAACCTCCGTGTGCGCTAAGCTCGCAACACAGCGCCTACTGGCGACACCGTCGGGGCAGCCAGTAACATCCGGAATTCGGCTCCGTGCGGTTTCTGGCTGTTTCCATGGTCTCGTCGCAAGCACGAGTGCTGAGCGCTGGCTCCTAGGATCGACTTCTAGGTCGGGAGTTAGTAAAAACAGTACCCGGCGATAAATATTGCACATCGACCTTTTTACACAAAACCATTTTATACAAAGAATAAAAATAATTATCAAAAGAAGCAAATCATAATTGTTTTAACAGCTCCTAATAAATACCGGACTGTTTGTATTTCGTGCGACAGAGATAACGCTCTACGAAGCCGAAATTAGCCGACTGTCTCTTTCCAAAGGTCGATGTGCAATATTTATCGCCGGGTACTGTAGATACATGGCTCGCGTCCCTCCGCAGGTGCTGGCCAACAGCGCGGCGGGGAGCCACGCGCCGCCGCACGCGCTGCCGGCCGCGCCGCAGCAAGCACAACACGGCCCGCAGGTAACTCCCCACTACAGCCGGTCGATTCTGTAAAAATCTCACCGTGAAAACTTAGGTGAAGTGAGTTTGTTTTTGCTAGGAATTGACACTATTGACAGCCACGACTACACACACACACGACGACACGACACTACGACGACACACACTACGACACTATTGACTCCACGCTCACTTCACCTAAGTTTTCACGGTTTTTAGAGAATAGCACCGCTGATTGTACAAGATGACGAGTTTCACGCGACTGTCACAAACTGCAGGCCTACTTTTTTAAGCAAATAAAGGAACACTTGAGTTATCAACCTAAGTTAAAATGAACCTTTGAATATAAATACGACCCGATTCAAAGTAATGCGGGTCTAAAATGCGCCACTCGCTGCACAGTACCTCACCCCCGCTGACACGTGATTTTTTCACTGCGCAGTAACTCTCCTCATATTCCGAGCCGCCATACTGTTTGAATCGGGCTGTAATCAGTAATAAAATTTTAGTAAAAAAAGAACTAAATACAGACCCCAGAATATCAAGCTCCTACAATCTGTCAAATTTCTCTAATAGATTTTCAACTTTATCGCTAAAGCATAAGGTTCAAAGTTAAATTGAGAAAATTTGACAGTTTCACATACACACCCCTATGTATATAATTACGTATATCATTTATTATCGACACCAGAAATATGGGCAGTCTTCAGCTACCCATATTTCTGGTGTCGGTATCTCAGCCGCGGTTGCCTGCAGGTGCGCCTGGGCATGATGGAGCAGCCGCAGATGACGCAGGTTCCGCATCCGCATCATAATCTACATAACATACCTACGCCACATACTATGGGTGAGTCAAATAGTTTTATTAATTTTTAAAACTACTCGAGGTCCTTTCTTCAGCATTAAAACTTTAACCTCCTAAGTATGTGGATATTGCGGAGGGCGAAGGCCTAGGACTTAGAAAGGAGAAATGAACTCACGGATCGCTTTTAGCACACTGACGTTTATTTTACAAGTCAAGATGACATATAAAAACCATAGATAAAACAAACTATACAACAACCCCTTACTAATAAACGTTGTATAGCGTCTGTCTAGTTACATAACGCTTTGTCTTCTTCTTTCGAAAGTCCTGACGACTGAAAGAGAGAAATTGGTGTGTAACTATTCATCTGATATAATACGTTTATTAGTAAAGGGGTAAAACTTGCACTTTCACTGACAATAATACTACTTTTATTATGCGAGTGCGATAATACTACTTTTATTATGCGAGTGTGCGTGCGTGCGTGCGTGAGTGCGTGCGTGTGTACGTGCGTGCGTGCGAGTGTGCGTGAGTGCGGGCGTGCGTGTGTACGTGCGTGCGTACGTACGTGAGTGAGTGCGTGCGTGCGTGCGTCCCAATGAGACAGCGATGCGTCAAGCGTAGAGTTCATGTAAAGAAGCGTCTTGTTCGCAAAAAAAAAATCAAATCCAATAAAAAAAATATGTTCTCTGCAGGTCAAATACAGCCAGCACAAGGATACGCACCGCCAGCCATGATGCCCGCTCAATATATGCAGGTAAATATTCCCTACAGAATATAAAGGAAAATCGATAATTAAAAAATGGACTATCAGGGCCAGTAGTCATTAGTCATACATTTTGACATGTCAAGCGCCGGTTGGGCTAAAGTCAAAGCATTTATTTCAAATAGGCAAGTAAAAGGCACTTTTGAACGTCAAAAATTACAAGTCGCCCATTCCAAAAGGTAGTTTTCGTATGGAGAAGAATGGGCCAAGAAACTCCACCGTTACTCTTTCAAAATGTTTTACAATATTTTGCATACATTAATTATATAATAATAATATGTCAATACGATGCACCTAAAATAAAATTACTATTACTATTAATAGGTAAAATAATTAAAAATTAAACTATGAATACATGGTGCTCACATATTTACACGTCGTTTACTGCCGCCCACAAGTCAAATGAAAAGTCATTTATTCGAACTAGGTTGATAATCAGCACTTTTTGAATTACTTAAGACAGTCCCCCAAAACGCCCGCCCTTCACCACTTCTTAGTGCTTTCGCTGGGGAGAAGAAGCGGGGCAACAAACTTACCAGTAGCACAGCTGTCTACAGTTATTCTATACTAGTCGATATTTTTTCCATACAAATTTCGGGAGAGTATAACTCCACTGTTTGACATTGTGCATCCAAAGTTAAACATGATATCATTTTGACATATTATTAATTGTGTCTGTACGGAAACTGAATAGTAAAATAAAAAGACATTAAAAAGTTATGAGCCAACATTTGTTTTTCTTGCTATTTTTAACGTAACTTTGGGTGTAAATTAGTAATAAAAGAATTGTAAAATCTTCAAAACCAAGTCCGTACAGACAAAACTCAGTTATCGAAGAGTTCAATAAACTTTATTTGTAATTGATTTATGCAGTGGTTTTTCATAAAACTCGATTTTTCGAAGCACTTTTCGATTTTTTTACGCGCCTAACAGTTCTGAACGGTGTTTCTGTGCGTAAGAACTAGACGTTGTTCGTGTAGACTAGCATCTAACTGCTCATCACTGATACTAGCTCTGTCGGATACGCAGCCAGGTGAGACAGCGTGCTTTTTGGCCATGATCACCAGTGGGTTCGAGCTCGCGACTAGTTTAGTTCAGAGCAAAGGCTTTCAAAAAAAAAATAACTTTACGAAACATAAACTTAATATCAACTACATCGATCAACAATAGCATTAGATAAACGATTAGAAACAAAAACACATCACTCAAATGGCCACGATTGCATATAACTTGATTATAAACATTAACTTTCAAACACAAAGCTTATTATAACTTGCAATATATTTACTACTTTGTTTGAAAAGAAAACGTATTTTAAAAATAAGAACAAATATATTTATTGGATAATAAAACATAATTTCTAAGCAATAAGGTTGAAGAAACGCGTTCATCGGAAATCAAGTACAGCTATTGCTTCATAGGTTTTGTATCGCCAAACGACTATGCTCCAAATGCGTCAATACTAATTTTAATTCTCTTTGATTTTCAAGCAGCAAACCAGCAGTGGTGCAGTATTCCCGGGGCCGATGTACCCGGCGGCGCCTCCCCACGCCCCGCCGCACGCCCCGCACGCCCCGCCACACGCCCCGCATGCCCCGCCACACGCCCCGCACGCCCCGCCACACGCCCCACACGCCCCGCCGCACGCACTTCCAAACGCCCCGCTTCACGCGCCGCAACACCCAACGTATCCGCAGCAGTTATACGCATCGCATCATAATTACGTACGTATTCTCTTTTATTTTTTAAATCTTAAAACCTCCATTTTTAATCGTTTTCATCTTGACCTTTAACAATACAGGGTAACAATAAAATCTGTCATTAAAATCAGAATCCCAACCCACGAGAACCTTCCATGGCTACCATCTTTGACATACTGATTCTAAGTAGATAAAATAAAACGCAATTTTGCGTCGTTGGAGATTTTTGCAGTACGATTTACGACACCAGCCATAATCTAAAACTAATAAAAGAAAAAAGAAAGAAAATTTATTTATTCTGCACAAACAAAAACGAAAAAAAAAAAAGTTTATTTTTTATTTTTGATAAACGTCAAAATGCCAGAAATGTATTAAAAAAAATGTTATATTGTGAATGTTTGCGAGTGTTGTCTTTTTCCATATGTCCTACATTATAAACGAGTATAGACTGCCTCGCTGGACCAGTATTCGCTACTGCTTAGCTTGACGTCTCATGGGTTCAAGTCCTAGATTGGGCAGTGTTACTGGGCTTCTCTATCTGGAATGTCTCAGTAGCAGCCCGGAGGCTGGGTCTGTGCCCTGTTGATGGCTACAAGCTTGCACCCTATTACATGGTCTATTCAAACCTAAGCGGTATTCGCTGTGGATTACATGGTCTATTCAAACCTAAGCGGTATTCGCTGTGGATTACATGGTCTATTCAAACCTAAGCGGTATTCGCTGTGGATTACATGGTCTATTCAAACCTAAGCGGTATTCGCTGTGGATTACATGGTCTATTCAAACCTAAGCGGTATTCGCTGTGGATTACATGGTCTATTCAAACCTAAGCGGTATTCGCTGTCGATTACATGGTCTATTCAAACCTAAGCGGTATTCGCTGCCGCTGTGGGTAGAGTTACATACCGCGCGGGTGTCGCTCAGGTATTTAGTATCAGGTTCCGCGGCTAGACCGACCTGGGTGCTTACTCTTCAATTTAATTCCGATAGATCGACATTGGAATTGTGACGTTTCGTACTCTTGAGTTCTATGCTAGCGCCAAATGATTTTTTGATTGGGTGTCCATTTTGGAGAACTAAGTGGAATTGGGTTCGGGCTTGGCGTGGGGTAATTGTTGACAATATTGTTTTCAAGAGTACCGAATCACGTGACTGTAAAATTAACATTGGAATCATATTGGCATCTCATTGGAATTAAAATTAGTTTGGAGAGTAAGCCCCCTGAGCGGTATTCGCTGCCGCTTTGGGTAGAAGTCTTTACCTTCTTGCTTCCTGAGCGAAACTCGAACTCAGTAATCTACCCACAAGTATAGCGATATCCGCTTTGGTGTGAACAGTAATATTACCGCATACCCATGCGGTTTTGTCTACCGCAGACGGTAGCGAATACCGCTTAGGTTTGAATAGGCCTTTAAACATACCTGGCGAAATGTGGTGGTACTGTAGGAACACCTCTGCCCAACCTTTCGGTGAAACAACGCGTAATATTATGATAAACTGGCAGCGCCCCGCGGTTTCACCCGCATAAGTGTCGATCCCGCGGGAATATCGGGATAATACCTATCCTATGTCCGTTCCCGGGACTCAATCTATCTCTATACCAAATTTTATCTAAATCGGTTCTGCGGTTTAAGCGTGAAGAAACACACAGACAGACACACTTTCACATTTATAATATTAGTAAGTATGGATAAGTTAAACGTGTATGTCTGTGAACAATCTCTATACCAAATTTCATCTAAATCGGTTCAGCGGTTTAAGCGTGAAGAGGTAACAAACAGACAGACACACTTTCGCATTTATAATGTTAGTATGGATAAGTTAAACGTGTATGTCTGTGAACAGACGGGTGGCGTGACATACTACAACTGTGTGGAACAGGAGCCGCCCGTGCCTGTGCGCACACAGCGACGCCCTACCGCAGCCATACCCATCGTCAGCCCGCACCATGCCGACAGGTACGTACTCAGAAGCTACGATTTCATTAAACAACTGTACACAGACAAAATAATAGACACTAGACATCAGTATCGAATTAAAATATAGTATTGTAAGCACAATACAAAATCTTCTACAATCCTGCCCCCTCCTCCCTCCTCCCCTCCTCCTCTTCTCCTCTTGAACCTCTTCTTCTTCTTTCTTCTTATTAATATGGTGTACATAATAAAGAGTATTCTATTCTTCTTTTAAAATTTGCTGGCGTAACTTCACAGGGCTTTAATTTACTCATCATCTGCCTTGCCTTTGGGAAACTATGTTGGGATCGGCTTCCAGGTTAACCGGATGCAGCTGAAAACCAGTATTTTACATGGAGCGATTGCCTATCTGACCTCCTCAACCCAGTTACTGGGTAACACAATGCACGTTGGTAAGACTGCAGACTGGACTGGTCTGGACAGGGCTCTAATTTACGAGTACTATGACTACTCTGATTCCTAACTCGAAACCACATCAATTCCTTAGTTTATAATTATTGATGTACAGACGCCAGCACATCAAGCTACCCGAAACTGTCAAATTTTCCCAATCAACTTTGAACCTTATGCTTTAGCGATATAGTTGAAAATCTGTTGAAGAAATTTGACAGATTGTAGTAGCTTGATGTGCTGGCGTCTGTACAAAATGAAGTATTTGTAATTCCTAGTTTTAGGATCAAATACTGTCAAACAAAACTTCAAAACGCATGCGTAATTTCATAATATGCCATAGACAATTTGTCTTGGAGCATACTGATTATGACGTCATGTCGATTCCTTGCGTGCAAACAACGTGGTTTGCACGTGATAAAATTTCGCGGGGAATAATATTTACCAAACAGAATTGCCCCGATGACACCCATAACGTTTTAGATTCGCCTCCTAAGATCGGATTTATATTATGATTAATATTATTTTACGTCGTTTCATAAATGTTTGTCAAGTATTTTTTATATAAGAAACTATGGTTATTTTGTATTTTTGTTTGATATCAGCAGGCCGGCGAATTCCTCTGAAAAGGACAACATAGACAGGATTGTGGAGAACATGTTCGTTAGAAAACCCTGGCCAGCGACACATGGAGCTGGTAAGTTATTAAATTATTCTATTCAATTTTTTTTTTCATAACTTATTAATATTTCAATGTCTATGGTCTGAAACTCACTTGTAGGTAGCACATGTTTTTTCGACATAATTTATATTTTATATTCCAACAAAAAAAAAAAATGGTCACTGCTTAACTCTTGCAAATAGTATTTAGAAATTCATTCTAATGGGCTTACTGGTTGAGTTTTAATTTCAAAACACTTAGGTGTACATTTAATAACAGGTGGCTTGCTTGGTGCCTAGAGCCTAGCGAGTCACCTTGCGATTAGCGAAGTGAAACGAACGCTCTAGAATTTTCGCAACTGGCCGCACTGCGCGCTTGGCTTGGCGCTAGCGTGTACGTAAGGATTTGAAGTCACTAGGCTCTATAGTCCGACTTTTAATTAGCTGCAGTAAAATGACACTTCTTACTGTCATTTCGTTAAAAAATGTTGCCACACTATCTCTACTAGTGATGTGTTAAATCGTAATGAAACATCGATTTAATTTAGATATTCGAAATTGACCAATTTAGATTTAACCGTAAACAATCAAATATTCTTTGTATTGATCGGTCAAAAATATATGTTGTAGATTCAAATCAACGTAAAAACATGGTCTAAAGATTGTTTAAACTTTTGTTTCAATTTTTACTCTAAAACTCCTACTATAACGGTCTATGAAATCATTTTTTTTTAAACATAAATTAAAGTTTTCATTAAGAATAACGTTTACTATTATTACAGGGTTATTTGCATAACACCAAAAACCTCAAAAATAAAAATATTTAAAATATATGTTTTTGATTTGTCTGTGTCATCTCTGACCTAGATTAGAGTCAAGAGCAAACCCATTTCAAATCATAAAAAAAAAAGATTAGAATTAATGCTTTTTATTATAAATCCAATCCGATCACTGATTTGATGACAATACAGTAATTAGTCATTGCTCAATGTTTTTGTTGTAAACTTGTAATCCTGTATTTCATTATAAATATCATCTTCTTATAATATTATCCACTTTTATAAAAGCGATTTAACATGGATCGATTTTGAACTGAATGTTACTTGAATGAATCGATTATTTGTGACACATCACTATTTAAATTTCGTTAAAAAGTCGCCGTCATTTTACTGCTGCTAATTAAAAGTCCGACTTTAGGCGTTAAGAAAGCCATCTGTCAGTGAGCACGTAGCCTAAGTGTATATTATTGAGTTCATAAATCAATGTCATAAAAATGGATTTTGCTTTATTGGCAGTAAATATACCTATTTAATTTATTCGAACGCAGTTTTAGTAGAAATGCCTTCAAAATACTCCAAATAGTTAATAAACCTTTCTCACTCTAAGATTTGCTCTGGGCGAAGTTATCGTTGCAAGCGTGGCTGCGTTCTCGAATGCAATAGAAGTGTTTCCGTCACGGAAAAACTGAAGACTTTTACAAAGGGATAGAAGATCCCATTTTAAGTTGAATACTTTTTATTTTACTGTTAGTACCTATTTATCATTTTATTAAAGCTTTAAACTCAGTACTCTAATTAGGTTGTATGAGGTCTTGCGTCAATTATGTTACATATATAGTATAGAATATGTATATATACATTTTAAGTTAGATTGGTAGCTATGGGTAGTTCATTTCATCTTTATTCTCAATAAGTAGTAATTTTCGTTAAAGCATCAGTTATTGGAGTTTCATAATAAGTTAATTTAGATATTCGAAATAGTATAATAATCATGAATACGTTGACATCTATTAGTTATCTGGGTTTTTTTTAAGTCAATCGTTCAATAAATTCACAGCGACTTTAAAAAATCAGCTGCAATATCAACAAGCCACACCAAAAACAGAATACTCTTTAAAAATAAAAACACAATCCACAGATTCAAAAGAAAAACAGCCCGAAAACCGCAGTTCACAAGAGCCACCAAGCAAAGAGTCTTCTCAACCGAACAGCCTAACATCCAGCTCAATCTCCACCGACTCCAAACCCTCAGAGAGTAGAGAAGAGAAGACAGAAGAAGTAAAAGAAGAGAAAGAAGAAAAGAACGAGACAGTAGAGTCAGCGGTCACGCAGGAGAGTATAGCAACAGATGCCTGACTGGTAAGAATCAGGTTGTACGAATGCTATCAAGCAAAGTACTTCAGTCGGAGATAAAATACTTTTTTTTAGTCTGACGGTCACGCGTTTAGGAATTGGTTTGGAGTAAGTGTAGAAATCTAAAAAAGAACATTAAAGTTAGTCTAGTTAAAAATTGCGCTCCGTCTATTAGTTGTTACGTACACAATTCAGTTGTTTGCTTGCATAGAACATTTTGTTGACGGAGCGCAATTTTGAATTGGATGTACTTTACCGGGCGGTAAATATAGTATATCAAGTTTTAGTCTGCTCATACCTGTGCGACAGTCACTATCTATAACGCTGTCATTTTACGCTCTCGTACTGTTATTCGTATATCATCGGAAACATTCGGAACAAAGGTAAAATAACCGTCAACGAATTGGTCTAATAAACTTTTAATCACTTGCTAAAAAATTAAGTCTTGTAAATTGTAGTCGTAATTTAAATAAATAATCTGCTAGAATATTATACGTAAAGAAATCTATATACATTAAATAAGGACTAAAATAACTGAAATATAAAACTCAATGAAATCACTATGTTATTTTCATAAACCTTTAATATCTCTTTATGACGACGTTCGCACGGACGTAAAAATATCGCGGAGGGATTTTATTGCGCATTGAATTTTCAAATCTCGGCGTTGAGCCGAGCATTGAGAATACAATATACCGCATTCGGTACGATTCACACCAACCGGCTCGCATCGCGCCGCATCGGAACGGAGCTGTACGCATGCCGCGGCAGCCGAACGCGCCCGTCGGAGCCGTACCGCTACCGCGGCATACGTTCGGCTGCTGTGATAGCCGTACGCGTGCCGCGGCAGCCGACAGCGTCCGCTGAAATCCGTACGCACTCCAAGCGCCCAGAAGTGCTGCTCACATTGCGCCGCGTAGACGTAAAGTGACCGGCTCCGAACGGACCCGACGGCAGCCGATTGGATGCCGACGGCGCAGTTCGGCGCCGTTCGGAGCCGGTCGGGGCCGGTCGGCCGTCGCGACAGCCGAATGCATTCTGTGACACGTCGCGACGCGTCGCGGGATGCCGACGGAGGTAAATATGCGTAAGTTGCATGCAAATATGAACTGTAATTACTGTTGATACATTTCAATGTTCTTTACCGCATTGTAAAATGCCGCCCGGCCCGGCGCGATGCGAGCCGGTTGGTGTGAATCGTACCTTCCAGTGCGTCATAAAACCACACTTGGATTTTCAACTCTCGGCGCTAAGCAGAGCGTTGTAAATCCAGTGCGCGGAAAACTCTCGCGGTGACATTTTTATGTCCGTTCGACAGTCGGCCAATTTTAAAAACTCCAGACCAATTCCTCGTTCTTTTTTTAAATATTTTAAGAACGTTTTATTATTCCATGACCGACTTGGCCTAGCTCTAAAACATGTTGGGGTGTCAGTGTGTATGGAATTTTACTTAGAGTGGTCGTCAGACAATCTAAATTATAATTATGTAGTTTTCAAATTATGTACTACTTTGGCTGTGTTAAGGTCTGTGCGGTTGTAAAAATAATAAATCCGTAGTATTGAATTTGATATTAATCAGGGTTGCAAGATTTAAATCAAAATTGCTAGAACCAAAATAAAAAAAAAAATTGTCACTATCAACAATTTAAAAAAAAAAGTTTATCAACAGCAACCAATTATTTTTTATTTATAAAATACAAATAGGTATAACAGTTTTTATAGAAAAAAAATTAACCAACAATTTCAATGGTCAATTTGGCCCATAAATATTTTTCAACTGTTCTCTAAATCAAGAATAAGGATAAAGTCAAAACCATCTCGTGTTTGGTTAATTTAGGGTTGCCAACCGTCCTGTTTTCCCAGGACATGTCCTAGTTTTTGTAGTGTCCTGGGACGTCCTGAATAGTTTTTAAGCAGCGTCCTGGGTTTTTAAATTTTAAAATTCGCGCGCCTCTTCTCAAATTTTTACGTTACGAGCGGCCTCACGGTCGCAAGTAATTGCGTTGCCGCGCTGCCGTGCTGTTTCAAAACAAAGGCGCAACGTGCCACTTGATGATATCTCTTTCGCTCTACTATGGTCGCGCAGTGCTTACTATTCCGTCCCTTTCTTGCATTAGACATACAGAGCTAGCTATCCAGTCAGATTATTATTTAGTTTTCAACTTTTATAATTTTATTCAAATATTTTTATTAAAAAATGTGATTATTTTAATTACTTGAATTTCATTTCACCTGTTTTCACTAGATATTTATTTAACTATTGCACTCTATTAATGCGTCCTGTTTTTAAACTGAATTGTCCTGGTTTTTCCAACTTCAAATCCTGGTTTTTTAAATTTGAGGTTGGCAACCCTAGGTTAATTAAAATAAAATATTCATGAATTCTCTGAACCCTGAGACAAATTGACTTAAGATTTCTCTTTGAATATAAAACCTAGCGTAATATTGGATTAGGACTTGAGTTTCTTTGCAAGTTTATAATAAGGCCAACAATTGGAAATTCTAATTGTCGGACTATTTGACAAAAAAGAAAGAAAGAAAATACGTTTATTTGCGGCAAACATGACGCATAAAAATAAAAGACACAAACAACAGAAAAACAAAAATAACAATTTGGGAGAAAGTATGCGTCACATCTACGTAAAACTGCCAACGCTCAGCATAATGCTAAGACCCTATACGAGACAGAGCCCCAGCGCTGGTTTTCAGCGACAGGCGGTGATTGACGTGATGACGTCAGCCAGTGCAGCATACGATTAGTAAAAACAACAATCAAAATAAGAAATAAAATATACATTACAAGTAGAACTTTAAAAAAAAACCTGGGAAATCTTATGAAAATTTAGAATTGGACTAGCTTTAAGTGAATCGCTATACCGTAGACCATTCTAGAAAGAATAAATTATCACAGTATGCTAGGTAATTTATTATCCACACGAAAAAAAAAAAACTCAAAAATGTATTATTTTTTACAACCAAACAGAAGACTATAAACAATAAGAAATGAAATCTAAATCCCTATAAGTAATCTTTGTAATACTATCATAATCTTTGTTGACTCATTGTTCAATTACTTAGGTGGAAGCTCTGAGGTAACCCACGAATCAATTCTTTTATCGTATATATTTCGCAAAAAAATTACGTTTCCCTTAAATGTAAGTTAGATAGCTGTGTTGATGATTAATATTCAGAAAATAAGCAATCATAAAATACGGGTGTCGCGTTTTGATCACCAGACGACGTATTACAAAGCTGCAGTATGCAAAAAAACGTAAAACAATTTGAATTTCGCGGGCTATTTACTAGGAGCATCCACATTAAGGAGGAATCGCCAGCACGCGTAGCATGACCACCATAGACGCGGGATTTGTCGACGAAAGAATAGACAGAATGACAGATTGTAGACATTCTGTCTGTGGTCATTTTGTCTATTCTTCCGTCAACAAAACCCGTTTCTATGGCGATCAGGCTACGTGTGCAGGGTAGCCCACGCATTAAACTCTTCGCACGTCGAGTTTACACCAAGTGTACCGATAACAATAAAATTTCTATTGTATCTGCTAATTAGACGCGTGACGCGTGAAATATCAATCAATAGGAATGTGAACTTGAGGGTTGTATTGATGATTTTAATTGTGATTAAAATATTAAAATTCCGTCACGAATCATATTTTGTTCAATATACAACCTGACCCGGACCTGCGAATTGCAAAAAACGTAAGAAAATTTGAATTTCGCGGGTTACATAGCGCATCACCTTTTTATTATAGATGTATGTGTATGTCTCAGCTAGTTTCTCTGTCGTGTGTCTTTATATGGGAACATGCTTGCTACTACAATCTGTCAAATTTCTGTAATAGGATTTTAAATTTTATCGCTAAAGCATAAGGTTCAAAGTTGATTGGGAAAATTTGACAGTTTCGGGTAGCTTGATGTGCTGGCGTCTGTACAGCTGCCAATTAAATTAAAAGTATGTCGTTATGTGGAATAAATTATTTTATGTGAATATTTTTTATCTCTGAAAGTGTAGGCAGATATGAAAGTATATAAAATCCATTCAAAATCAGGCCATGGCATGGCCAATATGGCCGTCGAATGGCCTTATAGTTTTGTTCAAAATTAAATTCTGAAATGGTGTTATTATAGTGGAAGAGTACTAAAGTTTTTTAAATAACTTTCCTTCATAATTATAGAATACCGAATCAGCCGGTCGATTCTGTTAGATTCTCACCGTGAGAAGTTAGGTGAAGTGAGTTGTCAATCCATCTGATGTTAGGGATTGACACTAATGACAGCTCACGTTAAGCTCACTTCACCCAAAAAAAAAAAGCTATCACGGTGAGATTTTTACAGAATAGCACTACAGTATAGCTGTTCACAACCATCTGACAGGCTATCGTATCGAAAATGACACATTTTGATGCCCTGATTTTACCCTTGCCCCTGACAGCAAACAGCAGTCGGAAGAATAGCGGTCTATTTGCTTTAAACTGACATTTTCTGGTTTTGGACTTGTTAACAGCGTTTAGAGGACTCCTACGAGAACATTGATTGACGTTCGATACGGTACGGGAGTGTATCGAGTGGTTGTGAATAGCTATGCAGCAGTGCGATTCTGTAACCATCTCACCGTGAAAACTTATGTGAAGTGAGTTTGTTTTTTCTAGGAATTGAAACATTGACAGCTCACTCCACGCTCACTTCACCTAAGTTTTCACGGTGAGATTTTTACAGAATAGCACCGCAGTTGTCTAATAAAATACAGTATACTCAAAACAGTCTTCTAATGCAGGGATTGCACAGTGAGATGGGCGGAAGTATTTCCCGAACTTGACCATACGCAGAAAATGGAAAAATCGTTGAACAGCTGTATAAAGTGAATATTTAAATCTGTGGTTACACCGTTTTTTTTTTAACAAAAATGAATGCGAAGCAGCTTGGGCCATTGTATGATTTTATTTGTACGCGTTTTAAGCCATGGCTTAAAATTAAGGCTATGGTCTCCTATTTTATGCCAAACGTGGCGTCTGACGTTAGCGTCAACGTTTAATTCCGTTCCGATCGACGTCTGAATGCAACGCACAGCGTCGGCGGTCAATACATCCGCAGCAGAGAATGGCGTTTTAGTCGCTGCTCGCGAGCGGTCGATCCGACTGCATCACTAATTTTTTCCCAACATTGATACTTATAAATATTGTTTTTATGATTTTTGTCACTTTTATCATACACTGCATTAAAAGATTTAACTGCTTCTATCAACAATTAGTCTTTTTCTTTATTAAACCTCATCATTTTGTATGACGCGAGAGACGACCTTCACGCTGCAATGGTTCGAAATGACTAGTAGAGACTAGGAGTGGGCGATACAAATCGTATATAGATACAATATCTATATATCGGTACAATATCCAATACCTATATATCGGACGGCACTGTATCTATATATCAGGTATCCGCGTACCTAGAACGAGACACTATAACGATATCGTATCACATGATCTATGATATTCGGTTCAAACTGATTCCGGTACAGTAGTAGTTATACGGTTGTAGGTACCGTATCCTTGCGATGCGCGCGGGCGGGAGTGATGTAGCTAGAGATGAACGAGCGAGAAAGCGCGTTAAGCTAACGTCTAATACTAATTTTAAACATTATTTACAGGAGCATAGAGTTTAATACCGAATACATTATTTTGTAAACACAACGTCAAAGGGTTTTAAATCGTACCTATGGCATTCTCAACAAAAATTGTTTTAAAATCATTTTACCTACGTGACCCTTGACCTTGATTGCACTTTGCTGTTTTCGTAGATACTTTTCGTGTTCTATTAAATACGCCTTTAAATACGCCTGCATTACCTTTATTGATTAACAGTAAACTTTATTTGTTTCAGTTATTAGTAATGCGGTCAGTCTTCAGTTATTAGGAAAGTTCAATTCACTCATGACTGATGAATAGGTACCTACTTGACCTATTCAAATAATTGATAAAAAAAAAGTGAGCCGTCACGGGACGCCTGGCAGATGTGAAACATCGACATTATTTTGTAAGAGTAATATGATTGAAAAGAACAGATTGCGATATAAACAAAATATGGCATAATGATAAAATAAAATATTACGATTTCGCGATTTTTTTTTGAATCGCAGTCGATTGCGTATGGCGACGCGTCGCTACACAGTACCTACACAAGACTGTGACTGTATATAATTATACACCATCATATAGCGTGGCGACGTATGCGACAGAAATTTGTTTTACGCGCGGCTATAGATGTTTCACATCAAAAATATAAATCTAGAAAACCGAAACGGCTGTACTAGTTTCATTTCAGAGTGCCATATTATCAACAATACATTCACTGATTTCGAATATACAGTTACAAATAAAATACAATGATGTACATGAATCGAACAAAACCGAAACCTAAATATCACAGTACCAATTTCGATTCCGAGTTCCACACTGATTCAGCCAATATATATATATTGAAATATATAGATACGAAATCCGATATTCTAAACCGAAACATAGATACGATTTGATATAGTGTCAAAGCGATATTACCCATGCCTAGTAGAGACGCGACGCACAGCGTTTAGATGCCGCGTACGGCGTCAAGACGCCAACGTCGACGTGTGAAAGAGACCACAATAGTACATTTCTATAGTAAACATTGTGACGCAGCGTACGACCTAACGGGATGCAGCGTACAGCGTGAAATAGGAGACCATAGCCTAACGAAAGCGGAATCGCGCTGCATTCGACGGGTTATCAATTTTTCGTGACTTAAAAAAGTTTTTTTTTTTGTTTTTAAATTGCGATCTCATTGCTTTGTTTATTGTATTCACATCTTGTTATTATTATTTTTTTATATTATAAAATTGATGACGACACTTGATTTTATTTTTGCGTTAAACGCTTTTAATCATTTTTTAAATAAAGTTTTATGTTTTTTTTTTTGACGAATTCATAAAAGTAATTATCACAATAAATTTGTAAAAAACACCAATTAGCTGTATGTCGTTGATATAAATGCTCTACATTATATTGTTACGGTGTTAATAAAAAAATAAAAGTTAATATTTTTAACAAATTCACACTACTTTTTTGTCTTATGTAAATCGGATGTCGCATAGAAGCTAGTAGTCGTGTTGTCAAAAATAAAATCGCCATTGTATTGTAATGTTAAAATTTCCACATTTTGTATGAAATAAACGCATATCGGATATCGAAATACTAAAGTAAAGGATAATATTAAAATATAAAATATTTAACTTAGTGTAGTGTGATTATCTTGATGGGAAAAAGGGTATATTTTCGAGACTTTCCCACAAACTTACGAACATATTCATATTGTAAAATACACCGTATTCAAAATCCTAGAGACTTTCGAAGTTACAGCCACACAAGCCGGTACTATCCTTAAGGGCCTTATCACACTGGCGATTTGCAAGCGAGTGTAATGCGAGGCGAGTGCGCAGAGAGCTCACCGCGAACTCGCGGTGGGCTCGCTGCGAACGCGCCGCGAATTGCGCCGTCGACGCCAGAGTGTACAAAATGGTGTCGACGGCGCTATTAGCGGCGAGCATTTTTACACGACTGCCCCAAAAAGGAGTGATAATAATTTTAAACATCTCTCTTGGTTGCGGATTTGAAACGTCCATTGTTGTTTATACTGACACACATGTTAAAAGAAATGAATGAGTATACAAAAAAAAAAAAAAACAATGTATTGTAAAGATAATTCAGATGCCTTAATAATTGGTTTATATCGGCTACAAAATAGACTATAGTTCTAGAATTGAGGACCAATTTTGTTGCCCGTAAAACAATAATTGGGAGCAATATTCAAAATTGCACCATGGAAACTATGTGTTCACCAAAAAGTAATTGCTCCAATGTATTGTATTAAACGAGCAATGAAATTGCTCCGGGTACCGGTTGCCTTTAAAATAGTAAACTGATAGCTAAAATATTAATGATAAAAATGTGTGTTTTGTATGTTCCTAAAATAGCATATTGTATGAATGTTAGTCGTTAATGTTGTTTCATACAAAATCTCTTCAGTCTTTGTTTGTATATCTGTTTCGAGATTTCTGACTACCGACTTATGTTATGGGTGATCTTAGAGGCCTTTTAGTACACTAATCTTCTAATGTTAGGGTCTACCTGCATTATGACGTAACATGTGGTTGAAAAATAGTCTGAGAAAGCCTTTCGTGACAAAAAAGGTTTCAAAATATTTCCATTATCGTTATACGATTGAAATTGGCAATATATCTACCTAGTTAATTTAACAGTAAAAAAATAAATATAATAATTTGTATCTACATTCTATGCTGAATTAGGTATTATAGAAAAGAATGTACGAATTAAAATGAGATTTTTTACACGTGTAATCAATTTTCTGTGTTTTATTTTATCTGGGTGATAAATTCGGTAAGAAAAAAATCACCAACATGTTACGCCGTAAGGACTGGAGTCCAGCACCACATATTATGTATAGAATATAGTTATAAACAACGTTGTACGCAACTAGTCTTTTTTATAAGTGTCGAGCGAATAAGAAGCTGAGATCATGTTCCCGCTTTACGAGAAATTGGACAAAAAAAAAAACATATTGACGACATCTTTGGTACCTTCGTAATGTTAACAAATCATCGTCAATGTAAACTTTTAGGCCATTTGATGATAAGTCGGAGCATGGTCTAAGAAAATATTTTTTAATAAAAAAATTAAAATCATTGACATATAAACACTTAAACTGGCAATAATTACATTTGAGTTATAAACGATATTTTTTAATAAAACGAAGGGGAAAAAATGTAAAAAAATAATGCTTTTGTAAACTAAGCTGGTTATTTATTATGATAAGTAAATCTTCTAAAACTGGCATTTTTGTTTTATTTTACTAAATCCTTGACACATTTACGAGACGCCAGCACATCAACCTACTACAATCTGTCCAATTTCTTCAATAGATTTTCAACTCTATGGCTAAAGCATAAAGTTCAAAGTTGATTGGGAAAGTTTAACAGTTTCGGGTAGCTTTATGTGCTGGTGTCTGTACCTACCGTAGGGTTGCCAACCGTCCTGTTTTCCCAGGACATGTCCTAGTTTTTGTAGTGTCCTGGGACGTCCTGAATAGTTTTTAAGCAGCGTCCTGGGTTTTTAAATTTTAAAATTCGCGCGCCTCTTCTCAAATTTTTACGTTACGAGCGGCCTCACGGTCGCAAGTAATTGCGTTGCCGCGCTGCCGTGCTGTTTCAAAACAAAGGCGCAACGTGCCACTTGATGATATCTCTTTCGCTCTACTATGGTCGCGCAGTGCTTAGGTACGGTCAGCATCAAAAGTCGATTAACACTTCAGTTTTTTTAATCTCAGTTATTGAGCAAAATATTTATTCAAAATTGCAGCAGAAGTACGATGCGATTTTCAACAAATATTTTGCTCAATAACTGAGATTAAATAAAACTGAAGTGTTAATATTTTGCTCAATAACTAAGATTAAAAAAACTGAAGTGTTAATCGACTTTTGATGCTGACCGTACTATTCCGTCCCTTTCTTGCATTAGACATACAGAGCTAGCTATCCAGTCAGATTATTATTTAGTTTTCAACTTTTATAATTTTATTCAAATATTTTTATTAAAAAATGTGATTATTTTAATTACTTGAATTTCATTTCACCTGTTTTCACTAGATATTTATTTAACTATTGCACTCTATTAATGCGTCCTGTTTTTAAACTGAATTGTCCTGGTTTTTCCAACTTCAAATCCTGGTTTTTTAAATTTGAGGTTGGCAACCCTAACCTACCGCCATGAGCTTAGTATAATCAGCTTATAATGTTCCCACTGCTGGGACACAGGCCTCCCCTCTTTGAGAGGGAGGGGATGATCCGTAAACCACCACGCGGGCCCAGAGCGGGTTGGGTCGCCAGTGTTTAAGAAGAGCAGACAGGAAGTAAAAGAACAAAATATTTTCCAAAGTATTTTTTATTAATTATCACATACCTGTTTCTTTTTCAAATTACATCTATTAAGTTATTTATTACACAACATTCTGACATAAAAATATAAATTGAATCTCATCGCTAACAGAAGATTTTCTTAAGTGTTAATTGGAAAATAACCCTTGCTAGAAATATTATTTTGTCATTGCAATAGTTACATTTCCAGTCACATAAACTACATTTTACTAACTTTGTACAAACTACCTACTTCACAAAAATTGTCCTAATAGAACCTAGGTCCTAAAAAAATTATAAAAAAAAATCTAGCTTATAGTTGGTGTAATGAAATTAAACAACTAATGCAATATGGCTTCTATCTATTATTATTTTATTGTGTGCAATTTTACGTTATATAAAAGTACCAACTATTATTTCTTTCAGGCAACATTGTCTATTTTTTTTATTCATGAAGAAAAACCAATTTTTTGCCAAGAATATTGAGCAGATATTTTGTACCGGTGACTAGAAATAGACAATGTAACCAAGTAATCTTAGATACCTATACCTATTATTTTAATACATGGCAACATGGAATGACATGAAAATGGCGGTTTAAAATAACAGATTCATAAATTAAACTAATCTACAATGAGTAATACTGAATTTTGTAATTTCCTACAGAACTCTTGCAATGAAATGACTTAAAGATAAGATGTATCTACGTATTTATAACATAGGTACCTAAACTATGCACTTTAAATTGTCTTTCACATTTATTTAAAAATAAGATGTATCAAATAATTACCTATTAAAATCTTATAAATAACGTCCATAATCTTTGTCTATTAAAATAAAATAGTTGCCTAATATTAGATTAACAATACCCGCCATTTTATTTTTAATGGCGGCGTTTTACTTACACTTTTTTTTTTTACGGATTTTATGAGAGAGAAGGAATTGACTGATAGCCTGACGGTTGTCAGGGGAGAATGAAAGAAGAAAACTTGGTGCGCTGACCCTAAGTAACATAAGAGGTCAGTGCAGGGCCGGATTAACCATCTCGGGGCCCCTAGGCACAGCTCGTTTCGGGCCCCCCCTTTTTCATACCACAACAACACAATTTGGCTTTTCTATACTAATATTATAAAGCTGAAGAGTTTGTTTGTTTGGTTGAACGCGCTAATCTCTGGAACTACCAGTCGGATTTGAAAAATTCTTTTTGCATTTGATAGCCCAATTCTTGAGGAAGGCTATAGGCTATTTAACATCACGCTATGACCTTTACGAGCCGAGCAAAAAGAAAAAAAGTCAGAAAGAACGCTAAGAAAAAACGAATTTATAGCGCGGGCAGGCGATGCGATGCGACGGGGTGGGTCGGAGTAACAAGAAATTTCACGCGGACGAAGTCGCGGGCAGAAGCTAGTACCTTATAATGTGAAAAAAGTTTCACTTTTACCGTGGTTTCATAAAACCACACAATCCCCCCTTTTTTTTTTCATTTTTTAACTGGGTCTGTGGTAATATGGGACAAGAGCAGGAAGATGATCGTGATGACGGTTTTTACACAAAATGGCCGATGTTGACAGATTCAAATCACGACACTAACAAATATCGCTGTCTGTACAAGAATATTTTGGTGCGTGGCTAAAATCAGAACTAACGCCGCCATCTTGTTTTTTCCACAAATGTTTACCAACAGCGCCACCTTCTCAATATCATTCAAGCGCCAAAAAATCCCTGTACCCAGATATGTATTGTATATATTTAAAATTCAGTATCTAGGTAGTTACAAACTTAACAAACTTAATAAGTAAACAAGTAGTTTTCTACTAGGAACATAGGTAACCTAAACATGATTCGTCTCCACAACATCTTCTACATCCTTCTTTTTCGTCTTCTTTCCTTCTAAATCCGCGTAAATGTCTTCTAGACTCCTCATTTTCGTCTCAGGAACGCAGAAGATAAGGTAGAATACGTTAGAGAGACAAATGAAACTGAACACCCAGAAGGTAGAGTGGTATCCTATCCAGGCGTTGAGGGGAGAGAAGAGTTTAAGGAGTGCGAAGTCGGTGGCCAGGGATATTGCCATGACGAGTGTCGCTACTGTGCCTCGGAGCTGAAAATAAATAATAGGCCGATTAGAAAGCAGCACAAAGAAACGCTTTTAATTTTAGGTAAGTAACTAAATCCAAAAAGCAGAATGCTATGCATTAGATGAATTTTATTCTTCTAGAAAGTGATCGAAATTTTATGAGTGATTATTATAGTTACTTAATACAGTTTTAGCGTCTTGACTATTGTTCACTTCATAAGTATGGCAAAGGACTCGCTTTTTCATGAGGTTGTTTTTTTTTTTATTTGAAATGGGTTTGCTCTTGACTCTAGTGTAGGTCAGAGGTGACAGAAACAAAGTCTACGATGGAGTGAGCTTAACCAGAAGAAGCCTGTTCACTCTTACTTTGAAGAGTTTCGGGTTTTATGCACTCGGAAACACAAACACAAACATGTTACCTATATACAGACTTTGAAAATCTTGGAAAGACTGATTTAATACTTTTGGGTGACTACAGTGACATCCTTGAGTTACCTAGTACCCATTGGAGATAGTCTTCTTATTACCCTTTCGCAGTCTCCATGCTGAACTTAGACCTCTCCTATCTCCAGCTTTCATGCCTAAGCAGCGACTCTTTAGTCCAAACAAAAGTACCAGGCTCCCATAAAACCAAACAAGCTAAAGACCAACATACCTGGAAGTTGAACATCTCAGTCATTATCACAAACGGCAGGGGTTGCAAACCGGACGCGTCAGCGAATATGCACACGCATAGCGCGACGATTGGCACCCAGCCAGGCATGAGGACTCCGATACTTTGTAGGTAGAACCAGACGCCTAGCAGACACATGCTGAAGCCTGCTACCACGCTTGTCACTGCTAGAAGAGGCTGAAAATAGAAGAAAAAAAAAGTTAACGTATAGTTCTGTTGCAAGGTGGTTAGGAACCTTCGTAACTTTGTATCAGCCATTTACAGTTATTCATATTATTTAGAAAGATACACTACAGCTATGTAATTATATAGCTGATGCGTGTATTTCGAATAGCATGGAGATATTTAATTTCTCCAGTCGGTTCTTGAAGCAGTTCAGTTCGTAGTGTGGGAGCCGTCACAACATTTTCCGAGAGTTTTTTCCATGCTGATACAACTCTGTTAGGCACGACTTGCTTCAATGTCTTTTTCTTGGATCAATTCGTAACGGCTTGTGTCTGTCCGGATAAGCAATTGTTATCTGCAAGACTAATTCGAGAAATGGATCATCCTAATAGTCCTACCGAAGCACAATCAGAATAAGAGGTCGTTAAATATCACATTTGTAAAACAGATTAATGTACAGACGCCAGCACATCAAGCTACTACAATCTGTCAAGTTTCTTATCGATTATAAACTAACGGTGTTCATAATTATACGGTGTCCGTGTCCTATACATCTTTTTGAGGCTGACAGTACCATTAACAGTACCTAGAGCTTGTCCACTCTGAAATGACGCGCCCTACCACCGCACTTACCGTAGTATACGTACCTATACATAATTAGTGGGGCGCGTCATTTCAGAGCGGACAAGCTATAATAAGGTACAATTAGGTTTTCTTGGCGTTTTCCGTAGTTTCTATGGATTAAGTACCTACTAGTGGAA
Organism: Luperina testacea; assembly: GCA_927399505.1. Classification (NCBI taxonomy): domain Eukaryota; kingdom Metazoa; phylum Arthropoda; class Insecta; order Lepidoptera; family Noctuidae; genus Luperina; species Luperina testacea. The sequence goes on along the minus strand of OV656777.1, from coordinate 3,887,513 downwards.
GTTACCAAAGTAGTTGTGTTTTATTGTTCCTCTGATTGTCTAGTTTTATAGGCGTCTGAATGGCTTCATGACCCACACAAGCTGTAATCTTGATAATGACAAGCTCGGTTCTTATTCAGCTATTAAATCTAATCGCTCAAGAAAATAATTATAGAAGAAAATTTCCACTTTAAGATTAACTTTGGTTGTCCTGAATTTTAAATCGGTACCTACATAATATTGGTACCTATCTACTTATACGTTTACAAACAGAGCTCCTACATGCAGGAAAAACGTCTTTTCGTCTTTATCAATTTTGTCTCCGATCGGAATTTAAAGCACCATCGAAAACCATGAAAACGACGCCCATGAAGAAAAATTTTAAAATGTTTGCAACCGCCATTTTAGATTTTCATTTTGACCTCATATCGGCTATAGCACCCTCGAAAACTATGAAAACTATCTTTCTCTCTCTTTTTTCATTATATATAAAAAAGTCGCATGGAGCATAACGTTTTTCGTTACGTGACGATTTCTCCTAGTTTACTCCTACCGCAAGTTCCGCTATAGAACTTCGTTCCAATAAATAAATAAGTACCTATCTACGCTTAAATGTTTGATGCTACAAAATCGAAAGCAATAAATGCCTTACATGATAATCAGTTCATTGGAATAATGATTGCCACGAGGTAGGGTTTGTTGCCAAATGAATGAAATTCCAAAAGACTGTTCTGTTAGGTAAGAGTTTCTGCACAATACTTATCTATAAGTACAACGTTACATATAGGTACAATAAATAAAAATTACAGCGTATTACTAAATGTACCAATATGAAAGTATATACGGTACTTATAACATTTGTCTGTCGGTCTGTCTGTTTGTTCAGGCTAATCTCCGAAACGTCTTGATCGATTTTGGCGGGACTTTCAATGGCAGATAGCTGATGTTATAACGGGTAACTTAGGCTGCTTTAATTTTAGAAAAAGAATTAGGGTTTCGCGCAAAAAACAATTAACCCTATGAAATCCGATATGTACGCGAACGAAGTCGCGGGCACAGCTAGTCTACATTAAAAACGTAGTAATCTTGATTCGTTTGTTTTCCAAGAAACGTAGTAATCTTGATTCTATTGTTTTTGTAGCCAATTAGGTAAATGGAAATATAAGTAGGTAGCTAGGTAACTATACGGTAACCTACGTAGTGAGCTTGCTTGCTGACTGCCAGGGTCTATCTCCCGGTCGATGAGCCACAATAAGGCCTCTGAATAGTTCATTTGTTTGTAAACAAATCGCACCTGTTTGTACAATGTGCACATCCCCTTAGTCGTGTCTAAAGCATTCAATGAGACAATTTAAATGCACAATATCTAAAAATAAATTGATAGTCACTCATTCGGAAGCCAAAAGACATTTTCAAGACAATGCTAATGTCGCAGGCGATTAAATTAGGTAATTACGAGTAAGTAGCATCTGGGCCCCAATTCTGTATCTATTATTCCCCGCGAAATCTTACCATGTCCAAAGCACGTCATCGTGTTTTGTTTACGACAAGGAATCGAAATGTCAACCGTACGGAAAACACGGGACAACATGTATTTTGACAGTTCAAACCACGCCATTGTGTCATAGAGAATACGTTACTAACTGAGGGGATTGCTCCGTAAATGTGTGTGTATTTTATGTTCTTTTTTTAATATTTTTTTAATTTTTATTAGTAATGTGCGTTTTTGTTTGTGCAGAATAAACTAATTTTCTTTTTCTTTCTTTCTTTTTAAATTCAAGAACGTTCACAGCAAGAGAGTAGTATACGTATTCCTTGGTTCACGATCTGTCTCAATCTGTCAAAAAAACCTCTTATTTTCCTTTTAAACGAAGAGAAGAAGAAGAAATTTTTGACAAGTTTTTTGACATTGATTGTCGCTGATTGCGACTATATTTTCAACTTTTTTATTTACGAGAATTAGCTTTCAGATGTCGTGATACGGTAAGGAATTAACGTGGCTTCGAAGTAAGGAATTTTTAAGTGCTCATTAGTGAATTAGCGCCCTGATCCAAGTCCAATAATTAACAGAAATGTGGGCATAATAGCGTCCGTAGTCCGTAACGTACGTACCAATCAATTAGATAACTATCAATCTTCCGGGTTTCTTTCCGTTGCAAAGAAAACAAGTGGAGATAACTTCGCCCTGGAGTTTAAATATGATGCTGTTCCATAAACGATGGGACACCGTGCTGCATGTCCTATTGTCTGCACGTTACAGGACTTACAGAAATTGATGTACGCTACTGATAGCGTCAAGTAGATAGTCTGTTTCTGGGTCGATTCCATTCAGATAGCCATCGATTATCGACAGGCTAAGAAGATTGCAAATAAATATATGAATATATATTCTAATGTTTGGTTTTTACACATCCCGTGTTCCCTTTTTGTTCACGTGTGTAAATCTTCAAGGATTTCCTCCGTCCTGGGGCGAGCGGAGGGTTCTGTCAGACTCTTATTACCACACGGTGTTCTAGAACTACATTTGGCCGGGGTGCTGTATGTTTTGAGCAGTTTGTCACGCTCTTTCGGCCAGATATTGACCTGTATGCGCAATCGGTCACCCTCTGCAGCCTAGTTCCTCTTGAGAGGTGCCGCCGCGCCGTCTCGAACCTGTCTCTTTTCAGGCGACAGACTCCGCAAGTCTGTCACCTACAGGCCACAGCCTATGGCGGCTGGAGATCATTGGGTAATAAGGATTCCCGTGTGATCTAGTAAAGTAAATTACTATGGGGCGAGCCGAGTCCCATTAATGGCCCACATATCTAGACTCCGGGCTGGTACTGAGACATTCCTAATGGAAGAACTTAATAATTGTTTTATTGGGCCATAGGATTGAAACCAGGACCAACATGTGTAGCTGTCATTGTCAATCCTTTATTGCATTCCATAATGTTGGTAAAACAGTTGGTAGGCTTAAAATTATTGAAACAATTATGGACCCTGTCGAGCACATAGTACATAGCAGAGAGAGGAGGAAGAGCGCTTACCTATCTGTCTTTATATATTTTTTATTCGTAGATCTTTGACTATCGCTACGGGTAGTCAGAGGCAGAGCTCGACATTCTGACACCCAGTCAGATTAGGAGAAACGTCCTGCTAGAGCCTAAATCGAAAACGACGTTACACAAAGTAAGTCTGTTTAGTGTATTCCCATGCAGAAATTTTCCTATTTTTTACGCAAAATCAACAAAGACAGTTTTTCATTAGTCAAAACCAATGATATTTTAGTAAAATATCATTGGTCAAAACACATATTAGTGCATTTGTCTATATGCCCGTATCTTCATAAATTAGCCTAAACATTATTTATTTTAAACGCGTGAATCGTGTGTATGTTTTTGATGTTGTCTTAGAACAGATGGCTGTCTATTTTTGTTATACCTACAAATCACACATTTTGCCAGAGGTTTGTGGGTTAAAGATGACGTTCAATCTCACCAACAAAGTAACAGAACGGTGGAAGATCTTTATAGAAACCAATGAAATCTTACCTTTCTCCCAGCCCTGTCAACTAGCTGGCACGCCAAAAACGACCCAAATATCTGCACAGCAGCGAGCAATATCGACTGCTTGTTCGGCGACAAGGCGATGCGTGTGTCAGGATCCTTGCTGGCTTCAGTGAAGATGTGGCTGGCGTAGACCAGGACAGCGATGCAGCCGCAGAACTCACGGGTGAGGTTCACTATGAGGGCCACCCAGAACGCTTTGACGGTCGTCTTGTCAGAAACTGTTGGAGGAAAATAGTCTTTAGTATCCTGAGCACTGCATATTAAGAGCAGTGGTGGCCCAGTGGTAACGGCTGCGACTTCCATGCTGTAGGTCGTAGCTTCGAACCCAGAAAGGCGCTTTGCTTTGTGTAAATTATTTAATCACCACTGCTCTTAAATCGGTGAAGGAAAATATTGTGAGGAGGTGGTAATCTACTAAATATTAAGATTTCATATCAAAAGCCTGCAGCGTGTATCGAAATATTCCAGTTTCATTTCCCATGGCTGTCGTAAAATATTTTAATTAGGAGTAATGCTGCAAAGTATTAGGTTTCACCGTTTCTGATGCCAGACGAAGATCAGCACAACTTTATAATCATAAGGCGTTTTTTTGAAATTTTTTACTATTCTCATTCAATTTTTGATTCTCTATCGATCTGTGTAATCCACGTGGCGAAATTCGCAAAAAAAAAATCGAATACAACCTTATAATTTTGCGTTGCGTAAAGACAACTTAATATGATCGATAGAGAATCAATAACTGAGTGAGAATAGTAAAACAATTCAAAATGCCCAAGATGTGCTATACGCCTTTTGAGCCCAGAGGTATCGATATATGGGAACAGCAACAAGAGCAGGGACATTATCGTGCTCTGTATTTTCAACTCCTGGTGTTGAGCCGAGTGTCGCGATTCCAACAGAGCGCGTCAAACAAACCGCACCTACGGTGCAAAAACGTCACTTATGCAAATGATGTAATTTTTCAGGAGAAGCGTTTGAAAACTCAACATCCTAATAAAATGTACAGTTCTTCTTGACTAAACAATAACGACACAACTGCCCTCTCGCGGAACCAATACGTCTAAACCACAAAACGTCAGCTACTGTCCAGACATTATAATTGTAATTTCTCCAAGGTTATTTTTTTTATTGGTTCGCGGCTGTATTCCTCATGGACTTCCTCCATCGGGTGACAGAGGGGCATGCCGGACACTTACCGGCTAAAACCACCGCGGTGTTCCACCTCTACCTATGGCCGGGGGTGCGGGATTCGCATAAAAGCATTCACCTCCCCGCTCCCCCGCATTCTCCGCTCTCCAGTATTATGTAGTACGTACCTACTTTTTAAGTAGGCTAACTGTAGTAATTACTTCGGAAGTTCTCGTTGTATCTCGTCTCTTCATAAACGAGATATTTAATATTGTTCTGAGAGAGACATTGTAGGTACGAGGAATTCATCTCTTGTGAAGGAGGTACTTTACTTTCCGTAGGTATTGTTTGTCCTACCTACGATTACAAATATTACACACCCCGACCTTTTTGAAGGTCATCATTAAAGGACGATTAATATTGTTCGCGAAAGGCTTCGCTTTAACAATGTAAATTTTATTCAAAGGGGTTGGATATTACAAGTGGCAAAGAACTCAACATTTTCAATTTTAATTATGTAGGTACCTTTTAGTACCTATTTACTTGAAATTCTTCACCCACGCTCAAATTCCACAGTAGCCTGGGTATTGAATTTAAATAATTTCCGAAAACAATAATTCTGATGATATTTCAACAACTGGAATTGGATAATGGAGATCTATTGAAATGTGTTGGGTTTTAAGCTTTGCTCGCTTTCAGCACAAAAAAATTGTTCTATTCCTGTCAGTAGTTCTAAGTTGACAGAGACAGTATGATGTTTTATATTTACGTTCGCATTTTTTTTTTTGAGTATGGGAAATCATCAAAAATGACCCCTCCCGCTCTGGGTGGAGCGGAAGGGATCAGTGTCAGACTCTTACTGACTAAAACCCACCCGTGTTCCTTCCTTCGCCCTTTATGTTCCGGGCCAGCGGTAACCCTTTCAGACAATCCCGCTGATTGTAGTGTAATACGTAGTGTAATATGTGTTTTGCGAATTTGATCTTTTTAGATACTGGGTGTCAGGAACCCATTCTCTCGACGTCCGGACTGTAGGCAGTGATTTTTGGTGCAAGTGCTTACTGTGGCTAGCATTAGACAAAAAACTAGCCGAATTCATTTGGTCCATGAACATAATTTAGGATAGAATGAAGACGAACCTTTATTCGAGGTATTTAAAAGGCAGATGTGAGTGGATACGCTGGGAAGGAACGCTCTAGAAGGACATAATATTATAGTGACCTTAGTGGTGATGTTCTTCAGAACAAAGATCAGATGCGTAGTATCTTCTCGTAATCGGCGTGCGTTTATGACCAGGATGTATGTACAGACGCCAGCACATCAAGCTACCCGAAACTGTCAAATTTTCCCAATCAATTTTGAACCTTATGCTCTAGCGATAAAGTTGAAAATCTATTAAAGAAATTTGACAGATTGTAGTAACTTGATGTGCTGGCGTCTGTACGTAAACGAACCAAAAGGAGTATCTGACGATCGTAGGAGATGGCGTTCTATAGTTTCTACCTACCTCCATGGAAAGAAGGCGTCAATTTATGTAGGTATGTATATACTTAATCGAGTACTGGAATTGAGAATTTTAGCACACAAAATCGCGAAAAATCATACGTGTCTTTAGATTCATGCTATCTGCGCTGGCGACAGTAAAAAAAAATGTTTAACAACAACAAAACACGCCCACAAATAAAAAAAAAACAATTTAAAGAGGCACGGACTACCAGGAACTCGTAAACAAAAGGCGTTTAACACCGCCGCAATGTTTAACCCCAAACAAAACGTTACCAATTGACATTTGACACATGCAAAATGACAGAAGCGAATTAAATGGCCGCCAGAATTGAGAGTGATGGTGGCTGGTCAAGAATCAAGGACGTTTTGGTCGCCACGTTTTATAAAGAGGTCGGGTCAATCAGTCCGTCATCAATTTGGTGTCGCACTCATAATAATAACCCACACGTGAATATTTTGTTGTTTAGATTCGGCATGGTTCTTCAATCAAGTCAGCCGATCGGAGTCCACTTCTACACGCATAGCATGACCACCGAAGAAACGAAAGACAAAAGACAGATTGTAGTAGGATTCCTGCGGCGTGATGTCAAAATTTAAGGAAAGCAATGTCACTGTATTTAAAGCGATATTTATTCTTCGTAGAGTAGAGTAAGTGCCGGGCGCACATTTAACTCGCGCCAATGATACCGTGCGGCACCGCGCGTATTTTGTTCTTAAGACGATTAAAAAATACCCGCTTTCGATGTGTTCGGCTGTCCTCGGGATGTACTCGGTTTTATTGTATATCCGATATGTCAGTGAGTGATGGCAAAGTATTCTGTTTGTGTTTTGTTTTCACTTCCGTCGGCACTCCGGGAGTGCCACTGTTTTTTTTTTTCTAAATAGATAATGGTCGTAAGTAATATTTCTCCGGATTCTGAATTTGTGCCTGGTTCATGGCAATAGACACCCCATAATTCCATGGTGATGGACATAAACATAATCGTAACTGGCGAAAAATGTAAGTGCACAATGTAGATACACATCTGCCGAACCCCGAAAAACAAACGTGACGTTATGTTATTTTACTACTCGGGAAAAAGAACATTTGAAAACAGGAAGGTTTAACTATGGAGCACTACTAGGTAATTATTAGACAACTTGTAGTGACCTACTCATGTAAAATATTAAAATTAAATATAAATTATGCATTTGCTCAAAATTATAAACAATAATAATTTATATCTACATACGTATTTACAAAGTAACATAACAACTAGTATTATATAAAATCAAAATAATATATTTATAAGAATTTAAATACTTAACTAATATTCAACATACAAACACATATTTTGTATTAGTAGATAAATTACTTATCAGCTGGCGTGCGTAGCTATGACGCGTCTATTGTTCTAGCGGCCAGCGAGCCGGCTACGTCACGCGGACCGGTTGCGTGAGCGGGACGGATCTATCGTTGCGTTGCGCACGCGCATGCGCGGTTCGAATGTGCGAGCCGCCTCGCTCGCCCGGCCAGTACGTTCACCAACACTAATAACGACCGTTGTTATTTAAAAGCATAGCTTCGCCGCGAATAATTTTTGACTATTTTGTTTAAGACGGCGCCTATTCAGCCCAACGCGAGCGATTTCGTACCTCTCGCCCGCGCCACCCCGCGCCCTCTCTACTATAATACGCAAAAGCGCGCGGCGCGGGCGGCGAGCGGCGACGCAGCAAGCGCGATCGACTGCGTGAGTCGAGTTCGAGTACGGACCGTGAATTTGAACTTGATTCGTATGGCAATAAAAATGTATTCGTAAAAAATTATGTCATTCAAATAAAGTTCAAATTCACGGAAGTATTTCCACGGTACGACGGATCGATGTGTAAAAGATAACACAGCTAAACAAACGAGCTCATTGTCGGTATACAATACATACATAATTATTATTTGAAGCTCTGTTCATAGACCTACAAACTGACATACCTACCACCAACATAGTAGGTAAATAGGTACTAGGGCTTCCATCCCGAGGCGCGAGTTTCGAAATTTAGAGGCTCGTGTTTTCTTTTTGTGGACTCGATACTATATAGACTGATCCGTTATTCTATCCTCGCGTAGGTACTCAATCTATATGTATACTTACCTAAAAGGTTAGTATGAAATAAAATGTTATGTAAATATTCATCAATGTTTATTTATTAAACAATTTAATATGTATATTCAGAATATATAATACCATTACAATAACAATAAAAATCCCATAAAAAATAAAAGACAAAGAGGTTTCAAAAAATTTCGCGACGTGCAACGTTCGAAGGTATGTACTTATTACAAATATCGTATTACCGTAATAACAAAAAGTAATGTTCCCTAAACAAAAATAAACTCTCTCATAACATAACCATGCATGTACCTAGAACAAAATAATGTTTCCTTATCAATGACGTATTATACATCATTGTTCCTTATAAATAAAAATATCGACCAAGCAAGTCGGGCCATGCATAATATAGGGTTCCGTAGCTGTAATTACAAACGACTGTAACATACTTTTTATGATGTAAAGATAAATAAAAGGCTATTAAAAGAGTATTGTTTGCTAAAGGCAAAGGCAAATCTTTGAACTAGGACGTCTATTGTCTATTTTGCAGTTTTATCTTTATTATTCGAAAAGTTATAATCACATTGTTCGCGAAATTATTTTAAAACAGTTTTTACTAAGTTATAGCAACGTGGAAGTTTCTAGGTTAGAAATGGCAGGGAGGGTGGGGGGCACTGCAGTGCCTTGCAACGCCCCCTGGCATTGCAAGGCAGGCAATTTGGCGGGCCATATTTCGCAAACGGTATAACTGAAAAAAAGTGATGTATTAATTTATATTACCTTCGTTTAAATAGACCTATTCAATTATACCCATCAAGAGGGGGTGCATTGAAAAAAATAATTCTTCCCCATTTGTATCTTTAGGCTTGTAAAAAAAACCGCCCAAGTGCGTGTCGAACCACGCACAATGAAGGGTTCCGTAGTTGGGAATGAGTTTATCCCAAGAAGCCTAACCTTTTCTCCCCTATCAACTCCAAATTATTTATACCGCAACCAAAGGCTGTTGAGGGAATAGAAAAGGTTTTTAATTCTTTAAAAAAAATTTAAGTCTATCATTCTTCTTTCGTCTGATTCTTCATTGATTTCTATCTGACCTGTCCTCTTCGTCTGGAAACCTACAAGATTAATGCATTTTATTACATAAATATAAAGCAGACAATAATAGCAATGCATGAATGTTCTGAAATAGTAGTATATTTTTGAATAGCTCCGATACTTTCCCATGGCCAAAGCCCTTTCATATAATATGCTACTTGACAGAACTTGTACGGAACCCTAAAAACCGTCAAATAAAGAATATTCTCCTTTTTGAAGTCAGTAAAAATGCGAGAACTGCAATATTATCGATGCATTCATTTCTATTACCTACCTTTGATTCTCATAAACCAAGTCTTCGAGCTCATCATCGTCGTTCACTTCGTCCACGTCGTCGTTTTGGATTTGTTGAAACAATAAGATTTTAAACTTTTTGGACTTTTTGAATAGTAGCATTTGGGCCCGGCTTTGCTCACGTGGTACCTGAATAAAAAGTAACCTTAGTATTGCGCTTCCAGTCCCAAGCTCTGAGACTAGATTTTCAAGACTCACACACTGTCTCGGAAATTCCCGGGAATATCGAGACTTATACAGAATGAAATGGAATAGATACGCACAATGAATGATTCCGTAGTTGGAATGAATTTATGCCAAGAACAAACTTAACATTGTAGTTGAAAATCATGTTCTCACTCGTAAACTTGTAAAGCCTACGTAGCTGTGATAGTTTTCCTTTTAACATCGTTATACTACTAGCGTGAATTTTTTCACATATCGAAAAACAATCATTTAGCCTTAGAAGGACTTGATTTTAACAAAAATCAGCACTTTAAAGCTTATTACACTGGCCTGCAAAACTTCACACTTTTGAAATTGGAATAACTTTTTAAGAGCAGAAGATTTTCGAAAGAAGAACTTTCGAAATAAAAAGGACTCGAAAAAGAGTTAAGTCTTTTAAGAAATGGCTGAAAAGAGCTTTAAAAAGAAAAATAATCCTTTTCGAATTACTATTTTACCAATAATTTTTTGTTTCTGTTTTTGGTTTCAACCTTTTTCTTGATCGATGAGTCTTGTTACAAAAGCTAAGTTAGACAACAGCACATACATTTTATTTATCGTGCTTCTTTCACCTGAAGAATGTGCTAGGATCATGACTTTTCTGGAACTAGGCATCAGTATGCGTTGTACTGCAAGAATGGTGGGTGTGACGTTACGAACGGTCCAGAAGGTGAAACGAAGGTACGAAGAGATTGGAAACCATCTGAGGAGACCTTGTAATGACCGACCCAAGTGTACTAGTGCCCAAGAAGACCGTTATATTGTTTCCACTGTGTTGAGAAATCGCCACCTTAATGCAGTTGAAGTCCAGCAACAGCTTCTTCAGACCCGAAGGGACTACATTAGTGACAGTACAGTGAGAAGACGACTTGCTCAAGCAAATCTGAAACCCCGAAGACCAGCGAGTGGCCCCAAACTCGAGAGAGAGCATCGAGTAGCGAGACTGCGATACGCCCGTGAACACATACAGTGGGATGAAGAAGAGTGGTCAAGAATTTTCTTCACAGATGTGTCTCGATTGTCACTTTACACTTTCGATGGAAGGCGAAGTGTCTACAGGCGGCCTGGTGAGCGATACCTTCAAGACTGCTTCTCAGGAAGAGTCCAGTACGGTGGAGGCAGTGTACATGTATGGGTTGGCATATCTTCAGAAGGTCGCACAGAGTTAGTGGACATAGAAAATGGCACTCTGACTGGGGAAAGTTATGCCCAAGAGATTCTCAACGCGTATGCAGGGCCGTATTTAGCAAATATGGGTGACGGATCGATGCTGATGCATGATAATGCCCGGCTTCACACGACTCAGGTTGTGCAAGAGTATATTGAGGAGGTAGGTATCAGCGTGATGGCTTCGCCATCAAGAAGTCCTGATTTAAACCCGATTGAGCATGCCTGGGATGAGCTAGGGAGGCTAGTCAGAAGCTGTAGACCACCACCTACCACCCTCAGGGCACTAAAACAGGTCCTGATTGAAGAATGGGAGAATATTCCCCAACATCAGCTCTGAAACCTCGTGTTCAGTATGCCAAACCGGCTCGAAGCTGTAGTCAGAGCCCGAGGAGGCAATACCAGTTATTAAAAATTTAATTAAATGTAACTGCACTGTACTGTATTTTTGACACTAAGCTAAAAATGGCTATTTTTATTGTTTTAGATATTTTTTAAGTTAAAAATATTACTAATGTATAGTTACTAGTTTCAAAGAAAGCCGATAAAATTTGCTACAAAACGTTTTTTATTTTAAATCTCTAAATTCTATAGTTTAGAAAAAATATAAATTTTAAAAGTGTATTACTTAGTTTTGCAGGCCAGTATATTTCACAAACTGATCCCTAAATCGAAAAATGGTTTTCACAAACCCGCAAGATTTTTTAAAGGACCATCCAACGGTAACATGGGTAGACGAGAAAAAAAAAACAGCATGTGTGCAATTTACACGTGGTAGAAGGTGAAACCTTCAAAAACACTGTATAATGCTTCCTGTCTCATTTTCTCCCACGATTAATCTTATGAATTTACATGTCTCTTTTTACTGTCGCTTTTTCGTTTCATAAACTTTCAAATTACAACGATGCTAAAGAACATCCATCGATCCATCCATCCATCCATCCATCGATCCATCGATCCGTCGATCCACCGGTCCGTCGATCCGTCGATCCTTCGATCCACCGATCCGTCGATCCATCGATCCGTCGATCCGTCGATCCATCGATCCATCCATCCATCCATCGATCCATCGATCCGTCGATCCATCCATCCATCTGTCGATCCATGGATCCATCGATCCATCGACCTGTCGATCCATCGATCCGTCGAACCGTCGATTCGTCGATCCACCGATCCGTCGATCTATCGATCCGTCGATCCATCGATCCATCCATCCATCCATCGATCCGTCGATCCATCCATCCGTCGATCCATGGATCCATCGATCCATCGACCTGTCGATCCATCGATCCGTCGATCCGTCGATCCATCGATCTGTCGATCCATCGATCCGTCGATCCATCGATCCGTCAATCCATCGATCCGTCGATCCATCAATCCATCGATCCGTCGATCCATCGATCCATCGATCCATCCATCCATCGATCCATCCATCCATCGATCCATCCATCCATCGATCCATCCATCCATCGATCCATCGGTCCATCGATCCGTCGATCAGTCGATACATCGATGCTTCGATCCGTCGATACATCGATGCTTCGATCTTTCGATCCATCGATGCTTCGATCCTTCGATCCATCGATCCATCCATCCATCAATCCATCGATCCATCAATCCATCGGTCCATCGATCCATCGCGATCCGGCGATCCATCGATCCATCGATCCATCCATCCATCGATCCACAAAAACACATAAAATTTCAAATCACAACGATGCTAAAGAAGTTTTCACTTCAAAAACATCCCCACTTTACGAGTACCTAAAAAAACCGATAGCGTAAAAAAATTTTTTTTCAAGATTTTATTTTACCACTTTGTCGGCGTGATTAATAATGTACGGACGCCAGCACATCAACCTACCCGAACCTGTCAAATTTTCGCAATCAACTTTGAACCTTATGCTTTAGTGATAAAGTTGAAAATCTATTAAAGAAATCTGACAGATTGTAGTAACTTGATGTGCTGGCGTCTGTACATATTATATCCATGCCAAATTATAGTTTTCTAATAGTACTAAGAGCCTCTGAGCTAAACTGCGGACGGACATTGCGAAACTATAAGGGTTCCTTTTTGACTACGGAACCCTAAAAAAGAGAAAGCCATCATGGCAAATTTTTTTTTTTCTATAAATAAAATTCATCAGTTTGAATAAGTAATATTGATTAGTAAAAATATCAGTGATTGAACTAGGATGATATTATTTTGATACTTATTGTATTTTTACCCGCATTTAGGTAGATAGGTAGGAACACACGGCTACGTACCAAGCTATACATTTCCAGTATATAAGCTGACCTCTCATTGTACGGGAAAGATTCAATTATGTTACATTATGCGATTTAAAATTTACATACATAAATACAAAGCATCACGCCTGTATTGCCCGATGAGGTGGGCAGAGGTGCGGGAATCGAACCCAGGACCTCACAGCTCAGCAGTAGCGCTTGCGACCGCTAGACCAACGAGCCAGGTAAAAAAAATATTAACGGGGATTAAAAATTTACTTACTTTTTTCCCCAGGCAATAGACATTCGAAATACCTAAGTAGCTAAGGAAATAAAAGAATTGATACCGTTATATAAATCGGTAGTTAGGTACAGATGCCAGCACACCAAGCTACCCGAAACTGTCAAATTTTCCCATTCAACTTTGAACCTTATGCTTCAGTGATAAAGTTGAAAATCTATTAAAGAAATTTGACAGATTGTAGTAGCTTGACATGCTGGCGTCTGTACTTACTTTTTTCTTTCTTTCGTTCAGAATACGGAGTTGTTCCCTCAAACGTTTTGTTTTGTTTTTGTTTTTTTTAAAAAACGTTGTCCCACACTAGGAATTACTCCTGTATCGTGGGTGCGTTTACAAACATTTAAATTCACATACACAAACATCCAGATCCGGAACAACTACCTGTAGGCAATACAAATATTTGTCCGGTCGGGAATCGAACCCGCGACACGCAGCGCAGCAGTCGATCGCTCAGCCACTGCGCCAACCACGGAACAAACTGTTTTTTCTGTTCCGTGGCGCCAACCATGTGTCGTGTTTTCCGAGAGTTTTCTTTTTGCCCATCTTTATTTACACTAAATAATGATAATAATTTATTATGTTTACACCAAACGGGTTTAACTCCTTTTTACAGTAGGTAATACTTACCACTAAACAAAATAAAAATGTCGAAAATAGTCCTCTCTCTGTAATGTCGCCAAACATAGGTTCGTCCTCCAACAGGTGCCGTAGCAGACTGATTGAATAAATTGAAAAGGATAGCGCTATTACTTACTACCGCGTGCAAAACAAGAGACAGAAAGAGAGTATGCTCGCTTAGAATAAAATGACGCAAGCGCCAAATCACTGGATTGCTAATTACGAGGAGAACGAGTAGAAAAATAAAAAAATAATTCTGCACGATTTGAGATAATATTATTACCTATCTATTAGTTTAAAAATCATCATTAAATTCCATAGGGTTTCAGAGATCTAACTCAAAATAAGTGCAAAACGAGGTTTTTTCGTTATTTTTTTTTATCGAGATTTTTTTATCCAATCGTGTTTTCGCTTCTGCAAATTTAAAGATTATAAGTCCAAGTTTAATGTGTCCAAATAGCAAACTCTCAAGTCTTACAGATACCGATATCCAGATCGCCCAATATCACCAAAACATCATAATTATAGACTCTTAACTTCGTGCTGTCTATCTTATTTCTACCACTCCTTCTTCTTAGTGGAACTCTTGTGTGTGTGACTATAACCTGTGTCTGTGTAATAAACTTTCTTACTTCTTCTGGTGTACTTCGGACTTTCTTTCTTCCCTTCGTACATCTCACTTCTTTACACACCTACCTACTACCTCTACAACTAATTTGTTTACAGCAATGACGAGACAAAATATTTTTGGGAGGAGTGACGTCATTTTCGTAATCACCATCTCCTTTAATGTACGGACTTCTTCCTATACGAACTGTTTATTATTATGACACTGAGTTAGAAGGAAGTAGATGCCGACTCAAGCCTATTCCAATTTCCGCGTTTAAAATGAATTGTTTGTTTTTGTTTGTCGACGTCGTTGGAGATTTAATAGGTCACAGGGCACTTTATTCTTGGCAAACAATCAGATAAGTCAACGGGGAATTGAATAAAGGCTCCTTCAAACAAGCGCGATACGCGATAAAATCGCGCGCGATGCAAAGGCACCGCAAGTCGCGCAACGAGCTGTGCCTTTGTGTCGCGCCCGATTCGCGTCGCGCGTCGCGCCTGTTTGCAGGAGCCTTAAATATCCACGTTTTGCAAGACGGTTTGGTGGCCGCACTGGGTAGAAATAGGTTAGCATAAGCATGATCAGCCTGTGTTCCCACTGCTGGGACACAGGCCTCGTCTCGGTGAAAGGAGGGTGGGCCTAATCCACCACGTTGGCCCAGTGCGGGTTGGTAGATGTCACATTCGAATTTTTGGTTCTAATACATGGCGGTTTCCTCACGATGTTTTCCTTCATCGTCATCATCATTTCAGCTGAAAGACGTCCACTGCCGGACATAGGCCTCCCCTAAGCACCTCCACTTCGACCGGTTCTGTGCTTCTCGCATTCAACGGGTTCCTGCGGCATTCACAAGGTCGTCGGACCAACTTGTGGGAGGCCTTCCAACGCTACGTCTTCCGGTACGCGGTCGCTACTCCTGAACCTTTCGGACCCATCGGCCATCTGTTCTGCGAGTAATGTGCCCTGCCCACTGCCACTTAAGTTTGGCAATTTTTCGGGCTATGTCGGTTACCTTGGTTCTCCTCCTCATTCCTAATTCGATCACGCAGGGAAACTCCAAGCATAGCCGTCTCCATTGCCCTTTGGGTGACTTTTAGCCTTCTTATAAGGCCCATTTCCCTCACCGTTTGAAAAACAAATAGGTCCTGAAATAGGTTAAAACCGGAATTTCCGAAAGGTAGTTGAATCCCGAGAGAGTTGGAGGTGATTTAGTCACTAAACATCTTTGAGAGACTTTCCAATATTCCAATAACATTTGAGCATACTATAGCTGATAGTCTAAACACAGAGACAGATTAAATTAGCAAGCGAAATTTAGCAGATGGGGAATCTAATGACGATCCACCATCCTCTGCCGAATCATGCCAACGCCAAAGTAATTTGTTTGTAATTACTTTAGCGTAGGTACTTATGCCAAAGTAATTACCAACAAATTACTTTGACGCTTCCCTATGCTGCATTGTACCACTACTAGATGAAAAATACTTACACAATAGTTTAGGCGAGAATTTTGGTTCACTAGTTGTCTGCTCAATGATCAATCTGTCAACTTCTTCGGAGATAGACTTGTCATCTACGGGCAGGGAACGCAGCCAAGCTAGCACCTTCGCTGTTTCCTGAAACACAGTTTTATTTAGCATAGCCCTGAGAGAAGCTGAGAACCGAACGGAGTGGAAGAACATCGTGCATAAAGCCGCGAACGCCTTTCAGGGACACGACCTTCAGTAATGAAGTACGAGACCAAGAAGAAGCCCAGCGGGGTAATTGCGTAACACACTTTATGTAGCAATGGCTTTCAGTTTGACAGTTCATCAACATTAATTGCGTTAATTACGTTGTTGAGCAACCTTTGAACATTTATCTATACTAATATTATAAAGCTGAAGAGTTTGTTTGTTTGGTTGAACGCGCTAATCTCTGGAACTACCCGTCGGATTTGAAAAATTCTTTTTGCATTTGATAGCTCAATTTTTGAGGAAGGCTATAAGCTATTCAACATCACGCTATGACCCTTAGGAGCCGAGCAAAAAGAAAAAAAGTCAGTAAGAACGCTAAGCAAAAACGAAGTAATAGCGCGGGCAGGCGATGAGATGCGACGGGGTGGGTCGGGGGAACAAGAAATTTCACGCGGACGAAGTCGCGGGCAGAAGCTAGTGTTCGTATAACTCGTCAAAATGTAGGGAACAGTTGATTTTTTTTTTGCGATGTCAAGTTTGTTCCCATAGTAAAAGTTGTTCATAATGATGATGAGTACAATGACCCCTTAAGAGGTTTTGCGTTAATTCAATAACACCCTGTATAAACGCAAAAACTAGGTGAGTAGGTAGATGATGTTTCCGCCCAGTGATAGACTAGGTAATATTTTTATCTAGCTTTGTAAATCTATATACCTACCTAAATAATAAAAAAGTAAAGAGGAAATTTCCCGACGAATGAAAAAAAAAAATCAAAATTAGTAGTAATCTGTTGTCGAGATATCATAAAAAGAGCCGTTCCATACAAAATGTATGAGATAATTAATTTTTTTTTTTTGTGAAATTTTCCCATGTTTTAATAGATTCTGTTATTCGGGGCGGAGACAAATCCAACAAATCAAAGCTCATAAAAATTGATCCAGCCTTTTTTGAGTTATAAATGATGTAACTAACCCGAGTTTGTTTTATTTATATAGATAGAAGATATATAAGCACATAAGCCTTCCGGAATAAATTTTCTAAATTATTGTGAAAACCGCAACAAAATCCATTAAGGGGGAAGCGCTAAGGTAGCCCGCGAAATTCAAATTTTCTTACGTTTTTTGCAATTTGCTGGTCAACATTAAGTTGTACGTTGATTAATATATGAATCGCGGCCGTAAGAAATATGTGTTTACAGAATTATAATCATTAAAGTCATCAACACAACTCTCTAAGACCACGTAAGTCCAAAGAATGATGATTTCATGAAACAGTTATTCTTGGGACTTACGTGGTCTTAGAGAGTTGTGTTGATGACTTTAATGATTATAATTCTGTAAACACATATTTCTTACGGCCGCGATTCATCTATTAATCAACGTACAACTTAATGTTGACCAGCAAATTGCAAAAAACCTAAAAAAAATTGAATTTCGCGGGCTACCCTGGCGCTTTCGCCGTACTTTGGAAGAACAACGCGGTTGCACACACGAGAAGCGACTTTAAATTATAATACGTATAGAATATAGATTCAACAAAGGGCCCTTTTTTGTGGCTAAATAATAACAGCTGCACGGGTCGATCGATCAGGTTAAGCCGCGGTTGGTCCGTGGATGGGTGACCATTTTTACATACCAAGACCCCTCCGTGCCTCGGAAAGCACGTTGACTTATCGGTCGCTCCATGTAAAATCTTGGTATTCAGCTGGATCCGATTAGACTGGAAGCCGACCCTAACATAGTTGGAAAAGACAGGGAGATGATGATTCTACCTATTCTTCTATGATGATTATTCTATTCTTCTATTATGATTTTATTCTATTTTCTTTTTCTATTCTATTCTATTTTTTTTTTCTATTCTATTTATTCTTTTATTATTTTTCAATCTTACCTCATTCCTCCCGCACTTGACTAAGTACGAGGGTGTCTCCGGCAGTCGCAAGAGGATACAGAAGTGGATGAGAGGAATCGCGAGCAAGATCCAGAGGACTGTGTTGAACGGCAGCAGGTCTCCCAGGACGAAGACTAGCAGGTTTCCAGCGGTCTAGGGATAAAAGGAGAGAATTTTAGAATAGTTAGACAAACATGTCGATTGTCGGCTATCTGGGACTGGGCAAAGAAAGATTTTTTTCTTTCTTTCTCAGCACACGGAGACCACAAAGTAATCTAAACATAATCATAAAAACATAAAAAAAAAAAAAATTACATAGGTCGAAATAAATAATTAAATAATAATTATTATTAATTATTGAATTAATTACTGGGACTGGACGGTGTCTACTTTACTTTACTCTACGAAATAAAGAAAGGAAAGAAAAAGAACTTCTCGATCGTCTCTCACAGGAAGATGTATATGATGTAAGAATGTATCTAGTGTTCCGATTGGATTACAGAATATCTATAATAGGTTCCCAAATGTCCTTTCAAAATATATATTTGGGAACCTAGATATTCTGTAATCCAATCGGAATAAATACACACTACCTTAAGAATATGTCATTGTTTGATTTACAAATTATTTTGTTATTACGTTTGTATGAACTACGCATACTCCGCCGGCCCCATAATATAGCGACACAAACAGAAAATTAAAAAAAACCAAAACACAGACTACAAAAAAATAAAAAATGTACGTAGGTGCTGTAAAATAAATGTGGTTTTGGAGGGAAACGCAAGGAATTAAGCGATTTTTGCCAATGATTAATTGACGGTTACTCCGTCTCCACCCACGCAAAATTTTCTCAAAGTTTTTGCGAGCATCTTGCCATCATTAATTCTGCTGAGTCATCTGTTTAGTAGCTTAGTAAAGATCTTAGACAGGGTCAAATTAAATTAGGTAAACCAATAGGTAGGTAGGTAGGTGGGTAATTAGGTACCTTGAAGACGTGATTGGTATCAATATTTAAACATGATAAAATAAAAATAAAGATTTGACAAAAAAAAAATGGGTTAACGACCGTTAGTACAGTACCTACCCGGCGATAAATATTGCACATCGACCTTTGGAAAGAGACAATCGGCTAATTTCGGTTTCGTAGAGCGTTATCTCTGTCGCACGAAATACAAACAGTCCGGTATCTATTAGGAGCTGTTAAAACAATTATGATTTGCATCTTTTGATAATTATTTTTATTCTTTGTATAAAATGGTTCTGTGTAAAAAGGTAGATGTGCAATATTTATCGCCGGGTACTGTAGTATGAGTTGGTCTCAAAACATATAAAAAAAAAAACTGATTTTGTTATCTGTTTTTTTTTATCGTGTTAAAATATCGATCGCTAGTTTACAATAAAAAAACTGATATTTCAAGTACCTAACTAAAATAAGTACGGTTAATGACCCGAAAAAAAAAACATCCAATACGTACTTTTTGTTTAATCATAATATTTAGATATCTGTGCCCATTACGTCTACGGAGTTTCGTTAGCTAATTTAATTTAACCCGGTATAAGAAACTTATCAAGTACTTATAGATAACTAAACAAATCACTACATTTTAAAATCCAAATAAATAAAATAAAGATTAACTTGCCAATTCTTCAAAACCACAAAAAAATTGCAGTACACACCCATACAATACAACATTTTTCTATGAACCTGTACGACGAACAGCATCTATTGCCAAATTGTTCCAAGAACGTACATAACAATATTGTCCTCTAGCACTTTTTGTCGCCCTCGAAAATATATTTATCCATTAGCATATCTCAAACAGAATTCTACGGGGATTACCACATGTTTAGTACGTACTTTGACTTACAAAAAGACTTCCTCGAACTGAAAAGATAACAGGAAATTCGTACGTCTTTGTTTGAAAGGGGGAACACCTGAGTTATGTTCGCATACATAACAAAAAAAAACGATAATTTACCGTATTTTCCATAAATTATCGTGCCGTACCTGTCACAAATTGCATTTGTTTTTGTAATTAGAATACATAAATATAATCTATCGTGTCTACACTATCTTATAGTATCTATGATAGATCTATGAGTCATATGACAATCCATACTAACCCCTTACTACTAAACGTACCTATTATATCAGATGAATAGTTACACACCAATTTCTCTTTTTCAGTCATCAGTAATTTGACTTTCGAAAGAAGAAGACAAAGCGTTGTGTAACTATACAGACGCTATACAACGTTTATTAGTAAGGGGGTTATAATTTATAAATTCGAAAATCTGTACGTTACCTTTTCACGCCTAATCCACTGAACGGATTTCGATAAAATTTGGCAAGGAGATTGATGACATCCTGGGAAAGGATATAGGCTACTTTTTGTCCCGGTAGCGCGTTCCCTTGGGATAATTTCCGGCATACACGCTGACGAAGCAGCAGCAGAAATTAGTGTAAAAACACTAAAAACAATGATAGTTGCTTACTTTGTAAAGTATTACATTATTTTAATTATTGTGAATGTGAAGACGATGTGGGTCATTTATTTTATTATTTTTTTTTTATCATCTCTCCATAGTCTGGCAGTTTGAGTAATTTATGCGGCCTACCCAAATGTCCTTTCTTTGGTATTGTTCGTCGAATCGTTGAGCTCCTTAAGTTCTGAGTTGAGCTGCACGATTTCTGACAAATGCGTGCACTGACTGGACAGGTCCTCTCAATCTGTGGTTCTTTCCTCAAAAGACCATCTCAGACATCGACCTACATGGTTTTCATATAACCTGACCAAGATTATGTCTGGACTTTAAAAGAGACTATGACCTCTGAGTTTGTTTCGGCCTTGCTTCTCAGAGTAGTCAGATAGGAAACGCCGACCTCATCTAGTTTAAAAAATTTATGATTGACGTGTAAAAGTGTTTGTGCAAACCTACTTACAGTAATTAAATCATTTATCATTTAATATAAAGTGCCTTATTACATGGGGCTTTAATATAACTGGCGCAACGTGGGTGTACGATAGGTACCTACATCTCTACCTTTCCGTGATTACCGGGATGGCGTGATGTTATGTTGTGTTATGTAATACTATCTGTTGCCCGTGACTTCGTCTGCCATACCGGATGAAAAATAGCCTATGCCCTTCTCCAGGTCATGGTTTACCCATGTGCCAAATTTCATTCAAAATCGTTCAGCCGTTTTAGAGTGAAAGCGTATCAAATATACATACAAAAATGTTTTTTTTTTTATTGTTTATTGCTGAATGGGCCTGTTCTTGACCTCGAACACGCCTGATGGAAAGCGATGGATGAGGTCTATGATAGAACGAGCGTGCCCAGATGCCTAAGGCACTGGAACTACGCATCGACGAAGCACAGCAGGCTGCTTGACGCCGGACTCCGGTGGGAGGGTGGTCGCAAACCATGCGGGCGTTAGCCCTACCACAGCAAGGGAAGAATTGGCCAGTCAAATAAGGTGTTCGGTGTGACTGTCCAGGATGCGCCGAGCGCGAGCGTTCAGTTGAGTAACTGGCGGAACAAACTGCGCTACACGAGGAGGCTTTTTCATGCATTCCAAAATCTTCTCTTTATAGGTAGGTATAGAGCAGCGCCACGTGGTTTCAAACGCATAAGTTTCGATCCCGTGGGAATATCAGGGTGAAAAGTATTCTATGTGTTAATCCTGGTTATAAACTATCTGTGTGCCTTTCATCTAAATCCATTTAGTAGTTTCCGCGTGAAAGAGTAACCAACATACAATACAAATACATTTACAAACTGTCGCCTTTGTATTATTAGTGTCATCAATACTATCCTAATGATAAAGCTAAAGAGTTTGGTTGTTTGTTTGTTTGAACCAATGAGGGTGTCCTGAAATAACGTTCGCTAGGTGGCAGCACTGCCACGTCAGGTCCAGGCATCTGTCAAAGAGCCTATATTTTCTTTAGTCATGACGGAATGATGAACGAATGAATGAATCGAATGATGAACGTCATCATATATTTTATATTCATATTTCATTGTCAAAATGGAAGACCTCTTGTCAAAGTGGTGCCAACTGGTGTCGTAAATTTTAACGAAGACCTCCCATTGAACGCGTTATTCTCTGTCGGAGTCGAAAAGAGTTGGAATGGAAAAATTCTATTTGCATTTATTGATATCCCAACTCTTGAGGAAGGCTATATGCTGTTTAACATCACGCTTGGGCTCTTAGGAGCCGAGCAGAAAGATAATAAGTAAGAAAGAACACTACGCGAGAAAGTGATAGCGCGGGCAGGCGATGCGATGCGACGGGGGAACAAACAATTTTACGCGATTGAAGTCGCGGGCAGAAGCTAGTATAACATATATTAGTTCAGACAAAGTGCTTCAAGGATCATTTGGCGCTTGAATGACGTGACAGGCGTCTCTCTGCACGTCATTCAAGCACTGTTGGTAAAGATTCGTGAAATTGTTTGGTGAAATGTGAAATTGTTTGGCGCAAAACAAGATGGCGGTGCTAGTTCCAAACTTAGCCACGCGCCGAAATGTCCTTGTACAGACGCCATCACATCAAGGTACTACAATCTGCCAAATTTATATAATATCTAGATTTAGTCTGTACATAAATTAATCTTTTTAGGGTTCCGTAGCTCAAAAGGAAAACAGAACACTTATAAGATCACTTCGTGGTCCGTCTGTCTGTGCGTCTGAATTTGGCGAGCTACCTAACGCATCTATTAAAGGCTATTTCAAACGGTAAGACAAAGACGCGTGTTTTTTTTTCAAGCTGTCATCTACACTTCTATAATACATATTACAGTACCCGGCGATAAATATTGCACATCGACCTTTGGAAAGAGACAATCGGTTAATTTCGGCTTCGTAGAGCGTTATCTCTGTCGCACGAAATACAAACAGTTCGGTATCTATTAGGAGCTGATAAAACAATTATGATTTGCTTCTTTTGATAATTATTTTTATTCTTTGAATAAAATGGTGTTGTGTAAAAAGGTCGATGTGCAATATTTATCGTCGGGTACTGTACTAGCTTTTGCCCGCGACTTCTTCCGCGTGAAATTTCGGCCCCCGACCCATCGCGTCGCATTCCATCGCTCACCTACGTGCTAATACTCCGTTTTCGCTTAGAACTGAAAATTCGAAGACTTGTGACATCCACCAACCCGCACTGGGCCCGCGTGGTAGATTACGGCCCACTCCGTCTCCCAGAGAGGAGGCCTGTGTCCCAGCAGTGGGTACATTATAGTCTGGTTATGTAGTCTGAAAACTAAGCTCGTGTTACCCGGGCATAATTGGTAAAATTAATTAACAGCTTGTTCAGTACTTACGTACGTACTACTTTCTACGAACCAACTCACGCGTTAAATTTAATCAGTTCACATGTATCGTATACTATTGAACTTGACTCATAATCAGGGACTTGGAAACGAAATGAATTTTGTTCCGTTACCACTGACGTTATCGTATAACGTTCCAAAATTTGTAACGATACTAAAACCTAAAAATATCAATAACGTTACAAAAGAAAACTTTATAGAATATCATTTTCGTAGAACAATATTATAAGTTCAGGGTTCAGTAATATTAAGCTTATCCGCTTGTAATAACGTTACAGGAGAAACGTTACAGGTTCATTTGTAACGTTATTCTTCATACTTTTTCATCATCTTATATGTCATGAAGCTGGCAAAGTTGAGTATCGAAATGAATAACGTTATTATATCGTTATACTATAACGATATATTGATAATATTGTTAGTGAACAGTTTAAGATTTCCTTCCGTTTGTCGGTATCGTTATAGCCAAGGAATTAATTTTGTTATGATCCTGGTGGAACGGTAAAAATTATCGTTGCCGGAACTACGCGTAACGTTATTTTGAGTAACGTTTCAAGTCCCTGCTTATAATTGAAGGCACGAGCATGCGGTTAGAATAAATTGGCGCCTAGCTTCGTGGAGGGAATTTAAACGCGCGTCTGCATGATTAAGCACCGCTGAGTCAGCCCTTATTTTATTTTATAAGTAGCGTTGGACCATTGAGTTGAGGAACCCATGGCAAGATAATTACCATAAGGAACCTCCTATTTGTGAGGTTAAATCTTGGATGAGCAAGCGTGGTATAAGTTGTAGTAATGGCCAGAGCAAGATAAACATAGGTACCTAATTTATTTGATTTGATCCTGCAATGATCTGCGGGGTAATTGCGTAACACACTTTCCATAGCAATAGCTTTCATTTTAACAGTTCAACAACATTCATTGCGTTTATTACGTTGTAGAGTTGACATTTTTTTCGAAAAAACAAAACAAAAAACAAATACAAAAAAACACAAAAAAAAACAAAGAAAAAACAAAAACAAACAAAAAAAAAAAACAAAAAAAATATAAAAAAAAACTATAAAAAAACAAAAAAAAAACTAGTAAACTACTACTACTAAAAATAAATACTTTTTCTTTCTTTCTTTCTTTTATGTAAAAGAAAGAAAGAAAAAAAGCAATGGAGTAGCAATATTAATTATCCTTTAAAATGATTCAGCTATTGAGATTGATACTGAGACAAACGTGCTTGTTTCTATTATATTTTCGATTGCTAATAAATTCATCATCTTTCGTCATAGAGCTCAAATCAATAATCTGTGTCTCCATCTTTGAAAAATTACTCTGCCTGGGGAGAATGGAGGGTTATGTAGGACTCCTGCCGACTTAAACCCCAGTGTTCTTTCTACACTATAAGTCGGGGGCCTGAGAGAACACATCCATCGAAAGAAGGAAAGAACTCCATCTTTCCTGGGACAGGGACAGGCCTGCTTGGCGCGACACGCGATATAATCGCGCGCGACACAAAGGCACCGCTCATTGCGCGACTTGCGGTGCCTTTTTGTCGCGCACGATTTTATCGCGTGTCGCGCCTGTTTGAAGGAGCCTTTACACGAGGAGTTCGTGTCGTCCAGCTGCCTCTACGAGGAGTCCCGTCGCGTCGTAGTTATAGATAAGTAGTGTAATTACTAACCTGTGAAAATATAACGAAGGTGCCCGTCATGCCTCGGATGCTGTCCTCACTGATCTCCTTGACGTAAAGCGGACAGACCACGAAGCCTCCTCCCGAGCCGAACCCTATGAGAGCTCGGGCGCCGATCAGCGCGATCGGGTGCGCGCACATTAGCTTCACTGCCCAGCCGAGCTGTGGATGGAAGACAATTTAAAAAATGGACACACAATTTTAATCTTAATTTCAGTGATTAAGCAAAATGACTACGATCTTAAATTGTCCGTATATTCAAAGCACAAATTTGACAGTTGTATCATTATAGAAAAATTTAAAAAAATATCAGCTGGTCCCTATATTTTGACGAGTTATACGAATATAAATGTAGGGAACAGCTGTTTTTTTTCGCGATTTCAGGTTTGGTCCCAAAGTAAAAGTTGTTCATAATGATGAGTACAATAACCTCATAAGAGGTTATTAATGTTTTACCAATAATCCTGTATATTCCCAGGGTGGTAGGGACATTGACGCGCAAACGAAAACCAAACGCAAGCCATGAATTCAACACATGATTCTGAACCGTTGAAATTTTTCGTTGCGTTGAAATTTTTCGTCGGTTCAAGCCGCGTGCCGCCATGAAGAATCTTCCTTCTCGCTCCCGCTCAGGCATTATAATTGTTGCGGAAGGGATAGGAAAAGCGGAAGGAAATTTGTGTCGCACAGATGCTAATATTATTTAGAGTTGCCAGTAATTAGGCATGAAAAATAAACAAAAATGAGTTATGGCGTTAACGATCCCCGCGGTATATTATAAACATCAAAGTAATGACTGATTAATATATCAACGCACAGCCTAAACCGCTGGTCCTAGAGACATGAAATTTGGAGGGTGTGTTCTTTGTAAAGAGTAGGTATCCACTAAGAAAGGAAAATTTCGAAATTTCGATAATCCACCCCTGAGAGGGATGTGCGTGTGGATTGAGTGCTGGTGAATGGGGGGGAGGGTGAAATTTCACGTGGACGAATTCGCGGGCTGAGGCTAGTTAAAGAATCCAATGGTACAGTACCCAGCGATAAATATTGCACATCGACCTTTTTACACAAAACCATTTTATACAAAGAATAAAAATAATTATCAAAATAAGCAAATCATAATTGTTTTAACAGCTCCTAATAGATACCTGACTGTTTGTATTTCGTGCGACAGAGATAACGCTCTACGAAGCCGAAATTAGCCGATTGTCTCTTTCCAAAGGTCGATGTGCAATATTTGTCGCCGGGTACTGTAACAGAACACTACTACAGAACCCAACACTGGGATACTTACAGAAATAGGTACAGAAGCAAACAGCAAAGCATTCTTCCTTCCAAACTTGTCAGCTGCAACGCCATACACGAACACAGCGATAGGTGCGAAGATAAACATGATGGAAGCCATCCAGGACACGTCCTCTTCAGACAGGGGGGAGTTCGAGGGGGAATAGTCCCCCATGAGCAGCGCCTTGTTGGGGGATATCCATCCCATGGCTGTTCCGTACGCCAGGATCGGCATACATACTGGAAAGGGAGAATATTGTGCGTTAGATAAAGACGATTTTATAAATGACTAGCGACTCTCCTCTGCTTCGCACGGTGTTTTCGGCTTAACAAAACATCTAAATTACTTTATTTTGTGTAGGTTTCATATTAATGTATTATACACGTGTACTCTAAATGTTGGTGAAAACCATATATCAAAATCCGTTGCGTAGTTTAGAATAACGATGCGGTCACACAGGCACAGGCTGACACGAAAAGCAATCTTAATTTATAATATCAATTTAGGGCTCGTTCGTACGAGGTATGCGACTTCGTGAGACGAATAAAAAAATAAAAAATAAATCGCGGGCGCAGATTAGGTAGGTAGTGCTTTTAGGTTTTGGGCTGTCTTGGCGGAGACCACTACCGTATACCCTATATATGGTCCTAATAGTAAATTCCCTCCCATATGATTTATTAGTCTATAATGTTCCCACTGCTGGGACACAGGCGTCCTCTCTATGAGAGAGAGTGGGCTGTAATCCACCACGCGGGCCCAGTACGAGTTGTTACATGTCACATGTCTTTGAATATTTGTAGTTCTAGCACATGGTGTCCCTACCATGTTGTGGTTCACCGTTTTGCGAGCAGTGTGATGAAATTATTTACTCGAAGTAAAGTGCTTACATAAGTTCGAACCCACGACCCACAACTCGTAATTTGCGACCGTTACCACTGCGCCACCACTGCTCTCGAACTCATGTGCTTGCAATAAACTTCGGCTCCCATTTTGAAGTTCAAACACAGCAATTTTGCTTTAGGGCAGATATACATACATAACTTAGCTATTGTGGTAACTATCTATACTAGCTGAAGAGTTTGTTTGTTTGAACGCGCAAATCTTCAACACGCAAATGACAGATAACACTACTACTACACTACACACTACTACACTACACTACTACACACACACTTCACTACTGCACACTACACATACTACTACACTACTATACTTTTTCTTTCTTTCTTTATAACACCCTGCGCAATCAATACAAGATGCCTTCGCGGCGCTGTAGAGGCTTCCTGCTTACTGTAGTGCGACATTGAAGTTCGCTGAAGCGCACACTGACGATTATTTCGCGATCATGCGCAAGAAAGTGGCGTCAATAATACGCAGGGTGACAGGAAGCTACGATAGCGTCCTGAAGGTATTTTCTGAAAGGTTAAAAGGGCCTACAATGAATAGGTTTATCAAGTTACATGTCACACATGAGGCTTGATAAACCTTCCTGTAACCGGGTGCTTTATATTATGTTTCTTAAAATGTTGTATTTTCCTTTATTTTATTTTTTTATTGTATTTGTGTGCCTAATTTGCTATCTACTACTAACATAGAGAGCTTTAAGTTACTTGTAATACTAAAATGTTATGGGCCTACGAAAATGTTTATAATGTTTTTTTTTATTGTATTTGTGTGCCTAATTTGTTATGTACTACTAACATAGAGGTTTGAGTTACTTGTAATACTAACATGTTATGGGCCTACGAAAATGTTTATGTTTTTTTTTTATATTTTTTTTTTATTTGTGTGCCTAATTTCTTATCTAATACTAATATAGAGCTTTAAGATACTTGTAATACTAACATATTATGGGCCTACGATGCCTGCCAAAATTTTTTTATTTTTAATCTCTGGAACTTACTAGTCGGATATGAAAAATTCTTTTTGTGTTTGATAGCCCCAATTCATGAGGCTAATAGGTTATTTAACATCACGCTAGGATTATTAGGAGCCGAGCAAAGAGAAAAAACGAAGTGATAGCGCGGGTAGGCGATGCGATGCGATGGGGGAACAAGAAATTACACGCGGACGAAGTCGTGGGCAGAGGCTAGTTTGGTATAAGGCATACATTTTTAGGACGAGAGGAGGTCTGCTTGTCACTCCAAATCATTCTCTTGTCTTCATTTAGTCATAATATCTTATCGTTATTTTATTATTGAAAGAAAATAAAGAAAGAAAGAAAAAGTACTTATTGCGACTCGTACAGGAAGATCACAAACTAAACTAAACACAGCAAAATAAAAATCCAAGTTATATAAAAAAAAAGTAGCGAAAGGAAAATGAAACGGAAAGTCCTATACGAGGCCAAAAGGCTCCTATCTCAGCATGATGCTACGACATTTTTCATACAAACCTTTCATATTTGTCGTCGAACAGACACCCTTTCCCGAAAACCATTATCAACTTATACATCATCATCATCTTCATCAGCCTATAATGTTCCCACTGCTGGGACACAGGCCTTCTCTCTGTGAGAGGGAGTGGGCCGTAATCCACCACGCGGGCCCAGTGCGGGTTGGTAGATGTCACATGTCTTCGAACTCAACTTATACGTCAAACGAAATTTCTCTTGAATTATGAAACTTCAGGTGTTTCATAATCAAGGAAATTTTATTTACAACTACCTGTGCCCGCGATTTGGTTCACCTACATGTCGGAAAATGAATTGGATTTCATGGGTTTTATTTTTTTGCTCGGAACCCTAATTATTTTTCTAAAATAAAAGTTACTCCATAAAGCATCAGAAATCTGCCAGTGAAAGTCCCGTCAAAATCGGTCCAGCCATTTTGGAGATTAGCCGGAACAAACAGACAGACAAAAAAAAAATGTTTTTTTTTTTGTTACAAGTACTGTATAAACAGTTAGCTAAATTTAGCTGTTATTTTTGTAATGCAAACATTCATACATACAAACACATAATATATATAATATAATCATGATATAGTGTTGTTTGCAGATGACACTTCACTTTTGTTTAAACTTAAACGTCAGCAGTTGGTTACTGACGATGTAAATAGCGCGATTTCGAAAGTAGTCCACTGGTTCAATGTTAATAATTTGCTTCTAAACGAGAAAAAAACCAAATGCATTAAGTTTACGCTACCCCACGTTAGGCAGGTGAAAACTAATGTGTTGATAAAGGGCGAGGAATTGAATCCTGAAGACAGCACGGTATTCTTGGGCATAACTTTGGATGCTAAGCTTCAGTGGGGTCCGCATATAGATAAACTGTCAAAAAAGCTAAGTTCCGCAGCATACGCCGTTAGAAAAATTCGTAATTTAACTGATATAGAGACTGCCCGTTTAGTGTACTTTAGTTATTTTCATAGTGTAATGTCGTACGGTATTCTATTGTGGGGAAATGCCGCCGATATTCAGACTATCTTTGTTTTGCAGAAGCGTGCTGTTCGATCAATTTATAAATTAAGTCCGAGACACTCTCTCAGAGACAAATTTAAAGAGATTAATGTAATGACTGTGCCTTCTCAGTATATTTATGAAAATCTTTTATATGCCCATAAAAACATAAAATTGTTCAAAAAATACAGTGATATCCATAATATAAATACTAGAAACAAACACAAATATGTTGTACCTACAACAAGGCTCAAGAAAATAGGTGGCTCGTTCAGATGCCAATGTATACACTTTTATAATAAACTACCAAGCCACGTTCAAGATCTAAGCCTTAATAAATTTAAATCGTTCATTAAACGTAAGTTGTGCCAGAAAGCCTTTTATACCGTTAAGGCCAGGTATTCCGAGCGCTGTAGGTATTTAACGCATACCTCAGCCCCCGCAAGGAGTAGCGATACGTAATAAGTTACGATGAGCGGGGACGCGCGCGCCAAGCGCACGGCTCACGAGTTCACGAACTCGAGTAGGTACTAAGTTGCGTCACAGAGTAGAGCAATGCAGTAGATCAACTTGAATTGATTAGTATAAGTTTATTTTGTTTTATTTTTCTAGTAGTAGTTATTTTTAAGGTTATAGATAGATTAGATACGTATTGTATAAACTTGATACTAATTATTAAAAATAATTTGTATACTTTTTTTTATAAAAAGGATTTAAAATCTGACTGACTAAAATCAAATATTCGTGCTACAGTATAAAAAATCAAGCAGTAGGCACACTTACTTTAGGAGAATTGTGTTACAATTCTTGAATTACAATATCAATGCATATTGTAATTCAAAAAAGCTTAGAGGTATAAATGTAAAGGAGAGAGAAGGGAAGGGTAGAGGTGTAAATGTTCGTCTCGTGTAACACATAATGTGAAGCGTGACTGTGTGAGTCTCAATAAAATAAAAATAAAGTATTTTTATTTTGACGTGACAACGTCTAATAAATCGATGAAGCTGGTTGCACTCACGAAAAAACATGACTCATGTAGCGTTACCTCGCGGCCTCGCTCTGTAGCGTTCCATGGCGGCTTGAAGTGCAAGCGAATATTAACAGATGTAATGCAATTATTCCATCAGTATTTTCTTATGACGTTGTCACGTTCAACTATCGTCAGCAAACCGACTTTACAGACAACCGATTTTTTTTATTAAATTAAAAGTAAACACTTTTATATCTGTAAAATATCCAACTCTGCTGTCAAATAAATCGATATGATGCGTTTTTTCTTGGAGCTGTGTCATCAGGTAATTCATGTCAACAATTCGTCGTCCACTGATGGGTTGATAGTCGTGTTCGATTTCGTTTTCAACGCTTAGAGTGTAGTTTTCAATTTCCTCCATTGTTCTAAAAACAGATTATTTTAATATAACCTATTGAATTCCACATAATTATTATGTAAAACAAAAAGTAGCAACTTACTCATTGATATTATTATTAGGTGATACATTATTATGTTCATCTAAAGGCATTTCAGCATGTGTGACATGGGCATTGGCAGCATGAATAGTCGTTCTGTAACAATAAAATATATTTTTTTGTTTCAATATTCATAGTTGTTAGTAAATGCGATAATTATCGGATATATAAACTTACGCATTTTATGGGCTATTTACTTATGCCTATGGCATGCCGTAGCATGTTTTAGTGTGATTTTAATTGAATCGGTTAAAACAATATAATTGATTATTAATAAGTACAATACAGTTACTTACTCCTCAATCCTAAGATTATTCAAGTAAACCATGCTCTAAAGTCATCAATGGAGACACTTTATGCCCTTCCGCATGCTCTATTGATCTGTAACACAAAAGTTGTTTTTGACTTGTTGGTAATTAACAAGTAAAATTTTAAAAAACTTTCTTATTATTAAATCAGTCTGTTTAATAGAGACAACTGCATTGAAATCGATTCATCCGTTTTCCGTTTAGGAGCTACAATGCCAAAGACAAATACACACGCACACTGACATACAGACAGTTATACAGAAACAAAGATACGCAAACAGTAATAATAATTAATAAATAGGTACTTTAATTTTAATAATAAAGTAGGTATGTATGTGACCCCCACATACATACGTACCTACTTAATTCAAGTATATGTATATTATTAATTTTTATGGTGTTACAATAACAAGTGAGATACTATTTAATTCAAATATGTAGTAAAAAATAGAGAATGTCTTTAAAATAAATAATATAAAAAAACTTACTCGATATTCGCCGAATCATTAGTTGATACATGCGCACTGCGCTTGGCCTGCAACTGCATTGCTCTAAAACATTAAAAACCCACGTAAACATTTCAAGCCAAGTTTCTTTTATTATTCCATTTGGAGTGGCATAGTTAATAATAAACATGCAATAACAAAAATCTCGAGTGAATTCTACAAACTGTTCCTCTTGCAAATAAATACTGAATAAAATTATGCATTGGAGAACTTCTCTATAGCCAAACTAGCCATTGATTTTTTTATGTATTTCAAAAATCTTAGCGTTCTCTAGTAGTACTGATATTTTTATACTGTGGCTCACCACATTACAATACAAATAAAACATTTAGGTAGGTACTTACTTCTTCACATATCTTTGGAGTGCATTCTTTCTATTTGTTTCTTTTATTGCTTTACACGACTTTTTTCGCCTGCGTTGTTTATTGCCCATTATAACTAACAAACAAACTCTCAAAAACAGATGATAAGTTTCGCGAAGTTGTCGCGGAAAAAACTGACACAGGTCCGTCGTCCATAAGCGCCAGCACGCGACTGAACGGCCCCGTAGGAGCCGCCGCGGGCGCTTTTAATTCATATTTAAACTTAGTAATTAAGAAAATCATTTTATCAAGTCAAACTCTGCGAATTTGTCTATAACTAATTAGTTTCTTTAATATAGTACAAAAATTAAATGTAAAAAGTCAGTAATATAGTCATAATATTGAAAAAACGTTTTAAAAAGGGGTAACTTTGCGATTTTTTGCTATCGTGTGAAGTTCATCAGGTCTTGCAACTGAATGCGATTTTGTCTAGACAAGATCCTTAACTAATACAGATATATTTTTTTTTTATTTAAAACCCTATATTCTTTGTCTCAGATTGTTTTAAAAAACTTAAATTCGGGGCCACCTAGCCTAGGCTTGGGATTGAGTTGCTTCCAATTTCTGCATTTTGAGTGTTTTTGATGTTTTTTTTTATATATACACATTGACATTAATGATTTTTTTTTTTAACTGACATTTGCTTACTTTTTAAAGTATTATATTATTTTAATTATTGTGAATGTGAAGACGATGTGGGTCATTTAATTTAGGCATTTTATATGATTATTATTCTCTCTATGGTCTGGCAGTTTGAGTAATTTATGTGGCCTACCCAAATGTCCTTTCTTTGGTATTGTTCGTCGAATCGTTGAGCTCCTTAAGTCTTGAGTTGAGCTGCATGATTTCTGACAAATGCGTGCACTGACTGGACAGGTCCTCTCAATCTGTGTGGTTCTTTCCTCAAAAGACCATTTCAGACATCGACCTACATGGTCTTCATATAACTTGACCAAGATTATGTCTGGACTTTAAAAGAGACTATGACCTCTGAGTTTGTTTCGGCCTTTCTTCTCAGAGTAGTCAGATAGGAAACGCCGACCTCATCTAGTTTAAAAAAATTTATGATTGACGTGTAAAAGTGTTTGTGCAAACCTACTTACAGAAATAAAATCATTTATCATTTATCATTTATCATTTTATCATATACATTTTATTATGTGTTTGTATGTATATGTATGTAGTAAGTATAGAAAATCTACTATTCCTTAGGTAAACTAATCATCAAAATTAAATGGTCGTAACTATGTGTAATGTTAATCTATCCGTCCATTGAACTTGATATGAAGGCTGCTTACGCAAGCTAAAAATAGGTACCTAGAGTAAATATAGCCTGTGCCGCCTTACTTGGCATTAAGCTCCTAAGCAAGTATGCGTCCCTGGTACCTCGAGGCACGATTGATGGTATTTTTGGATGTAACAGAACTTGTCTATGACTCACGTCTTTGATTCGTAACGTGTCTATGGAATGAGCAGGACGATTCGATTTTAGAATCGATGTTCATTTGTTTTATTTTTGGTGTTTGATTTTATTACGTAATAGCTGCGCCACGCGGTTTCACCCGCGAAAATGTCGATCCCATGGGAATATCGGGATAAAAAGTAGCCTATATGTTAATCCAGGGTGTCAGCTACCTCCATACAAAATTTTATCAAAATTGGACCAGCCGTTTGAGCGTGAAGAAGTATCAAGCATAATAATATAAACCCACACACACATACTCACACATTCACAAACTTTCGCCTTTATAATATTAGTGTGATATACAGGATGTATACAGATTTGAAATTAAAGATGTGCTTTCCTAAAAGAAGAAAATTATTGGCTATGTACAGACGCCAGCACATCAACCTACCCGAAACTGTCAAATTTTCCCGATCAACTTTGAACCTTATGCTTTAGCGATAAAGTTGAAAATCTATCCAAGAAATTTGACAGATTGTAGTAGCTTGATGTGCTGGCGTCTGTACAACGCATAAAATATTCTGTTGCGTTTGTTCAAAATGAAAAGGGATGAAAGAGATTACACAACATCAATACTTATCAACGCTGGCGCTCTCTGTCTCGCATAGGATCTTAGCATTATACTGAGCGATGGCCGTTTCAGCGTCATTTTTGCCGCAAATGAACGTATTTTCTTTCTTTTCTTTATATCTCAAGCACCAGCCGATCCATCATGTAAATATCTCTCCGTGAATACTTATTTTTCGTTTTCGGGGGAAACCTACAAAAGGCACCCGACCTCCGGGCAGAGAGGTCGGGGAGTGTGGGATTTTTACCTCACTAAAACCACTCCGGTGATCACCATCAGTACATAGAGGTAGTCCCGGTTCCTCTTAAAAGACTAATTCCGGGAAAATTCCTGTGAAACGCCCGTACGGCACATCCCTGGGGAGACTGTAAAGGGGCCTCTCCTGAGCCTCATTATGCTCAGCAGCACGTGACCTCTGCGCCTCCGTCTTCCCTAGGGTTACTTGGTGGGCAGACAGAGTCCCCACTCTGTGCGCCCGCGACCCCAGAGCTCCACCTGCCTTGATTGGTAAGCGGGTTTTGGCGTATTAGGCGCCAAGGTAGTTGCCCCCCCGATGCCTCCATCTCCGAGCAGGATCAGCCCTCTCCCGATCCCGCTAGGTGGCCTCCTTCTTGACCATCACGGTCTCACAAAATACCTAGGTGAAGTTCGTTTGAAGTGAGCTGTCATTCCACTTGATGCTAGAAATTGACAGCTCACTTCAAGTCACGTCACCAATGTTTTCACCGTGAGATTTTTACAGAATACCACTACTACAGCTTTTCTTAAAAAATATTTAATTACCTATATTTTCCCCAACCTAAGAATTTGATCAGTCTGGCTTGGTAATTTACACTCATTACCATTCCTTACTTTATCGCTAACCTTTAAAGGAGAAAACTGCGTTCGACTAAAAGAGAAACTGGGAAAAGTTAATGTTATGACTGCCAGACAGACGACCAGTTTGTTGGATAAGGTTCCTACATTAAAATAGACGGACAACACACGAACCGAAACGTAAATGTAGATATAATTTTAAGTGTCAGAAGGTACAGTAAAAGCTCTTTATTCGCGGGGCATATGTTCCAAAAATATGCCGCGAATACAGAAACCGTGAATACGGAATGGTAATTTATATGGGATTATATGGGATACGTTCCTAGGTGACAAAATAAAAAAAGCAAATGTATAAAATAATCAATTTAATTCAAGTTTTTGAACATTTTCATTAAATTATCTTAGGCTTGCAATGGTTTGAAGAATTTTGTAATTTTCTCTTGCTTGGCAGTTTTTAAAAGCTCCTTCAGTTCAGACTGATACGCAGCAGTCGCATTAGCAATTTGCCTTTTAAAAATAAGACTTCGTTCCATAGACGGATCAATGTTCATAAAGAAATCACAGAGCTCATTTGCTATTTTACAATAAGATCTATTTTACTGTTTTTTTAGTCCATTTGACGGCATTTACAAATAATATTGGGTAGTGTCGGTAGCGGGGTGCAGCATCCTTTGACAGGAGGCGGCAGTGCTAAGGCGGCGCGATCAATTAGATCCGCGAATAAAGAAATTTTTAGCCGCGAATATAGAATTGGGTCGCATTTTTTTAATCCGCGAATAGTGAAAACGCGAATGAAGGAAGCGCGAATAAGAAGCTTTTACTGTATTTCAAACAACCCTTAAATATGCCAAATATTTTATAAGCATAAAAAATACACCCTTATATTTTGATCGTTTTAATCCTTGAAAGGGGTAATTGATCATCATTATGAACAACTTTTACTATGGGACTAACCCTGAAATCGTGTAAAAGAAATCAGCTGATCCATACATTTATGTTAGCATTTAACTCGACATAATGTATGGATCAACAGATTTATTTTTCACGATTTCAGGGTTGGTCCCATAGTAAAAGTTGTTCATAATAATGAGTACAATAACCCCTTTAAAAGATTAAAACTATCAAAACGTAAGGGTGTATATAAAAAAAATATACTTGCAGACGTAAATAAAAACACCACGTATAAATAGTTTTATTAATCAAGAAAACTATGCATTTATATAAGTGATAAAATAAAAACATCAAATCTATTATTATAATGTATTCAATCTATCCCGTTTAAATAGTTTTATTAATCAAGAAAACTATTTATTTATTTTATGCAATAAAATAAAAATAATAATCTTTGTTATTTACATAATGTATTCAATCTATAATAATCTACTTCAAAAAAGTTGGTGTGGTTCTGTAGTTCATTTCGCTCTTATAATATTAGTGTGATTAAAGCGTTCTAACATAATTTACTCGATGTAATGACTCGTGTGCCTGAAGCCTTAGCCACTTCATTATTAATTACTGACATAATAATATACAACACAGATGCTCCAATTATTTAATTTACCATACAATTGTTATGGGAAAAAAAATTCCATTTTACTCTACGATAATTGAGTCACGAGTGAGTGAGTGTGTGTGAGTGGCTTGATCTTATAACATGGGTTTTTTAGCTGTAGGTACGTAACATACGTAATTTTCTAATTTTCATAGATTAAAAACAATCAACAACAACAATCTTCCTAAAGTATAGATTTTCAATTTGACATCACCTACCTAGCCTTTTCACAACTATGTTGGGGTCGGCTTCCAGTCTAACCGGATGCAGCTGAATACCAGTATTTTACATATAGCAACTGCCTATCTGACCTCCACAATCCAGTTACTGGGTAGTGCGATACCCCTTGGTAAGACTGGTTGTCAGACTTTCGGACTTCTGACTACCCGTTACGACTGTCAAAAATCCACGAATGACAGCCGGGATCAACGGCTTAACGTGCTTTCCGAGGCAAGGAGGGGTCTTGGTATGTAAAGATGGTCACCCATCCACAGACCAACCGCGGCAAGCGTAGCTTAACCTGATCGATCGACCTGTTCGGATGTTATTATTTTACGCCACGGACCCCTCTCTTTAATTTGACAAGTATGTTTGTATATTCTTCTACTCTGCGTCTAATAAAACATCGTCGATCGTAGATAAGAATGTCTAGAGCGTCCATGTGTTGATAAATATTTGGCACGAGTTGTACTACCGTATAAAACAATGATGCAAGAAATATAAACTCAGGTCAAACTTTTATTTTCTTGTAATTATATATTGCCTACTTTTTTCAATTAGAGAAAATTACGTGAAAGGAAAAAGACTTGTTGTGGCTTCAAAAATGCTGTAACTGATCAGTTGATCACATTCTTTTTTAGCATTTTTCTGACGTGCCGTTTGTGTTGTGGTTGATATAATCATTTCAAGTTTGGAATATTTCATAATAATAAAATTATTTTAAGCTAGCAGCGTATACGTTTCGATGCCGCGAGAATATCGGGCTAAACGGTATTCTATGTGTTAATCCTGGTTACAAACTGTCTGTGTGCTAAATTTCATCCCAATCCGCTCAGTAGTTTTTGCGCGAAAGAGTAACAAACATCCATCGATCCATCCATTCTCACAAACTTTTAAAACGTTTTTATTATTAGTTGGATTACATAAAAATTAAAATTTATTTTAGTTAGAAAACACAACTTTTTATTTACAACACATGCATCTTCATCAGAAATATTCTAAACAAAAGCGTTCACTCAAACATAACACTCACTCAATATAAAAAAGTTAGTCAACGCAGTACACGGCGAGCAAGCTTGTTAGTTTTACCAAAAACAAGAACCAACTATGGCAAAAAAAATGCTAACTTTTGAAGGAGCACAGCTTTATAACAAATTACCGTCTTGTATAAGAAATGTACACTCTTACAATGCATTCAAAACTCAACTTAGCCAGCACATAATTGCGGATCGATCACTTCTGGAGAAATGAATGCATTGGATGGGTAACTATTATTGTAATACTGATGACGAACATTACTGTAATCTATATTTTTTTGTATTGTTCTCAAGTAAGTGACTTATGTCTTTTTTGGGAATAAAGTTTCTTTAAACCGGAAAACAGCCTTCAATCGATCACGCCTGGGTACTTACTCCAATTTAATTCCGATAGATCGACATTGGAATTGTGACGTTTCGTACTCTTGAGTTCGATGCTAGCGCCAAATGATTTTTAGATTGGGTGTCCATTTTGGAGAACTAAGTGGAATTGGGTTCGGGCTTGGCGTGGGGTAACTGTTGACAATATTGTTTTCAAGAGTACCGAATCACGTGACTGTAAAATTAACATTGGAATCATATTGGCATCTCATTGGAATTAAAATTAGTTTGGAGAGTAAGCCCTCTGATGGAAAGCGATGGATGAGGTTTATGATGGAAAGAATAATATAGTAATTTGTAACAAACAAGTAAAAAATAACAAGTTTTCATTCATAAATCTGTTCTGTTTATGGTATCAACCTACTTTGAGCGCTGATTGTGTAACCCTATTCGTTTTATTGTCTTTGAGCCCGAAATAGGTCGTCACTAATGCGAGCTTTACTCAAAATTACCTACCCCCTTACTTATAAACGTTGTATAGCGTCTGTATAGTTACACAACGCTCTGTCTTCTTCTTTCGAAAGTAAAATTACTGACGACTGAAAGAGAAATCGGTGTGTAACTATTCATCTGATCTGATATATACGTTTGTTAGTGAGGGGGTGGGTGTACAAACATGCTGAGAAGACAATTATCGTGAGCACATAACACGCAGCTCTTACACTTACACACATTCACACAGCGTGTTTGTAAACTTTACCACAAGGAAAGTGCGCGTCGCTTCGTAAGATAAAAACACTATCGTCACTGGAAAGGAGAAAATGCTTAAGCGCCATTTGGGCCAAAATGAGTTAAATATGTATAATATTATATCGTTGGATTAGATTTTTTTTCTGCGTCGTTTTTTTTAGGTTTTAAGACAATCTGAGCTAATTTTAATTGGCTCAGATTGTTTGTTGTTGTGTGTGTCATTTATCATTTAGCATTTTGGCCCTAATGGCGCTTTAGCATTTTCACCTTTCCAGTGACGCTATAAATGCATAGAACCGGTCGAAGTGACGGTGCTTGGGGGAGGCATATGTCCAGCATTGGATCTATGAGATCAGTAAATTAGGTTAAGCAATCACAGGAGTCCATGAAAACGCAACAATCAATCTGTCTAGCCTTTTCCCAACTATGTTGGGGTCGGCTTCCAGTCTAACCGGATGCAGCTCAATATCAGTATTTTACACGGAGCGACTGCCTATCTAACCTCCACAACCCAGTTACTGGGTAACATGATACCCCTTGGTAAGACTGTCAGACTTCTGGGCTTCTCATTACTCGACTAATAAGTGGAAAATCTGGCAACCCGAAAAGCCAGTGGATATAAAAAAAAATATGCCGCATCCAATGTCTTTATGATTCTGTTTGAGGCATCACGTGCGTAAAACAAATGTTTCTAAAAATACAGTCCGGAAATGAACAGAACTTGTAACTTCTGAAAATTAGAATTTGCGTTGTTTCCTGAGAACAAGGGTTTTCATGTGGAAATTTGGTTTGTTTATAAACATCTCTATATTAATAATTAAGCTGAAGTGTTTATTTGTTTGAACGCGCTAATCTCTGAA
The DNA here is from genome assembly GCA_927399505.1 of Luperina testacea. Classification (NCBI taxonomy): domain Eukaryota; kingdom Metazoa; phylum Arthropoda; class Insecta; order Lepidoptera; family Noctuidae; genus Luperina; species Luperina testacea. Next base: position 3,847,244 of record OV656777.1, on the reverse strand, counting down.
ACTAGCAGTCGGATTTGAGAAATTCTTTTTTCATTTAATAGTCTAATTTTTGAGGGAAGCTATCGGCATACGCTACGAACCTTCGAAATTCGAACAAAAACAAAAAAGGTCAGAAAGAACGTTAAGTAAAAGCGTGGGCGGGCGAAGCGACGGATCGGGAACAACCGTGGCCGAAATTTTTTATATTTCCATTTCAGTGAATTTCATGACTTTGGAAGTAGGTGAAAGATTAATTAATTAATAATTATGTTCCTACCTAAAAGCTTGAACCTACTCTTGAGTAGAGTTGGTTAATTAGCAAATTATCTTGACAGGTAGGTAATTAGTACTTAGTTGAAATGTGTTCTAAACGCATGTCTTAGACTCTAAGACATTATAACTTTACGGAAACTTGAAAGTAGGCATTAATTAATTGAAATTAAGTGCAAGGCTTTAAGGCTCCTTCAAACAGGCGCGACAAGACACGCGACATAAAAGCACCGCAAGTCGCGCAACGAGCGGTGCCTTTGTGTCGCGCGCGATTTTATCTCGTGTCGCGCCTGTTTGTAGGAGCCTTTGTGCTCATAGTTGAAAACCAGCGTCAGGCACAAGATGTCTGACATTTTTTTGCTGAACTATTTGTACAAGGGCGAGGAACACATTTTTGCTAATTTCTTTTATCTAGTTTACCTATTTTTATTTTGTGTGCAAACGAAAGAAAGAAATTACATTTCGATGATACAGACTAAAAGAGTCTGTATTATCGAAATGTAATTTCTTTCATCCTTTTCTTTATCATAATAAAAACACGATAATGCATTACATTGTTGCAGCAACATCATTTTGTGATGCTGGAAACACTTTTCCCAGTCAAGCTGTATGACAGGATGTCGGCGACATGTTGTCTGCAACACAAAAATATGCCACAACATTCTTAAAAAAAACATATTTGAAACATAATTTATGTTGCTGCAACAATGTAGCGCAATATCGTTTGACAATATTTTTTTCACTTCTCATGCTCTGAAAGTGCTTCTTTGTGCAGGGTATAGGCTGCACAAAATCGAATTTTGTGCACAAGGGCATTAACGTATCTACTCATAAATGTATTATATTAAGGCAAAGAAAATGAGCCATACAGCCAAATGCAATAAGAAGTTCATAGATAGAATTTGTTATTATATAATATTTACTTTAATTTATTTGCCTTATGTGTTTTTTAAGATATAATAGATATTAAAATTTTAATTCAAGTACGGTAGGTTAGTTGATTTAAGAAAATTATTATTACAAAATTAATTTAATAGTAGGCTGTATAGGTCTGCAGCCTAATATCAATGTCGTAAGATTAAAAAAAAAATCAAGCGGCGGGAAACAGCTCTTGTTCTTTTTTCGTGCATTTATTAATTTCTTCAATTTGCTAAAATTGTTAAAAATGTCCAGTGAAGAAGAGGATTTAACAGTCTCTCCTAATACGCTTATGGAAATGAATGCACACAGAGTTGTGCAACAGATATTACCGCCAAAGTCTCGGGAAAAATATCTCAAAGTTTACGATAATTTTGTAAATTGGAGAAAAGAAAAACTAATAATAACTACGTTCTCGGAAAGTGTTTTTTTGAGTTATTTTGATGAATTATCCAAAAAACTTCAGCCGTCTACACTGTGGAGTATATATTCCATGCTGAAAGCAACATTACAAATGAAGGAAAATGTTAATATACAGAATTATTCGACGTTAATATGCCGGGAAAAACAATTTCCTTCAGTATTCAAAACCGTTCTAATTTTACTTTGAATTTTAATTAAAGAAATGTTATGTTATACTATTGTTTTATTTCCTCGCAATCGAAGTGAAAAGCAGAGTTTATAACTCGTCCACAAAACCATTTTTATCCTCGACATTACTATCAGCCCTCGCCTTCGGCTCGGGCTGCTAAAAGTCTCGGATAAAAATGGTTTGTTTTGTGCACTTGTTGTAAAATCTACTATTTTATTATGATAAAAACCGCCAATGGCCGGTGGAGCAGACGAGTCCTGGAGTGGAGACCGCGTATCGGCAAGCGTAGTGTGGGACGCCCCCCAGCTAGATGGACGGACGACTTAAAGAAGGTGGCTGGGGTAGACTGGATGCGGAAGGCGGAGGACAGGGTGTTGTGGCGCAGCCTGGGAGAGGCCATGTCCAGCAGTGGACTGCGAGAGGCTGAGTTGATTGATTAATTATGATAAAGAAAAGAAAGAAAGAAATAAATTACATTTCGATCGCACAGACTAAAAGGCACACAAAATAAAAATAAACTAGATGAAATTAGCAAAAATGTGTTCCTCGTCCCTGCGCCAAAAAGTTCAGCAAAAGTGCCTGACGTTGGTTTTCACCTATGAGCACAAAGTCTTGACTTGAACTTAATTTTAATCCTCATTAATGCATACCTTCAAGTTTTCGTACTGTTACGTCTTAGAGTCTATGACATGATCTTAATAAAAAAAATATTTATTTTAAATAAACTATTTCATAAATCTATGGCAAGTATTACACCTACCTATCATATTTGGTTTGAGTGATTAAAAACATGTTTAACTTTTGAAAAGAGATTTGTAATATATTTTATTTACAAAAAAAAAATACTCATTGAATACTCTGCTTTGATTTATTCTATTTCTGAATAAAAATTCTGCTTTGATTAATATGCGGTTTATTAAAAAAAACAAACTCAAGTATATCTGCTGGCCTTCAAATAAACAAATGTAATTAAAAAAAACCATCTTGATGCGTCATGTTATTCAAATATGATAAAAAACTGTCATCAGACTGTGAAGAAAATAATTACAATAATTACTTACCAACAATAGACATTAGAATCTGATTGTGTTTGCTCCCAACCTTCTTTTCTTTTGCAGAACTAACTTTATACACTTTGTTCACCATTTTTAATTTTTATAAAAACAAAAACACCACAAGAAAAAAAGTCTCACCAAAAATCACGCGAAATAAAAATATTCAAATCACGCGAAATAAAAATAAATTCACAAAAAAGTTTTTTTATCTACTTATAAAAAAGCAGTCGATAATAAAAAACAAACTATTTAATATTCGAATGATAATTAAAAAACAATTAACGGTTGCAATTTTCGAAATTTAAATCGTTCTATTTTCAATCGCGGCGTGCGTTTCGCGTGGTTGCGTGACCACGATGTATGCGTTCGCTCACTGCCCGTCCTATCATTATCCCTAGCTTTTATATTGGCGATATGAGATGTGGGTGAACATCGTTCATATCCGCAGTAAACAGAAGTTAGAGCTGTCATAGTTTTAAGTATGATAACATTCTGATAAGGTGTTAAAATACTGAAAAGTCCCTAATTTTCATGACAACATAGAGGAAAAAAATCCCCGGTTTTCTCAGAAACTATCGAAGAATCTATTCCCTGTTGCACTCAAAATTATTGCCAATAGAACATTGTTCTTTAAAAAACTGTATCACCATAATTGGAATGTTCTGGAAAAAGTTATACGTAGTCATTCATTCAGTCAGTCATTATAAAAATATACACGGTCAAATTAAATTAGCTGACGAAACTCCGCAGAGGTGGATGGGATTCGATATACCTACGTCTGTGAACAAAAACAGATTTTTGAACTGATATTTCCAACAATTACACTAATACTGTGACCCCAAAATAAATGATCAATAAATCAAATTCCCCAAAAAATCAAATTTAGGATCCCCTGCTAGTTATTCTTGTTTTAATTTCTGTCTTATCCACTTTATTTAGATCTGATCCCCTTACTCTTTTTGACAGGTAAGTACAGTCAAGAGAAAAACAGTAATCACGTCTACGGAGTTTCGTCTAGCTAATTTAATTTGGCCTTGTATTAAGGCTCGTACACACAGGCGCGACGCGACACGCGACTCAAAGGCACCGCAAGTCGCGCAACGAGCGGTGCCTTTGTGTCGCACGCGATTCGCGTCGCGCGTCGCGCCTGTTTGCATGAGCCTTTACGCGTCGACTTTAGAACCTGCTCCTTTTTTCGTTGTACAAAAATAACAAAACTGTGTTCAAAATCGCGGACTGGCGAGAGAACGTTCGAAGTTCAAACAAGTTTTTTTTTTCTATCAATAAAGAAAACAGTGTCTAAAATAGATCTAGATATTAATTAATGTTGCTATGCACAAAAAAGGAGGGACAATGAAACCGATATTTGCATGGCCTAGGTAAGTGCAGAGTGGTGGTTACGGGTCTGAGTATTTTCGGCATGTTAGATTGTTCTGTAAACACGAAATACGTGTGTTTAAAAAAATCAGAACGTGCAAGATTTCTTAGTTTATACATTTCTTCGTTTTTATTAACTCAGCTACTTGCACCAGCACACTAATTGCGTACCACACTATCAATTACAATCACAATGTAATTAGTGAAGGATATTGCTAATCCATTGTTTCGAGACGATAGATGGTTTTTGCAACTTTTTTTTTTCCGTGGGGAAATCCTCATGGATACCCTCCGCCTGGGAATAACGGAGGGTTACGTCGGACTCCTACCGACTAAAACCCCACTGTTCGTTCTAGAACCATGAGTCGGGGGCCCGGGAGATACTTGTACATTCGCCGCACCCCCGACTGGTATCAGCCAGCCATGCCTAGCGGGCCCCATGCCCAAGTGCGGCTAATTACACGAACGCATCGTTTACCCATCTGGAATTTCTGAGTTGCCACCCCTGGAGTTTGCATTCGCGCCCGATTGATGACAATAAGCTTACCCCCTATATATGAGACATAACTCATTAAGCTCCGCTCATGAGACACAATTGATTTTCTATTGTATCGTAAGACAGGTTACGCGCGGAGCTTGACCGGACAAAACTGGCGAAATGTGGGTGTAGGTATTATAGACCTAAAGATTCACCTCTGCCTAATCTTTCGGGGAATAATAAAAGTCCTCCAGACCGTATTTCGGTCACGGCGGCCAATCGGAGACTAGCCTTCTCTGCGGGAGATTTATAGTGCACAAGTGTGCGCGCAGACACAGGTGCACTCCCTCTTCCCTCACTCTCATAGTCCGATGGGACGGTAATCCGACACGACCGGAGAGAGATCAGGCGCAGGACCAATGGCTTTTTTTTTTTCTGGATGGGAAATCATCTAATGACCCCTCCCGCTCTGGGTGGAGCGGAAGGAAGTGTCAGATTCTTACTGACTAAAACCCACCCGTGTTCCTTCCTTAGCCCTTTATGTTCCGGGCCAGCGGTAACCCTTTCGGACAATCCCGCTGACAGGACCAATGGCTTCACGTGCTTTTCGAGCCACGGGGGTATCACACCGCTTCCAAACTCAGGGCTGTTACAAAGAACGTCCAATAACAGTTTGCTTGATCTGGGAATCAAACCCAGGATCAGCAGTAGTGCTTGTGACCACGAGACCAACGGGGCCATCATGTCAGTCAGTCAGTTCCGAAAATTCAGGCGTGATCTTATATTATGTAAAAAACGTTACAGTACCCGGCGATAAATATTGCATATCGACCTTTGGAAAGAGACAATCGGCTAATTTCGGCTTCGTAGAACGCTCTACGAAGCTGAAATTAGCCAATTGTCTCGTGACCGGACTGTTTGTATTTCGTGCGACAGGGATAACGATCTCTACTGTCGCACGAAATACAAACAGTCCGGTATCTATTAGGAGCTGTTAAAACAATTATGATTTGCTTCTTTTGATAATTATTTTTATTCTTTGTATAAAATAGTTTTGTGTAAAAAGGTCGATGTGCAATATTTATCGCCGGGTACTGTACGCATGTAATATTAGTTACAATAAGCCCTTGTTTTGAACTTGACCGATTATTTCAATGATTGGCTCAATTGATTGTTATTATTTTGACCTGTTAGAGGCTCGTCTATATGTTTTCCGCTCAAATCAATCAATCATCGAGGTTAGACAATATTTCCGTGGATAATGTTTGAATGACGCAGTGCTTGAAATATGCCACCGTTTGTGGAACAGCACCACATTTACACTCCAAGGCGGATTCGTCTATGAATCTCCACCTGAACAGGTTTTCCTTGCTTCGGCCAGCAAGGGTCCGGAGTCAGTTTGAAGACTTCCAGGTTACCCAAGGCAACTCATGTCCCGGTGGGAGATCTTCAGCGGGCTGATTGGCTAATCATTTTGTTGAAACTCAGATGTCTTCTCGACATCCGTGTGTCACTAACGGGATGCAGCAGAATACCAGCGTCAGGTATTGTAACTGGCATATGCTGAGCTGGACTCCCATTTGGTGCAATCATGAGATACACACCGCCCAGTAGTGATCGACCGTTATAGATGTTTATGAGCTAGGTGTCTATGGGTCAATTTATCTTTTTAATCTTTGTTATTTTTTAAATTTTTTTACCTTTTTTATGTTTTTAATACCTGTATTGTGTCTTTTGTTGCACTGAATAAATCTTTTATCTATCTATCTATCTAATCCTTTCACCACGATGGCAATCCAGACGGCTGTCCTATTTCAAAACCTAGTAAGGACTTAAAAGGAAATTTTACAGGAGAGCGCATAAACGTAATATTGGTCAGCCTATGGAAAATTATATTTGTTAAGTAAAAAAAAATGCTAATGGTTGTAAAAGAGGTTTTGAATTGGTTGAAGTGACTTACTAGGTTTTAAAATGGTCACTAGGGAGTGAATGGTGCACTTGCTAGGTATCGATGCTTAAATATATCTCCTTTTATGTAAGTTTAAAACGCTGGTGTTTTTGTATTTGGTAGAGACCTTCTAGGTTGGCAAGATTATGCAATAAAACGATTTTTGTAAAAAGTGTCCCTTACTAGGTTTTGAAATGGGACAGCCGTAAAGTCCACTAAAAAAACTAACCAACTATTAAAATACATATATTGTTTTAGCTTTCGTCGTCGACGAGGACGGCCCAGATAGAGATGGCGAGACGACGCGCGTACCGCGAGGGCTGGTTCGAGGTGGCGCAGGAAAAGAGTTCCTGAAATGATTTGGATGAGGATTTTGTCCAGCATCGAGTCAGTATAGGCAAAAAAGCCTTAGGTACCTTTTAAAAATTGTTTTTAGGTAATAAAGGTAGGTAGGAAAAGCCACCAAAACAGATAAGTAACCAGGGTCGTCGGATATAGTTGAAGTTTACTAATAAAGCGATGGATATTTTCAAATGAAATTTAATTTGATAAATGAACTGTTTGCTTTCTATTAACTAAATTAAATTTTATTCGAAATCATCCCGCGGTTTTTTACTAAACTTCAACTATATTCGTCGACAAGTTACACGAATATTTTGGCTTTCTCCAAAAATTGAGCTCATGATTCTTAAGTTTCAACGTTTCTTTTTTCTCATACAATTCCTCATCACAATGTTGTTGTCATTTCATTATACTAGCCTTGTACATTACTCATAATTTATTCACAAAATAATTAATTAAGATCTGCGGAAAAATCCATCGCTAACAGATGAGTGTAATTAAACAAAGGTTTGCTCTTTGGGTCAGTTTACAAGTGATAAGGGAAATGGGGTCTCGGGGAATCACTTTTGCTGTAATATACCTAGTTTTTAGGGTTCCGTACCCAAAGAGTAAAAACGGGACCCTATTACTAAGACTCCAGTCCGTCTGTCTGTCTGTCTGTCACCAGGCTGTATCTCATGAACCATGATAGCTAGACCGTTGAAATTTTCACTGATGATGTATTTCTGTTGTCGCTATTACAACAAATACTAAAAACAGAATAAAATAAAAAAAAAATGTGGGCTCCCGTACAACAGACGTGTTTTTTCGGCGTTTTTGCCTTGTGGTACGGAACCCTTCGTGTGCGAGTCCGGCTCGCACTTGGCCAGTTTTTTTTTGTATGCTCTTGGTTCTTGCAACAATTTGTCCGTGAATTTTTGACTACAGTATTTTCCAAGTCAAAGTGAAAATCAAATAATTTATTTTAAATAGGGACCATTAAAGGCACTTTTGAACGTCAAAGTCCAGGTCATAATTCAAATTAAAACTCCCAGAAGTCAATGTATTAAAAACTGTATTCTGTTTCCTCTTATTTCTTTAAAAAAAACCGCAGTAGGTACTTAAAGTACGAACAAAGAGTCAAAGGTGTTAAGCAAGATGGTAAGGAAAACGACTGTGATTCGGGGATTCCTGTGCGATGTTCGTATTCTGATCACGACTGTACGTGAATTGAATGAATGCTGACCTAAGTGAGCGTGATGCGACAACGCGGTGAATGAGCCAATTTTTTATTATTTGTTTATTTATTTGAAATGGGTTTGCTCTTGACTCTAGTTTAAGAGGAAGGAGATTTTGAGCAATTCTATCCCTTTTTTCTATTATTATAAAGCCGCTATTCGTGGCTGTCTGTGTGACCGTGTTGTTCTAAGCTGCGCAATGTATTTTGATGTGGTTTTCAACATCGTTTAGACTTTAGAGAGTTTATTCCGGAAGGTTTACCTACGATAATACATTAATATTTTTCTTTTTAGCCGTTAATGGCCCACTGATGGGTAAAGGCGTCCCTACTCTCTTTCGACGTCTCAAAGGCGTCCCTACTCTCTTTCTACGTCTCAAAGGCGTCCCTACTCTCTTTCTACGTCTCAAAGGCGTTCCTACTCTCTTTCGGACGTCTCTCTGTCCAGGGAGCTTACTCTCCAAACTAGTTTTAATTCCAATGAGATGCCAATATGATTCCAATGTTAATGTTACAGTCACGTGATTCGGTACTCTTGAAAACAATATTGTCAACAATTACCCCACGCCAAGCCCGAACCCAATTCCACTTAGTTCTTCAAAATGAACACCCAATCTAAAAATCATTTGGCGCTAGCATCGAACTCAAGAGTACGAAACGTTACAATTCCAATGTCTATCTATCGGAATTAAATTGAAGAGTAAGCACCCAGAGCTGCCAAGAACCAATCTTTATTAAAGGACATCCCGCCATCACCGTCTGGGCCTGCCGCGATATCGTTTGCCATTATGGGGCTTACAGGACCTAAACGCAAAAAACGTAAGTTTTAGAAACAATAAAATTATATGATCGACTACAGTAAACAAAACCAGAAAAATATATGATAGTCTTCAAGATAAATAGATAGATAGATAGATAAAACGTTTATTCAGTGCAACAAAAGACACAAAATACAGGTATTAAAAACATCAAAAAAGGTGAAAAAAAAAAATAACAAAGATTAAAAAGATAAATTGAACCATAGACACCCTACCTAGCTCATAAACATCTATAACGGTCGATCACTACTGGGCGGTGTGTCTCATGGTTGCACCAAATGGGAGTCCAGCTGAGCATATGCCAGGTACAATACCTGACGCTGGTATTGGTTGGTATGGTAAATGTTAGGTAGATGTAGTGTGTTGAAAACATAATACAACTAAATTGATACGATAGAAAAAAATCATGAAGCTACCTCTAAAAACTTTCTTTTTTCAATAAAAACCATACTATGTAATATATCGTCATTTAGACGGATTTCTACTATCTGACATCATTGACATTATTTAAAATCATCGTCTGATAGGACAAAACAAGTTTGTTTGACAATGGCAGTGTCAAAACGATGCATAGTGATTTCTATAAAAAATTGACGTCTGGGACGCATTGTTCTTTTGTTGTTGCACATAATCACAACGATTTGGTTGTTAAGTTGTTACTGAAATTATTTGCGGTAGGTGTGACTCTTATTAATGCTCTAGAGTCGCTCACAAAAAAAGAACACACCATTCGTCAGTTTTCCATTTATTACTTACCTATAGGTAAAACTTCCTCCGACCCGCATTGGTCCCGTGGTCCGTGGTCAGTGTTCCAGCTGTGAAATGAAATTTAATGTTTAATTATGTACAGTGCGGTCGACGAGTGAATGCGTTTTTGACACGTCAGTTTTATATAAACGAATACGTGTTTTGCGAATTTGATCTTTATTAGCTACTAGAAGTGTGGATCGAATGATCGATTTTCCCACCCGTACGCAAAATACGCGCATTGACGTGGAGTTGCGGACAACAGCCCGTTTTACCTATTACCTAGCTACTAGAATAATATTGTCGCATTGACAGTTGCCAGGAACGCATTTTCTCCACCGTAGATTAGACACTTTTACAAGTGAATATTTTGGTCAATATTTGAATAAATAAATAGATAGCCGTAGCCGTAGGGTTGGCAGAGGTGTACCTTTAGCACTAAAGGTACTTACCTACATAAACGAATAAACGTATATTCTTTCTTTCTTTTTCTTTACATTTCGTCCATAAAAGGTAGCGTGCCTATTGTTGATAGCATAATCTATCTATATCTATACTAATAATTGTTCTGGATTGGAGGCCACGTAGCGGCAACCGTAGTGTGGGACGCTCCCCCAGCTAGATGGACGGACGACCTAAAGAAGGAGGCTCAGATAAACTGGATGCGGAAGGCGGAGGACAGGGTTTTGTGGCGTAGCCTAGGAGAGGTTTTTGTCTAGCGGTGGACTGCGATAGCCTGAGTTGATTCAATGATGTGAATGTCACTGTCCGTCACTTACACCTATCTAATAACAAAATATTATATTTATTTTAAAACCGGCACTTGGCGCTGCCACTTGGAGACGCATAAATTCTCTATTTTATGGGCTGACAGCTTGACAGGTTGCTTTAATCAATAACAAAATATTCTGTTTCCATAAAATTGTAAAACAATAGTGAACCTCTTGGAAAACCATTCCATTTATATTTTATGCGCAATTTACGTCACTTGAGATGTGGTATTTTGTATAAATTCTAAGAACGTCAAACCATTATTTCAGCCACATCTGGTTATCGTAAATATGGCCCCTGAACCGATTCCTTTAAAGTGTGGGTAAGGGGCTGAGGATGTGACAGGGATAAAGAACACAAATGCCAAGGCAGTCAGTTTCGAACCGCTTTAGGAGACGGACTTCCGAGTCCAGCTAAGAGGCTACTTAAGTTAGGAGGTTTAGTGAATATCAAGAGGTCATGTCCGAGTTATAATGCTTGGAGTTTCCCTGCGTGATCGAATCAGAAATGAGGAGATCCGCAGGAGAACCAAGGTAACCGACATAGCCCGAAGAATTGCCAAACTTAAGTGGCAGTGGGCAGGGCACATTGCTTGCAGAACAGATGGCCGATGGGGCCGAAAGGTTTTGGAGTGGCGACCGCGTACCGGAAGACGTAGCATTGGAAGGCCTCCCACAAGGTGGTCCTACGACCTTGTGAAGGCCGCAGGAACCCGTTGGATGCGAGAAGCACAGAACCGGTCGAAGTGGAGGTGCTTGCGGGAGGCCTATGTCTAGCAGTGGACAATGATGATGATGTCCGAGTTGGTTTTGGATGACGATAGGGAGCAGTCGACATAATAACGCGCCTGAGGTGGAGAGCCTTTTAATACGCCCATACCGTAATGTAGCCGTGCCGTGTAGAAAAGTCCTTATGAAGTCGCAATTTACTAGGAATTGTTGTCATAAGTGGTAAAGCAACTACGGGGTTGACTGTACAGATGCCAGCACATAAAGCTACTACAATCTGTCAAATTTCTTTAATAGATTTTCAACTTTATCGCTAAAGCATAAGGTTCAAAGTTGATTGGGAAAATTTGACAGTTTCGGGTAGCTGGATATGCTGGCGTTTGTACACAACCTTTTCCTTATATATTTCAAAGGAAGCGTGGAAATTTTATGAATAATTGATTACATAATACATTTTTATTTATAAGTTCATCGGTATATGAGGAAAATATGGTTTTTTATCGATACTTACACATAATACTGAGATGGAAATCCAATTCTGTGAAGTGCACGATTTTGTGGTTGAGTATTTGTTCCCATTATTGAGGCAGAAGCCTCCTCTCTGTGAGAGGGAGCGGGTTATAAAATTCACCACGCGAGACGTGCGGGTTGGTAGATATCACATATCTTTTAGTTATTTATTTTATTCATAATAAAATGTTAATAAACAAATACATTTGTTTTAACAGGTAAGATCCAAGCTAACAAAAGTAGCCATAAATTGCTAATTGTCCAGTCCCATGAGTACAAAGAATCACTCTTTGGAATTCCGCCAAAGAGCAAAAAAATATATCCAAACGCCGAGAGACTATTCAGTATTCTTACTGCACGAATCACTGGTGCAAACTTTAATAAACTTGTACGGGCTGCCGGAACTTTAGAAAGTTAAGAAAGAAAGAAAAAAAGAAAATACTTTTCTTATCCCGTTTTTTTACGTTTTTTTCGTTTGTTTAGTTCCTCCCTCGGTCCCAACCGTAACCTCCTGTCTGGAACGAGCAATCCCAACGCTTCCAATATTTGTGGATTGTTCAGTATCCACAGAAAACCATAAAACATATTTTCCAAGAGCGAGGTTGCGCCTTCGAATTTATGGGTCAAGGGAGTTAACAACACGACACAACAGGGGGCCTAAAAAGGCCACTTTGGCGAATCATAAAAGGATAATATTATGAATTATAATGGACAGTTAACTGTTAAGTAAATCGTATCAAATCCCATTGGTGAAGGATTTTTCAGTTATTTTTTTTGTCTGTGCTAAAATACCAATCAATCCAATCCAAATCCAATCCTAATCTCTTTGATTATACCTACGTAGTGCAGCGAAAAAAAGAAAAACACGGTGTGTCTTCGCCATATTATGGTTCATAATGTTATCCTTCTATGATTCTGCCTTAGTGGCCTTTTTAGACCCCCTGCCCACAACACGACATTATGATTTAAAATTCTAGCTATCCAAATGTATTAACTGCGATAAGTTTTTATTGATTTATTCAACAACCTTTCACGTATCATAAAAAATAATCAAGTAATAATCCCTTGGGAGTAACTGATTATTTTTTTATTTTAAATCATATTGTGGCATCACAGCTGAAGTGGAAAAATGTCAACTAACTTTTGGAGACCACTGTATATAGGATGTTTGGAAATTATATATAGGATGTTTGGAAACTAGCCTTAAGAGGGTGATAGTTGACACCATTTAGAGCATTTTGAGCCATATATGTCTTAGAAGAAGTATGTTTTTATTTTAATTTTTTTCACAGTGCAAATTGGTATGTTATTTTAGACTAAAAGTTTGCAGTTACAAAAAAATGATACTTCGTCTAAGATATCTATGGCTCAAAATGCTGTAAATGCTGTCAACTATCACACACTTAAAGCTTTGCACTCAGCTTCCAAACATCCTGTATAATAAGTTCCCAGAATTTCACTCTAAGAATGTGTAGCGAAGAGTAACCTAAAGGCTCCTGCAAACAGCCGCGACGCGCGACGCGAATCGCGCGCGACACAAAGGCACCGCTCGTCGCGCGACTTGCGGTGCCTTTGTGTCGCGTGTCGCGTCGCGCCTGTGTGTACGAGCCTTAAAGCGATTCTGATTCAAAACACGTGCAGTCAGAATGTGTGAATCAATCGAACTCATTTTAATTGGCTCCCTCGGCACGAGTCAAACTGGCTAACAATTGACGATGTTTGGGGGTTCAATGAGTCACGAGATGAAAAGAAACAGGTTAATTTCTTAGCCTGTTTGTTTTCATCTCTTTTCGATTCGATTTTTAAAAACTGTAATCTTTCTCGATTCGATTTTTAAAAACTGTAATCTTTGTTGAAAGGGGGGCTCGTGGCTAAGTAATAAAAGTAGCACGGGTCGATCGATCAGGTTAAGCTATGCTTGCCGCGGTCAGTCAGTGGATGGGTGACCATTTTTACATACCGAGACCCCTCCGTGCTTCGGAAAGCATATTAAGCTGTTGGTCCTGACTGTATTTGTGGAACTTTGACAGTCGTTACGGGTAGTCAGAAGCCCGAAAGTCTGACAACCAGTCTTACCAAGGGGTATTGTGTTACCCAGTAACTGGGTTGTGGAGGTCAGATAGGCAGTCGCTCCATGTAAAATACTGGTATTCAGCATAACAGCGCGGGCAGGCGTTGCGACGCGACGAGGAGGGTCGGAGGAACAAGAAATGTCACGCGGACAAAGTCGCAGGCAGAATCCAGTGAATAAATACAGTCACAGTAAATTATGAGCTTCTGGGAAGACTTGAGCAACTTGACTAACTTAATATTTCGTCTTTAAATTAACATCAGGCACAAACGCAATGAGTTTACGCCACTGAAAATCAGACTGATTCCCCGAAACGACGCGATAGCGAGAGGTGTATTTTACAAGTTTTAATTGAAATAATTCAAAACAACACGTTATAAAGGAAATTATTCTAAAACTGACGAAGGCTTTATTTAGCAACTGGACTGTATTTCGAGATTATTTTTAGATTTATTTATTTTGAGATTTTTTTTTAGATAAGCAGCTATTTAATTGGTTTTGTTTTAGTAGAATGAGTTGAACAAATGAGTTGTAGAAATGAGTTTTGAACACCCTTTCGTTTTTGTGATTATTTTTGTTAATGACAACACTTATTGCTTTTTAAATTTTCTCTCAACGGCGAGGGCGTTGGCCTGCTGACGACGCGCTAGTTATATTATGATTTTTTCAAGAGCCAACCTTCATGCCTTCCTTCTTTTCCTTTCTTCCTTCCTTTTTCGTTTTTCATAGTTTTAAATTGTAAGTTCTTAAGTTAGGTAATTTTAAGACCACGCTATCGCATTAGGTTAGGTAGGTATACACCTGTAATGATAGTGGTGGGGAGATTTTAATAGATAATAATAATAATAAATGAAATTCGATACTATTCTTGATAGTCAAGTTACTTAAAATTGATCTCGATACTGGTTTTAATTAGGTATGTTAAATGTGGTGATACAATTTAGGTACTACTTTATTTAGGCATAGAATTCTGAAGAACCGCTCTCATCTTGTAGACCTAAAGGATCAAACTGAAGCGAATACAGCGCTCGTCGATAGGTTTAAGGCCAGGTACGCACGGCCGATTATTTTTATCACGAATAGCATTTTCAACTTTCAGTGTTGAGCCGAGCATTGAGAATCGTGTGCGCGATAAAAAATAGCCCGTGAGTATGAGGACTAAATAAAGGGACTAGTCAAACTGAGGCTAATTCGACACGAGACGTAGGCGTGACAGCGAGCGTCGTTTGTTTTAATAATTAGGAAGTTACAAAACTATTAGCGCCTGTTAAAACACGTCCACAGCCGGTCGATTCTGTAAAAATCTCACCGTGAAAACTTAGGTGAAGTGAGTTTGTTTTTGTTAGGAATTGACAGCTCACTCCACCACGCTCACTTCACCTAAGTTTTCACGGTGAGATTTTTACAGAATGGCACCGCGCGGGTTAGTTGACACAATAAGCCGGAGCAAATTTCGTCGCGCATCACGCGCGGGTTTCACCCCAGTTTGACCAGCGGGGTAATTGCGTCCCCAGTTTGACCAGCGGGGTAATTGCGTCCCCAGTTTGACCCGCGGGGTAATTGCGTCCCCAGTTTGACCAGCGGGGTAATTGCGTGCCCAGTTTGACCAGCGGGGTAATTGCGTCCCCAGTTTGACCAGCGGGGTAATTGCGTCCCCAGTTTGACCAGCGGGGTAATTGCGTCCCCAGTTTGACCAGCGGGGTAATTGCGTAACACACTAATAGATAGTAGCAATGGCTTTCACTTTGACAGTTCAACAACATTCATTGCGTTATTTACGTTAATGGGCAGACAATTTTTTCGAACATATGAACCGATGGATTAGCAGGATCCTTCAAAATGATTCAGATAGTGAAGTTACACAATTATGTCGGGTATTGGGTTTAAATCACCACTTAAAAGTGACACTGTTTTTGAAAACTTGACCTCATTAGCACCTTCTTAACACAGTTTCAGTACTTTACATACTTCTCGCTAAATTAATGTACTCACGCGGGGAGGAACCGGCTAGAGCAATTGAGCTCATAATAATTATCTTGATTATAAGGCACACCAAGTTTCCATAGATTTTTTTTGGGGATGGGTTATCATCAAATGACCCCACCCGCTCTGGGTGGAGCGGAAGGGAGTGTCAGACTCTTACTGACTAAAACCCACCCGTGTTCGTTCCTTAGCCCTTTATGTTCCGGGCCAGCGGTAACCCTTTCGGACAATCCCGCTGACCCGGCAGGCTTCTGCTCTGACGGGCCAAGTTTTCATAGATACATACACATATACATCCACATACATCGACATATTAATCCTAAAACTTAAGATTACCCAGTAAGTGGTATGTGGAGGTCAGATAGGCAGTCGCTCGATGTAAAATACTGGTATCCAGATACATTCGTTTAGAATAGAATGCGACCCCAACATAGTTGGGAAAAGGCTAGGCATATGACTGATTATTTCCATAGTACAAGTATGGAAGAAAAAAAGACATGTTGCTCCGACCCCAAATAAAGTGAAATAAAGACAAGAGAACGTTGTTGATGGTGATTTTCATTTTCGCTGAAATTATTATGAATGTTATTTAGACCCTTACTAGGTACAGACGCCATTACATCAAGCTACTACAATCTGACAAATTTCTTTAAAAGATTTTCAACTTTATTGCTAAAGTATAAAGTTCAAAGTTGATTGGGAAAAATTGACAGTTTCGGGTAGCTTGATGTGCTGGCGTCAGTACTTAAAATTTTTACTAAAAGAATAGTAACAATGCCCACCAAAAATAATAGCCTATAACCTATGTATGAAATAAAATGACCCCAATTAGGTTGGGTTCCACCTAATTGGGGTCATTTTCTTTCATTTCGTAGTTTATGTATAAAATATTAAGGTACCCTTTAATTTATTGGTATTTATTTTAACAAGTAACAAAGGCTCAATATATTTCGTAATAACTATTTTAGAAACCTTTGAAATTGTAGCCTTTGATAATTCAGACTTGTCTCTAGGTCATCGGGAAAATCGTTCATTTATTATTTATTATACAAAACGACATTGTTTTTTAGGAGATTGGGGAATCAATTTGGTAGGTATTCATTAATGGCAATAAATGTCAAAGAAGCTGTATAAGGAATATCAAATAAGTTGGTAACAGAAGTGACAAATTTGTTCACTTTGAAAAAGGAAATTGATCAAATAAGTCATATTATTATTGCCAAGGAGCTGAAATGGCGGAAATGAAGAAAATCGGTTTGAAAATATATTGTCAAGTGTCAAACTTTTATTGCCGTCGAAGCAAAAATCAAACAAATCCTCAGGCGTCCTTGAGTTCAATCGTGTGAGCAGCATTGCGATTCTGTAACCATCTCACCGTGAAAACTTAGGTGAAGTGAGCGTGGAGTGAGCTGTCAATAGTGTCAATTCCTAGCAAAAACAAACTCACTTCACCTAAATTTTCACGGTGAGATTTTTACAGAATCGACCGGCTGATCCTTACTTTATGATTCTGAAAATCATTGACTAATTGCATAACACAATATCAGTAGCAATGACTTTCAACAGCATTCATTGCGTTATTTACGTTGTTGAGTAAACAAAGTTTTCGAACATTTGAAGCAATGGATTAGCTAGTTGAAATAGCTATTATTCTATCCGGATAACCGGGTCTACTTGAAGGATATAGCTTTCCTTCAATGTGATTCAGGTTGAGATTGATAGTGTGTTGCGTTATAAGGGTGTAGCGGGGTAATTGCGTAATACATAAACCGTCGGAATCGGTTTCATTTTGACAGTTCAACAACATTCATTGCGTTATTTACGTGTTGAGCAGACAGATTTTTCCAACTTATCAAGCAATGGATTAGCAATTAGCTTCAAAATGATTCAGATTCCGATTGATAGTGTGTTACGCAATGAGGGTTTTCTGAAATGACGTTCGCTAGGTGGCAGCACTGACACGTCAGGCCCAGGCATCTGTCAAAGAGCCTATATTTTCTTTAGTCATGACGGAATGATGAACGAATGAATGAATCGAATGATGAACGTCATCATATATTTTATATTCATTGTCGAAATGGAAGACCTCTTGTCAAAGTGGTGCCAACTGGTGTCGTAAATTTTCACGAAAATCCCCGTTGGGGTGCAGGTCTTTATATAAACAATACACATTGCTTTGTCTTCTTCTTTCGATAGTCAAATTACTGACGACTGAAAGAGAGAACTCGATGTGTAACTATTCATCTGATATAAATACGTTTATCAGTAGGGGGTTTATCTACAAATATTTACATGACAACAGCCGTCTAGAGCCAATTATTATATTTTATGCAAACAAATAAATTTTGTTTGATTGATTTGTTTTGACCAAATACTTTTATTTTCCTTATTCGTAGGCACAGGGGGTTTACCTACACGAAAAGGTTACGGAGATAACGTCTTGATTATAATTTATTACATATATTGATTACATAAGTAATTGATGTTATTACCTTTATAAGTAAACAATCCACGTGTTTGTCTGTGCGAGTAGAAAACTGCTCGACAAATACTGATGCGTAGAAAGATATTCTATAGTGGGACTATTCATTGTGTCATCATTGGTCCAGTGATAAGGGGCTCGTGGCTAAATGACCATAGTCGCATGGGTCGATCAAAGGTTAAGTCAGCATGCCGCGGTCCGGCGGGAGAGGAGTGCCGGTATTGCGGTGCGCCGCTCTCCCCACCTTCCGCGGCCTTGACGGGGTCGCCACCGTATGATGGCGGACGCGGTGGGGCTGTAGGGGAGGAGGAGTGTTGGTATTACGTTGGCCACTCTCCCTATCCTCTGCAGCCGAAAATTGGCGGGTGGCGGGGCCAATGACTTGACCCGTCGCGGGGGGACCAAGGGTGCCCAGACACGGGGTCGTCTGGCGCCCATGTGCTGGTTTGGTCTCTGGGGTGGTCACGGCGTGCTATGTGTTCTGGTGCGCCGGTAATGGGGAGTACTCCCCAGAGGAGGGTCCGGTAACGGACAGCCGCGGCGGGTTCACGGATGAGTGCTAACGCGTGCTCGTGTTCCCGCCGTAAGCGGCAGAGGAGGACACCGTGGAGTTTTAGTGGGTTAGAGTCCCACATAACTGCACTATCTCCCCGTGGTAGTGCAGTATGCATGAGCATTTCTTCACGATAAAAAAAAAAGCATGCCGCGGTCAATTCGTGGATCGGAAAGCGCTGTACGCCGTTGGTCCCGGCTGTCATTCGTGGATGTTTGTCAGTCATTCCCGGTCGACAGAAGCCTGAAGGTCTAGTCAACCAGTCTAAAGCTGTCTTTCCACCAGAGATGAGCGAGGATGCGTAGCGAGGGGTGTGTGTAAAACTAACCAATACCAACGCTAACTTTAGTTCAAGGTATAAAAATGAAGCGATGTTATTGGCTGGTTAAATTTTAAAGGATAATCGACTCGTTGCCATCACAGATATAGTGTCATCCTGATTTCCTGGGGGAGCGCATTCCATAGAGAGATAGACTGAACGAAGAAGGAAGAGTGAATGAAATCAGTGCAGTGAGTGGGACATTGGAGAAGTCGATTGTGTGCTGAATGTAGATTTCTATTGTGGTTGGCGCAAATGTACTGAAAATGGAAGCTAGATAACCAGGGGAAGAGGAAGAAATGAAAACAAGGTGGTCAGCACCATTGTTTATTTACATAACATCACGCTTGTAATCCTTGAACGGATAGGCAGTGGCAGTTACCTTTAGTACATCCATATTTCGATAGTTCATCTACTAATACACCGTTAAAAAATTTGGTAAATCCAACAGTGCTCATTGGATCATATAAAAAACCATAGATATAGATTATTATTACTTAGTTAATTTTTTATTAATTATAATTAAACTACTTTGAATAAAAGAACCATTTTTAATAGGGTTACTCCTATGGGTGAAACGAATCTTTAAAAAAAAAATGCTACAATGTTTTCAGGTTTCGCACTTAATTGACGGGAAAAATGTTAGCAATATTTTAATATTTTTTTCGTTTCTGGTGCATTAAACTGTCTGGCACACAATTTTATAACGGGAAGCCCAGTTATCTTGTTGGGTTCAACTACAGCAAATTTTATCTCGTAGTCATTGACGTTAAATCAATGTTTATTTAGATATTGTAATCAGGGAATTACCTGTTAACTAGGGTACTGTCGGTCCCGGCTTACCAAATATATGTAGGTCGTGAGTTCGAATCCAGACAAGGACTTTACTTTGTTTATTTAATTTCATCTTCACTGCTCTCAAAACGGGGACGGAATATGTCGTGAGGAAAGCATCGCTTTCCATCAGGCGAGATTGAGGTTAAAGGCTCTTACAAACAGGCGCGACACGCGACATAATTGCGCGCGACACAAAGGCACCGCTCGTTGCGCGACTTGCGGTGCCTTTGTGTCGCGTGTCGTGTCGCGCCTGTTTGAAGGAGCCTTAATTTGAGGAGGTTGGGGTACCCATCAGGCAATAATTAATAACCTACGTTACTTAGTTCAGAACCCACAACCAAATGTTTAGTAAGCAAGAACTTAAACCATTCACCATCTTAATTGCATTTCGGAATGATAAACAATTAATTTGATTTATTTTTCTATTAATCAACAATAAAACGTGTTTAACTAGACAGGTACTTTTAATTGGATAACTTTATTTAATGGGATTGTACAGGAAATTCTGATGTTGTAAAATTCATTTGAAATGTTTCCAAAAGTTTGTCTATTACCCATACAGTTCCTTTACATTTTATTTAGTTATTTAAAATCTTTATTAACATTAACTTATAAAATGTCTGCGAAACTGCAAAGATCTAATAATAATATCTTTTTCATTTCTCATACTCGGAAAAGCGGGTGGATAAGTTGCTTCCCGCCTTTGGGCGGGAAAGACTCATAGAAATTGCTTCCCTCTCTAGGGCGGAAATTAATTTAAAAAATAGAACTGAATTTGGGTAGACAGCTACGAATAAAAGACTAACTCTGTAAGCTATACCGAAATAAAAAAACTTGGTTTTGTAGACTAATTCATTTGACTTGACTACTATTTGATTAAAAATGATTTAAGCGAATGCAGTAATCGAAAATCTTTTGCCAGAAATTTCAAAAGACAGATACCTACTTAAATACGTACAATGATTTTATGAAGTGGCGAGCAGACAAGAACATATAAATATTTTAGAAAAACTACTATTGATTAATTTCCTTAAATTTGAAATGAAAAGTAGAGTGTTTAACCCGGGTGAAAGTCATCAATTCTTACTTGGGACTATAGCCGCCCTCGCTGCACTCGGGCGTCTTAATACCTCGTAGTATGGGAGGAAATTGATTCCTTTCGACCCTTGTGTAACAATCTATTATTCCCGTTTCTTAATTGAGAGTGAGCACCCGGTCGGTTTCCAAGCGAGACCAATCAATACGGTTGGCGGGTCGCTCAGAGGATTATCCTGATTAGACAAAGGATATATATTTTTACGTTTCACGCTTACTTGAACTAATCCCGTTGTCGTTTCCGGCGAGAATAGTGAGAGATTATTGTGTGAACGTTACATAAAAGAGGTAGATAAAATGTGAGTTAGTTTATACTGTATTTGGTGCTCTAGGATTACTTTATTTCAACTCAACTGCTTGAAAAAAAAAAAAAGAAAACCGATTTATCTTGCACAAAGAAAACGCACATAACAAATAAAAACCGGTCAAGTGCTAGCGGGTCTCGCGCACCGGGGTTCAGTACAAAGGAAAGGAAAGAAGGAAAAGAAGGAAAAGAAGGAAAGGAAGGAAAGAAAAGAAACCCTTGCATTCTCACTATCACATACAGATTTACCGTTTCATAGAATAAATATATGAATTTGAATGCTACAATAGAGTATAACAAAATATGTAATGGTGAGACATAGGGGAGAGGGGGGCATAACGGGGACGCGAGGCACGACGGGGCCACCCATACTTACAAAAAACCATACGCTCTAGATGTGTTTTGTTTTGGCTATTAGGTAGCCATTTTGTATCTCTCTTTAGTCTGACAGTGACCGGCGACTAAACTGTACGCGTTTGATTTTTAAAACAAAGAACGATTTTCAACGTAATTTTATGTAATTTTAAGTGACTACGAATACGCATATAAAAAGGTATTTGTTAATGTCGCTACTATCATGGATTTATTTTGTTTTTGCAGATAAATTACTTATTGATATGTTTTGAACAAAAATTCTCTAACCGTCACTCATTTTATTTGGTTTGTTATTTTAAATAATGTGAGAATTGGGGCATAACGGGGACATGGCTACGGGGTACGATGGGGTACCCCGTTATGCCGCGCAATCGTTGTCCAATTAACTGAAGGATCGTTCTTATTCATTTCTTAATAGAAAATATTTTGTTTTAGCTATAAAAATGGTACGGACGTATAAGGAGAAAAGTTCGAGGTTTAGTTGGTCCATGGAAAACATGAAACAGGCAATTGATGCAGTCTTAAGGAAAACTGTCTTCGGAAGGTTGGGTGGCTTGCCAACTATGTGGACGGTGGGCTCATACAGCTTGTGTTGGTGTAGACGACTACAATACAGAAGAAATCCACATCTGCTTGTACTGTGACGCAAAACAAATACGTACCCCATACTGCCCCTACCCTGGGGCACGATGGGGTTTTCATTATAGTTTCAAAAAATAAAAATTATAACGTCATTTGATTATTTACATCACCAAATTCTATGCCAAATGATAGTTGAATAAGTAACTAAAGTGTTGTGATTAGTTTTAATTAATAAATACATTGCGTTGATTATTTTACTGTGTATTTTCCTTAACGTCCCCATTATGCCCCCCTCTCCCCTACAGACTTGGGGATATTAAATTGATTTATACATAACCTCAAAATGGACCACCAAAAATATTTTTTTTACTGATTATTGATTATATTGCACTTATAGAGTTTTTCTTCTTCACTAAAGTGATTAACTCTTTTAATTATTTTTGGCTCGATCTAATCCTATTATATCGATCTGCGTTTATTGTATGGCAACACTGACGTAATACGTTTTATTGGCTCTATTTTATGCGTTTTGTTTTGCGTTAGTGCGTTTTGTTTCCGTAATGGGGCTGCACCCTGAAATCAAAGTGACGATCCCTTAACTTGCAATTTTTTTTTATTTCGGCTAAAGGCTATGTTATTAAGTTTAGCGCAGACAAACCGACCTTGTCGCTTTCAAACGCGCAAGTGACACGCAATCATAGGGTGATAAAGAAATTACAAGGTCGGCTATACATCTGTATCGTTATAAAATAGCCACGATAACACTAACCTGTGACATTGGTATCGGAAATAAATGCGTTTTGAGCTTTCCATAACTTTCAGGTTGTTTTGAGATATTGGGTTTTTTAAATCATTATTGAAGGTTGTTTCTTTACCCGCTATCTCCATTCCTGCATGAATAGTGTCCATCAAAAGTTGTTTATTATTTTTAATATAGGGATTTTTTTTTATCTGCTTGCCTAATGGCCTTAAGAGATAAAAAAAAACGAAGAAGAGAGCAGATCACGAGCTAAACAATGGTTCTGCTCGTGATCTGAAGACCAATTCCCGTAATTAAAAACATAAAAAAATCTAGACGCAATCTCATTTCAGTGACAATCAATGTAGAAAAGTTGTCAAAAATGTAGGGATTTTACAGGTATTTTTGGGTTGTTCTTTATACTAAATTTTGTAATGATAATTTAAAATATATTGATTTTCCAATTGAATTGAGTGCGTGTTGTGACTATGTTTGTAATAATTTGGACCACAGAACTATTATTGACAAAATGTACAATGATATTGTTAATATTTTATGCCAAGCAGCTTCTGAAAGTTGCGGAATTAACGTTGTGCGAAATAGGAGGCCAGTAATGGGGTGGAATAAGCACGTGAGCGATGCTCACAGGCAGGCCAGGCTAAAGTTTGAGCAGTGGGTGTCTTATGGAAGACCGCACGAAGGTCGTGTTTGGAGTGAAATGCAAACAAGTCGTAAAATTTTTAAGTCGCGCTTACGATGGTGCCAGGACAATAGTGACCAAATTAAAATGGACATGTTGGCGTCGCATCATTCTAGGGGCGACTTTCGCAGTTTTTGGAAATCTACCGATAAACTCAATAGTAGGCCGGGCCTGCCGGTGAGTGTCGGCGGTGCTACTGATGTCACGGGGATTGCCGAGCTACACTCAGCGGCACGGAATGTGGCCCAAACGCGCTATGTGGTTTATTATCCAAATGAAATACGAAACAGGGTTTTTTGTTTTTGTAAAACTTAAATGTTTAATCGAATCTTAAATGCGAATCATTAATTAACAAAAAAGTGAGTTAACTTTATTAAAAAATTACAAAATTACAAAAAAGACATTAAGCTCTAAGTTTAAAAAAAATGTTTTACAATGAAATTTACAAAATAAAGCTATGGTACTTAAAATGAATAGCGGGTATTTCCACCTCTGGCCCTGATGACCGCCTGCATGTGATCAGGCATGCTGTGGATTATGTTTTTAATGTCCACATGGGGTATTTCTTCCCAGGCGGCCACCAAAGCGGTTTTCAATTGACTGATAGTCTCTGGAGGGTTGGTACTGGCTCGGATGCGTCTTTTAAGCATATCCCAGACATGTTCTATGGGATTCATGTCTGGGCTTCGTGCCGGCCACTCCAATTTGGTAATTCTCACCTCCGACAGGAATCATCCACGCAACGTGCTGTGTGAGGTTGGGCATTATCTTGCATTAAGATGAAATCTTCGCTACCGATGAATCCCATGAATGGTAAAACGTGTTCCTGAAGGATCTCTTCAATGTATCGCACTGTCGTTAGACGATCTGCAACTACTGCCAATGATGTGCGTGCGTCGGAACAGATCCCTCCCCAAACCATAACTGATCCATCATGGAAACTGACGGTTTGCCTGGTGTTTATTGGGAGAAACCGCTCACCATGCCTTCTCCATACACGTTCGCGGCCATCTGGAGCTCTTAAGGCCACTCTGCATTCGTCAGTCCACAGAACTTTACTCCACTGCTCGTGAATCCAATTTGCGTATTCGCGAGCAAACTGAAGTCTAGCTACACGATGGTGCCGGAGCAGTTCTGGACCTCGAGCTGGTCTTCGAGCACGCAGATCCCGTTCCTCCATTCTCCTTCTTATTGTCTGCTCACTTACATTGACCCCTCTTGCCGTTTGTAGCCGCTGCCGTATTTCGACCGCAGTAAGGAACCGATTTCTCAAAATTGCGAGAGCGATAAATCGGTCATCTCGCGCTGATGTACACCTAATACCGCCACTATCTGGTCTCCTTGTGTAAAGGCCGGTCTGGTCGTACCTTGTTAAGGCGTACCTGAGAGTTGTACGCGGTACATTTAAAGTTTCAGCAATCTCTCGCTGTGTTTGCCCCTGACTCCGAAGCAACACAGCTTGAGCAACTTGAGCTGAAGTTAGAGGCATTGTGTTCCAATTCTGGAAGCATAAATTACTACAGATTAATAAACAATAAAGATTAAATGCACGACCATTTGAATATCGAGTTTTAACTCACCCGTGTCTTGTGCGTTCCAGTAACGATTTAACGTTAAGTGTCACAGAAATTAAACAAACGATTTTTTTTTGTACTTTCCCTCTTAAATTAACAAAAAACAAATGTCCTGACAAACTGTCACTCGAAATTCTTATACGCGATGTCAAAATCGCCTGTTATCGGTTTGTTTAAGTTTGGGCCACATTCCGTGCCGCTGAGTGTATTTAGGCAGCACTTTGCTGTGTCGTCACCGTTGGGACCGTCACAGTTTACAGGCAGTGCTGGTTGTGATGGTCAGGAGTACAGTGTCCGGTTTACGGCAAAGGAGGTAAGACATGTCATTATGTCTATGTCGAGGGGCAAGTCTCCAGGCCACGATGATTTAAGTATTGAACACCTTAAGCATGCTGGTCATCATCTGTCCAGAGTCTTAGCGATGTTTTACTCCTTGTGTTTAGGGCATTCGTATCTGCCTGAGCGGATGATGAAAACTGTGGTGGTGCCAATTATTAAGAATAAAACTGGTGATGTCAGCGATAAAAGCAACTACAGGCCCATTTCATTGGCCACTGTTATTTCGAAAGTGCTTGACAGTTTGCTTAACACTCAGCTGGATAAATACTTGAATCTTCATGATAACCAGTTTGGTTTCAAAGCTGGTCACTCTACAGAAACAGCTATATTGTGTTTAAAGCAGACTGTCAAGTACTACACTGATAGAAGTACACCTGTCTTTGCTTGCTTCCTCGACTTGTCGAAGGCATTTGACTTGGTTTGTTATGATCTGCTGTGGCAAAAGCTGCAGCAAGCGTCAGTGCCAGACGAACTGATTCGGGTATTCCAATACTGGTACAACAATCAGGTCAATGTTGTTCGATGGTCGGGGGCTTACTCGACTCCATACAGGTTGGAGTGCGGAGTGAGGCAAGGGGGGCTGACCTCACCGAAGCTCTTCAATCTGTATGTTAATGCACTGATAGAGAGGCTCAGCAGCACGCATGTCGGTTGCCATATTGGAGGTGTGTGCCTTAACAATATCAGTTACGCAGACGACATGGTGTTGCTGAGCGCCTCTGTCTGTGGTGTGTCGAGACTGATTCGCATCTGTGAGAAGTATGCTGAGGAACATGGGTTATTGTACAATGCGAAAAAGAGCGAGTGCATGGTCTTTCGGGCCAAGAGGTGTCCAGATTACGTGCCGGCAATTAAGCTTAACGGATGCCCACTCAATAGAGTGAATACTTTTAAATATCTGGGACACTTATTAACCTCTGACCAGAAAGACGATGCAGACATTGAAAGGGAACGTAGGGCGCTGTCTGTTTGTGCTAATATGATAGCCCGCAGATTTGCTCGGTGTTCGAGGGGCGTCAAAATAGCCCTATTTAGGGCATTTTGTACGTCCTTTTACACCGGCAGTCTGTGGATGGATTACACGCGGAAGCAGTACGGCGCACTACGTGTCCAATACAATAACGCGTTCAGGGTACTTCTGGGGCTGCCTCGCTTCTGTAGCGCATCGGGGATGTTTGCCGAGGCGCATGTGGATTGTTTCTACACAGTCATGCGCAAGCGGTGCACATCCCTGGTGCGCAGGGTGCGGGCCAGCCGCAACAGTATCCTGAAGACTTTTGCTGAACGCTTCGACTGTCAGTACATGAACCACTGTTGCATGGTTCATGTACTGACTAATGTTAAGATATTGTTTTAATTTGATTTACTTTTATAATAATTTTAATTTGTGTTTTTATTTAATTTGATTTTAATTATATTTAATTTTAATTTGTGTTTTTAATTTGATTTAATTTTATATAATAATTTTAATTTTAATTTTTTTTTTTTTTTTTTTTTTTTATTTTATTATAATTTTTTTTTTTAATCTAATTTTAATTGTGATGTTGATTTTAATTGTGTTTTGTTTTTAATTGTACTATGATCCTATGTTGATTGATATAAAATAAATAATAATAATAATAATAAAAAATAATAATTAAAATTAAGAGAATTGAGAATTTCCCCTCTGCTCTCATCCTGTCATCTGCACGCGTAGAAAACCACCATAGAAGCGGGTTTTGTCTATGAAAAAATAGACAAAAAACGGATTGTAATTTTAATGTAATGTAATAATGATAAATAATGTAATTTTAATGTAATGTAATTATCGTAATGTTTGGATTGTGTTGTAATTTTTTCTATTCTATATGTCAGTTTGTCTATTCTTCCGTTGACAAAACCCGTTACACATAATCAAGAATTAACATTTTTTCTTTGAAGAGTTAGTGATTATAGAGGACCTAGTCTTTGACAGGAAATTCATCACTGGGCTGTTCTATTTGTAATATCTATCGATATTTTTCAATAGTTCATGCTCGTCTCTAACTACCATTACAACCCTTGGTGCGCAATGTGGAATACTATATGGTAATAATATACCATGGGGTATAAAAAACCTTCGTCACCTATTTTCCCTAAACTCTCGAACAAGCCCCCTTTTCGAGGATGACTACGACTAACATATATCTGTATCTTGGTAATACATTGTATATTGTATTTGCATTGTATGTTGTATTGTAATCTTATGTTTTGAAATTTTTCTTCATTTGCGTCTTTTTTTACATTGTTCTCACATATAGAAGCAACAATAATAATGTACCCACGATTTTGTGATATCTTGATTTAAAAGTGTCCATGGAGTTTCTTGCCCGTTCTTCTCCATAGTGATCTACGTTTTGGAATGGGCAACTAGCTTCAACATTCTGACTAACTGACAGACTATTTAAATTTTGACAATTCAAAAGTACCTGTACAAGGTTTAATTGAAATAAATGCGTTGAGTTTGAGATTTGAGTTGAGTTTGAGTTTATACAAATGAAAAAATGAATAAAACTATGTTTAAAAGAAAATTTTGAGTTTTAGACCCAGTTTGGCAACTGCACCCGTTGCCCCCCGTGTATCAGCGCCAGTGTCTATGCAAGCGACATATAGGTAATGATACTCAGTTAGCTTTATTATTCAAGCTTGAACTGTGAACCACGAATCAAAGATCCTTTTCACAGTGAATGTCCATGTCGTTTTATTGCATAAAATGGTGAATGGACGGCGTTGTGCTGTGTGGTCCCCAGCAGAGAACACGATCTATGATAACTTGTCTGTCTCGCAAATCAATACTTGTAAGTTTAAGGGCCTGTGCACAACACGTTTTTTAAACGCGCCGTTGACGCGCGTTTCAGAAACGTGCGTCGACGGCGCGCTTTTATCCTACAGAAGGTCTACAGGCTGCGTCTGACTCGCGTGCGTATCGCGTCTGTATCGCTAGAAACGCGCGTCGCCGGCGCGTTTAAAAAACGTGGTGTGCACAGGCCCTAAGTGTGTCTGCTGTGGTTTATTATCGCTATGGATAGATGTTGACTTTATGCCATACTAGCTGCGGCCCGCGGTATCACCCGCATAAGTCTCGATATCGTGAAAATATCGGGATAAAAGTAATCTATGTCCTAATTCTGGTCATGGTCTACCTATGTACCGAATTTCATGCAAATCCGTTCAGTCGTTTTAACGTGATAGCGTAACAAACAAACAGACAGGTCAAACTGAAATCTTTTCTCTTTACAATACCTATTATTAGAGTAACTTTTGAAGGCGGCTTCATTCGCCTGGAGGTCGGAAATTATCCTATGGGAATGTCCTACCGTGATGAATTATTCCAATCTGTCACCCTGCTTTGTCCCCTTAGACAGGACAGGGACAGATCGGAAAAAAAAAGTTAGATCTGTCCCCCTGTTGGCAACGAGGGGACATGACAGTTCGATCTTTATTCATTCCTATCTTTAACTTTTTATTCCTGTTCGTCCCCCATTGAATTTAATATTATATTAATTCTTAAAAGTTATGCGACACATTATAAGCAACATTACAATAAATAAAGGATTAGTGGTTTTGGTTTATAATCATCTGTATTTAAATAAATTACTAATATTTTTTGTTTTTTTTTATCAATCAGCCACAGTTCCATAAATCACAGTAGAAGTAATGAATTACTAAAGTCATGTAAGAGTTATCATATTTGATAACTTTTACATGACTTTTAAAACTATTAAGTATATTAAATTCTGCTGCTACCACCAGGGGCGGTACCTTCATAGAAGCCGAAAAGCCCTAATAAAATCATAATTCACAACAACAAACTTACTTAAACCTATCAATAAATAAATATATTAAAAAAATACCTGTTACGAGCCCAACCTGCAAGCTCAACACATCGTACCGATAAAGGGATATCAAGATACCGATCGCATTACGACACCGCGCTTCCCACGTCAACGACTATTGTTTTTCTTTACCTAACTTCGGTGGGAACGGACACTCATATCAACCTAGTTATTAAGAAATCAATTTTATAATTTTAATGTGTAATTGTGAGTTTTTCAAATATATTTCCTAACCAAAAAGGACTTATTCATTGGAGAGTTTCCCGACACATGCCCCACACATATCTGGCGCAGTCGGTAGCTCGTCACAGACTTATGGTGTGGTGATGTGAAATACCTAAAAATCAGGAAAACGTCGCATCAACCGTCTAGACGAAGAACCTATTGGAGGCCTGTCGAGGAAGCTGTTGCTACGGAGATTAGGACATCCAAAAATCGATGAAACAACGCTCGCAAGCAATGCTACTCATGTAAGTACACAAGTCCTATTATTGGTTGCTATATTTTTAACGCAAGGTACTATAATTTTCCAAAATTTTTCACCCACGTAGTAATAGGGACCTTAGTCTTAGTAGGCGCAATCAACTCCGCATCGCGCGAAGTGACGCCTTTCGTAATTTAGAAGATATAACAGAAAGTTTAGAAACCATGACGGAATCGAATAGTAGTTCTACATTCGACATGAATCAGATAGATTTATCAGATAAGATTTATAAATCACTTAGACTGGTTCCGGAATTTGACGGAAATCCTAATGTTTTAACTAGATTTTTGAACTTGTGCGATCAGTTAGTGCTCACTTATATCAGTCCAGAACCAGGACGTCAGCTTTCGAACTTATCTTTGATTAATGGGATTTTAAACAAGATTACTGGTAACGCTGCACGTACTTTGGCAACTAACGGAATTCCAAGTGACTGGAATGGTATAAGATCAACCTTAATTAATACATTTTCAGATCACAGAGATGAATCGTCGCTGTATACTGATCTTTCTATCTTAGTTCAGGGAACCGATACGATACAATTATTTTACGAAAAAGTTCAACACTTATTATGTACAATTATGACGTACATCGAATTACACGAATCTATAAAAACTACCATAGAATCCAAACGAACTCTTTATAAAAAACTAGCTTTACAGAGTTTTTTGAAAGGTTTAGAAGAACCACTGGGTTCTAGGATAAGATGTATGAGACCTTCAACCCTTGAAAGCGCTCTTGAATACGCTCAGGACGAATTAAATATACTATATCTACAGAAAAGAAATAAAATTGTACGAGCAAAAGAAAAACTCCAAAATTTTGAGCAGGCTAATCCATCTACTTCTTGGTCACACCCTAATTTTCGTCCGGTTAGGCCAGAAAATCAAAATTCAACATTTCAAACATACTCGAGACCTCAAATCCAGCCTTTGGTATTTCAAAATCCACCACAATATCATACACGACAAGATCCTTTCAGACAACCCTATCCCGCCTATCCGAGACCTACAAAGACTCAACACATGTTTAGAGCACCCCCTACCAACATGTCAACTGGATTTCGAATCCCACTACGCCAAGCACCTCAGAATAATTATCCAAAACCTATGAGTGGCATTAGTCACCCCGTCGCGCGTACTCTACCACCCACGAATTACAATGACAGACGCAGTTTGGCGCCGATTAATATTCCACCGGTTAAGGCCAGGATCTTCGAGCGTAGTAGGCATTTAGCGTTACCTCTGTCCTCGCGTGGCAAATGCCGCGAAAGCGCAGTTCGAATGAACTCGCTGACCCCTGTCACGGTTATTTTTATAAGTAATAGTATTGTGAATCGGCCCTATTCTTGAAATATAGGGCTGCTCGTCTACAGTATTTTAATTTCATCATCCTACTTTAGTTTCTTTCTAGTTTTGTGATTGTAAATATTATATTTTTAACCGACTTCAAAAAAGGCGGAGGTTCTCAATTCGGATATTTCTATTTTTTTTATGTATGTTAGGGCATAACTCCATCGTAAATAGACAGATTTGCAATTTTTTTTTGAAGTGAAAACTGAAAACTTCTTTAGCATCGTTGTGTTGTGATTTGAAAATCTTATGAAACGAAAAAGCAACAGTAATAAAAAGAGACATGAGATTTAACGTGGGAGAAAATGAGATAGGAAGCATTATACAGTGTTTTTGTTTTTTATTATTACAAATGACATCACATTTAATCCTATGCTACTAATTTGTGGTGATGATGATGATGAGGATGATGGTGATGGCGATGGCGATGGTGATGGCGATGATGGTGATGGTGATGGCGATGGTGATGGTGATGGCGATGGCGATGATGATGATGCGATGGTGATGGTGATGGCGATGGTGATGGCGATGTTGATGATGGTGATGGTGATGGCGATGGTGGTGGCGATGGTGATGGCGATGATGATGATGGTGATGGTGATGGCGATGGTGATGGCGATGTTGATGATGGTGATGGCGATGGTGATGGTGATGGCGATGGTGATGGTGATGGTGAAGGATGGATGGATGGATGGATGGATGGATGGATGGATGGATGGATGGATGGATGGATGGATGGATGGATGGATGGATGGATGGATGGATGTTCTTTAGCATCGTTGTGATTTGAAAGTTTATGAAACGAAAAAGCGACAGTAAAAAGAGATGTAAATTCATAAGATTTAACGTGGGAGAAAATGAGATAGGAAGCATTATACAGTGTTTTTGAAGGTTTCATTTCTACCACGTGTGAATTGCACACATGCTGTTTTTTTATTTTTGTAAAGATCTGATGATGACTTTCAGAGACAAACAACGGAACTCTTCAATAAATGCCAGCAAATCAACCGCGATTGCTGCTATAGCATATGTAATCGCAATCACACAACATAACATCACGCCTGTACCCTTTAAAGGGTAAAGCAGATGTGTTCAATAGCCTTGTTACTGATATTCAAATAGCAAGTAGTGATATATGAATGTGTTTGGGGTAGGTAAGTACAACTAAAAAGTGAAAAATAAAAACTTTTTTACAAAAAAAAAACCGACTGCCAAAAAAAAAAACACAACAAAGTGAAAAATAACTTTAGTTTCGAAAGTCGGTGTCAAAAAATGAAAATTTATATTCTTCACGTTGTAGTGTTTTTTTTTTGAGTCGGTTGTTTTTTTGTAAAACAGTTTTTTTGGTTGCTTGAATTCGTCAATAAGTTTTTTTAATTAAATCTACTAATCAAAAACACCACAATACGTATTTTTATTGAACTCTTCCTATTTCATTCACAACGAATTTCATATTTTTAAATAAAAAAACAGCAAGTGTGCAATTCACACGTGGTAGAAGTGAAACCTTCAAAAACACTATATAATGCTTCCTATCTCATTTTCTCCCACGTTAAATCTTATGAATTTACATGGTCTCTTTTTACTGTCGCTTTTTCGTTTCATAAACTTTCAAATCACAACGATGCTAAACAACATCCATCCATCGATCCATCCATCCATCCATCCATCCATCCATCACCATCACCATCGCCATCGCCATCGCCATCACCATCACCATCGCCATCACCATCGCCATCACCATCACCATCATCATCATCATCATCGCCATCGCCATCACCATCGCCATAACCATCGCCATCACCATCACCATCATCGCCATCGCGATCACCATCGCCATAACCTTCGCCATCGCCATCACCATCATCATCATCGCCATCACCATCGCTATCGCCACCACCATCGCCATCACCATCACCATCGCCATCGCCATCACCATCGCCATCGCCATCACCATCGCCATCACCATCGCCATCATCATCGCCATCACCATCACCATCACCATCACCATCGCCATCGCCAACACCATCACCATCATCATCACAAATTAGTAGCATAGGATTAAATGTGATGTCATTTGTAATAATAAAAAACAAAAACACTGTATAATTCTTCCTATCTCATTTTCTCCCACGTTAAATCTTATGTCTCTTTTTACTGTAGCTTTTTCTACTGTAGCTTTTTCGTTTCATAAAATTTTCAAATCACAATAATGCTAAAGAAGTTTTCACTTCAAAAAAATATAATATTTTACCTATACAATCACAAAACTAGAAACACAAACTCAAAAAACTCAAATTTTGCAATTGAATATAAACCTTATTCCGTTGTAGTAAAGTTGAAAATCTATTACAGATATTACGATAATTGTAAATTTATAGTACCGACCTGCTACTGCTAGTACTGTGACGAAAGCAAGAGAACCTATACAACTACAATATTATTCTGTCGCGTCGTCTTATAAGTGGGTAGTTATAAATACGTAGAAAAATAATAATCAAACTTACCTTATTTTTTTTTTTAAGCTTTGCAGTTCAATGCAGAACGTTTTTTTTTTCTTTCTTCTGTTTTTATTCCCCATAATTTAATCTTAATTATCACTATATATTACAACTATATTATAACAAACTAATATTTAGTTTAATTATTAATACTAGAACCTAAACAATATTTACAGACTGATTTTTGAAACTAATACACAAACACGGAAATTAACTAACAATATTATAACGTATATTTCGATCGATTAGCGGGAACGCGGCGAGCTAGCAAAAGCGACACAGGTCCTACCTCGGTAACGCCCGGCGGGCTACTGAAGTGAAGCGCGCAGGCCGCCTTTTTAGATTATATCTTGTTAAGAAAATAAAAATCAGTTTTGAGAAAAATTAACCGTAGAATGTTCTACTATACATCATTGCCTATTTTTTCATATATTTTTTGCGAGTAAAAGTTAAGTCTACTTCAAATACGACTTGAAAAACGATTAAAAACTTCGCTGATTTCGATTTGTTTGCGATTTTTTATGATCGAGTGAAGTTGTAAATATCGTGTTTTGAACCATAGAATAATCAAGAATGTTAGTTAAACTATGCCATATATTTTTTTCAGATTAAAACAAAGAATATTTGATTGTTTAATGTTGAATCAAAAATAGGTCGATTCCGAGATTTCCGAGAGTCCTGGCCTTAAAGAGGCAAACTTCAACGAATCTTTTAACGATAATTATTGTTACTATGATTGCAATATCCAAACCACTGATGTTACTGAT
Source organism: Luperina testacea (assembly GCA_927399505.1). NCBI lineage: Eukaryota > Metazoa > Arthropoda > Insecta > Lepidoptera > Noctuidae > Luperina > Luperina testacea. The sequence goes on along the minus strand of OV656777.1, from coordinate 3,812,584 downwards.
ACAAATATAAATTACCCTAACGATTTTTTGACCGACCTTGTCGTTGATAATCAAACTTTTGATGTCCAAAACCATCAGAGTACAAATTTTCACCCAACTTTAGAGAAAAACTGCCCCCGAACAGAACTAAATTTGCATAGCAAACGCCATTTACCTTATATTCAAATAAATGATCCACCAATAAAACTTTTAATCGACACCGGAGCAAATGAGTCCTTTATAAGCCCGGAAGCTTACGAAAAATTTTACCCGCATGTCCAACTTAACTATGAACCTTTTTTGGTTACAAATACCCACGTGACTACCCAAAATTATTACTCGTTAATTGTGCCCTGTTTCGATGAAGTTAAAGATAAAATACCGATAAAATTATACCTATATAAATTTCATAATTTCTTTGATGGGCTGATAGGTTGCGAACAATTAAAAAAATGGAACGCAAAAATCGACCTTGCTACGCTCACTTTAGAGACTAAATTCACTAAAATTCCTATAATTTTATATAATCCTGGATGTTTGAACTCATATCAAATTACTATACCTGCACAAACTACTCAATTAATCAAGGTGCCTACTAATATTGCGCAAGGAGACATTTACATTGAAGAACAATCAATTTCTGATTGCTACATCAGCGAATGCTTATCATCTGCTGAAAATAATCATACTAATGTACAAATTTCGAATCCGACGGATAAAGACATTGTTATTTCTATAACAAAACCCATCTTCGCTAATATTTATAACGAACAAACAATAGTAACTCGAGCATTAGACACGACCGTGAATACCAATGTGCGAACTCAGCAAGTCTTATCGCACTTGCGCATAGAACATTTAAACGAAGAAGAGACAGCTAATTTAATTAATCTTTGCAAAGAATATGCCGACGTATTTTATCTCGAAAATGAACCACTAACCTTTACTAACGAAATCAAACATCATATCAGAACCGTAGACGATAGGCCGGTATATAGTAAAAGCTACAGATACCCTTACGTACATAAGAAAGAAGTACAAAACCAAATAGAATCGATGCTACAACAAGGTATTATTCAACCATCTTCATCGCCATGGAACGCCCCAATATGGATAGTACCAAAAAAAAAGTGACGCGTCTGGCAAAGTTAAGTGGCGCTTAGTCATTGACTTTCGCCAACTCAATGCAAAAACGATTAATGATAAATATCCGATCCCGAACATTAATGATATTTTAGACAAATTAGGCAGATGTTTATACTTTTCGACATTAGATTTAAAATCTGGATTTCTACAAATTCAACTAAATCCGTCCGATATCCCGAAAACGGCATTTAGTGTAGAACAAGGTCATTTTGAATACGTTAGAATGCCCATGGGATTAAAAAATTCTCCGTCCACGTTTCAACGTGTGATGGACAATGTCCTCCGCGGATTACCAAATTGTACCACATACATGGACGATATTTTGGTATTTTCGACGTCCTTACAAGAACATATAGTTAATTTACGCGCCATATTTGAACGTCTTAGAAATTCAAATTTAAAAATTCAGATGGATAAGTCGGAATTTCTCAAACACGAAACGCCCTATCTTGGTCATATAATTACTACAGACGGTGTGAAACCAAACCCGGATAAAATATCAGCTGTTGTAAATTATCCGATTCCGAAAACCCCTAAGCAGATTAAAACATTCTTAGGTTTACTTGGTTACTACAGACGTTTTATACCGAATTTCGCACGTGTCACTAAACCCTTTACGTCATGTCTTAAAAAAGGCGCTAAAATTAATTTGACTCCAGAGTACCTGACCTGCTTTGAACACTGTAAAACTCTTCTTACAAATGACCCTATTCTAACATATCCAGATTTTAGCAAAGAATTTATTTTAACCACAGACGCCTCAAACGTGGCCTTGGGAGCAATTCTTTCGCAGGGATCTATCAGTTCTGACAAACCCATAGCCTACGCGTCTAGAACTTTAAACGATAGCGAAATTAATTACTCCACGATCGAGAAGGAGCTACTCGCAATAGTCTGGGCTACAAAATATTTCAGACCTTACCTTTTCGGCAGAGAATTTAAAATAATAACTGATCACAAACCCTTAATCTGGCTTATGAATCTTAAAGAACCAGGTTCACGCCTCACGAGATGGAGACTGAGGTTAGCAGAATATGATTTTACTATTGTTCATAAAAAAGGTAAAATCAATAATAATGCGGATGCTCTGTCACGTATTCAAATCAACCATAATGAAACTATGTCCTTGTTCGTTAATCAGTCTGAAACGACAAACTCTGATACATCTTCTACATTAACTGCTGAAGGTAATAGCCCAATACAATCATCATCCACTCTCACTGCTAGTCCGATACATTCGTCATCAACCCTCACGGCTCACTCACTTATTGATGGAGGATCAAATGACCCACAGCACCAAGAAGGTACAGCGTCCCCACATATTGAAACCATACACACGAGTTTGGAAAACCCTGTTCTGGAAATTCCAATATCGGACGAACCTTTAAATAAATATAAGAGGCAGTTAGTCATTAATATAATAAATGGTAGCCCTAAAAGTAGACCAACGACAACTCAACCTTTTCAGTCCTTTCAGAAAACTACTGTAGACATTAACGAACATAGCATTGAAAGAAGTCTTATTAACGTTATAAAGTCTCATGTCGATCCAAAACTCCGGACAGCGATTCTTGTAAACCCTATCGGAAAGATGTTGAGTATCATACCAATTTTAAAGCAAAATTTCGAAAATTCATCCATGAACTTAGTTTTAGTCAAACATGAAGTACTTAACGTTAATGATCAGTCAAACCAATTAGATGTAATAAAAAAATACCACGAAGGCAAGACCAATCACCGAGGAATCAACGAAACCTATCTTTCGCTGTCACAACGTTACTTTTGGCCGAAAATTAAAATAGATATTACTAAATTTATAAATGAATGCAATATATGCAGATGTGCGAAATATGATCGAAATCCAATACGCCCGCAGTTCAGAGTTGTACCTCCACCATCTCAACCGTTTGAATTAGCACACGCGGACGTTCTGACTATTGACCATGACAAGTACTTAACTATCATAGACGCATTCTCTAAATACGCTCAGGCGTATCTTTTACCCGATTGTACTGCACCCAATATATTAAAAGCCCTTTTAACTTATGGCACTCATCACGGTTTTCCTTTAAATATAACTACGGATCAAGGTACCGAATTTAAAAATCAAGTACTGTCAGAATTTCTCCGTTTGCACAAAATAGAACACCATATGACTAGTGCCTATGCACCAAACGAAAATGGCATCATAGAACGTTTCCACAGCACGCTTTTGGAACACTTACGATTATTTAAAATTCAGCATAAAAACGAACCCATTCGAAATCTTACACCATACGCGCTAATCGCCTATAATAGCTCTATCCACAGTTTAACCAAGTGTAGGCCATTTGATGTCATTTCTGGACATTTCGATCCTCGGAATCCTATCGATTTAAACATAACAGACCGTTATCTTCAAAGTTATATTCAAGAACATCGTAGTCGAATGGAAACGGTGTATAAAATTATTCATGATTCTGCATTAACCGATCGTATAGATATAATGACGCGGCGTAACGCTGATAGGGAACCCGTTTTAGACTGTGAACAAAATCAAATCATACATGTACGAAATCCAATGGCAAGTAGACAAAAATTGGCACCTCGGTTTATTCAAGATAAAGTAGTTAAGAACTTACCTGTACATATATACACTGCAAAAAGTCGTGGTCTGGTCGCAAAATCAAGGTTAAAAAGGCCACCCAAGAAATGATTCTTCATATCATTGTTACAGGTACGTATTTTGGCTGCCAGTTTTCCTAGCTGGTGCTCAAGACATACGTTTTGACAGCCTAGACAATGGACCCGGTATACTACCATTTAATCTCGGCGCTACCAAAATTATATCTCACTTCCACACATTCTTACAGGACATTGACCTTGAAGAAATTGAGTCACATGTTAACACTATCAAATCTCAACTCGCTGTCGCTACACATAAACTATCACATAGGGACAATGCTCTCTTCAATGTTCAGAATAAACATTTATACAAAAAGTTAAATAGAGTTTCGGTGCAGTTAGATACATTCAGGCCAACCAGAGTTAAGAGAGGCCTGATCAATCCAATAGGCACAATCATCAAAAGTATTTCTGGAAATTTAGACAATGATGATGCTCTGAAATTTGAAAATGCATTACGTATCTTAAATAAAAATGATCAAACTTTGTCACAATCATTTAATAAACATATTACTTTATATAAAGAAATGACGATTCAGCAAAACCAGGTAATACGCAATCTTTCGATTAATCAGAGAAAATTGGAAGAAGCTCTTTCTTATGTCATGAATATGACTAATAATGATAATGAGCGAATAATACATTACGCTCATCTTGTGCAACTTTTCGCGATTCTGACCGAAAATGTACAAGAACTACTGAGTGAAATTAATAGAATAGAAAATATATTAGCTTTTAGTCGAGATAAATCAGTTCATCATTCTATACTTTCTGTCAGAGATCTTAAAAATAGGATAAGCCAATTAAAACGTATCTATAGTTCTGACGAAATAATTGATTTAAATATTAGAAATTATTACGAGATTCTTAACTTAGCTTCATTTTTTACCGAGTCCACGGTTGTAGTAGTCATAAAGTTTCCTATTACATTTACTACTGGGTATCAGTTATATGAATTATGCCCCGTTCCAAATAAGAATAACGTAATTATAGTACCACCTGCACCTTATATAGCATCCAACTCTCAGGAATTTGTGTATATAGAGGCTGAATGCCCGAAGGTCAACTCCTGGCATCTATGCGAGCAGAAAATCGTCCATCAAATTATGTCAAAAACAGACTGTATTCAAAAACTCATACAATCTCAGGAGATAGATGTAACGTGCAGAACCACGCCTATCTCTCTGACCAAGGAAGCTCTGATTGAGCTAGACAGCTATCATTACATAATTGCTTTCCCCAACAGTACAAAAGTTAAACTATCCTGTGGCAAAGAACGATATCAAATGTTACAAGGAAGCTTTTTGGTCACCGTTCCTCAAGGTTGCAAGATAAAAACCCCAGAGATCAGTATAATCAATTTGGATAACAAATTAGTCGGGCAACCAGTAGAACTCATGGCTCTACCACACTATGAGATGTTAACAAAGACACGTAGTTTTCATTTGCAGACTACCGATCTAAGCAGTCTTCGCAAAATTCAGAACCAAATTACCATGCAGGACGAAATACAAGTTGAATCATTAGACGCGATTGGAATGTACCATACCACAATTCCATTTTATACACTCATACTATTCGGTGCAGGCACACTGAGCATCTTATATATCATTCGTCGCCGCCGTCGAGCTGCGAAAGTAAATATTACAACTCAAACAGCTAATACCGAGCTGACAGAAGATGAAAAAAGAGCCGCAACTTTTGGCGTCAAGATCACCAAATAGTCGCTCATTTGGCAGGGGAGGTGTTACGAGCCCAACCTGCAAGCTCAACACATCGTACCGATAAAGGGATATCAAGATACCGATCGCATTACGACACCGCGCTTCCCACGTCAACGACTATTGTTCTTCTTTACCTAACTTCGGTGGGAACGGACACTCATATCAACCTAGTTATTAAGAAATCAATTTTATAATTTTAATGTGTAATTGTGAGTTTTTCAAATATATTTCCTAACCAAAAAGGACTTATTCATTGGAGAGTTTCCCGACACATGCCCCACACATATCTTACCAATCAATGAACTCGAACACAAACATTAATAACTGAAAATCAGCCAATCCCTCAGTTGGCGTTTTTTTTATACGTTGAAAATCTGTGGGCTTGCCCTAATTTTGACCCCTAGGCACGCCACTGGCTACCACCACCATCACTCCACTCCACTGCTGGTACACAGGCGTCCTCTCAGTGAAAGGGAGTGGTCTGTAATCCACCACGCGGGCCCAGTGCGGGTTGCTAGATGTCACATGTCTTCGATTTTTTGGTTCTAGGACATGCCGGATTCCTCACGATGTTTTCCTCCAGCATTTTAAGAGCAGTGGTGATGAAATAATTTACACAACCCGCGTTTCGCCACTTATATTGAAGTCTGATGTCTAAGTGGCGAGCCGATTGACATCATAAAGAAAGAAAGAAAATACGTTTATTTGCGGCACACATGACGCATAAAAATAAAAAACACAAACAACAGAAAAACAAAAATAACAATTTGGGAGAAAGTATGCGTCACATCTACGCAAAACGGCCAACGCTCAGCATAATGCTAAGACCCTATACGAGACAGAGCCCCAGCACTGGTTTTCAGCGACAGCCGGTGATTGACGTGATGACGTCAGCCAGAGCAGCATACGATTAGATATAAATAAAAACAACAATCAAAATAAGAAATAAAACATACATTACAAAAAGGTGGTCAACCAACCAGGCACAAATAAAAACTACGGGCTAATATTGAGAAACTCCAGACAGAAAAACCCAAAAACATTCAAACTCAAACTCAAACTCAAAGCATTTATTTCAATTAAACCATTTACAGACACTTTTGAATTGTCAAGAAGTCGGTCAGTCAGAAAATATGAAGCTAGATGCCCATTCCAAAGCGTTTTTTCTCGATCTGGGAACCGAGCCCAAGACCTCGCTCAGCAGTAGCACTTGCAACTACTAAGCCAACGAGGCAATCAATGAGCCAATCATAATAACCTAGCCAAGACGAACCATATCATCGACAAGAGCCAGTTAACTATGAAAAGGTCGTAAAAACCCATTTATCTGAATGTCTTTGTGATCGCCAATAACAGACCTACTGATGTAGAAGTATTTTGTTTACGCTTCTGTCGTCTCTCTAAAAGGTTCCTTTGTGTAAGATACGATTGTTGGTAAAGGGAACTCGTCTTAACAGAAAATATTGTTTTGTCGTTTTCCTTCGGTTGGACTCTTCCACTCACTACTTTCTTATTTAAGGCTCCTTCAAACAGGCGCGACACGCGATAAAATCGCGCGCGACACAAAGGCACCGCATGTCGCACACCGAGCGGTGCCTTTGTGTCGCGCGCGATTATATCGCGTATTGCGCCTGTTTGTAGGAGCCTTTATGGCAATCATGGTAAAAGGTTTAGTTTATGGAAAAGGTGTTAGATTAGGTCGAGTTAAGGCACCCGCAGGCAGGCGCGATACGACAACGCAACGATGCGACGCGATTAGTAGGTAATGGCAAATTTTATGTACTTCTCAAAGGACATAATTTGAGAAAGAGGGAGCGGTGATGCTATAAAACCACGAAAACTAAAAAAACAGTGGCACTCCCGGAGTGCCGACGGAAGTGAAAACAAAACACAAACAGAATACTTTGCTATCGCTCACTGTTATATCGTATATGTATACATTAAAACCGAGTACATCCTGAGGACAGCCGAACACATCCCAAGCGGGTAATTTTTGAATCGTCTTATAAAGAAAACACACGCAGTGTCGGTTACGGTAACAGTGGCGCGAAATCAATGGTTTTTTCCCATCTCAAAAAATCCCCAAAAAAGTTTATCGTAATTAATGTCTGAACAGCTGCTCCGTCTAAAAGCAGAGAGTTTTTCAATAAAAATACCTATACATGTACTAAAATAAATTAAACTTTACTGTGTCCCTTCAATAAAACATTTCGCTCACAAAATAACTCAAAGCTAATATTGCCCAAAGATAAATGTAGTAGTTCTGAGTAGTGAATTCTCTTGTTTTGCAACCAAATAACTTTAAGGCCATTCTACTTAAATAATGTTGAAATAGAAATAGGTTTATTTTTTGTCGTTAAAAGGTTTTTGTTGTGTTCGTAATTTATCACATTGTTTCGACGAAAAGAAATAGATAATAACGTTTATGTTCGCTTATTTCGACACAGAACGCAAAGCACATTTAAAAGTGACAACAATGTTTTATCAACAATGTGTGAAGGGTAACTGACATAGCCCGAAGAATTGCCAAACTTAAGGGGGAAGCGCTAAGGTAGCCCGCGAAATTCAAATGTTCTTACGTTTTTTGCAATTTGCTGGTCAGTATTAAGTTGTACGTTGATTAATATATGAATCGCGGCCGTAAGAAATATGTGTTTACAGAATTATAATCATTATCTAAAGTCATCAACACAACTCTCTAAGACCACGTAAGTCCAAAGATTGATGATTTCATGAAACAGTTATTCTTCGGACTTACGTGGTCTTAGAGAGTTGTGTTGATGACTTTAATGATTATAATTCTGTAAACACATATTTCTTACGGCCGCGATTCATATATTAATCAACGTACAACTTAATACTGACCAGCAAATTCCAAAAAACCTAAAAAAAATTGAATTTCGCGGGCTACCCTGGCGCTTTCGCCTTAAGTGGCAGTGGGCAGGTCACATTGGCCGCAGAAAGATGGCCGATGTGGCCGGAAGTTCGAGGGAAACATGTCATTTTCCGGGCGCAATCTCTGACAGCATTAATAAGTAAGTACTATTTTTACAAGAACAACGCTCAGATAATATTGAACAAGTTCCTAAAACCTTCTCACGATTCAATTCATATTTATAAACCGGAAACTTATGATAAAAGGAATACAATAAATTCAGTTAGAAACTTTGACATGCTGAGCGCCTGAGAAAATTGATAATGCAAAAACGATGTAACCGCTAGTTGCTATAAATATTTTCGTAGGTGTTGAGTGGATAAAAAAGAGGTTACAAGCAAAGCTGGGCATTAACTCGTTAATCCGTTAATTAACGAAGTTAACATTTTGATTAACGGATTAACTTTTAAGTTAACTTTTAAAAATGTTAACGGACACGTTAACTTCCGTTAATACGCAGAAGTCCGTTAATCGTTAATCATCAATTAAAAAAAGAGTAAAATAAAATATTTTTCTAAAAAATAACACCGACTTCAAAGTGATCACTAAAAAGTAATAAAATAATTTGGTTTAAACACGTATGTATTATTGAAGTCTGACGATGTTGAGTCAAAAACACAATGTAGAAATATTTACATACGATCGGCCGACTTCAATAATACTTGTTTAAACCAAATTATTTTATTAGGTACTTTTTGGTGATCACTTTGAAGTCGGTTTTATTTTTAGAAAAAATATTTTTTTCTAACCTGTTAACTTCCAGAACCTAAACCAACAAGTTTTATAAGTTCACTAACGCATAAAAATGCAATTTTACACATACCTATTAACGGATTAACGATTAACGTTAACGTTGCGTTAATTCTTCTGAAATGTAACGCTTTAACGTTTAACGAAGCTAACTTTTTTTGTAGCGGATTAACGAAGTTAACTATTTAATTAACGGTGCCCAGCTATGGTTACAAGTAGGTATACTTGTAACCTCTTTTTTACGTAAGGTACGGTACCCCGTACCTTCATAGCATAGCATAATAGAGCTAGAGGGAGCCGGCTGTAATTTACTCAGTGCGGGTTGGTAGATGTCACATGTCTTCAAATTTTTTTGGTTCTCTAGGACATCCCTTTTTCTCTGTTTTGTTTTGGTTCTCTAGGACATTCCTTTTTCTCCGTTTTGTTTTGGTTCTCTAGGACGTTCCTCTTCCGTTTCCTGATGAAAGTCACGAAGTTTTCCTTCACCGTTTTGAAAGCAGTGGTGATGAAATCATTCACACAAAGTAAAGCGCCTGGCCGAGTTGGAAACCACGATCGGACTCCTAAGTCGGGGCCGTTGCTCCTTACCACTGGTAAGGAGCAGTATTTGCCAGATAGTCTAAAAGGTATACCTAATTATTTATTTAATCCAAGACCTACAATGCAACACCAACAACAACACACAACAACAATAACAACAACACAACAACAACATCAACAACACACCGCACACAACTTACATCGCGTTATTTACGTTGTTGAATTTTGCAAACGTTTGAAGGAATGGATTAGCTAATCCTTCAGATTAAGATTTAAAGTGCGTTATGCAATTTGGGTGCTTGACTTTTCCTTAAATCGCCAACCAGCAATGGACACTGACTTGCCTAGTGGTATAGAAAGTCCATTTATTTTACCCAAGCCGCAGACTCAGTCCGCGCGTGAATGCCTAAAAAAATACAATCCTCATCAAAATGGTAATCACTTTTGACACTATTTTATGAATTAAAAGCACATTTTAACATAAATTAAACATTATTCTTGTGCTAAGAGTATCAGTCACGTAATAAAATGTTTTCTTATGTAAGTTTTCCTAAGAAAATATACCTTTCATCAAAATTATTAAACAATACAGGGCTTTTGTTTTAGACTTAAAAGCGACTGTATGTAGGTAACTACTCCGCAGCTCACAGGTGAAATTCATACATAATTTATTTTAAGAGGCAGGCTTTCTTTGTGACACTAACTTGCTTTATTTACGTTGTTGAGCAGACAAAGGGATTTAGATTTTTATAAGGAGCCCGGCTGACATATTTACTGACGCGCCATTTTGATTTTGTTTTTAAATGGCTGCCACGCATGAAACCTTTATAGATCGAACAAATTGTCATTGAAATTGTTGAAAAATATTTATTTATTTATTTCTACTTACATATACCATTACAGGATATAACCCAATGCGGTAAATGCGCTTATCCTAACTTATACATAGGTACTAAAATCTATAACTTATTATAAATAATGCATTCCTTGTGAATTCACTCAGAGAGCAACAGAATAAATCAGTCCCTCTCGCTATGAGGTTGAGCGTGCGGAGTGCACGCGTCAGGGACGCCTCCCTTAAAAGGTTGGTCCGAGCACGCGGTTCCACTAGCAGTGGCGGCTGCCGTCGTCGCCACACGTACCTGTCCGGAACGCACAGACTCACCAGCCCTAAAATAACTGCATTATGCACCTTCCCTCTCAGGTTACTGAGACTAAAAATATATGAGGTGAGTGCAAGATCCCTCCTAACCCTTAGCTCATTGTATCCTACCATACCTAAAATAAATAAGGTTGGATACATTAACGGGTAAAAGGGATAGACTCCATAATAACGTTTATATAAATACCTTATAAACTTATTTTCTACCCTCTCCAGCATGAGACTATATTTAGCTTCATGCGGAGCCCAGATGACTGCATTACATTCTAACTGGCTCCTCACCAATGCATTATATAACGCTATAATAGCTTTCACATTCGTGAACCCTCTGACCGTACGAAGCATGAAACCTAAATTTCTATACGCTCTTTTACAGCTACGCATGATGTGATCACGAAAAGTCAAACCTGTGTTGAAGCCTACTCCCAAGTCTTTGACTTCTGTGACCCGTGCCATAGGCAACCCGTCAATATGATAGGTATGTGATATGGGACTGTGTGCGCGAGAAAAAGTGATGACCACACACTTCGAGCTATTAAACTGCAAGAGATTTTCTTTGCTCCAGCTCACTACCCTATCAATGTCCCTTTGTAGCCGGACACAGTCATCACCGCCTTTTACCGCGAGGGACAATTTGAGGTCGTCGGCAAACAAAAAAAAAAAAAAAATACAAAAATATTTATTTCAACTTAAACATTGTGTCATACATAAATTGAGACAGCCCCAGTAAGTTACAAAAGAACTTGTGTCGGAGCTGCCTCGCTCTTCCCATAAGTGGTAACTTAACAATGATGAGGCGTAAAAGGTTTTTAAAAAGAGAAAAAAAAAAAAGATAAAAGTAAAAATAACATAAAACATTAATTAAAACAACAAACAACAAACAATTAGCGTCTTGGACTACTCCTGGTAGGTCGTTTACCATCAGAAGGAAACCCAAAGGGCCAAGATTACTACCTTGGCTTACCCCGGACCTGGTGAAATATGGATCTGACACGTGTCCCGCATATTCCACGTATTGTTGCCTATCTCTCAAATAACTGGCAAAAAATTGGAGTGAGTGTGGGGTGAAACCAACTCCTGCTAACTTTTTAAGCAACATGTCAACAATACATGCTGTTTGTTATAAGTCAAAGAAAGAAAGAAAAAGTATTTATTGCGACTCGTACAGGAAGATCACAAACTAAACTAAATACAGCAACATAAAAAACCAAGCAACAACCAACCAACCAACCAACCAACAACCAACCAACCAACCAACCGACCATGACCAACCAACCAACCAACCATCGACCAACCAACCAACCATTCCTCAACCATTTATGACGGGGATCGGAACTGTTTCTCCTAAACACAGGTTATTTCGTAACCTATCTAGGAGAGCAGTACGCCCACCATTAACTAGATTAAGAAACTTTATGTTTGTGCTTTATATTTTATTACCTTAGCATTTCATCTAGTCCTAATGAGGGTTTTCGTGAAAATTTACGACACCAGTTGGCATCACTGTGACAAGAGGTCTTCCAATATAAAATATATGATGACGTTAATAATTCGATTCATTCATTCGTTCGTCATTCAGTCATGACTAAAGAAAATATAGGCTCTTTGACAGAAGCCTGGACCTGACGTATCAGTGCTGCCACCTAGCGAACGTCATTTCAGAAAACCCTCATTGAACAATAAATCTTATTATTATCTATCTATTATATTTATTAATGTTCCATTCGGTACGGAAGCGTATCGAACAGTTGTGAATAGCTATGCTTAAATGTTTTATGTGCCTCTTCAAACAGAATCACAGTAATGTTGTTTGGCGGTAGAAATTCTGGTGACAGTTTCAATGAGAGTCAATCCGTACGGATTTATCCTGATATGTTCGTTTTTTTTTGGTTTCCCATCCGGACTTTGTCCAGCATCGGCAGTGTCATGACTTTTCGTTATAAAGGATTTAGAAAATAAAAAAGTTTTGTGGGAATTTAAGGAAAATAAGAAATATTGAAAAGTAAATTGTCCTGATTTTTGCAAATGTCCGGCTTTTTCTCAGGACTCTATGAATATCGAAATGGTAATAACCCTATCCAAATTAAGTTCAATAATTAACTTGTACCTGCTGGCAATAGGCTTTGAAATAAATCAAACTCAAACTCAAAGCATTTATTTCAATTAAACCATTTACAGGCACTGTTGAATTGTCAAAATACGCAATCGACCGCGCGACCATACGGTTGCCAGACCAATACTTCCCCGTTACACCGCCGCCGCAGAGCATCATTTCAGTTGTGACAGCCGCTAGCCGGGTAGAACGCTGGTAGTAATAGTAATACCGGGAGCGAACTGACGCCCGCTCCCCGCGCAACCCGCCGGCATACCCCGGTGGCAATGCTAGCGGCTCTTTTGTTCGGCAAGCCTCAAATACCCGCCAAAATACCCGCCGGGTATGCCCGCCAAGCTTGTTGTCGTCATGCCCGCCGGCTGGGCCGCCCACATAGTGTGTAGAAGCTTTGATAAAAGCAACGTTCTTAGTAATTACCTAATTATTATTTCTTACTAATTCCAATTATATTTCGTTACACGTGTTCCATTTGACTTCGTAGTTCTATTTCTAAACAAAGGCAAGGAGTTTATTTACTTTTATTAGAAGTCGTTTATAAATAACAAGATTGCATAATATTTCTTTAATTTCTTTCTCTTTAGACTACACGTTTACGTTTAGCAACGCGTAGTTAGGTAATGCCTAATCTAAGCAGATCCATAAGCCACCACTCCTGTTTCACTAATCGTTTCTCAGTAGGCAGCTCGTAAGCTTCGAAATCTACATTTTGGATAGTTGCTTGTGGTTTTTTTATTTGAATCAGTTTGGGTGCTCGTCATAACGTATAACAGGGGTAACCAACAAATGGTTTTACAAGGTTAGTTACTCAACTGAATGCTCGCGCTCGGCGCATCCTGGACAGTCACACACAACACCTTATTTGACTGGCCAATTCTTCTCTTGCGGTGGTAGGGGCTAACGCTAGCCTGGTTTGCGACCACCCTCTCACTGGAGTCCGGCGGCGTCAAGCAGCCTGCTGTGTTTCATCGATGCGTGAGAGTTCCAGGGCCTTAGGCATCTTTTGGGCACGCTCGTTCCATCATAGATCTCGTCTATCGCTTCCCATCAGGCGTGATCAAGAGGGCCCATTCGCAAAAAAAAAAAATCTTCCTCTTAATTTGGATGATCACACAATTGCCATAAATTAATTTTTTTTATCGAAAAAAAAAATACACACTATTTCCTTTATTTGTAACCTTTATTAGGCTTTAATCCCTAAGAAATGCTGGTATCCATTAGTGCTGTATTTGGCGTATCCAATTAGATACTAAATTAAGGAGCATGTACGTTAAATAAAAGGATACCTACAACATAATCAGCTTATATCGTTCCCACCGCTGGGGCACAGGCCTCCTCTCTGTAAAAGGGAGTGTGCTGTAATCTACCACACGCACCCAGTACGGGTTGTTAGATGTCACATGTCTTCGAATTTTTGGTTTTAGGACATGCCGGTTTCCTCACGATGTTTTCCTTCACCTTGCACTATGTAAAAAACTTATAACAACTATGGTTACAACATGTAAAAAATTTGCGAGACTATAAAATATGCAACCAAATGTAACATATACCTACTAGCGCAAGAAATATAATAATAAAAAATTGCAATAGTGGTTCAGGCAAAAAATTATCTGGACTTTAAAAGAGACTATGACCTCTGAGTTTGTTTCGGCCTTTCTTCTCAGAGTAGTCAGATAGGAAATGCCGACCTCATCTAGTTTAAAAAATATGATTGACGTGTAAAAGTGTTAGTGCAAACCTACTTACAAAAATAAAATCATTTATATTTAATATGTTCTATCTGACTTATGGCACCAGCATAGCCCGCGCGGTAATTGTGTAACATACATAACTAACAGTACCAAAGGGTTTCTGACAGTTCAACAACAAATTACGTCGCGCAGACAAATTTTCAAACATAATCATAAATATTCTGAATCAGGCCCTTGATCCAACCGCCTAGCGAGAGCCTCGATAGATGTTGATCGAGGCTCTCGGCCATCAGTCCATTGGCCGAAACGTATTCTTATTATTAATGTTTCCTAGCGAAATTCGTTAATCGGTTTCCCATAATTATTTTCGCGGTTGAGGCGACAGTTTCCAAATTATACGCCATTTACGTCGTAGTGCGAGTAAATGGTAACACGCCTGATTTGTATGGAAAGTGTTAACGATGCTACGTCAATTTGCTCTGAATATACAGGGGTACTTCCAGTGGCGTGCCTAGGGGTCAAAATTAGGGCAAGCCCACAAATTTTCAACGTATAAAAAAAAAACGCCCAACTGAGGGATTGACTGATTTTCAGTTATTAATGTTTGTGTTCGAGTTCATTGACTGGTATTTTTTAATATATTTATTTATTCATAGGTTTAAGTAAGTTTGTTGTTGCGAATTATGATTTTATTAGGGCAAGCCGGGCTTTTCGGCTTCTATGAAGGTACCGCCATTTACCGGGTACTTCTAATAATTTTAAGGACGTTCACAGTTTGATGTCAGTATCAATCTGTCAAAAATACCCCTAATTTCCCTATATCACTTTTGACAAGTTTTTGACATTTATTGTCGCTGTGATGAGATTGCGACCAGATTTTGAACTTTTAAATTAATTACGGGAAATGGCCTCCAGATTATAAGGTGAACTTTCACAAGGAAGGAGGCTTCATTTATCATTAGTCTAATCTAACTAGGTTGGGTTTGATATTCTGTCTGACCCAATGGCATGTCACCCACAATTATTTTATCTGGGTCGACTTCCATCGGATCTTCATAACCTTCTAACGAAGCTACACGGATCATATTCCAAGGGTAGGCTCTTTATAAGGCCAGAAAGATGAAGCTAATTTCCCATTCCAAAGCGCAGTAGGTACCTATGGAGAAGAACGGGCAAGAAACTCCATGGACACTGAATGTTAATGATATTACTGAATGGGCCTGCTCTTCGCCTCGATCACGCCTCATGGAAAGCGATAGATGAGGGCTATCGTGGAACGAGCGGGTTATAATCACCAAATAGTAACCAGAATATTAAATCAATTATTTATGGACGTATCGCATTTCAATGGCGATACGTCCATACACGACGCAACCAATGTCAAAATGGGCAATAAAGCCACGCTTTCCCAGAAGAAAGATGGCCGCCACATAAAGGCTGCAGTGTCGACCGTCACGAAATTGATGGCACTGGAGCTTGATTTTACTTTACTCTCTATAATTAACAAGTTTAGGTACTAAATTATAAAATAAATAGTTACTTATTTAAATATCCAAAATCCGATACCCACAACATCTGTGGAGTTTCACTAGCTCTCAGATTTTACACTACAACGCGCCACGCGACGGGGTGCGGGGAGCGGAGGCAAATGCTCCGCACGGAAACGTGTTTTTTTTTATTGAATTTGTATGTAGAAATCACGCGCGAGGGCGCGTGTACAGCGCACAGGAGCGTAGCGCGTGTACCGCACACAAGAGCGTAGCGCGTGGTAATGTGAGATTCGCCTTAGGGATCTGCTTACGTTCGGCATTACCTAACTACACGTTGTTTAATTTGATGTCAGTGAAAATGGAGATAGGTAGTCTTATGCTGTGTGTATTGCTAATGGGACATCGTCACTACTATCTGCACGACCGCAAGTAATAAAAACGCCAATAAATTCTGAGCACTACTCGGTTACTTCTGGCATATGTCAGGGTACTAACCTCGGGCCATTTCTTTTTCTAATAGTAGTGAATGATCTTCCCACGTATGTAAAACATTCCACAGTCTTAATGTATGCTGATGATGTCAAAGTTGCTCTACCAGTAGCTAACTCCAGAGTTACCTACGGCCGCACTTCAACTCGACATCGACATTCACACTTGGAGGATTATCAACAACCTCAACCTAAACATTACATTAGTAAATGCGTGGTCCTACTCAAAAGCCACACAACGTATACACAACCATCTACACTATGAATAATAAGCCCTTGAAATGCATCTATAAAAACATAAAATTATATAATGTAAAATTCGAAATGGGGTGTATTCTGGACCCTTAATGAACAAAACCTCTTTCGGAGTGCTTGGCTCTGAAATATTAGACACAGTGGCAGTGTTCAGTGAGGGTTTCGATATTGAGTTTGAATTTGTTGAACCAATGTTATAAACCAATGTTACATGTATTACCTTATAATTAACCTCTGTAGCTGTTAGCGATCATCATTTGGATCTTTACGGCGGTCCCCAAACTTTGCGGCGCCTGTATCTTGGGGACCAGTGTTGTGGAAATGATTTCGGGGCTATAACTTTTGTATGTCTTCTTGGCTCATTAGAACAACCTGTAATAGGTTCGTCCTCATTATTGTCCATTGCAGATGTATTGTGTGGAATCACTCGTGCTATAGAAGTATTCGTCGAAACACCTACGGAATCTTGAACAAACGCATAATCTGGTACCGCTTCTGGATTGAGAGGATACACTCCAGTTGCTTTAAAGTCAGAAATTGCATTTGCTGCCGACGCTGCTTTTCCCTAAGCCTTGTTAAGTAAAGCTCCGAAATAAAGTCTCGATATGCAACGTCTTATATTTATTAGGCATCTAAAACAAATATGAAAATAAATCTATTATTTTTTTAAAACGTAATTTCTGTACCATGACACTATGGCCATCATATATCGATTGCGATTGGCTATCTTTCCGTTTTCTCTGGGAGAGATGGCCACAAAGAAAACTAAAACATGTCAAGACTTGACACAAATGAGGTTAGAACGAAGTATGGTTCGTAAACTTCGCAATAAATAGGGGCCTGTGGCTAAATAATAACAGCGGTAAAGTTCGATCGATCAGGTTAAGCTACGCTTGCCGCGGTTGGTTTATGGATGGGTGATCTTTACATACCAAGACCTCTCCGTGCCTCGGAGAACACGTTAAGCTGTTGGTCCCGGCTGTCATTCTTGGATCTTTGACAGTTGTTACGGGTCGTCACAAGCCCGAAAGTCTGACAACCAGTCTTACCAATAGGTATTTCCCAGTAACTGGGTTGTGGAGGTCAGATAGGCGGCCGTTCCATCTAAAATACTGGGTATTCAGCTGCATTCGGTTAGACTGGAAGCCGACCCCAACATAGTTGGGAAAAGGCTAGCCAGATGATGATGACGTAACGTAACAATAATATTTACCTCAGAATTTGACTCTCAGTTGTAATCAATCAAAAACTATCTTCACATAACCTTCAGGTATCTCATACACCACATACAAAAATGACCACCCCGGAAAATTCAACAACAAAATTCCATCCCGAAATTTTAATCCGGAATTAATGGGTCCCACCTAAACAAAAAAAGTCAAATTAACGATGAAACTCCCCGTCTATTATACACAGTGGGTTGAGTTGAACCTAAACACGTCATAGAGGGACGCACAGTGTGTCAAATTATGATTAATTGGATCCATTGAGTTCTGATTTCATTTACCCTATGGCCTTGACCCCTCAAAGCCATAGTGTAAATGAAATCAGAACTCAATAATCCTTCAATCCTTCATAACGACTAATTCACAAACTCATCCGTCCTTCGAGCCGGATCATTGAATCATCAAATCAAAAGAAGTGGACTGTATTAAAATAGGTGTAAGACCATAATAACAATAATCAACGTATACAGGGTCAAATTAAATTAGCTAGCAAAACTCCGTCAATGCGATTTGTGTCAATATCTAAACACGATAAAACAAAAAAGCAATTCATCATCATCATCATCATAATCAGCCTATAATGTTCCCACTGCTGGGACACAGGCCTCCTCTCGGTGAGAGGGAGTGGGCCGTAAAAAGCAATTATTTTGATAATTTTTTGTGGGGTCATCGTCCACTGTCAGTGTGGTCACTTGAAATATCAGTTAAAAAAATTTTGCCGAAAAAGACACAACAAAGTGAAAAAAAACTTTAATTTTGGGAGTCGGTATCATTGGGTTCGCATTTTCGTTGTTTGCCACGGACATCCGAAATTAAAGTTATTTTTCACTTTGTAGTGTCTTTTTTGGAAGTCGGTTGTTTTTTTTTTGTTTTGTAAAACAGTTTTTATTATTCACTTTTAAGTTGTACTTACCCCACACAAATTCGTATAACACTACTTGCTAAAAAAAAACAAATAAAAATAAGTATTATTGAAGCTAAAAAAAAGCTAAACTAAAAAACTACCTAAGCAAAGTTAATAAAATATATATGGGACCACACCTGAAGGATAACCATATAAATTCATTTTTAATGGATATAAAAAATTAATTTTCAAAATCAATTTACAATTGCCGGAGACATAGCGTAACATACGAGTACATACAAATAAAAATATAGTCGAATTGAGAACTTCCTTATATGCAATGGCGAAGGCAATGGAGAGTTTCCCTGCGTGATCGAATCAGGAATGAGGAGATCCGCAGGAGAACCAACGTAACCGACATAGCCCGAAGAATTGCCAAACTTAAGTGGCAGTGGCAGTGGGCAGGGCACATTGCTCGCAGAACAGATGGCGGATGGGGCCGAAAGGTTCTGGAGTGGCGACCGCGTACCGGAAGACGCAGCGTTGGAAGGCCTTCCACAATGTGGTCCGACGACCTTGTGAAGGCCGCAGGAACCCGTTGGATACGAGAAGCACAGAACCGGTCGAAGTGGCGGTGTTTGAGGGAGGCCTATGTCCAGCAGTGGACGTCTTTCGGCTGAAATGATGAGAACCTCCTCCTTTTTTAAGTCGGTTAATTATGTAAAGATAAGGCACTTATAGTTTGTATTTGACGACGACACGGTTGGCGCAGTGGCTGAGCGATCGACTGCTGCGCTGCGTGTCGCGGGTTCGATTCCCGCACGGAACAAATATTTGTATTGCCTACAGGTAGTTGTTCTGGGTCTGGCTGTTTGTGTATGTGAATTCAAATGTTCTTAAACGCACTCACGGTACAGGAATAATTCCTAGTGTGGGGCAACGTTTTTTTAAAAGAACAATTAAAAAAAAAGAACAGTTACATTACAGAAAAATAATTTTAAAATTATTTACATACCTACTTTGTACGGAGCCCTCGGGGCGCGAGTGTGATTCGCTCTTGACCGGTTTTTTCATTTTGACCTCACTTTTGGCTTCAGCACCTTCGAAAACCATGAAAGCTATCTCTCTCTCTCTGTCAGAGAGTCGCATGGTGACTATTTCAACATGTTTACTACTACTACAAACCGCGTTAAATAACTTCGTTCCAAAATATATGAATTTTTTCTCCATATTTATTTACTGGTTTTATTTCAATAACCGTCAATTCCGATATTTCACATCTGCGGGGCGTCCTGTCATCCTGTGATAGCCAATAATTTTTCTTATAAAGCGGCGTATTAACTGTAATTTGACTTTAGATGAACTTATTCAGCTCAATGCTGTGTCTACCTTTGTCTAGTAGGTAATACGTCTCATTAGTCACGTGATTCTTTGAGAACGTAAAATAATGGTTCGTCCTTGGGACTAAGGACTCAATGACGATTGATTTGTTTATAGAAAATCTATCCAAATTCAAATTCATTTATTTGTCCGAACATGGTACATTATAATTATGGTCTTATAAATTAATAAATGGTCTCATCACATTCTGCCACGTGGGGCGCGCAAATATCAGGTAGGTACACAAATAAAATTTTACAAATACAAAAATAGAGATATTAGATTAATAATGATACTATTGAATAAATCATTACGAATTAATATTACAACATGAGGCATGTCAGTTAAATATTAGGTATCTAGGATAGATATCCAAACCTTGAGAGATTCCAATTTTCTCAAATAATCCCGCGTCTCCTTCCGCGTGCAATTTCTTGTTCTCACCCCGTCGCGTCGCATCGCATCGTCTGCCCGCGCTAGTACTTTGTTTTCACTTTCGTTTTGGCCTTTTTTACGGTTCCGTACCCAAAGGGTAAAAACGGGACTTAAGACTCCACTGTCCGTCTGTCTGTCTGTCTGTCACCTGACTGTATCTCATGAACCGTGATAGACAGTTGAAATTTTCACAGATGGTGTTTTTCTGTTGCCGCTATAACAACAAATAATAAAAATAAAATAAAGTTAAATTTTAAAGGGGTATAAAAGAAACGTTTTTTTCGGCGTTTTATGCCTTGCGGTACGGAACCCTTCGTGTGCGAGTCCGTCTCGCACTTGACCAGTTTTGCTTGCCGGTTTTGCTTTGCCGGGTTTGCTTGGTTCCTAAAGGTCCTAGCGTGATGTTTAATAGCATATAGCCTTCCTCAAGAATTGGGCTATCATATACAAAAATATTTTTCCAAATCCGACTGGTAGTTCCGGGGATTAGCGCGTTCATACCCTCCAGCTTTATTATTTACTAGCTGTGCCCAGCGGTTTCACCCGCGTAAATGTCGACCCCGTTGAAATATCGGGATAAAAAGTAGCCTATATGTTAATACAGGGTGTCAGCTACCTCCATACAAAATTTTATCAAAATTGGTACAGCCGTTTGAGCGTGAAGAAGTAACAAACATATAAACACACACACACACACACATTCACAAACTTTCGCCTTTATAATATTAGTGTGATATATATATAGATAGATGATCGACTGTCATGGGGACTGCTGACAGCAGTGGATACTTAAAACTATATACTGTTCAGAGCGTTTACGCCATAGTGCATTTCATACAAACTTTCAAGCCCTTGTTTTTCGAAATGAATGAACCGATTTTAATGAAACTTCATACGCATAAGCAGGATACAAAGGTCTAAAAAGTTAGTTAAGAAGATTTTCGAAAACTAGTGTTAGAGCCAAATTAGACCGATTTTAAATTCTCCATAGACACAGAGATTTCCAGTTATCTTTTTTTTAAATAAGACCTTCGAAAATGTATGCTCACTCAAATGTCTCGCTGACGGTGGCGTGTGTGTTGGATCATTTAGCTCCTTTCAAAATAGTTGAGCTGAATGATGCTGATCTATGCTTCATGTTCGTGAACGGGCGCCGTCAGTTGGGGTTGGTCATCACATCACTTAGCTGCTTCGACTTATTTTTAATTATTTTATTTTTTTGATTGTTGTTTTGTTACTTTTTGTTGTACTCTGGACGCTTTTAACGCGTACGTCTTTTTTATTTTTTTTACATCGTTCTCACATTATATAATTATAAATTCAAAAGTAATGATGTAACAAATATTTTTTTATAAAATATAATTTAATAAGAGTGTCCATGGAGTTTCTTGCCCGTTCTTCTCCACAGGTACAGACATCAGCTACTACAATCTGTCATATTTCTTTAATAGATTTTCGACGTTTTTTTTTTTTCTAAAGCGTACGGTTCAAATTTGATTGGGAAAAGTTGACAGTTTCGGGTAGCTTGATGGGCTGGCTTCTGTACTTACGACGCTTTGGAATGGGCAACTAGCTTCATCATTTCTGACTGACCGACGACGTCTTGACAATTCAAAAGTGCCTATTAATGGTTTAATTGAAATAAATGCTTTAAGTTTGAGTTTATTCCAGTCAAATTAAATTGTCAGTCGCTGATCGAATTAAAAAGTTAAAAATTAAAAAAAGAACGGGAATAAAGGGAATAATCGAGGTAAGTAATTCTCAAATAGACTTTTTTAATCTTCGTCGAGCATGCTCCAAAGATTCCAAAATGCAATCCTCAAAAACATCACAAATGCACCATGGTTTACAAGAAACTGCGAGGTGCATGAATATCTTAACCAAAACACAGTGCATCAGGAAGTAAAAAACTGGGCAGAACGCTACAGAGCACGCCTACAGAATCATCTAAATCCTTTGGCGAAAGCGCTCACTAAGCCGGATCATAAAAGGCGGCAGAAAAGGTTAGCTGTGGTGGACCTTGCCAATGCTAACTAGGCAACTAGGACATGCTGCCAGGAAATATTATGAGGGAAATCTCGCTGGAGAAACCACTCTGCACCATCAATCCAACAACAAATCTGCTCATAGTCTAGGGACTGATTGCAGAAAAACATAAGAAAAAAAAAAAAAATCTTCGTCGAAACTAAGAAGCCCATAAATTGTAGTAGCATCTGCCAACCAAGAAATATGATTACTACGAAAAAAACCTTTGTTGTTAAACGAAAAAGAAATTATTTTTGATTGAAAGGCGATTTCAATCTAAAACGTTTATTTCAAAGGCGCCATAGACAATTTTCAAATAGAAAAGTTTGTATCTACCTAATTTTTTATTCCGTGTATTCAAACTTTTTCAACACACTTGCTCGTAAAATGGCTCTTACTGAACCGCTTTTAGGTCCATATGGCAGTGTATTAAAAACGCGTGCTTTTTACTTTATGTTATTCCACTAGTGCGACAACGCCACAGATAACTATTTACTAGTCGGAGTTGCGTTCTTTTTTAATCTCATCAAAGAGACTTCATGCCAAAGGGAATCCGCCGGCCATATTTCACTTTTTTTTAATAGTCTGTATTGTCCTTGGTCCCAAAATGAACTAATATTGCGCAGTGGTAGACCGCGAAATTCAAATTTTCTTATGTATATGTTTTGCATATTTCAGGTTAGTGTCAGGTTGTATCTTGATCAAAATATGATTCGCGACTATAACAGGTACGTATTTACAGAATTATAATCATTAGAATCATTAATACATCTCTCTAAGTTAGATTTGTTCCTAAAGAACTTTCTTAGGGAACAAATCTAACTTAAAGATTCTATTCTAATGACTATAATTCTGTATATACATATATATTATAGTCGGATTTTTATGTTCAAAACAATGACAATATACTTAAACATAATCATTTATTATTCAGACTACCGATATCATAAATTCACAAAGCAGTCGACAATCCTCAAAACACCTTAAGTTTTCAATTGCTCCCTTGTATTGTGAGAGCTTAACGCTCTACGCTCTCGGCAGTCCGTTATCGCCGGCTGAATGAAACGGTTGCTTAGGCGCGATAAAAAAATAGTCGAGCGGGAAAATTCGAATGAAGAACAAATAAGCTGTTGATTTGAAAGTGACAATTAAAAAAAATACTATTGATCGATTATTTTGTGTGTGAATTTATTTGTTGTGAAGTGGTTTGTTTCTGAATTTTTACGTTCGGTAAGTGTTCATTAATATTGTTTTTACTTACCTAATTTCATTAAAATGTTCTTTCAATTTATAACGGTTGTTATTATCATGAAACAATTCTTCTCGTAACTTTACTGAAAATTTCTTCAGTTGAAAACATTTACTTGTATTTTTAGCTTTTTTTTTAATCACACAACTAAAGATTAACAGTTACCAATAAATAAGGATTTCCATAAATTTTTCTTCAGTTTTTTTCTTTTATTTTTTTTTATTCTGTACAACGCGGAATCTTTTCTGTAAAAAGGTTGGCGAGTTGACTGAAACTTTTCTTAAACATGGCTTAAATTAGCATTTTATTATTTCAAGTTTAGAGTAACTCTAGGCTATCATAAACTCAATCTGTCACTTTATTTGAATTAGTTTGAGAATGGAAGTTAAGACATTTCAGCATTTCAATATTGAGTGCACTTGTATCAATTTTTTGTCGCAGTGTTGTCTGATATTTCAGGAATTCAAAGACATAACCGAATGAATAAAATTTATGGAAATCCTTATTTATTGGTAACTGTTAAGTTACCAATAAATAAGGATTTCCATAAATTTTTCTTCAGTTTTTTTCTTTTATTTTTTTTTATTCTGTACAACGCGGAATCTTTTCTGTAAAAAGGTTGGCGAGTTGACTGAAACTTTTCTTAAACATGGCTTAAATTAGCATTTTATTATTTCAAGTTTAGAGTAACTCTAGGCTATCATAAACTCAATCTGTCACTTTATTTGAATTAGTTTGAGAATGGAAGTTAAGACATTTCAGCATTTCAATATTGAGTGCACTTGTATCAATTTTTTGTCGCAGTGTTGTCTGATATTTCAGGAATTCAAAGACATAACCGAATGAATAAAATTCGTTTTATTATATCGTTTTACTGTGTTTTTTACTGTACAGACAGTAATATAATTATTAATGAATAAAATAAGAATAAAAATAGGTTCGCGATGTCCGTGACGATTATATTTTGTATGTCAAACTCCGCCTGAAAATAATAAGCTAATTAAAAATATAAGTGGTAATTTTGATCCTCTGAACCAGTGTCATTGGTCTAGGCATCACGAAAGCGTCTACCGAGCGCAGGGTCTTGAGTTCGTTTCGAAAAAATTGTGTAATTGTTTTTTTTTTGTCAGAAAATTCTTAGTCCGGTGTCTAAATTTTTTTGCCAATTTGATTGAATAGGCAACTATGGGCACCTTAAGACAAAAATGCCGAAATGTAAGTGTACTTCACACCTGCCTATGCATTCTAGCAATACAAGCTTAATGTTTGTAAAGTTACCATCCATTAAAAAAAATTTCTTTAGCAATGAAAAATAACGTTTTATTTTTAGCTATTTATTATATGCAGTGTAAACTTTCGTCTAGTCAAACGGAAATCATTTTCATCGAACGAAAAAACATTTCGATCAATCTTTCAATCAAACCTTTTTATCAATCACTAAGTTTTCAATAAAATTGAAGTTTGCTTGAAATAGCATAAGCATATTTATCTTATAACTAGCTTCTGCCCGCGACTTCGTCCGCGTGAAATTTCTTGTTACTCCGACCCACCCCGTCGCATCGCATCGCCTGCCCGCGTTATTACTTCGTTTTTGCTTAGCGTTCATTCTGACTTTTTTCTTTTTGCTCGGCTCCTAAAGGTCATAGCGTGATGTTAAATAGCCTATAGCCTTCCTCAAGAATTGGGCTATCAAATGCAAGAAGAATTTTTCAAATCCGACTGGTAGTTCCAGAGATAAGCGCGTTCAACCAAACAAACAAACAAACTCTTCAGCTTTATAATATTATAATAAGTATAGATTTTCTCACTGCTGGGACACAGGCCACCTCTCAGTGAGAGGGAGTGGGCCGTAATCCACCACGCGGGCACAGTGCGGGTTGGTGGATGTCACATGCGTTCAAATTATTAGTTCTAGGACATGCTGGTTTCCTCGCGATCTTTTCCTTCACCGTTTTGAGAGCAGTGGTGATGAATAATCTACAACAAAGTACTACCCGCAAGATTTAACTTGAGACCTGCACAGCTGGTCAGCGGGATTGACCGAAAGGGTTACCGCTGGCCCGGAACATAAAGAGCTAAGGAAGGAACACGGGTGGGTTTTAGTCAGTAAGAGTCTGACACTCCCTTCCGCTCCACCTAGAGCGGGAGGGGTAATTTGATGATTTCTCATCCTGAAAAAAAAAAGTCGGTTGTCTGTAAAGTCGGTTTACGGACGATAGTTTAACGTGACAACGTCATAACAAAACATTAATGAAATTGCCGAACGCGGAGGCCGATTCGGCAGCGTTCGACATCATCTGTCTCTCATCGCTCGTTCCGCGCTCTCGCTTGCACTTCAAGCCGCCATGGAACGCTACAACAACGCTACAGAGCAAGGCCGCGAGGTAACGCTACATGAGTCATGTTTTTTCGTGTGTGCAGCCAGCTTCATCGATTTATTAGACGTTGTCACGTCAAAAAAGACCTGCATAACTATCCACAACCATACGACAGGTTGTCGAAACGAAAATGGCACGTTTTGAATTACTAATTTGCCCTTGCCTCTGACAGCAAATAGCTTCAGAAGAATGGGGGTCATCTATTTGATTTAAACTGACAAAATTTTCGGGTCTCAGATTTGTAAGCAGTCTTTAGAGGACTCTTTTGATAACAATGATTGATGTTCGATTCGGTACGGAAGAGTATCGGACGGTTGTAAATAGCTATGCTGATCGGCCCCTCCCGACCCCCACGCTAGTACGCTCTCGCCATCGACAGCTCAGTAGCGCGCGCATACGTCACCCAAGCGAAGTATCAAGTGAACTCTTGCGGGTTGTAAAGAGCTTGCCTGGGTTCGAACGTCTACGACCTACAGCTCGTAAGTCACGGCTGATCCTACTGGACCACTTTCACCTGTGAGAAATGTTGTTATACCTATTTCCGTTAACCCCTCATGAAATAAAAAATGAAAACAGTATGTAGTATTTATAGATGATAATAGAACTTTTTGTGAAGCTCATTCGGGGAACTTCTACACGCAATTTTTCTACCGCCGAATAGTCTTGCAGTGTTCCGATTTCAAACTCAAACTCAAAGCATTTATTTCAATTAAACCATTTACAGGCACTTTTGAATTGTCAAGAAGTCGGTCAGTCAGAAAATATGAAGCTAGTTGCCCATTCCAAAGCGTAGGTACCTATGGAGAAGAACGGGCAAGAAACTCCATGGACACTCTTTTTAGATGATATTTTACAAAAATATTAGTAGTATTAGTATTTGAAGGGTTAAATAATAGTTATTTATGTAACTGTTGTATAATAAGGGGTTGCGAAACACGAATGCGGGTTGATCACACGAGGCAATGCCGAGTGTGATAATATTATCACATGAGTATTTTAATACTTAATTATGTACAGTTGCATACAAGATCCTCTATAGAATATTTTTTGGCATTATCTAATACGGGCGAATTTCACTCTTTAGTGAAATTCGCCCGTATTAGATAATGCCAAAAAACTGACACACTGCCTCACTGTCTCATTAGACTGAACACGATCTAAATCTAAAACACGTTCAAGAGCTGTCTGGTTCCTAATTATTGTGGATTATTGACACTGGCAGGCCTTGAACGTGGTGAAATTCGGCGTAAGCCTTATGACGTCTTTTCGCCTGATATTGTTGTACGAAATCCGATATTTCAGATGCGGATGAACCGAACAATGCCACGTCTTGGATTGTCAAAATTGTTTCGCGGGGGTGGGTTAGATATCATGTTTTGTCGGGACTAGTGGGTAATTACATGCCGAAGATGCTCGCAATCGCGGCGCTATCTTGATACCTCGGTGTCGATAGTCATTTATACATGGATGGTGGTGCGGTGGTCGGTTCAGTCGCACCTGAATGCTCAGTTGCTCAGTCCTGTGTTTGTGCTGTACTCTCCCTACTTCAGAAGAACAAGTTGAATCGATTTATCCAATCACGAGGTATCATCTATGCTTGCCGTCGATGAACAAAATTTTGTTTTCACGTAGGCATCAAGGTAGCAGGCAGCCCGCAACGTATCGCAGTGCGGTATCCTTCGGCAGGTGCGTGCGTGTCTATTGGTATGATAAATGATTTATTTTCTATAAGTAGGTTTGTACAAATACTTTTACACGTCAATCATATTTTTTTTAATTAGATGAGGTCGGCGTTTCCTATCTGACTATTCTGAGAAGAAAGGCCGGAACAAACTCAGAGATAACAATCTCTTTTAAATTCCAGACGAAATCTTGGTCAGATCATGTGAAGACCATGGAGATTGGTGTCTGAAATGGTCTTTTGAGGAAAGAACCACACAGATTGAGCGGACCTGTCCAGTCAGTGCACTGCATGCATTGCATATGCATTTGTTTTACATGGAGGTGACTAAACTGCGATCGTGAGGTATCCCAGTGAGGCATCTTTGGCATGTAATTGTCCTAAGGCCGGTGCAGCTCCGTCGAAAAATGACGAAAATGACAAGGTTTCGTGCCCTTTGCAATATGGTGTTGCGAAACCAAGGCTAAGGATGTATCTTTATTAACCAAACAATTCTCAAGGGTGTCCGTCTCATTCTTTTCTCGACAGTTATTTAATATTGTAACATTTGCTTCTCGTTATGGAACGAAGGAAAAATGATTTATTTGAACTCGGAGACACTTGGATTTTAGTAATCTCGAAAATGGAATTCAAGATCAAAAATTTTAAATAAATTCGTGCAAATTATTTTTGTGATACTTGTAATACAGTGTAAAAATGTAGTAAAGTACCTATAGTAGTAAAAATGTAGTAAAAAATGTAGTAAAGTAGTGTAGTTTAAAAATAAAAAAAAAATCAAATCGGTCTAGCCATCTTCGAGTAATCGCGAAACATGAAAAAAAAAATATGAGAACCCGACGAACTGAGAACCTCCTCCTTTTTATAAAGTCCGTTAAAAAGATTTAAGTACGTGAAGTCTGGTAAAAGTTTAAGAGAAGAATTGAAATCGTTTTTGTTTATTTCTTTTTTTGGTATGTCTAATTTAAAGTTGATTAATTATAAAACAAAACCAATACCGAATTTTAAGACAAAGACTGATTACAATTGCAAGACTAATAAGTTAAAACTATAATGGTTTTATAATAAAAATCATATTTCTTTCTTTAATTTACCTAAAGTAATTAATTTTTTTTCGAACGTTCATATTCGCAAAATATTCGCATAAATTTAGCAAATGCGATTGTGAATACGAATATTTAGAAATATGCGAATACTCGCGAATGCGAATGCGAATACTTGTTACATCACTATTACAGATAGTGTGTTATGTATGGAATTACCACGCAGTTTCGGTAAGTAAGGAACACATTTTTCAGTAGTAGTTTTATTTGTGTGTAATACACACGAGATGAGCAGTGGTCCTTTTGCGAAAGAGACCTTCAGAGATATAGAGATTTTGCGTCCCGTAGACATTTTGAGAAGTGGACATTTTGCGCCTGAGCCAATCATTTTCGCATTACGGCTCCTGCAAACAGGCGCGACGCGCGACGCGAATCGCGCGCGACACAAAGGCACCGCTCGTCGCGCGACTTGCGGTGCCTTTGTGTCGCGTGTCGCGTCGCGCCTGTGTGTACGAGCCTTTAGGTAATTTTATATTTCCTGAATCATAATTCGCGTTAAAAAAACAAGGCAATTATCATGTTTATCCGCGACTGCTTGGCCCCATTTTGATAAATGATCTGAAATCGTTGAAATTACTATAGATATGTTTTTTTGTCAAGTACAAAATCAACACCGGCTCAAGGGGTTGATTGCCTTCAATTGATCCACGTTATATGTGATCATTAATTTTGTTAACCAAGCCGCGGGGTAAAAGCGTAATACACTAACAGCAACAATGGCATTAATTTTGACAGTTCAACAGCATTCATTGCGTTACTTACGTTGTTGAGCAGACAATTTTTCCGAACATATGAAGCAATGGAATAATAATATCCTTCAAAATGATTCAGATTGTGATGGAAAGTGAGTTGCGCAATTAAAATAGAACAATGACGTTTATTGTCTCCACAGCTAGTAAAGAAAGAAAAAAAATACATTTATTTAGCACAGACTAAGAGACACACAATACACCAGATAGTTAGATAATAGTCGTACATCAGATAAAAACTAAGATAAAAATAAAAAGTGCAAAGTCCGATGTAAGAAATTGGCAGGAAAGTGTGCCTCACGGCTGCGTCAAAAAGGCCCAGTTCAGCAAAAATGCCAGACAACTGGTGCCTGACGCTGGTTTTCAACTGGACCTGGGTGTGAGGTGACGGATGTAAATCAGTTTTATACTGCATCGTGATGTGTGTAATGTGTATGCATAATTAAATAAATAAATAAAAATAAAATAGTACTATACGAATACTTAGTAGTAGTATAACAGACGCCAGCACATCAAGCTACTACAATCTGTCAAATTTCTTTATTCGATTTTCAACTTTATCGCCGAAGCATAAGGTTCAAAGTTGATTTGGAAGATTTGACAGTTACGGGTAGCTTGATGTGCTGGCGTCTGTACCAACACAAAACTATAATACGCCGGAAGCAAAAGGTTCAAGCTGCATCATTATACTTAGGTGCCCTAGCGGGTTGTTGAACGTTGGTTTTCAGCTTAATCCCTGGTCTCCTGTTCAAAAAACCACCGGTCAAGAGAGAGTCGGTCTCGCGCACCGAGGGTTCCGTACCATGTTTTTAATTTTTCATCGGCGAGGACATATTCGTTAGAGAATTTTAACACTGTGCACTGCGGTGTAGAATATTGCAGTTTTATGTCAGCGCCATCTCTTGACCGACAGTGGAACTAATGTAACTTTTGTTGATGATTTCTGAAAAAGTGTGCTATTTAGAGACTTCGTTTTATTTTTCCTGTAATCTTTATAAACTTCTATCACATAGAATAATTTCAGATTTTTCTCTTTGCAAACTTCGGAGATAAGGAGAGGGGGAACGGGATTTTTTTTTTAATTTTTCATCAAAAGTCGAAGCTATGCGGCCTAAAAAAAAGAAAAAAATGTTTGAGAATGTGCACAGTGCGCTCTTTCATATGATACCCCTCATCAACAGGGTCTGAAAAATTCAAAGTGGGGCACTTTGGATTTTTCAGACCCTGTTGCAAAAAATATACATATATTTTTATTTCTTTCTTATTTTTAAAATAGTTGGACCAACGTCATCTAAAACTATTCCAAATTTCAAGTCGATAGCATTAATAGTTCTTGAGATATCCAGCTGTGACAGACAGGCAGACAGACAGACTGAGTCTCACCATAAGGGTTCCGTTTTACCATTTTGGTACGGAACCCTAAAACCTAACGTGCATTCGACCATTAACTCTAGCAGAAACATTATTTATTATTATGTCTCGAAGAAAAGTGTTTCTCGATACTGATATTTATAATTATCTTCTTTTGGACAGGTCTAGGAAACGATTGCACATGTGTTTAAAATATTGTTCATGACAGGTTCATCGGAAAAACCGTCACTGAAAAATGTGGGAATTCCTTGTAAAGCTGGGCTGTTTTGATTGAAAAACTATTGGTTATATATATCCCGATCCGTGGTACTCAGCTCATCTTTTGTTATAACAAGAAATTATTTTGAGTAGGTACGTCTTGTATGGATCAGAATGTTGGGCGACAGAAAGGCTGTATGTGTGGTTTACGCTTTGAATGGACAGAATAACAGATGAGTATTAAGAAGTGTGAAAGTGGCACCGGTGACTGAAAAACTTGAGTAGAATTCAGTTTTTATGCTATGGGCATTTGATGCGAAGGAATGTAGAAAATGTCATGTGCATAGCTTTGAGTATAAATCTGGATGGCTATAAGAGTAAATGATGGATAGAGTATGTAAAAGATTTATAGATAGATGAAGAAATTAATAGAGAACTATGGAAGGAGAAGGAAGTCATGTTGCGCCGAGCCCAAATAAATTCCTCGAAATATTTATCGACGAACATCCGCTTAGTTAATACTTTGGAGGATCCGTCTCGCACTTACGTGTTTCGAGTGCTATTAAACCACGATACAGGAAAATGTATACATTTATCAATAGTACAAAAACCGTTCTTTATAAATGCAATGGATTACCTAAGTGCTTTGCCAATATTTTTCTCGTAATGATAATATAAAATTATGTTTAGATTGTAAAGATTGTTTACAATCTAAACATATCCTGTATACTGTCATTCCTAACCTATGGTGCTCAGACCTGGACGCAAAAGTTCCGCCTTGGCGTTTGCCAAAGAGCGATGGACCGCAGCATCCTGGGTGTAAAAAAACGGGCCAAAATTCGGAAAACCATGCTGCGGTCCAAAACGGGTATAATAGACGTAGGCAAGAAGGCTGCCAGGCTCAAGTGGGATTGGGCGGGTCATATCAGCCGCATGCAGGATGACCGCTGGGCAAAAGTTGACACCCAATAGATACCAGAAGATGAACGGCGCCGCCGATGTCGGCCCAGAAAGCGGTGGCGAGATGACTTGGATGCGTACCGCATGGGCTGGTTCGAGGTGGGGCGGGAAAAGAGTTCCTGGAAGGACTTGGGGGAAGCTTTTGCCCAACAGTGGGACGGAAAAGGCTAAACAAAAAAAAATGATTATATATTGGTTTCGCTGACTGGTCGACACTTCACGTGACCTGAGCTAGGTTGTTCTTTGGTCAAAGAATTTTATTAGCATTGCCATTCAACGCGACGAGAGGTTCGACAGGAAATAATAATCTCTGCAGCACCAGAGCAGAGGACTATGATGAAATTAGCACATAAATCGTTAAGGCCAGGATCTTCGAGCGTAGTAGGCATTTAGCGTTACCTCCGTCCTCGCGTGGCAAATGCCGCGAAAGCGCAGTTCGAATGAACTCGCTGAGCTTAATTATCATTATATATTACAACTATATTATAACAAACTAATATTTAGTTTAATTATTAATACTAGAACCTAAACAATATTTACAGACTGATTTTTGAAACTAATACACAAACACGGAAATTAACAATAATATAACGTATATTTCGATCGATTAGCGGGAACGCGGCGAGCCAGCAAAAGCGACACAGGTCCTACCTCGGTAACGCCCGGCGGGCTACTGAAGTGAAGCGCGCAGGCCGCCTTTTTAGATTATATTTTGTTAAGACAATAAAAATCAGTTTTGAAAAAAATTAACCGTAGAATGTTCTACTATACATCATTGCCTATTTTTTGATATATTTTTTGCGAGTAAAAGTTAAGTCTACTTCAAATACGACTTGAAAAACGATTAAAAAATTCGCTGTTTTCGATTTGTTTGCGATTTTTTATGATCGAGTGAAGTTGTAAATATCGTGTTTTGAACCATAGAATAATCAAGAATGTTAGTTAAACTATGCCATATATTTTTTTCAGATTAAAACAAAGAATATTTGATTGTTTAATGTTGAATCAAAAATAGGTCGATTCCGAGATTTCCGAGAGTCCTGGCCTTAATTAAAAGCCTACAATGAACTGATTGGTACTCTAACTCACCTAATTAATTTTATGTCCAAATTATAGGAAAAATTGATGTATAAAATACTAGTTGATATCTGCAATAAGTTCCAAGTATTAAATGACGAGCAGTAAGGATTAAAAAAAAAAACAAATCCACATCATTAGTCGTTTTCTCTCCCATGAAAGAAATACTCTCAAATACTAACAATAATCTTCTGAGTAGTATTTTCTTTGATTTATCGAAAGCCTTCGAGTCACATGACATATTGCTAGTTAAATTAGAGACTATCGGGAATAAGAGACCTGCTCTTCAGTGGATATCGTATTATTTAAGTAATAGATAACAACGCTTCATTATCCGAAATGTTGTGACGGCTCCCACACTGAACTCTTCCAGGAATCGATTGGACAAACTAAATATCTCCAAGCTATACGATACACACGCATCAACTAATTAGCTGCCAGTGTGTCTAACCAAACAATAAGAATTACTGTCAATAAAATACCAATCGGAGTATAAACATAATACATATTATATGGCATTCTACAAGGAAGCAGGCTAGGCCCAATATTATTTATTTTTTACATAAATAATATTGGGTAAAAATAGTGACATCTCATAAAAAGAAACATACCATCACAGAACATGAGTTTGACATTAATAATATAATAGAGAGAGACTTCATTGAATTGACTTGACATGAACCATTTGAAAAAACATTTAGATTTTTTTTATTTATTAATTTATCACTCGGAACATCACAACAATTAATAATTATCTTGTATTATATCCATATATCCACTTTTTTATTTAAAATTCTTTTAGCGCCACTAATCAACCAGCAGTGGAAAGCGATTTTTATATAATTGTAATAATAATTATGGTTTTCACATATATTCGTTGGTACCATTTGGCATCAATAGATGTCGTTATGTGTATGTCTCTCTAAATTTAAACTCAAACTCAAAGCATTTATTTCAATTAAACCTTATACAGGCACTTTTGAATTGTCAAAATTAAATAGTCTGTCAGTTAGTCAGACAGTTGAAGCTAGGTGCCCATTCCAAAACGTAGATCTCTATGGAGAAGAATGGGCAAGAAAATCCTATAATCCTGATTCTTTTATCGATTTATTTATAGGTTGAAGTGATTGCGTTGAAACAAAAACTAAACATAACTTCGAGTTACACACAGTGTTTGTAAGTATAAAAGTTAATCATTTTGATTGCGTACTTTTTACGTGATACTTGAACAACTCCCAAATCCAAATAGAAAAAAGAAATAGAAATCGCATCTGTTGGTTATATTAAATCACCTCAACAATTTTTTTTTTAATATTTTCAATTTACGGAAACGTCTAAGCGCACGATAAGATACCTATTTATCGCAGACTTCACAACATGAAGCAAGTTGGCAACGCGTTTACTAGCGGTATTTACCTAATTTTGGCCGTTGCTATGAAAAAAAGGGAGCTTTACCTAAATTTGGCCGTTCCTATGAAAAAAAAGGGAGACCACGTTGCCAAATCGCTGGCCTACGCGCACGTATGCGCTGCATTCCTTTCCCTAATAATATGCTCTAAGTTTTCTTTAAAACACGTTACGTTAAATATTTTTATTTGGCGCACCTTTTCAATTTCATCCTGTAGATATAGAATAGATTAGATTAGAGGGGTCCGTGGCAAAATAATAACAGCCGCCACAGGTCGATCGATCAGGTTAAGCTACGCTTGCCGCGGTTGGTCTGTGGATGGGTGACCATCTTTACATAGACCATGACACCTCCGTGCCTCGAAAAGCACGTTAAGCCGCTGGTCCCGGCTGTCATTCGTAGATCTTTGACAGTCTTTACGAAAGAAAGTCGAAAGTCCGACAACCCATCTTACCAAGGAGGATCGTATTACCCATGCAGTAATTGGGTTGTGGAGGTCAGATAGGCTGTCACTCCATGTAAAATACTGGTATTCAGCTTCATCCGGTTAGACTGGAAGCCGACCCCAACATAGTTGGAAACGGCCAGGCAGGTGATGATGAGATAAAGAATAGATTAAAAGTTGGTATAACAATACAATTCTCGTGAACGTCGCAATTCCACTTTTTAAGATTAATGATACCGCCGACAGTCTCTTCCAGCATGAATTTACTAAAAGAGTCTGTTCCCGCAGTTTATGTTTATCGTGGTAAAACCACTCAGTAAGACGACCTGACGATGAAATAATGGATCGTTAGAATGAAAAAATGTTTATCCCAAAATTTCGGATGAACAATTTATTCTAACTTCATGCCGTCTAACTTAATCTGGATTCTGGAGTACGTAAAAGTTGTCTTGAAAACTTCTAAAATACACTAACTTTTGTTCCGAAACGTATGCTGAGCTGAGACTAAGTTTGTTCTGCAACTTTATTGTTTGAAGAATCGTTAAAAACCTACTTTTGATCTTCTTCTACTTAAGGGGACTACAGGACCTAAACGCAAAAAAATGCAAGTTTTATAATGCCTAAAAGTGTAGGTATTATAATGAGTCTTGACAATTCAAAAGTGCTTGTAAATGGTTTCATTGAAATAAATGCTTTGAATTTTGAGTTTTTGAGTTTTTTTTGAGTTATTTCGGTCTGATCCCCTGAACCCCCCCCTCCACCCCCTCCTTGATCCCCTGCTTGTTCGTCTTCTGTTTTAATCTCTGTCTTATCCACTATAAACTATATCGACTACAGTAAAAAAAAAACAGAAAAATATAGGATGATATTCTTCAGGATGTATGCCAGTTAGATAGTGTGTTGAAAATATAATACAATTAATTTGACACAATAGAAAAAATCATGAAGATACCTCTAAAAACTTTTTTTTTTACAATATAAATCATACTAATATGCATACAATGATCATTCTGATTTTTTATCAGATTATTCCACAAGCAAAGTTTTTATTGTTTTAATTTTTCAGTCCAAACAATAGTTTTTTAAGGTTTTTAAGGTGTTTAAGGATAATTGCTTCATATTTTACAATGAATTACCAGCGTTGTGTCATCGAGCTTCTCTTTCTTTTCTATGCAGTCCGACAGTGACCGCGCCTTAGGACATGTAGTCCCCCTTAATATTCACTGACAGGCAACGCGCAGCTGAGTCTAGAAGCATGTTGATGTATGCAAATGTTGTACAATAGTTTGTTATGACGTGTGGGTGTGATAAAAGTTCGTATGGAAGTTCGTTATATTTGCCGATGTGATATCTCATCGGGCATACGGCTTGTAATACTGAGCGATATGCATTTTTCACGGATCTGAAACTCTATCTAAAGTCTGACAACCAATCATACCAAGGGGTATCGTATATTACCTCGTGACCGGGTTGTGGAGGCCAGATAAGCAGTCGTTCCATGTAAAATACTGGTATTCAGCTAGCAGATAATGAAGCTTTTAGATTTTTGCATTTAAATCGCAAATATAGAATTTTTTGCGGTACGATTTTAAATGAATATTTTTTAAACGGATATTTGGTACAATTTTTATTTATTTTCCAATGCACAATTAATACCATTCAAGGATTTTCCGGTAATTTACTATTCTCAATTATCCTGCTTCATTAATTCAGTCAGCCAGTTTTATCCAACCCAATTGTCATTTGCTTTGATTTATATCATTTCCGTGTTTTATATCGTTAATTTAATAAAACCAGATAAAATAGTTGTCATTTATTATTTAAAAACGCAAAGAAACTTTTTTATGACTTGGCAGTAAGAAGTACTCATGTTGAAAATTAATAAAAAAACTTTTAAAAAGTTTCGTGGTGGGAAGCGAAACGGCCAAGCCTCATATTTTGACTAAGGTGTAGAGTTTATGAAGTTAGGGCTTATAGAGTTAGGGCGTGTAGAATTAGAAGCTTGGCTCTACGTGAGATCTGATATTTTTTTGACAATGCGAGCCTTCAACATTCGGTCATTCGGTCTTGGCAACATTTTACATGATAATGTTTTGGTGGTTAGCTATTCTCTTCTTAAATTTTTGAACAGCGAAAATACTGTTGTATAATTTATGCCTGTTTCATTTTCTCGCAATCGAAGTGAAAAGCAGAGTGTATAATAACTCGGGCATAAACGAGCCATTTTACCCCTCTACTTAACTATCCATAAACGTCTCGGCGTAAAAGGCTTCTTTTATGCACTAGTTGTACAATCTACTAGTGCATCTGATAGTTCGAATGAATTCCTGGTAAACTAACCATGTTGATGTACTGATAAAACTGATATGACGAGCAAACCATTTTGTTTATTTATGCAATTAGGTATCTAATGTTTCCACTTCTATTCGTAGCGATATTTATATTATCGTGTAATTATACAAGCACAACATCGATTGAAACAGATATCACAAGTAATTACTTATTTTCCATGAATCTAAAAGATTAGATACCCAATTAGCAACTCAGTTCACAATAATAAAGGGTCCTCGAGAAGCCGATTCACACTGACCCTCA
This sequence comes from Luperina testacea, assembly GCA_927399505.1. Taxonomy (NCBI): domain Eukaryota; kingdom Metazoa; phylum Arthropoda; class Insecta; order Lepidoptera; family Noctuidae; genus Luperina; species Luperina testacea. The sequence goes on along the minus strand of OV656777.1, from coordinate 3,774,529 downwards.
TACTATTTATAAACTGTATTACGGTGGGACAGCATTCCTCGGGCTCTGTAGACAACATTATAATATATTAAGCTGATTTGGGAGAAAATAATTAGATAATCTCACTTTCCAAATAATACAATGCAATATTGTGGTTAGAATGTAAGCAGATTGTGTCAAACATTCAAATTATTATTGTTTACTTGATTTTTTTACTTTGTAGGTAGTAGTGTAAGTTCACATCGTAGACAGAGAGACATTGTTTTTTGTAAAATTCCACTAAAATAGCACTAAAACACTTTATTATCTTCAATAATTCACCAAACGTTTCAGTTTATGTTAGAGAAATAGTAACTTTTATTGAATCGCTTATATTAACAGTTGAGCGTTTCAGTTGAGCTGCTCTATAAACCAAAACTTGCGACTCAGTTTGGGACAATCGCTGTCAGATGACATGGCCTAAATTGACTTGTTAAACTGACGTCATGGTACGAATTAGAAGAACAGTTTAGTTTAGGTCCTAAAATGGATCGCGTTAAGAGCTCGTGGTAGGCCTCCTGTAATCCCCTTAAGTAGTGCGCGTTGAGCTCTTTCTGCCACCAACAAGGTGGTTTTATTATTTATGAAAATTTTAGCCAGAAGTTGTCCACTACTTGGATTGTCACAGAACTATTTGGTGTCCTCTTATACCGATTAACAGTGTAATTTTAAATGTAAAAGCCAATTAATTTTAAAAATAGTAACCATGAAGTTTCTTGCTGGCTCTTCTTCATAGGAAACGACCAATTGGAACCGTGCACCTAGCTTCTGACGTTTCATAAGTGTCCATGTAGGTTTTTGACGGAAAATATTTTGATTTGATTTGAGACGGTGACGACGAGGACTTTCTGACAGATTGGGGGCGACAAGTCCTGGTGTGGCGACCGTGTACCACAAGGGGTAACATCGGTGGTGAGGCTTCCACAAACTGGAGCGACTACCTTCTGAAGGTGGCTGGAACTGGTTCCAGCGACCTTCAGAAGGTAGTCGCTAGCACAGGGTTGAAAATATAATTATTATACCGAGATAACTTTCCAGACCACATTATAGAATACATGGTTTGATATAATGGTGATTTATCAGCGATACTTTGAATAAATTAATAACAGAGTTTCTATTTCAGAGATGAGGTTCCATTGTTTTAATTTAATTAAGCCTGTTGGAAGTTCAATTAGTTTAGAAGGTACAACGAGTGTTTATAACAGTTAATACATTTAAGTATGTTGTTGGCATACATTTTTGGCATAATAAACAACTTTAATGGTCCGGGGCGAGAGGGAGTGGGGGGCAGTGGCCTACTTCTGCGAAGCAGTCATGCTAGCGAAGGAGGCGGCGGGACGGCTGAGGGAGAGAGCCTCCCGTCCCAGCCGCCGCGGGAGACGCTCGATGACTCCCGGCCACCGCAGGCGCAGGCCTGCGGGCGGAGAGTAAAGGGTAGCTCACCGTCCGATCAGGGATCAGGACCAGGCCCGTGCCGGACGGGGCGTACGTGTTCCACGCGCACCTCAATGAGATGTCAGCATCAACCGAAGGGGCCCGTCAGGACCGGAGCCTGCCGGGTCAGTGGGATTGTCCGAAAGGGTTACCACTGGCCCGGAACATAAAGGGCTAAGGAAGGAACACGGGTGGGTTTTAGTCAGTAAGAGTCTGACACTCCCTTCCGCTCCACCCAGAGCGGAAGGGGTCATTTGATGATTTACCATCCTCAAAAAAAAGGCCCTTATTTAGTCAGCATCGCTACCAAGTAACAACCTGCGGGGCTATTACGTAACACATTATCAATCGGAATCGGTTTCATTTTTGACAGTTCAATAACATTCATTGCGCAATTTACGTGTTGAGTAGACAATTTTTTTGAACTTATGAAGCAATGGATTAGCAATTTGCTTCAAAATGATTCAGATTCTGATTGATAGGTTTAACTCAATTAGGGTGCTGGGCCCTAATTGTGTATTATTCCTTTATACATAACCGATATCACCGTCCCTTTTTTACACTGGAATCATGATGGCAACAATACTTCGTAATATGGCCCCAGTACGTCTGAGTACTGTTTCATACCTATTCGAAGAATGCTTCAAAAGTATGAAATGAATCAATTTGTACACTAAATTGTTAATCAAATACTTTTTGGAATTGCACTTTAAAAAAGTCACTACCCAATTAAATTAGCAAGGCCAACTCGAAAGATCGTAAACGAATGACTTTTTTGCGTAATAAGATTTTAAATATTCATTACTTATAAGCAGGGATGTTAGGGAGCTCCGTAACCGTAACCGAAACTATCGGATATCCGATATAAAAAAATATCCGTAACCGTAACCGAATCCGAAATAAAAGTTTCGGATAATATCGGATAGGGGCGGAGCCTAATTGAGACACAAGATAAAGATAGCTATGATTGTTATGTTAAACTTAAATCATAGTAAATAAATATGTGCAATGTGCATTCTAAATTTAAATCTAATTTTAATATTTTCTTTGAATAGGTACGAAATTACTAAATAAGTATAAGTAATAATTTTAATATTACATTTTCATTTTAGGTAGGTAGACTAGATAACACTCAACATTTATTTATAATCATTTTTAATTTAAATAGCTGTAATAACTCACAGACTGATTGTAATTCCTACCAAATAGTTACATATAAATAAAACTATTTTATTAACTATTTGTATTGAACTTTTGAAATTCCTAAAAAAATTAATAACCGTAACCGAAATTATCCGAAACTAACGGATAATCCGAAATAATTTCATATCCGTATCCGTATCCGTATCCGGTATAATAATCATTCCTATATCCGTAATTAATCCGTATCCGAAATTTCATATCCATAACATCCCTACTTATAAGTGCTCGTACGACCAATTAATTATCTTCACAAAATGCCACTGTTAGCACGCTATCCAAGTGTGATTTGTGCTATTCTCACACAACCTGTGTTTTAGACTAAACGAATAAAATATCTTAGTTTTCTTCAAAATCATTTATTCGCATAAATAAGGCTGTATGTGAGTTATAAAGTTTATAAGATGAACATCGACACATCGATCTCATAGGCCAGATATGCAGGGGCGCCTATTTCCCGCGGCGGGATTTTATCGCACACTGAATTTTCAACGTACTGCTCAGCGCCGAGAGTTGAAAATCCAACAGTATATTTTTTGACGCGCTGGGATGCGCTCTGTTCGATTCTCAATGCTCGGCCAACAGTTTTTTTGACGCGCTGGGATTAGGGTTGCCAACCATATTCTAAAATAGAGTATTGTCCTCTATATCATGTAGGCGTACTCTATAATCTAAATCTAAAATACTCTTTTTTACACAATGTTTACTTAACTAGTGCCAGTCTGTAATAATATGCAAAAACCCATGATCAGAATAAAAAAGTCTACTATTTACTGTTTAATTTAATCATTTATAACAAATTATAGAAGGAAAACGTAATTTACAAAGAATTAACATACACATGGACAGTTTATATTCAGAAGTAATAATTTTAAAAGAACTCCAAGCCGAATTGTTTAATAACACAGATTTTATGCAAAAATCCACTGCAAAAAAATGGCAATTTATTTTTAAAAAAATGTCCTGAAGAATTTGATTGTTTAAAAAAAATTATTAGCTATATACCTACTCTCTGTTCAAGCCACTTCAGCATTTACTGAAAGAGTCTTTTCGGTCATGAATGTGACGTGGCGAGAAGACAGAAACAGAGCTTCATTGAAATTGATCAAAAATGAGCTCTTGATATATAAATTTAGAGTTGGAATGTTTGGACTCATACAATTCCTTTAAGAACAATGAAAAATTGTTATGTGCTGCAAGAAGTACAAAAAAATACCTTTTCAAAAGTACAAAATAAATGATACTCTTTTTTGTAAGTCCGTACTCTTTATTACCTCCTTTAAAACCAGTTTTACTCTATTTCTTCTAAAAAAAGTTGGCAACCCTAGCTGGGATGCGCTCTGTTCGATTCTCAATGCTCGGCTCCACACCGAGAGTTGAAAATCCAACAGTTTTTTTGACGCGCTGGGATGCACTCTGTTCGATTTTCAATGCTCGGCTCAACACCAAGAGTTGAAAATCCAACAGCTGTTATTAGACGCGCGGGGATGCGCTCTGTTCAATTCTCAATGCTCGGCTCAACACCAAGAGTTGAAAATCCAACAGCTGTTATTAGACGCGCGGGGATGCGCTCTGTTCAATTCTCAATGCTCGGCTCAACACCAAGAGTTGAAAATCCAACAGCTGTTATTAGACGCGCGGGGATGCGCTCTGTTCAATTTTCAATGCTCGGCTCAACACCGGGAGTTAAAAATCCAACAGTTGTTTTTTGACGCGCTGGGATGCGCTCTGTTCAATTTTCAATGCTCGGCTCCACACCGAGAGTTGAAAATCCAACAGATATTTTTTTGACGCGCTGGGATGCGCTCTGTTCAATTTTCAATGCTCGGTTCAACACCGAGAGTTGAAAATCCAACGGTTGTTTTTTTGACGCGCTGGGATGCGCTCTGTTCAATTTTCAATGCTCGGCTCAACACCAGGAGTTAAAAATCCAACAGTTTTTTTGACGCGCTGGGATGCGCTCTGTTCGATTTTCAATGCTCGGCTCAACTCCGAGAGTTGAAAATCCAACGGTTGTTTTTTTGACGCGCTGGGATGCGCTCTGTTCGATTCTCAATGCTCGGCTCAACACCGACAGTTGAAAATCCAACGGTTGTTTTTTTGACGCGCTGGGATGCGCTCTGTTCAATTTTCAATGCTCGGCTCAACACCAGGAGTTAAAAATCCAACAGTTTTTTTGACGCGCTGGGATGCGCTCTGTTCGATTCTCAATGCTCGGCTCAACACCGAGAGTTGAAAATCCAACGGTTGTTTTTGACGTGACAACGTCTAATAAATCGACGAAGCTGGCTGCACTCACGAAAAAACATGACTCATGTAGCGTTACCTCGCGGCCTCGCTCTGTAGCGTTCCATGGCGGCTTGAAGTGCAAGCGAATATTAACAAATTAATGCAATGCAACTATTCCATCAGTATTTTCTTATGACGTTGTCACGTTCAACTATCGTCAGTAAACCCACTTTACAGACAACCGATTTTTTTTGACGCGCTAGGATGCGCTCTGTTCGAATTTCTATGCTCGGCTCAACATCGAGAGTTGAAAATCCAACAGTTATTTTTTTGACGCGCTGGGATGCGCTCTGTTCAATTTTCAATGCTCGGCTCAACACCGGGAGTTGAAAATCCAACGGTTGCTTTTTTGACGCGCTAGGATGCGCTCTGTTCGATTTTAAATGCGCGGCTCAACACCGAGAGTTGAAAATCCAACGGTTGTTTTTTTGACGCGCTGGGATGCGCTCTGTTCGATTCTCAATGCTCGGCTCTATACCGAGAGTTGAAAATCCAACAATTTTTTTGACGCGCTGGGATGCGCTCTGTTCAATTTTCAATGCTCGGCTCAACAGCCAGAGTTGAAAATCCAACGGTTGTTTTTTTGACGCGCTGGGATGCGCTCTGTTCGATTCTCAATGCTCGGCTCTATACCGAGAGTTGAAAATCCAACAATTTTTTTGACGCGCTGGGATGCGCTCTGTTCGATTTTCAATGCTCGGCTCAACAGCCAGAGTTGAAAATCCAACGGTTGTTTTTTTGACGCGCTGGGATGCGCTCTGTTCGATTCTCAATGCTCGGCTCTATACCGAGAGTTGAAAATCCAACAATTTTTTTGACGCGCTGGGATGCGCTCTGTTCGATTTTCAATGCTCGGCTCAACAGCCAGAGTTGAAAATCCAACGGTTGTTTTTTTGACGCGCGGGGATGCGCTCTTTTCGATTCTCAATGCTCGGTTCAACACCGAGAGTTGAAAATCGAGTGCACTATAAAACCCCGCCGCGATATGTTTACGTCCTTGTGAACGCGGGTTTATTATGCCTTTAATGGCGGCATGCTTTTACGTATTTAATTATTATTTCTTCTATGGAGTTAATGTTGATAATTCCCTGAACGATACGTGACCACCTGAAGATCTATCAGATCTACAAGTTTGACATACACTAGTTTAAATTAAATAATATTCTCATTCGATAGCTAAAATTAGACGATGATGTATTGCGAATAAGATTGAGCTGAGATCTCAACTATGTTGCGGTCACCTTCCTGTCAAACCGGATGCAGCTGAATAAGACATTTTGATTTGAATATTATTTGACATTTATTTATTTAATTAAAACGGTTTAAAACCAATTACACACAAAAGAAACAGATAAAGGATTAAAAATAAAATCATCAAGTAAAAATGTTTCATTCATCCCTCTGAAGGCTCCTTCAAACAGGCGCGACACGCGATAAAATCGCGCGCGACAAGGCACCGCAAGTCGCGCAACGAGCGGTGCCTTTGTGTCTCGCGCGATTTTATCGCGCGTCGCGCCTATTTGCAGGAGCCTTTACAGTACTTCTGACATGCCGACAAAATCTTCGTCCACTCGTCCACAAACATATTATCGCTTGTTGGATCAGAAGCGAGCCATTTAGATCAGGCGCGTCAATAGTGCCACGGAGCGTCTTAAGGGCTATGGTGAGCTGGTCTTTTGCTCGCCTTACCTCTAACGAATTATATCCGAGGCATCCCAGTACAAATTTAGACGGAAAGAGGTAACTAGTCGTGTTAACGCTTATAGAGAAACCTGAGGAATACATTTTGTACCTTTTCCAGTAACAGCACGAAGGTCTTATGTGTGGATTCCACACGCAGGAGCTGGATTCTAATTTGCTACGTATAAAGCTCTACCCTATCTCTTTCACCCAGTTACTGTTACTGGGTAACACGATACCCCTTGATAAGACTGATTGTTAGGCTTTCGGACTATTGATAACCCCTAACGACTGTAGAAAATCTTCGATTTACAGCCGGAAACAACGGATTAACGTGTTTCTCAAGGCAGGACAGGTCTCGATACGTTATGGATGGCCATCCACATAACGACCTCAACAAGCGTAGCTTACCTTACCTTTGGTCAACTCCTCCGTGCCTCGGAAAGCACGTTAAGCCGTTGGTCTCGGCTGTCATTCGTGGATCTTTGACAGTCGCTACGGGTAGTCAGAAGATCGAAAGTCTGACAACCAGTCTTACCAAGGGTTATCGTATTACTCAGTAACTGGGTTGTGGAGGTCAGATAGGCAGTCGCTCCATGTAAAATACTGGTATTCAGCTGCATCAGGTTAGACCGGAAGCCGACCCCAACATAGTTGGGAAAAGGTTAGGCAGATGATGAACGACAGTATTATCAAAATCTAAAAACCACGCAGTCACAAAGACAGACACGAAAAGAGAATTTAATTTATAAAATCCTTATGTGTACCCAAATTAATCAGTCCATTAGTTTCGGAGCAAATTGGCTGTGACAGACAGACACACGAGTGATCTTATACGGGTTCGGTTTCTTCATTCGTACGTTAAAGGATTTCCGCACAGAGAATACGGCTTAAAATAATGAACTGTTAATTGCTATCGTTCAACCACCGGGATTTAACCAAGGATTAACACAACGATCGGTTCTGCGCTGCCAGCATCCAGCGTTATTAATGGCTCGCTTGGTAACTAAGAATACAAGGCATTAATTTGTTATTGAGCTTAATGGAAACCTCACTCAAAGCATTATTATTTTTAACTCTTAGTGCTTGCTAGACTGGAACCCGAGCGCGGGGCGGGCGCGGCGTGGCGTACTCAAACATAAGGACTTCATTTGAGCGTCCATAGTAGGCACGCGGGAGCGGTGAGCGGCGCGGGCTGCTTGACCCGGGGAGCGCGCGGGCAACTCACGCCATAGCTCGTTCATACAAGTGGCCGCAGTGAGTGCGCGGGGACCGGGGTTCTCAAACTAGTTCGAGCTTTTTTCTAATAAAAATAAGTCTTCTTCATCCATATTATGTTTTGACAAACACTTTCCCGTCCTGCGCTGCCGGTCTGGCCAAGCACTCAGACTGGTTTATACCAAGTATTTTTTAACTAGATAGAGGTGCTGATGTTTCCTATCTATTTTAAATTGGTTTATTGAATAATTAAACTATTTTGCGTTTGCAATTTAGCCAAGGTACGCACGGCGATGTTTTTTCGCTCACTGGGGATTTTCAATTCACTCATTTAACGCCGACAGTTGAAAATCCAACACTGTATTTTTTTTTACACGCTGGAATGCACTTTGTTGGATTTTCAACGTACGGCTCAACACCTAGAGTTGAAAATCCCGCCGCGATATATTTACGTTCGTGCCAACGTACTTTTGGTTTCGGAGCGTGAGAAACCTTTTAAATAATAAACTTAACTACTCAGGATTTTTACTGAGCATAAAAATGAAAATACGTGCTGCCGATTTGGAGGCGACTTTTATTCTGTTTTAAAATGTGATACATCGCTCATCCGGTGGGCACAGACCGCTGAGCTTGCAACCGATATCTAGTTGCTGGAATGTTACATGTACACTAAAGCAGACGGGTGAGGGGTATTCATAACTCCTCCGACCCTAAGAGCGAAATTATCGGAAGGTTCGATTTGAGAGTCTTTCCGACAATTTTGCCACAAAAATAAACATTTCGGCGATTTTAGCCATATTATATAAATCAAAAATATAAGAAAACTGAAAATGACTAAACCTAAAGTAACGTATCCTAAATTTTCACTGAAGCTAAAGTCTTTCTTTTCATTCAAAACACTTTGGATCACTTCACTATGCTTTAACGAAAAGGCCATATACTTCACTTCGTCTAAACTTATTCCTTTCATATTAATTACACTTGATTTGGAGTGAGTGGCATTCACGTGCAACTGGGGTAGCGTGACAACAATGGGAATCTTCTCCACAACTTCCAACTCAACAGAAATACGACGGTGAAGGCGAATTCCATAGATTTGCAGGTCACAAGGCTCGTCCATTGTCACCAGGTAAGTGCCAAATACAAGTTGATTACTGATCTCTTCACCGCATAGCTTAGTCAGTGTTGTTCTCAATCTGCTATAAAGAAGCCAGGTAGCTGCGTTGACTTGCTGGACCCTGACCTTCTCAATTTGGATTTCATGTTGTTTACAGGGAGTATGGTCATCTTTAAATTTCATCAACTGTTCTACACAGGTAAGTTCATAATATAAAGCTTGATTATCTGCAGTGCATAAAAACTGATCGCCAGCAGAGAGTGGTCGACATGGTTTTATTAACGGTAAGTATTTCATTCCTTTCGCCAGTAGGTAAGGATATTTGGGAATAATAGCTGAGGTTTTATTTTCAGATTCATGAAATATTGGTAAGGAATATATCTTAAAATAGTTATATGATAAATTATCCGTAAGTGGAATTTCCATTATAAATGTTATCTGATTATTTTTAATAAATGATTTTACACAAATGGTCTCTATTTTTTAATAAATTTGTTTCTAGCGGAGGATACACTAAATTTTCAGAATTAGAAATTAATTCTAAATGGTACAGTAATTCTGTAGAATTCACAATTGATTAATGTAATATCGATAATTTACTTAACGCTAATGCTGTTTCGATTTCACTTAGCCTAGCAAAGATAGTACGAAAACTACTCGTGAATACAGAAAATAATCCCGTAAAGTAAGTTAAGAAAATCCAATTGTTTTGCTTAGCAGATAAATCTTTCACAAGTAGTTCAATCTTTGTTAGGCGATTATGAAGGTTTACAGTATCCTGATTTATTGTTTCAGTCACATTAATGAAACTATCAAACATCTTGGAGACTATAGTTAATTTTTTTGAAGTAATTATTTGATTATGATTTAATTTGGAAATAAGTTCTTCGTATCTAACGGCGTCATCGTGATCTAAGTTACCAGTTATTAATTTTATAATAGAACCCAATGGATTTATAAGTCCTCTTTTAGAACGTTTCTGCGGAACCTTCTTTTACCGGGAATATACCTGGGTTCCCTTCAAGATTTTGCAGATGAAGGGCCAGTGAGGGCATCACTACCAGCAGGATGCTGCACCACCTGCGGAGGGCGTTTTACATTTTTAATGGGGGTTTTAGTGATTCTTTCTCCTATTTGTATTGGTAATATATTTCTATCAGCTTGACCTATTACTTTTGCTTTAACGTATCTTGGTTTATCTTTACTTTTACGCTTATTCACGTCTTTCGCAAAAATAATTTCTCCTTCATTAAACTTAACTTCAGATTCACCACCTTTACTTTCCCTATGTCTTGCTTTTATTTCTACCATTTTATCTGTCAAATGTGTATACATGACTCTGGTTCGTTTTGCATGATCCTTAACCATTTTCTGGAAATACTGTTTTTCTAACTCTATGCTATAAGGGTTGTTGGTATCAGTATGCCCGAAAACAACTTCAAATGGAGTGAGTTCAGTAACAGAGTGAATGGAATGGTTATATGCCATAACAGAATACGTCATTACAGATGCCGCATCGGTACATCGTTTTTCGTACTTAGCCAATCTGTATATTTCAATTATGGTGGAGTGAAATCTTTCAATCAGACCCGTTGAGTTGGGGTTATTGGGTGTGCCAATGTGAAGCTCGACTTTATGTAAGCTTAAAAATTCCTTCATCAACTCGTTATTGAACTCAGACCCTGGGTCGGAGCTTATCTTTTTAGGAACGCCGTAGTAAGAAAAATACTTCAATAGAGCACGAACAACTTCTGGAGTAGATTTATTTTGAATTTCGATAGCCTGACCTAGCTTACTAAAAGCGTCTATAAGGGTTAGATAAGTTTTGCCTTCAATACTAAAAAGGTCTATAAATAGCTCCTGAAACGGAGCATTCTGTGTTTGCGTCAGCTGTAATTTAGGTTTAATGGGTTTTCTGTCATATTTCATTTTCTGGCATGCCTCGCAAGTATTAATAACTGCCGCTACTGTCTCCTGCATTCTATCCCAATAATAATTCCTACGAAGCCTAACTAATGTTTCTTTGATGCCGCGATGGCACGTGTTTCCTTCGTGATGTTTAACTATTAAGGTTTTCTGTTCTCCTTCATCTTCTACATAAATTACTCGTTCTGTGCATTCATAAAAATTTATCAAATTTTTCCTAAACAGCTGAATTATTATGTTACCGAATAATTTACGATGTTCATTCTCTTCAAAATAAATAAAATATTTAAATTTAGGTTTAATGTATCTTTTTAAAAATTCCTTTATCAATTCTGGGTTATTAGTTGGTATGAAAACTTCTAATACTTTCTGTTTATCACGCGAGAGATCCTTCACTTGCATTTCATTTTTGTGCCATGAAAAGACTAAAATTTGATTTGGCTTAGTGTCTATGGCTTCGTGTAAAATTGGTATTCCAGTGGACTCGTTTAAAGCAGAATGAATTGTGTCTGATTTACTAGCTTCAGAAACAGGGTATTCATTAATGTTTTCATCTGTAAACTCTATAGAACTAGCAGTTGCTGTTCGACTTGTGTCTGATATTGTAATAGTTGACGAATTGCTGCGTTCTCTTTTCTTATCAGCTGTGGACTTTTCTGTAACTACACTATCTAGGCGTTCCGTATCTTTTTCATCAACGTTAACTGCAAGTGATTCATTATCGTGGTTAGAGCCTAATGCATAAATTTTAATTCTAGAAAAGGCGTCAGCATTGGTATTTTGTTTACCATTTTTGTAAATCAATTCAAAGTCATAGTCTTGCAAACGGAGTCCCCAACGTGTAAGTTTACTACTTGGATCTTTCAGAGATCGAAGCCATACTAAAGGGCGGTGGTCAGTGTATATGTAAAACTTTCGACCATATAAGTATGGTCTGAAATGTTTTACTGCCCAAATGATAGCAAGCAATTCCCGTTCGATTGTACTATACCGTGATTCGGTATCGCTAAGAGTACGACTAGCGTAAGCTATAGGTTTGTCACTGCCTATTGGTCCTTGTGACAAAACTGCACCCAAAGCTACGTTTGACGCATCAGTCGTAAGTATGAAAGGTTTGTCATAGTCAGGGTATTGTAAGAGAGGGGCGTGTGTTAAGAGTTCTTTGCATTTGTTAAATGCGTCAATGTATTTCTGGTCTATTATAATTTTGTTACGCTTTTTCAAACAACATGTCAATGGTTGGGTAATTTTCGCGAAATCTTTGATGAAACGTCGGTAGTAGCCTACTAGTCCAAGAAAACTTTTAATCTCAGTCGTAGTTTTTGGTAGAGGATAATTCAATACAGCCATAATTTTGTCATCATTGGGTTTTAGTCCTTCTTTTGTAATTGTATGTCCAAGGTAAAGTACTTCCTTGCGTAAAAACTCTGATTTGTCTAGTTGAATTTTCATGTTAGTGGCCCTAATTCTATCAAAAACGGTCCGTAAATTTTCTATCATATTGTCAAGGCTATTTCCGTATACTATAATGTCATCTAAGTATACCATACAGTGTAGTCCTTGTAATCCACGTAAAACATTATCCATGGTCCTCTGGAATGTGGCTGGAGCGGTTTTTAGCCCAAACGGCATTCTGAGGAACTCAAAATGTCCATTTTGAGTGGAAAAAGCTGTCTTCTGTCTGTCCTTCTCTTCTAACTCTATCTGATGATATCCACTTGCTAAATCAAGCGTAGTATAATAAGTGCTCTTTCCTAACTTGTCAAAAAGGTCATGAATGTTCGGTAGGGGATATCTGTCATCAATAGTAATTTCGTTCAATCTTCTAAAATCAATCACCATCCTATATTTTACTTCACCAGATGCGTCCGTCTTCTTGGGCACTAGATGAACAGGGGCATTCCAAGGAGAATGGGACTCTCGTATTACATTGTCTTTTATTAATTGGTTAACTTGTCTGTCGATTTCATTTTGAACAAACGGAGCTTGTCTATACGGTTTCACATATATAGGGTCTTCGTTTTTAGTCCTTATGTGATGCTTTACCGAATTAGTAAACGTCAAGGGAATTTGGTCACAATAAAATATGTCTTTAAATTCCTTGCAAAGTCTATAAATCTTTTCATGTTCTTCTTCGTTGGTATGGTCAAGTCTGAGTTTACTCAAATTGTCCTCAAGTAATTTGTCTGTCTCTATATCGGTATTATTTTTAGTGAAATTTATATTACATTCATTATTTTCATATTTAGTCACTGTAAAGGGCTGTTTTATTTTAAGTTGTTTTGGGCTATCTGAAGTATTTTGGATAACTGTATATGCGTATCCCTTGATGCAATTAATTATAGCGCTGGGCATACGCAGATCATTCTCGAACTCTTGAAAGTCAAGAATGGCATCGCCTGAATATTGATTTACAGGTAACTTAACTCTTTTTTCTGTTCGGGACGGTATATCAATTATATAATTTAAGTTATTATTAATTATTGGAATACAAGTACTGTTAGTTGTTAATACTTGGTTCTTTAAATCAATTACTGCGTCTAATTGCAATAAAAGGTCGTTACCAATAAGTCCGTCATACCGTGCGTCAACGTCATACAGATAGAATTTATGCCAAGCGTTAGTAGAAAAAGTAGGTAACGGAGGAATTTCCATTACTTCATCGTGTCTACTAGAAGCATGGGTGCTTACCACTTGAAAAGGTTCTTTTCTAATATATTCACTAAAGAATTCATAAGCCTTTTGAGGACTAATGAATGATCTCATGCTACCAGTGTCAATCATCATTCTTGCGTCTATTTCTTCTAAATAAATGTAAGGAAGTTTTAAATTAGGATCACAATTTAGTTCTAAGATTTCTTGTCCGTTAACGAGGCTTTTTCCTGAAAATCCACATTCTGACTGTCATTTATTGGTTCTAATTTGTCATCAGGTACATTAGAATCTTTAGTGCAATTTACGTTATCATAAAGATAGTTAACGTCATTTGAGTAGTCATAGTCATTGGTTATGTTATAATAGTAATAATCGTCACAATAGGGATCATACACATATTCGTAATCGTTCATAGTAAGTTCATTTAAATGAAACCCTTGTTGCTGCTTAGGTTGGGCCGTTCTCATAGATACGTCACTATCTTGATTTTGGGGTTTTAATACCTGGGGAAGATTCGATCCAACCTGTTGCGGTGGTTTGTAACCGAATTGTTGCGATGGGTTGTACCCGAATTGTTGCGGTGGTTTGTATCCTAACTGCATGGGTGGTCTATAGCCAAACGGTTGAGGTGCCCTATAGCCGAACTGTTGCGGTGGTCTATAACCAAACTGTATAGGTGGCCTATAGCCAAACTGTACAGGTGGCCTATATCCGATCTGTTGAGCTGGCCTGTAACCAAACTGTTGTAGTTGCAAACCCGGTTGAGGACGATAGTCAAATACTGGCTTGAATAGTTGACCTTGACCCATAATTTGAGGTAGTCTTATTTGTGTATTTTGGGGATTATTCAAATCAACTTTAGGCTGAAATGGTAAAGTGGGTTTGTTCCCGACTTGTTGGGTTATCGATGGCCGTGAACTTGATCCCGAAATTTGACTATTACCATGAATGCGGTTACGCGTATTATATTGATCTAAGAAATTGACTTCTTCAAGTACGATGCTCAAAGCTGCTTCTAAGGTTGTCGGTGATTTAAGCCTAACAATTCGCACCATATTTTCAGGAAGATTGTACAAAAATACATTTAAAGCCGTATTGTTGTAGATAATAGACTTAGCACGTTTTAATTCCACATCATCAATTGTATTCACCTTCGACATTAGCAACGAACGAACATTTTGGATTCTATTACAAAACTCTAAAAAGCTTTCACCCGAATTAATTTTTAAAGATTCTAATTCAATATTAATACATGCTTCGCTACGAGGGTCTCCAAAATGTTGAATCAGCAAATCTTTTAACGCGGACCATGTAACAATATCTTCACGTTCCGATAAGAGCGCAGCTGCATCCTCTTTCAGTCTACTCGTTAAAACATTGAAAACATAAAGATTTTGTTCTATACTACCCTTAAATCGATCAACCACGTATTGACATTTTCTCAAATAGAGGTTTAACTGTCTTTTATCACCATTATATAGTGGAATTAATTGTACAATTTCGTTAGGTATTGGTTCAACTGCAACTGTTGTTGTCGTCATGATTATAGAGTAATGAACTATTCAGAGGCTGCAACTCACTTTGAAACAATCCTATTAAAATTCACACACACACTTGAAATACAAAAAACACTCAATTAAAGCACTATAACAATCGAAAATACTGGGTAAACTTGGAAAATAAAAAATTAAAAACTTTGTTATAATAATTATGAAAATCATGTAAATAAAAAAAATGTTTCTCCTTAAAGTTACCTTACGTTACTAAACTTTTCATTGAATTCACAGCTAATACAGTTTATTTTACTCAGTTCAATAAATCAAGATTAAAATATTAATGTTAAAATTGTGAACTCTCTAACATTGACACTACTCTATGTTTTATGTTCTAAGAATTGAACAGAGATAAGACCATATAAGTTTATACAGAGTTATCAAACTAAATATTTAAACACTGTTATAATGAGCAAGTTTTGATCTCGAAAATAACATTTAACTTATGAAAAATATAGGAGGATTTGGGGAACAAGGGATTGGCGAAAAGATTTACTCACCAACCGTCCGCGACTCCCATACTCAATGATTGTTGCACTCACGCCACACAAAAGAATATTTATTTGGTTCGAAGGATTTCCTCTATTTCCGTTGATTTTACGCCAAATTTTTTGGACGAATTTTGACGTCGGAAAAACGCGCAAACTACGGATTTTTGGAGAAAATCCTACCGGCTGCGCCACTTTTGGTTTCGGAGCGTGAGAAACCTTTTAAATAATAAACTTAACTACTCAGGATTTTTACTGAGGATAAAAATGAAAATACGTGCTGCCGATTTGGAGGCGACTTTTATTCTGTTTTAAAATGTGATACATCGCTCATCCGGTGGGCACAGACCGCTGAGCTTGCAACCGATATCTAGTTGCTGGAATGTTACATGTACACTAAAGCAGACGGGTGAGGGGTATTCATAACTACGTGGGTATAGTTTCCAAACATGTAAACAAATATGTATGTGTTTTTGGAGAAATAACAAACAAAAGGAGTATGTAAGGATCGTAGCTGCGAAGGAGGTGGCGGGATGGCTGAGGAAAAGAGCCTCCCGTCCCAGCTGCCGTGTGAGATGCTCCGGGCGTTGGGTGCTGCGTGACGACTCCCGGCTACCATAGGCGCGGGCCTGCGAAACGAGAGTAAAGGGTAGCTCACCGTCCGATCAGGACCGTGGACCCGTGCCGGACGGTGCGTACGTGTTCCACGCGCGCCTCAAAGAAATGTCAGCATCAATTGAAAAGGCCTGTTATGGCCGAAGCTTGCCCGGTCAGCGGGATTGTCCGAAAGGGTTACCGCTGGCCCGGAAGATAAAGGGTTAAGGAAGGAACACGGGTGGGTTTTAGTCAGTAAGAGTCTGGCACTCCCTTCCGCTCCACCCAGAGCGGGAGGGGTCATTTGATGATTTCCCATCCTCAAGTTAATAATAGCCGCCAGAAACATAACATCAATTTGGAAACAATGATTTGAATAGAGTATACTCGTACATACAGCTTTTGAAGCAATTCTTGCCTAACCGAGTTGTTGATGAAAAAATACTTCTTGCATGGAAAAGGCACCCGGATAATGTTGTGACAGCTCCCACGCTGAACTGCTTAAAGATTCGACTGGACATATTAAATATCTCTAAGCTACTTGATACACACGCATCAGCTAATTAGCTGCTAATTAATGTGTCTAACCAAATAAATAAATAATACCGAAGTGGTGCAACCCGTTGATCAATTTCGTGCTCTTTAAAACTTTTAGCAAACTTAATTGCTAATTCATTCACACTTATAAAAATTGATCCAATGCAATTAATTGTACAATATCTCTCTTTCAACGCCTCTTCCTGTTATCTGTTTAAATTTTACGAAGTTTTACATATTGGTTATCTACCCACTTCAGCTGTATTAACAAGATATAATAAATAGTATCTGAATCTAGTAAATCTGTCACAATATATTATTATTCCGATAAATCTGGCAAATTGACGTGCTGAAAACATACGTGGCTTTTGACGCGTGGGCTTTTTAGAATTATATTTTGATAGCAGCATTTAGATCAAGATTTGATTGAGTAGCATCACTGGGAGGAAATCGATTTCCACAAGGGGATATTGGCAAGGAGAGAAATATATTTTTTTTTATAATTCTGTGACTTTTATGATTTGTACTTATTCATTTATTTAGATTGCATTTGACATTTTATCTAACTCTGATCTATTCTGTTGCAGTATTGTTGATTTTTATTTTATTTCATGTAGGTTGTTATGGTCTGTGGTGGTGTTTAGGTGTGGTATGGTGTGTGTAAGGTTATCTTTAAAAGATCGCTTTTAGCGATAAGACCGCCCATTGTCACCCTTTGTACAGTTTCTATATGTATGTCTGTAATTTATATGGTGTACGTAATAAAGAGTATTCTATTCTATGGGTTTATTATTATTACGAAACTGTCAAATTTTCCCAATCAACTTTGAACCTTATGCTTTAACGATAAAGTTGAAAATCTATTAAAGAAATTTGACAGATTGTAGTAACTTGATGTGCTGGCGTCTGTACGTATGGACGCTACCTACTCCACAGGCCGGTGAGAGAGAGTGGGCTGTAATCCACCACGCGGGCCTAGTGCGGGTTGGCAGATGTCACATGTCTTCGAATGTTTGGTTCTTAGAAACGTCGGTTTCCTCACAATGTTTTCCTACACCGTTTTGAGAGCAGTGGTGATGAAATACACAAAGTAAAGTGCCTGGCTGGATTCGAACTCACGACTCGAACTCGTAAATCGGGGTCGTTACCACAGAGCCACCACTGCTCCCTTACCCTGTTTATTTTATAATACAGTGAAACCTGGTTAATTGGGATCTCAAGGGACCAAGACATATGTGCCAATTATTGAGGGTTTCCAATAATCCAGTTTTCCAATTAAGCAGGTTAAAATTATAGTTGTCTCATTTACAGAGGCCCCCGCTTACAGAGGTCGAAATGTGCGTTTTTCCATTTTTAGAAGTGGAAATGTTAATAAAAATTCGTATTTTTGGTGTTTGTATGTAAACAAACACGTCAAAACGTGTTAAAACCTGATTAATTTGTCTCACTTATACAGGTAATTGAGCTACAGAATCTCAATTATAGAGGTAAACTTGGAAAAAGAATAGAATTCAAATCTCATTTAACCAGGTTCAAAAAGTCCCATTAACAGAGGTAACTTAATGAAAAAGACCCGGGACCTCATTGCAACTCTCAATAATAGAGGTTTCTCACTTATCCAGGTCCCACTTAACCAGGTTTCACTGTAATTCGCTTTCTTCACAAAAGCGTGCGATTTCTTCAGGATTTCATTCCCACGTCAGTTTTCGAAGGGCCCAATCATACGATGTTTCGGACGAATTTGATTGGCATACAAGAGATCATGTTAAGTGGTAAATGATACTGGTATATACAATAAATTGACCCCGTTGAGCGATTCGTTGAACCAATATAAACTCAGTAGGGCTGACATCACAAAACGTGCTAAGAATTTTTCTTACCGTTTAAAAGTTCAAAAGGGACCAATGAAAATGTTTTAATTAAAGTTACGGAAGAACAAATGAAAGGCAATTTAAATAACAGGAAGCCTTTTGATAAAAAATAACTTATTAATTTATTTTAATATGAATAAACATTTTGCTTTAATATAGTCATATTTTTTCTGAAAATTAGTCGTTTTTAGGGTTCCGTGTTCAAAGGGTAAAAACGGGACCCTATTACTAAGACTCCACTGTCCGTCTGACTGTCTGTCTGTCACTAGGCTGAATCCCATGAACCGTGATAGCCAGATAGTTGAAATTTTCACAAATGATGTATTTCTGTTGCCGCTGTAACAACAAAATAAAAATAAAATAAAGTTAAAATTTAAAGGGGTATTAAAAGAAACGTTTTTTTCGGCGTTTTATGCCTTGTGGTACGGAACCCTTCGAGTGCTAGTCCGACGCGCACTTGGCCAGTTTTTTTAAAGTTTCGTTTTAGCTTCCGTATCTCAAAGAGACAAACGTGGCTCTTATGCGATGACTTCGATGTCCGTACGTCTGTCTGTCAAGACCCTCTTTCTTAGGAACGCGTGGAGGTATAAGTTAAAATTAATGACAAATACGTACCTACGTCTACGGTCCCTGTGAGGTATAAAAATCAAGCTTCTACATATTTTGATACTCGCAAATACAATTATCAAAACGTTTAGGGTACCTTGTATCCGTTGACCAAAAATCTTGGAAGATCCCACAAATACGAGTAAAGCAAAAAGGCCGAAACTCGAGTTTCGGCCTTTTCCTCCTCCTCGAAATCCTCGTAAAACAAAATTTTTACGTGATAAATCACGTAAAAATTTTGTTTTACGAGAATTGACCGAGATTAAAATTCTTTTTCATACAACCTGTTACTTGTTCATACAATGTTCGTGACTGATCTCTTTGGTGATTGGAACTTTTATTAACTATATCCACGTTCCAAATTCAAATCACTTTTAGTCCCTAGGGATCAAAGAGATATTTTAGTCCCTGTTTACGAAGAATACACTGGCTCTTTTTGAATAGATGTGATAAAAAAATTATTTACGTTTAATTGTCTCTGGTCCCTCCCGGAACCAAACGGAAAAGACCCTGACTAATGTTCTATTATTGCGAATTCTCACTGAACTAATGTATATTTCTTGCCAATAGTACTTTTTAATTCTATACTAACTAAACTACAACCCACTAAAAACATTTTCATGTAAAGTGTTGCCAAGACGAGACCATATGGCTCGCAGTATCAAAAAGTTATCAGATCTCATGTCTACACGCCCTAACTCTCCAAGCCCTAACTTCACAAACTCTACACCTGAGGCAAAATATGAGGCTATATTATGATTGAGTTTTTCCATTAGGCAACATTTACTTGAATCTTGCGAACTAGAAATCTCATTATCGTACGAAAACTTTGTTGTAACTAGATTATTACTTATATTTATTTTTCATAAAGGCACAGTTTTTGGAACTTGTTAAATCGAATAATAATGTTTACGAGGAAAATTATGACCTCGATATTAGAGACTCTATTAAGTACTAATTTTGATGGTACCTTATCTCAAAAGGAAAAACTGAACCCTTTTAAGATAACTTCATTGTCCGTCTGTTAAGATACTTTTTCTCAGGAACGCTTGAAGTTATCATGTTGAAATTAATATCAAATACTCAAGGCTGCAATCCTTTGAAGCGGTAAAAAAATCAAACTTCTTAGACAACGCAATCAAAAGATATGAGCGTTTATGTTCCGTTTAAGACGCATATTTTGACACACGGCACAAAGATTTTTAATTAGTAAAGTAATATAACTATACTAACAAGTGCCTATGGACAAATAATTAGTCTGAAATAAATGGATTTAATTTAATATGAACTCTTTATTTATTTACAGAAAATGTAACTAACTATTTACACTAGATACTAAATTAATGACTGACTAATTTACTATACAAATAAATACAAAAACGAAGAACACTTAGGTGTCGAAGTACTCGTCCGCATCGCTGTAATCCGGAAACGTGCCGAAAAGACTGGCGGCATTGCCATACTACGTGGCAATGCTGCCAATTCTTTGGCCAAAGAACGACCCAGCCCTCTGGGTAGCCGGCGAGAAATTTCCTTAAAAAGGAGACGCGCACTTAGGCGAATTAATTTAATTAATATTATTTTAAAGATGTTAATTAAGAAAAATATACCTATTAAGTATGTTGATTATTATTATTAAATTCTTTATTTCGAGTAACTATGAGACTCATACAGTGTTAGTAACAATAGAATAAACTTACATCTATATTAGTGATACAACCTACACAAACACACACAACAAGACAATCACTGCTTCCGCACTCCAGCTGAGATACTGGAGCAACGACTTACAATACAGCAGTCCAGTCTATCAGCAATAACTCCCAGGATGCTGTTGGAACTGGCTCGCACCCTGCGCACCATGGACGCACATCTTTTACGCATGAATGCATAAAAGCAATCAACACGCAATTCCGCGAACATCCCTGATGCGCTACAGAAGCGAGGCAGCCCCATCAACACCCTAAAAGCATTATTGTATTGCACGCGAAGGGCACTGTACGATCTCCGCGTAAAATGTACCCGTATGTGTATGTGTATTATGTTAATTAAAAATTAATAACGAGGAAAAATTATACAAAAACACATTTACACGTCAAACATATTTTTCCTCTGAGAAGAAAGGCCGAAAGAAACTCAGAGGTCACAGTCTCTTTTAAAGCCCAGACACAATCTTGGTGAGATCATGTGAAGAACATGTAGATTGGTGTCTGAAATGTTCTTTTGAGAAAGAACCACACAGATTGAGCGGACCAGTCCAGTCAGTGTACCCATTTGTCAGAAATCGTGCAGCTCAACTCAGAACTTAAGGAGCTCAACGATTCGACGAACAATACCAAAGAAAGAACATATAGGTAGGTCGTATAAATTACTCCAACTACCAGATCATGATTAAAACGGAATCAATGACCCAGGAAGAATATCATAGTTTAAATTATTTTTAAAACTCAGCGTTTGTCCATAAACTATCCGTTAAGACCGATTTTAGGGAGGTTCTTTAAATTGGCAATACTGCTTTTACTAAAATACGCCATTTAAAAAAATATGCAATAAAAATTCAATAAATAACTAATTAAATACAAAATATTAACCCCACCCACATACGAGTACAGACAAGACGGAGGGCTGTCAACAGTAAAGTGAAGCCGGTTTCGTAAACATGTGTGCACATATTGAGGTGTAGTTTGATTGTAAATACGTGCGTGTGAGCGTGTATGCACAGAGCGGAGATGTAGTTTTTACATGCTTCACTGTATCGTTCGCAGCGCTGTCTTGACAAAAAGTCAATTTGGTCTGAGGATTTAAAAAAGTTGCATGTTGTGTTAGCCTGTAAGTAATTGTTTCACTTATAAATTTACTATTAAGGAAATTATTTGAATGGATTGTGTAAACGATTGTTGGCTATCTTCAAAATAAATAAACAGATTTCGCAAGCCGTAAAAATACTTAATAAACTTAATTATGCTTGCATTCCCAACACCCACCACCTCTAGCTCAGAAGTATGTTTATCGCACCCGTGACTCAGTGAAAACATTGTTAATACCCACGTCAATTGAAACGTAGATTCTAAAGGAATTTAAAAATATTTATTTCCTTTAATTTATCACAACCAACGGGAATAAATATATTGTAATGTAAGCAATATCCGATGTATTTATGTTTTCCTCCATCTTGAATTCGCTGTCAGGGTTGCTAGGTTAGTGTTGTGACCCGATTTGAGTTGTTAAGAATACATTGACTTATCGTTGTTGTGAAATGAGCATTATCGATGTCGATAGAGTTTTCCAATGTCTTTTTGTTTCGATTATAGATTTCACTTATATGATGATTAAAAACTTTCTTGCTGGTGATTAGGTATGTTTGACATAACATTTTATGAGTCTTGGCATAATTAGCCCATAACGTCTCAGGGCTCCTCTTTGTAAGAGGAGTGGGCCGTAATCCACGAGGGTTCAGTGCGGGTTGTTAGATGTCACAGTCTTCGAATTTTTGGTTCTAGAATATACTGGTTTCCTCAAGGTTGTTTTCCTTCTTCCTTCCATCGACTTGGGAGCAGTGATTTTCTAATAAATTACACAAAGTGAAATGTCTGCCCGGGTTCGAATCCACGACCACGACACGTAAGTGTCCCGACTTCCGTGTACATTAACACTGTGCCACCACAGCTCCACTTACAAGGTTCATTTGGGAACAATCGTGGAATACTGCGAATTTCATTTAGAGAAATGAATATGTACCTTCTAATAACAAACAGTTTTTGATGTATGCGTGTATCTATATGTATTCATGATTCTCATGCGATACCGGGTTTGTTATTCACACAGTAATTACTCCTGAGTGAGATTTATTTCATTACACAAGATGCTAACTCAGTAAATTCCTCTAGTAGCACGGAATTTGGGGTACTATCTGATGAATGGCAATAAGTGTGCCACTATTTCCTACAAGGGTTTGAGTAATGTGGCTGATGGAATGTTGGAGAACATTTTAGTTAACCTTGACTTTCGTCTATGCGAAAAACTGTATTAATGGCAGTATTGGAAGTGTAAAATCGGCCATGTATATAAAGGCTCATATTTACCGTCTGGACAAAAACGGGGCATAAAAGGTAAACGGAGTAAAAGCCCATGGCACAGAAATTTCTTTTTTTTAACATAAAAAAGTAATTAATACAAAAATTCAATTAAAAGGCACGCTTCTCGTAGAGGACTATATTTTTATTTATTAAATAGCTGTGCAATGTACATCGCATTGATTAGGTAATCAGTTTATGTAACTTATTTCACAGTGTAATAAACACATAAAATTACTATTTTTGGAAAACGCCGTGACAATAATTTGAATGAATATTAAGTTCAAAATGGTGACAGATACATAATAGTACATTGCGTTTGACTGATATATGCTTTATGTACCTATTTTAGAACGTCACTCAATCATCTTACTGTTTTGAAATTAGATTTCAGTTGAGATTAGTTTCAAACCTGTCAGTTTAATTCGAGATTCATAACTAAGCATACATACATCTGGGAAGAGATGTCAGCCTCAATGGAAGGGGCCCGTTAGGGCCGCAGCTGAATATCAGTATTTTACACGGAGTGACTGCCTATATGACCTCCATAACCCAGTAACTGGGTAATACGATAGCCTTTGGTAAGACTGGTTGTCAGACTTTCGGGCTTCTGACTACCCGTAACGACTGTCAAAGATCCACGAATGACAGCCGGGACTATCGGCTTAACGTGCTTTCCGAGACACGGAGGGGTCTCGGTATGTAAAGATGTTCACCCATTTACAGACCAACCGCGGCAAGCATAGCTTCAACCTGATCGATCGACCTGTGCGGCTGTTATTATTTAGCCATGGGGCCCTCACTAATAATTATCATTTATTTTACAGAAAATACATGCCAATATATTAGTAACTAATATCTTCTGCCCGCAATCTCGTCGGTTCAGATTTTGACTAAAGATGTTTGAACTTTTTGCCATCGACACGCTAACAAGCAGTAAAATATTGATGGAACAGCCGGTCTTTTGTAAAATAGTATTCTGTAAAAATCTCACCGTGAAAACTTAGGTGAAGTGAGTTTTTTTTTGCTAGGAATTGACACTATTGACAGCTCACTCCAAGCTCACTTCACCTAAGTTTACACGGTGAGATGGTTACAGAATCGCACTGCTGTTGTTAAAAGATTAACCCCCTTACTAACAAACGTTGTATATCTTCTGTATTTAGATTTCTGTGTTTTTTATAGTTAGACAACGCTTTGTCTTCTTCTTTAGGCTCCTTCAAACAGGCGCGACACGCTATAAAATCGCGCGCGACACAAAGGCACCGCAAGTCGGTGCCTTTGCAACGAGCTGTGCCTTTGTGTCGCGCGCGATTATATCGCGTGTCGCGCCTGTTTGTAGGAGCCTTTTCGAAAATCAAGTTACTGACGACTGAAACAGAGAAATCTGTGTATAACTATTCATCTAATATAATACGTTTATTAGTAAGGGTTATAAGGAGTAACTATACGTGTAACTATCTACATAAATATTAAATATTATTGTCGAAAATGTTGCTATCAGTAGAGCCAAAAAAGTATGTCCTTCAGGTCTGACCGCGTAATCACTAACGCTATTCCGATGACAACGGTGTTTCCAGCCGTTTTTGGCAATAAGAACCTTTTCAGTCATAATTGAAGAAGGTTTTCCCGGAAAAATAGACAGCTCTTAGAGGTTTTCAAAGGTAAACATTTTATAACAGGGTAATTAAATTTCCTCAGCTTATTTTTTTTCGATTTTACTTTTGTGGTATATTATAAATGCGGGTACTCGTGTGTAAAGCAATGTTGGGCAGTCATCGACCGGCCATTAAACGTGTAACGAACACTCCTTGTTTTATTCAAGTATAATCCAAAGATACTACAAATTGGCGACGAGGATGGGATCTTCACGTGAGCAAGAAAGTGATATTTTAACATAATTGGTGTTGAAAATAAAATGGCTCAAGAAAGAATGCTGTTTGGAGGACATATCACGTTTGACCACCGCGTGCAGGAATGGAACATCTTCAAAAGTCGTTTTACTCAGTTTTGTTTGGTGAACGATATCACAGACGACACCGACAAGGCGCAAGTAAAGCGGAGATCCCTGATATTGACGTGTTTGGTGGAAGAAACGTACCGCGTCGTGAAGGATTTAGTTTTCCCGGAAGAACTCGAGACGTTAGAATTCAAAAGTCTACTATCTAAGCTAGACAGTCACTTTGCGTCTAAAAAGTGTACGTTTGCGGAGCGGTACAAATTTTATAAAGCGGAGCAACGTCCAGGAGAAGATTTGTCCGAATGGGCGTCGCGTGTACGTCATCTCGCGCAGTACTGCGGGCTTAAAACGGAACTCGAGTCAGCATTGCGTGATCGGTTTGTCCTCGGGTTAGAAAATATCAAGGAGAAAGAGAATCTGTTCGCAGAAAGCATAGACACGCTGACATTTAATCGTGCATTGGAAATAGCGCAAAGTGTGAGATGTGCAAGGTTGGCGCTAAGGGAATCACACAGCAATGGCGCTGTCGCCGAGCCATCCGCGCTGCCAGCGGAGCCGGCGCATTCAGTGTTCGCGTTAAAACAGCGCGGCGCAGGCAGTGCGCAGCGGCCAGACGCCGCCGCGGGCCGCGCCGCCGCCGCCGCCGCCGCGGAGATCTCGAAAGTCGGGAAGTGTTGCAGAGTGTGCGGATACAAGAACCATAGTACGGATCAGTGTCGATTTATAAACTATGCGTGTAAAAAGTGCAATCAAAAGGGCCATTTAAAGCGTATGTGTAGAATTAAGGTGAAAAGTAGCAAGTTCTTAACAGCGGATGACGATGACTCATTGGAAGGTATTTATGAATTGTTTAACATAAAATGTGTCAATGGCGAACCGATGCAACAATTAGTGTCGGTGGGTAGTACATTGCTTATGTGTGAAGTAGATAGCGGTAGCGCAGTCTCAGTTTTGCCAGCTGTTGTTTACAATTTGAATTTTAGGAATAAATACAATTTAAAGTCCAGTAATGCAGTGTTGAATTGCTATAATGGTAGTAAAATTTCACCGTTAGGTTGCTTAACATTGCCTGTGACTTATAAAGGTCGTACAGAAAATTTAAAGTTTTACGTTGTAGATACGGGACAATGTAATAACAAACAACCTTCGCTGTTGGGTCGCGATTTTATTTCTAAGTTTAGCTTACAGCTATGTAGTGTTCCGTGTAATCAAATTAAAAGTGTTGATCTTGGGACTTATTTGAAAGGAAAATACGCTCAATTGTTTACCGATGAGCTGGGTACGTTTAATAAGCACAAGGTTACGTTAAAAATAAAGCCAGACGCACAGTTGAAATTTTTTAAACCACGTCCGGTACCGTTAGCATTAAAACAAAAGGTAGAAAATGAATTGCACAGATTATTGGAATTAGGTATAATAGAGAAAGTCGAGCATTCGGAAGTAGCAACACCGATTGTACCAGTGTTACGACCTGACGGTAATATAAGGATATGTGGCGACTACTCAGTGACACTGAACAAGTGGTTATATACGGATAGTTATCCTTTACCGCGCATTCAAGACCTATTCGCGAAACTTCATGGCGGAGTTCAATTTTCAAAACTAGATTTATCTAGGGCCTACAATCAGTTATTACTTGATGACACCAAAAAACTGACATGCATTAACACCCACAAAGGTTTATTTTGCTTTAATAGGTTGGTTTTCGGCTTGTCAACAGCTCCAAGCATATTTCAAAGAATATTAGAAGAAGTGCTTACGGGTATTGACGGAGTATGTATCTTCCTTGATGATATTTTAATTACGGCTGAAAATCAACAACGGCACCTTTTAAGGTTAGAAGAAGTGCTGAGTAGGCTTGAAAATTCAGGGTTTAGAGTTAAGGAAAATAAATGCGAATTATTTAAAGATTCCGTTGAGTACTTAGGATTTATTATTGATAAAAATGGATTACGAAAATCAAATTCTAAGGTAGAAGCTATATTGACTAGTGAATCTCCTAAAAATGTAAGCGAATTAAAGTCATTCTTGGGCATGGTTAATTATTATAGGTCATTCGTTCGTGGAGCATCTAGCCTCATGGCTCCCCTACATTTACTTTTAAAAAAGGGTATTAAATGGAACTGGGGTAAGGATCAGGCTCAAGTTTTTAATAAAATTAAACGCGAACTAGCTTCAGAACGCACCTTGGCACATTATAACCCCGAGCTCCCTACGATAGTGACGGCGGACGCGGGACCGCGCGGTCTCGGCGCGGTATTGTCGCACCGATACCCTGATGGCACGGAGCGCGTAGTCGCCTACGCTTCACGTTCTCTGACAAAAGCTGAATGTAATTATTCTCAGATACAGAAAGAGGCTGCGGCTATTGTGTTTTCTATAAAAAAATTTCATCACTACGTGTACGGTCGTGTTGTGCCTTTTACATTGCGTACAGATCACAAACCGCTTCTAACTATATTTGGCAGCAAAAAGGGGATACCAGAGATAGCGGCAAACCGTCTGCAACGTTATGCGTTATTCTTGTCGGCATATAACTTTAACTTAGAGTATGTTAAAAGTGAACAAAATGTTGCAGATTATTTATCTCGTTCGGTTGCCGAATACATTAAGCGTAATAATGAGGTGTTGGAAAATGACGATAAATCAATGTTTGTTAATCACATTACAGACAGCATATTAAAGCCAATTACACTTGATGAGATTAAGCGGGAAACTGAACGCGATGAAACGTTACGCAAAATTATAGGGTTTGTTAAAAACGGTTGGCCAAAGAAGGTTGCTGATTTGCGAATTAAACCGTTTTACGCTTGTCGGTGTGATTTAAGTTATGAAAATGGGTGTTTGCTTAGGGGTTACAAATTGGTGATACCATCTTTTTTTAGAGAACAGATACTAGATATGCTACATATTCCTCATTTTGGAGTAGTAAAGACGAAAACGGAAGCAAGATCGCGTTTTTGGTGGCCAAATATTGATAAGCATATAGAAGAAAAGGTGGGTTCTTGTACTAAATGTAATTCGCTACGCAGCAACCCGCCTCGCGCTCCGCTTACTGTGTGGCCATACCCTGCGCGACCTTGGGAACGGGTGCATTTAGATATGTTCACGCTGATCGGCAAACAGTTTTTAATAGCAGTAGATGCGCACTCAAAGTGGGTGGAATGTTTTCCAATGACAAATACAGATAGTGAAGCTATTATTTCGAAGTTGTCAGAAATGTTCAGTAGATTCGGAATAGTGCGTACCTTGGTCACAGACAATGGTAGAAATTTTTGTTCAAGTCAATTCGATAAATATTGTTTGACTAACGGCATTCAACATTTAACAACCGCTCCATATCATCCGGCATCAAATGGCCAGGCAGAAAATACAGTCAAAACCGTTAAACGGGGCTTAAAAATAATGTTAGATGAAAAATCAAATCCAAAACTAATACAACGCCAGCTTAATGAGTTTTTGTTTAATTATAGAAATTCAAAACATTGTACGACAGGATTTTCACCGGCTCAGTTGTTGTTCGGTCGCTCATTACGCTGTAGGCTCGATTTGTTGCGAGTTTCGGATGCACATTCCAGAGGAATGAGTCATACTAATAACGCGTCAGCTGTGTCGCTTGCATCCGCTGCTAAGAATAATGTCGTTCAAAAACAGACCTTACAGCATAAACAATACGGAGGCAGTCGTAAAAGTGAATGGTTTTGTAATGATGAGGTATTAATTAAACATTTTTATAATAATGGGACAAAACATATATGGCTTCATGGTGTAGTACTAAGGCACAAAATCGGAAAAAGACTGTATGGTATATACGTGCCAGTGTTAAAAACTGTTTTAAAAAAACATTTAGACCATATTGTAAGCTACAAAGGGACAAAGTCGCAACCACCCGAGTTAGAGGACGTCGGCGACTTCATACAATTGGCATCGGTATTTGATCCCCCAGACACGCTCGCGGAATCTGACTCCTCGGAAAAGGTTGACTTAGAGGAAGAGGAGAGTGACAGTTCATTCTGTTCTGTTCCCGACACTCCGTCTTCGGTTCCGTTGAATGACGAACAGCAAACGGATCAGCCGTCAAATAAAAGTACCGAAGAAGAAGACAAACAGGATGGCGGAAGGATCGATTCAATACCTTCGGAACTAGATATTCAACCTGAAGGCACGGAACCACAGAGTACATACCAGCGACCGGTCAGAGCTGTTAGGAAAAAAATTGTAAATTATAAATTTTAAGTTTTGTTATGTTAATTTTTAGTTTTACACAAATATATCTTAAATTATTGGTGGAGGGATTGTGGTATATTATAAATGCGGGTACTCGTGTGTAAAGCAATGTTGGGCAGTCATCGACCGGCCATTAAACGTGTAACGAACACTCCTTGTTTTATTCAAGTATAATCCAAAGATACTACAACTTTATTAACTTTTCACCTAAAATTATTGTGAAACTGGACATTCTAATTGGAGCAAAATTTATAAGTCTAAATTATCTGCCTAACCTTTTCCCAACTAAGTTGAGGTCGGCTTCCAGTCTAACTGGATGCAGCTAAAAACCAGCATTTTACATGGTGCGACTGCCTATCTGACCTCCACAACCCAGTTACTGGGTAACACGATTCCACTTGGTAAGACTGGTTGTCAGATTTTTTAGTTTCTGACTATCCGTAAGTTCCGTAACCACTGTCAAAGTTCTACGAATGACAGCCGGGACCAACCGTGCTTTCCGAGGCACGGAGGGGTCTCGGTAAACCAGGGGTTCCCAACCTATTACCCTATGCGCCTCCTTAAAGTTTACGCTAAAATACTACGCCCCCCCTATCCCAACTCAACTACAATGGACAAAAAAAACGATGAAAACTTTAATGGACTTTATTAATCGTGTACACTGTACAACGTATAATAATGACCATTAGTGAGAACATTGGGCCTGCACTTTATTAACCAATTTATCAATTCTAGGCTTCATGTTGGTCAGTGCACAGCGTAGATCATTTTCGACATGAAGTCTTTTCTTTGCTTCGTTTTTATACCCACCAGCGTCGAAAAACCCCGTTCACAAAGATAGGTAGTCGAAAACGGTAAAAGAGTAAGCTTTTATAAGTCGCTCGTCGCGCCCCCCTTTGGATCACCCTACGCCCCCCAAGTGGGGCGCGCCCCACTGGTTGGGAACCCATGCGGTAAACAATGGATGTCACACATCCAGAAATTGATCGCGACAAGAGTAGCTTAACCTTTGAGTTACTCGTGCGGCTATTATCATTTACCCACGATCCTCAGGTAAATAAAATAGTTAACAGTACATTAAATTTGTCTGACACAATACATGTTTTTGCTTGGTCATGAACAAGTATTTTCAAAAACAAGTATACAATATAATTATCTATGCTCTACTAATAATAACAAAAGCTGAAGAGTTTGTTTGTTTTTTAGGATTCCGTACCCAAAGGGTAAAAACGGGACCCTATTACTAAGACTCCACTGTCTGTCTGTCCGTCTGACACCTGACTGTATCCTATGAACCGTGATAGCTAGACAGTTACAGGTATTACTGATTCTAATGATTATAATTCTGTAAATACATATTTGTTACGGCCGCGAATTATACTTTAATCAACGTACAACTTAATACTGACCAGCAAATTGCAAAAAACGTAAGAAAATTTGAATTTCGCGGGCTACCTTAGCGCTTCCCCCTTAATAAAGTTACGCACTTGTAACAACCGCCCAACTACCAATGAGATAGAATAAACTTATTTGTATTTCAATGTAACTGCAGAAATATAGGGCAAATAGAATTTTAGGCAGACTTTGAAAAATTAGCTCTAATAGCAATAAATTTAGAGTAGATGAGAAAAACTTTTGTGTTTTACTGTCCATTGAGGGTTAGACGTGGATTAAAGATATGTATATTCAAAACTAAAAGTCCATGTTCAACAGACGAGGGGTTGCACATGGACAAAATTTAGGGGTTCAACATGGTCAGGGGTAAAAATTGTGGAGTTGAACATGGACTAAACAGACTGGAGCAAAAAATAACATTAAAAAAAAAAATAACCGACTTCCAAAAAAACCACTATAAAGTGAAAAATAACTTTAATTTCGGAAGTCAGTGTCGTTGGTTCTGTATTTTCGTGTTTTGACACCGACTTACGAAATTAAAGGTTAGTTTCACTTTGTAGTGTTTTTTTTGGAAGTCGGTTGTTTTTTTTTTGTAATTTTTTTATTTTTCACTTTTTAGTTGTACCTACCTACCCCAAACAAATTCATATATCATACTTGCTATGTGAATATCAGTGACAGAAAGCTATTGAACACATCTGCTTAACCTTTTAAAGAGTACAGGCGTGATGTTATGTTTTGTGATTGCGTAAACAATGCATACATATGCTATAGCAGCAATCGCGGTTAATTTACTGGCATTTATTGAAGAGTTCCGTCGTCTGTCTCAGAAACTCAACATCAGATCTTTACGAAATTTAAATGGGACTATTTCGGAGTAAAGCCCTTTCGAACAAAGAGAAATATTTGCAAATCTCCAAGCTCCGATCTTTTTAGAAGACGGTTAAAAAAGAACGCTAAACGCATATGAATTAATAGCGCAGGCAGCGCGCCAGCGGATGAATGCGATGCGACGGGGTGGGTCGGGGAAACAAGCATTTTCACGCGGACGAAGTCGCGGGCAGAAGCTAGTAAATAAATAAAACACGGGATAATTACTATGAAATGGATAATTTGCAGGGATCTCTTGTAAATAAAATGTATAAATAATGGAAAAGACCTGATGTTACTTAGAATTCAATCAGATGGTAATCTATGTATCTACATAGGATGGTAATCTATGTATCGACATAGACTACCATCTGTTTGAATAGAAGGTGATCTTGTCTTAATGCTTGGAGCATTCTTCTCACAGTATAGGTAAGAGGAATGCTTGATTGATGACCAACTAAGAACTTAAATGTTTTGTTTGATTGCAGTTATTATTTAAGGCGATTTTCACCGATGAAACCGATCGCGATCAGTACATCTAAACCGCGTTCGAGAGCTGTCAGTGTCATCGTTGTTATGAAATCGACAGAACTTATTGATTTGCTAAAATAAATCATTTTTTGTTAAAATAAATCACTCTGCTCGGATAAAAGCCTGACGCACATTTTTGACAATTTTGAAAAATGCGGATGATTTTTTCGACGTACAGACGCCAGCACATCAAGCTTCTACAATCTGTCAAAATTCTTTAATAGATTTTCAACTTTATCGCTAAAGCATAAGGTTCAACGTTGATTGGGAACATTTGACAGTTTCGGGTAGCTTGATGTGCTGGAGTCTGTACTACATACGTGGCGACAGGGTCATCGCCGCACAACCGCGATTCTGTAACTATCTCACCGTGAAAACTTAAGTGAAGTGAGCGTGGAGTGAGCTGTCAATAGTGTCAATTCCTAGCAAAACAAACTCACTTCACGTAAGTTTTCACGGTGAGATTTTTACAGACTCGACCGGCAGTTACCTCAGCCGTTGACGAGTGTCGCTCGAGTGTAAGTGTATGAACACTTGTGAAGTTTTAATTTATTGTGAATTTTGTAGGGGTAAGTGGTAAATCTATTACGAGGTCGACTATACGAGGATTTGTTTTATAGTGAGTAGGACTAGGTACTTCATATTTTTGAAAAAATATAAAGCCTTCGCTCGTTTCTACTTGAAACGCGTAAAGGCTCCTACAAACAAGCGCTACGCGCGATTTTATCGTGTGTCGCGCCTGTTTGAAGGAGCTTTTATCCTCTGCATAATACGAAAACGCAATTGTGAACAGATTTGCACCCGGTTACACTGGAAGCCGACCCCAACATAGTTGGGAAATGGCTAGGCAGATGATGATAATATGAACAATGAATATAAAGAATTATTATTTTTTATGAACTTTCATAAAATAAAATAGAATGTAAAAAAAGGAAGCACTAAATATATCTATACATAGTTGGGCACTTAAATTTTTTTTTTCAGTATGTGAATCATCAAATGACCTCTCCCGCTCTGGGTGGAGAGGAAGGGAGTGTCAGACTCTTACAGACTAAAACCCACCCGTGTTCCTTCCTTAGCCCGTTATGTTCCGGGCCAGCGGTATCCCTTTCGAACAATCTAGCTGACCCGGAATTGTTGGGAATCGAATATAGGTTTGCAAAGCAGTCGTCAAACCCATAAGCTTTGTTGAAAGTTAACTCAAATAGCCGTCCATTATGTCATGATTGTTTGCAAAGTTTCATTGAGGTATAGCGTGATCAAAATCATTTAGCGCTGATTTTTCAATCGACAGATAATTTTTATTCGTGGAATAAAAGTAACGTCTGACAGATTTTTTATTGAAGAACTGTCAAAAATTCAAACTTATTCCTCCGATAAAAATAACTGGCGTTGGAAAAATCAGCCCTTAGATGATTAAAACTGAAACTATCTGCTGTGGAATTGTCTACACAAAAACCACATCTTTATCCGGTCTTGACGCAGAACGTCACTTTCGCAAAATGTCTTCGTGAAAAATTCGGTCACTTTTGCATAATGTCACTTTCGCGAAACGTCATTTTCGCACAACGTCGTTTTTGAAAACGTCATTTTCACACCTTTTTATTCTTTATATTATTATTTGTGATCTACGGTTCGCCCAAGACGGGCTTCCCGTAACGTTATACTGCAATAATTTGGTTCGTCTTTTTACAATTTGCGATAAACTATAGTAAAATACGAATAAACTTGCAATATTGCTAAATAGCAATTAGCGTGATAATTAAAGCCTACTGACCAGACTTATAGGCAATATCTATGCATTAAAACAAAATCTATCCGGTATCACTTAAAAATAATCACTCAAAAAAATTATAGAAAAAAAACATTATAGTAATAATGTTTTTTTTCTATTATCAAAAATAATACAATATTAACACACAAATATCAGTTTATTAATGCGTAGATGAAGGTATTTTAAAATGTACACTTTTAACTATTATTGAGCAAATACTTAAATCAAACTATTAGCTTAACTTTAAGCAAACAATTACGGTAAAACAAAACCCTTTTAAAGTAAATTGAACGAACGGGAAGAATTAATATAGTTAAATCAGCAGTTAAATTAAACAAATAAATAATAATAGTCTACTCCCAAAATAGAGCTAAAGAATGAGTGTTCCGTCGTGCGGTCCCAAAAGAAGAGAGAGCCCGGGCGCGCCGCCGCGCCGAGCGAGCCGCCCTTCTCCCTACCACGAACAGCGGTGGTCCGATGTTGACGTCACAGCTAACCAGGTGGTGCTTGTAGTTCCGCTCGCCAATAACAGGTGGCGCTCGTTCCACGAAGTTGCCAACACGGCCATTCTGCAAGGCGCATGTCCCAGGCGCCCCACGAGTCTAGGTAAAACACTGAAACAAAATCAACATCAGCACTAGTTTTATACATCCGCAATTGTGAACCACAACCCATAATACGCTTTTGAACCATCAGCAAAGGCTTACTCTATTACTGCTAGGTCAACCGTACTTAAAGGGACTATGCCACACTTAAGAGTCCTGGTTTTCCTAGAGCTTACCACTTGGAATCACTTGCATTTAAAGAGCTTTTCGCTACACTTAAATGTACCAAGTTGTTTTCCAAGCTTTATTCACATTTGCTGGTGTTTCTTACTTGGCGAGGATTGTGGTACAAGTGTTTTATCTAGTCTCGCAAGTAAAATATAAGCAATACTATAAAAGTGAGACTGTGTAGCTGCATTTATTGTAGTCAGAGAAGTGCAATACATACCATTAAAACTAAGACTTGCCAACACGGACCTTATTGTTAATAACCTACTCCAATTTCCAGTCATCGATTTGTATCCAATGTTTCATATTTTCAGCAGCTGCCACGCCATTGTATGGTTTACTGCTCCTTTCAGAACCTCTTAAGTCTGTTACCTCATATCTGTCATTACCCAGAACCCTTTTTACTTGAAACGGTCCTTTGAAGATGGGCAGGAGTTTTTTGCTTCGACCATCGTTGCTCTGACTCTGTATTCTGATCAATACTAAATCTCCTTCTTCGTAAATCTTAGCTTTTGACCGAGTTTTATCAAACCTTTGTTTTTGTGATATTGCACTGGCTTTAATATTTTTATCTACCTTTGCTCGCAACTCCGTTACGTCGACTAGCGATTCATCATCAAGCTCTGGCTCTACATTGTCATTGTCAACGCGCAAACGATATCCTAATAAAACCTCACTAGGAACGGCATTAATAGTTCTATGGATTGTACTGTTTAAACCTTGCTGTACTATTTTAACATATTGATCCCACCTATCTTCAGTAGTATCTGCCCCAATAGTTTTTAATGATTCTAGTATTGTTTTATTAAATCTCTCTACCTGTCCATTTGAGCGAGGCATACCCGTTGCCACAATATGCGCGCGAATATTTTTGCTTTTACAGTATTCTTTGTACATGTTGGAAGTAAAGCATGACCCTGAATCGGAAATAATTCGTTTCGGATTACCGAAAGTTTTAGTTATATTATCTAATTCGTTTATAAGATCGGATGTCTTTGTAGACTTTACTGCGCAGATAAATACAAACTTAGTGAATGCATCTACTAAAACTAGTAAGTGCATATTTCCGTTTCGTGTTTTAACGAACGGACCTAAGTGGTCCGCGTGCAAAGTGTGAAAAGGCTGCGCGTATTTTGGCAACGGGTATAACTCTCCTTCCTTGGCACCACCCTTATTTTTATAATAAATACAATTCAAACAGTTTTTAATGTATTTTTTTATTATGTGACGCATACGAGAAAACCAATATTTGTGCCCTATTCTCTCAACTGTTTTATCGACAGAAAAATGGCCCAAGTCATCATGGTTGTATCTTATTATTTGCCATATACACCTCTTCGGTACGACCCATCGTCGCCCTTGGGCTGTTCTTCTGTAGACTTTTCCGCCTAACAGTTCATAAGTGTCAAAAGTTATTTTATTTTCATCTATTTCACCTGATTCTAAAACAGTTTTAATTTTTACAATGTCAGGGTCTTGCATCTGTACAGAGAGTAACCAGTCTCCTTCAGTTATTGATAATATTATTTCCCTTTCCGACCTCTCACCTGAAGGAACGGGATTTCGACTCAAGGCATCCACATGTTGCATACGTGTACCTTCTCTATGCCTTATTTCGTACATGAACTCTTGAGTCGAAAGAACCCATCGTGCGATCCGGGGAATAATATTCTTTTTAGTCAACGCATACCTGACCGCGTTACAATCTGTGATAATGGTGAAAGGTGAACCAATTAAATAAAGTCGAAATTTTTGGAGTGAACTTACGATTGCTAGGAGTTCTAGCTCAAATGAATGGTATTTCTTTTCGTCCTCAGTTGTCTGACGGCTATAGTAATAAACAGGTTTTTCACCCTCATCAGCAACTTGGACAAGAATACCCGCAACGCCGTCTCGACTAGCGTCCGTATACAAAACAGTTTCTTTATTTGGATCAAAAATAGATAGTACACTATCTGATGTCAGCTTAGCTTTTAAAATTTGAAACGCTTCATCATGCACAGAACTCCAAGACCAAGATGCATCTTTTTTTAATAGTTTAGTAAGAGGGGCAGAAATTATAGCGCAGTTTTTGATAAATTTGCGAAAATAATTAATTAGCCCCAGAAACTGTCTTAACTGATGCACAGTTTTCGGTAAGGGAAATTTCTTAACGGCTTCCACTTTGGTTTCATTTGGCATTACACAATTTTGTTTTATTCTGTATCCGAGAAACTCTATTTCAGTTTTAAGGAAATGACATTTTTTTAAATTTAAAGTTAAACCATTATGTTTAAATATTTGTAAAATGTTTTCCAAGAGCTGTAAATTTTCCTCAATAGTTTGTGTAATTAGATAAACGTCATCTAAATATACAATGACGTTCTCAAACCTTAAATTACCTAAGACTTTATTCATCATCTGTTGGAAACAAGATGGTGCATTAGCTAAACCAAATGGGAGCCGTAGAAATTCATAGTGGCCATCTTCTGTAATGAATGCCGTTTTCTCTATGGACTGTGAGCTCATAATAATTTGGTAATATCCACTTTTCAAATCAAGACTTGTAAAATATTTATAACCCTGTAGTCTATCTATCAGATCTTCGATTCGGGGCATTGGGTACTTGTCCTTTACTGTTATTTTATTCAATGCGCGGTAATCAATGCAGAGTCTTTTCTCGCCATTCTTTTTGTTCACCAGCAGAGCGGGACTCGCGTAAGGGGAGTTACTTTCTTGAATTATTTTATTGTCCACTAATTCCTGCACCATATCTCGAATAATCTTTCTATCTGTATGAGAGGCTCGAAAAGGTCTGCACTGCACCGGTCGTGGGTCTGTCAGTGTAATAACCATCTCGTGGTTATTCACCTTCCCTAACTCTTTTATGTCTGATGCGATACACTGTTTATATTGTCTAAATAAATAAATCAATTCATTTAAGTGAGTGTCACTATCAATCTTAGTCTCATGTATAGCGTCACAAAATTCATTAAGTGCTTGCGCATAGTCAAACTTGAATGAATTACCTACACGTGAATATATCAAATCATTTCGCTCCGTTATGTTACGGCCAATAAGTATATCACAACCTACTAATTCATCAATAACGTAAAAGTTCACACCAGTTAAAGACACGCAGTCAATTTTTAAATCTATAGTGACTTTTCGAGTGACCGGTTTAGAATTATGCCTAGAAAAACCTTGTAACAACACTGGCGAGGGTAGTGCACTAGTTTGAAGCAAATATTTTTCCACCACTGATTCGGATATCAGGGAACAACTGCTTCCCGTATCAATAAATGCCTCGTGGACAAAGTGATCGATGTTAACAGTTTTTACAAATTTATTTCGCGGATCAGGGGTAAGGATCAATTTGGTTTCCTCGGTTTCTGGTTTAATTAATCCTGTACTTTTCTTACTACGACACACAGCCTCAACATGGCCTTTTTTTTTACAAAAATTACATTTAATCAGATCACACTGATTTCTTTTATGATTTCCACCGCAAGTGTAACATTTAATAGGTTTCTGAATATGTGTTGAACCGGTTTGATTACTTTCATGCGCACTACTAGAATTGGCGTTATTATTTGAAGAAGTAATGTTCGTGGACGGTCGGCTAGAATTATTCGTTTGATCCACTGTTTTATGTTGGTTTTCACGTGTACTACCCGAACTGGTTTGTTTTGAGTTTTTGCCTTTGTAGGTACGACCATGGAGGTAACTAGCTAAATCGTGGCAAGATTTAAAATTACTCGCCTCAATAGATGCTCCTATATTGCTATCGCCTATGCTCCCGACAATTATAGATATAATATCTTGCTCAGTAAAGTTTAAAGATAATCGGTCAACTTTACATTTAATATCAAAATAAAATTCGTATAGTGATTGGTTTTCTACCGGTTTTTTATTAATAATTTCTTTTAATAACTCAAACATATTACGACGTGTTTGAAAACTATTAGCCAGACGTCGATTCCAATCACTCCATTTCCATGTAGGCCACTGACTATCAGTACGCAACAACGAATCATACCAGACTTTGGCAGAGCCTTTCAACTTATTAAGAGCTTGATAACGTATGGTTTCGTCGGTCCAATCAAACGTTGCCGCATAGGATTGTATAATATTAAGCCATGCATTTATATCATCATTTAAGGGGTCAAACTCCGGTATTATATTGTTTAAGGTACTCACAGTTTTGGTATCTTTATGACGTGATACCTTAGACTTCCTTCTGGGCAGAGGTGACGGCGTCCTGGAGCTTGTACTCGTCGTGCTACTGCTACTTGACGACGATTGTGCTCGCTTGCGATAGCACCTGCGTTTGCCCATGACGCGTGGGTTCCACTTCTGATATCAAAAATAATACAATATTAACACACAAATATCAGTTTATTAATGCGTAGATGAAGGTATTTTAAAATGTACACTTTTAACTATTATTGAGCAAATACTTAAATCAAACTATTAGCTTAACTTTAAGCAAACAATTACGGTAAAACAAAACCCTTTTAAAGTAAATTGAACGAACGGGAAGAATTAATATAGTTAAATCAGCAGTTAAATTAAACAAATAAATAATAATAGTCTACTCCCAAAATAGAGCTAAAGAATGAGTGTTCCGTCGTGCGGTCCCAAAAGAAGAGAGAGCCCGGGCGCGCCGCCGCGCCGAGCGAGCCGCCCTTCTCCCTACCACGAACAGCGGTGGTCCGATGTTGACGTCACAGCTAACCAGGTGGTGCTTGTAGTTCCGCTCGCCAATAACAGGTGGCGCTCGTTCCACGAAGTTGCCAACACTATAATTTTTTTTAAGTGAATATACATTCGGACAAGCAGACAAAAAAAATCAAAAAATTATAGTTTCGGTATTAGAATCGTTTCTAACCTCGCAAAAATTAGTTTAAAAAAACTAGGTACAGTTTTGACCTCGCTACGATTTTATTACGAGTAGTTTACTTATAATATAAATGTATAGTTATTAAATATATCACTAAGTACTACTTTTCGTATTAAAAGTCAATTAGATAAAGTGCTAGTGTTTGATTTGGGTTATTTTTTCTTCTTAGCTATTGGGTAGCCTATTTCCACGATTTGTCTATAAAAATCTAAAGGTTTCTGTGGTTCATTTTCTTTAAAACCGAAATAAAAAGTCATTTATTCAAAGGCTGAGAATCAGCACTTTTCGAACCCCAAAATTACATAGGACAGAGCCAAAACGCCCGCCCTTCACCACTTACTAGTGCTTTCGCTGGGGAGAAGTGGCGCAACAAACTCCCCAGCAGTACAGCTGCTGTCTGTTCAGTTAGAAAAACTAACTTTTTTGTATCAACCTAAATAAAAACTCAAGATATAGCGCTGCGAACAATACAGTGAAGCATGCAAAAACTACACCTCCGCTCTGTGCATACACGCTCATACGCACACATTTACAATGAAACTACACCTCACTATGTGCAGACATGTTTACGAAACCGTCTTCACTTTTCTGTTGACAGCCCTCTGTCTGGGTTTTTTATTTAGTCTGAGGTATCAACCTAAAATTCTGCATACCCACCTCTGAAAAACGGTATCAAAAATATAGGGAAAACGTCAAAAATATCGCAAGTAAACAGTCTGTAGCGGTCTATTTCTGGCCAGCCAGTGAGTCACCTCTTTAAATCATACGGAACCATTGTTCAAAAACCAATTGGGAATGAGACTGTTTGTAAAAGCATTATTTATAGGCACAGTTATTAATGTTATTATTGTTAAGCGTATTTACTGTTTCACTTCTACGTTGTAAGTATTGCGTATTTCTCTTTTTTTGTTTACACCATAGATATTTTTTTTGTTTACACCATACCATTAGTATTTTTGCATAAAGAACCAACGCAAATTAAATGTTACCAGGAATTTGACGGTTTAGACAAAACAATGAGCGTTGTATTTTGTTATTTTGACTGTTCAAAATAATATAAAATTATATCCTGCCTTTTTTCTCAGAAGAGGCTGTCTAACGTTTGTATGTACGTTGTTTTATAGACAATAGTTTTATAGAATTTCGTTTCACATAATTTTTTCCTCATATTATCATTTCATAGAATATCTAATCAACACGCAGATTACTTACTTAAAAAAAAAAAATTTCATAGATTTTTGTTACACATAAAATTTTGTTTCGATATTCATATCATAGATTAAAGAAAGAAAGAAAGAAAATACGTTTATTTGCGGTAAACATGACGCAAAAAAGAACAAAACAAATAAAAACAATAAAAAAAAGGTTGACATGCGTCACATCCACGCAAAACGGCTATCGTTCAGCATTATGCTGCAACCCTATGCAAGACAGAGCCCCAGCGCTGGTTTTCAGCGACAGCCGGCGCCGACGTGATGACGTCGCACGGTGCAGCAAACAGTAATTCATCAAAAAGTATTTATGACGAATTATTTATATTTTTAAAGCAACCAGTTATTAAAACGCTTTACTGGTATAGCGTACAAAAAGCAAAATAATACATTTTAATTTAAAACGTGATTGAATACAAAATATAAGTTATACAGGGAAACCTATAATTGGCCATAATATCTGTAACACGCATATTTTGTAAAATATTTTTATGTATCGCTGTTGGTTACCTAAATAAATAAAAAAAATAGGAATATAAAAAAAAAAAAACATACAAACAAAAGGAAATATACATGCTAAGAGAATATCATCCTCTATAAACGATTTTCGCTTTATGTAGTGGCAACATTCAATAAAAAATCAAATAACCTTATATTGTTTAGTTAATATAAAACTTATGACTTAGAAAAACATTATTTTTATCAAGTGTCAGTTTCGAAACGTTTGACAAAATGCACGTTTAGAATAACATGTTTGACAACACCTTTGACAAAATGCATACCCTCATATAAAATTACAACACAGCGTTCATAAAACCAATGCGGGTAAATTCTAGTCGAGCAGGAAAAAAAATGAAGTCGCTATTAATGAGAATAACAAGTTTGTTGTTATTCTCATTGCTAGCGACTTCATTATTATGCATGGCATTCTACAATGAGGTTGCATATAAAGTAACCTAATTGTTGTTTCTCGTCATTTTGAACTTCGTTCCTACCGGGGGTCCCCGATCACACTTTTTAATAAAGAGAAGAAGAAACTTCTGTTTTTCCTACACAGAAACCAAGTGCTTAATACTTTCTTATTGGGAAATATTTAACAGATCCTCTAAAAACTTATTGACCTTTTAATGATATGATGTACCTACAAAGTTATATTAATTACAAGAGGAAGATTCCACGTTTGAGCTGCTGAATTATATTGGTTAATGTTTTTCTAGCTTTGCATTTGTGTCCTGTATACTAATATTTGTCAAAAACATGTCGTGTATAAAACATGTATTGACATTGTTCCATTTTTTTGATCATTTTGACATGTGTCATAAGTTTTTACAACTTGTTTCAGGGGAAAACAATAAACAAAACTAATACACAACAGGTAGAATACATGTTTTGCAACTTATTATAAACACGGGGTGAGAAGTCGCAATCGCGACAGACTTGATTTTTGTATTGAAACACTGGCAGTTCAGTTATTGTAATACTAACCTTGATAATCAATTCAATTAGCAGTAACTTTGCTTTGATCGTGTTTCAATGAACTGGCCATTATAAACCTCGTTGTTTTTGTTTATAAAGTTGTTTCTGTTATTTTTGGTATCGATTACGGTTTATGGCCAAATTAATTATATATTTAGATGCTTTTAACTCAGCACTTTTAGAAGAAAAACAATGCAAAGATAAGGATTTGTTTATGCTTTCGATTGGTAGCTCCAAACTTATATTGTTACAAGCCGCGAGCCCTATGGTATCGAAACGCTTTTGTAGAAACTTTCGTCTGTTTCCGTTATTTTAATCCCTTTCAGGGATGAATATTCAAAATCCTTCCTTAGTGCTGATTTTCGTTGTATATGGAAGAGGAACTCTTGTGAAAAATTTCATGCTTCTAGACTTAGCGGTTTAGGCTGTGCGTTGTTGTCAGTGAACTTATGATTTTTATATTAAGTGCGTGTGTTGGATCATTCGGTTCCCTACAAAATAGTTGAGCTAGATGGTGCTGATCCACGAGTCATGTTCGTGAACGGGCGCCGTCGGTTGAGACTGGTCATCTCTTAACTGCTAAGGCTTATTTTTAATCTTATACTTTGAAATGTTTCTTCATTTGTGTCTTTTTTT
The DNA here is from genome assembly GCA_927399505.1 of Luperina testacea. Classification (NCBI taxonomy): domain Eukaryota; kingdom Metazoa; phylum Arthropoda; class Insecta; order Lepidoptera; family Noctuidae; genus Luperina; species Luperina testacea. Next base: position 3,731,535 of record OV656777.1, on the reverse strand, counting down.
TTACATTGTTCTCACATATACGAGTAGAAGCAACAATAATAATGTACCCAGGATTTTGTAATATCTTGATTTAAAAGAGTGTCCATGGAGTTTCTTGTCTGTTCTTCTCCATAGAGATCTACGTTTTGGAATGGGCAACTAGCTTCAACTTTCTGACTAACTGACAGACTATTTAAATTTTGACAATTCAAAAGTGGCTGTACAAGGTTTAATTGAAATAAATGCTTTGAGTTTTGAGTTGAGTTGGTAAACCGGTATTGTATTGTGCCACTACAAGGTCTTCCGTCTGTCTTTCCAACTGTCTGTATTCGGAAATTAACTTATGGATAACCTTGGTGTGGATTACAGAAAGAAAATATATCACAAGTAGTAATTAAAAGATCTGTTTTTTTTTTGCGTTCAATTTATTTTCAGCTCTTGTACCCACGACAACAACAACCTATACAATTACAGTTACAGTTTTAGTTACAGTTACAACCTATACAATTTTAATTACAGTTACAACCTATACAATTATAGTTTTAGCTGACCTCGAATTGGGCTTTTTGTACAATGAGAAGTCAGTTTATTTATACTGGAAATGTATACCTTGATATGTTGTCATGCGTACGCCAAGTCTACAAATGAATGGTTAAATTCATTGGTTTTTTGTTGTTATTATGCTACGCGAATATTGTTAAAGATGTGCTTTTATTCGTATTAGCCATTTTAAGGCTATAGTGATAATTACACTCTCAAAATCGTGAGGAACCCGCTATGAACTTAAACTAAAATTTCGAAGACATATATGTGACGTCTACCATCCCGCACTGGCTCGTTGGTTTCTCTAGCGTACCTCATCTACGCGTTACCAAACTACACTAAACACAGTAAAAAAAAAAAGAAAAAAATATTATTAAAAAAAAGTAAAAAAAAAAACAAAAAAGAAACGGAAAGTCCTGTACGAGGCCAAAGGCCCACTCCCACTCCCTCTTACTCCAGCAGCCAGCAGACGGGACATTATGGTCTGATTGTGTTATAGGAACGCTGCTCAACCTCCAGGGAATAAAGGAGTGTTGTTATGTTTAATACTTTTAACCAGGTAGTAGTCTTTACGTTCCCGCCACAAACCACAGCCAAAAGCTAATCTTAAAATAACCTCACGACTGCTTACCTCAAACTGTCAATCAAAACGACGAGTTCCATCAAAGTCTGCGGGAGCGATTGGAGATTAATGGAGTGGGTAATATGGGCCAGGCTGAAAGAGATTATTCACCCTTACGAACAATAATGTTGCTTGTAAAATAACTTTTCACAATAGGGCCACACATAATACATAATCTTGAGAGATCTTATTGTAATCGAGCTTACCCGGACCGTAATTCTCTATGACACAATGGAAGAAACCGCACGAAATCAAAGCCATCCATACCATCGCCAGCCACACCATCGAGTACAAAGCCCAAACTGCGGCCAAGAAGCTGGGCATCCTAAATAGGATGAAGCGATACTTTACGCCTGGACAGCTATTAACCCTTTACAAAGCGCAAGTCCGATCCGGCATGGAGTATTGCAGCCACCTTTTGGATGGCTCAGCGAAATACCAACTTGCCGCGCTTGACTCAGTGGAGCGCAGAGCTAGAGGCTCATTGGCGACGTAGAACTGGTGGATGCCAAGCTTCACAGCTTGGCTCATCGCCGCAAAGTTGCCTGCTTGTCGGTCTTCCACAGATTGTACAATGGCGAGTGTGCCAAAAACTCCACGACCTCATTCCACCGGCCCCCTTCTATCTTCGGACATCCAGACGCACTGCAAGTTACCATCCCTGCCTAGTTGCTATTACGCCAATTCACACTAAGCGTTTTCAAATGTCCTTTATAATGCTCAAAGCAAAAGAGTGGAACTCTCTACCTGCTTCTGTGTTTCCAAGCACATACAACCGGAATCTCTTTAAAGTAAGTGTGAACAGGCTTCTTCTGGCTAAGCTCAATCCATCGTCGACTTTGTCTCTGTCACCTCTGACCTAGTCTAGAGACAAGAGTAAATTCAAATTAAAAAAAAAAATCAAGCTAAGGAATTGACGAGGTTTCGCAACAAGGAATCGTTATGTGGTCATTGTGAATTAGCGCCGTGAGAACTTTCTGGTTACGGAGATATTGAAGGTCAAAGCTCCAACTTTTTTCACGAAAACAACTTATAATGTTATAACTTAGGTACTTTAAATACACCACAACTGCTGTACCCGTTTACACAATGTTTTGCGCCATTCGTTGACTGAGCTATTATACGAAACAACGTGATACGAAAATAAAATGACGAATGAACATTAGTGTTAATTGCTCATAAAACTATGCAATAAACCAACAAAATTATTACCTGGCCTGACCAACTTTACCAAAATGGCTTCTGTGAGCCTACAGCTACATGTATTGACTACAGATTATTAATGGGGATATGACGTCACGTGTGAGGGCATTATTGACAGCTGTGTCAACATTAATTTGGGTAGTTCATGTTTGCGCACGTTTCCTTCAAGGGTTGGGTTAGTGGCTCATTACGAAGCTACACTTGAGAGCAATGAATTAGGGTCACATAAAGATACCTGAAAGTCTCGGAAACTAAGTAAAGAACTAAAGTAAAGCGTCTGTCGGGACCTATGACCTAGAACTTGTAAAGGCTCCTTCAAACAGGCGCGACACGCAATAAAATCGCGCGCGACACAAAAGCACCGCAAGTCGCACAACGGGCGGTGCCTTTGTGTCACGCGCGATTGTATCGCGTGTTGCGCCTGTTTGTAGGAGCCTTAAGTCGCGGCCATTACCACTGGGCCACCACTGCGTCTAATATAATATATCATCATCTGCCTAGCGTTTTCCCATCTATGTTGGGGTCAGCTTCCAGTCTAACCGGATGCAGCTGAATACCAGTATTTTACATGGAGCGACTGCCTATCTGACCTCCACAAGTTCACAACCCAGTTACTGGGTAATACGATACTCCTTGGTAAGACTGGTTGTCGGACTTTCGGGCTTCTGACGACCCGTAACGATTGTCAAAGATCCACTGACAGACAGCCGCCACTGAATGATAACCGGGACCAACAGCTTAACATGTAAAGATGGTCACCCATCCACGGACCAACCGCGGCAAGCATAGCTTAACCTGATCGATCTCCTCTAATATAATATTAAAATTACATAATTATGATAAAGAAATCTCGATATTTTTATAAAAACCGTGCGAACAACAGGCGCTATTATTTAATACTAATAGCGCCGCGTGGTTTCACTCGCATAAGTGTCCATCCCGTGGGAATATAAGGATAAAAACTATCCTGTCCTTTCCCGGGACTCAAACTGATACTGGCAGCTGATAGTATGTCATGCTCAATTGTCTCGCTGACGGTGGCGTGTGTGTTAGATCATTTAGCTCCCTTCAAAATGGTTGAGCTAAATGGTGCTGATTTATGCGTCATGTTCGTGAACGGGCGCCGTCAGTTGGGGCTGGTCATCACTTAGCTGCCTCGGCTTATTTTTAATTAATTTATTTTTGGATTGTAGTTTGTTAAGTACTATTTGTTGTACTCTGGACGCTTTTAACACGTACGTCTTTCTTAATTTTTTTACATCGTTCTCACATTATATAATTTAAAATCAAAAGTAATGATGTAACTAATATTTTTGTAAAATATCATTTAAAAAGAGTGTCTATGGAGTTTCTTGCCCGTTCTTCTCCATAGGTACCTACGCTTTGGAATGGGCAACTAGCTACATAATTATTTTCTGACTGACCGACTTCTTGACAATTCAAAAGTGCCTGTAAATGGTTTAATTGAAATAAATGCTTTGAGTTTGAGTTTGAAACTATTTCTATACCAAATTTCATCTGAATCGGTTCAGCGGTTTAAGCGTGAAAAGGTAACAGACAGACAGACACACTTTCGCATTTATAATATTACTAGCAGCGTCCCGCGGCTTCACCCGCATAAGTGTCGAACCCGTGGGAATATCGGGATAAAAACTATCTTATGTCCTTCCCCGGGATGCATTCTATCTCTCTGCCAAATTTTATCGAAATCCGTTCAGTGGTTTAGGCGTGAAAAGGTAACATACAGACAGACAGATAGACAGATAGACGAGAGTTACTTTCGAATTTATAATATTAGTATGGATATTAAGAATTACAGTCGGGACTTCGAGAGAATGCGTCCCTGACACCTGTCAGTAATAAAGATCAAATTCGCAAAACACTTATTCCTTTGTATGAAACTGACAGGTGTCAAGAACGCATTCTATCGTATGTCGCCCTGTAGACTGTTTGGCGGCTTTCGAGTCAATACCTCGTCACTAAAATGAGATAGGACGACACGTGAATAACAAAAAAATGGGTAGACATTTTCCACAAATATTTGTTTCAAATCCTTTATGTTTATTCATTATTGCCTCGCCTTTTTTCCCGAAATACAACGTACTTTTTTTCATAATAAATTTTGACACCGCGCGTCGAACAGTTTTCCAAATTGGTTTTTACGTAAAGGGTGGGAAAACAAATATGGCGCTTGTCAAATAATAAGCTGTGCTCAGACAAGGGGTATGAAGAGACTTACAGCAGTTGAAGGAAAAATATACATACATCTAATATTTCATTTTACGGACGAGGATAAGTAAACAAACAATCTCTGGAAATACCTGTCGGATTTGAAAAAAACTGGCCAAGTGCGAGTCGGACTCGCACACGAAGGGTTCCGTACAATAAAGGCTCTTACAAACAGGCCCGACGCGCGACGCGAATCGCGCGCGACACAAAGGCACCGCTAGTTGCGCGACTTGCGGTGCCTTTGTGTCGCGTGTAGTGTCGCGCCTGTTTGAAGGAGCCTTATGGCAAAAACGCTGCAAAAAACACGTTTGTTGTATGAGAGCCCCTTTTAAATATTTATTTTTTTCTTTTATTATTTGTTGTTAAAGCGGCAACAGAAATACATCATCTGTGAAAGTTTCAACAGTCTAGCTATCACGGCTCATGAGATACAGCCTGGTGACAGACAGACAGATGGACAGTGGAGCCTTAGTAATAGGGTCCCGTTTTTACCCTTTGGGGAACGGAACCCTTAAAACCATCCAATATTTCATGTTACGGAAGAGGATAAGGAAACAAACAATCTCTGGAAATACCAGTCCGATTAGAAAAAATCTTTTTGTATTTGATAGCCCAATTCTTGAGGCTATAAGCCATTTACAAACCTTTGACAGCCCAATTTTTGAGGAAGGCTATAAGCCATTTAACAACCCTTAGGAGACGAGCAAAAGAAAAAAAATCAGAAAGATTGCCAAGCGAAAACTCGGAAATAGTGCACGCAGACAATGAGATGAGACTGGGTGGAGCGGTGGAACAAGAACTTTTTACGCGAACGCAGTCGTGGGCAGAAGCTATGTAGTTATTTATAAGAACGTTATTTTTATCAGCTGATGTAAGGCTGTAGTTTACGTAAGCATGGGGGAGCAGCGGGATTGTCCGAAAGGGTTACCGCTGGCCCAGAACATAAAGAGCTAAGAAAGGAACACGGGTGGGTTTTAGTCAGTAAGAGTCTGACACTCCCTTCCGCTCCACCCAGAGTGGGATGGGAAATCATCAAATGACCCCTTCATCAAATCAAATCAAATGACCCAATCAACTTTGAAGTTTATACTCGTACTATAGTGATAAAGTTGAAAATCTATTAAAGAAATTTGACAAGTTGTAGTAGCTTGATGTGCTGGCGACTGTACATTTGATCAGTCTAAGTCCATCCACGTGTAAACGATTTTGTAATTGGGAAATTCCGAGAAGAAAATTGTCACGGTGCGAATTATGCGAAAGAATATTTTGGGGTATTCCTCGAAACGTGCTAACTTTGAAACGCACCAAATGAAACGTCTATCGATATCATTTATTACGAATCCTTCAAGGCTCGTACACACAGGCGCGCGATTCGCGTCGCGCGTCGCGCCTGTTTGCAGGAACCTTCATGATCTTTTCTATGATTCATCGTTGATGTATTTCGCGGAATAAAATTATAATATTTTTATTAATATTTTGTTTTTGAAGTGAAAACTTCTTTAGCGGCGCTGTGTACTTTTTTTGGAATGGGTAAAAACTTCTAAACTCGCGTCAGGTCACGTGACCCTGATCGAAAATTAGTAAGACGTAAGACGAACATAACGTAAGACGCGCGTTGTTGAGGACAGCGCCATCTATGCACATCGGGAAGAACTACGAGGGCCTCGCGTACTAACTACGTAGTTCATCCAACAACGACGAGATGGCGCTGAACCACGGATATATAACTGACGACGAGCTCCATGCGAGCGGCATTCTCATGACGCATCTGCATTGCTTCAAAAAAAAATTGGAAAAAGCTTTGATGAATTGCCAATGATTTTGAGTGGAGATTTCAACATAAACTTTGCAGACGATAAAAATCAACTATTAATTGAATTTTTAAATAATGAATTTGGTTTAACTATGTCAAATGATCGCAATCTTAGCACAACGAAATACAAAACTACTATTGATGCGGTCTTTATTAGACACTTAAATAGGTTCGAATCAAAACTGTTCGTTTCTTACTTCAGCTATCATAAACCTATCGTATCAGTTCTAGAGATTAGCGATGATGGTTCTGGTAATGATGATGATGAAAAAGTCGTTGAAATTATGGATGGAAGTTGATTTTCCTAAGAGATAAACTTTTTAATGTAAAATAATTGTAATAGTTCTGAAGTGTTAAATTTTTAATGTACCTAATATAAATTGTCATGTTTGTGTACGATAGCGCAATAAATGAATATTGTATTCCACCACATAAATAATAGTACTTTTATACTGATAATGAAAGCAATTCGTACAAAATTATTCTCTAACCATTCCAAAATATTAAAAATGCACAACGTTAATATTCAAGTTTTCACTTCTGCCGGCACTCCCGGAGTGCAACCCGTCGTTTTTTTTCGAGGAACACTTTTGGTGCGTTTCTAAGTTGGTGTGTTTCGGGGAATACCCCAATATTTTTACACAATGATATTAGGGTCTACTCTCCAACAACAAAAAAAACAGAAAACACAAAAAACAAAAATAATTGATCCGTCAACTAATCGTGTTGTCATTCATACACAGTTTATGCCCCGAACTTATCTTATGTCTATAAGAGATACGGAGTAAGAAATGGCTTTTACTTCGGCCAGAACTGCGGGGTTCGTGGTTAGGGAGTAGTCTGCCTGGCTCCTCAACCCATACGGACACAATTCAGTAAAGGTTACCGTATTAAAGCAGTTTTATTCAACACTTGCTTTTTTTTTTTTTTTCTGGATGGGAGATCATCTAATGACCCCTCCCGCTCTGGGTGGAGCGGAAGGAAGTGTCAGACTCTCTACCTGCGTTTGTGTTTCCGAGTGCATACAACCCGAATCTCTTCAAAGTAAGAGTGAACAGGCTGCTTCTGGGTGAGCTCACTCCATCGTAGACTTTGTCTCTGTCATCTCTGACCTGACTAGAGTCAAGAGCAAACCCATTTCAAATAAAAAAAAAAAAAAAAAAAAAGACTTACTGACTAAAACCCACCCGTGTTCCTTCCTTAGCCCTTTATGTTCCGGGCCAGCGGTAACCCTTTCGGACAATCCCGCTGACCCGGCATTCAACATTGCTGCAGCTTGCGACTTTTGTCCGCGAGGAGCACTACTATGCAATAAAACATTTCCTATGGCACTCGGCATAAGCTTACTAGCTGGCTTAGCTTGGCTTTCTATCAGCGAAATAATTTTTGAACTCAGATCCGAGATTACTTCTTATAAACAAATAATGTTACTTCTTTCTAATATTAGTGTAGATTATAAGAAAGAAAGAAAAAAAAACGGCCAGGTGCGAGTCTGGCTAGCAGAAGAAAGGCATAAAACGCCGAAAGTGGCACGTTTTTTGTATGGAGCCCGTTTATTTTTATTAAATTTATTTTATATTTATTATTTGTTGTTATGAGGTTATGACAAACAAAACGATAAGTTAACTCGATTAATAAAGAAAATATAAAAACAACAAAAAAGATTACCGGTATAATATATAGGTATTTGTGTTTCTAGCAATTATAATAATACCTAGAAAGAAAGGAAGAAAAAACATTTATTTGCGGCAAACATGAAGCATAAAAAAAATTAAGTTTATTTAAAATTTTTACCTCGTTGGTTAGGTTCACATAGCATGTGCCCCTGGGCGAATCGCTCGCCACACAGCAGCAGCACAGTGCTGCTAGTATGCGATGTTTCACACAAAACATACGAAAGTGATGAAGGATTCTCGCGATGCGTTGCGTTGCGGCTCGTCCCAATCTGCGCGAACCTTTATACCGAACAACAGTGCCTAATTGTGTTGACAGGTAAATGGTGTAAACAGTAGAAGTGAAATTTACGTTACCAGCCAGAAATAAACTACAAAGAATAATGCTCTGTTCAGGTGAAATTTCAGGGAGATCTCTGTCTTGTTCAGTCGTGTTTATGTAGTTAGAAAATGTAATCATTCAATAATTTCGTATGCCGAATGCGTTCTTCAGCATAAATATTTAGCAAATGAAACCAGGATCTGATGGGGAAATTGATTATCTTATGGGGGAGGCGCTACCGTAGGCCGCGAAGTTCAATTTTTCGAATGACTATTTCATGAAATATCAACTCAATATGACCCCTTATTACCTACAATTTTTTTAGATCAGCCAGGAACCTAACTGTCATAGAATTGCAGTTCTTTATACAAAAATGACAGCTGGGCTCGGTGCTAAGTTGTCATTTTAGTATTAAGAACTTTGCCAAAATCGAAATAAAGTTCGAAATACAAATACTGGCTCAAAGGTTTAGGCTAGAACCACAGTATAAATAAAGACATACAGTACGTCGTCTTCATACAAACGGACGAAACGCGAGCTATACCTACGCGCTTCGACCACGGCATGCGCTCAGCATGCAGACAGTCGCGACTGTGCCGCAGTGACGAACGGACGGTGTCTTGTTTTTTTAACAATAACCGCGCGATTTTTTCACTAAAAATAAGTTCAAGTACATATTTAATATGACGAGTAGGCTATATTTTGCTGTTTTTGGTTGCATGAATTCGTCAATAACGCATCCAGAGATAACTTTTTTTAGATTACCTGGAAACTCTGAAAGGTAAGACTATAAAATAATTTTACTTACTTGTAGGTAGGTACATAATGTGTGTATTTTTAATGGATAAGTATTTCATTTTATCCCCCGAAAAAAAGATGTCTGGATTAATAAATGAAGTGAATAGAGTAAAGGAAAGTGATAATACACGATTGAGGTAGGTAGTTATAGGCGGTTCATGAATCATTAAACGGTAGGTACGCTGGTGTTAAAACCTCGGGGCATGTGTGTTTTGTTAGTTTGTATAATTCAAAGTAAAGACGTGGTTTTTATTATTAATAATAGTTGTTTATTGTACTGTGTGTATGAATAACTAGAAAAAAATTGGTTGTCTGTAAAGTCGATTTACGGACGATAGTTTAACGTGACAACATCATAACAAAACATTAATGAAATGCTTGCATACTTTTATGAATAAAATAAATTATTTTTATTGAATAACTGTTACTGTAATAAGAATAACTGTTTCATGAAATCATCATTCTTTGGACTTACATGGTCTTAGAGAGTTGTGTTGATGACTTTAATGATTATAATTCTGTAATAGTACATTACGTTATTAGTGCGTTAAGATGGTTATTATGTTATAACCAATACGCACGTATATCGTACGACGTTTTTTAACACATTTGCGAGGAAACAGAAAAAAAAAACATTTCACAATACAAGTACAAAGAAAAGAAAATTTGAGAAAAATGGCGCGAGGATTATTTTCTGCCGTGGCTGCGTGAAAATGTTGGCAAAGACACTAGAGCATGCAGCCAAGTTTTTAAATTACCGAATAAACAGTTTTTTTTTTATTTTAAATAAAATCAATCTGTGAATGCACACTGTATTCAATTCACAAAGTATTTTATTTGTTTATATAAAAAGAAGTATATTTATTTATTTATTTTATTATTTATGTACACACAGTAAAATACAATAACAAAACTAAATGGAAACACAAAGTAGGCAAATGTAATTAAAATACTGGAGGCGGGCAGCCCTATCGCATGTTTACGTACCGCGCGGCTGTAGGCATTTACTTCAAGGTTACGGCCGAGATACAATACTGTATGTCTTTATTTATACTGTGCTAGAACTAAGGTTAGATTCCGTGTTGTAATAAGACGGATTGGGTTGTATATTGATGATTTTAATGATTATAATATTTATGTTAAAACATACTTCTTACGGTCGCGAATCATATTGTTTTGTTCAACATACAACCTGAGATTGATCTGCAAATTGTAAAAAAAGTAAGAAAAAATTGCGGACTACCTGCGGGAGAAATTATTCAATGGTTTTTTTTTATACTTGGCATTACCTCTCTTTTCTTCCTCATCCAGGTTTTCCCGCGATGTCTACAATGTCATCTGCCCATCTCGCCGCTGGACGACCGTCATCTCTTCTTCCAGCCCTGTTTAATTTTTTGTCTCGCTTACTCATATTGAAAATCAAATCATTTCTATCTATCGTTCCATGCGAGCTCACTCTTCTCAGTACGTCCACTGCTGGACACTTTTCACGCGTATTGTGAAAAGTATTGTGAAGAGAAATCTAACGATTTAAATCTTTGGAGAAAATGGTTTAGAAAAAACAGCGCTTATAACATCAATATATAACTGTGTACGTGCCTAACTATAGGTGTTTTATTTTACCAAATTCAACATCAATCCAGTTAGTACTGAGTTATATATGTAGTTCTTAACCCATCAAGCGTCAACTGTACACCTAGTGTACATAAGAAAAAGTGCTCGAAACGTCAACGGTACACCGAGTGTACACTGTCATTGTTCTATTGTCATTGTTAAAACAATGACTTTACTGCGCCCATTCAACTACTCCGACGCGTGGGGTATTTCGACAGGTAGGCGGGCAAATGAAAAAACGAATGAGAATTAAATTAAATTAATGAATGGTAGGTTAATGATGTTAACTGTCGCCGGTACGTAACTTGGCAAGATTTTGGCGTAGTTCGTGCATGTACACTTAGTTAAAACAATTTTTTTTTCACTTCTATTCTATGGTTATTGCCATAATTTATTTTTCGACGTGTTGATAGAAATGTATAGCTTGATAATTATGTCGTCGCGTGTACGAATTTATTACATACACACGCAAAACATTGTGTTTATGGGTGAATGCAACGGTAAAGGGGTCGTGGGGGTATTTCAAGTTGTGATAAAATATCAAACACTTGTTTTTTTTAAAAAAAAAACGTCAGTAATAATTGGAATTTCGACTTTCAATATCTCCGTAACGAGAAGGTCCCCAGGTATGGTCCAGTACAAACAAATTATTACAATGAAAGGGAGTTCAAGTGGCTCTTGGCTTCGTTAAGTGTCCCTTTATTCCTGTTATATTAAAATATTAATGTAATACAACTGAAGAGTTCATTTGTTTGAACGCGCTCATCTCTGGAACTGCGTCTCGGAATTGTGAAATTATTTTTACATTTAATAACCCAACCCTTGAGAAAGATTAAAGGCTTCCCAATTCAATTAATTTTCAATTTAACATCATACTACGACCCTTAGAATCCGAGCAAAAAGAAAAAAGGTCAGAAAGAACAATAAGCGAGATAGCTCGGTGGGCGATGCGATGCGACGCGGTGTGTCGAGGGAACAAGAAATTTCACGCAGACAAAGTCACCGGTAGAAGCTATTGGCCTATATTTATTAACGGAAAGGTCAAAAAGTAATAAGAGTTAATGACAAATTAATTAATAGTCTTGTCTGAAAACCCTACGTTTTTATTACCGGCTTTACTAAGATCTTTTGGATTCGCTTTAGTACGTACTTACTTTTACGCTTACGTTTATGTGCCTAAAGTTCCAATATAATCTGACCTCTCATTGTACGGAAAGCCTACATAACATGAGGTTAACTTAAACTGGTAAAGTAGTAATGTATAGTTTGAGGTGACATCTTGCGTACCTTTGCGCGTTAGGGCATGATTCGAAATCCATTAGAGTAACAATAACACGCAACTGAAGCCACGTAATACGTGGTTTTATTGACGAAAATAAACAACGATTTTTGTGTCGGTAATTCGTCGTCTTATAATTTTGGGATTTGACGAAATAAAGGCAATTTATTATACCCCGTAATATTTTTATAGTGTCGGGGTGTTTTGTCCGTCAACGTTTCTACAAGGTGTAATTGAAATAACTGAATCCTCTTAAGGAGACACTGTGTTCATCATTATGAACCACTTTTACAATCAGAACATGTCGGACATTAATGTATGGAGCTGCTTGTTAAGTATGGAAAACTAATTGTTTATTAAATTGACTAGGTACTAACTTCAGTTGTGTATATTTAAGTTTTTAGAAATTTAAAGAAAAAAAAACGTGTTCTTTCGCGGGCCCCGGCCGTCCGCTAGGAATGAAGTTCCGTACGATGAAAGAATGATGATTTCATGAAACAGTTATTCTTTGGACTTACGTGGTCTTAGAGAGTTGTGTTGATGACTTTAGTGATTATAATTCTGTAAACACATATTTCTTACGGCCGCGATTCATATATTAATCAACGTACAACATAAATACTGACCAGGAAATTCCAAAAAACCTAAAAAAATTGAATTTCGCGGGCTACCCTGGCGCTTTCGCCTTAAATAAGATTTCCTGGAGTGCTTTTCAATGTGCCTACAACAAAGTAAAAAAAAGTAAGTATTATAGTAAAGTATCTATGCGTAGTATCGCGGCCTTTTTCGCTCGATCACTTAAATTTTTTTTCACCTAAATCTTGCAGCCGCGCCAAGCCACGGCCCCTTAAAATTTTCGCCTATTAGGAAAGCGATAAAGGCTCCTACAAACAGGCGCGACGCGCGCTATTTTATCGCGTGTCGCGCCTGTTTGTAGGAGCCTTAACTCAATTAGTTGCAACCTGCACTGCGCAGCTTAGTGACGCACCATGTGTACTCATTTTGTGAATTTTACGGACGAACTATTTGACCTTGGCACGGGGCTGGACAGCGTTTCCATTTTTTGAGTGCGAGCAATAATGAATTTAGTGGTGGTCAGGCGGGAGTCGGCTGTCCCATTTCAAAACCTAGTAAGGGACACTTTTTACAAAAATCGTTTTATTGCATAATCTTGCTAATCTAGAAGGTCTCTACCAAATACAAAAACACCAGCGTTTTAAACTTACATAAAAGGAGATATATTTAAACATCGATACCTAGTAAGTGCACCTTTCACTTCCTAGTGACCATTTAAAACCTAGTACAGTACGATTCACGAAAGATGACCACGGCGCAGAAGGCATAAAAACGGTTACAAGATGCATTTTAAATTACTTACGTTTGATTTATTTGCATAATCAGCATTTACAACATTACACAAATTATTTAACTATCATTTAAATATTATTTTTCTTTTCGTCATGAGTTTACGTGCGCAGACGGCCGCCATTTGTGGTCATCTTTCGTGAATCGTACTGTAAGTCACTTAAACCAATTCAAAAAAATACATTCCACCAACCAATATTACCAACCACCAACCAACCAATATTACGTTTAGGCGCTCTATTGTAAAATTTCGTCCTTACTAGGTTTTGAAATGGGGCAGCCGGTGTCCGCGATGGTACCTACAATAAAATACAATATTATCTACGTTGTGAAATAATAACTGATGAAATATCGGTTTTAATCAAAGGCTGTCAAAGGTAGGCTCCATTGATTAATTAAGAAACATTCCGTATTCCGACTAATAATTAATTAAGTATATTATTACTATTTACGCTTCAGTAAAGGTTATCTTCATATATTTTATTACTTTATATCAATGACCATTGACTATTCTATCTATTATATTGAATTCGTGCGTACGTGTAATAATATAACCGAACTATTCTATAAAAATAAACCGGTCAAGTGTGAGTTGGACTCGCGTACCGAGGGTTCCGTACAAATTTGTAGGTATGTAAATAGATTATCACGGGGGAAAAAAAATTGTAATGTAACTACAAATTTACGGTTTTCCTTTACTTGTGCTACATGATATTGCTTTTTGCCAATTTTCATGATTCTAGGTCAACGGGAAGTAGGTTTTGATTTCGGAACATATACGCCCGTATCTTTTGATCGCATTGGCTTAGAATTTTGAATTTTTCACTGCTTCAAGGGATGGCAACCCTGAGTATTTGATATTAATTTTCAATATTGTATTCAGTTTCCTTAATAATATCACAATTTTCAACAAAGCTGGTACATCTCATTAATCATGCTACCGAAATATTTGTTTTCAAAGATCGTGGTCAGTTCAAAGTAGCCTTAGAATTTGTCAGTAAAGAGACAAAGCAAGACGGTAAATACAATGATAATCATTGTGGCGAAGATATTATTTTGCTCGCTAACAATCTCCGCCTGAGTCAATGACCTTGACCTGACCTTTGTTGTGCATCGAGTGTCTTATCTTTGAAGGGATATCAAAAAGGGATACCAAAATAAAGAGTTAAAAATATATCAAATGTTAAGTTAGATAAAGGTGATATTATATGGAAAAAAATGTGGTTTTTCTATTTCGTGTAATTTGTTAAGTATGTGGAACAGGGATTAAATATTTTGGCATATGTTTTTTGACTCTTTGGTCTAGTATCATGTAAAAGGAATACAGGATTCAATGACTTTTTCTCGATACATAAAAATTGCAAAGTTATATCCATTTTTTTACTTATCTACATCACGGCGTAACGCTTAAGAGTTATTCAATGGAATTTAAAACATAGAGAATTATCATATCAAAGTTTACTCAAAGTAGTTTTAAATTTAATTCATTTATTTTGTTAAAAAAGAAGTAGGTACATTCGTTTTGGCACATACGTCGTTTTATTCCGAGCGCACGCACACTATAGCCATCACTCTTCTTTTGCGTTTCAAAAGTAATTGACATCACTTTCGCTCGCTTAGTAGGTTTTCAAGGATTTCAGATTTTCGAGGTAGCGCCTTAATAATGTTTTTTTTTTTCAACAGATTTTTTTAATATTTCACCCACCGGAAACGAAAACTTAGTTCGGTCGGGTTCTAAAAATAATTCTAGAAATTCCGCAGCATCGATATCTAAACACGATAAAACAAAGAAAAAAAGATTTGAGGTGTTTTTCTTTTCTGGCGTCAATGAAAGCGTCAGTGATGGCGTCTGGTTTTTTAAAGGCGACTGGCTGGTAATGGTGTAATAACTTGAAGTGGGTACTGGGTAGTCCTCGATCAATAATAAATTAATAATACTTATTGATCGAAGTGGGTAGTTGAGAAAATCTGTTTTGTTTTTGTTTTATCGTGTTTAGATATTACCCATGACGTCTGTAAAGTTAACATAGCAAAGAAAAACTAATTTTGAAATTGATATAGGAAGTTTCAGTAGCCCCTAAAAAACAATTAATTTTTTTTTGTACTTCCTCACGTCTGTGGATTTTCGTTAGCAGATTTAATTTGACCCTGTAAAAACAGACAGACTACGTTTTATGACAATGCGAAGTTTTATAATTCTCATAATATACAGTATGTTAACTAACAGAAGGCGTTCCCGTTAACCCGCAATAGTATAGCATCCATACCATACATGCTAAAAAAAATATTACCATTCGAAAATAAAATGTTTTTATTTTCTTTTTATATTAAAATATTCACTAAAAATCGTAAATTGATACTCTATTTATTTAATGAATTCTAATTTATTTAATTAAATAAATTCCGACATTGCTGTCCTTCAAGTACGCGTGTACAGAGTGTTTCTTTAACGTATCAATTTACGATTTTTAGTGAATATTTTAATATAAAAAAAATAAAAACATTTTATTTTCGAATGGTAATATTTTTTTTAGCATGTATGGATGCTATACTATTGCGGGTTAACGGGAACGCCCTCTGTTAGTTAACATACTGTATATTGAGTGAACTTTCTCCCTCCCTTCCTTTTTACATTAAATGCTATTTTACGAGCACAGAACATCTCTTAAAGTTGCTGAACCCGCTGTTAGCCCTCTAAACCGCTCCGTTAAACTTTATGCCTTAATCTCGGTGTTTACGAGTTCTATTGTCATGTTGGTTTAACGGACTGCAAAGTAGAGTGCTTTTGGTTTTTTCCGTAATAGGTTATTTTGATATATTTTCCACGATACTCCTAGTAGTACGTGGGGTTAACATCGTATTTCCAGTGTATCAATTTGAAATTTGGAATAGTCTTAGATAACGTTTGCCCATCTATTTTTCAAATAATAAATAAATAAAATTATATTTTTCTTTTGCAACAGGTTCTGAAAGGGTGTCTGAAAAATTCGAAGTGGGGCTACTAGGGCACCCCGCGGGGGCCCCGCGTGGGGCTAGTCGTCAACACAACTCTCTAAGACCACGTAACTCCAAAGAATGATGATTTCATGAAACAGTTATTCTTTAGACTTACGTGGTCTTAGAGAGTTGTGTTGATGACTTTAGTGATTATAATTTTGTAAATACATATTTGTTACGGCCGCGAATCATATATGTAATAATCAATGTACAACTTAATACTGACCAGCAAATTGCAAAAAAACCTAAAAAAAAAAAAAACAAAAAAAAAAAAAAAAAAAAACAAAAAACCTTTCTCTCTCTGTCTCTACGAGCGTGCGAGTATCAGCGTAAGGAACTTCGTTTCTGACGGGGATCCCCTGACCGAACACGCTGTTTTTTTTGTTTTACTGTCCATTGTTGGCACTTAGAGCCTTTAAGAATTGTATTCGAGGCCGAATTCGGCCCCTAAACAGATTATACGTTTGGTGTCACCGGCAGGGAATTGTTAGAATATGTCACGGGCCGTCAGTTTCTCTCCCAAAACGGTAACGTTCAAACGCTTGGTTTGTTAAAAAAAGATAAGAACTCACTCGGTATTTTTGTAATCGGATCAGTGCTTTCACAGATTTCCTCTAACGAGCTAACAAACGATCAGGTAGTATTAGCAAAAAAAATCCGTAGCGTTTTCTGCGCTGTAGCGTGATAAATCCGAGCTTTCAGAGATTATTTTCGAGTAACCATTATTTAACCAGGTCCAGCACTTCTAAGCCTTGTGTACACCGACATTTAAATCAACTGATTAAAATATTTAATCAGTTCTATATTTAAAATTTTCTTAGGCCAACTGTTTAAATACCTAACCGGTGGTTTGAATGTTGGTGAACTCAGGCCATTATGATGTAATCCTTTAAACGCCTTTGCACAACCGTCGAATGCAAACCATCGTAAATATGTATTTTTTTTTTCACCACAGGGGTAATTCTCACATAGGTATTTATTTTCTTTAGGCTCATCGTCCACGATGCTACTTAAAAGTTCATAATCTTATAGCAGTGTTTATAATCTCAGATAATTTACATTCCATCGCCACATAATCAGTTATCCACTTTAGTGAAATGAATTCTAAGTTGATTTTTAAGTGACCATTTGTAACAAAAAGGTCCTAATGAGTTTTTGGTTGCAATGGAATTTGAACTTTGCTACGTATGATATTCAGTTTGTTCCGTAACTTGAAAATGTTCTCTATTTCTTCATTCAAACTGTAAAGAACTTCACATTGTTCGTGGTGCGTTGCGATTCTTCTTCTTAGCGTGTTGATAGCAATCTAAATGGACTCGGCCCAGAATTCGGCTACTTGCTTGGCAGCAACGTGCAGCTGACAGGACACGCAGGACACGATATAAAGTGTCCCATCGTTTGTGGAACAGCACCACATTTACACTCCAAGGCGGAGTCGTCTATGAATCTCCACCTGAACAGGTTTTCCTTGTTTCGGCCAACCTGGGTCCGGAGTCTGTTCAAAGACTTCCAGGTTACCCAAGGTAACTCATGTCCAGGTGGGAGCTCTTCAGCGGGTGGGACGAATGGCTTAGGTAAGGAAGCACTGTCTTGCCACAGCTTCAGTCTATCTTGTGATGGTTCGCCAGTGAGTAGGACGACACACTTTAAAAAACTGTTTCGGCTTTTCAGTCTTTGTGGCACAAGGATGTTGTCGTGCAAAGGGTGTCGTGAGTCGGAGACCATTTTGGCTCTTTCGCTGGAACTTGCCACCGTTCTGCAAACCACTGGCGGCGGTATTCCTGCTAGTGGATAGGTACAGCATTTGTGTGCGTTACGCTGAAACGCAGTCGATGTGCTTTTGTTTTGCTCACGTCATTTACACTCTCTGTGATGCAAACGTTAAAGCGGCACTTTTTTGTCTGACTATACATCGATGTTTTTACGCCTATTAAAACGGAAATATTCTTCGGATCGAGTCTAAGCGGGTCGAGTGGGCGCGGACCCATCCAAGCGGTATCTATCTATATAAATATTAAAACAAAGTCGGGTTAAGGCCTGTATTAATGCCGATAACCTTGAGCATTTGGGCGGAGCTAACGACCCCTTCTCCGCGCCACTCCGCTACCCGCATGTAACAGAAAATGTGCGGTTGTGTGCGCCGCCACCACGGTTTGCCTCGCCTAGTCTCGTCACAGAGTATCGAAATCACAGAAGGTCAAGTCATCGTGAAAGTTAAATAATTATGTGTACCACATATACAGGATGTCCCAGAACTCAACGTCAAGCCGAAACGGGGTGACAGGATTGATCATAACCATCACGAGAA
Source organism: Luperina testacea (assembly GCA_927399505.1). Classification (NCBI taxonomy): domain Eukaryota; kingdom Metazoa; phylum Arthropoda; class Insecta; order Lepidoptera; family Noctuidae; genus Luperina; species Luperina testacea. Next base: position 3,712,790 of record OV656777.1, on the reverse strand, counting down.
AAATATAAAAAAAATCTATCCCATGCAGTTTGAAAATTATGGGCATTTTAAGAAAAACCTAGAAATTTGATCAAACTGTACCATTTTTCGGTTATTGTGGTTATTCTTTTTTATTTTTGTTCAATTAAACTTTGGAAACGTAATCCTAAATAACATTTCTAGAATCCCAATAAAAAATAATGACACGATTGCCTCAAGTTTCCGAGAATTGAGACTATTCGTTAAACTACGAATTTAAAATTTTCAAGATTCGTCGACTTTGAATGGCCCTCCTTTAAAAAAAATGTACTAGAGTGCCTTGGCAAGTGGTATTAAAAGTTGGCGCGTTTAATCAGAATTCTAAAATGGTACAATACTTGTTAGTTCCATACAATAAAAAAGAGTAAAAAAATTAAAACCTCAAGTAACCCGATTTTTGCTATCTCAGTTAAAATGTTTTTGATTCGCACAAGCTCTAGGTAGGTTCTTAATTTTAAGGCAAAATGATGAGAGAGATGGATAGTGGGTATGTTTGCCATGAGTGAGCGAGACAGATAGTGACGCCACTTTTATTAAAGTGAAAAAAGTGAAAAAAAGTTAGTAAAATAATGAAAAATCTTGATCTAGTTTAATTTAGGTTTGTTGGAATAAAAGTCAGATAGAGAAATAACATTTTTATTACAATAAATGTTCAAATTGTTTACCATCAGCCTCAATACAAGCCCTACATCTTCTTAAAAAAGATCTACTTATTAGTCGGGCATATCTTCAAGAGTTGATCTCCTCAGCTGCTTGAGAAGTGCGTTCACGCAAGTCGGCTACGTTCTCAATGGGCTTATTTATTGTAATAAAAACGTTATTTCTCTATCTGACTTTTATTCCAACAAACCTAAATTAAACTAGATCAAGATTTTTCATTATTTTACTAACTTTTTTTCTCTTTTTTCACTTTAATAAAAGTGACGTCACTATCTGTCTCGCTCACTCATGGCAAACATACCCACTATCCATCTCTCTCATCATTTTGCCTTAAAATTAAGAACCTACCTAGAGCTTGTGCGAATCAAAAACATTTTAACTGAGATAGCAAAAATCGGGTTACTTGAGGTTTTAATTTTTTTACTCTTTTTTTATTGTATAGAACTAACAAGTATTGTACCATTTTAGAATTCTGATTAAATGCACCAACTTTTAATGCCACTTGCCAAGGCACTCTAGTACATTTTTTTTAAAGGAGGGCCTATCAAAGTCGACGAATCTTGAAAATTTTAAATTCGTAGTTTAACGAATAGTCTCAATTCTCGGAAACTTGAGGCAATTGTGTCATTATTTTTTATTGGGATTCTAAAAATGTTATTTAGGATTACGTTTCCAAAGTTCAAATGAACAAAAATAAAAAAGAATAACCACAATAACCGAAAAATTTTACAGTTTGATCAAAATTCTAGGTTTTTCTTAAAATGCCCATAATTTTCAAACTGCATGGGATAGATTTTTTTTCAGATTTTTCTCGTGATGGTTATGATCAATCCTGTCACCCCGTTTTGGCTTGACGTTGAGTTCTGGGACACCCTGTATTTACAATGGTCCAGTTTTGGTTTTATTTAGGTATTATCTATTGATATGGATGTACTTTTCGGGCTATGGTTACGAATAAAATTGTTAAAAGCTTTCGAGGCCGTGAGTAGAAGCTATACCCTTAATATAAATCAGCCTGGCTTGCCATGTGGTAAACAACTTAATGTATCTTTTTAACTAAAATTAATGGCTAAATGTGTTGCTAAGCGCAAAACTCAAGAATGGCTGGACCAATTCGGTTTTTTTTTAAATATTCGTTGAAGTCTTAGGAAGGTTTCTATGAAGAGAAGAAGGGTAGGTAGGCATGTACGTAGATAGGTAGGTAGGTATGTAGGGTAGGTAGGTTGGTAGGGTAGGTAGGTAGTTAGGGTAAGGCAGATAGGAAGGTAGGGTAGATAGGTAGGCAGGTAAAGTAGGTAGGTAGGTAGGTATAGGTAGTATAATTATCACTAGTGTATGTCATATTATTTGTTATATTTTTTAAAAACAAATATATTATAACTAAAATTCAGCTGAATAATCTTCAAGTTCTTCGACAGACCTTACAAGATGCTTGTGAGTCACCATGTCATCCAATAGAGACCGTAGTTTTTGAATGCCCAAATCATCTTGTTCCTAAAATGAATGCAGTTATACATATATTTACAAGTAAAACAAAAATATAGGTTCATAATTTGTAAAAAAAAATACATTCACATCCAAATCAACAGAATCACCTTCAACTTCTCTGGTAGAACTAATTGATTCACTACGTATAGGTAATGATTTTTTTATTTGATTTAATTAGTTGAATAATATTATTGACCCACTTTAGCCCACATGGATAGTAATGATAAAGTGATAATTATAATAAAAAACATGACTACCAATTTGATTTTCTAATTTTATGTAGTCTGTGCCACCCGCGGTCTGCGATAGGCTGATTTAATTGATTGATTGATGTCACCCGCGACGATAGAAGTCGAGTAAAAAGTATTCGACTTTCGATCTGCCATAGAGAGATTTGATCCTTATGATTGACCCTATCGATTGATGCCATAAAAGTACAGGGTATTATTTTTTCGGATTTTAGGCGGTTCGATTCCCGAGAGCGGCAAGCGAATTTTCGAACATCTTTGATTGCAGATTTGTTTTTTTTTTAATGAAGGGATTTTCCTTTGAGTAAAATTTGCTATCTCCAGTGTTTAGAGTACTTGCCCTCTAGGTGAGGTTAAAAAAATCCAGCCTGCATATACATATATATTATTGAACTACTACTTTTTACTATTGTATGACATTATTATTTTTAATTCCTTATTTTGTTGACTGATCTGTATTTACGATAATTTTATTTTCAATGACATTGTACAGACGCCAGCACATCAAGTTACTACAATCTGTCAGATTTCTTTAATAGATTTTCAACTTTATCACTAAAGCATAAGGTTCAAAGTTGATTGCGAAAATTTGACAGTTTCGGGTAGGTTGATTGTTAACATCCACTGAACCTGTTTTATGCAAATAAATGATTTGATTTGATTTTTTTATTTGAAAATAATTACGCCGGTAATCAATAAATTGACAAATTATTAGCAAGTACGTAACCTATAATCATAATTAATACCTACTTTAGGAGCATTTTCAGTTTTGTGTCACAATATGTCACAAATAATCGCAACGCATCAGAATAATAGACTTTACTTAGGCACCGAAAAGTAAAATTTATAATATTGGCTGAATCATTTCGTGGACGTGGACCTTCTGTGATCATTCACTACTAGTACTTACGACTTTCGTTTGAATGAGGTAGGTATTTTATAAACAGTACCTATGTACACAGAGTAATGGACAGCGCATAAGTTTCATAAAACCCCGCTTGGGTAGGTACACTTTTTGTTTTTGCAGTAATATTTTACGATTTTATTTCGTAGTGCGGAGTTCTCGCAACGCGACACACGTCCACCTAGCAACACGATGCGCCCCGCACTAAATTTATGGACGAGTGCGGGGGTGATGTAGACGCAGTCCATTATCAGAGGCCTTTTTAATTTATTATCATAAAAATAATACATATTTTAAAAAAGTAACAAAACCAAATTATTCTCCTTTGTATTGCGAAGATGTAGATATATTTTTTTACACTCTTTTGATAAAAAATGAAGGAGTAAAACGGTTTCATCTCAATGATTTGGAGGTGATTTGGTGATTTTTTTTTAAATTAAGTGATACCGGTAGAAAAATTATGGCTAAACCAAATTACGTATTATATCATGAAGATTACTAAGGATTTTTTTCAGATGTAATTTCTCTGTAAATGCCGACAAAAAATGGCTTCATCTGCATGCTTTTTTCAAGCTTTTTTCGAGAGAGCGGCCTTAAGGCTCCTACAAACAGGCGCGACACGACACGCGACACAATGGCACCGCAAGTCGCGCAACGAGCGGTGCTTTTGTGTTGCACGCGATTATATCGAGTGTCGCGCTTGTTTGTGGTAGCCTTTAGTTACACTATTATTAACTCAAGAACGGCTGGACCGATTCTTATGATCTTTTATTTGTTGTATTTGTCTCCGCCCCGAATAGCAGAATAACTATTAAAACATGGAAAAAATTCAAGAGAATAATGAAGATAATTAATTTCCTCATACATTCGTTCTCATTGATTCTCAGGCGGTGTGAAGTTTGCCGGGTCAGCTGTTAAGTATAAAGTCTAAAATAGTCACTGAATGATTTTAGTACGTTTGAACAAAAACCAAAAGGCACGCGAAGTTCAAAATTAAATTAATGCATGCATATGCATGCATTAACGCAAAACCAAATAAATTTTTAATTTTGCGGGCTAAATTGAAAAGCAATCTACATTGAAAAGAGTCACCTTAAGTTATGCTAAAGTAGATTTTGAGAAGTAGTCAATTTTAAATTCTCCATTCAGAGACCAGCCGGTCGATTCTGTAAAAATCTCACCGTGAAAACTTAGGTGAAGTGAGCGTGGAGTGAGCTGTCAATAGTGTCAATTCCTAGCAAAAACAAACTCACTTCACCTAAGTTTTCACGGTGAGATTTTTACAGAATCGACCGGCAGCATCCTAATTGCCTAACACACTTTCAGTCCCAATCGGAATCATTTTGAAGGATACCTAATCCATTGCTTCATATGTTCGAAAAGTTTGTCTGCTCATCAACGTTAATAACGCAATGAATGTTGTTGAAATATCAAAATAAAAGCCAGTGCAACTGTTCAGTGTGTTACGAAATCACCCCGCAAGTCTTAGACCCGCTTGGAGAACTAATCACTAAATGCCTTTACCGCATAACCTGTTTTTTTTTTTAAAGGCTAAGGTCTGATAGAATAGAATAGAATAGAATACTCTTTATTATGTACACCATATAAATTACAGACATAAATATAGAAACTGTACAAAGGGTGACACAATGGGCGGTCTTATCGCTAAGAGCGATCTTTTAAAGACAACCTTAGGATGGATTTAAAAAGGGGAAGGACAGACAAATACTGTAGGTAGTCCGCGGTGTAGCATTTACATAATACAATAAATACATACATATAGCATATTATACTAAACTAAATAAATATATACACATACATATAAATATATCCATATAATAGTAAACATGAAACAGTAGCAGAGAAAATATAATGATGATGTTTAAGGAGAGAGGAAGTGCTCTTTTACCATAATTTTAAACGTGGACAAAGATTGAGCACGCCTTACCGACACGGGCAAGTCATTCCATAACCGTACTGCTTGAACAGTAAAAGATTTGTCATAAAAACTGGTGGAATGCATCGGCATCTCTAGTCTCAGGTTTTCCGATGACCTCAGATATCTATTATGTGTGTCATGAAGGAACTTGAAACGTTCTTTAAGATAAGTGGGGGTTTTAGGATTAAACAAAATACTGTAGAGCTGAAACAAGATATGAGAATTCCGGCGAAGACGTATAGGAAGCCACTTGAGCTTTGTACGAAATTCTGATATGTGATCATATATGATACCATGATACCATGCTGCCTAGTCATCAGTTACTATTATTTTTTTTTGAGTCTAACATGACATTAGAATATGGGTGTACACATTCTAATGTATTAGGAGTATTTGGCAGCAAATGTATCGAATCAAGTTTCCCGGTAAACTTCGCTGAGGTAGCCAAAACTACAATAAAATTCTCAGCTCCATTTTACCGGGATCGCGTCTGTTTCAATGATTACACATATTGTCCAGTTGCGCAGACACTTGAGATACAAAACTACACCAATTTTACATCACAATATCCACTAGGAATCAATTTGCGAATAATTAAAACAGCCAAATAGACGTCACTCGAAGAAATCCCGCCAAAAACTCCCCGCATAACCTATTTAAATCACAATTCCATCTGTCATTGTCGTATGACAGTCGTTTGTCAGTTGTATAACTGACAGAAATATAACTAGTTTTAAATACGTTTACCGCTGAACAAAACATCGATCTATTTTGAATTCGTTTAGCGTTGACCGTATTCACAGATCTGCGGAACAAGCGGGCCTAAAAGGAATACATCAGTTCCAATCAACAGCATTTCGCTCATACGACTTCGGAGCGTAAACCGCTTTCTTAAGGGGATTACAGGACCTAAACGCAAAAAACGCAAGTTTTAGAAGCAATAAAAGTATATGATCGACTATAGTAAACAAAATCAGAAAAATATATAATATTCTTCAGGATATATGCTAGGTAGATAGGGTATTGAAAACATAGTACAACTAATTTGATATTAATTATTGTATTGATACTAATTATTGATACTACTCGTATAATTTGAAAATCATGAAGATACCTCTAAAAACTTTCTTTTTACAATAAAAATCATACTAATATACATACAATCATTCTGATTTTTTGTCAGATTATTTTACAAGCATTATACTAAAATACTAGTGTTTTAATTTTTAGGTCCAAACAATAGATTTTATGTAATTAAATAATTGCTTCATATTTTGCAATAAATTACCAGCGTTGTGTCATCGCGCTTCTCTTTCTTTTCTATGCAGTCCGACAGTGACCGCGCTTTAGGTCATGTAAGCCCCTTAAATAAGATTACCTGGAGTGCTTTTCAGTGTGCCTACAAAAAGGAAAAAAAAAATATTATAGTAAAGTATCTGTGCGTAGTATCGCGGCCTTTTAGAAAAGAAAGACTCGCGTGATGCTGATGACACATCACGCGACTCTTTCTTTTCTATGTAGTCCGACAATGACCGCGCTTTAGGTCATGTAAGCCCCTTAAAGCTGGAACAAATCAAAAGTACTCGGTGGCAGAAACTACCCACTTTCACATAATTATGTAACTTATTTCATACCTGAACTTTTATATTGTATGAGGGGCTGTGTGAGGGGGATGGGGGGGCTAATTGCGTCCTTTTGATTTACTTCAGTGGCTTCTTCCAGAATTACGTTTGCACCTGTTTCAAGGGAACAGGCGAGGTGTGACGTTTTACTAATGGGTAACCTTTTACGCAAAAAGGTTTGCACACAAGTCAAAAAGGTGGTCAAAACGGAAAGCGTGACGTCATAACACCACGCCTGTATTACCCAAAGGGTTTGGCACATAAGATAAGTCTTTATTTTCTTTATGCATGGTATAAAGTAAAAAACAGTGGCACTCCGGGAGTGCCGACAGAAGTGAAAACTTGAACAATTACTTACGTGTGTATTTTGTGAATCGTCTTATAAACAAAACACGCGCGGTATCGGCTACGGCCATCCGTCTTACGAATTTTCGATCAGGTCACATGTCCTGACGCGAGTTTAACATTTTTTACCCATTACAAAAAAGTGTACAACGCCGCTAAAGAAGTTTTCACTTCAAAAAAAAAAAAGTTCTTACAGTCTGGTTTTGGTATAATGTAGGTACACATTTTAACTATGCAGAATATTGTATCAATGAGGGTTTTCAGAAATGACGTTCGCTAGGTGGCAGCACTGACACGTCAGGTCCAGGCATCTGTCAAAGAGCCTATATTTTCTTTAGTCTTGACTGAATGATGAACGAATGAATGAATCGAATGATGAACGTCATCATATATTTTATATTGGAAGACCTCTTGTCACAGTGGTGCCAACTGGTGTCGTAAATTTTCACGAAAACCCTCATTGCATGCAAAACCTGTGGTGTCAAAGTAAAAGGGGATGAGTCAATATTACAAATACTGACTCATCTCCTTTTTATTTAATAGATATTAATGTTTAGTATCGAATAATGCAATTAAAGGCTCGTACACACAGGCGCGACGCGACACGCGACACAAAGGCACCGCTCGTCGCGCGACTTGCGGTGCCTCTGTGTCGCGTGTCGCGTCGCGCCTGTGTACGAGCCTTAACTCGTTTTTCAATATTTATGGCTTACGGGCGGAAGCTAGTTTCATCATATGTAGTTTTGGCTATAGGAAACGCGCTCTTGTAAGCACTGTACTCAAATATACATATACGGCATGTTGTCGACGGCTGCAGATGCTTCTGCTGTTGACGCGTTCCACTCGCGTGTGTGAGAGCATTTTATCACTCATGAAGGCCCTTTCATACTAAATACCACTACGGCTGTTTTTATCAAATCAATTACGTTAACATACTTTACTGCCCGTAAAGGCTCTCCCACACAGGAGCGTTAAATTATCGGTCGATATTATCGGATACAGTACCCGGCGATAAATATTGCACATCGACCTTTGGAAAGAGACAATCGGCTAATTTCGGCTTCGTAGAGCGTTATGTCTGTCGCACGGAATACAAACAGTCCGGTATCTATTCGGAGCTGTTAAAACAAATTATGATTTGCTTCTTTTGATAATTATTTTTATTCTTTGTATAAAATCAAGGATCGAATAGGTCGATGTGCAATATTATCGCCGGGTACTGTACGTTATTGCGATATTTATTTTTAGCATATTTTGTATTAGGACGGCCACGGAGTTACATACTGCTGCGATAATAACGACGCAATGGAAGTAGCACGCTTGCGTTCCTCCGTCCTGCGATATTCCGATATGAGTTCTTAGAAAATTTTGTATTAGGACACTTACGATCTTACACACTTGCGTTAATAACGTGTAGTTGTACACATTAGAAATATCGGATCGAAGCTGTATGGCACGGAATCGGGACGCATTATCGCAACTACTCATCCGATATTAATATTATCGACCGATAATAACACGCCTGTAATTGAGAGTCTAATCTAAAAGTATGAAATTCATCGTTCAAAAATTCACTCTGTATAGTGAATCCTATTATATTTTTTTTCTCTTTACAACTTTTTAACTAAGTATCGAACATTGTGTATAGTTAAAAAAAAAAAAATAGGACTGAAATAAGGCCATTAGAAGCACGCGTTAAAATAATATTTACAACCAAACATTTCTGGTGAAAACGAGGTAGATTTATGAACCATCAACTATGATGTGTTTATTTATAAATGGAACGTAAAAACCGCCATGTTTATTTTATTGAACGCGAGCATGCATAGGTGACGGACAAGGTGTTGCCAAGTGTAAACAAATTGTGGAGTTGATTTATTAATTAATTCGTTTGGAGTGATTTGAAGTAATTAAAGCGGAAGCTGTTTTTTTTTTGTAATTTATACTGATTGTGTGTAAAACGTGTTGATTCTGATTCTCGAAAGTGCATGTTTTTAGGATAAATTTCATCAAAAAACTAAAAGCGATCAAGAAAACTTTTAGTTTAAAAAAAAAGTTGTTTTTGATAAATATTATGAAAAAACTTGGATGTCTTGTTATATAAAAATGAGTATGTTTCGCTACAAAGGAATAAATACCAGCCAGTTGGCAGATAAGAGGCAGGTTAAATTAGTTAGGTAGGTATATCTAAAAGTTAGTTAGTTAGGTAGTAGTAGTTAGTTAGTAGTTAGTTAGGTATATCGCCAAGACGAGCCAAGCGAAGCGGAATGGCACTACCTACCTTTTCTCGAAGCGCTTCGTCGTTTTTTTGAACCCTCATAACTTGGGTTTGGATTATACCAGATAAATAAAATTCTCGGGAATTTTGGGGGGATATGAACAGTGGACTTATTATTTATACTATATAAAACTCGATTACCACTGACTCACTGACTCACTGACATAATTGTTCTCCCAGATGGTGAAGGGGGAGGTGGGTATATTTTTACAGATTCGTATAGAAGTAACTCTCACGAGTATGGGAAAAATCCCAAACCTCCCCTTTTCCACCCCACTCTCCCCCCTTCCTATCGTATCTCGGAAACTAAGAGTCCCGTGTTTTGTTGTTTTACGGATTCGTATAGAGGAGGCTCGGAAAAGTAAAATCCATTTTTCAAAGTTGCCCCCTTGCCCCCCTTCTCCCCCCCCTCTAGGTAGATCTCGGAAGTTAAGAGACTTGGAACATTTTTTTTTTCAGATTCATATCAAGGGGCCCAGAGTTGGTCAAAATCATTTTTCAAAACTCCCCCCTCTCCCCCCCTTCACCCCTCCCCCATCGTAAGAAATACTCCTCCAAAACACGACCCCGCGAGCTGCTTGCAGCTCGCGCAACGCCCAAATACTTTTTACATGGGTAAGAAATACTCCTCAAAAACACGACCCCGCGAGCTGCTTGCAGCTCGAGCAACGCCCAAATACTTTTTACAAGGGTAAGAAATACTCCTCAAAAACACGACCCCGCGAGCTGCTTGCAGCTCGCGCAACGCCCAAATACTAGTTAAATATATAAAGTTTCAATTGCATAGCTCTTATACTTTAGATTTTATTGATATCTAAAAAACCCCGATTTCGTCACTGACTGATGATCATCAGCTGAGGTATGTAAGCTAGTATTAGTATACAAACAACAAAAAAATCTAAAACTTGGAACTTTTACCCCCCAACCCCTTAAACTAGGGGATGGAAGTTTGTATGAGACTTTCGCTAATTTTGATGCTAGTCGTCTGAAAATTGATATAGGGACACCTTGTTATAAATAATAAAATAGATATTTCAGGATTTACAGTAAATCAACCCTTTAAAATAGGAGATGGAAGTTTGTATTGGTTTTCCATACAAACTTAATTTCATGCTAGACATCTGAAAATTATACAAGTAGGTAGACAGAGTCCATTTATCGAGAAACGCTATAGGCTACATAACATCACGTTACGACCAATAGGAGTGGAGCATCAATGAAAAATGTGGCAAAACCGGGGAAAAATTATTCCTTTTGAGAGCTTCCGTTGCGTACGCTGGTGAAAAAACGGTTAAATTACGCAAAAGTAATGTACCTATTTATGACGGATTGTTGCCCTTTAAAAGTAAAAAAAAAGTCCGCGACAGAATATGTCTATGTTTTAAGGTTGACTTACTTTAACTTTTTTTATGGTAATCTTTGTTCTAAAATAATGCAATATTTGCGGAGGTGTTTTTATAAACATGATATTAATCCTTATCCAAATAAATACGTTATTCATCACAAGTATTTAATTTTGATCAAAGTTGCGTTTGACATCATTTGATTTCAATGAATGTCTTAGAAGATATTATCATAGTTTTAAAATAACTCCGCAAGGCGGCCGGTCATGACGGGGGAGTGCGCTGGCCGGCCGCTGAACCTCCGCGCCGCGCCGGTTGCTCTTCGAGGTCGGCGTTACTATTAATAGTAGTACTACTTAATAGCTTAATATGTATTACTGGTCAAGGGGTAAGTTTCAATAATGCTCTCATTGATATTAGGTCATCCACGTTCTCTTGAGGGTAGGCTTTTTTTTTCAGGATGGGAAGTCATCAAATGATGCCGCTCTGGGTGGAGTGGAAGGGAGTGTCAGACTCTTATTGACTAAAACCCACCCGTATTCCTTTCATAGCCCTTTATGTTCCAGGCCAGCGGTTTGTGGGTAGGCTTATGTAGCCTCGTATAGATTGACTAATTTGCAAGGTGTTCACCTTATAAATATTGACGTTAGTAGTATTATAGCACAACGGTTGTCGTCTGTGTGGTGATGGACTTAAAGAATAGCACCACCCCATACTTCCCGCGGGTGTTGTAAAAGTCGACTAAGGGTCGTACCGGAGGATGGGCGGCAGCGTTCTCTATGCATTCCACCAGCATACCATACTGCGATCGCTTAATTGGGCCTGTCATGCGTGGCGATTATGGCAAGCCCCCTCCCATTTCGGGGGAGGCCTATGTCCAGCAGTGGACGTCTTTCGGCTGAAATGATGATGATGATGATAACAGTCAGCTATAGGCGAATGTAATCGCCTAAGAGCAAAATCGCTCTGATCTATCACTTATTATAAATTGTAAACCAACAAAGAAAAACGCAAAAATAGAGGGTGGGCTATGAAACAAGGCACCTCTGATGTGCATACTCAAACTGTAACTCAAACTCAAAGCACTTATTTCAATTAAACCATTTACAGGCACTTTTGAATTGTCAAGAAGTCGGTCAGTCAGAAAATATGAAGCTAGTTGCCCATTCCAAAGCGTAGGTACCTGTACCTAATTAACAAACCTGCGGGTAATTCCGTAACACACTAACAGTAGGAATTGCGTTCATTTTGATAGCCCAACAACATTCATTGCCGTTGTTGAGCAGACAAATTTTGCGAACATAAGAAGCAATGGAATAGCAATAAACTTCTAAATGAATCAGAATGTGATTGATAATGAATATTGTGTTACGCAATTAGGGCGCTGTACAGACGCCAGCACATCATGCTACTACAATCTGTCAAATTTCTTTAATAGATTTTCTACTTTATCGCTAATGCATAAGGTTCAATATTTATTGGGAAAATTTAACAGTCACGGATAGCTTGATGTGCTGACATCTGTACTCAGTGTCGAGCCAACGACAGCGTGCTTCACACAGCAACATGTGTTTGACGTTTGTCTCATTTTCGCTCCCGATATTGACGATAAGCCTTCCTACTTCAACTTTTTATCTATTATAGGTAGTGTGACATTATATTATTACGTTATTCACGTATGCGTAAAGCTAGGGTTTCCTAGGTAAGCGGTTCCGTCACATTATACGGCCCGTCATGAAAAATCTGTCATTTTCACCAGTATTCGACGTTACGATGTCAAAAAACCGCTCTGTATTTGGACAGCGGTTATTGTGTGACCGTTCACCGCTTTTCTAGGACACCAAAGCTTTAGTGTGCCGTTTTTAAGGTTCCGTACCCAGAGGGTGCCACCTTATTACTAAGCCTCCGCTGTCCGTCCGTCCGTCCGTCCGTCCGTCCGATTGTCAGCAGGCTGTATCTCGTGAACTGCAATAGGCAGACAGTTAATCAGTCAATAAAAATTTCACAGAGTGTGTTTTTCTATTATCACCATCATCTCCCTAGCCTTTTCCCACCTATGCTGGGGTCGGCTTCCACTCTAACTGGATGTAGCTGGATGCCAGTATTTTTCATAGGCAGTCGCCTATCAGACCTCCACAACCCAGTTACTGGGTAATACGATACCCCTTGGTAAGACTGGTTGTCAGACTTTCGGGCTTCTGACTACCCGTAACGACTGTCAAAGATCCGCGAACGAAAGCTGGGACCAACGGCTTAACGTGCTTTCCGAGGCACGGAGGGGTCTCGTTATTTAAAGATGGTCACCCATCCACAGACTAACCGCGGCAAGCGTAGCTTAACTTGATCAATCGACCTTTGCGGCTGTTATTATTTAGCCACGGGCCCCTCTATTCTATTACACCTAGAAAAAAAAAATTAAAAAAAAAAAGTTAATGAAAATCAAAGGGGGTCTCCTTACATGAAATGTGTTTCTTTCGGCGTGTTTTTATATTGTGGTACGGAACACTTCGTATCTTTTCACACGTCCCGGTTGCCGGGTAGCCAGTGGCTACTATCCGGATAGTCGGTACTGGCTACCCGGCAACCAACCAGGACCACGGGACCGACAGGGTGTTACCAGTAACACTTGTCAGGCAAATTACACCGATACGTGTGAAAGCTAACGTACAGACGTAGATGCCAGTACATTAAGTAAGCTACTACACATACATATAATCTGTAAAATTTCTTTAACAGATTTTCAGCTTTATCGCTGAAGCATAAGGTTCAAAGATGATTGGGAAAATTTGACAGTGTCGGGTAGCTTGATGTGCTGGCGTCTGTACATGGCTATACACTTCGCCGCCGGGTACCCGGCACCGGCTACCCGGCACCGGCTACCCGGTTGCCGGGACGTATGAAAAGGCGCATTGTGTGCGGCACTTGGCCGGTTTTAAAGATCGATTGTTGCGGAGGTAACCTATCTACCTAACCTACCTCTCTTTACTTTTAATATGTATAATTGGTTTACTCCAAACAATATTATTCTTTCAAACACTTTACAAACAAAGAAGTAATAAATACATTAACATTAACATGCCGAGGGGAAACAGTGAAAAAACAGTTTTGTAATAAATCGTTTAATGGAGAGGCAGAGGAATTCCACCTGTCGTTTATGTGGGGGATACAGTAAGATAATAAATAAAGCTCAAGGAAGACACAAAGCATTGTGAGTACATTGCAGCGGAACAGATACGTCTAAGGTTAACGAACATGTATGAACATGGATGGATGGTTTCATCAAGGTGGAGAAGGAGAAGAGGAAGAAGCCCTCCTTGTCGGAACCAGTGCAGCACTGTGCAGACAGGACCCAATATGCTGCTGCGTCCAGCAATCCCGACGACGCAGCTGTACGTGTCCAGACTGCACCACTCCACGAAGGTTGAGGAGATCGTGGAGTACATGCATGTGAAGACCAACTGGTCTTTGAGGGTCGAGAAGTTGTGGAGTCGCGTCACAACACGAACTTCAAGTCGTTCGTGGTGCGTGTTCCGACACATCATCTCGAGAAGTTCCTCAAGGAAGAGTTCTGGCCGAAGGGTGTTGTGTACCGCCGGTTTCGTGGCCTGCTACATGACATCAGTAAGCGAAACACGACACAGACGCTTCATGTGCGTTAGTTTTTAGTGTAATTATGATGCTGTATGTATTTATAGTATTTTTAAGTTATATTAATATGTTATTGTATGAGTTTATATGGGCTTTGATGCCAGAAATAAATGGAAAAATAAAAAATGTCCGAGATACACGAGGCTCGGTTTTCAAAGCCAGAAAAGCAAGCCAAGACCTCGGTATACTAACCTGGCTTGTTGTCCTGGCTTGGCACTTGCTGTTTACATCAGCATGATCATCGTATAGGATGATTATGCTGATGTAAACAGCGTGTGCTGAGAGGAGACCAGTGTTCCACCAGTGGACACAGAAGAACAGGTGGCCCAGTGGTTATACCGTGACTTGCGACAGGTAGTTGAAGATCTAACCCAGCAGCCGCGCATCAGCGGCAGACGCTTTACTTTGTGCAAAATATTTCATCACCACTGCTCTCAAAACGTGGAAGGAAAACATCGTGGGAAACCGGCATGTCCTAGAGCCAAAATTTCGAAAACATGTGACATCTACCAACCCGCACTTGACCCGCGTGGTGGATTACGGCCCACTCTGCCTTTCACAGAGAGGAGGCTTGTGTCTCAGCAGAGGCAAAATTATAGGCTAATTATGCTAAAGAAACGTAGTGAATGAGGCCAGTGCAACTTAATATTTTAAAAGTAAAACCTTCTTTGGGAACGTTGAGCGATTTTTGGTAAGAGAAAATCTTCTGGGTTCGCGTCAGCTATGCTAATGTTAAGAGCGTTTACGCCGTACGGCATTTCATACAAACTTTCAAGCCCTTGTTTTTCGAGATGTATGAACCGATTTGAATGAAAATTCATACGCTGCAGGATACAAAGGTCTAAAAAGTCAGTAAAGAACATTTTTTATACTATAAAGTAGTCACACAGAATACACAAAAGCGACTGTGTTAAATTATATCTAACTAGATAAAATGTCCTCGCACGGTTCCATATTTTTTATCAGCGAGTTTATTTTGTTTGGTTATCGCTAGCAGGGCCCACTTTTCCATTGGGCACTCTGGGCACGTGCCTTGGGCCCCGCGATCTTCCCCTGCTTGCTCTCATTAAAAAACATTTCTGCAGCAACATCTTTGCAACCGCCGTTCCATTCTACGCATTATTAATACCCTATTCATTGACAAAATAAGTGCTTTGCAGTGCGATTTGCAATAAGTTTCTAGCCAACCAGTTATGAAATCTATACTAATGTTATAAAGCTGAAGTTTGTTTGTTTGGTTGAACGCGCTAATCTCTGGAACTACCAGTCGGATTTGAAATTAGAAAAATTGTTTTTGCATTAGATAGCCCAATTCTTGAAGAAGGCTATGGGCTATTTAACATCACGCTATAACCTTTAGGAGCCGAGCAAAAAGAAAAAAAGTCCGAAGGAACGCTAAGCAAAAACGAATTAATAGCGCGGGCAGGCGATTCGATGCGACGCGCGACGGGGTGGGTCGGAGTAATAAGAAATTTCACGCGGACGAAGTCGCGGGCAGAAGCTAGTATTAGTATGTTTCTCTTATTGTCTTTTATGGGCCCCGTGGTCCTTATGTGCCCAGGGCCTCCTATAGGTTAAAGACGGCCCTGATCGCTACTATCAATTCTGCCGAAAAAAAAACCCATTTAATTAGGTTGGCTTATCTACCAGATAAACTGAAGTATGGGGTTTTAATTGTAATTGGCTGATAGGTTTATCTTCATGTGTTTTATGAGTGTAATGTGGGTAGAATTGATAAAATATACATTTTTTAAAGGTGATTTAGGTGGAGGCGGCTTATTTTTGAACTGCCTACGGTCGTTTTGATAAATTATAATTTTTTGTAAACGATGTAAAGCGATATTTTTTTGTATGTTACTTATTCATCCTGGGATTCTTCCTATACGTCTGTGTAATTGCGCGATTCTCGTCAAAAATTCTAAGTGCATTACGCAAAAAAATCAATCACGCACATCAATCCATCTGGTGCTTCCTGAAAAAACCATGTCAGACACCAATCTGTATGGATTTCACATGGTCTGAACAAGATTATCTAGTCTGGACTTTAAAAGAGACTGTGACCTCTGAGTTTGTTTCGGCCTTTCTTCTCAGAGTAGTCAGATAGGAAACGCCGACCTCATCGAGTTTTTGAAATTTGATTGACGTGTAAAAGTGTTTGTGCAAATCTACTTACAGAAATAAAATCGTTTATCATTTCTCATAATAAAACTTGTACTTAATAAATATCATTGACATTTTAACAATAAATTCATCTAGTTGTCGAGCTGTCGGATTATTAAAACATTTATGAAACAGTAAGTTACAATATTGTTAAAATGAAAGCGTTTGAGATTACAATTGCGTTCTGGACGGTTAGTCATACAAATGTGTGACGAACGTCATGAATTTGTTTTACAAGTATTCGTTACGCGAGCTTTTGTTACGCAACGAACATTAATTAGTGAAACGAACATTCATTTGTGAAACGAACATTCATTTGTGAAACGATCATTCATTTGTGGATCGAACATTCATTTGTGAAACGAACATTCATTTGTGTAACGAACATTCATTTGTGAAATTAGCATTAGTTTGCGAGCAAAGCTATGAATATCACGTTTTTCATGTCGTTTTTCGTGTTTGTTTGTATTCACGTGCTCGACAAATTGTTCGTTTTGCAGATGAATGTTCGTTGCGTAACAAAAGCTCGTGGAATGAATGTTTGCAAAATAAATACGTGCGTCCGCGTCCCTACGACCGTGTATAAAATATCATAACTATTTAGATTTTTGAACTCGGGCATAACTAAATCAAGTGAGCTATCACCCTTTAACTGTGACTTTTTTCACCTTTCTCCACGTCAGAAAAATTACATTCAGATTCGTCCACTGATTCTTAGAAATCAAATAATTTATTTTTGCAAACATGGGTAATTGGTACATAGATGTTTTCTTAAGATATAGTCCTCCATATCCCATGGGCATGCAAATTATATTAGATTCTAAAATTAAACAGAAATTCTATTGATACCGAATAAATAATTATAAATGTTAGATCATTAGAATTACAGAAGATAAAACACAACATAAAAAACAAAACATAAAAATATAAATAAAACAATAGCGTTGTTCCCTGTATTATTATTTATGATGTTACAATACGTACATATTGTTATGTTAATGTAAAAAAGAAAGAAAAACGGAAAAACCGTTCGTATCTTCGCTACGTTATTGTAGTGCAGATCACCGTGAGTGAAGGCTTTGACGAAGGTCTGCAGCATTTGCATACATATAAAACGGGAAAATAACATTGCCGGGAAAGGTACTATTATTGAAGCTGAAGAGTTTGTTTGTATGAACGCGCTAACCTCTGGATGGGAGTACCGGATTTGAATTTTTTTTTTTGCATTTGGTAGCTCAACCGTTGAGGAAGGCTGTAGCTATTTACCATCACGTTAGGACCCATAGGAGCCGAGCAAAAAGAACAAAAAGCAGAAACAACACTTAGTGAAAACGAAGTAGTAGCGCGACGAGCGATGCGATACGACGCACCCGTCGGGGTAACAAGAAATTTCACGCGGACAAAGTCGCGGGCAGAAGCTAGTTAGTTATTAAATCTGTTGCGTGTACAGATTCTGTTGCGTGTACGTTGCTCGCAGAACAGATGGCCGATGGGGCGGAAAGGTTCTGGATGGGCAACCGATTACCGGAAGATGTAGCGTTGGAAGGCCTCCCCACAAGGTGGTCCGACGACCTTGTGAAGGTCGCAGGAACCCGTTGGATGCGAGAAGCACAGAACCGGTCGAAGTGGAGGTGCTTGGGGGAGGCCTATGTCCAGCAGTGAATGTCTTTCAGCTGAAATGATGATGATGATGATTTTTGATAGTCGTTGTTTATTATTATTATAATAGCAGTGGTGGTCTCGTGGTCTGATGGTCACGTATGACGGAGCCTTAAGTAAATGCGCTAGGTTACGCGAAATTCAATTTTTCTTACGTTTTTTGCAATTTGCAGGTCAGTGTCAGGTTGTGTGTCGATTTAAATATGATTCGCGAGCGTAAAAAGTATGTGTTTGCAGAATTGTAATCATTAAAATCATCACAACGAGCCTCGAAGTTAAAATATGTATATATATACCTATAACGGATAAGGTAGATGTGTGCCTCGTCATTATCATCATCATCATCATCAGCCTATAATGTTCCCACTGCTGGGACACAGGCCTCCTCTCAGTGAGAGGGAGTGGGCCGTAATCCACCACGCGGGCCCAGTGCGGGTTGGTAGATGTCACATGTCTTCGAATTTTTGGTTCTAGGACATGCCGGTTTCCTCACGATGTTTTCCTTCACCGTTTTGTGAGCAGTGGTGATGAAATAATTTACACAAAGTAAAGCGCCTGTCTGGGTTCGAACCTACGACCTACAACTCGTAAGTCGCGGCCGTTACCACTTGGCCACCACTGCTCCTTATCTGCTGCGTCATTATCAGGCATATTTGAATTACTGTGGGCGTACTGTGGGTAGTGTTGGTTATTGCGCAATAGAATAACGGTTTGCAGTTCAAATCAGATTATAATTTCATGAACAATTAATCACACTAGCAAATCACACATTGTACCTACATGATACAACTAGATACACAGTAAAATAATTATGTACAGTACAGTAACAAAGTAATTGCGAACACATCGTAGGATAGATTACTTTTCGTTTAGTGACAGAGCCACCCAAATATAATAAGCCTCGCTCTGAAATTACATACGTGTGCTCTAAATATATAAAATATTTAGAATACACGTATGTAATTTCAGCAGCGAGGCTGAAATTTAGTAAACCGACAGGTTTGTTGGGAACTAATGCTCTGTAAGGAGTCGAGTCCGAATACTGACTCTCAGCAAATATTTTTTTTTATTAAATGGCATCTCGCAGTTTAACTTATATTTGCCGTCTGCTTAACTGGACTTTTCTGTGGATGCCTCAATAAATTAAGCCCCCCGGCCAGGGCTTAAAAACAAACTTAAAAACTAAGCGACTACACGCTAAGGGCCTGTGGGGTTCGGACCTCAGCTTAGGGCGTCGCTGGGAGAGGACATCAAGGGAGAGGCTGGATCGGAATTAATTGGGGACGAATTTAAAACTACAGACTCAGCGGCGCGGGCTGGTTACTCAAGCAAGGGTCGGGGCGGCCTCAGCACAAATGAATACGCTCAGTTATAAAGGGTTTGTTCCCACCACGCATTAGCCCGACAACAACTCTGTCCGATGACGCACAGAACTACGTCAACGTGTTTACTCGACTTGATACAAAACACTAAAATGTGCTTAATATAATAAGACCTACATTATAAGTAATCAAATAATACAAGAATAATTGTCGTAAATAAACAAAGGTGATTTCACAAAGTAAATCATTTTAAAATAAAATTAACATGTCATCAACTTTTTTGAAGTAGTGCGTACACCGAGTTAATCAATTATGTCCCAATTTATTAGACAATAATAATTGATAGTAAAATCACATAAATCATTAATAAGAAAAACAAATAACTTTGTTGACTTTGACTACCAACTGTAATTATATGTATATATAATAGAAATATCAATCAATACAACATACAACTGGGGCTAAAAAAGGCCACTTTGGGAGAATCATAAAAGGATAACACTATGAATTATAATATGGCAAAGACAGTCCGTTTTTCTTTTTTCGCTGCACTACGTAGGTATAATCAAAGAGATTGGGATTGGATTTGGATTGGATTGATTGGTAGATACTTACGCTTTGGAATGGGTAACTAGCTTCATATTTTCTGACTGACCGACTTCTTGACAATTCAAAAGTGCCTGTAAATGGTTTAATTGAAATAAATGCTTTGAGTTTGAGTTTGAGTTTGGTATTTTAGCACAGACAAAAAAAAAATAACTGAAAACCAATGACCACCACCAACCAATGATCACCAATGGGATTTGATACGATTAACTTAATAGTTAACTGTCCATTAAGATTCATAATGTTATCCTTTTATGATTCTGCTAAAGTGGCCTTTTTAGGCCCCTTAACTGACCTGCAACAAACTTAAGAAAATTTGAATTTCGCGGACAACCCTGGAGCGTGAACCTTGAGTCACTTGAGTCAAACAATTTCAATATAAAAATTCAGACAGTCTTTCGATTCGCGATTTGCCCGTACGAACGTGCGGGTTTATTACATTTTCTAAGAATCCAAGGCGGAAGAAATATTTTATTAAAATTCCTGAATCACGCAAATCCTTAAGCGGAGGGTATAATCAGGTTTTCATTGCGGAATAACACGATTTTAATTCAACTATGTATTATTATTTTGGGGCGAGTGGCTTAGTAATAACAGCCGCACAGTTCGATCAATCAGGTTAAGTTACGCTTGCCGCGGTCAGTCCGTGGATGGGTGTCCTGCGCGGTGCGCCTGATCTCTCCCCAGTCGTGTCGGACTATGAGAGTAAAAAAACAGAGTGCACTTGTGTTTGCGCATACACTTGTAGGGTAGCGCGGGGCTAGTTGAGCAATTTTTTACTTGATCGTTCATTGCTCCTTAAAGATAGGTCCAAATTGCTGGTAATTTGTACTTATAGGTAAATAATTTATTCCTTCTTAAAATGGATAACATTTGAGTCGTACAGACGAAATATACACAGCAACGATTTTTTTACTTTTTGGTCGCAAAATAAACAAAACGCGCGTGTACTTTACTCGTTCGTCAATTCGCCACTAGCGGTGGCGTGATCATTTCCCCTCCCGCGCCCCCTCGTTTCCCTCATTTGACGTGCTAGCGTTTGATGTATAGTTTCGGAGATATTTTAATTGCCCAACTTACCCCTATGCTCAACTAGCCCCGCTCTACCCTACAGACTAGACGCCAGCACATCAAGCTACCCGAAACTGTCAAATTTTCCCAATCAACTTTGAACCTTACGCTTCAGCGATAAAGTTGAAAATTTATTAACGAAATTTGACAGAATGTAGTAGCTTGATGTGCTGGCGTCTGTACATGAAAATATCTCTTGCGAATCCAAATCGGTCAGGAAGATTTATCAACACTAGCTTCTGCCCGCGACTCGCGTGGAAGTCTTACGATAAACATGGCTATACTAAAACAACAGCCACAATTTTATAATACTCCCAGTCGCTATTTTCGCTTAACGTTCTTTCTGATTTTTTTGCTCGACTCCTATTGGTCATAGCGTGATGTTAAATAGCCTTGCTCAAGAATTAGGCTTTCAAATGCAAAAGTATTTTTCAAATCCAACTGGTAGTTCCAGAGAACTCGTTCAAGCAAACAAACAAACCCTTCAGCTTTAATAATAGTGTAATAATATTATAGAGTTATCTATAATATTATTACACTATTATTTTTTTAATAATAGTGTAATAATATTATAGAGTTATCTATAATATTATTACACTATTATTAAACAAGCTGCGCCTTGCAGTTTCACCCGCATAAATCTCGATCCCGTGAGAACATCGGGACAAAAAGTATCCTATGTTTTAATCCTGGTTATAAACTATTTGCGTGCCAAATTTCATTCAAATCCGTTCAGTAGTTTTTGCGTGAAGAAGTAACAAACATACGAACTCACTCACAATTTTTCGCCTTTATTTACTAGTTGCGCTCCGCGGTTTCACCAGCGTAAATGTCGGTCCCATGGAAATATCCGGATAAAAAGTAGCCTATATGTTAATCCAGGGTGTCAGCTACCTCCATACTAAATTTTATCAAAATAGGTCCAGTCGTTTGAGCGTGAAGATGTAACAAACATATTATAAACACACCATCACAAACTTTCGCCTTTATAATATTAGTGTGAAGTGTGATAAGGAAGCAAGAATCCTACTATGATAATCAAGTAATCCAGTAGACACTACACTAATATTTATTAAGTTTAAAATTTCAAAATCTTTCTTTCTGTCGGTTTTTAAAAGCAAGTCAACTGTGGGTACTTTTTACCACTTTTATAACATACGCGCCACACTATGTAGGTACCATTTTGTTGAAACTCAGATGTGTCTTCTCAACATCCGTGTGTCACTAACGGGATGCAGCAGAATACCAGCGTCAGGTATTGTACCTGGCATATGCTGAACTGGACTCCCATTTGGTGCAACCATGAGACACACACCGCCCAGTAGTGATCAACCGTTATAGATGTTTATGAGTCTATGGGTCAATTTATATTTTTAATCTTTGTTATTTTTTTTTTCACCCTTTTTGATGTTTTTAATACCTGTATTGTGTCTTTTGTTGCACTGAATAAACGTTTTATCTATCTATCTATCTAATCCGAACACACCCCATTTCTAACAACTACTTACACAACATTCAAAGTTAGACCCCTTTGGGTTTACTTCATTCTGTAATGGCTCATGCATGTCAATGTTGCGAGTAATGAACTGTCCGTGTATTGCTCTAAATTAGTTCTGAACTTCAAGTTTGAGTTGTACAAATTCAACACCTAGTTTATGAACATCTTCGTGCCCTTGTCGCATATTACTTGGGGACGGCGCAACACGTCTTCTCTTTCCATTATCCCTTGTCAACCGTCACGCTAACGTTACCCCCTTTTTCACATCAGTGTCGACACCTATTGTACCTATTTAATTTAAACGACAAAGGTCAGTAGGCCACACATTCAAATTCAAATCGCAATCTTGCCTCTGCGACAATCAATGTCGAAAACATGTCAAAAATGTTGGTTTCAGTTAAGTTAAATATAAACAATTCATATAAACTCTCCAGAAAAAAAAATATGGGGAAAACTGTATCAAAATCTATCGTGTAGTTAAGAAAATCTAAGCGGTCATACAGAGAAAAGCGATTTTATTTTACGCCATGAATAGCTCTGCTACAGAGGAAGAAAGTGTTTTTAAATTTTTTTAAATGTTATTTAGTTTTTTAAATTTTTATGACATTGACTTTTACATTCTGTGACTACAGTAACTTACATGTAAACTTGTTAAAATTCTACGAAAATCATCTACTTTTACAATATTGTATTACTTTATTTAATTCTATTACCTTTTGTGGTAGACTAATTTTATTCTAGGTGCATCGTCTTCACATATAATTATGTAATGATTCATTACATAATTATATGTATGTGTATGTGTGTGTATACAAAATTATATGTATTTGTATACAAAATCTTGTAAAACATTTCAAAAGAGTAGCGGTGGAGTTTCTTACCCATTCTTCTCCATACGAACACTAGGTACCTTTTGGAAGAGGCGACTAGAATCAATTCTATTTTTTTGTAATTTATGACGTTCAAAAGTGCCTTTTAAGTGCCTATTTGAAATAAATGATTTGAATTCGATTTGAAAGTAGGATAAGGTGTCTACAGGAAATGTAATAAAAAATCACTTTACGCATTATACGAAAAGTCAATTCACAATAGCTTTCTTTGAAAAGCTTTTATTGTAAAATTCCATCAATCTTCCTTTTGTAAACAAGTACCCGTTTGTTAGTCGATATCTAAGGGCTTGCACACACCAATAGTTACCTAGTTTGTACACAATTTAAAATATTTTCTAATATATTTTATAATTTATAAATTGATCTAACAATAACCGGCTTGGCCGTTTCATTAAACTATTGCATGACACAACATTAAAGTCCAGTGATTCAATTTCTTACTATAAGTCCATGGGAATGTCTGTGCAATGGCCGCGAAATGGACAAGCCGTACCTACGTTTTGTCCAAGATGTAAGGTTTGTAGAGTTAGGAGCTTGGCTCTTCATTAGAGCTGATAACTGTTTAACAGTAAAATCGTTATGTAAATCTTGGCAACCTACTTCAAATGAAATGTTTTTAGTGGGCATACCTTGGTGAACGATTATTTAAATGTCATTTTATTTCATTCCATGGTCTTACTGTAAAGAGAAGATATGATCTCATTTTCTTCACACCCGTACGAAGCCGGGGCGGGCAGCTAGTAGAAAATAAAAATTTCCAAATAAATATTCTTGTACTTTTATTCTAAGGTATCAGCGGGATTGTCCGTAAGGGTTACCGCTGGCCCGGAACATAAACGGCTGAGGAAGGAACACGGGTGGGTTTTAGTCAGTAAGAGTTCAGACTCTTACTGACTAAAACCCACCCGTGTTCCTTCGGTGGAGCTGAAGGGAGTGTCAGCACTCCCTTCAGCTCCACCCAAAGCGCGAGGAGTCATTTGATGATTTCCCATCCTAAAAAAAAAAAAAAACAAAAGGTGCCAACCCTAGTGGTGCAGAATCCAACAAGATTTTAGAGTAGTGGAATTTACCCCACTAAATCGAATTAGTGGGGCACATTCCACTGCAAAATTTTAGGCATTCAACTGTGCCACACCAGCTGGGCGGCTCAGTGGGGCAAAGTGGAATGATTCGATTAGAAATAGTTTGATACTCCGAGGTCCTTCAATCCGATGGGAATTGTCCATTTCTATGGCATCATAAAGATAACATCGTCGGTTATTGGATTTTTTCATTTGGATTTTCTCAGGAGTAGTCTTGAGTTTCTGTGCTCGGTTGCCTGACGCGCTTATTACACTAGACTTAAAAGTAACTGGCGAAATCTGGGTATTCTCTAGGTACACATCTAAGCAGGGTTAAGCAACCCTGCGAGAATTACAGGCGTGATGGTATGTTTATTATTATTTGGTTAGACACATCATCATTTCAGTCGAAAGACGTCCACTGCTGGACATAGGCCTCCACCAAGCACCTCCACTTCGACCGGTTCTGTGCTTCTCGCATCCAACGGGTTCCTGCGGCCTTCACAAGGTCGTCGGTCCACCTTGTGGGAGGCCTTCCAACGCTACGTCTCCCGGTACGCGGTCGCCACTCCAGAGCCTTTCGGCCCCAACCTCCATTTGGTTAGACACACTAGCAGCTACCTTTCTAACTGACGTGAATGTATCAAGTAGTTTGGAGATATTTAATCTGTCCAATCGCTTCTTGGAGTAGTTCTGTGTGGGATCCGTTACAACATTTTCCGGGAGCCTATTCCATGCTATTCAACTCGGTTAGACAAGAATTATTGCCATATTATGGGCTTTTTTTATAAATTTTCCCATATCTCTAGGGAATGTCCACGCAAATGTTTGTTGGCATTCGGTGTGTAAAGGTCTTAAAGGCTGGGCACTTCGTAGTGTTCTGTGAGTATCTTGTACGTCTCAATGAGTCTACCCCTTTGTCTGTGCTGTTCCAATGTGATATGGCCAAGGTCTTCGAGGTGCTGTTCGTAAGGTAGATTACGCATGCTGTCCGTGTTCGTAGTATTAGGAAAAAAAAAACACTACAAAGTGAAAAATAACTTTAATTTCGGAAGTCGGTGTCGTTGGTTCTGTATTTTCGTTTTTTGACACCGACTTTACGAAATTAAAGTTATTTTACACTGTGTAGTATTTTTTTTAGCAGGCGATTGTTTTTTTTTGTAAAAATATACCTAACCTAACGTACCCCAAACAAATTCATATAACACTACTTGCTATGTGAATATCAGTGACAGGAAGCTATTGGGGTAGGCAGATGCCTACCCCTTTAAAGGGTACAGGCGTGATGTTACGTTGTGTGATTGCGTAAGCAATGCATGCTTAAGCTATAGCAATAATCCGTTGTCTTAGCTGTCTCCGAAACTCATCATCAGATCTTTACGAAATTTAAATGCGACCAAAAACAAAATTTGCAAATCCGCGTATATATGAGGGAGTTATGCCCGAACATACATAAAAAAAACATCCGAATTGAGAACCTCCTCCTTTTTTGAAGTCGGCTAAATAAAGATAGATGCTGAGGATGGCTGTACTGGTTCAACAGGCTTTTAAAAGTCGATTACTGGTTATGTGTTGTTTCTTTCAAATATATTAAAAAAGAAATATTACTTTAAGCAAAAATACAGCACCTACTGGATTACGACAGGTGAACCTCTGATGTTCACTTCAACTGTACTTGGACAACAAAATATACGTAGGAACCTTGATCACACAAACTAATATTTCTTTCTCCTTGTTACAGATCCGGAATGATTGATACCCCAGCAACAAAGTAAAAAAAAACAAAAATGTATATCACCAAGCAAATTACAATTTTAATTTTAAGCATCATTCTTTTTACCAGCATCAGCATTGAAAGCATCAATGCAGATAAATATGATGAAGAAGGTAACATAGACCTCAATTACGCACGACGACGAGACGAGAGAGACAAATCGAGGCAAAAGAGAACAGCTGAAAAGTACAAAGGAGAAAATGTAACAGACACTGAAGAAACCACAAAAGACAATATGACGGAAGAGTGTGTAGGACAGAAAGAATTTTGCAACTTATCCAGAGAGGAATACGTCTCAATGTTGAATGACTACATTTATCCGCATACGTACGAATGGATTTTGATCGGCACACACACATTGGTATTCATCACAGGATTGGTTGGAAATGCGTTGGTGTGCGTGGCAGTGTATAGGAACCACTCAATGAGGACGGTGACCAACTATTTCATAGTGAATTTGGCTGCAGCTGATTTTATGGTGATCTTGTTCTGCTTGCCTGCAACAGTGCTGTGGGATGTGACTGAGACCTGGTTCCTGGGGGATGTGCTGTGTAAGATGCTGCTTTACTTTCAAGTAAGATTTTATTTATCTGTATTATATTTTATCTTCTATATACACACTATAAATTAACCATCATTTGGATACAACTATACGCATAAGTTTCGATCCCGTGGGAATATCGGAATAAAAAAACTATCCAGTTCTTTCCCGGGACTCAAACTATCTCTATACTAAATTTCATCTAAATCGGTTCAGCGGTTTAAGAGTGAAGAGGTAACAGACAGACAGACACATTTTCGCATTTACATATAATATTAGTATGGATTTATTCCACGTTTATTGGTTATACTTCATTAATATTAAACTTACCTATAGTAAGGAAATCTTGATGATTTGTCAAGTCGTAAAAACCGGGGTATTGACGGGGAGGGGGGGGGGGACCAGGTGGGTCGCTCGTTTTTATATCTATACTAATATTATAAAGCTGAAGAGTTTGTTTGTTTGTTTGGTTGAACGCGCTAATCTCTGGAACTAGCAGTCGGATTTGAAAAATTCTTTTTGCATTTGATAGCCCAATTCTTAAGGAAGGCTATAGGCTATTTAACATCACGCTATGACCTTTAGGAGCCGAGCAAAAAGAAAAAAAGTCAGAAAGAACGCTAAGCAAAAGCGAAGTAATAGCGCGGGCAGGCGATGCGATGCGACGGGGTGGGTCGGAGTAACAAGAAATTTCACGCGGACGGAGTCGCGGGCAGAAGCTAGTAATCTATAAATAAGTGTAATATCCAAAACAGGCATCGCTAATGTAGTGTTAAATCTGTTAAATCGTTATTGTCTTGACTACAACACATTCCGTACAAACCAAGCGTCAATTGTGTCGTAGTGCGAGTAAACAGTGGCACGTTTACACGCAATAGCTTACACAAATGACGTATAGAAACTACGTCACGGCTTGCACTGTTTGTCGACCGCACTACGTCAAGAAACAACGTGAACGAGAAACGAAGATTATTCGAGCAGAACGTGACGTCACGGTGACAGGGTACGGTCGACACGCGGCCCCAGTAAATATATCGTCGCTTTGGTGAAGCAAACTTTATCGAACCAAAACTTTATTCAAAATGAAATAAATTAGAATCAAAATAATGTGATTTTAACGGGGCACGGTGGTGAATAGAGCCAACTGCCAAATAGTTTAGAAAAAAAAAAACGGTGAAAAGGTGTTAATAGAACTACAGTTACTATACATTACTTTATAGTAGATAGCTGCGCCATGCGGTGTCGACCCCGTGGGAATATCGGGATAAAACGTAGCCTATTTATGTTAATCTGGGGTGTCAGCTATCTCCATATAAAATTTTATCAAAATTCCAGTCCAGCCGCAATTTCACCCTCTTAGGGGTGGACTTTCGAATAACCCTTAGTAGATATCTACTCTTCACAAAGAACATACCTTCTAAATTTCATGCCTGCGGTTAAGGCTGTGCGTTGATATATTAGTCAGTTAGCTAGGACTTTGAATTTTATATAAATAGATAAAAGAATCAGAAGAAGAAGAAAGTATGTATCGCTTCTTCAGCCGTCATCTTATTCTCGTTGACGTCTTGTTGACGTGGCGGTGGACAAACGGCCTTAGAATGACGATCCGTGATAGAAGTTGTGCGCTCAACGCATTCACTTGTAATTTTATTAGTACTATCGTCTCTGATTCCGACGATTCCGTGCTTTATCCTGACGAATCCGGACCGGTCCTGACCACTGATTGTGTGCGGAACGGTTACCCACGGAGGCGAGAGGTGAGGGGAGGTTATAAATCTCCCCATCGCGTGGCGGTTACGTCCTGCACCTGGTCTCTCCAAACTAATTTTAATTCCAATGAGATGCCAATATGATTCCAATGTTAATTTTACAGTCACGTGATTCGGTAGGTACTCGTGAAAACAATATTGTCAAAAATTACCCCACGCCAAGCCCGAACCCAATTCCACTTAGTTCTCCAAAATGGACACCCAATCTAAAAATCATTTGGCGCTAGCATCGAACTCAAGAGTACCTACGAAACGTCACAATTCCAATGTCGATCTATCGGAATTAAATTGAAGAGTAAACACCCTGGTCGGAGTATTTCAGGAATCCCACGGATATGTATTGAAGACTCATTGAACCGCGGTTATCTTCTAGGGTTCATGCGTGGAAGGTGTCTTGAGAATGAAAGGCGATATGTTGAATCTTGAGAGTGTTCAGGAAGCGATTTCGGGATTCTTCAGGTTTCTTCAAGAACCATCTTGCCGACGACTACGAAATTTCTATTTTTCAACGATTACTTAATTGGCTCAAAACTTTACCGTGAAGAGGACCCGAAATTTCTTCCTGATTTTTAACTTAATTTGTTTTAAAATGACCTTAACCTAATACTATTACAGGCCTAAATGTCTATATTTCTACATGTAACCATAACGTGTCGCATATCATTTGATGCGGTAGAAAATTATCTATTTCAATGAGTTATCTACATTTTCCACATTTGCAATTACTGAAAGTTATTTCGTGAGAAAGGCAAAAAAGGTACTAATAAATCGCAAAAACTATCTTTTAGGCTGAACTATCTGAAGGCTATCTGTCCGATTTTCACCGTTTTTGACGACTTTAAACTATTCTGAATGTTCTAAGGAAATGTAACATTTACGTTATGATATCTTACGTTTTCAGGGCGTGAAGCCCCTCTGAAGTCTTTTTGGAAGACCATACTATATTCCAATACCCACCAATAGTTTTATCACTTATGAACTTGATTAAGTAGGCGTAGTCTTTAATCTCTAAACTGTATATACCTGGAAGCACCAAAAAAAACTATACGGTTTACTCAAAAGAGGTTCACAGGTAGCACGGCCATTGTTGGTTAATTAAAGAGGTGTCGTAAACATTTTATTACCCACTTAATTAACTATATGACTCTGACACGGATATCGACTCTAAGATGAAATACAAGACTAATTTATTAAATTTTATGAGGCTTCGTTTAAGTTGTAAACAAATCTTATTGAGTTGGTGCCGCGTTATACGCGGCCACAAACGATTCTTAAGAGCGTTATTACAAAACCGAAGTGCTCAGTTTTAGGTAAATTCGACGGCGCGCGGCAGCAGATGCGCACGTGTGCGTCTAGGGCAGAACGCTATGCACACATACAAACCGCTATGCGTCGGACGCCAGGATCAAACCAACAAGAGCCTTTGTTTTCGAAATAAATTAAATTACTGTTATTATAGTTCATG
This sequence comes from Luperina testacea, assembly GCA_927399505.1. Classification (NCBI taxonomy): domain Eukaryota; kingdom Metazoa; phylum Arthropoda; class Insecta; order Lepidoptera; family Noctuidae; genus Luperina; species Luperina testacea. The sequence goes on along the minus strand of OV656777.1, from coordinate 3,682,481 downwards.
AAATATTATTTGTACCGATGAGTGTTACCTACAACGGTTTGAGTTACAATAGGGTCATACAAATTTACTTCACTTTTAATTTTTATTTTATACCACTAAAGTGACAAACTAGCATACGGCCCGCTTGATGGTGTGTAGTTACCGCAGCCTAAAGCAGTGTTGCCAGTGACAGATAGTCAAATATAACATGAGAGAGCTCAAAAAGTAACATTTTCACGAGAAAAGTAACATTACCTTATTTTTTGTGGAAAACGACTAATTATAACATGGCACTTTATTACATAAAAAAAGCTGTCCCCTTAGTAGGCTTCGAAAGAATCGTAATAACAAACTGAACTGAACCAACACGGATGCCACTACTAGGCCGTCGCTCACTCGCCTAAGTAAGCGGGATGGGTCATTTAGAAATTCACGCGAGTGAGTGAATATGCGATACGACAAACGAAGTGAAAGATTTTCGCGCTGTCGTCGCGTCAGAATTTGGTCACAAAATCAAGACAATCAAGTGCGCCAACATGACGAACGAAACCTTTCTTGTATGCGTTCCGTTTCATGTTTATTTTTTGTTTTCTGAGAAATATTTTTTATTAAGTCTTAAGAGTAACATTTTGAGGCGTGTAACATGGAGGTAACATGAGAGGGTCAAAAGTAACGTAAAATGTTACAAAAGTAACATTCTGGCAACGCTGGCCTAAAGACGCTTGCATTGCCAGAAGCTGCATAACTTGCGCGTTGCCAGCCTCTAACATTACTTACAAATACTTTTTTGCTACTTTTATAAAATACTTTTTGTAGGTACCTACTTTTTTAACGAAGTTTAATATATTATGTAATTTATTTAGCAGGTAGGAAGACATTTTAGTACTTATTTATAGAAATAAATGCAATGTGATGTTGTTTCTACAGTTTGGATAAAAATCGATTGTCTGTAAAGTCGGTTTACGGACGATAGTTTAACGTGACAACGTCATAACAAAACATTAATGAAATTGCCGAACGCGGAGGCCGATTTGGCAGCGTTTGACATCATCTGTCTCTCATCGCTCGTTCCGCGCTCTCGCTTGCACTTCAAGCCGCCATGGCGTACAACGCTACAGCAGAGCAAGGCCGCGAGGTAACGCTACATGAGTCATGTTTTTTTCGTGTGTGCAGCCAGCTTCATCGATTTATTAGACGTTGTCACGTCAAAAAAGTCAAAAGAAAATAAAAAAGACAAATCAAAAGTCGTTTTATTAAAATTAAAAATTACAACTGTGAACTTGTAACGGTTCATGAGACACTAGCAGACAGACGGACGGTCGGACATCGGAGCCTTAGTAATAGGGTCCCGTTGGCACCCTTAAGGTACGGAACCATAAAAAACCAGTATAATAATTGTAAAATAATTAAAATAATATTCTCCGAAGCGGCATAGACCGTGCTTTCCTCGAATCTATGATTTCAGGAAGCACGCACTCCTCATAAAATTCTTACCGCTGAGCTTCTCTTGCGCGTTTCAAATTATCGGTCAAAACTTTTTTTTTTTATTTTGACAGCACCAAAAGTTCTATTTTTTTCTATTTTGCCCATTATTGTGAACTATTGTCTGAAAATAATTAATTAAATTAAAGTTTGAGATGACAATAAATAAAAAAGTCAGAAAAATTAAAAACAACAACTATATTTACGTATGTTTTTTTTCTATAATTATATTCGCGTTGGAACATCATAGGAAAATAATTATATTATATACATTACAATCAGAACATAACTAATTAAAAAAAAAAACTCACTTGTATCAAGAAGTGTTGGACGCTTTTTATTCGTGGCGAATTGTCGAACGAGATCACGTGACGGCAGCAGCGAGTGAGCGGCACGTCCTCCCTCTGAAAGCGCTCGGCGCGGACTAAAGCTAAGACCGTGCATCCCGAGATTTATATTGATAAAAAAGCATTGCATAAAACAATTGCTTAAAAATATTATTTTACTTCAAAATAGAGTATTTTTTTTTTTCAAGCAAGGTGACAAAGTAACCTTAGTTATTAAACACTTTTTGTTTGAATTTCTATTAAATATTCAGAGATAAAAAATATCATTTCGGCTGAAAAAATATCATTAACTCTCTGTTTTACGGAATTATTTTTGGTGTATTACTGTATTAAACATAATAAATTGATGTATGCATACCAAAGTAGAAGATACAGTTGTACCGTGGACATTTTTATAAATTATTAAACTATTATATCTTCGATGTAACAGAGCATCGCGAGATGCCCGAAAGTAAATTTTTATGAAACAGCCTTTGCAGGAACAAGTTTTTTACTGATTTATGTAAATAAACTGAAATATTTATTGAATGCGCTCCCAAAAGAAGGAATTAAACTTTCTCGGGCATGTATTTTTTTTACTATTGTGACTTTAGTTAAACCATAATCACAAATCAAAACTCGAGTCAAACGCTCTAAACAAGAAAAAATCGTCATAGCGCTCTTAAATAATTATCAAAACTAATAATAAAGATTGTTGACGCTCCGTCGCGAACAAATTGTATCTTGTTTGTTTGTCAATGAGATTTATATATTTCATAGCGATTAGAGTTCCAATTTCAGTGACCTCTTTTGTCGGATCCTACGTAAACTTCATAAGGAACGTCACGAGACCAGAAGAGATTGCTCTTCTGGTTTGCTAACGATTCTTGAGGATTGGGGGCGATGGTCGTTTTGCGTGGATGACACGCATATTTTCCCCAAATATTTTTTTGTGCTTGTACTTATTCTTTTTCTGCGTCATGTTCACAAATAAACTTATTTTCTTTCTTTTAATTTCCGTATTTTTAAATCCAATCAAAATCGTTTATATGCATAAAGTGTTGTAGATTCAAATGATGATATGTAAAATCTAGTGCAAAGACACATTCCGCCATGTAATGATGGCATGCAAATATTTAATATGAAGTAGGTATGCATTAACAACATGCAATAGTATACTAATAACGTCACTAATTAAATTAACAAAGGAACATAAATAATTAAGAAACATTTTTTATTTTTTGTTTTTTATATTTATTTGTTTATACAATTTATGTTTCATAAACTTGATAATTTGATTTAAATTATATTGTATTGTTAAACTTGTACTAAATTAAATGTTAATATGACACATTTGCACACCATATGCAATGGTAGAATGTAATTCATGGGCCACGATAGTCTTAAGTTCTTGATTTACGAGTATACATTCTAGCAAATAATTTGAATTTGAATACAGTGCATTGCTGAAGTGGTAGGACTGACAAGATTTTATGTACAGAAATTCGCCGACAGAATAAAAGCTATGCGGATATCAACCATTAAGAACGTTGGCATTCTAATCAGAGTCTCAATCTACAAAAAATGCTTCGAATTTTTGACAAATTTTTGACCTTGATTGACGCTGATATGAAATTACGACAAGATTGATTTCAAGGTTTTTAATGCGACCCGAGCGCGGGACCAGGAAGGACCTTTTGTTTAATAAAGAAAATGGTTTGATCAACAAGTGTTTTAGAAATCTATCACTTAACTTTAAAGATACCTACTTAAAGCGTCTCAGCTTTTTAATTTTACCGTCACAGATTTTTCCGCTCACAAATTGTCACAAAAATCTTTGTTGTATGTAAAGCAACTGGGAAAATGTTTAAGACTTTATTTGACTTAACACAGCTAGCTACGAATAAAGGCTCCTTCGAACAGGCGCGACACGCGATAAAATCGCGCGCGACACAAAGGCACCGCTCGTTGCGCAACGAGCGGTGCCTTTGTGTCGCGCGCGATTCACGTCACGCGTCGCGCCTGTTTGCAGGAGCCTTAAAATCATCATGCGTAGTTGGTATCGCTCATTTAAAACACACATATTTTCTACAACATTTCTTTGTGAGACCCGAAATATCTATAAATCAACTCAAGCATTGGTCTCTCCCAGACTGCGCCACATCATCCTGACCTCCACCTTCCACATCAGGTCTGTCCCAGCTTCCTTATAAAGGTCGTCGGTCGAAGCAGTCATGCTAGCGAAGGAGGCGGCGGAACGGCTGATGGAGAGAGCCTCCCGTCCCAGCCGCCGCGGGAGACGCTCCGGGCGTCGGGAGCCGCGCGACGACTCCCAGCCACCGTAGGCGCGGGCCTGCGGGCGGAGAGTAATGGTTAGCTCACCGTCCGATCAGGACCAGGCCCGTGCCGGACGGCGCGTACGTGTTCCACGCGCGCCTCAAAAAGATGTCAGCATCAACCGAAGGGGCCCGTCTGGGCCGAAGCCTGCCGGGTCAGCGATCCCGCTGACCCGGCAGGCTTCGGCCGAAAGGGTTACCGCTGGCCCGGAACATAAAGAGCTAAGGAAGGAACACGGGTGGGGTTTAGTCAGTAAGAGTGTGACACTCCCTTCCGCTCCACCCAGAGCGGGAGGGGTTATTTGAAAGGTCGTCGGTCCATCTAGCTGGTTTGCGATATCCACTGCAGGACACCTCTACACCACCACCTCACCTCTATCGGTCCTTCGAAAAACATGGCTAGCCCACTGCCACCTCAGCTTGCTTACCCTGCAAGCTAAGTAGGTAACTTCGATTCTTTCCCGTATAACATAATTTCTGAGTTCATCCTTCAAAGAAACCCCCAAGCCATAATTGCGAATTCGGTAAAATGTTTCATTATTCGTAAAGCAGCGCTCAAAAGGGATATATTCTATAAGTGTCCCTCGAGACAGGTTATTTGAGGGAGTATTTTAGAATCCTTTATATAAATTGACTGCTAAACCACGGAGCTTGTTGTAGTTTATTGAAATCATGAATAATTCAAGATGCTTTAGCCAATGGGGGTGTTGAAGTAATGCGAATGAACCAGGTCACGTACTTCATCGGATGCTTTCGCGTAAACTAATTTATTCGGAAACCTGAACAGAGAAGACATTTATTGCGAAAAAAAACCTAAATTAAATAAGTGGTTTTTAATATGGTCACTATCTAGTCTTTATATTTCTATGTAGTCTTTATCATCATCATTTGCCAAATCGCTTAATAATGCCTAGTTTGGGGGTCACAGTCTACTCTATTCCTGTACAAATTGTGACTAATAAAATAATTTGAATTTGAATTTGCTTCCCAAATTACGCTAGGGTCCCGATGACGGCTGCGGTGAACAATCGCTGTAATGGACGCCAAGAACTCACAATACTATTAAGGCTCCTAGAAACAGGCGCGACACGCGATATAATCGCGCGCGACACAAAGGCACCGCTCGTTGCGCGACTTGCGGTGCCTTTGTGTCGCGTGTCGAGTCGCGCCTGTTTGAAGGAGCCTTTATGGAGGCTCCACGTCCTTCAGTCCTATTTCCCCAATCAATTATAAGCAAACAAAACTTAAAACACCTCGCTCTATTAAAAATTTCCATCACCTTTATGACAATATTTCGGGAATAATAAACAACAATGTAAAGATCATTAACTCCTCAAGTAGGCTATTGTAAACAATCTGACAAAATGTTTGTACATAGAAGATACATTAATTACATAGAGTATATACTGAACTTATAAGTAACTTGGCAACAAAGAAATTCTTTCATTTGAAAAGCTGAATAATTAAACATGAGAATGTCAAATCTGTCGTCTTAAGAGCGTTATTACAAAACCGAAGTGCTCAGTTTTAGGTAAATTCGACGGCGCGCGGCAGCAGACGCGCACGTGTGCGTCTAGGGAAGAACGCTATGCACACATACAAACCGCTATGCGTCGGACGCCAGGATCAAACCAACAAGTGCCTTTGTTTTCGAAATAAATTAAATTACTGTTATTATAGTTCATGAAATATTATTTGTACCGATGAGTGTTACCTACAACGGTTTGAGTTACAATAGGGTCATACAAATTTACTTCACTTTTAATTTTTATTTTATACCACTAAAGTGACAAACTAGCATACGGCCCGCTTGATGGTGTGTAGTTACCGCAGCCTAAAGGTCAATTAAAAGTAATTGATTCATAAAAAAATTAAAATCTATTATTCGTCTTCCATCTATATCTTGATTTTCCTGAAACAATGGGAACCAAGTATGTAGATAGTTTAAACAAAGTCAAATATGTAAATGTATATTACGTAATGTACCTGTTACGAGTAACAAGAAAATACTTACCATGTTATTTGTACTTGTATCAGATTGAGGCTGATGTGTTGTTGAATTAAATATACTTTCATCATCCTGTAAGAAATATAAAGTCCATTCATTATGCGGTAGCTCATAGATTATTTAAATCTGCAGATATGTACGTAACTATCAAAAATAATTAAATAATATTACATGATTTTAAAACGTAAATTACCATGTTATTTGTATTTCTGTCAGAATGCACTGTAAAAACTGTCGTTGTGTCTAACTAATGTGCTTTCATTCTCCTGTAAAAGTAAAATACTGCGATAAATGTACTATACATATAATGTGTGGTAACAGAAATATGCATAGAAATAAAATGAAAAAAAAACAACAATGGAAAATGGAATTGGTGTAGATAAAGTTGGGCAAATTTTTCCTTTCCTAAATGAGAACCAATGTTTTGATTTGGCGAGTTTACTTGCCCCTGCTGCATTTCAGTTTTTTTTTTGCCTGTAAATAGGAAACATGTTTTTTGGATGGAATGGAATAAAAAAACGTACGTACAAATATAAATGCTTACAAGTATACACAGTGCACCTATTCCTACCGCGAAATGAAGTTTGGCGTGAGTGACGCGGCGATTAGTTGCTATATTCTATGCAATTGTTGCTTGATTGAAAAGAAAGTAAACAAAAAAATTTAAAACAAAATTCTTACCGCTGAGCTTATCTTGCGCGTTTCAAATTATCGGCCAAAACCTTTTTTTTTATTTTGACAGCACCAAAAGTTCTATTTTTTTCTATTTTGCCCATTATTGTGAACTATTGTCTGAAAATAATTAATTAAATTAAAGTTGGAGATGACAATAAATAAAAAAGTCAGAAAAATTAAAAACAACAACTATATTTACGTATGTTTTTTTTCTATAATTATATTCGCGTTGGAACATCATAGGAAAATAATTATATTATATACATTACAATCAGAACATAACTAATTAAAAAAAAAACTCACTTGTATCAAGAAGTGTTGGTCGCTTTTTATTCGTGGCGAATTGTCGAACGAGATCACGTGACGGCAGCAGCGAGTGAGCGCTACGTCCTCCCTCTGAAAGCGCTCGGCGCGGACTAAAGCTAAGACCGTGCATCCCGAGATTTATATTGATAAAAAAGCATTGCATAAAACAATTGCTTAAAAATATTATTTTACTTCAAAATAGAGTTTTTTTTTTTTTCAAGCAAGGTGACAAAGTAACCTTAGTTATTAAACACTTTTTGTTTGAATTTCTATTAAATATTCAGAGATAAAAAATATCATTTCGGCTGAAAAAATATCATTAACTCTCTGTTTTACGGAATTATTTTTGGTTTATTACTGTATTAAACATAATAAATTGATGTATGCATACAAAAGTAGAAGATACAGTTGTACCGTGGACATTTTTATAAATTATTAAACTATTATATCTTCGATGTAACAGAGCATCGCGAGATGCCCGAAATTAATTTTTTATGAAACAGCCTTTGCAGGAACAAGTTTTTTACTGATTTATGTAAACAAACTGAAATATTTATTGAATGCGCTCCCAAAAGAAGGAATTAAACTTTCTCGGGCATGTATTTTTTTTACTATTGTGACTTTAGTTAAACCATAATCACAAATCAAAACTCGAGTCAAACGCTCTAAACAAGAAAAACTTGTGATAGCGCTCTTAAGGTCATAGCACACGTATCAAACCGGAAAGGGATCGGCACCGTATCAACTCGAGCCGTTCAGTATTCTTTGTATGAAACTCCCTACTGCAACGCACACTGATCGGAATCGTAACGTAATCGCCTGACGTTGACGGCGAGGCGAAAGGCGATACGGTGCCGATCCCTTTCCGATTTGATACGTGTGCTATGACCTTTACGGTGAATAGCCGTAATTACGGCTCAGAATACACTTTGAAGGAATTACTTCAAAATGTGTTCCGAGTAAATGACAGTTTTGTCTGAAGTGTGGTTTGAAACACTGTCGAAGGACTTCACTTAATTGAACGCTTATGATAATTCGTTAAATAATACATCGTTTCTAAAAACACTTACGTTTTATTAATTTATTCAATAGTTTATTTTTTTATACCTTCTTGATTTTCCCTTTTCTTTCATTTTAGTAAAGAAATGATGATTATTATGCCATCCAGTAGAGAAGCCTTAAATTCACAGGGCTTTTCTGTTTACAATTGTAAATAACGCCTTTTCAAGTTAGTATAGAAGCTTATATACAGTATGTTAACTAACAGAGGGCGTTCCCGTTAACCCACAATAGTATAGCATCCATACATGCTAAAAAAAATATTACCATTCGAAAATAAAATGTTTTTATTTTTTTTTTTATATTAAAATATTCACTAAAATCGTAAATTGATACTCTATTTATTTAATTAATTCTAATTTATTTAATTAAATAAATTCCGACATTGCTGTCCTTCAAGTACGCGTGTACAGAGTGTTTCTTTAACGTATCAATTTACGATTTTTAGTGAATATTTTAATATAAAAAAAATAATAACATTTAATTTTCGAATGGTAATATTTTTTTTAGCATGTATGGATGCTATACTATTGCGGGTTAACGGGAACGCCCTCTGTTAGTTAACATACTGTATATATTTAATTATTATTTTAAATAGCAAGGCTTTAATTGAAATATTACGCCTTTTGACAATAGCAAACACGCGCTGTTACAGTTGTTACGGCTTTTCATCTTTACCTATTGAACTACAAAGATGGAAACGACTTTTGATTGTAGGATATCGAAGTCACGATCTATAAACTTGTTACTAATAACAAAGGGCTTAACATGGAAATTATGGATTTTCATATTAGTCTTCGGGGCTGAGTTATGCCTTTTTCACGACTTATAACTTCGACTACAAACGAATTACAGCTATATCACATACATAGGAAGGTAGACAATTTCTTGGCAAGTCCGAACTTATGTTTAATCGCTCCGATCCGGCGCGTACTGGTGGCACATTGCAATAGAAAATGAATTGTATCTCATTAGCCAGCCACAACTAGTTAAGTCATTTTTTATAAAAATTTTAGTTACGGCTTTTCATCATAATTATGACGGCAGAAATCATGGACAAACAATTTTTTGTACGAGGAAATTGTTATTTTTACATCTTAAAACAATCTGCCTAGCTTTTTCCCAACTAAGTTGGGGTTGTCGTCATGTTTTGTGCTTCTAACTAACTTCCAAAGCGTGGTTCTTAAGGAGAAGAAGCCGCAATTATATTACCTACTTGCTTCCGCCCGCGGCGTATGTCGATAAAAACTATCCTATGTCCTTCCCCGGGATGCAATCTATCTCTCTGCCAAATTTTATCGAAATCCGTTCAGTGATTTAAGCGTGAAAAGGTAACATACAGACAGACAGAGTTAGTTTCGAATTTATAATATTAGTATGGATGTTAATTGTTTTGTGGTTTGGGAAACAACCGCTCGGCTTAGCTCGAGTTGAGCCGAGCAGACGAAACATGAACACGAATTTGCCGATCGGTATTAGTTGAATGTAAGCCGAATATGTGTAGTAATTGTTTTGGGTCGGCTTTGTTGCTATAACGAATACCTATTTACTACCGAATCGCATTCGATTTTCACCCGACCAATTCGACCCGAACATAATATGTATGTATGTGTTGTTTACTATTTTTCTTGTATTTGTATGTCATCATTATGAAATCGTTTTATTAAAGACGTCTAGTTAACTGCTGGTACTCTTAGTTTTTAGGGTTCCGTAACTCAAAAAGAAAAAACGGAACCCTTATACGATCACTTTGCTGTCCGTCTGTCTGTCTGTTAAGAACCTTTATCTCGGAAACGTGTTGAGGTATCGAGTTGAAATCAAAGCCATATACTCAGGTCTGCGGTCCCTTGAAGCTGTGAAAAAATCAAACTATTAAGTTAACTTAAAAAAAAGATACGGCCGTTTATGCCGCAAAAAACGTATATTTCGACACTCTCAAGGGAATCAAAATGTATAGAGTACCCGTTGACTTAGAATCATGAAATTTGACCAGAAGCAAGGTTATGTAGCACAAGTAAATAAAAAAATTGTTACGTGGGGTCGGCGCAACACGTTTTCTTTTGGGAAAATCAAATCGATTCAAAGATGGCCGCCGCGTGCGGCACTCTTCTTGCCCCATTCGGGCCTAGCGCCAGCGCTCACGCTCACCCAAGCAGTACACAGGACTGAGCGCGAAAGTGGCGGCTTACGATTTTTGTAAGTAAGGTGGTGCGATTTTTGGCGCGCGAACTAATAGCTCTTGCGTTATCTAGGTGTACGTATATCTGTGATATCGACCAAAATATGATTTGCGGCCGAAACATAAGTATCTACTAACTCTCTAATTAATTACCCTACGGCTACCCCATTTCAAAACCTAGTAAGGACTTAAAATGAAATTTTACAGGAGAGCGCATAAACGTAATATTGGTCAGCCTATGGAATGTATTTTTTTGAATTGGTTAAAGTGACTTACTAGGTTTTAAATGGTCACTAGGGAGTGAAAGGTGCACTTACTAGGTATCGATGTTTAAATATATCTACTTTTATGTAAGTTTAAAACGCTGGTGTTTTTGTATTTGGTAGAGACCTTCTAGGTTAGCAAGATTATGCAATAACCAATTTTTGTAAAAATTGTTCCTGTTCCTTACTAGGTTTTGAAATGGGACAGCCGCCTACTGAATGACTATTTCAATAAATCGTGACGTTGTAGGTCAATAATAACTTTTTTCAACATTACGTACAAATTGATGTAATAATTATGGGAATTGTTGCTAAGTAATAACAGCTGTACGGGTCGATCGATCAGGCTACGGTTGCCCCGGTTAGTCCGGGTATGGGTACACTTTTACATATTTACATAACTATCAAAACCCCTCCGCGCCTCAGAAAGTTGGTCCCGGCTGTCATTCGTGGATCTTTGGCAGCCGTTACGGGTCATCAGAAGCCCGAAACCACGCGTCTTACAACCAGTCTTACTGTGAGTTTCGTCTTATAACCCGGTAACTGGGTTGTGGAGGTCAGATAGGCAGTCGCTCCATGTAAAATACTGGTATTCAGCTGCACCCGGTTAGACTGAAACCGGACCTTGACACCGGTCTGCAAATTGAAAAAAATTCAAACCAGAGAGGCAATTTTCGTAAAAAGAACTTTCACAGACAATCAGTGTCAATCTATCAAAAAAAACCTCTTAATTTCCCTTTTTTGACATTCATTGTCACTGTGATAAAATTGCGCCTAGATTTTGAAAGTATTTAATTACGCGAACAATTGGCCTTCGTATTTCAGAGTCGAACTGTAAACTGAATCCAAACAAAACCAAGAAACGAAAAACAACCTCATTTCGAAATACAAACAGGAAAGTATGCAAAAACAAAACACCACATATTGCATAATTCCAAATATAAACTCCAGATTGGGAAATTTATGAAAAGAAAAATGAAACTTCCTGTACTTTTAAGTGCTTCTTGTTTCTTTTCATAAACCTTCGTTCATAGGATGGAGGGGTATAGGAGTATTTTTACTTCATTGTGACCTTTCTCAATGTTTCCGTCTGACATTAGGTATTGCTAAACAGTTGCAGTACTTAAAGGAAGATTGAAAGAAAATCAGAATTTTCCTTGTGCTCCTTTGAGAACTCCGTCTATTTACGTTTCTTTAAAATTACTATTTACTGCAACATTTGTATTAATGTTGTTTGGTTTATCTTTTTGATTCAAGAACTTGAAAGAAATTGCCAGGTGCTTTCAATGACATTCTGATGTAGAAACAGATTGTTTTTTAACATTGACTTATACTAGGAAATCTTTTTGTCTCGGGATTGCATTTACAGATGTAACCACCTGCTGAATGGGTTATATTTTTACCACGGCATTGGCTTGTATTTCTTCAATAAGGGTTTTAGTATGATCTATGGCAGAAATGAATAACTTCCATGCAAACTTTTATCCTCTATTCTTTAAGGGGTGATTTTTGACAAAACCTTCCTTAGTGCTCAACACTCTTGAACAAAAAAAAACAGTCCATATTGCCATAAAATAAATTAGAAATAATTGAATGCTTCTAGACTGGGGCTGGTTAGTTTGGGGCTGGTCATCACTTAGCTGCCTCGGCTTATTTTTAATTATTTTAATTTTGAATTGTTGTTTTCTTACTATTTGCTGTACTCTGGACGCTTTTAACGCGTACGTCTTTTTTACATCGTTCTCACATATAATTATAAATTCACATTAATGATGTAACTAATATTTTTGTAAAAATATAATTTAAAAGAGTGTCCATGGAGTTTCTTGCCCGTTCTTCTCCATAGGTACCTACGCTTTGGAATGGGCCAGCTTCATATTTTCTGACTGACCGACTTTTTGACAATTCAAAAGTGCCTGTAAATGGTTTAATTGACATAAATGCTTTGAGTTTGAGTTTGAGTGAGACCCAACGGTTTAGGTTGTGCGTTGTCTGTGAGTGAATGATTGAATGAATATAATATAATTTGTAAAGTTGGTGTTTATGGATATTCTCCCACCAATATTTGTCTCATGTTTATTTGTACTTTATTTGAGATGCAAAAAGAGGGTCTCGTGGCTAAATGATAAGAGCCACACGGGTCGACCGAAGCTTAAATGCTTGCCGCGGTCAACTCGTGGACGGGTGACCATCCATTACATATCAAGATATATCCCCCGTGCCTCAAAAACCATGTTCAGCCGTTGGCCCCGGCTGTCATTCGTAAATCTTTGACAATCGTTACGAGTAGCCCAAAAGTCTAACAACCAGTCTTCGTGTAAAGGTCATTGTACACGTATCAAACAGGAAAGGGATCGGCACCGTATCAACCCGAGCCGATCAGTATCCTTTGTATGAAACTCCCTACTGTAACGCACACTAATCGGAATCGTAACGTAATCGCCTCGCCTCGGGACAAGCTCACCCCCGCTCGTCATCGCCGCGCTTACGGCTCGTCGTCCCCGCGCTTACGTCACACCGTACCCGAGCTTACGTCTCTTCGTCCACCCTTACCCCTCTCACCCCTCCGCCTCCACCAGCGGTCGGCGAGCCGTAAGCGCGGCGTCGTCGCCTAGCCATAGCCGAGTCGACGTATCGGAGCTTCTGATCCGCTTTGGTTACGTGCTTACGTTAGGTTGACGCCTGTTTGACGGCGAGGCGAAAGGCGATACGGTGCCGATCTTTTTCCGATTTGATACGTGTGAGTTCTTATCTTACCTTTAAATAGTAACTGGGTTGTGGTGGTAAAATACTGGTATTCAGCTGCGTCCACGAAAGAAATGAGATTATTCGAGCCGAACGTGACGTCCCGGTGACAACGATCGCTTACATTGTCTACCGCGACCGAACTCGGCGGTACAGTATGTTATGATAATAAAAACAAGTGAACGGCGCCTCGGCAGTGGTGGAAAAGATCCCGTGCAATCTCGGGTCGAGTTCTAGCGGTTGTGTCGAAGTACTCGAAAATTCGGGGGCCGGGCTCCCTGTGCTCGGGCGACGGACGTGTGGTGGACACGCGGCAATAGTAAATGGGTCTATCGGTACTTCGGCATCATCATTTTATTCGCGTTGACGGTGGCGGTAGCCAAACGCCCTTAGATATGGAAAAACATTGTGAATTTTAATATTTTTGTGATTCGTTTCCATTTCAATACAAAACGGGTTCCAACTTTTTGTCCATGTCCAACCTTTCGACCAAGCTATTGTATTTTTTACACCATTACGACCGATAATTTAGACTGGGGTTTGCGGTCAGTTTTTGTAACAGAACTTTGTCGGGATAGCGTTCAAAATTTTATTAAAAAACAGACTCCTTATAAAGGGCTGTTCATGTTTCTTATCGAATAATTGTTCAGTATCACAACACAGAACGATGTCTTTACCGAAGGTCACTTTAAATATACAGCGGTGCGCTGTATTGGTGACATTAATATAACACACATATACGGTTTCGTGTTTTCGTTTTATGAACATATTTTAATTTCATATTTTATTTACATATTTCTAAAATAACCTCTTGGGGCAACATGTACTTTTAGAACTGAAACGCTGGGGTCATCTGCTGGGGTCACGGATCATAACATAACAGTTATAGTCACAGTGCATACAGTAGGAAAATTAAAGGAAAGAGAGAGAGCCTTGCGTCGGCGAGCGGTGCAGGCGGTAGTTTTCAAATTACGAATAATTATAATTTGTATGGTTACTGTCCACTAGTGACTAGCCCCAACCGTGTGTGAAATTAATGTCGCCATTGTAGCGGCACGTTGTATACAATAGACCATATCTATTTCAAAAACATTTTGTAGCTAACATTACATATTCATAAGCCACAATGAACTGATTTATTGCTTACACAAAAAATGGTTTTTAAAAATATGAAAATAAATTGAAACAAAAGTGTTCACTCACCGTCATGCAGGATAAAGCGGTCTCCTCTCATCCAGACAAGAAACAAGCATTAATCACCAAGGTTGCTTACTACGTACGTGGTAACGACGTTTACCATTAATTTCGGGGCCCCTTGTTCTCAAGGTCATTGTGTGTAGATATTTATGTGCAAAATAATATCGGGTTCCAAATGCTTAAATGATCGATATAAATAAATATACAGGGTTGTAATTTGTGATGGAGCAATAAAGGCACACAAAGACTCCCTACACAACTGTTTTGTAGCTATATTTAGAAATTATTTTTATAAGCGTTTAGGTAGGTACAGATTTTGAGAAAAATGTAGAGTATTTCAGTTTTGTCTCAAAAAGTTAAGTATGGTCTCCTAAGGACGTTTTCTTGTAGCTCGTATTTATACTAAAGAAAGCTGCCCCTATTCATCAACTGCCTAGCCTTTTCTCAACTATGTTGGGGTCGGCTTCCAGTCTAACCGGATGCAGCTGAGTACCAGTATTTTACATGGAGCGACTATCTGACCTCCACAACCAAGTTTTTTTGAGCCCGACCGCGCCCTTTGCAAAAGTGAGGCTATCTCTAATCTCATCATGGCATAAAAGTCATGGGTGTGAGCCTGTGCGAACAACCCCGAGGCGGTTTATGAGGACGGTTATGTTTTTCGAGTGTATGTATGTATGTATGTATATTTCTTTGGCACGCTCTGTAGCCTAAACGGCTTGATTTCGGCGATTTCAGCTGGAGAGGTGTCGTTAGATTCGTCTTAATTGTGAGAGTGACACTGGGTATATCAAAATTGAAAAAAACATTAAAATGGCCGATTTTTGGCGCCATATTAAGCCTTCAAATATGTTTTTTTTTCTCAAACCTATCGAGTGGGTTATCAAAATAAAGGGTTTTAAAAGGTGATTATAAAAATATATACAACTTATAATATGGTTAAAAGTAAGTCGAAGAACAAATCGTAAAAAAAAGTAATTTAAAAAAACAAAAACGTCGGGTTTTTGTTTTTTTTTAAATTACTTTTTTTGCGGTAAAAAACTTAAGTTAAAAAAAACTAAAAAGCTAAAAACAAGCCCATTACAAATATAATAAAAACGGTATGGGTCCCGCCTGCTTCCAACTTTTATTTAATTAAAAATGGGCTTGTTTTTAGCTTTCAGTTTTTTTTTAACTTAAGTTTTTTACCGCAGTCGGGTTTTGTTTTTTAAAATTCTTTTTTTTACGGTTGTAGAGCGGAACATGACTTGCAGCGTATTTGGTACAGCAGTTTAAAAGTTCCCGTATTGCGCTGGCAATTGGAACCAGCGGCACCATATCGTCTGCGTAGCTAAGGTTATTGACACAAGTTTCATTAATCCAACATCCAATACGCTTGCTGCTGAGCCCAGCTATCAGCTCATTTACATACAGATTGAAAAGCTTCGGAGAGGTAAGCCCCCCTGCCTCACCCCGCATTCTAGTCTGCGTCAGAAAGCGAGTTTTGCCATCGCACATTATTCACTGGTATTAACCTATTGACAGAATGCTACTGATGGTAGCCACTATAATCATAACTGTCAGTATAATATAATCATACAGACAGCTACAGATTTAGACTATTGGTACGTTAAAACCAAAGATGGATAGGTTTTTCTACCTCCAGTATGCCAAAACTGGTAATTGAGCTCGGCCGTAAAACAATCAAAAAAATTCTAAGTATCATCTGCCTAGCCTTTTGCCAACTATGTTGGGTTCGGCTTCCAGTCTAACCGGATGCAGCTGAGTACCAGTGTTTTACATGAAGTGACTGCCTATCTGACCTCCACAATCCAGTTACTGGGTAATACGATAACCCTCGGTAAGACTGGTTGTTAGACTTTCGGGCTTATGACAGCTGGGACCAACCGCTTAACGTGCTTTCCGATGCACGGAGGGGTCTCGGTATGTAAAGATGATGAAAAATTTCTGTGCACCATCATAAAATATTTTTTTATTAACATTTTCCTGAAAATTTATTGCAAAAAAATAAATCATTATTTTATCATAGGAATTTTCAGATCTATATTTAGAACGAATTGAGGAAAACAAATATTCATTCTAAAAAACTTTCGTACAAGTAATTTCGTATTTGGCTCAATATATTTTAGCACATCCCGCAAAATACAAAAAACAGATACTTCAATTATTACCCCTTAAAATATTCACTAAATTCCTGCATGGTTAAATCTAACTCTTTAAGCTAAATTCGTAGCATAAGGCACGTGTCACACAGCCGACGACAAAGATATAAGAATATTTAATTGTAAAAAAACGTACCTACATTGACATATTATAAAATTTACTAAAGACAAACCAACGAACATTTAATCAAACTAAGCTGAGAATCAGCACAGCGGGATCGTCTTATGTAATTTTGATGTTCAAAAAGACGTCACAATTACATGAGACAGTCCTCCAAAACGCCCGCCCTTCACCACTTCCCCTAGTGATTTAGCTAAGAAGAAAAAGTGGGGCAACAAACTCCCTTGTAGCACAGCTGTCTGTACAGCTGTTAGAAGAACTTGATTCTATATAATAGTAAATAATTCATTTTAATAAAAAAATAATAATAAAGCCGCACAGGTCGATCGATCTGGTTTAGCTACGCTTGCCGCGGTTGGTCTGTGGATGGGTGACCATCTTTACATACCGAGCCCCCTGGGTGCCTCGGAAAGTACGTTAAGCTGTTGGTCCCGGCTGTCATTCGTGGATCTTTGACAGTCGTTACGGGTAGTCAGAAGCCCGAAAGTCTTACCAAGGGGTATCGTATTACCCAGTAACTGGGTTGTGGAGGTCAGATAGGCCGTCGCTCCATGTAAAATACTGATATTCAGCTGTATTCGGTTAGACTGGAAGCCGACCCCAACATAATTGGGAAAAGGCTAGGCAGATGAATAAGTAATTATCATTATGAAACATTTATTTAAATCACATATTCGCTCTACCGTGTCCAAAGATGGTCGAGTTTTTGTTTTGGTTTGTCACATCTGACACATACAATGTTGCTGAGACTTGACTTGATTGTCATGGAAACGCTATTGTTATTGTGTGAGCTCACTCTTTCCAGTATAGACACTTAAAGGCACATCTAACGATTTAAATCTTTAATAAAAGACGGATTTTAACAAGGACGAGTTTTTGAACAGAGGTCACTAAAGCAGACAAGCCAATCCAGAGATATAAAGATTGGATGATAAATCCATCTAGAGCTATTCAGAGGTACAGTACCCGGCGATAAATATTGCACATCGACCTTTACCTTTTTGTATTTTATACAAAGAATAAAAATAATTATCAAAAGAAGCAAATCATAATTGTTTTAACAGCTCCTAACAGATACCGGACTGTTTGTATTTCGTGCGACAGAGATAACGCTCTACGAAGCCGAAATTAGATTGTCTCTTTCCAAAGGTCGATGTGCAATATTTATCGCCGGGTACTGTATTAAAAGTGCACTATGAGTTTTTTATCAACAAAACAATTACTCTATCGTTGAAGACTCTTTAAGCTCAAATCGCTCCTCGCTAATCGCTATCGCTACGTTACCTTACGTTAATCTAAGCCTTTGAAAGGATTTACGGACCCACATTACATAATAGTTTGATAAACACTCCTCTAGATTTTTGCTACTAAAGGCACCGGTATCGATTAAACAAGGGTTCTTAAGTGATCCCAAGCATAAAAATCTAGAGCAGTGGGGTCAGGCGTCGTATAACAAACTATGAGAGTATGTACGTATGTTTGAATTCACGTATGAGGAACAAGGTGTAAAGTTCACTCATACTCTATAGAAAAGGAAGGATTCAGACGGGTATTGTTTCTGGCGAGCAACTGCCCGATGATTCATGTCGGGCCGTTGTATCATGTTAGTTGTGCGGTAAACTCTGCTTGCGAGATGCAGGATTTTGCGTGAGGTCAGTATGACGCGTTGTTCGCATGTGGCGTTCTAGATACCGCTACACACGCAAACTAAGTGAGAAATGAACCATGACCGACAAATAGGTCGTTGAAGACTCTTCAATCTCAAATCACTACTCGCTAATCATCAACCGTGGGACCGAACGCTTACGATAATTTATTCAATCCTCAATGAATTGAATTGAAGGTTTCATGATTCGATAAGGATGGAAGGAAGTTTAATTCGGTTCGTTGGTTCAATTTCTAATCGGATACTAGCTTCTCAAATGATGGTCCCTTATTCAGCGAAAGATAAAATTAAAGTATCGCGTCACGTCTTACAATTATATTGTTAAATCATATTATGTTCAACTGTCACTAACGAGACGTTACAATTACATTTTCTAATTTTACCGATCTCTAGGAGATTTCGCTACATCGTAGCGGTTAATGAGGGATTTATAAAAACAACGGGTCAAGTGCGAGTCGGACGCGCACCGAGGGTTCCGTAAAATTTTTAGATTATGTAACTACAAATTTACGGGTTTCGGATTAAACCCTTTATTTGTGCTACATTACATTGCTTCTTGCCTAATTTCATGATTCTAAGTCAACGGAATCGAACTTAGCAAAACAACTCTGTAGTTTGGCTGTAGTGAATACCTAATTATTTTCATGTTACCTATTATTATATTTTTCTGTACTCCATCTAGTGCATGATATGTAGCTTATGATACAATGGGGTTGACGTATCCTTGTGGATAAAAACCCCCTAATAATAATAAAGAGAAAAAAAAAAAGTCAACGGAAAGTACCCTATATATTTTGATTCCCTTGAGAGTGTCGAAATATACATATCTTTTTTAGGGTTCCGTAGTCAACTAGGAACCCTTATAGTTTCGCCATGTCTGTCTGTCCGTCTGTCCGTCCTCGCTTAATCTCTGTGACCGTTAGCACTAGAAAGCTGAAATTTGGTACCAATATGTATATCAATCACGCCGACAAAGTGGTAAAATAAAAATTGGGAAAAAATGTTTTATTAGGGTAGCCCCCCTATATGTAAAGTGGGAAGTGATTTTTTTTTTAATTTCAACCCTAACGTGTGATATATTGTTGGAAAGGTATTCAAAAATGAATAGGGGTTTACTAAAATCATTTTTTGATAATGTCAATAATTTCGGAAATAATCGCTTCAAAAGTAAAAAACAATGTGTCCCCTCCCCTCTAACTTTTGAACCATAAGTTTAGAAAATATGAAAAAAATCTGAAAAGTAGAACTTTATAAGGACTTTCTAGGAAAATTATTTTGAACTTGATGGAAACAACAGTTTTTGTACAAAAAAGACAAAAAGTTTTACAAAATAATTTCTGGACTAAGTTTGTAGTATAAACGTATAGGTATGCAAGCATTTTAACACACTTATTGTGACGGACGGGAAACTACGGAACCCTACACTGAGCGTGGCCCGACACGCTCTTGGCCGGTTTTTTACTTTAACTTAGAAGTTTGTTTTTTTCAAAGATTCAATGGACTTGACTTTAGTATATGTTTTAATTTCAACTCGATACCTCCACGCGTTCCCAAGATAAAGGGTCTTGACAGACAAACAGGCAGACGGACAACAAAGTGATCCTATAAGGGTTACGTTTCCTGTTTTGAGATACAGAACCCTAAAAACTACTACTGCTACTACTAGTGTTTGGAAAGACTTGATAACAGTGCTGTTGTAGACTACTTTTAATAGATAAAACGTACTACAGTGTGACTGAGTTTTTATCACAGAAAAGAATTGCCTGAATTGCAGTGAATTAAATGATAAATGATTTTATTTTTGTAAGTAGGTATGCACAAACACTTTAACACGTCAATCATATATTTTTTAAACTAGGTCGGCGTTTCCTATCTGACTACTCTGAGAAGAAAGGCCGAAACAAACTCAGAGGTCATAGTCTCTTTTAAAGTCCAGACATAGAATAGAATAGAATAGAATAGAATACTCTTTATTATGTACACCATATAAATCACATAATCACATATAGACATAATCTTGATCAGGTTATATGAAGACCATGTAGGTCGATGTCTGAGATGGTCTTTTGAGGAAAGAACCACACAGATTGAACCACACAGAGAATTGATGGGTGTGGTAGCTTTTGGTTAAACTTAAGTCAATGTTAATGATTATAAATGTTGCATGCCGAATAGCGAAATATAGCTTTTCTTTTGAGGATGGGCAATTATCAAATGACCCCTCCCGCTCTGGGTGGAGCGGAAGGGAGTGTCAGACTCTTACTGACCCACCCATGTTCCTTCCTTAACCCTTTATGTTCCGGGCCAGCGGTAACCCTTTCGGACAATCCCGCTGACCCGGCAGTCTTCGGCCCTAACGTTCGCTCAGCTTTAATGTCTTATAACACCTTATATTACGCAAAATAAATGTCTATTCTATTAAACTAGCTGACCCGACAGACGCTGTCCTGTACTCACAAAACTCACATAGAAAAAAATACATTTTAACATAGACACAATGTCTTGTAAGTGCTTCATTTTCAGTGACGTATAGTTTTGATATATATTTATGTTACTGGAAGTAAAGTACTTAGGAAGAAAAAGAAGCGGAAATAGTGTTCGCCGGGGCGAAGATAAAGTTTCGTAAATTGTGTAACAGCGATTCCCTTTTCGGTGCGTATTTCAACTGACAGACGTCACACGGCTAATGTCAAAAAGAAGGCTGCGCGTCGTCCGTTTCTCACACGCCTTCTAGAATATTCTAAAAGCGCCTTTATTGGATGAGCGGAAACGAGAGGCGTTTCCGTAAGAAGCGTGCGGAATGTTACGGGAGTGGTTGGAAATATTTTCGCGTTATATCATTAAGTTTTTCAAAATTTCAACCTTTTCGAATTTTTCTTTCCCAAAAAACCTAATTATCCCAACTCAGGGTTTTGGTTAAAGAAAAATTATTTTCCTAAAACCTAATTATACGATAATTATTACGATAGTTTTGAAACAAAAAAAATCTAAAACTGTCCAGCTGTTCTCAAGTGGTACGTTTACCAATGAATAGCATTTCGTTTTTATTTATATACAGGGTGACTTTATATTGGCTAGCTAAACTCCGCATACGCGATGGGTATTGGTATCTAAACACGATAAAAAAAAGTGTTTTTGTATAGAGGAATGGTGGCCCAGTGATAACGGCTGCGACTTACGAGTACGGTCGTAGGTTGGAACCCAGACAGGCGCTTTATTTTGTGTGAATTATTTCATCACCACTGCTCTCAAAACGGTGAAGGAAAACATCGTGAGGAAACCGGCATGTTCTAGAACCAAAAATTCGAAGATATGTGACATCTACCAACCCGCACTGGGCCCGCGTGGTGGATTACGGCCCACTCCCTCTCACCGAGAGGAGGCCTGTGTCCCAGCAGTGGGAACATTATAGTCTGATTATGTATGTTATTTATAGAGGACTGGTGAAGGCTGATGATGATTGTAATTAACTTTCTTCCTCTCTCTCTTGTTCCAGTCAGTATCAGTGACGGTGTCGGTGCTGACGCTGACGTTCATCTCGGTGGATCGCTGGTACGCCATCTGCTTCCCGCTCAAGTTCAAGTCCACCACCGGCCGCGCGAAGACCGCCATATTTATTATATGGGCTTTGGCTCTTGTTTTCAGTAAGTATTTTGACTTATGTGTTTTGTGTAATTCACGCTTCTTTTCGCCTTTAAGGCTCCTACAAACAGGCGCAGCACGCGATATAATCGCGCGCGACACAAAGGCACCGCTCGTTGCGCGACATGCGGTGCCTTTGTGTCGCGTGTCGTGTCGCGCCAGTTTGAAGGAGCCTTTAACCCTAAAGCCGTCCCGTCGCCCTTTTTAAAATTTTAGGAAAATCATCTGCTTTTACAATATCTGTAAATAATTTGTAAATATGTGAGCACACTGTATCTATCACATAATTGATTTTACCTGTCATTGCTTCATTTTTAATTCTTTTTACTTTTTGTGGTAGACTAATTTTATTCTAGGTGCATCGTCTTCATATATAATTATATTATGTATACAAAACCTTGTAAAACCATTTTAAAAGAGTAACGGTGGAGTTTCTTGCCCATTCTTCTCCATACGAACACTACCATCATTTGGAAGGGGCGACTAGAATCAATTCAATTTTACTATAAGTTATGACGTTCAAAAGTGCCTTTAATGTGCCTATTTGAAATAGGTAAATGCTTTGACTTTGACTTTGACATAAAGGAAACCGACGAGAGGATATGGTTCCTAATTTGCTGTGCCGTAGCTGGATAGGGTCCATTATAAGTTTATATTTAAGGGACATCGCGGCAGGCCAGATGGAGATCGCGGGATGAATTGGGGCTCATTCTACAAGAACTGACCTTTAGCTGCTTTAAAAAAAAAAGAAAAAAAGAGAAAAGATAAGAGAAGAGATAAGGGAGACTTTACCCTGTAGTGGGACATCACAGGCTTTTAATAAGTAATAATAATAAGTTCACGACGAAAAATTTCAACGTTCGTGAGTCTAGAATCATGTACTGAACTGACGATGACAATTTGCGTGTCGATATAAAGGGTCCGTGGCTGAATAATAACAGCGGCACAGGTCGATCGATCAGGTTAAGCTATGCTCGCCGCGGTTGGTCTGTGGATGGGTGACCTCCTTTACATACCGAGACCCCTCCGTGCCTAACTTATTCACGCATTTTATTTCCTTTTCCTGTATACGGGCCTTCGATCAATAAGTACGTAGTAAGGACGTACGTACTTACGTAGTACGTAGGTACATATGTATGTACGTAGTAGTAGTAGTAGTAAGTAGTATTGATCGAAGATACGGACTTTAGTTTTTTAACTTTTATTAAAGATTATGACTGCATACACAACACAGATGTTACCAGTTGTATAATAACCGTACGTATCTACAGAAAACGAGAAAATAATGGTCCATATCTACCGCTTTCGTAGGTAGGTACTTGAGATCTTTTGTGATGTAATATTTAATTTTGCAACCTATTTATTCTGTGTGTGGGTTGAATACAAACAAGGTTTGTCCAACGCTTTAAGGTATTTTGTATTGTAATTTGTTTGTTATAAAATGTGTGCCTAAGTTTTATATACCTAGGTATATAATCTAACAAATAAGTAACAAACAATATGAACAGAATCTATTTTGAAATTAAACTTATAAAGTAATAATGATATTTCTAAATGAGTTATTTACAAAACACAGCACGGCAATTAAAAAAAAAGCCGGTCAAGTGCGAGTCGGACTCGCGAACCGAGGGTTCCGTACTTTGTAAGTATGTAAATAGTTTATCACGGGTTTTTTTAATGTACCTACAAATTTACAGTTTTCGGATTTTTTCCTTTACTTTTGCTACATGATCTTGCTTCTAGCTGAATTTCATGATTCTAGGTCAACGGAAAATACCCTCTATAAATTTTGATTCCCTTGAGAGTGTCAAAATATACCTTTTTTGCGGCATAAACGGCCGTATCTTTTTTTTACGTTAACTTATAAGTTTGATTTTTTCACAGTTTCAAGATTATGAGGAACAGAGTGTAAAGTTCACTCATACTTGTATAGCAAGGGACTCTAGACTTGAGTATATGGTTTTAATTTCAACTGGATACCTCCACGCGTTCCCGAGATAAAGGGTCTTGACAGACTGACGGACGGACAGACAACAAAGTGACCCTTATAGGAATAAGGGTTCCGTTTTTTCTTTTGAAAAAATAAGAAAGTGATCACTTATAAGAAAATACTCGTGTATTATGGTGAACCTAGTCCATGCTTCGTAGGGGTGCAATCTACTAATGTGGCGACATGACAAAATATCAAGATATACATACATAAACCTTCCGGGAAAATGCTATAGATAAGTGATGGTGAAAATCTGCCAAAAATGTACACCAAAATCCGTTACGCAGTTAAAAAGAGCAACGTGGTCACAGAGGCGGGCACAAAAAGTACTAGTGACTTTGTTTTAAACCTCCTTTTTAGAGATTTGAACTTCCTAAAAAACACCTTTTCAAAAAATATCTAACAACTCGTGCTGAAGTTTAAGATGCAATTCTGAAATTAAAGATTGCTACTGTCTGGAACTAATTTTGTTCAGTTGAACATAAAGTATCCTACAAACAGGCGCGACACGCGATATAATCGCGCGCGACAAAAAGGCACCGCTCGTTGCGCGTCTTGCGGTGCCTTTGTGTCGCGTGTCGTGTCGCGCCTGTTTGAAGCAGCCTTAAAACGGTTTAAATACAATCGCATACTCATAAAGTATTACATAAATGTGCCTAGTGATCCAATCCTCACGATCGCTTATCTGAATGCCAATTCCTCTAATTAAAAACGTTTAAAATTTACTTGCAATTTCATCTCAGCGACAATCAATTTAAAGAAAAGAAAGAAAGAAAAATGATTTATTCTGAATAAACAAAACCGCACATTGCAAATAAAATAAAAAAATAAGACTTAAAATATACACATTCAACGTAGTCAAAAGCCTCGTACTCAAGCTTAGAAAATGTTGACAATTTTGTCCATTGCTTGATGTCAGGGCCAGGCACCAAAGACAACACACATTATTAATTGACATTGACAATACAAATCAATCCGTGATGCGCCCGCGACAAAACGTGATAACAACAACAATCAAACAAAAACAAATCTGCCAAATTGCAGAGTGGAAAAATAACTGCTTTTATAACAAACGACAATATAAGGACAAATGTCAAAAACTTTAAAAAAATGTAGGGTAATTAGAGGAATTTTTGACAGATTGAGACAGATCAAACTGTGAGCGTTCTTAAAATTACAGTGCGTGCCACGTAAGAAGAGACTTGACACACCACGTGGTCTGACATGCGCAAAACACGATTTTAGGTATCTTTAGCGGTGTGAGGTCTGAGTGCGGGACGGGACCGGACGTCATAGGGGCGGCGGAAAGAGGCGGGGGAGGCGGGGTCAAGTCTCTTCTTACGTGGCACGCACTGTACGAGATTTGCCCTTCTCATCTTTACCGATGCACACAAAAACGCATTTGTTATGACATGCGAACGTGTAGATTTGGATCCCTCATAGGTTAGGTGAAAATATCATAGGCTGATTGTTATTAGGCTAATTAATCATTACACTTCGCATACTGGGAACGTGGATCCATGCGAGACACAATGGCTTATTAATTGTTTCTGTAATTACGGCATTCAGCCGGTTAATAGCCCAGGTAAGCGTCAATAACTTGAACTCAAAACTTTTTAATGTAGTAGAACATACGTGGTTCAAGATCCAAGTTCTGAAGGTAATACGAACTTTTCCGAATTGCCTCAACTTGGAATATGTTAAATATGTTAAATGGTTTTCGGGAGTTTCCTTGAAAGACTCACGAAGATGCCAATTGACTTTGATTTGTTTCAAATTGATTTATTTATTTATACAACATGTCCCGGAATTGACGCACACTACAAAATCCCTCAATTAGAATCCATAGTAATATTATAAATTCGAAAGTAACTCTGTCTGTCTGTCTGTTTGTATGTTACCTTTCACGCCTAAACCACTGAACGGATTTCGATAAAATTTCGCAGAGAGATAGATTGCGTCCCGGGGAAGGACATAGGATAGCTAGTTTTTATCGACATACCTCGCGGGTGAAGCCGCGGGCGGAAGCTAGTAATATTATGTCTGTCTGTATGTTACCTTTTCACGCCTAAACTACTAAACGGATTTCGATAAAATTTGGCAGAGAGATAGATTGCATCCCATTGCAACAACAACAACATCGAGATTGCAAAAACCGACTTAAAAAAAACAATACAAAGTGAAAGGATAAAAACTACCCTATGTCAAAGGACATAGGGTAGTTTTTATCCTTTCCCTTTGTATTGTTTTTTTTTTAAGTCGGTTGTTTTATCTGTAAAAAAGTTATTAGAAACATTAAAATTGGTTCATTAATTTTTGAAAAAATCGCGGACATACAAACATACATACATACGGGTCGAATACAGAACCTCCTTTTTGAAGTCGGTTAAAAATGAGAGAAATCCTATCATAATGTGCATTCATTCAGTTCAATTAATGATGTATTTTTGTGGTGAACAATATAGTACACCACATAAATACATAACAAATAATTAATCGAACAGTACAAAATATACAACGGGCGGCCTTATCGCTCTCAGCGATCATGACATAATGTAACATAACCATGTTTCTGACATAATGTTTTTAGGGTAATTAATTACGAAGAAGCTTAGTTCAAACTCTGTAATTTATTTGAGTGCTTCCTCTCATTACAAAGTAATTCTACGTTGTTTTAAGCCTTTGAGCGCCCTGTTGGTGTATTTTGAACCTTATTCCGACATTGATAAAGTGTTTGATAAAGATTTACTACTTAGACTTGGGTTTTAAGGCTTGTGGCTAAGAAATAACAGCCGCGGGTCGATCAATCAGGTTAAGCTACGCATGCCGCGGTTGGTCCGTGGATGGGTGACCATCTTCACATACAGGGACCCCTCCGTGCCTCGGAAAGCCTGTTAAACCGTTGGTCCCGGCTGTCATTCCTGGAACTATGACAGTCGTTACGGGTCGTCAGTAGTCAGAAAGTCTGCGCGCGAATTTTACTCGTACGAATGCGCGACAAACATATTGAACTCGAATAGGTGTCCTAACTGATAATCGCACGAAGCGGTCACGCGACTCAAATGTTTGAAAAGATATTCGCATTTTTTTTCATTTCCATCTAAACCCGCAAAATAGGTCATCCAAATATTTAACGACAGCAAAAATTGAACCTCACTGTCATTCATGGTGATTGGTACCGACCGTGCCAGTGCCAAACTAGGTAGGTACTCCACGGTCGCTCGCGTTGTAAATTCGCGCGATGATCACGTATTCGCGTTCTATTAGAACACCCAGTTTTTTCTATCGTGCGAACACGCGATGGTCGCGTCGCTTATTGCGCGATGATCGCACATTTGCGTTCTATTAGGACGATGCCTTACGAAATTAGGGTGCAAATTTCCTCACGATGTTTTTGGTTTGTATAATAGTTATTTTTTTCCAACAGATGCCCCAGAGCTAGTGGTCCTGACAACTGAGAAGTCAGTGCCCCTTCGCTTCGAGTTGGAGTACCTGGTCCAGTGCGTCGCGACCTGGTCTTCAAATAGCGACCTTGTGTGGCACATCATTAAAGTGATTTTCATTTACACGTAAGTAGAATTGTTTTTTATTTTTTGTAAAAGATTTTTAGCTTCCGTATCTTTGCGACGAGAGGAGGTAAAAACTACATAACGTATGCCCGTTTTCACCGAATTTCGGTCAAAGCAAACAATCTCAGCGGAGACCAGCCTTATACGCGAGAGATATTTTAGTGCACTGTGAGGGAATAGTCATTGCACCTGTGTCTACGCAGACACAGGTGCAATGACTATTCCATCACCGTCATAGTCCGAATCCGACTCGACCGGAGAGAGATCAGGCGCAGGACCAACGGCTTAACATGCTTTTCGAGGCACAGGAGTTACTCAGCGCCAACTTCCAAACTCTGGGCTGTTATTGAGAAAAAATCCCAGTTGAAAACCCAGCAACACTAATGCGCGACCTGGAAATCGAACCCAGGACCCCTTGCTGAGCGCAAGATGGTGACCACGAGACCAACGCGACGGGGCAGTTTACACCTGCATGTATAGGCATCCATGCAGGTGTAAACTGCCCCGTCGCGTTGGTCTCGTGGTCACCATCTTGCGCACATGATGACTTGATGTAGGCACATCATACAAGTGCTTCGGCTAAACGTCGAAAGTTAAAAATCCAATAGCGGCATTCATTTAGGTGTAGCTTAAAATAGTGTTTGTGAAAATGCGCATAAAAGTGATACCAGTACACTGAAAAAAAAAAAACAGTGGCACTCCGGGAGTGCCGACAGAAGTGAAAACAAAACACAAACAGCAGTGCTATTCTGTAAAAATCTCACCGTGAAAACATAAGTGAAGTGAGCGTGGAGTAAGCTGTCAATAGTGTCAATTCCTAGCACTTCACCTACGTTTTAACGGTGAGATTTTTACAGAATCGACCGGCAGAATACTTTGCCATCACTCACAAACGCGACGAGGCGCGACGCGTGATTATATTGCGTGTTGCGCCTGTTTGTAGGAGCCTTCACTGACATATCGGATATACATTGAAACCGAGTACATCCCGAGGACAGCCGAACACATCCGAAACGGGTATTTTTTTAATCATCTTAGGAACAAAACACGCGCGTGTACTTTTGCTGCAATTTTGAACAAATATTTTGCTCAATGAGGGTTTTCTGAAATGACGTTCGCTAGGTGGCAGCACTGACACGTCAGGTCCAGGCATCTGTAAAAGAGCCTATATTTTCTTTAGTCATGACTGAATGATGAACGAATGAATGAATCGAATGATGAACGTCATCATATATTTTATATTGGAAGACCTCTTGTCACAGTGGTGCCAGCTGGTGTCGTAAATTTTCACGAAAACCCTCATTACTGAGATTAAAAAAACTGAAATCTTAATCGACTTTTGTTGTTGACCGAACCTATGGTTTACGTAAAACAGTGTTTGTCAAATTACTGTCAGAACTTTCTGTACCACACCCTTAATTTTGAAACCTTACTCATACACCCTGTATACAAAATAGCCAAGTTACTGCGACCAACTTGGTCACTCTTCTAAGCTAACGCGTTTGGTCGAGGTTACGTTACATAAGAGGAAATGCGGTCGGAGAGACTTGAAAAATCCTAAGTAAAAAGTCATAGTTCGAGGTTTGGCTCTCGCCTATTTCCTCCTCCAATATTGGACCAATTTAAAAGATATTTCATAAACTGAATAAGAAGGATTTAAACTGTGTCCCTATGTATTTCTTTTTTCATTTATAGTTGTCAAATGTGGTACACTAGGCCTCTGTTGACAGCGGTTTAATTGGCATTTTTTGAGGGTTCTAGTGCTTATAAAAATAATGTATCATCAAAAACGAAAACATAGGGACATACAAGTAGTAGCGAGGGGCTTGAGGCTAAGTAATAACAGGTCAGGATCAGGTTAAGCTACGCTTGCCACGGATGGTCCGTGGATGGGTGACCATCTTCAGGTAACAAGACAACTTCGTGCCTCGGAAAGCACGTAAAGCCGTTGGTCCCGGCTGTCATTCATGGATCTTTGACAGTCGTTACGGGTCGTCTGTAGCCCGAAAGTCTGACAACCAGTCTTACCAAGGGGTATCTCATTACCCAGTAACTGGGTTGTGGAGGTCAGATAGGCAGTCGCTCCATATAAAATACTGGTGTTCAGCTGTATTCGGTTAGACTGAAAGCCGACCCCAACATAGTTGAGAAAAGGCTAGGCAGATGATGAATAATTCCCATAGGTTCGGTAAATCAGCAGTGTTTTTCACGGCAGTCTCATATTTTTATTCTTTTCATAACCTCGGTTAATTTGATGAGAAAATAACAGAACACTCAAAGATTTTGGCGTTTCACAAATTAATTCGTATTTTTCAATAGCAGGGTGGAAAACACGGAATTCTTAATGTTCTCGAGTAATTAATTTATTTAAATTATATTTACAAAGAAGGCAGTTGTAGCTTGATTAGTGGTTTCAAGGTTATTTTATTTTTCTTTTATTTGATGAAAAAAATCTGGCATTTTTATGACCTTACTTAGTTTTATTTTGTAGGTGACTGACGAGGCCACCAATTGCAACAACCTATATTTAGGCTGTTACAAATTTCATCAAAATCGTTTCGGAGATTAGCCGGAACAAACAGACAGACAAAATAAAAAAATAAAAAGTTTTGTATTAAAAAAGTTTTGTATTAAAAAGTTTTGTTTAGTTTTGTATTAAAAGTTCCGTATACTTTTATATGCTTAAACTTAGTAAAAAGCTGTTATTTTGATATTACAGACAGTTTTCATTAATTTTATTCATTTGTATAGATTACAATTTATAGACATTCATTTGATTTTATTTATTTGTGTATTATGATTTACCTACACTAATAATATAAAGAGGTTTTGTAAGTTTGGGTGTAGGAGGTAATCTTTTAAAATACTTATTCGATTTCAAAATTCTTTCACTGGAAAAAAAAACAATGGCACTCCGGGAGTGCCGACAGAAGTGAAAACTTGAACAATTACGTGTGTATTTTGTGAATCGTCTTATAAACAAAAAACGCGCGGTACCAGCTACAGCTATTCGTCTTACGAATTTTCGATCAGGTCACGTGTCCTGACGCGAGCTTAACATTTTTTACCCATTACAAAAAAAGTGTACAACGCCGCTAAAGAAGTTTTCACTTCAAAAAAACTACACTATTGCCGAGTGTCAAAGGAAATGTTTTATAGTATATTTGACTACAATGCAGCCGAAGTCGCGGGCTGAAACTAGTGTTAAAGATGTTCTATTTCACGAAGTCCGTTTGGCTATGAATGTTGTCAAGCGTGCACATGCACATTGTGATCAACAGAGACTCAACAATGGGTGAAGTAAAACGGTACACATTCGCGGAAATAGCCTCATGCGACGGCAGCACGACGCAGCCGCTGTGGGAGCGCGCTTGTCGGAATACGTCACTACTACAACCAAAGCCGAACGGACTTCGTGAAATAGAATATCTGCACAATAAATAATATTTTTCTCACCCTAACTTGAGGAAAGAAATGTTAAGTAATGGCAAAATCATAATAAAAGAGCAAACAATCATCATAACAATACTGTAATAATATTTAAACTTCCTGTTATACTCTTGATTTATTGGAAAAAATAAGAATTCAAAACGCCTTATTTTCTTTTACAATATTATATTTATTTGTAGACAACGAGTAGGTATTACCCTTGACTGCACGTGTTCGGATGACGGACTCATCCTGTGTTCGCATGAGGGTCTCATCCTGTATAGCGGATACAGGAAGAAATTTCTTTTTATATATTGTCTCAGTGCTAAGACATCCTGTGAGACAATATATAAAAAGAAATAAAAAAAAATCTCTATTATGGGAAATTGGTAGTCGTGGCAACGCTTTTCTTCATACAGCTGTTATAGATAAAGATAGTCTTTACTTTATGACATGTTTTTTTTACATACTAGCTTCTGCCCGTGACTTCCTCCGCGTGAAATTTCTTGTTCGGATCGGACCTTATTTTACAAGCTTTAAACGATATTAAATCGTATACACAGTATTTAAAGTCTATATTACCAAGCCGCGCACAGCAGTTCTCCGCCTTCTGCATCTAGTCTACCAAGCCACCTTCATTCATCGCCTCATCACCAGCACCACCACCAGCTTCAATCTTCACCTTCATTTAAAATGTGCCAACTGCCTAATTCATATTCTGGAGTCGTCGATTCCTCCACAAATAATTTAACTTCGTGTGAGTTGCCTATAGAATAAATCGACACCACCAATTTATACTACGCTAACTCGAAGTTTAGGTAAAAACGTTTTTTTATGCCAAGTTGCTTAAAATGTGTTTTTACATATGTCATAAAAAAATCGTGAAGAAATATACAAAAATAAGAAAGTTACAAATCTTATAAAACGCTAAGTAAAGGTACTTTTTGAAATCACTCGATTTATATTACGCCAACTATTATTAGCGGAGTGTGCGCGGGGAGGGAACGCACCGCTTGTTTGTTTACATTAGTCTAACGACACTTGTCGCTGTGTTAGATGTGATTACGCGGTTTTAAAACTTTAGCAGTAAATCATAATAGATAGTGTTATTGTAACTAGTTATTTAAGCTATTGTTAGTGTTATTTTATTATTACAAAAATGTCTCGACAACGACCTAAACTTTTGGTGGAATTAACAAAAACGGAAGAATATTCATTGATGAGTGTTGATAAAAATAGTGAGATATCGCTTCATACTGTCGAAAGAGGTAAGTTTAATGTGTTATTAAGGACTATTAACGTATGTTAAAGTATATGCATATGTTTTATAGTAATACGCTACGTTTTTTTTTAAATTGGAGCCACTTTGTTCAAAGTCCGTGCAATACTAGGTACGCTAACTCATAGTTAGCGTAGTTTAGTGCGTTCGTGTGTATACTTGTTCGTTTGTAAAATAAACTACTTAGCGACATTAACGTAGTAAATACTTATGTGTTAACGTATTAATTCGTTTATTAATGGTACGGTAACAATGTTTTTTTTGTAAGTACATGTTTTATATGAAAATATTGAAATATTATGATTTCAATACATTATACCTATTGTTTTAGAATTGTCGCCATTACCTGCTGAAGTTGGTAATCCTGAATACGTGTCTTTATATGAGCACGTTATGTTAAATTTTGATGAGCCTATTGAAGAGCATGATTATTCTATGTCCAGTTCTGCAAGCCGAGATATAGTCAGTTACAAATATGATGCCGTATTACAAGATATAAATTTAAACGACTTGGGGGCTCCTAATACTCCACTTAATATTTATTCACCAAAGGTAATGACTTCTATCCAAAAACCTTCTCCATTGGCATTAACTCCAGCAAGTATTGAACCTTTGTTTTCGGTCGTCACTAATGATCTTTCTGACAGCATAGATAATACCCCCGTACCTTCACCCTATTGTGATTTTTCGGAATCTTCACAAAGTTTAAACGCTACTTTGGTGCCGACTTCTTGCTACAAAGAGACTGAAGATAGAACACTGACACCTGAAATTGGTACATCCGCCCAGGAAAGACTTCCTGATTCGCATATGGATAACGGCCTCACCAAAAATACAGATTCAGTATCGGCAATATCTACTCCGTGTAATTCAATTTCGTCGCCTGTAACGTTTAATGATAGTGACTATTCTGCAGTATCGACCCCAAAAAATACTAAACGTAGATCAAAAAAAAGGACTGATGTGGGTCTCAAACGTCTTAAACATGAAAATGAATGGATAGCTAGAAAAAGAAAACGCTTTTGTAACACAGGATTGGAGTATACCACGTCAAAAGGAAAAACTAAAGCAGCAAGAAGTATTAAAGTCAGTTGTGTCAATTGTCGTCTGCAATGCTATAATAAAATAAGCCACGAGGTTCGTGTTGATTTGTTTGATAAGTTTTGGAGTACTGGTGATCATGCGAAACAATGGGAAATCATAGCCAAATATGTGATACAAAAAAGTAAAAAGACTGCCACTAATGTTGAAAGTGTGTCTAGTCGTCGATCACACACTTTGCATTATCATCTTCCCATAAATTCTGACAATGGCATCACATTACAAAAAGTTTGCAAAACAATGTTCTTGAACACATTCGATATTAGTAAAGATTTTGTTTATACTGCAATACGAAAAATCCAAGAAATCAATGATTTTACTGATGTTACTGATGACAGAGGTCGGCCTAAAAACCATAAATATATAATTTCAAATGAAATGAAGCAGAGTGTCATAGATCACGTTAATTCTTTCACCCCTGTTGAGTCTCACTACGTTAGAAAACGTACGAGTAAAAAATACTTAGATCCTTCTTTATCTTTTTCGAAAATGTTTAAGTTGTATGTTGAGTGGTGTGCTGATAATAATTATAATTTTAGAGTACAGCTAGTAAGACAGTATAGGGATATAGTTAATTCTAATTTGAAGATAGGCTTTCATTTACCAAAAAAAGACCAATGCGACCTCTGTCATCAGTACAAAAATACACCTAGCCCTACAGATGAAATGAAAGAAAACTTCACTAAACATCAGATGGAAAAAGAAATTTCCCGTAAGTTAAAATTAGAAAATAAACTATTAGCTATCTCTAGTAACAATGTAGCTTGTATTGTATTTGATTTTCAAAAAGTTTTAAGCTCACCACATGGTAATATTAGTGTTTATTACTATAAGCGTAAGCTCAATGTATACAATTTTACAATTTACGATATGGGATCAAAAGAAGCATTTTGTTATATGTGGGATGAGCGAACGGCTAAGAGGGGGGCAAATGAAGTTGCCAGTTGTTTAATTATGTCTTGATTTAAATATAATTATGTTTTAGTTCTTAATCATTACAACTTATTGTTTAAATTATGTAATTTATATTTACCAATTGGGAGTTATTGTTTTCTTCTAAAATTATCAATATTGAGTGCAACCTTGATTAAAATTAATATAATTATGTTTGAGTTCATAATAATTACAACTTATAATATTGTTTAAATTATGTGATTTATATTTACCAAATAGAAGTTTTTGTTTTCCCGGAGTGCAATCTTGATTTAACATTATAATTATTCGAAGTCAAATTGTGATTGATCTGATCTCTTATCGTTAATTAATAAGTAAGTACTTACCTATAATAAACTGTTGATTACCTACTACACTAATTTTGTTTTAATTATGTACCTACAAATATTACTAACTACACAATTTTCTCTGGAATTTATAAAATTCAACGTGTATTATAGCTCAACGGAAAGTTAGATGATACGCTAACTTGTGGCACAGGGCGATTTATAGTACGCTATATTTATTATAATTTGACGGCTTTTAATACGAAATCCGCCAGAGACGCATGTACCGGTTAAACAAAGCTAACTTAAATAACTTGTTATTCAGCATGATAAATTACAATAATATATCTTGTGGGTGTATATAATACCCTAAAGTTATGATTAATACACAAAATACTGTAATTTTTTTATAGCGACGTAATAAAAATAACACATCTTTAGCATTACGTCCTCCCGTACTACACTACGCTAACATTAGTTAGACGTGTATAACATGTAACATTTTATTGATGAATTACGTTCATATACGGCTAACTCGCGCTAAATCAAAAAATATAAATAATTAAGGAAAAATAAATATGAGATATTACAATGAATAAATTAACTATTAAGCATACCAAATTTCAAATAAGTGTCTTAATTGATGTAAAAGTTATCGCGTTTTTGCCTTTAAACGCCTCTACAGTAAAGTATGCGTTTTTGAGTTAGCGTAGTATAAATTGCTGGTGTCGAAATAATATTATTTAAAAGTGTCGAGTGTGTTCCTATTTTGTGTTGTTTCGGGCGAGTACATTCGTGCGAATCAGCTAATAAGCCGCATTCACTTGTCCGGTTTTTTGATTAAAGAATTGGCAATCGGCTTATTTTTAATTAATTTATTTTTGGATTGTAGTTTGTTAAGTACTATTTGTTGTACTCTGGACGCTTTTAACACGTACGTCTTTTTTAATTTTTTACATCGTTCTCACATTATATAATTTTAAAATAAAAAGTAATGATGTAACTAATATTTTTGTAAAATATCATTTAAAAAGAGTGTCCATGGAGTTTCTTGCCCGTTCTTCTCCATAGGTACCTACCTACGCTTTGGAATGGGCAACTAGATTCATATTTTCTGACTGACCGACTTCTTGACAATTCAAAAGTGCCTGTAAATGGTTGAATTGAAATAAATGCTTTGAAATTGAAATAAATGCTATATTAATAAGTATGGATGATTTATATTTCTGCTTACGAGACCATTTTCGGGGCAAGAGCCTACCTGTATCCCGCACTTTATCCCAACGAGGCCGCCTTTACCTGACAGCTTTTATAACTAGATGCGGTTGTATAATTTACAAATGGCTACGAAAAGGCCTTGTTGTCAAAGTTTGGCCACTTCCGGACTGACCGACAACCGCAGGAACCCTCGCAGATAGGGTTACCATCCATCCGGCCTTTGTCTGGCATTGTAATGCATTGTAATTTCTCCGAACTATTCGACTAAAGGCTCCTTCAAACAGGCGCGAACGCGATACAATCGCGCGCGACACACAAGTTACCGAAACAACGAGCGGTGCCTTTGTGTTGCGCGCCATGATATCGCGTGTCGCGCCTGTTTATATTTTGAAAATAAAAATGGAGAAATATTTTCTGAAAAAATAAATATTAAGGGGCTTACATGACCCGGTCACGGTCACTGTCGGAATGCATAGAAAAGAAAGAAGTGCGATGACACAACGCTGGTAATTTATTGCAACAATTATGAAATAATTATTTTTTTACAAAAAATCTATTGTTTGGACTAAGAAATTAAAACACTAATGCTTTAGTATGTTGCTTGTAGAATAATCTGACTAAAGTCAGAATGATTGTATGTATATTTTATTTTATTTTATTTTATTAATATGGTTTTTACAGTAAAAATATTTTTTTAGAGATATCTTCATGATTTTTTTCTGTCGTATCAAATTAGTTGTATTATGTTTTCAACACACTATCTACCTAGCATATATCCTGAAAAATATCAAATATTTTTCTGATTTGGTTTACTGCAGTCGACCATAAATATACTTTTAATGCTTCTAAAACTTGCATTTTTTGCGTTTAGGTCCTGTAATCCCCTTAAGAAGTTAATTGTGTTTTTGTGTTAAGAGTATTCTATTCTATTGTCCGGATTGTTTTGCAACGTGCTTCTGACTTTTTGTCAGGATTTTTAAAATTTAGCCCCAGCAAAATTAACCAATTACCTGTAAAAGGTGGTTGGGACAGACTACTGCAAATTACTATTGACGCACGCGACTTTTATTCAGAAACGAGCCATAAACAAGGCTAGTCTACTTTTATAAAACCAAACGCCTAGGGTATAGAAAAAGAAAAAGGGTATAGACCCTAGGAGAGAAATTCGTTTGTATTAATCGGAGAGCTTAAGGCGAAAGCACCAGTTTTTTTAGGTTTTTTGCAATTTGCTGGTCAGTATTAAGTTGTACGTTGATTAATATATGATTCACTACCGTAACAATTATGTATTTACAGAATTATAATCATTAAAGTCATCAACACAACTCTATAAGACCACGTAACCCCAAAGAATGACTATTTCATGAAATCTTGACATTTTGGGATTATAATAACCTAACAAGTTGTATTACTGATTTTAATGTTTATGATTATGTAAATACATAATTATTTGTTACGGCCGCGAGTCATATTTTGATCGACGCAAAACTTAAGGCCTGTATTAATGCCGATAACCTTGAGCATTTGGGCGGAGCTAACGACCCCTTCTCCGCGCCACTCCGCTACCCGCATGTAACAGAAAATGTGCGGTTGTGTGCGCCGCCACCACGGTTTGCCTCGCCTAGTCTCGTCACAGAGTATCGAAATCACAGAAGGTCAAGTCATCGTGAAAGTTAAATAATTATGTGTACGGTCAGCATCAAAAGTCTATTAACACTTCAGTTTTTTGAATCTCAGTTATTGAGCAAAATATTTGTTCGAAATTGCAGCAGAAGTATAATGCGATTTTGAACAAATATTTTGCTCAATAACTGAGATTTAAAAAACAGAAGGGTTAATATTTTGCTCAATAACCGAGATTAAAAAAACTTAAGTGTTAATCGACTTTTGATGCTGACTGTACCACATATACAGGGTGTCCCAGAACTCAACGTCAAGCCGAAACGGGGTGACAGGATTGATCATAACAATCACGAGAAAAATATAAAAAAAAATCTATCCCATGCAGTTTGAAAATTATGGGCATTGTAAGAAAAACCTAGAAATTTGATCAAACTGTACCATTTTTCGGTTATTGTGGTTATTCTTTTTTATTTTTGTTCAATTAAACTTTGGAAACGTAATCCTAAATAACATTTCTAGAATCCCAATAAAAAATAATGACACGATTGCCTCAAGTTTCCGAGAATTGAGACTATTCGTTAAACTACGAATTTAAAATTTTCAAGATTCGTCGACTTTGATTGGCCCTCCTTTAAAAAAAATGTACTAGAGTGCCTTGGCAAGTGGCATTAAAAGTTGGCGCATTTAATCAGAATTCTAAAATGGTACAATACTTGTTAGTTCCATACAATAAAAAAGAGTAAAAAAATTAAAACCTCAAGTAACCCAATTTTTGCTATCTCAGTTAAAATGTTTTTGATTCGCACAAGCTCTAGGTAGGTTCTTAATTTTAAGGCAAAATGATGAGAGAGATGGATAGTGGGTATGTTTGCCATGAGTGAGCGAGACAGATAGTGACGCCACTTTTATTAAAGTGTAAAAAGTGAAAAAAAGTTAGTAAAATAATGAAAAATCTTGATCTAGTTTAATTTAGGTTTGTTGGAATAAAAGTCAGATAGAGAAATAACATTTTTATTACAATAAATGTTCAAATTGTTTACCATCAGCCTCAATACAAGCCCTACATCTTCTTAAAAAAGATCTACTTATTAGTCGGGCATATCTTCAAGAGTTGATCTCCTCAGCTGCTTGAGAAATGCGTTCACGCAGGTCGGCTACGTTCTCAATGGGCTTATTTATTGTAATAAAAAACGTTATTACTCTATCTGACTTTTATTCCAACAAACCTAAATTAAACTAGATCAAGATTTTTCATTATTTTACTAACTTTTTTTCACTTTTTTCACTTTAATAAAAGTGGCTTCACTATCTGTCTCGCTCACTCATGGCAAACATACCCACTATCCATCTCTCTCATCATTTTGCCTTAAAATTAAGAACCTACCTAGAGCTTGTGCGAATCAAAAACATTTTAACTGAGATAGCAAAAATCGGGTTACTTGAGGTTTTAATTTTTTTACTCTTTTTTATTGTATAGAACTAACAAGTATTGTACCATTTTAGAATTCTGATTAAATGCGCCAACTTTTAATGCCACTTGCCAAGGCACTCTAGTACATTTTTTTTAAAGGAGGGCCTATCAAAGTCGACGAATCTTGAAAATTTTAAATTCGTAGTTTAACGAATAGTCTCAATTCTCGGAAACTTGAGGCAATTGTGTCATTATTTTTTATTGGGATTCTAGAAATGTTATTTAGGAGTACGTTTCCAAAGTAAAATGAACAAAAATAAAAAAGAATAACCACAATAACCGAAAAATGTTACAGTTTGATCAAAATTCTAGGTTTTTCTTAAAATGCCCATAATTTTCAAACCGCATGGGATAGATTTTTTTTCAGATTTTTCTCGTGATGGTTATGATCAATCCTGTCACCCCGTTTCGGCTTGACGTTGAGTTCTGGGACACCCTGTATTTACAATGGTCGAGTTTTGGTTTTATTTAGGTATTATCTATTGATATGGATGTACTTTTCGGGCTATGGTTACGAATAAAATTGTTAAAAGCTTTCGAGGCCGTGAGTAGAAGCTATACCCTTAATATAAATCAGCCTGGCTTGCCATGTGGTAAACAACTTAATGTACCTTTTTAACTAAAATTAATGGCTAAATGTGCTGCTAAGCGCAAAACTCAAGAATGGCTGGACCAATTCGTTTTTTTTTTTAATATTCGTTGAAGTTTTAGGAAGGTTTCTATGAAGAGAAGAAGGGTAGGTAGGCATGGACGTAGATAGGTAGGTAGGTATGTAGGGTAGGTAGGTAGGTAGGGTAGGTAGGTAGTTAGGGTAAGGCAGATAGGAAGGTAGGGTAGATAGGTAGGCAGGTAGGGTAGGTAGGTAGGTAGGTATAGGTAGTATAATTATCACTAGTCATATTATTTGTTATATTTTTTATAAACAAATATATTATAACTAAAATTCAGCTGAATAATCTTCAAGTTCTTCGACAGACCTTACAAGATGCTTGTGAGTCACCATGTCATCCAATAGAGACCGTAGTTTTTGAATGCCCAAATCATCTTGTTCCTAAAATGAATGCAGTTATACATATATTTACAAGTAAAACAAAAATATAGGTTCATAATTTGTAAAAAAAAATACATTCACATCCAAATCAACAGAATCACCTTCAACTTCTCTGGTAGAACTAATTGATTCACTACGTATAGGTAATGATTTTTTTATTTGATTTAATTAGTTGAATAATATTATTGACCCACTTTAGCCCACATGGATAGTAATGATAAGTGATAATTATAATAAAAAACATGACTACCAATTTGTTTTTCTAATTTTATGTAGTCTGTGCCACCCGCGGTCTGCGATAGGCTGATTTAATTGATTGATTGATGTCACCCGCGACGATAGAAGTCGAGTAAAAAGTATTCGACTTTCGATCTGCCATAGAGAGATTTGATCCTTATGATTGACCCTATCGATTGATGCCATAAAAGTACAGGGTATTATTTTTTCGGATTTTAGCCGGTTCGATTCCCGAGAGCGGCAAACGAATTTTCGAAAATCTTTGAATGCAGATTTGTTTTTTTTTAATGAAGGGATTTTCCTTTGAGTAAAATTTGCTATCTCCAGTGTTTAAAGTACTTGCCCTCTAGGTGAGGTTAAAAAAATCCAGCCTGTATATACATTATATACTATTGAACTACTACTTCTACTACTTTTTACTATTGTATGACATTATTATTTTTAATTCCTTATTTTGTTGACTGATCTGTATTTACGATAATTTTATTTTCAATGACATTGTACAGACGCCAGCACATCAAGTTACTACAATCTGTCAGATTTCTTTAATAGATTTTCAACTTTATCACTAAAGCATAAGGTTCAAAGTTGATTGCGAAAATTTGACAGTTTCCGGTAGGTTGATGTGCTTGGCGTCCGTACTTTATTGAATAGTGAAATTAACAGTTAACATTCTTGTTTTATATTTGCACACCTTATATGGTTATTAACAGTGTACCATTTGACCTTTTTAACATCCACTGAACCTGTTTTATGCAAATAAATGATTTGATTTGATTTTTTTATTTGAAAATAATTACGCCGGTAATCAATAAATTGACAAATTATTAGCAAGTACGTAACCTATAATCATAATTAATACCTACTTTAGGAGCATTTTCAGTTTTGTGTCACAATATGTCACAAATAATCGCAACGCATCAGAATAATAGACTTTACTTAGGCACCGAAAAGTAAAATTTATAATATTGGCTGAATCATTTCATGGACGTGGACCTTCTGTGATCATTCACTACTAGTACTTACGACTTTCGTTTGAATGAGGTAGGTATTTTATAAACAGTACCTATGTACACAGAGTAATGGACAGCGCATAAGTTTCATAAAACCCCGCTTGGGTAGGTACACTTTTTGTTTTTGCAATAATATTTTACGATTTTATTTCGTAGTGCGGAGTTCTCGCAACGCGACATACGTCCACCTAGCAACACGATGCGCCCCGCACTAAATTTATGGACGAGTGCGGGGGTGATCTAGACGCAGTCCTTTATCAGAGGCCTTTTTAATTTATTATCATAAAAATAATACATATTTTAAAAAAGTAACAAAACCAAATTATTCTCCTTTGTATTGCAAAGATGTAGATATATTTTTTTACACTCTTTTGATAAAAAATGAAGGAGTAAAACGGTTTCATCTCAATGATTTGGAGGTGATTTGGTGATTTTTTTTTAAATTATGTGATACCGGTAGAAAAATTATGGCTAAACCAAATTACGTATTATATCATGAAGATTACTAAGGATTTTTTTCAGATGTAATTTCTCTGTAAATGCCGACAAAAAATGGCTTCATCTGCATGCTTTTTTCAAGCTTTTTTCGAGAGAGCAGCCTTAATACTGATCAGCAACGCGCAAAAAACGTAAGAAAATTTGAATTTCGCTGGCTACCTTAGCGCTTCCCCCTTAACTGGGAACACCAAATTGGTTTTCATTTGACCGAAATTTTCTCAAAACTCAAATATACATCAATTTAAACGTTGGCTTTATCGTGCATAAACAGAGAAATAAATTATAAGTTTTGAGGCAAACTACATGTTTATTTACCTTCATTTGTGAACGAGTTTGTTCCACAGGAAAACAGTATAAATTCCATTTCTGACCTTGTTAACAAAAATTTATAAAAAAACTAGCTACACCCCGTGATTTCACCCGCAAATTTCGAAAGAGTAATAAACATCTATCCATCCTCACAAACTTTCGCATTTATAATATTAGTAGGTTTATGTTCTTGACCTTAATAACAAACATTTACATAAATTCCAGTACTGAACTTATTACCAAATAGTATTTACAGAACAGGAATAACTGGCTGCAGATAAAAAAGGCGAGATTCGTTTATAAAATCAGTAAAATGGTATAATATCCCAAGGGACAAAAATTCACTTTGTCCGACACATGTTACTTACAGCCCTAATCTTGTCACGCATAATGGACCGTATCCTTTACCTATCCCTTGCATATTCCGGCTATGTCTTCGTCTCTTCGACTGTAGTTCGAAATGTCCAGTTTTTCGGTGAGACGTAACTTTCAATTGCCTTTAAAATGGGTCGGGCAATTATAAAAGACAATTGGAACTTACGTTAATCAAACAATCTGCCTAGCATTTTCCCAACTATATTGGGGTTGGCTTCTTATTAGTCCAACCGAATGCAGCTGAAAACCAGTATTTTACATGGAGCGACTGCCTATCTGACCTCCACAACCCAGTTACTGGATACCCCTTGGTAAGACTGGTTGTCAGACTTTCGGGCTTCTGACTACCTGTAACGACTGTCAAAGATCCGCGAATGACAGCTGGGACCAACGGCTTAACGTGCTTTCTGATGCACGGAGGTGTTTCGATATATAAAGATGGTCACCCATCTAGGGACAGACCGCGGCAAGTGTAGCTTAACCTGTCAGGAGCCCCTCTATTTCAATTGGAACTTATGTTTCACTGGATAACTGGACAATTAGAACTTACTTCTCAGTTTAGGCGAAATGTAGGTAATCGGGATTTTCTGTCAGAAATTTCTCAGTAGCAACCCTGAGTCTGTCCGATTGACGGGAATAGGCTCGTTCCAAAGACATAGATAACGCAAGTATCATGATCTGTATAAAAACCAAGCGTGCAATTTTTTGACTACCTACTATGACGTCACAAGCACTATTTAGTGATGGGAAAATCAAATCGATTCAAAGACGCAGCCGCGTGCGGCCCCCCGGGGCCTAGCGCCAGCGCTCACGCTCACCCAGCCAGCAGTAGGTACTCAGGACTGAGTACGAAAGTGGCGGCTTACGACTTTTGTACGTAAGCTGGGCACGCAAAGTAGTTGTTCTTGCGTTATTTAGGTGTATCTATATCTGTGCTCGCTCCTTATTGACTGGACTGGGACTGGGGAAATATATTACGTTCTATGCACCCATTTTGGGAATACAGGCAGGATTTTAATCGATTGTTATTGTTTCAGGCTACCGCTTCTGCTGATGACCGTGGCTTATTATCAGATAGTGAAGGTGTTATGGCGCTCCGAGAAGATACCTGGACAGGCTGAAACCATCAAGCTGGCACCTGCTGAACAGAGTAAGTAGACCTTTACAATACAGGGCGAAAGAAAAAATTTATTCAGACAAAA
Organism: Luperina testacea; assembly: GCA_927399505.1. Lineage (NCBI taxonomy): Eukaryota > Metazoa > Arthropoda > Insecta > Lepidoptera > Noctuidae > Luperina > Luperina testacea. The sequence goes on along the minus strand of OV656777.1, from coordinate 3,638,750 downwards.
CCCACATACATAAAATAAACAAAATTTACATAAAATTAAATTAAATTTCACAAAACTGCATGAATAGATCAGAATAGAAAAAAAAATAGAAAAAAATGTCAATGATATTAAAATAAACTAGGCACAAATTATAAAGGTCACAGGAATTCAAATTAAAATAAAGTAACAAACGCGAAAATAAATCATTTTATGGGTCACAGAATCGAAATTAAAATAAAATGTCAAAATAAATAAGGATCAGAAGTTAAAACGGGGCCGTTCGGCGTTTCTTCTCAGAGTAGTCAGATAGGAAACGCCGACCTCATCTAGTTTTTAGGGTTCCGTACCAAAATGGTAAAAAGAACCCTTATGGTGCGACTCAGTCTGTCTGTCTGTCACAGCTGGATATCTCAAGAACTACTAATATTATAGACTTGAAATTGGAATAGTTTTAGATGACGTTTGCCCAACTAGTTTGCAAATAAGAAAGAAATAAAAATATAAATGCGTGGTAATTTTTTTTTTCGCAAACTACATAGTTTTCAGGTTTCACACGGGAATTTTTTTTTTAATATTTTTATGCTCTTTTCGTTTCTACTGCACTAATACAATTTTTGAAAAGTAAATAAAAATAATTGAATTGTCTATATAATGGTATATACTTAAATTAAATAGGATCGGTTTACTACTAGCAGGAGTATAAAAGTAGAACAGTTGTGCAGAAAGGAGGCAAACATTTTTTTTCGATCGTAAAGCTCTCTCTAATACTTCGCATTATGAGTTAAGGCTCCTTCAGACAGGCGCGACACGACACGAGACACAAAGGCACCGCAAGTCGTGCTACGAGCGGTGCCTTTATGTCGCGCGCGATTCGCGTGGCGCGTCGCGCCTGTTTGCAGTAGCCTTTATGCATTAAAAACAAAAGAATTGAATTTCTTAAAGATTACTCAAGGTCAACATTTATTTTAAAATACATCGACAGAATTACCCAAACACCGTTTTTCCGACCGTAATAACAAACAAGATTCACATACTCGTACATAATTCTAGTTTTTTGCATAAATAGGTACCAACATTCCAGACACTTTGCAGCGTATAATAATGAGGGTTTACGTGAAAATTTACGACACCAGTTGGCACCACTGTGACAAGAGGTCTTCCAATATAAAATATATGATGACGTTCATCATTCGATTCATTCATTCGTTCATCATTCCGTCATGACTAATGAAAATATAGGCTCTTTGACAGATGCCTGGACCTGACGTGCCAGTGCTGCCACCTAGCGAACGTCATTTCAGAAAACCTTCATTGCAATAAATTACTATGCAAACGTGGCCGACGCGACGCGTGGAACGTGGTAGAGCTTGCTATGCATTCTTTTGAACCAATATTTATCCTGTTTATAACAGCCAATAGAGTTCATGCAATGGGTTAAGAAAAAGTTGTTGGAAGAAAAATGTTGCATATTATCCGTTGATTTTGTTTTTTTTTAAGAAGACAAAATAAAATATAGGTATATTTATTTGTATGTGGGAAAGACTATCTGTAGCCGGTAGGTACAGAGGCCAGCACATCAGGTTACCACAATCTGTCAAATTTAATAGAATTTTAACTTTATCGCTGAAGCATAAGGTTCAAAGTTGATTAGGAAAATTTTACAGTTTCGGGTAACTTGATGTGCTGGCGTCTGTACATATGCCTGTTTAGAGAATATCATTTTATGATAAACAACAATTTTATGACAATAAAAGGGTAGGTAAGATTAATCAGCCTATAATCTTCCCACTGCTGGGACACAGGCCTCCTCTCAGTGAGAGGAGTCCAGGAGGGATTGGGCCGTAATCCACGCGGGCCCAGTGCGGGTTGGTAGATGTCACATGTCTTCGAATCTTTGGTTCTAGGACTCCGGTTTCCTCACGATGTTTTCCTTTACTATTTTGAGCCTGTGTTCCCGTTGTCCCCGTAGGCCATGTCCTCATTAATGGGGATAAAGGGAATTTAATTAAATAATTAAAATTGAGATCAGTAGTGATGAAATAAATATACATAAAGTAAAGCGCCTGTTTTCGAACCTACAACTCATAAGTTCGTAGCCGCTACCACTGAACCATCACTGCTCCTCAGTGTAGGGAATGTGTTTGATTCGTCAACGTTCAAGATCTAAGCCTTAATAAATTTAAATCGTTCATTAAACGTAAGTTGTGCCAGAAAGCCTTTTATACCGTTAAAGATTATATTGAGGATACAAAGGCTTGGGATTGAGTTGCTTCCAATTTCTGCATTTTGAGTGTTTTTGATGTTTTTTTTTATATACACATTGACATTAATGATTTTTTTTTAACTGACATTTGCTTACTTTTTAAAGTATTATATTATTTTAATTATTGTGAATGTGAAGACGATGTGGGTCATTTAATTTAGGCATTTTATATTTATTATTATTCTCTCTATGGTCTGGCAGTTTGAGTAATTTATGTGGCCTACCCAAATGTCCTTTCTTTGGTATTGTTCGTCGAATCGTTGAGCTCCTTAAGTCTTGAGTTGAGCTGCATGATTTCTGACAAATGCGTGCACTGACTGGACAGGTCCTCTCAATATGTGTGGTTCTTTCCTCAAAAGACCATCTCAGACATCGACCTACATGGTCTTCATATAACTTGACCAAGATTATGTCTGGACTTTAAAAGAGACTATGACCTCTGAGTTTGTTTCGGCCTTTCTTCTCAGAGTAGTCAGATAGGAAACGCCGACCTCATCTAGTTTAAAAAATTTATGATTGACGCGTAAAAGTGTTTGTGCAAACCTACTTACAGAAATAAAATCATTTATCATTTAACACAGTTATGTCTGATTTCATCACCATTCGTGCGAGCCAAGCGTGCCTTTTTTTTGACTACCTACTATGACGTCACAAGCACTATTTAGTGATGGGAAAATCAAATCGATTCAAAGCCGCTTGCGGCACCAGTCTCGCCCCAGCCCCGGGGCCTAGCGCCAGCGCTCACGCTCACCCAGCCAGCAGTACTCAGGACTGAGCGCGAAAGTCGCAGCTTACGATTTTAGGATTATTTTGAAAAAAAAAGTACAGTCTAGTTTTACTTGCTGATAATGTAACTTTCTTTATGAGAAACATTTTTTAAAATCGGTTAAGTCTTTTTTGATTATATCCATTTATAAACGAACATATAAACAATATAAACATAAACAAATCTTTTCTCTTTATTATAACAAAGAGCAAAGCATATAATTATACTAGCTGCGCCTCGCGTTTTCGCCCGCTTAATTCTCTATTCCGTTCGAGTATCGGGATAAGAAGACGTACGAGTATTCTATGGCCAAGGCTTATTTTTAATCTTATATTTTGAAATGTTTCTTCATTTGTGTTTTTTTTACATTGTTCTCGCATATAGAAGCAACAATAATAATGTACCCACGATTTGTAATATCTTGATTTAAAAGAGTGTCCATGGAGTTTCTTGCCCGTTCTTCTCCATAGAGATCTACGTTTTGGAATGGGCAACTAGCTTCAACTTTCTGACTAACTGACGGACTATTTTAATTTTGACAATTCAAAAGTGCCTGTACAAGGTTTAATTGAAATAAATGCTTTGAGTTTGAGTTTGAGTTATGTTCTAATCCAGGCCATGGTCTAAATATCCGTTCAGCCGTTTTAGCATAAAATCGTAACAAACAAACATGCACAAAATCAAATCTTTTCCCTTTATAATATTGTTATATCAAGTTATCCTATCCTACTAATATTATAAACTCGAAAGTTTGTGAGGATAGATGGATGGGTGAATGGATCGATGTTTGTTATTTTTTCACTTATCGGTTTATACATATTTAGTTAAGATTGAAATAAGATCTTCTTCTTCGAAATAAGATAGCTGATGAGATTTCTAAACAAGCACTGCAGTGCAAAAATCTCGAATGCCTAGGTATTTTGGGAAGTCCGATACATTTATTATTTAGATGTAATTGAGCTATATATGAAGGCCGATAGCAAATATCTTATTTAACAGATGATCCAAGAGATCGGATTCTATTTTCGATCACAGATAATAAAAATATTTCAGCAATGATAAATGGATTGAAAACATCAGTCCGCACTCACTCATACTATTTTATGGAGATTACATGTCTACTATATTGAAAATTGTAATTTATTGGTAATATTTTATTTTATCTGTGCGCACATTAGAGATAGCTAGCGTAGCCAACATGATACATCCATACTCCGTACTTAATCCATGTTATATCATTAACATATTATCATACTATATAATTATTTCATCACCCCAGCTTGTAAAACTGTGAAGGAAAACATCGTGAGGAAATCGGCACATCCTAGAACTTTAAATTTGAAAATAAGTGACAACCGCCAATCCGCACTGGGCCCACGTGGTCGATAACGGCCCACTCCTTTTCACAGAGCTCCCAGAGTGGAGGCCAGTGCCCAAGCAGTGGGAACATTATTCGCCGTTTGTATAGACGCCAGTATATCAAGCTACCCGAAACTGTCAAATTTTCCCAATGAACTTTGAACCTTATACTGTAGCGATAAAGTTGAAAATCTATTAAAGAAATTTGACAGATTGTAGTAGCTTGATGTGCTGGCGTCTGTACTATGCGTAACCATATCTATACCAATATTATAGATTCGAAAGTAACTCCTTTTCACGCCTAAACCACTGAACGGAATTCGATAAAATTTGGCAAGGAGATAGATGGCATCCTGGGGAAGGACATGCTATTTGTTCCGGTAGCACGTTCCAGTGGGACAATTTCCGACATGGCGACATCCACGCGGGCGAAACCTTGAGCAGAATCTGGAAAAAAATAAATGGTTGTAAATAAAGATAAATTTTTACTAAGTACTATAATTGCAAATTGTGGTAAAAATTTCTCTTCAGCTGTTTTTTCTCGCTCCATTCAAGATTGTTTTTAAATTGTTATTGGAAACAATTACGCAACACAATACTCTGAAAAGATTGGTCCTTAGAAATAAACGCTCAGAATATCTTAGGTACGGTCGGCAACAAAACTCCATCAACACTGTCATTTTTGTATGTTATTAAATTGAATACAACTTTTTTCAATAAACTGCTTTTAGCTTTTCACATAGTAGCAAGGAGTTTATATTCTAAAAATTATAATAATAGCATAGCAGGAGATAATATACAGTGCCAATAGATGGAATAAGATAAGTATGTAGTTAGTTAGGACACTACGAAGTATACGCGAGTATTTGCGTAGGTACTACTCTTGTATAAGAAGACCTTAGTAAAAAAGTGATTTCCAATCCATGCGCGATTAGTTTCACACCCTTGCGATCTGACTTATTATAGAATGGAAATACGCCACGGAACACGAGTTTACTATCGGGTTAAAAGAGTATTGTATGTCCTTACCCTGTTCAGGCGTTAAGATAGACACTTCCATATTAACAATGATTGATGAAGTCGAAAATATCCTCCGCATCGCTGTCGACTGGTAATGTACCCAAGAGACTGGTGGCATTGCCACGTTGTGTGGCAATGCGAAGCTTCTAGCCAAGGTACTCTGGAGAAACATTTATTTCACTTTTAATTTATAAAATCAGAAACATTTATTTCACTTTTAATTTATAAAATCTGAAACATTTATTTCACTTTTAATTTATAAAATCAGAAACATTTATTTCACTTTTAATTTATAAAATCCAATCGCTCAGTCTTCAAACCAAATTTATCAAACGTTCTAACAATAAGATCTATTTTTGATTATCAAACATTTCCTATTTTGGGCTGTAATGTTTGTCTTTAGCTCAACTTTGTACTTTCTTTTCACGTACACTGTTTGTCTTTCGGGTATTTTTGAATTGAATGATAAGAAAGTGATATCATAATATCTTCACGTTCAGAAACGTGAAAGTTTTATATATATTTTTATTGTTTTTGTTAATTTTCATAAAATATACAATGTAGGTATCCTAACTTACTTGAAATCCGGGAAATCTGCCACAAAGCAATGTTTTGTTACAATCAGGTTTAATTTGAATAGGTACAAAAATACACTGTAGTTGACTGGCTGGACCCGCGGATGCAACTGCGTTTTTAGTTTTTTTTTATAGAAAAAGTAGGTACTATCAGTACAATATCTATCATCATTTCAACCGAAAGACGTCCACTGCTGGACATAGGCTTCCCCCAAGCACCTCCACTTCGACCGGTTTTGTGCTTGTCGCATCCAAAGAACGAACTTTTTGCCATAGACACCCTATGAAGAAGAAGAAAAAGAAGTAGCTATATCGTTTTATAAGAAACCTATAGTTACGTAGATACAGTATAATTATTCAATGTAAAGCTTTTTGATAAACTACGTATTTTGTTTTGTTTTCTGATGCGTAAATATACAGAGATATTGGCTTTCCGGCACGCGAGCACGCGACCTATTTGTTATTCCATGTCAGTCCATGCGCAAAATGCGGAAACTCCTATTTAATTCGGAAAACTTCCAACGACTGGCCTCGTGATTTGTTTATGGTCATGTCAAAGGCCAGACGCACGGGAAATTACGATTTATTCCGGTTGGATTCCCCTAATCTGATCCCCTGCTAGATAGTCTTCTGTTTTAATTTCTGTCTTATCTGCTATAACTATGTCGGATCCCCTTATGGCAAGTCTGTTGGAAGCATCGGGAGAATCAAAACATCCTCTCCTTTGTATTTTCCCTTGATGATCATTGCCTCGATGACGTTATTCACTAGCTTTTTACAGCCAGTCTTCCATTGCATAGTCGAGGTTGCAACATTATGATGACTGAGCCAACTTTTAATTGCAAATTGTGAGGTGGTAGTCCAGGCAATTGCAGCGAATTCAAATTCTCTGTTGACTGCCTCATCCTGGTTGATAACTATGTCGACTGATTTGAAGGAAAACAATGGTCGAAATCATCTTATATTCATCGATCATTTTTGGCATGCATGAAGAAGCCTCCTCGTGTAGCGTAGTTTGTTCCGCCAGTTACTAAACTGAACGCTCGCGCTCGGCGCATCCTGGACAGTCACACCCAACACCTTATTTGACTGGCCAATTCTTCCCTTGCGGTGGTAGGGCTAACGCCCGCCTGGTTTGTAGACCACCCTCTCACCGGAGTCCGGCGTCAAGCAGCCTGCTGTGTTTCGTCGATGCGGGGGAGTTCCAGTGCCTTAGGCATCTTCTGGGCACGCTCGTTCCATCATAGACCTCATCCATCGCTTTCCATCAGGCGTGATCGAGGTCAAGGGCGGGGCCATTCAGCTATAAATAAAAATCTTTGTTTTTCGCAATATTGCTTGTTCACTTGCATCTTGTTGCATAGATGTTTGAGTACTTAAAACTTTCAGCGTGATTATTTCAAAAATCTACAAAAAAGTTTTGGCCAGTGTATTATATTTTTAACTCAATACTCTTATTTGGGTGTATGAGGTCTTGCGTTAATTATGTTACATATTGTATACCAGCAGCGCCCCGCGGTTTCACTCGCATAAGTGTCGATCCCGTGGGAATATCGGGATGAAAACTATCCTATGTCCTTTCCCGACTCAAACTATCTCTACCAAATTTCATCTTAATCGGTTCAGCGGTTAAAGCGTCAAGAGGTAACAGACAGACAGTTTGATTCATAGATATCTACTAAATAATGAAAAGTTTTCTATTGAAAGGCTTTTCTAAAACGTATTGCGGACATTTTGATTAGATAACGTCCAAAATATTGCGAACGTCAGTAATATTTTATCTAACAGAGGAAGAGATTAATATTGAGGTTGTAGGTAATTAATTACTGAAACGCTCTCAAAGAGTCTTTGTACTCGTCATTTTAAACAACTTTTCAAAAGGAACAACATCACTGAAATCAAGAAAGAAAAATCAGATGATTCCCGCAAATCGAAAATAGGAATGTTCGATACAACGTTAAGAGTTCGAAATGGATAGAGATGTGTGACGTCACATTTTGCTTCTCGGATTTCACATGTTCGAGGTTTGTTCAGTTAATATATTTGAATTGGTAATGTAGTGTTGTGCAAACATAAAGGAGATCCGCCAAATCCCATACAAAATTACCCCAGCTCCGGCGCAAAAGATATGTATCTCAGTTTTTAGATTAAAAATAGTAAAAAAATAATCAGGTTTCGCTATTGCTAAATTCGATGGCTAACATAGTTTTTTTGGCCGTGGAAGCTAGCCGTAATGACCAATTTTTAATGTTTTTTTATTATTTTATTTTTTTTGCTCTTCAGTTCGAAACTATAAAAAAGTGAAAAATAAAACAAGTAGTATCGTTATGAAATACTTTATTTTTATTTTCTCTAAAAAATTATCAATAAGTCGTTATTTATAATGTCAATTAAAAGATACACATTCTTTTGACTAATATTGCGAAAAATGTTCAGTTGATGGACTGTTATCCACTACAACAAAATTATTATTATTAATTATCACTATTTTCTCTCTCTCTCTCTCTCTATCTCGTCAGCTCATTTATCCATCTTCTCTGGTGCTTTCTGTTCCAATCAGGAAAGAAGAAGAAAAAGATGAAAGGATCAAACGTTTTGTGTGTGACCGACACGCACCTGTGACGTGAGGGCCGTTTTGTGTGTGACCGACACGCACCTGTGACGTGAGGGCACAATTGTACATCTTATTGTCTCGCTCAAACATAATGGTACAGGGAGAAACACAAAGACGCCAGCGTAAGCGCTGGCGTCTTTGTGTTTCTCCCTCCGCCGCCCTCAACCGCCTAAGGGCGGTTTATGCCCACGCGCACGCGCAGTCCTTCGCTAACGTTTGTGGTGTAGTGTACAATGCGTGCCACGAAAGAAGAGACTTGACAAACCACGTGGTTTGATATGCGCAGTAGACGATTTATAGGTCTGTTTAGCGGTATGAGGTCTAAGGCGGGAAGGGACTGGGCGTCATCGGGGCGGCGGTAAGAGCGCGGGAGGCACAGCACGGCACCGCGCATGCGCGTTAGACATAACGAACGTGATTTAGACCACCCAGCTCTAGGTTTAGATTTTGTTTTAGTGGATTTAGAATAACAGTCCATCAACTGAACATTTTTCGCAATATTAGTCAAAAGAATGTGTATCTTTTAATTGACATTATAAATAACAACTTATTGATAATTTTTTAGAGAAAATAAAAATAAAGTATTTCATAACGATACTACTTGTTTTATTTTTCACTTTTTTATAGTTTCTAACTGAAGAGCAAAAAAATAAAATAATAAAAAAACATTAAAAATTGGTAATTACGGCTAGCTTCCAAGGCCAAAAAAACTATGTTAGCCATCGAATTTAGCAATAGCGAAACCTGATTATTTTTTTACTATTTTTAATCTAAAAACTGAGATACATATCTTTTGCGCCGGAGCTGGGGTCATTTTGGCGGATCCCCTTTATGGAGCAGCACATTTTTCGCGGTATCTTAGCAACTTAAAAAAAAAACAATTTTGAAAGGGGTTTTGGGAGGAAGTTCGATAACGCATGTTTTTTTAACCGGTATATATTCCTCATAACTTCAAAAGTACTTAAAATAATTTGACAAATGAGATATCGTTAGAAGCGTCTTGACTCTTGACCGTTCGCTGGTTACAAGCTATGTGACGTCACACTAAAATCAATGTGGGCCCCCTCTAGAGGACAAAGTAATGAATTTAAAAATAAATATTTTCGGATATTGTTGGGTATCAAATGAAAGGGCTTAATTAGCACATTTCTAAAATATAAATATTTCTAGAATAAGCCCCAAAATAATTAAATAAAAAATAAGTTTTTCAAATTTTTTTTTACCTGTTCAACAACATTGATTGCGTTATTTACGTTGTTGAGCTGATGAATTTTTCGAACATATGAAGAAAAAAAAGAAAATGAAAAAATAAAAATTGAAAATGAAAAAAAAATTATTGAAAATGATTGTGATTGATAGAGTTTAGATTAAGGTGAGGGTGTCCCACGACAACTTTCGACTGTTTTTAATGATTTGTTTTAAAATTCCAGCTCAGCTGCGTTCCAGGCGGAAGGCAGCCAAAATGTTGGTGGCAGTGGTCATCATGTTCGCAGTATGCTACTTCCCAGTACACCTGCTGTCAGTACTCAGGTAAGAAATAGAGTAAAAAATCTAATCTAACTAGCATGTTTTGTCTCACTGCAGGGCAAACCCTCTCCCTTTTCCACACAATTCTGTCTTTTGCGAGTCCTCACGGTAGGAGTCAAGCTTGTCCCGCAGGTTTGTGTAAATGATAAATGATTTTATTTTGTAGTAAGTAGGTTTGTGTAAACCTACTTACAAAATAAAATCATTTATCATTTAACCAAGAATCAGCCTATAACGTTCCAACTGCTGGGACGCAGGAGTCCTCTCTGTGAGAGGGAGTGGGCCGTAATCCACCACGCGGGCCCAGTGCAGGTAGGTAGATGTCACATGTCTTCGAATTTTTACTCTAGGACATGCCGGTTTCCTTAACTCGTTCGAGCTTTTTTTTAATAAAAATAAGTCTTTTTCATCCATAATAAATTTTAACAAACACTGGACACGACAACACGCAGAACGCAGCCGCGCTCGACTGCGGACAGGCAGATCGCGCTCGTTCCCGCACCCGCGCCTCTCCCCGCCCCGCGCTGCCAGTCTAGCCAAGCACTTAGACGATTGTATCCGAAGGTTCACAACTATAAAACTTGAAATCAAATCATCATTATCTCCGGCCCTTATCCCAATTTATTCAGTGTCGATGCAACATGTCTTTTTCTTTTACTACTCTATTATCTTCTACTACTCTATTAGTCGTCATCTTGTCCTTTTAAAGCCATATCATCTTTCAAACAGTCCATTTATCGTTTCTTTGGTCTTTCCCTACTCATAAAGTCATCCACATTTATACTCTAAGCTTCACGTCATTTTCCTTTTACTTAAGCGTACAATGCATACAAACTTATACGTGAGACACTCAGAAAGTTTTGCGAAAATGAAAATAAGTGTTCTTTATGTAAATATTTTTTTATTAAATCTTTTCAAAGTACTCTCCACTAACCTATAAACAAAGTTTTAGACGTCTGAACCAGTTTTCGAAACACTTTTTCCAGTCCGCCTCGTTACAGCCTGCTCGAACGCTGAGATCTTCCGGCGACGAAAATTGTATTCCTTTGAGCTGATTTGTTATTTTCGGGAACAAAAAGAAGTTACACGGTGCTAGGTCAGGGCTGTAAGAAGGGTGACCCAGGAGTTTGGCCGGCGTGCTGTCCAGGAAGTCCGTCGTTTTGAGCGCGGTGTGCGGAGGCGCGTTGTCGTGGTGGAGCGGTAGTCCGCGGAGCCGTGTTTGGTCGCTTTATTGCTCACATTTGCCAAACATTTGGTAGTATACCATTCAGCATTGATGCTTCTTTGGTTTCGTAAAAGAATTGAAATCAAGTAGCCAGTCAAATAGAAAAAGCTCGCGATCAAAATCTTCGCCATTTGAAGTCTATCGTACGATTCGTCCGGTTTCAGGCGACACTTGAATTTGTAAAAAATCATTGCACGAAAATGTTCCGGCTCAGATCCATTTTTTTATTCGACACGTTAATTTAAATTAGCTCGCAAACAATGTGGAGGGAAATTTTGAAATTGGAACGTACCTACCTATTTTTACTTAAAATAATCATATTTTCAAAATAGATTATAACTGGCCAGTCTCTCATACATAAAAACTTTAAAAACTTTTTTCCCAATACTTTCTGAGTGGCCTGGTATATATTAACGATCTAGTACGCGGCTGTACAAAAATAGTTCTTTGATTTTTTAATAAAATAATCACTAAAACCACTAGAAACGCGACGTTGCCAGCCCGCGCGGGATGAACACTCTTAGAAATCGCTTCGTAGCAATTTCACACACTCACTGTCATCATAGTAAACAAGGATAAGTACACGATACAAGAGATTTTGTGTGAGAATAAATTATCTGTTGCCCATGTTTGTTTTATTAGACAATGTTGAGATTACATTTCGCGTCTACGATTTTGTCAATATGTACCTTATAGTTTGGTGTCAAACAATTTTGTCATCGCAGATTGATTCTTACGAGTAGTAACATTGTTAGTGACGTCCGGTTAACTAATATGTTACGGTCACCAAATCTATAAATATCTTTTTGTGTCTCTGTTTGACTGATGTTGTGTGAGAATAAATTATCTGTTGCCCATATTTGTTTTATTAGATGATGTTGAGATTACATTTCGCGTCTACGGTTAAATTAGAAATTAAGACAATAGAGGCAATCTCTAGTTATAATAATACAGAATTGCAAATATAACTCAAAGAAAAGTTTAAAATCAGTAAATAGTATCAACCTAGTGCATCAAAATATTCAAGGATTTATGAGCAAACATTTAGAAGTAGAATTATTTATGAATTTGAAGTCATGATGTATTAGTATAAGTGTATGATCAATTTATAATCTCATATTTTAAGTGAACTATTTGTGTTCTTTATGAGAATAAATATCTTTAAACCGAATTTTAATAGTATTGACATTCTTTGTATAACAGAACATTGGCTGAAAAGCCACCAGTTTTTGTTCAATTTTAATAATCACCGGGTTGGTTGTTCGTCCAACAGAATAAATGCTATACATGGTGGCTCATTAACTTTAGTAAGTAACCTGCTCAAATTTAAAGGTTGTAACGATATTGTGAGCCTATCTGTTGAGCGTACGGTTGAAATTGCCTGTATAGAATTGGAGCACTCTATTGTACTAAGTGTGTATAGACCCCCTTCAGGATTGTATGACTGCTTTGAAAAGGTAATGGATGAAGTATTACACAGGATTTGTAACTCAAATAAGTCCGTTATCATTTGCGGAGATTTTAACGTCAATTTATTAGAAAATTCAGGTTCTTGTAGTAAAATTTTAAGTCTGTTTCAATCCTACAATCTTGTAAACCTATTTTTAGAGCTCACAAGAATAATCCCTACTAGTGCCACATGCCTAGATAATATTTATACAGATATTATACCAAGCCAGAAAGAAATTATAAATTTATTAAATTCTGATCATTGCGGGCAAAGGATTACTATTCAAAACCAAAAGAAAAAAGTGGCTAAAAAGGATATCGCTGTTAAGGCTACGCCGACCGCGCAGTGGCGCCTTCAAATGCATAGATTTTTTAATAAACATAAATATTACATAGCAAACAGTTCAGTTTTACAAGGGGTCGTTCAACTACTGATGCCGGGTGTTGAACTTTTAGTGCATTTTTATAATCTATGGGAAGATAAATGCGATGCCTTTTTTTTTGGGCATCTTTTTTGATTTGTCCAAGGTATTCGATTGGGTTCTTCACGAAACGTTAATCAGGAAACTCCGCCACTACGGGATCCGGAATAGCTCTGGATCTTCTTACTTCATACTTGAGTAAAAGGATTCAGAGCGTTGACGTTAATGGAAAAAGATAACCCGGATCTATAGTAACAATGGGAGTCCCACAGGGCTCAATTCTTTGTCCTTTCTTGTTTCCTATTTATATTAATGACTTGCCGTACCTCATACAGGATAATCTTGATATAGTAGTGTTGTTTGCAGATGACACTTTACTTTTGTTTAAACTTAAACGTCAGCAGTTGGTTACTGAAGATGTAAATAGGGAGATCTCGAAAGTAGTCTACTTGTTCAATGTTAATAATTTGCTTCTAAATGAGAAAAAAACCAAATGCATTAAGTTTACGCTACCCAACGTTAGGCAGGTGAAAACTAAAGCTGTTCGATCAATTTATAAATTAAGTCCGAGATACTCTCTCAGAGACAAATTTAAGTAAGGACTGCGCTTTCTCAGTATATGAAAATCTTTTATATGCCCATAAAAATATAAAATTGTTTAAGAAATACAGTGATATCCATAATATAAATACTAGAAACAAACACAAATTTGTTGTACCTACAACAAGGCTCAAGAAAATAGATGACTCGTTCAGATGCCAATGTATACGCTTTTATAATAAACTACCAAGCCACGTTCAAGATCTAAGCTTTAATAATATTAAATCATTAATTAAACGTAAGTTGTGCCAGAAAGCCTTTTATACCGTTAAAGATTATATTGAGGACAAACAGGCTTGGGATTGAGCTGCTTCCAATTTCTACATTTTGAATGTTTTTTTTTTTTATAATATACACATTGACATTAATGTTTTTTTTAAACAATGACATTTGCTTACTTTGTAAACTATTGCGTATATTATTTTAATGATTGTGAATGTGACGACGATGTGACATTTATTTTATTCATTTTATATTATTTAATTAGTATCTCTGATCTGTTAGTTCTTTTTTTCATGGTCTGGCAGTTTGAGTAATTCATGTGGCCTACCCAAATGTCCTTTCATTGGTATTGTTCGTCGAATGGTTGAGCTCCTTATGTCTTGAGTTGAGCTGCACGATTTCTGACAAATGCGTGCACTGACTGGACAAGTGGACAGGCCCTCTCAATCTGTGTGGTTCTTTCCTCAAAAACCGTCTCAGACATCGATCTACATGGTCTTCATATAACCTGACCAAGATTATGTCTGGACTTTAAAAGAGACTGTGATCTCTGAGTTTGTTTCGGCGTTTCTTCTCAGAATAGTCAGATAGGAAACGCCGACCTCGTCTAGTTTAATAAAAATATGATTGTCGTGTAAAAGTGTTTATGCAAAACTACTTACAAAAATAAAATCATCATCATCTGTCTAGCCTTTTCCCAGCTGTTTTGGGGTCGGCTTCCAGTCTAACTGGATGCTGCTGAATACCAGTATTTTACATGGAGCGACTGCTTATGTGACCTCCACAATCCAGTTACTGGGTAATACGATAGTCCCTTCGTAAGACTCGTTGTCAGATTGTGGTTTTCACCATTATTTAGAGTATTTAAAGGTTTATGTGTATAAAACATTCAAATTCAGCTAAGATTTAGCAAAGAAATCTCAATGTTTTGACATGTCACCAAATTAGTATATTAGACTCACACAAAGCGGGAGTGATCGGTAGTTTATCTTTACATGGTATAAAACAAAGTCGCTGTCTGTAAGGGGCCGTCTCCACGAGCGAGAGAATCTCTGTGATATTATTATCGTGCCACGTATTTCTTTAAACTCTCTTTAGAACGTGTCTCCAGACGGCAATATCATCGCGGCGAAAATTTGATGGCACCGAGAGACTATCGCCGCGATTCTCTCGCTCGTAGAGATGACCCCTCAGCTTAGATCTTTTAAACTATGCAACGGATTTCAATGCAGTTTTCAGCAATCGATAGAGTGACTCAACAGGAAGGTTTATATGTATAAATGCATGCATAGATATTATAGAAGAAGAAGAGAAGAAGAAGCGTATTCTATTCTATTCTATAGTAAAGAAAAGCCAAGAAATTCAAAGATTTGTAATGTGATGTCGTAACGAACATATTTTTGTGCGCTTACATTGCAAACGCACAAATTAATGTACTACGGAATTGTATATCTTAAAATATCGATAAAAAGTCCGCGATGGTATATCTCCTAAGAATAACCCACAGTAACCATTTTTATCTTTTACATAGGTATTACAAAGAAAATATGTGTTATTTACCAAGCTATTCAAACAATACAGTATGATTCCTTATTCAAGAGAATACATTAGATACGTTGTGCATTTCATGTAGATCAAAATTACCCTTTACAGCATACCATTTAAATGAATATCTTAAGATATCAGAGATTTAAAAAGCGGGGGCAGAGCGGCTGGCGAGGTGGTACGAAGTTCGCCGAGTCAGCTAGTACTAAATTATTATAAAGAGGTAAAATTTGTGAGTTAGTATGTAGGAGAAAATCATCGGAACTACTGCAGTGCGATTCTGTAACCATCTCACCGTGAAAACTTAGGTGAAGTGAGCGTGGAGTGAGCTGTCAATAGTGTCAATTCCTACAAACTCACATCACCTAAGTTTTCACGGTGAGATTTTTACAGAATCGACCAGCTGATCCGATTTCGAAAATTATTTCACAGATTGGAAGCTACAGTTTTTTCCAAGACTATATTTTATGTTAAAACAAAAAAAAAAAACACAGGGACGAAGTCGCGGGTAGAAGCTTGTTGTTATGCTAGTTATTGTTAGTTAGTTTACACCCTAGGGTATATAATATTAAAGTTTTTTCCTTATTCTTCCACAAAGGCGATTACCCTATTTACTTGGGATCGGCTTCTAAAGTAACCAGATGCGACTGATGTATCGACTGTCTTGTGATACATAGGATCCAACAACTCAATTACAGGAGAATGAGTTTAGGTCAGTTTCAGATATCCCTCCCTTTCTGAATACCTCATCGATATTAAGACGTAGGGTCTTGGTGCTATCCTCAAAAATTTTACCTATTTTTTTTTTTTAATTAAGAATTTCTCAGTCCGGAGTCTGCCTGCCTTTTCCCAACTGTGTTGGTGTCGTCTTCCAGTTAGCTTTTGTGCCATATTATCACCCCTTGTAACATCTGGCGGAATGTTGGTGTACATACGCCAGCACATCAAGCTACCACAATCTGTCAAATTTCTTTAATAGAATTTCAACTTTATCACTAAAACATAAGCTCCAAAGTTGATTGGGAAAATTTGACAGTTTCGGATAGCTTGATGTGCTGGCGTCTGTACATAATCACCCTGTAATGTTCCCACTGCTGGGACACAGGCCTCCTCTTAGTGAAGAGAACTAATATTTTAACTATATCTATGGTTTTTATACGATCATATGAGAATTATGAGTTTTGCACTTTTAGATTTGCCAATTTTTTAAATTTAGGTTCTCCAACTAAACAACTATGATAAATGATTTATTTTCTGTAAGTAGGTTTGTACAGACGCCAGCACATCAAGCTACTACAAGCTGTCAAACTTCTTTAATAGATTTACAACTTTATCGCTAAAGCATAAGGTTCAAAGTTGATTGGGAGAATTTGACAGTTTCGGGTAGCTTGATGTGGTGGCGTCTATACAAACACTTTTACACGTCAATCATATTTTTTAAATTAGATGAGGTCGGCGTTTTCCGACTATTCTGAGAAGAAAGGCCGAAACAAACTCAGAGGTCACAGTCTCTTTTAAAGTCCAGACAAAATCTTGGTCAGATCATGTAATGTCAAATTCAGATATTTAGTAACTGTACTCCTTCACTTACAGGAAAACCATAGCATTAATAATATTCACAGTGAGATGAATCGATACATTACATTAACAGTACATTAGCATATTAGCACTGAAATTAATATTCCATGAACACGCGACGAATTCATCTCCAGTTTTAGGTGAACTTGCTTTTATAGGCTTTTCATATAATGAGAAGTCAGCTTATGCTAGCAATGAAGATTGATATTATGTTGACGTACGTACGATTAGCGACAATATTAGATTAATACTGCTAATTAACCGCATAATCTAAATTGACACAGATCTTGGCGATAAGCGGATGTGTGGCCGTTAAACTCAAACTCAAAGCATTTATTTCAATTAAACCATTAACAGGCACTTTTGAATTGTTAAGAAGTCGGTCAGTCAGAAAATATGAAGTTAGTTGCACATTTCAAAGCGTAGGTACCTATGGAGAAGAAAGGGCAAGAAACTCCATGGATACTCTTTTTAAATTATATTTTACAAAAATATTAGTTACATTGTTACTTTTGAATGTATAATTATATAATGTGAGAACGATGTAAAAAATAAAAAAGGCGTACGCGTTAAAAGCGGTTTTGGGTTCCATCTCAATGGGTCTCTTGAACGCAAAGAATGTCGCAGTGAGTATTGCGGAAATCGAATCCATTTAGATTTCTATCGACACACTAAGAAGAAGAAGAATTGACACAAAAGTATTATGGATTATATTTATAATAATATTAATAAACATTTATTTCAGAATGACTTCCATATTTGTTACTAAAATTACCATGTCACGTACTGAGATCGGTCTGCTGTACGTTTATAACCGACAGGACTATTGTCCTCAATAAATCTGATACCTATAGTGGTGATAAGTAGATCGATTAGCGTGCCGCACAGTGATTGTAGATGTTACCATTCCACATGACGAGAACTTCGTAAATGCTGAGAAAAAGGAGCAAATTAAATATCTTGACTTAGCACACGAGGTTGTTCACATGTGGAATGTGAGCTCGGCTGTCATTATGCCGATTGTCGTATCAGCCAATGGCCTGATGGCCAAAAGCTTCGATCAACATCTCTCGAGGCTCTCGTTAGGCAGTTGGATCTATTGCCTGATTCAGAAGGCATTACTCCTCGAAACGGCTCGCATCGTGAGGAGGTTCCTATCTCAGTTAACATTATTCGTCAGTAGACTAGCTTAGAGACCGTTCGTTCAAGTGAGATTGAAATAGGTGCCCTAAGTGGAATACCTACATATTATGTTGATGAGTGAAGATGACTTGTACAACAAAACACTGAATACGTGAGGCTGAACATGTTTAAAACATCAATCTGTCTCTCTCTGTCATCTTCAAACAACTGGCAGAAACGAAACGATGTCTAATAAAGAGTATTCTATTCTATTCTATTCTATTCTATTCTATTCTATTCTATTCTATTCTAAATACGTTAAGAGCTATATAAATATACAGGACACATTAAATTAGCTAACGGAACTCTGCAGACACGATAGGTATCATTATCTAAACACGATAAAAATATATATATTTTTTTTAATAAGTTCCATAGTAAAGCGCAATACGTCATATTATCATCTGCTTAGCCTTTTCTCAACTAAGTTGGGGTTGGTTTCCAGTCTAACCGGATGCAGCTGAATACCAATATTTTACACGGAGCGACTGCCTATCTGACCTCCACAACCCAGTTACTGGTTAATACGATACCCCTTGGTAAGACTGGTTGTCAGACTTTCGGGCTTCTGACTACCCGTAACGACTGCCAAAGATCCACGAATGACAGCCGGGACCAACGACTTAACGTGCTTTCTGAGGCACGGAGGGGTCACGGTATGTAAAGATGGTCACCCATCCACAGACCAACCGCAGCAAGCGTAGCTTAACCTGATCGATCGACCAACGCGGTTAAAATATATGGAACAGATATGTTTTGTTTTAATAACCGATGAGAATTTCAACGCAGAGGGGTTCAAAATCATGTACCTACGTACTCCATGTTGACAGGTTGCGCGTCCCTTCCACCAAAATATCAGAATGATTGTATGTATATTAGTATGGTTTTTATTGTAAAATGAAAGTTTTTAGAGGTATCTTCATGATTTTTTTTCTATCGTATAAAATTAGTTGTATTATGTTTTTAACACTATTTATCTAGCATATATCCTGAAAAATATCATATATTTTTCTGATTTTATTTACTGTAGTCGATCATATACTTTTATTGTTCCTAAAACTTGCGTTTTTTGCGTTTAGGCATTTCATAATTATAAAAGCAACTAAGTGTACTGGTACATTTCTGCCAAACTCTGCAGGGATTACAGGCGAGAAGTTTTGTTATATAATACATAATATGCTAGAGCTATATGTTATACTAGCAGCACCCCGCAGTTTTACCCACATAAGTTTCGATACCGTAAGAATATTGTGGTCAAAAGTATACTATGCGTTAATGCGGGTTATAAACTATCCGTGTTCCAAATTTCATCCAAATCCATTCAGCCGTTTATGCTTGAAGAAGTTACAAACATACAAATACACTCACAAACTTTCACCTTTAGTGTGATAGCTACTGCAGTTAATATTCCTTTAATTTTGCTTCCCTTCCGATTTTAAATTTAAATGTTAACCGCAGTAATTAAGATATAATAAACTGAAGTGCTAACCCCTCTCTTTGTAGCTAACTGTGCGGGTTAATACCCTGTCATTTTGAGTCAACCTCCCGTTATAATGAGCTTCATAATTTGATTCCTTGCACGTCATGTTTCATAACACAATGTTGTACTCGTGATGGGGGTTCAATAGGATCTTATTAACGGTTAATGAACTTACGCGTTTATTCCCATTGGGCAAGGTTGAAATTCGTGATATTATAGAATGCCACCCACGTGCTACGATTTTTAGATATTCCTTTTGGGTCGTTCACGTTCTCTTACACAACCGCCCCCGTCAATCTCACCTGTCGATTGAGAGTAGATAGCTAAAAATATGCTTTATACAGCTCTTATTATACGTCTCACAAAAACCGGCCGTATCGCAGATAGCTATATCTACCTTAAAACTTTACTAGCGATTTTGCTCGCAACTTCATCTGCGTGTCTTTTGTATTTCATCGTATAAATTACTACGAATATTATTAGGCATTCAGGATGAAAGGAGGGATTCTGTAAATCCCTCCTAGGATATAGACGATTTATATAATTATATAATATATAAAGTATCTCTGTAAGATACTTTCACATTTATAATATTATTATTTTAGGTATTTTAAAAGCTATGAATTCTGACAACCTACAAAATTTGACCGTTTCGAAACTTCATTTTTCGTTATAAAAACTGGACGATATTCTTAAAATTCGGGGCGCGTTTTGTGTTTTTAATTTGAATAATCTTATTTTCAAGAAAAATTATTAAAGAAACAAAACATGTTTCAGTTTAGAATAGTTTATTTAGACAGCACATCAAGCTACTACAATCTGTCAAAGATTTTCAACTTTATCGCTAAAGCTTATGGTTTAAAGTTGATTGGGAAAATTTTACAGATTCGGGTAGCTTGATGTGATGGCGTCTGTACCTACAGGTATTATGAGGTGGATTCCTTTCATAAAGATTCGTCTGTACAAAAAAGGTAGATTTTCTTTGAAGTATCTAGTTTTATCTAAGATCGATAAGACAGATATTGTTGCTGCTTTTGTAAATAAATTCCTGACGGTTTCTTGAACAATGAAGAACGAAATAAAGTATTGTTTTGTTACCATTTTATTTTTCTCTTTAATAACGTAGTTGTACAGAGGACGCCAGCACATCAAGCTACTAAAATCTGGCCGTACGGCATTTCATACAAGCTTTCAAGCCCTTGTTTTCCGAAATGAACGAACCGATTATAATGAAACTCCATACAAAGGTCTAAAAAGTTACTTAAGAACATTTTAGAAAAATAGTGTTACAGCCAAGTTAGGCCGATTTTATATTTTCCATAGAAACGGAGATTTCCAGTTATCTTTTTTTGTATAAGACATTTCGAATGTTCTTCGCAAACTTTTTAGACCTTTTGATCGTGCTTATACGAATGAAGTTTCATTAAAATCTGTTCATTCATTTCGAAAAACAAGGGCTTGAAAGTTTGTCTGAAATGCCGTACGGCGTAAACGCTCTTAATTGATTTTCACAACCAGTCTTATCAAGGGGTAACGTATTACGATGCGAAAAACGACGCGCCTCCTTGATATGCGCCGGGTGCGGGCCAGCCCCAAAATTATATTGCGGTGTATCCCGAGCACACTGGACTATTTGTATATGAATCGCTACTGCAAAGTTTCCAAATCGGTGTTGAGCTTGTAGCAGTGATTTGCATGAACAATATTGCAGTGTTAGGTTAAATAAGTAGGTTAAATTTATTAACGTATTTATTAAGAAATATTGTTACTATAATGAGTCCGTTGGTACTTGTAATCCATACTAATATTATAAATTCGAAAGTAACTCTGTGTCTGTCTGTATGTTACATTTTCACGCCTAAACCACTGAACGAATTTCGATAAAATTTGACAGAGAGATAGATTGCATCCCGGGGACATAGGATAGTTTTTATCCCTATATTCTCACGGAATCGACACATAGGTAGGAGAAACCGCGGGGCTCTGCTAGTTGCTCTGGGTTGTGGAGGTCAGATAGGCCGTCGTTCCATGTATATTTAGCTGCATCCGGTTAGACTGGAAGCCGACCCCTACATAGTTGGGAAATGGCTAGGCAGATGAGTAAGTATGCAAAGTGATTAACATTACGAGACTCAGAACATTATTCATTGTTCATTTTTCGCAAACCATATCTACCAAAGGCTTTCATTTTATTCCCTTATTTTGAAAAGTCTTTCTTTTGTTTCGGAAAATAATTCAGAGATTTACATAGCCTGTCTTTACTAACAAAGGTACCTTAAGGATTTGTCATTCAAACTGACGTGAATTCGTATTTGGAATTCTTGAAAGTGAGCAAGTAATCCAATGACAATGAAAACAAGTAAAGAGACTTTTTAAACTTTTAACGATGCCGACAAATCCTCTTTGGTAGAGTTTGGCCGAAAATGAAAACCGAATTCGGTTTGTTGTTTGTAATGTTTACGTTCACAAATCTGATTTGGTAAAGCGATTTTTCTGCATTTTCTTAGTAATTGTGCTTTTAGGTTGTTGCAACTGTGGATTTTCTCTGAATACATAAATTGTGGTCAGCGGGATTGTCCGAAAGGGTTACCGCTGGCCCGGAACATAAAGGGCTAAGGAAAGGGACACGGTTGGGTTTTAGTCATTAAAATTCTGACACTACTTTCCGCTCCACCCAAAGCGGGAGAGGGTCATAACATAAATTGTAAGTATCTATATTGACAAAAGCGTTTTATTATTTTCCTGCCGAGGACGAAAATAATAAAAATCAATCGCCCGACAACGGCCGAAAATGGACAGTTTGGTCGGAAATTGCCGAAAACGCAATTCCGTCAGACGAGCTTCTCTATGGTAGAATTCATTCAATATATTAGTTACGTTCATAGATAAATAAATTACGTAAAAATGTTACTTTCGTCAGGCCGTTGTACTCGTAGATATAATTCTGAGAATTTACAAATGTTTTAGACATCGATGCGGTATACCATTTATTTTGGTACTAGCTGCGCCCCGCGGTTTCACCTGCGTAAATATCGATCCCGCGGGAATATCGGGATAAAAAGTAGTCTATATGTTAATCCAGGGTGTCAGCTACATCCATACAAAATTTTATCAAAATTGGTCCAGCCGTTTGAGCGTGAAGAAGTAACAAACATAAACACACACACACTCAAACTTTCGCCTTTATAATATTAGTGTGATTTTGGCGTCGTTTGTCCCGTCAGATAGTTTGGGCGTTTCTTGACGATTTTTAAAAAATACCTAAAGGCACAACACTGATACACTGAATGATGCTTTCTTACAGATCATTCCTGACGAACAACTATCACAAAAATAATGGGATTTCTCATTAAGAGTCACCTAACCATACATATTTAAGGCTCCTTCAAACAGGCGCGACACGCGATAAAATCGCGCGCGACACTAAGGCACCGCAAGTCGCGCAACGACGGTGCCTTTGTGTCCGCGCGATTCGCGTCGCGCGTCGCGCCTGTTGGCAGGTGCTTTTATTTTTATTCTAACCAATGATGACAGAATATGCCTAATCTTTATGTTTTTCTGTGTAAGTTTTACGAACTATCATAATGTATAATAGTATAACAAAATGTATAAAAGGAGGCATAAATAAAAAAACCGGCCAAGTGAGAGCCGGACTCGCACACGAAGGGTTCCGTACCACAAGGCATAAAACGCCGAAAAAAAAAGTTTCTTTTATACTCTTTTAAATTTTAACTTTATTTTATTTGTTGTAGAGGCAACAGAAATACATCATCTGTAAAAATTTCAACTGTCTAGCTATCACGTTTCATGAGATATACAGCCTGGTGACAGACAGATACACGGACAGTGGAGTCTTAGTAATAGGATCCCGTTTTTACCCTTTAGCTACGGAACCCTAAAAATATCAATCGTTGGGAATAGAACAAGACGTTTGTAAAGGCTCCTTCAAACAGGCGCGACACGCGATACAAAGGCGCCGCAATCGCGCGACGAGCGGTGCCTTTTGTCGCGCGCGATTCGCGTCGCGCGTCGCGCCTGTTTGCAAGAGCCTTAAAGCAGTCATCGAACTACTAATCTATCGCTTTGTTGAAGGTTGACTAAAATACCCGTTCTTATGATACGTCATGATTGATTGCAGCTCTTTAAGAGGGCGCCGACCCAACGCCGACCGCGCAGTGGCGCCCTCATCGTTTGTTTGGTTATTTTTTTATTTTAGAATGAAAATGCAGTAAATAAGCACGTTAAGTTGTGCTCCACAAGATTATACGTTAATATTATTATAAACGGTAGTTTTATATTGCTTAGATTTATTATAATCACTAAAACAGATAATAGTGGGGCCACTATTTTCGAATCCAGACAGGCGCTTTACTTCGTGTAAATTATTTTATCACTACAGCTCTCAAAACGGTGAAGGAAAACATCGTGAGGAAACCGGCATGTCCTAGAACCAACAATTCGAAGACATGTGACATAGTACCAACCCGCACTGGGCCCGCGTGGTAGATTATAGCCCACTCCCTCTCAAAGAGAGAAAGCCTGTACCCTAGCAGTGGGAACATTATAGACTGATTATGATGACTCATTTAAAAAGTTAAATCTGTAATTATCTCCTAAATTTGTTCTCTATTCAGCCCAGTGGAATGGAATTACTCGACTTTTGTCATACACTGGTATATTGTGGTCTCTCTCATCTCATCACATCATTATATAAACAAAAAAAACAGTGGCACTCCGGGAGCGCCGACAGAAGTGAAAACAAAACACAAACAGAATATGTACTTTGCCATCACTCACTGACATATCGGATTTAAAATCGAGTAGGTACATCCTGAGGACAGCCGAACACATCCGAATGTAGCGCGGTGTTGGTAACAGTGGCGCGAGTTCAATGGTTTTTTCCCAACTCAAAAAATGCCCAACGAACCTACAGAAGTTTCCACTTCAAAACTTTTTTTTCAAAACTTTTTTCAAAACTTTTACTGTAACAGCACTTTTCGGGATCAAAGGTACTCTATGTCCGTTTCTGTACACCTGACAACGTATATGCAAAATTTCAGGATGACCGGTTCAGTGGTTTAGGCGTGAAAAGGTGACAAACAAACTTACTTTCGCATTTATAATATTAAAAGTTGGGAAGTTACGTCGAGCCCAGAAAACTTTAGAGAAGGGTCTGCCTTTGTCTCTTGTCATATGAGATTATGATGTTGACAACATAAAATTCAAATATACCTAATATTCTTATTGCCGCTAAGTGAAACCTACAAAAAAAATAAAACATGTTGAGTTAAAGACCTCTAATGACAAAGTGTGTTCTCTACTTGAAATCGAATGACGTGAGATCGAATAACACTTTCTCGAAAACATTAACTCGATAGTAAATGCGCATCGCATTTATAACTTAGGATGTCTATGCAAAATTTGAACAAAATCTATCACATCGTTTTTGCGTGATTCTGGAACATACATTCAGACAAACAGATGAACAGGAAAATTTTTGAAGATTATCATTATTTTCGGCATTACAATCGTTTCTCGCAAAAATTACTTAAAAAAAAAATCTTTTTTACCAGTTTAAAATTTTAATCAAAAGTAAATACAAACTATTTAAACTAGAAACTAAATTAAATGACTAACGA
Source organism: Luperina testacea (assembly GCA_927399505.1). Classification (NCBI taxonomy): domain Eukaryota; kingdom Metazoa; phylum Arthropoda; class Insecta; order Lepidoptera; family Noctuidae; genus Luperina; species Luperina testacea. The sequence goes on along the minus strand of OV656777.1, from coordinate 3,613,305 downwards.
ACTTACTATACAAATAAATACAAAAACAAAGGACACTCAGGCGTTGAAGTACCTACTCGTCGTATCGCTGTCATCCGGAAACGTGCCCAGAAGACTGGCAGCATTGAATGGCAATGCTAATTCTTTAGCCAAAGAACGAAAAATATAATTATTAGTGTCCGACCGAAACAGGTTTTTCAGCCGAAACCGAAACCGAAACCGAACTTTCGGCCTTGCTCTTAGTTTCGGCCGAAACCGAAACCGAAACCGAAACTTACTTAAACATATTTAAAATTTCTATAGTATATAGAAATCTGGTGTGTTTTTTTACACATTTATTTGAATATACAATGTACATATATTATACATACAGACAGTTGAATACTTACCTATAATCATTTACGAGGTCGGTCCCATAATAGTTCTACGCGACATGTCACTACATGTTGTGTTGCATTAAATAGTACGTTTATCGTGCACATAATATAAGAAACACGCATCGACATGAAATGCTTAGTCTTAGTTTAGCAGGCATTAGCATAACGAGAGTCGCGTATTTTTTCAAAATGTCGAAAACTGAGTATCGAAGTGTCATAAAGTTTTTGTTTAAAGAAGGTTTATAGTTTTATACCCTGCCCAAATAAAAGAACGATTGGATGACGTGTATAAGGAGTCTGCCCCCTCCTATAGCACTGTGAAAATTTAGGTGAAAGAGTTTCGCCTCGGGAGAGAAACCGTCGAAGACATTTGCCACGACGGACGGTCGACCTGTGGAAGTGCTCACCCCCGATACGATTGCTCTTATCGAAGAGGAGGTTCTGAGTGACCGCCGTTTGAAGATTAGAGAAATTGCAGCTAGGCTTGGGCTCTCTAAAAGTACGTCATCGTGCGATCCATGAACATCTTCACATGAAAAAAGTGAGTGCAAGATGGGTACCGAAACTTCTTTCAGCGGTACAGAGACAGCAAAAGGTGCGCTGCGCTTCGGAGTTTTTGGATCTTTGTGGCGAAAATTCAAAGACTGTGATCGAGCGGCTAGTGACTGGTGATGAAACTATGATCTTGTATTATGACCCACAAAGCAAGGGCAAATCAATGGGATGGGCGTTATAAGGGTGAAAAGCCCCCTAGAAAGGCATAGGTGCAACAATCGGCTAAAAAACTGATGTGCACAATCTTTTGGGATTTTAAAGGCATTTTGATGGTGGATTTTAAAGAACGTAATACAGTCGTGAACGGCTAATATGATGCTTCTTTAATATATAAATTACGAGACAAGATAAAGGAAAAACGAAGAGGCAAGTTGTCTAAAGGTGTCCTGTTGCTCCATGACAACGCCCCTGTTCATACCGCTGGTGTTTCGAAGGATGCAGTTCGTCAATGCGGGTTCACAGAAACGTTGAACATCCACCTCACAGTCCAGACATGGCCCCGTCCGACTATTATTTATTTCCAAATTTAAAGCGAGACTTAAGAGGAAGAAAATTTTCTAGCGATGAAGAATTGCAGGCGGCAAAAATTGTGATTATTTTTATAAAGGTTTAGAGATGTTGATTCCCAGATGTCAGAAGTGTGTTAGTAGTATTCATGGTGATTATATTGAAAAATAAAATTGGTTTCGTTTCATTTCCTTCATTAGTTCATAGTTAGGCTAATTTATTATGGGACCGCCCTCGTATGTGCAAAACACAACCTCAACTCCATGCGATTAACGATGGACGGCGGCGAACTGGGCCGGCAACGCGACGAGCGAGCACGAGCTAGCCGCGAAGTTCGCCGAACGATGGACGATAATTCATGAACACTCGAGTTTCGGCGCGGCCGAAAGTTTCGGCCATTTTCTGGCCGAAACCGAAACTAAGGCCGAAACTAGATTATTTGGCCGAAACTGGCCGAAACCGAAACCGAAACCGAACTTTCGGTCGGTCACTAATAATTATATTCAATGTGCAGCTTTGAGTTCGCTACGATTTTATTATATGTATAGATTATAATTTAGGTAATAAATTCAACATAGAATTTCGCTATTTATATATATATAGTTCGTATGCTTTGATTATATAAATGTCGTATGTTGAATATCAAAATTATGTTTATGTTCACTAGACCTTGAGCCTGCGGAGTAATGTTCCCGCAACTGTCTCAGAGAAAAGGCTCCAGTTACAGTAGTGGAAATATTACCCCGTGATAGCCACGAGCTACACACCCAAGTGACAAGCTTTATGCGACAGTTACTACGTAGAAAACAAATGGAAGACGTTTTTTAGAGCATGCCACGAGTCACCGCGAAGCGATTTGCAAAGTGATAAAAAAGGTAAAAGGACGCGCGCGTGATAAAGTATAATCTATCTTTAAGTATATATATCTCTATATAATATATTACCCAAATATAAGGCTTTGAATATCAGAATGGTAACTAGTTATTTAATATTATGTCTAATACCTATAAATATGGTATGTAGGGAAAGGATTTTATAAAATAAAGCATAGAAAGACAAGACCAGACTTTAATTTCAATTTAGGCTTGTCAGTAATTAATCTGAAAGCTAGTCGTCAGTTCCAAATCTAGGTCATCATGGAGAAGAAGGACAAGAAACTCCATGAAAACAGTATTAAAGTATTCTATCAACAAATTTCTTATACCTACTGCCATAAATTATCGTTATTTTGAAAACAATTCATTCTTTCTCTTGGACCATTATCCAAGAGAATTTGGAATAATAGCAACATAATAACTATAGGAATATTCCTAGATATTCCATTACATATTTCAAAGATTAGCAATATTGACCATATTATAACATATACAGAACACCATAGTTATCAGCAATAATCAAGATAATAATATCAATTAACTTACGTGACATCTGGCCGATCTATTCCACATAATAACGTCACTAGTACTAATCAACTGAACATCTGTAAGCCGGAGCTCCGTTCTGGTCGATGTCTTGAACAAGAATCAGGACTGCCATTTTTTTTTAAAGCTATGGCTTCTCGTAGTTGACCTTGAGAGGTCGTGACTACTTAACCGGACTATCCTGTGGTTGCCTTGAGTACACTCAAAGCCTCCAGCCAGGGGCTATTAACTAGTATACTAAGCGACTACACGCTAAGGGCACCCCCTGTGGGGTACGAACCTCGGCTTAGGGCGTCGTTGGGGAGAGGGCAGCAAGTTGAGACAGGCTGGATTTTATTATTTAAGAATGATGAGATCGGCTTTTCATATCTGACTACTCTGAGAAGAAAGGCCGAAACAAACTCAGAGATCACAGTCAGGAATTTAAATCTACAGGCTCAGCTGCGGCGCGGGCTGGCACTACATCGAGCAAGGGTCGGGGGGGTCAGCCCTGCCACTCGGAGCTCCCCCTTTTATAGTCGTGAACAAATAACTTTGACGTTTCTATCTACCGTCATTTAAAATATCAACGACATAAAAGGTGGATATCCGTTTGGAATATTTTCTATGTTTCGCTACATTATTCCTCAATATTTTAGCTAGTCTACTTTTACAGATATAATAAAGAATTATTGAATAATGTAAATTAGGTATTACATACTTGTTACAAGTTTTAGGTTATGCAAAACATTACTAATTTATCAAGTTTTGAACAATAAAATGAATACTTATGATAACAATAACAATCCTATAATTAGGATAATCTATTACGCGTGTCTTTTGTAGCAAGTCGCATCGCTCGAGGTCGTGAACGAAGCCTTATAGGCTTCTGTTGTTTCATCAAAATTCCTTTCAGAGCCTTCTTCACTTTCTGTTCACGTTTAACTGCAGTGATCTCTTTCCTTCTTACAGATATACGCTGGACATGGAACAGAACGATGTGATCACCTGTCTCGCTCTGATCTCTCATGTGATGTGCTACGCCAACTCTGCTATCAACCCTCTGATATACAACTTTATGAGTGGTAAGTACTTCTCGAAATTCCCACTTAATTCAGTGTCCACTATTTAGCTCTTCGTCTGATCCGAGGGCCATATAGGGTAGCAGGTTCTATACCTGCCACCCTGTATGGCCCTCGGATCGCCAGCACCTCAAGCTACGTATTACCAGTAGTGACCGACCGAAAGTTCGGTTTCGGTTTCGGTTTCGGCCAGTTTCGGCCAAATAATCTAGTTTCGGCCTTAGTTTCGGTTTCGGCCAGAAAATGGCCGAAACTTTCGGCCGCGCCGAAACTCGAGTGTTCATGAATTATCGTCCATCGTTCGGCGAACTTCGCGGCTAGCTCGTGCTCGCTCGTCGCGTTGCCGGCCCAGTTCGCCGCCGTCCATCGTTAATCGCATGGAGTTGAGGTTGTGTTTTGCACATACGAGGGCGGTCCCATAATAAATTAGCCTAACTATGAACTAATGAAGGAAATGAAACGAAACCAATTTTATTTTTCAATATAATCACCATGAATACTACTAACACACTTCTGACATCTGGGAATCAACATCTCTAAACCTTTATAAAAATAATCACAATTTTTGCCGCCTGCAATTCTTCATCGCTAGAAAATTTTCTTCCTCTTAAGTCTCGCTTTAAATTTGGAAATAAATAATAGTCGGACGGGGCCATGTCTGGACTGTGAGGTGGATGTTCAACGTTTCTGTGAACCCGCATTGACGAACTGCATCCTTCGAAACACCAGCGGTATGAACAGGGGCGTTGTCATGGAGCAACAGGACACCTTTAGACAACTTGCCTCTTCGTTTTTCCTTTATCTTGTCTCGTAATTTATATATTAAAGAAGCATCATATTAGCCGTTCATGACTGTATTACGTTCTTTAAAATCCACCATCAAAATGCCTTTAAAATCCCAAAAGATTGTGCACATCAGTTTTTTAGCCGATTGTTGCACCTATGCCTTTCTAGGGGGCTTTTCACCCTTATAACGCCCATCCCATTGATTTGCCCTTGCTTTGTGGGTCATAATACAAGATCATAGTTTCATCACCAGTCACTAGCCGCTCGATCACAGTCTTTGAATTTTCGCCACAAAGATCCAAAAACTCCGAAGCGCAGCGCACCTTTTGCTGTCTCTGTACCGCTGAAAGAAGTTTCGGTACCCATCTTGCACTCACTTTTTTCATGTGAAGATGTTCATGGATCGCACGATGACGTACTTTTAGAGAGCCCAAGCCTAGCTGCAATTTCTCTAATCTTCAAACGGCGGTCACTCAGAACCTCCTCTTCGATAAGAGCAATCGTATCGGGGGTGAGCACTTCCACAGGTCGACCGTCCGTCGTGGCAAATGTCTTCGACGGTTTCTCTCCCGAGGCGAAACTCTTTCACCTAAATTTTCACAGTGCTATAGGAGGGGGCAGACTCCTTATACACGTCATCCAATCGTTCTTTTATTTGGGCAGGGTATAAAACTATAAACCTCCTTTAAACAAAAACTTTATGACACTTCGATACTCAGTTTTCGACATTTTGAAAAAATACGCGACTCTCGTTATGCTAATGCCTGCTAAACTAAGACTAAGCATTTCATGTCGATGCGTGTTTCTTATATTATGTGCACGATAAACGTACTATTTAATGCAACACAACATGTAGTGACATGTCGCGTAGAACTATTATGGGACCGACCTCGTAAATGATTATAGGTAAGTATTCAACTGTCTGTATGTATAATATATGTACATTGTATATTCAAATAAATGTGTAAAAAAACACACCAGATTTCTATATACTATAGAAATTTTAAATATGTTTAAGTAAGTTTCGGTTTCGGTTTCGGCCGAAACTAAGAGCAAGGCCGAAAGTTCGGTTTCGGTTTCGGTTTCGGCTGAAAAACCTGTTTCGGTCGGACACTAATTACCAGCTATAGTATACAGCTAAGCATTTGCAAAATAGTTGGGCAAACGTCATCTAAAAATATTCCAAATTTCAAGTTGATAGCATTAGTAGTTCTTGAGATATCCAGGTGTGACAGACGGACAGACAGACTGAGTCGCACCATAAGGCGTCCTTTTCTCCATTTTGGTACGGACCCTAAAAACAAAAAAATTAGAAGACCGTTTAGGATGTCAAATCAATTTCTAATGTTCTTTTCACAATTTCCAGGAAAATTCCGTCGTGAATTTCGCCGGGCCTTCTGCTGTTCAACAGCGTCAGATTTAGAAAACTTCACAACCCTAAGCCGCATCACCACATCGAAGAAACGACCCTGTGACCTCATGACCTTCGAAACTAAGGCTCAAGGTCGAAACGTATGCAGTACAACTTTCGTTCACAATAGCTATAAGAATAAGTACATACTAACATAAAGTGGGACTGAAAATAGGTTTTAAAAATTCGGGAATATTTAATTGCATTACAAAAAAACTAATTGATTACCTAATCGTGTCCATTATTCAAATTGATTTCACATCTAACTGTATGAATAGAGTCGGAAATTATAATGCCAATTACTTACAAAATGGCAGAAAAGTGGATTGCATGGTATTGTCGTTGCCAGTAATCAGAATTTTTGATAGAAAATGGTATGCAACCTACTTGCATGTCTTTGCGCATTTTCTCACATAATATTGAAATTTATTCTTTTTTTTCATTTTTGGAGCCGGAAAAACTTTTATGATCGAATTTAGAATATAATCTAGGATATTTTTGTAAGTTTTTGGTAGCACTAAAAATATAATATTTTATGCTTTAAAAAAATATTGGAAATATAAAAAAATATTCTTTGCGATTATTTTTTAAGTGATATTTAGAGAAAAGTGTTTAGACGCTCATTTATTATTTTTGAAGACAAATTAGTATGTTTTTTTCTACAAAGTACAAACCTAAGGATTTGGTGTGCAATTAAATAATACCCGTTGAATATCGGTGATAATTTAGTATTGGAGGAAGAAATGGTATCTAGGTTTGTAGGAAAGTTAGAAATTATTAAAATTTTAAAATAATTATCTTGGTCATGTCATGATGTCGGATTTTGAAATAAGTTTTCTTAATATATCATTTGATTTAGCGTTAGTACCTATGTGTCAGTTGCAGAAGTAAGACGTATTTTTTGGTAAAAAATTGTTTCAATACGCACAAATTCTAAGCATCTCTTTTGTTTGTGAAATGTATTGCATTTTCTGTCAAAATAAACTGTTCAAAAATTTCTCGAATAGCTAAAGAATTGAAAGAAGCTAAGGACCTATTTCAGCCTCCAGATCGACAATATCTGGGTAAATAAAAAAAAAACTGTTTGTTTATGAAATTACGTGCCAGATAATTAATTTATTAGGAGAAAAAAGCTCTATAAATAATATTTTCTCGAATATCAAAGGAACTTAAAGAAACAACGGTAGAAGAAAAAGAACGCTGCGGGGTGATTGCGTAACACACTAAGGCCTGATTTCACCAACATTCAAACCACGATTAGGTATACAGTATGCTAACAGAGGGCGTTCCCGTTAACCCGCAATAGTATAGCATCCATACATGCTAAAAAAAATATTACCATTCGAAAATAAAATGTTTTTATTTTTATTTATATTAAAATATTCACTAAAAATCGTAAATTGATACTCTATTTATTTAATTAATTCTAATTTATTTAATTAAATAAATTCCAACATTGCTGTCCTTCAAGTACGCGTGTACAGAGTGTTTCTTTAACGTATCAATTTACGATTTTTAGTGAATATTTTAATATAAAAAAAAATAAAAACATTTTATTTTCCAATGGTAATATTTTTTTAGCATGTATGGATGCTATACTATTGCGGGTTAACGGGAACGCCCTCTGTTAGTTAACATACTGTATATAATCAGTTGGTTTTTTCCAAATTTCCTAAGGAAATTTTAAATATAGAACTGATTAAATATTTAATCAGTTGATTTAAATGTTGGTGAACATAAGCATTACACTGTAGCAATGGCTTTCATTTTGACAGTTCAACAACATTCATTGCGTTATTTACGTTGTTGAGCGGCCATTTTTTTCGAACATATGAAGCAATGTATCAGTAATATCCTTCAAATGATACAGATCGTAATAGATGTTCTATTATGCAATTAAAATGCTTGATTCACAAAACAAAACAATGGTTAATTTTATAATTTCTATGAAACAATTAATTATTGTATTTATTTTTGGTAGCCATGTTAGATTTGTTGTAAATCGCATTCAAATAATTTAATCTAATTTAAGCTTTAAGGGGGAAGCGCTAAGTTAGCTCGTGAAGTTCAAATTTTCTTACGTTTTTTTCAATTTGCTGGTCAGTATTAAGTTGTACGTCGATCAAAATATGATTCGCGGCCGTAACAAATATGTATTTACAGAATCATAATCATTAGAATCAGTAATACAACTTGTTAGGTTAGTATAATCCCAAAATGTTAAGATTTCATGAAATAGTCATTCTTTGGGATTACTTGGTCTTAGAGAGTTGTGTCGATGACTTTAATGATTATAATTCTGTAAATACATATTTGTTACGGCCGCGAATCATATATTAATCAACGTACAACTTGATACTGACCACCAAAAAACGTAAAAAAAATTGAATTTCGCGGGCTACCCTGGCGCTTTCGCCTTAAACTACAAAACCGTTTTATGAACCTAGTAATTAAATTAAATTATAGAAACTTGCAGTACGGTCTAAAATACTTAATGCAGGCGTTTATAATGTCATTTTATATGAGGTAAGGTCAAGGAAATCAATTGCTAGGCAAATTGACAAACAACTTAAATTGTCTATGTATTGATCACAAATCACAACTCTCATTCTTTGGCAATTGAATGAAATGGCTATAATGACTTATACTCGCATATCACTTGTTCGGCTTCTAATGATGCACACTTTTTTTTAATAAATGAGCCTCTTTTTATTTTTTTCATTAAATGGTCATCTTTTATAAGACATGAGCTTTTTTACAAAAAAAAAAAGCGTTAGGACTTAAAATTATTTTTTGGGTGATCTTTTTTGTCGATTTATAGTGTATTTTTATTTTTAATTATTATTAAATAAATATATTTATGGAACATTGATGATCTTTTCGTTTTGTCTTAGTATGTATGTCACTAGTCATAAATATATAAGTCAAAATTCTCTAGTTTTGTACAAAACGAAATTAACATAATTTGTACAGATGTTTATTATAAAATGTTATTGCCTTTGTGAATTACTTTTTATTGTATTGCAAATTTCGTAATAAATATTGCATTTTAATATTAATTCGATTATTTTATTTTCCTTTCTAAATTAATGGGGGAAACATTTATAAATGATCCTCTAAAAACTTATTGCACTTCTAATGATGAGCACTTTTTTTTAATAAATTATATTTAATATTAAAAAAGAATCAACAGCACAGCAAAAAAATAAACAGGAATAAGCCTCTTTTTATTTTATTCCCCGCAGTAGGAATAATTAGAGGTTCACCAAAAGAGGCGCATTCACACTAATCTAATTATTAGTGTTCGATAATATATTTAGGACAGCAAAATGGGAAATTACTTGAGGTTCGATTAAGTACAGACGCCAGCACCTCAAGCAACCCGAAACTGTCAAATTTTCCCAATCAAATTTGAACCTTAATGCTTTAGCGATAAAGTTGAAAATCTATTAAAGAAATTTGACAGATTGTAGTAAGTTGATGTGCTGGCGTCTGTACAAAACTAAAACTCGTCTCATGTATCTTATGTACAGACGCCAGCACGTGCAGACGCCAGCACAAAAAGAAAGGACACTTAGCCGTCGAAGTACTAATTAATTAATTAAATTAAGTAATTAATTAAGTAAAAATGCTCTATCTATCTAAATATCTCTTGATCTAAATATCTTTTGAAATTAGAAACTAGTATTCGTTAATTTAATTTAGCTAATCAAATTGCAGACATTTCTGGCGACATTAATCTCCTATTTGAAAGACGAAAGTTCAGTTAAGACTGCTGGTGTAGAGCGCCACCTATGAAGAAGTTTTCGTATCAATATAGCGACTCTCCACAAAGTTTTCACCTACATTCTGTTTTCTCAGAGCGAATCATATCGCTGTAAAGCGACGTGCTTCTGTCAGGGAAATTTATAAGTAATTCATTAAAATGTCCACAGATGGCGCTATGTTCAATTATCTTAAGCAACTTAGGATTTTCTCAATGTTTTATGATTTTTCTGGATTCCCCATACTTCCAATTTTCTTTAGTGCCCCCCCTATGTACAGACGCCAGCTCATCAAGCTACTACAATCTGTCAAATTGCTTCAATAGATTTTCAACTCTATCGGTAAAGCTTATGGTTCAAAGTGGATTGGGAAAATTTGAGTTTCGGGTGGCTTGATGTGCTGGCGTCTGTACAGTCAGGTAAATTGATCCAGTACGCTAATTTTCCGTGATTTGAATATACAGACAATTTAAATTGATAGTCAATTTGCTTGGTAATATTCTTGACTCCAATTAAGCAATAGATATTAAGTTAATCCAAGTTAAATCGAAATAATTACAAACTTCTGACTGCATTCTAAGGCTGTCATTAAAGTTGATTTGATTGCGAGAATTTCGGGTTTGCGTGCTCGCAAAAGCGCAGTTTATTTTACGGTTTAAACTTATCCGATGGAATAGTTTTATTCGCTATCTTCCCTTTTTGCTCAGAGTCCTTACTTAAACAAACAAGTATATTTTGTTACGTACTCGCATGCGCGATTGCTCGGCTTGGGTGCTTGGGTTCAATTCCCAGGTCAAGGGAGCGTGCAAGAACCTGCACTTGCACCTCCCTGGCTTCAAAATAAAATGTAGGTGTAAAAACATTCAGAACTAAAAATATCCGAATTTAGGCGTGTATATATACCTACGCGTAAATTCGGATATTTTTAGTTCTATACAGAATAATAGAGAACTCAACCCATTTGAGGCGAGATCCCAAAATTTTCGATTGTATTCTGCAATCTCCCGATTCTAAACTTTTTTTGCATTAGTCAACAAAGTACCGAACTCCTATTTCTTAAAATCTATTTGGCTTAAGTCGACAAAGTGACTCCTTGTGTGTATGGACTAACAATAATCTTATATATACATATCCACTACATCATAGGTGAAGTTCAAAAATAATCGAGCCTGCATCGTTGAGCTGAAGATGCAGGGTCCCTGAAAATATAGTCTCCGGCGCCCATGAGGTCATGCAATGTGTTATTGGGTATTACCATTAGAAATTTCTTAGTAACAATCCAAAAGTTTCGTTTTTAGTTTTCTGAGTTTGGTAGTTGGCAGTGATCCACGTACCTCTGGATGCACCATAAGCCGTTGGTCCTGCACCGGATTTCACCACGGTCGTTTCGAATTGCCATTCCATTGGACTATGAATGATCAACCGCTTGCGAGCCGAGAGAGCGAAGCGAGGCGAGCACTACTTCCGAAGGCCAGGCGGTTAACTAAACGCCTAATTTAACCAGTTGGCTGCGACATAAAATAGACAGAAGTATCTAGTTGCCAAGTTATTATGCTAGGCAGATTATTTTTAGCTAAGTTACAGTAAGCTTCATGGAAATCCTTTATGATAACATGAAATGTTAGGATTTTGACGCGACTTACCAATTTTACCTTTTTTTGTTCATCTATCTTTTAAACCTTCTTTTATATAAATTGTACCGTTCCCTGAAAACGAAAGTAAAGTGGAGTCAGCGATATTTTTATTACCCAAAAACTCAGTCTACACGACATAGTATTTTTTAGCTGAGACCGTAAAAACAGGTTGTTATTTTATATTTATGGAGACTTACCTTCTCTTTACAGTCTGCTAGTATTTGATGAGGGTCGTTGTGTATCTTTTACCGACTTCAAAAAAAAAAGGAGTAGGTTCTCAGTTCGTCGGAATCTTTTTATTTTTATTATCTAATATATGTCGCCCGATTACTCGAAGACGGCTAGACCGATTTCAAAAATTATTTTTTTGTTTCAAAGGGTATACTTTCCAGGTGTTTCCACTGTCATTAGGTCAGGATCTGATGATGGGATCCTGGAGAAATGGAAGGAACTCTTCAAATATTTTTTTTTAATTTCAGTCATCCGTGAAAACTCTGTACCCTTGGACTACCCTTGGATTACCTACTGTACAGTACAATCACATTTCACCAGTTATGTTTAAGGGGCTTACATGACCTAAAGCGCGGTCACTGTCGGACTGCATAGAAAAGAAAGAGAAGCGCTATGACACAACGCTGGTAATTGATTGCAAAATATGAAGCAATTATTTAATTATAAAAAATCTATTGTTTGGACTAAAAAATTAAAACACTAGTGCTTTAGTAAGTTGCTTGTAGAATAATCTGACAAAAAATCAGAATGAATGTAGGTATGTATATTAGTATGTTTTTTTTTCGGACGCAAAATTCGCGCATGGACGTGGAGTCGCGGACACCAAGCCCGTATTACCTATTACCTACCTAGTATGGTTATTATTGTAAGAAGAAAGTTTTTAGAGGTATCTTCATGATTTTTTTCTATCGTATCAAATTAGTTGTATTATGTTTTCAACACACTACTAACTTAGCATATATCCTGAAGAATATCATATATTTTTCTGATTTTGTTTACTGTAGTCGTTTATACTTTTATTGTTTCTACAACTTGCGTTTATTGCGTTTAGGTCCTGTAGCCCCTTAAGTGTTATATCTAAATGAAATGCTTTGCAAGCAGGCAAAAAAAAAGCATGATATGAAGTAAGTTTGTCAGTTTTCTTTCATCTCTATTATTAACTGCCAGTTAGTCGATGCCTATATAGGTGTACTGTACTGTGGTGTATTTAGGTGTAGTATTAGAACAAATAACCTGAAATTCGATCTGTTTTTTTTTCACATTCAAATTCATTTATTTCGTGAACATAGAGTACATACACAAGATCCGAGCTGTGCCCCGCCAAAAGGCATACAAAATATCAAAGGTTCCTTAATAAAAAAATATTCAAAATTAACAAAATTATTTAGTATGTTGTTTATTAATTATATTATTTTTTAATATGAGAACATAATGGATTTAGTTAAAAGGTATTTTAATAAAAATTTGTCATTAATTAAATATCGGTCGACAGAATAATACACCTTGTTATTTAACAATTTGAACAGATTTCTTTTATATTCATTAATGTTAATACTTGAGATAACTTGTCCTGGTAACTTACTATATAGTTTCTGAGCTATTGTTTATACAATAGCTCAGAAACTAAAAAAACACAATTTCATAACAACAGCTTTTATAAGCTGTTGTTATGAAATTGTGTTTTTGTTGCTAACACCTGTAACTTTTTTGAACGCCATTTACTTTCTACAAATCTAGGTAGGTATATAAATTCAAATACAGTTCAAAATACATGTTCTTTTTTGTGTTTGTAAAGAATACTGTATGTCATGTTTACTGCAAATAAACGTATTTTCTAACATTTTCTTTTTTTTTAATAGAATCTAATCTCGCCTCGTCCACGACATCAAATAAACGAAACGATACAGGTACTTATCAAGTTTTCGCTTGAATGACTTCCCTCTATGTCGCATTTCTGAGGATACTCCATAAGCAATGATATTGAAGTGTCATGAATCAAATTATTTCAGAAATACGATCTAAATTTACATTTTGTGATTGGGTTTTTTTTGTTTTCATAGGTTTTTTTATATTCAAACAAGATAATATTTACCTCGGGGAATAGATAACTATGTGCAGTGTCATACATTATTTACCCGACTACGTGACAGCCGGCCGATTCTGTAAAAATCTCACCTTCACGGTGAGATTTTTACAGAATCGACCGGAATTATGTGAAGCGAGTTTTTTTTTTTGCTAGCAATTGACACTATTGACAGCTCACTTCACCTAAGTTTTCACGGTGAGATAGTTACAGAATCGCATTGCTGGACAGGGTTATGTTTTTATGCGAAAGTACTTAAGTAAATTTGTTTGTATCTTTGTATGTAGAATTCATTAAGGCTCCTACATACAGGCGCGACGCGTGACGCGAATCGCGCGCGACACAAAAGCACCGCTCGTTGCGCGACTTGCGGTGCCTTTGTGTCGCGCGCAATTTTATCGCGTGTCGCGCCTGTTAGTAGGAGCCTTAAAACGTAATAATTTTGTTTTCATTTTCTAATCAAAACAAACAACATTTCGTTTTGTTAATGTACCTACTTGTGTTTGCCACAGTGAAAATAAACTCTAATTTAATTGTCTTAGCCAAAACTTTGTTATTGTCGTATTCAAATTTCGTAGTCTTTATAGGTTGGTGAAGGGCGTTCATTAGTTTCTTCGTTTATATTGTAAATATTTAAGGTTAACCAAGAGGGCGGAGGGAGGGAGGGAGGGGGTTGTTCAAGAAATCTTACCGATAACAAGTAGCTTGTTAGTTTGTTAACATTGAAACGTACCTAGTTCAACTTGTTTAAGGCGACTACATAACCCTATGAGGAACAGGGTATAAAGTTCACTCAACCTGTATAGAAAAGGGAGGATCCTCCGTCCAGACGGGTGTAGTGTTTAGCAGGTAATTGTCCGATGATTCATGTCGGGCCGTTGTATCTATGCTAGTTGCGCGGTAAACTCTGCTTGCGAGATGCAGGATTTTGCGTGACGTTAGTGTGACGCGTTGTTCGCATGTGGCGTTGTAGATACCGCTACAACCTAAAGTGCGGTCCTTGTCGGACTGCATAGAAAAGAAAGAGAAGCTCGATGACACAACGCTGGTAATTTATTGCAAAATATGATGCAATTGTCTATTTACATAAAATCTATTATTTGGGCTAAAAATTAAAATACTAGTGTTTTAGTATGTTGCTTGTAGAATAATCTGACTAAAAATCATAATGTTTGTATGTATATTAGTATGGTTTTTATTGTAAAAAGAAAGTTATTAGAGGTATCTTCATGATTTTTTTCTACCGTATCAAATTAGTTATATTATATTTTCAACACACTGTCTATCTAGCATCCTGAAGAATATCATATATTTTTCTGATTTTGTTTACTGTAGTCGATCATATACTTTTATTGTTTCTAAACCTTTTTTTTTTTGTGTTTAGGTCCTGTAAGCCCCTTAATTGGTAGGCAAAATTGACTTTGGAGACAGGAAAAACGAATTGTTTCTTTGTAATCTTGACTTAGTAAAGCTAAAGAGTTTGTTTGCTTGAACGCACTAATCTCTGAAACTATCCATCGGATTAAAAAAATATTTTTGCATTTGATAGCCTAATTTTTGAGGAAGATTATAGATTACTAACAGCGCCCCGTGGCTTAATCCGCATAAGTGTCGACCCCGTGGGAATGTCGGGATAAAAAGTAGCCTATGTCCTTTCCCGGGACTCAAACTATCTCCATCTAAATCGGTTCAGCGGTTTAAGCGTGAAGAGGTAACAGACAGACAGACAGACACACTTTCGCATTTGTAATATTGGTGGGTTTTTCCTTACAATTACATTTTTGTAATTGTAACATTCCTTAAAGGCTCCCACAGACAGGCGCGACGAGACTCTGGTGGAACAATTTCTATGAAAACTTTATGATAATTGTTAAACTTGAATCGCGTCGCACCGTCTCGTCGCGCCTGTCTGCGAGAGCCTTAATAGCGCGGGTAGGCGACGACGCGATGCGACAGTAGGGTCGGTGGAACAACAAATAAGCGGACGAAGTCAGGGGCAGAAGCTAGTATAAAGATAACTCGATATGAAACTACTTCAATATTCGTTTTAAGTGGACCTTTCCAGGTATTAAAAAAAAAACCTCTGCAAATACAACTCGACCAGAAATAAATCATGTCTGACATATTAAGGGGCTTACAGGACCTAAACACAAAAAAAAACACAAGTTTTAGAAACAATAAAGTATATGATCGACTACAGTAAACAAAATCAGAAAACTATAATAATATGATATTCTTCAGGATATGTGCTAGGTAGATAGTGTGTTGAAAATATAATATAACTAATTTGATATGAAAAAAAATCATGAAGATCCCTCTAAAAACTTTCTTTTTACAATAAAAACCATACTAATATACAAACAAACTCAGATTATTCTACAAGCAACATACTAAAATATTAGTACCCATGTTAATTTTTTAGTCCAAACAATAGATTTTTTGTAATTAAATAATTACTTTATATTTTGCAATAAATTATCAGCGTGGTATAATCGCGCTTCTCTTTCTTTTCTATGCAGTCTGACAGTGACCGCGCTTTAGGTCATGTAAGCCCCTTAAATTGTCGAAATTTATTACGTCGCGAACGATGGTAACGCTCAAGTCCTATTCAAATAGTCTTATAAAGATCGTAATTGTGTCAAGATGCCTTTACCATCAATTTTATTGTTTCAGGTTTACTGAAGCAAAACGTTTGGGAAATAATATCTGTTGAAGGACGTAATGTAAACGATTTTGGACCTTATGAAGGCAAACGGGATAAATATTTATGTATCTGTTACGGTAAGTGTGATTAATTGAAAATTATTAATAATTGTCTATCATTATACTGTGGCTGTGATGTGGTCGTGGTACGTATGAACGGGCACTATAATCTGGATATGTGTAGGTCTAAATTATTCAAGTTTTTAATAAGTGGAATATTAGGGGTGCCGAATTGAGGTCTCATGAATAATATTCAGCTACGTTGAACAAAAAAAGGTCCTTATACTCCTGTGTTCATTTTTCAATACAAGACGAAAATTGGAAGAGATGCGGCCCAATTACCGAAAATAGAATTTAGAGTGAATAATGTAATAGATATCGCACCTCCGATAAAATAGGGTTACAACGGAATTTTCAGGTTGTTTTTCAGGCAAATTGAAAAACAGCGTATGCTATTAAAACATATTTTTTGTAAGCATGATTAATTTTGATCACATAATAATAATAGTGTAAGAATAAAGACTGATTAACAAATCCGTGAGTTTGTTTCGCTTTTCTAAAAATCCAGGTTTTTCGAGAACCCTATTTTACCGGAGGTGCGATATATTAATGTCATATTAGAGATAGTTCTGAAGGTTGGTCACGAAAAGTCAAATTATTATTTGTTGAGGATTTAACTAGATAAGACATTTTAAAGGCAAAAAAATTCTCTTTCTATTCATGAATTCTAAATCACACACGTATCGAAACCATTCCTTGCCTCGGAAAGCATGTGAAATCTACAAATGATACCCCTTGGTAAGACTGGATGTCAGACTTTCAGGCATCTGACTACCCGAAACGACTGTCAAAGATCTACGAATCACTAAGGAATATAATTGAAAAGTTGAATTCAGTTTTTCAAAAACATTGATCACTCAAGTAACAGTGATCACGTGCCTATTACGAATAATAAATCGACTATTGAGTAAACTATGCTTATAACTGTAATAGTACAGTTTATTTTGTAAACAATCCCTTTGCTTTCAAAATACCTTATCGAATGTTTTCATGACAAAGTCTTGTTCACACTAGTGTTATTTAAGTCATCTAAGTCACGTTCGTCAAGTTTTGATATTTGAGCTCATTTTTAATATTATAGTATCTTTTTGAAATCACTATTTTTTGGTTGTTCCGTGTCTCTGCAGGGTAAAGGCTGGACTTTTTCTCACTGCCACTTTTATCTTCAGTTAGACTAAACCTGTTGTTTATTTATTAATTTTTAAATATACAATTAACTAGTAATACATACATAATAATAATAATAATAATAATAATAATAAATAAAAATAATACAAGAATAATAATAAATAATAATAATAATAATAATAATAATAATAATAATAATAATAACAATAATAATAATAATAATAATAATAATACATTACTTTAGTTAGACTTCAGAAAATCTTCTTATATTTTTTCATCTGTATAAATTTTTAGATACAATTCACAATTTTTGCGAAATATCTCAAAATTATTCCGTGAACCGCCTTTCCAACATGACTCTTGCAGTTTTTTCCAAATTCCTAAAGAATTGTTTTCTTTTCATTCTTGTCCACGCTGTGATTGCAACCTTACTTACAGTTTTATATCAACGAACCTACAAGCAATCATTAGTCCTTTACACGAGCGTGTACCTATCTAGTTATATACCCAAGTTTACATTGAATTATTGTATCATTGTCAGTCACGGTAACCCTCGGTTCGTTATTGTCTATAGTTCGTCTTTTAACATTGTCATGTAATATTGTGTAATTTAATACAGTTTTCAAAGCTACTAAAGGATTTGATTGGAGAATTCCATGTGTGTATTGAAGATCTCATGCCGATTCTCTAAATTCAAGTTTTTAATGAATAACACATGTTGAAATTGTCTCAAGCTTTCACCAAGTTCTAACCCGTTTATAATTTAATCAATAATGCGACTAAAAAAAGTATTTATTCTGATAGTTGTGTATGAAGGTTTGATAAAAGAAATAGAAACGATGATAACAAAAAATATGTTGTCCAATGAGATTAAGTACAATGAGTTGGATGAACACACTTTGGTTACCGACAGCGATGTATTTCCTTTCGTGGTCGCCATTTTGATGAAGTCCCGGTTTATAAGTGCTGGTGCTTTGATTGATAACAGTTGGGTTTTGACTGAGGCCGACTCTTTTTTTCTGTAAGTTCCACATATTACAATTTATTCAACATTTTATTGTTTAATAACTGTCCTAGTTGGTCCGGAGGAAGGTGATGGCATTCGTGATACGGGTTTTTTTTTTTATTTGAAATGGGTTTGCTCTTGACTCTAGTCCAGGTCAGAGGTGACAGAGACAAAGTCTACGATAGAGTGAGCTTACCCAGAAGAAGCGCCAGCCCAGGGTAATCGTAGTACTAGTGCCAAAGCACTTCTTTGACACCTAAGTGTACTTCATCAGCCTATAGCAGTCCACTGCTGGACATAGGCCTCCCCTAATGAGCGCCATAGCGCCCTGTCTTCAGCTTGACGCATCCAGCATCTGCCTGCAGTCTTTCGCAGATCGTCATCCCACCTGGCCGGAGGGCGTCCTACACTACGTTTGCCGAGTCGCGGTCTCCACTCAAGAACTCGTTTACCCCAGCGGTTGTCGGTTCTTCGCGAGATATGGCCGGCCCACTGCCACTTCAGCTTGCTAATTCTTTGAGCTATGTCGATAACTTTCGTTCTCTGTCGGATGCATTCGTTACGGATCCTATCCTTCAGAGAGACTCCGAGCATAGCTCTTTCCATAGCTCGCTGAGCGACTTTGAACTGGTGGACCAGCCCTCTCGTGAGTGTCCACGTCTCAGCCCCGTAGGTCATGACAGGTAGGACGCACTGATTGAAAACTTTCGTTTTCAAGCACTGCGGTATAGATGACGAGAAGACTCGACGTAGTTTCCCAAACGCTGCCCAGCCTAGCTGGATCCTTCTCTTGGCCTCCCTCTCAAAATTGTTTCTACCTAACTGCAGAATTTGCCCGAGGTAAGTGTATTCGGAAACAATTTCGAGAGGGTGCCCGTGTACGACGACCGGTCCCGGGTCAATGAGGCCATTGATCATGACTTTGGTTTTATCCAAATTCATGCCGAGACCGATGTGTCGCGAGGCTGAAGCTAGGCCGTCCAGCATCTGGGTTAGCTCCTCCAGCGACTCCGCCATCAAGACTATGTCATCAGCGAATCGTAGGTGTGACCCTAAGTGTACATTTGAGACCAAATTTGTTTGTTTTTAAGGAGACGGGGCCCGTGGCTAAATAATAACAGCCGCACAGGTCGATCGATCAGGTTAAGCTACGCTTGCCGTGGTTGGTCTGTGTATGGGTGACCATCTATACATACCCTAAACCCTCCGTGCCTCGGAAAGCACGTTAAGCGGATGGTCCCGGCTGTCATTCGTGGATCTTTAACAGTCGTTATCATTACTATACTAATATTATAGCAGCGCCCCGCGGTTTCACCCGCATAAGTGTCGAACCCGTGGGAATATCGGGATAAATACTATCCTATGTCCTTCCCCGGGATGCAATGTATCTCTCTGCCACATTTTATCGAAATCCGTTCAGTGGTTTAGGCGTGAAAAGGAAACATACAGACAGACAGACGGAGTTACTTTCGAATTTATAATATTAGTATAGTATGGATAATTTCAATGGCACCCGTACCCTTCAAACCAGGCCAGTAACCCTGCTTGACTGCAGAAAGAGGTATGGTTTTCCGAAAGACCTCGAACAATCGAAAATGAAGTGAATTTTTCGAAATGGTGCCACGGTTTTATTATTTAGTTTCCAGATAACAAAATTTAATCGGTCGTTTTTTGGGATCGACTTTGCAACGCCATCATCTTGTTCATTCACTCTTAGTAGGAATTAAAACTGCTTTTTCTTTTTCTAGATTACGAGAAGCATCACGAACACTCCGGATTAGACTCGGCAGCATTAACTACAGAAAAGGAGGGTTATTACTTCCAATCAAATACATTGTAATCCATCCGGAATTCGATGACGAAAATCCAAGTTATGACCTGGCTATGATAAGATTGTCTGAACCTGTCAGGTATACTCCTAGTATTAAGTCTATAAGACTGCAGAGAACCGTGAAAGAGATTGATGCTACCCATTTTATTGTGCCGGCATGGGCTGACCCAGTGGTAAGTTAATTGATATTTTTAATGTTATTTCATGGCAAAAAAGTGGAACGCCGCCTTTATGTAGACATCTGCAATACCATAGGCATCACAGATCGCGATCTCAGGGACAAAGCTAGAAATCTCATGAACCTGTTACAACACCGACAAGCTTTAACTGGAATACAGAAACTTGTCGGCGGAGATACGTATGGTACGATGATGAGCATTTAATCAAATACCCATTGCTACATAGGATGTCCAGGCAGAGGTTTGCCACAATAGCTACGCACTCATTCGTGCGTAACCGATCACAGAAAATGCGGTCGAAGAGACTCTTGAAAAGCCTAAGTAAAAAGTCATAATTCGAGGTTTGGCTATCACCTATTTCCTCCTCCAATATTGGACCAACTTAAAAGATATTTCATAAACTTAATAAGAAGGATATATACTGGCTGGAAGGATATATACGTATATTTGAAAACTATTAATAAAAAAAGAAAAAATGGGGACACATTTTTTCTTTTTTTATTAATAGTTTTCAAATTTGTATACTAGGCCTCTGTTGACAGCGGTTTA
Source organism: Luperina testacea (assembly GCA_927399505.1). Classification (NCBI taxonomy): domain Eukaryota; kingdom Metazoa; phylum Arthropoda; class Insecta; order Lepidoptera; family Noctuidae; genus Luperina; species Luperina testacea. The sequence continues at coordinate 3,592,259 of OV656777.1, read as the reverse complement.
AATCGGAATTTTTTGAGGGTTCTAGTGCTTATAAAAATAATGTATCATCAAAAAGGAAAACATAGGGACATACAAATACATAGTGAATATATTTATTATTCTGTAAAAAAATCATTGCTGTATGGTCATTTAGACGTAGCGTTGGAAGGCCTCCCACAAGGTGGTCCGACGACCTTGTGAAGGTCGCAGGAACCCGTTGGATGCGAGAAGCACAGAACTGGTCGAAGTAGAGGTACTTAGGGGAGGCCTATGTCCAGCAGTGGACGTCTTTCGGCTGAAAGATGATGGTCATTAACCTGAAAGAAAACAGGCGAGAGCGTTTCTATGGAGAAAATACCATCCGCGTTTTCGCTTAAATATCACTGTGACGTTGACAGTGATGCAAAATCCTAGGTAAAATAACTCTAAAAGAACTGTAGCGTAGCCTTGGGTCGCAGAAAACGAACCCGCATATACTTTCATACAAAGAAACTCGAAACTGCGTCTGTAGTTGATCGCCCTCTAATGCTTGTTTCATAAATTGCAGACATTTTCGCAAGAGTCGGAGCAGCTGAAGTCAACAGAACTGATAAAAAGGCGGCGCCTCTTGTCAGTGACACATCTGCATCCAGCGGATGACGAGGATTGTGAAGAAGATCTATTGTCGATAGGCGTTAATAATACTGAGAACATCATGTGTTTGGATACTGGAGTCATGATTGACCCTTGCTCGGTAAGCAGAAAATTGTTAAAATTTTTGGTTACATATACATTAATGTTTTGTTTTTGAAGTGAAAACTTCTTTAGCATCGTTGTGATTTGAAATTTTATGAAACGAAAAAGCGACAGTAAAAAGAGACATGTAAATTCATAAGATTTAAGATTGAAGGTTTCACTTCTACCACGTGTGAATTGCACACATGCGGTTTTTTTTTAATGGGGTTATCAACCACAGTTATTTATTATAATAATTTCTTATATCAGTATAAATAATCTTTTTTTTGTGTTAAATTCAGCAACGTGATGGTATCCATATCTAAAAACAATATAAAATAAAACAACAGTTTTTTTCAACTCATAATTCCAATAACAACAATATCAGCGGTCGTTGACCTTTCTTAAAAAAAAACATCAAATATTTTTATTTCATCGTGTTGTGATATTGATACTCATCGCGTGTGCGGATTTATTATAATAATATATTTATTTCAGATTAAAAATCCATAAAAACAATAATAACAAAAATAATATAATATGTTGTTAGTAAAAAATCTTAACCTAATATTAGTAAAAACACAAAATTGAAGCGACTGACACCTACGTGTGCAGCCGAATCCAGTGAGCCAGCATGAGGCTGTCCCACCTATCACACAACACACTCGGAATGCTGTGGGAGCTAGCTCGCATTCTACCGAGAGTAGAAGCGCACCGTTTCCGTATAATGGCATGAAAACCATCAACCGTGGTCTCGGTGAATATTCCGGAAGCACTACAAAATCGTGGTAGACCCAACAGCATCCTGACTATCATCCTGTTATGCTAACTAATTTAAAATAACCCTGTATGAGGCTCGTGGCTCGCTAACAAAACCAAACGGGCTCTTGATTCGGATTAGACAATGCTAGCCGCTGATGTTCTGTTAGGCAAAAAACGATTGGGAAAAACATTGCTTGTAATAAAATACAATGGAGAGAGAGGAATGCAGACCAATGTATCGTCTATGAAAATATGTGTAATACACAACTATATGATGTAATGATGATTTAATATAGTGATCATTGTCATAAAGAGGTATTATATAATTTACACAGTGCTATTGTGAAAAATTTATATTCGTGTGCTACTGTCACGTATGAAAGCAGTCGTTGTAAGCGAAAAACCCTGGCTGGGTGAAAGAAAGAAGAATAAAGAAAGAAAAATTGTTTATTCTGCACAAATAAAAACGCACATTGCAAAAAAAAAGAACAAGTGGGTGGAACAAGCATGTGAGCGAGGCTCACAGAAATGCCAAATTGGAGGTCAATATAATTATGGTGTGGTACGGTTAACCTTCCACTGGTCCCATTTTTGACGCCATGATGATGGCACGGAAGATCTTTAAGGGAAAGCTTAAGTGGTGCCAAAAACACCAGGATATAATTAAAATGGCTTTATTAGCCAAATCCCATGCTAATTAATAAATGTATTTTCTTTCTTTCTTTCTAATTCAAATTTTAAAGGTTTTTGGAAAGCCACTTAGATTTAATCCGGATACGCAACCAACCATACATTTTTTGGCAGTGCGACCATGGTTGCGCTACCATTGGTATCCTAGAAATAGGGCCCCTAGGTTCGGCTTCAGGTTTTAATAATAGAAAATTCTCCTGACTATATTTTGGCCCCAGCAGAAAATCTCACCGGAGACTAGCCTTCGGCGCGGGAGATATTATAGTGCACAAGTGTGCGCCTAGACACAGGTGCACTCCCTCTTCCCTCACTCTTATAGTCCGATGGGACGGCAATCCGACACGACCGGAACATAACATAACACACAAGAAGATAACATTACGAAACTATACAGTATGTTAACTAACAGAGGGCGTTCCCGTTAACCCGCAATAATATAGCATCCATACATGCTAAAAAAAATATTACCATTCGAAAATAAAATGTTTTTTTTTTTTTTATCAAAATGTTCACTAAAAATCGTAAATTGATACGTTAAGGCGAAAGCGCCAGGGTAGCCCGCGAAATTCAATTTTTTTTAGGTTTTTTGGAATTTGCTGGTCAGTATTAAGTTGTACGTTAATTAATATATGAATCGCGGCCGTAAGAATTATGTGTTTACAGAATTATAATCATTAAAGTCATCAACACAACTCTCTAAGACCAGGTAAGTCCCAAGAGTAACTGTTTCATGAAATCATCATTCTTTGGACTTACGTGGTCTTAGAGAGTTGTGTTGATGACTTTAATGATTATAATTCTGTAAACACATATTTCTTACGGCCGCGATTCATATATTAATCAACGTACAACTTAATGCTGACCAGCAAATTGCAAAAAACGTAAGAATATTTGAATTTCGCGGGCTACCTTAGCGCTTCCCCCTTAAAGAAACACTCTGTACACGCGTACTTGAAGGACAGCAATGTCGGAATTTATTTAATTAAATAAATTAGAATTAATTAAATAAATAGAGTATCAATTTACGATTTTTAGTGAATATTTTAATATAAAAAAAAATAAAAACATTTTATTTTCGAATGGTAATATTTTTTTTAGCATGTATGGGTGCTATACTATTGCGGGTTAACGGGAACGCCCTCTGTTAGTTAACATACTGTATATTGAATAAAAGTTAAATCTAAAATTGTCTTTATATTTTCAGAGAGACGTCGGAGCGCCAGTAGTATTAAACGGTTTATTATGGGGCATTGTATCTTCATGGAGACCAAACACCTGTGAACATAACGCAGGATCCACCTTCGTCATTTTGGTGTCAGCACCTAATATCAGCAGTTGGATACACGCCACACAACATGGCCACAAATGGGAGTCTTCCGTTGAGAAATGAGAATTTTAGAACAATTCGTGGGCACGCACGTGGGCCCGCACGTGAATACGTGGATTTACACTGGGTCAAATTAAATTATTTAGCAAAACTCCGCAGACGTGGTGATATTTAAACATGAAAACACAAAAATATAGTTTTATTTTTTTGGGTCAACGACCGAGAGTGTCAGTACTTGAAATATCAGTTTAAAATACTTTTTTTTTTTTGTGTAAACTTCACAGACTGAGAACCGTCCAAATTGAAATCACATTATAGACCAGCGTCTATAATGTGATTTCAATTCAGAACGTCAACAATTAAAAAAAATGTTCGTAAATCGAATTGCTTTTATTACCTCGCAGGTGTAAAAAGCAGATTATTCTCCTCGAGGATAAAGGTCTCTTCGTTTTGGTCGAGCTTGACTGGTTGCACTCAAGATTCTCATAACTCTGAACTACCTCGCTGCACTCGGGAGCTCTAGACTCCTTCGTTATGCACGAGATTCAATATAGCGTGACATAAGACACTACTTTAGCACCTTAGTGAATAATCTTCTTTTGTTTTTGTCTTTTTGGTATACCTAATATAAATTGTAACATAACGAAAAAATGCACCGTTCCTTTTTACGCGACTAAAGCGAAGCGAAAAGGAGGTTAATGATTTTGATCGGTACTTATGTATGTTCCCACATATATGTATTTTTGTATGTATATTCATCTGTTCCCACGTAACTTCTAGACTACTTATGATGATTGGATAAATGAGGTATCGTTGGAAGCGTTTTTAATACATAATTATTCATAGTCATGTTCAGAGGATAGTCGTGGTCGTATGCCAGCTACCCTAACAAAACAATACATTCTAATAGTGGTGGTACGTTTTAGGGCAAATTTGCATATATGACCACGACACAGCATACATGGTACAACATCACTATGATTCATATTTGAATAAAACATTAAATAATAAAATAAAATCATTTTATTACGGACTTTTTAAAAAATCCATTATCTCCTACTCCTTTTTATTATGCAAAAGAATAAATAAATACAATGAAACCTATAAGTGCATCACCTGAACTTGGTGCCGTATTTCAATACATTTCAAAGAAGTGTCACTTTTGAAATGGTAATAGAATTTTCCTACAAACGTAGATTGAATTCCATGATTGAAAACCTACAGTGAACGAATGAAAGGGATCGGTGAACGAGCGGTTGAACGAATGAAAAACGACAAAGAATGAATGACATGACCATTGACCGGTGCACAGTGGGGAATACTGGGGTGCAGATTAATAAAAAGTCAAACTAAATAAAGGTTAGTCTCTACGACGGCAAAGGTCTATGGGATATTTTTCTTTTAGTGAATTTATATAATTACTAGCTGCGCATCGAGGTTTCAACCGCATACATTTTGATTCCGTGGGAATATCGGGATAAAAAGTAGCTTATATGTTAATCCAGGGTGTCATCTACCTCCATACAAAATTTAATCAAAATTGGTCTAGCCGTTTGAACGTGAAGAAGTAACAAACACAAACACACACACACACACACGAACTTTTGCCTTTATAATATTACTGTGATTAATTAAATAGAGGCCGGACATATCTCGCGTATGTGACATGGCAAATGGGCTAAGAGAACCACCATATAGCATCAAACGGCCCCGGGGGCCAAGACATAGGCGATTATCACACTGCCACGCATCACGCAGCGGTGTGAGGGAAACGGAACCAAATTCCACGCGCGTGAGTGCGTTTTTATTGAATTTTTATGTAAAAAATCACGCGCGTGAGTGCGTTATCTGCGCCCCGCTGCGTGATGCGTGGCAGTGTGATAATCGCCTAAGATGGCGGGACGGAGCTTGACTCCTACCGAAAGCACTGGCCGACTCTAGTAAAAGACAGAATTGTTTGGAAAAGACAATACGGAATATGTAGTTAGACACACCGCTGCGTGTGAACAGATGGCCGATGGGGCCGAAAGGTTCTGGAGTGGCGACCGCGTACCGGAAGACGTAGCTTTGGAAGGCCTCCCACAAGGTGGTCCGACGACCTTGTGAAGGCCGCAGGAACCCGTTGGATGCGAGAAGCACAGAACCGGTCGAAGTTGAGGTGCTTGGGGGAGGCCTATGTCCAGCAGTGGACGTCTTTCGGCTGAAATGATGATGATGATGACAGTGTCTCCCTCGGTTCGAAACCAACGTAAGTCAGAGCTGTTACCACAGTGCCACATCTACACACTGCTATACTGGTCCACCACTGCTCTCTCACAAAAGTGAATATCGAACCAAATGATTAAAAACATTAAAACAGCATTGACCATTTTCTGATTGATTGCGTAAGCATTTAACCTGATACCGAAGTTGACTCAATGGAAGTTCAATACAGATGATTTAATCCAATATTTAGCTTTTTAATACCTGCAAATATTACCTTTTTATAAACTTTCGAATATCTCATTACTTCTTTATTTCTATTTTTTTTTTGTTTTACGGGAAAATTGTGATTTTTGACTGAACTTAAGGGGCTTACAGGACCTAAACACAAAAAACGCACGTTTTAGAAACAATAAAAGTATATGATTTAGGATATATGCTAGGTAGATAGTGTGTTGAAAACATAATACGACCAATTTGATACGATAGAAAAAAATCATGAAGATACCTCTAAAACTTTCTTTTTACAATAAAAACCACACTTATATACATATAATCATTCTGATTTTTTGTCAGATTATTCTACAAGCAACATACTAAAATACTAGTGTTTTAATTTTGTAGTACAAACAATAGATTTTTGTAATTAAATATTTGCTTCATATTTTGCAATAAATACTAGCGTTGTGTCAACACGCTTCTCTTTCTTTTCTATGCAGTCCGACAATGACCGCGCTTTAGGTCATGTAAGCCCCTTGACTCAAATTTTTAGTTTCATTTCACTCTGATTTTAGTCTAGCAAATAAAAATTAGAGTAGTGTGGGACGCCCCCCAGCTAGATGGATCGACAACATCATGAAGGTGGCTGGGATGGACTGGATGCAGAAGGCGAAGGACAAGGTTTTGTGGCGTAGCCTGGGAGAGACCTATGCTTATCTCGTCTTCTCAACGTCCGTGTGTCACAGCAGGGATCCAGCAGAATATCAGCGTCAGGTACAGACGCCAGCACATCGAGCTACCCGAAACTGACAAATTGTCCCAATCAACTTTGAACTTTATAATTTAGCGATAAAGTTGAAAATCTATTAAAGAAATTTGACAGTTTATGGTAGCTTGACGTGCTGGCGTCTGTGCATTTGCCTGACACACGCTGAGCTGGACTCCCATTTGGTGCAACCTTGAGACGCACACCGCGCTGTGTATGTTTCGTTATTAATTTTATTTTAAGTATTCGTCATAGTGTCACTTTTATTTCGATATGTTTTTCATTTTGTTTTCATATCGGCACCTTGTTTTTATATTATAATCATGTGGGTAATTTGGTTATCATCTAATATTTGTACTTTTGTGTGTTGTGGTGTCTTTTGGTGTGCGCCAAATAAATGGTTTATCTACCTATCTATCCATGTATGTCTCCAACTGCAAACTGATTTTATCGGTCCTGTGCAAAGTTGAATAACATAGCAGAATTTTGGTCGTAACCCAGCCTGATCAAATAGTTAAATGCAATATTAAATAAATTGGTGTGATCGTATTACGTTTGCTTAGTAAATCCTTTTTGGTTGTTAAAGGTTAAATAGTGTTTATCAAGAGGGGTGTAAAAACCTTTTAAAGATACGAACCACTAGAGTTGAGTTTTTATGTTATCTTCAGTTCAGTATTTCGGTATTTAAAATAGCAGCACACTAATACACTAGCAGCGCCCCGCGGTTTCACTCGCATAAGTTTCCTGTGGAAATATTGGGATAAAAACTATCCTATGTCCTTTCCCTGGACTCAAACAATCTCTGTACCAAATTTCATCTAAATCGATTCAGCGGCTTAAGCGTGAAGGGATAACAGACAGACAGACAGACACACTTTCGCATTTATAATATTTGTATGGATAACAACACATCTGATAACCACGAAGGGTTTTTTTCAGGGTTTTTTATGGGAAATCATCAAATGACCCCTCCCGCTCTGGGTGGAGCGGAAGGGAGTGTCAGACTCTTACTGACTAAAACCCACCCGTGTTCCTTCCTTAGCCCTCTATGTTCCGGGCCAGCGGTAACCCTTTCGGACAATCCCGCTGACCAACCACAAAGGGTTAGGCAGGGTTGCACACCCACATCCAGTATATCCCATCCCATCCCAGTTATGTTTAGGTCCCATGAAAAAGGGGCTCGTGGCTAAGTAATATTAGCTACACGGATCGATCGATCAGGTTAAGTTACGCTTGCAGTGGTTGGTCCGTAAATGAGTGACCATTTTTACATACCAAAACACCTCCGTGCCACGGCAAGCATATTAAGCCGTGGTTCCCGGCTGTCATTCGTGGATCTTTAAAAGTCTGACAACCAGTCTTACCAAGAGGTATTTTAACGGGGTTGTGGGAGGTCAGATAGGCAGCCGCTCCATGTAAAATATTGGTAATCAGCTGCATACGGTTAGTAAGGAAGCCGACCCCAACATAGTTGGGAAAAGGCGAGGTATGTGATGATTATATGGGGTGTACCAGAAAGATATGATTAAATTTAAGAGTGTGGTACAGACCATCAAACTGTGTAAATTTCTTCAAGGTACCACCATCGTAATCGCGAAAAAAATACCAGCCGTCCTATACATTTCGGTTGAGTAGGTATTGAAGCTTTGTATGGGATAGTTGATAAATTTTTGCGATTACGATTTTGGTCATGTAGATTGCCAGTGGCGGTACCTTCATAGGAGCCGAAAAGCCCGGCTTGCCCTAATAAAATCATAATTCACAACAACAAACATACTTAAACCTATCAATAAATAAATATTTAAAAAAAATACCAGTCAATGAACTCGAACACAAACATTAATAACTGAAAATCAGCCAATCCCTCAGTTGGGCGTTTTTTTATACATTGAAAATCTATGGGCTTGCCCTAATTTTGACCCCTAGGCACGCCACTGGTAGATTCCTGTATTGAAAATCAAACAAACGATTTGCAAAATTGAAATAATTTGATATAATAGGTATCGATCACGTTTAATAAGTTACGTTAACTATGTAAAGAGCCAGCACATCAAGTTACTACAATCTGTCAAATTTCCTTAATAGATTTTCAACTTTATCACTAAAGCTAAAGATTCAAAGTTGATTGGGAAAATTTGTCAGTTTTGGGTAGCTTAATGTGCTGGCATCTGTACCTAATTAAATGCCAAATAGTTGATCTTGACTTTTACTACCAACCCGCACTGGGGCCGCGTGGTGGATTACGGCCCACTCCCTCTCACTGAGAGGGGGAATATGTCCCAGTAGTGGGAATATTACACGCTGATTATGTATAATGTATAAATGCTTATTTTCACCCAGAGAAAGGGTAAGCATTCTGTGTTGAGGTCGCAAAAGGAACAAACCAACGAATTTCATACAAACCGTATTGTAAACATTTTGTTTGTTTTGTGGTGCAGGTAAAACAAATTAGTTTAGTTTGTATCTTCATTTAAATTGTTTAAAGCAATTATTACCTATTATTATTGTTTGAACAATAATAATAGGTAATAATTGGCCCGTATTGTCCCACTGCAGGGTACAGGACTTTCCTTTTTCACTCGACTCGATCATGAGCCAATAATTATGGACCAATCCCTCATAAAGGCATCAAGTGCGTCCCGCCATCTACGCACGGGTCTTCCGTCTTCCATGCCTTTGGACGTTTTCAGGAACCCATGCTTTGGTGGTCATAGCTCAGAATGGCTGCTTTTTGGGTGACGTCTGCGATTTGTATCTTAGAGCGCAGTATCGTGTTCCGTATTCGGTCGGCAAGTCGAACTCCAAGGAAACTACGCTCCATCACTCGCTGGCAAACCACGAACTTTGCTGAACTGTCAAAAGCCAGGTTTGAGCGCCGTATGTGAGGATAGATATTACAGTAAAAATATCAAATAAAACATATGTTGGTAAATAGGTTTGATAGAGATTACGTCAGCATGCACCCCGTTCAAAAGCCAGATAAAAAAGAAGACAGTGATATAGGATACGGCGCGTTGTTTTTGTAAATAATCCTTCTCTCCGGACACCTAACCTATGCTAAACTTGAGTTTTTCTCCATTTTGTGTAGTTTCTAAACGAAGATGGAATAAGTACAACAACACAAAGAAATTGAGGGCTAATTTCTCAATCAACAGATAATTTTTATTTGTGGAATAAAATTGACGTCTGACAGATTTTGGAACGCAAGAACTGTCAAAAGTTCAAAACTATTCCTCGGATAAAATTATCTGGCGTTGGAAAAATCAGCCCTAAGGTAAACAAAAGTGTTTTCTTTTATCTTTATTTCTAAATTCAACGCTATGTTCCAAATGAATAGTCGGAAGTGTGAAATGCGTGCAGCGAGGAGCGGGAGATAAGTGATAGTGCGCGCTGGACAACGTGTAATTGGGGCTGTGGTCCATGTCATAGGAAAGAAAAGACAGAAAAAGTATTTATTGCGATAGGTGGAACTATGCTTGGATTGGCATTCAGTCTAACCGGATGCAGCTGAATGGTGTTCAGCTGCATCCAGTTAAACTGAATGCCAATAGGCTACGACTGCCTATGTGACCTCCACAACCAAGTTACTTTATAACACGACTAGCCGCGCCGTGGTTACATCCGCGTAAGTTTCGAACCCGTAGGAATATCGGGATAACAAGTATCCTATGTGATAATCCAGGAAATGGTCAATCTATGTGTCAATTTTCATCCAAATCTGTTCAACAGTTTACGCGTGATTGAGTAACAAACACCCAAACAGCTTGACAAACTTTCACATTTATAATATAACTAGTATTTGGGCGTTGCGCGAGCTGCAAGCAGCTCGCGGGGTCGTGTTTTTAAGGAGTATTTCTTACCCTTGTAAAAAGTATTTGGGCGTTGCGCGAGCTGCAAGCAGCTCGCGGGGTCGTGTTTTTGAGGAGTATTTCTTACGATGGGGGGAGGGGTGAAGGGGGGAGAGGGGGGAGTTTTGAAAAATGATTTTGACCAACTCTGGGCCCCTTGATATGAATCTGAAAAAAAAAATGTTCCAAGTCTCTTAACTTCCGAGATCTACCTAGAGGGGGGGGAGAAGGGGGGCAAGGGGGGCAACTTTGAAAAATGGATTTTACTTTTCCAAGCCTCCTCTATACGAATCCGTAAAACAACAAAACACGGGACTCTTAGTTTCCGAGATACGATAGGGAGGGGGGAGAGTGGGGTGGAAAAGGGGAGGTTTGGGATTTTTCCCATACTCGTGAGAGTTACTTCTATACGAATCTGTAAAAATATACCCACCTCCCCCTTCACCATCTGGGAGAACAATTATGTCAGTCAGTGAGTCAGTGAGTGGTAATCGAGCTTTATATAGTATAACTAGTATTTGGGCGTTGCGCGAGCTGCAAGCAGCTCGCGGGGTCGTGTTTTTGAGGAGTATTTCTTACCCTTGTAAAAAGTATTTGGGCGTTGCGCGAGCTGCAAGCAGCTCGCGGGGTCGTGTTTTTGAGGAGTATTTCTTACGATGGGGGGAGAGGGGGGAGTTTTGAAAAATGATTTTGACCAACTCTGGGCCCCTTGATATGAATCTGAAAAAAAAAATGTTCAAGTCTCTTAACTTCCGAGATCCGCCTAAAGGGGGGAGAAGGGGGAGAGAATGGGAGGAATTTTGAAAAATGGTTTTTACTTTTCTGAGCCTCCTCTATACGAATCCGTAAAAAAACAAAACCCAGGTTTCTTAATTTCCGAGATACGATGGGGGGAGGGGTGAAGGGGGGGAAAGGGGGGAGTTTTGAAAAATGATTTTGACCAACTCTGGGCCCCTTGATATGAATCTGAAAAAAAAAATGCTCCAAGTCTCTTAACTTCCGAGATCTACCTCTAGAGGGGGGAGAAGGGAGGCAAGGGGGGCAACTTTGAAAAATGGTTTTTACTTTTCCGAGCCTCCTCTATACGAATCCGTAAAAAAACAAAACCCAGGTTTCTTAATTTCCGAGATACGATGGGGGGAGGGGTGAAGGGGGGGAGAGGGGGGAGTTTTGAAAAATGATTTTGACCAACTCTGGGCCCCTTGATATGAATCTGAAAAAAAAAATGTTCCAAGTCTCTTAACTTCCGAGATCTACCTCTAGAGGGGGGGAGAAGGGAGGCAAGGGGGGCAACTTTGAAAAATGGTTTTTACTTTTCCGAGCCTCCTCTATACGAATCCGTATAAAAACAAAACCCAGGTTTCTTAATTTCCGAGATACGATGGGGGGAGGGGTGAAGGGGGGGAGAGGGGCGGAGTTTTGAAAAATGATTTTGACCAACTCTGGGCCCCTTGATATGAATCTGAAAAAAAAAATGTTCCAAGTCTCTCAACTTCCGAGATCTACCTAGAGGGGGGGAGAAGGGGGGCAAGGGGGGCAACTTTGAAAAATGGATTTTACCTTTCCGAGCCTCCTCTATACGAATCCGTAAAACAACAAAACACGGGACTCTTAGTTTCCGAGATACGATAGGGAGGGGGGAGAGTGGGGTGGAAAAGGGGAGGTTTGGGATTTTTCCCATACTCGTGAGAGTTACTTCTATACGAATCTGTAAAAATATACCCACCTCCCCCTTCACCATCTGGGAGAACAATTATGTCAGTCAGTGAGTGAGTGGTAATCGAGCTTTATACACTGTGACTTTTTAGTCGTCTTACAAAAGAGGTCCACTCAATGTATCCGGTATAAAACACCTCTAGGCGCGATTATTATTTTTTTATCATTAATTGAGATAATAGGTACGAAGAAAAATAAATAATACATTAGAAATATGAAACACCCTGTTAAAAATGTTTACGTATCAAACTGTAGAGTATACCTACCCAGCGCACGAGTCGAGCAGATCATTCCATCTCCATTTTCTATGAGACAAAATATCGCAAGCCAATCTAGCATAGTCCACGTGGACTGTCATCCAATCAGATTGTCTAACGCTATCCTTTGACAAGTGCCGGCGCGCGCGACGCCCCGCCCTTTTTACTTAAAAATAGGTGAAGGTCACTCTGACTCAGTTGCGTCCGAACAACGGAAGCGGAAGTGTGCGCGCGCGCTACCCGGTGTCAAGCGTTGTACGCGATCGATTTTAGTGAAACGAAGAGTGAACCTACTTAGTAATGAGTGAAGTGTAGTGTAGTACAATTAAAACAGCAAATAATTGCTGCTTTTGATATTGTGAAACAAGACAGAGTGATTAAAGTAAATTAAAAGACAACATTCAAAAACGTGCTCGTTTGTGCATCGAACAAAGTGGTAGGCAATTTGAACAGTTGCTACAATACAGGTAAAGTCTACTTACCTACTTAATACATGTAAATAAAAAGTGATCAGTTGTAAATACGAAATTAGTAATTAGTGTAAATAATTCAGTTGATTCCCATTCTTTAAATACGCCGGAAACAATTTACATACCACTAATTTCAATAACTATCTTTTTGATTGTTAGGTAGGTATTTATCAGGTTAGAGATAGAAATTCTGGATTTATTTATGTAAGTAGGATGTGCCTAAGGAACATGAGTCAAATTTCTATCTTCAATAGGATCGAACAAAGACAAATTGATCAGTTATTGAAATCGGCCGTATGTGTGTTACCTAAATCGAACGTTTTTTTTTATTAATCTGCACTTACTTGGTACCTACGTAGCTTACATCACTTTGTTTCGGTTTTACGAGTATTACGAACAATGTTTCTGACGGTCCTAAGCCCGCAAAAGTATGAAGGAAGAATTGGAATTAAGTGGCTTTAATTAACAAACTGCTACATACTTACTGAGAACATTAAGATTGCAATAGTAAGAAATCTATTTTGCCCTAGGGTTGAATGAACTGTGTTAAAGATGCCGCGCCGCGCCCCGCGCCGCTCCATTGATACCTACAAGGCTCGTACCGCGCTCGCAACAGGGTGTTTCCAACTACGCCTTGCGTCATAATAATGAATGATATTTTTATTTTTAAATTATTCAAATCTTATAAATACCAATTTTTTTAATTATGAACGTTTACTAGTCATTGGATACATGAACTGGGCTGCCGTTGTAAGACGACTAAAAAGTCACGGTGTATAGTATAATAATAATAGGATAGGATACCCCTTGGTAAGACTGTTTGTCAGACTCAAGAACCACAATCACTAATCTAGTAAGGTAGGTAGGTAGTTCTTGAGGCTACATTTTTTACATACTAAGGAAAGCTTTAAAATTTATTATTAGCCTCAGGAAGGTTGTCGAATTGTCTTTCCCAAGGCAGAAAAAGCATCAATTTTCACAAAGAAGTGAAACTTTGGCCAGTAAGAAGTCCTGGAACTATTGTTTATGCTTTTTCTATAAATCCACTCTTTTACTAGTCAAGTTCTTTTTCACCATTCACCAATTTTTATCATTCATCGCCCCTATCTCATGTTTTCTACCACAACCGCAACCGAAGAATAATAGTAGCTGTTGCTTCTCTGCGCTCAAACACATTAATAAGATATTATCACACAGCAATGTTCCTGTGTAATTGCTTATCTGGTGTTTCTTCTTTTGTTCCCGAGCAATGTATTGCTCAGGCTTTTCTAGATTAGAACAAGCTGTTGTTGAAAGTAAAAACAAAAGAAATCTTGTTTTAAATAAAATTTCTTTGTTTCTTGGGATGCATGTAGAAACCTCCTCGTGTAGCGCAGTTTGCTCCGCCAGTTACTCAACTGAGTCGAGCGCTCCGTGCATCCTGGATAGTCACACCCAACACTTTATTTGATTGGCCAATTCTTCCCTCGCGTTGGTAGGGCTAACGCCCGCCTGGTTTTCGACCACCCTTCCACCGGAGTCTGGCGTCAAGCAGACTGCTGTGTGTTCGTCGATGCGTGGGAGTTCCAGTGCCTTAGGCATCTTCTGGGCACGCTCGTTCTATCATAAACCTCATCCATCGCTTTCCATCAGGCGTGATCTATTTCAAGAGCGTGCCCATTCAGTAATAAAAAAAACAATTGTAGGGATAAGCCATGTGCCCGATGGGATTTCCATCGATAAAAATCATGATCTTCCATACAAACTTTCATCTTCCTGTAACCCTCATTTTTATTAATCCTTCCTTAGCTCACCTTCGTTATGTATGGAACTTTTGTACGAAATGAGGGTTTTATGAAATGACGTTCGCTAGGTGGCAGCACTGACACGTCAGGTCCAGGCAACTGTCAAAGAGCCTATATTTTCTTTAGTCATGACGGAATGATGAACGAATGAATGAATCGAATGATGAACGTCATTTTGTATTCATTGTCGAAATAGAAGACCTCTTGTCAAAGTGGTGACAACTGGTGTCGTAAATTTTCACGAAAACCCCCATTCCAGGCTTTCAGACCCAGCGGTAAAGGCTTATTTCTGAAGTAGGTTTAAATCAAACACTTTGAATGAATGAATGAAATCGAGAATTGATCTAGATTTCTGTTGTCGACTCGTGACATACTAGCTTTACTATCTTATAGTGAGCCCTTTAGGACACCCAATTCAAGTTAGCCACTGCTTTTTTAACGAGACACAACACAAAACTATTACACGTTTGAAGCAAAACATAACTTGGGTACTTGCGAACTGTCCGGAAGTCAGGATTTATTCGCGATTAATGGCAGCCCCCCAAACGACCCAATCTAACCTGAATGCGAGAAGCACAGAACTGGTCGACGTCTTTCTGCTGAAATAATGATGATGATGATAATTGGCAACTTGGTTCGAGTTGGCGCAGGAAAGAGTTACTTTAGGAAAGATTTAGGAGAGGCCTTTGTCAGTATACCCTAAAAAAAAAGAACGTGGTGGCCAAGTGGTGGTTGTCGTAGGTAGTGGGTTCGAACCCAGGCTGGCACTTTACTTCGTGTAATTTATTTCACATTCGCTGCTTAGATCGTGAAGGAAAACATCGTGAGGAAACTGGCATGTCCTAGAACCAAAATCAATCGAAGACAACTGATGTACACCAAACCGCACTGGACCCGCGTGGTGGAGTATGGCCCAGTCCCTCTGACAGAGAGGAGGCCTGTGGCGCAACAGTGGAACGGATGTGGCCCATATTGTTTGCTGGTTATTCGAAATATGGGTGTACCTACAAAATACCTCTGATTAAGCTTTCAGAGTTAAATACCTCGACTAGTTATTTTCCTTAGGTAACCGCAAAAATACATTGACCCGACAATACGCTTAGCACTCGTAAAGTATCTTTTCAAACTAACACCATGTTATGTTCAGCCAATACACTAGAATTCTAGAAACTTTACCATTGCAATCTTTCAACGGAGCATTTTATAGCTTCGATGTATAATCGATCCAGCGACCAATATACTTTTATTGGAATTGCTACGGCTACCCACACTTTTATAAACAGAAACTAGTCGCCAGTTTCAAACAGCACTTTATTGGCAATTTTTTATAGTTATTCTAACTGCACGATAAACAGACTAAAAGTGTACGGTTTCTATTTATAACTCATATTATTATAGACTATTTTCTCAAAATTTTTAGTGCTTTTTGACGAGTCACTTACAAAAGAGAATATATTGTGGACAACCAAACCGATTATAAAAAAGATAAACGTAGTAGGTAAAAATCGGTTGTCTGTAAAGTCGGTTTACGGACGATAGTTTAACGTGACAACGTCATAACAAAACATTAATGAAATTGCCGAACGCGGAGGCCGATTCGGCAGCGTTCGACATCATCTGTCTCTCATCGCTCGTTCCGCGCTCTCGCTTGCACTTCAAGCCGCCATGGCGTACAACGCTACAGCAGAGCAAGGCCGCGAGGTAACGCTACATGAGTCATGTTTTTTTCGTGTGTGCAGCCAGCTTCATCGATTTATTAGACGTTGTCACGTCAAAAATGCTCAGGAAATGTTAATAACCTACACCAACAACCCGGCATTCAAACATATTGGAGCTGTCATCGAAATGAGAATGAATAATGAGTTTCCATATTTGATTTTACAAGCCGCTGGGCTGTGAAAAAATGTGACGGGGGAGTCGATCGGGTGTTATAAAGCCTTGATTGTATCAGTACTGATACTTTATCATTGATGATAGGACTCCCTTTTCCGCACTTAGACTCTCATTCGGTCCGTTGTGCGTGATACTTTATCATTGTCAAAAATGGTTTTATTTTATTGTGTAAGCCGTAGGTTTTTTTTTAAAGTAAAAACTTCTTTAGCGGCGTTGTACACTTTTTTTGTAATCAGTAAAAAATGGTAAACTCGCGTCAGGACACGTGACCTGATCGAAAATTCGTAAGACGGAAGGCCGTAGCCGGTACCGCGCGTGTTTTGTTTATAAGACGATTCAAAAAATACACACGTAATTGTTCAAGTTTTCACTTCTGTCGGCACTCCCGGAGTGCCACTGTTTTTTTTTTTAACGTCTGATGGACGGAACCCTCGGTGCGCGAGTTATTTATTTATTTTATCGTTTATTTATAAGTAATTGTACAGAAAAAAAAGCCATAGGCTTAAACTACTTGTAACAAAACCAACGAAAGACCTCAGACACCAAATTACTAGCTTCTGCCCGCGACTTTGTCTGCGTGAAATTTATTGTTCCCTCGACACACGCCGTCGCGTCGCATCGCCTGCTCGCCTTATTACTTAATTTTTTCTTTAAGTTCTTTCTGACCTTTTTAGACTTTTTCTCGGCTCCTAAGGACCCTTAGGAGTCAAGAAAAATATAAAAAGTAGGCGTGATGTTAAATTAATCTCATCAAAAAGTTTTTTTTTATCCGACTTGTAGGTTCCAAAGATTACGCGTTTAAAAAAACAAACAAACTCTTCAGCGTTTACTTCAGATTTTCCCAACTATGTTGGGGTCGGCTACCAGTCTGCGGATGCAGCTAATGCAGAATACCAGTATTTTACATGGAACGACTGCCTGTCTGACCTCCACAACCCAGTTACTGGGTAATACGAGTGGGTACGGTGGGAGTCGGTGGGGGCGTTTTCCGGAGTTTTTTTACTGTGTGTACACCTACTTAAAAATAAACGATAAAATAAATAAATAACTGTAAAGGCTCCTGCAAACAGGCGCGACGCATGACGCGAATCGCGCGCGACACAAAGGCACCGCTCGTTGCGCGACTTGCGGTGCGTTTGTGGCGCGCGCGATTTTATCGCGTGTCACGCCTGTTTGAAGGAGCCTTAATACTGCGATCACTTGTGATCGCAGTAGTGAGGTTTGAAGTGAACTTCACAGAATTACTTAGCACGGCGTGGGAGTTGCTCACGCGATAGGAATAGCGAAAAGTAAATCACTCGGCCACAGCTAATATTAAGTTACTTAATTAAAAAAAAAAAAAATGGGTAGGGTTCGAGGGACCACTGCGTCGGTGAACGGGATGCAGCGAGGATTGGCGGAGACACCGAGTGTTGCAACAGTCGAGCTCGGACTATTACTAATACATTTTTACTGATATTATGTAGAATTTGTGAAGTTAGGGTCGGTAGAGTTAGGCCGTGTAGATTCAGAAGCTTGGCTCTACATGAGATCTGATATCTTTTTCAAAGGGCAAACCTTATGTAGTCGTCTTGGCAACATTTTGCATGAAATGTTTTTGGTGGGATTACTTTAAAAAAAAAAAAAAAAGGAACATTTTAATTTTCAAAAAGAGGCGATCTCTTCGGCATGCGTGCATTGCGTTGCGACTACAGAAAAAAAAAAAGATATTGACGCGAAATCTTTAGAATTTTTCTCTAATCGCAAATTGAATTGGTGACCGTAATTAATTTTTAACCCTTATGTGAGTGACGAGGTACCCGGGTACCTTTGGCGTTTTCAAATTCTAAAATAAATATGTTTTACGCCCTGTAGGTAGCCGTGACTTCCTGAGAGCTCTTAACTATTTATGAATTACATATTTTTTAATGTATTGACCAAGTCTACTATTTACAATGTTTTGTGGAAACCAAAACATATTATAAACTCATAATTGAGTGATGAGGTACCCGGGTACCTCTTTGTAACTGTGAAGTAAGTATTTATAATTTCATACAAAATTTTAATAAGAAGCATTTGTTAAAGTGTTTTATTTCTATAAAAAATACAAATCTTTGTTCATACAGAATTAGTACAGCTTTCGAAGCAGGTGTTACATGTTGGACGAGTTACTGCATGTTCATCACAAACTGGTTTTCTACAGTTAGTGCAAGCTTTTCGAGTTTTTCTTTGCTTGCGTTTGAGTTCCCTGCATAGGTAACAACTTCCGACGACTGCAACACGCCCTGTAGAATCTCGTCTAGTCTGACTTATAGAAGTTGTAGATCCAGAAGAAATTGACGGCCCAAGTTCTCGGCCAAGCACGTCCTGCATTGCAGATCTCACATGTAATTTTGAAGTCACAATGCAATTTTTTGATCTCTCTTCTATATTTTTACCACACAGTTGCAGACTCAATGATTTCAAAAACTTTCTACGTCTGTCACTCGAGACCAATTGTGGGTTATGTTCCATGTAAATGATATATGTTGCCAAAGCTGCAATGTCAATGATATTGTAAAAAAGTGCTAAAGGCCACCGATTTGTTCTGCGTTTTACGGTATATTCTGCTAACAGCTTATCCATGTTATCCACTCCACTTTTGGTTTTATTATAATATAAAATTATTTCTGGCTTGGCAGTTTCCTTATTACTATCAATAACTGGTGACATGTGCATTGATGACAACATTATTACTGCTTTATTCTTTTTAGGTACGTAAGAGCACACAGTTGCTTCTTTGCTAAATGCGAAGTTAGAAGAATAAATCGCCCTCTCCTTGTGTGCTTGCATATTAGCAGGAAGAAAACGTTTATTTTTTCTTACCGTTCCAACTAGTGTCATATTCCACGAATTCAAGGAATGGGCTAATTGAAGCGACGTAAAAAAATTATCCGTAGTTACATTCAGCCCTGAGTTTTTATATTTAGCCACGAGATCTAATACAGTGCATTCTCCTACATTTGTTTGACGTATGCCATCACCTGACTTTCCTGTATATAATTGTCCATTTAGGGGGTAGGAGTTATTTGCATCACAAGCCCAGAATATTTTTATACCATACTTTTCAGGTTTTGATGGCATGTATTGAGTAAAGCGAGTCCGCCCACGATATCCATATAGCTGTTCGTCAACGGTAATACATTCACGAGGCTTGTAGATTTTATTCAAATTTGAAATGAACATAGTCCAAATATCTCGTATAGCAGCGGCTTTATCAGCTAACAAACGTTCAGGGCGCGTTACATCATTATCAAACCTTATGAAGCGTAGCAGCATTTTGAATCTATCATGGGACATCGCAGCCCGAAATAATGGTAAGTGACTAGATTTCCACAGTTCAGTCAAATGCTCTTTATTAGATCTATGCACCCCACCAAAGATTAGAATACCAAAGAATGCATCCAATTCTTGTTCTGTGAATGGTTTGAATATTTTTTGTTTAGGTCGCTTGCTTATATCAGGGTAATTTTCCATCAGTTTATTATTGTAAGCTTCAGTAATCCTAGTCCCTTTCCGATTAGTTTCCCTCAAGATTATGTCACACATTTCATTAGACAAAATATTTTTGAATATTTCCATTTGATTGTAAAGTTTGCTGAAAGATGCAGCCCCGCCCCGTTGACGAATAATATTTCGGCTACTAGTTTGTGTTCTGGGAAGTGGTTCAGACTGCCACCGCGTTCCATCTTTTGCAATAAGAATATTTTCAAGCAATTCGCCTTCAAAACTCGCATCGGAATCGTAAGAATCAATCTCATTTTCAACTTCAGCTTCTGGCTCAACATCCGAAATTTCAAATCTACCCTCTTCAACCAAAGGAATATAATCATGTTCATTATCAGAAGCAACAAACTCACCTTCGTCACTAGAAGATTCTGCTAATACCGCTAGTAATTCTGTTGAATTATATCTTCGAACACGTGATCTTTGTTGAGAAGTACTCGCTCGAATATTCATAATGATATAATTATAAACTCACAAAATATAAATATGCGGATACAATAGAAACAAACGTATACAGTCAAATGGTAATGTCAAGCACGATGCATTGAATGAATTCAGTGTTTCTTGCGCGCCGATAACCATGTACCGCACTCCACCTCTCCTCCGCTTTGATCGCCACAGATTGTCAACTGTTTAGCTCAGCTAAAATAATAATATTCAAAGTATGTGTAACACAAAAGCCGATCTTGATTATTTACATTACGTGTAAACTGTATGAAGGTACCCGGGTACCTCGTCACTCTGTTAAAGGTGTTTTATTTGTCACTCACATAAGGGTTAATATTGTAATGGTTTATTTTATTTTTTCGCAATCCTAGTGAAAAGTAGAGTGTAAACACACGGCGCTAAATCCCATTATAACTCGGTTTCTATTTACTCTCTCGCTAGATAACAATGCTATTATAGCTGTATAACAATCTACTATTAAAGCCTCGATAGTAGATTGAATAGTAGATTGTTAAAATGTTGTTTACTTTGTGTCTAATCCACACGGAGTGGACACAAAATAAACAACATTTGAAAGCTTCGACAAATATATTAAGTAGTTGGCATAGACACAAAGTATTCAACAGAGCAGTGGTGGCCAAGTGGTAACGGCCGCGACTTATGAGTTGTAGGTCGTAGGTTCGAAACCAGACAAGTGCTTTACTTTGTGTAAATTATTCCATCACCACTGCTCTCAAAACGGTGAAGGAAAACATCGTGAGAAAACCGGCATGTCCTAGAACCAAAAATTCGAAGACATGTGACATCTACCAACCCGCACTGGGCCCGCGTGGTGGATTACGGCCCATTCCTTCTCACAGAGAGGAGGCCTGTGTCCCAGCAGTGGGAACATTATAGGCTGATCATGTACAGACAGCACATCAAGCTACCCGAAACTGTCAATTTTTCCCAATCAACTTTAAACCTTATGCTTTAGCGATAAAGTTGAAAATCTATTAAAGAAAATTGCCAGATTGTAGTAGCTTGATGTGCTGGCGTCTGTATCTATGTATTTAATTTTTTTTACGTTCGACAAGTTTATGCAGCTAGCATAGACACAAACTAAACAACATTTTAAAGCTTCGATAAGTAATAGGTAGCTAGGATTCACTCAAAGTAAACAACATTTTAAAGCTTCAACCACACACAAGAAAAGAAAAAGAAAATGATTTATTTACGACAGAAAAACGGTTCTGAAAACCTCTTCACGAATCAATGGGGAACCTCTCAAAGGACATAATAAAATATCAATAACTAGCGATGTCCCTTCGCGTTACGTAAACGATTTAGGTATTAGAGTGCGGATGGCAATTTACAGTATAATAATAATATAAGGTATGACGACGTCATTTTCGTGTAGTAGATTTGGATCGCGGGTTTTGAAACAGAATGCATTTAATAATATTGTATATACAGGTTTATTGAAACAACACCAACAACCTCTTAAGAGGTCATTGTACTCATCATTATGAACAACTTTTATTATGGGGCCAAACCTGAAATCGCGAAAAAAAATCTGCATTTATATTCGTATAACTCGTCAAAATGTAGGGAACAGCTGATTTTTTTTTCGCGATTTCAGCTTTGGTCCCATAGTAAAAGTTGTTCATAATGATGAGTACAATGACCTCTTAAGAGGTTGTTGGTGTTTTTCCAATAACCCTGTATAGGTTATGTACATTTTGCGCAATGATACTCGTGCATGATTAGATGTATGAACGTGGACGAAGCAAGGGGATTAGGTATTATTATGTTCGTAATACGCTGCGTTCTATTAACTTCTGTCAACTAAGGCTTAAACAAATGTCTGAAAATTGTAAACTCATGATAATGAGTTCACAGTTTTAATAATTGTAACGCTAGATGTCGGTAGCCAGCCGTTAAGCCGGCTGTCAAGCCCGCCACGCCCAGCCATGCCAAAGCCATGCCATGCCGTGTCGTCTGGGTGCAGCCAAAGCCACAGCCACAGCCTCAGCCAAAGCCAAGCCAAGCCAAGCCAAGCCAAGCCAAGCCAAGCCAAGCCAAGCCAAGCCAAGCCAAGCCAAGCCAAGCCAAGCCAAGCCAAGCCAAGCCAAGCCAAGCCAAGCCAAGCCAAGCCAAGCCATGACAACCAAGTACGACACAGCAGCCACAGCAAAGAGGAAGTCAATTGACTAGCACGTCACTTCCCCACTACGTGAGCCTTGCCCCGCCAAATTCCGAGCCGGGGGAGGTGAAGTAGCCGCCAGCCAGCCAGTATTATAAAAGCGTTAAGCGATGGTTTTGTGTACTTCACTCCATGCTAATAATTGTAAGGGGAAACTCTGCCCGAATAAACAAGTAAATCAATTACTGTGTGCATAATTTTACCACTGCCGTTATATTATAATAGTTAAAATTTCAATACAGTAAAATCTGTTTAGCTGTGCTGCCGTACTTACAATAAGTGCAATAACATTTTTGACGAGTTATACGAACATAAATGGAGGGAACAGCTGATTTTTTTTCGCGATTTCAGGTTTGGTCTCATAGTAAAAGTTGTTCATAGTGATGAGTACAATGACCTCTTAAGAGGTTGTTAATGTTTTACCAATAACCCTGTATATTCAACTTATCCTACAGCTTCTCTTACTTTTTAATCAATCAATCAACTTACTTATCCTACAGCAGTCTACAGCTGATCATCAGGCCTTCACCAGTCTACGGCACAACATGTCCTCCGCCTTCCAGTTTGTCCCAGGAGGAAATGCGGATGGTCCTTTTTCCATAGAAACGCTCTCACCTGTTTTCTTTCCGATTAATGACCATAAAGCAATGATTTTTACAGAATAATAAAATAATATTAACTACTTCTATGTTCCTATGTTTTCCTTTTTGATGACACATTATTTTTATAAGCACTAGAACCCTCAAAAAATGCCGATTTAAAACGCTGTCAATAGAGGCCTAGTGTACAAATTTGACGACCATTTACGAAAAAAGAAATACATAGGGACACAGTATATATCCTTCGTATTCATTTTTTTTTTGGGTGAGTTGTAGTCGGGCCTCTGGCTTCAGGCGCTACCGTCACCCAACATAGGCACTTTGCTGGGTGACACCATCTTCCGGCTCGCTACTTGTCTGCGTCTGGGCGCCCCTTGCGTGGCTCCGCATCGCTGCCAATGCGGTGAAGGTGCCGACTGCCTTGGGCACCATGGCTTATCCTGCAGTAAAAGCGCAGGCCGGATAGCACGGCATGCCAGCATCAATGACATCATCCGTCGTGCTCTTGTCACCGCCGGGGTGCCAGCTGTTTTAGAATTTAGTTTATATTATCTTTTAAATTGGTCCAATATTGGAGAAGGAAATAGGAGAGACAAACCTCGAATTATAACTTTTTACTTAAGCTTTTTCAAAAGTCTAGCTAATTCATCTAGCTAAGGGCAAGAGTAGCGTAGTGTGGAACGGGGGAACTCTTGTCCTCATACCAATTTATTTGAAGTCAAAGTATATGAAATATGGAATTCAAACTCGTCCAAAACAAAAAGTACTCGTCAAAGATAACGAACGTTAATTACTATGTTAATTACGCTGTTAGCTAGTTATTATAACGTCTAATATCGCCTGTCAACTCAGATTTGCGTAGGATGGTAAGAAGCTTGTGGTTTCGAGAAAGATAATTATCGTTAGGGATTTAATTAGAGAACCGACACATCTTTATTAGAGAAAATGTTGTTAGAGTTGAATGTACAGACGCCAGCTTATCAATCTACCCGAAATTGTCAAATTTTCCCAATCAACTTTGAATCTTATACTTTAGCGAAAAAGTTGAATTTCTATTTTTTTTTTAAATACAGATTGTAGTATCTTGATGTGCGTGCGTCTGTACAGACATCGTCATAATCTGCCTAGTCCAACTATACCTTTAGGAAATGGCTTCCAGTCTAACCGGATGCAACTGAAGACCAAGAATTTTCAAGAAGTGACTGCTTTTCTAACATTAACCTTATTACAGGATAAAACGATACTCATTGGTAAGAATGGTTGTCAGACTTTCGGGCTTCTGACTACCCGTAACGACTGTCAAAGATCCACGAATGACAGCCGGGACCAACGGCGTAACGTGCTTTCCGAGGCAAGGGGGGCTCACAGTATGGTACGGTTGATTGTCAGAGTTCTTCTGACTACCCGAAACGACTGTCGAAGATCTACGAAAAGCTGAATGTAAAATTAATTGGGCATTGGGAGACAGACCTCTTCCATCGGACCCCATTGGACTCGATTCTCGGTTACTGTCATCCAAATGCTACCAGATATCCTGCTAAGACCGCCGTGCTGTCACAATGTCATAATGTTGCCAACCAACATACAAAAATGAAACACTTAAAAAAAGCATAGCTACATCATTGTGAATGATGTTGCTCACAGTACAAATAATAATCGTTGGGTAAATTTTACCAAAGCCGGGAAAAAAAAATTGAATTTTTTACAGTTTTCGTATAAAAAACTGTCAGACAATTTCATTCCTCGGATAAAAAGTAAATCTGACCTTGGTCAGACCCTAGTGTTATTTTACTGCTTACACAATTTAAATGCTGTAATCTAGACAAAAGGAAATTAAATTCCTCTTTATTTATTCAAAGGCAAAACTCTGAATAATCTAGAGAAATGGCGGTATAATCAAATAATAGGAGCGGACAGCGATGTGCAATACCTCCGGCTATGTTTATGATGCCGCACATACCTTTGAGGTACCCTGGACGTGGAGTGTGAACGAATAGAGGAAGTGTTTTGGACTTACAAATAAAATAGTGCAGCCGTTGCCACAAAAGTAATAAAATCCTTGCTCTACAAACCAGAAAATTTTCATGCGCTTGCGTTAAAAACAACTAGGTATTTCAAACAATGTTCTGTCACGATCTTCAAACCACTGTTGCAAAAAGAAGGATGCTCTTTTGTTTAGCGCGAAACGTAATATGTTGTGGTTTTGTAGTGTGTGATTTGTGGTGGGTACAATGTCATTAATTCATTGACATGGTTATTGTCTATTAATTTCTATGGATCATAATTAATTCAATGTGTGAAATTTATCCAAGAAAGTTGGTAAGGATTTTTTTCGCAGTAACCACATTTCGATGAATCCAAAAGGCTGATGAGAGGGCGATCACCTGATGGAAAATGTTACTGATTACAAACGTCTATAATATGCAATACAAAGGCCTCACAATGCAGGAACATGATTCGAAAATCTGTCGTGCCATCGACACGAACACTGCATTGCATCCTTCTTCTTCTTAAAAAGATAAATAATTGATATTTATTTTGATGGCAAATTACTAATAGACCTGATAACATTATCATAATTATGTTCATATTTTTATCAGCGGAAATAAAGTAAAAATAAAACTTCCTCTATAAATCTTCTTTGGTATTGTCCTTTCATTTACCCGGTCCATTTACAACGATCTACGTGCAAACGTAAAGTGCACGTAGGTACATCTTGTAGCTGGGTATAGCCAACACCAGCTGGATCAACCGGTCGCAGAGGATCAACGATATGTATGGCAGTAATCTTTACTTACAGAAACCGGGTAGGATTTACCGCAGCGTTTTCTAAAAGACTAAGTTTTGTGAAACTACTAGAAAGTAGTAAACTAAGGGTTTTAAAAGGTCTTAAGTGTATTGCAAAAATGACGTTTATAAACCGGCCAAGTGCGAGCCGGACTCGCACACGAAGGGTTCCGTAACACAAGGCATAAAACGCCGAAAAAAAACGTTTCATTTATAACCCTTTAACTTTCAACTTTATTTTATTTTTTGTTGTTATAGCGGCAACAGAAATACATCATCTGTGAAAATTTTAACTGTGTAGCTATCACGGTTCATGAGATATAGCCTGGTGATAGACAGACAGACAGACAGACGGAGAGTGGAGTCTTACAACTCACTTTATTTATTTGATGTAGGTACCTACCGTACCTACTTATAACTTAAAAGAAAATATAAACATGCGTAAGGTTGCAGTTGCGGGGTCTCAATCACTAATTTATTATTAAAAGGCACTTTTAATAATAAATTAAACACACAAAATAAATGTTATTAAAAATGTTTTCCGTACGTAACATTTAAGGCTCCTGTAAAGTGGCGCGATTCGCGTCGCGCGTCGCGCCTGTTTGCAGGAGCCTTTAACACGATTTATTTTCAGAAAAAAACTTCAAACGCAAGCACGGAAGAAAAATTTATCAAGCTGCAATACTCCTCACGTTTGCAGAGCATGTTACAAGTTGGATAAATAGTTACATCAAGTAAATGCCAAGCATTTATCAAGTTGACGGACACTCGATTAAAGACGTCTGCGAGAGTAATTGAATGTAGGACGTTAAAGGAGTCTCTCTCTCTCTTTTCTTTCTTTCTTCTTTCTTTTCTTTCACTCTATCCTATACTACTAATCGTTACAGTTACCCATGCTTGTATATTTGAACGAGGATATGGATACTTAAATGTAACTAAATATAGAGTGCAACAATCCATTTCATGACTATTCAGAATCATATATACTAAATCCATGATAACAGCCGGTCGATACTGTAAAAATCTCACCGTGAAAACTTTGGTGATGTGAGTTTGTTTTTGCTAGGAATTGACATTATTTTGTTAGCTCACTCCACGCTTACTTCACTTAAGCTTTCACTGTGAGATGGGTCAATCCTGCTACCCTGATATTTACCTACGTTTTTGTGTTTTGCAGCTTGCGACTGGTTTTGAGCGTTTTTAATTACGGAAATTAGCCAGCTGATATTTCGTTTTTTTTTTTACCTAAGCCGAACCAGTTCACAAGCCCTAAAAACCGTGTTTTATTCCATACGAACATCTTAGCGTCTTATCGAATATTCAAATCTGAAAAATGAAGAAAATCTCCCCGCTCCTTGAAGCGCTTAGTTAAATTGAATCAGAATAAACCAGCCAGTTTGTGAAGTCAGTATTACGAGGCGGGTAGCGGGTCATAACTAGATTTTGAACGTAACAGCATTACCCTGGCATTGGATAACTAACCCGGTTTGCTGCAGTGGTAAACATCAGGTTTGAGGTTTGCTGTATTTATAGGTCGACCGCTTAACTGAGACGTTGTCTGATGTAGCTGCGCGGTGCGGGAGGGGTGATAGTTGTCACAAATTGACGAATCACTGAGTTCTCGCATCACGTCACCACACCCCTCCCGCACCGCACTGCAACCTCAGGCAACATCTCAGTTCAGCGGTCGACCTATAGGTCTGAGCCGTATTTCGAACGGTATTTGTTGACATCAACCAATATGAAAGTATGATTTTGGTTGCGCAAATGCTATGAAAAGAACCGTAATTTAAGAACCGTGATTTAAATATGATTCGCGACGGAATTATATCCTTAATAATCAGCCATATAACTCCTTAAGTTAGAATTGACCTTCAATGTCCTTATTTCATGAAATAGCCATTCATTAGGTTAATATGAACTAAGAGAGTTGTATGGATAGTTTATATGATTATCTATAATTCTATGAATAAATATTTGATACGGCCGCGAATCATATTTAAATAACATGCAGGCTGCAGTAGCAGGTTGACCTGCTACTGCAAATTGCAAAGAAAGTAAGAATGTTTGAAATTTGCGGGCTTCCCTGAAGCTTTCGCCTTGAAGCTCTAACCAAACTGAAGCGAAACCTGCTCTGGATGTGGGACGATTTCGCCCGCGTCGATTGTGTTAACTAACTTGTATGAAGGTGTTCAAACTAGCATGACCAGTCGTGTGAGTTCCTAATCATTGAATCAATAAAGAGACCGCGCACCGAGGAGCTCATGGTTAAGTAACAACAACCAATCAATCAATCAATCAGTCAATCGACCAGGTTAAGCTACGCTTAGCGCAGTCGGTCCGTAGATGGGTCTGTATATGTGTCCGTTTATGGGTCTGTAGATGATCTTTACATACCGAGACCCCTCCGTGCCTCGGAAAGCACGTAAAGCGCCATGCTGTCATTTATTCATCTTTGACAGTCGTTACGAGTCGTCAGAAGCCCGAAAATCTGACAACCAGTCTTACCAAGGGGTATAGTGTTACCCAGTAACTGGGTTGTGGAGGTCAGATAGGCAATCGCTCCATGTAAAATACTGGTATTCAGTTGAAACCGGTTGGACTGGAAGCTGACCACAATATAGTTGGGAAAAGGCTTGGCATAGTGATTTATTGAGATCAAACCAAAAAACAATACCTTATTTTAAGAACAATAGCTTAAGATTTTTCGGCGGAACGTCAGCCCCTGATAACAAATTGACTTGTGTTACACGTAACGGAAGCTTAGAAAAAGATATATTTTCAAACGATATACACTCGAAAAACATTACCTTTCAGGGGCAGTCTTTTACCGAACAGATCAATAAACCAGAGCACACTGATAGAATCCAACAGAAAAATCATATTCGCAAAAAAAATGTTCGACTTGATTTTAAAAATACCACACATCCCACAAATACTGTGGTAGAGTGGTATTAAAAATACGTCCACAGCAAAATAGCAAATAAAAAACTAAAACAAATGGTTTGGAATAAACGATGAAAACGTTTGGGATGCACGCGATATCGACGGATGTGTTTTTGTTGCAAAATATCGTTACAACAGGACAAATCAAAATGGCGATCGGTAGGCACTATCGATGGATTTAATCTGCAATGTTTTTGTTGTTTCTGCGTTGTGCTGGGAACTTTTAATACTCGTATGCAAATGAAATACTCTATGGAGAAGTATGTGTTTGATTTCGAAAGGAAAATATGTGACTGGTTCTCTAAAAATTAAGTGACCTTCTAATGATGTAACCTTTTTAAATTATTGAACCTCTAAAAACATTTCGGGATAACATAATATGATCTAATGATGCACATTTTTTCAAATATATAATTATCGTCTTTTTATATACTGGCCTTTTCCCTCAGTTGGTTGCAGTAACTAATCTAGTGCACCCAGATTAAATGGGTTAGGTTAGTTTAAACGACAACCAATCGCGCTACATCCAAGTTTTTATTGTTTTTAGGAGAGCAAAATGAGGATTTAAACACATGCCATCTGGAAACTGGTATTTTGATGTGTATTTTGTGAAAAATATTTGTAATTACGAGATACGTCGATGAGTATAAAAATGTTTTTATACTAATTTGCCTACCAAAGGATTTTGAGAATATTTCTTACTACAGCGTCCCGCGGTTTCACCCGCAGAAGTGTCGATCCTGAGGGAATATTGGGATAATCCAGGGTGTCAGCTACCTCCATACCAAATTTTATCAAAATTGGTCTAGCCGTTTGTGCGTGAAGAAGTAACAAACATACAAACACACTCACAAATTTTTGCCTTTATAATATTAGTGTGATTTATTATTTTTAAACGGTTTTATTTTTAAACGGTTTTTATTAAACGGTTTTTAAACGGTTTTTTAAACGGTTTTATTTAGCTCACCCCGTTTGTTTTATTATTTATTCTTGTGTCATATTTAGTAATTCAAATTTCACCCTCTTCTTGTCAACCGATTAATCTGAAATTTTGTATACACTTTGGATTTTGGTGACAATACAATTATGTTTATTCATTATCATTATAAATTCAAGATGGCCGCCGCTACAAAATGGCGGATAATTTATGTTTTATTAATCCCATCAATATGGGTATCAAATGAAAGGGCTCAACAAGCAGAATACAATATACTATAAAAAATTGAAATCCAAGATGGCAGCCGCTACAAAATGGCGGATAACGTAGGTTTTATCAATCCCATCAATATGGGTATCAAATGAAAGGGCTCAACAAGCAGAATACAATATACTATAAAAAATTGAAATACAAGATGGCGGCCGCTACAAAATGGCGGATAACGTAGGTTTTATCGATCCCATCAATATGGGTATCAAATGAAAGTGCTCAACCAGTATAATACAATGTACTATTTAAAATTAAAATCCAAGATGGCGGCCTCTACAAAATGGCGGATAACTTAGGTTTTATCAATCCCATCAACATGGGTATCAAATGAAAGGTCTCAACAAGTAGAATACAAAATACTATGCAAAATTGAAATCTAAGATGGCCGCCGCTACCAAATGGCTGATAACAATTTTTTTTTCAAGCACTAAATGAATTAAACAGAATGCGAAATAAAAACTAAAAACTAGAAAATAAAAAAATAGGTAAAAAAACTTTTTAAGTTAAACGGTTTTATGTTAAACATACATTGCAATGTTTAAGATAAATGTACTAAAAACCAAAAAATAATAAAATAGATACAGTCGTGGGAATTATAAACATAATATGCATAGACTAGACTAAAATAAAACCGTGGGGCACGTCAATTGTCTACAAATTATCGACTTAATGTGACGTGCCCCACGGTTTTATTTTAGTCTAGTCTATGCATATGTTTATAATTCCCACGACTGTATCTATTTTATTATTTTTTGGTTTTTAGTACATTTATCTTAAACATTGCAATGTATGTTTAACATAAAACCGTTTAACTTAAAAAGTTTTTTTACCTATTTTTTTTTTTGACTACTTATTATGACGTCATAAGCACTATTTAGTCGATTCAAAGCCGCCGCTGCATGCGGCACCCCCCTCACCACACTTCGGGGGCCTAGCGCCAACGCTCACGCTCACTCAGCCAGCAGTACTCAGGCCTGAGCGCGAAAGTGGGGGCTTACGATTATTGTACGTAAGCTGGGCACGCGAATTAGTTGTTCTTGCGTTATCGAGGTGTATCTATATCTGTGTATCTCACCATTTCCCTACTTCTTCGACGCTTTACAATTCATTCTTAGCTCAAAACAACTCCATAACTCTAGATTGGCATAACAACCCACTTCAATACAAGTACCCTTCATTACAATAGCTACCATTAACAATGAAGTAATTATTCACTGTAACGAGCTTCAATAAATATCTGTGTGCTACTTCAAGTCTTTTGACAAAGAGTGACATCATTTGTTATTCTGTAAACAACGACTGATTGAGTCTTTTATTTCAGTGGTTCTGGGATAATAATAACTACATTAATTTAGTTTGTGTATAATTTTAGTTAAGCTAGGATTTAATTTTATTCAAGAATCAGGTAATGAATTAGTTATTATCGCAGTTACATGGTTATTTAGTATTTTTAGGACCCCAACATAGGAATTGATTGAGGTTCACAAAAAGACGCGCAAGCATTATATTAGAGTGTATACTTAATAATATTTGTAGGAGCGTAAAGGCTCCTACAAACAGGCGCGATACGCGATATAATCGCGCGCGACACAAAGGCACTGCTCGTTGCGCGACTTGCGGTGCCTTTGTGTCGCGTGTCGTGTCGCGCCTATTTGAAGGAGCCTTAAAATGGGAATTATTTATTATTAATAGCGTGCTGTTGATGATAGCTGACTGGCTCGACTGTCCCTACATGACGCTGCAGTGACTTGCACGTCACCTACACTCGTAGGTCATTAATGTAGGTGTAAGTTTGTGTTGAAAGTAAGGTGGTTTTTGTTTTTTATTGTAATTTTTTTGTATTGTTTGTTATATATGTAATGTATTGAATACTAGCTTCTGACTGCGGCTTGCCCGCGTGGAAGTCGGAAATTATCCAGACAAAAAGCACATAATGTTATAACAGGTACGTATTTACATAATTATATTCATTAGAATCATTAATACATCTTTCTATGTTAGATTTGTTCCTTATGAACAAATCTCTTATGGAAAAGTGCTTATGGAACAAATCTAACTTAAAGAGATTTAATGATTCTAATGACTTATATTGTGTAAATAGGTTCGTATTACCTATTATAGCCGCGAATCATATTTTGATCAAGATACAACCTGATACGGACCTGCAAATTGCAGAAAACGTTAGAAAATATGAATTTCGCGGTCTACCACTGCGCCCTCACCTTAACGTCATTTAAGCGTCAAATGATCCTAGTAGCACTGTATACATAATATGGATACTATCATTGAATTGACAGTTCGTGTTTAACTGTGGTCAAAGCTAACACTATTAATAGCTAATCAGGAATACGTGTGCAATGGTATGCGGCATTTGACGTTAATTCACGTAAACGCAAATGTTGTTGATACTTGAAGCTAGGTTTGCTTGTGGCTCTGAGAACCAATGTATGTATATGGTAGCATTAATGTTCAAGTTAAACAAATCTGCCAATATACAGGATGAAATTGAAAACATGCGACAAATCGAAATGGGAGATTGTACTCATCACAAAGTAAGAATTTCGTTTTCCAATAACAGCAATGATAAAATTCTTCATTTTGACGTCTTGAGACATACCTATATTTACATAATATTTTCAAATTGACAATATAATAAATACTTTATATAAAATATACAATGACTTTGATGAAAATTCACATAGGTATATCCAAGGATATTAGATTTTTGATTAGCTTTAAGGCTCCTTCAAACAGGCGCGACACAAAGGCATCGCAAGTCGCGCAACGAGCGGTGCCTTTGTGTCGCGCGAGATTATATCGCGTGTCGCGCCTGTTTGTAGGAGCCTTTATTAGATTTAATACAAATACCTACATAAGATAAGTAGGTGCCTAGTTGTAATGGAGTGGCCGCAAGAATGACTGTGTAGGTTCAATTCCCAGGTTGGAAAAATTACGCTATTATTTGGACTTTTTCAGTAGTAAGAAGGAGTTTATTATTTCTGTATACAGGGTTTAAGGGAACCTAACACGAAGGAGATGACGGGGGTTCAAGTGAGTGAGCAAAGCGAGCGAACGAGCCCCCGTCATCCCCTACAAACTAGCTACCGCTAACTAAGCTGTCCGAGTCGGGCTGCCACAAGTCTCGAGATCGCTTCGCTCGCTCTTTGACTGATACTTAGGAAAGTTTCTCAAATAAATAAAGTAAGTAAATATCAAACAATGCATTTAGTCAAACATTTTAAACTTTGCGTTGTTAACTTTTACAATATTTACAATATATACACAACCAACCATTTACACTAGTATACTAAATTAAATGACCAACTAACTAACGTAATGCCTATATAATGAGTTTCATTTTTAGAAAATTGCGTAATAATAAGTCAATATGTAAAACGTTTTTATTCCAAATGTTGTTTCATGAGATGAAAAATAAAAAATAAAAAAAGAATTTTTGTAAAATAATACGTTTTAAAAAAATGTTTATCGAACTTTTCATAATTATATAATGCTGAAAATGACAAATCATGTTTTTGCCAGTCGTTGCTTGTCAAGTAAAAAATTTGTAAATTAATTTTTGGTGAACTGACAGGACACCGGAAATTAGACGTATTTTTGACAGATTGAGACAGATATCGCACTGTAAACATTCTTAAAATTACGGAAATTGCGCCTCTGGTCTATAACAAGAATTTGCTAATTTAGTTGGCGGCGACATATATATTATAGCTACTGATAAGATGATATATTATATAATATACCTACTGTTAAATTAGCGTGTCCGTGACGCAAGATACCTATTCCCCTACCAAAAATCGCTCATGGACCTGAAGAAGTTTTCACTTAAAAAACATTACATTACTTCTCAACATTCTCTTCAACATTGTTTCATTACTTCTTTAGAATTAGCTGCTAATACCTTACTTACCTCTTATTGTCAAATGAGTTTAAACTTATTTTCGTGTATTTTTAACTTTGAAGAAGAAGTGTTGGACAACTTGAAGTAACGTACCGTATGTTTCCAAAAGTTCCTAAACAAGAACAGACTTGTCAGAAAGTAACAAACACGTCACAAAAAACGGTTGCGTATGAAAAATGTAACGAAAGCCGTGGTAATAAGCGGGAACGAGATATGTCACGCTTGTAAGTCCTTGGAATAAGGAATGAGTGGATAAGTCAAAATATAAATTAAAATAAATAAAAAAAAAATTAGTCTAAATAGTCTTTTCCCAAATATACTTGGGTTAGCTTCCAGTCTAACTGGATGCAGCTGAATATCAGTATTTTACATGGAGCGACTACCTATATGACTTCCACAAACCAGTTACTGTGTAACACGATATTACTTGGTAAGAACAGCACTAATAGTAATGGAATCTTGGTGATTGTTTGCTTAATCTAGACTTTGTTTTTAATGACTTTTTTTTCAGAATATACAGGGTTCTTGGTAAAACATTAACAACCTCTTAAGAGATCATTGTACTCATCATTATGGATAACTTTTACTATGGAACCAAACCTGAAATCGCGAAAAAAAAAATCTGCTGTTCCCTCCATTTTGACGAGTTAAGGCTCGTACACACAGGCGCGACGCGACACGCGACACAGAGGCACCGCAAGTCGCGCGACGAGCGGTGCCTTTGTGTCGCGTGTCGCGTCGCGCCTGTGTGTACGAGCCTTTATACGAACATAAATGTTCCGGGAACATTTATGTTCATATAACTCGTCAAAAATGAGTTTTCTTTTTTCATATTATATTATGTACCTATAGTATTGAAGATAAAGTGTATGAAAATATTAAAACCTTTTTTCACATACAAGATTGCAGTAAAACCTTTGTGTGTCCACTTTGGTCATATTCAGGAGACAAAAAAAATACTTGAAACTTACTTCCATAATCCTAAGTTTGTACTCTTTTTTCGCGTGTCAGTGAACCATTTGTCTTGTCCCCCCTGTCAAAATGGTCCAACTAACTTTTTTTGAATGCATACAGGGCCAAAAAATGAGTTACAACACGAGGAGCAAACTAGAATGTGTCACGTGCATATCAACTTAGGTAATTGAACTTTTTTTTAAATTTTAGTGCTCAAGTGGACCTAGCACCTAGTACGCACTCAAGCCGTAAACGTAACGTTAATGAGGGTTTTCGTGAAAATTTACGACACCAGTTGGCACCACTGTGACAAGAGGTCTTCCAATATAAAATATATGATGACGTTCATCATTCGATTCATTCATTTGTTCATCATTCAGTCATGAGTAAAGAAAATATAGGCTCTTTGACAGATGCCTAGACCCGACGTGTTAGTGCTGCCACCTAGCGAACGTCATTTCAGAAAACCCTCATTTGAACGATTTTTAGTTTCTATTCTTTAGCTTATTGGTTTAAATTTTTGTGACAAGCACTATAAAATTTGCATTGCTCTTAGATATTTATACCTACAGTCAGAGCAGGTAAATGCGTTCATCCCGCGCGGGCTGGCAACGTCGCATTTCTAGTGGGGTCATCATAATTATCATTTCAGCCGAAAGATGTCCACTGCTGGACATAGGCCTCCCCCAAGCACCTCCAATTCGACCGGTTCTGTGACGGTTCTGTGTGTTTATTTTTAATATTTACTCTTAATTAAAAATAATTGACAATTATGTCAATTTTATGAAAACATATCAAAATAACTGTTACAAAAATAGCATACAAACTTATAAATCTACCATATCTACTACAACTACGATAAATCTTTTTTTTTCTCTATATACTGGCATATACAGGAAAACATTTTAATTCAGCATAATGATTCTAGACCTAGCTTAGAAATCTTTCGTGGATTGTAGTATTATAGTTTTATTTGGCCCCGTAAGAAATGAGACATTACATCAGAAAAAATAAACACAAAATTAAAATGGCTGCCGTGAAACGCAATCGTTTCAAAGAAGTTGTTTAATTTAAACATTTCAAAGCTTGGATATTCGCTCCCAAACAAAAAGTGCATTTACACAGTGCACTTTAGTGAAACGTTTCCAACGAAACGAAATACTCAGAGAAACTAAATATCGTTTGAACTAGAAAATCTGAACTGAACATTATTTTAAACTAACTTTGCGACTGCGTCTGACTGTTTGGAAATATATGCTGTCCACTTAGTGCGTACGAAATTTTGTTTTGACTAAAAGTAAATTTTAAAATCTGCTTAAACGTGCAAACAGGATCCGTTAAAAACTGGTTGGAATAAAGTTTTGAAATCTCTAATTAATGGTGTATAGTGTCTATTTATAGAGGTATGAGGGGTGTAAAGTTTCTCTTCCTCCATTGAAAAGGGAGAATCCTCCGACTTCCGAAAAATGATTTTGGGGCGTTGCTTCTATACAGGACTTTTTTTAACAAGTGCGCAAAATATGCAATACAATACACTACTTACATTATCACATTGTGTTTCAAACTTTACCCCGGTACAAAAAGTGGGTTTTTCGAACCACCACATCATCACATTGAAGCCTATAATAAATCAAAGTGAAAATATAGAGCTATCAAATAAACAAACACAGATTCGATACGTTCCTCTATTTACTCCATTCAGTTGATTGAATCTCCAAAATACTCGAAACGAGGTGTAGTCTTTAATATTCACCTATAACTTCAAAGATATTCCATCAATTTACAAGGCACTTGCTCTCAAAAGCGTTTGCCTGTTCGCGACTAAGTAATTTCATTGTGAAATTATTTTACGCTTCGGCGATGGCTTGAAATAATATTGGGTTGACGAAGTAGGTACCAAAGGTTTACAATGCAGATGTGAGTGGAAACGTTGGGAGTCTTGGAACGCCCTATAAGTACATAAATAGTGACCTTATTGGTGATGATCTTCAAAAAGGTCAGGTACGTGGTACTCGCAAACAGCTTGTATGACCAGGTATGAGCTTTAACGAGGCTAAGTACTTTGTAAGGATAATAGCAGGTGGCGTTCGCTTTTTAAAATTACACCAACAATTAATTGGGTTGTTCCATTGCGTTCCAAAACCCATGGTTCTGATAATTTTAATGAAGCAAGGTCAAAAAAATATTTGGATGTCACGTGATCAACTTTGAACTTTGTTATTTTGGAAACGTGACGCTCTATCGCGCGAGTCAAGATAACGAGGTCAGACAGTCAACAGTAGAGATAACGCCACTACCCGATAACAACGGGATAAGCGGAGTCGACTATAAATAAAGTAATAAATATAAATAGGATATTAATATTGAGTCAAGATAACGAGACCAGACAGTGGAGATACCACCACCGCCCTAATAAACAACATCAATAAACGGAAGCGATTAGATAAGTGAATTGTGGTGACAACCATCCTGTCCCCACCACTGTGTTAGCTGATAAGACTTAGTATATAAACTAACCCAACTATAATTTAAGCACATTATTGTATTGACTCTACAACATACCACTGTACTACTAACACGTTTTGAGAATAAAATTACTTTTATCTCCATCACAAGTCTCAGTCTTTTAACTGGCGCCCAACGTTACGGGCATTTCTTGAAGAAATTATCAATCAAGGCGACGTGCTGAATTGCTGTATCTCCGCTACCAGACACCGAACCAAGAAGATTACTCTATCAAACCTGCCCAGAACCTACAAATAAAGAAAAAGATTCAAGACTTCTCCTGCAAGGTGACGCTGACTCAGAGAAAAACTCTTCTCCGTACACATCAAGGTGACGCTGGCTAAGAAGAACTTCTCTTCGTACATCGCAGTATAGAAGCTCATCGGAGTAAATCGACGGACTTCAAAGACCCGACTCTACGAAGCCTCTACTACATCCAGATGAAGACAGTGATAGCCCTCATCATTCTCACAACACAACTGTAAGTACACGTGATTATTTCCCGGTTAAAACTACCTCAAACTGGCATTTACTCCTTCAGGTAGAAAATTAGTAAACAACCCAAAGTTAATTATGACGTCATCCGTAGATTCCAACCCTCAAATTAGACCAGAAAGTAATATTCCTATTCCCCAGTTCTCTGGAGAAGGTGGAGAAAGATACCTACACGGTTTTATCACCGCAGTAGAACGTTTTATTCAAATAACCTCTGGCACAGATGCACAAAAAGTCAATATAATCTTGTCAAAGATAACAGGCAATGCGGCTACTCTCATATATAGCTACCCCCATAACTTCACTTGGTTAGAAATTAAAGAAATCCTAAAACAACAGTATGGATCATGGAATAGAACGATAGGAGATGTGT
Source organism: Luperina testacea (assembly GCA_927399505.1). NCBI lineage: Eukaryota > Metazoa > Arthropoda > Insecta > Lepidoptera > Noctuidae > Luperina > Luperina testacea. Next base: position 3,553,690 of record OV656777.1, on the reverse strand, counting down.
TTCAGGAAATTAATAACTTAAGACCAAGCTCACCAAGCTTAACTAACGTTATATACGAGTTACAAATGTTAATAGCTGAAGGATGTACAATTAACCAACATGTACACACCGGTTTAAAGGAAATAGCTAACCAAAAGTTAATATCACTCCTACCACCTGAATATAAACCAGCCTGTGAAAAACTAGACTTCCTAGAAACTTGCCTTAGAGCTAGAACTCTTGACAAAGAAGGATATGCAATTAACATCAGAAATACGGGAAACAAACCGAATGGTCATACTCAACCTTTCGTTAAAAATAATATGAGCTCAACCCCCCAACAACACAACGCCCTTGTGTATAATTCAAACCTTGGTAATAGACCTGTTCAGCAAAAACACGCATATCCAATCTCACCTTTCTCGGCTAGGATTCGGATGCAACAAGCAGAACAAGCTAAACAACCTTGGTATGGCAACTATAATACTAATCAAACTCACGCTTACCCTAAGCGTAATTTCAATAATAATGCTAATAATTTTAATCAAAGACCTCCATGGCAACCAACTCGGCCCAACTGGCAACCAAAACCACAAAATGCCGAACTACAGGATAAAGACGCGACTATGCGTACTGTAACAGAACGACCTCAATTAAAAAGAAACCGAGTATTTAACATCGACGAACCTGAATGTAATAGTGATGACTATCCCGATACCCCTTTTGAAGAATACATGCAGCAATGCGCCAACGAATATTTTACTAACATCAACCCTAGATATGAAAACAATGATCAAATTTATGAGCCAACACACGAATATGACCCAAACTCGGAGGATTTTCAGACGGATTTACCCCAGAATACCCCAACATAAATTCTACACCTCATCATACCCAACTACCATACATTAAAATACCTAATACAGACGAAAAAATACTAATAGACACCGGATCAACACGCTCATTTATTAAACCCAATATAGCTAAAGAATTAATATCGGATGGATACGCGATTTATATTGACGAAACATTTTCAGTCCAAACCCCGCACGGACTCTCAAAACATAATGGTAAAATAATAACCTACCCCATGGTAAATATCTTCGGACAACACAGTAATCCAATAGAATTTTATATGTTCGACTTCTCTAATAACTATGAATACCTAATAGGATGGGACACATTAATTAAACAAAACCTATTAATAATTCCTAGCGAGAACAAAATAAAAACACCAGACGATATAACTATACTATTACATTATCAAGAAAACAAGTCGATTACGTTAGGACATATTCTAACAGAGAAGGGACTCAGTCCATGTCCAGAAAAAACCAAAGCAATAACCAGATTTCCACCACCTAAAACAACCAAAGAAATCAAGTCATTCTTAGGACTAGTATCCTATTATAGGAAATTCATACCAAACCTATCCAAAATAGTAAAACCTATAACTGAGTGTACAAAGAAAGGAAAAGAGATAAAACATGATAAACCATTTTTAGAAGCTTTCCAAAGAGCAAAAGACTTAATCATTAACCCACCAGTCCTAGCATATCCAGATTTTAATAAAATATTCACAGTAACGACTGATGCAAGTGATATAGCATTAGGAGCTGTTATTTCACAAGAAAATCATCCTATAGCATACACATCTCGAACACTAACGGAAACGGAACAAAAATATAACGCGACTGAAAAGGAACTACTAGGTATACTTTATGCCCTAACACAATTTAGACCATACATCTATGGGCGACACTTTAAACTTGAAACAGACCACCAACCACTAATATGGATAACCAAACTTAAAGAACCAAACGCTAAGCTTACCAGATGGAAGTTAAAACTGCAAGAATACGACTATGAAATATCACATAAAAAGGGAAGTACTAACCACGTAGCAGACGCTCTGTCTAGAATCGTACTAATGCATAACTCAGACCAAGCAACCGTACATAGCAACTTCGATGACTCAGATGAAGGATTTATAATAAAATCAGAACATCCCCCTAGGCGTATGAATAGAATATTTGTAACGACAGAACCATATCAAGTGAAAGTAATACAAAAAGACAACCACACCTACGATTATAATCTAAAAATAAACAATCCCCAAGACTTTATAAAATTCTGTAAAGAATATCTCGGATCAAAAAGATATGCTATAGTAGGAAATAGTAATAAACTCATAGAACAACTGTCTGAAATATACAGGAAACATTTCAATAATAAAGAACTCACAATCATTTGGTTTACACAACCACGTGTAGAAATCACAGACAAAGAAGAAATCCTAAAAATAATTAGATCAACGCATGAATTTATGGATAGACATATAGGAAACCCAGCTTTAATAAAGGAAATCTCTAAAACATACTATATCGAGAACATCAAAAAACATACGCAAAACTATCTGAATCAGTGCGAAACATGTGCTAAAGTAAAATACGATCGACAACCATTTAAACCGCCCTTTGAAAAAACCAAAACACCAACAAAACCAATGGAAAAATGGCAAATAGATACGTTCCACTTTAAAAAGAAAACCTATTTAACCGGAATAGACACATTTTCTAAGTGGACTTTCGCCACAGAACTAGTTGAAAACAACTCCCTACAAGTAATAGAAACGCTATTACGACTCTTCGCTCTAATAGGAACCCCCGACCTAATCTCAACAGATAACGAGACTATACTAATATCGGAAATAGTAAAAGAATTTCTAGCAGGATTAAAAATCAAACATCATGTGACAACACCCCTGCACCACACGTCCCATGGAGACATAGAACGGTTTCACTCCACCCTAATAGAGAGATTAAGAGTACAACAGGAACTAAAGAAAGAAGATGTTAACTTAGCAGTACTAGCATATAATTCCACTATACATAGTGCCACTAACAAAACACCTAACGAATTACACTTTTTACGAGAAATTAACTTACCCGTACAGAACAAACAAACCTCTGACTACCTAAAGAAGATAAACGACAAATTAGAAAATGTAAAAGAAAGCACACTCAAAAGGAGTAATAAATTCAGAACGCCTGTGACTAAAGAAATCACCACGGGAACTAAATTCTATATCGCTAAGCATGATAGATCAAAACACGTGAACCCCTTCAAAGGCCCATACGTAATTAAAAAAATACTCCCACGAAATAAATTCTCCTATGACTCCAGACATAAAGAACATCAAATTCACATTAGTCAAATTCGTGTTACAGATGCGACGCAAACATCATCAGATTAGGACAAGGGATCAGTATCATACCTCAAAGGAAGGTACAAATACAAGAAGACGAATGGAACTTAATCTATCCTATTAATCTAGAACCGCTCCAAACAAATTATGAGTCTATAACGAACCTATATAACAACGAAAGACTAACTAATGATATACGACATCAAAGAACAGAATATTTAAAAACACACTTAAGTGAATGTCTATCGCGAATGCAAATCAAACGATCCAAACGAGGACTTATTAATGGATTAGGATCTATAATTAAAGCTATCTCAGGAAATCTAGATAATGACGACATGATAAACATAGAAAAGAAATTTAGTCTAGCAGCCAACGCAATGACCACAATGAATCACAAAATAAATAATGTGACCCATCAACTTAACCAGTTAATAACAATTGTAAATCGTAAACTCAACTCTAGAGAGTACTTCTTACAAGAAGTGATCTTAGTATACGAAACACTGAAAGACATCTGCGAACATCTCGAAGAAGCTTACGTCCTAGCCCAACACAATATCTTGCAACCCGCAATATTTAACGAAATACATTTACAGCAAGGATTAGATAAAATCCCCAGCAAAATTAACGTAGTACGAGATATAAGCAAACTACAATCCCTAATAGTCCCAAGCGTTGCTATACAAAGCAAACTATTAATATTCCAATTCGCTATACCCATTGTCTCTAAAGAACAATATAATCTAGAAACAGTAGTTAGCATAATCACCCCATCTAACCAATATTGTCAAATGCCTAGTATTAAGAACGGCCAGTATTTAACGGGAACCAATCATGTGTATAAAGTAGACAAATGTAATAACAATATATGTACAGCCTCACCAACAAAGAAATGTGTAGAAGAAAGCATTCTGAAACAACGCAACAACTGTAGCGTTATAAAAATCTACTGTCCAGCACGATACTCATACAAAATTCAGAATGACTTATATTTCCAGTTCAGATTAAAGGAACAAACAATCTATGATAGATGTGCCGACAGAAGCGTGACCATCGTAGACTCATATATAGAAGACAACACCAAATGCGGAAGCACTCAAGATCCTGTGGATATTCAGACCTTTACTGAAGTCACAGAACCAGCAAACGAGTTACCAATGACGTTACCAGAAAATATGGACAACATAGAAGAGCAGATCGCAGCAATCAATAGACCCGACTTAACCTCTGATAAGATCAAAGACATAGGGATCCTGACCTACATAACGATAGTAACCATAATCTTGTTAACTATCGTCTTTTTAACTCGTCGAATCATAAAAACCCGACAGAGTACAAAAAGACTAGGAGGGGAGAGTCAAGATAACGAGGTCAGACAGTCAACAGTAGAGATAACGCCACTACCCGATAACAACGGGATAAGCGGAGTCGACTATAAATAAAGTAATAAATATAAATAGGATATTAATATTGAGTCAAGATAACGAGACCAGACAGTGGAGATACCACCACCGCCCTAATAAACAACATCAATAAACGGAAGCGATTAGATAAGTGAATTGTGGTGACAACCATCCTGTCCCCACCACTGTGTTAGCTGATAAGACTTAGTATATAAACTAACCCAACTATAATTTAAGCACATTATTGTATTGACTCTACAACATACCACTGTACTACTAACACGTTTTGAGAATAAAATTACTTTTATCTCCATCACAAGTCTCAGTCTTTTAACTCGCGCGACACAAAGGCACCACAAGTAGCGCAACGAGCGGTTCCTTTATATTGCGCGCGATTATATCGCGTGTCGCGCCTGTTTGTAGGTGCCTTTACGGGTTTGTTTGGTATTATTATTTTTTTCTCTTTACAAGTAGGTACCTACTTGTAAAGAGAAAAAAATAATAATACACATACCTACATACACACACGTACATTGATGTCGGTTATCGATTTATATAGATTTTATTAATGACCGCCATTTTGAAAAAAAAACAACATGGCGGACAATAGGTATGCCACGGACCGTCAAAGCCCTTTGCTTGCCCCAAAATTCAGCAACACGAATAACGTTCGCTAACGCAGCCTGTCAGTCCTCAAAAGTTAATAATGGTTCTTTCTCACAATAATTTACACCTTTTTAAAATACATTCAATGTGCAATTAAGGAGTGATGGATTGATCCATTTATTTCACACTTCACATCACACCATTTCATTCCACACTCGTGGTGCTCAATCGAGAAATCGCTTTAACAAAATTGCACATACCTAAGTGAAGATGTGCCTTTACAATATTTTATTCATACAGTCTCTTTTATCTTATTTTCTTTGAAAACGAAAGCGTTTAGAATATCGCGCGTGATTTTGCGAGAGTAGATAGGAATGCTTACGACGCGAATAATTTTTCAATTTTAAGAGGAAACGCGGTCACGAGGTCGTTGGCGTTCACTCCATACTACTTAAGAGGGCGCCGACCAAACGCCGACCGCGCAGTGGCGCCCTCATCGTTTGTTTGGTTCTTTTATTTTAGAATGAAAATACAGAAAATAAGCACGTTAGTATAATCACTAAAACAGATAATAGTGGCCACTAATTTCCGTTTTAGTAAATATAATAAAACTAAACAATTGAAAACTACCGTTTATAATAATATTAACGTATAGTCTTATGGAGCACAACTTAACGTGATTATTTTCTGCATTTTTATTCTAAAATTAAAGAAATAACTAAACAAACGATGAGCGCGCCTCTAGGCAGTCGGTGTAGTCTTAATGTATTCTCTGTCTCTGGTTTCTCCCTGGTTAATGATATTAGTCAATGGCCAACCTTCCATCCTGCGCCGCATGTCCTGCTGCCCCTGTGCACGTGATGAGGACTGCGTCAGTGAGCGCAGTTCGCGCAGCTGAATGCAAAAATGTTTGAACTTTTTGCCAACGATATGCTTAGAAGACTGATATGACACAGCTGTACTAACTTGTTTTAGGTATTTATGTGGTGTAAGTGGTGTGTGTGTGTGTTCACTTTTGCTTTATTTGCTGTTTATCTCATACGTTGTTGTTAAAAGATAAATCTCATATAAGTGAACTGTGTCATGTTCTTATGAGAAATAAAGATTTTTCAAACCTATATTAGTCCAAATATATTTGTTTACGATTTTATTTTGTATATCTAGAGCCGTGTCTCCTGCGCGTGTTTTCTCGAAACTTTACACAAAAACATAGAAAGAGGCGTGGCCATACGCGTCTTTGTTTCGATGGTACACTAATCACGATGTTTTTGTTTTCCGAGCTGCCTGGAAAAGATTCCCCGCACGGGTGAAGAGGGGAAGGGTTTGTTTCATTTTCAACCGCCGCGCGCACCGAGCACTTCTCGTCTGCACATCTGACTATAGAAGGAAAACCAATTCTTCAAAATCGGTTTCAGATACGCGAACGAAATTTCTAAGGTAATTTCTAAGGTTATTGACTAAAAAAAACTGTTTTGAATTATGAAAGGTCAAAATAATGCTTGCCTGTTATTTTGTTAAAATATTCTAAAGAAGATAAAAGTTTTACAACAAAATTTCGATTTATTTATAAAATAACCTCCAGGACGATTATTTGTGATATGGGGTGATAAAATAAGGTTAGCGTAAAGCAAAAACCAGAAATAAAATTCTTGATATAAAAGCCAAAAATCTTCTTCTAAAAATAAAGCTCTTGAGGAAAACGCCGCGGATGTTTGACCTTTTCATAACTAATCGCCGTCACAATTGGGTTATCAAACGCCTTGGGGTGTGGTTTAGCTATTATCTTCGTAATTCAATTGCATTTAGGGTTGTCAAATAATCTTGTTTTAATAAAACTTTTTTTTGGAACGAAGTTCTTTTACGCGTCTTGCGGTATTAGTAAACTGATAGAAATCGTCACGTAACGAAAAAGCTTTATGGGACTTTCTAACAGAGAGAGAGAGAGAGAGAGAGAGAGATTATTTTTATTGTTCTCTTCCCTAGTAAGCTAGCAAACAGTGAAGTAATTAATTCAAAGAAAACTTAAACAATAGAAAAAAAAAATACAATTAAGAACCTGAGTAGGTCCAGTGTATAAGAAAAATGTAACGTAAGGTTCCCTTTTGCAAACAACCTGTACGATACACACATAAACAAACAAGAAGAAAGAAATAGAAAAATACTGTAGACATTATCTCATCATTTCAGCCGAAAGACGTCCACTGCTGGACGTGGGCCTTCCAAAAGCACCCACTTCAACCAGTTCTGTACTTCTCGCATCCAACAGGTTCCTGCAGCCTTCACAAGGTCGTCGGACCTTGTGGGAAGCCTTCCAACGCTACGTCTTCTGGTACGCGGTCGCCACTCCAGAACCTTTCGGCCCCATCGGCCATCTGTTCTGCGAGCAATGTGCCCTGCCCACTGCCACTTAAGTTTGGCAATCTTCGGGCTATGTCGGTTACCTTGGTTCTCCTGCGGATCTCCTCATTCCTGATTCGATCACGCAGGGAAACTCCAAGCATAGCTCTCTCCATTGCCCTTAAGTACCAGGAAACGTGATAAATCTTAGGATTAAAATGGCCAACCCTGATGGCATCGTTCTGTTTTAGTTTAATATCTTTCAAACGAAAGGCTTTTAATTAAATCTCGCATAACTATGTGAGATTCTTAAAATAAAGAAGGAGACTTTAAAACAACTATCTGTTAAGAAGGTTTACGCCCTACAGCATTTCATGCAAACTTACAAGCCATTGTTTTTCGAAATGAAAGAACCGATTTCAATGAAACTTCATACACATAAGCAAGACATAAAGGTCTAAAAAGTTATTTAGGAACATTTTCGAAAAATAGTGTTACAGCCAAATTAGACCGATTTTAAATTTTCCATAGAAACAAAGATTTCCAGTTACCATTTTTTAAATAAGATATTTGGAAAATGTTCTTAAGTAAGTTTTTAGACCTTTGTATCATCTTTGTGTCGTCAGAAGCCTGAAAGTCTGACAACCAGTTTTACTAAGGGGTACCATTTTACCTAGTAACCCCTTGGTAAAACTGGTTGTCAGACTTTCGGGCTTCTGACGACCCGTAAGACTGTCAAAGATCAACGAATGACAGCCGAGACCAATGGCTTAACGTGTTTTTCGAGGCATAGAGGGGTCTCGGTATGTAAAGATGGTCACCCATCCGTGGACCGACCGCGGCAAGTTGTTACTTAGCCACGAGCTTCATGAACTATACAAGAATGGCATGGTTAAATATAAGCCAGCCAGCAAGCTTATTCTCGTACTTAAAAACCTTTAAGTTGGAGTCGCAAACTCATCTCAGCGATAGTAAAAGTTCAAAACTTGTCAAAAATGTTGGTAAACTAGAGGTTCCTTTGTCAAATTGGGACTTAGTTTGGAGAATGCGAACTTTCATAAAAATGCGGGAAATCTATGAGGGCTATGACAAAATGCCATTCCGTTAGTGCTAACGATGATTATTTTTGCTGTGCCCTGACAGGGTCTAAAACAGCTCTTAGCGTGCGACAAGGATGGTTTCATCAAGGTGGAGAAGAAGAAGAATAAGAAGCCTCCTTGTCAGAACCAGCACCGCGCAGGCAGGACCCAACATGCTGCTGCGTCCAGCAATCCCGACGACGCAGCTGTACGTGTCCAGACTGTATCACTCCAACAAGGCTGAGGAGATCGTAGAGTACTACTGGACTTTGAGGGTCGAGAAGTTGGAGTCGCGTCACAACACGAACTTCAAGTCGTTCGTGGTGCGTGTTCCGACACATCATCTCGAGAAGTTCCTCGAGGAAGGAAGAGTTCTGGCCGAAGGGCGTTGTGTACCGCCGGTTTCGTGGCCGGCTACATGACACCAGTCAGCGAAACACGACGCAGACACTTCGTGTGCGTTAGTTTGTTAGTTTTTTAGTGTAATTATAATGTTGTATATTGTATTTATAGTATTTTTAAGTTATATTAATATTGTATTGTATGTGTTATAAGGCCTTGATGCCTGAAATAAATGGATAAATAGAAAAAATTGGCCTTTTCTTAACTTCTGGTTTTGCCTTGACCCTGAGGTAACGACCGCGACTTACGAGTTATAGGTCATTGGTTCGAACCCAGACAGACGCTTTACTTTGTGTTAATAATTTCATCACCACTGCTCTCAAAACGGTGAAGGAAAACATCGTGAGGAAACCGGCATGTCCTAGAACCAAACATTCGAAGACATATGACCTCTACCATCCTGCACTGGGTCCGCGCGGTAGATGGTAGATCCCACTCCCTCTCACAGAGAGGAGGCCTGTGTTTCAGCAGTGGGCATAGGTGGAGGTGGAACACCGCGGTGATTTTAGCCGGTAAGAGTCCGGCATGCCTCTCTGTCACCCCCACGATGGAAGATGTCCATGAGAATTTCTACCGGGCATACAAAAAAAAAAAGTGGGAACTTTTTCTAGGCTGCATGTTAAACGAAAAACGTTTCGTCTTGTTCCTGTATCCTGTTGAAAGTCATTGTAGAAATACAAAACGCTTTAAAAGTGAATGCCATTTGTCTAGACCATCTGGTTCGGTTGAAAGGTAGGTAGGTACTTACCTATTATTGCCTTTTCTCTTTTGGAGTTGGCTTTAGTCGACAATTTATTTGGTAAATATAGTACTTACTATATTTATTAAATAAATTGTCGATTTCCGCTAGCCTTAGCCAAGTAAAATTCTTTCTGGAAAGTTAATTCCAAAGTATCATTTTTCATTGTAAACCTGGCTATGCGACATTTAGGTACAATCACAAATACAAATGGCATAGGATTTGCTGGAAAAATGGCCGCACAGTCGTAGTAAATAGCAGTTATTCCGGTCTGATCCCCTGAACCCCCCCCCCTCCACCCCTCCACACCCCTCCGGTACCTGAAATGGACTGGCATTGTGGTATTCTTTGGTAGAGCTATGAATTTAATTAGGTCATGGGTTGATTGGGTAATTACGCAATCCACTATCAGTAGGAATTCATTCATCTGCCTAGCCTTTTCCCAACTATGTTGGGGTCGGCTTCCAGTCTAACCGGATGCAGCTGAACACCAGTATTTTATATGGAGCGACGGCCTATCTGACCTCTACAACCCAATTACTGGGTAATACGATACCCCTTGATAAGACTGGTTGTAAGACTTTCGTAACGACGACGGTCAAAGATCCACGAATGACAGTAGCAATGGCATTAGTAAAAATAACATTTTGACAGTTCAACAACATTCATTGTTTTTGTTCACGATATTGAGCAGAAAAATTTTTTCGAACATAATTTATCATATTATTAGCTGCGCCGGTTTCACGCGGTTTCACCGGCATAAGTTTCGATCTCATGGCAATATCGAGATAAAAAGTAGCCTATATGTCAATCCAGGGTGTCAGCTACCTCCATACAAAATTTTATCAAAATTGGTCCAACCGTTTCAGCGTGAAGAAGTAACAGACATATAAACACACACACACACACACTCACTCACAAACTTTCGCCTTTATAATTTTAGTGTGATGGAGCAATGGATTAGCAATGTCCTTTAAAATTATTCAGATTGAGATCGATAGTCTATCACGTAACTAGGGTGTTATACTGTGTCTGTGTGTTTTACGTTGTCCGGTCCTTTCAAATAATTCATACATAGGTAATAGGTAATACGGGCTGGTGTCCGCAACTCCACGTCAATGCGCGTATTTTGCGTACGGGTGGGAAAATCGATCATTCGATCCACCCCAGCTCCTCGGGGAAGGCCAGCAACGCCTTGATGTTACTGGCTGTCTCATGTAGGGTACCTGGGTTACCGAAGTACTTGGAAGTTTGATTTTTTCACTGCTTCAAGATATTGCAGCCTTGAGTAATTGATATTAATTTCAACTTGATAACTCCATGTGTGTGTTCCTGAGAAAAAGGGTCTTGACAGACTGACAACGAATTGATCTTATATGGGTTCTGTTTTTCCTTTTGAGGTACGGAACTCAAAAAATCCTTTCAAAAGATTACTAATAAGTATCTGATCAAGTCCTTTATCAAAACAGTCCCTAACAAAGACAGGACACGCTCAAAAATCAAACATGATCAAGGAATCGAATTTCAAAAACATTTTTACTCTACGCCCGTTTAAAACTGGTTATAAATCGTCAAACTTTTGAAAGAAAAATGGTCTCTTCGTTTTAAAATGGCTTCTAGCATTTTGTTGTTCGTTTTCGTTATTGACATTGCTCTCGACTGTACCTTCTAGCAATTTGTACCAATGAAGAAGTTTGTCAAATATTTGTTCAAACTTTTGTTTCGTTTTGTGAAGACGATTCCGCGCTTTCTTTATTGTTGAGAAGGTATGTTTTGTACTTGAAGTAATTTGAAATGAGATTACAGTCATCCGTTATTTATTACATACGTAGAAATGATTATTAAGTCTCTTCCAGACAGGTACGACGCGACACTAGTAGAACTGTTTTTTAATGAAAACTCCGTGGTATTTGTTCTACCAGAATCGCGTCGCACCGACGCGACGCGACGGCGCGGCGGCGGCGTGTCGTGCGGGGAGCACTTTAAAGTGAAACAGCCTTTAAAAAAATATGTCCAAAGTCGGAAGTACTGTCAGAGGCAATACAATTTTGTACTTAATTTGTGGAAAACTGGTGCCTAATCAAAGTTTTTTACAAAACCTGTAAGTCAGGTCACCAGGCTCCCTTAACAATTTATTTATATATTTCAAGTATTGTACTGAAGACGTTTTGTTTGAAATCACAGTAGTATTAATTCATTCATTATTATGTCATTAATTAAAAAAAAATATTAATATTAATTTATTTATTAAAATGATTTAATGTATTAATAGAAATATTGCGAATAAGATTGTATTTATTTTTTATGTAGGAAACATGCAGTGTGTGTAATGTGTGTGCATGTAGGGTGTATAATGTATGTATATGTGGGAGTGAGAGTGTGTGTATGATATTGCGTGCGTTATATCACGTTCGACTCCGAATTTCTTTGCGTGATGTTAGTAAGGCTTGTCTTAATTTTGGTCTTAATGCTACTTATATGTCGTGGATTGATGGCGCCATGGTGCAACAGGCAGCGCCATCTAACGATTATTTTTGTAGTTCATAAGAATATCGTTACCGGAAACGCAAGCGCGCCCTACCGCTTGGACACGATCGTCGGTAGAGGGGATGCAGCGAAGACTGGTGAAGGGGCGGAGTGTTGCGACAGTCAACCTCCGGCAGTCTTGGCAGACGCTCAGTACTAACGCACGTGTTTGTTTCTGGTACAACCATTTGTGTAGTAAATAAAGTCATTTTGATTTAAATAATCTTTCGTTCGAGTACCCACGACAGTGCCCACATCCTATTAAAAACCATGTCGGATCGTGAAGAAGACCCGATGCCTCACATCTCGGCCACCCATGATGCGACATCAGAACTGGGATTCACTCGAGCTGAAGAAAATACGGAGAATGGAGCGATGACGTCACGGTGCGATGAGAACTTACTTCGCACGCTGCTGACTGCCGATCAAGAAGTGAGGTGAAAGGCAAGACACTCAATGCCACAACTTCAACGTCAAGTTCTGCAGGACCGAAGCAGCATCCGGACATCTGTTTCCGATGCGGCAACTCCGGACACTTTGCAACAAAATGTCCACGAAGCAATGGTGGAGGCACCGGCGCTGCAGGTGGATCAAGCAGTTCCGTGGCAGCGGCTGCAGCAGCGGTGAGCAGTGAGCGACGCGTTGACGTTTGCTATGTTAGCAATCCCAGCGGTGTGCTGATGAATACTGGTGAGTCGTACCCATTTTATTACGATTCTGGTGCCGAATGCTCTCTGATCAAAGATTGCGTTGCGTCAAAGTCTAGTGGCAAACGCGTAAATAACATTGTAAATTTAAACCGGGATCGGTCACGGTAGTGTGCAAAGTACCTTACAAATTTTATTCGAGGTTATGATTAACGATTTACGATTAGAGATATTGTTTCATGTTGTACCGGATAGTTGTCTTAAAAATGATATTTTAATTGGCCGTGAGATTTTAGATCAGGGATTTAACGTCAGTATGACGTCTGATAGTGTTGTTTTGTGTCGTGATAATGTTGTTGGGTTATGTGAAGTTCCCAATAAGCTCAAGAATGATTCTAATTATCAAATTGATTTCAATAAAGCCTACACAGACGTTCCACCAGAATTTCGTTCCCGATTGGTTGATCTTTTGTCAGAATATTCATCCTCGTTTTCTAGTGGTGTATCTAGATCCCGAGTTACGACAGGACATTTGCAAATCAGGCTTGTAAATCCTAGTCGAACGGTTAATCGTCGCCCTTATAGGCTTAGTGCTAGTGAACGCGAAGTTATTACTGCTAAAGTTCGTGAGTTAGAGGAAGCAGGTATTATTAGGACCAGTTGTTCGCCTTTTTCTAGTCCAGTGTTGCTGGTCAAGAAGAAGGATGGTTCAGATCGTATGTGTGTCGACTACGGAGAACTGAACGACAACACCGTGTCAGATAGGTTTCCGCTGCCTTTGATAGAGGACCTTGTATCCAGGTTAGGTGGTGCTACATGGTTGACGTGTCTTGATATGTTATCAGGGTATCTTCAAATTCCAGTGCATCCTGAATCAATAGAGCGTACTGCATTCGTCACCCCTGACCGTCAGTGGGAATATTTGACCATGCCGTTCGGTTTGAAGAATGCGAGCTCAGTTTATCAGCGTGCAGTGATGAAAGCATTAGGTGATGTTGCTTATAGCTATGCTGTTACATACATCGACGACATTTTAGTGATAGGATCATCTGTGGAGGAGAGTTTAGTTCGCCTTCGCACTGTACTCGATAAGTTAACAAAAGCCGGGTTTTCCCTGAATTTTGCTAAGTGTTCATTTGTCAAGCGACGGGTTGAATATTTAGGCTTTGTTGTTGAGAACGGCCAAATCAGACCCAACCCAAATAAAATTGTTGCTTTGTCTAAACTTCCCCCACCTAAATCCATCACTCAGCTGAGACAGTTCATAGGGCTGGCCACTTATTTCAGACAATTTGTGCCACGGTTCTCAAAAACGATGGCTCCTCTGTTTCGTTTAACGAGTGGCAAGGATAGGTCCATTGGTTGGGAACCGAGCCATGAGGCTATTCGTCAGAAAATAATTTGTTACTTAACCAGTGAGCCAGTTCTAACAATATTTGACCCCGCGCATTCAATCGAGTTACATACCGATGCCAGTGCTGAAGGATATGGTGCCATTTTTATTCAAAAGATTAATGGGAAACAACATGTTGTTGCTTATTATAGTCGTCGCACGTCCCCAGCCGAATCGAAGTGTCATTCATTTGAATTAGAAACGTTAGCTGTCTTTAACGCCTTATAGCATTTTCGACATTATTTGCTAGGTCGTAAGTTTACCGTTGTGACAGACTGCAGTTCTGTTAAAGCTTCTAAAAGCAAAACTGACTTGTCTCCACGAGTTCATCGTTGGTGGGCCTACATGCAGTCATTAGAGTTTGACATTGTTTATCGTGAAGGTAGTAGAATGAGCCATGTAGACTTCCTTTCTAGAAATCCTCTCCCTACACCTAAAGTAGCTTTCACTCGTGTAGAACAAAAGCGTGTTGATTTAGCTGAGCTCACTAGTAACTGGTTGCAAGCTGAACAGGAAAAGGACTAAGAGATCAGTAAGATTGTGTCTGATCTTCGTAATGAAGTTTTTCCTGAGGAAACTCACAAAACCTACGAAATTCGCAAAAATATTTTGTATCGCAAGATTCAGCGCAACGGTCGCACTCGATGTTTGCCTATCGTACCTAGATCGCTTAGGTGGTCTGTAATCAATAACGTCCATGAGTCCGTCATGCATTTGGGATGGGAGAAAACTCTCGAAAAGATTTACGAACACTATTGGTTCGAAGGCATGTCAAAATATGTGAGAAAATTGGTAGACAATTGTATCACTTGTAAAGTAGCAAAGCCCCACTCGGGTAAAGTTCAGGCAGAACTTCACCCAATTCCCAAGTTCAATATCCCATGGCACACAATTCATATTGACGCTTCGGGTAAACTGTCTGGTAAGAACGACATCGAGGAGTACGTGTTTGTCATCATAGATGCGTTTACCAAATTTGTGCTACTTCGTCATTCACTAAATATCGACACTAACAGTAGTATTTGTGCTTTTAAGTTCTGTATAGCGTTGTTTGGTGCTCCGAAACGCATAATAGCAGATCAAGGTCGCTGTTTTGCTAGCAAAGATTTTTCTAGTTTCTGTACGTCTAACAACATAGAGTTGCACTTGATTGCTACTGGAGGCAGTCGCGCAAATGGTCAGGTCGAAAGGGTAATGAGTACCCTCAAGAGTATGTTGACTGCTGTAGAGACTAGTCGCGATCGCTCTTGGCAGGACGCATTAGGAGAGGTTCAGCTGGCTATGAACTCTACTATTAATAGGGTCACTAAATCTAGCCCTCTCGAGTTGATGATAGGAAGAGTAGCGCGGCCACTTAGTTTAGTGACCGCTGATGATGATGTAACTGGCGTTAATTTAGATGAAATTAGAGAGCACACGACACAGAATATTGAAAAAAACGCGAATTGTGATAAAAATCGATTTGACCAAAATAAGGCTCAGGTTTCTAAGTTGGCTGTTAATGATTATGTTTTAATTGAAAATGAGGAAAGGAATTAAACAAAATTAGATCCTAAATTCAAAGGCCCATTTGAGATTATTGATGTGTTAGACGGGGACAGATAGTCAGATACCTACTTAAGGCGCTTGACTCTAAGCGAACTTACAAATACCCCCATGATCGTGTGAGAAAGATCCCCGATCACCAAGTTCCTCGAGAATTGGACGTCATAGTTGATGACAGCTGTGGTAGTGAGACCAAATCTGATTAAGAATGGCTTGTATACTCAAACTCAAAACTTAAGACCGCACCTCATGAGTAACATGTGGCGATGGGTCTACAAGGAATCGTTGGTGCGATTTCTGTCTGTGTTGGTGCACAGAGCGCTTCATGTGTTGTAGCACATATTGCGCTAGATTTTTGAGAATCGTTGGTGCGATTCTTGTCTGTGTTGGTGCACAGAGCCCCTCATGTGTTGTAGCATATGTGGCGGCAGATAAGTAAAGAATCGTTGGTGCGATTCTTGTCTGTGTTG
The DNA here is from genome assembly GCA_927399505.1 of Luperina testacea. NCBI lineage: Eukaryota > Metazoa > Arthropoda > Insecta > Lepidoptera > Noctuidae > Luperina > Luperina testacea. The sequence continues at coordinate 3,537,353 of OV656777.1, read as the reverse complement.
GTGCACAGAGCCCCTCATGTGTTGTAGCATATGTGGCGGCAGATAAGTAAAGAATCGTTGGTGCGATTCTGGTTTGTGTTGGTGCACAGATTAAAAAGAAAAGTTTCGTGAGTTGAGTATGCATTGCTTATGAATTACGGTAAAGAGTAACAGAATTGTTAGAATTACTGTGTGGTAACTTGTTGATCGGACCTTTTCCAATGAATGATGTTGTGCAGGGAGCACTGTGTACGAAGCCTTGATAACAGGGCACTGTCAATCATGACAATTGATTACTGTACTTAGATTCAGAAAGAATTACCATTAAGAATCAACCTTTGTTTCTATTGGCAGGATAGCCGAGCTAGATTACTCTCTGAGCACTTTTGGTCCACAGGTACTACACCCGAGGACGGGTGCTAGTCAGGGATGGCCGTGTCGTGGATTGATGGCGCCATGGTGCAACAGGCAGCGCCATCTAACGATTATTTTTGTAGTTCATAAGAATATCGTTACCGGAAACGCAAGCGCGCCCTACCGCTTGGACACGATCGTCGGTAGAGGGGATGCAGCGAAGACTGGTGAAGGGGCGGAGTGTTGCGACAGTCAACCTCCGGCAGTCTTGGCAGACGCTCAGTACTAACGCACGTGTTTGTTTCTGGTACAACCATTTGTGTAGTAAATAAAGTCATTTTGATTTAAATAATCTTTCGTTCGAGTACCCACGACAGTGCCCACATCCTATTAAAAACCATGTCGGATCGTGAAGAAGACCCGATGCCTCACATCTCGGCCACCCATGATGCGACATATATATTATGTAAGTATGTTTATTTTCCCAATTTCGGATCCATCAAATAGACTATTGTAAATCCTCAACATCGCTCCTGTCTCTCGTACTGAAATCACCTCTAAGACCACCAATTTGTTTCCCAAGTATGGTGATGACAATTGGGACTAAAATAGTACAGTATTTATTTTATACATTTATTATCTCTACCAGGGAGCCTTAAGGCTCCTACAAACAGGCGCGACACGCGATATAATCGCGCGCGAAACAAAGACACCGCCCGTTGCGCGACTTACGGTGCCTTTGAGTCACGCGCGATTTTATCGCGAGCGCGCCTGTTTGTAGGAGCCTTTATTCGTAGCGGATTGATAAGTCCATCAATCATTAAATAAAATACTTAATTGTCTCCCCTGAAAACTTGACTATAAACACATAGAGGTTTTGACAAGCGCACCTTATTTTAAATCTAATAACCCTAAGTGTTACACCAATTCCAATCAAGGATCTTGATGAAAATACAGCCACCAAACTCGGTAAGCCTTTGTATCGGTTAGCCAGAGTACCTTACATCGAATGATCTTCAATAGCTACCTCAAAGGATAGTACCTCCATACCCATGTCCAAAACTGACAGTACAAAATGACTTAGCAACTTAATTACGCTAGGGCAGTACTAAACAAACACACTCTTGGCCTTAATCATCATACATTTATACAGTGGACCATGTTGGTTTAGGTCCTCAAACAATGGACGATAATTAGTGCATGTACCCTGCTGATTGCGAACGAATTATTTTGGATGAGACACGAAAGGATAAAGACGAAGCGATGGAAATGTTGAAAATTAAATTAGAGTAATGTGTGAAATGGTTTGGTATAAAATTGTGTTAGAAAGGGCGCCCACGAGCAACTTTTGTCTCCGCAACTAATTTTTATCTCACATCAAGTCTGTAGACTTGATTTGTTTTTGTTTTGGTTTGTAGTCTGTAGATGCGCGCACCTTTATACAAACCTGTAGGTTTGTATGAAAGTACGCTTATGTAGCGACGCGACAGCTGGGAAACAGTTTTGTCCGTGGGTTCGGACGCCACTGTCGCCCGTCTATTGGTTGCAATGCAAGTGCGCACACGGTGATGAAAAAAATTGCCGCTCAACCGAAATTTTTTCAAAAGAACATGTACATAAAAAAAATACATCTGAATTGATAACCTCCTCCTTTTTAGAAGTCGGATAAAAAGTAGCGGCGCTGTCGCTCCCGTGTGCATATCGTCTGAAGGTTCCTTCAAACAGGCGCGACACGACACGCGACACAAAAGCACCGCAAGTCGCGCAACGAGCGTTGCCTTTGTGTCGCGCACGATTACATCGCGCGTCGCGCCTGTTTGTAGGAGGCCTTTAGTGGGCACGTAAGGATGAGGTAAACCTAATTTTATGTTGGGTCGGAATAAAGACCCGGTTAAATTGGAAACTAGATCCAATGTAGATTGGGTTTGGAAAAAAACACTCCTGAATTTCAATGAATAAAATTAGTATTTAATATTTTATGTAATTAAGAGAGTAAGTCAATGAACAAAATTAGTAGGTATTTAATATTTTATGTAATTAAGAGAGTAAGGCTTATATCTCACTGGAACACCATGGTGGTGCAACCATGGTTGGCCTGCCAGCAAAATATATACAGCTGTAAGGCCCACCTTACATTGGTTAGATGTTTTTTTGGTACCCATAGTTCAGTTTTGATACCCATATCTCACCAGGCGTCCAATCGGATGCGCAACCAACCATTACATACATACATTTTTTGGCAGTGCGACCATGGTTGCGCCGCCATATTGGTGTCCTAGTGAGGTAGGGCCCTAAGAGTAAGATTAAGAGTTCTTGGAAGGGCTTGGGAGGCCTATGCCCAGAAGTGGATAGTACAGGCTAAATAAAAAAAAATGGCACTTAGACTTTTCTTTTTATTTTTTTTTTCAGAATGGGAAATCATCAAATGACCCTTCCCACTCTGCTTGGCATTTAAACATAAATCCTTCTTTTATTAAACCAGTGTCGATAGTTTTCTATGTATAATAATACCAAAGCTGAATAGTTTATTTGTTTGTTTGAACGCTCTAATTAAATTACATAAAATGCAAAAACAATTTTTCAAATCCGACTGGGATTTGAAAAATTGTTTTTTTTTTTAAACATAGAAGTGAGAAAAATTGTTTTTTAAAACATAGAAGTGAGTGTTAAGGCTCTCCCAGGCAGGCACGTCGCGGCACTAGTAATTATTTCTATGAAAACTCCGTGGTTTTAAGATCACGTTAAGAGCCGAGCAGAAACAAAAAACATCATAAAGAACGCTAAGTGAAAACGAAGTAATAGCGCGGGCTGGCGATGCGATGCGACGGAGTGTGTTGGGGTAGTAAAAAATTTCACGCGGTCGAAGTCGCCGGCAATAGTTAGTGTAGGATAAAATTCTGGATATCGAAACATTTTCTAATACCATTTCGATACTATTACTACCTATAGTGATGAATAAAGCTGAAGAGTTTGTTTGTTTTCTTGTTTGAACGGCTAATCTCTAGAAAAACGAGTTGTATACATATATGAAATGGTAGATTGTTTGCCAAGGGAGAAAACAGCTATTTTGAAGGCGAGAGTGTTTCTTTCTTTCAAAATACATGATCTGTGGGGTTTAAATAGTTGGACACTCCACATTTTATCACCCTCTATGAAATATAAGTGCAACTTAAGAATAAAGAATGATTTGCACCATACGACTCGCATCGGAAAGGATACGGACGGATGCGGTGACAGCCGATCGCGTCCGGCGGCATGTCGACGCATACGATCGGCTCCGTACCGTTGCGTCGCTTCCGAACGTATCCGTTTCTGCGCCTAATCAAATAATTTCATTCCATTCTATTGCATTAGAAGAAGAAGAAAATAATCATAAAACACAGAAGAGGAAAAGAAAAAATTGTACGACAGCCAAAAGGATTCGATCGGATACCTACGACGACAGGCAATCGGAGCCGATCGCGCGTCGCAGCATACTTTCGGCTACGATTGCGTGTCGAGGAAGACGCCCGCGATGAAGCTGCTGTGCACGGCTTGGTAATATAGACTTTAAATACTGTGTACACGATTTAATATCGTTTAAAGATTGTAAAATCCGTTCCGATACGATGCGATGTGAACCGTTTGGTGGAAATCATTCTTAAGAATAGTACGTTTATTTATTTACATACAATTCCTTGAGGAAAACATACTCATTTTTTATAAAACTAATTAAAATTCTAATTTGAGTAAACAATTACGAACGAAGGCAGAATGCTTTTCGCGCGTTTTTTATTTTTTCACAAACATTTTTTTAATTGGCTCGCGCATTAGTTTTATCATTTAGCCTGTCACTTGTTCATACAATGTTCGTGATTAATCTCTTTGGTAATTTGAACTTTTACTAACAATATCCACATTCTGAATTCAAATCACTTTTAGTCCCTAGGGATTAAAGAGTTATTTTAGTCCCTGTTTACGAAGAAAACAATAGCTCTTCTTGAATAGATGTGATAAAAAAATGTTTTCCCATTTGATAGCGCAATTCTTGAAGAAGGTGAAAGGCTATTAACAAGCCGAGCAAAAAAAAAAGCCAGAAAGAAAGTTAAACGAGCACGAAGTACAAGTAATAGCGCGGGCGGGCCAACGCGGTGGGTCGGGGGCCGAGGGCGGCCGCGCGATTAGTACCGAGCATTACCGAGAAGAGTCGAACTATGCATGCCTGTCAACGAGATACAATCCCGCGCGGCGAGATGAGACGACACTATTAGACGCTTTAGATGTTCTAAGGAGCAGCTGCTGAGGCAACTTTTATTGTAGAAAAAATAATTAGGGTTCCGCGAAAAAAAAAACCTGTGAAATCCAATTTGTTTTCCGGCTTCCATGCGAACGAAGTCGCGAGCAGAAGCTAGTGTAGGATAAAAGCCTGGATATCGAATCTTTTTCTAATACCATTTCGATACTTATCGATTTACCTAGTAGAAAGGGGTCATTGTTATTTCATCAATTTATATTAGTTCCAGAAAGATTTTTCGATAGGCCAAATCCCTTGTTTTGTCTCTTCATTTTAAGCTCGTTGGTAATTTTCCTTCAGGGAGAAGAGATTTAAGCCTGAGACGGGAGAACTACTTAGAATCTCAAATAATTTATAAGAGGGTTAGACTATGTAGAATTACGTGCAAATGTGAGGAATAGAATATACGGGTTTCCGTGGACGTACAGACGCCAGCACATCAAGCTACTACAATCTGTCAAATTTCTTTAATAGATTTTCAACTTTATCGCTAAACTACCAACCAATTTGACAATTTAGAGAAAAACACAATTTAATGACGAGTTTTGGAATTTTCAGAAGAAAACGAATCTTGGATTTTCTCGCATCCCGTGAATTTTTGTCCCCAGACTATATGGGGTGCTTACATTTTGCAAAGGGGTCACATTATCATGCGTTGGACGGAATAAGTCGAATTACAGTTCACCCTGAGTACCGTGATCAGACGTAAATATGAAACATCTGGCTTTAGAAAGAGAGTGTTACGTACTATGACACTTCTTATCATTTCAGCCAGAAGACGTCCACTGCTGAACACAGGCCTCATTTGTGCCTTTCCGCATCTAGCGGATTCCTGTGGCCTTCACAAGGTCTTCTGTCGAACTTGCAGGAGGCTTTGCAGCGCACCGTCTTCCTACACTTCTTCGCAAAATTATTTAATCAGTGGTACACCGAACGGAACTAAAAGGCATTCGAACATTTTACTTTGGTTCAAGCTCATAGCTAACCTATCTTAGCCCCATGGTGATGGATAGGTACATACAAGTAGACAAACACGTGTTAAACTATTGAAACATCAAATAATGCGTGTTAAATATGACGGCGCAGCAAGTGGCGTCGTCTAGTTTTGTTACGAAATTACTGAAATCACCGAAAAGTTCCGATAAGAGTGACACTGGCTGATTACTGTCACTAACAGGGGGCATAGTCTCCAAACTAATTTTAATTCCAATGAGATGCCAATATGATTCCAATGTTAATTTTACAGTCACGTGATTCGGTAGGTACTCTTGAAAACAATATTGTCAACAATTACCCCACACCAAGCCCGAACCCAATTCCACTTAGTTCTCCAAAATGGACACCCAATCTAAAAATCATTGCTGCTGCCGCGTAATCTACCCAGCAGCGGGTGTCGTCGCTGGGTAGATTACGCGGCAGCAGCAACAATATTCTGAGGATGATTTCTAATAAATTTCAGTGTCCAATGCACTCGCTTTGGGTACGCATCGTAGTTGGGACGGTAAAGTAAAGTTCTAATTGTAATCATTATTTTTATTTAATTTTATTTGTCATTATGTTTATTTAATTTTTTTTTTTTGTAATTGATTCTAATTCTATAATGTAATGTAATTGTTATTTATATTTAATTTGTGTACCTACTAACATAGATTTTAAGCTCCTGTTGTACTAACCACAATGGATCATTTGTAATCTGACATATAATAAATAAATAAAATTTGGCGCTAGCATCGAACTCAAGAGTACGAAACGTCACAATTCCAATGTCGATCTATCGGAATTAAATTGAAGAGTAAGCACCCTGAGCGTCGCATCGATGGTTGCGTGGCGGTTGTCTTCTGATGGCAGAGGTCAGATGTGTCACGGAAGCCGCTGTCGTACCACGTTCACGACGAACTGTTATATTTCGGCAAAATCCTGATGATGTTGAAGGTGCTGAACCACTTATAAGATGACCCATTCCCGTAAAGGCTCTCCCGTGCCGTCAAGCATTTTATTAAGAAACATAATTTTAACTGTGTATCTTAATCACAGCGTAAAACAAATCTACGAATAAACTAGAACCCTCATTTTCCTTCGCTCAATACATTCTCGGACAGTAATCCATCATTATTGCTGCCATCTTTACTTTATTTTCACAAAATGGCGGATCCACAGACGATATACAGCCCTATTTTGTTTTATTACTTCTCGAATTGTCTCCGAAATTACTAGTAGAGGTTATTTAAGAAATTTTAGAGTTCCGTACCTAAAAAGAAAAAAATGGAACTCTTATACGATCACTTTGTTGTCCGTCTGTCTGTCTGTCTGTCAAGACCCTTTATCTCGGGAACGCGTAGAGGTTAAAAAATGAACTTTAAACTCAGGTCTGCGGTTACTTGAAGCTGTAAGAAATCAAACTTCTAGTTAACGTAAAAAAAATACCGCTGTTTATGCCGCAGAAAACGAATATTTCGACACTCAAGGGAATCAAAATGTATAGGGTACTTCCTGTTGACCTAAAATAATGAAATTTGGCAAGAAGCAAGGTCATGTAGCACAAGTAAAGGAAAAAATCCGAAAACCGTAAATTTGTAGTTAATAAAAAAAACCCGTGATAAACTATTTACATACCTACAAATTTGTACGGAACCCTCGGTGCCCGAGTTGGACTCGGTCTTGATGGATTTTTTATAGTGATATAAATCGAATATTAATCCGTTTCAAGTATGAATTTTATTGAATCAGGGTTTTATTGCTTTAACCGTGTTGGAAGAGAAATTGATCGGATTAATAATAATAGATTCCATGTTTTGTATTTCACACTTTTCATTTTATTTAGTTCTCATAACAGCATAGATTTTTTTTAAGAGATAGACCTTTATTTTAGTGCATAGCGTCATGTCTTAAGATGTTCTACGAAAATTGTAACAAATTTATCTTTGCATCACAAAGAAACGAATTACATACCTATTTATTGTTCTTAACACCCTTTCCAATTACTTTACAAGAGTGTTTGGGAGAACCTTATTTATTTGATAGGTTCGGCCCAGACTTTATTGAAGATTAATACATAAAATAAGACCCTATATTTTATTTTGTTACTGGATTTTTCGCAAAGTATTATTACTGCTGAAGTACTTACAATAGACTCTAGAACATTCTTAGAATAATATGAATATTCGTTTTATGAAAACGAAAGCAATAAACATTTCTAGAAAAATGCTTTTACGAGCCGTTATTCGGCAATGATTCATATATATGCAGCAAATTGACTGACATATTAACGTATTTTCTTAACTATTATTAAATCATTTTCTTATTCATTTTACCATTTTACCAAACTTTTGAGCATCAAGGACATTAATCTTGAAAAAAATATACTTTTCGTTCTTGTACATATTTGAACTACATTAATTCTAATATTCTGACCTACTATTTAGATTTACTGCGGTCCCACGATGGGCGCCAATAAATTTTACCCGTCAATGCCTTCTCTTTGTTATTTATTGCCTTAAATTTATTTATAAGCTAAATTGTAACAGATAAGAAATATGCTAATTGAATAGTTTTAACTAACATATTTAGATTAAGTATTATAGTGGTACACATTTATGTTTAGCGGTATACATTTAAGGTAATACATTGAAGGCCAAGCGAAATAAAGTTGCTACCGTCAACGCGTTGTTATGTATTTGTTATTTTGAAATTAGTAGGTCTCTTTGAGAGGGAAAGAAAACGTGAAACGTGTTATTTTTATCGAACAGCCTGAGTTAGTAACTAAGGCCAAATTACTAATATTGGATAAACATTGATTAATTTTCAAAACCGACATATAAAACTCACCTTCTCATTATTTGTTTAAATAAATTGTCGGACATTTCCAATTCTCTCCTCCTAGTAACGGCTTTCAAACAGAAACATTAATTTGTATGAGAGCCAAAATGGAAGTATTAGATGAAATGAAAAGTTTACGCTTCAGTCTTCAGAACAAATACAATTTAGACGAAAAACATTTGATATTTTCTAACAAACACAGTTATTGGGTTATTTGTTATATGAAAATGTCATACCAATGCGGAGTCCCATTTGGGCGCCAATATTGTGTTGAAGAATGAGTCACAATTTATTAAAGTATTGAATATATTGCAATTTTATACAGTTTGAAGTACCTTTGAAGATGTGTTGAAATATCAATTTGAAAAGATAGAGTATTTGTGATTTATCTTTTTCTAGTCCGAGGATATCGAAGATATAAGTGGGTAGGCAAATAATTAATATTTTTCATACCTATACACTCTACAGAAGCCATACAATATTGTGAATACAATAAATATGACGTGTTTGAAAAGGATCTATAACAAAAATTGCTTGTAATCTTGAATTTTATTAGCATATGGTTCCAAATTGTTTCTACCGTTAATTTGTTCCTAAATATATTAAAACTTTACCATCGCTTGTATTAAAACACCAGAAATATCAGCCAGATGCATAAAAACTTCACTTTTATGTTCTTATTTATCAAGACCGTAGCTTAAAATACAAAGCTGCAAAATTAAAATATTGGACAGCGCGGCCCCACATTGGGCGCCAAATTTTTTCAGCTCTGGTTTACCATAAAATTGAAGCCTTGAAGTTTTATAGTGGATAGTAGTATAATAATTTTATTCGTTTTCGCGTTATAAACTCGATAAAATAAAGCAAATGTTAGACTTCGTCGGGAGAAAGAAAGAACTGCATGCTGTAAAATTTTTGTACGGCGTCTTTTATGTTTTTTTTACCGACTTCAAAAAAGGAGGTTCTGTATTCTTATTAATTAATATGGAAATTTAACCAGCTTTAATATACAGAACTGTTCGATACTATAAGATTATCCGAAATGCATAAAATGCTACTTACATTCCCGAGGTTTTCACTCTAAGGCGACGAAATATACACATCCTTATCTTTCTCCGTACGTTGCCGCTATACGAGTATGTCTTTTCCCACGATAGAGAAAGACCAACTAAAGTAATTTGTGTTCTCTTTTATCTCGGTAGAAACTTAGAAATTATTTCATGCCTTTTTCTGTGGCATTTATGTGTGCATTTCCGTGTTTCTATGTGGAGCACGGGTCATTAGAAAGAAACCGGTCAGAAGCGAGTCGGACTCGCGTACCGAGGGTTCCGTACCATCATGTTTTTGGGGGGCCTGGCCCTTAACCCTTTTTTTTTTGTTAAGAATTCTTCATGGAAACCCTCCGTCAGGCTGGCCGTAACAAATATGTATTTACCGAATTATAATCATTAAAGTCATCAACGCAACTCTCTAAGTCCACGTAACCCCAAAGAATAACTGTTTCATGAAATCGTCATACTTTAGGGTTACCTACGTGGTCTTAGAAAGTTGTGTTGATGACTTTAATGATTATAATTCTGTAAATACATATTTGTTACGGCCGCGAATCGTATATTAATCAACGTACAACTTAATACTGACCAGCAAATTGCAAAAAAAATAAAAAAAATGAATTTCGCGGGCTACCCTGACGCTTTCGCCTTAAATATAAATGTAATGATTAGCGATTGTTTAACCATACATTTTGGACATTCAAAGGTCTCTTAACATTAAACAACGTTTATAAATAAAGGGTATGTGAAAAAATACATTTTAACAATTTACCTTATAGTGGGAAAACCTGCAATTATAGGATTTTGGGCAAAACGTGTAAAACAGCTAGCATAACAATTCAAAGAGAATATAACACAACTTGTAAGAGAACGTTTTCAATACTAACTTTTAATGTTATACTTACATCCATCCATACTAATATTATAAATTCGAAAATAGCTCTGTCTCTCTGTGTATGTTACCTTTTCACACCTAAAAGACTGAACGGATTTCGATAAAATTTGGCAGAGATATAGATTACATCCCGGGGAAGGACATAGGATAGTTTTTAACGACATACCTCGCGGGCGAAGCCGCGGGCGGAAGCTAGCATTTCTATAAACAATAGTCCAGTCTAACTTATTAGCACACAAATCCATCATCTATCAAAACATCCCTTTGTTCCGGATCTTGTAAGAATAGCGCCAAAATAGAAACAAAGGAACATAAAAACCTCTTATCACCGATAACGCCTAACCGAAATAGAGTTATTCGATACTCTCACGCGATACGTTGCTTTCCTTAGTCACAGAGTAAGACAGAAGGTCGGCTCCATACAATGTGAAAACGCACGCATACATAGACACATTTCACGTGCACAGAGTGTGCAATCATTCATTCATTAATTCATTCATTAATTCATTCATTAATTCATTCATTAATTCATTCATTAATTCATTCATTAATTCATTCATTAATTCATTCATTCATTAAAGGGCACTTGTGACTGTCAGTAGACCAAGATATCCAAAATCAATCAACACATCATGTCGTGGCCCACTGCTGGAAATCAGCCTCTTCCAGGCTGCTCCACAACACCCTGCGCTCCACCTTCCGCATCCAGTCTGTCCCAGCCACCTTCTGAAGGTCGTAGGTTCATCTAACTGTGGTGCGTCCTTATTTTTATTTTTGTTTCCATGTTGGAAAATCCTCATGGATGACCGCCGCCTTGGGGCGGGCGGCGCTGTCTGTTGGATTCTTACTGACTAACAACCACCCCGGTGTTCCATCTCACACCTACGTCGGGGGTCGCGGGAACGTATGATCTTTCCGCAATCCCCGACTGGTGCCCACCACTGCGGGCCTCCTCGGGGGGCATCGTCCGCTCTCCGCCGATGCCCGATGTGTTTGCTGCGGGCCGGGTGAGTGGACGAGATCTCCCTCTCCCTTTCTGCAGCCTCCTTCTGCGAGACGACCGTTTTGTAGAAGGAAACCACCGCGTCCAACTGGAGTGCGTTCTGCACTAAGCTTGCCAAGACGCGGTCTATACTCTAGGATTCATCTGCTCCAACAGCCATCGGTCCTTCGAAAAACATGGACAGCCCAATGCCACTTCAGTTTACTTACTCCGCAAGCTATGTCGGTTACTCCGGTTGGTTCTTTTCCGGATAACTTCATTACTGATTTTAGGCATCAAAGGAACTCCTATCATAGCCGGCTCCATAGTACGCTGAGCGAGTTTGATCGAGATATGGTTTGTTCCAAAACTATCTAAAGAAAGTGTAAACAAATCCTGTTTAGGTTAAATTCTAACGCAATAACTCATGGAAGGGAATTAGTAACATATTACGTTATAATAACGTTACTAAATTGAAGAGTACAACTGTGACGTGGCATGACAACTGAATAGATCGGTATTACGTTTAGTCGGTTAACCAGGTCACCTGGTTTTTTTGTTTACCTTTATTTTACTACCTAAACCTATGGAGTATAGATGTATATATCTGTGGCGATCAGAATTGGAGAATAATGATGGCTTTAGATGTATGTCTACAGATCTTCGTACGTACTCGTATATATGTGTGTCAGTGTGCCTGTTTTCACCTGATATATGGAGCCAGCCTTCTGTATTATTTTGTGCCTAGGTTTACAACCAACCTTTGATGTAGCGCTGTATCTATTGTGTTACAAGGATCATTGTCTTCCCCTTTCGGGTTCAAAAGAAGAAAGAAATAGATGAATGATTGATGGGTCAATGGCATTGTTTGTTAATAAAGAAGGTTTTCTCTGTTGTATGCTGAAACTGAACAAGATTATGAAAAAAATACGTAACAAAAACTTACCGAAGGGTAAGTTTTTGTTCTTTGGTCTTCTTTTGTTTAGGTACGGTAATTGTAGGAGCCTGCATTTTTTTTAAATTTGTATTTTGTATCCCGTATCTACTGATGCCTTGCCAAATAAATGTTATTCTTTCTTTTTAATTTTCACTGGTACTGGTTTATATTTTTTCTTATTCTCTTCAAAAAATAACAACAACAGGAAAAATAATCGGCCTGTAATGTTCCCACTGCTGGGACACAGGCCTCCTCTCTGTGAGAGGGAGTGGGCCGTAATCCACCACGCGGGCCCAGTGCGGTTGTTAGATGTCACACGTCTTCGAATTTTTGGTTCTAGGACATGCCGGTTTCCTCACGATGTTTTCCTTCACCGATTTGAGAGCAGTGGTTATGAAAATAATAAAAAAAAATAATAATAAAAATAAATTAATATTTCTTTTTATATATTTTTTTAATATTATCTTGTTTTTATTGTTTTTTTTCTTATATTATCTTGTTTTTATTATTATTAATTATATATATTTTTTCTTATTAATATCTAATAATTTTGGTCTATTAAATTAAAAATCACAGTTTAGTTTCATGTGTAGAAGTGGGGTCCTGGGTGAAAGGAGAAGGTTGAGAACTCGGTAGTATTTTTTTATGTTTGTTACCGCTGTGCTCCGTCATTTATAAGCTGATTTGAAAAATTATTATTTTGTTTGAAAAGGTAATATTATAAGGGTCCCGTATAAATTTGGTCAATTTCCTATGAGTGGTATTAGAGTTAGCTTCAATAATACCTATCTATAGTGTATGTTGATGATGTTATTTCCTCACATTGTTATTTAGCATGTGGCGAGGTTGGTGAGGCGCATACGAATTTGTATGGGACCACCACAAAAAGTGAAAAATAAAACTTTATTACAAAAGAAAACAAAATATGTTTTCCAATATACAAACTGACAATATTAATAAACGTAACATTTTGTTGGCAATAGCTCGATGTGGTTTGGCGCTGGTCTCGGTACATGCCTGTGGTTGTAAGGGTCAGTACACACCACGACGCGACGCGGCGCGCAGTTTTCAAGATACAATTATAGACCTTATCTACTACACAAAAAGGCACACAATGCAGCGTCTACTACGCGCGGCTCAACTCACTGAATTGTGTACCTTTTTGTGTAGTAGATAAGGTCTATAATTGTATTGCTATCTTGAAAACTGCGCGCCGCGTCGCGTCGCATGAACTGACTATAAAGGGTATATCAGTTGGCTACCCTTCAAAAAGTAGATTGAATTCCTTTATTAATAACGGTAAAGAGGTACCTATGAGGAGTCAGTTGGGTGAGCTTGAGGTTTCAGGATTGATTGAAAAGCTCTGTGAAAACTGGCGAAGTGCGAGTCGGACTCGCACGCAAGGGGTTTCGGTACCACAAGGCAAAAAACGCCGAAAAAAAACACGTTTCTCGTATAAAAAATTGAAAGAGTCCCCGGGGTTTCGGTACCACAAGGCAAAACGCCCAAAAAAAAACACGTTCCATATTTAAAAATGGAAGGGGTCCCCGGGGTTTCTGTATCACAAGGCAAAACGCCCAAAAAAAAAAACACGTTCCATGTTTAAAAAATTGTTGGGTCCTCTTTAATTTTTATTAACTTCATTTTAATTTTATTATTTGTTGTTATAGTGGCAATAGAAAATATACACACACTGTGAAATTTCAAATGTCTATCTGTTACGGTTCATGAGGTGCAGCTCGCTGATAGGCTAGCGGACAGTGGAGCCTTAGCAATAGGGTTCTGTTGGCACCCTTTCGGTACGGAACCCTAAAAATGGAGGCATTTTTCACATTTCACAAAGGCACCGCTCGTTGCGCGACTTGCGGTGCCTTTGTGTCGCGTGTCGTGTCGCGCCTGTTTGTAGGAGCCTTAATGTAGCGATTACCCCACTTCTAGGAAATCGTAGCTGAGGCAACTGCGTCTTATCGCCCGATACGTTGCTAGTATACCAATTAACGTTCTCCAAAATATATCCTACTGTGTCTCATTGAGATTATTTCTAATTCTTATATTGCTCATGCGCTGCTGTGTGTACTCACGTACAGTGGCACGAATACTAAAGTACATAATAAACAAAGTACATAAAGATGAGTAATTTTATTTAGGAATCATAATTGTAAAGGCTCCTACAAACAGGCGCGACACGCTAGGGCACCGCTCGTTGCGCGACTTGCGGTGCCTTTGTGTCGCGTGTCGTGTCGCGCCTGTTTAAAGGAGTCTTAACGCGTTTTTATATTGCTATTATTGAACAATGAATATGTTTTCAGGAATATTTTCTCACCTGCACTCGAATTACGTAACACTTTATAAATCATAATTTGAACAATTTTTAAGGATATTGATTGGGGAACCCATGTTCAAAAAATTGGTCTGCTCAACAAAGTAAATAACGCAATAACAGAATGTTGTTGAACTGTCAAAATGAAACCCATTCATAGTGTTAGTGTTAAGGCTCGTACACACAGGCGCGACGCGACACGCGTCACAAAGGCATCGCAAGTCGCGCAACGAGCGGTGCCTTTGTGTCGCACGCGATTCGCGTCACGCGTCGCGCCTGTTTGCACGAGCCTTTACGCAGTTACCCCGCTGACTGCCTTGTCGGTCTAGTGGTCGCAAGCGCTACTGCTGATCATGATGTCCTGGGTTCTATTCCCAGTTCAGACAAAGTGTTATTGGGTTTTTCCATCTGGAATTTCTCGCCCGGAGTTTGGATTCGGGCCCAGTTGATTGCAATAGGCTCGTCCCAATATTACATGGGTATTAAACATAACTGGTGAAATATGGTTGTACGGTCAGCAAAAAAAGTCGATTAACACTTCAGTTTTTTTAATCTCAAATATTGAGCAAAATATTTGTCCAAAATTGCAGCAGAAGTACAATGCAATTTTGAACAAATATTTTGCTCAATAACTGAGTTTTAACTTAAACATAACTGGTGAAATGTGGTTGTGCGGTCAGCAACAAAAGTCGATTAACACTTCTGTTTTTTTTAATCTCAAATATTGAGCAAAATATTTGATTAAAATTGCGGCAGAAGTACGATGCAATTTTGAACAAATATTTTGCTCAATAACCGAGTTAAAAAAAACTAAAGTGTTTAATATTTTGCTCAATAACTGAGAATAAAAAAACTAAAGTGTTAAGGCTCCTACAAAAAGGCACGACACGCGATAATATCGCGCGCGTCACAAAGGCACCGCAAGTCGCGCAACGTGCTTTTGTGTCGCGAGCGATATTATCGCGTGTCGCGCCTGTTTGAAGGAGCCTTAAATGAATTTTGTTGCTGATTGTACTATAGGTAGCCCAAGGGTAGTCCAAGGATACAGAGTTTTCACGGATGACTGCTAACGTATGCCCGTGTTCCCGCCGTAAGCGGCAGAGAAGGACACCGTGGAGTTGGCTAAGAACTCACGGAGCGATTTTCGCCCGCGTCCGCTGCGGTTGCGGGCCCGCAGCTTCTGTAGAATGCAAATATTTATATAAAAAATTAAAGCACATTTCACGACGCGTTTTACGCCCGCGGTGTACGCGGTTGTATGCGGCTCCCGCTGTACCGGCGGGCAACTAGTAGAATCGCGCGGGCCGCGGTTACCCGCAGCCTCGGCGGGTGGCGCCCGCGCGCTTTGCGATCGGTTGGCGGGCGACCGCCGGGGCCGGCGGGCGGCGCGGCGGGAGGTACAGAGATCCGGCCATTCCGTCTTGCAATCTTGCGATCATCGCCCGCCACGTTTGCGGGCGATGATCGCAACCGCGGCGGCCGCGTAACCGCGCGAATAACCGGTCTCGTGAGTTTTGAAATAAAACCGCAGATCCACGACCGCGGCGGTTGCGGGCGAAAATCGCTCCGTGAGTTCTTAGGCTTAGTGGGTTAGCGTCCCACATAACTGCACTATCGCCCCGTGGAATGCATGAGCATTTCTCCACGATAAAAAAAAAGAGTGTACAGGGTTAGAACTATTACGAAATGAGGACGAAATTATAATAATGACCCATGATACAATGAGAAGATGCTCCTCTCAAGATGAAGATAAAAATGTTTATAATTCATTTTGTAATTATATCTTGCATGTCGGCAACTAAGATTGTATCTCTGACACGGCTGATTTTCTTTGTTCTATTGAAACTGGTTTAATTGGTCTTGAAAATCGTGTTTTTATACCTAAAGGCGCTCCCACACAGGAAACATTCGCCTATACTGTAACAATCCAAGATTCCACTGTAACGGCTAGGGCTTTTCATATAGACTGCACAGACAGTCAACTGCTGGGTAGTGTAGAGAAATAGTGGAAGCCTATAGGATAATTTAACACGTATAATTAAACTAGCTTCTGCCCGCGACTTCGTCCGCGTGAAATTTCTTGTTACTCCGAACACCGTCACATCCATCGCATCGCCTGCCCGCGCTATTACTTCGTTTTTGCTTAGCGTTCTTTCTGTCTTTTTTCTTTTTGCTCGGCTCCTAAAGGTCATAGCGTGATATTAAATAGCCTATAGCCTTTCTCAAGAATTGGGCTATCAAATGCAAAAAGAACTTTTCAAATCCGACTGGTAGTTCCAGAGATTAGCGCGTTCAACCAAACAAACAAACAAACTCTTCAGTTTTATAATATTAGTATAGATAGATGGAAATAAATAAATAAATAAAGTCCTCCAGACCGTATTTCGGCCACGGCGGCTAATCTCAACGGAGATAGTGCACAAATGTGCGCGCAGACACAGGTGCACTCCATCTTCCCTCACTCTCATAGTCCGATGGGACGGCAATCTGACACGACCGGAGAGAGATCAGGCGCAGGACCAACGGCTTAACGTACTTTCCGAGGCACGGGGGTATCACACCGCCAACTTCCAAACTCCCGGCTGTTACTGAGAAATTCCTAATGGAAAATAACACTTTGGCCGACCGGGGGAATTGAACCCAGAACCTCACGTTCAGCAGTCGCGCTTGCGACCACAAGACCAACGGGTCAGTTAGATAGAAGAAGCATTGTTAGGTCGCGGGTAAGGTTACATTACAGGCGACTGCTCCTGGAGAGGGAGTGGGTTTACACAACAGCTCAATGGGAAAGCCAGCCTGTCTGAAACCAAATTTATTAAACTACAAACAATCCAGAATAAAGCATTAAAATTATAGTATAACACACCATTTCGCACAAAACATAAAACATTACACAAGCGTATAAAATATCCATTTTTAAAAGATTTCTTATTAAAAATTTCACGTAAAATTTACTTACATAAAAACCCGTCGCACCGTAATCATTGATGTTTTTTATATATCAATGACCGTAATGCAATTGGTAAAAGTAGACTATATACATTGTCTTACGCTCGCACGTACAATGGATATCGACTTAGTCTATGTAATAAAAATTAATCACGATCTGTGTACAAATAGAATAAGATCATTTGTAAACACTATTGTAACAACCTTTGAAATAGTAAAGACCTTGAAAAATCATCAATCATCATCATCAATGTGAAAGAGTTTTTAATCCACAAAAGTTGTCCTTGATAATAACAGTCGTCAATGTATGAAAATGCTTAACATTTTATTTTACTATTTTTCTGACTGTATTATCATTGACCAACATTAAGAGCGAAAATGCTGAATGCGAAAAGCACAAGACCGGTCGATGTGACGACATTTGGGGGAGGCTTACATTGGACATTAGGCGTCCCCCCTGGTTGACCAATGGACGAATTTGGGCTAAATTGATGACAGTCAGACAAGTGACATATGACAGTAGACGAAAAAGTGACAAGCTATGAGAAATTAATGTGTCATTTATACTCGAGGGCACTAGTATTGTGGTAAGAAGAACAGGGTGTAAAGTTCACTCAACCTCAAAGGAAAAAAGGGAAGATCCTCCGACCAGACGGGGGTCGTGGCTGGTGGGCTACTGTCCTAGCTGAGGTTGGGACGTTGTACGAGTATTTATATGCTAGTTGCGCCGTAAATTCTGCTTGCGCGATTTAGGATTTCGCGTGACGTCAGTATGAAGCGTTGTTCGCATGTAACGATTTTAATGCGTACGTCTTTTTGACATCGTTCTCACATATACATTGAACATAAATGATGTAACTAATTTAAAAGAGTGTCCATGGAGTTTCTTGCCCGTTCTTCTCCATAAGTACCTACGCTTTGGAATGGGAAACAAGCTTCATATTTTCTAACTGACCAACTTCTTGACAATTTAAAAGTGCCTGTAAACGGATTCATTGAAATAAATGCTTTGAGTTTGAGTTTGAGCGGTCTAGATGCCACCACAGCTCGTTGACCATAAAGTGTGGTGCAAAAACAACTGGCACGGACCAACCAGCTGATACATTGTATTTCTTACCTCAAGGCCCCCATAAAACTGATTCCATAAACAATAAACTTATAGGTGTTAATATCAAAGATACACTTCCCATAAATTACATACAATATGTAAATGAAAACGATGTTCTTGTTATAAAGTTACGTTTGATCAATTTGTTCCCTTTGAAGGTTAATTTTGTGCTTTAGGAAAATGAGGAAATGATGTGAACATCCATCATGAATTTTATTAGCATTTGTTTTGGGCATTTGTTTTGTTTTGCATATTATGCAAATATTTATAAGATCACTTGCACAAGCGGATGGCGTAAATTAGTTTGACATTCACAGGATATTTTCTGATACTTTTCATCATTGTTGAGGATTGTATCATTTACTGCTTTGGTATTTCATATATACTAAAAAAAAAATTTAAAGAATAGTTACCAACGATTGTAAATGATTAAAATAAATGTAGGTAAGTATTGATCGCAAAAATTTGTCTATGAGGTAGCTAAACAGTAAGTAAATATCAAAAGACAAAAACACATTTTCACTTCGAGAGGAGAAAGTAATTAATGGCAAAAACACAATTTATAATAATAAAACAAATTGAAACCCTAATAACCCAGACCGTACAGGATTAATTGTTTTTGAATAACCTACATACCTACTACGCTATATTCAGGGACCCTTTCCCTAAATTGGAATGTAATCGGGATTCCGCCATTCCTCCCTCACTCTCATTGCACCATCCCGCGAGATATTTAGGGATATTAAGAAAACACCACCTACACGATATTTAGGGCCCGGAATATTTAATGCAATTTTTGCTCAAATACCAGATTCTCAGTGTGGATCCAACAGATTATACTGACCGACTTTGCATTGCAATGTACAGACGCCAGCACATCAAGCTACCCGAAACTGTAAAATTTTCCCAATCGACTTTGAACCTTATGCTCTAGCGATAAAGTTGAAAATCTATTAAAGAAAGTTGACAAATTGTAGTAGCTTGGTGTGCTGGCGTCTGTACATGACCTACAACAGATCTACAAGTCTGTACTTAGCTCCAATTGTAACTAAGAAGGGCAACGATTACTTCAATTGCACGTTCAATTGCGAGCGACGTAAGTACCCGAAGATGGTCGAGTTAAATAGGAAATATTATTAGTTCAACTGTCTTTAAAGGCTCCTTCAAACAGGCGCGACACGCGATACAATCGCGCGCGACATAAAGGCACCGCTCGTTGCGCGACTTGCGGTGTCAGTGTGTCGCGCGCGATTTCATCGCGTGTCGCGCCTGTTTGAAGGAGCCTTAATGAGACACAATTACTTTTTCTATTGTTACCGATCTCTAGGACATTTCTTGAAAGTAATCTTTGTAGGTAGTGATCTTTATAGTAGCTACACACAAATATATTATTCTAGATAGTGAAAAGATGTTACACAAATGACAAAAAATAATTTTATTCTGTACTGCCAACGACTTCTACCGCGTGAAATTTTTAGTTTCTCCGACTCACCCCGGCGCATCGCATCGCCTGCTCGCGCTATTACTTAGCGTTTTAGGTTAGCGTTCTTACTTTTTTTTTCGGCTCCTGATAGTTCTAGCGTGATGTTAAATAGCCTGAGCCTTCCTCAAAAACTAGACTATCAAATGCAACAAGAATTTTTCAAATTCGACTGGTAGCTCCAGAGATTAGCGCATTCAAACAAACAAATTCTATAGCGTATAGATATAAGTACATACAATTATAGAAAGATTTGGTAGTAAAAAATTTAAAACTGCATACTAGGCATGGATAAAAACAATTGTATAGATACTTAAGCGGTTTATTTGGTCACCATTTTGTCACTGCGGTGTCCAATTGCACGACATCATTAAAATTTGATAAACTGAATTTAATTAATTGATCATGATAGATGAGGGTGTAATTTTTTTCAATGAGGTTTAATGGAATGGAGTGTTTGGTCTATTACTTTATTGGATTACTGATTAAGTATTTTTTGTTTTAATTAATGTTACATACATGAGGTGTTATCAAAGACTTCATGTATGTACAGTCAGCAACAAAAGTTGATTAACACTTCAGTTTTTTTTAATCTCAGATATTGAGCAAAATATTAACACTTCAGTTTTTTTAATCTCAGTTATTGAGCAAAATATTTATTCAAAATTGCATTGTACTTCTGCTGCAATTTTGAACAAATATTTTGCTCAATAACTGAGATTAAAAAAACTGAAGTGTTAATCGACTTTTGTTGCTGACCGTACCTATAATATTACAGACAAAATCGCAATATCTACATTGAGTCTCAAAAAATCGCAAAGAATGTGCGCAATGTGGACGGAGTTATGGAACTGTGGGGAAGTATCTTGACGCTGTGTGAGCGTGTGTGATCCATCGCCGCCCGTTTGACGTGGATGGAAGGCAGAACCTGAAGTAATTATTTGCTTCATTGGATATTGTTGTATGGCGTTCCAGTGGGAGGATGAATAAATAAATAGATGTTACGGCACAAATATCCAGATGTAGAAAACCTTTTTCACAGTTCTTGAATCAATTTTTGACGTGACAACGTCTAATAAATCGATGAAGCTGGCTGCACTCACGAAAAAACATGACTCATGTAGCGTTACCTCGCGGCCTCGCTGTGTAGCGTGGAGGCGTTCCATGGCGGCTTGAAGTGCAAGCGAATATTAACAAATGCAATGCAACTATTCCATCAGTATTTTCTTATGACGTTGTCACGTTCAACTATCGTCAGTAAACCGACTTTACAGACGACCGATTTTTTTTAATAGTTTCGTAGTTTCTATCATCTTTTGCCTAATTTTTATTTAATTTAATTTTGTTTTGTATTACCAATTTTTTTCTTGTGTTTTCATTGCGAATGAGTGTCATAAACGGAAAAAGACACTGTCTCCTGTAACACAGGTTTTTACCTAGCTCAGAAGTCAGTGTTACCATTATCATTGTATCATTTAATTTTATGCCAATAAAACTATTTATTATTATTATTGTTGGTTTAATGCGGAACCCTGACAGTAGGCCGGTTTTTGATTGTAGAAACAAAGAATATAAAGACAATTCAATCCATATTTTCAGTACATTGTTATAAGGTTGAGCAGTGGTGGCGAAGTGGCGATTGCTCGGAATTACGAGTTGTCGGCTCGGTCGTAGGTTCGAACTCAGACAGGCGTTTTACCTTGTGTAAATAATTCCATCACCACTGCTTGCGAAACGGCGAAGGAAAACATCGTGAGGAAACAATGTTCAAGAACCAAAACTTCGAAGACATGTGACATCTACCAACCCGCACTGGACCCTGACTGGTAGATTACAGCTCCCTCTCTTTAGAAGAGACGAGGCCTGTGTCTAGCAGTGCAGCATTATAAGCTGATTATTCTATAAGGTCGCTACCCGTCGACCATATTACCAATTGCAAAGGAACATTTCATAATAATAACATTTCATGAGGACGTATAATGAAAGCCACTATTGCATCGATACCATTGACATCTTCTCCAACACCCTGGCTCAATTTCGCAAACAACTTTTACGACAACTTACAGATCCCTGACAATCGATTCTTGTTCGAATTCCGTCGCACGTGTGTTGTTCTGTATTCATTTGTTACAATCTTAACTTTTTAATTAATGTAATTTATTTTATTTAATCTTATTCATTTGATTGTATTATTATTAATTTATTTGATTTTGTATTTCCTTTATTAACCTAAATACATATAAATTATATTTTTAAATATATAGTATAAAAAAAAATAGGTATAAAAAATAGTAGCCCACCGGTATCGGGAACAGGGTCCAAGCTACCGGCGGTCAGGGCTCCAGAGAGAGGAACCTCCTAACAATGTGGGCCGTGTCCAGAAGTACCTACCGCTCTCTGGATCAAGCCCTTGATCCAGCCAGCTGCCCAACGAGAGCCTCCTCAGGTGTTGGTCGAGGCTCTTGGCTATTAATCCATTTGATTTTATTATTATTAACTTATTTGATTATAACTATTGTTCTTCTTATCACCTTAATTAGGTACCTACCTAATAAATCAATTAGGCAAACTATATAAGTGCTCTGCACACCTTTAAGTGATAAGTTCACTGTAGTACTGTATATAATAAGACTAAGCTTTCTGTTAATATTTATGTGAAGTAATCGTTGAAGTGCCATAATAAATAAATTAATAACGGCAACTCTCAAATTAATGCCCAAACACGAAAAATCTTCACTGCAGCATCTTGGCAAGCGGCCAGAGTGGCTTCATGTGCTCATTAACGAATAAATGTTATTTAATCCGCTGTACAATGTACAGCAAATTTTACACGGAACGTCTGGCCTTCTTCTTAAGTTGAGTAAACATAATTTCAGTTAATAATGAAAGCATTATGAAGCCAGCACCAGTTATTGCTTTAGTTTAAATATGCAATAGTTACAATGTCTGGCACTGGTAATTTGCACGTTGCCATTCCATTTGGCAGTCTTCAAACGGAATCTTACTATCCTACTATCACTACATAGTATAAAACAAAGTCGCTTTCTCTGTCCCTATGTCCCTATGTCCCTTTGTATGCTTAAATCTTTGAAACTACGCAACGGATTTTGATGCGGTTTTTTTTAATAGATAGAGTGATTCAAGAGGAAGGTTTATATGTATAATAATAATAATGTTTCCGTGCGAAGCCGGGGCGGGTCGCTAGTATTATTATAAATGTGAAAGTTTGTGAAGATTTTTGGATGTTTGTTACTCAATCACGCGTAAACCATTGAACAGATTTGGATGAAAATTGGCACATAAATAGATCATTTGCTGGATTAACACATAGGATAGTTTTTATCCCGATATTCCCACGGGATCGAAACCAACGCGAGTGAAACCGCGGGGCGCCGCTAGTTATTAATAAGACTGTGTTAACTTTTGCCTAAGGCACATTAAGGGGCTTACAGGACCTAAACACAAAAAAACGCAAGTTTTAGAAACAATAAAAGTATATGATCGACTACAGTAAACAAAATCAGAAAAATATATGATATTCTTCAGGATATATGCTAGGTAGATAGTGTGTTGAAAACATAATACAACTAATTTGATACGATAGAAAAAAATCATGAAGATTGAAGATACCTCTAAAAACTTTCTTTTTACAATAAAAACCATACTAATATACGTATGTATAATCATTATGATTTTTTGTCAGATTCTACAAGCAACATACTAGAATACTATATAGTGTTTTAGTTTTTCGATACACACTACGAGTAATTAAGTAATCACTCATTAATAAGTAATAAGTAAGTATGAGGGGTCCGTGGCTAAATGATAACAGCCGCACAGGTCGATCGATCAGGTTAAGCTACGCTTGCCGCGGTTGGTCTGTAGATGGGTGACCATCTTTACATGCCGAGGCCCCACGAAAAGCACGAAAAAAAAAACAAAAGCACGTTAAGCCGTTGATCCCGAACGTCATTCGTGGATCTTTGACAGTTGTTACGGGTATTCAGAAGCCCGAAAGTCTGACAACCAGTCTTACCAAGGGGTATCGTATTAACCAGTAAATCGATTGTGGAGGTCAGATAGGCAGTCGCTTCATGTAAAATACTGGTATTCAGCTGCTGGTTAGACTGGAAGCTGACCCCAACATAGTTGGGAAAAGGCTCGGCAGATGATGAAGTAGGTAATTAGTGTGTATCGAAAAAACTTGAACACTAACGGAATGTTGAACACTTTTACTGAAAGCGATTAGAAAGAAAAGTGGGGCGCGTCTTGGTGGATGGCGCTATTTGTAATTACTGACAGACAACAACTGCTCAGTCTAGAAGCATCAAATTTCGCACAAGAATTTCTTAAACAACAAAAGTGACCAGTAAGAAAAGAGTTTTGAACATTCATCCCATAAAAGAGTTGAATTAGAGATGGAAATCATTTTTGGCATTGGGATATCCCATCAGGCACATGGCTTGTTTCTAGCTTATTTTTAAGAATGATCATCAGCATCATTTCAGCCGAAAGATGTCCACAGCTGGACATAGGCCTCCCCCAAGCACCGCCACTTCGATCAGTTCTGTGCTTCTCGCGTCCAGCGGATTTCTGCGGCTTTCACAAGGTCCACCTTGTGGGTAGCCTTCCAACGCGAAAAGGTTTCAAAGGTCCTGGAGTGGCGACCGCGTACTGGAAGACATATCTTCCGGTACACGGTACGGTCCAGAACCTTTCGGCGCCATCGGCCGTCTATTCTGCGAGCTATGATAATTATATTTAGTAATATTGATTCATTCCAATTGAAAACTCATGCTGTAATTCAGTTTCAAGAAGCAATTAATGAAAAGCATCTAAGCGATGAGGGCGATTAATTGAAAAACTTTGCCAAAACCACTACTCTTTCGGAATACTGAGAACTCCACATCAATGGAAACAATTTCAGATTGACAGCGCCTTTATTTCGTAGCAGTAAGGTAAATTTTCGTAGTGCAAGTGTTACGAAAGCGTTCACTGGTTTGTAGGAACTTTGTACACTACATGTTTGGAACTCGTGTGGTTTATTATTAATGTTATAGGTTTTTATTGAGAATTCGTCTAGAATTAAGGCTCCTTCAAACAGGCGCGACACGCATGACGCACAGTACGCGCCATGTCAAGGGGTTTACAGGACCTAAACACAAAACACGCAAGTTTTAGAAACAATAAAAGTATATGATCGACAACAGTAAACAAAATCAGAAAAATATATGATATTCTTCAGGATATATGCTAGGTAGATAGTGTGTTGAAAACATAATACAACTTATTTGATACGATAGAAAAAAAAAAACCATGAAGATACCTCTAAAAATTTTCTTTATACATTAAAAACCGTACTAATATACATACAGTCATTCTAATTTTTTCCAGATTATTCTACAAGAAACATACTAAAATACTAGTGTTTTAATTTTTTCATCTAAACAATAGATTTTTTGTAATTAAATAATTGCTTCATATTTTGCAATAAATTACCAGCGTAGTGTCATCGCGCTTCTTTTTTTAGGGTTCCGTAGTCAACTAGGAACCCTTATAGTTTCGCCATGTCTGTCTGTCCGTCTGTCCGTCCTCGCTTAATCTCTGTGACCGTTAGCACTAGAAAGCTGAAATTTGGTACCAATATGTATATCAATCACGCCGACAAAGTGGTAAAATAAAAATGTTTTATTAGGGTAGCCCCCCTATATGTAAAGTGGGAAGTGATTTTTTTTTAATTTCAACCCTAACGTGTGATATATTTTTGGAAAGGTATTTAAAAATGAATAGGGGTTTACTAAAATCATTTTTTGATAATGTCAATAATTTCGGAAATAATCGCTCCAAAAGTAAAAAACAATGTGTCCCCCCCCCTCTAACTTTTGAACCATAAGTTTAAAAAATATAAAAAAATTCTGCAAAGTAGAACTTTATAAGGACTTTCTAGGAAAATTATTTTGAACTTGATGGAAACAACAGTTTTTGTACAAAAAAGACAAAAAGTTGTACAAAATAATTTCTGGACTAAGTTTGTAGTATAATCGTATATGCAAGCATTTTTTTAACTTCGTTTACATATTTTATTATCCTGAACGCGCTAAAAACCGTCACGAGTCGGAGCGCCTGCCGCGGAGCGTGCAATGATGCACGCTCCGTGTTCACGCACGTACCCACTACCGGGAGCAGTTGCAGGAGCGCGGAGCGCTGCTGGAGCGCGAACATAATGGATACCCACTTTTAAACTTATAAGTGGGAACACTTATTGTGACGGACGGGAAACTACGGAACCCTACACTGAGCGTGGCCCGACACGCTCTTGGCCGCCTTTTTTTTCTATGCAGTTCAGCAGTGAAGCCCAGGCAGCTCTTGTTGACAAAGCGCTGCGTGCCGTATCACGAGTCGTGAGTTCAAAAGGTCATGTAAGCCCCTTAAACCACAATACTAAATTCAATTCAACCTATTCAAGTTACGGGCGCCAACGTTAAAATCTGTATTGTCTTAAGTACATTTCCATGTAAAATGTATTTCAATAAGTTCGCTACACACTTGTTCGGTTAAACATTTATATTTGTTTACAAAACTTTTGGGTATTCAAGAGAAATAATTGGAGTTTGATGTTATTTTCATATAATATAATCTCGGAGAATGCCATAATTTTTTTTAAACCTTAAACGGGTTTGCTCTTGACACTAGTAAATAAAGACAATACTTTCTTATTATTTGTTAGAACGCCCTATGGAACCTCAAATTGAACTTATTGGTAACGGTCTGAAAAATCAGAGGAGGGAAGGTACGGTCAGCATCAAAAGTCGATTAACAATTCAGTTTTTTAAAATCTCAGTTATTGAGTAAAATATTTGTTCGAAATTGCAGCAGAAGTATAATGCGATTTTGAACAAATATTTTGCTCAATAACTGAGATTTAAAAAACTGAAGGGTTAATATTTTGCTCAATAACCGATATTAAAAAAACTTAAGTGTTAATCGACTTTTGATGCTGACTGTACCTACTTGACGTAAGAGATGTAAGACATTCTTTTTTATAGATTTCATCATTTATTTGTATGTATATACCTACAGGGTGGTGATATAGTCACTTGCACCCGTCAAGGGGGTGATTCTACTCGTCATTCTAAGCAACTTTCGCAATTAAATTCATACATGAAGTGTAAAAAAAAAACTCTGGGATAGGAATTTGATGTCTTTTTCACGAATCGGATAAGGGTTTATGAGGATGCACGTGACGAAATCGCCACCATGTATAAAGTAGTAAATTATTAAACAACTAACTGTTATCACTGTCTAACTAAATAAATACAAAAAAACAAAAGCATACCTACTTAGGCGTCCAAGAGCGAAGTATTTTATTATTATTAAAAAAAAGCTTTTTTTACTGACGCTACCGATTTTTTCTTTACTAATTTTTAGTTGGTACGGTTACCAAAATGGTAAAACGGAACTCTTATGGTGAGACTCAGTCTATATGTCTGTCTAACACAGCAGGATATCTCAACAACTACTAATGCTATCGACTTGAAATTTGGAATAGTTATAGATGACATTTGCCCAACTATTTTGCAAATAAGAAAAGAATAAACATATATGTACATTTTTTGCAACAGGAACTGAAAGGGTGTCTGAAAAATTCGAAGTGGGGCTACTAGGGCATGTGGAATATCATATGAAAGAGCGCAGTTTGCACGTTTTCAAACAATTTTTTCAATTTTTTTTTGGCCGCATAGTTTACGATTTTTGATGAAAAATGTAAAAAAAAGTACCGTCGCCCCTAATCTCCGAAGTTTGCAAAAAGAAAAATCTGAAATTATTCTATGTGATAGAAGTTTATGTAAAGATTACAGGAAAAATAAAACGAAGTCTGTAAATAGCACACTCTATCAAAAATCATCAACAAAAGTTACATTAGTTCCACTATCGGTCAAGAGATGGCGCTGACATAAAACTGCGATATTCTACACCGCAGTGCACAGTGTTAAAATTCTCTGATAAATATAGGCCTCGCCGATGAAAAATTAAAAACATGATGGTACGGAACCCTCGGTGCGCTACTCCGATTCGCTCTTGACCGGTTTTTATCTTATAATCATGTTAGTGTGCAAATCAAACGTGTATGCGCACTTCATGTAAAACGTCTTATAATATCCACAAACAAACTAAGTAGATATCGGCTACTAAAACGGTCGTGAAAATTAATTTAGCGCCTACTTAACATAACAGGTTTATCAAACCAACATGATACTGGGAAAGACAAAAGAAGACGCAGCCGTATTTCCCAATTGTTGAGGCAATTAATTAAGTATAGTAGTGTCCATAACCTCAGGTAATTTACATTCTATCGTCACTTAATCAGATATCTACCTCAGTGGAATGTGTTCTAAGTTGATTTTTGAGTGACCATTTGTAAAAAAAGATAATAAGTTTTTGGTTGCAATGGGATTTCAACCTTGTAAAGTATGACATTCAGTTTGTTGTTCCATAACTTGAAAATTATCTCAAATTCTTATTGCAAATACCTATTTGCCACGATAATTTGGGGCCATATTATTGACATAAAATATTAGGTATAGTACAAGCTTAATAATACTAAGTAGGTACTTGTTGTTTACATGGACTGTGATGAATGTTTTTATTATTATTTTACTTTATTGAATTAAATACATATAAATTATATTTTTAAATATTAGTATAAAAACATTTAAAAATATAAAAAATATTATTATTATTTTTAGCCTATGGTGTCCCACTGCAAAGCAAAGGCTTCCCTTTCTTCTTTCCACTCTTCCCTATCTTGAGCTATACTCCATTTGAAATAATATTAAACATTTAATTAAACCATTCTTACAGCCCGTTCAACCGATTTTGACTTCTATACCGTAGGCATAAGGATGGTATTAAAAGCAAAAAGTGGTTACAATACCAACTGTTTAATGCAGCTGCCTTATGTCATGCTACCAACGCAATAGAATTCAAAATCGGTTGAACGGACTGTAAAAAAGGTTTATTTAAATGTCTAAAGGCTCCTACAAACAGGCGCGACACGCGACAGAATCGCGCGCGACACAAAGGCACCGCTCGTTGCGCGACTTGCGGTGCCTTTGTGTCGCGTTTCGTGTCGCGCCTGTTTGAAGGAGCCTTAATCTTATTTCAAATAGAGTATAGTGTGGACCAATCCTGTATAAGGGCTTCAAGCTCAATCCGCTATTTTCTCCTGGGTATTATTAGGATGAGTAAATTTGTGAGATTAAAATATAATGCAACAGCTACCCAGGAGAAAAGAATATATAAAATAATATATATAATATAGAATATAATATAAAGTCTTGAATGTTTTCAAATAAAATTATGTTAGAAACAAGCAGAGCGTATTTGTCAGTACTCTCTCCTTTTTCCTTTAATTTCAAAGGTTGTCATTAAAATATCGCTTTTAGCGATAAGACAGGCTGACACGGGGGCCTGTATACAAATTTCTACATTTATATCTGACGGAGAAGGGTATGTCTGTCTCTCGTTATCACCAGCCATATTGCACAATAGAAAAACCGTTTTCAGTTGAAAACAAATTATAATTTTACAAACAAATTAATCACACTAGCGAAGCAGACACTGTAGGTACACGAAATAATGAAAGAAAATACGTTTATTTGCGGTAAACGTGACGCAATAAAGAACATAACACAAAAAAGTGGTGGGGGAAACATGCGTCACATCTATACGCAAAACGGCTATCGCTCAGCATTATGCTGCGACCCTATGCAAGACAGAGCCCCAGCGCTAGTTTTCAGCGACAGCCGGTGCCGACGTATTGACGTCGTCCGGCAAACAATTATTAGGACGCTGTACTGGTACAGCATAAACAAAGAAAAATAATAGTATAATTGAAACTAAATGTCATAAAAGACTAAACAGGAACATAAAAAGGAAATAGATACACGACACATCTAGATACGGAACGCTAAACAATTTCTGAGTACATGTTGTCCGTTTGATGTCCGCTGATCAAGACACTGCTCCACCAAAGAAAAAAAAAGAAGCTACGTCTAAGTCTGCCAACAAACTGCTTTGCAGTTTGGCGGAGGTAAATATATTTTGTAAAAAATAATTTCTGTGAATAAACACTTTTTCAATTTGTTTCATTTACCTCGCTGTAGCCCACTTTGTACTCTTGTCGACTCCCACGAACTCAGGCTGGAATCTGTCGAGGCGCTGGCGTCCCGAACAGTCAAACGAATGACTCTGACATATATCTGTGCCCGCGACGTTCGCGTGGAACTCGGAAAACAATTAAATGTGTTTTTTTGAATCAACTCGGCCTGTCGCGGACATAGGCCTCTCCCAGGAAATACATAATAATGTTTTGGGGGATCCAACGCCAAAAATATTAAAGTGGGATCCAACGAAAATAAATCTCCCAGACTACGCCACAACACCCTGTCCTCCGCCTTCCGCATCCCTTCTACCCCAGCCACCTTCTTTAGGTCGTCCGTCCATCTAGCTGGGGGGCGTCCCACACTACGCCTTCTCGAGTCTCTTTACTAATACTTTTTCTAAAATAAGCCTAAATAGTCTACCTAAGTTACTCCTTAGAACATTAGCTATCTGTTAGTGAAAGTCCCGTCAACATTGGTCTAACCCTTTTGGTGATTAGCCGAAACAAATGGACAGAAAGAAAAAAAAATGTTTCTTGTTACAAGTACTGAAGTTTAATGTATAGACGCCTGTTTGAAGGAGCATTAAGTCAGGGATCACCAATTAATTACTTTCGGGGTCCATTTTTTCAAATAATATGGCTGTCGCGGTCCGTTTGGTAGACGAGTACTAGCGACCAAGATTTAAAAACAAATCAAAAGGAAACCTAATTGTTTTTTTATTAAGTAGGTACACATACATACAGTATGTTAACTAACAGAGGGCGTTCCCGTTAACCCGCAATAGTATAGCATCCATACATGCTAAAAAAAATATTACCATTCGAAAATAAAATGTTTTTATTTTTTTTTATATTAAAATATTCACTAAAAATCGTAAATTGATACGTTAAAGAAACACTCTGTACACGCGTACTTGAAGGACAGCAATGTCGGAATTTATTTAATTAAATAAATTAGAATTAATTAAATAAATAGAGTATCAATTTACGATTTTTAGTGAATAATTTAATATAAAAAAAAATAAAAACATTTTATTTTCGAATGGTAATATTTTTTTTAGCATGTATGGATGCTATACTATTGTGGGTTAACGGGAACGCCCTCTGTTAGTTAACATACTGTATAAACATATGCCTTTTTCTTTGTTTTTAATAAAATTATAAACAACAGCGGGATTGTCCGAAAGGGTTACCGCTGGCCCGGAATATAAAGGGCTAAGGAAGGAACACGGGTGGGTTTTAGTCAGTATGAGTCTGACACTCCCTTCCGCTTCCGCTCCACCCAGAGCGGGAGGGGTCATTTAATGATTTCCAATCAACAAAAAAAAAAATAAACGAATATTATGTAACGACCAAATATAACAAAGCAAGTAGATTATTTGCTAAGGGAGCAAACAACTACATATTTTGATGCCGAGAGTGTTTAGTAGAATCCTGAGCGCAGCGAGGGATTCAAAGTACGTCACTCGAGCTTATAATAGTGTTGCTCCCGAGGTGAACACTCTACTTTTTATCATCCTCTATGAAAAATAAGTAAGTGCAACTTATGAATAAGAATAGTTCGTTTATTTATTTACATACAATTATTTGAGTAAGACACACTCAGACAGAATGCTTTTCGCGCGTTTTTTATTTTTTAACAAACTTTTTTTTTAAGTTGGCACGCGCGTTTTACTTTGTCACACAGCTTGTTACTTGTTCATACAATGTACGTGATAATCTCTTTGGTGATTGGAACTTTTACTACTTAACAATATTCAAATTCAAATCACTTTTTGTCCCTAGGGATTAAAGAGCAATTTTAGTCCCTGTTTACGAAGAATACACTAGCTCTTTTTGAATAGATGTGATAAAAATTATATTTTTTAATTTGAACTGTCTGTCAAGTCTGAAATAAAGTACTTATTCTAGTAGTCTGAATAAGGTACTTAAAACACACACTAACTTAAAAAAATATGTATAAACCATTTTAATTTTTAGAAAATCTGTTTGCTTTTGATGATTTTCTAAAAATTAAAAGATATCGGCGGTCCGGATCCAGACTGCCGACCACCATTTATTGACTCGAGGTATAAGTCATAGTCAGTTAAACAAAAAACTCCACAGTGAGTGTTTTCACAACATTTCCATTCTTTCAGTTTCGTAACTTTTTTCGGCAGTAAAAATAACACAAAGGTTTTCTCATTGAATCCATTCATTATTTTTTTGTTTTTTGTTGTAGAACTTGTCCATCTGGCATTTGCTGACGCTGCCATTAGGTCTTCACGTGTGCAGGTGACAGGACATGTGGTGCCAAATGAAACCGTGCCGTATACAGCGGGCCTAAAGGTCGGTTCACATCTAACGGAAAATTCGTCGCGTATTATCAGTCGCGTAACGCCAGAACAGACAATTATATGATAAAACAGTCAACCTTTCACTCAACCGATGATGCGTTAGTGCGTCAAGCTAATAAATATAATCGAAGTTACGCCCGACGCATTTTCCATCAGATGTGAATCGACCCTTAATCTTCCTCTAAACTATATAACTCACAGCGGCCCAGGAATCGTGCTATCTCTTTCATAATAGGAATAAAAGTACAGGATGCATGGTCTGTTTCAATATATTTACACTGATTGTCGGGAATGATCGTTTGAATGGAGAGCGTACTTGCTTGAGTTGTCTGTTTGTATGTGTAGGTAATAAATAATCTTCTTCTTTAGTCTTCTACTACCGTCTTCTGCTCGATGTTTCTTAAGAAAGATTGTAGCAGAATTAGGATAAAGCATAGCTCTGTCAGATTCTCTATACAGTGTGTTAGGTTAAACGAGGGACATATTTTAAGGGAGTGTAGTACTCATGAAAATGAACAACTTTTAATATGGGCATGACTCAAAAATATGAAAAAAAAAACAGCTGTTCCCCACATTTTGTCCAGTTATGCGAACAGAAATGTATAGAGCGGCTGGTTTTTTTTTCTCGATTTCAATGTTGGTTTCTTAGTAAAAGTTCTTCATTTTTATGAGTACTACACTCCCTTAAAGTATGTCCCTCGTTTAACCTAACACATTGTATACTAATAATAACGACCTGGGAATCGAACCAATGCTCAGCTACCGAGCTTGCCACCACAACACCAATGGGGCAGTCATAAAAATAGAACATGCTAATCAATACACTGAACGATAATAAACTTCAACAAAATTATTCAAGTGGGCTAGCGCAGTAGCTCGCTCGTCCGAATACTCCCGCGCAGTAGTAGCGACTTAACTCAGTATCATCGCACGCGGCGAGCGTCACGTATCGGGCATTTGCTTGTATTATACAAATGGTAATACTTTATCTTTAAGGATATAAAAGGCCCGTAAAATGTGGTGGTCATTATAGTGCTGAAGGATTTTGTGTTTTATTTTGAAAGTGATAAAGTGCGATTTTAAGTGGAAGGGGATTGTAATGGTGGGTTCATAAAGTATGTTTTGTTTTCTTTATGTTAATGTGATTTATTTTTCAGTAATTTTCATATTTTTTTCCGCTGAGTCATTGATAAATATAAATAACTGACACCATACAGTTACATTGCACATAAAAAACCTTATTTTTCCTATGTCATATTAATACGCAGTTGTTTTTATGATATTGTTATGTTTTTCTTTTTACCCGACTCTGAAGGTGCATAATATATTATTTTATTCCCAGATACAATGCCATAACAGTATCTGTATAATATCTTATGTTCATAAATAATAGTTTTTAGTAAAACGCATCAATCATTCATAAAATAACTAACTGATATTAAAAACGGAGTAAAAACATTATTTACGAAAATGTTTGGCTGCCACTCACAGATAACCTTAATTGTATTAAAAATTAAATATTAACAACTAATCCATCAGAAAAGAGTTACTGATTTGACTGAAAAATCTAACCGATCATTTTAATATGCATAGTGAAACAATGATCTTGCTAAATACGTAACGAATTTAAGAGGGATGCGGCAAACAAGAAAAAATCTTGCGAAATTTATTTTATTTATTTTCTTCCGTTTTTTTTTAATTTGCTGGCTAGTTTCAGCTCAGCACCCGAATTGCAAATCACACTTTCTACTACAAACCGAATGATTTTAAAAGAAATTCCTAATCCATCATCATCATCATCCATTATAAAGGCTAAAGTTTGTATGTATCTTTGTTACTTCTTCAAACAAAAACTGCTGAACGGATTTGGATGAAATTTGGCATGCAGATATTTTATAACCGGATTTAACACATAACAACTTTTTATCCCGATTTTCCCACGGGATCGAAACTTATACGGGCGAAACCGCGGAGCGCT
The DNA here is from genome assembly GCA_927399505.1 of Luperina testacea. Classification (NCBI taxonomy): domain Eukaryota; kingdom Metazoa; phylum Arthropoda; class Insecta; order Lepidoptera; family Noctuidae; genus Luperina; species Luperina testacea. Next base: position 3,502,729 of record OV656777.1, on the reverse strand, counting down.
GCTTGTTGCTTCATAAATGTTTTTCACAACGTAAAAACGCAATGATGTATTGTAAAGGCGGATACAGACATTGCGAGGCATGCGCAGCGCACGGCGCTCATCGCATAATTCACAATGTGTAGACGTGGTGAACATGCCTCGCAATGTCTGTATCCGCCTTAAGTGATTCGAAATTAGCCTGCTAGTGTTATGGTAATTAAAAAGTAAGACGTATCCGCAAAAACATGAATTAACATAATATCACACCTGTATTCACCTAAGTGTTAGCACAGGTGCACCTGTAGTACACCCAGATTTAGCCAATTATGTTTAAGTCACAGAATTATATTAATTAAAAAACCGGTCAACTGCGAGTTGGACTCGCGCACCGAGGGTTCCGCATATATTTGTAGGTATATAATTTCTAAAAAAAATATTTCTTAAAGTACCTACAATGTAGTATTGTAGGTACTTTAATTTAAGAAATTAATTTTCTTATCACCAATGACAGCGGTCTGGTTTCCCAAAGAAATAGCATTTTTTTTTAAATAGCACAATGACACTACCTTAATTTCTTCCACGTTTTAATATTTCAATTTAACCATCTAAACACACCTTTACATTCAAGTGTACAAAGATAAGAGCAGCGCAAATACAGTTGATACTATAAAAGGATCATAATCAAACAGTGATTTTCTTCCAGATGGCTTATAAAGACAGTGCAAGTAAGAGGATAAGCAGAAACAGTGGTGAATCAGTGACAATGGTGTACACAATCAGTCAACAACTTGATAATAATGTGGAGAAAAGTGAAAAAAAATGTTGTGTGTGGAAAGAGATTCTTCTAGCTGTGTTGGGTATGTGATTTTCTTTTCTTTATTATAGTACCTACATTATTCACCTAGGGGAGAAAGTGACCGATACTAACGAGGGTGTAATTTGAGGTTCGAGGCTTAGCCGAGGGCCTTAATACACACGAGTTGGGAATCGCACTTTCTTCTGAGTGATACATAGTGTTTTATACTTACGAGGAAAATAAAAACTCAATGTAATACTTTTGCCAGGGGAGATTAATATTGGTTTGACAAATCACCAAAAGTATGTGGCCAGTAATATTTAGCGCTTGGAGATAAAACCTTTTTGTCTTTTGGCATTATTGGCATATTTAATTAGGTTAGGTAAAGAATTGCCTCAAACAACCTAACCTTGACCTAAATTAGAGTCAAGAGCAAACCCATTTCAAATAAAAAAAAAAACAGCACGTTACTAATGGATTTTCAAACACTTTTTCGGCCCGCAAATTTGTACAAGAGTAATAAAGTACTATCCGAGCAGTTATAGATCTATTCTATTTTTCTCTATGGCAATGGTGCCGATGTCGACAATTTTGTCAATTTTAGATGTGATATGAGAAAACGTGGAGGAGAAATAAAACAGTGGCACTCCGGGAGTGTCGACAGAAGTGAAAACAAAACACAAACAGAATACTTTGCCATCACTCACTGACATATCGGATATACATTGAAACCGAGTACATCTCGAGGACAGCTGAACACATCCAAAGCGGTTCTTTTTTAATCATCTTATAAAACGCGGGGTCGCTTACGGTAACAGTGGCGCGAGTTCAATGGTTTTTTCCCATCTCAAAAAATGCGCAAAGCGCCTAAAAAAGTTTTCACTATAAAAAAAAACTAAAACAAAAACTATAATTCTACATCCAATCCATAGCAAATAGTTGAATTTAATGTGAAAGAGCAGGTATAGTATAAAAGTGTTTTTTAATCAGGGCGAGCGAAGCGAGCCCTGCTATATCCCACAACTTGAGCATTTTGTGGTACACTTTACGGAAAAACTATTACGCCTATTGATTTGTGCTTTAACATAATAATTTCTATTTATATGTAGATGTGTTATCAGTAAAAAAATAATAATTTAAATTATATAAAAATATAAACAAAAACTGCCTTAAAGATTATTACCACGCAGAAAAACGACGCGAGCCCTCACAAAGCTCTGCTTTTATCTAGTATACCTAGTATAATCAGCCTGTAATGTTCCCACTCCTGGGGCACTGGTCTCCTCTCCGTGTCAGGGATTGGGCCATCATAGTCTGCCACGCGGCCCCAATAAAAAATAGAATAGAATAGAATAGAATACTCTTTATAGACTCTTTCTTTTTTTTTTCTTTTTTTTTTTTTTTCATTTATTTTCTCTTTTTTCTCTCTTTTCTCTTTCTTTTTTTTCTCTCTTTTCTCTTTATTTTCTTTTTTTTCTTTTTTTTTTTATAGATTGATCCACGCGGGCCTAGTGCGGTGTGGTTTCGCAGACCTATATTTAAGTATTTCGTAAGACATGCGTGTTTATGATTGTTTATAATATTTATAATCACTTGTTACCCAGCAAATTAGGTTGTGGAAGTCAGATAGGCAGTCGCTTCATGTTAAATACTGCATCCGGTTAGACGGGTAGCTAACTCTAACACAGTTGGGAAATGGCTAGGCAAATGTTGACTTCGTTAGTCATAAGTAATCATGGGGTTTCTTGTCTATTCTTCATAGGAATGCACGCCTTGGAAAAGGGTAGCTTCAACTTTTTGACGAACTAAGTGGAATTTCTTTATAATTCAAAATTGTTTGATTAAATACATCAATAAATATTATTTAGCTTTTTTTTTCATTATTTTCTGGCTATTTAACAACCATCAGTTAGGTTGGTTATAACTTTATGAGGTAGCACACACACACATTATAATACACAAATCACACATTCATAATTCTATATTATTAGAAATTATTTAAGTGTAAGCTGCCCCTTAAATAGAAAGAAAGGAAATAATTATATTTGCGGTAAACATAACGCAGATAAAGAACACAAACACAAAAAAAATTGCAAGTTGGGGGAAAATATGCGTCACGTCCACAAAAGACGGCCATCGCTCAGCATAATGCTAACAGCCTTTGCGAGATAGAGTCCCAGCGCTGGTTTTCAACGACAGTCTACGTTGACGTGATGATGACAACCGGTGCAGTATACGGCAAGATAAAAAACACAACAATCAAAATTATCATCAAATTATCAAAAAGATTTTTTTTTTCTTTAATAAAACGTTGCCTCACTCTAGGAATTACTTCTGTATCGTGGGTGCGTTTACAAACATTTAAATTCACATACACAAACCAGACCCGGAACAACTAGGTACTTGTAGGCAATACAAATATTTTTTCGGTGCGGGAATCGAACCCGCGACACGCAGTGCAGCAGCCGATCGCTCAGCCACTGCGCCAACTGTGTCGTCAATATATTATATATAAATTACCTAGTGAATAGCCAGTATACATACACGAGTGAATACCGTAAAGAACCATGGACATGAATTAGACAAGGCAACGTCAATGAAGTATATCTATTGTTATTGACAACAAAACCATTGATCACGATCAATTGATTCGCGCACTTACTTTTGACATGACTTGTGAAAAAGTACAAAATGTAGGTACGCAATATTGTTTTCCCGTCCTTGATGAGACGCGGCGGCGTCTTTGAATCAGTTTGATTTTCCCGTCACTAAATAGCGCTTGTGACGTCATAGTAGGTGGTCAAAAAATGGCACGCTTTGTTTTCATACAGATCGTGAGACTTGCGTTATCTAGGTCTGTCTTTATCTGTGGCTCTGATCCTAATATGTGTGGATAGACCCTAATTTTAACAAATAAATACTAACAGCTGTCGTGGGTACAGACGCCTGCACATCGAGCTACCCGAAACTGTCAAACTTTTCCAATCAACTTGGAAACTTATGGTTTAGCGATAAAGTTGAAAATCAGTTAAAGAAATTTGACAGATTGTAGTATGTTGATGTGCTGGCGTCTGTACATCAGGATCTCCCCAGGTTAAAATGATTACCATCATTATACAGTAGGTAATAAAGGTTTGGAGGTCGGATTATGTCAGTGGCTAATACATACAGGGTGAAATTGAAAACATGCGACAAATCGAAATTGGAGATTGTACAGTGCGTGCCACGTAAGAAGAGACTTGACCCCGCCTCCCCCGCCTCTTTCCGCCGCCCCTATGACGTCCGGTCCCGTCCCGCACTCAGACCTCATACCGCTAAAGATACCTAAAATCGTGTTCTGCGCATGTCAGACCACGTGGTGTGTCAAGTCTCTTCTTACGTGGCACGCACTGTACTCATTATTATGAACAACTTTTACTAAGGGACCAAACCTGAAATCGCGAAAACAAAATCACCTGTTCCCTACATTTATGTAACATAACTCGTCAAAATGTAGGGCACTGCTGATTTTTTTCGCGATTGCATCTTGACCAAAGCGACAAACCGAAATGGGAGAACCGAGATGGGGGAGGACTATACTGCACCAATTACTTGCTTATAAAACTATTTTAAATAAGATACTAAACAATACAGACAAAGTGTGATAGAAATCCATACTAATATTATACCTAAATGCGAAAGTGTGTCTGTCTATCTGTTAACTTTTCACGCTTAAACTGCTGAACCGATTTAGATGAAATTTGGTACAGAGATAGTATGAGTCCCGGGAAAGGAGATAGGGTACATTTTATCCCGATATTCCCTGGGGACCGAAACTTATGCGGGTGAAACCGCGGGGCACAGCTGTTATGTTAATCCAGCGTGTTAGCTACCTTCATACAAAATTTTATCAAAATTGGTCCAGCCGTTTGAGCGTGAAGAAGTAACATACATATAAACACACATACACTCTAAACACTCACAAACTTTTGCCTTTATAATATTAGTGTGATTTGAACTGCAAACGCTTTTTCTATTGTGCAATAACCAACACTATTCATAGTACGTCCAAAATAATTAAAATATGGCTGATGATGACGTGCAGACACCAGCAAATCAAGCTACTACAATCTGTCAAATTCCTTTGATAGATTTTCAACTTTATCGCTAAAGTATAAGGTTCAAAGATGGGTCAATCTCCAAAACGGGCGTGTTCGTGTGATCGCTCTGGTGCTTTTCAGATATTGATATTTAATGGTAATTGTAATGTAGGTAGATCATTAAATAATGTAAGTTAGGTAGGTTAGGTACCGGCCGCTGCCGGCATGCAGTCCGAAATATACGAGCTAACCGGGTGCCTGCTTTTTATTGTCGTTCCTCCGTACAAACATCACAGTGGCGACGAGGATTAAAGATTTATGTGCGCGTGCGTAATTAGCAGTGATCGGACTAGGTAGATTGATTTTTGGTACTTGTATCACAAATGTCCACAGAAAGAATAACATGGATAAGCCGTTTTCCCGGAAAGTAATTCCGGTATTTCCGGAAATTAAATTTATATTTTATTTATTTATTTATTATATTTATATTATTATTATTTCATGCTGTATTTTTGTTTCTGCTGCATGTATTGTATAGTTATTAAATTGTAAATCCGTAATTGGCTGTAAGATAAAATTTCAGAGCTGTGCATTTTGTGATTAATAAATAAATAATTTCCGGATCTAATTAAATATTGTTATTGTTGGTAGTGATATTATTACTACTCAATTCTAAAATAAATAAAAAAAATAAAGGAAGATATTAAAACTAAATTAATTTATTATTTATCTGTTTTCATGTAACGTTTTCACAACACAGTAAACAAAGAAGCGTACTTTACGAACCGAAGTCGTCATGTCGTCAGTGGGCGTACGCATTGCTTCGATAACCGGTTAGTGCACAACCCATGATCCTTTGTTCTGGTTGGTCGTTGGGTTGTGTCAAATCGTGAATGTGTGCCGTAAAAAAAAAATGAAGAATAAGATATAGCTCATTTTAATACAACTCCAACCTAAGTTCCGGTTTTTTTTAATAATCAACCAATTCCGAATTTCCGGAGGAATGTCCATATTAATATATACGTTTCGGATCAATGACCCCAATTCAATCTACCTACTCCGATCACTGGTAATTAGACAAAAGAATAAACTGCAACTAAAATCAAGATGTCAATCGGGAAGTTGAGTGAATTTGACGTGAAAACGGGACAGTGGTCATCCTACGTGGATAGGTTGGACATGTACTTCCTGGTGAATAAAGTGGCAGAGGAAATAAAGTTACCTACTTTGATTTCTACAATCGGTGATGAGGCGTACGAGTTACTCGTAAATTTATCGAGTCCAAAGAAACCGGCGGAGTTAAGGTACGATGAAGCTATTAGTATAATGCGTCAGCATCTTCAACCGACGCCATCTTCATTAGCGGAAAGATACCGTTTCCGGCAAAAAAGACAAGGAGCGGATGAAAACGTGGCGACTTACGTCACGGAATTAAAAAGGTTAGCTCGACACTGTAAATTTGCAGAAAATTTAAGCGAAAGCTTGCGGGATCAATTCATATGCGGACTCAAGAGTGACGTTATCAGGCAACGACTGTTTGCGGAAGATGACTCGATAACATTTCTACAAGCTGTGAAACTAGCGAACGCAATGGAGGCGGCAGAGAGAGACGCAGCGGTGGTGGATGGAGCGCCCACGTCAAGTCCTAACACGGAAGCGGTGCATTTGGTCACATCGAATAAGGGAGGCAGCAGCGGGGCGAGTCGCAGCAGGAGCGGTGGCATCACGCGGCCGCACGGGCGCCGCGCGCCGGGAGGCGCGGGCGGCGGCGGAGGCGCGGGCGGCGGAGGCGCGAGCGGCGGCGGCGGCGGCAGGCTAGCCGCGAGCCACGGGGCGCGCGCGACCAACGCGGCTCATGCATCAGGACGCAGCAACTGCACAGCTTGCGGAGCCACTAACCATAGTGTGGCAAGCTGTCGCTACAGGGAGTTCGTGTGCAGCAAATGCCAGCATACGGGGCATTTACGTCGGGTGTGTCCGGGGAATGCTGAGCAATCGTCGCGGGGAACTTCAGATCGTCGCGGTCGGCGGAATGGAAATATATATTCCGCGGAGATCGCAAGCGAGTCCGACGTGGAGGACATCGAAGAGAGTTTAAACCTGATTGGACTCAATAATTATAAGCCAGTAAGTTTGCCTATTTTTGTAGATGATACCGTGTTAAATATGGAAGTAGATACAGGAACGGCGATTTCATGTATAAATGATTGTACCTACCAACATTATTTTCCACATTTAGGTCTCAAGAAGGACGATACAATTTTAAAATTTTATGATGGTACTAAAATAAAACCATTAGGAATAATACGCCCACGTGTTCGATTCCAGGGGCAGGAAAAACAGCTAGAATTGTTTGTAATCAAAAACGGTACTACATCCTTGATAGGTAGGCAATGGTTAGCGGAGCTACAAATAAAAATACCTACGCTTACTTGTAAAAGTTTAGGTAACATAAATTGTGTGCAGATTAATGAAGGAATTGTAAATATTCTCGACAGATATAAGGAGTTATTCAGCGGCGGACTGGGTCGGTACAGAGGCGGTAAGGCCACGCTGCGAGTGCGGCCGGGAGCGACACCGGTGTTCCAGCGCGCGCGGCCCGTACCGTACGCACTGCGCGAGCGCATCGACGCTGAGCTCGACGCCATGCTGCGCGACGGCGTCATCGAGCCCGTCGACTGCTCCGACTGGGCCTCACCTTTGGTGCCGGTGACTAAAGCAGACGGTACGTTACGAATCTGTGCGGACTATAAAGCGACTCTGAATCCCGCCTTGCTGATCGATCGATACCCCCTTCCTAAGATTGAAGATGTGCTCGTAGGCCTAAACGGAACACAGTTTTTTAGTAAAATTGACCTTTCCCGTGCGTACAACCAAGTAGAACTTGATGATTCAAAAAGATACACAGTTATTAATACACATCGAGGTTTATTTCAGTATAATAGGCTAGTGTACGGGTTGTCATCAAGTGTTGGTATTTTCCAACGTATAATGACGAATTTGTTAGGTAATATACCGAATGTGCAAGTGTTTCTCGATGACGTCATAATTGGCGGGAAAAATAAAAGCGAGCATTTATATGCACTAGAACAGGTCTTACACCGACTGTCTGAGAGTGGCCTAAAGCTAAAACAAGAAAAGTGTGTTTTCTTGGTTGATGAAGTGACTTATTTAGGCTATGTTGTTTCAAAAGAAGGGATCAAAGCGGACAAATCAAAAGTAAAAGCAATAAGTCAACTAGAAGCCCCAACTAATGTTAGCGAATTACGTTCCTTTATAGGTATGGTAAATTTTTTTGCTAAGTTTATTAAGAACTTCAGTTCCATGTTAGTACCATTAAACAGGTTATTACGAAAAGGCGTAAACTGGAACTGGGATGAACAGTGCGAGCGTGTGTTTACGCAGATAAAGCAAGCATTAATGGGTACCGAGGTGTTAGCACACTACGACCCTAACAAGCCTCTGATCGTGACGTGTGACGCGAGCCCGCGGGGCGTGGGGGGCGTGCTGGCGCAGCCGGGGACGACGGGCGAGCGTCCAATAGCGTATGCGTCACGTTCGCTCACCGTCGCGGAGAAGAACTACTCACAAATACATCGCGAAGCACTGGCGATTATATTCAGTATACGGAAATTTCATCAGTATATATATGGAAGGAAGTTTATTTTACGCACTGATCACAAACCGTTAGTATCAATGTTAGGGCCGCAAACGGGGATACCTACAATGACGGCTAGTAGGATGCAACGGTGGGCAGTGATATTATCGGCTTACAATTACGACATAGAATATATTCGCACGAATGAAAATTGCGCTGACGGTTTGTCACGGCTACCGGAAAATAATTGCGTTAAAAATGCGAAGGAGGAATCAATTCCAGAACAAACATACCTGCACTACGCACAAGATGGATTGTTGCTTGATTATACCGAATTAAAAAAACAAACGGAGAGGGATCCGTTATTAAGTAGAATTTCAAACTATCTTCGTGACGGTTGGCCAGATAAGTGTGAAATCGTGAACTTACAACCGTACTTCAATAGAAAAGCAGAACTGTATGAGGAGCTAGGTTGTGTCATGTGGGGTCACCGGATCGTGATACCGGAAAAATGTCGGGATAAGATTTTAAAAATCATCCATGAGCCGCACATGGGTATCGTAAAGTCAAAGGCGTTGGCACGCAGCTATGTATGGTGGGCGGGCATCGACGAGGCGGTGGAGCGCGAGTGCCGCGCGTGCACTGTCTGTGCCGCGCACGCGGACGACCCCCCGCGCGCTGTGCCCCGCCCCTGGCCCTGGCCGGCCAGGCCGTGGTCCCGGCTGCATCTGGACTTTATGGGGCCCATATGCGGGATAACTTATTTAGTAGTAGTAGACTCAACATCCAAATGGCTGGAAGTATTTCAGGTTCCCAGCACAGCAGCGAATCATACGATGGTCAGGTTGCGTGAGCTGTGGAGTAGGTGGGGTGTTCCTAGGCAGATAGTCACAGATAATGGGCCGCCGTTCACTAGCAGTGAATTTGCACAATTCGTGCGAAGTGACGGTATCCAACATATATTTACAGCTCCCTATCATCCATCGTCTAATGGAGCCGCGGAAAATGCAGTAAAGACTTTAAAAAGAGTTATTAAAAAAGCTTATTTAGATAAAAAAAGTATAGCACAGGCTCTGAACACCTTTTTGTTATATTACAGGAATACGGAACACTGCACTACGGGAATAAGCCCGTCAGTCGCACTGATAGGGCGACGGTTGCGTACCAAGTTAGACGTTTTAAAACCCGATGTGGAAGCTAGAGTACAAAAAGCGCAGCGAGGGCAAGTTGAAAGTGCGGGTGGGACAGAAAGGGGGGTGAAAGTAGGAGACGACATTTGGTATCGACAATATCTAAAGGGGGAGAAATGGCTGCCCGGGACTATAGTTGACGCGACTGGGCCAAGCAACTATAGGGTACTAGACAGTAACGGTAAACAGGTGCATAGACACATCGATCAGCTAAGGCGTAGGACTAGGAGTTCTCTAATAGCTCCCACAGATTTGTCACGATCACCGGAAGCTTCAGCTCCAAGAGTAGCACCTATGTCGCCCCTCGAAGACGGGTCGGAGCGGCCGGAGGCCTCGGTGGCGTCGTCGTCGCCTGCGCGGGAGCCTGTGTCGTCGTCACCGCTTCAGATAAACGATCAGATCGACCGAGATAAAGAGGTGGAAGAGTTCTCAACACCGCCGTCTGTACCGCCCCAGTCTCGTCCCATTAGGAGATGTAGGTTAAATAAGGATGTTAATTATAAGATTTAATTAAAGATTCGTTAAGCAGGTTTCCATTGTTATGTATAATATCAATTAGCTTGGTATACATTGTTAAGTAATAGTTAAGATTTAGTTAAGAATTTAGTTAAGTATGTACCTAGTTGTAAAAGGTTATTTTGCTATCATTGAGTAATGATGTACCTGTATGTAAGTTAGTTCATAAGATTTTGTAATAACGATAATCAACTTATTGTTAATTAAGGGTGGAGGGATGTAATGTAGGTAGATCATTAAATAATGTAAGTTAGGTAGGTTAGGTACCGGCCGCTGCCGGCATGCAGTCCGAAATATACGAGCTAACCGGGTGCCTGCTTTTTATTGTCGTTCCTCCGTACAAACATCACAGTAATTATGTATCTCATTGAAGAAATGATATTCAAATAGTTTGAATATCATTATTTTTAATGAGATACATAATTAGCATTAAATATCAATATCTGGATGGGACCAGAGCGATCACACGAGTGCGCCCGTTTTGGAGATTGACCCGTTTGGGGAAAAGTGACAGTTTTGGGTAGCTTGGTGTGCTGGCGTCTGTACATTATATGTATTTGTCTCAAACAAACCAAACAAATGAATGAATTTAGTTTCTGAAAATGAGGGTTTTCTGAAATGGCGTTCGCTAGGTGGCAGCACTGACACGTCAGGTCAAAAAGCCTATATTTTCTTTAGTCATGACTGAATGATGAACGAATGAATGAATCGAATGATGAACGTCATCATATATTTTATATTGGAAGACCTCTTGTCACAGCGGTGTCGTAAATTTTCACGAAAACCCTCATTGGAATCTAGTTTATAGGTATTTATTTTTGGGTGCTAATGATGTTAATATAAATAAATCGACGGGGTTCTGCTCCTAAATTTCATGATGAGAGATGCTTATAAACATGATACAGTTCTGTTAAGACAGATTGCTTTTCTATTTTTGATATTTATGCGGATATTAGTCTTGAGCAATGAAGTCATACCGTGTTTTCAGTTGCTGCTGTGGTCATGCGTAAGATATTTTTAACCCATGTACACGTAATATACTTACCAAAAAGAAAATCATTGGCAGTCCGGGAGTGCCGACAGAAGTGAAAACGAAACACAAACAGAATACCTACTTTGCCATCACTCACTGACATATCGGATATAGTTTAAAACCGAGTACATCCCGAGGACAGCCGAACACATCCGGAGCGGGTATTTTTTTAATCGTCTTATAAGCAAAACACGCACGGTGTCGCTTACGGTAAGAGTGGAGCGATGGTTTTTTCCCATCTCAAAAAAAGCCCAACGCGCCTAAAGTTTTCCCTTCAAAAATATTTTTCACCACTTTTAAATGGCTGGATATCATGCTGTGATTGAACATTAAAAGCCCCCCTTTTCCGTAGTTATATGAATACGTACTAGGTAAGAATCTTCTTAGTTTCTTACTAATTACATTTTTCTTGTGAATAAATAGCTATAAACATCACCTCGAAATTCATACAGTGATGGCCCGGGTATATGCCGTAAAAATCTCACCGTCTCGTAAAAATTTAAGTGAACACTGAAGTAAACTGCCATCCCACTTGATGCGAGGGGTTGACAGCTCACTTGATCCACTTCATCAGGCGTGGATTCGCGATTAATACGTTCAGATCAAACGAGCGAATGCACATGCACAATAAAAACAAAAGAACGAAGCGGATCAATCCGGAATGAGAAAGTTTATAGTGGATAAGACAGAGATTAAAACAGGAGTCGAACAAGCAGGGGTCGAGGAGGGGGGGGGGTTCAGTGTATCAGACAGGAATAACTCATAATATTTTTTGAAGTGAAAACTTCTGGACAAGCTCTTAGGCGCGTTGAGCATTTTTTGAGGTGGAAAAACCCATTGAACTCGCACCACTTTTACGGTAAGCGATCGCACGTGTTTTGTTTATAAGACGATTAAAAAAATACCCGCTTTCGATGTGTTCGGCTGTCTTCGGGACGTAGGTACTCGGTTTTAAGGGCCTTACTTTATAAAGCCTATTTCTCATTAACGGTTTGGTTAGAAGATCTGTAAAAAATATATGTTTGCTATAGATTCATGTACAGCATTTCTGAAAATCGGTAGACCATTTTCTGGATTAACACATAGGATACTTTTTATCTCGATATTCCCACGGAATCGACACTTACAGGGGTGAAAGTGCGGGGCTCTGGTCTATAATTGCTCATTGCCATATTAAGTAAGTACTTGTACTAATTTTAATTAATATTTCTCATAAATCGCACGCTTACTGCTTACAAAATCATCACACCGTCTCGCGTCTGGCGTCCGTAAGTCACTGCGGAGCATTCGAGACTGTTTGTTTACCGAGTGTAAACCGAACGCGAGACGCGTAGGTAGATAGAATACTGTATAGATAATTATACTGTATTACTAGGTCACCACTGCTCCCCGAACGTAATAATAACGATTTTTTCCGGTCTGATCCCCTCAACCCTCTCCTGGACCACCTGCTAGTTATTCTAATGTTTTAACGAACTAGCAGGGGTTCGAGAAGGGGGGTTCAGTAGATCAGACCGGAATAAATCATTAATAATTTCTATTGTGTCTCGTACCACTGAACGTTCCTTCAGCCGAGTAATCGTATAGTGGTTACTGAAGATATTGTGCATGTGTCGTAGAACAATGATGATATCAGGCCGCAGTTCGTGAGAATACCATACCTAAGCATACAACGAAATTATGGAACACTAGCAGCGCCCCGCGGTTTCGTTTCGGGTGGGAATATCGGGATAAAAACTATCCTATAATGTCCTTTCCCGGGACACAAACTATCTCTATACCAAATTTCATCTAAATCTGTTCAACGGTTTACGCGTGATTGAGTAACAAACATCCAAACATCTTCACAAACTTTCACATTTATAATATTAGTAGGATGTCGATTACAGGTAAATGTTCTGACCGAACTCAAACTCAAAGCATTTATTTCAATCAAACCTTTTATAGGCACTTTTGAATTATCAAGGAGTCGGTCAACTCGGTCAGTCCGAAAATATGAAGAACGGGCAAGAAACTACTTCTGAACACTTTTTAAAATTATATTCATCATCATCATCATCGCCATTTCAGCCGAAAGACGTCCACTGCTGGACATAGCTCTAGGCCTCCCCCAAGCACCTCCACTTCGACCGGTTCTGTGCCTCTCCCATCCAACGGGTTCCTGCGGCCTTCACAAGGTCGTCGGACCACCTTGTGGGAGGCCTTCGAACGCTACGTTTTCCGGTACGCGGAAAAATAATTATATTGTTACAAAAATATTAGTTACATCATTAATGTTAAATTTATAATTACATGGGAGAACGATTTAAAAAAGTAATACACGTTAAAAGCGTCCAGAGTACAGCAAATAGAAACAAAAAACAATCCAAAAAATAAAATTATTGAAATAAGCCGTGGCAGCGGCTTCGTCCCTACTCTTAGCGATTTAAAATTACCTAACAAAAAGTCCCAACTCTACACGAAAAGATAAAAATGTACAATCAGAATGAAACACATTTAGACTGGCGCGCGAAGAAAAATGATTGGTCTAAGAGATGACCTCGACTCCTTGTATTCAAAAGCGTTAGTAAATGGTATTGAAATAGGTAAATGCGTATTTGATCCCATTCAAATACAAATTTGCACCCTTACATGGTTAGTTTAGGTATAAAAATTCGATAACAAATTCCTCTTTCGCTTCGACCCTATTTTTTATGAAGTCTCATAATTGCCATTAGACCCTTATTTCTCACTGACACTAGGCGCCCCCTAAAATGAATGCCATAATGATGGAATTTCAACACTCGGCTCAGCGACTAAAGTTAAAAATCCAGACACAGTGTAATTGCTGTCAACTAATTATTTACGCTTGTCTGACGCTAAGAACATAATTGCCTAGATAATTTATATGATTCATAAATATTTAAACAGTATCATCATGGAGTCTGAACATCTGAATCACTTTGTTTTTCTAAAGATTTCATTGTTTGTGTGCGGGAAGGCACGTATTTTCATATATACGGAACTATAATATAATTAAGTCTATTGCAAACTCCATAGTTACAACGTAAGCGTCTACTGATACATTACGGGGAGAAAACTATTATGATTGTCATTCCGGGGTAATTGCGTAACACAACATCAATGCCTTTCATTTTAACAGTTATACAACTTTCATTACTTTATTTACGTTGTTGAGTAGACGAATTTTTCAATCATTATGAAGCAATGGATTTACACAGTTGGGGGATGTAGTTTCGTTGTCATTAAGCAGTCAGAAAACCATTTCTACGTACGTTTTATTCATTTAGACGTTTATCCCTTTAGACGTTTTTTTAGTTTATCCGTTTATCCCTTTAGACATTTTATCCCTTTAGATTATCCGTTTTATTCCTTCATCTGTAAAGTTTACTTCAAACCTCACTCAAGTGACCGAACACAATTCAAAAAACGAACTCTTTTGTTTTAAAAGTAAACCATTGCGGATTCGCTCCTCGACTCTGGTTGAATTCCGAACAGATGATGCTTAACACCATTGGCATAGAGAGAGATATCGACCACTGAACTAAGTATATCAATGTCAAAAACATGTCAAAAATTGAAACTAAGACAGACTGTGAACTTTCTTAAACCAGCTCTAAAAAGATTTTATCGAACTGCAAAATCGTACAATTAGAGGACATTAGACCGTAGAAACTAACTCGATTAGAAGTAGGTAGGAACTCTCGGCGATCATTTAAGTAATTGCTCCTGGGGATAGTTAACGACTTTATTGTTGGTTAAGTAGAAACTCAAATATAAGTCTTTTAACTTAACTGAAAGTTGTCTTTGAAGAGGAACGTGCCACCTGTACAAATATTATAATTATGATTTCTACTACTAATTATGAATTCTATAAAACTCATTTTACAATCTTGTAATCAACATCTTTGGATTTGTTCTCCTATAACCGGTTGAATTCCGTAATTACAGAAACACTTAAAAAGCCATTAATAGCAATAATTTATTTAATCAAAAATTTCGATAATCCAAATGTACACGACGACTATAAAAACCATAGATATATCTGTATGTATATTAGTTATTTTTTTATTAATTATAATTAACCTACTTTGCTACTTTGAATAAAAGAGCCATTTTGCAAATCCGTCTATATGTATATGACGGAGTTATGTCCGAACATATAGTATAAAAAAATATATAAACATTTAAATTCAGAACGTTCTGCTTTTTTGAAGTCGTTTAAAAAATTAAATAAAGGTAAAAATTTAAGTAGGACCCACGTAAAAAGTACTTGTTTAAAAAAAATGTAGTGTAAATATTGTAACTATGGTGGTTCGTGTGCGTGTATGCCTCGCAATTGGCCTTCTTTTTACACGTTCTCTTCAATGTTCGTATAATACTTTTGCCTTGATGTCACTCCATATTACAAAAGGTTTTTATTACCGCTCTATATTTTTACTAGTTGCTATTCAAATGACTGAAAATGGACGTACCCACAAACGCGGTGAATAGGGATGCAGGGCAAATCGGGACGAAACTTTTAAAATGGATTTTAACGTTGAAATAATATAGTTTGTTACCAACAAAAATTCAAACTCAAACTCAAACTCAAAACATTTATTTCAATTAAACCTTGTACAGGCACTTTTGAATTGTCAAACTTTAAATAGTGTGTCAGTTAGTCAGAAAGTTGTAGCTAGTTGCCCATTCCAAAACGTAGATCTCTATGGAGAAGAACGGGCAAGAAACTCCATGGACACTTTCTTCTTCATCTTTTAAATTAAGATATTACAAATCCTGGGTACATTATTATTGTTGCTTCTATATGTGAGAACAATGTAAATTATAAAACAGTCAACACGTTAGAGTCCATTTTGGCAACAAACTCAATTAACTTATAACATCAACTAACAAACAATGTAAAAATCCCATTTAAAGTTTCGTCCCGATTCACCAAGTTTGACAGTATTTGCAAATTGCCAACCCTAATCCCAATTGTGTCGATACGATTGGTCAGAATTGAGTATCAAACGTCTCGTCGGGACAATGACCAAGGTCATACCAGAATATTCAAGCACGATGCATATACAGAGTGGAGATTAGTTTATCACGTTAAATAGTACCCACAGCGGATAACAAGTTGATTTGTTATCATCTGTTAAAATAATAAATAAAATACTTTTACTAAAAATAGAAAACTGAATTTTTCAGACAAAATAAATAGCGTAAAATTGGCATGAAATAATAAAAGCTCCTTCAAACAGGCGCGACACGACACGTGACACAAAGGCACCGCAAGTCGCGCAACGGAGCGGTGCCTTTGTGTCGCGCGCGATCATATCGCGTGTTGCGCCTGTTTGTAGGAGCCTTAACCCTTGATAATAGGCACTAGACACACGCGGGCGCGGGGCGATGGCATCAACAATTCAACACAAACTTTATGGTACAGACGCCAGCACATCAAGCTACTACAATCTGTCAAATTTCTTCAATAGATTTTCAACTTTATCACGAAAACATAAGGTTCAAAGTTGATTGGGAAAATTTGACAGTTGTGCTGTCTGTACAACATAAATAATGCAATAAATGTTGTTGAACTGTACAAAATGAAAGCCGTTCTTAATATTAGTGTATTACGCAATTACCCCGCAGAATATTGAAGTGCGATTCAGATATAAGGGGTGCAAACTCAGTTGGATTATTCGATAAAGAAAAAAGTTAAAGTTTTCCTAATGAGTTCCCCTATTATAACATTTTAGTCCTAATTAGTCGTTATTTCATTGGTTGGAGAAAGGCTTAAGAAGTTTTTATTTATCAGATACACGTTAAGTAAGATTAATTTAATTCTAATTCTCTAATTGTGGGATAGATAGATATATCATAACGTTCGTTTAGAATCTCCTATCAATTTTACCTGAATCAATATACATTGATACAGGCACTTTTAAATTGTCTAGGTGTCGGTCAGTCAGATAGATGAAGCTAGTTGCTAATTCCAAAGCGTAGTAGGTACCTATGGAGAAGAACGGATCAAACTCGGCAAAGTTTCCCTAACCTAGATCGACAACCATCTTTAATAAAGGGTGTCTCGATAAGAGTGCACTTTTTCATTTTCTAAAAAGCATGTATATTATGAGAGAGTTGTGATATTTTTATTAGATTGTAAAGAAGACATGTTCCGATAAAGTATGGAATAAAATATCCAGAAAATGGCCCCCATGGCTCTGATGACAGGCCATTACTCTTTTCATGAAATTTTCCATGACTTTTACACAGAGATGTGGCTGTATCTCACCGATGACGCGTTGGATCTCTGATTTGAGCTCAGGAATTGTTTCTGGTTATTTCGCATAAACCCGATATTTCACAAAACCCCAGAGAAAAAAATCGCAAGGCGTTAAATCGCACGATCTGGTTGACACATTAGGTGAATTTTCTCGACTGAAAATTTGGCGAAGTTTGCGAGCGGTTTCAGCGTAACTTTCCCCATTTTTGTTATGAGTTTTCACAATTATAACGCGTTGTTCTTTCAAAAAGCGCTCCATTTTTAATAATCGGAATAAACATAGGTGACAGCTGTCAAATTTCAGAGTTGCCACTTGCACGAAAAAAAATTATTCTAAATTTAAATAGTGCACTCTTACTGAGACACCCTTTATACATCCTGGAAACTAGAAACTTTTTAACCAACTCCTTCTCTCTTTCTAGTAAACCTGCCATACTTTACACACGGCATTGAGACCACAAATCTGACGTCATCAGCCCAATCCGGCCATTTCATCAGCTACAATGGCACACAATGGACCACTACAGCCATGATAGCTGGCGCTGGGGTAGCTGCACCGGTGTTATGTTATATCGTGGATACGTATGGAAGGATGAGCGGGGTATTCTCAGTCAGTATGATTCAGGGGGTGAGTGAACATTAGACTGTTATTTTTTCAACTAATTGCCTTTGTACAGACGTCAGCACATCAAGGTACACGAAACTGTCAAATTTCCCCAATCAACTTTGAACCTTATGCTTCAGCGATTAAGTCGAAAATCGATTAAAGAAATTTGACAGATTGTAGTAGCTTGATGTGCTGACGTCTGTACACGACCTTTGTTAAGCACGATCTGTGTGATACAAATATTTGCTTGATCTACACATTTTTGCATGCAAATGTCTGCAAAAAAGTCACTGTGATCAAATTTTCCGTTTCAGCTTAACCATTCATAATTACATGAATATTGACATAATAAGAGTTTGCTAAAGATGAACGCCCATTGCTACGCACCGGCCGCAACGCACGCACGGCACGTAAAGGATTTCGGTTTGCTTTGTATGAATTTATATATCACTGCGTCCAATGTCAGCACCGCCTGTACCGAGCGCATATACTTCTATAAATAAAAAATGCGTTGCGTGCCGGTGATGTCACATGCATTAGTTTACGACGTTCATCGCTAACTGTCGATCGTCGTTTTGTTTATAATTGAGGTGAGAACCGCCAAAACATTGTAAAAAGGATGATATAATATATGTATAAATGACTCACTTTTAATGATATTTGTAGAAAGATATGAAAATGTTTTATCTGAAACAACAATCATTTTCAAAGTAAAGAAGAAATAATATATCTGGATAGTGGACGCATACTATCGGCACATCTGTTTAATGCGTTCAGTGGCTTGCGTGCATTGCGACCGGTGTGGACCAGTGGACGTTCATCTTACTATGAGACAGCTATTTATCAATCGTTGAGATAATATCGAAAGTCATGCCTCGCTTTGTAAATAAATATTATCAACATTTTCTTGCTTGCTTGTCAGATCTTCAGATTTCTGACTGTTTGTGACTCTGATCTTTAATACAGTAGGCAGTACGCCAGCGGTAACAAAACCCGTATAAGCAACGAGGTACAGTACCCGGCGATAAATATTGCACATCGACCTTTACCTTTTTTTGTATTTTATACAAAGAATAAAAATAATTATCAAAAGAAGCAAATCATACTTGTTTTAACAGCTCCTAATAGATACCGGACTGTTTGTATTTCGTGCGACAGAGATAACGCTCTACGAAGTCGAAATTAGCCGATTGTCTCTTTCCAAAGGTCGATGTGCAATATTTATCGCCGGGTACTGTAATTGGGAAGCACACTAACAGTTAGCAATGGCACTCATTTAGACAGTTCAACATTCATTGCGTTATTTACGTTGCTGAGCGGACAAATGTTACGAACATATGAAGCAATGGATTGGCCTTCAAAATGATTCAGATTGTTGATTGATAGTGCTTTACGTAAGAAGGGCGCTGGCTTTGAAATCTATTGAAACTCCGTAATACGCTACGCCATCGCCAGCTCAAGATGACGTGCCGACTGTTCTTGTATGATGCATTATGTATGTTTAGTAAACTGATTATTGAACACAGTACGCACGGCTGCATTCAATCATCTCGTCATAATCCACTTAAAGTTCTATCAGTAATGCAATCTACGATGGTCAGCTCCCTTTAATTGTAATTAACATAGATTGGTAACTTAATTGCATTGAATTAATGGCTAATAGATAATTATCCGAAAACGTTAACAATACCTACGAAGATATGGATACGGGTGCAGATGGTCTATGTCACGAAGTCCGTTTGGCTATAAATGTTGTCAAGCGTGCACAATTGCACATGCACATTGTGATCAACAGAGACTCAACAACGGGTGAAGTAAAACGGTACACATTCGCGGAAATAGCCTCATGCGACGGCAGCAAGGGGCAGCCGCTGTGGGAGCGCGCTTGTCGCGATACGTCACTACTACCTACAATCAAAGCCGAAAGCCGGACTTCGTGAAATAGAATATCTGCAGCATGTCAATGAACTCAGCCAATCGCAGTCCACTGCTGGACATACGCCTCCCTCAGACTGCACCACAAGACCCTGTCCTCCACTTTCCGCATCTAGTCTACCCCAGCCACTTTCTTTAGGTCGTCCGTCCATCCAGCTGGGGGGCGCCCCACACTACGCTTGCGATACGCGGTCTCCACTCCAGGACTCGTCTGCTCCACTGGCCATCGGTCCTTTGACAGAAATGGCCAGTCCACTGCCACTTCAGTCTGCTTACTCTGCAAGCTATGTCGGTAACTCCGGTTCTTTTCCGGATGATTTCATTCCTGATTTTATCCTTCAAAGAGACTCCGAGCAGCACGTAAAATAATTATAATATTAGCATGAACTCTCAAAAAGTCTGACAACTAGTCTTACCATGAGGCATCTTGTTACCCAGTAACTGGGTCGTGGAGTCAGATAGGCAAACGTTCCATGTAAAATACTGGTATTATAAATAGCTGCATGGGGCTATGCTTGGAGTTTCCCTGCGTGATCGAATCAGGAATAAGAAGATCCGCAGGAGAACCAAGGTAACCGACACAGCCCGAAGAATTGCCAAACTTAAGTGGCAGTGTACAGGGCACATTGCTCGCAGAACAGATGGCCGATGGGGCTGAAAGGTTCTGGAGTGGCGACCGCGTACCGTAAGACGTAGCGTTGGAAGGCCTCCCACAAGGTGGTCCGACGACCTTGTGAAGGCCGCAGGAACCCGTTGGATGCGAGAAGCACAGAACCGGTCGAAGTGGAAGTACTTGGGGGAGGCCTATGTCCAGCAGTGGACGTCTTTCGGCTGAAATGATGATGATGATGATGAAATAGCTGCATCTGGTTAGAGTGGAAGCCCTCCTCAAGATGTTTTCCTTCACCGTTTTTGAGAGCAATAGTGATAAAATAAATTAACACAAAGTAAAGCGTCTGTCTGGGTCCGAACCCACGCCTACAACTCATAAGTCGGGTCCGTTACCATTGGGCCAGCACAGCTCTCAAAAAAAAAATGATGGGCCACTATTTACGGTACTTTCCACTCTGTATAATTTAAATTTTCCAACTTTCCACTCTGTATAATTTAAATTTTCCAACTTTCCACCCTGTATGATTTCAATTTGAAATGCATAATATATAAATCAACAGGGTTTTAGATTAAGCAGCGATGTGCCTTTTCAAAACGTATGTAAGAGCAAACTGTTTTTCACAATAAACACACGTAAAACAAATCTGTGTTCACACCAAAATATTCACAATGACACAGAGTAATAAACTCGCTTGAGACCAAAGAACGTTCAACGGCGATCATTAAATTAACAAATTCAATTATCATTTAATAGCTAGTTAATTTTGTTGAGCTATTAACGGAAATGTTAATTGCCGACTTTACTTTAGGCTCGACTCTGTCTTTATAATAGAAAAAGTAATTTATTTAAACAAAAATAGCGTTAGAAGCTGCTTTTAATAATTACTTTTTTAATAGAAATCAAGTTCTTTAAAGGCATTCGTTAATGGAGAGCAAAACATTAAATTGTGAAACAATTGCTTTCTGAAATAATCTTAACAGAAAAACGAATTTTTCTCTGAAAATAATAATGATTATTGTTAAAGTTACTCATAATTATACTGTTATATTATATTATATTCTGTAAATAGATATTTTTTTACGATCGCGAATCATATTTTAATCAACGTGTAACCTTAATTAATACTGACCAGCAAATTCCAAAAAATTAAAAAAAAAATGAATTTCTTGGGCTACCCTGGCGCTTTCGCCTTAAAGAGCCAGAGGAATTATTTCTGTTTTTGGAACGAAGTTCTTTAACGGAGCTTGCGCTGAGAGTAAACTGGGAGAAATCGTCACGTAACAAAAAAGCGTTATGCCCCCTCCATCGACTTTTTTATATATAATAGAAAGAGAAAGAGAGAGAAATAGTTTTCATGGTTTTCAAGGGTGCTGAAGCCGATAGTGAAGTAAAATGAAAATCTGAAATGGTGGGTGCAAAAAATTTTTAACTTTTCGTCATGAGTATCGTTTCATTGTTTTTGAGGGTGCTGAAGCCAATAGTAAGAATTTTTCCCCGATCACACACTTTTTTTTTAAACATTCCTCTTTCTTTCCAGATATCCCTCGTCCCCCACTTCTTGCTCAACAAAAAGAACATTTACTACGTAGAAATTATACTCCATATACTGGCTGGAATATCTTCAGGAGGACTACTAACCATTCTACCAATCTACATAAGAGAAATCACCACATTGAGGGGATTCTCAGTACCCCTTCTAATGGTGATGACGACAGCTGGCTACATGACAAAAATGATAGCTATGGAAGTGCGGCTGTATCTGATGCTGGCATTGGTGATGGTCCAGTTTTTGTCCATCATGGTGATGGTTGAAAGCCCGAGCTATTTGGTGATGGTGAAGAAATATGAGGTGAGTGTGCTTTAAGTTTTGTTAGATTATCGATAGATTTATAGTACCCGGCGATAAATATTGCACATCGACCTTTTTACATAAAACCATTTTATAAAAAGAATAAAAATAATTATCAAAGAAGCAAATCATAATTGTTTTAACAGCTCCTAATAGATGACTGATTCAGTTTGATATTGATAGTGTGTTACGCAATTGGGGTGCATCGGGCAAAGTGTTAAGGCTCCTGCAAACAGGCGCGACGCGCGACGCGAATCGCGCGCGACAGAAAGGCACCGCTCGTTGCGTGACTTGCTTTGCCTTTTTGTCGCTCGCGATTTTATCGCGAGTCGCGCCTTAACACTTTGTTTATCACCGAGATAAAAAGTATACTTACTTTAGGTCGAGCGTTGAACGTTATTCCTCAGTCTATACTAGGAATTTATTTTCCTACGAACCCTTGTTTGGTTCACCCTCCGGCTAAACACCCGGTTACGGTGTTACGGTGGAATACTTTCCGAAAAGCTAGTAAACATATTTTTCAGAGAACTCTTCAATCGAAAGAAAGAGAACTCTTCAGTCCATAAAAAGCTCTTAGTTACAGTAGGGTTGCCAAACGCTGTCGAATCATAGCTGCTAGTTAATAGTATTGAAGTTGCTACAAGAGCCATCGATATTCCAGGAATGATTTTATAAAAAAGTCTTTGAAAGTGTTAATTTATAGCTGAGATTTACTTGGTTTAATTGGTTTAGTGGTCAAACTTAAATTCAAAGCATTTATTTCAATTAAACCATTTACAGGCACTTTTGAATTGTCAAGAAGTCGGTCAGTCAGAAAATATGAAGCTAGTTGCCCATTCCAAAGCGTAGGTACTTTTGGAGAAGAACGGGCAAGAAACTCCATTGACACTCTTTTTAAATTATATTTCGCGTGTCGCGCCTGTTTGAAGGAGACTTTATTAGGTGTTTACATTAACAATTTGTAAGTAACATCCCGAAGTCTGGATCTGCATCTGGTCAACAGCAAAATGACCTCATCTTCTATTACAAGAGATTTTTTCTACCTAATCATTGTTCCAATACAGGCATGATGCTGTAAAATCATTATGTTATATTATGTTACTTCGGATAATCTGGAAATCGTAAATTATGTTATGTAGACGGATGTGTAACCGCAGTTTGTTGTTATTTGGAGACAGGAAACCGCCGTGTCCTTTACTCGTGATATGAAATTTACGACATCCTGCGAAAATCTGGTTTAAATAATGATTCATAACTTCGTAACATGACTGACTACAACATCACTAATTAGAAATATGCAGATATCGAAAGAGACGACTAGAAAAATATGCTTTGTATATTGTAGTCAAACTCAAACTCAACTCAAACTGAAAGCATTTATTTCAATTAAACCATTTACAGGCACTTTTGAATTGTCAAAAAGTCGGTCAGTCAGAAAATAAAATACGAAACTAGTACCTATGGAGAAGAACGGGCAAGAAATTCCATGGACACTCTTTTAGATTATAGTTTTACAAAAATATTAGTTACATCATTAATGTGAATTTATAATTATATGTGAGAATGATGTAAAAAGACGTACGCGTTAAAAGCGTCCAGAGTAGGTACAGCAAATGGTAAGAAAACAACAATTCAAAATTAAAATAATTAAAAATAAGCCGAGGCAGCTAAGTGATGACCAGCCCCAACTGACGGCGCCCGTTCACGAACATGACGCATAGATCAGCACCATTCAGCTCAACCATTTTGAAGGGAGTTAAATTAGTGACAAGCGTATTAAGTTTATAAAGCTTATTTTTAGAGTAAGTACTAGCAAAGGATAAGTAATAATCATTGCAAGATCAGTCTATAACGTTCCTACAGCTGTGATACAAGCCACCTCTCTGTGAGTAAAGAGACAGTGAATGTCACATGCACATGTCTTAAAATTTTTGGCTCTAGGGTTTAGAGGTATGAGGAACAGGGGTAAGGTTCAATAATTTATACTCTCATCGTTCATCCTCCATAGAAAAAGGATGATCCTCCGACCAGACGGGTCTCGTGTCAGGCAGGCAGCTGCCCGATGATTCATGTCAAAAAGGAATTGGCTGTTTCCTACATTTTGACGAGTTATGCGAACATAAATGTAGGGAACAGCTGTTTTCGTTTCGCGATTTCTTGTTTGGTCCCGTAGTAAAAGTTGTTCATAATGACCCCTTAATAGGTTATCCATGAATAACGAGACACCCTATATATGCTAGTTGCGCGGTAAACTCTGCTTGTGAGATGCAGGATTTTGCGTCAGTATGACGCGTAGTTCACATGTGGCGTTGTAGATACCGCTACAATGTTGGATTCCTCACAATGCTTTTTTTCACCATTTTGAGAACTGTGCTGTGGACATGAAATAAATTGTAAAAAGTGTACAATTTTGACCTCGGTGTCGTTACCATTGCTCTAGCTAACAGGTAGTAATTGGCTTGCATGTCTTTATAATCATTTGCAGCCTTGTTCCAACTACCGCTGAGTACAGACCTTCTCCCTTTTGTATTATGCTTCCTTGGTATTTGCGAGTTTCAACCAGGTCTTTTTTTTTTCTGGATGGGAAATCATCAAATGACCCTCTCGCTCTGGGTGGAGCGGAAGGGAATGTCATACTCTTACTGACTAAAACCCACCCTTGTTCTTTCCTTAGCCCTTTATGGTCCGGGCCAGCGGTAACCCTTTCGGACAATCCCGCTGACCCGGCAGGCTTCGGCCCCTTCAGTTAATGCTGACATTTCTTTGAGACGCTCGTGGAACACGTACGCGCCGTCCGACACGGGCCTGTTTCTGATCGGACGGTGAGCTACCCATTACTCTCCGTCTGCAGGCCCGCGCCTACGGTGGCCGGGAGTCGTCACGCGGCTCCTGACGCCCGGAGCTTCTTCGGCGGCGGCTGGGACGGGAGGCTCTCCCCCTCAGCGATCCCGCCACCTCCTTCGCTAGCATGACTGCTTCGCAGAAGGAGGTGACTGGCCCCCACTCCCTCTCGCTCCGGACCATGGCTTGAATCAGGGCCGGACGCGAAAGGTAAGCTATCGGCCTTCATAGCTCTACCAGGTCTTATTCGCGATCTTCTGAATGTCATATCATCCATTTATCCGGCTGCTGGTCTTGCGTGTCAACTTATTTAGAGAATTTACAAAATAGTGCTAGTGATAACCTAGTATTGTATACAATCAAGTATTTTCTAACTGAATAGACAGCTGTGCTGCTGGGGAGTTTGTTGCGTCACTTCTTCTTCCCAGAAAAAGCACTAGGAAGTGGTGAAACGCGGGCGTTTTGGGGGACTGCATTTAGTAATTATGACGTTCAAAAAATGCTGAATCTCAGCCTAGTGTGAATAAATGACTTTTGATTTTGATAATGATTGACATTCATCTTATTCCAATAACAATTGGGTAACGACTTATCACTTAGCATTTAAGCTCTAAACCAGATAATTCACACAATCATGACGTGATATTGAGGAATAGTATTTTTAGTGCCAGGAAAATTACATCAGTCTGTAGTGTCAATACTTTTCTAAATATAACTTGCGACGAATGAATGATGTGAACTTTTTAAACAAGCTAAATAAATATTTGATTTTTATACTTCAAGCGAGTTTAAATCGATAATATGTTTTGCTAATAAAGTCATCGGTAATGAATAGGTCAATAGAGTAATCATATTTACTCACTTTATTTTAATCTTATGTCATTAGAAGTAGACTTTGGGTGCAATCACTCTCCGCCAAAACAGCATCTCTAAGAAAAATTAATGGCTCCATTGATATACAATAAAATTCCTAAATTAAGGAATTAATATTAATTCATTCAAGGGAGAGCTAAAAAAAAAATTCTAATTAGTAAGGGATACTATAACGTTACGGAGTTTTTAAATGACAAATTTTTAATTAAGTTAGTTTAATATGTAGGTATTTAGTTTTATTCTTTTAATTATTTTTTTTTACAATAAATTTTTGTATTGTCTGTATTTTGACTTTAATTTAATAATTTCGTTTTATAATTCCAACTAAAAACCTACTACAAACTAAAACTGTTTTCTACGCCGAATATGGCAAAACATGTTGAACCAGCAATATTTTTCCTTCCATTATGTGCATACTATTACAATTACACAAATAAATGCATCTTTATCTTTACCTTACTATTTTTAACGTATTTTTTTTTCTGGAGAGAGTCTTGATGGTCCAGTGGAAACAACCGCGACTTGCGAGTAGTGTTTTTGATATCATTACCACATCCCTCAAACGGTGAACGAAAATATACATTCGAGACTGTGGCCACAAAAACAAACAACACAAACAATCGGAAAATCTTCAACAAAACAAAACAATTGGAAACTATAAAAATAAATACAATTCCAATGATCTAGTCGTATTGAAACTTCAGTAAACTAGATTAGATACGTGTGGGGAATAAGACTGCGTTTGTTACAGTTACGACTTTGTTTCTCGGTTCACTGTGTTGCATTGATTTTAGATCAGTGCGTCGAACTGGCGCTGTAACGTAACGCAATGCTCAAAATAAAATTATCATCATCTGCCTAGCCTTTTCCCAACGATGTTGGGGTCGGTTTCCAGTCTATCTGGATGCAGCTGAGTACCAGTATTTTACATGGAGCGACTGCCTATCTGACCTCCACAACCCACTTACTGGGTAATACGATACCCCTTGGTACGACTGGTTGTCAGACTTTCGGGCTCTCGGAGTGCCACTTTTAAAAAAATATTATTATGATAACCCGTGGACAGTGTTGTGCATTACATTATATTAGCAAAATGCTAATATGGTTATGGTTATAATAGTTTTAAGCTTTTATAATTATATAAAAGCTTAAAAAATGGTTATAATAGTTTTAAGCTTTTATAATTATATAAAAGCTTAAAACTATTATAACCATATTAGCATTTTGCTAATATAATGTAACGCACAACACTGTCCACGGGTTATCATAATAATATTTTTTTTAAAGTGGCACTCCGGGAGCCCGAAAGTAACAGTAAACTATAAAAGCTAATGCTTTTATAGTTTGCTGTTCCTTTTAATAAAAATAAAATAAAAGAACTATACATAACTATTTCTTCAACTCTGCGGTGTATAGTCTGCTTTGTTTTGCTAGCAGGATAATATTGTGCAGTCATACTTATACCGTCTCTCCGTCTGAAACAAATTACTGTGGTGAGTTCCCGGTTATGAAACAAAGCGGCAACAGTCAGACTATATGCTGCCCTTTGGGAAATTATCTTTTATAGTTTAGTAGTAGTTTGTACGTTGAATTAAAAATAGGTTTTGTATAGTCAGGCAATTAATTTTTCATCAATTTGAAACACTACGCCAATTTACCGTGTGATGGGCATTTATTACAAAGAACTACAGTTGAGATTTAAATATAATATACGGGTCTCGCATTTTCAACCAACCCTTTTGTAAAAAAAATGGTGCGGAATAAACTCCGCACCTGGGCCCCCCCGCTGACGCAGAGTCTCCGCCCCCAGCTCGTGGAGGAGGTGGTGAGCGCTCTGTTCCCTTCACGGGGGGAGCACACTCCCCCACCTATGGCTCCGCCACTTGCGGTGCCCGAAGCGGACCACGTGGACGACGACGACATCCCCGAAGTGACCGGGGTAGATCTAAGAGCGGCGGTAGGAAGGCTGAAGGCCAAAAATACCGCCCCAGGACCCGACGGCTTGCCAGGTAAAGCCTGGGTCCTGGCCTCGAGGGCTCTCGGGCCTCGACTGGAGGCGCTCTTAAGCGCATGTATGGAGAGAGGCCAGTTCCCACTCCGCTGGAAGACGGGGAAGCTGGTCCTCATTCAGAAGCCAGGGCGCCCTGCGGACTCTCCGTCCGCATACCGGCCCATCGTGCTGCTCGACGAGGTTGGCAAGCTCTTTGAGAGAGTAATTGCGGGCCGCCTCGTCGGGCACCTGGTGAGGACGGGGCCGGATCTTGCGGACAGCCAGTTTGGCTTCCGCAAGGGGCGCTCGACGGTGGATGCCATCATGCGCGTGAGAGCCCTCACGACGGGGGACGCGGTGTCCCGGGGTAGGGTCGTCGTGGCGGTGTCACTCGACATCGCCAACGCGTTTAACACCCTGCCCTGGGGCTGCATTGGGGAGGCACTCCGGTATCACCGGGTGCCGACCTACCTCCGTCGAGTAGTCGGGGCGTATCTGACGGACAGAGCCGTCATCTACCCCGGTCGCGATGGGGAGTGGAACCGGCGAGAGATGTCGTGCGGTGTCCCACAGGGATCGGTTCTGGGGCCGCTCTTGTGGGACATCGGTTACGACTGGGTGCTGCGGGCCGACCTCCCTGATGGCGTCAGCGTGGTTTGCTACGCTGACGACACGCTAGTCCTGGCGCAGGGGAGGTCGCATCAGGTGGCGGCCGACGCAATGACACGCGGGGTTGCGATAGTCGTGGAGAGGATCCGGCAGTTGGGTCTCGAGGTGGCATTGCACAAATCCGAGGCCATGTCGTTTCATGGGCCCCGGAACATGCCATCATCGGGATCCCAACTAACGGTAGGAGGGGTTCACATCGGCGTCGAGACGACGATGAAATACCTGGGTCTCGTCCTCGACAGCCGGTGGAACTTCGTCGAGCATTTCCGACGTTTGGCTCCCAAACTGGAGCGGGCCGGGGCCGCCTTCAAGCGGCTCCTGCCCAACCTGAGGGGGCCAAACGCCTCCTGCCGGAGGCTTTACGCGGGGGTCGTGCGGTCCATGGCCCTATACGGGGCCCCGGTGTGGGCGCGTTCACTGCGGCGGCGAGCCGCCCATTATTTGAACGCGCCCCAGAAGGTGGTAGCCACAAGGCTGATCCGGGGCTACCGCACGATCTCGGGCGAGGCGGCAAGCCTCCTTGCCGGACTGCCGCCATGGGATCTGGAGGCGATAGTCCTCGCGCGCCTGTATGAGTGGCGCGCGGAGGCACTACGCCGGGGGGAAACTCCGCTTCCGCAGCAAATTGCGGCGGAGCGGACGGACCTCCGGCGCGATCTCATGGCGGCATGGAAAGAGCGACTATCGCAACCCAGCGCAGGGCACGCCACGATAGCGGCGGTAAGACCCCTCTTTGAGGAGTGGTTAGAGAGGCGTCACGGCGCCCTCACCTACCGCCTGACGCAGGTCCTCACCGGACACGGAAGTTTCGGGAGGTTCCTGCACATAATCAGGCGGGAGGAAACGCCCGGGTGTCACCATTGCCAGGATCGCCCAGAGGACACGGTGGAGCACACGGTGGAGGTCTGCCCCGCTTGGGCGGAGCAACGCCGTGTCCTCGTTGAGGCGATCGGCAGCGGCAGCGACCTCTCGCGTCCGGGCCTGGTTCAAGCCATGGTCCGGGGCGAGAGGGAGTGGGGGGCAGTCGCCTCCTTCTGCGAAGCAGTCATGCTAGCAAAGGAGGCGGCGGGACGGCTGAGGGAGAGAGCCACCCGTCCCAGCCGCCGCGGGAGACGCTCCGGGCGTCGGGAGCCGCGCGACGACTCCCGGCCACCGTAGGCGCGGGCCTGCGGGCGGAGAGTAATGGGTAGCTCACCGTCCGATCAGGACCAGGCCCGTGCCGGACGGCGCGTACGTGTTCCACGCGCGCCTCAAAGAGATGTCAGCATTAAAGAAGGGGCCCGTAAGGGCCGAAGCCTGCCGGGTCAGCGGGATTGTCCGAAAGGGTTACCGCTGGCCCGGAACATAAAGGGCTAAGGAAGGAACACGGGTGGGTTTTAGTCAGTAAGAGTCTGACACTCCCTTCCGCTCCACCCAGAGCGGGAGGAGTCATTTGATGATTTCCACTCCTCAAAAAAAAAAAAAAAACCCTTTTGTAAATCTAACAAAACAATTCGTTTCATTTCAGAAAGCGCGAAGAAATCTATCAAAGCTAACTCGATTGGCGGAGGATGATCCTTACATATCAAAAGAGATATCAAATCTGAAGGATGAAAGTGAAAAAGCCAAAGGAAGACTTACTGTTTGTAATATCTGTAAGTTGAATATTATTGCTTATTTAGACAACTCTCAGTATGATTAGGCATAGACGCGACTGCGAGCATCGATTGTTTTAATGATTATGAGCTAATACACACGAGGGCACGCGTCAACGGTAGAGCCAACCGCAGCCATCGACTCGTGTTGACTGACGTTCGCTGTCGATTCTTCCGCTCGTGTATTCGAGCACCATAATCAACTGCAGTAGCGGCACGTAGTCGACAACTGCTGTTGACTTGTCGAGTTCCGTTCGTGTGTATGAGCACATGATCAATAAAAAATGAGGACTAAGAAGTCACGCAACTAATCGCGCCAGTTTGAACAGCTCCATACAAGTTAATTGGCACAATTGGCGCGAGCTAATTTCGTATGGAAAAGCTAATAGAAATCTGGAACAAAAAAATTGAAAAATCACAATCACAAATGACATTAAAAAAAATCACGCGGCGGAACCAATGGGAACCCCTTAATAGTATTGTGTTAGCCATTTGACTTATTTTGAGTAGAAGTCGAATCAAGAGCTTCACAGGATACCGTGAGGATATAGGAACTACATCAAGTTGATTCGGAGAAACCAAAACTGTGTATGAAATCAATTTCTTCTTTTCAGGGCGAAACAAGATTTGGTTAGACGGCACAAAAATAGGCATCACCCTGTACACTCTAACAGCAGTATGCGGGAGCATCCTGTTTCTGGACCAACAGAAGACGTTGATGCAGCTCCGGGTGTCTGCTGACCCTGAAAACATACTGGTTCTGAGTACTCTGTTCGCTGGTAGTGCCTTCTGTTGGTTTTGCTGTATGGTTGTGGATAGAAAGGTATTTTGTTTTAGACAGAGGTTTTTTTTTATTTGAAATTGGTTTGCTCTTGACTCTTGTCTAGGTCAGACGTGACAAAGTCGACGATGGAGTGAGCCCACCCAGAAGAAGTCAAAGTCAAATCATTTATTTCAAATGGGCACATTAAAGGCACTTTTGAACGTCAAAACTTACGGTAAAATTGAATTGATTCTAGTCGCCCCTACCAAAAGGTAGTGTTCGTATGGAGAAGAATGGGCTAAAAAACTCCACCGTTACTCTTTTAAAATGTTTTACAAGGTTTTATATACTTAATATAATTACATATATGTGAAGACGATGCACCTAGAATAAGTTTAGTCTACCACAAAAATTAAAAAGAATTAAAAATGAAGCAATTACAGGTAAATCAATTATGTGATAGATGCATGGTGCTCACATATTTACAAATTATTTACAAATATTGTAAAAGTAGATTATTTTTCTAAAATTTTAACAAGTGTGTGAGTTACTGTAGAAGCTTGTTCATTCTTACTTTGAAGAAATTCGGGTTGTATGCGTCCGGAAACACAGACGCGGGTAGAGAGTTCCACTCTTTAGCCGTGCGCATTATGCGCAATGTTCGAGTTTCTGAGAGACTAAAGCCCTTATAACAGAACCACACTCAAAACTCAAGCAGTACTTAAAACTGAAACCAGTTTTAAGTAATGCTTGAGTGTGTAAGGTTCTGTAATATGACCCTTATGAGTTTAAGTTAAGGTTAAGACCGGCCGGTTTCTGATTTGAGAATTTAAAGTTCTTAACATTTCAAACTCTAATTTAGCATGATCACCCTATAATATTCCCATTTCTGAGACACAGGCCTCCCCTCTGTGAGAGGGAATGGGCCTTAATCCACCATGCGGGTCCAGTGTCGGTAGCGACATGTCTTTGAATTTTTGACGCTATTTAAGACGCTATGTAGCTTCTTTGGATCAAAGCGAAGACGCACTGCAAAAGTTGAATTATGTTGAAAATCTTTTAATTGCTAATGCATCAAAATCTTTCTGTCAAACCAAAATAAGTGATTAATTACACTACGTATTTTTATAAATGTATAATTTAATACCAAAATTAGAACATAATACATAATAATATGTAGTACGTTTTATTTTCCCTATGCCGCATAATACGCTTTCTCGCTTAAGACGCGTTTTTGGTAGGGTCCCTGAAAAGTCGTCTCAAGCGGGTTTTACTATATTAAAGTAAAAAACAGGGATTCTGCAGGTTACTATTACGTCCGCTGCCCTTGCATATACATCTGTAATAAAACTCACTAAATGTTAATACTGATACTTTATTTTCTCTCCACTTACTCACAGTTACAGTCACCACAGTTACTTTTTCACAAAAGACGCCTCTCTCGGCCAAGTGCCCTTATTTATAGACTAAATCTTCCCCTACCAGATTGACGGTTGTACAGTGTTGCCATTTCTCAAACAAACGAATTAACATAAAATGATTAAAATCTTTAAAAACCCTACACTCGACCGTCCTGACGACGTGTATGCCCTCATACACGCCCCAGGTGGTAACTAAAATACCCTACACTCTTGGCTGAGAGAACTCTTCATAAAATAAAAAGATTATACATTCAAGTGATTTTCAACTTAATATTGTTTGTTCTAAACATTTATAGTAGTAAAAAAAAATTTGCTACAGTAAGTAAACCACATCCTTAGAACGCTTAATGGTTACAAATTCACAACAAAAAAAAAAAATAATCATAATAAAACTTAAAAACTAAATATATAGGTATTTATTATGTTACAACAATTATTATTAATTAAACCACAAACATTAATTGATTCAACGAGTTAGTTTATGAAATCTGTAGTACTATCATAATTGAATACAATTTATAATTATTATATCCATTTTCCACAAATAAAAATAACAATTAGTCAACAATTTTGGCGAACCAATCCATTCTCGCCAAAATACTTAGATCTAAAGGACTATCTCGAATTAGGAACTATTTATCAATCATTCAGAACTTTAAAATTTATGCTTATGCTTGTGCGAACCAATCAATTCTCGCTACTGAACTTGCGTACTCTATCAGGTTGTGAACCAATCAATTCTCACACCTGATCAGAGACACCAAAACCTAGGCAAACCAATCAATTCTTGCCTCCAATAACCGCTGACGTGAACCAATCAATTCTCACGCTCGGTATCCACTTGTGTTCTAACTGTTGACGTGAACCAATCAATTCTCACGTCAAATCTCGATTTGTGTAGTAACCGAGGACGTGAACCAATCAATTCTCACGCACGTTCGGTCTGAAACAATAATATTAAACATTCTGTAATAATTGTCCTGTAGAATCCTACATTGATGACCACTATGCGTCACTATGTTCGCTCTCATCACTAGATTCGCTAGAGTCCGATTTATTTAGTTGTAACGCAGCTACATGTACCCACGGCAGCATTCGATCAGCTGCTACAGTGGTAGTGCGTTTATTTGTACTATTACTGAAACCGGGAATAGCCGCTATCTTATATCTATCTTGGCCTAGAACTTCAGTGACCCGGTATGGTCCTATGTAAGATGGGAGAAGTTTCTTACTCTTCCCATCATTATTAAAAGTTACTTTCGTAATTTTGACTAAATCGCCCTTATTGTATTCCTTAGCAGGGTGTCTGTTCTGATCGTAACGTAGCTTCTGCTTAGCTTGTTCAGTGTCTATTCTTTGTTTAACTTGACTTCGGATAGTGGTCACATCTATATTTTCCCTAGTCACATCTGCTATCTCATTTAAATTAGGATTGATTTCACTGTTCATGAACGTACCAAACATGACTTCCGATGGTCTCCTAGCAGTTGTCTTTTGGACAGTGTTATTCAGCCCCCATTGTATTTTCCCTAACTGGTTGTCCCAATCCTTCTCATCATGTCTCAGGTTTAACGCTTTCAATGAATTTAAGATTGTCCGGTTATATCGCTCTACCTGACCGTTTGATTTGGGACTCGCGACAGCATTCAAGATGTGTTTTATGCCTTTATCATAACAGTATCTTTTAAATAAGTTAGAGGTAAAGCAACTGCCTCGATCACTGATCAAACGGTCAGGCGTTCTAAATGTATAGAATATGTCATTCAGGGCACGAATCACATTTTGTGTATTAGTGTTTCGAACTGGCTTTATAAATACAAACTTAGTAAACGAGTCTACAACCACTAGAATGTAAGAGTATCCTCGTTTGGATCTGACAAAGGGGCCCAGGTGGTCAACATGCAGGGTGTGAAACGGAGACTCTACTTTTTCGATTGGATGTAATAGACCTTTGTTTTTACTCGTGGACTTCTTAGCGTAAGCACAATCAATACAGGAGGACACATACTTTTTGATAAACCGTGACATTTTTGGAAACCAATAATTACTTTTAATCCTTTCCAAAGTTTTTTCTAATCCTAGGTGACCAATATCATCGTGATTCATCCTGCATATTTGCCACCTCGCCCCCTTTGGGACTGCCCAGCGAACATTATCCTTATTGCCGTTAACATACCTATATAACTTATTATCTCGAATAACATAATTGTCTTTGATATATTGGAGATTCTTGGGATCCAAATCTTTTTCTAGAACCTTTTTAATACGTTCCAATTCAGAGTCCCCCAGCTGAAGGGTATGTAACCAGTCTTCGCTACTAATTACCATAACATGAGTACACAGACTAGAGGAATCGGCTATAGAATCATTCGAAATAGGATTGCGCGATAATGCGTCTACATGGGACATTTTAGTGCCTGGTCGATATTCAATTGAACAATTAAATTCTTGCAGCAAAAGCCACCAGCGCGCTATTCTAGGTATGAGATCGCGTTTCATGAAAGTGGAACGAAGAGCGCTACAATCGGTGACTATTTTGAACTCCTTACCTAATAAATAGACCCGAAATTTCTCTAATGAACGAATAACAGCCAGCGTTTCTAATTCGTAGGAATGATAATATTTTTCCTCTGGCGACGTTCGCCTACTACAATAAGCAATTGGCTGAAGAGAACCGCTGTCCTTACACCGTTGCAAGAGTATGCCTCCAACGCCATCCTTGCTGGCGTCGGTATGCAATTCAGTCTCCGCGTCGCGATCGTAAATAGCTAAAACTGGTCTGTCTATTAATTTTGATTTAAGCAGCTGGAATGCATTTTCTTGATCTTGGCCCCACTTCCATGTAGAGTCCTTTTTTAATAATTGCATCATTGGAGACGCCAATTGAGCAAAATTATTGATAAATTTTCGAAAATAACTAGCAAGTCCAAGAAATTGCCTAACACCATGAATGTTAACTGGCCGTGGAAAATTCATAACTGACTGAATTTTCTTTTCACCCGGCCGAATTCCTGTTGAGCTAATCTCATACCCAAGATAATCAATATTATCGTGCAAAAAGTTACATTTCGACAGATTTAATGTAAGATTTGCATCTTCCAACAACTTCAAAATTTGTTCGAGCCTGTCAAGACATTCAGCTGCATTTTTACCAAAAACAAGCACGTCATCCATGTACGCTGTGGCATGGGTGAATCGAGCTGACCCTAAGACCTTATTAATCATTCTCTGAAAAATTGCTGGTGCGTTTGCCAAACCAAATGGCATACGGTTGAATTCGTATAATCCATCTGGAGTGACAAACGCAGTTAAGTGTTTGCATGGTTCCGAAATTGGAACCTGATAATACCCAGATGCCAAATCAAGAGATATGAAACAAGCTTGCCCAGACAACCTTGCGATCTCATCGTCTATAATTGGCATCGGGTATCTTTCCTTTACTGTTACAGAGTTCAACATTCTATAATCAATGCACATTCGAAAACTACCATCTTTCTTACGAACTAATATCATAGGACTTGCATACTCCGATACAGATTCTCTAACGATCCCCGCGTCCAACATTTCACCTAACATGGACTGCACTCTCTCCCGTTCATGGTGTGACAACCTGTAAGGGCGATAGACTATAGGACGTTGACTATTTAACTCAATTGTCATATGCGTAACATCTGTACAACCCAAATTTTTCAAATTTGAGGCGAAACAATGTTTATAATGTTTGAGTATGGTCATAAGCTTTTGCCTATCGTCTTTTGATATAGAATCACCTATGCGAACGTCTTTCTCTTGAATGTCATGTTCACAGTTACTATCTTGAATACCTGTAGACTCTACAATTCCTGGGGACTGCATTACTATCCTCTGGACAAAATCTACTTTTTCTCCTCTACTAGCTACAAATTCCTTTCGTAATCTACAGGGGATAGAAAATGGATAAACAAGAATGTCTAAATTCCCGCGCTGGACTTGGTAAACACCACCATAAACAACAATCTCTTGATTTGGACTACCCACGATGTTGTTGCTCAGCATTAAACAGCCACTAAATTCGGAACCTACGCGAGCCTTTATGGATGCAGGTCCATGAAGCTCGACATCAGCAGCGATTCTAACTTCAGCAAGTTGAAGGTTATTAGCATCGGGACAAACCAATGGGATTTTAGTGTGCAACTTATGAAATTGCAAACTCTGGGAATTTTTTAACACAAGAATATGTGGTTGCTCCGTGTATGATTGTCCTATTAACATAGGTTTATCTAATAGACTATCTTCGACAACTCTGCAAATTACCCTCGCATCAACTCCATCTACTACTATATCTAGCAATATATTACCTAACGATCGAACCACCTCATTCCCGAATCCTTTCATAGCCGACGGGACCTGATCATGCACCAGATTTAAGCTCAAAATTATTGACTCCTTAACCAACGTCACTTCGCTACCGAAATCAATAAATGCATCTACAGTTGTACCATTCACTGTAACCAGTTTTATGAATTTTGAGTTGGGACTACAGCTTGAAATACACATTGTTTTAGATGGTGCTCCAGGTTTATTTATTATATTATCGGATTTAGGATCTTGCGAGCAATTATCGACCTTGTGACCGATTTTGTTGCATTTATTGCATCTGATTAATGGCTTTGGACATTGCAAGTAAGGGTGACCTCGCTCCTTACAATTAAAGCAGAACAAAGGACCCTGAGACTGATGAGATTTATTTAGATTTGTTTTAGAATTAGATTGGTTAGAGTTGTTTTTACTAAAACTACGATCTGAAGGTTGGCTTTCTTTGTTGCTCATTAGGAATTGGAGAAGCTGATCAGGCTGAGAACAACAAAGTGCCAATGCACTGGATTTCATAGTCCTATCAGATATACCGTGGATAATACAATCTACTGCGCGTTTACCCATAATGTCACACTGAGTTACCAACGCAAGTTTTTCATAGTAATATATTTCAATTGGTTCGCCAAACTTACTTTTTCTCTTAAGCATATCTTCCAGGATTTGGCCATAGTTTTGCTCGCAAGGAAAAGCACTTGTTAACTTCCCTTGCCATTCTTCCCAAGTATGCAAAATTGTGTTCAGACTCTCGTACCAAACTTTGGCCAAACCCTGTAGTTTTTGCATTGCAAAATGTATCGTTGTTTTATCATCCCATCCGTATACGGTAGCGCATTCATTTACTTTACGTAGCCAAATGTCAACACGCTGGTTTTTCGCGGAAGGGTCAAAATTAGGCAGAATGTTTTTATGATCAATGTTCTTGGAAATTGATGCACTTGTAGACGGCTGAGATGTAAAACCATGTTTAATAGAATTCACTAAGTCCATAACATCTTTAACAGTAAAAGAAGGGGTACGTGACCTTTTATCTCGTGATGCGCCGTCGCCACGTAGACTATCGTTGCTCTGCTCACGTGAACCTCTTCTCCGCTTGGCTCGCGTAGCTCGAAGCTCACGTGACCGGCTCGGGCTGCAGCTGTGCCGCCGGCTCTTGGAGTGATGACGGCTCATACTCCTATCGTGACTTCTAGCAGATACGTTCCCATGCGCCTCCGTTATCTTCTCACGTTCCCGGCGTAGTTCCTGTTCGAGTACACGTAGCCGCTCTCGTTCTTGCTCAACCTCAAGCTCTTTCTCACGAAAACTTTGTCTCCGTGACTTGCTGCGACTTCGAGTGCCACCGCAGCGTGCACCGGAAATATCACGTCGATGATGCGACGAGCACCTCATTGGAGTGAGCAGGCGCCGTCGGCTCTCTTTGCGACCACGAGGAGAAGCATCCAACGACCGGGCGTAGCCGTTATCTCTTTCCATTGTGAAACTGGAATTGATCACATTTAAGGACATAAATGTTCGATAAAACAAATTGCATTTAACGTAAAGAAAGAGCCACACTAATACTTTGAAAAACCCAGTTGTGTATCAACACTATCAGGGAGTGCCCTGATCAAGCATTAACCCACAACTAGGCTTCCGAGCTATTTACCAACATTGTCAGGGAGTACCCTGACCAAATATTAGCAAATTATGCCCTTTCTAACGGTCATTCCTAGATAAAATTTTAGTTAAAAATAACCTTCAATAAACAGTCCTATTATTAGGGAGTACCCTAACCAAATAAAACTGCAACTAAAGGTTATGGCAGAAGCATGTTATCACTGCCGGGGAGTGCCCCGACCGAATGGTAACATACCTTGCTTAATTCTAACATATTTTGAAAGATTCACAATAAATCATAACCTTATTTTGCGATCGTATTATCAGGGGGTACCCCGAAAAAATAAAATCACACCACAAGGCTATAGAACATGTTAGAAACCCAGTTTTCACTGTCTTATTATCGGGGAGTACCCCGACCAAATAGGACAGCGAGCTCAAGGCTACCACATGTTAATTTTAGCGTAAAGAAATTCAAATACTTTACCTTTCGTATCCCACTTCTGAAGTGGGATAAAACTCACTAAATGTTAATACTGATACTTTATTTTCTCTCCACTTACTCACAGTTACAGTCACCACAGTTACTTTTTCACAAAAGACGCCTCTCTCGGCCAAGTGCCCTTATTTATAGACTAAATCTTCCCCTACCAGATTGACGGTTGTACAGTGTTGCCATTTCTCAAACAAACGAATTAACATAAAATGATTAAAATCTTTAAAAACCCTACACATCCCACCAAAAACATTTCACATAAAGTAGGTTGGCAAGACTCACATAAAGGCTCTTACAAACAGGCGCGACACGCGATAAAATCGCGCGCGATCAAAGGCACCGCAATCGCGCAACGAGCGGTGCCTTTGTGTTGCGCGCGATTATATCGCGTGTCGCGCCTGTTTGAACGAGCCTTAACGTAATAACATTATGTTATCAGAT
Source organism: Luperina testacea (assembly GCA_927399505.1). Lineage (NCBI taxonomy): Eukaryota > Metazoa > Arthropoda > Insecta > Lepidoptera > Noctuidae > Luperina > Luperina testacea. The sequence goes on along the minus strand of OV656777.1, from coordinate 3,463,186 downwards.
CTAATGTCACGCCCCTAACTCTACAAGGCCTAACTATACAAACCTTACATCTTGGGTTTGTAGAATTAGGCCTTGTAGAGTTACGGGCTTGACATTAGATCTGATAACTTTATGTTATTACGTTTACGTTTTGTTGGATTGCACTACCATGCCCCCAGATTATAGGATACGCATAAATTATAGGAATTAGGACATTTCGTATTATGGTATTATAAGCTTACTAGCAATGTTGGTTGCAATAATTAGGTATTATAAGTCCTGTTAACTTCTTCAACAAAGCTATAATTTTAATCCACGAAATAATGGCGCCGATTCAGTTCACAAACTAAACTAAATTTAAGCTCAGTGCATCTTTTTCTTTCTATTTCATTAAGAAAAGGACAGACGATACATTTTAGTTTAGCCCTGTCACATTAATCAGCGCCTGATGTAAATTGAAGTAATTTTAGTGGGCAAGTTTTCAATCACGTGTAAACTTGTATGTAGTGTCAGGCGCTGATTAATTTGCCAGGACTGAACTAAAATTTATCGTCTGTCCTTTTCTCAACGAAATAGAAAGAAAAAGATGCACTGAACTCAAATTTAGTTTAGTTTGTGAACAAGAGAATTGGCACCAATGTCCACATTTGAACCGGTTCAGATCAAACTCTCTAGCTTTCTCCCGTTTGTTGATTTGCTATTTTTCCTTTCAGCATCTCCTCGCCGCGAGCTACGTCACAATGACAATATCAACGGGAGTGCTGGCAGTGTACACGCAGGCTGATCTGACAGTGACGTCACTGAGATGGGTGCCTGTCATCGCGCTAGGAATCCTAGTCTTCGCGTATGGTGTAGCGTGGGGCCTCCCCATCGTTGTTATGGTGGAGATATTTAATTTGGAGGTGAGATTTCAGATTTATTGATAGCTGTCATCATGACCGTCGTGATGAAAACTCAAACTCAAAGCATTTATTTCAATTAAACCATTTACAGGCTCTTTTGAATTGTCAAAAAGTCGGTCAGTCAGAAAATATGAAGCTAGTTGCCCATTCCAAAGCGTAGGTACCTATGGAGAAGAACGGGCAAGAAACTCCATGGACACTCTTTTAAATTATATTTTCACAAAAATATGAGTTACATTATTAATGTGAATTTATAATTATATGTGAGAACGATGTAAAAAAGACGTACGCGTTAAAAGCGATGTTGTAGTGTTAGGTAATAGGTAATACGGGCTGGTGTCCGCAACTCCATGTCAATGCGCGTATTTTGCGTAGATGTGTAGTGTTATTACTTATCATAATTTCGGCGCAGCGTCCCCCTCTCACTGAGACGAGGCCTTTGTCCCAGTAGTGGGAATATTATAGGCAGATTGTGCGGCGCAGCGTCAAAGTCAAAGTCAAAGTATTTATTTAAAATAGGCACATAAAAGGCACTGTGAATGTCAAAAATTACAATAAAATAGACTTGATTCTAGTCGCCCCTTCCAAAAGGTCGTGTTCTTATGGAGAAGAATGGGCAAAAAACTCCACCGTTACTATTTTAAAATATAGGTTTTTTGTAAATAGATAATTGCTTCATATTTTGCAATAAATTACCAGCGTTGTGTCATCGCGCTTCTCTTTCTTTTCTATGTAGTCCGACACAGACCGCGCTTTAGGTCATGTAGTCGCCTTAAACAGATTTATTCATTTCTTTGGTTTTCCTCCACTCCCTTCGAAATCTTTTCTCAAATATCATCAAATTCATAAGTCATAACAAATTCACAACGCTTACTATGATAGCATGACGTCATTAGAAGCTAAGACGACGCTACTACGCGCTAATTATTAATGTTGCACACATAAAAAAAATAAGAAAAATCAAAAATATTTAATTTGATTCCAAATAATTATTATAAGTCAGTTCAATTACTTCGTTACACTAATTTATAGTATTTCAGAATATCAAAATATATGTTCACATTATATTGAACATACCCAAAGTAAAAGATTGAGTAGAAAATTGTTTACTGCCAATTAAATGCAAGCACAAAGCATAAAGGAATATCCTTACAATTTTTTTGAAACATATGTATGAAGCAAAGAAAAATTACACAATTGAAATCGAGTTCGAAGTTATTATATCGGAGTAAACCATACAAGTTCTCCATACAAGGGAATTGTAGGAATATGTAGAGCCAGTTATAGACTGAAACGTTGCCAGTATTAAAATATGTTCCGTCGATCTGGGTCACTGCGAAATTGTACGTTTGCACCGGTGTATTGCATTTTTGTTCAGTAAGGGTCGCAAACATGATCAGCCGTAGAAAATCTCAACGTGAAAACTTAGGGGAAGTGAGTTAGCTATCAATAGTGTCAATTCCTAGCATTACTAGGCTTTTTATTGGATTTTTTTTGTTAAAATATTATTATTAATTTATTTATTTATTTATTTCAGACATAATTCTAGTCCATAGATTCAAAACATACATTAAAATTACTTATAAAATATAATATTAAAACAGTTAAAAAACCCACAATAAAATTGTGATCAATTAAAAATAATAATAATAATACATAATTAAATTTGTTAAAAAGAAAAAATACATAAATAAAATTATAAAAATGTCAGAATTGAATATAATTCAGTCAGAATATTATGTATACGTAGGTTAAGGTCTATGGGTCTTTTTTACCTGGAAATAAATGGTTTATTATTATTTATTGGTATACATTTTTGTATCTCGGCATTGATCTGCCGGTTTTATAGAATAACACGGGCCGAAGCCAAGTGCTAACCTAAGCGATAGATGATAACATATTATGATGTGATGTTATGTTTAGACTCTGTGTTGTTGGTGATGTATGTGGGTATGATATTTGGGCATCATTGTCATTCTAAATATAGGTAACATAGGTTACTTTTAATCCCGATATTCCCACGGAATCGATACTAATGCGGGTGAAACCGCGGGGCTCAGCTAGTTTGAAATAAATACTTTGAGTTTGAGTTTGACGAATGCAAGACTCATCTACAAACCTAGGGAGAGCGACTACTAAAAGATACTGCAGATCAATTGGAACAGCCGAATCCACGCCAGACCGTTTAACTTCAACAATGTTCTTCTTACTAGAAGAAAATTCTTGAAGTTAAGCGGTCTCGTTAACGATTACTATGTACTCACAGTAATCGTTCCGTCTTCGATCTTGCATAGTAGAATAGAATAGAATACTCTTTATTATGTACACCATAAGTCAGAATCAGAATCAGTCAGTATCTCTTTATAGTACGGATTTTGGTTCCATCTGAAGATAGAACTGACAATGCAGGGAACCCTTTAAACCAAATATTTTCACCCTTTTGTGTATGTGACCGTATTTAGTCAGGCCGAACTGACACAGGTTCACCTGTCCAGATTCGGATTACCTTTTCACGTGTGGTAAGCCTTAGAAATGCTATGCATATTATTCAGTTCCAACCACATTATATTATTGTATTGTATTTTCAGGTATTGGTATTGTAATGTAGTTTAGACGTTTTCCTGTTGTGAAAGGAGTGTATTATGTTTGCAACCATTCAATATCCGATATTTTATTGTGATCCACAATTTTGTATTTAATGGTAAACTTAAAAGTAATAAAACCATTAAATACCTGTCAACAAAAGCGAATTGGGAGGAAAACGAGAGCAGGGCAAGCTTACGATTATGAATTTTACAAATTATACATGAATTTTTATTCGCATATTAAAATCCGTTATAACGTGGTGTTCAAATTAGCGCACTTACCAGGGCAATTTACGCCGCTCATTGTGCGTTGCCAGAGTTAGGTTTTTTTTAATGATGTAACTAATATTTTTGTAAAAATATAATTTAAAAGAGTATCCATGGAGTTTCTTGCCCGTTCTCCTCCATAGGTACCTACGCTTTGAAATGGGTAACTAGCTTCATATTTTCTGACTGACCGACTTCTTGACAATTCAAAAGTGCCTGTAAATGGTTTCATTGAAATAAATGCTTTGAATTTGAGTTTATTGCAAAATTGTCCAGCTCTTGAATTTGATCTCACCTGGTGGAAAGCGATGGATGAGGTCTTTGCTTGCTTGCTTTTAATATAAGATATGTCAATTCTTATTATAAAATAGTCCTAATTTTGTCAGCTCATTTTGAGCAACTCAAATTGTGCTGGATGATGGTTGTGTGGCAAAATGTTTAGAATAGCACAATTAAAAAACATGCCTATCTCTTAAAACTTTTCTAATATTTTTTTATCTAAACTATATATTATTTAAATTAAATAGTTGTGTAAATTATCTATCACATAATGTAGTGCATGCTGTTTTTTACTTTAAGTAATGAAGCTCTTAGACTTTCAGCGGGATTGTCCGAAAGGGTTATCGCTGGCTCGGAACATAAAGGGCTAAGGAAGGAACACGGGTGGGTTTTAGCCAGTAAGAGTCTGACACTCCCTTCCGCTCCACCCAGAGCGGGAGGGGTCATTTGATGTTTTCCCATCCTGAAAAAAAAAAAGCTCTTAGACTTAAGTTTGTAATGTACAAATCGTAAAGTAACTGTGTACTTATTTTTGAAGAGCCTGATAATAAATAAATAATTATATTCTATTTAGCACGCACCCAAAGGTTGTCTTTAAAGATCGGTCGTAGCGATAAGCCACCCGTTGTAAAATTTTATGTCTGTAATTTATATGGGAGCAATGTGCCCTGCCCACCGCCAATTAAGTTTGGTTTATTAAAATATTTTTCGTTTATTTTCAGATCCGAGCAACACTAATAGGAGCCATCTACGCATATTCGCAAATAATAAAACTCCTCCACGTACACACGTTCCAATATATAGAAGATTACGTCGGAATTTATACCACGTTCTATATATTTGCATGTATAAACCTGTTTGGTGTGGTGTACTCATTGTTTGCAATACCTAACCTTAGGAATAAAAGTGTAAGACAGATTGAAAGACAATTGAAACGACCTCCTTTACCTGCGTGAATAAAAATATTTACTATGTTTTTTTTACTGGTGTTTTATTTTCTGACAATATTAAATTACATTATACAGTAATATCATGCAAGTATTTCGGCTATATGGACTGAGGTAAGAAGGTGTCTGGGAAAGACTGGATGCGGAAGGGCCCGAAAGGTGGTTGTTGTGGCGCAGCCTGGTAAAGTCAAAGTCAAAACATTTATTTCAAATAGGTACATAAAAGGCACTTTTGAACGTCAGAGAGATCTAAGATCTAAGATCGGTAGAGACCTAACTCCAGTTATGGACTGCGATAGACTGAGTTGATTGATTCCTTGAAAGGATGGCAAATAATGTATGTAGTGAGTACACCAATATTTCGTAAGCTGGCCAGTGTAATAAGGATTAACCAGGCATAGTGCGGGTTGCAGACTAAGAACTAAGTTAAATTAGTCTAGCTTGGCTCGCATAGCTGATGTAGTTTCTCGTCCTTTTCTATTCATTTGGTTTATCTTTTTCATCAACTTATCATGTGATATCTTATTTTGTCTCGCATCCAACGGGTTCCTGCGGCATTCACAAGGTCGGCGGACCACCTTGTGGGAGGCCTTCCAACGCTTCGTCTTTAGGTACGCGGTCGCCACTCCAAAATCTTTCGGCCCCATCGGCCATCTGTTCTGCGAACAATGTGCCCTGCCCACTGCTACTTAAGTTTGACAATTCTTCGGGCTATGTCCCGTTGGATGCGAGAATGATGATTTTATTTTGTGTACAGACCGCAAACTATGAACAAGTATGATAAATAACATCAGCTATGCGAGCTTAGCTAGACTTACTTGGCTTAGCTCTTGGTCTGCAACCCGCATAAGTCTGACTCCGACTGCTACTGAGAAATTACTTACAGAAAATATAGCAATATTTTTTCTTCCGATCTGGTAATCGAACTCCAGCCTACCACACAGCAGTCCTCCTCACAGCCACTAGACCACCACCACAATGTCACATCAATCATAATAAAAAAGAAGAAAGTACAGTAACGCTAATAACTTACACGAAAAAAATATCCACTATTTTTTTCTAAGTGCAAAAAGCGCCTTCATAAAATTGTGAGCAATCTTCATTGAACGTGTAATGCCTCTCTCGTAAACCACGTGTAGCGCTTAGGTGGTGTAGAGACAATAATACTCCAGATGTAGGTACGACGAAAGTGTATTTAAAATATACGAGGAATATTGAACAGTGCGTGTGTGTTATTACAAAATGTGTACATGGCTTAAATTACTTAACTTAGGAGCACAAGTAGTGACTTACTTACTAACATTTATTATCCAATAGGAATACGGTTTCAAATATAAATTATAGTTCCTAAAGAAATACGTGCGGTGGCGCACTGGTCGCTGTCGTGTTATTGGCCGATCGTAGAGACCGCGTCGAGTGCTCTGTTCGGCGCGGGCGGCGAGCGTGTCGCCGGGGCAAAGCCCTAGAATCCCGCGCGCTGCGGCGGCGGACGGATGTATGTTTATGTATTGCAGCTACAGTACTCCCCCCTTAGCGAAGCGTACAGGCGTCTTGATGATCCTGCCTGATCTTGTGCGGTGTTCCTTCGTTTTCGAGGCTGGAAGTAGGCTGGATTGATCTGTGTTGTTATTGTTTGTTGCTGTTGTTGTTGGTCGGTTGGATTGGTCTTCAGGTGATTGGTGTGTCTCACTATCCGTGTGTTCTTGATCTTCTGCGATGTTGATTGTGTACGCCGGTTTGAGACGATCGATGGATATATTGCTAGATCTTCCTGGTAGTTGAATTGTGAAAAATTTTTCGTTACGTTCGATAACCTTGTATGGACCTTTGTATGGATGCTGCAGAGGTTTGCGGACTGTGTCATCGCGTACAAACACGTGGCTGCATGTCAGTAGGTCGTTGTGCACGAACATACATCGCTTGTTTGAATGTGGTTTGTATGTAGGTGTGAGCTTCGTGATAACGTCGTGCAGGTGATCGACGTAGTCGTAGTCTATTTTCGTTGCGGCTGGTGTAGGTGATATAAAATCACCGGGTAAGCGTATCGCTTGGCCGTAGGTAAGCTGCGCGGCACTTGTGTTGGTGTCGGTGCGCGTGGCGGCTCGGAGACCCATTAAAACAGTAGGCAATTCGGAGATCCACTTGTTGCTGTTTTTTAGTCGAGCCATAAGTGCGGCTTTGAGTGTTCGGTGCCAGCGTTCGACTATACCGTTACTCTGCGGGTGGTAGGCAGTAGTACGGGTTTTTTCTGCTCCAAGTAATTGTACGAGGTTTTGGAATAGTCGACTTTCGAACTGTCGTCCTTGATCAGTTGTTATTCTTGTGGGACAACCGAAACGAGATATCCAGGCTTCGTACAGTTTTCTTGCGACGATTTCAGCGGTTATCTCTTGAAGGGGCATGGCTTCGGGCCATCGTGTACAACGATCAATCATAGTGAGTAGGTATCGATGTCCACATGAAGATGTAGGTAGCGGTCCAACAATATCAACGTGAATGTGTTGAAATCGTTCGCTCGATGGGAATGTTGTGATGTCACTGTGATTATGTCGTTGTACTTTGGACAGTTGACACGAAGTGCATGTTTTCGTCCACTTGCCAATGTCGGTATTCATTGCTGGCCAAAAGTACCGTTCTTGCATTAGCTTTCGGGTAGTTCGTATTCCAGGATGACTTGGATTGTGCACGGCGTTGAATGCGATGCGACGAAAGTCGGCTGGTAGGTATGGACGAACATGGGACGTAGACGTTTCGCAGAATATTGGCTGGTTGGTACCGGGTATGACGATTTTCTTCAGTTGGATATTTGTTTGTCGTGATGATAATGGAATATAGCTGTCCTTTTCTTGAGCTTGCGATAATTCGTCATAGTTGATCGGTGATGGCAATTCGATTGTTTCGATACGTGAGAGAGCGTCGGCGACGACGTTGTTTACTCCACTTATGTGCCGGATGTCAGTCGTAAACTCACTGATAAACAAAAGTTGACGCGTGCGCCGTTGAGTATCGTTATCGGACGGCGGCTTACGAATTGCGTAGGTCAGCGGCTTGTGGTCGGTGTAAACAATGAGCTCTCTACCTTCGAATATTTTTCTGAAGTGTTTGATTGCCATGAAGATTGAAAGTAATTCTCTGTCGAATGTACTGTATCGTTGTTGAGTTTCGGAGAATTTCTTTGAGAAATAGCCAAGTGGTATCCATTTCTTGTTTATGAATTGCTGAAGTACGGCGCCTGCGCAGTTATTCGAGGCGTCGCACATGAGCGATATGGCGTCGGTTGTTGATGGAGATGGGTGAGCGAGTAAAGCTGCGTTCTGTATGCTAACTTTACACAACTCGAATGCTTGTGACGCTTCTTTGTTCCACTCGACTTTTGTTTTGTCGCGTTTCTTAGAGTTGTGCAGGAACGCGTTGAGAGGTGCTTGTAAGTGGGCTGCGTTTGGTATGCTATCGCGGTAAAAGTTTACCATTCCAATAAATCGACGTAGGTCGTGAATTGTTTCGGGTTTGGGGTAAGCAGTGATAGCAGTTATTTTATCTTGTGGTGGCTTGATTCCGTTGCTCGACACTTCATAGCCCAGGAACTTAACATTTTCTCTGCCGAAGACACACTTTGATGGATTTATGGTGATGCCATACTTGTCTAATCGGCGTAACACCTCCTGCAGATCTTCGATGTGGCTTGTTTCATCTTCCGATGCGACGATAACATCATCGATGAATGGGAATGCGTAGTCTAACCCGATGAGTACTTCATGTATGAATCGTTGGAATGTCTGTCCAGCATTTTTAAGTCCTGGACACATACGTGGAAACTCAAATAAGCCGAAGGGTGTTGTTATAGCAGTCTTCTCGATGTCCGGTTCGTGTACAGGTAGTTGTTGGTAAGCACGATTTAGGTCGAGAGTAGTGAAGATTTTCTTGCCGTGAAGTAGGTACGTAAAATCTTTGAGTCGTGGAACTGGATAGCGGTCGGGTTTGGTGACGTCATTGAGTCTACGGTAGTCACCACAGATGCGAATGTCGCCGTTTTTCTTAGGAACGACATGTAGTGGACTGGACCAAGGACTTTTGCTTGGTCGGCAAATTCCTTGCTGCACCATTGACTCGAATTCCTTCTTCACGGACAGGTACCGATGTGGTGGAAGTGGTCTGCTCTTGCTGTATACTGGTGGACCAGTGGTTTCAATATGGTGTTCTACCCGATGTTTTGGAGTATCCTTCATACATGACGGTCGCAGAATGTCAGGAAACTTGCTGATTAGTTGGTGATATGGCTGATCAACGTCAATACTTCGGACTGTAGGTTCTGCGGAATAGGTAACTGGTGCCTTGACGGTCAGGTTGGTAACTTTGTCGACGAGACATCGGCCGGCTATGTCGACAAGAAGTTGATGACGTTTCAAGAAGTCGGCACCGATGATAGGTTTGTTGACTGCAGCGATGATAAATTTCCAGGTGTATGGTCTTCGTAGGTTGAGATTCAGTTGTAATGTTTTCTCTCCGTACGTTGGAATTACCGTGTTGTTCGCTGCATACAAGCAAAAATCCGTTGGTTTTGCTGTCGATCCTTTTCTTTTCGGTATCACGGAAACGTTGGCGCCAGTATCAATCAAAAATGATAGACGCGAGTTTTTGTCTGTTATAAATAGGCGGTAAGAAATATTGCTTGCGTCGGTTGCCGCCTCAGCCAACGCAGGCGTTAGTTTCCCGAAGTGATGCTGCTGTCTTCGAAACTGCACGGACGCGTACATTTTCGCGCGTCTTTGCCGAACTTACGATGATAAAAGCAGATCGCTGATTGGTCGTTATGTGCGCGGCTGCGATTATTCTTGCTCGATGAACGCGATCTTGAACGCCGTCTGTCGAAAGGTCTGCGCCGATGCTGATGATAATGCGATTGATGTGTTTTCAGTTCTGCAATTTCTCTCGTGAGCGCGTCGATTTTCTCCTCAATTGATGTAGATGCACGTGGGATTGCAGGAACGGAGGTAACTGCAGCGACTGCGCCGAGTGGTTGTGTTTGCTCGAGGATCTTATCTGCCATCAACGCCAGCTCGTGAATATCGGAGTGTTTCGCGATGTTATCGCTGACTGCGAGTACTGCTCGGACGGATTGTGGAAGATGGTTTGTCCACATAATCCGTAGCGTTGAGTCGGAGATATTATCGGCGGCGAGGTTTTTCATGCGACGTAGCAGCTGTGAAGGCTTCATGTCACCGAGTTCCATTTCTGATAGCAATCTTTGTACTTGCCTTTGCTCGGATTCCTCGTAGACTTGGAACAATCGATTTTTCAGTGCTTCATAACGGTGGGTTTCGGGTGGATGAAGAATGATGTCGGAGATTTCGTCGAGATCTTGCCGCTCAAGTTGTCCGATTACGAGTTCGAACATAACTTGATCGCCTTTCTTCTGTACGGACATGATGGCTTCGAATTGCGCGAACCACAGACGAATCTTGTCGCGCCAAATGGGTGGAATGCGCAGCGACGTCGACACACCGGAAAGTTCCTGTTCACTGTTGTTGGCCATGATGACAACTTGATCTGGAGGTATCTTCTTAATATCACGTCGGTGTTTCTTCTTAATATCACGTCGGTGTTTCTTCTTAATATCACGTCGGGGTCACCACTGTAGCGCTTAGGTGGTGTAGAGACAATAATACTCCAGATGTAGGTACGACGAAAGTGTATTTAAAATATACGAGGAATATTGAACAGTGCGTGTGTGTTATTACAAAATGTGTACATGTCTTAAATTACTTAACTTAGGAGCACAAGTTGTGACTTACTTACTAACATTTATTATCCAATAGGAATACGGTTTCAAATATAAATTATAGTTCCTAAAGAAATACGTGCGGTGGCGCACTGGTCGCTGTCGTGTTATTGGCCGATCGTAGAGACCGCGTCGAGTGCTCTGTTCGGCGCGGGCGGCGAGCGTGTCGCCGGGGCAAAGCCCTAGAATCCCGCGCGCTGCGGCGGCGGACGGATGTATGTTTATGTATTGCAGCTACACACGTATACACCAGGAAATGTTAAGCTAGGCATTTCCAGTATAAGCTGACCCCGCATAATACAGGTTTCCAAGCAATGCGAGGCAGCTTATACTGGAATTTATAGCTTGATAAATAATAATATAATGTCATCGTTTGTCCTGTAAACGTTGTCCACTAAATTCAATCTCATGTAATGCAGGCTGGCTATAATTTAGCGTGGGTTCCATTCAAACATTCAAGCAAATTTTGAACGGGGTGTCAAATATTTAATTAGGTTTTTGACGTGACAACGTCTAATAAATCGATGAAGCTGGCTGCACTCACGAAAAAACATGACTCATGTAGCGTTACCTCGCGGCCTCGCTCTGTAGCGTTCCATGGCGGCTTGAAGTGCAAGCGAATATTAACAAATGCAATGCAACTATTCCATCAGTATTTTCTTATGACGTTAAATTGTCACGTTCAACTATCGTCAGTAAACCGACTTTACAGACAACCGATTTTTTTTGACGTGACAACGTCTAATAAATCGATGAAGCTGGTTGCACTCACGAAAAAACATGACTCATGTAGCGTTACCTCGCGGCCTCGCTCTGTAGCGTTCCATGGCGGCTTGAAGTGCAAGCGAATATTAACAAATGCAATGCAACTATTCCATCAGTATTTTCTTATGACGTTGTCACGTTCAACTATCGTCAGTAAACCGACTTTACAGACAACCGATTTTTGCTTAGGAAAAGATAGTTCTAGTTTAGTTGGCAATATGTAAAGTTCAGTCAATACAAACGTAAAGAAATCGTATCGTTGTTTGGTTCTTTTGAAGGGCTCATCTACCCTTCACAATACCTACATAGTGTAAGTAGGTATACAGCTCCAGTAGCGCTTCGCAACTCATAACCACCTCATTTCGCCACTACGCTCATTGTAATGACGGGTCATGGCGACTTACCGAGGCGGTTTGGTTCCGTAGGTATTTTGGTTAATAACTGTATAATACTTACGCTGGTTTTTTTTAAAGTCAAGAAAAAAGAACTGACTGGTTGTCCGAAAGTCTGCCAACCAGTCTTACCAAGAGTTTTCGTGTTACCTAGTGTTAAGGTGTGTTCCTTATTTTAAAGGGTTTTGCAAATCGGGTATGATGACCAAAGTGACTGGTTTATTCTTCTAGTGAAAGGAATTTATTTAGATTTACAATAAGTAGGTACACAGGATAGACTTCAGTTCGGTTTGTGGTCGCGGCAGTGGTGAGAGAAGAAAAAAGGGGGCTCGAATGGAGCTCGTCGTCAGTTATATATCCGCGGTTCAGCGCCGTCTCGTCGTTGTTGGATGAACTACGTAGTTCTTCCCGATGTGCACAGATGGCGCTGTCCTCAACATCCTCCGGGGCTTTGAGAGTCTTAGGATAGCTCTCAATGATTGCCTTGATGCGGTGGTGTGACCGTCGCTGGTATGTCTGAAGCCTCGAAGTCGACCCTGGGCGATGGAAGAGGGCAGATCTTGGAGAAGGCCCTCTCAATGAAGCCTGTAGCGGTGCGGATGGAGGCCACTCGGGAAACGCCATCCTTGCCTGGGAACACAGTCATTATTCGACCCAGTCGCCACTTGAGGGGCGACAAATTGTCCTCCTTCACCAGGACTAGTGTGTTCGGTGTAAGTGCCTCCTGGGTGGTCTTCCACTTGGAACGTTTCTGTAGCTCAGAAACATATTCGCTCGACCATCGAGCCCAGAAGTGCTGTCTCAGCTGCTCGATGCGGCGGTAACGTGACAGTGAGTGTGTGGCCACCGTCATGACGTCTTTCTCTGCAGGCGCCGTCAGTGGTCGACCGATCAGGAAGTGCCCAGGCGTGAGGGGAGTGAAGTCATCGGGATCTGAAGACATAGGATATAAGGGACGGGAGTTCAGGACGGCTTCTATTTGTGCTAAAACCGTGCTGAACTCCTCGTAATTAAGATGTGCATTGCCTATTACGCGGGCAATGTGGTGCTTGCAGGATTTTACCCCCGCTTCCCACAAGCCACCAAAATGAGGTGAGTATGGAGGAATAAATTTAAATTCAATGTTATTTTCTGAACTAAAATTTTGTAGATCATCAGAACATTTATTCAAGGAATGTGTGAATTCCCTAGCTGCACCCACGAAATTCCTACCATTATCTGAAAAGATTTGTAAAGGTTTACCTCTTCGTGAGATAAATCTTTTTAGTGCCAGAATAAAACCTTCGGATGATAATGTAGTAACAAGTTCTAAGTGCAAAGCCTTAGTTGAGAAACAGATAAACAGACATAGATAGCACTTTTCCAATTTCGCGCCCCTACCTTTACGGTTCAGTATGTACAAGGGACCGGCGTAGTCTACTCCACACCTCAGAAAAGGAAAACCCGGCTGCAGTCGCTCGTTAGGTAAACTACCCATAATTGGTTGTGGTGTGATAGCTTTCAGGCGATAACACTTAGTGCATCGATGAACAACTTGTTTGGCTAAATTCCTGCCACCTAGCGGCCACCAAGTTTCCCTAATCTGTGAGAGTAGCATCTGTGGTCCGGCGTGTAATAGCTGTTTATGTTGAAAGTTAAATAGTAATAAGGTAAAGTGATGTTTACTACACAATAATATTGGGTGCTTTTTATCATACATAAAGTCTGAATTTGCTAACCTACCACCCACACGTATTAGTTTATTTTTATCTAGAAATATGTTTAAACTTGATAAACTACGTGATGGTTTACAAGGTAAGTTATTTGTTAACGCCTTTAGTTCATTAGGGAATGATTCTCTTTGTACTAGCTTTACGAGTAAGATTGTTGAATTTTCTAGCTCGTCTATTGTTAGTGAACCGGTAGAACGTTTGGTGTGATCCTTTGTCCTTGTGTTGTTTATGAATCGACACACGAATGCACAAGCGCGTTTGAGTCGATTGTACGAAGAGAATCTTTCAAATTTAATTACTCTGTCCGAATTGTTGACACAGGTCGGTACACTGACAATGTTCGATTTTAGTTCGGGTAATATTTCGGTTTGAATATGATCTAGGTTATGTTGTGTGCTTGACCAATCATTTACCTTTTCGTGCAAGAATAAAGGTCCGTTCCACCACAGGGGCAGAGCACTCAATTCATCTAATCCTTTGCCACGTGATAACAGGTCTGCCGGGTTATTTATTCCACTCACATGAAACCAACACACATTGTTTGTCAACTCGTTTATCTCCACAACGCGGTTTTGTACAAAAGTTTTGAGTTGGTTGGGAGACATTCTAAGCCAGCCTAAAACGATTGTGGAGTCCGTCCACAGCACAATAGTATTGAATGTAACGCGAAGTGATTTTTTGATTTTATCTAATAATTTAGCTCCTACAAGCGCACCACACAACTCGAGTCGCGGAATGCTAACTGGTTTGACAGGAGTGACGCGGCTTTTGGCACATAGCAACTTCACTGTGACGTCGCCATTTGCGTTCCAGGTACGAACGTATGCGCAAGCACCGTAAGCAATTTGACTCGCATCAGTAAATATGTGTAACTCAATTATATTAGGTGAATCACACATAACAAATCTAGGAATTCGCAATTTATATAAATTCGATATTGACTCAACGAATTTTTTCCAATACAATACTATGTCTTGAGGCAGAGCATCGTCCCAACCTACTTTTGTGAGCCATAGTTTTTGAAGAAGAGCTTTGACCACTATAACCACCGGACTTAATAACCCCAAAGGATCGTAAATTTGAGAAATAGCGGATAAAATCGAACGTTTAGTCACGTTTGAGAAATCGTTATTTATTTTGGATGTGAAATGAAACTCATCCTTGCTGTTATACCAGCCAAGGCCTAATGTTTTACTAGATACATTTTCACCTAATGACAAATACTTCGAACTACTTGCATTTTGTGCTGTGTGTAAGACAATGTTCGACGAATTCGTTATCCATTTTCGCAAAGGAAAACAACCTGACTGACATACTTCTGAGACCTTTTTACATAAATATGATAACTGTGTTTCTGAATCAGCCCCAGTAATTAAATCGTCGACATAGAAATCTTCCAGTATGGTCTGAGAAACTAATTCGTCTGTACACTCTAATCCTAATTGTCTAACACAGCGAATACACAGGTACGGTGCCGATGCCGTACCGTACGTCACCGTATTAAGACGGTACACACTCAGAGGGTCTGACGGTTTTTCTCGCCACAGTATTAATTGCAAATTTCTTTGTTCCTCGTGAACTAAGATTTGTCTAAACATTTTCTCAATATCTGCACACGCAACGTACTTATACTGACGAAAACGTAAGAGGATGGAAACTAAATCGTTTTGCAATGCTGGTCCGATAAACTGTATGTCATTAAGCGATTTTTGTGTGGATGTTTTTTGACTAGCGTCAAACACTACGCGTAATTTAGTTGTTACGCTATCTTCACGGAGAACGCCGTGATGTGGTAAAAAATAAAATGGCATCTTGTAATCGTGATCGATGCGGGTCATGTGTCCTAAGCTCAAGTACTCCTGCATGAAGTCGCTATACATGTGTTTGTATTGTGGATTACGAACAAGTTTACGTTCTAATGATAAAAATCTGGTTTTTGCAACTTCATAGCTATCACCTAGTGACTCCGCTGATTCCTTTAGTGGAATCTGAACCGAAAAACGACCATTGTCTGCCCTCCTGGTAGTTTGTGTGAATAGGTCTTCGCACGAACTTTCTTCTTTAGAAAGCTGCTGACCTGAACACGAAATTTCTTCAATTTCCCAGAACTTTCTTAATTGCTCATTTAATTGTGTGGATTGAGCAACGTGACACTGAATTTTATTTGTGTGTGAGTTTTCAGTGTATAACGGACCCGTAATTATCCATCCTAATTTGGTATTTACTAAATAAGGACCGGAGGGTAAACGGATTTTACCACTGACAACTAAGTCCCAGAAACAATCTGCACCGATTAATAAATCAATGTGTGAGGGTATGCAGAAAGTTGGATCTGCTAACTTTATGTCTTTGGGTATTGAAATATTGTGAATGTCTATATTTGTGGCCGGTATAGTCGACGTAATGCTAGGTAGAACCAAACATTTAATGTGAAAATCATGATCGTTGTGTATTGATCTAAGATTAATTTCGCAGGAATGGATTGTCTGTGTGACTGAATGTCCTATTCCGCTAATTTGACAAGTGGACTGTAGACGTTGTGTGTTTAATTTCTTACATAAAGAATCTGTGATAAAACAGTGTTGACTGCCGTTATCTAACAATGCACGAGCTTTATAATATTTATTATCTTTGCCAGCGACTTCAACTGTAGCTGTCGACAGTAAAACGGATTGTAAATCGTGTTTACTTAGTAAACTTTTACAATTATTATTGTGTGAATTTACGACTGTATGAAGAGTCTGAACTACTGACGACGACCCATGCTGCGAATCTGAAGGCCTATCCTTGTGTGTTTGAGCTGCAGAGGGCACAGTGCCATCCTTATTGAGCTCATTGTGTAAAAGAGAATTATGTTTGCCGTAGCATTGTTTGCAAGGCCCGGCCTGACAATCATTGACCGCATGCCCTGTCCACAAACAATTAATACAGAGATTCTTATCTTTTACGAACTGAAGTCTATCCTGTGAGCCTAAATCCAAAAATTGTTGACACCCATACAACGGATGTTTTTCCTTACATTTAACACATGTGCGGGTGGATTTATAAAACTTTTTCTTGTTTTGAGTAGCAACAAAACTGTGAGACTGTTTTTTAACATGATCCTGACCTGCATGAGATGACTGAGAAGTGTGAACCTTAACCATTTCCAACGTGTCAGCCTTATATTTTAAAAACTGTATGAGTGAATCTAAATTGAACTTCTTATCTGAATTGCTAGCACTGGTATTTTTAAACTGTTCCCATTCTTTCTCAATGGATACGTCTAATTTTGCGGTTATGATGTGAATCAGCAAGGTGTCCCACGATTCTGTAGGTTCACCAAGTGTTTTCAAAGCACGTAAATTCTTGAGTACCGTATCTATTAGTTTCCTAATTTGTGCAGGCGATTCTTTATACACAGCTGACATTGAGAATAACGCTTTGACATGATTACGTATCAACAATTTGTTATTATTAAATCTATTCTCGATCAATTCCCATGCAATACTGTAGTTATCTGAAGAGAATTCCAGAGACTTAATAACTTGCAACGCGTTTCCAGAGAGAGATGATCTTAAGTAATGATATTTCTGGATATTGTCGAGTTGCTTTGAATTGTGGATCATTGATAAAAAAATATCTCGAAATTCCAACCAACTATCGTAGCTACCGTCGAAGTTGGGAAGCGAAATAGTTGGCAATTTTACTAAAGTGTTGGAATTACACGCGTGTTCAGAACTATTGGACTTGCACTCATGTTTGTGACTACTACTGTTATTCATTAAACAATTAGCTTCAGCGACAGAACTATAGTAAGAATTATCAAAAGACTCTCTATACTCTAATTGTTCCGACATGTCTTTTTCTAACACTAATTCCTCGATTAGCGATTGAACTCTACTGAATTCCTGATGCAATCCTTGAGCAGATTTTATTCGTAATTCTAATTCTGCTCTTTGCTTAGGATTAATCTCACTGCCTACTAACAAATTCACACATTTCTCGAATTGGGTGAGCATACCTTTGATGGTACCTCGTTTCTTTTTTAAATCTGCTAGTTTTTTGATATCCTCAGGCAAACTCATTGTGGCACTTTATGGAAAGAGAGGGTACTCACGGTTTCCTGCAGCACGGGTGCGGTGAACAATGCGCACGAAGCTGGTCTACGCGTTCCTGTATAGAAAAGCACGATTTTAGCACACACAGAATGAAATAGGTGAGGATAGGAATGCCTGGGACCCCTGAAGTCTTTCACTGGTAGCGCTGTGATCTTGATAGATTATCCGGCTCGAAGGACCAATGTTAAGGTGTGTTCCTTATTTTAAAGGGTTTTGCAAATCGGGTATGATGACCAAAGTGACTGGTTTATTCTTCTAGTGAAAGGAATTTATTTAGATTTACAATAAGTAGGTACACAGGATAGACTTCAGTTCGGTTTGTGGTCGCGGCAGTGGTGAGAGAAGAAAAAGGCCGAATGGAGCTCGTCGTCAGTTATATATCCGCGGTTCGCGGTGCGCAGTGATCTTGAATGTTTCGACGCGAGGCACTCGTAGTTCTTCCCGATGTGCACAGATGGGGCTGTCCTCAACACTCTGTCATTCTGTATGTTACCTAATCCCGCCTAAAAGACTGAGCGGATTTCGATAAAATTTGGAAGAGAGATAGATTGCATCCCGGGGAAGGACATAGGATAGTTTTTATTGACATACCTCGCGGGCGAAGCCGCGGGCGGAAGCTAGCATTTCTATAAACAATAGTCCAGTCTAACTTATTAGCACACAAAT
This sequence comes from Luperina testacea, assembly GCA_927399505.1. Taxonomy (NCBI): domain Eukaryota; kingdom Metazoa; phylum Arthropoda; class Insecta; order Lepidoptera; family Noctuidae; genus Luperina; species Luperina testacea. The sequence goes on along the minus strand of OV656777.1, from coordinate 3,444,813 downwards.
CCATCATCTATCAAAACATCCCTTTGTTCCGGATCTTGTAAGAATAGCGCCAAAATAGAAACAAAGGAACATAAAAACCTCTTATCACCGATAACGCCTAACCGAAATAGAGTTACTCGATACTCTCACGCGATACGTTGCTTTCCTTAGTCACAGAGTAAGACAGAAGGTCGGCTCCATACAATGTGAAAACGCACGCATACATAGACACATTTCACGTGCACAGAGTGCAAGGACACTTGCGACTGTCAGTAGACCAAGATATCCAAAATCAATCAACTACTCTTATCGTGGTCCACTGCTGGACACAACACCCTGTCCTACGCCTTCCGCTTCCAGTCTGTCCCAGTCACCTTCTGAAGGTCGTCGGTCCACCTAGATGGACCCCAAAAAAAAAAAAGGAAAAGGAAGGAAAGAAAGGAAAAAAAAAGAAAGAAAATAAGAAAAAAAATAAGGAATAATAAAAAGGAAAAAAGGAAAGAAAGAAAGGAAAGGAGAAAAGGAAGTAAGGATGCACCCCAGCTAGCTAGAGTGCCTCCTTATTTTTTTTTTGTTTCCGGGTTGGAAAATCCTCATGGATGTCCGCCGCCTTGGGGCGGGCGGCGCTGTCTGTCGAACTCTTACTTACTAAAAACCACCCCGGTGTTCCATCTCACACCTACGTCGGGGGTTGCGAAAACGTATGATCCTTCCGCAACCCCCGACTCCACCATTGCGTGCCTCCTCGGGGGGCGTCATCCGCTCTCCGCCGTTGCCCGGAGCACCTGCTGCGGGCCGGGTGAGTGGACGATATCTCCCTCTCCCTTTCTGCAGACGATCGTTTCGCAGAAGGAAACCACCGCGTCCAGATGGGGTGCGTCCTTTTTTTTTTTTTTTTTTTTTTTTTTTTTTTTTTTTTTTTTATCCGGGGTGGAAAATCCTCATGGATGTCCGCCGCCCTGGGGCGGGCGGACATCCATGAGGATTTTCCACCACCCCGGGTGTTCCATCTCACACCTACGCCGGGGGTCGCGGGAACGTACGATCCTTCCGCAACCCCCGGCTGGTGCCAGCCCGCCTAAGCGGGCCCCGTCTGGTCGGGGGGGGGGAGTGAGGTGTTTGACTCCCCCCGCGACGTCTAAGAGGGGCGCGCGTGGAACACATCGCGCCGCCACCTCGGGTCCTGATGTGTGGGGGGCGACGGACGAGCTGGGGTGCGTCCTACACTAAGCTTGCCAAGACGCGCTCTAAACTCTAGGATTTGTCTGCTCCAACGGCCATCGGTCCTTTGAAAAACATGGACAGCCCAATGCCACTTCAGTTTACTTATTCCGCACGCTATGTCGGTTACTCCGGTTCTTTTCCGGATAACTTCATTCCATTTGAGGCATCAAAGGAACTCCAAACATAGCCCGCTCCATAGAGCGCTGAGCGAGTTTGATCGAGATATGGTTTGTTCCAAAACTATCTAAAGAAAGTGTAAACAAAACCTGTTTAGGTTACATTCATACGCAATAACTCATGAAAAGGAATTAGTAACATATTAGGTTTTGGGGTTGGGTTTGGGGTTAATTCGTTAATAACGTTACTAAATTGAAGAGTACAACTGTGACGTGGCATGACAACTGAATAGATCGGTATTACGTTTAGTCGGTTAACCAGGTCACGTGGTTTTTTGTTTACCTTTATTTTACTACTTAAACCTATGGAGCATAGATGTATCTATTATATGTGGCGATCAGAATTGGAGAATAATGATGGCTTTAGATGTACATACATATGTCTACAGATCTTCGTAAGTACGCGTATATGTGTGTGTCTGTTTTCACCCGATATAATATTATAGAGCCAGCCTTCTGTATTATTCTGTGCCTAAGTTTACAACCAACCTTTGTTATAGCGCTGTATCTATTGTGTTACAAGGATCATTGTCTTCCCCTTTCGGGTTCAAAAAATAAAAGAAGAAAGAAATAGATGAATGATTGATGGGTCAATGGCATTGTTTGTTAATAAAGAAGGTTGTTTCTGTTGTATGCTGAAACTGAACAAGATTATGAAAAAAATACGTAGAAAGGTAAGTTTTTGTTCTTTGGTCTTCTTTTGTTTAGGTACGGTAGATTGTAGGAGCCTGCATTTTTTTTTAGATTTGTATTTTGTATCACGTAACTACTGTTGCCTTGCCAAATGAATGTTATTTTTTGCTTTTTAATTTTCACTGATACTGGTTTATATTTTTTCTTATTCTCTTCAGAACCTGTCCAGGGGGTAATTTCCAATATTTAATTGACTTAAAAAAATAACAAGAACAACATAATCAGCCTGTAATGTTCCCACTGCTGGACAAAGGCCTCCTCTCGGTGAGAGGGAGTGGGCCGTAATCCACCACGCGGGCCCAGTGCGGGTTGGTAGATGTCACACATCTTCGAATTTTTGGTTCTAGAACATGCCGGTTTCTTCACGATGTTTTGCTTCACCGATTTGAGAGCAGTGGTTATGAAAATAATAATAAAAAAGTAATTTATTTTTTATTTTTTTTATTTCTTATATATTTTTTTATATTTTTTTTATATTATCTTGTTTTTATTATTTTTTCTTATATTATCTTGTTTTTATTATTTTTATTAAAATTATTAATTATTTTTATTAATAATAATTTTGGTCTAGCAAATTAAAAATCAGAGTTTAGTCTTATGTGTAGAAGTAGGGTCCTGGGTAAAAGGAGGAGGTTCAGAACTCGGTAGTATTGTTTTATGTTTGTTACCGCTGTGCTCATAGTGTCATTTACAAACTGATTTGAAACACTATTATTTTGTTTGAAAAGGTATACTTATATTATAAGGTGGTCCCATATTATTAGAGTTAGCTTCAATAATACCTAGGTATCTATAGTGTATGTTGATGATGTTATTTCCTCTCACTGTTGTTTAGCATGTGAAGGCATATGAATTTATGTGGGTACCACAACAAAAAGTGAAAAATAAAACAAAAAAAATGTTTCCCAATATACAAACTGGCAATATTAATAAACGTAACATTTTGTTGGCAATAGCTCGATGTGGTTTGGCGCTGGTCTCGGTACATGCCTGTGGTTGTAAGGGTCAGTACACACTACGACGCGACGCGGCGCGCAGTTTTCAAGATAGCAATACAATTATAGACCTTATCTACTACACAAAAAGGCACACAATGCAGCGTCTACTACACGCGGCTCACCTCACTGAATTGTGTACCTTTTTGTATAGTAGATAAGGTCTATTATTGTATTGCTATCTTGAAAACTGCGCGCCGCGTCGCGTCGCATGAACTGACTATAAAGGGTATATCAGTTGGCAACCCTTCAAAAAGTAGATTGAATTCCTTTATTATTTTTGATTGATTTCACCCACATAATAATAACGGTAAAGAGGTACCTATGAGGAGTCAGTTGGGTGAACTTGAGGTTTCAGGATTGATTGAAAAGCTCTGTGAAAACCGGCCAAGTGCGAGCCGGACTCGCACGCAAGGGGTTTCGGTACCACAAGGCAAAACGATCAAAAAAACACGTTCCATATTTAAAAATTGAAGGGGTCCCCGGGGTTTCTGTATCACAAGGCAAAACGCCCAAAAAAAAAACACGTTCCATATTTAAAAATTGAAGGGGTCCCCGGGGATTCCGTACCATAAGGCAAAACGCCCAAAAAAACACGTTCCATGTTTAAAAAATTGTTGGGGTCTTCTTTAAGTTTTATCAACTTCATTTTAGTTTTATTATTTGTTGTTATAGTGGCAATAGAAAATATACACACACTGTGAAATTTCAAATGTCTATCTATTACGGTTCATGAGGTGCAGCTCGCTGACAGACTCGCGGACAGTGGAGCCTTAGGATTAGGGTTCTGTTGGCACCCTTCGGGTGCGGAAGCGGAACCCTAAAAAGGAAGGCATTTTTCACATTTCACAAAGGCACCGCTCGTTGCGCGACTTGCGGTGCCTTTGTGTCGCGCCTTTTTTTTTTTTTTATTTTATTTTTTTTATAATATGGCATCTCGTAGTTGACCTTGAGAGGTCGTGACTACTTAACCGGACAATGTGTGTCGCGCCTGTTTGAAGGAGCCTTAATATAGTGGTTACCCCACTTCTAGGAAATCGTAGCTGAAGCAACTGCGTCTTATCACCCGATACGTTGCTAGTATACCAATTAACGTTCTCCAAAATATATCCTACTGTGTCTCATTGAGATTATTTCTAATTCTTATATTGCTCATGCGCTGCTGTGTGTACTCACGTACAGTGGCACGAATTCTAAAGTACATAATAAACAAAGTACATAAAGGTGAGTAATTTTACTTAGGTATCATAATTGTAAAGGCTGCTACAAACAGGCGCGACACACTATATAATCGCGCGCGACACAAAGGCACCGCTCGTTGCGCAACTTGCGGTGCCTTTGTGTCGCGTGTCGTGTCACGCCTGTTTGTAGGAGCCTTGACGCGTGATTATATTGCTATTATTGAACAATGTATTATTTTGTGAGAGTAATTAAAACACCACGATTACGATTATTCACTTCATCTTTAAACGTTTATTAATCGTTTTAATTTATTTGGAAGTAATGCGTCTAGCTCCTATCACACGAGCGGGATGAATGAAAGAACGATAGAGGGCATGCGCGTACAGAGCTATTAGCTGTTGTTTTCAAACTTTTGTTTATATTAATTTTTGTAACTAATTTATGAAGAAATTCAACACAATGAATATGTTTTCAGGAATATTATCTCGCCTGCACCCGAATTACGTAACACTATATAAATCATAATCTGAATAATTTTGAAGGATATAATTGCTAAACTAAACTTCGTACGAAAAATTGGTCTGCTCAACAACGAAAAACAACACAATGATTGTTGTTGAACTGTCAAAATGAAAGCCATTCATAGTGTTAGTGTTAAGGCTCGTACACACAGGCGCGACGCGACACGCGTCACAAAGGCATCGCAAGTCGCGCAACGAGCGGTGCCTTTGTGTCGCACGCGATTCGCGTCACGCGTCGCGCCTGTTTGCACGAGCCTTTACGCAGTTACCCCGCTGACTGCCTTGTCGGTCTAGTGGTCGCAAGCGCTACTGCTGATCATGATGTCCTGGGTTCTATTCCCAGTTCAGACAAAGTGTTATTGGGTTTTTCCATCTGGAATTTCTCGCCCGGAGTTTGGATTCGGGCCCAGTTGATTGCAATAGGCTCGTCCCAATATTACATGGGTATTAAACATAACTGGTGAAATATGGTTGTACGGTCAGCAAAAAAAGTCGATTAACACTTCAGTTTTTTTAATCTCAAATATTGAGCAAAATATTTGTCCAAAATTGCAGCAGAAGTACAATGCAATTTTGAACAAATATTTTGCTCAATAACTGAGTTTTAACTTAAACATAACTGGTGAAATGTGGTTGTGCGGTCAGCAACAAAAGTCGATTAACACTTCTGTTTTTTTTAATCTCAAATATTGAGCAAAATATTTGATTAAAATTGCGGCAGAAGTACGATGCAATTTTGAACAAATATTTTGCTCAATAACCGAGTTAAAAAAAACTAAAGTGTTTAATATTTTGCTCAATAACTGAGAATAAAAAAACTAAAGTGTTAAGGCTCCTACAAAAAGGCACGACACGCGATAATATCGCGCGCGTCACAAAGGCACCGCAAGTCGCGCAACGTGCTTTTGTGTCGCGAGCGATATTATCGCGTGTCGCGCCTGTTTGAAGGAGCCTTAAATGAATTTTGTTGCTGATTGTACTATAGGTAGCCCAAGGGTAGTCCAAGGATACAGAGTTTTCACGGATGACTGCTAACGTATGCCCGTGTTCCCGCCGTAAGCGGCAGAGAAGGACACCGTGGAGTTGGCTAAGAACTCACGGAGCGATTTTCGCCCGCGTCCGCTGCGGTTGCGGGCCCGCAGCTTCTGTAGAATGCAAATATTTATATAAAAAATTAAAGCACATTTCACGACGCGTTTTACGCCCGCGGTGTACGCGGTTGTATGCGGCTCCCGCTGTACCGGCGGGCAACTAGTAGAATCGCGCGGGCCGCGGTTACCCGCAGCCTCGGCGGGTGGCGCCCGCGCGCTTTGCGATCGGTTGGCGGGCGACCGCCGGGGCCGGCGGGCGGCGCGGCGGGAGGTACAGAGATCCGGCCATTCCGTCTTGCAATCTTGCGATCATCGCCCGCCACGTTTGCGGGCGATGATCGCAACCGCGGCGGCCGCGTAACCGCGCGAATAACCGGTCTCGTGAGTTTTGAAATAAAACCGCAGATCCACGACCGCGGCGGTTGCGGGCGAAAATCGCTCCGTGAGTTCTTAGGCTTAGTGGGTTAGCGTCCCACATAACTGCACTATCGCCCCGTGGAATGCATGAGCATTTCTCCACGATAAAAAAAAAGAGTGTACAGGGTTAGAACTATTACGAAATGAGGACGAAATTATAATAATGACCCATGATACAATGAGAAGATGCTCCTCTCAAGATGAAGATAAAAATGTTTATAATTCATTTTGTAATTATATCTTGCATGTCGGCAACTAAGATTGTATCTCTGACACGGCTGATTTTCTTTGTTCTATTGAAACTGGTTTAATTGGTCTTGAAAATCGTGTTTTTATACCTAAAGGCGCTCCCACACAGGAAACATTCGCCTATACTGTAACAATCCAAGATTCCACTGTAACGGCTAGGGCTTTTCATATAGACTGCACAGACAGTCAACTGCTGGGTAGTGTAGAGAAATAGTGGAAGCCTATAGGATAATTTAACACGTATAATTAAACTAGCTTCTGCCCGCGACTTCGTCCGCGTGAAATTTCTTGTTACTCCGAACACCGTCACATCCATCGCATCGCCTGCCCGCGCTATTACTTCGTTTTTGCTTAGCGTTCTTTCTGTCTTTTTTCTTTTTGCTCGGCTCCTAAAGGTCATAGCGTGATATTAAATAGCCTATAGCCTTTCTCAAGAATTGGGCTATCAAATGCAAAAAGAACTTTTCAAATCCGACTGGTAGTTCCAGAGATTAGCGCGTTCAACCAAACAAACAAACAAACTCTTCAGTTTTATAATATTAGTATAGATAGATGGAAATAAATAAATAAATAAAGTCCTCCAGACCGTATTTCGGCCACGGCGGCTAATCTCAACGGAGATAGTGCACAAATGTGCGCGCAGACACAGGTGCACTCCATCTTCCCTCACTCTCATAGTCCGATGGGACGGCAATCTGACACGACCGGAGAGAGATCAGGCGCAGGACCAACGGCTTAACGTACTTTCCGAGGCACGGGGGTATCACACCGCCAACTTCCAAACTCCCGGCTGTTACTGAGAAATTCCTAATGGAAAATAACACTTTGGCCGACCGGGGGAATTGAACCCAGAACCTCACGTTCAGCAGTCGCGCTTGCGACCACAAGACCAACGGGTCAGTTAGATAGAAGAAGCATTGTTAGGTCGCGGGTAAGGTTACATTACAGGCGACTGCTCCTGGAGAGGGAGTGGGTTTACACAACAGCTCAATGGGAAAGCCAGCCTGTCTGAAACCAAATTTATTAAACTACAAACAATCCAGAATAAAGCATTAAAATTATAGTATAACACACCATTTCGCACAAAACATAAAACATTACACAAGCGTATAAAATATCCATTTTTAAAAGATTTCTTATTAAAAATTTCACGTAAAATTTACTTACATAAAAACCCGTCGCACCGTAATCATTGATGTTTTTTATATATCAATGACCGTAATGCAATTGGTAAAAGTAGACTATATACATTGTCTTACGCTCGCACGTACAATGGATATCGACTTAGTCTATGTAATAAAAATTAATCACGATCTGTGTACAAATAGAATAAGATCATTTGTAAACACTATTGTAACAACCTTTGAAATAGTAAAGACCTTGAAAAATCATCAATCATCATCATCAATGTGAAAGAGTTTTTAATCCACAAAAGTTGTCCTTGATAATAACAGTCGTCAATGTATGAAAATGCTTAACATTTTATTTTACTATTTTTCTGACTGTATTATCATTGACCAACATTAAGAGCGAAAATGCTGAATGCGAAAAGCACAAGACCGGTCGATGTGACGACATTTGGGGGAGGCTTACATTGGACATTAGGCGTCCCCCCTGGTTGACCAATGGACGAATTTGGGCTAAATTGATGACAGTCAGACAAGTGACATATGACAGTAGACGAAAAAGTGACAAGCTATGAGAAATTAATGTGTCATTTATACTCGAGGGCACTAGTATTGTGGTAAGAAGAACAGGGTGTAAAGTTCACTCAACCTCAAAGGAAAAAAGGGAAGATCCTCCGACCAGACGGGGGTCGTGGCTGGTGGGCTACTGTCCTAGCTGAGGTTGGGACGTTGTACGAGTATTTATATGCTAGTTGCGCCGTAAATTCTGCTTGCGCGATTTAGGATTTCGCGTGACGTCAGTATGAAGCGTTGTTCGCATGTAACGATTTTAATGCGTACGTCTTTTTGACATCGTTCTCACATATACATTGAACATAAATGATGTAACTAATTTAAAAGAGTGTCCATGGAGTTTCTTGCCCGTTCTTCTCCATAAGTACCTACGCTTTGGAATGGGAAACAAGCTTCATATTTTCTAACTGACCGACTTCTTGACAATTTAAAAGTGCCTGTAAACGGATTCATTGAAATAAATGCTTTGAGTTTGAGTTTGAGCGGTCTAGATGCCACCACAGCTCGTTGACCATAAAGTGTGGTGCAAAAACAACTGGCACGGACCAACCAGCTGATACATTGTTTTTCTTACCTCAAGGCCCCCATAAAACTGATTCCATAAACAATAAACTTATAGGTGTTAATATCAAAGATACACTTCCCATAAATTACATACAATATGTAAATGAAAACGATGTTCTTGTTATAAAGTTACGTTTGATCAATTTGTTCCCTTTGAAGGTTAATTTTGTGCTTTAGGAAAATGAGGAAATGATGTGAACATCCATCATGAATTTTATTAGCATTTGTTTTGGGCATTTGTTTTGTTTTGCATATTATGCAAATATTTATAAGATCACTTGCACAAGCGGATGGCGTAAATTAGTTTGACATTCACAGGATATTTTCTGATACTTTTCATCATTGTTGAGGATTGTATCATTTACTGCTTTGGTATTTCATATATACTAAAAAAAAAATTTAAAGAATAGTTACCAACGATTGTAAATGATTAAAATAAATGTAGGTAAGTATTGATCGCAAAAATTTGTCTATGAGGTAGCTAAACAGTAAGTAAATATCAAAAGACAAAAACACATTTTCACTTCGAGAGGAGAAAGTAATTAATGGCAAAAACACAATTTATAATAATAAAACAAATTGAAACCCTAATAACCCAGACCGTACAGGATTAATTGTTTTTGAATAACCTACATACCTACTACGCTATATTCAGGGACCCTTTCCCTAAATTGGAATGTAATCGGGATTCCGCCATTCCTCCCTCACTCTCATTGCACCATCCCGCGAGATATTTAGGGATATTAAGAAAACACCACCTACACGATATTTAGGGCCCGGAATATTTAATGCAATTTTTGCTCAAATACCAGATTCTCAGTGTGGATCCAACAGATTATACTGACCGACTTTGCATTGCAATGTACAGACGCCAGCACATCAAGCTACCCGAAACTGTAAAATTTTCCCAATCGACTTTGAACCTTATGCTCTAGCGATAAAGTTGAAAATCTATTAAAGAAAGTTGACAAATTGTAGTAGCTTGGTGTGCTGGCGTCTGTACATGACCTACAACAGATCTACAAGTCTGTACTTAGCTCCAATTGTAACTAAGAAGGGCAACGATTACTTCAATTGCACGTTCAATTGCGAGCGACGTAAGTACCCGAAGATGGTCGAGTTAAATAGGAAATATTATTAGTTCAACTGTCTTTAAAGGCTCCTTCAAACAGGCGCGACACGCGATACAATCGCGCGCGACATAAAGGCACCGCTCGTTGCGCGACTTGCGGTGTCAGTGTGTCGCGCGCGATTTCATCGCGTGTCGCGCCTGTTTGAAGGAGCCTTAATGAGACACAATTACTTTTTCTATTGTTACCGATCTCTAGGACATTTCTTGAAAGTAATCTTTGTAGGTAGTGATCTTTATAGTAGCTACACACAAATATATTATTCTAGATAGTGAAAAGATGTTACACAAATGACAAAAAATAATTTTATTCTGTACTGCCAACGACTTCTACCGCGTGAAATTTTTAGTTTCTCCGACTCACCCCGGCGCATCGCATCGCCTGCTCGCGCTATTACTTAGCGTTTTAGGTTAGCGTTCTTACTTTTTTTTTCGGCTCCTGATAGTTCTAGCGTGATGTTAAATAGCCTGAGCCTTCCTCAAAAACTAGACTATCAAATGCAACAAGAATTTTTCAAATTCGACTGGTAGCTCCAGAGATTAGCGCATTCAAACAAACAAATTCTATAGCGTATAGATATAAGTACATACAATTATAGAAAGATTTGGTAGTAAAAAATTTAAAACTGCATACTAGGCATGGATAAAAACAATTGTATAGATACTTAAGCGGTTTATTTGGTCACCATTTTGTCACTGCGGTGTCCAATTGCACGACATCATTAAAATTTGATAAACTGAATTTAATTAATTGATCATGATAGATGAGGGTGTAATTTTTTTCAATGAGGTTTAATGGAATGGAGTGTTTGGTCTATTACTTTATTGGATTACTGATTAAGTATTTTTTGTTTTAATTAATGTTACATACATGAGGTGTTATCAAAGACTTCATGTATGTACAGTCAGCAACAAAAGTTGATTAACACTTCAGTTTTTTTTAATCTCAGATATTGAGCAAAATATTAACACTTCAGTTTTTTTAATCTCAGTTATTGAGCAAAATATTTATTCAAAATTGCATTGTACTTCTGCTGCAATTTTGAACAAATATTTTGCTCAATAACTGAGATTAAAAAAACTGAAGTGTTAATCGACTTTTGTTGCTGACCGTACCTATAATATTACAGACAAAATCGCAATATCTACATTGAGTCTCAAAAAATCGCAAAGAATGTGCGCAATGTGGACGGAGTTATGGAACTGTGGGGAAGTATCTTGACGCTGTGTGAGCGTGTGTGATCCATCGCCGCCCGTTTGACGTGGATGGAAGGCAGAACCTGAAGTAATTATTTGCTTCATTGGATATTGTTGTATGGCGTTCCAGTGGGAGGATGAATAAATAAATAGATGTTACGGCACAAATATCCAGATGTAGAAAACCTTTTTCACAGTTCTTGAATCAATTTTTGACGTGACAACGTCTAATAAATCGATGAAGCTGGCTGCACTCACGAAAAAACATGACTCATGTAGCGTTACCTCGCGGCCTCGCTGTGTAGCGTGGAGGCGTTCCATGGCGGCTTGAAGTGCAAGCGAATATTAACAAATGCAATGCAACTATTCCATCAGTATTTTCTTATGACGTTGTCACGTTCAACTATCGTCAGTAAACCGACTTTACAGACGACCGATTTTTTTTAATAGTTTCGTAGTTTCTATCATCTTTTGCCTAATTTTTATTTAATTTAATTTTGTTTTGTATTACCAATTTTTTTCTTGTGTTTTCATTGCGAATGAGTGTCATAAACGGAAAAAGACACTGTCTCCTGTAACACAGGTTTTTACCTAGCTCAGAAGTCAGTGTTACCATTATCATTGTATCATTTAATTTTATGCCAATAAAACTATTTATTATTATTATTGTTGGTTTAATGCGGAACCCTGACAGTAGGCCGGTTTTTGATTGTAGAAACAAAGAATATAAAGACAATTCAATCCATATTTTCAGTACATTGTTATAAGGTTGAGCAGTGGTGGCGAAGTGGCGATTGCTCGGAATTACGAGTTGTCGGCTCGGTCGTAGGTTCGAACTCAGACAGGCGTTTTACCTTGTGTAAATAATTCCATCACCACTGCTTGCGAAACGGCGAAGGAAAACATCGTGAGGAAACAATGTTCAAGAACCAAAACTTCGAAGACATGTGACATCTACCAACCCGCACTGGACCCTGACTGGTAGATTACAGCTCCCTCTCTTTAGAAGAGACGAGGCCTGTGTCTAGCAGTGCAGCATTATAAGCTGATTATTCTATAAGGTCGCTACCCGTCGACCATATTACCAATTGCAAAGGAACATTTCATAATAATAACATTTCATGAGGACGTATAATGAAAGCCACTATTGCATCGATACCATTGACATCTTCTCCAACACCCTGGCTCAATTTCGCAAACAACTTTTACGACAACTTACAGATCCCTGACAATCGATTCTTGTTCGAATTCCGTCGCACGTGTGTTGTTCTGTATTCATTTGTTACAATCTTAACTTTTTAATTAATGTAATTTATTTTATTTAATCTTATTCATTTGATTGTATTATTATTAATTTATTTGATTTTGTATTTCCTTTATTAACCTAAATACATATAAATTATATTTTTAAATATATAGTATAAAAAAAAATAGGTATAAAAAATAGTAGCCCACCGGTATCGGGAACAGGGTCCAAGCTACCGGCGGTCAGGGCTCCAGAGAGAGGAACCTCCTAACAATGTGGGCCGTGTCCAGAAGTACCTACCGCTCTCTGGATCAAGCCCTTGATCCAGCCAGCTGCCCAACGAGAGCCTCCTCAGGTGTTGGTCGAGGCTCTTGGCTATTAATCCATTTGATTTTATTATTATTAACTTATTTGATTATAACTATTGTTCTTCTTATCACCTTAATTAGGTACCTACCTAATAAATCAATTAGGCAAACTATATAAGTGCTCTGCACACCTTTAAGTGATAAGTTCACTGTAGTACTGTATATAATAAGACTAAGCTTTCTGTTAATATTTATGTGAAGTAATCGTTGAAGTGCCATAATAAATAAATTAATAACGGCAACTCTCAAATTAATGCCCAAACACGAAAAATCTTCACTGCAGCATCTTGGCAAGCGGCCAGAGTGGCTTCATGTGCTCATTAAGGCCAGGATCTTCGAGCGTAGTAGGCATTTAGCGTTACCCTCCGTCCTCGCGTGGCAAATGCCGCGAAAGCGCAGTTCGAATGAACTCGCTGACCCCTGTCACGGTTATTTTTATAAGTAATAGTATTGTGAATCGGCCCTATTCTTGAAATATAGGGCTGCTCGTCTACAGTATTTTAATTTCATCATCCTACTTTAGTTTCTTTCTAGTTTTGTGATTGTAAATATTATATTATTAACCGACTTCAAAAAAGGCGGAGGTTCTCAATTCGGATATTTCTATTTTTTTTTATGTATGTTATTTATAACTCCATCGTAAATAGACAGATTTTCAATTTTTTTTTGAAGTGAAAACTTCTTTAGCATCGTTGTGATTTGAAAATTTTATGAAACGAAAAAGCAACAAAGAGACATGAGATTTAACGTGGGAGAAAATGAGATGGAAGCATTATACAGTGTTTTTGTTTTTTATTATCACAAATGACATCACATTTAATCCTATGCTACTAATTTGTGGTGATGATGAGGATCATGGTGATGGTGATGGCGCTGGTGATGGCGATGGTGATGGCGATGATGATGATGGCGATGGTGATGGCGATGGCGATGGTGATGGCGATGGTGATGGCGACGGTGGTGGCGATGGTGATGGCGATGGTGATAGCGATGGCGATGATGATGATGGCGATGGTGATGGCGATGGCGATGGTGATGGCGATGGCGATGATGATGGTGATGCGATGGTGATGGCGATGGTGATGCGATGGTGATGGCGATGGTGATAGCAATGTTGATGATGGTGATGGCGATGGTGATGGCGATGGCGATGGTGATGGCGATGGTGAAGGATGGATGGATGGATGGATGGATGGATGGATGGATGGATGGATGGATGTTCTTTAGCATCGTTGTGATTTGAAAGTTTATGAAACGAAAAAGCGACAGTAAAAAGAGACATGTAAATTCATAAGATTTAACGTGGGAGAAAATGAGATAGGAAGCATTATATTGAAGGTTTCACTTCTACCACGTGTGAATTGCACACATGCTGTTTTTTATTTTTGTAAAGATCTGATGATGACTTTCGGAGACAAACAATGGAACTCTTCAATAAATGCCAGCAAATCAACCGCGATTGCTGCTATAGCATATGTAATCGCAATCACACAACATAACATCACGCCTGTACCCTTCAAAGGGTAAGGCAATAGCTGTTCAATAGCTTTGTTACTGATATTCACATAGCAAGTAGTGATATATGAATTTGTTTGGGGTAGGTAAGTACAACTAAAAAGTGAAAAATAAAAAACTTTTTTACAAAAAAAAAAACCGACTTCCAAAAAAAAAACACTACAAAGTGAAAAATAACTTTAGTTTCGAAAGTTGGTGTCAAAAAATGAAAATATATTCTTCACGTTGTAGTGTTTTTTTTTTGAGTCGGTTGTTTTTTTTGTAAAACAGTTTTTTTTGGTTGCTTGAATTCGTCAATAAGTTTTTTTAATTAAATCTACTAATCAAAAACACCACAATACGTATTTTTATTGAACTCTTCCTATTTCATTCACAACGAATTTCATATTTTTAAATAAAAAAAACAGCATGTGTGCGATCACACGTGGTAGAAGTGAAACCTTCAAAAACACTGTATAGGTAATGCTTCCTATCTCATTTTCTCCCACGTTACCTAAATCTTATGAATTTACATGTCTCTTTTTACTGTCGCTTTTTCGTTTCATAAACCTTCAAATCACAACGATGCTAAAGAACATCCATCCATCCATCCATCCATCCATCACCATCGCCATCGCCATCGCCATCGCCATCGCCATCGCTATCTCCATCGCTATCACCATCTCCATCGCCATCACCATCACTATCATCATCATCATCGCCATCGCCATCGCCATCACCATCACCATCGCCATCGCCATCACCATCTCCATCGCCATCACCATCATCATCACCATCGCCATCACCATAACCATCGCCATCACCATCATCGCCATCGCCATCACCATCACAATCACCATCGCCACCACCATCACCATCGCCATCACCATCGCCATCATCATCATCGCCATCGCCATCACCATCACCATCACCATCGCCATCCCCATCGCCAACACCATCACCATCATCATCACAAATTAGTAGCATAGGATTAAATGTGATGTCATTTGTGATAATAAAAAACAAAAACACTGTATAATGCTTGCTATCTCATTTTCTCCCACGTTAAATCTTATGTCTCTTTTTACTGTAGCTTTTTCGTTTCATAAAATTTTCAAATCACAATAATGCTAAAGAAGTTTTCACTTCAAAAAAATATAATATTTTACCTATACAATCACAAATAGGGGTCGCAAACCGGGATACCGAATTTCGAAAATACCGGAATACCGGGCCAAATTTAGGTCTAATTAATACCGGTATTCATATCACAAAAACCGGGATATTCGGTATTTTCGGTTTTAGTAAAATAAATAAAAAACAAATACAAATAGAAAAAGTTACGCGCCATTTAATTCAAATTACATGTTTTATGAATTTATTATTTTTATTTTTTATGAGAATTAATTAGAAGTGCATTTTCTTGGTTCGTTTTGTTTATGTTGAGACTGTTGGGAGATGTTTAAGTTTGATAAACATTTTATTTTTAGGACTGATTCCTAGTAGGAATCCTACTTCCTAGTCAAACACTACATTTAATTAAAGTATTTGAACTAGTTAACCAGTAACCTAAGTTATTTTAATAAAGGAATAAACGGGCATTTAGTATTCTGCCCCCGATAGTTAAAAAGACGTATCTAACAAAAAGTAAAAACGGAGAAATAAATGTTTTAATGAATAAAACGGGAAATCGTATGCTGTCTTCGAGTAAATTAATATTTTACATACTTAAAGTTGAAAATAATACCCTCTAATAATAGGCTTTAACCTGGTTTAATAATAATATGAATTTATTAAATTATTATAATAAAAATAATGAAAAAACAGTTTCATCTTAGCATAAAAAATTAAGGAAAATATTACATACTTAATTGAATAGACGTAAACGGCTATATGCGTCCTTTAAATTTCAAACGCTTTTGGCTGTACTTTTTTTCTAAGTATTTAGTTTATCTATCTAATAAATGATTTTAACATAAATGGGCGCATATAGGTATTTCCGCCTTTTTTCTTAAGAATTAGAAAGTATGTAGATAGCCCTTGGCTTAGGTAAAATGTTTATAAAATATTTAATAATCCTTTTATCTAAGGTATTATATCAGAAATAGTACAGTAGGTTCGTGGTTATCATATAAGTCATAGCCTAATTTATTATTTGTAAATAAAACACAATTTTTTATTCAACGTAAAGTAATTAAGACGATTATGGCAAATGCGCCTATGCTAAAACAATTTTACGAAGTAAATAGGGCGCAAGTGGTCAGATGTGGTCTTTTTTTCTTAATGTAAAAACAGTTTTTTTTTTAGCGCGTTAGTCGCAAATACCTATTTGCGTCTTATTAACTTCCTTTTAGAAATAGGGACAAATATGCGCCTTTTATATTACTGAACTAAAAAACAACTATAAAGTATAATGACATTATCTACATAAATGCGACTTTTTAATTAAGTTTCACATAAATTCGTCTTTTCATCTTCAATCGGGTGTAAAAAATGAACAGAAGCGCCCTATTTTGTTGTGCTAAAACCGCACTGGAGGAAGTTAGAGAAATATAAAAAATACAGGCAGATGCGCGTTTTTTTTTCTGATTTCGGCAATATACATAACTCAAATCTGGAAAAACTGTTAGATGCGTCTTTTTTCCTATCGGGGGCAGTATTAGTAAATTATTGCTAAGAACTAACTGATTGATTAATTACCAACATATCAAATAATAGGTAAACCTTGTGTCAATGAATATTTTGTTTTATTTAGAAGATAAATTCATTTAGGTTAGGTACCTACTTACTATTCCTCCGCAAACTAACTTTATTATACTGAATTTGCTAACCTTAACTTAATCCCGGAAATATCGAAAATACCGGATTATCGGTATTGGTCTGGAGCCAATACCGAAAATACCGGTTTTGCTTAAATGATTCGGTATTGCGACCCCTATTCACAAAACTAGAAACACAAACTCAAAAAACTCAAATTCTGCAATTGAATATAAACCTTATTCCGTTGTGGTAAAGTTGAAAATCTATTACAGATATTACGATAATTGTAAATTTATGGTACCGACCTGCTACTGTTAGTACTGTGACGAAAGCAAGAGAACCTATACAACTACAATAATATTCTGTCGCGTCGTCTTATAAGTGGGTAGTTATAAATACGTAGAAAAATAATAATCAAACTTACCTTATTTTTTTTTTAAGCTTTGCAGTTCAATGCTGAACATTTTTTTTCTTTCTTCTGTTTTTATTCCCCATAATTTAATCTTAATTATCACTATATCGCTCAATAGCAATTTTGAGTTGAGTATACAGGTGAACGCGGCAAATTTTATTATTTATGGTACAAAAACGAGATTACGCTAAGCCTTAAAATGAAGGAGCTAGAGAGGTTGTGACTTCACGCTCGCCGCACTTTTACCGCTGCTTTTAAACTTTTGAATCATCATTCCCAATAATCGTCTTTTTTGAGTTAAGTCAAGCTTCTTGCAAATGAGCGATATATTACAACTATATTATAACAAACTAATATTTAGTTTAATTATTAATACTAGAAC
The DNA here is from genome assembly GCA_927399505.1 of Luperina testacea. Lineage (NCBI taxonomy): Eukaryota > Metazoa > Arthropoda > Insecta > Lepidoptera > Noctuidae > Luperina > Luperina testacea. The sequence goes on along the minus strand of OV656777.1, from coordinate 3,427,034 downwards.
CTAAACAATATTTACAGACTGATTTTTGAAACTAATACACAAACACGGAAATTAACAATAATATAACGTATATTTCGATCGATTAGCGGGAACGCGGCGAGCCAGCAAAAGCGACACAGGTCCTTCCTCGGTAACGCCCGGCGGGCTACTGAAGTGAAGCGCGCAGGCCGCCTTTTTAGATTATATCTTGTTAAGACAATAAAAATCAGTTTTGAAAAAAATTAACCGTAGAATGTTCTACTATACATCATTGCCTATTTTTTGATATATTTTTTGCGAGTAAAAGTTAAGTCTACTTCAAATACGACTTGAAAAACGATTAAAAACTTCGCTGTTTTCGATTTGTTTGCGATTTTTTATGATCGAGTGAAGTTATAAATATCGTGTTTTGAACCATAGAATAATCAAGAATGTTAGTTAAACTATGCCATATATTTTTTTCAGATTAAAACAAAGAATATTTGATTGTTTAATGTTGAATCAAAAATAGGTCGATTCCGAGATTTCCGAGAGTCCTGGCCTTAACGAATAAATGTTATTTAATCCGCTGTACAATGTACAGCAAATTTTACACGGAACGTCTGGCCTTCTTCTTAAGTTGAGTAAACATAATTTCAGTTAATAATGAAAGCATTATGAAGCCAGCACCAGTTATTGCTTTAGTTTAAATATGCAATAGTTACAATGTCTGGCACTGGTAATTTGCACGTTGCCATTCCATTTGGCAGTCTTCAAACGGAATCTTACTATCCTACTATCACTACATAGTATAAAACAAAGTCGCTTTCTCTGTCCCTATGTCCCTATGTCCCTTTGTATGCTTAAATCTTTGAAACTACGCAACGGATTTTGATGCGGTTTTTTTTAATAGATAGAGTGATTCAAGAGGAAGGTTTATATGTATAATAATAATAATGTTTCCGTGCGAAGCCGGGGCGGGTCGCTAGTATTATTATAAATGTGAAAGTTTGTGAAGATTTTTGGATGTTTGTTACTCAATCACGCGTAAACCATTGAACAGATTTGGATGAAAATTGGCACATAAATAGATCATTTGCTGGATTAACACATAGGATAGTTTTTATCCCGATATTCCCACGGGATCGAAACCAACGCGAGTGAAACCGCGGGGCGCCGCTAGTTATTAATAAGACTGTGTTAACTTTTGCCTAAGGCACATTAAGGGGCTTACAGGACCTAAACACAAAAAAACGCAAGTTTTAGAAACAATAAAAGTATATGATCGACTACAGTAAACAAAATCAGAAAAATATATGATATTCTTCAGGATATATGCTAGGTAGATAGTGTGTTGAAAACATAATACAACTAATTTGATACGATAGAAAAAAATCATGAAGATTGAAGATACCTCTAAAAACTTTCTTTTTACAATAAAAACCATACTAATATACGTATGTATAATCATTATGATTTTTTGTCAGATTCTACAAGCAACATACTAGAATACTATATAGTGTTTTAGTTTTTCGATACACACTACGAGTAATTAAGTAATCACTCATTAATAAGTAATAAGTAAGTATGAGGGGTCCGTGGCTAAATGATAACAGCCGCACAGGTCGATCGATCAGGTTAAGCTACGCTTGCCGCGGTTGGTCTGTAGATGGGTGACCATCTTTACATGCCGAGGCCCCACGAAAAGCACGAAAAAAAAAAACAAAAGCACGTTAAGCCGTTGATCCCGAACGTCATTCGTGGATCTTTGACAGTTGTTACGGGTATTCAGAAGCCCGAAAGTCTGACAACCAGTCTTACCAAGGGGTATCGTATTAACCAGTAAATCGATTGTGGAGGTCAGATAGGCAGTCGCTTCATGTAAAATACTGGTATTCAGCTGCTGGTTAGACTGGAAGCTGACCCCAACATAGTTGGGAAAAGGCTCGGCAGATGATGAAGTAGGTAATTAGTGTGTATCGAAAAAACTTGAACACTAACGGAATGTTGAACACTTTTACTGAAAGCGATTAGAAAGAAAAGTGGGGCGCGTCTTGGTGGATGGCGCTATTTGTAATTACTGACAGACAACAACTGCTCAGTCTAGAAGCATCAAATTTCGCACAAGAATTTCTTAAACAACAAAAGTGACCAGTAAGAAAAGAGTTTTGAACATTCATCCCATAAAAGAGTTGAATTAGAGATGGAAATCATTTTTGGCATTGGGATATCCCATCAGGCACATGGCTTGTTTCTAGCTTATTTTTAAGAATGATCATCAGCATCATTTCAGCCGAAAGATGTCCACAGCTGGACATAGGCCTCCCCCAAGCACCGCCACTTCGATCAGTTCTGTGCTTCTCGCGTCCAGCGGATTTCTGCGGCTTTCACAAGGTACACCTTGTGGGTAGCCTTCCAACGCGAAAAGGTTTCAAAGGTCCTGGAGTGGCGACCGCGTACTGGAAGACATATCTTCCGGTACACGGTACGGTCCAGAACCTTTCGGCGCCATCGGCCGTCTATTCTGCGAGCTATGATAATTATATTTAGTAATATTGATTCATTCCAATTGAAAACTCATGCTGTAATTCAGTTTCAAGAAGCAATTAATGAAAAGCATCTAAGCGATGAGGGCGATTAATTGAAAAACTTTGCCAAAACCACTACTCTTTCGGAATACTGAGAACTCCACATCAATGGAAACAATTTCAGATTGACAGCGCCTTTATTTCGTAGCAGTAAGGTAAATTTTCGTAGTGCAAGTGTTACGAAAGCGTTCACTGGTTTGTAGGAACTTTGTACACTACATGTTTGGAACTCGTGTGGTTTATTATTAATGTTATAGGTTTTTATTGAGAATTCGTCTAGAATTAAGGCTCCTTCAAACAGGCGCGACACGCATGACGCACAGTACGCGCCATGTCAAGGGGTTTACAGGACCTAAACACAAAACACGCAAGTTTTAGAAACAATAAAAGTATATGATCGACAACAGTAAACAAAATCAGAAAAATATATGATATTCTTCAGGATATATGCTAGGTAGATAGTGTGTTGAAAACATAATACAACTTATTTGATACGATAGAAAAAAAAAAACCATGAAGATACCTCTAAAAATTTTCTTTATACATTAAAAACCGTACTAATATACATACAGTCATTCTAATTTTTTCCAGATTATTCTACAAGAAACATACTAAAATACTAGTGTTTTAATTTTTTCATCTAAACAATAGATTTTTTGTAATTAAATAATTGCTTCATATTTTGCAATAAATTACCAGCGTAGTGTCATCGCGCTTCTTTTTTTAGGGTTCCGTAGTCAACTAGGAACCCTTATAGTTTCGCCATGTCTGTCTGTCCGTCTGTCCGTCCTCGCTTAATCTCTGTGACCGTTAGCACTAGAAAGCTGAAATTTGGTACCAATATGTATATCAATCACGCCGACAAAGTGGTAAAATAAAAATGTTTTATTAGGGTAGCCCCCCTATATGTAAAGTGGGAAGTGATTTTTTTTTAATTTCAACCCTAACGTGTGATATATTTTTGGAAAGGTATTTAAAAATGAATAGGGGTTTACTAAAATCATTTTTTGATAATGTCAATAATTTCGGAAATAATCGCTCCAAAAGTAAAAAACAATGTGTCCCCCCCCCTCTAACTTTTGAACCATAAGTTTAAAAAATATAAAAAAATTCTGCAAAGTAGAACTTTATAAGGACTTTCTAGGAAAATTATTTTGAACTTGATGGAAACAACAGTTTTTGTACAAAAAAGACAAAAAGTTGTACAAAATAATTTCTGGACTAAGTTTGTAGTATAATCGTATATGCAAGCATTTTTTTAACTTCGTTTACATATTTTATTATCCTGAACGCGCTAAAAACCGTCACGAGTCGGAGCGCCTGCCGCGGAGCGTGCAATGATGCACGCTCCGTGTTCACGCACGTACCCACTACCGGGAGCAGTTGCAGGAGCGCGGAGCGCTGCTGGAGCGCGAACATAATGGATACCCACTTTTAAACTTATAAGTGGGAACACTTATTGTGACGGACGGGAAACTACGGAACCCTACACTGAGCGTGGCCCGACACGCTCTTGGCCGCCTTTTTTTTCTATGCAGTTCAGCAGTGAAGCCCAGGCAGCTCTTGTTGACAAAGCGCTGCGTGCCGTATCACGAGTCGTGAGTTCAAAAGGTCATGTAAGCCCCTTAAACCACAATACTAAATTCAATTCAACCTATTCAAGTTACGGGCGCCAACGTTAAAATCTGTATTGTCTTAAGTACATTTCCATGTAAAATGTATTTCAATAAGTTCGCTACACACTTGTTCGGTTAAACATTTATATTTGTTTACAAAACTTTTGGGTATTCAAGAGAAATAATTGGAGTTTGATGTTATTTTCATATAATATAATCTCGGAGAATGCCATAATTTTTTTTAAACCTTAAACGGGTTTGCTCTTGACACTAGTAAATAAAGACAATACTTTCTTATTATTTGTTAGAACGCCCTATGGAACCTCAAATTGAACTTATTGGTAACGGTCTGAAAAATCAGAGGAGGGAAGGTACGGTCAGCATCAAAAGTCGATTAACAATTCAGTTTTTTAAAATCTCAGTTATTGAGTAAAATATTTGTTCGAAATTGCAGCAGAAGTATAATGCGATTTTGAACAAATATTTTGCTCAATAACTGAGATTTAAAAAACTGAAGGGTTAATATTTTGCTCAATAACCGATATTAAAAAAACTTAAGTGTTAATCGACTTTTGATGCTGACTGTACCTACTTGACGTAAGAGATGTAAGACATTCTTTTTTATAGATTTCATCATTTATTTGTATGTATATACCTACAGGGTGGTGATATAGTCACTTGCACCCGTCAAGGGGGTGATTCTACTCGTCATTCTAAGCAACTTTCGCAATTAAATTCATACATGAAGTGTAAAAAAAAAACTCTGGGATAGGAATTTGATGTCTTTTTCACGAATCGGATAAGGGTTTATGAGGATGCACGTGACGAAATCGCCACCATGTATAAAGTAGTAAATTATTAAACAACTAACTGTTATCACTGTCTAACTAAATAAATACAAAAAAACAAAAGCATACCTACTTAGGCGTCCAAGAGCGAAGTATTTTATTATTATTAAAAAAAAGCTTTTTTTACTGACGCTACCGATTTTTTCTTTACTAATTTTTAGTTGGTACGGTTACCAAAATGGTAAAACGGAACTCTTATGGTGAGACTCAGTCTATATGTCTGTCTAACACAGCAGGATATCTCAACAACTACTAATGCTATCGACTTGAAATTTGGAATAGTTATAGATGACATTTGCCCAACTATTTTGCAAATAAGAAAAGAATAAACATATATGTACATTTTTTGCAACAGGAACTGAAAGGGTGTCTGAAAAATTCGAAGTGGGGCTACTAGGGCATGTGGAATATCATATGAAAGAGCGCAGTTTGCACGTTTTCAAACAATTTTTTCAATTTTTTTTTGGCCGCATAGTTTACGATTTTTGATGAAAAATGTAAAAAAAAGTACCGTCGCCCCTAATCTCCGAAGTTTGCAAAAAGAAAAATCTGAAATTATTCTATGTGATAGAAGTTTATGTAAAGATTACAGGAAAAATAAAACGAAGTCTGTAAATAGCACACTCTATCAAAAATCATCAACAAAAGTTACATTAGTTCCACTATCGGTCAAGAGATGGCGCTGACATAAAACTGCGATATTCTACACCGCAGTGCACAGTGTTAAAATTCTCTGATAAATATAGGCCTCGCCGATGAAAAATTAAAAACATGATGGTACGGAACCCTCGGTGCGCTACTCCGATTCGCTCTTGACCGGTTTTTATCTTATAATCATGTTAGTGTGCAAATCAAACGTGTATGCGCACTTCATGTAAAACGTCTTATAATATCCACAAACAAACTAAGTAGATATCGGCTACTAAAACGGTCGTGAAAATTAATTTAGCGCCTACTTAACATAACAGGTTTATCAAACCAACATGATACTGGGAAAGACAAAAGAAGACGCAGCCGTATTTCCCAATTGTTGAGGCAATTAATTAAGTATAGTAGTGTCCATAACCTCAGGTAATTTACATTCTATCGTCACTTAATCAGATATCTACCTCAGTGGAATGTGTTCTAAGTTGATTTTTGAGTGACCATTTGTAAAAAAAGATAATAAGTTTTTGGTTGCAATGGGATTTCAACCTTGTAAAGTATGACATTCAGTTTGTTGTTCCATAACTTGAAAATTATCTCAAATTCTTATTGCAAATACCTATTTGCCACGATAATTTGGGGCCATATTATTGACATAAAATATTAGGTATAGTACAAGCTTAATAATACTAAGTAGGTACTTGTTGTTTACATGGACTGTGATGAATGTTTTTATTATTATTTTACTTTATTGAATTAAATACATATAAATTATATTTTTAAATATTAGTATAAAAACATTTAAAAATATAAAAAATATTATTATTATTTTTAGCCTATGGTGTCCCACTGCAAAGCAAAGGCTTCCCTTTCTTCTTTCCACTCTTCCCTATCTTGAGCTATACTCCATTTGAAATAATATTAAACATTTAATTAAACCATTCTTACAGCCCGTTCAACCGATTTTGACTTCTATACCGTAGGCATAAGGATGGTATTAAAAGCAAAAAGTGGTTACAATACCAACTGTTTAATGCAGCTGCCTTATGTCATGCTACCAACGCAATAGAATTCAAAATCGGTTGAACGGACTGTAAAAAAGGTTTATTTAAATGTCTAAAGGCTCCTACAAACAGGCGCGACACGCGACAGAATCGCGCGCGACACAAAGGCACCGCTCGTTGCGCGACTTGCGGTGCCTTTGTGTCGCGTTTCGTGTCGCGCCTGTTTGAAGGAGCCTTAATCTTATTTCAAATAGAGTATAGTGTGGACCAATCCTGTATAAGGGCTTCAAGCTCAATCCGCTATTTTCTCCTGGGTATTATTAGGATGAGTAAATTTGTGAGATTAAAATATAATGCAACAGCTACCCAGGAGAAAAGAATATATAAAATAATATATATAATATAGAATATAATATAAAGTCTTGAATGTTTTCAAATAAAATTATGTTAGAAACAAGCAGAGCGTATTTGTCAGTACTCTCTGCTTTTTCCTTTAATTTCAAAGGTTGTCATTAAAATATCGCTTTTAGCGATAAGACAGGCTGACACGGGGGCCTGTATACAAATTTCTACATTTATATCTGACGGAGAAGGGTATGTCTGTCTCTCGTTATCACCAGCCATATTGCACAATAGAAAAACCGTTTTCAGTTGAAAACAAATTATAATTTTACAAACAAATTAATCACACTAGCGAAGCAGACACTGTAGGTACACGAAATAATGAAAGAAAATACGTTTATTTGCGGTAAACGTGACGCAATAAAGAACATAACACAAAAAAGTGGTGGGGGAAACATGCGTCACATCTATACGCAAAACGGCTATCGCTCAGCATTATGCTGCGACCCTATGCAAGACAGAGCCCCAGCGCTAGTTTTCAGCGACAGCCGGTGCCGACGTATTGACGTCGTCCGGCAAACAATTATTAGGACGCTGTACTGGTACAGCATAAACAAAGAAAAATAATAGTATAATTGAAACTAAATGTCATAAAAGACTAAACAGGAACATAAAAAGGAAATAGATACACGACACATCTAGATACGGAACGCTAAACAATTTCTGAGTACATGTTGTCCGTTTGATGTCCGCTGATCAAGACACTGCTCCACCAAAGAAAAAAAAAGAAGCTACGTCTAAGTCTGCCAACAAACTGCTTTGCAGTTTGGCGGAGGTAAATATATTTTGTAAAAAATAATTTCTGTGAATAAACACTTTTTCAATTTGTTTCATTTACCTCGCTGTAGCCCACTTTGTACTCTTGTCGACTCCCACGAACTCAGGCTGGAATCTGTCGAGGCGCTGGCGTCCCGAACAGTCAAACGAATGACTCTGACATATCGATGGCCCCACCGAATAAACGTGTAAGAGAAAAATGACAACTTTTCAGCAAAAAATAAAAACGTTAAAATTTCAATAACGCTCATTTCATGGTAAATAGGTATAAATAATGTATGATCGAATTATAGGTAAAAAAATAAACTATAGACTTGTATTTTTACTTTTTTTAAAACATCAACGAGTTTCAGGAAATTCATGAAAAACTATTTCATTTTTTTACTCTTGTGAAATTTGCATGACTAGGTCACAGTAATATATCATTGCACGTTTATTCGTGTAATAATACACAAAGAATAAAACGTACTGTTATGTTACACTATTATTCTCCGTAAATCAAGTTCATTTTGGAACCCAGCTATAACTATTTACACGCTTGTTTACAGTACATTGTACTGCTATTATGTGATTGGAAAGATCGTATGCATTAATATTAGTGTTATTAGGATCAGTTTTCATTTATGTAATACATCTTTGTTAATGCATGGTATAATAATATAAATAATTTTGTAAAAGGATGAAATAAAATACAGATGTATAAAGAATTAAAAAAATATAATTATGTATTAATCCACGTGAACACAAAGTACTAGTATTATTGATAAAAAAAAAAAACGAATTGCAATATTAGAAACACTAATCGTCCTCCTCACTATCATTGGAGACCGAGATAGAGTTTTCCAATGGCCGTAGATTTTTATAAACACTTTGATAATGGTTTGGTTTTGCTCCTGAATCACACGGACTTATCAAGTCCTTAAATAACGGAATTGGTATAGGGGGCATTTCACGTCAAGCGGACACGGAAAAAAAGTGAGGTTCTGAAATTTGTTCACATTAGGTCCAGTTATACTTCTAGTAGATCTATAAATACGAACACAATTTTTTTTAAATATGATTTATATTAGGTCCTTACATATGAAATTAGCGTTTTGTGGTACCTACTGACTGACTACTTTGATCTGAAATATCTTCTCTTTGGAGACAGCTCGAAGGATTAGTGATGTGTACGGCGCTGGTGTCGCAAAAGAAAGCACGGTACGTTTTTGGTTTCAACGACGGACCGGACGGCCGGAGTCCAAAGTGGAAAATGAAGAATTAAAGGCTATTAAGGTAGCGGATCCATCACGAAGCACATCAGAGATAGCTGCAGGCTTCGGGGTAAGTGATAAAACTGTATTGATCCACTTGAAGCAAATCGGGAAAATAAATAATTTGAACGATGGGTACCTCATGAATTGAGTGAATCGAAGTTACAAACACGCGTCAACTGCTGTGTTACTTTGCTGAACCGACACAATAATGAAGGGATTTTAAATCGAATCATTACTTGTGATGAACAGTGGATATGGTACGATAATCAGAAGCGCTCGTCGCAATGGCTGAACCCTGGAGAACCAGTCAAATCCTGCCCTAAACGAAAATTGACTCAGAAAAAGTTACTTGTGAGTGTTTGGTGGACTAGCGCCGGTGTCGTTCACTACAGCTTTCTAAAATCTGGCCAAACGATTACGGCAGATATCTATTGTCAGCAACTGCAAACCATGAAGGAAGAACTAGCTGCTAAAAAACCGAGATTGGTCAATCGCTCTAGGCCACTGCTGCTTCACGACAACGCAAACAACCACTAAGTTAGATGAGCTACAATTCGAATATCTGCGACATCCACCTTACTCCCCGGACCTTGCTCCAACAGATTACCATTTTTTCCGGAATTTGGACAACTTCTTATAAGGAAAAAAATTCAACTCCGATGCGGCAGTCCAAACCGCCTTCAAAGAGTTCATTGATTCTCGCCCCCATGGTTTTTTTAGTGAAGGGATCAATGAACTACCTATGAGATGGCAAAAGTGCATAGATAACAACGGTATAAACTTTGATTAATTAAATATATTTTACAAGAAAAAATTGACTTTATATTCCTCCCGTACAAAACGCCAATTTTATTGTAAAGACCTAATATTTGTCTAGCTATGGGCTCCTAAAGAATCGTCTAAATCAAAATTAGAATTTTTTGAAGAATTTTTTCAGATTGAAAATAATTAAAATAAATTTTCAAACTACGCGGTTTGTATAGAAAATTTCCGGATCTTCTTAAAAAAGGCATCAAATTTGAAAAAAAAAATGTTTTAGTCTCCCAAACCGGAAGTAAACATTTTCATATATCATATTCCGCACTCCTTTCGTACGATTGCAATAGAATTTATCGCGTAAATATTTGTGTATTTACCGTTAATAGCTATAAACTTTTAACTAATATGCAAAGAATATTAATGTTTGAATCTTGAACATAATTGTTATAAAAAAATAATTATAGTAAGAGACAATGCAATACTTTAATTTTATTATCCTATCTAAATTCAAACTCCCATTTTGTGGAATATAACATTAGTAATAAAATTTGCATACATTTCTACACGAATAAACGTGTAAGAAGCCATTACCCAAATTCAAAAATAATCACAAATCTTCTCAAACGTCTGTAGGTTTTAACATGTTTATTCTTGTATATTTGGCGACTCGAAAAGCATGTATTAAAAGCATAAACTATTATTCCTGTATTTTTTTAATTAATAATTTCCCTAGAATAAAGAAATTCACTATTATAAAAGGCGTGTTTTGAGTCTAAGATTCATAAAAAAAATTAAGTAGGTGCAGGATAGGCAAAAGAAACGAAATATGAAAAAAAAAAAAATTCGTGTAAGAACTCTTGCACGTTTATTCGGTGGGGCCATCGATATATCTGTGCCCGCGACGTTCGCGTGGAACTCGGAAAACAATTAAATGTGTTTTTTTGAATCAACTCGGCCTGTCGCGGACATAGGCCTCTCCCAGGAAATACATAATAATGTTTTGGGGGATCCAACGCCAAAAATATTAAAGTGGGATCCAACGAAAATAAATCTCCCAGACTACGCCACAACACCCTGTCCTCCGCCTTCCGCATCCCTTCTACCCCAGCCACCTTCTTTAGGTCGTCCGTCCATCTAGCTGGGGGGCGTCCCACACTACGCCTTCTCGAGTCTCTTTACTAATACTTTTTCTAAAATAAGCCTAAATAGTCTACCTAAGTTACTCCTTAGAACATTAGCTATCTGTTAGTGAAAGTCCCGTCAACATTGGTCTAACCCTTTTGGTGATTAGCCGAAACAAATGGACAGAAAGAAAAAAAAATGTTTCTTGTTACAAGTACTGAAGTTTAATGTATAGACGCCTGTTTGAAGGAGCATTAAGTCAGGGATCACCAATTAATTACTTTCGGGGTCCATTTTTTCAAATAATATGGCTGTCGCGGTCCGTTTGGTAGACGAGTACTAGCGACCAAGATTTAAAAACAAATCAAAAGGAAACCTAATTGTTTTTTTATTAAGTAGGTACACATACATACAGTATGTTAACTAACAGAGGGCGTTCCCGTTAACCCGCAATAGTATAGCATCCATACATGCTAAAAAAAATATTACCATTCGAAAATAAAATGTTTTTATTTTTTTTTATATTAAAATATTCACTAAAAATCGTAAATTGATACGTTAAAGAAACACTCTGTACACGCGTACTTGAAGGACAGCAATGTCGGAATTTATTTAATTAAATAAATTAGAATTAATTAAATAAATAGAGTATCAATTTACGATTTTTAGTGAATAATTTAATATAAAAAAAAATAAAAACATTTTATTTTCGAATGGTAATATTTTTTTTAGCATGTATGGATGCTATACTATTGTGGGTTAACGGGAACGCCCTCTGTTAGTTAACATACTGTATAAACATATGCCTTTTTCTTTGTTTTTAATAAAATTATAAACAACAGCGGGATTGTCCGAAAGGGTTACCGCTGGCCCGGAATATAAAGGGCTAAGGAAGGAACACGGGTGGGTTTTAGTCAGTATGAGTCTGACACTCCCTTCCGCTTCCGCTCCACCCAGAGCGGGAGGGGTCATTTAATGATTTCCAATCAACAAAAAAAAAAATAAACGAATATTATGTAACGACCAAATATAACAAAGCAAGTAGATTATTTGCTAAGGGAGCAAACAACTACATATTTTGATGCCGAGAGTGTTTAGTAGAATCCTGAGCGCAGCGAGGGATTCAAAGTACGTCACTCGAGCTTATAATAGTGTTGCTCCCGAGGTGAACACTCTACTTTTTATCATCCTCTATGAAAAATAAGTAAGTGCAACTTATGAATAAGAATAGTTCGTTTATTTATTTACATACAATTATTTGAGTAAGACACACTCAGACAGAATGCTTTTCGCGCGTTTTTTATTTTTTAACAAATTTTTTTTTTAAGTTGGCACGCGCGTTTTACTTTGTCACACAGCTTGTTACTTGTTCATACAATGTACGTGATAATCTCTTTGGTGATTGGAACTTTTACTACTTAACAATATTCAAATTCAAATCACTTTTTGTCCCTAGGGATTAAAGAGCAATTTTAGTCCCTGTTTACGAAGAATACACTAGCTCTTTTTGAATAGATGTGATAAAAATTATATTTTTTAATTTGAACTGTCTGTCAAGTCTGAAATAAAGTACTTATTCTAGTAGTCTGAATAAGGTACTTAAAACACACACTAACTTAAAAAAATATGTATAAACCATTTTAATTTTTAGAAAATCTGTTTGCTTTTGATGATTTTCTAAAAATTAAAAGATATCGGCGGTCCGGATCCAGACTGCCGACCACCATTTATTGACTCGAGGTATAAGTCATAGTCAGTTAAACAAAAACTCCACAGTGAGTGTTTTCACAACATTTCCATTCTTTCAGTTTCGTAACTTTTTTCGGCAGTAAAAATAACACAAAGGTTTTCTCATTGAATCCATTCATTATTTTTTTGTTTTTTGTTGTAGAACTTGTCCATCTGGCATTTGCTGACGCTGCCATTAGGTCTTCACGTGTGCAGGTGACAGGACATGTGGTGCCAAATGAAACCGTGCCGTATACAGCGGGCCTAAAGGTCGGTTCACATCTAACGGAAAATTCGTCGCGTATTATCAGTCGCGTAACGCCAGAACAGACAATTATATGATAAAACAGTCAACCTTTCACTCAACCGATGATGCGTTAGTGCGTCAAGCTAATAAATATAATCGAAGTTACGCCCGACGCATTTTCCATCAGATGTGAATCGACCCTTAATCTTCCTCTAAACTATATAACTCACAGCGGCCCAGGAATCGTGCTATCTCTTTCATAATAGGAATAAAAGTACAGGATGCATGGTCTGTTTCAATATATTTACACTGATTGTCGGGAATGATCGTTTGAATGGAGAGCGTACTTGCTTGAGTTGTCTGTTTGTATGTGTAGGTAATAAAAAATCTTCTTCTTTAGTCTTCTACTACCGTCTTCTGCTCGATGTTTCTTAAGAAAGATTGTAGCAGAATTAGGATAAAGCATAGCTCTGTCAGATTCTCTATACAGTGTGTTAGGTTAAACGAGGGACATATTTTAAGGGAGTGTAGTACTCATGAAAATGAACAACTTTTAATATGGGCATGACTCAAAAATATGAAAAAAAAAACAGCTGTTCCCCACATTTTGTCCAGTTATGCGAACAGAAATGTATAGAGCGGCTGGTTTTTTTTTCTCGATTTCAATGTTGGTTTCTTAGTAAAAGTTCTTCATTTTTATGAGTACTACACTCCCTTAAAGTATGTCCCTCGTTTAACCTAACACATTGTATACTAATAATAACGACCTGGGAATCGAACCAATGCTCAGCTACCGAGCTTGCCACCACAACACCAATGGGGCAGTCATAAAAATAGAACATGCTAATCAATACACTGAACGATAATAAACTTCAACAAAATTATTCAAGTGGGCTAGCGCAGTAGCTCGCTCGTCCGAATACTCCCGCGCAGTAGTAGCGACTTAACTCAGTATCATCGCACGCGGCGAGCGTCACGTATCGGGCATTTGCTTGTATTATACAAATGGTAATACTTTATCTTTAAGGATATAAAAGGCCCGTAAAATGTGGTGGTCATTATAGTGCTGAAGGATTTTGTGTTTTATTTTGAAAGTGATAAAGTGCGATTTTAAGTGGAAGGGGATTGTAATGGTGGGTTCATAAAGTATGTTTTGTTTTCTTTATGTTAATGTGATTTATTTTTCAGTAATTTTCATATTTTTTTCCGCTGAGTCATTGATAAATATAAATAACTGACACCATACAGTTACATTGCACATAAAAAACCTTATTTTTCCTATGTCATATTAATACGCAGTTGTTTTTATGATATTGTTATGTTTTTCTTTTTACCCGACTCTGAAGGTGCATAATATATTATTTTATTCCCAGATACAATGCCATAACAGTATCTGTATAATATCTTATGTTCATAAATAATAGTTTTTAGTAAAACGCATCAATCATTCATAAAATAACTAACTGATATTAAAAACGGAGTAAAAACATTATTTACGAAAATGTTTGGCTGCCACTCACAGATAACCTTAATTGTATTAAAAATTAAATATTAACAACTAATCCATCAGAAAAGAGTTACTGATTTGACTGAAAAATCTAACCGATCATTTTAATATGCATAGTGAAACAATGATCTTGCTAAATACGTAACGAATTTAAGAGGGATGCGGCAAACAAGAAAAAATCTTGCGAAATTTATTTTATTTATTTTCTTCCGTTTTTTTTTAATTTGCTGGCTAGTTTCAGCTCAGCACCCGAATTGCAAATCACACTTTCTACTACAAACCGAATGATTTTAAAAGAAATTCCTAATCCATCATCATCATCATCCATTATAAAGGCTAAAGTTTGTATGTATCTTTGTTACTTCTTCAAACAAAAACTGCTGAACGGATTTGGATGAAATTTGGCATGCAGATATTTTATAACCGGATTTAACACATAACAACTTTTTATCCCGATTTTCCCACGGGATCGAAACTTATACGGGCGAAACCGCGGAGCGCTGCTTGTTGCTTCATAAATGTTTTTCACAACGTAAAAACGCAATGATGTATTGTAAAGGCGGATACAGACATTGCGAGGCATGCGCAGCGCACGGCGCTCATCGCATAATTCACAATGTGTAGACGTGGTGAACATGCCTCGCAATGTCTGTATCCGCCTTAAGTGATTCGAAATTAGCCTGCTAGTGTTATGGTAATTAAAAAGTAAGACGTATCCGCAAAAACATGAATTAACATAATATCACACCTGTATTCACCTAAGTGTTAGCACAGGTGCACCTGTAGTACACCCAGATTTAGCCAATTATGTTTAAGTCACAGAATTATATTAATTAAAAAACCGGTCAACTGCGAGTTGGACTCGCGCACCGAGGGTTCCGCATATATTTGTAGGTATATAATTTCTAAAAAAAATATTTCTTAAAGTACCTACAATGTAGTATTGTAGGTACTTTAATTTAAGAAATTAATTTTCTTATCACCAATGACAGCGGTCTGGTTTCCCAAAGAAATAGCATTTTTTTTTAAATAGCACAATGACACTACCTTAATTTCTTCCACGTTTTAATATTTCAATTTAACCATCTAAACACACCTTTACATTCAAGTGTACAAAGATAAGAGCAGCGCAAATACAGTTGATACTATAAAAGGATCATAATCAAACAGTGATTTTCTTCCAGATGGCTTATAAAGACAGTGCAAGTAAGAGGATAAGCAGAAACAGTGGTGAATCAGTGACAATGGTGTACACAATCAGTCAACAACTTGATAATAATGTGGAGAAAAGTGAAAAAAAATGTTGTGTGTGGAAAGAGATTCTTCTAGCTGTGTTGGGTATGTGATTTTCTTTTCTTTATTATAGTACCTACATTATTCACCTAGGGGAGAAAGTGACCGATACTAACGAGGGTGTAATTTGAGGTTCGAGGCTTAGCCGAGGGCCTTAATACACACGAGTTGGGAATCGCACTTTCTTCTGAGTGATACATAGTGTTTTATACTTACGAGGAAAATAAAAACTCAATGTAATACTTTTGCCAGAGGAGATTAATATTGGTTTGACAAATCACCAAAAGTATGTGGCCAGTAATATTTAGCGCTTGGAGATAAAACCTTTTTGTCTTTTGGCATTATTGGCATATTTAATTAGGTTAGGTAAAGAATTGCCTCAAACAACCTAACCTTGACCTAAATTAGAGTCAAGAGCAAACCCATTTCAAATAAAAAAAAAAACAGCACGTTACTAATGGATTTTCAAACACTTTTTCGGCCCGCAAATTTGTACAAGAGTAATAAAGTACTATCCGAGCAGTTATAGATCTATTCTATTTTTCTCTATGGCAATGGTGCCGATGTCGACAATTTTGTCAATTTTAGATGTGATATGAGAAAACGTGGAGGAGAAATAAAACAGTGGCACTCCGGGAGTGTCGACAGAAGTGAAAACAAAACACAAACAGAATACTTTGCCATCACTCACTGACATATCGGATATACATTGAAACCGAGTACATCTCGAGGACAGCTGAACACATCCAAAGCGGTTCTTTTTTAATCATCTTATAAAACGCGGGGTCGCTTACGGTAACAGTGGCGCGAGTTCAATGGTTTTTTCCCATCTCAAAAAATGCGCAAAGCGCCTAAAAAAGTTTTCACTATAAAAAAAAAACTAAAACAAAAACTATAATTCTACATCCAATCCATAGCAAATAGTTGAATTTAATGTGAAAGAGCAGGTATAGTATAAAAGTGTTTTTTAATCAGGGCGAGCGAAGCGAGCCCTGCTATATCCCACAACTTGAGCATTTTGTGGTACACTTTACGGAAAAACTATTACGCCTATTGATTTGTGCTTTAACATAATAATTTCTATTTATATGTAGATGTGTTATCAGTAAAAAAATAATAATTTAAATTATATAAAAATATAAACAAAAACTGCCTTAAAGATTATTACCACGCAGAAAAACGACGCGAGCCCTCACAAAGCTCTGCTTTTATCTAGTATACCTAGTATAATCAGCCTGTAATGTTCCCACTCCTGGGGCACTGGTCTCCTCTCCGTGTCAGGGATTGGGCCATCATAGTCTGCCACGCGGCCCCAATAAAAAATAGAATAGAATAGAATAGAATACTCTTTATAGACTCTTTCTTTTTTTTTTTCTTTTTTTTTTTTTTTTCATTTATTTTCTCTTTTTTCTCTCTTTTCTCTTTCTTTTTTTTCTCTCTTTTCTCTTTATTTTCTTTTTTTTCTTTTTTTTTTATAGATTGATCCACGCGGGCCTAGTGCGGTGTGGTTTCGCAGACCTATATTTAAGTATTTCGTAAGACATGCGTGTTTATGATTGTTTATAATATTTATAATCACTTGTTACCCAGCAAATTAGGTTGTGGAAGTCAGATAGGCAGTCGCTTCATGTTAAATACTGCATCCGGTTAGACGGGTAGCTAACTCTAACACAGTTGGGAAATGGCTAGGCAAATGTTGACTTCGTTAGTCATAAGTAATCATGGGGTTTCTTGTCTATTCTTCATAGGAATGCACGCCTTGGAAAAGGGTAGCTTCAACTTTTTGACGAACTAAGTGGAATTTCTTTATAATTCAAAATTGTTTGATTAAATACATCAATAAATATTATTTAGCTTTTTTTTTCATTATTTTCTGGCTATTTAACAACCATCAGTTAGGTTGGTTATAACTTTATGAGGTAGCACACACACACATTATAATACACAAATCACACATTCATAATTCTATATTATTAGAAATTATTTAAGTGTAAGCTGCCCCTTAAATAGAAAGAAAGGAAATAATTATATTTGCGGTAAACATAACGCAGATAAAGAACACAAACACAAAAAAAATTGCAAGTTGGGGGAAAATATGCGTCACGTCCACAAAAGACGGCCATCGCTCAGCATAATGCTAACAGCCTTTGCGAGATAGAGTCCCAGCGCTGGTTTTCAACGACAGTCTACGTTGACGTGATGATGACAACCGGTGCAGTATACGGCAAGATAAAAAACACAACAATCAAAATTATCATCAAATTATCAAAAAGATTTTTTTTTTCTTTAATAAAACGTTGCCTCACTCTAGGAATTACTTCTGTATCGTGGGTGCGTTTACAAACATTTAAATTCACATACACAAACCAGACCCGGAACAACTAGGTACTTGTAGGCAATACAAATATTTTTTCGGTGCGGGAATCGAACCCGCGACACGCAGTGCAGCAGCCGATCGCTCAGCCACTGCGCCAACTGTGTCGTCAATATATTATATATAAATTACCTAGTGAATAGCCAGTATACATACACGAGTGAATACCGTAAAGAACCATGGACATGAATTAGACAAGGCAACGTCAATGAAGTATATCTATTGTTATTGACAACAAAACCATTGATCACGATCAATTGATTCGCGCACTTACTTTTGACATGACTTGTGAAAAAGTACAAAATGTAGGTACGCAATATTGTTTTCCCGTCCTTGATGAGACGCGGCGGCGTCTTTGAATCAGTTTGATTTTCCCGTCACTAAATAGCGCTTGTGACGTCATAGTAGGTGGTCAAAAAATGGCACGCTTTGTTTTCATACAGATCGTGAGACTTGCGTTATCTAGGTCTGTCTTTATCTGTGGCTCTGATCCTAATATGTGTGGATAGACCCTAATTTTAACAAATAAATACTAACAGCTGTCGTGGGTACAGACGCCTGCACATCGAGCTACCCGAAACTGTCAAACTTTTCCAATCAACTTGGAAACTTATGGTTTAGCGATAAAGTTGAAAATCAGTTAAAGAAATTTGACAGATTGTAGTATGTTGATGTGCTGGCGTCTGTACATCAGGATCTCCCCAGGTTAAAATGATTACCATCATTATACAGTAGGTAATAAAGGTTTGGAGGTCGGATTATGTCAGTGGCTAATACATACAGGGTGAAATTGAAAACATGCGACAAATCGAAATTGGAGATTGTACAGTGCGTGCCACGTAAGAAGAGACTTGACCCCGCCTCCCCCGCCTCTTTCCGCCGCCCCTATGACGTCCGGTCCCGTCCCGCACTCAGACCTCATACCGCTAAAGATACCTAAAATCGTGTTCTGCGCATGTCAGACCACGTGGTGTGTCAAGTCTCTTCTTACGTGGCACGCACTGTACTCATTATTATGAACAACTTTTACTAAGGGACCAAACCTGAAATCGCGAAAACAAAATCACCTGTTCCCTACATTTATGTAACATAACTCGTCAAAATGTAGGGCACTGCTGATTTTTTTCGCGATTGCATCTTGACCAAAGCGACAAACCGAAATGGGAGAACCGAGATGGGGGAGGACTATACTGCACCAATTACTTGCTTATAAAACTATTTTAAATAAGATACTAAACAATACAGACAAAGTGTGATAGAAATCCATACTAATATTATACCTAAATGCGAAAGTGTGTCTGTCTATCTGTTAACTTTTCACGCTTAAACTGCTGAACCGATTTAGATGAAATTTGGTACAGAGATAGTATGAGTCCCGGGAAAGGAGATAGGGTACATTTTATCCCGATATTCCCTGGGGACCGAAACTTATGCGGGTGAAACCGCGGGGCACAGCTGTTATGTTAATCCAGCGTGTTAGCTACCTTCATACAAAATTTTATCAAAATTGGTCCAGCCGTTTGAGCGTGAAGAAGTAACATACATATAAACACACATACACTCTAAACACTCACAAACTTTTGCCTTTATAATATTAGTGTGATTTGAACTGCAAACGCTTTTTCTATTGTGCAATAACCAACACTATTCATAGTACGTCCAAAATAATTAAAATATGGCTGATGATGACGTGCAGACACCAGCAAATCAAGCTACTACAATCTGTCAAATTCCTTTGATAGATTTTCAACTTTATCGCTAAAGTATAAGGTTCAAAGATGGGTCAATCTCCAAAACGGGCGTGTTCGTGTGATCGCTCTGGTGCTTTTCAGATATTGATATTTAATGGTAATTGTAATGTAGGTAGATCATTAAATAATGTAAGTTAGGTAGGTTAGGTACCGGCCGCTGCCGGCATGCAGTCCGAAATATACGAGCTAACCGGGTGCCTGCTTTTTATTGTCGTTCCTCCGTACAAACATCACAGTGGCGACGAGGATTAAAGATTTATGTGCGCGTGCGTAATTAGACAAAAGAATAAACTGCAACTAAAATCAAGATGTCAATCGGGAAGTTGAGTGAATTTGACGTGAAAACGGGACAGTGGTCATCCTACGTGGATAGGTTGGACATGTACTTCCTGGTGAATAAAGTGGCAGAGGAAATAAAGTTACCTACTTTGATTTCTACAATCGGTGATGAGGCGTACGAGTTACTCGTAAATTTATCGAGTCCAAAGAAACCGGCGGAGTTAAGGTACGATGAAGCTATTAGTATAATGCGTCAGCATCTTCAACCGACGCCATCTTCATTAGCGGAAAGATACCGTTTCCGGCAAAAAAGACAAGGAGCGGATGAAAACGTGGCGACTTACGTCACGGAATTAAAAAGGTTAGCTCGACACTGTAAATTTGCAGAAAATTTAAGCGAAAGCTTGCGGGATCAATTCATATGCGGACTCAAGAGTGACGTTATCAGGCAACGACTGTTTGCGGAAGATGACTCGATAACATTTCTACAAGCTGTGAAACTAGCGAACGCAATGGAGGCGGCAGAGAGAGACGCAGCGGTGGTGGATGGAGCGCCCACGTCAAGTCCTAACACGGAAGCGGTGCATTTGGTCACATCGAATAAGGGAGGCAGCAGCGGGGCGAGTCGCAGCAGGAGCGGTGGCATCACGCGGCCGCACGGGCGCCGCGCGCCGGGAGGCGCGGGCGGCGGCGGAGGCGCGGGCGGCGGAGGCGCGAGCGGCGGCGGCGGCGGCAGGCTAGCCGCGAGCCACGGGGCGCGCGCGACCAACGCGGCTCATGCATCAGGACGCAGCAACTGCACAGCTTGCGGAGCCACTAACCATAGTGTGGCAAGCTGTCGCTACAGGGAGTTCGTGTGCAGCAAATGCCAGCATACGGGGCATTTACGTCGGGTGTGTCCGGGGAATGCTGAGCAATCGTCGCGGGGAACTTCAGATCGTCGCGGTCGGCGGAATGGAAATATATATTCCGCGGAGATCGCAAGCGAGTCCGACGTGGAGGACATCGAAGAGAGTTTAAACCTGATTGGACTCAATAATTATAAGCCAGTAAGTTTGCCTATTTTTGTAGATGATACCGTGTTAAATATGGAAGTAGATACAGGAACGGCGATTTCATGTATAAATGATTGTACCTACCAACATTATTTTCCACATTTAGGTCTCAAGAAGGACGATACAATTTTAAAATTTTATGATGGTACTAAAATAAAACCATTAGGAATAATACGCCCACGTGTTCGATTCCAGGGGCAGGAAAAACAGCTAGAATTGTTTGTAATCAAAAACGGTACTACATCCTTGATAGGTAGGCAATGGTTAGCGGAGCTACAAATAAAAATACCTACGCTTACTTGTAAAAGTTTAGGTAACATAAATTGTGTGCAGATTAATGAAGGAATTGTAAATATTCTCGACAGATATAAGGAGTTATTCAGCGGCGGACTGGGTCGGTACAGAGGCGGTAAGGCCACGCTGCGAGTGCGGCCGGGAGCGACACCGGTGTTCCAGCGCGCGCGGCCCGTACCGTACGCACTGCGCGAGCGCATCGACGCTGAGCTCGACGCCATGCTGCGCGACGGCGTCATCGAGCCCGTCGACTGCTCCGACTGGGCCTCACCTTTGGTGCCGGTGACTAAAGCAGACGGTACGTTACGAATCTGTGCGGACTATAAAGCGACTCTGAATCCCGCCTTGCTGATCGATCGATACCCCCTTCCTAAGATTGAAGATGTGCTCGTAGGCCTAAACGGAACACAGTTTTTTAGTAAAATTGACCTTTCCCGTGCGTACAACCAAGTAGAACTTGATGATTCAAAAAGATACACAGTTATTAATACACATCGAGGTTTATTTCAGTATAATAGGCTAGTGTACGGGTTGTCATCAAGTGTTGGTATTTTCCAACGTATAATGACGAATTTGTTAGGTAATATACCGAATGTGCAAGTGTTTCTCGATGACGTCATAATTGGCGGGAAAAATAAAAGCGAGCATTTATATGCACTAGAACAGGTCTTACACCGACTGTCTGAGAGTGGCCTAAAGCTAAAACAAGAAAAGTGTGTTTTCTTGGTTGATGAAGTGACTTATTTAGGCTATGTTGTTTCAAAAGAAGGGATCAAAGCGGACAAATCAAAAGTAAAAGCAATAAGTCAACTAGAAGCCCCAACTAATGTTAGCGAATTACGTTCCTTTATAGGTATGGTAAATTTTTTTGCTAAGTTTATTAAGAACTTCAGTTCCATGTTAGTACCATTAAACAGGTTATTACGAAAAGGCGTAAACTGGAACTGGGATGAACAGTGCGAGCGTGTGTTTACGCAGATAAAGCAAGCATTAATGGGTACCGAGGTGTTAGCACACTACGACCCTAACAAGCCTCTGATCGTGACGTGTGACGCGAGCCCGCGGGGCGTGGGGGGCGTGCTGGCGCAGCCGGGGACGACGGGCGAGCGTCCAATAGCGTATGCGTCACGTTCGCTCACCGTCGCGGAGAAGAACTACTCACAAATACATCGCGAAGCACTGGCGATTATATTCAGTATACGGAAATTTCATCAGTATATATATGGAAGGAAGTTTATTTTACGCACTGATCACAAACCGTTAGTATCAATGTTAGGGCCGCAAACGGGGATACCTACAATGACGGCTAGTAGGATGCAACGGTGGGCAGTGATATTATCGGCTTACAATTACGACATAGAATATATTCGCACGAATGAAAATTGCGCTGACGGTTTGTCACGGCTACCGGAAAATAATTGCGTTAAAAATGCGAAGGAGGAATCAATTCCAGAACAAACATACCTGCACTACGCACAAGATGGATTGTTGCTTGATTATACCGAATTAAAAAAACAAACGGAGAGGGATCCGTTATTAAGTAGAATTTCAAACTATCTTCGTGACGGTTGGCCAGATAAGTGTGAAATCGTGAACTTACAACCGTACTTCAATAGAAAAGCAGAACTGTATGAGGAGCTAGGTTGTGTCATGTGGGGTCACCGGATCGTGATACCGGAAAAATGTCGGGATAAGATTTTAAAAATCATCCATGAGCCGCACATGGGTATCGTAAAGTCAAAGGCGTTGGCACGCAGCTATGTATGGTGGGCGGGCATCGACGAGGCGGTGGAGCGCGAGTGCCGCGCGTGCACTGTCTGTGCCGCGCACGCGGACGACCCCCCGCGCGCTGTGCCCCGCCCCTGGCCCTGGCCGGCCAGGCCGTGGTCCCGGCTGCATCTGGACTTTATGGGGCCCATATGCGGGATAACTTATTTAGTAGTAGTAGACTCAACATCCAAATGGCTGGAAGTATTTCAGGTTCCCAGCACAGCAGCGAATCATACGATGGTCAGGTTGCGTGAGCTGTGGAGTAGGTGGGGTGTTCCTAGGCAGATAGTCACAGATAATGGGCCGCCGTTCACTAGCAGTGAATTTGCACAATTCGTGCGAAGTGACGGTATCCAACATATATTTACAGCTCCCTATCATCCATCGTCTAATGGAGCCGCGGAAAATGCAGTAAAGACTTTAAAAAGAGTTATTAAAAAAGCTTATTTAGATAAAAAAAGTATAGCACAGGCTCTGAACACCTTTTTGTTATATTACAGGAATACGGAACACTGCACTACGGGAATAAGCCCGTCAGTCGCACTGATAGGGCGACGGTTGCGTACCAAGTTAGACGTTTTAAAACCCGATGTGGAAGCTAGAGTACAAAAAGCGCAGCGAGGGCAAGTTGAAAGTGCGGGTGGGACAGAAAGGGGGGTGAAAGTAGGAGACGACATTTGGTATCGACAATATCTAAAGGGGGAGAAATGGCTGCCCGGGACTATAGTTGACGCGACTGGGCCAAGCAACTATAGGGTACTAGACAGTAACGGTAAACAGGTGCATAGACACATCGATCAGCTAAGGCGTAGGACTAGGAGTTCTCTAATAGCTCCCACAGATTTGTCACGATCACCGGAAGCTTCAGCTCCAAGAGTAGCACCTATGTCGCCCCTCGAAGACGGGTCGGAGCGGCCGGAGGCCTCGGTGGCGTCGTCGTCGCCTGCGCGGGAGCCTGTGTCGTCGTCACCGCTTCAGATAAACGATCAGATCGACCGAGATAAAGAGGTGGAAGAGTTCTCAACACCGCCGTCTGTACCGCCCCAGTCTCGTCCCATTAGGAGATGTAGGTTAAATAAGGATGTTAATTATAAGATTTAATTAAAGATTCGTTAAGCAGGTTTCCATTGTTATGTATAATATCAATTAGCTTGGTATACATTGTTAAGTAATAGTTAAGATTTAGTTAAGAATTTAGTTAAGTATGTACCTAGTTGTAAAAGGTTATTTTGCTATCATTGAGTAATGATGTACCTGTATGTAAGTTAGTTCATAAGATTTTGTAATAACGATAATCAACTTATTGTTAATTAAGGGTGGAGGGATGTAATGTAGGTAGATCATTAAATAATGTAAGTTAGGTAGGTTAGGTACCGGCCGCTGCCGGCATGCAGTCCGAAATATACGAGCTAACCGGGTGCCTGCTTTTTATTGTCGTTCCTCCGTACAAACATCACAGTAATTATGTATCTCATTGAAGAAATGATATTCAAATAGTTTGAATATCATTATTTTTAATGAGATACATAATTAGCATTAAATATCAATATCTGGATGGGACCAGAGCGATCACACGAGTGCGCCCGTTTTGGAGATTGACCCGTTTGGGGAAAAGTGACAGTTTTGGGTAGCTTGGTGTGCTGGCGTCTGTACATTATATGTATTTGTCTCAAACAAACCAAACAAATGAATGAATTTAGTTTCTGAAAATGAGGGTTTTCTGAAATGGCGTTCGCTAGGTGGCAGCACTGACACGTCAGGTCAAAAAGCCTATATTTTCTTTAGTCATGACTGAATGATGAACGAATGAATGAATCGAATGATGAACGTCATCATATATTTTATATTGGAAGACCTCTTGTCACAGCGGTGTCGTAAATTTTCACGAAAACCCTCATTGGAATCTAGTTTATAGGTATTTATTTTTGGGTGCTAATGATGTTAATATAAATAAATCGACGGGGTTCTGCTCCTAAATTTCATGATGAGAGATGCTTATAAACATGATACAGTTCTGTTAAGACAGATTGCTTTTCTATTTTTGATATTTATGCGGATATTAGTCTTGAGCAATGAAGTCATACCGTGTTTTCAGTTGCTGCTGCGGTCATGCGTAAGATATTTTTAACCCAATATACTTACCAAAGAAAAAAACATTGAAAACAAACAGAATACTTTGCCATCACTCACTGACATATCGGATATACATTAAAACCGAGTACATCCCGACGACAGCCGAACACATCCGAAGCGGGTATTTTTTTAATCGTCTTATAAGCAAAACATGCGCGGTGTCGCTTACGGTAATAGGAGATCGATAGTTTTTCTCATCTCAAAAAATGCCCAACGCGCCTAAAGGTTTTAAAATATTTTTCACCGCTTTTCAATGGCTGGATATAATGCTATGATTGAACATTAAAAGCCTCCTTATTCCGTAGTTATATGAATACTTACTAGGTAAGAATATTCTTAGTTTCTTACTAATTACATTTTTCTTGTGAATAAATGGCTATACCTACATCACTTCGAAATTCATACAGTGATGGCCCGGGTATATGCCGTAAAAATCTCACCGTCTCGTAAAAATTTAAGTGAACACTGAAGTAAACTGCCATCCCACTTGATGCGAGTGGTTGACAGCTCACTTGATCCACTTCATCAGGCGTGGATTCCCGTTCATATACGTTCAGATCAAACGAGCGAATGCACATGCACAATAAAAACAAAAGAACAAAGCGGATCAAACCGGAATGAGAAAGTTTATAGTGGATAAGAAAGAGATTAAAACAGAAGACGAACAAGCAGGGGTCGAGGAGGGGGGGGTTTGGGTTCAGAGTATCAGACAGGAATAACTCATAATATTTTTTGAAGTGAAAACTTCTAGACAAGCTCTTAGGCGCGTTGAGCATTTTTTGAGGTGGAAAAACCCATTGAACTCGCACCACTTTTACGGTAAGCGATCGCACGTGTTTTGTTTATAAGACGATTAAAAAAATACCCGCTTTCGATGTGTTCGGCTGTCTTCGGGACGTAGGTACTCGGTTTTAAGGGCCTTACTTTATAAAGCCTATTTCTCATTAACGGTTTTATTAGAAGATCTGTAAAAAATATAATGTTTGCTATAGATTCATGTACAGCATTTCTGAAAATCGGAAGACCATTTTCTGGATTAACACATAGGATAATTTTTATCCCGATATTCCCACGAGATTGAAACTTACGCAGGTGAAACCGCGGGGCTCTGGTAGTAGCCTATAATTGCTCATTGCCATATTAAGTAAGTAGGTACTTGTAGATACTAATTTCAATTAATATTTGTCATAAATCGCACGCGTACTGCTTACAAAACCATCACACCGTCCCGCGTCTGGCGTCCGTCACTGCGGAGCATTCGAGACTGTTTGTTTACCGAGTGTAAACCGAGACGCGTAGGCAGATAGAATACTGTATAGATAATTATACCGTATTACTAGGTCACCACTGCTCCCCGAACGTAATAATAACGATTTATTCCGGTCTGATCCTCTGAACCCCTCTCCTGGACCACCTGCTATAATCTAATGTTTTAACGAACTAGCAGGGGTTCGAGAAGGGGGGTTCAGTAGATCAGACCGGAATAAATCATTAATAATTTCTATTGTGTCTCGTACCACTGAACGTTCCTTCAGCCGAGTAATCGTATACGGTGGTTACTGAAGATATTGTGGCATGTGTCGTAGAACAATGATGATATCAGGCCGCAGTTCGTGAGAATACCATACCTAAGCATACAACGAAATTATGGAACACTAGCAGCGCCCCGCGGTTTCGTTTCGGGTGGGAATATCGGGATAAAAACTATCCTATAATGTCCTTTCCCGGGACACAAACTATCTCTATACCAAATTTCATCTAAATCTGTTCAACGGTTTACGCGTGATTGAGTAACAAACATCCGAAAATCTTCATAAACTTTCACATTTATAATATTAGTAGGATGTTGATTACAGGTAAATGTTCTGACCAAACTCAAACTCAAAGCATTTATTTCAATCAAACCTTTTATAGGCACTTTTGAATTATCAAGGAGTCGGTCAACTCGGTCAGTCCGAAAATATGAAGAACGGGCAAGAAACTACTTCTGAACACTTTTTAAAATTATATTCATCATCATCATCATCGCCATTTCAGCCGAAAGACGTCCACTGCTGGACATAGCTCTAGGCCTCCCCCAAGCACCTCCACTTCGACCGGTTCTGTGCCTCTCCCATCCAACGGGTTCCTGCGGCCTTCACAAGGTCGTCGGACCACCTTGTGGGAGGCCTTCGAACGCTACGTTTTCCGGTACGCGGAAAAATAATTATATTGTTACAAAAATATTAGTTACATCATTAATGTTAAATTTATAATTACATGGGAGAACGATTTAAAAAAGTAATACACGTTAAAAGCGTCCAGAGTACAGCAAATAGAAACAAAAAACAATCCAAAAAATAAAATTATTGAAATAAGCCGTGGCAGCGGCTTCGTCCCTACTCTTAGCGATTTAAAATTACCTAACAAAAAGTCCCAACTCTACACGAAAAGATAAAAATGTACAATCAGAATGAAACACATTTAGACTGGCGCGCGAAGAAAAATGATTGGTCTAAGAGATGACCTCGACTCCTTGTATTCAAAAGCGTTAGTAAATGGTATTGAAATAGGTAAATGCGTATTTGATCCCATTCAAATACAAATTTGCACCCTTACATGGTTAGTTTAGGTATAAAAATTCGATAACAAATTCCTCTTTCGCTTCGACCCTATTTTTTATGAAGTCTCATAATTGCCATTAGACCCTTATTTCTCACTGACACTAGGCGCCCCCTAAAATGAATGCCATAATGATGGAATTTCAACACTCGGCTCAGCGACTAAAGTTAAAAATCCAGACACAGTGTAATTGCTGTCAACTAATTATTTACGCTTGTCTGACGCTAAGAACATAATTGCCTAGATAATTTATATGATTCATAAATATTTAAACAGTATCATCATGGAGTCTGAACATCTGAATCACTTTGTTTTTCTAAAGATTTCATTGTTTGTGTGCGGGAAGGCACGTATTTTCATATATACGGAACTATAATATAATTAAGTCTATTGCAAACTCCATAGTTACAACGTAAGCGTCTACTGATACATTACGGGGAGAAAACTATTATGATTGTCATTCCGGGGTAATTGCGTAACACAACATCAATGCCTTTCATTTTAACAGTTATACAACTTTCATTACTTTATTTACGTTGTTGAGTAGACGAATTTTTCAATCATTATGAAGCAATGGATTTACACAGTTGGGGGATGTAGTTTCGTTGTCATTAAGCAGTCAGAAAACCATTTCTACGTACGTTTTATTCATTTAGACGTTTATCCCTTTAGACGTTTTTTTAGTTTATCCGTTTATCCCTTTAGACATTTTATCCCTTTAGATTATCCGTTTTATTCCTTCATCTGTAAAGTTTACTTCAAACCTCACTCAAGTGACCGAACACAATTCAAAAAACGAACTCTTTTGTTTTAAAAGTAAACCATTGCGGATTCGCTCCTCGACTCTGGTTGAATTCCGAACAGATGATGCTTAACACCATTGGCATAGAGAGAGATATCGACCACTGAACTAAGTATATCAATGTCAAAAACATGTCAAAAATTGAAACTAAGACAGACTGTGAACTTTCTTAAACCAGCTCTAAAAAGATTTTATCGAACTGCAAAATCGTACAATTAGAGGACATTAGACCGTAGAAACTAACTCGATTAGAAGTAGGTAGGAACTCTCGGCGATCATTTAAGTAATTGCTCCTGGGGATAGTTAACGACTTTATTGTTGGTTAAGTAGAAACTCAAATATAAGTCTTTTAACTTAACTGAAAGTTGTCTTTGAAGAGGAACGTGCCACCTGTACAAATATTATAATTATGATTTCTACTACTAATTATGAATTCTATAAAACTCATTTTACAATCTTGTAATCAACATCTTTGGATTTGTTCTCCTATAACCGGTTGAATTCCGTAATTACAGAAACACTTAAAAAGCCATTAATAGCAATAATTTATTTAATCAAAAATTTCGATAATCCAAATGTACACGACGACTATAAAAACCATAGATATATCTGTATGTATATTAGTTATTTTTTTATTAATTATAATTAACCTACTTTGCTACTTTGAATAAAAGAGCCATTTTGCAAATCCGTCTATATGTATATGACGGAGTTATGTCCGAACATATAGTATAAAAAAATATATAAACATTTAAATTCAGAACGTTCTGCTTTTTTGAAGTCGTTTAAAAAATTAAATAAAGGTAAAAATTTAAGTAGGACCCACGTAAAAAGTACTTGTTTAAAAAAAATGTAGTGTAAATATTGTAACTATGGTGGTTCGTGTGCGTGTATGCCTCGCAATTGGCCTTCTTTTTACACGTTCTCTTCAATGTTCGTATAATACTTTTGCCTTGATGTCACTCCATATTACAAAAGGTTTTTATTACCGCTCTATATTTTTACTAGTTGCTATTCAAATGACTGAAAATGGACGTACCCACAAACGCGGTGAATAGGGATGCAGGGCAAATCGGGACGAAACTTTTAAAATGGATTTTAACGTTGAAATAATATAGTTTGTTACCAACAAAAATTCAAACTCAAACTCAAACTCAAAACATTTATTTCAATTAAACCTTGTACAGGCACTTTTGAATTGTCAAACTTTAAATAGTGTGTCAGTTAGTCAGAAAGTTGTAGCTAGTTGCCCATTCCAAAACGTAGATCTCTATGGAGAAGAACGGGCAAGAAACTCCATGGACACTTTCTTCTTCATCTTTTAAATTAAGATATTACAAATCCTGGGTACATTATTATTGTTGCTTCTATATGTGAGAACAATGTAAATTATAAAACAGTCAACACGTTAGAGTCCATTTTGGCAACAAACTCAATTAACTTATAACATCAACTAACAAACAATGTAAAAATCCCATTTAAAGTTTCGTCCCGATTCACCAAGTTTGACAGTATTTGCAAATTGCCAACCCTAATCCCAATTGTGTCGATACGATTGGTCAGAATTGAGTATCAAACGTCTCGTCGGGACAATGACCAAGGTCATACCAGAATATTCAAGCACGATGCATATACAGAGTGGAGATTAGTTTATCACGTTAAATAGTACCCACAGCGGATAACAAGTTGATTTGTTATCATCTGTTAAAATAATAAATAAAATACTTTTACTAAAAATAGAAAACTGAATTTTTCAGACAAAATAAATAGCGTAAAATTGGCATGAAATAATAAAAGCTCCTTCAAACAGGCGCGACACGACACGTGACACAAAGGCACCGCAAGTCGCGCAACGGAGCGGTGCCTTTGTGTCGCGCGCGATCATATCGCGTGTTGCGCCTGTTTGTAGGAGCCTTAACCCTTGATAATAGGCACTAGACACACGCGGGCGCGGGGCGATGGCATCAACAATTCAACACAAACTTTATGGTACAGACGCCAGCACATCAAGCTACTACAATCTGTCAAATTTCTTCAATAGATTTTCAACTTTATCACGAAAACATAAGGTTCAAAGTTGATTGGGAAAATTTGACAGTTGTGCTGTCTGTACAACATAAATAATGCAATAAATGTTGTTGAACTGTACAAAATGAAAGCCGTTCTTAATATTAGTGTATTACGCAATTACCCCGCAGAATATTGAAGTGCGATTCAGATATAAGGGGTGCAAACTCAGTTGGATTATTCGATAAAGAAAAAAGTTAAAGTTTTCCTAATGAGTTCCCCTATTATAACATTTTAGTCCTAATTAGTCGTTATTTCATTGGTTGGAGAAAGGCTTAAGAAGTTTTTATTTATCAGATACACGTTAAGTAAGATTAATTTAATTCTAATTCTCTAATTGTGGGATAGATAGATATATCATAACGTTCGTTTAGAATCTCCTATCAATTTTACCTGAATCAATATACATTGATACAGGCACTTTTAAATTGTCTAGGTGTCGGTCAGTCAGATAGATGAAGCTAGTTGCTAATTCCAAAGCGTAGTAGGTACCTATGGAGAAGAACGGATCAAACTCGGCAAAGTTTCCCTAACCTAGATCGACAACCATCTTTAATAAAGGGTGTCTCGATAAGAGTGCACTTTTTCATTTTCTAAAAAGCATGTATATTATGAGAGAGTTGTGATATTTTTATTAGATTGTAAAGAAGACATGTTCCGATAAAGTATGGAATAAAATATCCAGAAAATGGCCCCCATGGCTCTGATGACAGGCCATTACTCTTTTCATGAAATTTTCCATGACTTTTACACAGAGATGTGGCTGTATCTCACCGATGACGCGTTGGATCTCTGATTTGAGCTCAGGAATTGTTTCTGGTTATTTCGCATAAACCCGATATTTCACAAAACCCCAGAGAAAAAAATCGCAAGGCGTTAAATCGCACGATCTGGTTGACACATTAGGTGAATTTTCTCGACTGAAAATTTGGCGAAGTTTGCGAGCGGTTTCAGCGTAACTTTCCCCATTTTTGTTATGAGTTTTCACAATTATAACGCGTTGTTCTTTCAAAAAGCGCTCCATTTTTAATAATCGGAATAAACATAGGTGACAGCTGTCAAATTTCAGAGTTGCCACTTGCACGAAAAAAAATTATTCTAAATTTAAATAGTGCACTCTTACTGAGACACCCTTTATACATCCTGGAAACTAGAAACTTTTTAACCAACTCCTTCTCTCTTTCTAGTAAACCTGCCATACTTTACACACGGCATTGAGACCACAAATCTGACGTCATCAGCCCAATCCGGCCATTTCATCAGCTACAATGGCACACAATGGACCACTACAGCCATGATAGCTGGCGCTGGGGTAGCTGCACCGGTGTTATGTTATATCGTGGATACGTATGGAAGGATGAGCGGGGTATTCTCAGTCAGTATGATTCAGGGGGTGAGTGAACATTAGACTGTTATTTTTTCAACTAATTGCCTTTGTACAGACGTCAGCACATCAAGGTACACGAAACTGTCAAATTTCCCCAATCAACTTTGAACCTTATGCTTCAGCGATTAAGTCGAAAATCGATTAAAGAAATTTGACAGATTGTAGTAGCTTGATGTGCTGACGTCTGTACACGACCTTTGTTAAGCACGATCTGTGTGATACAAATATTTGCTTGATCTACACATTTTTGCATGCAAATGTCTGCAAAAAAGTCACTGTGATCAAATTTTCCGTTTCAGCTTAACCATTCATAATTACATGAATATTGACATAATAAGAGTTTGCTAAAGATGAACGCCCATTGCTACGCACCGGCCGCAACGCACGCACGGCACGTAAAGGATTTCGGTTTGCTTTGTATGAATTTATATATCACTGCGTCCAATGTCAGCACCGCCTGTACCGAGCGCATATACTTCTATAAATAAAAAATGCGTTGCGTGCCGGTGATGTCACATGCATTAGTTTACGACGTTCATCGCTAACTGTCGATCGTCGTTTTGTTTATAATTGAGGTGAGAACCGCCAAAACATTGTAAAAAGGATGATATAATATATGTATAAATGACTCACTTTTAATGATATTTGTAGAAAGATATGAAAATGTTTTATCTGAAACAACAATCATTTTCAAAGTAAAGAAGAAATAATATATCTGGATAGTGGACGCATACTATCGGCACATCTGTTTAATGCGTTCAGTGGCTTGCGTGCATTGCGACCGGTGTGGACCAGTGGACGTTCATCTTACTATGAGACAGCTATTTATCAATCGTTGAGATAATATCGAAAGTCATGCCTCGCTTTGTAAATAAATATTATCAACATTTTCTTGCTTGCTTGTCAGATCTTCAGATTTCTGACTGTTTGTGACTCTGATCTTTAATACAGTAGGCAGTACGCCAGCGGTAACAAAACCCGTATAAGCAACGAGGTACAGTACCCGGCGATAAATATTGCACATCGACCTTTACCTTTTTTTGTATTTTATACAAAGAATAAAAATAATTATCAAAAGAAGCAAATCATACTTGTTTTAACAGCTCCTAATAGATACCGGACTGTTTGTATTTCGTGCGACAGAGATAACGCTCTACGAAGTCGAAATTAGCCGATTGTCTCTTTCCAAAGGTCGATGTGCAATATTTATCGCCGGGTACTGTAATTGGGAAGCACACTAACAGTTAGCAATGGCACTCATTTAGACAGTTCAACATTCATTGCGTTATTTACGTTGCTGAGCGGACAAATGTTACGAACATATGAAGCAATGGATTGGCCTTCAAAATGATTCAGATTGTTGATTGATAGTGCTTTACGTAAGAAGGGCGCTGGCTTTGAAATCTATTGAAACTCCGTAATACGCTACGCCATCGCCAGCTCAAGATGACGTGCCGACTGTTCTTGTATGATGCATTATGTATGTTTAGTAAACTGATTATTGAACACAGTACGCACGGCTGCATTCAATCATCTCGTCATAATCCACTTAAAGTTCTATCAGTAATGCAATCTACGATGGTCAGCTCCCTTTAATTGTAATTAACATAGATTGGTAACTTAATTGCATTGAATTAATGGCTAATAGATAATTATCCGAAAACGTTAACAATACCTACGAAGATATGGATACGGGTGCAGATGGTCTATGTCACGAAGTCCGTTTGGCTATAAATGTTGTCAAGCGTGCACAATTGCACATGCACATTGTGATCAACAGAGACTCAACAACGGGTGAAGTAAAACGGTACACATTCGCGGAAATAGCCTCATGCGACGGCAGCAAGGGGCAGCCGCTGTGGGAGCGCGCTTGTCGCGATACGTCACTACTACCTACAATCAAAGCCGAAAGCCGGACTTCGTGAAATAGAATATCTGCAGCATGTCAATGAACTCAGCCAATCGCAGTCCACTGCTGGACATACGCCTCCCTCAGACTGCACCACAAGACCCTGTCCTCCACTTTCCGCATCTAGTCTACCCCAGCCACTTTCTTTAGGTCGTCCGTCCATCCAGCTGGGGGGCGCCCCACACTACGCTTGCGATACGCGGTCTCCACTCCAGGACTCGTCTGCTCCACTGGCCATCGGTCCTTTGACAGAAATGGCCAGTCCACTGCCACTTCAGTCTGCTTACTCTGCAAGCTATGTCGGTAACTCCGGTTCTTTTCCGGATGATTTCATTCCTGATTTTATCCTTCAAAGAGACTCCGAGCAGCACGTAAAATAATTATAATATTAGCATGAACTCTCAAAAAGTCTGACAACTAGTCTTACCATGAGGCATCTTGTTACCCAGTAACTGGGTCGTGGAGTCAGATAGGCAAACGTTCCATGTAAAATACTGGTATTATAAATAGCTGCATGGGGCTATGCTTGGAGTTTCCCTGCGTGATCGAATCAGGAATAAGAAGATCCGCAGGAGAACCAAGGTAACCGACACAGCCCGAAGAATTGCCAAACTTAAGTGGCAGTGTACAGGGCACATTGCTCGCAGAACAGATGGCCGATGGGGCTGAAAGGTTCTGGAGTGGCGACCGCGTACCGTAAGACGTAGCGTTGGAAGGCCTCCCACAAGGTGGTCCGACGACCTTGTGAAGGCCGCAGGAACCCGTTGGATGCGAGAAGCACAGAACCGGTCGAAGTGGAAGTACTTGGGGGAGGCCTATGTCCAGCAGTGGACGTCTTTCGGCTGAAATGATGATGATGATGATGAAATAGCTGCATCTGGTTAGAGTGGAAGCCCTCCTCAAGATGTTTTCCTTCACCGTTTTTGAGAGCAATAGTGATAAAATAAATTAACACAAAGTAAAGCGTCTGTCTGGGTCCGAACCCACGCCTACAACTCATAAGTCGGGTCCGTTACCATTGGGCCAGCACAGCTCTCAAAAAAAAAATGATGGGCCACTATTTACGGTACTTTCCACTCTGTATAATTTAAATTTTCCAACTTTCCACTCTGTATAATTTAAATTTTCCAACTTTCCACCCTGTATGATTTCAATTTGAAATGCATAATATATAAATCAACAGGGTTTTAGATTAAGCAGCGATGTGCCTTTTCAAAACGTATGTAAGAGCAAACTGTTTTTCACAATAAACACACGTAAAACAAATCTGTGTTCACACCAAAATATTCACAATGACACAGAGTAATAAACTCGCTTGAGACCAAAGAACGTTCAACGGCGATCATTAAATTAACAAATTCAATTATCATTTAATAGCTAGTTAATTTTGTTGAGCTATTAACGGAAATGTTAATTGCCGACTTTACTTTAGGCTCGACTCTGTCTTTATAATAGAAAAAGTAATTTATTTAAACAAAAATAGCGTTAGAAGCTGCTTTTAATAATTACTTTTTTAATAGAAATCAAGTTCTTTAAAGGCATTCGTTAATGGAGAGCAAAACATTAAATTGTGAAACAATTGCTTTCTGAAATAATCTTAACAGAAAAACGAATTTTTCTCTGAAAATAATAATGATTATTGTTAAAGTTACTCATAATTATACTGTTATATTATATTATATTCTGTAAATAGATATTTTTTTACGATCGCGAATCATATTTTAATCAACGTATAACCTTAATACTGACCAGCAAATTCCAAAAAACGTAAAAAAAAATTAAATTTCTTGGGCTACCCTGGCGCTTTCGCATTAAAGAGCCAGAGGAAATATTTCTGCTTTTAAAACGAAGTTCTTTAACGGAGCTTGCGCTAAGAGTAAACTGGGAGAAATCGTCACGTAACGAAAAAGCGTTAAGGCTCGTACACACAGCCGCGACGCGACACGCGACACAAAGGCACCGCAAGTCGCGCAACGAGCGGTGCCTTTGTGTAGCGCGCGATTCGCGTCGCGCGTCGTGCCTGTTTGCAGGAGCCTTTATGCCCCTCCATGCGACTTTTTTATATATAATAGAAAGAGAAAGAGAGAGAGAGATAGTTTTCATGGTTTTCGAGGGTGCTGAAGCCAATAGTAAGAATTTTTCCCCGATCACACACTTTTTTTAAATATTTCTCTTTCTTTCCAGATATCCCTCGTCCCCCACTTCTTGCTCAACAAAAAGAACATTTACTACGTAGAAATTATACTCCATATACTGGCTGGAATGTCTTCAGGAGGACTACTAACCATTTTACCAATCTACATAAGAGAAATCACCACATTGAGGGGATTCTCAGTACCCCTTCTAATGGTGATGACGACAGCTGGCTACATGACAAAAATGATAGCTATGGAAGTGCGGCTGTATCTGATGCTGGCATTGGTGATGGTTCAGTTTTTGTCCATCATGGTGATGGTTGAAAGCCCGAGCTATTTGGTGATGGTGAAGAAATATGAGGTGAGTGTGCTTTAAGTTTTGTTAGATTATCGATAGATTTTAGTATCTATTTTAAACGACTCATCATCTGCTTAGCCTTTTCCCAACTATGTTGGAGTCGGCTACCAGTCTAACCGGATGCAGCTGAATACCAGTATTTTACATGGAGCGACTGCCTATCTGACCTCCACAACCCAGTTACTGGGTAATACGATACCCCTTGGTAAGACTTGTTGCCAGACTTTCAGTCTTCTGACTTCCCATAACGACTGTCAAAGATCCATTTATGCCACCCGGGATCTCGGTATGAAAAGATGGTCACCCATCCACAGACCAATTGCGGCAATCGTAGCTTAACCTGATCGATCGACCTGTGCGGCTGTTATTATTTAGCTTTGGGCCCCTTTTAAATGACTACAAAAACGAAAGGATGAGGATGAAGCCTTCGCCGAGTTTTTTTTTACATTCTTATAAATAGTCTAGCCAAGGTTAAAGCCTCATTTTAACGGTGCAAGTTTCCTGCCCGTGGCAAACAATAAAAGTGAAGCGACATCCATAACCAATAAAATTGAAGTAAAAGTACCATACACAGATATAAATAAACCTAGATAACACAAATATCACGATCTAACCAAGCGTGCCATTTTTTGACTACCTACTATGACGTCACAAGCACGCTCACCCAGCCAGCACTATACAGGACTGAGCGCGAAACTGGTGGCTTACGATTTTTTGTACGTAAGCTGGTGCGATTTTTGGCACGCGAAGTAGTTGCTCTTGTGTAATCTAGGTATATCTGTGGTCCCATACGATATCTGTGCACACTGTAATTTGAAAACATTGTACAAGTCAATTATTTTTTAAAGAGGAACCGTGGAGTTTCATGCCGGTTCTGCTCCATAGGAAATGACTAATTAATTGGAACCGTACACCTGGCTTATGACGTTTCATAAGTGCTCATGTAGGTTTATGTGAAATGAAATATTTTGATTTTTAAACAAATGACTTGCATTGTCTAAACAGTGTTTAGACTTTGCAATTTTTATTGTTGGTTCAAGATATGATATGCCACGGACAATTAAGTCACTGTATGTAAGTCGATTATGTCACGGATTAAGAGTTATGTTACGGATTAAGTCACAGATTTAAGTCACGGATTTAGAGTTAGAATTAAGTCACGGATTTAGAGTTAGTTACTAGTCAATTAAGTCACGGATTTAGAGTTAATTAACTTCAAAAACGTAGCTGTTAACAGTAGGTTCTCATAACCAGCGGCTTAATTTCGTTACACACTATCAATAGCAATGGGCTTCATTTTGACAGCTCAACAACATTCATAGCGTTATTTATGTTGTTGAGTAGACACATTTTTGGAAAATATCGTCCCTCATCATCAGCCTATAATGTTCCCACTGCTGGGACACAGGCCTCCTCTCAGTGAGAGGGAGTGGGCCGTAATCCACCACGCGGGCCCAGTGCGGGTTGGTAGATGTCACATGTCTTCGAATTTTTGGTTCTAGGACATGCCGGTTTCCTCACGATGTTTTCCTTCACCGTTTTGTGAGCAGTGGTGATGAAATAATTTACACAAAG
Source organism: Luperina testacea (assembly GCA_927399505.1). Lineage (NCBI taxonomy): Eukaryota > Metazoa > Arthropoda > Insecta > Lepidoptera > Noctuidae > Luperina > Luperina testacea. The sequence continues at coordinate 3,388,794 of OV656777.1, read as the reverse complement.
TAAAGCGCCTGTCTGGGTTCGAACCTACGACCTACAACTCGTAAGTCGCGGCCGTTACCACTTGGCCACCACTGCTCGTCCCTCGCATGACTAAAATCCTATATAATTTTTTTGCCGATTTAAGTCAGGGCAACTAGATTCTTCCATTCGTGATGAATGTGGAGATCCAAATAACATAGAAGGTACGACGGTTAGTGAAAACTGTAAAGAATCACGAATAGAAAATGTAGCAGTCTCAACCCAAATCAACCAAAAAATGAGATAGGACTTTTAGTCACGTGAGCGACGATATTCATATCATCGCTCACGTGACTAAAAGTCCTATCGTTGCTATTGTCATTGCCTGTCTGTCATTGCTTCAGCAATGGATTAGCAATATCCTTCAAACTGATTCAGATTGATATTGATAGTGTGTTACGCAATTGGGGTGCATCGGGCAAAGTGTTAAGGCTCGTGCAAACAGGCGCGACGCGCGACGCCAATCGCGCGCGACACAAAGGCAGCGCTCGTTACGCGACTTGCTGTGCCTTTGTGTCGCGCGCGATTTTATCGCGTGTCGCGCCTGTTTGAAGGAAACTTTATTAGGTGTTTACATTACCAATTTGTAAGTAATATACCGTAGTCTGGATCTGTGTCTGATCAACAGCAATATGACTTCATCTTATATTACAAGAGATTTTCTCTACCTAATCTTTGTTCCAATACAGCCATGATGCTGTATAATTATTATGTTATATTATATTAGTTCGGATAATCTGGAAATCGTAAATTATGTTATGTAGACGGATGTTTAACCTCAGTTTGTTGTTATTTGGAGACAGGAAACCGCCGTGTCCTTTACTCGTGATATGAAATTTTAACGACATCCTCCGAAAATCTGGTTTAAATAATGATTCATAACTTCGTAACATGACTGACTGACAACATCACTAATGAGAATTAATATGCAGATATCGAAAGAGACGACTAGAAAAATATGCTTTGTTTTATATATTGTAGTCAAACTCAAACTCAACTCAAACTCAAAGCATTTATTTCAATTAAACCATTTACAGGCACTTTTGAATTGTCAAAAAGTCGGTCAGTCAGAAAATATGAAGCTAGTTGCCCATTCCAAAAGCGTAGGTACCTATGGAGAAGAACGGGCAAGAAACTCCTTGGACACTCTTTTAAATTATAGTTTTACAAAAAAGGCGTTTTGGGGGACTGCATTTAGTAATTTTGACCTTCAAAAAATGCTGATTCTCAGCCTAGTTTGAATAAATTACTTTTGATTTTGATAATGATTGACATTCCAATAACAATTGGGTAACGACTTATCACTTAGCATTTAAGCTCTAAACCAGATAATTCACACAATCATGACGTGATATCGAGGAATAGTATTTTTAGTGCCAGGAAAATTACATGAATCTGTAGTGTCAATACTTTTCTAAATATAACTTGCGACGAATGAATGATGTGAACTTTTTAAACAAACTATAAATATTTGATTTTTATACATCATGCGAGTTTGAATTGGTAATATGTTTTGCTAATAATGTCATCGGTAATGAATAGGTCAATAGAGTAATCATATTTACTCACTTTATTTTAATCTTATGTCATTATACAGACTTTGGGTGCAATCACTCTCCGCCAAAACAGCATTTCTAAGAAAAAGTGTATTATGCATGGCCCCATTGATATACCTACAATAAAATTCCTAAATTAAGGAATTAATATTAATTCATTTAAGAGAAAGCTAAAAAAATACTAATTACTAAGGGATACTATAACGTTACAAAGTTTTTAAATGACAAATTTTGAATTAAGATAGTTTAATATGTAGGTATTTAGTTTTATTCTTTTATTTTTTTTTTTTTTTACTATATTTTTGTATTGTCTGTATTTTGACTTTAATTTAATAATTTCGTTTTATAATTCCAACTAAAAACCTACTACAAACTAAAACTGTTTTCTACGCCGAATATGGCAAAACATGTTGAACCAGCAATATTTTTCCTTCCATTATGTGCATACATGTTTAAACAAATAAATGCATCTTTATCTTTACCTTACTATTTTTAACGTATTTTTTTTCTCGAGAGAGTATTGATGGTCCAGTGAAAACAACCGCGACTTACGAGTAGAGTTTTTGATATCATTACCACATCCCTCAAACGGTGAACGAAAATATACATTCGAGACTGTGGCTACAAAAACAAACAACACAAACAATCGGAAAATCTTCAACAAAACGAAACAATTGGAAACTATAAAAATAAATACAATTCCAATGATCTAGTCGTATTGAAACTTTAGTAAACTAGATTAGATACGTGTGGGGAATAAGACTGCGTTTGTTACAGTTACGACTTTGTTTCTCGGTTCACTGTGTTGCATTGATTTTAGATCAGTGCGTCGAACTGGCGCTGTAACATAACGCAATGCTCAAAATGAAATTATCATCATCTGCCTAGCCTTTTCCCAACGATGTTGGGGTCGGTTTCCAGTCTATCTGGATGCAGCTGAATACCAGTATTTTACATGGAGCGACTGCCTATCTGACCTCCACAACCCACTTACTGGGTAATACGATACCCCTTGGTAAGACTGGTTGTCAGACTTTCGAGCTCCCGGAGTGCCACTTTTTTTTAAATATTATTATGATAACCCGTGGACAGTGTTGTGCGTTACATTATATTAGCAAAATGCTAATATGGTTATAATAGTTTTAAGCGTTTATAATTAGCTTTTATAGTTTGCTGTTCCTTTTAATAAAAATAAAATAAAAGAACTATAAATAACTATTTCTTCAACTCTGCGGTGTATAGTCTGCATTGTTTTGCTAGCAGGATAATATTGTGCAGTCATACTTATACCGTCTCTCCGTCTGAAACAAATTACTGTGGTGAGTTCCCGGGTATGAAACAAAGCGGCAACAGTCAGACTATATGCTGCCCTTTGGGAAATTATCTTTTATTGTTTAGTAGTAGTTTGGACGTTGAATTTAAAATAGGTTTTGTATAGTCAGGCAATTAATTTTTCATCAATTTGAAACACTACGCCAATTTACCGTGTGACGGGCATTTCTTACAAAGAACGACAGGAGATTTAAATATAATATACGGATCTCGCATTTTCAACCAACCCTTTTGTCAATCTAACAAAACAATTCGTTTCATTTCAGAAAGCGCGAAGAAATCTATCAAAGCTAACTCGATTGGCGGAGGATGATCCTTACATATCAAAAGAGATATCAAATCTGAAGGATGAAAGTGAAAAAGCCAAAGGAAGACTTACTGTTTGTAATATCTGTAAGTTGAATATTATTGCTTATTGATAACTCTCAGTATGATTAGGCATAGACGCGACTGCGAGCATCGATTGTTTTAATGATTATGAGCTAATACACACGAGGGCACGCGTCAACGGCAGAGCCAACCGCAGCCATCGACTCGTGTTGACGTTCGCTGTCGATTCTGCCGCTCGTGTATTCGAGCACCATAATCAACTGCAGCAGCGGCACGTAGTCGACAACTGCTGTTGCCTTGTCGAGTTCCGTTCGTGTGTATGAGCACATGATCAATAAAACAATGAGGACTAAGAAGTCACACAAATAATCGCGCCAGTTTGAATAGCTCTATACAAGTTAATTGACACATATGGAGCGAGCTAATTTCGTATGGAAAAGCCAATAGAAATCTGGAATAAAAAAAAAATATTACAATTACAAATGAAATTGAAAAAAATAACACGCGGCGGAACCCATGGGAACCCCTTAATAGTATTTATTTATTTATTAAAACTTTATGCACATAATGTACAAAGGCGGACTTAATGCCTTGGGCATTTTCTACCAGTCTACCTTAGGGTGTTGCAGAGACAAAACAGTAGGTGCAATAGAACAGAAAATTTTGAAGAATAAAATATAATAATAAATACTTATACGACGTACGTACTTACGACTTAAGGCTCGTACACACAGGCGCGACGCGACACGCGACACAAAGGCACCGCAAGTCGCGCAACGAGCGGTGCCTTTGTGTCGCGCGCGATTCGCGCCGCGCGTCGCACCTGTTTGCAGGAGCCTTTACGTATTGTGTTAGTCATTTGACTTATTTTTAGTAGAAGTCGAATCAAGAGCTTCACAGGATACCGTGAGGATATAGGAACTACATCAAATTGATTTCGGAGAAACCAAAACTGTGTATGAAATCAATCTCTTCTTTTCAGGGCGAAACAAGATTTGGTTAGACGGCACAAAAATAGGCATCACCCTGTACACTCTAACAGCAGTATGCGGGAGCATCCTGTTTCTGGACCAACAGAAGACGTTGATGCAGCTCCGGGTGTCTGCTGACCCTGAAAACACACTGGTTCTGAGTACTCTGTTCGCTGGTAGTGCCTTCTGTTGGTTTTGCTGTATGGTTGTGGATAGAAAGGTATTTTGTTTTAGTTAGACAGAGGTTTTTTTTTATTTGAAATTGGTTTGCTCTTGACTCTTGTCTAGGTCAGACGTGACAAAGTCGACGATCGAGTGAGCCCACCCAGAAGAAGTCAAAGTCAAATCATTTATTTCAAATGGGCACATTAAAGGCACTTTTGAACGTCAAAACTTACGGTAAAATTGAATTGATTCTAGTCGCCCCCTTCCAAAAGGTAGTGTTCGTATGGAGAAGAATGGGCAAAAAACTCCACCGTTACTCTTTTAAAATGTTTTACAAGGTTTTGTATACATAATATAATTACGGGTATATGTGAAGACGATGCACCTAGAATAAAATTATTAATCTACCACAAAAATTAAAAAGAATTAAAAATGAAGCAATTACAGGTACCTAAATCAATTATGTGATAGATACATGGTGCTCACATATTTACAAATTATTTACAAATATTGTAAAAGTAGATGATTTTTCTAGAATTTTAACAAATGTGTGAGTTACTGTAGAAGCTTGTTCATTCTTACTTTGAAGAAATTCGGGTTGTATGCGTCCGGAAACACAGACGCGGGTAGAGAGTTCCACTCTTTAGCCGTGCGTATTATGCGCAATGTTCGAGTTTCTGAGAGACTAAAACCCTTATAACAGAACCACACTCAAAACTCAAGCAGTACTTAAAACTGAAACCAGTTTTAAGTAACGCTTGAGTCTGTAAGGTTCTGTAATATGACCCTTATGAGTTTAAGTTCAGGTTAAGACCGGCCGGTTTCTGATTTGAGAATTTAAAGTTTTTAACATTTCAAACTCTAATAGAATACCAGCGCTGCAACATTTATTTTTTAAATGTCGTAGCATCATGCTGAGATAGGAGCCCTTTGGCCTCGTATAGGACTTTCTGTTTCATTTTCCTTTTGTTACTTTTTTTATTTAACTTGCTTTTTTATTTTGCTGTATTTAGTTTAGTTTGTGATCTTCCTGTTCGAGTCGCAATAAATACTTTTTCTTTCTTTCTTTAACATTTCAAACTCTAATTTAGCATGATCAGCCTATAATGTTCCCATTTCTGGGACACAGGCCTCCTCTTTGTGAGAGGGAATGGGCCTTAATCCACCACGCGGGCCCAGTGTCGGTCGACATGTCTTTGAATGTTTGGTTCTAGGACATGCCGGTTTCCTCACCATGTTTTCCTTTACCGTTTTGAGAGCTGTAGTGATAAAATAATTTACACAAAGGAAAGCGCATGTTGGATTCGAATCTACGACCGAAAACTCGTAACGGCCGTTACCACTGGGGCATTACCACTGGGGCATCACTGCTGTGGACTCTAATTTCTCTACATCTGTGACTACAGTTACTCACACACTTGTTAGAGTTCTAGAAAGGTCATCTACTTTTCCAATATTTGTAAATAATTTGTAAATATGTGAGCACCATGTATCTATCACATAATTGATTTACCTGTAATTGCTTAATTTTTAACTCTTTTTATTATTTTTTTGGGGTAGACTTTTATTCTAGGTGCATCGTCTTCACATATAATTATATTATGTATACAAAACCTTGTAAAACATTTTAAAAGAGTAACGGTGGAGTTTCTTGCCCTTTCTTCTCCATACGAAAACTACCTTTTGGAAGGGGCGACTAGAATCAATTCAATTTTACTGTAAGTTTTGACGTTCAAAAGTGCCTTTAATGTGCCTATTTGAAATAAATGATTTGACTTTGACTTTGAATTTAGCATAATTAACATTTATATTGTGCTTACCTTATTAAGGTGAAAACCCGCGAAAAAATTTAAGTTCTCAACTTTAAATTCTCAAATGAAAAACTGGCTGAAAGTCTGTTATGATTATTGAAATTCTGTTAGAATTAAATGTTGTAAAACAAAATAAAGAACAATGAGGTAGGTATGGCGCCTAAGCAGACAAATAAGAAATAAAAATAATGGAGTACCTATCATGTTATTTATAAATGAAAAGACTGCGGTTTTACTCTAGCTTGTTTTTATTTTTTCGTATTATAACAGTTACTTGCCACATATTAAAGTAAAAAACATGGATTCTGCAGGGTACTATTACGTCCGCCGCCCTTGCATATATATTCCACCAAAAACATTTTACATAAAGTAGGTTGGCAAGACTCACATAACGTAATAACATTAAGTTATCAGATCTAATGTCGAGCCCCTAACTCTACAAGGCCTAACTATACAAACCTTACATCTTGGGTTTGTAGAATTAGGCCTTGTAGAGTTACGGGCTTGACATTAGATCTGATAACTTTATGTTATTACGTTTACGTTTTCTTGGCTTGCACTACCATGCCCTCAGATATACGCATAAATTATAGGAATTAGGACATTTCCTATTATGGTATAAGCTACTAGCAATGTTGGTTGCAATAATTAGGTATTATAAGTCCTGTTAACTTCTTCAACAAAGCTATAATTTTAATCCACGAAATAATGGCGCCGATTCAGTTCACAAACTAAACTAAATTTAAGCTCAGTGCGTCTTTTTCTTTCTATTTCATTAAGAAATGGACAGGCGATACAGTTTAGTTTAGTCCTGTCACATTAATCAGCGCCTGATGTAAATTGAAGTTATTTAAGTAGGCAAGTTTTCAATCACGTGTAAACTTGTATGTAGTGTCAGGCGCTGATTCATTTGACAGGACTAAACTAAAATTTATCGTCTGTCCTTTTCTCAACGAAATAGAAAGAAAAAGATGCACTGAACTCAAATTTAGTTTAGTCTGTGAACAAGACAATCGGCACCGATGTCCACATTTGAACCGGTTCAGATCTAACTCTCTAGCTTTCTCCCGTTTGTTGATTTGCTATTTTTCCTTTCAGCATCTCCTCGCCGCGAGCTACGTCACAATGACAATATCAACGGGAGTGCTGGCAGTGTACACGCAGGCTGATTTGACAGTGACGTCACTAAGATGGGTGCCTGTCATCGCGCTAGGAATCCTAGTCTTCGCGTACGGTGTAGCGTGGGGCCTGCCCATCGTTGTTATGGTGGAGATATTTAATTTGGAGGTGAGATTTCAGATTTTATTGATAGCTGTCATCATGACCGTCGTGATGTGTAGGGTTATTACCAGTGGTCGGAGTAGGTAGAGCTGTTTGGGGTGAATGACCGCAAACATTGATGTTAACATGGATATGCCTCTGAAATCCCGGGATTTTGAAATTGTCGATTGATTTAAGTGAGTTAATATTGGTAAGTGGGCACTTATGAGCAGGTAGTAGGTGAGTACCCAAACAGTATATACTTATATACACACACAGGGATCCTGGAATTTTGTTAGAGGTAGCTTCGTGAAATATGAATTAATTAAGTAAAACTGTTAGAAACAATACTAAATATACTTTACTGCACAAGGAAATATTATTATATATTCCGAGAATTCCTGGGATTCCGGGAAATATTTGGCATATCCATGTTTGTCCGCATGTCGCAAGTAGAAAAACAGCTCTACCTACTCCGATCACTGGTTATTACTTACCTATCTTAATTTCGGCGCAGCGTCCCCCTCTCGCCGAGAGGAGGCCTGTATCCCAGCAGTGGGAACATTATAGGCAGATTGTGCGGCACAGCGTCAAAGTCAAAGTATTTATTTCAAATTGGCACAAAAAAGGCACTTTGAACGTCAAAAATTACAATAAAATAGAATTGATTCTAGTCGCCCCTTCCAAAAGGTAGTTTTCGTATGGAGAAAAATGGGCAAGAAACTCCACCGTTACTCTTTTAAAATATAGGTTTTTTGTAAATAGATAATTGCTTCATATTTTGCAATAAATTACCAGCGTTGTGTCATCGCGCTTCTCTTTCTTTTCTATGCAGTCCGACAAAGATCGCGCTTTAGGTCATGTAGTCGCCTTAAACGGATTTATTCATTTCTTTGGTTTTCCTCCACTCCCTTCGCAACATTTTGTCATAACAAATTCACAACGCTTACTATGATAACGTGACGTCATTAGAAGCTAAGACAACGCACGCAACGCAACGCGCAACGCGCTAATTAATGTTGCACACATAAAAAAATAAGAAAAAAATATTTAATTTGATTCCAAATAATGATTATAAATCAGTTCAATTACTTCGTCACACTAATTTATAATGTTTCAGAATATCAAAATATATGTTCACATTGTATTGAACATACCCAAAGTAAAAGAATAAGTAGAAAATTGTTTACTGCCAATTAAATACTAGCACAAAGCATAAAGGAATATCCTTACAATTTTTTTGTAACATATGTATGAGGCAAAGAAAAATTACACAATTGAAATCGAGTTCGAAGTTATTATATCGGAGTAAACCATAGAAGTTCGCCATAAAAGGGAATTGTAAGAATATGTAGAGCCAGTTGTAGACTGAAACGTTTTCAGTATTAAAATATGTTCCGTCGATCCGGGTCACTGCGAAATTGTACGTTTGCACCGGTGTATTGCATTTTTGTTCAGTAAGGGCCGCCAAACATGATCAGCCGTAGAAAATCTCAACGTGAAAACTTAGGAGAAGTGAGTTAGCTATCAGTAGTGTCAATTCCTAGCATTACTAGGCTTTTTATTGGCATTTTTTTTGTTTATATATTTTTATGTATACGTAGGTTAAGGTATGTATCTATGGGTCTTTGTTACCTGAAAATATATGCTTTATTATTATTTGTTGGTATACATTTTTGTATCTCGGTATTGATGTGCCGGTTTTATAGAATAACACGCGCCGAAGCCAAGTGCTAACCTAAGCGATAGATGATAACATATTATGATGTGATGTTATGTTTAGACTCTGTGTTGTTGGTGATGTATGTGGGTGTGATATTTGGGCATCATTGTCATTCTAAATATAGGTAATATAGGTTACTTTTAATCCCGATATTCCCACGGAATCGATACTAATGCGGGTGAAACCGCGGGGCTCAGCTAGTTTGAAATAAATACTTTGAGTTTGAGTTTGACGAATGCAAGACTCACCTACAAACCTAGGGAGAGGCGACTACTAAAAGATACTGCAGATCAATTGGAACAGTCGAATCCACGCCAGATCGGTCTGACCTGCAGTGCGATTCTGTAACCATCTCACCGTGAAAACTTAAGTCGAGTTGCGCGCGCGCAGTCTTACGCGACGCTTGCTTTTTGCTACGATCGGTTTTTGCGTCGAGCGAAATGTCCGCCACAGTAAAGTGTCCTCAGTGTAATATTGTTATTGACGAACTGCTATGTTTCGTGCAAAATAAGTTGTCGATAAGTGATGATGATACCTTAATTCGCATATGTTTTTCGGCCTTTAGTAACGATGAAATCAAAAATTCAAAAGCGTTACTTTTTGAATCTGTTCCGACTAACAAAAGGAATATCAAACGAAAGCAAAAGGGCAAAGAACACCGTGACTTAGCCGATATAATTGGCCTGTTCAAGTCTACTGACCCTGATGTGATCCCGATTTTCGTCGCACGGCACCTTGACAATCTACCCCCAGTTACATTTGATCACTTGGATGTGACTAAGTTGCTCAAGGATCTCACCTTACTTAAGGATGAAGTGCGAGAACTGAAGTCAACAAGTGTGACGGTAGATCAATTGGAGAAACTCAAGTTGGATCTTCAGTATGACCTCAAGTTTGGATCGCTGATTGAGCATGCACGGAACGAACAGTGTGTGAACTTGAAACGAGGGAGCGGCAACGGAGACATCTCTCCTGGTAACTCGTCATACAGAAGTCTGGAGGCTTCCAAAAATGCAGTGCAAGGTCCGAGAAATCAAGAAAGTGTCGCAAAACTCTCGGTTCATATTGCCGATAAACAAAGTCCGTTTATTCAAAGCGGTGGGTATGTTGAGAAGGAGCGGCCGTTGTCAGTGTCGAGAACCGGTTCTATGACGCGAGCTCGCTCGCCGTCGCCCGTACAAACAGCTGTGGGTGTTACGTCACAGTCGCAGCGAATGAACTCCGATAGTAAACAAGTGCCACATTGCGGTGATGTTTTGCCTAGACAGGAGAATGATGGATGGATCGTTGCAACGAATCGTAAACCAAAGCAAAAGTACCGATACGCTGGGAAAACGGGAATTGCTAAAGACACAGTAGGTTGCTTTAAAGCTGCTGAAAAGAAAGTGCCGATGTTTATCACAAATGTGCACAAAGATTCACATACAGCTGACATCATAAAGCACATTGAAATAAAAACTCGTGAGGTAGTTAATTTGGAAAAACTGTCTCTTCGAAAAAAGGTTGACTATGATGCGTACAAGTTTTTTATACCAGAATCCAAAGTACCTGCTTTTTTGGATGAAAACATCTGGCCGCAAAATATAATATTCAGACGTTTTGTGCATTATAGTCAAAGACGTAAGGACGAGTACTCGCTTAAAGTCGGCTCTGTAAACAATAACAATGACTGATAATAGTTTATTACGATTTGCCAGCTTTAATTGTAAGAGTGTTAAGCGTTCTATTGAGGGCGTTCGTGAACTTTGCGCAACGTGCGACATAATAGCGCTTCAGGAGTGTTGGCTGCTGCCGGAGGAGCTGCCGTTCCTGAGCACCATCCATGGTGACTTCAGCAGCACGGGGACGTCGGCAGTTGACACGTCTGCTGGCATGCTCCGTGGGCGACCCTATGGAGGGGTGGCTCTGCTATGGCGAAAAAGTGCGGTCAGTGATGTGTCGGTCGTTCCGAGTGATAACCCGAGAGTGTGTGCGATACGTATTGGTACGACTGAAAGGCCTTTCATTGTGATGAGTGTGTACATGCCCACGGATGCGGTGAGTAACCTGCCTGAATTTTCACATTGTTTAGGACTGGTAAGTGCGATCGTGGACAGTAGTGATGTGGAGGCGGTTTATTGTCTTGGTGACTTTAACGCACATCCGCATGGACTATTTTTTACGGACTTGTTAAACTACTGCAGTGATAATCACTTTTCATGCGTTGATGTAGATAGGCTGGGACTGACGTCGAATACGTACACGTATGTCAGTGACTGTAACGGGGCTAGGCGGTGGCTTGATCATTGTCTCTGTACAGAATCGTCTCTGAAAACAGTTCGTAGTGTTAGTGTTAAGTATGATGTTATGTGGTCGGATCACTATCCATTGTTGATCGAATGCGATCTTAATATAATTAGGCCGAAAGTGAAGAATAGTATAACCTTCGACAACTTAGTTTTGTGGGGAGAAAGAAGCTCAGATGCTACCTGCACCTACAGGCAAGAATGTCATCAGCGATTGCGAAATATTGACTTCCCTCGCGTATTGTCTGATTGTTGTGATCGCATGTGTAGTGATTCGGACCACAATCTAATAATTGATTGCCTGTATCGGGATGTGGTATCCGCTCTAAGGGAGGCCGCTATTGTTAGCAGGGAGAAACGAGTCATTGGTAGTAGGCCGAAGCGCGTGGTGGGTTGGAATAAGCACGTCAGCGAGGCTCACTCGTACGCTAGGCTTAAGTTTCATGAGTGGCTTAATTGTGGCAAACCTACGTCTGGTGTGGTTTATGAGGAAATGTGTGACACTCGTAAGATCTTTAAATCCAAATTAAGGTGGTGCCAGAATCACCAAGACCAAATCCAGATGGACATCCTAGCCGAGCTGCACACTAAAAAAGACTTTCGGGACTTCTGGAAGTCTACAAAAAAGCACAACCTTAGGCCTGGTTTGCCGGTGAGCGTCGATGGCGTGTCAGCTGAAAGGGATATTGCCAATATTTTTAAATCTCAGTTTTGTGTCGAGCCAAGCAGTAGTCCACCCTCTGAGGTGGTCGATGCTGAGTCACAGTGTACTGTCCTGGAACCAACGGTTAAGTTCTCAGCTGCGGACATAGCTAAGACCATAGGGTGTATGACCAGGGGTAAGTCTCCAGGACATGACGGACTCAGCATCGAGCACCTACAGCATGCAGGTCCCCACCTGCCACGTGTTTTGGCCATGCTGTTCACGTTCTGCCTTCGCCATTCGTACTTGCCGGACGAGCTGATGAGGACGGTCGTAGTACCAATTGTTAAAAATAAAACAGGTGATATATCAGATAAAAACAATTACAGACCGATCTCATTAGCGACAGTCATCGCGAAGGTATTTGACAGCATGCTTAATGCTCAGTTAAACAATACAATAACTTTACACGATAACCAGTTTGGGTTCAGGTCCAAACTGTCCACAGATAGTGCTATACTGAGTTTAAAGCATGCTGTCAAATATTACACCGATCGGAGCACGCCTGTTTACGCCTGTTTCCTCGATCTGTCCAGAGCATTTGACCTGGTTTCGTACAAAGTGCTGTGGAGGAAGTTGCTTGATAGGCAAGTTGCACCTGAGATTGTTAAAATCTTCCAGCACTGGTACGGGAACCAGGTCAATAATGTTAAATGGTCGGGAGCTCTGTCGGACTCGTACAGGTTGGAGTGCGGGGTGAGGCAGGGAGGATTGAGCTCACCAACGCTCTTCAATCTGTATATCGATGGACTTGTTGCCGGGCTCAGCAGCCGCCATGTTGGATGCCATGTTGATGATGTTTGCTTTAACAACATCAGCTACGCTGATGATATGGTGCTGCTGAGCGCGTCAATAGGGGGACTCAGAGAACTAATAAGCTTTTGCGAAACGTACGCTCATACACATGGCCTAAAATATAACGTCAAAAAGAGCGAGCTTATGGTTTTCAATGCGGGTTCTAAATGTCCGGCGGAGGTTCCACCAGTGAGGCTGTGTGGGGTGCCCTTGGAGCGGGTACATACTTTTAAGTATCTGGGCCATATTGTGACGTCCGACCTGAAGGACGATGCTGATATTGAGCGAGAAAGGAGGGCGCTGTCGGTGAGGGCGAATATGATTGCTCGCAGGTTTGCTCGTAGCTCCAAGGACGTGAAGATCACCTTGTTTCGAGCCTACTGCACATCTTTTTATACGAGTAGTCTGTGGGTGTCATATTTGCAGAAATCCTACAGCGCTCTCCGCGTTCAATATAATAACGCGTTGAGGGGTCTGCTGCGGCTGCCTCGGTTCTGCAGCGCGTCGAGAATGTTCGCGAGTGTCCGCATTGACTGTTTTTATGCCACCATGCGCAAGAGAGCAACCTCGATAGCGAGTAGAGTGCGGGGCAGCGGCAACAGTCTTCTTGCCGTTATTGCCAACAGGTTGGACGGGCCTTTCATGCGGCACTGGCAGGGCTTACACGCACCCGTATATCGGGCGTGGGGCAGGTAATAAATTGTATTTGACATTTTATTTATTTATTATATTAAATTCTGACATTTTTATAATCTTATTTATGTATTTTTTCTTTTTGACAAATTTAATTATGTATTATTATTATTATTTTTAATTTGATCACAATTTTATTCTGAGTTTTTTACTGTTTTAATATCATATTTTATAAGTAATTTTAATGTATGTTTTGAATCTATGGACGAGAATTATGTCTGAAATAAATAAATAAATTAAATTAAATTAAGTGAAGTGAGCGTGGAGTGAGCTGTCAATAGTGCCAATTCCTAGCAAAAACAAACTCACATGACCCAAGTTTTCACGGTGAGATTTTTACAGAATCGACCGGCTAATGTGGTACGAGTACACACGAAATAATCAGACCGTTTAACTTCAACAATGTTCTTCTAGTAAGAAAAAATTCTTGAAGTTAAGCGGTCTCGTTAACGATTACTATATGTACTCACAGTAATTGTTACGTCTTCGATCTTGCATAGCACGGATTTTGGTTCCATCTGAAGATAGAACTGACAATGCAGGGTACCCTTTAAACCAAATATTTTCACCCTTTTGTGTATGTGACCGTATTTAGTCAGGCCGAACTGACACAGGTTCACCTGTCCAGATTCGGATTACCTTTTCACGTGTGGTAAGCCTTAGAAATGCCATGCATATTATTCAGTTCCAACCACATTATATTATTGTATTGTATTTTCAGGTATTGGTATTGTAATGTAGTTTAGACGTTTTCCTGTTGTGAAGGAACTGTAGTATGTTTGCAACCATTCAATATCTGTTTTTTTTTTTTGTGATCCACAATTTTGTATTTGATGGTAAACTTAAAAGTAATAAAATCATTAAATACCTGTCAACAAAAGCGAATTGGGAGGAAAAAGAGAGCAGGGCAAGCTTACGATTATGAATTTTACAAATTATACATGAATTTTTATTCGCATATTAAAATCCGATATAACGTGGTGTTCAAATTAGCGCACTTACCAGGGCAATTTACGCCGCTCACTGTGCGTTGTTTTTTAATGATGTAAATAATATTTTTGTAAAAATATAATTTAAAAGAGTGTCCATGGAGTTTCTTGCCCGTTCTCCTCCATAGGTACCTACGCTTTGAAATGGGTAACTAGCTTCATATTTTCTGACTGACCGACTTCTTGACAATTCAAAAGTGCTTGTAAATGGTTTCATTGAAATAAATGCTTTGAATTTGAGTTTATTGCAAAATTGTCCAGCTCTTGAATTTGATCTCGCCTGGTGGAAAGCGATGGATGAGGTCTTTGCTTGCTTGCTTTTAATATAAGATATGTCAATTCTACTTATAAAAAAACCGGCCAAGAGCATGTCGGACCACGCCCAGTGTAGGGTTCCGTAGTTTCCCGTCCGCCACAATAAGTGTTCCCACTTATGAGTTTAAAAGTAAAAAAATGCTTGCATATACGATTACCTATACTTCAAACTTAGTCCAGAAATTATTTTGTACAAGTTTTTGTCTTTTTTGTACAAAAACTAGTTTCCATCAAGTTCAAAATAATTTTCCTAGAAAGTCCTTATAAAGTTATACATTTCAGATTTTTTTCATATTTTCTAAACTTATGGTTCAAAAGTTAGAGGGGGGGGGACACATTGTTTTTTACTTTTGGAGCGATTATTTCCGAAATTATTGACATTATCAAAAAATGATTTTAGTAAACCCCTATTTATTTTTAAATACCTTTCCAACAATATATCACACGTAAGGGTTGAAATTAAAAAAAAAATCACTTCCCAATTTACATATAGGGGGGCTACCCTAATAAAACATTTTTTTCCAATTTTTATTGTACTACTTTGTCGGCGTGGTTGATATACATATTGGTACCAAATTTCAGCTTTCTAGTGCAAACGGTCACAGAGATTAAGCGAGGACGGACGGACGGACGGACAGACATGGCGAAACTATAAGGGTTCCTAGTTGACTACGGAACCCTAAAAAGAGTCCTAATTTTATCAGCTCATTTTGAGCAACTCAAATTGTGCTGGATGATGGTTGTGTGGCAAAATGTTTGGAAGTTTCCTTAGCATAATTAAAAAGCATGCCTATCTCTTAAAGCTTTTCTAATATTTTTATCTAAACTATATATTATTTAAATTAATTAATTGTGTAATTATCCATCGCATAATATAGTGCATGTTGTTTTTTACTTTAAGTAATGAAGCTCTTAGACTTTCAGCGGGATTGTCCGAAAGGGTTATCGCTGGCTCGGAACATAAAGGGCTATAAGGAAGGAACACGGGTGGGTTTTAGCCAGTAAGAGTCTGACACCCCCTTCCGCTTCACCCAGAGCGGGAGGGGTCATTTGATGTTTTCCCATTCTGAAAAAAAAAAAGCTCTTAGACTTAAGTTTGTAATGTACAAATCGTAAAGTAACAGTGTACTTATTTTTGAAGAGCCTGATAATAAATAAATAATTATATTCTATTTAGCACGCACCCAAAGGTTGTCTTTAAAGATCGGTCGTAGCGTTAAGCCACCCGTTGTAAAATTTTATGTCTGTAATTTATATGGGAGCAATGTGCCCTACCCACCGCCAATTAAGTTTGGTTTATTAAAATATTTTTCGTTTATTTTCAGATCCGAGCAACACTAATAGGAGCCATCTACGCATATTCGCAAATAATAAAACTCCTCCACGTACACACGTTCCAATATATAGAAGATTACGTCGGAATTTATACCACGTTCTATATATTTGCATGTATAAACTTGTTTGGTGTGGTGTACTCATTGTTTGCAATACCTAACCTTAGGAATAAAAGTGTGAGACAGATTGAAAGACAGTTGAAACGGCCTGCTTTACCTGCGTGAATAAAAATATTTACTAAGTTTTTTTTCCTGGTGTTTTATTTTCTGACAACATTAAATTACATTATACAGTAATATCATGCAAGTATTTCGGCTATATGGACCGAGGTAAGACGGTGGCTGGGACAGACTGAATGCAGAAGGGCCCGAAAGGTGGTGGACAGGTTGTTGTGGCGCAGCCTGGTAAAGTCAAAGTCAAAGCATTTATTTCAAATAGGTATATAAAAGGCACTTTTGAACGTCAGAGAGATCTAAGATCGGTGGAGACCTAAGTCCAGTTATGGACTGCTATAGACTGAGTTGATTGATTTCTTGAAAGGAAGGTAAATGTATGAAGAGAGTACACCAACATTTCGTAAGCTGGCCAATGTAATGAGGATTAACCGGGCATAATGCGGGTTGCAGACCAAGAGGTAAGCTGTTATTCTAGCTTAGATCGAATAGCTGATGTAGTTTCTCGTCCTTTTTTATTTATTTGGTTTATCTTTTTCATCTTCTTTATCATGTGATATCTTATTTTGTCTCGCATCCAACGGGTTCCTGAGGCCTTCACAAGGTCGTCGGACCACTTTGTGGAAGGCCTTCCAACGCTACGTCTTGCGGTACGCCACCCTTCGGCCCCATCGGCCATCTGTTCTGCGTGCAATGTGCCCACTGCCACTTAAGTTGGCAATTCTTCGGGCTATGTCCCGTTGGATGTGAGAAGCATAGAACGGGTCGAAGTGGAGGTGCTTGGGGGAGGCCTATGTCCAGCAGTGGACGTCTTTCGGCTGAAATGATGATCTTATTTTGTGTACAGACAGCAAACTATGAACAAGTATGAAAAATAACATCAGCTATGCGAGCTTAGCTAGACTTACTTGGCTTAATTCTTGGTCTGCAACCCGCATAAGTCTAACTCCGACTGCTACTGAGAAATTACTTACAGAAAATATAGCAATCCTTTTTTTCCGATCTGGTAATCGAACCCCAGCCTACCACACAGCAGTCCTCCTCACAGCCACTAGACCACCACCACAATGTCACATCAATCATAATAAAAAAGAAGAAAGTACAGTAACGCTAATACTTACACGAAAAAAATACCCACTATTTTTTTCTAAGTGCAAAAAGCGCCTTCATAAAATTGTGAGCAATCTTCATTGAACGTGTAATGCCTCTCTCGTAAACCACGTATACACCAGGAAATGTTAAGCTAGGCATTTCCAGTATAAGCTGACCCCGCATAATACAGGTTTCCAAGCAATGCGAGGCAGCTTATACTGGAATTTATAGCTTGATAAATATAATGTCATCGTTTGTACTGTAAACGTTGTCCACTAAATTCAATCTCATGTAATGCAGGCTGGCTGTAATTTAGCGTGGGTTCCATTCAAACATTCAAACAAGTTTTGAACGGGGTGTCAAATATTTAATTAGGTTTTTGACGTGACAACGTCTAATAAATCGATGAAGCCGGCTGCACTCACGAAAAAACATGACTCATGTAGCGTTACCTCGCGGCCTCGCTCTGTAGCGTTCCATGGCGGCTAGAAGTGCAAGCGAATATTAACAAATGTAATGCAACTATTCCATCAGTATTTTCTTATGACGTTGTCACGTTCAACTATCATCAGTAAACCGACTTTACAGACAACCGATTTTTTTTTGACGTGACAACGTCTAATAAATCGATGAAGCTGGCTGCACTCACGAAAAAACATGACTCATGTAGCGTTACCTCGCGGCCTCGCTCTGTAGCGTTCCATGGCGGCTTGAAGTGCAAGCGAATATTAACAAATGCAATGCAACTATTCCATCAGTATTTTCTTATGACGTTGTCACGTTCAACTATCGTCAGTAAACCGACTTTACAGACAAACGATTTTTGCTTAGGAAAAGATAGTTCTAGTTTAGTCTGCAATATGTAAAGTTCAGTCAATACAAACGTAACGAAATCGTATCGTTGTTTGGTTCTTTTGAAGGGATCATCTGCCCTTCACAGTACCTACGTAGTGTGAGTAGGTATACAGCTGCAGTAGCGCTTCGCAACTCATTAACCACCTCATTTCGCCACTACGCTCATTGTAATGACGGGTCATGGCGACTTACCGAGGCGGTTTGGTTCCGTAGGTATTTTGGTTAATAACTGTATAATACTTACGCTGGTTTTTTTTTAAAGTCAAGAAAAAAGAACTGACTGGTTGTCCGAAAGTCTGCCAACCAGTCTTACCAAGAGTTTTCGTGTTACCTAGTAACAGGGCTGTAAAGGTCAGATAAGCAGTCGCTCCTTGTACAATACTGGTAGTCATCTGCATCCGGTTAGACTGGAAGCCAACCCCAACATAGTTGGGAAAAGGCTAGGCAGATTGAACTTACATTAGTTTTTATTTTAAAATTTTAAAACAACACTTAACCTTACAAAATCCAGTTTTTACTGTATACTCATGTTTTTTACAAAATAAATTATCATATTCTTTTAACAGCCTAATAGCTCATAAAAATCACAAAAGTGAAGTCAATCTATCAAACTGATTGATTGGTTTCGGCCACTTCGGCGGTAAAACAGACAATAATTTAAATTGACTTCCAAAATTATGATTAATTCGAAATATAAGTTAGTTTTAATTTATGTGTGTCTATCGGCGTACGCATGAATTGGGTTTAACCTCACGCATTTAAAACAGGGGACACTAAACATTCGAAGACATGTGACATCTACCAACCCGCACTGGGCCCGCGTGGTAGATTATAGCCCACTCCCTCTCGAAGAGAGAAAGTCTGTGTCACAGTAGTGGGAACTATATAATTATAGTCTAAATATGCATATTTAAACAGTGTTAATCCTATGCAGCCGTTTCATTTTGGTACCTAATTGTTTGTACCAGACAATTAGGTACCAAAATGAATTCTATCCTATCACCGAAATTTATGTTTCCCTACAAGCTGCTGTGAATTTAGAAACGTTTAATTGGTAATGCAAAGTTATAACTTTGCATTACCAATTCAAACACCGTTTATTCGATGTTTATTATTAAAACAGCAATTACTTTCATTAACCTATTACTATCTTAAAATAGTTGACGCCATAACGGTTTAAATCAGGGACTTGAAACGTTACTCAAAATAACGTTACGCGTAGTTCCAGTACCGATAATTTGAACCGTTCCACCGAGATCGTAACGAAATTAATTCCTTGGCTATAACGATACTGACTAACGGAACGAAATCTTAAATTGTTCACTAACAATATGATCAATATATACGTATATCGGTATTAGTATAATGACATAATAACGTTATTCATTGTAATACTCAACTTTGCCAAGCTTCGTGACATAAAATATGACGAAAAAAAGTATGAAGAATAACGTTACAAATGAATCGTTATTACAAGCAGATGAGCTTAATGTTACTGATACCTATAACGTTACTTATAATACTGTTCTATGAAAATTATATTCTGTAACGTTATTGATATTTTAAGGTTTTAGTATCGTTATAAATTTTGGAACGTTATACGATAACATTAGTGATAATGGAACGAAATTAATTTCGTTTTCAAGCCCCTGGTTTAAATAAAATAATGTCAACACTACATTAAAGTATTTAGTAAAGGTAATTATGAACAGTTATCTGTTATTAACAGACCCGTAAAAGTCAAAGTCATGCGAAATACTGCGATGTCTGCGATGTTCATGATTAGAACAAACCATTACTTGCAATGTTGGTTAGATGGTTATGTAAAGTTATGTAAAGTTATGAAACGCGGAGAATCTTCTAATGCCTTCAGAGCTGTTATGTAAAATTTGAAGCACCCTAAATGAAAATGGAAGAAAATTCAAGGTTTGTGAAATGACAATGAAAAGAAAAAGTATCAGTATGTCGGCGGCGTTGTCCAAAACAACACATGCACCGGTCACGCCACCGACAAGTACGTCACCTGACTTCTCCCACCGCCCCACTGCTCGACTTGTTTTGACACCAGTATAAAAGAGCGAGCAACGAAGCGGCAGGGGACTTGACCATTGGACATCGTACGGACATCATGTGCTCAGAAACTATATCGCGTTCGTATCTGGTTGTATCGTGTACCTATAGTGCTTGATTTGCTAATGTGATTAAATTGTTCATGAAATTATAATCTGATGTGAAGTGCAAACCGTGTTTCTATTGCGCATTAACCAACACTACCCACTTAGTACGCCCACAGTAATTAAGATATGCCTGATAATAATGACACACACTTTACCTTTTCCTATATCAGAAGTGGGATTCGTGTTGGTTCATGCGCAAAATGAAAACGCTAAAAGTGAAAGTGACCGTTGACATTTTAAAAAAACAAAGTGCAAACTTCGAACGCTTATTAAATAATCGTGTGGACCTGTTAGAGTTGAACCCAGACAAGCCAGATACGGATGCGCGATCATAGTGAATATAGTTTTGGGCATAGGCTGTATGCCGAAATGCCTTTGCCCAGTGACGCGCCAGTTGCGCCCTACCGCCATGTTAGGAAAAAAAATGTTCCCGTAATTAGAAAACGCGATAGGACGCGTGTGCAAACGTAACCGCACACAATACTACAGCTGATTTGTGATTTGCTGAAAATTCACTGCAAGGAGGTCAACTTGTGGCCGTCATTAAGGCGCACAAAGGAAGCAGTATCAACGTGGCTATCGTAAATAGTACGAAGGACGTAACGTGGAGCTACCAGTGACGTTGGGTGACTTCAAGAATCGAGCCAAGCAGCCAGCAGCCTTCGGTGAAGCCCTTCGTGTGCTGCAAGTGAGGGAATCCTGGACATGTCGTGACCCGGTGCACGAGAAGTGGCAGCCAAGCAGATGGTACATGGCTCTGGTTGATATTTTTTTTTGCTATGATTAATTAAAGTTTGATTACATGGCTCTGGTTGAATCAAGTACGCTAATGAGGCTAAGGCATATGCCATGGCACAGGCCAAGGGATCAGAGTATTAATGACGAATTTGAGGAAAGCTAAGTAAAAGTCTTGTTGATGAAACAGAGTAGAAATTAAGTCGAGTGATAGTGGTGAATCTTAGTTCGGCTGGTCGGGGACCATACCAGTAGTTATTACATAGTCGTAGCCCTGTAGAAATCGGTGTCTCTTGAGGCAACTCAAGTAGTCCGTGGGTGCGCGATGCGTGTTTAATTCTGGCGGAGGTCAGGGTCTTGTAGAGACCATAGAGCCCGTAGGACTCGGAACTCAGGAGGAATTCAAAGAAATAAAGATGAAGTTTGTTGTAGGGGCTTAATGAAAAGCCACAGTTCATGAATAAGATTCCTGCTGTGTTTTGTGATGCTCTAAGGATGTTTTATTGGCTGCTCCATCATGTTTAGTTGATTATTTAGTTTGTGATCTTGAGATTTGGGAATCAAATAATGATACTATCTCTGCCAATAGTGATACTATCTCTGCCAATAGTGATACTATCTCTGCCAATAGTGATACCATGTCTGCCAATAGTGATACCATGTCTGTCAATAGTGATACCATGTCTGCTAAAAGTCCCACTATATCTACCAGTTCTCATAATAATGCAAATTGTAGAAACCCTGGTTTACGTGCTACTTCAGTAGAATCAATTGGTCCTGAGTCAATTACCATTATAACAGAAGCACTTGTACATCAACCAAAATATTGAGCTATTTGTTAATTAAGCTAAAGGAACGATACTTGTTCGGCCTAGCTACGTCCGGTCCAGTTTAACTGTAGGGACACACCTGAAAGGCAAAACAATTACCGGACCAGGAAGCTAATCTTGTAGGGTCAAAAACTGATCGGACCAGGAAGCTAATCTTGTAGGGTCAGAAATTGACCGGACCAGGAAGCTAATCCTGTAGGGTCAGAAATTGACCGGACCAAGAAACAAGTCTTGTAGAGTCATGGCTGACTGGACCAAGTGGTTAAATATCTGAAGGGTCTAACTTGACCGGACCAGAAACAATAGCAGAATGACCAAACGGTAGTTAATCAGTTTTTCATGCTTTAGATGTAACATTGTAATAATCGTAATTAGTAATCAAATAATGATTAATGCTCTGAACTCAATTTTTTTTTTAGTTTGTGCGAATTTTCATTGTGTTTTAGTCTGTACCAAATTCGGTTAGAAGTGACCGAACTATGTGATACTTTGCGGGGTATGTTTCTTTGCAGATTAATACACGAGAATGTGTGCGAGCAAGATGGTCGTGTCGGCGACATTCATTGACTATTCTGAACGCCAGTGTCACCCGGCGGCGCTCGACAGAGTCTAGCCTGAGTTCGTGTGGAGTGGAAGAGAGCGCGCAGTGGTGTAACGAGACAGTCTTGGCTCTGGCGTGTCACGGTGAACGTACGTTACGGAAGCATCGTACGTTCCCGCGACCCCTGGCGTAGGTGTGATGGAACACCGGGGTGGTTTTTAGTCAGTAAGAGTCTGACAGACCCCTCCGCCCGCCCCGTGGCGGAGGACATCCATGAGGATTTTCCACCCCGGAAAGTGTATGACGGGGCACAAGTTGCACTTTATGTCCGTTTATTCGGAACCGATCAATAGTAACGCGAGCTGATGTCCATAAAACTAATGATGACAGTTAAATTGCAATAATCATTGTAGGGTTAAACCGGTCCAATGATAAATCGGCTATAGGGAATAATAATATTCCGGACTAGCCAAAATAAGATAAAATAAATTCTGAAGGGCTTG
Source organism: Luperina testacea (assembly GCA_927399505.1). Taxonomy (NCBI): domain Eukaryota; kingdom Metazoa; phylum Arthropoda; class Insecta; order Lepidoptera; family Noctuidae; genus Luperina; species Luperina testacea. Next base: position 3,365,607 of record OV656777.1, on the reverse strand, counting down.
TAGCCGGACCAGAACTTGTTAATCTGTAGGGCTTGTAGCCGGACCAGAACTTGTATCTGCAGGGCTTGTAGCCGGACCAGAACTTGTTAATTTGTAGGGCTTGTAGCCGGACCAGAACTTGTCAATCTGAAGGGTCATTGAAGACCGGTCCAGAACTAATTCTTACCAGCCTGTCTGTAGGGTTTAGATAAACCGGTCCAGATTGTAAAGTACGATTTTTGGTCAGGATAATCGAACGATTTATGCTTATTACAGATGTATGAATTGTAAGCGCACGAGGACGTCCGCACGTCAGTATGGCCGTGTCGGCGGCGTTGTCCAAAACAACACATGCACCGGTCACGCCACCGACAAGTACGTCACCTGACTTCTCCCACCGCCCCACTGCTCGACTTGTTTTGACACCAGTATAAAAGAGCGAGCAACGAAGCGGCAGGGGACTTGACCATTGGACATCGTACGGACATCATGTGCTCAGAAACTATATCGCGTTCGTATCTGGTTGTATCGTGTACCTATAGTGCTTGATTTGCTAATGTGATTAAATTGTTCATGAAATTATAATCTGATGTGAAGTGCAAACCGTGTTTCTATTGCGCATTAACCAACACTACCCACTTAGTACGCCCACAGTAATTAAGATATGCCTGATAATAATGACACACACTTTACCTTTTCCTATAAGTACATTAAAGGCTCCTACAAACAGACGCGACACGCGAAATAATCGCGCGCGACACAAAGGCACCGCTCGTAGCGCGACTTACGTTGCGTGTCGCGTGTCGTGTCGCGCCTTTTTGAAGGAACCTTAACTTTGTTATGGCGTTGTGACTTGTGAGTTTTCGTCTGAAATTTAATGAGCAAGCAAACTTAAGAACATTGTCGAAAAATAGTGTTACAGCCAAATTAGACCGATTTTAAATTTTTCATAGAAATAGAGATTTCCTGTTATCTTTTTTAAAATAAGATATTTCGAAAATGTTCTTAAGTAACTTTTTAGACCTTTGTATCCAGCTTATGCGTATTAAGTTTCATTAAAATCGGTTCATGAATTTCGAAAAACAAGGGCTTGAAAGTTTATATGAAATGCCGTACGGGTAAATGCTCATATATAAATAATATTTTAGTACGTAAATGCCTGGTTCTTTTCCGGTTACATCTGAACTACTGGTTTACTTACTTAATTTTGATTAAACTAAAATTAATTGCACTAACGAACGATTAATCTAATAAAAATCTAATCTAAAGAAAAGACTAGGCAGATGATGGTGTTGGTATCTTCCACCTCTGTTCTCTGTTCTGTGTCTAACGATAAAAAAGAAAATAGGTGTCTCCTTACTATACGTAATCGCAATCTCAACTACGGAACCCCAAAATCTTTTCTCTATTCGCGCGGATTACCGAACCTCGTGCTGTACATTCGGTATTAAAGCGCTTATCAGGTGGTGCAGTGATATTACGCGGAAAAATTCATATTGTCATATTTTGGGCAAAGGACAACACTACTATCTACATATATTTATAATAAAGCATTTTTCAAGAGGCACTTACAAAATTACACACTTAGTACATCGAATATTAAAAAAATGCATTTATCCTTCTTAAGGCCCCTTAAAATAGCGCGCGACACAAAGGTACCACAAGTCGCATAACGAGCGGTGCCTTTGTGTCGCGCGCGATTCGCGTCGCGCGGCGCGCTTGTTTGCAGGAGCCTTTATTCTGTTTATGAAATATCTATTGGAGGAGAAAATAGACGAGAGCCAAACCTCGAATTATGACTTTTTACTGAGGCTTTTTGAAAAGGCCCTCCGACCGCATTTCCTTTATGAAATAAACTCACTTTTGTTACACTCACAAACTCATTATATTTTCCTTATTTTTCACGCGTTTTTTTTTTCTTTTGGGACCGGTGATGTGAGGAATTGATATTATAAGCTTTGGCCCAATACTGACGTTGGTCAGATTGATAGCTGGACCAAATGTGTTACGAAAAAGGGCGGCTGGTGTATAGAATAAGAATGATGTAAGTTCTGGGCAGGATGACGAACATAAAAGGAAATTGGATTACTATCCGGCTAGTGAATGAACCACGTTAAGGACTTCCTGCGTGTATAAAAGATGATAAGAAGTTGGAGATACTTTTGCACTGATGAGCGTCGGACCTTGCAAAAGTCCGACGCTCATCATTGCAAAATTATCTCCTAAAAATTTGTACAAAATCTATCCGGTAGTTTTGGCGTGATGCTGGAACATACATACAAACAAACAGACAAACATTCAAAAATACCTATATATTTTCGAAAGTGAATTCGAAAAATGGATGTGCGATTAACGCTTGTGCGACAAAACAGTACTGCGACTCACCATAGTTCGAAAGCGTTTGTGCGACACACTGAAGCTCGACATTACTCTAGTGCGACATGAAGAATTAACATATTTATTCATAATCATATGTATATCTGATGACCTCGATAGCTCAGTTAGTTACAAAGTCTTGGTAATGTTCTCGGATTCGATTCCTGTTAGCTTAGTACTTTTAGCGATATAATTCTTAAATGTTCTATATATCGTCGCTGCGCCTGCAAAATCCGCTATGGATAAAAATTCAACTTTTCAGGAGAAGCAAAAAACTGTTTCTTTTTCAAACTGTTAATATTATATTAAAACTAAATATGCAGAAAATTAGACTTTATGTCGGGACATTCAGAAATATTTATTTTTCGCCATTTACTATGATATTCCAGGAGCTAGAATTTTTTTAAGTGAATTTGGGCACATAGCGGTTTTTTTTCGGGTCGTAATTACCGCTAAGTACCTGACTTTTCATCACATGACGGATTTATGCTTTTACCAAATAGTTTGCATTTTTGTGCTTCCTAGAATACTTAGCGGATTTACCAAATTAGTCTAGTAGTATCGGCTCTACACGGTTTAATTCACCTAGAGACTCGGTGGCTACTACATTACGCCAAACCAGGTATCTATAATGAGTTTTGTAGTACTATCTAACATCTAAAACTACTTAATTAAAATAAAATACACTCGTAAACATTGCACCACGTGCCACGTCTCCTGTTTGATAAACCCGCTATGTGTCATTTCAAAGCGCAATTCCAAGGGACTCGCTTTGAACCGAAAATACGCTATGTGTCTTCTGCACACATAGGGGGTTTTTCAAATCCGTTTTTGACCAAAATTACATAGCTGATTTTGTTATCTTCTTAACCAAATGAGTTATTACAAAACCGATTTTACAGGCGCACGTGGCTTGAGAAATACTATAAATAAGCATCAAAAACCGATTTTCAAAAAAAAATACATAGCGGATTTTGCAGGCGCAGCGACGATATTATACAAATTCATGATTTTCTTCCTGATAACACGTTTGTTTTTTGATGTGAAACATCTATAGCCGCACGTAAAACAAATTTCTGGCGTGGCGACGCATGCCGTGGCGACGCGTCACCACGCGCAATCGACTGCGATTCTCTTCCCACTCGATCCGGCGTTAAGCTATCTCTCTCTCGCCACATAGCTCGGATACCTATAGCACAGTATAAAGAGTATACTCCATAGTGTTGTTTACTGCGGTACACATAACCTGTGTTTTACTTGAAAACAAATTATTTTTAATAATAAAATATGTCTGACAGTGATAATTTAGAGAGTGACAGTGATCAGCCTCTTGCAAAGAAAGCAAAAACACACTATCAAGTCATTTACCGAAGTCACTGATTGAACGAATGAAGTTGTATAAATTGTTTTTATATTTAATGAAAATAAATGTTTATTAAATAAACAGTCATCATTTTCTGGAAAAAATCGTAATATTTTATTTTATCATTATGCCATATTTAGTTTATATCGCAATCTGTTCTTTTCAATCATATTACTTTTACAAAATAATGTCGATGTTTCACATCTGCCCGGCGTCCCGTGACGGCTCACTTTTTTTAATTCTAATTACAGATCTGTTAATGACATGCAATAACGGCAAATTAATATTTTGCCCTGTTTCCAATAAACAAAACATTATTTACCTTATTTTTTTTAAATGTTTAGCAATAAGTACCTATGCCTTACGTCTAATGCAATATAAATATGGCATAATTATTGCTAAACAATATAATTATTTGTTTATGCTACGTAACATATATTTATACTTCGTTTATAGCAATAAACGAAACCCAACCAACGAACGAACCAACCAACCATGGTTGGTTCGTTCGTTGGTTGGGTTTGTTGGTTTGGGGTTGGTTGGGTCGTTGGTTGGTTTGGTGGTGGTTGGTTTGTTGGTTTATTTGGGTTAGTTTATGGGATGCGACTAGCATATGTAGACATAGCGTGCCTGAAGCCGAAAAAAATATGACCAACATTTCCAACACACTTACGGTCTGCAGCTCCCAGCATTGAAATCAGGATACCTACTAAACAAAACTGTGTCGAAATTTGGCACCATAGATGGAGTACCCTTGTGGGTCGCAAAAAATGGAATGTAGATATATATAAAACTTTTGTGGAAATATTAAAAGAACAAAAAACGACAACGGACACAATAGAAAAGATCAAGGAACAAAGTGAACCAAGAAGAAGAAAAAACAACAAAATAATGAAAAACAAATTAAAAAGCATTTACAAAAAAAAAAGATACAATGGATTTGTCATTCGTCGTTCTTGCGTGGTCTGTCCTATATTTGTTATTTAATAAAGATTCAGATCATTCTTTTACATGAGTTTCTATTTCTTTTAAAATTTGTTTAAATTCATCTTAAGTTTGAGTTTTCATATCATAAGATTTTAATGCATGAAGTTATTGCTTTCTTATTTTCCATTTAAAATCTATAGACGGCAGTATCGCATAGTCGTTTGTCGGACTTTGGTAGTGTCAAACTACTGTAATACTGCACCAACGTACTGTCACACAATTATTGTTAGTCGCACTACCGTAGTGTCGCACTACCGTAGTGTCGAACTACTGTCGGACAATCGTTTGTCACCCCAGTGTGATGTCGAACTTCAGTGTGTCGCACAAGCGTACTTTCGAACTATGGTGAGTCGCAGTAGAGTTTGTCGCACAAGCGTTAATCGCACATCCATTTGTCGAATTCACGTAGCACACTCATTAAAATCGTTCCTTATAAACCTCGCAAAAATTACTTAAAAAAATATATGAATGCACATTTTTGACTTTAGCTACGATTTTATTATATTATTATGTAATGACTATATCATAAATTCATAACCCATTAGCTTAATGTATTTATTTTTCAGGACTGAAAATTAGGTTTGTTTCATTTTGTCTAACTTTTGTATTTTACAAAATTCAGGGTACTTACCAACGTTTCGGGCGAAAATAGTTGGGAAAAACTCAGACCTACCTTATAGACCTTTTACTTAAAATTACTTTTCACCCTCCTACAACCGCTATAAAAACTGGCATCCCTCGACCAAATACACCATTCAGTATAGTGACTAGGTACCTACTGAACTCACTTCTTTATAGTTGCTGGCTTTACTATTCTAAAGAATAAATACCTATGACAGGCAGCCATATTTTCTCAGCCTATACTGTTTTGGAGACGTGACACACAGACGAGTAAGTTAAAATAAGTAAAGAAAAAGTAAGTGTAAACGTCAAAGTCAAAGCATCTATTTCAAATAGGCACGTAAAAGGGTCAAGGATCATAAGTCAGGGTGTGAGTTAAAGTAGTTACAGAATGTAAGCCAAAGTAAAAAAAATACAATTAAATTAACAACCAGTTTTTTTAAATACAAAGTAAGTGTAAATAAAAAGTAAGTGTGATAGATCAGCTTATACTGTTTTTTGACGTGACACACAGAACGAGTAAGTAAAAATCAGTAAATAAAAAGTAGGTAAGTGTAAATACCTAATTGAATAATATTAATTTATTTTAAGTCATATAAATAAAACTAAAAGATTCAGCTTTACTCCGTGACTGTATTAATGATGAAATTGGGCGGTTGGTCCAGTCGACCTATTCAAATGTGATTGAGTCGAGTGATCCCGTGGGTCCATTTCGAGTGGATCCAGTTGACCAGACTCGTGCGGCCTAATGTTCTTCTGGTGGTAAAAGCAATCTAAAAGGGAGTTAACAACATGTCATCACATAATAACAAAAGAAGAAATAGCTTTACAGTAAGTAAAACGGATACAGAATTTATCTTCCGAGTCTACCTGTTAGATCATTTTTTATATTGTAACAATTTCCACAGTGTCACTCAAACTACGACGCTTATTAATCGACTTCAAAAACAGGAGGAGGTTATCAATTCGTCGCGTATATATTTTTTTATGTATGTACACCGATTACTTCGTCAATTGTGGACCAATTTTCAGCTGTTAGCTATTTAGCTAACAGCTAAATAAATAATAATAAAAATATAAATAAAAAAAATAAAAATAAAAATAATAAAATAAAAAAATATGCAAAAATAATATGCTAATACATATAAATTTTTATATTCATATAACTCGTCAAAATGTAGGGAACAGCTGATTTTTTTTCGCGATTTCAGGTTTGGTCCCATATTAAAAGTTGTTCATAATGATGAGTACAATGACCTCTTAAGAGGTTGTTAATGTTTTACCAATAACCCCGTATAATAATTCATGTATCTCATTAATTAGTCAAGGTTAGCTAATACAGAGGCCCAAATGTTTCAAAAAAGTATGAAGTAAGCCAGTATCCTTTTCTGTTTAAACTACTGTGCATTTCAGATTTTCAAATCAGTAAGCCAATTTATACGCTCTGAATAATTTTTTAAGTAACTCACAAAAAAAAAAAACATTTAAAGCCATTTGGAGTCACATTTCGAAATATTAGACTGTATTGAAACTAAAACAGTTTGAAAAAGAGAATCGTATTTTATCGAAATTCTTTATTTTACATGGAGCAACTGCCTATCTGACCTCCACAACCCAGTTACTGGGTAACAGTATACCACTGACTTGGTAAGACTGTTTTTTAGACTTTCGGGCTTCTGTCGACTGTCAAAGATCCACGAAAGACAACCAGGAGCAATTTTAATGGCTTAACGTGCTTTCAGAGGGACGGTGGGGTCTTGGTATGTTAAGATGGTCACCCATCCACGGACCAACCGCGGCAAGCGTAGCTTAACCTGATCGATCGACCCGTGCGGCTGTTATTACTTGGCCACAAGCCCCATCTTATCGTAAAGTACCGTGCTTAAATATAATTTTTATCACACCTGCTCTGAAAATACATACTAATTATACCAATTAGAGGGAAGAAACGCCTTTATCCCGCCCTTCAAATCCTTTCATCCCAAGGTATGGAAGTTTGTATGAAAATCCTTCCGACCCAAGGGTGGGAAATATGTATGAAATTCCATTACATACCCGGTTTTTCTTTTTTTTTAATTTGTCAGCAGTCATACTGTCAAGAGACTTTAACTGTCTACTAATTAAATTTCAAGTAAATTGTTACTGGCCACATACAGTTATTTTTTTTTACCAGTTACCAACCTCCTTGGTGCATACAGAAAATTAAAAACGAAATTATTTATAATAGCTGCACTTTTAGAGTTTTTGGCGGGATTTCTTCGAGTGAAGTCTAGTTGGCTGTTTTAATTATTCGCAAATTGATTCCTAGTGGATATTGTGATGTAAAATTGGTGTAGTTTTGTATCTCAAGTGTCTGCGCAACTGGACAATATGTGGAATCATTGAAACAGACGCGATCCCGGTAAAATGGAGCTGAGAATTTTTTTGTAGTTTTGGCTACCTCAGCGAAGTTTACAGGGAAACTTGATTCGATACATTTGCTGCCAAATACTCCTAATACATTAGAATGTGTACACCCATATTCTAATGTCATGTTAGACAAAAAAAATAGTAACTGATGACTAGGGAGCATGGTCTCAGACCTTAGCCTTTAAAAAAAAAAGCTGCACTTTTAATAATTGTACTTTTAACTAAATATAAACATTTCTATGCATTTATGTCCATAATTTTCCTCGTAGGTGTAATAAAAAGCACTATACATCCCTCAGGATAAAGTACAGTTCCATACCTCAAATGGTTTGCGCCCCTCGCAAGCTCGTGGCGCAAATGCCATAATCTCGGTATGGAACTGTCACTTTCTTCCCTCTGAAGTAATGTACTATTGTAGGCCAAAGAAAACAGTTATGTTTGGGTTAATAATGGGATATTTTAGTAATACCTACGTCTTCTTCTATATATGTGTTATGTTTGCCGCAAATAAACGTATTTTCTTTCTTCTTTCTTTCTTCCATAAAGAAATAAGTGGGCACGATTGGTATATTACATGCATTTATAGTTAATATCTGCAATAAAAAACAGAACTTTACAGTAACGATGTAGGTAGTTCAAATAGTCGGCCCCTAAGATTAAACAAAAAATGGATACGTTCAGCATAGGCATACTATAATCACCTCATAATGTTCCTCCTGCCGGGACACCTATCGGCAAGAGGGACACATATAATTCAATTTAATCCAAAAATCGGCCTTTTATTTACACCTAAAATCATATTCCACTAAAAATGTATGCTGAATCTTCTATTAAAAGATATAAACACAGCATTAAGTATAAAGTGAAAATCTTATTGAGAAATATGCTAGTCCGGTACAAGAGGGGCCCGTGGCTAAATAATAACAGGCGCACAGGTCGATCGATCAAGTTAAGCCACGCTTGCTGCGGTTGGTTCCTGGATGGGTGACCATTTTTACATACCAAGACACCTCCGTGCCTCGGAAAGCACGTTAATCCGTTGGTCCCGGCTGTCATTCGTGGATCTTTGACAGTCGTTACGGGTAGTCAGAGGCCCGAAAGTCTGACAACCAGTCTTACCAAGGGGTATCGTATTACCCAGTAACTGGGTAGTGGATGTCAGATAGGCAGTCGCTCCACGTATAAATAAAAAAAAATACAAATACTGGTATTCAGCTGCATCCGGTTAGACTGGAAGCCGACCCCAACTTATTTGGGAAAACGCTAAGCAGATGATGGTAGTCAGGTACAAACCTATCAAAATATTGCCGTATCCACCGTTGTTTAATCTAAGCTTGTCGAAACCATTTACCAAAATGTTTCTCCCCACGTGAAGTCCATATTACCAATATGTTTACTTTCGGGCCTAAATTATTGTACAATAGAGTAGTTTGAACACGCAACGGTTATTTCATACTCTGGTAAGGTGTTGATAAGGATAAATGAGCTGTATTGATATCAAGCAAAATCAATCAACCCACCGTATTGCAGAAATTGAGAAATTGATTGATTGAAATTGAGATTTTTTTATTGTATTGGATGACAGGGTGTTATGGCGCAGTCTGGGAGAGGTTTATGCCCAGCAGTGGACTGCGACGGGCTGAGTTGTATTGATATACAGGGTCCCATTCAAATAGATGGACAAATTTTAACACAGCGCTCAGTACGTCTAACTAAAGATATCCAAGCAAAAAAAAAACACTGATTAAAGTGATTTTATTTTGACCTAAAATAATAAAGGCTCCTTCAAACAGGCGCGACACGCGATAAAATCGCGCGCGACACAAAGGCACCGCGCGTTGCGCGACTTGTTGCGACGCGCGCGCGACACAAACGCGAAATGAGTTTGTTTTTGCTAGAAATTGACACTATTGACAGCTCACTCCACGCTCACTTCACCTAAGTTTTCACGGTGAGATGTTTAGAGAATAGCACCGTAGTAGTAAGATTACCCATAGGTAATAGGTAATACGGGCTGGTGTCTGCAACTCCACGTCAATGCGCGTATTTTGCACACGCTAAGATTACCACTACAATAATAGTCCCTAAGCGTAGGATAATCCGCCTATATTGTTCCCACTGATGGGGCACGGGCCTCCAGAGCAAATGGGCCGTAATTAACCACGCAGTCCCAGTTCTGGTTGATACATAGATGTTACACGTCTTCGAATTTTGGTTCTTAGACATGCCGGTTTCCTCATGATGTTTTTCTTCACCGTTTTGAGAGCATGCGGCGATAAGACCCCTCTTTGAGGAGTGGCTAGAGAGGCGTCACGGCGCCTGATGCAGGTCCTCACCGGACACGGAAGTTTTGGGAGGTTCCTGCACATCATTAGGCGGAAGGAAACGCCCGGGTGTCACCATTGCCAGAATCGCCCAGAGGACACGGTAGAGGTAATGTGGTGATGAAATTATCTACACAAAGTGAAGCGCCCGCCTGGGTTTGAACCCACAACCTGCGCCTCGCTTGTCGTAACCGTTATCAAGAAAGAAAGAAAGACAGAAAATACGTTTATTTGCGGCAAACATGACGCATAAAAATAAAAACACAATAGAAAAGCAATAATAACAATTATCACTGGGCAACTACTGGTGACAATGATCGTGTACCATTCGTCCGCAGTAAACATTTTTCCCCTTACTAATAAACGTTGTATAGCGTCTGTATAGTTACACAACGCTTTGTCTTCTTCTTTCGAAAGTCAAATTACTGACGACTGAAAGAAAGAAATCGGTGTGTAACTATTCATCTGTTATGTATAATACGTTTATTAGTAAGGGGGTAGGTAAGTCTCCAATTAGCTACATTTTTTTTTACTCTTGGCCAAGGTTTGTAGAACACGTTAAAAATACAGTTTTTTTTTCTGTTTCTACTAGCGTGTGGGTGAGCACTGCTCTCCTAGCTAGGTTATGAAAACCTGTGCGTTTACGCCGTACGGCTTTCATACAAACTTTCAAGGCCTTATTTTTCGAAATGAATGAACCGATTTTAATGAAACTTTATACGCATAAGCAGGATGTACAAAGGTCTAAAAAGTTAGTTGAGAACATTTTCGAAATGTCTTATTTATAAAAAGATAACTTGAAATCTCTGTTTCTATGGAAAATTTAAAATCGGTCTAATTTTGCTGTAACACTATTTTTCGAAAATATTCTCAACTAACTTTTTAGACCTTTGTATCCTGCTTATGCGTATGAAGTTTCATTAAAATCGATTCATTCATTTCGAAAAATAAGGGCTTGAAAGTTTGTATGAAATGCCGTGCGGCGTAAACGCTCTTAATGAGAAGCAGTCCGGTCCCATAGGGTAAAATGACGTAAAGTTACATAAGCTTCTGATGTTACTGTTACAATTTCGAAGAATTAAGTTAGACAATTAAAAGTTTAAAATACGTTAGATACGTTTGTTATCGAACTCAAACTCAAGGCATTTATTTCAATTAAACCTTGTACAGGCACTTTTAAATTGTTAAAATTAAATAGTCTGTCAGTTAGTCAGAAAGTTGAAGCTAGTTCGTTAAAATAAAATAATTTGAGATAAATAATTGTGTGTTGTGAGTGCGTGTGTGTGTGTGTGTGTGATTGGGTGTGTGGTGTGTGTGAGAGGGTGGGTGTGTGTGAAATCAATGGTTTATTGTGTGTATCATAGAAGCCCAAGAAAAATAAATGTAGTTCAAGCAATTATATGTAATAATTATGAAGTTATAATAATTATGAATTTTAAATAATAATTATGAAGTCAAGTCGCGATATAAAACGTTAAGCGCTAAGGTAGCCCGCGAAATTCAAATTTTCTTACGTTTTTTGCAATTTGCTGGTCAGTATTAAGTTGTACGTTGATTAATATATGAATCGCGGCCGTAACAAACATGTATTTACAGAATTATAGTCATTAAAGTCATCAACACAACTCTCTAAGACCACGTAAGTCCAAAGAATGATGATTTCATGAAACAGTTATTCTTTGGACTTACGTGGTCTTAGAGAGTTGTGTTGATGACTTTAATGATTAATGAATCAACGTACAACTTAATACTGACCAGCAAATTGCAAAAAACCCAAAAAAAAATCCAATTTCGCGGGCTACCCTGGCGCTTTCGCCTTAACAGTAATTTTCCAATCTGTTTTCATCAAAACCTTCATTTCAAGGAACATGTCCCAGTCACACCAAACCTTGAATCTAAACACCTATTTTCTCCATGACAAATGAATGTTCTACAAGAACAGCCGGTCGATTCTGTGAAAATCTCACCGTGAAAACATAGGTGAAGTGAGTTTGTTTTTGCTAGGAATTGACACTATTGACAGCTCACTCCAAGCTCACTTCACCTAAGTTTTCATGGTGAGATTTTTACAGAAAAGCACCGCTGGTCCGCTGCTCTAGAAACACGGCAGCGTGTCAAGCCAAGTTCAAGCAAAGGAACTTCTCCTTTTTTACATTTATGTTTTTGGTGGGATACAAAAATACAAATATAGTCGTCGAAAACAACACGAATGAAACCCATTTTCAATTTACTTTTACTACAAACTTGAAGTTTGACGGTTGACCCTTCACCCTACGAAGTTAAGGGTTAATAAAACTGATGGGTTCTGTAACAAGATGTCAGGAAACGAATATTGGGTTTGAAACTGAATATTAATGACGGATTTTGTGAATATTTGCGGGACAACATGTTTTTTGTTATCGTTGGTTGTTTTTTTTTTTGGGTAAGATGAAGATTATGTGGGCTGTTTTTTTTCTAGTTTTGTTTTCAGTAAGTTGGTAGGAAGTTTTACGTCAATACTGATATCATCTGCCTAGCCTTTACCCAACTATGTTTAGGTCGGCTTCCAGTCTAACCAGATGCAGCTGAATACCAGTATTTTACATGGAGCGACATCCTATCTGACCTCCACAACCCAATTACTAGGTAATACGATACCCCTTGGTGAGACATGGTTGTCAGACTTTCGGGCTACTGACGACCCGTAACGACTGTCAAAGATTTACGAATGACAGCCGGGACCATCGGCTAAACGTGCTTTTTGACGCACGGAGAGGTCTTGATATGTAAAGATGGTCACCCATCCACGGGCCAACCGCGGCAAGCGTTGCTTAACCTGATCAATTGACCTGTGCGGCTGTTATTACTTAGCCACAAGCCTCTCTCTACGTCAATCGTGTAATAGGTGATATTGAATAGTGTAATGAGTGATATTAAATAGTGTAATAAGTAGGTGATATTAAATAGTGTAATAGGATATATTAAAATCGTAATCTTACTAATATTATCAATGTGAAAGTTTGTGAAGATGTTTGGATGTTGTTACTCATCATCATCATCATCATCAGCCTATAATGTTCCCACTGCTGGGACACAGGCCTCCTCTCAGTGAGAGGGAGTGGGCCGTAATCCACCACGCGGGCCCAGTGCGGGTTGGTAGATGTCACATGTCTTCGAATTTTTGGTTTTAGGACATGCCGGTTTCCTCACGATGTTTTCCGTCACCGTTTTGTGAGCAGTGAGTGTGTTTTGTTGTTACTCAATTAAATTAAATTCAATTAATAAAAATCAAACAGTTAATTTATCAAATTAAATTACACTCGAACACAACCATTGGTTTCTCACTAAACTTCAACTATATCCGACGACCTTGGATACTTACCTCTTTTGGTGACTGTACTAAAAACCTCCAAGATTTTCCATTACGCTACGTTCTGTAACGTGTAACCTCAGACGAGTCTTCGTCTGAGGTTTCAATCTGAAGAGCTCAAAGCGTAGGAAAATTCAAAATTATGGAACACGCCGAAATGTTCCTTAGAATTAGAACCTGCTTTGAGTAAAGGAGAATTAAAAAGTTGGGTTAAGGTAAGATAGTTTTATGGCAGTAATTTTTAACATAACATCCTGCTTGTATTTCACGTGGGGACCGGCAGTTGTGTACCTGTAATACTCTCACATTTTGCTAGTTAAACAGTGTGTCCGGACATCGACTAGCGATATTCTAAACACTTCAATATAAACTATTTTAAAGTACAATTATACTCTAGGCTTGGGTTCAATACACTTGTCCGCTATGTGGCAGCCATTTTGTTTTTTTTTTTTGTTGAAATATGCTCTATGCGAGTAAAACTTTTTCGTAAAGTATGTATTAGAAAAACCTTTAACCTTCAATATCTACGTAACCAAAAAGATCCCAGGTAAGGTCCAGTATAAAAAAAATCATATTAATGGGAAGAACAAGGGACTCTCGGCTTCGTTAAGGGTAATTCGCCCGTTATAGACTAAACCACTTGCTTACTATTCCAGACTCCATAGTCCATGGTATGTTTAGTTTGCGGCCATTCAAGTATTACTTAAGCACCACAGGGGGGCGGGGGGGTCTTCGCATTGCTTATTTTTGATGACATGGGGGGTGGTGGGTCTGGATGGTGATTACGTCAGCAGTATTAATTTTTTTACTTTTTCGGATTTTCTACAAAATTTAGTCGATTTTGGTTTGAACACATATGGCAACCCTACTTGTCTATGCTTGAAAACGAAGCGCATATAACTGCTGCTCATGAATCAATAAAGAAACCAGAACACATTGAAAAATGCATGCACCAACGTTTACGTAAGCATGGGGGAGCAGCGGGATTGTCCGAAAGCCCTTTCGGACCCTTTCGGACAATCCCGCTGACCCAGTTTAAGAGCTTTGCTTATTTTTCTGACGAAGGGGAGGGGGAGGTTAATAATTACAAGAAATCTGCTTACAAAATACTTGAACATGAAAACAAACAAAATGCCTAAATACTTATAACCTAAAGTATCAACACCTCTTTAAAAAGTTAGCTCATTCTCCTAACTCACCACAACCTACCTTGAATTAACCGCTTCTCTTCAAGGTTAGTTCTGCACACGACGAAGTACGTCACCTTGCGTCAAGTGACGGTAAGTGCATGTTAGGCACCGTACTCACTGTGTCGTGACATTTACCTTGGTAATCTGTCGTTTGGTCGATATACCCGTATGTATAGAATAGAATACTCTTTATTATGTACACCATATAAACACTACACACACTGCATCATCATCATCTACTACATCTGTATACTAAATGATCTTACCAGGATGTGACGGGACTTGCCGAAAGAAAATTGACAATCGCACTGTCATTGTCGACAATGATTAATATGTCGTGGTGCCTACATTAAATGAAAAAAAAAACGTTTAATATTTTTTAATACAAAAAATTAAAGGTGTCTCCGACATAGCTTGCAGAGCTACCAAGCAGCAGTGGTATTGAGCTACGGACAGCCAGAGGCCTAAATTTAGTCTAACTTTATACAGAGGCGATGATCTGTGGCAAGGACCAATGCCCATTGGACCGGGTGAGTTCTGTGCAAACCGTGATTCGGCAAACGTATAGTGTAAAAAACTTTCATTATGACAAAGTAAGAACACTTGGCTACCATACACGCTAAACTTGTCAGCTTATTTCAAATCGGCCCGATTGCACGAAACAATGAGACGGCTTTGCGATTTGCGTCAAGCAAGGTCATCGCAAACAGTCGCTGCAGGAGAAGGTGAACCTTAAGGCGAAAGCGCCAGGGTAGCCCGCGAAATTCATTTTTTTTTAGGTTTTTTGCAATTTGCTGGTCAGTATTAAGTTGTACGTTGATTAATATATTAATCGCGGCCGTAACAAATATGTATTTACAGAATTATAATCATTAAAGTCATCAACACAACTCTCTAAGACCACGTAAGTCCAAAGAATAACTGTTTGATGAAATCATCATTCTTTGGACTTACGTGGTCTTGTCTGTGCGGCACTGGGTACACCACACAGTGCCGCACAGTTCAGCACACTGGTGGAATCGCACCTTTATGGTAAAACTGATCACGTATACTGGTCAAGTGTATAGGTAGCCTTAAGGTCTAAGATCGAATCTTGTGTGCGGTGCACAATACACGTTGATTGCGAGAAGTAGACGAAGCTCTGGGTTTTGAGAAACTTGACTTAGATGGAGGGTACCTGTGAGGCTTCTGTGTGTGACGACGTGTGGTTCTATGCCACAACACAGAACCACACGTCGTCACACAACATGTTTTGGTAATTGGTATTTCGGTGAAGACACTGAACTGCTGGGACAAGATTGTATTTTCTGTGAAATGAAATGGTTTCTGCGAAATTTCTCACCACGTTTTTGCCCTTGAAGTGTATATTAGAACTATTAGGTTATTTAATTTTATACTTATTTATGATGTTAACACTTCAAGCCGATAGTTTTGTTGCTTGCAAACGATCGTTTCGTTATAGAAAAAAATCAGATACAAAAACAACCATTTCTCTTTGGAAAAACTTCTCTCTATAACGAGCATTGTATTTTTGAACCTGAATACTCTTAATTCGGTTATTTTTGTTCTCTTTGTCAGACTTTTTCAACTTCCATCTTGTTATTCTGCATCTTACTAATAAACTTTCATGAATAGTTAACAAGTTTCCATGCAGTAACTAAGTTCTCGTAGCAACTTGAAATCAAATCACAGTTGTGTCAATTAGTTCCGACGTAGTTCTCACAATACAATACTAAATTCATGGATAGGAACTGTATGAGTACTGATCGAGTAAGGAAAATGTAGATATGGCACTATTTCTCTATGCCATGTACATACAAATAAATAAAATTTAAGTTTCTGTTAGTAATTTAAAAATAACTGCTTTTTACAAAATGCATTCAGTATCTACTTATAACAAAAAATCATTTTTTTTTTAATTTCTCAGCCCTTTTTTCAGTAAGGCTTTAAGCTCGGTGGAGCTAAACATCAAGTCTTCTGGTAGTAGCTGGATCATAGTAGGATTGAATTAAACTCAAACTCAAAGCATTTATCTCAATTAAACCATTTACAGGCACTTTTGAATTGTCAAGAAGTCGGTCAGTCAGAAAATATGAAGCTAGTTGCCCATTCCAAAGCGTAGGTACCTATGGAGAAGGACGGGCAAGAAACTCCATGGACATTTTTTTTAAATTATATTTTACTTAAATATTAGTTACATCATTACTTCGTACATTAAATGGCGTGTGATTCTAGAGGCCCATGATCATCATCAGTCTACAGAACTCCACTGCTGGACATAGGCGTCTCCAATTGCACGCCATTCATCTCGATCCTCGGCAACTCTCACGCTACTACCAGTCACCCTGTGATCACCGCTCCAACTTGCCTGAGGGCATTCTACCTTACCTTGAAGAGATACCGATGATGAACTCAAATAAGTTTCAGTAAGTTTATTTCTAAAGAATTCCTGTTGTATTTTCACTAGACAAAAAAGCGGACGGTATTTTGCTCAACCAACAATATAAATGTAGTTTAAAACGATACCAATCTATAAATTTGTATTCCAGTCCAGTGATTTGAATGTCAAAGAGTACACGACATATCTTTCACGAATCAGTACCTAGAAACACAATATAAATGAACATACAAACGCGTTCATAATGTTATGCATATATTCATACAATAAAATTTATGAGGCCCATAATACATAACATGAAACCGTACCAAATTTGAGGGAAAGGGTAAAAGAACAAAACAATTTGCACGCTTTTTGTGTTAGGCTTTGAAAACTGTGGTTTTCTTGTAGGCGATTGATGGGTTTGGCTGAAAATTACAACATTAATTACCAAGGTGATATATCCTGTAATTTGTGTAATTTGTAAGATCACCACTTTGTTTTTTTTTTTGAGGATGTGAAATCATCAAATGACCCCACCCGCTCTGGGTGGAGCGGTAGGGAGTGTCAGACTCTTACTGACTAAAACCCACCCGTGTTCCTTCCTTAGCCGTTTATATTCCGGGCCAGCGGTAACTTTTGGACAATCCCGCTGACCACAATTTTTGTATTCAGGGAAAATCCACAGTTACAACAACCTAAAAGCACAATAACTAAGAAACTGCAGAAAAATCGAACGAAACAAACGAAACGAAATGGTGAAGGAACACATCGTGAGGAAACCGGCATGTTCTAGAACCATAAATTCGGAAACATGTGACATCTACCAACCCACACTCGGCCCGTGTACGTAGTGGACCATAGCCCGCTCTCTCGCACAGAAAGGAAAGAAAGAAAGAAAAAGTATAGTAAGTAGTAACAGTAGTAGTAGTAGTAAGTGTAGTAAAGGAAGGCTGAGACCCACCAGTCCACGTTATTTGCTGATTATGCTTGTGATGTTGACAATGAACGAAGTTTTGGAGACGTATGCCTAAATTCAGTTTTGTCATAATCATCATTTTTACCATCCGTAAGACGTCCACGACGCCGTAACAGCTGGTCCTGCGCTGCCCGCCCTCAACGAATTCTCGCAAACTTCGGCGAATCGATCTCAATTGTAAAATAGTAATACCTCATCCTTAATACTGTGTCCATTTACGTTGGTAATGATCCTTTGGTCCAAAACGTGGTTTCAACGTTTTAAAAACTCGTTATATCAAAATGGCGTTTCGACCGAAAGCCTCCTAGAAAAATGCTCTCTAAGTTTGGAGAAATAGTAAAACAGGTCTTCTTCGAAAGAATAATTCACTGTAAAGCAAAATCTTTTTAGCTACGCGTGGATTCTATCTGAACATTGATTGGCTGCGACATTTCGCAAGAATCACCTTTTTTCTATCTATATTTCGTTTTTCAAAAGAAGTTAGGAGTAATAAAATACGGGTCTTCTTCGACAGAAAGGTTCACAGATCTCTTTAATGGCTAATGGATTTTGTGTAAACCCTGATTTACTGTGTCATTTCACGAGAATCGCCATTTACAAAGGTTCTTCTGTTGATTGTAAATGGTTAATTTTGATACGGTGCACGCGGTGAAATAATACTATACATGGTACGATATCTTCTAAGCATTTTTTTTTTGAAAATTTATGTTTGAACCGCACCAGTAAATTGCACTATTAACATGAACCATTTTTGTTTTGGTCAGTATGAGCTGTTTACGATTATAAATACTGCAAAGCCTTGATTTACTATTATTCCTGACTTATTTTTCTGCTTATTCCTGACTTTGTCATGTCTTAGAGTTTTTTTTTGTTATTGGTCCGAAGACATGCCGGTTTTCACACGTTTCCTTTGCGGTTTTGAGACCAGCCTTGATGATGTAAACAACACAAAGTAAAGTGCCTTTCTGGGTTCGAAACTTCGAAAGTCGGGATCCAAAGGGCCACCATAGCTCTTTTCTCTTCAAAATATACTTGTCCATTTCATGCTTATTTTAATAAATACAAATATTTTATTGTACGTTAATGCTGCGTTAGTTTAGTAACTGTGTCGCAGTTATTAGCGCCCACTCCAGGAGCGAAATACCACCGTATTCCATAACAACAATTTTGGTTATACTTGACGGCGGCGTCGCCGTACGTTATTTCTCTAAGCTGTTAACAACATGTGCACCGATCACGCCATCGACAAGTATGTCACTCGACTTCTCCCACTACTCGACTTGTTTTGCTACCAGTATAAAAGAGCGAGCAGCGAAGCGGCAGGGGACTACCCTCCAGCCCCGACGACGCCACTATCCTCCTTCAGGAGAGTAGTAAGGCCATCAGTAGTCTCAGGATGTACAAGTCCCGTCAGCCGTCCTTCCTTCCTCGCCGTCGAGGTCCGTCGTGACACCCCCTACCATGTCCGCCCCGACCCTTGCTTGAGCCAGCCCGCGCCGCTGAGCCTGTAGTTTTAAATTCGTCCCCAAATAATTCCGATCTAGCCTGTCCCTTGCTGTCCTCCCCCAACGACGCCCTAAGCCGAGGTCCGAACCCCGCAGGGGTTCCCTTAGCGTGTAGTCGCTTAGTTTTTAAGTTTGTTTTAAGCCCTGGCTGGATGGAGGCGTTAATTTATTGAGGCATCCACAGGAAAGTCCGGTTAAGCTGACGACAACCTCACAGGTTGAACTGCGAGATGCCATTACCAAAAAAAAAAAAAAGCGGCAGGGACTTGACCATTAGACATCGTACGGACAATATGTGTTCAGGAACTGGCTCGCGTTCCGTATCTGGTTGTATCATGTACCTAGTGTGTGATTTGCTAGTATGATTATATTTTTCGTGAAATTATAATCTGATTTGAACTGCAAACCGTTTTTCTATTGCGCAATAACCAACACTACCCACAGTACACCCACAGTAATTAAAATATGCCTGATAATAACGAGACACAAGTACCTTATCCTACACACTTATTATAAATTCGAAAGTAACTCTGTCTGTCAGTATGTTACCTTTTCACGCCTAAACCACTGAACGGATTTCGATAAAATTTGGCAGAGAGATAGATTGCATCCCGGGGAAGGATATAGGATAGTTTATATCGACATACTTCGCGGGCAAAGCCGCGGGCGGAAGCTGGTTAATAATAATAAAACTAGAGCTAGACGCAAACACCCGCTGCTTCTAAGGCCCAAGTACTTTTTACATGACATTTGCTGTTGTACTTCACAAAGGTCACTGGCAGGTATGAACGTAATTCGGTGCTCAAAGCCATATGAATCACATTATTTTGTTGTTGACCCATAAAATTGAGTTATTGTATGAACAACGGTTTCGGACTGTCGCGTCAATTGCGTTCCATATTTGTACAAATGCCAATAGGATTAGAACGGTTGTGTTTTGTTTATGTTTTGTGGGTACTGTTTTATTTTAGCACAGTAATTCCTAAATTATTTATGTCTTTAATACTTCAAGCACAAATAGAATAGAATATACTCTTTATTATGTACACCATAATTATAATTACAGACATAAATATAGAAACTGTACAAAGGGTGACATAATGGGCGGTCTTATCGCTAAGAGCGATCTTTTAAAGACGGTTGTCTTTAACTTTAACCAAATGTACAGAGGCGGGCTTAATGCCTATGGCATTTTCTACCAGTCAACCTTTGGGTGATGCAGATGTCTTTGCACCACCCTGAGGTAGTACCGTTGTAGCGAAAATTAAGGAATAAATATGTATTTATTTAAATATGAAGATAAACATACATTTACCCATTAAAATATAAATCAATATACAGGGGGTAGGCATATCGACATGCAAACCGTTACCATGAATTCAGAACTTGATTCTGAGGACATGATTCTATTTCGTAGAAATTCTTCACCTGTTTCATGAAAATGCAATACTTTCGCGGTTAAAATGTATGAGAGTGCTTGGCCAGATTGACAGCGCAGGGCGGGGAGCGGCGCGGGTGCGGGAACGCGCGCGATCTGCCTGTCCGCAGTCGAGCGCGGCTGCGTTCTGCATGTTTTCGTGTCCAGTGTTTGTCAAAAAAAATAATAATGGATGAAAAAGAACTTATTTTTACTAGAAAAAAGCTCGAACTAATTTGAGAACCTCTGTACCCGAGCGAGCCGCCCGAACACCTACAGCAGCCACCTATATGAACGAGCTATGGCGTGAGTTGCCCGCGCGCTCCCCGCGTCGAGCAGCTCGCGCCGCTCACCGCACCCACGTGCCCACTATGGACACTCAAATGAAGTTCTTATGTTTGAGTACGCCGCACCGCGCCCGCCCCGCGCCCATGCTGCCAGTCTGGCCAAGCACTAAGGCAGTCACCAAAGTGAAAGCAAACCCGAATTGCATAACACACTTGATATTTATAAAGAAAGAAAATACAGTTATTTATTACAGACTAAAAGACAGTACACCAGAGACATACATCAGATAAAAAAAAAATCAAATAAAAAAGTGTAAAGTCCGATGTGAAAAATGTGCAGGAAAGTGTGCCTTATGGCTACGCCAAAAAGGCTCAACAAAAATGCCAGACAACTAGTGCCTGACACTGGTTTTCAACTGGACCTTATTTTTATTGCTAATCTATTGCCTCATATAATATGTTCGAAAAATGTGTCTGCTCAACGACGTATATAACGCAATGAATGTTGCATAACTGTCAAAATTAAAGCTATTACTACTGTGTGTTACGCAATCACCCCGCAGAGCACATTAATCGTCAATTCGCCAGTGATGAAGGCTATTTTACTCAACTTTTAATGAATACACAACTATAAATCACCAACTTCATTACAGGCTCAAATTGACACAAAGTTGATCACTTCTCATGGAACAGAATCATAAATCCCGTTCATATTAGAGCGAGGCCCCATTAGTGCGTTGCGCTGCGTTGCGTCGCGTCATCGCAACGGAACAACGCATTGTATGCCACACCTGTGTTGCGTTGACGCTGCACCAACGCAACGCAAGAGGGTATGCACGCCGACGCAGCTGCGTCTCAGTTCAGCCTTCGCAATGGATCACTGTCCGTCGTCGCAGCGGAGCTCCGACAACGCAGCACTTCACCCTCCCTCCCGCTTCGTCTCTTGTCCGTCGATCCGTTGCAACGTCGCGCGCGTCGACGTGACGGTCTAATGGGGCATGTCATTTAAAATATATGGAAAACGACGCAGCGTCGTCGCTGCGATGACGCAACGGAACGCAACGCACTAATGGGGCATCACCCTTAGTGTCGACAATTGATCGACTGACGTCATTGATACTCCACTGCTCGCGTTCATCGAAATCCGATGCGTACCGTTAATCAGCTGGAGACACTTTAACAGTACCAATTCACAAAATACGGATAATGTAGTTGGAATTGATACGCAAAATCTGTTGCTAGGTTGTAATTAAAGGAGTATGGAGTATGGTAAAACTAGCCAATTAATTTTATTATATTTTCAACACACTATTGAACTAGCATATATCCCAAAGAATATAATATATT
The DNA here is from genome assembly GCA_927399505.1 of Luperina testacea. Classification (NCBI taxonomy): domain Eukaryota; kingdom Metazoa; phylum Arthropoda; class Insecta; order Lepidoptera; family Noctuidae; genus Luperina; species Luperina testacea. The sequence continues at coordinate 3,343,097 of OV656777.1, read as the reverse complement.
TTTCTGATGTTGTATACTGTAGTTGATCATAAACTTTTATTGTGTAACAATAAAAATCATAATAATATACATTCATATATCATTATTATTTTTTGTCAGATTATTCTACAAACAACATACTAAAGCACTAGTGTTCTAATTTTTTAGTCCAAACAATAGATTTTTTGTAAATAGATAATTGCTTCATATTTCGCAATAAGTTACCAGTGTTGTGTCATCGCGCTTCTCTTTCTTTTCTATGCAGTCCGACAAAGACCACGCTTTAGGTCATGTAGTCGCCTTAAATGTTTTTTTTTAAATCTATTTTCATTTTTCTGGTTCGATACCATTCGGTTAACATTATCACCTGCCTGACCGCATGGGATGAAGTTGAGAAGGCAATAATGCATGTATGTATGTATGTGTATGTATGACATTATCCAAAAAGCGTATATTTACAAAATAATTAATGTACATTGCGTCCCCGTAGTTGGAAAACTAAATAACTCCGATTTTCTAGTTTTGAGATAAACGCGATTTAGTGTTTTTTTTTCAATTAATGTTCATTTGTTAAAAAAATTGAGACAATTTTACTGTCGGTAATTTTATATTTTGTGGACCTGATTATCTTTAACATTATGCTTAAACAAACTGGACTCTATCTTCAACAATAACTAAATAAAATATATAAAACCAAGTTGTTTAATTTTGCCACAACTACTTTTTGTAACGTAACTGCAATTAGTTATTTATTTCGGCTATTTATTTAGTTTTCCTACAACCTAGATCCATCTGGTAGAGTAAAAGAAGGTGAATAAATGCAGTTATTGAATTTATTAAACTTGAAATATGTTTAAATGTAAAAGTTGAACGTTTATTACTTTGATATTGTTTAACTGTTATTGGTGCCATTAAAAATAATAAGCTGTATTTTGACATAAAATAGACTTTATTAAAAAATGAACAACAAATTAAAGGTATAGCAATCATTATAAAACTTTAAAACAACTCAATTCAAATAAAAATAATTCTTCATTGGTAATATAAAACATTTAAAATTCAAAACAGTTGAAATGTCTGTACTTAATCAATACTGAAAGGTAAATGTAAGAGACATAAACAAAAGTACAGCAACTTAAAATAAAAACTACCTTCATACACATTAAATAAAACACGGCGTATGTATGTAATTTAAAATCACGTAAATTTAACAATGTAAATCCCTAAAAACTCAATAATTTTGTTTGTGTTGTTAGGTTTCAAAAGATCACCAGAATGTAGAGCAGGGGTCAAAATAAGTTTAATCATCGTCGATGATTAAACTTATTTTGACCCCTGCTTTGTCGATGATTCATCGACTTCAGATGAATCAGTGCAGGGTGGAGTACCCTGGTCTTCGTTTAAACATGGTAAACCTTCGTACCAGCCATGAAGCTCTTTAGGAATTATATTTTTCTTACAAAGCTGTAAAAGATCTTTCTTTTTTTGTTTTGTTATAGGAAGACATTGTTTATATGCCCGGGGAAGATCTTCAGTGTTTATAGTTGGCATTTCAGAGTTTTGAGTTCTTCTAGTCGGTCTCCCTGGTTTACAAAGAGCATTTAATAAATTATATGGCCCATCGTAATCGTATTATCGATTCATATTAACAACTTATTTTATTCGAATCGTATTAACAACTTATTTTATTTAATTATTAAAAATTTAACTAATCATTGACCACAGTTATTGATTTATTTATTGAGTTGTTTATTTTTCCTTCAAAAAATTAGAATTAGTTTGAAGATATGCATTATTCCATCTGAACGACAAAAATGGCTATATTTTTGGAACGGAATAAGATAAGTAAATTCCTGTAAGACTCAAACATGCGTCATGTATTGGATTATTTAAAAATAGGGAAAAGACAAAATCGCCAAAAACGAAGTTATTTAGTTTTCCAAATACGGGGACGATTGATGATCGATCATGAGGAATCTGAGACAATGCAAACATTAATAGGTCTGTATTACACTAAAAGCTATGTGTTACTATTATCATTTTAGTCACTCGAGTAACACGACTCATTCACAATATACAATACTAGCTTCCGCCTGCGGCTTCGCCTGGGAGGTATGTCGATAAAAACTATCTTAGGTCTTTCCCCGGGATGCAATCCATCTCTCTGCCAAATTTTATCGAAATCCGTTAAGGCTCGTACACAAAGGCGCGACGCGCGACGCGAATCGCGCGCGACACAAAGGCACCGCTCGTTGCGCGACTTGCGGTGCCTTTGTGTCGCGTGTCGCGTCGCGCCTGTGTGTACGAGCCTTTAAGTGGTTTAGGCGTGAAACGGTAACAAACAGACAGCCAGAGTTACTTTCGAATTTATAATATTAGTATGGATGCTTATGTCTAGTTTCTACCTATAAGTATGTAGAAAAAGGTACTTGTGTCTCGTTTATTATCAGGCATATTTTAATTACTGTGGGCGTACTGTGGATAGTGTTGGTTATTGCGCAAATTAAATATAAAAACGGTTTGCAGTTCAAATCAGATTATAATTTCACGAACAATATAATCACACTAGCAAATCACACACTAGGTACACGATACAACCAGATACGGAACGCGAGCCAGTTCCTGAATACATGTTGTCCGTACGATGTTCAATGGTCAAGTCCCCTGCCGCTTTTTTTTTTGGTAATGACAGGACATACAGAGCTACTTTCGAATTTATAATATTAGTATGGATATATACCCACGACAGCAGAGCAGAGAGAGACGAGAGCAGTGGTGGCCAAGTGGTAACGGCCGCGACTTACGAGTTAGGTCGTAGGTTCGAACCCAGACAGGCGCTTTACTTTGTGTAAATTATTTCATCACCACTGCTCACAAAACGGTGAAGGAAAACATCGTGAGGAAACCGGCATGTCCTAGAACCAAAAATTCGAAGACATGTGACATCTACCAACCCGCACTGGGCCCGCGTGGTGGATTACGGCCCACTCCCTCTCACTGAGAGGAGGCCTGTGTCCCAGCAGTGGGAACATTATAGGCTGATGATGATACCCACGACAGACAATACATTAACATTACAATACAACAATTAACTCAGCTTATCGTAGTCCACTGCTGGACATATTAAGTCTCTTCCATGCTGTGCCACAACACCCTGTCCTCTGCCATTCGCATCCAGTCTCTCCCAGCCACCTTTTTGAGGACATCGATCCATCTAGTTGGGGGGCTTCCCACACTACGCTGGCCGATACGCGGTCTCCACTCCAGGACTCGTCTGCTCCACCGACCATCGATCCTTCGACAAACATGGCCAGCTCTCTACCACCCCAGTTTACTTACTCTGCAAGCTATGTTACAATACAATACAAAACAAAAACCATCGCACTATCATCACTTACATTAGTGACCGACGACGTCATTACAGTGGCCATTTTGTGTAGATGTAACATCGGGACGCTGCTAGTAGATATATAATGAATTGCAGAAAGACCTAATAACTTTAACTACTTTGTAACAGATGGTGTCCGCCTCAGCTGTTTTCATGACTTGTTTTTCCCCCATTCCATAAGTATACTTTTAGGACGGACATTTTTAATGCGTACGTCTTTTTTACATCGTTCTCACTTAATAATAATTATGAATTCAGCATTAATGATGTAACTAATGTTTTTGTAAAAATATAATTTAAAAAGAGTGTCCATGGAGTTTATTACCCGTTCTTCTCCATAGGTACCTACGCTTTGGAATGGGCTTCTACTAGCTTCATATTTTCTGACTGACTAACTTCTTGACAATTCAAAAGTGCCTGTAAATGGTTTGATTGAAATAAATGCTTTGAGTTTTTTGAGTGTTACAATCTAAAACATCTGGCAGATCATTTCTTACAAGTTCGGTTAATGTTTTATTTATTTGAAATACCCGTTGTAATATTTTAGTTTTTTGTATATTTGGGGATGGCCTCTTTTTCCGATCCATGAAACTTTATTTACGACTTCTTCCGGTCCTTCCTAAGATCCATAAATAAAATATAAATATATTACTAGATGGCTTGGAAAGTTGCGAAGGGTCAGGTCATATAAAGTGATAAAGCATGTAACGGAAGTGCCATTACATGCTTGTCATTTAGATACAGGATCTGAACGTGTCTTAAATAATTATCAACAGAATATTTTTATATTATTTTTTAGTTATTGAGTGTGGAAGTCTGTTGTCATGGTATGGGATGAGATGCGGAGGAATGAGGAAATTGTCGTAAGGAAAGTTTTGAGTAAATATACTATGATGGGTACAAAAATAGGGTTAAGCCAAAGAAAAGATAGATGGAACAGGCCATCCATAATCTCCATTATGTGTGAAAGATTATATCTAACTGAGGTTATGACTAAAAGAAAAGTTTGGAAGAAGAAGACTTGCAGTGCCTACTACAAATACATTTGCATGAAAGCAAGCGAATGACAGTTAAATAGTTTTTTTTTAGTTTTTATTGCTGAATGGGCCCGCTTTTGACCTCGATCACGCCTGATGGAAAGCGATGGATGAGGTCTATGATGGAATGAGCGTGCCCAGAAAATGCCTAAAGCACTGGAACTTCCCCGCATCGACGCAACACAGCAGGCTGCTTGACGCCGGACTCCAGTGGGAGGGTAGTCGCAAACCAGGCGGGCGTTAGCCCTACCACCGCAAGGGAAGAATTGGCCAGTCAAATAAGGTGTTCGGTGTGACTGTCCAGGATGCGCCGAGCGCGAGCGTTCAGTTGAGCAACTGGCGGAACTAACTGCGCTACACGAGGAGGCGTCTTCAAAGTTGCGCAAGGGTTATTTATTGGGAATAAGGAACTTATCAGATATAACTCGGAGTCAGAATTTGTATCTGGTTACTGGAAATAGACTCACCCCCTATTCCATGAAACTTTAATACAACTAGCGAATACAGGATGAAATCTTTGCGAAATACAGAATGGATGTTACTTTAAAACCGAAATAAAGACGATGTTGATAACGTTACGTAATGGACCTACCATTACGTAACGTTACGAACATTATCTTATTCTTGACCTAAAGCGCGGTCACTGTCGGACTGCATAGAAAATAAAGAGAAGCCCGATGACACAATGCTGGTAATAATTGCAAAATATGAAACAATTATTTAATTACAAAAAATCAATTGTTTGGACAAATAAATTAAAACACTAGTTCTTTAGTATGTTGCTTGTTGAATAATCAGTAAAAAAATCAGCATGATTGTTTGAATATTTATAAGGTTATTATTGTGAAAAGAAAGTTTTTTCTATCGTATCAAATTAAATGTACATATTACGTTTTCAACACACTATCTAACTAGCATATATCCTGAATAATTTCATATATTTTACTGATTTTGTTTACTGTAGTCGATCATATACTTTTAGGCATTATAAATCTTGCGTTTTTTTGCGTTTAGGTCCTGTAGTGGGGACTACAGGACCTAAACGCAAAAAAACGCAAGATTTAAGTAAGCGATAACTAGCATACAATAGAATAGCTTTCAGTACATAACAAGACTAAGCAAATCTATTAGCCGGATTGGGTCATTGGGTCCAAATATAGGACATTAATAACGACGTATAATAAAAAAAAGCATAATAGTAATTATATTTATCGATAGCTATCTATAGCTACGCTTCTTGTACTTAGGAAGCTGTCAGAGAGTTTAGAAGATGTATTGCCAAAAGCAATAAACATACTGTTCATCATCTGCCTAGCCTTTTCCCAACTATGGTAGAGTCAGCTTCCAGTCTAACCGGATGCAGCTGAATACCTGTATTTTACATGAAACGACTGCCTATCTGACCTCCATAACCCAGTTACTAGGTAATACGATACCTTGGTAAGACTGGTTGTCAGACTTTTGGGCTTCTGACTACCCGTAAACACTGTCAAAGATCCACGAATGACAACCGGGACCGACAGCTTAACATGGTTTCCGAGGTCTTGATATGCACTGGATGGTCACCCATCCAGAGACTGACCTCGGCAATCGTTGCTTAACCTTGAAGATAGACCCGTGCGGCTATTTTTATTTATCCACGAGGCCCTCACAAGCAAGACTATGCCCTGAAAAGAAACGTAGCCCATTCGCAATAAGATTTTGCTACAGATGTTCTATGTCACGAAGTCCGTTTGGCTATGAATGTTGTCAAGCGTGCACATGCACATTGTGATCAACAGAGACTCAACAATGGGTGAAGTAAAACGGTACACATTCGCGGAAATAGCCTCATGCGACGGCAGCAAAGGGAGCGCGCTTGTCGGGATACGTCACGGACTTCGTGAAATAGAATATCTGTACTAATGGTCAAGCAGAAGAAATGAATGGTCGGAGAGAAGAAATTGTAACAATTCAGGCACACACAAAAAATAAACTATCTTTACATGTTTTAATTAACAAAAAAGCTGAAATTTTTTTCATGATTGTCCAAAACTTAGATCTCTATGGAGAAGAACGGGCAAGAAACTCCATGGACACTCTTTTAAATCGAGATATTACAAAATCCTGGGTACATTATTCTTGTCGCTTCTACATGTGAGAACAATGTAAAAAAAAAGTCACAAATGAAGAAACAATTCAAAATATAAGATTAAAAATAAGCCTTGGCAGTTAAGACATGACCAGTCTGAACTGACGGCCATAAAAAAAAGTAAAAGTTGTTCTTAATTATGAGTAGGTACAATGACCGCTTAGGAGGTTAAGGGTGCACAAAAACTAAGGTAAGGGTGGCAGCGACATCGACGCGCAAACAGAGGGGCAATTCGTTCGTTTACGATGAGATGAGATTGGAACTAGATTTTGAACATTTTTAATTACGGGAATGAGGGTTTTCTGAAATGACGTTCGCTAGGTGGCAGCACTGACACGTCAGGTCCATCAAAGGGTATCTGTCAAAAAGCCTATATTTTCTTTATTCATGACTGAATGGTGAACGAATGAATGAATCGAATGATGAACGTCATCATATTTTATATTGGAAGACCTCTTGTCAAAGTGGTGCCAACTGGTGTCGTAAATTTTCACGAAAACCCTCATTGGCCTTCTGTTACCATAGATTCAAAACATGATTCTAAAAAAAAAAATAACTAAAAAAAAACAGCTGTTCCATAAATTTTGCACTTTTCTATGAAACAGTTGATTTTTTTAGGGTTACGTACCCAAAGGGTAAAACGGGATCTTATTACTAAGACTCCGCTGTCCGTCTGTCCGTCCGTCACCAGGCTGTATCTCATGAACAGTGACAGCTAGACGGTTGAAATTTTCACAGATGATGTGTATTTCTGTTGCCGCTATAACAACAAAAACTAAAAACAGAATAAAATACATATTTAAGGCAGCCCCTGCCATAAAAAAAACGTGTTTTTATTTCGGCGTTTTTGCCTTGTGGTGCGGAACCTTTCGTGTGCGAGTCCGACTCACACATAGCCAGTATTTTTTTATTACCGACGAAAGATTTCAAAGCTTAAGATCATAGTTTGCACGTGGATGTCCCAGCTACCCTATATAGACCGAACGTACTCTTCACTGAGACTTCCATAAATTTCCAGTAGGTTCATAAAAACCGTGATCTTCAACTAATCAAAACCTGCCGTTCCAGTATGAGAATGAACCAATATGTAGATATCACAATATTTTATTCATATCCCGCCTCCCTAGTAAATTCAAATCTAGTTGGAAGGTGACTTTCCTTCGCCATATGACTATAAAACCTAGAAGAGCGTATTTCCACTGTCATACGTTTTTCTTCACAGCATTATGTTTTCAACCTCCGGCCGTACCAGTGTTCTCTTTTAAGGGGCTTACAGGACCTAAACTCAAAAAACGCATGTTTTAGAAACAATAAAAGTATATGATCGACTACAGTAAACAAAATCAGAAAAATATATGATTTTCTTCAGAATATATGCTAGGTAGATAATGTGTTGAAAACATAAAACAACTAATTTGATACGATAGAAAAAAATCAAGAAGATACCTCTAAAAACTTTCTTTTTACAATCAAAACCATACTAATATACATACAATCATTATCATTTTTTGACGTGACAACGTCTAATAAATCGATGAAGCTGGTTGCACTCACGAAAAAACATGACTCATGTAGCGTTACCTCGCGGCCTCGCTCTGTAGCGTTCCATGGCGGCTTGAAGTGCAAGCGAATATTAACAAATGCAATGCAACTATTCCATCAGTATTTTCTTATGACGTTGTCACGTTCAACTATCGTCAGTAAACCGACTTTACAGACAACCGATTTTGTCTGATTATTCTACAAGCAACATACTAGTGTTTTAGTTTATTAGTCCAAACAATAGATTCAAGAAAATGCTCTAGTGTATTACTTACCTGTAGGTTTGTCCCATGCCGGAAAGAAAGCCACGACCTTTCCGGTCCCTCACCATCGCTCAGCCACTGAGCTTACACCAAAAAAGATTGATGATCATAATATTCGTAGCTTACGGCTCAAGCAGTGTGAATAAGTGCGTTTACCTTAAGAAGAAAAGAAGCCTCCCACGTATAACAGAACCTATTGAACCGACAAGGTTTTAAACACTTGAACATTAAAGCGAAGTTTCGAGATCATAATTATGTATTCTTAAAACGGAAGAATCGGCTTAAGAGGCCGCCGACCAAACGCCGACCGCCTAGTGGCGCCCTCATCGTTTGTTTGGTTATTTCTTTTATTTTAGATTGAAAATGCAGAAAATAAACACGTTACGTAGCGTTACGTTACGTTATTATAATCACTAAAACGGATAATAGTGGCACTATTATCCGTTTTAGTGATTATAATAAAACTAAACAATGTAAAGCTACCGTTTATTAACCCGATATTAACGTATAATCTTGTGGAGCACAACTTAACGTGCTTATTTTCTGCATTTTCATTCTAAAATAAAAGAAATAACCAAACAAACGATGAGGGCGCCACTGCGCGGTCGGCGTAGTCTTAACCGTTTGAGTGAATTAATTCAGTTCGTATTTACATTTACTGTGGAGATTTTTGGAGTGGGTTGTGTGGGTTTTGATCAGGAATAGATCAATCCATTAAGGCCACTTAGGATTATTAGACGTAGGTAACATTAATCTATGAATAAGTTTTACGACCCGAACGGTAATATCGAATATGTTTAAAGACTTTAGGTCAATACCAAACCGACATAGTTGTGACCCCAAAAGCTGGCTTGAAAACAGATGAAAGCTGATTTAAGAAATAGTTCGATACTAGCGTCTGCTTGCGACTTCGTCAGCGTAAAAGTTCTTGTTCCCCCGACCCACCCCATCGCATCGCATCGCCTGCCCGCACTTATACTCCGTTTTCGCGTGACGTTCTTTCTTACTTTTTACCTTTTTGCTCGCCTCTTAGTCTAGGCTCATCCTAGCGTGATGTTAAATACCCTATAGCCTTCCCCAAAGATTAGGATATCAAATGCAAAAATAATTCAAACCCGACTGGTAGTTCCAGAGATTAGCGCGTTCAAACAAACTCTTTAACTTTATTATTAGTACATATTTATACAGATTAGAATCAATAACCCCCCCCCCCCCTCCATATACCGTCTAGCAAGCCGGTGTATTCTGCAAAAATTTCACCGCTAAAACTTAGATGAAGTGAGCTTGAAGGGAGAGATAGACACTATTGACAGCTCACTTTAGAGATTACAGAATAGCACTACAGGGCCTTATTAATCGCGCGACGACACCCGGCCACCGTAGGCGTAGGTGCGGGCCTGCAGGCGGAGAGTAATGGGTAGCTCACCGTCCGATCAGGACCAGGCCCGTGCCGGACGGCGCGTACGTGTTCCACGCGCGCCTCAAAGAGATGTCAGCATCAATTGAAGGGGCCCGTTAGGACCGAAGCCTGCCGGTTCAGCGGGATTGTCCGAAATGGTTACCGCTGGCCCGGAACATAAAGGGCTAAGGAAGGAATACGGGTGGGTTTTAGTCAGTAAGAGTCTGACACTCCCTTCCGCTCCACCCAGAGCAGGAAGGGTCATTTGACGATTTCCCATCCTGAAAAAAAGGGCCCTATTTATTGTTATGACACGTCACGGCGTCACGTCCATTTAATTTTCCCATCACTAAATAGTGCTTGTGACGTCATAGTAGGTAGTCAAAAAATGGCACGCTTGGTTTTCATACAGATCATGATACTTGCGTTATCTAGGTCTATCTATATATCTGAGCTGCGGTGCGATTCTGTTACCATCTCACCGTGAAAACTTAGGTGAAGTGAGTTTGTTTTCGCTAGGAATTTACACTATTGACAGCTCACTCCACGCTCATTTCACCTAAGTTTTCACGGTGAGATGGTTACAGAATCGCACTGCAGGTTAGAGTCTGGGTTGGTGCCCGGTTGATGGCAATAAACTCGTCCTATAAAACTATTCCATGGGCCTTAAGGCGAAAGCGCCAGGGTAGCCCGCGAAATTTGTTTTTTTTTTTAGGTTTTTTGCAATTTGCTGGTCAGTATTAAGTTGTACGTTGATTAATATATGAATCGCGGCCGTAACTAACATGTATTTATGGAATTATAATCATTAATGTCATCAATACAACTCTCTAAGACCACGTAAGTCCAAAGAATAACACTGTTTCATGAAATTATCATTATTCGAACTTACGTGGTCTTAGAGAGTTGTGTTGATGACTTTAATGATTATAATTCTGTAAATACATGTTAGTTACGGCCGCGATTCATATATTAATCAACGTACAACTTAATACTGACCGGCAAATTGCAAAAAACGTAAGAAAATTTGAATTTCGCGGGCTACTTTAGCGCTTCCCCCTTAAACACAACTGATAAAATATGGATGTCTAAAGTTACACCCCTGCCTAACGCTTCAGGGGTTATATGATGTTATGTCATGTTACATGGATATTTCAAATTCTTAAGGGAAAACCAATGTCATATCGTCCAAAACAGTGGAAACAGTACAGAATATTGGAAGTGCGATATGATTGCATCTCATCACAGATCGGGCCACGTTCGAGCTAATAATAAAAATGGGTTCCGTCTTCCAATAACCTTCGAAAGTGGGATGATATGAGCAACGTACATACCCCAGGATAAGTTTGCGATGTAGTGCAGATTTATGATTTACGTATAGTCATCGTCGTAAATGCTTTATCAGTCAGGACACGTCTCATTTAATTAAATTACAATAGTGAAGTTCCAAGTTCCAATTGGAACTTCACTAAGGTCGAGACTTGCGGCTAAGTAATAACAGTCGATCGATCAGGTTAAGCTACGCTTGCCGCGGTTGGTCCATGGATGGGAGACCTAACTTTACGTACCAAGACCGCTGCGTGCCTCGGAAAGCACGTTAAACCATTGATTGTGGAGGTCAGGCAGGCAGTCACCCCATGTAAAATACTGGTATTCAGCTGCATCCGGTTAGACTGGAAGCCGACCCCAACATAGTTGGGAAAAAAGCAAGGTAGATTGATTGATTTTTCCAAGGTTAAAACTTGTTGTTTTATGACGTACAAGACAAGTGACATTCAACAGTCATCAATAAGGTGATAAAGCAATTATGGGGTCGACTATACATATCGAGGAACGACGGATGCTTTAGTTTATTATTATTTTTCTTAAGTTCACCACAGCGCAACTTAGTTTAGGCGAAAGTTCCTATGGTCCAAAAAAAGTAATAATTTTTTTTATTATTCGGCTTTTCAACAATGGGTACACTGTTACTTTATGATTAGTACATTGCAAACTTAAGTCTAAGAGCCCCATCACTTACAGAAAAGCATAGCATGCACTACATTATGCTCAGTAACACAAAGTATGAAAAAACAAGGAAAAAAACAGTGGCACGTCGGGAGTGCCGACAGACGTGAAAACAAAACACAAACAGAATACTTTGCCATCACTCACTGACATATCGGATATACATTAAAACTGAGTACATCCCGAGGACAGCCGAACACATCCGAAGCGGGTCTTTTTTTAATCGTCAAACAAAACGCGCGCGCTGTCGCTTGACGGTAACAGTGGCGCGAGTTGAATGGTTTTTTCCCATCTCAATAAATGCCTAACGCGCCTAAAGAAGTTTTCACTTCAAAAAAAAATAAATTGTTTGCAACGCTTTCGCTTTTCGCAATTTTTTCTTGGTATTTGCTATTCGGTGTAAAATCTACTAACTTTATTGTTTTTAATTTAAAAAAAGAAGCTTCGATAAAATCTAGAGCCCCAATTAAGGCACCTACAAACAGGCGCGACACGCGATATAATCGCGCGCAACACAAAGACACCGCTCGTTGCGCGACTTGCGGTGGCTTTGTGTCGCGCCTGTTTGAAGGAGCCTTTATTGTAGCAGGCGAACAAAAAAGTGCTTTTGTAAAGTGATGATTCATTTTGTCGTGGCCGTATGTCACACCGTCACACAAATCTTGTTTCATTTTACTTTTTGTTATTAATCTTAAGTTTAAGAACTTATGTGCCATAAAAACCAATAAAAAAAGTTTAAATTATGTTGTCCTGGGATCTAATGAAAACAAGGTCGATCGAAGGTGAACTAAGCTTGACGAGGTCAGTCCGTGGATGGGTGATCATCAATTACATATCGAGATCCCTCCGTGCCTCCGTTGGTCCCGGCTGTCATTTGTAAATCATTCTTTACGGGTAGCCAGAAACCCGAAACCCTGGCAACCAGTCTTACCAGAGGGTGTAAATAATTATCTACATATTTACACATGAAACTATCAATGAATAACCGCGAGTAAGTTTACGCAACTACTTAGTATCGTAATGTAAATCTGGATTTAAAGTATCAGTCGGATATCTAAATAATTTCATAAGTGTGTTTTTACAGTTTCAACAAAGTATATGTACTTGAAAGTACAGCTAGCGAACATATTATAGTTTTAGTTGAATAATAATAATATTTACGACTAGCCACTCAACACTCAATTTAAAAACTATACTCTTTTAGAGAAAATGAGAGATTTCTTATTGAATCCATTAACGCCTATATAAAAAATATTATTATAGAAACCATGCTTCCATTTGGTAAATATTAAACAGTTTAAAGTATTATGTTGCTGATATGTGCGCGTTTTGAGAGGCGATAAGTAATATCTGTCATATCGGACTACCGGTGGTAATTCTCAGTATCGGAATGACGTTCAAATTTAATTCTGGTTCGATAAAGCCTGGGATCACCGCGCGAGATTCCTCTACCAAATGAAAGAAGAGTTTTCAAAATCGGTCTACAATTCTTTTTGAAGTCGATCAAAACGTTACACGTCGGTGTAACAAGCCACAAGAATATTAGTTATCCGAAAACTCGGCAGGTAATCAAATAAATGACAATGCGAAAAACAGTCTTCAACAAATTGGATTTTGTAAATACGGCTCGTCATTATTGTGAGCACTCCTTTGTTCAGATTTTTGGGTGAATCTTTTATGTAAACCTAGCCTAATGTATCAAGGAGGTACCTAAAAATAGGCCAAACAGTGTTATAAACTTTTCCTGTGCTTTTCTGAGTAGTGAAGACTGGTAGCCTCTCTACAGTCTGCGTACTTTTGGTCGTCCAAACATTGGCTGTAATTTACGTTCTTTTAATTATTCTAGATTGATCTATTTTCTTTACTTCTATATTGGTCAAATGTTAGCCTATATACAATGTTAACATTCCAAAATTGAATAGTAGGATAAAAATAAAATTTTATCGATTTAATTATTCGACTAATATTGTGTTGTCTATGGTAATCATTTTTATAACTGGCAGTCTACCGACGGCGGACTCGCTTTTTGTTCGAGAATCGTTATTAAAAAGACTTAACGAACGGTTGACTCCTTTATTAGTTCAGTCAACGAATGACCTTATATGGGGTTTAGAGTGTGTGAGCATCCCGACCTAAGAGATTCCTTCAGAAACTTGTTAGGAAAAAAAAATGCTACGACGCTGACGCGCCGTTTTTGGAATATCCATACTAATATTATAAATTCGAAAGTAACTCTGTCTGTCTGTCTATCTGTATGTTACCTTTTCACGAATACTATTATCAGACCGGAATAACTCGTATTTTACATGGAGCGTCTGCCTATTTGACCTCCACAATCCAATTACTGGGTAATACGATACCCCTTGACAAAACTGGTTGTCAGACTTTCGTGCACACTTGACTTCTTTCAGCATAACCAGGTATGAGCAGTTTTTATCCAACAATCTGATAATGAGCAGGGAGGGTGAAATTACTTCCTTAAAAAGTTCTCTGTAACTTTTCAATTTCCTTCACCACATTCATCAAAAAAGAAACAAGAAAAGTAAAAAGCAAGAAATAAACAAAGTTAAGGAAACAAGGGATATATTATCAAGTTATTTACATTAAAAAAGCACACTAACAAAACAATCTTCACTTTTATATTAAACAAAGTTCTGTGGGGTAATTCCATTACACACTTGGAATATACAACTGAATTAACATCGGTACGATAAGAAAAAGTAACTCAAGCAAATCTCAAATCAAAAGCTTGTTATAAAAATATAAACATCCGAATTGAGAACCTCCTCTTTTTTAAAGTGTGTTAAAAATAACATTAACCCATTCCATGCCAGCAACGCACACGCGTGCGTTTTAGTTTTTTTTACCTGTGTGCCTGCAACGCACCCGTATGCGTTTAGTGTATGTTTTAATAAAGTATCATTTATTCACTGTGCGTTGCTTTATTGTTGCCATTTTTTAATTTACCTCAATCTAGATTATATTTCTGATATAGCAACACCGTTACAGTAGTAAAAGAAATGTCACATTTGAATTAACGCCGGTTTTTGTGCTTGTGATTTTTGCTAGTATTATAAACCAAGTTTTTACAGTGATTTAGGTGTTAAAAGGTAAGTAAATATGATTTTTTAATAAAATTTAGTCATTTATTTATTACAACAACGTAATTTTAAGTCTACTGATAATACTTTGGATAAATTTTGAAGTCCAAAACATTACAACGCTAATGGTGCGTTCAATGGCATTTATGAATGACTTTGTTCATGGATGGTGTTACACATCGACAATAATCGGTCGCTCAATGTTACCTACTACTGCTATTGTAACTTTATAATGTCATTTTATAACTTGAGATATTTTACTGCAGTGTTCGTATTACATACCCTACATGGTTCAAAATAAAACCGTTTGTGAAAAAACGCTTTTATTTTTAAATTTGAATGGGATGAATTGTGTAAAGTAACTAGTATTTTTGTCGTTTATAGGTCTTTTGTTTTCTCCTCAAGCATTATGGCAAATAATAATAGAGGTCGTCGTTTGGTTGAATTGTCACTTAATACTGCCGAAGGTACTAATTTACAAGCTAGAAAAGAAAGTTATTCACAAGATAGGTGAGTTAATAATACAGACAGTTGATTTTTATCTATTAATATGAATGGTTAGAATGATTTTATCTATTTAAAATCAATATATTGAATGTTGTTATTTTTTAAAGTTCAACAAATCGGATAATAAAAATGTTTCAGAGATACATTACTTAATATATATATTATTTAATCTTTATAACTACATTACTTAATCTTTTACCTTTTTTTAGATACTGTTTTACATAACTATGTTGAAGCTCTTGGCATAAATATTTTCTGTATTTGCTAAATAAATATTTTTCATTTTACTATAATCATTATTATGAAAAAGGAGAATTAAAGACTGCTTTGATATTATATGAGTATTTTTATTTCTGTCACCTACCCTACACCCTAACAATTTAATTATGGGTTCATGTTTCCCAGTCGTGCATAAAGCCGTCCACTATATACTCTCAAAAGTGCGTTCTCGGATCTCTCGATAAACTTTTTTCACCATGTGCCACCCACGCACCATATGCGTTTGGTGTTTTTTTTCGTATTTATCAACAATATTTATTTTTTTTAAATCTAAATACATCATTAGTAATCCATTTCCTACCATAAAACCTAATAAAAACTGGTGGCACCTGGCCAACAACTTTTAAAAAAAGGTGGCATCGAATGGGTTAATTTCTTTCTTTGTAGCCAAACAAAAAGTCTTAAAAAAAAAATGGTTAGCTTAAAAAAATACAAATCCAAGTGAATGCGTCACTAATCCTAGCTGGCGAAAAAAAATTAAAAAGGGTAGGTACTGTCTGTTTAAAATGTCAAATGGGTTATATTCAGCAATAAACTCTTGTTAACCCAGACGGGTTAAGCAGGGTAAGACAATAAATACGAAAAAAACAATCAAGCAAGTTTATTTATTTATTTATTTATTTATTTGGCTTTTCAACAATGAGTACACTGTTACTTTACAATTTGTACATTGCAAACTTAAGTCTAAGCGCCTCATCACTTACAGAAAAGCACAGCATGCACTACATTATGCGCAGATAATAACACAATTAATTAAATAAAACAATTAACATAATATGAATATTGAGAATAATAAAAATTGATAAAAAAATAAACTGTAAAGGCATAATTGATAACAATGAATTAAATAACATAGATTAAATTAGATTAGATTCTATTTTTTGAATAATTTTTTTTTTTTAGATATAGTTAGGATAATATTTGATTTTAGACTAGAGAAACCATTAGATAGCAAGCGCAACTTTTTTTAGAGCAGGTACTGATGAGTGAAAGAGGTCAATGTCCGCTTCGTGCTTATTGTATGCAGCATACATTCTAGACAGTGGACAGTATTGCCTTAAGTTGGTATGACATCTTGGCATGCAGAAAAGTCTCCTATTAGAACTTCTTGGCAGATTACGTGGCACATGGAATAAGACCCTATTAAGCAAATCGGGACAGTTCAGAGAACCCGTTACTAATTTCTTAAGGAAAACCAAATCCAGCATATTCCTGCGCTTCTCCAGCGACACCATCTTAAAGTACTCCAGTCTCTCTTGGTATGAGTTGAGCTTTTTTCCCATGTTATTGTTATAGGTGAGATGCCATAAGAACCGTTTTTGCAGCCGTTCAATGCGCTTGATGTGGACCCTATACTCAGGTGACCAAACCACGCTGCAATACTCGAGATGGCTTCTAACTAGCGAGTTGTACATAATTTTTTTAACGTTGGGTTTTTTGAAGATTTTACACTCTCTCATAACGAAGCCAAGCATCTTTGATGTTTTTAATATAGTTTTGTCAATATGTTCGACAAAACTTAGCTTTTTATCGAACTGAACCCCTAGGTCTCGTATAGTTTCGACTTCTTCAAGCCGCTCACCGTTCAATTTATAAACTGATTGTATGGGATTTTTTTTTTTTGTGAATTTGATATGATGGCATTTTTTTACGTTCAAAGACATTTTATTGTGCTCACACCACTTAGTCAGCCGGTCCAAGTCGCTTTGGAATAGTATGGAGTCCGCAGGATCTCTTATAGACTTTATGGCTTTGAGGTCATCAGCGAATAAGAATATTTTCGAGTTCGGGAAGCATTTGTAAATGTCATTTATGAAAAGAGTTAAAGTTAGTCAAGTATACTGTCTTTATTAAATACATATTTGTTACAGTCGCTAATCATATTTTGATCATCATAATATCTACTCGACATTAATAAAAATAACACAATTAGATTCTAACTTAACTAAAACTATACAGAAACTAAAAAATTGCGTCGAAAAATTCATCTGCATCGCTGTCGACTGGTAATGTACCCAAGAGACTGGCGGCATTACCACGTTGTATGGCGATGCTTAGCCTCTGGCCAAAGTAAAAGCCAGCCCTTGGATCACGGGAAGTGTCAACCATCCGTTTAGAAATTTCTTTAAAAAGACCATGAGCACTCAGACCTCACGGACCGAGAGTTTCAACCCCAAATGGCTTGAAAATATAATTTCCGATAAGGTTATTATATTTTCGCCGCTTGAGGTTTTCCGCAGCCGTAGCAGCAGCGCCAGCACAGCATGCCGAGCCAGAAAGATGGGATGGCGCAAGAGTATCGACACACGTTGCGTCCCACAGTAAAGGCCTACCCACCTTCCATGGAAATAAATATAATATAATATAGTACCTATACTTAATCACTCTTTAAGTGCACAGGAGTCACTCAGATTAGGTTAGAAACCCTTCGGATACCCTAGATCTTACACAGATGTTCTCAACAGACCAGGAGACTTAATCAGCTTCCGGAGGGAGGTGGGCTGGTTAGAAAAACCACCGACGGCCGCCATGGCCCACGCACAATGGTCCACTAGAAGCACTAAGTGCGGATAACAAACCTATAACATAGAACAAGTGTAAACCTGAGGGGAAATTCTCGTAATTTTAAAAATGTTCACGGTCGGACCTCAGTCCAAATCTGTCAAAAATGCTTCTAATTTCCCTAAAGTTTTGACACTGGTTGTCGCTAAGGTGAGATTGCGACGTATTTAATTACGAGAAAGGCCCCTCTGTGAAGGGGGGGGGGTGGAGGGGTGTTCAAGGGATCAGACCGGAATAAATCGTGATTTACAATTGACGAATCTTTAAAAAAAATCCGGAATAAAATGATTTTATTTTATTTATTATTCAAAGGGCCCATTACATAAGCAAAAACCTAAGTCAACATCACCCGACTCGGTACCAAACCCATATCCTCATAATTTGTTATTCTCATGTATCAGATAAGTTGATCTGTATACAAGACTACTTTTAATATTCATGATTGCCATTACCATAGTAATTACTTTAGAATATTCCCCTAGGTAGTGTTGTGCCGCGTTCCCGGAAATAACAGGATAGGCCGGGATTAACGATGATATCGTCCCGGAAAATGGCCTGTATCTTTATACAACATTGTCGGGCTTAAGTGAATCTGTTAAGCATGTTTGTTTAGTTATATTGGTAGATAATATTTAACTTGGAAACTAATTGAAACAGAAGTTATAGGAAGCAAAAGTTATTGTATATTTTGTAGATAAAATTATTTGACTTTATTAGCCGCGTGTTCATGGTTTTGGAGTTTGTGTTTGTGTGATGTTTATGTTAGTGAATTAATAAGTAATTAGGTCGGTTTTCAGAAATTATGATAAAATTTAAAGCACGGTTCTGTAAAGAAATTAAAGGGGCTAACTAATAATAGCCGCACAAGTCGATCGATCAGGTTAAGCTCAACACAGGTTAGGTTAAGGTTGGTTATCTTCTCCCCAGAGGAGGGTTCGGAAATGGACAGCCGCGGCGGGTTCACGGATGAGTGCTAACGCGTGCCCGTGTTCCCGCCATAAGCGGCAGAGGAGGACACCGTGGAGTTTTAGTTGGTTAGAGTCCCACATAACTGCACTATCTCCCCGTGGTAGTGCAGTATGCATGAGCATTACTCCACGATAAAAAAAAGGTTGGTTATCTTTCCCCCCGGTGGGTTCCCGCATTGTCGAAGCGGGGGGGCTCTCAGTAGCCGTGGCTTGGTCACCCACGGTGAAGCGAAGAGGAACCCGAGGCTCGTCAGAGCTTTTGCCGATAAGCCGACGACGTAGCGGCTAACAAGAAGGTTGCGGTGCCGCTTGGGCGACATCGCAACTGAGGCGGGCCGCGATGTCATATGGGAGGCATCGCGGCTGAGGGTTGGAGGCCGCGGCGGGAGAGGAGTGCCGGTATTGCAGTGCGCCACTCTCCCTACCTTCCGCGGCCTTGACGGGGTCGCCACCGTATGATGGCGGACGCAGTCGGGCTGCAGGGGAGGAGGAGTGTTAGTGTGACATTGGCCACTCTCCATATCTTCTGCTGCCCAAAATTGGCAGGCGGCAGGGCCAATGACCTGACCCGTCGCAGGGGGACCAAGGGTGCTCAGACACGGGGTCGCCTGGCACCCATATGCTGGTTTGGTCCTTGGGGTGGTCACGGCGTGCTACGTGTTCTGGTGCGCCGGTGATGGGGAGTACTCCCCAGAGGAGGGTCCGGTGACGATTGGGACACAGGCCTCCTCTCTTTGAAAGGCAGTGGGCTATAATCCACCACGCGGGCCTAGCACGGGTTGGTATTTATGTCACATGTCTTCGAATTTTTGGTTCAGAGACATGTCGGTTTCCTCATGATGTTTTCCTTCACAGTTTTGAGAGCAGTGGTGATGAAATAATTTACACAAAGTAAAGCGCCTGTCTGGGTTCGAACCTACGACCTACAACTCGTAAGTCGCGGCCGTTACCAATAGGCCTCCACTGCTCAGGCTACGTACACTAGGGTGTTCCGTTCATGTATGGGGGAAAAAAAATTGAGCTACGGCTACGCAAGAGGTATCAAAAGTTGCGTTTTGACACATATATTACGATTATTATAAAATTTAATTAGATATCCGGCATCTTGAGGCCTCTACCAGTCCTTGAAGTTTTTCAAATTTGCTATTTTTAGGGGTTCCTAATATAAACTACAAATCATACAAAAATAACATTTAAATGGTTTTTATTAAAGAACAATGCCCACTTCCTATACATTAAAAAACCTGATGATGAAAGTTAATGTATAGTTATAGGGTATAGTATAAAGACTACCTGTAAGTGTATACAATAATGTCATATAGTTATGTAAACGATTCAAACGCTACAAAGACCAATAAATATTAATGTTACTTTTGGGGTTAGGATTTTCCGTTACCAAATTGGTAATAAAGAAATAAATGTCCTAGAACTAATTATTAACGCTCGGAATTTCGTCTAAAATAGAAACACGTAACTAGCTATGGTAAAACATCTTTTTTACTTTGTTAATTCCTCGAAACAACACATATGCACTTACTAACTACATTTATGCAAAGTATACGTCGACTTATTGTTGATGGCGGCATTGTCAAGAGGACGGTTTTACAACGGTATGGTAAGCAAAGGTCGTCAGATGAAGAAGATATCGAGGTCCAGGGGCGGTAAATAGGGTCGTAAAAAGTAGTAACACACACAAAATAGCACAGTACACAACGAGACGCAAGCGCATCCGCATCGCAGAGTCGCAGACCTGTCAAATGTCTAAAAAAATCCGTTTCACTCGTGCGAACACAAATACATACTCCATGATTAATTAATTAATTAATTTTATTATTTTTAATTAATCTGTATTATACA
Source organism: Luperina testacea (assembly GCA_927399505.1). Classification (NCBI taxonomy): domain Eukaryota; kingdom Metazoa; phylum Arthropoda; class Insecta; order Lepidoptera; family Noctuidae; genus Luperina; species Luperina testacea. The sequence goes on along the minus strand of OV656777.1, from coordinate 3,322,077 downwards.
CAGACTAATAAAAAAGTACTTACTGATAAAATAAAGGGTTAAATAATGTATAAAAGTCAGAAACAGAGTTGAATAAAGTCAAGTTGCAGTGTGTAAAATGGAACGTCGTAAAAAATGGGTAGTTGAGGTGCGTTCAGGGTAATAATAATTGAGATGCGTTCAAAACATGGTAAAAGTTTACCCTTGACGTAGAGGAAGCTTATAGAATTCTTTTTTTCCTGCGTTTCTTTTAACATTGTGATTAGCGAAATTAATATACAATTAAATTAGCTGAATTTTAAGATTTATTTCATTTCTATACATAGTCAGGTGAAAAATGATCATTCTTCTTTAAGGGTACAACAATGAGTTAAAGCAAGGTTTAAAATAGTTGAAAGACAAAATAATCAATGGCAACTTTAAAAACGGAACTGGTTTTTGTGACCAAAATTAGGCATTTCTGAGCGAGATTTTAATCTGTTCCTAATAAAACCATCCCGAGCTGTAGCGTCCGTGACGCTTTGAGAAGCCTCCGTCACTAGTTTTACACATCTTTCCACTGACTGTGTCAGTCCGCGTTTTTCATTTTTTCATTGCACTACGTAGGTATAATCAAAGAGATTGGCATTGGATTTGGATTGGATTGATTGGTATTTAACACAGACAAAAAAAAAAACAGCATGTGTGCAATTCACACGTGGTAGAAGTGAAACCTTCAAAAACACTGTATAATGCTTCCCATCTCATTTTCTCTCATGTTAAATCTTATGAATTTACATGTCTCTAAAAAAACAACAAAACAACATGTAAAAACTGTCGCTTTTTTGTGTCTTAAACTTTCAAATCAAACGATGCTAAAGAACATCCTGATGATTCTGATCCAGATTCTGATCCAGATTCTGATTCTGATCCAGATTCTGATCCAGATCCAGATTCAGATCCAGATCCAGATTCAGATTCAGGTTCAGATTCTGATTCAGATTCAGATTCAGATCCTGATTCAGATCCTGATTCAGATCCTGATTCCGATCCTGATTCTGATCCTGATTCAGATCCTGATTCAGATCCTGATTCAGATCCTGATTCAGATCCTGATTCAGATCCTGATTCCGATCCTGATTCAGATCCTGATTCCGATCCTGATTCTGATCCTGATTCCGATCCTGATTCTGATCCTGATTCAGATCCTGATTCAGATCCTGATTCAGCAGTGCGATTCTGTAACCATCTCACCGTGAAAACTTGGGTGAAGTGCGCGTGGAGTGAGCTGTCAATAGTGTCAATTCCTAGCAAAAACAAACTCACATCACCTAAGTTTTCACGGTGAGATTTTCACAGAATCGACCGGTTCTGATTCTGATCCTGTTTCTGATCCTGATTCTGATCCTGATTCAGATCCAGATTCTAATCCTGTTTCTGATCCTGATTCAGATCCTGATTCAGAACCTGATTCAGATCCTGATTCAGATCCTGATTCAGATCTTGATTCAGATCCTGATTCTGATCCTGATACTGATCCTGATTCAGATCCTGATTCTGATCCTGATTCTGATCCTGATTCAGATCCTGATTCAGATCCTGATTCAGATCCAGATTCAGATCCAGATTCAGATCCAGATTCAGATCCAGATTCAGTACCAGATTCAGACCCCGATTCAGATCCAGATTCAGATCCAGATTCAGATCCAGATTGAGATCCAGATTCAGATCCAGATTGAGATCCAGATTCTGATCCAGATTCTGATCCTGATTCTGATCCTGATTCCGATCTTGATTCAGATCCTGATTCGGAATCCTGATTCTGATCCTGATTCAGATTCTGATTCTGAACCTGATTCAGATTCAGATCCAGATCCACATTCAGATCCTGATTCTGATCCAGATTCTGATCCTGTTTCTGATCCTGATTCAGATTCAGATTCAGATTCAGATCCTGATTCAGATCCTGAGTCAGATCCTGATTCCGATCCTGATTCTGATCCTGATTCAGATCCTGATTCAGATCCTGATTCAGATCCTGATTCAGATCCTGATTCAGATCCTGATTCAGATCCTGATTCAGATCCTGATTCAGATCCTGATTCAGATCCAGATTCTGATCCTGTTTCTGATCCTGATTCAGATCCTGATTCAGATCCTGATTCAGATCCTGATTCAGATCTTGATTCAGATCCTGATTCAGATCCTGATTCAGCTCCAGATTCAGATCCAGATTCAGATCCTGATTCAGATCTTGATTCAGATCCAGATTCAGATCCAGATTCTGATCCTGTTTCTGATCCTGATTCAGATCCTGATTCAGATCTAAATTCAGATCCTGATTCAGATCCTGATTCTGATCCTGATTCTGATTCTGATCCTGATTCAGATCCTGATTCAGATCCAGGATCCTGATTCTGATCCTGATTCTGATCCAGATTCTGATTCAGATTCAGATCCTGATTCAGATCCTTGAATCCAAAAAAATTAAAAAAAATGCCGGTAGAACCCTCAAGATATTTTTTTATGTTTTTTTTATTATTTTTACGGTAATCTAAAACTAATAATGCAACTTTTGAGGGGGCTTGAGTAGCGAAAAGCGAAAAAAAAATTTTTCGGTACACCCTAATGTACACACTGACAAGTGACATGCTTAGCACCTAGAGCATATCGTCGCCTTAGAGTGAAAACCTCGGGAATGTAAGTAGCATTTTATGTATTTCGGAGAATCTTATAGTATCGAACAGTTATGGATATAAAAGCGGGTTAAATTTCCATATTAACTAATAAAAATACAGAACCTCCTTTTTTGAAGTCGGTAAAAAAAACATAGAAGCCGCCGTACAAAAATTTTACAGCACGCAGTTCTTTCTTCCTCCTGAAAAGTTACTTCTTTTACACTTACGAGGTTTTCACTCTAACGCGTCGATATTGAGTTAACCGTCACCTTGCGCGTATAGTCGTTCTATACGCGCACGCCGACGCCGTATGACGCTAGGCTCTAGGTGCTAAGCAATTCACCTGTCAGTGGGTACTGAGTAAGTAGTCTCAGCCGCGCTTAGTGTGTAAAGTTCCAAATGAAATAAACCATCTCAAATCTTCAGACCAGAAACATCAAAGTTATCATTAAACTGAACAAACCGACAAGGCTGCCGTTATATTAATTAGAAGAACAAAGTTAACGTAGTGACGTCACGTAAAAAGTTAATTTGTTCCATATTTCTATTCGAAGTAATTTTGGCTTCATTTGTAATTTGTACCTCATTCTTTTACAGGAAATGTTTCGTTAATTTGGGGATTTGAGGAAATTAAACAGCGTTTGTGTTTTTCGCGGATAATTACGGATTGGCATGTTTTTTGGCCATAAGCCTGGGTTATTAGTTATTACTTATTATACAAGCTGGTGCAAATTTAATTGCGTAATGCCATTCCCAACCTGCATACGAAAATTCATCTAATAAAATCAATAATATCATTATCATCTGCCTAGCCTTTTCCCAACTATGTTGGGGTCGGCTTCCAGTCTAACCGGATTCAGCTGAATACCAGTATTTTACATGGAGCAACTGCCTATCTGACCTCCACAACCCAGTTATTGGGTAATACGATACCCCTTGGTAAGACTGGTTATCAGACTTTCGGGCTTCTGACTACCCGTAACGACTGTCAAAGATCCACGAATGACAGCCGGGATCAACAGCTTAACGTGCTTTTCGAGGCACCTACCACACCACAGAACCTATCCACAGACCAACCGCGGAAAGCGTAGCTAATAATTTAATATTATTAATAATAATAAATTATAATTATTAATAATAATTAATTATAATTATTAATTAATTAATAAAAAAATATTAATAATTATATTATTCATTTTAATTCAATAATCTTTGAATCCATCATCACTACTATAATATTTCCATAGTTTGTTTATTTGAAAATATTATACTTTTTAATTTCGATGCTAGGATTTATTTGATAGTTCCAAAATACTCTTACGCATTAGTATTGTCAGTGTTTTCATGTATGTACTAGCTACGCTGTCGGCCTCTTTCTCAAAGTTGTGTTTACCGAGCTGGATGACTTGCCCTAGGTAGACATAATCCTTCTAAACTTCGAGAAGCGACCCTTCGATGTGTATTGGACTCAGCAAGACGTGCGAATTGTACAGACCAGCACATCAAGTTACTACAATCTGACAAATTTATTTAATAGGTTTTCAACTTTATCGCTAGAGCATAAGGTTCAAAGTTGACTGGGAAAATTTTACAGTTTCGGGTACGTAGGTTGATGTGCTGGCGTCTGTACATGACTTTTGTCTTGTCCAAAGTCATGCCGAGGCCAACACGCCTGGAGGCTCCATTTAGGCTGTGCAACAATTGGTGTAGCTGTTCCAGCGGCTCTGCCATTATGACGATGTCACCGGCAAATCGAAGATGTGAGATATACTCGCCGTTCACATTGATACCCTGTCCAGTCCAGTCCAGCGTCCAACGTCAGGCACTAGTTGTCTGGTATTCGTTCTGAACTAGACCTATTTGGCACATTCACACAGCAAGACTGGAATTCGATTGCTCTATGTTAGGATTCTCAAAGACAATGTTTTTTTTTTCTTATGCCACATAATTAGGTTTACCATTTCTTTGAATTTGTCTATGGTTATGTCAGTTAATCTTAAGATGAGTGATAAGGGTTACTTAACGTTTCGTACGCTTTGATATTCCACACAAATTATCTTTCCATGACAAACTTTACAGGTAGACAACATTTTATTTTGAAAGTGCCATTTTGACGAGACCTTCTTATTTTATTTGAGAACTATCATCTGCCGGGGACTTCGTTACGATACGATACACGAAATCTAAACTGAACTAAAGCCACAAAAAAAAATACAAAAAAAAAAACACAACTACTACTTTTTCTTTCTTTTCTTTACATTTTATAAAACTCCTTTGGCCCCTGACCCACCGCGTCGCATCGCATTGCCCGCTTGCGCTCTCTTCGTTTTCGTTGTTTTCTTTTTTGTTTGGCTCCTAGGGTCTTAGCGTGTTGGTTAATAGCCTTCCTCAAGAATTGGGCTAACAAATGCAGAAGAATTCCAAATCCGACAGATGGTTCCAGAGATTAGCGCGTTAAAAAAACAAACTCTATACACACTTCTTCTCTCTCTCTCTATGTTTTCTCTCTCTCGCTTTATTATTTTCCTTTATTAAACTAAATACAAATAAATTATATTTTTAAATATTAATATAAAAACATTTAAAAATAAAAAAAATAGTAGCCACCGGTATCGGGAACAGGGTCAGGGCTCCAGAGAGAGGAACCTTCTAACAATGCGGGCCGTGTCCAGAAGTACCGCGTTCTGAATCAAGCCCTTAATCCAGCTGCCCAACGAGAGCCTCCTTTGTTGTTGTTGTTCCTTGTCTTATTATTAGTATAGCATAGATGGAAATAGAACTCAACTTAGACTATTACATACTTATTTCGTAATCCTTAAGTCCTTCTAAAAAACGAGTTATTCCGATCTGATCACCTGAACCCCCCCTCCACCCTCCCCCCCTCCACGATCCCCTGCTAGTGAGTCTTCTGTTTTAATCGCTGTCTTATCCACTATAAACTTTCTCATTCCGGTTTGATCCGCTTTTTTCTTATCCAATCAACATAGAAAAAATTCAAATCTTTTATTTATTCACATTCTTCAGGTATTAATCTGTATCAAGAAACGGGATAGGAATGTTCAATCACATCTCAGTGTTTACTTTTACCGTTACTATACACGCAAATCCAATATGGAGTAATCCATATTAGATTTCCTTGTGCCTCATCATATTACCGATTTATTGCCTTTTCGGGATGGATATATTCTGAGAATATCAATCTCATTTATTTACATTGTTTTTAAGTCCGTATGGAGAAAGGATTCTGCCGTACCGTTAATACCGTTACACGAATTGTGAGTTTCATTATATTCCGGCTTTATTAAATGGAAGATTCTCATAATCGTAGTATTGCTTAAAACATACATAATCAGCCTAAAATGTCAAACTGCTGGGACACAGGCCTCCTCTCTGTGAGAGATAGTGGGCATAAACCACCAGCGGGCCCAGTGCGAGTTGAGAGATGTCACACGTCTTCAAATTTTAGTACTAGGACATGCCGGCTTCGTCACAATCTTTTCCTTCACCGTTCTGAGAGAATGAAAATGGAATGTTTCAGTGATGAAATTATTTACACAAACTAAAGCGCCTGCCTGCGGTGCTATGAGAACCTTGTAAAATAAAAATGATCTGCTACACATACCACAGACACCAAAAGACCAAACCACACTCCGCAAAACCCGTTAATAATAATTATAAGTACACATTGAACATTCCAGCCACATAAAAACACCGCATATAGACTTGACAGCACCCACTTTACGATCTCTGCTTATGTACACGGCCGTTAACAGCGTGATGTTATGAGCTATAAACGTTTTGAGCAAAACACATAGCTCGGAAACATATTCGAATTAGATCCTAGTAAAACGCGTTTAACTGATATAATGTTTAGGTTACACTGCATTGAGCTTTGAAAGGAATTTTGTGAAACATGAAGCTCTTTGTAAAGAAGCTTTTCCGGGAAAATACAACCATTATACCTACGTGTACTTCTGTCGCCAATCAGCTTCGCTGCGCTGTATATGTTTGAACTAACTTCTGCCCGCGACTTCGTTTACGTGAAATTTCACCCTCCCGCCATTCACCCTCTTAGGGGTGGAATTTCGAAAAATCCTTTCTTAGTGGATACCTACTCTTCACAAAGAACACTTTCATATATGTCTCTAGGCACAGCGGTTTAGGCTGTGCGTTGATATATTAGTCAGTCGGGACTTTGAATTTTACATACTATATAGAGTGTGTAATTACAGGCACATAAGACATTTTAGCTTTTTCGGTACTGCACATGTTCATAGGTGAGGAAAAAGTCGTGAGGATAGTGTTGAGTATCGATGTGGATGGCTTTATGAGTAGAGGAAGACCAAAGAAACGTTGGATAGTCTGAGTGAATGATGATATTGTTGCGCGCCACAATTGATGCCTGATACATGGTGACATTAATTACCACTAGCGCCATCTAGTATCGGGTAGCAGAACTAGTAGGGTCAAGGTCCTAGAAATTCCGAGAACTATCGAAATCGAGTCAGTCGGGACCGGTATGTACTCGAACGTTCTAGATGTTTATAGTATAGTAGCTCTGCGGCACTATACAAGGCCGGTGTGAGCCGCGAGACATATAGTTTTGAATAAGCGATACAAGCGAGTACGTCGAAGCGATAATCAAGTGCGACTAAGAGTGATCAGTAGTGAAATTGTGTTTTATATTATTAGTGTGTTTGAGTTGTAATTAGTGTTGTGATTAAAGTGTCAATTTTTGGTTATTAAATCGGCAGTTTTTAATTGTCACGAACCCCAAGCTCGTAGGTAACAATATTGTTAGAAAGAGGATGACTACCCAGATGACGACTAATAAAGGAGTATGAAAAAAACAAAAAAAAAAAAAAAAACGTAAAAAGACATGTTGCGCCGACCGCAACCCCAAATAATAATAATAATAATACAGTACCCGGCGATAAATATTGCACATCGACCATTGGAAAGAGACAATCGGCTAATTTCGGCTTCGTAGAGCGTTATCTCTGTCGCACGAAATACAAACAGTCCGGTATATATTAGGAGCTGTCAAAACAATTATGATTTGCTTCTTTTGATAATTATTTTTATTCTTTGTATAAAATGGTTTTGTGTAAAAAGGTCGATGTGCAATATTTATCGCCGGGTACTGTAATAATATCTTTATTTCCCAAAAATACAGGTAGAGAACTTTTACATAAAACATTTTGGATGCTGCATAAATCTGTACACAATAGATTAATCTCTGTCTCTTAAACTACGGTATCTTGTATCTTAAGAGAGAGTGATTCGCAATGAGGTTCCAATTGATATTAAGTATGAGTGGACTGTGTCAATTTACCTTCAGAAGGGAAAAAAAGAAAATTTTAGTTTACGTTACAGGTTTTAACTTTTGTGAGAGTATGTGAGAATGTGAGGGTGTGGGTAATGAAATTAAATGAATGTGATTATTGGTGTGTAGGTGTGTGTGAGTGGGGATAAGTAGGTAATGTGGTGTTGATGTGTAAATGGGGAAGCTGTATATGCGAATGTGTATAAATACCAAGTAAATCCGTCATCCCGTTCGCCCTTCGACACCAACAGGCCTGGCTGATATAACATTTAATGCAACGCGTCGTAAGATCCTAAACAAGCTGGACTTTGCACAGACATCGGTTACTAGAATGTCAGAAAGTGAGGCGCGCTCCGATATACAGGTTATGATACGCGATGAGATGCGTTCTGTTATGAATGAATTTATGATTGAAATGAGAAACACCTTGAATGTTGAATTGCGTGAAGTGAGAGAACAAATAACTGAGTTTAGGGATTCCCTCAGTTTTTTGAGTGCACAATTTGACAGTTTAAATACTGATGTAGTCGGTCATAACTCCACAATGAAACATCTAAAATCTGAAAACGAGCTACTTCGGTCGGAGGTCAACGTTCTGTCTAATCGTGTCAAGCAGATGGACCAGTTGTCTAGGTCGGCTAACTTGGAACTTCAGTGTGTACCAGAGCACAAGGCTGAAAATGTAGTCAGCATTGTCAGACAACTCGGACAAGTGGTTAAGTTTCCCATAAACGATGGCGACATATCTTATTGTTCACGAGTTGCCAAGTCGAACCCTGAATCTTCTCGCCCACGTACAATCCTGGTGAAGTTTAACACCCCACGCACCCGGGATACCCTGCTAGCAGGTGCTATACAATACAACAAGGATCATCCAAATGAGAAGCTGAACACTAGCGTTCTAGGCCTGGATGATAAGAAGATTGCGATATTTGTCACTGAGAATCTCACATTGGAAAACAAAAACCTTCACGCCGCAGCCCGACTTCGAGCTAAAGAACTTAATTATAAATTTGTGTGGGTACGCGGAGGACGAGTTTTTGTGCGTAAATCAGTTGAATCTGAGAAGGTATTTGTTCGCAATATGGATACATTGAAGATATTAACCTGATCTTTTTTTATTTCAATTTTTTTGGTCGTAATGAGTACTGACTGTAAACTAAATTCTTGAATCGATACTTAACTACTTACATTCTCTGATATAATTAATTTTTACTATCAAAACGTAAGAGGTTTGAGGACCAAAACTGTAGATTTTTACTTGAATGTGTTAACGTGCAACTATGATGTAATTGTACTGAGTGAGACATGGCTGGCGGGCGACATATTAGACTCCGAGTTATTTTGCAGCCGATATCTGGTCTATCGACGGGATCGCGAGTCCAGTGGTTTTCATAACAAAAAATCGGGTGGCGGTGTGTTAGTGGCAGTGTCTAAAAGGTTAAGATCATATCGAGTGACTAAATGGGAGAGTAAATGTGAAGACGTATGGGTGTGTGTAGACATTTGTTTAAACAAACGACCGGCTAAACTTTTGATCTGTGCGGTGTACATTCCTCCTCCAGTACAAAAGCATATTTTGGAACATTTTATCGATAATGCTAATAATGCCTTGGAAAACTTTAATGCCACGTTAATATTAGGTGATTTCAACCTAAATAGCATTGAATGGATGGGCTCACCGGGCGCACCGCTTAAATCTTCATTAAACAAAAATGGAATTTATGAGCAGAAATTGTTAGATTTTATTTGTTTAAATAATTTAGCTCAATACAATTGTGTGCATAACCATAAAAATAAGATACTCGATCTTGTTTTGACCGATAACACGGTGAAGAGTTTAAATATGTCCAAAACCCCTCTAAGCAAGATAGACTCATATCATCCCCCCCTTGAATTCGAACTGCTGTGTAACTTGCATGAGGAAACCTTAAGCCCTAACCATGAGGAGCCAAAATTTAAGTTCTACAAAGCTGATTATAGCAATATTTTACAGGAATTAAGTGAAATATCATGGCAAGACTTGTTTTCACAGTGTGAAAATGTTGACGCAATGGTGGACTCATTTTATAAAGTCATCTATAATGTTATTGAGAAATATGTACCTAAGACTAGGTCTAAGAATTGCAAGTATCCAGTTTGGTTTAGCAGAGATCTTGTACGCCTGCTTCAAGAAAAAAATAAGTACCATACACTTTGTTCCAAATTTGGAAACCCCTTAGATAAAATCTCATATCGGTTACTAAAAGACAGAGTTTCAAAATTAATGCATATGAATTATAGGCAATATATAAAGTCAATCGAATCTTCGATCACTTCTAACCCTAAGCTCTTTTGGTCATTTTTAAAGAGTAAACGTAACGGTAACAGTACGTACCCTTCATCAGTACATTACGAAGATGCCAAAGGTAGTAACGGAGCAGAGAACTGCAACATATTTGCCTCATGTTTTTCATCTGTTTATAAACATTCTAGTGGCAATACTGTTGATGATAGGGCTAAATACGGCATTGCGCAATGTAAGCATTCTGATTTTCTGACCCAATTGACATTAAACACGGATTCAGTAATTAAAGCTTTAAAGAGACTTGACCCTTATAAGGGGCCAGGGCCCGACGGACTGCCTTCCATTTTTGCAATAAAATGTTGTGACTTTTTGGGAAAGCCTCTCTCCATGATTTATAATAAATCATTGAGCACAGGTTGTTTTCCGAAGACTTGGAAAGAAGCACGAGTAGTACCGATTTTTAAGTCGGGTGACAAGTCCGCCGCGAATAACTATAGACCAGTATCTATTCTGTCTGTTTTTGGCAAGGTATTCGAAGCTTTAGTTTACCCTATACTCTCGTGGCATGTGAAACAAACTTTGATGCCTGAGCAACACGGCTTCATGAAGGGCCGTTCGACTGGAACCAATCTTGCGTGCTTTATATCGGATTTAGTCTACGCCGTAGACAGTGGATCACCTGTAGATGTAATCTACACCGACTTTAGCAAGGCGTTTGACAGGGTGGATCACAAAATATTAACTAACAAATTACACACAATCGGAATTGCAGGAAACTTGTTGAAGTGGTGTGAGTCTTACCTTGTTAAACGCACTGCTAAAGTGGTGGTCAACGGTTACTCGTCAAACCTGTTTCTGACACCCACAGGCGTACCCCAAGGCTCCCATTTGGGTCCGTTGTTTTTCAATATATTTATTAATGACGTGGCGTCTTGTTTTGTACACTCGAAGATATATTTATACGCAGATGATCTAAAAATTATAAAACGAATTGAATGTAATCAGGATCCATATAAACTCCAAGAAGACTTAGACCGTTTCTCCCAGTGGTGTTTGGACAATAACATGTTGCTTAATGCTGATAAATGCAATCATGTGCATTTTTCTAGGAAAAAAGGACCGTACTTTCGTAATTATAAAATAAATGACCAAATTATTCACGAAAAAGAAGTTATTCGTGATTTGGGGGTTTATATTGACAATAAGCTTCGGTTTAATATTCACGTTGATAAAATTGCTACTAAGGGGTTTAAGATGTTGGGTTTTATTCTACGTAACTGTAAAGGTTTTAAGCATGCCTCAACTAAAATTGCGATTTTCAACTCAATAGTCAGATCAGGCTTAGAATATTGCAGCATAGTTTGGACTCCACTCTACGAAATACATAAGCGTCGTTTGGAATCAGTGCAGAAAAGATTTCTTTGGCACTTGTCAAATCACTGCAGTAGGGCCAGAAATCTAACTAGCTACAGTACACGCTTGAAACATTTCAAACTTATGAGTTTGGAAAATCGCCGTATGCTCTTGGATCATCTGTTCCTGTACAAAATAATGAACACCCATATTGATTGCTCGCGGTTGCTAAGTCAAATAAATTTGTATGTACCTTACAAGCTTGCTCGTAGGTCCAGGTATCTGTTGCTCCGCGCTAAGGGCTTTAAAACCAATCTGGGTCATTTTTCCACCATTAACAGAATGCAGATTCAATTTTGTCGCCTGTCATGCTCACCCAGCGTAGATATTGATATGTCTTACTCTTTACATAAGTTCAAGGCTGCCTTGTATAGGGCTTTATCTTAAGAGTGAAAAATTAATAGTGTGGTTTCTTTTGTTTTCTCGTTCACTTAAAACTATATAATCTGTATATATAAGTTAAATATGTTTTGTAACTATATTTCCTAATCCTATGTTTAATGCATGCCGTGGCAGCCTTTAATTAAGGCTACACTATAAAATGTTATAATAACATGGGGATTTTAACATGTATTTTTGGTGTATGCTTTGTTGGTTGTCCTTAAATAAATAAATAAATAAATAAATAAATAAAGCCTTCCTTTTGATCAGTCAGTCAGTCAGTCATTTTAATGTACGTTCGCTTTTTTTTAATTTGATCAACTTTATTGAAGCAAACTTTTGATTGCATAGGATGATTCTCGGGATATTATAAGTTAATATAAGTTCTGAAATAATTAAAACTTGGGTTGCTTGTAGGATATCTCGTTTATGATAGGTTGCGAATACGGCCCACTTAATGAAATTTCTGATAACTAGCCTGCTTTGGAGGCCCGAGGTCAAACCGTAAATATGTCACTGATATAACTTTTAGCGATAATTTTGTAATCTAAATTGCCAGGAAAAATACATACGCACGCTCAAAATTATCCCGCTACACTCGCTACACAAAAGCGGGCGGCAGGACCAAAATTCGGTCCCTAGGACTGGCGACACCGTTTTAGTCTTCTTAATAGGACCATTAATCATATGTTGGTAAATTACCCTTTTCTAGGCATGTTTCAGAATTTTAGGCACAGTTTATTATTCAAGGTTTTATTTTTTGGCTGGTCTAATGTTGTAAAATGGGATAATAATGTATTCGTAATGAGAAAACGTATGACTATTAATGTTTGTGTTTACATTCCACTTCATCATCATCAGCCAAAAGCAGTCCACTGCTGGACATAAGTCTTTCCAATTGCACGCCATTTAGCTCGATACTCGGCTCTCCGTAGTACAGACGCCAGAAACTTTTCCCAATCAACCTTGAACCTTATGCTTTAGCAATAAAGTTGAAAATCTATTTAAATAAATTTGACAGATTGTAGTAGCTTGATGTGCTGGCGTCTGTACAAACTCTTATCCAGCTGCTACCAGCTACCCTGGGAAGATCGTCATTCCACCTGGCCTGAGGGCGTCCTACCTAATGTTTGCCGATTCGCGGTCTCCAAAAACACGTTTACCCCAACGGTCATCAACTGATCACGAAGCTCACGGTGATGGTGACATCGAAAACTGTCGAATTCTTTATTCATGATTAATGCATTATCTCGTGTATACCAAGCTTAACTATAACTACAGATATGAAACTATATAAAACACATAACCACTCTACGACATCATAATATATTTAATATGCCATACTTTACTAGATAAAACTTTTATTCGTTAATTAGGGTTTCGTACCCAAAGGATAAAAACGGGACTCTATTACTAAGACTCCACTGTCCGTCAGTCTATCTGTTTGTCACCAGGCTGTATCTCATGAACCCTGATAGCTAGACAGTTGAAATTTTTACAGGTGATGTATTTCTGTTGCCGCTATAACAGCAAATAATAAAAATAAAATAAAGTTAAAATTTAAAGGGGTATAAAGGAAGCGTTTTTTTCGGCGTTTTATGCCTTGTGGTACGGAACCCTTCGTGTGCGAGTCCAAGTCGCACTTGACCGGTTTTTTATTATTATTTTTGAGTCCTGGCCGCGTATCGGCAAGCGTAGTGTGTGACGCCCCCCAGCTAGATGTACTGACGAGGTTAAGAAGGTGACTGGGACAGATTGGATGCGAAAGGCGGAGGACAGGGTATTGTGGCGAAGCCTGGAAGAGGCCTATGTTCAGCAGTGGACTGCGACAGGCTGAGTTGTAGGCATGGGTCCGATTTATCAAAACGAATTCAAAATTTGATTTCATACAAAAATGATTCGTATCGATTTCTCAAACTTGAATATTGGATTTCAAAAATCTACCTAGCCGAACCAAACGCTAACGATCTACCACCAAACGAATCGATAATAAAATCACTGAATCTCATCACCAAACGAAATCCAAACGCAAACTGGCCAGTTTGCGTTTGGATCTTGTTAGAAATTCGCTTTCTCTCTTTCTAACTAAACGTAACTTAGCGGAGTAAAAAAGATAGCGCGAATTTTGTGATTTAGATTCTCGGAAATCTAACGGACATTATAATGCGATCACTATCATCTTTACTGCTAAGTATTTAAAGACTACATTTTCGAGATTATACGTTGATTTATTTTGGTTTATGGTTCAATGTTTCTATGAACTAGAAAAAACGTATGTACCTAATGTTTGGCTTGGCGCTATGGAAATCAGATTTCTAAAAACCGATTTTGAAATCGATTTTGAAATCTGAAATCGGATAAATATCAGTTTACATTCAAAACCAAAAACACCCATGCCTACCGAGTTGATTGATTGATTGTACGTCCCATAAAAATGTTGTCGTGTTACCGAAATGTTTGCCGCAACATATTCTGAACCCTAAAGTTGTGACCGAAATATGACATGTTTCTGTGAAAAACTACGTGATATCACGTTCCACCACAACGCGTGGAAATCTAATTTTAATTACTATTGGATTCACATTTGTTTTATGAGTTGTTAATGAGAAAATAGAGTTTTCATACCGCATTCATTTTGCTTGTTACGTTCCGCGGTTATTGCTTGGTTTCGCAATGCTTTTATAATTTTGGAGAATTGTGGTTTCCTTATACAAAATGCATGTGAATTATTTGAAAATTGGGACACAGTAATGGGACTCGCGCATCGAGGGTTTTTTTTTAGAGATTTTAATGGCGAGGCCTATATGTGTCAGAGAATTTTAACACTGCGCACTGCAGTGTAGAATATTGCAGTTGTAGGTCAGCGCCATCTCTTGATCGATAGTGGAACTAATGTAAATGTTGTTGATGATTTCTGAAAAAATGTGCTATTTAGCTACATCGTTTTATTTTTCCTGTAAACTTTACATAAACTTGTATGACATAGAATTATTTCAGATTTTTTTCTTTGCAAACTTCTGAGATAAGGGGGGAAACGGTATTTTTTTTTTACATTTTTCAACAAAAGTCGAAAACTACACGGCCTAAGAAAAAAAATGTTTGAGAATGTGCAAACTGCACTCTTTCACTCTTTTATAATTATGATACCACGTGCCTTAGTAGCCCCACTTCGAATTTTTCAGTCCCTGTCGCAAAAATCAAAATATTTTTGCTTCTTTTTTATTTGCAAAATATTTGGGCAAACGTCATAGAACGAAAGAAAAAGTATTTTTTGCGACTCGAACAGGAAGATCACATACTAAACTAAACACAGTAAAATAAAAACTAAAAATAAATATCGTTTTTTAAATTTATTTGGTTCAAAATTCAGCAACGCAGATACCATTCGCTGACGCAGGCATTAAGTCCTGACGTGTGCAAGTGACAGGGCATGCGGTGCAAGATGGGAGGTGAGACATTGTCTGTGAAGAGAAACCGTATACACATCGGAGGTCTGAGCATTCCATTAACCCCAACTTGTGAAGGTTATCCTTGCCTTCATTAATAATGTATCTTAATTGACCTTATTAATAATGTACGCATACAAATACCTTCCTGAAGGCGGGAACCAATAACTGCAAGCGTCCCTACATTGTTTTTGCATTAAATTATACAATAGTCTGCTACCCCTTCACTTATAAGTACTTCCCATCTTACTGAATACGAACATAAGGGTCGGGACACAAAGTTGTATTGTACTCCAGCTAGTTCTGTCAACTACAAACTATTCTCCGATTGTGAAGACACGCCTTAGTGAGGAGTTCCTAAGACGCATTGTTCTTTTGGCCCTTATTCTGTGAACTGTTTCTTTTTTCTTTTGTTTTAGTGTTAGACTCTTTGTAAAAAGCAAGGGATTCTTTGACTTGAATGTATGCTTCATTTTATTAAACACAAGCCCTGTTCCCGACGTGACGTCCATCTCTGATCTGCAAAACGATCTGCTGGTGAATTTTCAAAAATTCTTCCTTTGTTCTCACCGTCGTTATATAAAAGAAATGTTGTGAAAATTTTCATATATCCTAGACCCAGCGGTTTAGGCAGTGTTGTCCGTTAGGGTGCAAATGAACTTAAGATTTTTACACTAACACCGATGATCAGAGGGGCAATTTTTGTAATTTTATTAGAATGTTGACAGTCTGATCTCAGTCTCAATTTATAAAAAAAAAACTTGACATTCCCTAAATTTTTGACATTGAGATGAGGTTGCGACTAGTTTGGAATTGGAATGAAATTGGTTTTCTAGTGAAGGCCGGTGGAATCTGCTGGGTGCGAAAAGCACAGCATCGGTCGAAGTGGCGGTGGTTGGGGGAGGCCTATGCCCAGCTGTGGGTAAGGGACACTTTTTACAAAAATCGTTTTATTGCATAGTCTTGCTAACCTAGAAGGTCTCTACCAAATACAATATTTAAGCATCGATACCTAGTAAGTGCACATTTCACTCCCTAGTGACCATTTAAAACCTAGTAAGTCACTTTAACTAATTCAAAAAATACATTCCATAGGCTGTCCAATATTACGTTTATGCGCTCTGCTGTAAAATTTCATTTTAAGTCTTTATTAGGTTTTGAAATGGGGCAGCAGCTCTTAAACAATATGCATCTGAAGACCATTTACAAGTTTCCACTAATAAACACTTGAAACAAAAAAGACAACAAAAAAGGTCGGTACAAAATACCTATACCTAACATAAATTAGGAAACAAAATAAAGGCTCCTACAAACAGGCGCGACACGCGAAATATTCGCGCGCAACACAAAGGCACCGCTCGTTGCGCGACTTGCGGTGCCTTTGAGTCGCGTGTCGTGTCGCGCCTGTTTGAAGGAGCCTTAACACGATCGATTAATAGGTACAAACTAAAAACCATTCAGACGCAAACAATTACTTTTCCGTAAAATAGCTTTTCACCAACAAATGCTTAAGCCGAGAAACACTGGTATTGAAAATGTCCAAAATCTTGTTCACTAAATTGATATTTTAAAATGATGATGATCTTGACACTAGGTGACATCTAAAATAATCCATACTAATATTATAAATGCGAAAGTGTGTCTGTCTGTTTCTCTGTTATCTCTTCACGCTTAAACCGCTGAACCAATTGATGAAATTTGGTTTAGAGGTAGTTTGAGTGCCGGGAAAGGACATAGGATAGTTTTTATCCCGATATTCCCACGGAATCGACACTTATGTGGGTAAAACCGCTAGGCGCTGCTAGTGTCTAAATAAAAGCGTGGAGTTGGATTTTTTTTTATTTTCGGCTCTATAGGTTGTAATACCATGTTCTAGTGTAGTTTCATTTTCTTAGCGCATCGGTGGAAAAGTTCAAACAATTCAGCTGCACGAACCCCGCTCACTGAAGCAGTTGTACAAAATAAACGTTTTTGTCCCAAGAAAAATGACATAATTTGTATCGAAATTTTTTCCTGAGGCAAATTGCTACACGAAAATTGCCTAATGACATGGTCGTTGCAAATGATTGGCGTTCTACGTGGGCTGGTTCTAAATGTTCTTAATAAAGATAAGTAGCATATTAGAATGTTTCGCGTAGGCCTAAATCTATATATAGTTAGATAATTTATTTAGTGGTTTAGCCATGTTTGAGGAAAATACTCACTTATTTTTTTTTAAGGTATCTGTTTCTTCTTTATGGGTTCCGTTTTATTTATTAAGACGCACGGAACTCTTAAAACAAGATGGCGGTGTTTGTTCAAATTCTGCCCACGCGCAAAAATCCTTTGTACATTTCTCTCCTTGACATTTCGTCAAAACAGACCACGTCGGCCAAACAACAAAGTTTTTAATTTGACATCATGTTGAGATGTGTTTGACACAATATTTGGTCTCCAAACTGTGTAAGTGCTAAGTTTCAAGTTTAAGTTAGTAGCAACAGAACATCTGTGTGTCATGTTCCCTCACTATTGTCACAAATATAGCTCCGGGTTGTTCCGAGTTCCAGAGATGTATCTCTAAAGCCGTGTCTCCAAATTTTTTTTTTAAACATTACCTCAAAATAGAGAGGCGTGGTGAAAATAATAACAAAACACGATGTTTTTGTTTTATGAGCTGCTTGGAAAATATTCCCGCGCGGGTGAAAAGGGGAAGTGTTTGTTTCATTTTCAACCGCTACGCGCACCGCGCACATCTAGCATTTAGCACATTGAAAGCTTAATTCCAACTGACACAGGTTTTGAGGTTATATTGTCTTGTGAGTAGTTGACACTAATCTAAAAATATTTTAACACACAGGAGACATCTTGTATAAACAAATGTTTATGTGTAAGGCTTATTGAGTAATGTTTCGAAATAAAAAGGTAATTAAAAAAAATTAAATCGATTTTAAAAAGAAATAACTCAAAATTATGAAATAATCCGATTAATAGTTACGGAGAAATGCATGGACAAACAATACGTAAGAAAACATTGCGAGGTATTTTGGTCCTAAGTAAAAAATGATGCCCAATTTAGATTACTTTGCAACCGACTTCAAAAAAGAGGAGGTTCTCAATTCGGAACATCATCATCTGCCTAGCCTTTTCCCAACTATGTTGGGGTCGGCTTCCAGTCTAACCGGCTGCAGCTGAATACCAGTATTTAACATAGAGCGACTGCCTATCTGACCTCTCCACAACCCAACTACTAGGTAATACGATACCCCTTGGTAAGACTGGTTGTCAGACTTTCGGGTTCTGACGACCCGTAACAACTGTCAAAGATCCACGAATGACAGCCAGAACCAACGGTCTAACGTTCTTTCCGAGGCACGGAGAGGTCTAAATATGTAAAGAGACCCATCCACGGATCAACCGCAGCAAGCGTAGCTTGACCTGAACAACCGACCCGTGTGATTGTTATTACTTAGCCACAAGCCTAAATTCGGACTCAGCGGGATTGTCCGAAAGGGTTACCGCCTGGCCCGGAACATAAAGGGCTAAGGAAGGAACACGGGTGGGTTTTAGTCAGTAAGAGTCTGACACTCCCTTCCGCTCCACCCAGAGCGCGAGGGTTCATTTGATGATTTCCCATCCTGAAAAAAAAAGCCTAATTTCGGATGTTTGTACCTATATACATATATATATTTTTATGTATGTTCGGGCATAACTCCGTCATATATAGGCGGATTTGCAAAATTCTTTTTTTGTTCGAAAGAGGTTTATTCCGAAATGGTCCTATTTAAACTCCGTAAAGATCTCATGATGAGTTTCGGTGATAGACAACGGAACTTTTCAATAAATGCCAGTAAATCAACCGCGATTGCTTCTGTCGCATATACGCAGGTGTGATCAATAGCTTCCTGTCACTGATATTCACATAGCATGTAATGTTATATGAATTTGTGTGAGGTAATTAGGTACATGGGTACAACAAAAAGGGAAAAAAAAAACGTTTTAACAAAAAAAAAACAACAGACTTCCAAAAAAAAAAACACTACAAAGTAAAAAATAACTTTAATTTCGGAAGTCGTAGTCGGTGTCAAAAAACGAAAATGCGGAACCAACGACACCGACTTCCGAGATTAAAATTATTTTTCACTTTGTAGTATTTTTTTTTTTGGAAGTCGGTTGTTTTTTTTTGTAAAAAAGTTATTGAAGTCACAATTTCCGGTTTGGTTGTCAGTCATATCATACATTGCTTTTTTTGGTCTTGTATACCTAATTGTATATTTTGCATCCCAAACATCGCACCATAATTACATAACAATTAACCAAAATATCGCACTCGCAAACGTCATTTATAGGAATTTTCAGGATGTTTTTGAGGAAAATTGGAAAACAGCGTATGCCATTAGGTAAAACACTTTTTCTGTAAGCATAATTATAATTTTGATCACATAATAATAATAATAGTGTAAGAGTAAAGACTGATTAACAAATCCATGAGTTTATTTTCGCTTTTCTAAAAGTCCAGGTTTTTCGATTTGTAACCCTATTTTGGGTAGGGAGGACATTGCTCGCAGAACAGATGGCCGATGGGGCCGAAAGGTTCTGGAGTGACGACCGCGTACCGGAAGACGTAGCGTTGGAAGGCCTCTTACAAGGTGATCCGACGACCTTGTGAAGGCTGCAGGAATCCGTTGGATGCGAGAAGAACAGAACCGGTCGAAGTGGAGGTGCTTGGGGGAGGCCTATGTCCAGCAGTGGACGTCTTTCGGCTGAAATGATGATGATGAACCCTATTTTATCGGAGGTGCGATATATTAAAATACTGGTATTCAGCTGCATCAGCGGGGCAATTGCGTAACACATTATCAATCGGAATCGGTTTCATTGAGACAGTTTAACAACATTCATTGCGTAATTTACGTGTTGAGCAGACAGATTTTTCGAACTTATGGAGCAATGGATTAGCAATTTGCTTCAAAATTATTCAGGTTCCGATCGATAGTGTGTTACAATGCGTGCCACGTAAGAAGAGACTTGACCCCGCCTCCCCCGCCTCTTTCCGCCGCCCCTATGACGTCCGGTCCCGTCCCGCACTCAGACCTCATACCGCTAAAGATACCTAAAATCGTGTACTGCGCATGTCAAACCACGTGGTGTGTCAAGTCTCTTCTTACGTGGCACGCATTGTACGTAATTAGGGTGCTGGTGAGACTGGTAGCTGACCTCAACCAAGTTGGGAATAAGCTAGGCAGGCAGATTTAAACAAAGCTGTTTTCATTTCAAACTGAATTCTCAGCTTCCGTCCTCTTAACTCTTCATAAATTTAATTAAGATAATAAATTAAACGTGACTAGAATAAAGCGATAAATAATATAATTAAACATCTAGATAACAAAATATCAGAACTTTGTAACTGAAACTTATTTTGAAGAAGACACAGGGTGGTTCGTGTTTGGATTAATTTTAGCGAAATATTCCCGAGTCAGATTTTAATCAGTTTTGATTTTCTTCAGAAGAAATATATCTGCGAACATAATTATAATCGGTTGATTAATATATTTTTTTTTTATGTTATACAATTATATTTTTGTATTCAATTATTTTCATAATCTCATAACTAACTATTTACACTAGGTAATAAATTAAAAGACTAACTGTATAAATAAATACAAAAACAAAAGGATATTTAGGCGTGAAAGTACTCGTCCACATCGCTGTCATCCGGAAACGTGCCCAGAAGACTGGCAGCATTGCCACGTTGAATGGTAATGTTAATTCTTTGGGCAAAGACCCCACCTCCTCTACCCCCCCTCCCTACCTTAAGATACACGCCAGACCTAGTTTAAGGGATAGAATTTAAAACTTATTAAACTCCTAAGCTAAAGTTGTATTGAATTATGTCAACTGAATGGTGCAATGTGATTTTTGTATATGCAATAAATTGATATTTATTTATTTAATGAACATAAAAAAAATATAAATAAATAAATTAAGTGAAAATTGCATATAATTTTATAGGTACTATTGACAGAAATACTTGACTGTCAACGTCAACTGATGATTGGCTAAGCTGCCTATCATAATATGACAATTATTACCAAGATTGTGTTTATGCATCCTCCGGCCCCGACTTACAAGGTCTTGAGTTCGAACCCAGACACTTTACTTTGTGTGTTTAATTTCATCACCACTGCTCTTAAAACGGTGAAGAAAAACATCGTAAGGAAACCGTTTCCGAGGTCAAAGAACCAAAAATTCGATGACATGTGACATCTACCAACCCGCACTGGGCCCGCGTGGTGGCTTACCACCCAGTCCCTCTAAAAAAGAGAGGAAGCCTGTTTCCCAGCAGTGGGAACGCCATAGGCTGATTGTGATCTATAAATAAAAGAAAAATACAAAGCTAATTTCGCACTTGCCAAGAAACAATACCAAAATTTTGTAAACTACACGTGCAGAAAATTAATTTCCCCCAAAACTTACAGCACGTGCATCTTCATAATTTTAATATGTTTGTTCAAAAGTTCCACTTATTATAATTAGCGGAAGCCCTGGCAAGTTAACAAGTTCCCGGAAACTGCGATGTGAATGCGATTAATTATGTAAAGAGTTTTGACTTGCTTGGGCGTAGTTCCCGGCAGATTATCTGAACCCTATCCGATCTTATAATTATTATGTTTTTAACACGCATGCATGGGTGGTAAGATTGGCTATCGCGAGATTTACCTGTAAAGTAAACAAGAACACAGTGTGTAACTTGATCTTGATGCAAGTAAATTTAAGAACAATATTATGCATTTCATAAAAACACAGGTAAATCTCCCGACTAGGTTTTATACATACCTACTAATTGACCCGGTGAAATTCGTACCACCTCAGATATGTTCTTGTCATTTTTTCCCATGTTTTAATAATTAGGAACTCTCACGGGCGTCCCCAGAACACCCTATCTACTAAAATTTCATCACAATCTAAGCAATGGTTTTGGAATGCTTAAAGGACAAACATAGAAACATTGATTTTTATTTATGTAGAAAAATTGCATGAAGTAATTTTTATTTTATTTTATTTTATTTATTTGGGACAAAAAACAGTTATACATTACAGCATTTACAAAAAGTAGTTATATTACAGTCAAAAAAACGTATAACCCACACTATTGTCCACGACACGTGACATCTGAGTATGATAACGAACGCATGTTAAATGAGAGAAAAAAAAAAAAGAGTACATAGGTATTCAGTAGAAAATCACTATATGTATACCGACAAATCGGAGGAAGCGGATGACAAGAGCATCCGTCCTATGGGCGACTTGCAAGAAATTGTGAAACCAATCTTTTAAATTTAGATTGCGACAGCGCTAAATTGATTAGTTTGATTTAATTTAAAGTTTATTTTGTTATTTTTAGAGCATTTCAATAAAAGCTTGTTTTAAAAAATGTTTTTGTACTATTAATTTATTTTATACTTTTAATTGTACTGTGAAAAAATTTTATTGGATTAGTAGTCTAAAAGTAGATAACAATGGGCATTGTTCATATTTTTTTAAATGTTGTAATTGAAAAACCATTTCGAGGAATAGCGTTACTGATCATTACGGACTAATTAATTATTAAAAATATTCATATTTTATTGATATTTTTGATAAAATACGATTGACCTTCTTTGCCCTTCAAATTACGTCGGCTTTGGCCGTACAGTTTTGTATCGTTGCCTCAGAAGAAAAAAAAGTAAGAGGCAAGTATAGTCTACAATCTGTCAACTGTCAAATTATTATAAATATAAATGCCAAAAATATAAAGATTCTTGTTTATATTTCATTACATTACATACGTTATTTCAACACTCGACAATATTTAATATATTGGAAGATTTATGGAATACAGGAAGTGCTTTGTTTCAACTTGCAGCAATAATAGTAATAATGTCGCCGCGTGCGTTATTATTCTATTTCTAAGTCGTCGCGTCGATTGTTCTAGTGATGACAGAGGGTAGTATATTCCTTGGAGGACACTTACTCATAAAAAAACCATTTGTATATAAATACGCTATGATAGGATTCGATTATTTAAGAAGTCTATTCCGCCTATTGACACTTTGACAGATGTCAGATTGATGACATTGTGTTGCCATTTTTTTATTTTTTAATAAATGTACTAGTAAGGCAACGGCACTTAATCTTTTATGCCACTGATGACGTCACCTACCTTGAAAACTTAAAATAATTGAATATTTTTTTTAAAAATAACTATTGAGCCAATCATCAAAATATTCAAATTAGTTTCTCAATATGCTCTAAATTTTCAAAAAATAAAATAAAATCTAATGGTTAGAAATTTTGGACAATGCCCATTGAGTAGAGAAAAACCGATTTTTGAAATTGTAAAAATAATTATTTATTTAATTCAGTTTTATTTGTGTGCAGCTGTGAACAATACCATATCAGTTATTTAGTAGACACTTTATTAATTAATCCTTATTTTCACCTGCTTCGTTGATTACAACAAAAACTCCGTGGAATCGTCAACTTAAACAATAGTCGGAAAGGTGAGAATACTTACAAAGTGAGATTGCTCAAGTGATTTATTTCGGTCGGTAATGAAAATATTTGTTACAGAGTTTTCAGCTCCATTATTAATGGTTGGAACAACGTGGGCGGGGCAAGACTTACGTAAAGCAGTACTATTGAAATAAAACAGAAAATTACATTTAAATAATGGAAATTGTAGGCATTAGCTAAGCTTAAGAGCCAATTTATTTATCTTTAATATTTGCTTTATGGTAAACTGTTTTGTATGACGACGTTAAATCATCATTTCTTTGCTCTTCCTCATCATCATTATTATCTTTTTACAGTACCCGGCGACCTTTGGAAAGAGACAATCGGCTAATTTCGGCTTCGTAGAGCGTTATCTCTGTCGCACGAAATACAAACAGTCCAGTATCTATTAGGAGCTGTTAAAACAATTATGATTTGCTTCTTTTGATAATTATTTTTATTCTTTGTATAAAATACAAAAAAAGTTAAAGGTCGATGTGCAATATTTATCGCCGGGTACCTACTGTAGACGTCCAATGCTGAACATAGGCCTTCCCCGAGGCTGAGCGTTTCCTCTTAGATCGGTATCCTGTGTCTCGATTTATTTGGCGTTGTCACAATATGTCTTCTTCTCCCATACTCCTCCATTAGTCGTGATGTCGGTAATCATCCCTTTTATAGCCATATATCATCTTTTACACAATATATCCATCGTTTCATTGGTCTTTCAATTCTCTTAGCCACAACCAACTCAAAACTTTTCTCACGACATTTTCCTACCTTAAATAAATTGCTTAATTAATTTAGATCATTCAACTGCCTGACAGATGGCCCAAATTTGTTATCATTGTAATTTAAATTAGGCATGTATTTTAATTCGAACCTTTAATCATTCCGATTTTGCGCTTTTATAAATATTATTTAACACTTACTACTTACTTTTTGTGACCCTTAAATAAATCCTATTTTGGGTCCTAAAATACTAAACAGGCAAGTAACTGCGACCAACTTGGTAGTAGCGCTCGCCAGCCGCTGCCGCGGCACCGCTCGCTTTGCTCGCTCAGCTCGCGCGCGGTTGGTCACAGTTCTAACCTAACCTTATCCATTTGTCGGGGTGCCCTAACTAAGTTTTATTCTTATTTAACCTATATTGTGTCATTGCTAAGCAAAGGTTTCCCCATAATTACTTTTTCGATTTTCTTGAGGTATCCATCCATCCAACCATCTCCGACTAATCGGTCAAGAACGAGGCTAAATCGTCACGCCGATTAAAATTAACACCCACCTGTTCTTATTAATTAAAATAGGAGTAAATTCCGAAACCCCAGTTTATGTCGAGTTGAAAATAATTATTTTAAACCATTACTTTTTATTGTTATTGCATTTTAAAACGTAACAGCCTGTAAATGAAATGGCAGTTGAGACACCACTTAGTTTTTGGAAATGGTTTTAAAAAACACTATCTTGTTCTAAGTTTTAGTAGTTAATGTTTGTGAAATTATGTTGTTTAAGTATTAAAAGGCTTTTTCCATTTGAGGTAAAGGCTTCAATACTAAAATATAGATACAACTTACTTTGTTTGTTGTTGTTGGAAGGTTAAAAGTTATATCGGTGACTGAAAAGGAGTGTGGAAATCTATTGTCATGTTATGGGCATGTGATGCCGTAGGATTAAGGATAATGTCGTGAGGACAGATTTGAGTATGAACGTCGATGGCTCTAAAAGTAAGAGA
Organism: Luperina testacea; assembly: GCA_927399505.1. Lineage (NCBI taxonomy): Eukaryota > Metazoa > Arthropoda > Insecta > Lepidoptera > Noctuidae > Luperina > Luperina testacea. The sequence continues at coordinate 3,296,345 of OV656777.1, read as the reverse complement.
CCAAAAAAACGATGGTTGTACTGTGTGAAAGATATTGTGTCTAGAAATGGGGTAATTATACTACTGAGATTTGTATACAAAACTTGTCAAAAGTTAACACAAAAGGTGAATATTTTATATACGATAATTTTTTAACAAGTCCTTTACAAGATTTGTTGAAAACATGTTCCACAACTTGTATATGTGTAAAAGTTGTTCATAATGATGAGTATAATGACCCCTTTTAAGGATTAAAACGATCAAAATGTACGGCTGTATTTTCTACTTTCTCATGACACGCAAAAATATTACCCTCAAAACAAAATTGCTTATAATAAATTACAAATCAGGATAAAGCCGTCCTGTCGACATTACGTAAAGTACCCTTATCATAATGTCAGATTTTTCGGCTTTGAGGATGCCTAGTAATGTAACCGTCTATACATTAATTTAGATTTAGGTCTAGTGGTCGCAAGCTCAATTGCTTAGCGTGGGGCGTGCGGTCTGTTCCCAGGTCGATCAAAGTGTTATTGGTTTTGTTCCGGATCCGTAATAGAAAGTTCCGTTCCGTTGCGGAAATTAAAAATTCAGTGCCATTTCAAATTGGCCCTGTGATAACGGCCCCGACAGACGTGTCGTGGGTTCGTACCCAGGCTCTAGCACTTTATGTAAAGATGGTCACCCATCCATAGACCAACCGCGGCAAGTGTTGCTTAACCTGATCGATCGACCTGTGCGGCTGTTATTACTTAGACACGGGCCCCTCTTATGTGTTCCATGGAACACATTCAACATTTTTATTCTATCTCTATCAGTGATATCTTTCTAGAACATTAACTTACTCAAATCGGACTTCGGCATGTTTTCATTATACAAAATTCTTTCTATCTCTAAAACCCGTAGACCGATTTACATAATACAAACTATAATATCAGTTTTAAATGTAATCGTCTCATTTGACACTAAAATCTCGCAAATATTCCTATAAACAAAAAATTTCGTTTTCAAAAATTCTCAAAAATTCTACGTTAAATATTCCTAACAGATTATTATACGAAAACGAATAATAAAAGCAAGTTAGAGAGCTAATTAGAACAATACAAAGACTTAAATCTAATTAGAAAATCAAAATCTTACTAAGAAAAACAGTATTACTTGCGCCCGGAGCGCGGATAGGATTATAACTATCCTATTCTCACTATCATTTTTACATTTATTCTAACTTATTTTACACTTCACTGGTATTATACCTTATTCTTGTTCACTATTCACATGAGCACGTTTTGCGTTCGTTATAAAAACATTAGTTTTTAAAGAAGTTGTATATCTAATTACTTACCACTTGTATAAAACTGTAATATTAGTTAAGTTAACAGACAGTAATTATTTCTTACTAAAAAGAACCAAACGCGATAATATTGTCACAAACATACTTGCAGTTCAAATTCATTTCTGAAACCACTTGACTTACCTTTTTTTTGTAGTCTAGGCAACGATCCTACCGCATGCAGCCAAAGTCATGGTTAATTTTATGATTTTAATAATTTTCTTACGCCCAAATGAATTTAATACTTTACAATTAATCAATTAGACAACTATTTTTATGACCTCTATTTATTAGCCTTGTTATTTAAAGTATAAAGCATTTTGAAGCCCTATTACCGGTTTATCGTAATGAGTTGAACCACACTATTGCAGCCCGTAACATAGCTAACTTCACGTGTAACAAAATAATCGCGGAGCAATGTTAATTTCATTTCAATGTTGACAATATTGTTTTCAAGAGTACCGAATCACGTGACTGTCAAATTAACATTGGAATTGTATTGGCATTTCATTGGAATTTAGTTTGGAGAGAGCCCCTGAGGGGCAATTCTAATAATTTTGAGAACGTTTACAGTCTGATATCTGTCTCTATCTGTCAAAAAAATTATAATTTTTATACAGATGTAACAAGTTTTGACATTGATTGAAGCTAAGATGAGATTGATAGTAGATTTCGAACGTGTTTAATTACGGGAACTGGAATTTGTTTTTGATTGTTTTTAAGGCTGACAATAGAATCATAATTTGTTTCACTGAAATCTTTGTTTTTCCTTAAGCCTGAGTTCACCAACATGCAAACCACCGGTTAGGTATTTAAATAGTCGTTGTACGTCAAATTTCCTAAGGAAATTTTAAATATAGAACTGATTAATATTTAATCAGTTGATTTAAATGTTGGTGGACACAAGGCTTTTAGAATAATAACTTTCTGACAAGCCAGTGCCAGCAACGAATTCCTCAATATAGGACCAGAGCTAGTTTTAATATAAATAAATTAATACGATTTATGTCAGGAACATGTGGCGTCAAATTTTTTTTGAAGCCTAATTTGATGTAATCCTGACTGTATTAATAATAATTTGACTGTTTTGAACTTCACAAAAGTAATTGAAAAAATACTTTCCGAGTTGATCTTGGATGTTACTGACATCTGTTGAGGAAAACAGCGTGAGGAAACCTGGATTAATAACTGACTGATCACACTAATATAATAAAGGCGAAAGTTTATGAGAGTGTGTGTGTGTGTTTATATGTTTGTTACTTCTTCACGCTCAAACGGCTGGACCAATTTTGATACAATTTTGTATAAAAAAAAAAGTTTTATTGCTTCAACTTAAATAACTTATTCTAGTTACAATGGGGAGAATCCATTTAAGCAAATAGTATGCTTGTTTTAGGATGCTCCGCCCTTCCCCAGGTTATGTAATCGTATTTAAGCTATTGAACCTGATCGTGTATAAAGGTAGCTGACACCCTGGATTAACATATAGACTACTTTTTATTCCGATGTTCCCACGGGATCGAAACCGGTTGAAACCGCAAGGCACAGCTAGTAAATGCAAAAGTAACTCTGCCTGTTAATTGCTCTTTATCCCGGTAATACTCGTATGTTCCCCTGGGATCATTTCCGACCGATAATTTCCGTGGGTGGAGCCGCAGGTAAAAGCAGTATAAATAAAATAGGTATATTTAATTATACAAAGCTGTTCTAGGTAGTGTGATGATAGTGATAGATAGTGAGGGAAGTGGAGCGGAAGGAAGTGTCAGACTCTTACTGACTAAAACCCACCCGTGTTCCTTCCTTAGCCCTTTATGTACCGGGCCAGCGGCAACCCTTTCGGACAATACCGCTGACCTCGCTTTACCCCTTGATAAAAAAATGTTTTAATAATATAGTTAACTAAATTATTATGTTTAATGAAATTAATGTGACTATCCAAATTCCCAGCGCAAACTCAATGCCGCTGACCGAAATTCATATTTTTTTTAAATTTTTTATTACAAATTAATATTTTATCTGACCGGATAAATCGGTCAAAATGGACATGACCATATCTTGCCTAATTAAGCGGCTGGTTTTTATCTATTTATGAAATCAAGCATTCGACTGAAACAACGTTATCTTTTTAATAATTTCTGACATGCTATTTCGTTGTTATCATTAGCTCCGACCTATACCGACGCAGGACGTGGTGTTCCATCGCTTCTACGGACAAGTACCACAGAACTGCTCAAGAGTTAGCTAGTGAAGTACTGTTTTATAATAAGGATATGTATGTTTAGGTTAAGAATAGAATACTCTTTAAGGTATTTATGTATGAGCCTGCGTCGCCTGAAATAAATAAATAAATATACTTGTGACCTTAATAATGTGAGCAGGACTGGTGACTCTGTTATGTTCTGTGATAAAAAGTAGACAACACAGATTTGTTTTGCGTTTTTCTTCTACGAATTTTTCAGTAACAGCTGTAACTGCTACTTTAACATTCGTTACTGGTAATCAGAAGCCCGAAAGTCTGACAACCAATCTTACCAAGGAGTATTGTTTATCGTGTTACCCAGTAACTGGGCTGCGGAGTCAGATAAGCAATTGCTCCATGTAAAATACGTATATTCATATCCGGTTAGACTGGAAACCGACCCTGAACGTAGACAGGAACGAATGGCGCCATTGCATTTTTGGTTCTTCCGCATGCTGCGTCCACGCACATACACATTTAGCGCGCGCCAGTAAATAGACCCTAAAGCGCATGACATTTTTTGTAAGACATGACGTGGTTCTTCTTATTAAGGTAATGTATCTTAACCTATTATATCTTAATGAAGTCAAACCAGTCATAACATCTCAAGGAACTGGTCAAATAATGCTTGACTAGTTTCCTTAAACAAACTTGGGGCTAATCTAGAGTTTCGCTTCAATTATGAATCACAAATGTTTGAAGTTACTAGGCTAACATAGATAGTTAGGAGCTACGCCGTCTTAGTTAGTACGGACTTCCCCATGATAACTGCCGGGGTGTGGATTGCCGAAATAGGAGAGGTGTATCTAGCTGATTTCTCTATGCAAGATACACATATACACACACACACTACACTAGACTACACACACACACACTACACTTTTTTTTGTACAGAGTTACGCTTCGCTAATGAATCACAAACGTTTGAGGTTACCAGGCTAGCATAGATAGACAGGAATTAAAGCGGGTGCCTCCGAATCGCGGATGCGTACTGTCGAAATAAGAGATGTGATTCTCGTTTTTCCCAACAGCTTTGCTCTTTAGAGTCAATACTCAATACTCAATCATTTATTGCATTCCACAATGTATATGTTTAGGTGGTAGGAAACAAGTCAAGAAGTCGAAGTCTTCGGTCAGCTGGACCCGGTCGCTTCTGGACCCGCGGGTCAGGAACCAAATGTTGCCTTTTTTCAACTATATTGGGGTAGAAATGTTATTCAAATATAACGTGCCCATATTGAGCATATTAAAGACATCAAATTTGCATGTCTTCTTGGCTTCAATAATCTTACCTGTACAAATTAGCAGAATACTAACAGAATAGATCGAAGTGTTACCTAGTCTACCTACAATGAGGTACCTAAATAATCTATGTAAAGTTCTACCCAAAACTTAGCCCCAATCATAATGCCTTATCTTCCTAGTACAGGTTTATCCCAAGCTTGGGTATATCTACTAGTCAAGCTAAGGCGGTTCACCCACTGAAGATGCGTCCAGCCGCGGTGCGCGGAGCGACAGATAACGCGCGCGGCGACGGAGGCGCAGATCTGCCTTACTTAGCGGTGTAATCTGCTCCCCCGCGCGGTGATGCAGATTACGACGGCCACGTTGTCTACGTCGAGATCCATCGTGCAAACGTCTTTACAGTATTAAATCACGCCCGAAACTGCGGAGCCGGTGTGTCATATCCCGCGGCACGCCCCGCGCTCCCGTGCAGATTGGCAGAAACTGCGCGAGGGCGCCTTCCCGCGCATTTCCGCGTCGGCAGTGTGTTGTGCTAGGCGTGATTTCTATATAAATTGAGATACTTGCATACAATGGTAAAATCTGCCAGCCCGCGCTACGCGACGGAGCGCGGTGCAGTGGGTGGAGCGCCTAACATGTATAATATCTATCGGTCAAGTAACATACATACAACTGTCTCAAAGTCAAAAGTCATTTATTCAAATTAGGCTGAGAATCAGCACTTTTCGAACGTCAAAATTACAAAGGACAGTCCCCCAAAACGCCCGCCCTTCACCACTCCTAGTGCTTTCGCTGAGGAGAAGAAGTGGCACAACAAACTTCCCAGCAGTCTGACAGGCAGACGGTTGATAGACAACGATACCATTTTGACTTAGCGCCCTACCATCTACGGGAAACAGCTCTATAAAATACAGCGCATTTTATGTAACGCTTAAAGGGAGACAATGTATTATTATTATCGTGGCGAAATAAGTAGACAGAGATAACGCTCTACGAAGCCGAAATTAGCCGATTGTCTCTTTCCAAAGGTCGATGTGCAATATTTATCGCCGGGTACAGTAATCTAGTCGCAATCTCATCTCAGCGAATATCAATGTCAAAACCTTGAAAAAAATTTAGGAAAATTAGAGGTATTTTTGGTAGATTGAAACTGTGATCAGACTGTGAACGTTTTTAAAATTACGAGAATTGCCCCTCTGATCGTCACACCACCTTCGCCGTGGTCTAATTAGAGCAATTTGGATTTATTTTTATATAAGTCTTGATCCCTGCACATCCTCTTGAAAGTTTGACACCACTAAACAGTCTCTATAAGAAACTTAACAGTCAGTGAATTGAAATAATGGCTTTTACTACGGGACCAAACCTGAAATCGCGAAAAAAAATCAACTGGTCCCTACATTTTAGTAGCATAGTATTAACTTTATTAACTTCTATTTCCAGAATTCCCTCGGAGATATTTTCTCACTCCCAAATTCTCAAGAGACATGAAAATTGACGTAAACACTTCAATTTTGTCGTCAAGTTCAACAACTGCCAACATAGCGCGTCAAACTAAATAACTTTGTACCACAGAGTAAGAAAATCGTTTAGAAATGACAGTCATGATCCCACAGTACTGGCCGTATCAAGTTTTAGGAAAAGTTCGGCATCATCTATGTCACTTATTCTTATATCTTTTCTGTAAACTCGCTGTACAGAAGCCAGCACATCAAGCTATCCGAAACTGTCAAATTGTCCCAATCAACTTTGAACCTTATGCTGTAACGATAAAGTTGAAAACCTATTAAAGAAATTTGACAGATTGTAGTAGTTTGATGTGCTGCCGTCTGTAAATTATCCTAATAACGCCCGGGTACAGTACCCGGCGATAAATATTGCACATCGACCTTATTACATAAAACCATTTTATACAAAGAATAAAAATAATTATCAAAAGAAGCAAATCATAATTGTTTTAACAGCTCCTAATAGATACCGGACTGTTTGTATTTCGTGCGACAGAGATAACGCTTTACGAAGCCGAAATTTGCCGATTGTCTCTTTCCAAAGGTCGATGTGCAATATTTATCGCCGGGTACTGTACTACATTTTGCGCCAAGTTACGAGTTGTTGGTCGTGGGTTTGAACCCAGACAGGCGCTTTACTTTGTGTAAAAAATTTCATCACCACTACTCTCAAAACAGTTAAGGAAACATCAGGAGGAAACCCTAGAACTAAAAAAATCGAAGACATGTGACATCTACTAACCCGCACGGGGCCCGGGTGGTAGATTACAGCCCACTCCCTCTCAAAGAGAGGAGGCCTGTGTCCCAGCATTGGGGTCAATATAGGCTAATTTTGCTGCATTTTCATTAGTGTGTGCATTGATACTGCTGAAATAATCAAGAAGGTAAAACCCGCCAGTCGCCATCATCAGCTGCCTAGCCTTTTCTTGGGTAATACATATTATGTAGTTCATAATTACATAGTTGTAGGGGTTGGGTTCCAGTCTAACTGGATGCAGCTGAGTACCAGTATTTTACATGGAGCGACTGCCTATCTGACCGCCACAACCAGTTATTGGGTAATACGGAACTCCTTGGTAAGACTGGTTGTCAGACTTTCGGGTTTCTGACGACCCATAACGACTGTCAAAAATCCACGAATGACAGCCGAAACCAACGGCTTAACGTACTTTCCAAGGCACGGAGGAGTCTTGATATTTAAAGGTGGTCACCCATCCAAGTACCAACCGCGGCAAGTGTAGCTTAACCTAATCGATCGAACTGTGTAGCTGTTATTACTTAGCGGCAAGTCCCTCACCCCGCCAGTCTATTATGTAAAAATATCACCGTAGAAACTTAAGTGAAGAGAGCTAAAAACAGCTGCCAATCCCTTGTATCAGGTGGAACGATCGATCACTTTAAGCTCACTTCACCTTCGTTTTCACGATGAGATTCTTGCTGGGTTACAGGCCTCCTTGTTGTGAAAGGAAGTAAGCCGCAATCCATCACGCTGTTCCAGTGTGGATTTGTCGAAAGCCCTGTTCTTGCTATCGACAAAATAGGGTTGTCAATATTGTTGTGATCGAGCGCAAACGTGCGCCAGATGCGAAATTACAATCCTGAGACAAGTGGCAACCAATTTCAAAGCGTTGTAATAAATAATTTTAAAATAAAAATTGTTGAACAATAAATTAAGCTGTGTATCAAAAATGTTTTGAGCCAGAGTTTTCAATTACTTTATTATTTATGTCTGTAATTTATATGGTTTACATAATAAAGAGTATTCTATTCTATTCTATTCTACGCACATTTAGAATGCAACTTTGCAATGAAATTACTTAGGATTTTAGAATTACTGACAAAAATATTCAAAAAAGTAGAGGTCCTTTCGGAATTAAATTCTATCGAGGAAATTTAACCCAATTCCGTTTTCCATCAGTCAGATTATTAATCAAATAGTCAATATACACATAACTAAAATTAAATCCATAGATGCTGTAATAGTGAAAAAAATTGTTACGAAAAAACCACTAATTTATTTTGGTATCGCAATAAGAACGCGTTCAGTGTCTCTTCTACACATTCTTATATTCTAGGCTATTAACTAAATGATTGACGTCTAAACGGAAGAGGCGCGTCCGACAAAATAGACAGAAATATTCGCGTGATTTTGAACCATTAGGTATTAAGGATGGGGCCTATTTTTAGTAATATGATGTTAGGTTGTATTTGTCTAACCTGGTATAATTTCAGTAGCAATTAATGTTTTTAGATTAGTTAGTACATGTGATTTGTTACACTCACACGCTATACGTTTTTTTTTTAATTTAATTTCACACGTTGTTCGATACCAAGGCGAAAATGGCACTAAAACAGCTGACACTTAAACAGCAATGGAATGCAATTTCCACCGCTCTTAATAATTCATCTTTATAAATAACACCATCTTTGACACTCTGTTTGCTGCTCCATCAAAACGAAGTTTATTATTATTTTAACATCCGAACGTTTGACAGGAACGCGGATAAATATCTCGTTTACGATTACAGCGTTTATGAGCGGCAAATATGTATTTACCACCTTTCGAATACAAATTTATTTGGAGCAGAAGGACCACTCACTCTAAAAGTACGTTTCTGCGTATATATTTGCCTGTGGCGAGTCTGCTGGAAAAAGTTAAATAGTGTCTTTACTTAATATCGTATTTTTTTATTTAGCTTACACTGTCCCAATGCTAAGCAAAGGCCTCCCCCGAAATTCATCCAGGCATCTTTTTCTAAGCCACCTCGATCCGATCCCTACTGTAGGCGTGTAGGTCGTCTCGCCACCTTTTTTTGGGCAGGCTAAATTTATTTGTTGTTCTTCTGCGCTTTTATCTCTTCCGTGTCGTGCCTACAAAACACAATTTACGAGAAATATCTGTAGTTACCGTAATAAATCTTAGCACTGAAGGTATTTATTTTATGAAAATAAATTCTTCAAGTCATTTCGCACTGATTCCAATATTTATTTACTGTCTATTCTATGGAGCTTATTTTATTAACATTTTGCTTTAAAATTAAATTGTTGTATTATAGTACGGTCAGCAACAAAATTCGATTAACAATTCAGTTTTTTTTATCTCAGTTATTGAGCAAAATATTTCATCAAAATTGCAGCAGAAGTACAATACAATTTTGAACAAATATTTTGCTCAATAACTAAGATTAAAAAAACTGAAGTGTAATTGAAGTTTATTTATTTTATCCAAATCTAAAAATAACAAAATTAAAACCTAACTAAAACTATACACAAACTAAAAAGTAGCGTCGAAAAACTCATCCGCATCGGTGTCGACTGGTAATGTACCCAAGAGACTGGCGGCATTACCACGTTGTATGGCGATGCTTAGCCTTTGGCCAAGGTAAAAGCCAGCCCTTGGGTCACGGGAAGTGTCAACCAGCCATTTCGAAATTTCTGTAAAAAGACCATGAGCACTCGGACCCCACGGCCCCAGGGTTTCAACTCTGCAGAGCGGCTCATCCCACCGTCTCTGGGAAGATGGATTGAGGGAATGGAATGGAATTGGAGATGGAAGCCTCAGTGAAACACGGCACATCAGAATTAATCAGTGTGGAGGCTAGGATTAACCTGATCAATTTATCAGTGTCGTGGACCGAAGATATGAAAGCCGGTAAACTAATACTAGAAATTTTGCGGACGCCGAGGCCCCCCATACGAATGGGAAGAGTAGCTTGTGCCCAAGCTCGGTCGTCCATGGCCACATTTAAAATGGAAGATAATGATGCCTGATAATTAGGTCCATTTTGTCTAAAAGGTGCTTCCATAAATGGGGAGCGCGAAGGAAATAAATGTAATTGACTGTAATGTAATAAGTGTAATTGACTTTTGTTGCCGACTGTACCTATCTTCAAATAAAAAAATATAAATGATTTACTTTCTGCAAGTAGATCTGTACAAATACTTTTGCACGTTAATCATATTTTAAAAACTAGATGAGGTCGGCGTTTCCTATCTGACTACTCTGAGAAGAAAGGCCGAAATAAACTCAGAGGTCACAGTCTCTTTTAAAGTCCAGACATAATCTTGGTCAGATCAATCATGTGAAGACCATGTAGATCCTTCATTTTATGAAGGTCAGTAACTTTCCAAGTAGGAAATTGACCTCACTGTACAAAAACTTCATGTACAGGAAATTTGTGTATGGCTTATGATATCTTAAATAAAGTATCATAATTACTGTGCGCAGTGGTACGACTCCGAATTACGGGTTACACAGTTAAGGAAATTTCGAAACGGCTGGTTGACACTTCCCATGACGCAAGGGCTGGCTTTTACCTTGGCCAGAGGCTAAGCATTGCCATACAACGTGGTAATGCCGCCAGTCTCTTGGGTAGGTACATTACCAGTCGACAGCGATGTGGATGAATTTTGTCGAAGCTATATTTTAGTTTAGAGACACACATCACGTATAAAATATATAAATTAAATTAAATTAGCTTTATATTCATAATCGCTCAGGTAGATCGACACGGTCTACTATTATACTTATAGCATCACTTGTTAGCTGAATCACTGTGTCTCAAGATACAGGTTACCTAGTTTGAGTTTACTTAAAACATTTAAATTGTGTTTACTTAAAACATGTTAAATCTGTGTTTTTGTGAAATAAAGTTTTATTATTATTATTAGATTCTGTATAGTTAAGTGGTAGGATTAAATTTTGTTATTTTTATTAATTAATTAGGTATCAGTAAATAAATTATATGGCTACTTTTATTTCAGAAAAAGAACTAAAACGACTTCCAATTTGTTTTCACATCTAGCAACCTAATAAAAAGCATTCCTTTTCTAACAAAAAATAAAATGAAAATACGGGTACAACCAAAAGCTTTTTACTTTTACTAAAATACTTTTTAGCTTTTACAAATACCAACAACCTATAAATCTCTAAATGTCAGCTTCAGCCTAAACGCAACAAGCACGTGTCTAGTTCATAAAATATTCAGTTCACGTTCCAGACTAGATTTTCAGACGAGCCTCAACGTGTTTTCGTGAATAAAGTCGACCAATATTTTTCCTTTTTATTATTGACTCTTTTTTATGAATCTTTTTGTCCTTTTGCTGTAGTAAAATTTGTAGATTTTTTTATGAAAATATCCTGTAAAACATCACAATTTTTTTTAGTTATGATATACAAAAATACCCCAGACGCTTATGTGCATTCAATTATTTTGTATGGGGATTGCTACCCCTGATTATTTTGTTCATAGTGTTACTACAGCATTGTTTACCCAAATTTCGTCGGCACAGTAATAAAAATAAATCGTTTGTTAACCAAATAGTGTTCTTACATTTCCTTAGGCAAAGACGCCAGCACATGAAGCTACTACAATCTGTCAAATTTATTTAATAGATTTTCAACTTTATCGCTAAAGCATAGGTTTAAAGTTGATTGGGAAAATTTGACAGTTTCGGGTAGCTTGATGTGCTGGCGTCTACGAAATAATAAACTACTCCTTAAATTATTGTTACAAGGGAAACATCATTTTAATATTTTAACTCGAGGACTCCACACTAGGTCGAGGCCGTCTCGTGCATTGTTCTGAGTGTTAATAGTCTCCGAGCAAAATGGCTGTGTCACATCCGGGCAGACGGATAGACGCATAACATAGCAGCATAATCAGATTATACTGTTCCCACTGCTAGTCGAAATAAAAACTATCCTATCGGGATAAAAACTATCCTATGTTCTTTCCCGGGACTCAAACTATCTTTACACGAAATTTCATCAAAATCGGTTCAGCGGTTTAAGCGTGAAGAGTTAACAGACAGATGGACAGACACACTTTCGCATTTATAATATTAGTATAGATTCTTCTATATTGTGCGTCTACAGACACAAATCATAGGATTTGTGTGAACTTTCGCGTTTATAATATAAGTAGGAAGTTGGATAGCCAACTTCCTACTTATATTATAAACGCGAAAGTTTGTGAGGATGGATAGATGTATGTTACTCTTTCACGCAAAAACTACTACAAGGATTTGGATGAAATTTGGCACATAGACAGTTTATATTCGGGATTAACACATATATAGGACACACCTTTTATCCCGTTTTTCCACGAGATTGAAACTTATGCAGGTGAAACTGCATGACGCTGCTAATCTTACACTAAGCCCGGAATTCACATGCCTGTAGCTTGCACAAAACTATGCAAGTAGCTTGCATGCCGTGGGCCATAACAAGAAATTTCGATGCTAGAACTTTCTAGAACTATCGACATCTGGTCAGTTGGAGTCGGTATGTACTCGAACATTCCAGATGTTTCTACAGTAGAAGGTTCTAGAACTATCTGAGGCACTATATAAGGCCGATGTGGGCCGCGAGCAGAGTCAAATTGGATAAAGCGATACAAACGAATACATCAGAAGCGATCTTTAAGTGCGACTTAAGAGTGATCAGTAGTGCAATTCTGTTTTATAATTAGTGTGTTTGAGTTGTTATTGGTGTTGTTGTTTAATTAAAGTGTCATTTTTTGGTTATTGAATCGGCAGTTTTTATTGTCACGAACCCCAAGTTCGTAACAATATTATATAATTATAATAGTAATAGTATGGATTTCACTTAGTAAGAAAAGCTAGAACTTACTCTCGAACTGAAAGTAAAATATTACTTTTCTAACTTCTCTAAATATTTTCCGAACTTTTCGTCCAATCTATAATAAAAGTACTTACAAATACAAACGGCTCTAACTCACTGATATTATGAAACAGTTACATGTACAGTTAAATGCAGAACGTTACTCTCGTCCACAATGCTCAATTCAATTCAATTCAATTATTTATTGCAATCACATGTGTTTGCAAAGCGTAACGTAAACATTTTGAACTGACTCCCCAGGAGTGAAGCCATTTTGTATTCATAAAAGCGTGTTGTTCCCGCCAGTACTGAAACACAGTGGATTGGTTTGCGAAAAATGTTGACATATTTTCGCACATAGGAATACTGCAGGCGTTTGTGTACGAAAATAGAGAAAAAATAAACAAAACTGTTGTGAAGTATAATTGCAATGTTAAAAATATAATTCATGGTTAGGTGTTTCATGTGTATGGCAACACCGACTTCCTCTTCCCCTTGTTTGAGCAGAACCGCCATTGTGAGCACGTATTATTTTTGCGTCTATAATTTCTTCATTAAATAACAGTAAAACATTCCCTGGGACTTTCCATTTAACCTCCACAATCAACAAAAACAATACTTACTTTATACCAACAATATTTTGTTTTTGTTTTAACGGTTAAGGGCTGATGTGGGCGATACAATAAAGACCGACCTCGATGAGTAGATAATAGTTTATTATATTTAAAATTACAATATTAATGTGTCGCGACAAGTATGGCGGTGCGCGCTAATCGTCGTGAAGTCAGTTAGTGAAGTGAAGTATGTCGCGAGCGCCCCGACATCGGGCGCGTTCGCATCCTCGCCAATATTAAAGGCTGCGTTCAGGCGTAGACATCCTCCGGCCCTTGAAAGACTAGCTTTCAACTGGTTCAATCGGCAGACGAACAATGTTGTGAATCGCCCGACGTATAGTGCCCCTGGCGGTGTAAATATCAACCACTCGACACACGTTGTCTAGTCCCAAATACAAACGTGTGATACGTCCAAGACGCCAGCGTTGCGGTGGTGAATTATCTTCTTTTATTACTACCATCTCTCCTATTCTCGGGCCATCAGTAGAAGTCTTCCACTTTGTTCTATTCTGTAGTTCAGCCAGGAATTCCTTCTGCCATCGTACCCAGAAATCTTGACGAATCTTCTCAATTCGATGATACTGCGGCTGGCCGTCGTCTGCGGGACGCGAAGGCACCGACATCAGAGGCCGCCCGATGAGAAAGTGCCCGGGAGTGAGGGGACTCAGGTCAAAGGGATCAGAAGAGATAGGAGAAAGAGGACGGGAGTTCAAAATGGCTTCTATTTGAGTAAATAATGTGGTCAATTCTTCAAAAGTAAATGACAGATTACCAACAATTCTAGATAAATGATACTTCGCTGCCTTAACACCTGCCTCCCATATACCTCCAAAATGAGGAGAATAAGCTGGACTGAACACAAATTTTATACCTTCGGAGTTAGCAAACTCTGTGACAGACTCACGACTGGAGCGTAGAATATTACCCAGTTCATTATTTGCACCGACAAAATTGGTACCGTTATCGCAAAATAAGACATAAGGTTTACCCCTGCGTGAGACAAAACGACGCAAGCACAAAATAAACGCATCTGTAGTAAGATCACTCACTACTTCTAAGTGCACCGCTCTAGTATTCAAACAAACAAATAAACAAAGATAACATTTTGTTTTACGGTTACCCCTCCCCTTTTTACTTGATATCATAAATGGACCTGCAAAGTCAGTGCCACTCGAATAGAAAGGGAAGGTAGCCTCTGTCCTAACTGCTGGTAAGTTTCCCATAATAGGCTGAACAGTCTTACCGCGATAGCGAGCACATATAACACAGGATTTTGCGACCTTGCGCGCCAACTGTCTACCACCAATAGGCCAATAATCGTCACGTACGGAGGACAGTAGTAGTTGCGGACCTGCATGAAATAGACGACGATGTTCATGTTGCAATAACAAATATGTAAAATGATGTTTCCCATCTAAGATAACAGGATGTTTTTTGTTATAATTAAATGAGGAATTTCCCAATCGACCGCCTACTCTCAACAAGCCATCCGCATCAATAAATGGATTTAACTGTAATAATTTGGATTTTTTATTTAATTGTTGACCACTAGACAAAGCCTTTAACTCCATCCTAAAACATTCACTCTGACTAAATGTTATAAGTAAATCAAGTGACTTGCTAATTTCCTCAGTTTGCAAAGAGCCAATTATTTTATTATCTTTATTACGTAAGTTTCCTATAAATCTTAAAACATATGCATAAGACCGTTTTAACTTATTAAAACTAGAAAAACTATAAAAATCTATAAAGGATATATCAGGCGTTTGAGCTGCGTTTACAAAAACCTTCAGCTCAGGCAAGTCTACATTAGCATGTGGCGGTTGCGGCCAGGCCGAAGAGCCTTCCTTCAAGAAGGAAGGTCCTTCCCACCACAAGGGCTCAACGAGTAAGCGTTGAGGCACAACCCCCCTAGAGGCCAGATCAGCAGGATTAAGTTCAGTGGGGACATGCCGCCACGAACTACCTTGAGTTAACTCAATTATCTCGACTACTCGATTGGCAACAAAGGTTTTCAAAAGCTTAGGCTGAGCTTTAAGCCAGCCTAGAACCACAGTTGAGTCGGTCCATATAACCTTTCTAGTAATAGAAATACGAATGGATTGAAGTACCTTTGTCACCAGTCGAGCACCAAGCAAAGCACCACACAACTCTAACCGAGGTGTGGTCATGGCCTTGAGGGGCGCAACCCTGGACTTTGCGCACAGTAACCTGACGACTATATCATTTTTGCTATCCGTAGACCGCAGATAGACGCACGCCCCGTATGCTTCGTGCGATGCGTCTACAAAACAATGTAATTCAACATTAGTAAAATTTTCATCACGAAATACACATCTAGGTATGTTGATATTTGACAATGTTTCAATATTTTCTGCTATATCTAGCCATTTTTTAGCTATGTGAGATGGCACTGGATCATCCCAGGCTAATTTCTCATTCCATAACAGTTGTAAAATAATTTTAGCCTTTATAATGCAGGCACACAATAAACCTAACGGATCAAATATCTTACAAGTAAGTGAAATTATAGAACGCTTAGTTATCTTATTATTTCTACTTATATCTATGCTAAAATGCAAAGTATCTGTATCTGGTGACCAATTTAAACCCAGAACAGACGATTCCTTATTTAATTCTAAAACTGAAGTTGTGGTCTCACCTTGAAAGACTTCAGGACAGTTAGTCCGTATTTTATGTAATGGGAAACCAGCAGAAATTAACAAATTTTCGACGCCACTATAAATACTTTTTATAGATTCCTTAGAATCTGCACCTGTGGTTAAATCGTCGATATAGACATCGTGCTCTAAAATATTAGAAATAACAGGATCAGAACACTCACGAGCCAATTGAAGAATACATCTTGTACTCAAGTAAGGGGCGGATGCCATGCCATATGTAACAGTATTTAATTGAAGTACCTTAATTGGCTGTGGTTGTCCCTGTTCAGAACCTGACCCAGCCTCATCGTCCCTCCACAAAATGAGTTGCAGGTGGCGCTGACTGGGATCAATCTCTATTTGTCTGTACATTTTTTGAATATCTCCTGTAATTACATATCTAAAACAACGAAAACGTATTAGTATAGATATTAAATCATCCTGTATAACTGGACCTATGAGCTGAATATCATTTAAAGATTTGCCAGAAGTGGTTTTGGCAGATGCGTCAAAAACCACTCTGAGCTTAGTTGTTTCACTTTTTTCTTTCAAAACAGCATGATGAGGTAAATAATAACCAAAACTGGGCCTTTGTATTTCACTTAAATGACCCAAGTCACGATATTCTTTAATAAAATTAAAATATTGTTCTTTCAACTTAGAATTCTTATTTAACTTATTCTCTAAAGACAAAAAACGCTTTTTTGCTAAATAAAAAGAATCTCCAAGTGCTTCTTCAGGAATTTCCTTCAGAGGCATTTTTACTGAAAATCTACCATTGGTAAGACGTTTAACATTTTCTTGAAAGTGGGACTCAGACAACTTTTCTTCAGGAGTGAGAATATCACCCTTTGAATTCACTTCTTCGATTTCCCAAAATTTTTGTAAATTATGATTTATGTTATGAGTAAAATTACAAGTCAAGTGGCCAGGTTTATAATCACCCACTAAACCACTGACAAGCCAGCCTAACTGTGAATCTTGAAGAACTGGTCTACCTACACCTAACATTATACGCTTGGATCCTACTAAATCCCAAAAAATATCAGCTCCCAACAGCAAATCAATTTCCGAGGGGCGATGAAAACTTGGATCTGCAAGCTCAATATTGTGAGGTAAGTCTAGCTCTAACATATCAACAGAAGCACCTGGCAAAGTACTTGTAACCTTAGGGACGACTAGACATGTTATCATAGTACTGTAAGAATTATTTCGTGATTGTATCCCTAAAGTGACACGTTCTGTTATATTAAAAGAAACATTATTAATGCCCGAAATACGGAGCGGTTCAATATTTTGAACAGGTAAGTTTAATTTTGTTTTCAGGTTGTCCGTCAAAAAGGAAGATTGGCTACCACTGTCCAACAATGCACGAGCAAGGTAAGTTTCATTATTAATCATATTCTTTACTAGTACGACAGCAGTACCCAACAATACCTGACTAGTAGACACACCTGACAACGTCACTGGAGGCGATGGCTCCGACTGCGACTGAGAGACAACAGAGGAATTAATATTTTCTTCATTTTTATTATTTTTATTTAAATGCAATAATGTATTATGAGTATATTTACAGTGATGACACATGGGCTTCAGCCGACAATGCTGCGCGTTATGACCCTCACGTAAACAATTATTACAAAGTTTTAAACGTTTTATTTCTTTTATTCTATCAGAAACCTCCAAATCTTTAAATTTAGTGCAATCATAAATACGATGCCCTTGGTTATTGCAACATAAACATACATAGTCGCACACAGTCTCACCTGAGTTAGTAGGAGAATTTGAATTTTTAGAATCTTTAGTTGTATTGTTATTTTTAGATGTAGAATTGTTATTATTGTTATTCTTATTCCAAGACCTTTTATTATTATTGTTTGAATTAGAATTATTTCCTCCATCACTTTGGTGCGATGATCGTAATGCTGCACTTTCTAAAACATTCGCCCAATTACGGATAAAAGTATAGAACTGATCTAACGTAGGAGTATCTGAAGAATTATTAATATATTCATCCCATTTCATATTCGTAGTGGCATCTAACTTCAAAGTCATAATAAATATAATGTGGCTATCCCAATATTCTGTGAGTTGACCAAGAGCTTTGAGTGCCCTCATATTTTTAGTAACTTGGTCTATTAAGTTTCGCAATGCTGTGTGTGATCCTGTAGTGATAGGATTTATGAAATGTAATGCTTTAAAATGATTATTAATGAGAACTGTCTTATTATCATACCTAGCACACACTAAATCCCATGCAATCTTGTAGTTAATTGAAGTAAACTCTATTGACTTTATTACCTCACTAGCGCTGCCCTCTAAAGATGCCCTTAAGTAATGAAATTTATTGATGTCTTGTATTGATGCATTTTCATGAATTAAAGATAGATAAGTGTCCCTAAACTCAAGCCACTTTAAGTATGAGCCGTCAAATGTGGGTAATTTGATAGTAGGTAACTTAACAAAATTTTCTGAACTTTGATTAGGTAATTGTGATTTATTATGACTAACAACTGGCTCTAACTGTTGAGTGATATCTTGCAACAAGGAAATTGATGTTATAAATTGACTTTCTATTGTTGATCTTAAATTAATTTGTTCTTGTACCTCTGACTCTTCACAACTTAACTCGATTTTATCTTGAACAACCTCAAACTCTTTGTACAGGGATTCACACTTTTTTAAGTATAATTTAATTTCAATAACTTGTGCACTAGATAAAGTAGTATAATTTACCAACTTTAAATCATTTATATATTGTGTGTGCGTTGTCAAACGACCCCTTATATTCCCACGCTGCCTAATCAATTTGGCAAATTCAGTGTTTTTAGGAGTAGACATCCTTAAACACAATCAACACTCACAACAACAAAATAAAGAAATTAAGAAAATAATAATGAACTAGGCAAATGAATTGTGCATCTAACCCAATTGTTGTTCCTTACTCCAGTCACAGTATGTAGCACAGGAAAGATGACCGCCTTATTGTAGTCCGCAGTACGTCCCAGCAGTGCTGAAACCTGGCGCGGCGTAGACACTTGCCACATGCAGCACAGGCGCACTCTTTCATGCAAGACAGGCTGGATATTATATTCACAGCTCTGCCAAACATGCAAACCTGGAACGTTCGGCAATCTTATGAAGCAAAGCAGGCCAAAAATAATGCAAATAAGGACGGTTATATATATATTATAGAATGGGATGGAAACCCACCAGACTATTTGCAGGAAGTAGGTAAACCCATGCCGCGTATCACACACCAGAAAATTGCAAAAATGCTCAGCCGCAAAGGCATGAAAATATAATTATGTGGAAATGGGCAATGGGCAGCAGGTGCTTCAGGCAGCAATTAGCTATCTTAATTTTTTACGCATACCTACTATGAATTTATCAAACTTTTGTTTTTACGTACATACCTATTTACGTATTACGTAATTATCACGACATTAGCAACGAAATATGAGTTAATTTAATTTAACTATTATTTAAATTACCAACCAAATAATTGTCACGAACACATTATATTTTTTTATTTTATTTAAATGGCGGGTGAAGCATAAAAGATTTGACCACACTATTCACCCAAACAGAAAATGAAAAAGGAAAAGAAAGGATACGAGCACTTCCCTCGGAACATCTGGCATGGTTTCCTGGATGGTTTCTCTGCACGTATTTTGCCTCGGGTTGTACTCGATCGATGCTCGATGCGCCAACGCAAACGTCACGTCGCGCCAGCAGACAAAAGGGCTCCTCCAAATTGACTCGGCCCTCGATTCCGAAGATTGCGTAGTTTTTATTTAGAACGGTCGCCAAAGATGTGGGCGATACAATAAAGACCGACCTCGATGAGTAGATAATAGTTTATTATATTTAAAATTACAATATTAATGTGTCGCGACAAGTATGGCGGTGCGCGCTAATCGTCGTGAAGTCAGTTAGTGAAGTGAAGTATGTCGCGAGCGCCCCGACATCGGGCGCGTTCGCATCCTCGCCAATATTAAAGGCTGCGTTCAGGCGTAGACAGCTGATTTTACCAAAAAGTGAGATAACTTTTATCCGTGGAATAAAATTGACATCTGACAGTTATTATAATGAAATCACTGTCAAAAGTTCAAAATATATTTATTCGCAGTCTAAGACTTATTTTTATTCTATGTATAAAAGTTTGGTGGAATGTGACATAAGTCTTTTTTCTTTTTTTTTTATCTTCTTCTAATATAATATAAAAAACATAATATTTTGTTCCTTGATATTTATTTTATTCGCTGCCAAATTGTTAATTCGATTACAATAAACCGCTATCGCGCAGGTTATCGGCATAAAGAGGTTTATAAATCGTGTTACGGATTATATAGAGACTATTTTATGTGAATTACGAAACTTTTAATTATAAACTAAACAGAATGAGAGTATATTTGTATTTTACTTAGATGTATGTATGTAGAGCAGTAGTCGCTCACAACAGGCCTTATAAGAAGGCTAAAAATCACCCAAAGGGCAATGGAGAGGGCTATGCTTGAAATTTCCCTGCGTGATCGAATCAGGAATGAGGAGATCCGCAGGAGAACCAAGATAACCGACATAGCCCGAAGAATTGCCAAACTTAAGTGGCAGTGGGCAGGGCACATTGCTCGCAGAACAGATGGCCGATGGGGCAGAAAGGTTCTGAAGTGGTGAACGCGTACCGGAAGATGTAGCATTGGAAGGGCTCCCACAAGGTGGTCCGACGACCTTGTGAAGGCCGCAGGAACCCGTTGGATGCGAGAAGCTCAGAACCAGTCGAAGTGGAGGTGCTTGGGGGAGGCCTATGTCCAGCAGTGGACGTCTTTCGGTTGAAACGATGATGATGACAGCAGAGGTTGCCAAGTGGTAATAGCCGTGACTTTACGAGTTGTAGGTCGTAGGTTCGAAAATAATAGAAAGAAAGAAGAAAGAAAATACGTTTATTTGCGGTAAACATGACGCAAAAAAGAACAACACAAATAAAAACAATAAAAAAAAGGTTGACATGCGTCACATCCACGCAAAACGGCTATCGCTCAGCATTATGCTGCGACCCTATGCAAGACAGAGCCCCAGCGCTGGTTTTCAGCGACAGCCGGCGCCGACGTGATGACGTCGCACGGTGCAGCAAACAGTAATTCATAAAAAAGTATTAAAAAAAAAACATACAAACAAAAGGAAATATACATGCTAAGAGAATATCATCCTCTATAAACGTTTTTCGCTTTATGTAGTAATAATATATTTAGTATAACTAATAATAGATTTAGTATAACTCTTGTCTTAGCGCCTAAGAGCGCTTTCACATTTAGGCGACTTTAGCAGCGCGACAGTCGTGCGGCTGACGCGCGACTGTCGCGCTGTCAGAATTTCATAGTTTAAACAGAAGCGCGGCGGTCGCGCGCTGCCGCCGCGGCCGCCGCGTGCTCTCAGTCGGCGATGAGCCAGTGTTGCAAACTTGCAAACGTACGTAATTATTATAGACTACACAATGAGCGAGTTTGATACCGAACGATTTATTACTGAAATTCAAATGCGTCCTGTTTTGTGGGACTCAAGAAGCAACAATTACAACAACAGGACCCTAAAAAAGAATAACTGGCAAGAATTATGTGCATTCCTGATTTCGAAAATAAAAGTGGGTCCAAAAAAAGTGCAGCGGGTAGGTTTTATTATTTTATTTAGGTACCTAATTATATCATGTTATTCTGCCACGGTACTTCTCCTTCGGGTGGTCAAGGTTGTTTCAGCGTCGGAATTCATTTTAGAAATGAAGTGCGCCACACTGAACTTAACTGCGGCGCGGCAGCGGCGCTGCTAACGCGCGGCTGTTCTTATAATGTGAAGGAATGCGCTTCTGCCGCGCTACTGTCGCGCTGCTAACGCCCTAATGTGAAAGCGGCCAAAGGCCGCTTTCACATTTATTTTCGAAATCAGTAATAAACAATGCACATAATTCTTACCCGTTATTCTTTTTTAGGGTCCTGTTGTTGCAATTGTTGCTTCTTGAATCCCACAAAACAGGACGCATTTGAATTTCAATAATAAATCGTTCGGTATCAAACTCGCTCATTGTGTAGTCTATAATAATTACGTACGTTTGCAACACTGGCTCATCAGTCATCACCGACTGAGCGCACGCGGCGGCCGCGGCGGCAGCGCGCGACCGCCGCGCTTCTGTTTAAACTATGAAATTCTGACAGCGCGACAGTCGCGCGTCAGCCGCGCGACTGTCGCGCTGCTAAAGTCGCCTAAATGTGAAAGCGCCCTAAATGTTAGTTGGGTGCGCGGTCGGCGTTTGGTCGGCGCCCTCTTAAGCTTTCCGATTTAATCCAGAACCTCACGCACAGCAGTCGTTCTTGCAACAATTAGACTAACGATGCAATCAACAACTTAGTAAAAAATTTGCATTATATCGCCTTACAAATTGCCCTCCCCCATGTATTTTGCACATAAAGGCATTTATAACGCTTCAACTGAAACTACAAGCTTACTCAAATACCAGAAAACTTCGGTTTCCTTGCATATGCTCACAAGAATATAAGTCACAGAGTAGTTAAGCCAGGCAGTAGGCTCACTTCTCATTTTAAGGCGGAGATTTCGTGAAAACGGTCAAAAGTTGGTTTTTAAAGCAGTAGTAGTAGGTAGTATCTCTTATACCGTAAATATGTAGTTTTGACCAAAAACAAAGATATTTTCAAGTCTTATTTTAATACAGTGATGGAACTCAAATCATAATTAAACAATGCATGCATCATAAAAATCTTCAAATACACCTCTTAATTGTCTTTAAAAGCAGTTTATCCCTTCATTCAGATGAACTTTGGTATAGAGATAGTCTGAGACCCGGGAAAGGACATAGAATAGTTTTTATCCCGATATTCCCACGGAATTGACACTTATGCGGGTGAAACTCTGGGGCGTTGCTATTAATGATATAATACTTAGCCATCGAACTATGAGACTTCTGCATTTTCTCACAAAGCTGGTATCACAGCCGTCATGTTTGTCTTTTGAGCCAAGTTCAACACATATGAAACTTAGCTTTAACTGCAGTATGGTCGAAGAATATTTAAGTTTGTTTTGTTAGCTTTCTTACAGTTGCTGTTGCTAACAGCGTCGTGTGGTTAGACTGTGAATAGGTATTAAATTAGCTGTGACACCCACGGAAAGTTGATATCGTAGGCGGTTCGTGACGAATGTGCTAGTTTCCAGTGCTTGACGCGTAAGATGGATAGTTTTTAAGGTTTCATATAACATATAGCAGGGGTGGCCAACCGGTCGATCGCGATCGACTGGTCGATCACGACTATTAGACTAGTCGATCGTAGCAAGCAAAAAAATATAAATACGTCGAACAGACCGCACAACGTACCTAATCACGAACTGCTGCACGCATCCTCTTGTATCATTTTTCAATCGTCGTTCCGTCACATTATTTATCCTCTCTTCTATGCATCAGCATTTTGTTTTCGGTGCGCTATAACAATAAGCGGGAGGCGTGTGGGACACGGGAGTGGGACTCGGGAGTGGGGCGCGGGCAGTTGTCAATCCGTCAGTCAGTTGACGACAGACTTAAGACTCCTATAAACAGGCGCGACACGCGATAAAATCGCGCGCGATTATGTCGCGTGTCGCGCCTGTTTATAGGAGCCTTAACGGAGTTACGAGTGGTTACGAGTTATATTTTCCCTCTTAATATAATAAAAAATACTACATAATGTGTACTGAACTATGCTGTTTCATTTAAGATTTCAAGAAGTATGTAATTGGTAGATCGCACAGGGTGTCGTCAGTCAACAGTAGATCTTGGGTCTAGCCAAGTTCGCCACCCCTGACATATAGGCTACTTTTTATCCCGATATTCCCACGAACTCGACATTTACGCGGGTGAAGCCGCGGGGCGCAGCTAGTAGGGTATAAAAGGTCAATGGAGTAGAAGCTTATGGCACAAAAAATTCTTTTTTCCACAAAAAAAAATCTTTTTTTTTTAACTTCAATCCTTTGATTGAAGCCAGCTGATGGATTCAATTATAGGATTGAATGTCACTAATAATTCGTTGATTATTTCCGCATATTATATGTCGATTTATTTTTATTATTTAACTATTTTTCTTGTTTTATTATAAAAAGTTTAATTCAAATAACGCTCATTTGGAGCGACAGTGACGTATCTGCAAAAAAATGCAAAACTGACCTAAGTATACCAAAATGATCCCCATAGTCATGGGCGTTAGGAGTGAAAACGCCACATTTGTTAGTTTAAAAAACAGCCGGTAGAGAGCCAAAAGACGTTGTTGTAATATTCCATTTTGGCGCGCAAATACCGGGCGACAACGGCCGAACAGACAGTTGCGCGGGGGGCCCCGTTGAGTGTGCACGTGTCCGAGAGCTACATCGCCGCTA
This sequence comes from Luperina testacea, assembly GCA_927399505.1. Lineage (NCBI taxonomy): Eukaryota > Metazoa > Arthropoda > Insecta > Lepidoptera > Noctuidae > Luperina > Luperina testacea. The sequence continues at coordinate 3,271,736 of OV656777.1, read as the reverse complement.
AGGTAAATATGACAAATTTTGGTATCCAATATTGGTGCTACAACGACGTAACTGTATTTTATGACATAATTAACTTGAAATGACAATAATTTTAGGTCTACAATGACTTATTGTACAATTGTGTCGTTGTTCTACCAAACATTTGATATTTTTATTGACTTTAATGTAAATATGCCAAAGTTGTTCTGAAATGCTTCTATTAACAATAACAATTATGACAAATTACAATAACATGATTTTAAATATAACATACTAAAATATGTTTTTTTGTTTCAAATTTTAAGCCATTAAAATGGGAAGCCGAGCACGAATGTTAGTCAAACTGTGTGAGCAAGAATGTTCAAAATCTGGTAGTATTGGGGATCAATCTGATGGTTCAAAACAAGTTATTTCCACTAGTGCAAATGGTAAATAAAACTCTATGCGCATTTGTTTATGTTATAACAACGTTTTCCGAGTGCTAACCTTTCTTTGCTTTTCAGGAATATTTTCTGCAGAACAAAAAGAACGTAGCAATATCATTACAAATATTGTTAGCGATTGCTACAGTCAACGTAAGTCAGTTTTTCTACATTACAATCATACAGTAATTTTTTGGATTCGATTCTCGTGATTGTGGATTAATTGCTTAATTTAGATTATTGTGTACTTTTTTTAGCACTGACAATGACCGAAAATGATATTTCTTCTGTAAATAACACCGATCCGTCACCAATCCTTGCAACAAGTCACGAAAATGACAGTGAAGGCGAAACTAAAGACTTTTCTCCAGATGATAGTGGTGACGAATATAATCCAGAGAAATCGGTCCAACGTAGGCGTATTGATTCAACGTCATCTAGCTCATCGTCAAGCTCTTCATCCTCTACTTCATCGTCTAGTTCGTCCGATACTACTAGTAGTTCATCATCAACACCGACTGCTCAAGATTCTGTCGTAAATTCTGTATTAAATACCAGCCAAGATTTAGGGCTATCTTCCGATACTACTGTTGCCAAGAAAGGTAAAAAGAGAGTTCGTAATGAATCTGCATGGATAAAAAATGTACGAAAGCGGCAACGAAACTCTGGAAAGGTATACATTTCTAGAACTGGAAAAACAGTTGCAGCAAAATCAGTTAAACCACCATGCACTGAAAAATGTAGGCTCAAATGTCGTGATAAAATAACGGAAGAACAAAGACAGGAGATATTTGAATGTTATTGGGGTTTGGGATCGCTACAAAGACAGCGTGATTTTTTGAACTCCTGTTTAACAACATTGAAAGTTCCTTACCGCCGAGTAAAAGAAGGAGCTGCCAAAACTAGGAATCAAAATTGTGTTTTTCATTTCATGGTGAATGGCGAAAGTAAGCGGACGTGCAAATTATTTTTCATGAATACTTTGGGTATATCAGAGAGAACATTAAGAACGGTAATTGAAGGTCGAAATATTTCTAGCACAGGTGTTATCCCTGAGGACAAGCGGGGCAAACATACTCATCATAATCAAGTAAACCCGGAAGTCTTACAATCGGTTCGTGATCACATTAAGTCCGTCCCTAGAATTGAGAGCCACTATACTCGGGCTAATACGACTCGTGAATTTATTGACGGTGGTCTGACCGTTAAAGAATTGCATCGAAATTACGTATCTAATAGAGGAACCCTGGCATCAGCAAGTTTTGACATGTACTACCGCATTTTCAACACTGAATTTAATTTGTCATTTTTTGTGCCCAAAAAAGATCAGTGTGATCTATGTGAGTCTTACAAAAATGCTATTGGAGAAGACCAACTCAAATTAAAAGAGCCTTATGAAGAGCATTTAAAGCAGAAACAATTAAGTAGGAAAGAGAAAACTAAGGATATAGAGTTATTAAAAGAAGATAGTGAAACTGTCGTTGCAATTTACGATTTACAAGCAGTTATGCCGGTACCTACTGGTAATAGTTCAGCGTTTTTTTACAAATCGAAGTTGAATTGCTTAAATTTTACGGTTAGTATTTTCTCTTAGTAATATTTGGTCTGTACTGGTGAAAGACTTTAGATTTCTGCACAACTAAAAAAAGTTCTAATATTCCTATATTTTTAACAGGTTACAGATTTAAAAGATCACGTTACTTATTGCTATTTCTGGCATGAGGGACTTGGCAATAGAGGAGCTATAGAAATTGGCTCTTGTGTATTTAAATTTTTAAAAGACACTGCAGAACGTCATCCCTACAGCAATATAATATTTTCTCTGACAACTGCTGCGGTCAACAGAAGAATAGGTATGTTTTTAACATTATTTTTTCAGAAAATAACTAAAGTTCATACTTATTACTATGGGGGTGCGCTTTAGCCGTGAAAGCTTAATAGACAGACATGACAGATTCGGTAGAATCTGATGTTTGTATTGAAGAAAGTTAAACTGTACATGGGATACTTTTTATCCCGGAAAAGTAATTGCCCCCGTGTGACGCGTGCTAAAATCCTTCCGCGAACAGTTTTTTTTTTTCTTTATAATTAATTAAGTTATATTTTATTCTTCCAGATTCCTGATTGGCATGTACTACTATGCGGTTGAAATCCTCCCATTAAAATCAATAACTCACAAATTTTTGATACGTGGCCACACCCAGAATGAGGGTGACAATGCTCATTCGCTCATCGAAAAGTCCATCAAAAGAGCAAAAAAATCTGGCCCTATCTATGTTCCTTACCAGTACGTTCAACTTATACGCACTACCAAGAAAAGTGGAAATACTTTTGTAGTTAACGAGCTGAACTACGACGATTTCTATGATTTAAAAAAGCTGTTTGAGGATATTACACTAAATGTTAACAAAGATCTGCAAGGTAACCCGGTTAAACTATCTGAAATAAAAGCTATACGATTTGTTAAAAATAGTGAGACTTACGATCTAAAATATTCTTACGACAGTGAATGGGTAACTGTAAAATCAAAAATAACTATTAATACGCGTAAGACTCGATCAGATAATAATTTAAATGTTAATGAAATACGTTTGAGACCAGCTTATAATACTAAACTTACGATTTCTGATAAAAAGAAGCAGGATTTGCGTTCTTTGTTAGAAAAAAATATTGTTCCCAGATGCTACTCTGGATTTTATGAAAGCTTGTTTTAAGTAACTTGGGTACAAATGTTTAATTTTATGATTAATTTTCCATATTTTCTATAATTATTGTAAGTCATTTGCATACTTAAAAATGATTATGAGACTGAAATGTTTAAAAGTTGTACAAACATTCCATTAATTTTAGTTTTTAAGACTAACATTTTGGATGTGCAGGGTGATTTTAGGAGTATTGTAGAATGGATCTGTGATTTTCTGTGCCATGCTAGATAGCAGTAATTAAGAAAGATGAAGACTTTTTTATCTAATTTAATTTAGTTTAGTATTGAAAAGTTCCTATTAAAGTGTAGTTAAGAAAAATCTCGGCTGCATTATAACTATGATTTGATAAGCTTCTATTAAATTATAATAAGGGCCCTAATTATTATAACTTAATAGAAGCATTGAATTATTCAATTAAAACTAATTTTGTTGATTGATTAAATTTGGTTTCATTTTTTAAAAGACAATAAATGTCATAACTACACGATTTTTTTTTTCCTAGGATAACAACGACGCAACTGTAAGTCTTACAACGTTTTTTATTTTTTTTCGGTTCTATTTGGATTGGGTATTGAAAAAGACATGCGCCTATTTTCAAGCCCAAGGTTTAAACTACAATAAAAAAATATATAAATATTCATTAGCTGTAAGAATAGTTAAGAATCTTCATCAGTGTTCCTAAAAAATCTTAAATATGGCGTAGTGTAAAATTGACTGATTTGCACTTGTGTCACTGTCGCTCCAAATGAGCGAATTAAGTAATAGTATTTATTGATCGGTTAATTCCATTTTAGGTTTAAAAAAAAAAGAAATTTCTGTGCTATAGGCTTCTTCTCCGTTCACCTTTTATACCCTGTTTTAATCCAGACAGTTAAAGTCAGCATAATTTAATTGTTGCTATAATATAATTATCTATTTATAAAGTCGTCGCTAAAGTAGGGAATATTAAAATTAAGGCCAATAAAATTACCTCATTTAGTAAAATTAAATAATGTTGAACACATTTTGCAGCGTCAAAATGACGCTTTTCTAATTGTTTTTTAATATTATAGAAACGTAATGCCTAACGCTTAGCGACCACATCGCCCAGTGCTGCAAAATTGATTGTTAATTTAAATCATTGTTGTTTTGAGCTGAGTAGTTGTTATTAAAATAATATTTATCCTGGGTTACAAAGTCACTACATAGCAATACTGTTGATATCAGAAATGGACTTGGTGGTAGCGATTTCTTCGGATAACGCATTTACAATGAGTTTTACCTTCTAGTCAAAAAATGTTGAACAGTCAGGGAAATATAGTTAAACAAATTGTCAGCCTAAATCACTTTGTCATGCAATGCAATACATACAATGCAATGTACGATGTGTGTGTGTGTGGGGGTGTGTGTGTGTATGTATGTGCGATGTGCGGATGTGCGATGTATGTTTTGTATTGTATGCAATTTCATACAATATTTCAATAATTGGCCTTTAAATAAAGGGAGAATTTAAGCTGCAATCTAATAGCGTAAACCTTTCAATCACAATCAGAATAATGAAGCTAATCCATTGCTTCATTATGTTCGACAATATTGTCTGTTCAACAACGTAAATAACGCAATGAATATTGTTGAAGTGTCAAATAAAAGCAGTGGCGCAGCAGTGGTGGTGGTGGTGGTGGTGAGGTGGTGGTGGTGGTGGTGGTGTGGTGGTGGTGGTGGTGGTGTGGTGGTGGTGGTGGTTTGGTGGTGGTGGTGATGGTGGTGGTGGTGGTGGTGGTGGTGGCGGCAGTGCGGTGGCAGTGGTGGTGTATGTTAGTGTGTTATATAAGCAATCACCCCGAGGTTAGTCCGTGGACTTACTAATTACCCTGACTTTAGGTGCACCTCTACCTCCCCTTTCGGAACATACAGGCGTGATTCTCTGTTACGTTTACTACTTATCTAAAACTACATTGTCTACATCGTTGTTTAAAGATAAACACACGTTCATGAACACAGTTTTCACACGACTTTTCTCATAAAATACTCAATAAAACCACAGTCACAGCGACATTTTAGCGACCTCGTTCAAAATTAAAGGGTCGTCAAACATCAAACACAATTTAATGGGCGATAAGAGCTCTTGCACTTTTATTATCACCCTGTTTCAATATGCTGAGAGTGTTTTATTTAAAAGGGCTGAAGTTTGTCTTTTCACCAGTACCCCCTACGGCCCCTACCTTTAATAAAGCGTTGAGCACAGTAAAACATAAGTCTTTTACTCTATACCTAAAGGCTGGAATACGCAATCCAAAACAACCGACTTCCAACTCATCATTAGATCTTTACGAAATTTAAATGGGACCATTTCGGAATAAACCTCTTTGAAACAAGAAAAACATAGGGACACCGTATAATATATCCTTCTTATTCAGTTTATGAGATATCTTTTAAATTGGTCCAATATTGGAGGAGGAAATAGGCAAGAGCCAAACCTCGAATTATGACTTTTTACTTAGGCTTTTTCAAAAGTCTCTCCGACCGCATTTCCTCTTTTTTTTTTGAGTGTGGGAAATCATCAAATGACCCCTCCCGCTCTGGGTGGAGCGAAAGGGAGTGTCAGACTCTTGCTGACTAAAACCCACCCGTGTTCCTTCCGTAGCCCTTTATGTTCCGGGCCAGCGGTAACCCTTTCGGACATTCCCGCTGACCGCATTTCCTCTTAAGATGTTTTTATTACAGATTTTTGGATTTCAACGCAAGGGTGCATACATAGGTGACGAAACTACAATACATCCAAAGCTCTCTGTTCAGTCAGTCCTGACACTACCAACGCATTATCAGCTTGTTATGTTTCTACTATTGGGACACAGGCCTCCTCTCAGTGAGAGGGACTGAGCCGTAATACACCACGCGGGCCCAGTGCGGGTTACTATCAATGGTAATTGGCTAATCTAAAGTCGAGTTGAAGTCAAGATGGGTTAATTTAAGGTCGAGATAAAATGAAAACCATTTATTTGCCATATCTCTAGAGATCTATAAACGTTACTTAACACGCGCTTTAGCTAACCGGCATTGCCGTCACAGATAGGGACTGGAACATGTATAAGCCAAAGCACGTGTTAAAAACGTTTATAGATCTCGGCCTAAGAGCTATGAAAAGATCAAAATATTTTCTTTAATGAAACGTCAAAATTAGTCAGTCTTTATCAGCACAAATCAAACTCCAAGTGGGTATTTAAAACACTATCATAAAGCCTTGTTTAAAATGCACATTAACGGCTGGTTAGCAATCGTAACATTTGGTAGGTACTTCCTAATATTTGGCCCTTAAAAATAAAGTACTCGTGCGTACTCAAGAAGACGCTTCGTGAGTGGAGAGTAAACGAGAGTTTAAGATTTATAGTATTTTATCGCACGAAGCAGGAGCGCTTTACTTATGGTTAACAAAATGTACAAACACGTGTACCGTCCCGACAATGGCGAAGTTTAAAGTGGTGTGTGTGCGCAAGTGTGTTATGTGCACACGCTACTCGTCTTCACGTACATATTCATAGCGTGTTTGTAGACTTGGTTAACACAAGTAAAGCGCGCGCCGGTTCGTGAGATAAAAATACTGTAACCGATAACGGTTTCTAAGAACAAGAAAAACATCTTTCGCGTTCTTTAAGCGTTATTTTATTACCTCTCGTAACTCTTCCAGAATAATTTCCTCTAGGTACCTAACAAATGTACAAATTCCATCGCAAATGAAATTAGAATGTAAACGGTTTTAGAAAGCAAGCCATTTTGGACGTTTGAATAAACTTTTAAGGTTGAATTAGCATTTCCATTCGAATTCGATGATTCTTCATGAACTAATGTTTGAGTTCTGCCTGAGTAAAGGCAGATTTAGACAGATCCAGTGCACAAGTCAGTTATCGGCGCCAGTGCCCGCGCCTAGACTGGCTTGCACTGTTTACATGGTGTCAGTAGTCGCGGCTAGTTTTCACGGTGAGCACACGTTTGTGAAGTCAGTGAAGAAAAATGAATTCGCGAAACGGACGAAAAAAACATTTTCTCTTACTAGCCAGATGCAACGTCACCCCACAAAGCGGCGCCAGTAACTGACCAGGCTGTTTACACGGGGTTTTTGTCACTGGCGCGGGTGGGCGCGGGTTGCGGGGGGCGCCGACTGGCTTCTAAATATTCGTGTGCGAATTTACAAGCCAGCGCTGACTTCCCGCCACTGGATTGGCTTGAAATCAATTTACACGGGTTTTTTCGGGTCAGCGCTGGCTTGTCTCGATTTCGGCGCCAGTCACTGGATCTGTCTAAATCTGCCTTAAGGGACCAATATTTCTTAAAAGTCCTCTTAAAATATCTTCGAAAAGGTTATTTGGCTGTGGTACTTGTTGGAGATTTTGTTCGACGAATTCATTTTATCTATACGTAATATATATATGACGGAGAAGGTATGTGTGTCTCGTTATTATCAGGCATATTTTAACTACTGTGGGCATACCGTGGGAAGTGTTGGTTATTACGCAATAGAAAAACCGTTTGCAGTTCAAATCAGATTATAATTTCACGAACAAATTAATCACACCTGCGAATCACACACTGTAGGTACACGACGCAACCAGATACGGAACGCGGGACAGTTTCTTAGCACATGTTGTTCGTAAGATGTCCAATGTCCAAGCACCACATCGAGTGGCCATAATGAGAAGTAGTCCATTAGGGAGTCGGTTGCCAAAATGAGAATTAGCCCTAATGCGCCTAAACCGTTCTGTCGTGCTGTCGACGATCCCGCATGAGCTCAGGCTAGACTCTGTCAAGCGCCACCAGGGTGCTTACTCTCCAATTTAATTCCGATAGATCGACATTGGAATTGTGACGTTTCGTACTCTTGAGTTCGATACTAGCGCCACATGATTTTTAGATTGGGTGTCCATTTTGGAGAACTAAGTGGAATTGGGTTCGGGCTTGGCGTGGGGTAAACGGTACTCTTGAGTGTATTTTGACAGCTGTCTATTGCGTCAATATTGCGTTGCGATAGTTTGTTGATAGTGATTTTTCCAATAACAAAAGTGTAACTTTTTAGAAATTGTTTTGCGTTTTAAAGTGGTTTATAAGAGTAAAATATGGCACGATTAGCAGTAGTGTACAGTGTTTTACGTAATTCCCATAGAAAACAATTAAAACAAAGACGAGATGAGCGTCGGATCATGCGGTATACGGACAAAGCGTTTTCTATGAATGAATACGAATTTAAAGCAAATTATAGAGTGAGCAAGGATTTGTTTGAGGAAATTTACGAAAGCATTAAGCCCTTTATGTCAACTCCTAAAAGAAGAAGTGATATATCACCAAAATATAAGGTACCTATTTTGTCTTTGTTATATGACTTTTATCAATGATAATCATGGCTTTTTTGAAAGAATAATAGCATAATACTATTATAATTCTTGCAGGTTTTAGTGGCATTGTCCTTTTATGCGACTGGGAGTTACCAAAGACTAGTTGGAGGCACATATGGGACCCTAATGTCGCAGCAATCTGTTTCTCGCACTATTAGAGATGTAACGGCTGCTCTTAACCATCCAACAGTACAAAGTAAATGGATTAAGTTTCCTCAAACCCGTCAGGAAAGACATGCTTTAAAAAGAAGGTAATGCTAATGACAAATACAACAAGTACCTACCTAAGTACTTACCTAATTTTATTTATCTGAAATGTCTTGTTTTATAGTACCTATATAATTATAATGTTTTGTTCCAGGTTTTTTGAAAAATTTCTCATACCATCTGTTATAGGATGTATTGATGGCACTCATGTGGCTATAATTAGACCTATAGAAAATGAAGAGAGATTTTTTAATCGCAAACATTTCCATTCAAGAAATGTTCTGATTGTAAGGCAATACTTTTAATTAATATTTAATTATAATACATTTCATAACAAATTAGTTAAATGTCCTTGTTTTATATATGTATTTTCAGATAAGTGATGCAGATTTAAGAATTCTGTCAGTAGATGCTTCATTTGGAGGAGCTTCACATGACAGTTTTGTCTGGAATCAACATCCTGTGAAACAACATTTAATTGATTTGAACAATGATGGGGAAAATGTGTTTTTACTAGGCAAGTAAATGATGTAAATAAGTAGTCGGATCAGAAATTTTATCTTTTTGATTGTGAATATATTTTAATTAGTTTTACTTTTCAGGTGATTCTGGATATGCCCAGAGGGAGTATATGATGACACCTATAGTAGATGCTCCTGAAGGCTCCCCAGAACAATATTACACCAAGTTGCACTGCTCTGCCCGAAATACAGTGGAACGTGCCATTGGTGTGCTCAAAAACAGATGGCGGTGCTTACTCGGGCATAGGGTGCTACATTATCATCCTGATGCAGCAGCCAAAATAATCAATGCATGTTGTGTCTTACACAATATGTGTATAAATAGAGTAGGTATTGATCTTATAGAGAGTACAGCAGAGTATATAAATGATTACCCAGCTGTCACTTCTCAAGCATCAACTAGCACCACATCTGCTGAACTAAGACGAGGCATCGAAAAGCGAAATGCTTTAGTTCAGCAGTTGTGGGCAAGTAGAAGGTAGGTAAAAACGTATGATGAGATTTAAATAGGATTTTTTAGGTTTAAGTTTTGTTATTAGTTAAAACATTTAGCTTTTTTCTTTAATGATAGTATTTCATGTTATTTGTGACATTGTGTGTGTATTTGTGTTATGTTTATAAATTCTTTATTCCTAAATGTTATATTGGTTTCTGTAATAGAAAGCAATATAACATTAGGGATTAAAGACCCCTACTACATATGTACATATTTCTTGATGCAGAAATGAATAAATTGTTTTATTATATTTTAATGTACTTTTATTTACTTACTCATAAAACTATTAATGTCAAAGATTAAACAATAAAAAATCAAATTAAATAATAAAAACAAAGCATATTTGAAGTACGCAAGCATTTAATCAAGACTTATTCTAAAACATTAGCAATAAATAAAGCTTTGACATTCATCGCTAATGCATTGTGAATAATATGTACAGATAGCGCCATACACGAAGACGTGCCCCACTCTTCTTCCTAATCGTTAGTGGTTATCGCTAGTTAATTCCGCTAGTGTTTTAGTTTTTTCGATACACATAATTACCCACTAACAATACTTAGTATCAACAAAACTAAAACACTAGCGGAATGTTGCACACTTGTGCTGTAAGCATTAGGAAAAGTGTGGGGCGCGTCTTCGTGGATGGTACTATCTATGATTGTATGATGATAATAATTATGTATTAAGAAACTAAAAAATGGTAATGGTAACAAAAAAATGGTATGGTTTTCAAGGATTTGGCATTTTTCTTGCTAAGTCCGAAATTGCATTAGCAATACATGTCAAAGCACTTGCGATATTGCCAATGTTTTCGGACAATTGGGCAAATGCTTGCGCTGTAATCATTTCCGCTTCAACCCTCCGCGCTTCGATACTCGTGAACTGGTCCATACTTGCATCCAACGGCCTCTGAACTGAAGCGCGGCGGCGCCGGTGGGGTCGTGATGGCATGGTATTGTTAAGTGGCGTGAGAGGCGCAGGTACTGAAATATAAAAAAATAAAATTATGTAGGTAAAATCGGAATTTGACCAAACAAGTTTCAAACTTCAGAGTTGTTACAAAAACAAAGCAAAAATAATATGAAGTTTTTTTTTTGCTGTAGCCTGGAAAGTGATTAGTCCCAAAACACTTCAATGTTACACACTTAAGTTGAGTTGTGTGACTGATGGACGGCTTATGCCAAATGTTTAATTAAACATTCCTACAAATTCAAACTTACTTGTGGATGATGCTGGTATTGAGTCATTGAGTGACGTATCAGGAATAGGGGATATTTGATTGATATGCATTTCTGTTTCTGCTGGTATAATATATGAATCTTCTATCATAACTGGTGACTCGGTAGGTCTAGTCTGAAACAAGGAAATGATTATTATTATTATTAGATAAATGAAATATTTTGTGTAAAATAAATATGATAGGTATGATAAAATTGTAAATATTAAAATATATTACTGTTTGAGGAAATGGATTGACTATCAAACTTGGAACTCCAGTCGCAAACTCTTGTCCACCCATCACCGCCACCAATCTATTTTCTAAGGCAGACAATTCTGGCAAGTTGTCTCCCATCCCACCACCAGTGCGCCTCATTGAAGCTGAGAGTTGTGCGCACTGCTTCTTCAGACCATGTTTCTTCTCAGTCCAATACTAAAAACATGCATTAATATTAATGAAATTGCTGTAAGTATATAATGATTCTTATCACCTACTTCATTATTTCGAATTACCTTAGCCCAGCCTTGACCATTTTTAATTGCTCCTCCGAGAGAATTTAAAGTGGTTGATATATTTTCCCATTTCCTCTTCGTTTCTAGTTTTCCTTGAGCAGTCCGAAGCAAACCTTTGGCAATGCCTGGGTTTTGCTCCAAGAAATCCACTAAAACTTCTAATTGGTGGTAACTTGGACGATTTGTCATTGTAGGTAACTAAAATTGGAAATATTTTATTATGACAAGGACAACATAATATAATTTTATTATAAAAAACATAGACCAATAAAATAACTACATTAACCAAACAAAAAAAATCTTAACAATGTACTTGAATAAAGTACATATGTAAAACATTGCTTTAGACAATAAAGTAACTAACTATGATTGTATATTTACGTACCACTTGTATAAAATTACTAAAAAGGAACCAAACGATCACAAAAACTAACAACAAACTTGATTTTGAATTTACTTCTAAAACTACTTGACTTACCTTTTTTTGTAGTGTAGGCAACGATCCTTCCGCATGCAGCCAAAGTCATGGTTAATTTTATGATTTTAATCGTTTTCTTACGCCCAAATGAATTTAATACGTTACAAATAATCAATTAAACAACTATTTATATTATATTTATTAATTAGCCTTGTTATTTAAAGGATAAAGCATTTTAAAGCCCTATTACCGGTTTATCGTAATGAGTTGAACCACACTATTGCAGCCCGTAACATAGCTAACTTCACGTGTAACAAAATGATCGTGGACCAATGTCAATTTAATTTCAATGTTGACAATATTGTTTTCAAGAGTACCGAATCACGTGACTGTAAAATTAACATTGGAATCATATTGGCATTTCATTGGCATTAAAATTAGTTTGGAGAGTAAGCCCCCAGATGGCGCTAGCGGTCCGAATAGTCAAACGAATGAGCGGATGCGACATATATTTATATATCTTATCTATATATCAACACACAGCCCAAACCGCTGGTCCTAGAGACAAGAAACTTGGAGGGTGTATTCTTTGTAAAGAGTAAGTATCCACTAAGAAAGGATTTTTGGTAATCCTACCCCTAAAGCGGTGAAATATGGGATGGAAGTTTATATGAAAGTCCGTCAGTTTTGAAATGAGGATCCTCAAATTTTGTGTTTTTTATCATCATCATCATCATCATCAGCCTATAATGTTCCCACTGCTGGGACACATGCCTCCTCTCAGTGAGAGGGAGTGGGCCGTAATCCACCACGCGGGCCCAGTGCGGGTCGGTGGATGTCACATGTCTTCGAATTTTTGGTTCTAGGACATGCCGGTTTCCTCACGATGTTTTCCTTCACCGTTTTTGTGTTTTAGAATCTTCAAATTTTCAATCCTCAGCAGGATTGAAAATTAATTCATACGTGTCTCAGCGTTTTTGACAATTCTACCCCCGAAGGGTTGAAAAGGGGGATGAAGTTGTGTATGGAAATTCCTTAATTTTCGAAGATCACTAAATTTATTATCCAGGCTTATGGTTTCCAACCATATGGTAACGCAACGGTGTTGTTAGAATTTCAACCCTTAAGGGGGTGAAAAAGGGGATGAAATTTTGTTTTTAATTATATAATCTATATTATATAAAATTCAAAGTCCTGGCTAAGTGATATAGGTATCAACGCACAGCCTAAACCGCTGGTCCTAGAGACATGAAATTTGGAGGGTGTGTTCTTTATGAAGAGTAGGTATCTAATAAGAAAGGGTTTTTCAAAATTCCACCCCTAATAGGGTGAATTGGGGAAGGGTGAAATTTCACGCGGACAAAGTCGCGGGCAGAAACTAGTTTTTGTATAACAATCTCTCAAGTGAGTGAAGTATTCGAAGGTCTTCTAGATGTACTTGAGAATTAAAAATGGCTTTTTCCGTAATAATAAAATTTAAGTGTCTATTTCTAGTAAGAACTTCATTAAATTAGGACTTATGTTACTTTTTGACTCAGAAATAATCGTAATGGGATAAAGGGAATGATAGTTTGTATGTGTAATCCGACACTTTCTAAGTTAGGGATACAGAAAGTAAGAAATAAAGATTTACGCGATTCGGAGTTTTTGTAACATCGTCCCCCGAGGGGTTCAAATATAAATTCACAAGTAATACATATTGAAACCTGCGTATATTGAGGTATCACTTACTTTTGTCCCCACTGCGCCAGAAGGAGGGTTATGTTTTTCGAGAGTATGTATGTATCTTTCTTTTTATTTAACTATAATCGGTTACATCGGTAAAAAATACTACTATTTATGTCACAAAATAACTTGACAAACATGGCGGTATTTCGCGGAGGTCCACCCTTTATAGCAGAACTTTTTATGTCATAATATTATTTTGCATAACAGCGTATAGCATAAACTTCACTTCACAAAAAATCGTTTGGCATACACTCATTTATCATACATTGAAAACTCATAATTTTGTAAGTCAGAATAATCTTTAGGCATAATTTTCATATCCATAATAATTAAAAAGTAGAACCATCATATCGCAGAAAGTTCACAGTCAGAATCGTCTTTTGGCATACGTGAGCTCGTGCGGAAGGGTTTTAACCTAACCTAACCATTTTTTTTAAATAATTAGTTATGGTCTAAGTTGGTTTACAAGCAATAATAAATAAGACCTAGTCGACGAGGCCCCGCTTTCAAAGGAATCTAACGATTTTTTTTTAACGTGGAGAAATGCTCATGCATACTGCACTACCACGGGGAGATAGTGCAGTTATGTGGGACTCTAACCCACTAAAACTCCACGGTGTCCTCCTCTGCCGCTTACGGCGGGAACACGGGCACGCGTTAGCACTCATCCGTGAACCCGCCGCGGCTGTCCGTTACCGGACTCTCCTCTGGGGAGTACTCCCCATCACCGGCGCACCAGAACACATAGCACGCCGTGACCACCCCAGGGACCAAACCAGCACATGGGCGCCAGACGACCCCGTGTCTGGGCACCCTTCGCAATTTATTGTCTGTCTGTCTGTTAGCTTTTCATACCTTAACGGCCGAACAGATTTGGATGAAAGGCGTACAAATAGGCAAAACCTGGGTTAGGATTTAGGGTACTTTTAATCCTGGTAGTACATTCCTAACGGATAATTTCCGACCTCTACGCGGGCAAAGGCACGGGTATACGCTATTAATCATTATAAATTATATTATTTTTCTTGGAGCGACTGCCATCACATTACTCAATGACAAGGCAATATGTACAGTAATACAGGGATGCATGAAAAAGCCTCCTTGTGTAGCGCAGTTTGTTCCGCCAGTTACTCAACTGAACCGAACGCTCGGCACATCTTGGACAGTCACACCTAACACCTTATTTGACTGGCCATTTCTTTCCCTTGCGGTGGTAGTGCTAACGCCTGCCTGGTTTGCGACCACCCACCTATCGGCGTCCGGCGACAAGCAGCCTGCTGTGTTTCGTCGATGCGTGGCAGTTCCAGTGTTTTAGGCATCTTCTGGGCACGCTCGTTCCTTCATAGACCTCATACATCGCTTTCCATTAGGCGTAATCGAGGTCAACAGAGGGCCTAATCAGCAATAAAAAAGTAAGTCACTTCAGTGGCAACATAACCAGAATATCTCTTATAATCTTAAAATTACGTACTACGCTGGGAACGACGACCTCAAAAAGGTGGCTGGGACAGACTGGATGCGGAAGGCGGAGGACAGTGGGGTGTTGTGGCGTAATAGCCTGGGAAAAGCCTATGTCTAGCACTGGACTGCGATAGACTGAGTTGATTGACAACGCCAGACCAGCTCAAGGTCAAAGTGTAACCACAGCTTTCCGATTGTACCAATATTCTAGGGTTAGCTGAGTTGCCAGGCTTTCGGGCTTGAGGTCGTCACCTCCTTCTGCGAAGCAGTAATGCTCGCGAAGAAGAAGGCGGAGCGCGTCCCTCACGCCACTATTCGCCGCAGGAGATGCCCTGGGCGTCGGGAATCAGTAGCCGATTCCCGGCCACTGTAGGCGCGGGCTTGCTGAGCGACGGGCAGCTCGCTGTCCGGTACGAACCAGGCCCGGGTCGACGGGGTCCGCTAGGGCCGTGCCTGCCAGAGTCGCGGGTTGTTCGAAAGAGATACCGTGGCCCCTGGCACAGGCAACTGAAGGAACACGGGTGAGTTTTAGTCAGTAAAAGTCTAATACGCCCTCCCACTTCGCCCAGAGCGGGAGAAGTTATTAGATAATTTCCCAACCAAAACAAAAAACTCTTGACAGTCATGCCTACCAGGAAATTAATATCACCAAAACAAAGTTCATAAGTTTTACTAATATAACGACAGGCCATTGGCCACCTATCTGCTAAATAACCGCATCAAGGTCAAACTCAAAAACTGGTCGGTTCACGACCGATAAAGCAAACGGTCTGGGCTTCTATTGAGTCGCTTCTTGGAAACTTTAAATTACTATTGCCTTTGATTCATTCATCATTGATAACCTGTCATTTCTATAAAATATTCCATGAAGAACTTTGACAACGTAGGTATCTCTCTCTCTCTACTTAATTAAAAAAACGACCAAGTGCGAGTCTGATTCTCACACGAAGGATTCCGTACCATAAGGCAAAACACACCTAACAAATACTGTTTACAACAAAAGGCTCCTTTCGCGATTTTCGTCGCGCGTCGCGCCTGTTTGAAGGAACCTTAAAGAGGGTCTACCTTTATTTTTTAACTTTATCTAATTTTTATATATTGTGTGTATTTATATTGTTTTAGCGACAATAGAAATACACACTGTGAAATTTCCACTTTCTTCCTATTATGGTTCATGAGATACAGCTCGCTGGCAGACAGTCGGACGGACGGACGGATAGACGGACGGACTGCTGACAGACAGCGGAGGTTTAGAAATATGGTATCGTTGACACCCTATGGCTACGAAACCCTAAAAAGGGTATTGAAGCGAAAATGTTATATGAAACTAAACAATTTTAACAAAAGAAACTTTCAGATATAAAAGTGATAAAATTAAATGCTTGGTTATAAAATTGAGTACCTCTTGTGAATGATGAATATTGGACGATGTCAAATCTGAGCAAATCTAGTGAAAAGATTTTACCTTAAAAATATAAAAATGTTTTTATCCATTTGCACTTGTAAATTTATATGGATCTATCAACCCATATTCTGCTTTTGTTTGCCCCTGGCTAACGTTTCGCCAGCGGAGTAAATTATTGCATAACACAATTACAACGGTAATGATAATTTTGAGAGGGAGTGGGCTGTAATCTAACCACGCGGGTACGGCTTGGTTGATTTCTCATGTCGTTGAATTTTTGGTTCTAGGACATGCCGGTTTCCTTACGATGTTTTCCTTCACCGTTTTGAGAGCGTGATGAAATTGTTTACTCAAAGTAAAGCACCTGCCTGGGTTTGAAACCACGACCTACAACTCGTAAGTCGGGGCCGATACCACTGAGCCACCACTGTTCTCAAATAGTAGAGCAAGGTAATTAAATTGATTGTCAATAATATTTGTTTTATAAGTTTTAAATTGTTACTGTGTAATTTTTTTTATTTTTCTTAGCCTGAATGTCTGACAACCAGTCTTACCAAGGCGTATCGTATTACCCAGTAACTGGGTTGTGGAGGTCAGATAGGCAGTCGCTCCAAGTAAAATACTGGTATTCGGCTGCATCCGGTTAGACTGGAAGCCGTCTCTAAAATAGTTGTGAAAAGGCAGATGATGATGAATTTAAAATTTATCAAACTAAAATTAAATTAAATTTAATATATAAATGAAATTGTCCTAACCGATATCCAAACCACAACTGTCAGTCCATGATACATATGGAATAATTATAACAACGCGGAAAATGTACAAAGTGTGTCAATTTGATAAATAATTAATTTTCCTTTAACGTAACATTCGCCAAAACAAACACGATATACGTCCCGTACAGGACAGCAGCAAGGGTTATCGTGTCACCCAGTAACTGGGTTGCGGAGGTCAGATAGTCACTCCATGTCAAATACTGATATTCAGCTGCATCCGGTTAAACTGGAAGCCGAGTCCAACTTAGTTGGGAAAAAGCTAGGCTGATGACAATGACAAAAATACAGCAGAAAGTCAGAATGGTAAAAACGTCCCAAAAGTTAAACATCGATACCAATAAGTAGGACCCATGAGGATAAAAATGACCCTAAAAAAAAACGATATATTTATCGTACCCAAACAAAGTGAGAATTACTTCGAAACACCCTTTTTATTGCGCAGATCATTATTTGACCCAGAAGCGTCGCTGCAGAATTTTTAACGATGCCGTAAATTGTGAGACTCGATTGATTGCTTGCCATGAATCAGTGGGTGGTCGGTGCCAAATATCTGAAGTTCTTGGCATTTTGATGCAGCAGATTTTGGTTTTTATTACAACGGTTTTTGAAGTGAAAACTTCTTTAGGTGCGCCACTGTTACTGTAAGTGACACCGCGCTTATTTTGTTTATAAGACGATTAAAAAAATACTCGCTTCGGATGTTTTCGGCTGTCCTCGGGATGTACTCGGTTTTCATGTATATCCGATATGTCAGTGAGCGATGGCAAAGTATTGGATTTGCGTTTTGTTTTCACTTCCATCGGCACTCCCGGAGTGCCACTGTTTTTTTTTTCAGTAACCTCTAGTGTTCCACTGGCAAAGGGCAAAGGTATTCCCCATATTTTTACAGTTTTCTTCATGTTTTGACATCTTCGACCAATCTTATAAGAACGAATCCAGCGGATCTATTAAAACTTCGCTGAAGTGAGGTGTCAATAGTGTCATCAAGTGGAATGACAGTTCACTTCACCGAAATTTTCACGGTGAGATTTTAACGCCAGCGTTTCCTAGTAGGTACAGACGCGCACATCAAGCTAACTACAATCTGTCAAATTTATTTAATATATTTTAAACTTTATCGCTAAAGTATAAGGTTCAAAGTTGATTGGGAAAATTTGACAGTTTCGGGTAGCTTGATGTGCTGGCGTCTGTACATAGGCCTCCCCCCAGCACCGCCACTTCGACCCGTTCTGTGCTTCCCGTATCAAGCGGATCCCTGCCGGAGACCTTCCACAGCTAACCTGCATTCGCGATTTATTGGCCAAAAATGTAAACAAATATGACTTTATGGAAAAATAGCTTTAAATCCTACACAATAAAGTTCAGTTTACGCCCCAACTGCAAACATTTTTATATCTTTATCAATAGTGCTAGTCACTCTCTGAAATTATATTATTATTATTCTGACCTAGACTAGAGTCAAGAGCAAACCCATTTCAAATAAAAAAAAAAAAAAAAAAAAAAAAAATTAACTTAAAAGTCATTGAAATAAAGTTGATATTTGTTTAACTTGAGATAAGGTAGAGGTTTGCAGCACTGGGCACTTTTACTTTTACTCTACATTGAGGCATAGATATAAAGATGCACAAGGTTTTTAATAAAAAAGTCCTAACTACTTTTTCCAACTGAGCTAAAAGTTGGCAAGGGTTTACAGCTAGCAGACGGTAAGATCTTGTTAGGTATGTCTTAAAGTTAAGACGTGGTCCTTGGCAACAGTTCAAGGCTGGTAAGATTAGCATCATTGCATAGCGGATGTAAGCCCACTACCCCATCACAATCACACTAATATTATAAAAGCGAAAGTTTATGAGTGTGTTTGTATGTTTGTTGCTTCTTCACTCAAAAACTACTGAACGGATTTGGATGAAATTTGGCACACATGTAGTGTATAACCAAGATTAATACATAGGATACTTTTTGTCCCGATATTCTCACGGAATCGACACCTATGCAGGTGAAACCGCGGGGCGCTTCTAGTGCGTATATAAATAAACTTACGCCCTTCCCCCATAGGACTAGGCAGAAATTACAGAACGTCACCGACCCATAGGCGCTCCACCCACTGCACCGCGCTCCGTCGCGTAGCGCGGGATGGCAGATTTTACCATTGTATGCAAGTATCTCAATTTATATAGAAATCACGCCTAGCACAACACACTGCCGACGCGGAAATGCGCAGGAAGGCGCCCCGCGCGCAGTTTCTGCCAATCTGCGCGGGAGCGCGGGGCGTGCCGCGGGATATGCGTCAAGATCCATCGTGCAAACGTCTTTACAGTATCAAATCACGCCTGAAACTGCGGAGCCGGTGTGTCATATCATATGACACACCATGGTAAACATGACGCATAAAATGAAACATAAAAACAAAAAAAAAATACAAGTTGGAAGAAAACATGCGTCACATCCACGCAAAACGGCCATTGCTAAGCATAATGCTAAGACAGCCGGCGTTGACGTGATGACGTCAACCAGTGCAGCATACGATTAGTTATAAATAAAAAAACAACAATCAAAATAAAAAATAAAATAAGCATACATTACAAAAATATGGCATAAACATGAAATATATGAAGTGGTAACATTCCTTGTAACGACTCACGCGCCGCCGAGTACACACTACACACGGGTAGAACATTTAAGAAATGTCTTATTTAAAAAAAGATAACTGGAAATCTCTGTTTCTATGGAAAATTTTAAATCGGTCTAATTTGGGTGTAATACCTACTATTTTTCGAAAATTTTCTTATGTTACGTTTTAGACTTTTGTATCTTGCTTATGCGTATGAAGTTTTATTAAAATTGGTTTATTCATTTCGAAAAACAAGGGCTTGAAAGTTTGTATGAAATGCCGTACGGCGTAAACGCTCTTAAGACAAACCGCAAATATTTTCCCCCAAAAATAAAAAGAGTATCAAATCAGCACTTTACTTGCCCAAAATATAAAATCGTTAACGAGCCAATAAATGCGGTGGGAATCGATTGACAGCCTTCAGATGTCTCGTCGAGGGTTGCCAACTTGGCGACAAGACATTAGCCTACGTCAGTTGTTTTTGTAAGGTTGGTACGGCGGTGTAATCAGGATAAAAACTCTTTTGATGCTTTTTTGTTTGATTAATGCTGGGACACTTAGAACATACATAAATACGGCAACGCACCGCTTCTAAGGAGTGGAATTCTCTGTTAGAGTTTGTGCCTCCTTTTTTATAACCTGGGAGTCTTCAAGTCAAGAGCAGTGGTGGCCCGGGACTCAAACTATCTCTATACCAAATTTCATCTAAATTGGTTCAGCGGTTTAAGCGTGAAGAGGTTACATACAGACAGACAGATAGACACACTTTCGCATTTATAATACTAGCTTCCGCCCGCGGCTTCGTCCGCAAGATATTTCGATAAAAAACTATCCTATGTCCTTCCGCGGGATGCAATGTATCTCTCTGCTAAATTTTATCGAAATCCGTACATTTATTTAGGCATGAAAGGTAACATATAGACAGACAGACTGAGTTACTTTCGAATTTATACCTAATATTAGTATGGATAAATGAAAAATATAAATACCTTCTAGAACAAAATGAAAACCGCATCAGAATCCGTTGCGTACCTACTTTAGAAGGACAACGCAGTGACACAGACATTATACGAAAAGCCACTTTAATTTATAATAATGTTTGGAATAGATTTAGATTAAATCAAATAAGGCTCGTACGCGATAAAATCGCGCGCGACACAAAGGCACCGCAAGTTGCGCAACGAGCGGTGCCTTTGTGTCGCGCGCGATTATATCGCGTGTCGCGCCTGTTTGTAGGAGCCTTAAAGATAAGTCATTGATACTAAGACCCTAAAAGGGTGACATTACTAAGCTAATAAACGATCCTTACAAGTAAATTGTATTACTGAAACAATTCCGCCCAAGGTTGTGGTCTTGAAAATAGCGTGTTGGGCAAAAATAATTGTTTTAGTTTATTTTCAGCCCGTTTTTCCATGTTTCTATATAGAAAAGGGAGGATCCTCCGACCAGACGGGTGTTGTGTCTGGCGGGCAACTGCCCGTTGATTCATGTCGGGCCGTTGTATCTATGCTAGTTGCGCGGTAAACTCTGCTTGCGCGATGCAGGATTTGCGTGACGTCAGTATGACGCGTTGATTGCATGTGGCGTTGTAGATACCGCTACAGTTCAACTGCAGAGAAGAAGCCTCCTGTCTGTCGAGTTCGGTCTGTCGAGGTCGAAATAGAGAAAATAAAATACAGGCGGGCAAGGACATCATAGCGCAAACTGTGACCTTGAAATTTGATTCTAAGACGCCCTAGCATAAAAAAAAAATAATAACAGCCGCACAAGTCGATCGATCAGGTTAAGCTACGATTGCCGCGGTTGGTCTGTGGATGGGTGACCATCTTTACATACCGAGACCCCTCCGTGCCTCGGAAAGCGCGTTAAGCCGTTGGTCCCGGCTGTCATTCGTGGATCTTTCACAGTCGTTACGGGTAGTCAGAAGCCTGAAAGTCTGACAACCAGTCTTACCAAAGCAAAAAGAAAATAACTGTTCCATACATTTTGACTACGTAGGTATTGCTATGAAACAGCGATTTTTTTTTAATCATCATCTGCCTAGCCTTTTCCCAACTATGTTGGGGTCGGCTTCCAGTCTAACCGGATGCAGCTGAATACCAGTATTTTACATGGAGCGACTGCCTATCTGACCTCCACAACCAAATTACTGGGTAATACGATACCCCTTGATAAGACTGGTTGTCAGACTTTCGGGCTTCTGACTGCCCGTAACGACTGTCAAAGATCCATGAATGACAGCCGGGACCAACGGCTTAACGTGCTTTCCGAGGCACATGGCCTAGCACAAATGCGCGCAGTAAATGTAGATAACTTAAATTCGGTAAAATTTTTAATTGGAAGTTCTCCTTTTGCACATAATATTTATTTAGTTTGAAGACTTTATTCACATCTATGGGTAATATTTTACGAAAGTTGTATCATCAGAGTATCAGTTTATTTAACGTTACGTTGATTCCGCTGTTAATAAAAATGCACTTAAGACAATTCCATAAGATCAATTGTCTTAACTGCATTTTCGACTAGTTCTACGACTGACAATTTCCAACTCCCATTTCCTGGCCTCAACTCCGCTATTTTAAAGACCTTCACCTCACCCGCATCGGCTAAGTGAGTAAATGAGTTTCGAGCGCACGATACTACATACCTGAAGACGACGCTGCGCATATGTGTCGCTGATTTGGCTTCGGGCCATATCTATTACATTATCGTGTCTATGGTTGTGTTGTAGACGTTTAGGAGGAAAAGTGTTTTAGATGAGAGGCTAGGTATTTAGGAAAATTCGAGAAAGTAGAATATTTGCCAATTAGCTTTAAAAAAAAGCTTAACCTAAAACGACAACCTCTTCCGAACCTGTAATAGTGTATCACTGCAGGGCACAATGTCTCTTTGTAATATGCAAGAGCTTACTCACTTTGTGTTTGCGATTTAAGAAGGATATACGTTCAAGTTTCCTACTTCTTCTTTGTTGGTGCAGTCTTGACACAGCGGTCGTGGTCATCACGTTGCAGTGAGATTTCGAACAGTCGTGATATACCTCACGATGCAATGCCATGCTTCACTGTCGGCTGCGACGAAAGTGAAGGCCCGTGAACATTTACGTAAGAAGTTGGCAGAAACATCCCAGCGCTGATTTTCTGGATTCGTTTTCTCCTCTACCGAGTGTTATTTCTCCTGAAATTTTTTAATCTGTGTATATGTCTGTATATATCTGTGTAATAATTCTTTTATTTTATAATGTAGCGGTATCTACAACGCCACATGCAAACGACGCGTCATACTGACGTCACGCAAATCCTGCATCGCGCAAGCAGAGTTTACCGCGCAACTAGCATAGATACAACGGCCCGACATGAATCAACGGGCAGTTGCCCGCCAGACACAACACCCGTCTGGTCGGAGGATCCTCCCTTTTCTATGGAGGTTGAGTGAACTTTACACCCTGTTCCTCAACCCTCTATAATAACTTTTTTCGTGTTATCTATTCTTATGTTGCACCTACCATGTTTTCTCTCTGCATCACCCTAATGTTGACTGGTAAAAAATGCCTCAGGTATTAAGGCCCCCTTTGTACGATATTTTTTTACTTGTGCATGATAAATAAATATGCTGAACAACAGTCTTTCGCCAATAAGTATAACTTTCTTCACGTTGGTCCACACTCCGTACTTTTCGAAATGACTAGCCATTTAGCTAAAAGACTGCTTAATATAAATGCCTGCGTCGTACAAAGGGCTATAATATGATTTGTATTGATCTTGTTAGTGAAGGGAAATTGTCTTTATGAAGACGTTCCACAAAAATATATTGGGATGTAACATATTTGCCATGGGATATAAAACCATAGGGATAATAATATTTATGTCTTATACGTGAAAGGCTTCGGAAAATGGAGGAATTGTTCATTTTATGCATTAGCTTCGTCGTATATTATGGTTGAATTGGTTAGGGACAGTCTTATTAATATTACTTAGCTGGTGATATTGAATAAAATAGAACAAATTGTGTTGATCGAGCTAGACTAAGTTAGATAGTGTCGGTGAAATAAGATTATTACGACTTTTCCATTGTATAAAATCAAGTTCTACTAACTGAATTAAGACAGCAGTGCTGCTGGGGACTTGGTTGCGTCACTTCTAAAGCACTAGGAAGTGGTGAAAGACGGGCGTTTTGGGCGACTGTCTTAAGTAATGTTGATGTTCAAAAAGTGTTGATTCTCAGCTCAGTATGAGTAAATGACTTTTGATTCCGAATAATATTAATTTGGAGCAGTCCATAGTAAGTATGATGTAAGTACCGACAAAAAATTTATGAAAATTTAGATAGCCGTGAATAAAGAATCTACCGGTGCGGTGTCGCAATGGGGATAAGTCATTGACTGAATCGGTCGAAGATTCAAATTTTATTTTTCATCATTTCATGTTCGTGAATGAAATAATTTTTTTTAATTTATTAAACTTTATGCACAAGTAAAAAACTGTACAAAGACGGACTTAATGACACTTATGTAATTTTATTGTATCACATTGTAAGCGCACATCGCATTAGTTTTTATATCTTTTCTTTATAATATGTGGAAAATGTCGTGGGTTATACATTTACTCACTCTGTAGCATATTTTATGTACTATTGTAATGTGTAACCGTTTATTTTCCCAAATAAAACAAAATAAAATAAAATAAAAAATTAATGCCTTGGGCATTTTCTACCAGTCTTCCTTAGGGTGATGCAGAAACAACATTCAGTAGGTGCAATAGCAAAAAAACAAATAGAAAATATTTATAAGTAAAATATAAGAATAAATACATATATATAAAAAATATATACAACAAAACAAAAGAAAAAGTTAAGAGAGATAAACAAGGAAACCTACAACAACTTAATTCTGAGACGAATCTGCCAACTTCTTGTGTAAGTGTTCTCGAGCTTTCATTTTAAATGTGAACCGGTTGGATACCGTCCTGATATTCTGAGATAGCGCATTCCAAAGGAAAACCGCCTAGACAAAGAAAGAAGACTTTATAAAACCAGAGCGATGAGAAGGACAAGGAAATAATATGATTTACTTACTCTTAAGGGCTACAGGACCTAAACGCAAAAAAAAACGCAAGTTTTATAATGCCTAAAAGTATATGTTTACTGTAAACAGAAACATATATGATATTCTTCAGGATATAATATGCTAGTTAGATAGTATATTGAAAATATAATACAACTGATTTGATACGATAGCAAAGAATCATGAAGATAGATCTAAAAACTTTCTTTTTACATTAAAAACCATGCTAATATACATACAATCATTCTGATTTTTTGTCAGATTATTCTAAATGCAACACTAAAGCACTAGTGTTTATATTTTTTTGTGAAAAACAAAAATTTTTTTAAATAGATTATTTATGTTGTAATAAATTACCAGCGTTGTGTCATCGCGCTTCTCTTTCTTTTCTATGTAGTCCGACAGTGACCGCGCTTTAGATCATGTAGTCCCCTCAAACGAATATGTTGGGGTTGGGCTTTGTACCTTTGAATCGTGCCCGACTCC
Organism: Luperina testacea; assembly: GCA_927399505.1. Taxonomy (NCBI): domain Eukaryota; kingdom Metazoa; phylum Arthropoda; class Insecta; order Lepidoptera; family Noctuidae; genus Luperina; species Luperina testacea. The sequence goes on along the minus strand of OV656777.1, from coordinate 3,246,368 downwards.
GCGTCATCATAATATTTTCTTCTTGAATGATGGTACTTTTGTCTATATTTTCTTCTTGCATCATGGTACATAGTAACTTTTGGCTATAACGCCAATAAGGGACTTTTCAAAAGGCAAATCACGAATCTCATTGGCAATCATTAAAATTTCTACCAATCGTAAAGAGAATCTTTTATTAAAATTGAGTACTGATCGTGTTATTGAACCATTGGCGGCGAAAACATATTTAACACAGTGTAGTGTGTGGAATAAAAAACGAAAAGTAGTCTTTGGGTCAAAAGCAAGAGATGAAAAATTTAATTAACTCTTAACCCAAAGATATGCGCATAGAACCCGTCTCATAATCTCAGTATAATATATATCTCATAATCTCAATATCACGCTCGATTCTTTCATTTTCATCAAACTCGTTTCAAAAGTTAATAAAGAAGCCACGAAATTCTCACTTTATTAACACAAGGTGTTCACGAGAAGTAGCAAATAATGAGAAGTCGAAGGAATGTTCGATTTTCATCTGTCATAAAAAGTACCAATATCCTACCGAACTTGTTTCTCACAGATTCCGTTAGTAGGGTGGCTGTGAGCCAAGATTTTGATTACTGGATTGATGAAAGCCGTCGCTGAATTAAAATTTTTGATTTTACTTTTATACTTAACACTAGCTTCGTGAAATTTGTTGTCCTCCCCCTCCCCCCACGATGTACCCCGTCGCCCGCCTTCTTTTTTATATTAATATATAAAAAAGAACTATATAAAAAAGAAATATATAAAAAAGAACCCGCCTTCTTTTTATATTAATATATAGGCTACTTCTTATCACGATATTCCCACGGGTTCGACACTTAAGCGGGTGAAACCGCAGGGCGCAGTTAGTCATAACATAATTTTGAGCTGGTAGGATGAATCCAGGTTTGCCCATCTTCACAGCACAATTTTAATGTCTTTGAACCAAGAAAACATGGATTACTTGCACATTTGCACATCATGTGGATATTTTATGCGTGGCGATCCTCATGGATGTCTCCCTGACACGGACAGAGGTGTTTGGGACTAAAACCACACAGAATTATTTCATTGGTTATCACCTTTTCTAATATATTTTAATACATCAGAGCTGCACTGCAGTATTCTGTACGTAAATAGTACATTGGGATACGTGTGACATAATTAATCCTGTTAAAGACTTACCTGTCCTGTTAAAGATTTGTAAAAGAAAGGAAAATGGACTGTAAACTCTTATAAAATGGTTGTAAAAGACAGGACAATGGACCTGGCCAGCCCGCTGCCGCGGTGTCATCCCGCGCCGCGCCGTGTCCTCCGCGCGTCCCTTGGCGTGGACTTAGATTCACACCTTGTCTGCACGGAACTGTGAACAGTACATTATTTGTACATTAACTTATGAACAGTCCATTATTGCAAAGTGTGAAATTAGCACGAGATAATTAGCATAGACACTTCACAAACACACGTATCGTATACTATTTTATAGCTCGTGTGACCTAAACCCGCACTTAAGTCACGTTTTTCTGTGTAAAAAGGACTACTTAAAAAGAAAAGAAAAGAAAAGAAAAGAAAAGAAAAGAAAAGAAAAGAAAAGAAAAGAAAAGAAAAGAAAAGAAAAGAAAAGAAAAGAAAAGAAAAGAAAAGAAAAGAAAAGAAAAGTAAAGAAAAGAAAAGAAAAGAAAAGTAAAGAAAAGGAAAAAGAAAAGAAAATAAAAGAAAAACTTGACTTTAGTGCGGGTTTAGGTCACACAGTACTATAAAAATATTTTTTGCATATGTCGTTCACCTAAAATATTATTTTGACCTCCGTTGTATTAAAGTGACGAGATGTCCAATAGATTTTCATCTACATCAATCAGAGAGATATGAATCTCTCACGGTCGCGGTGTCAAAGGTCGACAAAGATAATGCCGTATTTATAGTCTTGCTGGTGTTCTTTATAAAATATAAAAACCAGTCAAGTGCGAGTTGGATTCGCGCACCGCGGAAATTTGTAGGCATGTAACTACAAATTTACGGTTTGCGGACTCTTTCCTTTACTTGTGCTACATGACATTGCTTCTTGTTAAGTTTCATGATTCTAGGTCAACGGGAAGTACCCTATAGGTTTTGATTCCTTTGCGAGTGTCAAAATATGAGGCATAAACGGAACATAAACGCCCGTATCTTTTGCTTGCATTGACTTGGTTGACTTTTTCATTGCTTCAAGGGATTGCAGCCCGGATTAAAATTAATTTCAACTTGATAACTTTAAGCGTTCCCGAGAAAAAGGGTCTTGACAGACAGACAGACAAACGAACAACGAAGTGATCTTATAAGAGTTCCGTTTTGCCTTTTGAGGTACGGAATTCTAAAAATAATAATATGCTGTTTGTTGGTAGACGCATCTCTTGAGAACGGCCACACCAATTTGGTTAATTATTTTTTAATGTTCTTAATCATCCGAGTGAGGTTTTTAAGAAAAGACAATTTGGAAAAGTAGCCCGAAAAATTCAGTAAAAAATAAACTGCTTTTTTCTATGGATTTTTTGTATAAAATATTATTTGGACCGGACAACACCTTTGGGTCAGCTAGTTTTTAAATAAATATTTTTCGTTTTTTTGTCGTCTCATAAAACTTGTTGCATCAAACTTAAAGTCATAACATTTATTTCAAATAAACTAATTACAGGCACTTTTGAATTTTCAAGGGGTCGGTCAGTCACGAAAATGAAGCTAGTTGCCCATTCCAAAGCGTAGTAACTACCTATGGAGAACAACAGGCAAGAAATTTCACTGAGACTCTTTTAAATCAAAATAATATGGTTACAAAACATTGGTTACATCATTTAAATTGAAATTATGTATGTGAGAAAACCGGTGTCAGAAACGACCGTTAATCTTGGAGTGTTAAATTCAGTGGCCAGATTCTAAAAATGTAAACAAAAACCACTCGGTTTTTTAGTTACAAGGCAAAAGTTTTTTGGGCAGTTGTCAAATCTTCTTAGCAAAGCGTTAGACGACTGTGGGAGTGTAATGGCTACAGAAATTCCAGCCTTCCAAAACATTTTTATCTAAATTATGCCATAAATCAACGCCTACGTCATGTTCTTACTTTTAGTTTAGCTTGCCTGAACATGTCTCTAAATTATACCAACGAAACGGCCGAGCTGAATGAACGATCTCTTTGTGAAGCGGTGGGTGTCATAATAACCCAATATTCGGTTTCCTCCCACAAATCTAACGTGCCCAGCATTTCTGAAACATGATCAGACGAACGAAATAAATCTGAGTTGGTCACAAAAAATCTTTATTTATTCGAAATTATGAAAACTAGCCGATTAAATTAATATTAAACTAAACTGCGCGATCCTATCGGTATGTAATATTCTCTTTTAATTGACGTATAAAATTTAATTATTCGTAATGAAAACTTATAAGAGAAGTTTTAGGTTTTTACTCATCGCTTCTAAGGTCAAAGTTTTAAGTACTTTTTTAAAAGCAGAACCAAAATAATATTATTTTTTGTTAAACGTAACACAATTGTCATGTTTTTATAACAGTCTGGACTACACATAGGCGTCAGATCGTCAGAAAAAAAACGCATTCAATTTGTAGGGACTAAAAGCCACTGCGACACGATATTGAATTTAGTACTAAGTTACTTTGGGGCCTGCTACATTGATACCAACTTGACACTAACTGTGGACGTATGGATTGAGAGCTGTAAGCTGTAAAGTTCACTTTAAACCTCACTCAAGTGACTATAAAAAATTGAATAGCGTAGTCATTTGTTTTTAAAATAATATCCGTTGATCTCGAGACCTTTTAGATTTCGAAGTCATTAGAGAAGCCGTTTAACCTCTCAAATGTCTTATGTTACACAGTGCGACATAAGAACAATTAACTTTTATTGTGTCTGCTCATTAGACAATCAAAAGGTATTATAAACACTGATCAAACTATTTTTACAATAATAAATTACATTTACACCAAGCAGAAAATAGTTGAGTACTCCCCAAAATGGCATATTTTCATGAAACATAGCTATGAAAGATCTTGAAAAAAGAGCCTTATATGTACTTAAAAACTGCATTGAAATCGAATCATACGTATGGGAGCTACTATGCAATCGACAGACACACACCACCATAAGTCGGTATTAAAAATGTGTGTAGTCACAAATGAGTCACAAATCAAAGCCTAAAAATGCGTTAACCCTTAATTACTCGCGTCCATATAGTTCCATCGCGTCCATATACACTTACGCTCGCGTGGGGAATATATAACCCCAATTTTAAAGGTACAATAAAACATAGTTTTAATGACATACTTTTATTTTTATTATAAAAATTAGAAAAAGACAACATTGTTCTAAATTGTAATAGTATCCTTAATCAACATTGTTATAAACTATTAAAGATATGAAACTTTAAATTTAGGAACTTTTTAATCAATTCATTTATCACATATCATAGTGGAATGGTCGTAACAAACTTGCTGGCAGTTGCACGAATACTCGCGTGGGGCAATATATACCCCAGACTCGATCTCCTGACACAACCACACGACACGGAGCGGCGCTCGCGACTGATTCGCGGCGGGGGGAGGTATTTAGGCAGCTACTAAGAACGGCATGGAGGTAGCTTTAAAAATGGTGGAGATACGACGCTTCAAATACGCCGTGGGGTTAAATATACCCCACGCGAGTAATTAAGGGTTAGGGCATAATTTATAATCAAGCAGGTAGGATAAATAGCTGACTATGACTACAATTTTGACTTTCAAAACTAACTTACTAAAAGGTCAAAACACGAATAATAAAACTTCAAACTATTTTCCAAATGAAACGTAATGAACGTTGATGAGACTTTTTGCTTCAATGAAAACTACGTTTCGACGAAATACATTTAAGGTTTTCGAAACAAAACCGATTTGTTAGATGTTCCTTCGTTTTAACTATCAATTCAAAGAAAACATGTGCTCGTTAGGAACAACATCGTTAATAAGAGTTCCAAAACTTGAATGAAACATATTGAAGTTTTTCGGAATGTTGTGGTGGCGAAACCTAAAACAATTAACTTTGGAAGAGTTTCAACGAAGGTATTTTTGTAATTATGTGGTTAGAGGCTGATCTACTTTGAACCACATGAGAGATAACGAGAAATTAATGGAATGTGGATATTACTAAAACGGAGTTCTTTAACGCGGCTTGTGGTGAAGAAATATAAAAAGCGGTAAACTTTGCTTGCGCGATGCAGGATTTTGCGTGACGTCAGTATGACGCGTAGTTTGCATGTGGCGTTGTAGATACAGCTACAAATACATCGTGAGGAAATCCTAGAACCAAAAATTCGAAGACATGTGATATCTACCAACCTGCACCAGGCCCGCGTGGTAGATCTCAGCCCACTCCCTCTCACAGAGAGGAGGCCTGTGTCCCAGCATTGGTAACATTAGAGACTGATTGTAGAAAGTTACTAACAGCAAATCTTAAGTTGTGTGAACTCAGCACAACTTTCAAATGAGGATATAATTTTAAGTCATCATAACAAAAGAAAAACGGATTTCCCCAGTCTTTTACAGACTATACAAGCGTACTTTATATAGGAGATGCATTAACAGTGTGTTCACGTATCGTCTTCCCACACACACTCCTTAAATTTATTACGAAACACCCTCGTAATAGGAAGCGTTTTTAGAAGAAATATAAAAGACCCCTTTTATTGGTTGATGGTGACAAATTAAATTGTAATTTGCGAAGTGATAAGCATTTATATTAGGCGTAATGTTTTTTCTTTTTACAAAAGGATGACATAACACCTAATATTACGCATCGGAAGGTGTACATTATTTTTAAGGCAGTTGTGTTCAGAAAATAAATTAATTAAAATGGTAAATACATAATAGATTTAGAGTTTTTTTTTTTTTTTTTTCAAATAATGTTTATAGCTCTGTGTGACCGAGGAAGCTAACTATTAAAGAATTACTCACACGTATCGCATACTATTTTATACCTTGTGAGAACTAAGCCCGCACTTAAGTAACGCTTTGCTGTGACTTAAGTAGTCCATTTTACACTGAAAATCGTGACTCGTTTATGCAATGTTATTTCGTGAATTCTGAACCTGGAATATAATATTACTTCGTCGATTGTTGTGACTTTCATAGACTTACCAACGGTAAAAATAGCGTTATAAAACCTGGACTTAATTACCAGACGTGACCAATATTCAGATCAAGAAAAGCTTTTTTGATTTTGTCGTGCTTTTAAGCCCGTGGTGACGAAACAGCTGATTTTATTATTTATAACCGACGTAAATTTTTATACAGAATTGTGTATTCAAACTTAAAGCATTTATTTCAATTAAAGCATTTACTTCTGAGTTGTCAACGTTTCATTTGGTGTGTTTCTAAGTTGGTGCGTTTTGAGGAATACCCCATAGTCCGTACGTCAGAGGTCAATAGAATTAAAAGTCAGCTTATACTGTTTTGGTCATCACTGACGTGGCCCTACCTTACCCCAAAGTACCCTATTACATTATAGAGGTATGAGGAATAGGGTGTACAGATCACTCATACTCTATAGAAAACGGAGGATCCTCCGACCAGACGGGTGTTGTGTCTGGCGGGCAACTGCCCGATAATTCATATCAGGGCGTTGTATCTATGTTAGTTGCGCGGTAAACTCTGCTTGCGAGATGCAGGATTTTGCATGACGTCAGTATGACGCGTTGTTCTCATGTGGCGTTGTAGATATCGCTACAACATAATCAGCTTATAATGTTCCCTGTTGGGACACAGGCCTCGTTTCTTTGAGAGAGAATGGACTGCAATCCACCTTGTGGGCCCAGTGGGTAGATGTCACATGTCTATAAATTTTTGGTTCTAGAACGTAAATTTCCTCACGATGTTTTCCTTCACCGTTTTGAGAGCAGTGGTGATGAAATAATTTATACAAAGTAAAACGCCCGTCTGGGTTCAGACACAGATTACTAAATAGTTACTACGTAACAGATACTTCACTCAGTAGAAAATTTCCAATACCTATTGCTATAATAGCCTACTCCGTCGCGTCGCCAACCGCTGCATGCTAAAAAATGTGCCTAAATGCTCAAGCGTACAGTTGTGATTGCTTCGCACCGCGCGATCCCACAGCAATCGCAGGGCCGCCTCTTCGATAAAATTAAATTAACATAACTATTTGTGTCTATTTTATTGAGAACTGTGAATATGTTCGGTAGTTTAAAATTGTATCGTATAAAGGTAAAATATGTTTTTAATAAATTGGTGCTGACTGTAATAATTTTGAAACGACAAAAAATGGTAATAGTTTATCACTTAACTTTCTTCATTGACAGGTAAATGGAAAAATATTAGGTGTTTATCCCTTCTTTTACTTGATTTGTACCCATCTACTGCACATAAGGCACCAGACGGCATTGTAGGTACCCGTACAAACGAATGGAATGATTAAAATTGAATAACGTGCGTGCGCTTCGCTTGCGAAAACCGCACTGAATATGGTCCGCAAACGGCCCGAGACCGCTCGGCCGGGCGGTAGGTAATTATAGCGCGTAAGTACATGAAGTGACGGAGGCCTGGTTCAGATGACCTACAACTCGTAAATCGCGGCTGTTCGCGCGGTCAACACTGCTCTCCTATAAGTACCCTATTATAACGTTCAAACTTTAGTTCCAACGTTGAAGTACCCACTGTGTAACTATCCTCTTAAACCTCGATAGAAAGTGGAAGAACTGTAGAACTTTCTAGAAACCAGAAGTTTTTCTTTTAATACTTAGCCGCAAATATAGCCGTACTATACTGCCCCCGTCAGTAAAAAGGACGTATCTAACATTTTTTCCACAATTGAGTTACATACAGAGTTGATATGACAGAGGGGCATTAAATTACACTACGTATACTATACGTGTATAGTATTAATTCGATACAGTACAAAAATAGAAAGCGCCAAAAATGAGATTTTTTTTTTTTCAAACAAACTAAATAGCTTAAAGTCAGAGTGAAACGCAACCACCCTTTATAAATAAATTTGACTGACCTTAGATGCCTAGGTAACAAAGTCGCGCAGGAGCGCGTGTGCGTGTGTGCGTGTGTGTTATCTCTCTTGGCGGGGGCGCGGGGGGCGGGCGGTTTAGACCGCTCGCGCCGGCTTTTATGTTAGGTAAGGTTGTAAAGTACGCGCACACACAAAAACACAAAATTTTTAAATTCTCGATGTGTCCTCGATTCATATTAATGCACAAATTATACCGACGGAGAATATTGTTATTTATTTTTCTAATTAAATCACTGTCCGTCGCTAAGCACTTTAATTCCCGTAATCTTTGTACTGCCAATTGTATGGTGCCGGCGTTCCTAGGGCTATTGCGCCGGTCACCATACCTTTCTCGGTATGTTCGCAGAGCTAAATCTGCGTTTCCACGGCATTCACCGTAAATTAAAATCATGTAAGTGTATTCTGACGCCGTGTAAGTTACACGAGGCATTGCTGAACACTTTAATCATTACACACACACACAACCAACGTTTAATTACGTATCCTATCACAATAAAAACAGTCGATCACAAAAAAAAACACTAACACTAAATAATAATATTCCTAAGTTACGTATCCTGTCACAATAAAAAAAAGAAATACTGTATTAAACTTATTTAGTGTCTATCACAATAAGAAAACAAAATCACAATTATTGACAGCGAGTACGACAAAACATAACGGCGCGGCGGCGGCGGAGCTCCCGTGTTACGTAACGTACATCCCGATTGGATGACGCGTGCGCACGTCCACTGAAAGAAAGTTTTTTAGCAAATTCGCAAGGATCTAGGATGCAATAGCAACACACTGACCTATTTCTATTCCTTTTACGCGCGGGAAAAAGGCGCGGGGGTTTTGCTATGATTGTCTTTGTCACTCTCATAGTGAACGTGCAAGTGTGTGTGTATTTATTGCTTCGTGAAATATTTGGTTGTACTTGTGCGGCAACAATGTATCTTATACTCAGATTATCGTTTTAAGGTGCATGACCTATGCGTATGAGATAATCAGCTGTTAGGAAATATACATCGTGTTCAAACGTAGCAAAAACTTCAAAAATCATTTGTGACTAAACTACTGCTCCTATTTAATTGATTTTTGGTACAGAGCTTGAAAATGGTATCTAGTATAGGCAGTTTAAAGGAAAGCCCCTCTGTCGTATCAACTTTGTATATTGCCGGAATGAGGAAGAAAAGACGAATCTGCTGCTATTTTTTTATCTCATTTAGTTTCGAATTTACCACAGGGAAGAAGAACTCATCTCCATTATCATTTATATTTTAACTAAGATGGAAGGACACATTTTGATGGAAGTAAAATGAAAAGACGTATTTGCGTATATGAGTTTAATCTTTCAATGTATAAAACTACTTTGATCGAGCAGTAAAAAGGCGCATCTACTCATTAAGTTCCGCGTGTGACAATGAAAAGAAGTACCTGGCTATTGCGCCTTTCAATTCATTTGAAAATTAGGACTAATACTAGGTGAAAAGGACCTATTTACCACTTGCGTCTTTTCAATTTAGTACACCACTTCTTTCAATAGACGTATGTGGTAGATGCGTTTTATTCTCCTATGGACCGAAATTAAATATCAATTATTACTTAATAAAAAAGACGCAATTAAATGGAAACGCCTCTTCTTAACTTCGTTTTTTTTAACTTCGTTTCGCTTTATGCAAAGGGACGCGGGGGGAAGGGAAAATTAGTTTTGCTAAAAGCAGTAATTGAAATAAGAAAAAGAGCAAAAAATCTATACATTGGAGTATGAATAAGGCAAGGTCCTCTTATGAAGACACAAAAACAACTAGAAGAATAACATCTATTATAATTATTATTCCAAAACAGGCCAAGTACGAGTCGCAGTCGCGCACGAGGGTAGCAAAAACAAAACAATTCCTACTGCTGTTTCATTATAAGCAGCTAAAGTGCTTCGTATTTTGTGAAAACCTCATCATTTCAGTCGAAAGACGTCCAATGCTGGACACAGGCCTTTTCCAAGCACTGTCACGTCGACCGGTTTTTTGCTTCTCGCATCCAGCGGATACCTGCGGCCTTCATGAAGTCATCGATCTACCTTACGGGAGGCCTTCCAAAGCCACGTCTTTCGGTATGAAAACCTAAATTACCAATAACCGTTGAAAAGTTACAGCCGTGTGAAAGACAGGCGGCGTAGGCTTAGTAACATGATTCATTTGACCGCATTTGGTATTTAACCCCAGAAAGTACCCCGTTGGCATAGTTGAACTCCTGGTCCACCCATGACTACACTCGTGGAGTCTAGTCGCCATATCCTAAAAATAGAAAGAAACCTATAACATGACATAGAATGCAATAGTACTATGATCATTCGGTACAGACGCCAGCGCATCAAGCTACTAGAATCTGTCAAATTTCTTTAACAGATTTTCAACTTTATCGCTAAAGTTTAAGTTTAAAAGTTGATTGAGAAAATTTGAGTTTCGGGTAGCTTGACGTGCTGGCGTCTGTACAACTTTGCGTAGCAGTTTGCTTCCAAAGAAACACAACGATTATATTTATTTTCGGTCTGTAGCTCATCTTATTCATACCCTGTCGCCTAAGTTTCAGACAGTTTTAGTTCAAGTCTTCGTTACGATGTTTTGCCTTGTACTATGTAACAGCAGACTTGTCTACGGTTCTTTTAGTATAAGCTTGTAAACATCAACGGAGATTTAGGTACGAAATGTTTTTTATACACGTAGATCTCGCCAATGTATTTCGAACTTTATGTGCCAAAAAGTTTTCAAGTACTTTGGAATAAAATATATTTTCTTTAGACAAAGAACAAAGGAACAATCAGGTAAAATGTTACTGTATGTATAGTCGACCTTGTAATTTCTTTACCACCCTAAGGATTAATATCATTGTCACATCATAAAACGTCAAAGTCATTTTTTTCCAATGTACAGACGACAGACTCTCTATTTATATACCTAAAAATAAAACGAAGTCGGGTAAGTTACACCATTTATAACTCAAAAACGGCTGGACCGATTTTTATGATCTTTAAGTTGTTGGATTTCTCTCCACCCCGAACGCAGAATAACTATTAAAAAGTGGGAAAAATTCTATCACCATCATCATTTCAGCCGAAAGACGTCCTCTGCTGGACATAGGCCTCCCCCAAGCACCTCCACTTCGACCGGTTCTGTGCTTCTCGCATCCAACTGGTTCCTGCGGCCTTCACAAGGTCGTCGGACCACCTTGTGGGAGGCCTTCCAACGCTACGTCTTCCGGTGCGCGGTCGCCACTCCAGAACCTTTCGGCCCCATCGGCCATCTGTTCTGCGAGCAATGTGCCCTGCCCGCTGCCACTTAAGTTTAGCAATTCTTCGGGCTATGTCGGTTACCTTGGTTCTCCTGCGGATCTCCTCATTCCTGATTCGATCACGCAGGGAAACTCCAAGCAAAGCTCTCTCCATTGCCCTTTGGGTGACTTTTAGCCTTCTTATAAAGCCCATTGTGAGCGACCACGTTTTAGTGCCATTTAGTCATCACTGGCAACACGCACTGGTCAAAGACTTTCGTCTTGAGAAAAATTCACGCAAAATAAAAATTTGATAATTCATTATGTCATTTTGTATGGAACGGCTCTTTTTATGATATCTCGAGAATGGATTACTACTAATTTCGACTTTTCATTTCGTTCGTCGGTAAGTTTCCTCGCGCATTGGGAGATTTTTTACATCGCATCATTTATTGATTCTGCGAGATTGACAGATGCGGTACTAAGTTCGCCGGGTCAGCTAGTAATAATATAATTTACAGACAGATAGTTAACCTTAGAGAAGTTTCCCTTTTTTGGAATTTTGTATATCACAAGTGGTACAGAAATTTCGAGGTCGACTATTCAATACACTTCTGCTTCATTTTGGTGAGCAAAGCCATAGAGCATTAATATTTATGTTACGTTAAAACGTAGCTACTACGCATATTTAATTTAGGTCATTAGTGATTCTCGGGCCGACGACAGCTGTGGGTGGTCTTACAAAAATATTTCATGTTCTTTTTATTCTGACACTTAAGATACAGGACGAGGGGCTTGTTCTTTTTATTCTGACACTTAAGATACAGCCGGTCGATTCTGTTAAAGTCTCACCGTGAAAACCTAGGTGAAGTGAGTTTGTTTTTGCTAGGAATTGACACTATTGACAGCTCACTCCACGCTCACTTCACCTAAGTTTTCACGGTGAGGTTTTTACAGAATAGCACCGCAGGACGACGGGCTTATGACTAAGAAATAACAGCCGCACGGGTCGATAGGTCAGGTTAAGCTATGCTTGCCGCGGTTGGTCCGTGGATGGGTGACCATCTTTACATACCAAGACTCCTCCGTGCTTCGGAAAGCACGTTAAGCTGTTGGTCCCGGCTGCATCTGGACAGTCATTACGGGTCGTCAGAAGCCCCGAAAGTCTGACAACCGGTCTTACCAAGGGGTATTGTATTACACAGTAACTGGGTTGTGGAGGTAAGATCGGCAGTCGCTCCATGTAATACTGGTATTCAGCTGCATCCAGTTAGACTGAAAGTCGACCCCAACATAGTTGGGAAAATGCTAGGCAGATGATGAGTTAAGATACAGGACATGTCCTAGTTTGGCTGTCAGGAGTTTCACACAACGTACATATACCTACTTAGCCTATTACAGTACCCGGCGATAAATATTCCACATCGACCTTTGGAAAGAGACAATCGGCTATTTTCGGCTTCGTAGAGCGTTATCTCTGTCGCACGAAATACAAACAGTCCGGTATCTACTAGGAGCTGTTAAAACAATAATTATGATTTGCTTCTTTTGAGAATTATTTTATTCTTTGTATAAAATGGTTTTGTATAAAAAGGTCGATGTGCAATATTTATCGCCGGGTACTGTAATATAAGGAAATAAATGATTTAAGCACAGACGCCAGCACATCAAGCTACCCGAAACTGTCAAATTTTCCCAATCAACTTTGAACCTTATATTTTAGCGGTAAAGTTGAAAATCTATTAAAGAAATTTGACAGATTGTAGTAGCTTGATGTGCTGGCGTCTCTACTTGCGTAACACACTATCAGTCGCAATGGCTTTGGCTTGGCAACAACATTCATTGCGTTTTTTACGTTGCTATTTAGGCGTCGAACTGCTTGACACCGTTTAATTAAATACCATTGTCTGGCACCTGTGTGACCCTCGTCAAACAGGTTGACATCAAAAATAATAATAAATAAATCGAGCAAATAAGTAGGTAGGTAGCAGGCTCTTCCATTATTCTACATTCAATCGTTTGCGGGATTGTCCGAATCAGCGGGATTGTCCGAAAGGGTTACCGCTGGCCCGGAACATAAAGGGCGAAGGAAGGAACACGAGTGGGTTTTAGTCAGTAAGAGCAGAATCTTACTGACAGTAGTGTCAGAACACTCCCTTCCGGTCCACCCAGAGCGGGAGGGGTCATTTGATGATTTCCCAACCTGAAAAAAAAGCTAGCCTTCATACTAAGACACCTAACAAATAATGTTTAAAACTAAAGGCTCCTTCAAACAGGCGCGACACGCAATAAAATCGCGCGCGACTCAAAGGCACCGCAAGTCGCGCAACGAGCGGTGCCTTTGTGCCAAACTCCGTAGATGTCAAGCGTAGGTACCTACGTACTACTACGGAGTTTACCTAGCTAATTTAAATTGGCCCTTTAGAGTAGTTTAAATATGCCTAAGATGCTAAACCACCGCCCTTGACATTTAGATCACGAGTAGGTTATCTTCCAAACGACCTCATAAACTACTTTGAGTAACACACTAAATATTTAAAGGGTACTAGATTGGTTTTAGTTAGGGCTTTGGTAACAAGTAAGATAATTAGTATGCAAGGTGTTAGCGTCTATGTTTTCTATGTCATTAGTTTGTTTAAGAGCCTATACCACCTCAAATGGCTTATCATGATCCTCCGTTATGTCGAAAATACTACAGCATTAATTTTGAAACAAATATATGGTAAAGTTGAGGATTAATGCTAAGTACTATGTTAGACGAAAACACGATTCCATAAAGTTATCTCGATAGAAAAAAATGCCAAAGTTACCTCCAAACCGAACAATAAACCACTGGTATTCAAAACATACTTCAAATTAGATCATGAAACTTTGCATACTAACTGAACTAACTATAAAGCAGGTCTTATGTATTTTATTTTTTTTAAATTACCGTTATTTTCACCGTAAAAAGCAAATACCTAAACTATTGGCGCTGCCTGCCACCCAGCACTGCACTCTGTCTCGCTCTCACTCAGTCCGCGAGCAGTATCGTGCGAGCGAGAAAAAGAGTGAATTTTAGCTGAGGTAGTATGGGCTCTTAACATCGGTAGATACCTAACAGCGTACGTAACAGCCTCAAAGAGATTTTGAGGGACGCTGATACAGTATTGAAACACAAATTGTAGACAATCAAATTAACTTTTGTCAATGTCCTCGTAAATATCTTTTGACGTGACAACGTCTAATAAATCGATGAAGCTGGCTGCACTCACGAAAAAACATGACTCATGTAGCGTTACCTCGCGGCCGTGCTCTGTAGCGTTCCATGGCGGCTTGAAGTGCAAGCGAATATTAACAAATGCAATGCAACTATTCTATCAGTATTTTCTTATGACGTTGTCACGTTCAACTATCGTCAGTAAACCGACTTTACAGACAACCGATTTTTGAGGCTAGCTAAACATAATATGTACCTACTATTCATAATCAGCCCATAATGGGAAAAACTAAATAACTCTTTACCCGATCCGGGAATCGAACTCAGGACCGCAAGGCTCAGAAGACGCGCTTTCGACCACGAGACCAACGGGGCAGTTGTATTATAGTTGTTATTGGTAAGTACTCGTATATTTGGTATATTTAAGTATAACGTTATTAAAACCGCAGCAAATTGGGTCGTCTCAAGGCAGGATGCCTTGAGACGAAAACCGAATACTGACCTAGCATGCATCTCAGAGTTTATTCAAAATCTGTCATTAAAATAAGGTGGGTGCACCATGGAAGGCCACTCTAACAAATAAACAGTTATTATTCGTTTATTTACTGGATAAATAAAACTAACAAATATTTAAGTAATGCATTGTTTTATTACGTAACATATAGACCACTTTTTTGAATTTCCCGATATCGAAGAAGCGGGGGACCGTACTGCCAAAATAGTAACGCAAGCGATTCGCCGCCGCATCTGTCATTTCCAATTCGATGGGTGTTTGTGTAAATAGAAGGAATTTGTCATCACATGGCAATAACTACGAAATTTTAATAATTGGCCTTCGAAGGAGCTTGGCCTTCGAAGGAGCATGGCCTTCCATGGTCCACCCACCTTAAATAGCAAGTACTCAGTGCCAATATTTCATCTAAATTCTAAGACACAGCACACACGATACATACAGAACAGGCTATCAAAGCCCACCGAGGCGCGTCTAACTCGAGCCGGCAACGCCACACATCACAAATATCCGTCCTCACGAATTAACGCCGAATGAATGGGTAACGGATAAGACAGAGATATGAAAATGGACATAAGACCTTCCAGTGAGTGATTGCGCGCGTGTGTCCCTTCGCTTACAAGTGGCGATATATTTAGGTGTTGAGGGTCGTTTGTATTGGATATAACAGAACTATAAATAACAATATAGGGGTTTCATATGTAACTTAGCAGGCGCTATACTTTGCGTTAATTATTTCATCACCACTGCTCTGAAAATGATGAAGGAACACATCGTGAGGAGACCGGCATGTCCTAGAACCGAAAATTCGTAGACACGCTAATGCTAATTGCCCAAGGTGGGTAATTACATAAGTTACTTTTGCATGATCAGCTTATAATGATCCCACTGCTGGGACACAGGCCTCCACTTTTTTGAGAGGGAGTGGGCTGTAATCTGCCACGCAGGCCCAGTGCGGGTTGGTAGATGTCACGTGTCTACGAATTTTTGGTTCTTGGACATGCCGGTTTCGTCACGATGTTTTCCTTCACCGTTTTGAGACCAGTGGTGATGAAATAATTTACACAAAGTAAAGCGCCTGTCTGGGTTCGAACCTCCGACCTACAACTCGTAAGTCGCAGCCGTTACCACTGAGCTACCACTTCACTATCACACTATTCACACTAATATTATAAAGGCGAAAGTTGGTGAGTGTGTTTATATGTTTGTTACTTCTTCACGCTCAAACGGCCGGACCAATATTGATAAAATTTTGTGTTAACATATAGGCTACTTTTTATCCCGTTATTCCCACGGGATCGACACATATACGGGTGAGACCGCGCGGCGCAGCTAGTATTTAATAAATGTATAAAGACAGTATATAATGTGAAAATCGCAATTGCAGCCACGCTATGAAATATTAATATTGCAGCCAAATCTAGTAAACAGGAAGTCAATTTCAAAGTATGTATCGAAAAGCTTTTACAGTTTTGACCAACCAATCACAAACAACCTATTAAACGCATCAGTATTAATTTCACAATAAAATTAAACACATTGAATTAATAAATATTTATTGAATATTGCGATCCATTATTTATTGAAAATACAAATTTTAATAAATTGGTCCGGGGGAGAAGTTTTCAATTGTATATCATTCTCGGTTATTTCATTGACAGCCTGAAATTGGACTGTTTTGTTCGCTTTGAACCTTTCAAAAGATAGACTGAGTTTCAGGCAGTTATATTAGCAATTGTTGTTGAAATATCTGTCGGTCTGAATTCATGGTATAGTTACCTCAGAATTCATTAGTAATGTGAAAGGGTATTTGTTTTCGGAAAAGGATCTACGTACCTATTAAAGAGAGAGAGAGAATTTTGTATAGGCGGAGAGTTGGTTTGTTTATTACAGTACACTATCAATGACAATCTGAATAATTTTGTAGCTAATACATTGCCTCATATGATCGAAAACTTTGTATGCTCAACAACTCGAAACTCTGTCTGTCTGTATATTACCTTTTCACGCCTAAACCACTGAACGGATTTCGATAAAATTTGGCAGAGAGATAGATTGCATCCCAGAGCCTTCTCTGGGAAAAACTATCCTAGGTCCTTACCCAGGATAGTTTTTATCGACATACCTCGCGGGCGAAGCCGCGGGCGGAAGCTAGTAACACAATTAATGTTGTTACATGTCAAAATTAAAACATTTTTGCTACTGATACTGAGTTACGCAATTACCCCGCTGATTTTGTAATGTAAATAAACTTTTTAAAATAGCGAATATCAATGTAGGCAGCCAGACTAAATCTCCATCTTATTGACAAGCTCTGCACTCCATAGAGTTTGCTATTGTCGTATAGCTTGGGCTAATACAAATGCGGAATTGTTCCACAGTGAAGCCCCTGTAACCGAGATAACTCACTTAGATTCCAGAAGAGTGCCAAGGTAACCATAATTTCAGCCGAAAGGCGTCCACTGCTGGACATAGACCTCCCCAAGCACCTCCACTTCGACCAGTTCTGTGCTTCTCGCATCCAACGGGTTCCTGCGGCCTTCACATGGTCGTCGGTCCACCTTGTGGGAGGCCTTCCAATGTGTCTTTCTTTCTTTCTTTGTCTCTATGTCTTTCGATACGCGGTCACTACTCCAGAACCTTTGGGGCCCATTGGCCATCTGTTCTGCAAGCAATGTGCCCACTGCCACTTAAATTTGCCAATTCTTCGGACTAAGCCAAGGTAACCATTTTGAAGTAATATCATCTTAAACAATTTTCAAGATTGCACTAGGGCCTTGCCCTTGTGGATGAAAGGTCAAACTCTGCGCGAATCGTTTCACACGAATTCATACGCTCGTTTGAGAAATGGCGAAGACATATAACTGACAGCGCGTCAAGTGGCGCCGAATTTTAAACAAAACTAAAGGTTTTGTTCAAAATAGGCACTTCAGCGTCAGACCGTGAGTTATGTAAAAACTTAGAAGGCGCTCCGCAACTGTCACACGTCTAAACTTTTTTGGTATTAGGACATGCCTCGCAATATTTTCCTTCACCGTTTTCAGAGCAGTGGTGAAGAAATAAATTACACAAAGTAAAGCGTCTGCCTGAGTTCGTAACCATACTTACAACACGTACCTAAGTCGGGGCCGTTACCAATGATCCACCACTGCTCCGTTTGACCTTGACAGAGCCTTAATTCGTAACAACAATGGTTTTTGTAGCTCAAGTGTTACTACTGCGGCGGCATCTAGATTGCCACATGCGAACTACGCATCACAGTGACGTCACGCAAAATCCTGCATCGCGCAAGCAGATTTTACCGTGCGACTAGCATATATACAACGTCTCGACATGAATTGTGAGGCAGTGGTCCGCCAGACAAAACAACCGTTTGTTAGGAGAATCCTTCTTTTCCTATGGAGAATGAGGAAACTTTACACCGTGTATCTCATACTCTATACTACTTGAACAAGCAGTACGTTAATTCTAAGCAAAATTTGACTTTTCTCAAACGATTGTTATCAAATATCGAAGTGAAGGTCGGGTATGCAAACTTTTGACCTGCGGACCTGACTCGTTAGGAGCGCAAATATTGACGAGAGTAGGGGATGCAATCTCGATCATGTCAGATCTCGAATCTCACGAGACTTCGAGCCGTATTTCGAGTTTCAATCTCGTGGGAAGACAATCTCGTCCTTGAAGTCTCGTTTGAGATAGAGCAATACCACCGTACTGGAACAATATGGTCTAGACGTGAGAGCATTTGTGTTTTTACAACGAAGTATACAACACGATTACACCGAAGAAATAGTTGACATTTTAATAACATTACAGAATCTTTGATGTAAAAACGTGTGCGGTCGGGGCTCTCCCGTCTGAAACGAAGTTCTTTACGCGATACTCGTATGTACACACTCGTATATAGATAATCGAACGAGACAGAAAGAGAGAAACTCGCCTTCGTTAACTTCGTTTAAAAACAAAGCATTATTTCAAAAAGTAGACCAATACTCATAATCTCGAATGGCTAATCTCGACGCCAAACTTAGCACGCGAGATTTCGATTCGAGAATGCTTTCCGTATACGGGACTCGATGCCTGACATCTGCCTGTTGAAGCGCGAACTATAGTCGCAATGCAGATCCGGACGATGTCAAACGTTGAGACAAGGATTAGGCTCAGCTAGGCTTTGAGATGTGTAAGGAAATCATTTTTGATGTGAAACATCTATAGCCGCACGTAAAACAAATTTCTGTCGTGGCGACGCATGCCGTGGCGACGCGTCGCCACGCTATATGATCGTGTATATATACAGTCACAGTCTTGTGTACTGTGTGGCGACGCGTCGCCATGCGCAATCGACTGCGATTCTCTTCCCACTCGATCCGGCGTTAAGCTATCTCTCTCTCGCCACACAGCTCGGATACCTATAGTGTATACTCCATAGTGTTGTTTACTGCGGTACACATAACCTGTATTTTACTTGAAAACAAATTATTTTTAATAATAAAATATGTCTGACAGTGATAATTTAGAGAGTACCGAAGTCACTGATTGAACGAATGAAGTTGTATAAATTGTTTTTATATTTAATGAAAATAAATGTTTATTAAATAAACAGTCATCATTTTCTGGAAAAAATCGTAATATTTTATTTTATCACTATGCCATATTTAGTTTATATCGCAATCTGTTCTTTTCAATCATATTACTTTTACAAAAAAATGTCGATGTTTCACATCTGCCAGGCGTCCCGTGACGGCTCACTTTTTTATAATTTTTTTATTATTCGAGGTACAGCGAAAAGAAAAAGCGCGCGGAATAATTTTTACTTCTTAACAAATAAGCGATGCGCGCGCGTTCGCGCTTTTTTTCAGGCATAGGCACAAAACAGCCAGTATTATTAATAAAGTAAATTAATATTTTTGTTTTTGTTACAGTTATTAATGGTTGTAATTTACTGTCAAAATTAATTAAATTAAAGAATTAAATGTTTATTTATTATATTTTATCTCCCAAAGTTAATTTTATTCATAAAATGTTGACTACTTTTCTGAAATAAAAACTCTGCTAAGATTTAAAAAAGTACCGTTCGTTTTGACGGAGCATCTTGATAAACCGTGCGATTTACATTACATTACCGCAAAAGTACGTAATGAGATACATTACGATATTGAAATTGGTGAAATAAGAGACCCTTTATGAGCAAATATGTTATAAAATATGTATTTAAATACCAAAATACCTATATGTTATAAGAAAGCGTTAAGAAGAAATTGGATATGTAGGTACAAAAAAAAACTAAAATAATATTTGAATACTACAATTTAAGACTACAAAAACTAAATTACTAAAAATGCCGATAAAATCTTAATCTATCTTTTGAAACCGTCACGAACATTTTTATCGTACGTGCGTATATTGAATTTTGAAAGAGCTGTGTTGATAGCTCGACTATTCCATTTGTCCATACGTAATGCAACCTGTTTATCTATTTTTTTATATTTATTATTTTCATAATCGTCAATGGAAACCTTTTATGTTCTGCGTTTAAAGCTTTTAACGTCTTTTATCTTTTTTGAAGCCCGAAAATCCAAAAACCAGTCTTACCAATGAGTATCGTATTACCCTGTAACTTGGTTGTGGAGGTCAGATAGGCAGTCTCTCCATGTAAAATATTGGTATTTGGCTATATCCGGTTAGACTGGAAGCCGACCCCAAAATAGTTACCAAAAGGCTAACCTTTTGCCAACTATTTACTACCATTTTTTTACTTTTATTATTTTTATTTGTTCAATAGCTTTTGACTATTTTGGATTCGTGTGTGTTCTTTACGTTTATTTCATAATGTTTGTCTTATTTGTGCAGAATAAAGAATATTTCTTTGATCCTTTGTCTTTGAAACACGCTCCTCAAGAAAATCACCAAGATAAACGAATCGCAGTGTTTTGTGAGGTGCTTTGCCAGACTGCAAACGCGGACGCGAGTCGGGCGCGGCGCGGCGTACTCAAACATAAAAACTTCATTTGAGCGTCCATCAAGGCGCACGCGGGCGCGGTGAGCGGCGCGGGCTTCTTGGCGCGGCGAGCGCGCGGGCAACGCAAGTCATAGCTCGTTCATAAAAGTGGTCGCAGTGAATGCGCGGGCGGCCCGCGCGGGGACCGGGGTTCTCAAACTAGTTCGAGGTTTTTTGTAGTAAAAATAAGTCTTTTTAATCCATATTACCTATATTTTGACAAACACTGGACACGACAACCCTCAGAACGAAGCCACGCTCGACTACGGACAGGCAGATCGCGCGCGTTCCCGCAACCACACCGCTCCCCGCCCCGCGCTACCAGTTTGGCCAAGCACTAACATACATTCTTGAGTAGCTTTTAAATATGATAACTTAACGGGTTTTTCATTGCTTTTTCTTTCCAAGAAACCTCGGTCACTCTTGTGCATATTAGGATACTAAACCAAAATGACGGAGTGAGATCGTCTCGTAATTAAAGTCAAATAAAATTATATGTTCCATACTTAAAAATCTATACATGTCATGAAATCGTGACAAAAACAAAATTGATTTATTTTTTAAGTAGTTTTTGTGACGTCTGGAAACGATTCTAATGCCGAAAATATTATTCTTTATAATTTTTGTCTGAATGTATGTTCCAGCATGACGCAGAAATATAAAAGTGCCCACGTGCTTTAAGACTTAAAACTTCAAGATAAACATATATTTTATTGTTTGACCCGCTAATAATACTTTTATCACTTACAAAGTGATGATCATCATAACTCCTTTATTTGAAGAGATATCAAAATTTAAAGTGACCTTTGAAATTTCCTCAGTTGAAAAGGAAATTCGTTCAAAATCCAAAAATAGTTACAACATGTCCGATGCATCCAAAGTTCTAAGAATAAAAGACACGTCGCGTAGGCGATCGGGGGCCTGCTACGGACAGCGTAGCAGCGTAGCACTGACATCCCTACGGCCGGCTACGGTGTAGCGATAGAACAATCTTTGTATTTGTTTCATCCGTACTTATTTTTATTGACAACTACTGCTGAACTTTTGTTTGTTTTCTTTTGGAAACTCCCACGTTACAGATGTTTGCAAAACTGAAATCCATACTAATATTATAAATTCGAAAGTAACTCTGTCTATCTGTCTGCCCGTCTGTCTGTATGTTACTTTTTCACTCCTAAACCACTGAACGGATTTCGATAAAATTTGGCAGAAAGATAGATTGCATTTCGAGGAAGGACATAGAATAGTTTTTATCGATATACCTCGCGGGCTAAGCCGCGGGTGGAAGCTAGTATAAAATAAAGTTAGGTAAATGTATCGGTATTCTTGGTTCTTATTTGATTTTGTGTCAGTTTTTGCGAATACGGCTGTTACCTGGGAGCCTGTAAAAGAAGCAAATAGTATCAGGATACTATTTGTTTCTTTTACAGGCTCCCAGCCCCTGGGCTGAGCTAAAGATCGGTCATTAATTTGTGACACAATCAAGTTTTAGAAATAATCACAAATTATGAGTCACGAAGACGACACTGTACTGAGACCAATCAATCAATAAAAAAAATCTACAAATCAACCTCATCATAAAAAAACCGGTCAAGTGCGAGTCGGACTCGCAAAACCGAGGGTTCCGTACAAATTTGTAGGTGCGTAACTACAAATTTACGGTTTTCGGATTCTTTCCTTTACTTGTGCTACATGACATTGCTTTTTGCCAAATTTCATGATTCCAGGTAACGGGATAGATTTTGATTCCCTTGCGAGTGTCAAAATATGTGCCATAAACGGAACATAAACGCCCGTATCTTTTGATTGCGTTAACATAGAAGTTTAAGTTTGCAGCTCGGAGTATTTGATACTAGCTTCTGTCCGCGACTTTGTCCGCGTGAAATTTCTTGTTCCCCCGACCCACCCCGTTGCATCGCTGCTATTACTTCGTTTTTGCTTAGCGTTCTTTCTGACTTTTTCTCTTTTTGCTCGGCTCCTAAAGGTCATAGCGTGATGTTAAATAGCCTATAGCCTTTCTCAAGAATTGGGCTATCAAATGCAAAAAGAATTTTTCAATTCCGACTGGTAGTTCCAGAGATTAGCGCGTTCAACCAAACAAACAAACAAACAAACTCTTCAGCTTTATAATAATTAGTATAGAGTATAGATTAATTTCCACTTGATAACTACCCGCGTTCCTGAGAAAAAGGGTCTTGACAAACGGACAAAGAAGTGATCTTATAAGTGTTCCGTTTTTCCTTTTGGGGTACGGAACCCTAAAAACAATCAATCACATCATTCATCATCATTCAATCATTAAATTGTACTTTTTTGTGTTACGCTATGTCTTTTGTGTGCACCGAATAAATATTTTATCTATCTAAGGGCTGATTTGTCAATCATCTAATAACTTTATTCGAGGAATAATTTTGAAATGTTGACATTTATTTCATACAAAAACTGTCAAACGTCAATTTTATTCCTCGAATAAAAGTTGATTGGCGATGGAAAAATCAGCCTTTAAATCTAATTTTAATCTATCCGTTCCATCACTAAAATTACTGATGCCACTCGGAACGCTGCCGCTGCCGCGCTACAAGTGTAATGAGGGTTTTCGTGAAAATTTACGACACCAGTTGGCACCACTTTGACAAGAGGTCTTCCAATATAAAATATATGATGACGTTCATAATTCGATTCATTCATTCGTTCATCATTCAGTCATGACTAAAGAAAATATAGGCTGTTTGACAGATGCCTGGACCTGACGTGTCAGTGCTGCCACCTAGCGAACGTCATTTCAGAAAACCCTCATTGGGCTGGACACGTCTGCCGCATGTCAGGCGATCAGTGGGCCAAACTTACGACCCAGTGGGTCCCGCGACATCGTGGCAGGCCCAGACAAAGATGGTGGAATGAGCTGGACTCCTTTGATAAAGATTAGTCCTCGGTAGCTCTGGACAGAGAAAGGTGGAAAGAGAGTGGGGAGGCCTTTTCCCAGTAGTGGGACATTACCGGCTAAAAATAAAATAAATAACTATCTACAGTACCCGGCGATAAATATTGCACATCGACCTTTGGAAAGAGACAATCGGCTAATTTCGGCTTCGTAGAGCGTTATCTCTGTCGCACGAAATACAAACAGTCCGGTATCTATTAGGAGCTGTTAAAAAAATAATGATTTGCTTCTTTTGATAATTATTTTTATTCTTTGTATAAAATCGATAGGATCGAATAGGTCGATGTGCAATATTTATCGCTGGGTACTGTACTCTTATCTAAAGACATTGTTTTCTTTAGATCAACCGATATCCGTTAAGGTAAGGTGACTACATTACCTAAAGCGCGGTCTTTGTGGGACTGCATAGAAAAGAAAGAGAAGCGCGATGACACAACGCTGGTAATTTATTGCAAAATATGAAGCAATAATCTATTTTAAAAAAATCTATTGTTTGGACTTAAAAATTGTAACACTAGTGCTTTAGTATGTTGCCTGTAGAATAATCTGACAAAAAATCATAATGATTGTATGTATGTATATCATTATGGTTCTTATTGTAAAAAGAAATTTTTTAGAGGTATATTCATTATTTTTTTCTATCGTATCAAATTTGTTGTACTTATTATGTTTTTAACACACTATCTACCAACCTCCTGTAGAATCATATATTTTTCTGATTTTGTTTACTGTAGTCGATTATATACTTTTATTGTATCTAAAACTTACGTTTTTTGTATTTAAGTCCTGTAAGCCCCTTAACCATGGAATCACATTGACGTCTGCTATATGAAAAAGCTATAAAAAATTCAAAATTATTTCTCGGATAGAGATACTTGGAATTGGAAGAGTCAGTTGGAAGTCATTGTGACATATGAAACGATCGTCTAGACAGTTGACGATCAAAAATAGATAGAATACAGACAGATGTATTCTATTTATCTTTATCTAAATATACACTTAAAAATAATAATTCTATGCTGAAGAGTTTGTTTGTTTTTTTGAACGCACTAATCTCTGGAACTATCAGTCAGTCGAATTTAAAAATATCTCATTTGTATTTGATAGCCCAATACTTGAAGGAGGCCACAGACTACTTAACATCAAGCTAGGATCCATAGGAGCCGAGCCAAAAGAACAAAAGTTAGAAAGAAAACGAGGTACAGTACCCGGCGATAAATATTGCACATCGACCTTTGGAAAGAGACAATCGGCTAATTTCGGCTTCGTAGAGCGTTATCTCTGTCGCACGAAATACAAACAGTCCTGTATCTATTAGGAGCTGTTGAAACAATTATGATTTGCTTCTTTTGATAGTTTTTTTTATTTTTCTTTATTCTTATCGATGTGCAATATTTATCGCCGGGTACTGTAATAGCGCTGGCAGGCGATGCGATGCGACGGGGTGTGTCGGAGGAACAATATATATCACCCCGACGAAGTCGCGGGCAGAACCCAGTTAAAATAATAAAACGTGGGCGGGTTATACAATACTAGGAAGTACAAAACGTTGCGTGCAGTCCCTAATTATTTAACACAATACAAACCACCTACACTCGTAATTAAACTCTTGATTATTTATGAAGTGTGTTATCTACAATCGGTCTACTGTTTTGAGCCATAAAAACAATCTATTATGCTATTAATTCTGAACTACGGGGTCATTTCTGACAAGCAGCGTTGCGATGTCACTGTGATTTAAAAGCTATGTGACGTTTCTGGTACAGTAACCGGTCGTAATTATGACACTTCATGGTCAAAAAGTCCTTTCAAAGTTATTTTACCTCTGATTTTGCATTACTGTTAAAATTACAGTAATCTTTATTATTGTTGCTCTATGTTTGCGGTTGGGTTGTTGCCTATGACAAGTCTGTCAAAATTACGTAGATTGACACATACTCTTAAATACCATAGGCCATAGGCATTAAATAATAATAACATGCATAGTGCATACAGGGATAATCGTCGGTTGGTGCCGCATTTCATTAAAATTTCGTAACGGGCCTCTGCGAGTTGGCTTCGGCCCCTCGTACGCCTTCCAAAGTACTAGGACCTTATCGTCCTGAGTAAAATAAAAATAATATAATAACACTGATAGAAATTAACATACACAAATACAATAACTAAAAATATATATAAGGTCCCATTAAAATAGATGAACAAACTTTTAGAAATCATTCAGACCACCAAAATAAGGTCGATGGGAAAAAAATGTGACAAAAAACATGTGGCAGGGATGGATTACGGCCCACTGCCTCTCACAGAGAGGAGCCCTGAGGAGGCCTGTGTCCCAGCAATGGGAACAGCTTACCAATAAACCACAAACAGAATAAATTACAATTGAAACCGCACAAAGCGTAATAAACATCGTTTTGATCGTAGTTGAATAACATCGTTCAAGTTATAAATAGATGCAATAATCGACTCACTCTCGATCGCGAACATGATACCATTATTGTTATGGGCTCAGAATTTTATTCAGAATGAGAGTTTTTTTATCAAATGGGAATCGTGTTTTGTGACCCGAATTGAATATTGTTGAAAAAAAAAAGGAAGATAAATAAGGTGCAGCGCAGACGACACACTTTTTGTGCGATCGAGTCTGCGGCGGACAAAAAGTCTGCATGGCGCGCAAAAAGTCGGTCGCGGATTTTTCACAGACTCAACGCACACGACACACATCTTTCTTCATCCCACATTTTTCTTTTTAAATGTCTATCATGATATTCTGCCTCAGAAGTATCATAAAGTTCTGGTCTGTTTTGTATTTCTTGAATTAACATCGTTACATCGACCTCTGGCGCCATGATAATAGATCGCGTGCATTACGTCCACCCCTAGCAAATGCAGATTGCCGACTAAAGTGTGCGCCGTCTGCGTTAGCGCGCGTTGAAGCAAACGTTCAATTTTTTTCACACACTTTTTGTGCGGAGCGGCGCGGCGCGGCGCGGTGCGGTGCGGTCTGCCCGAATTACACGGATTTTTTGTGCGCCGGACTTTTTGCGCGTCTGCGTTGCTGCGTTGCTGCGTTACTGCATATAATTGCATAGGTTCTGTTTTCACAGACTAAAAAGTCCCATTCCCATCATCATCTGCCTAGTCTTTTCCCAACTGTCGGGGTCAGCTTCCAGTCTTTCCATTTTACATGGAGCGACTGCCTATCTGACCTACACAACCCAGTTACTGGGATAATACGATACCCCTTGGTAAGCCTGGTTGTCAGACTTACGGGCTTCTGACCACCCAAAACGACTGTCAAAGATCCACGAATAGTCATAACCATTCAGACCTTTTCATTGTAAAGGTGAATAAAAGAAAAAATATTGTTAATAAAAAAAGGACAAATGAACATTGTCTTTTTTCACTAACCTAATACCTTCATAGCGTAACAATAATAGAATTGATTCATGTTTTAAAAATATAAAGGCCACGCACAATTTTTCATTGTCATACTTTTTCGTAATAAGTTTATGTGAAGACATATATAGGTACTTACTTTATGTTAAATTAACTTTCAAGCAATCGCGCGGCGTCGAATCGACCGCACTCGATACATTTTCGTTCCTAATATCTTTATTTCTCGCCGCATATATTTCCGAACCCTAGCATGTCATTGTTTCACTTTGCACGAAATAAATTGTTCACCTTCCTTCCCCCCACCCTCCGGAGTGCATGGATCGCATTTGTTTTAGTCGCGGCGCAGGCGTCGAAAGCACGCGAGCACGCGAGTTAAGAGGTTTAAGAATTGCTTACTAATCCAAAGAAAATTAGAATATTGTTTTGATTTTTTAGTATAAAGGAAAGGTTTGTGTGGTATCATACGACTTCCACGCGAATGAAGGCCCGGCAGAAACTAGTTTAATATAACAATAAAAAGTTCGACTGAAAAAGTCGTTTGATTTTTGCCAATAAAATGTGACTACATGGGAATTCACTTTGGTTTTCAATGAAACAAACACAACTCCACAAATGTTAACAATAGTACAAATGGAAGCTATTGTTGAATGGTTTTTTTTGTCATTTTTAGAAATACACAATCACAATCAACACGCATTAGGCTCTCAATGAAATTAAAACGAAAACCGAATTTAGGTGAAAAAATATTTTTGATAAAAACGAGTACAGTACCCGGCGATAAATATTGCACATCGACCTTTGGAAAGAGACAATCGGCTAATTTCGGCTTCGTAGAGCGTTATCTCTGTCGCACGAAATACAAACAGTCCGGTATCTATTAGGAGTTGTTAAAACAATTATGATTTGCTTCTTTTGATAATTATTTTTATTCTTTGTATAAAATGAAAAAAAGGTAAAGGTCGATGTACAATATTTATCGCCGGGTACTGTATATAAACTAACATCTGTCCACGTCTTTGTTCGCATGAAAGCTGAAGACACCATAACACACTAAAATAACAGTCACATTTACACCCTCGACCCCCCACTCACCGCGACGTATCACATCATCCGCCCACGCTATTTGCTCGATTTCGTTTAGCGTTCATTTTTTCTTTTTACTCCGCTCATAAGGGTTATATTATTATGATGTTAAATGCCTATTAGTTTGCTGAAGAATGGGGCTACCAAATGCAAAAAAAATATTTGTTCAAATCCGACTTGTAGTTCTAAAGATTAGCGCATTGAAATAAATTCTTCAGTTTTATTATATTAAGGGGCTTACAGGACCTAAACACAAAAAACGCAAGTTTTAGAAACAATAAAAGTTTATGATCGACTACAGTAAACAAAATCAAAAAAATAAATGATGTTCTTCAGGATATAAGCTAGGTAGATAGTGTGTTGAAAACATAGTACCTACAACTAATTTGATACGATAGATAAAAATCATGAAAATACCTCTAAAAACTTTCTTTTTACAATAAAAACCATACTAATATACATACAATCATTCTGATTTTTTGTCAGATTATTCTACAAGCAATATAGTAAAATACTAGTGTTTTAATTTTTAGTCCAAACAATAGATTTTTTGTAATTAAATAATTGCTTCATATTTTGCAATAAATTGCCAGCGTTGTGTCATCGCGCTTCTCTTTCTTTTCTATGCAGTCCGACAGTGACCGCACTTTAGGTCATGTAAGCCCTTTAATAGTATTGTAGCGGTATCTACAACGCTACATGCTAACAACGCATCTGCATCTCGCAAGCAGAGTTTACCGCGCAACTAGCATAGACACAACGGCCCGATATGAATCATCAGGCAGTTGCCCGCCAGACACAATATCCGTCTGGTCGGGGGATCCACCCTTTTCTGTGGAGGTTGAGTGAACTTTACAACCTGTTCCTCATACATCTATAGTAAAGGGAACTTAATACTAGAAATGCCTTTTGATAGGTAAATGGACACTTATTTTTTTCACTACTAATGGCCGATTCCTTTAATTTACAAATTGTTGTTGTTTAAAATTAAGACTCTCGTATCTTTACCAATAATGAAGCAAAGACATTAATAACCAGCGCGCGTAAGTTGCGATCCCGTAGGAATATCGGGATAAAAACTATCCTATGTCCTTTCCGGGCACTCAAACAATCTATATACCTTTCATCTAAATCGGTTTAGCGGTTTAAGCGTGAAGAGGTAACAGACAGACACACTTTTGCATTTATAGTATTAGTAAGTATTATTACATCTCTTAATAGAAACCTGTTTATATTTAATATTAAAGCTACTAGTTTATCTCATAAAATACCTACATCATTATTATAATATAGTAGTTTGATAAGTAATGTTATCAAATTAACAAATGCTTCCTCTCTCATAACTCATTACCACCTAAGAATACCTACATGTGGAATGCAATAAAAGTATTGAGTATTGACTTTGCACTTTTCACACACTTTACCCTCTCATATGGAAGTAGCTACCACAGGTAAAATTAGGTTACGAATCTATTTATACGCAGTTTGGCAATAACATATGCTACCATGTGTAAACAAAACGATTCGTTTTCGTTTATGTGAACCGAGCATAAACAGTTACCGTAAATGAGTGACAGACAACACTCACCTTAAACCATGAAAGAAGATAATTATGTTTCGAACGGCTTTGCTTAGAAAAGATTTTCCGAAATTAGCGAACAAATCGCTTCAGAATAACGTACATAACGTTATTCTGAAGTGATTTGTTCGCTAATTTACTGTATTATATATTGTATATTGGCTGTGTGTATTATATATTGTGTATTATATTAGGTATAGTGTATTATATATGATAGTGTATTATATATTGTGTATTATATATTGGCTAAATATACTTATAAGCCTCCTTAAAGAATGTTACAATCAATCTAAAATAATATGGGTGGCTGAACATTAATACCGAACATTAATATTAGCAAACGACCGTCCAATTTGGCAAACAAAAATTATGGTAATAGACAAAACAAGACAAGACTAATAACAATGAACCTATTATATTTACATCTTTATTTGCAAGCAACTAAAACGGATATTAACTTTGAAGGACAGGCGCTGCTCGATTTGCAAGCCAGACCTTTGAAAACATGCTTCGTTCGCAAAACGGTGTTGTGCGATAATTTGCTGTCTAAGCTAAATTTTCGAACTATTGTTTTGCGACTAACATCATGACCGGACACATGGCATGAAAGAACGTTGGAGCGATATATTTCATCCCATATAATAAATTTAAAAAAATACTATCTGAAGCCATTCCTCTAATTAAACACGTTCAAAATCTACGAGTCGCAATATCATCTCAGCGACAATGAATGTCAAAAATGTAGGAAATTAGACGAGTTTTGACAGATTAAGACTGAGATCAGACTGTGACCGTTATCAAAATTACGAGAATTCCCCATCTTATCATTAACTGCCTAGCCTTTTCACAACTATGTTGATGTCGGCTATAACAAAACACTATCTTATACATACACATAATCCTCATGGGATCCAGCCGTCCCTGTGTGTGATCACAAATAAACATCTTTCTTATTCAACTTTTAAGTAATAAATGCCTTATAGTTCATACCTCTACTAACACCGTATAGAGATTTTTAATACGCTGCAGCGATTTGCAATCTCGCCTACACCGCTGCCTGTACGTGTACGAGCAGAACTCTCAATTTTACTCTAGTCGACAGTCGTTCGCTGTGTTCCAACCGTTGCGCATGCCTCAATGCGCCGAACTGTACCGTACCGAACTTTACACTTGCGAAACAACGTATAATAAATCTTCGATTTTTTTTAAAGACGAATTCCTTATTTGAATTAAATACCTTATTATTTTTAAAAACCGTGCGTGGTTTCGAGTTCGAACTTTTTTGGATAAGAACTTTTTATTATTATTCTAATTTCGAAATGTGATTAAACAATAATAGTGACTCGTGTTTTTATCGAGAGTTTTGATTTACTGTTGAAGTGAAATAAGTGCGAATTTTTATTGTAAAATACTATTTAAAAACCCAGTGCCAGTGGAAAGTTATTCAAAAGTTGTCGAATTGTTTGTTTCGTTTGAAAAAAAATTAAGTGAGTGTGTTAATAGAGATTACAGTTCATTAAGAAATCGTTGAATTGGTGCCAAAACTCTTATGGAATGTAAGTAAATAATTGTTGGCATTGTATTGACGTTTTTAATCGTTTTTAGAAATACGATTGTTTGTGTGTTTAGAGCGGGTATTAATCGTATTATTTTTAGCTCTTAGGAAACGTACGTGTGCTATCTATCCGTCAAGGCATATTCTTTCGAAACTCATTAGGTATTGTGTTAATACCAATTCTGAGTATTTAATTGGGGCAATAAATTATATTATCTGTGGTAGTAATTTTTGTATTCAATTTATGTCACGTATTTTTTTTATATGGCGAAGTGAGACTGGTTTTCTTTTACGAGCTAATGTACTTTTTCTTAATTCAATGCACGGGCTATTTAAAGTTCAATAACAATAGAATAAATATTTATGTAGGATTTATAAAAAAATGTGTAAACAATAGAACTATGTATTTTTTTTTTACAACAAAATGTTCCTTCTCACATAGAAATATAATTACTATAATATTTCTAGTGCCAATCGGTACTAACAAGAAACGCGATTCACTTTTTCTTGTCTTGGATATTTCATCTTCCTTTCTAAAATGGAAATTACAAACTTTTTTATGCATAAAAGTATATGATCGACTACAGTAAACAAAATCAGAAAAATATATGATATTCTTCAGGATATATCCTAGTTTGATAGTGTGTTGAAAATATAATACAACTAATTTGATACGATAGAAAAAATCATAAAGATACCTCTAAAAACTTTCTTTTAACAATAAAAACCATACTATACATAATAATCATTCTGATTTTTTGTCAGATTATTCTACAAGTAACATACTGAAGGATTTCAACTTTTTAGTCTATACAATAGTTTTTTTTTTTTTGTAAATAGATAATTGCTTCATATTTTTCAATAAATTACCAGCATTGTGTCATCGTACTTCTCTTTTTTTTCTATGCAGTCCGACAGTGACCGCGCTTTAGGTCATGTAGTCCCCTTAACTTATTATTTTAACTAAGCAGGACTTTTACTTTTTGTGCCAAGTTTCATAAATATTTCAAGCTTACGTCAAGCTCGTTATAAAAATTAGGTAGGTACTTAAAAAACTCTGCTTCTTTTTTAGGACTCTAAATGTATTTTTTAAATTAAGTAGTAAGATTCTAGAATTCGTTCAAAAATAAAATTATTTTATGTTTAATTTTCAATAATAACTGAAGTCTTTATTACGCCTCTTTTCAGAATTACGAAATAAATTTAAAATTTCAAAATATGGTTTTAACCGGGCAAAAATACTTTTGATTATAAAAAATTCATTGGTAAAAAATGTCAGCTGTAAATTTTCATAAAGTTAATCGTGCATCAATTTAATAATAATAATTGATGTCCACATAACCTTGTATAATTTTGCTGTGATTAATATAGTATGACAAAAACCACAACTAAATTGAAACTTCACTAAAGTTGAAACTATGTATCTGACTATCACAAACTACTAAAATATTTATTGCAAAACTCTAGACTTCAATAAATATTTTAGTGGTAGTTAGTCGTTAAAGGGCGAATTCTACCAAACTTTAATACCTAGAATAATTCATATCCTGAGAATAAATTAGAAATTTTTGAGTTTTTTCATACCAGAACTGTCAGACGTCAATTTTATTCCACGGATAAAAAAATATCTGAATTTGTTAACTACGTGCAATAAGTAGAAGATATACTTATTTTTTATAAAAAGGTCAGGGGAATAACTTTTTGAATAGTTCTTCAAGATTGAAAGAAAGAAAAGAAAAAAAAAATATTGCGACTCGTACAGGAAAATCACAAACTGAATTAAACACAGTCAAAAATTAAAAAAAACATATTTTTTTAAAATAACAAATAGAAAAATGTCACAGATAATCCTACAAGAGGCCAAAAGGCTGATTAAAACCAAAGCACTGGGTTAATTTTTTTGAGAATAGACTGTTCAATATAAAGGCTCCTACAAACAGACGCGACACGCGATATAACTACTACTACTTATATGGATCTTGTGACATCTGAATTAAATGATTTTATTATTATTATTATAATCGCGCGACATAAAGGCACCGCTCGTTGCGCGACTTGCGGTGCCTTTGTGTCGCGTGTCGTGTCGCGCCTGTTTGAAGGAGCCTTAACTACCACCGAGCAAGTAGCGACGGGGACTTCATATTTTTCAATAAATTACCAGCATTGTGTCATCACACTTCTCTTTCTTTTCTATGCAGTCCGACAGTGACCGCGCTTTAGGTCATGTAGTCGCCTTAAAGCACGATGTTCTGAGTTATGTTTGAATCGTAAGTTTTAACTGTTTTTAATCATTTAACCCAGCGAAACGGTTGCTTATCTTAATGAATATGTTTTTGAATAGGAGAAATATTGCACTTATCACATAGCTGTTTTTACAATATGTGTGTATTGAAATAACGATTAAAATTACATAAAGAACCGTAAATAACTAAATAACACATAGCGACTTTTGCACGCGCAACGACGATATACAAACCCGCACTGGGTCCGCGTGGTGGATTACGGCCCACTCCCTCTCACAGAGAGGAGGCCTGTGTCCTAGCAGTGGGAAAATTATGGGCAGATTACGTCAGGGTCTTCAACAACTTATTTGACAAAGGGAAACTTCTCTTTGCCAAGTTTCTTGTAACGTAAAATCTATGCGTAAAATAAATTCTATGTAGAATGAAATTAAGCCTAAAATCGTGTAGATAGGTGCGGTTTCTAATGGATTCATAGCAATCACTCACCACTGACATCCGAAAAAAAAAAACATAGTTTATATGTAAAACCGGAACTTAATAAATGGTGATTAAAAAATGGCCTGACATGGCATAAATTCAATGTGCCAGTGTATTAAAGTTATACACACTCGTTATTTCTCTTTATGTGAAGAGGACAGAACTTTTAATGATAAATGATTTTATTTCTGTACTAGCAGCGCCCCGCGGTTTCAACCGCGTAAGTTTCAATCCCGCGATAATATCGGGATAAAAACTGTGTTTGTGTGTGTGTCCTTTCCCGGGACTTAAACTACCTCTATACCAAATTTCATCTAAATCGGTTCAGTGGTTTAAGCCTGAAGAGGTACAGATATTCTATTTCACGAAGTCCGTTCGGCTTTGATTGTAGTAGTAACGTATCCCGACAAGCGCGCTCCCACAGCGGCTGCCCCTTGCTGCCGCCGCATGAGGCTATTTCCGCGAATGTGTACCGTTTTACTTCACCCATTGTTGAGTCTCTGTTGATCACAATGTGCATGTGCACGCTTGACAACATTCATAGCCAAACGGACTTCGTGACATAGAACATCTGTAACATACAGACAGTCAGACACACTTTCGCATTTATAATATTAGTATGGGTGTAGGTTTGTACTAAACAGTCTTACCAACACACCGGCGTCGTTCGGTGCACACTGGCCAATCGACTTCTTCGATTGGCTAGTCTTTTCACCATGATCTTAATATCAAATCTTATAGTGGTTGTCAATCTCGAATGTTGAAAGCATTTGCTTGAAGAAATAAAAATAAAACACACTCAGATAAAATAATATTTTGTTCTATTGTAGCAATATTGAAATATTTATCAAAATGTATTCAGTGTTTTAGGATAAAACGCACTCAGATAATATTTTGTTCTATTGGTAGCAATATTGAAATATTTATCAAAATGTATTTAGTGTTTTAGGAATAGGAGATTTTCCAGACGGACTTCCAAGAATTTTTTCCAACTATTTTGCGGTCAGCTTCCAGTCTATCCGGATGCAGCTGAATACCGTTAGTATTTTACATTCAGGGACTGCTCCAAGAATGTATGTTATGTATTTAAAAAGTATGATTTTGACATCAGATGGTAAAATTTTTGACATAAAGGTTTGACATTTAGGTACTTAATTCTATTCATGGTGATGCTTGCCAATAACTGATAAAAGGGTATCGTATTACCCAGTAACTGGGTTGTGGAGGTCAGATATGCAGTCGTTCCATGTAAAATACTGGTATTCAGCTGCATCCGGTTAGACTGGAAGCCGACGCCAACATAGTTGGGAAATGGATAGGTAGATGATGATGATGCTGGCCAATAACTAATCCATGGCGTGTGTTTGCCATTTTAAAGGACCCCAAACAAAGTGTTAGAAAAAAACCGTTCAACGAATTTGACTGAAATTTTGGTACAATTTATATATAGCCTTTAATATGCTAATTGAAAAACAATAGACTAGTTTTAAAGATATAGTAATTTTAATGTTGAAGCCAGAAAGATGATTATATACAGGGTTATTGGAAAAACACTAACAACCTCTTAAGAGGTCATTGTACTCATCATTATGAACAACTTTTACTAAGAGACCAAAACTGAAAACGCGAAAAAAAATCAGCTGTTCCCTACATTTTGACGAGTTATACGAACATAGAATAGAATACTCTTTTTTTTATTTTAATGTTGGGAACAGCTGATTTTTTTTCACGATTTCAGGTTTGGCCACATACTAAAAGTTGGTCATAATGATAGTACAATGACCTCTTAAGAGGTTGTTGGTGTTTTTCCAATAACTCTGTATAAACAAATACCATTAATATTGACAATTTTCAATTCATATTTTATTTATTATAACTTTATGCACAAGTAAAAAATCGGTTGTCTGTAAAGTCGGTTTACTGACGATAGTTGAATGTGACAACGTCATAAGAAAATACTGATGGAATAGTTGCATTGCATTTGTTAATATTCGCTTGCACTTCAAGCCGCCATGGAACGCTACAGAACGAGGCCGCGAGGTAACGCTACATGAGTCATGTTTTTTCGTGATTGCAGCTAGCTTCATCGATTTATTAGACGTTGTCACGTCAAAAAATACTGTACAAAGGCGGACTGCCTGAGGCATTTATTTTATGATTTTAAAACTTCTTCCTACGTGTGCAGACGTTTTACACATATTTCGCATAGTTTGGAAAATTTGTTTCCCCGTATCAAAAATTCTCATCGCTATCTGGGGGCCTAAAAGGCCACGTTGGCAGAATCATAAAAGGATAACATTATGAATCATAATGGACAGTTAACTGTTAAGTTAATCGTATCAAATCCCATTCGTGAAGGACTTTTTTTGTCTGTGCTAAAATACCAATCAATCCAATCCAAATCCAATCCCAATCTCTTTGATTATACCTACGTAGTGAAGCGAAAAAAGAAAAACACGGACTGTCTTTGCCATATTCATAGTGTTAACCTTTTATGATTCTGCCCAAGTGGCCTTTTCAGGCCCCCTGTTCACTTGAATATTTGGACATTGGAGTAACCGAGTAAAGATATTGCCACCCGGGCTATATATATCATTCGAATGATATGTAGCAGTCGAAGATCGGAATCGAGATTGCGACAAGAGATACATTATTAATTTCGGGTGTAAGCTCTTCTACTAGCAAAACCAGCGGGGTAATGGAAAGAAAAGAAAGAAAGAAAAAGTAACACAACACACACACTAACACACAACACAACAACACAACACACACAACACACAACACGAAACACTGACAACACAACACACGACACACACATACACACAACACACGACACACTCATACACACACACAACACACGTAACACTGTATCAAAAGCAATGGGTTTCATTTTAACAGTTTAACAACATCTGCGTTATGTACGTTGTTGAGCAGACGAATTTTTGGATCATGAATCAATGGCTTAGTAATATCCTATCCTTCTCAAAAGTAACATGCGTTAACAGTACCTACCTAAAAAACCAGAAAATGTTACAGATGTTCTATGTCACGAAGTCCGTTTGGCTATGAATGTTGTCAAGCGTGCACATGCACTAAAACTTTTAAACTTTTTAGACTTTGTCTCTGTCATCTCTGACTTAGACTAGAGTCAAGAGCAAACCCATTTCAAATAAAAAAAAAAAAAAAAACAAAATTTTATTTCGATTATTATTAGTCTCGACTTGAATATATAATCAGATTTCTTTGTTAACGTTACCCACTTTTACACACACAAGCGCGCTTGTCGGGATACGTCACGACTACAATCAAAGACGAACGGACTTCGTGAAATAGAATATCTGTAACAGAAAATTCGGTTTTCATCGATGAGCTTGCATCTTCTTTAATAATATCTAAGATCTTTAGGCTCTTGCGAGTTACTGAATGGGGAGAAATCGTATAGAATATGTTAATATGTTAGAAAATATGTAGCTAAATCTTTAAGATACTTCATTTTGGCAGCACCATAAAATAAATATTTTATATCCAACCTTTAATAAAATAAATATTTTATTGCAAAAATAAATTTTGATTACGACTTTCATGTTGTGACACTTGCGACACAAGCTTATTGACTTTTTTATGGTTCTCTGCAATTTATGAGTTTTATGACTTCGACTGTCAATCACATCATACAAATTCAGATATTAAAAACACTACAGTTCACGGAGGGTTTTCGGTGCGTAAAGATCACCCATCATTGGTCACCCATCCACGGACCCACCGCGGCAAGCGTAGCTTAACCAGATCGATCGAACCGTACGGTTGTTTTTGCATAGTTATCCACAAACCCCTCTAATTGAAATTGTTATTGTGATAACGTTGAATTGGGTGTAAATTGTTTACCAATTCCTTATTACTTTTTGTGGTCTAAATTAAATTGCAACATACGTAATGTTTGGGTAATCGAATCGAACTTCAGATAAGTTATCGCTAGATTCTGAAGCAAGTAACCTGTTTGTCATGCAATGCAACACTGCAGGCAGCGGTTATCAAATAATTGGTACCATTGTTTGGAATTCTGAATACATATTTGATCTCAAACTACGTGACAAACCTGGCGTGTGGTCGAGGTCGGAGGAATCTACTAGTTATAATTAATTTTCTATATGTATGAGATGCAATAATAACGGAAAATTTTGTGTGTTTTGTTTTAATAATAATATTTAAGGGGGCGTCAGGGTAGTCCACGAAATACAAATTTTATTTTTAAATTATGAAGCAACGGATTTCAAAAATGGAACATTGCATCCATGTGCATTGTGATCGGTTTGTGTTACGCAAATACCGGGGAGCGATGGTGACCCAGTGGTGATGGCTGCGACTTACGAGTTGTAAGGTAGTAGGTTCGAACCCAGACATACGTTTTACTTTGTGTAAATTATTTCATCAAAACGGTGAAGCTCTGCTCTCAAAACGGTCAAGGAAAACATCGTGAAGGGCATGTCCTAGAACAAAAAATTTGAGAACATGTCACATCTACCAACCCGCACTGAGCCCGCGTGGT
This sequence comes from Luperina testacea, assembly GCA_927399505.1. Taxonomy (NCBI): domain Eukaryota; kingdom Metazoa; phylum Arthropoda; class Insecta; order Lepidoptera; family Noctuidae; genus Luperina; species Luperina testacea. The sequence continues at coordinate 3,207,532 of OV656777.1, read as the reverse complement.
GGATTACGGCTCACTCCCTCACACTGAGAGGAGGCCTGTGTCCCAGCAGTGGGAACATTATAGGCTGATTCCTCCTCCTCCTCAAGTCGTACTCCTCATTACTGAGGGTCGTGATCCTCCCTTGAAAACATCTTTTCCCTGACGATGTTTCGCTATCTCTGTCTATCCTTGGCCAGGCGCATCATGAAATTTCGTTTCAAGACAAGAGCTTATCTGGTCGGACCATCGCAAAGGGCCGACCTCTTGGTCGTTTACCATCCACCTTGCCAACCATTAGTTGTTCAAGGTTGTTGCCATATTTTTTTTGCTATATGGCCGAAAAATTCCAAAACTCGACGGAGAAGGTCGTAGAGAGTCTGGTCTTTATTCTGAGCTCGCGTAGGATAGACTCGTTAGTATGGAATGCAGTCCATGGTCTCTGAAGTAACTTCCCCCAACACCACATCTCGCAAGGCGTCTAGCTCTGTCGGCCTTTCTCAAGGTCCAAGTGTCTGTTCCGTATCCGAAAATTGAAAAAAACCAGCGTGAGGCAAAGGCTGATTACGCTCCACAAATTACTCTGCTGCCGGTCGATTCTTTAAATACCTATCTCACCGTGAAAACTTCGGTAAAGTGAGTTTGTTTTTGCTAGGAATTGACACCATTGACAGCTTACTCCACGCTCACTTCACCTAAGTTTTCACGGTGAGATTTTTACAGAATAGCCCCGCGTGTTCTGTTTTCTATAGACAAGACTGTGCTTATTCTGGTGTGCGCACTGTCAAAGTATGTAATTGCATTTATAACACACTACGTCATTACAGTTTAGTTGTCATATAATCTAAAAACCTTCATTAATATTATGTGTTTCATATGACAGTGTTTCATTATTCTGTTGCCAAAGGTTGTTTGTGATCTATTCTTAATACTTTTGAAGTACCACTCAGCTGATATATTATGATACGACAATATTATTATTTTATGAGTAAAATATGACGTAAAATAAATGCACTTGTGCTGGAAATTGCAAGTATTAATTCTATCCTGTTATTGATCATTGCAGAAAAAAGGTAACTATACTTAATCCATAGGTACCAATATTATAAATGCAAAAGTGTGTCTGTCTGTTACCTCTTCACGCTTAAACCGCTGAATCGATTTAGATAAAATTTGGTATAGAATTAGTTTGAGTCCCGGGAAAGGACATAGGATAGTCTTTATCCCGATATTATCACGGGACCGACACTTATGCGGATGGAACTGCGGGGCGCCGCTAGTATTATAATCAAGTTGAAGAGTTTGTTTCTTTGAACGTGCTAGCCTCTGAATCTACCAGTCGGATTTGAAAACTTCATTTTGCACTGAGGAAGGCCCGTTGGACCTATTAAAACGTTAAAACGATGCAAATCATATGTTGCTTCTATTTTATTGTACTTATGCCATGGGCAAGGAACTGCCGCAATCAATATGGCCACCTACATAACATACATACATAATCAGCCTATAATGTTCCCACTGCTGGGAAACAGGCCTCCTCTCTGTGGGAGGGAGTGGGCCGTAATCCACCACGCGGGCCCAGTGCGGGTTGGTGGATGTCACATGTCTTCGTATTTTTGGTTCTAGGACATGCCGGTTTCTTTTCCTCATGATATTTTCCATCACCGTTTTGAGAGCAGTGGTGATGAAATAATTTACACAAAGTAAAGCGCCTAACTGGATTCGAACCTACAAACTACAACTCGTAAGTCGCGGCCGTGACCACTGGGCCACCACTGCTCTCACCACCTACGCTATGGCCACCTACTGGGCATAAACTGCATAAAAACAAAAATAACAAGTAAGAGTAGGTACCATCGATAAGTCAAAGTTAAAGTCAGAACATTTATTTCAAATAGGCACTTTTTAACGTCAAAAATTACAACAAAATAGAATTGATTCTAGTCGCCGATACGAAAAGAAAAAGAAGGCGAGGAACTTGCATCATAAAAATATGGGGTTTTAAGGATAACATAGAATAATATACTCTGTATTATGTACACCATATAAATTACAGACATAAATATAGGAACTTTACAAAGGGTGACACAATGGGCGGTCTTATCGCTAAGAGAAATCTTATAAAGACAACCTTTAGATGGATTAAAAAGGGGGAGAAGAGACAAATACTGTTGGCAGTGTGTGGTGTACGATTTACATAACACAATAAATTCATACATAAAGTATATAATACTAATCTAAATAAATATATATGAAACAGGAGCAAAGAAAATTTAATGATAATGTTTGAGGTGAGAGGAAGTGCTTTTATATCATAATTTTAAAAGTAGTATTTACATTTTGGTGTTATAATAGGATACATATTTTGGGTTCCTGAAGGAGTATGCGAAAATCCAAAATCTAAACGATGTGGTCGCGGGCGTTCAATAGGTAAAAAAGTTCCCTAAGCTACTGTTTCCAAGAAGAAAGATGGCTGCCACATTTACCGGCGAATGACGTCATTGAAACCTTATTTTTGAAAGTAAGTTGGTGTATTTTCCTAAAGTATCCGTCACGAGAAGCTTTAAATAGATTTTGTAAATACAGAACTTCTGCTAAGTTACATAGCGAAAATTCAATCAACAACAAATGATCCCAAATTCAATCAACTCAAAGTAACATACGTGTAATACAAAACTAACGAACAATTTCACTTGGCCGGTTTATATTTTAGCAATCTAAAGCGCTGTCGTCTAATGTTTTGTGGTGCTGGAACGCGTCTAACTCATGAAACGTAAACATTTGGGCCGCCATTTTGAATTAAGTTCACGCTGACGCTGTCAATGCTTCAAAATTCAGATGCAGAATACTTGGAATCTGACGACAGTAATTAGATGTCTAACATAATTATATCCCTACCTATATAAAAATCATTACGAAACGGTTTTTTTTATTTGACCCAAAGGTTGCGGACCCCTGAATGTGTGTTTACAAAATGTATAGCTTCTCGTGACGGATACTATAGACTGCATTTTTTGACACCGGAATGCAAACCCCGCTGCCATAATTTTGGTGACGAACACTACTCTTGTAGAAAACTTTAGCTTTAGTGTAAAGTTGTTTATTTTTTGCCTGCATTCTAAACTCCTAAGTTGACTAACAATCTTATCGAGCGCCTAGTTTTTTCATAGCAAGTCTGTAAGACCTCATTTTAAAAGTTTCTTCTTTTGCCAAGTCTTGTTCAAAAGACGCACTGAGGTTCTAATTAATGTCTGATCAGTTTACTCTTTACTTTACAACTTACTTTATCTGGCCTGGGTGAAAGGTTTTATTTTTCCAGGATTTAAAAGTTTTGTGGTGTTACAGTTACGTCTCTACTTTTTTTACATATACTGTTTGTTTTCCCTAATAAATAAAATAAAAATTTATTAAGTTTGATTTGATTCCGTTATTATCGGATATTAACAATCTAATTATTACAAAATACAGAGTGGCGATAAGGTTATCACAGAACACATAGTACAGAGGTTATTACAAGTTGTTATCAGTTATAATAAAATAATAAATTTTCCAAAAAAATAAAGAAAAAATTTTTTTTCAAGAAAAATAAATAGCGTAAAAATGGCAGGAAATCAACCACCCATGCTAATAAGGCACTAGACACGCGCAGGGCGATGGTATCAACAATTAAACACAAACTTTATGGTATTGTTACAAAATAACCAAATTAATTTTAATGTTGCTAAATCTAAAACGAAAAAAGATCCCACGGCTAGAATGTCAATAGATATTAATTATTTTAAATGTCTATGTTAAAAATACGTGATGTTTTAAATGTCTATGTTTAATTATTTTAAATTTCTATATTTAAAATACGTGATGTAGAATACCTACGTGGTTTCAATTAACGTGACAATCTAATCGCTACATTGTTTATGTTTATTGACTGTTACCTACTGTGTGGCAAACATTGTTTTCCTAATTTCTAGAATCCCTACCATTTCAGCGGGGTAATTGCGTAACATGCGTACCATTGCAATGCCATTCATTTTGACAATTCAACAACATTCATAGCGTTAATTACGTTGTCGAGCAGATTAATTTTCTAAATAGAGGAAACGCTGTATTAGGAATTTCTTTCCAAATCCTTCGATTTATGAAATTAAGTGCACATTACGCAAATCGAGCGCTGGTATAAGAAAACTATGTTAAATTCAAATTTTCATTTTTTTTTTTTTTCATTTGCAGTTGAAGTTCAGAAAACGTCACACAGAATACATCTCATTTGATACGATAGAAAAAAATCATGAAGATATCTCTAAAAACTTTCTTTTTACAATAAAAAAACATACTAAAATACCTACAATCATCCTGATTTTTTGTCAGATTATTCTACAAGCAACGTACTAAAGTACTAGTGTTTTAATTTTTAAGTCCAAACAATTTATTTTTTATAAATATGTAGATAATTGCTTCATATTATGCAATAACTTACCGGCGTTATGTCATCGCGCTTCTCTTTCTATTCTATGCAGTCCGACAGTGACCGCGCTTTAGGTCGCGTAGTCCTCTTAACATATTAGATCATAACGTGAAACTGAAAAAAGTTTTTATTAATTCTCTGTTTTTTTTTTTTTAAGTTAGAAAAGGCCATTGGTATTCTAGATTTGTTATTAATTTTGATTAATACACCGATAGCTATTATGTTTTTCCTGAAGCTTTTCTATATACTTAATGATGCCATAATTCACAGCGCTTTAAAAACAGTTTTACTGTAAATCTAATAAACTTTTTGCACAAAATGTTGCTATGTGCTATCTTATAAAAGTATCTTATGCAGTAGCATGAAGTTTGGACAAACATCTAAAGTAGAATTACTAACAAAGTCTTAAGCTTACAAAAGCTTGTACAATCTGCTAATATCGTAAGTCAAGATAAACTTGTTCATGTTGTCTATTTTAAGATATTAGTTTTAACGTTTAAGACACAGACAAATGAACCAATAACGTGTAGAAAAAACATAATTTTACAGAAAATGAAAGACTGAAATATTCAATACTGAAAGCATTAATTAGTAGAAGCCTTTGTCTATGGGCTTAACTTTTACTTTGAATATAACTACAGTACCCGGCGATAAATATTGCACATCGACCTTTTTACACAAAACCATTTTATACAAGGAATAAAAATAATTATCAAAAGAAGCAAATCATAATTGTTTTAACAGCTCCTAATAGATACTGGACTGTTTGTATTTCGTGCGACAGAGATAACGCTCTACGAAGCCGAAATTAGCCAATTGTCTCTTTCCAAAGGTCGATGTGCAATATTTATCGCCAGGTAACTGTAGTTTGTTTTTTTTTCGTTCCGTAAGCCGTTACGTCTCGGCTGCCATCTGTAGATCTTTGACAGTCATAACGGATAAGCAGAAGCTCAAAAGTCTTTCAAAGAGGGTATCATTATATATTCTGGGTTGTGGAAGTCACATAGGTAGTCGCTCCATGTAGAATACTGGTATTCAGCAGCGTCCAGTCCAGTCAAACTGGAAGCCAAACCCAACACAAATGAGAAATTATTTTATTGAATTGTAGGTTCAAAATAATAACAGCCGCACAGGTCGATCGATCAGGTTGCAGCTACGCTTGCCGCGGTTGGTCTGTGGATGGGTGACCATCTTTACAAACCGAGACCCCTCCGTGCCTCGGAAAGCACGTTAAGCCCTTTGTCTCAGCTGTCATTCGTGGATATTTGACAGTCGCTACGGGTAGTCAGAAGCCCGAAAGTCTTACCAAGGGGTATCGTATTACCCAGTAACTAGGCTGTGGAGGTCAGATAGGCAGTCGCTCCATGTAAAATACTGGTATTCAGCGGCATCTGGTTAGACTGGAAGCCAACCCCAACATAGTTGAGATTTTCCTGGGCCAGGCAGATGATGAATACTTATACTTTTTCGAGTTGTCTTATCTTTTTGTATACACGGGTTTCTGTGACAAATACGTTTGATTGTTTCTTTCTTTACGTAGCCGACAATATGGTCTAGCACTAGTTTAATGAAAATCGATTTCATACCAAAATAGCTTTTCATAAGTCTCCGATTACAGCCCTTCCCCAACGAGGGAAACCAATGAAAGGAAATGTGTGTATAACCATTTCCCGGTCTGTCAATATAAAGAAATGGAAGAGAAAAGATACCGTCCATAATGCAAGGTTTTTTGTGTTTGTTTTGGACGTAATATAGAAAGTTCTTTACCGCCGACTTTAAAAAAAGGAGGTTATGTATTCTGCGAGTTTATTTTTTTTTTACTCCGACATCTCCGTGATTGCATAATTATTATTAACTAGCTTCTGCCCGCGACTTCGTCCGCGTGAAATTCGTAATTTCCCCAAAAAATTTCGAAAATTATGTATAATTATGATCTTTTTCATTTATTTCTAGATAAATAAGTATTCGGGCCAATTTTTAGGTTTACAAAACAAATGAAGAAAGAATATGGGGAGGCCTTTGCCCAGCAGTGGAACAATAATAACGAAAAAGAAAAAATAACAAATAAATATTGATTTTTCATAATAAACTGGATCCCTGCTTTTCACCCCCAGAGAGATGGAATACGAAAAAATCGTTTGGGGGTGGTCATTATTTAACTGATAGATTATTTATAACAATTTTCGAGTTAATCATGCTACGCAGTAAAATCCTCCTTGTAAAATTAACTACCCCTTTTCCATACCCCGTTAGGGATACATTTTCCAAAAACCATGATACACGTTATGCTTTGCTTATGTCTTAAGTATAAATACTAAGTTTCGAATTAATCGGACAGCTCGTTAAAATTCTTCCATACAAATTTTGACACCCCCCAATCCCCCTCTAATGGGTAGTTTAAAAAAATGCCATACTTTATAATTTACTTAGATAAATATTCGTGTCAAGTTTCAAGTTTATTAACTCGAGGAATAAGATTTTTTATACAAACAAAGTCCCTCCATTTCACCGTCTTAGGGGTGGTATTTCGAAAACCCCTACATACAAACTTTACCTCTTTATAATATTAGTATAGATGATGGATGAGATATTACTAAAACATTTAATTCAAAAAAGCAGTTCGCTGAGCACAACGGTTTCGTACGTAGCCAGTAAGCCGACCGCCCGGCCCGGCTGAGCCGCGCGGTGCGGTATGGTACCTCGCAGAGCTGCCGGCCGCCTTGCGAACTATGATATCTCCTAAGATATTCATTGAAATCAAATGCTGTCAAGGGTAATTTTGTTCAAAATTAAATACTTGTGATGAATAACGTATTTATTTGGATAAAGATCAATATCATGTTTATAAAAACACCTTCGCAAGTAATGCATTATTTTAGAACAAATTTGATTACCCTAAAAAAGGTAATGGTTAATCAACCTTAACAGATAGATATATACTGTTGCGGACTTTTTTATAGGACTTTTATAGAGGAAAAATTGCGTCCTACATGATTTTTATGTAACTTTAAGCGTTTACGCAGCGTACGCAACGGAAGCTCTCAAAAGGAATATTTTTTCCCGTTTTTGCAACATTTTTCATTGACGCTCCGCTCCTTTTGGTCGTAGCGTGATGTTATATAGCCTATAGCCTTCTAAAAAGCCCGTTAAATGGACTATCCAACACAATTTTTTTAAGAATTTTTCAATTCGAACCAGTAGTTCCAGACCGCAAAATTATTTTTTTTTTTTTGTATATACTTTTCCGGGATAAAAAGTACCCAGTGTGGTGCCCAGGATATTAAAGAATAATTATACCAAGTTTCATCGTAATCTAACCGGTAGTTTTTGCGTGATGCCTGAACAAACAGACAGACAGACAGACAGACAGACAAAAATTTTTTTAATCACATTTTTGGGTTCGGTGTCGGTATAGTAACACCCCCTGCCATTTATTTTTTTGATATTTTCAATGTACAGAATTATCACTTCTACAGATTTATTATAAGTATAGATAAATTAAAGTCAATTTTCGTGTCTGGCTGTGTAACCGTGTTGTTCTTCTAAACTCAACAACGAATTTGGTTGCGATTTTCACCATAATTTAGATCATTTATTCCTACACTAGAAGCGCCCCGCGGTTTTACACGCATAAGTGTCGATCCCGTTCGTAAGACACGTGGCGCCATCTATTATCACAATAACGTGATTGTTGTTTTCCTCGGGAACAGCACTTTTTTTCGGGATGAAAGGTACTCTGTGTCCGTCTCTGTACACCTGACAACGATAATGCAAAATTTCAGCATGATCGGTTCAGTGGTTTAGGCGTGAAAAGGTAACAAAGAAACTTGCTTTCGCATTTGTAATATAAGTTAGGATTAATATTTAACATGGCTAACTCATAATCTATTCAAACTTATGTTTCAAATTATTATTATTTCAAGTTAAACAAATATCAACTTTATTTTAATGGTAGGTAATTAAGTTGATTTCAGAGTGACTAGCACTATTGAAAAGTTATAGAAATGTTTGAAGTTGTAGCGTAAACTGAACTTTATTGTGTAGGAATTAAAGTTATATTTCCATTAATTCATATTTGTTTACATTTTTGGCAAATAAATCGCGAATACAGATTACCTGGGGTAGGTTATACAACTAAAATAAAAACAATTAGTTTTGAAAAGAAAAAGTCGACCGTTTTCCAAAAAAAAAAACACCACTTTGAACATAACGTAGGGATTGTAATATTGGTATGGTGTTCGCAAGAATTTCTCATTAGCAGCCCGAAGTCGAGATTTTTGCCCAGTAAAAGGCAATATAGGCCTTATTACATGAAACTAACACATGACTTGTATATCCCTTTTTTTTTTAAACGTTGCCCCACACTAGGAATTTCTCCTGTATTGTGGGTGCGTTTACAAACATTTAAAACTCACATACACAAATAGCCAGACCCGGAACCATTACTTGTAGGTCAAACATATTGTATATTTGTTCCGTGCAGGAATCGAACCCGCGACCCGCAGCGCAGCAGTCAATCGCTTAGCCACTGCGCCAACCGTGCCGTGTCTATCCCTTCTGAAAACAGGCATGATGCGAACATGTCAAAAGAAAACTTGTCATTCATTTTCATTAGTTATATCCAATGATAGGTCCTATCTAATGATAGGACCTACGCCTGATTATTTTAATATCAAAATATTATTGTTGATAACGGGAAGTTTCGATTTTGTCCAAAGCAAGTACTTACCTATGTATTTGTTGCAGATAATGCAACATGCGTAATATTACTAATCGTAAATATCCTGTCTGTTGCTAAAAATAAGATAGGTAATCTCTCTCTCCACGGGGGTGTTAGATATTACCTAAACATAATTTATGACTTTATAATAAACGAGACTAGTGTCATTACGACGTTTTTTGGCATTTTTGTTATAGTTTGAGAGTAAAGACCTTAGCACACCTCCGTCGCGAAAATAACGATGGGAAACCGCTTTACGAATTCCGCTGAAAAACATTACTATATTATGTCGCAATGGGCAATGGAGAGGGCTATGCTTGGAGTTTCCCTGCGTGATTGAATCAGGAATAAGGAGATCCGCAGGAGAACTAAGGTAACCGACATAGCCCGAAGAATTGCCAAACTTAAGTGGCAGAGGGCAGGGCACGTTGCTCGCAGAACAGATGGCCGATGGGGCCGAAGGGTTCTGGAGTGACGACCGCGTACCGGAAGACGTAGCGTTGGAAGGCCTCCCACAAGGTGGTCCGACGTCCTTGTGAAGGCCGCAGGAACACGTTGGATCCTTGAAGCACAGAATTGGTCGAAGTGGAGGTGCTTGCGGGAGGCCTATGTCCAGCAGTGGACGTCTTTCGACTGAAATGATGATGATGAATGATATTACGCGCGACTCGAGTAGCGGAACATCAAAACTGAGTTGAATTGTAGCAATCGGAGCAAAAGTCCTCGCTTTCGACTTAAGGGTGATTTCCACCAAACGGATCGCATCGCATCAGATCGGAAAGGATACAAACGGATGCGGTGACAGCCGATCACGTCCGGCAGGATGTCCGTACGTACCGTACTGTCGCTTGCGAACGTATCCGTTTCTGCGCCTAGTCAAATAATTTCATTCCTACCGTGTTGACGTGTTCTAATTTTTGAAAATGGCTGATGTTAAGTTAGTATTGTTGGCTATTGCATTAGAAGAAGAAGAAAATAATCATAAAACACAGAAGAGGAAACAAACAATTTGGATTGATGATTTATGGCAAAAATCGGATACGACGACAGGCGAACGGAGCTGATCGCGCGTCGCGGAATACTGTTGGCTACGATCGCGTGTCGCGGAAGACGCCCGCGGTCAAGTTGCTGTGTGCGGCTTGGTAATATAGACTATAAATCCTGTGTACACGATTTAATATCGTTTAAACATTGTAAAATCCGTTCCGATCCGATGCGATGGAAATCATCGTTTAGTAAATAAAGTAAAGGTCTACTTCGTTCCTCTTAGATGAATTTTATTTCGAATCGCGACAAAATGTAATGTTTTTTAGCGGAATTCGTAAACAGACGGAGGGGTGCTAAGGCCCTAAAACTAACATTAATTTTCAAAAAAAAAAATCGCTTAATAAAGTCGTCGACTGCTAAAGATACGTGCAAACAAACGTGGCCGGCAGAAAAGCTAAAATCACATGGCAAACTTTTGAAATCAGTCAGTGTCTTCTACAATCTGAATTATTCGCTAAAGTATCCATTATGAATATCAACTTAGACTTTCAGCTAACAATATAATAATGTCTATACATAAAATACTCTTAGTCTTTAGAATAAGCTGGAGTTATCACCGTTTGGATCTCGTCAGCCATTCGTTTGGGATTCGCGGGTTTATCACAATTGTATCCTTGTTTATAGCTGCTGGATTACGGCAGGGCTGAAATGTGGAAACATAGAGGTTTACAGGTTGAAATGGAAACGCTTGTGGAAAAAAAATTTAAGTCGCAAGTAGTGTAGCATTATGCTGAGCGATGGCCGTTTTGCGTGGATGTGACGCATGTTTGCCCCCATTTTTTTGTGTTTGAGTTATTTTTATGCGTCATGTTTGCCGCAAATAAACGTATTTTCTTTCTTTTTTCTTTTCTAAGTAAATTATAGAATAGAATATAATTAATTATTCGATATAAAAAGTACACAGATACTAATTGGCGATACTTATTTTAAGCGACCAAATAGCCTGCCACAAAATAAATGATTAATGACCCCCATGCTATTAAAAACCTGTTTTACGGGGTCATCCATCCGTTCATATATGGATATTATCATCTTTCTCCTGTTATAATAAAGATATTATAACAGTATAAATTTAGTAATGTGCACTTTTGTAAAAATAAACTAGAGTACAATTAATTTATTTTGAATATAAGAAACGGGGGAAGAAAATATAACCTCAGAGTTTACAAATCTCGAGTACCTACTAGGCAACCGTGCACAATCTTCGACTGCATCTCCACTTACTGCAGATGAAAAGTGGTTGCGTCTGCAAGCCATGGTCCAGAGCGAGACAGAACTTCATAGTTCTCATTGTTTTCAAGGACGTTAATAGTTGAGAAAATAAAAATAACCGCCATTTATAATTGCAGCAGTGTTTTCTGTGAGTGCAGTAGGATAGTAAGGTTTTGCATATATCGTCATTAGCTAGACCAGTAATTTTACAGACATTGTTATAAGAGGTTAGACAATACGAATGTCACGAAAAAAAAAATGTTTCCTTACGTTTAAAGTATCGATATTGTTAGCTAGGTCATTAATGAAACTTCTTAACAAGATCTAAATATCTACTGAAATACTAACCAATATTTTGTCCCAATAATATTTTGTGGCAGAAAGATTGTATTTTTGTCCCAGAACCCACGCGTTTGATTTTATTACCTACTAACCAAAGAATATCAAATTAATGCCCCGATATTAATAAGAACAGACTTTAGTATCGTTAACTGAGTACGATGATGGGTTTCCTTAGAGCAAGCAAGTCTTGGCCACCGAGGTCAATAAAGACCTAGTTTTTTACCTAGTGTTATAATGCTTTTGATATTATACATAATATATCTGCCAGTCTATTTTGTAAAAGTGGTCCGTGGCTAATTATTAACAGCCGCACATGTCAGTCGATCAGGTTAAGCTACGCTTGCCGCGGTTAGTCTGGGGATGAGTGACCATCTTTACATACCGAGATCCCTCCGCGACTCGGAAAGCACGTAAAGCCGTTGGTCCCGGCTGTCATCCGTGGATCTTTGACAGTCGTTACGGGACATCAGAAGCCCGAAAGTCTGACAACCAGTCTTACCAGATTGATGACTGGTTGTTAGGCTATGCAGATGATGAGTTGATATTTTTCTTAGTCCCCCTAAACTTCTTCCAATTATTTCAATTACAACCTGTGGATTTACAAATTGGTTGCAGAAGTTAACGTATGACGAAACTCATAAATTAGTTGCAGAAGTTAACGTATGACGAATCTTATAAATTGGTTGCAGAAGTTAACGTATGACGAAACCGAGAATCTTATTACAATTGTCTCTTAAAGGAATTGTCTTTTAAAGCTCTGTTCCTCATCATTGTTATTATGATAATTCTGTTGCTAGGTTTTAGGATAATATATTTTAAAGTCGGTACGAGCAAAGCTCTACGAACAGCTTTTAAAGCCTAAAAAATAAATGAATGTCTATCTATATCCAGCACAGAATTTCCGATGGTGCTTCTAGTGCCAACGTAAAATCATATTGCTTTTAAATGGAATATTCTGACGGCTAGGTTATAGGTACCGCAAAAGCGGTGAGCCTGTACGAAAGTAAATAACTCTACAAAAATGCATGCAAACTAAAAACGGTACGAACTTTATTTGATTAAAAACTAAAAACGGTACGAAGGTTATTTGATTAAAAACTAAAAACGGTACGAAGGTTATTTGATTAAAAACGGACGTGAAAAATCTCTTTTAACTTGCATTCATTTTTGAGTCAAGCATTGCCTTGGTTAAAAAACTTTTCAGATGGGGCCAAAAATATTTTTTTTTTATGAAGAAATTTTTAACTGATTTCTGCTAGCCAGTTATTGAGAAATATAATAGCGTTCTGGCTATCTACCACTTTTTCCTAAGTGTCTATTTATTTATTTATTTCGTTAGGGAAAACATACAATTGTACATTATATATTACATCTATGATTACATTAGAAGTGGGTAAATGTACAATCCACAACGTTTCCACAGATTACCAAGGTTAGTGATACAGTGAAGACACAATATTCAAGTTATAGAGACATAAAGAAGAGGACAGTAAGAAAATAAAGAGGCTTATTATATACTTATTTTAAACTAAAACAAATAGTACTAAATACAATAACTATGAAAACAAACAAACAAAAAAAAAATACACTAAACATCACGCAAATGTAGACTATTCACCAAATATTTCTTAAATTTTTGGCGATCTAAAGCGAATATATCCAAATCAACAAAATGTTCATTGTAAATTTTAGCTGTCCGAAAGTATGTACCGTAGTTCAAAACGTTAAAAATCTAGATACAATCTCATCTCAGCGACAATCAATATCCAATACTGGGAATTAGATGTATTTTTGACAGATTAAGAAGGAAGGAAAGTACATTTATTTGTGGTAAACATGACGCAGAGAAAATCACAAACACAAAAAATAACAAATTGCGGGAAAATATGCGTCACGTCCACGCAAAATGGCCATCGCTTAGCATAATGCTACGAGCTTATGCGAGACAGCCGGCGTTGACATGAAACTATAATAAAATTAGATTGCGAATTGCCTCTGAAGCTGCAACTGCAAAGTATAAATAACGTGTGTTAAATTAACACCAGTCTTAAAACTGAACACAGTAAGTGCAGCTGTAAATCAGTAAAATTGATATCTATCCTTAGAACGTTTCCCAATCCGAAAATTTACTGTAGAATAATAATAGTTTAAATTGCGGGTATACCTACTTACCGCACAAAACAACTCGTCAAAAAATTTTATTTAAAGAATAAATATGACAGTTTGACATATTTTCTATACAAAACCTGCCAAATCGATATATTTATCCTTCAAATAAGAGTTATCTGACAGATAATTCTTATTCTTGGAATAAATTTGACAGATTCAGTATGGAAGAACTGTCAAAAATTCAAAATTATTCCTCGGATAAAATTATCTGGCGTTGGAAAAATTAGCCCTTAGTCCGTTTTTCTTTTATTTTTTTTTTCTATTTGTATATTGGCACCTTCTTATAAATAGATTAATGTTATTTATTAACATTTAATTGCGCTTATGTGTGTCGTGCTATGTCTTTGTCTGCTGTGAATAAATGTTTTATCTAACTTATCTATAAAATTTTAAAATTAGTCCTTACAATCTAGGGTTTGAAAATTACATTCCCGTTAGATTTAAACTCCAGTATAACACCAAACTCAAATGCTCGTTAAAGTAATGCCCTGTTATCTGCAACTTATCTCTTCCAAAAATCTTCAATATTCGCTTCAGTTATCGCCCTTTTAACAGCGTCTTAGACTTCCTTCCGTTCGTGAAACAACGTATTTGGGCATTTATATGAGGTTTTTTGATTATTTTGGGCATTTTCTGCTCTCTCATATATGCATTTCTACATCGTATTTCCCTGCGGAATGTGGCTGCCAACAGGTATTAGGTAATTTGGTAGGGGTATAATATTAGACTTTTTTTTTCACAATTGTTTGCTGATACACACAAAACAGACTGCTGTGGGCCCACTCCCTCTCACAGAGAAGAGGCCTGTGTTACAGCAGTGGAATATCATAGACTCATTATGCATTATGCAATAATTAGTTAACTAAGTAAGGTTTATAAATAAACCCCAAAGTCAGTAATTAGGTTAAACTAATTCTCCCAAAAACTCTTGCACTTAAGCCCATTTGTCTTAGACCCAGGGGACTCATCTCACTGGCTCTAGGTAGGTACCTACACATTAAGGCCAGGACTCTCGGAAATCTCGGAATCGACCTATTTTTGATTCAACATTAAACAATCAAATATTCTTTGTTTTAATCTGAAAAAAATATATGGCATAGTTTAACTAACATTCTTGATTATTCTATGGTTCAAAACACGATATTTACAACTTCACTCGATCATAAAAAATCGCAAACAAATCGAAAACAGCGAAGTTTTTAATGGTTTTTCAAGTCGTATTTGAAGTAGACTTAACTTTTACTCGCAAAAAATATATCAAAAAATAGGCAATGATGTATAGTAGAACATTCTACGGTTAATTTTTTTCAAAACTGATTTTTATTGTCTTAACAAAATATAATCTAAAAAGGTGGCCTGCGCGCTTCACTTCAGTAGCCCGCCGGGCGTTACCGAGGTAGGACCTGTGTCGCTTTTGCTGGCTCGCCGCGTTCCCGCTAATCGATCGAAATATACGTTATATTATTGTTAATTTCCGTGTTTGTGTATAAATTTCAAAAATCAGTCTGTAAATATTGTTTGGGTTCTAGTATTAATAATTAAACTAAATATTAGTTTGTTATAATATAGTTGTAATAGTGATAATTAAGATTAAATTATGGGGAATAAAAACAGAAGAAAGAAAAAAAAATGTTCAGCATTGAACTGCAAAGCTTAAAAAAAAATAAGGTAAGTTTGATTATTATTTTTCTACGTATTTATAACTACCCACAAAGACGACGCGACAGAATAATATTGTAGTTGTATAGGTTCTCTTGCTTTCGTCACAGTACTAGCAGTAGCAGGTCGGTACCATAAATTTACAATTATCGTAATATCTGTAATAGATTTTCAACTTTACTACAACGGAATAAGGTTTATATTCAATTGCAAAATTTGAGTTTTTTTGAGTTTGTGTTTCTAGTTTTGTGATTGTATAGGTAAAATATTATATTTTTTTGAAATGAAAACTTCTTTAGCATTATTGTGATTTGAAAATTTTATGAAACGAAAAAGCTACAGTAGAAAAAGCTACAGTAAAAAGAGACTATAAGATTTAACGTGGGAGAAAATGAGATAGGAAGCATTATGGCCAGGACTCTCGGAAATCTCGGAATCGACCTATTTTTGATTCAACATTAAACAATCAAATATTCTTTGTTTTAATCTGAATAAAATATATGGCATAGTTTAACTAACATTCTTGATTATTCTATGGTTCAAAACACGATATTTACAACTTCACTCGATCATAAAAAATCGCAAACAAATCGAAAACAGCGAAGTTTTTAATCATTTTTCAAGTCGTATTTGAAGTAGACTTAACTTTTACTCGCAAAAAATATATGAAAAAATAGGCAATGATGTATAGTAGAACATTCTACGGTTAATTTTTCTCAAAACTGATTTTTATTTTCTTAACAAGATATAATCTAAAAAGGCGGCCTGCGCGCTTCACTTCAGTAGCCCGCCGGGCGTTACCGAGGTAGGACCTGTGTCGCTTTTGCTGGCTCGCCGCGTTCCCGCTAATCGATCGAAATATACGTTATAATATTGTTAGTTAATTTCCGTGTTTGTGTATTAGTTTCAAAAATCTGTCTGTAAATATTGTTTAGGTTCTAGTATTAATAATTAAACTAAATATTAGTTTGTTATAATATAGTTGTAATATATAGTGATAATTAAGATTAAATTATGGGGAATAAAAACAGAAGAAAGAAAAAAAAACGTTCAGCATTGAACTGCAAAGCTTAAAAAAAAATAAGGTAAGTTTGATTATTATTTTTCTACGTATTTATAACTACCCACTTATAAGACGACGCGACAGAATAATATTGTAGTTGTATAGGTTCTCTTGCTTTCGTCACAGTACTAGCAGTAGCAGGTCGGTACTATAAATTTACAATTATCGTAATATCTGTAATAGATTTTCAACTTTACTACAAAGGAATAAGGTTTATATTCAATTGCAAAATTTGAGTTTTTTGAGTTTGTGTTTCTAGTTTTGTGATTGTATAGGTAAAATATTATATTTTTTTGAAGTGAAAACTTCTTTAGCATTATTGTGATTTGAAAATTTTATGAAACGAATAAGCTACAGTAGAAAAAGCTACAGTAAAAAGAGACATAAGATTTAACGTGGGAGAAAATGAGATAGGAAGCATTATACAGTGTTTTTGTTTTTTATTATTACAAATGACATCACATTTAATCCTATGCTACTAATTTGTGATGATGATGGTGATGGTATTGGCGATGGCGATGGCGATGGTGATGGCGATGGTGATGGCGATGGCGATGATGATGGCGATGGTGATGGCGATGGTGATGGTGATGGCGATGGCGATGGTGATGGCGATGGCGATGGTGGTGGCGATAGCGATGGTGATGGCGATGATGATGATGGTGATGGCGATGGCGATGATGATGATGGTGATGGTGATGGCGATGGTTATGGCGATGGTGATGGCGATGGTGATGGCGATGGCGATGATGATGATGGTGATAGTGATGGCGATGGCGATGGCGATGGCGAGGGCGATGGCGATGGTGATGGCGATGGCGATGGTGATGGTGATGGATGGATGGATGGATGGATGGATGGATGTTCTTTAGCATCGTTATGATTTGAAAGTTTAAGAAACGAAAAAGCGACAGTAAAAAGAGACCATGTAAATTCATAAGATTTAACGTGGGAGAAAATGAGATAGGAAGCATTATACAGTGTTTTTGAAGGTTTCACTTCTACCACGTGTGAATTGCACACTTGCTGTTTTTTTATTTAAAAATATGAAATTCGTTGTGAATGAAATAGGAAGAGTTCAATAAAAATACGTATTGTGGTGTTTTTGATTAATAGATTTAATTAAAAAAACTTATTGACGAATTCAAGCAACCAAAAAAACTGTTTTACAAAAAAAACAACCGACTCAAAAAAAAAACACTACAACGTGAAGAATATAAATTTTCATTTTTTGACACCGACTTTCGAAACTAAAGTTATTTTTCACTTTGTAGTGTTTTTTTTTTTGGAAGTCAGTTTTTTTTTGTAAAAAAGTTTTTATTTTTCACTTTTTAGTTGTACTTACCTACCCCAAACAAATTCATATATCACTACTTGCTATGTGAATATCAGTAACAAAGCTATTGAACATCTGCTTTACCCTTTGAAGGGTACAGGCGTGATGTTATGTTGTGTGATTGCGATTACATATGCTATAGCAGCAATCGCGGTTGATTTGCTGGCATTTATTGAAGAGTTCCGTTGTTTGTCTCTGAAAGTCATCATCAGATCTTTACAAAAATAAAAAAAACAGCATGTGTGCAATTCACACGTGGTAGAAATGAAACCTTCAAAAACACTGTATAATGCTGCCTATCTCATTTTCTCCCACGTTAAATCTTATGAATTTACATGTCTCTTTTTACTGTCGCTTTTTCGTTTCATAAACTTTCAAATCACAACGATGCGAAAGAACATCCATCCATCCATCCATCCATCCATCCATCATTCCATCCATCCTTCACCATCACCATCGCCATCGCCATCGCCATCACCATCGCCATCGCCATCACCATCACCATCGCCATCATCAACATCGCCATCACCATCACCATCGCATCACCATCATCATCATCGCCATCACCATCGCCACCACAATCCCCATCGCCATCGCCATCACCATCGCCATCACCATCGCCATCACCATCACCATCGCATCACCATCATCATCATCGCCATCACCACCACCATCGCCATCACCATCACCATCGCCGTCACCATCACCATCATCGCCATCACCATCACCATCACCATCGCCATCGCCATCACCATCATCCTCATCATCATCATCACCACAAATTAGTAGCATAGGATTAAATGTGATGTCATTTGTAATAATAAAAAACAAAAACACTGTATAATGCTTCCTATCTCATTTTCTCCCACGTTAAATCTCATGTCTCGTTTTACTGTTGCTTTTTCGTTTCATAAGATTTTCAAATCACAACACAACGATGCTAAAGAAGTTTTCAGTTTTCACTTCAAAAAAAAAATTGCAAATCTGTCTATTTACGATGGAGTTATGCCCTAACATACATAAAAAAAAATAGAAATATCCGAATTGAGAACCTCCGCCTTTTTTGAAGTCGGTTAAAAATATAATATTTACAATCACAAAACTAGAAAGAAACTAAAGTAGGATGATGAAATTAAAATACTGTAGACGAGCAGCCCTATATTTCAAGAATAGGGCCGATTCACAATACTATTACTTATAAAAATAACCGTGACAGGGGTCAGCGAGTTCATTCGAACTGCGCTTTCGCGGCATTTGCCACGCGAGGACGGAGGTAACGCTAAATGCCTACTACGCTCGAAGATCCTGGCCTTATACAGTGTTTTTGTTTTTTATTATTACAAATGACATCACATTTAATCCTATGCTACTAATTTGTGATGATGATGGCGATGGCGATGGTGATGGTGATGGTGATGGCGATGGTGATGGCGATGATGATGATGGCGATGGTGATGTCGATGGCGATGGCGATGGTGATGGCGATGGTGGTGGCGATGGTGATGGTGATAGCGATGGTGATGGCGATGATGGTGATGGCGATGGCGATGGTTATGCGATGGTGATTGCGATGGTGATGGCGATGATGATGGTGATGGCGATGGAGATGGCGATGGTCGATGGCGATGGTGATGGCGATGGTGATGGCGATGGCGATGGCGATGGTGATGGTGATGGCGATGGCGATGGTGATGGCGAAGGTGATGGCAATGGCGATGATGATGATGATGATGGTGATGATGATGGTGATGTGATGGCGATAGAGATGGTGATGGCGATGGCGATGGTGAAGGTGATGGATGGATGGATGGATGGATGGATGGATGGATGGATGGATGGATGGATGTTCTTTAGCATCGTTGTGATTTGAAAGTTTATGAAACGAAAAAGCGACAGTAAAAAGAGACATGTAAATTCATAAGATTTAACGTGGGAGAAAATGAGATAGGAAGCATTATACAGTGTTTTTGAAGGTTTCACTTCTACCACGTGTGAATTGCACACATGCTGTTTTTTTATTTAAAAATATAAAATTCGTTGTGAATGAAATAGGAAGAGTTCAATAAAAATACGTATTGTGGTGTTTTTGATTAGTAGATTTAATTAAAAAAACTTATTGACGAATTCAAGCAACCAAAAAAAGTGTTTTACAAAAAAAACAACCGACTCAAAAAAAAAAACACTACAACGTGAAGAATATATTTTCATTTTTTGACACCGACTTTCGAAACTAAAGTTATTTTTCACTTTGTAGTGTTTTTTTTTTGTAAGTCGGTTTTTTTTTTTGTAAAAAAGTTTTTATTTTTCACTTTTTAGTTGTACTACTTACCTACCCCAAACAAATTCATATATCACTATGTGAATATCAGTAACAAAGCTATTGAACAGCTATTGCCCTACCCTTTGAAGGGTACAGGCGTGATGTTATGTTGTGTGATTGCGATTACATATGCTATAGCAGCAATCGCGGTTGATTTGCTGGCATTTATTGAAGAGTTCCGTTGTTTGTCTCCGGAAGTCATCATCAGATCTTTACAAAAATAAAAAAACAGCATGTGTGCAATTCACACGTGGTAGAAGGGAAACCTTCAAAAACACTGTATAATGCTTCCTATCTCATTTTCTCCCACGTTAAATCTTATGAATTTACATGTCTCTTTTTACTGTCGCTTTTTCGTTTCATAAACTTTCAAATCACAACGATGCTAAAGAACATCCATCCATCCATCCATCCATCCTTTACCATCACCATCACTATCACCATCACTATCACCATCACCATCACCATCGCTATCGCCATCACCATCGCCATCGCCATCGCCATCACTATCACCATCGCCATCACCATCATCAACATCGCCATCACCATCGCATCGCCATCACCATCGCATCACCATCATCATCACCATCGCCATCACCATCACCATCGCCATCACCATCGCCATAACCATCACCATCGCATCACCATCATCATCATCGCCATCATCGCCATCGCCATCACCATCGCCACCACCATCGCCATCACCATCACCATCGCCATCGCCATCATCATCATCGCCATCACCATCGCCATCACCATCACCATCACCATCATCCTCATCATCATCATCACCACAAATTAGTAGCATAGGATTAAATGTGATGTCATTTGTAATAATAAAAAACAAAAACACTGTATAATGCTTCCTAACTCATTTTCTCCCACGTTAAATCTCATGTCTCTTTTTACTGTTGCTTTTTCGTTTCATAAAATTTTCAAATCACAAAGATGCTAAAGAAGTTTTCACTTTAAAAAAAAAATTGCAAATCTGTCTATTTACGATGGAGTTATGCCCTAACATACATAAAAAAAATAGAAATATCCGAATTGAGAACCTCCGCCTTTTTTGAAGTCGGTTAAAAATATAATATTTACAATCACACAACTAGAAAGAAACTAAAGTAGGATGATGAAATTTAAATACTGTAGACGAGCAGACCTATATTTCAAGAATAGGGCCGATTCACAATACTATTACTTATAAAATTAACCGTGACAGGGGTCAGCGAGTTCATTCGAACTGCGCTTTCGCGGCATGTGCCACGCGAGGACGGAGGTAACGCTAAATGCCTACTACGCTCGAAGATCCTGGCCTTAAATGCTACTTGAATCAGCGGAAAAATGCGTAACACACTTACAGTACAATGCGTGCCACGAAAGATGAGACTTGACACACTAAGTGGTTTGACTTGCTCAGAACACGATTTTAGGTATCTTTAGCGGTATGTGGTCTGAGTACGGGACGAGACCGGACGTCATAGGGGCAGCGGAAAGAGCGGGGGAGGCGGGGTCAAGTCTCATCTTTCGTGGCACGCATTGTAGCAATGGCTTTCATGCTGACAGTTCAGCAACATTCATTGGGTTGTTTACGTTGTCGAGCAAGATTTTTTTTTGAGCATAATGATTAATGATGCAACGGATTGTATAGCAACGTCCTTTCAAAACGATTCACATTGAGATTGATAGTGTGTAAAGGCTCTTTCAAACAGGCGCGACACGCGATCAAATCGCGCGCGACACAAAGGCACCGCAAGTCGCGCAACGAGCGGTGCCTGTGTCGCGCGCGATTCGCGTCGCGCATGTTTGCAGGAGCCATTACGCAATTGGGGTCATCATGGGAGCGTTGAATTTAAAGTTGTAATATTTTGATAAATTGGTTGATAATTATGTATTTTATATTGTAAAGTGAGAGGATACCTGACCAGACAAGTACGGTTAAAAGAACAAAATTATTAATGGCGCTTTTATTGCTAAAATACCCTGTTTTTAAGACAGCCATTGGATGACAAGAATCATCTTACTCTGAGAAAGAAAAGAGAAGAATCAGCTTACTCTGTGTATTAAGTAAGTACGTGAGGGGCCCGTGGATAAATAATAACAGGCGCACAGGTCGATCGATCAGGTGAAGCTACCCTTGCCGCGGTTGGTCTTTGGATGGGTGACCATCGTTACATACCGTGACCCCTTCGTGCCTCGGAAAGCACTTGAAAGCCGTTGGTCCCGGCTGTAATTCGTGGATCTGTGACTGTCGTTACGGGTAGTCAGAAGCCGGAAAGTCTGACAACCAGTCTTACCAAGGTGTATCGTATTACCCAGTAACTGGGACGTGGAGGTTAGATAGGCAGTCGCTTCATATAAAATACTGGTATTCAGCTGCATCCGGTTAGACTAGAAGCCGACCCCAACATAGTTGGGAAAAGGCTAGGCAGATGATGAGGTTCGTACAAACACTTTTACCTGTCAATAATATTTGTTAGCGTTTCCTATCTGACTACTCTGAGAAGAAAGGCCGAAACAAACTCAGAGGTCACAGTCTTCTTTAAAATCCAGACATAATCTTGGTCAGATCATGTGAAGACCATTTAGATTGGCGTCTGAAGTAGCCTTTTGAGGAAAGAACCACACAGAGTGAGTGGATCTGTAAAGTCGGTGCACGCATTTGACAGCAATCGTGTAGCTTAACTCAGAACTTAAGAAGCTCAACGATTCAACAAAGAATATCAAAGCAAGGTTATTTGGTTTTGCAAGCTGTTGAAAGTTCCTTTGAGCGGTTCATTAATTTTGTAAAATAATGATTCGCCACAGACATCACACTAATATTTGTGTGTGTGAGTGTGTTTATATACGTTTGTTACTTCTTCACGCTCAAACGGCTGGACCAATTTTGATAAAATTTGGTATGGTCGAGGTAGCTGACACCCTGGATTAACATATTGGCTACTTTTTATCCCGATATTCCCACGGGATCAAAACTTATGCGGATGAAACCGCGGGGCGCAGCTAGTTGTAAAAAAAAACGAAAATTGAATGCTTATTAAAAATAACATTCACTTTATTTGTGTTTTAATACACCCATATTCGCTAAATCGATACTCGAATCTTTCACTTGCGTCGAATAACCCATAACCTTAGACTTCAGTTAGATTAAACCAATTTTATTGCATTGGCCTACTATAATTATTTTAACTGTTTAAATAACGATAACTAATCCTAGTTATTTACACACTAACTCTATAATAGAAATAAAAATATTTACAAGTATCAAAAAGGGTTACAGGGCGTCGAAAAATTCGTCCACATCGCTGTCAACAGGAAAAGTGCCCAGAAGGCTGGCAGCATTGCCACGTTGGATAGCAATGCTGATTCTTTGGCCAAAAAATAGGCCCGCCCTCTGGTCACGTGAAGAGTCGACCAATCGTTTGGCGATTTCCCGAAATACTAGGTGGGCACTCGGGCCCCATGGCCCTAGAGTTTCAACCCCAAACGGTTCAAATACATAATCGCCAATTAAATTATTGTATTTGCGCCGTTTGAGGTTTTCAGCACCTGCAGCAGCCGCCCCAGCGCAGCACACTGTGCTAGGAAGATGGGAAGGTGCAAGGGTGTCGACGCAAGTTGCGTCCCACACCAAAGGCCTACCCAACTTCCATGGCATTATGGTCATACCATCTGGTCTCTTGCCATCGACGCGTGCCAAGCCAGTGGGTTCCAATACAGCTGGCACCCCGGCGGTGGCAAGAGCACGACGGATGAGATCATTAATGCTAGCGTGCCGCGCTATCCGACCTGCACTCTTACTACAAGAAAGGCCATGGTGTCCGAGGCAGTCGACTGCTTCACCACATTGACAGCGATGTGGAGCAGCACAAGGAGCGCCCAAACGCAAACATGTAGCGAAAAATTATTATTATTAAAAATTGATTTTTCACTAAACCGTCAATAGTAAAAAAACATTATTAAAGTAATTCATGATCAAAAGACACCCCGTATA
Source organism: Luperina testacea (assembly GCA_927399505.1). NCBI lineage: Eukaryota > Metazoa > Arthropoda > Insecta > Lepidoptera > Noctuidae > Luperina > Luperina testacea. The sequence continues at coordinate 3,183,235 of OV656777.1, read as the reverse complement.
TGGCTTACGACTGACAGGTTAATTTCCTGCAAAGAGCTTACACACGTTATCGGCATATCAGAAGGTTTTTTATATGTTTTACGAGTAATCACTTTTTCTGGCATAAATGAAAAAAAAAAAGAAAATACTACCTACAAAAATAATTAGAAAGACGTGACGTCAAAAATGTAAGACGTATTATATTTTGCTAGCGAATTTGTCCGCTTGGATTTTCGATTTTCCTACACAAACTTCAACACCCTTTTGTACAGACGCCAGCACATCAAGCTACTACTATCTGTCAAATTTCTTTAATAGATTTTCAACTTTATCGCTAATGTATAAGGTTCAAAGTTGATTGGGAAAATTTGACAGTTTCGGGTAACTTGATGTGCTGGTGTCTGTACTTCCCTAATAGTAGACTTTGTCCAAAAATTTTTGTTTATCTCCTTTTTCTGAGTTCTAGCTCTCTCTTTGCATTTCAATCTTTATTTTTTTCACATCGATGACATGCCACATAGTTTGTCCGACCAGGGTGCTTACTCTTCAATTTAATTCTGATAGATCGACATTGGAATTGTGACGTTTCGTACTCTTGAGTTCGATGCTAGCGCCAAATGATTTTTAGGTTGGGTGTCCAGTTTGGAGAACTAAGTGGAATTGGAATCGGGCTTGGCGTGGGGTGATTGTTGACAATATTGTTTACAAGAGTACCGAATCACGTGACTGTAAAATTAACATTGGAATCATATTGGTATCTCATTGGAATTAAAATTAGTTTGGAGAGTAAGCCCCCAGTATGTATAAACTCGACAGATCTCGTCGTGTAACTCGTTTGCATTTCACTAAAATCGATTCAGTGCTTTATCCGAGAAAACTTATAAGACAGATCGTATAACTTTATCATCTGTCAAGGTTTTTACCAACTATGTTGGGGTCGGCTACCAGTCTCACCGGATGCAGCTGAGTACCAGTATAACTTTCACATGTCAATACTAATATTATAAAGTGTTGTAAGTAAGTTTGTACATAGGGGTAACCTTCAGAACTAATGATCAGTGTCACAGAATATATTTTATATTAAAATAAGATTTTCGTTCTTCTAACAATCTTCTCCTACTCTGTCCTTCTCATACTTCTGACTTTGTTCATTCTTCCTTTCATATTCAGTCCATTCTTCTTTGGAATGCACTTCCTCTTGGTCGGTATGCATTTAAGCGGAAATTGCAGAGTTATTTTCAAAACAAATAGCGTAGAGTCATCTCATCACCTCTCTCCTTTGAATTTGTGTATTATATATATATATATTATAAGTATATATTATAGTAAATAGTATGTAAATGTATATAACCTATTTAGGTATTTGTGTACCTAGTTTTAATAGATTTTTTTTATCATTGTTCCTCTCACACAAAGCACCTGCCATCCAATCTCTTCACCACCCTTGGTTGACTGGTAGAGAATGCCTAAGGCATTAAGTCCGCCTTTGTACCTTTTTGTGCGAAAAGTTTAAATAAATAAATAAGAAATTTTACGCAGACGAAGTCGCTGGTAATTGATTATATTTGTAAAAACGTCTGGGCAATTTGTCATCATTTATAAACGAAATCTGATATCTACTTAATTGAATTATCATAGAGATAGGAATTTTTTTGAGTGAAGGCAATATGTTTATTTTATGACAGCAAGTCCACAAGACTAATCCCAGTAATATGAACTCTCAAATCTTGGCGCTGTATTTCATTTTTTTTTTCAATTTATTTACCATTAAAAAGTTAATTACATTTGTTTCAGCAGAATAGCGTTTTTAAACCACTAAGGTTTGTACGAGTACTTAATGCTACATCGTAGTAAAAACAAAATCAAGTTAAACAATAAATACAACATAATACCCTATTTCGAAATTTAGTAACTTCATCTCAGGTGATATGCTAGTGACTACGTAAGCTGCATTTCACAGTGAGCATTCAATGTGTTGTAGGTAGTAGGACTAAAGTTTTAACTTACAGTACCCGGCGATAAATATTGCACATCGACCTTTGGAAAGAGACAATCGGCTAATTTCAGCTTCGTAGAGCGTTATCTCTGTCGCACGAAATACAAACAGTCCGGTATCTATTCGGAGCTGTTAAAACAATTATGATTTGCTTCTTTTGATAATTATTTTTATTCTTTGTATAAAATCGATAGGATCGAATAGGTCGATGTGCAATATTTATCGCCGGGTACTGTAATATTTCTTGCCTACCTTCCGATTTGCGCAGTGACATTACGATGTCACTGCGCAAATCGGAAGGTAGGCTATTAATTAACCGAGGAATTAAGTAAGAAGATATCCGCTCGCCGTAGGTGTTATTTGCACGAACCGTGCATAGCTTGTTACGCGCGATTATTTTGATCTGATTTTATTTTAAGATGTCTAAAATTAAAACGTGTCTCTGTGAATCCGGGGATTCGGATCAAAAGGCGTGTACTGTGATAATTACCATCGTGAAAAACCTAGACTTAACAGTATAAGATCCCCAAGACATATTGAGCTACTGTATTGAGCATTATAAAGCAGTGGTAGCTGATTGATAATGGCTGCGACTTACGAGTTGTAGGTCGCAGGTTCGAACCCAGATAGGCACTTTACTTTGTGTAAATTATTTCATCACCACTGCTCCCAAAACGGCGAAGGAAAACATCGAAAACCAGGTCCTTTTTTTTTTGTTTACGGGGGATACCTTCAAAAGGCACCCGACCTCCGGGGAGGGAGGTCGGGGAGTGTGGGATTTTACCTCACTCTAAAACCATCCCGGTGATCACCATCAGCACGTAGGGGTGGTCCCGTTTGCTCTTAAAATACCAATCTGGATCCCCCCGTGCAACGCCTGTAAGGCACATCCCTGGGGAGACTGCTAAAGGGGCCTCCCCTGAGCCTCACTATGCACGGCAGCACGTGACCACTGTGCCACCGTCTTCCCTGGGGTTACTTGGTGGGCGAACAAAGACCCCACACTGTGCGCCCGCATCTACCTTGATTGGTAAGCGGGTTTCGGCGTATTAAGCATCAAGATGCCTCCCCGACGCCTCCTGATCCTTTTCCGATCCCGCTCGGCGGCCTCCTTCTTGACTATCACTGGAAACCAGGTCCTAGAACCAAAAGACTCGAAGACATGTGACATCCACCAACCCGCACTGGGCCCGCGTGGTGGATTACCGCCTACTCCCTCTCACAGAGAGGCCTGTGTCCCAGCTGTGGGGAACATTAAAAACTGATTATGCTATTGAAAATTGCACAATTTTTTTTTCTTTTTTTTTTTAATAAGAACCCAGAAGAAATGCCTGTGACATACAATGTCTTACTAAAACTCTATACTAATTCAGTGTAAATAGACAATGTGGCCATACTCTTAACACCCCTAAACTCGCCGTTAAATGACACCCACGTGTAAAAAGTTAACTCACTATCTACTTTAACCCCTCTAACGTCCACAATATAACCCATAAAGGCGAACTATCCCCCATTCTTACGCCCCAAATGTCCACTGACCCACTTACTGGAAGAATGCCCCAAAATTTAGCCAAGTAATGCATGTAACGGAAAGAATTAAATTAGTTAAATGGTATTTTTATTGTATCATCATGATTGAGTGATTGGAGAAGGGGTTATGACGGATAGACTTTTGTAGTTCCTATAGTCACGCCATGTGTACATGGAAACAATATTTATTGTTAACAGTAAGGGCGATTTTCGCAGGTCAAGTTACCACCGATTTGCTGTTAACTATACAGCTTTTCCTCTGACGTCGTCAGAATGAGTTTCATTTTCCAATACAAAGTTCTACACGGTATATATACATACATTATGTGCGAGTATATTATCAACTTGATGGTAGTGTAAATTAAGTTGATTTTAAAATGTATAGTTCTAGTGAAAAGGTCATAACAATGTTTGAAGTTGTAGCGTGAACTGAACATTATGTATATGTATTAAAGATATTTTTCCAGAAACACATCTTTCATCAACTAAGTTTAGGGGTTGGTTTAAACGTTACTTAAGTGAAATAATTGCCTGTTTTCTTTGAAGAGATCTATCTGTGAAATCTACCAATCCATACAGGGCCCGCATGGAGGATTACAGTTTTTTTTTTTAGGTATGGGATATCATCAAATTACCCCTCCCGTTTTGGGTGGAGCGGAAGGTTCATCCCCTCTTACAGAGAGGAGGCCGGTGTCCAGGCAGTGGGAACATTATTAACTGATTTTGCTTACTATGCTAATTTAACAAGCAGACAGACACAATTCCCATTTATATCGCAAGTTATAGGAGAGCGCTAACAATCGTTTCAGGTATTCGGTTCGGTAGACATTGTGTGATTGAGTTTGTCGAGCTATTTTCGGATAACTGTGGGTGTTACTTACATTGCTAACTAAACTAGGTAGGTACTTATCTGCTGACTAAAATAACAGAAGATTATTACTATATTATTTTGTTCTTATTTAAAAGCAGAGTCAAGAAAAGTCAGTCTACATGATTATCATAACATGTTCTCTGTAGCGTACCGCTTTAATGGCGACATTAATTTTACACACGCATACGGTTTCGCGTTTTCGTTTTATAAACATACTATAGCTTCCGCCCGCGGCTTCGCCCGCGAGGTATGTCGATAAAAACTATCCTATGTCCTTTCCCGGGATGCAATCTATCTCTCTGTCAAATTTTATCGAAATCCGTTCAGTGGTTTATGCGTGAATAAGGTAACATACAGACAGAGAGAGAGAGTTACTTTCGAATTTATAATATTAGCATGGATTTTTATTTTATTTATTTATTTAAACTTCTCGCACAAAAAGCTACAAAGGCGGACTTAATGCCTTAGGCATTCTCTTCTAAAACTAGGTACACAAATACATAAATGGGTTATATACACATACATACTATTTACTATAATATATACTTATAATATATATATACAAATTCAATGGAGAGAGGTGCTGAGATGACTCTACGCTATTTGTTTTGTAAATAACACTGCAATTTCCGCTTAAATGCATACCGACTGGTGGCCGTCCTGATATCAAGAGGAAGTGCATTCCAAAGAAGAATGGACTGAATATGAAAGGAAGAATGAACAAAGTTAGAAGTATGAGAAGGACAGAGTAGGAGAAGATTGTTAGAAGAACGCAGGTTCTTAGCGTGAGGCTTTTTAGGTACGGAACCCTAAAAACACGTCCCTAGGTGTTTTTTAGGGTTCCGCTAGACTTATGTGCCGAATTCTGAGTTACAGTTTTATACCAGGGGTATAAAACCCTACCCAGTATAACCTGTCGTCAGCCTTCAGAGCGAAAGTGAACAGGCAGGTTCTAGGCACGCTCGTTCCGTCATAGACCTCATCCATCGCTCTCCATTAGGCGGAATCAAGGTCAAAAACAAGCCCATTCAGCATAAAAAATAAAAACCGGCCAAGTGCGAGTCGGATTCGCACACGAAGGGTTCCGTACCACAAGGCATAAAGGCTCCTACAAACAGGCGCGACACGCGATATAATCGCGCGCGACACAGAGGCTCCGCTCGTTGCGCGACTTGCGGTGCCTTTGTGTCGCATGTCGTGTCGCGCCTGTTTGTAGGAGCCTTAAAACGCTGAAAAAAAAAACGTTTCTTTTATACCCCTTTAAATTTTAACTTTATTTTATTTTTATTGTTTGTTGTTATAGCGGCAACAGAAGTACATCATCTGTGAAAATTTCAACTGTCTACCTATCATGAGAGTTCATGAGATACAGCCTGGTGATAGACAGACAGTCAGACGGACAGTGGAGTTTTAATAATAGGGTCCCGTTTTTACCCTTTGGATATGGAATCCTAAAAATAGTGATCATAAAACTGCTTAAGTATGTTTTAAAAGTCGGCTTAAAACTGGTTTCCTCAATTTCGTTTAAGTAGAAGTGCAGTGTAAACGTATGTTTTATTTGTAAACAAAATAATTGTGTAGTGAACGCGTTTGTGTCATGTTTGTGCAAACAAAACTAAATGTTTATTAACCCGTTTAAATGTTTGAGTAACTACTCTATGTGTTTTTTGTTCGCGTGGCTTATGCTGTACCTAGTTGAAGTATGAAAGTTAGTACTAACACGTTCTGTTTTTATAAATTACGTACAGTCGCCTGCAGAGAAAACGGACCCCCCCCCCCCCCCCCGCCTTTAAGCAGTGAGCGTTGAGGGGTCCGTTTTATCTGCAGGCGACCGTACATATTTTCTACTCTACGCTTAAGAGTTCTATTCTGTAAAGTTCTCTTCGGACCTCACTCAAATCACCGCACACAATTTGAAAGAGAACTCTTTTTTTTTATTATTCTAATTCATTTGGTTAATATTTAAGTTAGTAAGAGCTGAATTTTCAATCTGAAGAGATTGTTTAAACGTCTTAATCTCCAGAACAACCAGGCGGATTAAAAAAATTTATTTGCATTTTTGATAACCCAATTCTCGAGAAAGGTTATTTAACATCACGTTACAACCTTTAGGAGCCAATCAAAAAGAAAAAAAAGCAGGTCAAGTGCGAGAAGGACTCAAGCACCGAGGGTTCCGTACAAATTTGTAGATCTATACTTAATATTATAAAGCTGAAGAGTTTGTTTGTTTGTTTGGTTGAACGCGCTAATCTCTGGAACTACCAGTCGGATTTGAAAAATTCTTTTTGCATTTGATAGCCCAATTCTTGAGGAAGGCTATAAGCTATTTAACATCACGCTATGACCTTTAGGAGCCGAGCAAAAAGAAAAAAAGTCAGAAACTCGATACCTCCACGCGTTCCTGAGATAAAGGGTCTTGACAGACAGACGGACAACAAAGTGATCCTATAAGGGTTCCGTTTTTTTCCTTTTGGGGTACGGAACCCTAAAAAGTCAGAAAACGTAGTAAGTAATAGCAATAGGCGATAGGATGCGATGCAGTGGGTCGGAGACGAAGACTTGGGTAGAAATAAAACAGCTAATCGTCTCAATAATTCTATACGAGAAATAATTATTACAGTTATCTCATATAAAACTGTTAAACATAAATTTTATTGCTCGGATAAAATATACCTGACGATGAGAAACCACCCTTAAATCACACCTCACCTTAGTTTCACACCTCGAATGTCGATATAACACCTAATCATGTTGTATGTACAAGCTTGATGTGTGAAGCCCAAACCGGGGTGAAAAGATTGGCAAGTCAGCAAGGTTGATGACTACCCAAGGTGTGCCAAGTTACTAAAGGCAATTTCATTTTAACCCACATCTTGAAGGTCAGGCCACGTCTTAAGCAAACTAGTTAAGGGGGAAGCGCCAAGGTAGCCCGCGAAATTCAAATTTTATTACGTTTTTTGCAATTTGCTGTTCAGTATTAAGTTGTACGTCGATCAAAATATGATTCGCGGCCGTAACAAATATGTATTTACAGAATTATAATCATTAAAGTCATCAACACAACTCTCTAAGACCGCGTAACTCCGAGAATGATGATTTCATGAAACAGTTATTCTTTGGGCTTACGTCAGTGGTCTTAGAGAGTTGTGTTGATGACTTTAATGATTATAATTCTGTAAATACATATTTGTTACGGCCGCGAATCATATAAATTAATCAACGTACAACTTAATACTGACCAGCAAAATACCCTGGCGCTTTCGCCTTAATCACAGCCAACGAAAGTTTTCAGCCAGTATTTTGATCCATGGTGTACGTAGAAATGTGTGTGTGAACTACGTATAGCAGTGTTTATAAGCTCAGGTAATTTGAAATGAAATTAAATTGTTTATTCTATAAATAGAATATACGTCAAAAAAAAATAACCCAAATGATGTCACTCAGAGAAAAAAAACCGAAACAGACTCAGAGGTCAGTCTCTTTTAAAGTCCAGACATAATCTTGATAGGTTCATGTGAAGGCCAATGTAGATTGTCTGAAATGGTCTAGTGAGGAAAGTACCACACAGATTTGTGTGGACTAGTCCAACCAGTGCAAGCATTTGTCAATCGTGTATAGCTCAACTCAGCACTTGAGGAGCTCAACGACTCGACGAAAAAAGAAAGCAGATTAGGGTAGAATTTACATTCTACCGGCACTTGATCTATCATCTACTTTGGAAAATGAAGTATTCGAAGTTGATTTTTGAGTGACCATTTGAAGCAAAAAGATCCTATAATAACTTTTTGGTTGCAATGGAATTTGAACTTTAGCCAGTATGATATTCAGTTTGTTGTTCCAGAACTTGAAAATTATCTCAAATTCATAATTCAAATAAAGAAAAGTTCTGACGTTTATTTTTAAAACATACAGTATATCTATGTAGGTACAGACGCCAGCACATCAAGTTACTACAATCTGTCAGATTTCTTTGACAGATTTTCAACTTTATCACTAAAGCTAAGGTTCAAAGTTGATTGCGAAAATTTGACAGTTTCGGGTAGCTTGATGTGCTTGATTGAGAGCAGTGGCGGCCAAGTGGTAACGGCCGCGACTTACGAGTTGTAGGTCGTAGGTTCGAACCCAGACAGGCGCTTTACTTTGTGTAAATTATTTCATCACCACTGCTCACAAAACGGTGAAGGAAAACATCGTGAGGAAACCGGCATGTTCTAGAACCAAAAATTCGAAGACATGTGACATCTACCAACCCGCACTGTGCCCGCGTGGTGGATTACGGCCCACTCCCTCTCACTGAGAGGAGGCCTGTGTCCCAGCAGTGGGAACATTATAGGCTGATGATGATGATGATGATGTGCTGGCGTCTGTACATAAAACAAAGTCGGGTTAGTTACACCATTTATAATTCAAGAACGGCTAAACCGATTTTGATGATCTTTGCATTGTTTTTTTTGTCTCCGCCCCGAATAGCAGAATAACTATTATCTAAAACATTGTAAAAATTCACGAAAAAAAAATTTAAGATATTTTTTTTGTCACACATTTTGTACGGAATGGCTTTTTTGATGATGTCTCGAGAACGGATTGTCTAATTTCGATGGCGCAGACGGTACGAGGTTCGCCGGGTCAGCTGGTTATTCAAACATAATACACACCATGACAGTAGTGGATGTTTTACTGTCAAAATATTGTTTACTCAAAGTAAATATTGTCGTTGGGCTGACAACGTACACGCGATGTTGTTTGCCAAAGCCTATGGTCGCGTTGTTTTTAAATATTAAAATAAATGTGTGGTTTGAGCCTACTTTTTTAGTCATTCCAGTTGCGTCTGACAATTTTACTAACAATTTTTATGGATTAAGATGGCTTCCCATGGCTCTAGAAAATGCAATCTCAAAAAGGCTCGTGGTTTATTTATTTACGAGATATAAAACGATTACCCTAAGGGGAAGCGCCAGGGTTGACCGCGAAATTCAAATTTTCATACCTTTTTTTTGCAATTTGGAGGTTAATTTCAGGTTGTATGTTGAATAAAATATGATTCGCGACCGTAACAAGTATGCATTTATAGAATTATAATAATTAAAAATCATCATTACAACCCTCTAAGTTCACATAATGTAAGAAAAAATAAATTATGCGGGCTATCCCGGCGCTTCCCCCATAATTAAAGCGAAAAAAAGCGAAAGCGATTTGAGCGAATATCGCTCAGGTTTGAATAGGCCTTAAAGGCCTATTCAAACCTGAGCGATATTCGCTGCCGCTGTGGGTAGAGGTACATACCGCGCGGGTTTCGCTCAGGTATTTAGTATCAAGTACCGCGGCTAGAGCGACCTGAGCGATATTCGCTGCCGCTGTGGGTAGAGGTACATACCGCGCGGGTTTCGCTCAGGTATTTAGTATCAAGTACCGCGGCTAGAGCGACCTGAGCGACGGTCTCTGCCGCAGACGGTAGCGAATACCGCTTAGGTCTGAACAGTAATATTTATTTATTTATATTACCGCATACCCACTGGGTTTTCTCTGCCGCAGACGGTAGCGAATACCGCTTAGGTCTGAATAGGCCTTTATGTAGGTATAGTTGTAATTATACTGAAGATTAAAAATATACTCATTAATAAATAAATACTCAATCTCGAAAACGAGACCTCTTCTGACTGCCGGGCGAGATCTCGAATGGCCAATCTCTACGCCAGGATCTCTAGTTGAAAATCTCTGCTCGAGTTTGCAATCTTAACGCTGTATCTCATTAACCCTGATAGCTAGACGGTTGAAATTTTCACAGATGATGTATTTCTGTTGCCGCTATAATAACAAATAATAGAAATAAAATAAAGTCAAAATTTAAAGGGGTATAAAAGAAACGTTTTTTTCGGTGTTTTAGTCCTTGTGGTACGGAACCCTTATTATTACGTAGGCACACATGTAAGCCATATTTGGATTAACAGATCAAAATACGTCACACATATCATCATTAAAATGATTACGTCAGAACTCTCTCGCACAAATCCGCTTACCCAGCTACTCTAAAATAAAACCCGGTACTTATCCGGAATACAAGCTGTGTTTGTATAACTGATCGTACAATTTCTATTATTGTATTATAAATGCCGGTTAGCGTTTACTTTGTTATACAATATACTGACATCATAACAATTATTTTAATTACATAGGTGAAGCTTACAATGAATTTACCGGGTCAGCGGAATTAAAAATAGGTTAATATGGGATTATAAAAAGCATTATTACTATGTTTTCCTTGACTGTTTCGTCGGTCGCCGTCCATCTAAACAGGCGATTGAGCTCCCAGCCACAGCTGAGCGCGGTGACCTGAGTTCGAAACTCGGGTTTAGGAAGTATTCTTGGGTTTTATCATATGATAAAACCCAAGAATACTTCCTAAACCCGAGTTTATTCGGATTTTATCAGTAGATAGCCTGGAGTTTAGAGTTTGTTAACGGTTAATACGCTCTTCTGATTTTATTCTTCAAAGGAACTCAGAGCATGCCCGCTGCATAGCGCGCTGAGCCACCTCGGCACCGTATGTTATAACCGGAGTTACCGACATAGCTTGCAGAGCAAGCAAGCTAAAGTGCCAGTGGGCTAGCCATAAGTGACCATGTTTGTCGAAGGACCGACGGCCGGTGGAGCAGACGAGTCCTGGAGTAGAGACCGCGTATCGGCAAGCGTAGTATGGGACACCCCCCAGGTAGAAGAACAGACGACCTTAAAAAGGTGGCTGGGACAGACTGGTGGCGTGCTGGGCACATTTTGGTTTGTCATCTATACATGACTGACTATACACACTGTGTGTGTGTGTGACGGTCAAAAGGTAAATACCGAGCCATATAGTACATATAAGAAGCTGTCATAAAGTGGTCGGCTTCTTGGATTTTCATTTTGACCTCGCTATCGGCTTCAGCCATGAAAACGATACCAATGACGAAAAATTCGAAAATTTTCACAATACCGCCACCTTGGATTTTCTCAGGAAAAAAAAGAAAACTAAAACAAAAAAAAAAATGGAGGGAGCATAACACTTTTTCTCGCAACCAGTTTACTGCTGCCGCAAGCCGCGGTAAAGGACTTCTTTACCATCTTATATATAAAATCTCGTGTCACAGTGTGTGTAATCGAACTCCTCCGAAACGGCTTGACCGATTTTTATGTTTTTTTTTTTGTATATTTGGTAGTTCTGACAATAGGTCTTAGGCTATTCTTTATACCCTAGGTGATAAGCGTGGACCTCTCTGCAGATTTTTTTTGGCATAAATCCTAAACCAATCCGAACAAGAACCTCTAACTGGACTCAAAAATTGTTGCTAGGCAACCCAGGGTCGTAACTCTATCGTTATGACATTCATCATTATCCTCGTCCCATCGCGTCCTAGTTGAAAAGGTTATAAAACAAATGGCGTATGTTAGCCCCGCCATAAATAGACTAACGACCCTTTGCTCTCTCTATAATGGCTTACAGATATTGTTTTATATCGTTTTTTGGACGGTGCGATAAAAGTGGACTGAGTTGGCATTTTTTTTATTCAAGTTCGGACAAAAAACTGATACTCTTGTGAGTCATAGAAAAAGTTGAATATATCACGTGTTTACTTTAAGGTGCCACTATTCGATATTTTTTTCATACAAATTTCGGAAGAGTATCACTCCACTGTTTGACATTGTGCATCTTAAGTTAAACATGATATCGTTTTGACTTATTATTAATTTTGTCTGTACGGAAACAGAATAGTAAAATAAAAAGCCATTAAAAAGTTATGAGCCAACAAAGATTCGTTTTTCTTGCTATTTTTAACATAACTTTGGGTGTAAATAAGTAATAATAAAATAACTGTAAAATATTCAAAACCAAGTCCGTACCGACAAAGCTCAGTTATCGAAGAGTTCAATAAACATCATTTGTAATTGATTTATGGTTTTTTCATAAAACTCGATTTTCCGAAGCACTTTTCGATTTTTTTCTATACACTCTCTTAGGACTTGTCTCCACACGGCGAAATCATCGCGGCGAAAATTTGTTGGCACGGCGAGACTATCGCTGCGATTCTCTCGCTCGTGGAGACGGCCCCTTACCTATACATAAACGGCCCCTTACCTTATCTAACTAACAGCCGGTCGATTCTGTAAAAATCTCACCGTGAAAACTTAGGTGATGTGAGTTTGTTTTTGCTAGGAATTAACACTATTGACAGCTCACTCCACGCTCACTTCACCTAAGTTTTTACGGTGAGATGGTTACAGAATCGCACTGCTGGTGTATTGTGTGTCTCGTAGTCTGTGCTAAATAAATGTATTTTCTTTCTTTCTTTTCTTTAAACGTTTTGGGGTGTAATAAAGTTACTTTTTGTCAGAACAGTAGTGCTATTCTGTAAAAATCTCACGGTGATAGATACCGTGATATCTCACCGCTTAAAGTGAGCTGTCATTAGTGTCAATCCCTAGCATCAGATGGATTGACAACTCAATTCATCTAACTTCTCATGGTGAGAATCTAACAGAACTGACCGGCAGAATATTACTTAGGTACACCACACATAAACTCAAACTCAAAGCATTTATTTCAATTAAACCTTGTACAGGCACTTTTGAATTGCCAAAATTAAATAGTCTGTCAGTTAGTCAGAAAGTTGAAGCTAGTTGCCCATTCCAAAACGTAGATCTTTATGGAGAAGAACGGGCAAGAAACTCCATGGACACTATTACTCCTCAAATGTTCCTCCTATGGGTAAAACGCATCTATTAAAAAAAAAACTCAATTAATTGATTTTTTCGCAAGCTATGTTTTCACTTTGACGGGAATTTTTTAAGAAATATTTTGATGTCTTTTCGCTATATATAAAATTCAAAGTCCTACCTGACTGATATATCAACGCACAGTCTAAACCGCTGGCTGAAAATTTGGAGGGTGTGTTCTTTGTGAAGAGTAGATATCCACTAACAAAGGGCTTTTCGAAATTCCACCCCTAAGAGAGTGAATGGGGGAGGGTGAAATTTCATGCGAACGAAGTTGCGGGCAAAAGCTACATAGTGGTATATAAATTAAGAAGGTTCTGAGTACTAGCAGCAGTATAACAATAGAAACAGTTGCAGAAAGGAGGCCAAAAAAAATTTCGATCGTAAAGCACTCTCTAATGTTTCGCATTATGAGCGTTCCAATTCGCGTTCAATATTACTTTCTCATGCCTAAAGGGCTCTGAAATACCAACTTGACCTTACCTAAAATACCAACCTGCATTTGCAGACTACCAAAAATTGAGGTTGGAATATTTATTTATTTATTTATACCTTATTTTACACCAGAAAATACATAACAAAAAAATACGATTATGAATACAAAACATACAATAGGCGGCCTTATCGCTTTCTGCGATCTCTCTGCGGAATAGGTATTTTATTAGTACGAATGTTGTTCGAAGAAATTCGAACTGTCTCATCGGTCTAGTGGCTGCAAACGCTACTGCTGAGCATGAAGGGGTTCGATTTCGAAATTCGAAAATCCCAATGGAACACCCAATAACCCTTTCCCCGACCTAGGGCAGTGTCATTGGGTTTACTACCAGGAGATCCTCAGTAGCAGCCTGGTATCTGGATTTGTGTCTGGCTGCTAGTAGAATATATTTAAGTAGAATATATATTTAATATATTTTATATGTTTAATGTATTTATTTAATCTCGCCGTAAAGTCGGCGCCTGCGACCACTTTTTACTTGTCACAGCAATGCCACAGACACACCAGAGTGCCTCTGACACTCAAGACATAGACAAGTAATGAGGTTACGTCTGGCGCAGATTAAAAAATATATATTTTATTATTTGCTAATATGTTACATATTATTTATTTATTTCGGTAACTGCCCGTGACATCACAGCGGGCCCTATCAGAATACCAGCGCTACGACATTTATTTTTAAATGTCGCAGCATCATGCTGAGATAGGAGCCTTTTGGCCTCGTATAGGACTTTCTGTTTCATTTTCCTTTTGGTTACTTTTTTTTTATATAACTTGGATTTTTATTTTACTGTGTTTAGCTTAGTTTGTGAACTTCCTGTACAAGTCGCAATAAATACTTTTTCTTTCTTTCTTTACAGACGTCAGCACATTGAGCTACTACAATCTGTCAAATTTCTTTAATAGATTTTTAACTTTATCACTAAAGCATAAGGTTCAAAGTTGATTGGGAAAATTTGGCAGTTTCAGTTAGCTTGATGTGCTGGCGTTTGTACAAAAGGTGATAAGTATTTATATAAAATTGTAGTGCAAAGACACATTCCGCCATATAATGATGGCATGCAAATATGTAATACATGAAGTAGGTATATAGTAACAACATACAGTAATATATACTAACAACGTAGTAAACTAAATCAGCATAGGAACATCATCATCATCATAATCAGCCTATAATGTTCCCACTGCTGGGACACAGGCCTCCTCTCGGTGAGAGGGTGTGGGCCGTAATCCACCACGCGGGCCCGGTGCGGGTTGGCAGATGTCACAAGTGTTCGAATTTTTGGTTCTAGGACATGCCGGTTTCCTCACGATGTTGTCCTTCACCGTTTTGAGAGCAGTGGTGATGAAATAATTTACACAAAGTAAAGCGCCTGTCTGGGTTCGAACCTACGACCTACAACTCGTAAGTGGATGGAAAAAGGAACATAAATACTTTAAAAAAATATCACAATGCATTTCTGAAGTGGTAGGATAGGACTCACAAGATTTTTGTTCAGAAAAAAGAATTTTGTAACGTTCGAAGAAATTCGCATGTTTTAAGATTTATAATCCACTCTTATACGTTTATGAATTCAAGCTAGCACCCTCGTAAAACACTATCAATCATAATCTGAATCATTTTGAAGAATATTGCTAATCCATCACACTAATATTATAAAGGCGAAAGTTTGTGAGTGTGTGTGTGTTTATATGTTTGTTACTTCTTCACGCTCAAACGGCTGGACTAATTTTGATAAAATTTTGTAAGGAGGTAGCTGACACTCTGGATTAACAAATAGGCTACTTTTTATCCCGATATTCCCACGGGATCGACATTTACGCGGATAAAACCGCGGGGCGCAGCTAGTTGATTCATATATTCAAAAGTTTGTCTGCTTAACAACATAAATAACACAATTAATGTTTTTTTATCTTTCAAAATGAAATCCATTGCTACTGTTACGCAATTACCCCGCTGTATGGATAATATCATAAGTTTGATAACTTCGAATTATATCGTGGCAGGATTTCATCGCGCACTGGATTTTGAACTCTCGGTGTTGAGCTGAGCATTCAGAATCCAACAGAGCACATTACGGCGCGTCGAAAAAACACACTGAAGGATTTTCAACCCTCGGCGCTAAGCAGTACGCTGAAAATCAAGTGCGCGAAAAAAAATCGCCGCGAAAAAAAATCGACCGTGCGTACCTGTAGTGCTATTCTGTAAAAATCTCACCGTGAAATGGACAAAATTGTCAATATTTTCTAAGATTGAGTACGAGGCTTTTGACTACGTTATGTGTGTGTATTTTATGTTCTTTTTTTTTAATATTTTTTTAATTTTTATTAGTAATGTGCGTTTTTGTTTGTGCAGAATAAACTAATTTTCTTTCTTCTTTCTTCTTTCTTCTTTCTAAATCTTAGGTGAAGTGAGCGTGGAGTGAGCTGTCAGTAGTGTCAATTCCTAGCAAAAACAAACTCACTTCACCTAAGTTTTCACGGTGAGATTTTTACAGAATCGACCGGCTGGTCTTAGATTCAAGAATAAACTGCACGTTTCTAACTATGAAACATATTAATCGTGAGCCATTTTGAAATCATAAGTATGCCATTATGACGTTCTCACATTTGACCTGTCGACACATAGGTAAATAGCATCTCTATTATTTCCATACAGAATGAAATCATGACGCACCGATCGTATTGTAGCCTGTACTTTTGGTACCTAAGTCTATTTTAAGTGTACAGCGGGCAAAATAGACGGAGTATTCCCGTTTGAGCACCTATTTTTAGAGCACCAAAGGTATTCCCATTTGAGCACCAATCAATATTTAACCGTGGTGCAGTTCATATATTTATTTATGGGTTTGTGATTTAGTAATAATAACGATCGATCAGGTTAAGCTACGCTTGCCGGGGTGGGTCCCAGGATGGGTGGTGATCTTTACATACCAAGACCCCTCCGTGCTTTGGAATGCACGTGACAGATGCCCAAAAGTCTGACAACCAGTCTTACCAAGGGGTATCGTATTACCCAGTACTAGGTTGTGGAGGTCAGATAGGCAGTCGCTCCATGTCAAATACTGGTATTCAGCTGCATCTGGTTAGACTGTAAGCCAACCCAAATGTCCTTTCTTTGTTATTGTTCGTCAAAACGTTGAGCTCCTTAAGTTTTGAGTTGAGCTGCACGATTTCTGACAAATGCGTGCACTGACTGGACAGGTCCTCTCAATCTGTGTGGTATTTTTTCTCAAACGACCATCTCAGGCATCGATCTACATGATCTTCATATAACCTGACCAAGATTATGTCTGAACTTTAAAAGAGATTGTGACCTCTGAGTTTGCTTCGGCCTTTCTTCTCAGAGTAGTCAGATTGGAAACGCCGACCACATCTAGTTAAAAAAAATATGATTGACGTGTAAAAGAGTTTGTGCAAACCTTCTTACTAAAATAAAATCATTTAACCCTAACCTCGTATAGGACTTTCTGTTTCATTTTCCTTTTGTTACTTTTTTATATATAACTTGGTTTTTTATTTTGCTGTATTTAGTTTAGTTTGTGATCTTCCTGTACGAGTCGCAATAAATACTTTTTCTTTCTTTATTTTCTTTCTTTCTAACATAGTTGGGAAAAGGCTAGGAAGATAGCTCATTATTTTAATCCTTCTTTTAAGAAAACTGCCGCAAATCTAGATATTTGTCTATTATCGTGTTATAATAGAAAATAAAACTCACCTACACACAATCATTTATACACGAGACCAATATCTTTAAAAACTTTTTACAAAAAAAAAAACAATCGTTTTCAAAAAAAAAACACTACAAAGTGAAAAATAACTTTAATTTCGGAAGTCGGTGTCGTTGGTTCTGCATTTTCGTTTTTTGACACCGACTTTAGAAATTAAAGTTATTTTTCACTTTTGTAGTGTTTTGTTTTTGTAAAATATTTTTATTTTTCACCTTTAAGTTGTACCTACCTACCCATCACAAATTCATATAACACTACTTGCTATGTGAATATCAGTGACAGGAAGCTATTGAAGACCTTTAAAGGGTACAGTCGTGATGTCATAATATGTTGTGTGATTGCGTAAACAATGCATATACGCGTATATATGCGACAGCAGCAATCGCGGTTGATTTTCTGGCATTTATTGAAGAGTTCCGTTGTCTGTCTCCGAAACTCATCATAAAATCTTTACAAAATTTAAATTGGGACCATTTCGGAATAAACCTCTTTCGAACAAAAAAAATTTTATGCAAATCCGTCTATTTATGAGGGAGTTATGCCCGAACATACATAAAAAAATATATATCCGAATTGAGAACCTCCTCCTTTTTGAAGTCGGTTAAAAAAAATAACTCATACATTGTGATCATGCATAAAGGGAAGCAGCCCCAGTAAGTTACAATAGTTCAAACAGCCAAAATACAAGTAGATCAAGCAAATTACATAATATTAACAATTAATTCGTGGAATCGAACCTGGGTGTCGACAACACTGTACAATGCGTGCCACGTAAGAAGAGACTTGACACACCACGTGTTCTAACATGCGCAGAACACGATTTTAGGTATCTTTAGCGGTATGAGGTCTGAGTGCGGGACGGGACCGGGCGTCATAGGGGCGGCGGAAAGAGGCGGGGGAGGCGGGGTCAAGTCTCTTCTTACGTGGCACGCACTGTACAAACATTGCCGTCTATTTCCTAACATTCATGTAATTAGTTACCATTGAATCGTGCTTTTGTATGCTGTGTTATGTGTTTTGTGTACCCTGTCGGTTGGTCTCGTGGTTGCAAGCTCGACTGCTGATCGTGGGCTTCGATTCCCAGAACGGAAAAAGCGGTATCGGGTTTTCCATTAGGAATTTCATAGTAACAACCTGGAGTTTGGAAGTTGGTGGTTTAATACCCCCGTGCCTCGGAAAGCACGTTAAGCCATTGGTCCTGCGCCTGATCGGCTGTCCCATTTCAAAACCTATGGGACACTTTTTACAAAAATCGTTTTATTGCATAGTCTTGCTAACCTAGAAGGTCTCTACCAAATACAAAAACACCAGCGTTTTAAACTTACATAAAAGGAGATATATTTAAACATCGATACCTAGTAAGTGCACCTTTCACTCCCTAGTGACCATTTAAAACCTAGTAAGTCACTTTAACCAATTCAGAAAAATACATTCCATAGGCTGACCAATATTACGTTTATGCGCTCTCCTGTAAAATTTCATTTTAAGTCCTTACTAGGTTTTGAAATGGGGAAACCGTGATATTTCTCCGGTCGTGTCAGATTGCTGTCCCATCGGATAGTGAGAGGGAGGAAAGAGAGAGTACACATGTGTCTGCGCATTCACTTATCCACTATAATATCTCCCGCGCCGATGGCCGCTTCATGCTTTCTGTATAAAAAAATGGACCAATTAAGTCACAGAACAGCGCGACTTAAGTGCGGGTTTATAAAAGTTATTCTAAACACCTATCAATTATTTCATCTGTAATAATAAAATAATTAATTACACAAGTTAGAGATAAAGTTACCTGCATCCGTCAAGAGGGTCAATCTACTCGTTATACTAAACAATCCATATCCGATCCGTGAAAAACTACTCAAAGTTTAAGTCAAATTATTTATTTCAAATAGACACACAAAAAGAAACTTTTGAACGTCAAAAATTACAATAAAATATAATTGATTCTAGTCGCGTCTTCCAAAAGGTAGTGATCGTATGGAGAAGAATGGGCAAGAAACTCCACCGTTACTCTTTTAAAATGTTTTACAAGGTTTTGTATAGATTTCATAATTAGATGTGACGACGATCCACCTAGAATAAAATTAGTCTACCACAAAAGGTAAAAAGAATTAAAAATAATGCAATGACAGGTAAATCAAATGTGTGATAGATACATGGTGCTCATATATTATTTTCCTGGAATTTTAACAAGTGTGTGAGTTACTGTAGTCACAGAAAGTAAAAATCAATGTTATAAAAATTAAAAAAATATTAATTAAATTAGTAACCAGTACTAAATTACCATCCTGTATTCAGTCTGCAAACCTGCTCGTATTATACTAGCTTATTGCAAAAATAGACCGTTATGAACCGAGAGCTATTTATGTGTGTAATTGTTAAATTGGTCCAAACGTTGCATTTGCGTAGTGAGAGTGGTTCAGGAATGTTATAGTTTGGGTACAAATAGACCACGGCGTTTCTTAATTCCTTCTTTACAAATTAATCTTATTTAAAGCAGAGACAACATGCGTTTTTTTTTTAAGAGTGAGTATTTATCGGCTATGCCATAGCCGCTATGGCGTCCTTGCAAATTCTTCTCAATATAAAACTTATACCTTTTGGAAGGGGCAACGAGATTCAATTTCGGTTTTTTTCTGGTATTACCTACATTGAAAAGTGCCTTTGGATAGTCTAATTGAAATTTATCATTTGACTTTGCATTTTGTTATTCTATGCCAAGTCAATTTAGTTTGAAAAAGGAGAAATATAATTTTTACTTACCGTTTCAGTTTGGTATAGCATAAGCTCATAGTTTTTTCTTTAAATTAGTAACAGAGGTTACCTATTTGCACTGTATAAAGAAAAGAAAGAAAGAAAATTCGTTTATTTGCGGTAAACTTGACGCAGAAAAAGAACACAAACACAAAAACAACAAGTGGGAGCAATTATATGCGTCACATCTATGCAAAACGGCCATAAGTCAACATAATGCTATGACCCTATCCAAGACAGAGCCCCAGCGCTGGTTTATACTACTATACTAAATATGTACTATATAATATGTATGTATATGTACCATGTACTTCCTTTACCTTGTTACACTTAAAATTTCCTGCACGGCTACCCAAAACCTAAATATTGCATCAAATTCTATTCCAGCTCAATATGGTTTTATTTTCGACGCTAGAAATGGGGTCAGATGCAAATAGTTTCCATTTCAATGTAAGATGACGCGTCCAGGAGCTATCGAGCTAGAATTTATGTACCTCCCTCCCACTTAATAAAGCACTATTCACACTATAGTGTAACTAGGTGTGAAGGTAGCTCATAATTAGATTCGCCGCGAATGAATGCCGCCTCGAATGAAAAGGTGTGAAAGAAACGTCGGAGGGAAAAGAAAGGTCTTTCTTTTTTAATAATTAAATTTTCGCGAGTCACTTTCTGCTTTTTTTTGAGGATAAATGAAGAATGGAGATAATATTTATTGTCGAGGCGGTTTTTTTATGGCATGTGATTTACAAAGATTCCCAAGTTAGGATACAATCCAGGCTTAGTAACAGTGGTGATAGAATTTTAATATTTTTTTGGTAAACGCTGCTGCTTTAAATGCGACAGGGCGTCGGATGTGGTACAACGCCGAGTAGTGGCTTCGACCAGTAGTCAGCCTCAATCCGGCGCTGTACCTCATCCGACACACTGGAGCATCGCGGCCGCGCCCCCGCAGACAGTTCCGACCCACCACGAACTATGCGGCATTGGTTCCGACTCACCGGGACCTCAACTGGCCCCGGAAAGCATCGCAAGATACAAGACTCAGCCCACTATTGACCTGCAGTCTCCGGAGGGGAGTGGTGTAGTTGCATCTACAACGCCACATGCGAACTACGCATCATAATGACGTCACGCAAAATCCTGCATCTCGCAAGCAGAGTTTACCGCGCGACTAACATATATGTATATATAACAGCCCGATATGAATCATCTGGCAGTTGCCTACCAGCCACAACATTCGTCTGGTCGGAGGATCGTCCCTTTTCTATAGAGTATGAGTGAGCTTTACATCCTGTCCTCATGCCTCTATAGTATGATTAAATAAGACACAAACATAAACTTAATCAGCCTATAATGTTCCCACTGTTGGCATACAGGCCTCCTCCTGGTGAGAAATGGGCAACGATGTATATAGAAGTAAAAGACCGAAAGTTAGATTCCCAATCGTTGCACTTTTGACATGAATCATCTATTACGCATGGTAAAAATTCAGATAGAGACTGTTTTCGACATTGAAGCTACTTCAATGTGTCGATATCTTTTTCTCAAGGAGACACATGAGAACTATTTTATGGCAAACATACAGGAACTATCTCGCATATCATAAAATAAAGTACTCTATTTTGCATACAGTACACGGCGATAAATATTGCACATCGACCTTTGGAAAGAGACAATCGGCTAATTTCGGCTTCGTAGAGCATTATCTCTGTCGCACGAAATACAAACAGTCCGGTATCTATTAGGAGCTGTTAAAACAATTATGATTTGCTTCTTTTGATAATTATTTTTATTCTTTGTATAATTTTTTTTTTCTTTTAGGTCGATGTGCAATATTTATCGCCGGGTACTGTACCCTATTTTGCGTAGGTACGGGGTTTATTTTAGTAAGATTCTCAATGCTTGGTGGTTTTATTTAAAATTTAGTGGTCGTTGGCCAAAAATAGGTCAACAACATTTCTTTATTAGTGTTACGTTGAAAACTCTGCGCTTCTATTACTTTTCAAGTATAACTTACTAGCTGTTGCCCATGGTTTCGACCGCGTGTATGTTAAAAAATATCCCTATTTGTTTTCATGTAAAAGTCCCCGGTCCACCACGCGGGCCCAGTGCAGTTTGGTAGATGTGACATGTCTTCGAATATTCAGAACTTTTATTTCTATTGTAAATGTTGGTGTCGTGTGAACGTGGAATGAAACACAATTTATAATTGAATATTCACTCGAGCGAACGTTCACTCTTCAGTAAAGTCTCTAATATAAAATTTAATTTATTAATGAATGAACTGTTCTTAGCTAAGGACTAATATTTGGAGACTATTGAAACTCATCATCTGCATAGGCTTTTCCCAACTATGTTGGGGTCGGCTTCCAGTCTAACCGGATGCAGCTGAATACCAGTATTTTAACAGAACTAGAAAGAAACCAACAGACAGACAGACTGGAGAGAACTAGAGTATTAAAACTATATATATATATGTTTCATTTTTCTTTTTCGTTTTTATTTAGGGGTTTTTATCTTATAGAGCATTGGTATAGAGATGGACACGACTTACGAGTTGTAGGTCGTAAGTTCGAACCCAGGCAGGCGCTTTACTTTGTGTAAATTATTTCATCACCACTGCTCTCAAAACGGTGAAGGAAAACATCGTGAGGAAACCGGCATGTCCTAGAACCGAAAATTCGAAGACATGTGACATCCACCAACCCGCACTGGGCCTGCGTGGTGGATTACGGCCCGCTCCCTCTCATTGAGAGGAGGCCTGTGTCCCAGCAGTGGGAACATTATAGGCTAATTATGTATGTATCTTATAGACATGCCAACCCCATTATACCCTTTTACGATAAATCTACATACATCGAATTTTATTATCTATTTATCTTAACATCTATTTGGGTTATTATTAGTACTAGTTCAAAGAAACAGGTACAGTGCGTGCCACGTAAGAAGAGACTTGACACACCACGTGGTCTGACATGCGCAGAACACGGTTTTAGGTATCTTTAGCGGTATGAGGTCTGAGTGCGGGACGAGACCGGACGTCATAGGGGCGGCGGAAAGAGGCGGGGGAGGCGGGGTCATGTCTCTTCTTACGTGGCACGCACTGTACTGTCATTAACTCACAAAATTTTTTAGTGGTCTCTGAACATGGTAAAGATAAAATTTACTGTATTAAACCTACATCTAACCTATTTAGTTTTAGCTCGATCATGAGTGATTCACGTACATAAAGATGTACGTGAATCACTCATGGTCATGATGATGATGGATTGTGTCCGAAATAAAGATTTCGGACACAATCCATCAGCAAATGTTGTACAGACGCCAGCACATCAAGTTACTACAATCTGTCAAATTTCTTTAATAGATTTTCAACTCTATCGCTGAAGCATAAGGTTCAAAGTTGATTGGGAAAATTTGACAGTTTCGGGTAGCTTGATGTGCTGGCGCCTGTACATCCTCGACTTTATTGCACACTGTGCAATTCGGAGAATCGCTCTTTTTCATAAGGAAAACTATTGGATATTGAAACTATGTAATGGGTATTGAAACTATGTATTACATATTATAAAAGGTAAAATTCTGCTTTAGTGGACAATTGAGAGCATCAAACTGTTTCAAATGTTAAGTAATAGTGGTTTTCGTTTAGCGTTTATTACATTCTATAGTGGTAACGTCTACATAAGTGGGGTTCGGGTCTCGGATCAAAGTCTTAATAAAGCCGATACGGTCTTCAATAGATTTTTCTGAGTATCCTTATTATAGAACAATTTAGTTTTGTACATTTATTCATATCGGTTGCTACATCGAAAAATCGAAAAACTTGCGAAAACACTTTATGGCCGAAATTGGACTATCCAAAATAATAAGTACACAGCCTTTAGATGTAGCATTACTACTATGAGTATCGATATTAAAGGTTATAGCACACATATCAACTCGGAAAGGGGTCATCACCGTATCAACATTCAGTAGATATTCTTTGTATGAAACTCCCTACTGCAACACACACTAATTAGAATCGTAAAGTAATCGCCTCGCCTCGGGACAAGTTCACGAACCGCGGTGCGGTGCGTGGAACTGCCAGTTGACCCGTAGCGTAGCGTAGTTGACCCGTAGCGTAGCGTAGTTGACCCGTAGCGTAGTTGACCTGTAGCGCTGCAAGTTGAGCCGTGAGGCTCGTCGTCCCCGCGCTTACGTCTCTTCGTACCCGAGCTTACGTCTCTTCGTCTACCCTTGCCCCTCTCACCCCGCCCGTGGCCTGCCTGCAGCACCATCAACCAGGGGTCGGCGAGCAGTAAGCGCAGCATCGCCTAGCCGTAGCTGAGTCGACATATCGAAGCTGCCGATCCGCTTCGGTTACGTGCTTACGTTAGGTTGACGCCTGTTTAACGGCGAGGCGAAAGGCTATACGGTGACGATCCCTTTCCGAGTTTATATGTGTGCTATGTCCTTTAAACAGAATAAAACATAAGAAAATAGTTTATATCAACTCATACTTTAAGTAACAGCACTAACAGCGGTCGTTGACCTCCCAAAAAAAACAACAAATCTTTTCATTTGTTTTTTATCGTGTTTAGATTTCGCTATTCATCGCGTCTGTGAAGTTTAGCTAGCCTTAACATAACCCTGTTTGGTTAATATAAAAAGTACCGTTAATTTAAGAAAGTATTTACGGTGAATTTTTATCTTTTTCAAAGGTCTGGCTTTCTTAGGAGGATCAGAATTGAAAGAGATTTGTAAAGGAGCGGCCTTGATCTTTCAAATCTCGGCTAATAAAGGCTGTCCCAAACTTGGGACGTGGCTTTGAGGCGCGATTTTGCGACCTCTTTGTATTCCTAGTACATTATGTAAATTATTTTGCGTCATACCTACTACTAGCTAGCTACAGGCTCGTGACACAAATCACTAAATTTTTAGCGCTAAACATATTTAAAATGCGCCGGCTGTCGCTGAAAACGAGCGCTGAGGCTCTATGTCACATAGGGTCGTAGCATTATGCTGAGCGATGGCCGTTTTGCGTCGATGATACGCATATTTTCCCTCAACTAGTATTTTTTTTATCTCCCACATATAAACGCCTATTATCTTTTTCTTTCTAAAACATCGTTTCGTTTTTGTCAATAGTTTGAAAATGACTCGTGCTAAATAATATCTGCTGTTCGCTGTTCGGGTCGATCGAAGCTTAAAGGCTCCTACAAACAGGCGCGACACGCGATAAAATCGCGCGCCACACAGAGGCACTGCAAGTCGCGCAACGAGCGGTGCCTTTGTGTCGCGCGAGTCAAGATAACGAGGTCAGACAGTCAACAGTTGAGATAACGCTACTACCCGATAACAACGGGATAAGCGGAGTCGATTATAAATAAAGTAATAAATATAAATAGGATATTAATATTGAGTCAAGATAACGAGACCAGACAGTGGAGATACCACCACCGCCCTAATAAACAACATCAATAAACGGAAGCGATTAGATAAGTGAATTGTGGTGACAACCATTCTGTCCCCACCACTGTGTTAGCTGATAAGACTTAGTATATAAACTAACCCAACTATAATTTAAGCACATTATTGTATTGACTCTACAACATACCACTGTACTACTAACACGTTTTGAGAATAAAATTATTTTTATCTCCATCACAAGTCTCAGTCTTTTAACTGGCGCCCAACGTTACGGGCATTTCTTGAAGAAATTATCAATCAAGGCGACGTGCTGAATTGCTGTATCTCCGCTACCAGACACCGAACCAAGAAGATTACTCTATCAAACCTGCCCAGAACCTACAAATAAAGAAAAAGATTCAAGACTTCTCCTGCAAGGTGACGCTGACTCAGAGAAAAACTCTTCTCCGTACACATCAAGGTGACGCTGGCCAAGAAGAACTTCTCTTCGTACATCGCAGTATAGAAGCTCATCGGAGTAAATCGACGGACTTCAAAGACCCGACTCTACGAAGCCTCTACTACATCCAGATGAAGACAGTGATAGCCCTCATCATTCTCACAACACAACTGTAAGTACACGTGATTATTTCCCGGTTAAAACTACCTCAAACTGGCATTTACTCCTTCAGGTAGAAAATTAGTAAACAACCCAAAGTTAATTATGACGTCATCCGTAGATTCCAACCCTCAAATTAGACCAGAAAGTAATATTCCTATTCCCCAGTTCTCTGGAGAAGGTGGAGAAAGATACCTACACGGTTTTATCACCGCAGTAGAACGTTTTATTCAAATAACCTCTGGCACAGATGCACAAAAAGTCAATATAATCTTGTCAAAGATAACAGGCAATGCGGCTACTCTCATATATAGCTACCCCCATAACTTCACTTGGTTAGAAATTAAAGAAATCCTAAAACAACAGTATGGATCATGGAATAGAACGATAGGAGATGTGTTTCAGGAAATTAATAACTTAAGACCAAGCTCACCAAGCTTAACTAACGTTATATACGAGTTACAAATGTTAATAGCTGAAGGATGTACAATTAACCAACATGTACACACCGGTTTAAAGGAAATAGCTAACCAAAAGTTAATATCACTCCTACCACCTGAATATAAACCAGCCTGTGAAAAACTAGACTTCCTAGAAACTTGCCTTAGAGCTAGAACTCTTGACAAAGAAGGATATGTAATTAACATCAGAAATACGGGAAACAAACCGAATGGTCATACTCAACCTTTCGTTAAAAATAATATGAGCTCAACCCCCCAACAACACAACGCCCTTGTGTATAATTCAAACCTTGGTAATAGACCTGTTCAGCAAAAACACGCATATCCAATCTCACCTTTCTCGGCTAGGATTCGGATGCAACAAGCAGAACAAGCTAAACAACCTTGGTATGGCAACTATAATAATAATCAAACTCACGCTTACCCTAAGCGTAATTTCAATAATAATGCTAATAATTTTAATCAAAGACCTCCATGGCAACCAACTCGGCCCAACTGGCAACCAAAACCACAAAATGCCGAACTACAGGATAAAGACGCGACTATGCGTACTGTAACAGAACGACCTCAATTAAAAAGAAACCGAGTATTTAACATCGACGAACCTGAATGTAATAGTGATGACTATCCCGATACCCCTTTTGAAGAATACATGCAGCAATGCGCCAACGAATATTTTACTAACATCAACCCTAGATATGAAAACAATGATCAAATTTATGAGCCAACACACGAATATGACCCAAACTCGGAGGATTTTCAGACGGATTTACCCCAGAATACCCCAACATAAATTCTACACCTCATCATACCCAACTACCATACATTAAAATACCTAATACAGACGAAAAAATACTAATAGACACCGGATCAACACGCTCATTTATTAAACCCAATATAGCTAAAGAATTAATATCGGATGGATACGCGATTTATATTGACGAAACATTTTCAGTCCAAACCCCGCACGGACTCTCAAAACATAATGGTAAAATAATAACCTACCCCATGGTAAATATCTTCGGACAACACAGTAATCCAATAGAATTTTATATGTTCGACTTCTCTAATAACTATGAATACCTAATAGGATGGGACACATTAATTAAACAAAACCTATTAATAATTCCTAGCGAGAACAAAATAAAAACACCAGACGATATAACTATACTATTACATTATCAAGAAAACAAGTCGATTACGTTAGAACATATTCTAACAGAGAAGGGACTCAGTCCATGTCCAGAAAAAACCAAAGCAATAACCAGATTTCCACCACTTAAAACAACCAAAGAAATCAAGTCATTCTTAGGACTAGTATCCTATTATAGGAAATTCATACCAAACCTATCCAAAATAGTAAAACCTATAACTGAGTGTACAAAGAAAGGAAAAGAGATAAAACATGATAAACCATTTTTAGAAGCTTTCCAAAGAGCAAAAGACTTAATCATTAACCCACCAGTCCTAGCATATCCAGATTTTAATAAAATATTCACAGTAACGACTGATGCAAGTGATATAGCATTAGGAGCTGTTATTTCACAAGAAAATCATCCTATAGCATACACATCTCGAACACTAACGGAAACGGAACAAAAATATAACGCGACTGAAAAGGAACTACTAGGTATACTTTATGCCCTAACACAATTTAGACCATACATCTATGGGCGACACTTTAAACTTGAAACAGACCACCAACCACTAATATGGATAACCAAACTTAAAGAACCAAACGCTAAGCTTACCAGATGGAAGTTAAAACTGCAAGAATACGACTATGAAATATCACATAAAAAGGGAAGTACTAACCACGTAGCAGACGCTCTGTCTAGAATCGTACTAATGCATAACTCAGACCAAGCAACCGTACATAGCAACTTCGATGACTCAGATGAAGGATTTATAATAAAATCAGAACATCCCCCTAGGCGTATGAATAGAATATTTGTAACGACA
Organism: Luperina testacea; assembly: GCA_927399505.1. Taxonomy (NCBI): domain Eukaryota; kingdom Metazoa; phylum Arthropoda; class Insecta; order Lepidoptera; family Noctuidae; genus Luperina; species Luperina testacea. Next base: position 3,154,700 of record OV656777.1, on the reverse strand, counting down.
GAACCATATCAAGTGAAAGTAATACAAAAAGACAACCACACCTACGATTATAATCTAAAAATAAACAATCCCCAAGACTTTATAAAATTCTGTAAAGAATATCTCGGATCAAAAAGATATGCTATAGTAGGAAATAGTAATAAACTCATAGAACAACTGTCTGAAATATACAGGAAACATTTCAATAATAAAGAACTCACAATCATTTGGTTTACACAACCACGTGTAGAAATCACAGACAAAGAAGAAATCCTAAAAATAATTAGATCAACGCATGAATTTATGGATAGACATATAGGAAACCCAGCTTTAATAAAGGAAATCTCTAAAACATACTATATCGAGAACATCAAAAAACATACGCAAAACTATCTGAATCAGTGCGAAACATGTGCTAAAGTAAAATACGATCGACAACCATTTAAACCGCCCTTTGAAAAAACCAAAACACCAACAAAACCAATGGAAAAATGGCAAATAGATACGTTCCACTTTAAAAAGAAAACCTATTTAACCGGAATAGACACATTTTCTAAGTGGACTTTCGCCACAGAACTAGTTGAAAACAACTCCCTACAAGTAATAGAAACGCTATTACGACTCTTCGCTCTAATAGGAACCCCCGACCTAATCTCAACAGATAACGAGACTATACTAATATCGGAAATAGTAAAAGAATTTCTAGCAGGATTAAAAATCAAACATCATGTGACAACACCCCTGCACCACACGTCTCATGGAGACATAGAACGGTTTCACTCCACCCTAATAGAGAGATTAAGAGTACAACAGGAACTAAAGAAAGAAGATGTTAACTTAGCAGTACTAGCATATAATTCCACTATACATAGTGCCACTAACAAAACACCTAACGAATTACACTTTTTACGAAAAATTAACGTAGTACGAGACATAAACAAACTACAATCCCTAATAGTCCCAAGCGTTGCTATACAAAGCAAACTATTAATATTCCAATTCGCTATACCCATAGTCTCTAAAGAACAATATAATCTAGAAACAGTAATTAGCGTAATCACCCCATCTAACCAATATTGTCAAATGCCTAGTATTAAGAACGGCCAGTATTTAACGGGAACCAATCATGTGTATAAAGTAGACAAATGTAATAACAATATATGTACAGCTTCACCAACAAAGAAATGTGTAGAAGAAAGCATTCTGAAACAACGCAACAACTGTCCAGCACGATACTCATACAAAATTCAGAATGACTTATATTTCCAGTTCAGATTAAAGGAACAAACAATCTATGATAGATGTGCCGACAGAAGCGTGACCATCGTAGACTCATATATAGAAGATAACACCAAATGCGGAAGCACTCAAGATCCTGTGGATATTCAGACCTTTACTGAAATCACAGAACCAGCAAACGAGTTACCAATGACGTTACCAGAAAATATGGACAACATAGAAGAGCAGATCGCAGCAATCAATAGACCCGACTTAACCTCTGATAAGATCAAAGACATAGGGATCCTGACCTACATAACGATAGTAACCATAATCTTGTTAACTATCGTCTTTTTAACTCGTCGAATCATAAAAACCCGACAGAGTACAAAAAGACTAGGAGGGGAGAGTCAAGATAACGAGGTCAGACAGTCAACAGTTGAGATAACGCTACTACCCGATAACAACGGGATAAGCGGAGTCGATTATAAATAAAGTAATAAATATAAATAGGATATTAATATTGAGTCAAGATAACGAGACCAGACAGTGGAGATACCACCACCGCCCTAATAAACAACATCAATAAACGGAAGCGATTAGATAAGTGAATTGTGGTGACAACCATTCTGTCCCCACCACTGTGTTAGCTGATAAGACTTAGTATATAAACTAACCCAACTATAATTTAAGCACATTATTGTATTGACTCTACAACATACCACTGTACTACTAACACGTTTTGAGAATAAAATTATTTTTATCTCCATCACAAGTCTCAGTCTTTTAACTCGCGCGAATAATCGCGCGGCCGTAACAAATATGTATTTACATAATTATAATCATTAAAGTCATCAACACAACTCTCTAAGACCACGTAACTCCAAAGAATGATGATTTCATGAAACAGATATTCTTTGGTTCTAAACAGATATCCTATATGTTAATGTATGTTATAAACTATCTGTGTGCAAATTTCCATACAAATCCGTTCAGCCGTTTGTGCGTGAAGAAGTAACAAACATACAAACACACCCACAAACGCCTTTATGACATTAGTGTGATGGGGTCAATGAGGGTTTTCGTGAAAATTTACGACACCAGTTGGCACCACTTTGACAAGAGGTCTTCCAATATAAAATATATGATGACGTTCATCATTCGATTCATTCATTCGTTCATCATTCGGTCATGACTAAAGAAAATATAGGCTCTTTGACAGATGCCTGGACCTGACGTATCAGTGCTGCCACCTAGCGAACGTCATTTCAGAAAACCCTCATTAACCAGTTACTGGGTTGTGGCGATCAGAAAGGCAGTTGCTCAAAATAAAATGCTGGTATTCAGCTGCATTCGGTTACACTGGAAGCCGACCCTTGGCTAAGCGGGCAGACGGGCATCTTCCACTGTAATGAAGTTGCGTACTAAATGCAAAACTGCCGCGACTTAATACAGTACGACCGAGTCGCAAAGTTGCGAACTGTGAGGTAATCTTAACTTTACTAGTTCTTACGTAGTTCCAAGTATAGATCATTGCAATTTCAAAGAACTAGTTTTAGATTGCAATCTTTGAGGAAAATGTATAGTCTAACGTCATACAATAACTGCAAATAACAAATGTATGTTAGACATGTACCTTGGATGGAGTTTGTGAAGGTGACATATTGAAATTCGTATTTATTTCAGTTCCTGCAGGTCGATTCTGTAAAAATCTCACCTTGAAAACTCAGGTGAAATGAGTTTTTTTTTTGCTAGGATTTGACACTATTGACAGCTCACTACACGCTCACTTCACCTAAGTTTTCACGGTGAGATTTTTACAGAATAACACCGCTGTTTATTATGCCCAGTGGTAACTGTCGCAACTTGCGAGGTGTAGGTCGTAGGTTTGAACCCATACAGATGCTTTACTTTGTGTAAATTATTTCATCACCACTGCTCTCAAAACGGCATGTCCTAAAAGCAAAAATTTGAAGACATGTGACATCTACCAACCCGCACTGGGCCCGCGTGGTGGATTACGGCCCACTCCCTCTCACCGAGAGGAATCCTGTGTCCCAGCAGTAGGAACATTATAGGCTGATTGAATGATTTTTAGGGTTCCGTAACCAAAGGGTAAAAACGGGACCCTATTACTAAGACTCCACTGTCCGTCTGTCCGTCCGTCACCAGACTGTATCTCATGAACTGTGACAACTAGACAGTTGAAATTTTCACAGATGATGTATTTCTGTTGCTGCTATAACAACAAATACTAAAAACAGAAAAAAAAAAATTATTATTATTTTTTTTTTTAACAAAAGTGGTTTTCTTTTGCATTTTTGCCTCGTGGTTCCGTACCCTTCGTGTGCGGGTGCGACTTGCACTTGGCCAGTTTTTTTATGAACAACTGAGTGAGATAGTAAGTAAGGGTTAACGTGGTAAACTTGTAAGTTCGTCTTCGATTTTCAATCTATTTACAGTCGGCGGTCAAGAGAACGTCTTGCTACTATCTGTCAGACAGATGTGTCAATATGTACTAGTAGCTAATAAAGATCAAATTCGCACAACACGTATTCGTTTATATGATACTGACAAGTGTCAAGAAAGTATCATGTTTAGGGTTCTGTACTACAAAAGGAAAAACGGAACCCTTATAGGATCACTTTGTTGTCCGTCTGTCTGTCAAGACCCTTTTTCTCGGGAACGCGTAGAGGTATCGAGTTCAAATTAAAACCATATAGTCAAGTCTACAGTCCGTTGAAGTTGTGAAAAAATCAAACATCTAAGTTAACGTAAAAAATGGCACGGCCGTTTATGCCGCAAAAACCGTATATTTCGACAATCTAAAGAGAATCAAAATTTATAGGGTACTTCGCGTTAACCTAGAATCATGAAATTAGGCAAAAAGCAATCTCATGTAGCAGCAGTAAAGGAAAAAATCCAAGAACCGTAAATTTGTAGTTACATACCTACTAATTTGTACGGAACCCTCGGTGCGCGAGTCCTACTCTCACTTGGCTGGTGTTTTAAGGTTAGTTTTACTCAATTCTGCTTTTTTTAGCATAATTAATTATAATTATGTAAGTTTAAAAGATTTATTACGTCTTCCCAGCCTTATTACAGGAGTCGGTTGTAAATGAAATATTCGCAATCTACGGTGACAGCCCGTCGCCTGCCGCCATGTTGGTATATAATTTGTTGGAGTTTTAAAAACAGAACACACAATTTCCCGCGCATTTTTAGGGATTCTGTTTTATGTTTTTGCTGATGTTGGGCATTGTTTTATAATTGGAGGGTAATTGAATTGAACCTAAGTTATTATTTGTTACATTTGAATTCCTCTTCGGTCTTTATAGAGTGGCACCATCGACGCATAAAACCCTCGAGAGTAGAAATTTTTCGCCGGTTATAAAAAAACTGGCCTTGTGCGAATCAGACTCGCACAAGAAGGGTTCCGTACTAGAAGGCAAAAATGCCGAAAACACGTTTGTTGTATGAGAGCCCCCCTTAAATATTTATTTTGTTCTTTTTTTAGTATTTTTTGTTATAGCGGCAACAGAAATACATCATCTGTGAAAATGCCAAATGTCTAGCTATCACTAGCAACCAGGCCATAAAACTATTAAAAAAAAAAATCTAGCTATCACGGTTCATGAGATACAGCCTGGTGACAGACAGACAGACTGACAGTGGAGTCTTAGTAATAGTCTTAATAGGGTCCCTTTTTACCCTTTGGGTACGGAACCCTAAAAAGAATCAGCTGTTTCATAGAAAAGTTGTCAAAAAGTATACATGAAGCATTTTTTTTTTAATAATTTATATTGTAAATAAATCCACATACCAATTCTTTTGTTATACATTGAAAGATTAAATAAGTATTTCGATACATAACAGCAGAACATACAGAGGGAGTGATCTTTTTCTAGCCAGTTTGGGTAAGTTATTAACTGCCCCGTTCTAACTGGCCCTGATTGTCTGAAAAAAATTTTTTTTTTTAAACTGTAAGTCATAGAGAAAAACGCTTAAAGGAACTATTAGCACAGAATAACTAAGAGTACTTCAATGAGCTCAATTTTGAACAAAAGAAAGCGACATTAAAATTGAAAATAAAAATCAAAGGGAGTTAAAGTGAGATTCTATATGGTTGAAAAAAAACATGTTTATATCAACAACAAAATACAATACTTCTACATAACTGACAGCGTTACCTATTGTATTAACGACCGTGAAGATAAGTTTGTTTTCCACGCTGTTTGAAGTCAAAGAAACTCAGATTGTAAATGAAATTGTATGAGTCACGGAAAACAATTCAAACACATAAAATTACATAAAGCCTGTAATCTGCAAAGCGGCAGGCAGAGAAGTACAATACACCGACGTTTCGCCAATTATGTATTAGTCGGATCCAGGATATTTACCAAAAAATATCATATCCATTATCCCATTCTACGGGAATTGCAGGAGGTCGAGTCTACTGCCATTAACTGGCCGCAAATCCAGGATATTTACTAAAAAATATTAACCATTATCCCATTCTACGGGAATTGCAAGAATGAGTATCAACCCTTCGTAATTTAAGGGACTTACAGGACCTAAACGCAAAAAAACGCAAGTTTTAGAAACAATAAAAGCATATGATCGACTATAGTAAACAAAATCAGAAAAATATATGATATTCTTCAGGATATATGCTAGGTAGATGTGTGTTGAAAACATAATACAACTAATTTGTTACGATAGAAAAAAATCATGAAGATACCTCTAAAAACTTTCTTTTTACAACAAAAACCATACTAATACACATACAATCATTCTGATTTTTTGTTAGATTATTCTACAAGCAACATACTAAAATACTAGTGTTTTAATTTTTTAGTCCAAACAATATTTTTGTAATTAAATAATTGTTTCATATTTTGCAATAAAGTACCAGCGTTGTGTCATCGCGCTTCTCTTTCTTTTCTATGCAGTCTGACAGTGACCGCGCTTTAGGTCATGTAAGCCCCTTAAGGAAACTCTAAATGAGTCGCTGCCATGAAAATCATTTTCACACAATTATTTATTACACTTGATCTTGGTACCTTATTGGACGCAAAATGGCACCTAAATAAAGGAGCCCCGCACAAAATGTAAGGAAAAAGCTGTTCGGTGAAATGGCTGAAATTTTGATACAATACCTATTAGCCTGTAACATGCTGATTGAAAGTTAAGAGCGTTTACGACGTACGCCATTTCATACAAACTTTCAAGCCCTTGATTTTCGAAATGAATGAACTGATTTTAATGAAACTTCGTACGTATAAGCAGGATACAAAGGTCTTAAAACTTACTTAAGAACATTTTGGGAAAAGGCTAGGCAGATGATGAAATATTACCGATATAAATGAAATTTTTTACAACAGGTGACAAAATGGGCAGTCTTATCGCTAAAAGTGGTATCTGACCGTTGTATCTATGCTAGTTGCGCGGTAAACTCTGCTTGCGAGATGCAGGATTTTGCGTGACGTCAGTATGACGCGTTGTTCGCGTGTGGCGTTGTAGATACCGCTACATTAGCGTTTTCCTTAGGGAAAACCGCTATAGTTCGTGGTTCACCTAATAGAGGGACTATTACTCCGCCCTTCCGTAACTAAATAACGTAAAAGCTAAAGGATAATGCCTTTAGCTTTTAGTTAAGAAGAAGGTTAATCGGCTGTGTGTCTCATAAGTAGAGATCGGATATTCGCGTGCATATTCACCTAAAGTTGAGATGTCGGCTAATATGGAATGCGCTTTTGTATCGGAAAAACCCCGCGGTTCCGGGATCGATTTTAGGTTTCACAAGCACTATTTAGTGATGGGAAAATCAAATCGATTTAAACACGCTGCCGCGTGCGGCACCCGTATTGCCCCACCCCCGGGGCCTAGCGCCAGCGCTCACGCTCACCAGCAGTACTCAGGACTGAGCGCGAAATTGGTGGCTTACGATTTTTGTACGTAAGCTGGGCACTCGAAGTAGTTGCTCTTGCGTTATCTAGGTGTATGTATATCTGTGTATACCACTAACCAATCCTTCGGGTATTACACGAATGATGTTAAGTTATGTTACTTTCCGGTTCTAACCTCCATTAAAGTGTTGTTATTATGTATCTTGCCTTTTCCCAACTATGTTGGGGTCGGCTTCCAGTCTAACCAGATGCAACTGAACACCAGTATTTTACATGGAGTGACTGCCTATCTGACCTCCACAACCCAATTACTTGGTAATAGGTACATAAACCTAGGTAAGACTGGTGGTCAGACTTTCGGGATTCTGAATACCCGTAGCGACTGTAAAAAATCCACGAATGACAGCCGGGACCAACTGCTTAACGTGCTTTCCGAGGCACGGAGGGGACACGGTATGTAAAGATGGTCACGCATCCACCGATCAACCGCGGCAAGGGTAGCTTAACCTGATCGATTGACCTGTGCGGTTGTTATTATTTAGCCACTGGCACCTCAATGTTTTGAAATACGGTTATTAAAAAAAAAACAATAATTTTGAAAGAGTGTCCATGAGGTTTCTTGCCAGTTCTTCTCCGTAGAAAACGACCAATTGGAACATGTACCTTGCTTCATAAGTGCCCATGTAGGTTTATGTGAAATAAAATAAAAAACTGGCCAAGTGCGAGTCGTCGTAATCGTGCATCGAGGGTTCAGTACAAAATTTGTAGGTATGTAAAATAGTTTCTCACGGATTTTTTTCGGGAAACACCCGTATCTTTTAAATGCGTTGGCTTAGAAGTTTGATTTTTTCATTGCTTCAAGGGTTTGCATCCCCTGAGTAATTGATATTAATTTTGACTTGATAACTCCACGCGTTCCTGAGAAAAAGGGTCTTGACCGACCAACAGACAGAAAACGAAGTGATCTTTTAAGGGTTCCGTTTTTCCTTTAAGGGTACGGCACCACAAAAATAAATGTTTTGAAAGGGCCTTCTTTACGCCTCCTGTATCCATACCGTTGAATGCTGATACCCGCCAATTGCCCTATAACGGTAATTATTCGCGAAATTAAGCAGGAAAATACGTTGATTAGAATGGGTTTCAGTAAAATTGTATGACAGTACGGTACAACCGGTTCTTTCTGGTAACATTTGTGTGTATTTGCTAAATCGACTACACCTACGACAAAACTGGTAAAAAATAGGTGAATAGGTCAACATTCATAGCCACCATGAAAGTAATAGTCAAATCATTTATTTCAAGGAGGCCGTGGGCAGTTTTGAACGTCTACGTTTACAAGAATCTTCGATCGAAATTGAAGATGTAATTTCATGAAAATTCGCAAATTAAGCCGTAAGTAAAAACGATACAGCGAATGCTGAGCAGATTAATGCGTCATTTCGACTTTTCAGCTTATATGCACTAGGATGGCATTAGTAAATCCCTCTTAGTTCAGAACGCCCGCGCCATTTTAAGTGCCTTTTTATGCTCTCAAATGTATGAAACTAAGACAGCTTTTGCACTTTTCATAGTGAAGTGAAAACGGCGAAGAGTGTGCTTTTTGGGACTTTCTGTTTTGTATTTTTAATTTTCGTAAAGTTCAGAGAATAAAAACGAAACGTCTCTCCGTCTGTCTACCCGTAAATCTATGGTTTCTGTTGCAAGAATAAGCTTGATAAAAGAAAAGTATTGAAAAAGAAAAGCACATCAAGCTACCCGAAACTGTCAAATTTTCCCAATCAACTTTGAATCTTATGATTTGGCAACAAAGTTGAAAATCTATTAAAGAAAATTGACAGATTGTAGTAACTTGATGTGCTGGCGTCTGTACATAGGTACACACCTTATAAGTATGAATATATCCAACAGTTTCCTATGACTGCGGTGAACACTAAATAGCGTCTGCAATTTACTGTAAAATGACGTCACTGAAACGATGTTTATGAAAGTAAGTTCAACTTCAACTCTTGATTATTGGCTTTTGTGGAATAAACACCACAATTTTGCCAATTTCACGTACTTAGAATGATAGATCATCAAACGAAGGAGATTGTTCAGTGAAAAGAAATTTGGACGGTGAAAATGAAAAATGTGAAAATAGAATACTGATTTGATTTTCAACCGAAAGTAAGTTGTTGTGTTTCCGTTTTTTGGCACCATAAAGTCAAACCTCGGTGCCATCAGTTTCATGACAGCTGTCACTGCAGTCGTTAAGTGGCGACCATTCATGGATGCCACCGCTACAAACACTGATCAATAGTTGTGTAAAAGTTTACGATCATTATCTTCTCATACCTTGACATTGGCAAAATCATCGAACGTAACCGATGGAGCCAGAACCTCAAAAATAGAATAGAATAGAATAGACCATCGCTGTCGAGAAGAATATAATTATACTGTGTCCTTAAGTTTTTCTTTTTTCATTAATACTTGTCAAATTTGTACGCTAGGCCTCTGTTGACAGCGACAATTATTAGCATTTTTTGAAGGTTCTAGTGCTAATAAAAATAATGTATCATCAAAAAGAATAACATAGGGACACAGTATATATCCTGCTTATTCTGTTTATGAAATATCTTATCTAAATTGTTCCAATATTGGAGGAGAAAATAGGTGAGAGCCAAACCTCGAATTATGACTTTTCTTTCTTTTTAAAGTTTTCCGACTGCATTATTAGAAGGCTAAAAGTCACCCAAAAGGCAATGGAAAAGGCTATGATTAGAGTTCTTCTGCGTGATCGAATAAAATATTAAGAGATGCGCAGCAGAACCAAGGTAACCGACTTACCCGAAGAATTAGCAAACTTAAATGGCAGTGGGGAGGGCACATTGCTCGCAGAACAGATGGCCGATGGAGCCGAAAGGTTCTGGAGTCGCGACCGCGTTCCAGAAGACGTAGCGTTGTAAGGCCTCCCACAAAGTGAATCGACGACCTTGTGAAGGTCGCAGGGGCCCGATGGATGCGAGACGCACAGAACCGGTCGAAGTGGAGGTGCTTGGGGGAGGCCTATGCCCAGCAGTGGACGTCTTTCGACTGAAATGATGATGATGTAGTCTGGCTTGTTTTAAGTAATTCTACATTTTGTTACACAATTGCACAGTTACTTTTGTATAAAATTCATATCATAGTAGTTTTAAAGCCAGAATATTAAAAACTACACACGTGGACCGAGTCACGAGCACTGCACATGTAAGCCATTTCGTTTGATTTATTTTGCACATAAAATTCTTCTGCAAAATATGAATCGGTAACACTATCGACTCAGTGGGTTAAAATATGGTGTTTTGTTGTACAAATATCGGGTTTGATGCTTAGTTAACGCTCGGTTTCTGAGACAATTAAATAAATAATTTACCAATTTAAACAAATTCATAAGTTATTCCCTTCTTTAAAGTAATGCTCTGAAATGCAGTGTCAGGATATCAATCTAATAGCAGATATTAACAGGGCGACCAACACTGAAATATGAAAAAAATAGCCTACTTTTTGATCCCGTATTACAGACAGACGCTTTACTACTTTTTAACCAACTTCAAAAAAGGGGAGGTTCTCAATTCGGATTGTTATACATTTTTTTTATATATGTTCGGGCATAACTCCGTCATATATAGACGGATTTGCAAAATTATTTTTTTTGTTCGTAAGAGGTTTTATTCCGAAAAAGGTTTTATTCTTAAATAAATGCCAGCAAATCAACCGCGACTGCTACTATCGCATATGTATGCATTGTTAAAGCAATTACACAACATAACATCACGCCTGTACCCTCTAAAGGGGTAGGCAGATGTGTTCAATAGCTTCCTGTCACTGATATTCACATAGCAAGTCGGTTGTTTTTTTTGGAAGTCGGTTGTTTTTGGTTTTCTTGCGGTGCCTTTGTGCCGCACGCGATTTTATCGCATTTCGCGCCTGTTTGAAGGAGCCTTATGTACGCTTGCACCTGACAGTGTCGTGAATCAGCTCAAAAACTCCCAGCAAACTAGGTATTGCATTATTTGTTTGTTTAGCACAGTAATACAGCATCATTATCGAGGATCTCATCTTTTCGCTGGCTACCGACGGGGACCTCATTTCATCTCCTGTTTCAAAAGTTTCTAAGAGATACGCTGAAGCGGAAATCCGCTTTGGCAGTCGAAGAAGTTTACGACGGGAAGTTTTGAGATTTGTGATAGCAACAGGTAGGGTTTATGCCAAGACTGTTGTCTTATCTTTCGTCTTTATGTAGCAAACGGTTATCAGACCGGTTATGTGGTTAGAACGGTTATGTGTAACTGACAGATATTGTAGGACCTTAACCAGTGCAGATTACAAGCATACTTGGAAGAAAAAAAGTGTGTTTTTTAGTATGCAGAAACATAATAGTACCGGTAGAAGGCGAGACAGGGCATGATTTAATAATATAATTTGTTTATTTCCACTTCAAGACACAAAAATCAGTGTGGCCCTGGCTCTTGTACTAGGAGGTCCTGTATCACAAGAGCCAGACCTCTCAATTTACAGAGAATATGACATAGAAGCGCGATAGACAAAAATGAGATTCAATATTGTCATGGCATGCATTAGATAGAAAAAAGAAAAAAAAATTAAAAGAAATATATGTATTTTCCTCTTAACAGTATTTATAATAGTAGATTGTTTACCAAGGGAGCAAACAACTATTTTGAAGGCGAAACTGTTTCTTTGAAAACAGAGCGCAGCGAGGGATTCAAAGTACGTCACTCGAGCTTAAAATTGTGTTGCTCCCGAGGTGGACACTCTACTTTTTATCATCTTCTATGAAAAAATAAGTAAGTGCACCTTATGAATAAGAAGAGTACCTACTTATTTATTTACATATAATTACTTGAAGATGATATAGCCATTTTTTATAAAATTAAGTGAAATCCTAATTTGAGTAAACAATTACGAACAAAGGCAGAATGATTTTCGCACGTTTTTTATTTTTTCACAAACTGTTTTTTTTCGTTTAATTTGCCTCGTCCGCGTTTTTCTTTTGTATAATTTACAGCCTGTTACTTGTTCATACAAATCTCTTTAGTGATTGGAACTTTTACTAACAATATCCACATTCAAAATTCAAATCTTTTTTAGTCCCTAAGGATTAAAGAGCTATTTTAGTCCCTGTTTACGAAGAATACACTAGCTATTTTTGAATAGATGTGATAAAAATATAATTTCTGTATTTGCCAACATTATTATCAATTGACTAAAATATGTGGGATGGTGTTGCAAATACGTTCGGCGTCAAATGAATTTAGTAATTTGTGTTGAGCTGACCCTAATGTCAGACATCATAATTGTATGACAAACAAACAAACAACTCCAAGCTTGCCTAAAATAGTTAATCTGCATTCGCGATTTATTTGCCAAAAATGTAAACAAATATGAGTTTATGGAAAAATAACTATAAATAAAATTCAGTTAACGCTACAACTTCAAACATTTTTATAACTTTTTCAATAGTGCTAGTCACTCTGAAATCAACTTAATTACCATCAAAATAAAGTTGATATTTGTTTAATTTGAAATAATATTAATTTGAAACATACGTTTGAATACTACTACTAATACTTTAGTGCAATTGCCATTGTAAATTTATGGGGGTGATCTGTCATACAGGTCTGGAACCCAGTACAGACTGGACCTATCGCAACGGTTATCTTGCTGTTACATATGACACTTATGAACCAAAAAAAATCTATTAAAGCGGAACAAGGATAGATATACATCAATCCTTGTTACTTCTCATACGAAAATCCCGTGTCTTACTAAATAGGCACGGGTTTCTTTTGTTTATTTTTTTCTCTCAAAACGATATAATTTTTGGTTCATAAGTGCGGGGTAATAACAATCTGATATTATTATTGTTAACATCCTCCACAGATATAGATAGACCTAAATAACGCAAGTATCGCCATCTGTATGAAAACCAAGCGTGCCAGACTACCTACTATGACGTCACAAGTACAGTATGATGGGAAAATCAAATCGATTCAAAGACGCCGCCGCGTGCGGCACCCGTCTCGCCCCACCCCCGGGGCCTAGCGCCAGCGCTCACGCTCACCCAGCCAGGCAGTACACAGGACTGAGCGCGAAAGTGGCGGCTTACGATTTTTGTACGTAAGCTGGTGCGATTTTTGGCATGCGAAGTAGTTGCTCTTGCGTTATCTAGGTGAATCTATATCTGTGGTTACGAACCTTTGCAGTAGGATACTTACTGGTAGTTTAAGAAAAATCGCTTTCTGCTTCTACTTTATCCCACACCTGAAATGCAAACATCCCCCTCGTTGACACGGATAAGTGTGGCACCAGAGCCGACGTCGTCAACGACTTCTAATGGAAGTTCATTGAGCAACTTTATCTCTCGAATTCTTCAACTCGAAGTCGTTACAATACACTTTTATGTTGAAGTTGTGCAAACTTAAATGGGTTTCGATTCATTTTGGTTATTGAAAATGTAGAGGTGACCTTATTTTCAAGAATTTTCCGGAGTAGTTTGGAGGATAGTTTATACTCTACAAACTCTACCTGGCGAACTTCATACCGCCCCGCCAGCCATTGTGCACCCGCTTTTTAAATCTCTGATATCTTCTAAGATATATACGCACTCTGGTAAGGAAACGCACTAGAGACCAACACAACAAACTATGGACGGACCTAGGCGAATGCAGGCAGGCCAGGGAAGCACTTCCCACATTGGACGGCCGCCTCACGAAGCAGGTTCTCCGTCTAACTAAACAAAAGCTGCGTATAGTTACTGCAGCTTTAACTGGCCACGGGTCATTCAATAAACACCTCTTTGTCATAGGAGTGACAGACAGTCCGCTGTGCAGGGCCTGCATGGAGGACGACGAGACAGCGGCACATGTGCTTCTAAACTGCCCGGTGGTCGCCACGTACAGGGCAAAGCACTTCGGTAACCCAGGTACCCTACATGAGACGGTCAGTAACACCAAGGCGTTGCTGGCCTTCCTCGAGGAGCTGGGGTGGATCGAATAATCGATTTTCCCACCCGTACGCAAAATACGCGCATTGACGTGGAGTTGCGGACACCAGCCCGTATTACCTATTACCTATTACCTACCTATCTTCTAAGATATTCATTTTATTGATATGCTGTAAAGAGCAATTTTGATCTAAATGAAATGCACAACGTGTCTAATGTATTTAATTTGATAAGGAATAATACTGTATTGTTTAAAATAGCTTGGTAAATAAACCCATAATTTCTTTGTAATATGTAAAAGATAAAAATGGTTACTGTGGGTTATCCTTAGGAGATAAACATATACCATCGCGGAGGTTTTTATTGATCTTTTTATGATATACGATTCCGTGGTACCTGCATTAATTTTATCTATCTCGTAAGGTTTAGCCAGCGTTTGCAATGTAAGTGCACAAAAATATATTTGTTACGACATCACAATACAAATCATTGAATTTGCTATGCATGGAGTTGTCCATGCATAGCCCTCTCCGTTGCTCTTTGGGTGGCTTTGACTTAAGCCTTAAGAAGCAATAAGTATGATATCAGTCCTGGCAGCGTAACCATAGTGATTACAGAATCATCATTCTCCTGTTCTCATCACAATTTATTTGGGATCGCAGCAAAATGTTTTTTTTTTTTTTGAGGATGGTATATCATCAAATGACCCCTCCCGCTCTGGGTGGAGCGGAAGGGAGTATCAGACTCTTACTGACTAAACCCCACCCGTGTTCCTTCCTTAGCCCTTTATGTTCCGGGCCAGCGGTAACCCTTTCGGACAATCCCGCTAACTCACAATAAGTCTTCTTCTCTATTAATCGACATCTCTGTAGTCACCCCCTATCCAACCATATCATGATTTACACATTTCACACAGCACATATGGATGTGCTGTAGAGTAGGGGAAGACCAAAGAAACGATGGCGTTTCTTTGGTCTTCCCCTACTCTTATAGCCATCGACATTCATACTCGTGATTAAAGCATAATAAGCATAATTATATGATGCCCGAAAGTCTGACAACCAGTCTCAACAAGAGGTATCGTATTACCTAGTAACTGGGTTGTGGAGGTCAGATAGGCAGTCGCTCCATGTAAAATACTGGTATTCAGCTGCATCCCGTCACACTGGAAGCCAACATAACAACAATACAATAACAATATGTAAACATAAAGAAGTAAAAAAAAAAATAAAAAAAAAACAACATTTTTAAACTATAACGTAGTATTCAAATTCTTTTTTAATTGTTTTGATTTGTTTTAGTGTCTAATTTTCTATTTATTGTATGATGTACTAGTATGCTAATAATTGATATGGCCGTGCTTTCCTGTTATTTAAATACATGATCAAAATTATGTCAACGACTCTGTGTGTGTTTAGTTGGTAAGCCTTATTAAATAAATAAATAAACATAGCCGGGAAAAGGCTACGCAGATTACGATGCATAGGTATATGATACCAAGTCTGCCAAGCTGTAACCACAATCATTGCGGCATAAGCAGATGTACCCACAATACTAATCCTCCACTAATGTACTCATTATGGCAATACTCCAGGCCGACCGTGGCATACAAAAGCACATAAACGATTACCAGTCTACATAAAATGGTGGCAGTTAATCAACGATACGGTTACATTCCTAAAGTAATGGCCGACACTCACCGCCGATAAACTCAGCCGTTCTGTGGTTGAAACTGCTTACTGTTGAGTGCAATAGATCTTTTAAACTTACTAATACGGCATGAATTGGTATATCTAGGTAATGTGTAAAGTGGGTAATGTTTCTTTGTTTAGATATGCGATTTTCTCTTAAAGTTTGTACGTATAGGTCCACATACGGCGTTATGAACATAGTGTTTTAGAAACCATAGTTTTATGAAAAGTGTTTTTTACTAAGTTGCAACTTGCAATGAAATGGTTAAGGCTCCTTCAAACAGGTGCGACACGCGATAAAATCGCGCGCGAAACAGATGCACAAGTTCCGCACCGAGCGGTGCCTTTGTAACGCGCGCGATTCGCGCCTGTTTGCAGAAGCCTTTATTCCACAAGAAAATCACACTTGGTGGATTACGGCCCACTTCCTCTCACTGAGAGGAGGCTTGTGTCCCAGGCGTGGGAACATTATAGACTGATTATGATGATAATGATTTAGACTTCTGCCCCCTACACATTGAACTACCCGCAGCTTGAATTTTAAGCAACGCTAAAACATATATTATTTTGTTAACACTCCAAATCACCACCCGTGTTTACCAGTAAACATTTACAAACTAACTTACTTAGTACTTCTTATGGTATTACAATGTAAATAAAACACAGTTGATTTAATTTGTTTTATGTTCATGAGCCGTTTTCATTAGCGGAAAACTGCAGCTTTGTATATTATGCATTTGTTTAAAAGCTATTTTATAATCTAACAAAGATTGAAGCGTTTAATAAGCTCACTAATATTTTATTTTTAGTTGTCTTACCTATTAGGTAAACAATTTTATGGCGTACCATTTAGTATTACAATTTTGTGAAAATCTTTGTACTTTAATCCTTCGTATATGGATCCCCGCGAGATACAATAGCTTTTTAATTGTTTCTGAAATTACGGCATTCAACGGATAATTAGTTATTCAAAACATAATCATAAAGTACATCATTCATTTTGTACTCAAATATTAAAGTATTTTTGTTATAAAAATAAGATTTTTGCCATTTCAATCTTGAATAGCAGCCGGGGTTTAATTTTAGACTTTCGCTGTAATAGCAAAAAATGCTCAAGCAAGATGTTTTTGATGATGGTAATAATACCGTATGCGTTCATATCAAAGATCAAAACATTCATACAATCACATTAATATTATAAAGGTGAAAGTTTATGAGTGTGTGTGTTTATATTATGTTTGTTACTTCTTCACGCTCCAACGGCTGGACCAATTTTGATAAATTTTTGTATGGAGGTGACTGACTCCCTGGATTAACATATAGGCTACTTTTAATCCAGATATTCCCACGGGATCGACATTTATGCAGGTGAAACCGCGGGCGCAGCTAGTTGTACAGACGCCAGCACATCAAGCTACCCGAAACTGTCAAATTTTCCCAATCAACTTTGAACCTTATGCTTTAGCGATAAAGTTGAAAGTCTATTAAAGTAATTTGACAGATTGTAGTAGGTTGATGTGCTGGCGTCTGTACATCGTTGATACGAAGACTCGTAATTATCTTCCATGTTTTGTTCTAAATAATACTTGTACACTACAAAAACCACTAGAAATTCAGTCCATACAAGAAAAACGTTACGTTATACATCACAATTTACTTTGAAAGTACTGAAATCTATACATTTATCTCGACAAACACGTCTTTTGTTGTTTCGTACAAAAGTGTTGCAGTAAAAGATACGTAGATACGTAACACAACACACATTTTTCTTCAACAACGATTTATATACCAAGATTGTTTAAAAAACGAAACAAGTGAACAATGTTACAATCCTACTCTGCCCAGCCTTTTCCCAACTATGTTAGGGTCAGCTTCCAGTCTAACCAGATGCAGCTGAATACCAGTATTTTACATGGAGCGACTGCCTATCTGACCTCCACAACCCAGTTACTGGGTAATATGATACCCCTTGGTAGGACTGGTTGTCTGGTTGTGACTTGTTATCTATATAAACACTATTATAAATTTAAGTCACTTTTCGTGTCTGTCTGTGTGACCGCGTTGTTTTTCTAAACTAGAGATAGATGGCATCCTGGGGAAGGACAAAAACTACTTTTAGTCCCGGTCGCACGTTCCCGTGGAATAATTTCCGACATCCACACGGGCATGGGCAGAAGTTAGTACGAAATATAGGTATGCTAGTTTTGTCCCAAACCTAACCAGACGCCATGCCAAAGTGGAGCGTGACAGTCGGATTTATTTATTTGAGTACATAAGATAAACGCTCTGCACCATTTATATTGCACACAATTGATTCCCCTTGGAGTTCTGCCCAATAAAAGACGTGAAGATATATAGCATATTTATTTAAATAGATTCAATCCTCAGTGTTTATCTGGCCCAACGCGTCTATTGTTATGCAATATCTTCAAAAGTACTGCAGTCATTGTTATTTATGACAATACAGGCTGAAAATCATATATGTTAGCATCTTTTGAATTCTCTTTGTAGAAACGTACTAGAGTGGTATGAGGAACAGGGTGTAAAGTTCACTCCTAAATAGAAAAAGGGGATCTTCCGATCAGACGGGTGTTCTCTTGTGGGCAACTGCCCGATGATTCATGTTGGGCAATTGTATAAATGCTAGTCACGCGGTAAATTCCGCTTGCGCGATGCAGGATTTTTTTATAACGTCAGTATGATGGCCTCACTGGGCCAGACTGGGCCTGCATGGCACGGTCCACTCACTCTCACCTAGCAGAGACCCGAAACACGGCTATACGAGAACTATTTTAATTATATTATCTGTTTAAATGTATGTATGGATCTCGTCTTCATCATCATCATTTGAGCCGAAAGACGTCACTGTTGGAAATAGACCTCCCCCAAGCATCGCCACTTAGACCGGTTTTGGGCTTCTCAGCATCTAGCTGATTCCTGCGATCTTCATCAGGTCATCACTCCATCTTGCGGGAGGCCTTCCAATGCTACTTAATTAATTATGGATCTATTGTAACAACGATGTAATTAACTATGGCGAATAAGGATCGTCAAATTCAAATAGCGTCAGCTCCTGAGTTACATCTAGTGAACTCGAGTAAAAGTGTAGCAGTTAAGATAATTAGAACCCATTCAGCGTAATTGGTAAAGAGGGCACGTTTTTTATTTACATTTATTCAACGTTTATTTAGGGTACCGACCCTAATTGGGTAATAAACTTACAATCCCAAGCTGAATCATTTTGAAGGATATAGCTAATCCATTATTCGGTTAAGGACCTTTATTTCTCAAAGAACAAATTACAGTTCACTTAAAGAGAAACTTAACTAAACTAACAATAAGTTGTAGTTTACATTACGAGACGTTCAAGCCATCCAAGAAACTGAACACCATATTTTCATTTATAAAATATTACAAGTATGTCTAAGGTCTGATCTTTCCATCGCCAGACAATTTCATCGGAGGAACAAATATGAATTTCTGTCAAGTTTTTCACACAAAAACTGTCAGACGTCAATCCTATTTCCACGATAAAAACCATCTGAAATACCAGCCCTACATAAAATACAAAACAGTTCAAGCTAAACTTATATAATATAAAAAAGCTAAACTTATGTATCTAATATATAGTTCCTTAGGCCTTTTTTAAACGTTGGTATGCTTGTACACTCTGACTTTTTGAGGTAATTTATTGTAAACTTCTTACGTTGGAAAAATTTGTCTGCTCTACAATGTAAATAACATTAAATTTAAAATCACGCAATTACTTAGTAGTTGTCGATTTTTCAAACACGTTTCAATAAACCATTCTTTGTTTATAAAATACTGGCGCTTTGAACCAACCAACGTTTATTTTTGAGAAACTTAATACAAAGTGAACTGCTACAATTTTATTTGATCAAATCTTGTATGCGGTACTGAAACGTTGGTTGTCTCTACGAAACTTCTCTATCCCCCGAGATTTCATGCAGTGGTATTGTGTTATGTAGAAAATTGGACAGTGAGAAATCTCTAGACCGATCTAGTAAAGAGCAGCACAGTTTTCTTTTGTTTTTTGTTTGAGATAAACGTTGCACCAAGTTTGCATTCTCCGTTTATTCTAGCATTGCATTTCGCCAATTATGTCGTAATCATTTCTCCTGTAGGTTATAGAGGGCGCCACATAACAGTTTTATTTTTGGAAAGTGTTTCTCGAAGGTCAATCGATAAGATTGTCGGTTGCTTAATCGGGCTAACCTGTGGGTGCCTTATAGATAAGGTCTTTCGGAGATAAGGAGCCAGGATAAACAACTTTTATACTAAGTGACTACATGCTAAGTGCACCGCCTGTGGGGGACATCAGCTAAAGACATCGCTGGGGGGAGGGAATTCATTCATTTCGCTCTACCTTCAACGCTGGTGCGTACTACAAATTTGAAATTTTTACTAATTTGTGTTTTTGGCCCCAATTTAGGACTTCATCATCATAATCAGCCTATAATGTTCCCACTGCTGGGACACAGGTCTCCTCTCAGTGAGAGGGAGTGGGCCGTAATCCACCACGCGGGCCCAGTGCGGGTTGGTAGATGTCACATGTCTTCGAATTTTTGGTTCTAGGACATGCCGGTTTCCTCACGATGTTTTCCTTCACCGTTTTGAGAGCAGTGGTGATGAAATAATTTACACAAAGTAAAGCGCCTGTCTGGGTTCGAACCTACGACCCACAACTCGTAAGTCGCGGCTGTTACCACTGGGCTACCACTGCTGAATTTAGGACTTAGTTAAGTCCATTAAAATTTGTTTCGTGGTATTACGAATACTATTAGACACCTTTCAGTAGCTTAAAATCTTAAATCTACTAACCATTCAAAAAATTGCCGGGATAGTAAAAAGATCAAAATTATCCTAAATTGAAATCACAAGACCCACTCGTACGCGAAATCTGACTTTTATTAAACTAAGCCAATCTGGACTGGACGGAAGACGGCAATCTGGGCTGCGACTGTTCTATCCAAACTAAATTGCACTGTATTGTTGCGGAATTAAAATCTATTCTCATACAAAAGGACCACTGTTCCATTGGAGAACATTTCGTCGTATCCTACGAATAGTGCCCTAACGAACATAGGGGCTTTGTTTTTTTATTGCATAATTCGATTCTGCTCATCATACCACATATAACCAGTTCAACAGAACAATTAAAAACGGTACAGGTTATCAAATAATTAGGTTGTCTAAAAAGCCACAATTTTAAGCATTACGTTTTCAACGAAGAATAAAGCCACAATCGCCGTCGCGCCCTCTTTCTTCGCGAGTAGTGGGGTGCGCGGGCGCGGGGAGAGCGTGCTAGCGCCACTCGGCCACTAGTCGGCGGAACGCGGAGATCGTTAGCTGCGGTGAGTGTAATCTGATTTTTAAATACATATATAACATTTTTGCCTATACTACGAGTTTAGTTATAGGTACATATCAAATTTACCGTAATATCATAATATCAACGAGTTTGTACTTAATTAAGTCATTCTAATTACTTATTAAATTTTCAATATGGGGTACATAGAAAAAAACCCTCATGGTGATTGTGGCCGTGTTCTATGGAATGGCTAAATTGCGTATGTATAGAAGAGACGAAGCCCTAATTACGTTTATGTCTTTCTTCTATGTTCAAATTATGTTTTTGTATTTTATTCTTTCTTTTGTTGCATTTGAAATAACCAAATTGTTATTTTAAGTAAAATATATTTTACGCTCACATTATCTTACCCTTCTGTACAAATTTAAACACTGAATACACAATTTCCTGCTTTTCTGGTTTGGGGCTTAAATGCACTTAGGTTTTTTTTCTATTGCTTGAAAATTGATATAAAAGCATTTGTGGCCGCATAATTGAAGGGTTAAGAGGACAAAGGTGTTATCTGACAAAGTAAAAAAATCCGACTTTTTTGCATGAACATAGGTTTTAACTGAAAAATTTGGATTTTTTGACTTTGTCAGTTAACACCTTTGTCCACTTAACCCTTCAATTAGCATTGCGCAAGAAAATTACAATTACGCTTATTTCTTTATTTTACCTTTTTATGAGGGAGACAGTGTCCATTCTGTTATAGGAGCTTCCAGCAAAAAATCTATTTATACTGCAGATCAATGGATCAACCTAATCAGATGGGCAAACAACAGGAGAAACCTATAGGGTAAAAGAAATGACCTTGGAAAATATTTATAATTATCGTAAATTACTCAAAAAAAAAAATGGTTAAAGAATGATGATGGTGAAAAAGTTGAATGGAATAAAATTAAAGAAGTGCAAATTAGTAAGGACAACATAAACGTTCTAAAATATAAATATGAACTGGATGAGGATTACAAAAAAAATCACTACATTAAGAAAGGGTACTAGAGGGAAAAAAACTGTAGTTTCGGAAGTCACGCCAGTAAATGGATTACCATTAAAAATCAATTATGACCTTATGTCAATGTGTGAGGCTAAAATTATTCCAGAGGAATACCACACATTTTTTAGAAAATTGCCTCATTCATGAGCAAGCTGGTAATGCCAATATTTCTGAGAGTTCTGACGAAGAAGACGACTGAATGTGAATTTGACTGATTTCGGTTGTGTTAGTTGATTTTAAGTTATGATTTTGATAATGTGCAATTTGATTTTAAAGACCGATTTGGATTTTGTGTAATTTGTTTTTAGGGCTGATTGTGATTATGATTACGTGTAGGTAGTTTATTATTAAGCTCTGATTATTTAAAGATAAAGGTTTGTTTTTAAACATTAAAATAACCGAATCCTTTAAAAAAATACAATTGTTTGGTTTATAGAGTTATAAGAACTATATTTTTATTTTGTTTTTTTAGACGTTTTATTATACATGTATAAAAAATACTCAGATAATATCTATGTTATAGATATTTTTTTAATGTATGAAAACACTTTTTCTTGTTAATATCAATTCACTTGATATGCTTAAATATTTACCAAAGCAAATAGGTATAGTTAGTAAAGTTCAGATTTTGTTTCGAAATAAATATTATTGTAATTCTATAATTATTTGCTTTTACTACATTCACAATAACATATTCCCAGTCATGGTAAAATAGTTATTATACACGAATTCCTATGACATAAAAATAAATACCAGCATCAGAATAATAAAAAAATTACATTATGGCGATTGTGGCCTCGTCATTTCCGCAGATAAAAGGCATAATGTAACTTATTGCTCAAGTCCAGCCCTACTTCGCATTAACACAACAGAGAATAAGGATTTATGGGACAAAATGCGTATAAAATATAAAGATAATTTATTGAAAATAATCCTAGCCGAACCTTAAGATACCAATACACATTATATGAAATCAACAATACATATTTGTTCATATTTAATTTAATTAAACAGAAAAAAGTGTCTCCTGAAAAGTAGCTATTAAGCAGTTACGCCTCTATTCGTAGGATACGACGATTTATGATTGCTCGAATGTAGTTCGTTTGTAGATTTGCTTGGTATTGGAACTGTGATAGCCTTTTTTGTTTGGTCTAGACTGAGGTTTTTACTTTGATTCTATGGACCGCTCCACACTTTAGGACTTTATGTGGGAATTTTATGTAAGAACTTTGGCAAACAAGTCTGTCTCCACAAGTAAGTGTGTACGTAAAAAAATATTGTATTTTTGTTTAGGAACTTTTGTGTGACACGTATAAAAATCTGCTAATATGCTTGTCTTTGCTAAACAAATCTTATTCATCCCGATGAATATATCCAAGACAAAACTGCTTTTTGGAACGAAGTTCTTTAACGCGACTTGCGGTAGGCGTAATCTGGGAGAAATTGTCACGTAACAAAAAAGCGTCATGCCTCCTCCATGCGAATTTCTTTCTGTCTCTTTCTATTAGGTATTTAAAGACATAGAGAGAGATAGTTTTCATGGTTTTTGAGGGTGCTAAAATTACTAGATGGCTCTGTATTAAAATTGACTTTCTCTCTGTCTCATTCAATTATATACGAATGTGTTTGCGTGCGAGTATCGCATGAACTTCGTTCCTGACGGCCCCTGACTGCCCACTTTTTTTTTTTATAATAATCTATTTTACTGTTAATAACTTTTAATAACTTATTTTACGTGGCGATACTGCCAGTCTTTTGGGCACGTTTCCTGTTGACAGCGATGCGGATGAATTTTTTGATGCCCTTTGATTATTTCTCCTCCTTTATACTTGTACATATTATTATTATTATTTTAATACTGTTAGCTTTTAAAATTATGTTTCCTGGAATGGAAACTATTTTACTGTTTCATGTTGGTACTAATAACAGAGTACGTGGTCTTGTGCCTGATCCCTCTCCGGTCGTGTCGGATTGCCGTCCCATCGGACTATAAGAGTGAGGGAAGAGTGAGTGTACCTGTGTCTGTGCCCACACTTGTGTACTATAATATCTCCCGCGCCGAAGGCTAGTCTCCGTTCAGATTGGCCGCCGTGTCCAAAACACGGTCTGGAGGACTTTTTTTACTAAGACTATGTTAAATAAAATAACTGGCAGATGTGAAACATCGACATTATTTTGTAAAAGTAATATGATTGAAAAGAACAGATTGCGATATAAACTAAATACCTATATGGCATAATGATAAAATAAAATATTACGATCGATTGCGCATGGCGACGCGTCGCCACACAGTACACAAACAGTGACTGTATATATACACCATCATATAGCGTGGCGACGCGTCGCCACGGCTTGCGTCGCCACGCCAGAAATTTGTTTTACGTGCGGCTATAGATGTTTCACATCAAAAATCGTTTATTTTGGAACAAAAACAGATACAATCATAAAAATAATAAGTTAAACGATGATAACTGCGCAGCTGTCAACGCCCGGCTCCTAGTGAAAGGATATTGTTTTTAATTTATGGTTATGATCTTAGATCTTATATTGTTTAAACTAACCACTTCGTCGCGTGATCAGCTCATTTTAGTCTTTTCATATTTCAGATGACATAAACCTTTGCGTGCTTCCATCATGATCTCAAAGTACCTAATCATACAAATCTCAATAAGCTTCCAGTGTTCATTTATTAAAATATTTCGTAACAACGGGTAACACAAATTCGCACACAACAAAGAGAGGACTTAATATCCAACCCTCGCATTTTTGGTCCTAAGAGAACGTCAGGACCAAAAATTAAGTCAATTACTATGGGAGCTTCTATTGTACGTTCAATCCCGGATTTCATCATGGTCTTGATGAATTAATTTGCATGCATGGTTTGGTTCTCCTGGGGTCGCTTTTAAAAAAAGGGATAATGGTATTGTTTTTTTAATATAAAATTCTTTATGTGTTATAACAGTCTCTTCTGGTATGCTCAAAGGGTATGACAATGTGTTGGTTTTTGATTGGTTGGTGGACAATGTGTTAAGTAGCCAAACGCGACCCTAGCAGATAAAAATAAATTAAACTAAAAATATTGTGCTTCACCTAGCACTTTCAGTACGGACTCAAACTGAAACTCAAAGCATTTATTTCAACTAAACCATTTACAGGCACTTTTGAATTTTCCAGAAGTCGGTCAGTCAAAAAATATGAAGCTAGTTGCCCATTCCAAAGCGAAGTAGGTACCTATGGAGAAGAACGGACAAGAAACTCCATGGACACTCTGTTAAATTATTGACTGTGAAACAATGGGATAATTTATCTAGACCTGGTTTCAAATACTCCTATCCAAATATGGCTTAGACCTCGACCCGTTCAAATAAGCTGTGAAAGCAACCCTGAGTCCTAATTGCCGGTCCACCACAATAACAAAGCGGTTGAATTTTGAACGATTCATCTGAATGGTTGGGGATAATTGATTTTAGGTTGGCATTGACTGATTTTTACATCAATCTGCTTATTGAACGAGGGTCAAGTATCGAGGCCAATGATTTTCATTTGTCTTTATTTTAGCTAGAAATTGACGCACCTAAAATATTTTGTTTATAATCATCATCATCATCATCATCAGCCTATAATTGTTCCCACTGCTGGGACACAGGCCTCCTCTCAGTGAGAGGGAGTGGGCCGTAATCCACCACGCGGGCCCAGTGCGGGTTGGTAGATGTCACATGTCTTCGAATTTTTGGTTCTAGGACATGCCGGTTTCCTCACGATGTTTTCCTTCACCGTTTTGTGAGCAGTGGTGATGAAATAATTTACACAAAGTAAAGCGCCTGTCTGGGTTCGAACCTACGACCTACAACTCGTAAGTCGCGGCCGTTACCACTTGGCCACCACTGCCACACACACACTTATAATCATCATTTCAGCCGAAAGACGTCCACTGCTGGACATAGGCCTCCCCCAAGCACCTCCACTTCGACCGGTTCTCTGCTTCTCGCATCTAACGGGTTCCTGCGGCCTTCACAAGGTCGTCGGACCACCTTGTGAGAGGCCTTCCAACGCTACGTCTTTAGAACCTTTCGGCCCCATCGGCCATCTGTTCTGTAAGCAATGTGCCCTGCCCACTGCCACTTAATTTTGGCAATTCTTCGGTTTTTTATAATAGTTTATAAAAAATATTAAACTGTTCACACGATGCCCGATGGTTGCTTACATCTAATAATACAAAAATATAAATTGTTACTTTCATGCATTTCAGCAGTTTTTATGAATACAGTGCGACGATCGGGTTACCTATCACATTAATCGAAAAACACGTATTCTACATTACGTATTTTAAGTATGTTTGTATATTCTAGCCGTGGGACCTTTTTTCGTTTGAGTATTTGACAGCATTAAACTTAATTTGTGATTATTTGGTAACAATATCATAAAGTACGTGTTGAATTGTTGATACCATCGCCCCGCGCATGTCTAGTGCCCTTATTAGCATGGGTTGTTGATTTCGTGCCAATTTTAAAGCTATTAATTTTATTAAAAAAATCAGTTTTCTGTTTTTAGTAAAATTATTACAACTTGTCATAATCACTGTACTGTTTAATGTGATAACCTACTCGTCACTCTGTTTAATGTACCATTAACGGAGACTTAGAGCGGGTTTTTTGATCCGTAGTTAACTCAAATGTTCAAAATAGATCAATCTTTAAACGATATTAAATCTTATACACAGTATTTAAAGTCTATATTACCATGCCGCGCACAGCAGCTTGACCGCAAGTGTCATCCGCGAGATGCGATCGTAGCCGAAACGTCGTAAGTATGCGCGTACATCCAAGGCCTCCCACAAGGTGGTCCGACGACCTTGTGAAGGCCGCAGGAACCCGTTGAATGCGAAAAGCACAGAACCGGTCGAAGTGGAGGTGCTTAGGGGAGGCCTATGTCCAGCAGTGGACGTCTTTCAGCTGACATGATGATGATGAGATGATGGATGGTAGTAGTCGACATCGGAGCATTTAGATTTCTAAGGTCGCTTAACAGTAGCCTGAGCAGTAGCGTACAGTGCGTGCCACGTAAGAAGAGACTTGACCCCGCCACCCCCGCCTCTTTCTGCCGCCCCGATGACGCCCGGTGCGGGACGGGGACCGGGCGCCATCGGGGCGGCGGAAAGAGGCGGGGAGGCGGGCAAGTCTCTTCTTACGTGGCACGCACTGTACTCCTGTCTGCTAATCATGATAAACTGCGATCATCAATTCGTTCGCTAAGCTTGCTGATTATGTCAATTTCTCATCTTCGCGCTCATTGTACCATTCATTAGGCTTAAGTTAAGTATAGAATGTTTAATATTATAAAAGAGAAAGGCCATTTTTCCGTAACAATGTGAATTAGAAAGGCCTGTTGCTTTAGAGATATAAATCGCCTGAACTAATCTGCGTTCGTGATTTATTTTCCAAAAATGTAAACAAATATAAATTAATGGAAAAATAACTTTAACTCCTATACTTACAATAAAGTTCAGTTTACGCTATAACTTCAAACTTTTTTATAACTTTTTCAATAGTGCTAGTCATCCACAACAAATCAACTTACTTGTCATTGAAAGAAAGATGATATTTGTTTAACTTGAAATAGGGTGGGGGCGTGCAGTACTGCGCACTTTTACTATACGTACTTACTGTAGTTAAATCTTCGTTCTTCTTCGTTCTTTCTTCTTCTTCTTTTTATGCGTCATGTTTGCCGCAAATAAACGTATTTTCTTTTTTTCTTTCTTTTATTTCTTCCTTTCATTATCTTACGGTACATTCATACATGAAGGAATCATAATGAATACCTACTTATTATTTTGATTAGTGGCCCTTTAAAGGCTCCTACAAACAGGCGCGACACGCGATATAATCCTGAGCGACACAAAGACACCGCTCGTTGCGCGACTTGCGGTGCGTTTGTGTCGCGCGCGATTTTATCGCGTGTCGCGCCTGTTTCAAACAGGCGCGACACGCGATAAAATCGCGCGCCTTAACGCGATAACTAGTACGTGACCCAGTGGGAGCGGCCCCGACTTATAAATTGTAGGTCGGCTCGAACACGGGCAGTTTGTTTACTTTGTATAATTTATTTCATCGCCACTGCACTCAAAATGTTAAAGAAAGACATCGTGAGGAAACCGGCATATCCTGGAACCAAAAATTCGAAGATATGTGACATCTAACAACCCGCACTGGGCCCGCGTGTTGGATTTCGGCCCACTCCCTCTAGGAGGAGGCCAGTGTCTAAGCAGTGGACACGTTTTAGGCGGAATAGACAAATTTCCAAAAAAAATAAAAATACGAAAACTTCCAAAAACTGAGACAAAAATACAGTCATGAGTCGTCATGATGGATGTGCAGACGCCAGCACATCAAGCTACCTGAAACTGTCAAATTTTCCCAATCAACTTTGAACCTTATGATTCAGCGATAAAGTGCAAATCTATTAAATAAAGACACTGATTGTAGTAGCTTGGTGCGATGGCGTCTGTACGTGTATATAAACCTTCGGATTTTGGCTCAGAGAGAGATATGTTCCACCTAGCAAGTTCTCGAAAAGGGATATAACATATATTACACAATATCTCAGCACCACCTATTCTAATTAAATTATCGGTACACGTATCAAGTAAACCCACAGTGAATTAGATTAGCTATTGTTGTCTTATCGAGTTATCCCACATGTGGGGGTACACACACACGAACTAGGGTCATAAAGCAAATAATAGGTAAGATCTTAGGGACTTTGGTTTCCCCGGATATTCACTTAAGTAGGTACAGTGATTGGTTCCCAGAAAATAAAGTACATTGCGTGCCACGAAAGATGAGACTTGACACACCACGTGGTTTGACTTGCGCAGTACAGTGCGTGCCACGTAAGAAGAGACTTGACCCCGCCTCCCTCGCCTCTTTCCGCCGCCCCTATGACGTCCGGTCCCGTCCCGCACTCAGACCTCATACCGCTAAAGATACCTAAAATCGTGTTCTGCGCATGTAAGACCACGTGGTGTGTCAAGTCTCTTCTTACGTGGCACGCACTTTACACGATTTTAGGTATCTTTAGCGATATGAGGTCTAAGTGCGGGACGGGACCGAACGTCATAGGGGCGGCGGAAAGAGCGGGGGAGGCGGGGTCAAGTCTCATCTTTCGTGGCGCGCATTGTATAGCTGAGACTTTTTGATTTGATTGTTTTGAGACCAGTGTTTGCCCAGTGGTAACGGTCGTGACTCACGAGTTGTAGAACGTAGGTTCGAACCCAATCAGGCGCTTTACTTTATGTAAATTATGTCATCACCACTGCTCTCAAAACGGTGAAGGAAAACGTCGTGAGGAAACCGGCATGTCCTAGAACCAAAAATTCGAAGATTTGTGACATCTACCAATCCGTACTGGGTGGTGAATTACGGCCTACCCCTTCTAGAGAGGAGGCCTGTGTCCCAGCAGTGGGACGTTTTAGGCTGATTATGTGAATTCCCATGAATCGAAATAAAAAAAATTACGAATACTTCCAAAAACTGAGACAGGTCACTTTTTTATGGGTCAATTTATCTTTTTATTCTTTTTTCTCTTTTTTTTTTTACTTTTTTTGATGTTTTTAATCTGTATTGTGTTTTGTTGCACTGAATAAACGTTTAATCTATCTATATCACTACCCCGTTTTCCTCTATTGTTGTCTTCTTTTTATATATAACGGAGAAGGTATAGTGTGTCTCGTTATTATCAGCCATATTTAACTATTGTGGGCGTACAGTGGGTATGTGTTGGTTATTGCGCAATAGAAAAACCGTTTGCAGTTCAAATAAGATTATAATTTCAC
This sequence comes from Luperina testacea, assembly GCA_927399505.1. NCBI lineage: Eukaryota > Metazoa > Arthropoda > Insecta > Lepidoptera > Noctuidae > Luperina > Luperina testacea. The sequence goes on along the minus strand of OV656777.1, from coordinate 3,124,716 downwards.
GAACAATTTAGTCACACTAGCAAATTACACACTGTAGGTACACGACACAACCAGATACGGAACGCTGGACAGTTTCTGAGCACATGTTGTCCGTACGATGTCCAATCTCCAAGTCCAAAGTCCAAAATGAGCTCCACATCGTTCTGTCGAGCTGTTTTCTAACCCCCACGGACTCAGGCTAGACTCTGTCAAGCGCCACCAGATGGCGCTAGCGTTCCGACTAGTCAAATGCGTGACCGGATGCGACATATATTTGATGTAAATTGATGGTCTGAAACACAGGTTTTTTCATAAACCTAGAGCATACAGGTCTACATTACAGTTAGAATTTAACATTCCTCGATTGTAATTAATGTAAATCATATTTTTACTTTACTTTATACTTGAACAAAAATTTTATTATTTATTGACGGTGAAAACAGTACCGATTACCGTTAAGTAGTTTAATGCTCGGTTCCTATAAACAAAAACGATGGTTTTGCTTACCAATAGTAGCATTTTCTTGTTGCCAAACTGGGAATATAAATAGATCCGTAAGCTAATTGTACCTGTGATAGCTGCTTCCATAGTTATGGGTCTACTAGGGTCTACTATGCAAAGCTCTGAGGTCTTTGCTTCATTATTGGTAAAGATAAAAGAGTCTTAATTTTAACCTTTAACTGTCCGTATGTTATAGGAATCGGCCATAAAAGAACAACGTGGTCATAGATAGACACGAAATCAACTTAATTTTGTAATATGTACCTATAGATTTTCTTATTTTTATTGAATTTTGGTTTTTATTTATTGACATTTTGCATTATTGTACTGTATTAGAATAATTTCTTTAAAATAACTGTATTTTGACTATTATTTTAATGACATGATGACCGCATTTGACTATTATTATATTTTATTTGGACTATTTCTTTCTCTTTTTTGTTTATATTGCTTTACATTTTTTTTTGAATGATTTTGCTTATTAGAATAAATTCATTAATTTCTAATTATTGTTATTATCTTTGGAGGCTACTGCCAATATTTTATAAAATTGTTGTGTCCGACAGGGTCCATGTGAGCTATATTTTATTATAAGATCTTGTAAAACACATGTGATTGCAATAAATGATTAAAAAAAAAAAAAAGTTTTCCGATAGCAATCATGTAATCTTTCCCATGGGTTTAGGTTGCTTTGTCCGCAAAACGGACCTGAAACATATGGGGGTGATTGATTATCCCCGAGGTACAAAATGCGGTGCAAAGGACCAGTTTCTTTTGAAAAGATTCTGGAGGCAATTTAATCACTAGTTAACTCTGGTGTCAGGCCATGATCGTTTTTCATTTGATAAGCGATGAATAATCTATTTTGTGGAATTGAAAGTAACAATATGTAACTCGTTGGATCAGTTTTATTCATACTATTTGCAAACTAGATACAGCAGTGCGATTCTGTAACCATCTCACCGTGAAAACTTAGGTGAAGTGAGAGTGGAGTGAGCTGTCAATAGTGTCAATTCCTAGCAAAAACAAATTCACTTCACCTAAGTTTTCACGTTGAGATTTCATAGAATCGACCGGCTGCTCTTAGTTTATATATTGCTTTTCTCTTTAAGTTTTAAATCTAAGTGCTTTATTAATCATGCTAGTTACCTAGTTACTAAGAAAGAAGTACTATTTGAATTGCAGTAAGACGGTCTGAAAGAGAATTCTAAGGAAGAATAAAATTATAATAAATATTCTCTTTTCATTTTAAATGAATGCGCTGGTCTTGAAAGCAATAATGAATTCTTGTAGTACAAACTAGTACAGTACCCGGCGATAAATATTGCACATCGACCTTTGAAAAGAGACAATTTCGGCTTCGTAGAGCGTTATCTCTGTCGCACGAAATACAAACAGTCCGGTATCTATTAGGAGCTGTTAAAACAATTATGATTTGCTTCTTTTGATAATTATTTTTATTCTTTGTATAAAATACACCTCTTTCCAAAGGTCGAAGTGCAATATTTATCGCCGGGTACTGTACCCACCTCTAATCTAAAAAGATTTAAACATTTATATACAATTTTGTACATGAGGGGCTTGTTGCAAAGTAAAAACAGCTGCACGGATCTATCGATCAGGTTAAACTACGCTTGCCGCGGTTGGTCCGTGGATTGGCGACAATATTCACATACCAAGACCCCTTCGTGCCTCGGAAAGCACGTAGCCCATTGGTAACGGTTCCGACTCACGAGTTGTGGGTCGTGCGTTTAAACCCAGACAGGCAAGCACTTTAATTTGTGTAAATAGATGAAATTATTTACACAACGTAAAGCCAATGCTCTTTCCATCTACCAGAAGCCCAGAAGTAGTTGTAGAGCTTCTGTGAGTAAATGGCTAAAAAGTATGGACTATGAAGCAACTGAAAAATTATTGATTCCCTTATCTTGACACTTCTTACTTACATCAATTATCTCATATAAAACTACTTATGCTACACTTACACACATCAACTCACTTACACTTATACATGCACACAACACTCAGACTAATTCACGCTTTAAAGTTATCGTTATGTTATTCTAATTACGTTACGTTATTTTTTTTTATAATTTTTGTATTTTTTTTTCCTCTTATAATGTTAATTGTCTTCAGTCTCATAAAAGCACCCAATTTAAGCTTATACATATTATGAAGCGTCGTGGAGGCCCTGGTGACTTATACAGGCATTCTTTGCAATGCCTATTTCAAGCACCAGTCTCTCTCAAATGTAAACTTATCCTTAAGCTAGTTTTAAGCACCACTACATTCATACATTTGTGAAAAGAAAATAAATAAACTTATTATTATTATTAATGCTCTCAAAAACGGTGAAGGAAAACATCATCGAAATTGAAAACGACATACCGATTCTAGAACCAAAAATTCGAATACATGTGACATCTGTAAACCGGCATTGGGCCCGCGTGAAACATTACAGCCCACACCCTCTCGAACAAATGAGGCCTGTGTCCCAGAGGGCACAGGGCTGACTGATTATGAAATCATAACTGTTTTGCTAGTCCCAATGCGTATAATATCCGTTTATTTATCGTCCCTTTCAACCACGCGGAGCACTAATATTAAATCTAATTCCACCACGCGCATCATCAACCATCTGCATTAAACCTCAATGAATTATTATGAGAGTTATGTCATAAACTATGGCTCACTCAAACCTCATTGCAAAGCAGATCATACTATTTATCCCAATACTCTCGTTCTCGATTTTCATACATATCCCTCCACATTAACATATCATAAACAATATCATATAACCTATCGCATACAGGTACTTCGAGTAATCGTTCGTGGATTTTACATCTTACAAAACATCGTAATTACAACTCCACTTTAACTGAAAACCAACTCTGTGTTTATCGATGTAAATGTAAAGTTCAATTTTAAATGTCGAGGTATTCAAAACTAGAGGCATTCACACAGATCCGTTTCACAGGTAATGGGAAATCGACTTTATCCAAACAACGATAGAGTTGGATTTCCAATAGAGTAGTCATAGATTACTTCGGTCGTTTACGACTTTGGTACGGAAAATACGAAAATTTATTGAGCTCCGCTTTGGTTTATTATAGAGGATGTAAAGTATTTCTGATGTAGAGGAACGCTATCGGCGTTTCCAATCGCTTATCTTGAAACCGTCTCTGTACAGTAAGCCTCAAAAACATGACATAACATTTACATGAGTTCATTTAATTGTCGACAATCTTTGTCCCATAGTACCATATCAATGTATAGCTCTTGTAACGTGCAACTGACAGGACACGTACAATGCGTGCCACGAAAGATGAAACTTGACCCCGCCTCCCCCGCTCTTTCCGCTGCCACTATGACTTCCGGTCCCGACCCGCACTCAGACCTCATACCGCTAAAGATACCTAAAATCGTGTTCTGCGCAAGTCAAACCACGTGGTGTGTCAAGTCTCATCTTTCGTGGCACGCATTGTACGTGTCCTGTCAGTTGCACGTTACAAGAGCTATACATTGCCGCGCCACGTTTTCCTTGCTTCGGCCAACCTGGGTCCGGAGTCTGTTTAAAGACTTCCAGGTTACTCAAGGCATCTCATGTCCAGGTGTAAGATCAATAGCGTGTGGAACGAATGGTTTAAGTAAGGTCGCACTGTCTCGCCACAGCTTCATTCTTTCTTTTGGGCGCTAGTGAGAGAAATGAGGAAAATATCGTGAGGAGAGTTTTGAGTATGGATGTCGATGGCTATAAGAGTAGTGGAAGACCAAAGAAATGATGGATGGACTGTGTGAATGATGATATGGTTGGAAAAGGGGTGACTACCGAGATGACGATTAATAGAGAAGTATGGAAGAAAAAGACATGAAGCGCCGACACTAAATAAATTAGGATAAAGGCAGAAGAATGGTGATGGACGCTAGTGATGGCGCCAAATACGTAACTGAATCCTGGGCCGAGTCCATTTAGATTGCACGCTAAGAAGAAGAATGTAAGTTACAGTGAGATTAAATAATGCATTTATTTAATCTCGCCGGAAGATCGGCGCCTGCGATCATTTACTTGTCACGGCAAAGCCAAAGACACACTAGAGTGCCTCTGAGTCAGAGGCACTGACACTCAAGGCATAGACAAGTAGTGAGGTTACGTCTGGCGCAGATCAAAAAATATTTATTTTTTATTTTATTATTTGCTATTATTTATTTATTCCTGTAACTGCCCGTGACATCACAGCGGGCCCTATCAGAATACCAGCGCTGCAACATTTATTTTTTAAATGTCGTAGCATCATGCTGAGATAGGAGCCTTTTGGCCTCGTATAGGACTTTCTGTTTCATTTTCCTTTTGTTACTTTTTTTTTATATAACTTGGTTTTTTATTTTGCTGTATTTAGTTTAGTTTGTGATCTTCCTGTAGGTACGAGTCGCAATAAATACTTTTTCTTTCTTTCTTTCAGTATAGTGAACAATGTGTAATATGTTTTGTTGCTACACATAGATACAATATTCATCATCATCATCTCAGCCGAAAGACGTCCACTGCTGGACATAGGCCTCCCCAAGCACCGCCACTTCGACTGGTTCTGCGTTTCTCGCATCCAGCAGAATCCTGCGGCCTTCACAAGGTTGGTCTACTTTGTCGGAGGCCTTCTTACGATACAATATTATGGTAGACAATCAAATCTGTGCCGCGGGGGAGTTTGTTGCGCCATTTCGTCTTTCCAGCGAAAGCACTAAGAAGTTGTGAAGAGCGGGCGTTTTAGGGAGTTGTCTTCGAAAAGTGCTGATTCTCAGCCTAAGTTCAATAAATGACTTTTAATTTTGAAATAAATTCTAGCCGATGTTTACATCTGTCTGAGGCTGACTGTATCTACTCGTTTTTCCAAGTATTTTCTTATCCCAATTGGTTTTTTTCGTAAATATTTGATTTGTGATCCGTTTTCCTTGCATTGTGGAAGATTTTCGAAAGAATTGATATATGTTTTTCTTCTTTATTAAGAAATGTTTATGTGAGTGTATATGGCCATGAAACGGATTTATCTTTTCCATTATAATATTCTATACAAATAAATAAAATTAGAGTGTCTGTTTATAATATCAAAATATCAGCTTTTTAGTTAATTTACATATGAAAGTATACTCATATACTTACATATAACAAAAAAACATTTTTTTATTTTTTATTTTGCCCGTCTCTCTGTCTGTTTGTTCCGGCTAATCTCCGAAATGGCAAGTCCAATTTTGACAGTACTTTCACTGGCAGATAGCTGATATTAAAAGTTTAGAAAAAGCATTGGGTTCTGCGCAAAAAAATTAAAACCCATGAAACCCAATGTGTTTTTCGATATGCACTCCAATGAAGTTACCGGGCACAACTAGCACGAAAATAAAATACATTTATTTCAGGCATCTGAAAGAAACCCAGATTGTATTCAAAAGCAAAATATTTTTGATTTATCGTATGCGTTCTGGTATTGTTTATTTACGTGTGGCTATAACGGACGGATCATTAATTTCGATCAACGTAAAAATATAAGTTATGGCCATTTTTTAGTGGCTATAAAATATTTCGTATGTGGAATATTAATTTTTGGCATTACAGCTTATATCTCTAGATAGAGGTGCAATAAATTGCAATCTTTCTTTTGTATGAAAAACTAGATCTCTCTAGTTATCACTACATGAAGTAAAGTAAAGCCATTTCAATCATTAAAATTGTAATTATGAGAAAAATAATTATCAAAATCGGACTACTCTGTAAAAAGTTATGCGTGGTCATCATCATTATCTATCTGCCTTGCCTTTTCCCAACTATGTTGGGGTCGGCTTCCAGTCTAACCGGATGCAGCTGAATACCAGTATTTTACATGGAGCGACTGCCTATCTGACCTCCACAACCCAGTTACTGGGTAATACGATACCCCTTAGTAAGACTGGTTGTCAGACTTTCAGGCTTCTGACTACCCGTAACGACTGTCAAAGATCCACGAATGACAGCCGGGAACAACGGTTTCACGTGCTTCATTAATTACATTATAGTGGGATATGATTATTCTGAATTATATTGATAAAAAATAATTATATTCAAAATTGTAAATGTGTCGTGCTGTCATGTAGCATCACGTTGAACTGGGCCGTAATACACTATGGTCACTTTATGATTCCTTACTTCGAAACCACGTCAATTCCTTAGCGAATACACGACATCTGCTAACAACCTATTCTCTATGACATAAAGAACGAAACGGCGTGAAACTAATGCGAAGTTGGCGTGGTTTGAACTGTCAAAGTACCACGCTTGACAACCGTACGTGGTTTGTACGTGGTAAGACTACGCGGGGAATAATAATTGACATACAGATGCCAGTATAGAAATTACTTCGGAAAAGACTATGATCACAACCAAAAGAAAATCTTCTCAACATTCAACGCAAGTCTAAAATAACATAATATTATAAAACAGTGTTCGGTTTGTAATCAGTAGGTAATGTGATACTGTCACGTGGCGAGGATCACGTGTCGCAGGCTTGCGACTCGTACCGTCGACTTTCCATTTCATTTGAGACGTGACGTTGCGTATGTAGGTACGGCATACGTTCTGATTCGTGGTGAGGCACGTGGAAGCACATGCCTCACCACGAATATGACCGTCCACACATTTCTAATCATGCGATTAGCGCCGTGCGCTGCGCATGCCTCGAAATGTCTGTATCCGCCCTAATTTGTAGAGTTAAGGCTCCTTCAAACAGGCGCGACACGACACGCGACACAAAGGCACCGCAAGTCGAAGCCGAAGCCGAAGTCTGCCGGGTCAGCGGGATTGTCCGAAAGGGTTACCGCTGTCCCAGAACATAAAGGGCTAAGGAAGCATAAGATTCAAAGTTAATTGAGAAAATTTGACAGTTTCGGGTAGCTTGATGTGCAGCTGGCGTCTGTACATAAAGTACTATTCATATTATGATTATATTATGTAGTTACAATTATTTATCGTCTACAACAATCTCCACAATGTACTTATTCAGAACAAAAAGACGCGATATAATAAAATATTACACACTTACTATAAACAATGAGGCATAAAGAATGAATTGTTATGTTTTGTGGAAAAGAATGAGAGATTCAATCTTGTTCAATGGGTACTGTGTTGTGTGTGAGGTTACCAGCATGTCCTAGAACCAAATCCGAAGAAATGTGATATTCACCAGCACGCACTGGGCTTGCGTGGTGGATTATGGCCCACTGCCTCTGACAGAGAGAAGGCCTGTGTCCCAGTACTTGGTAGTTTCCTTATGGAAATATTTAATATCAGATCTGACCACGCGCATTAGTTTCGTAGACTATTCCTAGTCGATTTTGGTCATAAAGCTTTACACAGTGAGTATCTATATGCATTTCTATCTTTTCCCAACTCTAATATCAACTATCAACTTGAGCAGTGGTGGCCAAGTGGTAACGGCCGCGACTTACGAGTTGTAGGTCGTAGGTTCGAACCCAGACAGGCGCTTTACTTTGTGTAAATTATTTCATCACCACTGCTCACAAAACGGTGAAGGAAAACATCGTGAGGAAACCGGCATGTCCTAGAACCAAAAATTCGAAGACATGTGACATCTACCAACCCGCACTGGGCCCGCGTGGTGGATTACGGCCCACTCCCTCTCACTGAGAGGAGGCCTGTGTCCCAGCAGTGGGAACATTATAGGCTGATGATGATGATGATATCAACTTACAGTACCCGGCGATAAATATTGCACATCGACCTTTCCCTTTTTTATTTTATACAAAGAATAAAAATAATTATCAAAAGAAGCAAATCATAATAGTTTTAACATCTCCTAATAGATACCGGACTGTTTGTATTTAGTGCGACAGGGATAACGCTCTACGAAGCCGAAATTAGCCGATTGTCTCTTTCAAAAGGTCGATGTGCAATATTTATCGCCGGGTACTGTACAGTGAGACCTCGCATGGTTGCTCTTCATCCAAATAGTTTTCTAAATAACCACCCACGCAAACCCACATTTACTCTATCCATACTAATATTATAAATGCGAAAGTGTGTTTGTCTGTTACCTCTTCACGCTTAAACCGCTGAACCGATTTAGATGAAATTTGATATAGAGATAGTTTGAGTCCCGAAAAAGGACATAGGATAGTTTTTATCCCGATATTATCACGGGATCGACACTTATGTGGGTAAAACCGCGGGGCGCTGCTAGTAGTAAAATAATTTTATTACCTACTTACTCAACGTGGGTATTTATTTAATAAAATGTTGTTTATTCAGTTGGTGGTTCAAACAGATTTTCAAAGGAAAACTGTAATTCTGTTTCAATTAACATCAATGAAAACGATTTAAAACAGCGCATTTTAGGTCATCTGGTTCTTATTTTTCTGAAGAATTTAAGTAGTAATTGTAGGCAGGAATTTTGAATTTTAATCAAAGCGGTGTTATAAGTTTCTCTTTATACCTATGTACTAACAATTTTAAACAAGAGCACACGAAATTCCCGTGGATCACAAAATGTGCCGTAATATTTTGATGAACGACTCTATCTGTCATGGGTCAACAACATTAATTTATCGTGTGTCATTCATAACTCGCAATGTCAACCTTTTTAAAAAAAACGGAGAAACAAGTGACTCTCACCTCCCCTCAGAGTACACGTAATTCAAATTATTTTGTCAGAACAATTTTGAATAAGGAATTAAAAAGTTATATAATACAAAGACCCAAGATTCTTTTGTATTTGGCGATGGCGACGTTAAAAACGATTGAGATGGTTTCTAAATTGAAAATTAAGTGAAATAGTTGAAAACTTGACAAACTTTACTTAAACATTACTTAGGGTCCCCAAAATATCTTTGCAAAATATGTAGGTAAGTGAATTTCGCGACCTACCTACAATCCTCTCCAAAAATTAGGACATTTTTCCACTTCAGCTGTGATGTCATAATTATGTATAAAACCGGTAATTTGCGACTCGCACACGCGCAACGAGGGTTTCGTACAAATTTGTAGGTATGTAAATAGTTTATCAGGGATTTTTTTTTGTAATGTAACAACAAATTTACGGTTTTCGGATTTTTTCCTTTACTTGTGCTATATGAAATTGTTTCTTGCCAAATTTCATGATTCTAGATCAACGGTAGGTACCCTATAGGTTTTGATTCCCTTGCGAGTGTGAAAATATGCGGCATAAAAGGAACATAATAAACGCCCGAATCTTTTGATTACGTTGACTTAGAAGTGTGATTTTTTCACTACGTCATGGAATTGCAGCCCTGAGTATTTGCTATTAATTTCAACTCAAGTCGAGACCCTTTTTCTCAGGAAGCGTGGAGTTATCAATAACTCCACGCGTTCCTGGGAAAAAGGGTCTTGACAAATGGACAACGAAGCGATCTTATAAGGGTTCTGTTTTTACTTTTGAGGTACGGAACTCTAACAATCAGGTCATCCTGAGGGATTACTTGATTATATTTTTAATGATTAGTCATAGATTGAATTATTCAATAAAACGTTATAGTTTACAGTTCAAACATTAGAATTTTCAGTCATAATGTGAATGTAAACAAATTGTTTTGTTTTTTTTTTTTTAATAAATCCAACTCAATGAAGCATAGATTAACGTGTTTACACTGACAATACGCATTTTGAATAATCTCACGTGAGATTAGAGGGAGGGGGGGGGAGGGGGTCGAGAAAAATCTCACGATATCTGACTATTTTTTTTTTTAAAAGGGGCTCACTAAGTGGGGAGGGGGCGTCCAAAAATCGCCATTATCGCCTCACTTAATTAATGGACGCCCCCCAAGTCAGTTACGTAGGTTAGAATAAAAAGAGAAAAGCCAAAAAGAAACGTTGTTATAAAAAAACCATGATATAAAAAAACGTTGTTATAAAAAAACCTTCTCAATTGACTTCAAATACAAATTTTTCATGACAGGGGTCTACCCACCACCAAAACTTACTGACAAAACAAGAAGTAAACTAATTTCTGACGTGACAAGGCCTGGGCGTGTTTCAAGCAGCCCATTTGAATAAACTTGTATGCAGACGGAACCGCTAAAGTTCGGGGCCCATTATTAGCGGAACCTTTAAAGGGGTGGACACAATGTGTAAACGTGATAAAGCGAATTAATTGAAAACCTTTGTTTGAAGACCTATAATTTAATTGTAGGGTCATGGACATTTACGGGTGAATAAGTAATAATAAAACTAACTAGCATTATTTTCGACCTGCGGGGCGAAAGCCTCTTCATGGACTGAGAAAATATGAAGCCATTGATAACCACGCTCGATGAGGGCAGATTGGCGAATTGAAACTTATATTAAGGGGCTTACATGACCGAAAGCGCGGTCACGTTCGGACTGCATAGAAAAGACGAGAAGCGCGATGACAACACTGGTAATTTATTGCAAAATTATGAAGCGATAAATCTATTGTTTGGACTAAAAAAATAAAACACTAGTGCTTTAGTATTTTGCTTGTAAAAAAATCTGACAAAAACCAGAATTATTGTATGTATATTAGTATGGTTTTTATTGTAAAAAAAAAGTTTTATAGGTATCTTCATGATTTTTTTCTATCGTATCAAATTAGTTGTATTATGTTTTCAACACACTATCTATATATCATATATCCTGAAAAATATCACATAATTTTTTGATTTTGTTTACTGTAGTCGATCATAATTATACTTTTATTGTTTCTAAAACTGCGTTTTTTGTGTTTAGGTCCTGCAAGCCCCTTAATACTAGCAGCACCCCGCGGTTTCACCCGCATAAGTCTCTGGGAATATCGGGATAAAGTATCCTATGTCTTTTCTCGGGACTCAAACTATCTACTAAATTTCATCTAAATCGATTCAGCGGTTTAAGCGTGAAGAGGTAACAGACAGATACACTTTCCGCTCGCATTTATAATAGTAAGTATGGATATTAGTATGGATTATAAGTCCAGGTTTCGTCATGATCTTTTCCTTTATCAATGTCAGTTATATCCAAGAATTTAGAAAGTAAATAGGAATTATTATTCTAAAAGACACAGTGGTACTTGCCCAAATTTGAAAGTCGGGAATACACAAGACTTGTTGCAGACAGTAGCAAGCTACTAAAAAAAAACCGAAAAAGTTACTTAAGAACATTATCGCCCAAGGGCGATAATGTTCTTAAGTAACTTTTTCGGCCTTAGTATTCTGCTTATGCGTATGAAGTTTCATTAAAATCGGTTCATTCATTTCGAAAAACAAGGGCTTGAAAGTTTGTATGAAATGCCGTACGTCGTAAACGCTCTATTCGACGTACATTAAAGGAATACACTGTGATAACTGCGTTGCGTTATCTAAGCCCGCGAAAAATAGGACCCCACCTAATCTCCTAAAATCTGGTAGCTTCAAGTTAGCATAAACACTCCGTAGTCATTCCAGTAGTGCCTAGATTAGCAAAACAGAATCACAGATGTCATGGTTACCCTAAATCAAGTAGATTGTGCAGAAATTAGTGCTTTGTTAGTCTTAGATTCACTATTCCTTGTACTTGCATTGCCACTGCACTGTTATAGGATGCACTGTGTGTGTGTGTGCCTGGTCTCTCTCCGGTCATTTCGGGTTGCCGTCCCATCGGACTATGAGGGGAAGAGGGAATGGTCCTGTGTCTACATACACACTTAGGGATGAAACGATACCATTGAGGTATCGATACCTTTACTCGATACTGTATCGGAAGTCAAATATCGATACTTACTCGGTATCGATTGAAAAGTATCGATACTTACTCGTATCGAATAGTTTTTGGAAAATCTAAGTTAAAATCAAAAGGAGTGTTAAAATGATTTATTATTAATATAAAATTTACAAAAAGAAGTCTGTTTTTGTAGCGCTCCCTAAAAATATCAATTTTTCTAAATGTTTGCCTGTTAGGCGATTTCTTGAAGTTGTTATTGTTGCGCCAGCTTTTGAAAAGACCCTTTCGCAAGGTACAGAGGTACCTACTATGTTTAAATAAATTCGTGCTTGCTTATCGGAAAACGGCAAAACGGGCTTTAAATCTTCCCATTCCTCCAATGGGTTAGATTTTAAAGCGACTATAATACAAATAAGCTTGCCAACTACATAAAACTAAGACAAAAAATAACAAGCAAAAAATGATGCGTTCAAAAACTTTTATTTTTATTTTGTACAGACGCCAGCACATCAAGTTACTACAATCTGTCAGACTTCTTTAATACATTTTCAACTTTACCACTAAAGCATAAGATTCAAAGTTGATTGCGAAAATTTGACAGTTTCGGGTAGGTTGATGTGCTGGCGTCCGTACTCAATGCTAAAATGAAATAGGATAGTGACTTTGGTTTGGCATATACTGATACGAGTACTTTTAACCGATACTTACTCGATACTTAATTTCAAAGTATCGAGTACTAAAATACTTGGTATCGGTCAAAAGTATCGAGTATTTACTTGTATTTACTCGTATCGTTTCATCCCTATACACACTTGTGCACTACAATATGTGTATATCCCGCGCCGAAGACTAGTCTCTGTTAAGATTGGGCGCCATTGCCGAAAACATGTCTGGAGGATTATTGTACAATGAGTGAGATAAAGAAAAAGAGATGTTGTGCCGACCCCAAATATATATATTTTTTAAATGGGTTTGCCCTTTACTCTAGTCTAGGTCAGAGATGACAGAAACAAAGTCTACGATGGAGTGAGCTCACCCAGAAGAAGCCTATTCACTCTTACTTTGAAGAGATTCGGGTTGTATGCGCTCGGAAATACAGACGCAGGATGAGAGTTCAACTCTTTTGCTGTGCGCATTATAAAGGACATTTCAAAATGCTTAGTGCGAATTGGTGGTTAAGCAATTATGGCGAGGCTCACCTCCTGTTACATGAGACTTAAGAGGAAATGTGGTCGGAGAGACTTTTAAAAACGCCTAAGTATATAGACATAATTCGAGGTTTCGTTCTCGCCTATTTCCTCCTCCAATAATGGACTAAATTAAAAGATATTTCATAAACTGAATAAGAAGGATATATACTGTGTCACTATGTTTTTCTTTTTTCATTAATAGTTGTTAAATTTGTACACCAGGCGTCTGTTGACATCGGTTTAAATCGGCAGTTTTGAGGGTTCTAGTGCTTACAAAAATAATGTATCATCAAAAAGGAAAACATAGGGACGTACAAGTAGTTAATATTTATTATTCTGTAAAAAATCATTCCTTTATGGTCATTAACCAGAAATAAAACAGGCGAGAGCGTTTCTATGAAGAAAAGACCACCCGCATTACCTCTTAAACATAAATGGTGGCGATGAGGGTGTTACTAACTAACCCTGTGATCACAGGCGTGATATTCTGTAACTCAAAGGAAGACTATATTCACATTTTGAAAGAGAAAATAAAACAAAAGCCTATCGTCAATTTACCTTTGTTACCATGGCACTGAAAGACCAAAGAATTACAAAAAAAAAAGTTCACTTAAACCCGCATTTGCGTTTAAAGGCTCTTTCTTACTCAATTAACCGACCCTTTGACCCTGTTAGGGTAAACCTGATGGGTTCGTTAATTTTTTTTTTAAATCCTCTCAAATATCGGGTCTTTCATGACTTAATTAACTTTGCAGGAAAGCGATTGCCAATAAAGCTTTAACAGGCAAATTAATTGAATTTTGTTAAAAAAAATAATTTGCACTTTGACGTGGTTTCGATAAATATGCTTACGTGACTATTAAGGTCACTATAGTCGTAATTATAGCTGCGTAAATTGAAAAATATTGGAGTGTTTTTTTTTTGTAAATAATGGATTCTCATTCTACGTTATGTGGCCTGTAACTACACAAAGCAAATAGGATTTTTTTTAGTAATTAATGGATTCTCATTCTATGTTATATGTGGCCTGTAACTACACAAAGCAAATAGGATTTTTTTTTAGTAATTAATGGATTCTCATTCTATGTTAAATGTGGCCTGTAACTACACAAAGCAAATAGGTTTTTTTTTTGTTAGCCCACATTTTATCTCACCGCTGGGCAAAGGTCTTCTCTTTTTCCTTCCAAACCTCCCTATCTTATAATCTGCCTTGCTGGCCATGCAAATGTTATCAGAGCGTCACACCACTCTCGCCGTGGTCAGATGTGCGGTGTCCTCCCTCAGTGGTCCAGTGAGTGATGATTTTTGCTCCTCTTTCGTCGGGTTTGTTACACCATTTATAACTCAAGAACGGATGGACCGATTTTTATGAACTTTGATTAGGTGGATTTGTCGCTATTTTTGAACGACGATTTGAACTATTAGAACATGGGAAAAATTCACAAAATAATAATGGAGACAATTATTACCTAATTTTCTCATTGCCTTTGTATGGAACGGCTTTTTTTATTTATTGATTCTCAGGGGGTACGGAGTTCGCCGGGTCAACTAGTAATATTAATATTTGAAAGGAAGATGTCTGTTGATTACCGAAACATTGTTTGACACACATCATCGCTTTTACGTGAACTTCGATTTATTGGGCGGCTCTTAAGCCAATCTTTTGGCCATTTAAGGCGAAAGCGCCAGGGTAGCCCGCGAAATTCAAATTTTCTGACGTTTTTTGCAATTTGCTGGTCAGTATTAAGTTGTACGTTGATTAATATATGAATCGCGGCCGTAACTAACATGTATTTACAGAATTATAATCATTAAAGTCATCAACACAACTCTCTAAGACCACGTAAGTCCAAAGAATAACTGTTTCATGAAATTATCATTCTTCGGACTTACGTGGTCTTAGAGAGTTGTTTTAATGACTTTAATGATTATAATTCTGTAAATACATGTTAGTTACGGCCGCGATTCATATATTAATCAACGTACAACTTAATACTGACCAGCAAATTGCAAAAAACGTCAGAAAATTTGAATATCGCGGGCTACCTTAGCGCTTCCCCCTTAAATATTTTTTTTGTAAATATTTTGAAGTGATTTAATAATGATCTGATATTTTACTGATTATCGAGAAAAAATTCTATCTTAGGCTTACCTACTACTGAAAATTTTCACAAAATGGCCTGTTGCGACAATAGAATAAACTGACAATAAATCTCATAAGATTTTATCTGTACAAGGATCAGAGTCGCGTGGCCAAATTCGGAACTAACGCGCCATCTTGTTTTTTCATTACATCACTAAAATTTGGAAAATCCAAAAGTGCACGCTTAATGCTCATGTTATCGTATAAAAAAACTTTTTACAAAAAAAAAAGAACCGACTTCCAAAAAAAACATTACAAAGTGAAAAATAACTTTAATTTCGGAAGTCGGTGTCGTTGGTTCCGCATTTTCGTTTTTTGAAAGTTTTTATTTTTCACTTTTAGTTGTACTTACCCCACACAAATTCATAAAACACTATTAGCTATTAAAACATCATCAATATAAACTAAGTGGAAAAAATTCCACCCGTGTTCCTTCCTTAGCCCTTTATGTTCCGAGCCAGCGGTAACCCTTTCGAACAACCCCGCTGGCCATAAGATACTTACAGCAGTGTAAGTAGATTAATTGATAGACTATATAATTATTCCGATCTATTCCGTAAGAACAAATCTGTGAGCTGTCAATTGTGTCAATCCCCAGCATCAGCCAACCTGCAGTGGGCCCGCGTGGTGGAATATGTCCCGCTCCATCTCACAGAGGTTGCCTGCATCCTGATTGCGTAACACAGTATGAATCATAATCTCACACTATCAATAAAAGTCTGAATAATTTTGAAGGATATCGCTAATCCGTTGGTTCATACGTTCGAAAAATTTGTCTGCTCAACCACGTAAATAACGCAATGTATGTTTTTGAACTATCAAAATGAGAGCGATTGCTACAAATCATGTGTTACGTCATTATGTCCCAGTAGTGTAAACATGCTGATTATGCTATCGTCAGGTGGAATGACCGCTCACTGCGAGCTTACTTCAACTTAGATTTCAATGTGATATTTTTACAGAATTGCCCGGCTTACCAATAAAGGCTCCTACCAACAGGCGCGATGCGCGACGCGAATCGCGCGCGACTCCTTGCGCGACTTGCGGTGCCTTTGTGTCGCGCGCGATTTTATCGCGTGTCGCGCCTATTTGAAAGAGCCTTAACTGTGGATTGATATATTAATTAGTCGGTTGATTGATTGTAAAACCAAACTAACAATTCGATTTGGTGTTGAGAAACAAGTTAAATATTTCGACGTGTAATTATTTGTTTGTAGAGTAAGCTTCAATCACCTGTCGTAAATGGCTGGTAACCGACTATTATCAACATGTCAATACTGTCGGATAAAACAGTTCATTTACATGTTTCTTAAGAAAAAGCGTGTCTGGAACATGTCTAATTGAAATGTTTTGCGTTGTTTAAAAAAATCATACCTATCCCGACCATTGTGCATTGACCTCTTTAAAAAAATACAATTTATTCTCGGACACATTTTCGAAATGTCTTATTTAAAAATTATAACTGGAAATGTTTCTCGGTTTCTAAGGAAAATTTAAAATCGGTCTAATTTTGCTGTTACACTATTTTTCGAAAATGTTCTTAAGTAACTTTTTAGGCCTTTGTATCCTGCTTATGTGTATGAAGTTTCGTTAAAATCGGTTCATTCATTTCGAAAAACAAGGGCTTGAAAGTACGGCATTTGTATCAAATGCCGTACGGCGTAACCGCTCTTAAGAAATAATCCGAATTGAATGTTTATATTATTTTATTAGAAGAATAGTAATCTACCAAATGGGCATTTTCTTGTCGTCCCTAAATCGTCCTTCTCATATCGTTACGTATAAGGACGCACGCACATGCGGTGTTTACAGCTAATAAAGCAACTGACGAAACGACGCGGAAATAGTGGCACGTTATATGAGGAAACTATCGTAAGCCGCCATCTTTAATGTATAAGTACCCGAAATAGATACGAAGAAAGTAAGGAAATTGATTGAGGAAGCTGTAACGGTCTTGTCTTGTGTCAGCTCTGGACGAGAACAGTTGACGTCGCGCGTCGTAGCGAGAAATCTTGATACGATGTTGGTGGGCTGATTGCAAATGTGAATAGTGAAGACTTTTTTCGTAAAGAAAGAAAGAAAGAAAAAAGTATTTGGACACAGTTCGTGAAATACAAAATTAACAAATCTATATTAATACCTATACGCACGCATATTTTGTAAAATATTGTTATGTATCGCTGTTTTCCTAAATACATAAATAAATCTATACTTTTTTAATATTATAAAGCTGAAGAGTTTGTTTGTTTGTTTGGTTGAACGCGCTAATCTCTGGAACTACCAGTCGGATTTGAAAAATTCTTTTTGAATTTTATAGCCCAATTCTTGAGGAAGGCTATAGGCTATTTAACATCAAACTATGACCTTTAGGAGCCGAGCAAAAAGAAAAATAGTCAGAAAGAATGCTAAGCAAAAACGAAGTAATAGCGCGGGCAGGCGATGCGATACGACGGGGTGGGTCGGAGTAACAAGAAAATTCACGCGGACGAAGTCGCGGGCAGAAGCTAGTTAATAATAATGTTTCATCAACAATAGTGTGTACCTCACGGCTGCGCCAAAAAGGTTCATTTCAGCATTAATGGTAAAAGTGACACAATTGACGATCTATCTCTAAAAGCGATCTTGCGATGTACTCCTCAATAAACGTATTACCTACAAATGAATACATCGGGTTTTCCTTATGCTTTAAACAAGATTTTACATAAAATACCTTGCTTGTTTCCTTCGCCAAGATTTGTGTAAACAGATCTCTTTTTAGGGTTCCGTACCCAAAGGGTGAAAACGTGACCCTATTACTAAGACTCCACTGTCTGTCTGTCTGTCTGTTACCTGGCTGTATGTCATAAACCGTGATAGCTAGACAGTTGAAATTTTCACAAATGACGTATTTCTACTCTGTGTTTTTACTAAAAACAGAATACAATAAATATTTAAGGGGGGCTCCCATACAACAAACGTGTTTTTTCGGCGTTTTTGCCTTGTAGTGCGGAACCCTTCGTGTGCTAGTCTGACTCGCACTTAGCCAGTTTTTTTTTTTTTAATGCGGAAGGCTGATTATACCTCGTAGCACAATTTGTTGAGCGATGACTATCAAAATACGAGTACCTACTCACTTACATAAATAATGGTTCCGAGTTTATTTTCGGGTAAATCGAATCTGTGGTAGGAGGTAGGATTACTC
The DNA here is from genome assembly GCA_927399505.1 of Luperina testacea. Classification (NCBI taxonomy): domain Eukaryota; kingdom Metazoa; phylum Arthropoda; class Insecta; order Lepidoptera; family Noctuidae; genus Luperina; species Luperina testacea. Next base: position 3,106,030 of record OV656777.1, on the reverse strand, counting down.
ATGGTTGTGGTTTGGGGTTCCGTAGGAAGCAAATAAAGGTTTCAAGTGCTTTAATTTAATTGTTTACTAAATGCTTTAAAGTAATACATTATTGCACAGAGTTGGACTTAATGCCATTAGGCTTTTATTTATTTACTAGCTGTTGCCCGCGACATCGTCTGCGATCCAAGATGAAAAGTAGCCTATGTCACCAGGTCATGGTCTACCCACGTGCCAAATTTCATCGAAATCCGTTCAGCCGTTTTGGCGTGAAAGCGTAACAAACAAACAAACTTATTTTAGCATTTATAATATTAAAAAGTTAGGATTTATACATATAGGTATACTTTATTGTACACCAGAAAATACGTATAAAAAAATCGGTTGTCTGTATATTGGGTTTACGGACGATAGTTTAACGTGACAACGTCATAACAAAACATTAATAAAATTGCCGAACGCGGAGGCCGATTCGGCAGCGTTCGACATCATCGGTCTCTCATCGCTCGTTCCGCGCTCTCGCTTGCACTTCAAGCCGCCATGGCGTACAACGCTACAGCGGATATAAAAAAATGGGGTTGTCAGTGGTGGCTTTTTCACCAATTGACCTTTGAAGTATGTCATAGTGTCACTTAATTTCTATAGGTGTGTTTTATTTTCTTATTATTTGTATGTAGAGCAGTGGTTGCCAAGTGGTAACGGCCGCGACTTACGAGTTGTAGGTCGTAGGTTCGAACCCAGACAGGCGCTTTACTTTGTGTTAATTATTTCATCAGCACTGCTCTCTAAACGGTGAAGGAAAACACCGTGAGGAAACCGGCATGTCCAACAACCACAAATTCGAAGACATGTGACATCTACCAACCCGCACTAGGCCCGCGTGGTGGATTACGGCCCACTCCCTCTCACAGAGAGGAGGCCTGTGTCCCAGCAGTGGGAACATAATAGGCTGGTGATGATGATGTTGGCACCTTGTTTCATATAATTTGTTATCATTTAATTGTGCTTTTGTGTGTTGCGCTATGTCTTTTGTGTGCTCTGAATAAATGGTTTATCTAAGATCGAAATTAATTTTACGGATTTTCTATCATTGTTTACTAAATGCTTTAAAGTGAGCACCATGTATCTATCACATAATTGATTTACCTGTCATTGCTTAATTTTTAATTCTTTTTACCTTTTGTGGTAGACTCATTTCATTCTAGGTGCATCGTCTTCACATATCGACTGCCGCAACAAACACTATCGAAACTTCAAATCGCGTACTTCAGAGGAGAGCAATTCAAAGTTGTAATTCGATGCAAAAGATTTGGTATTATTAACTTCACTAAAGTTATGTATGGAATAAATAGTAAATTTTATGCAGTTTTTTTTTCCTTGATAACAAATTTCATATTTCATATTGTTACGAGCTTGGGGTTCGTGACAATTAAAAACTACCGATTTAATAACCAAAAAACTGACACTTTACTCACCAACACTAATTACAGCTCAAACACACAAATTAAGAAACACAATGTCACTTACTGATCACTTCTAGTCGCACTCGAATATCGCTTTCGATGTTATCGCATGTATAGCTTACTCAAAACTATGTGTCTCGCGGCTCGCGCCCGCCTTATATAGTCCCACAGAGCTACTTTAGAAACATCTAGTATGTTCGAGTACATAGCGGTCCCGACCGACTCTACGTCGATAGTTCTCGGAACTACTAGTACCTACAGGAAGGGTCAATGTCCTAGTACCAAGGCCAAGGTATTAGTTCTGCTACCCGATACAAGATGGCGCTAGTGGTAACTAATGGCGATACATGGCGATGTATCAAGCATTATTTTTGGCGCGCAACACTGCCCCCTCCTAAGACATGCTCGTCCCGAGCATTATCGGCCCCGTAATAACGCGCCAGTCGATCCACATGGACGATCTTAGGAGTACCTCTTGCACCTTTCCGTATCCGATAGGTTACGTCATTGATCTTAGTCACAATCCGGTACGGTCCGTCCCATTTAGCTTGGAGCTTAGGAGATTTCCCTTTGCTGCGGATTGGATTGTGCAACCACACGAGTGAACCTTCGTCGAACTCTTTGTTGTTCATTTTGCGGTCATAACGGGTTTTCATCTTTTCGGACATTTGCTGGCCCGATTGTCTGACGTGCTCATAAATGTCGTTCATTTTGTTCCGCAAATCATTCGCATAATCAGTTACACTGCGTGGGGCATTAGGTGGTATTCCGGTGATCAGGTCTGCAGGTAGCCGTAGTTCTCTTCCGAAGTTTGCAAAAGCTGGCGTCACCGATGTACTCTCGTGAACCGCGCTTCGATATGACAACAAAAACAGCTGTATGTGCTTGTCCCAATCTCGTTGCCGATTTTCCACAACTTTTGCTAGGTACCTCTCCAGTGTCTGGTTAAATCGTTCCACCATTCCATCCGATTGTGGGTGGTAAGAAGTCGTTCTTGTTTTATGAGTACCCATAACTCGACAAGTTTCCTGGAATATTTGTGACTCAAAATTCCTTCCTTGATCACTGTGAATCTCCAAAGGTACTCCAAAACGACAGAAGACTTCATGAACTAATTTATCCGCAACTGTCGAAGCTTCTTGATTTGGAATTGCGAAGACTTCCGGCCACTTCGTGAAGTAATCCATCACAACCATGAAATACTTGTTACCACTTTCACTCTCCGGAAACGGCCCCGCAACGTCGAGGGCTATCCTCTCCCACGGTGCACCAACATTGTACAATTTCAATGCACCTCTACTACGAGTCTGAGGTCCCTTTACAGCTGCACAACTTGTACATTTGCGACACCAATCCTCGACATCGTCCCGACAGTGGATCCAGTAAAACCGTTCTCGTATCTTCAGTAGAGTCCGTTTTACTCCCAAATGACCTCCTGAACAACCATTATGGTACAGCTGTAGAACATCCGGTACTTGAGCTTTAGGGACAACCATTTGCAAATGACAGCTGTCTCCCCGAGCATTTTCCCATTTACGGCACAGGACTCCATCCTGAACCACCAAGCTGTCCCATTGGGCCCAATAGCTTTTTGTGACCGAACTCATCGCTGAGACGTCACTCCAACTGGGCTTAGGAGCTCTGGCCTTCATCCACTCCAGAATTGGCTTGATGTCCGAATCTTCCTGCTGTGCACGTTGTAGACTTTCCTTCCACTCGTTGTTGAGGTCTGTCTTGAGCATCCTCACAGGTACCACTTCCTTACTCTCTTGTCTAGTACAATGCTTGCAGTCTTCAGGACAAGGTCTTCTTGACAATGCATCTGCGTTGCCATGAGATTTTCCGCTGCGATGTTCGACCACGAAGTCGTATTCCTGCAGTAGTTCAATCCATCTCGCAACTTGACCTTCTGGATTTTTGAACTGCAATAGCCATTTCAGTGCAGCATGGTCAGTACGTAAGTGGAATTTCCGACCCAGAAGATATTTGCTAAAATACTGCAATGACTTTACCACCGCAAGCAGTTCCCGTCTCGTAACACAATAGTTCCTTTCCGGTTTTGACAACGACTTGCTGAAGTACGCTATCACAACCTCTTGATCACCATTCCGTTGGGACAACACACCGCCAAGTCCTATGTCACTTGCGTCTGTGTCAACTATAAATTCCTTGCCCGCATCAGGGTAACCCAAAATAGGTGTTTTGCACAGACGGTCCTTTAGCTCCTGGAATGCGATGTCGCAACTATTATCCCAGCAGAAATGTCGCTTCTCCTCGGTGAGCTTATGCAGGGGTTTGGCTATATCTGCAAAGTTCTTGACAAATCGGCGATAATAGGAGCACAAACCCAAAAATGCTCTGACCTGCGTCTTGTCTTTTGGAACTGGCCAATCCTTGACAGCTGCAATTTTCTCTGGATCCGTGCGGATACCTTCTTCAGACACGACATATCCCAAAAAGCTAACTTGTCGTTTGAATAGTGAACACTTCTTCGGGCTTAACTTGAGGTTAGCACTCTGGATCTTCATGAGCACGCGTTCCAGGTTTTGAAGATGTTCTTCAAACGTACGGCCTACGATGATGATGTCATCCAAGTAGACCAGGCAGGCATCGCCAATTAGTCCGGTAAGTACAAGTTCCATCAACCTTTCAAATGTTGCCGGAGCATTGCACAATCCAAACGGCATCACTTTAAATTGCCACAGACCCTTTCCTGTCGAGAATGCAGTTTTCTCCTTGTCCTTGGGATCAATTTCAACTTGCCAGTAGCCACTTTTCAGGTCCAACGTGCTAAACCACTTTACGCCAGTAAGCATGTCCAGCGTGTCATCAATTCTTGGCAAAGGATAGCTGTCCTTCTTCGTAACGTCGTTCAGACGACGATAGTCAACACAAAACCGCATGCTGCCATCTTTCTTTCTTACCAGCACTACGGGTGAACACCATGGACTAGATGAAGGTTCAATAACACCATCCTTCATCATTCCCTCTATCATGGTTTCCACTTCCTTTTCACGTGCTACTGGCAATCTCCTTGGCCGCTGGCGGATAGGCAATTCTTCTCCTGTATTTATTTTGTGTTGAACTAAGCCAGTCCTCCCGATGTCAGCATCGTTTGACGAGAAAACATTGGCGTACCTGAGTAACATCTTCTTCGCTTTGACCATTTCATTTTGGGACAGAGCGCTGCGGCAGTCTTCTAAAAGGGTGGTCACTCTCGTTTGTGCATCCTTGCTGAGGGTCCCAGTCGATAGATATTGGCATCGACGCAACCAATCCACTTCCTCGCAAGTACCAAGTAGTGTGCCTTTTTCTATAATGTGTTCCTGATCACAAAGGTTCAGCACACGTACCCCTGAGATGTCGGTGGCTCTGACCAGAGTTCGTGCCACTTTCCATGGAAGGTCATTGTCTACCCTTTCCACGAGTACACAACGGGGAGTTCGCCCAGGATTCCGTGGAAGACTAACCGGTACAATCGTTTCCGATCTCGGCGGAAGAACAATCTTCTTAAGGCTGTATACATTTCCTGGTAACGCCCCTTCCACGAAAAGTTCCTCTTGTCCACATTTCAAAACACCTTGCTTGACGTCAATTTCGCAACAATTCTTCCTCATAAAGTCAAGGCCCAGGATGCAATCGTCCATTATATCAGCCACGATGACATTATGCAGGTAGATTCTGTTGCCTAGCTTCAACTCCATTTTCTTCTCTCCACGGACGGGTATGCGCTGACCGGTAGCTGTTACCAAATTAATGTGTTCTCGGTTGTGTGTGGAGTCCCCAAGGAACCGACTTATAAGTTGGGAACTGACGACCGTACGAGAGGCTCCAGTATCTATGGTCAGCTTACACGGCGTTCCGTTGACCTCGCCCTTGATGATTAGGCTATTCCCATCATGGGTTTGTGTGATCGAAATCCTTGGGGCTCCTTGAACATCAGCCAGCACCCGCCCCGCAGTCCTGGCTATTACTCGTTTCCCTGCTGCTGGTGTTGGGCGGTGCTGTTAACCGCACTGCCCTCTGGAGATCGGCCGTCTTCTCTTTCTGCAGTTCGCTTAGGGCAACTGGATCGAAGGTGGCCCCTTTCCCCACAGCCGTAGCACCTAGGGCTGTATCCTTTATTGCGGTCGCGAACTGTAGCCGCTGCAACCTCCCTGACGCGATGGGAACGATGATCCTGCCGCACCGCTTCCACCTCTAATGCATGGGCCAAGGCGTCCTTAAGCGTCCCGTGGTGACCGAGCCTCACAGCAGCTCTAACTTCAAGGTCGCGGATGCCGTCGATGAATGCCTGCACCAGGTTCCCATCAATAAGCGCAGGTACGGACTGGTAAGCTTTGCGAACCAGCTTCTCCACTTCCAGGGCCCACTGCTGCAGGTTTTCATTGCTGCGTTGCACGCGATCCTTGAGCTGCGCACGAAAGACGTGTTCCAGGTGAGCGTCGCCATACCGAGCCTCCAATGCCTCAAGGAGCTGCTCGTAAGTCACTTCCTTACCGAGAGCTTCCAGAACAGTTAAGGCCTGGTCGCGCAAGCCTAGGGTGAGAGCAGTCATGGCCTGACTTTTATTCCACCCGTTCGCCTTCATGACAGCCTCGAATTGGATTTTGTAGGCCGACCAGGAAGAAGTTCCGTCAAACGGTGGCACTTTGAATCCACGTAGCGAAGGTGTTGTAGCTACGGGAGCTGCGATTCCATCACCAAGTTTAAGGTAATCCAGCGTTTTCTTTACGTCAGCCAACACGGTTTGCTTCACGTCAGCCATCACGTTGTCAACCTGGTTTTTAACTTGGTCGATTCGGATTTCAGCTTCCGACAGGCGGTTGTCATGTTGAGCAACCTTATCCTTCACCTCCTTCATGTCTTTGCCGAAGGTAGCGTGAAGGTCTTTTATAAGGAGCATCTGCTCTTCCTGGCGGCGCGCCTGCTCCTCCTGTTGGCGGGCCTGTTCCTCCTTGTCCCGCTGGAGCTGTTCCTCCAACCGACGAGCCTGTTCTTCCTGTCGGCGAGCCTGCTCCTCCTGTCGGCGGGCCTGTTCCTCCTTGTCCCGCTGGAGCTGTTCTTCCAGTCGACGTGCCTGTTCCTCCTGTCGGCGTGCCTGTTCCTCCTGTCGGCGGGCCTGCTCCTCCTGTCGGCGGGCCTGCTCCTGCAGCATCATCATCAGAGCAGCAAAATCTGGTGCTGATGATGCTGGAGCAGCTGTGGACGGGCCGGCCTCCGTGGTCGGTAGCTGGCCTTCCGACCCCTGTGGCATTGCTCCACCAAATCGCCTCTGGTCCGTCTCTTGCTGGCGTTGACTCCGGGTACGGATACCCTCCATGTCGTCTTTCGGTAAAATCGGCATGATTTTTAAATCCCACTTCTGACACCAATTGTTACGAGCTTGGGGTTCGTGACAATTAAAAACTACCGATTTAATAACCAAAAAACTGACACTTTACTCACCAACACTAATTACAGCTCAAACACACAAATTAAGAAACACAATGTCACTTACTGATCACTTCTAGTCGCACTCGAATATCGCTTTCGATGTTATCGCATGTATAGCTTACTCAAAACTATGTGTCTCGCGGCTCGCGCCCGCCTTATATAGTCCCACAGAGCTACTTTAGAAACATCTAGTATGTTCGAGTACATAGCGGTCCCGACCGACTCTACGTCGATAGTTCTCGGAACTACTAGTACCTACAGGAAGGGTCAATGTCCTAGTACCAAGGCCAAGGTATTAGTTCTGCTACCCGATACAAGATGGCGCTAGTGGTAACTAATGGCGATACATGGCGATGTATCAAGCATTATTTTTGGCGCGCAACAATATACTTTTCTAAATATTTCACTTTCGATAATGTTTTACGCTTATGATAGTCAGAATTTCATCGAAAGTGCCAAATTCGATGGTATTCTACGTGGTTCTAACACATGTGAGTATCGAATATGGTACTTTCGTTACTGTTCTAAGAAAGTTATTAGGTATACAGAAAAAAATGTGCACTTTCGATATCTAGCTTGGCACTAACTTAGGTCTGTTTTCATTCGATTTAATAAATAAAAATGCATTTTTCATTTATTAAAAAATATAATTATATTAAAACAAAACAAAACTATAGTGTAACAAAAAACTTAAAATCGAATCATTTCAGACTTCTTCATTGCACTTAATTGGAATAAGATCAAACGTACCTATAATGTCTATTAAAAACTAATCACAGCCCATTGGGTCTATAAAAATCAAAAACATATTATTTTCTTATTCAAAATAATAACTAAACTAGTGACCGACCGAAAGTTTCGGTTTCGGTTTCGGTTTCGGCCAGTTTCGGCCAAATAATCTAGTTTCGGCCTTAGTTTCGGTTTCGGCCAAAAAATGGCCGAAACTTTCGGCCGCGCCGAAACTCGAGTGTTCATGAATTATCGTCCATCGTTCGGCGAACTTCGCGGCTAGCTCGTGCTCGCTCGTCGCGTTGCCGGCCCAGTTCGCCGCCGTCCATCGTTAATCGCATGGAGTTGAGGTTGTGTTTTGCACATACGAGGGCGGTCCCATAATGAATTGGCCTAACTATGAACTAATGAAGGAAATGAAACGAAACCAATTTTATTTTTCAATATAATCACCATGAATACTACTAACACACTTCTGACATCTGTGAATCAACATCTCTAAATCTTTATAAAAATAATCACAATTTTTAGCCTCAAAATGATCGAAGACGGCCGCCTGCAATTCTTCATCGCTTGAAAATTTTCTTCCTCTTAAGAGGAAGAAAATTTAAAGCGAGACGGCTTCTTTTTTTTTTTTATAGCGAGACTTAAGTCTCGCTTTAAATTTGGAAATAAATACCTAATAGTCGGACGGGGCCATGTCTGGACTGTGAGTTGGATGTTCAACTTCTGTGAACCCGCATTGACGAAGTGCATCCTTCGAAACACCAGCGGTATGAACAGGGGCGTTGTCATGGAGCAACAGGACACCTTGCCTCTTCGTTTTTCCTTTATCTTGTCTCGTAATTTATTTATTAAAGAAGCATAATATTAGCCGTTCACGACTGTATTACGTTCTTTAAAATCCACCATCAAAATGCCTTGAAAATCCCAAAAGATTGTGCACATCAGTTTTTTAGCCGATTGTTGCACCTTTGCCTTTCTAGGGGGCTTTTCACCCTTATAACGCCATCCCATTGATTCGCGCTTGCTTTGTGGGTCATAATACAAGATCATAGTTTCATCACCAGTCACTAGCCGCTCGATCACAGTCTTTGAATTTTCGCCACAAAGATCCAAAAACTCCGAAGCGCAGCGCTTTCCTGTCTCTGTACCGCTGAAAGAAGTTTCGGTACCCATCTTGCACTCACTTTTTTCATGTGAAGATGTTCATGGATCGCACGATGACGTACTTTTAGAGAGCCCAAGCCTGGCTGCAATTTCTCTAATCTTCAAACGGCGGTCACTCAGAACCTCCTCTTCGATAAGAGCAATCGTTTCGGGAGTGAACACTTCCACAGGTCGACCGTCGTGGCAAATGTCTTCGACGGTTTCTCTCCCGAGGCGAAACTCTTTCACCCAATTTTTCACTGTGCTATAGGAGGGGGCAGACTCCTTATACACGTCATCCAATCGTTCTTTTATTTGGGCAGGGATAAACCTTCTTTACACAAAAACTTTATGACACTTCGATACTCAGTTTTCGACATTTTGAAAAAATACGCGACTCGTTATGCTAATGCCTGCTAAACTAAGACTAAGCATTTCATGTCGATGCGTGTTTCTTATATTAAGTGCACGATAAACGTACTATTTAATGCAACACAACATGTCGCGTAGAACTATGTATATCAGGCCAGTTCATTATAGGACCGACCTCGTAAATAATTAGGTAAGTATTCAACTGTCTGTATGTATAATATACATTGTATGTGCAAACAAATGTGTAAAAAACACACCAGATTTCTAAATAAGATAAATTATTTTTTTTTTTTTTTTTAATATGTTTAAGTAAGTTTCGGTTTCGGTTTCGGTTTCGGCCGAAACTAAGAGCAAGGCCGAAAGTTCGGTTTCGGTTTCGGTTTCGGCTGAAAAACCTGTTTCGGTCGGACACTAAACTAAACCAATGAGATCAGTAGAAATAATATAACTGCTTATCTTGTAACAGTTATAAAGAAAAAATACTAGTTAGATAAAATAAAATGTCATTCTGAACCATAATAACAAATTAAATATAATGAAAATTTAAAAAAAATTGATATTGAGGTCAAATTGAGTACATAAAAAAACAGACTTCGCTACCTACAGATAAGTGATGATGATGATTAGTTATCTAATCATCATCATCATCACTTTCTGGCAAATTCTCATTTACTCCCTCTTTATCTCTTTATATTATTTACTCCGCGGCTGAGAAGGTTTTTTTTTATTTATTAACTTCATTATTTTTTTTTTAGTTTCTTTAGTAGGTGATTTTCGTTTATTATTATTAAGAAATCAAATGGAGGTTTGTAATAAAAGCTAGGTATTTTGCATAAACAATATTCGTTTATTTTTCTAATTACATTTCTAGGACTTCATGGAATCCACTTCCTGGTTGAATATACAGATTCCTGTCTGTGTTAAATTGGGGTTATTTACTTAGAATATTAACTAAACACAAAATAGATACCTTAGTTTGGTTTAGAACGTAGAACATTAGATAACGGTTCGTTTATAGATATTTCTAGAACCATAACTACAATAATATTTATTTATTTAAAGTTGTGAAAACATAATTTTTTTATACTCTGTATGATCTTATCGAAAAAAGCCTGGTTAAAAAATGAAATGTTGTCATTTGTGCCTGTGAATTACAGAGGAAGAACCAACATGCTAAACTATAACAGTATAGCAATATACATCTTTCCCTTTTATCACATTTTCTGATAACCCTTATTTAACACAATATTAGAAAAATATGTGAGGTCAGATATGAATCGTTAACACATTAATAAACAAAAGTAAAAATAAAGTTACTAAGTTAGTTAGTTGCAGTTACTCTTGTAAACAAGAGTAACTGGATTGATAATAATAAAGGTTGTTTATTTTTGATTAACTACGAGATAATGATCCCACTGATTATGGAATGATATTGGGAATTATTAACACTTGCTCATATTATGTTCCAATGTAATTTTATCAAATAAGTTACACAGTCAATCTGCCGAGTTGCCTATTCATAACGGATAGGATGGCCGTCACTGTCTATCATTTCTTGAAGTCAGCATTTGAACGCGTAGTTTTGAAGGGTGCCACTGAGTGAACTTTCACAATACATATTACGTTGTCGCTCCGATTCATTAGTGTAAGCAATCGGGCGAGGGCCTTGGTGATCACATTTTACATCACCCGTCGCTTGATAACTTTGTATCCATCTACGAACTGTTTTTCTCTGTAATGAAAATAATAATATTAGAAATACATAAAAAAAATCCAACTTGTAAGTAATAATGCAACATGATTGCAACAATAAATAGGTATGTGCAAGAATAACGTAAATCTTACCGTTATGCTTATATCTCGTGCTATTTTCTTTATGTTTTGTTCCTTTTCCCACAGAACTACAATTTTTAACTGAGTCGTCCACCACGTCACCATCGAGCAAATTATTAAGAACCCTCCATTCCTCATCATTAATTTCGTTAGGTGGCACAGGTGATTCTAAAATAAAAACGAATAAAAAACATTATAAAAAGCAATAATATTTGAAAAAAAAAACACTACTAATCGTATCTACCAACCAATTTCATATATAAACGTAATACAACATCGAATGTGGTAGATTCAATATATTAACTAACCAAAAAAAACATCGAAATTGACAGTTTCGATAGTTACAAAACTGTAAATTATATCTAAATTTTACGGATATTATTGAAACTACCACTTTCGATAATTATGCAGATGTAATTTATCATCACAATAATTGAACATTATCGAAACTACCACTTTCAATAATGTTACTTGTTAACCCCGAATTACGGCCACGTGTCCTAATAATGCAGTAAAAGCACTATTATTTCAAGTCAAACAAAACAGTATTCTAACAAGCACATAAAAGTACGCAAGAGACAGTTTTATTACCTACTTGAACTACCATTATTTAGAAAATTTGCACAACTTACCAGGATAATAATATTATCGTAGTTTGTTTCATTTGTTGCAACTTCAATGGGTTTTTCATTTGTTTGAATCAAATTACCGAGTTGTCTACCCCGACTAACCATTTAAACAAAATCTTAAGAATAATAATAACAAAAACTTAACACAAAACGTTACAAACAGAACTAAACAAAACTAACGCAAACACACTCCGTCACATCGCGGCGAACACTGACGGTTCTGGTAGGTTCGGGACGCTCGCGCAACACGCTCGCACGGAACATCATTGTAAGTACCACTTCCAAAGATGTTTGTCGCGCAACATGTCCTGCATCGATTTTGTTCAATTAAAAACTTCTTTAATAATTACTTTTTAATTATTATTTTTGATGTATCCGATATAGTTTTAAATTCTCTTTTCAATTATGTAAAAAAGCAAAAATCGTATTTTTGCAGTTTCGATAGTGTTTGTTGCGACAGTCGATATAGTTATATAATGAAGATATACAAAACCTTGTAGAATATTTTAAAAGAGTAACGTAACGTAAGAGTAATAGATTATGTGGAAAATATTTTAGGGGAACATTCAAAGTTAGTGGTATTTGCAGACGATACTAATGCTATCATTTCAGCAGATAACATTCAATCTCTTAATTCGCGCGTAAATAAAGCTTTAGAGGTATTTCACAATTGGTTCACTATCAACGGACTGAAAGTGAACGCTAGTAAAACCAACTTAATCCTATTTCGTACCACTTCCAAAAATAAGAGTCACCTAGATTGTGCTTTGAATGGGGTCCAAGTCAGTATGGTTGATGCAGTAAAGTTTTTAGGAGTACACGTTGATTGTTATTTAAATTGGAAACCAGAACTTGAAAGTTTGAAAAACTCCATCAGCTCAGCATGTTATGTACTGAGAAGCCTACGAAATGATATTGACATAACACAGTTAAAAAAAGTCTATTTCGCGTTAATCGAGTCAAGGTTACGATACAGCATCTTATGCTGGGGAGGCAGCTACGATTACAATATACAGAAAGCATTTGTGTTGCAAAAAAGGGCCATTCGCACCATGGTTTGCATTCGTCAGCAGGAATCTTGTGAGGGGCACTTTGTAAATTTGAATATTCTCACTGTACCTTCCCTATACGTATTGGTGCTCCTAACACATTTTTCTAAATATGTACACCAATATGAGACTGAAGAAGAAAGAAAGCTTAGAGAGAGTACGAGAAGAAAAGATTTTAAATATACTAATATTCCTAAACTTAACATAGTCGAACACGGTACCTGCCACATGTCAGTGAAAATCTTCAATAAACTTCCCGTTGATATAAAATTATTACTTTACAAAAAGGACTTCAAGGCTAAATTGAAGCGTTACCTACTGGAGGGCTGCTATTATTCTATTAATGATATTTAAATTCTATTAATGATATTTAAATTGTAAACATACATATTATACTAGAAATTATCATGATTGTTAATCTTGTTAGGTACTATTTAATTAGTCTAAAATCTTCTATTATTCTTTTACATTCATGACATATAAGTAATTGACATTGGACATCTGACATTGACTATATTTAATTATTTGTAGCAGTATTATTCTAGTTATTTAAATTACATTTATTTATTATTATGACTCTTCCTCGAAGTAATTAAGTGCCATGTTTTTTTTTTTGTTGTCGTTTTATTTTTTTGTATTTTTTAAGTTATAAAATAATGTTAAATATTCGACACAATGTAAAAATTGTTATGAATGAATAAATAAATAAATAAAAATACGCCACTTTTTGAGCAACTGTATTAAAAAATATTTTAGGCATTACTATAAGGTTGGAGGCTATCGTCAACCAGTCGATCGTTGGCTCATTGGTTTTATAACACTTCGCGGGACACCTAACGATCCTCGACGTAATAACAATAAAACTACTATTATGTCTCGTTCAGACTGTGTCCTTCAATGTGTTATTGTCAGAAACATGAATCATAGATTTGCAATAACTTTTTAGAATAAATGATTTTATGAGAAGAGTTTTTCAAAAGAAAAACAATCAAAATCTCATACGTATTTATTTGTTTGATAAAACATTCAGCTCGTTATAAGCCGATTTATCTCTATAAAAAATGGCCAAATGCGTGTCGGACCACGCACAATGAACAAACTTAACACATTCCCCGTCCCATGAATCACATATGATTCATGTTGATTGTTTAACTATTGTGTCTACTTTATGGACAGTGAATCTGTAGTTGGAAATCATGTTCTCCCATACATTGCAACTGCAAATGTAAAGGCTCCTGCAAACAGGCGCGACGCGCGTCGCGAATCGCGCCCGACACAAAGGCACTGCTCGTTGCGCGACTTGCGGTGCCTTTGTGTCGCGTGTCGTGTCGCGCATGTTTGAAGGAGTCTTAAGTTGGTCGTAAACTTGTAAAGCCTACTTAGCTGTGATAGTTTTTCTTTTAACTTCGTTATATATGCTACTACCGTGTATTTTTTCACATATCCAAAAATAACCATTAGTGTCTAAACTCTAAACACACTATTCCGAAAGCACGCGACCGAAGTTCGACTTGATTACGCCTGCAACGCTATTGAATTAGGGTCGGTTCACATCTGACGGAAAATGCGTCGCGTAATATCGGTCGCTTAACGCCAGAACAAACAATTATATGATAAAACATTCAACCTTTCACACTCAACCGATGATGCGTTAGTGCGTCAAGCGAATAAATAGACGCAATCGCAGTTACGCCTGACGTATTTTCCGTCAGATGTGAACCGACCCTTACTGACACATTATGCCGAAATTATGTTGCGTTATAGCGTATAGCCGAACTTCGATCAGGCGTAAGTTCAGCGGCAATTCGGCGGGAACGTATTCTGTAGAGCACACATTATACGCGACCGAAGTTCGGCTCGGTTCGACTCTTCTAAAGCCTTTTTTCAGGTTTTGCACCTAAATAGTAATAACGGAACCCTAACAGCAGGATCACTTTGTTTTGCGTCTGTCTATTTGGCTGTTTAGATAACACGAAACGAAGCCACGACAGCGCTCGAGCCACTGAATACACACAAAGTTGCGCAACTGAATTTCTGCCGCGTAAGTTCGGCACTTATGGTGTGTCTTAGCAGCCGAATACGTCGGAACGTAAAATCAGCCGCGGAACTTCGGTCGCGTACCTTCGGCATAGTGTGTTTAGACACTTTAGCTGGCGAGGGGGATACCCTTGACTCTAACAAAAATAGCACTTTAAAGCTTAATATTTCACAAACGGATCCCGGTATCGAAAAATTGTTTCCACAAACCCAATATTTTTGAAAGAACTATCGAACGATACTCCACGCCATGAGGTAGGGTAGACGAGAATAAAAAAACATCCCCACTTTACGTGCAGAGGTACCCTAAAAAAATTAATTAGATTTCATTTTACCACTTTGTCGGCGTGATTAATATGTATATCCATGCCAAATTATAGCTTTCTAGTACTAGAGTCTCTGAGCTAAGCTGCGTACGGACAAACGGACATGGCGAAACTATAAGGGTTCCTTGTTGACTACGGAACCCTAATAAAAACGTTCGTCTTCAAAAAATAGTAATCAAAGAAAATTATTCTCAACATGCGAATCTTTCATCTTGTTTTAGTAAAATAACATCTTTTATCTACAGTCTACACGAACCAATCACAATTTCCTGTTTATTACTCCGACGGAATAAATTTCAAACAGTTCTCGTACGGTCAGCATCAAAAGTCGATGAACACTTCAGTTTTTTTAATCTTAGTTATTGAGCAAAATATTAACACTTCAGTTTTTTTTAACCTCAGTTATTGAGCAAAATATTTTTTGAAAATTGCATCGTACTTCTGCTGCAATTTTGAATAAATATTTTGCTCAATAACTGAGGTTAAAAAAACTGAAGTGTTAATCGACTTTTGATGCTGACCGTACCAGTTCTAAAATACCACACATAATCTTCGCATAATTTTTAACAGGCAGTTCATTTGTTTTTTTCGTTCAGCCTAACATTTTTACATTGATTGACATTTGCCATTAGCGTTCTATTGTTTTAATTTTTAATTCATGTCACATACCATCGCACATGGCATGTATGTGTGAAAAGATCAAAATAATTGTATATAAGCAGATACCGATTACACACGACGAGTATTTCCAATTTCCTTTAGAATGTTTGATATAATCGGAAAATCGAATTAATCAGGGAAAATGAGTCAGTACCCAGATTTTTTTTTCGTGTAAATATGTGGTGGTTTGGTTGATAAATCAAAGGAATTTGATAAATTTGTTTGCAAGGAAGAAAAAACATTCTGGCATTACCAACTCAGAAAATATTCATTTCTGTTGTGTGCGTAATGACTTTTTAATTGTCACTCGAGCGATTTGAAATACTTCACGAGGTACTCTGTATGCATACTAATTTATTATGTAACCTCTTAGCAAAAGGGTTAACTGTTGATTTCTAATCTGCTCGGATTGCGGTGTCATTAAACGCCGGTGTTATATTTATTTTTAGGGTTCCTTACCACTAAAGGAAAATACGGAACCCTTATAGGATCACTTTGTTGTCCGTCTGTCTGTCTGTCAAGACCCTTTATCTCGGGAAGGCGTGAAGGTATAAAGTTGAAATTAAAACTGTATACTCAAGTCTGCGGTCCCTTGATGCTGTAAAAAAATCAAACTTCTAAGTTAACGTAAAAAAAATATACGGCCGTTTATGCCGCAAAAAACGTATATTTCGACACTCTCAAGGGAATTAAAATGTATAGGGTATTTCCCGTTGACCTAGAATCATGTTTGGTAAGAAGCAAGGTCACATAGCACAAGTAAAGGAAAAAATCCGAAAACCGTAGATATGTAGTTACATAAAAAAAATCCCTTGATAAACTATTTACATACACACACTATTTACATTCTATTTGAGTTATTTTTAATTACCTAATGTAGAATCGGTAAAGCATAATTGTTTTAATGTTTTTTGAAAGACGTGATCATGACACTTTCAAAATTCAAGGTTATATAAATCATAATATCATTTGAAACGAAACGTCATGTAAAGGGAAATAAAACAACATCAACACTTTTTTACTTTAAATTAAATTCCCCGTTCAAATACAAATCCCGACGCGTAATGTCGTAAAAAAAAAGAAAACAATTACTATAATATTTTGATCTTGATGCATGCGACTTTTTGTTACGACTTTTGGTAATTCTCTTTTGAATGACATAATACCATTAGTAAGTTATTGCAATGTTTTGAATGATTGCTGTGAGTTCGATATAACTCTCGTCAATCATTCTAGTTTATATCTTACCGTACCGATACAAGAGTTACATTGCAATGACTAATGGTATTACGCCCGTCCCAATTTTAGAGTAGTTTCAATTTACTGGGAACTGTTGTCAAAAGTGTTACAGCTTTTTCAAGGTTTGTCTATACACAGGAAGTGACTTTCATGCTTACAAACATACACCATACTCAGCCCAGAATGTTCCCACTGCTGGGACACAGGCCTCCTCTCTGAGAGAGGGAGTGGGCCGTAATCCACGCGGGCCCAGGGCGGGTTGGTAGATGTCACATGTCTTCGAGTTTTTGGTTCTAGAACATGCCGGTTTCCTCGCGACATTTTCCTTCACCGTTTTAAGAGTAGTAGTGATATTCTATCACTACTACTCTACCTACTCTATCTATCGATAGATAGATAGATAGATAGATAAACCATTTATTTGACGCACACAAGAAGACAGCACAACACACAAAAGTACAATATTAGATGATTACCAAATTACCCACATGATTATAAAACAATTTGCCGATAAAAAAACATAATGTAAACACATCGAAATAAAAGTGACACTATGACGAATACATAAAATAAAATTAATAACGAAACATAGTGATGTTTATCATCATAATCATCAGCGTTTCAGCCGAAAGACGTCCACTGCTGGACATAGGCCTCCCCCAAGCACCTCCACTTCGACCGGTTCTGTGCTTCTCGCATCCAACGGTTTACTGCGGCCTTCAAGGTCGTCGGACCACCTTGTGGGAGGCCTTCCAACGCTACGTGTCCCGGTACGCGGTCGCCACTCCAGAACCTTTCGGCCCCATCGGCTATCTGTTTTGCGAGCAATGTGCCCTGCCCACTGCCACTTAAGTTTGGCAATTCTTCGTGCACAGTGATGACAGAATTTACACCAAGTAAAGCGCCAGACTGGTTTCGAACCTACGACCAACAACTCGTAAGTTGCTTCCGTTACTACTAAGCCAGCACTACTTTCGTTGTTAAAGGCTCCTTCAAACAGGCGCAACACGCGATAAAATCGCGCGCGACACAAAGGCACCGCAAGTCGCGCAACGAGCGGTGCCTTTGTGTCGCACGCGATTATATCACATGTCGCGCCTGTTTGTAGGAGCCTTAACTAACTAGAATGAATTAGATAGTTGCGTTCCCACGAGAAATAAGATCCGAAATAAAGAAAGAGTAACATTTTTAGGCAACAGATCGTAAACGTAAATAACATTAGAGATTTAGAATAAAGGTTAGGCTTTGTCTAAGTAGAATTTAGGTATTTAGCCTCCATAAGCCAGGCTTAATTGAACCCAAGATGGGTTTTTACATAACTTATCATAACGCCTTTAATTCCCAAAGGCTTAGGCAGAAGTGTATCTAATAGTACACCCGTATCTCGCCTGTTAGAAAGGGTAAGGTGGGGTAATTGCGAGTGGGCTACATACAGTAAGGGTGCGTTTCCACTGAAGCGGAGCTGTGCGGAGCGGAGCGGAGACGTACAAGAATCGACCGATCACAATGCAATGGTTGAAATCGTAGACAGAGTATGAAATCCTCAGCGCGTCACTCGTCTCGTCTATGATTGGACGATTCCTGCACGTCTCCGCTCCGCTCCGCCCAGCTCCTCTTCAGTGGGAACGCACCCTAAAAGTGCGCAGCTGCACACCCCCACCCTGTTTCAAAATAAACAAATATCAACTTTATTTCAATGACAATTAAGTTGATTTCAGAGTGACTAGCACTATTGAAAAAGTTATAAAAATGTTTGAAGTTGTAGCCTAAACTGAACTTTGTTGTGTAGGAATTAAAGTTATTTTTCCATTATTTTTTTTTTTATTTTTGGAAAATCGCGAACGCAGATTAAATTAGATAGAGGTCTATTTAACCATAAATAACATTTTACTTTATAGCAATATAAAATTTATAATTACCATGTGTATTAAGCATTTAGTAGGCTAAAGTTCTACGTTGTTTGTTTAATTAAAATTACTCTGATAATAACAATCAAAGTGAAAAAAAAATCTCTCACATAATACATTTATCCGGTGTTCGGGGGAAAATGTAATAATGTTGGTCAATTTCTTAGGCCTGTAGATAGTTTCAAATCGGGTGTAATAACAATAAAATGCGAAAATCGAATTAACTTTAACATAATTTAACTTTCATCAGTTCGTCAATTGGTCGGCGCGTAGTTCAAAAAGTACTTTACACATATCAGAGATATCAGCACTAGTTTTTATTTAGTACCTAGGTATTTAAACTATAAACACACCCTCTTGTATATACCCCGCTATTACAATTACCTCACCCGACGTTATGTTTAAAGGCAAATAGACGCGACACGCGACGCGAATCGCGCGCGGCACAAAGGCACCGCTCGTTGCTCGACTTGCGGTGCCTTTGTGTCGCGCGCAATTTAATCGCGTGTCGCGCCTGTTTGAAGGAGCCTTAAGTTAACCTTTTAATAGAGTCAAGACTGTAGCTATCACCCGGGCACAAATCAGACTCCGGACTGCCACTGAGAAATTCTAGATAGAAAAACTCAAAAACACTTTCCTGGATGTCTCATGCTCAGCAGATAGCGGTGGCGACCACTAAACCAATTAAAGTGAAAATTAAATGTTAGCTAGAAATTAACATTTTCAAAGACTTTTTTATAAAACCATTCCTGGAATATCGATGGCTCCTGAGTGCTACAACAACATCAATACTATTAGCAGCTATGATTACTGTAACTGAGGGCTTTTCATGGTCTGAAGAGTTCTCTTCCTTTCGATTGAAGAGTTCTCTGAAAAATATGTTTACTAGCTTTTCGGAAAGTATTCCACCGTAACATATGGGGTGTTTAGCCGGAGGGTTAGCCAAACAAGGAGGGTTCGTAGGAAAATAAATTCCTAGTGTAAACTGAGGAATAACGTTCAACTTTCGACCTAAAGTAAGTATACTTTTCATCTCAGTGATAAACCAGGTGTTAGATGGAGGGTATACAAGGTTCGTAGGTAGACGCATTTAGGAAATACATATTTAGTTCGAAAACCCTAAAGGCTCCTTCAAACTGCGCGACACGACACGCGACACAAAGATACCGCAAGACCGCAACGACATAATTATATCATATATCAAACTGAATGTCATAAACGTCTCTGACTTATTGATTTTCCGACGGAATTTCGAATGTGTAGTGATCGGTATTGTGATGACCCAACTCACAGCTCAGTTATTGACAAAATGTACTCCGACGTCGTGCTTGCGTTATCACAGGCGTCGGTGGAGGGGAGAGGGGGCAAACGAATGCAGAGTAAACGTCCACCTCGAACCATTGTTGGATGGAATAAAATTGTGAGCGACAATCACGGCGTGGCCAGGGCGAGTTTTCGGGTATGGCTATTGTGTGGTAGTTCTACTACTGGTGTTATGTTTACTAAAATGTGTGAGACCAGAAAAATATTTAAGTCGCGTTAAAAAGGGTGTCAGAACCATGAAAACCAGTTAAAATTGGATGTTCTGGCAGCTAAACATAGCACGAAGGATTTCAACGGGTTCTGGAAAATTACCAACCGTTTGGGGATACGCCCTGGTCTTCCCGTGAGTGTTGACGGGATGAATGATTTGAAAGGTATAGCTGATAGATTTAAAAACAACTTTATTGTAAGGTTGGGATCATCCTCGTCACTTGGTCACGTCGGTGGTCGTCACGGCACATGTTGATACCAGAATCTCAGCCAGGGATGTATTAATGGCGGTAAAATTGATGGGAAATCTCCTGGTCATGACAGATTAGGTGTGGAACATATACAGCACGCTGGAGCTCATATGTGCAGGGTGTTGGCTATGTTCTACAACTTTTGTATTTCACACTCATACTTTCCTGCTGATATGTTGAGGACTATCGTAGTGCCTGTAGTAAAAAACAAGGCAGGGGATTGTTAGATATATCTAACTACAGACCTATTTCACTAGCTACAATAATTGCAAAAGCGTTTGACGGCATTCTTAAAACACAATTAAACAAATACATAAAGCTGCACGATAATCAGTTCTGGTTTCGGCCGGGACTGTCTACAGAAGCTACAATATTTTATCTTGAGAGTGCTGTTAAATACTATACCGAGAGAAAAACAATGTATACGCTTGCTTCCTCGACCTGTCCAAAGCCTGGTCTCATACGACATCTTGTGGAATAAGATGAGATCAGCCCAGATATCATATGAACTTATTAACATCTTTAAGTGTTGGTACGGGAACCAGGTGATCTACGTGAAGTGGGTGGGCGCGTTGTCGGACCCATATAGGTTGGAATGTGGGGTGAGACAGGGGGGTTGAGCTCTCCCTCTATTTTTAACTTGTATATGAATGGACTCTTCAAGGCGCTCAGCGAGCAACATATCGGTTGTCACATAGGTGGCGTCTGTTTTAATAACATCAGCTACGCGGATGATATGGTGCTGCTGAGCGCCTCGATCTGTGGACTTAGGAGGCTGATGAGTATTGTGAATACTATGCAGCTGGTTACGGACTGCGATATAATGTAAAGAAGAGTCAGTGTATGGTTTTTCAGGGTGGGACTAGGAAAGTGCTAGAAACGCCACCTATAAAGCCGAATGGCTCACCCTTGGAAAGGGTGGACATTTTTAAGTACTTAGGACATTTTTTGACTCCTACCTTGAAAGATGATGAGGACATTGAGCAGGAGCGAAGGGCGCTGCCGGTCAGAGCGAACATGGTTATCCGCACGTTTGCACAGTGCTCTAAAGATTTTAAAATAATGTTTTTTAGTGTCTACTGCACTACACTGTACACGTGCAGCTTGTGGACTGACTATACGTAAAAGTCGTACGGCGCCCTTCGTGTCCAGTTCAACAACGCGTTCAGGATGATGTTAGCGCTCCCCCGATATTGCAGCGCATCGGCTATCTTTGCGGAAGCGCGCGTGGATTGCTTCCACGCCTCTATGCGCAAGGTAGGCACGGCCCTGGTGCGCCGAGTTCGGGGGAGCGCTAACAGCATGCATGCAAAAATGTTGAAAAATTTGATAAGTTTCGCAGCCGCCATCTTGGATTTTCATTTTGACCTCATTATCGGCTTAAGCACCCTTGAAAACCATGAAAACGACACCGATGATGAAAATTTTAAAATTTTCGCAGCCGCCATCTTGGATTTTCATTTTGACCTCACTATTGGCATCAGCACCCTCGTAAACCATAAAGACTATCTCTCTCTCTCTTTATATTATATGTAAAAAAGTCGCATGGAGCATAAAGCTTTTTCGTTACGTGACGATTACTTCAAGTTTACTCCTACCGCAAGCTCCGTTTCAAAAAAGGAAATGATCTACAGTCTAGAAAACTTTTCCATTTGTTTATGCCTGTCTTTTGTAGTTTAATCTATGTCATTCCTGTCTAAAACCGTCTACCTGTAGAATATACCTAATTTAATTTATTAAACTTAAAAAGAGTTACTAAACTACTAATTAACAAGATTTCTCGGTATTAAAACTTCAAACTCATAAGTTAAAATGAGATTAGATTTAAAGCTTGAGTCATAAAATTTAAGAAATAAAGAGCGTTGTTATAAACTAGAAAGTGAGCTTTACTCCTTATTAACTCAATCAGTGGTCTCGACTTAATTTAAAACATGGTTGAGATATGCCACGCTTCTTCAAAGTTTTAAAACAAAAGAACGCCAACATAGTTGGGTGGATCTCATTTTCACTTTATTAGTTCATCAAAAGTAACACTCTCTCCGTGAAGAAATTATGTTCTTTATGGAATCACAAGCTTGCAATGAGCAATCTTGGTTATATGCTTGTTCCTTTGCCGTGTGCACCGTATCAATTCAGGTCTCGCAATTAGGGTGCAGGATCTGTCCCTCAAAACTTTTGAGTGACAGATGAATAGGTGCGACCGGAGTAGGTTACCCGACATAGTTAAAACTTCATACAAACCCGGAATGATAGGTGTATTACTACAAAGCTCGACACTACCAAACGTGGAAGGTCTGTCTCACTGGGAGGTTACTGTGTGTCGCCACGTTTTCGTGCTAATACGGAAACACGAATAGTCCAAGATCCCAGGGCCGCCAGACCATACTTATTTTCTCAGAAATGAAATGTATGGGATGAAGTAGTGTTAATATGCGCATTGAGTGTATGCATACCTGCTAGCTTGGTCAGACGGCCAATTCACAGGTCCCAGGTGCGAAAGGCAGGTAAAAACAGCACTCACTATTCTTAAATTCTCAGAGCTGATTCTTACATATGTTTTAGAGAATATTGTTAAAAATTAGTAATTAATACTGCCGGACACTTTCCGTCGGCACTAACTTTTACCGGACGCTTCAAAGTTCCCAAAAAAATAATGTACCTAACTTAACTTATAATCTCAATCTTGATTTTTATATATAATACTCAGGGAACTATTTCAATATTTTTTGTAAGCAGCCAGACCAATCTGAAGGGCCAAACATCCCCCCGGACACACGGAAGTGTCCCTATGCGTATGAGCGCGAACGTGACATGATAATATGAATACATTTGAACTCGTAATGAAAATTACGAACAAATCGTTGTTGATTTATAAATAATGTTTTTTATTGTATATGTTCAGGAAATTTATGATTTTCAACAGCAATCAATCTAATAAAATAGTTTGTTTTTATAAATTTCCTTGTTTTTTTTTTTGCTTATTATGAGACGCCAATAAATAACTATTTTATTAGATTGATTGCTGTTGAAAATCATAAATTTCCTGAACATATACAATAAAAAACATTATTTACGCATAGGGACACTTCCGTGTGTCCGGGGGGATGTTTGGCCCTTCAGATTGGTCTGGCTGCTTACAAAAAATATTGAAATAGTTCCCTGAGTATTATATATAAAAATCAAGATTGAGATTATAAGTTAAGTTAGGTATATTATTTTTTTGGGAACTTTGAAGCGTCCGGTAAAAGTTAGTGCCGACGGAAAGTGTCCGGCAGTATTAATTACTAATTTTTAACAATATTCTCTAAAACATATGTAAGAATCAGCTCTGAGAATTTAAGAATAGTGAGTGCTGTTTTTACCTGCCTTTCGCACCTGGGACCTGTGAATTGGCCGTCTGACCAAGATAGCAGGTATGCATACACTCAATGCGCATATTAACACTACTTCATCCCATACATTTCATTTCTGAGAAAATAAGTATGGTCTGGCGGCCCTGGGATCTTGGACTAGAAGGTTACCGAAGCGCACACCGTTTGTGGTTTAACTGTACCTACTATAGAAAATTTTTCGTAGTCTCCAATGATGGAAAAAGAGCAATAAAATGCACAAAGAGCCAAGAGCTTCTAAAACCATTGGAAAAACAAATGAAATTCAATGAGACGTTTCTTTTATCACATTGTATTTTTTGAGAAAACGCATCACTATAAAATATTCGTCTATTAACATTTTTTTACCGAGGTTTCATCCGTTTTTTACGTAGCTCTGATAGTATAAAAAGCATACGTCTTTCGTAATCAGTGAAAAATGTCCAAGAAAAATATTATAATGGACTTGTGAAGCAATGCATACGTTCTGTTCAAGACCTCCCAATGTATTTTTCAACATTCTATCATTATTTTTACATGCCACGTTTTTAAACTAAACATGCTTCGCTAATTCGTAAGGAAGGCATTCAAATAATTTATTTATACCCGTTTTGACTAACATTAGACGAATCCTACATGTAAACAAAAGCTCTAGGATCTTAAAATCCAAAGTGCAATAATATTTAGGCATTATAATTAGGTATCGCCTACTGTTCTTGAAATCGGACATCAGTAATCTCTTTTTATAACTGTCCTAAAATTTCAACAATAAAACCAAAGTTATATTATGAATTTTGCCCTGTCATAATAAATATCAATATGCTAGAAAAATAACGAAACTTATAAAGATAACTCTGTGACTTATAAAGATGACCAATAAAGGCCTCCACGATTGACGGTAGATACTGAGGCCCGTTTCCATCACAATTCACTAAATGCGTTTAGTGCTAAACGTATCCTCTTCTCTGTCCTGTCTCTTCTGTCTCCCTTCTCTCTTCTGTCCATCGTTGGAAGATGACAGAGACAATTGTTTTTTTTTAATTATGTCTTCAGTCTAGCTTTGTATGCATTTAATGATTTCGCTGTGCAAGCGGGTATAAGCGTTTATTCGGCACAACTTGGACAGTTACCAGTGGGTAACCAGTCACCAGGTAGCTAGCACGGGTCATTATCATAATCATTTCAGTAGAAAAACGTCCACTGCTAGACTTCCGCTACTTCGACTGGTTCTGTGCTTCTTGCACCCAGTGGAATCCTGCAGCCTTCACTAGGTTATCGTTCCACCTTGTGGGTACGCGCGCTTGTGGGTCTTTCGATACACGGTCAAAACTCCAGAACCTTTCGGCCCTATCGGCCATCTGTTCTGCGAGTAAAGTGCCCTGCCCACTGCCACTTAAATTGGACAATTCTTGTTCTATGTCGCTTACCTTGGTTCTCCTGCGGATCTCTTCAAGTCTGATTCGATCGCGTAGGCAAACTCCAAGCATAGCCCTCTTCATTACTCTTTGGGTGACTTTCAGTCTTCTAATGAGGCCCATTGTAAGCAACCACCGTTTCAGTGCCATAGGTCATCACTGGCAACACGCACTGGTCAAAGACTTGCGTCTTGAGACTCTGCAGTAAATCTACTGCCTGGTTAACCTTTTTACCACACCACGATTCACGAGCTTATAATTCTGCTACAAAGAACTCGCAATTTGTTATAAGAAGACGGCCTAGTAGTTGGTATAAAAAACATTTCGTAAACGCAAAGTATGTTTGCACAACTCAAAACGTCCACTTTTGCGACGTCACTACGATAGATCCAAAATAGACATTGCTCAATCAATAGAATGAGATAAAACAAACAAGATTAAAGTGACTATCAGTGTTCGTAATGTTCTATTAATATTGCCATTCGTTTGTCTATTGGTAGTATTGGGCTTATCAGTGATCCGAGCCTCGTTCACTTTGTCTACCCATGTGTTCACGGCCTCGGGCGATGCTACTTGTGATGCGACTTGTGTCAAGAGATACGCGCGCGCGACACTTCTTGTTTCCTTCGAATACCGTCGTCGCTCCGCAAATCGTGTCGCGATGACTCGCGGCATGTTGTAAACATTCATTCCCTTGCTTCCACCGCTGTCGCGACAGCGGAGAAAACACGACACGACTATCAAAGATTTACGAGTGACAGCCAGGGCCAATAGCACAAAGTGCTTTTCAGGGCACGTTTTATTAAACCCATGAAAACAAACTAAAGTCTATTCAAACTTAAATCTTTCAAATTGATGTTGTTTCAAGTTAAACAAATATCAACTTTATTTAAATGGTGATTAAGTTGGTTTCAGAGTGACTAGCTCTATTAAAAAAGTTATAAGACTGTTTGAAGTTGTAGCGTAAACTGAACTTTATTGTGTCGGAATTAAATTTATTTTTCCATTAATTCATATTTGTTTACATTTTTGGCAAATAAGTCGCGAATGCAGATTAGGTAATCGATTGTTGACTAGTTAAACCTAAACAACCTAAACAATTCAAGGAATTGACCCTAGGGTCAAATCCTCAAATTTGATCGTAAGCTATTGACTAACTGCTCAGCGGGATTGTCCGAAAGGGTTACCGCTGGCTCGGAACATAAAGGGCTAAGGAAGGAACACGGTTGGGTTTTAGTCAGTAAGAGTCTGACACTCCCTTCCGCTCCACCCAGAGCGGGAGGGGTCAAATTTATGATTTCCCATCCTGAAAAAAAAAAGCCATTGACTAACTGCCTGCACCTATCGAAAATCGAAAAACTATTTTCTTATGTGCTTATTAAAAATTATTTATTATGTCGTTAGAACAATTACGAGTAAGTACTATATTTTATTGTAACAGTAGTTAAGCTATGTCAGTAACATAGCTTGCACAGAGAAAGCAAACTGAAGTAGCAGTGGGCTGGCCATGTTTGTTGAAGGACCGATGCCCGGTGGAGCAGACGAGTCCTGGAGTGATGACCGCGTATTGGCAAGCGTAGTGTGAGATGCCTTAAAGATTCTTTAAATGTTTTTTTCTTAAGTTATGGAAATATTATTTACTGGACTAAAAACAATTTAAATTAATTTATGTACAACCCTAAATATCTCATTTTGCAGTCACAATACTGCAGACCTTACCATATCTCATATCTATGCAAAAATATTAAAATTCATACGAATTAAACATGAAACAATTTGTAAAATTATGAAAGTTTCAGCAATTTGTAAACCGTACCGCAATAACAATAGCATTAAAAGTTTTCAATCCAATATTCTTTTCGGAATTAGGTTACCGAAAGGTTTCATTATTTACTAGCCGTTGCATGCGTTTTGTGTTTTTCTCTGTTTTAGGAGTAAACTGGTAGAAATCGTCACGTATGTCTTTGGATATGATGAACTGTAATTGAATGGTTTCTTTTTTAATAAAAGTATATTTTAAAGAGATTCTTTATGGGACGGTCAGCGACAAAAGTCGCCTGATGTGTAAAGTCTACTTTTACACATCACCTAAATTGAAAAAAAAAAAAACTAAACAATGTCTTCCACATTGTTTAGTTTTTTTGTGTGGGTATTTCCTAAAATATCTAGAGTTAATTTTTTTTTATAATAATATTATTGTTATTTTTTTTAATCAGCCATGTTTAATAACCCAGAAAGTCAAGTTCAATCTTTTAACCGATCTAATTATTCGCCCTAAAAATCAGAATTCTTATTAAAAAACTTTCCTATTTTATTATTAACAATAAAAGTTGTCCACTTAACCTGTGACTTTCAGTTTAAAATGAAGTTAACCTAAAAATACGGTTTTCGCCCAATAAAATCACAATTGAGCTATTTCCTCGCGAGGACTCGTAAAAAGAAGGTGCCATTATTTTTATACCTTCCTGACGCATTTTTAGGGTACCGTAACCACTTACAAACATATATATGAGGATTACAGGATTACCTAAACGTAAAAAACGCAAGTTTTAGAAACAATAAAAGTATATGATCGACTACAGTAAACAAAATCAGAAAAATATATGATATTCTTCAGGATATATGCTAGGTAGATAGTGTGTTTAAAACATAATACCTGCAACTAAAAAAACAATGATAGAAAAAAATCATGGAGATATGTACCTCTAAAAAATTTAATTTTTACAATAAAAACCATGCTTATATACATACAATCATTCTGATTTTTTGTCAGATTATTCTACAAGCAACATAGATACTAAAGCAACAGTGTTCTAATTTTTTAGTCCAAACAATAATTTTCTTGTAATTAAATAACTGCTTCATATTTTGCAATAAATTACCATCGTTGTGTCATCGCGCTTCTCTTTCTTTTCTATGCAGTCCGACAGTGACCGCGCTATAGGTCATGTAAGCCTCTTAATGCATGACTATCTAATTTCTCTTTAGTACCGACTCGACTGCTCAAGATATTAGTGACCGCGCTTTAGGTCATGTAAGCCCCTTAATATAAATTTTTAACAATAGATAACGCTGCATTCAGACAAACATGCTAATTCATTAAGATTCTTCACAGTAATATAATAAAGTTGGAGAATTTGTTTGTTACGTTTCTATAACAAAAACAGCTTTAAGTAATACGGAACCCTCACATTATTTTATTTTTCTTTCAAATAGTTATGGCTGAACAGAAAAGATTTGAAAGAGTCATAATAATTAACAGTTCACAGTTTGAAAATGGAACACGTGCCAAAGTGAGATGAGTGTCGTAACATTTTAAATACCCGCCGTATTTAAAATGTTACGACACTCGTCTTAAATATTATGTTTATGATCATAATATTTTAAATGGGTGTCTGAATTCGTTATGACAGAAAACTTCTAGCATTAGTCGGAGGTTTATTATAACACTAGCGACCCGCCCCGGCTTCGCACGGAAACATTATTATTATTATACATATAAACCTTCCTCTTGAATCACTCTATCTATTAAAAAAAAACCGCATCAAAATCCGTTGCGTAGTTTCAAAGATTTAAGCATACAAAGGGACAAAG
Organism: Luperina testacea; assembly: GCA_927399505.1. Classification (NCBI taxonomy): domain Eukaryota; kingdom Metazoa; phylum Arthropoda; class Insecta; order Lepidoptera; family Noctuidae; genus Luperina; species Luperina testacea. The sequence continues at coordinate 3,077,061 of OV656777.1, read as the reverse complement.
GGACATAGGGACAGATAAAGCGACTTTGTTTTATACTATGTAGTGATAACATCACGCCTGTTTTCCCTAAAGTGTAAGGCAGAGGTGCACCTCTAGTACACCCACATTTTGACAGTTAGGATCCTGCAAACAGGCGCGACACGCGACGCGAATCGCGCGCTACACAAAGGCACCGCTCGTTGCGCGACTTGCGGTGCTTTTTTGCCGCGCGCGATTTTATCGCGTGTCGCGCCTGTTTGTCTTTACGCTTGAGTCCCATGTAACAGGGAGCGAGTCTATAATTGTCATCAAACTCAAACTCAAAGCATTTATTTCAATTAAACCTTGTACAGGCACTTTTGAATTGTCAAAATTAAATAGTCTGTCAGTTAGTCAGAAAGTTGAAGCTAGTTGCCCATTCCAAAACGTAGATCTCTATGGAGAAGAACGGGCAAGAAACTCCATGGACACTCTTTTAAATCAAGATATTCCAAAATCCTGGTTAGGTACATTCTTGTTGCTTAGAGAACAGTGTAACATATGAGAACAGTGTAAAAAAGACACAAATGAAGAAACAATTCAAAATATTATAAGATTAAAAATAAGCCTTGGCAGTTAAGAGATGACCAGTCTAAACCGACGGCGCCCATTCACGAACATGACGCGTGGACCAGCACCATTCAGATCAACCATTTTGTAGGAAACCGAATGATCCAACACACGCGCCACCATCGATGAGACATTTCCACGCATACTTTCTCCCAAATTGTTATTTTTGTTTTTCTGTTGTTTGTGTTATAAACGTATTTTCTTTCTTTCTTTCTTTTTCTTTCTTTAAGTGAGCATGACACGTTTAAGTGAGCATGACATGTCACGGTGACACATCAACCGGACACACCTCCTTACTCCGGGGTGCAACTGCTGAGAAATTTCAGAAGAAAAAAAACACTGCCCAATCTGGGATTCGAAGACCTCGTGATCAGCAGTAGCGTTTGCAACCTCTAAACCGACGAGGCAGTTGTTGTTATAGACGCCCGTTAAGAGCGTTTACGCCATACGGCATTTCATTCAAACTTTCAAGCCCTTATTTTTCGAAATGAATGAACCGATTTCAATGAAACTTCATACGCATAAGCAGGATACAAAGGTCTAAAAAGTTAGTAGAGAACATTTTCGAAATGTCTAATTTAAAAAAAAGATAACTGGAATTCTCTGTTTCTATGGAAAATTTAAAATCGGTCTAATTTGGCTGTAACACTATTTTTCGAAAATGTTCTCTACTAACTTTTTAGACCTTTGTATCCTGCTTATGCGTATGAAGTTTCATTAAAATCGGTTCATGTATTTCGAAAAATTAGGGCTCGAAAGTTTGTATGAAATGCCGTACGGCGTAAACGCTCTTAAGTGATTTTTAGTATAATCTGTTTTCATAATTTTGTGAGCAATTTTCATACATTTTATGGACGTGGACGATAAAAATATCGTCACGTTAGAAATTATAAAGGCTCACAGTAGGGATAGAGTGCAGTGATTGCCCAGTGGTAACAGCTGTGACTTACGAGTTGTAGGTCGTAGGTTCGAATCAAGACAGGCGCTTAACTTTGTGTAAATTATTTCATCACCATACTGCTCTCAAAACGGTGAAGGAAAACATTTTCTCTGAATCATCAACTCTTATTGAAGTCAAGGTACGGTCAGCATCAAAAGTCGATTAACACTTCAGTTTTTTTAATCTCAGTTATTGAGTAAAATATTTGTTCGAAATTGCAGCAGAAGTATAATGCGATTTTGAACAAATATTTTGCTCAATAACTGAGATTTAAAAAACTGAAGGGTTAATATTTTGCTCAATAACCGAGATTAAAAAAACTTAAGTGTTAATCGACTTTTGATGCTGACTGTACCAGGCAAACATAAAAATCAAAAAGGTCACGTTTTACTGTAATACTACCCTCCTAGGGCTACGCATTTTTGGCACCAGACAGAAATGTACAGAAGACCCATTTCAACACGTTCGTTGTGAATGAGCCACTTTAAATACCCGTTTAAAGTTTCTTCTTATATTATTAATTTAATATTAAATTCGCTGGCAGATAACGCACAGCGTTATCCGCTAATCCCAAAAATAACGCAACCTACCTTACCTTTATCGCCTTTGTCACCCCCTTTGTTAGTTTGAAATCCCCCTGGTTTTCAGACCCAAAAATTCGAAGACATGTGACCTCAACATCCTACACTGGTCCCGCGAGGTAGATTACAACCCACATTCTTTCGAGCAAAAGAAGCTTATCGCCCAGCTGTATAAATAAAAAAAAAACAGATACGAGTATCTATGGTCGGGGCTGATTATGCGTTATGCGTGTAGTAACGCCCAAATTTCGACAGTTATGTTTAGGTAGGTCCCATGTAGGTAATAGGGGACGAACCTACATACTGTAGCGGTATCTACAACGTCACATGCGAACTACGCGTCATACTGATTTCACGCAAAATCCTGCATCTCGCAAGCAGAGTTTACCGCGCAACTAGCATATATACAACGGCCCGACATGAATCATCGGGCAGTTGTCCGCCAGACATGACACCTGTCTGGTCAGAGGATTCCTTATACCTCTATATAATTACTATAGCCATAAAGTGGACACAAATCTTGACTGCGGGCTGCTGTGAAACTACTGATAGAAAACTCAATAATACTTTACCTGACGTACCCAAACCAATTAATCAATGGATACTTAGAGCTCTAGAATACAACATAAGATCACGCTTGTTTTCTCCTAAGGGTAAAGCATAGGTGTACCTACTAACAGTAGTACACCCATATTTTGCCAGTTATGTTTAAGTCACATTAAGTCACAGGAGGCGAGCCTATTGCAACCAATCGAGCACAAAACCGAGACTTCGGGCTGCTACTGAGCGAAGTAAGCGAGAAACCGTGCCATTCAAAGTGATCCTTCTGTAAATATTATACCTGTTAACACTGACGTCACTAAAGCAATAAACAGAGCATTTGTTTTAAACATCCATAAACGCAACGTCGTAAACTTTTGTATGTAGGCGCCCTTACATATTTGATGAAGTTTTTTTTGGCAGGAAAAATTATAAGCGCTTTTGAGCGCTTATAATTTCTCGTTTATTTTTCGTTCGTGTGTGTTGTGTAGTAGTCAAAACTGAAATGTTGGAGAATTTTATCTTGATTCAACAATGAATTGCTAAAACCGGTTTCTTGGGTAAATTTTCTGTAAATCGACTGCCTCGGTGGTGGTAATTGCGACTATGTAACATGAGGTCCTGTGTTCAATTCCCAACAAAGGCTATAAAGAGGTTTTCATTGGGAATTTCGAAGTAGTGGAGTCTTAGTTTGGAGCCTTTGTGTAAAACTACTGGCAATAGTAAGCTTATTGTCCTTCTATTACGTGAGACTTGCCTTAAGGGGCTTACATGAGGGGCTTACAGTTCGCCGTCCGGTAAGGACCAGACACGGAACATAAATGGCTAAGGAAGGAACACGGGTGGGTTTTAGTCAGTAAGAGTCTGACACTCCCTACCGCTCCACTCAGAGCGGGAGGGGTCATTTGATGGTTAAAAAAAAAATGAAATGAAAAAGTGTTTATTCACTGAATTATTTTTTACAGAATATATTTACTTCCGCCAAACTGCAAAGCAGTTTGTTGGCAGACGTAGCTCCTTTTTTTTCTAAATACTAACATACATATTTTATTTTTATAATGAGACTTTTTCACATACAGGTTAATAAAAAAAAAATGGGACTTACTCACATCCTGAAAAAAATGGGACTTACAAGACCTAAAGCGCGGTCACTGTCGGACTGCATAGAAAAGAAAGAGAAGCGGGATGACACAACGCTGGTAATTTATTGCAAAATATGAAGAAATTATTAAATTTAATTACAAAAAATCTATTGTTTAGACTAAACAACTAAAACACTAGTGTTTTAGTATGTTGCTTGTAGAATAATCTGACAATAAAACAGAATGATTGCATGTAGGAGTATAATAGTATAGTTTTTATTGTAAAAAGAAAGTTTTTAGAAGTATCTTCATGATTTTTTTTCTATCATATCAAATTAGTTGTATTATGTTTTCAACACACTATCTACTTAGCATAGTTATATCCTTAAGAATATCGTATATTTTTCTGATTTTGTTAACTGTAGTCATATACTTTTATTGTTTCTAAAACTTGCGTTTTTTGCGTTTAGGTCCTGTAAGCCCTTTAATATAACTGCCAATATCTGGATGTTTTGAAATAAAATACGATTTTGTTCTTCTTCTCTTCGTTTAATAACAACGCTTATATGGAGCACATTTAGATTGACACAGACACAGAATGACAAATCAAATCAAATCAAATCAAATCAAATCATTTATTATTTGTAAAACATAGGTAACAAAAAATACAGATCTTATAGCTAAATATAGTGCGCTATGTTTTGTCTATGGTAAGACATACAAATGTGTGTAATTTTAAAGTTTACAGTCAACAAAAAAAAAAATTAAAATGTCAAAATAGTAAAAAAAAAATAAGTCAAAATATTAGCACAGAAATGAGAAAATGTTGAAGTTACTAAATTAATCGTTCAAGAACTCGTCAACCGTATAATAACATTTATCAATTAAAATTTTTTGCAAAGTTTTCTTGAACTTGTGAACAGGTAATTGTTTTATCTGATCAGGTATTTTATTATAAATTCTTGGAGCGATGCCAAAGAAACTTTTGTACATTAGAGCTGTTTTACATTTTGTGTGACATAATTGATTTAAGTATTTAGTACGCATAGGAGTTTTTTTAACATCTGATAATTTGACAAATAAGTGCAAATTAGTCTTCACAAACAGTGCCGTTTCCAAAATGTACAACGATGGCAGTGTAAGTAGTTTTAAAGATTTGAAGAAAGGTACACAACTATCGGTTACTTTTATATTACAAATTGCCCTTATGCATCGCTTTTGCATTTTGAAAACCAGATCTCTATTAGTGGACTGCCCCCAAAAAACAAGCCCATATCGTAAAACTGAACCAACTAGACCATGATATGCTGTTAATAAGGTTTCAACATTTATTTTTTTTGACAACTGGGAGAGTGTATATGCAGATTGGCTGAGTCGTTTGCATAATTCTTCTGTATGAGGCTTCCAAGTGAGTTTGTTGTCAATCGTAATACCCAAGAATTTGACATGACCAACTTCTTCTATTTCATTAGACCTGTATGAAATATTTACAGTAGGGTTCTCTCGCCGCTGATAAAAATGCATTACTTTTGTCTTGTTTAGGTTTATAATAAGATTGTTACTATTAAGTCAATCAATGATTTCAGAAAGAGAATTTTTAATATCATTTTCGTAATTGTGTGGATTATCGCATTCAATTATGGCAGTACTGTCGTCTGCGAAAAGGACCATTTTTTGACGTGTAGCTTTTGGAAGATCATTGATGTAGATTAGAAATAGCAATGGCCCTAAGACGCTTCCTTGAGGCACGCCATAATTTATACGTCTTGGTTCAGATTTATAGGTCGTAACCAGTTTAGTCTTAGGACAAATTCTAGTAACCTCTGTGCACTGATACCTGTCACTTAGATACGATTCCAATAGTTTCAGGACATTCCCTCTGATACCGTAGCTATGAAGTTTTTGTAGTAAGATCTTATGGTCTACATAGTCGAATGCCTTAGTCATGTCTGTATAGATGGCGCAAAAATATTTATCCATTCAAAATAAGTACCTAGGTCTAACAAGTGGCCAGGGTGTTTCTATTAAAAAGGTAAACCAAAAAGTTTCAACACCTCCCCGTAATGGAAACATCCTGTACATACAGACATACAAAAAAAAAAATATATACACCCTAATAAATTAATAACAAACACTATAAATAATAATCACGAACACTTAACAAAACAATGAATACAAAAACAAAAGCAAGCTAGCTTATGGCCTCGGTTATACCTAAACCTTTAAGACACATAAAATGTCGAAGTTTTGTTAAGGGTTTAGTAAGGACATCGGCTGGCATATTACGTGTGTTAATGTAATTTAAGACAAGGTTTTGTTGATTAAGTGAATCGCGAATAAAATGGTGCCTAATATCGATGTGTTTGGTGCGTGCATGAAAGGTGTCGTTATGAGATAATTTTAATGAACTTTGATTATCTGTATAAATTATGATTGAGCGATCCAAAGAAAATATTTCTTTAAAAAACGCCTTGAGGTATATGGCTTCTTTGCACGCTTCACTAAGAGCCATATACTCAGCTTCTGTAGTTGAGAGTGCGACTGTTTTTTGTTTGCGTGACTCCCAACTAATTGGTGCTCCACTCATAATGAAAAAGAAACCTGTGAATGAACGACGATCGATGATATTACTTCCATGGTCTGCATCTACATAACCGATGGGATAGTCAGGCATGACTTTATGATAGTGAAGTTTGAGGTCCTTGGTACCCTTAAGATACCTCAGTACCCGCTTGGCAGCTCTCCAGTGCACCTCCCCGTAATGTGTGTTGAATTGACTTAAAAAAGACACTGCATGTGAGATGTCGGGTCTAGTGCCAATGGAAACATACATTAGTGATCCAATGAGCTGCTGGTAAGGTAAATCTGGCTGATCGTCATTAATGTCTCTGTAAGTGAGTTTTTGACCAGGTTCCATGGGTGTGGAAACTGATATGGCATCACTCATTCCAAATTTAGAAATAAGCTTATCTATGTATTTGGTTTGATCAAGAGTAATGCCGTTTTTGGTATACAAAACTCTCATACCAAGACAGTCTTTTAAGGAACCTAAGTCTTTGACACAGAATTCTTTGCTAATAGCACTTTTAAACTTTTGTTTCATTTCCTTATCATTAGAAAAATATGAAAAAATCGTCCACAAATATGGCGACGATAAGAAGCTTATTTTGGTTTTTATGATAATATACACAATTATCATTTTGTGATTTCATTAAACCAAACTTTGCCATTGCTTCGCAAACTTTTTTATGCCACTGTCTAGGGGATTGTTTTAATCCATACAAAGCTTTCTTTAAAAGACATACTTTGTTTTTGCTGTCCTCTTTTATAAATCCTTCTGGCTGAGTCATATAAATTTCTTCGCCCAAAGTCCCACAAAGGAAGGCAGTTTCAACATCTAAGTGATCGACTTCTAAGTTATGCTGAACAGCGTAAGCTATTAGCAACCTGACAGTTGATAGTCTAGTTACAGGTGCGAAAGTTTCATGATAGTCCACCCCGTAAATCTGGGTGAACCCTTTGGCTACCAATCTGGCTTTATATTTTATTATATTTCCCGATGTATCCCTTTTTATTTTATATACCCATTTACATTTCACAATTTTACGGTCACTTGGTCTGTCCACCAAAATCCAGGTACCGTGCTTAATTAGTGAATCGTATTCGACTTCCATTGACTTAAGCCAGTTGTCTTTATGAACATCTTCCATGGCTTCTTTAAACGTTTCAGGTTCAAAGTTCGTAGAAGTCAAGTTTGCTAGGGTGTCATTGTTGGGATATCTTATTGGTGGACGTCGGTCTCGTAAGGGAATATCTCCTTTCGCTTTCAACATTAACATGGGGATGTTCCACAATAGTCTCATTTTCGGAGTCAAAAAACACTTCAGGTGTTTCTATTTCTGAGATTTCTTGTATTTCCGTATTTGGAACTTCAGTTGTCTCAGTTTGTGAAACTTTAGGTATTTCCATGTCTAAACCTGTTTCAGTATCTTGTACTTGAATTATGTCACTTGTCTGTGACTGAGACACATCTTGAGTATCGCTAGTAGAAGGCTTATCCTCAATGAAGACAACATCTCTCGCGGTCAAAACCACTCGAGGATTTTGGGGATCAATTAAACGAAAGCCTTTACTTTGACTGGAATACCCAACAAATATGTACTTTCGAGTTTTTGACTCTAGTTTTGTACGTTTTTCTACGGGTATAAGTGCATGTGCTTCACAGCCAAAGACACGTAAATGTGAAAGATTAATTTTCTTTCCAGTCCAAATCTCTTCTGGAATTTTATTATTTAACGCTTGAGTAGGTGAATGATTTTTGAGATAAATTGCAGTATTTACTGCTTCTGCCCAGTATGCTTTTGATAAGTTAGCATCTTGAAGCATGGACCTAGCTTTTTCAATAATAGTTCTATTGACTCGCTCAGAAATACCGTTTTGTTGTGGATTATAGGGAACAGAAGTTTGATGCAAAATTCCGTTCTCTTTCAAAAAGGTAGTCATATTGCGATTAATATATTCAGAGCCGCAATCGGACCTAAACTTTTTTATTTTGTGACCCGTTTGATTTTCTACCATACTTTTGAATTCTACAAACTTAGAGAACACTTCACTTTTGTGTTTTAGAAAATATCCAAAAGTTTTACGAGAAAAATCGTCAGTGAATGTGAGTACATAGAGAGCTTTGCCCCAAGATTGAGTACTCATGGGTCCACAAACATCAGAATGCACTATTTCTAGAACATTTTTTGACCTGCTTGAAGAATTATTGAACGGTTTCTTTGCTAGTTTGCCCTGTAGGCAAGGCACACAGATTTTGTTCAGTGTGTCATTATAGTTAATGCCCACAAACTTATTTTTTAAAATACTCATGGCTTTAGTATTAAGGTGACCAAGGCGTCTATGCCATAATAATGCAGACTCTGTGGAAGTAGTTAAAAGAGCTTGCGAATCAGGAACATTAAGTTTATACATGCCATTGAAGTTTGAGGCGGTTGCAATAATAGAACCTGAGACTTTACATCCTTCTTTTCGAAGAATAGTGGCACCTTTTAGGGAAAATAAAACAATAAAGCCTTTTTTAACTAAGTTACTAACTGATAATAAGTTTGCAGCTAGTTGGGGAACATAAAGAACATCTTTAATTGTATTAATATTATTAGTATTATTAATGACGACTGTACCTTCACCTTCACATAGAATTTGGTCATTGTTGGCCACAGTGACAGGCTTAATTACAGGGGTTATTTCACGAAAGTATTCCTTTCTGTTACACATATGAGAAGTAGCACCGGAGTCTATGTACCAAGAATCTGAGGAAGAGGAATGAGACACATTAAAACAAGATGAAAGTGTAATGTGTGAAGTGTAATTAGTAGTATTAATACTAGGAGTTTCTTGCTTCTTCTTTAAGATTTTACATTCATTTTTATAGTGTCCAAATCTCTTGCAGTATGTACATTTCTTCGAATGAAAAGACTTTTTCTTAGTCACGGTGCATTGTAATGCTGCATCAGGTACAGTAAGACTTGTAGTCGGTGATGGTCGGCTATCTTCCTTAAGAAGTGCTGAGACTACAGCTTCAGATGTTATCTTCGTGTTAGAGTGCTCCAGGGTCATAACAAGTGGTTTGTAGCTTTCAGGAAGATTTGCTAGTAGAATGATGGCTAAAAACTCATCTTCTATGGCAGCGTTCATGCCGCGCAGTTCCTGCTGAGTAGTCAACATTAAGTTCACGTACTTTTCCATATTTCCTTCATATTTCACAGCTAGTAGCTTTTTCATTAGAGATAGTCTTCTGACAAGACCACAATCTGCATAGGCCTTTTTTAAATTGTTCCAAGTATCGCATGCCGTCTGTACATTTTGAATCACAGGATAAACATTTTCGTGGCATGCTAAACATATTTTAGACCTCGCTCTGGCATCTTTTCTAGCATTTGCTGCTGTTGTAAGATCTGCCGGTTTTGACACTATGTCCCAAAGATCCTGATCTACTAGGTAGCATTCCATTGCGAACGACCAGGTGTGAAAATTTTCTTTTCCACGTAGTTTTGAGAATGTCATTGTGGATTGTATTGGGCTTACCAGGGAAGAATCGCCACTTGCCATTTTTAAATAGGAATATATGTAGAGCGTCCACTTTTTTAAAATCGATTAAATGCCCATAACCTTTTGAAATAAAATACGATTTTGTTCTTCTTCTCTTCGTTTAATAACAACGCTTATATGGAGCACATTTAGATTGACACAGACACAGAATGACAACAATATTTATCCATTCAAAATAAGTACCTAGGTCTAACAAGTGGTCAGGGTGTTTCTATTAAAAAGGTAAACCAAAAAGTTTCAACAGGATGCCCTATAAACACCTCTTCCAACCCATTCGAGAAATGGTAGGCGTGATGTAATTTATCATGTTTTCTGTAAAATCACGCCTCGCGTGTGAAAGACGCGTGCAAGGCACACGTTGGACTAGGCGCGGCCTCCTGTCGTCCTGCGTAAACACGCAAACGCATCAAAAGTATGGAAATGCCTACAGTTTTCCGGCACGAAATGATTTATGACCAAAATGTCACTCCTTTTTTTGGAGGCGCCCTCTGCCGACACGATCACGCGTTCGGATTCGCCAAACAAAATGAACGCGACGGTTGGGTGTTCGTGCGACCGCGCCGGTCGGTTTGGCTGAAAGTCCTATCTCATTTTACTCATTTTTTGGCAGATTTGGGTTGAGATAGCTACATTTTTCTATTCGTGGTTCTTTACACTTTTCACTAAACGTCTCAGCTCTATGTTATTTGGATCTCAAAATGTGGTATTTGAAAGGCAACAAAATGTAAAGAAACACGAATGGAAGAGTGTAGTTGTCCTCACTCAAATCGGCAAAAAATGAGGCAGGACGAAAGTCTTATATCTCACTGTGACACCATGGTGGCGTAACCATGACCGCGCTGCCAGTGAAATTATTCACAGCTTTATGGTAGGTATCTCACCTGGCTTCCGATCGGTTGCGCAACCAACCATACATTTTTTGGCAGTGCGACCTAGGTTGCGCCGCCACTAGTGTCGTAGTGAGATAGGACCCTAAGTCACGCTCATGTCATGTCACGCTTACTCAGCGCTGCTACAACTTCTATTCAAAGTATAATAATTTTTGAAGGAACTCGTCCAGAGAACTAATTGCCATATTATTCATTCCTGCCGCCAAGCAGTGTTGCTGTGTTCATGTTTGAAGGCGCTGCTATTATCGGCGCATACGATATTTCAGTTTTGACTACCACGTCTATGGCGGCCTACCCAAATGTTCTTTCTTTGGTATTGTTTGTCGAATCGTTGAGCTCCACAAGTGCTGAGTTGAGCTGCACGATTTTTGACAAATGCGTGCACTGACTGGACAGGTCTGCTCAATCTGTGTGGTTCTTTCTTCAAAAGACCATTTCAGACACCAATCTACATGGTCTTTACATGATCTGATCAAGATTTCGTCTGGACTTTAAAAGAGACTGTAACCTCTGAGTTTGTTCCGGCCTTTCTTCTCAGAATAGTCAAATAGGAAACGCCGACTCCATCAAGTTTAAAAAATTATGATTGACGTGTAAAAGTGTTTGTACAAACCTACTTACAGAAAATAAATCCTTTATCATTTCATAATCATTTTTCATAAGTGTCGATCCCGTTCGAAAGACACGTGGCGCCATCTATTATCATAAAAACGTTATTGTTGTTTTGCTCGGGAACAGCACTTTTTTCGGGATGAAAGGTACTGTACACCTGAAAACGTATAATATGCAATATTTCAGGATGATCGGTTCAGAGGTTTAGGCGTGAAAAGGTAACAAACAATCAAACTTACTTTCGCATTTATAATATTAGTTAGGATGAGGTGACTTTTTCGCCCACTAGTCTGATTAAATTCCACAGTCAAGTTTGTCCACGAAAAAGCATGGCCTATTAAGCTAATAATCATAATAAAAGTTTTAAAACTTTGAACTTCACAAAGAATTTACCAAACGAAAAATAAACTTTCGCGTGTTCCAAAAAAATAAAATGTTCGAAACTTTTCATGTCTATAAGTGAAACTGCTCCCAAAACTGCATTATGTAAGGTCTACAAATAAATAATAATTAGGTATTATTACATCACTAAAATAACTGATGTCACTCGGAAAGCTGCCAAGCTTAATAATGGTATTGGGCTGGACACATCTGCCACATGTCAGACAATAAATGGGCCAAACTTACGACCCAGAAGGTTTAAGGGGCTTACAGGACCTAAACACAAAAAAAACGCAAGTTTTAGAAACAATAAAAGTATATGATCGACTAATGCTCGGTTGCTATAAACAAAAACGATGGTTTTGCTTACCAATAGTAGCATTTTCTTGTTGCCAAACTGGGAACATAAATAGATCCGTAAGCTAATTGTACCTGTGATAGCTGCTTCCATAGTTATGGGTCTACTAGGGTCTACTATGCAAAGCTCTGAGGTCTTTGCTTCATTATTGGTAAAGATAAAAGAGTCTTAATTTTAACCTTTAACAGTCCGTATGTTATAGGAATCGGCCATAAGTAAACAATATCAGAAAAATATATAAATTCTTCAGGATATATGCTAGGTAGATAGTGTGTTCAAAACATAATACAACTAATTTCATACGATAGAAAAAAATCATGAAGATACCCCTAAAAACTTTCTTTTCACAATAAAAACCATACTAATATACATACAATCATTCTGGTTTTTTGTCAGATTATTCTACAAGTAAAATACTGAAGCACTAGTGTTTTAATTTTTTAGTCCAAACAATAGATTTTTTGTAATTAAATAATTGCTTCATATTTTGCAATAAATTACCAGCGTTGTGTCATCGCGCTTCTCTTTATTTTCTATGTAGTCCGACAGGGAACGTTTTTAGGTCATGTAAGCCCCTTAAGGGCAAACGACACAGAGGCAGGCCCAGACGGTGATGATGGCGGAATGAGCTGGACTCCTTTCATAAAGATTGGTCCTTGGCAGCTCTGGACAGAAAGAGGTGGAAGGAGAGTGGGGAGACCATTTCCCAGCAGTGGGACAATAATGGCTAATAAAAAAGAAAATCATATTCTACTCTTCTTGTTCTTAAACGCTATTGTCTATATGTCTTTTTCATTTCTCCTTTCACAGGTCTGCTGGAAGAAATTTCTTAAGAGGAAATACGGTCGGAGAGACTTTTTCAAAAGTCTAAGGAAAAAGTCATAATTCTAGGTTTGGCTGTCGCCTATTTCCTCCTCCAATAATACACCAATTTAAAAGATATTTCATAAACTGAATAAGAAGGATGTTTATATTCCGTGTCCCTATGTTTTTCTTTTTTCTTTAATATTTGTCAAATCTGTAGGTACACTAGGCCTCTGTTGACAGCGGTTTAAATCGACATTTTTTGCCCTCAAAAAATGTACACTGTATGTGTAATAAAACCCTTTCTATAGTGCTTATAAAACTAATGTATCATCAATTAGGAAAACATAGGGACATAAAGGTAGTTAATATTTATTATTCTGTAAAAAAATCGAGTCGAGAGCGTTTCTATGGATAATAAAACACCCGCATTTCCTCTTAAGAAATAAGCAGTATCTTTGTATTCAATACTTATATACGTTGTATCTGTTTTACTGTGTGTACAGACGCCAGCACATCAAGCTACTACAATCTGTCACATTTCTTTAATGGATTTTCAACTTTATCGCGAAAGCATAAGGTTTAAAGTTGATTGGGAAAATTTGACAGTTTCGGGTAGCTTGATGTGCTGGCGTCTGTACGTTGTTCTATGTTGGAGGGTTTGGTTTCCGCACTTAGTCTTTCAGATGGACCATTGTGTGTGGACCATGGCGGCCGTCGGTGGTAATTCCAATCAGCCCACCTCCCTCCAGAAGTCATTTCATCATAATAAAAAAAAATGCAAAATCTTTACCAAGAATTTTTAAAACAAAAATAAACTTTAATGCCTTCACAACAATAAAATGTTTGAAACTTTTGCTTGACGAAAAGTGAAATTGCTCCCAGCTGTATTAGGGTAAGGTCTACAAATAAATTTCGTGTAATAAAGGCGACTGGCTGCGTCTGCTTATCCTGTAATGTAGTTACCGCGATAGCTCCGCTCGTATTAGGGTGAAATACAAATAGATTACGTTACAGCAGTGCGATTCTGTAACCATCTCACCGTGAAAACTTAGTTGAAGTGAGCGTGGAGTGAGCCGTCAATAGTGTCAATTCCTAGCATAAACAAACTCACTTCACCTAAGTTTTCACGGTGAGATTTTTACAGCATCGACCGGCAGGTTACAAAGTACCTGAGTGACAGGAAAATACAATGAGAAATATTTAACCGATCCTTTAAAATCTTATCAACCTTCTGATGATGGACACTTTTTAAAATTAACGAACTCTTAAAAACTTTTTGTGCTCCTAATGATGCGTACTTTTTTTAATAGTGGAGCCTCTTTTTTTTCTGGTCTTTTCCCACAGTTGGTCGCAGTAACTAAGCTAGGGCACCCCGCCCAAATGGGTCAGGTTAGGTTAAAACTGTGACCAATCACGCTGCATGCAAGTTAGTTGCACTTACTCGTCTATTTAGTATTTTTAGGGCCCTGAACTATTTGAGGCTCACAAAAAGAGGCACTATCATTATAATATTAGAGTTAAATTTTTTTTTTAAGAATGCGAAATATAAATTATTTGAGATTTTATTTAACACGTAGGTATTCTTGTTGTCCGTACGTTATATTACACTAGAAACGCCCCGCGTTTTCACCCGCATAAGTGTCGATCCCGTGGGAATATCGGGATAAAAACTAACCTAACTCATATCCGGGAGTCAAGTTATCTCTATAGCAAATTTCATCTAGATCGGTTCAGCGGTTTAAGCGTGAAGGGGTAACAGTCAGACACACTTTCACATTTATAATATTAGTATGGATTATACGTTCTTGCTAAGCAAAATTGCTTGCTGGCAAATAAATATTCTATTCTATTCTATTCTAAGCTAAGTAAGCTTTGTTTGCCAATTTTATTGTTAGCATAGCAGCTTGGAGAATATAAACGTGTAACAGGTGGAGTTGGCATCTGTGACTTCTCGCCATTCAAACGCCTAAGATATTGGGTTAAGGGCTTATTCCTCTTGGCTCAAATTCATCTAAATGGCCAAGTTTGAATCTCTCAATTAGCAAGTTAAGATAGAATACACCATATAAATTACAAATTTAAATTTAGAAAATTTTTAATGATGATAAACTGGGAGGTCTTAACGCTAAAAGCGATCTTTTAAAGACAACGGATTAAAAAGGAGGAGAGAAAATACTGTAGGTAGCCTAGAAGTAAATAGGTGTGCTGGTAAATTAACTAGCACAATAAACTGTTTTATTACCTACGCCTAGGAAGATCATTGACGTATTACAAAAGTGGTATATGTAGATATAGCAAACGGAAGAGTTTAATACTTTGCGGAACACTAAAACGCTCCCAGACGTAATAACAATAAAACTTTTATTGTGTCTCGTTCACTGTCATTTTAGCGATTAACGCTCTCCAACAAATGACCCCCCCCCCTCACCCCTAATGACATGCGATAGACATCAACTCAGCCTATCGCAGTCAGAATAGGCCTCTCCCAGGCTGCACCAAAACATCCTGTCCTTCGCCTTTTTTTTTCAGGATGGGAAATCATCAAATGACCCCTCCCGCTCTGGGTGGAGCGGAAGGGAGTGTCAGACTCTTACTGACTAAAACCCACCCGTGTTCCTTCCTTAGCCCTTTATGTTCCGGGCCAGCGGTAACCCTTTCGGACAATCCCGCTGCTCCCCCATGCTTACGCCTTCGGTATCCAATCTGTCCCAGTCACTAGACACGTGTCTCAACCAATCCCTAATATAGGCGTCAATGTCTTGCCATCTGCGCCTGGGGCTTCCGCGATGTCTTTGGACGTTTTTAGGGACCCATGTTGTCTATTCTAAAACGTAGAAAATCTAAGTACCTACAATGTAGCCTTTAAAAGGGATATAAATGCCCAACCCTTTTTTCAATTCTATTCAAAACCAGATTGAAAAGAGAAAAATTGGACAAGCAAACAAAACCAAGATCAACGTCTAAAATGCGGCGTAAGCTCTGACTGTTTCATTTTAATTGTGAACACCGCCTTTACCGACTTACTTTTTTAATTTTTTTGGCACAGTCGGTATTTTTATTATATCAGCCAACTCAGCCGCCTAAATCTTCGTGGAATTTATATCTCTTTTTACTTCAACACTCCACTGGCTTTTGTTAAAAGGTAGCGGCTTGGATAGGGAAGCAAATAAAACGGAAAAGTTGTAAACTCTCTGGAAATTAAATGATGAATCTGTTTGCTTTGGTTTTCTCCAGGGCTGTGGGTGGATGCTAGAATCGTAATTGGTAGGTACTTCGATTGGATGAGAAATTCTTAGAATATAAAATGGCGTGTTTTTAATCCAACTTCAAAATAAATAATTTACATTTTGCGCTCCTAAAAATATAATTGAACACTCTAATATAATGACTGTGCCTCTTTTTGTGAACCTCAAATAATTCCTTTTTTTTGGGATCCTAAAAGTTCCTAATAGCCAGGTAATTGCGGCCAACTTGGATATAGCGGTTGGTCACAGTTCTAACCTTACCTAATCCATTTGGTCGGGGTGCCCTAGCTTAGTTACTGCGACCAATTCGGCTCACGTATGGTTGGTCACAGTTCCAACCTAACCTAACCCATTTGGTCGACGTACTCTTGCTTAATTGCTACGACCAACTATGAAAAAAGGCCAAAAAGTTAAAAACAGGCTCAATTATTTCAAAAAAGTGTATAGACGCCAGCACATCAAACTACCCGAAACTTTCAAATATTTCCAATCAACTTTGAACCTTATGCTTTAGCGATAAAGTTGAATATCTATTAAAGAAATTTGACAGATTGTAGTAGCTTGATGTGCTGGTGTCTTTACATCATTAGAAGTGCAAGAAGTTTTTAAAGGTTCAGCATTTAAAAAAGTGTCTATCATTAGAAGCGCAAAAAGTTTTTAGAGGATCAGTTAAATATTTTCCATATAAAAATACGGATTCGTAGTCGAAAACCCAAGAGAAATATTTAGTTCTTTTATGGAATGATTGAATAGAGGCCGTGACGCATAGGTTCTTCTGAGTAATAAATCATTTTCGGTTTTTATGTAAAAAAGTATTGTAAATAGAATCTATTTATTGAAGCAAATTCTGTTAAAATATATTATATTATGTTAATATTCTTCCTTCAATAGATTTGGATGACGTCGCTAAAGAACATACTTTACGAAAACATTTTTTTTACCTATATCTTTTTGCGTAGTGTAATTTTGAAGGGCCTTATAAGAAGGCTTAAAGTCATCCAAAGGGCAATGGAGAGGGCTATGCTTGGAGTTTTCCTGCGTGATCGAATCAGGAATCAGGAGATCCGCAGGAGAACCAAGGTAACCGACATAGCCCGAAGAATTGCCGAACTTAAGTGGCAGTGGGCAGGGCACATTGCTCGCAGAACAGATAGTCGATGGGGCCGAAAGGTTCTGGAGTGGCGACCGCGTACCGGAAGACGTAGCGTTGGAAGGCCTCCCACAAGGTGGTCCGACGACCTTGTGAAGGCCGTAGGAACTCGTTGGAAGCGACAAGCACAGAACCGGTCGAAGTGGAGGTGCTTGGGGGAGCCCTATGTCCAGCAGTGGACGTCTTCGGCTGAAATGATGATGAATTTTGAAGGAACATCGAGGTACTTAATATTATATGTGAAATCTAGTGTACCTAAAACGAAACATTCCAAAGCAAAATACTGAAACAGCTCGGAATACATTAAACAGTGTTGTCACGTAATTAATTTGGAAGACGAAACATGTTAACCCGAGTTTACGTGACGAAAATAACAAACATTTTGACAAACAGTTAAATACCATTTTACGTTTTAGTACCTACATTTAAATGTTTACATGCGTTGGAAATTATAATATTCACTGTGTCAACACACGCAAGTTTCGGAAGTTAGCATCCGAATATAAGCATTATCAGCATATAACCTTCCCACTGCTAGGGCCTCCTCTTCGTGAAAGGGAGTGGGCTGTATTCCACCACACGGGTCCAGTGCGGGTTGGTGGATGTCACATGTCTTCGAATTTTTGGTTCTAGGACATGCCGGTTTCCTCACGATGGTCCTTCACCGTTTTGAGAGCAGTGGTGATGAAATAATTTACACAAAGTAAAGCGTCTGTCTGGGTTCGTCTGGATATGCGGGTAGTAAATTAAATGATACTAGGCACCTTTTCCACCGCCAGCGACAAGCGATTACTCGCTTGTATGCGTATGTACAGACGCCAGCACTACAAAATACTATAAAATCTGTCAAATTTATTTAATAGATTTTCAAATTTATCGCTTAATCATTAGTTTCAAAGTTGATTGGGAAAATTTGACAGTTTCGGGTAGCTTGATGTGTTGGCGTATTTATCAAAGTCTCTCAGCGAGTGTTTTGCTCGCTTCTCTTGTCGCTGCGACAAACGAGTACTCACCGGCAGCGGTGTGCCTAGTCAGCGCTATCGTAAAAAATTAAAAGAAACATGTCTTTCAAACTTCAACAAACATACATCAATCAATTATCAAACGTCCCATAACTGTCAGGAAACAATTACGGGAAGTTTGAAAAACATTATTCTTGGAAAAGTATTTACTTGAGACAACGTTTAATATTTATGGAAGTACTTCAATCATAATTATCACATCTGAAAATAAAACACAGATTTCTGTGATGATAACTATCGTTCCCGATAAAAAAGGATAAATCAGTAAAAAGTTACATGATAATTTTTAGCAAGTCAAACTAAACTGCTGAAGGAAATGGATCATCCTAATAAAAACCTTCGAATTAACCCTTCCTAAATTGGTTGTATTCACCGATTAACATTAATTAATCAACTTCAACAAGGGCTACCACCCCTCCGGATATATCTGAGGGGCAATCTCGTAATTTTAAGAACATTTATAGTCTGATCTCAGTCTCAATCTGTCTGTCTGTCTGTCTCTGTCTGTCTGTCTGTCTGTGTTCTGTCTCATCTGTCTGTGTGTCCTCTAATTTTCCTACACTTTGACAAGTTCTTGACATTGATTTTTGTTGGCGCGGGGAGCAATGAAATAGTGGACTGTATTTTATTTAGGCAATAGTTTAATGCCGTCTTGCTAACAAAATAAACTTCTGGACAAACAATAAGTTAAGCTTAAGAGAGTAGTAGGTCGCTATGGAGTTCGTGGAAGCGAGTGATCATCGAGCCGAGCCGTGTGGTCGCCGCGCCGCGCCTCAGCTTGCAGATGACGCGCTGATCACGCTGCCCGCGCATCCCGTGGAAGTATAAGAACAAAAGTATCCTATGTCCTAATCCAGGTCATCGTCTAGCCATGTGCTAAATTTCATCTAAATCTGTTCAACCGTTTTAGCGTGAAAGTGTAACAAAAAACACACAAAAAATCAAATACACTGTGTAAATTTTAACTGTCTACATATTACGGTACATGAGACACAGCCCACTGAGAAACAGACTATCTGTCTGTTTATCAGCGGACGGACGGACAGACAGACAGTTGGAACCCTTTGGGTACGAAACCCCAAAAATAACCGTATTTGTATCAGGACTTTTTCGAAATGGCAACCCTACCTAATAAGGCCAGCTTTTGGGTAATTAGAGGGTTATTTCAACCCTTTTTGATGCCTTAATGAATAGGATTATGTTAGCAAAATAATGATTATATTCTTAATGGTTGAAAATTATTTATTCATGGTTATCAATGTCGGGTGTTGTCTCATTGGTGTGCTTAGTATTCGTTAGTTGACGTACAGTAAAAACACTGAGTCTAGAAATTTTGCACATAAGTTCCTTATTTTACAAAAGTCAGAACAGTTTAAGAATTTTTGAAGTGAAAACTTCTTTAGCGGCGTTGTATACTTTTTTTGTAATAGGTAAAAAATGTTAAACTCGCGTGAGGACACGTGACCTGATTGAAAATTCGTAAGACGGATGGCCGTAGCCGGTACCGCGCGTGTTTTGTTTATAAGACGATTCACAAAATACACACGTAATTGTTCAAGTTTTCACTTCTGTCGGCACTCCCGGAGTGCCACACAGTGTTTTTTAATTCATCTCTGAAACTGGTTCAAAATAATGTTTATAAAACTGTAACCCGACTATGAAAAAATACGAAACAAATTATCTAAAAAGTACGAAACAAGAAATTAATTCAGAGAGAAATTAAGGCAGGTACAAAATCCGAATGGGTCCAGCCGTTTCTGAGATTAGCCGGAACAATCGGACAGACAGACGTTTTTTTTTATCGTAGTTTCATACTTTTGTAAGCATTTAGTAATGCTATTTTGACATTACAAACAAACATTTCAATATTATTCATTTGTATGTATGTATTTGTATCATCATCTGCCTAGCCTTTTCCCATCTATGTTGGGGTCGGCTTCTAGTCTAACCGGATGCAGCTGAATACCAGTATTTTACATGGAGCGACTGCCTATCTGACCTCCACAACCCAGTTAGGTACTGGGTAATACGATACCCCTTGGTGAGAGGTTGTCAGACTTTCGGGTCTTTGACTACCCGTAACGACTGTCAAAAATCCACGAATGACAGCCGCAACCAACGGCTTAACGTGCTTGCCGACGCACGGAGAGGTCACGGTATGTAAAAATGGTCACCCATCCACAGACCAACCGCGGCAAGCGTAGCTTAACCTGATCGATCGACCTGTGCGGCTGTTATTATTTAGCCACGGGCTCCTCCTATGTATGTATTTGTACGTATAGATTAAATCAAGCGGTCAACCAGTATAACTTAGCGTCCAAGCCTAACTACCTGAAGCCTTTACTTCCAGAAAATATTGTCCGGAAAACGTTGCTACAAAAGTAGCAGTATAGTCGGTACAGACGCCAGCACATCAAGCTACCCGAATCTGTCAAATTTTCCCAAACAACTTTGAACCTAATGCTTTAGCGATAAAGTTGAAAATCTGTTAAAAAAAATTGACAAATTGTAGTAGGTTGATGTGCTGGCGTCTGTACATTCTCCTAACTTAGGACCTGCTAACCGTGTCTCGTTGTAATATAATTAGCGTTGGTCTCGCTTCGAATTCTATTTGCTTCGTTAGTCTAATAAGCGTGTCGCTATAAAGAAACGTAAACTGCGTCGTCCTGCTGTCAAAAAGCATTTGTATTTTGCTGAACGAGGTATAAAACTAAATAAATTCCTACAGGATATATTGCAGGACAAAATGTTATCACCATTCTCCTCACACAATCCACACCTAAACATTTTTTCTTTTGTCTTTCTAAGACGAACTCCGTAGAATTTCCAAACTTAAGTGGCAGTGGGCAGGGCACATTGCTCGCAGAACAGATGGCCGATGGGGCCGAAAGGTTCTGGAGTGGCGACCGCGTACCGGAAGATGTAGCGTTGGAAGGCCGCCCACAAGGTGGACAGACGACCTTGTAAAGGATGCTGGAACCCGTTGGATGCGAGAAGCACAGAACCGGTCGAAGTGGCGGTGCTTGGGGGCGCCTATGACCAGCAGTGGACGTCTTTCGGTTGAAATAATGATGATGATGTAGACGAACTCTGTCGCAATAATAACATAAATAGTTGGACTTTTACGAATGTGAGCAGTAAACGTAAAATAAATTCGAACTTAGGTACTTTATCATTAACAAAAGAGAATTGCTAAGTCAGCCTCTAGCAATAAAAAATTAAAGGGCACCAAAAGTAAAAAGTATTCCTCGACAAAAAAAGCACCAAAAGTGTGTCTCGACAAAATAACAAAATTTTAATAAAAATAAAAATTCGAAATGCATCAACGATGAAACATAAAGAAGAGCATGAAGAATTCGTAATAATTAATGATATCGATAGACGTTTAATTTGGTGCATTTCAAAATTGGTGCGTTTCGAGGAATACCCCATTTTTAAGACCAAATCCTGACATGAATGACTAAATGATCTCGCCCCTATTGTGCGCTTTTGTAATTTCTAACGTGGCGATATTATTGTGGACGTCCACGTCCACGTCACGGCATCAGAATAACACAAAAGTAAAATGTCGGTCATAATGAAGACGCTTTTAAATGTCCGTCTACGATAACGATAAAACGTAAATTTTATGGACATGACGATAAAAATATCGTCACGCTAAAAATTATAAAGTGTACAATAGGGATAGAGAGCACTAATAGCCCAGTGGTAACGACCGCGACTTACGAGTTGTAGGTCGTAGGTTCAAACCCAGACAGGCGCTTTATTTTGTGTGAATTATTACATCAACACTGACCTCAAAACGGTAAAGGAAAACATCGTGACGAAACCGGCATGTCCTAGAACCAAAAATTCGAAGACATGTGACATCTACCAACCCGCACTGGGCTCGCGTGGTAGATTATAGCCCACTCCCTCTCAAAGAGAGGACGCCATCTCAGCAGTGGGAAAAATATAGGCTGATTATACACAATAGGGGGCGAGGTCATTTAGTCAGTAGGTTTTTCAGTAACCGGGTGTCGTCTATTGTAAAGAATGTTAGAAACCTCCCCTCCTTTCACCACACTCCTCTCCTCCTCACTCTCTCCTACCTCTGTATACCAAATATTCAACAAGCCAGAACATAAATAATTACTAGGTAATAATAATCAATTAAGGCAACCCCGTTGTTTCGGGAATTCAATAGATATACGCGTATAGATTATTCTGAATTTATTGCTTGCTGTGCGGTGCTACCTATCCACATTAATTTGTCTTAATTGTTTTGTGTCTACAATGTATCGTCTTTGTCATAATATAGGGATTGACAACATTATTTGGCTCGTGTGTGAATATACTTTTGACATTATTCCATTTCAGCTTTGATACCACATTAAGATTTAACATTCTAGTTTCAAATGTTTGAACTGTGCACTATAATTGCTGCTATAAAAAGTGACTGTATCCTCTGACTTTGTGTCGACCTCTTTTTTTTCAGGATGGGAAATCATCAAATGACCCCTCCCGCTCTGGGTGGAGCGGAAGGGAGTATCAGACTCATACTGACTAAAACCCACCCGTGTTCCTTCCTTAGCCCTTTATGTTCTGGGTCCGCGGTAACCCTTTCGGACAATCCCGCTGACCTTTGTTTCGACCTTGCTTCTCAAAGAAGTCGACGCTGACCTCATCAAGTTTTTAAAATATGATTGACGTGTAAAAATGTTTATATAAACCTACTCAAACATAATCAGCTTATAATGTTGCCACTGCTGACACACAGTTGTCCTCTCTGTGAGAAGGAGCGCGCCATAATCCACCACGCGGGCCCAGTGCGGGTTGGTAGATGTCACATGTCTTCGAATTTTCGGTTCTAGGACATGCCGGTTTCCTCACGGCGAAAAAATGTATTGTGATAAAAAACAACGTGCTTCTTTACTATACGTGTCAATAAACCGAATCACAATTATTAATATCCATGACTAAAACTAAGAAGGAATATAATATTAATTGAATTTAATAGTAGGTAATAATACCTTATCATCACGTTCCTTTAAATATATGTAATTTGTTTTTTTATTATGAAAATATCAATGTAGTCTAACAATGTTGCAATCAGTCTTTATCGTCATAAAACTGTCACTTACGAAACAAGCAAGATTATAAACTAACTAGCTTTTGCCCGTGGCTTCGACCGCGTGGAGGTCGGATATTATCCCACAGGAACAGTCTCAATTCAATTCTTTATTGCATTCCATAATGTTGGTAAATGAGTTGTAAGTAGTTGGTAAGAGAGGCTTAAAATTAATGAAACATTTATGGACCCAGTCGGGCCCAGTATACTAAAAGAGAATATTATAGAAAGAAAGAAAGAAAATACGTTTATTTGCGACAAATATGACGCATAAAAATAAAAAACACAAACAACAGAAAAACAAAAGTACAATTTGGGAGAAAGTATGCGTCACATCTACTCAAAACGGCCAACGCTCAGCATAATGCTAAGACCCTATACGAGACAGAGCCCCAGCGCTGGTTTTCAGCGACAGCCGGTGATGGTTTATGCCGCATACTTTGACACTCGCAAGGTAATCAAAACCTATAGGGTACTTCCCGTTGACCTAAAATCATGAAATTTGGCAAGAAGCAATGTCATGTAGCACAAGTAAAGAAAAATATCTGAAAACCGTAAATTTGTAGTTGCATACTATGGAACCTTCGGTGTGCTAGTCCGACTCGCTCTTGACCTGTTTTTTACAGGATATATTGGCTGGTCACGGTTGATATGTGTGCGAAATATCGTAATTCGTTCAGCCGTTAAAGATTGAAGCTTGAACATACAGAAAGACAGAGTTACTTTCGAATTTTTAATATATATATTCCTACAATCATTAAATTAAATTAACACAACAATTATTTTTATAACTTCCAGTGCCATAGCCTGGCAAGGATCTCCCGTAACAAAAACCATGATTCTAGAAATTGTGTTCATCGTTAAATGTTTCGGAATAGTTAGTCAACTAAGTCACGGAAGCAAAGTTGTGTTCTTTTACAATTATTTCTCAGAAAACTTTCTCTGAAATGTTCTTTAACACTAAACGAAAACACGTACCTACCTACAAAAACAATTAACTCAGAACGGTAAAAATTTAAGTTAAAATAATAACCTCCCCCACTTCGCCATTGGGTATTCACAGCCAATACTACTGAAGCCAAATTGCCCAATATAAATAACGACTTTTCTTTTACAGATGGTGCAAAAACTTGGAAGCCAACGAATAAAATGGTCGATCTACTAAACAACATGCACACTTGAAAAAAGGAAGATGGCTTTAAAAATATTATTTTCGAGTGTCACCATGCTAGTTATGTTCAAATTCAGTTTTTCAACAACAGATATATACAGTAACACGTCTATATCAAAATTAGATAGCATAACAAATTTCGCCATGAAAACTAAAATTATGGCCAACAAAACTGATAATGATTTTGAAATAGAAGAGTTTATAATTAATTCAACATTAAACAGAGATAGTAAAGAGAAACTAGAGAATGATACAGAATCTAGTATACTGTACAATGATACCGACTCGTGTGTTGGTGACCCTGATTTTTGTAATATGACAAAAGAAGAATATCTGGAGATGTTAAATGACTACATTTTCCCTCAGCCTTATGAATGGGTTTTGATAGCAACTCATGCTATAGTGTTTGTGATTGGCTTAATAGGGAACGCCTTAGTGTGTATAGCAGTGTATAGGAATCATTCTATGAGGACTGTAACGAACTATTTCATCGTAAACCTGGCCGTGGCTGATTTTATGGTGATCCTCATTTGTTTGCCGCCCACTGTGCTGTGGGATGTGACGGAGACATGGTTCTTCGGGACGGCGATGTGCAGAATTGTACTCTATTTTCAGGTGAGTGAGTTCATTTTTGTTAATTCTTAATTATATAAGTCAATCAATCATAACTTGTAAAATGTCAGGAAATTGAAAATATGGCAAGTTTATCCACGACTTAGACATCTCCTGGTTTAGTAGGTTTCTTCGTTTATCTAGCATAGTAATGTATATTATACAGAAGGCTTCCTTTATACAGATAATCTACAATTAGGAAATGTATTGAAAGCTGTATACAGGGTGGCTAGGACATCAAAGCGCACACTGTACCCATGCATTCAGTACATGATTCTAAACCTCTTTGGGTAGAAAATTTAAGTCGATAATAAAAACACTAAATTTTCTGTTTCATAGAAAAGTGCCAATCGCGATCAAATGTATGGATCAGTTAATTATTTTAGGGAAGTACCCTATAGGTTTTGATTCCCTTGCTAGTGTCAAAATATGCTGCATAAACGGAACAATAACGCCCGTATCTTTTGATTGCGTTGACGTAGAAGTTTTTTTTTTCTATTAATTATAACTATTTGATATTAATTTTAACTTGATAACTCCACGCGTTCCTGAGAAAAAGAGTATTGACAGACGGACAACGAAGTGATCTTATAAGTTCCGTTTTTCTTTTAATATATAAACTTAAATAGGTTTATTTGTCACAGAAACACGTGCATATAAAATAGTAGATTGTATGCCAAGGGAGCAAATAACTATTTTGATGGCGAGAGAATCCGGAGTGGAGCGAAGGATTCTAGAGTAGAACCCCGAGCGCAGCGAGGGGTTCTAAAGTAGAATCCTGAGCGCAGCGAGGGATTCAAAGTACGTCACTCAAGCTTAAAATAGTGTTGCTCCCGAGGCGGACACTCTACTTTTTATTACCATCTAAGAAAAAATAAGTAAATTATACTGAATAAGAATAATACGTTTATTTAGTTACATACAATTTTGAGTAAACAATTACGAACAGAGGCAGAATGCTTTTCGCGCGTTTTTTTATTTTTTGACAAAGTTTTTTTTAATTTGGCTCGCGCGCCTTTTACTTTATCATACAGCCTGTTACTTGTTCTTACAACGTTCGTGATTGGTCTCTTTGGTGATTGGAACTTTTACTAACAATAGCCACATTCTAAACTCAAATCATTTTTAGTCCTTAGGGATTAAAGAGCTATTTTAGTCCCGTAGTTTACGAAGAATACACTAGCTCTTTTTGAATAGATGTGATAAAATAGTAGATTGTTTGCCAAGGAAGCAAACAGCTATAATGAAGGCGAGTGTTTCTTTGAATCCTGAGCGCAGCGAGGGAATCAAAGTACGTCACTCGAGCTTAAAATAGTGTTGCTCCCGAGGTAGACTCCACTTTTTATCATCCTCTATGAAAAAATAAGTAAGTGCAACTTATGAATAAAAATAGTACGTTTATTTATTTATATACAATTCCGAGCAATACATACAAATAATTAAATGCTAGTGTTTATATTTAAACAATTATGGAAGTGCATCGTAACAATTTTATTACTAACATCCGTTACAGTTGTAGATTTATTTACAGCTTGAGAATTAGAAATTGTCTCAGAAAACGGTGTCTCAGGATGTATTTTGAGAAACTTGATTATTATCTGGTATGGGTGATGGTTCACGATGTTCTTTAGACGTAGATGGGCGCGGAGACGGCTCTTTTATTTAAATTGATATTTGGCTTTGTTTTCAATAGAATATACTATATATCCTTCAGCTGCCGTAGATTTCCATCCTCCATGTCTCTTTAAAACAGACATTTTCACTCCCGAATCTGCTAAGAGAGAGGCACACGTTCTCCGGAAATAGTGGCCTGTATACAGCTTAATATCAGGTAACTTTAAATAAGTAGCGATTTTCTGAGGCATAATCGAAAATTTATTTTTTTCCTATTTACTTGTACATTTGCCGTTTCGGTAACGGATAAAGAATCGATTGGTTTTCATATCAGAAGGGCGAAGCTTCTGATATTTTTCCATAATAAGTTAATACACTCCTCGGATAATAAACGATCTGTCGATTTTGGTTTTTGTGTCTATCAACTTTGTCAAAAGTAATTCATCTGAGTGGGTCTCAACATTATCGATCGTTAGATTAAGAAGCTCATTGCTACGCAACCTGTATAAAAAAGGAACAAAGTAAGACTCTTAAAATTAGATACGTTGCTATTAGCAACTAAGTCAGTTTAATACCTACTTAATTAATATAAGACTGTGACGTAAGTAAAAACCTACTCACTTTTGTCAGGAGATAAATTTCATCGGGAGCGTCATTTAAAAAAGCTTCGACATTTTGGCAGGAAGACACCTTGGATCTTCGGTTTGTGCCCTTCGGATTGTCGATTTAGATAAGCTAATATGTAATTTTGAGTACCTATGTTTCGATTTTAATGTCGTTATTCGTACTAACTATAGATTTTAGCATACAATATATACTCCAAAGAGTTGTAGGTTGTTTAGATTTGGCTAAATCTTGAAAATAACACAAAAACACATTTTCCGAAAATTTCGCTCTTCGTGGATTTTTCCAAATGATGAAATTGTCATATGCTTTTATATATTGTTCACGGGATTTTTTAGGTAGACTTTAATACTTTCATTATCACTACTTGAGCAAGACATACATTTTTATTTATAAAACTAAGTAAAATCCTAATTTGAGTTAACAATTACGAATGAAGACAGAATGATTGATTTTCACGCGTTTTTATTTTTTCATAAACTTTTTTTAGTTTTGGCTCGCCCAATATTTTCTTTATCATACAGCCAGGGACTTGAAACGTTACTCAAAATAACGTTACGCGCAGTTCCGGTACCGATAATTTGTACCGTTCCACTAGGATCGTAACAAAATTTATTCCTTGGCTATAATGATACTAACAAACAGAGCGAAATCTTAAACTGTTCACTAACAATTTGATCAATATATCGTTATTAGTATAACGATATAATAACGTTATTCATTTCGATACTCACGAACGAATAAAGCGGTGGCTTGTGCCGGGGCGATCGGGCGACGTCAGAGCGGTGGTCAGCGGGAAAGTTTTTAAGAATAACGTTACAAATGAGTCTGTAACGTTATTACAAGCGGATAAGCTTAATGTTACTGATACCTATAACGTTACTTATAATGTTGTTTTACGAAAATTATATTCTTTAACGTTTTTTTTGTAACTTTATTGATATTTTTAGGTTTTAGTATCGTTATAAATTTTGGAACGTTATACGATAACATTAGTGGTAACGGAACGAAATTCATTTCGTTTTCAAGTCCCTGCATACAGCCTGTTATTTGTTCATACAATTCGTGATTGACCTCTTCGGTAATTGGAACTTTTACTAACAATATCCACGTTCCAAATTCAAATCACTTTTAGACCGTAGGGATTAAAATGCTATTTTAGTCCCTGTTTACGAAGAATACTCTAGCTCTTTTTGAAAAGATGTGATAAAAAATAATTAATTATAAAAAATATTTACGAGTAGGTAACTCGAGTAGGTAATCACAAAAATAAAACAAAACCGCCGTGCCGTGTTATAGCTGTTCAGCCGTTATAGCCATTTCTTACAACTGTCAAAAATTATAGTTGTGGTTTGAACATAGACGGACAATTTAAATTACCAATCAATTTGATTAAACAATAATTTTTCTAACTTTACATAATACGTTAGTAAAAGTCACATTCGTGCTTGCTGGATATTAATCATAAATGTGAATAATAATTATACATTTATCCAGTAATTTAAGCAAATAAAACAACCCGAATTGACTAACACAGGTGTACTAAGAATCTTTGTTTAGTACCAGATACTTTTAGATGGTATTTATATCCGTTTAATTTTTTTGAATCGTTGGGCGGCGCGGTTTGGATTTATGGTGTCAAAAAGATCTCTAGAAAAACACCAACTTACATAAACAACGTTTCAGTGACGTCATTAACCGGCAAATTGCGGACGCTATGTGCGGTCACCGCATTTAACGTTGACATTTTACAACTTAAATCCTTATTTCATGTATGTAGGTACATCCAATAAGGGCTACCACAGACAATTTTTGAAAAGTGTTTCGTGTTTGAAACGAATCAAGATATTTGCCAAGTCGAACATGAATTATACCTACTTGCTTAAAGAAACTTTTGGGATATGAAAATCTTGACCGTATTTAGAACTTTGTCCTTATATACGATGCAAATGGCCACATTAAAAAGATGTGACGACTATACATAAATTATTAGGGCTTAATGTAACAAAATTTATAAGATAAAACATTTTTGTATTAGGTATTGTGCTTCTATACAAAATCTAGTTCCATGTTTATCAGTTCTGGAAGTTCCTTCCTGTATCCGACAGAATTCCGAACGACAAAGTGCGATACATCGATAACGTACGTCATCAGGTCATATCTAGCTGAGCTGGAAAATAATGGCTTCCTATGTGTGTGCCAAACAGGATATTCAATATGCGTTAAATATTTGTGCGGACTGCAGATATATGTTTTGAGTCTGGTAGCATTTTAGATCTACGCATTCACGAAATCGGAACATTTCGGAGTCATTTAAAGTTTTTCGAGAATAGAAACTAACCTGCATGTTTAAATTGTTAATTTATTAGAATTAAACACCTTTGGAACGAAAATTATTGAAAATCAAGTGATCTGATAGGCTGTTGATAATCCAGTCCAACCAATCACAGCAGCTTACGACGGCTTGACAATTTGTTCGAAATTATTTTTGTTCTTTTTCGTTCCAGAAGCCCGACCGGGATATCTTTGTTATTATTATTTGGTTTTGGCGTTTCTGGTTAGTTATCTCAGTACATTCTGACTTATGGATTGGGCGGGGCTAATCTCGACAAACAATTTTAAGTTTTAATGCAATTTATTTTGTCAACTGTCTTCTTTACTAGCTTTAAAATAAAACTTCCGAGTGGCTTTAATTTCTTACATAAACTTTGCACTCTCTTTTCAGTTTTTATATGGCCATAAAGAGATAGATCGATAGTCATAATAATCTTCGTTTTGGCTTTCGTGTCGTTTGCTTCATCTAGCGGTTGTGCACTATACATAAAACTTGTCGAAAAACTAAAAATTGCGGGTCTGGGCCTATAACCTAATAAAATTTCAGAGTGGCTTTCAACAGACTGTCATTTATTTGGAATGTTCCAGATACGTCACACAGTTAGGTTCGCTAGTAGATAGTAGATGACGCTAGTAATATGCAAACTCAAACTCAAGCATTTATTTCAATTAAACCTTGTACAGGCACTTTTGAATTGTTAAAATTAAATAGTCTGTCATTTAGTCAGAAAGTTGAAACTAGTTGTCCATTCCAAAACGTAGATCTCTATGGAGAAGAACGGGCAAGAAACTCCATGGACACTCTTTTAAATCTAGATATTATAAAATCCTGGATACATTATTCTTGTTGCTTCTATATGTGAAAACAATGTAAAAAAAAACAAACACAAATGAAGAAACAATTCAAAATATTAGTTTAAAAATAAGCGTTGGCAGTTAAGAGATGACAAATCTCATCCGACGGCGCCCGTTCACGAACATGACATGTGGATCAGCACCATCCAGCTCAACCATTTTGTAGGGAACCGAATGATCCAACACACGCGCCACCATCGATGAGACATTTAAGTGAGCATGACACGTTCTCAACTGCCATGCTCTTTCAGGTCAACATCAAAAAAATCATAATAATCGAAAACATGGTTCTTACATTTGCAAAAATTAAAAAAAAATGCAGCAATGTAGGTATAAGTATGTAGTTTCTTTTGATACATATATAACACTATCATATCATCACATATCATATTTTCTGACTGACCGACTTCTTGACAATTCAAAAGTGCCTGTTAATGGTTTAATTGAAATAAATGCTTTGAGTTTGAGTTTGAGTTTACTATACAGTCATATTGTCCACTTGACCTCGTTTTCTTAGATCGATTAAAAACTTTAGTCCGTCGCCTAATAAATTATTGCTGTTTTTGAGCCTATCTATACAAGAAATGTAATCGCACCCCACTATCAATTTCCTACCACCCATCAATCACAATTTAACCCTTCACAAAATATAACTACCTACCACTTTCGTAATAATTACACAAAATTCTATACCAACGTCATCTGTAAGTTTAGTAAAGCCAATCTTACCAAACTGGATACTTTATTAGACAAATTGCTTGGTATCGAATACGATGTACGATTTATCAGTGGTATCCATCATTGAGTCGAGCGATTAATTTCCGTGCAGCCCCTCCCCAGGGTGACACTTTAAACCGGCAGTATGGCCTATATTTGGGCTAACCACTTTTATTGGATTAAGTGGTTCATATTTAATTTAAATATCGCTATAGACTTAAGAAAAATTGCCTGTAAAGGGGCTGCGCTTAGGTAGCCTGAGACATTCAAATTTGCTTTGGAGAATAATGTTGAGCGATAGCCGTTTCGCGTGGATGTGACGCATGTTTCCCCATCCCTTTCTTATTTTTTTTGTGTTTATGTTTTTTATTGAGTCATGTTTACGGCAAATAAATGTATTTTCTTTCTTTGTTTCCTTTCTTTCTTTCTTTCTTTCTCTGGTTGTTTATGATTTGCAGGTCAGTGTCAGGTTGTATGTTGATTAAAATATGATTCGCTACCGTAACAAATGTATATTTACAGAATAATAATCATTAAAATCAGCAATACAACTCCTTGAGTTTGAATTGGCCGACATGGTTTAATGAAATAGTCATTCAATAGAGTAATTATAAACTTAGAGAGTTTCTTGATGTCTTTTATGATTTTAACCTGAAAATCACCAATGTTAGTTTTCCATCCTCCGTAGTTTAGTTAATTTACCCTCGGTTCCCTAACCGGATACGGATATTATTACTGACGGTTAACCGGCTACTATAACTGTTGTTTATCCGGATACGGATACTATTACTGTTGGTTATCCGGATACTATTAGTATTTGTTATCCGGATAATAATACTTTTGATTAACCGGATACTATTACTATTGGTTTAAATCCGGATACTATGACTGATAACCAGATAATACTATGATTGTTAATCTCATTAGAGTATTAAAATCAATCAATATGAGTTGCCGGAGATGCAGTACATGTATGCATATATCTAGTACATAAGAATAAATAATTACCTAATGTGTTATATACTTAAACCTTCCTGAAAGTATGTAGATCACATTAATGAAGGAATTATCAAAATTACTTCATTAGTTTTTGAGAAAATCGCTGACATACAAACATTCATACATACGGGTCGAATACATACCCTCATTTTTAATGTCGGTTATATATAGAATAATTTGAATGAAGCACGGAAACGTTAGCACTTCCTCCTTGTATGGCATGTGGGGCATAATCCTTTGACCGCCCACAACTAAGTTATTTCGCCTGTGTGCCAGAAATAGAGCGACCTATTTAAGCTTGTGGTTTGTGGACCGGATATACTTTACCCCCTTTCCACCTGTGTGTGTGTATTGGTAAAGTGATTAAAAGGTTATATTAGGAAAATGGAAGATGGATGGAGGGACTTGTGGCCAAGAAATAATATCCGCACAGGTCGATCGATCAGGTTAAGCTACGCTTCCCGCGGTTCGTCCGTGGATGGTTGACCATCTTCATGTACCAAGACCCCTCCGTGCCGCGGTAAGCACGTTGAGCCGTTGGTCCCGGCTGTCATTCGTGGATCTTTGACAGTCGTTACGGGTCGCCAGAAGCCCAAAAACTGACAACTAGTCTTACCAAGGGGGCTCGTGTTAAAAAATTCAATAAAAAAAATGGGTTCTGAATCTAGGGAAAATGTGCTTTTAAATCAACATTAAACATGGCGTGACCGTAATGGGTCTGTCACAAAGCCACAATGAATGAATTTCCCAGTAATTGGGCTACATATTAAATTATAGCGAAATCAAAATCCTTTTAACATAACACATTTAAAATTAAAGACAGAACCGAACAATGCAGCCCTGGATTCCATTATTCGTATAAAATAATGATAAATTTAATTTACACCACATTATTCGCGAGGTCTGAGTGTTAGTGCCTGGCCAGACTGGCAGCGCGGGGCGGGGAGCGACGCGGCTGCGTTCTGCGTGTTGTCGTGTCCAATGTTTGTCAAAATATAATATGGATGAATAAGATTTATTTTTACTAGAAAAAAGATCGAACAAGTTTGAGAACACTGCGGCCACTTGTATGAACAAGTTACAGCGTGAGTTGCCCGCGCGCTCCTCGCACCGAGCAGCCCGCATCGCTTATCGCGCCCGCGTGCCTACTATGGACACTCAAATGAAGTTCTTATGTTTGAGTACGCCGTGCCGCGCCCGCCCCGCGCCCGCTCTTTTAGTCTGGCTAGGCACATACTTTCTCGTTGGTGAATGGTGGATATATAAATGCAAAATTAAGTTTATTTGATTTTTACCTTTTCACGCCTAAACCACTGAACCGATCATCATGATATTTTGCATATAGGTACGTCGTCAAAGGCACAGAAACGGACGTAAGGTACCTTTCATCCAGAAAAAAGTTCTGTTCCCGAGAAAGAGAACAATAACTTTTGACGGTCACAAACGCCTTAGGACGCTAGATGGCGCTACGTGTCTTTCGAATCATGATTGAATTATATTATTAGAAACTTTATTATTGTTTAAGTTTTTTTTTTTGTGAGTCTAGAGTATCTACAACGCCACAGCGAACAACGCGTCATACTGACGTCACGCAAAATCCTGCATCTCGCAAGCAGAGTTTACCGCGCAACTAGCATAGATACAATGGCCCGACATGAATCATCGGGCAGTTGCCCGGCAGACAGCCGTCTGGTCGGAGGATCATCCCTTTTCTATAGAGTATGAGTAAACTTTACACCCTGTTCCTCATACCTCTATAGTGTAACGCGAGCTAAGCCGCGGGAAAAAGCGAGTATGTTATATGGTCCATATTCATATGATTCATTTTAAGCCTTTTTGACCCTATCTTGTAGGTTATAACTCACGATTGGACAGGACGTCGTCTGTCGAGTCACATATTATAAACAATATACTTTATAACCTTCATTTTCTCCTAAGATACATGCTTCGTGTTTATATTCCACATCGAAGTAACCTTCTAACCTATAACGTGAAGCACACGCGGTGAACGGCGATGCACATAGTGTTCATATACAGCTCAAACATAGCCATTAGGGCTTGCTATTGACTGCCGTGTTTAGTTTCCCTTAAGGGGGAAGCGCTAAGGTAGCCCGCGAAATTCAAATTTTCTTACGTTTTTTGCAATTTACTGGTCAGTATTAAGTTGTTCGTCGATCAAAATATGATTCGCGGCCGTAACAAATATGTATTTACAGAATTATAATCATTAAAGTCATCAACACAACTCTCTAAGACTACGTAAGTCCAAAGAATGATGATTTCATGAAACAGTAAGTTATTCTTTGGACTTACGTGGTCTTTGCCGATGCAGCATTCTTTATTTTGCCGTCGCTTCTTTCGTCAGATATTTTTGGTATTCCTTCGATGTGATATTTTGTGCTGCCTCTCATAAAAATATTTTTCCTGTGATCTTGACGACAAATATTAAGAGATGGATCATGGAATCAGATATTATTGCCGAGCTGTCCATAGTAATTTGTTTATGCTCTCGACTTATCATCTGCCTAGCCTTTTCCCAACTATGTTGGGGTCGGCTTCCAGTCTTACCAGATGCAGCTGAATAACAGTATTTTACATGAAGCGACTGCCTATCTGACCTCCACAACCCAGTTACTGGGTAATACGATACCCCTTGGTAAGACTGGTTGTCAGAATTTCGCGCTACTGACAACCCGTAACGACTGTCAAAGATCCACGAATGACAGCCAGGACCAACGGCTTAACGTGCTTTCCGAGGCATGGAGAGGTCTCGGTATGTAAAGATGGTCACCCATCCACAGACCAACCGGGGCAAGCGTAGCTTAACCTAATCG
Organism: Luperina testacea; assembly: GCA_927399505.1. NCBI lineage: Eukaryota > Metazoa > Arthropoda > Insecta > Lepidoptera > Noctuidae > Luperina > Luperina testacea. The sequence continues at coordinate 3,041,884 of OV656777.1, read as the reverse complement.
ATCGACCTGTGCGGATGTTATTATTTAGCCACATCCGACACTTTGACCTTGAGCTTGTCTTACATATTAGGTACGGAGTTTCAATAGAATTAGAGACTAGTTCATACTGGTTTTGTTACCTTTGACGTGTGGCCACAAATATCCACAACCACATTTACCTTTGGGTAACCACTGTACATTCACAAACACATTGAGTACTGACGTCACTCGGCCAAATTGTCCACTGAGGCAAACTACCGCACACCGCTCTCGGTCGAGATTTAGTGCTAACTACGTGATTGTTATGTAAATCTCAAGATTTCTCTCATTCGGTTAGTGGCCTCAACGGGGCTTGTTGTTAGATTACGTAGATTAACTGTGAAGATGAGAAATATAGGTATTACTACAGACCTCCAGCTGATAGTTTGTATAACAAAGTGGTTAGTTCCATGTTTGGTCTACGTAACGAGCTTGCTTGTAAGTTTTGTCTCAGTATCTCACCCTTGCGTCCGTTTTCATTCACACTAGAGGACATCTAACTAAAAGCGCACAGTTGGATCGTTGGCTCGACGCCGAATGCTTGGCCATGCTTGGCTTAGCGACAAGTAGCGTTACTGTCCAGAGTTATAGCGGCAACAATCCTAGTAACCGAGTTGAAAGGATTTAAGCACGGATTTATTGAATGTTCTAGAATTTTCGCAACTGGCTTGGCGCCTTCGCTAGTCACCTAGCGTGTATCAAACCTATGCTCTAGACGCTTGGCAAGCCACCTATCAGTGCATCCGTAGCCTAACACACTGTCAATCACAATTGGAAGGATTACGACGGAAATTCCTAATACTTACATTAAAAAAGAACCTCAATGGTTCGATAAATGTCTCAGCTCAACAACATAAATTATGCTGATACGCCGTAACATAAATGTTATTAAACTCTCAAAATTAAGGCATTGCCATTGTATGTTACACAATCACCCCGTTGTGATAAAACAAAATGACATGTGTATTCATTTACATGCCATATTTTTTTAACTCTGCGCTGTGTAATGGTGCTCCCACATTGCCGTTAGAAAATGTTTAGTAACGTTAGTAAACATTTGTTGGCAAACATTTAATCACAAATGTTAAAAAATATTTTCATGTTAGAAAATGTTTAGTACTATTTTTTTACTATTTTTATTTAGTACGTTAAGTTAACAAATTATAACAAAACAAATTATAACAAAATAAAACATGTGTTACCTTTTGTTTGTAAACCTTTTATAAAGGTGACGGCGGGGTATGCGGTGAACTGCGAGCCAATACCAGATTTAAATGTTACAAAATGTTAGTAAACATTAGTACTCGTAAACACGTGTAGGAGCACTTATAACATGTAACAGTTCCCAACAAAATGTAATAATTGACAACATTTGTGAGTAAATGTTCACGACTCAAACACGATATTCATACACGTAAGTCCATAGGTGAACTGCGAGCCAATACCAGATTTAAATGTTACAAAATTGTTAGTAAACATTAGTACTCGTAAACACGTGTAGGAGCACTTATAACATGTAACAGTTCCCAACAAAATGTAATAATTGACAACATTTGTGAGTAAATGTTCACGACTCAAACACGATATTCATACACGTAAGTCCATAGGTCAAACGGCATTGTCCAAACACATTAGTACATTGAGTGCCTTTAAAAGCACATCTGCAACGTTGTCAATTTGCGACCGGGTCAGTCACGTTATTAGCCAGTTCCGGAGCAGTAACAGCTTTGCTGCTGCAGACCTAGTTTTGTCGAACTATTAAGGGGCTTACATGATCTAAAGAGCGGTCACTATCGGACTGCGTAGAAAAGAAAGAGAAGCGCGATGACATAACGCTGGTAATTTATTGCAAAATATGAAGCAATTATTTAATTACAAAAAATTTATTGTTTGGACTAAAAAATTAAAGCACTAGTATTTTAGTATGTTGCTTGTAGAATAATCTGACAAAAAATCAGAATTATTGTATGTATATGAGTATTGTTTTTATTGTAAAAGAAAGTTTTTAGAGGTATTTTCATGATTTTTTTCTATCGTATCAAATTAGTTGTAAGTATCATGTTTTCATCATATATTTTTCTGATTTTGCTTACTACAGTAAGCAAAATCAGAAAAATACTCGATCATATACTTTTATTGTTTCTAAAACTTGCGTTTTTTGTGTTTAGGTCCTGTAGGCCCCTTAAATCTAGATTGAGATTGATCAGTGTGTAGTAATCTTTTCCATAATATATTCTATCTCATTAAAACCAGCCTATTGGGTGGTAGTGCAGAGGAGCCCCAGTGGTAATTACTCGTATAAACAAACTATACATAATATTCCTTTGTCATTAAAATTCACTTCATCGATAGTAACTCGTTATATTATGTTTATGTTATTATGGTTACCGGATGATTATGGATACAATGGAACGTCAACATCAGGAAGTGCTTAAAAGAGAAAAGATTTTATCTTACGGAATAATTTATCCGGAATAATTTATCCATGATAATTTAGATCTTTATTTTTAAATCTCAGTGTAATCCATCCTTTAGAGTATATATGTTCTGTGGTAATCCTGGACGTGTTCCCGAACTCGAAGGCAGAAAGTGGTCATGTCCTTTCTCATCAATGTTAATTTTAAATGCTCCATTGTTTTTACTCTTTGTATTTCCTGTGCGTGTCCCAAATAAAATATTTTCCTTCTTTCTTTGTTTTGTTAATCTGGTCAACTATTCACAACGGCATTCATAACATTTAACAGCACATAAATACTAATCAGGCCCTGACTTTCATATAACGGAAATTATTTTGGGGACAAAGTGTGCGTTGGATTTATTTTCGACGTTTATTTTACGAAGCCCAAGAGAGGAAAACGGTGCCGATTTATTATTCCATGTCGGAAACAAAACAGTGTAAATCAAACATTTGTACAGAGTTATTAGAGAAAGCGCAATAAACAGATATGTTGACTTAGGTCACAAACTCTTCCCCCCCGGTGGGTTCCCGCATTGTCGAGGCGGGGGGGCTCAGTAGCCGTGGCTTGGACACCCACGGTGAAGCTAAGAGGAACCCGAGGAGGGGCCGCTCGTCAGGGCTTCTGCTGACAAGCCGACGACGTAGCGGCCAAAGGTAGGTTGCGGTGTCGCTTGGGCGACATCGCAACTGAGGCGGGCCGCGATGTCGTACGTACCGAAGGCATCGCGGTTGAGGATTGGAGGCCGCGGCGGGAGAGGAGTGCCGGTATTACGGTGCGCCGCTCTCCCTACCTTCCGCGGCCTTGACGGGGTCGCCACCGTTCGATGGCGGACGCGGTGGGGCTGCAGGGGAAGAGGAGTGTCGGTATTGCGTTGGCCGCTCTCCCTATCCTCTGCAGCCGAAAATTGGCAGGCGGCGGGGCCAATGTCCTGACCCGTCGCAGGGGGGACCAAGGGTGCCCAGACACGGGGTCGTCTGGCGCCCATGTGCTGGTTTGGTCCCTGGGGTGGTCACGGCGTGCTATGTGTTCTGGTGCGCCGGTGATGGGGAGTACTCCCCAGAGGAGGGTCCGGTAACGGACGGCCGCGGCGGGTTCACGGATGAGTGCTAACGCGTGCCCGTGTTCCCGCCGTAAGCGGCAGAGGAGGACACCGTGGAGTTTTAGTGGGTTAGAGTCCCACATAACTGCACTATCTCCCCGTGGTAGTGTAGTATGCATGAGCATTTCTCCACGTGGAAAAAAAAAAAAAAAAAAAAAAGGTCACAAACTCTTATCAAAGTATCCTCTTTGAAATGTATTTTTGTTAGACATTTAAAGACAAATTGACTGGACTGAACTAAGTTGAAAGATTTGACGCTTATTATAATTAGGTTTAGTGAGCAATGATATGGTAGGCTAATAATCACGGATTCTCGTTCTGTTCTTGCCAGATATTTTTTTGTAATATTTTACAAAAATATTGTTAATGTTTTTGGCCCGCGCCTTTGCTTGCGTTAAGTTTCTAATATAATTCAATCATGATTCGAAAGACACGTGGCGCCATCTATTATCATAATAACGTTATTGTTGTTTTCCTCGGGAACAACACCTTTTCTCAGGATAAAAAGTATTCTATGTCCGTTTTCGTACATCTGACAACGTATATGCAAATTTTCAGGATGATCGGTCCAGTGGTTTAGGCGTGAAAAGGTAATAAACAAACACACAAACTTACTTTCGCATATATTAAAAATACTAGCTTCCGCCTGCGGCTTCGCCCGCGATGTATATCGATAAAAACTATCCTATGTCCTTCCCCGGGATGCAATCTATCTCTCTGCCAATTTTTATCAAAATCCGTTCAGTGGTTTAGGCGTGAAAAGGTAACATACAGACAGACAAAGTTACCTTCGAATTTATAATATTAGTATAGGTATAAGGATTGACGGCTTTTCAATCATAATTCGGTGACTATTTATGCATGACCAGGACTATTAGTCGCTGCCATCATTTTACTAATGTAACGAAAAACATTTAGGGGCTTACATGATCTAAAGAGCGGTCACTGTCGTACTGCATAGAAAAGAAAGAGAAGCGCGATGACACAACTCTGGTAATTTATTGCAAAATATGAAGCAATTATTTAATTACAAAAAATCTATTGTTTGGACTAAAAAATTAAAACAGTAGTGTTAGATAGGATCAGGCCGCAAGGGTTGAATAACGAACAACACAGATAAGATGAGTTTAAAACCGTATATTGGTTTATTACAGTCAGACATACAATGCACATAAAAACACAATGCACATAGAAACACAATACACATAGAAACACAATAGAAAACACAATAGAGACAATAATCAAATAATCAACTTATACCAGAGTAAGGGCTTGAGGACTTCTTGCTGACTTTGAAGGCTGAGATCGACTATTCACTGTGATTAAAAACTGTGTCGAAATCCGCCAAAATGTGCCTTAGTTATATCATTTTGGATAGGCACAAGTAGTGGATTACCCTATACTTTCCCCCTTTCCTTTAGCCATATGTAGCGAGGAAGCAGACATTTCCTTGCCCCTCGACTCCCCGTTCCTCACCCCTGTGACCTCAATTCAGTTGGACTCGCCCAATACAGAATACAATGGCGAGTCTCGACCAATCACACGATTTGTTTTCATAATAGTTGGGACTTTGTCAAACTAACTTACGCAATCAAATTATAATATGTTTATTTATATCTACTTTTGGTCTTAACAGAACGACCGTTCAACAATAGAACTTATGTAAATAGACATAGGACTTGATTTTACATTTAAAAGGCAAGTTTTAATCAATAAACAGTGTTACATATCATAAAGTATACAGGAAGCTGTGCTTCTTAACATTTCCACCCCCTGTAGAAGGGTTCATCCGACTACATTCCCGTCTGTAGGAAGCACAACTACCTTTACAACAGGTCGACGCAGGACCCCATGGTTAGTTCTTACATCTATTACCCTTATTATAGAGTCCGCACCGGGATAAACACTTTTTATGACCCCTTTGGTCCACTGGTTTCGTGGTTTACTAGCGTCCACAATCACTACCACGTCACCCACTTTCACGTTTGGAACGTCACTAGACCACTTGTTCCGTCGTTGAAGCGTCGGCAGGTACTCGCGCAGCCAGCGCCTCCAGAAGAGGTCGGCCAGCGCGTTCGCCCGGCGCCATAGGCGGCGGGAGTCCAGGTCGACGGCGTGTCGACGTGTGCACGGCGCATCTCCCGCGGCAGTGCCTAGCAGGAGATGGTTTGGAGTCAGCACCACTGGGTGCTCGACGTCGCTGCTCACGTACGTGAGAGGTCGGCTGTTGACTGTCAGCTCGGCCTCAGCAAGGAGGGTGTAAAGGACCTCCTCGCGAGGGGCACGCTCTCGTAGCGTTGCCTTTAGTGCGTTCTTGATTGAGCGCACCAGTCGCTCCCAGCATCCACCCATGTGTGGGGACGCCGGGGGGTTGAAGTGCCAGGCAATCCCTCGCCCGACAACCTCGCTGCTCAGCTTGTCGTGGTCCATGTCGCGCAAAGCTGCGCGCAGCTCAGCGTGTGCCCCGACAAAGTTAGTGCCACGGTCAGAGTACATGTCTGAGGGACGCCCGCGGCGCGCAATCAAGCGCCGCAGGGCGAGGATGGCTGAGTCGGCACTCAGTGACGCCGCCAGCTCCAGATGGACGGCGCGGGTGGTGAGGCAAGTGAATAGCACGCCCCACCTCTTCTCCCTGCGCCGACCGATAGCGACCTCCATGGGGCCAAAGTAATCGACCCCACAGTGGACGAAAGCTCTTCTCGTTACCTCCAGTCGGGCCACCGGAAGGTCACCCATCTTGGGTGTCACCGGCTGGGCCCTCTCCAGGCGACACCTCTGACAGGCCGCGGTGACGGCCTTTACTGTTGACCGCAGATTAGTCACCCAGTACTTCTCGCGGACTCTGTTCACCACAGCTTCTTGGTTGGCGTGCAGCGCCTCTACATGGTACTGTAGTAAGAGACGCCGCGTGAGCGCATGCTTCCCATCCAGGATAATAGGATGACGCTCGCCAAAGTTGAGCTCGCTACAGGCGCTTAGCCTGCCGCGCACTCTCACCAGTCCGTCGTCAAACAGCATCGGGTCCAGTGCCCGTAGTTTGCTGTTATTGGGCAGGGGGCGTGCCTCTCGCAACGCCACGATGTCGGCTGCGTAGCTCTCTGCTTGCGCCAGACGTAGGAGGCGCAACTCGGCCTCATGCAGGTCATCCATTGACACTGCGGATGTCTGACGCCGTTTGCGGCATCGTTCTAAAAATATGTGTACACGCACCATGACATTTACGGCGCGCGTCCAGGTGGGCAGCCTCTCGTACCGCAGCAGCGGTTCAGCCTGGGGTGCAACGGTGTGCACGCGCTGTACTCTCTCCAGGTCCTGCTCTGCCACCATGTCTCGGTCGGTGTCAGTTGGCCACTGCTCCTGTGGACAGCGAAGAAACGAGGGACCCAACAACCATTCATTATTATCATCAGGCCATTCCATCCGGGTAGCCTTGTCAGCGGGGTTCATCGCCGACGGAACCCAGCGCCAGTTGGCCCTCTCTGACCTCCTATCTATCTCAGCTAAGCGGTGTGACACGTACCTTTGAAACTCTAAGGCTTCTGAATTTATCCACTTGAGGACAGTTTTACTGTCTGTCCATAGATGCACACTACTGATTGCTGTTCCTAGCTCTTTGACAACTGTGTCAGCCAGTCTACAGGCTAACACAGCTGCTTGTAACTCTAGCCTTGGGACGGATGTTACTCTCTGTGGCGCTACTCTAGCCTTGCCTATCACTATAGCGACATCCCTATTCCCCTCCGAATTTAATCCTACTATGTAAGCTACTGCCGCATAGGCGGACTCACTAGCGTCGCCGAACACATGCAATTCTAGATGCTCTAACTGTAAACCATACCACCTAGGTATAGACACGTCTTTAAGGTGATTCAAATTATGTAGCCATTCAAACCATATTTTGGCTTCTGCATCTTTCAACTTTTCATCCCATTGAATACCCGTGTGCCATATCCGTTTCATCAGGATGCGCGACTGTATGACACACGGATACAAGAAACCTAGGGGATCAAAGATTGACATGATAAATCTTAAAAATTCCCGTTTTGTTGGAACTACGTGTCCCTCTACTATAGCTTTAGGTAGCCGTTTGAAGCTCAAATCGAAGGCTAGCTCGTCTGTGTTCGGTGACCAAATCATACCTAACGTGCGTTCCGTCGCACCTTCGCCCTTATCTAAAGAGACTCTGTTAGGCATTTCTGTACTTAGTTTGTCGCGCAGCTCAGGAGAGTTAGTGACCCACCCCCGTATATTAAATCCGCCTCTGGCGTGGACGTGAGTCACTTTCTCAATTAAATCATTGGCCTGCGCGGCAGACCAAGTACTGTCCAGGTAGTCGTCCATATAGTGTTTTTCGTGTATGGCGGCTACCGCTTCGGGGTATACATTTTTATGTTGACTCGCATTCTTATTTAATATATAAATTGCCGATGTAGGTGACGACACGGCCCCGAATATCATGGAGTTCATGACGTACATGTCAGGCTCCTTATTACCGTCAGCCGACCAAAGAAACAGCTGTGCCCCTCTATCTTGTTCTCTAATGAAAACACGTAGGAACATGTCGGCTATATCACCGGTAAACGCAACAGGCCCTAACCTGAATTTGAACAGCACACCTAACAGAGAGTTGAGCAAGTCGGGCCCAGACAATAAATTGTCATTCAAAGACGTCCCGTTGTAGCTAGCTGCGGCGTCAAAAACCAATCTTAATTTTCCCGGCTTGTTGGGATTCGTTACCCCGAAGTGGGGTAAATACCACACCGAATCGGACTTGACACCGCCCTCTACTTTACTCGCGTACCCTTCTGCAATTAATCTGTTGATTTGTGCTGTATAAGCTGAGGCGTACACAGCATCTTTATGTAACCGACGTTCTATTCCCGCTAATCGCTGACGTGCGTACTTGTAGTTGTCAGGCAACTGAAAGTTGTCCCGACGCCACAGCAGACCTATCTCCCATGCGCCGCTCTCTGTCTGGCGGCTAGTGGAGTCTAAAATAGCCTTAGCTCTTTCCACATCTTTGTGCTTTCTAGGCACCTCTGAAATTCCTATAGCTTCTAGCTCAAACTGTTTTTTAACTATCTCGTGTAAATCAATTGTTGATTCTACCACACAATTTAGAGAATGTTCACTACTATCGGAATTGCTACCTATAGGTCCGTGCACAACCCACCCTAAACTGGTCAAAGAGGCAACTGGCTTACCGGACTTTCCTCGGCGAGTCTCCTGGCTGATCAGTAGCTCCCAGTTGTCCTGACCCAGCAATAGCAGTGGTCTGGCTCCTCTCATCTCCTCGCAGCCCAAGTCGCGAATGTGGGCATGCTCCGTTATCACTGCGGCGGGCACTGTTTGCGCGGGTAAGTCCAGGCTTTTTATTGTACGACACTTCACTTTATGTGTTTGCCCGTTCGGTCCACGCACTGATACACTAATTATTTTTGACGTTTTGTCTATTATTTCTTGACCGCGCGCACTGTGTAAGGTTAGCGGCACTTGTTTGCCACTGGCATTTTCAGCTAATGAGTCGTCTATCAGTGAAACGGTTGCCCCGTCGTCCAGTAGGGCGTAACAATGCTTATCTACACCGTTCACTGTTACACATACAGGCATAATTTTCAGTAGCGCCTTCCCAGTGTAATCACTAATATTCGTGACGCTTTCACTATCATTTTTCTTGTCGGCATGTAGCAATATGTGGTGGGCGTAATTGCACGACGCGCACCTACTTGCTCGACAGAAATTCTTGCCGTGTTTCTTTATGATACACTTGAAACACAGTTTATTTTGTTTGACGTGTTGCCATCTTTCGTTAACACTTAACCCAGTGAACTTTTCACACTTGGGTAACTTATGTTTTTCCCCACATAGCGTACATAGCTCCTCTGTTTCCTTAGCTGGCTGGTCATTATCGGAGTGAACGTGCAGCCGTTGAACATTTCTGGTCTGCTTTACAAACTGTACATTATTAGCTCGGGACTTTGTGGCGCTAGCTGACGGTGTGGGCGTGGTCATTTCCATTTGTACATAGTAGGACGTGGCTCGGGCTAGATGACTCAAAAACTCTGCGAGTATTTCTAAACTCGGTGAAACTCGCACATCTATGCCCTGGCTCGTCGCCATGCCCAATGCATAATCACCGTATTGAGCCCGCTGTACAGATGTAAGCTTATTTAAGAGTTCACTTACCAGCTGTGGGTTATTCAAATATCCATTGGCCCGTACGCTTTTCAGAAGCGACACACAATTTCTCACGGTTGTTGAGAACTTTCTTAGTTCACGACCACTTTCAGTTACTTTAGGTAATGCACGCACTTTCTTTAGGGCACACTCAAGCACTAGATTAGGATGCCCAAATTCTTCGTCAAGTGTCTTCATTATTTCCGCTGGGTTAGTAGAGGTGCGCAATAAGTCCTCCACAGCTAGCTTCGCGTCGCCTTGTAGCGATGTTTTCAAGCGAGCTAGGTTTTCGTGCGGCTTGAATTCGTACATTACCGTAGTGTCGTGGTACATATTCTTATACGACAGCCACTCTGCCGGGTCGCCTCTGAAGAACGGCAACTCGTAGGCTTGTTTTGGTACCGGTCGCGGACGTGCTAAGTTCGTTATAGCGTCCGCCAACTGGTCTATTTTTCTGTCACGTGACCTGCTCCTGTCCGCGTCGTCAGCGAACGTGTTTCCCCATTCAGGCATTTCTCTAGCCTGTTCTCTCACTCGCGGGGCACTGGCCGTAACTAAGGGCGTAACGTTCCCTAGGTACGGGGGTTCGCGGAACTGTACCGACGCGGGCGCACACTGAGGGAGCGCAGGTATATACTCGGGCGGCGGCACGGGTGCTGCCACCTCGCGGGAGGGCGCGGACACTTTACGCGGCGGCGACGGGTCGCGGCACACAGCGGGCGTGTGACTTTCACTGATAACGGGAGCCGTTTCTGTGACCCATTCCTCCACACGACGTGTTGTTCCCTCCTCCTCTGAGCCTGAGTCCTCTTCAGCAGCAGCGTCTATCTCAGCGAGATCGACTTCAAGCTTCTTCTTCACTAGTTTTTCTTTCATACGTACCAACTCACGCTCTGCCTCGTACTCGACCCTCCTCCTAAGGAAATCGGCGCTTCTGTGGCCGCTTTTCGAGGAGACGTGGCTTATCACGGAACTTGCCCTCTGTACTGTATCCGATCTCACAGGCGTGAACATATCTCTGTGGTCGATAACACGACCTCCCGCCAGTGGGATCACAGGGACTCGAACCGGCGTTGCAGTTGGTGCAACTGAAGAAGAGCCTGGGGCCCTTTCAGACGGCACCCCAGAGTCAGCTTCCAACTCTCGCCGCTTATTCATCTCTGTCTCTAATTTGCGTAACTTACTCCTTGTTGTAACGGTGCTTCTAACACTCATCTTATTGCGTGCTCTCTGATCCGGCAGCGAAGGACCAAATTGTTAGATAGGATCAGGCCGCAAGGGTTGAATAACGAACAACACAGATAAGATGAGTTTAAAACCGTATATTGGTTTATTACAGTCAGACATACAATGCACATAAAAACACAATGCACATAGAAACACAATACACATAGAAACACAATAGAAAACACAATAGAGACAATAATCAAATAATCAACTTATACCAGAGTAAGGGCTTGAGGACTTCTTGCTGACTTTGAAGGCTGAGATCGACTATTCACTGTGATTAAAAACTGTGTCGAAATCCGCCAAAATGTGCCTTAGTTATATCATTTTGGATAGGCACAAGTAGTGGATTACCCTATACTTTCCCCCTTTCCTTTAGCCATATGTAGCGAGGAAGCAGACATTTCCTTGCCCCTCGACTCCCCGTTCCTCACCCCTGTGACCTCAATTCAGTTGGACTCGCCCAATACAGAATACAATGGCGAGTCTCGACCAATCACACGATTTGTTTTCATAATAGTTGGGACTTTGTCAAACTAACTTACGCAATCAAATTATAATATGTTTATTTATATCTACTTTTGGTCTTAACAGAACGACCGTTCAACAATAGAACTTATGTAAATAGACATAGGACTTGATTTTACATTTAAAAGGCAAGTTTTAATCAATAAACAGTGTTACATATCATAAAGTATACAGGAAGCTGTGCTTCTTAACAAGTAGTATTTTAGTATGTTGCTTGTAGAATAATCTGACAAAAAAATTTAAATGATTGTGTGTATATTAGTATGGTTTTATTGTAAAAATAAAGTTTTTATAGGTACCTTCATGATTTTTTTCTATCGTATCAAATTAGTTTTATTATGTTTTCAACACACTATCTGCCAAGCATATATCCTGAAGAATATCATATATTTTTCTGATTTTTTTTACTGAAGTTGATCATTTACTTTTATTGTTTCTAAAACTTGCGTTTTTTGCGTTTAGGTCCTGTAAACCCCTTAAATATGTTTGTAAGTGGTTACGGTACCCTAAAAACGCGTCAGCTAGGTATAAAATTTTTTTGGCGATTAAGGGGCTTACAGGACCTCTTGTAAGCCAGATGTCTCCTTAATCGCTAGATATTTTAGCGCCTTCAGCCTACCGCATCAGTAAGTTATAAGTTCATAACCAGCCTCTCTCTTGTTCCAGTCAGTATCAGTGACGGTGTCGGTGCTGACGCTGACGTTCATCTCGGTGGATCGCTGGTACGCCATCTGCTTCCCGCTCAAGTTCAAGTCCACCACGGGCCGCGCCAAGACCGCCATACTTATTATATGGCTGCTATCCCTGCTATTCAGTAAGTATATCTAATGAATTATATATTTTTGTATGTCTTTTTCGGGTAACCACTGAAAATCAGCGCTGTGCAGTGGATCCCTTATTTTCCCCTTACTAATAAAAGTATTATATCAGATGAATAGTTACACACCGATTTCTCACTTTCAGTCGTCAGTAATTTGACTTTCGAAAGAAGAAGTCAAAGCGTTGTGTAACTATACAGACGCTATACAACGTTTATTAATAAGGGGGTACATACATAGGTATATAATTTTTTTGTTTTTTAAACGTTGCCCCACACTAGGAATTACTCCTGTATCGTGGGTGCGTTTACAAACATTTAAATTCACATACACAAACAGCCAGACCCGGAACAACTACCTGTAGGCAATACAAATATTTGTTCCGTGCGGGAATCGAACCCGCGACACGCAGCGCAGCAGTCGATTGCTCAGCCACAGCGCCAACCGTGTCGTCAATTCAAAGTCCAGTCTGACTGATATGCGTCACATCCACGCAAAACGGCCGTCGCTCAGCATAATGATACGACCCTATGAGAGACAGAGCCCCAGCCTGATAATATTATTTGCCCAGCCTTTTCCCAACTGTGTTGGGGTCGGCTTCCAGTCTAACCGGATGCAGCTGAATACCAGTATTTTACACGGAGCGACTGCTTATCTGACCTTCACAATCCAGTTATTGGGTAATACGATACCCGACGAACCGTAACGACTGCCAAAGATCCACGATTGACAGCAGGGATCAACGGTTTAACGTGCTTTCCGAGGCACGGAGGGGTCTTGGTATATAAAGATGGTCACCCATCCACGGACCAACCGCGGCAAACGTAGCTTAACCTGATCGATCGACCCGTGCGGCTGATACTACTTAGCTATAGGCGCCTCAGCCTGATATACAACACTGACAAAAATAAAGAAAGAAAATAAAGTCAGTGTGAGAAACCCTAAAAATAACACCCTCATTTCCCTGTTAATAACAGTACGAAATTATTTCCAAATGAAGTCATTTCCGCCTCATTGTCTAAAACACTCTTGTTCCGTGACTCATCACTGTGTCCTTTAATAAATTCGTTCCTTAAGTATCCACTTCCACTTTAATATCATTTTAAACGCCATTTTATACTGACGCTTTCACGTGTGTCTTGTTTAAATATTCACGTTTGAATAAAGGTAAGAAATGCTCTGTTTCGTGTGAGATCATCCAGCCGTCTCTCCCTAGGGTGTAAAAAGCCTCTATAAAATTTAGTATCTGAATTCTCTTGAGATTTTTTTGAACAGTAAATATGATACATTATAATACACCTCTCACGATTTTATTCCCCGAAGTGATATTTTATATGAACTATCGATGAATAATATATTATCCGCGTAGTGCAAAAAAGTCTGCGCACAAAACTCCGGTGGTATTTAAGGAGAAAAGAAAACAGGACAACAAATCGATTACCTATTCAACGCGATGATTATTGTCAACAGTACCCGGCGATAAATATTGCACATCGACCTTTACCTTTTTTTTGTATATATACAAAAAATAAAAATAATTATCAAAAGAAGCAAATCTTAATTGTTTTAACAGCTCCTAATAGATACCGGACTGTTTGTATTTCGTGCGACAGAGATAACGCTCTACGAAGCCGAAATTAGCCGATTGTCTCTTTCCAAAGGTCCATGTGCAATATTTATCGTCGAGTACTATACTAGCTGCCTGCGCAGTTCTCCATGTCATGGTTTACCCATGTGGCAAATTTCATCCAAATCCATTCAGTTGTTTTAGCGTGAAACCGTAACAAGCAAACATACAAAAAATCAAATCTTTTCTCTTTATAATAATGGTTTAGATTAGCTATATACTCACACTCCTTGTTCGGCATAACAAGAGATATATAGCTTAACTGCCTCGTTCAGACGAGAGGTCGTGAGAGCGTCTACTGAGCTGGGAGTCTTGGGTTTAACCTCGGCGTTGGGCGAAGTGTTACAGGTTTCTTCGATAAGGAATTCCTCGAATGTACCTAGTTTATTCCCAGCTCGGTTAATGGCTGGGGATCACCCCTTGTTATATGGCATACTAAAATAACTAGTGTATAGTGGATAATGTTGTTGTTTCACAGCAAAACTTCATCAAACATTCAAAACTATGCACGAAATATTTTCCCCTGTGGTCTCATAACAAAGTTAACAGACGATATGGCTGACTAGCCAGCTCAGTTACCTTTTGACGATCGAAAACGTGCCCCCGGCGTCAAAGTCTGTCATGAAGTTGAACCGTGGCATGCTGGGCATATTTTGGTTTGTCATCTATACACGACGGTGGCGGTCAAAAGGTTAAGGTGAATGCGCAGTGGTAGACCGCGAAATTCAAATTTTCTCACGTTTTTTGCAATTTACAGGTCCCCCCTTTTTCTTACCCCCAGGTAAGAAAAAGGCCCTCTTAAGGGGCTTACATAACCTAAAGCGGGTTCACTGTCGGACTGCATATAAAGGAAAGAGAAGCGTGATAACACAATGCTGGTAATTTATTGCAAAATATGAAGCAATTATTTAATTACGAAAAATCTATTTTTTGGACTAAAAAATTATAACACTAGTATTTTAGTATGTTGCTTGTAGAATAATCTGACACAAAATCAGAATGATTATACAATCATTCTGATTTTGTGTATATTATTAGTATGGTTTTTATTTTAAAAATAAAGTTTTTATACGTATCTTCATGATTTTTTTCTATCGTATCAAATTAGTTGTATCATGTTTTCAACACACTATCTACCTAGCATATATCCTGAAGAATATCATATATTTTTCTGATTTTGTTTACTGTAGTCGATCATATACTTTTATTGTTTCTAAAACGCGTTTTTCGCGTTTAGGTCGTGTAAGCCCCTTAAATATGTTTTGTAAGTGGTTACGGTACCCTAACAATGCTTCAGCAAGGTATAAAAATAATATGTCACCTTCTTTTTATGAGTCTTCGCAAGGAAATAGCTCAATTATGATTTTAATAATGAATCAACATCGCCTGCCTGGGTTTGAACTCACCGTAACTCGTAAGTTGGGGTTGTTACCACTGAGCCAACAGTGCTCTTTGCTCTATTTAGCTCTCGGCTGTTAATAAGTCTTTGATGATGCAGTTTACCGAAGATTGTGCCAGGCCGTATATGAAGGCTTTTGTCTTAATCTACTCCGTTCAGTCTGAAGTAATTTCAATCACTCGTCAACGCCGGTTGTCGCAGAAAACCAGCTTTGGGGCTCTGTCTCGTATAGGGTCTTAGCATTATGCTGAGCGATGGCCGTTTTGCATAGATCTGACGCCTTGAGTTGCGTTTTGAATCCCAAATTGTTATTTTGTTTTTTTTAACCGACTTCAAAAAAGGAGGAGGTTCTCAATTCGGATGTTTATATATATTTTTTTTATGTAACTCCCTCATTATATACACGGATTTGCTAATTTTTTTTGTTCGAAAGAGGTTTATTCCGAAATGGTCCCATTTAAATTTCGTAAATATCTGATGATGAGTTTCGTTTACAGACAACGTAACTACGAGTAACTCTTCAATAAATCCCAGCAAATCAACCGCGATTGCTGCTATAGCATACGTATGCATTGTTTACGCAATCACACAACGTAACATCACGCCTGTACCCTTTAAAGGGGTAGGCAGATGTGTTCAATAGCTTCCTGTCACTGATATTCACATAGTAAGTACATTACGATTCACGAAAGATGACCACGGCGCACAAGGCATAAAAACGGTTACAAGATGCATTTTAAATTACTTACGTTTGATTTATTTGCATAACCAGCATTTACAACATTACACAAATTATTTAACTATCATTTAAATAATTATTTTTCTTTTCTTCATGAGTTTACGTGCGCAGACGGCCGCCATTTGTGGTCATCTTTCGTGAATCGTACTGTAGTGTTATATGAATTTGTTTGGGGTAGGTAGGTACAACTAAAAAGTGAAAAATAACTTTAATTTCTTAATAATAACTTTAATTTTAAGGTCGGTGTCAAAAAACGAAAACACAGAACCAACGACACCGACTTCCGAAGTCGAAGTCGGTTGTTTTTTTTTGAAGTGAAAACTTCTTTAGCGGCGCTGTGTATGTACTTTTTTGGAATGGGTAAAAACTTCTAAATTCGCGTCAGGTCACGTGACCCTGATCGAAAATTCGTAAGACGTAAAACGTCAGACGTCTCGCCCACAGCCTCGATTCTATAGGCATGGGTAATATCGCTTTTACACTATATCAAATCGTATCTAAGTATCGGTTTAGAATATCGGATATCGTATCTATATATTTCAATATCTATATATTGGCTGAATCAGTGTGGAACTCGGAATCGAAATTGGTACTGTGATATTTAGGTTTCGGTTTTGTTCGATTCATTACATCATTGTATTTTATTTGTAACTGTATATTCGAAATCAGTGAATGTATTGTTGATAATATGGCACTCTGAAATGAAACTAGTACAGCCGTTTCGGTTTTCTAGATTTATATTTTTATCAATTATTTAAATAGGTCAAGTATCTATTCATCAGTCATGAGTGAAGCTAATAACTGAAGACTGACGAAAACAGCAAAGTGCAATCAAGGTCAAGGGTCACGTAAAGTGATTTTAAAACAATTTTTGATGTGAAACATCTATAGCCGCACGTAAAACAAATTTCTGGCGTGGCGACGCATGCCGTGGCGACGCGTCACCACGCTTTATGATGGTGTAAGTATATATACAGTCACAGTCTTGTGTACTGTGTGGCGACGCGTCGCCATGCGCAATGTTTCACATCTGCCAGGCGTCCCGTGACGGCTCACTTTTTTTGTTGAGAATGCCATAGGTACGATTTAAAACCCTTTGACGTTTATTGATGGTTACCTGTTTACAAGTGTTTACAAAATAATGTATTCGGTATTAAACTCTATGCTCCTGTATATAATGTTTAAAATTAGTATTAGACGTTAGCTTAACGCGCTTTCTCGCTCGTTTATCTCTAGCTACATCACTCCCGCCCGCGCGCATCGCAAGGATACGGTACCTACAACCGTATAACTACTACTGTACCGGAATCAGTTTGAACCGAATATCATAGATCATGTGATACGATATCGTTATAGTGTCTCGTTCTAGGTACGCGGATACCTGAAATATAGAAACAGTACTGTCCGATATATAGGTATTGGATATTGTACCGATATATAGATATTGTATCTATATACGATTTGTATCGCCCACTCCTATTCTAACTGTCAAATCAAAAAGCTCTAAATATTCGGGCGTAGACTGACAAAAATAATAAACTGTACTTAATTTTTTAAATATTTCTATTCTTTTACTACACAATTGAAGCTACATTTATTAGAAGAAGCTAAGAAAAGTGATAATTTGAAGAAAGCTCGACAGGCGAAACAAATACGAAAGTTTAAAACAATATTCCGTGATACAGATTTTATCCATATTTACAGGCTTTCTGAGGATTTAATTAATATTATATTGGAAGATGACTTAACTCCATATATGCGTCCGCGACTTCGTTCCAGTGGTTTAACCAAGAGGCTAAAGGTTTGTTTACATCTAGGTTTCTTGAGATATGATGGGTATACCTCACCACACACCAACAAAAGCCTATTGAATTCCTGATGTTTCAGATATTATGCACACTATCATTTTTGGCTAATGGAAGTTACCAAAAAATCATTGGGAAGAATGTAGACACATACATATCTCAGTCTTCTGCCTCTAGGGCAATCCACGAAGTTATTATTTACAATACAATGATAACTTAAACACAAGTCAAGATTGCACTTAATTCTAGCTTCATTCATTGATTTCAGGTGACTCAGGATATCCTCAAAGGCCTTATTTAATGACTCCCTTTAGTAATTCAGAAACTGAGACTCCAGAGCCATTACAACAATTTGCACAGCAGTGCAAGAAACAGTGTAGAGGACTATTGGAATCCTGAAAGGACGGTTCAGATGTTTATTAGTACATAGGGTATTGTACTATGATCCTATAAAAGTGGGAGAAATTGTGATGGCTTCCTGTGTTTTAAACGACATATGTAATAGAGCCGGGGCTACCAGCTCCTATGATGATGAGACCAATGTGACTTAGATGAAGAATCTAGGTTACTTGGAATCCTGACACATCAGGCTCCAACACATGATGACTTAGAGAGTAGGCTGATAAGTAGGCGAGATTTAGTTAATCAATTATGGCGAGCATGTTGTATCTACAATTTATGCGTTCCTTTACAGATGTGGTTAACGTGTTTAGATAGAATATACTCACCATTATTGATTAGATACAATAAATAGGTATTTAAATTATTAATAAAAATATTATTATAATCAACAATTGTCATAACATTTAAGGTGTGTATTTAAAGTGTGGTGTTTAAGGTGTATATGATTAGTATAATATCAATAGCCTATAATAATATGTGCCTATTTATACCTTAGTCCCTATTTGTACTATATTTTTAAATGGGTAAGAGTGTATACAGGGGTATGAGAAATTAAACAGATAACTGCATTATTTTCTTTTTTATTTACTATTAAAAACAATCAATCAAATCAAAAATCATTTATTCAAAATGACTTTTGATATTCAGTTAGAAAAACTTGATTCTATACAATAGTAGGTATGCAAAGTAATTAACATTACAAGAAACAGGACATTTAATTAAATAATTTAGTATATACAATGAAAACTACCCAAGCAAAACAAAATTAAATAAGTACCTACATAAAAGCCTGCAGGCATAACGAGCATGCCCGCTAACAAACATTGACATTTACTACAAAAAAACAGTTCTTATACTTAAACTTCTTAACATCCATCTTAAATAAACTTAAAATTATCTAAACATAGTAGTAGATCCATGTTTCGGAGATTCAACTTCCTCGACTGATGGATGCTCATAAATCCTGCAGTGCCTGGGTCTGCCTTGACCATGACTCACTTATTTCCTTAAAAGTCGAACATCCTCTGCTGGTTGTCAATAAGAAGTCTCTCATTTTCCAAACACCTCTCTTTAATGGCGACAAAACATTCAGTCAGGCTCGCCATTTGGATTGCCTTTGAGAAGGTGGTGAGTGCTGGATCAGACGGCGGTGTGCCGTTCGATGCCTACGAGATGCTATGAACATAAAAATGCAACAAATTACTATACAGAGGTAAAACAAATATGTAAGTATCATCAACATCACATCACTCTCCCTCTAAAGGAATAGATATTACAATGTAGTATACATATTAGATGTAGTCTATATCTTGATTCTATTAGATGTAGTCTATATCTTGATCTTGATTGAATAAGGGCTGCTGTTGAAAAAACCTACAGAAAATCCCAACAAATTGGCCCAACCCGGGAATCAAAAGTGAGACCACTACTATGTAGTGCTTTTTACACTAAACCAATAATTAACCAAATTATAATTAAGTTAACCTTACATGAAGATGCAATTGGGGCATTACTCCTATGATGACGCATTGCAAGACTGCAAGTGGTGATCTAGCCTCAAACTGTAATACAAAAAAAAGTTATCTAAATATCCATTATAAAGTTAAAACATATTATTGTAAGACTTTTATTTAAAACTTCACCTTTTGTTCTGTATTAGGCTGGTTTTCCATTGGCACATTGTCCCTATACAAAGATGGGCCTGGTTGTATGTCCGTTCGCCCTGCAAATATAACATTACATTATTATATTTTATTAGAATTAACTTACTGGTATTGAAGGTGTGGACTGTTCGGTCTGGAGCATGCCTCTAGTAGATTATTCTACAGGCAGTAATTGGTCAGTAGGTCGTCTTAGGGGTTGCTTAGGACTCTACAAAATTAAATATGAAAATTATAATTTCCAAGTACCTATACAGTTTTCATATTATGTAATGAAAGTATAGCACTTCTTGGCATGCTAAAACACACAATGTTACGTTACAACAATAAAGTTATACGTACATATTATAGTAAAACAATAGCTAATCATGTAATTTACTTAAATTTTATTAATATCTCGTGTATCATACAATACTCGTGGATGAGACAATAGTAATAATAGCCATATACTATCAGTGAAAAAATCATAATACTCACATTTCATTAGGTAGTTGTATTTATCCTCTTAGTCACAGAACTACCTATGTTAAAAGCACTCGCTGATACAAATAATCAAGCACCCAAAAGTTTAAAAACTACAAATTCAAGTGATTTTGTTAGCGTCGCGTCATCGGTTGTTATTGTTATATTTGTTATGTCATGTTGACTTTTAATTCATCGTCGCGTCGCGTTGCACGAATAGAGCAAAGGAATCGTCATTCAGCCTTAAAATGTAATAAGAAATATGAAATAAGCTCTTTTAAATATGATATTGGTTATAGTTTAACTGTATTCCTTATAATACTTAAAGATAGACCTTTAATATATATTTTAAACCTATAAAACTCTCAGTTTTCTTTCTTCTCAATTCTCAGTACCATGTGATTAGCGATGATGGTTCTGGTAATGATGATGATGAAAAAGTCGTTGAAATTATGGATGGAAGTTGATTTTCCTAAGAGATAAACTTTTAAATGTAAAATAATTGTAATAGTTCTGAAGTGTTAAATTTTTAATGTAAGTAATATAAATTGTCATGTTTGTGTACGATAGCGCAATAAATGAATATTGTATTCCACCACATAAATAATAGTACTTTTATACTGATAATGAAAGCAATTCGTACAAAATTATTCTCTAACCATTCCAAAATATTAAAAATGCACAACGTTAATATTCAAGTTTTCACTTCTGCCGGCACTCCCGGAGTGCAACCCGTCGTTTTTTTTTTATGCGTCATGTTTGCCGCAAATAAACGTATTTTCTTTCTTACTAATGCAACATTTCTCCACCAGATGTACCAGAATTCGTGGTCCTACAAGTGCAGAGGAAGATGCAGCTTCGTTTCAACGTGCAATACTTCATGCAATGCACTTCGACGTGGTCAGACGAAAGTGACCTCAAATGGCATATCATTAAGGCACTGTTTTTATACACGTGAGTTTATTTTTATTTTTAAACAATGTGGCCAATAGGCATAATAGATCGATTATGAAGTTTTATCGCAACAACACGACACGAATCTTTGTGCGACAATGTGGCCGAAGCATTAGAGAATATTGCGTGTTTAAAGAACGTCATGTAGGATACGCCTCATCGTGTTATGCTACGGTTAAATTATCAGGATAATGCGAACTACAGTGCGTGCCACGTAAGAAGAGACTTGACACACCACGTGGTCTGACATGCGCAGAACACGATTTTAGATATCTTTAGCGGTATGAGGTCTGAGTGCGGGACGGGACCGGACGTCATAGGGGCGGCGGAAAGAGTCGGGGGAGGCGGGGTCAAGTCTCTTCTTACGTGGCACGCACTGTATATTACGCTCGCTCTCTCTCGCAAACCGCTCAACATCTTGCTCTACAAAAGAGAGTACCTACTCGATGTGAATGAAATGAAATATTTATTTCTGTAAGTAGATCTTTTAAAACACACTATATTTTAAACAAAATGTGATGTAGTTTTCATTACACAAGTACCGTTGCAATTCCCTTGGTAACCTTAAAGTAAAGCTACTTACAATTTACAAATGTTTTAAAATTGAGGGGGTTCAGTTATGGGTTCTGGGTTTACTTTTGTTTGGATTTTTAAATATCGAAATGAAGGCTGTAATATTATCTAATCTAGCAGATTGGTACTTAAAGAAAACTGCCTATCTGTTCTGTTTCCGTGCCTCGGAAAGCACGTTAAGCCGTTGATCCCGGCTGTCATTCGTGGATCTTTGACAGTCGTTACGGATAGTCAGAAGCCTGAAAGTCTGACAACCAGTCTTACCAAGGGGTATCGTATTACCCAGTAACTGGGTTGTGGAGGTCAGGTAGGCAGTCGCTCCGTGTGAAATACTGGTATTCAGCTGCGTCCAGTTAGACTGGAAGCTGACCCCAACATAGTTGCGAAAAGGCTAGGCAGATGGTGTTGTGTTCAGCCTACAGTAGATAAACCTTAAGATTTACTTCAACAACAAAAAGATTAGAAACACAGCACCTCAACATTATTTTGTCCCCAGATTTCCACTTTTCCTGATGATGATAGCGTACTGCCAGATCGTGAGGGTGCTCTGGAGATCAGACAACATCCCAGGACATACGGAGTCACACACGCTGTGCTCGACACCGCAAGGACATAACAACTGCAAGAATTGTAAGAACTGTTCCGTTATATTTCCTTCTTCTTTTTCTTTTCACTATAACTCTTTCTACTACTGGATGTATAGTCTGTGCTAAAGGAACAAACATGTGAAAAAAAAAGAATGAAAAAAAAAAACAAAGGAAATCAAAAGATGAAAATGTAAACAAATGGATCAGAAAACAAAGCTGATGCCAATTTGTAGCATCACTTTCAAATTGAGTGCTTTGATTTGCTTGCTTGAATGTTTAACCGGCTGAAAGCCGTAATTACAGAAACAATTAAAAAGCCACTTTGTCTCTCGTGAATCCACGTTCCGGGTTAGACGTCGCGCGTCGGGTTAAATCTGAAATTCTAATTTTAAACCACCTTATAGATGTTTTTATTTGACGGTTGAGGTTCTTTTTATAAACTCAATTTTCGTCGATGATTTATCAATAAAAATTTAATAACGTTTTACAACCACTCATTGTTGGGTAAAGTGGTAAGTACATTTTTCATTTACATTTTTCAACCTTATGAAGAAGAAACCCCCTAAATAACAATAAATGTATTACTTACCCTTCAGTAAGTGATTTTGTAACAATTTTACCTGAACAGCACCCTTACAATGCGTGCCACGAAAGATGAGACTTGACACACCACGTGGTTTGACATGCGCAGTACACGATTTTAGGTATCTTTAGCGGTATGAGGTCTGAGTGCGGGACGGGACCGGACGTCATAGGGGAGGCGGAAAGAGCGGGGGAGGCGGGGTCAAGTCTCATCTTTCGTGACACGCATTGTACTTGCCTAACATACTTTCAAAGACAATCCGAGAGTTTTCAAGGATATTGCTAGTCCATTGGTTCATGAGTTTGAAAAAAACTGGCCACATGCGAGTCGGACTCGCACACGAAGGGTTCCGTACCACAAGGCAAAAACGCCGAAAAAAACACGTTTGTTGTATGGGAGCCCCCTTAAATATTTATGTCGGCGGCGTTGTCGAAAACAACACATGCACCGACGATCACGCCACCGACAAGTACGTCACTCGACTTCTCCCACCGCCCCACTGCTCGACTTGTTTTGACACCAGTATAAAACAGCGAGCAACGAAGCGGCAGGGGACTTGACCATTGGACATCATACGGACATCATGTGCTCAGAAACTATATCGCGTTCGTATCTGGTTGTATCGTGTACCTATAGTGCTTGATTTGCTAATGTGATTAAATTGTTCATGAAATTATAATCTGATGTGAAGTGCAAACCGTGTTTCTATTGCGCATTAACCAACACTACCCACTTAGTACGCCCACAGTAATTAAGATATGCCTGATAATAATGACACACACTTTACCTTTTCCTATATCAGAAGTGGGATTCGTGTTGGTTCATGCGCAAAATGAAAACGCTAAAAGTGAAAGTGACCGTTGACATTTTAAAAAAAACAAAGTGCAAACTGCGAACGCTTAATAATAATAATCTTGTGGACCTGTTAGAGTTGAACCCAGACAAGCCAGATACGGATGCGCGATCATAGTGAATATAGTTTTGGGCATAGGCTGTATGCCGAAATACCTTTGCCCAGTGACGCGCCAGTTGCGCCCTACCGCCATGTTAGGAAAAAAAGTGTTCCCGTAATTAGAAAACGCGATAGGACGCGTGTGCAAACGTAACCGCACACAATACTACAGCTGATTTGTGATTTGCTGAAAATTCACTGCAAGGAGGTCAACTTGTGGCCGTCATTAAGTCGCACAAAGGAAGCAGTATCAACGTGGCTATCGTAAATAGTACGAAGGACGTAACGTGGAGCTACCAGTGACGTTGGGTGACTTCAAGAATCGAGCCAAGCAGCCCGCAGCCTTCGGTGAAGCCCTTCGTGTGCTGCAAGTGAGGGAATCCAGGACATGTTGCGGCCCGGTGCACGAGAAGTGGCAGCCAAGCAGATGGTGGAGGTGGAGCACGCGCTGCAAGCAGCAACGGCGAGTGGATGTTTGCGTCGTACAACTACCCGAAGGCACGTTAGAACATAAAGGTCAGCTGTATTGTTTTGTTTAAAATTCTGGTTTTGAATGCTCGTTAGTAAAAGCGAGTTGTGCAGCCAATTTAAGTGCCAAACGAGTTAATAATGTTATTGCGTTGACTGGTATTGGTTAAACGCGTGTTTTCAGCACAAAACAAATCATAAGAAGCGTTGCGAATAGCGAGCCACAACTTGAGATTTTATTTCATTACTACACGACATTTACTTGCAAAGTATTATTTTGGGTAGGCTATTTTGTGTTATTATAAAACGAAGAGTGAAATCAGATTATCAGACTAATCTAGATCGGAAGTTCAGAGTTCCATTTAAGGTAGTGGAAGTTTTGACAAGTGATTGCTATACGTCATAAGCTTTAGATTCTAACCGTACTTACAAGTATGCTCATGATCGCATAAGAAGGATACCACAAGGTCCCTAGCGAATAAGATGTGATTAGTGTTAGATGTTAGAAGATGCTGGTGAAGGCCCATCAGCTCGTTCCGATTAATGTTAATGCATAATGTATGTCTTATGCCTACGATTTACTGGAGAGAAGGTCCGGTAATGTGCATACTGTTTTGGGCTTATCAGCGTGAAGGACTGATACTTGCTTTTTGGTACTGGGCTTAGCAGAGAGAAGGACTAGTACTGTGATACTGTCCCATGTATGTAGGGCATAGTAGCGAAAAGGGCTATTACTGACCCACTTGTTTCACAATTGATTACCAGCGTGGAGTACTGGGAATGAGTTTAACTATTGTAATACTTGGTGCATTAATATTGTGGTTTACTTTCCTTAATTTGACATTAATAAAACCTGTAGTATTCCTTTTGATGCAAGTTCATATAGTGAGATAGATAAACATTTAGTATGAGTTCAGGCAGGCCATGAGCGTTGTATGTGATCTACTCGTAAGTTGATGCAGTTCCTGAACAATTATTACCAAGGCTTGGAGGAATCTTTTGTTATCAATGATTGTTATTATTAAATGTGGTCAGAATTGGCCGAGTGGAACATGCACTGCTGTTGATTTTTTTGGTTACAGGTTAACACACAAGTACACGTGCAAGCAGAATGACAGTGGTGGACAGCGCTGCACTCTTTGGATCTCCTGTACGAATAATCGCTGATCAAGGACGGTGCTTTTCGAGCGAGGAGTTTCACGACTTCTGCCAAGGAAACAGTGGATTGCAACCACTACAGCCATTAAGCCAACTACTGATCTATTGTCTACCGAATTTGGTGAGTCGTTTTCATTATGTTTTGACTCTGGTACCGAATGCTACCCTGCTAAACAAGTGCAAAAAAAAAAAAAAACTCTTACATTGTTAGGTATAGCCCATATCTAGTTAACGATGCAATTTTTAAATACGCTCACGATAGGTTATGAATGATGCCAGTAGGTCATGTACCAGTCGAAATAGATGGTAATCATAGTGGTGATGAGCTATGAGCAAGCCTAAGTAGTGGGAACCACGCGAGTAGGGGTTCTCTATCGGCCGTAGTAAAAAGTGTGTAGTCACAGGGTGATGCACATGGATCCATGCGCTGGATGGGTGAGAGCAATGCGATTGCTGGTCGGCCGGAGCGCCGTGGCGTTAGAGTGGTTTACTCGTCTGTGGGTTTCCAGGTGTCTAAGGCTCTTAGTGAAAAAGATTGTTGTAATGTGGATAACGATGGTACATGGCTCTGGTTGATATTTTTTTTGCTATGATTAATTAAAGTTTGATTACATGGCTCTGGTTGAATCAAGTATGCTAATGAGGCTAAGGCATATGCCATGGCACAGGCCAAGGGATCAGAGTATTAATGACGAATTTGAGGAAAGCTAAGTAAAAGTCTTGTTGATGAAACAGAGTAGAAATTAAGTCGAGTGATAGTGGTGAATCTTAGTTCGGCTGGTCGGGGACCATACCAGTAGTTATTACATAGTCGTAGCCCTGTAGAAATCGGTGTCTCTTGAGGCAACTCAAGTAGTCCGTGGGTGCGCGATGCGTGTTTAACTCTGGCGGAGGTCGGGGTCTTGTAGAGACCATACAGCCCGTAGGACTCGGAATTCAAGAGGAATTCAAAGAAACAAACATGAAGTTTGTTGTAGGGGCTTAATGAAAAGCCACAGTCCATGAATAAGATTCCTGCTGTGTTTTGTGATGCTCTAAGGATGTTTTATTGGCTGCTCCATCATGTTTAGTTGATTATTTAGTTTGTGATCTTGAGATTTGGGAATCAAATAATGATACTATCTCTGCCAATAGTGATACTATCTCTGCCAATAGTGATACTATCTCTGCCAATAGTGATACTATCTCTGCCAATAGTGATACTATGTCTGCCAATAGTGATACCATGTCTGCTAAAAGTCCCACTATATCTACCAGTTCTCATAATAATGCAAATTGTAGAAACCCTGGTTTACGTGCTACTTCAGTAGAATCAATTGGTCCTGAGTCAATTACCATTATAACAGAAGCACTTGTACATCAACCAAAATATTGAGCTATTTGTTAATTAAGCTAAAGGAACGATACTTGTTCGGCCTAGCTACGTCCGGTCCAGTTTAACTGTAGGGACACACCTGAAAGGCAAAACAATTACCGGACCAGGAAGCTAATCTTGTAGGGTCAAAAACTGATCGGACCAGGAAGCTAATCTTGTAGGGTCAGAAATTGACCGGACCAGGAAGCTAATCCTGTAGGGTCAGAAATTGACCGGACCAAGAAACAAGTCTTGTAGAGTCATGGCTGACTGGACCAAGTGGTTAAATATCTGAAGGGTCTAACTTGACCGGACCAGAAACAATAGCAGAATGACCAAACGGTAGTTAATCAGTTTTTCATGCTTTAGATGTAACATTGTAATAATCGTAATTAGTAATCAAATAATGATTAATGCTCTGAACTCAATTTTTTTTAGTTTGTGCGAATTTTCATTGTGTTTTAGTCTGTACCAAATTCGGTCAGAAGTGACCGAACTATGTGATACTTTGCGGGGTATGTTTCTTTGCAGATTAACACACGAGAATGTGTGCGAGCAAGATGGTCGTGTCGGCGTCATTCATTGACTATTCTGAACGCCAGTGTCACCCGGCGGCGCTCGACAGAGTCTAGCCTGAGTTCGTGTGGAGTGGAAGAGAGCGCGCAGTGGTGTAACGAGACGGTCTTGGCTCTGGCATGTCACGGTGAACGTACGTTACGGAAGCATCGTACGTTCCCGCGACCCCTGGCGTAGGTGTGAGATGGAACACCGGGGTGGTTTTTAGTCAGTAAGAGTCTGACAGACCCCTCCGCCCGCCCCGTGGCGGAGGACATCCATGAGGATTTTCCACCCCGGAAAGTGTATGACGGGGCACAAGTTGCACTTTATGTCCGTTTATTCGGAACCGATCAATAGTAACGCGAGCTGATGTCCATAAAACTAATGATGACAGTTAAATTGCAATAATCATTGTAGGGTTAAACCGGTCCAATGATAAATCGGCTATAGGGAATAATAATATTCCGGACTAGCCAAAATAAGATAAAATAAATTCTGAAGGGCTTGTAGCCGGACCAGAACTTGTTAATCTGTAGGGTTTGTAGCCGGACCAGAACTTGTATCTGCAGGGCTTGTAGCCGGACCAGAACTTGTTAATCTGTAGGGCTTGTAGCCGGACCAGAGCTTGTTAATCTGAAGGGTCAATAAAAAAAAAATAAAAAAAGACCGGTCCAGAAGTTTTAATCTGAAGGGTCATTGAAGACCGGTCCAGAACTAATTCTTACCAGCCTGTCTGTAGGGTTTAGATAAACCGGTCCAGATTGTAAAGTACGATTTTTGGTCAGGATAATCGAACGATTTATGCTTATTACAGATGTATGAATTGTAAGCGCACGAGGACGTCCGCACGTCAGTATGGCCGTGTCGGCGGCGTTGTCGAAAACAACACATGCACCGACGATCACGCCACCGACAAGTACGTCACTCGACTTCTCCCACCGCCCCACTGCTCGACTTGTTTTGACACCAGTATAAAACAGCGAGCAACGAAGCGGCAGGGGACTTGACCATTGGACATCATACGGACATCATGTGCTCAGAAACTATATCGCGTTCGTATCTGGTTGTATCGTGTACCTATAGTGCTTGATTTGCTAATGTGATTAAATTGTTCATGAAATTATAATCTGATGTGAAGTGCAAACCGTGTTTCTATTGCGCATTAACCAACACTACCCACTTAGTACGCCCACAGTAATTAAGATATGCCTGATAATAATGACACACACTTTACCTTTTCCTATATTTATTTTATTCTGTTTGTTTATTTGTTGTTATAGCGGCAACAGAAATACATCATCTGTGTAAATTTCAACTGTCAAGCTATCACTGTTCTTGAGATACAGCCCGGTAACAGACAGATAGATGGACAGTGGAGTCTTAGTAATAGGGTCCCGTTTTTATCCTTTGGGTACGGAACCCTAAAAATCGTCTCCTCTGTAACGTAAATAATGCAATTAACGTGGAAGAACTGCCAAAATTAAACCCATTACGATAAATCGTCATTTTATGTACCTATATTACGCAATTTCCCCGCAGGGTTTGTTTACACTTTCATCCGATACTTTTGAAACAGACTATACAGTACCCGGCGATAAATATTGCACATCGACCTTTGGGAAGAGACAATCGGCTAATTTCGGCTTCGTAGAGCGGTATCTCTGTCGCACGAAATACAAACAGTCCGGTATCTATTAGGAGTTGTTAAAACAATTATGATTTGCTTCTTTTGATAATTATTTTTATTCTTTGTATAAAATACAAAAAAAGGTAAAGGTCGATGTGCAATATTTATCGCCGGGTAAGTAGTACGTAAGTTAGCGTCATGATCTCTTCTTCCATGCAGGAAGTGCCCTCTGCCATACAATGGATACAGGCTGATTATTGTCATCAGTCCTATCATTTCTGTGTATAGGGCTGGCCGCGAACCGGCGCACCACGCCTTCAATCCACACGAACGCTTCTACGGAGGGTCAGCTGCGTTCGAGGCGGAAGGCTGCTAAGATGCTAGTAGCTGTGGTCGTCATGTTCGCTGTCTGCTACTTCCCTGTGCATCTGCTCTCTGTGTTGAGGTAAGATTTAATTGAGCAACAATTATTTTGATAACAAAAAGTAAAAGAAATACTTGCACAAATATTATCATAATAATTATTAAAATCTGGGGGCACGGTAGTGCCCCGCCAAGACGAGCACTACCTACGTTTTCTTGAAGCGCTTCGTCGTTTTTTTTGAACCCTCATAACTTGGGTTTGGAGTATACCAAATAAACAAAATTCTCAGGATATAATTTCATTAGAGAACTTATTAAATATATAAAGTTTCAATTGCATAGCTCTTATACTTTAGATTTTATTGATATCTAAAAAACCCCGATATCGTTACTGACTCACTGCTGAACATGAAAATTGTTAGGGGACTTCCTGAAGTCCTAGAAAGCTGAAATTTGGTATGTAAGCTAGTATTAGTATACAAACAACAAAAAAATTCAAAAAATTAAAAAAAAAATGTCATAAGCAACTTATAAAAAGAAGTGAAATCCCACCAAAAACATTTTCATGTAAAATGTTGCCAAGACGAGACAAAAATTACGGTTCGCGTTGTCAAAAAGTTATTTGATCTCATGTAGAGCCAAGCTTCTAACTTTGTGAAGTTAGTGCTTGTAGAATGAGGGCGTGTAGAGTTAGAAGCTTGGCATGAGATCCTAATATCATCGTCCATCGTCGTCGTTATCATCATTCGTCCATTGGTGAAACCCGTAATAAAATCCGTTCGTTAGTTTTTGAGTTTATCGCGTTCAGACAAACGCGGCTGAGGGACTTTTTTTATAATAATGTGTAGGGATTGCATCATTCATAAAATTCAAATAATACAACCCCATGTCAAAAGTCACCTCATCACGTGAAGCTGGATGTATCTTCCATGGTCTGGAGGCCAATACCCGTATTTAAAAACGTTCAAAATTTATCGCGTTTATAGTCGCGATCTCATCTCAGCGACAAATGTCAAAAATGTA
Source organism: Luperina testacea (assembly GCA_927399505.1). Lineage (NCBI taxonomy): Eukaryota > Metazoa > Arthropoda > Insecta > Lepidoptera > Noctuidae > Luperina > Luperina testacea. The sequence continues at coordinate 3,011,263 of OV656777.1, read as the reverse complement.
GGGAAATTAGATGTATTTTAGACAAATTGAGACTGATATCAAACTGTGAACGTTCTTAACTCAAACTCAAAGCATTTATTTCAATTAAACCATTTACAGACACTTTTGAATTGTCGAGCATCGGCCAGTCAGGAAATATGAAGCTAGTTGCCCATTCCAAAGCGTAGGTACCTATGGAGAAGAACGGGCAAGAAACTCCACGGACACTCTTTTAAATTATATTTTTACAAAAATATTAGTTACATAATTAATGTTGAATTTATAATTATATGTGAGAACGATGTAAAAAAGACGTACCGTCAAAAGCGTCCAGAGTACAGCAAATAGTAACAAAACAACAATCCAAAAATAAAATATAAGCAGAGGCCGCTAAGATGACGAGATTTGCCCCTCTGGCCTCACAAAAATCATTCTCAGGATTCATTTGGCTCCTGTTTTTAAAAGTTGTAGAAGTTTCCGCTCAACTGTTGCGAAATCTCCTAAAGATCGGTAACAATAGAAAAAGTACTTGTGTCTCATTAGTGACAGTTGAGCTAATAAAAAAAGTTTTCTCGGAAAGTAGTATATGTACGGTCACCAAAAGAGATAACTAACCAGGGTCGTCGGGTATACTTAGTTGAAGTTTAGTAAGAAACCGATGGACGTTTTCGCATGAAATTCAATTTGATAAATGAACTGTTTGTTTTCTATTAATTAAATTAATTTTATTCGAAAACATCCAGGGGTCACGTATCCTAGTTAGGTACTTATCACTTTTGGTGACCGTACTTGTGAAACTAATTCTGTGTACGTCTGCAATACAACCGCAATTCTCGGTTAATTCCAGTGAAAAGACGAGTGTTGTAGTTGAAATTCTCATGCAGTACAATGACCCTTTAAATCCAGCAATGCATAACATAACATGATCAGCTTATAATGTTCCACTGCTGGAACACAGGGTTCCTCTCTTTTGAGAGAACGTGGGCCGTAATCCTGTATCGTATGGATTTTTAAAAAAGTCTGAAATAAAAAAAAAAAATTTTTAGTCTACAACGTGGGCTTAATGCGGATTGGTAGATGTCATATATCTTCGAAGTTTTATTCTAGAACATGCCGGTTTCCTCACGATGTAATGCTTCACCGTTTTACGACAATGTGAAAAATCAGACTGTTTGAAGCTAAGTCAACTTATTTTAGAGCAGAGATGACGAACCTACGGCACGCGTGCCAAGAATGACATAGAACTGAGAATTCTGAGTAAGTCATTCATTATCACTATTGAAGTACGAAATCTCAAGGTCGATTTAGACCAAAACAAAATGCAACCAGAGCAAGAATTTGAGGATTATTTTGTTAATTTTCTTGAAGTTTTAGTACCTATTGCTAAAGCCACACAAAGAGAATTTGGCAAAAAGCTACACGCTCAAGCGACAAGCGTCTTGTGACAGCAACTGCGGTCAAAACAAATATAAAAAACTGTCAAAACAATTTCGCTGAGAATCAGCACTTTTCCAACGTCAAAATTATATAAAACAGTCCCCCAAAACGCCCACTCTTCACCACTTCCTAGTGCTTTCGCCGGGAAAAACAAGTGGAGCAACAAAACTTAGTCCCTAAATAAAAGCCTCCAGGCATAAAGGGCATGACAGCTTACATATTTATAGTTGTTTAGAGCATGCCACGACTCCATGAATCACCGCGATGAGACTAGCGGGGCGACAGGTGAAGCGCGCGCTTGTTACTTGACGCAAGTCTCATTCTCGAGGTCTTGAACGGAGCCTTAAATGCAATGCAATTTATAGTTTGTCTGGAGGAGCTATTGGATCATGAAAGACTAATAATCTTCCATTGTCCTGTAGCGGTATCTACAACGCCACCTGCGAACAACGCGTCATACTGACGTCACGCAAAATCCTGCATCTCGCAAGCAGAGTTTACCTCGCAACTAGCATAAATACAACAGCCCGACATGAATCATTGGGCAGTTGCCCGCCAGACACATCACCGGTCTGATCGTCGGAGGCTCCCTCTTCTATGGAGTATGATGAGTGAACTTCACACCCTGTTCCTTATACCTCTATAGTCCCTTAAGAGAAGACTCATTGGCGTGAGCATACTTCCCATCCTCACATATGGTGGTCAAACATGCTCTTTGACATATCAGCAGAGGTCCACGCTCGAGGTTTGCCAGAGGGCTATGGAACGGAGTATTCTGGGTATCAAACTAACAGACCGAGTTAGGAATACGACCATCCGTTCAATCAACAAGATAACTGATGTCACTTGGAAAGCTGCCACACTAAAATGGAACTGGGCTGGACACATCTGCCGCATGTCAGACGAACAATGGGCCAAACTTACGACCCAATGGGTCCCTCTTAGGGCAAACGACATCGTTGCAGGCCCAGACGGAGAGGGCGGGATGAGCTGGATTCCTTCAACAAGAACTGGTCCGTAGCAGCTTTGAACAGAGGGAAGTGGAAAGAGAGTAGGGAGGCTTTTTCTTTTTTGATGGGAAATCATCAAATGACCCCTCCCACTCTGGCCGGAGCGGAAGGGAGTGTCAGACTCTTACTGACTAAAACCCACCCGTGTTCCTTCCTTAGCCCTTTATGTTCCGAGCCCGCTGGCTCGGAACATAAACAGGGTTTACCGCTGTAAACCCTTTCGGACAATCCCGCTTTTGTCTTGAATTAGGACATCACAGACTAATAATAACAATAATTTGGCATACAGATACAAAAAAAGATCGGCTTTCTCCACCCTAAAGCTTCATTATTCAATGCTTTCATGAATTTCATGAAAGCATTGAATAATGAAGCTTTCTGCAAAGACCTTATTAAAAAAAAATCCGGAATCAGGTTGTCGTGAAATCGCTTTATCATTTTCAGATTTATCGCTTTAGCACCCTTAGCAAACGATCCCTTAAAAAATATTTACTCTTTTAATATTTTCGAAGCCGGAAAGAAATATTTATTAAAGTCATATTTTAGAACAATGTTTCTTCAAGGACATAATTTTGTCCCTTGAAAATTTTTGTCAGTTTTAATTAATTCGCATTCGCATGAGCGAGCTTCTCCTGTTGTTAGGGGACATTTTATTAATTAAGATCGAGTGATGTCTTGTTAACTTTTGGGTGTTTGTTTAAAGGGATGGCGCAAAGCAAAGTTGAAGGACAACTAAAAGAACATCAATCATATTTTATCAAAGTAGCAAGAAATTGCTGTTTCTTCTTGTTCAGTCTCTCGAACACCATGTTTCTGGAAACTACAACACACGAACATGACAGCACGCCCACAGATATAGATACACCTAGATAACGCAAGAGCAACTACTTCGCGTGCCAAAAATCGCACCAGCTTACGTACAAAAATCGTAAGCCGCTACTTTCGCGCTCAGTCCCGAGTACTGCTGTCTGGGTGAGCGTGAGCGCTGGCGCTAGGCCCCGGGGGTGGGGCGAGACGGGTTTTCCCTTCACTAAATAAATAGTGCTTGTAACGTCATAGTAGGTGTTCAGAAAATGGCACGCTTGGTTTTCATACAGATTGTGATACTTGCGTTATCTAAGTCTGTCTATATCTGTGATCACGCCTGTTTTAACCAAAGGTCAAAAGGCAGAGCTGTACTTATAGTACACCCACATTTTGCCAAATTATATTTAAGTCCCACAATCAGCTGCGCTCGAGTAAGGCGTTGTGATTGGTTCTGGTGCGCGGTGGCCTTTTCGGCAACGCCCACCGCGGTATACATTTGCGTGGTGCCATTTTTGAGCTTTTTTTTTTTTTTTTTGAGGATGGGAAATCATCAAATGACTCCTCCCGCTCTGGGTGGAGCGGAAGGGAGTGTCAGACTCTTACTGACTAAAACCCACTCGTGTTCCTTCCTTAGCCCTTTATGTTCCGGGCCAGCGGTAACCCTTTCGGACAATCCCGCTGACTCGGCAGGCTTCGGCCCTTACGGGCCCCTTCTTTAATGCTGACATCTCTTTGAGGCGCGCGTGGAACACGTACGCGCCGTCCGGCATGGGCCTGGTCCTGATCGGACGGTGAGCTACCCATTACTCTCCGCCCGCAGGCCCGCGCCTACGGTGGCCGGGAGTCGTCGCGCGGCTCCCGACGCCCGGAGCGTCTCCCGCGGCGGCTGGGACGGGTGGCTCTCTCCCTCAGCCGTCCCGCCGCCTCCTTTGCTAGCATGACTGCTTCGCAGAAGGAGGCGACTGCCCCCCACTCCCTCTCGCCCCGGACCATGGCTTGAACCAGGCCCGGACGCGAGAGGTCGCTGCCGCTGCCGATCGCCTCAACGAGGACACGGCGTTGCTCCGCCCAAGCGGGGCAGACCTCCACCGTGTGCTCCACCGTGTCCTCTGGGCGATCCTGGCAATGGTGACACCCGGGCGTTTCCTCCCGCCTGATTATGTGCAGGAACCTCCCGAAACTTCCGTGTCCGGTGAGGACCTGCGTCAGGCGGTAGGTGAGGGCGCCGTGACGCCTCTCTAACCACTCCTCAAAGAGGGGTCTTACCGCCGCTATCGTGGCGTGCCCTGTGCCATTTTTGAGCTTGAGTTACATTTCTTGACTTTTATTATTCGTAGATTGAATATAAAAAAACATCAATCAGGATCATCATTTATAAATACAGTTTTGGATTTATTGAAAACGTATCTTCCGTCTAGGCTATAGTAGATATAATTATATATCTTTATGGTATATACGAGTATAATTATATAGATTATGCCTATAGATTTCAAATTACCTAGAAGTTTCTATCTTCAGCGGAACTGTTAAAATTAGAAAAAAATTTTGAAGTTTATATCTTCAGCGGAACTGAAGAAATAATAATAAGAAAGATCTATAAGTATAAACTTATAGATCTTTCTTATTATTATTTCTTCTTTATGTACCAAACTTATTGTTGACCTTTTTGTTGGACTTGAGTTAATTTGACTTTTGTGAAAATTGAACAAAAAGTTATTCGTCCGTGAGATTGACGCCAGCTGCGAATCGGTGATACGACTTAGACTGCTTCCGAAAGATAATTCTGTATTTGAGACGAACAATAAACCTGGGGCCCCTCCTTGTGATGCACAGGACGTCACGATGAAAGTTAATAGTTAAATCGCACATGACACTAAGATTGAAGAAAAACCTGTTCAGGTGGAGATTCATAGACAGTCTTGGAGTGTAAATGAGTTGCTGTTCCACAAACGATGGGACACTTAATATCGCGTCTTGCGTATCCTGTCAGCTGCACGTTACAGGAACTGATGGCGCCAAACACAGCTGAATTCTGTGCCGATTACATTTAGATTGCCATCGACACGCTAGAAAGAAGACTACATATGATTTGCGTCAAATATTGACCAGTTATTCGACAAATATTGCGTGCATCGTCTAAGTGCTTGGCCAGGCTGCAAACTCAGCACGGGGCGGGCGCGGCGTGGTATATTCACACATAAGAACTTCATTTGAGCGTCCATAGAGGGCACGCGGGCGCGGCGCGGTGAGCGGCGGCGCGGGAGCTTGGCACGGGGAGCGCGCGGGCAACTCACGCATAGCTCGTTCATACAAGTGGCTGCAGTGAATGCGCGGGCGGCCCGCGCGGGGATCGGGGTTCTCAAACTAGTTCGAGCTTTTTTCTAGTAAAAATAAATGACATGCAGATCGCACGTGTTCCCGCACTCGAGCCGCTCCCCGCCCCACGCTGCCAGTCTAGCCAAGCACTGATAGGTACCTACTGTGTATGGAAAGAAAAACCAAACAAGCTTTAATACTTAAGAGCCCTCCTAACCTGTGTTTCTTCCCCAGGGTTGCATATGACGTGCAACAGAGTGACGTCATGACTTGCATAGCGCTGATCAGTCACGTCATGTGCTACGCAAACTCCGCCGTCAACCCGCTGATATACAACTTTATGAGTGGTATGTATTATTTTATTAAAACACTGTATTAGGTATACAGGGTCAAATGAAATTACCTAGCGAAACTCCACAGACCTGGTGGGGACAAATTTCCTAAACTCATTACTCAAGTAATTACAATACCTGAGGTCGTTGACCCCAAATAAAATTTTATATTTTTTTATTGACACTCATCACGTCTGTTGAGTTATGCTAGCTAATTGAATTTGATCTTTATACAGCGTTTATCAGAAAGGTGTGGTCAAAAACCATAAAACTGAACAATTTTCACCTCGGGACCAACATCGTACTATTTTTTCTGGATTACGTTATTGGTCCCGTAAAGAAAGTTGTTCAGTCTGTACCACACCCTTACATTTGACCACGCTTTTCTGATTCACGCTGTATATACTCGTATTTTGACCTAGGTGTGTATTTTATGTAACATTACGATATGTCAAAATAATGAAGGAAAACATCGTAAAGAAACCGTCATATCCTAGAACAAACAATTCGAAGATATGTTATATCCACCAACCCCAGCAGTGGGAAACATTAAACAGATTATGCATGTATTTATTACTCTTTATAGAACCAACAGCCTATCTGCTCATCGTCATAATCTGCATCAATAGTAGCTAAGGTATGGTTTACAAAATAAACCCATATGTAAAGTCCCCGTCACGAGAAGCTATACATTTTGTAAACACACATTCAGGGGTTTGCAACCTTTGGATCAAATAAAAGAACACAGTTTTGTACTGATCTTTATTTTAATATAAGGATATAATTATGTTATTACACACATTTAATTACTGTCGTCAGACGATTCCAAGTATTCTATATCTGCATTCTACAGCATTGACAGCGTTAGCGTGAACGTACTTCAATATGGCGGCCCAAATTTTTACGTTCCATGAGGCAGACGCGTTCCAATACACAAAACGTTAGACGATAGCGCTTTATATTTCTAAAATAGGTATAAACCGACCAAGTGAAATTGCTCGTTAGTTTCATATTACACGTATATTATTTTGATTTGATTGCATTTGGAATTATTTGTTGTTGATTGAATTGTCGCTACGTAACTTAGTAGAAGTTCTTTATTTACAAAAGTTATAGCTACTCGTGACGGGGACTTTAGAACCTTGTCATTATTATAAGATGCAAAATGGCGACATCAAAAATTAATGCGACGTCGACGTGTTCAAAGTCAAAGACAAATCATTTTATTTTTCATTAAACGTTATTACAGGGCACTTTAGAATGTCAAAATTTACAAGAAGTATAGTTGTCTCATTCAAAAGTTAGTTTCGTATGGAGAAGGATGACCAAGCAACTCCATTGCACTAATAAAAAATAATTTTACAATAATTTGATAACATTAATTACAATGCGACGGACGAGACAATGCGACAGACACCTGTCAGTTTCATATAAACGAATTCGTGTTTTGCGAATTTGATCTTTATTAACTACTAGAATTGTCGCACTGACAGGTGACATGACCGCATTCTCTCGAACGGCGGGACTAGATAATCACATTATTTGTCAATTTTAATTCGACAAGTGACAAGTTTAGTGGTGACCAATTCCAAAAGTGGTAGTTTTCGCTAAGTGATCGTGCACGGATATTCGAGCAGTACGCAGAAACGTTAGTGCGGGCGAACAATTCCCATTCACGATCAATTTGGCCGGAGCTGTGACGTGAGCCGATTCAAACTAGGAACGCAGAACTGCAGGCTGCTTTATTGCTGGTAATAAAATTACGGGCACGTGAGATTATTTTTTTTCTGGGAGTCGGGCGCAATGACATTTAAGGCACGTACCGTTGTGGCATAGCAATTTAAAACAGGCAGAAGTTTTTGACATCAGACGAGCCATTTACAAGTGTTATAGCTTGATAGCTTATTAAAGAATGATGGGCGTTTTGGCCGGTATGTCCAATAAATACCACATATACATCAAATGAAAGTTTATATCATAAGCATCATTTTTCATTATGAACAGAACTCTGTAAAATACCGAGTTAATGCTCCTACAAATAGGCGCGACGCGCGATGCGAATCACGCGCGACACAAGGGCTCCGCTCGTTGCGTGACTTGCGGTGCCTTTGAGTCGCGCGCGATTTTATCGCATGTCGCGCCTGTTTGAAGGAGCCTTCAAAGAGATATCAGACCTGCAAGTGCCATGTAAACGTATTAATTTATGACACTAATGTTCACTGCAGTTCTCATTAATGTTAGTGATTGACTTAAAACATTGAGGGGGCTTACGGCTAAGTAATAACAGCCGCACGAGTGGATCGATCAGGTTAAGCTGCGCTTGCCGCGGTTGGTCCCTGGATGGGTGACCATTTTTACATACCAAGACCCCTCCGTGCCTCGGAAAGCATGTTAACCCATTGGTCCCAGCTGTCATTATGGACCTCATTAGAACTCTATTGGTTATCCGGCCAGCCTCGATACAAAAATGCCCATCATTCTATTAATCTATAGAGCTGTATGTCATGCTCACAAATAAATGATAATAAACTGATAATATGATTGGATGTAGTTATTTCGCTCCACCATATCCAGCAGATTTAACGCCAGAATTACTGAGGGGCAGTTCCCTTATTTTAAGAAAAGTTCGCATTTTAATCTGGCAAAAGTACCTCTGATTTCAAGCATTTTTGACAAGTTTTTGACATTGATTGTGAGATGAGATTGCGACTAAAAAAAAAATAAAAAAAAGGCTCCTACAAACAGGCGCGACACGAAACGCGACACAAAGGCACCGCAAGTTGCGCAACGAGCTGTGCCTTTGTGTCGCGCGCGATTCGCGTTGCGCATCGCGCCTGTTTGTAGGAGTTTTAAATTTGGAACTATTTTGATAACGGAAATTTACCTTCTGCACCCTAATTGCGTGACAGACTATCAATGACAATCCGAATCATTTTGAAAGATATTGCAAATCCATTGCTCCATATGTTCGAAATGTATGTCTGCTCAACAACGTAAATAACGCAATGAATTTTGTTGAACTGTCAAAATGAAAGCAATTTCTACTGTTAGTGTCTTACGCAATTACCCCGCTGATATGAGACTCTAATAGGGTTTTCTAAAAACCGTAGATTACTGAAAAGAAAACTTTGCAGCTCTAGTGAAAAAAACAGTCACAACAACCTGTATAAAAAAAAAATAAAAAAACCAACATTAAAAATAAAATATTCCTGCAAATAAATTGAGTCAGTATAATAAATCTGACAGAACATCAAGTCGGGATTACCGTTATCTACGTGATTTACCTACATAAATAAACGATTATATTTTGTAAGCCTGTCAATTATACTTGAATTGGACGTGAAGGTTTACCTTGGATTGTATGTTAAACTCAGAAATGCAAATGGTAGTCATACAAATAAGTTTTTCTGGTAGTAAAACTCCTTGTTAAAGAGTTCATAATGAGGATGTAGGTACTGGCATATAATAAAAACTAAACATCTATTCCAAATAACATTGTATTCCAATTTCAAAAATTTGGGCGTAGTCGAAGTAATAGATAATTATGTCGAAGGCAGACTGTGACTTTGTTTCTGTTGTTTTGTTTAGCAGCGCCTCGGGAAATAGAAGTAGGTACTCGGAAAATAGAAGTACTTAGTTATACCAATTCGCCTAAGCATTTTAAATATGGCAATCGAATTATCAATTGCGTTTCAAGGACTTTATACATTTTACCTTAGGCATTCTACATAAAGACGCCGTATGTAAAATTACAAATTCTACAATCTACTTTTGACAAACGAACGGCGCCATGTATAATGACGAATCATACAGTCTGCCTTTTTTTTCTGGATGGGAAATCATCAAATGACCCCTCCCGGTCTGGGTGGAGCGGAAGGGAGTCTCAGACTCTTTCTGACTAAAACCCACCCGTGTTCCTTCCTTAGCCCTTTATGTTCGGGCCAGCGGTAACCCTTTCGGACAATCCCGCTGACCCGGCAGACTTCGGCCCTAACGGGCGCCTTCAATTGATGCTGACATCTTTTTGAGGCGCGCGCACCCCAGGATGCACTGGCCCGAACACTGATCTTCCCCCCGGACGTATCCAGAAAGGAACTCCAGTCTCCGGGCACACGTGGAGGTTTTCTGCCCAAGCACCCCATAATATAGTCTGCCTGCGAACCTAAACAAAATACTTTTTCCCTTTTTCACTGAGTGCCGGGAAATTCAATTACGCGTAGGGTAAGATAGAATAGATTCTCACGTGGTTAAAATCGGAACTCTTGTTTTTACCCGACTGCGCCAGAAGGAGGGTTGAGAAAAAGGGAACTAAATTGTCTGCGAAATCTTTCACATTTGTAAACTAAATAGCTGGAAATAAAAAAAATAATTAAAAAAAATAAAAATCTCAACTGCGGTAAAATAATAAAATTTAATAGCCGCAATATCGAATTAGTTCTAAGATCTGTAAAAATAGTAGTAAGAGGTAAAAATAAAAAATAATATAATTAAGCAGACTCGGAGTGGGCAGACTACTATCCGGTCCAGATAACTGTTCAAATTTACACCAAGTTAGTTTCCCTTTGACTAACAAGAGATAATTACTTAATTATAGTTTCCCAAGAGTTGGACGTGTCCTTTAGGACATCCAGTTTGAAGAACATTCAAGTGGTTCAACCAAAACTGTGCTTATTCTGGAGTTCGAGATGTCAAAATCAGTCTCCTTTGACATAGATAGCTATAAGTTTGGAGTCAAACCTTCTATTATTTAGGTACCTATAGTCAGAAAATTAAATGTTAAGCAAATATATACCCTGCATCTGTCGTGTAATAGTCATTTCATACTGCTGTGCTATGTGAGGTATATCACTTCGAGACCGAATTGGGAATTTAAAAAATATATACAGTATGTTAACTAACAGAGGGCGTTCCCGTTAACCCGCAATAGTATAGCATCCATACATGCTAAAAAAAATATTACCATTCGAAAATAAAATGTTTTTATTTTTTTTTATATTAAAATATTCACTAAAAATCGTAAATTGATACGTTAAAGAAACACTCTGTACACGCGTACTTGAAGGACAGCAATGTCGGAATTTATTTAATTAAATAAATTAGAATTAATTAAATAAATAGAGTATCAATTTACGATTTTTAGTGAATATTTTAATATAAAAAAAAAATATAAAAACATTTTATTTTCGAATGGTAATATTTTTTTTAGCATGTATGGATGCTATACTATTGCGGGTTAACGGGAACGCCCTCTGTTAGTTAACATACTGTATATTGTTTCCTATGATTTTTGTAACGTTTAATAAAAAACCTAATTAAAGCAATCAATTATCTTAAAATCGCCCTGGTCCGCACGAGCGATATTTTACCGCCGCGATTATTTTTCCGCACACTGGATTGTCAACACACTACATAGCGCCTAGAATTGAAAATCCAAGAGCGTGTTTTTTCGACGAGCTGGGATGCGCTCTGTTAGATTCTTAACGCTAGGCTCAACACCGAGGATTAAAATTCCAGTGCGCGATAAAATCCCGCCGCGATATTTTTACGCTCGTGAGATCGATGTGTAAAACCGGAATGAGAAAGTTTATAGTGGATAAGACAGAGACTAAAACACAAGAAGAACTAGCAGGGATCGAGGGAAGGGGGTTCAGGCGATCAGACCGGAATAACTCGTATAACAAGGATTAAAAGAAGAACAGTAATTAATAAAAATAAGTTTTGGTTGGAACATGTAACAGTTGTTACACATGTATGTTCGTGATGTGAACCTTGTATACTTACTTTAGACACTATACTTGCTTGTGATTACATGTGGCACTGAAACGTGGTCTCTCACAGTGGGCCTTATAAGAAGGATGACAGTCACCCAAAGGGCAATGGAGAGGGCTATGCTTGGAGTTTCCCTGCGTGATCGAATCAGAAATGAGGAGATCCGCAGGAGAACCAAGGTAACCGATATAGCCTGAAGAATTGCCAAACTTAAGTGGCAGTGGGCAGGGCACATTGTTCGCAGAACAGATAGCCGATGTAGCCGAAACGTTCTGGAGTGGCGACCGCGTACCGGAAGACGTAGTGTTAGAAGGCCTCCCACAAGATGATCCGACGACCTTGTAAAGGCCGCAGGAACCCGTTGGATGCGAGAAGCACAGAACCGGTCGAAGTGGAGGTGCTTGGTGGAGGCCATGTCCAGCAGTGGACGTTTCGACTAAAATGATGATGATGATGACTTGCTTGTGGCTAAGTAATAACAGCCGCGCGGGTCGATCGATCAGGTTAAGCTACGCTTTCTGCGGTTGGTCTGTGGATGGGTGACCATCTTTACATATCAAAACCCTTCCGTGCCTCGGAAAGCACGTTATGTCGTTGGTCCCTACTGTCAATCGTGGATCTTTGACAGTCGTTACGGGTCATCAAAAGCCCTAAAGTCTGACACCTAGTCTTCCAAAGAGGATTACCCAATAACTGGATTGTGAAGGTCAGATAGACAGTCGCTTCATGTGAAATACTGGTATTCAGCTTTTGGTATTTAACCTTCGCCGAAACATAGCCCATCACTCTGTGGTTTTCGAGTAAATTCAAAATAAAATAGTATCTAACAATTTATTTTATATTGGACCTAGGTATTACATTTTATTTATAAAGCTATTTATTTTAATATCATCGATAAGAAAGAGTTCGGGTCAGTAATTTTTACGAGGGAACATTTGTATGTGGTTTAATACAAAATGGCTTCATTTTATTTGAGTTTGAAGGTTTTAGGTAATATTTAACTAAATGGTAAAAGGCTCTTTATTTGAGTGAATGTTGAGGCAGTATCATCATCATCATCATCTGCCTATTTACATGGAGTGACTGCCTATCTGACCTCCACAACCCAGTTACTGGGTAATACGAAACCCCTTGGTAAGACTGGTTGTCAGACTTTCGGACTTCTGATTACCCGTAACGACTGTCAAAGATCCACGAATGACAGCCGGGACCAACGGCTTAACGTGCTTTCCGAGGCACGGAGGGAGGGGTCACGGTGTGTAAAGATGGTCACCCATCCACCGACCAACCGCGGCAAGCGTAGCTTAACCTGATGGATTGACCTTTGCGGCTGTTATTATTTAAGCACGGGCCCTTCCAGGCACTATATTGAGGCAGTAGTATAGTACAATGCGTGCCACGAAAGATGAGACTTGACACACCACGTGGTTTGACATGCGCAGTACACGATTTTATGTCTCTTTAGCGGTATGAGGTCTGAGTGCGGGACGGGACCGGACGTCATAGGGGCGGCGGAAAGAGCGGGGGAGGCGGGGTCAAGTCTCATCTTTCGTGGCTCGCATTGTACGATATAGATTTCACATAGGTACCAACACAAACACATGCCTACGTATAGCTGTCTATACAGCCTAAGGCTGCGTTTCCACCAAAAATGTGCGACGATGCGTAGCTAGAGATGTGTGTGAAACAAACCAATAACATCGCTTCATTTTCATAGCATGAACTAAGTTAGCGTTGTTATTGGTTAGTTTTACACACATTCCTCGCTACGCATCCTAGCTCATCTATGGTGGAAACGCAGCCTGACCGTCTTCCTCCATCTTAATATCTTCATGCAACGACTGTTCCTTGCTATAACTCAGTCTGTTGGCTAGTCGCATCGGACTGAAATATGGAGATGAATGATAATTCACTGAAGCATGTCGGGCAAGTTTATCCTGTTTCAATACTATGCAGATTTACTGCCAATATCCTGGAGCTCAGATGAATTTACTGGAGTGCGAAATTCATAGAAATTGAGTTGGCAATGGAATTCTATTAAGACAAAAAGATTGTCAATATTGCCTTTTTAGTAAGTTAAGTATTACTTATAGTCCAGTCAAATAAGACTTTGAAGGTTACATTAATTCCCATAGAGCTAAAAATTGGTATGAATGTTCAGAATACTATTATAAATAAATTGTGAAAAGTCCCCATCAATCCCCCTTGTGCAAATTTTTTTATTGATGGTGAAAGTTTGCAAAAATAGGTTTTTCGCGTTTTTCAGCTAAACGGTGAGTTTTACAGCAAAAATAGTTCAGACAAAAATTGTAGATCATCCGATTCTCTACAAAAAATGTACCCACACTTTTTTTCATAATTATTGCCATTTCCGTGATATAGCGGTTGAAAGAATTGAAAAAAATATTTTATTCGTAATATGCACGTTACTCGTGCTCTAGTACGAGGAGGACTTATTTTTGATGAACCAGCTTCTTCTTTTTGGCGTCACCTTTTCACGGTATCAGTGCTACTTTTTCGAGTATATTTTTTTCGACACTGCACATGAATTTTTACAGATTTCTGGTCTTTCAGGTACTCCGAAAACTCATCACCTCTTTCATACTTGCATCAATTAATGCTTTCATGCCGCGATCAATAGTAACAACTCCACTTTCAGTCAAAGGTTGACTACAAATAAAGCAGAATTGCGACATTTTTTTTTTAAACAGTAAAATGCACAAACTTTGTTACAAAATATAAGTGATAGCCACGAGTTGTCACTACGAAGGAATGCTTACGACTAACAGTATTTTGTTGAGTATGAGACCTTTGAAACGGAGCAGGTATACGAGCATCGCCACGCTGACAATATTCAATGGAAGACAGATGTTACTCAAGGCCATGCGACTGCCCAGCCGCCGCGGGAGACGCTCCGGGCGTCGGGAGCCGCGCGACGGCTCCCGGCCACCGTAGGCGCGGGCCTGCGGGCGGAGAGTAATGGGTAACTCACCGTCCGATCAGGACCAGGCCCGTGCCGGACGGCGTGCGTGTTCCACGCGCGCCTCAAAGAGATGTCAGCATCAAGGGAAGGGGCCTGTCAGGGCCGAAGCCTGCCGGGTCAGCGGGATTGTCCGAAAGGGATTACCGCTGGCCCGGAACATAAAGGGCTAAGGAAGGAACACGGGTGGGTTTTAGTCAGTAAGAGTCTGACACTCCCTTCCGCTCCACCCAGAGCGGGAGGGGTCATTTGATGATTTCCCATCCTTAAAAAAAAAGGCCATGCGACTAAATGAAAATAGGGGTGGAGTATTTGACGGTCATTTATATTCTAAGAATTTTATAATTTGTATGTATAAGACATAGGGACTCATATTCATTCATTTTTTCTTTCTTATATGTTTACTCGTATAACGGTTCAAAAATGTATACAAAAGTACATTAACGTGTATTATTACGAATAAAATATTTTTTTCAATTCTTTCAACCGCTATATCACGGAAATGGCAATACTTATGAAAAAAGTGTGGATACATTTTTTGTAGAGAATCGGATGATCTACAATTTTTGTCTTAACTATTTTTGCTGTAAAACTCACTGTTTAGCTGAAAAACGCGAAAAACCTATTTTTCTAAACTTTCACCATCAATAAAATTTTTTGCACAAGGGGGATTGATGGGGACTTTTCACAATTCATTTATAATAGTATTCTGAACATTCATACCAATTTTTAGCTCTATGGGAATTATTGTAACCTTACTTCTATTTTAAGGACTAATTTGACTGGACTATTAGCTTATAATTGGCTTAAAAATGCAATAGCCATTTTATGACTTACTTGCTGTTGGCCGCGACTTCATTCGCATGAAGGTCGGAATTTATCCCACGGGTGTGTACACACGCCAGCACATGAAGCTTCTGCAATCAGTCAAATTTATTTAATAGATTTTCAACTTTATCGCTAAAGCAAAAGGTTCAAAGTTGATTGGAAAAATTTGACAGTGATACCGATAGCATAGACGCCAACACATCAAGCTACCCGAAGGTAGCTTGATGTGTTGGCGTCTATGTTATCGCTATATAAAGTATCCTATACCCAAACTCAGGTCATCTCATTTGCGTGCCTTTCTTCGAAATTTATTCAGTCGTTAAGGTGTGAAAAGGTATCAGACAAACAAAGTTACTTTCGCATTTATAATATTCAATGATCCATGAACAGTAGGGTGTCCCGTTCATGTATGGGGGAAAAAAAATTGAGCTACGGCTACGCAAGAGGTATCAAAAGTTGCGTTTTGACACATATATTACGATTATTATAAAATTTAATTAGACATCCGGCATCTTGAGGCCTCTACCAGTCCTTGAAGTTTTTCAAATTTGCTATTTTTAGGGGTTCCTAATATAAACTATAAATCATACAAAAATAACATTTAAATGGTTTTTATTAAATTTAAGGGTACAACAATGAGTTAAAGCAAGGTTTAAAATAGTTGAAAGACAAAATAATCAATGGCAACTTTAAAAACGGAACTGGTTTTTGTGACCAAAATTAGGCATTTCTGAGCGAGATTTTAATCTGTTCCTAATAAAACCATCCCGAGCTGTAGCGTCCGTGACGCTTTGAGAAGCCTCCGTCACGAGTTTTACACATCTTTCCACTGACTGTGTCAGTCTGCGTTTTTCTTTTTTTCATTGCGTTACGTAGGTATAATCAAAGAGATTGGCATTGGATTTGGATTGGATTGATTGGTATTTTACACAGACAAAAAAAAAACAGCATGTGTGCAATTCACCGTGAAGGTTTCACACCTTCAAAAACACTGTATAATGCTTCCTATCTCATTTTCTCCCATGTTAAATCTTATGAATTTACATGTCTCTAAAAAAACAACAAAACAACATGTAAAAACTGTCGCTTTTTCGTGTCTTAAACTTTCAAATCACAACGATGCTAAAGAACATCCTAAAAATAAGCCGAGGCAGCTAAGTGATGACCAGCCCCAACTGACGGCGCCCGTTCACGAACATTACGCATAAATCAGCACCATTTAGCTCAACCTTTTTGAAGGGAGCTAAATGATCTAACACACACACGCCACCGTCAGCGAGACATTTGAGTGAGCATGACATACTATCAGCTGCCAGGGCACATTCGAGTCAATGAAAGACATATTATTACCCGGTAAATGGTAGCTATAGGGTACATATAGGGATCTTGATTCAGATCCTGATTCTGATCCTGATACTGATCCTGATTCAGATCCTGATTCTGATCCAGATTCAGATCCTGATTCAGATCCTGATTCAGATCCTGATTCAGATCCTGATTCAGATCCTGATTCCAAACCTGATTCAGATCCTGATTCAGATCCAGATTCAGATCCAGATTCAGTCCAGATTCAGATCCAGATTCAGATCCCAATTCAAATCCAGATTCAGATCCAGATTCAGATCCAGATTGAGATCCAGATTCTGATCCTGATTCTGATCCTGATTCCGATCCTGATTCAGATCCTGATTCGGAATCCTGATTCTGATCCTGATTCAGATTCTGATTCTGAACCTGATTCTGATTCAGATTCAGATCCAGATCCACATTCAGATCCTGATTCTGATCCAGATTCTGATCCTGTTTCTGATCCTGATTCAGATTCAGATTCAGATTCAGATCCTGATTCAGATCCTGATTCTTATCCTGATTCTGATCCTGATTCAGATCCTGATTCAGATCCTGATTCAGATCCTGTTTCTGATCCTGATTCAGATCCTGATTCAGATCCTGATTCAGATCCTGATACAGATCTTGATTCAGATCCAGATTCAGATTAAGATCCTGATTCAGATCCTGATTCAGATCCTGATTCAGATCCTGATTCAGATCCAGATTCTGATCCTGTTTCTGATCCTGATTCAGATTGTTGTGATTGTAATAGGTATGATAATAGATATGAAGAATCACGTTCGTGGAAATAGGGAAATAAGAAAGGAAAAGAAAAACTCAGAAAACATTGTACGATGGTTGCTATTCAAACGTCAAGTTACAAGCATATTAAATTTCGAATATCTTTTTATCGACATTACAAATGACATAAAACCTAACAAAAAGTATCTTCCAAATAGATTTTACAACATCCGCCCTTAATGGAAATAAAAAGATAAAGTAGTAATGCTAAACACAATAGAAAATAATAAAACATTACTACCAGACTAAACACAAATACAAAATATAAACCGACGAAAAAATAAATAAATAGAAGATTATTCTACTTGTTTATCACTAAACCCATATTAACAACGCACCTAAGATGAGCTATGCGCCTTAAGGGCTTGGTTAAAACATCGGCTGTCATTTTATCCGTAGGTATAAACTTTATATTTATAACACCCTCAGTAACCTTTTCACGAATAAAATGATATCTCGTATCAATGTGTTTGGTTCTATTGTGGTGGATTGGATTTAGCACAAGTTTCTGTGCACTTTGACTGTCGTTGTATAGCAACACCCTATCAGAAAAACCAGTAATGTCACACACTAACCGTCTGAGAAAAATAGCCTCCTTTGCAGAACTGGTTAAGGACATATACTCAGCTTCTGTAGACGATAAGGCTACCGTCGGCTGCTTCTTACACTCCCAGCTAATAGGTCCGCCCGCTAGCGTGAAGTAGAAACCAGTGTACGACCGACGGTCATGTACACAGTTCGCCCAGTCAGCATCCGTGAATCCACACAAACGTCTACCGACTTTCCTGTAAGTAATACAGTAATCCATAGTACCCTTCAAATACTGTAACACTCTTTTAGCGGCCAACCAATGCCTCTTATCGTAACAGTTATTAAACTGACTTAAATAGCTTGTGGCATAAGCTATATCGGGTCTCGTATTCACAGCTAGGTACATGAGACATCCTATCAAGTTTTGGTAAGGATATTCACCAAGAGATGATGGATTACCTTTCTCCAACTTGTTATTCTCCAAAGGTGTAGACATCTCCTTACAATCTCTCATATTAAACCGCTCCAACACTGCCTGAATAAAGGTCTTCTGACTGACCATGATTTTATCGTCAACACGGTTAATATTTATGCCTAAACAATATGATAATGCACCTAAATCTTTTAGCGAGAAAAATTTTTCTAAGTCATTTTTGACAGCGTCAAACAAACATTTTTCTTTGTAAAAGACAATTAGATCGTCAACATAGACTGCAAGTATTATGATTTCATTACCAAACTTTTTCAAGTAAACACATGATTCCGCAGATGTTCGTGCAAAGCCAATTTTCGATAGAACTTGATGCAATTTGATATTCCAGGCTCGAGCTGCCTGCTTCAAACCATAAATTGATTTTCTGAGCAAACAGACTTTACCTTCTGCCCCGCGCTCAGCAAATCCCTCAGGCTGTTGCATGTACACCTCCTCCTCTAAGTCCCCATTGAGGAATGCGGTATCCACATCCATGTGTTGGATCTTTAAATCCATTTCTGCCGCCAACGCTATAAGCGTACGTAGAGATGAATTTCGAACTACAGGGGCAAAAGTCTCGTTATAGTCAGTCCCCCAAACTTGACTAAAACCTTTCGCAACTAGTCGCGCCTTATGCTTAACTATTGCACCGTTCGCGTCCCTCTTTACCTTGAATACCCATTTACATGGTATAACCTTTTTATTTGGTTTATCCACTAATGTCCAAGTCTGCTTTTTCAATAAGGCATTGTACTCATCCTTCATTGCGGAAATCCAGTTATCTTTATCATCGCTATTAATAGCTTCACGATAACTTTTCGGATCATCACACAACAAATCAACACCGTGAGTGCCATATGAATAATAATCTGGAGGTTTACGTACTCTATTAGGATATCTTCTCTCAGGACATACATCGTTGGGTTCATCTGAAGGAACCAAGGACAGATCACGTTGTTCACCTGAATGTAGAGACTCTGTGTCGCCAACCCCACCAGCTTCATCAGTCGCGTCCACAAAATCGTCAATTTGCTCTACCTCCATGTCCACACTTTCTGAAGTAAGTGAAGAAATAGAAGCAGATGAGATAGAAATCTCCTGTGGCGATGTGGTATCTGAAGAAGTTTGTGAAAAAAGATTAATGACATTAGGGCTCACAACAACTTCAGGCTGAACAGATTTATCCTTCAATCCTGAAAAATTATTTTCAAAGAACGTAATATCCCGTGACTTAATCAACCTCCGAGGGTTTTCCGCGCTACGGAAATAATAACTCCTTGGATCGTCTGAATATCCAACAAAGATATGTTCAGAAGTTTTCATGTCAAGCTTAGTTCTCTGACATGAAGGCACGTGAACTAAAGCTCGGCAACCAAACACCTTTAAATGAGACAGGTCGGGTTTACTACCACACCACATTTCATATGGCGTCTTACCATCAAGTGCACGATGAGGTGACCTATTCTTTAAATAAACACTAGTCTCAACAGCATCCTGCCAAAAAGCTTTCGACAGAGAGCTATGTGCTAGCAAGGAACGGGCCTTCTCCACAATACTACGATTGCAACGTTCACTTACCCCATTTTGTTGAGGGCTGTATGGTACAGAGGTTTCATGTCGAATCCCTTGAGCCTGCAAATAATCTGTCAGCTCCTTGTTGACATACTCAGTACCATTGTCTGACCGAAGGGTTTGAATCTTACTGCCAGTCTGTCTCTCAACAAGTGCTTGGAAAGCACAAAAATACTTCTGAACTTCTGTCTTAGATGACATACAATAAAGGGATATAAAACGTGTATAATCATCTACAAAAATAATAAAGTATTTATTACCTTTAAAAGATTCAGTGGTCAGGGGACCACAAACGTCCGTATGGACCAATTCTAATGGTGACGAAGCCTTCTTATACTTTATCCCTTTGAAAGGCTTCCGGGCCTGCTTACCTTCTACACAAGGTACGCATGGTTCTTTGTCAACCTCAGTATACTCAACACCAACAGCTAGACCTTTTTTGAGTAGATCCATACCAATACGGCAGAGATGTCCTAGACGCTTATGCCAAAGCTGAAACTGGGACAAATTAGTGTGAACATTATAAGCTGAAACACCTTGCGGTTTTACTGTACAATCTAAAGTGTACAATCCACCACAAATAGAACCATGTAAAACAGGATCATTTATAAAAGAAACATCATTAGAATAATAAAAATTACAGCCATTCGTATCAAAAACAATCGAGAAACCTTTCTCTACTGCCTTTTTGACTGAGAGTAAATTACAATCTAGGCCAGGAACATGTACAACATTTTTAATCTTCTTGAAATCGGTTTTTGTGTCAATAGCAACATCTCCTAAACCCACAGCCGGCAAACTTTTACCATTTGCTACAGTTATCTTCCCATCACAGGGTCGGTAACTATTAAACCATTCAGCATGTGGAGTCATGTGAGTAGACGCACCAGAGTCGATAATCCACTTCTCAGACATCTGAATACTTGGTGCAGACAAAGCCAATTCCTTGACACCATCCAAAACCAATTCCGTGACACATGCATCCATATTCCCTGAACTAGAAACATTCATTCCCTTATCTTTAGAACAATTTTCTATAGAGCAACTCGCCTTTGCCTTTTTCTCCTTCTTTTTGAGAGGACAATTAGGACTCTTGTGCCCTGGCTTCTTACAACGATAGCAAATAACCTGCCTGTTAGCATTCAACGCAGCCACATCATCTTTAGTCTCCTTCGTCATTTCACTCAACAACTTAGTCCTCACCAAATCTGTTGTGACTTCAACGCTCCCATTCTCAAGCGCCATTATCATAGGCTCGTAGCGAGACGTTAGACCTCCCAATATAATAGCTGCTAAAGAACTATCTTCTATAGTTTTGCCAATATCGGCCAGGTCTAGTGCTGTTGTAGTTATTGCATTTATGTAAGCTTCTAAATTAGAAAAGTCAGATAAGGTGTACCTGTACAACTTACGTTCCAACGACAGTTTACGACCCAAACTTCGATCCTCGTAGGATTTCATAAGAGCATCCCACGCTTGCTTTGCGGTCTTAGCTGGTCGAACAACCGAAATAGCAGCGCCATCCACAGTAAGGCATATTTTAGAAAGAGCCTTTTCATCCTTCCGTACATCGTCGGCCGTCTTATTGCCTTCGACAACTACTCCGCTTATGGTTTCCCACAATCCTTCATGGATTAATAGCATTCTCATTTTAAATTTCCACACAGTGTATCCTTCTCTATTACAAAGTATCGGAATACCATTTAGTGACATACCAGAAACTGCAGACGACATATTTTCACCACCAATCTCCTTTTAAATTCGATCGTAGATAAAATATACAGAGCCTCGTGCTGATAACGTGTTGTGATTGTAATAGGTATGATAATAGATATGAAGAATCACGTTCGTGGAAATAGGGAAATAAGAAAGGAAAAGAAAAACTCAGAAAACATTGTACGATGGTTGCTATTCAAACGTCAAGTTACAAGCATATTAAATTTCGAATATCTTTTTATCGACATTACAAATGACATAAAACCTAACAAAAAGTATCTTCCAAATAGATTTTACAACACAGATCCTGATTCAGATCCTGATTCAGATCCTGATTCAGATCCTGATTCAGATCCTGATTCAGATCCTGATACAGATCTTGATTCAGATCCAGATTCAGATCCAAATTCAGATCCAGATTCAGATCCAGAATGAGATCCAGATTCAGATCCAGATTGAGATCCAGATTCAGATCCAGATTGAGATCCAGATTCTGATCCAGATTCTGATCCTGATTCTGATCCTGATCCTGATTCTGATCCTGATTCTGATCCTGATTCCGATCCTGATTCAGATCCTGATTCGGATTCTGATCCTGATCCTGATTCAGATTCTGAACCTGATTCTGATTCAGATTCAGATCCAGATCCACATTCAGATCCTGATTGCGATCCTGATTCTGATCCTGATTCAGATCCTGATTCAGATCCTGATTCAGATCTTGATTCAGATCCTGATTCAGATCCAGATTCAGATCCAGATTCAGATCCTGATTCAGATCTTTATTCAGATCCAGCTTCAGATCCAGATTCTGATCCTGTTTCTGATCCTGATTCAGATCCTGATTCAGATCCAAATTCAGATCCTGATTCAGATCCTGATTCAGATCCTGATTCTGATCCTGATTCTGATTCTGATTCAGATCCTGATTCAGATCCTGATTCAGATCCAGGATCCTGATTCTGATCCTGATTCTGATCCTGATACAGATCCAGATTCTGATCCTGATTCTGATCCAGATTCTGATCCTGTTTCTGATCCTGATTCAGATTCAGATTCAGATCCTGATTCAGATCCTGATTCAGATCCTTGAATCCAAAAAAAAATTAAAAAAATGCCGGTAGAACCCTCAAGATATTTTTTTTATGTTTTTTTTATTATTTTTACGGTAATCTAAAACTAATAATGCAACTTTTGAGGGGGCTTGAGTAGCGAAAAGCGAAAAAAAAATTTTTCGGGACACCCTAATGAACAGTACATGATTTTAATAAAAATAATAATAAAACCTTTATTTTCAGGCTACTTTGGCCCATAGATAAATACCTTACAGACTAACATATATTAAAAAAAACAAGCTTAAAAAAATTAAGCATCTTGATGACCCTGCCACCTGCCACCCTGTATGTATATGAATACGAGCCATTGCCGTGTCATCTAACTCTTACCACCTAAAGCACGTAGTACACATACCTGAAGCTTGGTCAAAAATAAACAAGTAGCTTGCATGTCTTTGTAACATTCACCGATCAGAAGTTGTTATAGCACAATGGCATGCAATTTACTTGCATACTTTTATGCAAGTGGCATGGTGTATTTGCGGCTTAACGTGAAAGCAAATCTGAGAATAAGAGGTACAGACGCCAGCACATCAAGTTACTACAATCTGTCAGATTTCTTAAATAGATTTTCAACTTTATCACTAAAGCATAAGGTTCAAAGTTGATTGCGAAAATTTGACAGTTTCGGGTAGCTTGATGTGCTGGCGTCCGTACATGATGAGGCATTTCAGCTCTCTTCCTGAGTCCAAATTGGCATTTGGTGGCCAAATGCCAATCAGGTAAGCTGTCTGACTGCTTTGCCACCCATTAACTTTGTGGCAACATCTACACCGCTACATGCGAACTACGTATTATACTGACGTCACGCCAAAATCCTGCATCGCGCAAGCAGAATTTACCGCGCAACTTTTCTTTTTTTATTTTTTATCCTCCTTTTTCTATAGAGAATGAGTACATTTTATACCATGTTCCTCATACCTCTATAACATAAAAAGGCAAATAAAAATATATAATATTCTTTGAAAATACTAATCTCTGAATACGATTTTATCTTCAAAATAGTGATTCTAAATAGCTATATAGAGAAAACCTGTATTATAAGTCGCTAGAATATATGATTGGTAGTTGTTAATTAGTAGCTTGAAGAGCTGCTGGCACCAAAAACATGTTTATATGTAATTAATCATTATTTTGCATTCAGAAATAAGAACATAGACATATTTCAATCGATTGAACTGCACAAAGTTATCAAAGTAAATAAAACCGCTGCAACCAATTTCGATTTGAACTTGAACGTTTAAAACCGACTCCGAAATTTATGTACCATTTATTTGAGTACTAGAATAGTATGAAGTCTTTTACTGGTATTGGTTGTTGCAAAAGCAATGGAAATACTGAACTCTCTTTTGTTTTTATTATTTTTATTTTATGAAGAGCCAGATGCGACCTGAGCAAAAAGTTTTCGATGTTGGCAAGACACTGTAAATGTGTAATGAGTCCGCACTGTACTGCCAACAGTGCCAACATCGAAAACTTTTTGGTCCGCTCGTATCGTTCGATTTATTTGATTTGATGAAAGGAGAATGCCGTGGGACTATGGTCCCACGGCATTCTGTCGCGGAGCGTGTCCAAACCAAATGTAGTTCATAAAATACTCATATTTTTTAACCCTAGAAGCCTAATCTATTTCAGAAGTACACAAAGCCTTAACATACGTCTCAGAGGCGTACACATATAATTCAATTTTTTTATGTAAAAATAGTCTTATTTTGTTTTTTTAGGTAGGTAGTGGAAATTTAAATTTGGTATATAAGCTAAAAATAAAACAACACTGTTATGAATAATTACTACAATCACAGTTATTTATTACAAAAATAAAACTAGGTGAATAAATTGGAACAAAAAAATCAACTTCATCAAAATCAACAGAAACATATTATTTTTTCATAGAAAATTTTCTTTTTTTAACGCTAATTAGTTATTCTTAGAGCAAATATTAAAACTAATCACACTTCAAAAGACTAGGTAAACTTTAAGAGTAGTCTACACAAATATCAACCTTGTGCTCGCCACACACAGATGTTTTACATTTATAACAAACCAATTTGGACATTCTCCTTTTTTTACAGGAACAAAAAGCGCAGAATTTACGTTTTTTATAGGCTCAGGTTCTTCTTCTTGATTTTCTTTATTAAAATCTGTAGGTTTTACGAGAATTTGGTTTATACTTTCTCGCAAAGATCTTTTCAACGTCGGAGCTTCTAGTCTCTTCTCCATCCAAGGCGTGACTCGTTTAGGATTGCTAAAATATCGTCTCCGTCTAATCTCGAAGATTAGACGTGACATATTTTATATTATCTGAAACAACGCCGAAAATAGACATACAATATACGAAAAACGAACAAAAGTAAAATCACATAAACGTAGTTAAAAGTTACGCAAAGCCTAAACATACTTCTCGCAGGCGTGCAATACTTCGATAAATCAAAAATGGTGGGACTTACCTTAACGATATGGGCACCATACGCTAGCTCCTGGTGGTCACTGAGTTGGCAAAAGAGCACGACGCGCTAGCTTCAACCGTTAGAAAGTGACAAACGATATTCGGTTTCGTGTACGCCTCGCAGACGTAGATTAGGCTTCTAGGGTTAAAATTAGATTTATGTTTTTGTTTTTGTGAAAAAGATTCCCGGATTTCGGACACAAAAATAAAAGTATTTTTATTTACTTTTGTACATATTTTCTCTTATGTCACTGCCATTCAAAGTAATATATAAGTCAATATTGCCATTGCACTTCATTTCCGAATGTTGCTACTACGTAAAATATATAGGTACCTGCCAACAAACATTTAAATGACGAAGATAATTTGTAAGTAGTACGTACCTACCGACACCCATTTACTATACGTATAATATAAGGCATATTTTTATGTGTGTCAAAAAACACATTTTAGCATCTAAAGAAAAGAGGACCGATAAAAAAAAGAAATCGTTTTTATTGTGACGCATTGCATTTTTGTTCTGTTGCGCCGTCACGGATGTCGTTACTTTCAATATTGGTTTCATCTGAACTATTTAAATATGATTAAAATCCATATTAACGAAAACGTTCATGTGCTTTTCCATAACATAGTTTTTGCGTGATAAAAGTGATAATCTTTAGCGATGCGTCCATCATTCATCGTCATGGTTCAATTGTCATTTTCTCAAACGTAACCTCAAAATATTAGGAAGGTAAATGGCAAATAAATATGAATTGCGGGAATCCATGTATAAAATTGTTAGCAATATAGGAAGGGCATTAAATTCTCTTCCAAATACACTAGGTTTGGTTGTGACAGCAGACTTTTCCGTTTGGTACAGGGCGCCCTATATTTGACGGCATTCTCCTTTGCATAATGAGAGAACGGGCAATGAGCATTTTGATGTCATCGCATCATAGAATTGAATAAATAGACATTTATTTTGCAAATATGGGTATTAATTAGGATACATTAAAGCTCAACGTTTTTTTTTTCTTTGTTTTTTAATCGTGATCTGGCAGTTTGAGTAATTTATGCGGCCTACCCAAATGACCTTTCTTTGGTATTGTTCGTCGAATCGTTGAGCTCCTTAAGTTCTAAGTTGAGCTGCATGATTTCTGACAAATGCATGCACTGACTGTTAGGGACCTAAACTAAGGACTTGAACTCAAAATGCAGTGGACTGTAATTTAAATAATATAATGCAAAATAGGTACAATAATTGACGATGGTAAAACGTATGGAGTGCGCGCGCGTGCCGTCGCCCGAGATCGGTAGTGAAGTGGCGCGGCCGCCCGCGTGTCGTGTCGTCGTCGCCCGCCGCCTTCCGCTGTCACACGACAGCAGCCGAAGGTTGCCGGAGGCGCCCGAACATCCTCCCCGGGTTGAAGCATTCAAGTGAGAGGAAGTGGGCAGACGTTGTTGTAAGCCCGCACCATCGTTCCTCTCTTCGTCTTCAGCTCCACTACCCGTGTGGTCCCGTCGCAGCCAGGAAAGACCTTGATGACACGCCCCAGTGGCCACACCAAGGGTGGTTGGCCTTTCTCTTTGATGAGAACCAGTGCTCCAACTGAAAGTTGACCTGTTGACGCTGTCCATTTAGTTTTTAGCTGGAGCAGAGAAACATATTCTAATTGAAAACGATTCCAAAAATGTTGCTTAATGTGCTCTACTCTTTGGTAACGCTCCAGTCGCCCGATGTTGAAATCAGTAACCTGTGGATGCGGAACAGATATTAGTGGTCGCCCAATTATGAAATGTCCAGGAGTAAGGACGGAAAAATCTAGAGGATCAGTGGAAAGAGGGGTAAGAGGACGGGAATTTAAGACGGCCTCTATTTGAGTCAAACACGTGGCCATCTCCTCGTATGTGAAGTGCGCTAAGCCTAAAAGTCTCTTTAGGTGATGCTTAGTAGATTTTACTGCGGCTTCAGCAATGCCGTTGAAGTGGGGGGAGTATGGAGGCGCAAAAGAAAACTTGATACCTTGCTGAGCAACTTCAGACGCGAGATTCGAGTCTTGTAAAAACTTACGTAGCTCATTGCAAGTACCTATAAAGTTTGTCCCATTATCGGACAAGATGCTTTCGGGTTTACCACGACGAGCCACGAACCGGTTCAAAGCAGCCATGTAGGCTTCCTTCGTAAGATCTGTAACAAGCTCGATGTGAACAGCCTTAACGGCAAGGCAAACAAAAATACACAGGTACGCCTTTATAAGCCTGCACCCTCGCCCTTTGCGATCAGCAATCAGCACTGGCCCCGCATAGTCCACACTACAATTTAAAAATGGGTGTTCTAAATGTGTCCTTGAAGAGGGTAACTGACCCATTGTAGGTTGCACAGTTTGACACTTGTATTTGAAACATTTGATGCATTTTTTCACAATACATTTAGAAAGATTTCTACCGCCAAGAGGCCAATACATTTGGCGTATATTTGCCAAGAGCAGCTGAGGGCCAGCGTGTAAGCAGTCGAGGTGATATTTATGAAATATTATTTTAGTTATATGATGCTTACCACATAATAACACTGGGTGCTTGACATTGTAATCATAAGGTGAGTTGTCAAGTCTCCCTCCTACGCGTATGAGACCATTCGAATCTGTAAAGGGACTCAAAGAAATAAGCCTATTCTTTTTTTGGAGAGACTTTCCTGATTGCAGTAAATTATACTCATCAGGAAACATATCCATTTGAGCGTGACGTAAAATAAAATTTGTAGAATTTGTAAGTTCTTCACAGGAAAGGGACCCAAGGAATTTGTTATGTTTATGTTTTAAATTGTAAATAAATCTAAATATATAAGCGACGACTCTCTGTAAGTGATCATAATTGGAATATTTGTGAATAAGTGATTTAATGAATGAATGATTATTATTATGAGGCGACAAATGACTTGAAGTTAAACTACTGTATGATTGATGATGGGATGAGTGATCAGTAAAGTGTGATGATACAACTTCAGGTAGATCTTGTTTCAAGTTCTCATTGGGCAATTTTGGCCAATATATTTCATCATTTAACAAAAACTGAGGACCTGACCACCATAAGGAACACTCGCTGATAAGGTCAGCCTTCAGCCCGCGAGAAACAAGATCCGCCGGATTTTCCTTCGACGGCACGTAGCTCCACGTGTGCCCTATAGTGCATTCTTGTATTTCATTAATGCGATTACGGACAAAAGGTTTTAATAAATTAGGTGTCATGGAAAGCCAACTTAACACTATTGTCGAATCGCACCAAAAGAAACATTTACTAACGGGTTTGGTGAAGGAATTCAGTACATTAACACACAGTCTTGCTCCTAATAAAGCCCCACATAACTCAAGTCTAGGGATGGTTGTTGGCTTGATTGGTGCAACACGATTTTTAGAGACCAACAACTGTACTCTTACCAATCCATCCCTAGTACTAGTCTTTACATAAATGCATGCACCGTAAGCCCTTTCGGATGCGTCTGTAAACACATGAATTTCATTTATAGTTGAATTGTCACATGAAATCCACCTAGGTATTTTAAGGGTATTTAAACATGGTAGACTATTCACGAACATTAACCAGGAGGTACGTATATTATCTGGTATTTGCTCGTCCCAGTCACACTTAGCCGTCCATAGACTTTGCATGATCATTTTAGCTTCGATAATGCAAGGACCTACCAGACCTAATGGGTCAAATATTTGACTAATAACAGACAAAATTTGACGCTTTGTGATTGGTTTGCTGGTATCGACTGATATTGAAAACTCGAGAGAATCAGATTTACATTGCCAATATAGGCCTAACGTTTTTGATGACACGTTTCTATCCTCAGACAAGTCCAACCTATCAGAATGCCCTGAAACACCGGCTATTTTTGTTAAAATATCTAAACTATTAGATTGCCACTTTCTCAAATGAAAGTTAGCTGACGCTAAAATGGATGCAACTTCTTTGCCCACCTGGACCACCTTGGAAACCGAGTCGCCACCACTCAGATAATCGTCGACGTAAAAATCTCGTTCAATAGACGATTTTACAATGTCATTAGAGGCGGTTGTTGCTAGACTGACTAAACACTTAGTAGCTAAATAAGGGGCGGAAGCTGTACCATAAGTAACAGTATTAAGACTGTACGTTTGAAGTGGTAGCTTAGGGTCAGCACGAAAGATTATTTGTTGTAAGCTGCGTTGTGATGGTGTTACCTGAATGGCCCTATACATCTTCTCTATGTCACCAGAAATAACAAACTTGTGCTGACGGAAACGCAGCAATATAGAAAAAAGATCATTTTGGACAGTGGGCCCCACCATTTGGATGTCATTAAACGACACTCCAGAAGTAGTCGCTGCTGATGCATCGAAGACTACCCTGAGCTTAGTTGTGGTACTGGATTCTCGGATGACTCCATGATGTGGCAAAAAATACTCAATTTTGTTACCTGAATGAGGTTTGCTGGTTGAGTTGTTCACAGTCATATGCCCTAAGCTCACGTACTCCTCGATGAATGCAACATATCTGTCCTTAAAGGCAGGATCACGTTGGAAACGACGTTCCAAAGATAAAAATCGACGTTTAGCCATTTCATAAGACTCGCCTAACTCACTGGGATCATTTTTAAGAGGCATTGTTACTATGAAATGCCCGTTTTGATCACGCACAGTGTTAACACGAAAACTTTCTTCGCAAGCTCGTTCTTCCCGTGACAAAGAATGTTCTGAAGGAACGGAATCGAGCTCCCAGAACTTACTTAGGCTGTTATTTAAATCGTTCATGGAGACATTACAAAAATGTGAATATATATTTTTGGATGGATGTCTTGGAAGAGCCACAGAGCCTGATACTATCCATCCAAGTTTTGTCTCATGTAACTTGGGCTGATTTTTGCCTAAATCAATAGATGCACTGCCTAGAATATTCCAAAATATTTCAGCACCAACTAGTATGTCAATCTCTGATGGAACATTGAATGACGGATCGGCCAGATTTAAATCTATTGGTATGGGAATGCTACTTATGTCGACTGAAGTAGACGGCAGTAATTTGGTAATTGTAGGTAATATGAAGCAATTTATGTCTGTCTTATAGCTGCCGCTGCACGATTCAATGGTTAGTTTGCAAGACTGTGTACTTAATGTAGTATGACTGTTTATACCTGTCACCGTGGACCTCGCGCTACGTCGAGGAAGTCCTAGCTGATCACATAGTTTCTGCGTAATAAAATTAGCTGTGCTACCGTTATCGAGCAGGATCCTGGCGTCGGTCTTGATGCCTCGGTGGGTCACCACCCTCACCAACGCTGTGGACAGTAAAATATGAGAGGTAGTATGTTGCGACCGAGCGTCACTCGACAAGGAAATATTTGCTGAGGTGCCATTGCGTGGATCGGCACTTCCAGAAACATCAGTGGGCAATGCTACACTATTGGGCATAGGATCTTGGAAATTAGTAGACTGTTCTACATGTAAGAGGGTATTATGTCTACCTTTACAATATTTACAACGAGCTAGTCTACATCGTTTTGTTAAATGTCCACTACGTAAACAGTTAAAACAAACTTTAAATTCTTTAACCTTTAATATACGTTGTTCTACGTTTAATTTACGGAACCCTTCACAAGTGTATAATAAATGACTTTGATTACATAAGGGGCACTTTGTTTTATATTTTTGATTTGAATTATCGGTTTGATTAGTTGCTATTACTAATGATTTATGTTTGTTTTCTACTTGATTGTTATGAGTGTTAGTATTATTTTCTATATTATTTGTGATTTTGTTATGTTCTAATGTCTCCAACAAATCAGCTTTTTTACTAATAAAAGAACAAAATTGCGAAACTGTTGGTTTTGTTGATATGGTATTACGATGAGCTTCCCATTCCCTGCTGGTGATAGGATCTAGTTTAATTGCCATCATATAAATAATCAACGTATCCCAATTGTCCGTGGGCTCGTTCATTGTATTAAGGGCTCTGATATTTTTATTAATTAGATCAATTAAACGACGCAAAGAAGTGCATGATTCTTGTGTAATACAGTCTACATTGAATAAAGCTTTAACATGGGTATCTACTAAAAGCCTACTATTATCAAAGCGGTCGCATAGTAAATTCCACGCCATTTGATAATTATCACCTTTAAAATCAATATTTTTTATTATTTCCAAAGCATCGCCTACAAGCGACGCACGGAGGTAGTGGAACTTACTAATGGCATCTATGCAACTACTATTATGGATTAGTGACAAATATGTATCTGAACAGGTCCAGTCAATCTGTGTGGTTCTTTACTCAAAACACCATTTCAGGCACTAATCTACATGGTCTGCACATGATCCGACCAAGATTATGTCTGGACTTTAAAAGAGACTGTAACCTCTGAGTTTGTTTCCGCCTATCTTCTCAGAGTAGTCAGATAGGTAACGCCGACCTCATCTAGTTTTAATAAAATATGATTAACGTATAAAAGTGTTTGTACAAACCTACCTACAGAAATTAAATCATTTATCATTAACCATAATTTCACCATTCGGCGAGTAAACATTTAGATTATTAACATTCGCTTATGTTTTACCAAAAGCCAGCGGGATAATTGTCTACAATGCGTGCCACGAAAGATGAGACTTGACACACCACGTGATTTGACATGCTCTATTGTTAATAGTTTCCGCAGCGTACGCGATATAAGGATTTTTTTTGGTATTACTTTCACAGCTTGGGTTACATTATCGAAGTTTTCATACAGACAACGTTTTTGAAAATATTCTATTGCCTATGTTTATCAGGAATAATGTATGATTCTAATGGTGAAAGAATTTTTCATCGGATAAGTAGTTTCGGAGCCTATTCAATTCAAACAAACAAACAAATCTTTCCTCTTTATAATATCTATTAGTGTAGATATTTCGTCTTGTCAAAAATGTACGGACAAATTCGTAAGAATTCGTCTTCTCGACCTTTTCGTGGACCGCATTTCATCATATCCATTAAAATTCAAATCCATTATCTCTATAAAAGTCCAGTTTCATTACAAAAATCATTACTCTTTGAATTTCTGGCTTTATTCCTGAAAAATACGTCACCCAACATTTTGCTTTCAGGCTTCCCAGGCTTTTCAGGTCAGTAAACAGAAAACCCTTCGATCCCGAGTACCGCACAGCACGAATAGTGATGTGACATTACTTTACACTCGAGTTAAGCATGTGACATTGTTTTTTTTTGTAGTTCTGTGTGCTATGAATATGGTTTTTACTGTTGGAATATTTGACAAAATCAAAAATTATTTATCCAAATAGGCTGATTCTCATCAAAACTTTTCGAACGTTAAAATTACATATGACCGTCTCCCTTCACCACTTCCTAGTGCTTTCGCCGGGGTGAAGAAGTGTCGCAATATACTCAACAGCAGCCAGCTGTGCTGCTAGGGAGTATGTAAAGAAAGAAAGAAAGAAAATACGTTTATTACGTACGTATTTACGTTTATACGTTTATGTTGCACCACTTCTTCTTCCCAGTGAAAGACTGTTCAGTTGGAAAAACTTCCTTTCATCTGTCAGATTAATATTCACTAACAAAAAAAAAATGTATTGTATAGTTAATTATTGTTTTTTAGCACAGACTAAAAGTAGTCTGTGCTAAATAAATGTATTTTTTTCTTTAAATTTTAGTTTATTGTAAAAAATTTAATGTTAAATGAACTATCAATCAATGTTCAGCTATGGACTACCATAATGATGTTGATGAAGTCATCATGAAAGCTGCTAAATAGGTAGATCTTCATAATAAGTCTATTAAGCCCTCGTGCCCACGGGCAATTTGTATCGTGACGATTTTTATCGTGGCGATTTTAATCGTGGCGATTTTTAACGTGGGGATTTTTAACGTGGCGATTTTTAACGTAGCGATTTTTATCGCGCACTTAATTTACAACTCTCGCTGTTGAGCTGGGCATTGAGAATCTAACAGAGGGAAACTGTTTGATTTATCAATGCGCGTAAAAAATGGCCGTGCGTACCTGAGATTATTCTTTAAAATTAATCTACCTAAAACTTGCATCATACTGGTTGATTATGTATTGACCTTTGAACAAGTCACATTCATAGATCAAAATCACAATAAATACAGTTTATTATTCTAGCGAAACAACACTGGAATAAAAAAAGTAGTAATGCAAATAAATGAAATATTTATATCGCATCACACACATAAAAATCAACTCTATCCAAAAAAATATATCTTGAGATACAATAGAATACAATAACCTGTCAACAAACTCGAGTATAAAGCCATGTCACAACGCTATCTTTCAAATATTCGTTGTTTTCTTTGAACAGTGTCAAGGTAAGATCCTAAACTTTTATGAATACCTCACACAAAGTTATTAGATACGAAAAATAAATAAATTGATATTATGCGGGTAAAGAGGTATCGTATTACCCAGTAACTGGGTTGTGGAGGGCAGTTAGGTAGTCGCTCCATGTAATATACTTTGGGATAAAGCTAGACAGATAGATTTTTAATCACAATTCCGATTTTTATTCATGCAATGCAGTGCAAATTAATAGATAGCTTTTTGAAATTGGTTCAAATTTTAATGAATTCATATTTTTATTATCATACAACGCCGTGCAAAAACGGCAACACAGTTTTAAAAGATTAAACTTCCTTTCTTTAAATAAAATAGGGTTATAATAAGCTCATAAATGTCCAAAGTTACCTACTAATCAAATAAGCCGTGAAATCTTTTGGGAAAAATCCTGAAGGGTGTATAATCC
This sequence comes from Luperina testacea, assembly GCA_927399505.1. NCBI lineage: Eukaryota > Metazoa > Arthropoda > Insecta > Lepidoptera > Noctuidae > Luperina > Luperina testacea. Next base: position 2,977,046 of record OV656777.1, on the reverse strand, counting down.
CCCGGATTTATTTTAAATTCCGTGGAACAGCTCATTAATCGATAGTAAAAGTTTCACAATTTTGCGCGTCGTTTGATAATACTTTTATAAATATCCATAAGCTTACAACGTATTTTGTGAAATCCTTATGTTTCTCAAAAAGCTTTACACACCGCTTTTCATTTATTTTTCCCATAAGACCACCTTTTAAACCACTAAAAATAATGAAAAAATTCTCTCGCATGAATTATCAGTGAATGTTACTTCACTGAACATAATTTATGTTAGTAAGACCGCATTTTCTTACGTACATATTGTGTTGAGTGCTTTTCATAATGATAATGGTTTACCGCTGCGTTAAGAGCTTTCAATGGTAGACCTCAAATGACAGATGTTAAGTAAATAATATAAAATCGCAAAAAGTTTCTTTGAAATGAATGTTTACATTCAAATGGGTTTTAATTTTTTTTTTTATTTGTGCCGAAGCTTCTATCACATCTACCTTGTTTATTTTGTAATGATGCACTAATACAACGAGTAATATTTTCTATTTATACCCTCGAACTATTATTTTTTTCACCTTTATCACTAAATTATATCCAGTTGCAACACCTTCACCAATATTGCACCCTGCACTTTCCCTACCAAAAATTTGGCAATAAATTCCAAATTCTGTATTGTTCCAGGTAAATTCCGCCGAGAATTTCACAGATCGTACTTCAAATGCTTCTGCTGCTGCCATTCTGCGGCAGCCCCAGACCAGAATGGAACCTCCTTCGCACCAATCGGAAGCTCCAGAGCCGGAACCACCAGGACTGTGGTTCGTCGAAACGACTCTTACGTCAGCTACCGACTCACGCATTTATCCCCTTCAAACCACAACATCCATCGAGACTACATCAGAAACACTAACACTTCTTTCATAGAACAAATGAACGGGAACCGTCGTCCCAAAATCAGGGACGATTCCATCAGCGAATCAGCAACGAGATTCACTCTAGCAACCGATGTATGCAGAGATTGACAACTAGGCAAAGATCTCCTTTCGGATTTACGTAATAGAGATGGCATTGAGACTTATATCGCGAGAAGTACCAACAGTATTGATTGCAAACCGTACTATGATTGCTTCAAAGATGGGAAGATTGAAGAAAGGCATAGTGATAATGCTGATTACAGGCATGTTGATGAATCTAATGATTTGTATGACGATGATCTTAAAAATGGTTATAAATTCAAATTCAATCGCAGTTTGAATAGTTGTCAGATAAAGAATAAAAGGAAGGTTAATATGTATTAAGTAACGTGTTGTGTGTAAATCAGTCAATTGTTTTTGGATGTCTGTTTCACTATTTGATACAACATTTGTCTGTTCATTCAAATAAGTTTCTTATTTATTCAGCAGTAGCACATTGAGTATAGTTGCCAAGGATACCTTCTCTTCCATTACAAGATTAAGTCCTTCAAGAAAACTACTTCTGAAACTTCACACACATTCTCACATATCTTTACTTACGTACATATCCAGTTCTAAACCCTATTTGGTTGGCTCACTCTTCTTGTCAATTGGTATGCCCTCATTTCTCCTCTCTGACATTTTCGGTTTCCTTAATATTAAGAAAGTATGTGACCTCATTATTGTATCCTTGCGGCGTAACTTATCGTGAAATTGGAACCGAATACCTTATGAGTTCAATTTAGATAATGGGTGGCAAACCATTCACTGTCATTAAGGCGAAAGCGCCAGGGTAGCCCGCGAAATTCATTTTTTTTTAGGTTTTTTGGAATTTGCTGGTCAGTATTAAGTTGTACGTTGATTAATATATGAATCGCGGCCGTAAGAAATATCTGTTTACAGAATTATAATCATTAAAGTCATCAACACAACTCTCTAAGACCACGTAAGTCTCAAGAATAACTATTTCATGAAATCATCATTCTTTGGACTTACGTGGTCTTAGAGAGTTTTGTTGATGACTTTAATGATTATAATTCTGTAAACACATATTTCTTACGGCCGCGATTCATATATTAATCAACGTACAACTTAATGCTGACCAGCAAATTGCAAAAAACGTAAGAAAATTTGAATTTCGCGGGCTACCTTAGCGCTTCCACCTTAAGAACAAAAATTACTCAAATATTTTTAGAGACAGATATTTTTCTCAGTACCTAATGTTTTACATTTTAATTTATTGTCTAGAATAAAGTTTGCAGACTTATATCAAGTTGAAAAGTTTTATAGACAATAATAGAAGTTTTGGTGAAACAGACATTTAAAGTAATATGTTAGAATAAAATATAAATGTGAGCTCTTAATTTTGCAAATATATTTCATCGTAGAAGCACATACTTCAGTTCTTTGGGAGTTTGGGTTGTCACTCATTCACGTCGACGTCGTTCAATGTCGAGTTACAGTTTGTTCTCAACAAAAACGCTTTCTCCTATTCGCGTTTTGTCATAGCCGCTATGAAAAAATACATTATAAGGGTTTCGTCTTTTTTACTACCGTCTGCTGTCTAGATTAAATCTACTGGAAGCAGCTGACAAATTACATACCTAATAGGGGTTGGCCTTTGAAATATGTTGCAGAAAAAACCTAAACTGATATAAGTAACTAGTTGTTTTTGGAACTCAGTCTATTTTAAATGAAGTGAGATTGGGTAAGTGACAAATGCAGACCTTACTTTTTTACAATTATGAACAATAAATTTCTATTATAATATTTTTAGTCTTGTACAGACACCAGCACATCAAGCTACTACTGTCTGTCAAATTTCTTTCTTTTTTTTCTTTCTTTCTTTTTTCTTGTTTGATTTTCAACTTTATTGCTCCTGCCGAATTTCGAATCTGTCCAACCCGGAATCTGTCCTATACCGAATTTTCCCAATCAACTTTGAACCTTGTGCTCCTTGCACAAGGTTCAAAGTTGATTGGGAAAATTTGACAGTTTCGGGTAGCTTGATATGCTTGGCGTCTGTACATTAAGAAAGAAAGAAAAAGTTTATTTGGACACAGTTCGACAAAACACAAAATAAAAAATTAACAAAATAAAAATAATGTTTCAAACAACAAAGTAGTAATTACTAGAACTTCAAAAAAATGTAATCAGTGTAAAAACAAGTTCTCCCTTCCTGTGAAAACAGTATTTTTGTTACAGAAACTTAATTAACCGCTTGAAAATGCGGTCGTAAAAAGTTTTTATTACAAAGAACTACCCTAAAATTACAAATGTACGTTGGGAAAAGCTTTAAACCGTCAACATTGCTGGCTGTTATTTTTTTAATCGTTTTTTATTTATTTAGCTCAGTTTAATTTTGAAAAAAGAACGTTCCAATCCATTCTTCGTTATTTTGAAAGGGGTGCTGCAACGCTAGCGAACAAATACAACACTTACAAAGGCAATCTCAGTTTATTTATTTACTGGCAAATAGGAATTTCTTAGAGTACATCCGAGTACAAATAACAATATATTTTATGTTATAATAATTATTATTGTTAGTAAACAGTACACTTGGGTGCAGGAAATGGCATGTTTATACAGAACTGATCGTACACTGCCGGCCATGTATACGATTTATTTTTAGTTTATTTAGTTTGTTACAACTCATGTTTTTTGAGCTGTGTTGCGATCTTCAGTGTTTTTTAATTGGTTATGATTTTCTGTTGTAAATAAAATTGTACAGACGCCAGCACATCAAGCTACCCGAAACTGTCAAATTTTCCCAATCAACTTTGAACCTTATTCTTTAGCAATAAAGTTGAAAATCTATTAAAGAAATTTAACAAATTGTAGTAGCTTGATGTGCTGGCGTCTATACAAGAAAACTTTTTTTTGTGACAACTCTTATAAAAATAAAACTGATGATGAAATAAGTAAAAAAAATCATAAAAATATTTTTCAATGTTTATCAACCACTATTTTAGAGATTCTGTACAGTTTAATCAGCAGGTACATACCTCGATAATAGTTACCAAAAATATGTGTATAAAGGTGACCAAAGTTAATGTAAGATAACTTAATTAAGAGAAGAAACTGCATTTCTGTACTATTGTAAATAATTTTAAACAGTATATTTATGTATTTAAGATAAACAATAAAAAAATATTGTAGTATTATTAAGATATCGTGGTTTTAGAAACTTTAACGATTTTTTTCTTATAAAATATACTTTAGCTATACGTCTTAAAAATGTTTTTGACAAATTAAGTACGCAAATTAATTACAGGAATTTATATTTGTCGACGTGATAAATATCTTAATTTTTCGTAAAAAAAAACATACTCGCTGCAGAATATTAATTTCTTTTCTTTTTCTTTAAAAAAAAGAGTATTAATTTCATGGACTGTAACCGAATACCTAGCAACCTTTTTGGAAAATAAAAACAAGTAAATTTGAAAATGCAGTTTGCATGATTTACTGTGCCGTAGCGTATGGTGTCGTTTTTGCCTCGAGATGTCGCTATCAATCGCTGTCTATTTATGGAGTAAAGAGTTCACAACATATTAAAACTTTTATATTTTTATGTTATTATATCGAATATCATTTTTCAGGTCGATATATTTAAAAGATTGATCAATTAAATCATCGATTTCATTTAGTGATTTGTTCAATGGAGAAGGCTAAATAAATAACGAACGAAAAGTTATTCAATTGTAAAATATCTATATTATGTCTAATTTTAAATTAAGAATGTATGTTTTATACGTGATCTCTAGATGTAACATATAATATCGAATTATATCTAAATGTATAGTTAGAACTAATGAATACGTGACGCAATCCATCTTCACATAATGTGAACACAGCGTATATCGCCTATATGTGAATGGGCTTATAACTGTGTCATCAAGTGTACAATGCGCGCCACGAAAGATGAGACTTGACCCCGCCTCCTCCGCTCTTTTCGCCGCCCCTATGACGTCCGGTCCCGTCCCGCACTCAGACCTCATACTGCTAAAGATACCTAAAATCGTGTACTGCACAAGTCAAACCACGTGGTGTGTCAAGTCTCATCTTTCGTGGCACGCATTGTAAAGGTGCGTCCAGACAGTGCGAGCCATGTGTTTCGAATGGTAAGCTACGGTTCGCATACCTATGACTCAGGCACGTGTCCCATCGCTGGCGATTAGGCGAGAGGCGAGTAGAATATCATATACAGCCTATAACGTGCCCACTGCTGGGACACAGGCCTCCTCTCTGTGAAAGGAAGTGGGCTGTAATCCACCACGCGGGCCCAGTGCGGATTGGTAGATGTCACATGTCTTTGAATTTTTGGTTCTAGGACATGCCGGTTTCCTCACGATGTTTTCTTTCACCGTTTTGTGAGCAGTGGTGATGAAAAAATTTACACAAAGTAAAGCGCCTGTCTGGGATGCCACTGGGCCACTACTGACTAGAATATACGATTTGTAAATCATTATAACCTGAACTGGGCCCGTGTAATCCATCAGGATTACGGCTCACTCTCTCTCACCGAGAGGTGGCCTGTGTCCTAGCAGTGGGAAGATTTTGGGCTGATAATGATCATGCTGATAATAAGAGCTAGTATCTAAAAACAGGTTGGCGAGCAACATGCAGCGAGTTCGCGAGGGTGACGAGCGATTACTCGCTTGTATGCGTATGTGCAGATTCCGGCACATCACGCTACTACAATATGTCAAATTTATTTAATCGATTTTCAACTTTATGACTAAAGATAAGGTTCAAAGTTGATTGGGAAAATTTGACAGTTTCGGGCAGCTTGATGTGCTGGCGCCTGTACCAAGCGTGAGTATCTCAGCGAGTATTCTGCCCGCCAAGCGAGCGTCGCTGAGCGAGTACCTTCTTTGAGCCCAAGTCGCTGCAACAAACGAGTACTCGCCGGAGGTGTGAACATTCAGCAATCAAATATTCATGTAAGATTCTCTTTTACTAACACGGGACCTATAATCTTTTGTGCGTGTCTTCAGTGACAAAATCTGGTCTCATCCTCGTCGACGACGGAACAGGTGCCTTATACTGGAGTATTTAACATACCTATAAAAACTGCATTTGCGCCGTATACCTCGCCTTGCGACTGTCAGGACACACCTTAAGATTTTTGAAGGATCAATGTTTTTTTTAAGATTGTAAATATATATGAAAACTTTCGAGCTTTTCTACTATGTAGGTATTTAGTATTTTAGTAATATTCAGGCAGAAATGGTACAAGGCAAAGTCTTCAATAATATCGTAAAGTCAAAACCCGTGGTAAAAACCAACCTTGATCTACTAACAATTAAAATAAGACAGTGAGAAGGGTTTCTAAGTAAATAATTTTTTATCGCATTGTCGATTGCCTATATTAACTACTAGCTACGCCCCGCGATTCCACCCGCGTAAGTGTCGATCCCGTGGGAATATCGGGATAAAAAGTAGCCTATATGGTAATCCAGGGTGTCAGCTACCTCCACACAAAATTTTATCAATATTGGTTCAGCCGTTTGAGCGTGAAGAAGTAACAAACATATAAACATACACTCACACACTTTCGCCCTTATAATATTAGTGTGATTGAAGGACCCTGAACGAGACACAATAGAAGTTTTTTTTTTAAAAAAAAAACGTTGTCCCACTCTAGGAATTACTCCTGTATCATGGGTGCGTTTAAAAACATTTAAATTCACATACACAAACAGTCAGACCCGTTACAACTACCCTTTTTTTTTTATAAAAAACGTTGCCCCACACTAGGAATTACTCCTGTATCGTGGCTATAGACTCCTGGCTCCTGTATCGTACCTGTAGGCAATACAAATATTTGTTCCGTGCGGGTATCGAACCCGCGACACGTAGCACAGCAGTCGATCGCTCAGCCACTGCGCCAACCGTGTCGTCAAATTTTATTGTTATTACGTCGAGGGGGGTTAAGTGTCCCGCCCTAAGCAGCTGATCGATTCTGTAAAAATCACAACGTGAAAACTTAGGTAAAATGAGCTGACAATAGTTGTGGTAATCCCTAGCATCTCAGGTGGAATAACAGCTCTCTTCACCTAAGTTTTCATGGTGTGATTTTTACATCATAGACCAGCAGAATGAGCAACGCTCCCAAGGTACTCATATAGAACATACCCACAAGAAAAACCATACAAAATAATAACAAAGTTTTTCAATAAATCATTCCGGCAACATTTCTCTCGAAATAAGAAACGCAGTAGGTTCACCACAACATGACAACAGCCCTTAAGCGCTGACCACACCGCGAGATTTACTTGGCTAAACTGCGGTGTCTTTTCATCCTTCGGTTTACGGTACCTCCAAACTAAATCCTTAGTTTTTGGTGTGAACATCTGCGATGTTTCAGTTTACATAGATTGGATTAGCTCGTAAAGCTAACTAAGCTTATACAGTACCCGGCGATAAATATTGCACATCGACCTTTGGAAAGAGACAATCGGCTAATTTCGGCTTCGTAGAGCGTTATCTCTGTCGCACGAAATACAAACAGTCCGGTATCTGTTAGGAGCTGTTAAAACAATTATGATTTGCTTCTTTTGATAATTATTTTTATTCTTTGTATAAAATCGCTTTGTGTAAAAAGGTCGATGTGCAAATCGCCGGGTACTGTACCTTGTTCCAAAAGTATCTAATGAAAAGGAAACAAATGGATCAAAAAACATAGTGCTAATTTTTAGTGTCATTTATAAATTGAGTGTTTTCATTCTGTGGGTGCTAATTTTTAGTGCCATTTTCAGATTGAATGTTTTCTTTTCATTATTTAAATACTTAAAAAGCCGAAATTACAAAATAACTTCTCCTTCTCTTCATATCAGACTCTTACTGAATAAAACCCACCCGTGTTCCTTGAGTTGCCTGTGCCAGAGGTCAGGCCACGGTAACTCTAGCAGGCATCTACCCTAGCAGACCCCATCAGTTAGTGCTGACATCTCTTTGAGGCGCGCGTGGAACACAACGTACCGTTGACCCGGGCCTGGTCCTTACCGGACGGCGAGCTACCCATTGCTCGCCGTCTGCAAGCCCGCCGATTTTAAATTACCTTAGAGTTGCTTTTAATTTGACAATTCAAGTAAATTTTGTAACCTCAATGTTTAATTGCAATTTATTAATGTTATTCAAACAATTGTTGGAAAAAGTGCTGTGATATTAAGTTAAAACCTTCTAAATACAGATGAATATGTTACTCGTAGGTACTCATTTCCTTTTACTGAGTGATTGCGTGAGAATGTGACCTAAAGAGGGTTTGTTGACAATTTCATCAGCTATTTTTAGAACAGACAATAGCGAAGTTAGCATATCACGCCATGTGACCTGCGCTTTAGTAAATTTTCCCTCTTATATTATTAAAACTTGGGTCCCTTTGCGTATAATAATAAGTTGAACTTTGTGCAGAGGTACCTTTTTTAAGTAAGAATGTGTGTATTGCTAAGTTTGGGCCCTCACGGGGTAGGCAGGGTTTCAGGTAGTTTTGTAAAGAGAGATGTGTAGGTGTCAGAATATGATTACACTAGCTTTTGCTCGCTGTTCCGCTTGCGTGGAGGCCGAAAATTATCAAACGAGCATGAATTATCGGGATAAAAGTATCCTAAGAGTATGCTTAGATGGTTTGGTTATGTTGAGAGGTAGAATGAAAGGCAACTAACAAAAAGTAATAATAATAATAAGTTTATTCATTAAAAAGTAAAAATACAATGTAACGGATTCGGTGAGCCACAAACTAAGCATCGCTTAATTATCTTGTGGTTCTGAAGTACTTACAGTACCCGGCGATAAATATTGCACATCGACCTTTACCTTTTTTTTGTATTTCATACAAAGAATAAAAATAATTATCAAAAAAAGCAAATCATAATTGTTTTAACAGCTCCTAATAGATACCGGACTGTTGGTATTTCGTGCGACAGAGATAACGCTCTACGAAGCCGAAATTAGCCGATTGTCTCTTTCCAAAGGTCGATGTGCAATATTTATCGCCAGGTACTGTACAAGGTGGATGTGAGTGGAAACGCCGGTGTGGGACGCTCTAGGAGGACATGTGACCTTATTGGTGATGGTCTTAAGAGCTTTTACGCTGTACGGCATTTCATACAAACTTTCAAGCCCTTATTTTTCGAAATGAATGAACCGATTTTAATGTAACTTCATACGCATAAGCAGGATACAAAGGCCTAATAAGTTAGTATAGAACATTTTCTTAGAGAACACTTCCCGTGGTCGCATGCTACCAATGGCGAAGGTTCCATACAACTGGATTCCTATCAGCTTCGCTTTGAAAAATGGCACAGTCAGTATTCTATGTACAAATAATATTATCATATTAAAAATATCTACTCCGGCTTACCTCTTAAACAAATTTACCCTTCGCTACTGCATGCTACCATAGCTTATAAGTATGTTAGTACAGCGGCATGCGACCACGGGAAAGTACTTTCTTGTTTCATCCTTTTCAGTAGTTGGGTTTTAGTTTTTAAATTATTTTTTATATAATTATGTATTAAGTATGAATATAGATGTCAAGCAAGTCAGTGTTATGTTTTCTTCGTAAATAGGTCACTTTGAATACTTTATTCAGAATAGTCAGATTCTGTTAAAATAACGTCTTCTGCCTAGTACCATTTCTGTCTACGCCGTAACCATAATGTCATACGGCTAGGTACATAATACGTGTCTAGCTCTGTATTGGTAAACTTGTACATAATAAAATAAATAAGATGAAATTTAACTGTCTTTGTTCCTGATAACCTGGTACCTTTGGCATTCACTTTGCTTTCTATAATGTAGGTACTGTGAGGGGTGCCGATGGGAGCTTCACGATATAATTGAAAAAGGCTTCGACTTGAATAATACCTATATATTTATGACTTTACATTATCAGGTTATTTCTTGAACTTTTCTAAAAACAATTCTACCATATTAAAATATTTGACACTTGCTTGAACGTTCGAATGGAACACACCGGCAATTATAACCAGCCTGTACTGCTAAAGGTAGAGCTACACAGATAGTCTCTACAGTACACACGTAGCAGATTTTGACACCTGTCAGTGCGACAATTCTAGTAGCTAATAAAGATCAAATTCGCAAAATACGTACAATGCGCGCCACGAAAGATGAGACTTGACCCCGCCTCCCCCGCTCTTTCTGCCGCCCCTATGTCGTCCGGTCCCGTCCCGCACTCAGACCTCATACCGCTAAAGATACCTAAAATCGTGTACTGCGCAAGTCAAACCACGTGGTGTGTCAAGTCTCATTTTTCGTGGCACGCATTGTATTCGTCGCCCGCACTGTGGTACCGATATTTTTAAATTAAAATAACGGATTATCTCGCCTATAATACTCAAAGAGGGCCCTTAGAAGTACCTATATCCACATTTCGCCAGTAAAAAGTCCAATGTAATAGGGATCCAGCTCAAATTCAGACTTCGGGCTGCAACTGAAAAGAGAAATTCATAATGACAAAACAAATAACTTTTCAATTCGATTGGATTGTCAATGATGATGTTGATTTCATTTGACATTCTATAGGAACTATAAACCGACCGCTTAACTGAGACGTTGCCTGAGGTAGCTGCGGGGTGCGGGAGGGGTGATAGTTGTCACAAGTTGACGAATCACTGCGCTCTCGCATCATGTCACCACACACCTCCCGCGCCGCGCTGCTACCTCAGGCAGCGTCTCAGTTAAGCGGTCGGCCTATATGTTTAGAGTTACAAATATGGCGACTGAATGACAATGATACTACGGGTGTTCTAGTGAAATAGTATTGAAAAAACAAGATGACTGCGTTTAGTATCCCCGAAACGATCGATAGCAATAAATTGATCAATTGCAATAAATTGTAATTGTTGTTTTATTGTCGATCAATTGCATTCAGGCTTCAATTGCATTTGGTAGACAACTACGATTTTACGCACCAATGTGTACCTATTAATCATATAAAAATTGACAATTGCAATTGATCGTTTCGGGGACATTTAGTTCCGATTTTGGTAACGCGTAAAATAATCCTTGTACACAATCCATGCGTACTTGTGCATTGTCATGGCAAATATTTTTTTTAAATAGAATCTTTTCGCTTTCAAACAGCCGGTCAATTCTGTAAAAATCTCACCGAGAAAACTTAGGTGAAGTGAGTTTATTTTTGCTAGGATTGACACTATTGACAGCTCACTCCGCGCTCACTTCACCTATGTTTTCACGGTGAGATTTTTACAGAATAGCACCACAGTTCTGAATCGAGTAACTGATTAACCAACGCACATGGCACAGCTGGATTAGTGGTCATAAATAATGATAAACTATCCTTGGTTCCAATTCAATCCCAGACTTAGTTCGAAGAAACTTTTTAATACCCAAATAACTTACAAAGCTCGCCGAGTTGTCAATTTTAGAGCACATAAATTACGATTCTACTGAAGCAAAAACTATGAAAATAGGGCAAGTTAGTCAAGAAGTTGGAAGATACTAAGGTTAAAGATAAATTGGAGAAAAGTACAGCAATCATAATTAACGATAATGTTAGACAATTTTCTTACCCTAAGGCCACGAGCTACATGCTCAAGCGACACGAGACTTGCGACAGTGAATGTGGAGAAAACAAATGAAAGAAGATAGAGTATGCCACGAGTCACCGAGACGCGACTTGCGGAGCGACGGGTGGAAATAGGGTACGAACACACGTGTCGTCGGGATCCTAATGTTTTTGAGTGGCAAACAAGCTAGCCCACTTGATGGTAAGTAGCCACCGTCATCAGTCCAAATTATTCCATTACCACTGCTCTCAAAACGGTGGAGAAAACCGTCATGTCCTAAAACCAAAAATTCGAAGACATGTGACATCTACCAACCCGCACTGGGCTCGCGTGGTGGATTACAGCCCACTCCCTCTCACAGAGAGGATGCCTGTGTCCCAGCAGTGGGAACGTTATATGCTGATTATATATGTACGTAGCCCTAGCCACCGCCATCTATAAGCATCTGAAATACCAGAACTATCGCAAGTGCATTGCCATCTCAGTTACGTCGAGGGGCGTTAAGTGTCCCGCCCTAAGCAGCTGATCCATTCTGTAAAAATCACAACGTGAAAACTTAGGTAAAATGAGCTGAAACTTTATAATATTAGTGTGATTCTAATGACTATAATTCTGTAAATACATATCTATTATAGTCGCGAATCATATTTTGATCAAGATACAACATGACTTTGACCTGCGTATTGCAAAAAACGTAAGAAAATTTGAATTTCGCGGCCTACCACTGCGTTCCCCATAAGTACGGTTGTTAGGGAAAATATTTGTTAGATTTGAAACTTAGTAACCACTTAGTACTTACTACACTTGAAACTTAGTACAGTACGATTCACGAAAGATGACCACGGCGCAGAAGGCATAAAAACGGTTACAAGATGCATTTTAAATTACTTACGTTTGATTTATTTGCATAACCAGCATTTACAACATTACACAAATTATTTAACTATCATTTAAATATTATTTTTCTTTTCTTCATGAGTTTACGTGCGCAGACGGCCGCCATTTGTGGTCATCTTTCGTGAATCGTACTGTACCTATTTTTTAGATTTGAAACTTAGTAACTAAACCAGTCTTACACTAAAAGTTGAAATAGAACAGTCATTTAGATTACTTTTTACAACGTATTATGAAATTGAAACTACTTCTCTCATTGTTTCAATAAAAAATAGCAATCAAGACTCACATTAGGGCAGGGTTCACTCCCCAGAGAACGAAACTGTAATTGAGTTTTTCTGGTACATAACTCTCATATAAAAGGGTTGATTATACCCGGTAAATATCAATAGCCTTTATTAAATATGATTTGTTTCAAGATTCAGTTTAATATCCAGTTTTGGGAGTCCTTTTTAAATTCTACCAATTTTAATGACGTCATCCAAAAAGCAACCAAGATTGAGTGGGACGGGGCCGGTCACATTTGCCGCATGCCGAATGAGTAATGGGCGAAGTTTACCATCATGTGGCTCCCAGACAACGTCCGGTGACATCAAGGCAAACCCAGGAAAACATGGCGGGACGAGCTTGACGCCTACAGAGAAGATTGGTACACACTAGCTCAAGACAGAGGAGAGTGGAAAGGAGAAAGAGAGGCAGCAGTGGGACAACATACGCTAAAAATAAAATAAATAATGATTGTTGACATAACCGTCCCGCATGATGAGAACCTCGTGAAAGCCGAGAAAGATAAACAAATCAAGTATCTTGACTTGGCTCGCGAGGTTGTCGACATGTAGGATGTGGACTCAGCGATCATTGTGCCGATAGTCGTGACAGCCAATGGATTAATAGCCAAGAGCCTCGACCAACACCTGAGGAGGCTCTCTTTGGGCAGCTGGATCAAGGGCTTGATCCAGAAAGCGGTACTTCTGGACACGGCCCGCATTGTCAGGAGGTTCCTCTCTCTGGAACCCTGACCGTCGGTAGCTTGGACCCTGTTCCATCGGGAACAGGGTCCAAGCTACCGACGGTCAGGGCCCACCGGCATCGACCGGTGGGCTACTATTTTTTATATTTTTAAATGTTTTTATAGTTTTATTATACAAATATTTTAAAATATAATTTATGTGTACCTATTTAGTTAAATAAAGGAAATAAATAAATATTTTAATTAGCTGTAACAGCTTATTTACTGGTCGAAACCATATGTATATAGCTCCTAAAACCCTATAAAATTCAAATAAAGATAAAATATTTAGAATTAGCGCATGTCTCGAGTAAACCTTGTGTCTTCATCAAATCTGAAATATCGGAAGCTTTCATGGGCACGAAAATGAAGAAAAATGCAAAGTCCCATAGTATAGTATAGAGTATAGAGTAGTAATAGCAATTTTTTACAATTATTTGAATTACGAAAAAAATAACCAAAGAATCACCGTTCGCGTAACGCTAGTAAACTCGCAAACGAACTACTGACTGAGATTTAAACATACATATTTCATTTACTAGCTATAAGAGAAAGATAGAAAGAAAATGTGCGCGCGCACTGCTCTCTCTTGCTCCTACACTGTGATACAGACAATAGGCCTGCACTGTGCTTAGATATACGGAACGTATTTGGCTATGAGAGGAAGAGAGAAAGAAAATATGCGCGCGCACTGCTTTCTCTTACTTATATCCCCCACTCAACTCCCGTTCGCCTCGCCCGATCACACTTTTCGTAACGCTTACGTCACGCGTTTGCCAGCTTACTCCCCAAGTCAAGCGTGCGTAAGAAGTTTCACTTCAAAAACCGTGATAAAATATTTACATACCTACAACTTTGTTTTCATTGTTGCGTATATAATCCCTACTCGGCCAAAGTTATAGTCGGCCAGTCTCCAGTTCATAGTAGTCTTTATCGTCTATCGTGAATCCCTCCGTAATCTGAAAGCAACGGACTCTTTTTACCCAAAAATGTTACACTTACTACGAATATGCGACGTGAACAAGAACTAGGTACAACTTTCCTATTCGTAGTTTACGTTCACGAAAATTAATAGTGCAATTTATAATAACAAACTCATTTGGCGGTCTAATAAATTGTTCATAATTTGACGGGCTCGCAATATAAAAAATATATAGTTCGGGCTTTTCTCATAACGAATGTTCTTTGTAGCAAAAAATGTAAAATATTATCATGAATGAGAATAGCTCTCGTACCCAGCCGCTTTCCTAATACATTTATGAGACCTATATGTATAATAATATACTAGCTTCTGCCCGCGACTTCGTCTGCGTGAAATTTCTTGTTATTCCGACCCACCCCGTCGCATCGCATCGCCTGCCCGCACTATTACTTCGTTTTTGCTTAGCGTTCTTTCTGACTTTTTTTCTTTTTACTCGGCTCCTAAAGGTCATAGCGTGATGTTAAATAGCCTATAGCCTTCCTCAAGAATTGGGCTATCAAATGCAAAAAGAATTTTTCAAATCCAACTGGTAGTTCCAGAGATTAGCGCGTTCAACCAAACAAACAAACAAACTCTTCAGCTTTATTAAGTATAGATAATAGATAGAACACGACGAAAAATTTTATAAGCACTAAGAAAATCTGGTGAGATGGACTCCTTTAAAAAAAATGGTCCATGGCAGCTCTGGACAGAGAGAGGTGGGAGGAGAGTAGAGAGACCTTTGCCCAGCAGTGGGAAAGTAACGGCTAATAATTTTTTTTTTATCTACAAAGGCGACATATTTCTTTGGCATAGACTAAACTAAAAACTATGCTATTTATTTTTATCTGGCAGAATCAAAAAATACTAATAGTTATTTATGCAACTGTTGGTTTATCACACGAAGCGAAGCCGAGTGTGATAATAGTATCACATGAGTGTTTTAATACCTATTTATGTACAGTTGCATACTTTATCTACACCCATGATATGAATCCTCTATAAAATATTCTGAAACAGTTTTTTGCAATACTAATATCGAACAAAAACGGCGGCCGGCGGGGTACGACGTGAATTTGAATAACCTATAAGTTATTTTTTATCACATCTATTCTAAAAGAGCTAGTTTATTCTTCGTAAACAGCGACTAAAATAGCTCTTTAATCCCTAGGGACTAAAAGTGATTTGAATTTGGAATGTGGATATTGTTAGTAAAAATTCCAATCACCAAAGATATCAGACACGAACATTGTATGAACAAGTAACAGGCTGTATGATAAAGAAAAAAGCCATATAAAAAAGTTTGTGAAAACATAAAAAACGCGCGAATAGCATTGTGCCTTCGTTCGTAATTGTTTACTCAAATTAGGATTTTACTAAGTTTTATAAAAAATGTGTATGTCTTCTTCAAGTAATGGTATGTAAATAAATAAACGTTTTATTCATAAGTTACACTTACTTATTTTTTCATAGAGAGTGATAAAAAGTAGAGTGTCCACCTCGGGAGCAACACTATTTTAAGCTCGAGTGACGTAATTTGAATCCCGTGCTGCGCTCATTATTCTACTAAAAAAAACCACTCTCGCCTTCAAAATAGTTGTTTGCTCCCTTGGCAAACAATCTACTATTTAAATTACGGCGCTGTGGTAGTGAAACGACCGTGCATGACAGTGTTCTTTTTTTGTAAAGGAGTTGCATAATTAAATTTAGTACAACATTATAACACTCGTTCTGATGATATTATGGTTACTATGACACTGGTTGCTTTAATGTTGGCAATAAGCTAACTGTTTCAGAAACTTTTATAGAGGATTTATAGCATGGGTGTAGATAAAGAAAATAACTTCTATCAACATAACCTTTTCTTGAAAAAAATTACATTATAAACAAACGATCAATGGTCCACAGGAAGCCGGCGGAAGTGGGAAAGTTTTGATGGGCCAAAAAAAATTAAAATACTTTCGTCTCAGCGACATGAAGAAGATGAAGGTCTTGGATCGAAAGAGCTGAGAGTCATCGGAGGGAGAACTTTTCCCAGCAGTGGGATGATGCAGACTGACACTAACCTAACAATATGATAGACAATACAACCTTGCTAACTAACAACTCATATTGCCATTCATCTGCCCAGCCTTTTCCAAACTATGTCGGGGTCAGCTTCCAGTCTAACTGGATGCAGCTGAGTATTTTACACTGAGCGACTGCCTATCTGACCTCCACAACCCACTTACTGGGTAATACGATATCCCTTGGTAAGACTGGTTGTCAGACTTTCGGGCTTCTGACTACCCGTAACGACTGTCAAAGATCCACGAATGACAGCCGATACCTAATATAATATAATATATATGATACCTGGGACCAACGGCTTAACCTGTTTTTCGAGGCACGGACGGGTCTCGGTATGTAAAAATGGTCACCCATCCACAGACCAACCGCGGCAAGCGTAGCTTAACCTGATCGATCGACCCGCGCGGCTCTTATTACTTATCCAACTATTTTCTCTTTTAATTAAGGAGGAAAAGAAAGTAGTAAAGTTAGGATACTTTTAATATCAGTAGATATTTCTGTAGTCGTCTACCAGACTACCAGTATGTCTTTTTTCTTTGTCTGCTAAAATGACTGTCGATCGAAGCATAGTCACAAATATCTGCATCATCGTGCGGCGAATGTGGAACACAGAACTAATCTATGTGACACAGACTACGGAAAGTGTAGAGAAGTACTACAAAATAATATACCGTTCAAGGACTTTATTAACCTTTACTAAAATGCTTCTTGATGTAGACTGTCATTCGTAGATCTTTGTCAGTCGTTACGCGTAGTCAGAAGCTTATTAAATTAACCAGTCTTACCAAGGGGTATCGTGTTTACCAGTAATTGGGTTGTGGAGGTCAGAAAGGCAGTCCATCCATATAAAATACTGGTACTCAGCTGGATTCAGTTAGAGTGGAAGCCGTCCCTTTTTTTTTTCAGGATGGTAAATCATCAAATGACCCCTCCCGCTCTGGGTGGAGCCGAAGGGAGTGTCAGACTCTTACTGACTAAAACCCACCCGTGTACCGTGCCAGCGGTAACCCTTTCGGAGAATCCCGCTGCCCCGGCAGGCTTCGGCCCTGACGGGCCCCTTCGGATGATGTTGACATCTCTGAGGCGCGCGTGGAACGCGTACGCGCCATCCGGCACGGGCCTGGTCCTGATCGGACGGTGAGCTGTGGAAGCCGACCCTAACATATGGAAAAGGGTAGGCATCTACATACCTAGCAAACAATCTTGTTTGCCTCTACTAATGAGACTATATTAATTGGTATCAAGTGTTCGTAGCTCTTTTGGGAGTAGGTGAAACTTGAAACTTTTATAAAACACCCCTAAATAAGAGAGCACTAATAATAATAATCATTTTACTATCAGGCAACTACTAAAATTATTTTTATTTTATCTATGGGAGATAAAATACACAAAATAATTTTATACAATAATAAACTAATACATATTAAAAACCTTAAAACCATGACTATACTCCAATCATAACCAATAACCATAATAATTTAGATTTAGGCAATTATGATTTTGATTGAAATCTTTTATATTCAAGAGGAAAGTATTGTTCTTGTGCAACTTGACAAATGAAAATAAAGGAGTTATTTAATTCATGCACTGTTAAAGGGCCCCAGATAAGCTACTAAGCCTATTGCAATATATTTCTAAATCGCAAATATTCTTTGCAATTTCGAAAAGTTTGAAAATATTTTAAAATCAAATGTAGATTCAGGTAAATTAATATAATTACTTTTATTCCAGGTAATTCAATGTTTTGATTTTGGTGTAGTTTTGGCCATTTTGATTCATCATTGTATCACGGACGGAGGACTGGCTTCGCCACCACATCAAATTGTCACGAAGGTGATGAGAGTTTAGAATCCTATTATTATAACAAAACCGAAAGGGTTCGCGCGTTGTAAGATAGTGGCAGCCAGTTTAGTTTCATTAAAAAATCCCTGCAACAAACATTAGGTTAATAAATAGCTCCCTAATGATTAGAGGTGCCGATTCCTTGTTCAAAAACATAAACTAAATTTAAGTCATCTTTTTCTTTCTATTTCATTATGAGAAGGATAGAAGATAAATATTAGTTTAGTCCTGTCAAATTAGTCAGCGCCTGACGTAAATTGACGAATTTTTAGTAGCCAATTTGATGATGATGATGACATTATCATCATCTCAGCCGAAAGACGTCCACTGCTGGACATAGGCGTCCCCCAAGCACCTCTACTTAGACCGGTTCTGTGCTTCTTGCATCCAACGGTTTCCTGCGGACTTCACAAGGTCGTCGGACCACCTTGTCGGAGGCCTTCCAACGCTACGTCTTCCGGTATGCGGTATTTGGGTAAGGTGCTCAAATACACGAGCGACATATTGTCGACGGCTGCAGTTGCTTCTATCGTCGGCGTCGGCGTGTCGCTCGTGTGTATGGACACTTAGAAGAGACCCAAACAAGGAATTTACAAAGTATTTGTAGCCTGTGATAGTTTAAATTCATTATTTGATTGGGATTGACGAAGGTACCAGAATTTGTGATTCCCGAACAACTACATAAAAGTCAACACAGGTAGAGGTACCTAACTAATCCAAACTACCCACATTCTAACTTTGTTTGTCAGTTTCATCGCTTGTGGCCCTTGTTTTTTAATCATGCATAGAATTGGTCGCCATCTTTGTTTAACTGGTAAAGTCTGGAAATTACTAATTAGCTTTCAGGAATATAATTAAAGGCTCCTACAAACAGGCGCGACACGCGATATAATCACGCGCGACACAAAGGCACCACTCATCGCGCGACTTGCGGTGAGTCGGGACAAATTTTGTTTTGACGTTTGCTGGTACAAACTTTGAATTAGTTTATCGTTATCTTTACATAGTATAATACAAAGTCACTCCCGCTCCTTGTTAACTTAGATCTTTTAAACTCCGCAACGGATTTTAATGCAGTTTTCAGCAATAGATAGAGTAATTCGAGAGGAACGTTTATATGCATAATACGAGATGCATATTATAGTAGAGAAAAGCGGAGAAATTCAAAGATTTCTAATGATATGTCGTAACAAACATATTTTTGTGCGCTTACATTGCAAACGCTGAATAAACCTTACGAGATATGGAGGTCGAATGTACTACGGATTTGTATATCTTAAAAATATTTCGGCACATAAACGCACGTATGTTTTGACAGCGCTGACTTAGAATTTATTTTTTTTACTGCTTCACGGGATTGCAGCCCGTGAAAATGTTCTTAAGTAACTTTTTATACCTTTGTATCCTGCTTATGCATACGAAGTTGCATTAAAATCAGTTCATTCGTTTCGAAAAACAAGGGCTGGAAATTTAGTATGAAATGCCGTACGTCGTAACCTTACTAAAATTCAAAACACGTAGCTGCAACAAAAAACTATTCGACCAAAAAAAAAAACAAAAACCGATCGTTCCATCTATCCATTCAAAATTCTGCATCCCCTTTATGAAAGCACCGGTGGTATACAAAAGTTAGTCTTCCCATTGTTCTCTTCGACGGTGCCAGACGGTTTTTATGGAAACCATTCACAAAAGAACGGAAATATTGCGACCCGTTTTTATTTAACAAGATGACAGTGGTTTAGTTTGTCTGAGGGTGCTAATTATTATGAACTGCTTGAAGAATATGGATGGTTTATTTTTGTGTAGTGAGGGTGAATTTACGAGCAGTAGTGGCGCAGTGGTTACAGCCGTGACTTACGAGTTGTAGGTCGTAGGTTCGAACAAGACAGGCGCTTTACTTTGTGTAAATTACCATCATCACTGCTCTCAAAACGGTGAAGGAAAACATCGTGAGGAAACCGGCATGTCCTAGAACCAAAAATTCCAAGACAGTGACATCTACCAACCCGCACTGGGCCCGCGTGGTGGATTACGGCCCACTCCCTCTCACTGAGAGGATGCCTGTATCCCACCAGTGGGAACGTTACAGGCTGATTATGTATGTATGTTATGTAAGGGTGAATTTTGCGTGAAAATCGCGAGTGTACAAGAATTTGGAACTTTGAGTAAAAGTATTTGAAGACGGCATCCACACTAACAGGATGCAGCTGAATACCAGTATTTGACATGGAACGACTGCTTACCTAACCTCAGACCTTTGGGCTTCTGATTACACATGACGATTGTCAAAGATCTACGAATGACAGCCGGGATCAACGGCTTAAGAGCGTTTACGCCGTACGGCATTTCATACAAACTTTCAAGGCCTTATTTTTCGAAATGAATGAACCGATTTTAATGAAACAAAAAAATTATACACATAAGCAGGATACAAAGTTTTAAAAAGTTAGTTGAGAACATTTTCGAAATGTCTTGTTTAAAAAAAGAGAACTGGAAATCTCTACTGGAAAATTTTAAATCGGTCTAATTTGGCTGTAACACTATTTTTCGAAAATGTTCTCAACTAATTTTTTAGAGCTTTGTATCCTGCTTATGCGTATGAAGTTTCATTAAAATCGATTCATTCATTTCGAAAAATAAGGGCTTGAAAGTTTGTATGAAATGCCGTACGGCGTAAACGCTCTTAACGTGCTTTCCGAAGCATGGAGGGGTTTTGATATGTAATGGATGGTCACACCCATCCACGAATGTTTCTACCTTCGATTTCCTCCGCGCGAAATTTCTTCTTGTCAACCCACCCTGTCGCATCGAATCGCCTGCTTGCGTTATTTTTTCGATTGCGCTTTCTTAAGCGAAATGAAAAGCAAATAGAAAAAAAAAGTCAGATAGAATGTTTTCTTTCTGACTTTTTTTTTCTATTTGCTGGGCTCCTACGGGTCTTAACGTGATGGTCAGTAGCATATAGCCTTTTTCAAGAATTGGGCTATCTAATGCAAAAGTATGTTTTCAAATTCGGCTAGTAGTTCCAGATATTAGCGCGTCCAAACAAACAAACTCTTTAGATTTATTAGAGAAGATACTCGTAGATAAGAACATAAATAAATTCATAAATCATTATAATCCGCCATGCGCTCAGAATACATAAACGATCGTCATGAATAATGTGTGAACACGGGAGTGGATTAGAGTTCAAGGCATTTTACCTCGAACTTTGACATGAGGGGTTAATAGATGTCTCCACACATACATCATTTATACAGAAAGTCACGCCTCCTTCCCATAAGGTTAGGCAAAAACTACAGAACGCCACCTGCTACGATCCTTTTTTTTTCAGGTTGAGAAATCATCAAATGACCCCTCCCGCTCTGGGTGGAGCGGAAGGGAGTGTCAGACTCTTACTGACTAAAACCCACCCGTGTTCATTCCTTAGCCTTTTATGTTACGGGCCAGCGGTAACCCTTTCGGACAATCCCGCTGACCTGGACCTGCTACGATCCCTAGAAAAGTCTTTTGCTTCGTTTACGTTCATACATCTGGTCATACACGGTTGAGAGTACTACGCACCTGAATTTTCTGAAGAACTTCACCAATAAGGTCTCTATATGACCTTCAAGGGGGGACGCCCTTCTGTTTGATCACGGCGTTTCCACTCACCTCAAGATTAAGCCCATTACGCAACATCATCTGCCTATAGCCTTTTCCCAACCATGTTGGGGTCGGCTTCCAGTCTAACCGGATGCTGCTGAATACCAGTATTTTACATGGAGCGACTGCCTATCTGACCTCCACAACCCAGTTATTGGGTAATACGATACTCCTTGGTAAGACTGGTTGTCAGACTTTCGGGCTTCTGACTACCCGTAACGACTGTCAAAGATCTAAGAATGACAGCCGCGACCAATGGCTTAACGTGCTTTACGAGGCACGGAGGGGTCTCGGTATGTAAAGATGGTCACCCATCCACAGACCAACCGCGGCAAGCGTAGCTTAACCTGATCGATCGGCCTGTGCGGCTGTTATTATTTAGCTACGCGCCCCTGCCCATTACGCAACAATAATAAAAAAAACTCTGCCTTATAAATAACTTTTGATAGTCGCCTTTCATTCGTCCTGTCAACATGTGCAAATCCATCTAAGCATAAGAACTCACTTTTCAAATTTTTTTCAACACCTACATCTTCTTTTAAGCCGCACCGCGTTGCCTAAGAGCAGTGATGACCCAGAGGTAACGGCCCCAACTTACGAGATGTAGGTCGTCGGTTCGAAGCCAGGCAGGCGCATAACTTCGCAAAATAATTTCATCACCGCTGCTCTCAAAACGGTGAAGGACAACATCGTGAGAAAACCAAAATATCCTAGAACCAAAAATTCGAAGACATGTGATATCTACCAACCCGCACTGGGCCCGCGTTGTAGATTAGAGCCCACTCCCTTTTGAAAAGAGAAGGTCTGTGTCCCAAAAGTGGGAACATCATAGGCTGATTGTATTACCTTATCAGATCATTTCTCAGCCTATCATTCATTGTTACCACACATGCTTCGGAAGGAACGCATGATAGATGTCTTTATTTTAAATTAAATTTTGCCTTTTTACCCGAATGCGCCAGAAGGAGGGTTATGTTTTTCAAGAGTATGTATGTATAATTGTTTGGCATCAAATTTTTTTTTCTTCTAACCTATCGATTGGGTTATCAAAATAAAGGGTTTTAAAAAGCGATTACAAAAATATATAATATAACTTATATGGTTAAAAGTAATTCGAAGTGACAAATCATAAAAAAACACGTACCAAGAACTAAATCGTCTGCGATATTACAATATTTATTACAATCACATTATTTTGTAAACGAAAATGCTAGAAATAAAAAAGTAATTTAAAAAATAAAAAACCCGACCGCGTAAAAAAATTAAGTTAATAAAAAATAGAAAAGCTTAAGCTAAGGAAGCAGGCGGGACCCATACCATTTTTATTATATTTTCAAATTCAAATGGATCCCGCCTGCTTCCAATTTTAATTTAAAATGGGCTTATTTTTAGCTTTTCTGTTTTTTTTTTTTATTTTAAATTTTTTACGCGGTCGGGTTTTTATTTTTTTAAATTACTTTTTACCTTAGACTGCCACTAGTCGATATTTTTTCCATACAAATTTCGGGAGAGTATTACTCCACTGTTTGACATTGTGCATCCAAAGTTAAACATGATATCGTTTTGTCTTATTATTAATTTTGTCTGTACGGAAACAGAATAGTAAAATAAAAAGCCTATAAAAAGTTATGAGCCAACAAAGATTCGTCTTTCTTGCTATTTTTTTAACGTAATTTTGGGAGGAAATAAGTATCTAATAAAAGAACCGTAATTAAAATCCTCAAAACAAAGTCGGTCCCGACAGAGCTCAGTTATCGAAGAGTTCAATAATTTTATTTGTAATTGATTTATGCAGTATTTTTTTCATAAAACTCGATTTTCCAAAACACTTTTCGAATTTTTTTACGCCTTTAATGCCTCGCTGGTATTGCCGCGGAAATTCTGACAATCATTCAATTTATAGATCAAAGGACTTTGAATTTATATGGATATCTGTAACTTAACAAAACTTGGCGACGTGATTGTTAACATGGTACACACCCTAATTGGGTGGATAATTGGCTGTCAGTGACACGCTTCGTGATTACAGCTATTATGCTGACTTCAACAGTTTTGTCTTGTAAATAAATTTTGTTTCTAGAATAGGTAAAATTCATCCATAAGCAATTATAGTCCGGTCGTCGAGAGAATTCGTTCCTGACACCTGTAAGTGCAACAATTCTAGTAACTAATAAAGATCAAATTCGCAAAACACGTATTCGTTTATATGAAACTCAGGCTGAGGCTACATTAGCCCGCGACGCGACCTGCGACACATGAGCGATTAAAACAAGTAAATGAATGCTCACGTATGTGGCTACACCGTACATCAAAAATATTACTAGCGATCTTTGATTTCTTTATGCGATAGGAACAACATTACTGAAATCACGGCATCGGCTACATCAACATGAGCGAAATTGAAGCGAATTTATTAGAAAATTGCTTTTTTTTTTCGCTTGTAATGTAGCCATACCATGTTTTTCTCGTTTCGCTCTTCCAGTCGCATCGCAAATCGCTGCCTACTGTAGCTTCAGCCTAAAGGGTATCAAGAACGCATACTCTCGACCGCAATTCTGTTTTCTATGATCAACAAACAGTGGCTATTCATAACTGCACAGGTTACCATGATCAGACAATTTAAAAGATAAGATTATAAATAAGGTTCTCGATCTTTGATGGAGTATTTCAAAGTCAGGTTCAATAACACACAATAGTTTGAAACCTGCAGTACCTACACAGCATCTGCGGCTTGGACGCAAAAATAGAAATGTTCTTAAAAGCTCCTGTAAACAGGCACAACGCGCGATTTTATCGCGTGTCGCACCTGTTTGTAGGAGCCTAAATTTTTCCCAGGTTAAACTTTTTCACTGGGGCCTCTACTAATATCATCATCATCATCATCATCATCAGCCTATAATGTTCCCACTGCTGGGACACAGGCCTCCTCTCAGTGAGAGGGAGTGGGCCGTAATCAACCACGCGGGCCCAGTGCGGGTTGGTAGATGTCACATGTCTTCGAATTTTTGGTTCTAGGACATGCCGGTTTCCTCACGATGTTTTCCTTCACCGTTTTGTGAGCAGTGGTGATGAAATAATTTACACAAAGTAAAGCGCCTGTCTGGGTTCGAACCTACGACCTACAACTCGTAAGTCGCGGCCGTTACCACTTGGCCACCACTGCTCTCTCTACTAATATAGTTTAGGTTAACTACATCAGAATAATAAATTCTGATGAATATGACATGTAACAATAATGCAAGCGTGGCGTGGGCATAAAGGTCGACGCGGTCATTACAAAATGTCGCTACCGTAGCGCCTACGAATCGCAGATAGCCATTGCGTGCGTTGAATTTTTATAGCTTTTAAACCACATGAATAACAATGGTATGATAATCCCGTTGGTCCAGTAGTGAATGCTGAACGTCCAACTTGGTTTACATCCCGGATAATGGCACCTGTCCCATCACCGGTGATTAAGAGGGGGATTTTTTTTTTTCATTTATTAATAGGTAGTTTATCAATCTAAGTGTTTTATTTTGTCTAATTTCATTTTGTTTTGTTTTGTTATTTGGTTAAATTTATTTTTATTTAAATTGTTATAATTGAGTTTTATCTATTAATTCCGAATGTTTTTTTACCTATTAATAATTATAAATATTAATTAGAATATTTTGTACGTCGTTGACGGCAAGACAAAGTTCATTTTATTAATATTGATATCGACATCTGTACCTTTTTGTTTACCTATGTTCTACAAATAAAAATATTTGAATTTGAATTAATCAAAATTGAAGCATCCTCGATTTGATTTCTCATGAAAATGATAAGACAGATTAAAAAATAAAAGCACACTAGGCTACCTGAACACAGCGTTCATAGTTATGTATGAACATTGAATAGAGCCCTTTCATCTGATTATTTTGCGTATACTTACTATGAAATATTCAAATTCAAAAATCTAATTATACGGCGGCGGGAAGGGGTTGTGTTTTGTTTTCATCGTCTTTGATGAGAGGAGTAGCAACGAGAAGCGAGTTCGTGACAGGAACGAGCAATCACTCGCTAAATATACCAAGCGTGAGTCTCCCAAAAAGTGTTTTGCAGAGCAAGTACTCTTTTTGATAGCTCTTGTCGCTGCGAAAAACGAGTACTCACCGGGCGACGGCATTAATAGTCAGCGAATTACTATAAATAATGTACCTATCTCTTTTACTTACACGACCTTTTTGAAGTGAAAATTTCTTTAGGCGCGTTGGATATTTTTTGAGATGGGGAAAAAACCATTGAACTCGCGCCACTGTTACCGTAAGCGATTACCGCGCGTGTTTTGTTTATAAGACGATTAAAAAATACCCGCTTCGGATGTGTTCGGCTGTCCTCGACATGTACTCGGTTTTAATGTTTATCCAATATGTCAGTGAGTGATGGCAAAGTATTCTGTTTGTGTTTTGTTTTCACTTCGGCACTCCCGGAGTGTATTGTGTTATTTATTACTTCGCAACGGGCCCCTAAAACACTAAATGTGTGGGTTTAATATAAAAATCTACCTACACTATTGTGTGATGTTACACAGGCGTCATGTTAAATTAATTTTAGTGAGAATTAGGGTTTTCAAATGACAGTGTTGATAAAATTAACATCTTCACAGTATGAATCATAACTTTAATGGTATTTAACATAAAGCAAAAACATATTTTTGTATTAGAATCATCACGTTAATGTTTAAAGGTAAATTGGCACATTAGGCGGGGGTCCGTTTGCCCTTTGTATGCAAGACATGTTTTGTACCACAAATAATAATGTCTTTTTTGATATAAATATTATAAATTACAAATGAAACGACGAAGATATTTTTCGTTATTTACCTCTCGACTTTTATTGTAATTAGAATTAAAAACCTTAAAAAATACAAATAATATAGTTTGACCGTCATGACACCTTTGTTACGTAACAATATTCTCATGACGGTTAAAATGTCCCACTATTTTCGGTATAGCCAATGATTTCAAATATTATATTTATAAGTCAATGGGTATTGCTCTGATTTATCAAGTATGTACTGTCTAGAACCAAAATCGACCAATCTGTCAAGTCTGTATCAAGTCGGTTTCCATTCACGTGCACCCTAGACAATCTATCTAAGCAACGCCTCTGACGCTGCAATAAATGTAGCTACTGGACCCAAACCCAAACAGTATCGGAAACATTTATTTGTATTGTCGAAATGAAAACAAAGAATAACATAGATTCTTTGTTGTCGTTTCGACAATACAACTATGTTTCATATACTGTTCGAGTTTTGGTTTCTATAATAATAATTATTTAGATACGAAATGTTTTTGGCAAGTCTTTTACAAGACTTGTCGAAATCAAATATCCATAGCTTCTAGAATAAACGCAGGTTTAGAAGGTACCAAAATGTTTTATTATCAGGAGGTAACAAGGTTTTCGTTTAAGTGAGTGATAAAGATATCACTCACTTAAGACGGCTTACACAATTTTTAAAAGAATTTAAATAAAAATATAATCGACCATTTTAACAGTGTCATATTTTCCGGACGCTCGTAGGACCATAAAATTTTATTATAAGGACGTTAAATAACACTTAGACCGACATTCAAAATCCTTGAAGAGAAATTCTAAAAGGAAACGACGATAAACATTTTAATACAGTGTCAGTTTCTTTTATAGAAAAAAACACTTTACAGGTTTTCTGAAAAGAATTTTCGACTTTAGGCTACCTAACATTACTATCATAGGAATATTAAGCATAACCGATTTCTTAAAAAAAATGTTTAAAAAACTGTATCCAGGAAAAATAAAAGTTATCTACAAGAAAATATCTCTGACAGAAATCAAGACATAGGTACAAAAATG
Source organism: Luperina testacea (assembly GCA_927399505.1). Taxonomy (NCBI): domain Eukaryota; kingdom Metazoa; phylum Arthropoda; class Insecta; order Lepidoptera; family Noctuidae; genus Luperina; species Luperina testacea. The sequence continues at coordinate 2,949,276 of OV656777.1, read as the reverse complement.
TACCATGTAATGTATAGACACCAGCACATCAAGCTACCCGAAACTGTCAAATTTTCCCAGTCAACTTTGAACCTAATGCTTTAGCGATAAAGTTGAAAATATATTAAAGAAATTTGACAGATTGTAGTAGCTTGATGTGCTGGCGTCTGTACAATATGGGTGTGCCAGGAACACCTACAAAATCATAATGACCTTTTGACCGAAGTCGGGTAAAATGGGACTGAACCAGACGTTGCACCATGCACTTTGAATAATGGTAAAATCATCACACGTAAAAGCTGACCTCGCCAAGCACAGTTTCACCATGCAGCGCCCTGGGTAACACACTATCAATCACAATCTGAATGATTTTGAAGGATATTGCTAATCCATTGCGTCATATGTTCGAAAAATCTGTCTGCTCAACAAAGTAAATAACGCAATGAATGTTGTTGAATTGTCCAAATGAAAGCTATTGCTCTTGATGGTGTGTTACGCAATTACCCCGCTGATTGATCCAACTACAATTTAGAGTACCTCCATCCGTATTCCCACTAAAAATATAAACTAAAGTGTGTTATTTAATAAAATTTAAAACAATTTTGGTATATTTTCAAAAAACAATTACTTAAAAACACGCGAATCACGACTTTATAAAGCACTGAAAACCAAAAATAATTGTCAGGCGAACATTTTCGAAATCCGTATAGGAACAATAGATTTCATTACCATGCTCTAACAAAGCTTAACTGATCCATTAAGGCTAGCGTCCACTAGGCGGATCGGGTCGGGCCGCATCGCAACGCAAAAATACGCCTGGCTATGTTTTGTATGAAATATCGTTTATTAGCGACGGATCGGAGCGCGGCGGGCGGCAACGCATTGGCGGATCGCTTCGCAGGCGTATTTCTGTCGGCGGTGCGCTGCGACCCGCCCCGATCCGTCTAGTCGACGCAGGCAGGCGGATGTTGTTTCTGTAAATCTTCACGTAATATATTAAGCAATGTTTCAAATTTTCCAAAACACATTCGAAAATACTCGAAGAATTTGACTGGATCTTTCTTCAAATCGTTAAACAAATGATGGTATTCACCAAATACATTTCTTTTCTGGCATATATCATGCACCCACACCTTGTGTACTCGTCGTCGTTTTTTATTTTTTTGCTCTTCCTCAAGAAGGATTTGAAACCATAACATCTCTTCGTCTGAGCTGTCCATGGTAGCGCGATGTCAGTCCAAGCACGAAAACACGTCTGTAAGATCAAATCCGCTTAGGCGGTCCGCCGCGCCCCGTACAGATGGACGCAAGAGCATCACAGAACCGCGGCCCGTTCCAATGCGACCCGCCCCGATCCGTCCCTAAAGGACGCCAGCCTTTAGCTTGAAACAAGGTTCAATTTCTTGTAACAGCGTGTTAAACAAGCCGTATTACCCCATAAAGTCTCTCAAAAGCGTGAAAGTACATTGAAAGTAGGTAAGTCTGTAAAAGAATTAATAAATAAAAATAAAATAAGAATTGGTGAGACTTTATATCGAGAGCGGAATACGATTTTAGCGCCTCGTGCGATTTTACATAAAGACGCCAGCACATCAAGCTACTACAATCTGTCAATAGATTTTCAAATTTATCGCTAAAGCATAAGGTTCAAAGTTGATTGGAAAAATTTTACAGTTTCGGGTAGCTTGATGTGCTAGCGTCTGTACCTAAGGCTGTTTGTCCACATCGACGGGACGTCAACAAGAACGAGATGAGGTGCCAAAGTAGCAATAAATACTCGTATGTTTACTGTAGCCGCGAGTCCATCACACGCCGTCACCCGGGACGTCACGCTCGTTTCGAATAATATAATTTCTTGTTGACGTCTCGTCGTGGTGGACAAACACTGTTAGGGTGCGCTTCCGCTGAAGCGGAGCTGTGCGGAGCGGAGCGGAGATGTACAAGAATCGACATTGGTTGAAATCCTCAGCGCGTCACTCGTCTCGTCTATGGTTGACGATTCCTGTACGTCTCCGCCCAGCTCCTCTTCAGTGGAAACGCACCCTTAAGCTCGGGCGATTTTTCAACGCGGCGATTTTGATCGCGTACTGGATTTTTAAAGCACTGCTTGGCGCCGAGAGTTGAAAATCCGATAAAGCGATTTTTTGACGCGCTGGGATGTATTCGACCTGATTGTGCGACGACTAAAAAAGCGTTTATAAGGTGATAGACCGGCCAAAATTATCAGTTAGGATATTTTAATGTTTTTGAAGTGAAAAACTTCTTTAGGCGTGTTGGGCATTCTTTGAGATGGGAAAAAACCATTGAACTCGCGCCGCTTTTACCGTAAGCGACACCCGAAAAAATACCCGCTTCGGATGTGTTCGGCTGTCCTCGGGATGTGCTCGGTTTTAATGTATATGCATATTCTGCAACGTTTTATGATATAAAACTGCTGTGAATAAAATTGAACTGTTAAATTTCATTGCTGGTCGTTAAACGAATTTAAAGTGAATATTATGCGATTTCAGTGCTTTTTGAAACGACGCGATATGCTGAAAATATAACGAGATGAATTTATTGAAGAATAAATCATCGCTGTTCCGGCTTGATTGAAGAGGCTTTCCTGCTGTATGATTTTAATTCTGAATAGTAACCTTTTTTGCTATAGATGTAAAATAATGATGAGAAATAAAAATAGGTATAAACTCGTGTAAAACTAGAGTGGATTTTTTACATGAGGCAGTGTGGAAGTATCAAAATTTCACAAAAAAAAAAAGAAATGTCTTCTAAGACCATTTTTTTTTTAATTTAAATTAATAAATAGAAAACAAACAGTTCTTTTTTCAAATTAAATTTCATTCGAAAACATCCATCGATTTCGTACTAAACTTCAACTATATCCCACGACCCTGGTTAGTTATCTCTTTTGGTGACTTACCTACCCTTACTGTCCCGTCTTGAAAATCCAACCTGTACACCTGATTTATTAATATTAAAAAAAACGACAGAAGTGAAAACAAAACACAAACAGAATACTTTGCCATCACTCACTGACATATCGGATATACATCAAAAACGAGTACATCCCGAGGACAGCCGAACACATCCGAAGCGGGTATTTTTTTAATCGTCTTATAAAAAAAACACGCGCGGTGTCGCTTACGGTAACAGTGGCGCGAGTTCAATGGTTTTTTCCCATCTCAAAAAACGCCCAACGCGCCTAAAAACATTTTCACTTTAAAAAAATATACAATCGATGGTCGCAAAAATCTGCTGAACTCGGGTAGTTCAGGGTAAGTAGTTGTGATGATAATGGAAGAGGCAGTTATGTCCAACAGAGGACATCTTTCAGTTGCTACGGTGTTCTTTTTTTTAAAGTCTCGATGGCAAACATGAAGATTTTCCTGTTTGGCCCAGGTCAACGCCTATACCATTCGCTGACGCAGATATTAAGTCCTTATGTGTACAGGTGACAGGGCTACGGCCCAAGATAAAAGGTGGGCCATAGTCAGCGGGGAGACGCCGCATGTATATTGAGGATCAGAACCAGCCGAGTAGACCCAACGTGGACTCAACTCTAAAATTTTTCGTCATGGGTGTCATTTTCATGGTCATAAGGCGTTTCTTGAGTTGATCGGCCCAGTCTGAGTGCAGTTCTCAAGGAAACGAACTCCAAAAGACGTAAGAAAATTTGAATTTAGCGGGCTACATTAGTGAGTTTTTTATTAAAGGGAATGCCCTTAATAAAAAAAAAAACAACTTAGTACTGGAGTAAGGCTGCCTGTCGACTGGGGCGAAGCGAGGCTGCGGAGCGGAGAAACGGAGAAATATTAACCAATAGGAAAATTGGACAGAAGAGGAGCGGAGTTTTTGTGCAATCCTATTGGTTAATATTTCTCCGTTTCTCCGCTCCGCTCCGGTGGACAGGCAGCCTAAGTTGTCACTTTTGTAAAAATAACTGTATTTCATTTACAGTTACGTTCTTATTTAAAAAAATGTCTCAATGGTTTTATTAATCCATGTCAAAACTTGTTTTGTAAACAAATGGTCGTACCATTTGTGTTTGAGACTTCTGGATGGTTCTGTTTTGCAAAACAATTTCCAGTCGAGCAATAAATAATTCATTACTCAAGAAACTAAGCGGACATGAAAATACTTGATTAGTGAATTTGTAACAATGTAAGCAAGAAGTAATCTGCAATCTTTCTAATGCGAGTATCAACTATATACGGGCAACTAGTGAGGTGACGTGTCGAAACTTTCCCGGGACCGGGACTGTGGCACGCCGGGACTTTGCATCCGATAGAATTGTTAACAGTTCAAGTTGGCGCGCAGGTGAGGAACATTGAAACATTATAAGTATCTATTAAGCGCAGTTTAGTTATTTTTAGTTTATTGTGGCATTTATCAACATTGGATTAATTTCTAACCACCAGCAAGTTTATGTATATCGTCTAGCAGCAGTTTAGTGAATAACAATAGTCTGTTTAATCGGGAAGGCTATTGTTATTCACTAAACCGCACATCATTAGTAAACAAGCAAACTGCTAACTTGGGGAGTCGTTCAATGCGGCCACGACTCTCAGCATAAAGCAGGTAAACAAGAGGTAGAATAAAGTAACAATTACTCGTTACGTACTTTCATTGGAAATTACATAATATAACAGGTACTTCGTGACTTTTTTCGTCCTATAAGATTTCGCTGCAAAACAGTAGTCTTGATAAACACGCTGCTAGAAATCCCGCGATAGATCCCGGTGCATCACAACAACGTTAACAAAGGTAATAATATGATAATGTTTGTAGGTTCCCTCCAATTTAGTGTAGTGCCTTGTTATAAGGCCATCTTGTGCTTAGTTTATTATTTACTCTGGTTAAGAAATGGAGCCCGTAAGTATTAGGAAAATATTTTCCGAGTTATATAGCGGTTGACTTCAGGATGCGGTTGTTTCCTTTAAATTTTAGATGGATAACATTCTTGGTATGGCTTGAAATTGTTGAACACATAACATAACGTAAAGCCTGATTCCTCGAAGGGTTAGGGACAAGTGTGTACCTATTGTACAGCAAATTTTACCAGTTATAGTTAAGAGCGTTTACGACGTACGGCATTTCATACGAACTTTCAAGCCCTTGTTTTTCGAAGTGAATGAACCGATTTTAATGAAACTTCATACGCATAAGCTGGATACAAAGGTCTAAAAAGTTAGTAAAGAACATTATCAAAATGTTTTACTTAAAAAAAGATAACTAGAAATCTCTGTTTCTATGGAAAATTTAAAATTGGTCTAATTTAGCTGTACCACTTTATCCGAAAATGTTCTTAGCTAACTTTTTAGACCTAAATTATGTCAATAATATATAAGAGTACGTTTCCGAGATTTCCGTCAATCGTAGAATACGGTACAAAATAAATAGAACATAATGTTTTACAAGAATCATTCTTCTTCTTCTCTTTTGACACGTAGCCGTAGAATTGGAATAAATGCCGCCATATTGTTTTTTCAATACTATAAGACGAAACAATTGGATTCACAAAATGTTCATCAATAGCGCCCAGCCTATCAATGTCATTCAAGCGTCAAATTCTTGTCGCATTGTAGTATGAACCTAGACGTCAAACGTCAAAGCATAGCATTCGGCAACCGCACCACGTTCTTAGTATCTTCAAAGGTAAAGTCCCCGTCACAAGAAGCTATAAATTTTGTAAACAAACGTTCAGGGGTTCGCGACCTTTGGATCAAATAAAATAAAACAGCTTTGTAATGATTTTTATTTTTATATAGGGATATAATTATGTTAACTCGCACATCTAATTACTGTCTTCAGACGATTCCTAATATTCTGCATCTGAATTCTGTAGCATTGACAGCATCAGCATGAACTTCCTTCAAAATGGCGTGGTGGCCCAAATGTTTACGTTCCATGAGTCAGACACATTCCAGTAACGACAGCGCTTTATATCGCTACAATATAACCCGACCAAGTGAAATTGCTCGTTAGTTTCATATTATACGTATGTTATTTTGAGTTGATTTAATTTAGGATTATTTATTGTTGTTTGTAATAGAAGTTCTTTATGTACAAAATTTATAGCTTCTCGTGACGGGGACTTTAGTCGATGCATATAGCGAAGCCGTGTAGCCTAAGCGATCTCACGTCGTCTTAACCACGTTTTATGTGGGGTCCAAAGAATAAGAAAATCGTGTAGAAGCGGAACGCATGAACCTTTCTTTGTATGTGATTTAGAAATAATCTCCTACCGCTGTTCAGTTCAGAGAGCACTGATGGCCTGGTGGTAACGGCCGCCACTTACGAGTTGTAGGTCGTAGACAACATGAAATTTGGAGGGTGTGTTCTTTGTGAAGAGTAGTTTGTATCCACTAAGAAAGGGTTTTTCGAAATTCCACCCCTAAGAGGGAGAATGGGCGTGCGACGACTCCCGGCCACTGTAAGCGCGGGCCTGCGGGCGGAGAGTAATGGGTAGCTCACCGTCCGATCAGTACCAGGCCCGTGCTGGACGACGCGTACGTGTGCCACGCGCGACTAAAAGAGATGTCAGCATCATCCGAAGGGGCCCGACAGGGCCGAAGCCTGCCGGGTCAGCGGAATTGTCCGAAAGGGTTACCACTAGCCCGGAACATAAAGAGCTAAGGAAGGAACACGGGTGGGGTTTAGTCAGTAAGAGTCTGACACTCCCTTCCGCTCCACCCAGAGCGGGAGGGGTCATTTGAGGATTTCCCATCCTGAAAAAAGAAAAGAAAAAAGAGGGTGAATGGGGGGAGGGTGACATTTCACGCGGACGAAGTCATGGGAAGAAGCTATTATAATATATATCTCCCGCGCCGAAGGCTAGTCTCAGTTGAGATTGGCCGCCATGGACGAAATACGGTCAGAAGGAATAGAAAAATGAAATGTCATCGCATGTATAGACATGCGATGACATTTAATTTTCTAATGCATTTGGAGCGGGAGTTTCACTTCTATATACTCTTGTTCTATGGTAAGGGGAGGCTTAAAGGTACAAGGCTGTTATTAAAAAACTTAATCCTTACTCACACGTTATTCAGTCGACAATCCGCCGTCTGAGATTAAATAAATATAATAAGGCCTCAATGTTACAGAAAATTTGGTGAAAATAATTCTGGAAATTTCATTTTGAACCTCACTCAAGCAAACAATTCGAAAGTGAATTCATTTGTTTTTGAAAATCATATAGATTCACTCCTTGACCTCGCTTGAGTTTCCAAGTGAATTTTAGAGAATATTAAACCTTTCACTACAGGTGAACCATGTTCTACCAAAATAGAATCTCAAGCACTCTGACATCGCGGGCCTGCGGGCGGTAATGGGTAGCTCACCGTCTGATCGGGACCAGACCCGTGCCGGACGGCGCGTACGTGTTCCACGCGCGCCTCAAAGAGATGTCAGCATCAACCGAAGGGGCCAGTCAGGGCCGAAGCCTGCCGGGTCAGTGGGATTGTCCGAAAGGGTTACCGCTGGCCCGGAACATAAAGGGCTAAGGAAGGAACACGGGTGGGTTTTAGTCAGTAAGAGTCTGACACTCGCTTCCGCTCCACCCAGAGCGGGATCATTTGATGATTTCCCATCCTCAAAAAAAAAGCACTCTGACATCTATACTATCTATGTATATAAAATTCAAAGTCCTGACTGATATGTTAACGCACAGCCTAAGCCGCTGGTCCTAGAGACATGAAATTTGGAGGGTGTGTTCTTTGTGAAAAGTAGGTATCGACTATGAAAGGATTTTTCGAAATTCCACCCCTAAGAGGGTGAATGGGGGGAGGGTGAAATTTCACGCGGACGTATACCAATAATAAAGCTAAACAGTTTGTTTGAAGTCGGATTAGAAAAAATATTTTTTCATTTTATAGCCTAATTCTTTGGGAAGGCTATGGGTTACTTAGCATCACGCTTAAACTCTTAGCAGCCGAACGAAAAGAAACTTAAGGCAGAAAACACTATGCAAATTTAATAGCGCGAACAGTTGTTTTTCTGTTGTGTTATGTTTAGAGATCGGATATTCGGATGCATTATATTCACCTAAAGTTGAGATGTTGGCTAATATCCGTATTAGCCAACATCTCAACTTTCCGCGGGATTTTTTCGATTCAAAAGCGCATCGGAATGCGCTTTTGAATCTAAAAAATCCCGCGGTTCCTGTAAACTGTAGGTAACCATGAATTCAGTACATGATTCTGAACCCCTTTGAGATGAAATGTTTCGCGAGTTATTAAATAAAAATTCGCTCTGCCATACATTTTGACCGCGTAGATATTAATCACATTTCTATGAAACACCTGATTTTTTTTTGATAACTGAAGAAAAATTTCTTCGCTAGGGGATCTAGATTCATTTGCTGAATTCATGGAACTACAGTTTACGCACTGGTTATAAATGTATCATTATAGATAGATATAAACAAGACTTGAACTATATCTTACCAAAGTAAAATGTCCACTGTAACATCAATTTATAAAGAGATTAGTTAAACTAATAACAGAGCATTCTTCAGCAACTTTGTGATCTCAAAACTTGTCGTTGGAAGGCTTTCTTTGTGACGCTGCCAACTGAAAACTTCGCAGATACCGATCATTCAACCGATAGCTTTTGCTTTAATATAAAATGTTCGGTAGTCGTGTTTCTTTGTATAAAAAACGTGACGTATAAATTAATTGCTGTCTATAAGAAAATAAGGCTTAGTAAAATCTTAATATATATAAATTACGTGTCACTATGTTTGTCCGCGATGGACTCCTAAACTACTTAACCGATTTTAATCAAATTTGTACACCGTGTGCAGTTTGATCCAACTTGAAATATAGGATAGCTCACATCTCCATTTATAATCGCAATATTATTTTATTGAACAAAAACGTTAGCCACAGCAACGCGTGGCCGGGTCAGATAGTAATTATATATTAATAAATAGTAGTTTGTCCCAATTACCTTAAATAATAACTGCCCAACCCTCTCAAAAACTAGCGTGATGCAATGTTATGTTAGTAATTCAAATATACCTATTCCTATTTGATATGTGTGCATACCTGCTTTCACCGTCTGGACAAAAACAGGACCTAAAAAGAGAAATAAAAATTCAACAAGGCACCCTTCTCTACGCGCGGAAATTATTAATGGATTCGTAGCGACAGTCAATCCTTTGATTGAAGCTGGCGGTCAGCTTCAATCAAACGATTGAATGTAAAAAAAGTGACTTTTTCATTTTATTTTTTGTCATAAAATAAATAGAGTATTCTGTGCCATAGGCTTCTACTTCGTTCACATTTTATACCCATAGTTTTTTCCAGGCGGTAAAAAAAGCCACAATGGGCCTTATAAGAAGGCTAAAAGTCACCGAAAAGGGCAATGGCGAGGGCTATGCTTGGAGTTTCCCTGCGTGATCGAATCAGGACTGAGAAGATCCGCAGGAGAACCAAATTTGGCAATTCTTCGGGCATGTCAACCGACATAGCCCGAAGAATTGCCAAACTTGTGGCAGTGGGCAGAGCACATTGCTCGCAGAACAGATGGTCGATGGGGCCAAAAGGTTCTGAATTGGCGACCGCGTACCGGAAGACGTAGCGTTGGAAGGCCTCCCACAAGGTATTCCGACGACCTTGTGCCGACCGCAGGAACCCGTTGGATACGAGAAGCACAGAACTGGTCGAAGTGGAGGTGCTTGGGGGAGGCTTATGTCCAGCAGTGAACGTCTTTCGGCTGAAATGTTGATTGTAAAAAGTCAGCCGGTATATCCTGGCTGACAGGGACATCGATGCAAAACCATGTATACTTGACGGCGCGCGCATCAAATGGCGCTGTCTACAATTTATTCACAGTATTTTGATCTCTGATATTACATCACTGTCAATAGCATAGTGATCTTTAATCTCGTGTCAATAAGGTTACTATTGGGTTGCCGCTGTCAGAGGTAAAATAACTATGAAAGGACTTTTGTTATAAAGTTACTAGGAGTCACCGAAGAGGTCGGATAAGACGCTGCCCCCGATAGTTAAAAAGACGTATCTAACAAAAAGTAAAAACGGAGAAATAAATGTTTTAATGAATAAAACGGGAAATCGTATGCTGTCTTCGAGTAAATTAATATTTTACATACTTAAAGTTGAAAATAATACCCTCTAATAATAGGCTTTAACCTGGTTTAATAATAATATGAATTTATTAAATTATTATAATAAAAATAACGAAAAAACAGTTTCATCTTAGCATAAAAAATTAAGGAAAATATTACATACTTAATTCAATAGACGTAAACGGCTAGATGCGTCCTTTAAATTTCAAACGCTTTTGGCTGTACTTTTTTTCTAAGTATTTAGTTTATCTATCTAATAAATGATTTTAACATAAATGGGCGCATATAGGTATTTCCGCCTTTTTTCTTAAGAATTAGAAAGTATTTAGATAGCCCTTGGCTTAGGTAAAATGTTTATAAAATATTTAATAATCCTTTTATCTAAGGTAGTATATCAGAAATAGTACAGTAGGTTCGTGGTTATCATATAAGTCATAGCCTAATTTATTATTTGTAAATAAAACACAATGTTTTATTCAACGTAAAGTAATTAAGACGATTATGGCAAATGCGCCTATGCTAAAACAATTTCACGAAGTAAATAGGGCGCAAGTGGTCAGATGTGGTCTTTTTTTCTTAAGGCCTGTATTAATGCCGATAACCTTGAGCATTTGGGCGGAGCTAACGACCCCTTCTCCGCGCCACTCCGCTACCCGCATGTAACAGAAAATGTGCGGTTGTGTGCGCCGCCACCACGGTTTGCCTCGCCTAGTCTCGTCACAGAGTATCGAAATCACAGAAGGTCAAGTCATCGTGAAAGTTAAATAATTATGTGTACCACATATACAGGATGTCCCAGAACTCAACGTCAAGCCGAAACGGGGTGACAGGATTGATCATAACCATCACGAGAAAAATATAAAAAAAATCTATCCCATGCAGTTTGAAAATTATGGGCATTTTAAGAAAAACCTAGAAATTTGATCAAACTGTACCATTTTTCGGTTATTGTGGTTATTCTTTTTTATTTTTGTTCAATTAAACTTTGGAAACGTAATCCTAAATAACATTTCTAGAATCCCAATAAAAAATAATGACACGATTGCCTCAAGTTTCCGAGAATTGAGACTATTCGTTAAACTACGAATTTAAAATTTTCAAGATTCGTCGACTTTGATTGGCCCTCCTTTAAAAAAAATGTACTAGAGTGCCTTTGCAAGTGGTATTAAAAGTTGGCGCGTTTAATCAGAATTCTAAAATGGTCCAATACTTGTTAGTTCCAAACAATAAAAAAGAGTAAAAAAATTAAAACCTCAAGTAACCCGATTTTTGCTATCTCAGTTAAAATGTTTTTGATTCGCACAAGCTCTAGGTAGGTTCTTAATTTTAAGGCAAAATGATGAGAGAGATGGATAGTAGTGAGTATGTTTGCCATGAGTGAGCGAGACAGATAGTGACGCCACTTTTATTAAAGTGAAAAAAGTGAAAAAAAGTTAGTAAAATAATGAAAAATCTTGATCTAGTTTAATTTAGGTTTGTTGGAATAAAAGTCAGATAGAGAAATAACATTTTTATTACAATAAATGTCATCCGTCTCAATTCTCGGAAACTTGAGGCAATTGTGTCATTATTTTTTATTGGGATTCTAGAAATGTTATTTAGGATTACGTTTCCAAAGTTCAAATGAACAAAAATAAAAAAGAATAACCACAATAACCGAAAAATGTTACAGTTTGATCAAAATTCTAGGTTTTTCTTAAAATGCCCATAATTTTCAAACTGCATGGGATAGATTTTTTTTCAGATTTTTCTCGTGATGGTTATGATCAATCCTGTCACCCCGTTTCGGCTTGACGTTGAGTTCTGGGACACCCTGTATTTACAATGGTCCAGTTTTGGTTTTATTTAGGTATTATCATAGAATTATAACGCCTAGAAACCGAGTACGCGCGATTTCAGTGAGGCACTTTCAAGTGAGTCTAAAAGACTCACTACGTTCCGAACGTCCGCCAGTTGTCAAGGTCAAACGCTAGAGCAAACATCTCCGAGCTTTCCGAGACAATTTCATTAATAATGACTTATTGTGTAGTGAATGGGTGTCACAATGCATCAGAAAAGAATAAAAAACCTACCAACATATCATTTCATAGGTAAGTACTACAATTCGACTTGTATTTTGCTACAATAATGAATACAAAAATTAAATACGACAACAAAATTTTAGGCCGCCATGTTATGAAGGTGTTACCAGTTGCAATGAATTACCCTATTGTTCAACGAAAAATAAATACACACCCGTATTTTTTTTTTACAATGAACCCGAGATTTTTACACAACTGCCCAAAAATTTTTTAGAGAAAATTCAATATGGCGGCTTTGTAGCGCCATTTTGAGATTTGAAAAGAAACTATTTATTTTAAATTATTACAAAATGGGTATCAAAATTAAGGTCTTGGTGAGCTCAATTCAAATATAAATAAATAATATACGGATATTTAATATAGATAAGTAGAGTGTACATGCAAAAAAAATCATCTTTATCAGCTGCAAACAATTTAGTTAGACTTTAGCGAAAAAAACTTGCTATTCTTTAGACCAGTAAAAATATAGAAATCGTGCGCTTCTAGTGTAAAGAAACTTTCACGCTAAATGAAATCTAATTTAATAAGGGATTTTCTCACAGATTGAAATTAAGAAAAAAAAACTGGTTTCATAAATGGTACTAGCTAAGCAAAGACGGCGCTAACAAATAATGAAGTTTTTTTTTATTTTCTTGCTCTATGGTTGCTCTGTGATTTCCATACATACAAATACCATAACACATAACCATGATGATTTTAATTGATTAGTTGTTTATGACGTATTTTCTCATAATTTATCAGTAACATCGATACATTTTCTTCTCCCTTTTGCGTTTTTCCTTAAAATGATTAAAACCATTAATGCTGCTCATTCATGTACCTATTGAATGTTAACTTATAATAAATATAGATTTTAATTACAAATATTCGTTTTAATGTAAATTAACATGTTATTTTTATAACAAGCTTTAAATAGAACTAGTACGTTACCAAGTACAAGATAAATAATCCGATTTTACGTAAGTATAAAATTTCCCCACTTTCGGGGAAACACTACTGCACTGTACACACTCCACAACATCAGAGTTTTGTTTGTGTGCGTGTCGGCGATCGTAAATACGCAATGCTCACGCATACATCAATAGATTGATGTGTGCGTTTTTGCCTCACTTGAGACGAAGCGCTTGTATGAAGACTATCGATCTAGGCGTTATTAATCTAAGGGTATTATCTATTGATATGGATGTACTTTTCGGGCTATGGTTACGAATAAAATTGTTAAAAGCTTTCGAGGCCGTGAGTAGAAGCTATACCCTTAATATAAATCAGCCTGGCTTGCCATGTGGTAAACAACTTAATGTATCTTTTTAACTAAAATTAATGGCTAAATGTGCTGCTAAGCGCAAAACTCAAGAATGGCTGGACCAATTCGGTTTTTTTTTAAATATTCGTTGAAGTCTTAGGAAGGTTTCTATGAAGAGAAGAAGGGTAGGTAGGCATGTACGTAGATAGGTAGGTAGGTATGTAGGGTAGGTAGGTAGGTAGGGTAGGTAGGTAGTTAGGGTAAGGCAGATAGGAAGGTAGGGTAGATAGGTAGGCAGGTAAAGTAGGTAGGTAGGTAGGTATAGGTAGTATAATTATCACTAGTGTATGTCATATTATTTGTTATATTTTTTATAAACAAATATATTATAACTAAAATTCAGCTGAATAATCTTCAAGTTCTTCGACAGACCTTACAAGATGCTTGTGAGTCACCATGTCATCCAATAGAGACCGTAGTTTTTGAATGCCCAAATCATCTTGTTCCTAAAATGAATGCAGTTATACATATATTTACAAGTAAAACAAAAATATAGGTTCATAATTTGTAAAAAAAAATACATTCACATCCAAATCAACAGAATCACCTTCAACTTCTCTGGTAGAACTAATTGATTCACTACGTATAGGTAATGATTTTTTTATTTGATTTAATTAGTTTAATAATATTATTGACCCACTTTAGCCCACATGGATAGTAATGATAAGTGATAATTATAATAAAAAACATGACTACCAATTTGTTTTTCTAATTTTATGTAGTCTGTGCCACCCGCGGTCTGCGATAGGCTGATTTAATTGATTGATTGATGTCACCCGCGACGATAGAAGTCGAGTAAAAAGTATTCGACTTTCGATCTGCCATAGAGAGATTTGATCCTTATGATTGACCCTATCGATTGATGCCATAAAAGTACAGGGTATTATTTTTTCGGATTTTAGCCGGTTCGATTCCCGAGAGCGGCAAGCGAATTTTCGAAAATCTTTGAATGCAGATTTGTTTTTTTTTAATGAAGGGATTTTCCTTTGATTAAAATTTGCTATCTCCAGTGTTTAGAGTACTTGCCCTCTAGGTGAGGTTAAAAAAATCCAGCCTGTATATACATATATACTATTGAACTACTATTTTTTACTATTGTATGACATTATTATTTTTAATTCCTTATTTTGTTGACTGATATGTATTTACGATAATTTTATTTTCAATGACATTGTACAGATGCCAGCACATCAAGTTACTACAATCTGTCAGATTTCTTTAATAGATTTTCAACTTTATCACTAAAGCATAAGGTTCAAAGTTGATTGCGAAAATTTGACAGTTTCGGGTAGGTTGATGTGCTTGGCGTCCGTACTTTATTGAATAGTGAAATTAACAGTTAACATTCTTGTTTTATATTTGCACACCTTATATGGTTATTAACAGTGTACCATTTGACCTTTTTTAACATCCACTGAACCTGTTTTATGCAAATAAATGATTTGATTTGATTTTTTTATTTGAAAATAATTACGCCGGTAATCAATAAATTGACAAATTATTAGCAAGTACGTAACCTATAATCATAATTAATACCTACTTTAGGAGCATTTTCAGTTTTGTGTCACAATATGTCACAAATAATCGCAACGCATCAGAATAATAGACTTTACTTAGGCACCGAAAAGTAAAATTTATAATATTGGCTGAATCATTTCGTGGACGTGGACCTTCTGTGATCATTCACTACTAGTACTTACGACTTTCGTTTGAATGAGGTAGGTATTTTATAAACAGTACCTATGTACACAGAGTAATGGACAGCGCATAAGTTTCATAAAACCCCGCTTGGGTAGGTACACTTTTTGTTTTTGCAGTAATATTTTACGATTTTATTTCGTAGTGCGGAGTTCTCGCAACGCGACATACGTCCACCTAGCAACACGATGCGCCCCGCACTAAATTTATGGACGAGTGCGGGGGTGATGTAGACGCAGTCCTTTATCAGAGGCCTTTTTAATTTATTATCATAAAAATAATACATATTTTAAAAAAGTAACAAAACCAAATTATTCTCCTTTGTATTGCGAAGATGTAGATATATTTTTTTACACTCTTTTGATAAAAAATGAAGGAGTAAAACGGTTTCATCTCAATGATTTGGAGGTGATTTGGTGATTTTTTTTTAAATTAAGTGATACCGGTAGAAAAATTATGGCTAAACCAAATTACGTATTATATCATGAAGATTACTAAGGATTTTTTTCAGATGTAATTTCTCTGTAAATGCCGACAAAAAATGGCTTCATCTGCATGCTTTTTTCAAGCTTTTTTCGAGAGAGCGGCCTTAATGTAAAAACAGTTTTTTTTTTAGCGCGTTAGTCGCAAATACCTATTTGCGTCTTATTAACTTCCTTTTAGAAATAGGGACAAATATGCGCCTTTTATATTACTGAACTAAAAAAAAACTATAAAGTATAATGACATTATCTACATAAATGCGACTTTTTAATTAAGTTTCACATAAATTCGTCTTTTTATCTTCAATCGGGTGTAAAAAATGAACAGAAGCGCCCTATTTTGTTGTGCTAAAACCGCACTGGAGGAAGTTAGAGAAATATAAAAAATACAGGCAGATGCGCGTTTTTTTTCTGATTTCGGCAATATACATAACTCAAATCTGGAAAAACTGTTAGATGCGTCTTTTTTCCTATCGGGGGCAGAGAGTGACACTGGCTGAAATGTCTCTCTAACTGAGCGTCGTATCGATGGTTGCGTGGCGGCTGTCTTCTGTCACTGTCGTACCACACCCACGACAAGCTGCTATGTTCTGGCACAATCCTGATGATATTGAAGCTGCTGAACCATTTACCAAATACCATTTCTAGTAAAGGCAACCCTGCGCCATTATATTTATGGTTATTTTTTAACGTAACTCCTGAACTCAAATGAACTATGAAAACCCAATTTTCCCTGTTCTATACTTCATCATCATCATGTTTATCTGTCTAGCGTTTTCTCTATGATGGAATTCGCTTACGGAATACCAGTATGTTACATGGAGCGACTGCGTCTCTAACCTCCACAACCCAGTTACTGGGTAACACGATTATGCCCCTTGGTAAGACTGGTTGTCAGACTTTCGGGCTTCTGAAGACCCGTAACAACTGTCGAAGATCCACAAATAGCAGCCAACAACCGAGGCACGGAATTGTCTCGGTATATAAAGATGGTCACCCATCCACATAACGACCGCAGCAAGCGCAGCGTAACCTGATCGATCATCCCGTGCGGCAGTTATGACTTAGCCACGAGAGCCACAAGAATATGAGAGAGATTTTTCCCTCCACTACTCGTCAAAAGTAATCCAGAACTTTCCCTGAAACTGACTGATGAGTGCTAAAAGCACTAGGTACCATCATAAAACCCAGCAATTTGTTCGTTCCTCAAACTCGAGTGTCTATGCTGTCGATAACGACTGTCGCGAAGTGTGAAAAGCCTTTCATCAGTAACTCTGTGGATATAACACAGAAACTGGTTCAAACTGGATGTGGCCGGATTGAAATGGTTTAATCTGAATTGATTATGAGAAAAAATAAGTTTCAAAACTAAACCCCGACTACTGAAAAGGATGATACAAGAAAGTACCTTCCCGTGGTCGCATGCTACGTATAGCTGATGAGTATGTCAGTTAGAACGTGATTTTTCAGTAGTCGGGTTTTTGTTTTTGAACTTATTTTTTATTTAAATTCGTTTGGGGCTAAAAAAAAAATAAATAAAAAAAATAAAAAAAAAATAAAAAATGTTTGTCTCAAATCTGAGGCGTGATTTTATAGAGATTATTCCTAATTATCGGATGCATGCAAGCAAAGCCGCGAGCAACAGCTAACAATATAATATATTTTTTAAATGTGCTAAATGAGAGCTAACATGATTGCCCGCAGATTCAGGCGTGCCTCTAAAGAGGTCAAGCGCACTATATTTAGTGCTTACTGTACGTCTTTCTATACTTGCAGTCTGTGGGTTCATTATGCTCAAAAATCATACGGCGCCCTTCGCATCCAATACAATAATGCATTCAGGGTGTTGATGGGGTTGCCCCGGTACTGCAGTGCATCAGGGATGTTTGCTGAAGCTCACGTGGACTGTTTTTATGCCGTGATGCGGAAGCGGTGCGCATCCTTGGTCCGTAGGGTGAGGGGCAGCGCCAACAGCATCCTGTCTATGATAGCGAGCAGGCTTGATTGTGCGTTCGTGAACCACTGCTGCAGGGTTTCGGCTGGGCCTGTCACCGTGCATCAGTGATGTCACAATAATTATGTTTTTCTGTTTTTGGTTTTGTTTTTAAGTGTATTACTAACATAGTTTGTAAGTATATTGTTACTAACACTATGAGTCGTGAGTTACTTGAAATAAAATTATTATTATTATTATTATTAAATAAGCCCTTTGGCATCATGGCATGAATAAAAAAAAATTTAAATTAATTTCAACTTATGTGACGTCACATAGCCTCTAACTAGTGGACGATCAATACGCTTCCAACGATATCTCATGTCAAATTATGACAAGGAGATTTGAAGTTTTGAATGAACAGATAAACATACATCTATGCATATGTCGGCGGCGTTGTCCAAAACAACACATGCACCGGTCACGCCACCGACAAGTACGTCACCTGACTTCTCCCACCGCCCCACTGCTCGACTTGTTTTGACACCAGTATAAAAGAGCGAGCAACGAAGCGGCAGGGGACTTGACCATTGGACATCGTACGGACATCATGTGCTCAGAAACTATATCGCGTTCGTATCTGGTTGTATCGTGTACCTATAGTGCTTGATTTGCTAATGTGATTAAATTGTTCATGAAATTATAATCTGATGTGAAGTGCAAACCGTGTTTCCATTGCGCATTAACCAACACTACCCACTTAGTACGCCCACAGTAATTAAGATATGCCTGATAATAATGACACACACTTTACCTTTTCCTATATCAGAAGTGGGATTCGTGTTGGTTCATGCGCAAAATGAAAACGCTAAAAGTGACCGTTGACATTTTAAAAAAACAAAGTGCAAACTGCGAACGCTTATTAAATAATCGTGTGGACCTGTTAGAGTTGAACCCAGACAAGCCAGATACGGATGCGCGATCATAGTGAATGTTGTTTTGGGCATAGGCTGTATGCCGAAATACCTTTGCCCAGTGACGCGCCAGTTGCGCCCTACCGCCATGTTAGGAAAAAAAAGTGTTCCGTAATTAGAAAATGCGATAGGACGCGTGTGCAAACGTAACAGCACACAATACGACAGCTAATTTGTGTTTTGCTGAAAATTCACTGCAAGGAGGTCAACTTGTGGCCGTCATTAAGGCGCACAAAGGAAGCAGTATCAACGTGGCTATCGTAAATAGTACGAAGGACGTAACGTGGAGCTACCAGTGACGTGGAGTGACTTCAAGAATCGAGCCAAGCAGCCCGCAGCCTTCGGTGAAGCCCTTCGTGAGGGAATCCAGGACATGTTGCGGCCCGGTGCACGAGAAGTGGCAGCCAAGCAGAGGTGGAGGTGGAGCACGCGCTGCAAGCAGCAGCGGCGAGTGGATGTTTGCGTCGTACAGCTACCCGCAGGCACGTTGGAACATAAAGGTCAGCTGTATTGTTTTGTTACTATTCTGGTGCTGAATGCTCGTTAGTAAAAGCGAGTTGTGCAGCCAAATTAAGTGGCAAACGAGTTAATAATGTTGTTGCGTTGACTGGTATTGGTTAAACGCGTGTATTCAGCACAAAACAAATCATAAGAAGCGTTGCGAATAGCGAGTCACAACTTGAGATTCTATTACGTTTCTACACGACATTTACTTGCAAAGTATTATTTTGGGTAGGCTATTTTGTGTTATTATAAAACGAAGAGTGAAATCAGATTATCAGACTAATCTAGATCGGAAGTTCAGAGGTCCATTTAAGGTTGTGGAAGTTTTGACAAGTGATCGCTATACGTCATAAGCTTTAGATTCTAACCGAACTTACTAGTATGCTCACGATCGCATACGAAAGATGCCTCTAAGTAGTGTTCCTAACGTGTTAAACGTAGAAGGCGGTGAGGATAGTTCCTTCACCGAGTAGTAGAGCACATACCATGGCTATTTGGTCGCACTGCACGCACTAGTCTGTAGTCGTAACTGCAACTCATTTAGGAGTTGTTCAGGGCGCGATGGGCAGTTAGTGGTGTGGCGGGGACCTGGGTCTCAAGGGAGACTATTGTTGTGTTGGTCATGTATTGACCTGGGAGTCGTAGACTCTATGAGAAGTGATGTGTGTTGGTCGTATCACTTGAGGTGATGACGATATGGGTGGCATGAGTGTCACTAGCTGCTGCGGCAGCCGGGCCATGAGCGTTGTATGTGATCTACTCGTGAGTTGATGCAGTTCCTGAACAATTATTGCCAGGGCTTAGAGGAATCTTTTGTTATCAATGATTGTTATTGTTTTTATTAAATGTGGTCAGAATTGGCCGAGGGGAACATGCACTGCTGTTGATTTTTTTGGTTACAGGTTAACATACAAGGACACGTGCAAGCAGAATGACTGTGGGGGACAGCGCTGCGCTCTTTGGATCTCCTGTACGAGTGGTCGCTGATCAGGGACGGTGCTTTTCGAGCGAGGAGTTTCAAGACTTCTGCCAAGGAGACGGTGGATTGCAACCACTACAGCCATTAAGCCAGCTACAGATCTATTGTCTACTGAATTTGGTGAGTTGTTTTCATTTTGTTTTGACTCGGGTATCGAGTGCTTCCCTGGTAAACAACGGCAAAGAACGGTTACATTGTTAGGTATAGCCGAATCTAGTTAACGATGCAATTTTTAAATACGCTCACGATAGGTTATGAATGATGCCAGTAGGTCATGTACCAGTCGAAATAGATGGTAATCATAGTGGTGATGAGCTATGAGCAAGCCTAAGTAGTGGGAACCACGCGAGTAGGGGTTCTCTATCGGCCGTAGTAAAAAGTGTGTAGTCACAGGGTGATGCACATGGATCCATGCGCTGGATGGGTGAGAGCAATGCGATTGCTGGTCGGCCGGAGCGCCGTGGCGTTAGAGTGGTTTACTCGTCTGTGGGTTTCCAGGTGTCTAAGGCTCTTAGTGAAAAAGATTGTTGTAATGTGGATAACGATGGTACATGGCTCTGGTTGATATTTTTTTTGCTATGATTAATTAAAGTTTGATTACATGGCTCTGGTTGAATCAAGTATGCTAATGAGGCTAAGGCATATGCCATGGCACAGGCCAAGGGATCAGAGTATTAATGACGAATTTGAGGAAAGCTAAGTAAAAGTCTTGTTGATGAAACAGAGTAGAAATTAAGTCGAGTGATAGTGGTGAATCTTAGTTCGGCTGGTCGGGGACCATACCAGTAGTTATTACATAGTCGTAGCCCTGTAGAAATCGGTGTCTCTTGAGGCAACTCAAGTAGTCCGTGGGTGCGCGATGCGTGTTTAACTCTGGCGGAGGTCGGGGTCTTGTAGAGACCATAGAGCCCGTAGGACTCGGAATTCAGAAGGAATTCAAAGAAACAAACATGAAGTTTGTTGTAGGGGCTTAATGAAAAGCCACAGTCCATGAATAAGATTCCTGCTGTGTTTTGTGATGCTCTAAGGATGTTTTATTGGCTGCTCCATCATGTTTAGTTGATTATTTAGTTTGTGATCTTGAGATTTGGGAATCAAATAATGATACTATCTCTGCCAATAGTGATACTATCTCTGCCAATAGTGATACTATCTCTGCCAATAGTGATACTATCTCTACCAATAGTGATACTATCTCTGCCAATAGTGATACCATGTCTGCCAATAGTGATACCATGTCTGCTAAAAGTCCCACTATATCTACCAGTTCTCATAATAATGCAAATTGTAGAAACCCTGGTTTACGTGCTACTTCAGTGGAATCAATTGGTCCTGAGTCAATTACCATTATAACAGAAGCACTTGTACATCAACCAAAATATTGAGCTATTTGTTAATTAAGCTAAAGGAACGATACTTGTTCGGCCTAGCTACGTCCGGTCCAGTTTAACTGTAGGGACACACCTGAAAGGCAAAACAATTACCGGACCAGGAAGCTAATCTTGTAGGGTCAAAAACTGATCGGACCAGGAAGCTAATCTTGTAGGGTCAAAAACTGATCGGACCAGGAAGCTAATCTTGTAGGGTCAGAAATTGACCGGACCAGGAAGCTAATCCTGTAGGGTCAGAAATTGACCGGACCAAGAAACAAGTCTTGTAGAGTCATGGCTGACTGGACCAAGTGGTTAAATATCTGAAGGGTCTAACTTGACCGGACCAGAAACAATAGCAGAATGACCAAACGGTAGTTAATCAGTTTTTCATGCTTTAGATGTAACATTGTAATAATCGTAATTAGTAATCAAATAATGATTAATGCTCTGAACTCAATTTTTTTTAGTTTGTGCGAATTTTCATTGTGTTTTAGTCTGTACCAAATTCGGTCAGAAGTGACCGAACTATGTGATACTTTGCGGGGTATGTTTCTTTGCAGATTAACACACGAGAATGTGTGCGAGCAAGATGGTCGTGTCGGCGTCATTCATTGACTATTCTGAACGCCAGTGTCACCCGGCGGCGCTCGACAGAGTCTAGCCTGAGTTCGTGTGGAGTGGAAGAGAGCGCGCAGTGGTGTAACGAGACAGTCTTGGCTCTGGCGTGTCACGGTGAACGTACGTTACGGAAGCATCGTACGTTCCCGCGACCCCTGGCGTAGGTGTGAGATGGAACACCGGGGTGGTTTTTAGTCAGTAAGAGTCTGACAGACCCCTCCGCCCGCCCCGTGGCGGAGGACATCCATGAGGATTTTCCACCCCGGAAAGTGTATGACGGGGCACAAGTTTCACTTTATGTCCGTTTATTCGGAACCGATCAATAGTAACGCGAGCTGATGTCCATAAAACTAATGATGACAGTTAAATTGCAATAATCATTGTAGGGTTAAACCGGTCCAATGATAAATCGGCTATAGGGAATAATAATATTCCGGGCTAGCCAAAATAAGATAAAATAAATTCTGAAGGGCTTGTAGCCGGACCAGAACTTGTATCTGCAGGGCTTGTAGCCGGACCAGAACTTGTTAATTTGTAGGGCTTGTAGCCGGACCAGAACTTGTCAATCTGAAGGGTCATTGAAGACCGGTCCAGAACTAATTCTTACCAGCCTGTCTGTAGGGTTTAGATAAACCGGTCCAGATTGTAAAGTACGATTTTTGGTCAGGATAATCGAACGATTTATGCTTATTACAGATGTATGAATTGTAAGCGCACGAGGACGTCCGCACGTCAGTATGGCCGTGTCGGCGGCGTTGTCCAAAACAACACATGCACCGGTCACGCCACCGACAAGTACGTCACCTGACTTCTCCCACCGCCCCACTGCTCGACTTGTTTTGACACCAGTATAAAAGAGCGAGCAACGAAGCGGCAGGGGACTTGACCATTGGACATCGTACGGACATCATGTGCTCAGAAACTATATCGCGTTCGTATCTGGTTGTATCGTGTACCTATAGTGCTTGATTTGCTAATGTGATTAAATTGTTCATGAAATTATAATCTGATGTGAAGTGCAAACCGTGTTTCCATTGCGCATTAACCAACACTACCCACTTAGTACGCCCACAGTAATTAAGATATGCCTGATAATAATGACACACACTTTACCTTTTCCTATACATACATACATACCGGTCAAAATCATAACCCTCCTGTTTGCTTCACCGTAGTCGGGTGAAAATAAGATGTTTGGCAGCTAGATCAATAAAATATATGATTGTCATCAAGGTAAAATAAATGATGAGTGTAAACAAAAAAACATTAAAAATATTCATATAAAAATTACCTAAACGAAAATATTTTTCAAGAATGCGTCAACTTGTCCGATCTTAATCTCTTTGACGTTTTTGATTAATATGATTTCCTTAGTCCTTGGTGTTTATTGTCTACTCATTATGGTAAACGATTGTAATTTTGTTTACGAAAACCACAACAATACAAAATATTTTACCGCCTATATTTTCACTGGAAAAAAAAAACAAAAACATTTCTGATTTTCTTCGCCACTTCGAAAAACGGCAATTTTTATGTGCACAAAAATAAGTTACGTTACAAAATTCAAAAACAATCGCGTTGTATAATTCTGCAAAGATTACTTTTTTAAACCTAGTTCCACGTGTTCTCGCCATCTTTGAACAGGCTCTCTAATCAATGGTCCCTAAGGCTCAGAAACTTTACAGATTCAGTTGAGACAATAGACCTTTCCACTTTGTGCGGGTATTAATACCAGGGTATTAGAACCTAATATTTGTTGATGAAGAATATTTAAATGAAAAGAAGTTATTGGTTTTGAAAGGAGGACTTTTCTAGAGGGTCAATTTGTTTATAATGTTCGTCTTTTGTTTTCATATGAGATCAGAGCACCACAACGCTTTTTTAGTTTAATGATAGTTATCGCCAGTTTTGACGCATACGCGTGCGTCAAGTGGACGTGAAACAATCCGCCCTAAGTATTCACCGCAAAAATTGGTAACGTCAATAATATTTATGTTCAGAAGAAGTATCAATAAGGGATAAACGTTTTCCGATTGATACTGCGCAACAGCTGTTAAATAAGTATTTGAAATGTTTTCTGCGACGCGTATTTTGTGAACACTAGGCACATTAAGTAAGGTTATATCGTCATTTGTTTTCGTCAGGTTCGTCATTTGTTTTGGCATACCATAGGCTAACATGAAGTCTATTAAATCCACACTGACACACACTGGTCCAAGTCCAAGTGTACACGAAGCAGATACGATAGTCAAACAATCGCCATAAACCCTGAACCCGTGGTTCACTGAACGGACATACGTCTATCTTTAAGCGAGTATACTAACGTCAATATCGGTCATTTGTAAAACTAACTTGATAGGATTAGGCCTACCTAATCCTGATTGTACCTATCCAGTCAGCAAAAAATTGTATTATCAAATCAAAACACTACGTCAACTTGCCGTGTTATAGCCATTTTATATAGCTGACAAACAATAACAGTTGTGATCAATCTGAATACACGGATGATTTAAGTTGGAAGTCAATTTGATATAGATGCTATTAATTTCCCTGATTTTACATGGGGCTCATGATGAATATGTCGCAGATAAATTGCTTAATTAGCTGTTTTACAAAACCGGTAACTGTTTAACAAAACAGCTCCGTTATATGTATAAAACAGCTGAACAACGCTCAGCTGTTTTATGTTCTAATGCCGAATCGGTCGCAATACTTACTAAGCCCATTGGTTTAGGTTAGGTCAGACCTGTGACTAACGACAAAATTTAGAACTACAATCTACAATATGTTTCAATTCACGCTATTTTATATAACCTCTAATCGTTGATCCACCCGCTTTGATAAATGCAAGACGTTTATGCAATTCCGTTTGTCAAAGTTCAGTAGGTAATTACACTGAAAAAAATGTTTTGTGACCAGTTCCTAAATATTCAGTAACTTTCCACATAACGCTTTAGTTGCTATAGCGCCCGCTAAACTTTAAGCTTATGCTACTAAACAACGGTTTATCTGAGGCAGCTTAGCGATACATGTATTTAAGCTAAACTAGTTTGGTTAAAGTAAATGAAGAACGTTGGTAATATTTTACTAAACACTTTAGTTGCAATAGCTCTTACTATTGGGTTTTTTAACTCTACAACGTTAAGTACTGTAGCTCTTTACAGGTTATGATTTAGGTACTACAGCTGCTAAGCTTCAGGTATTTTAGTTCCCTAGGTTTAGGTACTGCAGCTGCCTAGGTTTATATTTGGGTACTACAGCTGCTAGGATTCAGGTAGTTTAGTTCCCTAGGTTTAGGTACTGCAGCTGTCTAGGTTTATATTTGGGTACTACAGCTGCTAGGATTCAGGTAGTTTAGTTCCCTAGGTTTAGGTACTGCAGCTGTCTAGGTTTATATTTGGGTACTACAGCTGCTAGGATTCAGGTAGTTTAGTTCCCTAGGTTTAGGTACTGCAGCTGTCTAGGTTTATATTTGGGTACTACAGCTGCTAGGATTCAGGTAGTTTAGTTCCCTAGGTTTAGGTACTGCAGCTGTCTAGGTTTATATTTGGGGTACTATAGCTGCTAGAATTTAGGTAGTTTAGTTCCCTAGGTTTAGGTACTACAGCTGCTAGGCTTCAGTTCAGTTTAGCTCAACTATTATTTGATAGGTAGTGCAGCTTAACAGTTAAGCTGAAAGCAAAACAGAGTACTTATAATAATTAAACTACGATCAGCTCGAGGGATCATGCCATGATCCAGAAACATAGGTAAAATACCCTGAGTTGTTGGTAGTTTATTTCAACTCTGAGAGATTAAACAAATATTTTGTTTTGTAAGAATCATCTCTTAAAACATTGTTTTCAGCTTCCTGCAAAGCCTGAAAAAGAAAAGCATGTTTTGTATGAACAGAAAAGCACATTTATTAATTAAACAATAGTACAATAATATTTACTACCGTATATTATAATTCGTACACTGGAGCACACCTACTCTAGAGACATTCTGTGAAGCATTGTAATTTGTAACAAGTTCGGAAATAAAGGCTATCATCATCACAATAATATTCAACTTATTATTATTATAATACAAAATTTAACTTATTATTAAATATTTTTTAAATTAATAATACTTAATACAATATCTATTAATTTACTGTTATTATAACTGAGATCTTAATGTTATATATTTATTTCCATTTGAAGATAAAGTTAAATGATTAGGTACATGACATAATAATGAGGTGTAAAATACAAATATAGAATTAGCTTGTTTTGTGGTATCAACATTATAACTATGAAAATGTTCATCAAAATCTAAGGTTGCAAACTTTGTACACTCAAAGATAACTATACCGGTGCCATACACAAAAATGTCATTAATACACATAAAACTTATTTCTCCTAAGTCATTTATATCCTCGAAAAGTACAGTTTTACTTTTATAAAGAGTACTCTTAATTTTAGCCCAGGAAACGCGAATCAACGGTTCTTGAGAACTCAAATGTAAAGTAGTTCTTACTTCCATACTCTTAGAACTTGATATTTTTTTCACAGGGCCCATACTGAGTGGTTCAGTTAAGTGTCCTGTCGAAAATACGCCATTTAGTTGCAGCTGATGTTTAATTGCGAGCGTTAACGTAATATTACGTCTATTAAAAGAAGCTCGTGCTGAAATTTTTGACGTCCTATGTTTTGCTTCAAACCTCATCCCCCATATATTAGATAGAGGCCCAAAGTTTTTCATAAATGCATGATAGTGAATGAGAAAGTGAAATTTGGGTTTAAGAGTTTCGTTAGAGAATTCCAAATAGAGCTCATTAAGTTCTCCAGCTAAGCATTGTAACAAATCAGGGGTATATTTCGTAACTTTTTGACATGTCACTAAATCAATTAATTTTCTTAAACCTATATACAAACTCCAATATGGGTCTTGATACGGCACAAAGTCTCCAATTATTAAGCTAAAATATCGAATGAAAGTTAACATTTCTGACGCTGAAAGTCTGACGTTACCATTAGAAATATGGGCCATATTCAAAGTACAAGGCTTACTACTGGTATCTGGGCCATAATCAAAGCTTGATATTCTGTCATTTAGTATTTGGATTGAAAAATACTTTAAATCAGTTACATATTTTGATATCAAAAAACTCATAATATACTTAGCAGTTCCTTCGAGAATGTCATGCATGACATCAACTCCAACTTGTTCGAACATACTGAATCCTTTCACATCTAGCCATACACACTTCTCTTTAATACCAGTGGCAGAGCAGTTATTTTCAGCCAACTGTGTTTCATACAGATCTGCATTACGGTAAAGGTTTTTGTCCTCATAACACTGCTTTATCATATCTTCTTTGTAAACATTACATATACGACATGGAAAATTTGAAGAAAAGGACTCATTAAAACCAATGATTGAATGTATGCCGAGATTATCACCTAAAATAAGTGCAAGCTCAAAATAAAGTTTACCTTTGTAAGATACTGTATCTATTTCAACACCATGTTCTAATAAAAAATTAAACTCTTCAATGAGAGGTTGAAATATTACACCATTTCCAAATTTATTTCGGTCAGAAGAATGAAAAAGCAGTGCAAGGAATATGTTTGTCAAAGAAGAAGCTCTGTGTGGTGGCATACATGCAACTGAAACATATACAGCTCCAAGTTTATGAATGCCTGAATGGCTGCCTAACACATTCCCGCTCTCATAATCATCAAAAAACATAAATAATGGCAAAACCACTTTATCACCATGCTTTTTCCTACGGTCAGTCCAAAAGTTAGCTTGAATAAAGTTTTCTATGAGACCCTTTTCTGTCATAACATAAGAGATAGGAAATTTATGTAATTTAATGTTTCTGTCATCACACCTTGAAGTGAAAAAAACTTTTGTAAAACTTTTCTAAGGGGAATCAGTTGTTCTGTACATTCACATGGTTGAACAGTAACTGTGTCTTGCTTTCTGACAGTTATCATTTTTTGACCTATTGTTATTTGTTTAGGTGCTATGTATGTACCATTCGCAGATAAATATTGTAATCGTAAGTGTTCAGTTTTCAAGCTATCTAATGGTGATTGCACAGCTAACAGTAATTTATTTTTAAATGAAGTTACATCTTGACCATTTTTCACAGATGTCATCATTTCATCGAAGATGTTTACAATGTCGTGACTTAGGCCCTCCTTCATATAGTTACTCAATCCATCAACAACAAACTGAACTGCATTTCTTGGCAGCAAGGGATTTGCATACAGAGATGATATAAAAATAGACAATGAATTTGAAGGTGCTTGTGAAAGTGAATTTGTCTGAGAGGTTAAAGAAGAATAAGGTAATAATTGTTGTGGATGTACGATGGATTGTGATGGCACAGTTGATTGAGTTTCAGTTGTCAGATGTGAAATGTCAGAATCATTATTTAAAGAACTGTTACTTTCTGTGATACTTGGTCCGAGGTTATTTTCATTACTGCTACGATGATGTTGATTAAAATGTTTTCGAAATGACTTAAACAAATGAAATGATCGGAAGCAACCTTCATCGACACAACGGTAAACCGAAAATTCGTTATTACTATGGAAGTAATCAAAATGTTTCAATAAGCCTGTCACTGTAGTCGTAACTGTGGTACAAAGGAAACACGTCGGCATCTTAGCAACTGATGCCCAAGTCACTTATAAATGCATTAACAGTAGTAAAAACTTTATCATATTTTGTGGTCACTTTGTACATAGCTTTTTGAATAAAAGTCCAAACATATGCACTTTCTGCTGGGTATTCTGCATTTAAGGCAAATAAAATTTTAAAGCAACCATCAACAGCATTTATAATAGATGTTGAATTATACCGAATATCTGTTGTAGGTGAGTATTTTACATTGTTTACTACAATGTATCTTGTATGTATCTCGCTTAAAGAAGGTCCAATGATAATAATGAACGGTTGGACTGTGAATCCCAAATTACTCATCTTTTCTTTGCGAAGAGTTATCGAAGCTTCCAAATCCGCTGCGGTATTAACATGCATTATAAATCCCTGTTGAGATTCTATCTTCGAAGGTCTCCACTGTTTCTGTGACTTTGGCTTGCGAAGAGTGCTTGTATTCATCAAATACGGCAAACTAATGAAGGCAACTGTGTTCAGGACATCCTCATCAGTGGTATCTGCAAATATTAGAAAAAGGAACTTTAGGTGTGGGACCCAGAAACGAAATCAGTGTGTTTTCTCCCAACAAATTATGTCAGCTTGATGCGTTTAATAAGACCCTATATATAAGCTGATAATTATGATGGTACAATAAAGGTGCCTTATTTAAATAAACTAATAGGTTAGCGCTTTGCACTCTGGTCACCTTGGTTGTATGAATTTGGGAGAATAGATGTCTGCAAAGAATACCACAACTCCGTGCTTAAGTTTTATCTAGCACTAAACACATCACATTCATACACATACCTTCACAAGTTGATAGTATCTTTTTTAACATAGGATCTGTCCGCTTCCTTGCAAGTTCAATTATTTTGGTACGGTGTAGAGGCCAATTCTCAAATAGTGCATTTCTGCAGTCTGGATATATAGTGTTGAAGTCATCAAGCAACTGTAACAAATAAATAGTTACATGAAATCAATCAAGTTCAAAATAATTACCAATTATAAATTCCCAATGGGAATTTGAATGCTAGGAAGAAAGAGGACAAAACTCTAGTGATCAGAACATTACATTACATACCAGGTATAGCCCGCCTGATTGCCCCAGTGCTCGATAGTCATTGAAGTAATCAGCAATGCTCATGCCAACATTGGCATACTTCTGGAAGCGAGCTTTTCTTGTTAAATCCCAATATAACTGCACAGTCATCCATGGGTCACATGAATTTTTCAGCCACAGCATGTACTCTTCAATGTTGGTGTTAGGTTCATCTGGTAGTTTTTCAACATACTCATCAATTCTGCTTAAAGTTGCTGATGGAGAGGCAGGTGCGCTGCATGATGAGCTGCTTGAAAATTTTCTTTTTCTAGTGATAAGACCACATTTGGAAAACTCTTTGCGTTTCTGTCTATAAGTGTCAAGGAGTTTTCCTTTGGCAGCACTTTTTTGTGTAGGTCCAAAACACAAATAAGGGGTGAAGTAAACTGCTGCACTTTCTTTAGTAAATAATTTGGTTATATGAAAAGCCAACTCGTAAAAGCGTTTGCTTGTTACAACCTTATCGGGATTGCCCTGCAGTTCTTTGTTTATGATAATATTACAAAGGCGACGCCTGGCAGTATTATCCAGCAGACCTTTTGACTCATACTGCACTAAAAGTGCTTGTCCATCATTTACTGATTGGAGCAGTTTCCGTAACTCCTAGAAAATAAACAATTCCAGTTAAAACATCTAACTCAGGTAATGGTGTACTAACTGTATGTATACAAATATAATAATGTTTTTAATACCAAAGTATTAAAAACATTGGTATTTAAATAGCTGAGTAATAATTTTGGTGTGCAAAAAAGGTTATTCTAACTATATCTAAATCTGTCCCAAGATTGAGTAACAAGCTGGTAAGTACCTACTAACATATATTATTTACAATTTAACTATTTATATTCATAAATAATAAAAAACGGTAATTTAAAAAACTAAAAAACCCGACTGCGGTAAAAAAACTAAAGTTAAAAAAAACACTGAAAAGCTATGAACAAGCACATTTTAAATTTAAAAAAGTTGGAAGCAGGCGGGACCCATCTGAGTTTGAAAACATAAAAACGGAATGGATCCCGCCTGCATCCAACTTTTTTAAATTTAAAATGTGCTTGTTCATAGCTTTTCAGTGTTTTTTTTTTACCTTTAGTTTTTTTACCGCAGTGGGGTTATTTAGTTTTTAAAATTACCATTTTTTATTTTTTAGTTTTATATGAGTTTTAGTAATTTTATTACGATATGACTTTCACAGTAATTACGAATCTAACGACACCTCTCAAACTAAAATCCATCAAACCGTTCAGGCCGCAGAGCGTGCCAAACATTTGAATTTGGCGCCAAAAATTCGCCATTTTTTTTTTTTTTTATTTAGTTATACCCAGTGTCACTCTCACAGTAAATACGAATCTAACGACACCTCGCAAACTAAAATCCATCGAGCCGTTCAGACCGCAGAGCGTGCTAAACATTTGAATTTGGCGCCAAAAATCCGCCATTTTTTTTTTTTTATATACCCAGTGTCACTCTCACAGTAAATACGAATCTAACGACACCTCTCAAGCTAAAATCCATCGAGCCGTTCAGGCTGCAGAGCGTGCCAAACAATTATACATACATACATACAACCCGTGCGCGATAAGTTGAGACCTGCATAGACTACAAAAAGTTATTTTTTATGCTAATAACATAACATTGAGTAAATAGAACTAGTTTTTTTACAATAATTAGATTGCTAATTATTTATTCTAAATTGTATTGAATGCTGTTTTCTTATTGTGATCTTGTTTTTACTGTTTCTTCACCGCATTCAGGTCTCAACTTATCGCGCACGGATTTTACATACATACTCTCGAAAAACATAACCCTCCTTCTGGCGCAGTCGGGAAAAATACACATTGTCACAAAATCCACAGTAGCAGATCTCACTGCTACATGTGTCATCTTTACTCAGTAAGTAGCCTCTGAAATGTATTAAATTATGGATAACATCCTAAGAACTTACATTACAATTATTGTCCTCCTGATAAGTTTCTTGAATCACCAAAGGTAAATCATTTATTAGACCACCTAACACAGAAAGGTCGTTTTCATCTCCATGAGTCGAAGTACTTGATTGAGAAGTTTCAGATTGTATTATCTGTGTATCCTCAATCTGAAACAAAGCTAAATACTTACTACTAATCATCTAACTAAAAATAAAAAATATCAGGTTAGTACAATGAGTTACCACAATTAGCTGACCCACATTTGCTTATATGGTTGAGATTTTTTAGAATATGAATCAATATAATTTTATAACTCTTTTATATTTATTTATTTGAGCAAAGTAAATAAAATATAAAAGAATTATAAAATTCTATTGAGTCCTATTTTAAAAATTCTGATCCATTTATGCAAAGGTGGGTCAGCTAATTGCGCTAACTCACTGTACAAATTGGTACTGTTAGTACATATAAAAAAACTTACAGGAATAATAACAGGTTCATTCGTTACATTTTTTAAAGTCTTAATTTGAGCTGTAAACAGAGCCCTGTGACCAATAACTGGAATCAATTCTTTGATGTCTTCCTGGGATAGGAGAAGGAGTGAACTAAAATCTACAGCTTGCTCTGAAATAATTAAGAATAGAAATAAATCAAAGAAGCAGGATGGTAACAGAGTGCAGAGTACTATGACAATTAAACAACATTAATTGATGACATCCTCAAATTAAATTAGACCACATCCACGTGGACTTTAGGTTAGAGACTTAAGGTTGAGGCGCCATCCACACACATCCGGGTTCCCGGCCCTGACGGAACACATCCGGGACGGAGGAAAAATGTGTGAACCCAGGCTCTGACGGGAACTCGGACACGGACGACTCGGACCCTGAAGGGCCCTGATCCGGATGAGTGTGGATGACGCGGATGATTCACGTTACACCTTACACCGTGTCGCGACCGGGCCGGGCTCCACCCGGGGCACGTCCACCGTGCGCCGGCCGAGACAGTCATTCATGCTACACCGGGCTGTTTGCGTGTATTATTTACACGGCCGTGTCTGTGATAGCTGTTGAGCTGCTCACACCTCAAAGATTTGTCGTAGACTGCTTTGCGGCGGGCGCCCCCGGCGTACACGTTCATGTTACAACGTGTCGGGGCCTGGTCGAGCCGGAGCCGGGAAACAAGACCAACCGACATTTCGACCACAGTCAAGCATGAATTACTTCATACAAAAAGTGCTTATACCTACTAAGATTTTTGACCGTGTCCCGGCCGGAGCTGAGCCAGGGCCCGGCCCGGTCGCGACACGGTGTAAGTACCATTATGAATCATCCCTAAAGGTTACGCACTGACTAGATACCTATGTATACCTACATGGTCTACCAAGTTAGCAAAGAAAGATCTTACCTACCTTTGAACTTTTCAATGTAAGATTCTAATCCCCAAGATGAAAGATAGTCTTCAACCGTTTTGTCTGCCATTGTTGGAAAACCTGGCCTTCGGAACTTCCAAATTTCCAATGTACACTTTTACGCAACCAAACACTCACTATTATACTTGACTTAAAAAATATAATATAATGTGGCATACAATGTGCGTACAACGCGTTTCATACGTGCGACGATGTGGTGCGATGCGCGGGAAAGGAATGAAATTGGCGCCATGGCGGCCGCGGGCCGGCCGGCGGCCGCGCATAGCTAGCGCGGCCAACAGTGTTACTAGCTGAAAATTGCAAACTACCGTTACCGTGTCTCCTGACAAAAATTATCGTGTTTTAAGTCTAATTACCTTAGATTTATTTTTTAATTACAGTGTGTATATTCCCGTGTAACTTTTTTAATATATATTTTTTGACGTGACAACGTCTTATAATTCGATGGAGCAGGCTGCACGAACGAAAAAACATGACTTGCGGCGTCACCTCGCTCTGAGGCGTTCCATTTAATGCTTGAAGTGCAAGCGAGAGCGCGGAACGAGCGACAAATAGGCACAATCGGCCTCCGCGTTCGGCAGCGTTCGACTCCTAAGACGTTGTCACGTTCAACTATCGTCAGTAAACCGTCTATACAGACAACCAATTTTTTATTAGAAAGAAATTATTCTTCCAAATTTTCCATTTATTGGACATTCAAATTTACGATGTCTTTGTTTAATCATATCTTTCGATGGTATAAATCAACCAACACCATTTTTATATCGGTGAATAGATCGTCGAGTTATCCGCTGGAATGATTTGAAGGTTTTGTGATTTTCATAATTTATAATGTTTCCCATAAGTTTTTAGCTGTCCATCATGAGCTCCTATTATACGATTTTCTGAAGAAAAATAATATTTTAGGCACCTGATAAATAGCAATAAACTTTTTCGAGTAATGCAATGACATTCCATTCATACAGTATTTTATTATCCACTCGTCTGTCAAGCGATCAAAATTTTTAATATAAGTTATGCAAAAGAATTTGTTCTTTACCAGAAAAACATTTTCATTTTGCTACAATAGAGGATCTAAAAGCAATTAAATGTTTGGGGATTTCCCCTACAGTGACGAACGGTGCTGCTGATGTTTGCCTATAATATTATAATGTTTCGTTGTACATTTTTTATAGATAGTTACCGTAGACCGTATTTTGGTAAAAAAATACCGTGCATCTCCGGTAAATACCGTGCATCTGGTAACACTGGCCGCGCCCCAGTGGCGCCGGCAGCGCGGCGGCGGCCGAACTGAGGTAGGGTGGGTGGGGAAAGGGGCAGGATTGTTCGAATGTTCGCGAAGTTTCCGTGGCCGTAACTAAAGTTCGGTTGATGAAAGTTTATATAAATAGTTCATCAAAAATGGTGTAATATAACCAAAGGTTATGGAAATTAGTAGGGAATTCAACCAAACTTGACTATGATTTAACTAAATAGGTACCTACCTATTTAACCAAAGTAGACGTTTATTACTCAAAAGATAAAGACTAGGAATTTAGATTACCTACCTACCTACCGAGGTAGGTATGTACGTATACATAAAAATCGAGATCGGATAGACCGATTTTCTTAAGGTATTCTTCATAGATTAGTAAGTATTCTTCTCTGCCATCGATCACTAATTAGTGATCTATGATCTATGTTCTACGCCCCCATTTAACATACTTAATAACTACCTATGTATCAGAAAGAAAATAATATAATAAATCTTTACATAAATAAGGAAGAAAATTATTTTTCCCATACCTACATTATGTTGTAAATAAACCATGTTATATTCTATGCATGGAAACAAACTTCATAGTTAATTTCAGGCGGTACCTACTAGTTTATATCGATTGCATTGGTACCTACTTACCTACGAAGTTCGCCGGGTCAACTATTAATTATAAAACTTAGGTACACCTACTAAATAGGTTAAGTAAAGTATTAGGCTGGTAATTTAGGATAATTAGCTAAATCGATTATTATGTTTAGGTAGATAATCCTTCAGTGCGAAATACATAAACTTTAGCCATTCTTGCTAAAGCACATTTTACTAAACTACAATGGGATTTGCAACTGTCATGCTTTTGTAATATTTAACTGAAGTTTAGGCGATGGTACCTTAATTTCTTGCACCTAAACTGTTTAGGTAGATGTTTTTTTTCAGTGTATGAAAAACCGCAAAACGTTGTATAGTTGTTTTATATAAATATGCTGTTTTGTAAAACAGCAGATTCGACAATCCATCTGCGACAGATATATTAATGAGATCTAAACATAATAAAAAAAAATATATTATTACAATAAATTTATACACTGAGAAAAACGGGCTACTTAAAATTGGCAAATTTGTAATGTACCGGCAGCCAGATACGTATAATGTGCTTTTCACATGAAAATTATAAGAGCCATACTTATAATGAAACGACACCATGTTAAGTAAGTATGCGGCATAATGCTCTGTAAAGACCATGTAAACAAGTTACTTGTAATGAGGCCGCATCATGAAATTACTGTGCCCGCATTATAAACGTTTACGTATGCGGTTTAATGATGCCGCATATGTATTAACAGAGCAGCATACGTAATTTACTTACCCGGAACCAGGAAAAATGTATGCGCTATACGAACGAAGTTATACAGCCGCATTATTTCAGTATCTAGGCTCTTTACAACAGTAACTGGTTGCCAAATCATTGTACTGACTCCGACTCATTAAGTAATGGTTCCGGTTACGTACATAATATACGAGCATGCGTCGGGGATATGCCGATACATTTTACGCACACTGGATAATTAATAATGTCTCCGCCTACATCATCATTTACGTATCCTGGCTCATTTTACGAACTCCGTTTACTTACTGACTGTGTTCGGTGCGTGTAATCTTTATGACGTCAGCCGCATCATGAAATTACTGTGGCGCACTCTTACCATTTACGTATGCGTTTTAATGATTCCGCACAGAGCAGCATACGTAATTTACTTAACCCGTAACATAAAATATGTATGCGCTATACGTGTGACGTTATACAGCCGCCTTATTTCAGTATCCAGGCTCTTTAAAACAGTAACTGCTTGCCAAATCATTGTACTGAATCCGACTCATTAAGTAATGGTTCCGGTTACCTACGTACATAATGTACGAGCAGAGTAAGGGATATGCCGATACATTTTACGCACACTGGATAATTAATAATGTCTCCGCCTACATCATCATTTACGTATCCTGGCTCATTTTACGAACTCCGTTTACTTACTGACTGTGTTCGGTGCGTGTAATCTTTATGACGTCAGCCGCATCATGAAATTACTGCGGCGCACTCTTAACATTTACGTATGCGGTTCATTGATTCCGCACAGAGCAGCATACGTAATTTACTTAACCCGTAACATAAAATATGTATGCGCTATACGTACGACGTTATACAGCCGCCTTATTTCAGTATCCAGGCTCTTTAAAACAGTAACTGGTTGCCAAATCCACTGGGCTCATTATAATACTTCATGCTGAAAACAGCTTATGCTTTAAATAATGTTTTTTTTTTCATGAAATAACCTCCATCCTTTGAGTTTTCATTCATATTTTAAGGTTAAGTATGCCCTTTTTCTTGACACAGGTAAAAACTATCCAAAGGCGTGGAAGATCGAATACCTAAACATAATATTTATTGTGTAATTACCTTGCTTTTTTCACTCCCTTTATTTCAGTAGACGTAAAATCCGAATTTGATGCGAAATACGTGGCCATCATAAACACATCAATTTTCGGAAGATTGTCCGATTGTGCCTTGACCGTAACCGATATCAGTCATTTTCGTGTGAATCTTCTACTACTCTATTATAAAACGTGGTCATGGGCGTCATGACCACCCCGCCCTGGGCTGGGTCCAGGCTATCCGATCATTTTTCTGACCTCTTTGACTAAAAAAAATACATGGCGTGATGGCAAACGACTACTGTGTGTAATCGTGTCTCTGTATGAAAGCACCAAAAGACCCTAACGTAATCGAAGGCCAGCTCACTTCGCTCGCTATTGCATTATCTTCATTTAGAGCTTGAAATCAAACTCATCTCGGGAAACCTCCTCCCCCCTCGCCCCGAAATTGAAGCGATCATCGTATCCGAGGTGAATGAATGAAAAGAATCAAATTTATCCGAGGATGTTAAAATATGTGAAAAAATTTTCGAGCTCGCTACGCTCGCTCATACAATTTTTCTTTTCTTTCAAAGGTTTTCACATTGGCTGTTTAAATACTGGGTGCTCGACAAAGTAGGTACTTCTTGCATGCATCGACACACAAAACCATAGGATGATCATCTGCACGTTTGCATAAGTAAACTTTTGGTTTTCATAAGTTCGGCTCTTTGTGTCCCCTCAAATCGTAGGCTGGGACCGCCCCTGTGTATGTATGGCCCACATCAGTTCTATTTTTCTTCCAAAATATTAGATAATTAATTGTTCCACCAACTAGCACAGGGCGCAGAAAAGGCTATTTACGGCACTGCAGGCACATTTAGTCGTTTTATTTTCCTGACCCCCCCCCCCCCCCCCGAATCTAAAACCACCGTGTATGGTATGGTATGGACCACCGTGGCCTGATGTGTCTGGAATGATCAGAATAAATATATTTTTGTTTTATCTCATGAGTTTTAAACAGCTCGATAAAGAAGTTTAACAATAAAATAATTTATTATTTTTCTTTTATTGACAAAATCATAAATAACGATATCTTTAAAGTTCGTCTCTGAGACGTAAAAAAAACGTGTAAATAAAAGACTTTTAATTTTGCCTTTGATTACAAAATATTTTAATCAATAACATAAGATCAGGCTGCATGTCCTTTCCCTTGCCTTCCCGCAAGGGTAAGAAAAAAAAAAAAGAAGCATCGTGAAACTCGAAACGTTACCAAATATGGTAATGTGTTGCATCAGCCGGTGACGCCACTCCCGCCAACCGGCGCGGGCGGTCCCACTCCCACCCCGGCCGGCCGGCTCGCGGCATTCGCATTTTCGCAATTCGCATCGCATTGTGTGTGCAGCGGTCGCCCGTGCGTAGCGGCAGTTTGATCCTGCAGTCTTCTGAGAAAATTGGAGTGATTTTGTGCTAAAACGCGTCGGAGCGTAACCATCATGGAATTTATGGAAGAGATATTAAACGCCGGTTTAGATGAAATAATAACAATCCTTGAAGGTACGTAAGCCAGTTGCTTGGTTTTATTTAGTCAAGATTTTTTTCTCTGGTGTGGCATGTTTGAACTGAACTTGTTTGATAGCTTTTTCACCGACAAACAACAGACAGACGTATTTTTGACAAGTAGGTACTTGTATTGTTTTAGTAGGTTTTGTTTTTATTGATTATTGATAATTTTACTAATTTACTAAATTTTCAATTGAACCTGACCCTCCGACTGAACATGTAGGCAATTATAAGTAGTAGGTACCTACTTACATAAAAAGTTTTGTACATGTTTGTATTTGTATTTTTCAGACAATCATATAACAACGCTTGAAACTGCCATTCTGTTAAACGATGAAGATTTGAAAGAACTGATTCCAAAGATTGGCCCCAGAATAAAATTTAAAAATTGGCTACTACAACATCAAAAAGCGACCGGTGTCAATGTACGTACCTACTTGTTTACTTGTATTTTAGCTAATAAAAATGTTTTCTTTGTTTTTTTCTCTTGGACCGATGCCGCATACTTTTGTAATGCATTGTAATAAAGCCTTTAAATTATTTTTCTAGAACCTTGAAATTAAGAATGCTGAGCTACTAAACGACTACTCAAAACGCTGTACGGGACACTGATGTCAGTGATAATGCAAAAATCTCTACAGATTGTACTATTGCAGATAATAACACTGTGAGTTACTCATAATCATAACATTACTCAGCTTGATAACAAAACGTATTTCGTCGGCCTAATTCGTTAACCTGCTAAGTCCATTTTTGCATAGTTTACAGTAATTGTAATACAATACTGACAGGCGGCCCTACCCTTTTTTGGTACTTGTTATGGCTTTCTTATAGGTTTTCCTGTAATCTATTAGGCAAAGAACTATTTATTGTATTTTCTTGAAAAGTTTAGGCCTTGTACAGTACGATTAATTTCAACTCGATAGGTCCAGTATTTTCAGAGTAAATGTCTGTGACAGATGGACAGACAGACTGACACTCGAGTGATCCTATAAGGGGTTCCGTTTTTCCTTTTGAGGTACGGAACCCGTACCTGCGTATGTTTGTAATAATTCTAAGATTACGTTTTTTTTTGTTTCAGGTATTGAAACTATTAAATGTAATGTTATTTTCTTTAGTAGATTTTATGAGTATTTAGAAGGCACTAGTCAAAGTTAGTTAATAACACTTGTGTTGGGGTTGTCTCGCTCCTCTCTTGAATTGCTAAACAGCATTGAGACTGACAATAATTAAGCTTGTGTTTTTTTTGTATGTCTCAATTTTACGATTGAAAATAAATAATATGAATATTTTATGTCTATTTACTTAAAATTACTCTTTACACTATTTCTTTCCTTGGCCCGTCCCATCCCCTCTGCCCCGCTCGACCGCCTGCTCAAGAACGTACTGTGGCGGACACAGTAAAGCACGGTGAGCCGTACGTGTGTACCACGGCGGATGTGACTTTCGAGTGTTTAATATTCAAAATAAGTATCTGAACACATTTGTATGTACCATGCGCCAGCATAAGGAAAGATACTCGCACCTGTATTTTCCTTATGCTGGCGCATGGTACATACAAATATGTTCAGATACTTTTGAATATTAAATACTCGAAAGTCACATCCGCCGTGGTACACACGTACGGCTCACCGTGCTTTACTGTGTCCGCCACAGTACCGTACGTATACCGCCGTGGTACACACGTACAGCTCACCGTGTTTTACTGTGTCCGCCACAGTATTGTACGTATGCCGCCGTGGTACACACATATGGCTCACCATTATTTACTGTGCCCACTACAGTGTCGTACGTATTCCGCCGTGGTACACACGTACGGCTCACCGTGCTTTACTGTGTCCGCCACAGTACCGTACGTATACCGCCGTGGTACACACGTACAGCTCACCGTGTTTTACTGTGTCCGCCACAGTATTGTACGTATGCCGCCGTGGTACACACATATGGCTCACCATTATTTACTGTGCCCACTACAGTGTCGTACGTATTCCGCCGTGGTACACACGTACGGCTCATCGTGATTTACTGTGTCCGCCACAGTACTGTACGTATGCCACCGGGGTGCACACATATGGCTCACCATTATTTACTGTGCCCACTACAGTGTCGTACGTATGCCGCCGTGGTACACACGTACAGCTCACCGTGTTTTACTGTGTCCCCCACAGTACTGTACGTATGCCACCGGGGTGCACACATATGGCTCACCATTATTTACTGTGCCCACTACAGTGTCGTACGTATGCCACCGTGGTACACACGTACAGCTCACCGTGTTTTACTGTGTCCGCCACAGTATTGTACGTATGCCGCCGGGGTACACACATATGGCTCACCATTATTTACTGTGCCCACTACAGTGTCGTACGTATGCCGCCGTGGTACACACGTACGGCTCATCGTGATTTACTGTGTCCGCCACAGTACTGTACGTATGCCACCGGGGTGCACACATATGGCTCACCATTATTTACTATGCCCGCTACAGTATCGTACGTAAGCCGCCATGGTACACACGTAAGTTTCACCCCGTTCTACTGTGCCCGCAACAATAGTAAACGGGTGTTGCAGTCGTAGTTTCAGGAGTATTCAGTGCGACTTGCGCACTACGTATTACGTAGCCGGATGTCGGGCTACGTACGTACGTACAAAAATCGACCACGAGTAAATTACGTAACCCGCTCCATGATGAGCGTCAGTATGCCGACTACGTATGACTGACTACTTACGCGTAATGGACCGGGTTACACACGTCATGGTGGTCGATTTTTGTCCTTATTTTACGTAGTGCGGCAGAGGTAATTTTTCTCAGTGTACAGACATACAAGGTCGCATATTTACTACAATCAAACACGCATTAAGAATAGCCGCGTCATCGAACCGTAAACTTCTTTAAAATAACGCTCGAATGCACGCACATGTTACCACTCTGATGCGATGTGAATGACACTGAAACTAGCTCGTTATAAGTGTCGCAGCGCACACTAGGCGACTGTCACCAGCCACCGTCTAACCTCGTGGCCAAGTTACACTCTCAAGCGAGACGCGTCTTGTGACAGCGACTACGGAGGAAACAAAGAGAGCATGCTACGATT
Source organism: Luperina testacea (assembly GCA_927399505.1). NCBI lineage: Eukaryota > Metazoa > Arthropoda > Insecta > Lepidoptera > Noctuidae > Luperina > Luperina testacea. The sequence goes on along the minus strand of OV656777.1, from coordinate 2,907,848 downwards.
CACAGCGACGCGTCTAGCGGAGCGACGAACAGAAACACGTGACACGCGCTCGTTCGCTAGATGCAAGCCACGTGGCAAGTCGCATCGCTCAAGGCTATGAACGGGGATCCTAATGGACGACCACACTCAGGTCGAGGAATTAAGTTTACTTAGCACATACTTGGGCTTAATATGTTCCCCTCTTTATCTTGCACAAGTAGCTGTTTGACAGTTGTACGACGGTGACAAGACTTCTGTTTAGCCAACGCACAAGCACAAGTAACGTCTAATAATATCGGCCTCAGTGTTTTAATGACTGCGTCCGAACACCAAGCTAAGGTATAGGAAATGTAATGGCAAAAAAAGGCATTTTTTTAAGTTTGAAAAACTGTTGTCGCACCCAGATTTCCAACAAAGGCGACCACTTGCACTAGCTTCGTCTGAACTACGAGTGATTGAATAAAAAATTGGATGCCCCGTCCGCGTCAGCCGCAGTCACCTAGTGTGCGACACCGCGTAAACGTGTCATACCCCACATTCCATTTTCAAATAAAAATACCTTTTTACGTCAAAGGGTACAAATTCGAAGTCGATCTGACAGGATGTGAACCGCAAACCTCTATTTCGATTCGAATTTTGAAGTCGGTGCACATGATTTGAAAGTCGTATGCTTTGATATGTATTGAAATAATATGCCTTGTGCCTGCCTTGGGGATTTGACAAGACGTAATATTTTTAGATATAGGTACCTACTGTGTAAACAAGGTTTTAGTTTGAATATTCTTTTTTATTTAATTTATATTTGCATTTTACAGGGCCAGTGGCTAAATAATAACAGCCACACAGGTCGATCGATCAAGTTAAGCTACGCTTGCCGCGGTTAGTCTGTGGATGGGTGACCATCTTTACATACCGTGACCCCTCCGTGCCTCGGAAAGCACGTTAAGCCGTTGGTCCCGGCTGTCATTCGTGGATCTTTGACAGTCGTTACGGGTAATCAGAAGCCCGAAAGTCTGACAACCAGTCTTACCAAGTATTACCCAGTAACTGGGTTGTAGAGGTCAGATAGGCAGTCGCTCCATGTAAAATACTGGTATTCAGCTGCATCCGGTTAGACTGACTAGAAGCCGACCCCAACATAGTTGGGAAAAGGCTAGGCAGATGATGATTTGCATTTTGCACGTTCAGAATTACTTGCTGACTCAAAGATTTATAGTCCCGCTTCTTAGGCACTGACTTAATACCACAGACATTGTACTAATGAGACTTTTTCAGAGGCTTAAATCTGGTTCGGATAGCCTGAATATTTGAAATCCCTAACTTGTAGTGAGAAAGATTGATCATCAATGCTAGTTTTTCCAGTGTGAAAAGAGGTTTTTGTAGTTGCACTTCATAAGCTCTCATTTAATTTTACGTTGCCATTTATATTTTTACTTTCAAAATGCTAGTTTTTAAATGGTAAAAATGGTGTAAGATAGTAGGTATTTATCATAGTAGTCTTAGTATCGATAGTAGTATTTCCCTTTTTTTTTTACTTAACTTACTCTATCCTGGTACTGGACCAAAGGCCACCCTCAAATCCTTCCAAGCATGCATTTATAGAGCCACCTCCATCCAACCCTTGCGATACGAGTCTAGGTCCTCTCGCCACAACTTCCTGGGCCGGCCTCGGCGACACTGTCCATCCACAGGCACCCACCGTGTGGAGACCAGGGGTTGAAAGCGGTAAAGGTATAAGGGTATGGTACCGGTATAGAATTACGATACAGCTTTGATTTAAAGGTAGAACTATAACGGTTGAGAATTACGGTTGTGGTACCGTTAAAAAACGAGTTATACATTTATTTTTTTACGGTATCGTTATACCTATATATTACTAATACCTTTACCGAAATAATTTCGGTACCGAAAAAAATGATGCAAAAAAGAGCGAGCTCGACGTGGTGGCAAGGGCGCGGGGTGCCGTCGCCGGCGACGTTGCTTGCCAGCCTAGTCGACTCGATGTCTCTCTCGTTCGTGTCGAGACTTGAACGAACGGAGACGCGTCAGTTGTATTTTATTTGCAATTTTCGTGCACCTTAATCAATTTCCTTTTTTCACTGTTGCTTTGACGTGTTAGTTTCATTATACTGTGATATTAAATTATCCACGAGCACTCATAAAACGATGGGAAGAAAACGGAGGAACGCGGTTTACTCTTATCATTTCATTTCTCACCTAACCTCATTTTTCAAAATTCGCTGAGCCATCCCAAAGGTGGCTGCAATACTCCATGCAGGATCGGACTTGTGCTTTGTAAAGAGTTAAAAGCTTTCCAGGTGTAAAGTATCGCTTCACTCTATTAAGGATACCCAGCTTCTTGGCCGCAGTTTGGGCTTTGTACTCGATGGTGGCGCCGAAGTTGAGACTAGATGTCAACTCCATGCCCAGGAGCTCGAGCCGATCTGTTACAAGAACAGATGTACCCCAAAAAGTAGGAGTCTGGTCGAATTGACTCCTTTTGGCGGTAAAAACACATGCCTGTGTTTTGGTGGCGTTAAAAGAAACCAAATTGTCATCACCCCACTGGGAGACAAGGCTTAAGGTCAAATCTGTCCGCTCCACCATGGCCTCTCTCAAGAAACGAACTTCGGCCCCGCTGGCCCTTGTGCGGAACAAGTATCTCTCTGAAACAGTATTGTCATCTGCGTACCCAACAATACCAGGCTGAAGTAGGTCATTGGTGTGCAGCAGGAAAAGAGTTGCAAAGAGAACAGACCTCTGAGGAACTCCGGCGTCAATAGCCATAAGGTCAGAGGAGCAGCCGTCAACGACTACTCTGATCGACCGCTCACTAAGGAAGTCTGATATCCAGCTACAAAAATAAGCTGGGATGCCATAAGCAGGAAGCTTGCTGAGTAGACCGGCGTGCCAGACCCTGTCAAAGGCCTTCGAGATATCAAGCGATACAGCAAGTGCTTCGCCGTGTTTCTCGATGCCTTCACCCCAAACAGTGCGTGACATACACAAGAAGATCGCCAGTTGACCAACCCCGGCGAAAGCCATATTGAAGGTCACTGAGGAGATCAATGTCTTCAAGGTAGGTCAGCAACTTAATGTTCAGTACCTTTTCCATAACCTTGCATAGAATGGAGGTAATGACGGCAATGTGCAGGGTCTGCACGGTCGCCCTTTTTGGGCACTGGTTGTACATTTGCAAGCTTCCAGGATTTTGGCACCGTTCTTTTTTCAAGAGAGAGGCGAAACAAGCGTGTCAACACAGAAGACAGTTCAGGCGCACACTGCCTCAATACTCTCGCTGGAATACCGTCAGGCCCGCTTGCTTTGTTCACGTCTAGACTGCACAAAACTCTTCGGACCTCTTTATTGTGAACTGCGGTCTCCGGCATCGAAGAGTCACAATGAGGTACAGTGGGTGGTTGCCAGCGTCCAGACGTGATTTGCTTGCAAAGAGAGATGCAAATGAATTCGCTTTCTCATTTTCTGAGCAAGCGACCCATCAGGTTTCATCATTGGAAGTAAGGTGGGACGACGGAAATTCGTTTTAACCGCTTTAGACTGGGACCAGAACTGTTTACTACCCGGAGGATGCGATGCTAGTTTGATCCCAATACGTCCGACATGGTCAAAACGTGCCTTACCCAAAACCCGCTTGCAGAACTTAGCGGCAGAATTAAAAGCTCTTTTCTTCGCGCGAACCCTATGCGCTCTAACTTTGCAGTCGCGGGCTGTGACCCAGGCTTGGTACGCAGTAGGGCTTTCAATACCGGTATTCCGGGATCCCGTAATACCGTGATCACGGATTTTATTTTGGCCTTTTACAATACCGGTATTGACGCCCCAATACCGTGATTACGGTATTACAAACATTAGATCTGAAAATTATGCGATCTTATTCTCACACTTGTTTTCTTCAGCGCAAGCGTCCCGCTGTTATCTTAATCTCACCCTCCCGCACCCCCCTTGAGACAATGCCCGAAATCGAGCTGTATTTATGTGTCGTTTTTGTTATTGTCACTATTGTCAGTCAGTTTCGCAAAGGCGACGGGATAACGCGTCTATAATTACTTTTACATTTTTTTACTGTTTTTCAGAAATTGTTATTAACGCTTGATTTACTTTGTTACTTGTTTAGTTTTAGATTTTGATTGTTTTTTTATTACATAATAATTATGTAATAAAAAAACAATAAAAAAATCTAAGTTAAGCTATACTTAACTTACTTGAGTTTCTACAAATAATGATACCTATGTTGATTCTTGATTTATTTTCTTACTTGTTTTTTTATTACATAATTAGCATAAGTAGCTAGCAATCATTTTAGTAACATTATTAATAATAATTATTAATAATGTTACTAAAATGATTGCTAGCTACTTAGCTAGTTAAGCTATACTTAACTTACTTGCATTTCTACAAATAATGATAGGTACCTATGTTGATTCTTGATTTATTTTCTTACTTGTTTAGTTTTAGATTTTTTGATTGTTTTTTTATAACTTAATTATTAAGAATGTTACTAAAATGATTACCAAATGATTGCTACTAGCTAGTTAAGGTATACTTTACTTACTTACATTTCTATAAATATAGGTATCATTAACCTATATTGATTTTTACATGAGACATGATGACATTTAGGTAATAATAAGAAATATATTTTTTTTATATTGTGCAAACAAAGTCTATGTGAAATGCCTTCCTGCAAAAAGAGTAAATTCAGTTTAAGTTTTCATTATGTTCCTAATTCCTAGTCCTACCTAAATAATCAACCAATACCAAATTATTATAAAAGAATTAAGAAAGCTATGTATAACGTATTTATTTTAGTATTTTCAATAAAATAATAAGAACAATACTGATTTGAAAATACAAAAAGGCGTATTTTATTGGTTTTATTAATGTCCTAATTGAACTTGCGTTCAATACCGGACAACCGGTATTGATACCGGGATCACGGTATTGACTTTTCCAATACCGGTATTGAAAAAATCCGGTATTTGAAAGCCCTAGTACGCAGACTCTTTTCAGGCCTCAGTGCGGGCGCATTCCGCAATATACCAAGGATGTCGGAGAATGGAATAAAATACTCCATCCCCTACTGAATCACATCCGCAACCACGTCAGCACAGCACGAGGGGTCACCCGAGGAGAAGCACACCTGCCGCCATGGATAAGACGCAAAAAAGTGCCGCATCTCATCCCAGTTTGCTGACTCGTATCGCCATACTCGCCTCGTGCCTCTAGGACTCTCATCTGGAGGAGAGCAGGTCAATATGGATTTCACCAGACAGTGATCAGACGTTCCCAGCGGGGCTGAGACCGATACTGAATGACTGTCCGGATCAGTTGCCAGCAGAAGGTCCAAGCAATTGGGAGTATGGCATCCGGTACCCGCGTTGCCTCATTCACCATCTGGGTTAGATCTAGCGTTAAAGCAAACATGCGCGCCTCTAACCCAGCATAGTCAGTTCTCTGAAACGGGAACAACCACTCTTTATGGTGGGCGTTAAAGTCCCCCAGAAAAATGAGCTTCGCTGTTGGGTACCGTTGCTGGGCTACGTCAGTCGATTCCACGAGGAAATTAAAGAGCGCCGTTGTCTCCTGGTCACCGCTGTGCGATCGGTAGACGCCAATGTAGACAGGTTTCTCCACGCCTGTGTCCACAAGTAGCCATATGGTAGAAAAACCCGATTTCACAAAGCAACGGAGACGACGACAACAAATATCATCGCGGACGTACATACAGACCAGCTTGCTTCTTGAACTTGTGGTCAAGAGAGTATCCTGGGTAGTTGAGGTACGCTACATCCGACGGGGTTGCTATCTTCGTCTCCGTCAGGAAAAACAGGTGCGGCTTCTCGGTCTCAAGGTGGTGATGGACCGGATCGAGATTGGAGTGCAACCCCCTGATATTAGTGAGGTGCACTTTTAGTGGGAGGAAGTGCAGCCGTTGTTTAACCTTATTCTTCTTTGCTTTGGTCATTTTGAGTAGAGTTGTTGGGGAAAAAAGTCGACTTGGTCGAGGCGCTGCTCAGTGAACCAAGTGAAACACTAGAGCTAACCTAATCTATGGGAAACTCATTTGGAGACAGCGGGGACGCCCGAACCCCCCCGGATATGACCACTGGGTCCTCCCATCCAGTCGCCGACTGGCACGGTGGTGCATACCGGGATTTTTCGCGAGTTGGCGGGGCAGCCTTTGGCACGCGGCTGGCGTGCTACTTGGACCCCCTACTGACTGCGGTCGGCCAACGGCTGGCACCTAGCTTCGGATCCCGCTACCCTCCAGAATGAGTTACCCGACAAGTTATGCCCAGGGACCAAAACCGGTTCTGAACAGAGCAACTGACAAACTCCTTCTCCCCCAAAGGCACTGGCATTCCGACACACCGACGGAACACAGCAAGCTGCTTGGCGCCGGACTCCGGTGGGATGGTGGTCGCGAGCCAGGCGGCTCCAAGCGGAGCCTACCACCGCTAAGTGGGATCTTCAGCCGTACCACAGGCAAGCCTGTAGCGCCGTTGCCTGGGGTGGACTACTAGGAGGTAGATCCCATACCACCCCAAAATAAAATAAATAGGGATGGTGTTTATATGTCTTTAGGTACCTTTATCGTGTTTAGGACGAAGCCAAATGGACGAAATATTTTGAGTTGCGAGTCCGTAAAATGTGTCCCTGTCCCTGCATTCGGTTGCATAGGTACAAAAGTTCTGTTTGTGCCACACGGAGCGCGGCGAAGCAAAAAGAGTTGACTGCTGACTAGGATTCTTGTATGAAACCAAATGCAGCGACTTTACGAACTCACAACTCGAAAAATTACGTTCGTTCGGCCTCACTCTAAAAAGTATAAAGTAATACCAAGTCCATTGATATAATATTAAAAGGAGGAAGATCATACGTTACGCACAAACATCGCAATCTGAAAACCTTGACTCGGTGCAAGACTACATGCACCGAAACTCACACGTCTATGATCAGTGTCATCACAGTCGCAAACCTGCACGAATATCAGTAAATTTTCGATCAAGTACCTACTCTCTTACCATTGCCGCCGACAGACGCCTCGGCGCGGGCGGCAGGGTACAAAAAAACCTTTATTTTATAATTTAGATACTTGAAAAAGTAACGATACCGCAATATTACAATATCGAAATTATACAAGTACAGTTATTTTAAGGTATCGAAATTTAAAGGTATGACGTCATACCGCTAACCGTTTTAACCTTAATTTTTCGGTTATTCAATCCCTGGTGGAGACGGTTGCCCAGCGGTCACCGTGCAAGCAGCCGACGTGACCTGCCCAATCTCATTTCAGCTTGGAAGTATTTTTGCCTACATCTAGGATGTCGTTTTTGAAGCGCAGCGTGTTGTTTCGTATTCTGTCAGTTCGTTTAACGCCTAAAATGCTGTACTCCATTTCTCATTGATGACAAATTAATAATCTCTTAATCGTCACTCTGTAACAGAAGGCTAGAGGCACATGTGTCCCGTGCCGAGGACTAGAGGAATTTAATCGCCATCGTTAATAAATATTTTATAAATAATAGCTCTCACAATCACTTACAATAAAATTAATGTTATTCATTACAATAAATGCTGCTATAAACAAGGGCTTGTTCTTCCTTTGTTTACCCTAATTTGTGACTTTCTATTCGGAAGAGTAAACATTAGCTTTTCTGGCATTCGGTGTTTTCATCACCATCTGTATTAAGGGCACCATGGAACTTTTATTCTTGCTTAATTAATTAAATTATGAAAAACACCGGCCAACTGTGTGTACGTGTAAGTACGTACTACTAACTACAAGCGTGTGTAACTACGGAACCCTTCATTGTGCGTGGTCCGACGCACAATGAAATGTTCCGTAGTTGGAATGAAACTATCCAAAGAACAAAGTTAAGTTTGTAGTTAAAAAATTGTTCCTCCATACTTCGATGTACGTCACGGTCAATTCTCCAACTGCACGGGCCTGATTCAGAAGGCAGTACTCCTCGATTATTATTCTCTATTATTACATATATCTCTATTTTTATATCTCCTTTATTATTAATATTATCTTGTTTTAAATTCTCTGATACCGTTGCAATAATGGTAAGAAGCTTGTAGTTAAATAACAGTAAACTGTCATTAATATTTTGGCCGATGTATCAAAAGGAGGACTACGAGGGTTTCTATTATTAATTAAATATCGAGTGGCGATCAGAACTGGAATTGAAGAAAAGAGGAAGTATCTGCAGTTATCTGGTTACGAGATGGGCAGGTGACATTGTTGCCATCGCTGGATGAATCCTAATGTGGCTGCCACATGAGCGTGGGGATTGGCACAAGCAAAGAGAGTCCTTTGACCAGAAGTGGGTGAAGTCGCGACCAATGTCTCATGGTCACCTCTGTCAGCGTGACCCCGCGTCTTAACAAAAGCGATCAGTGACGTGAGTACGCGATCGTCGCGTTCCATATTATATCACTCATTAGTTTGGAAAACCGGGAGGCACTCGCACATTGTTGGGGCGACAACGTGTTTGTATTCGTCGAACAATAGGAACCCATCGGTCTCTTGTTTACGTGAGGTTCACTTTATACTTAAACAATTATATTAAAAAAAAAGTTATTGTATTATTTTTTACTAGCTGCGCCCCGCGGTTCCACGCACGTGAATGTCGATCCCGTAAGAATATCGTGATAAATATGTTAAATAAATGCCAATATGTTAATCCAGGGTGTCAGCTACATCCATACAAAATTTAATCAAAATTCGTCCAACACACAATGTGAATTGTTCCTGATTAAATTGTAATTGAATTGAATTATTCGCGCTCGTAAAAAAATCGCAACAGCACCCGCCGGATAGTAGATCGGAGCTTCTGCAGCTAAAGTTGCACGTAGTGCGTGAGGTTCTTTAATTTCGTTTCGTTACTTACAATTGGGCCTAGTTGCCATAAATAAACAAATATTTAATTTAATTTAATTTAATTAAGTTCAATGCAGTAGAAATAATTGTAAATCGTATTCATTCAAGAATTCCCAGTAGCCGGAACCCTAAATAGAATTTGAAGATAAATAGGTACAAAAACACAGTAAAACACATCAAGCACATACTATACAGTTTCAAAGAATTTTAATGCTATAGAGATTACAAAAAAAAAAACTTCAGAACCACAAAAATATAGTCAGTAATTAACACCATCATCTTGAGCGGTAGAGTAGCATCAACGTACCACATTCCGCAGGCATCCATCTTGTCGAATGTCGTTTCATGTAGGCGTTTAACATTCTTGTACAACCTTTTTTCTTCATCTGCAATGACGAGGGGTATAATTTACAGGTACATAATTGATTTATTTGACATCAAAACGTCCCATTTAAAAAAGAAAACGTCCCATTTTGTGGTAATTAACACCGCCCATATGCCCTAGACATCGTAGGTGCGTTGCCCCATCAGGATGAAGTTTGATGTGCCTGTCATAATGCCGGGACTCATAGCCTTCCATCCAGGACACAGCAATAGCAACAGAAAAAGGGAAGGTGGTGTTAATTCCTCAGATCAACTCTTTCACGAAGAACTCTATTAGAATGTTGCAGATGGCAGACGACCGAGTCGGCTGTTTTACAACACCGCTCTGTTATATAAAACAGCTGAAGAACGTTCACCTTGATAGCTATTGAGCTAAGTCTAACGAAACTGTTACCCAAGCTTATACAGAATTCAGAATGGCTTATCTGCAGCATATTTGGAACTGTGACCAACAACGCGCTAGCCGAATTGGTTACAGTAACTAAGCTAGCTAAGCTGACCTTGAACAATTGGTTAAGGTTAGGTTATAACCGTGACCAAACGCGCACGAGCCTGGTAAGTAGTATATTTTTAGTAGTATTTATTTCTGCTTCGGACGACATTATTGTTGTTGCAACAGAGCCACGAGCGACATAAATAAGAATTAAAATCTACAATCTGACGCTTGTTTTCTTAGCTGTTTTACATAGACTCTAACGCTGGCCTGCATTGACAGATACAAAACTTTTATGCAATTCTGCGTGATATAGTTACAAAACAGTAATGCTATTCTGTAAAAATTTCACCGTGAAAACTTAGGTGAAGTGAGCTTAAAGTGAGCTGTCAACAGTGTCAATCCCTAGCATCAGGTGGAACGACAGCTCACTTTAAGCTCACTTCACTTCAGTTATCACGGTGATCTTTTTACTGACTAGCACCGCAGCTCCGTTTTGCAAAACACTTGAACGACGTTTAGCGGTTACTCAAAATTGGGGTTATGTAAAAGAGCTTATTAATAAATTTTGCGATAGATACATCACACTATCAATTATCAGGCAATCTCAAAGAAGTTAATGACAATATAAAAGCAATAATAATATATATAGATGGATCGTAAATACCTGTACGGTTTGAACTCAACAAGACTGCGCATGTGTCTTGAACTTTATCCACAGCAATGTAGAATTTTACCAACTCCACGCTTAATATGGTTTCTAACAACAAATTTTTAGCAAGGCACGTATTTATTATCCACATTACGAATATAGATTGCATATCCTGCAAATATGAAAAACAAAAAATTGTATATAGCTTATATTTTTGTAGGTATAATTATTATGTACTATGATATATTTGTATTATCTGCAGTGTCATGATTTCTCAAGATATCTATGATTACAAATTTTATCCCTCAACGTTAAAAATATACAAGCACTAGCTGCGCTCCGTGGTTTCACTCGCATAAGTTTCGATCCCGTGAGAATATCGAGATAAAAATTATTGTTCATCCTAGTTGAAACCGTTCAGTAGTTTTTGCGTCAAAGAGTAATAAACATCCATCGTTTATAATATGATTAAACTGGGACATCGGGCGAAATTTAATGAAAGCGAGTTCAGTGCCGGAATCAATGGAACCGACCAAATTGAATAAAAACAGCCAAAGTCGTTTAAAGGTTTTTCAATGAATTTGCTAACATTCTGTAGGAGAACACTCACATCCATCTCAAGTACTGACATAAGAAAAATCAAAGCGTTGAAGAAGCAGCCCGTACAGTGATACACGATCTGAAATAATTTTAACTTTGTTATAAGAATTTGTAAATCAAATGAGGACTACTTTGTACGTCTATTGTTTGTAACTAACCATTTGTTGAAAAGAAACCTTATAGACGTCATAGCAATCTAATATATGAACAAAAGCTTGATATAATCTGTTACAATAATCCTCTCCGTCCCTATCTCCTAAGCTTTTAAAATTCAAAGTTTGAATATTCCAAAGATCAACTTTATTTTTTAAGACCATAATAAGTCTGGTAGCATAGACAATATTTGTATCAAAACTTGATACAATTAAACCATATAAAATATTGTAATAAGGAAGTTTAAAGTTTCTACAAAAGATGATGCTAAAATTAATATTAAAACCCAAAATCAAGATAACACTCAACCAATTACCAATGATGAAATGTTTGAATGTGGTCTTATTATTAAGAAATCTGTGGATATATAATAATTTTAAAACAAATGTGACATTCACATTAGTTTGAAAAATAGCGGTGAAAAAATTCACAAGGTATCCAATAGAAGAAAAGATAAAATCGAAGTAAATGATTCCGTCAACTTCGAACCTATAATATTCACCAACATGTTCGCTGATCCGGTCACATAAGTTATAGAAAAGAAAAGATATGAACATTATCGTGCCGCACAAAGATATTAAACATGATCGACAATTATTTGGATAAATAAAATTGTCCCTGATTCTATATTTGGGATAAAAGAAAAGATGTTGCGTTAGGTTCAAGGGTAGAAGCATAGACTGGACATCTTTGTCAACGAAGTTGTCTGCTACAATCTCCAAATGACAATTGCGGTTAGTGTTGCAACGCATTTTCCCTTTTACACACTTTATTTAAAAAATCGAAACAAATTCAGACTACAGGCACGTTATTCTTCAAGAAGAAGTAGACTTGGAATTAAACGGAGTTTCACGATTACTCATAACAATGCATCCTTGAACATCAATGTAATTGAGATACAAATGTTGATACAATTCTAAGTATCTTTTAATCCACTCTAATCTATAGAAAAATATTTAAGTGTTTGATCAATAAAACGTAATAAAGCAACCAACTTATTTTTGTATGAAATAATATGCCTTTTTTTTTTTTTTTTGAGGATGTGAAATCATCAAATGACTCCTCCCGCTCTGGGTGGAGCGGTAGGGAGTGTCAGACTCTTACTGACTAAAACCCACCCGTGTTCCTTCCTTAGCCCTTTATGTTCCGGGCCAGCGGTAACCCTTTCGGACAATCCCGCTGACCCGGCAGGCTTCGGCCCTTACGGGCCCCTTCTTTTAATGCTGACATCTCTTTGAGGCGCGCGTGGAACACGTACGCGCCGTCCGGCACGGGCCTGGTCCTGATCGGACGGTGAGCTACCCATTACTCTCCGCCCGCAGGCCCGCGCCTACGGTGGCCAGGAGTCGTCGCGCGGCTCCCGACGCCCGGAGCGTCTCCCGCGGCGGCTGGGACGGGAGGCTCTCTCCCTCAGCCGTCCCGCCGCCTCCTTCGCTAGCATGACTGCTTCGCAGAAGGAGGCGACTGCTCCCCACTCCCTCTCGCCCCGGACCATGGCTTGAACCAGGCCCGGACGCGAGAGGTCGCCGCCGCTGCCGATCACCTCTACGAGGACACGGCGGTGCTCCGCCCAAGCGGGGCAGACCTCCACCGTGTGCTCCACCGTGTCCTCTGGGCGATCCTGGCAATGGTGACACCCGGGCGTTTCCTCCCGCCTGATTATGTGCAGTAACCTCCCGAAACTTCCGTGTCCGGTGAGGACCTGCGTCAGGCGGTAGGTGAGGGCGCCATGACGCCTCTCTAGCCACTCCTCAAAGAGGGGTCTTACCGCCGCTATCGTGGCGTGCCCTGCGCTGGGTTGCGACAGTCGCTCTTTCCATGCCGCCATGAGATCGCGCCGGAGGTCCGTCCGCTCCGCCGCAATTTGCTGCGGAAGCGGAGTTTCCCCCCGGCGTAGTGCCTCCGCGCGCCACTCATACAGGCGCGCGAGGACTATCGCCTCCAGATCCCATGGCGGCAGTCCGGCAAGGAGGCTGAGACTTTTTCAGAGGCTTCCAGACAAGAAATACGTCGTCAGTAAATCTGGTTCGGATAGCCTGAATATTTGAAATCCCTAACTTGTAGTGAGAAAGATTGATCATCAATGCTAGTTTTTCCAGTGTGAAAAGAGGTTTTTGTAGTTGCACTTTATAAGCTCTCATTTAATTTTACGTTGCCATTTATATTTTTACTTTCAAAATGCTAGTTTTTAAATGGTAAAAATGGTGTAAGATAGTAGGTATTTATCATAGTAGTCTTAGTATCGATAGTAGTATTTCCCTTTTTTTTTTACTTAACTTACTCTATCCTGGTACTGAACCAAAGGCCACCCTCAAATCCTTCCAAGCATGCATTTATAGAGCCACCTCCATCCAACCCTTGCGATACGAGTCTAGGTCCTCTCGCCACAACTTCCTGGGCGGCCTCGGCGACACTGTCCATCCGCAGGCACCCACCGTGTGGAGACGGTTGCCCAGTGGTCACTGTGCAAGCGGCCGACGTGACCTGCCCAATCCCATTTCAGCTTGGAAGTATTTTTGCCTACATCTAGGATGCCGTTTTTGGAGCGCAGCGTGTTGTTTCGTATTCTGTCAGTTCGTTTAACGCCTAAAATGCTGTACTCCATTTCTCATTGATGACAAATTAATAATCTCTTATTCGTCACTCTGTAACAGAAGGCCAGTGGCACATGTGTCCCGTGCCGAGGACTAGAGGAATTTAATCGCCATCGTTAATAAATATTTTATAAATAATAGCTCTCACAATCACTTACAATTTTATTAATGTTATTCATTACAATAAATGCTGCTATAAAAAAGGCTTGTTCTTCCTTTGTTTACCCTAATTTGTAACTTTTTATTCGGAAGAGTAAACATTAGCTTTTCTGGTATTCGGTGTTTTCATCACCATCTGTGTTAAGGGCACCATGAAACTTTTATTCTTGCTTAATTAATTAAATTATGAAAAACACCGGCCAACTGTGTGTACGTGTAAGTACGTACTACTAACTACAAGCGTGTGTAACTACGGAACCCTTCATTGTGCGTGGTCCGACGCACAATGAAATGTTCCGTAGTTGGAATGAAACTATCCAAAGAACAAAGTTAAGTTTGTAGTTAAAAAATTGTTCCTCCATACTTCGATGTACGGCACGGTCAATTCTCCAACTGCACATGTAAGTTTGTAATGGATCAAGGGCCTGATTCAGAAGGCAGTACTCCTCGATATTATTCTCTATTATTACATATATCTCTATTTTTATATCTCCTTTATTATTAATATTATCTTGTTTTAAATTATCTGATACTGTTCCAATAATGGTAAGAAGCATGTAGTTAAATAACAGTAAACTGTCATTAATATTTTGGCCGATGTATCAAAAGGAGGACTACGAGGGTTTCTATTATTAATTAAATATCGAGTGGCGATCAGAACTGGAATTGAAGAAAAGAGGAAGTATCTGCAGTTATCTGGTTACGAGATGGGCAGGTGACATTGTTGCCATCGCTGGATGAATCCTAATGTGGCTGCCACATGAGCGTGGGGATTGGCACAAGCAAAGAGAGTCCTTTGACCAGAAGTGGGTGAAGTCGCGACCAATGTCTCATGGTCACCTCTGTCAGCGTGACCCCGCGTCTTAACAAAAGCGATCAGTGACGTGAGTACGCGATCGTCGCGTTCCATATATATCACTCATTAGTTTGGAAAACCGGGAGGCGCTCGCACTTTGCTGGGGCGACAACGTGTTTGTATTCGTCGAACAGTAGGAACCCATCGGTCTCTTGTTTACGTGAGGTTCACTTTATACTTAAACAATTATATTAAAAAAAAAAGTTATTGTATTATTTTTTACTAGCTGCGCCCCGCGGTTCCACGCACGTGAATGTCGATCCCGTAAGAATATCGTGATAAATATGTTAAATAAATGCCAATATGTTAATCCAGGGTGTCAGCTACATCCATACAAAATTTAATCGAAATTCGTCCAACACACAATGTGAATTGTTCCTGATTAAATTGAAATTGAATTGAAATATTCGCGCTCGTAAAAAAATCGCAACAGCACCCGCCGGATAGTGGATCGGAGCTTCTGCAGCTAAAGTTGCACGTAGTGCGTGAGGTTCTTTAATTTCGTTTCGTTACTAACAATTGGGCCTAGTTGCCATAAATAAACAAATATTTAATTTAATTTAATTAAGTTCAATGCAGTAGAAATAATTGTAAATCGTATTCATTCAAGAATTCCCAGTAGCCGGAACCCTAAATGGAATTTGAAGATAAATAGGTACAAAAACACAGTAAAACACATCAAGCACATACTATACAGTTTCAAAGAATTTTAATGCTATAGAGATTACAAAAAAAAAAACTGCAGAACCACAAAAATATAGTCAGTAATTAACACCATCATCTTGAGCGGCAGAGTAGCATCAACGTACCACATTCCGCAGGCATCCATCTTGTCGAATGTCGTTTCAAGTAGGCGTTTAACATTCTTGTACAACCTTTTTTCTTCATCTGCAATGACGAGGGGTGTAATTTACAGGTACATAATTGATTTATTTGACATCAAAACGTCCCATTTAAAAAAGAAAACGTCCCATTTTGTGGTAATTAACACCGCCCATATGCCCTAGACATCGTAGGTGTGTTGCCCCATCAGGATGAAGTTTGATGTGCCTGTCATAATGCCGGGACTCATAGCCTTCCATCCAGGACACAGCAATAGCAACAGAAAAAGGGAAGGTGGTGTTAATTCCTCAGATCAACTCTTTCACGAAGAACTCTATTAGAATGTTGCAGATGGGAGACGACCGAGTCGGCTGTTTTACAACACCGCTCTGTTATATAAAACAGCTGAAGAACGTTCACCTTGATAGCTATTGAGCTAAGTCTAACGAAACTGTTACCCAAGCTTAGACATAATTCAGAATGGCTTATCTGCAGCATATTTGGAACTGTGACCAACAACGCACTAGCCGAATTGGTCACAGTAACTAAGCTAGCTAAGCTAACCCCGAACAATTGGTTAAGGTTAGGTTATAACTGTGACCAAACGCGCACGAGCCTGGTAAGTAGTATATTTTTAGTAGTATTTCTAGGACTGACTTTCATAAAACTCAGATGAACTGTTTTCACTTGATTTAGGATAATTTTGACTCATATTACTCGTTTTATTTATTTCTGCTTCGGACGCCATTATTGTTGTTGCAACGGAGGAGCCACGAGCGACATAATTAAGAATTAAAATATACAATCTGACGCTTCATTTCAAGCTGTTTTACATAGACTCTAACGTTGGCCTGCATTGACAGATACAAAAGTTTTATACAATTCTGCGTGATATAGTTATAAAACAGCTCCGTTTTGCAAAACAGTTGAACGACGTTTAGCGGTTACTTAAAATTGGGATTATGTAAAACACCTTATTAAGCAATTCAATTCATCTGCGATAGAAACATGTACACAATCAATTATCAGGCAATCTCAAAGAACTTAATGACAATATAAAAACAATAATAATACATATAAATGGATCGTAAATACCTGTACAGTTTGAACCCAACAAGACTGCGCATGTGTCTTGAACTTTATCCACAGCAATGTAGAATTTTACCAACTCCACGCTCAATATGGTTTCTAACAAAAAAAATTTAGCAAGCAACGTATTTACTGTCCACATTACGAATGTAGATCGCATATCCTAAAATATGAAAAATAAAAATTTGTGTATATGCTTAGATTTTTTTCGGTATATGTACTAACTATGCTATACTTTTATTATCTGCAGTGTCATGATTTCTCAAGATATCTATGATTGCAAATTTTACCCCTCAACGTTAAAAATATACATGCACTAGCTGCGCCCCGCGGTTTCACTCACATAAGTTTCGATCCCGTGAGAATTTCGGTATAAAAATAATTGTTAATTCTGGTTAAAACCATCTGTGTGCCAAATTTCATCCGAATCCGTTCAGTAGTTTTTGCGTGAAAGAGTAACAAACATCCATCGTTTATCATATTATATAATTGGATTAAATCGGGACATCGGGCGAAATTTTATGAAAGCGAGTTCAGTGCCGGAAGCAATGGAACCGACCAAATTGAATGAAAACAGCCAAAGTCATTTAAAGGTTTTTCAATGAATTCTGTAGGAGAACACTCACATCCATCTCAAGTCCTGTGATAAGAAAAATCAAAGCGTTGAAGAAGCAGCCCGTACAGTGATACACGATCTGAAATGATTTTAACTTTGTTACAAAAATTTGTAAATCAAATGAGGACTACTTTGTAGGTCTATTGTTTGTAACTAACCATTTGTTGAAAAGAAACCTTATAGACGTCATAGCAATCTAATATATGAACAAAAGCTTGATGTAATCTGTTACAATAATCCTCTCCGTCCCTATCTCCTAAGCTTTTAAAATTCAAAGTTTGAATATTCCAAAGATCAACTTTATTTTTTAAGACCATAATAAGTCTGGTAGCATAGACAATATTTGCATCAAAACTTGATACAATTAAACCATATAAAATATTGTAATAAGGAAGTTTAAAGTTTCTACAAAAGATGATGCTAAAAATAATATTAAAACCCAAAATCAAGATAACACTCAACCAATTACCAATGATGAAATGTTTGAATGTGGTCTTATTATTAAGAAATCTGTGGATATATAATAATTTTAAAACAAATGTGACATTCACATTAGTTTGAAAAATAGCGGTGAAAAAATTCACAAGGTATCCAATAGAAGAAAAGATAAAATCGAAGTAAATGATTCCGTCAACTTCGAACCTATAATATTCACCAACATGTTCGCTGATCCGGTCACATAAGTTATAGAAAAGAAAAGATATGAACATTATCGTGCCGCACAAAGATATTAAACATGATCGACAATTATTTGGATAAATAAAATTGTCCCTGATTCTATATTTGGGATAAAAGAAAAGATGTTGCGTTAGGTTCAAGGGTAGAAGCATAGACTGGACATCTTTGTCAACGAAGTTGTCTGCTACAATCTCCAAATGACAATTGCGGTTAGTGTTGCAACGCATTTTCCCTTTTACACACTTTATTTAAAAAATCGAAACAAATTCAGACTACAGGCACGTTATTCTTCAAGAAGAAGTAGACTTGGAATTAAACGGAGTTTCACGATTACTCATAACAATGCATCCTTGAACATTAATGTAATTGAGATACAAATGTTGATACAATTCTAAGTATCTTTTAATCTACTCTAATCTATATAGAAAAATATTTAAGTGTTTGATCAATAAAACGTAATAAAGCAACCAACTTATTTTTGTATGAAATAATATGCCTTGTGCCTGCCTTGGGGATTTGACAATACGTAATATTTTTAGATATAGGTACTGTGTAAACAAGGTTTTAGTTTGAATATTCTTTTTTATTTAATTTATATTTGCATTTTACAGGGCCAGTGGCTAAATAATAACAGCCACACAGGTCGATCGATCAAGTTAAGCTACGCTTGCCGCGGTTAGTCTGTGGATGGGTGACCATCTTTACATACCGTGACCCCTCCGGGCCTCGGAAAGCACGTTAAGCCGTTGGTCCCGGCTGTCATTCGTGGATCTTTGACAGTCGTTACGGGTAATCAGAAGCCCGAAAGTCTGACAACCAGTCTTACCAAGTATTACCCAGTAACTGGGTTGTAGAGGTCAGATAGGCAGTCGCTCCATGTAAAATACTGGTATTCAGCTGCATCCGGTTAGATTGACTAGAAGCCGACCCCAACATAGTTGGGAAAAGGCTAGGCAGATGATGATTTGCATTTTGCACGTTCAGAATTACTTGCTGACTCAAAGATTTATACCCGCTTCTTAGGCACTGACTTAATACCACAGACATTGTACTAATGAGACTTTTTCAGAGGCTTCCAGACAAGAAATACGTCGTCAGTAAATCTGGTTCGGATAGCCTGAATATTTGAAATCCCTAACTTGTAGTGAGAAAGATTGATCATCAATGCTAGTTTTTCCAATGTGTGAAGAGGTTTTTGCAGTTTGTCTTTTGCTTGCACTTTATAAGCTCTCAAATATAATAGATGTAATATAGGTGTAATATAGAGATACTTATCATAGAGTATCGATAAAATTTTTTTTTTTTACTTAACCTACACTGTCCTGCTACTGGACCAAAGGCCTCCCCCAAATCCTTCCAAGCATCCATTTATAGAGCCACCTCAATCCAACCTTTGCGATACGAGTCTAGGTCCTCTCACCACCACTTCCTGGGCCGGCCTCGGCGACACTGTCCATCCGCAGGCACCCACCGTGTGGAGACGGTTGCCCAGCGGTCACTGTGCAAGCGGCCGATGTGACCTGCCCAATCCCATTTCAGCTTGGAAGTATTTTTGCCTACATCTAGGATGCCGTTTTTGGAGCGCAGCGTGTTGTTTCGTATTCTGTCAGTTCGTTTAACGCCTAAAATGCTGTACTCCATTTCTCATTGATGACAAATTAATAATCTCTTATTTGACACTCTGTGACAGAAGGTCAGTGGCATATAATTAATGTTATTCGTTACAATAAATGCTGCTATAAACAAGGGCTTGTTCTTTCTTTGTTTACCCTAATTTGTGACTTTCACATCTAGCATTACTACATTGTTTCAAAGAATTTTAATGGTATAGAGATTACAAAAGAAAAAACTGCAGCAACACAAAAGTATAGTCAGTAATTAACACCATCATCTTGAGCGGTAGAGTAGCATCAACGTACCACATTCCGCAGGCATCCATCTTGTCGAATGTCGTTTCATGTAAGCGTTTAATATTCTTGTACAACCTTTTTTCTTCATCTGCAATGACGAGGGTTGTAATTTACAGGTACATATTTTTTTTTATTTGTTATCAAAACGTCCCATTTTGTGTGCCTATATACGCAGCATATTTGGAACTGTGACCAACAGCGCGCTAGCTGAATTGGTCACAGTAACTTTTTTTTTTTTTTATCGTGGAGAAATGCTCATGCATACTGCACTACCACGGGGAGATAGTGCAGTTATGTGGGACTCTAACCCACTAAAACTCCACGGTGTCCTCCTCTGCCGCTTACGGCGGGAACACGGGCACGCGTTAGCACTCATCCGCGAACCCGCCGCGGCTGTCCGTTACCGGACCCTCCTCTGGGGAGTAATCCCCATCACCGGCGCACCAGAACGCATAGCACGCCGTGACCACCCCAGGGACCAAACCAGCACATGGGCCCCAGACGACCCCGTTTCTGGACACCCTTGGTCCCCCCTGCGACGGGTCAGGACATTGGCCCCGCCGCCTGCCAATTTTCGGCTGCAGAGGATAGGGAGAGCGGCCAACGTAATACCAACACTCCTCTTCCCCTGCAGCCCACCGCGTCCGCCATCATACGGTGGCGACCCCGTCAAGGCCGCGGAAGGTAGGGAGAGCGGCGCACCGCAATACCGGCACTCCTCTCCCGCCGCGGCCTCCAACCCTCAGCCGCGATGCCTCCGATACGACATCGCGGCCCGCCTCAGTTGCGATGTCGCCAAAGCGGCACCGCAACCTACTTTTGGCCGCTACGTCGTTGGCTTGTCAGCGAAAGCCCTGACGAGCGGCCCCTCCTCGGGTTCCTCTTCGCAAGCCACGGCTACTGAGCCCCCCCGCCTCGACAATGCGGGAACCCACCGGGGGGGGGGGGGGTGGTCACAGTAACTAAGCTAGCTAAGCTAACCCTGAACAATTGGTTAAGGTTAGGTTATAACTGTGACCAAACGCGCGCGAGTCTGGTAAGTAGTATATTTTTAATAGTATTTCTAGGACTGACTTTCATAAAACTCAGGTGAACTGTTTTCACTTGATTTAGGATGATTTTGTCTCATTTTACTCGTTTTATTTATTTCTGCTTCCGACGCCATTATTGTTGTTGCAACAGAGTCACGAGCGACATAATTAAGAATTAAAATCTACAATCTGACGCTTGTTTTCAAGCTGTTTTATACATATAGACATTAACGCTGGCCTGCATTGACAGATACAAAACTTTTGTGCAATTCTGCGTGATATATGTAGTTACAAAACAGCTCCGTTTTGAAAAACAGCTGAACGACGTTAGCGGTTACTCAAAATTGGGGTTATGTAAAACAGCTTATTAAGCAATTCATCTGCGATAGATACATCATACAATCAATTATCGGGCAATCTCAAAGAACTTAATGACAATATAAAAGCAATAATAATACATATAGATGGATCGTGAATACCTGTACAGTTTGAACTCAACAAGACTGCGCATGTGTCTTGAAGTTTATCCACAGCAATGTAGAATTTTACCAACTCCACGCTCAATATGGTTACTAACAACAAAGTTTTAGCAAGCAACGTATTTATTATCCACATTACGAATGTAGATTGCATATCCTGAAAATATGAAAAATAAAAAATTGTGTATATGCTTAGATTTTTTAGGTATATGTATTAACTATGCTATATTTTTATCATATGCAGTGTCATGATTTCTCAAGATATCTATGATTGCAAATTTTATCCCTCAACGTTAAAAATATACAAGCACTAGCTGCGCCCCGCGGTTTCACTAGCATAAGTTTCGATCTCGTGAGAATATCGGGATAAAAATTATTGTCAATTCTGGTTAAAACCATCCGTGTGCCAATTTTCATCCGAATCCGTTCAGTAGTTTTTGCGTGAAAGAGTAACAAACATCTATCGTTTATAAATTTATAATATGATTAAACCGGGACATCGGGCGAAATTTAATGAAAGCGAGTTCAGTGCCGGAATCAATGGAACCGACCAAATTGAATAAAAACAGCCAAAGTCGTTTAAAGGTTTTTCAATGAATATGCTAACATTCTGCAGGAGAACACTCACATCCATCTCAAGTGCTGTCATAAGAAAAATCAAAGAGTTGAAGAAGCAGCCCGTACAGTAATACACGATCTGAAATAATTTTAACTTTGTTATAAGAATTTGTAAATCAAATGAGGACAACTACTTTGTATGTCAATTGTTTCTTACTAACCATTTGTTGGAAAGAAACCTTATAGACGTCATAGCAATCTAATATATGAACAAAAGCTTGATATAATCTGTTACAATAATCCTCCCCGTCCCTATCTCCTAAGCTTTGAAAATTCATAGTTTGAATATTCCAAAGATCAACTTTATTTTTTAAGACCATAATAAGTCTGGTAGCATAGACAATATTTGTATCAAAACTTGATACAATTAAACCATATAAAATATTGTAATAAGGAATTTTAAAGCTTCTACAAATGAGGATTTGAGCATCCTCATTAATATTAATACCCAAAATCAAGATAACACTAAACCAATTACCAATGATGAAATGTTTGAATGTGGTCTTATTATTAAGAAATCTGTGGATATATAATAATTTTAAAACAAATGTGACATTCACATTAGTTTGAAAAATAACGGCGAAGAAATTCATAAGGAATCCAATAGAAGTAAATATTAAATCGAAGTAAATGGTTCCGTAAACTTCGAACCTATAATATTCACCAAGATGTTTGCTGATCCGGCCATAGAAGTGATAGAAAAGAAAAGATATGAACATTATCGTGCCGCACAAAGACATTAAACACGATCGACGATTATTTGGATAAATAAAATTGTCCCTGATTCTATACTTGGGACAAAAGAAAAGATGTTGCGTTAGGTTCAAGGGTAGAAGCATAGACTGGACATCTTTGTCAACGAAGTTGTCTGCTACAATCTCCAAATGACAATTGCGGTTAGTGTTGCAAAGCATTTTCCCTTTTATACACTTCATTTAAAAAATCCAAAGAAATTCAGATTACAGGCACGTTATTCTTCAAGAAGAAGTAGACTTAAACGGAGGAATTAAAAGGAGTTTCACGATTACTCATAACAATGCTTCCATGAACATTAATGTAATTGAGATACAAATGTTGATACAATTCTAAGTATGTTTTAATCAACTCTAAACCATTAGAAGGTATTTAAGTGTTTGATCAATAAAACGTAATAAAATAACCAACTTATTTGTGTAGGTATTATAAGATCGCTTTATGTTTATCTTTCATTTTTATTCAAACTCAAAGCATTTATTTCAAGTAAACCTTGTACAGGCACCTTTGATTTGTCAAAATTAAATAGTCGGAAAGTTGAAGCTAGTTGTTCATTCCAAAACGTAGATCTCTATGGAGAAGAACGGGCATGAAACTCCATGGACACTCTTTTAAATCAAGATATTACAAAATCCTAGGTACATTATTCTTGTTGCTTCGATATGTGAGAACAATGTAAAAAAAAGACAAAAATGAAGAAACAATTCAAAATATAAGATTTAAAATAAGCCTTGGCAGTTAAGAGATGACCAGTCTCAACCGACGGCGCCCGTTCACGAACATGACGCGTGAACCAGCACCATTCAGCTCAAACATTTTGTAGGGAATCGAATGATCCAACACACGCGTCACCATCGATGAGACATTTAAGTGAGCATGACACGTTCTCAACTGCCAAAATAAACGGAATATAATAATAAACGAAAACATGGTTCTTACATTTACAAATTTTAAAAAAAATGCTTCTAAATTATACAAAACTATAGTTCGCAATTTATTTAAGAGATTAATAGAATTTTACTACCAAACAGGAAGAGATATTTAATACCTAATGAAGTACTCAACAATTAAAACTTGATTGAATAAAATAATAAATGAATTATGTTCGTAATGTCAGAAACACTAAAAAAAAAGGGAAGCAGCTGTTCCAATCATTGAAATTTTAACTAGTGATCCCAAGTGTCTGTGCAACGGGACC
Organism: Luperina testacea; assembly: GCA_927399505.1. Taxonomy (NCBI): domain Eukaryota; kingdom Metazoa; phylum Arthropoda; class Insecta; order Lepidoptera; family Noctuidae; genus Luperina; species Luperina testacea. The sequence goes on along the minus strand of OV656777.1, from coordinate 2,883,933 downwards.
AGCATTAAGCAAACTATCTAACTATCACATAGACAAATAAACCTTGTCAAGAAGCAAGATAAAGGAAAAAATCCGAAAACCGTTTTGTAGGTACAACATTAAAAAAACCCGTGATAAACTATTTACATACCTACAAAGTACGGAACTCTCGGTGCGCGAGTCCGACTCGCACTTGACCGGTTTTTAAATAGTACTTACAATAATGACGCGAAAGAGTAAGTCTAATATTTCACAGAGCTGTCTAGACTTAGGCTGTATACAGAAAGAAAGCTGGAAACTTATAAGCGCTTACCGGCGCTTGACAGCGCTGGTCCGTTCTACACAAAGGAAGCAGGTTGAAGCAGACCAAGCAAAATATGCCTTTAATTTTAAATGACAGCGCCCAGCGCTGACCAGCGCGTGTTGAAGCTTGTCGGAACTTGTCGGCACCGTTCAGTGCTTATCGGCGCGCGTTCATAAAATATATTTTCCTGCGCGGGTTACCAGCGCTGTCAAGCGCCGGTAAGCGCTTATAAGTTTCCAGCTTTTTTTCTGTATACAGCCTTAAAATCCCATACTACCTCAGCTAAAATTCACTCTTTATCTCGCTCGCGCGATACTGCTCGCGGACTGAGTGAGAGCGATACAGAGTGCGGAGCTGGGCGGCAGCGCCATTAGTTTAGATATTTGCTTTTTACAGTAAAAATAACGGTAATTTGAAAAAAATAAGAAAATAGGAGGTATCTGCTCTATATTTAGTTCAGTTTTTATGCAAAGTTTCATGATCTAATTTGGAGTATTTTGAAGTGAAAACTTCTTTAGCATCCTTGTGATTTGAAATTTTATGAAACGAAAAAGCAACAGTAAAAAGAGACATAATATAAGATTGAACGTGGGAGAAAATGAGACAGGAAGCATTATACAGTGTTTTTGTTTTTTTATTATTACAAATGACATCACATTTAATCCTGTGCTACTGATTTGTGAGGATGATGATGATGATGATGATTATGATGATGATGATGATGATGATGATGATGATGATGATGATTATGATGATGATGATGATGATGATGATGATGGATGGATGGATGGATGTTCTTTAGCATCGTTGTGATTTGAAAGTTTATGAAACGAAAAAGCGACAGTAAAAAGAGACATGTAAATTCATAAGATTTAAGGGGGAAGCGCTAAGGTAGCCCGCGAAATTCAAATTTTCTTACGTTTTTTGCAATTTGCTGGTCAGTATTAAGAGGGTTGATCCGTCAGAGCCACGCTGGAGTCAAAATTGATGATTTCCGACGGACAATAAAACAATAATCTGTTTAATTTATAGATAAGATATTGACGTCATATTAATGGGAATTTCATAATCTAGTGCATGGCTGAAAAACATTTTCATTTATTCGTACAGTTTTCTCATTAGAACAGTTTTTATGCAAGCCTTTTTTTAAACTAGCGATCGACGGTCTACGCAAATGCAAGGTATTAGTAAAACCATATACGACAAACTTATAACAACGTTGCTTTATAAATAATAATAGCATTTATTAGTGCATGGCTGAAAAAAAAAACGATTACTGTAAGTTTTCATTCAAGAAAAGTATATTTAAATAAAAATGCTGTTGTAAGTTTTATTTTTTTACTTTATATTTTACTAGCTGCGGCAGACACGTGTTTCCTTGGTTTTGATTGAGCAGTTGTTAAACCAAAACTAAATAAGACCTTTCTTCATTATTTATTTATCTCAAGCCGACAATCGATCGCCTGTAATGGTGCATACGGTTTGTGTCACTATATTATACTCTACATATTATTTTCAGACTCAAGAAAATGAAAAAGACAGTGATAAAACACTGGAAATTCAGGAAAACTTGCAGGCATTAGAAACGGCTTCAATTCAAGATCCTGACGCAGGGAATCTTGTAAGAATGACTTGGTCTTTATAAACATATTTTAGGACAAATAGAACAAGAACCTTCAAGAACAAGTGCGTATTTACAGTATACTTTCATAAGTTCAGATACATGTTGTACATTGTTTCTGATAATATTAGACTAAAAATATATTTCCAAATTTTATGTTATAGGTAAATAATAGACAAGAAGTTGAAAGGGATACTGTACTTCAGGCAGAGAGTGCACTTTGGCTAGAGCTACGACGTTGTTTATTGACAGCCTCTTCGTTCTGTAAAGTGTGCAAACGGCGATCGACTATTAGCCCAGCCCCTTTGGTTAAACAATTTCTTTACTCATATTCCTTGGACCATATCCCCAGTATTCAACATGGGAAAGTAAACGAAAAAGTGGCCATAGAACAGTTGCAGGTACAAGAAAATATCACTAAAGAAAAATGCGGATTGTTTGTTAATGAGGACTTATTTTTCTTGGGTATGTACTTCCATCAGATTTATTTCGATATTTTTTGTTTTCGTTTCACTTGCTTCTTTCTCTTTTTTAGATTTTTCTAACAAACAATTTATTTTTGTATTCTTAAATTCTATTAAAAAGAAGTAATTAGAGTATTGAGTTTCAAATTATTATGATTACAGGTGCTTCGCCGGATGGACTAATCGACGATGATGGCATCACCGAAATTAAATGTCCCAGTTCGGCATTTGGATTAGAGGCAGATTTTGCTATTAGACAAAAAAAAAAATTCTGGAAAATAGATGGATCTGTGATTCGACGCCATGACTGGTTTTATCAGATACAGGGGCAGCTGCATATAACTAACAGAAATTACTGTCTGTTTGCTGTGTGGACAGGCAAAGATTTTAAATTGAAGACGGAAAAAATAACCAGGGACGATAAATTTTGGAGCGAAAATATGGAACATCGGCTAGTCAGCTTTTACAATAAATGCCTGTTACCCGAAATTGTTGATCCCCGAAAAGCTAGGTCCATGAAACTTAGAGATAACAAATATTAAGATTTTATTTTACACGAAATTGTTTTTATTTACTTTAACCTAACTAATAATAATTTAATTGCTCATTTATTACAATAAACAAAAAACTGAATCCCCGCTTACGGAAAACGAAAACATTCCCTACTAACTAAAAACTGGCTAAGTATCAAGATGATTCTAAGCGGTGTATGATACGCGCTCCAACACAGACGGCTGTGTGCGTTTAACTGTATAGCTGTGTGAGTAAATTTTCCTAAACGCGAGGCGCGCCGCTCTGGAGTAACGCTCTTAAGTTGTACGTCGATCAAAATATGATTCGCGGCCGTAACAAATATGTATTTACAGAATTATAATCATTAAAGTCATCAACACAACTCTCTAAGACCACGTAATTCCAAAGAATAACGAAAAACAGTACTTAACATTAATCCTCAACTTTACCTTTTATTTATTTCATAATGAATGCTGCAATACTTTCAACATAACGTCAGATCATGCTAAGTAATTTGAGATAGTATAGGCCCACGTCTCAACAAACTGAGCTGCATAGGTTTGCACAGGCGGTGCGTGAAGCGGCACACAGAGCTACTGAGACACCAAAACAGTCCCAAGATCGGCGTCAACAGCATGCTGAGTATCTGATGTCTCAACGGGCTGCTGAAACACCGGAACAGTCTCAAGATCAGCGTCAGCAATATGCTGAATATCTGGTGTCTCAACGGGCTGCTGAAACACCGGAACTGTCCCAAGATCGACGTCAACAGCATGCTGGGTATAGTGGTGTTTCAACGGGTTGCAGAGACACCAGAACAGTCACAAGCTCAACGTCGCCAGCAGGCGACTTACATGGCGTCCCAAAGAGCCACAGAAACCTTTACAACGGCTGAATCTCGCAGACGCGCTGCTGTTACACGAATATAATGTAAGACTGTTTGTCTTAAACAGCTCTAAATAAATGTCCGCGACAGCAAATATTCTACCTTTTATGTGGAAGCCCAAAATAGTGAGCCATATCGAAAGTACCAAAGCAAAGTAGAAAGAAAGAAAAGAAGAAGAATAAACTATTTGGCAATGGCAGAATTTTAGGCAAGGACATGGGCTACTTCACCGGTAATGTCCCGTGGGATAATTTCCGACATCCACGCGGGCGAAGCCGCGGGCAGAAGCTAGTACGTAATATTTTAGTCATACTGTGTAAACAAGGTTTTAGTTTGAATATTCTTTTTTATTTTATTTATATTTGCCTTTTGAGGGGCCCGAGGCTAAATAATCGTCATGTGTGCATCGTCTACACATATTATGATTATATAATTAATGTATGCAAAATATTGAAAAACATTTTAAAAGAGTAACGGTGGAGTTTCGCCCATTCTTCTCCATACGAAAACTACCTTTTGGAATGGGCGACTAGTATCAATTCTATTTTGTTGTAATTTTTGACGTTCAAAAGTGCCTTTTATATACGTATTTGAAATAAATGTTTTGACTTTGACTTTAACAGGCACACACACAGGTCAATCGATCAAGTTAAGCTACGCTTGCCGCGGTTGGTCTGTGGATGGGTGACCATCTTTATATAGCGTGACCCCTCCGTGCCTCGGAAAACCCGTTAAGCCGTTGGTCCCGGCTGTCATACGTGTATCTTTGACAGTCGTTACGGGTAGTCGGAAGCCCGAAAGTCTGACAACCAGTCTTACCAAGGGGTATCTTATTACCCAGTAACTGGGTTGTGGAGGTCAGATAGGCAGTCGCTCCATGTAAACTACTGGTATTCAGCTGCATCCGGTTAGACTGGAAGCCAACCCCAACATAGTTGGGAAAAGGCTAGTCAGATGATGTTTTGCATTTTGCCCGTTAAAAATTACTTGGTGGCTCGAAGATTTATAATCCCGCTTCTTAGGCACTGGCTTAATACCACAGACATTATACTAATGAGACTTTTTCAGAGGCTTACAGACAAGAAATACGTCGTCAGTAAATCTGGTTCGGATAGCCTGAATATTTGAAATCCCTAACTTGTAGTGAGAAAGATTGATCATCAATGCTAGTTTTTCCAGTGTGAAAAGAGGTTTTTGTAGTTGCAATTTATAAGCTCTCATTTAATTTTACGTTGCCATTTATATTTTTACTTTCAAAATGCTAGTATTTAAATGGTAAAAATGGTGTAAGATAGTAGGTATTTATCATAGTAGTCTTAGTATCGATAGTAGTATTTCCCTTTTTTTTTACTTAACTTACTCTATCCTGGTACTGGACCAAAGGCCTCCCTCAAAACCTTCCAAGCATCCATTTATAGAGCCACCTTTATTTATTTTTTTCAGGGTTGGAAATCATCAGATGGCCCCTCCCGCTCTGGATGGACCGGAAGGGAGTGTCAGACTCTTACTGACTAAAACCCACCCGTGTTCCTTCCTTAGCCCTTTATGTTCCGGGCCAGCGGTAACCCTTTCGGACAATCCCGCTGATTATAGAGCCAACTCAATCCAACCCTTGCGATACGAGTCTAGGTCCTCTCTCCACCACTTCCTTTTTTTTTATCGTGGAGAAATGCTCATGCATACTGCACTACCACGGGGAGATAGTGCAGTTATGTGGGACTCTAACCCACTAAAACTCCACGGTGTCCTCCTCTGCCGCTTACGGCGGGAACACGGGCACGCGTTAGCACTCATCCGTGAACCCGCCGCGGCCGTCCGTTACCGGACCCTCCTCTGGGGAGTACTCCCCATCACCGGCGCACCAGAACACATAGCACGCCGTGACCACCCCAGGGACCAAACCAGCACATGGGCCCCAGAGGACCCCGTGTCTGGGCACCCTTGGTCCCCCCTGCGACGGGTCAGGACATTGGCCCCGCCGCCTGCCAATTTTCGGCTGCAGAGGATAGGGAGAGCGGCCAACGTAATACCGACACTCCTCTTCCCCTGCAGCCCCACCGCGTCCGCCATCGTGCGGTGGCGACCCCGTCAAGGCCGCGGAAGGTAGGGAGAGCGGCGCACCATAATACCGGCACTCCTCTCCCGCCGCGGCCTCCAACACTCAACCGCGATGCCTCCGGTACGACATCGCGGCCCGCCTCAGTTGCGATGTCGCCCAAGCGACACCGCAACCACTTCCTTTTTTTTTTTTTTTTTTGTCGCTGAGAAATGACGTTACGCATCTCCGCTCGTCGGGGGACGACACGGAGTATGTGGGACTCCCTGCCAAGGTGGCAGTATACCCACTAAAACTCAGCGGTGTTCCCTCGTCGCCTTGATGGAGGGGTCATGGGAATCCGGCTCAGCCTTTGCGTCCACAACCCACCCGGCGCATGCCCGCCTAACTGGCGGGCCCCGCATGTCCCCCCGGCTGGGGGGCTACGGGAATGGCCGGGAACACCTGGCCATTCCCGTCCGGCACTGGTGGAAGCCTGTGCAATACAGGCGAGGGTGCCCCCGCACCCGTCGCCTGCTGGCTTCCACCTGGGAGAAGTCGGAGGTGACTGTCATACTGACGTCGTCTTCGACCCCTCCTCCGCCTTCGGAGCGGCGGCGCGAGAGGGTCTTCCTCCCGCGCGCGCTCCGCCGCCTCCTTCTGGGACATGACGTATTCGCAGAAGGAGGCGACTGCTGCCCAGGACCCCTCGTCCCCCAGCATGGCGTTGACCAAGCCGGGGAGCGAGAGGTCCGTTCCGATCGCCGCGGTGAGACTGCGGCGCTGCTCGGACCACGACGGGCACACCTCAAGAGTGTGCTGCGCCGTGTCTTCCGCCGCGCCACAGCCGTGACACGACGGCGTCTCCTCCCGCCCGATACGGTGCAGGTACGATCCAAAGCAACCGTGCCCGGACAGCACCTGCACCAGACGGAAGGAGAGGAACCCGTGCGACCGCTCGAGCCAGTCTCGCAGGACCGGCCCAATCGCATCGAGGGTTCGGCGGCCGAAGGCTGCGGCGGCGAGGTCCCGCGTCCAGTGGACGACTATGGCGTCCTTCGCCTCCCGCCGGACGGCCTCCCGCTCTTCGGGGGCGGGGCGTTCTCCTCTCGCCCTCCGCCCCACCGTCCATTCATACACTCTGGCGAGCACCCACGCCTCGAGTTCCCAAGGCGGGGTGCCGGCCAGAGCGCATGCCGCCGAGAAGGCGACCGTGCGGTAGGCCCTCGCCACCCGCTGGGCTATGGCCCTTTGGGGGGCCCGCAATGCGGCGGCGTTCTTCCTCCTGTGGAGGGAGTCCTCCCAGATAGGGGCCCCGTAAAGGGCCATACTCCTCAAGATGCCGGCGTAGAGCTGCCGGCATCGCGCGCTGGGCCCCCCCAAGTTGGGGAGCAGCCACGAGAGGGCGCCCGCAGTCTTCAGCAGGCGCGTCGACAGCCCGCTAAAATGCGGGCCGAAGCGCCACCTGCTGTCGAGTACAAGGCCCAGATATTACCACAACCACTTCCTGGGCCAGCCTCAGCGGCGACACTGTCCATCCGCAGGCACCCACCGTATGGAGACTGTTGCCCAGCGGTCACTGTGCAAGCGGCCGACGTGACCTGCCTAATCTCAATTCAGCTTGGAAGTATTTTTGCCTACATCTAGGATGCCGTTTTTGGAGCGCAGCGTGTTGTTTCGTATTCTGTCAGTTCGTTTAACGCCTAAAATGCTGCACTCCATTTCTCATTGATGACAAATTAATAATCTCTTATTTGACACTCTGTGACAGAAGGTCAGTGGCATATAATAAATAAATAAAACGTCAAATATAAAATTGTAGATTGTAATAATGATATAAATTGCAAACATCACAAAACACAATTAATTATTACAAAAAAAAACCTATGATATGGGTCCGTGAGGACTAGAGGGATTTACTCGCCATCATTAATAAATATTTTATAAATAATAGCTCTCACAATCACTTATAATTATTATTAATGTTATTCGTTACAATAAATGCTGCTATAAACAAGGGCTTGTTCTTTCTTTGTTTACCCTAATTTGTGACTTTCACATCTAGCATATACTACATTGTTTCAAAGAATTTTAATGCTATAGAGATTACAGAAAAAAAAACTGCAGCAACACAATAGTATAGTCAGTAATTAACACCATCATCTTGAGCGGTAGAGTAGCATCAACGTACCACATTCCGCAGGCATCCATCTTGTCGAATGTCGTTTCATGTAAGCGTTTAATATTCTTGTACAATCTTTTTTCTTCATCTGCAATGACGAGGGGTGTAATTTACAGGTACATATTTTTTTTTATTTGATATCACAACGTCCCATTTTGTGGTAATTAACACCGCCTATCATAGCTGGGCACCATTAATCAAATAGTTAACTTCGTTAACCGTTAATCCGCTACAAAAAAAGTTAGCTTCGTTAAACGTTAAAGCGTTACATTTCAGAAGAATTAACGCAACGTTAACGTTAATCGTTAATCCGTTAATAGGTATGTGTAAAATTGCATTTTTATGCGTTAGTGAACTTATACAACTTGTTGGTTTAGGTTCTGGAAGTTAACAGGTTAGAAAAAAATATTTTTTCTAAAAAATAACACTGACTTCAAAGTGATCACTAAAAAGTACCTAAAAAAATAATTTGGTTTAAATTAAACACGTATTATTGAAGTCGGCCGATCGTATGTAAATATTTCTACATTGTGTTTTTGACTCAACATCGTCCGACTTCAATAATACGTGTTTAAACCAAATTATTTTATTACTTTTTAGTGATCACTTTGAAGTCGGTGTTATTTTTTAGAAAAAATATTTTATTTTACTCTTTTTTTTAATTGATGATTAACGATTAACGGACTTCTGCATATTAACGGAAGTTAACGTGTCCGTTAACATTTTTAAAAGTTAACTTAAAAGTTAATCCGTTAATCAAAATGTTAACTTCGTTAATTAACGATTAACGGATTAACGAGTTAATGCCCAGCTTTGCCGCCTATATAGGTACGCAGCATATTTGGAACTGTGACCAACAGCGCGCTAGCCGAATTGGTCACAGTAACTAAGCTAGTTAAGCTAACCCTGAACAATGGGTTAAGGTTTGGTTATAACTGTGACCAAACGCGCGCGAGCCTGGTAAGTAGTATATTTTTAATAGTATTTCTAGGACTGACTTTCATAAAACTCAGATGAACTGTTTTCACTTGATTTAGGATAATTTTGACTCATTTTACTCGTTTTATTTATTTCTACTTCGGACGCCATTATTGTTGTTGCAACGGAGCCACGAGCGACATAATTAAGAATTAAAATCTACAATCTGACGCTTCATTTCACGCTGTTTTACATAGACTCTAACGCTGGCCTGCATTGACAGATACAAAACTTTTATACAATTCTGCGTGATATAGTTACAAAACAGCTCCGTTTTGTAAAACAGCTGAATGACGTTTAGCGGTTACTCAAAATTGGGGTTATGTAAGCCAGCTTATTAAGCAATTCATCTGCGATAGATACATCAGATAATCAATTATCAGGCAATCTCAAAGAAGTTAATGACAATATAAAAGCAATAATAATACATATCGATGGATCGTAAATACCTGTACAGTTTGAACTCAACAAGACAGCGCATGTGTCTTGAACTTTATCCACAGCAATGTAGAATTTTACCAACTCCACGCTCAAAATGGTTTCTACCAACAAAGTTTTAGCTAGCCACATATTTATTATCCACATTACGAATGTAGATTGCATATCCTGAAAATATGAAAAATAAAAAATTGTGTATTATGCTTATATTTTTGTAGGTATAATTATGTTCTAACTATGCTATATTTTTATTATGTGTAGTGTCATGATTTTTCAAGATATCTATCATTGCAAATTTTATCCCTCAACGTTAAAAATATACAAGCACTAGCTACGCCCTGCGGTTTCACTCGCGTAAGTTTCGATCCTGTGAGAATATCGGGATAAAAATTATTGTCAATCCTGGTTAAAGCCACCTGTGTGCCAAATTTCATCAGAATCCGTTCGGGAGTTTTTGCGTGAAAGAGTAACAAACATCTGTCGTTTATAATAGGAATAAACCGGGACATCGGGCGAAATTTAATGAAAGCGAGTTCAGTGCCGGAATCAATGGAACCGACCAAATTGAATAAAAACAGCCAAAGTCGTTTAAAGGTTTTTCAATGAATATGCTAAAATTCTGCAGGAGAACACTCACATCCATCTCAAGTGCTGTCATAAGAAAAATCAAAGAGTTGAAGAAGCAGCCCGTACAGTAATACACGATCTGAAATAATTTTAACTTTGTTATAAGAATTTTTAAATCAAATGAGGACTACTTTGTATGTCAATTGTTTCTTACTAACCATTTGTTGAAAAGAAACCTTATAGGCGTCATAGCAATCTAATATATGAACAAAAGCTTGATATAATTTGTTACAATAATCCTCTCCGTCCCTATCTCCTAAGCTTTGAAAATTCATAGTTTGAATATTCCAAAGATCAACTTTATTTTTTAAGACCATAATAATTCTGGTAGCATAGACAATATTTGTATCAAAACTTGATACAATTACACCATACAAAATATTGTAATAAGGAACTTTAAGGCTTCTACACATGATGATGCTAAAATTAATATTAAAACCCAAAATCAAGATAACACTAAACCAATTACCAATGATGAAATGTTTGAATGTGGTCTTATTATTAAGAAATCTGTGGATATATAATAATTTTAAAACAAATGTGACATTCACATTAGTTTGAAAAATAACGGTGAAAAAATTCACAAGGAATCCAATAGAAGAAAAAATAAATTCGAAGTAAATCATTCCGTAAACTTCGAACCTATAATATTCACCAACATGTTCGCTAATCCGGTCACATAAGTGATAGAAAAGAAAAGATATGAATATTATGGTGCCGCACAAAGACAATAAACACGATCGACAATTATTTGGATAAATAAAATTGTCCCTGATTCTATATTTGGGGTAAAAGAAAAGATGTTGCGTTAGGTTCAAGGGTAGAAGCATAGACTGGACATCTTTGTCAACGAAGTTGTCTGCTACAATCTCCAAATGACAATTGCGGTTAGTGTTGCAACGCATTTTCCCTTTCATACACTTTATTTAAAAAATCCAGACAAATTCAGACTACAAGCACGTTATTCTTCAAGAAGAAGTAGACTTGGAATTAAACGGAGTTTCACGATTACTCATAACAATGCATCCTTGAACATTAATGTAATTGAGATACAAATGTTGATACAATTCTAAGTATCTTTTAATCTACTCTAATCTATAGAAAAATATTTAAGTGTTTGATCAATAAAACGTAATAAAGCAACCAACTTATTTTTGTATGAAATAATATGCCTTGTGCCTGCCTTGGGGATTTGACAATACGTAATATTTTTAGATATAGGTACTGTGTAAACAAGGTTTTAGTTTGAATATTCTTTTTTATTTAATTTATATTTGCATTTTGAGGGGCCAGTGGCTAAATAATAACAGCCACACAGGTCGATCGATCAAGTTAAGCTACGCTTGCCGCGGTTAGTCTGTGGATGGGTGACCATCTTTACATACCGTGACCCCTCCGTGCCTCGGAAAGCACGTTAAGCCGTTGGTCCCGGCTGTCATTCGTGGATCTTTGACAGTCGTTACGGGTAATCAGAAGCCCGAAAGTCTGACAACCAGTCTTACCAAGTATTACCCAGTAACTGGGTTGTAGAGGTCAGATACGCAGTCGCTCCATGTAAAATACTGGTATTCAGCTGCATCCGGTTAGACTGACTAGAAGCCGACCCCAACATAGTTGGGAAAAGGCTAGGCAGATGATGATTTGCATTTTGCACGTTCAGAATTACTTGCTGACTCAAAGATTTATAGTCCCGCTTCTTAGGCACTGACTTAATACCACAGACATTGTACTAATGAGACTTTTTCAGAGGCTTCCAGACAAGAAATACGTCGTCAGTAAATCTGGTTCGGATAGCCTGAATATTTGAAATCCCTAACTTGTAGTGAGAAAGATTGATCATCAATGCTAGTTTTTCCAGTGTGAAAAGAGGTTTTTGTAGTTGCACTTCATAAGCTCTCATTTAATTTTACGTTGCCATTTATATTTTTACTTTCAAAATGCTAGTTTTTAAATGGTAAAAATGGTGTAAGATAGTAGGTATTTATCATAGTAGTCTTAGTATCGATAGTAGTATTTCCCTTTTTTTTTTACTTAACTTAATCTATCCTGGTACTGGACCAAAGGCCTCCCTCAAATCCTTCCAAGCATCCATTTATAGAGCCACCTCCATCCAACCCTTGCGATACGAGTCTAGATCCTCTCGCCACAACTTCCTGGGCCGGCCTCGGCGACACTGTCCATCCGCAGGCACCCACCGTGTGGAGACGGTTGCCCAGTGGTCACTGTGCAAGCGGCCGACGTGACCTGCCCAATCCCATTTCAGCTTGGAAGTATTTTTGCCTACATCTAGGATGCCGTTTTTGGAGCGCAGCGTGTTGTTTCGTATTCTGTCAGTTCGTTTAACGCTTAAAATGCTGTACTCCATTTCTCATTGATGACAAATTAATAATCTCTTATTCGTCACTCTGTAACAGAAGGCCAGTGGCACATGTGTCCCGTGCCGAGGACTAGAGGGATTTACTCGCCATAATTAATAAATATTTTATAAATAATAGCTCTCACAATCACTTATAATTAATGTTATTCATTACAATAAATGCTGCTATAAACAAGGGCTTGTTCTTCCTTTGTTTACCCAAATTTGTGACTTTCTATTCGGAAGAGTAAACATTAGCTTTTCTGGCATTCGGTGTTTTTGTCACCATCTGTATTAAGGGCACCATGAAACTTTTATTCTTGCTTAATTAATTAAATTATGAAAAACACCGGTCAACTGTGTGTACGTGTAACTACGTACTACTAACTACAAGCGTGTGCAACTATGGAACCCTTCATTGTGAGTGGTCCGACGCACAATGAAATGTTCCGTAGTTGGAATGAAACTATCCAAAGAACAAAGTTAAGTTTGTAGTTAAAAAATTGTTCCTCCATACTTCGATGTACGGCACGGTCAATTCTCCAACTGCACATGTAAGTTTGTAATGGATCAAGGGCCTGATTCAGAAGGCAGTACTCCTCGATTATTATTCTCTATTATTACATATATCTCTATTTTTATATCTCCTTTATTATTAATATTATCTTGTTTTAAATTCTCTGATACCGTTGCAATAATGGTAAGAAGCTTGTAGTTAAATAACAGTAAACTGTCATTAATATTTTGGCCGATGTATCAAAAGGAGGACTACGAGGGTTTCTATTATTAATTAAATATCGAGTGGCGATCAGAACTGGAATTGAAGAAAAGAAGAAGTATCTGCAGTTATCTGGTTACGAGATGGGCAGGTGACATTGTTGCCATCGCTGGATGAATCCTAATGTGGCTGCCACATGAGCGTGGGGATTGGCACAAGCAAAGAGAGTCCTTTGACCAGAAGTGGGTGAAGTCGCGACCAATGTCTCATGGTCACCTCTGTCAGCGTGACCCCGCGTCCTAACAAAAGCGATCAGTGACGTTAGTACGTGATCGTCGCGTTCCATTATATATCACTCATTAGTTTGGAAAACCGGGAGGCGCTCGCACTTTGTTGGGGCGACAACGTGTTCGTATTCGTCGAACAATAGGAACCCATCGGTCTCTTGTTTACGTGAGGTTCACTTTATACTTAAACAATTATATTTAAAAAAAAGTTATTCTATTATTTTTTACTAGCTGCGCCCGCGGTTCCACGCACGTGAATGTCGATCCCGTAAGAATATCGTGATAAATAATATGTTAAATAAATGCCAATATGTTAATCCAGGGTGTCAGCTACATCCATACAAAATTTAATCAAAATTCGTCCAACACACAATGTGAATTTTTCCTGATTAAATTGAAATTGAATTGAATTATGCGCGCTCGTAAAAAAATCGCAACAGCACCCGCCGGATAGTAGATCGGAGCTTCTGCAGCTAAAGTTGCACGTAGTGCGTGAGGTTCTTTAATTTCGTTTCGTTACTAACAATTGGGCCTAGTTGCCATAAATAAACAAATATTTAATTTAATTTAATTAAGTTCAATGCAGTAGAAATAATTGTAAATCGTATTCATTCAAGAATTCTCAGTAGCCGGAACCCTAAATGGAATTTGAAGATAAATAGGTACAAAAACACAGTAAAACACATCAAGCACATACTATACAGTTTCAAAGAATTTTAATGCTATAGAGATTACAAAAAAAAAAACTGCAGAACCACAAAAATATAGTCAGTAATTAACACCATCATCTTGAGCGGTAGAGTAGCATCAACGTACCACATTCCGCAGGCATCCATCTTGTCGAATGTCGTTTCATGTAGGCGTTTAACATTCTTGTACAACCTTTTTTCTTCATCTGCAATGACGAGGGGTCTAATTTACAGGTACATAATTGAATTATTTGACATCAAAACGTCCCATTTAAAAAAGAAAACGTCCCATTTTGTGGTAATTAACACCGCCCATATGCCCTAGACATCGTAGGTGTGTTGCCCCATCAGGATGAAGTTTGATGTGCCTGTCATAATGCTGGGACTCATAGCCTTCCATCTGGGATACAGCAATGGCAACAGAAAAAGGGAAGATGGTGTTCAATCCTCAGATCAATTCTTTCACGAAGAACTCTATTAGAATGTTGCAGATTCGAGACGACAGAGTCGGCTGTTTTACAACACCGCTCTGTTATATAAAACAGCTGAAGAACGTTCACCTTGATAGCTATTGAGCTAAGTCTAACGAAACTGTTACCCAAATACAGAATTCAGAATGGCTTATCTGCAGCATATTTGGAACTGTGACCAACAACGCGCTAGCCGTATTGGTCACAGTAACTAAGCTAGCTAAGCTAACCCTGAACAATTGGTTAAGGTTTGGTTATAACTGTGACCAAACGCGCGCGAACCTGGTATGTAGTATATTTTTAGTAGTATTTCTAGGACTGCCTTTCATAAAACTCAGATGAACTGTCTTCACTTGATTTAGGATAATTTTGACTCATATTACTCGTTTTATTTATTTCTGCTTCGGACGCCATTATTGTTGTTGCAACGGAGCCACGAGCGACAGAATTAAGAATTAAAATCTACAATCTGACGCTTCATTTCACGCTGTTTTACATAGACTCTAACGCTGGCCTGCATTGACAGATATAAAACTTTTATGCCATTCTGCGTATATATAGTTACAAAACAGCTCCGTTTTGCAAAACAGCTGAACGACGTTTAGCGGTTACTCAAAATTGGGGTTATGTAAAACAGCTTATTAAGCAATTCATCTGCGACAGATACATCACACAATCAATTATCAGGCAATCTCAAAAGTTAATGACAATATAAAAGCAATAATAATACATATAGATGGATCGTAAATACCTGTACAGTTTGAACTCAACAAGACTGCGCATGTGTCTTGAACTTTATTCACAGCAATGTAGAATTTTACCAACTCCACGCTCAATATGGTTACTAACAACAAAGTTTGAGCAAGCCACGTATATATTATCCACGTTGCGAATGTAGATTGCATATCCTGAAAATATGAAAAATAAAAAATTGTGTATATTTTTATAGGTATAATTATGTACTAACTATGCTATATTTTTATTATCTGTAGTGTCATGATTTTTCAAGATATCTATCATTGGAAATTTTATCCTCAACGTTAAAAATATACAAGCACTAGCTGCGCCCTGCGGTTTCACTCGCGTAAGTTTCGATCCTGTGAGAATATCTGGATAAAAATTATTGTTATTCCTGGTTAAAATCATCTGTGTGCCAAATTTCATACGAATCCGTTCAGTAGTTTTTGCGTGAAAGAGTAACAAATCGTTTATAATATGATTAAACCGGGAAATTGGGCGAAATTTAATGAAAGCGAGTTCAGTGCCGAAATCAATGGAACCGACCAAATTGAATAAAAACAGCCAAAGTCGTTTAAAGGTTTTTCAATGAATTTGCTAACATTCTGTAGAAGAACACTCACATCCATCTCAAGTACTGTCATAAGAAAACTCAAAGCGTTAAAGAAGCAGCTCGTACAGTGATACACGATCTGAAATAATTTTAACTTTGTTATAAGAATTTGTAAATCAAATGAGGACTACTTTATAGGTCAATTGTTTCTTACTAACCATTTGTTGAAAAGAAACCTTATAGGCGTCATAGCAATCTAATATATGAACAAAAGCTTGATATAATCTGTTACAATAATCCTCCCCGTCCCTATCTCCTAAGCTTTGAAAATTCAAAGTTTGAATATTCCAAAGATCAACTTTATTTTTTAAGACCATAATAAGTCTGGTAGCATAGACAATATTTGTATCAAAACTTGATACAATTAAACCATATAAAATATTGTAATAAGGAAGTTTAAAGCTTCTACAAACGATGATGCTAAAATTAATATTAAAACCCAAAATCAAGATAACACTCAACCAATTACCAATGATGAAATGTTTGAATGTGGTCTTATTATTAAGGAATCTGTGGATATATAATAATTTTAAAACAAACGTGACATTCACATTAGTTTGAAAAATAACGGTGAAAAAATTCACAAGGAATCCAATAGAAGAAAAGATAAATTCGAAGTAAATTGGTCCGTCAACTTTGAACCTATAATATTCACCAACATGTTCGCTGATCCGGTCACAAAAGTGATAGAAAAGAAAGGATATGAACATTATCGTGCCGCACAAAGACATTAAACACGATCGACAATTATTTGGATAAATAAAATTGTCCCTGATTCTATACTTGGGACGAAAGAAAAGATGTTGCGTTAGGTTCAAGGGTAGAAGCATAGACTGGACATCTTTGTCAACGAAGTTGTCTGCTAAAATCTCCAAATGACAATTGCGGGTAGTGTTGCAACGCATTTTCCCTTTTATACACTTCACTTAAAAATCCAAAGAAATTCAGACTATAGGCACGTTATTCATCAAGAAGAAGTAGACTTGGAATGAAACGAAGTTTCACGATTACTCGTAGCAATGCATCCTTGAACATTAATGTAATTGAGATACAAATGTTGCTACAATTCTAAATTTTTTTTAATCAACTCTAATCTATGGGAAGGTATTTAAGTGTTTGATCAATAAAACGTAATAAAATAACCAACTTATTTGTGTATCATAAGATCGCTTTATGTTTAACATTCATTTTTGTTCAAAGTCAAAGCACTTATTTCAATTAAACCTTGTACAGGCACTTTTAATTTGTCAAAATTAAATAGTCTGTCAGTTAATCGAAAAGTTGAAGCTGGTTGCCCATTCCAAAACGTAGATCTCTATAGATAAGAACGGGCAAGAAACTCCATAGACACTCTTTTAAATCAAGATATTACAAAATCCTGGGTACATTATTCTTGTTGGTTCTATATGTGAGAACAATGTAAAAAAAGACACAAATGAAGAAACAATTCAAAATATAAGATTAAAAATAAGCCTTGGCAGTTAAGAGATGACCAGTCGCAACCGACGGCGCCCGTTCACGAACATGACGCGTGGATCAGCACCATTCAGCTCAACCATTTTGTAGGGAATCGAATGGTCCAACACACGCGTCACCATCGATGAGACATTTAAGTGAGCATGACACGTTCTCAACTGCCATGCTCTTTCAAGCCAACATCAAAAAAATCATAATAAACGGAAACATGGTTCTTACATTTACAAATTTAAAAAAAAATGCTTCTAAATTATACAAAACTATAGTTTGCAATTTATTTAAGAGATTAATAGAATTTTACTACCAAACAGGAAGAGATATTTAATACCTAAAGAAGTATTCAACAATTAAAACTTGATTGAATAAAATAAAAAATGAATTATGTTCGTAATGTCAGAAACACTAAAAAATTTTAACTAGTGCACTTTCAAACAAAGTCCTTTGATTTTCAATATGATTACACAGCATATTATTTTCACAAGAGACTGCAGCAATGTGTTGAAATTTCGAGACAAACATGAAATCAAAAGCTCGCATATAGGTCTTAGTATCGTGAAAATAACTTAGGTGTTCCCCATCGTACCATACTAGGCCCGCTTTTATTCTTGGTATATGTTAATGACTTGCCTACTGTAACTTCCCACGACGTAACGTACGCGTAACTGACGATACGACGCTCATTATTATAAATGAAAATGACGACATTGTTGAGTACCAAAACAAAATAAAAATGACATTAAAAAAAATTATAACATGGCTTGAACACAATAATTTTCATATTAATATTAACAAAACAAAAATGGCACAATTCCGGACATATAACAGTACGCATCCACGGCTTAAAATACAATATGGAAATGAGACAATAGAAGAGGTTGATTACGCAAAATTCTTGGGGAGAATAATTGACAAAAACTGTAACTGGAAATCTCATATTGATAATCTATGTAAGAAGATAGATAGATTTGTTTTTGTTTTATATAGACTAACACGTGTGGCTAGTGTTGACGCGGCACTATGTGCATACCATGGCTATGTCTCATCAATTTTGCGCTATGGCATTATAATGTGGGGTAATTAGGTTGAACTTAAAAGAGTGTTTCAAGCTCAGAAAAAATCATCATCATCATCATCAGCCTATAATGTTCCCACTGCTGGGACACAGGCCTCCTCTCAGTGAGAGGGAGTGGGCCGTAATCCACCACGCGGGCCCAGTGCGGGTTGGTAGATGTCACACGTCTTCGAATTTTTTGGTTCTAGGACATGCCGGTTTCCTCACGATGTTTTCCTTCACCGTTTTGTGAGCAGTGGTGATGAAATAATTTACACAAAGTAAAGCGCCTGTCTGGGTTCGAACCTACGACCTACAACTCGTAAGTCGCGGCCGTTACCACTTGGCCACCACTGCTCTAAGCTCTGCGTCAGAAAAAATGCGTCCGCTCAATTTGTGGAGCGCACCCACTGGATAGTTGTGTTCCATTATTTAAATATAAAGTTAATAATATTTAATATTAATTTTATAAAGTTACTTAATATTTAAATAAAAATCATAATTCTGATTACACACTGCAGACGTCAAGCAGTCTCATTTGCGATAACAAAGAAGTGGCTCAAGAATTTGTAAATTTCTTTACTAGTATCCCACTCAAAACAACTGAAACCTTAAATTCCTCGCCCTCGTTTGCTTTTGATTTAGTAAGGGCGAACATTTCGGCCTGCCCGATTGAATTTAACTTTAGTCATATTAACCACATAACAGTAATTAAAGCTTTTAATCAAATTACGATCAAATTGACCGAAGATCTTTGGGGAATGTCCATTAAGGTCTGTACCTAGGGTTACCAACTTTTTTTAGAAGAAATAGAGCATATCTGATTTTAAAGGAGGTAAATAAAGAGTACGGACTTACAAAAAAGAGTATCATTTATTTTGTACTTTTAAAACGGTATTTTTTTGTACTTTTTGCAGCACATAACAATTTTTCATTGCTCTTAAAGGAATTGTATGAGTCCAAACATTCCAACTCTAAATTTAAATATATCAAGAGCTCATTTTTGATCAATTTCAATGAAGCTCTGCTTCTCTCTTCTCGCCACGTCACATTCATGACCGAAAAGTCTCTTTTAGTAAATGCTGAAGTGTCTTGAACAGAGAGTACTATAGTATAGCTAATCATTTTTAAACAATCAAATTCATCAGGACATTTTTTAAAAATAAATTGCCATTTTGTTGCAGTGGGTTTTGCATAAAATCTGTGTTATTAGTTAAACAATATTCGGCTTGGAGTTCTTTTAAAATTATTACTTCTGAATATAAACTGTCCATGTGTATGTTTAGTCTTTGTAAATTAAGTTTTCCTTCTACATAGAATTTGTTATAAATGGTTAAATTAAACAGTAAATAGTAGACTTTTTTATTCTGATTATGGGTTTTTGCATATACAGACTGGCACTAGTTAAGGTGAATGGGTAGTTGCGACCGCGAAATTCAAATTTTCTTACGTTTTTTGCAATTTGCAGGTCAGTGTCAGGTTGTATCTTGATCAAAATATGATTCGCGACAATAGCAGGTACATATTTAGACAAGTATAATCATTAGAATCAATAATACATCTTTCTAAGTTAGATTTCTACCACTAACACTTTTCCATAAGAGATTGGTGGTTGGTGGTAGAAATCTAACTTAGAAAGATATATTAATGATTCTAATGATTATAATTCCTTAAATATGTACCTGTTATTGTCGCGAATCATATTTTGATCAAGATACAATCTGACACTGACCTGCAAATTGCAAAAAACGTAAGAAAATTTGAATTTCGCGGTCTACCACTACCCATTCACCTTAAGTAAACATTGTGTAAAAAAGAGTACTTTGGCGTACTCTATTAGTGTTATAGATTATAGAGTACGCCTACATGATATAGAGGACAATACTCTATTTTAGAGTACGGTTGGCAACCCTATCTGTACCTCCATAATTGAGACTATTGCGCCCTACTTAACCTTAGTATTTAATTCGTGCGTGGATCAAGGAGTCTTCCCCGACTTAATGAAATACAGTAAGGTAATACCACTTTACAAATCCGGGGACAGTAAAGACACCAAAATTATAGACCCGTATCCGTTTTGCCGGTTTTCAGCAAGGTGTTTGAAAAGATAATGCTTAATCAAATGCTCAATCATTTTAACACGAATAAAATCCTGCACGATCAACAGTACGGTTCCCCAAAGGACGTTGTACTACCGACGCTGGTGTAACTTTATTAAAACATATTTTTAACGCGTGGGTAGAGGCCCAAGACGCTATAGGAATCTTTTGTGACCTCTCCAAGGCATTTGATTGAGTCGAACACGAAACCTTGCTTTTGAAACTTGAGCATTACGGACTTGAAAAACTTGCGCTCAGTTTAGTTAGTTCTTATTTAAATGTTAGACAACAACAAGTTCAAACAAATAGTGCCAATTCAATTACTACTACTACAAAAAACTAGGTTACTAGTAAAAATTGGTGTGCCACAAGGCTCGATATTGGGTCCTTTCCTCTTTTTTGTGTATATTAATGATCTACTCCATTTATTAAAAAATCAAAAACAAATAGTGTTATTTGCTGATGACACTTCCTTAATTTATAAGGTAAATAGACATGCTACAAAAGTTGACGACGTAAATAATGCCCTACTGCAGGTCCAAAATTGGTTCACTGCTAATAATTTAGTATTAAATGGAAAAAAAACTAAGTGCATAAGATTTTCTTTACCAAATGTCATGGGTAGTGATTGTGAGATAATATTGAATCAAGAGAAACTAGAATTCGTCGATAAAACTGTTTTCCTAGGGATCACGCTCGACTCAAGGCTACAATGGGGTCCTCATTTAACATCTCTTGCAGGACGGCTAAGTTCAGCTTATGGTGTCAGAAAAATCCGTCAATTTACTGATGTAGATACCGCGAGACTAGTCTATTTTAGTAACTTTCATAGTATCATGTCTTACGGTATTTTACTTTGGGGACGGGCTGCAGACATTGATTCTATTTTTATTTTGCAGAAAAGAGCCATCAGAGCCATATATAATCTTCGCAGGCGCGATTCTCTAAGGGAACTGTTTAAGGAAATTAACATCATGACGGTGCCTTGTCAATATATCTATGAAAACAACATGTATGTAAGGAAAAAATTACATATTTTTAGTAAAAGAGGTGAAAGACATAATTATAGTACTAAAGGCTAAAGTAGATTCATCTTTTATGGGGTACTGTTTAAAATGTTATAATAAAATACCTCCCCACATTCTTCAACTGAATGAGACAAAATTCAAGTCTTGTATAAAACGCACACTATGCAGACAGGCATATTATAAGTTAGAGGATTACATCGCTGATAAAAAGCTGATCCTGCTCCACAACCACAACTAATTGATAAATAAATAATGTATACTGCATGTCCATTACTGTTTATAACAAATTACCTGATGGCTTCAAAACTCTCAGCCTCAGAACATTTAAATGTACATTATTTAACTTTCTTTTAAGCAAATGCTATGTATTACTCAACTGAAGATTTTATGAATGAAAAATTACCTTAAATATTTGACATTATTGCTCATCTCCTTGACCTTATTTAATTTTGACTTATATAATTATTCTATTTTACAACGATTGTTTAATATATTTAAATTATTTGTAATTCTAATTCTAATGACTATAATTTAATATTTAATGCAATGGTGACCCATAATTTTAGCGTTGTGTCATCGCGCTTCTATTTCTTTTCTATACAGTCCAACACTGACCGCGCTATAGGTCATGTAAGCCCCTTAACGCATGACTATCTAATTTCTCCTTAGTACCGACTGCTCAAGATATTAAGTGACCCTTTGCTATGCAAAACGATTCAGCGCAGCATAATGTAAGAAAATACGATATTCCTTTGTAGAATATTCTGATTATAATTTTAATTGGTTTTTGAGGCGCTGTGCAAGTGTGCATGCCTACTTTAAATATTTATGGTCGTCAATAGCTTAAGTCCTTTGTGGCGAGATGAGGTAACATAGTGGTTTATTTAGATTAAAAGATTTTTTTTTAAGAGCACGGTGATAAGAAATTTTTTTTAGAACAGACCCTTATTGTATGAAAATTTTAGACAAACGTGGAACAAGAAACAAACCAAAGAAATATAACAAGGAAATTCAATTTATTTATTTATTACTTCAAGTACATAAATGTAGGTACAGAGGCGGACTTAAGGCCATAGGCATTTTCTACCTGTCAACCTTAGGGTGATGCAGAGACAAGACAAGACAGAGACACATAGAGAGAGAAAGTCTTCGTAAGGACGGCACAGGCGCGACACGCGATAAAATCGCGCGCGACACAAAGGCACCGCTCGTTGCGCGACTTGCGGTGCCTTTGTGTCGCGCACGATTATATCGCGTATCGCGCCTGTTTGTAGGAGCCTTAACGCATTATCCTTACGTGACGATTACTACCAGTCAACTCCTACCGCAAGCCGCGTTATGGGAACTACATGACCTAAAGCGCGGTCACTGTCGGACTGCATAGAAAAGAAAGAGAAGCGCGATGACACAACGTTGGTAATTTATTACAAAATATGAAGCAATTATCAATTTACAAAAAATCTATTGTTTGGACTAAAAAATTAAAACACTAGTGCTTTAGTATTTTGCTTGTAGAATAATCTGACAAAAAATCAGAATGATTGTATGTATAATAGTATGGTTTTTATTGTAAAAGAAAAGTTTTAAAAGGTATCTTCATGATTTTTTCTATTGTATCAAATTAGTAGTATTATGTTTTCAACACAGTATCTACCTAGCATATATCCTGAAAAATATCATGCATTTTTCTGATTTTGTTTACTGTAGTCGATCATATACTTTTATTGCTTCTAAAACTTGCGTTTTTTTTTTCTGCGTGTAAATCCTGTAATCCACATAACGAACTTCGTTCCAATATAACATGGAATCAGATATTATCATTACAACAAGCAGTTTTTGAATCTTCAAGTCTGCATGCAATCCATGTAATTTTTTTCAAATAAGGTGCCCATCATCGCCGTCGAGGTAAACCAAGGCGAAGGTGGTGTGACGATCTAATATCATTTGCAGGGCAAACATGGCCAGAGATCGCACAAGACAGGGAGGTTTGGAAGAAAAAAAACGGAGGCCTTTGCTCAGCAGTGGAACACAAAATAGACTAACAATATATAATATAGGGTGCCCAACTAATTTTCACGACTGTCTTTATTATAACCAGAACAAGTCCCCAATAAGTAATGAGTGGTCTCGTCACCCGATTATGGTTTCACCGATAACCGTTGCAAGTGTTGTTAAACGATTTGTCACAAGTTCCTTCTCGAATGTTAGCTTTGAGATCTAGTTTTAGAAGTAGGTACCTACCTACCATTAACTAAATGATAATGAAACTGAGCAACAAAACTACCATCAATCAAATAGATAAAATCAATACTACGTAAATACCGCTTTCAATAACTACTAAACACATCGTTATACGATATTACGATGTAATTTGGTTTTCATTAAACTTTTTTACAAGAAAATACAACAGACTTTAAAAAAAAAACACTACAAAGTGAAAAATAACTTTAATTTCGGAAGTCGGTGCCGTTGGTTCTGTATTTTCGTCTTTTGATACCGACTTTCGAAATAAAAATATTTTTTCACTTTGTAGAGTTTTTGTTTTGGAAATCGGTTGAATTTATTTTTTTGTAAAAAAGTTTTTATATTTCACGTTTTAGCTGAACCTACCCCACACAAATTCATTTAATACTACTTGCTATGTAAATATCAGTGTCAGGAAGTTATTAAAACATCATCAATATAAACTAAGTGGAAAAAAAAATCGTATAATTGAAGCTAACTCAAAAACTAGCCAAGCAA
This sequence comes from Luperina testacea, assembly GCA_927399505.1. Taxonomy (NCBI): domain Eukaryota; kingdom Metazoa; phylum Arthropoda; class Insecta; order Lepidoptera; family Noctuidae; genus Luperina; species Luperina testacea. The sequence goes on along the minus strand of OV656777.1, from coordinate 2,859,639 downwards.
AGTTAATCAAATTTATATGGGACCACCCCTGAGGCATACCTTATGCCAGCGGGATTGTCCGAAAGGGTCACCGCTGGCCCGGAACATAAAGGGCTAAGGAAGGAACACGGGTGGGTTTTAGTCAGTAAGAGTCTGACACTCCCTTCCGCTCCACCCAGAGCGGGAGGAGTCATTTGATAATTTCCCATCCTCAAAAAAAAAAAAAAAAGGCATACCTTATCAATTAAAAATAATTTTGCAAATCCGTCTATACATATATGACGGAGTTATGTCCGAAAATACATAAAAAAAGATATATGTATTTTTTTTTCAGGATGGGAACTCATCAAATGACCCCTCCTGCTCTGGGTGGAGCGGAAGGGAGTGTCAGACTCTTACTGACTAAAACCCACCCGTGTTCCTTCCTTAGCCCTTTATGTTCCGGACCAGCGGTAACCCTTTCGGACAATCCCGCTGACCAGATATATGTATATTACCATCCCAATTAAGAACCTCCTCTCGAAGCATCAATCTGTCTAGCCTTTTCCATGGGTGCAGCTGAATACCAGTATTTCAAATGAAACGGCTGCCTATCTGACCTCCACAACCCAGTTACTGGGTAACACGGTACCCTTGGTAAGACTGGGTGTCAGACTTTTGAGCTTCTGACTACCCGTAACGACGGTCAAAGATCTGCGAATGATAGAATTAAAGACAGATAGCATCGTAAAGAAAAAAACACAACGTAGCATAAGCAGTATATCACTAACCAGATGTGAGCTAAAAAGCTGAAGTCTGCTTTTTATTGTAATTGTATGAAAAAACCGGTAAATTTTTAGATGAAAATATAAGAAATGAGGTCTCCGACTGACACACAAATCCCTTTTTTTTTTTTAAGTCAAGATCATGACTGCATAAAAAATATTCAAGAAAATTTAAGCAGTCTGTAGGAAGAGCTATTACGCAAAAAATGCTCGTAGAAAATGGACTACATTAGACCAGCCCCATAGTACAATATTATCGACATCTCAACAGCGGTAAAGAGGGGCTGAGGGCAGTCATTAAGCGGTAAAGCTTCTATAAAACTCGATAAAAAACCTCTTATTAGTTGAACCGCCCGTTATATTGAATTACTATTGAAACTCGATTTGAAATATAAATAAAAGGGAGAAAGTGATGATAGAAACATTCGTTATTACATCGATGGTAAATACCAAATTAAATTGGGAGAAATCAAAATGCAGAAGTTTAAATAGATAGATAGATAGATAAACCGTTTATTACGCACATACAAGAAAACAGCACAACACACAAAAGTACAATATTAGATGATATGATAACCAAATTACCCACATGATTATAAAACAAGGTGGCGATAAAGAAACAAAAGTAAACACATCGAAATAAAAGTGACATTATGGCGAATAGGCGCATGAGATTTAAGCTCAGCAAGAAATAGAGTCAATTATTATAATAAAAATCAATTAAAAAAATCGAGTCATGTATCGATCGATGGTTGGTGTGGCCGAAAGGTTCTAGAGTGGCGACCGCGTACGTAGCGTTGGAAGGCCTCCCAAAAACTGAACCGGTGACCTTGTGAAGGCCGCAGGAATCCGCTGGAGGCGAGAACCACAGAACTGGTCGGTGGTGATGCTTGGGGGGAGGCCTGTGTCCAGCAGTGAACGTCTGCCTAGTCGCTTCCATAAATAAATATTTTAGGGTCGGTTTTTAGACTGGTTGTCAGAATTTTGCCTTCTGACTACCCGTAATGACTGAGTTACATATCGATAGTTGATTTTTTTTTTCGTTCAGAAGGACACGCACAGATTCGTACCAGATTAGTCTGTTGATCTTTCGATACCTCTTGAATTCGCAGTTTTTTAAACCAGTCTGATGTTAATTAAATAATGAGCTAGTTTCATTATTTTTAGTTATTACTAGGAATAATGCAAGTCGATTTGTTGGAAAGTTCGAGTCCAATCATGACGTAGTATTTTGTTCAGCTGATTTCATGTGCGCGTACCGTACCGCGTACCGGAAGACGTAGCGTTGGAAGGTCTCCCACAAGGTGGTCCGACAACCTTGTGGAGGCCTCAGGAACCCGCTGGATGCGAGAGGCACAGAAGCGGTCGAAGTGGAGGTGCTTGGGGGAGGCCTATGTCCAGCAGTGGACGTCTTTCGGCTGAAATGATGATAATGAGAGTAATAGTAATGTCCAATGGCATGCTTAAAATTCTGGTTTGTATTATTCATTAATTTTACTATACATTCAATATTAATTATCGTCACATTAATTTATTATTCACTAGCTGCGCTCCGCGATTTCACCCGCGTAAATGTCGATCCCATAAGAATATCGGGATAAAACATAGCCTATATGTTAATACTGGTTATAAACAATCTGTGTGCCAAATTTCATCTAAATCTGTTCAGCCATAAGAAGTAACAAACATATAAACACTCACAAACTTTCGCTTTTATATTATCAGTGTGATAAATTAATTTATTTATTAAAATCATTATTAAGCAAGAAAATGAAAATTCTCCATCATCATCATCATCATCATCATCAGCCTATAGCAGTCCACTGCTGGACATAGGCCTCCCCTAATGAGCGCCATAGCGCCCTGTCTTCAGCTTGACGCATCCAGCATCTGCCTGCAGTCTTTCGCAGATCGTCATCCCACCTGGCCGGAGGGCGTCCTACACTACGTTTGCCGAGGCGCGGTCTCCACTCAAGAACTCGTTTACCCCAGCGGTTGTCGGTTCTTCGCGAGATATGGCCGGCCCACTGCCACTTCAGCTTGCTAATTCTTTGAGCTATGTCGATAACTTTCGTTCTCTGTCGGATGCATTCGTTACGGATCCTATCCTTCAGAGAGACTCCGAGCATAGCTCTTTCCATAGCTCGCTGAGCGACTTTGAACTGGTGGACCAGCCTTATCGTGAGTGTCCACGTTTCAGCCCCGTAGGTCATGACGGGTAGGACGCACTGATTAAAAACTTTCGTTTTCAAGCACTGCGGTATAGATGACGAGAAGACTCGACGTAGTTTCCCAAACGCTGCCCAGCCTAGCTGGATCCTTCTCTTGGCCTCCCTCTCAAAATTGTTTTTACCTAACTGCAGAATTTGCCCGAGGTAAGTGTATTCGGAAACAATTTCGAGAGGGTGGCCGTGCACGACGACCGGTCCCGGGTCAATGAGGCCATTGATCATGACTTTGGTTTTATCCAAATTCATGCCGAGACCGATGTGTCGCGAGGCTGAAGCTAGGCCGTCCAGCATCTGGGTTAGCTCCTCCAGCGACTCCGCCATCAAGACTATGTCATCAGCGAATCGCAGGAAAATTCTCCGACTGCTTCAAAAGTGAAAAGTTCCAATACTGTATTCACCTCTTTCCTTCGTCAAAATGATAGTAAGAGTAAGAGCAGCATTTTATGACGCCCCACAACACACAATGAATGTGCAAGGGCTCGTTTTAGATCTATTTGTCATTTGTAGACATTTTAGCGCTCATTTGCTCTTTAGACTCGGTGTACTGGTTTCATTGACCTTATCTGGTAATCGGTACGGCTTTAGTTTTTTTAGATCGTATTAATCTGGTATCAGTTATGGTAAAACGTTTTAAACAAAGAGATTTAGGATAGGATTTGGAGTCTTTGGTTTTAAATTACATTTTGAAGCATTTTGGTTAAGTGTTTGTTTTCCGGTTTGGTTTTGCTGTTTTCACACATATTTCTTTATTTATTTCTGGAATAGTGATTTATTTATTGCGAAATGGGACTGCTGTTGACCTCAATCTCGCCTGGTGGAAAGCGATGGATAAAGTCTATGATGGAACGTGCGGGCCCAGAAGATGCCTGTTTACTTTTGCTTTGAAGCTGACGGGTTATACGTGGAAGAGAACACAGACGCTAGCTGAATAATGGCTGATGAGAATTTAATAGAATAGAATATAATTTTTCTTTATTAAAGTGACCAAGACTTAAACATGATTGTTAGTGAAACTTACGACTATGTTAGTAAGCACAGACACTAAAAAAACACAAGAAACAACGGTTGGTCACCGTTGCGACATGCCATGAGACACGGCACAACAGTGACCCACGTAAACACAGTCCAGGCGACTCGCAACCATGTTTAAGACACTGTTGGAGCTGCCCCACACCCTGCGCACCAGGGAAGCGCACCTTTTACGCATTGTTGCGTAAAAGCAATCTACATGCGCATCTGCGAACATCCCTGACGCACTACAGAAACGGGGCAGCCCCACCAGTATCCTAAACGCATTGTTATATTGAACGCGAAGAGCGCTGTACGATCTTCGCGTATATCTAGCCCACAGGCTGCACGTGTAAAAACCATAGGCTCGAAAGAGCGTGATTTTAACAGGAAGTGAGAATCGTGCAAACCGTTCGCCGCTCCCTGCCCCGCGCTGCTAGTCTAGCCAAGCACTAAAAGTCCTAACGTCTAGGATTTGACCCGGAGTGGGGGGTGCAGTTCCTACTTTTTTTTTTTGCAGGATTGGATATCATCAAATGACCCCTCCCGCTCTGGGTGGAGCGGAAGGGAGTGTCAGACTATTACTGACTAAAACCCACCCGTGTTCCTTCCTTAGCCTTTTATGTACCGGGCCAGCGGTAACCCTTTTGGACAATCCCGCTGACCCGGCAAAGTTCCCACTTTCGGGTTTATTACATATGTCTCAAAAACAATGCGTTGTAGGAAAAAAAATCTTATACCAAATGAAAGCTCATAAAATTTTCTACAACTTTTCTCTAAGACGCCCCGTTTTCAAGGAATCGTTAAGGTCCCTGCTCACGCACGCTACACCCCCTTTTAGGCCATTCGTTGACTGAACTAATTTGTTAACGAGCGAAAGATTAAAAGTATTTTCCATTCAGGACAATGGAAACTTTTCAAGTTGATGAGACACAAATTATTAGAACTACCCCCAAAGCCAGCACGTATGGGAAAGTTCAGCTGACTTATGAGTACTCCAGAATTTCCTGTCTAATCTTTTGGGAATACATTATACTGCCTTTAGCTAGCAATTTTCTCAACGTGCACTTTAACAATTTTAAGGGTACTTTGTGGTTAAAGCATCTTTTGCGATACTCCAGGGCATACCATAATTTAATATGCAAAAACTTTAGCGTTTTCATCGAAATCCATTCAGCCATTTTGAATTGAGCGAGTAATAAATATGCAAACGAAAATGCTTTCTGCATTTTTTATGTCAGTTAGAAATTTAGTTGTTTTTTGGAAATATCCTGTATATTTCTCGAAATATAGACGTAGAAAAGGAAAATTTCAGTCCCTGAGCAGCTTCCAGCACCAAGGTAGATGTTAAGTAAGGGAGGGCAATTTCCAGTTCTCATTTAAAGTAATTTGAGCGTAATTATAATTTCGTCGCGACGACGTTGCGACTCCCAGCTGAGTAATATCAATTTCAACCTATTATATTTTTATTTACAAAATAAATTCAAACTATTTTCTTGTCTGGCATTTCCAGCCTGTAGTATTCTCTAAATATTACAAAAAAAAGACTTGCCTGAAATAAATTAATTTTAATTTAATTTAATTACTTTTGAGAATACTACAGCGCGGTTTCTCCTGCATAAGTCTCCAACCCGTAGGATTATCGCGATAAAAACCCGTATCCTATGTGTTAATCCTGGTTATTATACGTGTGCCTGGTTAACTATACGTGTGCCAAATTTCATTCAAATCCGTTCAGTAGTTTGTGCGTGAAGAAGCAACAACCATACAAACACTCTCACAAACGTTCGCCTTATAAAATATTAAATATTATAATATTTAATTTATAATTGGGTATCGTACTGTCGTGACGGCCATTGTGAGTCCGCGCTGATTTACTTAAAAAACAAATGAGTTTGTTTTCGAATTGCTTGTGGTAACTTGAGTTGACGTTTGAAGTTAATTTACAAATAAAAATGTTGGTGTTAATATAATGTTAATTTACAAATCCTTTCACATTTTTTACCTCGGATTACTCTGCAACCTCTCTATACCAGTTTTGTTTTTATTGTTAAAATCAAAGTGATCTTTATTCTCATCACAATAAGGTTAATGTTGGGTTGCTGTTGCCGAACCAAGAAAAGTCTGTAGGTGTATAGCAGCTTTTTTTCCTGATGGTCAAAGAAAAGACGAATCTACAGTCTGATAATCTCAAATAATTATATTATATTCCTTGCTTCATTATTCATATATGAATTATTACACCGTAGTTTCCTTATTTACATGGTAACTCCGCACATTTTTTAAAGATTTTTTAAAACAACCATAAACAAATTTCCGGTCGGCCCATCCCCAGTGCGCCATCTTGTTGTTTGTTCATTCCTTTTTTGTGCGCGGTGACTACCGCACGCGCCTTCCGACATCATGCCGAAAAGAAGTGCGCAGTCTCGAATAGATCGATACGCAAAGAAAATTAGAAAGATCGAAGAAAGTGAACGACGACGTAGACAGAGGATAATTTCCCCGATTGATTCGTCGTCGGAGAATGAAGGTTAGTAAAGTGTTGAATACCTAAGTGTTAATTTCATGTTACATATGACGTACCTAAATACCGTAAGCTTCTGACTGATAGCAATCAAAATAATCCATAAAAGTTTTGGAATGCGCTGGGATTAACTGCGAGTTAATAACTTTGACATTTCTCAAAACTGCAGTACTAACTATTGGTAACAATCTTATTGGCATTGGGGTTGACTGCGAGTCTCCAACGATGACCTAAGCAGAAAATACGTACAATCTGAAATAGATGTAACGTTCCTCTGCGAAACTTTATAAGAAAAAATTTCAACTACCCTCAAAATTTTTAATATTTTTTGTTTCTTCACAATCTAAATTGCAAATTGTAATTTTAGATGACGAAGAAAACGGACATGCCTATGACGTAATCCCTGAGTCAACACCCGTCGAATCAGACATCACACAAAACGCGACACTGGGCTTTAATGATAATCCTGACCCCAATGGCGATTTGGCGGTGCCTAGCTTGCAGAATGAAGTTGCATCTGAGCTGGACCCGGAACTTTTGTCTGCTCTTGGAGAATCCACTTCCGATTCACCTGACTACGGTGAAAGTATTCATGAAAATTTGACAAAATTGTGGCTACCTTTGCTCAAGAAAGGTATGCCCAAAGACAGCAAAGATAAGCTGCTGAAAGACTATTTAATACCGGACAACTGTAAGCTCTTACAAGCGCCGAAGTTGAACGCAGAGATCTCGGCCGCGGTACCGGACATGGTTCGCAATCGCGACAAAACAGTAACAGCATCACAGCAACAACTTGGTGCGGGTATAACGGCCATTAATAGAGGTATGGATTTGCTGTTAAAGAATGACAACAAAGTCCAAGCGATGAAACATCTAAGCAATGGTTGCCGAATCTTATGTGATTCACATTTCTTAGCAACGCAAAGTCGAATGAAGCTCGTTACACCCAGTTTGGACAAATCATTTTTAAACATAATTAGCGAATCCGAGCGTGACGAATCGTTATTTGGATCGTCACTTTCAGAGAAGATAAAGGCTGCGAAGGCCATCGAGAAGCAAGGCCTCTCTATCAAAAAGCTAGCTAAGCCTCAAAAATCCACGGCTTCGACTTCCGGCAATCGGTCTTCCCACCAGGGAAACTGGAACGCGCCTCCTCGGTACCCGGCGAACAGGGGGGGGCGAGGAGGTTACCACAGGAGACCAGCAGCGACCTCAACAGCTCGCCGACCTTACACAACACCAGCGCAGCAGCCGCAGCGGAGTACGACTCAGGACAAATCACGTGCCCCGGCGCAGAGTCACCACTAGCTCAGGTACATGCGGGTAGACTTACCCACTTTTACGATTGTTGGTTACAAATAACAAACAATAATGTTGTTCTTGATTGGATAAAATATGGTTATTCCATACCATTTCGAACAGCTGTAAGTCAGTCAACAATACCGCAAAATAATTTTTCATGCACTGAAAACTTGGCTATGCTGAAGGCCATTAATAAATTGATAAATATAGGAGCCATTTCTGAATGCAGTTTCACAAATGATCAATTCATTTCCAAAATATTTCTCACTCCAAAACCTAATGGCGACAAACGTTTTATATTGAATTTAAAACCTTTGAACAAATTAATCCTTAATGAGCATTTTAAGATAATCTTTATTACACAAGAAAGTGGTTACAAAATAGTGTGAAGTCCCTGACTCCTGTGCTAGGTGATAGACCTGTGTTACAAGAGCCAGTGCCCTCTCCCAGTAGGATATATTACAGAATCTTATGCAAAAAGATTAACAAATAAAAAGAATATGGGAACAACAAAAAGTAAGATAAACTAAAAGCGGTTAAAAGAAGCCTGTATTGAGTTTGTATGTGTGTGTGTGTATGTGTGTTTGTGAGAGTGTGTGTGTGGGGGTGTGTGTGTTTGTGTATATGTGTGTATGTCAATGATTGGTTAGGAGGGGTTTTTGTGTTAAGAAATGGATATGATAACTTTCTCTGTTTCGTCATAGTTCAGCGACAGTAGCCATGGCTTAAGAGTCTGCTTGACTGTATGTAGGGTTAGTTTATAAATTGAAAGTTTTTTGTTTATTTTGTTATACATTAGTGCGCTTTGGGCACGATAGTGTCGTCGCGCAAGTGCAGTACGACATTGGACAGAATCACAGATAGGAAAGCCAATCCGCCGACTACACAGCTTGCCGTCTAGTGGCATCGTGGAATGTCGGCGCAAGATAGAACGGAGGATGTATAATTTTCTCACCGTTAGTACTTGGGCTTCTGAGTACAACTGAGCTGTGGGGTAGTCCCTTTTACGGAAATACATAATTTTGAGAACAGCCCGCTGAGCTCTTTCCACCCTAAGCATCACTGTTTTGAAGGTACCGCCCCATACCGGGATGCAGTAAGTTATTATCGACTCGCATAGTGAACGGTATACTAGTGATGTTGTTTCAATGTCGGCAGCATGTCTGAGTTCTTTAAACAAATAAATTAGTTTACGAAGCCGGGAGCATAGAGCATCCGTATGGGTGCGCCAATCCAGCCTCTCGTCGATATAAACACCTAGATATTTGATACTTGGGACCATGTCAAGGCAATTGCAATTGCAAAGAGAGGAGTCGTGACAAATATGTGCTATTATTTTGTCCGAGTTCATTGACGGTTTAGGTGAATTTGGTGGTTTAAACTGAATTACTTTGGTCTTTGAGACATTAAGCGTCAGTAGATTAGTGGAAAGCCAGTCCATAATTGTTCGCAAGGTAAGTTCAGTGGTTTGTTTAGCCAAGTCCCAGGTCACGTCGGATATCAATAGTGCTGTGTCGTCGGCGTAGGTAAAAATGTCACAATGGGAAAGGGAGAGTTGACAGAGGTCATTTATGTATATTTGAAAGAGCGTGGGACCCAAAATACTGCCCTGAGGTATACCGTAGCTGATAAATTCTTCATCACTAAGGACAGAGTCAATTTTAACACACTGACTACGCCCGTTGAGATAATCTTTGTAAATATCCAGAGCCACACCACGCACTCCCATATGCTCCATTTTGGCCACCAGTCTGGGAATAGACACCGTATCAAAGGCCTTAGTCAGATCTAAGAAGATACCATAGCATTTAAGGCGACTATCTAATCTATCAATCAGGGTATTAGTGAAATCAGAGACAGCATCTTCTGTGGAAATTCCTGAACGAAATCCGTATTGATTTTGAGCAATTAGTTTATTTTTACAGAGAAATTTTGTCAGATTGGTGTTGAGGATTCGTTCAAGTATTTTAGATAGGGAGCTGAGGACTGAAATTGGCCGATAATTGGAAACGTCATCCATAGCTTTGCCTTTGTACACTGGATGAACAATAGCACGCTTGAAAGCTTTTGGGAAAACACCCGAATTAATGGCACAGTTACAAATATGAGCAATGGGAGTAGCCAGAATGCAGCTAGATTGTTTTATTATACTTGCTGGGATGTTGTCCCACCCAACTGCACAATCACTACGTAGTCTATTAATAGTGCTTATTACAAGTGCTTCGTCAACCAGTGGGATAACTAAAGAGTTAACTGGAGATGAGGAAGAAGATGAATAAACGGACGGTGTGACGGTAGAAAATTTTGATGCAAGGTTTGTTCCAACGTTAACAAAAAATTTATTGGCATTATTAACAGACACGATAGGCGCGACGGAAGATTGTAGCAGGGCATTAGGAGAGTGCCTTTGTTGATTACTATGTGTGATCGATTTGATTACTTTCCACATAGCTCTCGGGTTGTTATTTGCCTTTTTTAATTCTGCTTTTTCATAGGCTCATTTTAGTTTTTTAAGTAGGGAATTACAAAAATTGCGGTACCGTGTGTATGTCGTTTTTAATATTAGATTGTTGGGAGACTTACTGACCCGTCGGTGCATTTTGTCGCGATTTCGGAGGCATCGTAATAAGCCAGCAGTCATCCAAGGTTTTTTAACAGTTTTTCTATTAGGTGTCTGAACAATCTTAGTATTTTTTATTATGACAGCTTGAATATCGGCAATTAAAATATTTGTTGCTTGGTCTGGGTCGGTGGTGTTGAGAATAAGAGTAAAGTCATTGTTAAGGTGTGTTCCTTATTTTAAAGGGTTTTGCAAATCGGGTATGATGACCAAAGTGACTGGTTTATTCTTCTAGTGAAAGGAATTTATTTAGATTTACAATAAGTAGGTACACAGGATAGACTTCAGTTCGGTTTGTGGTCGCGGCAGTGGTGAGAGAAGAAAAAGGGGGCCGAATGGAGCTCGTCGTCAGTTATATATCCGCGGTTCGCGGTGCGCAGTGATCTTGAATGTTTCGACGCGAGGCACTCGTAGTTCTTCCCGATGTGCACAGATGGCGCTGTCCTCAACATCCTCCGGGGCTTTGAGAGTCTTAGGATAGCTCTCAATGATTGCCTTGATGCGGTGGTGTGACCGTCGCTGGTATGTCTGAAGCCTCGAAGTCGACCCTGGGCGATGGAAGAGGGCAGATCTTGGAGAAGGCCCTCTCAATGAAGCCTGTAGCGGTGCGGATGGATGCCACTCGGGAAACGCCATCCTTGCCTGGGAACACAGTCATTATTCGACCCAGTCGCCACTTGAGGGGCGACAAATTGTCCTCCTTCACCAGGACTAGTGTGTTCGGTGTAAGTGCCTCCTGGGTGGTCTTCCACTTGGAACGTTTCTGTAGCTCAGAAACATATTCGCTCGACCATCGAGCCCAGAAGTGCTGTCTCAGCTGCTCGATGCGGCGGTAACGTGACAGTGAGTGTGTGGCCACCGTCATGACGTCTTTCTCTGCAGGCGCCGTCAGTGGTCGACCGATCAGGAAGTGCCCAGGCGTGAGGGGAGTGAAGTCATCGGGATCTGAAGACATAGGATATAAGGGACGGGAGTTCAGGACGGCTTCTATTTGTGCTAAAACCGTGCTGAACTCCTCGTAATTAAGATGTGCATTGCCTATTACGCGGGCAATGTGGTGCTTGCAGGATTTTACCCCCGCTTCCCACAAGCCACCAAAATGAGGTGAGTATGGAGGAATAAATTTAAATTCAATGTTATTTTCTGAACTAAAATTTTGTAGATCATCAGAACATTTATTCAAGGAATGTGTGAATTCCCTAGCTGCACCCACGAAATTCCTACCATTATCTGAAAAGATTTGTAAAGGTTTACCTCTTCGTGAGATAAATCTTTTTAGTGCCAGAATAAAACCTTCGGATGATAATGTAGTAACAAGTTCTAAGTGCAAAGCCTTAGTTGAGAAACAGATAAACAGACATAGATAGCACTTTTCCAATTTCGCGCCCCTACCTTTACGGTTCAGTATGTACATGGGACCGGCGTAGTCTACTCCACACCTCAGAAAAGGAAAACCTGGCTGCAGTCGCTCGTTAGGTAAATTACCCATAATTGGTTGTGGTGTGATAGCTTTCAGGCGATAACACTTAGTGCATCGATGAACAACTTGTTTGGCTAAATTCCTGCCACCTAGCGGCCACCAAGTTTCCCTAATCTGTGAGAGTAGCATCTGTGGTCCGGCGTGTAATAGCTGTTTATGTTGAAAGTTAAATAGTAATAAGGTAAAGTGATGTTTACTACACAATAATATTGGGTGCTTTTTATCATACATAAAGTCTGAATTTGCTAACCTACCACCCACACGTATTAGTTTATTTTTATCTAGAAATATGTTTAAACTTGATAAACTACGTGATGGTTTACAAGGTAAGTTATTTGTTAACGCCTTTAGTTCATTAGGGAATGATTCTCTTTGTACTAGCTTTACGAGTAAGATTGTTGAATTTTCTAGCTCGTCTATTGTTAGTGAACCGGTAGAACGTTTGGTGTGATCCTTTGTCCTTGTGTTGTTTATGAATCGACACACGAATGCACAAGCGCGTTTGAGTCGATTGTACGAAGAGAATCTTTCAAATTTAATTACTCTGTCCGAATTGTTGACACAGGTCGGTACACTGACAATGTTCGATTTTAGTTCGGGTAATATTTCGGTCTGAATATGATCTAGGTTATGTTGTGTGCTTGACCAATCATTTACCTTTTCGTGCAAGAATAAAGGTCCGTTCCACCACAGGGGCAGAGCACTCAATTCATCTAATCCTTTGCCACGTGATAACAGGTCTGCCGGGTTATTTATTCCACTCACATGAAACCAACACACATTGTTTGTCAACTCGTTTATCTCCACAACGCGGTTTTGTACAAAAGTTTTGAGTTGGTTGGGAGACATTCTAAGCCAGCCTAAAACGATTGTGGAGTCCGTCCACAGCACAATAGTATTGAATGTAACGCGAAGTGATTTTTTGATTTTATCTAATAATTTAGCTCCTACAAGCGCACCACACAACTCGAGTCGCGGAATGCTAACTGGTTTGACAGGAGTGACGCGGCTTTTGGCACATAGCAACTTCACTGTGACGTCGCCATTTGCGTTCCAGGTACGAACGTATGCGCAAGCACCGTAAGCAATTTGACTCGCATCAGTAAATATGTGTAACTCAATTATATTAGGTGAATCACACATAACAAATCTAGGAATTCGCAATTTATATAAATTCGATATTGACTCAACGAATTTTTTCCAATACAATACTATGTCTTGAGGCAGAGCATCGTCCCAACCTACTTTTGTGAGCCATAGTTTTTGAAGAAGAGCTTTGACCACTATAACCACCGGACTTAATAACCCCAAAGGATCGTAAATTTGAGAAATAGCGGATAAAATCGAACGTTTAGTCACGTTTGAGAAATCGTTATTTATTTTGGATGTGAAATGAAACTCATCCTTGCTGTTATACCAGCCAAGGCCTAATGTTTTACTAGATACATTTTCACCTAATGACAAATACTTCGAACTACTTGCATTTTGTGCTGTGTGTAAGACAATGTTCGATGAATTCGTTATCCATTTTCGCAAAGGAAAACAACCTGACTGACATACTTCTGAGACCTTTTTACATAAATATGATAACTGTGTTTCTGAATCAGCCCCAGTAATTAAATCGTCGACATAGAAATCTTCCAGTATGGTCTGAGAAACTAATTCGTCTGTACACTCTAATCCTAATTGTCTAACACAGCGAATACACAGGTACGGTGCCGATGCCGTACCGTACGTCACCGTATTAAGACGGTACACACTCAGAGGGTCTGACGGTTTTTCTCGCCACAGTATTAATTGCAAATTTCTTTGTTCCTCGTGAACTAAGATTTGTCTAAACATTTTCTCAATATCTGCACACGCAACGTACTTATACTGACGAAAACGTAAGAGGATGGAAACTAAATCGTTTTGCAATGCTGGTCCGATAAACTGTATGTCATTAAGCGATTTTTGTGTGGATGTTTTTTGACTAGCGTCAAACACTACGCGTAATTTAGTTGTTACGCTATCTTCACGGAGAACGCCGTGATGTGGTAAAAAATAAAATGGCATCTTGTAATCGTGATCGATGCGGGTCATGTGTCCTAAGCTCAAGTACTCCTGCATGAAGTCGCTATACATGTGTTTGTATTGTGGATTACGAACAAGTTTACGTTCTAATGATAAAAATCTGGTTTTTGCAACTTCATAGCTATCACCTAGTGACTCCGCTGATTCCTTTAGTGGAATCTGAACCGAAAAACGACCATTGTCTGCCCTCCTGGTAGTTTGTGTGAATAGGTCTTCGCACGAACTTTCTTCTTTAGAAAGCTGCTGACCTGAACACGAAATTTCTTCAATTTCCCAGAACTTTCTTAATTGCTCATTTAATTGTGTGGATTGAGCAACGTGACACTGAATTTTATTTGTGTGTGAGTTTTCAGTGTATAACGGACCCGTAATTATCCATCCTAATTTGGTATTTACTAAATAAGGACCGGAGGGTAAACGGATTTTACCACTGACAACTAAGTCCCAGAAACAATCTGCACCGATTAATAAATCAATGTGTGAGGGTATGCAGAAAGTTGGATCTGCTAACTTTATGTCTTTGGGTATTGAAATATTGTGAATGTCTATACTTGTGGCCGGTATAGTCGACGTAATGCTAGGTAGAACCAAACATTTAATGTGAAAATCATGATCGTTGTGTATTGATCTAAGATTAATTTCGCAGGAATGGATTGTCTGTGTGACTGAATGTCCTATTCCGCTAATTTGACAAGTGGACTGTAGACGTTGTGTGTTTAATTTCTTACATAAAGAATCTGTGATAAAACAGTGTTGACTGCCGTTATCTAACAATGCACGAGCTTTATAATATTTATTATCTTTGCCAGCGACTTCAACTGTAGCTGTCGACAGTAAAACGGATTGTAAATCGTGTTTACTTAGTAAACTTTTACAATTATTATTGTGTGAATTTACGACTGTATGAAGAGTCTGAACTACTGACGACGACCCATGCTGCGAATCTGAAGGCCTATCCTTGTGTGTTTGAGCTGCAGAGGGCACAGTGCCATCCTTATTGAGCTCATTGTGTAAAAGAGAATTATGTTTGCCGTAGCATTGTTTGCAAGGCCCGGCCTGACAATCATTGACCGCATGCCCTGTCCATAAACAATTAATACAGAGATTCTTATCTTTTACGAACTGAAGTCTATCCTGTGAGCCTAAATCCAAAAATTGTTGACACCCATACAACGGATGTTTTTCCTTACATTTAACACATGTGCGGGTGGATTTATAAAACTTTTTCTTGTTTTGAGTAGCAACAAAACTGTGAGACGGTTTTTTAACATGATCCTGACCTGCATGAGATGACTGAGAAGTGTGAACCTTAACCATTTCCAACGTGTCAGCCTTATATTTTAAAAACTGTATGAGTGAATCTAAATTGAACTTCTTATCTGAATTGCTAGCACTGGTATTTTTAAACTGTTCCCATTCTTTCTCAATGGATACGTCTAATTTTGCGGTTATGATGTGAATCAGCAAGGTGTCCCACGATTCTGTAGGTTCACCAAGTGTTTTCAAAGCACGTAAATTCTTGAGTACCGTATCTATTAGTTTCCTAATTTGTGCAGGCGATTCTTTATACACAGCTGACATTGAGAATAACGCTTTGACATGATTACGTATCAACAATTTGTTATTATTAAATCTATTCTCGATCAATTCCCATGCAATACTGTAGTTATCTGAAGAGAATTCCAGAGACTTAATAACTTGCAACGCGTTTCCAGAGAGAGATGATCTTAAGTAATGATATTTCTGGATATTGTCGAGTTGCTTTGAATTGTGGATCATTGATAAAAAAATATCTCGAAATTCCAACCAACTATCGTAGCTACCGTCGAAGTTGGGAAGCGAAATAGTTGGCAATTTTACTAAAGTGTTGGAATTACACGCGTGTTCAGAACTATTGGACTTGCACTCATGTTTGTGACTACTACTGTTATTCATTAAACAATTAGCTTCAGCGACAGAACTATAGTAAGAATTATCAAAAGACTCTCTATACTCTAATTGTTCCGACATGTCTTTTTCTAACACTAATTCCTCGATTAGCGATTGAACTCTACTGAATTCCTGATGCAATCCTTGAGCAGATTTTATTCGTAATTCTAATTCTGCTCTTTGTTTAGGATTAATCTCACTGCCTACTAACAAATTCACACATTTCTCGAATTGGGTGAGCATACCTTTGATGGTACCTCGTTTCTTTTTTAAATCTGCTAGTTTTTTGATATCCTCAGGCAAACTCATTGTGGCACTTTATGGAAAGAGAGGGTACTCACGGTTTCCTGCAGCACGGGTGCGGTGAACAATGCGCACGAAGCTGGTCTACGCGTTCCTGTATAGAAAAGCACGATTTTAGCACACACAGAATGAAATAGGTGAGGATAGGAATGCCTGGGACCCCTGAAGTCTTTCACTGGTAGCGCTGTGATCTTGATAGATTATTCGGCTTAGAAGGACCAATGTTAAGGTGTGTTCCTTATTTTAAAGGGTTTTGCAAATCGGGTATGATGACCAAAGTGACTGGTTTATTCTTCTAGTGAAAGGAATTTATTTAGATTTACAATAAGTAGGTACACAGGATAGACTTCAGTTCGGTTTGTGGTCGCGGCAGTGGTGAGAGAAGAAAAAGGGGGCCGAATGGAGCTCGTCGTCAGTTATATATCCGCGGTTCGCGGTGCGCAGTGATCTTGAATGTTTCGACGCGAGGCACTCGTAGTTCTTCCCGATGTGCACAGATGGCGCTGTCCTCAACAGTCATGATTACTAATTTCCTTTTTTATCTCATCATAGTCATATCGGAGAGAGGTTTTTTGTGGGATGATTACCGGACGGCTTGTAAATTAATACCGCGTGATGGATACTTGGCCACCATTGATCTTAAGGATGCATACTTTCTCTTGCCTATTCGACCGTCTGATCGCAGATATTTGAAATTTCAGTTTCGACCTAGTAATTCTATTAAAACATACACATATAATTTTAATGCATTACCTTTCGGTTTATCTGTGGCCCCACGGATATTTACTAAGCTTATGAGGGAAGTAATAGCTGATCTTAGATTTCGCGGATTTCAATCCGTGTGTTATTTAGACGATATTTTATGCATCGGCAATACTTATGCTCAATGCGTTGAGAACGTCAAAGAAACGTTGAGATTACTCCGTTGTCTAGGTTTTGTCATCAACTACGACAAAAGTAGTTTGACGCCACAACAATCCTGTAAGTTTTTAGGATTTGTTTACAACACGCGAAACCTAAGTATATGTCTACCTTCCGATAAACAAAGTAAAATTGCAAAATTGGTTACAAAGTTTACTAAGTTACCATCATGTTCTATTCGTGAATTCGCTCAACTTATTGGCATTTTGGTTGCCGCATGTCCGGCAGCTAAGTACGGATGGATGTACACCAAGGTCTTAGAAAGAGAAAAATATCTTGCTTTGCTTAAACATAATAACTATGAAGCCAATATTAACCTACCTAAGGTTATATTAGAGGATTTAATTTGGTGGTCGTCAAACATTTTTACTACATCCCATTTCATGCGGCAACCAAACTTTGAACTCGAAATTTATACCGATGCTTCTAGAACAGGATGGGGTGCTGTCTGTAAAAACCAGGAAGTAAACGGTAAATGGAAGGCCACAGAAAAAGCAAACCATATTAATTACTTAGAGCTAATGGCTGTTTTTCTAGGCTTGAAATCATTTGCCCATAATGTAACTAACTGTGCAATATTACTACGTACAGATAACACAACCGCGATAAGTTATGTGAATCGTATGGGAGGTATACAATACCCCCACCTTAACGACTTATCTCGATTACTTTGGATGTGGTGCGAGCAGCGCGGCCTTTGGATATTCGCGTCATATGTGAATACCAAGCAAAACCACGCAGACGCCGCCTCCAGAATAACAAATCCGGACACTGAATGGTCACTCTCTAATGAGGCCTATTTAGAAATCACACGATACTTTGGTAAACCAGAAATAGATCTTTTTGCTTCACGCGATAACGCTAAGTGTACCCGATTTGTTTCATGGAAACAGGATCCGGACGCGGAAACCATAGACGCATTCACTATAAGTTGGCATACAGACTACTTTTACGCCTTTCCACCATTCTCGTTGGTACTAAAATGCCTCGGAAAGATTATTGAAGATGAGGCCCATGGTATACTGGTGTATCCTTACTGGCCCTCACAGCCATGGTTTCCGCTCCTTCAAAACATTTTAGTTTCAGACGTGTTTTATTTAAATCCCAATAAAAACCTTCTGCAATCTCATTTCAGAGATTACCACCCCTTACACAAGAATCTTACCCTGGCTGTCGCGAGGCTCTCCGGGCGTCGTTCTCGAGAAAGGGTGCCTGCACGGAATCATCAACTCTGATGTTATCCTCGCTCTCGGACAGTACTATTAAACAGTATAATACCTCACTCAAATTATGGTGGGAATATTGCATCACGAAAAACATCGATGTATATAATCCGTCGAAAACATCAATCCTTACATTTCTAGCAACACAATTTAATAATGGTTGTGCTTATGGCAGTCTCAATTCCCACCGATCTGCTTTGTCAGTTTTCATTGGCAATAATATCGGTTCAGACGAATGCGTAAAGCGATTACTTAAGGGTGCATACAAAATGAAACCCGTAAAATCTAAATATTCTAGCACCTGGGATCCTCAATTAGTTTTAAATCTAATTTCCACATGGATTCCCAACACAGATCTCTCACTTGAAAAAATAACTAAGAAACTTGTAATCTCTTTAGCTATTTGCACTGCTCACAGGGTGCAGACGCTTTCTCTGATCAAGCTTGATAATATTTCATTCTCAGATAATGGTATTAAAATCCTCATATCCGATATTATAAAAACATCAGCACCCGGTAGAGACCAACCCGTTTTATTCCTGCCATACTTTAGGGAAAATACCAGTATCTGCCCAGCGACAGTTCTCTCAGACTATATTTCTAAGACTAGAAACATCAGACCTGAAGAAACAAAAAGGCTGCTTCTGACGTACAAATGCCCTCACAAAGCAGCTACGACGCAGTCTATCAGCAGATGGATTAAACAAGTCCTGGCAGAGAGCGGGGTTAACATTAGTGTATTTGGTGCTCATAGTACGCGCCACGCGTCGACCTCCGCTGCGAGCTCTGCTGGCGTCAATATCGAAACCATTCGCAAAACAGCTGGCTGGACCAGCTCGTCTAACACTTTTGCCCGGTTTTACAACCGAAGTATATTAAATGAAGGCGAATTTGCCCAATCTGTTTATTTATCATCCCAAAATCAACAATTAATTGATCAATGATTAAAAAATGTTAATAACTTTAGAAATAAACTTACTTACCTAAGTAGGTACCTACCTAAGGAAGTAATAATAAAATTATTGTACTATTATTATGATTAAAACTATAATGAGTAATTATGACTTTAATTTCAAAAACTTTCTGCTCTTAACATCTACGGTGTAATAATTCATATATGAATAATGAAGCAAGGAATATATAATATATGATTAAACGAACTTCCAAGTGAAGTTCTATCATTATTATATGAGTTGCTTCATTAGAATATATGAACACCCTCCCTCCCTAGTATTTTCCCATGTAATAGAAAGTTTTGTATGGGTTACACTACTCTAAAAATGAACAAACAACAAGATGGCGCACTGGGGATGGGCCGACCGGAAATTTGTTTATGGTTATTTTAAAAAATCTTTAAAAAATGTGCGGAGTTACCATGTAAATAAGGAAACTACGGTGTAATAATTCATATAATATTCTAATGAAGCAACTCATATAATAATGATAGAACTTCACTTGGAAGTTCGTTTAATCATATATTTTATAACATTATAGACAATAAATATCATGATTAATAACATTTTGTGAAACCTTATTTCCTCCATAAGATTCTTTTGAAAAACTACTACGATGCTAATCTCTTAGACTCTTTCCAATTTTTTTTTATAAAAAAAGGTCTTTCATTGACTTGATTGATTGTCAGATACATGCTTTTACTATGAGAGTCGTGATTTGAAAAGTTTTTAATATAATATCACGTCTGATTTACCCAAAGGGTATGGATGTAAGTAGGGTAAAGTTCCGTAAGTCGAAATCACTGAGTGAGAACTACTGTAGCTCAGTGGGATTGTCCGAAAGGGTTACCGCTGGCGCGGAACAGAAAGGGCTAAGGAAGGAACACGGGTGGGTTTTAGTCAGTAAGAGTCTGACACTCCCTTCCGCTCCATCCAGAGCGGGAGGCGTCATTTGATGATTTCCCATACTAAAAAAAAATATAAAAAAGGAACTACTGTAGTCTGACAGTTGTATGAAATGACTCTAATACGGCAAATAAAAAATGAAAATTATAAAATTAATATCATCATCTGCCTAGCCTTTTCCCAACTATGTTGGCATCGGCTTCCAGTCTAACCGGATGCAGCTGAATACCAGTATTTTACTTTGAGCTACGCCTATCTGACCTCCACAACCTAGTTACTGGGTAATACAATACCCCTTGGTAAGACTAGTAATTGTCAGACTTTCGGGCTTCTGACTACCCGTAACAACTGTCAAAGATCCACGAATGACAGCCGGGACCTACGGGTTAACGTGCTTTCCGAAGCACGGAGGGGTCTCGGTATGTAAAGATGGTCACCCATCCACAGGCCAACCGCGGCAAGCGTAGCTTAAGATCGCTCTTAGCGATAAGACCGCCCATTGTGTCACCCTTTGTACAGTTTCTATATTTATGTCTGTAATTTATATGGTGTACATAATAAAGAGTATTCTATTCTATTCTATTCTTAACCTGATCGATCGACCTGTGCGGCTGTTATAATTTAGCCACAGGCCTATCAACTCTAGGATATTACAATAGTAATAGGTATTGATTTTTACCTTATTCTTGATACCTACAACTCAGAATGGACAAACATTTCAACAAAGCTGTCATAGTGAATGTTGTTCCAGTTAAAAAGACCTATCCAACGATATTATAATAATGTCTTTGCTATTGGAGGGGTGAACCAATTCGCCCATTCTCCAATATGCCTTTGCATGTTCTATAAACACCAGGTTTTTTGGATGGATTAGCTTTTAGATATTAAGGGGCCTCGCCTTTTTTTCATAAACTACCTACAACATCAATTACAGAAAAGCTTTTGTGGCGGTTTCTAAAACGAACTACGCATCAGACTGACGTCACGATAAAATCCTGCATCGCGCAAGCTAAGTTAACCGCGCAACTAGCGTATGTAAATTGCCTCGATATCAGTCGTAGGGCAGTGCCCACCAGACACGACCCTCGACGAGACACGAAGGGAGGATTCTCCCTTTCCTATGGAGGATGAGTGAACTTTACACCCCATTCACCCCTATAGGTCAAGTTTCCACCACTTCCGGCCTTTCAATTTGAACTCCAGAGTCCAAAGTTTCACATAATGGGGATACAGTAAGCCCAGTTATGTTTCCCTCCCATCATTTGGGTAAACCATAAGTCCAGAAGTTTATAAGTTGAGGCTTGGTGGAATTAATTTTAGGACCCTAACTTATTAACATTACTATAAGGCTTAAAATGGGTTAATTATTAAGTGACTCGACCGAAAGATTTTTAAACAAAACTGTTTATCAACGTAAGCGGAAAACCCTCTAACATTTTGCCCGTAACATACTATTAATCACAATCTGAATGATTTTGAAGGATACTGCTAATCCATTGCGTCATATGTTCGAAAAATTTGTCCGTTCAAGAGCGTAAATAACGCAATGAATGTTGTTGAACTGTCAAAATGAAAGCTATTGCTAATGTTAGTGTGTTACTCAATTACAATGCGTGCCACGTAAGAAGAGACTTGACACACCACGTGGTTTGACTTGCGCAGTACACGATTTTAGGTATCTTTAGCGGTATGAGGTCTGAGTGCGGGACGGGACCGGACGTCATAGGGGCGGCGGAAAAAGCGGGGGAGACGGGGTCAAGTCTCATCTTTCGTGGCGCGCATTGTTCCCCTCTGGGCTTCAAACTCGTGGACACCACGTTCAACATCCGCGTTGGCAACCGTTAGACTAACGAGGCAGATATTACTGACAGTTTGCGTTCAAATAGCCTAGATGAGTGAACATACCTAAGTACAGACGCCAGCACATCAAGCTGCTACAAGCTGTCAAATTTATTTAATAGATTTTCAACTTTATCGCTACAGCATAAGGTTCAAAGTTGATTGGGAAAATTTGACAGTTTCGGTTGATGTGCTGGCGTCTGTACATTCGGCGCACCTTATTTATGCCGATGTCAACAGTCCAATTCCCGTAATTAAAAACGTCCACAATCACAAGCTCATCTCAGCGACAATTAATGTCAAAAATGTAGAGATTTCCGTGGCATTTTTGACAGATTGACACTGAAATCAGATTGAGAACGTTCTAAAAATTACGAGAATTGCCCCTCTAATCTCAACTTCGGCTCAACCATCGAATCAAAAGTTCAGACCGCAGCCAAGAAGCTGCTCATCTTAAATAAGGTGAGGCGATACTTCACATCTGGACAGCTTTTAAGTCTGCACAAAGCACAGGTCCGTTCCTGTATTTTTTGCTGCTTGCTGCACTTAACTCGACGGAACACAGAGCTAAAAGGCTTATGCGTCAGAGGGCTGATGCTTCACTCGAGTGATGGTTCATATATTATAATCACCTATATAATTTTTTCCGACACCGAATAAATTATTTAGGAATGAACGCTCATCTGCTCCTTTCATTTAATTTTTCGATCATTCGGTAGGCGAGTGAAAGGTGTCCGATTCTGTAAAAATCTCACCGTGAAAACTTAGGTGAAGTGACTTTGTTTTTGCTAGGAATTGACACTATTGACAGCTCACTCCACGCTCACTTCACCTAACTATTCACGGTGAGATGGTTACAGAATCGCACTGCATTGCCGAAATCCATCATATTTTGGATCGGGTCACTTATGAATTCATTTTTCGGTTTTGATTCATTTTGTATACAGACGTTTCACTGCGAGTGAAAGATGTCGAACAAAAGGCAAACATTAACAAAAAGCGCCTGCTCGGATTCCCGCTGCTCCCCAGTAGTGCAAAAGCTATTGAGTACACTTTTGGTCGTGCTAAACAAAACCCGGCTTCCGGACCGTATAATTAATCGTGTAGGGTGTAGTAGCCTTAATTAAGCCCAATTATCATATTTGCTGACTCAGCTGCAGTCAGCTGAGTCAGCAAATATGATAATTGGGCGATTTACGTTAATTCTTTTCGTGACAACACAAGCAAAAGATTTTTTAAACATAAAAAAAACTTTTTACAAAAAAGACAACCGACTTCCAAAAACAAACACTACAAAGTGAAAAATAGCTTTAATTTCGGAAGTCGGTGATTTTGGTTTTGTATTTTCGTTTTATTTCACCGAACTTTATGGGATCGTCGCGCAAATAAATAAAGAATCACGTAAATCAACACCGTCATTGTATAATTATAATCTAATCATTCTACGAGATAATGTTCCCACTGCTGGGTCAGAGGCGTCCTCTCTACTAGAGTGGAATGGAAATCCGTCCAGTAATCACGGAAAAACTCGCCGAATGCAGCACCTTTTCCTATTTTTTAAAGTCTGTTAAAAATTTTGATATGGAAAAGGACTTCCTCTCCGTGGAAGACAAATGAAAAGGGGAGCATGATCTGCCAAAAGATTGGCGAAGAACAGCTCTGGACAGGAATAAATGGAGGGAAATAGAGGTGGCGTATGTCGCAAGACAGCCTGATCTGGTAGGTAGCTGACAATAGTTAATTTGCTAATTTGTTAACCAGGATAACGTTATTCGTTTATAAGACTAAGGGTCAGAGAAAATAAAGGCTATTTTTATTATTTCATTTATTTATTTTTAAAACTTAGTAAAATAATGTTCATATTTCCCAACTTGTCCCGCTATGTGAACTATTCCTTAGAAGCTTTTACGACCGGTAGGCGGAGTAGGTACTCATTAGAAATTATGAGTTGGTCTGACTCCGACGTTGTGTAACTCGCCTAATAATAATGAAACCGCATAGCTTGAGAAATAATTTAATCTACATAAAAGGAATGTAATGATTTTATTAATTTAGAAACTATTTGTTATGCGATTGTTACTTATAATCATCATATAAATTTGATTTATTTTTGTATATTATATATTAATTGAAAGAGTCACATTGGTAATGCCCGCATTTAAACCTACAACCTCGTGCAAGAGAGGCGAGGACTTTATCACTAGGTCACCACGACCTCGTGTTTTCAAAATAACTTGTGCTTAAATTAGTTAAATTTTCCTGATTTTACAACGTAATAAACCAAATATAAAGGCAAAAAATGATTCGCCCTATTTATTTTTTGCTATTTTGATTGGTTGACCTGAAGGTTGACCTAAATAAACAACAACAATGGATGGAATAACATGGATTTGACAATTGAATAGAACTTCAGAGATCGAGTAAGCTTACAGGCTTGATTAGCTTTCTCGCATCTTGAAAGTTTACTTCGTTTACTTCGTTTAGTTTTCTTTAAGTTTTCTTCCTGTACGAGTCGCAATAAATACTTTTTCTTTCTTTCTTTCTTTAAATAGATGACCATAATTCGAAAGCAAACTCACTTGTTTTTAGTCAATCATCGTGGATTCACAGCTCGACGGTTTATGTCTGATTGAACCGAATTTATGTTAAGAAACTAGTTGCACCATATTAGTTTCATGGCATTAGTACCAGTGCTGCAGGTGTGGAAAACCTTAAACGGCGACGTTGTTGAGACCTCTCCTCTCGACATCGCCGCGCGCTGGTAGTGAACGAGGACACGGGATGCGGGGACAGCGGGGAGTCAGCCGGCCGACGGCCGAGGGCCACACCAGTCAACACAGTCAGTTGCTAGGAGTATAATATGTGTTCTGTGGCCAGCTGCTGCACGCCTCCACACACGGCAGCGCTTGCGCGTTTATTTACGTCCATTTATTTTCTTGTTTACATTTTATACCGACCGTTCCGTTGTAGTTTCATTTATTTTCTTACTTCATTATATTTACATATTGTATTGCACAAATAAAAATAATAATTACAATCTAAGATTAAAAAAAAATAAAATATCAGAATAAAATAAAATATTGCGCGCGAAAATCACAGCGAGGCGGACACAACCGTTCAAACGCAACGCACTGTTCGCAATGAGCCGACACGCGCTGGCCTGGCTCGCCTCGCACGTGCGCAGCCTGTGCGTAGCACATGCCTCGCCACAGACAAACGAGGCATTTGCTTCGCACGCGATGGCTCGACCCGAGCATCAACATGTTGGTATATTTTTTCGACACGCACGCCTCAAGCTGAGGCATTCGTTGTGCGCCGTTCGCGGCGCATGCCTCGCAATGTCTGGATCCACCTTTAATAGAATAATTAAAACAAATGCATGCACGATGAAATTATCTACAGGGTGTAAAAACACACATCACACAGCCATCAACTACGCATTCTTTACATCAGACTAAGTATTCGTAACATTGCACAAAAATAAGTAATTGCTAGGAAACGACTTTTATTTTTGGCGAGATAATTTGCTGTTTTCCGTAGTGCGCAATGTAAGTAACCACGCAAAATATTGTGCCTATGGGTGCATGCAACGGTGGGGTATTTAAAGCTATGTTGTAACATTGCAAACCAGTTTTCGTAAAAAAACTTCAGCAAAATTTTGAATTTTGACCTTCAGTATCTCCGTAACCAAAAGGTTCCCAGGTAAGGTCCAGTACAAAAATTTATTAAAATGACGGGAACAACAAGTGCCTCTTGGCTCCGTTAAGTTTCTTTTGACACCCTTTAATTTATTGTAACGTCGCACGTTACATTTTTCACTAATAAACACATAATAACTAATTAAACAACAAAATCACAGCAACATTCCAATGTTTCCATACATTCAACTGTCAAAGAGCCGCAGACGTCAAAATATGACAACCACAGATTATTACAAATAGAGCGGTAGTAAATAGTAATGACTAAAAACACAAGATGTAGATCTATCGGCGCGCGAGTGAGATTTTATCTATGGGCTCGCGCATGTCCGATCTCTATCCAACGCGTCTATCGTTTGACATTAGGAATTTTGCTTTTTCCCGAAGCGGTCACACGTCTCACCAGATTATTTTATATCAGTGATTTCACTCGCCATTATCCGGGCCTAAAAACAACTTCCTAATCTACATAATTCTCCGCCATCGAGCAATTAAATTCGGTGATTTTGAAACCCCCATACTGGGTAAGTGTTGGATAGCATTTTCATGAGTATATTTTGTGTTCTTTTTCTTACAGATTAACTTGGCATGTATCCTTAATTTTATCTGATTTTATTATACGCTAAATCATGTAATTAATTCATTCTAAGGCCTTCAGCTTAATGCATTTTGACTTTTCGTGCTTCACACTCAAAATGTATTGCATCATGCCTTTTTTCACTCTTCCCATTATTGTAAACTCCGTCTGATTGTGACAATCCACCATCACCTTCATTAGCGCACTGTATTGCTACTCGCTCTGCTTAGCTTGGTGTCGCAATCAGCGGAGTTGACCAATGGTCATCTCGTGACACGCTGGACGTCATGTTCCAGGGTCCAAAGTTCCGACTAGAGGAACACCTCAAGCTCACGGCAGCACATCTGGAGCCACGCGGCTGATTCCGTCGTGACTCGTGCGTGCCTGCAACTACCGGCATCGGACGTCCCATTTGTTGGCCATCTTGCCACGTGGGCCGAGCTGTTTAACGACGGTCGGCGCAACCACCTGTCGACCGGCACCCCTACGCATCCAGCGTGGCACCCCGCTGCGGTCATCGCCACGCCGGCTAACAGGGCAGTACAGCGCTACCCACAGGTTGGACTCTGGGAATTGTGAACCGTAGACCTACCCACACCTTTTTCTTTAAATATATATTTTTTATGTTGACAAGGTTGCGTGGTCTTATTTTATAACCTGCGCCACGCATACCCCTTTCGTCACATTATACGTGAAACTATCAGTCACACTAACGTTATCAAATTAATATTGCGCAACTAGTGTCGTAATGTAAATTCGACATTACAAAACGAGGTACCGGGTCAAAAGTTTGGGCTAAGACTAAAGTCTTAGCCCAAACTTTTGACCCGGTACTTGTATTTCGAACTTTCAACCCACTAAGAAAAAGGTCTATAATACAATAATGACAGCCTCCGAACTACATATCTTGTCAGAGATGAATAAAGAATGAGGTAGAAGAAGCCTGTAACTGCCAGTGGCATCACAGCGGGCCCTAACAGAATACCAGCGCTGCGACAGTTATTTTTTAAATTTCGCAGCATCATGCCGAGGTAAGAAGAGCCTTTTGGCATCGTATAGGACTTTCTGCTTAATTTTTATTTTTTTATTTTATATAATTTAGTTTTTAATATTGACTGTGTTTAGTTCAGTTTGTGATCTTCCTGTATTAGTCGCAATAAATATTTTTTTATTTCTTCTTTCTTTCCAAGTAGACTCAAGAAAAATTTCGTTTTCTGATAAGGGGAGGTGGGTACAAGGTTTTAGAAGGTCTACTTCTTTAGCACACTAACTCACATCCGTAATTTTTACCCAAGTTACGGGTAATTCCTACTCCGTACCGCCTGCGGTCTTAAGATTAGTTTGGGGGCCAACCTAAGAATGAACGACACAACTATTTGACAGTTGTGTGTGTCCATGTATTCTGCCCGTTCAAAAAGTTAATTATTCGGGTGTAGGGTTCTCTCAGAAGTTTCGAATTACTTTGGGACGGTCTTGTACCTTCGTTGACGGACTTAGAGAGTGAGTTTGACAACAAAGTAATGTTAACGATGTTAAGAGCATATCACTATAGGGTTCACAGCATTTGGGCCTAAATATGGTTCATCCGTACGGCAGCAGGCATGTGACATCTTCGAACCCGCACTGGGCCCACATGGTTGATTACGGCCCACTCCCTCTTACCGACAGGAGACCTGTGTCTCAGCAGTGGGATAATTTTATACGTGAAACTATCAGTCACACTAACGTCATCAAATTAATATTGCGCAACTAGTGTCGTAATGTAAATTCGACATTACAAAACGAGGTCTAACTTTAGTCTTAGCCCAAACTTTTGACCCGGTACTTGTATTTCGAACTTTCAACAGTTTCAACCCACTAAGAAAAAGGTCTATAATACAATAATGACAGCCTGCGAACTAGATATCTTGTCAGTGTTGAATAAAGAATGAGGTAGAACTGTAACTGCCAGTGGCATCACAGCGGGCCCTAACAGAATACCAGCGCTGCAACGGTTATACTATATATTATACGCTGATAATGCTGATGCTATTAATTTTAAATTATTATTACCACACGTCACGTCACATCGGTAGTTCTAAACCATACTCTAGTTCCTTACTTCTTGCACAAGCTCCGAAGTTGATTGAGAATTGATCATGTTAGCTCTCACCAAGTTTAGCAATCAATCAATAATTTCCTTTTGATCTATGATGTAACTTGATGCTACTTACTGATTGATAAGTATTCCTTTTACGTAGTTATAATATTGGGTTTGTTTTGATGGGATATCGAGGTGGCAAAACGCTCGCTATAGAATTTAAGACATGGAAAATAAGATTTCTGGAAGCATATTTTTAGGCGTCGATATTAACAGGCTGGTTATTAAGCTCTTCATATAAAATTACATACATACATACATAATCAGCCTACAATGTTCCCACTGCTGGGACACAGGCCTCCTCTCGGTGAGAGGGAGTGGGCCGTAATCCACCACGCGGGCCCAGTGCGGGTTGGCAGATGTCACATGACATGTCTTCGAATTTTTGGTTCTAGGACATGCCGGTTTCCTCACGATGTTTTCCTTCACCGTTTTGAGAGCAATGGTGATGAAATAATTTACACAAAGTAAAGCGCCTGTCTGGGTTCGAACCTACGACCTACAACTCGTAAGTCGCGGCCGTTACCACTTGGCCACCACTGCTGATATAAAATTATTATTTATTTATTTTATTATGCTTGGAAACTGTACAAAAATGTTGTTCATTAAAATGGTATTAACTATTACCATCATATTATTATGGGATATTTATTTCCAGTTAATTAGTAGCATAGCCAGCTATTTATTGTGTTGAGCTACTCGATTACTGACAAATGCGTGTACTGACTGGAAAGTTGTACTGAAATCTGTATGGTTCTTTCCTCAAAAGACCATCTCAGACACTAATCTGAATTTTCCTCATTAAATGGCTTTACCAAGATTATGTCTGGACTTTAAAAGATACTGACTTTGGACTGGACTTTGACGTTTAAAAGTGTTTTTTTGTACCAGTTTACAGAAATAAATAGCATTGATCATTTATAAGCATTTTAGACTCATGCTTACTAAGAGTTCTCTACCTTAGAATCGTACAGCCGGTCGATTCAGTAAAAATCTCACCGTGAAAACTTAGGTGAAGTGAATTTGTTTTTGCTAGTAATTGACACTATTGACAGCTCACTCCACGCTCACTTCACCTAAGTTTTCACGGTGAGATTTTTACAGAATAGCAACGCAGGTAGGTATTTGCTCATCATGATATTACATATTTTTGTAAAAGCAACTATCAAAAAAATCGCTACGCCCACGCCCAGTGCTACATATTGGCTACGAGCCAGCTTACAGTCAGCTGGTTATTACCCACAAGCGCTACTTAAATTCATTGTACATAGATCGCGGTACATCCCCGTGTGACGTCACGTAAACTAAGAAGCACTTAGCGTGAGTGTGCCTTTAGGTTTAGCAGATAAAGGTGCTGTTGAGGTTCTGGGAAGTGCTTTGCCGATAGATAGGTACTAATAGGTGAAGTTACGGAAGACTAATTTTAGTACCTACTTAGGTATAGCCTTGGAGAATAATTACTTGGACTGAATTTTACATAAAAGATGAAAAGAAAAGTTAAAACAGCGCAAAAGTATAACAATTACATTATTAACTTCAATGTGCAAACATAAATTGGAACGCTGTGATTAAAAAACATGAGAGTCAACACTAAGAGTTGGCTGGAATTTTTGCAGAACTGGGCCTTTTTGGTGCAGCCGCTGGGCACACTCGCCTGCTAATTAAAAAAAAATCCACTACTATATATTTTAAAAGATAAATATTACATGTAATCTGTACTTGTTTCCGAAGTAAAACTTGCCATCTACAATGTACTATTTAAAAAAAAACATCGGACTTTACACTTTTTCATTGTTTTTAACAGGGGGCCTAAAAAGGCCACTTTGGCAAAATCGTAAAAGGATAACATTATGAGACATAATATGGCGAAGACAGTCCGTGTTTTACTTTTTTTCGCTGCACTACATAGGTATAATCAAAGAGATTTGGATTGGATTCAATCGTATTTTAGCACAGACAAAAAAAAATAACTGAAATATCCCTCACCAATGGGATTTGATACGATTAACTTTACTGTTAACTGTCCATTATGATTCATAATGTTATCCTTTTATGATTCGCCAAGGTGGCCTTTTTAAGCCCCATGGTGTATGTATCTGGTGTATTTTGTCTTTAAGTCTGTGTAAATCTTAGTAGATCTTGGTGTCCCAAGTCTTGCTGACCTAATTTGGGTGACGCCTGTGCACTTGAAGACCATGCGCAACGTCTAATTAAGTGTCTTTTTACAACCGTTATAAATGAGAGAGCGCCTGATGTTAAAAATTTGGTAAAACATTAACCCGTTAACCGGTAAAGCTCCGCGCGTGATCGATGGGTCACGAAACAATAGAAAATCAATTTTGTCTCATAGCGGAGCTTAATGAGTTAAAAAAAACTACAACATAGGAAGCTTAGCATATAACATTGAAATATGAATCTAGTATTTATCAGAAATGTTTCTCTTTCTAGGTAACGCAAGCTTACTAATTAGAACCCGAATCAGCTTGTACTAACCTTTAAATAAAGTTTAACTGCAAACCATTACGGTTAATGAAGCTGTAACATCTCCGGTTAACCGGTAATGAGAATATCATACTCGCTAGTTTAACTATTCTAATATCATGGTGTATAAAGTTTATCGACCTTTCTTTTAGTGCAAAGGGTGCATTTGCCATAAAGACAGTCAGTATTTGACAAAAAAAAGTGTTAGGTGAATTCCGTTTTTTATTCAAAAGATCTGAATATATTGAAAACAGCATCTCCTAGTATTGAGTAGCAGAACTAAAAAAAAAAACACTCACATAGTGTTCCAAGAAATCTATATTATATTTTTCTATATAAATATTACGGACAGCGACATCTATTAGCCGCTAAAAACAATTTCAATAGTTAATCGGCGGTGTTGCCAAAATCAATTTAAAGTTGACAGATTTAAAAAAAATTGTTTGGTAGTTTTAATTTTATTTTGAAGAAATAAAATAAATAACTTTTTTAACATTTGAATAATTTATCTGCCAATATGAATTTCTTGGATAACATAACATTTTGTCGCAACCGCAGCAGAAGATCGGAATCGAACCATGATGACAGCAAAAACACGTCACAAACCTTGAATTGCACTTTAAATAGTATCCCAGAAATGTCGGAAGATGAAGAGAACAATCAAATAAAAAAGTTGCAGGATAAGATTGATGAGTTGACATCTCAACTAAATAGCGCACATAAGGAAATTGATGAACTTTATCGTTTTCTACTCTTCAAGCCCTTTCATTTGATACCCATATTAAGGGGGTTGAGAAAAAATATGTAATCCGCCATATAGGAGCGGCGGCCATATTGAAATTATTACTACCTATATTGAGTATTGCACATTGTATTGTTACCAGAAATAAGGTGTATGCAAAATTTCAGCTCAATCGGATACCAACAAAATATGGTCGAAAAATGGTTTGCAAATTTTGACGGACAACTTACGAACAGTGCAAGCTAATAAAAGCTTGTAAAAATAAAGAATATATGCGTCGTTTATGATTATGATTGAGGTCATCCATTTTTATCATAATAAGTTAAATTGTACCATCGACAGTTATTATTATGCTAGAAGGCTACAGGTTATAATAATAAAATAAAATGTACTTCAAATTTTAAGAAGAACATTTATTTTATTATTAGAAAAATAAATTGATGTTGCATTCGCTCTGATTTTTTACATAAAACGTCCCCAATTATATAAATTTCAGTACCTACCTGATGGTACTGAAATTTATACAATCGTCAATATGGTATTATTTTTCTGCCCAAACCGAGACTCTCTCAGTTTTTTATTTGAGAAACAGTGTTTACCGTCTTACCCATCTAAAAATGCAGTCTGGAAAATTTTGGTACACACTATCAACATTAGACAAATAAGTACTTACTGCACCTTGACGCCTACGTGTCCTTTCCGTTTTTTGAAAATGTATGCTGTTAATTATTTAATCGAGTTCCTAAGTAGTTTGTTGTCTAATAATACTAATGTCGATACATAAATTTTCATACATTCAATAAACACGTTGACAAATTAACTATAGTATCTATCAATCCAATTGATAACATCGATGTCATTATCGTAATTTAAAATGTTAATGTATGCTGTTTAGTTTATCATCGAGTGCTAGGAAGTTACTGTTCAAAATGAAGACCTTCCGTAATAAAATAAAAGAATATCCTGTGAATTTTACTTTGAACAATATTGTAGATAAAGATGTGCAGTCAATGCTCTTGCCTTTGAATCTGACGCAATATTTCATGTTCTGTCCTAAATATCGTATCAAAGATAATATTATAACTCCAAATAGCCTCATCTCCAATTTTGTTTCAATGATTCTTACACTTTTTTTAATATGTTCATCTTTATTCTGTGCTTATTTAGTGGCCTTGGACAAAGGTGATCTTGAATATCCTTCCTACACGTATGTTCTTGCTATTTTTAACAGCATCTTCTACTGTTTCGGCTTTGCTATGCATTTCGTGATCGGAATCATTCAAACCAAAAAGCATGTCCAATTTGTCCTGACTTTTCAAAAAGTGCACAGATTTCTCAACTATGACACTAGTTTTAACCATTTTATTATTTGGAACTGGATTCTTGGAATCATAGCTCTGGGTTTTTATGTCTTTGTTTTCACTTATTTCATCCTGAAAATAAATGCATCTTTCTATGCTGTATACGATGGCTATCTTTTGGTTATTTTTGATCTCAATATTGTGTATGCCATGAGAGTCATTAAATTGTTGAAAAACAAAGTAATTCTATGGAATCATCTACTTTTAAATTCGCGAGATTTGCAAAACATGGACGGTAAAAAGTACTGCAAGAAAATGTTTCAGGCTTACGTTCAAATATTAGAGTGTTACAATATCTATAAAATTGGCTTTCAGCTATTCGTAAGTACTTTATTACATACTTATTGTTTAGATTAGAAATCCATGTAAATGTGGCACGTACAGTTTTAGAAATAGTTCAGTATTTTAGAGTGGAGCTTCTCTTAAGATGAACGTCCACTAAACTACACCGGCCGCAACATTCGCACAGCACGCAACAGATTTTAGTTTGCTTTGTATGAATTAATATAGTACTTCATCCAATATCGGTAACGCCCGCACCGAACGCGTTCAATATGAACAAAAAATGCGTTACCTATGTGCCGGTGACGTCACATGGATTAGTTCACCGTTCCTTTCCTTTCTTCACTTGTTTATAATTGCGGTGAGAACCGCCAAAAACATTGTAAAACGGAAGAGTCACTTTAAATTCTAGTAGTAGACAGATATGAAGAATTGCATAATCTGAAATATATATATTTGTTTTAGATTATGCGATTCGATTGTGATTCGCTAATGGCATGCGCCCGGAAGTTAATCCGGACACATTGGATGCATGCCATCAGCGAATCCGAATCCGTTCAATACGTTGCGTGCCGTGCGTGCGTTGCGGCCGGTGCGAACCAGTGGACGTTCACCTTTACTCATACCTGCGTGACGGTATTTTTCTAAAGCTCGATCTGCTGATACATCTGCACTATAACTGAAGCCTGTAAAGCTATTTTTAAACGGTTTTATTTAGCTCACCCCGTTTTTATTATTATAATTGCTAAAAGCTAATATAATTCATATTATACATTTTCAGATACTATATCACATGATAGAAATAGCTGTTAACTGTCTGAGTTATACACAAGTGGCAATAGAAACGTTTAAAAAAGGCATAATGATAGATGATATTATGGTGAGTATATATTTATCATGTGATATCTCAAGTCTTCGCGCATTTGGTCACAGAAGCGTCGACCAAGATACGGACGTTCATAATAAAGTTAATGAAATTTGACCGCAAATATTCGGACGGCACGTCATGTATGGTTACGACATTAAATTGTACGCTGCAGCCGCTGGTGGTGGTTGTGACCGCTTAGTACCTATACGGGTTCCTGCATAATAAAGCATCAAACTTTTATTTTGTTACAGGATGGGACAATTGCGAGGTCATTGTCGGTTTTGAGTTGGTTGGTGAAGGATTTCACGTGGCAAACAATGTTGATCCAGCAATGTGAAGAATTCTACTTGGCTATGCAAAGTGTTCAAGATACTTGCGCACTTATTCAGAAGACCACTTACTCTGGTTATTTCTTTATATTATTTTCATAGGAGGGGAGATTGTGATACATAAGAACATTTTACAGTCTCCTGTAAGACCAAAAAATTGGCTGAAACTTAATGTTTCTTCTGTCAAAACATAAACTATATGTAGCAAATATTGTTGATCAGTGATAAGGATCCATGATTAGATTTAAACGATGGGATATCTCTGTACTGTCTTTTACGATTCAAAGAAAATTATATTCTTAAAATAATGTATTATTTTAACAGATGACGAGAAAAAACTATGCAAGAATATACTGCGCTTACATCGAGCATCATTCAGTAAGATACGTATGTGCGGGCTTTTCTACCTAGACTCTGTGTTACAATTGAGTCTCATGAGTTTTATTACTAATCACACAATTGTGTTGCTACAGTTTGCATTTTTGTAATCTTGGGTTAAATAAATACATTTTGTCAGTAGTCGGTATTATTATTTAAAAAATGTAAATATTTCGTTGTATAAGGCCAAAATCATGAAACACCTGCCAAAACCTGCCAGAGCAACCTCTGCATTGCCAAAAACAAAGCCGTATAGAGAAGCGGGAACGTTTCAGGCCAATGAAATCTAGCAATATCGTACCATCGACACGAACAAGAAGATTAATCAAATGTACGAGTATACTAATGTTTTCATAAAAAAATAACTAAATTAATTTGATGTGGATAGTCAATACATTTAACATCGATTATTGTGTTACTAACGTCGATCAACTGGAGGCGCTCTTAAGCGCATGTATGGAAAGAGGCCAGTTTCCACTCCGCTGGAAGACGGAGAAGCTGGTCCTCATTCAAAAGCTAGGGCGCCCTGCGGACTCACCGTCCGCATACCGGCCCATCGTGCTGCTCGACGAGGTGGGCAAGCTCTTTGAAAGAGTAATTGCGGGGGGCGCCTCGTCGGGCACCTGGTGAGGACGGGGCCGGATCTTGCGGACAGCCAGTTCGTCTTCCGCAAGGGGCGCTCAACGGTGGATGCCACCATGCGCGTGAGGGCCCTCACGACGGGGGACGCGGTGTCCCGCGGTGGGGTCGTCGTGGCGGTGTCACTCGACATCGCCAACGCGTTTAACACCCTGCCCTGGGGCTGCATTGGGGAGGCACTCCGGTATCACCGGGTGCCGACCTACCTCCATCGAGTAGTCGGGGCGTATCTGACGGACAGAGCCGTCATCTACCCCGGTCGCGATGGGGAGTGGAACCGGCGAGAGATGTCGTGCGGTGTCCCACAGGGATCGGTTCTGGGGCCGCTCCTGTGGGACATCGGTTACGACTGGGTGCTGCGGGCCGACCTCCCTGATGGCGTCAGCGTGGTTTGCTACGCTGACGACACGCTAGTCCTGGCGCAGGGGAGGTCGCATCAGGCGGCGGCCGACGCGATGACACGCGGGGTTGCGATAGTCGTGGAGAGGATCCGGCAGTTGGGTCTCGAGGTGACATTGCACAAGTCCGAGGCCATGTCGTTTCATGGGCCCCAGAACACGCCACCATCGGGATCCCAACTAAAGGTAGGATCGGTTCACATCGGCGTCGAGACGACGATGAAATACCTGGGTCTCGTCCTCGACAGCCGGTGGAACTTCGTCGAGCATTTCCGACGTTTGGCTCCCAAACTGGAACAGGCCGGGGCCGCCTTCAAGCGGCTCCTGCCCAACCTGAGGGGGCCAAACGCCTCCTGCCGGAGGCTTTACACGGGGGTCGTGCGGTCCATGGCCCTATACGGGGCCCCGGTGTGGGCGCGTTCACTGCGGCGGCGAGCCGCCCATTATTTGAACGCGCCCCAGAAGGTGGTAGCCGTTAGGCTGATCCTGGGGTACCGCACAATCTCGGGTGAGGCGGCAAGCCTCCTTGCCGGACTGCCGCCATGGGATCTGGAGGCGATAGTCCTCGCGCACCTGTATGAGTGGCGCGCGGAGGCACTACGCCGGGGGGAAACTCCGCTTCCGCAGCAAATTGCGGCGGAGCGGACGGACCTCCGGCGCGATCTCATGGCGGCATGAAAAGAGCGACTGTCGCAACCCAGCGCAGGGCACGCCACGATAGCGGCGGTAAGACCCCTCTTTGAGGAGTGGCTAGAGAGGCGTCATGGCGCCCTCACCTACCACCTGACGCAGGTCCTCACCGGACACGGAAGTTTCGGGAGGTTCCTGCACATAATCAGGCGGGAGGAAACGCCCGGGTGTCACCATTGCCAGGATCGCCCAGAGGACACGGTGGAGAGCACACGGTGGAGGTCTGCCCCGCTTGGGCTGAGCACCGCCGTGTCCTCGTTGAGGCGATCGGCAGCACCGGTGACCTCTCGCGTCCGGGCCTGGTTCAAGCGATGGTCCGGGGGGAGAGGGAGGGGGGGGCAGTCGCCTCCTTCTGCGAAGCAGTCATGCTAGCGAAGGAGGCGGCGAGACGGCTGAGGGAGAAAGCCTCCCGTCCCAGCCACCGCGGGAGACGCTCCGGGCGTCGGGAGTCGCGCGACGACTCCCGGCCACCGTAGGCGCGGGCCTGCGGGCGAAGAGTAACGGGTAGCTCACCGTCCAATCAGGACCACGCCCGTGCCGGACGGCACGTACGTGTTCCACGCGCGCCTCAAAGAGATGTCAGCATTAAACGAAGGGGCCCGTAAGGGCCGAAGCCTGCCGGGTCAGCGGGATTGTCCGAAAGGGTTACCGCTGGCCCGGAACATAAAGGGCGAAGGAAGGAACACGGGTGGGTCTTAGACAGTAAGTCTGACACTCCCTTCCGCTCCACCCAGAGCGGGAGGAGTCATTTGATGATTTCCCATCCTGAAAAAAAAAATAAGGCGGCTGGTCATGAGGGTACACCTAATTAATAATCTTAAAGTAATGGAATATAATTATTTAAGTAAGATTTTTCCCCAAATTAGCGCGGGTGAAACCGCACAACAGAGCTAGTTTCATAATAATTACCTAAATGAATTAGATGAGAATCGTCTCTAAGACATTTACCATCGATTATTGTATCAGTTGTGTGAAAGCTACCGTTAAAGTCGACAACAATGAAGACATTTAGAATTAATATTAGGAAAACTTACCCTATAAAACTTAACTTAAATAATAAAGTGGACAAAAATGTGCAGTCGATGCTCTTGCCTTTGAATTTGATGCACAATATCATGTGCTGTCCTAAATATCGTATCAAAGATAATATTATAACTCCAAATAGCCGCATCTCAAACTTTGTTTCGATGATTGCAACACTAGTATTCATATTTTTATTCATTCTCAGCTCTTATTTGGTGGCCATGAACAACGAAAGTACTCCTTTCATGTATTTTTTTAATTGTTATCGCTGCATCATTGTTTGTTTGGGACTCACAATGAATTTCGTTGCTGGAATCATTCAAACCAAAAACAATGTCCAGTTTGTCCTAACTTTTCAAAAAGTGCTCAGATTCTTCAACAATGAAACCAGTTTTAACATCATTGTTTGGAATTGGATTTTCGTACTATTGGTTCTGGGTATTAATTTTGTAGTTATAATTTATGGTTATATACAACTCGGTTTACCATTCTATGCATTATATATTCGCTACGTTTTAGCTGCTTTTGATTTTAATCTTCTTTATGTCACAAGAGTCATCGTTTTTCTGAAAAACAAAGTCGTCCAGTGGAACCTTCAAGATTTCAATTCTCAAGAAATAGGTGGCTCGCACGGAGGAAATTATAACACTAAAGTGTTTCAAGCATTCGTTGAAATATTAGAGAGTTATGATATTTATAAAGAGAGTATCAAGCAAGTCGTAAGTACCTTACTGTGATTTAGAGAAATATTGTAAGATGAAAGATGGGTAAACGCTTAGTAGTAATAGTATTGAAACCGATTCTCATAAGTCCCGAAAGGGTACCGTTCAAGTTGAACCGCAAAATCAATGTAGCCTTGTGATTAGGTGAAGGACTATGTGGGAATTCGTGACCTAGTGGACAAGTAATACACAGAAGTAAGTTGTAAATAAGTAACGATTAATTTATTAAGATATCAAGTAACTAAAGCTAGCAGTTACACTTGTCACGAAAAGGTAAAATTAAATAACGTTACATGAAGGGTAAAACTACTAGAAACACTAGGTTACGGCGAGCTTCGGTGAGTAAAATATGATCGGGGTCAGAGGACCTCGCACGATCTTCGTTCAAAACAGACTGCCGGCTCCGACCGAAGCTCAGAACCAAAACCCTCCCACATCTGTAGTTCTCTAAACAAAGGACGCGGCAAAACGATTGCATTTTAAAAATATAATAAAACACGAGAAATACAAATGGGTACAATAAAAGATAACTGAAAATAATAGAACAATGAACCTTAACTAAAAATAAAGAATCATAAAAGACAATAGTATCTATAACTTAAATCGCTTTGCAGATGTGGGAACGTGGGAAAAACACAAAATGAAACTTTCTAAAATAATTACAAAATGATATAATAATATTGATTATATATAATATTGATTTTGATGTATGGCAATGCTGATTCTTAGGCCCAAAAATAAGTCAGCCCTCTGGTCACGTGAAGAGTCGACCAACCGCTTGGCAATGTCTCGAAATACTAAGTGGCCACTCGAGCCCCATGGCCCTAGAGTTTCAACCTCAAGCGGCTCAAACATACAAGATCCAAAAAGATTGGAGTATTTGCGCCGTTTGAGGTTTTCCGCAACTGCAGCAGCCGCCCCAGTACAGCTCACCGTGCTTGGAAGATGGAATTGCGCAAGGGTGTCGACACACGTTGCATTCCACACCAAAGGCCTACCAACCGTCCAAGGCATTATGGTCATTCCGTCTGGTCGCTTCCCATCGACGCGTGCCAAGCCGTTGGGTTCTAAAACAGCTGGCACCCCGGCGGTGACAAGAGCACGACGGATGATGTCATTGATGCTGGCATGCCGTGCTATCCGGCCTGCGCTTTTACTGCAGAATAAGCCATGGTGCCCGAGGCAGTCGTCACCGCCGCATCAGGCAGAGATGTGGAGCTACGCAAGGGGCGCCCGAACGCAGACAAGTAGCGAGCCGGAAGGTGGAATCACCCAGCAAAGTGCCTATATTGGGTGACGGTAGCGCCTGAAGCCAGAGGCCCGACTCCCACTCACCCACAGCCAATAGGCGGGCACGCTCAGCAGTATTGATGGACGTATTAATGAGATTATTCCGTACCAACCTGCAGAGCGGCTCATCCTACTGCCTCTGGGAAGATGGGTTCGCGGGCCAAACTGTATCCGGGCAAGCCATTTTCCAGGCGTTCACCGCGTCGGCCAAACACGGCACTTTAGAGTCAACCAGGGAGGGGGCTAAAATCTTCCCGGTCAACCTTTCGGTTCTGTGGACAGAGGACAGGAACGCCGGTAAACTAATACTGGTAATTTTCCGGAAATAAATACAAAAACAAAGGACACTTAGGCGTTAAAGTACTCGATGCCGTCTGGTCTCTTCCCATCGTCACGTACCAAGCCGTTTGGTTCTAACACGATGACGGTGACAAGGATTCGACGAATGATATCGTTGATGCTGGCGCTCCTGCAGCAGGACGGCAATGGTGCCGGAGACTGTCGACAGCTTCACTGCAGTGACACCGATGCGGAGCAACGCAAGTGCGCCCAAGCGGAGACACGTAGCGAGCCGAAACGAATTCATTCACGTAATGAAGGATTGAATGTGGAATGAAACCGTTTTTTGTTTTTACATGCGTTGTTTAATTAGCCTCGTTATTGGCTATGTACCTACCTATCTAAATGGCCTGGAAAAAAACCAATGAAGCTGAAACGGCAGTAGGCTGGCTATTTCTGTCGAAGGACCGATTGCCGTTGGAGCAGATGAGTCAGTAAAGAGAGACCACAAATCAGTGAACGTAGTGTGGGAGTGGCGACAATATGCGGAGGACAGGGAACCGTTGTTAATGTGTACTAACCTAAAAATAACTTAAATTTTGACTGTTTCAGATACTTTATTACTTTATAGACGATTTCTTCCACACTTTAATTAGTATTCAAATAATAATTATTGTCATGAAAAAATACATGTCGCACGATAACTTGGTGAGTAAATAGTTTTCACTCTTAAGATTAACGAAACACTACGGTGGGCCGCATGGTAAATATCCTCTATCACTTTCACACATTTTGTTTGAATTTACCGTAGCCTTAAACATTTGTTTTATTATTATAGGCTCAGCTAGCTGTGAAGTCGTTGCCGATGTTATTTTGGTTGATGACGAGTTTCATAAGTCGAGTAATGTTGTTTCATCAATGCGAGAAATTCTACTTAGCTATTGAAAGTGTTCCAGATACTTGTGCACTTATTTTGAAGTCAACTTACTCAGGTTATTTCTCTAGTTTTATATTATGACACTGTTAACGTATTTATGCATAGTTGCATTTAAAATACTATAAGCTTTCTAAAGCTAGTATAAGTTCCATGTTTTTGTCTAAAAGCCCGATTTCACGACGCAAATTTCTTGCTATTGGCATACAATAAAATTCAAGCAACATTTTTTTTTACAGATAATGAAAAAAAGGCATTCAAGAACGTTCTGCGCTTGTATCGAGCATCATTCAGCAAGATATGTGTGTGGGGAGGCCTGTTCTACGTAGACGCTGCGTTACTATTAAGTCTGATAGGTCTGCTTACTAACTACGTTGCTGTCTTGCTACAATTTGCATTTTTGTAATTCAGACTTCATTAAATTGATGTTGTGATCTTCATTGTTTTTATTTTTCCTGTTCTCGATAACATACCCAGTTTGATTTCTTGTTCTGAAAAGAGACGATTGTTATACCGGTAATTTTTATTCACGCCGTAACGGCAGAATGAATGAATGAATAACTTAGGGTTAGAACACAGGATACTTTTTGTCTTGGTAGTACGTTTCCGTGGGGTTCATTTCTGAGCTCAACACATGTTAGTGAACTTAGCAGGTCATTGTCAGCAGATCAAAAATAAATATGAGTTCTTTTCACATACAACTGAGTTCTACAGTTCCTGATACTTTTTAGAAATAGTTTATTTATTTATTTTACCATTTATGTACACACATATATAAACAGACACGATATAAAACAGAGCAGAAAAATAGGTACAAAGTTGATGCTTATTTCATAAGAAATCTCTTCCAGCATACCTGCGATAGGACAATAAATAGAGAGATGTAGACAGCGTGTGAAAAAATAAAGGAGACAAAAATAATACATACAATCTAATCTAAAAATAATTCACTTAAAACTAATAAAACTAACCAAATAATAAAACTAACCAAATATTGTAAGAATATACTTACATAAATACAAATAAACATACATACTTCTAAAATAAATATCCTTTTATAATGTTAATAGATATTAAAACATAATCAAAAAATAAATACATACACAACTATGATAAAGTGGAAAGATAGTGTTCTTTTACTCTTCTCTTAAAAACTGCAACAGTTTGGCAGTCCCTAATTTCAGGCGGTAGTTCTGGCGTTTTTATATTAAAGTAGTCAATTGGCAAAATGATCTGCCAACTTCCCGTAGCAGATCATTTTGCAGCAGATCAAAAACATATGCGAGTTCTTCTCGCATGCGGCTGAGTTTTACAGTTCCCGATACTTTTTAGAAATGTAATGAATAGGTAGTAACCTATTTATATTATTAAAATCTTCATAAGTTTGCGAACACGCGAACTTTTCTATTGCAGAGCGTATTCATAACGAAATCGTGTCGAACATGTTTCTTAATGAATATTAATTTGTTTTAAATAACTAATTTTTTCACTTCAATTTTAATTCCCTAGAGAGTGTCGAAATATACGTTTTTTGCGGCACAAATGGCCGTATCTTTTTTTACGTTAACTTAGGTGTTTGATTTTTTCACAGCTTCTAGAGACTGTAGACCTGAGTATATGGTTTTAATTTCATCTCGATTCCTCTACGCGTTCCCAAGATAAGGGTCTTGACAGACAGGCGGACGGACAACAAAGTGATCCTATAAGGGTTCAGTTTTTTTCTTTTGAGGTATGGAACCCTAAAAAAGACAAAATATACACATACAACGTAGTCAAAAGCCTCGTACTCAAGCATATAAAATGTTGTCAATTTTCTCCATTGCTTATTAGTAGAACATTCATCAATTTCATAATAATTACTTAAATGAATTGGTGGAGAATCGTCTATACATTTACCATCGATTATTGTATCACTTGTGTGTCGGAAAGCTATCGTTAAAGTCAAGAAAAATGAAGACATTTAGAATCAATATTAGGAAAACTTACCCTGTAAAACTTAACTTAAACAATAAAGTGGACAAAGATGTGCAGTCGATGCTCTTGCCTTTGAATTTGATGCACAATATCA
This sequence comes from Luperina testacea, assembly GCA_927399505.1. Classification (NCBI taxonomy): domain Eukaryota; kingdom Metazoa; phylum Arthropoda; class Insecta; order Lepidoptera; family Noctuidae; genus Luperina; species Luperina testacea. Next base: position 2,816,685 of record OV656777.1, on the reverse strand, counting down.
TGTGCTGTCCTAAATATCGTATCAAAGATAATATTATAACTCCAAATAGCCTCGTCTCAAACTTTTTTTCGATGATTGCAACACTAGTATTCATATTTTTATTCATTCTCAGCTCTTATTTGGTGGCCATGAACAAGGAAAGTACTCCTTTCATGTATTTTTCTAATTGTTATCGCTGCATCATTGTTTGTTTGGGACTCACAATGAATTTCATTGTTGGAATCATTCAAACCAAAAACAATGTCCAGTTTGTCCTAACTTTTCAAAGAGTACACAGATTCTTCAACAATGAAACCAGTTCTAACATCATTCTTTGCAATTGGATTTTCGTACTATTGGTTCTGGGTATTCATTTTGTAGTTATAACTTATGTTTACATACAATTCAGTTTAACATTATATGCATTATATATTCGCTACGTTATAATTGCTTTTGATTTTAATCTTCTTTATATCATGCGAGTCATTGGTTTTCTGGGAAACAAAGTCGTCCAGTGGAACCTTCAAGATTTCAATTCTCAAGAAATAGGTGACTCGCACGGAGAAAATTATTGCACTAAAGTGTTTCAAGCATTCGTCGAAATATTAGAGGGTTATGATATTTATAAAGAGAATATCAAGCAAGTCGTAAGTACCTTACTATGATTTAGAGAAATATTGAAGATGAAAGATGGGTAAACGCTAGTTATAGTATTGAAACCGATTTTCATAAGTCCCGAAAGGGCGCCGTTCAAGTTGAACCGCAAAATCAATGTAGCCTAGTGATTAGGTGAAAGATGTTTGTATTATTGCATGTATAGATAACTATTTACTCTAGATACTAAATAAAATGACTAACTAACTAACGATAAAAATAAATACAAAAACAAAGGACACTTAGGCGTCAAAGTACACGTCCGCATCACTGTCATCCTGAAACGTGCCCAGAAGACTGGCAGCATAGCCACGTTGAATGGCAATGCTCATTATTTGACCAGAAAATGACCCAGCCCTCTAGTCACGTGAAGTGTCGACTAGCCGGCGATAAACTTCCGAAAAAGAAGACACGCACTTGGGTTCTACAACCCGAGCGTTTCGACCATAAACGGCTCAAAGCTGTAGTTACCCATAAGGTTACAGTATTTGCACTACTTGAGGGTCTCAGCAGCAGCAGTAGAGGCGCCAGCAAAGCCCGCCGTGCGAGAAACATGAGATAGCGTAAGGGTATCGACACACGTTGCGACCCACACCAGAGGCCTACCTACCTTCCAAGGCAACAATGTCATGCCGTCTGGTCTCTTCCCATCGTCACGTACCAAAATGTTAGGTTCTAACACCGCTGGCATGCGGCGGTGACAAGGGCTCGACGAATAATATCGTTAATGCTGCCACTCCTGCAGCAGGATGGCAATGGTGCCGGAGCCTGTCGACAGCTTCACTGCAGTGTCACCGATGCGGAGCAACACAAGTGCGCCCAAACGGAGACACGTAGCGAGCCGAAACGAATTCCTTCACATAATGAAGGATTGAATGTGGAACGAAACCGTTTTTTGTGTTTACATGCGTTGTTTAATTAGCCTCGTTATTGGCTATATACCTACCTACCTAAATGGCCTGAAAAAAAACCAATAAAGCTGAAACGGCAGTAGGCTGGCTATTTCTGTCGAAGAACCGATTGCCGTTGAAGCAGATGTGGCAGTAAAGAGAGACAACAAATCAGTGAATGTAGTGTGGTCAATGTGTAATAACCTAAAAGTAACTTGAGTTTTGACTGTTTCAGATACTTTATTACTTTATAGGAGATTTCATCCGCACTCTAGTTAGTATTCAAATAATAATCGATATCATGAAAAAATACATGTCGCACGATAACTTGGTGAGTAAATAGTTTTCACTCTTAAGGTTCACGAAACACTTCGGTGGGCCGCATTGCAAATATCCTCTATCACTTTCACACATTTTGTATGAATTTATCGTAGCGTTAAACATTTATATTATTCTTATAGGCTCAGCTAGCTGTGAAGTCGTTGCCGATGTTACTTTGGCTGATGTCAAGTTCTATAAGTCGAGTAATGTTGTTTCATCAATGCGAGAAATTCTACTTAGCTATTGAAAGTGTTCCAGATACTTGCGCACTTATTTTGAAGTCAACTTGCTCAGGTTATTTCACTATGCTTTATTACATTTTATATTTTGACACTATTAACATATTTATGCATTGTTGCATTTAAAACACTATAAGCTTTCTAAAGCTAGTGTGAGTTCCAAGTTTTTGTCTATAAAGCCCCATTACACGACGCAGATTTCTTGCTATTGGCATACAATACAATTCAAGCAACATTTTTTTTTACAGATAATGAAAAAAAGCCATTCAAGAACGTTCTGCGCTTGTATCGAGCATCATTCAGCAAGATATGTGTGTGGGGAGGCCTGTTCTACGTAGACGCTGCGTTACTATTAAGTCTGATAGGTCTGCTTACTAACTACGTTGCTGTCTTGCTACAATTTGCATTTTTGTAATTCAGACTTCATTAAATTGATGTTGTGATCTTCATTGTTTTTATTTTTCCTTTTCTCGATAACATACCCAGTTTGATTTCTTGTTCTGAAAAGAGACGATTGTTATACCGGTAATTTTTATTCACGCCGTAACGGCAGAATGAATGAATGAATAACTTAGGGTTAGAACACAGGATACTTTTTATCTTGGTAGTACGTTTCCGTGGGGTTCATTTCTGAGCTCAACACATGTTAGTGAACTTAGCAGGTCATTGTCAGCAGATCAAAAATAAATATGAGTTCTTTTCACATACAACTGAGTTCTACAGTTCCTGATACTTTTTAGAAATAGTTCTGGCGTTTTTACATTAAAGTAGTCAATTGGCAAAATGATCTGCCAACTTCCCGTAGCAGATCATTTTGCAGCAGATCAAAAACATATGCGAGTTCTTCTCGCATGCGGCTGAGTTTTACAGTTCCCGATACTTTTTAGAAATGTTATGAATAGGTAGTAACCTATTTATATTATTAAAATCTTCATAAGTTTGCGAACACGCGAACTTTTCTATTGCAGAGCGTATTCATAACGAAATCGTGTCGAACATGTTTCTTAATGAATATTCATTTGTTTTAAATAACTAATTTTTTCACTTCCCGCCTCGCAGTCACGCGATTTTTTATTACAGAGCGATCAAGTTATTAGAAAGAAAGAAAGAAAAATGTTTATTCTGCACAAACAAAACGCACATTACAAATAAAAAGCCGGTCAAGTGCGAGTTGGACTTGAGGGTTCCGTACTTTGTAGGTATGTAAATAGCTTATCACGGGATTTTTTGAAGTGAAAACTTCTTTAGCGGCGTTGTACACTTTTTTTGTAATGGGTAAAACATGTTAAACTCGCGTCAGGACACGTGACCTGATCGAAAATTCGTAAGACTGATGGCCGTAGCAGGTACCGTGCGTGTTTTGTTTATAAGACGATTCACAAAATACACACGTAATTGTTCAAGTTTTCACTTCTGTCGGCACTCCCGGAGTGCTACATAGATTTTTTTTTAATGTACCTACAAATTTACGGTTTTCGGATTTTCCCGTTTACTTCTGCTACATGATCTTGCTTCTTGTTAAAATTCATGATTCTAGGTCAACGGGAAGTACCCTATAAATTTTAATTCCCTTGAGAGTGTCGAAATATACGTTTTTTGCGGCACAAATGGCCGTATCTTTTTTTACGTTAACTTAGGTGTTTGATTTTTTCACAGCTTCTAGAGACTGTAGACCTGAGTATATGGTTTTAATTTCATCTCGATTCCTCTACGCGTTCCCAAGATAAGGCTCTTGACAGACAGGCGGACGGACAACAAAGTGATCCTATAAGGGTTCAGTTTTTTTCTTTTGAGGTATGGAACCCTAAAAAAGACAAAATATACACATACAACGTAGTCAAAAGCCTCGTACTCAAGCATATAAAATGTTGTCAATTTTCTCCATTGTTATTAGTAGAACATTCATCAATTTCATAATAATTACTTAAATGAATTGGTGGAGAATCGTCTATACATTTACCATCGATTATTGTATCACTTGTGTGTCGGAAAGCTACCGTTAAAGTCGAGAAAAATGAAGACATTTAGAATCAATATTAGGAAAACTTACCCTGTAAAACTTAACTTAAACAATAAAGTGGACAAAGATGTGCAGTCGATGCTCTTGCCTTTGAATTTGATGCACAATATCATGTGCTGTCCTAAATATCGTATCAAAGATAATATTATAACTCCAAATAGCCTCATCTCAAACTTTGTTTCGATGATTGCAACACTAGTATTCATATTTTTACTCATTCTCAGCTCTTATTTGGTGGCCATGAACAATGAAACTACTCCTTTCATGTATTTTTCTAATTGTTATCGCTGCATAATTTTTTGTTTGGGACTCACAATGAATTTCGTTGTTGGAATCACTCAAACCAAAAACAATGTCCACTTTGTCCTAACTTTTCAAAAAGTGCACAGATTCTTCAACAATGAAACCAGTTTTAACATCATTATTTGGAATTGGATTTTCGTACTATTGGTTCTGGGTATCCATTTTGTAGTTATAACTTATGTTTACATACAATTCGGTTTTTCATTCTATGAATTATATATTCGCTACGTTATAATTTCTTTTGAGTTTACTCTTCTTTATGTCATACGAGTCATTGGTTTTCTGGAAAACAAAGTCGTCCAGTGGAACCTTCAAGATTTCAATTCTCAAGAAATAGGTGGCTCGCACGGAGAAAATTATAGCACTAAAGTGTTTCAAGCATTCGTTGAAATATTAGAGAGTTATGATATTTATAAAGAGAGTATCAAGCAAGTCGTAAGTACCTTACTATAATGTAGAGAAATATTGTAAGATGAAAGATGGGTAAACGCTTAGTAGTTATAGTATTGAAACCGATTCTCATAAGTACCGAAAAGGCGCCGTTCAAGTTGAACCGCAAAATTAATGTAACCTAGTGATTAGGTGAAGGATGTCTCTATTATTGCATGTATAGATAACTAACTATTTACACTAGATACTAAATTAAATGACTAACTTACTTACTATAAAAATAAAAACAAAAACAAAGGACACTTAGGCGTCAAAGTACTCGTCCGCATCACTGTCATCCGGAAACGTGCCCAGAAGACTGGCAGCATAGCCACATTGAATGGCAATGCTAATTATTTGGCCAGACAATGATCCAGCCCTCTAGTCACGTGAAGTGTCGACTAGCCGCCGAAAAATTTCCGAAAAAAGGAGACACGCACTTGGGCTCTACAACCCGAGCGTTTCGACTCCAAACGGCTCAAAGCTGTAGTTACTCATAAGGTTACAGTATTTGCGCTGTTTGAGGGTCTCAGCAGCCGCAGTAGAGGTGCCAGCAAAGCCCACCGTGCGAGTAACATGAGATGGCGTAAGGGTATCGACACACGTTGCGACCCACACCAGAGGACTACCCACCTTCCAAGCCTGCCGTCGTTGCCGTCGATGCCGTCTGGTCTCTTCCCATCGTCACGTAACAAGCCGTTTGGTTCTAACACAATGGCGGTGACAAGGGCTCGACGAATAATATCGTTGATGCCGGCGCTCCTGCAGCAGGACAGGCCATGGTGCCGGAGACTGTCGACAGCTTCACTGCAGTGACACCGATGCAGAGCAATACAAGTACGCCCAAGCGGAGACACGTAGCGAGCCGAAACGAATTCCTTCACGCAGTGAAGGATTGGATGTGGAATGAAACCGTTTTTTGTTTTTATATGCGTTGTATTATTAGCCTGGTTGTTCTATCGGAAAAAAACCAATGAAGCTGAAACAGCAGAGTCGTTGGCATGTCTGTCGTAGGACCGATTGCAGTTGGAGCAGATGAATCAGTAAAGAAAGACCACAAATTAGTAAATTTAGTATGGAAGTGACGACAATGTGCAGAGGACAGGGAACCGTTGTTAATGTGTACTAGCCTGAAAATAACTTAAATTTTGACTGTTTCAGATGCTTTATTACTTTATAGAAGATTTCATTCGCAATCTAGTTTGTATTCAAATAATAATTGATATCATGCAAAAATATATGTCGCACGATAACTTGGTGAGTAATTAGTTTTCACTCTTAAGGTTGGCGAAACATTTCGGTGGGCTGCATTGCAAATATCCTCCTATATCACTTTCACACATTTTGTATGAATTTACTGTAGCGTTAAACATTTATTTTATTATAGGCTCAGCTAGCTGTGAAGTCGTTGACGACGTTACTTTGGCTGATGACGAGTTTCATATTTCGAGTAATGTTGTTTCATCAATGCGAGAAATTCTACTTAGCTATTGAAAGTGTTCTAGATACTTGCACACTTATTTTGAAGTCAACTTGCTCAGGTTATTTCTCTATGCTTTATTACATTTTATATTTTGACACTGTTAACGTATTTATGCATAGTTGTATATAAAACACTATAAACTTTCTAAAGCTAGTGTAAGTTCCAAGTTTTTATCTATACATCCCCATTTCACGACGCGAGTTTCTTGCTATTGGCATACAATACAATTCAAGCAAAATTTTTTTTACAGATAATGAAAAAAAGGCATTCAAGAACGTTCTGCGCTTGCATCGAGCATCATTCAGCAAGATATATGTGTGGGGAGGCCTTTTCTACGTAGACGCTGCGTTACAATTGAGTCTCATAGGTCTCATTACTAACTACGCTGCTGTCTTGCTACAATTTGCATTTTTGTAATTCAGACTTCATTAAATTGATGTTGTGATCTTCATTGTTTTTATTTTTCCTGTTCTCGATAACATACCCAGTTTGATTTCTTGTTCTGAAAAGAGACGATTGTTATACCGGTAATTTTTATTCACGCCGTAACGGCAGAATGAATGAATGAATAACTTAGGGTTAGAACACAGGATGTCTATTACGACATAAAGGGTTGAATTATTGGGAATTTGGTTTCTTCAATAATTACTTTAATGAACTTTTGGAAATTTAGTTTATTGTAAATTATAAAGGACACAAAAAATACATGGACCGCTCACGCGGTGACAAGTTGCGAAGTGACACCTAGGTACATAAAAGTTTTTTCACTGACACCGCCACAGAAATCGCGCCTTGCCATTTCGTTAAGGCAATGTGTTTTATCGCACACGTTGCTAGTAAACAGGCAGCAGGTGAGCCTGAACACAGGATACTTTTTGTCTTGGTAGTACGTTTCCGTGGGGTTCATTTCTGAGCTCAACACATGTTAGTGAACTTAGCAGGTCATTGTCAGCAGATCAAAAATAAATATGAGTTCTTTTCACATACTACTGAGTTCTACAGTTCCTGATACTTTTTAGAAATAGTTCTGGCGTTTTTACATTAAAGTAGTCAATTGACAAAATGATCTGCCAACTTCCCGTAGCAGATCATTTTGCAGCAGATCAAAAACATATGCGAGTTCTTCTCGCATGCGGCTGAGTTTTACAGTTCCCGATACTTTTTAGAAATGTTATGAATAGGTAGTAACCTATTTATATTATTAAAATCTTCATAAGTTTGCGAACACGCGAACTTTTCTATTGCAGAGCGTGTTCATAACGAAATCGTGTCGAACATGTTTCTTAATGAATATTCATTTGTTTTAAATTACTAATTTTTTCACTTCCCGCCTCGCAGTCACGCGATTTCTTATTACAGAGCGATCAAGTTATTAGAAAGAAAGAAAGAAAAATGTTTATTCTGCACAAACAAAACGCACATTACAAATAAAAAACCGGTCAAGTGCGAGTCGGACTTGAGGGTTCCGTACTTTGTAGGTATGTAAATAGCTTATCACGGGATTTTTTTTAATGTACCTACAAATTTACGGTTTTCGGATTTTCCCGTTTACTTCTGCTACATGATCTTGCTTCTTGCTAAAATTCATGATTCTAGGTCAACGGGAAGTACCCTATAAATTTTAATTCCCTAGAGAGTGTCGAAATATACGTTTTTTGCGGCACAAATGGCCGTATCTTTTTTTACGTTAACTTAGATGTTTGATTTTTTCACAGCTTCTAGAGACTGTAGACCTGAGTATATGGTTTTAATTTCATCTCGATTCCTCTACGCTTTCCCAAGATAAGGGTCTTGACAGACAGGCGGACGGACAACAAAGTGATCCTATAAGGGATCAGTTTTTTTTCTTTTGAGGTATGGAACCCTAAAAAAGACAAAATATACACATACAACGGAGTCAAAAGCCTCGTACTCAAGCATATAAAATGTTGTCAATTTTCTCCATTGCTTATTAGTAGAACATTCATCAATTTCATAATAATTACTTAAATGAATTGGTGGAGAATCGTCTATACATTTACCATCGATTATTGTATCACTTGTGTGTCGGAAAGCTACCGTTAAAGTCGAGAAAAATTAAGACATTTAAAATCAATATTAGGAAGACTTACCCTGTAAAACTTAACTTAAACAATAAAGTGGACAAAGATGTGCAGTCGATGCTCTTGCCTTTGAATTTGATGCACAATATCATGTGCTGTCCTAAATATCGTATCAAAGATAATATTATAACTCCAAATAGTCTCATCTCAAACTTTTTTTCGATGATTGCAACACTAGTATTCATATTTTTATTCATTCTCAGCTCTTATTTGGTGGTCATGGACAATGAAAGAACTCCTTTCATGTATTTTACTAATTGTTGTCGCTGCATCATTGTTTGTTTGGGATTCACAATGAATTTCGTTGTTGGAATCATTCAAACCAAAAACAATGTCCAGTTTGTTCTAACTTTTCAAAAAGTGCTCAGATTCTTCAACAATGAAGCCAGTTTTAACATCATTATTTGGAATTGGATTTTCGCACTATTGGTTCTGGGTATTCATTTTGTTGTTGCAACTTGTATTTACATTCAACTCGGCTTACCATTCTATGCAATATATGGTCGCTACCTTATGATTGTTTTCGATTTTAATATTCTTTATATCATACGAGTCATTGGTTTTCTGGAAAACAAAGTCGTCCAGTGGAACCTTCAAGATTTCAATTCTCAAGAAATAGGTGGCTCGCACGGAGAAAATTATAGCTCTAAAGTGTTTCAAGCATTCGTTGAAATATTAGAGAGTTATGATATTTATAAAGAGAGTATCAAGCAAGTCGTAAGTACCTTACTATAATGTAGAGAAATATTGTAAGATGAAAGATGGGTAAACGCTTATATAGTATTGAAACCGATTCTCATAAGTACCGAAAAGGCGCCGTTCAAGTTGAACCGCAAAATTAATGTAACCTAGTGATTAGGTGAAGGATGTCGTCTCTATTATTGCATGTATAGATAACTAACTATTTACACTAGATACTAAATTAAATGACTAACTAACTTACAATACAAATAAATGCAAAAACAAAGGATACTTAGGCGTCAAAGTACTCGTCCGCATCACTGTCATCCGGAAACGTGCCCAGAAGACTGGCAGCATAGCCACATTGAATGGCAATGCTAATTATTTGGCCAGACAACGATCCAGCCCTCTAGTCACGTGAAGTGTCGACCAGTCGGCGATAAATTTCCTAGAAAAGGAAACACGCACTTGGGCTCCCAAACGGCTGAAAGCTGTTGTACCCATAAGGTATTTGTTAGGTATTTGCGCTGCTTGAGGGTCTCAGCAGACACTGTAGAGGCGCCAGCAAAGCCCGCCTTACGAGGAACATAAGATGGCGTAAGGGTATCGACACACGTTACGACCTACACCAGACGACTACCCTCCTTCCAAGGCAACAGTGTCATGCCGTCTGGTCTCTTCCCATCGTCACGTACCAAGCCGTTTGTTTCTAACACGATGGCGGTGACAAGGGCTCGACGAATAATATCGTTGATGCTGGCGCTCTTGCAGCAGGACAGGCCATGGTGCCGCAGACTGTCAACAGCTTCACTGCAGTGACACCGATGCGGAGCAACACAAGTACTCCCAAGCGGAGACACGTAGCGAGTCGAAACGAATTCCTTCAAGCAGTGAAGGATTGGATGAGGAATTAAACCGTTTTTGGTTTTTGTATGCGTTATATTATTAGCCTATCTACATATATGGCCCGGAAAAAAGCAATGAAGCTGAAACGGTAGTGTGCTGGCTATGTCTGTCGGAGGACCGATTGCAGTTGGAGCAGATGAGTCAGTAAAGAAAGACCACAAATTAATAGACTTAGTGTAAACGTGACAACAACATGCGGAGGACAGAGAACCGTTGTTAATGTGTACTAACCTAAAAATTACTTAAATTTTGACTGTTTCAGATACTTTATTACTTTATAGAAGATTTCATCCGCAATCTAGTTTGTATTCAAATAATAATTGATATCATGAAAAAATGCATGTCGCACGATAACTTGGTGAGTAAATAGTTTTCACTCTTAAGATTAACGAAACACTACGGTGGGCCGCATGGTAAATATCCTCTATCACTTTCACACATTTTGTTTGAATTTACCGTAGCTTTAAACATTTATATTATTATTATAGGCTCAGCTAGCTGTGAAGTCGTTGCCGATGTTACTTTGGCTGACGACAAGTTTCATAAGTCGAGCAATGATGTTTCATCAATGCGAGAAATTCTACTTAGCTATTGAAAGTGTTCCAGATACTTGCGCACTTATTTTGAAGTCAACTTGCTCAGGTTATTTCTCTATGCTTTATTACATTTTATATTTTGACACTATTAACGTATTTATGCATAGTTGTATATAAAACACTATAAACTTTCTAAAGCTAGTGTAAGTTCCAAGTTTTTATCTATACATCACTATTTCACGACGCGAGTTTCTTGCTATTAGCATCCAATACAATTCAAGCAATATTTTTTTTACAGATAATGAAAAAAAGGCATTCAAGAACGTTCTGCGCTTGCATCGAGCATCATTCAGCAAGATATATGTGTGGGGAAACCTGTTCTACGTAGACGCTGCGTTACAATTAAGTCTGATAGGTCTCATTACTAACTACGCTGCTGTCTTGCTACAATTTGCATTTTTGTAATTCAGACTTCATTAAATTGATGTTGTGAACTTCATTGTTTTTATTTTTTCTTTCTCGATAACATACCAAGTTTGATTTCATGTTCTGAAAAGAGACAATTGTTACACAGGGTAATTTTTATTCACGCCTTAACAGCTGAATGGATTTGCATTCAGCCATGGCCTGATGATATGATAGAGCATGACTTAGGGTCAGAACACACGATCTTTTTATCTTGGTAGTAGTTCTGAGCTCAAGGCGGGCAAAGGTGCAGGCATAGGCTAGTCAACTATATAAATAAATAGTATAGAAAAAATAAAGTCGATTTTGCATGTTTGTCTGTGTGACAGAGTTGTTCTTCTAAACCAGGCAACGATTTTTGATGTGGTTGTCATCAGGGCCGGATTAACCATCTCGGGGCCCGTAGGCACAGCTCGTTTTGGGCCCCCCTTTTTCATACCATAACAACGCAATTTGGCTTTTACCTTATAATGTGAAAAAAGTTTCACTTTTACCGTGATTTCATAAAACCACACAATCCCCTTTTTGTTTTTTAATCGGGAGTGCTGGGCCCCTGTACATAGTGGGCCCCTAGGCACTGGCCTAAAGTGCCTGATGGATAATACGGCACTGGTTGTCATCACTTACATAATTTATTCCGCAAGGTTTACATGTATTTTACATAAATATTAAATTTACATAAATAGTAAAAAATATCAAGTCGAAAAAACCGTACTAAATAATGGACCATTATCTAATATTTTTTACCGCTAGTTTACCGTAACATTTAAGACGCTTTCATAAACCGAAGTCAATGAATTATTTATTCGACGTACATCAAGGACATGCGTAGCTGTCATTTGCTACGTCGTAGCATTCTGGTAATACCTACGCTGCGGAAATAACGTGTCATCGTATAAATTTTGACTTCATACGTAATTTCTTATGTAATAAATACATTAGTATGAATAGGTACTAATTGAAATCTTCATAAGTTTGCGAACACGCGAACTTTTCTATTGCAGAGCGTACCTATTCATAACGAAATCGTGTCGAACATGTTTCTTAATGAATATTCATTTGTTTTAAATAACTAATTTTTCACTTCCCGCCTCGCAGTCACGCGATTTTTTATTACAGAGCGATCAAGTTATTAGAAGAAAGAAAGAAAGAAAAATGTTTATTCTGCACAAACAAAACGCACATTACAAATAAAAAACCGGTCAATTGCGAGTCGGACTTGAGGGTTCCGTACTTTGTAGGTATGTAAATAGCTTTTTTTTTTCTGGATGGGAAATCATCTAATGACCCCTCCCGCTCTGGGTGGAGCGGAAGGAAGTATCAGACTCTTACTGACTAAAACCCACCCGTGTTCCTTCCTTAGCCCTTTATGTTCCGGACCAGCGGTAACCCTTTCGGACAATCCCGCTGACCCGGCAGGCTTCGGCCCTGACGGGCCCCTTCCCTTGATGATGCTGACATCTCTTTGAGGCGCACGTGGAACACGTACGAGGCCGTCCGGCACGGGCCTGGTCCTGATCGGACGGTGAGTTACCCATTACTCTCCGCCCGCAGGCCCGCGCCTACGGTGGCCAGGAATCGTCGTGCGGCTCCCGACGCCCGGAGCGTCTCCCGCGGCGGCTGGGACGGGAGGCTTATGTAAATAGCTTATCACGGGACAAAATGTCAATTGCAGAGTGGAAAAATAACTACTTTTGTAACAAACAAACAACAATAATAGAAACAATTAAGCCGTGCCTCGCATCTGCGCAAAAATATTACAAGCTCACTTTATCTAAGTTTTCACGGTGAGAAATTTACAGAATACGTCGGCAGGTCGTTGATCAGCAAAATGCTCTGACTTCGGACAAACCTATCGTCAATAGCGCTGATTATTAATTTTTCTTCTGTATTTGTAACACTGAAAGTTATTACATATTGATCATGATCCAAATGAAAACATATTAGTACATATTAGTAGTTGGTCACTAACCCTATACGGGTTATATGGTTGTTTTATGGTTAAGAAGATAAACACCCACTTAAAATGTCACATGTAAAGTTAATTTTTGTAGTTGGATAGAAGGAGCTAAAGGGCTAAGGAAGGAACACGGGTGGGTTTTAGTCAGTAAGAGTCTGACACTTCCTTCCGCTCCACCCAGAGCGGGAGGGGTCATTAGATGACTTCCCATCCAGAAAAAAAAAAAGGTATTTACATACCTACAAAGTACGGAACCCTCAAGTCCGACTCGCAATTGACCGGTTTTTTATTTGTAATGTGCGTTTTGTTTGTGCAGAATAAACATTTTTCTTTCTTTCTTTCTTCTAATAACTTGATCGCTCTGTAATAAAAAATCGCGTGACTGCGAGGCGGGAAGTGAAAAATTAGTTATTTAAAACAAATGAATATTCATTAAGAAACATGTTCGACACGATTTCGTTATGAATAGGTACGCTCTGCAATAGAAAAGTTCGCGTGTTCGCAAACTTATGAAGATTTCAATTAGTACCTATTCATACTAATGTATTTATTACATAAGAAATTACGTATGAAGTCATAATTTATACGATGACGCGTTATTTCCGCAGCGTAGCTATTACCAGAATGCTACGACGTAGCAAATGACAGCTACGCCGTAGCCAACGACTGGACATGTCCTTGATGTACGTCGAATAAATAATTCATTGACTTCGGTTTATGAAAGCGTCTTAAATGTTACGGTAAACTAACGGTAAAAAATATTAGATAATGGTCCATTATTTAGTACGGTTTTTTCGACTTGATATTTTTTACTATTTATGTAAATTTAATATTTATGTAAAATACATGTAAACCTTGCGGAATAAATTATGTAAGTGATGACAACCAGTGCCGTATTATCCGCAACTAGCTTCATATTTTCTGACTGACCGACTTTTTGACAAGTCAAAAGTGCCTGTAAATGGTTTAATTGAAATAAATGTTTTGAGTTTGAGTTTTGAGTTTGGAGAAATCACAGTAGTAGCAAGATAGATATGACGGAAAGTTATGTGTCACGTTATTATCAGCCTTATTTTAACTAATGTGGGCGTACTGTGGGCGGTGTTAGTTATTGCGCAATAGAAAAACCGTTTTGCAGTTCAAATCAGATTATAATTTCACAAACAATTTAATCACACCAGCGAATCACACACTGTAGGTACAAGACACAATCAGATCCGGAACGCGGGACAGTTTCTGAGCACATGTTGTTCATACGATGTCCAATGTCCAAGAGCGCTCCACATCGTTCTGTCGCGCTGTCACCGACTCCCACGAACTCAGGCTAGACTCTGTCAAGCGCCGCCAGATGGCGCTAGCGCTCCGAACATTCAAACGAATGACCGGATGCGACAGCTATAAAAATATAGATTTTGAAAAACAATAGTAGAAGGTACGCTGTTAAGAGTTTGCATACAAGCAACGGGGGCTTCGCGGCGGTGTATCAATTACGACTGAATGTAGGTGTGGTGTCTCCGCGAGCACATTGACTGCGGCTGGGCGGCGTGCGCGCGCGGCGGTGCATAGCTATGCGTATCTACAGACGCCAGCACATCAAGCTACTACAATCTGTCAAATTTCTATAATCGATTTTCGACTACATCGCTAAAGCTTAAGATTCAAAATTGATTGGTAAAATTTTACAGTTTCAGGTAGCTCGATGTGCAGGCGTCTGAACGTAGTCTTTTGAAATTCAAAGTAAGCTTCTAATAAATCCAATTGTTCTTGATACGCCATCATTACACAATTACGAAATGGAAGCAAAACAAAACAAAATCGATAAAAATGTCCAAAATGTTCGTAAGAATTTCAAAATTGCAGTTCCGCACCGCAAAGTTAAACGTTGCATTTTTTAACTTTTCGTCAGAACGCCTCGTCTAAGAAGGAAATGTGTATAGAATCATTATTACTAATTAAACGATTATCTTATCTAAGTCTTCGGCAAGGTACTTAGAGATAAATTAGCAAGCTTGTACTTCCTATAATGTCTTTAGATGTTATAGTTATAAGAAAATTATAACGTGTCCTTTAGTTGTTGAAAATGAACAGTTCTAGTCTAGATAATGCTGAATAAAGCCCTTGTGTACCTACTAAATATTAGGTTTCATGGATATCTTGTGCGACAGACGAGTGTAAGACCTAATGTTTATTGGAGAAATTTTATCTTTAACATTTATTATTTATCAACTAATGAAATAAAATAGCGAGTGTTTATTTTTTTAATTATTTGCTTGTTCGATTCCCGGTTTATTTAAGCTTTTCCGGAAATCAGTAAAAACAATTTTGTTTCTATTTAAAAATAAAGGAATGTTTCCTTTAAGCAAAATAATATACATATCTTAAGGATTTAAAGTAGTTTCCCTCCAGGGCCCATTGATTTTTTCCACCCTGTATAAAGATAAATTAATTAATAAATACAATAAGTTGCCTACACCTTTAACTGAATCTGCGTTGGAAGGCAATCTGCACGTCAACGTACAGATTGCGTGACTTATTTTTTTTTTGTTGAGCCAAATTCTTCATCATTGTCGCCACATCAACATCAATTTCTACGATTCGCGCATCCAGCGGATTCCTGCAGCCTTCACTAGGTGGAAGGAACCTTGTGGAACGCGAACGCTGAGCCTTCGGTGGCACAGTTTCAAGCTATTGAACGCTAACCATATCGTACCATCGACACGAGTGGGAAGTAGATTAATTATTACGAGAACATTCTTTAATCTACTATACTTATATGTTATTATAAAGCTGAAGAGTTTGTTTGTTTGGTTGAACGCGCTAATATTAGGAGCTACTAATTCGAATTGAAAAAACCTTTTTGTGTTGGATAGTCCATATATTGAGGAAGGCTATATATATATAACATCACGCTACGACCAATAGGAGCGAAAAGTCAATGAAAAATGTTGCAAAAACGTTAAAGTTACGCAAAAATCATGTATAACGGAATTGATCCCCTTGAAAGTTCAAAAAAAAGTCCGCGACAACATATATTATGTCTATCCTTTAAGATTGACTCACTACAACCTTTTATATAGTAATCAAATGTGTTCTAAAATAATGCATTGTTGCGAAGGTGATTTTATAAACATCATATTAATCCTTATCCAAATAAATACGTTGCTCATCACAAGCATTCAATTTTGAACTAAATTGGCCTATGAGACCACTTCATTTCAAGGAATATCTAAGGAGATATCATAACTTTAAAATAACTCCACAAGGCGGCCGGTCATAAGGGTACTCCTAATTAATAATCTTAAAATAATCGAATATATTTTAGTAAGTTTTTCCTCAAATTAATGTGGGTGAAACCGCACAGCATAGCTAGTTTCATAATAATTACCTAAATGAATTCTATGAGAATCGTCTAGATATTTACCATCGATTATTGTGTCACTTGTGTAAAAGCTACCGTTAAAGTCGAGAAAAATGAAGACATTTAGAATTAATATTAGGAAAACTTACCCTATAAAACTTAACTTAAACAATAAAGTGGACAAAGATGTGCAGTCGATGCTCTTGCCTTTGAATTTGATGCAAAATATCATGTGCTGCCCTAAATATCGTATCAAAGATAATATTATAACTCCAAATAGTCTCATCTCAAAGTTTGTTTCGATGATTGCAACACTAGTATTCATATTTTTATTCATTCTCAGCTCTTATTTGGTGGCCATGAACAAGGAAAGTACTCCTTTCATGTATTTTATTAATTGTTATCGCTGCATCATTATTTGTTTGGGACTCACAATGAATTTCGTTGTTGGAATCATTAAAACCAAAAACAATGTCCAGTTTGTCCTAACTTTTCAAAAAGTGCTCAGATTCTTCAACAATGAAGCCAGTTTTAACATCATTATTTGGAATTGGATTTTCGTACTATTGGTTCTGGGTATTCATTTTCTAATTATAATTTCTGTTTACATACAAATCGGTTTACCATTCTATATATTATATATTCACTACGTTATAATTACTTTTGATTTTAATCTTCTTTATGTCTTACGAGTCATTGGTTTTCTGCGAAACAAAGTCGTCCAGTGGAACCTTCAAGATTTCAATTCTCAAGAAATAGGTGACTCGCACGGAGAAAATTATTGCACTAAAGAGTTTCAAGCATTCGTTGAAATATTAGAGAGTTATGATATTTATAAAGAGAGTATCAAGCAAGTCGTAAGTACCTTACTATGATTATGAGAAATATTATAAGATGAAAGATGGGTAACCGCTTAGTAGCTAGAGTATTGAAACCGATTCTCATAAGTCCCGAAAGGGCGCCGTTCAAGTTGAACCGCAAAATCAATGTAGCTTAGTGATTCGGTGAAGGATGTCTCTATTATTACATGTATAGAACGGCTCAAAGCTGTAGTTACCCATAAGGTTACAGTATTGGCACTGCTTGAGGGACTCAGCAGCCGCAGTAGAGGCGCCAGCAAAGCCCGCCGTGCGAGAAACATGAGATGGCGTAAGGGTATCGACACACGTTGCGACCCACACCAAAGGACTACCCACCTACAAGGCAACAATGTCACCGTCGATGCCGTCTGGTCTCTTACCATAGTCACGTACCAAGCCGTTTGGTTCTAATACGGTGGCGGTGACAAGGGCTCGACGAATAATATCGTTGATGCTGGCACTCCTGCAGCAGGAAGGCAATGGTACCGGAGACTGTCGACAGCTTCACTGCAGTGTCACCGATGCGAAGCAACACAAGTGCGCCCAAGCGGAGACACGAAGCGAGCCAAAACGAATTCCGTCACGTAATGAAGGATTGAATGTGGAATGAAACCGTTTTTTGTTTTTACATGCGTTAAATTGTTTAATTAGCCTCGTTATTGGCTATGTACCTACCTATCTAAATGGCCCGGAAAATACCAATGAAGCCAAAACAGCAGTGTGCTGGCTATTTCTGTCGAAGGACCGATTGCCGTTGGAGCAGATGAGTCAGTAAAGAGAGACCACAAATCAGTGAACGTAGTGTGGAAGTGGCGACAATATGCGGAGGACAGGGAACCGTTGTTAATGTGTACTAACCTAAAAATAACTTGAGTTTTGACTGTTTCAGATACTTTATTACTTTATAGAAGATTTCATCCGCACTCTCGCTAGTATTCAAGTAATAATCGATATCATAAAAAAATACATGTCGCACGATAACTTGGTGAGTAAATAGTTTTCACTCTTAAGGTTGACGAAACACTTCCGTGGGCCGCATTGCAAATAATTATCCTCAATCACTTTCACACTTTTTGTTTAAATTTACCGTGGTGTTAAACATTTATTTTATTATAGGCCCAGCCAGCTGTGAAGTCGTTGCCGATGTTATTTTGGCTGATGACGAGTTTCATAAGTCGAGTAATGTTGTTTCATCAATGCGAGAAATTCTACTTAGCTATTGAAAGTGTTCCAGATACTTGCGCACTTATTTTGAAGTCAACTTGCTCAGGTTGTTTCTCTATGCTTTATTACATTTTATATTTTGACACTATTGACGTATTTATGCATAGTTGCATTTAAAACACTAAAGCTTTCTAAAGCTAGAGTAAGTACCAAGTTTTTGTCTATAAAGCCCCATTACATGACGCAGATTTCTTGCTATTGGCATACAATACAATTCAAGCAACATTTTTTTTTACAGATAATGAAAAAAAGGCATTCAAGAACGTTCTGCGCTTGTATCGAGCATCATTCAGCAAGATATATGTGTGGGGAGGCTTGTTCTACGTAGACGCTGCGTTACTATTAAGTCTGATAGGTCTGCTTACTAACTACGTTGCTGTCTTGCTACAATTTGCATTTTTGTAATTCAGACTTCATTAAATTGATGTTGTGATGTTCATTGTTTTTATTTTTCCTTTTCTCGATAACATACCCAGTTTGATTTCTTGTTCTGAAAAGAGACGATTGTTATACCGGTAATTTTTATTCACGCCGTAACGGCAGAATGAATGAATGAATAACTTAGGGTTAGAACACAGGATACTTTTTATCTTGGTAGTACGTTTCCGTGGGGTTCATTTCTGAGCTCAACACATGTTAGTGAACTTAGCAGGTCATTGTCAGCAGATCAAAAATAAATATGAGTTCTTTTCACATACAACTGAGTTCTACAGTTCCTGATACTTTTTAGAAATAGTTCTGGCGTTTTTACATTAAAGTAGTCAATTGGCAAAATGATCTGCCAACTTCCCGTAGCAGATCATTTTGCAGCAGATCAAAAACATATGCGAGTTCTTCTCGCATGCGGCTGAGTTTTACAGTTCCCGATACTTTTTAGAAATGTTATGAATAGGTAGTAACCTATTTATATTATTAAAATCTTCATAAGTTTGCGAACACGCGAACTTTTCTATTGCAGAGCGTGTTCATAACGAAATCGTGTCGAACATGTTTCTTAATGAATATTCATTTGTTTTAAATAACTAATTTTTTCACTTCAATTTTAATTCCCTAGAGAGTGTCGAAATATACGTTTTTTGCGGCACAAATGGCCGTATCTTTTTTTACGTTAACTTAGGTGTTTGATTTTTTCACAGCTTCTAGAGACTGTAGACCTGAGTATATGGTTTTAATTTCATCTCGATTCCTCTACGCGTTCCCAAGATAAGGGTCTTGACAGACAGGCGGACGGACAACAAAGTGATCCTATAAGGGTTCAGTTTTTTTCTTTTGAGGTATGGAACCCTAAAAAAGACAAAATATACACATACAACGTAGTCAAAAGCCTCGTACTCAAGCATATAAAATGTTGTCAATTTTCTCCATTGCTTATTAGTAGAACATTCATCAATTTCATAATAATTACTTAAATGAATTGGTGGAGAATCGTCTATACATTTACCATCGATTATTGTATCACTTGTGTGTCGGAAAGCTACCGTTAAAGTCAAGAAAAATGAAGACATTTAGAATCAATATTAGGAAAACTTACCCTGTAAAACTTAACTTAAACAATAAAGTGGACAAAGATGTGCAGTCGATGCTCTTGCCTTTGAATTTGATGCACAATATCATGTGCTGTCCTAAATATCGTATCAAAGATAATATTATAACTCCAAATAGCCTCATCTCAAACTTTTTTTCGATGATTGCAACACTAGTATTCATATTTTTATTCATTCTCAGCTCTTATTTGGTGGCCATGAACAATGAAACTACTTCTTTCATGTATTTTTCTAATTGTTATCGCTGCATAATTTTTTGTTTGGGACTCACAATGAATTTCGTTGTTGGAATCACTCAAACCAAAAACAATGTCCACTTTGTCCTAACTTTTCAAAAAGTGCACAGATTCTTCAACAATGAAACCAGTTTTAACATCATTATTTGGAATTGGATTTTCGTACTATTGGTTCTGGGTATTCATTTTGTAGTTATAACTTATGTTTACATACAATTCGGTTTTTCATTCTATGAATTATATATTCGCTACGTTATAATTGCTTTTGATTTTAATCTTCTTTATATCATGCGATTCATTGGTTTTCTGAGAAACAAAGTCGTCCAGTGGAACCTTCAAGATTTCAAATCTCAAGAAATAGGTGGCTCGCACGGAGAAAATGATTGCACTAAAGTGTTTCAAGCATTCGTTGAAATATTGGAGAGTTATGATATTTATAAAGAGACTATCAAGCAAGTCGTAAGTACTTTAGTATGATTTAGAGAAATATTGTAAGATGAAAGATGGGTAAACACTTAGTAGTTATAGTATTGAAACCGATTCTCATAAGTCCGGAAAGGGCGCCGTTCAAGTTGAACCGCAAAATCAATGTAGCCTAGTGATTAGGTGAAGGATGTCTCTATTATTGCATGTATAGATAACTAACTATTTACACTAGTAAAAAAGTAGTATATAAAAGTAGTAGTAGCGTAGTGTAGTGTAGTAGTAGTATATTAAATGACTAACTTACTATAAAAATAAAAACAAAGGACACTTAGGCGTCAAAGTACTCGTCCGCATCACTGTCATCCGGAAACGTGCCCAGAAGACTGGCAGCATTGCCACGTTGAATGGCAATGCTAATTATATTTGGCCAGAGAACGAACCAGCCGGCGATAAATTTCCTAAAAAAGGTGACACGCACTTGGGCTCTACGACCCGAGCGTTTCGACCCCAAACGGCTCAAAGATGTAGTTACCCATAAGGTTACAGTATTTGCGCTGCTTGACGGTCTCAGCAGCCGCAGTAGAGGCACCAGCAAAGCCCACCGTGCGGAAAACATGAGATGGGGTAAGGGTATCGACACACGTTGCGACCCACACCAGAGGACTACCCACCTTCCAAGGCAACAATGTTGCCGTCGATGCCGTCTCGTCTCTTCCCATCGTCACGTACCAAGCCGTTTGGTTCTAACATGGTGGTGGTGATAAGGGCTCGACGAATAATATCGTTGACGCTGGCGCTCCTGCAGCAGGACAGGTCATGGTGCCGGAGACTGTCGACAGCTTCACTGCACTGACACCGATGCGGAGCAACACAAATGCGCCCAAGCGGAGACACGTAGCGAGCCGAAACGAATTCCTTCACGCATTGCAGGATTGGATGTGGAATGAAACCGTTTTTGGTTTTTATATGCGTTGTATTATTAGCCTGGTTGTTGGCCATGTACTTGTACCTATCTATCTATATGGCCCAGAAAAAAACCAATGAAGCTGAAACGGCAGTGTGCTGGCGATGTCTGTCGTAGGACCGATTGCAGTTGTAGCAGATGAGTCAGTAAAGAAAGACCACAAATTAGTAAACTTAGTGTGGAAGTGACGACAATGTGCGGAGGACAGGGAACCGTTGTTAATGTGTACTAACCTTAAAATGACTTAAATTTTTACTGTTTCAGATACTTTATTACTTTATAGAACATTTCATCCACGCTTTATTTGCTATTCAAGTAATAATTGATATTATGAAAAAATTCATGTCGCACGATAACTTGGTGAGTAAATAATTTTCACTCTTAAGGTTGACGAAACACTTCAGTGAGCCGCATTGCAAATATCCTCTATCACTTTCACACATATTGTATGAATTTACTGTAGCGTTGAACATTTATATTATTATTATAGGCTCAGCTAGCTGTGAATTCGTTGCCGATTTTACTTTGGCTGATGACGAGTTCCATAAGTCGAGTAATGTTGTTTCATCAATGCGAGAAATTCTACTTAGCTATTGAAAGTGTTCCAGATACTTGCGCACTTATTTTGAAGTCAACTTGCTCAGGTTATTTCTCTATGCTTTATTACATTTTATATTTTGACACTATTAACGTATTTATGCAAAATTGCATATAAAACACTATAAACTTTCTAAAGCTAGTGTAAGTTCCAAGTTTTTATCTATACATCCCTATTTCACGACGCGAGTTTCTTGCTATTAGCATCCAATACAATTCAAGCAACATTTTTTTTACAGATAATGAAAAAAAGGCATTCAAGAACGTTCTGCGCTTGTATCGAGCATCATTCAGCAAGATATGTGTGTGGGGAGGCCTGTTCTACGTAGACGCTGCGTTACTATTAATTCTGATAGGTCTCATTACTAACTACGCTGCTGTCTTGCTACAATTTGCATTTTTGTAATTCAAACTTCATTAAATTGATGTTATGTTCTTCATTGTTTTTATTTTTTCTTTTCTCGATAACACTCCAAGTTTGATTGCATGTTCTGAAAAGAGACAATTGTTACACAGGGTAATTTTTATTCACGCCTTAACAGCTGTATGGATTTGCATTCAGCCATGGCCTGATGATATGATAGAGCATGACTTAAGGTCAGATCACACGATCTTTTTATCTTGGTAGTACGTTTCCGTGGACTTCATTTCTGAGCTCAACGCGGGCAAAGGTGCAGGCAAAGGCTAATCAACTATGTATATGAACAAATAGTATAAAACAAAGGAAGTCGTTTTTGTACGTTTGTCTGTATCACAGATTTGTTCTTCTAAACCAGGCAACGGTTTTTGATGCGGTTGTCACCATCACTTAGATAATTTATTCCGCAAAGTTTACATGTATTGTAATAAATATTTTATTTACCCCTTCGTGCCTCGGAAAGCACGTTAAGCCGTTGGTCCAGGCTGTCATTCGTGGATCTTTGACAGTCGTTAGGGGTAGTCAGAAGCCCGAAAGTCTGACAACCAGTCCTACCAAGGAGTATCGTATTACCCAGTAACTGGGTTGTGAAGGTCAGATAGGCAGTCGCTCTATGTTAAATACTGGTATTCAGTTGCATCCGGTTGGACTGGAAGCCGACCCCAACATAGTTGGGAAAAGGCTAGGCAGATGATGATGTTGATTAAATTTATATTAAATAGTAAAATAAATATCAAGTCATAAAAAACCGTGCGAAATAAACCAGCCAGCCAGCCTCTTTTTTGCACGGTTATTATTTTTAACCTCTAGTTTATCGTATAATACATTTACTTCGATTTATGAAAGCGTCTTATGAAAGCGTCTTAAACGCTTTCAATGCAATGCAATGAATTATTTATTCGACGTACATCAAGGACATGTCCAGTCGTTGGCTACGGCGTAGCTGTCATTTGCTACGTCGTAGCATTCTGGTAGTCGCTACGCTGCGTAAACAACGTGTCATCGTATAATGACTTCATACTTAATTTCCTGTGAAACAAATACATTGGTATGAATACTAATTAAAATCTTCATGAGTTTGCGAAACGCGAACTTTTCTATTGCAGAGCGTATTCATAACGAAATCGTGACGAACATGTTTCTTAATGAATATTCATTTGTTTTAAATAACTAACTTTCTCATTTCCCGCCTCGCAGTCACGTAATTTTTTATTACAGAGCGATCAAGTTATTAGAAAGAAAGAAAGAAAAGATTGTCTATTCTGCACGAACAAAACGCACATTACAAATAAAACAAAACATAAAATATACAAATACAATTAAGTCAAAAGCCTCGTACTCAAGCATATAAAATGTTGACAATTTTGTCCATTACTTGATGTCAGGGCCAGCGAACAAAGACAACACACATTAATTGACATTGACAATACATGAATACCACTGATCTGTATTATACAAAATGAATACATATAAATCCGTGATGCGCCCGCGACACTGGCAGATGACAACAAAACAACAACAATCAAAACAAAAACAACACGCCAATTTGAAAGAAAAGAAAGAAAGAAAGAAAATACGTTTATTTGCGGCAAACAATGCGCATAAAAATAAAAACACACAAACAACATAAAAACAAAGTAACAATTTGGGAGAAAGTATGCGTCACATCAACGCAAAACGGCCAACGCTCAGCATAATGCTAAGACCCTATACGAGACAGAGCCCCAGCGCTGGTTTTCAGCGACAGCCGGTGATTGACGTGATGACGTCAGCCAGTGCAGCATACGATTAGATATAAATAAAAACAATAATCAAAATAAGAAATAAAAATATACATTACAAAAAGTGGTATGAACATGAAATATATCAAATGGTAACATTCCGGGCAACGACTCGCGCCGCCGGTTATTAATATATAATCTGTGCGCGAGCGCAACTGTCAACAAAATTCGCAAGGCGATTTGACGTTTTGACTTACTGCTCTGCTGGACGTGCTCTATATTAGCAAATTAACATGGTGCATTATAATATAATTAATGTTATGGTACGATAAGATATGATAGAACATTATAATACGAACAGAATTTCAGAGTGGAAGAATAACTACTTTTGTAACAAACAATAACAAGAACAATTAAGCCCTGGGTCTCATCTGTGCCAGAACAGGTCGTTGCTCAGCAAAATGCTCTGACTTCGGACGAACCTATCTTTCACAGCGCTGATTATTAATTTTCTTTCTGTATTTGTAACACTGAAAGATGTTAAATATTGATCATGATCCAAATAAAAAAGTGGCACTCCGGAAGTGCCGACATAGTCCAGTCATTTTAGTAAGTTCACCTCGGAATTCGAGATACCCAGCTGTAAGACTGTAAATGTATATTGACACCCTAAAAGTTGTCTCAAAACCTACATATGGTAGGGTTACGCAACTATTAAATTTCAAGGTCAAAGGTCACAAAAATCGGCTTTTTGCGCTTTTTTTGTAAATATCTCATTTTCTATGGGTTTTTTGCTATTTGTATTTATTATTAATATTGTAGAATACAAAATTCTCTACAAATTTTGTTTAGAAAATTTTTTCATACGGTGAACCGTTTTCGAGATAGAGGGCGGAGAGCGCGCGGTCACAGCATCACTTCAGGTCAACCGGGGCCTCCCGTCGTAAACGCGCCATATATAGTTGATGAACTATCGATAAATCAATGATTATAAATATTTGTCAATTTTTATTAACTACTAGCTGCGCCTCGCGGTTTCACCCGCATAAGTGTCGATCCCGTGGAAATATAGGGATAAAAAGTAACCTATATTCTTTCCCGGGACTCAAACTATCTCTATACCAAATTTCATCTAAATCGGGTTTGCGGACATAGGATACTTTTAGTTTGAGTCCCGCGAAAGATCCCCGGACTAAAAATATCTCTGTCATCTAAATCGGTTCAGCGGTTTAAGCGTGAAGAGGTATAACAGGCACACAGGCACACATTCGCATTTATAATATTTGTATGGAAGTATGGATTCGAAAGTAACTTTGTCTGTCTGTATATTACCTATTGAAGCCTACACCACTGAACGGATTTCGATATTTGGCAAGGAGATAGATGGCATCCTGGAGTAGGACAGTGGCTACTTTTCTCGCTCACGTACACAGCATGTTCCCGTGTTATAACACGCGGGCAAAGCCGGGGGTTGAATCTATTAAGCTTCAAGCCCCGGCTTCGCCCGCGTGTTTCCATCTTCACACTGTTTTTACGACTTTAAACACTGATTTATTTAATAACTACTCCTACACTACTCCTACACTACTAACTACGAACGCAGATTAATTGCTATGTCAGTTTGTGAACAACAACAATATCAGAAGCATTGCAGATAATATTCCCATCCCAGAGGGGTCGGAGGGGGTGGAGGGTTGTTCAGGGATCAGACCGGTATAAATCGAAATATCAGCAGGCCAATTCCCGTAAATTAAAAAAGTTCAAAACCTAAAAGCAATCTCATCTCAGCGTCAATGTCAAAAGCTTTCAAAGGGAAATAAGAGGTATTTTTGACAGATTGGGACTGAGATGACAGTGAACGTTCGTAAAGTTACGACAATTGCCCCTCAGATGTGCCAGTAATTACTGGACCTCATACCTAAAGAAAGAAAGAAAGAAAGAAAAGAAAGAAAGAAAGAAAAGAAAGAAAAGAAAGGAAAGAAAGAAAAGAAAGAAAGAAAGAAAAAGTATTTATTGCGACTCGTACAGGAAGATCACAAACTAAACTAACTACCTATCTTTCAAACTGGACCTGACTGCTTCGTTGGTTTTGTGGTCGCAAGCGCAACTGCTGGGCTGGATCCTGGGTTCAATTCCCGAGTCGGGCAGGGTTATTGAGTTTTCCATTAGGAATTTCTTATTGAGTACCAGCTTGGAGTTTGGAAGTTGGCGGTGTGATACCTCCGTACTTTGGAAAGCACGCTAAGCCGTTGGCAATGGATGTAGAGTAATAGGTAGCTCACCGTCCGATCAGGACCAGGCCCGTGCCGGACGGCGCGTACGTGATGATGTCAACGCTGACATCATTTGAAGTCAAAGTGAATCAGTTGAAATGACGCCATTTGAAGGGGCCCGTCAGGGCCGAAGCCTGCCGAGTCAGCGGGATAGTCTGAAAGGGTTACCGCTGGCCCGGAACATAAAGGGCTAAGGAAGGAACACGGGTGGGTTTTAATCAGTAAAAGTCTGACACTCCCTTCCGCTCCACCCAGAGCGGAAAGGGGTCATTTGATGATTTCCCATCCTGAAAAAAAAAAAGCCGTTGGTCCTGCGCCTGATTGCTCTCCGGGTTTGTCGGATTGCGTGCAATATTATTATATCTTTAGCCGAAGGCTAGTCTCCTTTGAAATTGGATGCCATGGCCGATCTGGAGGACTATTTCCTATCTTTCAAACTGGAATATAGCAATGCTGCTTATCACAGAAAACGAAACGACAAGAAACGCCCCTCGACATTAATAACAATAAAACTTCAATTGTGTCTTGTTCCGCGTCCTTCCAGATACTTATATTATATTTATTTTATAAATTGATTAAAATATAAAACACTTTTACTCGTATATTTTTTATTTAAGACTAAAAGAGATCGGTATTTCTTAGGCGAATACTCAGAAATAAAACACCAAAACAAACTCAGAAGTCAAATCAAAGTCTCTTTTAAAGTCTAAGCAATAAAAGACAACGAAATGTGGTAATTTCTGGGCAAGCTCAACTACAGTACCCGGCGATAAATATTGCACATCGACCTTTACCTTTTTTTGTATTTTATACAAAGAATAAAAATAATTATCAAAAGAAGCAAATCATAATTGTTTTAACGGCTCCTAATAGATACCGGACTGTTTGTATTTCGTGCGACAGAGATAACGCTCTACGAAACCGAAATTAGCCGATTGTCTCTTTCCAAAGGTCGATGTGCAATATTTATCGCCGGGTACTGTAAACTGACAGCTGCGACCGATTTTTTTTTTTTGTCATGTTGACGAAAAAGTTCGGTAGCAGCTGTCATTTATGTATGGTCTTGCAAATTAAAAATCAGAGTTTACTAATTTTTAATACTTGTTTTTTATATCCCACTAGCTGTGCCGCGTGTTGGATTTCATTGTTTTTTTTTTGCGCGGATCCCTAACCCTTTTTCTAAAATTAAAAAGTCAAAGTTACTCCTTAACATCAGCTATCTGCCAATGAAAGTCCCGTCAAAATCAGTCCAGCTGTTTCGGAAATTATCCGGAACAAACAGACAGACCGACAAAATATTTTTTTTTTTTGTTATCTGTTATCTTTTATTTTGACATTACAAACAGACACTTCAATTTTATTTATTTGTATAGATTGTTGCAATACAATCAAGTACCTACATTATATTTATATACTGTATAAACCTGTCATGACTAAAGACTGTTATGTCCTGGTAAAACTCCATCGCTCAAAAAAATATTTACCACAAAAATTACTGTTCAACATCAATCGGGAATCAAACTCCTAACACATGATAGATAGGTAAACAATCGAGAAACAATAGCGAACGCATCGACTTCAAATATTATCGTTTGTTGTCGACGCCCGTGATTGATGATTGGGTCTGTTTTGTGTAGGGATGAGGGAACCAAACCGCTGTTCAATGGTTTTTTTGATGTGAAACATCTATAGCCGCACGTAAAACAAATTTCTGGCGTGGCGACGCATGCCGTGGCGACGCGTCGCCATGCGCAATCGACTGCGATTCTCTTCCCACTCGATCCGGCGTTAAGCTATCTCTCTCTCGCCACACAGATAATGTCGATGTTTCACATCTGCCAGTTTTAAATCATATTACTATGTGTGGCGTGATTAGTGGGACTTTCCGTTGCCACGTCTTTGGAAACAATTGCATGTCTAGACAGTGGAGCCGATTCCCTTTTTCACAAACTAAACTAAATTTAAGTTCAGTGCATCTTTTTCTTATTATTTATTATTTATTTATATAATACTTTATTGTACACCAGAAAATACTTAAAAAAAAATACGATTATGAATACAAAATTAAGAATTTAAAATTAATGAATTTATTAATTTTATGAATTAAATTAATCAGGGCGAGCGAAGCGAGCCCTGCTATATCCCACAACCTGAGCATTTTGTGGTACACTTTACGGAAAAACTATTACGCCTATTGATTTGTGCTTTAACATAATAATTTCTATTTATATGTAGATGTGTTATCAGTAAAAAAAAATAATTTAAATTACGAAAAAAAATATTAAAAAAAAAACTGAGATTATTACCACGCAGAAAAACGACGCGAGCCCTCACAAAGCTCTGCTTTTAGCTAGTTATTTTTTTTTTAATTAATTAAATAATCTATTTCATTAAGAAAAGGAGAGAAGATACATTTTAATTTAGTCCTGTCACATTAATCAGCGCGTGACATTTTTCCATACAAGTTTAGACATGATTAAAAACTTGCCTACTAAAATTACGTCTATTTACGTCAGGCCCAGATTAATTTGACAGGACTAAACTAAAATTGTTTATCTTCTGTCCTTTTCTTAATGAAATAGAAAGAAAAAAATACACTGAACTTAAATTTAGTTTAATTTGTAAACAACAGATTCGGCACCAGTGTCACTGCTTACCTCCAGTTCACGCAAGGTTTTGTTGTCTCCTGCTATTTTTACTACTTATTACTTTAAATTCATTCACCACATACATAATTGACTGATATTTCATTGAAAAATCATTCAATAGAATTATAATACGCTAACATGATTCAGGCGTGCCTCTAAAGAGGTCAAGCGCACTATATTTAGTTGTTACTGTACGTCTTTTTATACTTGCAGTCTGTGGGTTCATTATGCTCAAAAATCATACGGCGCCCTTCGCATCCAATACAATAATGCATTCAGGGTGTTGATGGGGTTGCCCCGGTACTGCAGTGCATCAGGGATGTTTGCTGAAGCTCACGTGGACTGTTTTTATGCCGTGATGCGGAAGCGGTGCGCGTCCTTGGTCCGTAGGGTGAGGGGCAGCGCCAACAGCATCCTGTCTATGATAGCGAGCAGGCTTGATTGTGCGTTTGTGAACCACTGCTGCAGGGTTTCGGCTGGGCCTGTCACCGTGCATCAGTGATGTCACAATCTGTTTTTCTGTTTTTGGTTTTGTTTTGAAGTGTATTACTAACATAGTTTGTAAGTATGTATATTGTTACTAACACTATGAGTCTTGCTACTTGAAATAAATTATTATTATTATTATAATATGAAATTAGGATAAAAAAATCCTTAAAATTGTGATAGGAAATCGAATTTTTGATTATTCTATATTTATTTCCTTTATTAAACTATCCTTTCATGCGTATTTTCTATACAAAATAGTTTCTATGTTTCACATCTGTCAGGCGTCCCCAAAGGCTCAATTCTTTTTCCATTTCACCAAAAATCTTTACATACATTCGACAACCCTGCTTCAGCCAATATGCGTATCATGAAATCAATTTGCGAGCCCATCAGTACGTTAATTAGCCAATTAATAGACTATGCAATGTTTTGATGAGTTCAACTTTTTGTATTCTTTGTAATAATTAAAAATGGAACAATAAGCAGAAATAGTTAAAAAGGATGACGTTATAGATTAAACCTAACTCACTAACATAATATGGACCATTGTTGTCTACGAAATAAATAATTTAATTAAATTATTTATTATTATATTTATTTTATTTAATTTAATTATTTATTATTCATCCCCACTTGGTTGATATCCCCACGAGTCGTAAGCACTCAGCGCTTCTCCTACACTTTGATTATGCGCACAGCCAAAGTGTGGAACTCTCTGCCGGCATCTGTGTTCCCTCCCACATTTAACCCGTCTGCCTTCAAAAAAAGAGTGAACAGGCATCTTCTGGGCACGCTCGTTCCATCATAGACCTCATCTATCGCTTTCCATCAGGCGTGATCGGGGTCAAGAGCGGGCCCATTTAGTATTTTTTTTTTAATAATTTAAAGACGTGTATCTATGATGAGCTCCAATTAAATCGCGCAAATTATTAATTATTATTAAAATTTAAAAAACCGGTCAAGTGCGAGTCAGACTTGCGCACCGAGGGCTCCTTATTTTGTAGGATGTAACTACAAATTTACGTATTTATTTCGGATTTTTTTTTCTTTTACTTGTGCTACATGACATTGCTTCTTGCCCAATTTCATGATTCTAGGTCAACGGGAAGTACCCTATAGGTTTTGGTTCCTTTGCGAGTGTCAAACGGCATACTTAAACAGAACATAAATGCCCGTATCTTTTGATTGCGTTGACTTAGAAATTTTATTTTTTCACTGCTTCAAGGGATTGCATCCCTGAGTATTAATAATTTCGACTTGATAACTCTACGTGTTCCTGAGAAAAAGGGTCTTGACAGACAGATGAACAACGAAGTGATCTTTTAAGTTCCGTTTTTCCTTTTAAGATACGGAACCCTAAAAAACGTGTGCGGTTGGGAGACCCCCGTCAAGAACAAAGTTCCTTACGTGATTCTCGCACGCACACACATATTTGCGTAGACATAATAGAAAGAGACAGAGAGAGAAAGAAAGTCGCCATGGGACATAACGCTTTTCCTTGCGTGATGATTTCTACCAGTCAAATACTTACAAGCAAGCGTTAAGGAAACTTTGTTTCATTAATGCTAGTCTATTGCTGTCCCACTCAGGGCCAAGGCTTCTTCTCATACAGAGAAGGCATTGATCACCACGCTTGCTCAAGATGGGTTGGCGATTTCATCAGAGTTTTTTTTTCCAACATTCATTTTATCTACAATCGGCTGTTTAGCCATGATTATATAGTGGGGGGCAGTCGCCTCCTTCTGCGAAGCAGTCATGCTAGCGAAGGAGGCGGCGGGACGACTGAGGGAGAGAGCCTCCCGTCCCAGCCGCCGCGGGAGACGCTCCGGGCGTCGGGAGCCGCGCGGCGACTCCCGTCCACCGTAGGCGCGGGCCTGCGGGCGGAGAGTAATGGGTAGCTCACCGTCCGATCAGGACCAGGCCCGTGCCGGACGGCGCGTACGTGTTCCACGCGCGCCTCAAAGAGATGTCAGCATCAAACGAAGGGGCCGAAGCCTGCCGGATCAGCGGGATTGTCCGAAAGGGTTACCGCTGGCCCGGAACATAAAGGGCGAAGGAACACGGGTGGGTTTTAGTCAGTAAGAGTCTGACACTCCCTTCCGCTCCACCCATAGCGGGAGGGGTCATTTGATGATTTCCAATCCTGAAAAAAAAAAAAAGCCGTGATTAGATGTGGTCTACTAGTGTGGAATTGTTTTGATGGCCATTCCAATGAATAGTCTCAAATCTACATGTGGGAACACTTCTATTTCAGAGTTATGTAGGTATATTAACTATAAACTCAACGTTTTCTAACGATATTTTTCCTTCACCGTTGACAGTCCAATGCCAAAGATGTATTGATGATTAATGATTAATCGATAATAATTTTAATCATTATAATTTTGTAACGATATGTATAAGGTCTAAGGTCGTAAATATTTATTATTTTGATATCAACATACAACCTGATACTGAATTGCAAATTACAAAAAATTTAGACAATTTTAGTTTCGAGGGCTATCTTAGCGCATCACCCTTAAAACTAATCCGATTAAAGGCTCCATCAAACAGGCGCGACTCGACACGCGACACAAAGGCACCGCAAGTCGCGCAACGAGCGGTGCCTTTGTGTCGCGCGCGATTATATCACGTGTCGCGCCTGTTTGTAGAAGCCTTAAATCTTTATCGCTTTTCGTTGTTTCAGGTGTCGAAATTCCATGTTACTTTCTCTTACAAACAAACCAATAGAGTAACCGGGTGCTACAGCCCGATTCAAACTATATGGCGGCTCGCCTCGTGTTCCGAAACATGAGGTGAGTCACTGTGCAGCGGTGCTATTCTGTGAAAATCTCATCGTGAAAACTTAGGTGAAGTGAGCGTGGAGTGAGCTGTCAATAGTGTCAATTCCTAGCAAAAACAAACTCACTTCACCTAGGTTTTCACGGTGAGATTTTTACAGAATCGACCGGCAGTAAAAAATTTATGTGTCAGCCAGAGTGAGGGGCCTGCGGGCGGTGTGTAATGGGTAGATCACCGTCCGATCCAGGACCAGGCCCGTGCCGGACGGCGCGTACGTGTTCCACGCGCGCCTCAAAGAGATGTCAGCATCAATGGAAGGGGCCCGTCAGGGCCGAAGCCTGCCGGGTCAGCGGGATTGTCCGAAAGGGTTACTGCTGGCTCGGAACATAAAGGGCTAAGGAACGAACACGGGCAAGTTTTAGTCAGTAAGAGTCTGACACTCCCTTCCGCTCCACCCAGAGCGGGGGGTCATTTGATGATTGCCCATCCTCAAAAAAAAAAAATGTGAGGGGTGGGGTACTGCGCAGTGAGTGGCGCACTTCAGAACCGCCATAAAGTTTGACGCGAACTATACCTTCGTGGACGAATGTACCTATTACATAATCCTCGCATAACTAACGCATAATGGCTCCTTCAAACAGGCGCGACACGACACGCGATACAAAGGCACCGCAAGTCGCGCAACGAGCGGTGCCTTTGTGTCGCGCGCGATTATATCGCGTGTCGCGCCTGTTTGTAGGAGCCTTAACACTTTTATTTGAAAACACTGGCCTACGCGGGAGATATTATAGTGCATGTGTGCGCAGACACAGGTGCACTCCCTCTTCCCTCACTCACATAGTCCGATGGGACGGCAATCCGACACGACCGGAGAGAGATCAGGCAAAAACCCATTAGGTAACACTTGGCCAGACCTGGAAATCAAACCCAGGACACAGATCGCACGCTCAGCAATCGCGCTCACCACCACGAGACCAACGGGGCGTCTAAATAAACAATACTACGAAAATAACGACAAACTAGCAGAAATTGTTCCCGACAAGCACAAGCGCAATGTTTATCTACCTTGGAATGGCAGAGGAAATAAAATCTAAATCTAGTTTAAGTTTCCATCTTATATTTCTACTGAAAATGTTGCTTCTCATCCATTTTGTAGAGCGACGTTTTTAGTTAAATTGAATATAACTAGGGCATCGCGCTTATAGCATTCCATCAGATTTTTATAGAGAGACGGGACTTCTATGTACCTGAATGTTATTTTAGTGAAACATTATTTAGCTGTTGCATATTTAGCTGGGTAGTTCTTCAAAAAGTATTCTCCGCGTAACTTTCATGGCGAATATTTTTTTTTTAATAATCTACATTTAAATGTACCCACATTTAAGACGCTGTAAAAATAATACGTATTTTTTTATTTTATGTAAATCGGTGCATAAACTACTGAGATATTTTATTTTGAAATTTCTGTGCCCATGAAAGTTACGAAAGGCAACATAAACATAATTATTACTTACTAATTATTGCTGGCAGATAATGGCCCCGATTCTGTTGTTCACAAACTAAACTAAATTTAAGTTCAGGCATCTTTTTCTTTCTATTTCATTATGAAAAGGACAGAAGATAAATATTAGTTTAGTCCTGTCAAATTAAGATAATCCATAGACAATTTAGAAGTGATTAAAAAATTGGCTATTAAAGACACCTTTTTTGAGCTTCACGATAGCATCTGCAGCGTCACAAGTATTCTAAATTTATCATTCAATGGAAATATATAACTTTCGTGGTGCCCTAGCTAACTTTCGTGGACAAATTACCACGAAAGTTGTGCCACGAAAGTTATGAAAATTTCACATTTTTGAGAATTACGATTAAACTTATAGGTAAATAAACAAACAAAGTACTTGAGAATAATCTCGAAGATCTATCTTATTTCTTAATACAAAATGACTTGGAAAATTATAAGCATTATCCTTCAAAATATGCGCATGAAAGTTTCTAGACCAAGGCTACTTGAAAATATTCAAAGAATAACTCGCCTCGTATTTTTTTTGTTTAGAAGCGATGAACGTACGTGTCTCGCCCACTGACGCCGGGATACTACTGAGCGTCCGCGCAGCTAAAATGTGTAGCGACAAGTTGGCGCTCTTGGAAGATACGTGCAGTTTTGTTGCGCGCTCTCGAAACTAACAAAATCGTGTGACAGAGACATAAAGCTTATTAACTATTGTCACTTAAGAGATAAAATTAATATTCTTAGATAATTATGATGCATAGTTAAATACAATTAATTAGATTTATTACATTATATGCTTATGAATTGAAAACAAAAGTTATCAATGTTTACCGTGAGCGCGAACAGAGTGTGACGCGCGAAGAACACCGATTTTGCTCCCGTTTTCGACATTAGATATTTTTTTAAATAAACATTAGAAATAATTTTAGATGTTTAATGTTTAAATTATGTACACATATAAATAAAGATTAATCTGTATTTGGTCCTAAGACTGAATGTTTAATAGGTTACGAATTAAGACCGTGTGACTGCGTTTTGAGGGACCTCGAAGAACTACCCAGCTGTTAGAGTTCACAAATATAGTGCGAAGACTAAAACGAACAAAACCTTTTGAGTTAGTGTAGAAATAATTACTTAGTGACAATTACACTCATATGACACACGAATAAAGTGTTTATATCATTACATAAGACTCAAAATGGAACGGAATTTTGTAAAGGACGCCCTCAGGCTAGGTGGAGCGAAGGTCTTCGCAGGATGGCTGGTAGCAGCTGGATGAGTTGCAGAAAATTGAATTTGATGGCGGACAATAGGAAAGGGTTATGTCCAGCAGTGCAGTTCTGTGGGCTACTGACGACGGTTACAGATCCAGATGCTACAGAGTTCCTCACTTTTGCTACTGAACAACCCAATAAAACTATTCTCGAACTGGGAATCTAATCTTAGACCCCGGCTCAGCAAACACGCTTCCAAAAATTAAAGACAAAAATCTTAACCATGTTTTATAAAATGTTGACCTGATAAACGCTGATGCGGTACAACCAGCTACATAAACATCACTCTGTGTTGGCAATATAAAAGTATAGTCACGCACATTAATCAAGGCGAACCCTTTTTTACGCCTATCGCGAAGTTCATATACCTAAGTGTACGATTACGTGTTAATGGCGACAGATTTCTATTTAAATTAACTCTATTAGGGATAACTCAAGAAAAAAAAATATTTTGGCACCTATTGCATCACGATGAGAGCTTAGTGGGCGTTTATCGAACGTATCCACTGCGTTATATTGGCAATATTAGCAGTAGAACTGATGACCACTGGGGTAGACGTGTTCTTGAGCGGAGACCGCGAATCAGCAAACGTCAGGTAAACGACGATCTTCGCAGAATGGCTGGTAGCAGCTGGATGGAAGTTTCCAAGAATCCAGTTGAATGGCGTACAATTAGAGAGACCTATGTCCATCAGTGGACTGGGCGGATGATGATGAACCTCTGCGTTAACATGCGACTTCGACCATCGACTGTCGACGTCACCGTATCAACTCGAGCCATTTAGTATTCTTTGTAGTTCTTAGCAGTTCCCGCGCTTACGGGTCATCGTCTACCGGGCCAGCCGTCAGCGCGGCGTCGTCGCCTAGGCGTAGCCGAGTCGACGTATCAGAGCTACTGATCCGCTTTGGTTACGTGCTTACGTTTCGTTGACGCCTGTTTGACGGCGAGGCGCCAAAGCGATACACT
Organism: Luperina testacea; assembly: GCA_927399505.1. Classification (NCBI taxonomy): domain Eukaryota; kingdom Metazoa; phylum Arthropoda; class Insecta; order Lepidoptera; family Noctuidae; genus Luperina; species Luperina testacea. The sequence goes on along the minus strand of OV656777.1, from coordinate 2,780,424 downwards.
GACGATTCCTTTCCGCCTTGATATGTGTGCTATGACCTTTAATGTCCAAATACAGAGCATTTCTTGACAACTCAATGGCAAATACTGGTAAAACTGACAGATTTTCATGACGCACGTTATGAATATTACGGGAACGCTCTTTTAGGCAACCGTAGCTTTAGCCCATGGAGAGGGCAGAAGCAACTGACGAGCCACACTAACCTTACATAACCGTTTTACGTTGCTACATCTGGCTATAAAATCAGATATCCTGAAGAATATCATAATTATGTTTTTCTGATTTTGTTTACTGTAGGTAGTCGATCATCACTTTTATTATTTCTAAAACTTGCGTTTTTTTGCTTTTAGGTCCTGTAAACCCCTTAAAAGCATAATAAACCACTCCATTACTTCCTACACAGATCTAACGAGGCAAGCAAAACTCGGAACAGAAAAATGATAATAACAAGGGGACATTTGGAAGTGCGCCAAACGATGTCGTCATTCCCGAAAGTACTGGACATTGATTGTTTTTTTTTTAAGTTAAACGACTTTTATTGTTGTAACTAACTACCGTTTTTCTGCTGCGACCATTTACTTGTCACGGCAATGCCACAGACACACTAGAGTGCCTCTGACACTCAAGGCATAGACAAATAATGAGGTTACGTCTGGCGCAGATTGAAAAATATTTATTTTTTATTTTATTATTTGCTATTATTTACTTATTATTTATTTATTCCTGTAACTGCCCGTGACATCACAGCGGGCCCTATCAGAATACCAGCGCTGCAACATTTATTTTTTAAATGTCGTAGCATCATGCTGAGATAGGAGCCTTTTGGCCTCGTATAGGACTTTCTGATTCATTTTCCTTTTGTTACTTTTTTTTTATATAACTTGCTTTTTGTTTTTGCTGTATTTAGTTTAGTTTGTGATCTTCCTGGACGAGTCGCAATACATACTTTTTCTTTCTTTCTTTATGTATTTTGTTTAAGCAATTTGGTGGCTATTACGTAGGTTTTTTGTTTGTTTAAAGTTCGATGCTCTGGCAGCCAGTCTTATCAATGTTGGTAGAGAAGAAGTAGTGCGGGCCAATGGTTGCGCCTACCTTACCCTAGCACTATACACACACAGAAACACATAGACCCCAAGTTAAGGGGCCGGTGGAGCATGCGTAATTGCGTAGTCCATACAAACGTAATACCAAATTAATTTGTAAATCAAACATATTCTTAATGTAGTGTGTATTTATTTCGATTGTATTGCAGAATATCTAGGTTCCCAAATATATATTTTGAATGAACACTGATTTAAAGACGAGTTATAAGAAAAACAAGTTTTCTATAGAAATTTGAAATTCCTCATAAATCTCGTCTTTACATAATATAGTTTGTTTTATTGAACGCACTAATCTCTGGAACAACTTTCTTTTTGGATTTGATAACCCCATTCTTGAGAAAGGCTATAGGGTATTTAACATCACACTAGGACCCATAGGAACCTAGCAAACAGAAAAAAAGATAGAAAGGTCGCGGGCAGGCGATGCGATGCGACCGGGTGGGTCGGGAAATCAAAAAAAAAATAACATGCGGATGAAGTAGCGGGCAGAAACTAGTGATAATATAAAAAAGCTCATATAAAAAATGTGTGTGTGTGTTGCGTGAATGAATTACAGAAACTTCTGGGTACTAGAACTTTATTCTATTAAAATAAATTGGGGTCTGTGAAACAGCTATGTTTACTTGCTAACTAATAATAAACTTGAGTGTTTATTCGTTTGTTTATCTTATCCTGCTTTCACGCCTCGTTGTGTTTTCCACACACAAAGGAAATTAGCTAAGTTATTCGTTCAGGCCGGTCGATAAAGTAGAATTCAAAAAGGCACCATCAAAAGTTGGTTACTTACCTACTTGATAATCATTTATGTCAAGCGTCGAATTTTGAGGTCTTTTTAATCGACTTCTTAATGTTCTTCGATATTTTCATAAATTATGGATCGATTTTGAAAATTATTTTTTCATTTTGTAGAAGAACCTTGCACGGTTATCCCTTATTTACCAATATTAACTTTGCTTGGGTAGTTTTTTAAACAGCTTCAATAACACATATGTGAGCATATTTGCATACAATCGCTCAAACACGTGCTTAGATACGCGTTCCAGCCTATTTTATGAAAGCACGTGTCATTTTATGTCTCATAATATGTATTTTTATATCACATTATTTGTTGTTAAATAATTAAAGATTATTTACTACCTAAAATCTTAATTTAGCTGCAAAACAATATTAAAATAATTTTAACTGTCAAGCTCGCAATCATGTCGCCATCCCCACTATTAGTGTATAAAAGAGCATGGCGCCATCATTGCGAGCTCAGTCTGGGTGCGACGTTCGTGGAGTTAACATCATCCATTAAGTAAGTTGATCATGTAATATTTATTTTTGACAATGTTTGATTATATATAGGTTTAATTATGAGTAATTAAGATAAATAAGTTTATGTTGATAACTAGAAATATTTACAATGGTAATTATTGCAATTCTATGATTTTTGGTTATAAATAAAACAAGTATAATAATGAACTACTCTTTTATTTTACAATTCAGAAGTGGGATTAGTAGCTCATTCTAATATGTGTATTTTTTTCTTTTCTCTTTCTCGGTCGAGAACATGGATAGACAAAGAGTGCTTGCCTCTCCGATTTTGGGGTGTGTACTAGTGCAACCATTCAAAAGTGCAGATGATAATAGCCACCATCACTCCTTGGAGGAGCCAGCGGCCTAGCAGCCCGAGACGCCGCAGCCAGCGGCCCAGCAGTCCGAGGCGCAGCAGCCAGCTGTGCAGGAGCCCGAGGCGCAGCAGCCAGCGGCCCAGCAGTCCGAGGCGCAGCAGCCAGCGGTGCAGGAGCCCGAGGCGCAGCAGCCAGCGGTGCAGGAGCCCGAGGCGCAGCAGCCAGCGGTGCAGGAGCCCGAGGCGCAGCAGCCAGCGGTGCAGGAGCCCGAGGCGCAGCAGCCAGCGGTGCAGGAGCCCGAGGCGCAGCAGCCAGTGGTGCAGGAGCCCGAGGCGCAGCAGCCAGCGGTGCAGGAGCCCGAGGCGCAGCAGCCAGCGGTGCAGGAGCCCGAGGCGCAGCAGCCAGCGGTGCAGGAGCCCGAGGCGCAGCAGCCAGCGGTGCAGGAGCCCGAGGCGCAGCAGCCAGCGGTGCAGGAGCCCGAGGCGCAGCAGCCAGTGGTGCAGCAGCCCGAGGCGCAGCAGCCAGCGGTGCAGCAGCCCGAGGTGCAGAAGCCCGCGGCGCAGCAGTCCACGGCGCAACAGCCCACGGCGCAGCAGCCCACGGCGCAGCAGCCAGCGGCGCAGCAGCCCACAACAAAGCACGAATCGCAACGTGCAACATCTTCCCGCAGCAATAGAAGGAACTACAGGTAACACTGCTGCTTCTAGCGGAGGCAGTAGTGATTTAAATATTTTCGTACAGGCATTGAGGTCACTAGCCCCGGGTCATGAAAACATAGGTTCTTTCAACAATACTCTACCCGAGTTTGACCCTGCAAGAAAAGAGCAAACGATGGGTATGTGGTTGCACAAGGTGAATGAGTGTGCTGCTATTTATTCATGGAATGAAAAGCAAATAGTGCATTTTGCACTCCCTAAGCTTCAAGGCATTGCAAAACGTTGGTATGAAGGATTACCATCGGTGCTCTTCTCTTGGAGCCAATGGCAGACAAAATTAATATCAGCTTTTCCATCTGAAGAGAACTATGGTCAAATGTTAGCAGATATGCTGGCTAGGCGTGCACGTTACGGAGACTCCCTCAAAGATTATTTTTATGATAAAATTACTCTTATTAACCGATGTAGTATAAGTGGTAAACGAGCGGTGGAATGTGTTCTACATGGTATAGATGATCGCGCCGTCAGATTAGGTGCTGAGGCGGCTCAGTATGAGGACTTGGATAAATTGCTCACTTATTTAAGAAATTCAAGAAGTCTAAAACAAAATTCTGACCGCAAATCTAATATTAATAAAAATCTATCCATTACAAACTCCCCTGATAATAAAACAAAGAATCCAGGCACCAAAGACAGAGTCCTTCGTTGCAATAACTGCAAACAGGAAGGCCATTTTGTAGGTCAATGTACTCAACCAATCAAAAAGTGTACTAAATGTATGAAAGTTGGTCATGAGGCGGAAAATTGTTATTCAAAATAATTCCGGCTCAAAAATCTGTGAACAGAGTAAATGTCTATGGTAAAATTTCAGTTAAATATTTTAAAACTGTACGTATTAACGACATAGAAATGGATTCCTTTGTTGATCTTGGTAGTGAATGCTCGATGCTTAAACAATCTGAATTGTCTAAATAGGGGAATATAGAGATAAAAACAAGAGACCTGTACACTCAGGGGTTTTGGTAATTCTGTTGTGAATACATTGGGTAAGGTCAATACTTTGGTCGAAATTGATGGAGTCAAGGCTGAAGTTGAAATATTAATTGTTCCAGATTGTGTTATGCAAGTTCCCCTTATGATAGGTCAAACCTTTACTGAACAGCCTCACGTATTGATTAAAAAAAAAATCGGTTGTCTGTAAAGTCGGTTTACTGACGATAGTTGAACGTGACAACGTCATAAGAAAATACTGATGGAATAGTTGCATTGCATTTGTTAATATTCGCTTGCACTTCAAGCCGCCATGGAACGCTACAGAGCGAGGCCGCGAGGTAACGCTACATGAGTCATGTTTTTTCGTGAGTGCAGCCAGCTTCATCGATTTATTAGACGTTGTCACGTCAAAAACAAGTAAACATTTTGAAATTTAACAAAATTCTATCGATAATATCCAATACAAAAAAATAAAAATTCTTAACCTTAAAAATATTCAATGGGGATTGTCCAAAATTTCTAACCATTATATTTTATTTTATTTTTTGTAAATTTAGAGCATTTTGAGAAACTAATTTGAATATTTTGATGATTGGCTCAATAGTTATTTTAATAAAAATTATTTAATTATTTTGAGTTTTTAAGGTAGGTGACGTCATCCAGTAGCATAAAGATTAAGTGCCGTTGCCTTACTAGTACATTATTAAAAAAATTAATCTGTCAACACAACGTCAACAATGTCACATCTGTCAAAGTGTCAATAGGCCGAATAGACGTCTTAAATAATCGAATCCTAGCTTAGCGTATTTATTTACAAATGGTTTTTTTTGATGGGTAAGTGTCCTCCAAGGAATATACTACTCTCTATCGTCACTAGAACAATCGATGCGGCGACTTAGAAATAGAATAATAACGCACGCGGCGACATTATTACTATTATTGCTGCAAGTTGGAACAAAGCACTTCCTGTATTCCATAACTCTTCCAGTATATTAAATATTGTCGAGTGTTGAAATAATGTATGTAATGTAATAATGAGATTTATAAACAAGAATGTTTATATTTTTGACATATTTACAATAATTTGACATTTGACAGATTGTAGACAATACTTGCCTCTTACTTTTTTATTTTCTGAGGCAACGATACAAAACTGTACAGCCAGTCGTACGTAATTTGAAGGGCAAAGAAGGTCAATCGTATTTTATCAAAAATATCAATAACATATGAATATTTTTCAAAATTAATTAGTCCGTAATGATCAGTAACGTTATTCCTCGAAATGGTTTTTCAATTACAACATTTAGAAAAATATGAACAATGCCCATTGACGGCTTTAACAATTTTAGAAATCTATACAGAAGCTAAATTCCGAGCCTCTTTGGTTAGAAGACAATATTTTAATTGCACGGGGTATCACTGCTAATCAGGAAAATGAAAAAAAAAGTTCTGCACGTAGCTAATTCTAAACTGCAAGATCAACAAATGAGTTTAATCTGTTCATCGGACCTAAACGTTGCTGGTGAATTAAGCAAAAAGGTGATAGATGACTTACTTTGCTTATTAAATAATTATCGACATTGCTTTGCATTTACGCTCTCTGAGCTGGGGCACTCTTCGGTTTGTGAAATGGGCATTGACCTGCACTGTGACACACCTGTAGTCTATAGGCCATACAGACTGGCAATTAAAGAGAAAGAATAGTCAGGGATATTGTAGATGAATTAGTTCAAAACAATATAGTACGCCCTTCAGTCTCCTCTTCCGCTAGTCCTATTGTGATGGTACGAAAAAAAATGGCGGTTACCGCCTTTGCATCGATTATAGAGCCTTGAATAAAAATACTGTACGCGAAAATTACCCAATGCCACTTATAGATGACCAAGTTGATACGTTAACTGGAAATATGTATTTCACAGCTCTTGATTTGGCATCTGGTTACTACCAGATCTCTATCAAAGAGCAGGATAGGCATAAAACAGCGTTCGTTACACCGGAAGGCCATTTCGAATTTAACCGAATGCCTTTCGGTTTAGCAAATGCTCCAGCAACATTCCAACGAATGATGCATCAGGTTTTAGGCAATTTATGTCATAAAGAAGCACTAGCGTATTTGGATGATATAATCATCCCATCAAAATCAATACAAGAGGGTATGAGACAATTAGAATCAGTTTTAGTTTTGCTATCAGAAGCAGGTCTTACTCTTAACTTATAAAAATGTGTTTTCTTTGGCCGTTCAGTAACTTATTTAGGGTTTAATATTTCAAGTGAGGGTATCCAACCAGGCTCCGCTAAAATAGAAGCAGTAGAAAAATTTCCCATGCCAAAAGATCAACACAATGTAAGGCAGTTTTTAGGGCTAGCAAGTTTTATCCGTAAGTTCGTGAAGAGGTTCTCGATTAAGTTAAAGCCATGGATTTGTTTCAATAGACCTCATGACAACGTTTTAAGCGAAAAGTCTAATTAAGATTTGTTTTTTAATAACTACATACTTACATAGATCAATGGAGTCTACATTTTGATTAGGACCAATGGGGTCAACACATTAAGACCAATGGGGTCTACACAATAAGACCAATGGGGTCTACACATTAAGACCAATGGGGTCTACACATTAAGACCAATGGGGTCTACACATTAAGACCAATGGGGTCTACACATTGAGACCAATGGGGTCAACACATTGAGACCAATGGGGTCTACACATTGAGACCAATGGGGTCTACACATTGAGACCAATGGGGTCTACACATTAAGACCAATGGGGTCTACACATTAAGACCAATGGGGTCTACACATTAAGACCAATGGGGTCTACACATTAAGACCAATGGGGTCAATACTTTATAATCAATGGTGTTAAATATATTAATAAGGACAAAATGGAGTCTGCTTATATTAATTTAGACCAATGGATTTCGCCAAGTTTTGGTTAGATTGTTATACTTACATAGTTACATAATGATGCTATTGTACTAAACTGTTTTTATTTTATTATTGTTTGCTTGATTTATCTAAGTACGAGGACGTACTTAAAATTTGCTTTGATGGCCGACTGTGAGCATATTTGCATACAATCGCTCAAACACGTGCTTAGATACGCGTTCCAGCCTATTTTATGAAAGCACGTGTCATTTTATGTCTCATAATATGTATTTTTATATCACATTATTTTTTGTTAAATAATTAAAGATTATTTACTACCTAAAATCTTAATTTAGCTGCAAAACAATATTAAAATAATTTTAACTGTCAAGCTCGCAATCATGTCGCCATCCCCACTATTAGTGTATAAAAGAGCATGGCGCCATCATTGCGAGCTCAGTCTGGGTGCGACGTTCGTGGAGTTAACATCATCCATTAAGTAAGTTGATCATGTAATATTTATTTTTGACAATGTTTGATTATATATAGGTTTAATTATGAGTAATTAAGATAAATAAGTTTATGTTGATAACTAGAAATATTTACAATGGTAATTATTGCAATTCTATGATTTTTGGTTATAAATAAAACAAGTATAATAATGAACTACTCTTTTATTTTACACATATTTTTTCTAATTAGTATTTGTTGTTTTTTTCACAAAAATACTAGGTACTATTTTATAACAGATACTTGACACAAAATGTAGGGCTAAAACCTAATTTATTTACTCACTAGCAGCGCTCCGCGGTTCCACCCGCATAAGTGTCGATCTTTTGGGAATATCGGGATGAAAAGTATCCTATGTGTTAATCCTCGTTGTACGCTATCTGTGTGCTAAATTTCATCCAAGTCCGTTCAGTAGTTTTTTCGTGAAGAAGTGTAACAAACCTACAAACACGCTCACAAACTTTCGCCTTTATAATATTAGTGTGATCGTCACGATAGGTAAGTACTTCAAGATAATATTATTTTGCCTGCATCCCTCCCCATCTCACTGGATCTTGCTCCGATTTAATTTTAAAGAAAAGGCTTTTCGTCTGCAGTGAGACTATTACAGGAGGATCCTCCGACCAGATGGGTGTCGTGTCTTGTAAGCTACTGCCCCACGATTGATTTCGGGACGTTGTACATAAATGCTAGTTGCGCGGTAAACTCTGCTTGCGCGATGTAGGATTTTGCGTGACGTCAGTGTGTTGCGTAGTTATCATGTGGCGATGTAGATGCCGCCACAACACTACTGCCAGCTCACTTCACCTAAGTTTTCAGGGTGATTTTTTTACAGAATAACACGACAGGCACGCAAGTTCACGCAACTTGAGAGCAATGGTGATTTAAGATAGCAATAGCAACAACAACGCTATCATTCATAATAGGAGCCCCCATTTTAAAATCGCCTATTCACGTCAAAAAATAAATAAAATCTTCCACTGATTAAGTGGATTTCGGTGAAAACATTAAAGTGAATTAAGTTTGATGAAAATTATTCACGAAACCCGATGTAACATTCTGGGTTGCCAATTTCCGATATCTTTTGTATATTTATGAAGGCAGTTCGTTTTTACTTTCACAAATATGTAGGTTGATTGATACAGTATTATAGAGGGTCAGATATAAAGGTACGGTCTTGCGACTTTTGGTATAAAATTGACGCAGGAATCTGAATAGAGTGTCAGTGGCTGTCAGTGTATTGTTGGTCTACTGTGGTGCTATTCTGTAAAAATCTCACCGTGAAAACTTAGGTGAAGTGAGCGTGGAGTGAGCTGTCAATAGTGTCAATTCCTAGCAAAAACAAACTCACTTCACCTAAGTTTTCACGGTGAGATTTTTACAGAATCGACCGGCTGGTATTCAAAATTAAAGCAATAGTACATTACGACACAATGTGGGCCATGTTTCACATTCGGCTTCCTTATCGCGCTTGCCTACGACTCGTGAAAAGATCGCAATGGATTTTGACAGATTCGTCAATGGCAGCAACCTTATTAGAATGAGAATAAAGATCACATTTGGACAGTAATGTAAAATCAGAGGTAAAATAGCCGAACAGACAAATAGAAAGCATTTTTGAATGTCAAGAACAAAAAAAAACAATCTATTCCTTGTATTCATTATGGTAGTTTCGTGGAGAAGAATAGGCAAGAAACTCAATAGTTACTCTTTTAAACCGATTTATATTTGAAACCTATGGTAATCTGTTCTGTGGTCTTGGCATTGTCTCGCCACTCACTACCACTCTCCACATCAAGCTACTACAATCTGTCAAATTTCTTTAACAGATTTTCAACTTTATCGCTAAAGCATAAGGTTCAAAGTTGATTGGGAAAATTTGACAGTTTCGGGTAGCTTGATGTGCTGACGTCTGTACAACTCGCAAGAGTTAACTTAAGACATCGCTGGAATGGCGTAAGCTGCGCTGCTGAAGCGTCGATGGCGAGAGCAGTACGTAGGTCTCTACCGGTCTGGTGTGCGTTGCTGCGGTTTTTAATTTGACGGTACAATTTGATATGTATACAAAAACCGCATGGTATAACATACTGATACCGCATCTCCGTGCGGTCTACAGTCAAAGTTAAAACCGCAGCACCGCACACCGAAGCGGTGTCAGGTGCAGTGTGATAACCGATCTTGCGGGTTGTACGTCTTGGCATTTCTAAACAAGGCACGAGGAATAACATAGTCGATACGGTATTTGATATGACAATAAGGTAAAGTAAAATATGAAAGTTTAAAAAATATTTTCAGTATGAGGGCTGAAGACTGTTCAATCAAAACTCCACAAATTATTATTAATAACTGAAGACTTTTATTATATACTATTAATCAACTAATAACCCTCCGTAGTCGGGTAAAAATAAAATTAAGAGGATTTAGTGTTAATAACATCCTGCTCATAATTAATTTATCTGTAAAAATATTAAAGCTGATGAGTTTGTTCGTTTCTTTGAACACGCTAATCTCCGGAACTATCAGTCATCATCATCATTATCATCATTTCAGCCGAAAGATGTCCACTGCTGGACAAAGGCCTCCCCTGGCACCTCCGCTTCGACCAGACCATAATTTAGAAGCGTTTTTTTTAAATTTTGTAAATGTAAGAACCATGTTTCCGTTTAATATTAGGTTTTTTATGTTGAATTGAAAGAGCATGGCAGTTGAGAACATGTCATGCTCACTTAAATGCCTCATCGATGGTGGCGCGTGTTTGATCATTCGGTTCCCTACAAAATGGTTGAGCTGGATGGTGCTGATCCACGCTTCATGTTCGTGAACGGGCGCCGTCGGTTGAGACTGGTCATCTCTTAACTGCCAAGGCTTATTTTTAATCTTTGTTCCTTCATTTCTGTATTTTTTTTTTACATTGTAGAAGCAACAAGAATAATGTACCCAGGATTTTGTAATATCTTGATTTAAAAGAGTGTCCATGGAGTTTCTTGCCCGTTCTTCTCCATAGAGATCTACGTTTTGGAATGGGCAACTAGCTTCAACTTTCCGATTAACTAACAGACTTTAATTTTGACAATTCAAAAGTGCCTGTACAAGGTTTAATTGAAATAAATGCTTTGAGTTTGAACAAAAATGAAAGTTAAACATAAAGCGATCTTATAATACAAAAATAAGTGGGTTATTTTATTACGTTTTATTGATCAAACACTTAAATACTTTCCTAAAGATAGATTTGATTAAAAGATACTTAGAATTGTATCAATATTTGTATCTCAATTACATTAATGTTCAAGTAAGCATTGTTATGAGTAATCGTGAAACACCGTTTAGTTCCAAGTCTACTTCTTCTTGAAGAATAACGTGCCTGTAATCTGAATTTGTTTGAATTTTTTAAATGAAATTTATAAAAGGGAAAATGCGTTGCAACACTAACCGCAATTGTCATTTGGAGTTTGTAGCAGACAACTTCGTTGACAAAGATGTCCAGTCTATGCTTCTACCCTTGAACCTAACGCAAAATCTTTTCTTTTGTCCCAAGTATAGAATCAGGGACAATTTTATTTATCCAAATAATTGTCAATCGTGTTTAATGTCTTTGTGCGGCACGATAATATTCATATGTTATATTTTCTATTACTTTTATAGCCAGATATTCAGCAAACATGTTGGTGAATATTACAGGTTCAAAGTTGACGGAATCATTTACTTCGATTTTATCTTTTCTTCTATTGGATTGCTTGTGAATTTTTTCGCCGTTATTTTTCAAACGAATGTGAATGTCACATTTGTTTTAAAATTATTATATATTCACAGATTTCTTAATAATAAGACCACATTCAAACATTTCATCATTGGTAATTGGTTTAGTGTTATCTTGATTTTGGGTGTTAATATTAATTTTAGCATCATCGTTTGTAGAAGCTTTAAACTTCCTTATTACAATACTTTATATGGTTTATTTGTATCAAGTTTTGATATAAATATTGTCTATGCTACCAGACTTATTATGGTCTTAAAAAATAAAGTTGATCTTTGGAATATTCAAACTTTGAATTTTCAAAGCTTAGGAGATAGGGATGGAGAGGATTATTGTAACAGATTATATCAAGCTTTTGTTAATATATTAGATTGCTATGACGTCTATAAGGTTTCTTTTCAACAAATGGTTAGTATGAAACAATTTACCTACAAAATAGTTGTCCTCATTTGATTAGAAATTCTTATAACAAAGTTAAAATAATTTCAGATCGTGTATCACTGTACGAGCTGCTTCTTCAACGCTTTGATTCTTCTTATGACAGCACTTGAGATAGATGTGAGTGTTCTCCTACAGAATGTTAGCAAATGCATTGAAAAACCTTTAAACGACTTTGGCTGCTTTTATTCAATTTGGTCGGTTCCATTGATTCCGGCACTGAACTCGCTTTCTTTAACTGCACCCGATGTCCCGGTTTAATCCTATTATATAATATTATAAACGATGGATGTTTGTTACTCTTTCACGCAAAAACTACTGAACGGATTCGGATGAAATTTGGCACACAGATGGTTTTGACCAGAATTTACAACAATTTTTATCCCGATATTCTCACGGGATCGAAACTTAAGCGAGTGAAACCGCGGGGCGCAGCTAGTGCATGTATATTTTTAACGTTGAGGGATAATATTTGCAATCAAAGATATCTTGAGAAATCATGACACTGCAGATAATTAAAAAAATAGCATAGATAGTAATATACCTACAAAAATATAAGCATATAATATACAATTTTTTATTTTTCATTTTTTTAGCATGTACAATTTCTATTCGTAATATGGATACTAATTATGTGGCTAGCTAAAACTTTGTTGGTAGAAACCATATTGAGCGTGGAGTTGGTCAAATTCTACATTGCTGTGGATAAAGTTCAAGACACATGCGCAGTCTTGTTGAGTTCAAATTGTACAGGTATTTACGATCCATCGATATGTATTATTATTGCTTTTGTATTGTCATTAACTTCTTTGAGATAGCCTGATAATTGATTGTGTGATGTATCTATCGCAGATGAATTGCTTAATAAGCTGTCTTACACAACCCCAATTTTGAGTAACCGCTAAACGTCGTTCAGCTGTTTTACAAAACGGAGCTGTTTTGTAACTACTCGTATATCACGCAGAATTGCATAAAAGTTTTGTATCTGTCAATGCAAGCCAGCGTTAGAGTCTATGTAAAACAGCTTCAAATGAAGCGTCAGATTGTAGATTTTAATTCTTAATTATATCGCTCGTGGCTCTGTTACAACAACAATAATGGCGTCCGAAGCAGAAATAAATAAAACGAGTAATATGAGTCAAAACAGTCACAGTTATAACCAAAACTTAACCGATTGTTCAGGGTTAGCTTAGCTAGCTTAGTTATTGTGACCAATTCGGCTAGCGCGTTGTTAGTCACAGTTCCAAATATGCTGCAGATAAGCCATTCTGAATTATGTCTAAACTTGGGTAACAGTTTCTTTAGACTTAGCTCAATAGCTATCAAGGTTAACGTTCTTCAGCTGTTTTATAGAACAGAGCGGTTTTGTAAAACAAATAACGGTTTTGTAAAACAGCCGACTCGGTCTTCTGCCATCTGCAACATTCTAATGGAGTTCTTCGTGAAAGAGTTGATCTGAGGAATTAACACCACCTTCCCTTTTCCTGTTGCTATTGCTGTGTCCCGGATGGAAGGCTATGAGTTCCAGTATTATGACAGGCACATCACACTTCTTCCTCATGGGGCACCACACCTACGATGTCTGGGGCATATAGGCGGTGTTAATTACCACAAAATGGGACGTTTTCATATCAAATAAAAAAATATTTACCTGTAAATTACACCCCTCGTCATTGCAGATGAAGAAAAAAGGTTGTACAAGAATATTAAACGCCTACATGAAACGACATTCGACAAGATGGATGCCAGCGGAATGTGGTACGTTGATGCTACTCTACCGCTCAAGATGATGGCGTTAATTACTGACTATACTATTGTGTTGCTGCAGTTTTTTTTTTTGTAATCTATATAGCATTAAAATTCTGAAACTGTATAGTATGTGCCAGATGTGTTTCACTGTGTTTTTGTACCTATTTATCTTCAAATTCTATTTAGGGTTCCTGCTACTGGAAATTCTTGAATGAATACGATTTACAATTATTTCTACTGCATTGAACTTAATTAAGGAACCTCACGCACTACGCGCAGCTTTAGTTGCAGAAGCTCCGACCTACCATCCGGCGGGTGTTGTTGCGATTTTTTTACGAGTGTGAGTAATTCAATTCAATTTTTTAACAGACTTCAAAAAAGGAGGAGGTTGTCAATTCGGATTTTTGTTTCTTTTTTATGTGTGTTCGGGCATAACTCCCTCATATATAGACGGATTTGCAAAGTTTTGTTTTTTTTTGTTCGAACGAAGTTGATTCCGAAAATTTCGTAAAGATCTGATGAGGAGTTTTGGAGGCAGACAACGGAACTCTTCAATAAATGTCAGCAAATCAACCGCGTTTGCTGCTATAGCTTAAGTAAGAATTGTTTACGCAATCACACTATATAACATCACGCCAATAGCCTTTAAGGGGTTAGGCAGATGTGTTCAATAGCTTCCTGTCACTGATATTATAGCAAATAGTGATAAATGAATTTGTTTGGGATAGGTAGGTACAACTAAAATGTGACAAATAAAAACTTTTTTACAATAAAAAAAAACAACCGCCTTCCAAAAAAACACTACAAAGTGAAAATTAACTTTAATTTCGAAAGTCGGTGTCAAAAAATAAAAATACACAACCAACAACACCCCCAAAAAAATTATTTTTAAAATAAAAACCATACTAATATACTCGTACATACAATCATTGTTTTTTGTCAGATTATTCGACAAGCAACATAATAAAATACTAGTGTTTTAGTTTTTTAGTCCAAACAATAGATTTTTTGCAATTCAATAATTTATAATTGCTAAAGAACAATAAATTACAAGCGTTGTGTCATCGCGCTTCTCTTTTCTATGCAATCCGACAGTCACCGTCATGTAAGCCCCTTAACCAGTAACTGGGTTATGGAGGTTACATAATAATAAACTATATTATCTTAACGGCAGGTGATGTGAAGAGGGTTAAGAGAGTTCTCGCTATTAAATAACCCTATCATAGAAAAAAACTGAATTTGGTTTTTTTATTTTTGTTATAATAATAAAAAACTAAGTAAAGAAAGCGGCCACTTCTATTTATCTATTCGTAATCCCAGGCTCATCATGTGCCTAGCCTTTTCCCAACTATGTTAGGGTCAGCTTCCAGTCTAACCGGATGCAGCTGAATACCAGTACTTTACATGGAGCGACTGCCTATCTGACCTCCATAACCCAGTTACCTGGGTAATACGATACCCCTTGGTAAGCCTGGTTATCTAGATTTTCAGGCTTCTGACGACCCGTAACGACTGTCAAAGATCCACGAATGACAGCCAGGACCAACGGCTTAACGTGCTTTCCGAGACACGGAGGGATCTTGGTATGTAAAGATGGTCACCTATCCACGGACCAACCGCAACAAGCGTCGCCACCAACTCCCATACCAAATCTCAGGATATAGCCACAGAAACAGTTAATACTAAGAGAATCTGTGTCTCTCCAGGCCTCAGAATATTAAGTTAGGGCAAACTTACTCAGTAAATAGACGGTTGGTTTTGTGCCGTTGTTCCAGGGAAGGAAAATTGATGTAACAAAGGTTCTTGTAACGATTCTTCTAGAACTATAATCACGCTATAATTTATTGTCAATCTTCTAAAATCGGCTGAACGGATTTGGGTAAAGGCATACAGATAGGGTTCCCAACTCTCCCGGATTGCCCGGGAGACTCCGGTAAAAATGGTCAACCTCCCGACCTCCCGGGGTGCAATAATTTCTCCGGTTTTTCTAAAATGATATGAATCCATCGCTCGCACATCGCTACTCGTCGCGGTCGTTTGTTCTTTCCATTCCGTCTCTAATATGTACTTCTTGCAAACGCGTATTCAGTAATTATGATGGAACAAGTATGGAGCAAGGAAAGAAATCGAATGAATATTTCTTTAGTAATAGCAGAGTTATAAATACTAACAAACTTCGATTTGCCATGTAAAAACTTTTATGATTTTGTGGTAAAAAAACCGTCAAATAATTTAGATGCTGCTTGAAAGCAAAATAAATTTATAAATAATTAACATGTTCTTTCAACTGCTCTCGATTTTTTTTAATTCTCCCGGGTTGGTCCTTTCGAGAGTTGGCAACCCTACATACAGATAGTTTATAATGAGGGTTTTCTGAAATGACGTTCGCTAGGTGGCAGCACTGACACGTCAGGTCCAGGCATCTGTCAAAGAGCCTATATTTTCTTTAGTCATGACTGAATGATGAACGAATGAATGAATCGAATGATGAACATCATCATATATTTTATATTGGAAGACCTCTTGTCACAGTGGTGCCAACTGGTGTCGTAAATTTTCACGAAAGCCCTCATTGGGTAACCCACTATCAATTTTTTATATTCGAAAAATGTGTCTGTTCAACAACGTAAACAAAGCAATGAATGTTGTTGAGCTGTCAAAAGAAACCCATTGCTACTAGTGTGTTACGCAATTACCCCCGCTAGAACACAAGAAAACACTTAACACAAGAAAAAACAATGTGGAGACAACAATACGACAGTACCTAAATGAAAACACTGACAATACTAATGCATAAGAGTATTTTGGAACTATCGAATAAATCCTAGCATCGAAATGAAAAAAACCGGCCAAATGCGAGTCGGACCACGCACAATGAAGGGCTCCGTAGTTGGAATGAAGTTATCCCAAGAACAAACATTGTAGCATTGTACTTGAAAATCATGTTCTCCCATACATTGCAACTGCAAATTTAAGTTGGTCGACTATTACTCGTCAACTTGTAAAGTCTACTTAGCTGTGATAGTTATCCTTTTAATTTCGTTATAATATATACTACTGCTGTGATTTTTTTCACATATCCAAAAGCAACCATTTAGCTGGCAGGGGGGGACACTTGGGGCCCGAGCGCCGCCTGTGACACATCAGACCAGTGTCTGAACGAGCTGCTGAATCACCGGAACAGTCCCAAGATCGGCGGCAACAGCATACTCAGCATGCTGTTGACGCCGATCTTGGGACTGTTTTGGTGTCTCATTAGCTCTGTGTGCCGCTTCACGCACCGTCTGCTCAAACCTACGCAGCGCAGTTTGTTGAGACGTCTCGGTAAGGACCTATTCAATCAAGTTTTAATTTTTGAATACTTCATTATTAAATATCTCTTTCTGTTTGATAGTAAAATTCTATTAATCTCTTAAATAAATTGCAAACTATAATTTAGAAGCGTTTTTTAAATTTTGTAAATGTAAGAACCATGTTTCCGTTTATTATTAGGTTTTTTTTATGTTGACTTGAAAGAGCATGGCAGTTGAGAACGTGTCATGCTCACTTAAATGTCTCATCGATGGTAGCGCGTGTGTTTGATCATTCGGTTCCCTACAAAATGGTTGAGCTGGATGGTGCTTTTGAATTGTTTCTTCATTTCTGGATTTTTTTTTACATTGTAGAATCAACAAGAATAATGTACCCAGGATTTTGTAATATCTTGATTTAAAAGAGTGTCCATGGAGTTTCTTGCCCGTTCTTCTCCATAGAGATCTACGTTTTGGAATGGGCAACTAGCTTCAACTTTCCGATTAACTAACAGACTTTAATTTTGACAATTCAAAAGTGCCTGTACAAGGTTTAATTGAAATAAATGTTTTGAGTTTGAACAAAAATGAAAGTTAAACAAAAAGCGATGTTATAATACAAAAATAAGTAGGTTATTTTATTACGTTTTATTGATCAAACACTTAAATACTTTCCTAAAGATAGATTTGATTAAAAGATACTTAGAATTGTATCAATATTTGTATCTCAATTACATTAATGTTCAAGTAAACATAGTTATGAGTAATCGTGAAACTCTGTTTAGTTCCAAGTCTACTTTTCTTGAAGAATAACGTGCCTGTAATCTGAATTTCTTTGAATTTTTTAAATGAAATGTATAAAAGGGAAAATGCGTTGCAACACTAACCGCAATTGTCATTTGGAGATTGTAGTAGACAACTTCGTTGACAAAGATGTCCAGTCTATGCTTCTACCCTTGAACCTAACGCAACATATTTTCTTTTGTCCCAAGTATAGAATCAGGGACAATTTTATTTATCCAAATAATCGTCGATCGTGTTTAATGTCTTTGTGCGGCACGATAATGTTCATATGTTATATTTTCTATTACTTCTATAGCCAGGTATTCAGCAAACATCTTGGTGAATATTATAGGTTCGGATTTGACGGAATCGGTTACTTCGATTTAATCTTTACTTCTATTGGATTCCTTGTGAATTTTTTCACCGTTATTTTTCAAACTAATGCGAATGTCACGTTTGTTTTAAAATTATTATATATCCACAGATTTCTTAATAATAAGACCACATTCAAACATTTCACCATTGGTAATTGGTTTAGTGTTTTCTTGATTTTGGGTGTTAATATTAATTTTACCATCCTCATTTTTAGAAGCCTTAAATTTTCTTATTACAATATTTTATATAGTTTAATTGTATCAAGTTTTGATACAAGTATTGTCTATGCTACCAGACTTATTATGGTTTTAAAAAATAAAGTTGATCTTTGGAATATTCAAACTTTGAATTTTCAAAGAGGAGATAGGGACGGAGAGGATTATTGTAACAGATTATATCAAGCTTTTGTTCATATATTAGATTGCTATGACGTCTATAAGGTTTCTTTTCAACAAATGGTTAGTAAGACGAAACAATTGACCTACAAAGTAGTTGTCCTCATTTGATTAGAATTTCTTATAACAAAGTTAAAATAATTTCAGATCGTGTATCACTGTACGAGCTGCTTCTTCCACGCTTTGATTCTTCTTACGACAGCACTTGAGATGGATGTGAGTGTTCTACTACAGAATTTTAGCAAATTCATTGAAAAACCTTTAAACGACTTTAGCTGCTTTTATTCAATTTGGTCGGTTCCATTGATTCCGGCACTGAACTCGCTTTCTTTAAATTTCGCCCGATGTTCCGGTCTAATCGTATTATAAACGATGGATGTTTGTTACTCTTTCACGCAAAAACTACCAAACGTATTCGGATGAAATTTGGCACACAGATGGCTTTAACCAGGATTAACAGTAATTGTATCCCGATATTCTCACGAGATCGAAACTTATGCGAGTGAAACCGCGGGGCGCAGCTAGTGCTTGTATATTTTTAACGTTGAGGGATAAAATTTGCAATCATAGATATCTTGAGAAATCATGACACTGCAGATAATAAAAAATTGCATAGATAGCACATATACCTACAAAAATAATATAAGCATATAATTTTTTATTTTTCATATTTTTAGCATGTACAATTTCCATTCGTAATATGGATACTAAATATGTGGCTAGCTAAAACTTTGTTGGTAGAAACCATATTGAGCGTGGAGTTGGTAAAATTCTACATTGCTGTGGATAAAGTTCAAGACACATGCGCAGTCTTGTTGAGTTCAAACTGTACAGGTATTTACGATCCATCGATATGTATTATTATTGCTTTTATATTGTCATTAACTTCTTTGAGATTGCCTGATAATGTGATGTATCTATCGCAAATGAATTGCTTAATAAGCTGTTTTACATAACCCCAATTTTGAGAAACGGCTAAATGTCGTTCAGCTGTTTTGTAACTATATCACGCAGAATTTCATAAAAGTTTTGTATCTGTCAATGCAGGCCAGCGTTAGAGTCTATGTAAAACAGCTTGAAAACAAGCGTCAGATTGTAGATTTTAATTCTTAATTATGTCGCTCGTGGCTCTGTTGCAACAACAATAATGGCGTCCGAAACAGAAATAAATAAAACGAGTAATTTGAGTCAAAATTATCCTAAATCAAGTAAAAACAGTTCGTCTGAGTTTTATGAAAGTCAGTCCTAGAAATACTACTAAAAATATATTACTTACCAGACTCGTGCGCGTTTGGTCACAGTTATAACATAACCTCAGGGTTAGCTGAGCTAGCTTAGTTACTGTGACCAATTCAGCTAGCGCGTTGTTGGTCACAGCTCCAAATATGCTGCAGATAAGCCATTCTGAACTATGTCTAAACTTAGGTAACAATTTCGTCAAACTTAGCTCAATAGCTATCAAGGTGAACGTTCTTCAGCTGTTTTATATAACAGAGCGGTTTTGTAAAACAACTAACGGTTTTGTAAAACAGCCGACTCGGTCGTCTGCCATCTGCAACATTCTAGTAGAGTTCTTTGTGAAAGAGTTGATCTGAGGAATTAACACCACCTTCCCTTTTTCTGTTGCCAATGCTGTGTCCCGGATGGAAAGCTATGAGTCCCGGCATTATGACAGGCACATCACACTTCTTCCTCATGGGGCACCACACCTACGATGTCTAGGGCATATAGGCGGTTTTAATTACCACAAAATGGGACGTTTTGATATCAAATAAAAAAATATTTACCTGTAAATTACACCCCTCGTCATTGCAGATGAAGAAAAAAGGTTGTACAAGAATATTAAACGCTTACATGAAACGACATTCGACAAGATGGATGCCTGCGGAATGTGGTACGTTGATGCTACTCTACCGCTCAAGATGATGGTGTTAATTACTGACTATACTATTGTGTTGCTGCAGTTTTTTTTTTTGTAATCTCTATAGCATTAAAATTCTTTGAAACTATGTAGTATGTGATTGATGTGTTTTACTGTGTTTTTGTACCTATTTATCTTCAAATTCCATTTAGGGTTCCGGCTAATGGGAAATCTTGAATGAATACGATTTACAATTATTTTATTTCTACTGCATTGAATTTAATTAAGGACCGTCATGTAAGTCCCTTAACCAGTAGGTAACTGGGTTATGGAGGTCACATAATAATAAACTATATTATCTTACCGGCAGGTGATGTGAAGAGGGTTAAGAGAGTTCTCGCTATTAAATAACCCTATCATAGAAAAAAACTGAATTTGGTTTCTTTTTGTTGTAATAATAAAAATCTAAGTAAAGAAAGCGGACATTTCTATTTATCTATTCGTGCCTCCACATCCCAGGCTCATCATCTGCCTAGCCTTTTCACAACTATGTTAGTGTCAGCTTCCAGTCTAATCGGATGCAGCTGAATACCAGGTACTTTACATGGAGCGACTGCCTATCTGACCTCCATATAAAGAAAGAAAAGAAAAAGTATTTATTGCGACTCGTACAGGAAGATTACAAACTAAACTAAATACAGCAAAATAAAAAACCAAGTTATATATAAAAAAAGTAACAAAAGGAAAATGAAACAGAAAGTCCTATACGAGGCCAAAAGGCTCCTATCTCAGCATGATGCTACGATATTTAAAAAATAAATGTTGCAGCGCTGGTATTCTGATAGGGCCCGGTCCGATCCCAGTTACCTCGGTAATACGATACCCCTTGGTAAGACGGGTTGTCAGACTTTCGGGCTTCTGACTACCCGTAACAACTGTCAAAGATTCACGAATGACAGCCGGGACCGACGGTTTAACGTGCTTACCGAGGCACGGAGGGGTCTCGGTATAAAAGATGGTCAACCTCCCACAGACCAACCGCGGCGAGCATGGCTTAACCTGATCGATCGACCTGTGCGGCTGTTATTATGTCCGCAAAGTATTAAACAAAAATAACGGAATTGAACACAAAAAGACCACCTTTTAATAATTTCCCAAAACCAAACATTCTTTATATTCATTTCTCCTTGAATTCCTTGACCGGGGTATCATGTAATAGCTATATAACAAGACAAGTACATTACGTTGACAAACGATGTGGACAGAAGGGACGGCCCCACATAAAATTGGTTTATTAGCACACATGCAGAAGCGGTCGGTGGAGGCCCCAGTCTTAAATGGCAGGATAACTAATGCCTGTTTCCCGATACTTAAATGAAAAGAGTGTTCATGGAGTTTCTTGTCCGTTCTTCATCATAGGAACCAACTATGCTTTAGAATGGGCAACTAGCTACATTAACATACTTATTTATTTATTTAAAAAAGCACAGCCACATCACTTAAATTAAATAAACTTATGCTAGAAATAAATAATCTTAATAACTAAAAGACTAATGTACATGTCGACATTTACGGCACGCGGCGTTGATTACAATTGTATATGTTGCTGCCTTGTATACCTACTAAACCAAACTGAAACGAAAACAGTCTAACGTTAATGAGACGGGTAACAAACAAAAAAAAGTAAAGAAATAACATTAAAAAAAAACTGGTCAAGTGCGAGTCTCACGCACCGAGGTTTTCGTAAAAATTTGTAGGTATTTAATAGTTTATCAAGGGTTTTTTTTTTAATGTAACTTCAAATTTAAGGATTTTGATTTTCGGGTTTTGTGCTACATGAACTTACTTCTTGCCAAATTTTATGATTCTAGGTCAACGGGAAGTACTCTATAAATTTTAATTCCTTGAGACTACTTTGAGAGTGTCGAAACATACGTTTTTTCCGGCATAAACGGCCTTATCTTTTTTTTACGTTA
Organism: Luperina testacea; assembly: GCA_927399505.1. Lineage (NCBI taxonomy): Eukaryota > Metazoa > Arthropoda > Insecta > Lepidoptera > Noctuidae > Luperina > Luperina testacea. Next base: position 2,758,062 of record OV656777.1, on the reverse strand, counting down.
ACTTAGAAGTTTGATTTTTCACAGCTTCAAGGGATTGTAGACCTCAGTATCTGGTTTTAATTTCAACTCGATAACTCCACGCGTTCCCGAGATAAAAGGGTCTTGACAGACAGACAGACGGACAACAAAGTGATCCTATAAAGATTCCGTTTTTTCCTTTTAAACCCTAAAAATAGAAACTATGATTTGAAAATTAAATTAAAAACAACTTGGCAAGGATAGCGAATTTCTTTCTAAATCCCGGTAGCTTGTTGCTACAAAATATATGTAAGTCAGGTACTATGAAGTTTAATATTGTATTCGTAATAAATAATTATCTTTGTAACTGAACAACGCGTTGTCAGTTAAAAAGTGCCTGTAAATGGCTTAATTGAAATAAATGCTTTGAGTTTGAGTTCGAATGCCTAACAAAGCGGCCTATTGGATTTTTAACTTTCAGCGCTGAGCCTAGCGTTACATAAAGTATATTATACTAATCAAAATAAATATACACATATAATAATAAACATGAAACGGGAGAAAACGGGCGCCGTGCGGTGCCGGCCTAGAATAGCACCACCCCAACTCTTCCTGTGGGTGTCGTAAGAGGCGACTAAGGCCCCTTGTCCACGTAACCGCACGTCATACGCACGCTTTCGTCAATTGACGATTGCAAGACGAATGCTTGCATCTTGCGTAGAAACAATGAAATCTGTGTCCACGAAGCGCGCACACCGCATGACGAACGCAACACGAGCGGCTGACGCGACGTTGCCGCTTCGTGGACACAGATTTCATTGTTTCTACACAAGATGCAAGCATTCGTCTTGCAATCGTCAATTGACGAAAGCGTGCGTATGACGTGCGGTTACGTGGATAATGGGCCTAAGGGACATACACCGGGGGGCGGGCAGCAGCGCCCCCTGCAGACTGATAACATCACCAAACTGCGATCCCCAACCCGCATGCACAGCGTGGGGATTCTGGGCATGACCCCTTAATGATAAGACAAGCCAGAAAATGGCCCCCAGTTCCCGGCCGCCTCGCTATCCCTGGTCATGGTAGCGGCCATGATAACGGCGGGGCAGGGGGTGCTAAGAATCCCCGGGCTACATTAGGCTACCGAAAAAATAAAAATATGACCCTGGCTACGTTTAACGATGATGATGATGAAACGGGAGCAAAGAAAATATAATGATGATGTTTAAGGAGAGAGGAAGTGTCATAACATAGAACATGATAGATAACAGATAATTATTCTAAGTCTGGCTGCCTTTACAGGACCTAAACGCACAAAAACGTTTTAGAAGCAATAAAAGTATATGATAGACTACCAGTAAACAAAATCAGAAAAAATATATGATATTCTTCAGGATATATGCTAGGTAGATAGTGTGTTGAAAACATAATACAACTAATTTGATACTATAGAAAAAAATCATGAAGATACCTCTAAAAACTTTCTTTTTACAATAAAAACCATACTAATATACATACAATCATTCTGATTTTTTGTCAGATTAATCTACAAGCCACATACTAAATCACTAGTGTTTTAACTTTTTAGTCCAGACAATAGATTTTTTGGAAAGAGATAATTGCTTCATATTTTGCAATAAATTACCAGTGTTGTGTCATCGCGTTTCTCTATCTTTTCTATGCAGTCCGACAGTGACCGCGCTTTAGGTCGTGTAGTCCTTTTAAATGCCGACAGTCGGGAAAATTTGTAAATTCAAGGACCGTATAATAGAAAAAATTAACGTTTGGCAAAAGGGCTCAAGATAAAAGCACTTGTCTTAGGTTGCATAAAGCAGCTGGTTTTCCGGTATGGATCGCTGCAGGTTGATCTACAGAAAGTAACAGTCACAATGCTTCACCCATTTCTTTAATGTGTGAGCGTATAAGTTATTACGGGGCATCGAGATATAAGTACTAAGTACGTTAGTACTTATATCTCGATGTTACGGGGATATTTTACCCGCACTGACCGGTACCGGCTTTTCTTTACGGGGAACCCGCGTCTATGTGCGCACCCTTACGATAGAGAACATGCATAGTTTCAAAAAGACCCCTTTTTCCAAAATTGTGCATACGATACATATATCGCCTCTTCGCATTAAAAGTGTACAATCTCAAAAAAAATACGAAATTGAGTTAAGTATTATACAGAAATGTCTAGTATCGCGTGTCTAGTGTCTAGCTCTTTTTTCTCAAGTGAAAAAAGAACGATCCCCGCTAGATTTCACATTGGTTAGTTTAAAATTTTTGGTTGGTGGAAGTTTATTAGTCTTTAAACCTTTAAAACGTCCTCCTGTAAAATTAGTAAATTCTGAGATTATATACTTTTAATGCGAGAAGACGATATACATTTTAAATCTAAAATATGAAGCGACGCAACATTATATGACCCTGTTCACAATACATAATTGTATATAACACTGTGTCTATAAGTTCAAAATATATTATTGTGGACAGCTGTCTCGACCTACCACGTAATAGCTATAAAACAAAGCTAAGTACCAGCACAGAGTGAATATGAACGCGAAAAAATCTGATCGTCGTTTATTTATTTTTTACTTTTTTCTACGCCGCGTCGCTTTGTTGTTTCGCGAGCTATCCATTGCTCACCCACTTACAACACATTTGCTGATTCATATAAATCTGCAAAACTTGCTTTATGGAAATGGCATCAAATAATATTTTTTTCGCTATTTTAGAGTAGCTTCCATAATGTTGATCATATTCATAACACACCTTTCAGCCCTTAAATATTGCCAAGGCATTCAAAGTTTACAAAAACGAACTTATGTATTGAGAAAATTTAATTTCATTATGTTGTAACACAGGTTTATTTTATTTAATGGCTCGTGACTAAGTAATAATCGCCGCTCGGATCAATCGATCAGGTTAAGCTACGCTTGCCTCTGTCGGTCGGTGGATGGGTGACCATCTTTACATACCCTAACCCCTCCGTGCCTCGGAAAGCACGTTAAGCTGTTGGTCCCGGCTGTTATTCGTGGATCCTTGACAGTCTTTTCGGGTAGTCAGAAGGCCGAAAATTCAACAACAAGTCTTACCAAGAAGTATCATATTTCTCAGTAATTGGGTTATGAAGATCAGATTGGCAGTCGCTCCGTGTAAAATACTGGTATTCAGCTGCATCCAGTTAGACTGGAAGATGAAAACAACACGCAACAACGTAGATGATTAATAATAATATTGTAACCTTAGATCCACATTTTGAAATCAGGATCCAATGGGAAAACATTCGTCAGTAGATCCATCATGGATCTGGCCAATGGATCTTCTGAGATTGAACGTAACCTATTACCAAACCTCCACAAAGTTAATAGGTAACAATACCCTTGGTAAGCCAAAACAATAAATATTCCTTCACCTAAAAATGTATAAAGCACAAACTTATCACATTTTCCTCATCGGAAAGAATGATTGCAAAAGTTGTAAACTCGAGCGTTTTTCACAATGTCATATTATTATTTTCCTTGTATTGTATTTTATGTGAAAATGTCGAGTACGCGGCTTTCTTAAACTGGGGTGACATGTACAATGAGCAAGAAGTGCAGATGGGAGGTTAGGTAAGAAAAAAGTGTGATCAAAATATTGGAAAAAGAAAAAAACTGCAATCAATTTTGCTGAGAAAATAATATAGGTAAAATTCTGTGGATGGTACGGTTTTATTAGGTTTCGAGTAACTGGAAGTTTTTCGTCACAAATTAAAATTATTATAGTTGGGGGAGGCCTCAGGCAGTCTTTCGGCTGAAATGATGCATAATCGTAAATAATCAATGTTCACACTGCTTGGACACAAGCCTCCTCTTGGTGAGAGGGAGATGGGCCTTAGTCCTCCTCGCGGGCCCAGTGCGTGTTGGCGGATCTCACATATCTTCGATTTTTTGGTTCTAGGACATGATCCAATGTCAACATGATGGCCTCGCGATGTTTTATTTCACCGTTTTGAGAGCAGTGGTGATGAAATAATTTACATAAAGTAAAGCGCCTGTCTGGGTTCGAACCTACGGACGACCTACATCAAGCTAGGTACTACAATCTGTCAAATTTCTTTAACAGATTTTCAACTTTATCGCTAAAGCATAAGGTTCAAGGTTGATTGGGAAAATTGACAGTTTCGGGTAGCTTGATGTGCTGGCGTCTGTACCATATTCTGACAAATGATAATGATCATAATTGTTATACCTAATGATCATGCAAGCAACGGGTGTGCTTTGGTCAAGTTACAAGCAAATTTGCCACAGATCGCGGAATCGCAGCGTTTAGAAACACCAGTAGGTATTAACAAGTGCGTTGAGTGCACAATTTCTGTCACGGACCATCATCAAAGTTTCTATAAATCTAAAGTAGTACAAGTAAACGGTGACTCGTATGTTTTGTATGGAAAGTGTTGAAATTCATCAATCAGAAGTTGTTTAGGTACAATGACATGTAAACTACTTACTGTGTGTACACACTAGTGACATGCGTCGACGACAGAGGCAACGGCAGCCGTGACGCGCGTCGACGAATGCAGTTACAATGCGTGCCACGAAAGAAGAGACTTGACACACCACGTGGTTTGACATGCGCAGTAAACGATTTTAGGTATCTTTAGCGGTATGAGGTCTGAGTGCGGGACGGGACCGGACGTCATAGGGGCGGCGGAAAGAGGCGGGGGAGGCGGGGTCAAGTCTCTTCTTTCGTGGCACGCATTGTACCTCTGTCGTCGACGCGTATCGCTCGTGTGTATGAGCACTTACACTTTTTGCAAATGACAACTTTGCGGCCTTAGTGATAAATAATTACCTACCTAAATAAAATTTTAAGCGTCTTAACAATTTTAGAGCCTATAATATCCTCTTAGTATACCTCGTAATCACTTATAACGACGTCTACAGGGAAGAGGCGGTCCTCAGTTGAATTTATATCAGTAATTAAAACGCCTCATATCTTTCCTAAATGAAAATTAATTAACCAAAATATTATTTGGATGTTTAAAAACCTACTGGCAGTAAACAAAAAAGTATTACTGAATGATTTATTTGTTTTGTGACAATGGGCTCATAACCACCTCGCACACAAAGCCACATGCGATTGCGACAGCTCGACGACAAAACGCTGACCTTTCGCATGCGACTGTTATGGGGTGTGACTGCGTGAGCATGCACCGTGCGTGTAGACACTGTGACAAGTAGCGAGAGCGTGCGACTACTACGCCTGTCGTTGCGACTTTGCAACTCGACGCCAAGTGTGCGGAGCTTTGAACAAAATATATTATGAAAATTGTCGGCCGCAACCTATCGTTGCGTCTAGTCGACGAGCTCTCGCAGTGTTACGTGTCGCATAGTGTACGCCATATCTTAATCTTCAAGGCTCCTACGAACAGGCGCGACACGCGGTATAATCGATCGCGATATAATCGATCGCGATATAATCGATTTTATAGCGTGTTGCGCCTGTTTGAAGGAGCCTTCAAGCGAGGTAATTTCGCGTAGTGGCGCAAGTTTAGAATTGTAGGAGTACCACATGTAAAAGTATTTTGAACACAATGGTCTCTCCCTCTCACAGAGACGAGGCCTGTATCCCAGCTGTGGGAACATTATAAGCTAATTATGCGTAATTAATGTCCCTTGAAAGAACACTTTTTAACGATTTCATTAAGTCTTACTGGCTTTATACAGTAAGAAGAAATGTTTGTAAAACAGTAAAAGACAAAACAGTAACTTTTAATGATTGAACATACTATTTACTGCAAAAAATAACAAAAAAAAAAGGAAAACCACCATTACTGTAATGTAAGTAAATTTCAATGGTTTGAACGATATCACCAAATGAATGAAACAGTTAATTTTGTGACCCTTTAGCTACTTAAAATGTTAAAGTTTACTGTCATGACGGTAACATTTTGCCTCAAGCTTTAACTGTTTTCGGATCAGTAAACAATACTGATTTGAACATTAGGCTCATAATTATTGAACTGTTTAAAGCAGTTCAGATTATTTATTTATTTATTTAATACTCCAAGGACATAAATGTACAGAGGCGGACTTAATGCCATAGGCATTTTCTACCAGTCAACCTTTGGGTGATGCAGAGACAAACAGTGGTAGGTGCAAAATTCGAATGGAACGCCTGCGCTATAAGAGGTACCCAAATCAAACAAATGAGGTACCGCCTTACTGTCAGCAGTTCTAACCAGAACAGTCGTAAAAATGGACAGTAAAATCTGTGATTCCTACTATTCCTACTCCCAATCAGACTCAGGACACTTCTACTTAACTAGCGACTTGATTTTAGTATATTACATACCTAAATAGACGAGGGTGAAGCATATAAATTCTAATTAGATTCGCTGTCTGTTTGTAAATGAGGTATATCCTTGCTGTATCCTTAGTAATTGAGAGGAGCTAATTAAGTGCTCTTTACTTTGTCAGTGATGTAGTTGAGTGCTAAACCTATGTTTCGTTAATGTATGTCTAGTATGTATGTTTTTGTATCAAAGTTAAGGGGCTTACAAGACCTAAAGCGCGGTCACTTTCGGACTGCATAGAAAATAAAGAGAAGCGCGATGGCACAACGCTGGTAATTTATTGCAAAATATGAAGCAAAATCTATTCACAAAAAATCTATTGTTTGCACAAAAAAATTAAAACACCAGTGCTTTAGTATGTTGCTTGTAGAATAATTTGACAAAAAATCAGAATGCTTGTCAAATATTAGTATTGTATTGTATATTAGTATGGTTTTTATTGTAAAAAGAAAGTTTTTAGAGGTATCTTCATGATTTTTTTCTATCGTATCAAATTAGTTATATTATGTTTTCAACACACTATCTAACTAGCATATATCCTGAAGAATATCATATATTTTTCTGATTTTGTTTACTGTAGTCGATCATATACTTTTATTGTTTATAAAACTTGCGTTTTTTGTCCCGGGTAAATCAGAATGATTGAATGTATATTAGTAGGGTTTTTATTGTAAAAAGAAAGTTTTTTTTTCTATCGTATCAAATTAGTTGTATTATGTTTTCAAAACACTATCTTACTAGCATATATCCTGAAGAATATAATATATTTTTGTGATTTTAGTTGACTATAGTCGATTTTATACTTTTAAGCATTATAAAACTTGCGTTTTTTGCGTTTAGGTCCTGTAGTCCCCTTAAACATCCGGCTTTTCTCAGACTTCTAATATTTATGGTAGCTTTGTAATTCTAGTACAAATAAGGATCTATGTGCCTGTATAGACAAGTTTTTCTTACTACACTGAAAGAAATAAGCAGTAAATAAAAATGAAAAAACATTAAGTTAAGGTTCGCCGAACACATTCGCAAGAAGCTGGCAGTATCATCACAACGGTAATATTTTCTCATTGTATGTCTTATTTCATTTTATTAAGTTTATTTATGTATATTTATTTGTACTTATATTTATATGTAATTAGGTATATATTATATTCAGTTTAAATGGGTGTATGCGTATCTTTATATTTAAAATATTTATTCCTCAATGTTCATGATTGCACCTACCACTGTTTGTCTCTGCATCACCCAAAGGTTGACTGGTAGAAAATGCCCATGGCATTAAGTCCGCCTCTGTACATTTATGTGCTTGGAGTATTAAATATAAACTTTCACGAACTTTTTTCGAACATTCGTCAAATATTTTTATAAGGTATTTTTGTTTAGTTGAGTGAGTGCTAGTTTTAACGTGGTAATGTAAAGTCTTTCTATCAATATATTCTGATGAAATCCTATCACTGTTTAATTACATTGAGGGGCTTTCTTCTAGAATCTCTATTCTTATAATTAGTCCAAGAGATTATGTCCAAGGTTGAACTATGTACTCTCCTCAGGCCCTTTGTACTCGGCACGGTTTCTTTACGGTACGGCGTATAAACCGCAACGTAGAAGAAACGCGTGTGTCAACAAGTTTCATAGTGATCCATTTTACTCTGACGGCCGACACTGCGAATAAACCGTCGTTTTATACGGCTAGAAAAGCACGTGTGTACAAGGGCCTTAGGCTGAGTTAATAAGTTAAACGTTTAAGCACGTGCTTAAGCTTGGAATTCTTCTGTTCTGTCACCATCTAACAGAGCATTACTAAGTCAATGCACGTTCCGTTCTAAGAAACGTTCAGTAATCTCGGCCTTAGATATTTTTGGATATACAGTATGTTAACTAACAGAGGGCGTTCCCGTTAACCCGCAATAGTATAGCATCCATACATGCTAAAAAAAATATTACCATTCGAAAATAAAATGTATTTATTTTTTTTTTATATTAAAATATTCACTAAAAATCGTAAATATTAATTTTTTTAAAATTATTTTTTATTTCGTAATTTTTATTTTTTTTTGTATTGGAACCCACTGGCTTGGCACGCGTCGATGGCAAGAGACCAGATGGTATGACCTTAATGCCATGGAAGTTGGGTAGGCCTTTGGTGTGGGACGCAACTTGCGTCGACACCCTTGCACCTTCCCATCTTCCTAGCACAGTGTGCTGCGCTGGGGCGGCTGCTGCAGGTGCTGAAAACCTCAAACGGCGCAAATACAATAATTTAATTGGCGATTATGTATTTGAACCGTTTGGGGTTGAAACTCTAGGGCCATGGGGCCCGAGTGCCCACCTAGTATTTCGGGAAATCGCCAAACGGTTGGTCGACTCTTCTCGTGACCAGAGGGCGGGCCTATTTTTTGGCCAAAGAATCAGCATTGCTATCCAACGTGGCAATGCTGCCAGCCTTCTGGGCACTTTTCCTGTTGACAGCGATGTCGACGAATTTTTCGACGCCCTGTAACCCTTTTTGATACTTGTAAATATTTTTAATTTTTATTTCTATTATAGAGTTAGTGTGTAAATAATATCATTTAAACTAAAAATCGTAAATTGATACGTTAAAGAAACACTCTGTACCTACACGCGTACTTGAAGGACAGCAATGTCGGAATTTATTTAATTAAATAAATTAGAATTAATTAAATAAATAGAGTATCAATTTACGATTTTTAGTGAATATTTTAATATAAAAAAATAAAAACATTTTATTTTCAAATGGTAATATTTTTTTTAGCATGTATGGATGCTATACTATTACGGGTTAACGGGAACGCCCTCTGTTAGTTAACATACTGTATTTATTTTTATCATGACAAATGCTTGGTAGGATAAAGCCCATCGCTGCTACCCCAGCAACATAGAGGGTCAAATGAAATTAGCTAGTGAAACTCGACAGACGTAATAGGTTTCGATATTTAACCACTCACACGTCCCGCTCCCCGCGGTTACGTCATCTAGAATGTCCCAGAACATTTTTGTTTGACGGGCCGCGGCGCGCCACAACACTTATACACGACCAGCCGGTCGATTCTGTAAAAATCTCACCGTGAAAACTTAGGTGAAGTGAGTTTGTTTTTGCTAGGAATTGACACTATTGACAGCTCACTCCACGCTCACTTCACCTAAGTTTTCACGGTGAGATGGTTACAGAATCGCACTGCTGTACATAAAAAAATTCTATGGACCGCTATTAAACTAATGGCTGTTTCTTCAAGTGGACAGACCAGAGTACATTACAAAGCTTGTTTCGTAACTTTGTATAGTTACTCGCAGTATGAGTTTGAGAAAATTTGTTATTTTTGTTTTTAACTTGTATAGGGGAGACCGGGGCTGAAAGTTCCGATTTTCAAATAACATGAAAATTTATGATGAAAATGAAAAGATTTCAATATTGATATTAGATTTTATTAAAAAGTCTTAATCGGTCTCTGTAATAGTACAGTCATATCTGCTAGTTTCTCTATATTTTTTTTTGTACAGGCATATTTTTGCAAAATTTCGGAAGGGAACATTCAACCCCACTTTGGGGCGAGTTGTTCCATGTGTGGGGCAAATTGTGCCACTTAGATAATATTAATAAAGTATAAGGATAATGTATCGTTTCTCTGGTTAAATAAAACAATAAATAATTTCTATAGTTAGGTTCATTTATTTAGTTGTTATGCGATGCTATAAACTTTAAAAAACAACGAAAAACCATTACTAGCTACAACTAGATTCAAATTTTGTATTGGTTTACAAAAAATGAGATCTATTAGCTTATAAATCTTACTACCTACATACTTAAGGATACAAAAAATCGTACTGGAAAGAATAATTGAGATAAATACTTTTTTATAACTAAAAAATATTGGCAATTCCATAACAGAACTAAAAAAAGACAACAAAATATAACTGGAAATCTTTAGATAAATGTTTATTTTTTTAATTCAACTATAGGTAATAGAGATTAATCAAGTTGAAAACCTTATCACAAACATAACTGCACTTATTTTAACTACATAACACAACAGGTAGCCTTCATGCACACGTTTCATTAATAAATTTAATGATAAGTGAGATCAAAACATAAAATTATAATTAAATACCAAAATGAAACTGCTAACGTCAATATTATTTATCATGTTGAAGTTATCAAATTATTTTTATAAATTGAAATAAAATATTAATAAAGACAAATCATCAGTCTTATTTAAATCAGTCGTAATCAACTTTGGTAACTTTTATTCGTCGTTAAATTCTTCATCTGACTCACGGTTGGGACACACATAAGTAATAATTATTATCAGTTTCATTTATACATTTAACATGTGCCCAATTTTTACACATGCTACTTTCTATCCACTGTTCTCTTGGAAGAGAATTTGAATATGAATCACAACAAATTATGCAATACCATTCCAGATCCTCATCATCACTATCACTCTCGCTTTCTTCACTCACTTCACTCTTCGTTTAGCTTTTTTTTGAGCTATTCCCTTGCCTTTACCTTTTCCTTTATTATTGTTGTTTTCCTTTCCTTTATTTCTAATGGCTTCGTCTTTTCTTGCTTTCATCTTTATCTGTTCTTCAGCTAATGCATTTTTTCTGGCGTGTCAGTCAAAACAGCTGTAAATTTAAGGATCGATTGGGGTAAGTTGTTCCGGGGAACAACCAACCCCTTTAGGAGGGAACTTGTAGCCCCAAATTATATCTTTGTATAAAAACTGTCATGCTAGCAAATCAACAAATTCAATTGAAAAAACATTCAAGCTATAAGATACCTAACTAATGCCACTCTAAAATTGGAAAGATGCACATAAATCGGCCAATAATAAAGAAAAATAGACCAAAAAGTTTAAATACCAAAAAATTTACTAACGTGGTGTTCTAATAGCGCGTTGCACACAGCCACTCGTCCGCCGCCGTCGGAGCAACTTAGATGGCCGCCAGCGCAGCGCGTTACCTGATGCTTAAACGACGCATTTCTCGTGTATTGCTACCTCTTTTCTTTACAAAGTTATTATTGTCGGAACAACGTGCCCCGGGAACTTCCAGCCCCGGCCTCCCCTACGTATATCCAACGCCTGTGAAGTTTACATTAAATAAAATATGATTTAAAAAACTGATAATATAAATATACTAGCAGCGCCCCGCGGTTTCACCTGCATAAATGTCGATCCCGTGGGAATATCGAGATGAAAAGTATATATACGAGTAAATGATTTACCTCATTTACTGAAAAACCGACCACAAATGGTGTTATTTGCTGATGACACATCACTGATTTTTAAAGTAAGCAGACGTGCACAGGAGCTTGACGACGTAAATAACGCTATGCTTATGGTCCATAATTGGTTTACTGTAAATAATTTGATATTAAATGAGAAAAAAACTAAATGCATTAAATTCGCTTTACTAAATATTAGAAGTGGTGAATGTCATGTTGTATTGAATAAGGAGATACTTGAATTCGTCGAAAATACGGTTTTCCTGGGGATCACGCTTGACTTAAAGCTACAGTGGGGTCCGCATTTAAAATCACTTGCAGGGCGGCTAAGTTCAGCCGCTTACGCTGTTTGGAAAATTTGCCAATTAACAGACGTGGATATCGCGAGACTGGTCTATTTTAGTTACTTTCATAGCATCATGCCTTACGGTATTTTGTTGTGGGGACGGGCTGCAGATATTGATTCTATCTTCATTCTGCAAAGAGGGCTGTCAGAGCCATCTACAAGCCCAGCAGACGCGAATCTTTACGGGAACTGTTTAAAAAAATAACATCATGACGGTTCCTTGTCAATATACTCGTATATATTAAAACATTACGTACGTTCGAAAAAATCTACATCTTTTTAGTAAGATAAGACATAATTTAACACTAGAAATAGGGACAAATTAGATCAACCGCATTTCAGATTGTCTAAAAAAACTTCTTTTATGGGTTTCTGTGTAAAATGTTATAATAAAATACCACTCGATATTCTTCAACTAAATTAGAAGAAATTTAAAACATGCATTAAACACACACTATGTAGACAAGCATATTACAAGTTGGATGATTATATCGTAGATAAAAATGCTTGGCTTAATGCTGGTCCTGTTCCACAGACGCTTGGAACCACTGCACTAGTTGAAGTTTCAATAATTGGAAGACTTGCTTTCCCTTTTTCTTTTTTAGTGTTTCTGACATTACGAACATAATTTATTTTTTATTTTATCAACCAAGTTTTAATTGAATACTTCATTATTAAATATTTCTTCCTGTTTGGTAGTAAAATTCTATTCACTTAAATAATAATAATATAATAATAATCTTTATTACACAAGAAAGTGGTTACAAAATAGTGTGAAGTCCCTGACTCCTGTGCTAGGTGATAAACCTGTGTTACAAGAGCCAGTGCCCTCTCCCAGTAGGATATTACAGAATCTTATGCAAAAAGATTAACAAATAAAAAGAATATGGAAACAACAAAAAGTAAGATAAACTAAAAGCGGTTAAAAGAAGCCTGTATTGAGTTTGTATGTGTGTGTGTGTATGTGTGTTTGCGAGAGTGTGTGTGTGTGTTTGTGTATATGTGTGTATATCAATGATTGGTTAGGAGGGGTTTTTGTGTTAAGAAATGGATATGATAACTTTCTCTGTTTCGTCATAGTTCAGCGACAGTAGCCATGGCTTAAGAGTCTGCTTGACTGTATGTAGGGTTAGTTTATAAATTGAAAGTTTTTTGTTTATTTTGTTATACATTAGTGCGCTTTGGGCACGATAGTGTCGTCGCGCAAGTGCAGTACGACATTGGACAGAATCACAGATAGGAAAGCCAATCCGCCGACTACACAGCTTGCCGTCTAGTGGCATCGTGGAATGTCGGCGCAAGATAGAACGGAGGATGTATAATTTTCTCACCGTTAGTACTTGGGCTTCTGAGTACAACTGAGCTGTGGGGTAGTCCCTTTTACGGAAATACATAATTTTGAGAACAGCCTGCTGAGCTCTTTCCACCCTAAGCATCACTGTTTTGAAGGTACCGCCCCATACCGGGATGCAGTAAGTTATTATCGACTCGCATAGTGAACGGTATACTAGTGATGTTGTTTCAATGTCGGCAGCATGTCTGAGCTCTTTAAACAAATAAATTAGTTTACGAAGCCGGGAGCATAGAGCATCCGTATGGGTGCGCCAATCCAGCCTCTCGTCGATATAAACACCTAGATATTTGATACTTGGGACCATGTCAAGGCAATTGCAATTGCAAGGAGAGGAGTCGTGACAAATATGTGCTATTATTTTGTCCGAGTTCATTGACGGTTTAGGTGAATTTGGTGGTTTAAACTGAATTACTTTGGTCTTTGAGACATTAAGCGTCAGTAGATTAGTGGAAAGCCAGTCCATAATTGTTTATTTATTTATTTATTTATTTAGGTAACCAACAGCGATACATAAAAATATTTTACAAAATATGCGTGTTACAGATATTATGGCCAATTATAGGTTTCCCTGTATAACTAGGATATGTTACATGCGAACGGACAGGTATTTCCAATTGAAAAACAAAATAAAATTGCAATACAATACAAGATTACATAAGGTTAAATTTAGATCACAATTTTGAAAAATTTAAAACAAAAAATGGATAAACAATATAAGACAGAAGAAGAAGAAGATTGGTTGCTTGTCATCTATCTCCGTTTATAGTTTTCGTTATCTGCTTTTTGAATGTCGGTTTATTACAGTTAAATAAATCTACTTCAGAGAATTCCGAGTTATAAATTCGAGCAATACGAGTCAGTACACAGTTCTTGGCATAGTTAGTGGAATGCCTAGGAACGCGCAACATTGGCGTGTGACGAGTGCGCCGTAGGGGAGTGTTAAAAGTTATCTGTGCGACCAACTCCGGGCAATCAAGGCGTCCGTTGAGTATGTCATACAGCAAACACATGTCCATCACCTTACGCCTTTTTTCGAGTGTTAGCAGACCATAGGATCGACAGCTATCTTCGTAAGACGTCGGAGGTTTACGAAGGCGATAATTAAGATGGTTAATAAATTTTTTTTGAATCCTTTCTAATTGGTTCTTATAAATTATATATTGGGGGGACCAGATTTGGCACGCATATTCTAAAACGCTGCGCACATAAGCAAAATATAAAGATTTGAGAGCTTCAATATTTTTAAATACCTTACATGATCTAAGAACAAATCCTAGATTCTTATAAGCTTTTGTGCTAATAAGATCTATGTGATCTGAGAACATTAATTTGCTGTCAAACACAACTCCTAAATCCCTAACCATCTGGACTTTGTTTATGAGAATTCCATTAAAATTATATGAGTAAACAATCGGGTTCCTCTTACGTGTGTAACTGATACATTGACACTTTGCAACGTTTGCGATGATCTTGTTTTTTGCGTAATAATTATTTAAGTTATTAAGGTCCTCTTGAAGGGCCTTACAGTCATCGGGTGATGTTATTTTATAAAATACTTTTTTGTCATCAGCGTACATTAAGTGATCAGAGTGTTCAAAAGAATCAGTGATGTCAAATAGGTATGCGTTGTAAAAAAGAGGACCCAAATGAGATCCCTGGGGAACACCGCTAGGGATTTCAATAAAGTTGGAACGGTAACCTCCTAGAACGACAGCTTGTGACCGTTTAAATAAATATGACTGTACCCATCGTAAAAGATCCCCGCGTATACCCAGTCTGTACAGCTTTCTGAGCAAGATGACGTGATCCACACGATCAAAAGCTTTTTCGAAATCTGTGTAGATCACGTCAACCTGCCCCCCGTTATCTGTATTCTCAAGGACAAAGTTAGAGAAACTGGCTAAATTAGAAACAGTCGAGCGTTTCTTTAAGAAACCATGTTGCTTGCAAGAAATTCCTTTGAGAATATATGGATATATGGCGTTGTATACTAGTTTTTCAAATACTTTACCAATTGTGTTTAATATAGAAATACCCCTATAATTTCCTATCACTGTCCGCGAACCTTTTTTATGAATGGGAACAATGAGAGCTTTTTTCCATTCATTTGGAAAGGTGCCTTCTTTTAAAGAAGTATTAAAAATAGTACTAATTGGAGGTGCCAAAGATTTTGCACAGTTCTTCCAAAATACTGGGGGTACACCGTCACATCCAGGGCCCTTATCCACGCCTAAGGCACTCAACGTTCTCTCCACGGTTGACGAAGTGAACTGTAAGTTGGAAATTATGTCAGGACAGTGATCTTCTTCGTCCGTTGTCAATGAATTAACGAGGCTGTAGTCAGAGGGTTCACCAAATACGTCGTGGAAGAAGTTATTGAAAGCCTCACAAATTTCCCGACCCTCAGAATAATTGATGTTATTGTGGGATAACATTTTTGGATAATTGGAGCCTCCGTGCATGGTTTTTATGTAGGTCCAAAACTTTTTTGGATCATTTTTCAAATTGTGTTCCATTTCCTGCAAGTGTTTATTATAACAAATCTGATGGACTTGTCGCTCTCTATCACGTAATAATGCGAATTCGTCATAATCTAATAAGTTACCATACCGTTTCCATCGCGAGTGTGCCTTGCTTTTTTCTTTAATAATTTTAATTAAAGAGTTGCTATACCAGACAGGATATTTACGTGATCCTGCCCTTCGATTAAAAGGTACATATTTATCAACTCCTGTTTGAATTATTTTATAGAATATTTCCACGGCAGCACTTGTTGATGTGTTGTCTAAAATTGAGCGCCAATCAAGTTCAGAAAAATAGTCATTCAACAGTTCGAAGTCAGCTTTGCGATAATTACGTCTAGGAGTGGACAACTCACGGAGCGGAGAAACTGCAAGGTCAGATATTTCGATAGTAATTACTGGATGAGGTAGGTCAGTCTTCACAAGGGGTGATAGACACTCAGTTATTTCAAGTGGCAAGTTGGAGAAAGCTAGATCAAGAGTATGCCCCCTGTGGTTGGGTAGTGTATTGTACTGTGTTACTCCCAAAAACGATAGATCATTAACTAAGCGCGCGGCAGCGTTCTGCACCTCGACGGCACCTTGTTTCAGAAAAGTCGGTCCACTTATATTCCATTTTATACATGGAAGATTGAAATCTCCCACAAGTAAGCAATTACGTATATTAGTGCTTTGAGTAAATACCTTCGCGACACCTTGCAAGACGTAATCGATATCTGAGGGTATCCGATGAGTATCCGGTGGTACGTAGGCAACGCTTATGCAAAGATCAGCTGTCGCCGACAGCGCGCGAGCAGGTATTACTATGGTCAATAATTCCGTAGCAATCGCATTTTGCTGGTGCTCAACGCACCACGCACCCAGCTCGTGCCGCGAGAGTATCATCACACCGCCACCTGAGGATTTGCCAGTCGCGCATAAATCACGGTCTTTACGAAACACGTCATATCTATCGTCACTCAACTCCCCATCAAAAATGCCGCTGTGTAACCATGTTTCCGTTATAATAATTATATCATAACAATTACACATAATGTTTTGTTGGAATTGTGTTGTTTTAGTCCTTAAA
Source organism: Luperina testacea (assembly GCA_927399505.1). Lineage (NCBI taxonomy): Eukaryota > Metazoa > Arthropoda > Insecta > Lepidoptera > Noctuidae > Luperina > Luperina testacea. Next base: position 2,741,225 of record OV656777.1, on the reverse strand, counting down.
CCACGGCAGTTCTGATAGTAAACATTTAAAATTCGGGGCTTCATTGTAAAAGGTTTGTTCTACTGAAAGTATATCTAGGAAAAATAACAAACAACGGACGATTAAACAAAAACTGAGCAAACAAAACTAGCCTCTTGTGGGTATAGTAATAACAATTGGTAGTAATGTGGACTTGCAACGGCACGACTCCCGGGGAGGAGTGACCCAACTCCAACGGACTACAATTTACAAAAAAAATAGTTTGCTTAATCTTTAGATAATCACTAAATATATTTGGGTTAATTAATAAGCAAATTAATATTGCAACATAATGTGGGTAGATTGCCAAAAAGTTATAAAAGTAAGTTGTAAGATAGCTAACATGTAAACCACATACTCTACGCGAAGGTGCGTCCCGAGACAGTGCGGCTATAACAGCAGTAATGATTTTATATTTTAAGTAGGTCGTATGAGTATGTAGAATGCCTAACATGAGATTCCACCGTAACTCCATATAATTGTAACGAAGAAAATAACATGTAACTATGTATCCTATGATATATATTATGTATTTGAATAACGTTTTTTTAATTATTAGAATAGCTATAGCATTGAAATACCGTTTAGATAATCTTTCCAACATCGTATTTTCGTTCCCGTAACAATCAAACCCATGAGCAACCAGATTATATAAACATGATGCGTACCTCAATCTTCGCACTCTCACCAAGCGCGTTTCCTTTACACGAACTTCAACTACCGCACATTGCTCGAACAAAACACAGAACTCAGCAAATACAGACTCGGCTAAGACGAATGACAAACAATCAACTCCTCTCTCATCAATATTAAGTAAGTAATCCTGCAAAAAATTACACACAAAAGCAAAATGACACAACAAAATATTATAAACAGTGGGCAGAAGACTTGCCCGAGAATTTAAACGATTTTTTTTAGATCCTCTTCGTCCATGATAAATATAGGAGGAACAGTGACTGCTTTTCTCACGTGGATTTTGCAGTTAAGTTGTTCGCAAGGTAAGTTCAGTGGTTTGTTTAGCCAAGTCCCAGGTCACGTCGGATATCAATAGTGCTGTGTCGTCGGCGTAGGTAAAAATGTCACAATGGGAAAGGGAGAGTTGACAGAGGTCATTTATGTATATTTGAAAGAGCGTGGGACCCAAGATACTGCCCTGAGGTATACCGTAGCTGATAAATTCTTCATCACTAAGGACAGAGTCAATTTTAACACACTGGCTACGCCCGTTGAGATAATCTTTGTAAATATCCAGAGCCACACCACGCACTCCCATATGCTCCATTTTGGCCACCAGTCTGGGAATAGACACCGTATCAAAGGCCTTAGTCAGATCTAAGAAGATACCATAGCATTTAAGGCGACTATCCAATCTATCAATCAGGGTATTGGTAAAATCAGAGACAGCATCTTCTGTGGAAATTCCTGAACGAAATCCGTATTGATTTTGAGCAATTAATTTATTTTTACAGAGAAATTTTGTCAGATTGGTGTTGAGGATTCGTTCAAGTATTTTAGATAGGGAGCTGAGGACTGAAATTGGCCGATAATTGGAAACGTCATCCATAGCTTTGCCTTTGTACACTGGATGAACAATAGCACGCTTGAAAGCTTTTGGGAAAACACCCGAATTAATGGCACAGTTACAAATATGAGCAATGGGAGTAGCCAGAATGCAGCTAGATTGTTTTATTATACTTGCTGGGATGTTGTCCCACCCAACTGCACAATCACTACGTAGTCTATTAATAGTGCTTATTACAAGTGCTTCGTCAACCAGTGGGATAACTAAAGAGTTAACTGGAGATGAGGAAGAAGATGAATAAACGGACGGTGTGACGGTAGAAAATTTTGATGCAAGGTTTGTAATTTTGTTTGTTTGTAAAATAAATTGCAAACCATAGTTTTATATAATTTAGAAGCACTTTTTAAAATTTTGTAAATGTAAGAACCATGTTTCCGTTTATTGTGATTTTTTTTTATGTTGACTTAAAAGAGCATGGCAGTTGAGATCGTGTCATGCTCACTTAAATGTCTCATCGATGGTGGCACGTGTGCTGGATCATTCGGTTCCCTACAAAATGGTTGAGCTGGATGGTGCTGATCCACGCGTCATGTTCGTGAACGGGCGCCGTCGGTTGAGACTGGTTATCTCTTAACTGCCAAGGCTTATTTTTAATCTTATATTTTTAATTGTTTCTTCATTTGTGTCTTTTTTTTTACATTGTTCTCATATATTATATAGAAGCAACAAGAATAATGTACCTAGGATTTTGTAATCACTTGATTTAAAAGAGTGTCCATGGAGTTCCTTGCCCGTTCTTCTCCATAGAGATCTACGTTTTGGAAGGGGCAACTAGCTTCAACTGTCCGACTAACTAAGAGACTATTTAATTTTGAAAATTCAAAAGTGCCTGTACAAGATTTAGTTGAAATATTCGTAATTGCTTTGAATTTGAGTTTGAGCAAAAATGAATGTTAAACATCGCAGTTTAGGTATCTTGGCCATATAGTGACGGAGGACTTGACTGATGAGAGTGACATGGAGCGGGAGCGAAGAGCACTGTCGGTCCGATGTAATATGCTGGTCCGTAGGTTTGCACGATGTACTAAAGAAGTGAAACTCACTCTGTTTAAGGCGTTTTTCCAGTCATTTTACACGTGCAGCCTGTGGGTTAGACATACACAGAGGGCCTACCACGCTCTTCGCATCTGGATGCGAATCTGTTGTACTGGTACAATAACGCTTTTAGGGTGCTGTTGGGGCTCCCGCGGTTCTGTAGCGCGTCGGGCATGTTTGCTGAAGCAGGTATAGATAGCTTTCAAGCAATTATGCGAAAAAGAACAGCATCCCTGATGCGGCGGCTTCGGGGGAGCACCAACAGCATCTTAAAGGTAATAATGGATAAACCTGACTGTCCGTTCCTGGGGTACTGGACCCGTATACACAGCTGCAGGTCTGGTGCACCGGGAGGCGGACTTAGTTATAGCTGTAGGTTTTTGAATTGATTAATTGTATTTTGATGTAAATGGTTAATATTATATAATGAGAATGTTGCTAACATAGTTTGTAAGTATTACTAACAACAATATGAATCACGTGTGTTCGATATAAATAAATAATAATAATAAACATAAAGCGATCTTATAATACACAAATAAGTTGGTTGTTTTATTACATTTTATTGATCAAACACTTAAATACCTTCTTATAGATTAGGGTTGATTGAAACGATAATTAGAATTTTATCAACATTTGTATCTCAATTACATTAATGTTCAAGGCAGTATTGTTATGAGTAATCGTGAAACTCCGTTTAATTCCAACTCTACTTCTTCTTAAAGAATAACGTGCCTGTAATCTGAATTTCTTTGGATTTTTTAAATGAAGTGTATAAAAGGGCAAATGCGTCGCAACACGAACCGCATTTGTCATTTGGAGTTTGAAGCAGACAACTTCGTTGACAAAGATGTCCAGTCTATGCTTCTACCCTTGAACCTAACGCAACATCTTTTCCTTTGTCCCAAGTATAGAATCAGGGACAATTTTATTTATCCAAATAATCGTCGATCGTGTTTAATGTCTTTGTGCGGCACAATAATGTTCATATCTTTTCTTTTCTATTACTTTTTTAACCGGATGTTCAGCAAACATTTTGGTGAATATTATAGGGTCGGATTTGACGGAATCATTTACTTCGCTTTTATCTTTACTTCTGTTGGATTCCTTGTGAATTTTTCCGCCGTTATTTTTCAAACTAAAGTAAATGTCACATTTGTTTTAAAATTATTATATGTCCACAGATTTCTTAATAATAAGAACACATTCAAGCATTTCATCATTGGTAATTGGTTTAGTGTTATCTTGATTTTGGGTGTTAATATTACGTATTCCATCCTCCTTTGTAAAAGTTTTAAACTTCCTTATTACAATATTTTATATGGTTTAATTGTATCAAGTTTTGATACAAACATTGTCTATGCTACCAGACTTATTATGGTCTTAAAAAATAAAGTTGATCTTTGGAATATTCAAACTTTGAATTTTCAAAGCTTAGGAAATAGGGACGGAGAGGATTACTGTAACAGATTATATCAAACTTTTGTTCATATATTAGAATGCTATAACGTCTATAAGGTTTCTTTTCAACAAATGGTTAGTAAGAAACAATTGACCTACAAAGTAGTCCTCATTTGATTTACAAATTCTTATAACAAAGTTAAATAATTTCAGATCGTGTATCACTGTACGGGCTGCTTCTTCAACGCTTTGATTCTTCTTATAGCAGCACTTGAGATGATTGTGAGTGTTCTCCTACAGAATGTTAGCAAATTCATTGAAAAACCTTTAAACGACTTTGGCTGCTTTTATTCATTTAGGTCGGTTCCGTTGATTCCAGCACTGAACTCGCTTTCTTTAAATTTCGCCCGATGTCCCGGTTTAATCCTATTATATAATATTATAAGCGATGGATGTTTGTTACTCTTTCACATAAAAACTACTGAACGGATTCGGATGAAATTTGGCACACAGATGGTTTTAACCAGGAATAACAATAATTTTTATCCCGATATTCTCACGGGGTTGAAACTTATGCGAGTGAAACCGCAGGACGCAGCTAGTGCATGTATATTTTTAACCTTGAAGGACAAAATTTGCAATCATAGATATCTTGAGAAATCATGACACTGCATAATATAAATATAGCATGGATAGTACATATACCTACAAAAATATAAGCATATATACAATTTTTTATTTTTCATATTTTCAGGATATGCAATCTACATTCGTAATATGGATAATGAATACGTGGCTAGCTAAAACTTTGTTGGTAGAAACCATATTGAGCGTGGAGTTGGTAAAATTCTACATTGCTGTGGATAAAATTCAAGACACATGCGCAGTCTTGTTGAGTTCAAACTGTACAGGTATTTACGATCCATCTATACATATGTATTATTATTGCTTTTATATTGTCATTAACTTCTTTAAGATTGCCTGATAATTGTTTGTGTGATGTATCTATCGCAGATGAATTGCTTAATAAGCTGTTTTACATAACCCCAATTTTGAGCAACCGCTAAACGTCGTTCAGCGGTTTTGTAAAACAGCCGACTCGGTCGTCTGCCATCTGCAACATTCTAATAGAGTTCTTCGTGAAAGAGTTGATCTGAGTAATTAACACCACCTTCCCTTTTTCTGTTGCCATTGCTGTGTCCCGGATGGAAGGCTATGAGTCACAGTATTATGACAGGCACATCACAGTTCTTCCTGATGGGGCAACACACCTACGATATCTAGGGCATATAGGCGGTGTTAATTACCACAAAATGGGACGTTTTGATATCAAATAAAAAAAGTATGTACCTGTAAATTACACCCCTCGTTTTTTTTTATAATATAATTTATAATACATTGACTTTAATGATTTTTTTCTAGAAAATGACATTTGCTTACTTTGTAAAGTATTACTTTTTTTTATTATTGTGAATGTGAAGACGATGTGGATCATTTTTTTTTTTTAATTTTTATTCTCTCCATGGTCTGGCAGTTTGAGTAATTTATGTGGCCTACCCAAATGTCCTTTCTTTGGTATTGTTCGTCGAATCGTTGAGCTCCTTAAGTCTTGAGTTGAGCTGCACGATTTCTGACAAATGCGTGCACTGACTGGACAGGTCCTCTCAATCTGTGTGGTTCTTTCCTCAAAAGACCATCGCAGACATCGACCCACATGGTCTTCATATAACCTGACCAAGATTATGTCTGGACTTTAAAAGAGACTATGACCTCTGAGTTTGTTTCGGCCTTTCTTCTCAGAGTAGTCAGATAGGAAACGCCGACCTCATCTAGTTTAAAAAATATGATTGACGTGTAAAAGTGTTTGTGCAAACCTACTTACAAAAATAAAATCATTTATCATTGCAGATGAAGAAAAAAGGTTGTACAAGAATATTAAACGCTTACATGAAATGACATTCGACAAAATGGATGCCTGCGGAATGTGGTATGTTGATGCTACTCTACCGCTCAAGATGATAGTGTTAATTACTGACTATATTTTTGTGTTGCTGCAGTTTATTTTTTTGTAATCTCTATAGCATTAAAATTCTTTGAAACTGTATAGTATGTGCTAGATGTGTTTTACTGTGTTTTTGTACCTATTTATCTTCAAATTTCATTTAGGGTTCCGGCTACTGGGAATTCTCGAATGAAATCGATTTACAATTATTTCTACTGCATTGAACTTAATTAAGGAACCTCACGCACTACGCGCAACTTTAGTTGTAGAAGCTCCGACCTACCATCCGGGTGTTGTTGCGATTTTTTTACGAGTGCGAGTAATTGAATTCAATTTATTCAGGAACAATTCACATTGTGTTTGAAATCATTAAAATTATAAAACTAGCGTAAACACGAGACTGATGTATTCATATTGTTCGGCGAATACGAACACGTTGTCACGCCGACAGAGGGTGAGCGTCTTACGGTTTTCCAAACAAATGAGTGATATAATAATTATGGAACGAGACGATCGCGTATTCAGTCTTCGTATGAATACTAATAAAGAGAATAAGTTTTAGAAATAATAAAAGTATACGAGCGACTACAGTAAACAAAATCAGAAAAATATATGATATTCTTCAGGAAATATGCTAGATAGATAGTGTGTTTAAAACATAATACAACTAATTTGATACGATAGAAAAAAATCATGAAAAGACCTCTAAAAACTTTATTTTTACAATAAAAACCATACTAATATACATACAATCATTCCGTTTTATAACGCACTGTTAAAAATATAACAAACGTTAAATTAAAATAAAAACAAAACGTCGACTGTACGAGCCTAAAAGACAGCATGATGCTGCTACATTAAAAAAATGGGGTGTGGCTGTGTCATGGATGCGGCCGTGTGTTGTACGTGAATACGTTTACGTAACGGGGTTGATCCGCTCGGCCGCATTTATTTTTTTACCTTCCCGGCACTGCTAGACTCGGGCATATAGTATTTTATTGGTACCATTCGATTGCTCTTGAGAAGCCCTTTCCAACCGTATACGATCTCTGTATTTAGATTTGGTTTTTTGACGCGTATAGGCCGACATTATATATTTTTGATATTATTTTTATTTAACACATTATATTCACTGTCACTATTTTACACTAATGTTTTGTATACAATCGATAGATTTTGACGAGACCTGACGATTGAAACATAAACAAACGTCATGGTTTTTCCGAATCAAAAGTTATACTAAGTGGAAATCTTGATACACAGCAAAATGACCTTAAGGCCAGGATCTTCGAGCGTAGTAGGCATTTAGCGTTACCTCCGTCCTCGCGTGGCAAATGCCGCGAAAGCGCAGTTCGAATGAACTCGCTGACCCCTGTCACGGTTATTTTTATAAGTAATAGTATTGTGAATCGGCCCTATTCTTGAAATATAGGGCTGCTCGTCTACAGTATTTTAATTTCATCATCCTACTTTAGTTTCTTTCTAGTTTTGTGATTGTAAATATTATATTTTTAACCGACTTCAAAAAAGGCGGAGGTTCTCAATTCGGATATTTCTATTTTATTTTTATGTATGTTAGGGGGGGCATAACTCCATCGTAAATAGACAGATCTGCAATTTTTTTTTTGAAGTGAAAACTTCTTTAGCATCGTTGTGATGTGATTTGAAAATTTTATGAAACGAAAAAGCAACAGTAAAAAGAGACATGAGATTTAACGTGGGAGAAAATGAGATAGGAAGCATTATACAGTGTTTTTGTTTTTTATTATTACAAATGACATCACATTTAATCCTATGCTACTAATTTGTGGTGATGATGATGATGAGGATGATGGTGATGGCGATGGCGATGGTGATGGCGATGGTGATGGTGATGGCGATGATGATGATGGCGATGATGATGATGGCGATGGCGATGGTGGTGGTGATGGTGATGGCGATGGCGATGGCGATGATGGTGATGCGATGGTGATGGTGATGGCGATGGTGATGGTGATGGCGATGGTGATGTTGATGATGGTGATGGCGATGGCGATGGTGATGGCAATGGTGGTGGCGATGGTGATGGCGATGATGATGATGGTGATGCGATGTTGATGGCGATGGTGATGGCGATGGTGATGGCGATGATGATGGCGATGTTGATGATGGTGATGGCGATGGTGATGGCGATGGCGATGGTGATGGCGATGGTGATGGCGATGGTGATGGCGATGGTGATGGTGATGGTGATGGCGATGGTGATGGTGATGGTGATGGTGAAGGATGGATGGATGGATGGATGGATGGATGGATGGATGGATGGATGTTCTTTAGCATCGTTGTGATTTGAAAGTTTATGAAACGAAAAAGCGACAGTAAAAAGAGACATGAATTCATAAGATTTAACGTGGGAGAAAATGAGATAGGACTAGGGGTCGCAATACCGAATCATTTAAGCAAAACCGGTATTTTCGGTATTGGCTCCAGACCAATACCGATAATCCGGTATTTTCGATATTTCCGGGATTAAGCTAAAGTTAGCAAATTCAGTATAATAAATTAGTTAGTTTGCGGAGGAATAGTAAGTAGGTACCTAACCTAAATGAATTTATCTTCTAAATAAAACAAAATATTCATTGACACAAGGTTTACCTATTATTTGATATGCTGGTAATCAATCAGTTAGTTCTTAGCAATAATTTACTAATACTAAATGCCCGTTTATTCCTTTATTAAAATAACTTAGTTTACTGGTTAACTAGTTCAAATACTTTAATTAAATGTAGTGTTTGACTAGGAAGTAGGATTCCTACTAGGAATCAGTCCTAAAAATAAAATGTTTATCAAACTTAAACATCTCCCAACAGTCTCAACATATACAAAACGAACCAAGAAAATGCACTTCTAATTAATTCTCATAAAAAATAAAAATAATAAATTCTCATAAAACATGTAATTTGAATTAAATGGCGCGTAACTTTTCTATTTGTATTTGTTTTTTATTTATTTTACTAAAACCGAAAATACCGAATATCCCGGTTTTTGTGATATGAATACCGGTATTAATTAGACCTAAATTTGGCCCGGTATTCCGGTATTTTCGAAATTCGGTATCCCGGTTTGCGACCCCTAGATAGGACGCATTATACAGTGTTTTTGAAGGTTTCATTTCTACCACGTGTGAATTGCACACATGCTGTTTTTTTTATTTTTGTAAAGATCTGATGATGACTTTCAGAGACAAACAACGGAACTCTTCAATAAATGCCAGCAAATCAACCGCGATTGCTGCTATAGCATATGTAATCGCAATCACACAACATAACATCACGCCTGTACCCTTCAAAGGGTAAAGCAGATGTGTTCAATAGCTTTGTTACTGATATTCACATAGCAAGTAGTGACATATGAATTTGTTTGGGGTAGGTAAGTACAACTGAAAAGTGAAAAATAAAAACTTTTTTACAAAAAAAAAACCGACTTCCAAAAAAAAAACACTACAAAGTGAAAAATAACTTTAGTTTCGAAAGTCGGTGTCAAAAAATGAAAATATATTCTTCACGTTGTAGTGTTTTTTTTTTGAGTCGGTTGTTTTTTTTGTAAAACACTTTTTTTGGTTGCTTGAATTCGTCAATAAGTTTTTTTAATTAAATCTACTAATCAAAAACACCACAATACGTATTTTTATTGAACTCTTCCTATTTCATTCACAACGAATTTCATATTTTTAAATAAAAAAACAGCAAATGTGCAATTCACACGTGGTAGAAGTGAAACCTTCAAAAACACTGTATAATGCTTCCTATCTCATTTTCTCCCACGTTAAATCTTATGAATTTACATGTCTCTTTTTACTGTCGCTTTTTCGTTTCATAAACTTTCAAATCACAACGATGCTAAAGAACATCCATCCATCCATCCATCCATCCATCACCATCACCATCGCCATCGCCATCGCCATCGCTATCACCATCGCCATCGCCATCACCATCGCCATCACCATCTCCATCACCATCATCATCATCGCCATCGCCATCACCATCACCATCGCCATAACCATCGCCATCGCCATCACCATCGCCATCACCATCATCATCATCGCCATCGCCATCACCATCGCAATCACCATCACCATAACCATCGCCATCACCATCATCATCATCGCCATCACCATCGCTATCACCATCACCATCGCCACCACCATCGCCATCACCATCGCCATCACCATCGCCATCACCATCGCCATCACCATCGCCATCATCATCGCCATCACCATCACCATCACCATCACCATCGCCATCACCATCGTCATCGCCATCGCCAACACCATCACCATCATCATCACAAATTAGTAGCATAGGATTAAATGTGATGTCATTTGTAATAATAAAAAACAAAAACACTGTATAATGCTTCCTATCTCATTTTCTCCCACGTTAAATCTTATGTCTCTTTTTACTGTAGCTTTTTCTACTGTAGCTTTTTCGTTTCATAAAATTTTCAAATCACAATAATGCTAAAGAAGTTTTCACTTCGAAAAAATATAATATTTTACCTATACAATCACAAAACTAGAAACACAAACTCAAAAACTCAAATTTTGCAATTGAATATAAACCTTATTCCGTTGTAGTAAAGTTGAAAATCTATTACAGATATTACGATAATTGTAAATTTATGGTACCGACCTGCTACTGCTAGTACTGTGACGAAAGCAAGAGAACCTATGTGTATACAACTACAATATTATTCTGTCGCGTCGTCTTATAAGTGGGTAGTTATAAATACGTCGAAAAATAATAATCAAAATTACCTTATTTTTTTTTAAGCTTTGCAGTTCAATGCTGAACGTTTTTTTTTCTTTCTTCTGTTTTTATTCCCCATAATTTAATCTTAATTATCACTATATTACAACTATATTATAACAAACTAATATTTAGTTTAATTATTAATACTAGAACCTAAACAATATTTACAGACTGAATTTTGAAACTAATACACAAACACGGAAATTAACTAACAATATTATAACGTATATTTCGATCGATTAGCGGGAACGCGGCGAGCCAGCAAAAGCGACACAGGTCCTACCTCGGTAACGCCCGGCGGGCTACTGAAGTGAAGCGCGCAGGCCGCCTTTTTAGATTATATCTTGTTAAGACAATAAAAATCAGTTTTGAGAAAAATTAACCGTAGAATGTTCTACTATACATCATTGCCTATTTTTTCATATATTTTTTGCGAGTAAAAGTTAAGTCTACTTCAAATGCGACTTGAAAAACGATTAAAAACTTCGCTGTTTTCGATTTGTTTGCGATTTTTTATGATCGAGTGAAGTTGTAAATATCGTGTTTTGAACCATAGAATAATCAAGAATGTTAGTTAAACTATGCCATATATTTTTTTCAGATTAAAACAAAGAATATTTAATTGTTTAATGTTGAATCAAAAATAGGTCGATTCCGAGATTTCCGAGAGTCCTGGCCTTAAAATGGCGGTGTTGCCCCCTCCACCGCGCGCGGAGATAGCATGCCGTAGTAGCCTACAGCCCTACTAGCCTTTTGCTACAGAGACTGGAAGGGTTTTCAGTCAGGAGCAAAAAAAAATAATATTTCTTTCTTATTTGCAAAATAGTTGGGCAAACGTCATCTAAAACTACACCAAATTTCAAGTTGATAGCATTAGTAGTTCTTAAGATATCCAGCTGTGACAGATAGACAGACAGTCAGAGTCTCACCACCCAAATGGTAAAACGAAACCCTTAAGGTTCCATTTTACCATTTTGGTACGGAACCCTAAAAGCTGAAGTGTTAATCAACTTTTGTTGCTGACCGTACTATAGGTACACTACTGCCCAACTAATGTTTATAAGACTTACACAAAATAACAGTTCCAAATGGACTAAGTTCCGGGCGATATTTCGAGCTGCTTCAAAATAAACTCAGTAAAATAAAACTGAGCTAGCAATAAGCGGAAATGTACTAAAGACGTTAAAAGGAAAAAGTTTGTGTAGTTACTGTATTTTCCAATAGCTATAGTGATTAAGAATTGGGATCAGGAATAAGAAGATCCGCAGGAGAAGCAAGGTAACCGACATAGTCCGAAGAATTGCCAAACTTAAGTGGCAGTGGGCAGGGCACATTGCTCGCAGAACAGATGGCCGATGGGGCCGAAAGGTTCCGGAGTGGCGACCGCGTACCGGAAGACGTAGCGTTGGAAGGCCTCCTACAAGGTGGTCCGACGACCTTGTGAAGGGCGCAGGAACCCGTTGGATGCGAGAAGCACAGAACCGGTCGAAGTGGAGGTGCTTGGGGGAGGCCTATGTCCAGCAGTGGATGTCTTTCGGCTGAAATGATGATAGTGATTAAAGGTCTTCAATATAACGATTCGACTGCGGAACGATCTGTCGGACTTTTCGACCCCAACAGTTGTAAATGTATCCGTAATCATTATTCTAAATCCTTAACCAAGAATAGTACATTACTTCAGAGGGATGAAAGTGGCAGTTCCATACCGAGATTATGGCATTTGCGCCACGAGCTTGCGAGGGGCGCAAACCATTTGAGGTATGGAACTGTACTTTATCCTGAGGGATGTATAGTGCTTTTTATTACACCTACGAGGAAAATTATGGACATAAATGCATAGAAATGTTTATATTTAGTTAAAAGTACAATTATTAAAAGTGCAGCTATTATAAATAATTTCGTTTTTAATTTTCTGTATGCACCAAGGAGGTTGGTAACTGGTAAAAAAAAAACTGTATGTGGCCAGTAACAATTTACTTGCAATTTAATTAGTAGACAGTTAAAGTCTCTTGGCAGTATGACTGCTGACAAATTAAAAAAAAAAGAAAAACTGGGTATGTAATGGAATTTCATACATACTTCCCACCCTTGGGTCGGAAGGATTTTCATACAAACTTCCATACCTTGGGATGAAAGGATTTGAAGGGCGGGATAAAGGCGTTTCTTCCCTCTAATTGGTATAATTAGTATGTATTTTCAGAGCAGGTGTGATAAAAATGTATGTACGTATGTGTTTTTTACGATATGACAGATAAATATTGCTATAATCTGTTCCAAAACTTTTAGACGAAAGTGTAAACAAACCCTGTTCAGGTTAAATTCTTACGAAATTATTCACTTAAGGGAATTAGTAACACATTCTCTGTATTTTGAAGGTCACTTTTCCTAATATTTTTTGTTTGAATGACATTTTAAATAATGTAATTGAAATATCGTCAACGAAAATTGAGGTTATAAAAATAACCTTCGTTGTCAAATGCAAAACATCTAGGTAATTTAAATTAGAACTTCGGGCTTAAGTATTCGAATAATTCAATCAAAGTCAAGTCAAATTCTTCAAGTACGTTTCCGTTTCCCATTTGTTAGCATTTTCATCTTGTCAAATTCTTTGGGAACGATCGATATCTTACCCTAGCCACCTCTTACGGGGGAAATCTTTCCAAACTCAAACTCATATAAAATATTAAAATCTTCAATCTCTTGACTATCTAGGCATGTACAATATGCACCTTCTATCCCTTTGAAGAACTTTTCAAAAGAACTTTATAATTTGCTTCTCTTCTCTCTAATCTTATAAGCAAAGCACACACTGCAGGGAACGCAAAGACATCTTACTCATCATAAATACGAAGATCAGCTGGTATTGGCATAGTTATAATACTGCTCATTCTCATTCATGTCTGTCGGCTGTATTTTCTTGGCTTTCGAGACCAGCCGTGTTCGTAAATCTGCATGCAAGAAATATTTTATCCATGTATGTTTAAGATAACATGGATGCAATGTCATAACAAGATTGATTTGATAATTAATGGAAGACGCAAAAAAGACTAATTCATTACTTTTTTTCGATTAACAATTTTTTTTAAGAGGGCAGCGGCGACGCAATGGAAACTCACCAGGTGTAGGTCGTGGGTTCAAACCCAGGCAGGCGCTTTACTTTGTGTAGATAATTTCATCCCACTGCTCTCAAAATGGTGAAGGAAAACATCGAGAGGAAACCGGCATGTCCTAGAACCAAAAATTCGAAGACATGTGACATTTACCAACCCGCACTGGACCCGCGTGGTAGATTACGGCCCACTCCTCACAGAGAGGAGGCTTATGTTTTGTTTTTGTTGTTTTACCCGACTGCGCCAGAAGGAGGGTTATGTTTTTCAAGTTTATGTATTTCGAATGTATGTATGTATATTTCTTTGGCACGCTCTGTAGCCTAAACGGCTCTATCGATTTCAGCTTAAGAGGTGCCGTTAGATTCGTCTTAGTTGTGAGAGTGACACTGTGTATATAAAAATTGAAAAAAATTAAAATGGCCCACTTTTGGCGCCACATTACGTTTTCAAAAAAATTTTTTTTTCCCAACACCTATCGAGAGTGGTATCAAAATAAAGGATTTTAAAAGGTGGTTATATGACAAAAATAATTATATGCAACTTATATAATTAAAAGTAATTCGAAGAGTGAACTAAATCATCTGCGAAATCTTTCACATTTGTAAACTAAAAAGCTGGAAATAAAAAAGTAAATAAAAAAATAAAAACCCGACTGCGGTAAAAAACTAAAATAAAAAAAAACTGAAAAGCTAAAAACAAGCCCATTTTAAATTAAATACTGTGCCTCCTGTGATAAGTGATACAAGTCAAAAAACGTCATTTTACAGGACAGCAAAAACAAGATTTTAAAAATTCTAGTTCGTTAATTAAGTGGGCTAGGTAAAATATCAGTGCACTCTTTTGTAGAACAAAACATTTTCTTTCTCTATATAATTTAGATTTTTTGATAGATATTAATAAAAGTTGGAAGCAGGCGGGACCCATACCATTTTTATTATATTATTTTCAAATTCAAATGGGTCCCGCCCGCCTGCTTCCAACTTTTATTTAATTCAAAATGGGCTTGTTTTAAGCTTTCAGTTTTTTTTTTACTTAAGATTTTTACTGCAGTTGGGTTTTTATTTTTTTAATTACTTTTTTAAATTAATTTCAGCGTGATACGCGTTACTGAGAAAAATGGTCTTGGCAGACTGACAGACAGACAGACGGACGGACGGACATCGAAGTGATCCTATGCGGGTTCCGTTCTTTTCCTTTTGAGCATCATTTTCGAATACCTTATCATAACTTCTAGACCTTGTAATCTGTAGCTCAAACACCCAAACGTAAATTCCAAAGTAACTTTAGTTTCTGAAGATTACATAAATTCCTTGCGTCTACCTATGTGATACATATTCATGAACATTATGCTTTGTATATCGTAAGCTTATCTTCAACGGAATATAATCCATTGTCTGAACCAGAATTATTAAGATGCCAACGCAACGGTACTCCAGCAAGATTTCAATACAGAACCAAGAATGTGTGAATTATTAATATAGGGAGTATGAAATGAAGTGGGGTATTTTCATCATTCTGCAGGCACTAAAGACGAGCAAACCTAATGGCTTTTTTAATGGATTGTTTTTGTTACAAATGGTTATATTATTTGAAATAGAATAAATATAGAAAGAAGATACTGTATGTAGTTATATGTTCGAAAAAAAGCCGCTCAGCAAAGCATGAATTGTGTCTAGCTGACCCGAACATGATTCAGCAAGGTAAAAAATCAAAATCAAAAGTCATTATTCAAATTAGGCTGAGAATCAGCATTTTTCGAACGTCAAAATTACAAAAGACCGTCCACCAAAACGCCCGCCCTTCACCACTTCCTAGTGCTTTCACCAGGAAGAAGAAATGGCGCAACAAACTCCCCAGCAGCACAGCTGTCTGTTCAGTTAGAAAATACTTGATTGTATGCAATACTAGGTTATGTAAAGTAATTAAAATTACAAGACACAGAACAATAAATTAAATTACTTGCCGTATGTCAGCTAGCCACGCCAATATACCAACAAATACAATAAAAACTATACGTACTCAAGCAAAGAAATAAAAAATAAAAATTTAAAACGTAAATAAAAACTTACTTCCTAAATAAAAGCCTCCAGGCATAAAGGGCGTAACAGCTTACATATTTATGCAATGTTGGGTTCTGTTCACATAGCTGTTTCTTGAAGTCACAAATGATTGTTGGACCATCGAAGTAAAATTAATAAATAAACAAGTTATTACTAATAACAAAAATCAAACCATGGTCAGCAAGACGACCAGTCACCACAAGCAGCACCCGTTCACAAGCATAACGCAAAGATCAGGCATTAACACCCTCGCCGTATTTAAGGGAAGGAGGCAAGCCGACCCCCGGCGCTACCGCAAACAGTGACATCTAAGGGAGCATGACGAACTTGCTGCCGGTTGCTCAGGCAAGAATATTATGGTCAATCGTCGAGTTCCAAGTTCCAAAACATTGTCATAATAATTTATTAATCCGTGAACTGCAATTTTATCGCACAATACCCTGCAAGCAGCCGAGTATAGCGGACTATTTACGAACAGTTTGCAACTTGTGGTCCTGTACTTA
Organism: Luperina testacea; assembly: GCA_927399505.1. NCBI lineage: Eukaryota > Metazoa > Arthropoda > Insecta > Lepidoptera > Noctuidae > Luperina > Luperina testacea. Next base: position 2,724,724 of record OV656777.1, on the reverse strand, counting down.
GCTGTGTTTGTTGAACATCAAAGCCGACTTTCGCGGGTCGGCTTTGATGTTCATGAGTCGAGTTCATGAGTCGAATGGGCATCCCTCACTATAGACCAACTGCCAGTGAGATGAAGAGACTATCTTCTCTCGCCACGTTTCTTAACTTTATACTTTCTTATAAATAGAACGGACTTTAATAAAAGTTTACAAGGATCAGGCAAAGTTAATTTGGATTTAAAGCTGTAGGTAATACGGTGAAATAGGAAATAGTTTAGTTTGTTGATAAGCAAAATGTTTATATAGGTAAGGAAAATATCGCATGAGATTGTTTCTATAGATATACCCGCGGCAACTAACGGTCTTTTGTTTGTTTTTTATTTTGTCATAATCTTTTATTTTATTTTAACCGGCTGAACTTTTTCTTGCATCACAATGGTTTCGATAAAGCTTATGAAACTGAATCTGTTATTACATAGTTTTGTTATTTCGGTCAACTAAAGCTCATAGCTAAAATATTATTATTTTGGTTTAATGGTCCTTGATGAAGCTTTCAAAAATTTGCTGCGTGTTGCCGGTTTGATTAACGTGTGGAACAAATATTAAAGTTTTTCTTGATCTGAGCATGACTCTGCACGGGAAATTTGTTGAAGCTCCAAAGATACAGAAGAAAACAAAAAAAGAAGAACGTCGAATTTTTAACCTCGTCTTTATTAAGGAGACGGTCGAAAGAGTGACGTTTTCCTTCATAAAAATATTAACAATTGAATTAATAGCCAATAACTTCTTCAATCTTAGTAGTTTCTTCCAATCGTTGATAGTTAAAGCAACAAAATCTTCACAAAACTCCAGCTGCATTAATATAAATTGCAAATACAACAATCCGTACACCAGCTTAGTTAGCAATGCTAGTTGTCTTTGTATTGTATTTAATAGCGAGTCTCTGGTGGTGACAGTTCATTGTACACTTGTTAAGATGTGCAGTAACATACTTTAGGAACATCGTAGAGAAGTGAGCGCCGGGGTAGCCCAAGAAAATCAAATTTTCATACGTTTTTTGCAATTTGCACGTCAATGTCAGATTGTATGTTGAACAAAAAATTATTCGCGATCGTAACTAATACATACTGGTATTGGTGATATGGTTTCTTACTTTGGGGTTGCGGGCGCACAGAATTCTCTCCGCCCACAAAGTGACCCCAGGGAAGACGGTGGCACAGTGGTTACGTGCATAGCGAGGCTCAGGGGAAGCCCCTTTACAATCACCCCAGGGATGTGCCGGCTTACAGGTATTGCACGGGGGGTTCCGGAATTGGTATTTTAAGAGGAACCGGGACCACCCCTAAGTGCTGATAGTGATCACCGAGGTGGTTTTAGTGAGATAAAAATCCCACACTCCCCGACCTCCCTTCCCGGAGGTCGAGTGCCTTTTGAAGGTTTGCCCCCCGACAACAAAAAAAAGGTACTTTTTAATTTACTTTTTACGGTCGCGAGTCATTTACAGAATTATTATAATCATTAAAATTAGTAATACAACCCCGCTAAGTTCTTGTAATCCACATATAACATCGCCTTGGTTGATTCTGTAAAGGTGTTATAATTGTGGTTTAAATAAATAAATAATAGCAAGTTGTCTAAACTTTCTAAATTATGTGAAGTACTTAATTTTACTTTGAAACTTGGATTCTTGGATTTTATTACAAACTAAAACATACAAATTTAGGTCGAGCTGTTTATTAAAACAAAAGAAATTACAAAAACGCGAACTGTAGCAACACAAAAGTGTAGTTTGTAATAAGATACGTCAGATTTAATTGTAACGCAGTGTCTACGTAGAACAAGCCACAAGCACGTATTTTGCTGAATGATGCTCGATGCAAGCGCAGTACGTTCTTGCACAGGTGTTTCTCGGCTTCTGTAAAATAATATTCCAATTATATACAATTTTGCGCCCAACGATTGCATTTTGGGGGTCATGGTGTTGTTTTATGTTTATGCTGTCATGAAGATAAATGATAAATGATTTTATTTGTATAAGTAGGTTTTACAAACACGTAAATCATTTAAACTGGATGAGGTCGGCTTTTCCTATCTGACTACTCTGAGAAAAAAGGCCGAAACAAACTCAGAGGTCACAGTTTTTTTTAAAGTCCAGACATAATCTTAATCAGATCATGTGAATACCATATAGATTAGTGTCTGAAATGGTTTTTTGTCACAGATTGATTGGACATGTCCAGTGAGTGCACGCTTTTTCAGTAATCATGCAGCTCAACTCAAAACTTAAGGAGCTCAAGAAGGGTATGTCATAAGCAACATCAAATTTAGGAGTTTTCATCTACGCTGGACTTGAGATTGTGTTAAGACCTTCGAGTTAAGACAGAACAAGAAAAAACAATATGTATAAAGAAATAACCGGAGCAAGATGAATTCAAAATACGTGTGCAGGTATCTTGAACACTTTGAATAGCCGAGTAGAATTTTTCACATTGTTGGATTAACTTTGTTTGACAGATAAAGTTCTTTATCAACCAAATGAACGTAAGCAGGCTTATCGAAATTGTTTGATCCTGTAACAAAATTTAAGTATATATTACCACCATACATTTATTTTAAGAAGTGTTGCAATCAATAGTCAACGTAAAGATAATACTCACCAAGTCATTAGCAATAATGGCTATTTTTAACATATCAATTAGGTTTTTAATGTTAACTAGAGTGTAAATGAACGCTTCAATAATGTAAAAAAGTATCTGAAAAAGCGACAGCATTTTAAGGTAACATATCTAGTAGCAACATAGTTATCTGTACTCATAGAAAACTTTGCCATTTGATAATAGGGTACTTACAAATTGCTGAAAAGTATGTTTAAAAATATCATAACACTGCAATATTTCAACATATGCCTGAAACAGACTTGTGTTATAATTTTGTTCGTGCGTGGCTTCAATATCTTGGGAATTGTAACTTCGAATATTCCACAACTTAACTTTATTTTCCAAACAATTAATAATTTGTATGACATAAATAATATTAAAATCGAAACAAATCAAAAGGTAGGCAGCATACACTGAATAGAAAGGCACACCCATCTTGATATGATAATACGCGGCAATAATGACATAAAAACCCACAACCTCTAGTACAATAATCCAATTCCAAATAATAATGTGGTTGAAACTAGTTTCATTGTTAATGAATCTGTGTACTTTTTGGAATGTAAGGACAAATTTAACATTACTTTTGGTTTGAATGACTCCAGTCATGAAATTCATTGCGAATCCGAAACCGTAGAAGATGCTGTTATAAAAACAAAAGTAATAGTTAAAATCCATAAGTCCTAGACTTTTCTTGTTCGTGATGACCTCATACATGTAGAGAACGAACAAATTTATGAATACTACTGTTGCAATCATCGAAACAAAATTTGAGATACGGCTATTTGGAGATAAAACATTATTTTTGATGCGATATTTCGGACAGAACATAATGTGTTGCATTAGATTCAAAGGCATGAGCATCGACTGCACATCTTTGTCCACCTTATTGTTTGAAATAAGTTTCACAGGATATGTTTTTCCGATATATTGAAATGTCTCCATTTTCTCGACACAACAGCTTTCCAACAAACGAGTGATACTATAATCGATGGTAAATGTATTAACAGACTAAAATTCATTATGATAATAATAATGACAAGAGTCAATAATACATTACTTTAATGAATTTGGTTATACGAAATTTTTAAAATGGAACAACGCCACATTTTGAAACGAGTGAGAGGGAGAATATATTTTATAACGTCTTACAACAGTGATCCAATTAATGCTTAATTTAATGTCGATTATTTACAAAATTGTTATGCTATCTAAATAAATATTTTTGGAACGAAGTTCTTTTACGGAGCTTGCGGTAGGAGTAAAATGGGAGAAGTCGTCACGTAACGAAAAAGCGTTATGCATGCCCCACCATGCGACTTTATATTTATGTAATAGAAAGAGACATAGAGAGAGCTAGTTTACATGGTTTTCGAAGGTATTGAAGTCAATATTGAGGTCAAATAAAAGATGGCGACTGCAAAGCCACCATCTTAGATTTTTATTTTGACCTCATTCCTGCCAGGGGTACCCCGCATCCACACGCTTTTTTTTCATGCCAACCCTATTCAAATGCAAACTGCAACCGCAGCATAACCAAGTTCAAATGGGTAATCTGAATAAGGACTTTTTAAAGACTTTTTACCGAGTGGACCATAACTTACATTGTATATTAAATAGCTTGAAAAGTAATGGAAAAAAAATACTAAGTTTTGAATATGTCATCAACTTTATTTCATTCAGGATTTTCAAGGGCTCGGTGTTGGATCCTATTCTCTAAACTTATGACATCAAATCTAATAGGCTAGTTGATTTTGAAAATACATAAAATGCATAAAACAATGCAATATGTCAGTGTCAATGCACTGCCAAATGTAGGTCGCGTCCAAAGTGCAAATACGCGAGCCTACTGGCTAACTTATTGTAATAAAATTAATTTAAAACCCATGTACGTGCACCGTACATATTGCCACAACACAGAAAGAGAATAACTAAATAAAACAATCCCAAAATATGTAAGATAATAAATAACAATGTAAAAAATGTAAAAATGCAGGACTCTAATGTAAACATGATTGATCTACGACTACTATGAGGAAGTATAACTAATGTCTATAAATAGAATGTCACCATATTAATAAACTAGCACACCTCACTATGTTTTTCAGTGTCAAATTTCACTTCACTTGAGGTAGGTTTTTGAATTCCCGCGCAAGATTTGAGAAAATTACTATGCAAGGCTTGGCCCCAATCAGGTAGGTATGCCTCTTTTGCAGGCCGCCGCAGTAATGTAAATAAAAATCTTCTGGTCCACGTAAAGAATAAGGGTAATAAAAAAAACTCACTATCCACAAAAACTATTTACTGTAGCCAGGATTACAGAAATGCAAATTCTAACAACACAAAAATATAGTTACAAATAAGACTCATGAGACTTATTTGTAAAGCAGCATCCACGTAGAACAGGCCACACACACGTAACTTGGTAAATGATGCCCGATACAAGCGCAGTACGTTCTTGCAAAGTTTTTTCTCGTCATCTGTTAAAACACAACGGTAATTGAATGCCATAAAACAGTATGTACACAGCATATCATTCACATTTGGTGAACTTAGATCCTCGCCGCTTATAATAATCATTTTAAGCCTGCTTGTAGCGGAATCCAGTAAATGCGTTTAGCGCTAAACGTATAATATTAATACATCGTTCTGTTTATCGTTTGAAGATGACAGAGACAAAATTATGTTAAGCGTTAAAAGCATTCAGTGATTTATGATGAAAGCGGGCTTTAGTGTTAAGCGTTTCATCTTGCAGAGGACAAAGACTACAAAAATGTTCTCATGACATGTTATGGAGCATGTAAACATCAAAAGTATGGACAGTATGTTCTTTATGATTATATAAAGAAATAACCTGAACAAGTTGACTTCAGAATAATTGCGCAAGTATCTTGGACATTTTCAACAGCTAAGTAGAATCCCTCGAGTTGATGAATTAAAGTTGTTAGCAACATTAAATCCTTCATCGCCCAACATAAAACAGCCAGTGAGACGAACGTTGTTTCGTTCTGTAACAAAAATTATCAAAGAAACAAGAGAAAGATAAGGTAGGATGTGGAGTTATGCCGCAAACTCTGCTCCATCTCAAAGTCAAAGCATTTATTTACACACACATAAAAGGCACTTTTGAACATCAGAAATTACAACAAATAGAATTGTTTCTAGTCGCCCATTCCAAAAGGTAGTTTTCGTATGGAGAAGAATGGGCAAGAAACTCCACCGTTACTCTTTTAAAATGTTTTACAATATTTTGCATACGTTAATTATATAATAATAATAATATGTGAAGACGATGCACCTAAAATAAAATTACTATACCACAATAGGTAAAAGAATTAAAAAATGAAACCATGACATATAAATTTATTAATTATCTGATAGATACATGGTCGTCTCCTATCATATCCTCTGTGTCTTAAAACATGCATATAATTTGATAATTATATGCATGTTTTAAGACACAGAGGCTGTCCTAAGACAGGCGTTGCTTTGATAAGCAACGCCTGTCTTAGGCCACCGACGACACTGTGGAAGTGGTCAACAAGATCTGAAATACAATCGTGCCAACGACACGAAAAAGAAGAAGAAAGATACAATTCCAAATACAACCACAGACTGCAAACCGCTTGAAACGTAGATCGCGACTTTGCCGCCACGTATAACCAGCCAGTCGATTCTGTAAAAATTTCACCGTGAAAGCTTAGATGAAGTGACTTTGTTTTTGTTAGGAATTAGCACTATTGACAGCTCACTCCATGCTCACTTCACCTAAGTTTTCACGGTGAGATTTTTACAGAATAGCGCCGCAGTAGTGTCGCTACGATCTCTCATTATGTTTGGGGAGCTTTGACGCTGTGCGATTTGCGATCTGCGGTCGTCTTCAGAAATGCACGTTAAACAGTATAATAATAATATGCTCATTGCTCACCATGTTCATATTTCCTTTTTTAGATGTTTCGATTGCCACTTCAGTGTAAATTAAAGAGTAAAAAAATTGCGATAAAATATGATACAGTATCTGAAATTTTTTAATTTATATCATACTAGCTGCGCCCGGTGATTTCACCCGCGTAAGTTTTGTTCCCGTGGGAATATCGGGATAAAAAGTAGCCTTTATATTAATCCAGGGTGTCAGCTAGGTAGCTGACACCCTGGATTAATATAAAGGCTACCAATTTTGATAAAATTTTGTATGGAGGTCCATACAAAATTTTATCAAAATTGGTCCAGCCGTTTGAGCGTGAAGAACAAACATATAAACACACACACTCACAAACTTCGCCTTTATAATATTAGTGTGATTTTAATTTGATTTCCAATAATAGTATTTGACTGACCTTTTGAGTTATTTTGAATTACGATTTTAATTATTGACAATTCTTTAGAAAAGTACTTACGTATTGCTGGAAACTGACTTTGTAGATGTTATAACACGCTAATATATCATCAAGAGCCTGAAACGATTTTGTGTTAAAAGAAATCTCTTCAGAGTCCCATTTTTGAGAATTTAAACTTTGAAAATTCCAAAGGTTTAATTTACTTTCCAACAATTTGATGAGTCGCGTGGTATATAACATATTTAAATCGATACTTATTAAGAAGTAGCAAAAAGAAACCGTATATAAAGGTATACTTAGCTGTATATACAAAAAAGTCAAAATAATGACATAAAGACCCAGAGGTATGACTCCAAGAATCCAGTTCCAAATAATAAAGTGGTTTACACTACTATCCTTGTTGAGTAGTCTGTGCACTTTTTGAAAAGTTAAGACAAACTGGACGTTATTACTAGTTTGAGTAACTCCGGTCACAAAATTCATTACGAAACCGAAACAAAAGAAAATACATTCAAAATTAGAAGAGCTGGTCATGAAAACAGTATATTCTAGACTTTCTTTGTTCAAGTTCACCAAATAGGTGCAGAATATAAAAGAAAAGATAAAAACTAGAGTAACAATCAATGAAACAAAATTGGAAATGAGGCTGTTTGGAGTTATAAAATCGCTTTTGATGCGATATTTAGGACAGAACGTAAAATATTGCATCAGATTCAAAGGCTTCAGCATCGCCTGCACATCTTTATCCACCGTATTCTTCATGATAAAATTTACAGGGTATTTCGAAATGTCTTTTTTTTTGTTGACTTTCAACAATAGGTTATTGGGCACGAGTGATACGCACACACCAAATACATTATGATTATGAATGGATGATGATTGTCTGGACACAATAATATATTACTTTAATTTTGACTAAACGTGTTATTATGTACTACGTACATACATAATAGCATGCATGTATGTTTTTAAATTATTTTTTCCTTTTCCAATTATATTTAACCACCGTGGGTTTATTCAAAATTTTTAATTTTTACCTTTTTTGTCCTATAATTATGGCTACTTTTTCATGGTGTTTTTAACTTGTTTTAGTCTTTTTACGTTCATACTATTATTTATTATTTTTTTGTGTCGGGGGTTTTAAATCCAGTATAAGCTGACCTCTCACTGTACGGAAAGCCTATAAACTATCCGAGTTCCGTTTACTAGAAATGGTATAAAACTGTTTTATGCATCCACGGTAATCTAACGCAATCTTGTTTGTGCTACTATTTTCCATAAAATACAAATCCAGCAACGGAATAATAATATAAAACTAAAAAACTTTGTAGTTGGCTTAATGCATTTGATGAGCCAACCAAAACCATAAAATTGTTTTTCCGGATGTAGTATTTAACAAATACCTATTTAAGTCTAAAATATTTAAGCTACTACCCATCTAGCATCATTTCAATACACTAAAGTTTTTTTCTACAAATATAAATAAACGAGTCCAAATGACTGTAGATACACCAACTATTGAGAGGCTTTTGATAAAGTGGGCCATAAATTAATTAAATTCTGAATGAAATAGCTTAGACTGGTAGTTCGCATCCTACATAAATATTATTCAATATACCTCAGAAATTGGTCATGAACGGTTTCGAATCTGACTTCACCATTAAAATAATGGTATAGTCTTCTGGGGTTCCGCAGGGGTAATTTCTGAGTTATACTATATCAATAACATTAAATCTGATTTTACAACCCACATTTTCTAGTGTACGCAAATGATATGTTATCCAAGAAATCTTGAAATCAAAAATCTTGATTACAGAAATGCAAATTGTAGCAACACAACAGTGTAATTAGAAAGAAAAATAATTCATTAGAGTTAATTGTAACGCAGCATCTACCTAGGGCCGCACACATGTATCTTGGTAAAATGTTCCTCGATGCAATAGCAGAACGTTTTTACTTTTTGTAATAACCCGTCAAAAAATTTATTCATTAAAATTACCAGCATCACAGCCATCAGAGTCCTGTATGACGCATTATGACGTATTATGAGTCATCTCATAGTGCTGTCATATGGGCTCCACATGAGGCTAAGTACTCAGTGATGTTGGAGCGAGTCCAGAACAAATTCACGCGCCACCTGTACAATAAACTTTATGAGGTATACCCATTTTACCCTTTGATGTGCCTCACTGTATTCGTACTGGGTATGGTGGGATACAATCAACTTGGGGTGCAACGGGAATTTGCACTAGTGTCGTACATGATGAAACTGCTCCGAGGCATAGAGCACAACCCGAGAGTGCTGCAGCGGTTGCACTTCTACCGTTGTACGTACCCGACCGTTATATGTGGAGGCAACGACCCCGCCACTGCTGGCTGTACCATCAGCCAGGAACAACTTGCTGGCCAAAACAACTTTTTTTTGCAGGATGGGAATTCATCAAATGACCCCTTCCGCTCTGGGTGGAGCGGAAGGGAGTGTCAGACTCTGACTGACTATAACTCTCCTGTGTTTACACCAACCCGTTCCTTAGCCCTTTATGTTCCGGGCCAGCGGTAACCTTTTCGGACAATCCCCTTGACCCGGCATGCTGACATTTCTTTGAGGCGCGCGTGGAACACGTACCTACGCGCCGTCCGGCACGGGCCTGGTCCTGATCAGAAGCTCCGATACTCGAGACCCGAGACTCGATTACGGCTAGGCGACGCCGCGCTTACGGCTCGCTGACCGCTGGTTGATGGTGCAGCAGGCAGGCCGGAGGGGTGAGAGGGGCAAAGGTGGACGAAGAGACGTAAGCTCGGGTCCGGAGAGACGTAAGCGCGGGGACGATGAGCCGTAACGCACCGCACCGCGGTTTGTGAACTTGTCCCGAGGCGAGACGATTACGTTACAATTCCGATTAGCGTGCGTTGCAGTAGGGAGTTTCATATAATACAAAGAATACTGAACAGCTCGAGTTGATACGGTGACGATCCCTTTCCGGTTTGATACGTGTGGCTTTAATCCCCTTCTAAAGAATTTCGGGTACGCTATTCAAAGGCTTTTGCCTTTGATGAGAATAGGTATTACTCTTCCCTGAACGTAGGATTGTGAGGGAGGTATATTGAAAAGCGTTATTAATATCGAAGTTCGTTTTTGTATAGATCTTTATCTTGATATGAAAGGATTTTTAAATGAGACTCGATCTGTGATGTCTTTTTGCAGCATTTATGACTTGATAAATTCACACGAGGCACAAGGGTTGGGGTATATCTAACCTACCATCACGTAGAGATATTCCATAAAAAAATGCGTAGAATTCACAATTTTATTCCGTGATCTCTACTTTATAAAGTAAGTTTTAGATCCAGCATTACAATTCTACTTTTCTCGCCCATAAAAAAACTAAATAAAGAGCTTATTTATGATCATAATCAAGGTCCACTCCATTTAATTAGTCCCATTTTTCTATTAACTCATTAAAATAACACTGTTTTATTAAAATTATAATATTATAAACTACTTTAGACCTCGTACCTAATTAATTTTAATAAGGGTACCTTTTATTGCGTGCTACATCGCAACGTGTCTGAATTTTTATGTGAACAAATCTTATTTTAGATACTTTTTTCTCTTACAGTATGTGATACATAGTGCTATAATTTGATCGACACTGAATAGGTTAATTTTAGCCAACCGTTCGTTATCGTAGACACTAAGTCATCGCTAATAGCCGTGTACAATGCGTGCCACGAAAGATGAGACTTGACACACCACGTGGTTTGACTTGCGCAGTACACGATTTTAGGTATCTTTAGCGGTATGAGGTCTGAGTGCGGGACGGGACCGGACGTCATAGGGGCGGCGAAAAGAGCGGTGGAGGCGGGGTCAAGTCTCATCTTTCCTGTAATCCCCGAAGATTGAGTCAGTGTTGTACGTAATAGTACCTATACCACAGATATAGACGCAAGAGCAACTACTTCGCGTGCCAAAAATCGCACCAGCTTACGTACAAAAATCGTAAGCCGCCACTTTCGCGCTCAGTCCTGTGTACTGCTGGCTGGGTGAGCGTGAGCGCTGGCGCTAGGCCCCAGGGGTGGGGCGAGACGGGTCCCTCACGCGGAAATTGAAATTCATTGTCTTTGAATCGATTTGATTTTCCCATAACTAAATAGTGCTTGTGACGTCGTAGTAGGTAGTAAAAAAAATGGCACGCTTGTTTTTCTTACAGATCATGATACTTGCGTTATCTAGGTCTATCTCACGCATACATTTGCTGAAAATAGACAGCTCCCGAAAATCGTAATGTAAACAAACAATAATTCCTGCACCCACGTTTCCCCAGTTAAAAAGGCAAGCTTTATTTTTTGCTAAATGGGCCCGCTCTTGACCCCGATCATGCCTGATGAATGTCCCTCCACATGATGCCATTGCATCTAGTGTCATGCTCACTTAAATGTCTCATCGATGGTGGCGCGTGTGTTGGATCATTCGGTTCCATACAAAATGGTTGAGCTAGATGGTGCTGACCCACGCGTCATGTTCGTGAACGGGCGGGGGCGCCGTCGGTTGAGACTGGTCATCTCTTAACTGCCAAGGCTTATTTTTAATCTTATATTTTGAAATGTTTCTTCTATTGTGTCTTTTTTTTACATTTTTCTCACATATAGAAGGAACAATAATAATGTATCCAGGATTTTGTAATATCTTGATTTAAAAGAGTGTCCATGGAGTTTCTTGCCCGTTCTTCTCCATAGAGATCTACGTTTTAGAATGGGCGACTAGCTTCAACTTTCTGACTAACTGACAGACTATTTAAATTTTGACAATCATTCTCTATCTACGCTGTACAAGGTTTAATTGAAATAAATGCTTTGAGTTTGAGTTCTATCTCACTGTCTCACTGAGGGCATCAAAAAATTCGCCGCTGTCAGCGGGAAAAGTTCGCAAAAGTTTGGCAACCCCACGTTGGATGGCAATGCATAATTGCTGAAGTAATTACTTGCTTATATTTTGTTGAATGCCACAGACAAGAAACTTGCATCGGGAATTCGGGAACCCTTCCCGTGGCGACTACCGGTGTACAGACGCCAGCACATGAAGCTACCAGAAACTGTCCATGTCCCCAATCAACTTTGAACCTTATGCTTCAGCGATAAAGTTGAAAATCTATTAAAGAAATTTGACAGATTGTAGTAGCTTGATGTGCTGGCGTCTGTAATTACAGCCTGTCAAATTGAAGCCGACTGGCGCTTGCCGTGCCACGGCAGTTTGACTGCAGTTCAGCTCTTTTGCGATTATGTATGAAACTAATATCCCGTTCTCTTTTTAATGGAGCTTTAAGGCTCCTACAAACAGGCGCGACACGCGATAAAATCGCGCGCTAGACAAAGGCACCGCAAGTCGCGCAACGAGCGGTGCCCTTGTGTTGCGCGCGATTATATCGCGTGTCGCGCCTGTTTGTAGGAGTTTTTAGATAGATAGATTAGAAGACATACCTCGACGTCGGATAGGTAAGGTAGGATATTGGTCGCTGTGTAAATGGATTACCTACCTAGGTAATCCAGCCGATCGATTCTGTAAAAATCTCACCGTGAAAACTAAGGTGAAGTGAGTTTGTTTTTGCTAGGAATTGACACTATTGACAACACACTCCACGCTCACTTCACCTAAGTTTTCACGGTGAGATGGTTACAGAATCGCACTGCAGTTACACAGCGACCAATACCTATGCAGCTTTACCTAGGTTCACGAGTTTGCAGCAGCAGTTATAGGTAAATAATTCCATTTATTCACCATCCGTAACAGCAGTGTGTATAACACAATTAGTCCGAACAGTTTCGTGCGAGATTAGCATTCCAACTGTTTAGGGGGCTTCATTATTAACGTTAAACGTTTTACATAAGTGTGAGTTAAGCTTATCAGGCTGACCAGGACTTGTTATGTATGGTAATAGAGACAGGCCTAATTTAGTAGTTGAATGTAGGAATTTCAGTCACTTAGATTTCATTTTAATTAGGGCAGAAAATTTCGCTCTTCAAAAAAAGGCCTTAAGGCTCCTTCAAACAGGCGCGACACGCGATAAAATCGCGCGCGACACAAAGGCACTGCAAGTCGCGCAACGAGCGGTGCCTTTGTGTCGAGCACGATTAGCGTCGACGTAAAGAAATTGGAAAAAGCGTTATGGCCCGTAACGCTTTTTCCAATTTCTTTACGTGACGACTTCTACCAATCAACTCCTACCGTAGAACTTCGTTCCAAAAGCAAAACATTTCGTAATAACAACTTACCATTATTAAAAATATTTTGCTAAATATTAATTTGAGAAATGTAATTGGCCTCGAAAAAATTGTAAAAAGGCCCTTTGTAAAAAGCAGCAGTAAATAATTAATTAAAATTCAATTAAATGTAAGAACAATAATTTACCTTTCCGAGACCGGTTTTAATTAAACTTTTTTCCTTTGATATTTCTGCATTTTGTTTTTTTACTGAGAACTATGATTATAACGGACTAATCCAAGCTGATGTTTATGTGATTCAATCGTTCGACTCGCACACGAAGGGTTCCGTACCAAAAGGGAAACAAAACGCCGAAAATGCTTTGCTAAATGCATGCTATGCCATGCATGCTATGCTTTGCATGCTATGCTATTCTATGCATGCTATGCTATGCATGCTGTGCCATGCATGCTAAGCATGCATAGCTTAACTTGCATAGCATAGCATGCATAGCTTACATGGCATAGCATGCATAGCATAGCATGCTATGCTTTGCATGCTATGCTATGCATTGCATTTGCATGCTATGCTATACATGCTACGCTATGCAAGCTATGCATGATATGCATGGTATACTATGCATGTTAAGCTATGCATGCTATGCTATGCATGCTATGCTATGCATGCTATGCTGTGTATACATAGCATAAATGTTTTATAAAAATGTGGCTGTTATTTTAGTATATTTCGTGTTGTCTTAAGAGTTCCACGCGAACGAAGTCGCATGCAGAAGCTAGTTTAGAACTAAGCATAACTTGTTAGGTTTGCATAATTTATGAAGCCAAAATTCTAGTTCTACACAACCATCGAATGGTTGTGTAGAACTAGAATTTCAACCTCTAACAAGACTAGGCAATCATTAATCACTATAATATTCCCATTTATTATTAAACACGCTCACTATTTACCTAGATAATTACTTATTCTGTTACATTCGTAAATCATCCAACTAGGTATCTCCTTTGTTGGTCTAAGTTGGGAACCTTAACTCATTTCCGACATTGGACAGGTAGGTACAAAACATGCTTAATTTAAGTGATGACTTACACTTTTTCTAGGTTTAGTAACATGAACTTGGCACTTTTGTTGATTTGGTCACTATTAAGGTGTCTGCAGATGCGTCTTATACCCGTGTAACCCATTTTTTTTTAAATGCCACTTTGCTCTTTTACCTTGAAGCCTTGGAGGTGGTCGGATGGATAACCGGGCGTGTCACAAAACTTAAAAATTAAGCGACTACTCACTGAAGGGCAACCCCTATGGAGTACCTACCTTAGGGTTTCGCTGGGGTAAGGCAGCAAGAATTAACCCGACTTTGAATATTTATTATCGTATTTTTTTTTAAATAAATAATATATAATTCTTTATATATTATTTATTTTAATAAAAATACGATAATCTTTAAAACTATGCGGGTCCTAATTATTTTTGACTAGCTGACCCGACAGACGTTGTCCTGTTTTTGGTTCGAAAGACATGTGGCGCCATCTGTTATCATATTAACGTTATTGTTGTTTTCCTCGGGAACAGCACTTTTTTCGGGATGAAATTTGGCACTATAATCTTTGTTTTCTGTTTGGTGTATTTATTTTGCTGTAGGTAATGCCAATAAAGGCATTTTTCTTTCTTTCTTTCTTTCTATGTCCGTTTCTGTACACCTGACAACGTACACCTATACAAAATTTCAGGATTATCGGTTCAGTGGTTTACGCGTGAAAAGGTAACAAACAAACTTACTTTCGCATTTCTAATATTAGTTATAAGGATCAGGATACATGGCCCTTTTTGAACTGGATACCCCGCCTACCTATGCCTACTATAAAAATGTCTGTAGTCTGCACTAAAATCGCTAAAACACCGGTCAGGGTCAATTTAGGGGAAGCTATTTTGGGGTAGACGTCCGATATAATAAACTGGAAGGTCGGGTCGGTACTAGGGTTGCAAATGCAATAGGTCAATATCTTCGTAGATGAAAATGAAGTTTTTTATAGCATAGGTAAATCAAACCTTCATGAAGCTTCGGTAATTTTAACAAAATGAAGAAAGTAGGGTAAAATGTTGAAAATGCGAACTCGTCTATCGTTTGTTTTTGGATTTCACTTATGTACTCGGCAGTCAACCACGGCGAACCACTTCAAATATTTTAATAAAAAGAACTAATAATACCTAATAATGTAGAATATCCAGCTGTCAACGTGTCGGCGCATCGACTGTTGGGTCATCCAGCGTAACCATAATATTATGCTGGATGACGTCGTACCTACTTGATCGACTACGCCTCGAATCACGGAATATTATTATAGCCATGTCAACCCTGCTTCGTCATTGATCGCGGTTCAACTGCAAAATTTACCCAGTATTTTACCGCGACCCGACCGCGTTGATGAAGAGGATGATGACAGGGCTATATCCGTGAATTAACAGTGCGATGCAAGATTGAGGAGCGCTTTGGAGGATGCTTTCGGTGACGCTTTGTGAGGCTGGCATTCTCGGGGACTGACATTTAATTAGTTCTCGAGATTATTGGTCCCGCGTCACAGATTATTCGTCGGTACAGGTGGAGAGTGGAGCGGTACACTCCTACTTACCATTTGGTGTGGACAAATGTGCGGTCATGCATGTAAAGCGAGGGGAAATTGTAGAATCCGTGGGAACCCAACTCTCGGATTCCACAAACCTTAGAGCCCTCATCCGAAGCTATTACCTAAGTATTTTGGTACGTCGGAAGCGTTAGGCATCAATGTTTTTGACATGAAGCAATCGTAGAAGGAGCCCTTCTTTGGAAGCCTGAAAAAAGTATTTAATAGTCATAACAGGCGGTAAAGGTGCGCGCTTTCGACGATTGGGTCATGCCTGTTTTGATGTAGGTACTCCACTCGACTCTACTCGGCATAGGTACTCAAATGGACTTAGACCGAACTCGACGCCTCGGATAGGATGGTCCGTACGCCGCTGATTGCAAATCGAATGCATTACTCACGCCCAAGTAACATTTAAGCGGAAAAATATTATATTTACCAGCGCATTACCAGCTATAAGCTTAATAAATGATGTACAAGAGTGTAAAAATATGTATAGGACTGTACTTTAGTATAACTGTACAACTGTATACAGTATAGCTGATTAACGGCTGTATAGAGCCTAAATTTTTACCTTTAGCTTTTAAATAGCATTGGAAAATGCTAAAATACAGACCGCGGCGTAAAAAACTGCGTTCAGCAACTTTATAAGACAATAACTGTATACTGCTCTCAAATTATACTTTTATATAACCTACTTCTGCACAAGAGCATTAAATATTGTTATAGCCTGAATATTGGTGTAAAATTACTCTATTGTTCAGCCTTCAAGTTAAGCTTGATAATAGCTGTACAACGGAAATCTAGGATACTCTTAGCAAGCAGTTACCTTTATAATAGTTTAATTCAATTCTGTCTCATGTAGAAGAGTTTAGATTTACTCCTTTTTAAAGCCTTATGCGATTGGCGTACATTTTTCCCTTTTTACAGTTTTTCGTGTTTTAGAAGATTAAAGTTATTATTGTGGGATACAGGGTTCTTCCAGGCAATAAAATACTGCAGTCTTCAATATTAATTACTTTTATTTTAATCACTTATACTTTACAACGTCTTTCTCAGATCCTTCCGTCCTTTCTAATATGGCGTCGTCCCCCTTCCTTCGTCTATCGCTCTCTCTCTCATACCTCGTACTTTCTCCCTTTCTTTCACTTACGTTCCATTTCTCTTACTTCCACTTGCGTTCCATTTCCCACATTCGGCCATCCGACATTCATGTCTGTCCTCAGACATGCTAGACAGACTTTCATTCCTCGTTACATCCTTACATAAACATCATCCTTCATTGACAGTCATCATCATTCATCACAACAACTTAAATACACAAAACACCAACATTAACAACAAAAGAAATAAACAAAATAGTCTTACATCACTAATTCTTATCTAAAGGTTAAAGAAATAGAAAATTTAGTCTCACATCAGTAATTCTTAGTATTCTAAAGGTTTTTAAGGTGAACACAATGGTTAACATAACACAAAACATGTTATAAACTTAAGCACTATTTTAAAATAAAACAGTAGTAAGTCAGCTTACAATTTTAACCAGCTTTTGAGATTGAACTACAATTTACACTTGGAAAACAAATGAAATGAGTTTCTCTTGAACACATAAACCAAACAACAAAAAAAAATAATAAAAACATCTTTCATTCAGTCTTACCTCCATACATCACCACAAACAAAACTCAACATGCTTACTCATATTGTTCACCGTTGTTGGGCCACCTCTTCATTCCATCGGCTGAGCAGGTAGTCTTTATGGGACCTTCAGCTCTGACATCATCTTTCTCGGCATCATAGCGGTCCTTTCGTTTTACCTTAGTAATCCTATATGGGCCTAGATACTTCGGCTTAAGTTTTAGTCCTGGGCCAAATTGTGTTCTTCGTATTGCTACTCGTTCCCCTACTTCATACTTAGTGCTTTCCTTTCTATTTTTATTGTAAGTACTTGTGTTTTCTTCCTGAATTTTTAATATTTGTTCTTTAGCTCTTTTTCTTAATTCTTCTCTTTCTTCATTGAATTGTTCCAGACTTTCATGCTGTAATAAACTAATTAAAGGTATATCTTCTTTGGATTTCATCTTGACACCTGTTAATAGCTCAAATGGACTTGTGTTAATACTTCTTTGGAATGTGCTATTTATTGCCCGTTGCAATCGGCTTACATGTTTGTACCACACTGATGGATCTTCTGCACATAATTTTGTTAGAGTTGGTTTAATTATTCCATGTATCCTTTCCACCTGTCCGTTTCCTCTCGGCACTCCTGTTGTTATTTTGATGTGTTGTATATTCTCACTCTCACAATATTCCTTGAAGTCATGACTTGTAAAAGCAGTACCCCGATCAGTTACAATCCTTTCTGGGTTTCCAAACGTCTGTTGGTGAATTTTAAGCTTGTCCAAAGTTTCACTACTGGTAGTACTCTTTGTGGGGAAAAGCCACACAAACTTGGTAAAGGCATCAACTATTGTAAGAATGTGATTATACCTCTTTCTGGTCTCAGTCATTGGTCCAATGTGATCCATGTGAAGGGTATGCAGAGGGCTTCCCTCCTTCTGAATAGGGTTAAGAAAACCTTCCTGTTTTCCCTGCTTCTTTGTTGCTAATAAGCATGGTATACAGCTTACAATAAAGTCATCAATTTTCTTGTCTATATCTTTGATGTAGAAATCTTTAGCAAGAAGTTCCTTCATTTTTCTCTTACCAAAATGGCCATTGGCATGCACTCTTCTTATGACATCTCTTTCCATGCTCCTAGGAATTACTAGCTGCTTCTGGTCACTCTTGTATAGAATATTGTTTTCTAACCAATAGTCTAAATAAGATTTTTCTTTTACAATTTCCATTATTGCTTTTAGTCCTTCATCCTGGATCTGTGCTTCCTTGACTTGCTCATGAAGGCTTACTACCACGGCTGAAATATAAGGGTGTCTGCTCAATGCATCTACATGCCTCATCTTTGAACCTTTTCTATGCTCAACTTCAAAGTCATATTGATCTAGAAACAACACCCATCTTGCAATCTTAGCTGATAAGTCTTTTTTCTTCAGAGTTAGTGCAAATGCTTGACAATCTGTAACAATCTTAAAGTGTATGCCATACAGGTAATGACGAAATTTCTTGACAGCTTCTATTATTGCTAAAGCTTCCAGTTCATAGCTAGAGTACCTTTGTTCCGCATCATTCGTCTTCCTACTCATATATTGTACTGGATGTAGACCACTATCCGGATGCTGCTGTAACAATATTGCTGAATATGCAATGCTCGATGCGTCTGTATGTACTTCCGTGAGCAGGTTAGGATTGTATATCTTCAACACTGGACTACACGCCAGTTTCTGCTTCAAAAGGTTAAAAGCATTGAGTTGATCTTCTTCAAAAATAAAGACTGCATCTTGTTTTAATAAATCGGTTAAGGGTTTTGCTATTGTAGCATAATTTTCCACATATTTTCTGAAATAAGAAGTAAGTCCTATAAAACTGTGTACCTGCTTAGTTGTTCTTGGTTCTGGGTATCTCACCACAGCATCTGTCTTTTCTGAGCTCGGGCTAATTTCACCATTTTGTATACAATGACCAAGATATTCAATTTCACTGCATAACAACTTTGCTTTCTTCCAATTTATCTGCAGTCCATATTCTGATGCAACTGATAAAACTTCTTTCAATCTTTGCATACCTTGTACCTCGTCCTTAGCTGGAATGATTATGTCATCAATAAAAACTAACATTGTGCCCTTATCAATTAAATTCCTGAAAATTGTTGACACAAATCGCATAAAATACTTAGGGCAGTTTGACAGACCAAAGGGTGCTCGCAAAAATTCAAATTGCCCATGATGGGTCACAAATGAGGTGTAATGTATTGATTCTTTACTGACTTTCAAATGGAAAAAACCATTTTTTAAATCGAGAACACTAAACACTTTGGAGTCTCTTAATTTATCAATTAAATCTTCAATTACAGGTAGTGGATACTCGTCCTTTATCATCTTTTTGTTAAGTTGTCTGTAGTCTACACAGACTCGTGTAGAACCATCTTTCTTCCTAACCAACACTAGAGGACTGGCATACTCAGAAAAACTTACCCGGACTATGTTGTTTTCCAACCATTCCTTTACCTGATCTTCAACAATTTGCTGTTCCTTTAGTGACAATCTTCTTGGTTTTTGAGCCACTGGAATGTCGTCCTTCAAAATGATTTTTAGTTGTATAGGTGCTTCTTTTACTTGGGTTGGTTTGTAGTCATCTACACACTGTAAAACCTCGTCTTTGATGGTAGGGCTGGCCGTGGAACCTACAACAACATTTAAACCTACGGTAAAACAAATTCGTCTCATCCATTCTTCTCCAGAAGGTAACAACAACACACTTCCTTCATTCATAATCATTGTCACACTAGCGAGAAACTCATGACCTAATATTATACAATAAGGCATACAGTCTTTAGGCACAACATGGAAAGTAACTCCATCATAACATCGTCCGTCAATCGTAGCACTGGTTATAAACTTCCCGAAAGAACGCACTTGTTTGAGTCCTAGACCCGACAACACAACACTATCTTCAGTCGTCTTTGGCTGGCCGATCACGTCGTAGAAGTATTCTGAAATTAAGTTGACCTCGCTTCCTGAGTCAATGAGTGCCTTCCCTTCGGTATTTCCAACAAAAATACTCAACATCGGCTTGCCCGGCTTCTCGTCAGGTTTGTTGACTATTTGCATAACCTCTTTGCATTTGGTTTCATGATGGCAGTGACAGCTGTCAGTGGTACCAACGTCATCCATAGTGAACATGGCCGACTTTGAAGTGCTGGGATTCGTCGGATTTCTGCCCGAACGACGTCCGTCATGTTGGCAGCGCTGTCGGTCGCCTCCGCCGCTGATAGGCCGACTCGATCGGCTGTCGAAGTTCTCCGAAGGCTTCCGATCGTCTTCGCGTTTCGTCGTCGCGGTGCACTTTGTCGAAATATGGCCGAACTCATTGCATTTGAAGCACTTGAGACCCTTTTCCTTATGAGGACAGCTTGCAGATGAATGTTTGAATTCTCCACAGCTATAACACCGTAACTCACTACTTGAACTTTTCTTTGGACTCCGATTATTGACGTTACCACCTTGGTGACGTTGTGTGTCACGTCTCGCCTTCATTTTTTCTTTCACGGCTTCATAAATTTTCAGCTTCTCCTTCAGTTCACTGTAGCTCGTAACACCGTACAACAATATTTTATTGGTTTCTAGGTCTTGTATGCCATCTACTATGTACTTGATCGCAACGTAATCGGGGATCTTACCCCTTTTTCCGAGTTCTTTCATAATTAGCACATAATCCATGCAGCTTTCATCAGGTTTTTTCTTACGTGAACCCATCATTTCGTGAATTGTCTTCTGGTCAATCGCGTCGGGAAACTCTTTGCTGATGGCTTGTTTCAACTCGGCCCAAGATTTGAATGGCCTTTCGCTTCTTAGCCATAGCCCTGCCGTTCCCGTCAACGATCTGCGCGCGATCACAAGCTGTTGGATCGGCGTCCATTCGAATATTTCCGTATTATCTTCGATATCTTGAACCCAACGGCTCACTGGGTAGGTATGGTCTTGACCCGAAAAATTACTTATAAAGTCTTCGGCGTACTGTACACCCCTTGGTGACACGTCTTCAGTAGTTTTAGGCATTTTTACGTCTTCAGTCTTCGTCGTAGCTCGTAAAATATAAGTTTTTTCGTAGCCGGCGTCTTCGTTCCCGCGCACCCAACCACGTGCAGCGTGAAAAATTTTTTACTCGTCGTCGTAGTCGTCTTCGCGTCTTCTTTCCTGTATCCCGGACGAGCCCCCAAAATTGTGGGATACAGGGTTCTTCCAGGCAATAAAATACTGCAGTCTTCAATATTAATTACTTTTATTTTAATCACTTATACTTTACAACGTCTTTCTCAGATCCTTCCGTCCTTTCTAATATGGCGTCGTCCCCCTTCCTTCGTCTATCGCTCTCTCTCTCATACCTCGTACTTTCTCCCTTTCTTTCACTTACGTTCCATTTCTCTTACTTCCACTTGCGTTCCATTTCCCACATTATTATAGTGTTGGCATACACAATAATCCAGCTTATTGATTATTTTGAAACTAATATAACCTAAAATCAGTCTATTTATTGGATACAACTAATAACAACATGGAGTCATAATTTTGATCAGTTGCCAATTTGTTAAAAGGGGTACTAGAAGAGCAAGAGCTGTATAAACTAAGGACGCCATTTTATAATAATTTATAAATTGCATTGCAATTTTACGAGATATTGTTTTGTTTGTTTTTGAAATTTCAGTACAAAATTACAAAAGATTTTAACTGTATAGTACACACAATTACGTTTACTATCAATAGAACAGTCCGGGTTACTCTTAAAACTGTTTTCAGATTTGATCACATATTTGTTGTTACAGAAAAAATGTATGTATATTCCTTATTTCGAAGGGGCGTGAGTTTTGAGCTTAAAACTAGTATATATACTCACATAAAAATATCAGTCGCAAGCATAACAACAACGATAAAAAGGAAAGAGTACTTACCACTTGGTTATTAAATATTTTTTCACTTATCTTCAGATATGCCACATAGTAAATAAAATGGAGAATGAATTCAACCACGAACACAATTATAATATATTTATTCTTTTATTAAGATTTTCACAAGCCTGAGTCTGTATAAAAGAATAAAAAAGAAAATTAGACAATGGAAGCTGTATAAAAGTATCTAAATAGTATCTTAGCCAGCCAAATAGTACAGCTATTATGCAGCTGTTATACAGCTAAATCTACACTTAAAGCTGTATAATTTTGGGGCCCATTTCAGAGTTACAAGGGCTGTATAGCTTGCTATACAGTCTTTATACAGCACGTTTAACAGCCTACAGTAAACAAATAGTCCATAATACAGCTTTTATACAGTTTAAAATGTTACTTGGGCGGTCATTGAAATGAGGCTGTATATCCCGCGAAAGTGTCGAGGTCGAGGTAAAGAGAACTGGCGCAGGCCAGTAGTGCTTGACACTATGTAATGATCGCATCGAGGTATGGCAGAGTAAGGAGCTTCACGGACGCTTTTTCCGGACCCTAAATGGACCCGATGTAGATTTACTAGCGTCCGTAGCCTGGCTGCGTTTCTTTAATGACCTCTTTGGAGAAACCGGTGGTTTTTTCTGTGCAATTATGGACGAAGTTACCGTGACGAACAATTATCGGAGATTTATTGTGAAAAGTCCGGGCCCTAAATGGACCCGATGTAGATTTAGGTACTAGCGTCCGTAGTCTGGCTGCGTTTCGGTGACCTCTTTGGAGAAACCGATGGTTTTGTCTGTGCAATTATGGACGAAGTTATGGTGACGAACAATTATTATATCGGAGATTTATTGTGAAAGGCGACACGGTTGACATCTGTCGGGCATGCCACCGGCCAGAGGCATGAATCAGGTATATTATCTCTGGGCGTTCTCGTCTAGCTAACGGAGAATACAGGACCTACTTGCGTATGCAAGTACTTTCCGTACTGAAATAAACCCCACATATTTACTGAAATAAACCCCAATTTATTTAGAGTAGGCGTCTTTTATTTCTTATATATTTCTCTAGTTTTCATATCGGTAGCCACTCTCTTTCTAGCCATATATTTTTTACACAGTCCATCCATCGTTTTGATCTTCCCCTATTCGTATAGCCATCCACGTTCATGCTGAAAGCTCTACCTGACGACTTTGCCTCATTCCTCCGCATCGGATGTAGGCAGACCAAAGAGATTAAATACCTATAAGGTATATTTAATCTATCTATAAGGTATATTAAATCAATGTCTTTGAGGCAGACAAACGATTTCCACAAAACTTTTCAGTCGCCTGGGTCTCTTTCAGACTTCTTCTGATAGGCTCATAATATTATAATATAACCGTTTAAAAGATAGACTTATTAATTGTTAGTTATCCAACGGACTTTTTATACTAATACATAACCCCTGATGACCCTTGATGTGTCATGAACTTACCAACCAACTTTGTAACATACTTTGACAGTAGAATAGTTATGGTATGGTATGGTCGTCGGATTTGGTAGGTACCTACCATATCCAACGAATAAAATAGGTCTTTGTCCTTAACTATTCTACTGTCAAAGTATGTGTTAATGCATTAAATACAAAAACATTAAAACGACACAAATTATTTGAGGATTCAACAAATCGATTAGATAGTGTGGTTTGTTCTCAAATTACATTGTTCAGAAACTAGCTTTTAAAACTAAACTCACGCATCTGTCGCTGTCGTCAATGTTCACAATGTTACCATAGAAAAAATATACCCTTTTGCTACGTATGTATACATACATACATGATAATAAATGGGTCATGTATGAAAATATTAAATTGTCTCGATTTTTTTTCTGCACTTATGAATAAGCTAATACTATCTACAAAAAAAGTATCAGATTTATCTGATTAGTATTTCCAGAGAAATAAATTAAATTCTGTTAGAGGCAGCCATCGACAGTAACCCACGGATTTTTATTCAATTTCCTTAGCCTACTCAATTAAAAAGTAAAAACTGTAGATAATCTGTACCGTCTGACATCCATCCATCATAACAAAGGTCTCTCAAAATCTAATCCAGTGTCCAAAGCGTGGGGGTCGTCGCGAAGGCAGTCGAAATCTAAAACACAAAGCAAGAGGTGAAAAGTGAGGTTATGTTATGACAAATTGACAAGTTATGATGGATGGGTGTCAGACGGTACAGATTATCTACAGTTTTTACTTTTTAATTGAGTAGGCTAAGGAAATTGAATAAAAATCCGTGGGTTACTGTCGATGGCCGCCTCTAACAGAATTTAATTTATTTCTCTGGAAATACTAATCAGATAAATCTGATACTTTTTTTGTAGATAGTATTAGCATATTCATAAGTGCAGAAAAAAAATCGAGACAATTTAATATTTTCATACATGACCCATTATTGTTGTATGTATACATACATACAATAATAAATGATTGTTCCGTAAATTGCGAAAGCACTACACACGTCATCATTTTACGACGATAACGATACCAAGAGCATAATTATTTGTAAAGGATTTTTGAAACCCATAAAAGGTTACTAACCCTGCGTTCCGAGTTGGGAAATAATCGATGTAAGCGTGCTTAAACCCGTACCGAATTAGCGTGAGCGCGATAACGATGTCCCGTGAATCGTCATAGATGACGTCATGACATGCGCCATCTTGCGATAACACCGACCATGCCTTAGAATAATATCACCATGAGCACTGTCAAAAATGACAATGTGTGTGTGAGGATGTGTCAGTTTATGTTTTGTTTTGAGTTGCATTATCTTTAAATTAAACCAACGTGGCGTTTTCGGAATTGTGCTTCTGTCTGACAGTCGCCACCTAACCAAAGAAGAAGAACTGAAGAAGAAATAATACTGTAATAATATCGTTTTTACATTGAGTAAGTGAACGCGTTCACGAGTGTTCCGAATTGTTGACAGCTCTCAGCTGTCATAATCGTAATATCTAAATCGGAACGCATGTGAGATGATGTGAGCGCTGTGAGCGATTATAGCTAATTCGGAAAGCGGCCTAAAACTCTGTCTCTGAAATATTTATAAAAACTCATTAAGGAGGATCATCCGATCTGCTCTTGGCCATTTTCCTGTTAGATGGCGCTGAAGTCAACATTTTTAGTTTTTTTTTGTTTTATGTGTAATTGGCACATTAGTAAGTCGTAGAAGTAGAAGTCGCGGTTATTGGACATTATACTTTATTGAATTTGGTCATAGAATTGCCTCAAAATTCACACAATTCGACACAAAGGTCCGAAATAAAATCTACCATTGAATACAGGTCGTTTACACACACAGAGGTAAGCGAGTATTTCCATACGTTTACAAGAATAGACTACTAGGTGGCGTGTATTTAAAAAAATGAGCCGCCTGCTACGATATGATAGAAAAAAATGAATAATGCGTTCCTGGCGAAGCATGTATGGTGTGAATACTGTGCGTACTGCGTAGTACTCGCAACCGGCGTGCGTGTATGACCAGATTTATGAACGTAAACAAGACAAAAGGAGTATGTCAGGTATAGCAGCAGGTGGCGTTCTGTAGTTTCTGCCTACCCCCATGAGAAGAAGGCATGAGTATAATGATAGGATAATAAGTCATATTTAGCTAGGCTGAGAATCAGCACTTTTCGAATGTCAAAATTACAATAGACAGTCCCCCAAAACACCCGCCCTTCACCACTTCCTAGTGCTTTAGCTGAAAAGAAGTGGCGCAACAAACTCCCCAGCAGTTCGGTTACTAAAACTTCAGACTATACAGTTTATAAAGATAGTTTTATTTTATTATCTTACACTAATTCATTATCAAATAAAAATATTTGTAGTGGCACAAATGAAGCCTGATACATGATTAAATTTATAGCATAACCAATTATTACAATAATTACAGAAATTACACATAACACACACAAGAAAAAAACAAAAGATAACAACAAATAAAAAAAATACAATTTAGTATGCAATTACAACCAGAGTGAAAAAATATTTTATAATGTCAAAGCACTCCTATCAAAGTTTTTAGAAAAATAAAAATCTAAAGTCCAGCTTATTGAGTTCACCAGGTGGTTATACTTACATAATAAAGTATTATTTTACCTTTTCATTTTATAGTAAATACAAATAAAACGTAATGTACAATGATAATGTTGATTCTAAACAAACTACTACAAAAATATAATTATAACAAAAATCGTTTGACTTGTTGATTTCACCATGTGCCGTGACTCTTCTTGTCCACTGCTACAAGGCTGCTGTAAAGAAAAATAACTTTACTTAGTATATATGTTACTTTGGACAAATAATAATTATTTCCCATACATTTCAAATGTAATTTACCATCAATCTCCAAAGCTGCTCTAAAATGAAACTTTACTAGTTGCTCGAATTTCCAACTGATGTTGATGGACAATTTTTCACTAGAATAACATAATAATATATTTTAGACATTGAAATAGATACAATTAATGAAGTAAAAAAAAAAATTGCCTTGTGTACTGGTACACACGGCTACATAATTAACCAGCCATATATTTCCAGTATAAGCTGATCTCGCATTGTATAGGATTTCCGTTCAATGGGAGGTCACCTTATACTGGAAATTATAACTTGATATCTAGCTGAGTATACATACCATTCAAATCTATACATATAGTATTTTTTTGAACATGTCTCAATATGAGTTCTGGCAGAATACGTAGTTTGCGTGTCGACGACTTCTGTCGTATTCTGTTTTGTTCCTTTCGATTTATGTATTTTTTAATATGTGTCCCTGGACTCTGTGTGGTCTGCTTTTTCCATGCAGTTTCATGCCATTTGTGTCCAGTAGCAAGCGATAATACTGAAAATAGAATATTTTTTACTAGAAAATACCAATAAAATATAAATAGATGATTATGTAACATACAAAGAAACAATACTGTACCATGATAATCAAAGCATTTCTTACTGGTACTTACAATTTCTGACTTATTAAATTTCCATTTGCAGCTGTTTTATTGACATTGCAGTAATAATCCTTGCAGTTTTCATGTATTCCGAATACATGAAGCGGGCTATTTCGTAAATCTGCTGCCATAGCAGCACTCTCACTGCTACACATTATAATTTTCCATGCCACTAGTGTAAGCTTCATCACCTTTGGCTTCAAAATATTTCGCCAAGATCTAAAAAAAGTACAAATATGAATACAGAATATGCTTCACTGATATTGAGATGTCAAAACAAATTTGATATATTTATTTACCTTGTATAGTTTTTGATTACATGATTCTTGCATTCAATTTTTGTTATTATGTTCCCATCTCAGACCAAAGTTCCTATACAACACTTTCTCTTTCAAGTTTGCAAATGCAGAGGAGTCTCCGTCTCCAATAACACTCAAATAGCGAAGTTGATGCATTTCTTCACTCACTCTTTTGAAAGCCTTCCACAATAATTTGTGATTCCATTGCTGTAGGCAGGCGGTCCAGTAAAATGTTTGCAGCAATTATGTGCTTTCATGTCTGTCTCCTTTTTTCATAATATTGACACAAAACAATATTTGTTTTGAACACCAAGAAATAGACGTTTCTTAGTTTCTTTACCAATAATGCAGGCCTGGAAATGAAAAGCAACACTTGTAAATATTGCACAACAAAAAGTTCATACAGAACCAATTATGTGTTTAGTAAATAAGTATGTAAGGTATCGTAGCAGGTGGCATTCTGTAGTTTCTGCCTACCCCCATGGGAATAAGGCATGAGTTTATGTATGTATGTGTTTAGTAATATATTAACTTACCATACCAGAAGATGCATCAAAGTTATGGCCATAATTATAACCTTTTCAGCCATCCTCCGAACTACATATACAGTAACAAATGGAACACTGTCTGAAGATATGTGACCTTTTTGAATAGCAACTGAACATTCTTCTTCACCAGCAGTTGCAGTATGTATTTTATTACTGCTCTCCGTACAGTGCTTCCACGCTTTACCACACATACTGCACTCTTGAAAAATTCACTTCGAAATCCATCAAGTCTGTCACTAACAAATTCAATTTGTAAAGATTCACACATGTTTCGGTAAATTTCCAATCGGAATGCCCACTCAATTACATGCTTCTGGTCCACAGTCAATCAAAATGAATTAGTTTCAGGAATAAAGAAAAACAAAAGAATATGTTACTTCTGTACACTCAGTATTTGAATGGAATTGAATAGTATCGAATTTCACAACTGTATGTAATGAGATCGCAGAATTTCGTAGTTGCACTCAAGCATTCTATCTATAGCTAGAAAGAATTGCTATTATTAGATTATTATTATTACATTACAGATGATAAGATACGATTTATAACAAGGTTACGTTCTGAACTCATTACAGAAAAAAAATGGAACAATAAAAATGAAAGTAAAATTTTACTTATCTATATTCTTGGTAGAATATTAGACGACGTATAAGAAAAAAAATAAACTTATTAAATTACGTTGTTTATATATGTAAACAATAAATCACGTTTATTAATTTGATGTAAGTAATTCAATCATTTGTTTATTTCTGAACCAATGAATTCAAAAGTCAATGTTCTGAACGCACCCATAACGTAGGTTCATCGCTAGGGTAGGTAGGTATGTATTTCTACTATACCGCCCAGTGGATCGAAAAAAAAGATTCTCTTACATAGGATTTACAAAAATTTATTATAGGTACCAATAATTAATTTATTCATACGTAATGAATAAGCACGCTTTTTGTCAAGATCGATAGTCATATAGGTTTGTTGTCTTTCAGGTATCATACTGGGTAAAATAATAATAACAAACTGATTTTTTTATTTTTACCGCCTATTATAACATCGTCCAAATATGTATTTTTAATTCATTCATATCTTTTGAACAGGGAAGTTGGGGGTCAAGGTCAAACATCATGACCTCATTTTCCTCTCGTATAACCTAAAACCACCTAAACCTATCCCAAAGGTTCTGCACATGCGGTGTTTTGCGCGCATGGACGTTGAGATGCTTCGTCAAGATGCGTCAGACCTCAGTTGGGAATCCTTGGCAGCGGCAACAGCTGTAGACGATAAACTGCGCAGTTTCGATCAGACGGTCCTTGCTCTCTACGACAAACATGCTCCTGTTAAGCAGATTAAACTTCGGCGTCCTCCGGCTCCTTGGATGACCACAGGGGTTCGAATGGCGATGAGGCGCAGGGATCGGGCCTTTCGTAAATTTAAAAAGGATCGCAGTGATGAAAATCGCAACTTATTCAAAGCTGCTAGAAATCGGTGTAATCAGATGATACGCAACGCTAAACGCCGCCATATTCTCGAGAACATTTCTTCTTCTTCACCTGCTGATATCTGGAAGTTCCTAGGTACTCTTGGTATCGGCAGGCCACGGCATGTGGATTTTCCTAATACAATTGGCCTTGACGATATCAACCGTCACTTCACAACCACTAGTCATTTGGATTCCCAAATGTTGTCCCAGACGGTTGATTTCATTACTGGCCTAGCGAGTCCCATCATAGAACCATTTCACTTCGCTCCGGTGATCTTGGACGAAATTAAAAAGATCATCCTCTCCATAAAATCCAAGGCTGTGGGCTGTGACGGCATCAGTCGTAGTATGGTCCTTTGGATCCTTGATAGCCTTCTCCCTCCGATTACCCACATCATTAACTTTTCTCTTGATTCCGGACAATTCCCATCCCAGTGGCGTATGGCCTACGTCCACCCACTTCCTAAAATTTCAAACCCCTCCCTACCCAGCCACTTTCGACCCATTTCCATTCTCCCATTCCTGTCTAAAGTGCTTGAGGCCTGTGTACACAAGCAGTTTACGGGGTTTGTTCATCGGAACAACCTCGTAAGCTCCTTTCAATCTGGGTTCAGGCCTGGGCACAGTACAGCGTCCGCTCTCCTTAAAGTGACTGGTGACATTAGAGAAGCGATGGAGGATACCAAAGTTACCGTTTTGGTTTTAATTGATTTCTCCAATGCCTTTAATGCAGTCAGCCACGATATTCTCCTATCTATCCTTTCTCATCTTATGGTTTCGTCCGAGGCTCTGGAATGGTTCTCTTCTTATCTTCGTGGACGTCAGCAGTCGGTTCGCGTTGATCAGAGTTCTTCAAGTTGGCGTGACCTGGATGCTGGTGTTCCACAAGGCGGTATTCTTTCTCCATTGTTATTCTCCATCTTCATCAATTTTATAACTCACTGTCTTCGATGTTCGTATCATCTATATGCTGATGATCTTCAACTGTATACATCTGGGCGGGTAGAAGGTTTGTCGGACGCTATAGCAGATGTAAACCGAGACTTAAATGCTGTCAAGAAGTGGTCTGATAGTTTCGGGGTGTCAGTAAACCCCTCTAAGTGTCAAGCCATCGTAATTGGAAGCTCACGCATGATGGGTAGGGTGACGCCTAGCTCTCTTCCTCCTCTTATGTTCAATGGTACAGTCATACCCATTACCCCTACTGTGAAAGATCTCGGTTTGCATCTTGACTCTACGCTTAGCTGGCAACGCCAGGTCTCTAGTGTTAGCCAAAGGGTCAACGGTACTCTGCGATCCCTGTATCGTCTGAGAAACTTTTTGCCCGCTAAGACGAAAACCATGCTTGTGCAGACCTTAATTTTCCCTATAATCGACTATGGTGACGTGTGCTACTTTGACTTGAACGCGGTTTTGCTGGATAAGCTCGACAGATTGCTCAACAATGGTATCCGCTTCATATTCAACCTCAAGAAATATGACCATGTGTCGAGCTATAGGTCTGAGCTCAAATGGATGTCCATACGCCAAAGAAGTTTGCGCGCTTTGACCACGCTTTTCTCCCTTCTCAACTCTCCCACTCCTCCTTCTTATCTCGTGTCTCACTTCCAATATCTTTGTTCTTCTCACGCTAAGAATCTGCGTTCTTCTAACAATCTTCTCCTACTCTGTCCTTCTCATACTTCTGACTTTGTTCATTCTTCCTTTCATATTCAGTCCATTCTTCTTTGGAATGCACTTCCTCTTGATATCAGGACGGCCACCAGTCGGTATGCATTTAAGCGGAAATTGCAGAGTTATTTTCAAAACAAATAGCGTAGAGTCATCTCATCACCTCTCTCCTTTGAATTTGTGTATTATATATATATTATAAGTATACATTATAGTAAATAGTATGTAAATGTATATAACCTATTTATGTATTTGTGTACCTAGTTTTAATAGATTTTTTTATCATTGTTCCTCTCACACAAAGCACCTGCCATCCAATCTCTTCACCACCCTTGGTTGACTGGTAGAGAATGCCTAAGGCATTAAGTCCGCCTTTGTACCTTTTTGTGCGAAAAGTTTAAATAAATAAATAAACATCAGGTGGCGTTGGTATAAGATCGGCAACAATACCTAAAAGTTTCAGCTTTACAATCCCAGACAAAAAAAGTTATGAGGAAAACAAATTCCATTTTCATACATTTGAAATATACCCATAAAGTAATTTTTAGGGTATAGATAAAAAAAACCCATACCTACTAATTTATTCAATGTTTTAATGTACTCGACAAAACTGTATAGGTACTTGAAACTATCAAATAAACATTTTATTCTTCAAAAATCGTATAACATAGCCCACTGTGCTCTCAGCCGGTTGCCGCGCCGCGAAGCGACTTATCTAACAAACTAAAATAATGTTTGTTTGTCTGAAACTGTTTACAATATGGTAAGTACTTATTCTATTTTGTAGGTAGGTACTTCGATTTTGCAAATGTTTGCAAACTCCTTGGGTTACCGAATTACAATACTTATGTACTTACATAGTTAATTTATTGTTGACCAAAAAATATAGGTAGGTATGTACAATACATTAAAGTTATGATAACCACTGACTTTGTACTTATGTAATTGAGAGATAGGTAAGTAATTAGTAATGTGACGGGATTTCAGCGTCTAAAACTTAACTCACAGGCCAAGTTGCTGTTTCTAAAACCGCCGAAACCTACGTACCTACACACTACCTCCCACTACCTACTACAATGACTTACCTACTTACTTTTATTTTTAAATAAAATTGCGTATCTCGAATCATTATCACTATACCTACAATAAATTGCAATAACATACTAGAAATATTGCAATTAGAATCAATGAAAATGCAAAGCATACAAAATAAAAATAACACGCGAGAAATTCCGCGTGCCAATACTATTGCATACAAGCGAGCTTCAAAATTATATTTTATTACAATAATATTATGTCGATTGAGTGAAAGAAGAGTGGCAACGTTTTCTTCGTAATTCTTTCAATGTAGTTCAAGGTTGCGAACACAGGTTGGGTGGGACGGCAACGTCGCATAAATCCTATGTGCGTTTCACGACAGAATTCCTTTCGTCGTAATGTTGGCACCAATGGTTTTCATTGAAGGTAAAACAATTCTTCAATGAAAAGCAATCGAGCCAACATTACGGGGAGGAACGAAACGCAAAGCTAAGTGAAGTGCAGAGGTCGCCATCGGCGACTGTTCTTAACTCCGCCATTACCTACTGTGTTGTTTACTTGAGTCGAGTTTTCTTTCATAAGTTTATCTTAGAAAATGTACTCCTTAATGTCAGTGATTCAGTTAAAAGGTGAATTGCGGAAAAGAAAAGCTTCTGTTAGTGGTAAAAAAGCGGCTTTAATCGAAAGGTCAGTACAAATTAATACAATAAATATTTGTAGGTTATGTTGTTATGATTTTTTTTAAGCAAGTGGTTTTTATACGTTCGTGACTAATAACAAGCTTGTTGTTGTTACAGATTGGAAGCATACGACCGTAATTTTAATTTCGGTGTAGAGGATGCTATTGAAGACGAAGTTTACGCTGCTCCTGCAGCTGAATCTTTCCGGGATATAAATGCTAGCTCTTGTCTACCTCAGTTGACAAAACAGCATATTCAAGCATTTGTTAAAAGGTAATTGTGCATTAAAATCCAGAAATGTATTTCATTCGTATACTTATTCGACTTGTACTTACCAATATTCTACCTATGGTTATGTCCATTGGTATCCATGGGTAGCTCAGTTGGAAGGTACTGTTTAGACATGTTTACTAAATCAAAAAACCTTTTTCAGATTCCAAGCTCAGTTAAAAGGAAGACAGATGTACGAGTCGCGATTTCTTTTGACTGCTCGTGTAGCTGTCGATGGTCATATGACCTTCATTCAGGGTCAGTGTAAAGCTCAGATGAAGAAAATTACTTATGTTGTGAACATAAAACTGAACTCTGATGGTTCAATCGACCAAACTCATTGTGAATGTGCAGCTAAATTAAGACTATTATTAAGATTAATTAAGATTATTATTGACTTATGGCTTGGAAGTAAAAGCATGTGGATTATTTATATCGGAGACTCATCCATTTCTGGGAGCTTCACCCGATGGACTTCTTGGTGAAGAAACAGTAATTGAAGTAAAGTGTCCTTATGTTTCCCCGATATTTTGATATTAGTCCTATTACTGTACCATACCTTGAAGTCAGAGATGGACAATATTTTTTGAAAAAAAGTCACCCATATTATTGCCAAATACAAGGCCAACTGTTTTGTGCAAATAAAAAGTACTGGAATTTAATAATATACACTTTCATCAGTTTGAAAGTTGTATAGTACATATATATACATATAGAGATGAACCATTTATTTTGGACATGGTAACTAAACTAAGTACATTTTATGAAAATCATTTCAAACCGGCTCTATTAGAAAAAGTTTTGTATAAAAATTATAATAAATTAAAACACAAATGAATATATAAAAATGGTTTTATTTTTTCATAATAGTTTCTCTAAAATTACAACACATACTCGTAAACATAAAACACACATAAAATATTTTAGAAGCTATGGTGTAAATCATTTTTCAAAATTTTGTAAGTTTTTATTAATCCTATTATACGTTCTATATGGACCCTCTTACTGGCTAACTTACGATCATGTAACACAGTTAGACCAGGAATTTGTGATTTTCCTTTTAAGAAAGTAGGTATGTTAACAGTAATATCTTTTCCAGCAAATAAATCTTGAATATTAAACCCTCTATCTGCTAGTATACTGTCACCAGAATCACACTTCTGCAATAAGTTGCTTCGCTCTACTGTTTGCCGATCACTTACTGGATCCACCATAAGCTTCTGAACAATAGGAAAGTAAACCACCTGGAGTCGCTCCAACCAATACTTTTAACGTATTAGAATGCTTATAGCTACTCCACGAAGCTTGTTGAGACACAGGATTTTGTGGCTTTTGCACTTTATTTCAGTCCCATCTAATATTACACGTGTACTACAACTGTACTTTCTAAAACTTTCAGGGGTATAGTATTCAACTAAATCTTGATCAGGCCAAATATTTAATCTACTCCACAATTGATGAATAAAATTAATAAAGGTTATAAAAATATTGGAAACTGTTGTCTGACTTATATTAAAGAATCTGCTTAGTTCAAAGTTACATCTATCTTGCCTAAGTTTAATAATTGTGAGAAAAAACTGATCCTCTGTGGTTATATTGATCACATTACTTCCATAATATTGAATATTGCTAGCCATAGGACTTAAAGTTGAGTAAACAAAATAGAATTTTCTGTAAGACTCAAACCCTGTGTAGAATGAGATGGCTTCATCATCATTCATAAATCTTTTTATGTACCCATATACATGTTCAATGTTCACTTGAGTCCCTTGTTTATTAGTAGGATTATTAATTATATTTTGAGGAAACTGATGAATTCCTTCAATGGTGCTCACTTCAATAGTATCTCCGACATTTTCTATATGACTGGACGTACTTCTCGTTTCGGTGGATGTACTTGGCGTTTCGATGGACGTGAAGAGTTTTCTCCGATTTCTGTTTTCAATGCAAGCTTGTCGTTCTTTGGCTAAAGAAGTTTCAGTTTTCGAAAAAGAAAATATACTTGGTACAGCAGTAGGTACGCTTCAGAAACTTTGCTAGAGGTTCATTCCCTAAAACAACATAAAACACAGTTATAAACAATTTGTTTACCTGGGTATTTAATTAATGTAATTTCAGGGTTTCAGTGTGAAATTACTTACCAGTATATGCACTTATTCCATAGTAATCATCAGATTTAAAATGACTAGAACATAACCTTGACGTATTAGTCGCTTTCCAATATTTTCTTCTAAGGGCTCGTTCCCACAATTTTCGACGCTTAGGATCCTTAGGAAGTATTTCCTAGCATTTGGTTGCAAAAACAAAGGTATTCATGTATATGAATACCTTTGTTTTTGCAACCAAATGCTGAACATTGAGTCATTTCAAGCAAAAAACTATCTTTGTTTACGTTTTATGTATTGGGATTGACAGTTCGGGATAAAAAAGCAGTTTTCTTGTTGCCACACAACAATAATATGTAATAAAGTTGTTTACGTTGGTGAGGTCGTCAGGTCAGTTTATTAGTTATAAAGTTTTATTTGGTGAACCTGTTCATGAAAGGTAGGAACGGAAATAAATCAATTGTATATGCACTTATTCCATAGTAATCATCAGATTTAAAATGACTAGAACATAACCTTGACGTATTAGTCGCTTTCCAATATTTTCTTCTAAGGGCTCGTTCCCACAATTTTCGACGCTTAGGATCCTTAGGAAGTATTTCCTAGCATTTGGTTGCAAAAACAAAGGTATTCATGTATATGAATACCTTTGTTTTTGCAACCAAATGCTGAACATTGAGTCATTTCAAGCAAAAAACTATCTTTGTTTACGTTTTATGTATTGGGATTGACAGTTCGGGATAAAAAAGCAGTTTTCTTGTTGCCACACAACAATAATATGTAATAAAGTTGTTTACGTTGGTGAGGTCGTCAGGTCAGTTTATTAGTTATAAAGTTTTATTTGGTGAACCTGTTCATGAAAGGTAGGAACGGAAATAAATCAATTATTGTACGTATTATATTGATTTAACAGAATTATAATAACGCCTCACGCCATCTAGCTTTCCTATCGCAATCATGGCGCTTCAGTTTAGTTGTCAATATTCACGCACACTACTAAAGCAAGTGTCAAATTTGGTCTGGATTTCACTATCGTTTTCCTCAGTAAATAATGCAAGTTATTTCCTAAAATGGTCGGTCGCGGGGACATTTCATTATAGAAAAGTGATAAAATGATTCGTTTTCAACAAAGGGTGTCTATGTTTAGCGTAAAGCTTCCAAGAAAAATGTATGGACGGCCCATCAGAGGATCCACCTCCAGGGTAGCCCGCGAAATTCAATTTTTTTTAGGTTTTTTGGAATTTGCTGGTCAGTATTAAGTTGTACGTTGATTAATATATGAATCGCGGCCGTAACTAATATTCATTTACAGAATTATAATCATTAAAGTTATCAACACAACTCTCTAAGACCACGTAAGTCCGAAGAACAACTGTTTCATGAAATTATCATTCTTCGGACTTACGTGGTCTTAGAGAGTTGTGTTGATGACTTTAATGATTATAATTCTGTAAATACATGTTAGTTACGACCGCGATTCATATATTAATCAACGTACAACTTAATACTGACCAGCAAATTGCAAAAAACGTAAGAAAATTTGAATTTCGCGGGCTACCTTAGCGCTTCCCCCTTAAGGCGAAAGCGCCAGGGTAGCCCGCGAAATTCTTTTTAATATTTTTTTAGGTTTTTTGCAATTTGCTGGTCAGTACTAAGTTGTACGTTGATTAATATATGATTCGCGGCCGTAACAAATATGTATTTACAGAATTATCATCATTATAGTCATCAACACAACTCTGTAAGACCACGTAAGTCCAAAGAATACTGTTTCATGAAATCATCATTCTTTGGAGTTACGTGGTCTTAGAGAGTTGTGTTGATGACTTTAATGATTATAATTCTGTAAATACATATTTTTTACGGCCGCGAATCATATTTTAATCGACGTACAACTTAATACTGACCAGCAAATTGCAAAAAACGTAAGAAAATTTGAAATTCGCGGGCTACCTTAGCGCTTCCCCCTTAAATAACTTAGTTGGGAACTTAACAAGTTATTTCCTAGCAACACTGCAATTGTCATTTTTATACGTGTGTTTATAATGTAGGTTTTTCTTATGCTGCGATTGTAGTTATTCTATTTACGCCAATTTTCACGTTTTAACTATCAAAATCTGTGTTTTTTCGTGTTTAAAGTAAACAGTGGAAGATGTCGAATCTGGAAATATGTCGAATATGTCTTTCCACTGATGTGAAAATGTATGAATACGATCAATTTCAACTGAAGAGTTTCTACGAGGAGATTATGGCCACAAAAGTGAGAATGTTTGCTGTATTTTGTCCTATTTTGTTGTATTCGGACTCCTTTGATAGTGGCTATAGTTATTATGTCATTGTAGTGGTATTTGCGCTTAAAGTACAGTAGAAAAGGAGTCTTAACGGATTCATATTAGACCTATACATAAATAGGACATGTACTTACCTATCTACACCTACGATATATGGAGCGGTAAATAGAGTTACAGTAGGTGTCTAGTAAAGTTTATTAATGATACGCCTAATAAGTTGGACAAGTTGACAAATTACTACACTCGGGGACACGGAATGTGGCCCAAACATAAACAAACCTGAAACCGATAACACGCGATTTTGACATCGCGTAAGAGAATTTCGAGTAGCAGTTTGATAGGACATTTGTTTTTGTTAATTTAAGGTGAATGGGTAGTTGCGACCGCGAAATTCAAATTTTCTTACGTTTTTTGCAATTTGCAGGTCAGTGTCAGGTTATATCTTGATCAAAATATGATTCGCGACAATAGCAGGTACATATTTAGACAAGTATAATCATTAGAATCAATAATACATCTTTCTAAGTTAGATTTCTACCACTAACACTTTTCCATAAGAGATTGGTGGTTGGTGGTAGAAATCTAACTTAGAAAGATATATTAATGATTCTAATGATTATAATTCCTTAAATATGTACCTGTTATTGTCGCGAATCATATTTTGATCAAGATACAATCTGACACTGAACTGCAAATTGCAAAAAACGTAAGAAAATTTGAATTTCGCGGTCTACCACTACCCATTCACCTTAAGAGGGAAAGCGCAAAAAAGTTCATTTGTTTAATTTCTGGGACAGTTAACGTCAGTCTATACTGGAACGCACAAGGCACGGGTGAGTTAAAAGTCGATATTCAAGTGGTCATGCATTTAATCTTTATCGAATGGTTGTGCATTAAATCTTTATTGTTTTATGTTTTAAGTTTTAATTAATCTAGTAATTTATGCTTCTAGAATTGGATCACAATACCTCTAACATCAGCTGAAGTTTTTCAAGCTGTGTTGCTTTGAAGTTAGGGGCGAACACATCTAGAGATTGCTGAATCTTTAAATGTACTGCATACAACTCCCAGGTATACCTTAGCAAGGTATGACCAGGCCGGCCTTCACACACGAAGACCAGGAAGTGGCAGTATTAGGTGTATGTCAGCGCAAGATGACCGAGAAATTGGTTCCATACTGCGGTCGAAATACAGCATGAATGGCCAGAGGGGTCAACGAAGTTGGCCGACAATAAGAAGGAGATTGGAGGAACGGGATCTGCATGCTGGAAGACCAGCTCGAAGTCCAGAACTGCTCTGGCACCATCGCATTCAGCTCGACTTCGGTTCGCTCGCGAAAATGCAAATTGGGCTCACAAGCAGTGGAGAAACTGTAGACTGACGATTGCAGAGTGGCCTTAAGAGCTCCAGATGGCCGCAAACTTCTGTGGAGAAGGCCTCAGGAGAGGTTTCTGCCAATAATTACCAGGCAAACCGTCAGTTTCCACGGTGGATCAGTTATGGTTTGGGGAGGGATCTGTTCAGACGCACGAACAGAGTTGGCAGTAGTGGCAGGTCGTCTAACAGCAGTGCAATACATTGAAGGGGTCCTTCAAGAACACATTTTACCATTCACGGGATTCATCGGTTGTGAAGATTTAATCTTAATCAAAGATTATGCCCCACCTCACACAGCCCGTTGTGTGGATGATTACATGTCAGAGGTAAGAATTACCAAATTGGAGTGGCCGGCAAGAAGCCCAGACCTACATGAGACAGTCAGTAACATCAAGGCCTTCCTCGAGGAGCTGGGGTGGATTGAATGATCGATTTTCCCACCCGTACGCAAAATACACGCATTGACATGGAGTTGCAGACACCAGCCCATATTACCTGAGAAGCCCAGACGACATGAATCCCATAGAACATATCTGGGATATGCTTAAAAGATGCATCCGTTCCAGTCCCAACCCTCCAGAGACTATCAGTCAGTTGAAAACCGCTCTGGTGGCCGCCTGGGAAGAAATACCCCATATAGACATTAAAAACATAATCCACAGCATGCCTGATGGCATGCAGGTGGTCATCAGGGCCAGGGGTGAAAAAACCAGCTATTAATTTTAGTACCATTGCTTTATTTTGTAAATTTCATTCAAAAACATTTTTTTTTAAACTTGTGTTTTTTGTAATTTTGTAAAATTTTAATAAAGTTAACTCACTTTTTTGTTAATCAATCATCCGCATTTAAGATTTGAATAAAGATTTAAGTCTTACAACAAAAAAGAAACCTGTTTCGCGTTTCATTTTGATAATAAACCACATAGTACGCTTAGGCCACATTCGGTTTAAAGAAACTTTATTCCCAAAAAAGACATAGTCACTTACTTGCAATACTAAAAATATAGATTATAATATGTTCGTCATCAGTATTACAATTTAATAGTTATTCATTCTGGGGCGCTGAGTGTTTAAACCAGTGTGCAATGCAGAGAGTACATATGGGTGCCTTAAGATGATTAATGACTATCAAAACACTGAATGCGAACACACATTTACGTAGGCATTACCTAAAGCTATGGGAAAATTCATAAAAAAAAGCCTTTGAAGCAATTCTTGTCTGAGTTGTAACGGCATGGAACAGGCTCCCGGAAAATGTTGTGACGGCTCCCACACTAAACTGCTTCAAGAATCCACTGGACAGACTAAATATCTCCAAGCTATATGATACACACGCATCAGCTAATTAGCTGCTAGTGTGTCTAACCAAATAATAATAATAAAAGAAAGCTAATTGTTAGTTGTATTTGAAATTTGTCTAAATTCTAGTAATAAGTGTCTGTTACCCCTTTAAGAATGCTTACCAAAACATAGAAAATGGTTATATTTACCAATTTTTATAAAAATCTTTTTAACCAACTTCCATGAATTATTTTATTTGTTTAACAAATAAATAATAATAATATTAGCCCTGATTTGTTTGCCAAACCCAAACCATATGCAAAATGTAACAGAAAGGATACTCTATGCCTGTGCCTCTTCTGAAAAAACTGAACAAAAAACTTTTCTTTATTTTTCAGGTAAAAGAAAGTTCAGGCCTGCCCAAATGTTTCTGTTACCAATGTGCAGCACTACTGCATAAGTACCACAAGTTTAAAGAAAAGTGCTACACTGGACAGAAAGCTCTCAATGAAATTATTTGGAAAGGACAAGTAAGAAGGACCTGTACAATTCAGTATCTTAGCCAATTATCAAGTTTTGGAATAACTATCATACAAAACAATGTTCAAATTCCATTGCAACTAATTTAGGATCTTTTAATTAGAAGTGGTCATTCTAAAATCTAGATACTTTAACTGTAAAGTATATACTTAATTGAGGGTATTTTTAATGTCTAAGATTTTTATTTTTTTTATTTCCTTGTTTATCTTGCAATCAGATTTTGCTATTGTCTTGGTGAGATTAAGCACGCGTTTCTTAACCTCATTCTTTTTTGATATCAAAATCTGTTTGAAATCTGTTTATAGTGTTGTGATTGTTCTGTGTGGTTTGGTGTGGGTATAAGGTTTGTATTTTAAGCCTTTTGGCACTCATTTCCTAAGGAAATGAGTGCCGAGGAACCCCCTGATGGGGGTGGAGGGATTCCTCCAGATATTATGGAGGTGGTGGAGTGTTCCCAAAACTCTGATTGCATGAGACCCGACGTTAGAAAGCGCCCCAGAAGTCCTGAGTTTTCTGTTGTTGACGCGAAAAGAAATAAGCCGCCGTCTGATTCAATTCAGTCCGTGTTTATTAAGCCAGGTTTCGAGAACGATTCCAAAATGCTCTATAATGAGAGTGACAGAGCTCCCTTCACGGTATTTGTCTCTAGGGTGGAAACAGATCCTAAACAAGGCCTAACCTTAAACTCTCTTAAGTTTGCCCAATTTATATTTAAGAAAGGTTTTAAAGGTGTTGTTCAAGGCAGTGTCAGGTCTTTGGGCCGTAACAGGATGTCTGTTGATTTTACAACATTAAGTGATGCCAACAACTTTGTTAGCAATCCCATCTTAGCTGAATATAATTACTCTGCATCTATCCCTCGCTTCCTTGTGAGTCGCATGGGAGTTGTTAGGGATATTCCTACGGACTGGACACTAGAGGAGCTAGTCCTCGGTATAGAAACCCCTCGAAATTGTGGAGAAGTTGTTAGGGCTAGAAGGCTTAATTTTAAAAACAAAAAAGAGGATTC
The DNA here is from genome assembly GCA_927399505.1 of Luperina testacea. Lineage (NCBI taxonomy): Eukaryota > Metazoa > Arthropoda > Insecta > Lepidoptera > Noctuidae > Luperina > Luperina testacea. Next base: position 2,682,791 of record OV656777.1, on the reverse strand, counting down.
CGCTACTTGGTCCCCTTCATCGACTGTGGTGCTTACTTTCTCTGGCCAAATTCTCCCAGAGAAAGTCTTCTGTTATAATGTTTCTCTTCCTGTCTCAATCTATGAACTCCCCACTATCCAATGCCGCAACTGTTTACGATTTGGCCATATAAGCAATCAGTGCAGATCTAAATCGCGCTGTTACCGTTGCGCTCAACCTCATCCTGGAGATAGCTGTAATGTTCCCGACTCACAGGTCTCATGTCTTTTGTGTGACGGTGGAAGCCATAAGGCCACTGATTTTAAATGCCCTGAACACTCAAGACAGAAGTCAATTAAAATGGTAATGTCTCAAGAAAATCTAAGCTACCGTGAGGCATCAGCAAGATTTCCCCGTACCCGTAAATTGCCATACTCCAATGTTACAGCAAGTCCCTCCCAATCCAAACTTCCTCTAGGTTACCCTTCTGAACCCGTTTTCTTCTCACCCCCTCTTAACACTCCTACTTCTTCTCCATATGCATCCCCTGTTAAAACATCCTACACCAAGACGGTTTTTCGTTCCCCAAGACCTAGGCCAGAATTGGGCAAGTCATATGATACTCGAGCCCATAAATCGATAGTCAATACACCTAATTCTTCTCAGCCTAATGGCTGTGCTCTGAATTCCCCTTACATTGAAACCACTCCCCTTCCCACTCCAAATGACAACTTGATAGAGCTCCTAACTTGCTCACTTATTAACATTTTGTCTAAATTTAGTGATGCAATACCGAACAATGTCATCATATTAGTTCAACAACTCCTCGAAACCTGGATTCACCAAAATGGACAAAATCCTTCAGTGGAATTGTAGATCCATTCGCAGAAAGAAACACGACATAATTTATCTTATAAATAGATATAAACCCATTGTCTTTGCTGTGTCGGAGACGTGGCTCAAGCCTGGATCTCTCTTTAGGGTTCCTGGTTATTCATGTCTTCGGGACGATAGAGATGACGGATGGGCGGGTTGCGCCCTATTGGTTAGCAGATCTATCACTTTTTCCCAGATTCCTCTTCCCCATCATGACCCTGGTCTACATATTGTGGCCATTAGAGCCATGGATATATCCTATGTATCTGCCTATATTCCCCATCCCAATGCTAATATATTGTCTGAATTTAACTCTATCCTTTCTTTTATTCCTGGCCCTTTGATTGTGTTAGGTGATTTTAATTGCCGTCATACCCTTTGGGGCTCTCACTGTAATGACCCCTCCTCCAGCTTTTTGCTAGACCTTTTAGATGATCGCAACCTTTGTGTTCTTAATGATGGATCTGCTACCCGTCGGGTTTCTCCTAACCAAAATATTAGTGTTCCTGACCTTACTTTTTCTTCCCCATCCTTAGTATCAACTCTTTCCTGGTCTGTTCTCCCTAATTCATATGGGAGTGATCATTTTCCTATCCTAATTTCTTTTCCAAGTACTCATCCGCGTTCTCCTCCCATCCAACCCCTACAAAAATATCGCCTACCCCAAGCTGACTGGTCTAAGTTCTTGTCCAATTTGGATGCAGAACTTCAAAATTTTCCCCAAATAAATTCATCCAACTCCTTAATTCTATACAGTGATTTTGTTGAGTGCCTGTTGAGAGCGGCCAATTCTTCAATCCCATTAAAAAACTCTGCCCGTCACCTGATACCTTCTCCACCTTGGTGGGATGCTGAATGCACTGATGGCGTCCGTAAACGTAAAGAAGCCGAAAACACCTTTTCCTCTAGTATAAATATGCCCGACTATTTAAATTTTAAAAAGACTTCTGCAACTACTTGTAGGTTATTGGCAAGAAAGAAAAGATGTGGCTGGCTCAAGTTTTGCGAATCACTGTCCCCGCGCACTCCAGTTTCCCTTGTATGGAAAAAAATTAAAATCTTCCGCAGAGCTTGTGACAGCCACTCACCCGATGTTTCTACCAATGACCGCAGTACCTGGTTGGAAGACTTTATATCCAAATTAGCCCCCCCCTTTGTTCCTAGCTTCGAGTGCCTTCCCATTATAGATCCTCCTCCTCCTACTACATCTGATAGATTTGATGACCTTTTCTCTTATCCAGAACTTATTTGTGCCTTAGATCATCTCCGGGATTCTGCTCCGGGGGTCGATGGAATACCCTACTCCTTTATTTCCAAATCTTCTTCTGACTGTAAACTAATCTTTCTGAACCTAATCAATTCCTTTTTCGTTACTGGCCAAGTTCCAGAGTCTTGGAAATCCCAAATAATCATCCCAATTTTGAAACCTGGGAAAGACCCAAAAGATTCTACTTCCTATCGTCCTATCGCCCTCTCTTCTGTCTTGGCTAAAATTATGGAGAATCTCATCAAGAATCGACTTGAATGGATCTTAGAATCCAAAGGCTTCTTATCCAGTTCTCAGTTCGGTTTTCGAAGAGGCCTGGGAACTCTGGACAGCCTAAGTGTCTTCATGTCTGATGTCCGCATCGCCTTTTCCAATAATGAAAGTGTTCTCGGTGTTTTCTTAGACTTAGCTTCAGCCTATGATAATGTCCAACTTCCAATACTCAGGCAAAAGATGCTACAGCTGAGTATCCCTGTGAGGATGGTCAACATCATTTGTAGTCTCTTCATGTCCCGCTCTATCTCTGTCCGTCATCAAAACTATCTCTCCCCATCACATATAGTGTGGAAGGGTTTACCCCAGGGGTCGGTCTTAAGCCCCATCCTTTATAATATATACACACATGATTTGGAGTCTTCAGTGAGTTGTTTCTGCAAAATCCTACAATATGCCGACGACATTGCTCTCTACTTTAATTCAGCTGCCCTTTCAGATGCCTCATCTCGCTTAAATTCTGCCCTTTTCTACTTAAACCAGTGGCTGACCGATCACGGCTTAAGTTTGTCAGTCTCCAAATGCAATGCGGTTGTCTTTTCTCGCAAGCGTAATATTCCCCTTATTAACCTGTATGTTGAAAATGAACCCATTTTGATCCGAGACAAAGTTAAATTTCTTGGCCTCATTCTTGACTCAAAATTATCTGGTCTCTACCATCTAGATTACATCTTAAAAAAATGTGAAAGAGGCGTTAATGTCTTACGTGCCCTTTCTGGAGTTCGCTGGGGAGCTCATCCAACCTCTCAGAAAATCCTATATAACGCCATAGTTCGTAGTCACTTTGACTATGGAATCTTTCTGCTGGAACCATGCAACAAAATAGCCCTAGCCAAACTGGACAGGATTCAATCCAAATGCTTGCGTATTATCACGGGTGCTATGAAATGCTCCCCTATTAATGCCCTTCAGGTAGAATGTTTAGAACCGCCCCTTCACTTACGTAGACAATATCTCTGTGACAGATTTTTTTATAAAGTCATCCAGAATAAATGTCATCCTCTACTCCCTCTTCTTCGTACACTTTCTCAGTTAATCTTAACATCTCGCTATTGGTCTCATAAAAATCCCCCACTTCTCGTTAACAGCTTCAGTAAATTTAATAATTTGAACATTTCCTTAGTCCAGTTAGATAAAAACCCCTTATTTGAAGTAAATTTTGATTCCTTGCTCTTCCAACCAAAAATTATTTTTAACTTTGGTATATCCAAGCATGACCCTGCTGCTAATGTCAAATTCAATAGAATACTGGCAGAAGACTGGCACAATTGGTTGACGTTATTTACAGATGCTTCTAAGTTGTCCGATAATAGTAATGTGGGATCAGCTGTATGGATCCCAAAATACAAAATTATTCTTAATTTTCGTAGTTCTGCTCTTGGCTCTATATACACAGGGGAAGCAATAGCTCTTTTAGAAGCAATCTCCTACATTGAATCACATGGACTCAACAAAAGCCTTATTCTCTCGGATTCTCTTAGCTGTCTACAGGATTTAATAAAATCGCCTTTTCGCTCTCGTAACAATTCTCCCCTTATCTTAAAGATAAAACAACTCCTGTATAGATGCCACTGTTTAGGCATAGAGATTGCTCTGGCTTGGATCCCCAGCCACTCTGGAATTGCTGATAATGAGAATGCGGATTCGATAGCCAAGCTAGCTACTCGCAATGGGATCGAATCTCATCCGTCTTGCTATCCTCGAGATCTGCGCTGTCTTGTTAAACCCGAAATGATGAAGGATTGGAATGATCATTGGCAAAAAACGCGGTTATTGAAGGGTAGATTTTATGGCTCTATCCAACCATCCATTCCATCTAATTGTTGGTTCAGCAAACTAAAATTTTCTAGTAAAATAGCCACCTCTGTTATAATTAGGCTCCGACTTGGTTTTGTTTGCACTCCTGTTTTTTTGGCCAAAATCCGCGTGAGGGACTCTTCTTTGTGTGAATGCGGTCTGGATGAGGGTACTCTGGAGCACTTGTTTTTTTCCTGTCCTCGTTTAACCACTCCGCTTTACGACATACTCCCTTCTGATTTTCCCCGCCCAATTAACATTCCTTTCCTATTATCTCTAGCCCATACCCCTGCAGTTAAAATCCTTTATAAATTCATTAGCATTAATAAAATCCAGTTATAGTTGATATTCCTATTTACTTATTATATATTTACTGAATGTTCTAACATTTATTTTGTGACGTTTTACATCTAATATAAAAAAAAAAATGTTTTGTCCTTTTTTAGCATGGGGTTCATGGATGCCACCGCTACAAACACTGATCAATAGTTATGTAAAAGTTTACGATCATTATCTTCTCATACCTTGACATTGGCAAAATCATCGAATGTAACCGATGGAGCCAGAACCTCAAAAATAGAATAGAATCTTGCAATCAGTTGTAAACCTTTAGCAGATTTTTTATGCAGATATTGACTGCTGAGGTTCCATTCTGCCAGCAAAGAATTTGCCTCTCAAATTTTTTTAGGCTTTATTCAATAAAGTCCCATTATGTGGTGTTGTTTGAGCCTTTTCATGGTTATTGGTCCACTCAGAGCTGTGGCTAAGGTGTTGGTATGTGACATTATTTGATATTTGAATGTATCCTGTGTTCTATTTCTTCTTTTACAGTTCTGTTTTGTAGATGCTCATGTAATTCTGAGGTCTTGATAAACCAAGGAGCATTTGATACTATGCTGAGTGTTTTATTTTAAAATCGCTGGAGAATTTCCGCATCTGAGTTCTTCGCAGAGTCCCACAGCTCAAGACAAGATTTATTACTGCTTTGTAGATGAGTACTTTGTTTTCCAGTGACATGTGTGATGTTCTTCCCAAGAGCCAGTTTAGGTTTCGGAGTAGGATGTTAAGCTTGTCATGTTTTTTCTCTATGTGGTATCTCCATGCTTGTTTGCTGTCGAGAGGTACTTAGCTGTTTCCCCATGTGGCAGTGTGTCATCTCCGAGTTTAACAGGTGGGCAGTCATCTTTTCTAAGAGTAAATGTTACATGCGTTGGTTTTTTGGCGCTAGCTTTTATTTTCCATTCTCTCATCCAGTTATAAACTTTGTCAAAGTGCTTTTGTAACATTAGTGAGGCCATATGAGAGTTTTTGTTATTACACAAAGCAACCATATCATCAGCGAAGGTGGCAGTAAGAACTTCTAACGTTGGTAAGTCTGCTGAGTATATAAGGTAGTGTTGAACCTAATACGGAGCCTCGGGGCACGCCGGTCTGTATGTTGTAGAATTTCGAGTATGAGTCACTAATTTTTACCCGGAAGAATCTGCCCTATAAGTAAGACTTCAATAGTATAATTACAATAGGTTATGTGGTAGTTGTTTTTTTATCTTCAGTAACAAGCCCTGGTGCCAGACCTTGTCGAATACTTGTTGTATGTCCAGGAATACAGCCGAGCAGTACTCCTTTCGTTCTAGCCCCTCACGTATTTTATGTCTAAGATTCTGGATTTAAATACTTATAGCAATATCCCTATTAAATAAAGTAATAACCTATTGACATGGTGTAAAATGACAAGCTGACCCGGCGAACTTCGTACCGCCTCAGAATTAGTAAGCCGTTCCATACAAAATGTATCAGAAAATGAATCATCTTCATTATTTTTATATCGTGAATTTTATCCAAGGTTTTAATAACTATTCTGCTATTCCGGACGGAGACAAATCCAACAGATCATAAAAATCGGTCCAGCCGTTCTTGAGTTATAAATGGTATAACTAACCCGACTTTGTTTTATTTATATAGATGTCAAAAGGATAAGTAGCAGCATCAAAAACATTAGGACTTGTGCAAACAAACGGCAAACCTGCGGGGTAATTGTGTAACACAGTAACAGTGTAGCAATGGCTTTTATTTTGACAGTTCAACAACATTCATCCAGCCCCGGATCTACGATTTTTTCGAACCGGGGCAAAACCTTGATAGTGGCGCCCCCTCCCTTCAGTGTTTGAGAAAAACTTGCAAATTGTTGATTTCCACTACGATAATATATGATTTCACTAATAAATTACTTATTTTATTAACGCTGATTACTCGCAAACGCAATCAACCACATAAACAAACAGTGTTGTCACTTGACGTTCAACTGTTTGAATTTGTTCGGCTCGGCTCGTATAGATATGTGACTGGGGATTCCCCTTGGCAGAAAGATCACGGACACTACGCACGCGTTCAAAAATTTACTTGATCTGTTAAGATGCGTTCATAAATCACTTAGTATGTGTTCAAAAACTAACTGGGCGTATGGAACTAGAAAAGTTTGTTTTTCAAACATATTATATTAAGATTCGATTACTTGTTCATTGCTTCATTTGTTCGATTTTTCAAATTCATGTCTCAAGGATTTGGCGCCCCCATGAAACTGCCGCCCGGGGCAAGTGCCCCGGTTTGCCCCCCCCCCCCTTAGATCCGGGGCTGCATTCATTGCATTATTTACGTCGTGGAGCTGACAAATTTTTCGAACACTATAAAGACGTGGATTAGCAATATCCTTCAAAACGATTCAGATTGAGATTGAAAATTAGGGAGCTGCTTACTTTGCCTAGTGATTCTCAACAACTCTGTAGAATTATATTAAATTACCTAATGACTGCTTAAATGTGATTGATTAATTCAGTATAATCAAGCCACCCCAACAATTTTGAATTACTATGAGGTACTTGCATGTTCCAATAGCAGTCAGATAGCTCAATTTCAAACGTCCACGATTTGATAAATAATTTGGTACACATAACTAGAAATTCTAATAACCCGTTCAATTTCAGCTAACCAAAAAAGCAGTCCAAAGCATAGACAAAACAAGCAAGAACATCCGTGTACCATTAAGCATAATAACTGTAAACAAAAGAGTACGGACCTGCACCGTTAAAACTGCAGCCAAACTAAAACTTCATGACAGAAAGCCTGAAGAAGTAGACGTTGCCTCTTTAAGTGATGAAGAAGTGGACAAAGTTCCTTTAAAAGTTGACGGTGACGGTAATAATGAAGATAGCAAAGAATGTTTAGTTGAAGAAACAGATATAAAAGAAGACGAAGACCTAGAACCTGCAAAAATTGAAAATGATATTGTAGACGAAGATATTATACCGAAAATACAACCAACAGAAAATGTAACTTTAGACATAGATAAAGTCTTCTCCGACGATACTATGCCAAGTGAAAGCGAAAAGTTTATCATTGATGACATTAGAATTGGCACAGACGACGACGAAGATTCTGAACCTGCAAAAATTGAAAATTATATATATATTGTAGACGAAGATATTATACCGAAAATACAACCAACAGAAAATGTAACTTTAGTCATAGATAAAGTTTTCTCCGACGATACTATGCCAAGTGAAAGCGAAAAGTTTATCATTGATGACATTAAAACTGACACAGACGACGACGAAGATTCTGAACCTGCAAAAATTGAAAATGATATAGATATTGTAGACGAAGATATTATACCGAAAATACAACCAACAGAAAATGTACTTGTAGTCATAGATAAAGTCTTCTCCGACGATACTATGCCAAGTGAAAGCGAAAAGTTTATCATTGATGACATTAAAATTGACACAGACGACGACGAAGATTCTGAACCAAAAGAACCGGTCAAAAAGAATAGACCTAGAAATGGTGATAACAGTAAAAAGGAAAAAGTTAAAGATACCATACCGAAAGAGAAGAAATTCGCCGTTAAGTCTACTAAAAAGGCCGAAAAAAAGTCCGAATTAGATCCTAATAACTGGCTGAAGATCAATTTAACGGTAGAGGAGGCTGATGCTGAATTTAAATCAAGGGGAACACATAAGAGGTATTTGAACTCTAAATACAAATGTACAGATTGTCTCAAAGGGTTTTCGAAAGAGGATATCTTGAAGAGGCATGCCAAATTAAGACATAGTGAGGTAAGAGTCATCATTTTATGGATGAAATAATATTGTTTTGCTAGTTTCACTTGGCTTTCTGAAAGGATTTGTATTTTTTAACAGAGTATGAACATAAATACTAGCCCTAGCACACTTGAACTGTCACTGCGTTTTACCCCTATTAATAAATGTATGGTTAAACAAAAGTAAATTAGTAATGCCGGTCGATTCTGTAAAAATCTCACCATGAAAGCTTAGGTGAAGTGAGTTTGGTTTTGCTAGGAATTGACACTATTAACAGCTCACTCCACGCTCACTTCACTTAAATGTTTACGGTGATATGGTTACAGAATCGCACTGCTGGTTGCAGTTTAGTCAGTGTTTTTTAATAAGAGAATTATGGGCTTAGGCAATTTCTTTGTTGTTTTTTTAGTTAGTATAGGTACTGGAAGATGACAAGAAAAATCAAATCAAAAATGAAATCAAGTAATTTATACATCGTAGGCTGAGACTCAGCACTTTTTGAACGTCCGCCATCCTTCACGACTTCGTAGTGCTTTACCTTGCAAGAACAAATTTCCAACTGAAGACAAGAATAGAATAGAACATAATGGCTATTTGATTAACATACTTCAAACCAATAGTACATTACGATACGTGTGACTTAATTAGTCCCTTATTGCACGGCGTGAAATTAGCGCCCGAGTGTAGCGAGGTTGCTAAACGCCATGCATTAATAGACTACTTAGGTCACACGTATCGTGTACTATTTTGTAGTTCGTGTGACCTAAACCCGCACTTAAGTCACGCTTTTCAAAAATGGACTACTTAAGTCACAGAAAAGCGTGACTTAACTTAGGTCACAGTTCTGTAAATGTTTTTTCAATTTACAATACTGTTTGTTGTTTTCAGTCTAACGGCCCAATAGAGTGTCGCTTCTGCCGCATGCGGTTCAAAAGGAATTATTTCCTCGGCCAACACATGAAACAGCACTATACCAAGTTCAAATGTCTGCGCTGCGACCTCGTCTGTAATTTAGAGTGAGTATGAACTACAGACAAGCTATCGAGAGAATTTGTTTCTGACACCTGTCAGTGCAGTGCCATTATTCTAGTAGATAATAAAGATCAAATTCGCAAAACACGTTTTCATTAGTATGAAACTGACAGGTTTCAAGAACGCATTCTCTCGTCGGCCGCACGGTGACAAATATAAAGCGCAGTTGGCCGCAAAATTCAAATTTTCTTACGTTTCTTGCAGTTTGCAGGTCATTATCAGGTCGTATGTTGATAATTCGCGACCGTATCAAATATGTATTTACAGAATTACAATCATCAATCTCTCAAAGTGCAAATTACGAATGATGATTTCATGAAAGCATGATATTTGAGGCCAATTCTAACTTGTTTAATCGTTGTTTACTTTAATTTTAGACTTATTTTGTCTAAAATTATCAAAATAGTCATGATACCCAAGGTACAGGCTGTGCCTGGTTTGGGGCCAACAATACCTCCATATTGTAATGTTGAATGATGAAATAAACGATTTTGACGTGACAACGTCTAATAAATCGATGAAGCTGGCTGCACACACGAAAAAACATGACTCATGTAGCGTTACCTCGCGGCCTTGCTCTGTAGCGTTGCTGCCGCGCACGCTGCCGAATCGACCTCCGCGTTCGGCAATTTCATTAATGTTTTGTTATGACGTTGTCACGTTAAACTATCGTCCGTAAACCGACTTTACAGACAACCGATTTTTTTTTACTTTTTGTTTAAAATAACAAACTGATATTCGTCAATTATCCCACAGCCACATTTATCAATGGATTGTATATGAATTCTTTTGAATTAATTTCGATAAAATCATCCTGTTATAATATCAATTGTTTGATTTCAGTACAACAGCACTTTTCCATGAAGACTATCATAATGGTGTTACGAGAAAATGCGAACATTGTGGCAAAGAGTTCAAGTAAGCATTCTGAACTTTAAACAAAAGTAAAGTAAACAAGTGTGTGTCGGACCACGCACAATGAAGAGTTACGTAGTTGGAATGAATCTAACCCAAAAACAAACTTAACATTGCAATTGAAAATCATGTTCTCCCATACATTGCAACTGCAAATTAAATTGGTCGACTATATTACTCGTAAACTTGTAAAGCCTACTAAGCTGTGATAGTTTTCCTTTTAATTTCGTAATAAAAATAGTACTGCCGTGAATTTTTTCACATATGTATTCAAAAACAACCATTTAGCTGGCAGGGGGGACACTTGACCCTAACAAAAATTAGCACTTTAAAGCTTAATATTTCTCAAATGGATCCCTGAACCGAAAAATGGTTTTCACAAACACGCAATATTTTTGAAAAATCTATCCAACGATACAAACAGCCCTACTTTACGTGTACAGGAGGTATACTAAACATTTTTTTTTTCATGATTTTATTTAACCGCTTTGTCGGCGTGATTAATATGTATATTAATGCCAAATTATAGCTTTCTAGTACTAAGAGTCTGTGAGCTAAGCTGTGGACGGACATGACGAAACTATAAGAGTTCCTTGTTGACTACGGAACCCTAAAAAGGGTCATGCATCACTTTTGATAAAAGTTTAGTATTTTATAATAATATATATCAAGTTCCGGCCTAATTAGGTTTGTTTATTTTGTTTGCTTTATTTTTGTACTGCTTCTGCCTAGACTTCGTGCGCGTGAAATTTCTCGTTTTAACATAAAACATATTCTATTCTTCCGAAGATTACCCTACATACAAAACCTCAAATATTATCTCTTTGTAATATTAGTATAGACTTGCTGTGCTCACGACTTTGCTCGCGTGGATGTCGGAAAGCAGTGTATCTTTACTACTTATAACATTAGCTATCTGCCGATGAAAGTCCCGTCAAAATCGGTTCAGCCGTTTCGGAGATTAGCCGGAACAAACATACTACACACAAGTACTGCTACTTTCATATGCATTAAGTAAAATACTATTATTTTGACATTACAAACGTCTGTTTTTCTTTAATTTTGTTTATTTGTTATAGATTGATTAGGCATTTTCAAATCTTTTAACATTTATTTTATAACTAAGTATTTATTTGTGTATCAGGCATGTATCAACATACTACACTCACTTGCGCGCACATCGCAGCGAGCACGTGTGTACGTTGTGCGGCGCGTCGTTCGTCAGTGCCATCGGGCTCAGCTTACATACGAAGAACAAACATGTTGATCCTGTAAGTACATTTTGTTCCTATAAGCAGTAAATATTTGTTATATTTGATAGATTTAAAATAGTTAACAAATAAAAAACATAGTGGCGCTCATTAAAAAAAACTTGTGGGGTCGGGCCACCCTCTAGGCCTCTGTAGGAACAAAATCCAAGATGACGGCTACGAAAGTTTTAAAATGATGAAAAATTTTCGCAGCTGCCCCCTTGGATTTTTATGTTGACCTTACGGCTTTAGGCTTTAGGCTTCGGCATCCTCGAAATCCATGAAAACTATCTCCCACTCCGTCTCTTTCTATGACGAGACGGAATGTCAATGACGTCAAATGAGAAATAACGAAAAGTCGATTTTTCTATTTCTACTAGTTTACTCCCACCGTAAGTTGTGTTAAAGAACTTCGTTTCAATAAATTTTCATGAGCCGGATTAGCTTTGACCATACTATTTATTGAACTTCAGTTAATTTTGACGGAGGCATTTTCACTTCCACCTTATAATTTTTCTATTGCCAATATTTTAAATGGAAATTACGCTCGAAAAGGTGGCATGCGCCCTTAATGTGAAAACGGAATGTGTTTGAAAAATGACGTAAAATTTTCGCTCCTTCACGTACAGTCAGTTACAACCTTTGCATAAATGATTGAGATTTTTTAGAACATGAATCGATAGAATTTTATCATTGTTTTATATTTTATTTATTATGCTCAAATAAATAAAATATAAAAGAATTATAAAATTGAGATATTATTATATCCCTTCCTTTCCTCAAAGAGAAACATTTGCCCCCCTTGAGCGAAAACCTAGATAAAGAAAGAAATAAAATACATTTATTTAGCACAGACTAACACACAATACACCAACCAGCCGGTCGATTCTGTAAAAATCTCACTGTGAAAACTTAGGTGAAGTGAGTTTGTTTTTGCTAGGAATTGACACTATTGACAGCTCACTCCACGCTCACTTCACCTAAGTTTTCACGGTGAGATTGTTACAGAATCGCAATGCAGATAGTTAGATAATCAGATCAGGGCCTGTTTGAGGTTGAGTTTGATTAATCGAGTTTAAATCAAGTAGTAAATCCTATTAAATGAACATTCTCTTGCAGGAGCTACCACAAGGCGAAGAAGTGTACTGTCAGCGATGCGACGTCAAGTTCGTGACGCGGAAGGCTTACGAAGAACATCTCATACATTCAGCCAATCACGTCGACGGAATTGCGTGAGTTTTTTAACACAACCTGCATAGTATGGACCATCGTCCACTGCCTACTTGTATACAGCGTTATTTTTAGTATAGGCGAAACCTGAATATATAGTTTTTACATAATACTAGCTGACCCGGCAAACGTTGTTTTGCCATATGAATTATTTCTAGGGAATTTCTAGTGTAGAAAAAAAATAACTAACTTATTGTAAGTGTGTAAGGATGTGGTATTTGAGTGAAAGAGGCATGGAGCGCTGTGAGCGATGAGCGCTTGATGCATGAACAATAATAATGGCCGAAAACTGTGGAGGGAGTGAGAGAAGGCTTATTGTGTGAGACAAACAGGAGACCGGCTTCGGTCTCATCCCTACTCCGTGCTGTTTACTGGGAAGTGACACCGGTATAGTCTGGCAAATGTGTGTTGATCCAGAAAAAGCGCGGAAAATTTAAAAAATCTAGCACTGGCAACACTAATTATAGCAGGAATAAACTGTCTTGATACTAATGTTACCATGTAATAAGTTTCAATTAAATGTAAGGCTCAACTGGCGGGGATAACTTACCAAGTGATAATTGATCAGTTATCAAGCGGGATGAATAATGATTAAATTACTAAAATACTATTAAAAAATAAGGGTTGGTGATAGAGGGGTGAAAATATAGGGTTGTATGTATTTTTTAATGGCACATTATAAAAAAAATATAAATTTGAATTTCGTCCAAAAAATAAAAATAAAATGTTAGATGTGGACCAACCCTTATCACTTAGGGGTATGAAAAATAGATAGTAGCCGATTCTCAGACCTACTGAATATGCATATAAAATTTGATAAAAATCGGTCAAGCCATTTCGGAGGAGTATGGTAACTAACACTGTGACACGAGAATTTTATATATAAGAAGTAACTGAATCGATTCCAATAATTTTACCCCATGTTATATTTTGTCCCAAAAATATTTAAAAAAGGTTAAAATTTAACAGCAAGTGACACTTAAGTAGGTACCTATCATACGGGCACACGGCGCACAAGCTGCACAATACTCCTTTATCACTCACATTAGTTTTCACCTGCCTAACGTGAGGTAGTACACTCGTAACCAACTGCTGACGTTGTAAGTTTAAACAAAAGTGAAACTGAAATGTCATCTGCAAACAACACTTTATTATAATGATTATCCTTTATATCTGTTATTTGCCGTCTTCGCATATAGGTCATTGTTGTTCCCCGGTATTTCTTCACAAAATACGGGTCAGAGACACATCTCTCTGCCACATTCGCAGAGAGATCTCTGACCCGTATTTTGGTTGGATGAAGGTACTTTGGAGCACATCTTTTTCAACTGCTCCAATAATAACCCAGCCCATGACTTGTATAGCCATCTCCCTAAACTAAAGATCCCTGTCCCAACTAACTTTCCATCCCTACTAACATATTCTTCTCCAAAGCTCCTTGAAGCTTTGATGTTTTTTATCCGCGTTAACAACATCAAATTATGATGTTTTTTGTGTGTTAATTTATGTATAATGTTTAATATTATAACTAACAATATAGATGTAGAATTCTAGTTTTAATTTTTATTTATTTGTCTCCCCCACGTTTTCACACACACATTTGACATTGGACATAGAGAAAAATATAAATAGAATAGATTATCCTTTATGCGGTACGGTAAGTCATTAATATAAATAAGATTAATGACTTGCCGTAATTAGGTTAGGCCCAAAGCTATGAAAATTTGGTAATTTATCCCCGTAGGTAAAAATCATGTGTTGCCATGTCATCTTTGGGTATATTCTGCTGTATAAATAAACATTTTCATGTCTTTTAAATCTCTGACCTATCTGTTTCTGAAACCGAAATGACTCAAACCTGAATCCTTTTGCAAAGCCTTAGACTTCCAATTGGACCTCTTTCTTGAAAAGGTCCTATAACCATTGACCGAGACAGTAAAATGTCGGAAGATTCCCGTCCCCGGCTACGGGGTACCCTCTCTAAGATGTATGTCATCATAACCAGCCTACAACGTTCCCACCGCTGGGACACAGGCCTCCTCTTAGTGAGCGGGAGTGGACTGTATTCCACGCGGGCCCAGTGCGGGATGGTAGATGTCGTATGTCTTCGAATTTTTGGTTCTAAGACATACCGGTTTCCTCACGATGTTTTCCTTCACCGTTTTGAGAGCAGTGCTGATGGAATAATTTACACAAAGTAAAGCGCCTGTCTGGGTTAGAACCTACGACCTACAACTCATAAGTCGCGGCCGTCACCATTGGGCCACCACTGCTCGTCAGATGTATGTATATTTTTATATTTTGCAGAGACTTAGAAGTAAATGCACCTATAACTTCTTACTCCGTAAAACGTCGACAGAATTCCAAGACGAAGCAGGCCGGATCAATACCCATGGACTGTTATGCTGTGAGTAGCTACTTTTTAATTTGGTGAATGAGTGTTTGGATATGAGGCTATTTAGATTTCGATAAAAAAAAAATACTTAACTGGCCTTTTGCTATTGATGCTATTGAATTCTTTGGCAAATTAAATAGTTGCACTAAGAAACAAAAACACATATAGGTACACTGGTGCAGTGGAGAAATAAAAAGCTTAAGGTGGTACTAGTCTCTAGCTCGAACTCACTGGTGGTCATTGCCAAAAAGCACGCTGTCTCACCTGGCTTCATGTCCAACAGAAATAGCACCAGTGATGAGCAGTTAGACGCTAGTCTACACGCACAACGTCTAGTTCTCACGCACAGAAACTCCGTTCCGAATTGAAATGCGCGTAAAAAAATTCGAAAAGTGCTTTGGAAAATCGAGTTTTATGAAAAAACCTGTGCATAAATCAATTACAAATAAAGTTTATTGAACTCTACGATAACTGAGCTTTGTCGAAGATTTTTTTAACCGACTTTGTTCTGAAGATTTTACAGTTCTTTTATTACATATTTGCACCCAAAGTTACGTTAAAAATAGCAAGAAAAACGAATCTTTGTTGGCTCATAACTTTTTAATGGCTTTTTATTTTACTATTCAGTTTCCGTACAGACAAAATTTATACTAATATTATAAATTCGAAAGTAACTCTGTTTGTCTGTCTGTTACCTTTTCACGCCTAAACCACTGAACGGATTTCGACAAAATTTGGCAGAGAGATAGGTTGCATCCCGGGTAAGGACATAGGATAGTTTTTATCCCGATATTCCCACGGGATCGACACTTATGCGGGTAAAACTGCGGGGCGTTGCTAGTCTAACAATATTTTTTTTCTTGTTCTGTAGTGCGGCAAACACTTCCCTACGCAGTCCGCATGTCGCAAGCATCACTTGGCGGAACACCCGCGCACTTCGTTCTTACCGCCCAACACACAGAGGCATATCTGTGAGATCTGTGGCATGTCTCTAGGGGTAAGTACTGAACTTCGCGGAAAGAAAAACTTACATTTATCTTATTATATTCATTTGCGTGCTTATCTCACCTTATGGCACCTCATAAGGGCCCCTCGGAGCCCGGTTAGTTAAGCCACGTTTATTGCGTTATTCACATTGTTGATTAGAGGAATTTTTCAAACATATGAAGCCATGTATTAGGAATTCCCTTCAGAACCCTCGGATTGTGATTCAAAGTGTATTACTGTATTATTATTATTTAAATTGATAAATAAATAAAACCTTTAGAATAAAAGGTTTTAATCAACAAAATACAAAGAAAAGATTTCAGTCGTATTGACAGAAATTACATTAACAAATTAATAGTTTTATTTTAAATCCATAGAAACTCCAATAAGTTTCTATATCACCACAATTACGCAATTAGGAGGCGGTTGCAGCTTACTACAGTAATTTATCTCACGATTTGTAATATCTTGATTTAAAAGAGTGTCCATGGAGTTTCTTGCCCGTTCTTCTCCATAGAGATCTACGTTTTGGAATGGGCAACTAGCTTCAACTTTCTGACTAACTGACGGACTATTTTAATTTTGACAATTCAAAAGTGCCTGTACAAGGTTTAATTGAAATAAATGCTTTGAGTTTGAGTTTGAAGCGACACGCGCTTTGCTTGTCGTAAACAAGTGTGAATGACGCACTATCTGTGTGTGTGTGTGTGTGTGTGACGCGTTGAATGTGTGAGACGAATACCGTCAGCACATAACACACACACAATTCCAACTTCGCCATTGTCTCGGATGGTACCGATAGCTCCTGCGCAAACATTCACAGCGTGTTTGTACGCTTGGTTACCACAAGTAAAGCGCGTGTCGCTTCGTGAGATAAAAATACTATTCCTGTATTTTACATGAAGCGGCTGCTTGTCTAAATGTTAATAAACTATACAAATAATTCTTTCGATTTTCTCCACCACTACAGCCGGCCAGCATATCAACTCACATGAACAATCACACTCGCGAGCAGATATACACGTGCATCACTTGTGGGCGAGAGTTTACCAGCAAAGGAGGTATGAAGAAACATCAGCTGGTGAGTTTACTGATTTATTTAATACTAGTTTCTGCCGGCGACTTCGTCCGCGTGAAATTCCTTGTTCCCCCGACCCACCGCGTCGTCGCATCGCACCGCTTGCCCGCGCTATTACTTCGTTTTTGCTTAGCGTTCTTTCTGACTTTTTCCTTTTACTCGGCTCCTAAGGGGCATAGCGTGATGTTAAATAGCCTATAGCCTCCATCAACAATTGGGCTATGAAATACAAAAAGATTTTTTCAAATCCGACTGGTAGCTCCAGAGATTACCCCTTACATACAAACTTACAAACTATACCTCTTTATAATATGTATTTATATTAGTATAGACTTAAAGTACAAAAAATTACATATCGATACCTCTGTGCTCAGAGGGCGTATGGCACGTTTAGCTAAATTTGCTATACGTCTTTTGAGCCCAGAGGTATCGATATGCGACCAGTCAGAGATCGTTTACGATAAAACTGCACGCCCTTCTTTAGAGGTATGAGGAACAGGGTGTAAAGTTCACTCATACTCTATAGAAAAGGGTGGATCCTCCGTCCAGACGGGTGTTGCGTCTGGCGGGCAACCGCCCGATGATTCGTGTCGGGCCGTTGTATCTATGCTAGTTGTGCGGTAAACTCTGCTTGCGCGATGCAGGTTTTTGCGTGACGTCAGTATGACGCGTTGTTTGCTTTGTGGCGTTGTAGATACCGCTACACTTCCCCTCAAATTTCTATAAAACCATTTGAAAACTATGTATGCAACAAGCAGTAGAGGAGCGTGCAGTTTTAAAGTAAATGATCTCTACAGAGGCGGACACCAGTCAGCCTTTGGGAGATGCAGAGAGAAACAGTGGTAGATACAATAACGAAAATTGTGAAATTAATATTTATTTAAATGTAAGGATATACATTATACCTCATTGTCTGCCTAGCCTTTTCCCAACTATGTTGGGGTCGGCTTCCTGTCTGACCGGATGCAGCTGAATACCAGTACTTTACATGAAGCAACTGCCTATCTGACCTCCACAACCCAGTAGGTAATACGATACCCCTTGGTAAGACTGGTTGTCAGACTTTCGGGCTTCTGACTACCCGTAACGACTGTCAAAGATCCACGAATGACAGCCGGGACCAACGGCTTAACGTGCTTTCCGAGGCAGTCACAGTATGTAAAGATGCTCACCCATCCACAGACCAACCGCTGTAAGCGTAGCTTAACCTGATCTATCGACCTGTGCGGCTGTTTTTATTTAGCCACAGGCCCCTCGTAAGGTTATACATTATACCAATTAAAAACAATAAATATATTATGTGAACAAACAACAATACAGTATAATATACTTTATGTATGTATTTATTGTATTATGTAAATGGTACAACACGGACTACCAAAATAATGGTACGCCACTAAAGGTGCCAAGCTCGTAGCCAAATTCTGGACAGACTGTACAGTGCGTGCCACATAAGCAGAGACTTGACCCCGCCTCCCCCGCTCTTTCCGCCGCCCCTATGACGTCCGGTCCCGTCCCGCACTCAGACCTCATACCGCTAAAGATACCTAAAATCGTGTTCTGCGCATGTCAGACCACGTGGTGTGTCAAGTTTCTTCTTATGTGGCACGCACTGTATATGTAAAGATTGTCATCGACACGCTAGGAAGAAAAAGCTGTCAGGGGATTTAAGCAGTATTAATCGGTTACTATATTTTCCAGACCCACAGCAGTGAGAAGCCGGTGGCTTGCACTCTATGCGACAAACGGTTCAAGCAATCCAGCAGCATGCAGCTACACTACCGTACCTTCCATCTCAAAGAGCCGTATCCTAAGAGGTAATAAACACTGTCAAAAATATCTAGCATTACAACCACGCATCAAAGAAAAAGAAAGAAAGAAAAAATATTTATTGCGACTCGTACAGGAAGATCGCAAACTAAACACAGTAAAATAAAAATCCAAGTTACAAAAGGAAAATGAAACAGAAAGTCCTGTACGAGGCCAAAAGGCTCCTATCTCAGCATGATACTGCGACATTTAAAAAATAAATGTCGCAGCGCTGGACGGTCCCACAAACTTATCTGGCCCGGTGAGGGAGTCGCTGATATCGCATTTGGTGTCGCCAGGAAAAATAAATTTTGCAATAAAGTGGGAAAGCAAGTTGATGTAACAAAAACATTTTGGTCCAAATCTTGAAAACTACTTAACCGATTTTTCAATCCGATTAATAGTTTCGGAGAAATACGTGGACTAACATACACATATATACATACCTATAAAAATATGCATATTTCTTTGGAAGCCGTAATAGACTATTATATGTAAATACATATATTGCAATTCCAATAATATTACATATGTAGGTATATATACGTGTCAAATTGATATTCTGTCACGGCCAGTTCCATCACGATTGTATACCCCAAAGAAGCAAAGAGAGGGGTATAGTACACCGACATGTCGCCAGGGGGCCCAAAAAAGCCACTTTGGCAGAATCATAAAAGGATAACATTATGAATAAGAATATAGCGAAAACAGTCCGTGTTTTTCTTTTTTTCGCTGCACTACGTAGGTATAATCAAAGAGATTGGTATTGGATTTGGATTAGATTGATTGGTATTTTAGCATAGACAAAAAAAAATAACTGAAAAATCCTTCACCAATGGGATTTGCTACGATTAACTTAACAGTTAACTGTCCATTATGATTCATAATGTTATCCTTTTATGATTCTGTCAAAGTGGCCTTTTTAGGCCCCTAGTTATGATTAAGTCAAGGGACTTAACCATAACTAGGGGCCTAAAAAGGCCACTTTAGAAACGAACTAACGGGGAAACCCTATTCTAAGGAGAATAGGGTTTCCCCGTTAGTTCGTTTCTGGAATGTGTTGCCAGTTGAAATAAACCGCGCGCATTCGTTACTAGTGTTTAAAATACTCGTAAAGGAACATTACTTGTCATTGGTATCTTGTTCTCATAAATGCAGTTATCTACAGTCTTCATTTATTTTCGTTTGGGATTTTTTGCGGGATACCGCTAAAAATCGAAAAATTCAAAATGAATTATTTTCAGTCATTTTGAGAATTTAGTCCAGAAAGTATATGTGTATACTACATTATAGTAGAGAAACCTCGATGTTCTGTCAAGTCATATAAACCATGCAAAGCATTTAAATAAACGGTCGGAAATAAAAATGCAAGTCGTAATTTTTTATTTGCTTTATTATTTCAGGAACAGAAAGAAGAAAAACGACGGTCTATCAAAAGATAAGTTCGGCCTCGAAGATTCTGACGACAACATGACACTCGACAAGTTTTTCGCGCGAAAGCATTGAATCACGGCTTCTAACTACATACTTATTTATAATATATTTTGCGTACGAGTAGTACTTGCAACTGGCGTGCGTGTATGAACATCACCCTAATAGCGTCCCTCGCTATCAATCAGTATCTAAATAATTTTGAAAGATATTGCTAATCTTCATACCAACGGCTTCATAACAAATGGGCTATACGTGTTCTTCACGATATCCATAAACTTTGTCAAACGCTTCTATAGCTTTTACAAATTAAATCTAAAAAAGGAAGTAGTACAAAAAGGCTTCGTTACAAAGATATTTGTAAATTCATTTAATGAAATTTAATTGAGCTATGCAGTAAAAAAGGGTATTAACTTAGTTTTGACAAGTTTCAGCCTGCCAAATCTTCAACTTCAACTCTTGATTAATGGCTTCTGTGGAACAAACACCACAATTTTGCCAATTTCACGTACTAAAATCCACTAAATGAAAAAAAGTGAGCCGTCACGGGACGCCTGGCAGATGTGAAACATTGCGCATGGCGACGCGTCGCCACACAGTACACAAGACTGTGACTGTATATATACACCATCATATAGCGTGGCGACGCGTCGCCACGGCATGCGTCGCCATGCCAGAAATTTGTTTTACGTGCGGCTATAGATGTTTCACATCAAAAATTAAATCTCTCTGACACGTGAGACAGCTCGCTACTGCGGCTGATGTGTCTCCAAAAAATATGATGATGTGATGATGTCAATAAAAATTATCCTGCCAAATCTCATGAATGAAAATACGTCGTTGCCAATTCGGATAAAGAGGCATGCATATCGGGTGATTTACGTCAAGTTATTTAGTTTGTATGAAAATTAACAAAAAATAAGAATTCATTAATAAAATATGCTTGTTTCCATGATCTGAACATCTGGCCGAAGTTTATGTATATCGTCCAGAACACGGTGTATCTATAGTTATAATTAACTAGATGTATGTCCTGTGCCTTAGACCGGTTCCCACGGATGTAAAAATATCTCTGCGGGATTTTATCGCGCACTGGATTATCAACTTTAGGTGTTGAGCCGAGCATTGAGAATCCCACAGCGCATCCCAGCGCGTCAAAAAAAACTGTTGGATTTATCAACTCTTGGCGCCAAGCAGTGCGTTGAAAATCTAGTGCGCGAAAAAAATCGCCCATGCGAACCTGCAGTGCGATTCTGTAAAACTCTTAAGAGCGCGTATACAGAAAGTGGGCAACGTCGCAAACAGCTGTCAAATATTTCCCTGTTTTGATTAATTTTTCAATATTACTGTATGAAAATAAGAAATATGGCTAACTACTGAACTAGAATATTAATAATGAATTGCAATTAAAACACTGAATTTGATGTTGTAACCGTTTTAGGTGTAAAAAAGGCATTTGTAAAGTTTCCAAATACTTTTTTTACATCTAAAACTAAATATTCGGTGTTACGATATTAATTATTGCATTTCATAATCAATATTCTAGTTCATTAGTTAGCCATATTTCTTATTTTCATACAGTAATATTGACAAATTAATCTAAACAGCGAAATATTTGACAGCTATTTGCGACGTTGCCCACTTTCTGTATAAACGCTCTTAAGGTGGATCCTCTGATGGGCCGTCCATACATTTTTCTTGGAAGCTTTACGCTAAACATAGACACCCTTTGTTGAAAACGAATCATTTTATCACTTTTCTATAATGAAATGTCCCCGCGACCGACCATTTTAGGAAATAACTTGCATTATTTACTGAGGAAAACGATAGTGAAATCCAGACCAAATTTGACACTTGCTTTAGTAGTGTGCGTGAATATTGACAACTAAACTGAAGCGCCATGATTGCGATAGGAAAGCTAGATGGCGTGAGGCGTTATTATAATTCTGTTAAATCAATATAATACGTACAATAATTGATTTATTTCCGTTCCTACCTTTCATGAACAGGTTCACCAAATAAAACTTTATAACTAATAAACTGACCTGACGACCTCACCAACGTAAACAACTTTATTACATATTATTGTTGTGTGGCAACAAGAAAACTGCTTTTTTATCCCGAACTGTCAATCCCAATACATAAAACGTAAACAAAGATAGTTTTTTGCTTGAAATGACTCAATGTTCAGCATTTGGTTGCAAAAACAAAGGTATTCATATACATGAATACCTTTGTTTTTGCAACCAAATGCTAGGAAATACTTCCTAAGGATCCTAAGCGTCGAAAATTGTGGGAACGAGCCCTTAGAAGAAAATATTGGAAAGCGACTAATACGTCAAGGTTATGTTCTAGTCATTTTAAATCTGATGATTACTATGGAATAAGTGCATATACTGGTAAGTAATTTCACACTGAAACCCTGAAATTACATTAATTAAATACCCAGGTAAACAAATTGTTTATAACTGTGTTTTATGTTGTTTTAGGGAATGAACCTCTAGCAAAGTTTCTGAAGCGTACCTACTGCTGTACCAAGTATATTTTCTTTTTCGAAAACTGAAACTTCTTTAGCCAAAGAACGACAAGCTTGCATTGAAAACAGAAATCGGAGAAAACTCTTCACGTCCATCGAAACGCCAAGTACATCCACCGAAACGAGAAGTACGTCCAGTCATATAGAAAATGTCGGAGATACTATTGAAGTGAGCACCATTGAAGGAATTCATCAGTTTCCTCAAAATATAATTAATAATCCTACTAATAAACAAGGGACTCAAGTGAACATTGAACATGTATATGGGTACATAAAAAGATTTATGAATGATGATGAAGCCATCTCATTCTACACAGGGTTTGAGTCTTACAGAAAATTCTATTTTGTTTACTCAACTTTAAGTCCTATGGCTAGCAATATTCAATATTATGGAAGTAATGTGATCAATATAACCACAGAGGATCAGTTTTTTCTCACAATTATTAAACTTAGGCAAGATAGATGTAACTTTGAACTAAGCAGATTCTTTAATATAAGTCAGACAACAGTTTCCAATATTTTTATAACCTTTATTAATTTTATTCATCAATTGTGGAGTAGATTAAATATTTGGCCTGATCAAGATTTAGTTGAATACTATACCCCTGAAAGTTTTAGAAAGTACAGTTGTAGTACACGTGTAATATTAGATGGGACTGAAATAAAGTGCAAAAGCCACAAAATCCTGTGTCTCAACAAGCTTCGTGGAGTAGCTATAAGCATTCTAATACGTTAAAAGTATTGGTTGGAGCGACTCCAGGTGGTTTACTTTCCTATTGTTCAGAAGCTTATGGTGGATCCAGTAAGTGATCGGCAAACAGTAGAGCGAAGCAACTTATTGCAGAAGTGTGATTCTGGTGACAGTATACTAGCAGATAGAGGGTTTAATATTCAAGATTTATTTGCTGGAAAAGATATTACTGTTAACATACCTACTTTCTTAAAAGGAAAATCACAAATTCCTGGTCTAACTGTGTTACATGATCGTAAGTTAGCCAGTAAGAGGGTCCATATAGAACGTATAATAGGATTAATAAAAACTTACAAAATTTTGAAAAATGATTTACACCATAGCTTCTAAAATATTTTATGTGTGTTTTATGTTTATGTGTTGTAATTTTAGAGAAACTATTATGAAAAAATAAAACCATTTTTATATATTCATTTGTGTTTTAATTTATTATAATTTTTATACAAAACTTTTTCTAATAGAGCCGGTTTGAAATGATTTTCATAAAATGTACTTAGTTTAGTTACCATGTCCAAAATAAATGGTTCATCTCTATATGTATATATATGTACTATACAACTTTCAAACTGATGAAAGTGTATATTATTAAATTCCAGTACTTTTTATTTGCACAAAACAGTTGGCCTTGTATTTGGCAATAATATGGGTGACTTTTTTTCAAAAAATATTGTCCATCTCTGACTTCAAGGTATGGTACAGTAATAGGACTAATATCAAAATATCGGGGAAACATAAGGACACTTTACTTCAATTACTGTTTCTTCACCAAGAAGTCCATCGGGTGAAGCTCCCAGAAATGGATGAGTCTCCGATATAAATAATCCACATGCTTTTACTTCCAAGCCATAAGTCAATAATAATCTTAATTAATCTTAATAATAGTCTTAATTTAGCTGCACATTCACAATGAGTTTGGTCGATTGAACCATCAGAGTTCAGTTTTATGTTCACAACATAAGTAATTTTCTTCATCTGAGCTTTACACTGACCCTGAATGAAGGTCATATGACCATCGACAGCTACACGAGCAGTCAAAAGAAATCGCGACTCGTACATCTGTCTTCCTTTTAACTGAGCTTGGAATCTGAAAAAGGTTTTTTGATTTAGTAAACATGTCTAAACAGTACCTTCCAACTGAGCTACCCATGGATACCAATGGACATAACCATAGGTAGAATATTGGTAAGTACAAGTCGAATAAGTATACGAATGAAATACATTTCTGGATTTTAATGCACAATTACCTTTTAACAAATGCTTGAATATGCTGTTTTGTCAACTGAGGTAGACAAGAGCTAGCATTTATATCCCGGAAAGATTCAGCTGCAGGAGCAGCGTAAACTTCGTCTTCAATAGCATCCTCTACACCGAAATTAAAATTACGGTCGTATGCTTCCAATCTGTAACAACAACAAGCTTGTTATTAGTCACGAACGTATAAAAACCACTTGCTTAAAAAAAATCATAACAACATAACCTACAAATATTTATTGTATTAATTTGTACTGACCTTTCGATTAAAGCCGCTTTTTTACCACTAACAGAAGCTTTTCTTTTCCGCAATTCACCTTTTAACTGAATCACTGACATTAAGGAGTACATTTTCTAAGATAAACTTATGAAAGAAAACTCGACTCAAGTAAACAACACAGTAGGTAATGGCGGAGTTAAGAACAGTCGCCGATGGCGACCTAGGGATGCCCAATACGATGCGATATATCGAAATATCGATACAGCGCTATACGATATATCGATATTTAATACGATATTTTGGCCATACGATGCGCCTCGATATATCGTATTCCAAAAAAAAAATCGCATTAACGTATCGTATCAAACTATGACTGATTAAAATTTATTTCTTTTTGTTTATATTAAACCTACCTACCTTTAGACATAATATTCTTATTCGTAATAAGCAGAGGTCGGGATTATTTAGAGTTATTTATGTACTACACTAACCTTTCATACATACTATAAATACTTTTCTTTTATAACTTACAATATATTGTAAAAATTAAAAAAGGTATGTCTTTCTTTAATGTTTAAGATATATTTAGGTTTATAATAATATTTTACCTACGAAATAACCTACCCAATCGATATACCAAAGCGATACGGTTACGATGCGATATATCGATACAAAGGGATACGATAATATCGCGTATCGATACAAGCGCATTCGATACGGTTACGATGCGATATATCGATACAACAGTCTTTTTTGGGCAACCCTATGGCGACCTCTGCACTTCACTTAGCTTTGCGTTTCGTTCCTCCCCGTAATGTTGGCTCGATTGCTTTTCATTGAAGAATTGTTTTACCTTCAATGAAAACCATTGGTGCCAACATTACGACGAAAGGAATTCTGTCGTGAAACGCACATAGGATTTATGCGACGTTGCCGTCCCACCCAACCTGTGTTCGCAACCTTGAACTACATTGAAAGAATTACGAAGAAAACGTTGCCACTCTTCTTTCACTCAATCGACATAATATTATTGTAATAAAATATAATTTTGAAGCTCGCTTGTATGCAATAGTATTGGCACGCGGAATTTCTCGCGTGTTATTTTTATTTTGTATGCTTTGCATTTTCATTGATTCTAATTGCAATATTTCTAGTATGTTATTGCAATTTATTGTAGGTATAGTGATAATGATTCGAGATACGCAATTTTATTTAAAAATAAAAGTAAGTAGGTAAGTCATTGTAGTAGGTAGTGGGAGGTAGTGTGTAGGTACGTAGGTTTCGGCGGTTTTAGAAACAGCAACTTGGCCTGTGAGTTAAGTTTTAGACGCTGAAATCCCGTCACATTACTAATTACTTACCTATCTCTCAATTACATAAGTACAAAGTCAGTGGTTATCATAACTTTAATGTATTGTACATACCTACCTATATTTTTTGGTCAACAATAAATTAACTATGTAAGTACATAAGTATTGTAATTCGGTAACCCAAGGAGTTTGCAAACATTTGCAAAATCGAAGTACCTACCTACAAAATAGAATAAGTACTTACCATATTGTAAACAGTTTCAGACAAACAAACATTATTTTAGTTTGTTAGATAAGTCGCTTCGCGGCGCGGCAACCGGCTGAGAGCACAGTGGGCTATGTTATACGATTTTTGAAGAATAAAATGTTTATTTGATAGTTTCAAGTACCTATACAGTTTTGTCGAGTACATTAAAACATTGAATAAATTAGTAGGTATGGGTTTTTTTTATCTATACCCTAAAAATTACTTTATGGGTATATTTCAAATGTATGAAAATGGAATTTGTTTTCCTCATAACTTTTTTTGTCTGGGATTGTAAAGCTGAAACTTTTAGGTATTGTTGCCGATCTTATACCAACGCCACCTGATGTTTATTTATTTATTTAAACTTTTCGCACAAAAAGGTACAAAGGCGGACTTAATGCCTTAGGCATTCTCTACCAGTCAACCAAGGGTGGTGAAGAGATTGGATGGCAGGTGCTTTGTGTGAGAGGAACAATGATAAAAAAATCTATTAAAACTAGGTACACAAATACATAAATAGGTTATATACATTTACATACTATTTACTATAATGTATACTTATAATATATATATAATACACAAATTCAAAGGAGAGAGGTGATGAGATGACTCTACGCTATTTGTTTTGAAAATAACTCTGCAATTTCCGCTTAAATGCATACCGACTGGTGGCCGTCCTGATATCAAGAGGAAGTGCATTCCAAAGAAGAATGGACTGAATATGAAAGGAAGAATGAACAAAGTCAGAAGTATGAGAAGGACAGAGTAGGAGAAGATTGTTAGAAGAACGCAGATTCTTAGCGTGAGAAGAACAAAGATATTGGAAGTGAGACACGAGATAAGAAGGAGGAGTGGGAGAGTTGAGAAGGGAGAAAAGCGTGGTCAAAGCGCGCAAACTTCTTTGGCGTATGGACATCCATTTGAGCTCAGACCTATAGCTCGACACATGGTCATATTTCTTGAGGTTGAATATGAAGCGGATACCATTGTTGAGCAATCTGTCGAGCTTATCCAGCAAAACCGCGTTCAAGTCAAAGTAGCACACGTCACCATAGTCGATTATAGGGAAAATTAAGGTCTGCACAAGCATGGTTTTCGTCTTAGCGGGCAAAAAGTTTCTCAGACGATACAGGGATCGCAGAGTACCGTTGACCCTTTGGCTAACACTAGAGACCTGGCGTTGCCAGCTAAGCGTAGAGTCAAGATGCAAACCGAGATCTTTCACAGTAGGGGTAATGGGTATGACTGTACCATTGAACATAAGAGGAGGAAGAGAGCTAGGCGTCACCCTACCCATCATGCGTGAGCTTCCAATTACGATGGCTTGACACTTAGAGGGGTTTACTGACACCCCGAAACTATCAGACCACTTCTTGACAGCATTTAAGTCTCGGTTTACATCTGCTATAGCGTCCGACAAACCTTCTACCCGCCCAGATGTATACAGTTGAAGATCATCAGCATATAGATGATACGAACATCGAAGACAGTGAGTTATAAAATTGATGAAGATGGAGAATAACAATGGAGAAAGAATACCGCCTTGTGGAACACCAGCATCCAGGTCACGCCAACTTGAAGAACTCTGATCAACGCGAACCGACTGCTGACGTCCACGAAGATAAGAAGAGAACCATTCCAGAGCCTCGGACGAAACCATAAGATGAGAAAGGATAGATAGGAGAATATCGTGGCTGACTGCATTAAA
Source organism: Luperina testacea (assembly GCA_927399505.1). Lineage (NCBI taxonomy): Eukaryota > Metazoa > Arthropoda > Insecta > Lepidoptera > Noctuidae > Luperina > Luperina testacea. The sequence continues at coordinate 2,654,372 of OV656777.1, read as the reverse complement.
GGCATTGGAGAAATCAATTAAAACCAAAACGGTAACTTTGGTATCCTCCATCGCTTCTCTAATGTCACCAGTCACTTTAAGGAGAGCGGACGCTGTACTGTGCCCAGGCCTGAACCCAGATTGAAAGGAGCTTACGAGGTTGTTCCGATGAACAAACCCCGTAAACTGCTTGTGTACACAGGCCTCAAGCACTTTAGACAGGAATGGGAGAATGGAAATGGGTCGAAAGTGGCTGGGTAGGGAGGGGTTTGAAATTTTAGGAAGTGGGTGGACGTAGGCCATACGCCACTGGGATGGGAATTGTCCGGAATCAAGAGAAAAGTTAATGATGTGGGTAATCGGAGGGAGAAGGCTATCAAGGATCCAAAGGACCATACTACGACTGATGCCGTCACAGCCCACAGCCTTGGATTTTATGGAGAGGATGATCTTTTTAATTTCGTCCAAGATCACCGGAGCGAAGTGAAATGGTTCTATGATGGGACTCGCTAGGCCAGTAATGAAATCAACCGTCTGGGACAACATTTGGGAATCCAAATGACTAGTGGTTGTGAAGTGACGGTTGATATCGTCAAGGCCAATTGTATTAGGAAAATCCACATGCCGTGGCCTGCCGATACCAAGAGTACCTAGGAACTTCCAGATATCAGCAGGTGAAGAAGAAGAAATGTTCTCGAGAATATGGCGGCGTTTAGCGTTGCGTATCATCTGATTACACCGATTTCTAGCAGCTTTGAATAAGTTGCGATTTTCATCACTGCGATCCTTTTTAAATTTACGAAAGGCCCGATCCCTGCGCCTCATCGCCATTCGAACCCCTGTGGTCATCCAAGGAGCCGGAGGACGCCGAAGTTTAATCTGCTTAACAGGAGCATGTTTGTCGTAGAGAGCAAGGACCGTCTGATCGAAACTGCGCAGTTTATCGTCTACAGCTGTTGCCGCTGCCAAGGATTCCCAACTGAGGTCTGACGCATCTTGACGAAGCATCTCAACGTCCATGCGCGCAAAACACCGCATGTGCAGAACCTTTGGGATAGGTTTAGGTGGTTTTAGGTTATACGAGAGGAAAATGAGGTCATGATGTTTGACCTTGACCCCCAACTTCCCTGTTCAAAAGATATGAATGAATTAAAAATACATATTTGGACGATGTTATAATAGGCGGTAAAAATAAAAAAATCAGTTTGTTATTATTATTTTACCCAGTATGATACCTGAAAGACAACAAACCTATATGACTATCGATCTTGACAAAAAGCGTGCTTATTCATTACGTATGAATAAATTAATTATTGGTACCTATAATAAATTTTTGTAAATCCTATGTAAGAGAATCTTTTTTTTCGATCCACTGGGCGGTATAGTAGAAATACATACCTACCTACCCTAGCGATGAACCTACGTTATGGGTGCGTTCAGAACATTGACTTTTGAATTCATTGGTTCAGAAATAAACAAATGATTGAATTACTTACATCAAATTAATAAACGTGATTTATTGTTTACATATATAAACAACGTAATTTAATAAGTTTATTTTTTTTCTTATACGTCGTCTAATATTCTACCAAGAATATAGATAAGTAAAATTTTACTTTCATTTTTATTGTTCCATTTTTTTTCTGTAATGAGTTCAGAACGTAACCTTGTTATAAATCGTATCTTATCATCTGTAATGTAATAATAATAATCTAATAATAGCAATTCTTTCTAGCTATAGATAGAATGCTTGAGTGCAACTACGAAATTCTGCGATCTCATTACATACAGTTGTGAAATTCGATACTATTCAATTCCATTCAAATACTGAGTGTACAGAAGTAACATATTCTTTTGTTTTTCTTTATTCCTGAAACTAATTCATTTTGATTGACTGTGGACCAGAAGCATGTAATTGAGTGGGCATTCCGATTGGAAATTTACCGAAACATGTGTGAATCTTTACAAATTGAATTTGTTAGTGACAGACTTGATGGATTTCGAAGTGAATTTTTCAAGAGTGCAGTATGTGTGGTAAAGCGTGGAAGCACTGTACGGAGAGCAGTAATAAAATACATACTGCAACTGCTGGTGAAGAAGAATGTTCAGTTGCTATTCAAAAAGGTCACATATCTTCAGACAGTGTTCCATTTGTTACTGTATATGTAGTTCGGAGGATGGCTGAAAAGGTTATAATTATGGCCATAACTTTGATGCATCTTCTGGTATGGTAAGTTAATATATTACTAAACACATACATACATAAACTCATGCCTTATTCCCATGGGGGTAGGCAGAAACTACAGAATGCCACCTGCTACGATACCTTACATACTTATTTACTAAACACATAATTGGTTCTGTATGAACTTTTTGTTGTGCAATATTTACAAGTGTTGCTTTTCATTTCCAGGCCTGCATTATTGGTAAAGAAACTAAGAAACGTCTATTTCTTGGTGTTCAAAACAAATATTGTTTTGTGTCAATATTATGAAAAAAGGAGACAGACATGAAAGCACATAATTGCTGCAAACATTTTACTGGACCGCCTGCCTACAGCAATGGAATCACAAATTATTGTGGAAGGCTTTCAAAAGAGTGAGTGAAGAAATGCATCAACTTCGCTATTTGAGTGTTATTGGAGACGGAGACTCCTCTGCATTTGCAAACTTGAAAGAGAAAGTGTTGTATAGGAACTTTGGTCTGAGATGGGAACATAATAACAAAAATTGAATGCAAGAATCATGTAATCAAAAACTATACAAGGTAAATAAATATATCAAATTTGTTTTGACATCTCAATATCAGTGAAGCATATTCTGTATTCATATTTGTACTTTTTTTAGATCTTGGCGAAATATTTTGAAGCCAAAGGTGATGAAGCTTACACTAGTGGCATGGAAAATTATAATGTGTAGCAGTGAGAGTGCTGCTATGGCAGCAGATTTACGAAATAGCCCGCTTCATGTATTCGGAATACATGAAAACTGCAAGGATTATTACTGCAATGTCAATAAAACAGCTGCAAATGGAAATTTAATAAGTCAGAAATTGTAAGTACCAGTAAGAAATGCTTTGATTATCATGGTACAGTATTGTTTCTTTGTATGTTACATAATCATCTATTTATATTTTATTGGTATTTTCTAGTAAAAAATATTCTATTTTCAGTATTATCGCTTGCTACTGGACACAAATGGCATGAAACTGCATGGAAAAAGCAGACCACACAGAGTCCAGGGACACATATTAAAAAATACATAAATCGAAAGGAACAAAACAGAATACGACAGAAGTCGTCGACACGCAAACTACGTATTCTGCCAGAACTCATATTGAGACATGTTCAAAAAAATACTATATGTATAGATTTGAATGGTATGTATACTCAGCTAGATATCAAGTTATAATTTCCAGTATAAGGTGACCTCCCATTGAACGGAAATCCTATACAATGCGAGATCAGCTTATACTGGAAATATATGGCTGGTTAATTATGTAGCCGTGTGTACCAGTACACAAGGCAATTTTTTTTTTTACTTCATTAATTGTATCTATTTCAATGTCTAAAATATATTATTATGTTATTCTAGTGAAAAATTGTCCATCAACATCAGTTGGAAATTCGAGCAACTAGTAAAGTTTCATTTTAGAGCAGCTTTGGAGATTGATGGTAAATTACATTTGAAATGTATGGGAAATAATTATTATTTGTCCAAAGTAACATATATACTAAGTAAAGTTATTTTTCTTTACAGCAGCCTTGTAGCAGTGGACAAGAAGAGTCACGGCACATGGTGAAATCAACAAGTCAAACGATTTTTGTTATAATTATATTTTTGTAGTAGTTTGTTTAGAATCAACATTATCATTGTACATTACGTTTTATTTGTATTTACTATAAAATGAAAAGGTAAAATAATACTTTATTATGTAAGTATAACCACCTGGTGAACTCAATAAGCTGGACTTTAGATTTTTATTTTTCTAAAAACTTTGATAGGAGTGCTTTGACATTATAAAATATTTTTTCACTCTGGTTGTAATTGCATACTAAATTGTATTTTTTTTATTTGTTGTTATCTTTTGTTTTTTTCTTGTGTGTGTTATGTGTAATTTCTGTAATTATTGTAATAATTGGTTATGCTATAAATTTAATCATGTATCAGGCTTCATTTGTGCCACTACAAATATTTTTATTTGATAATGAATTAGTGTAAGATAATAAAATAAAACTATCTTTATAAACTGTATAGTCTGAAGTTTTAGTAACCGAACTGCTGGGGAGTTTGTTGCGCCACTTCTTTTCAGCTAAAGCACTAGGAAGTGGTGAAGGGCGGGTGTTTTGGGGGACTGTCTATTGTAATTTTGACATTCGAAAAGTGCTGATTCTCAGCCTAGCTAAATATGACTTATTATCCTATCATTATACTCATGCCTTCTTCTCATGGGGGTAGGCAGAAACTACAGAACGCCACCTGCTGCTATACCTGACATACTCCTTTTGTCTTGTTTACGTTCATAAATCTGGTCATACACGCACGCCGGTTGCGAGTACTACGCAGTACGCACAGTATTCACACCATACATGCTTCGCCAGGAACGCATTATTCATTTTTTTCTATCATATCGTAGCAGGCGGCTCATTTTTTTAAATACACGCCACCTAGTAGTCTATTCTTGTAAACGTATGGAAATACTCGCTTACCTCTGTGTGTGTAAACGACCTGTATTCAATGGTAGATTTTATTTCGGACCTTTGTGTCGAATTGTGTGAATTTTGAGGCAATTCTATGACCAAATTCAATAAAGTATAATGTCCAATAACCGCGACTTCTACTTCTACGACTTACTAATGTGCCAATTACACATAAAACAAAAAAAAACTAAAAATGTTGACTTCAGCGCCATCTAACAGGAAAATGGCCAAGAGCAGATCGGATGATCCTCCTTAACATGAAAACTTAGGTGGAGTGAGCTGTCAATAGTGGTAATCCCTAGAATCAGGTGGGACAGCCGGTTAACTCTGTAAAAAATCTCGCCGAGAAAAAAGGTGAAGTGAGCTTTAAATGAGCTGCCATTCCACCTGATCCCTAGAGGATTGACACTATTGACAGCTCACTTCACTGTAGTTTTCACGGTGAGATATTTACAGAATACCACTGACAACCACTGCAGGTCACTTCACCTAAGTTTTCACTGTGAGATATTTACAGAACAGACCAGCTGCAGTGCGATTCTGTAACCATCTCACCATGAAAACTTAGGTGAAGTGAGCGTGGAGTGTGCTGTCAGTGTCATCCCACCAGATACTAGGGATTGACCAACCATACATTTACAATCATAATCGAGATCTTAATAATATTTTTTATGCTAATTCTATTGATAACTTTATGTAATTTAAAAGCTAGTATTTTAGTTGTCAAAACATTACTGTTATGTGGGGTTTTATAATAAAATAGCAAAACCGAAACTTACTCCGAATCTCAATGCTGTTTTTTTTTTTTTCTTATGTTTCCTAGACTAGTCCTTTCTTAGGTCGCCAAAAATTGTGCACTGGACTGATTTTTTGGGATGTTGTTAGGATAGTATGTATACAAAACTGTATCTCGAGTTGTATCGGACCTACAGAGTTATGGCTACGCTCAAATTTTGTAGACAATGCCGTAGAAGTGGCAAATTTTTGGGCCAACAAGATCTAAAATACAGTCATGCCAGCGACACGAAGACGAAGAAATGTCTGTAGTATCCCTTATAATTATGTTAGAGCACTAAATTCTTTTTTTTTTATTTGTAATGGGTTTGCTCTTGACTAGTCTAGTTCAGAGGTGACAGAGACAAAGTCTACGATGGAGTGAGCTTACCCAGAAGAAGCCTGTTCACTGTTACTTTGAAGAGATTCGGCTTGTATGCGCTCGGAAACACAGACGCAGGTAGAGTTCCACTCTTTTGCTGTGCGCATTATAAAGGACATTTGAAAACGCTTAGTGCGAATTGGTGGAATAGCAACGAGGCAGGGGGAAATTCCCTAAAACACCGGTCAGGGTCAATTTAGGGGAAGCTATTTCGGGGTAGACCGGAAGTCTATAATAAACTGGAAGGTCGGCAGTTACTAGGGTTGCAATAGGTCAGTATTTTCGTGGAGCGCGCGCGGGAGGAAGACCCTCTCGCGGCGCCGCTCCGAAGGCGGAGGAGGGGTCGTAGACGACGTCAGTATGACAGTCACCTCCGACTCCTCCCAGGTGGAAGCTAGCAGGTGACGGGTGCGGGGGCACCCTCGCCTGTATTGCACAGGCTTCCACCAGTGCCGGACGGGAATGGCCAGGTGTTCTCGGCCATTCCCGTAGCCCCCCAGCCGGGGGGACATGTGGGGCCCGCCAGCTAGGCGGGCATGCGCCGGGTGGGTTGTGGACGCAAAGGCTGAGCCGGATTCCCATGACCCCCCATCAAGGCGACGAGGGAACACCGCTGAGTTTTAGTGGGTATACTGCCACCTTGGCAGGGAGTCCCACATACTCCGTGTCGTCCCCCGACGAGCAGAGATGCGAAACGTCATTTCTCAGCGACAAAAAATAAAACGGTCAGTATTTTCGTAGATGAAAATTATTATTTTTTTATTGCGTATCTACCTAATACAAACATTATGTCAGGGTTCAACAGATCGATTAGATGGTGTGTAGTTCTTTTCTCAAAATACATTGTTCAGAAACTAGCTTTTAAAACAAAACTCACGCAACTGTCATCAATCTTCACAATGTTACCATACAAAAAAATATAGCCTTTTGCTACAATAATTTTATTCTTCTGTAAATCGCGAAAACACTACACGTCGTCATTTTTCGAAGATAACGATACGAAATAACTTAATATTTGTCAAGGATTTTTGAAACTCATAAAAATGCAAAAGGTTACTAAACTCTATCCCTAGAAATATTCATAAAAAGTATAAAAACTCAATAAATAACTTAGCTGGGAACTTAACAAATTATTTCCTAGTAACACTGCAGTTGTCATTTTTATAATAAAAGCTGTGCTGATGCCGCGTTATTAATTAGTCTATTTACGCCAATTTTCGCGTTTTATCTATCAAAATCTGTGTGTTTTCGTATTTAAAGTAAACAGTGGAAGATGTCGAACCTGGAAATATGTCGAATATGTCTTTCCACTGATGTAAAAATGTATGAATACGATCAATTTCAACTGAGGAGTTTCTACGAGGAGATTATGGCCACAAAAGTGAGAATGTTTGCTATATTTTCGACCTATTTTGTTGTATTCGGACTCCTTTGCTATTAGCTATAGTTATTATGTCTTATTGCTGTGGTATTTGCGCTCAGAGTACATTAGAAAAGGAGTCTTAAAGTCTTAACGGATTCATGTTACGCCTATACATAAATAAGACATGCACCTAATTTGTACACCTACGATCTGTGGAGCGGTAAATAGAGTTACAGTAGGTGCCTAGTAATGTCTATTAATGATACGTGATATTCACTTTATCATTATCTAATGAGTTGACAATTTGACAAATTACTCTATAACAGTGAGCAATGCAGAGAGTACATGTATCTCATGTGCCTCAAGATGATTGATGACTATCAAAAGAAAGCTAATTAGTTGTATTTGAAAACAATTTTCTCTAAAATCTAGTCATAAATTTCTGTTACCCCTTGGAGAATGAGTACTAAAACAAAGAAAATGGATTTATTCCATTCTGTCACCCTGCTTTGTCCCCTTAGGGGGACAGATCGGAAAAAATTTTGATCTGTCTCCCTCTTAGCAATGAGGGGACAGTTCGAACTTTATTCACTCTTATCTGGACTACGGCTGAATGATAGAAAAACAAAAAAAAAACTAGTTTTTTATTTAAGGTGCCACTAGTCAATATTTTTTCCATACAAATTTCGGGAGAGTATTACTCCACTGTTTGACATTGTGCATCCAAAGTTAAACATGATATTGTTTTGTCTTATTATTAATGTTATCTGTACGGAAACAGAATAGTAAAATAAAAAGTTATGAGCCAACAAGGATGTGTTTTTCTTGCTATTTTTAATGTAACTTTGGGTATAAATAAGTAATTAAAGAACTATAAAATCTTCAAAACCAAGTCAATAAGAGAAGAGTTCAATAAACTTTATTTTTAAGTGATTTATGCAGTGGTTTTTACATAAAACTCGAATTTCTGAAGCACTTTTCGTATTTTTTACGTACCTATCAGTTTGGAATGGTGTTTCTGTGCGTAAGAACTAGACATTGTTTGTGTAGACTAGCGTCTAAATGCTCATCATACTAGCTCTGTTGGACAAGAAGCCAGGTGAGACAGAGTGCTTTTTGGCCATGACCACCAGTGGGTTCAAGCTTGCGACTTGTTTACTCTTAATGTAATGTTGCTTGTGGCATTACTTTTAAGAATGCATATATTAAATTTTATGGAAGACAAACAGGAATAAAAGTGATAGGAAGGGGACATATAGGAGTGAACAAAGTTCAAACTGTCCCCTCGTTGCTAAAATGGGGACAGATCAAACTTTTTTTCCAATCTATCCACCTAAGGGGACATAGCAAGGTAACAGATTGGAATAATTCAGAAAATGGTTATATTTACCAATTTTTATAAAAAATCTTTTTAACCAACTACCATGAAATATTTCATATGTTTAACAATTACATATAATATTAGCCTATGTATATGCCTGATATGTTTAACAAACCTAAGCCATGTGCAAAATGTAATAGGAAAGATACTATAGGCCTGTGCCTCTTCTACTGAAAAAACTGAGCAAAAACCTTGTCTTTATTTTTCAGGTAAAAGAAAGTTCAGGCCTGCCCGAATGTTTCTGTTACCAGTGTGCAGCACTACTGCATAAGTACCACAAGTTTAAAGAAAAGTGCTACACTGGACAGAAAGCTCTCAAAGAAATTATTTGGAAAGGACAAGTAAGAAAGACCTTTACAATTCAGAATCTTAGCCAATTAACAAGTTTTGGAATACCTACCACAGTATCATACAAAACAATGTTCAAATTCCATTGCAACTAATTTAGGACCTTTTAAATAGAAGTGGTCACTCAAAAATCAACTTAGAATATGTAACTGTAAAGTATATAATTGAGGGTATTTTTAATGTCTAAGATTCTGAATTTAAACATAGCAATATTCCTATTAAGATAAAGTCATACCCTATTGACATGGTGTAAAAAGTGATTATAAGATAACTAGCAACTCGCCCTGGCTTTGCACGGGTGCAATGTAAATACTAATGTGGGGCAGTGTGGAGTGATTAATAATATTATGATTAGTCTATACTACAGGATATCTTTATATAATATATAGGCACACCCCGCGCCTGCCGAACGCTGCCAACCGGGACGGACGTACGGCCCGCCAGTCACTCTGCCCCCGCTTTTTTAATCTCTTATATCTTCTAAGATATTCATTTTAATGTTATGCTGTAAAGGGCAATTTTGATCTATGTACATGAAATGCACAACGCACCTAATGTATTTAATTGGATAAGGAATAACAGTATTGTTTAAAATAACTTGGTAAATATTTACCCATAAGTAATATTTTTGTAATATGTAAAAGATAAAAATTGTGACTGTGGGTAATCCTTAGGAGTTAAACATATAACTAGAAATTCTAATAACCCCTTCAATTTCAGCTAACCAAAAAAGCAGTCCGAAGCATAGACAAAGCAAGCAAGAACATCCGTGTACCATTAAGCATAATAACTGTAAACAAAAGAGTACGGACCTGTATCGTTAAAACTGGAGCCAAACTAAAACTTCATGAAAGAAAGCCTGAAGAAGTAGACGTTGCCTCTTTAAGTGATGACGGCGACTTCTTTGACGGTGACGATAATAATGAAGATAGCAAAGAACGTTTAGTTGAAGAAATAGATATAGAAAAGATAGACATAAAAGAAAAGAAAGAAGACGAAGACCTAGAACCTGAAAAGATTGAAAAAGATATAGATGTTGAAGATGTAGATATTATACCGAAAATACAACCAACAGAAAATGTAACTTTAGACATAGATAAAGGCTTCTCCGACGATGATATGCCAAGTGAAAGCGAAAAGGTTTTCGTTGATGATATTAAAATTGGCACAGACGACGACGAAGATTCTGAACCAAAAGAACCGGTCAAAAAGAAAAGAACTAGAAATGGTGGTAACAGTAAAAAGAAAAAAGCTAAAGATACCATACCGAAAGAGAAGAAATTCGCCGTTAAGACTACTAAAAAGGCTGAAATGGATCCTAATAACTGGCTGAAGATAAATTTAACGGAAGAGGAGGCTGATGCTGAATTTAAATCAAGGGGAACACATAAGAGGTATTTGAACGCTCAGTACAAATGTACAGATTGTCTCAAAGGGTTTTCGAAAGAGGATATGTTAAAGAGGCATGCCAAATTAAGACATAGTGAGGTAAGAGTCATCATTTTATGGATGAAATAACATTATTTTGCTGTTGTCACTTGACTTTCTGAAAGGATTTGAATTTTTTAATAGAGTATGAATATCAATACTAGGTCTAGCACACTTGAACTTTCACTGTTTTTTCCTTTTAACCGCTTACGCCGGATCAATCCGACTAAAATTTTGTTGTCCAGTTCGCCAGGGTCGTATATTTACGGCCAAATGAAGAGCTCGTTCAATCTGCTCTTTTATTTAATAAGGCTGTATTCTATCAGGTATTTATTTTTCTATTCACTGTGCCGGGCGCTGGGGGCACGACAACTGATATGAAGTCGAGCGGTTAAAAGGTTAATAAATTTATTGCTAAACAAAAGTTAATTAATAATGATTGCAATTTACTCAGGGTTTTTAATAAGAGGTTTAAGGGCTTAGGCAGTTTCTTTGTTGTTTTTTGAGTTTGGTTACTCGTACACTGTGCAGTGCCTCACGCGCAAGCGTATACTGGAAGATGACAAAATCAAAAAACAGTTATACAAAGTAGGCTGAGAATCAGCACTTTTTGAACGTCCACCACCCTTCACGACTTCATAGTGCTTTACCTGGGAAGAACAAACTTCCAGCTGAAGACAAGAATAGAATTCAGCGGGATTGTCCGAAAGGGTTACCGCTGGCTCGGAACATAAAGGGTTAAGGAAGGAACACGGGTGGGTTTTATTCAGTGAGAGTCTGACACTCCCTTCCGCTCCACCCAGAGCGGGAGGGGTCATTTGATGATTTCCCATCCTGAAAAAAAAAAAGACAAGAATAGAATAGAACATAATGACCATTTGATTAACATACTTCAAAGTTCAAACCAATAGTACATTACGATATATGTGACTTAATTAGTCCATTATTGCTCGGCGCGAAATTAGCGCCCGAGTGTAGCGAGGTTGCGAAACGCCGTGCATTAATAGACTACTTAGGTCGCACGTATCGTGTACCATTTTATAGCTCGTCTGACCTAAACAGAACCCGCACTTAAGTCACGCTTTTCTGTGTAAAAATAGACTACTTAAGTCACAGAAAAGCATGACTTAACTTAGGTCACACAGTGCTATAAATGATTTTTCAGTTTACACAGTATTGACTGTGTTTGTTATTTTCAGTCTAACGGCCCAATAGAGTGTCGCTTCTGTCACATGCGCTTCAAATGGAAGTGTTTCCTCAACAAACACATGAGACAGCACTATACCAAGTACAAATGTCTGCGCTGCGACCTCGTCTGTCCTTTAGAGTGAGTATGAACTACAGACAAGCTATCGAGAGAATTTGTTTCTGACACCTGTCAGTGCCACAATTCTAGTAGCTAATAAAGATCAAATTCGCAAAACACGTTTAAATTAGTATGAAACTGACAGGTTTCAAGAACGCATTCTCTCGTCGGCCGCCGCACAGTAACAAATATAGTATTGTTGTGCGCCACAATTAATGCCTGGTATATGGTGACATTAGTTACCACTAGCGCTATCTAGTATCGAGTAGCGGAGCTAGTTGAGTCAAGAACCTTCTAGAAATTTCGATGCTAGAACTTTCTAGAACTATCGATATCTGGTCAGTCGGGGCCGGTATGTCGAACATTCTAGATTTTCTACAATAAGAGGTTCTAGAACTATCCTCGGCACTATATAAGGCCGGGATAGGCCACGACGGTCATTGTTGGATAAGCGATACAAGCGAATACATCACAAGCGATTTTCAAGTGCGGCTTTAGAGTGATCTTATAATTAGTGTTTGAGTTATTATTCGTGTTCTTTAATTAAAGTAACATTTTTGGTCATTTATATCGGCAGTTTTTATTGTCACGAACCCCAAGCCCCTAACAATATTTTACGACGAAAGCGCCAGAGGCCGCGAAATTCAAATTTTCTTACGTTTCTTGCAGTTTTCACTATCAGGTAGTATGGTGATAATTCGCGACCGTACCAAATATGTATTTACAGAATTATTATAATCAATAAATCATCAATCTCTCAAAGTGCAAATTACCCTATTGCATGATTATTTCATGAAATCATGATATTTGAGGCCGATTCTAGCTGGTTTAGTCGTTGTTTACTTTAATTTTACTTATTTTGTCTAAAATTATCAAAGTCAAAACGTTTATTGCGAACTAAGTGTACAAAGTAAAAAAAAAACTGTCAAAAAGTCGTACATATGAAATGGTGCTCAATATACAGGCTCTGCCTACTTTAGGACCAACAATACCTCTATATTGTAATTTTGAATGATGAAAAAACGATTTTTACTTTTTCCTTAAATGTTTGGCTTAAAATAACAGACTGATATTCGTCAATTATCCCACAGCCACAGTTATCAATGGATTATATATGAATACCCTTTTTTATTTCAGAACAACAGCACTTTTCCATGAAGAATATCATAATGGTGTTACGAGGAAATGCGATCATTGTGGCGAAGTGTTCAAGTAAGTATTCTGAACGTAACTGTAAGTATTTTTTTAAAACCGGTTTTTTGCGAGTCGGACTAGCGCACCGAGGGCTCCGTACAAATTTGTAGGTATTTAAATAGTTTTAAAATGTTTTTTTTTGTAATGTAACTACACATTTACTGTTTTCGGATTTTTTCCCTTTACTTGTGCTACATGACATTGCTTCTTGCCAAACATGATTATAGGTCAACGGGTGATACCCTTTAGGTTTTGACTTCGGAACATAGCCGCCCGTATCTTTTGATTGCGTTGACAATTTGACATAGAAGTTTGAATTTTTCACTGCTTCAAGGGGTTACAGCCCTGAGTATTTGATATTAATTTCAACTTGATAACTCCACAGTCACACGTTCCTGAGAAAAAGGGTCTTGACAGACGGACAGACAGATGGACCACTATAAGGGTTCGTTGTTGACTACGGAACCCTAAAAAGGGTCATGCATCACTTTTGATAAAAGTGTAGTATTTTATATTAACCTTTTCACCGCCACAAGTTTTGTCAAAAGATCAAAAAGTGCCCTCGGCGTCAAACTCTGTCATGTAGTCGTACTGTGGCGTGCTGGGCACATTTTGGTTTGTCATCTATACATGACTGTGGCGGTCAAAATGTTAATATCTATCAAGTTTTGCCCCAATTAGCGTTTCTTTATTTTTGTACTAACTTCTGTCCTAGACTTTGTGCGCGTGAAACTCGTTTTAACATAAAATATATCCTATGAAACTTGGCAATACTGTAGCTCCCCGTTAGTGAAAGAATTTTTGGAATCTGAGCAGTACTTTCGAAGATAGTATAGACTAGCTGTGCCCGCGACGATGTCGAAAAACTCTGTGTCTCTTTACTACTTTTAACATCAGCTATCTGCCAGTGAAAGTCCCGTCAAAATCGGTCCAGCCGTTTCGGAGATTAGCCGAAACAAGCGGACAGATATTTAACATTTTTAAATCTTTTAATATTTATTTTCTAACTATATTTATTTCTGTATCAGGCATCTAACAACATACTACACTCACTTGCGCACACATCGCAGTGAGCACGTGTGTACGTTGTGCGGCGCGTCGTTCGTCAGTGTCACCGGTCTCGGCATTCACAAGAAGATCAAGCATGTTAATGCTGATTCTGTAAGTATACCTTCTTTATATAAGTAGCAAATATTTGTTTTCTTTGATAGATGTAAAATAATTAACAAATAAAAAACAAAATCCAAGATGACGGCTACGAAAGTTTTAATAAAATGAGGAAATTTTTTAAATCTTCCCGGGCTTGGGCATCCTCGAAATCCATGAAAACTATCTCTCGGAATGTCAATGACGTCAAAAGACAAATGCCGAAAAGTCGGAGGGTTTACTCCTACCGTAAGCTGCGTGAAAGACCTTTGTCCCAATAAACTGTCATATGGGAAGTATTTAATTTACCCCAGTTTCTGAGAGCCGGATTAACTTTGACCATATTGAATTTCAGTTATTTTTGATGGAGGCATTTTCACTCTCAATAGGCATCCCATAAATCGACATATTATGTCGATTGTCTCTCTCACATACAGTCAAATAATTAAAATGTTAAGCACCTTAAAGTAAATTTTCACTTGCACATTATATTTATTTATTTATTAATCACAAAATCCACAGCTCTTTGAAATTTTATCTTAAGATGTATAAGCTGACTTACAGCCAATTTCGGATGTACAATTTAACAACTATACAATACATGCAGCAGAAACAAAAATACAGATAATATTATAATTTTTCTGTTGCCAATATTTTTAATGGAAATGACGCTCCAAAAGGTGGCATACGCCCTCTATGTGGAAACGGAATGTGTTTGAAATATAACGTAAAATTTTCGCTCCTTACACGTACATAACATGTTAATATTAAACATGCATATCGCTGGCAATGTTATAAATCCCACGTGATTGGAGACAAGCCTAATAACATCATGATCCACCTTTTGGAATGGAACTAGCTTCAACTTTCTGACTAACTGATTGACTCCTTGACATATCAAAAGCGCCTGCCGGTTTAGTGTAAATGTTTTGAGACCAGCGTGGATACAAGGGGGGGGAGCGATGGGGGAAGTTACCCCCTCTCTCGTCTTCGACCAAACTGGATCTAAAACTCTAAATTTAGCCGTCGTCATCCTCGCAAAGGGGCACTTCCTCGAGTTCAAGTAAAATAGGAGCTATATATATATACATATATATATAAATATAGGTGATATATCGCCCCCCCCCCTTTCTCAGAGAAACATTTGTTCCCCCCTTGAGCGAAAACCCAGATCAGGGCGTTTGATTAATCGAGTTTACATCTGGTATTAAATCTTATTAAATGAACATTCTCATGCAGGAGCTACCACAAGGCGAAGAACAGTACTGCCAGCGATGCGACGTCAAGTTCGAGACGCGGAAGGCTTACGAAGAACATCTCATACATTCAGCCAATCACGTCGACGGAATTGAGTGAGTTTTTTACCACAACCTGCATATTATGGACCATCGTCCACTGCTGTTGTATATAAAGGCATAGATAAAATAGAAAGAAAGAAAATTGTTTATTCTGCAAAAAATTTACTATATTAGAAACACATATTCAAAATCAAAAGTCATTTATTCAAACTAGGCTGAGTCAGTCCCCCAAAACGCCCGCCCTTCATCACTTCCTATAGTCTGACTTTTAATTAGCTGCAGTAAAATGACACCTCTTAATAACTCATTTCGGACTGAGTTTAGAGATAAGCATGTCAAATAAGTTTCGTTTGTTACACACTATTCTGTACTAGAAAAACAAGGTTTGGTTGATGGCCGCGAAAAATCAAAAAGACGCCAATTTCAGTCATTGAAGTAACACATGAGCTGTCATTGTACTGCAGCTAATTAAAAGTCTGACTATAGTGCTCTAGGTGGAAAGAAGTCTCAGGGGAGGCCCCTTTACAGTCTCCCCAGGGATGTGCCTTACAGGCGTTGCACGGGGGGTTCCGGAATTGGTCTTTTAAGAGGAACCGGGACCACCCCTACCCCACCCCTTGAAAAGGTCCTATAACCATTGACCGAGATAGTAAAATGTCTGAAGATTCCCGTCCCCGGCTACGGGGTACCCTCTCTAAGGTGTATGTATATTTTTATATTTTGCAGAGACTTAGAAATAAATGCACCTATAACTTCTAACCCCAGGAAACGTCGGCAGAATCTCAAGAGGCTGACCAGAATACCCACCGACTGTCATATTGTAAGTAGCTACTTTTTTATTTGGTGAATGAGTTTTTGGGTATGAGGCTTTTTAGATATCGGTAAAGATTATTACAAAAATAAAGGTGAAGTAAAAATACCGGCAAAGTGTGAGTCGGACTCGCACACGAAGGGTTCCGTACTACAAGACATAAAACGCTGAAAAAAAGTTCTTTTATCCCCTGTTAATTTTGACTTTATTTTATTTTTATTATTTGTTGTTATAGCAGCAACAGAAATACATCATCTGTGAAAATTTCAACTGTCTAGCTATCACGGTTCATGAGATACACCCTGGTGACAGACAGACAGACAGACGAACAGTGGATTCTTAGTAATAGGGTCCCATTTTTACCCTTTGGGTACGGAACCCTAAAAAACATCTTTATTTTTTTGAACTGGCATTTTGTTAGAGACTATTTGAATTGTTTGGCATAATTAAATTATTGCTGTGAGAAAACACAATAGGTACAGACGAAGAATGAAAAGGTTTAGCATGGTGCATGGAACTTCGAATTGTTGCGATCTTGTGGCTAAGTAATATCAGCCGCACAGGTCGATCGAACAGGTTAAGCTACACTTACCGCGGTTGGTCCGTGGATGGGTGACCATCTCGTGCCTCGGAAAGCACGTTAAGCCGTTGGTCCCGACTGTCATTCGTTATCTAGTTAGTTAGATATTTGACAGTCGTTACCTAGTCTTACCAAGGGGTATCGTATTACCCAGTAACTGGGTTGTGTAGGTCAGATAGGCAGTCGCTCCATGTAAAATACTGGTATTCAGCTGCATCCGGTTAGACTGAAAGCCGACCCCAATATAGTTGGGAAAAGGCTGGGCAGATGATGATGTACTGTCAGTATTTTGAATGTAAATGATAGGACAATATTTTGTAACAATATTTTATTTTTAAAGGGTATTCTATACAATTTGGAAAGCGACGGACTGACCGACTCCTTGGCAGTTCAAAAGTGCCTGTAATTGGTATAATTGAAATAAATGTTTTGTCCACTAAACGGGCTAGGCATATGTTTAAAAATTGTTTAAACTTTTCATTCCTCTAGTGTTCATTCGTATTGGCAAAGTCTCGTCAAAACATCGAAATTCAATGTGCCTACAAGACATTTCACGACTATGTATTTATCTCCTACGTTTTTTACACTACGTTGTCCCATACGTAGGCAAAGGTCATTCACTCCTTCCATCTTTCGCGAGCTTGAGCGTCCTCCTTCCAGATGACGGAACTTATCTAGCTTGTCCTTCCATCTCCATCTCTTATATCATGTATCTAACAATGTTTTTTTCTTGTTCTGCAGTGCGGCAAACACTTCGCTACGCAGGCCGCATGTCGCAAGCATCACTTGGCGGAACACCCGCGCACTTCATTTTTCGCGCCCAACGAGAGACACATCTGTGAGATCTGTGGCATGTCTCTAGCGGTGAGTACTGAGCTTCTGGGAAAGAAAAACGTACATTTTACCTTAATCTATTAATTTGTGTGCTTATCTCATATCCCTTATGGCACATCATAAGGGGCCTCGGAGCCCGGTAAGTTCAGCCACGTTCATAGCGTTATTCGCATTGTTCAGCAGATGATTTTTTAAGCCTGTAAAGCAAAGGTTTGAGAAATTCCCATCAGAACCCTCGGATTGTGATTAAAAGTGTATTAGGCTGTGGATGCAGCTTATTACAGTATTTTTATCCCACGAAGTGACGCGCGCTTTGCTTGTGTTAACTAAGTGTACGTGAAGACGAGTACCGTCAGCACAACACACACACACAATTCCAACTTCGCCATTGTCTCGGATGGTACCGATAACTCCTGCGCAAAAATCACAGCGTGTTTGTACATTTGGTTACCACAAGTAAAGCGCGTGTCGCTTCGTAAGATAAAAATACTATTCCAGTATTTTACATGAAGCGGCTGCTAGTCAAAATGTTAATAAACTGTATAATTAATTTGTTCGTCTTCCATTACAGCCGGGCAGCGTATCGAGTCACCTTAACACTCACACTCGCGAGAAAATGTACACGTGCATCACTTGCGGACGACAGTTTAGCAGTAAAGGAGGCATGACGACACATCAGCTGGTGAGTTTATTTGTTTGTATAATACTTTAAGCACACAAATATACAGATTCGGACACCAGTCAACCTTTGGAAGATGCAGAGACAAACAGTGGTAGATGCAATAACGACAATTGTGGAATAAATATTTATTTAAATTTAAGGATATATAATTACTTATACCTTTTAAAAATATACTGTTGCATGCACTCATAAGCACATTGTTCTGTGTATGTTACATTGCACACTACCGCTAACAGCAAATTTTCGCACCAAAAATAAAACGTCATTTCCCAGCAATTATTTTTGTGCAATGTTACTTGTCTGATGTACAGACGCCAGCACATCAAGCTACCTGAAACTGTCAAATTTTCCCAATCAACTTTGTACCTAATGCTTTAGCGATAAAGTTGAAAATCTATTGAAGAAATTTGACAGATTGTAGTAGGTTCATGTGCTGGCGTCTGTACAAAATGCCTAGTTGACGGCGTCTTTTTACACCCCTGTATATGTGAGTCGGTAGTGTGGGCGCTTGAAATATCAATTTTATAAATTGGTTATTTTTTGTAAGTTTGACAGACGTGATTGATATAGTTATCTAAACACGATCAAACAAAACAACTGTTTTACTATAAGCTGTAGCTGTAGTTACTTAAAGCATTAGGCCCATTGTCCACGTAACCGCACGTCATACGCACGCTTTCGACAATTGACGATTGCAAGACGAATGCTTACATCATGCGTAGAAACAATGAAATCTGTGTCCACAAAGCGGCAACGTCGCGTCAGCCGCTCGACACGAGCGGCTGACGCGACGTTGCCGCTTCGCTTCGTGTTCTTCAATCGTCAATTGTCGAAAGCGTGCGTATGACGTGCGGTTACGTGGACAATGGGCCTTAGTTTACACTAATGCTTCAAGTAACTGAATTATCTGCGGTCGACTCCAAAAAAGTCATCAGATCTATTTTCTTTTTTCTTGTTTTATGATGTGTGTGCTGTTTCGCTAGCTAATGTAACCGGTAAAGCTTCACGAAACAATAGACAATCAATTGTCACATTAGCGGAGCTTAAGGGGTTAATTTCACCAAGTGTAAGAAACAATATTTTCACATTTGTTCGATCCAAAGGAATCCGGCTCGAAGGACCAAACTCTGATAGATGGTTCAGAACGCCCCGTTAGTTTTAATTAGGCAATCAGTCAACTCAGCCTAACGCAATCCACTGCTGGACATAGGTCCAGCGGTGGATTGCGTTAGGCTCTCCCAGACTGCGTTATAATTGTTATAACACCCTATCCTCCGCCTTCCGCATCCAGTCTGTCCCAGCCACCTGTTTATTAGTCAACTAACGTTAATATTAAAGTATCGACCTTTAATAGTAGGTTGCTTTGTCAGCAATAAGTATATGTTAAAGTAAAAAATAATAAGGTGTCTGTACGTAACCCGTAGCGTGTTTGCCCCGTTCATCCTTGCATAGCATTTCACCAAATCAAGCTCTTCGTATCAATGCCAATACGGTGGGATGTGGGTATTTAAAACATCACAAATTCCATCTCAACTAAATGATTTAAGTATTAGTCTTCTAAGCGTCTCGATGGCAAATAAGTTTGCTGTGAAAATTCAAATGTTATGTTTAGCCCAAAATTCAGCCACGCAAACTCCGATCTTTGACGCAGTCATTAGATCCTCAAGTGCACAGGTGCCAGGGCATGTGGCATTAGATGGAAGGTGGGCTATTGTCTGCGGAGAGACGCGGCAAATACACTTCAGGTCCGCGTCGTCCATAAATCCCGCCGTCCTCATCCGTGAAAATTATCTTTGCTACAACTGACTTGGGTTCGTAGTCTATTTAGGGATTTCCAAGTCGGCCATTGCAACGCGTACCGCTCGATAAAGCTGTTTATCAAAATGGTGTTCACCATTATAGACGTATGAGGATCAGGGTGTAAAGTTCACCCATCCTCCATAGAAAAGGGAGGATCGTCCGACCAGATGGGTGTTATGTCTGGTGAGCAACTGCCCGATGATTCAAGTCAATATGCTAGTTGAGTGGTAAACTCTGCTTGCGAGATGCAGGATTTTGCGTGACGTCAGTATGATGCGTTGTTCGCATGTGGCGTTGTAGATACCGCTGCATCATCATTATCTGCCTCCCTTTTCCCAAATATGTCGGTGTCGGCTTCCACTCTCTAGTTGTCGCGTTCAAGCATGGCAATGGCGGTCAATGACTCACCTACATTTTCTAGCATAGTTTATTTCAAAAACTGAATTAAAGTTCGTTAACTCAAGACGTTAACGGACTTCATAATTATGATCGATATCTATCGTGATCTTTCAAAATGTTTCAATCACTAAAAACCATACATAGTTTATTGTTTCAGGAGGTTTAAGCAGTATTAATCTGTTACTATATTTTCCAGACCCACACCAGTGAGAAGCCGGTGGCTTGCACTCTATGCGACAAACGGTTCAAGCAATCCAGCAGCATGAAGCTACACTACCGTACCTTCCATCTCAAAGAGCCGTATCCTAAGAGGTAATAAACACTGTCAAAAATATCTAGCATTACTTTACAACTTCTTAGAAAAAGTATTTATTGCTACTCGTACAGAAAGATCGCAAACTATCGTAAACACAATAAAATAAAAATCCAAGTTATATAAAAAAGAAGGTAACAAAAGGAAAATGAAACAGAAAGTCCAATACGAGGCCAAAAGGCTCCTATCTCAGCATGATGCTGCGACATTTTAAAAATAAATGTCCCAGCGCTATTCTGATATGGCCCGCTGTGACGTCATAGGCGGGTATAGTACACCGACATGTCGCCAATTATGATTAAGTCCCTTAGAATAGGGATTCCTCGTCCGTTTGTTTCTGGAATGTGTTGCCAGTTGAAATAAACCGCGCACATTCGTTACGTGTGTTTAAAACACTTGTAAAGGAACATTACTTGTCGTTGGTATCTTGTTCTCGTAACTGTAATTATCTAGTCTTCATTTATTTTCGTTGCTCGTATATTTAGTAGTCTGCCTGTGTGATCGCATTGTTCTTCTAAACTACGGAATGGATTTTGATGCGGGTTTCAGTCATTTTGAGAATTTAGTCCGGAAAGTATATGTGTATACTAGCTTCCGCTCGTGGCTTTGCCCGCGAGTTATGTCGATAAAAACTATCCTATGTCCTTCCCCGGGATGTAATCTATCTCTGCCAAATTTTATCGAAATCCGTTCAGTGGTTTAGGCATGAAAATGTAACATACAGACAGACAGAGTTACTTTCGAATTTATAATATTAGTATGGATATATGTGTGCATTATAGGTAGAGAAACTTCGATGTTCTGTCAAGTCGTATAAACCATGCGAAGCATTTAAATAAACGGTCGGAAACAAAAATGCAAGTCTAATTTTTTATTTGCTTTATCATTTCAGGAACAGAAAAAAGAAAAACGACGATCTATCAAAAGATGAGTACGGCCACGAAGATTCTGACGACAACATGACTCTCGACAACTTTTACGCGCGAAAGTATTGAATCACGGCCTCTAACTAAGTATTTATAGTATATTTCGTAGTAGTTGCAACTGGCGTGCGTGTATGAATATCACCTTAATAGCGTAACTCACTATCAATCAGTATCCAAATAATTTTGAACGATATTGCTAATCCATTGCTCCATATGTATGTTCGAAAAAAATGTGTACTCAACAACGTAAATAACGCAATGAATGTTGTTGAACTGTCAGAATGAAGACCTTTCCAACTGTTAGTGTGTTACGCAATTGTCCTGCTTATGTTTGAACGTAAACGAAGCGAAAAGTGTATGTCAGGATCGTACGTACCTTTTTTTTTTTTGTTGTCGGGGGGAAACCTTCAAAAGGCACCCGACCTCCGGGGAGGGAGGTCGGGGAGTGTGGGATTTTTACCTCACTAAAACCGCCCCGGTGATCACCTTCAGCGCATAGGGGTGGTCCCGGTTCCTCTTAAAAGACCAATTCCGGAACCCCCCCGTGCAACGCCTGTAAGGCACATCCCTGGGGAGACTGTAAAGGAGGATCGTACGTACCTGCATTCACAATAGGGATGTCACGGAGCTTCGGTTCCGATTCCGAAAAGTTGGAACTTCCGATTAATTTTACACCTCCGATTCCGATTTCGGTTCCGATAATTTTGAATCGGTGTTAGACCGAAGTTCGAAACGCAGCGATACACGTGACTAGAGCGCCTACAAACAAGTTTTAACATGTCGCCAGGGTAATGTTTGTTTATTTTATACACACTCGTGCTCGAAGTCTCAGTTTATTGTTTAGTTTGTGGATGTTAGAAGAAAGCAGAAGAAAGATGTTTTAAGGAAAGGCCCCTTTCCGATTTCGGTTCGTATTCTGGTTCCGATTCCGATGAATCAAATTTAAAACCTCCGATTCCGGTTCCGGTAAAACGACTTCCGTAACATCTCTAATTCACAACCACTCGATACGCTTCCGTACCGTATCGAATATCAATCAATGTTATCGTAGGAGTCCTCTGAACGCTGTTCGCAAGTCCAAACACCCGAATATGTTGTCTGTCTAAGTGCTGATTTTTCAATCATCTGATAATTTTATTCGAGGAATAATTTTGAAGTTTTGACAGTTAATTCATACAAAAACTATCAAACGTCAATTTTATTCCTGGAATAAAAGTTATCTGGCGATGGAAAAATCAGCCCTTAATCAAATAGACGACCGCTATTGGGGCAAGGCAAATCAGGTTATTGTAATATGCCATTTTCTATACAATAGCCTGTCGGATAGTTGTGAATAGTTTCTACCATGTAGTTTCTATCATGGAAATAAGGCGTGATGTTATGTATTTTGTACAGGAGAAATAGTACAATAGTTACGTAACTCGTGTTGGCATGAGTTTTAGGAGTGTATCTCGTGTTGGCACGAGTTTAAGGAGTGTATCTCGTGTTGGCACGATTTTAAGGAGTGTATCTCGTGTCTTGGTGAGAAGTTTAGCAAGTGAGCTAGATTGGTAACGAGATTGCCTGAGCATATATAGATACCCAACTTAATACTTGCAGTTGTAAAGAATGCACTCAGATATTATTGTAGTTTCTGGCAAATTCACGTCAGCCCTTGTGTCTATCTATCGACGGCGAAGTGCCAGTAACACCTAACTCACAAAGTCAAAAATTTACACAAACTGAAAAAAAAACACGTTTAAAAATAGACACGTTGGTTTAGTTGGTAGGTACATATTTCCACATTTTAATTTAATGCTGTTGCAACTAAAAATACACTTAGGCGATTTCGCTAAAACATGCGAATAACGCCTTTAAATTCAAAACGATAAAAAGTGAATTTCTTAAAAAATTTCAGTTAGGAGGTATTGGCAATTCGCCGTCGCTACATTATTGGGATTGGTTTCTGCAATAAGTCTTTCAAATCAACCGTTATATGCACGACGACATGATATACAGAGTTGATTATAGCTATACATTTCCAGTGTAAGCTGACTTCTCAATGCGTCACGTCAGCTAAAACGGGAAATTTATAGCTTGGTAGGTCGTCGTGTGTAAGGTGAACCATGGCGGCCTACGTTAGTCATTCCAATTAGTTCATCTCCCTCTAGAAGCAGATTAGGATTCCTAGTCTGAAAATCTGGGTGATCCGAGGGTAAGCCCCTGTAATTGAACAACCAAAAAATGTGGAAAAAATAAAAAGTGCATGATAATTGATTAATTATAATTAAACTACTTTGAATAAAAGAGCCATTTTCAATAGGGTTCCTCCTATGGGTGGAACGAATCTATAAAAAAAAATATTCAATTAATTGACTTTTTCGCAAGTTACAATGTTTTCAGGTTTCACACTTGATTGACGGGAATTTTTTTAGAAATATTTTGATGTTTTTTTTTTGTTTCTACCGCATTAAATCAATTTTTGTACAGAACTAATCTCAATTAAATTATTTATACAATGGTATATAAATTAAGTAGGTTTTGTGTACTAGCAGGAGTATAACAATAGAAACAGTAGGGAGACAAATTCTTTTTTTCGAACGTATATCACTAATGCTTCGCATTATGAGTCGTGAAATAACAACTAAGCACGTGTTATGAAGTGAGAATTGACAACTTCTTAAAACAGAGTTAGTGGATGCGGAGAAGAAGAGGCCCAGATTCTCTATATGAAAAACTGGTTAGATCCGAATGGCATTGTTAGATATCCACTGAAATGTTAATGTTAATAATGAGAACTTAAAATATCGGCAGATTTTAACCCCAAAATGGAGGCTTGAAAACCCCTGGCCCACCATTAGTACTCTAATTAAATCTTCATTGTTTATGCCACAGATATAGATACACCTAGATAACGCAAGAGCAACTACTTCGCGAGCTCAGCTTACGTACAAAAATCGTAAGCCGCCACTTTCGCACTCAGTCCTGTGTACTGCTGACTGGGTGAGCGTGAGCGCTGGCGCTAGGCCCCGGGGGTGGGGCGAGGCGGGTGCCGCACGCGGCGGCGTCTTTGAATCGATTTGATTTTCCCATGGCATTGCACGCTAGGTTTTCATACAGATCGTGATACATGCGTTATCTAGCTCTATCTATATCTGTGCTTTATGCTTGTCTTAAGGGGGAAGCACCAGGGTAGCCCGCGAAATAAAAAAAAAATATTTTCTTAGGTTTTTTTTTGCAATTTGCAAACTGTGCATGTCGAACAAAATGAACAAAATATGATTCGCGACCATAGCAAGTAGGTATGTATTTACAGATTTATAATCATTAAAATCATCAATACAACCCTCTAAGTTAAATAATGCGTATCGCGGAAAAAATATCCCAGACCACAGACCTCTTGGTAAGACTGGTTGTCAGACATTCGGGCTTCTGTCTACCCCTAACGACTGTCAAAGATCTGCAAATGACGGGGTCTCAGTCAGCAACAGCTTTAATTTTGACAGTTCAGGGATATTTACTGCGTTCTAGCGTAACGTAGGCGTATTTTTTAAGCGTAGGACGCAATGTACAGACGCCAGCACATCAAGCTACTACAATCTATCAAATTTCTTTAATGGATTTTCAACTTTATCACTAGAGTATAAGGTTCAAAGTTGATTGAAAAAATTTGAGTTTCGGGTAGCTTGATGTGCTGGCGTCTGTACTTTGTTCCTCTGTCAAAAACGTAGGCCCCATTGTTTTTTTTTTTACACAGATTGTAAAGCATTCATAAGCATGCAACATTTTTTTTTCACGCGAATATTTAAAATCATGTTAAATAAAGACCCCTCATGAAGCCGTCGTCTACGCATTCTTTTAATCAAAAAAAGTAGCATCATATCAGTCTTATAAAGTTCCCACTGCTGGGACACAGGCCGCCTTTCTATGATATGGCCATCTTCCACGCGGACCCAGTGCGGGTTGACGGATGTCACATGTCATCGACTTTTTCAAACGAAGTAACTTTGTGCTGTTAACGGGTTCGCAACGTAACGCACACAAACCATTGTACAGACGCCAGCACATCAAGCTACCAGAAACTGTTAAATTTTCCCAATCGTCTTTGAACCTTATGCTTTAGCTATAAAGTTAATAATAATACTTTATTGATGCAAGTTCATACAATTATGCTTAATATCTAGGCTAAAGTTCTCAATAATTAAAGGCGCACAAACATTGAAACCCTGACTCCTAAACTGGGAATACCTGTGACTTCGGGAGTCAGTGTATGTTGAAAATCTATTAAAGAAAATTGACAGATTGTAGTAGCTTGATGTGCTGGCGTCTGTACTTATACGTGCAGGCAACGGTACGTTTGTAAGTTAAGTTCTAACATTTAAAAGATGTTTTAAAAAAAGTCGAAAAAAAGCTTGAACTATGACCTCCAAAGCCGTAATATGAAGGAATCTTAATAAGAGTTCAACAGTGACTAATTAGACACAATTAAAGAACAAGTGACTCTTGGCTTCGTTAAGGGTATTTTGCACCCTTTATGTCATAGAAACAAATTGTTGCAAAATGAAAATAATTAATGATTATTATAATACACTACAATAAAATATACTTTTTATGTAATCTGTACTTATCCAGCTGTTGGTCTTCCGGAATCATTCACTGCCAGTCATAACTCATGGCTTTACTAATATTTACATCATGTATTTAATATTAATTATAGATCTCTAAATACTAAAATATTTTACAATTTTAGTAATTATTATTTGTATGAGAGTGAACGTTAAATGATCGTGTAGCTACGTAACTAATAATAATTATGATATAATTATAAACTAATGCAATTCATGTAAGTGTACATTTTATAAGAATGTTTATTTTATTTCTAGTAAAGTATTATTTCTACTATTTTGTGTTTTGATGTACTAATAAAAACCAGCTATAATCCGCGTGGAACTAGTTGGCCGCGCCTTAGGTATGTGAGCGGTGGGACGGAGGGGCGGGGTGCTTTGTCAATACTCAGTATGTGCGTTGCGAACAATAGGCAACCCCGCCGCCCTCACCCCCGTCCCTACCCAAGGCGCGGCCAACTAGTTCCGCACGGGCTATACATCATCCCTTGAAAGCCTATAGCAGGTTATGCGCCTTGCTTTAGCATAAGTACCATACTATACATGGAGAAACCTAATCGTCTTGACAGAAAAGCCGTTGGCCTAATCGGATTAGCATTATCTGTTTATAATGTTCCCACTACTGGGACACAGGCCTTCTCTCTTCGAAAGGGAGTGTGCTGTAACTACCACGCGGACCCAGTACAGGTTGGTAGATGTCGCATGTTTTACAATTTTTGGTTCTAGGACATGCCGGTTCCCACGATGTTTTCCTTTACCGTTTTGAGAGCAGTGGTGATGAAATTATTTACACAAAGTACCTAAAGTGCCTGCTTATGATCGGACCCACAACCTACAAGTTGGGGTTGTTACAACTAATTTGTTATCCTAATCGGATTACTTCATAGAAACTGAATGGTAAGGCCTGAATCGTCTTGCCAATCTGTTCACGCTCTGCTATTTCCCTTAAATCTCGAAGGCCCGATCACAACTACCACAACGGCAACACGAGGATGGGCGCTAATTTGTGTGGAATAGAATAGTTTATTTGCACGGACCACATGTGGCTGTCAAAATAAACCGCGTGGGCGATGCCGACCACTTCGCAACCACCAGCGAGACTGCTTATGACATAAGACCATGAGAAAGACCTGTATTAGGAGGAAGTGGATGACCCTCTTTAGCTTGCCTACTGTGACTTTACATAAGCAGTGTCCTCCTTGGTCCATCTAGCACTCCACAAAATGATAAAACTAAAAAGCCCATGTTCCATTACATAAGTTAAAACTGCCGACTGTCATTGTGATTGTAAATTCGAATTTGACACTTGACTTGACTGACAGATTTGAGATTGTTGCTCAGAGGGAAATCCTATTGTTTTGCAAAATTCTTACTAAAAAATAGTATGTACATTATTGTTTGACATATTAATTCTAATTGTAAATAGCGTAATATAAATTTAGCAAAATGTCTGATATCAAAGTTTGCCGCATATGTCTGTGCAAAGGCGTAAAAGTGTATAATTACGACAGTTTTCACTTAAAACAATACTATGAAGAAATTATGGCCAGAAAAGCAAGTATTTTTTAATACATTGTTTTTATTTCTATGTAGACTATCACAGCCTTTTCTTCACAAGTTTATTCAAGTTTTTAACTAATATTTACCATTTCAAACTAATTTTGTACTTTGGATTCAGTTAATTAAATTAAACTACTTATGAATGAAAACTTGACTCCTAATTATCCCAATATTTGACTATTTTCTGGACCGTTACCATTCGGTTTACAAGTAGAAGTTGAGTTACTATTACTTTGTTATGGTCTAGCTAGCCACAGTATAACAAAACAAGCAGTATTACGTCTCGGCAGTGTCCTTGAAATAATTACCTAAGGCCGCTCAGTAGATAAACATGCACGAGGGTTGCCCACTAACTGCAAAACAAATGTAGATCATAATTTTATTATGGAGACCATTTTTTTAATATAAAAAAATAATACTCTAGTTCCTTATATCCATCTTAAATAATTATTATAATTATTATTGAGACACTGTATTATGCCTAAACCTTAAATAAAATTATTTTATAGCTTAATAAAAGAGCCCTTTAGTAATAAACATTTAAAACCTTAGCTATTTGTGAAAACTGGTAATCTGCAGAACAATCTCTGAAAAGTTAACAACGCTGAACACACCTGCACCCTCGCACACCCGCCTACCGACGAGGCATCGTGAGTCCGTACGACGAGCTCGCAACCCGCTCATTAAAGTTGTCATTATTTTTTATATTTACCTGTCTGTGCCCCTTATACTGTGTTTTACAAATATTATACCTTTTTGGTGTTGCACATTTGTTCAATTTCATTTAAATAGACCCAACACACCCTGAGAATAATTTCCCTACATTATTACTATTATAGGTAAATGAAAAAGATGGCCTACCTAATTACTTTTGCTATGAATGTGCAGCTGTATTGTACAAGTTTCATAAATTCAAAGAGAAATGCTGGATGGGAGAGAAGGCTCTCAAGGAGTTGCTATGGAGTGGTTCTGTAAGTTTAATTCTTTGTATAACGAGACAATTCTAAATTAATTAATTCTTTATTACACCAAAAGCCTGACTTTCTACCATATCCTTAAGACTAAGAGCATAAAAGGCTGAATAGAACATGGTTTAATATTTAAATACTCTGACTCCTAAACTAGATGTATGTCCTGTGACTTGGACCCGTTCTCAGGGTGTAAAATATCTCGGCGGGATTTTATCGTGCACTGAATTTTCAACTTTCGGTCTTGAGCCAAGCATTGAGAATCCGACAGAGTGCATCCCAGCACGTCAAAAAAAAACACTCTGTTGGATTATATAACTCTTATCACTAAGCAGTGCGTCGAAAATCTCGTGCGCGCAAAAAATCGCCGCGGGAAAAAATCACCCATGCGAACCTGGGCTTAGGAGACAGTGATCCTCAGCTTTATAATAGAACATAGTGTACAGATAATTTAAAACAAAAATAAATTTGTATCAATTTAAAACTAAAAAATCACAAGAAATGTCCCATTTAGACTATGATCAGGCTGAAGTTAAGCCACATTAAATATAATCTTTGCTTTAATAGTTTATCTAACAAAATGTAAAATAAAACAGCAAAATTTATTTTTCAGATCACCTTATCATCAATATCTCAAATAGACAGAAAAGATAATAAACTACAATCACCAATAAAGATTATAACAGTCAGCAACAGAGTTAGAACATACATAATTAAAAACAAAACACTATCAGAAAGTCTTGTAAAAGATATTAAAAAAGATGAAATACCAAAAATAGAAGAATATATAGTAGAGTATGATAGTGATGACTCTTTGGATGATAAAAATCTAGCTGAGATAAAGAATGAAATGATTAATGAAAAGACAGAGTCAATTGTAAATGAAAAAACAAATATTGAAAATGGCATAAGTGCAGATGAAAAGGCAATACCAGATTTAGAAGATCATAGAATGTTTACTGATGATGATGATTTAAATTCTGAAAATGTTAATGGTTATTATAAACCAGCCATTAAGGAAGAAATTACTATTGAAGGACAGAGAATAAACTTCAATACTGAACAAGCAAATGGTGACGATGAAATAGTTCTTAAAACAAGCCACAAAGAAAAAAAAAGAAAGAAAAATCATGCTAAAAGAGATTTTCCTAACACAAAAGCTAAAAAATTCGAAGTTTTTAATACAAAAAAGAATGACTTAGATCCTGATCATTGGTTGAAGATCAATTTAACTGAAGAGGAAGCTCTGGAAGAGTTCAGAGCGAGAGCACAAGATCGGAAGTATGTGTCGGCGGCTTATCAATGTTCTGATTGCTATAAGGGGTTTTCTAAAGAGGATATGCTGAATAGACATATTAAATTAAGGCATAGTGAGGTATGTATAGAGTCCTTTTTTTTTTTTTTTCAGGATGGGAAATCATCAAATGACTCCTCCCGCTCTGGGTGGAGCGGAAGGGAGTGTCAGACTCTTACTGACTAAAACCCACCCGTGTTCCTTCCTTCGCCCTTTATGTTCCGGGCCAGCGGATAACCCTTTCGCACAATCCCCCTGTAGTGCTTACGTTATACTTGAACGGCCCCTAAGGTGTAGTCGACCTCGTAATTGCGTTATCACTTATTACACTACAACAACATAATCAGCATAAATGTTTCCACTGCTGAGGCACAAGCCTCCTCTCGGTGAGAGGGAGTGGGCTGTAATCCACCACGCGTCCCGATCCCGTGGAGCAGGGGTGGCATGTATAGAGTCCTTTACACCCCTTTTCTGTCTTTATGATATTTTTTGGTCTATGGATATAATACGTTTAAAAGATTCCCGTTTAGTTCTAATTTTTTGTTTGCTATTTGTCTTCATCAATTTTGATCTTACTTTATTTATCTCCACTTCTATGGAATTGCACTAAACTAACCAAACCTGAAGTGAATTGGTAATGTGAAGTGAAATGTGAAAGCACAGATCTAGTATGGTGTTTGTTTCTGTGTTCTTAAAATTAGTTTACAGACATACATCAGTCTATAATGTTCCCATAGGTCTCCTCTCTTAGTGTCCAAAAACACTATGCCGAAGGTACGCGACCGAAGTTCCGCGGGCTGATTTTACGTTCCGACGTATTCGGCTGATATGACACACCATAAGTGCCGAACTTACGCTGTAGAAATTCAGTTGCACACACGCGGGGCGCGGTTTGCCTGCCTTCCGCTGCTCCCCGCCCCGGATCTTCTTTGGTCACGTATAATGTGTGCTCTACAGAATACGTTGTCGCCGAATTGCCGCTGAACTTACGCTCGACCGAAGTTCGGCTGTACGCCATAACGCAACGTCGGCAACAATGTGTCGTCAGTAATTCACATAGCATTGCAGGCGTAACTTCGGTGGCATGCCGAACTTCGGTCGCGTACGGTCAGCTTCAAAAGTCGATTAACACTTCAGTTTTTTTAATCTCAGTTATTGAGCAAAATATTTGTTCGAAATTGCAGCAGAAGTATAATGCGATTTTGAACAAATATTTTGCTCAATAACTGAGATTTAAAAAACTGAAGGGATAATTATTTTGCTCAATAACCGAGATTAAAAAAACTTAAGTATTAATCGACTTTTGATGCTGACTGTACCTTCGGCATAGTGTGTTTAAACACTTAGAGATGAAGTGAGCTGTAAACTACCACGCGGGCCCAGTGCGAGTTGGTAGACGTCATATGGCTTCTAATTTTTTGTCTAAATTTGTATACAATACCAATCTGTCCATCCACGAATTTCCTCTAATATATGACTATAATTGAAATTATTATTCGTTACAACTATTTTCCAGTCACTAGGCCCAGTGGAGTGTCGCTTCTGCAACATGCGTTTTAAGTTGAAGTGTCACCTAACCAGGCATATAACACAACACTACACTAAGTACAAATGCCTGAGATGTGACCTCATGTGCCCACTGAAGTGAGTATGTATGTACGTTCAAGGCTCTCCGAAATTTCGCGCATGTTCTTTTACACTCGCCTCATGTCCCATTCTTCCCAAAGAAAATGTACCGCGCGTTGCATGTCTTTATATGGCCAAAACCTAAAACAGAGGTGTCGGTTACGGTAACAGTGTCGCGATTTCAAAGCTATTACTACTTTTAGTGTATTACGCAATTATCCAGCTGGAGTTTTTCTATAATTTCCACTTAGTTAAATACATACTAGTACATAGAAGCTCATTAGAGAATCATATTATTGTGGTTTTTTTTTTCAATTATTTTCTTCATACGTATTTTTTCACTTGCAGAAATACAGCGCTATTTCACAATGACTATCACAACGGGGTAGTAAGAAAGTGCATTCATTGCGGAGAGGAATTCAGGTATATAAAGTCTGTCATCAGATTCAACAGATTTGCATTTCAGAATCCCCAGATCTCCTACCCAGAATCTCATGTTGGAGCGAGACGGGGAGTCGCATTGCGGATCTGTTAATCTTAGTCTTCCTAATGGACGCCTCTCTCATTATGTCTTTCTTTCTCTAGATATTATTTCACTCAGCTAGATAGAAAATTATCATAAAATATTTTTTGTTTCTCATTTAGACACCTATCCACATACTACACACACTTACGCACGCATCGCAGCGAGTACGTGTGTACTCTATGCGGCGCGTCATTCGTCAGTACAATAGGACTCAGCATGCATAAAAGAACCATGCATATAAATACTGTTATTGTAAGTATGCCTTTGTATATTGCCTCGTTGGTCTAATGATCCCAATCACTACTGGGACTTAAACATATCTGGTTAAATGTGGGTGCACTATAGATACAGATCTGCCTTACCCTTCGGGAATTACAGGCGCGATGTTATGTTGTAGATTATTTACGACTCCAACATATCATATACTAATAGAAACTTTCCCAAATAAAAAAATCCATTTGGATTTCTATAAAGCTTTTAAAAGAGTAGAGCATGATATGCTGGAAAATTAAAATGGTTTCTAGGAACAGATCGAATTTATTGCGTTGAATCTAATAGAACAATTGTTGTTATTAAGGTTTATAAATTAAAGAGCTTATTCTGCTTTGACTATAGCAGTGGCGTGCACAGGGTTTTATGCCTGGGTAGGCAGTTTTCTTTTCGCAAAAAAAAAAGTCTCGCAATTGCACTAGTTAGTAAAGATAAAACTCACCAGGGGTTGAAAAGGTTGTAACTACGATTTTCCAATGATGCAAATAGAAGATTTCGGCCACTTCAAATATCTAATCAAAGTGAGTGAAAATTACAAAACACGTCACTTGAAAGATATTCGATGTGGCCTAGAAAAAGGCTCTTCATGTGATTTGCATTATATAAATATATTTAATAATTACATAAACTACTGGTTTGGTAACAAAAGTAATTAAAAGTAAAGTTAAAAAAATAAAGTAAACCAACTTATTTATAAATTAAATCTACGCGCCTATCCTTTTTTATTAAATATGATTTTAAAACATCGTCATAAAAAGTTGGTTTGCGTTTTAATTCGACCAATCGCACAGCCAGTTGTGTGTCATAATTATATGTTGAAAATAGTAGACAAACGAAACAAAATAACCGATTACTACATGCATAGACCAATATAATAAAACTGAGAACTACATGTATGCAACCTGTCAGCCAATGATATGAATCATATTGTTTTTTATTGAATTTACGATTGATTTTACCTTTAGTATGTATTAATTGCAAATCCGGTGTACGACGACCTATCTCGATAACTTGTTTTTTTTTCACCGAAAGATAGTTTTGAAAACGCATCATATTTTATTTTCTCAATACACACACCGTCTGAACAACTTTCACAGACAATATTATCCATTTTTCACTATTAACAACGTTAAAATCCTAAATATCTGAAAACGTATTCACACAAACAGATCACACATGTCATCAAACAAATTATGGCGACTATTGACTATTGAAATTATCTAGTAAAAGGGAAATGTAATACGACAAAAAATTATGACCATCTAAATATATAAAATTCAATGAAACAATGTTACTGCCTAAAATATTTGCATTGCATAGCAAACTTTCTTTCGGAAATGTTCGCTAGGAGTCGTAATTTTTCGTGTTAGAGACACTGTCTTTTCATGCAGTTGTGTGCGTGATTTTTGTCATTGTGTGTCACCAAAGCCCACGTAGCTATAGGAACGCACACATATTAAATCCGCATGACCACGTCTTACCACGAGAGCACACATACAAAACATTCAGACAAGAATAATTTGTGTCTTTGCCGTGGCAAAGGCGAGGTGGCG
Organism: Luperina testacea; assembly: GCA_927399505.1. Lineage (NCBI taxonomy): Eukaryota > Metazoa > Arthropoda > Insecta > Lepidoptera > Noctuidae > Luperina > Luperina testacea. The sequence continues at coordinate 2,620,328 of OV656777.1, read as the reverse complement.
CTAGTGCCGCGCGAATCGATGTGCGAACGTGAACGAGCCTTTAAACTGTATCGATCTTAATGATACCACCGGCACTCGATAGATGGAGCTGATTTATGATTTAAATTTTTTATGTGGTTTTGTTTATTGATAAAATAATATTAGATCTATTATCAGAACCAGGGTAGGCAGTGTCTTTCTGCCTATATGGAACGCACGCCACTGGACTATAGAGTAACATATTGCGGAGTTCCCCAGGGATCAATTCTTGGTCCTCTTCTGTTGTAAATTATCATGTTCGTGTTTGCATGTTACATAGAAAGAAAGAGTCTTAGAATAACATATTTTTTTGACGTGACAACGTCTAATAAATCGATGAAGCTGGCTGCACTCACGAAAAAACATGACCTCGCGGCCTCGCTCTGTAGCGTTGTAGCGTTCCATGGCGGCTTGAAGTGCAAGCGAATATTAACAAATGCAATGCAACTATTCCATCAGTATTTAATATTTTCTTATGACGTTGTCACGTTCAACTATCGTCAGTAAACCGACTTTACAGACAACCGATTTTTTATTATTATTAGAATCCTGAAGAGGATGTGACACATATTGACACATACTGTGACCGATGTGACATCAAGTTCGAGACGCGAAAGGCTTACCAAGAACATGTGTTTCATTCAGCCAAGCATACTGAAGGAGTTGAGTGAGTAACGTTACGTTTCAAGTTCATGTAGATTTATAGTGAAATATGTAAAGCTCGACTGCAGACCAGAGGAGCAATTCCCGTATTTCAAGAACGTTCGCATTCTGATCTTAGTCTCTGCCAACTATCAAAAAATATATGCGGTTTTTAACATTGGTTGTTGCTGAGATGAGATTGCGACTAGATTTTGACCGTTTTTAATTACAGGAATGGGCCTTCTGGTAAAAAAAAATGAAATCCTTTAAAGAGTTTGTAATTTTTAATTATGTCGCACGGCAGGTACAAGACTTCTTCTATATAAATTTAGATATTACGACTATCTACGACACATTCCTTCAGCTCACTCAATCATCATTCAATGTTATTTTTAATCTATGTTCACATCCATTCATTCATTCATCAACTAGAAAACTGCTCCGTCGTAACGAAATCTATTTTCAAAATTGTAAACCTGTAAAACGAAAATATCTTTGTTTGATTTAACGCAAACAACGACTATTTCTTATATAGTGTGGTCTGTTTCAGGGATTTGGCATGCGAGATCCCTGACCCATCAATGCCGAAACGAGGAAGAAAATGTCTTCGAAGAAATCCTCGGAAATTCACTCCTTGTACCTTAGTATGTTTTCGTTAAGTATTTTACAACTACCCATTTCAGCAGGCTGCCATTACACATCCCGAAATCAATTTAAACTTCATTATAATATTAATACCCCTGAACTGTAAGACTGTAACTATACTTTGCCTGCACCTAAAGAGAGATAATCCGGAGACACTATATAAATAAGAATGAATTCTGGAAAAAGTGAATGTTTTTTTTTTGTATATAAATTTTATATGAACTCAAGACGATATTGAATTTTTTACAGGCCAACTTAGTCACAAATACATTCGCTGCTATCATAAGTCCAGTCTGTTAGCATCCGGTTAGACTGGAAGCCGACCCGTAGTTGGGATGAGGTTAAGCAAATATTTGATTTTTTTTTTGTGTAATCAAACTCAAACCATTTACAGGCACTTTTGAATTGTCAAAAAGTCGGTCAGCCAGAAAATATGAAGCTAGTTGCCCATTCCAAAGCGTAGGTACCTATGGAGAAGAACGGGCAAGAAACTCCATGGACACTCTTTTAAATTATATTTTTACAAAAAAAAAAAAAAATAAGTAAACTATTATTTTACAGTGCAACAGAAACTTCTCAAGTCTGACAGCCTACATGAAACATCACACAGAGGAACATAAGGATAAGCCTCTTCCGTCCAAAGAAGAGCAGAGACACATCTGTGAGATTTGTGGCGCTTCACTAGCGGTACGTCGAGGTTTATCTAATTGTACTAAAGTAGCGACACGCTCCTTCAGACGGCGACAATGAGGGTTTTCGTGAAAATTTACGACACCAGTTGGCACCACTGTGACAAGAGGTCTTCCAATATAAAATATATGATGACGTTCATCATTCGATTCATTCATTCGTTCATCATTCAGTCATGACTAAAGAAAATATAGGCTCTTTGACAGATGCCTGGACCTGACGTGTCAGTGCTGCCACCTAGCGAACGTCATTTCAGAAAACCCTCATTGCGACATATCAAAACTTAGAGATGTCTGTGCTAAATCTAAGTTACTCCCGAAATCCGAAATCGGGCCAGCGTGCTACATGTAGGTCTAAAACCATCAAAATAATTATATTATAAATCAATCGATTCAGGTGTCCGAAAGTGTATGAATGTATTATACACATAAACCTTCCGGAATAAATACTCTAACTAAATGATGGTGAAAACCACATCAGAATCCATTGTGTTAGAAGTTAGTTTAGAAGATCTAAGCGGTCACACAGACACACGAAACGCGACTTTATTTTATATGATGACTTGACTTTATAATAATGTTTAATAAAAGGTGAAACCTTATGAAGGTTTCACCTTTTATTCAGCAGTCGCTTGGATAAAACGTGGGATGAAGACGGACACAATCTGACCGCGTAGTGTTGGGTGTTCTCTTTTTCAGGTGCTCAGCCAGCTGTCATCATTTCGGCACGACTAGGATATAATTTACGTACAGACGCCAGCACATCAAGTTACTACAATCTGTCAAATTTCTTTAATAGATTTTCAACTTTATCGCCGAAAGCATAAGGTTCAAAGTTGATTGGGAGAATTTGACAGTTTCGGGTAGCTTGATGTGCTGGCGGCTGTAAATCTTTTTTAATTTCACAGGCCAACAGCGTGGCAGCCCATCTCAACACACACACAAGAGAGAAACTATACAATTGTTCTACTTGTCGCATGCAGTTCAATAGTAAAAGCAGTATGACGAGACATCAACTGGTAAAGTTTACTATACTCCATAAGTTTACCCAGTAAAACCAAGTACCCAAATAAAGGTCATCATCTGCCTAGCCTTTTCCCAACTATGTTGGGGTCGGCTTCCAGTCTAACCGGATGCAGCTAAATACCAGTATTTTACATGGAGCGACTGCCTATCTGACCTCCACAGCCCACTTACTGGGTAATACGATACCCCTTGGTAAGACTGGTTGTCAGACTTTCGGGCTTCTGACTACCCGTATCGACTGTCAAAGATCCACGAATGACAGCCAAGACCAACGGCTTAACGTGCTTTCCGAGGAACGGAGGGGTGTCGGTATGTAAAGATGATCACCCATCCACAGACCAACCGCGGCAAGTAGCTTAACCTGATCGATCGACCTGTGCGACTGTTATTATTTAGCCACGGGCCCCTCGGTAGAAAATAAAGGTAAACAAAAAATACCACGTGACTTGATTAACCGACTAAACGTAATATCAGTCTATTCAGTTCTCTTGTATGTCACAGTTGTACTCTTCAATTTAGCAATGTTATAATTTGCTAATAACGTTACTAAATTGAAGAGTACAACTATGACGTAGCATGACAACTGAATATACTGGTATTACGTTTAGTCGGTTAACCATGTCGCGTGGATTTTTCGTTTACCTTTATTTTACTACCTAAACCTATGGATATAGAACATTGCTTTTTATCCTAGGAACCTCGTTGGTTTAATGGTCGCAACCGTCACTGTTGAGCACGAGGTCCTGGGCTCAATTCCCACTTTGGACAGTGTTATTGAGTTTTTCTATCTGGAAATTCTCAGTCTAAGCTCGAAGTCTGAACAGCTGATTTTTTTACCCGAACAAGGCGTGATGTTATGTTAGATACACCAAAACTAAAATCCCTCCTCCTAAAATCTGAATAATTACTGGGCGAAATGTCAAAAACGCTGTATGAAAACATCGTGAGGAGTCCGGCATGTCCTAGAACGAAAAAAATCGAAGACATGTGACATCTACCAACCCGCACTGGGCCCGCGAGGTGGATTACAGCCCACTCCCTCTCACCGAGAGGAAGCTTGTGCCTCAGCAGTGGAAACATATGCTGATTATGTTGTTGTTATGTGGAAGTGTAATAAGTGATAAGGCAATTACGAGGTCGATTATACCTTAAGGGCCGTTCAAGTATTACGTAAGCACTACAGGGGGATTGTCTGAAAGGGTTACCGCTGGCCCGGAACATAAAGGGCTAAGGAAGGAACACGGGTGGGTTTTAGTCAGTAAGAGTCTGACACTCCCTTCCACTTTACCCAGAGCGGGAGGAGTCATTTGATGATGTCCCAACTTGAAAAAAAAAAGCACTACAGAGGGTTGGGAGGGTCTTTGCTTTGCAAATTTTTGATGACATGGGGAATGGGGGGGTCTGGATGGTGATGACGTCAGCAGTATTTATTTTTTACTTTTTCGGATTTTCTACGGTCTATTTTGGTTTGAACACATTTGGCAACCGTACTTCTCTATGCTTGAAAACGAATCGCATTTTCAGGGATTTCCGAAAATAATGGATACGTTTACTCTCTTAGAACCGAGTAAAAGAAATAAAATGCATGTACTAATGTTTACGTAAGAATGGGAGGGTAAGAGCTTTGCTTACTTTTGCTAACGAGGGGGAGGGGGGGGGGGGGTAATAATTGCAAATTTTACGTAATACTTGAACGGCCCCTTATAAAGGTTGTGAATATTTTATATTTCAGACACACACCGGTGAAAAGCCCTATGAATGCTCCATGTGCGAGAAACGGTTCACTCAGAATTGCAGTTTGAAGCTACACTACCGTACCTTTCATCTCAAAGAGCCGTATCCTAAGAGGTAAGACACAAGAACATTGACACTGGCTGTTTCAGTGTGACGTGTGTGTGTGTGTGTGCGTGCGTGCGTGTGTGTGTGCGTGCGCGTGTGTGTGCGTGCGCGTGTGTGTGTGTGTGTGTGTGTGTGTCCTTTCAGTTATTTTATTTCTGATTTTGCGTAACTGTTAAAATCTCAATGATCTTTATTTTCGTTGCAATAAGGTTGCTGCCACTGACAAGTCCGTCAAATAATAGTGATCGTTATCCTTTATTCATCGTAGATCGTAACTGGACGAGAGTAGCCGAGGAGTTTGCAATTACTATGGAACCAAACCTGAAATCGCGAAAAAAGAATCGGCTGTTCCCTAAATTTTGACGAGTTATGCGAACATAAATGTAGGGAACAGCTGATTTTTTTCGCGATTTCATGTTTGATCCCGTTGTAAACGTTGTTCATAATGATAATTGCAATGACCCCTTAGGGTGCGTTTCCACTGAAGCGGAGCTGTGCGGAGACGTACAGGAATCGACCAATCACAATGGTTGAAATCCTCAGCGCGTCACTCGTCTCGTCTATGATTGGACGATTCCTGCACGTCTCCGCTCCGCTCCGCCCAGCTACTCTTCAGTGGAAACGCACCCTTAAGAGGTTATCCATTAATTATGGTTTAACCTGTATATTTAGTAAATACTAGCAACGCCCCGCCGTTTCACCCGCATAAGTGTCGATTCCGTGGGAATATCGGAATAAAAACTATCCTATGTCCTTCCCCGGGAAGTAATCTATATTTCTGCCAAATTTTATCGAAATCCGTTCAGTGGTTTAGGCGTGAGAAGAAAAGATACAACGGTGCTATTCTGTAAAAATATCTCCGTGAAATCTTAGGTGAAGTGAGCGTGGAGCGAGCTGTTAATAGTGTCAATTCCTAGCAAAACCAAACTCACTTCACCTAAGTTTTCACGGTGAGATTTTTACAGAATCGACCGGCAGACAGAGTTACTTTCGAATTTATAATATGTAAATTTATATTTTTATTATTTTGAACAATGATGACATTGTTGTTTGATAATTTTAATGAAAAGTAAATACATAAGTAAAGTATATTTATAATAATAGTATGGACAGCATGAAGGTGTCCTGCCTTACGTCGCAGATTCGCAATCAAGAAAACGTCAAGCTTCAAATTCAAAGCATTTATTTCAATTAAATGCTTAGTAACTAAGCTAAAAGTTTATACCTACTTAGTATTTATACGTAATTTGTACTTACCTATCTAATTAATAATGTACACAAGTAATCTGTGGAAACGTTGACTGTACAGACGCCAGCACATCAAGCTACTACAATCTGTCATATTTCTTTAATAGATTTTCAACTTTATCACTAAAGCATAAGGTTCAAAGTTGGTTGGCGAAAGTTGAGTTTCTGGTAGCTTGATGTGCTGGCGTCTATACATTTACCCATATGTCTTATATATATATTTTTTTTCTTTTTGTAAAACGTATTGTACAATTGTTTGTTTCTCCCAAATAAATAAAAAAATAACAAAATCATTTACCGACACTATTGTATTGTCAAATTGTCGGTAGTTTAGTCAGAAAGTTAAAGCTTACTTCCTTCCCTGAATCCGGGTAAACAGAGTTATGAATCAATTTCTTTTTTACAGAAACAGAAGAAAAAATGCTGGTACCCAGCAGGAAATAGAAGACTATAGAATGAATGATGAGGATTCGTAGGAAAACCAGAAAGATGATAGATGGCGCTAGTTGTTTTAGTTGTATGGAAAACAATAATTAAATGATATTGCCGCCTAAAATGCGATTTGAATTTGACAATATTAAAATTAACTAAATCCTTCTTCATGAATTTCTATTTGCTCCGCTTAAATTTCTTTTTCTCCTAACATACTCCTTCTGAAACAAAGAAGGAAGTCATCAAAATATTGTATACACTGGCTGTAAAAATGACAATAATGAAAATACATCCAACCGTTTAGATGTTGCGAGGGAATAAAACGTCATACAAGTCAGAGAAGTTATTTTTTAAGCAAACTGATTCCAGCTTAAATTGAAAAAAATCACAGAAGTGATTCTTTGACAGTCAATTTAATCAACAATTAATTTCTCGTGAGTGTACGTAAAAGTTAAATTCGAAAAACGCAACCCTTCTTGGCGGCAGTCAAGTAACGAGGCCCATCACCGAGACGAATCAACGTACTTGTACAAACGCTAGCACGTCAAGCTGCTCCAATCTGTCAAATTTCTTTAATCGATTTTCAACTTTATCGCTATAGCAGAAGGTTCAAAGTTGATTGGGAAACTTTGACACGTTCAGGTACCTTGATGTGCTGGCGTCTTTACACCAAAATAATGAGGTAAGACTTTTTGTGATTGACATCTAAAGGTAAAGTTATCGAAGATACCTCATTGCGATGCATCATGGTTCCTTGGTTTACCTCGATGCCTACGTGAAAACAAAATATGTATTTTGTTTACAAGCATCGATGTGATCTGGCTCGTGATTGGTCAAATCGGTTCAAATTGTTCTTCTGGATATCCGTACCCCCCTGAGGGGTCATCGGCTTAGGGCGTCGCTAGAGGAGGGCAGCAAGGGACTGGCTGGGTAGGTTTGTGATTATAGAACGATTTTTTTTTTGTGCTATGTGGGCCCTCTCTTGACCTCGATCACGCCTGATGGAAAGCGATGGATGAGGTCTATGATGGAACGAGCGTGCCCAGAACGCAGGTTCACTCTTGATTTGAAGGCAGCTGGGTTAAATGTGGGAGGGAACACAGATTTAAAGATGCGCGGGCTGGCTCAAGCGAGGGTCGGGGCGGATGAGCGATTTAACTTGTGCGTTTTTATGTAGTTACTTACTCCTTTTTCCGTGAGTCGAATGTTACCAGCGGTTGCCGTAGTCGAGAATTCGCCTTGTGTATGTTGCCTGCACAAAAATACAATGTGTAACTGAATTAATGCACATTATGAAAGTAGTTGGTTCAAAATCGTTTAGTGAATCGATTTCTGTCATCTGTCATAGCAGAAGAATTTGTTTGTTTTAACGCGCTAATCTCTGAAACTACTATACTTTTTAGGGTTCCGCACCCAAACGGTAAAAACGGGACCCTATTACTAAGGCTCCACTGTCCGTCTGTCACCCGGCTGTATCTCATGAACCGTGATAGCTAGACAGTTGAAATTTTCACAAATGATGTATTTCTGTTGCCGCTATAACAGCAAATACTAAAAACAGAATAAAATAAATATTTACGGGGGCTCCCATACAACAAACTGTGGAAGGTTATAGGTTACTTAACATCACGTTAGGAGTTTTTAAAGGTCATTGGAAAAATTACACAATACTGAATGGGATTTTAAAGCCAATGGAAAAAATATACAGTGTAGAGTTTTAGAGGCAACGGAAAAATATAGAGAATATGAGTATTTTAAAGCCAATCGAAAATATATTATACAGGTGAGTATTTTAGGGTTCTTGGTAAAACAGGAGAAGTGTTTTCGTGCCATTGGATAAAATGTACAGGATGGAACCTATGGGGCCGTCCATTAATCACGTGATGTGTTTTTGGCATTTTTTAACCCCCCCCCCTCCCCCTTGGTGATATATGGTGAGGTTTAAGACTTACCCCCCCCCCTCATATCACGTGTATCTTTAGTACCTACAAAGAATCGGACCTTTTTTTTTTAAAGTTTATAAAATACAGGTATAATCATCTAATTTTATTAGAAAGTTTGCAGGATGTTTTTAAAAAAATAAATACACGTGATATATTACTACACCCCCCCTCCCCCCTTGTGATATTTCGTGATTTTTTATGGACCCCTCCCCCCCCTTTCGAGCCTCACGTGATTAATGGACAGCCCCTATAGAAAATAGAAGTAGCCAAATTATACGTACCTGAATGTCATTTAAATATATGAGAAAATGAACATACGATGTGTCAGTCGAGCTTGCAGAACTCATAAGCTAATTATAAGATGCTTGTCTGACTGTAAGACTTCTAAAATAATTAAGATTACTTACTTATCCACTTCATCACCGTCCATCCGTTCTGTCTTCACGTTTACTGAAATTGGGTCATCGTGATCATGCTCCCTGAAAATAAAATAAAAAAATTTGGAAAATCCAAAAGTGCACAACTCTAATAAAAAAAAAACTATTTTATAAAAAAAAAATGATTTTATAAAAAACTATAGATTTAGATATTAGAATAGTTAGTATTTTATTAATTATAATCAAACTACTTTGAATAAAAGAACCATTTTCAATAGGGTTCCTTGTATGAGCGAAAGGAATCTATTAAAAAAAAAATACTCAATAAATTTTTTTTGCAAACTACAATGTTTTCAGGTTTTACACTTAATTAGTGACGGGATTTTTTTTTAGAAATATTTTGATGTATTTTTGGTTTCTACTGCATTCCATAAATTTTTGAAAAGTACAGAATTAAGCTCCATTAAATTATCTAGATATATAATGGTATATAAATTAAGTAGGTTCTGTGTACTAGCAGGATATAACAATAGAAACAGTTGCAGAAAGGAGGCCAAAAAATTCTTCGATCTTAAAGCACTCTAATGCTTCGCATTATGAGTCGTGCATATTTCAATCAATGACAGACAACGCACAGCCTAAACTGTTGCGTCCAGAAACATGAAATTTAGCACAAGGGTTCCCTATGTAACGAAGGTGAGTAATAAGAATTTTTTTTTTCACACCGTTAAATTTAACCACAGCTTTCAGATATACCCTGTATGTATAAGGCCGCCAGTAACAGTCACAATACCCCCGTACTGGTTGATACTGTATTACTGTGAGGTATTATTCCTCATTGCTGTCACTCATAGAGTAACAAACTCAAAGCATTTATTTTAAATAAACCAATTACAGGCACTTTTGAATTGTCAAGGGGTCGGTCATTCAGAAAGATGAAGCTAGTTGCCCATTCCAAAGCGTAGTAGGTACTGTAGAGACTGTTTAGCTCTACCTTTAACTTTACATACAGGCTGGTTATAATTGCCAGTGTGTTCCATTCGAACATTCAAGCAAATGTCAAATATTTTAATTAAGTAGTTTTTGTTTAGGTAGGCAGTGCTAGAAATAACGTGACCATGTAAAGTTGTGAATATATTTAATTCAAGTCGATGCTTCTTTCAATTATATCGTGAAGCTCCCATCTGCACACCCTACAGTACCTATGGAGAAGAACAGACCAGAAACTCCACGGACACTCTTTTAAATCAAAACGAGTTATGACTTACTTGTCGTCCATAATATCGTTGGGTTCTGTCTTCACAGCTGCCGGTCCTACTACAATTTCAGGTTCCTCGCTGAAATTAAAATAAACATTGACTTTATTTCTATAAGTAGGTTTGTACAAAAACTTTTATATATTCGTATACGCGAATGTTTTGTGGAGTATGGGGTTGTATGTGAATTAATTTCGCAATGCGAGGAGCGACCCTCGCATTGCGAAATTAATTCGAAGTAAAACAAATAATAGGTAAAATTAAATTTTTGCTGGTTGATTCTGTAAAAATCTAACTGTGAAAACGTGGGTGAAGTGAGTTTGTTTTAGCTAGGAATTGACACTATTGACAGCTCACTTCACCTAAGTTTTCACGGTGAGATTTTTACAGAATAGCACCGCTTGTGTCCATTTCAGACATGCGTCTCAGCTGAGATCTGCATAGAAATGACAAAAATCGCAAGTAAATTTATTCGCAACGCCTGTTAATTGAAAACACTGAACCGCGGGAATAAAAATCGAGCGGTCAGATTTTGCCATGCGGGCTTAGCCTACAGATTCAACCCAATAATCAACAATATGAAACAATAATCACAATACGAAACTCACTCGTGACAGTCATTTGATTGCTCGTTATCGTCATTATCATCCGAACTATCTGCTTCGCTTGAACTGAAACAAAAATACAATACATAATCGTTTTTCTCTGCCTAAAACACGAAAAATGAATTAATATAAGCAAATATTATTTTCTTGGTCTAAGTGATGATTGAATGATGTCTATATTCTATAACGCAACAAAGATAGGTAACGGGGTAGCGGGGTAGCTTATTGCCTCTTGGCTCGGGGCCTTCTACTATTTTGATTAAGCGAACGAATAATAGTGCTTGATTGCTCATCCTTCCTAACTTTAGCGTCAAACTTTGCTTGCGCGATGCAGGATTCAGTGGCTCCAACACACACGGTGTGTGCACGGGGTGTGGTGACGACAACTTCACACGCCGTTTTACTTATAGGTACCTACGTTGACATAGATGTCGCTACTGTGTGCTGTTCAAAAATACAGTAATGCAGTGTTAAGTCATACCTATTGGTCTGTCTAGGTCTCTTGCGAGCTCTGCATCGTTGCTCAGGCCGTTCTTGTCGATTGTTAGCATTCCGTCCTTCTTTCTCATTCAGTGTCTGAATTTCTGCCGTGTTACGTTTCGGGCAAAACACTGCCATTTCGTTCTCACTTTGGGAGGAGTCTTCCTGCAAAAAAGGAAATTTTCTTATCTTTAGCTATTATGAAACTTTTTTCATAATTTTCTAGACAACTAAAAAATAATTTTAAACACACTTGGGGAGAAAGATATTGCCCTCGAAGCGTAACGTAACATCCCCTATAGAACTGTTTTATAAGTTTTGACGGTTCTACCAGGTATAATTCCCGGGTAAATTCAAATTTGTGTTAAATGCCGAGTATTTACCCAGGTAAATTCCCAGATGATAGGTATTATATTTAGATAAAAACAGTACAAAGCGAAAAATAACTTTAGTTTCGAATGTCGGTGTCAAAAAACGAAAATACAAAACCAAAGATACGGACTGCACGAAGACGCGCACTGCTTGGCTGACTGGGCTGACCCACAACATCCATGATCGCCTTCATGGTCTCCAACTGCTTGCGATTCGTCTCAGCATTCATGCGGTTCGTCTCAGCATTTATGCGGTTCGTCTCAGCATTCATGCGGTTCGTCTCAGCATTCATGAGAGACGCGTCAGCTATTTTATTTACAGCTTCAGCTATCATGAGACAAGCTGTAGCCATTTTCTTCTCAGCCTGTACTTTGTTCCTCTCCAATTCCGTCACCCATTGTTTTAAACCTGTAATAAGAATTATATCTATACTTAAGGGGCTTACATGACCTAAAGCGCGGTCACTGTCGGACTGCATAGAAAAGAAAGAGAAGCCCGATGACACAACGCTGGTAATTTATTGCGAAATCATCATCAGCCTATAATGTTCCCACTGTTGGGACAAAGGCCTCCTCTCAGTGAGAGGGAGTGGGCCGTAATCCACCACGCGGGCCCAGTGCGGGTTGGTAGATGTCACATGTCTTCGAATTTTTGGTTCTAGGACATGCCGGTTTCCTCACGATGTTTTCCTTCACCGTTTTGTGAGCAGTGGTGATGAAATAATTTACACAAAGTAAAGCGCCTGTCTGGGTTCGAACCTACGACCTACAACTCGTAAGTCGCGGCCGTTACCACTTGGCCACCACTGCTCTACGCTCTATTGCGAAATATGAAGCAATTATATTTAATTACAAAAAATCTATTGTTTGGACTAAAAAACTAAAACACTAGTATTTTAGTATGTTGCTTGTAGAATAATCTGACAAAAAAATAATAGAATTATTGTATGTATACTGATATGGTTTTTATTGTAAAAAGAAAGTTTTTCGAGGTATCTTCACGATTTTTTTCTATCGTATCAAATTAGCTGGCTTATGTTTTCAACACACTATCTACCTAGCATATATCCTGAAGACTATCATATATTTTTTTGATTTTGTTTACTGTAGTCGATCTTATACTTTTATTGTTTCGAAAACTTGCATTTTTTGCATTTAGGTCCTGTAAGCCCCTTAATAATAAAACTGAAGAGCTTGTTTGCTTGAACGTGCTAATCTTTGGAACTACCAGTCATATTTAAAAAAAAAGAAAACTTTTTGCCTTTGTTAGCCCAATAGGCGTGACGACAGTATAATCATAAGATTTAACTATTTTAGAGGAAAATACATATTAAGAAGATTAAAAACACTGATTTAGTTTTATTAAAAAATTTGACATTTTGCCGATTTTCACTAAAATAAAATACTGCAATCGGCCATTTCGACTGAAACACCAATAACAGCGCATGACGTCATGACTAAGTAAACTTCATTGTGTTTTGTTGTGACTACTACCGATTAGGTACCTACGCATTTGGATCGATTTTTTATTAGTTTAAGTGTAATTTATCCACTCCACTCGACTCTACAACACGAATCTATAACAATGGAAACAGGTTTAGTAAAATACATGGGTAAGGTCGTCAAAAAATGTAAATAACGCACTGGAAGATATAACACACAATAACACAATAACGCACTGGAATAATGTAAAGGTCAATGTTCACTTGGAAATAGGTCAAGTAAAATCCATTTAAAAATATTATGAATTATTTATTTTCATGGAATTAAAATTCAACCATGCACAGACTACAGTTTGCAGGTTTCGTGTTTGCGAAAATAAACACCAAAATGTTAAAGAATTAAAAACCTTTATCAAAATAATGTGCCAACAACAGAAAAGAGGTAATACCGATAACCGATTAAAGTAGGTACTATTCAAAAAGAAACCATATACTATTCAAAATCAAACCCAAGGATTTTAGTGTTTTCACTTTCATAAGTATATTTTCATGGTTTATGCAAGCGCATGTTTCTCGCCTGTCAACTTTAGGTGGTAAAATATAGAATGGTCTGTATTTTTTAAAAGTCGTCAATTTACCTTTCCCTCTTTCAGACTTATATTTCTTAAATAGATTTTCCAAAGTGTCCAATAAATACCTTCTCTGTCTTTATGTAAAGTTTTATATTCTTTTTTGCCCGCCGTGGCCCGACTTACATCATCCCTTTCGAAAAATTCTTTAAGTTTATTTAGTAGAGCATAATTTTTTTCTTAGTGAAGAAAGTGTGTGTTTTTTCTTAGTGTGTGTGTGTGTGAAAGTGTGTGTGTGTGTGTGTGTGTGTTTAGTGTGTGTGTGTGTGTGTTTAGTGTGCAAGTGTGTATGTAACGTATTTTGCCTTTCAATCCTAAATAAGTGGACATCTTACTCTTCATTTTGTATTTTTCAATGATAGAACCATCTACTACACTCTTAATAACGCGTTTAGAATAATTATTTTGTGTGGTTTCGTAACACTGTTTTAAAGAATCTACTAAAACATTATGTTGCAGAAGTCGTTTTTTAACTTTTTCCTTTTATTCTATGGATATGTTTGGTAAGTTCTGGTTTATGAAACTATCTGCTTTTTTACAAGGAGTCATTTGGTCATTTTCTTGAGAAACTGTAATGTCTGTATGTTGTTACATTATTTTCGTTTTTTAACTGTTCAATATGTTTCAGCAATTCTTGGTTTTTCCGCTGCATTCTGTTGATTTTTTTCCTATATTTTTTCATTTCCTCAGTTATTGATATTACTTTAGCTTTTCGTATTTTCCTTTTTTAATCTGTAATTGACTCTATTAATTCTTTTTTGCGCATTTTTATTTTCATCTTCAATATTATTAGATTTCTTGTTTTTTTCTTTCTTTTTATCCTCTCACCATTTTTTCGCATTTCTTGTTGTTCTTTCTCAGATTGACAATCATTGATCCTTTTTCTATTTCTGTTTGTCCTTTCTGCATTTTTCTTTTTAATCGCTTCATATTTTTCAGGGTTGTCTCGTTTTAAACGTTCTCTATAATGTTTTTGCCTTTCAGCTTGGGTAGGCATCTGTAATAAATATAAATAGAAATAATAAAACACTTAGCTACTCACCTAAATAGACCAAGTATGATTTTTTTTATTTTTTTCTCAGTTAAAGCCAGTATGTTATTTTTGACTAAAAGTTAAAAATAACACAACAGTAGTTAAAAATAAAACACTTCGTCTAAGACATGTATGGCTCAAAATGCTGTAAATGGTGTCAACTATCACTCCCTTAAAGCTTTGCACTCAGCTTCCAAACACCCTGTATAACAGAATAGTACTAGTAACTAGTACGCCACTCTAGTCTAGGCACGTCAGAATAACATTACCCTTTTTAATTTCGCCGGAGTCGGTTAAGTTATGTGTACAGTCTCCTTTAAAAAATTCCAGTGTGTGACATAACAAACACCATAACACACATAACGAACTGGAACAAACACACTCGAAAATTCTAACTTCAACAATGAATACCGCTCACAAATGAAGCGCGATTTCTGATATACTCTGGTCATTGACTATACATTTCGAATTAGGAACCTAGTAAACGATATCTTTGTACTTACCGCGTAGAATTCCCAGATACACTGCCCGAAATAAGCGCAATAAATTATGGAATTTACAATTATTAGCTGTCTCGACCACAAATGAAAAAAATATGTCAAAACTGACATTTGGTAGTTACATAAGGTGTTGCCACATCAAAATTAGCTAAGTAATGTTGCCTTCTGTTGAAAACAACAAATCTACCTCATATCGAATCGGAATAACACACTGGATACATTTTGGAGACACAAATTAGAATTGTTTTTTTTTTCACTAGCATTGTATTATTACAATAATTTATACATTATTACACAGCATCTTTATTGCTTTAAAAGTATACTACAATTTTAAAACCATAATGCTAATTTTTTTTTTATCACGCAATTTTTTCGTCCTGTTGGTTGATAGGAGACAAATGAATTTATCTAAGCAGCTTTATATTGTTGATTCTAAAATATTTTTTATTTTTTAAGTTTAAGCCTCTCGAATATTCTGGTTAGTTCTACATTATTCTAAGCATGATTATCAATATATTATGTATTATAATATAATAATATTAACATACTATTTGTTATTGCATGGAATTCACAATCAAACATGGGCTCACATCAAAACTTATAAAAAGTACAGTTTTTGTGACCTTACCCATAAACATCTGAATTGAGAACCTCCTCTTTTTTTAAATTGGTTAATAAAACAACTTAAAGGAATGCCAATATAAGAATGGGGGCTTTTTTTAATATTCTTCAATGTGCACTCTAAAGCATTTAAATCTTCTCTCCTTTCGTCATCCTCTAGCATCTCGCAACAATCAGATGTAGACTCCATTTGAAGAGATTTTACGGATATTGATGATTCTGCAATTCTGTGTGAGTTATGGAGGGCGTATAAGAAGTATCACTATCTGATTGTTCTATTTGTTTGACTAGGTATTTTACTCAAAAAATTTATACTTGGTCTTGATGGGTTACTATTAACACCTTGTTTGATTTTAAATGGTGATGTAGAGACAGAATGTAGAGACGGCTTCAATGGTGATGTCATTTGATTTATCTAACTGACTTTTGTTTGGTTAGCTTTACCTCTGAATGTTTTACGTATGTGTACTTGAATTGATTTATCCACCATTCTTGGTGTTGATTGGGGAACTTCTTCAACAAACTGCAGAACTGTAAAACAAATGTTATGTTATTGAAGTGCAAAGTTATAATTATGAACACAAATAGGAGATTACTAGGATCTATGTAGTTTTGAGTGTACGAACAATGTATGTAATAATACTGAGAATAAAGTTAACTTTTTCAATGCTATATTCTAATAAATGAGTTCGAAAATATATACCTGAATTACAAGACGCAATTTCTTCAGTACTTGATTGTTCTGTAACTATACTTTTTTCTTTGTATTGCTTTACACTCTCTTCAGGAACCATCATCTTTCGTTTTTTAGGAATATAGGGTCTCTCTGTTGTGTCAGATGTTTCTATATTCCTATCTGATTGGCAATCAAATTTTTTGGGCATACATCCTTGTTTCATACGTACTTGTGATACCGACCCCATGACATGATACTCCATAAAATTTTCCATATCATTTGGCAACTGAAAAAAAGATAAGTAAACAATTAAAATTGATAAAAAGAATGTTATCAAAGACCAAAACAAACTTAACCTCAATAAATTAGTTATTTCATAGCCTTAATATTTCAACTACTTCACGTTAAACGAACATTTTAAGTTTAAAACCTATCAATACATAATAATATACTCACATCAAAATGGTCTTCACAAAAATAAAGTGGCGAATTCGTGACTACGTCGTTCGGGTTTCGCCGTGCGAGCTTTAACCATTGATCTCTTATTATTTTTTTATTTGGGACATATATAAACACCTTATTGGGTGTGGTTATTGAGGTGTTTTTACACTGAGGCACTGCACACCACTTATACACCTTGGAATTCATTTTTATCTCACGAAATAATATGGTTTGTTATTTTCCTCTGCGCGTAGACACATTTGACGTTTACCTAGGCGTGACGTCGGACCCGACGCCATGACACTGCGAGCTGTTTTCTTTATTTTTTTTTAATTTATTCATGACCATGGATACATGTCCTTCAGTCGTAATTATTAAACATACTACTCTTATCTTAAAAGTACATAAAACAATAACAAGTTCATCAAGTGTTTACCGCTCATACGAGCTAAGTACATCTGAGAGGCGAGCTGTTTTCGCGCACTCAGTGTTGCCAACCCGAATTTTAGACAATTAGTAGATTATGTGCCAAATGTTGGTAGAATGTAAAATGCAAAATTGGTAGATCTACCACCTCAATTTAGAAGATTTTCTGTTCTTAAAATGTTTTTTTTTTTTTTGGAAATTATACATATTTTTATTGAAAAATTTTAAATGTTCTGCGCTAGGCTGCCCGTTGTTTGCTATGAATCTTTTAGTACACAACAATCCTTCTAGACTCTAGAGGGATTGTTGCGTACTAAAAGAGCACGGAGACTCTAGAGTCTAGAGTCTCCGTGCAAATTCTATTTCTCTGGAAGGTTTTCATATTATTAATACGTAGTTATTTAGGTTTAACAACAAAACAACACAAAACGGGAGCAAAGATTCACCATTGATTCCGCAACAAACCAACCGGGAATGGGCCACAGAACAGTATAATAATCTCTATGGGCGCGAAATGGCGCGAACGGCGAACTGTTGCTAACTTTTTTTTTTTTTGTAGTTTGTGGCCTGGACTCTATGTATGCTTGACGCATCATCGCATGGCTCACGCAACTCATCGCAACGTTACTCGTCGATATAAAAATAATTCAAAGTGGTGATATGTCAAACTAATAAAAAAAATAGGTAGTTTTTAGGTCTAGGGTGGTAGATAGGTAGACTGAAGTGAAAATTGGTAGATCTACCAAAAAGTTGGTTGATATGACATCACTGCGCGCACTATTGAAAAATATTAGGCCGCATTCCGAACTAGCTATAATCGCACACAGCGCCCTCATCATCTCACATGCGTTCCGATTTAAATATTACGATTATGACAGCTGAGAGCTGTCAACAATTCGGACCGCTCGTGAACGCGCTCACAGTGCTTACAATGCGTGCCACGAAAGAAAAGACTTGACGAGTGTCAGTAGTGGGGAGCTTGCGCAGGTACAGTCATGTACGAAATAGTTATTCATAATTTGTGTGGCTACCTATACAGGGATTTTTCGATGACATTTAGATTAAAATTCTACAGAATAATATTATAATATTCAATGATATTATAAAGAAAGATACGCCATGTTCATACTGAATGGCGTTCAGATATCGTTGCGTTGTTATTATAAGTACTAACTTAAAGGTACGACAGCGATAGATAATACGCAATGTATAAGATAGAAAGAGATAGCTAGTTTGTATGCATAGCATGCTATTTTGTCCCTGTCACGCAGCAGATTGCCATTCTATTCTCTATTTTGTACACCTTCCTTTGCTTCTTTTGACATATTATAGGTGTACACGTCGTAAACCATCTTCCTACTATGCCTTCTTAAGATTTTACCTCGAGGCATAATTAATATTTCACTTGCACTCGTTTAAAACTACACAACTATAAACAAAGTAGAAAATAAATACAGGTTGCACTCGTCTGTACTTGCGGAGTTAAGCGGTACCTGCGCGGGGTGAAGAGAGCGGCAGGCGACTAACGCGCATGCGCGGTGCCGTGTTGTGCCTCCCGCGCTCTTACCGCCGCGCCGCCCCAATGACGCCCGGTCCCTTCCCGCCTCAAACCTCATACCGCTAAAGAGACCTATAAATCGTCTACTGCGCATATCAAACCACGTGGTTTGTCAAGTCTCTTCTTTCGTGGCACGCACTGTACTCAATGTAAAAACGATATTATTACAGTATTTCCTTGTATAAACACCACATTTCTTCTTCTTTGGTTAGGTGGCGACTGTCAGCCAAAAGCACAATTTCGAAAATGCCACGTTAGTTTACTTTAAAGATGATGCAACTCAAAACAAAACACGCACTGACACATCCTCACACACACTCTCATTTTTGACAGCGCTCACGGTGATATTATTCTAAGGCATGGTCGAAGTCTCTTTCTCGCGTCCGGTCCTGGTTCAAGCCATGGTCCGGGACGAGAGGGAGTGGAGGGCAGTCGCCTCCTTCTGCGAAGCAGTCATGCTATCGAAGGATGCGGCGGGACGGCTGAGGGAAAGAGCCTCCCGTACCAGCCGCCGCGGGAGACGCTCCGGGCGTCGGGAGCCGCGCGATGAGTCTCGGCCACCGTAGGTGCGGGCCTGCGGGCGGAGAGTAATGGGTAGCTCACCGTCCGATCAGGACCAGACCCGTGCCGGACGGCACGTACGTGTTCAACGCGCGCCTCAAAAAGATGTTAGCATCAAGTGAAGGGGCCCGTCAGGGCCGAAGCCTGCCGGGTCAGCGGAATTCTCCGAAAAGGTTACCGCTGGCCCGGAACATAAAGGGCTAAGGAAGAAACACGGGTGGGTTTTAGTCAGTAAGAGTCTGACACTCCCTTCCGCTCCACCCAGAGCGTGAGGGGTCATTTTGATGATATCAAATACTCATACAAAAAAAATTGCATGGTTGGCGTTATCGCAAGATGGCGCATGTCATGACGTCATCTATGACGATTCACGGGACATCGTTATCGCGCTCACGCTAATTTGGTACGGTTATAAGTAGGTACGCTTAAATCGAATATTTCCCAACTCGGAACGCAGGGTTAGATGAAGTCGGTTAAAAAATGGCTATAAACTTCGTTGAACTTTAGTTTATTACCGAAATAAAGGTTTTTTCGTAAATAGTAAATGTGTACATAGATTTCAAAATCTTTCGTCATGCCTAAAAGGCCATTGGTTAAATATTTTAGATCACGCTAGCATCCATAGGAAGCCGAGCAAATAGAAATAAAGTCAGAGAAAAAACGCTAAACGAAAATTAGAATAGAAGATATCAATCAATCAATCAATCTTTATTTGTGAACATAGGTACATATAAAAGGTCTTAAATATACATATTATTGTAGTCGAGCTCAATGTTCTACCAATGAAATTGGTGTACAAATATTAAATTTTTGTATTACCTATATCATAAAGAAAATCTAGATTAGACAGTAGTTAAAAAGTAAATGAAGTTAAATAAATGTCAACTAAATGTAGAAATGTCAATTAAATTAAATTTTACATGCATGTCAAAGGAAAATAATATTATAGGAATTGTATCATAATTTGTCATTTAAAAAATCTTCAGTAGAGTAATACGTCTTGTCAATTAGAAATAAAAATAAATTACTTTTAAATTTGTGGACATTTTCTTCACTTCTTATACATTTTGGTAATTTATTATATATCTTTGGAGCCATTACAAAAACACTGTTCCTAAATAGTGCAGTTTTAGACCCAACTGTTTGTAACTGGTCACAACGGCGCTGGCTACTTACTCGAGCAAATTTGTGCAGATTATTTTTGACAAACATGGACGTTTCAAATATGTACAACGATGGCATTGTTAATATTTTAGTATTTTTAAAAAACGGTTTGCAACTGTCAGTTGTCTTTAAGTTGTAGATAGCTCTTATGCATCTTTTTTGGCACTTAAATACTGTATCTCTACCTGTTGCATTTCCCCAAAATATAATTCCATATCTTAATGTTGAGGCCACTAGACCATGATATGCTGTTAATACTGTTGTCCGATCGGCTGTTTTACTTAACATATGCAAGGCATAGGAGTATTGGCTTAGTTTACTGCTGATTTTACACTGATAGTGTCATTATAAACTCTGGGGCAGTAGGTAGAGGTACACTGGATATTTTTTAAGCAGCATGCACATTTTCACAGGGTGTTCTACCCATGAATATCAACAACTTTCACTATGGGACGTACTCTGAAATCACGAAAAAAATCTGCTGTTTCATACAAAAGTTCAATACCTACTCGACCAAAATGTTTTTTTTTTTTTTAAAGGCTAAGTCTGAGACCATGCCGCCTAGTCATCAGTATTTTTCTTGAGTCTAACAAGACATTAGAATATGGGTGTACACATTCTAATGTATTAGGAGTATTTGGCAGCAAATGTATCGAATCAAGTTTCCCGGTAAACTTCGCTGAGGTAGCCAAAACTACAATAAAATTCTCAGCTCCATTTTACCGGGATCGCGTCTGTTTCAATGATTACAGATATTGTCCAGTTGCGCAGACACTTGAGATACATAACTACACCAATTTTACATCACAATATCCACTAGGAATCAATTTGCTAATAATTAAAACAGCCAAATAGACTTCACTCGAAGAAATCCCGCCAAAAACTCCCGACCAAAATGTATGAATAAGCAGATTTTTTTTTTTCGTGGTTTCAGAGTTGAACCCATAGTGAAAGTTGTTCATATTCACGAGTAGAAACATCCTGTGAAAATTTGCGAAATGCATAAAAAATATCCTTTATATTAATTTGTATACCCAGTTTATCTGTTTGTTTGGTTTTTTACGTTGTTAGGTCCCATGTATACAATACTACTTTCACATAGGATTCTTGTCCCATCGTTATGTTAAATAGCCTTTCTCCAAAATTGAGCTACCAAACGCAAAAATATTTTTTCAAAGCCGACTGAGAGTTCCAGAGATTAGCGCTTTTGCGTTAATTTAATTTCTGGTTTTATCGTTCAAAGAAATTCCGACCATAGCACACATCATAGCGCCCTGGCCCACATTGAATATCTATCAAATTGAAACCCTTGGGTAAATAAAATATACTCACTAGTACTGATATTAGAGTTTAGACTGGTTCTATTAAGTCTGGGGCGGCGGCGGCGACTTCTAGCAGGCTGAGGCTGACTCACAGGAGACTCTAATCCTGTAAAATATCATTTCAAAAATAGTAGCTTCGCTTATTCCGTAGTACATTAAATTGATTTATCTCGTAAGGTTTAGCCAGCGTTGGAATGTAAGCTCACAAAAATATGTTTGTTACGACATCATATGTCTTATGTTACAGAAGGCACCCTTATCTAAAACATTTAATAGTAGATTATGCACCGAGGGGCTAAAGTGGTGTCTTATGTCACGGGCGTCATATTGAATCTCGAGCGCAATGAAGGATTCGGGATTTAACTCCCGAGCGCAGCGAGGGAATTAAGAGTTTAACTCACGAGCGAAGCGAGGGAGTTAATGCAAGAATCCTGAATGCAGCGAGGGATTCAAGCTAGCCCAAGGCAAAGACACCTTTAGCCCAGAGGAGGATACTCTACTTTTTACACCTACTGTGAGAAAATAATAGCCATAGTACGAAAAAAAAGTATTTATTAAATAAACAAACAGTAAGAATAACATATTTAGAACTAGTTAGTTACATGCACTTCCATTCCTTTTAAAAAATGGTTCGTAGTTATCTAATTATTCTTACAATATTATGTCTTCGAAAACATGGCAACGATATGAAGAAGCAGTCGTTATGATTTTGTAGGAAATCGAGAATATCATGATCCACGCGTAGTAAGGGTATCGAGAATAGCTTTCCTCTTTCTGGCACCAAAGGGTGTTTGTTAGTACTATACTGCCAATTTAGCTGAGCATGTGAGATTCCAAATTCAAATCACATTATTGACCAGCGGGTCATAATGAAATCCAGTACAACATTATTCACCGGCTGTGCCCCTGGCCACTAATGACTCATAATTTGACATTTTCGAGCAGGTGGTGTGAAAAGTATATTACCACAGAAGAGAAATGGAACAAAAAGTCACTCTATACAGTAAGAGAAAGAAAGGAAAGAAACCCTTGAGAAGATGGTGGTGGTTGAAAAGACAAACACTAGATAGACAAGGAACAGGGAGAATTGGAACGGCACCCTTAGGCTCAGATCACACCGAGATGGCAGCGAAGCAGCGAGCTGTTTCAGTGTCGTATAATTTTAAATTTTATCTTCATTACTATAAAACTTAGTATCGCTTGAGAAACTTGAGTTGTCGGAGTGCTCGCGGTGTCGCGCGCCGTGGGCGGCCGCGCGACCTTTCAAGTTTCTCAAGCGATACTATATGTATTACAGTAATGAAGATAATGTTTAAAATTATATGACACTGAAACAGCTCGCTGCTTCGCTGCCATCTCGGTGTGATTTGAGCCTTACTGCGTAACACACAATTAATCACAATCTGAATCATTTTGAAGTATGTTGCTAATCCATTGCTTCTTATGTTGGAAAAATGTGTCTGTTCAACAACGTATACAGTGTGTTAGGTTAAACGAGGGACGTACTTTAAGAGAGTGTAGTACTCATCATGAAAATGAACAACTTTTACTAAGAGACCAACACTGAAATCGAGAAAATAAAACCAGCCTCTCTATACATTTTCTGTTCGCATAACTGGACAAAATGTAGGGAACAGCTGTTTTTTTTTTTTCATATTTTTGAGTCAGCCCCATATTAAAAGTTGTTCATTTTCATGAGTACTACACTCCCTTAAAATATGTCCCTCGTTTAACCTAACACACTGTATAACGCAATGAATGTTGTTGAATTGTCAAAATGAAACCCAGCTGATAGTGTGTTACGCAATTACCCCGCGGGTTGGGGGAGGCCCCCTCCTATCACTCTGAAAAAAGTTATAAATAAAATAAAAAATAATACCGGTCTGTTGTGGCTCAGGCGCTTGTTGAATTTCAGCTTCTACCGAGTCAGCAACAGACTCAGGAGATTCTAAAGCGTCTGTAAATATACAATTACACAAAAAAAATATAAATCGAATAGTAAGTAAGTAACAGCGAGATAAGAAAAAAAAAACAAAGCAAATATACAATGCGTGCCACGAAAGATGAGACTTGACACACCACGTGGTTTGACTTGCGCAGAACACGATTTTAGGTATCGGTTTAGCGGTATGAGGTCTGAGTGCGGGACGGGACCGGACGTCATAGGAAAAGAGCGGGGGAGGCGGGGTCAAGTCTCATCTTTCTTGGCACGCATTGTACTTAATAGTTATCAAAACACAGATTCAGCTTGTTAATGATAATGATAAATGATAAATGATTTTATTTTGTAAGTAGGTTTGTACAAACACTTTTACACGTCAATAATATTTTTTAAACTAGATGAGGTCGGCGTTTCCTATCTGACTACTCTGAGAAGAAAGGCCGAAACAAACTCAGAGGTCATAGTCTCTTTTAAAGTCCAGACATAATCTTGGTCAGGTTATATGAAGACCATGTAGGTCGATGTCCGAGATGGTCTTTTGAGGAAAGAACCACACAGATTGAGAGGACCTGTCCAGTCAGTGCACGCATTTGTCAGAAATCGTGCAGCTCAACTCAAGACTTAAGGAGCTCAACGATCCGACGAACAATACCAAAGAAAGGACATTTGGGTAGGCCACAAAAATTACTCAAACTGCCAGACCATGGAGAGAATAGTAAAAAATATAAAATGAATAAAATAAATGACCCACATCGTCTTCATATTCACAAAAATGAAAATAATGTAATACTTTACAAAGTAAGCAAATGTCATTGTTTTTAAAAAAAAATATTAATGTCAATGTGTATATTATATAAAAAATAAACAACAAAAGAACAACAAAAACACTCAAAATGCATAAATTGGAAGCAGCTCAATCCCAAGCCTTTTTATCCTCAATATAATCTTTAACAGTATAAAAGGCTTTCTTGCACAACTTACGTTTAATTAATAATTTAAATTTATTAAGGCTAAGATCTTGAACGTGGCTTGGTAGTTTATTATAAAAGCGTATACATTGGCATCTGAACGAGCCACCTATTTTCTTGAGCCTTGTTGCAGGTACAACAAATTTGTGTTTGTGTTTGTCCTCATGTGACAAGTTAAATAAAAAAAAAATGAATTATGTGTCACTAGGAGCGCCCCACGATTTCACCCCTACTTATAAGTCTCGAATAAAGGTAAAAAAGTCCTATGTCCTTGCAGGTCATGGTCCAGCCATGTGCCAAATTTCATGCAAATCCGTTCAGCCGTTTTAGCGTGAAAGTGTAACAAAACAACATACTTATAAAAATAAAACCTTATCTCTTTAATATAATATGTATTAGCAGCGCTCCGCGGTTTCACCCGCATAAGTGTCGATCCCGGGAGTATTTTATTTTTATTTTATTTTACTTTATTGGTACATAAACAGTTACACATTACAATTTTTTGTGTGACAAAATAAATTAAAAACTATGTAAACGTGTAACCCACACCAATGTCCGCGAAATAATAGTAGACACCAGTGTTGCTACACGCCAGATCGAGAAATCTGGATAGAACGGTCGAAAAATCTGTACAAATTCTGTATGAACACAAAACGCTAAAATCTGTATAAAATCTGTAAAACTGTAATAAAATCTGTTCAAGAAAACAATAGTCACAACACAAAATCGACAAGAAAGTCAAGAAATCTTAGCGCAAATACGACTCGTGATGCTCGACTAGAACTAGAAGTTGAAACTCCAACCAAACAAAATATCGTTTCATACTGCTCATTCCGTTCATTCATTTGTCCCTGGCAACATTTATAGCGTACTGAAGGGATTCCCCGAAACTTATGTTTCATTTCAAACGTAGTTTACACAGAACACAGGGAAAAAATGTTGAAGGCAATAAATAAACACTAAATACACTAAAAAAGATACATTTTCAATCATTTCATCATAGATTATGTGAGGAAGCGAAAATGACGAAAATCTGTATAAAAGTTATGCTAAATCTGTAATCTGTATTGGTGATGAAAAATCTGTATAGATACAGATAAATCTGTATATATGGCAACACTGGTAGACACATAGTATAATAGGGTATATCGGAATAAAAACTATTCTATTCTATGCCCGGGATGCAATCTATCTCTCTGCCAAGCTCGAAATCCGTTCAGTGGTTTATGCGTGAAAAGGTAACATACATACAGACAGACAGATAGTGTTACTATCGAATTTACAACATTAGTATGGAATTATGGATAGTATGAATATTAGTATATATTGTGATTTTTGTACCTGATATGACAACTTCTTCTGAAACCTCAATAAAGTTGTCTGGTTGCACTGTAGCTGTAACTTGGACTTCAGGTTGAATATTCTAGAAAACAATGATAAATGATTTTATTTTTGTAAGTAGGTTTGCACAAACACTTTTAAACGTCAATCATATTTTTTAAACTAGATGAGGTCGGCGTTTCCTTTCTGACTACTCTGAGAAGATAGGCCGAAACAAACTCAGAGGTCATAATCTCTTTTAAAGTCCAGACATAATCTTGGTCAGGTTATATGAAGACCATGTAGGTCGATGTCTGAGATGGTCTTTTGAGGAAAGAACCACACAGATTGAGAGGACCTGTCCAGTCAGTGCACGCATTTGTCAGAAATCGTGCAGCTCAACTCAAGACTTAAGGAGCTCAACGATTCGACGAACAATAATAATAATTACAGCATCTTTATCCACACTGGCAGCTTCACCACTCATTTTCCCGCCGACAATGCCATGTCGAGCCCGGAAACGTTGAATCCAACTAGACGAGCAAACAAAATCTTCACCAAAACGTTGAGCAAAATCGTTTGCTTTTTGTTGAAGAATTGGTCCATTTATTGGCACATTATTTGTCCTTTGATATTTAAACCACTTCAACAAAGCTTCCTCAATCTTCGTATGCCGCGTTGTTCTGGCTCGTTTCATTTTCAAAAAATTCTTGTCGTAAAGGATTTGAATTTTCTCCCTTTCTTTCCAAATGGTTGAAATTGTCGAGTGGGATATACCATATTCTTTTGCCAGGTCTTTGTTTGGAATTCCTTTCTCTAGCTTTGAAATAATATACGATTTTTCTGCGATACTGAGTTGTTTTCTTTTTTGCGACATGTTACAATTTTCACAGTTAACTCAACAATAATGTTTACGTGCGTCTTGTGTAAAGATAAGTAACAAACTGACGAAGCGGGCCTTGAGGCTACGGCATGCATGTGCTTTGTTTCTAAGAATTACAAAAGACCCTAAACTCTGTTTACTTTTACGATAATAGCCATTGACTATTATACTGTGCCAGATGTGGATACAGTTACCTATTCAAATTGTTTACAATACAGCTGAGCCGGTCGTTCTATAGATATAATTCTCCGAAAACATTAACCAAATGTGGTCGCTTAATGCGGCATGTCGTAGTAAACAATGTCGTAAAAACTAATGTTTTAGATAGGGCGCGGTCATATAACATTCAGCCAGGACCTTTGGTTTTGGTAAATTTAACCGGTATGTGGTTCTAAACGATGTCGCCATAAACGGTTTTGACTGTATTTTTAAACGACATTAATTATTATTTTCTTCTGTTGTTTTGATAATACGGCGCCATCGATACAAAATTCGAAACGTGCAACCCAGTACGATCTTTTTTCAAGAATGCGTCGTCTGTCCGATTTAGAATCCAATTTTGACGTAGTGTGATCAATCACTAGAGAGAGTGTCATTTTTTTCATTACCTGCAGATGAGGAAAGGTAAGTTCAAATTCATTTAAAAACTATGATATACATAACTTCGTTTTCGGGTGCATTATGTCGGCAACGAAACCCCCTCTACAAGTTAATTAAATAATTAGGTAACAAGTAGGTAGGCATTCTTATAGAACCCTAGTTTTAACGTTTAATGTTTCATTAAGATAGTTTTTAAAAGAATTGTTACCTACAAGATAATTACGAGATCAACTTGAAAATGTGTTTTTTTGTTTGTTGATATATTTTAACGATTTTGGTGTCAAATTGAAGGTCTAGGTCTAAAACCATTTTATCCGTTTGAATCATGTCAATCGGTCCACGCGTTTAGGAGATAATTAAGAATTACTATAAAGAAAATGTAAACAACCAGAATTTTTGATGTTTTTGTTCTACGTACTTTTTAATTACTTAATGCAAAATGTGAAAATATTATTATTTTAAGTTAATAATGAGGAATGTAAAAAAGAGGTAGGTAGGTATCCTAAAGATTAAAGGTTTGTTTTCATTTGTTAATTACAAATGACGGACATTAATATTCGTTGTCTAAATAAGTACCTAATTGATCGTGTAATCATACGCATCAAACATAAGATAGATTTCGTGGTAGATGACGATGAATATTATAGTAGCAAGCAGCGGCAAGCCGACAACCCTAGCGCCATACAGCGACAGAGTTACGCGTTAGAAGAGAGCGGCAACGTTTAGGATTACACAACCCGATATGAAGGGCCCTGCATCCAGGGTGGGCGTGTACCATATTTAGTGCGGCGGTTATTACACTTCTCTGCGAATTGGGCCCTAACTCAGTTTATCACAGTTTATACGCGAATGTCTAGAGTCAGCTCGCATGTCTTTATTCATGTACCTAGTCTTTATGTTCTTTTTGCCATAAATACGGCATGTCTTTGTACATGTCTAATATGCACAATAAAACTTCCTTTTCCTTGTTGCACGCCATGGTAGCTATTAGAAAATTACGCGCCAGGGGACGGAATGAACAGCCGCTTCGCGGTAGTCAGTTACGACACTTACGACCACTCTACGCACTAGTCGCGCGGCAACTAGCGATGGGTCTAAAATTAATAAGCTGCTAAATTAACACTGTTATATTTTTTTAGTGTCAACACCTGTTAAATAAATTTTAAAATAGCTGTTAAATATAGCAGTCACATCTCGCATGTAAACACTATTTTAGCCTATTAACACAGATAACAAATCTCTATTGAAAAGTTTCCAACTTAGCATTTAGCAATTTAGCAACTGCGAACTGTTAATTTTGTGTTCATTGTTAAATCAGACAGATTGCTATTTAGTTGATTTAACAGCATTTAGCAATTTAGCAACTGCGAACTGTTAATTTTGTGTTCATTGTTAAATCAGACAGATTGCTATTTAGTTGATTTAACAGCATTTAGCAATTTCGCAACTGTGAACTGTTTATTTTGTGTTCATTGTTAAGTCAGACAGATTGTTATTTAGTTGATTTAACTAACTGAAGACTGATCTTCGTTACGAAGTATATAATTTACGTTTTTGTTATCTAGGTAGTAGGTAATGATTATGAGTGTTGTGAGTGAAATTTCAATTGTTTGACTGTTTTAAATACGCCAACAGAAAAAGTTGACAGTCCTAAGCCTGTGAAAAGTATGAAGGAAATGAGAATTAATTTAGTTAGCAATCTGTCTGTGATTAAATTAACAGTTGCTAAATTTAACTGCTAGTTTTAACTGTTAATTAGTTTTAGCATTAGCATTTAGCAGTGTTATTATTTTTTAACGTTTAAGCCCATCTCTACTTCTTCATTGATTTTGACATGTAAAATAAACACAACATTCACGAGTTGTAATAAGACTTAATTTTGAACAATAATAAATAAAGTTTTCGCCAAAGTTGCATTCATAATAATTTGTAGCTAATTTTCTATTCCGTGATTACGCCTCTCTAATTTTGCTATATTATGCTAGATGGCGTTACTGAGACAAGGCATCACAGTTTTTCTATGACATTTCTTCGCATAGCCCCTCTATAGTAGGTACCTATATTTAATCTCTTTGAGTTCACCTTTTTAATTCTCCGCGAAGAAGCGCGTTGACGTCTTATTTCTTCACCAGCGTCACTATCAGTACCACTATCCCAATCCGATAATTGAGCCAGAAGTTCCATATCACTGTCACTGTCACTATCACTGGAGAATATTGACAGTGCCATTTTTCAAATAAAATCCGTGAAGTGAATCTGATATCTCAGGAAATTCTAAGATTATGATTTGGATTGTTTACACCGATCAAAACAAACGTCAAATTCAATGGATATGTTATTGACACACTCAATCAAACTGTCATTTTCGAACAGAGGGCAAACCGGCAATCTAATCTGTAGTCTATGATCCGTCCTCTCAAAGATCGATTGGTTGATTGGTTGAAAACACAGAGGACTTTTAGGTACTATACGGGACGTACGGCCGAGTGAAGGAGGCCTGCAGTGCGATTAAGTAACCATCTCACCGTGAAAACTTGTGTGGTGAAGTGAGCGTGGAGTGAGCTGTCAATAGTGACAATTCCTAGCAAAAACAAACTCATATCACCTAAGTTTTCACGGTGAGATTTTTACAGAATCGACCGGCTGCGGTCATGGTAAAAGTGCTAAAATTCGCGGCCAAACCCATTGTATGAGAAAGTAATAAAGGAAATACATAATATGCATTCAAATTTTACTAAATAACTTACAACTACAGGTATTCTGTGCTGACTATCACGGTACATAGCTTGTACCCCGACAATGGCCAAGATTTTCTTGTCGATATCTGATTTATCTTCTAGACCGCCACCAGTGCTTTGAGCATCCATTCTCCATTTGGCTAGTCTGGTCTTGCTTTTGTGTTTTAGGTCAGCCCAGTACTATAAAATTAATAGAATGATATTGTTAATTAATCTATCAAATTAAGTTACAAATACCTAGTTAATAAGATAACTGTTAATAAGTTAATTGTTTAGTTAAGTGTAACTGCCTCATTAGTCAGAGAGGTTGTAAGCGCTACTGCCAAGCATGAGGACTGAAGGTTTAGGGTTACCATCCGTCCGGATTTGTCCGGACTTTGTCCGGACTTTGTCCGGAAGTTGTCCAGATTTTTTGGCTTCTTTAGATGGAATAAGTGTAATAAAACTTATAAGTAAACTTATAATACCAAATAAGTCATTAATATTTATTAACTTTTCATTCATCTAAAAACAAAATATAAGTACTTCTTTATCCATCAACTTAATGAGATCAAACAATAAATCTTGTATTGCAAATTTGTAAACAATCAACTCGTTCAAACATAAAATATTTTCTTCAAAATAAAAATGTTTTTACATAAAATAACGCTTTTCTGGTAGATATAGGTACTTATTAAGTTTTATATTTTTCAGTGCACTTTTTTTTTGTTTTTGATCCCCGCACCACACCACTGTAACTAAGTGGGTAAAGTATGTTTGGATTTTGTGACTAAAATGTCGGACTTTTATTGAAATGCCAGGCTTTTTGTCAGGACTTTTCAAATCTCTAAATGGTAACCGCCGTAACCGGGGATGGTTTCAATACCTGTGTTGGGCAAATTATTATTAGGGTTTATCAATCAGGATTTTTTCAGTAGCAGCCCGGAGTTTGGATTTGTGCTTGGTTGATGGCATAGGCTCGTCCCCTATTACATGTGACCTAAGCATAACTAGTGAAATGTGGGTGTACAGACACCAGAAGCAGAACATCAAGCTACCCGAAACTGTCAAATTTTCCCAGTCAACTTTGAACCTTATACTTTAGCGATAAAGTTGAAAATCTATTACTAAATGAAAGACAGATTGTAGTAGCTTGATGTGCTGGCGTCTGTACTAAGGTACACCTTTGCATAACCCTGTAATCCCCAAAGGGTTTAGCATATTATATTAGTTTTGTTAAGAATCAGTAGTTAAGTACAAAAATAAAACATTCCATTTACCTTTTTCCACCGGTCACCAGTCTTTGATGACCCAGAATCAAAAGAATTGAGTTTCCTGGCAAGATCATTCCACTGTTTCTCTACTTTTTCTTTGGATCTTGGGCCAAGGCCAACACCCCTGGCTAAAGAGGGATGCTCGGCTAGAAAGTTTAAAAGTACGTCTAGTTGGTCGTTGGACACTCTATTAACCATTTTATACTGAAACAGGAATAGATAAGTCAGTTAATTTTAAAGTTTAGGTAAGTACTTACTTTATTACACTTTTGTTTCTCATAATAATTTATAACTTACTTGTTGATAGAACTGATAGAACAGCCGAATGTCGTTAGGAATCCAAGCCACCCACTTAGAGCCGACGCACGCCAGGGCACAGAACACTTTACTCGGTCAGATTTTTTTCTTTTGCTATTTGATTTGATTCATGTGTTGTGTTTGACAGCTGCTGTTGACTTTCATAGCAGTTAGTTCCGAGGATTGCAACTTAATTGTTTTAGCGCTAGTATCGAGCGATAAGTGCATAATAAAATAACTAACTGCGAGCGATTAGCAAACAATTTTTAGTTGTTACGTTTCTAATACGATAAGCGCTTGATCACGCCATGACTGCGCAATAATTGCTGATTGCTATTTCTACGTAACTTCAGTCACTTTCTTAGCGTGTGGAACTTTTAACAAAAAGTAAGGTGAGGACTGAGGGGCGGATAATATTGTGATGATTTGTGTCTATCTCTCCGCTAGGAGTACATGTGTTCAGTGGTCTACCTTTATGGAGTAAGTAACAACGTGACAAAAATAAAAAGTTGTAGTATCAAATCTAAAATAAAACACAAAATCTTTAATATTTCTGCCTACCGCAGAACGCATATTTTAATGACAGATACATGTTTATTGACTATTTGACTTGGCTTTGACAGGTAAACAAATATGGCGGTAGTCGGTGCCTGAAAGGCTTTTGTGTGCGTTTTTTGGATTTTTAAATACTAAAAAGCACAATTTAGCACTAAATAGGCTATAAGTACAATAAATAAAGTATGTCGGACCTAAAAGTTTGTAGAATATGCCTTCGGACGGAAGCAAAAATGTACCATTTCCATTTGTATCAACTCAGGTTTTATTATGAAGAAGTTATGGCTTTACAGGCAAGTTATTTAATGAATTACGTATAAATTTAAAGATATTAGCATATTATTATTGTCTTTATGTATGTGTGATCGCACAGGCGCGGTATAAAATGTTAATAGCGTTCAAAGGTTATTAAAAAATGTAATATTATTTTTGGCTCGGATTATTCGCTTTAATAATATTCGATTACATACTGTGCTAAGTTATGCTTGTCAGTCTGTAAATCCGATACGCAACCACACTGTACCGACCGCAAGAAACAAATCCTTTAGGCTACTAGGGTATGGCTACTTGGCATTGTACATCCATAATTTGCATATTACATATTATAATAAATTTAATAAATATCTATTACTTGGGACCCATAAGTAGTATAGTCCATTTCGTTAATAAACACCTACAAATAATAAAAGTCAAGATGTGTAACTCAAGCTCAAAAATGGTACCCAGCAAACTGTACCGTGGTCGGCATTGCCAAAAACTGTACCGCTGTGGACTTTGCCAAAAACTGTACCGCGTACCGCTGACAGTTCGCCGGTATCGTTGCGTCGATGCGCTCGTATCGCAGGGAATTTACGATTGTCATTATTATTGTATTTTGCATTGTTTACATATGCCATCATGTGCTGATAAGTGGTGTAGAAGCCATATGGATATGAAGAATACGGGAATCACTTTTGAGTAATTAAATATTTTGAAATCTACTTGCGACTCTGGAAAGTGTTATGCAACATGAAAGCTTATTTTACATGTTTTGAAATTTCACTTGAGCTTAAAGGTTTTTGTTTTTAGTTAAAAGGAATAATGATAATAATATGCATTAGTATAATTATAAATTTTAAAGTCACAGATTCCTGAAAAATGAAGTAGGTACAGTAAGCAAACATGTAAACAAGCTTACTTATTTTTCATCCCACCATCCACGCATCTTCTCAATAGACCTTGCTGTGATCATTCACGCTATTATGACTGATTAAATTATTCTTAATTTTAGATGCTTACGATACAATACTACAACACATTTTAATTGGAAAAAACCTCTGAATCTCAAACATTGAAATATAAAAAAGAAGTATATTCAAGAAGGTTTTAGTTAAATTACAACTACCTTAGTCAAATAATATACATAGAGCAAAAATACAATCAATTTTATTATGACTTATTCTTTCACACTTAATGCATAACATCATCCAGTGCAGCAGGCCCGCGAACCGAGAACCAATAATAACCAATCAGGGCGCTTACCGGAGTACAGCGCGTTACGCGAGCGCAGCTGATTGGCTTATTTTCATGTGTGTAAGAACACACATTCGTTCGAATACTCAAGGTAATTTTGTCAACACTCAACAAGGAATATACTACTCTAATGAGACAATGTAGTGAAGTATGGAGCAGAAATTATGGTCGATTTTTTTCACAATTACACTTCCTGACTTTTATTATCCATAGGTATAAACACAACTTAAAAACTAGTGTGAGTACTAACATCTACCAGAAAAACAACACAAACTACTAATTACAATACCACAGTAGCCAGTAAGCATATCCAATGTCCCAGTATGGGGCTGTCTCACCTATCAGCTATAGTTTTCAGGATGCTAAATCAATCACAATCAAACAATTAAAATAATTGTGTTTTTCTTCTGAACAGCTGAATGAACAAGATGGTCTACCTCAGTACTTCTGTTATGAGTGTGCGACAATACTACACAAGTTCCACAGGTTTAAGGAGAAATGTTTCAGTGGGCAGAAGATTCTCAGAGAACTGGCTTGGAGAGGACCTGTAAGTATTAAATCAGCATTATCATTGATGCTGCTAATTCGAAAGTAACTCTGTCTGTCTGTATGTTACCTTTTCACGCCTAAACCACTGAACGGATTTCGATAAAATTTGGCAGAGAGATAGATTGCATCCCGTGGAAGGACATAGGATAGTTTTTATCCCGCTATTCCCACGGAATCGAAACTTACGCGGGTGAAACCGCGGGGCGCTACTAGTATTATAAAGTCTTAAGATAGGATAAAAATATCTCTGGACCTTCTACTGCCCCCTGAAAGTCAAACGCCCACGAGGGGGCGTTATCGCCCGCGTTGATAACCTATCTTGTACAGTCGGTTTCAGAGAAATAGTACCCCTCCAAGACTTAAAGATTATCGCCCGAGCACGCTCGGGCCCGCGTGTCACGTGAGCCTTGAGCAGCTCCCTCCCCCGCGCCCCGCCGCCGCACCCATCTCGTGCACCCACCGATCCGTCTCAAATATTATTTGCAATGTTTTTAATAATTTATATGGTATTTTATCGGCTTCCTTCTGGCCGAACCGTATAGATACCAAGAATAACTTACAAAAAGACGCTGCGTGCGACTAAGATACGAACCCACATCGCGAGATCATCTAGACCGCGCCTTATACCACTAGGCTATTGGCTCAGTTAGCAATCTTAACGAAAATTCGAATAGCATTACTCCTTTTATCGAACAAGGTTATTAACGGTCTAATCTTCTAGATATTAAGGTTTAAATTTCAACTTCCGTCTTATATTTAATACTAGCACCTTACCGACTTGTTTTACAAAATGCAATACGCAACTCCTCTATTAACTAAAACATAAGGTTGAAATTAGCATAGATGTCTTGTTTGGTTGAATAGAATGTGTTGATTCCGATTGTTGCACTACCCTCATTTTACTTCAGAAACTTAACTGCTGTATGAACTGCGAGTTAAGGTTGAATTTAGTATACTATTCTTCGCCTTATTTACTAAACTGTGATTGAGGGTATTTTTACTTTTCAAATGGTTTCATTTTCGTGCCGATTCGCTTGTGTGTATCTGTATCTTCATCGTAATATTATCCAATTTATTAAGTTTTTGACCAGTTGATTCTATTAATCGATGGTATGGTTCGATTAACAACTTTATTAAAGGCTAAAATTGTAGTTCTGTGGGAAAAGGAACAAAACATAAAGAAAATAGCACGAGATATAAGCATAACGGTAAGATTTACGTTATTCTTACACATACCTATTTATTGTTGCAATCATGTTGCATTATTACTTACAAGTTGGATTTTTTTTATGTATTTCTAATATTATTATTTTCATTACAGAAAAAACAATTCGTAGATGGATACAAAGGTATCAAGCGACGGGTGATATGAAATGTGATCACCAAGGCCCTCGCCCGATTGCTTACACTAATGAATCGAAGCGACAACGTAATATGTATTGTGAAAGTTCACTCAGTGGCACCCTTCAAAACTACGCGTTCAAATGCTGACTTCAAGAAGTGTTAGACAGTGACGGCCATCCTATCCGTTATGAATAGGCAACTCAGCAGATTAACTGTGTAACTTATTTGATAAAAATGCATTGGAACATTTATATGAGCAAGTGTCAAGTGTTAATCATTCCCAATATCATTCCATTATCAGTGGGATCATTATCTCGTAGTCAATCAAAAATAAACAACCTTTATTATTATCAATCCAGTTCTTGTTTACAAGTAGTCTTGTAATGTGTTAACGATGCACCATCTGACCTCACATATTTTTCTAATGTTGTGTTAAATAAGGGTTATCAGAAAATGTGATAAAAGAGAAAGATGTATATTGCTATACTGTTATAGTTTAGCATGTTGGTTCTTCCTCTGTAATTCACAGTTTCTAGAAATATCTATAAACGAACCGTTATCTAAACCAAACTAGGATATCTATTTTGTGTTTAGTTAATGTTCTAAGTATAATAACCCCAATTTAACACAGATAGAAATCTGTATATTCAACCAGGAAGTGGATTCCATGAAGTCCTAGAAATGTAATTAAAGAAATAAATGAATATTGTTTATGCAAAATGCTAAGCTTTTATTACAAACCTCCATTTGATTTTTTAATAATAATTAACGAAAAAAACAAAACTAACTACTAAAGAAACTAAAAAATAATAATAAAGGTAAATTAATAAAATAAAAAAAATCTTCTCAACCGCGGACTGAACTCGAGACCGTCGTATTGTTAAGCCGCAGTGTTAACCACTAGACCAACATGCCACTTACGATACATTTCAAAAAACTTAAATAGGTTCGATGTCATTACCAAGGTGTAACGGTTTCTATGAAGCGTGCTGTACCTACATAATAAAGAATAGGTATTCTATTTATCTTCCATCTTTTATCTAGTTCTGTTGTTAAACCCACCAATCTATGCATATTTTTTCTTTATCAATTTCAGATCACCTACGAAACTATATACAAAGTAGATCGCAACAACACAATGCTCATATCCCCATTAACTGTAGTTAGCTTCACGGACCGAATTAAAACGTACATCACGAAAGATAGAATAGAAGCAGACGAAATATTTAGCAATGAAAAGAAAGTAGAAAAGATAGAAAACATTGAATTAGATTACTTTAGCGATACATCTATGACAGGGGATAATGATCCCATGTTAGATTTTGTAAAAGAAAAGATAATTGAAGACTTCGAAGTCACTTTTGAAGAAGAAAAGATAGAAGTTGATAACGATAAAGATATGGAACCGTTCAGTCCTTCAGCGGTTTACGTGGGAGGTGAAAAAGGTATTATGAAGATTGAATGTGAAGAAATAAATGAAAAAAACAATGGTGGTAAGGATTCATGGATTCGAAGTAAGGTTTTAGATAAGGCCCATTGGAAAAGGTTTGCGTTGAGTGAGGAAGAAGCGGTAAAGAATTTCAGGGCGCGAGCTGAGGATAAGAAGTATAAAGATGCTGCTTATAAATGTACAGACTGTTTTAAGGGCTTCTCGAAGAAGGATATGCTGGCTAGACATATACAGTTGAGGCATGTTACGGTAAGAATACAAATTCAATTGTTTCTCATTCTGTGTTTGGCTTCGAAACTTAGAACAAGCATGTTGCATCATTTACATCAGAGAGCCACAATTTATCTCTATCTATCTGAACCTTATTACCTGTCTGTCTGTGACTGACGCCCCGTTGGTCTCGTGGTCGCAAGCGTGACTACTGAGCGTAAGACCCTGGGTTCGACTTCCCGGTCGGGCAGTCTCATTGGGTTTTTCCATTAGGAATTTCTTAATAACAGCCCGGAGATTGGAAGTTGGCGGTGTGATGCCCCCGTGCCTCGGAAAGTACGTTAAGCCGTTGGTCCTGCGCCTGATCACTCCGGTCGTGCCGAATTGCCGTCCCATCGAACTATGAGAGTGAGGGAAGAGGGAGTGCACTTCTGTCTGCACGCACACTTGTGCACTATAATATCTCCTGCGTCAATGGCTAGTCTCCGTTGAGATTGGCCGCCATGACCGAAATACGGCTGGAGGACTATATAATTATGTACAGACGCCAGCACATCAAGCTACTACAATATGTCAAATTTCTTTAATAGATTTTCAACTTTATCGCTATAGCATAAGGTTCAAAGTTGATTGGGAAAATTTGACAGTTTCGGGTAGCTTGATGATTAAAATTTGAATTTTTCGAGAATGCTCTGCTATTAAAAACAGTTAGATTTTTTTACAGGCGTTTTTAGTGAGTGGTATTTCTTTCCTCAGATGCTGGGACCATACGAGTGTCGTTTCTGTCGTATGCGTTATAAACTGAACTGTTACTTACGCAAACATATCAGACAGCATTATTTTAAGTATGAGTGCTTGCGGTGTCATCTTATCTGCCCTTTAGAGTAAGTATTTTCTTTTACGTATTATATTATAGAGGTATGAAAAACGGTGTAAAGCTCACCCATCCTTCATAGAAAAGGGAGGATCCTCCGACCAGACGGGTGCTGTGTCTGGTGGGCAACTGCCCGATGATTCACGTCGGGCCGTTGTATATAATATGCTAGTTGCGCGGTAAACTCTGCTTGCGCGATGCAGGATTTTGCGTGACGTCAGTATGACGCGTAGTTCGCATGTGGCGTTGTAGATACCGCTACAATATTTTAACTAGCTTCTGCATGCGACTTAGTCCGCGTGAAATTTATTGGGCCCCCAAACCCCGTCGCATCGCATCGCCTGCCCGCGCTATTACTTCGTTTTCGCGGTTTATTCTGCCTTTTTTTTCTTTTTTCTCGGTTCTTAAAGGTCCTAGCGTGCTGTTAAATAGTCTTTAGTCTTCTTCAAGAATTGGGCTATTAAATGCACTGGTAGTTCCAAGGATTAGCACTTTCAAATAAACAAATTTTATTATCTCTTGTAAATGCTCATTTTTGTACTCTTCAATTTAGCAACGTTTTAACGAATTATTACGTTGCTAAATCTCTCTTGATCTCTTAAAAGTTTGTTAATGTTTTTTTACCTTCAATAATTCACGCCTTCTCCCCATGAGGATATGCAGAAACTGCAGAACCACTGCTACGATCCGTGTTTTCTATTCTTGACCGAAAAACTAAATTGTTGTAAAGAGTTGATTGTTGTTGTTGTAAAGAGTATTCTATTCTATTCTATTGTTTTCAGAAGTTCAGCTCTACTTCATGATGAGTACCACAGTGGAATCACAAGAAAATGTGCTTATTGTGATGAAGAATTTAGGTGAGAATACATTACAACTATTTATAACGCCTACGTTCACCTTTATAATTATATTTTTGCCTTTTTTTCATAGACTCAAAAACGAAATCATAGACAAAGGGGATCGAAGAGTTTTATATTGCGCCTGACATCGCCATTACGCGCCATTTTGATTTTTTTTCGAAATGGCGGCCACGCATAAAGCCTATGTATGTCGATAACTGACATCAATGAAAACGTAAATATAATAGGACCAAACCCCGTAAAGCGTCACGTCATCACGTGTCCGAGATATTAACGTTTAAAGTTGAATATCTACGACATCCATAATTTTTGGACTTGGTTACATCTTGTTGCATAGATCTTTGATTACATTAAACTTCTAAAGTGATTATTTTAAAATAACAAAATGGCCGACATGCCACGGACCTTTAAAGCCCTTTGAATTGAATTAGACCATTTCGAATTATCCATTAATTAACCGTCTAACAGATAATTGCAAGAAGTGCAATGCGATATAAAGTACCAGGAGCACATATCTCAAAGGAGTTTAACAGTAGACCATATATTGCAGACATTCGTCGACATACTACACTCACTTACGCACACACCGCAGCGAGCACGTGTGTACACTGTGCGGCGCGTCGTTCGTCAGTAAGGCGGGGCTACACCAACACAAGAGGGTCAAACACGTTATTGTTGACATTGTAAGTAAATAGCTTGTTTTGTATAAACTTTCTTCAATTAACGATGAAATTAGTTGAAATTAAAACTAATAGTTTAAGAGCAGCTACGTTAGTTACAATGAGCTACAGAAAACGTAATTATAGATTTGAAAACAAATTGTACGTACAGTCAGCGTGAAAAACGACAGTAATTTTTGAAATGAAAACTAGGCGCGTTGGGCATTTTTTAAGATGGGAAAAACCATTGAGCTCGCGCCACTGTTATCCGACACCTCTGTTTTAAGTTTTGGCCATTATAAAGACATCAACGTGCGGTACATTTTCTTTGGGAAGAATGATCTTCAAACAAATTTATCAAATTACTACGCTTTTTTCAAGTTTTCACTTCTGTCGGCACTCCTGGAGTGCCACTGTTTTTTTTTTAAATGTCAAATGGCTCTTCTTTTGTTCTTGGGTTAAAAAAAAAACTAATAAAATAGTTTCAACAAAATACAAAACAGCCTTACTGTAAACCATAGACATTAAAAATAATTTTTCTGTACCAGGATAGTCCTGACGACGACGACGAAGTGAACACTTACTGTCAGCGATGTGACATCACGTTCGAAACACGAAAAGCTTACGAAGAACATTTGTTTCATTCAGCCCTACATAGTGAAGGAGAGAGGTAAGCTTCTTCTTTCTCTCTCTCTCTCGTCATCATCTGCCTTTTCCTATGTTAGGTCGACTTCCAGTATAATTGGATGCAGCTGAACACCAGTATTTTACATGGAGAGACTACCTATCTGGCGTTCACAACCTAAGTTACTGGGTAACATGATACCCCTTGGTAAGACTAGTGGCTTTCGGGTTTCTACATTCGAAGAAATGTCAACCCTTTTATTTATTTATTCTTTAACTAAAACGGTTTACAACCAATTACAGAAATTAAAGACAGCAAATTATCCCAAGTAGAAGTGTGCCTTAATTCCAGGCCGTTATCAATGTTGCCTGACAATTCCGAAGATCCCACCCCTTTAACACCAGGTCACTTCCTGATAGGTGAACCTCTGATAGCCGTGCCTGAACGCAATTATGAAAATTCTAACATCAGCTACCAGAGACGTTGGCAAGTTACGCAACGTATTTTGCAAGACTTTTGGAGACGATGGTCAAATGAGTACT
Organism: Luperina testacea; assembly: GCA_927399505.1. NCBI lineage: Eukaryota > Metazoa > Arthropoda > Insecta > Lepidoptera > Noctuidae > Luperina > Luperina testacea. The sequence continues at coordinate 2,579,203 of OV656777.1, read as the reverse complement.
TGGTTCATTTGTTACAGCGTTATAAATGGACTAATAATATTCCAGAACCAAGTATTGGAGATAGAATAATTTACCTCCTGCCCGTTGGCTTTTGGGCAAGCTAGTAGATAAGCATCCTGATTTGGATAAGGTTACACGAGTAGTAACCCTCAAGTGTAATGGATCGTCTATTCAACGACCTATATCAAAATTGTGCATTTTGCCTATTGCAAAATAATGTAACTCATATACTAGTATATTATATTCAGTTGGTTGAAAACTAATTTTATGTAAGGTGCAATTTTAGATATTTGTTTTTATAATTCTCGAAGTTAGATCTAATTTTATACAGTCCACAAAGTATTTGTTTAAGTTTTTCTGCGATCTAGGAATGGGGGATTTGCCATAAAATATTATTTTGTTCACGTCATAGTTTGTCATTCAATTGGTCTAGTTTGAGCCCCTGACCTCATGGTCGGCGGTTTCTGTAATCAAGGACATATCATTATGTCCTTGGTGGGCGGTATGTTCACAGTAAAACAAAATATTGCATTAGTTTAGAAATCTTCTACTAGATGGCGTTTTACATTCAACTCCCATTTTTAGATCGCGGTGTTAACGCGGTGGTCTTGGAACATGTAATTTTTCGGTTGTATCTTGATCAAAATATGATTCGCGACTAACAGGTACGTATTTACGGAATTATAATCATTAGAATCATTAATACATCTTTCTAAGTTAGATTTGTTCCTTAGAAATATCTAATGGAAAAGTGCTTATGGAACAAATCTAACTTAAAGAGATTTAATGTTTCTGATGAATATATTATATTGTGTAATCAATCAATCAATCAAAAAAGAAAACTTCTATAGCATCGTTGTGATTTGAAATTTTATGAAACGAAAAAGCGACAGTAAAAAGAGACTTATAAGATTTAACGTGGGAGAAAATGAGATAGGAAGCATTATACAGTGTTTTTGTTTTTTTATTATTAAAAATGACATCACATTTAATCCTATGCTACTAATTTGTGGATGTGGATGTGGATGTGGGTGTGGGTGTGGGAGGGTGGGTGGTTGGATGGATGGATGGATGGATGGATGGATGTTCTTTAGCAATGTTGTGATTTGAAAGTTTATGAAACGAAAAAGCGACAGTAAAAAGAGACATGTAAATTCATAAGATTGAAGGTTCACTTCTACCACGTGTGAATTGCACTCATGCTGTTTTTTTTTTATCTGTGCCAAAGTACCAATCAAACCAATCCAAATACAATCCCAATCTCTTTGATTATACCTACGCAGTGCAGCGAAAAAAAGAACCACGGACTGTCTTCGCCATATTATGATTCATAATGTTATCCTTTTATTATTCTGCCAAACTGGCCTTTTTAGGCCCCTTTTTTTTTTTTCACGTGGAGAAATGCTCATGCATACTACACTACCACGGGGAGATAGTGCAGTTATGTGGGACTCTAACCCACTTAAACTCCACGGTGTCCTCCTCTGCCGCTTACGGCGGGAACACGGGCACGCGTTAGCACTCATCCGTGAACCCGCCGCGGCCGTCCGTTACTGGACCCTCCTCTGGGGAGTACTCCCCATCACCGGCGCACCAGAACACATAGCACGCCGTGACCACCCCAGGGACCAAACCAGCACATGGGCGCCATGAGTAAGACAGAGCGAGAGTGTATGCTAAGTTAGTTTAACGTGCGAAAGTAACAAATATTACATTTTTGTTTCAGTGACTACAAACAGACAGTGAGCAGAAAAGTTTTAGGGAAAAAGCAACAGGCCAAAGTGAGTATAGATAAAATGTAATTTTTTTTAAGTGAAACCTTTTTTAGGCGCTTTGGGAATTTTTTGAGATGGGAAAAACCGACACCGCTTCGGATGTGTTCGGCTGTCCTCGGGATGTACTCGGTTTTAATGTATATATTCGGTTGTACTTCGGTGAATGTGCCCAAGAACTCCACGACCACCGGCCCCCTTCTACCTACGGACATCCAGACGCACTGCAAGTTACCATCCCTGCCTAGTTGATATTCCACCAATTCGCACTAAGCGTTTTCAAATGTCCTATATAATGCGCACAGCAAAAGAGTGGAACTCTCTACCTGCGTTTGTGTTTCCGAGTGCATACAACCCGAATCTCTTCAAAGTAAGAGTGAACAGGCTTCTTCTGGGTAAGCTCACTCCATCGTAGACTTTGTCTCTGTCATCTCTGAGCTAGACTAGAGTCAAGAGTTAACCCATTTCAAACAAAAAATTAAAAAAATATCCGATATGTCAATGAGTGATGGCAAAGTATTCTGTTTGTGTTTTGTTTTCACTTCTGTCGGCACTCTTGGAGTGCCACCGTTTGTTTTTTGTTAGGTTATATTGTGCTCCACTGCTGAGCAAAAGCCTCCCCGTTTTCCTTCCAAACCTCTCTGTCTTGTGCGATCTCTGGCCATGTTTGCCCTGCAAACGTTATCAGGTCGTCAAACCACCTTCGTGCCGCCGCGGGAGACGTTCCGGGCGTCGGGAGCCGCGCAACGACTCCCGGCCACCGTAGGCGCGGGCCTGCGGGCGGAGAGTAATGGGTAACTCACCGTCCGATCAGGACCAGGCCCGTGCCCGACGGCGCGTACGTGTTCCACGCGCGCCTCAAAGAGATGTCAGCATCAAACGAAGGGGCCCACAAGGGCCGAAGCCTGCCGGATCAGCGGGATTGTCCGAAAGGGTTACCGCTGGCCCAGAACATAAAGGGCGAAGGAAGGAACACGGGTGGGTTTTAGTCAGTAAGAGTCTGACACTCCCTTCCGCTCCACCCAGAGCGGGAGGAGTCATTTGATGATTTCCCATCCAGAAAAAAAAAAAAAACACCTTCGTCGTGGTCTACCGCGACGGCGATGTCCTCCGTCAGGCGTCCAGTGAGTGACGACCATTGCCCATCTCTCCGACTGAATGATGAAATCACACTAATATTATAAAGGCGAAAGTTTGTGAGTGTGTTTGTTACTTCTTCACGCACAAAGCGGTTGGACCAATTTTGATACATTTACTTGCCAAATGTAATGCCAATACCAATTGGATTTCTGGTACACAGACAGCTTATAACCAGGATAAACACATAGGATACTTTTAATCCCGTTATTCCTATGGGCTCGAAACTTATGCGGGTGAAACCGCGGGGCGCTGCTTGTTAATTATAAAAACAAATAGATATGTTGTATGTTTAATTTAACATTTCTAGATTACTCAATTTTATTTCAGGTTACAAGGCGTTTAAGAAAACGGTATGTTTTTTTAATTTATTATATTCAATTAAACCCTGTCATTTTTTAAGAATCTTTTGACGTGACAACGTCTAATAAATCGATGAAGCTGGCTGCACTCACGAAAAAACATGACTCATGTAGCGTTACCTCGCGGCCTCGCTCTGTAGCGTGGAGGCGTTCCATGGCGGCTTGAAGTGCAAGTGAATATTAACAAATGCAATGCAACTATTCCATCAGTATTTTCTTATGACGTTGTCACATTCAACTATCGTCAGTAAACCGACTTTACAGACAACCATTTTTTTTATTTGTTCTTTATTTTCAATTCTTAATAATTTATAATCTAAAAGAATGTTTCAATGAAATGATATTTTGTTTTTTATAGCCATGACGAAGATATATTCAAGTTTACAAAAGATAGGAAAGTAAAGACGAAATATAGGAGAGAACATAGGAAACCGACAACGTGCCACCAGGTGAGCATTAAAACGGTTTTAGTAAAAATATATTCAATCGGTTTGTAGCAAAACGCAATGTATAACATTGCGTTTCCGTTTTTTTATTTTTACCAATTATATGGCGATAATATGGCGAAACTTTGTGTGTGTGGGTATTTATATGTTTGTTACTTTTTTACGCCCAAACGACTGGACCAATTTTGATTGAATTTGAAAATGCCAAAAAACATCACGTGATTAATGACGACACGATTGGCGCAGTGGCTGAGCGATCGATTGCGGCGCTGCGTGTCGCGGGTTCGATTCCCGCACGGAACAAATATTTGTATTGCCTACAGGTAGTTGTTCCGGGTCTGGCTGTTTGTGTATATGTGAAATTAAATGTTTGTAAACGCACCCACAATCCAGGAGTAATTCCTAGTGTGGAAAAAATGGACGGCCCCAGATCTCTTTGACGAAAAGCGTGCGTGATGCTATATAATTATGTATGTGTATAAAATTTTCTCATATTAATTTTTCTAGTGCGGTAAACATTTCGACACTCAAGCGGCTTGTTGGAAACATCACTTGTCGGAACACCCGCGCACTTCCTTCTACGCGCCCACTGAGAGATACATCTGTGAGATTTGTGGATCTTCACTAGCGGTGAGTCTAAAATCAATTTAATATACTGGCTGACTTTGAATCTTTCATTTGATTGATTCTTGAACTGTATCGAATTTAAAACCAAGAACCAATCAAGAAGGACCTTCTCATTTTATTTGTTGTAGATCGTTGAATAGTTGGCACCTGGTCTAAACACATTATGCCAAAGATACGCGACCGAAATTCGGCATGATTACGCCTGCAATGCTATTTGAATTACTGACGACACATTATGCCGAAATTACGTCGCGTTATGGCGTACAGCCGAACTTCGGTCGGGCGTAAGTTCAGCGGCAATCGGCGACAACATAATTATTCTGTAGAGCACACATTATACGCGACCAAAGTTCGGTTCGATTGCCGAAGAAGATCCGGGGCTGCGGGAGGCAGGCAAACCGCGCCCCGCGTGTGCGCAACTGATTTTCTGCCGCGTAAGTTCGGCACTTATGGTGTCATTTCAGCCGAATACGTCGGAACGTAAAATCAGCCGCGGAACTTCAGTCGCGTACCTTCGGCATAGTGTGTTTGGACACTTAGGCTGGCCATATACGGACTGCTGAAGCTAGCCGATTATGATTTTGTAAATACATATTTGTTACGGCCGCGAATCATATGTTGATCGACGTACAACTTAATACTGACCAGCAAATTGCAAAAAACGTAAGAAAATTTGAATTTCGCAGGATACCTTAGCACTTCCCCCTTAACGGTCGCGAATCATATTTTAACTGACCAGCAAATTGCAAAAGACTTAAGAAAATTTGAATTTCGCGGGCTTCCCCCTTAATATCAGACCTGCATTTTTCCTCGGTTTATCTTACAAATCTCTCTCCGGTTATTAATTTACTTTGACCTTAGATGATATTTGACCAACCATTTATTCTCTCATTTTAGCCTGGCAGTATCCGGACACACAAGAACATGCACACACGAGAGAAGGTACATACTTGTGACACTTGTGGGAGACAGTTCCATGCTACTGTGGGACTGAAACGACATCTATTGGTAAGTTTGCGTAAACAATATGTTTATATAAGTTATACTCAGTAAATAAATAAATAAATAAGAACTTTTTTAGTAGGTACTCAATCCTTTTCTTTAATATACAGGGTAATTGACTTTTTTTTTTCCACGTGGACAAATGCTCATGCATACTACACTACCACGGGGAGATAGTGCAGTTATGTGGGACTCTAACCCACTAAAACTCCACGGGACACCGTGGAGTTTTGAGAGGAGGACACTTCTCTGCCGCTTACGGCGGGAACACGGGCACGCGTTAGCACTCATCCGTGAACCCGCCGCGGCTGTCCGTTACCGGACCCTCCTCTGGGGAGTACTCCCCATCACCGGCGCACCAGAACACATAGCACGCCGTGACCACCCCAGGGACCAAACCAGCACATGGGCGCCAGACGACCCCGTGTCTGGGCACCCTTGGTCCCCCTATGACGGGTCAGAACATTGGCCCCGCCGCCTGCCAATTTTCGGCTGCAGAGGAGATGCTCCCCTGCAGCCCCACCGCGTCCGCCATCTTACGGTGGCGACCCCGTCAAGGCCGCGGCGCGGTAGGGAGAGCGGCGCACCGTAATACCGGCACTCCTCTCCCGCCGCGGCCTTCAACCCTCAGCCGCGATGCCCCCGATACGACATCGCGGCCCGCCTCAGTTGCAATGTCGCCCAAGCAGCACCGTAAAAGTTGTTCCTAATGATGAGTCCAATCTCCCGTTTCGGTTTGTCGCATGTTTTCAATTTCAACCTGTATAATGTTATGTTGTGTTCTTCCCAGACACACACGGGAGAAAAGCCATACTCTTGTTCGTTATGCGACAAACGGTTTACCCAGAGCAACAGTATGAAGCTACACTACCGTACTTTCCATCTCAAAGAGCCGTATCCTAAGAGGTATGTATATGTATAAGAACTCCAAAGATCATCAGCGCGCAAACGATTATCAGGTCTAAGTAGACGACGTTAGGTTTAAAATGCCACGCTTTTATGCCTACTAATAAAGTCTGTATCTCTTTCACTGCATCAATAATAACATGACAAAGATATTTTAAAACTTTCATTGTAACAAAACCAAGTTTTAACAATAAAGATGTGTTAGTCTAGTTTATTAAAGCTTGTCTGCGTAAAACAAAAATGAAATAATAAAAACAAATTCCGCGAAAGATGGAAGGAGTGGAGGGAGGCCTTTGCCCAGGAGTGGGACAGCACAGGCTAAACAAAAAAAAAAACAAAAAAAAAAATAAACAAATTTATTTCATGCTGACGAAGTTTTTGAATCTCCTACAAAATGAAGGCGAGGGAGTTTGTAACTGAATATGCAATGGGGGTTTTCGTGAAAATTTACGACACCAGTTGGCACCACTTTGACAAGAGGTCTTCCATTTCGACAATGAATATAAAATATATGATGACGTTCATCATTTGATTCATTCATTCGTTCATCATTCAGTCATGACTAAAGAAATATAGCTTTGACAGATGCCTGGACCTGACGTGTCAGTGCTGCCACCTAGCGAACGTCATTTCAGAATACCCTCATTGGGATGCTAATCTATAGTTATGGTTCTCTGTAAATCGCAATAGCAAACCTAGAACTCGGTTTTCGCAGCAGAGAAATGAGACTCACAAAATCAATAATAATTTACCTTCCACACATCTTTTCAGAAACCGAAGAAAAAACAAAGACGAGCCTAAAACAGCTGGCGCCGACGAATCTAATACAGACTCCGATTCGGACAGCAGTTTGCCCGACATCGAGCCAGAGTTGCCCGAAGTCGAAGCGGTCAAACCTGTGCCCGACGTTATGCCCGATAAACCGAGCGATGAAAACATGCATTACTTGACGCTAACGTAGTTTTAAGTTTAGTAGTAGGTGCTAGCATGAATGAAATGGATCTAATCTGCATTCGCGGTTTATTTGCAAAAAATGTGTTGAATGTTGACCTTCTTTGATACAGTCACAGTTTGATTTATGGTTCTGATTCTATTCTGTCTAAGTTGATTTGAATGTTGAATGACTTTTGTATATTCGCCAATGCGTTGCTCATGTATTTTCCTTTTTCTTTTTTCTTATTCCTGTAACTATATTTTACAATATAATATCTCGTGTACGAGTTCAAGTCTTTAATTGTGTGTATCCACGTAATAAACTTTTACTCAAAGGTTAACAGGGTTATGGGCCCAGAGTGCGCAAAGATGTGGAATTTTACTAAGATACAATGAGCGAACAAGACCTGGCAACTATGTCTGCAGGAGGCGGAAGCGTAAGTGGGCTTTGTATTGAGAAACTGAAGGGGCGAGACAATTACCTCCTCTGGAAGTTTAATATGAGAAACCTGCTTATCCATGACGATCTTTGGTGTTCTATCGACGGGTATCCGGAGTGCGATAAGTCTAATCCGGAGCTGAAACGGCGTAAGAATGAAAGGGCGTTGGCTAAGATCTGCCTGTCAGTGGACGCTTCATGCGTGTCCCACGTGATGACTGCGAAGACAAGTAAGGATGCCTGGTTGAACCTGGAGAAGGCGTATGACGATAAGGGCATAGGCAGGAGATTAAAACTGTTGCGGATGCTGTGCTCGGTAAAGTTAGACGACTTTGGTGGTAATATGGACAAATATGTTGGCGAATGTTTGTCGTTGTCGCAACAGTTGGCGGCTGTAAATAAACCGATTGACGATGAGTTCCTGGCGGCGATTATTCTTCAGGGATTACCTCCTAAGTTTGATCCAATGATCATGGCCTTGGAGAGTAGTGCGAGTGACCTAACCAGTGACTTCGTGAAGGCTAAACTGCTACAGAATACGAAGTGGTCTGATAATTGCAAAGGTGGAGATTGCCTGATTGCTGATAAGTCAGAGAAAAGGTCTGGTAAGAGGCGCCAAGAGAAGAAGCCGAGGTGTTGGAACTGCGGGAAGTCTGGTCATGTTAAGAAGGAGTGTACCCAGAAAAGTGTTGCGATGGTCGCGACTCGGTTCTTGGCTGACACGTGGTACGTAGACTCGGGTGCGTCGAGTCACATGACGGGACGGCGAGACTGGATACACGATTTTTCTACAAGGAGTGTAGAGGTGAACGTGGCAAGCGGACAGACTTTGAAATGCGTTGGTATCGGTAATGTGTGTTTGAAACTCAGAGATTATGTTTTGACTCTTAAAGAAGTGATGTACATTCCGGGAATGAGTGTTAATTTACTGTCTGTAAATAGTTTAGCAGTTAAAGGGCTTAGAGTGGAGTTTATTGAGTCTACTTGTAAGATTTTTAGAAATAAATCTTGTATAGCTAATGTTAGGTCTGATGGCGGGGTATACAAACTGCATACTAACGCGGTAGCTTTAAGTAGTGTAAATAAAGAGGTTTCAAAGGAGTCTTGGCACCATAGGTTGGGTCATTTGAGTTATGACAGCTTAAAGTCACTGTCACACGTTATTGATTTTCAGAATGCAGAAATTACAAATAATTGCGATGTTTGTATTCTTGGAAAACAAATAAGATTTCCGTTCAAGAAATCTGGTCGTGACGTAGCGGCTAAGCGGTTAGATCTGGTGCATACAGACTTGTGTTCGATTCCTCTTGCGTCCCACTCAGGTAAGCGGTACATTTTAACTTTTCTGGATGATCACTCGCGGAAAGTATTCTTGTACTTCTTGAAAAATAAGAGCGAAGTAGCTAGCGTCACCATGGACTTTGTTAGGCTCGTGGAAAACCAATGTGAATCCAAGGTAAAGGCAATACGCAGTGATAACGGTACGGAGTACGTAAATAAAGAGCTAAGCTCATTCTTCAGACAGAAGGGTATTGTGCATCAGGTCACTGTTCCGTATTCGCCTCAAATGAATGGTGCGGCAGAGAGGTTGAACAGAACTCTTTTGGAACGGGTACGTTGTATGTTGTATCACGCGGGTTTGGATCACAAGATGTGGGCTGAGGCGGCTAACACTGCCGGGTACCTTATTAATCGGTCTCCGTCTAGTAGATTAGGTGGGAAAACGCCCGAAGAGGTTTGGTCGGGTAATAGGGTAAAGTATGACCACTTACGGATTTTCGGTTGCGAGGCCTTTATACATATCCATGACGTTAAGCGAAATAAGTTGCAACCTAAGAGTAAGAAATATATTTTTGTCGGTTATGAAGACAATGGAAGATCTTACAGGTTGTATGACTCTGAGACACATAATATTAAAAGAAGCCGTGATGTCAAATTTAATGAAAGTGTGTTCCCAGCCAGAAAGCTAGGAACTGGACATGGATCACCCACTATAGAAATATTTCTTTCAGGGGAAGAAGTTGACGATTCCAACAGTGAGTGGAAGTCAAGCGTGCCTGAGAGTGAGGTGGTTGGTGATGCAGCTCGGGAGTTTGTCACTGAAGAGCCGGTAACGAGGAATGTTGAACCGGTTGTGTCTGCGAGCGGTGATGATGGCGGCGACGACACTTTGGTTTTTGAAGATAGCGTTGAGGAGGTGGTAGAACCTCCGGAACCGAGGTACAATCTTAGATCTAGACAACCTAAGGGTTTGTACGCACATGATGAGATCCCAACTGAACCGCGCACTGTTAAGGAAGCTCTAGGCTCAGGGCAGAGCGACTTGTGGCAGCAAGCTATGCAGGTGGAGATTGATTCGTTCAATCAGCATGAGGCTTGGGAGTTGGTGGATCGTCCTATGGGCAAAAACGTGGTTCGGAATAAATGGATCTTCAAAATTAAGTGTGACGCCGAGGGGAAGATAGCCCGATATAAGGCTAGGTTAGTAGCCAAGGGTTTTACCCAAAAGTATGGTGAAGATTATTTTGAGACGTTTTCACCGGTAGTACGGTATAGTTCGTTGCGACTATTGTTGGCGATAGCCGTAGACATGGAACTCGATATAGACCATCTGGACGTACAGACGGCGTTCCTAAATGGTAATTTAGATGAGGAAATTTTTATGTTTCAACCGGAGGGGTTCATTTCACCTGGTGAAGAAAATAAAGTCTACAGATTAAAAAAGGCAGTCTATGGACTGAAACAAGCTTCACGAGCTTGGTATCAGAGGGTGAAGGACGTGCTTCTGCTGACAGGTTTTGTTCAATGCCAACTTGAACAATGTATCTTCTATAAAAGAAATGGTAAGTCGGTTGTTTACATTGCCTTGTACGTCGACGATTTCATTGTGTGTTACAATGATGCACGCATGGCTGAAGAGCTGAAAGAGAGTTTACGTAAACCATTTAAGATTAAGGACTTAGGTGCGGTGCGGCATGTTCTCGGGGTCACATTAGAGCGTGAGAGGACGAACAAAACTCTTAAGCTTTGTCAGGCGAGGTATATTGAGCGCTTGCTCGACAGTTTCGGTATGTCGGAATGCAAACCAGTCCAGACTCCTTTGGACCCAAACATTAAGTTTACTGATACGAGTGTGTTAGGCGAAGGTAATGTTCCGTATAGGGAATTGATAGGTTCCCTTATGTATCTGAGTGTTTTTACACGGCCAGATATTACGTATGCAGTTTCGTACTTAAGCCAGTTTAATACGTGTCATACTATGGAACACTGGAGGGCTGCGAAACGTGTATTGAGGTATCTTAAAGGAACTCAAAACGTTAGTCTTGTGTTTAGAAGGTCGGGTCATGTTAACATTGAGGGGTTTGTAGATGCGGACTGGGGCGGTGACGTACGCGACCGAAAATCATTTTCGGGGTTTGTTTTTTAAGTATGGGGGAAACACCATCTCCTGGGAATGCAGAAAACAAACATGTGTTAGTTTATCAAGTACTGAGGCTGAGTACGTTGCTCTTAGTGAGGCTGCTAAGGAGGCACGTTGTCTTAGGGACTTGGTTACTGAATTGACTGGTAGTTCTGGGTTAATCGTCGGTTTGTTCAATGACAATCAGTCTGCTCAGAAACTTAGTGTCAATCCAGTGTTTCATAGGAGGACTAAGCACATAGATATCAGGTACCACTATGTTAGGGAGGCTGTGAATAATCATGTAATCAAGTTGAATTATTTACCTACTCAGGAAATGGTGGCTGATGTACTAACTAAATCTTTGTGTGCTCCTAAACATAAGTTCTGTGTTATGAACTTGCGCTTAGGTTTTTCTTAAGCCAGTTGAGCCAGTGGTGATGTTTGAGTTCAAACAGTGATTGAGGGGAAGTGTTGAATGTTGACCTTCTTTGATACAGTCACAGTTTGATTTATGGTTCTGATTCTATTCTGTCTAAGTTGATTTGAATGTTGAATGACTTTTGTATATTCGCCAATGCGTTGCTCATGTATTTTCCTTTTTCTTTTTTCTTATTCCTGTAACTATATTTTACAATATAATATCTCGTGTACGAGTTCAAGTCTTTAATTGTGTGTATCCACGTAATAAACTTTTACTCAAAGGTTAACAAAATGTAAACAAATATCGAGTTTATGGTAAAATAACTTTAAATCCTACACAATAAAGTTCAGGCCACTACATGACCTAAAGCGCGGTCACTGTCGGACTGCATAGAAAAGAAAGAGAAGCGCGATGACACAACGCTGGTAATTTGTTGCAAAATATGAAGCAATTATCTATTTACAAAAAAATAGAATGAATTTCACAAAAAAAATATGAATATACATGTGAAAATGCATATTACCCGCTACTTAACTTGAGACCCTCCCGGCTCCTCCCGACCCCCGCGCTGTTACCGCTCTCGCCATCGACGCCTCAGAACCGCACGCATACGTCATCCCAGCTAAGTCTCAAGTTAACTCCTGCGGGTTGTACAAATGTGAGCCAGCCATAGAGCTGCTACAGAGTTGTCGATGGCGGCACTATATAACTATACTTTTTTGGTAATTATATAAGTAGCCATTGTTAGGCGTGTTACACACTTGTGCGGGTGCCAGTTGCAGCAGTGCCATGTTTCAGAACAACAGGGCGGGAAAATACAAAACATATTATATTCGTTTTTGCCGGCCGGCTGGGCCCAATCATGCCAATCCGTACCAAGTGCGTAGCACCCCTTAGGTAATAATAATACCAGTTTGTTATTGTTCTTTCTCTGTATAAGAATATTTTGTTTAGGAACTAGATTTTTTCTAAAATCATGTGGCAAATATTATCGCCCCTTGAATAAGTTTTTTTTTATTACTAGAAATCATTTTGTTTAAACTTATGTGGCATTTTTTTAGTGTCGCCCCTTCAAATATGAGGTTTGATATCATTTATTTATTTTGTAGCGGTCGCCATACGCGAACTACACGTCATATTGACGTCACGTAAAATCCTGCATCTCGCAAGCAAAGTTTACCGCACCTTCATATGTTCAAAAAATGTGTCTGCTTAACAACGTAACTAACGCAATGAATGTTAACTGTCAAAATGAAACCGATAAGTATGTTACGCAATTACTCGGCTTGACATAGGCCTCCTCCAAGCATCGCCACATCGATCTCATCCCAATTAATTTTGTTGTCGGCGCAGGATTTTCTCTTTATCCATACATTTCGATCAGCCGTCTTCTCAGTAGCCATATCATCTTTCACACAATTCCTCCCATCATTAATATTGACTTCTACAATTAATATAATCATGACGAAATCCTTCCTCATTCTTTGGTTACCAAGTGAAAAACACGCTGTGAATGTGTGTGTAGGCGAAGGAGCTCTCGATACCGACCGAGGTAATGGCGACAGGCGAAGTCGGGAGTCTGTGTGTGTTATGTGCTGACGCTACTAGTCTTCACGTACACATTCTCAGCTTGTTTGTACACATCGGTTGCTTACCACAAGTAAAGCGCGTGAGATAAAAATACTGTACAACAAGGCTATTTTGATGCTCAAACAAATAGCGCAATTGTTTTGTGAAATATCACTTGAAAGTATTGAAAAAGCAAGATGGCATCGTTAGTTCCGACTTTGGCCACGGCGCCACAGTAAACTTGCCGGGTACTGTAACCAAGTTCTTGATTTAAATATCCTACCTTACCAGTCAATGCCAGTCTGTATGTAATAATGTGTAAGGCCGCTATCCCACTGGCGTTTTACGAGCGTTGACGTCAACGTCGCGTCTGCGCGGCGTCGACGCTGCGCAGACGCGACGTTGACGTCGCGTCATCGCGTAACAAGCATAAAACGTCCGCTAAACGCGACGTTAACGTCGCGCAGATGATACTATTGCCAACAAACGCGACGTTAACGTTAAGCAGACGCGACGTTGACGTCGCGTTCAGCGGACGTTTTATGCTTGTTACGCGATGACGCGACGTCAACGCTCGTAAAACGCCAGTGGGATAGCGGCCTTATGTAGAAGAATGTCTCGATTATTTTATTGTCATTAATCTATTGATGTGACTATTAAATTGTAAGAATTTACTATTTGTTTTATTTAAAAGCCATCAATTAGTCCGTAGACAAACAACCCAGGGGCAGTGATACAAAGGGGGTTTTAGAAAAGTTTGCGAAAAACTTAAAAGGGGATTCCAAGTTGGCCGTTGCGGCTTCCGGCGCTGCGATGTCGTGCTCTATTGGTAAAACATATGAAATAGATGTTTTTCTACTATTCAAGAGTCCTCAGTAAAAGTCGTTTATCCATTTTACTTCTTAATACAAACTAGCTGCGCCCCGCGGTTTCACCTGCTCAAGTGACAATCCCGTGGGAATATCGGGGAAAGAAACTATCCTGTCCTTACCCGTGACTCAAACTATATACCAATTTCATCTAAATCGGTTTAGCGGTTTAAGCGTTAAGAGGTAACAGACAGACACACTGTCACATTTGTAATATTAGTACAGTATCAAGTATGGATGTGAAAGTAATTTTTAGATTTTCTCACTTTAACGGCTGAATAGATTTCGACGAAATTTGGAACAGGTAGAGTGCATGATCTGGGTTAAGACATAGGATACTTTTATCCTGGTAGTATGTTCTCGTAGGATAAATCCCGTGGGCGAAGCCGCGGACAAAAGCTATAACCTATTACACAAGGAGTACTTTTACAACTACATGATGCTTTTTCTTGATGATGATGTCCTTCAGGTTAATATAGGTTAGCTTTGGAGTCGTGGGTAAGTCCAAAGCCTTCGGCAACTTCCCTAAGATATTTCCAAAAAATAAAACACCGAAACTAAATTTTAAAATTATAATGTACTATCGATAACTTAGATTAGATCACATAACATGTCGAAAACCCGGTTTACGAGTTGAGAATTTAAAGTTGCGAACTTGTAAAACCTAGTTTAGCATTATTAGACGCTTTACTTTACGTTCATTATTGCCATACATTCGACATCTTTCACTTGAATCAAAAGTAAAAAAAAAAATTAAAAATTCATTAGTGAACCGATCCAACGACGTTGGGCGCGATGCGACAGCGTTATGCCCCTCCATGCGACTCTCTCTCCGTCTATTTCTATTATATAAGTATGTGCGCGTGCGAGTATCGCGTAAGTAGCCTCGTTCCTGACGGGGTCCCCCGACCGCACACATAATGCTAAAGTAAGATTTTGACAAGTTCTTAAGTCCAAATTCTCAATTCAGAAGCCGGGTGATAATATATATCAAGGAGTCTACGGGTCAACAAATCCATTTGTTTCTAACTTTTGTCACTATCTTTCCTGGCCTTCTCCTCATGTCGGCGACCCAGCATGTCCCGTTTGGCGCAGCATTTGTCGTTCTGGAAAAGAGAAAGTAAGTTCTTTTCAGTTTCAGACAAATGACTGGTTGAGACAACTGTCCTGGTACTAAGATCTATTAAAATTTACGTTTCCAATTTATGTAATTTCAAGTTAAACAAATATCAATTTTATTTGCAGTGGTAATTAAGTTTATTTCAGAGTGACAAGCATTATTTAAAAAGTTTTAAAAATGTTTCAAGATGTAGCGTTTACGCTAAAGTAATTTTTCCAATAACTCATATTTGTTTACATGCTTGGCAAGTTAATCGCGAACGTAGATTAGGTAAGCTACTACTTATTGAAACATTGAGAATCAATGTAAATTATAGTTCATTCAGAGTTATTGTCCCTTTGACAGCAGCTACCAAATTAACAACCGTATTGTAACGAGAATAAAGATCACAATGATGTTGACAACTTGTCATTGGCAGCAAGTCAACAACAACCTTATTCGGATGAGAATAAAGATCACTATGATTTGGACAGTGATGCAATATCAGAGACAAAATAACTGTGTATTAAAAACAAAAGATGTGCCCTGCGGAAGTCAAATGTGACAACGCGAGGCATAAACAAACCGGAAACGAAACAATAACAGCTGCTCGCGCAACGTCTAAGGTGGTGGAGAGACAGACGACGTTTGCGGCCTCTGTCGCCAACTGCGCGCAAAACTGTGACCAAACGACAAGTCCACGATTATGCGACGAAAACAGAAAAAGTTTCGCTGATGTTGTGCAAGATAGTGTGCCGAAACCACAGTCCAAACCAATTAACGAGGAATGGACCCTGGTTCAGAAAAAGAGGCTTAGAAACCGTTTTATTGGAAATACTGGGAAAGCTATTGTTGATTCTGGCAATAAGTTTAAGGCGGCGAATACTACCGTTCCGATTTATATTTATAATGTGTCCAAGGAGACGTCTGCAAATGACATACAAACTTATTTATTGAAGAAAACTAACTTAGACATAAAATTGGAAAAAATGAACATGAAATTAAATAAGGACTACGATGGATACATAGTTTATGTTCCTAAATATAAACTCGAAGTGTTTCTGAAAGACGACGTTTGGCCCGACGGGATAATATATCGCCGTTTTGTTGAGTTTAGTCGAAACACTGACAAACGTATCTACCGGGAGATGAATGGAGTAATATCGTCAGTAAATGGATAGTACAACCAAACTTGTTACTTTCAACTGCAAAAGTGTCACCAGGTCAGTGGAGTGTGTAAAACGACTGTGTCGTGCGGCAGATATTGTGGCACTACAGGAAACTTGGCTTCTGCCTCACGACATACAGTTCCTGGGTGGCATTGATGACGCATTCTCCTTTACGGGGAAGTCTGCTGTAGATACATCTGCTGGAGTGCTGAGAGGAAGACCATACGGAGGTGTCGCTTTGCTGTGGAGGAAAGCGGTGTTTCCAACGGTGTCTGTGATCGCGTGTACTAGTGTGCGTCTCGCAGCGATAAAGTTAGTGCTTCACGACCGGTCGATGCTAGTGATATCAGTGTACATGCCTACCGATACGATCGAAAACTTAACCGAGTTTACAGAGTGCCTCAGTGAGTTAAACGCGATCATTGAAAATAATGATGTGGAATCGGTATTCATTCTCGGGGACTTCAACGCGCACCCAGGTGAGCTGTTTTCTAATGAGTTGTTTACTTTCTGTACGGAACAATCGTGGTCGTGTCTAGACATTGAGCGGCTGCCTCGCGATACCTATACATTTGTGAGTGAGGCACACGGGTGCCGGCGATGGCTCGATCACTGCGTCGTGACAAGTGCGGCGCGGCGCACGGTTGTGGACATGTGCGTACTGTACGATACATATTGGTCTGATCACTATCCGTTATTGATTGAATGTAATATGAATATTATTTTACCAAAAGCTACAACCAATGCTAACCCTGTTAGCGATGTTAAATGGGATTTGTATTGATTTTATTTAAATTTTATGTGATTTTATTTTATACGTGTAGGTACTAATAATGGGTGTTATTTACCTGAAATAAATATTATTATTATTATTTATTTCAATTAAACCTTTTACAGGCACTTTTGAATTGTCAAAATTAAATAGTTTGTCAGTTAGTCGGAAAGTTGAAGCTAGTTGCCCATTCCAAAACGTAGATCTCTTGAAGAAGAACGGGCAAGAAACGCCTCTGTGGGGGGGTACTTCGTGCGAATTAAAAAACACGAAAATTACCGAAGCGCACATCTTCTCTGGTTTACCTGTACGATATTAGTCTAACGCCAGAATCGCGTTAAATTTCTGAGTAACAGTCCAGAGTTTGGCAGTTCGTAATGCGATACCCCCCCGTGCCTCGGAAAGTACGTTAAGCCTGGTTGGTCCTACGCCTGATCCCTCTCCGGTCGTGTCGGGTTGCCGTCCCATCGGACTATAAAGAGTGAGGGCGAAGGAAAGAACACGGGTGGGTTTTAGTCAGTAAGAGTCTGACACTCCCTTCCGCTCCACCCAGAGCGGGAGGGGTCATTTGAGGATTTCCCATCCTGAAAAAAAAAGAGGGTGCACCTGTGTCTACGCTGACACTTGTGCACGATAATATCTCCCGCGCCGAGGGTTAGTCTCCGTTGAGATTGATCACTTTGGAAGAAATACAGTCTGGAGGCTGGAGGACTAAAATAATTGAACGCATAATAGGTATAAACTACTCGGAAACTTACTATACTCAGCTACTCACAGAATCATGGTCACTGGAGTCGTCGGTATCGGAAGTTGAGTCGGTGTCGTAGTGGCCGAGCCCCGGGAGTACGCCGACGCAGCGTAGCACGCAGTCCTCGGCAGATGCGGTGTTACCGTTCTGAGCGATGCTGGAAAGATAACATATTTTTAGTTAAGTACGTACGCATCATCAGCGCTTCCCCCTTAATGTATGACATTACGTAGTCAACATTCGTGAAGGTTGACTGAGAAATGAGAAAAGAAACCATCATCAACCTCTGCAGTACTTACTTGTTAGGGCTGCTAGGTACAAGTCCGTTAGTCTTCGGCGGCGGGGAGCCCTTTTCCGGCTTATCACCTTCCATCTCACTAGCCTTGCGTTTCCTTACAACCACCTACAGATAATAAAAACCATATTAATACACTATTAACTATGCACACACTAAAACTATAAGAATACCAACGCTGCAGTGTTTATTTTGTAAATATTGTGGCATTATGCTGAGACGGCCTTGCACGGGTCTTTTTCTCGATTATTTTGTTAGTTTTTAATGTTCTATTTTTTTAAAATGTTCTACACTGAAAAATGGAATTTCCTGTGTCCCAGCAGTGGAAATAGTGACGTATTTTAAGATTTGGGGCCCCGGACCAAAAAGTTGGACTGTCCCGTTATTAACAAAAAGATAGAGGAAAATTTTTCGTAACCGAAGGAGTGGAAGTCATTTAACGATGATTTTACAAAAAGTACCAATAATAATTTGCGAGAACGAGCTAAGCGAGCTAGAATTATAACACCTCGGATAGAATAAAATAACTTTGCCGACTTTTGCATAAAAGCTTGAGAATCTAGGATGTAAGACCGATCAAAAGCGAGCTCAAAAAATTTTGCACTCCAGGTAGGACACAGAATTTCTTTTTACTATTCATACAGATGATATTGAAGTTACTTTGTCGACTTATGCATAGAAGCTTCAGGAAAATGAATGCTCGGAAGTCTATAAATAAAAAACGAATCCACCTTACCATTGATAGCATTTTTTATTGCCAAACTGGGCATTAAATAGATTCGTATTCGTAATTTTACCTGTGATAGCTACTTCATGGCAAGGTCTACTATGCAAAGTTATGAGGGATTTGGTTTATTACTGTATAAAAATACAAGTCTTAATTTTAACCAATAAATTATAATCGGCCATTGAAGATATATAAAATTCAAAGTCCTGACTGACTGATATATCAACGCACAGCCTAAACCGCTGGTCCTAGAGACATGAAATTTGGAGGGTGTGTTCTTTGTGAAGAGTGGGTATCCATTAAGAAAGGGTTTTTTGAAATCCCACCTCTAAGAGGGTAAATGGGGGAGGGTGATATTTCACGCGGACGAAGTCGCGGGCAGAAGCTAGTTGGCCATAAGAAACTAGATTTTTAATTAAAAAAAAATTACGCCATTGCCCGCGCTCTTGGCGTAAGGGTAAATACGCCACTTAGTGGAAACATTCTTGGGTAATTATGCGTATTGAAAGTATGGTGTCTCACCCCCTGTAGTTTATTCTTCTGCGTCTGTGCTTGCGACGTGGTCTGTGTCTGCCGCGCCGGCGCTAGCTGGGCTCGCAGACGGGTCAGCTCCTCACTTTCAGCTAGGCTGGAGACCCGCTCCCTAGAAACAGGCAGGTATTGTCTTGTTAGAACCTTCATGGTAGACCATACTTTGGTCAGGAAGTTGAAACCCTGCGTTTACATTCATATACAAGTTGTGAGCAGTGATGACCCAGTCGTAACGGCCGCGACTTAAGAGTTGTAGGTCGTAGGTTCGAACCCAGAAAGGCGCTTTATTTTTAACCCCCGACAAAAACAGAGGGGTGTTATTTGTCGTGTGTAACTGTGTGTGTCTGTGCCATCGTAGCTCCCAAACGGCTGAACCGATTTTGATTTTTGTTTGATATGTGACTTGTGTATACATTATAAATTAAATCATAACCACTGCTCTCAAAACGGTGAAGACAAACATCGTGAGGAAACCGGCATGTCGTAGAATCAACAACATTTGATATCTGCCAACCCGCACTGGACCCGCGTGGTGGATTACGGCCTATTCCCTCTCACAGAGAGGACCCCTGTGTCCCAGCAGTGGGAACTATAGAATAGAATACTCTTTATTATGTACAGACGCCAGCACATCAACCTACTACAATCTGTCAAATTTCTTTAACATATTTTCAACTTTATCGCCAAACCATAAGGTTCAAAGTTGATTGAAAAAGTTTGACAATTTCGGGTCGCTTGATGTGCTGGCGTCTGTACACCATATAAATTACAGACACTGTACAAAGGGTGACACAATGGGCGGTGGCAATGGGTGGTGGGGATTAGAGGCTAATTATGACATTGCTTCAGAAGTGTTAGCTATTTGTTCGCCTTTTTGTATTTTTTTTTATTTTTTTTCGTAGAGCGTTATCTCTGTCGCACGAAATACAAACAGTCGGGTATCTATTAGGAGCTGTTAAAACAATTATGATTTGCTTCTTTTGATAATTATTTTTATTCTTTGTATAAAATGGTTTTGTGTAAAAAGGTCGATGTGCAATATTTATCGCCGGGTACTGTAGTTACCTAGTTATACACCAGCAGGAACAAGGGTGTATTAGTACATTTTGCTCTTTTTTTACAGAAAATTTAGAGGACTAGATGTAAATGTTACCTGAACTCTCTCATCTCCCTCTGCTCCTCAATAGAGATCTGCTGGGCCGCATTCGCCTTCGAGCGTTCCACCAG
This sequence comes from Luperina testacea, assembly GCA_927399505.1. Lineage (NCBI taxonomy): Eukaryota > Metazoa > Arthropoda > Insecta > Lepidoptera > Noctuidae > Luperina > Luperina testacea. The sequence continues at coordinate 2,558,749 of OV656777.1, read as the reverse complement.
ATCCAAGAAGCCGACCTCATCGTCGTCCAGACCGCGGATCATGTTTTCTAAAGGACAGAGGTGGGGCTATTTGTTAGAAAGAGACAATACTATTATGAGTTGTGTGAGAATGAATGGGCCTGTCAATGAGCTTAAATTCGTAACAATAACTGAGGTTACAATATGACAATACATACATACAACCCCGAATCCATCTGTCAGGAAAGGTAAGTAAGAGAATATTCAAAAATATATAAGTAATGTTTACAAACATACATATTTCAGAACTAATTTTTGAATGCTAAATAACAACTGAAAAAGCTCTAGAAAGAGATGGGGAGATGACCTGATTTGAGGAGGCGTGGGAAAGAGTTCATGAAAGGATTTGGGGGAAACCTTGGCTCGGCAATGGGAAAGTATCATCATCTTCTCCCAACTAAGTTGGGGTCGGCTTCCAGTCTGGTTAGACTGAAAGACGACCCCAACATAGTACCAATAAACTAAACTACAGCCATGACATAAGATTATTAGCCTTCAGAAATACTTACTGAGCTTATGAGCCTCTTCATATTCGGCCTCCTTCTGGATCCTCTGCTCCTCCAGGCGCTGGTACAGCGGCCGCGTGTCGTACGGCTCCTCTGGCGCCTCTGAAATTGAAAGATATGGTAAGTAAATATGAAGTGGCACTAAGAGTATTGGAAGATCGGGTAGCAAAATTATTTACTGTCATGAAGTATGGTTAAAATACTAGACTGGTGCTGCCCCATAAACAGTGGGTCACGTAATATTGTCTCCAACGTAGGGCACGTTGTCTGCAAGTTACAGGAGTTGATGGATGCTATAGGTGTTAAGCAAGTAGCCGTATTTTGAGCCGACTATAAATAGGATTATTGAAAAAACACCAACAACCTCTTAAGAGGTCATTGTGTAACTCATCATTATGAACAACTTTCACTATAGGACCAAAACTGAAATCGCGAAAAAAAAATCAGCTGTTCCCTACATTTTGACTAGTTATACGAACATAAATGTCAGGCGTGGTTCCATAGTAAAAATAGTTGTTCATAATGATGAGTACAATGACCTCTTACGAGGTTGTGGGTGTTTTTCAATAACCCTGTATAGATCACCATCAACACACAAGAAGAATAATACTAGACTTTTATCAGGTTTATAGAATCAACACCAATTCAACTTGGTGAAGTAAGAGCTTTATACCATGCCCCATACAGTAGAATTTTCATAAAACAAGGACACTCAAGGATGCTTTGCAATTGTTTAGGCTTGAATGGGCCTGCTTTTGATTTCAATCTCACCACATGAACTTATAGGTGTTGTTATAATAATGAATTAATAAATTAATTATTATAATTAATAAATTAATCATTATAATTAATAAATTAATCATTATAATTAATAAATTAATTATTATAACAACACCAATGAATTAGTATATTTTGATTATATTATGTCCATGGGACGGTTTGTGGTATGTCTGCTATCACATCCTAGTTATTAAATGTAAGTTGAACACAATAGAAATTCCATGGGAAGTTATTAAACAAAACCAAATGAGTGTCCTCACATGTAAATATGAACTACTCATGATCAGTGGTGGCTCAGTGGAAACAGCTTTGACTTATTAAGTTGTAGGTAGATGGTTCAAATCCAGGCTCATATAGCAGTCTGAAGTGGCAGCCATGTTTGTCCAAGGACTGATGGCCAGTGGAGCAAACGTGTTCTGGAGTGGAGATCTCATATTGGCAAGCATAGTGTAGGATACCCCCCCAGCTAGATGGATCAACAACCTTAAAAAGGTGGCTGGTTGCGGAAGACGGAGGACATGGTGTTGTGGCAAAGCCTGGGTGAAGCCTATGTTCAGCAGTGGACTGCTCTAGGCTGAATTGATATTGATTGACAGGTTCATATTAATGTATAATTGTAATTTGTAAAATTGAAGAATAGATAAGAATGTAGATGGAAAAATTTGTGAGAAAATGGTCCAGTTTTGAGTATTTTCGCCAGTCAAGCCATAAACTGAGTACAAATCACTCTAGGCTGCTAATGAGAAATTCCTGGAAAAAACCATTGTTATCACATTCTCAAACTAGAGGATCCAACCAATTTTTTGCAATCACTAGACCAAGCAGGCAACAAATTATATCTATGGATGGTAATAATATTATTATGTCTGATACAGTGACTACTGGTATGCTATTTCAATGTTATAGCTTTAATACACATTCCACACCTAAATTAACATTTTATTTACCGCTTCAATATTCGTCCATATGCCCTGAAGTTAAAAGTCATGCACATCGAAGGTACCGAACCATGATACTACGAATTGACACTTATTATTTTATGTATAAAACTGTAAAAATCTGTATGCGAACAAAAATAATTGCCGTTTGATGCGATTTCGTAATCCAAACTGTAGTCTTATCTCGTGGCCTTTAATTAAAACTATAAATGTACGGGAAAAGATATCGTTTGATAGCAAAATAATACGTTTTATTTGCCAACCATAGTGATGTACGAGTGATCATAACAAATTCGGATTCGTACCTTCAGGCTGATCTTCAGTGCGTACTTTATCCCATTCCTCCTGCCGTCGTCGTCTTGCTTCCAATACTTCAGACTCCGATATGAATCCGGAACTCATTTTCGTTTAAAACAATATTTTTCTATTGACGAAAAACACTGGACTTTCTCACCTGTTTAGTAACCTAACTTTTTTAATAGGGAATTTGATGGGTCGCTTGAAGGCAAAAGTAATTCAAACGTTATTCCAGACTTGGCATAGAAAACATTTATATTACAAAAAATTTAAAAGGTAATAAATTACTTCGCAGATTAGATGAATGGGCCTTATTATCCTGTATATATCTATGAAAATAAATAAATAGTAAACATCACACACAACAAAATACATTCAAATCAAAATCCTACGACGGAATATATGTGGAATCTCTTGAAATGGAACGCAACAGTTTTGACAGTAGATAGAGGTGTATTTATGAGGTTTGATTTGAGATTTAAAAAGATCTTGAAAAATGGGACTCGAAAACATTTACTAAAAAGAAAAACAATTTGAATTATAAAATTTATTTTTAATATGTTTTCATGAGAGCTATTTGTTTGATCATGATGTTATTTTTACGATAAATAACTTGTTTATAAGCTTATAACTATTCATTTGGCTCAGGCTTCATAAACAAACACTGAATAAAATTTGGAAACGTCAGAATTTGAGATTTCAGCCAAGCGAGCCGGTTAGTTTTCGCATAAAATTATAATTTCAAATGAACTTTCTTCACAACTACAAGCTGAAATAGAAAGATAAAATATCGTTACAACATGTCTGAAGTAGAAAATAATGAAGTAGCGGTGGTAAATGAGCAGAAAGACTATGTCGAAGATGGGAAAAATAAGTTGGTTGTAAAGTGCAAATTTTGCGGTTCAAAGATATTAGAAAAGAAATCAGCGAAGTATATCACATTAGAGGTAATATTTCTAAGTCTCTACTTTCATTTTGGCGCTTTGTTTTACATCCGTAACTACGTACTCAGCCTTGCAATTTCTTATTCCATCTCATTGCTTGTTTGAAGGTATTTATACTGTAATATGCTTTTAAAATACCTCCAAATCGAAGTATTTTCGTTAAATATCCCATAATAACTTCTCCAAGTATTTTAAGGGTCCAATAAGATCACCTGTACGGCTGTACCTTCTAATCAACTAGGTGTTGATACTATAACCTCAATTTATTTAATTACAGAAAGATTTACCGCTAATGCAGCAAGACAACAACAGAAAAGAAGGGGAAATCCAGAATGAACCCGTTCAAGAATTTTACCATGTAGAAAACATGTACACATTTGAAAACATCGGATTCACTCACACAGTAGCAAATTGCAAATACTTAAGTTGTGCGGACTGTGATGCTGGTCCCGTTGGATTCTATGATATGGACACTAAACATAGTTACGTTGCTATATCCAGGATTGAACATGCTTGAATTATATGCAAAAGATTTTTCCGCTTGCCTGGCAAAGGCATTCTAAAAGTAACAGTCACCAATACATGACAAGGAGCATTGCGCTGAACACACCAGTCATGACGTTTTTTTTTTTTAAATGACTGAAAGACAAAAAATGTTTTGGGCACAATTTGGCTTGTCCTATATTTGTGGCTGCACTTAAACGGCCTTATTACTAAACAAGATTTATGTTTACACTCAGGTTTAAACGATTGAGCCATTTTTTATTTGGAACTTTATTTCAACAAAGCTAAAGTTAGAATTATAAAAAAATATTGTTAAAACTGACTGTCAGTTTTGTATTAAGAACATGGAACAAAGCTCAAAATACAATAACAGGTTTGATGGTTCAATCTGGGACTTGAGTTAGAACTTGTTTTGTAATACGGCCGAGAAAGTTTAATCTCAGCCAATATTGATATATTTTATATTATTTGGAACAATAAGAAATGTCTTTGCCAAACAACAATAAAAAATATTTATAAGTACACTTTACCAATATTATACCATTTATGCTTCAATAGTGAATACAGATTCCAAATATTAAGTATCTGAAATAGTTTAAAATATTCTGCAGTGTTCTTATAAAAACATAGTCCTCTTCTGTACCATATTCTCAATGTGAAAGTTTAGAAAATTCAATAATTTTATTATAGAAAAAATAGTAAGTGTATGAAAATGTTGTTTCAATAAGAAATGAATTTAGAAAAAAAATATTGGTCATGTTAATAGTAATAATTATGAAATAAAAATTGTGATCAGGTTTTCACTTTAGCATAGTTATTCACAACCATTCCATACACTTCTGTACCATAATCGAACATCAATCAGTTTTATTGTTAGAATCCTCTAAGCACTGGTGACAAGTCCAAAATCTAAAATATAAGGAAAATCAGTTTATTGAAATGTGTAATTTTCCTGGGGGCAAGGAAAATCAGTTCAGAGGGGTCCGTGGCTAAATAATAACAGCTGCACAGGTTGATCGATCAGGTTAAGCTACGCTTACCGCGGTTGGTCTGTGGATGGGTGACCATTTTTACATACAGAGACCCCTCCTTGCCTCGGAAAGCACGTTAAGCTGTTGGTCCCGGCTGTCATTCGTGGATCTTTGACAGTTGTTACGGGTAGTCAGAAGCCCGAAAGTCTGACTACCAGTCTTACCAAGGGGTATCATAATCTGTGTTGTGGAGGTCAGATAGGCAGTCGCTCCATGTAAAATACTACATGGTATTCAGCTGCATCCAGTTAGACTGGAAGCCGACCCCAACATAGTTGGGAAAAGGTAAGGATGAGAAGGAAGATCCGTTTATTGAGATGTGTCATTTTCTATATGATAGCTTGATGTATGGTTGTGAATAGCTATGCTGATCTGTTCAATATAAAGGATTTCCTGTAGATAAAAAAATGCTGTGTTCCAAAAATTATTATAATTATGAATTTGCTCATTACAAAAACCATTCCTTTTCTTTTTTATGAAATAAATTATGTAAAGCATTTAATATTGTTTGTATTAAAATGTTAGGAAATAATAATGTGAGCTTATAAAATATGAAATGCGTTAAGTAAAATTTATTATTTACATTTTGTAACGATTTTTTTAATGTAATAAAAGCTTTATTGTGATTTATTTTGTATTATTTTACTAATTTCAACCCGAAGAGTACTTGAAAACATTACAAGGAAAGGTTTTAAAGTTAAAAAAAAAATAACAATTTTGTAAAGCAATCAATAAAATAATCGTAATTAAAAACAAATTAAATTTTTCTACCAATGAATAATTTCATCTACTTTCTCATCGTTTCCGTGGTGTAGCGGTTATCACATCTGCCTAACACGCAGAAGGCCCCCGGTTCGATCCCGGGCGGAAACATAGTTTTTGATTTTCATTACGTTGCGCGTTGTCTGATTTTTTTAGCCCAAACTTTTTAGATTATTTTGCAATAGTAATAATTGAGTAATTTTTAATTAGTACATTACTGTTTAAAATAATTCCGTAAGGTGTCGGCTATGAAAAATGTCAGAGCAACAACTTTTTGTAACCGTTTGCTATGACATTTTTGGTAGGCGGTATAATTTCATGGCAATTGAAGAAAGTTCGCGTGCCTATAATACTTACAGTAGGTCATAATCTTGTCCTTGTCCCATGTTACTTGAGGGCGGCGCAACAGGTTTTCTTACATTTTCCCATGTCAACCGTCACACTCACGCTACGCCCTTCACGCCCTTTATACCTGGAGGCTTTTATTTCGGTAGTACCAAAGTTTTTATTTACATTTTTAATTTTGATTTATTATTTTTTTGCTTGAGTACGTACCTACGTTGAGTAGTTTTATTGTATTTGTTGGTATATTGGCGTGGCTAGTGTGAAGTTATATAGTCTGTAGTCTTACCTTATATAGTCTGTGTCGGACTTACTACTTCCTGTCACTGTTGCAAATTCAATGTGGAACGCAACAATGCGTTTGTGATTAAACTAACTTACAAGTAAAGAATCTTTCATTCCTTCTACCATGTAAAATATCAGTTCTCATAGGTTATGGGCCCAGTGATGCCCGGTAGTGTAGGTTTTAGGGAAAGTCCTATAGTTAAGTTATAGATATTTTTCGTTAGCTTGCGTTGCGCAAAAATGGCGACTACGGCGGCTAATTTCCCTCAACTAAAAGCTGAAGCGTTTGATAACTGGCTATTTAGGCTGAAATGTCTGTTGGAGGAAAAGGGTTTGAAGGATATCGCAGAGTTGAGTGAAGTCAAGGACTCTCAAAAAACCTTAGATGCAAAGGCGAAGAGTTTGATTGTGCAGTGCCTGACAGACAGGCATTTAAACTTAATTAAAGAATGCAATACTGCAAAAGATATGTTGGATGTGCTCAGGAATACATTCCAAAGAAAAAGTGTAATATCTAAAATTACTCTTAGAAGAAGGTTACTCAATCTGAAACATGACGGTGGGGACCTAGAAGAATACTTCGCAAAATTCGATAACATTATACGTGAACTAGAGGTTTCGGGAGAAAAGATAGATGAAACTGACAAAGTGTGTTACCTCTTAACGGGATTAGATGATAAATACAATCATATAATAACAGCAATTGAGACTGTAAATACAGAGGTAAAATTAGAATTCGTTAGAATGAAATTGTTAGATCATGAGGTGAGAAAGGTTAAATTAGATGAATCATCCGATCAAGAACAAAATCAGACTTCATTCATAAGCACAAATGTAGTGTGCTATAGATGTAAAAGAAAAGGCCACAAGTCATATCAGTGCCGTATGAATAGTCGAGGCAGAGGAAGAGGCTATAGAGGCCCTAGAGGTAGAGGTGAAGCTGCTCAACGTGCAGAAGAGGAACACTTGCCCATGTTCATAGCATCGGAGCAAGCATTAGCAATTGAAAACATGTCTAACCTAGTCTCATTTGTTGTTGACTCCGGGGCTACACAGCATTTTATTAAGGAAAATTATGAAAAATGTAGAAGATCTGTCTCATACATTGAATATAAAAATAGCAAATGGAGATATACTAACTGCAACGAAGAAAGGGATTTTGGAGGCAGAATATAATAATCAAAAGATAAGAATTGAAGCTGTAATATTACCCGGCCTAAGCACCAACTTGATGTCAGTAAGCAAATTGGTAGAAAGAGGAATGGAAGTGATATTTAAAAACCAAAGATTAATAATAAAACATGAAGATAGGGTATATTATGGTGTCAAGAAAGGCCAACTGTACACATTTAAAGTCAAAATTAATGCTAAAATAGAAGGTGCAAAGTCTTGTGAAATGAATAAAGACGATAATGAAAACTTATGGCATCAAAGGTTTGGACATATGTGCAGAAAGAATTTAGCAATATTAGGATTACCGTACAGCAAAGAAGTTTGTGGGTCATGCATGAAAAATAAAGCAACAAGATTGCCATTCAAAAGAATACAGAGACCAAGGTCTAATAAAATAGGTGAATTGATTCATACTGACATTGCAGGTCCTACTAGAATACCAACCAAAGAGGGATACAGGTATTTCCAGACGATTATTGATGATTACAGTCATTTCACTCAGACATACTTATTGAAAAACAAGTTTGAAGCTACAGATAAACTAATATCATATATTAAGGAAATGGAAAGACAGATGGAGGTAAAAATCAAAAGAATCAGGTGTGATAATGGTGGTGAGTTTACAGCAAAGTCATTGAGGAATTATTGTTCAAATCATGGAATCAAGATAGAGTATAGTCAAAAGTATAGCCCTCAACAAAATGGCAAGGCTGAACGCATGAATAGAACTATTTATGATAAAGCCAGAACAATGTTGGATGAGTCCAACCTGCCAAGGTATCTATGGGGACATGCAGTACTCACAGCCACATTTCTAATCAACCGCTCACCAAGCTCCTCCATACAAGATAGAGTACCAGCCAAGGTAATGAATAAAGAGTTTAATCTGCAAAAGATAAAGATTTTTGGATGTAAAGCTTGGGCACACATAATGCCTAAACAGGACAAGCTGTCTAGTAGAGCAACTCCAGCTAGAATGGTAGGGTATGCTATGAATGGTTATAAATTGTGGGACCCCAACACTGATGAAATAATAGTATCAAGAGATGTTCGATTTGATGAAACTGATAAAAAGTATGTAAAAGGAAATAATGACTCAAACTTTGAAAGGTACATAGATCAAGAGAGATTTGATGATACAATGCAAGAGCAAGAAAGTGAAAAGCGTGATGAACCTTATATTGAAAATGAAAAACAGGAAGAAAATCCAGAAATTCATTCACGAAGAGGCAGAGAAGTGAAGAAGCCTCAACACTTAAATGATTATGAACTCTATGAAGCCTATTGCTTACTATCAAGCGAAAAGGACCCATCATCATACAAGCAAGCCATGGAACAAAATACAGAATGGAAAACAGCAGTAGAAAATGAGATACAGTCATTAGAAAAACAAAAGACATGGATAGAATCTGAGTTACCAAAAGGATGTAAACCATTAGAAACAAAATGGATTTTTAAGACCAAATCTGATGGAACCAGAAAAGCCAGATTGGTGGCCCGAGGATTCCAACAAGAAGTTGAAGATTATGTGTATGCCCCTGTGGCAAAAATGACTACCATAAGAATGGGATTATCACAAGCAGTGAATAATGACTGGGAGTTACATCAATTAGATATCCCTACTGCATTCTTGAATGGGACATTAGAATCTGAAGTCTACATAAAAGTTCCAGAGGGAGTGAATGTAAAGAGTAAAACAGAAGAAACTGTTCTGAGACTTCATAAAGCATTGTATGGTCTAAAAGAATCACCAAAGTGCTGGAATAAAACATTTGATGCATTTTGTTTAAAAATAAATATGAAAAGATCAAAGAATGATATTTGCTTATACACAGGCAATGAGATATGGTTAATACTGTTTGTTGATGATATAATGCTAATGGAAAATAAAAAAGAAGTGAATAAAGTTATTTTTAACACCCTTGCTCGTAAAGCTGATGTAATTCCACCGGTTTTAAATATGTAAAGAGGGTCATAAAAAACGCGTGTGTTACCAAAGCAAATAGTTAAGTTATAGTCCATACAAATTCCATAACAGCATTATTTGCCATTTCAAATTTGGAACTGATCGCCGCCGCACGACTCCAGCTGTGACTCCAGCTAGTGAGCAGCGCGCTGTTGCTATTCAAATTTCGAACTAATCGCCGCGCGGCGCCAGTCAGTAGGCAGCGCTAGCGCGCTGTTAAAATGGCGGGAAAGCAACAGTGTGCATTCACAGATTGAGTTTATTTAAAATTAAAAAAAAACAGTTTATTCGGTAATTTAAAGATTCCATCCAAAACAAAGCAAATGTAAGCGCCAAAATAACTCAGACAATAAATTTGGAGCCACAAACGAAGAAGTTTTGCCCTGAGCCGCGCCCCTCTTCTACTGATGATACTTTTTTTTAGGGATGTTATGGATATGAAATTTCGGATACGGATTAATTACGGATATAGGAATGATTATTATACCGGATACGGATACGGATACGGATATGAAATTATTTCGGATTATCCGTTAGTTTCGGATAATTTCGGTTACGGTTATTAATTTTTTTAGGAATTTCAAAAGTTCAATACAAATAGTTAATAAAATAGTTTTATTTATATGTAACTATTTGGTAGGAATTACAATCAGTCTGTGAGTTATTACAGCTATTTAAATTAAAAATGATTATAAATAAATGTTGAGTGTTATCTAGTCTACCTAAAATGAAAATGTAATATTAAAATTATTACTTATACTTATTTAGTAATTTCGTACCTATTCAAAGAAAATATTAAAATTAGATTTTTTAGAATGCACATTGCACATATTTATTTACTATGATTTAAGTTTAACATAACAATCATAGCTATCTTTATCTTGTGTCTCAATTAGGCTCCGCCCCTATCCGATATTATCCGAAACTTTTATTTCGGATTCGGTTACGGTTACGGATAATTTTTTATATCGGATATCCGATAGTTTCGGTTACGGTTACGGAGCTCCCTAACATCCCTGCTTTTTTTATTTACAAACTAATGACGAATTACAATGCGCTTCTGCCGCCTTTCAAGAAGTTTCGTCGTCTCCAACATTTACCCTAACACAAAACAATGACATTATGAATAGTAATAATAATAATAAAAACATAATTAAAAAACCAACTACAACTACGTATCATTTTAACAATATTGTAATTTCACTGTTTCAATAATTAAAAATGAACAAAATATAAAATGTTTTTTCTGTTTCCTCGCAAATGTGTTAAAAAACGTCGTACGATATACGTGCGTATGGTTATAACATGCTCGGCTCAATTACGCCCTCGCCTTCGGCTCGGGCTGAAATTCCGCCTCGCATGTTATAACCATCTTTACGCACTAATATCGTAATGTACTATAAATTATTGCAAGATGAGTTCAAAGCAAAATACTTGGGAAATATAAGCAATTTCTTAGGAATAGAGATACAGAGAAATAAAAACACAATAAAGTTATCTCAAAAACAATTTATTAAAAATATTTTACAAAAGTTCAATATGACAAACTGCAAAGACGCAAAAACACCGATGGAAAACCGCTTTCAAGTACCTGAAAAAGAAGAAACAATTAGTAACGTACCATATAGGGAGTTAATAGGATGTTTGAATTACCTAGCTACAATAAGCAGACCGGATATCACATTTGCCACTTCATTTCTGAGCAGATACCTGGACAAGCCTACAAGAAGCTTGTGGACTGCAGCAAAGAGAATATTACACTATCTCAAATCAACTCAGTATATGGAGTTGACTTACCACAAAAATAGAGGAAATAATATTTCTATAATTTCAGCCTTTACAGATGCAGATTGGGCTGGTGATAAGACTGATAGAAAGAGTGTCAGTGGCATGGTCATTTATCACCAAGGCAACCTGATCTCATGGTCATCAAAGAAACAACAGTCAGTGGCATTATCAACAGCAGAAGCGGAATATGTAGCTGCTGCAATGTGTTGCAGTGAACTGATGTTTGTTAAAGGGCTAAGTGTGGACTTTGGGGACAAGTGCAGTGTTGAACTAAAAGTGGACAATCAAAGTGCGATAAAAATGATAATGAACAGTGAAAACACCAAGCATTCCAAACATATTGACATTAAGTTTCACTTCATAAAAGACATGATTACTAGAGATTTAGTTACAGTAAAATACATAAGTACAAATGAAAACACTTCCGACATTATGACGAAACCACTGTGTAACATAAAGCATAGTTATTTTCGAGCTTATTTGTTAAATTTATAAAATCTTGTCTTTGTTTAAATTGTCAGTTCGTAATTGTTTTTTTTTTTTTTTTTTTTTTTTTAATGGCAATTTGCCGAAAACTACGGCAATTTCTGCCAAAGACGCATATTTAGTGATTACTCATGGGTATTTAATTTAAATATATTTATTATTAAAAAAAAAAAAACTTTTTGTGGTGAACTTTTGAGGTCTGGAACAAACACAAAACATAGAGATGTTAATAATTGTTAGTAAAATAATATAAATATGATTATTAAACATTTAATATAATACTACATAAACTTTAGACTTTAGGAATATTAACTACTTGTTAAAGTTTTATTTTGTTAGTGGAAATAAATTTAATAAAAGCACAGATAATTTGAGGGTTAGGGAAGAATGAAAGAAGGTGGCGGACATTGACAGGTTTTTGAATTTTTAATTTTGCAATAACATGGTCGAAAGTAAAAGCATTGTTCAAACTGCAATTGAGGAAGATATGGTCTAGCGTACCTTCGTCTAGACCACATTCGCAAAGCGAATTATCTCTGACTCTAATTTTGTTCAAGAAAACCGGGGTACAACAGTGGCCAATACGTATCCTGCATATTACGGATGTGACAGTCTTAGAGGCTTTTTTAAATTTATAAAACCAGGGTTTAGGAGGAATAGAGGGTTGGATTGAAGCAAACAAACCACCCTTTACTTTGGAGGATTCAGACCAGTTTGTTTGCCAGGACTGGTAAAGGTCTATTTTAGCCTTATGGATAAGGTCATAAATTTGGACGGAGTAATGTTTTTTGTCAGCCAGACTACTACTGATAGCACCCTTGGCTGCCACATCCGCAAGCTCATTACCCCTAATACCTACATGGCTAGGAATCCATACCAACACAACCTCAACGCTCCTTATAGAGCAAGAAAGTAATACTGATTTGATTTCTATAATAATTGGGCTACGGAGGTTATCTTTAAATGAATTTTTAACTATAGCCTCCAGGGCGCTTCTGGAGTCTGTGAAGATGACTGCTTTTGTAATGGTAGTGTGAGAGGAAATAAATAAACATGCCTCGAGGATCCCAATGCACTCTCCGGTAAACACTGATGACTCAGGAGGGCATTGAAATTGGAGAAATATCTGAGAGTTGGAGTTATATACAGCTATACCAGTTTTACCATCAGTGGTTAGTTTTGAAGCATCTGTATAGAATTTATGGTGATCAGGCCACCTGTCATTAACAATGGCGAGAAAATGGTCATTAGCATTTATGGTGTCCTTATGCAAGCCAATATATGGGACAACACTTGGAACAAAATTTAAAATTTCATATGGACTTGCATACAATGGGAATTTATTTTGCTGTAAGATTTTAGAATTTTCTTCTACAGAATGGATTTTTCTAAATGAATTAAGGATTAAAGGGGGGTCTTTATGTCTCCAATACTCACTTTCCCTACATAAATTATCAAGGGTTGACAGCTTAGGCAGGATCATGTGGTTACTGAGGAAATATGACTTGAAAATGAATTTGTCAGCTAAATATTGTCTACGGAGAAGAAGAGGGGGGTCACCACTCTCAATTTGCAGGGCGTTTTTAGGGGTGGACCTCATACAACCTAGTATAATGCGGAGGGATTTTGATTGGATGGTCTCCAGTTTAGCTATTGCAACTTTACTGCAGGGTTCGAGCAGAAAGGAGCCATAATCTAACAAACTCCTTATTGTGGCATTATATATGAGTTTTAGGGTGAAGGGGTGAGCACCCCACCAAACACCCGCTAGAGCACGTAGCATATTAAGTTTCTTCTCGCATTTGTTGACAATATAACTGAGATGGTGGACACCAGATAGTTTAGAGTCCAAGATGACACCAAGAAATTTCACATTATCTTCAACTTTGATAGGAAATCCTTCAATTTCAAGGTCTACATTTGGGATAACACGTTTACGTGAGAAAATACCAATGGAGCTTTTAGGAGCAGACAAGTTAAGGCCGTGTGAAATTAACCACTGATTGAGGGAATTGAGGGATATCTGCATGGAGTCCCTAGCATGTACAATGGAAGAAGTAGGGATATATAAACACAGGTCATCCGCATACTGCAGAATCCGGCAATCGGAGTTGAGGGAGTCATGAAGGTCCGAGGTGTACAAGCTGTAAATTATGGGACTAAGCACCGACCCCTGAGGAAGCCCACGCCAAACAGTTCTGGAGTCAGAACCTTGGCCCGGAGTGTGAAGCTTGATCCTACGACCAGACAGCAGGTTACAAATGCAGTTCAGCATCCTTACCGGGATACTCAGCTGGCGTAATTTACTTCTGAGCACGGAAAGGAGGACATTATCGTAAGCCGCTGAGATGTCGAGGAAGACCGCCAAAACCGAATCATTTTTGCTAAAGGCAATTCGGGTGTCAGTTACTAAAATGCTAATGCTGTCCATAGTACTGGCTCCCTTTCGGAAGCCAAACTGAGACCTAGATAGGAGCCCTCGGCTCTCGACAAACCACTCCAGCCTGTTTTTTATAAGATGCTCAAGTAATTTACCTATAACTGGTGAAAGCGCAATCGGCCGAAAGTGGTCTACACAGTCCGGGGATTTACCGGGTTTCAATATGGGGATGACCAATTGTGTTTTCCAACTATCGGGGATGTGTGAAAATTTAAAGCAGGTATTCATAACAGACAATAAGTATCGGCGGCCATTGCCACCCAGCTTCTTAAAAAAAGAGTAAGGATGACCGTCAATACCAGGAGCAGAGTCATGGACATGCTTGAGAACTGCCTCCAGTTCGCTCAACAAAAAGGGAGCATCTAAAGGGTCGTCAGAGATTATCTCATCAACAGGATAAGAAGGGCATTCACCCCTAAGAGGGGCGAAAGGGGGGGCTAATTTATTAAGAAAAGGTTCTGCTAAGTCCCTGGGTATAGAAGAAGAGTTTTGACCAGAGCAGCCACGTTTGAACCGTTTAAAATTTTGCCAAATAAGGGAAGAAGGGGTTAAAGGGGAAAGTGAGGAACAGAATTTCTTCCAACCTTCATATTTTTTTTTCCTCAAGATACGTCTGGATCTCGCAACAATCCGGTTATACTGCACCAGGTTTTCAACGGACATGTCAAGAATATAATTTTGTTCAGCTTCATTCCGGGATTTGATAATGTCTGTGCATTCCCTATCCCACCAGGGAGGAGATGACACTTTGCCAGAAGCTGAATTCTTAAGGGGAATGCTATCATCAGCGGCTGATGAAATGACATCGGAAAATTGCGAGATACAGGCGCACAGGTTATCTGTGGTAACTTGGGGCAAAGTGGGAATTATATCCTCAACAGTTTGAGTGTACAAGTCCCAATTCGCACCGGAAAGTCTATGCTTTAGGAGTGGGGGATTATCTCCATGGGGAAGGGATCTTGTAGTCAGAGTGGTACAAATTGGATAGTGGTCGCTACCGTAGGTGAGGTTCAGTCGTTTCCACTCCAACTGGCCGGTCAAGCTGGCAGAACACAGGGTGAGATCCACACAGCTTCTATTATGGCCAGGTCTAGGTAGGCGGGTGAAGGAACCATCGTTGACAACACATAAACCCAAGTCGTCCAACAGATCAACCAGTTCAGACCCTGCATTATCACAATGGTCAGATCCCCACAGAGGATGATGGCAATTAAAGTCGCCAAGAAATATTACTGGTATAAAGGAAGAACATAGAGTACGAATATACTGAAAACATGAGGAATTGGGAGAGGGAATATAAACAGATATAAAATTAATGCCACAGATATTTACGCCTACAGCATTAATTTCATCTCCGTGAGGAGGCAGGGATAGAGGAGAAAACGAAAGAACATTATTCACTAGTACAGCAGCTCCGCCATAACCGTCAGATCGGTCATCCCGGAGCGTGCTATAACCAGAAAAGTTAAAATTGAGATGTGGCTTTAGCCACGTCTCAGATAATGCAAATAGAGCAGGATTGTAACGGTTAATAATGTGGGCAATTTCATGTTTTTTGGGAAGGGAGCTCCTGGTGTTCCACTGCAGAAGATGGAATGTGACGGGATTGAATGGATTTGACTAGGTTATCGGCAACGTGGTCTGGTAAAGGGTAGGTGGAAAGTAAGGAGGAAAGTAAACGGATTATTGACTGAATGGTGTGTGTGTACTCATTCTGAGTTGGGGGGTGTTCACTTATAGCACAGCCATTAGGAGAAGGGGGGAAAGAGTAACTATTAATAATGTCCTGGTGGGCCTTACGGTCATAGCCAGGGTGAAGGGGAGCATGAGTTTTTGGGCGGGACACAGTGGTTTTTCTATAGGAGGTAGAGGTGGAAGGTTGGGAATGGGAAATGTAATTAGGAGGAGGGGGGCGTGGAGGGCGTGGCTCATGTATAAGGGCCTGGTGAATGTTCTGTAGAGGAGAAGCTGATGCCATGACATCTGCAAAGGAACGGTAGGAGGGAGCGTGGATTCTGGCTGCTTCAGAATACGAAATATTATCCTTTGCCATAGAGGCCTTGATATTCCTCTGTCGCATGTATTCCGGGCAATGTCGGCTATTTGCGGGGTGAGCACCCGTACAATAGAAGCACTTAGGCTCCTCTATGGAACAACCATCCCCAAAGTGATCCCCGCCACAACGGAAACATCGTGGCTTGGATCGGCAATGAGTCCGGGTATGTCCATATTTACAACACCCATAACACTGGACAGTGGGAAAGTTATAAGTCTCTACTGGAAGGGAGTTAAAGCAGCAAAAAACTCGTTCAGGAAGGACCTGACCATCAAAAGTGAGAACAACACTGGTTGTATGGACCCATTCTGCCTTACCTTCACTAACAACCCTACGGTTAAGTCTCCTCACCTTCAATATCTTACCAAGTGGGGACTTCAGGTTGTCCATGACCTCTAAATCGGTCCAATCACTTGGGATACCCTTCACTACACCCATCCTGGTGATATTGAAAGTGGGGATCAGAGTAGAGTACCCCCTGTCTTTAACGGATGAGTTGTCAATAAAGGCATTGGCATCCTCAGGACCCTTAAATTCAAGGGAAACCCTATTTCTACCTATTCTCTTAATACCTCCCAGTTTTATGTTTTTAATATTTAGGCTCTGCATCAATTTACCAAAAATAATAGGATTGAGGGTAGTACCCGAAGTTGGACAAGACTCGATAAGTGACGCATAAACTAAATACGGTTCGTTATCTAAATTGGAATACTTGGATCGTGAAATCAACGATGGGGCTGTGACACGATCGCGTTTGGATGCAGAAGCATTCACGTCCATGACGCCTGCGGAGTCGTTTGAGTCGCTGTTTGGTTGTGAACGCTTTCTTTTTTGGGATGCAACTTCCGTTTCCATTGTCTCAAATTGAGACAATGGAGCGGTTAAAACCGGTGAGTGTTCAAAGAAATCCAATGATTGCAGGTGGTTCGTATGCGAGGGATCTGGAGGGCGGCCCGGAGGCCGATCTTCATCCTCCATTATCACTCGGCATACGCCGCGGGAAAATATTAAAAAAAAACTTACCTAATGCAACTTAGGATACAACAAACACAAAAATAAATACGAAACAAGCACAAACACGTAAAAGACACACAAAAACTACCAAAAAAAGCCCTAAGGTAGCCAAAAAGCTATATTAAAAACAACTCCACATGTGTTCACCACCAACCTCCTTCGTAATTGTTAATTTAAGGTTATGTATGTAAGAAATGTCAAATAAAAAAAAAGAAAGGACATTTAGTGTTGCAACTTTGTAAAACAAAAAGGTACTAAATTTAATGTTTCGTGTAAAGCAATTCCTAGTTATAATTAATTATTTTCGAATATAATTTGGTAAATACGAAACTAGCAATTGAGAGGGAGTGTGAAGTTATATAGTCTGTAGTCTTACCTTATATAGTCTGTGTCGGACTTACTACTTCCTGTCACTGTTGCAAATTCAATGTGGAACGCAACAATGCGTTTGTGATTAAACTAACTTACAAGTAAAGAATCTTTCATTCCTTCTACCATGTAAAATATCAGTTCTCATAGCTAGCAGGCTGGCTGACATTATTATATTAGAGATTATAATGTGACATCACTAATATGAACCATAGTCTGTGGTTTCTCTAGATTGACTATGGTCCTCTCTAGTAATGGTGGTTGTGTATCATGATAGCCTTTCAATTGTTTCATTCTTTTAATAAAGGTTTCTGCAATTAACACGTTCTTTCTCTGGTGTCCCATAAATTCTAACATATTATGGCAAATCATTTTAATTTAATGTTCTGTGACCCGTCCATCTCTCACCAGCCACATGATTGTATTTGCATAAATTCCTTTACCTTGAAATTCACTTACGAAACAGCTGGTAATTGGAGGATTCAACAGAACTGCACAACAAATTAAACATTAGATACACATTCTTTTCACTTTCTTATACAGGTTTTTCTTGATTGGACCATTATGGTTTGACTGAGTAAGTACGTAGATAGTTAAGAATCTGTACCTCTTCCTCTCTGGTGAACAGGTGTAGGTATAATTGAATTACTCTGAAAATCTAAAAAGGGGTCATATACTCATCATTATGAACTACTTTGAATATTAACCAAAGAATGTAATTTGTAATTTGAAAATACGGTCAATTTAATTTCATACACAATTTGGTTAGCAATTAATTCCTACATTTTATAAATCTGTAATTTATATGCTATAAATACCCGGCAAACTTTGTGCCGCCCCGCCAGCCGCTCCGCCCCCGCTTTTTTAATCTCTGATATCTTTTAATATATGTATTCATTTATATAATAATATGACAATCACAAATAATGTGGCTTTCTATTGGTAAAAGAATTTTCAAAATCGGTTCAGTAGATCCAGAGATTACTTCACAAACTTTACCTCTTTATAATATTAGGTAGTATTTGACGATAGTAGGTATTCTATTCTGACTGTACCTAAGCCCCCTATTTTCAAGAAAAGACTAAAAAGTAGAACCATAAACTGATTCCCAGTTCAAAAGTCACGATCATAAAGATGCATGGTATTATCTAGAGATGTTTGTTCTGTGCGGCCATGACAACCGCGGCAAGATTTGCATTTAGAATTAGAAGTGAGCGATTACGAAAATTATTATGTGTTAAATAAATGATACTTGTAACGGTTTACTGCTAACTGCCAAGTTTGTTGACAGGCCTACACTGTCCTAATAATGTAGGTATATTACATTCAATAATAGCATGTCATTCAAAAGCATTTGTTTCAGGGTTACAACGAAGTTCGAACAACCCGCGGGGCAATTGCGTGACACATTTTAAATCAGAATTGGTTTCATTTTGACATTTCAACAACATTCATTGCGTTATTTACGTGTTAAGAGCGTTTACGCCGTACGGCATTTCATACAAACTTTCAAACCCTTATTTTTCGAAATGAATGAATCGATTTTAATGAAACTTCATACGCATAAGCAGGATACAAAGGTCTAAAAAGTTAGTTGAGAACATTTTCGAAAAAAAGTGTTACAGCCAAATTAAACCGATTTTAATTTTCCATAGAAACAGAGATTTCCAGTTATCTTTTTTTAAATAAGACATTTCGAAAATGTTCTCAACTAACTTTTTAGACCTTTGTATCCTGCTTATGCGTATAAAGTTTCATTAAAATCGGTTCATTCATTTCGAAAAATAAGGACTTGAAAGTTTGTATGAAATGCCGTACGGCGTAAACGCTCTTAAGGCCTGTATTAATGCCGATAACCTTGAGCATTTGGGCGGAGCTAACGACCCCTTCTCCGCGCCACTCCGCTACCCGCATGTAACAGAAAATGTGCGGTTGTGTGCGCCGCCACCACGGTTTGCCTCGCCTAGTCTCGTCACAGAGTATCGAAATCACAGAAGGTCAAGTCATCGTGAAAGTTAAATAATTATGTGTACCACATATACAGGATGTCCCAGAACTCAACGTCAAGCCGAAACGGGGTGACAGGATTGATCATAACCATCACGAGAAAAATATAAAAAAAAGATCTATCCCATGCAGTTTGAAAATTATGGGCATTTTAAGAAAAACCTAGAAATTTGATCAAACTGTACCATTTTTCGGTTATTGTGGTTATTCTTTTTTATTTTTGTTCAATTAAACTTTGGAAACGTAATCCTAAATAACATTTCTAGAATCCCAATAAAAAATAATGACACGATTGCCTCAAGTTTCCGAGAATTGAGACTATTCGTTAAACTACGAATTTAAAATTTTCAAGATTCGTCGACTTTGATTGGCCCTCCTTTAAAAAAAAATGTACTAGAGTGCCTTGGCAAGTGGTATTAAAAGTTGGCGCGTTTAATCAGAATTCTAAAATGGTACAATACTTGTTAGTTCCATACAATAAAAAAGAGTAAAAAAATTAAAACCTCAAGTAACCCGATTTTTGCTATCTCAGTTAAAATGTTTTTGATTCGCACAAGCTCTAGGTAGGTTCTTAATTTTAAGGCAAAATGATGAGAGAGATGGATAGTGGGTATGTTTGCCATGAGTGAGCGAGACAGATAGTGACGCCACTTTTATTAAAGTGAAAAAAGTGAAAAAAAGTTAGTAAAATAATGAAAAATCTTGATCTAGTTTAATTTAGGTTTGTTGGAATAAAAGTCAGATAGAGAAATAACATTTTTATTACAATAAATGTTCAAATTGTTTACCATCAGCCTCAATACAAGCCCTACATCTTCTTAAAAAAGATCTACTTATTAGTCGGGCATATCTTCAAGAGTTGATCTCCTCAGCTGCTTGAGAAATGCGTTCACGCAGGTCGGCTACGTTCTCAATGGGCTTATTTATTGTAATAAAAAACGTTATTTCTCTATCTGACTTTTATTCCAACAAACCTAAATTAAACTATGTAGATCAAGATTTTTCATTATTTTACTAACTTTTTTTCACTTTAATAAAAGTGGCGTCACTATCTGTCTCGCTCACTCATGGCAAACATACCCACTATCCATCTCTCTCATCATTTTGCCTTAAAATTAAGAACCTACCTAGAGCTTGTGCGAATCAAAAACATTTTAACTGAGATAGCAAAAATCGGGTTACTTGAGGTTTTAATTTTTTTACTCTTTTTTATTGTATAGAACTAACAAGTATTGTACCATTTTAGAATTCTGATTAAATGCACCAACTTTTAATGCCACTTGCCAAGGCACTCTAGTACATTTTTTTTAAAGGAGGGCCTATCAAAGTCGACGAATCTTGAAAATTTTAAATTCGTAGTTTAACGAATAGTCTTAATTCTCGGAAACTTGAGGCAATTGTGTCATTATTTTTTATTGGGATTCTAGAAATGTTATTTAGGATTACGTTTCCAAAGTTCAAATGAACAAAAATAAAAAAGAATAATCACAATAACCGAAAAATGTTACAGTTTGATCAAAATTCTAGGTTTTTCTTAAAATGCCCATAATTTTCAAACTGCATGGGATAGATTTTTTTTCAGATTTTTCTCGTGATGGTTATGATCAATCCTGTCACCCCGTTTCGGCTTGACGTTGAGTTCTGGGACATCCTGTATTTACAATGGTCCAGTTTTGGTTTTATTTAGGTATTATCTATTGATATGGATGTACTTTTCGGGCTATGGTTACGAATAAAATTGTTAAAAGCTTTCGAGGCCGTGAGTAGAAGCTATACCCTTAATATAAATCAGCCTGGCTTGCCATGTGGTAAACAACTTAATGTATCTTTTTAACTAAAATTAATGGCTAAATGTGCTGCTAAGCGCAAAACTCAAGAATGGCTGGACCAATTCGGTTTTTTTTTAAATATTCGTTGAAGTCTTAGGAAGGTTTCTATGAAGAGAAGAAGGGTAGGTAGGCATGTACGTAGATAGGTAGGTAGGTATGTAGGGTAGGTAGGTAGGTAGGGTAGGTAGGTAGTTAGGGTAAGGCAGATAGGAAGGTAGGGTAGATAGGTAGGCAGGTAAAGTAGGTAGGTAGGTAGGTATAGGTAGTATAATTATCACTAGTGTATGTCATATTATTTGTTATATTTTTTATAAACAAATATATTATAACTAAAATTCAGCTGAATAATCTTCAAGTTTTTCGACAGACCTTACAAGATGCTTGTGAGTCACCATGTCATCCAATAGAGACCGTAGTTTTTGAATGCCCAAATCATCTTGTTCCTAAAATGAATGCAGTTATACATATATTTACAAGTAAAACAAAAATATAGGTTCATAATTTGTAAAAAAAAATACATTCACATCCAAATCAACAGAATTACCTTCAACTTCTCTGGTAGAACTAATTGATTCACTACGTATAGGTAATGATTTTTTTATTTGATTTAATTAGTTGAATAATATTATTGACCCACTTTAGCCCACATGGATAGTAATGATAAGTGATAATTATAATAAAAAACATGACTACCAATTTGTTTTTCTAATTTTATGTAGTCTGTGCCACCCGCGGTCTGCGATAGGCTGATTTAATTGATTGATTGATGTCACCCGCGACGATAGAAGTCGAGTAAAAAGTATTCGACTTTCGATCTGCCATAGAGAGATTTGATCCTTATGATTGACCCTATCGATTGATGCCATAAAAGTACAGGGTATTATTTTTTCGGATTTTAGGCGGTTCGATTCCCGAGAGCGGCAAGCGAATTTTCGAACATCTTTGATTGCAGATTTGTTTTTTTTTTTAATGAAGGGATTTTCCTTTGAGTAAAATTTGCTATCTCCAGTGTTTAGAGTACTTGCCCTCTAGGTGAGGTTAAAAAAATCCAGCCTGTATATACATATATATTATTGAACTACTACTTTTTACTATTGTATGACATTATTATTTTTAATTCCTTATTTTGTTGACTGATCTGTATTTACGATAATTTTATTTTCAATGACATTGTACAGACGCCAGCACATCAAGTTACTACAATCTGTCAGATTTCTTTAATAGATTTTCAACTTTATCACTAAAGCATAAGGTTCAAAGTTGATTGCGAAAATTTGACAGTTTCGGGTAGGTTGATGTGCTTGGCGTCCGTACTTTATTGAATAGTGAAATTAACAGTTAACATTCTTGTTTTATATTTGCACACCTTATATGGTTATTAACAGTGTACCATTTGACCTTTTTTAACATCCACTGAACCTGTTTTATGCAAATAAATGATTTGATTTGATTTTTTTATTTGAAAATAATTACGCCGGTAATCAATAAATTGACAAATTATTAGCAAGTACGTAACCTATAATCATAATTAATACCTACTTTAGGAGCATTTTCAGTTTTGTGTCACAATATGTCACAAATAATCGCAACGCATCAGAATAATAGACTTTACTTAGGCACCGAAAAGTAAAATTTATAATATTGGCTGAATCATTTCGTGGACGTGGACCTTCTGTGATCATTCACTACTAGTACTTACGACTTTCGTTTGAATGAGGTAGGTATTTTATAAACAGTACCTATGTACACAGAGTAATGGACAGCGCATAAGTTTCATAAAACCCCGCTTGGGTAGGTACACTTTTTGTTTTTGCAGTAATATTTTACGATTTTATTTCGTAGTGCGGAGTTCTCGCAACGCGACATACGTCCACCTAGCAACACGATGCGCCCCGCACTAAATTTATGGACGAGTGCGGGGGTGATGTAGACGCAGTCCTTTATCAGAGGCCTTTTTAATTTATTATCATAAAAATAATACATATTTTAAAAAAGTAACAAAACCAAATTATTCTCCTTTGTATTGCGAAGATGTAGATATATTTTTTTACACTCTTTTGATAAAAAATGAAGGAGTAAAACGGTTTCATCTCAATGATTTGGAGGTGATTTGGTGATTTTTTTTTAAATTAAGTGATACCGGTAGAAAAATTATGGCTAAACCAAATTACGTATTATATCATGAAGATTACTAAGGATTTTTTTCAGATGTAATTTCTCTGTAAATGCCGACAAAAAATGGCTTCATCTGCATGCTTTTTTCAAGCTTTTTTCGAGAGAGCGGCCTTAAGCAGAAAAATTTTTGGAACTTCTGAAGCAATGAAATAGCAATTTGCTTCAAAATGATTCAGATTCCGATTGATAGTGTGTTACGCAATTAGGGTGCCGATCTTTTTAACCGACTTCAAAAGAGGAGGAGGTTATCAATTCGGATGTTTATACATATTTTTTAAATGTATGTTCGGGCATAACTCCCTCATTAGACGGATTTGCAATTTTTTTTTTGTTCGAAGGAGGTTTTTATGTCGAACGTTGGAGGCCTGAAAAGTCTTGGGCTTGCTTTTGACGCCTTTATACTTTCCAAAAAGAAAGTAAAAGTCGTGATAGCGTGCTTTAGGTTTTGGGCGGGGTCTGTCAGACTCGTACTGACAAAAAACAACCCCGGTGTCCCATCTCACACCTACGCCGGGGGTCGCGAGAACGTACGATCCTTCTGCAACCCCCGACTGGTGCCGACCCGCCGGAGGGTCCTTAGTTAACTCTTGCGGGTTATATGTATGGGGTATAGACCAAACAGAGATATGTCGAACAATAATATTTACGAATAGGCCCCACGACATACTCGTATTTATTTGAAGTACCTACCTACTGCAATGCTGTTGATAATAATATGTTAATAGATATTACTATCTAGTAAATTAGTCCAGTAATCCAGAAGTTCTAGCAGTAGTAGGAGTAGTTTATGTATAATAATTAAGCTGTCATATTTCAGGGACATCGACGCTCAAACTGTAACCTCATATGAAGTCAGCACATGATTCCAGACCCCATAGATTTATTTAACAGCCGACGAAAAATTTCAATTTCAATATTATAGGTACTCTTTATTATTTACGCCATATAAATTACAGACATAAATAGAGCAATTTTACAAAGGGTGACACAAATGGGCGGTCTTATCGCTAAGAGCAATCTTTCTATTTTTTTTTTAATTATGCTAGAGGGTCAAGACTCAGGAGCTGTTTTCATGGTTCTAGTTTGCGCGGCGATGTCCCAGCTGCTACTCTGTAGGTATACAGGCAACAGCCTTGATAAATGTGCAACTTCAAACCAACTTTGCTTACGTAAAAGCTATTACCATATTGGTAAATATAGAGTGAATAAATAGCCCATTGTAACGTAATTTTGTGAAAAACACGTATCAGGGTCACCAGTTTACCTACTTATTCAAAGTTTTTCTAGAGATTATTATCATGATCATGGGAACAATGAATGATAATCAAAGTTCTGTAATTGACCTCCAGTTTTGAAGGCTTCGACTTCCTCCGATTGATAATAAAATTAGTAATTTCTTTTTAATTTCACGGTTATACTTATTTCAAATTAGATTTGTCTGTATTAAAAGTGTCGAGGTAATCAGAATAATAGTCTTAGGTTACCAGCCAGCATCATTAGTTTAGATATGGGAAAGTGATGTGGGAGGACATTCTGTCTGAGCAGATTATTGGCGCATAGTACATCGATATCGTTAAACAACATTGCTACATGAAAATCCTCAACCAAAAACACTTTAAAGCTCACTATCAAATCAATCGAGTGGCAAAATCGATTACCAAATCCGCACTAACGGAGCCACCAATTCGCTTATCACTCGCTGTTTCAAAAGCCACGCAAAGCTTTCACTCTCCGTCTATTACGATGTTACCAATGTGTAGTCGGGGATATAACAGGTTATAATCGTTAACAGTTATGAGCAAAGCTAACACTTAACTGGATACACCGGTCCAGTCTGAGACTAAAGTCATTACCAAGGTTCGACGAAAGAGATTTGATCTTGAAGGTGGAAACAATTGTGTGCGTTTTGCATTTTGATAAACTGAAGATTTCTTGTGAAATTTTTGGATATCATTCAAGAAATGAAACATCGAAATTCCGGGTGCTACCGTGAATGTTCTCATTGAAAAGCCCAATTACACTGCCCTAATCGAGGTTGAACCCATATCCAATGAAGTGTCCGAAGTCTAGATTATACAGCGAATCATGCAGATAGCGGGACACGTGAGTAGATATCTGCTGCTCTGAAAGCAGAACGTTAAAGGAACTTAACGCTGCTGAAAATACAATGTCCATTGTAGAGTTTTGGCTTGACATAATTTAGAAATTCCTGTCGAACAGCTAAGCAGAAAAAAAATTATCATGAGAGTGTTATTAGGTACTGCCCCTACCGTTATTAAAATTATTACTAGTACCTAAGTAGGTGTCTACTTTATAAGTTTCTTGTCATCTACACACTCGTGTAGCTATAAATCATCAGAAGTTACTAAACTTTTCGTATTATTACTACCTACTCGTAAGGCATTTGTGGGCAAGACCAACGTGCTATTTACGCAAACATTTCTTCAATAGACCCATCGTATGGAGATTGCATTGGCTCATTCATCGTTATATCATTAATATTTACTTCATATTTGATGTTGTTGATTTCTGACCGCTTTCTGACGATACCAGTATTGGCCATATCTATATCTGCATGATGAACCCCTGTACAGAAAACAGCTGTTCTATAAATTTTGACCGTTACACGGTAACCCTTTACCGTGTAGCGGTCAAAATGTATGGAACGGCTGTTTTTTTTATAACCTTTGAAAAATTTAAGCGCTGGTGGTAAGCCAGAATCATTTTATACTGAATTCATACTGACAGTTTGCGCGTCGACGTCTAAAGCTTTATCCGTGTGCGTTGTAAACTTTAAATATTTAACTAAGGAATTGGTTCTGAAGACAGAGTTGCCGGTATATTTACTAGCTCATGAGACATTTTAGCTTTTTGTCTTGAATAATCATTATCGTAGCCCCCGCAAAATTACTGGTATGTTTTCAGCGGTCAGGAGGACCTCCTCCTGCTTGTTTGCCTTAAGGGGATTACAGGACCTAAACGCAAAAAAACGCAAGTTTTAGAAACAAAAAAAGTATATGATCAACTGCAGTAAACAAATTCAGAACAATATATGATATTCTTCAGGATATATGCTAGGTAGATAGTGTGTTGGAAACATACTAAGTAGGTATAACTAATTTGATACGATAGAAAAAAAAACATGAAAATACCTCTAAAAACTTTCTTTTTATAATAAAAACCATACTGATATACATACAATCATTCTGATTTCTTGTCAGATTATTCTACAATCACCATACCAAAATACTATTATTTTATTTTGTTAGTCCAAACAATAAACTTTTTGTAACTAAATAATTGCTTCATATTTTGCAATAAATTACCAGCGTTGTGTTACCGCGCTTCTCTTTCTTTTCTATGCAGTCCGTCAGTGACCGTGCTTTAGGTCATGTAAGCCGCTTAACTAACAATATTTCGTTTTATTGCATTCAAATAGCTTCGTATTTCGGACATTTCTTTATCTGTCCTAACATCAATCCATCAAAATTGTTACCATGCCAAGGTCGATATTAGTTACGACGACGCAACAAGAAAACATTGGAAAACATTGGATATTAGTTTCATTTCACAATAGAAATAAAGGCGCGGTAGGTAGGTGTTTAATTTCCATAAAGGGCGTGCTTTTAGATCTTGCACACATTTCTATTATAAAATAATAAAAATGTAAAGAAGGTTCGTCGCGATGCTTTACTTTTGTAAGCGGTTCTTATAAAATATTTTACTTGGTAATTTACGCACTAACGCATCATCGGTTGAGTGTGTAAGGTTAAATGTTTTATTATCTACCTGTGCGTTGGGCGTTCCGAATATACGCGAACGCGACGCATATGACGTGAAATGTGCGACCATCATGACGATTGAAATCTGCTTGGTGATCCACGCTTTATAGCAGACAAGACAACGCTCATTCTGGTGACTATCCCTAATTCACCGTTTATGCATCTAGGGTAGATTTCTTATCTTGGAAGGTATAAAGCTGAGTTACTCTTAGGCTGCGTTTCCACCAGAGATGAGCGAGGATGCGTAGCGAGGGATGTGTGTAAAACTAACCAATACCAACGCTAACTTAGTTCAAGCTATGAAAATGAAGCGATGTTATTGGTTGTTTTCACACACATCCCTCGCTACGCATCATCGATCATCTCTGGTGAAAACGCAGCCTAAAGGACTGTAATAATTGTGTGAAATATAGATTAATAATAAAAGGAACTAATTCGCATATTACTATGCTACTAACATTTGCACCTACTGTAAGCTTTGTCTTTGCTACCCAGATTTTAATGACGTATGCTAACGTTACTTTAATGAAGCCCAATTATTTTGGTGTCTGCTAGAGACAGCTCGCAGAACAGACTAATGATGGGGCCGAAACTTTCTGGAGTGACGACCGCGTACCGGAAGACATAGCGTGATGACCTGGTGAAGGTAGCAGAAATCCACTGGATGTACGGTTACCATATCGAAATTTAAAAAATCCTGGCAAACAGCCAGACTTTTGCACAAAAGTTCGAACATTCTAATTTTAATAAAAAGTTTACTTTCTTCTTTCAGTCCCCAATTAACGTTTTTGTGTTCTAAAAAAATCCCTTAAGCCGAAAAGTCCAGAAAAGGCTGGACACAGTCAGCACGGGGGCCAAAGAGCTGGACATGTCCGGACAAATCCGGACTGATGGTGAACCAAGCTGGATGCGAGAAGCACAGGACTGGTCGATGTGGTCGATATGAATGATGATGATGACGATGGCATGAAGACAGGAACGCAGATATAAGTTGACCTTCTTTGTACCCTCCGTTAGTACCTACCTAAGGTATATCACATAGTCTATTTGGCAATATTTATACGAATTCGGCTAACATCGAAGTAAACAGTGTGTCGAGGTCAGGTCAGCCTTCAGGCGCGACCCCTGTGACCTTTCGGCTATCAATGATATGTGTACGCAAGTGTACTTGGACTGTCGGGGAGACAAGTGTTACGGAAAATATTTTTATGCTTCTTGCCCGTTTTTCTCCATAGGTGCTTTGGAATGGGCAACTAGCTTCATATTTTCTGACTGATCGACTTCTTGACAATTCAAAAGTGCCTGTGAATGGTTTAATTGAAATAAATGCTTTGAGTTTGTGTTTATGGTTCGGAAAAATTTTATGTGCAGGAATCATTTTTGAAGGTTTCAGTTACGATTTCATAATATTCATAGATTGTATTTAAAAAAGGGCTCTCTATTTCACTCTAAGTATTTTGCTAAAAGGATCATGTGATGTTAGCGTATACTCGTACCTATCCATACTTCCATAATATTTTAAATTCGAAAGTAACTCTGTCTGTCTGTATGTTACCTTTTTACGCCAAATATGAAAGACACTAACCATTATTTGGTTGCTTCCGCGTTAAATGTGAAGTATTTAATGGCGTTAACGAATAAATTTTTTATCCAACTCTCTTAATTAATGCACATTCATAAGATTTGATGGGTAGCATAATGAATATTTACATAATTAATGTAGGGTGTCGTATGTCGTCATTCTGGGGTCCGATGGGACCCGGTACCGAGCCGGTGGACGGGTCCAATCGGGAGCGCTTCCGAACTAAACGGTTAAAGGGGGTGATAAAGGGGTTGAAAGTTTGTATAGGAAAATTGGATATGAAATTTCAAATGTATGTTTATGGTAAGAAATAAAAAAAATACATACTTCAGCGTTTTTGTAAAGTCATCCTCCAAGGGGGTAAAATAGGGGTCTATGTCCAGCTTTGTAAAATTTCGCATCCTGAAAAAAAAGGGGGTAAAATAGGGGTTGATTTAAAATTCACATGATTATTAAAATTTTCGCTTAAAAGTTATTACAATTTAGAGTTAAGAATAACTTAGCTTTATGTACTTTAAATTGTAATCTGTGGAGAACGTAGCGGGTAGCATAATTGTTTTAAATGTTATATTTATGATTTTATGACTGCTTTTTATTGTCCTACTGTTGGTTTTCCTTAAATAAATAAATAAATTACCTAGCTATTATGTAAGTATTACGTGGTCAGTGGCGGCTCTTAAAATTCAAAATTCAAATTAATGGTGATACTATAAAAATTAAATATTATTATTTTTAAGTTAAACATTAGAATCATAAAAAACTGTTTTATTAAAAAAATCGTTCAGTTAAACATAATATTAACATTCAAATTGTGTGCGTGTTAATGTTTTTTCGTAAAATCATCCCCAAGGACGTAAAAAAGGGGATCATTTTAAAATTCACATGAAACCTTATTCGAATGAATTTTTTTGTAGTAATTCTTTTTATCGGATTGGACATAGGTATAGTCATCGTCCGTATCTTAAATAACATATTAAAGTCTTTATTTAATTAAAATCAGCCCACGGAGTCAAAGTTCTTACAATAGAATAGAATAGAATACTTTTACAATTTATTATCTGTCTATCTGTTATTGTTGTTTTTAAGGTTCCGTACTATGACTCCACTGTCCGTCTGTCGGTCTGTCTATCACCAGGCTGTATCTCATGCACCGTGATAGCTAGACAGTTGAAATTTTCACAGATGATGTATTTCTGTTGCCGCTATAACAACAAATAATAAAAATAAAATAAACCTAAAATTTATAAGGAGTATAAAAGAAACGTTTTTTTCGGCGTTGTATGCCTTGTGCTACGGAACCCTTCGTGTGCGAGTCCGCTCGCACTTGGCCGGTTTTTTTTCACTCCTTAACGTCTGAACGGATTTAGATGAAAGGTATACGAAAAAGCTATGACCTGGGGGCCTAAAAAGGCCACTTTAACAGAATCATAAAAGGATAACATTATGAATCATAATGGACAATTAACTATTAAGTTAATCGTATCAAATCCCATTGGTGACGGAATTTTCAGTTATTTTTTATGTCTGTGCTAAAATACCAATCAATCCAATCCAAATCCAATCCCAATCTCTTTGATTATACCTACGCTACGTAGTGCAGCGGAAAAAGAAAAACACGGACTGTCTTCGTCATATTATGATTCATAATGTTATCCTGTTTTGATTCTGCCAAATTGGCCCTTTTAGGCCTCCAGAGCTAGGACATAGGATACTTTTATCCCGGTAGTACGTTCTCGTATGATACTATCCGACATTTACGCGCCTGCAAAAGCTAATGGATTAATAAATAAATCACATTTTTTCTGAAAATTAAGTATTCATTATTATTTTGCTGATATAATATTAATTCATATCCTCATTTAAATAACTAATTGCTAAAACTATGATTGGCCAAGGGATTTGTGTTTGCAGTTTGTTCTTATTAGCATAAAAACATTTTAAGTTACTTCTGTATTGATGTTTAAGCAATTTATAATAAACTAGCTTCTGCCCGCGAATCTGTCCGCGTGAAATTTCTTGTTCTCGTGACCTACCTCGTCGCATCGAATCGCCTGCCCGTGTTATTACTTCGTTTTTGTTCAGCGTTTTTTTTTACTTTTTTGCTCGGCCCCTAAGAGTCCTAGCGGGATGTTATATAGCCTATAGCCTTTCTCAAGAACTGGGCTATTAAATGCAAAAATAATTTTTCTAAAGGCTCCTACAAACAGGCGCGACACGCGATATAATCGCGCGCGACAGAAAGGCACCGCTCGTTGCGCGACTTGCGGTGCCTTTTGTGTCGCGTGTCGTGTCGCGCCTGTTTGAAGGAGCCTTAATCCGACCGGTAGTTCCAGAGATTAGAATGTTCAAACAAACGAACTCTCTAACTTTATTAATAGTATAGATTAGTGTAGATAACAAATTAAAAATAATTTGCTGTCTGACCCAAAAGAGGTTGTATTCAGTTGAAACATAATACTCAAACCGCTAATTTAAATAAAAAAAACAATAAAGGAAAGCATCGGAAATTATAATAATTATTATAAAATATATTTCCGTTACGTGTCCGTGATATTCGCAGATTTTATATGATTAATATACATATTAACAATTTATGCGTTTATTTATGAGCGACTACTTCATTATGTAATACCTACCTGTATTTATAAAATTAAATTGTATTGTAGCTTTTAAATATTTATACGTAAACAGTTGCATCTAAGTTGCTGATGCTTCATTCTTTTTCCCGTCAAATCTGCCTAGTCTTTTCCCAACTATGTTAGGGTCGGCTTCCAGTCTAACCGTGTGTAGCTAATTATTAATTTGATTATTTCTTATGGAGCTGTGGCAGCACCTACATCGCCACCAAGCACGAAGCAGAGTATACTGCGCAACTAGCATATATAAGAGTGGCTAGAGAGGCGCCACGGCGCCCTCACCTACCGCCTGACGCAGGTCCTCACCGGACACGGATGTTTCGGGAGGTTCCTGCACATCATCAGGCGGGAGGAAACGCCCGGGTATCACCATTGACAGGATCGCCCAGAGGACACGGTGGAACATACGGTGGAGGTCTGCTCCGCTTGGGCGGAGCACCGCCGTGTCTTCTGGTTCAAGCCATGGTCCGGAGCGAGGGGAGTGGGAGGCAGTCGCCTCCTTCTGCGAAGCAGTCATGCTAGCGAAGGAGGTGTCGGGATGGCTGAGGGAGAGTGCCTCCCGTCCCAGCCGCCGCGGGAGACGCTCCGGGCGTCGGGAGCCGCGTGACGACTCCCGGCCACCGTAGGCGCGGGCCTGCGGACGGAGAGTAATGGGTAGCTCACTGCCAGATCAGGACCAGGCCCGTGCCGGACGGCGCGTACGTGTTCCAAGCGCGCCTCTTAGAGATGTCAGCATCAGTTGAAGGGCCGAAACCTGCCGGGTCAGCGGGATTGTCCGAAAGGGTAACCGCTGGCCCCGAACATAAAGGGCTAAGGAAGGAACACGGGTGGGTTTTAGTCAGTAAGAGTCTGAGTCCCTTCCGCTCCACCCAGAGCGGCAGGGGCCATTTGATGATTTCCCATCCTCAAAAAAAAAAACACCATGTAATTTTAAAGTAAGCATTTTATATTGTTAGGTACCTAATCATAAATATTGGTTTCTCTTACAAAAAATTGGTATTAAATTACCGACTTTAATGGGTTGCGGTCATAATTAAAATATTTTGCAATTACGAATTCTTACTTAAAATAAAATAACTTTACTTTTATTCCCTCTGTCGTTTGAAAATAAATAAATAATTATTATTGTTTAGGTAGTTAAGTAGAGCAGTGGTGGCACAGCGGTAACTGCTACTTTTTCTTTATTTCTTTCTTTCTTTCTTTCTTTCTTTCACGTACTTACGAGACCTTACGTTGATTTTACGTTGTGCAATTTGTTTTATCACCACTGCTCTAAAAACGGTGAACGGAAACCTCGTGAGGAAACCGGCGTGTCCACCAAAGACAGGTAATACTACCAATCTGTAATGGGCCAGCTTGTATGTCACAGCCCAAGAAAGAAGAAGAGGAGGTCTGTGTCCCGGCATGGCAGTGAGAACATAATTAATAAGCTGATCATGATTGATAAATACTCGAAGCATTTTGAGATGATAAATGTGTGGTAGGTACCTAAGATTTTAGGTATTTCGCAAGCTATACCTAATCTGCGTTCGTGATTTATTTGCCAAAAATGTAAACAAATATGAATGATTGGAAAAATAACTTTAATTCCTACACAATAGAGTTCATTTTACGATACAATTTGAAACCATTTTATAACTTTTTCAATAGTGCTAGTCAATCTGAAATCAACTCAATCTTCATTTAATAAAGTTGTTGTTTTTACTATAACCATATTTTGTAACTAAGTATCATGTTTCATGTCCATGTGTTATTAATTTTTTAACAAGCATAATACACATTTGCACGTATTTTCTAAAAAACAATTCTATTTCCAGTAATTTAGAAGAGCAATCTTGGATATTTTGGTTAAATAATTTTAAAATATGTTACCCTCCCTTTAGTTTTTTATTATTCTGAGTAATATTGCCAGAAGATACCTTTTTATTATTCTCTAATAGTAACTGGTTATTTGAAGGGGTAACTTCTGTTGTCTTACTAACTAGTTTAAAGAGTTATCCGGAGTGACCTCCACAACTACGGCTGAAGTGTCTAGTGAGCCCGTGTAAGTTCCAGTATGTGGCAAACATGCCTCTGAATTGTTTCTTTGATTTTATGTTATCCTGCATGCAAGTTTTTATTTTTATTCTTGTATGTGAACACATGTTTGGGCAAATTAATATATCTTATCTTATCTTGATATTTGTTTAACTTGAAATAGGGTGGGGGTGTGTCGCACTGCGCACTTTTAGAAAGAAGAAAGAAAGAAAGAAAATACATTTATTTAGCACAGACTAAGAGACACACAATACACCAGATAGTTAGATATTAGTCGTACATCAGATATAAGATAAAAATAATAAAGATCAAAAATAAGATAAAAATAAAAAGTGCAAAGTCCGATGTAAGAAATTAGCAGGAAAGTGTGCCTCACGGCTGCGCCAAAAAGGCCCAGTTCAGCAAAAATGCCAGACAACTAGTGCCTGACGCTGGTTTTCAACTGGACCCTTTTACTATACTTCTTATTCTAAAAGCCTGCCAAGTGTTTAGGATAAGCATTACCTAAGTTTAAAGACTGTCCATTAGCGAGAATGTGGTCAACGGCAAACGGACATAATTTTACTAATTGACGAAGACTTTGTTCATTAGGCAAAACAACATTTTAAGTTATTTCTTGTCACGAATATTCTTACATAAGCTGTAAATATTCATAAATGACTAATATTTTTAGCTCAATGTAATGAAATGAAAGTAGGACTCAATTTATACTTATTTTTCAATTACATATTAGTAAAGAAATCAATGAATGCGTTTATACCCAAGTTATAAATGTTTTTTAACATTTGCAGATGGAACTTATTTATAAATGAGATAGCTTTTAAAATTTCATACATAAAAATATTTCATCACCAAGAATGTATTGCTCCTCTTGCATGACTTCTTTTTGATCCAAATACAGATATTTTCCCTAATATGTATATCCCATAATTATGCCATCCTACACAAGAACAAAAAATATTAATCTTTAAAAATCACTTCTGTACACGCCAGTACTTACGCATCAGTCATGCGGTTTGCGAACCATTAGACAGTTTTGTCACGGTGCGTACTATTGATAACTGTAAGAGTATATGGCCGACGAACTGTTTGTCAACCTTGCGGCTAAATGTCCTTAATTCGGAGCCTTACGACATTTATAATAGCCGTTAATCTGAGGTTTCTGTCCGAGTCGGAATGTTTGATAGCCAAAGCAAAAGTAAAATTTTCCATCCAATTTCCACAAGAGTCTTCAAATCTTGAAGGTTGGTATGCCTCGGCAATACCTTGCTTGATTTTGCACGTGTCTATTAGCGGTCAATTCATCATTTCAGCTGAATAACGTCCACTGGTGGATATAATCCTCCCGTAAGCCCGCCGTTCACCAGGTCATCGGACCACCTTGTGGGAGGCCTTCCAACACTACGTTTTCCGGTACGCGGTCGCCACTCCAGAACCTTTCGGCCCAATCGGCCATCTGTTCTGCGAGCAATGTGCCCTGCCCACTGCTACTTAAGTTTCTTCGGGCTATGTCGGTTACCTTGGTTCTTTTATACGAATCTCTTCATTTCAACTCCAAGAATAGCCCTTTGCATTGTTCTTTGGGTAACTTGCAGCCTTCTAATAAGGCCCATTGTGAGCGACTACGTTTCAGTGCCATAGGTCATAACAACTAGTCCCTACAAAATGTATCAGTTGAGTTTTGTTAGAGTCGAGCAGTCGACTTCCATTTTAACTGACTGAGGCTGAATTGATGTGCTGCATTTGGTACAAGGCTTCATTTTACTTGAGATTAAGTGATAAAAGATAAAGATAATTTTATTTGTCAAACATGCGTTTACATAAACTGAATAATCAGTCATGCAAGATATATGATAGATAGTGAATCTTTTATTCTGAGGTAAGGCCGGTTGTCAGGCTTCCAAGCTTTTAATAAAATATCCCGAAGAGATTAGTCTGACAGCAAAAAACACTTTTGACTGATTTTTGGTTATGCCCGCCCACCAGTGAGTCCGAGAAAAAAAATACAACTTAAGGTGGAACTAGTCGCGAGACTAGTTCCACCTTAAGTTGTATTTTTTTTTGTTTTTTTTTTTTTTTGTGAATATTGTGTGCCTTACCTACTTACCCTGTGTCAAATAAACTTATTATTTTCTTTTTTCTTTCTTTTCAAGGTATAATGATTTTGAGCCTTATACAGGATGGCAGGACCACCGACGCGCAAACTGTTACCACGTTGAAATTATTCCTCGGTTATTAAAAACAAAAAATTGATGTTCCATACGTTTTAACCGCGTAGGTGTATGGTTGCAAATCTATTATTTCTAAATATTCCCCACCAATTTACCTTCTTATTCGCAATAAAACATAAAGACAGGTGGAACGTATCAGCTGTGAAATGATAATATTGTACACATACTGTGACATTTTGATTTTCATTCTTAAAATACTCGTACATTGCGAATATACCGAAAGGACTGGCCCACTAGCTAAATAAGGGAGTTTGTTTTGTTTGTTTGTGTGAGTTTGAACGTGTTTGCAGAACGATGTACGATGCCTTTAAAATATAAATAAACTAGCCCACCAGTGGGACATTACACGCTAGGTAAACTCCTCGATCATTTGTCTCGCAGTCGCAGGTAATAATATTGTCAGTGCGCTCATTTTTCTTTCTTATTTTTTCTCTAATTTTTGTTAGAAGATATAAGAAAGGACAATGGGTAATTCCGTATGCAATCCGTACTAAAAAAAAAATTACTGTAGCAATATGAACTATGTCTAATGTCTATACTTTATACCCTGTTTTTTTTAGGATCGGAAATCATCAAATGACCCCTCCCGCTTTGGGTGGAGCGGAAGGGAGTGTCAGACTCTTACTGACTAAAACCCACCCGTGTTCCTTCCTTAGCCCATACTTTATGCCCTCAGGGAATAGTTTAATTAATCCTGAAAGCATGTCTGAATTCGCTTGAAGAAAACATATATTTGAACAAGTAAGATTGATTTTATAAAGAGAAATAGTGGCGCCCTCATCGTTTGTTTGGTCATTTCTTTTAATTTAGAATGAAAATGCAGAAAATAAGCACGTTAAGTTGTGCTTCACAACATTATACGTTAATATTATTATAAACGGCAGTTTTACATTGTTTAGTTTTATTATAATCACTGAAACGGAAAATAGTGGCCACTATTAACCACGAAAAATTTCAACGCCCCCTGCGTCAGAATCTTGTACTGAATTAATGCTTGAAGGTTGCGCGTCGGTGTCCCTACTGCCACCCTGTCTATGGCTCAAAGCTTTGGGATCAAATGGGCAAAAATTTCAGACTATAATTCGTTCGTCTGTTAAAGGCAACTGAACATTTGTCCAAAAACCTTCAAAACAGTAAGACCTTCGCAGTCATTAAAAACACATTCTTAGGTCATCAACCCCACATTCTCAAACAACGAGGGTGAAAGTACGAAACAGTATTAATCGAATAACGTGTAGTAATCGATAATTGATCGGAAATCATCGGACAACATCGTATGTTTGCATAAAAGAACTGGAAGTTCGGAATTCGAGCTTGATTTTTAATAGTGGGCAATTATAAGTTACGTGGAGTTAGAAATTTTTGGGTTTTGGAGAAATTTTTGTTTGTATAAAATAGTATTTAGTAGTGGATCTCCTTGTGAAAGAGTTTGCTGTGTTTACTACCAAGCAGCGTTCCTATGTTTTGGTTTGAAGGAAAATACAACTATGCTGGTACACTAACCCATGATACATTTCAGGGTTTTTTCACGGTCATGATATCAGCACCATTCAGCCGAAATATGGTTACTTCTGGACATAAACCTCCCCCCCTTTCGCCTCCACATCATATTATCATATCACTAGCTTCTACCCGCGACTTCGTCCTCGTGAAATGTTTTGTTCCTGCAATCCACCCCATCACATCGCATCGTCTGCCCATGCCTTTACTTTGTTTTCGCCTTCCTCGAGAATTGGGCCGTCAAATGCAAAAATATTTTTTCAAATCCGACTGGTAGTTCAAGAGATGCGTTCAAACAAACAAACAAACTCTTCAGCTTTATTGTTGGATCATCAAAACTATTGATAAGGCTTGCTCCAGACTTCTTCGGGTTCGACAGCGTGCGGTAAAAAACAACTGCAACATGCCAATTCAGCGAAGGTAGATTGCAAACGGAGTTTTCCGAACGGCACGAGCCGAAAAAACCGAAGTTATTGCTTCGTGTCGGCTCTTTTGTTCAACAAATACTGCGGTACTATTCTGTAAAAAGTTCACCGTGATAACTTAGCTAAAGTGAGCTGCAGTGCGATTCTGTAACCATCTCACCGAAAAAACCTAGGTGAAGTGAGCGTGGAGTGAGCTGTCAATAGTGTCATTCCTAGCAAAAGCAAACTCACATCACCTAAGTTTTCACGGTAACATTTTTACAGAATTGACCATCTATCATTCCACAGTATGTTAAGGATTGACACTATTGACAGCTCACTTTAAGATCACTTCACTTAAGTTTTCATGGTGAGATTTTTATAGAATAGTGTTACCTACTTATAAATAGGAATCGAATGTGCCGACGCGCCAACAAAAACACGCCTCACACTATACCTATGCCTTGGACGATGATCAACTTTTTTCATTATCAATATCTTCGTCACACCATTTAATTAAGGGACATCCTCTGTTTTGTTTTCGATAAAAAAGCTTCCTGATTCTATAAAACATCATAACAATGAGTCTTCATAAAATCTTGTAATTAACTTTTCGCAGTTTTTTTAAAAGGCTCTATATACTACACCTGATTTACAGTTTACTTAAACAGACGCTAGCACATCAAGCTACCCGCCACTGACAAATTTTCCCAATCAATTATGAACCTTATACTTCAGCGATAAAGTTAAAAATCTATTAATGAAATTTGAAAGATTGTAGTAGCTTGATAGGCTGGCGTCTGTAGTATAGTAAAATCTCAATAAAAGTCTGAGCAAGACGGAGAGCAGCGGAGGCCCAGTGGTAACGATCGCGACTTACGAGTTGTAGGTCGTAGGTTCGAACCCAGAAGGCGCTTTACTTTGTGTAAATTAGTTCAGCACCAACTGCTCTATAAATGGTGAAGGAAAACAACGTGGAAAACCGGTATGTTCTAGAAACTAAAAGTCGAAGACATGTGACGCTACCATCTCGCACTGGGTCCGCGTGGTGGATTACGGCCCATTTCCTATAGCAGAGAGAGGGCCTGTGTCCCAGCATTGGGAACATTGTAAGCTGATATGCTAAGACGGAACCCTAAACTGCACATTGAACAGTGAACAGTGTTCAAATTACGAAATCGAAAGAAAGAAAGAAAATACTTTTATTTAGCACAGACTAAAAGACACACAATACACCAGATAGTTAATAGTCGACATCAGATAAGAACAAAGATAAAAATAAAAAGTGCAAAATCCGATGTAAGAAATTAGCAGGAAAGTGTGCCTCACGGCTGCGCCAAAAAGGCCCAGTTCAGCAAAAATGTCAGACAACTGGTGCCTGACGCTGGTTTTCAACTGGACCTGATGTGTGTGGTGACGGATGTAAATCAGTTTTATACTGCATCGTGATGTGTGTAATGTGTATGCATAATTAAGTAAATAAAAATAAATTTGTATCACATAAAAACAGTAACGAACAGGTATGTATAATAAATAGTGTGATATTGAGTAACATTGCAAAAATAAACAAAAAAAAAATAATACTGCTAAATAAATAAGTGAGATGGCCGCATGATAGATCTTCTTATGCAAATAAAGAAATTCTCCGCGACGAGTCAGAACAAAAAACTGTTTTAATTTAAACGACGCAGATGCCTGACTTCCATGCTCCAACACATTCTCATAATACTTTATTAATCCGTGCACTGTAATGTCATCGCACAATACGCTGCAAGCAGCCGAGCGCGGCGGACTATTTTCAGAAAGTTTGCATCTTGTGTGTGCTTTGAACTTGTCTTAGCTGTAGTTTGCATTTGGAGTAACCAAATACGAAGGATATAACGTCTTAAAATAAGTCAGCTAAAATACTATTGGCGATAGTGGAAAAGGAACCCACTTTTAATTTTTCCGCCTCCCTTCTACAGCTTCATGGATGTCAAATCACAAACTGCACAGAGGTTGGTGAAGGATGGGTGAAATGGCACCATCCTGAAATCGTACGTCTCATTCGTGTGCAAATAGGCCAGGCAACATTGGGTACGTTGACAAGCATACGTGGTTCAGCGATGCATAAGTGGAAAGGTATAACGTTTATTTTAATTTGTTTGTCTTGCATTTTACAGGTCTCGCATCTGCGAATGGGACGCAGCAGTGCCGTGGATAACGCAACCGCAAACATAACGCAACCAAAAAATACATAACCGCAAACTAGAGAAAATAAACGAGACGAATTAACATGCATAATTAATTATAATAACTATAATCTGTAGTCAAATAGTCGCTGCAAATTACTTCTGAGGGGCAATTCTCGTTCACACTCTGATTAGTCTTGTCTCAATCTGTCAAAAATACCTCTAATTTCCCTATATTTTTGAGTAGTTTTTGACATGATTGTCGCTAAGATGATATTGCGAATATATTTTGAACGTTTTTAATTACTCTGGCCTTTTGTTTCAAAACATAATTTGAATATACTTAATATTATGTACAGACGCCAGCACATCAAGCTACCCGAAACTGCCAAATTTTCCCAATCATGTTTGAACCTTATGCTTTAGCGATGAAGTTGAAAATCTATTAAAGAAATTTGACAGATTGTAGTAGCTTGATGTGCTGGCGTCTGTACTACTAAGGTATTAAAGGTATATGTTAAAATTAAAATAATTTATTCCTTACAACTTACGTGTATTTAAATTAATACGAAGCGTCAATAGACTGGGTCTCGAGGTGGCATTGCACAAGTCCGAGGCCATGTCGTTTAATGGGCCCCGGAACACGCCACCATCGGGATCCCAACTAACGGTAGGAGGGGTTTACATCGGCGTCGAGACGACGATGAAATACCTGGGTCTCGTCCTCGACAGTCGGTGGAACTTTGTCGGACGGCGCGTACGTGTTCCACGCGCACCTCAAAGAGATGTCAGCATCAAGTGAAGGGGCTCGTTAGGGCCGAAGCCTGCCGGGTCAGCGGGATTGTCCGAAAGGGTTACTGCTGGCCCGGAACATAAAGGGCTAAGGAAGGAACACGGGTGGGTTTTAGTCAGTAAGAGTCTGACACTCCCTTCCGCTCCACCCAGAGCGGGAGGGGTAATATGATGATTTCCCATCTAGAAAAAAAAGGGAAAAGGGTAAATAGACTAACTGGGCGAAAATAAATAAATATTAAATAAAAAACCTAATTTAAAAATGTAAATCACGTTGTGTATACTTATTATGTATTAAAATTATAATAACTGAAAGGATTTAAGAGTACATTCACTTTTATTACTTTTTTATTGTCCGTTAAATATACAGAATATTTTAAAATTATATATTTGATTTCGCCTACTTATATAAACGTGCCGTCCTCTACAATGCGTGCCACGAAAAATGAGACTTGACACACCACGTGGTTTGACTTGCGCAGTACACGATTTTAGATATCTTTAGCGGTATGAGGTCTGAGTGCGGGACGGGACCGGAAGTCATAGGGGCGGCGGAAAGAGCGGGGGAGGCGGGGTCAAGTCTCATCTTTCGTGGCACGCATTGTACACAGTAGGTACAAACGTGGTACAAACTACATTCCTTTCAAAGTTATTTTACCTCTGATTTTGCATCACTGTCCAAATCATCGTGATCTTTATTCTAGGAGTGGGCGATACAAATCGTATATAGATACAATATCTACTCGTATATATCGGTACAATATCCAATATCTATATGTCGGACGGCACTGTATCTATATATCAGGTATCCGCGTACCTAGAACGAGACACTATAACGATATCGTATCACATGGTCTATGATATTCGGTTCAAACTGATTCCGGTACAGTAGTAGTTATACGGTTGTAGGTACCGTATCCTTGCGATGCGCGCGGGTGGGAGTGATGTAGCTAGAGATGAACGAGCGAGAAAGCGCGTTAAGCTAACGTCTAATACTAATTTTAAACATTATTTACAGGAGAATAGAGTTTAAAACCGAATACATTATTTTGTAAACACTTGTAAACAGGTAACCATCAATAAACGTCAAAGGGTTTTAAATCGTACCTATGGCATTCTCAACAAAAATTGTTTTAAAATCATTTTACGTGACCCTTGACCTTGATTGCATTTTGCTGTTTTCGTAGATACTTTTCGTGTTCTGTTGAATACGCCTTTAAATACGCCTGCATTACCTTTATTGATTAGGTAACAGTAAATTTCTTTATTTGTTTCAGTTATTAGTAATGCGGTCAGTCTTCAGTTATTAGGAAAGTTCAATTCACTCATGACTGATGAATAGGTACCTACTTGACCTATTTAAATAATTGATAAAAATATAAATCTAGAAAACCGAAACGGCTGTACTATTTTCATTTCACAGTGCCATATTATCAACAATACATTCACTGATTTCGAATATACAGTTACAAATAAAATACAATGATGTAGGTACATGAATCGAACAAAACCGAAACCTAAATATCACAGTACCAATTTCGATTCCAAGCTCCACACTGATTCAGCCAATATATAGATATTGAAATATATAGATACGATATCCGATATTCTAAACCGATACATAGATACGATTTGATATAGTGTAAAAGCGATATTACCCATGCCTACTTTATTCTCATTCAAATAAGGTTGCTATTGGGTTGCTGCCACACTAAAAAAATAACTCCTTACCACAACACATTAAAGCGATTTCATAAAGACATGCGTGCCGCGAAAGATGAGACTTGACCTCGCCTCCCCCGCTCTTTCCGCCGCCCCTATGACGTCCGGTCCCGTCCCGCACTCAGACCTCATACCGCTAAAGATACCTAAAAACGTGTCATGTCAAACCACGTGGTGTGTCAAGTCTCATCTTTCGTGGCACGCATTGTACTGACTTTATACGGTAAGAAGAAATGTTTGTAAAATAGTAAAAGACGAAACAGTAACTTTTAATGATTGAACATACTATTTACTAAGAAAAAAAACAAAAAAAAAAAGAAAACCACCATTACTGTAACAGTAAGTAAATTTTAATGGTTTGAACGATATCACCAAATGAATAAAACAGTTAATTTTGTGACCTTTTAGCTACTTAAAACCTTTTTACTTTAGTTTACTGTCATGACGGTAACATTTTGCCTCAAGCTTTAACTGTTTTCGGATCAGTAAAAAAATATTATTTCGAACGTTAGGCTCATGTGGAACTTTTTAAAGCAGTTCAGATCAATGTTTTTTCATTTTTATTTACTGCTTATTTCATTCAGTGCACTGACAAGTCTGTCAAAATCATTGTGACCTTTATTATCATTATAATAAAGTCGCTGTTAGGTTGCTGCTCTCAGAGGTAAAATAACTGTGAAGAGACTGTATTCATGCTTGTCTACGATGCTTGTACTGTTTTGACGTTTACAAAACTTATGTCAAAAGTGCAACAGACGGGGATCAAACTCACGACCTCCCGTTGGCCAACTATAACCATAAATTACAGGTCGACAAAATTTTTACACAGAAACCAGACTATACTTTTCCGAAGGATTTTGACGCGCTGAATTCAAATCTGGCATCAAAATTGCTCTATCACGTCAGGGTTTCGAGATATCCTTACCTAAAAGTGCAAAAAATACCGTTTTTTCTCATTTTTGAGGTTATGTAGCACGGCCGATCCTATTTTCTTTCAAAAATTATTAATAGCATCTCAAAGGACTAGTCTTCCTCTTTAAAATGACGTTGAGTTTACTCAAATATCTTTTTTTTTCGCTGAGATATCGCATTTCTCGTGAGATCTCTGAGATATCGAAATTTTCGTGCTTTCGTCAATAGACTGTATTATGTGTTCTCAAACGTAGAACAATCCACGTACACGTACGAAAATTTAAAAATGCGATATCTCAGCGAAAAAAAAAGATATTTGAGTAAACTCAACGTCATTTTAAAGAGGAAGACTAGTCCTTTGAGATGCCATTAATAATTCTTGAAAGAAAATAGGATCGGCTGTGCTACATAACCTCAAAAATGAGAAAAAATGGTATTTTTTGCACTTTTAGGTTAGGATATCTTGAAACCCTGACGTGATAGAGCAATTTTGAGGCCAGATTCGAGTTCAGCGCGCCAAATCCTTTGGAAAAGTATAATCTGGTTTCTGTAACAGAGCGTTCGGCAAATTTTGTCGACCTGTGATTAGTCCCACACACACACTCATACACAATCAGCCTATAACGTTCCCACTGTTGGGATAAATTTTCTCACACACACACACACACACACATACACAATCAGCCTATAACGTTCCCACTGCTAGGATAAATTACACACATACACAATCAGCCTATAACGTTCCCACTGCTGGGATAAATTACACACACACACACACATACACAATCAGCCTATAACGTTCCCACTGCTGGGATAAATTACACACACACACACACATACACATACACAATCAGCCTATAACGTTCCTACTACTGGGACACAGGCCTCTGTTAGAGGGAATGGGACGTAATCTACTACGCGTGCCCAGTGCAGGTTGGTAGATGTCACATGTCTTCGAATTTTTGGCAAAAACATTTAATGAATGAAATTATCATAGTTTGTGTAAAAACGAAAGTGGGTAAAACACAGCATGTGCTAAACATAATAATATTACCTATTAATTTTAGCATAATGTTATGCATCTGCAGTTCGTGGATCATTGTGTAATATGTCCTGTTATTATTGTGACTATTGTGAGGTACGAGAAAGTGGGTACGGGCCTAAACGCAAGTTTTAGAAACAATAAAAGTATATGATAGAC
Organism: Luperina testacea; assembly: GCA_927399505.1. Taxonomy (NCBI): domain Eukaryota; kingdom Metazoa; phylum Arthropoda; class Insecta; order Lepidoptera; family Noctuidae; genus Luperina; species Luperina testacea. The sequence continues at coordinate 2,514,069 of OV656777.1, read as the reverse complement.
TACAGTAAACAAAATCAGAAAAATATATGATATTCTTCAGGATATATGAGTAGATAGTGTGTTGAAAACATAGTACAACTAATTTGATACGATAGAAAAAAATCATGAAGATACCTTTAAAAACTTTCTTTTTACAATAAAAACCATCCTAATATAGATACAATCATTATGATTTTTTGTCAGACTATTTTACAAGCAACATACTAAAGCGCTAGTGTTTTAATTTTTTAGTCCAAACAATAGATTTTTTGTAAATAGATAATTGCTTCATATTTTGCAATAAATTACCAGCGTTGTGTCATCGCGCTTCTCTTTCTTTTGTATGCATTCCGACAAAGACCGCACTTTAGGTCATGTAGTCGCCTTAAGATTGTTGCTTCTTTAGAGATCCATGGTTAGATTATTAGGTTGGGAAAATTGACATTTAAAGGAGGGTAGGTCCTACAGACCATGTCAGTGTAAGTAGTACACTGACATGGTCTGTAGCAAAAAAGTCTGTGTAAAAAAGCTTTCCGCGGAAAGGTTTTTTCGTTCAGGTCTGTAATTTATTAGTTTTAGCTAAAATAAAAACCTTCTGAAGTAGGTAATGCTTATAAAAATAGCTTTAAGAAACGGGAATCTGTGTGAATCTTGGAAATGACAATACATAAGGTAGACAAGGACCTAATATATTATGATAGAGTAATCAAGTGCTGTTTATTATCAATACATTTGCCACTTCTAGAGATATTATGCCTTTTTTTTTGGGTGGGAAATTATCAAATAACTTCTCCCGCTCTGGCTGAAGCAGGCGTGTCAGACTTTTACTGACTAAAACCCACCCGTTTTCCTTCCGTTGCCTGCGCTAGGGGACACGGTATCTCTTTCGAACAACCAGCGACCCTGGCAGGCATTGGCACTAGCGGACCCGTCAGTTAGTGCTGACACCTCTCTGAGGCGCGCGTGGAACACAACGCGCCGTCGACCCGGGCCTGGTCCTTACCGGACGGTGAGCTGCTCATTGCTCGCTGTCCGCAAGCCCGCGCCTACGGTGGCCGGGAATCGGCTGTCGATTCCAGAGAGATTATGCCTTTGCCCTTAAATGGGACAAGACATTCCTCGGTGGATTAATAAACTAATGATTATTATCATTGCCGTGCATAAAACGTATTAATCTACATACGAACATCTAAGTCTAAATTTTTCTCTCATTAGACTCAAAAGTTTTCAAGCAAATTAGTAAATATTTCGTTGACATAACCTCGTTTACACAGTTTCATTTCGACGCCTTATGTAACGAGTCTATTTATTTTAGTATTCGCATTCTCATTGACATTATGACATTGCAAGGAGGTGCGACATTGCACAGCATATTTTAAGAGATATTTGAGCCAAAAAAAACACTAATTGGGTCCCCTTAAAAGCGACAAGACGAAGATAGAGGACCACAGGTAGATATTACGAGCTTACTAGATAGTTAGATAGATTTTAGACTAAATTACTCAATGATACTCGGGTCAGACCTGTGGTGGCACATTGTAGAGCCGTGGGGGGTAGAAATCTCACCGTGAATACTGAGGCGATGTGAGTTTGTTTTTGCTAGGAAATGACACTATTGACAGCTCACTTCACGCTCACTTCACCTAAGTTTTCACGGTGAGATTTTTACAGAATAGCACCGCTGACTGTGAATGATCCTAAAATTACAAGAATTACCCCTCTTTTAAAATGAAAGCTATTCAGAAAGCTATATATAAATATTCTATAGCAGAAAGGTTCTGGAGTGGCGACCGCGTACCGGAAGACGTAGCGTTGCAAGGCCTCCCACAAGGTGATCCGACGACCTTGTGAAGGCCGCAGGAACCCGTTGGATGCGAGAAGCACAGAACCGGTCGAAGTGGAGGTGCTTGGGGGAGGCCTATGTCCAGCAGTGGACGTCTTTCGGCTGAAATGATGATGATGATGAATCATGATCAGTCTATAACGTTCCTACAGCTGGGACACAGACTTCTGCGAGACGGGAGCATAATACGGGTTGGTGGATATCACATAAATTCGAATTTTGGTTCTACGTCCAGGTTTCGTCACGATGTTGTCCTTCACCGTTTGGGAACAGTGTTGATGAAATAAATTACACTGCCTGGCTAGCCTGGCTCGGGAAGACCTGGATGAGACTCGCACAGACCAGGGAAGCATGGCACAAAAGGGAAGAAGCCTATATTCAACAGAGTGGATGGAACAGGGTTGCCAATGATGATGATTAAAGTGCCTGGTTGGGCTTGAACCTGCCTAGGTTAGCTGCTGGTATGAGTTAACAGTGAATTAAATTGATTAGGCTTACATAATCCGGGTCGCGTAGGTCAATCCATTGAGCTAAGAAGTCATGAGCCCCTTTTGCATAGTTACAGCATCGTAATTCATTTGTTTCCTCTATGATTTCCATAAAATCTGCATTTATTTGTTTGTTCTACAGCCCTCGAAAAGCAGCAAAGCGGAATGGAAGAAATAATTTATGATATGTTGAAACTGATGAAAGGTAAAAATTCCTGTAGCAACAATATACGTAGGTGATCATTGTTAGTTTTGTGCAAGTTAAACACATTTTTTTTTTCTGAAAGGCCCGCTCTTGACCTCGGTCACGCTTGATGAAAGCGGTGGATGAGGTCTATGATAGAACGAGCGTGCCCAGAAGATTCCAGTGCAGTTCCAGTGCCTTAGGCGGCACTGGAACTGCCACGCATCGACGAAACACAGCAGGCTGCTTGACGCTGGACTCCGGTGGGAGGGTGGTTGCAAACCAGGCGGGCGTTAGCCCTACCACCGCACGGGAACAATTGGCCAGTCAAATAAGGTGTTGGGTGTCACTGTCTAGGATGCGCCGAGCACTCGGTCCAGTTGAGTAACTAGCGGAACAAACTGCGCTACACGAGGAGGCTTCTTCATGCATCTCCAAAAATTCAAAGCACTTTTTATGTAATATGCACCTTTTTTTTTGAGAGTAGTGGTAGCCCATTGGTAACGGTCGTGACTTACGAGTTGTAGGTCGTAGGTTCGATCCCAGACAGGCGCTTTACTTTGTGTAAATGATTTCATCACCGCTGCTCTCAAAAAAGGAAATATTCGCGAGGAATCCGGCATGTCTTTGAACCAAAAATTCTTAGACATGTGACACCTACCAACCCGCACTAGGCCCGCGTAGTGAATTAAAGCCCACTCCCTCTCACCTAGAGGAAGCCTGTGTCCCAGCAGTGGGAACCTTATAAGATATGCAGTTTTTTGCAATATATGTAAAATAGTGATAAATCTTTTATCCATACTAATATTATAAATTTGAAAGTAACTCTGTCTGTCTGTATGTTACCTTTTCACGCCTAAACCACTGAACAGATTCCGATAAAATTTGGCAGAGAGATAGATTGCATCCCGGGGAAGGACATATGATAGTCTTTATCGACATACCTCGCGGGCGAAGCCGCTAGCAGCTAGTATTGTATAAAAAGTAATTTAATTTAATTTTTTGTAAAATATAATTTAAAAAGAGTGTCCATGGAGTTTCTTGCCCGTTCTTCTCCATAGGTACCTACGCTTTGGAATGGGCAACTAGCTTCATATTTTCTGACTGACCGACTTCTTGACAATTCAAATGCTTTGAGTTTTGAGTTTGAGTTTGAAAGTGTTACGGTGAAGGAAAAGTTTTAATAAAAAAAAATTATGAAAAAGCCTGGATATAATCTAAGAGTATATATAGCCCACAAAGTAAACGAGTGTGGTGATCCCATTACCAATGATAGTGATTGAATCCAATAACATTTAAAATGGAAAACTTGTATTTCATTCATATTGTGAAAGAGTAAGAGTGATTGAGTGAGTGAGTGAGTGTGTGTGTGAGTGTTGTGTGTAAGAGTATTCTATTCTATTCTATTCTATTGTGAATCCAAGTCGCAAAAGCTCAACAATAGGTCAAAAAGAATGTGCGAATACTCTTTCGTACATTATTGATCGAAGATGCCACCTCTAACAATTCGCGCGAAAATGATAAATAGTTACGCAGATTTGCTCTTACATAATATAAGTAAATATGCCTCAATACATACTCATTGCATTGACCTTTTCCAATACATTTTGGCTTAAAAAAAGAACGTGTTTCCATCCAAGAAGAATTTATACCAATACTAGCGCACCTGCTTCGCACGGCTTTTTTGACTTGCTAAGAGCTGTCTCTTAGCAAGTCAAAAAAGCAGAATGAAATCTCTGTAGATTTCATTCTATATTTAAGTTTTATATTAATGTAATATACATATAAACCTTCCGGAATAAATTCCCTAAAACAAGTAGTGAAAATCGCATCAAAATCCGTTGCGTATAGTTTAGAAGAACAACGCGGTCACACGAAAAGCGGTTTTAGTTTCTAATATGTATACATACAAAGGAGGTTGTATCACCCTCTTTATAAAAACCATATCAGATCCACACGTCCATACGATTTAGGACCTCACTAAATAAATGTCAGTCGCTGCGAAATCTTTTAGACGCTAATTTTCAAGACATTTGAATAGATATGGCCTTCGGGTGTTCTTATTGTCTTATTTTACGCAAGCCGAACCTAGTGCCGACATAATGCGTTTATTCTAATTGTTGAATCTTCATTAATTTGGATGGTAATACCCCCAGAATGTTGGCAGATCGCAGAACCCGCCAATTTTATTTAGACCTAGTGTTCTAAAGTGTCGTTTCTTGGGAAGGGGTCTAAAAATAATGGTATACGTATCCATTTTATTGTGGCCTGATGTCGTTAGGTGAAAGTTCGTATGGCGGGGTCGGCATAAAATGGTGTCTGTGTATGGGAGAGCGTTATAAGCGTGGTCTATGGTTCGCACGCGTGCATTTGCCTCCATTGAGTGGAAGACTCTAATCGCATTCTATTTTTGAATTTTTGGCGCGTTTTTTTCAAATACATTTGGAACGTGAGTTTTTGTTTTTCGCCGATACATCGGAAAGTGATTGTAGTGCTGTGATTTATTTTAATTATAATAGTTTTTCGTTTTAATTTTATAGTTTTCCTCTTCGGTGTTTATTTTTTTGAAGAACAAATTCAAAGGTAAGTTTTATATTTTATTTTTTTATCGTATTTTATAGACTTATTGAAGCAAAGAGTAACTGACAAATATAGCGAAAACTAGTTAAAAAAAAACTCGAAAATAACTATACTCGAAAAATATATTCTAAGTGCGTTTAAATCTTTTATATGAACATTATTCAAGCCATACTTATAATCTTAACTCTCGCATTTATTAAAACTTTAGCACACGTATGACGAATCTATGTTTTTTATGTTTAGTCATTCAATTGTTCCGTGGTTACCTACCGCGTAATAAAACATTGTTTACACGTTATTACAACATACGCATGAAAACGAAAGCATTGAAAACAAAACAAAGCTTTTGGAAAAGTATTAACTTGTAAACAACGGACACGGAAAATGTTTTGACTGCTTATTATTTCCATCAGATTATAATGCTTTTTGCATATTTTTATTTCTATCCTAAAAATTAAGTGTCTTTTTTTCTGATCTTGTTAGCTTAGAGATAGCTCTGCTCTAGTCCGATGGGTGCTAATGGTACAGAGTTTCTAATCCATAGAAATACTCTTACTTCTTTTTTTAAATTACGGAAATAACTGACAGTAATATACTGTCAATAAATTGTCAAAATACTTAGAGCTGCATAACCAGCTTTTAACGTGCTGGTACACAGGCCTCCTCTCTGTGAGGGGGAGTGGACTGTTATTAACCAGGCGGGCCCAGTGCGGGTTGGTAGATGATGAGAGACGATGAGATGCGGGAGTCTTAGAAGTTCTAAGTCTCTAGAACTGATTCATCACTTAAATTACTACTGACATGTGATCAACACATAGTGTACCATTCATCATCGTCAATCGGCCTAGGCTTTTCTCAACTATGTTGGGTCGGCTTCCAGTCTAACTGGATGCAGCTGAATAGATACCAGTATTTTACATGGAGCGACTCCTTTTTTGACCTACACAACTCAGTTACTGGGTAATACGATACCCCTTGGTAAGAATGAATTATTAATAGAGTAGGTACCATTATTATTAACACTGATAAAAAATGTAATCTTTTATCGAAATATTTTCATAATTTCATCGAATTACACCTTTTGATAATAGTCTTTCCAACGCGTCGTCCCGTCACTAGAACGAATGATTTAAAAAAAAGAATGAGCGCGCTTCCATTGCATACCTCGTTACAAATTCACTAGTAATTCTCAGTAAACAATTAATATAATCTGATCGTGATTGCAATAGTGTTTGTGTTATACCATGAGAGCCATTTATGGCTACAGATTCAATATAGTGGCGCATAGATTTAATTCAAAAGAGGTTGTTTCGTATTATTATACTCTATGGCTGTTTATTTTCGCGCCGATGTCGTAGGGAATGTGTGTCCACGATTTTTCTACAGGAATATCTGACTAGTGTGGAGTCATTTTAATAGGTAACATTTGACGTCTGTCAGTTTTATCCTCATAGTGAGGTGACCTGCTTATAAACATCGATTAAAGTGAATGAATCGATACGGACTTGAAACATATGCGAATTTAAAAATCATCAGGCGAATCCCTGTCCCATTATTATTATTTTTTTCGTAAATTTAAGGAGCAAAATAAGACAAGTACACAATTTAACAAAAAAATTGCATTTATTCAGTTGAACTATCAGAACTGTTAAAAGTATTGTCATCTTCATCACTGCTGTCAGCACTCAGAGATATTATTAATTATTAATTTATGGTGATATTTCTTCACAAGTCATCATTGCATTCGATTCTACTTATCAGCTTTCGATTTTTAGAGTAACATCCCTAGTGTTTAAAAAGAAAAATGGTTAACTGACGTAACCTTGTAACGACGTTCAGTTCTTTAGATCAGAAATTGTTTATTATGTTTAGAATGGTTTATTAATGAAAGCAAATCGTAAAATTACTCGTATCGGTCATTATTACAATAAATATGTAATCGTAATTGAAAAAAGGTAAGCAATTGTGCAGTTCTAACAAAACGAAAAAATATGTTATTTTATGCCCGCCGTTACAAGGTTACGTTGTTGAATATTTGATGAATTGTCAAATGTTACCTATTAAAATGACTCCACTATAGTTATTTCTTGTACCCCCCTGCCATAAACATTTCATCAAGCCTCATAACCATGCCAAAACACACAAACCAGCCAGAGCCTAAGTCACTGGGAACTCAAACAAACGCTAACCCGAATTATTTCACTTAGAAATGGGAGTGACACGAATCACTAGAGCCCCAACGTGAGTTTTTTTTTGTTATAATATAACATATGTCCTATGGTACTCTGCAATACTGTTATAGTTTCCTAATAAGTGATAGAATTTTCCGAATCGACTACCAAAGATTACCATCTACGTCTAATTTTACCTCATTAAGAGCGTTTACGACGTACGGCATTTCATACAAACTTTCAAGGCCTTGTTTTTTGAAATGAATGAACCGATTTTAATGGAACTTCATACGCATAAGCAGGATACAAAGGTCTAAAAAGTTATTTAAGAATATTTTCGAAAAAATATTGTTACAGCCAAATTAGACCGATTTTAAAATTTCCCATAGAAACAGCGATTTCCAGTTATCTTGTTTTAAATAAGATACATATTTCGAAAATGTTCACAAGTTACTTTTTAAACCTTTGTATCCTGCATATGTGTAAGAAATTTCATTAAAATCGGTTCATTCATGTCGAAAAACAAGGGCTTAAAAGTTTGTATGAAATGCCGTACGTCGTAAACGTTGCCAAGCTGCATTTGACCTCGACTTTAAAAGTTTCATAATTCACTCCCTACTTCCCATAAAATACTGCATCAAAAACTGACAAGCAATTTCCTAGATTGCTTTGTGCACATCAATCTCCATTATCAAAATTCACATCATTATGACAAACTTTTCCAGAATTAGGGAAATAACGTCTTTAAACTTCAACTGGACCATCGATCTTCACTCTTGACATACGTAATTTGAACTCTTGCGCAAGATATGTCATTGCAAATGATGACTTATAACTGGTGTTTAGAGTTGAAATTATGATGGTGGGTGTGCCGGTTGTTAAGTCGGCGAATGGTGGTCGGGAATTTGAGGCTTCTGTTGCTAGAGGCTTGTTTTAGTTAATTTTTAGTCTAAAAGCACAATTATTTTTGAGACTCACTTAGACAATAGAAAGCACGGTTTCCGTTGAGTGATGAATTATGAATTGATTGATATTAGGTACATACTCAAAAATTAATTCTAAATCATTTATTTGCAAATATGGGTAGGTGCGTCAACTGTATGTGGATATCATACAATTATCTAACTAAAAATGGTATCCATACAAATATTATAAATTCGAAAGTAACTCTGTCTGTCTGTATGTTACCTTTTCACGCCTAAACCACTGAACGGATTTCGATAAAATTTGACAGAGAGGTAGAATGCATCCCGGGAAAGGACATAGGATTTTATCCCGATATTCCCACGGGATCGACACTTATGCGGGTAAAACTGCGGGGCGCTGCTAGTATTACAATACTTTACCTTTCGGCATACAAAAGCAAAAAAAAAACTTCAGGAAGTGGTTTTAATGCAGCTTGCAAGATTTGACCAATACAGATAGCGCCATCCACGAAGACGCTCCCACTCTTCTTCCTAATCACTTTCAGTACAATGTGCAACATTCCGTTAGTTTTGTCGATACACAGTAATTACTTATTAGTGGGTAATTAGTGTGTGTCAAAAAAACCGGCCAACTGAGGGTCGGACTCGCACACGAAGGGTTCCGTACCACAAGGCATAAAACGCCGAAAAAAAAACGTTTCTTTTATACCACTTTAAATTTTAACTTTATTTTATTTTTATTAGTTGTTGTTATAGCGGCAACAGAAATACATCATCTGTGAAAATTTCAACTATCTAGCTATCACGGTTTATGAGATACAGCCTGGTGACAGACAGACGGACAGTGGAGTTTCAGTAATAGGGTCCCGTTTTTACCCTTTGGGTACGGAGCCCTAAGAACTAAAACACTAGCGGAATTAAATAGCGATAACCACTAGCGATTAGTAAGAAGAGTGGGGCGCGTCTTATACTAACTAACTAAACAGGCAAATTAAATAAAAGCTTGTAAAAAATAACAACATGGCTACATTGGCTACTCATGTGGTTGTTACTCAGTCAAGATTTCTTTTTGAATGAAATATTGACCAACTTTTGAGGTCAAGCCGCACTTTGGTTTAACTTTACCATCGTTAGTTTTGATGGCAATACAAAGAAGTTTATAGAAGTACCTACTTACGTATCTTACATAAGCTGAAATCAATAATTGACCTCGTAAAAATTAAATAAAAAAACTGTCCTTGTAAAAATACCATAAAGTTATTTCTTTCAAATATTTTAAGGTCATGTGACAAAAGAATGCTGGCAGCTTTATCGTAGCCATGTCAAATCATCAAAGGCGAATCTTTGATAATAATTAGCAAATCACCAATCAATGAAAATTTCGGCTTATTGAATATAACTTGATAAGTAACCTTTGTAATGACGCAACGTACGAACGAAGAAAAAATACAAAGACATAATGACATTTACCAAAGTACCAACCCGTACTGGGCTCGCGTGACGGATTAAGGCTCCTGCAAACAGGCGCGACACGAATCGCGCGCGACATAAGGGCACCGCTCGTTGCGCGATTTGCGGTGCCTTTGTGTCGCGCGCGATTTTATCGCGTGTCGCGCCTGTTTAAAGGAGCCTTTACGGCCCACTATCACAGAGAAGAGGTATTTGTCCCAGCAGTGGGAACATTATAGGCTGATTTCACATGCATTACGCAACGTAAGAGCGTACAGTACCCGGCGATAAATATTGCACATCGACCTATTCGATCCTATAGATTTTATACAAAGAATAAAAATAATTATCAAAAGAAGCAAATCATAATTGTTTTAACAGCTCCTAATAGATACCGGACTGTTTGTATTTCGTGCGACAGAGATAACGCTCTAGGGATGTTATGGATATGAAATTTCGGATACGGATTAATTACGGATATAGGAATGATTATTATACCGGATACGGATACGGATACGGATATGAAATTATTTCGGATTATCCGTTAGTTTCGGATAATTTCGGTTACGGTTATTAATTTTTTTAGGAATTTCAAAAGTACAATACAAATAGTTAATAAAATAGTTTTATTTATATGTAACTATTTAGTAGGAATTACAATCAGTCTGTGAGTTATTACAGCTATTTAAATTAAAAATGATTATAAATAAATGTTGAGTGTTATCTAATCTACCTAAAATGAAAATGTAATAATAAAATTATTACTTATACTTATTTAGTAATTTCGTATTCAAAAAAAATATTAAAATTAGATTTAAATTTAGAATGCACATTGCACATATTTATTTACTATGATTTAAGTTTAACATAACAATCATAGCTATCTTTATCTTGTGTCTCAATTAGGCTCCGCCCCTATCCGATATTATCCGAAACTTTTATTTCGGATTCGGTTACGGTTACGGATAATTTTTTATATCGGATATCCGCTAGTTTCGGTTACGGTTACGGAGCTCCCTAACATCCCTGTAACGCTCTACGAAGCCGAAATTAGCCGATTGTCTCTTTCCAAAAGTCGATGTGCATTATTTATCGCCGGGTACTGTACGAATTGTAACAATATAATTTTAAATGATATCCATGGAGTTTCTTGCCCGTTCTTCTCTATAGGTACCCACTACGCTTAGGAATGGGCGTCTAGCTTCATATTTCTGTCTGTCCGACTCCTTAATAGTTCAAAAGTGCCTGTAAATGGTTTAATCGAAATAAATTCTTTGAGTTTGAGTTTGACGAGCCTGAATTGATACATCTTCACACAATCACACGGTTTGATATCCACTTTAATGTCTCATTGTATCTGTATGAGAATTAGTTTTGTAATCAGATTTTCACCTACTTCGACAGTTACACAATATATTCTATATTATTTGTGGGTGAAAATAGAACAACCGCATGAGATTAGTCATAAGAGAATTGTTTGTGATGATAGCAACTTTGGTAATCATCGCAAAATTATCAGGGAAGTTCTAGCGCAACACTTAATTCTTCTATTTGATGTGTTGTCTTTTAAGTTTCACGTTAAGCCCTTGTTCCCGGCTGTCGTTCGTGGATCTTTGACAGTCGTTACGGGTAGTCAGAAGCCCGAAAGTCTGACAACCAGTCTTATCAAGGGGTATCGTATTACCCAGTAATTGGGTTGTGCAGGTCAGATAGGCAGTCGCTCCATGTAAAATACTGGTATTCAGCTGCCTCGGGTTACACTGGAAGCCGACCCCAACATAGTTGGGAAAAGGCTAGGCAGATGATAAATGAGTTTAAGGCGAAAATGCCAGGTGCGCCCACTTTTTTATGCAATGTGCAGGAAAATGCCAGGTGTGCCCATTTTTTTATGCAATGTGCAGGAAAATGCCAGATGTGCCCGCTTTTTTATGCAATGCACATGTCTGTGTCCGCTTATATGCTGATCAAATATGATTCGCGATAATAACTTCGTTACTTCGTAACCTTATGCAATAATTTTTATAATATAAATAGATTTTTATAAACACAATGTATTTGTTCTCCCATAACCCGTCGAATGACGACGTGATGATAGATATCTTTTATTTGAAGAAAACAATTAATTAATCATTTAATCATTGCCAACTACCAAACATCGTATGACGAAAACCCATTCAATAAAAATGAAGAAATACACTTACAAACAAGTAAGTGATGACAGGCTTAATCATACACAAAAAAAATATAAACAAGTGTTCAACAACATGGGTTCCGTACCACAAGGCAAAAACGCCGAAAAAAACACGTTTGTTGTATGGGAGCGCCCCTTAAATACTTATTTTATTCTGTTTTTAGTATTTGTTGTTATAGCGGCAACAGAAATACATCATCATCGTGAAAATTTCAATTGTCTAGCTATCACGGTGCCTGAGATACAGCCTCCAGACGGATAGTAGAGTCTTAGTAATAGGGTCCCGTTTTTACCCTTTGGATACGGAACCCTAAAAATGAAGACATAGACATACAAGTAAGTAAGTGATGAATGCATAAATCACAAGAAATAATATTACGTAAAGCAATAAAAATCACGCCAGGCCTATTTTGTATTGTATATAAGTATTTTTGAAGTTATTATTGCATTTAATAGCCAATTTGCAATGTCAGTAATAACATACATTTTGGAGTCGTCAATCTTGCGACACGGCGACCTCTGGTGGCGACTTATGTAACTATGTAATGGTAGTTTATGGTTTAATTATTATTAATCTATAGGCTTTGTGTATTTTGTAGCGAATTAACGGGTTTTTGATGTACAGGTTGATTATTTTTAACAGTTTAGAAATATTTTTAAGTAAAAAGAAAATAAAGTTAAAATGTAGTCCTCACTCCTCACGTAGATCTATCGAGTAACAGTACCCAGCGATAAATATTGCACATCGTCCTTTACCTTTTTTGTATTTTATACAAAGAATAAAAATAATTATCAAAAGAAGCAAATCATAATTGTTTTAACAGCTCCTAATAGATACCGGACTGTTTGTATTTCGTGCGACAGAGATAACGCTCTACGAAGCCGAAATTAGCCGATTGTCTCTTTCCAAAGGTCGATGTGCAATATTTATCGCCGGGTACTGTAAGTTAGTATTTTAAAGGAAAATTGTTACTGCCGTTTAACTGCCTCGTCGGTCTTGTGGTCGCAAGCGCTACTGCAGAGCATGAATTCCTGGGTTCGGTTCCCGGGTGGGCAGTGTTATTGGGTTTTTCCATCCGGAATATCTTAGTTAACCTGGAGTCTGGATTTTTCCCCTGTTGGTGGCATTAGGCTCGTTTTAACATCTGCTGGCGAAATGTGGGTATAAAAAGGTAATGTTATGTAATACAGACGCCAGCACATCAAGCTACTACAATCTGTCAAATTTCTTTAATAGATTTTCAACTTTATCGCTAAAGCATAAAGTTCAAGGTTGATCGGGAAAATTTGGCAGTTTCGGGTAGCTTGATTTGCTGGCGTCTGTACCTACATATGTTTAATTTTGTAAATATGCTAAAAAGTTGATACGTTTGCTGAAAATAAAACGTTTATTTATTTATTTTACTATTTATGTACACACATATGTAAACAGACACGAAAAAATCAGAACAGAAAAATAGGTACAAAGGTGATGCTTATTTCATAAGAAATCTCTTCCAGCATACCTGCGATAGGACAATAAATAGAGAGATGTAGACAGCGTGTGAAAGAGTAAAGGAGACAAAAAAGTAATACATACAATCTAATCTAAAAACAATTCACTTAATAAAACTAAACAAATATTAAAGAACGTTCACTTCCTTACACTCTCGACTCAAACATGGAACTCGGAAACAAAAATCCAGCCATCGGAAAGATTTCACTTCATTCAGTTTTATCGCTTCAAACCTGTAGTATGGTATGCTCATCTAGTCACCTCGCTAGACTAGAACTTGGACCTAGGAACGGGTCCTCTGGGAACTTTCCCCGACCCCCGACCTCCCGACAGTTCATGACTTTCGTTTTCACCAGTCGTTCGTGCATATTAAATTTACAGACTGGTTTTATATGGAGGATTCTTTGTTATTTAATAAAGCTATACATATTGTATATTAGCGAGTGTAGGAAACGCGAATTGTTGAATTATCAAACTCAAAGCATTTATTTCAATTAAATCTTGTCAGGCACTTTTGAATTGTCAAAATTAAATAGTCTGTCAGTTAGTCAGAAAGTTGAAGCTAGTATCGATACTGATTGGTCATTATTTGTTGTCAGACTTCTTTTCAAAGTCAAAGTTAAATCATTTATTTCAAATAGGCACATAAAAGGCATTTTTGAACGTCAAAGATTACAAAATATATAGAAATTATTCTAGTCGCCCCGTCCAAAAGATAGTTTCGTATGGAGAGGAATAGTAGAAGAAGTAACTAGTAACTGGGTTGTGGAGGTCAGATAGGCAGTCGCTCCATGTAAAATACTGGTATTCAGCTGCAACTGGTTAGACTGGAAGCCGACCCCAACGTATTTGGGAACAAGCTAGGCAGATCATGATGATCAGAATTTCTTTACTTAAAAAAAGAAAAATATTTATGGTTAAATTTACTAACAAAATAGAATATAATCAGCAGGTGTAGGTACAGTTTCACCGTCATAACGAATCACAATAAAAATTAAATCAGCATCTGGAAAGTCTCAAATCGTCATGATCCCTAATCAATTCTTGTCCACTGCATCCGTAATTCCATTTTCCGCCATCTTCCTGTCACGACCTTAAGTTTTTACCATAATCACTCGTCATTTCACCGACGAATCGTGAGGATGCCCCCTGACGTTGCGTCAGGCATTTAGAAGAACACGTTTCCTGATTGGCTAATTGGCGAGTTGCAGCACGAGTTGAAAGATTTCCACCAATCATGTTCGCGGATTTGCGTGTGTGATAATTGAACGGTGGTTTCCCAGGGTGTTAATGGTTAAAATCGTTCAATCTCAGAAGATCCATTGGCCAGATCCATGACGGATCTAGTGACAAATGTTTTTGTGTCGTGATATCGGACAACGACGGTGGAGTTACCGACATAGCTTGCAGAGTAAGCAAACTGAAGTGGCAGTGAGCTGGCCATGTTTGTTGAAGGACCGATCCTGGAGTGGAGACCGCGTATCAGCAAGCGTTGTGTGGGACGCCCCCCAGCTAGATGGACGGACGACCTAAAGAAGGTGGCTGGGGTAGACTGGATGCGGAAGGCGGAGGACAGGGTGCTGTGGCGCAGTCTGGGAGAGGCCTATGTCCAGCAGTGGACTGCGATAGACTGGGTTGATTGATGGGTATCGGGCCTTTTTTTTTATGATGGGACATCATCAAATGACCCCTCCCGCTCTGGTTGGAGCGGAAGGGAGTGTTAGACGATTACTGACTAAAACCCACCCGTGTTCCTTCCTTTGCCCTTTATGTTCCGGGCCAGCGCCGGACAACCCCGCTGACCCGGCAGGCTTCGGCCCTGACGGGCCCCTTCACTTGATGCTGACATCTCTTTGAGGCGCGCGTGGAACACGTACGCGCCGTCCGGCACGGGCCTGGTCCTGATCGGACGGTGAGCTACCCATTACTCTCCGCCCGCAGGCCCGCGCCTACGGTGGCCGGGAGTTGTCGCGCGGCTCCCGACGCCCGGAGCGTCTCCCGCGGCGGCTGGGACGGGAGGCTCTCTCCCTCAGCCATCCCGCCGCCTCCTTAGATAGCATGACTGCTTTACAGCAGGAGGCGACTGCCCCCCAATGAGTATCGGGTTTAAGGATGGTACAGTCTAGTAAAGATACCAGAAAAGGCTAACTAAAGCTAAATATCTACTGTGTTCCCAATACCTACAGTTATTGTAACATCAAACATTCTTATTATTTTTATTGCTATAGGTACAGACGCCAGCACATCAACCTACTACAATCTGTCAAATTTCTTTAATAGATTTTCAACTTTATCGCTAAAACATAAGGTTCAAATTTGATTGGGAAAATTTTACAGTTTCGGGTAGCTTGACGTGCTGGCGTCTGTACATAATAACTCTGTCTTCGAGGAAAACTGGCGTGAAGTTGTGCTATGTTTCAACTAATATTATAAAGAGATTTATTTTTATTTTTGTATGTTTGTTTGTTGCGTTTTCACACTAAAACAGCTGAAAGGATTTGGATGAAATTTGGCACATGGGTAGATCATATTCTGGATTAGGACACTATTTTTTATGCCGATATTCTCACGTGATCGAGATTTATGCGAGTGAAACCGCGGGGTGCAGCTAGTGTTAATATTCGTTGCACAACAGTTTTAAAAAAAGATATAATTAGCCGCTCTTTTTATACAGGTTGGTTTAGTAAGTGCTTGAAGCACTTTAATATAAAAATAATACATTCTCGATATTTTAATTTTCAATAGTTTGTCCAATGTCCATCATTCTACTTTACATACTTACATAATTATGACGATAAAAAACTCAAACATACCAAACCAAAGAGTACTCATACAGCCCACTGCACCGCTTCAAAACAATTGACCTCAAATTCAACGAACAATGTTCTCTACATTATAGTTACCTTATGGTCAAGTTTCCCATACAGATAACTCTAATGTGCATTATCCGAATTCATCTAAAAAGGTATTATGTATTGTTACACATAATTTACGGTTGAAGTTTGCGCAGATTTGAAGTCATAAAGACATAAGTGTTATGAAGCACCCATTTATTATGCTAATACTTCTTTCATTGCTGTTTTCTTTTTTGCAGTGTTAGGCCAAATTAGTATTATGCCATGTCTAGTTTGTATTAAGGGGCTTACATGACCTAAAGCGCGGTCACTGTCGGACTGCATAGAAAATAAAGAGAAGCGCGATGACACAACGCTGGTAATTTATTGCAAAATATGAAGCAATTATTTAATTACAAAAAATCTATTGTTTGGACGAAAAAATTAAAATACTAATATTTTAGTATGTTGCTTGTAGAATAATCTGACATAAAATCAGGATGATAGTATTAGTATGGTTTTTATTGTAAAAAGAAAGTTTTAGAGGTATCACCATGATTTTTTTCTATCGTATCAAATTAGTTCTATTGTTTTTAATACACTATATCTACCTAGCATATATTCTGAAGAATATCATATATTTTTCTGATTTTGTTTACTGTAGTCGATCTTATCTTATCTTATCTATGTTTGATACTTTAATGTTTCCAAATCTTGGGTATTTTTTGTGTTTAGGTCCTGTAAGCCCCTTAATGACAGGTCCATCTAAAATGTCTTCTGTTCAAGTTAATTTAGAATAGTGAGCAAGCACTAAGCAGCTAATTTAGGGTCAATTTTATATGTTTAGTGATCAGAAAAAAATTCATAGGTTGCTTTTTGTTGGATCGCAGTAAGTAATTTCAATAGCAGTATTTTTATACATAAAAAAATATCATAACCTATTAAAATGTATTACGATTAAATACTCTTGTACAACACGAATATCCAATTCTCACTATACTCAAAGATTAGACTTTCAGTAGGTCCTCAAAAAAAAAAATACTCCACGTATATCTGTGTAATATTATTTCTGCTTTATTTTTTGCCTCGTTTGTTTTACCTCTATCTACAGCTAAAACAAAGATAAGTAAACAAGTACATATCTACTTTACTTGATTTAGGGCTGATTTTACAATCGACAGATACTTTTTATTCGCGGAATATAATTGATGTCTGACAGATTTTGTACGGAAGAACTGTCAAAAATTCAAAATTATTCCACGGATAAAATTATCTGTGGATTAAAAAACCAACCCTTAGATTTATTTCTAAGTTCAACTCTGTTATATCCATCATCGTCTTCCTGCCCGTCTCCCATGTTACTTGGGGTCAGTGCAACACGTTTTATTCATCGATTCTCCCCCATCAACCGTCACGCTATTATCATCATCATAATTCTAGCCGAAAAACGGCTACTGCTGGACATAAGCCTCCAAACATATCTGGGGGAGGTCACGCTATCAAATCACACACACACACACCCCACACACCTTTACACACACACACTTACTTATCACATTTCCTTTAATATCTAATTCAAAACATCACTAAGACCTCAAACCTACTACATTATATGTACGAGTAAGTAACTCGTCATTGTAACGAGTACACTTAGCCTCATCGCCCGAAGCCACCACGCACGCCTTTCTGACATAATGTGGTATAATCAACGCCACGACTGTAATCATTACACCCTGTATGTGAACTACCGGTACACGAATAATAGCGAAGGTTCACGAACTTACACGAATGATGGCGAAGCTTCTCGTCATTATTGTTACGTAGGACTTCCTACGTAACAATAATGACGAGAAGCTTCGCTTCGGTAAACAGCTACTTAAGCTGTTTACCGAATTTTCTCGAGAAAATTGCTTGACTTTGTAAAGAATATAATTATTATATACCTAGTTGTGTGAACTATTTCTTTTGTTTGGAGCTATTGATGGTATCGTTCATGACCACTTAAAAAAAAAAAAATAACGAAGAATTTTTGTTAGTTTGTCTGGATGTATGGTCCGGATTTGCGCAAAAACAGCTGGACGGTTTTGGTTGAAATATGGCACACATATAGTTTATAACTTGGATTAACTCATAGGGTACTATTAATCCGTTCCCGTGGGATACTTTCTGAAATCCACGCGAGCGAAGTCACGGGCAAGGTTAGTAGATATTTTATTCTGGATCGCAATATGGATTCTGAGCTTAAATATCGTTTGTTGATGATTATACCGTTACGTCCCATACGCAGGCTCCATCCATAAAGAACTCCAATGATTTACACAGAGAATGACCGATGATTTCGAGACATTGGAAGCCAATGCATTTAAAGACCTATATATAACGATTTGGAATGAGCGACTAGAATCAATTCTATTTTGTTGTAATTTTTGACGTCTCAAAGTACCTTTTATGTACCTATTTGAAATAAATGCTTTGACTTTGGTTAAGCGTTCTTACGACTCACGAAATTTTAACCAAACTATCATAAGTTGTATGTAACGTTATAATCCCATCAATCGCCACGTCATAAGTAGTAATCTTACCTTTCATAAGGTTATTTAATCAATCAATTACTCCACCATCTTGAGGGCAATTCGGTAACGTAATATGTTACGTTACTACAATGACTTTGCATATAAATATATTTGTAAAAATGCTTCGTACTTAAATGTCATAACACCTTTAATTGGAGAGAGGTACTTACACTGGGTCAATTTAATGTTGCAACATAAGAATAAATAATCCGTTTCAAGCTCTTTAAGAAAAAAAAAAGTGATATTTTCATTTTGAAAATATAAATGTTGCATTTACAAACATTCTACCTTCACCATAAGCTTTTCGGTAATTTACGTCAGTTCCACACATTTTTGACTTTTATCATCGTTAGTTATCGATGTTAGAATGTCAAGGCATTCTGTTGCGAAATATAAACGCAATACACAAGCACTTGCGATTTTCTCTTAAAATTTTCCCTGTTTCGATGATCCAGATCCTGTTTCCTGTTGATCCTGTTTCTTTCCAGATGATGACAGGTTGACATCATCGACTCGCAAATCAAATGGTAACCATGAAGTCAGTACATGCTTCTAGACCCTAGCCTACCCTAGCAGACCCCCTTTTTTTGGGTGGGAAATTATCAAATAACTTCTCCCGCTCAAGGCGGAGTGGGAGGGCGTGTCAGACTTTTACTGACTAAAACCCACCCATGTTCCTTTTTGCCTGTGCCAGAGGTCAGTACGGTAACACTTTCGAACAATCCGAGACCCTGGCAGAGCATGCAGCATCGGTCCTAGCAAACCCCGTCAGTTATCCCTAGCAGACTCTAGCGTAGACATTATTGACAGTTATTAAAACAAAAAATCTGCTGTTTCATAGAAAACGCGGTCAAAATGTATGGAACAGGTAATTTTAACGCAGAGGGGTTTAGAATCATGTACTGAATCCACTGTATCAAGGTCAAGGTCGCGCGTCGATGGGAATGTCACCCTGTATTTTTGTGAGACTTCACGCAGACCGGATTCAAAGCAATAAGCCGGATATTGCTTAACATTATGCGTAAGTCACACAAGGCCTTTTGGCATATAAGTTACTAGCTTCCGGCCACGGCTTCGCCCGCGAGGTTTCGATAAAAACTATCCTATGTCCTTCCCCGGGATGCAATTTATCTCTCTGCCAAATTTTATCGAGATCTTTGACTTTGGTTAAAGTCAAAGTTTTGTAATGGCCCTCTTCAATCTACGTATTATTATATGTATGTCACCTGTACCCATTGAATACATTTTGCTAAAGGAGGTTCAATTTTTGCTTTTTTTACTAGTATTGGTTCATATTGGGAAATGTTTACCCCATATAAAATTTAACTTCGACAAGAGAATTCGTATTACAGTTTTATAGCCCATTAACGAGACAGAGTTAGAAGGCAGAGTAACTACTGATACGCCGATATATTTGAATATCGTCAATCAGAATGAAAACAGGCCTATGCGTGTAAATGCAACCCAAATAATTAAGCTACATAATGAGGTTCCTTACGACAGTTCGCGATGATATCTGTACAAGAACTGTTGTCTCCCACGCTTGTTTCACGATACAGTTAATGTCATATAGATCTATGTATTAATGGCTTTGTTGATAAAAAGGGCTGTGACTGACTTTGCACACAGTTTTGGTATATAAAAGTCGTTTTTGTGGAAATTAATCTGTCTATCTGTTGTTAATACTCTCTCTCAATCTTGGATCTCTTGAAATCGCACTACATTCTACATCGTCTTCCTTGATAGGCCCATTTTATGCATCCAGTTTTTTAAGTGAAAAGTGTGAAAACTTCCTTCGGTACACTTTGAGCTCTTTCGGAACAGTGAACGAAACTGAACCGTCACGCTCGGATCGGTGACGCTGCATCGCGTTTACTCGACTCCAGTTGTAAGTTTTCACTTCTATCGTGTTGTCATAAGCACACACCGTCTTTATTTAGGTTTTCTCAGTTTCATGTTGCTCCGAAAACAACTAAATGGACACCATTTCCATAATTATGTACTTACATTATTTTAATCTATGTTTGGTTCTAATCAAGCTGATATATGTAGATACTTTTTTCGTGGTCAGATAGTATTTCTCAGACTTTAATTTTTGGAATCGAATCTATGTTCAGTAGGTAGTGTTTGCCGTCTTCACCCACGTTACACACATCTTATTGTTTTTTGCAATCAACATTGCCCTCAAGTTGATCAATATCCTTAGTTGGTAGGTTACGTACGAAATCATTTTCCGCTAACACATTTACTTATTTAGTTAGATGTGGATTATGCCTAACAATAGAACAAACTTAACAAAAGCAAACTTCCCACAAATCTGACCTGTTTTCTCCTTCCCTATCACTTCTTCATTTAGCTCCTGTTACACCATCTGTTTGCTAAATCCTACAGTTACAGTTCACACGGTAGCAAGATTTACCCAAATCGTACACACGCTAGCAAAGATATTTACCTAAATTGTTGACCCACAAAATATTTGTTGAGACACTCGGAAAATCTCACTGCGAGACATTGATTATGTACGCAACTATTATGTAATATTTCTCTGAGAGAATAATGTGTAAAGCAATAATATGTAATAATGTATTATTAGTATGCACATTTTAGGCCCCAGGTCATAAGGTGATACTTTCATAAATCAATTGTAGGGATGGAGAGAAAACTTGTAACAAATTATTCATTGATGACTTGGTGTGACCTGCGTGTTTGACATGTATGATGTTATGACTTGTGTATGTATAGAAAGGTAATTGACCTACATATGTAAGTGAACAACTTAGATGCATGTGAAGTAGCATCTGCTTCTTTGTGCTAATGCCATAATTATCGAAGATCATTACGGACAGTTTGATTTGAACAGCTGTTGAAATCGGAACAATTGACAATCGGGACTTGGTTTAAGATGTCTTAAGATATCGGTGTATTCTTGCAATTGAGTTAATAAGGTCAGATCAGATTGCAGTACCTCTGTACATTATACAATTATATTGCCATATCAGGAAAGTTAATCATAGACTGACTTATTGATAGTTGGCAAAAGAGTATGATTTTGATGGTGACACTCCGTGACCTATACCACAACACTCTGTCCTCCACCTTCCGCATCCAGTCCGTCCCAGCCACCTTCTTTATGTCATCCGTCCATCTAGCTGGGGGGCGTCCCACACTACGCTTGCCGATACGCTGTCTTCACTCGAGGACTCGTCTGCTCCACCGGCCATCGGTCCTTCGACAAATATACATTGAGATTGGTCGCCATGGCCATCAATTTGGTCTGAGGATAATTTTTTACTAAGGACTTCGATAATTGCCAAAATTATGATCGTCCCGGAATTGTTACACAGTATTTATAATCCCTCAGTTGCTAAAACTCTCGTCCAAAGTCCATGGAGAGAAATAGAATACTGGTTATGAGTCATCATACAAAATTGAAACAAGAAGGCTTTCTACGTAATGCTTTCCCTATGGGATTGAATTTCACTCTTCGTCATCTGAAATATATCTTTTGTAACATTATTTAATACTGTTAAAGTAGAAACAATGCATCTTACTGTCACAATTATGCATGACGTGACTCTACGTGCGTGGGAGTCGCTCTGATTGTTTGATTGATAACATTTTTTCAAATTAATCTTGAAAACTGTAAGATTGGAATCTTGTGCCCTAGTTTTGATGTAGTGGTTGGAGTCTTGACTTCTTTTGTTTTCAATTTTGATTGCCATAAATGGTCTAAATCTAGTTATTTGTTTTGTTCGTATTTGGGATGCATGAAGAAGCCTCCTCGTGTAGCGCAGTTTGTTCCGCCAGTTACTCAACTGAACCAAGCGCTCGGCGCATCCTGGGCAGTCACATCTAACACCTGATTTGACATTGGCATTAGCCATACGGCTAACGCCCGTCTAGTTTGCGACCACCCTCCCACCGGAGTCCGGCGACAAGCAGCCCGCTGTGTTTCGTCGATGCGGGGGAGTTCCAGTGCCTTAGGTAACTTCTGGGCACGTTCGTTCCATCTTAGACCTCATCCATCGCTTTCCATCAGGCGGAGCGGGCCTATTAAGCAATAAAAAAAAACACTAATTCAATTTATCAGCTATTCTCATCGGCAGTTTATCTCAAGCACATTACATTGAGTGATTACGTATGTAAGGATCGCGGTGCTATTCTGTAAAAATCTCACCGTGAAAACTTAAGTGAAGTGAGCGTGGAGTGAGCTGTCAACAGTGTCAATTCCTAGCAAAAACAAACTCACTTCACCTAAGTTTTCACGGTGAGATTTTTACGGAATCTTTTGCCTACGCCCTTGATAAAAAGGGGTTAGTTTATGCTTGAACATCATCCTATAATACACATACGCGCAGATAGAACAGATGCTCTACTATCATCCACATCTCAATAACTCTCAGTAGGGACACTACAAGTCATGACGTAACATAACGACTGGCTCACGCGGAAGCTGGTGATCTTTCACAGTTTTTGTTAAAGACGTATAACGTTACATATGCCGATGTGCTTCTATACGATTATAATATGTTATATGGGTGAGTCGTGAGTTGCTCGCGTAACAGGATTTGAGGTCGGAAGTAGATAAAAATGTTAATTCTAAGAAACTGCTGGTGCTAAAAAGCTGTATTTTTTTAGATGCACCGGGAAAAGTAATGAGATTTTGGTAACGACCAAATACAACTTCAGTATGATTTCGAAATTGTCGTTAAGATTTCAGTTAGTATAGCATCCTAATTGTATAACATTTTTTTTTAAAGTACAAATTTTTAATCAAACCTAAATATATACAAACTATTTACAACACACTATCAATCACAATCTGATTCAATTTGACGGATATTGCTAATACATTGCTTCACATGTTAGAAAAATTAGTTTGCTCAACAATACTAATAACACAATGAATGTTGCTGAACTGTCAAAATCAAAGCTCCTAATTCTGTTGTTGTATTACGCAATTACCCCGCAGTACAGTACCCGGCGATAAATATTGCACATCGACCTATTCGATCCTATCGATTTTATACAAAGAATAAAAATAAATATCAAAAGAAGCAAATCATAAGTGTTTTAACAGCTCCTAATAGATACCGGACTGTTTGTATTTCGTGCGACAGAGATAACGCTCTACGAAGCTGAAATTAGCCGATTGTCTCTTTCCAAAGGTCGATGTGCAATATTTATCGCCGGGTACTGTAACTGCTTTGTACGAGTAAACACAGAAATTATTAGAATAAACAAACACCCACTATATGTACAGTCACGAGCATAAGTATGTATACACTTGGCTAATGGCTTTATTCAAAGACGGTGTTTTCCTTTAGTTTTGAATTAAATTTTATGTTATCACGGACAAAGTATTTTCGAACCCATTGATTTGTGTAAAGTGGCGTATTTCAACGTTGTATTCGTTATTTCACGAAAAAATCGCAATTGAAAGTTGCCAAGTGTTGACATATAAGTGCTCGTGACTGTACTTGCTAATAATCCTAAAAGCTCTCACAATTCCACGCAGATTAGCACAAACAAAGACAAACACTGACATAACGCAATCGGCATGAAGTCCTCGATATTGTGTAACTTGCAAATATTGGTAAATTACTGCATTAACCATGGACATCGTCCTTGTCTAGATGATAATATTTCACAAGTCATTGCAAAATTCTGAAGATTTCATATACACTTATCATAACTGTCTGAAAGGTTCTACACGCCACTGCGCGAAAACAAAATCAGCTGTTCCCTACATTTATGTTCACATAACTCGTCAAAATGTAGGGAACGGCTGATTTATTTTCGCGATTGCAGCTTTGCTCCTCCCATTTCGGTTTGACGCATGTTTTCAATTAAAAACTGTATAGTACAGACGCCAGCACATCAAGCTACCCGAAACCGTCAAATTTTTCCAATCAACTTTGAACCTTATGCTTTAGAGATAAAGTAAAAAATCTATTAAAGAAATTTGACAGATTGTAGTAGCTTAATGTGTTGGCGTCTGTACCTATTTATTGGCTACATTTCAACATTAGGTTTTGTTAAAGACTATAAAGGCTTGTCGGAAGATAAGAAGAAGCATCCTCATTATCTCACGGTCATTAATTACTTTGATAAATGTAATGTATCTAACTACATTTATCAAAATCAAGTACAATGCGTGCCACGAAAGATGAGACTTGACCCCGCCTCCCCCGCTCTTTCCGCCGCCCCTATGACGTCCGGTCCCGTCCCGCACTCAGACCTCATACCGCTAAAGATACCTAAAATCGTGTACTGCGCATGTCAAACCACGTGGTGTGTCAATTCTCATCTTTCGTGGCACGCATTGTACCCATAGTATACAGACTATACTATGGATATCCCTTGGGGCAATCATTCATGATGATAATAAAGACTGCTTGACTTTCTCCGAATTAATAAATACGGCCAAATCATTTAATGAAATTCTAGTTTTCTACGACACAGTAGCAGACAGATTTCAAAAACTAGACATCTCGATGTCTCACAAAACTCATTAGGTAACACGCATTAAAATTAAATCACACAAAAACATAAATGTAATGCAAATAAAATAATGACACACCTAATTCTGCATAAATATAATCTAAAATTATTCCAAAGTCAAAGTGCAAACCGGATATGCAACGGACAGAGAAAATTACCATATTTACCATACTGTATTTTATTACCATATTAATCAGTGTGCCTACATTATGTATGAGATAGTCCTCTTTGCTTTTAATAGCTGTTATGGCAAGAGTTCCTAATTATTATTAGGTATGTAATTTTTTTTTTAATGTCAATGTTGTATGCTTGTCAAATAAATTACCGCTCATAAACCATACTGCAAGAGTCCAGTCGTGAAATGGAAAGGGTAAGGTTTTACATACCACTATCAACTGTTAATAAATGAAATTGACAGTGTAATATACATATTATATATTCAGTTTCACACTGAATTTTTTGGTTCATGTAATGTGATTCTTGTCAGTGAAATTACCATTCCTAGGCCATAGGAATCCTGTTGCAGGAATGAAGGTTTTGCACACCGCTGTCGACGTTCTGTTCGAAGAAGTGACATGTGCCCGATATACGGTTTTTTTAAACTGCTTAATCCTCCATACATGGACTGCTCCAGCAGTAAGCCAGTGATCAACATACACGGACTGCTCGTGCTGTCAAATTCAATCGCTTGAAACTGCTATTGATACCTGATACGATATCAACTGCTCTGCGGTTTTCGTCGTGGAATAAAGAGCGTGGGCGGAGGTAACTGCGCGAGAGCAATCGACAGCTCGAGCAGTCCGTGTATGCCTGGCAACTGCTTGACCGCACGATGAAATTTCACCGCTCTGCCGACCGGGCGACCGCCCGAAGCAGTCGCGACTGATCGAGCGGTTCCGTGTATGTGTACATTGTGTACATAGAAGACTGCAGTTTGCTATGCAGTCGCAGCTTGAAGCAGTCGATACTGGCTGCTTCAAGCTGTCCGTGTATGGCTGGCCTATAGTGATAAAGTGGACTAAAGTGGACCACTGGTCGTTGAGTCGAGAATAACGTTCAGTAGCATACTGAGGTGAAGGAATGGATGTAGGTGATCATTTTCATTTCGAAACGGTAGAAACTAAGCGCATTCGATATTTGTTTTTTTTTTGAGGTTTTTTATATAACTTCCTTAAGCAGTCGTAATAAATACGTTTCCTTGGCACTTTCAATTCGATGAAGATTGTAAGGCAGATATAATTTTATATAACACAAATTGTTTATTATAAATCGATACTCATCTTATTTATATATGTCGCAATACTATTTCCAATCACTGTTTTAAAAAACACAATACCTCATTTATATAACCGTTCAAAAAGCAAATTTTACATTAGGTATTACATAATTTTGTACCATCACTTTTATAAAACCACACGCTTGCTCTGCAGGAAGAGTGTTGCATTGGAGTGTCGAATATAATCGGCGATATATCGTCGATAAGATATGACGAACGATATTATTGTATTGTAATTTTGGTATTGCGTATTTTGTAGGTTTATTTGTTACCTCTTTGGTGTTGTAAGTTTTGTAAGAGTTTTATAAAGATTGGCAGAAGTGCCCTTGTAGATACCTGCACTTTGACGTCATCACCATCATTCAAATACTTGTCTTGGACACAAAGAAAACTGTTAGTACAAATACGTAATTATGTAAATATAATAATCATTTCAGCCGAAAGACGTCCACTGCTGGACATAGGCCTCCCCCAAATAAACCCCATACTTCCCGTGGGTGTCGTAAAAGGCCACTAAGGGTCGTACCAGAGGATGGGCAGCAGTTTTCTCTATGCATTCCACCACCATAACATACTGCGATCGCCAACCCGCCTGCCAAGCGTGGCGATTATGGCAAACCGGGGGGGTTTGCCCCAAGAAAATATAATATAGAATAGAATAGAATAGAATACTCTTTATTATGTACACCATATAAATTACAGACATAAATATAGAAACTGTACAAAGGGTGACACAATGGGCGGTCTTATCGCTAAGAGCGATCTTTTAAAGACAACCTTAGGATGGATTTAAAAAGGCACCGCATGCATTCAACGAAAGCATAGGCTTTCGTTGAATGCATGCGGTGCCTTTTTGGCGGCATATACGTATATGTACCTATGTTATGTATAGTATAGAAACACACATTTCTACAATACCGAAGTATGACATGAAAGTGATATGACCCTGTATTGGGCTCAAGTCTTACGGTCTGGTTTCCAAAACATTTATATTGGAATAACCCCAAAAATACTGCCAGGCCCGGGGCTGGAACTAAGTTTAGTTCACTCAGTAGTCACGCTCTGGCGATTACTCGACTAACATCAGTCACAAACATAATATGAGATTTGACAGCAGATAACATTCACGACCCAAGAGCAAGACTAACAAATTACCTTCGAAGTAAAAGACTACCATTTAAGGCATAATTGCCAGCAAGATGCTGGTTAGACAGGCGACAAAATGTTATACACTTCTTGTTAGCACTTTAAGATGTTATCAGTACGAGTAAGCTCCCATGAGACCTAGGCAGACCTAGGTATTAGAGATGTACCGGCTTGTCGGAAGAGTCCGACTATCCGGCCATATTTTTAGTCGGTGATTAGTCGGAAAAGCGTCGATATCCGGCCATATTTTTAGTCGGAAAAGCGCCGACTAGTTGACTCTTTACTTTATTCATATTTCGATGCTTAGAAAGCTAAAAAAAGGGGGTGATTGAAATGAAACCGTAATTTTTGTTTTAGAACAACCTTATAGCGTGTAATATAATCTAGGATTAGGAACTCGTCCTTTGTCGTCTTCGAACATTCACTATGGGGCCAACTCTGAAATCACAAAAAAAAATCTGCTGTTTTGACCAAAATGTATGAATCAGGTGATTAAAAAAAATCTAAGCTGTTCACAATTAAAAATTTAATTGTGAAATTATTAGTTTTTTTTTTTGTAAAAATTATTTGTTTTTATAATAATATACCGGATGATTTTTTATACCGGTTCCAAATTTTTCTTTCTACTTTCGGATGAAGAACATACGTAATTTATTGTTTATTAGGTATTGATTTTAGAATAACAGAATCGGTTTTGTGCACCCGAACTCCACCGAAAGCGACGATCAGCTTGGCCGAATAGTCGGTGTTCTTTGCAACCGACCAGTCGGCCTGTCGGATAGTCGGCCAAAATCATAGTCACCCATCTCTACTAGGCATGTGGGTACGGACCTAAGAACCTAGGTTAAGGAGAGAAAGTGCCGCCATGCAGTGTGATAATATTGCTGTTGCTTCGTTTCGGTATCATGTCGGTGGGAAATGTGGTAGAAGGAAAAATTCTAAATGTTTCCTTATTTGTAATTTTGGTTTGGAGGGATGGCGTAACTTTGATAATATGATCGTGTGGTGTGTGGTTGTATCGTCACATATGATGCACATACGAGCCCACGGCACGCAAACTTAGAACAAAAAAATTTCAACCGTGTACTCTATGGTTGGAAGAAAAGAACATGACAGGTCTCCTCGCCCCCTTCTATCATTCTTCACCCCTCTTACACCCAGTGCCAAAGCTTTACATAATTTACAAATATCACTGACAAATTAAGGCGATTGTCGGCTAAGTTTTTGTCTTTTTCGCTACTGCCATTAACCGCCATTTGTTGTTGATCGAGCGAAGTCTGCGTTGATTAATTTCCTTACTTACACACAGGCGCGACATGCGATAAAATCGCGCGCGACACAAAGGCACCGCAAGTCGCGCAACGAGCGGTGCCTTTGTGTCGCGCGCGATTCGCATCGCGCGTCGCGCCTGTTTGCAGGAGCCTTTACTAAATACTATGTAGTTAGGCTTACTACGAAGACTCGCGGTATCAAAGATGAATGACCTAGTCGTGCGCGCGTAATAAGATCAAGGCCAATAAACCGGACTGGGCTTTCTTTAGATGTATTCCACATTGGGCACTCGCTTAAATGGCACCTGAGTGAATGCACCTGATACACAGCGGCACATTCACTCAGGTGCCCAATGTGGAATACGTTTTTTTTAACCTCTGAATAGTACTACTATCACATAAAGGCGAACTAGAAAACTGAACTTACGCTTACTGGGTTTATTAGTCGATTTGCACTAATTTAATCGCCCGAAACGGGCAAATCGTCACTTTCAAATAAAATTATTTTTGCACGACTCATAATGCGAAGCATTAGAAAGTGCTTTACGATCGAAAACATTTTTTTGCCTCATTTCTGCAACTGTTTCTATTGTTATATTCCTGCTAGTACACAGAACCTACTTAATTTATATACCATTATAGATAATTTAATGGAGATTAATTCTGTACAATAATTGATTTAAAGCAGTAGAAACGAAAAAAAACGTCAAAATATTTCTATTAAATTTCCCGTCAATCAAGTGTGAAACCTGAAAACATGGTAGCTTGCGAAAAAAATCTATTAATTGAGTCATTTATTTTAAATATATTCTTTTCACCCATAGGAAGGGGACCCTATTGAAAATGGCTTACTTATTAACTACTTTTAGTACATTTATGTAGTTTAATTATAATAAAAAAAAACTAAATAATATAATATAATATCTTTTTCTATGGTTTTTATACGATCAATTGAGCATTGTAAGTCGTGGACTTTTGGATTTTCAAAATTTTTTTATAGTCGACTCGCACGAGTTAATTAATTTGCGGACGATTCGCCTGCTTCGGGCGAGTAAATTGGTGCGAATCGACTAATAAGCCGCCTACTGCAGCCAACTGTAAGTTGTTTTTTCTACAATCATCGAGTTTGACAGAAATGAAATGAAATGAAATGAAGCGAAATAATTTATTTTGCAAAGAATATGTGAAGGATTGGTAATCGCCAGATAACATTACAATCAGCGACACGTCAAATTAGTTGATTATTTTTAAAAGGTGGGTCTGGCATGAAAATAGATGCTGCATGTAGCTTACAAAATTGTCTAGATAATATCCACAAGTAGTCATCTCTTTCACTTGTGACGGCACGAGCTTTAGCAGTAAGTCGTTTAGTAGTAAAACCTCATTATCATAACACAACATTTTATGTTTTTTTGTTCTTGTTTCACGATTATAAATATTTATATAGATAAGTACCTATAATATGTTTTATGTCTATGTTTTATATATAAATGGCACACCACAGACTACCAGTAATATTTTTTCCTTCCCACTTAGTCCGTCCAAAGGGAGCCGCCTTAAAACCGCTCATTGTGTTACCCTACGTCAAATTTCAACATTTATGATGTACATAATTAAGAGTACCTATTGAGTGTAGAGTGATTTGAGGGTTGTGGAGGTCAGATATGCAGTCGCTCCATGTAAAACATTGGTTTTCAGCTGCATCCGGTTAAACTGGAAGCCGACCCCAACATAGTTGGGAAAAGGCTAGGTAGATGATGACATAATTAAGAGTATTCTAACCTATCACAGTAATACTAAAGTGAATGAAATAATTAATGAAATAATTATGAGATACTATGAATTACTTAATATAGTAATGTAATAGTTCCTACATACTTCCTACCATTACAGTTTAGCGCCATTCGCAAAAATGTTATTCCACATTTAAACCTAACTAATCACATCTACAAATCTTATCTAACTCATTTCCAATTACAAATCTTTTAAAACAATCTCTCTCAAAATATGGAAGTGATCAAAAAACATAAATATCCGACAGAAAATATCTTCCTTTCTAAAGTGTACAGTTGTGAGGTCAAGTGTCATAATAATGACAACGCACGATTACGTAATGTGACGTGCAACAGTGATACTGAGAGTATTCTCGGCATACATCTTGTTTATGTAACTGACTGTACATCTTTGCGTTGTAGACGGGCGTTTTGACCCCTCAGATTTATATTATGAACTTCGGTACTATTGTTGTCGTGCTGGATTGTGTGCCGTCCCATCAGACTAAGAGAGTGAAGGAAGAGAGAGTACAGTACCCGGCGATAAATATTGCACATCGACCTTTACCTTTTTTTGTATTTTATACAAAGAATAAAAATAATTATCAAAAGAAGCAAATCATAATTGTTTTAACAGCTCCTAATAGATACCGGACTGTTTGTATTTCGTGCGACAGAGATAACGCTCTACGAAGCCGAAATTAGCCGATTGTCTCTTTCCAAAGGTCGATGTGCAATATTTATCGCCGGTACTCTTGTGTCTGCGCACAAACTTGTGAACTATAATATCTCCTGCGCCGAAGGCTAGTTTCCGTTGGGATTGGCCGCCATGGCCGAAATACGGTCTGGAGGACTATTTTTGAGAAGAATCCTTTGCCATGCAATGGGACGGTAACAGGTTAGTTTGATTAGGTATATACCTACTATTGCTGCTTCGTATTTTATTTTTATACTTTCCGTAGATTAGGACTAAGCTGTGTGTTTTTGTCAGTCTGTCAGTCACCGTGTTTGTAATTAACTACGAATATGCAGACGAGCGTTTTTGTTGATGTTACTTTATTGACGTATGTTTTATTACAATATTTTTATATTATAACCGACTATGGGATTGGGCGGGTTACATCAGCCGCATGCACAATGACCGCTGGGCAAGAGCATCCACACAATGGGTCGCCGCCGAAACCAGCCCAGAAAGAGATGGCGTGATGATCTGAATACGTACCGCGAAGGCTGGTCGTGGTGGCGCAGGAAGAGTTCCTGGAAGGGAATTTGGGTGAGACCTATGCCCAGCAGTGGGAAAGTACAGGCTAACAAATAAAAATAACCGACTATACATTTTTCGGAAATAGACTAACGTCTTTAGTTAAGGTAATTTTGTTATACATAGTTCAAATGCGAGTGATAATTAGCGATTCATTCTGACTTTCTTATTCATCAAATGGCAACTCTGTTTGGCGGAAGAAATGGATAAGGTGGTAATTCTCCAGACTAGCTCTTTTGTAAGGAGTTTACCTACTATAACTATTAAGCTTCAACTTAGTATGTTGTCGCACTCTTGGGACGACCCGTTCCCCATAACTTTCCAGTTTTTTTTTCAGTTTTTAGGCGTGAAGCTTAGGATTGTTCCTACCGATTGGCCGGAGAAGGCAGAATATACGACAAATAATAATAATATAATTTACGACGAAGTAAAACATAACTAAATAATATTCTAGGCATTGCCAATACGTTTCACTTCTAAATCCATCAAAATGGTAATAAACGAAAACAGTAATTCTCTTCTACGCTTAAACGGGTTAAGAATAACATAATAAAACCGTTTCACGAGCCAAATGTTGCAACATGATTGATGGTAGTCTGAATTCATTAATATGATTAGACAAACAATAGGCCTATGTGTGAACTTAACGTGTGGGAAATGAATTATGTTCTTTCCTATACATTAATATGCATATTCGTGCAACGAAGTGTTGTTTCAGGTTATCACTAATCGATTTAGTAATGGGTAATGAAGACAATAAAATGAGTAATTTGTTTTTGTAATAACTGCCTTATTGGTTCAGTGTGTTACTTTTTAACAATTGAATTATGATGAATAGACACTTATTTATTTAATTGTAATGATTGCATGAGCATACTGGTATTCAGCTGTATCCGATTAGACTGATAGCCGACTCTAACATAGTTGGGAAAAGGTGATGATGATTTTATGAGTTTGAATTGTTGGTTACTATGGCGGTAAATTAAAATAAAAGTTGTTTTTGTTTTTCACATTATTTAACCTATGTTTTATAAACTTATGGGTAAATAAAATAGGCCTGCCGTACAATCGCACTAGACCGGGAAAAGTGAAAAGAGGGAGGGAGGCTTTTACGCTGCAGTTTGACAACACAGGCTCATAATAAAATAATACATAATTGCCGTACTGCCTTGTGATATCCTGTAATGATAATTTGTGTTGTTAAACAAATAAATGTATAAAGATCACAAATTCTTAAACGCGACATTCAAAACGCCGCGTTTCAACCGCTCGTCTACAAGCAATGAACTCTAACATTTCATTGCATCAGAGGTCAATATGACCCAAAATTTAAAAACAATAGTTTTCTCCTCACATAGTTCTCACTCGTAAGGTTACAAGTTTAACCCTATTGAATTATTAAAGAAGGTGTCATGCTCATCCGGGTATGACAAAATTAACTTGTGACCATTGTGATGGCTGTACACACAATGGGCCACGTTATTTGGTCGGAAATTATCAATGAGCGGCGAAATGAGACCGACCGAGCAATTACATAAATAAGTCGTTTTGTCATAAAGTATCACGATTCACGAGTATTTCTTGGGGTACGAATTTACATCTTATGTAAGTTAGGGAGGTACTCCAAGTTTACGCTAACACTTTTTGGTGAGTAAATTGCTGACCTTTTTAATAAATTCTAAGCGTTTGACGCACAATGGTCTTGGAGTGGTCAATAATAATGGTGGCCCAGTTGTAACGACGACTACGACGAAAGGCGATGTGGGTCATTTTATTAATTTTATATTTTTTTTATTATTGTCTCTGGTCTGTTTTTTTTTTCATGGTCAGTTTGAGTACTTTCAGTTTGAGTACTTTATGTGGCCTACCCAAATGTCCTTTCTTTGGTATTGTTCGTCGAATCGTTGAGCTCCTTAAGTCTTGAGTTGAGCTGCACGATTTCTGACAAATGCGTCATCAGACCTAAAAATAGCCGCAGAACTTAACGATGCCAAAGTTGACAACACACCCCATTTCTAGCTAATCAAAACATATCGAGTGTGACCTTAAGCTAATTATACACTATTTTACACCACGAATTTACACTACACTACAGTAGTACTAATACACTATTTTACACCACATTACACAACGAAATGTGTAAAATGCCTATACATCCATACTAATATTATAAATTCGAAAGGGATTCTGTCTGTCTGACTGTCGTATGTTACCCTTTCACGCCTAAACCACTGAACGGATTTCGATAAAATTTGGCAGAGAGATAGATTGCATCCCCGGGAAGGACATAGGATAGTTTTTATCCCAATATTCCCACGGGATCGACACTTCTGCGGGCGAAACCGCGGTGCGCTGCTAGTATGTATACATACAACACATTACACATTTTGCTGTTACGCTCGTGACAGAGGATTACTTTGACGAGTATAGTTCGTGCCACGTAAGAAGAGACTTGACCCCGCCACCCTCGCCTCTTTCCGCCGCCCGAGGCCGCCCCGATGACGCCCGGTGCGGGACGGGGACCGGGCGTCATCGGGGCGGCGGAAAGAGGTGGGGAGGCGGGGTCAAGTCTCTTCTTACGTGGCACGAACTGTAATGTGTTATATTTGATGTGTGAGTGTGACTACCTTTAGGTAATCAATTAGCAAGTTAAAAAGGGAAACGCGTTGCGTCAGTTCAGTTTTAAAGGAAAGTAAGAGTCACGTCAAAAATTCGAAGATATGTGACATCTACCAATCAGCACTCCGCCCACTCGCTCTTGAAGAAAGGAGGCCCGTGATGCAGCAGTGGGAAACTTATAAATTCTGATTATAATTACCGATGTAAGAACTTTTTTACAAAAAAAAACAACCGACTTCCAAAAAAAACACTGCAAAGTGAAAAATAACTTCAATTTCGGAAGTCGGTGTCGTTGGTTCTGTATTGTATTCTGTATTTTTTTTTTTAAAGTTTTTATTATTCACTTTTTAGTTGTACCTACCTACCCCATACAAATTCATATAGGTAACACTATTTGCTATGTGAATATCAGTGACAGGAAGCTATTGAACACACCTGCCTACCCCTTTAAAGGGAACAGACGTGATATTATGTTGTGTGATTGCGTAAACAATGCATACATATGCTAGAGTAGCAATCGCGGTTGATTTGCTGGCATTTATTGAAGAGTTCTGGTATCTGTCTCCGAAAATCATACGAAATTTAAATGGGACCATTTCGGAACAAACCTCATTCGAACAAAAAATTTTTTTGCAAAACCGTCTATATAATGAGGGAGTTATGCCCGAACATACATAAAAAAAAAAAATATAAACATCCGAATTGAGAACCTCCTCCTTTTTTGAAGTCGGTTAAAAAGTGTGTGTATTGAAATGAGGTTGTACCTAATAATAAGTCAGTCTTCAATAAAGTAACATCGAGATCAGAATCAGACATGTTCAAATGAACAGACAGCTGATGAGGGTTTTCGTGAAAATTTACGACACCAATTGGCACCACTGTGACAAGAGGTCTTCCAATATAAAATATATGATGACGTTCATCATTCGATTCATTCATTCGTTCATCATTCCGTCATGACTAAAGAAAATATAGGCTCTTTGACAGATGCCTGGACCTGACGTGCCAGTGCTGCCACCTAGCGAACGTCATTTCAGAAAACCCTCATTGGGGAGTTTGTTGCGCCACTTCTTCTCCCCAGCGAAAGCGCTAGGAAGTGGTGAAGGGCGGGCGTTTTGGGGGACTGTCTTTATGTAATTTTGTCGTTCGAAAAGTTCTGATTCTCAGCCTAATTTGAAGATAATGATTTTCGATTTTGATTTTGAAAAGCTTTGCAATAAAATAATTAGGTGATTTTGTTTTTTTGTAAGTAAAAAAAAAAACTGTAAATTAAATGTCGAAGTCGGTCAATGCTTTTACAATTATGCAAAATTAAAATCGTAATGATAATAATTTCAAAGTTTGCAATAATATCAAGACTAGGACGTTCCCATACCACAATTTAATTACCAATTCATGAAAAACCTTGATAATATTTAATACTAGTAGCGCCTCGCCGTGTCACCCGCATAAGTGTCGATCCCGTGGGAATATCGGGATAAAAACTATTCTATGTCCTTTCCCGTGACTCAAACTATCTCTATACAAAATTTCATCTAAATCGCTTCAGCGGTTTAAGCGTGAAGAGGTAACAGACAGACAGATACACTTTCGCATTCTCCATACAGGACTGGCATGTGTCCACCGAGATATCATGCTCAGACCACAGATGGATCCGCTATACCATTAACTTTAACCTAACCAAACCACAGCCAAGAAGAGTTCCTCGTAATACGGACCAAGTCAGGTTCACTAAACTCGTCGTAGCTGAACTAAGTAGACTTCCCGCCCTTCCGGCTGAAATACCAGTAACCAACTTAG
Organism: Luperina testacea; assembly: GCA_927399505.1. NCBI lineage: Eukaryota > Metazoa > Arthropoda > Insecta > Lepidoptera > Noctuidae > Luperina > Luperina testacea. Next base: position 2,477,707 of record OV656777.1, on the reverse strand, counting down.
ACGAACATGTAAACAACATCACACACATACTTATATCTAGCTATGAACAGTCTTGTCCCCTCACGACACCTAGGCAGGGAGCTCGCCACTCCTGGTGGAGTCCTGAGCTGGAAAGACACCGACGCAAGCTGAGAAGACTGTTCAACAGAGCTAGGAACACACGGTCGCCTGTAGATTGGGACCGATATACAACAGCCCGTAAAATATATAAAAAACTGATACGCCTCAGAGGAAGGAATAGTTGGAGGCGTTTCTGTACTAACATTGAAAGTAACAACCAGGCAATGAGGGTCAAAACTTGTCTTGCCCAAGAGACAAACCATTCAATAGGATGCCTAAAAAAACCAGATAACACATACACAACAAACGACGCTGAGACAAGTGAACTACTTCTAACCACCCACTTCCCAGGATGCCAAATTGCTGCCCAGCAAAGCTGGGAAATGCAAAGGGATAGGGCCACGTGTAGCCTGGATTGGGAAGTGGCGTTGGAAGTGATTGATAAAGACAAAATAACATGGGCAATCAACACCTTCCTACCTTTCAAGGCAGCAGGACTGGACGGTATTTTCCCGGCTCTGCTCAGGTGGAGTCAGGATATATTGGCCGATCACCTCGTTAAGGTGTTCCGATCCTGCCTGGCCCACCGCTACATTCCTTTGAAATGGCGGGAAGTAAAAATAATCTTTATACCGAAACCTGGTAGGGGCGACTACACCCAGCCCAAATCTTTTAGACCTATAAGCCTCTCCTCGTTCTTCTTGAAGACACTGGAGAGGCTGGGGGATAGGAAGATTAGATCCCAGGTTTCGTTACAAAGACCTCTACATCCTAATCAACACGCCTACTGTGCAGGCAAATCAACTGAATCAGCACTTCATAGCGTAGTCTCACGCATAGGTAATGCTCTTAAAGCCAAAAACCCAACCCTAGGCGCCTTCATTGATATAGAAGGTGCTTTCGACAAAACTAACTTCGTCAGCATCGAACAGGCACTTGCTACACACGGTGTTGCGCGAACACTCATAGAATGGATTAATAACATGTTAAAACACCGAGCTATTCAATTTACCGTGAACACCACCACACGAGGTATCGTGAGTAGAGGCTGCCCACAAGGTGGGGTGCTGTCACCACTGCTGTGGAATTTAGTCGTAAATGAGCTCATTTTAGAGCTCAACGCCAGCAGTCTGTACTCAGTGGGATACGCGGATGACATAGCAATTCTGATTTCAGGTAAATTTGAGGGCATCTTATGTGATCTCATGAGAAAGGCCTTCAAAATAGTCGAGAGTTGGTGCACGAAGCACGAACTATCGGTTAACCCCTCGAAGTCAGAACTAATAATGTTCACCAACAAGAGAACTCTTGGACCTCATAGGCTCCCAAAACTTTTCAACACGGAACTAACATTGAAAGACGAAGTCAAGTACTTGGGGGTGATTCTAGATAGCAAACTGCTCTGGAACAAGCATCTTGACTACAAACTTAATAAAAGCACAATTGCACTCTACCAATGTAAAAAAATGTTAGGAAAATCATGGGGGCTCTCTCCGAAGATTACCTTGTGGGTTTACAAAGCGCTGATCAGGCCAATGTTGGCTTATGGCGCTCTGGTTTGGTGGACGAGGACAGAACTCTCGACCACCATTACCAGACTACAACGCTTCCAACGACTGGCCTGCTCAGCTACCACTGGCTGCATGAGAACCACCCCAACAGCAGCCATGGAGATAGCCCTTCAATTAACTCCCCTTGACCTGTACATACAGCAGGAAGCGGCGCTAGCTGCCATCAGGCTAATGCATCTGGGCATATGGGGCAAAAACATTACTAGTCCACACGCTAAAATCCTGGACCGGGCGATTGAGTACCAGCCTCTCATCGCTGCCCCGTGTGATAGAACACCAAACCAACCGATGTTTAATAAGAACTACATTATACAAACAGTTCAGGAAGAAAGGGATCAGTCAGGAGTCAACGAAGTGCGCATTTATACAGATGGCTCTAAAACACAAAACGGTTCAGGTGCTGGCGTACACTCCCTTGACCTCAATATTAACTTTCACATACCACTAGGCACACATAGTTCGATCTTTCAATGCGAATGTGTTGCCTTAACACAAGCTGCAATAGCAGTAAAGCGCTTAGGCATCCGGAACTACGGCATTAAATTCCTATCCGACAGCCTATCTGTGCTTAAAGCTTTAGGTAGCAAACAAACTAACAACAAACTAATTTTTGAGTGCCATCTAGCTCTGGAGAGTTTATCGACGTCCAATCGTATTACTCTCCAGTGGATCAAAGGGCACAGTGAATCTCTGGGCAATGATGCTGCAGATGAACTTGCGAAGAGAGGCTCTGATATGAGGGTGTCAGGCCCGTACCCACTTCTCCCTTTGCCTTTCTCACAATTTCGTGCATGGATTCGCCAAAGATCGACCGAACTCCATAACAACAGATGGTCACGGGCAACAGACTGTAGACAGTCAAAATTGGCATTACCAATGATACACCCGCGATTAACCAAAAAACTTCTCAGTCTGAGTAGAAATAACCTTAGAATAATAATAGGCACAATTACGGGCCATAACCTCCTTAACAAACATCTTTTCAACATAGGCGCCACGGACAGCCCCCTCTGTAGGGGCTGCCTTGATGCCGAGGAATCAGCCGCCCACGTAATCCTGGATTGCGAGGCCGTGGCTTCTCAACGTGCAGAAATCCTCGGAACAATGAGGTCGCTCCGCGAAGCCTGTGAAGCTCCCAGGAAGCTTCTGTGCTTTTGGGCGGAGCTAGGCTGGCTCGGTTAGCCAGAATCCCCACGCACAACGGACCAAATGGGAGTCTAAGTGCGGAAAAGGGAGTCCCATCATCATCATCATCATCATCATACACTTTCGCATTTATAATATTAGTATGGATTTTTACACCACAATCTTTCCCTAATTAACTTTATGACTTTGATTACCATAATCCCACATCCATAATACTTATAGAATACTTTATTAAGGCTCCTTCAAACAGGCGCGACACGCGATAAAATCGCGCGCGACAGAAAGGCACCGCAAGTCGCGCAACAAGCGGTGCCTTTGTGTCGCGCGCGATTATATCGCGTGTCGCGCCTGTTTGTAGGAGCCTTTATGCATATTCCAGTGATCTACATTCTAAGTCTAAATCTAACGCGAACCTTTACGTTAACGTTGCGTCACGCGTCTCACGTTACACGTTAAGTAATTGTTCATTGTGGTCCCTGGTTTGATTCCCAGACTTATCAAACAATAGATTTATCTATTTGGCTGGTATGCTAATTAGACCTTGACTTGTTTTACTTTGATTTTTGACTGAAATTGAGGGTAGTTGTGGAATGGTGTCGATGTAATGACTTGATTAGGTGTTTTTTATTGTATGTATTGTTTATAATGAAAACAATGCTGCGATGGTTTGGATTTTAGTTGTTACGTTATACATACGTTACGTCTTAAGCCACAGACACATTACTGTGTCGTGTTGTGTCGTGACTCGGGATAAACCAATCAAATGAATCTGTTCAAAACTACGTCAAATTACAACGAGTTTTGATTGGCTAACACTGCGTCAGAAGGCGTCACGACACGACACAACACTGTAGTATGAATCCGACTTTACCGTTTCATACGAATTTTGAACTCTATATAATTTATCTGACATGCGGTTTTTGTAGTACTAATGCCATCATGATTCCAGTGCGAAAAAGGGATGATGCTATCGGTCATTTATAGGTCCGTCTCTCTCTTATACTGGAATCAGTCACGGCACCAGTCCACGCATATTTACAATGCGTGCCTCGAAAGATGAGACTTGACCCCGCCTCCCCCGCTCTTTCCGCCGCCCCTATGACGTCCGGTCCCGTCCCGCACTCAGACCTCATACCGCTAAAGATACCTAAAATCGTGTACTGGGCATGTCAAACCACGTGGTGTGTCAAGTCTCATCTTTCGTGGCACGCATTGTACCATTGCACTGGTTTACTTTGAAAACATTGTTTATTTATCAGAAATCTCTGTTTATTTCCAGATGGTGCGCATATGCGCTGTGGTGGCGCTGTGCGCGTTCGTCGCGGTCGCCGGCGCCGCAGAGAGCTCATCTCGTTTCCGTAAGTATCTGCTTATTCATTAAAATAAATCTTCAAACATTTGAATAAATGGAAAAAAAAATATCTTTTAAGAAAAAATTTAATTGGCTTAAAATATAAATATACTTTAATAGAGCATGAAGCACATCTTGCAAATAAGTACCTACTTTCATACTAGGAATAATATTAAACAAATTATAAGAAAATGCCATTCATTTGCCTATAAAAGACAAAATAATTATATGCTGAGACTTTTGGCCATTTGATCCCAAAGCTTTGAGCCTTATACAAGGTGTAACGTTAAATGCGCAAAACCTCTTAAGGGGTCATTAACTCACAATTATGAACAACTTTTATTATGGGACCCAAGCTGAAATCGCGAAAAAATATCAGTTGTTCCCTATATTTATGCTCGCATAACTCGTCAAAATGTACTAAACAGCAGATTTTTTTTGCGATTTCAATTTAAGTCCCATAGTAAAAGTTGTTCATATTCATGAGTACAATGACCCCTTAAGAGGTTTTGCGCATTTAACGTTACACCTTGCTTAGGGTGGCAGGGACACCGAGGCGCAACCTGAAACCATGAATTCAGTACATGATTCTGAACGCTACTGCGTTAAAAATTTTCGTCGGATATTTAAAAAAAAGTTAGCTATTCACATTTTACCGCGTAGGTATTACACCTTTCTATGAAACAGTAGATTTTTTTTAATAACTAACGATTAATGTCTACGCTAGGGAGCCTATAAGCATGTGGTGAATTCATGGTTATAGTTGTCGCGTCAAACTCCCTGCCACCTTGTATACAAACCAATGTGTTGGTCCCGGAGGCCGAATAATCCGTACCCTGGCTTTTTTTCTAGCATGTCAAAAGAGAAGCCAGATTTTTACTATAGAATATATTTTAATATACAAATATTCGTAGCTTACTTAAACGACGGAAGGGTTTAGCCTCAACCCTTCCAACCACAATAATAATAATGACACAATGTAAAAGTCTAAACAATGCACTTCGCACTAAAGGCACGTCCGGTACCTTATGTCCAGTGGTCGGAATTGGCTGACTATATTTACCTAAGCTTCGGAGAACAGAGACAGAAAGTGGAGACTTCCTTACGACATTTTTTTTCTAGCATGTCAAAAGAGAAGCCAGATTTTTACTATAGAATTAATATACAAATATTCGTAGCTTACTTAAACGACGGAAGGGTTTAGCCTCAACCCTTCCAACCACAATAATAATAATGACACAATGTAAAAGTCTAAACAATATGCACTTCGCACTAAAGACACGTCCGGTACCTCATGTCCAGTGGTCGGAATTGGCTGACTATATTTACCTAAGCTTCGGAGAACAGAGACAGAAAGTGGAGACTTCCTTACGAAGACATTTTTTTTCCCGGAATTCGGGAAAATCTTAAATTAAGTTGAAAATAAGCTTTATTTAAGATGTACCAAGGCTATTTTTATCTAAACTTGCAATTAACAAAACTTAGGAATTTTCACTAAACTAATCTAACTTAAATCATGTATTAGAATTATCCTTAAACTAACCGTTGTTGCATCAAATCTTTCAATACATAACATTTGTCAATGTGTCACCTAAGTAAAACTAATTTCTAATTGCATAAAAGGGACTTCGATATGTATTTCAAATGTACTGTAGATTTACGAAAATTCTTCCGGGATCTTAAAACTATTGCATTGTCTTTTTGTGAAATACACAAATTACGGATTTACTCTTTCCCTAGTTGACTACTATGCCGGTGTCCTGAAACTTTCTGACACGAATTTCGTGTCACAATTTATGATTCAGCAATGCAGACACAGGATGGAACTATTTTTTTGGATTTCACATGAAAATCCCGAAAATTTGGTAATTGCAAGTTTAGTTAAAAATAGCCTTTACCCATCTTAAATAAAACTTATTTTCAACTTATTTAAGATTTATCCGGAGTTCCGGGAAAAAAGATGTCGTCTTAAGGAAGTCTCCACTTTCTGTCTCTGTTTTTCGAAGTTTCGGTACATATAGGCAGCCTATTCCGGCCTCTGCATGTCACATTCAACACCCACACACACGTTGTCAAACACAAACGCATGTTTATCGACACATGCTCACCGGTTTATTGTTAACAACGTATGCTTTGTGCACTACATGCGTTCCTGGTAGCCTGGTACAATTTAGTTTGAAGAATCAGCTGCTAGTTTAGACACTTTCATGTCTGCATGAGTTTATAATATAACTTGTATGAGTGAATATTCTATTGACACGATGTTGGTAGCATAATCCCCCTATTATTTACCCACTGCTGGGATTCAAGCGTCCTCTCTTCGAGAGGGAGTGGGCTGTGATCTACCACGCGGGCCCAGTGCGGGTTGGTAGATGATAAATGATTTTATTTTTCTTCTTCTCTTCGTTGTAAATAGGTTTGCACAAACACTTTTACACGTCAATCATATTTTTTTTAAACTAGATGAGGTCGGCGTTTCCTATCTTACTACTCTGAGAAAAAAGGTCTAAACAAACTCAGGGGTCACAGTCTCTTTTAAAGTCCAGACATAATCTTGGTCAGGTTATATAGATGTCACATGTCTTCGGATTATTAGTACTAAGATATACCGGTTTCCTCGCGATGTTTTCCTTCACCGTTTTGAGAGCAGTGGTGATGAAATTATTTACACGCGCCTGTCTGAGTTTGAACCTACGACCCTAGAACTCCTAAGTCGGGGCTGTTACTACTGGGCCATCAGTGGTCACACGCTCACCACTTTTCGATGTCGATAATTCTTGTACATTTCTGAACTGGAATAAGGGGGCCTCAAAGGCCACTTTGGCAGTATCATAGAAGGATAGGAAGAAGTAAGTAGAAGTAGGATTAGCGTGTAAAAACACAGAAACAAACCCTTCAGCTTTATTATTACTATTGTTTTGATAAAGATGTCAGATATACGAGTAGATGTCACTGCCCCCCCTTTTTTTAAAGATGGGACATCATCAAATGACCCCTCCCGCTCTGGTGGAGCGGAAGGGAGTGTCAGACTCTTACTGACTAAAACCCACTCGTGTTCCTTCCTTAGCCCTTTATGTTCCGGGCCAGCGGTAACTCTTTCGGACAATCCCGCTGACCCGGCATGTCACTGCCCCTGACAAGTGTTTTAATACCCAATTGTGACGAATGTGGAGTTGTCGAGGACCTACAACATTTATCGATGGAATGTGTCCAATATGAGTCCAGTAGAAATAATTTAGTAAGGTCCCTGAATTTGAACAGAACTGATGTGCCTTGTTCCATACAATTCTATACCAACCAAATGACGACGATGCGAAGGGTTTGTTCAAATTCATGGCCCACGTCCTGTGAAAGAACCATTGTTTAAGATACGATGGGACTGGCACAAGCTATGCGTAAAAGCCCCTATAAATAAAGATAAAAAAAAAAAAGTGTTTTATGTTAAGATACTAGTCAGTCTCCTCACTGAGAGGAGGCCTGTGTCCCAGCAGTGGGAAAATAATAGGCTGATTATCCTATGCTTATGGTATTCCTCAGTGGATAACACGTTGCTACTTATGAACCATTTATGACCAGCTGAACCAGTCGATATATTCTGTAAAAATCTCACTGCGAAAACTTTGGTAAAGTGCGCTTGAAGTGAGCAGTCAAAAGTGTCAATACCTATCATCAGGTGGAATGATAACTGAAGTGATAGTTGTCGCAAAACCTGAGTTTATCAAATCTAGAACACCGGTAGGAAGAGTTTCAGTTCCACTGTCAGTAATAGCCCAAAAATTAGAATCAAGTATAGGAAATGTGTGAGTAGTGGAAGGATTTCCTTTACTTTAATATCTATTGCTTTTATGGCCAACCACACCGTCATAAGAGTCAACGACTGTGGTGGTAGCATGGATTACATGAAATGGGCAATCATCGTTATTTTACTTGTACATCGTACTATATTTAGCTTGTAGCGATTTTGAGCGCAGAAGATTAGGAAGAAACCTATCGTATCATACAAAATGATTCGAAAGCTCGAATTGGCTTGTATTTTGTAGAACAGAATCACACAAAAGGATGCCAAATATAATTAGAATTTTATGGAAAATTATTGCATGGCAAAAACGATACAAAAAGTTACACAAGGAAAATTTATTGGGCAAAAAAAAACACATAAAAGAACGCCAAATATAGCCTGCAAACCCCGTGTATCTTAGAATGCATAATAAGCTTCATACAAACACGTTTCACACACTAGGTAAACAATATCGGACTTTTGGGCTTACTTATGTACTCGTTTATAATTTGCAATCGCGTGAATAGTGAACATTGTGCGATCGCAAAAACAACCGATATTGTCAAGTTATCTCAATATTTCTTTTGTTGGTGTCGATAATTTGATTGGTAATTCTTCATCTTACTGCCCTTGGTCCATATGACTTGGGTCAGCGTAACACATTTTTGTCTTCCAGTCTCCCCTGTCAGCTGTCACTCTATTGTTCACTTCTATTTCTATCATTTCATCTCGCCTAAAATCCATCCATCTTTTGTTTGGTCTTTCTGCGATAAGCCCGCCTGTTGTGTCACCCTATGTAAAATTTCTAGATTTATATCTGTAATTCGTATGGTGTACGTACATAATGAAGAGTATTCTGTTTTTTCTATTCTATTCTTCTCTCATTCCATCGATCAACATAGAAGATATTGAGTAGAAAGAAGGAATAAAATGCAAAATTTGCATACATGTAATCGATTCATTTTGCAATTCACTCGCTATCAGACGTCACGCTTTTGCAAATTACACTTTGTTTTATATGTAAGCTAAAAAAGAAACAACTTAATTAGGAATTAATTAGGAATTAAATAATCGATTTGGGTAATTTGCAAATATTTTTTTTTTTGTTACATAATTTTATACTAAAATCGATGTTACATATTATAACATCTTAAAAAAATGAAAAATATACTTAGGTTGGTGTTGTGTAATATTTTTGATCTATTTTAATTAGATCTCGGAATGTTGTACACAAAAGACGTTTACGTAAATATGGGTATTATTTTTTGTGGCACTATTATAGCAAAATGATGTAAATAATATATTTCTCCGTCTTTGTACATATTTTTGATGGACGCATTTTTTGTTAAATGCCTGTTTACCTAGATGCATGTTAGTTCTTAAGATTTTTGTAAGATATACCTTAAGTGTAAATTTTGTAAAAATATGTACCTATATAAATATTTATGTGAGTAAATCGTTTCTTTTTATGTATTATTCTTAATATGTTTTACAGAACCAAGAAAACGCAAGACTGGTACGTACACATACAGATAAAGCCTTTTATGTGCAACCTTATCGTTTTCGGGTACAGCATTGATTCATTGATGGCTACGCTTCCATTTAAAAATACTTTTAAAATTACCTTGTTACGAAAAATACGAATGGAAATACTCTAAAATAATCCTTTCAAATAATACAGCCGAGCGGACATCAACGCGGGAACTGTAACCACGAATTTATCAGATACTCCTAGACCCCCTTGAGTAGAAAATCGTAGATTATATCATCAAAAAATTGTTGTTTCATAGAAAAGTGCGATAATTACGCAATTAAAATGCACTGAGCAGCTATTTTGCACGACTCACAATGCATTAGAGAGTGCTTTACGATAGAAAATTTATTTTGCCTCCTTTCTGCAACTGTTTCATTGTTATACTCCTGCTAGTATACATAACCTACTTAATCTGTATACCATTGTATAGATAATTTAAAGGAGATTAATTCTGTACCTTTCAAAAAATTATTTAATGCAATAGAAACGAAAAAAGCATCAAAATATTTCTAAAAACATTCCCATCGATCAAGTGTGAAATCTGAAAACATGCTTGCGAATAAACCAATTAATTGAGTTAATTTTTTTTAATAGGTTTGTTGTAACCCTATTGAAAATGACACTTATACTAAAAGCAGTTTAATTATAATAATTAAAAAACTAACTAATAATATATACATCTATGATCAGATGAGCATTTATGAGTCATGCACTTTTGGATTTTCCAAACTTTTTGTCTTTTTAATAAAAAAATTTAAACGCAGGGCGGTTCTGAATCATGTGGTGAATCCATGGTAACAGCGGTAATATTCTTTAAAAATCTCACCGTGAAAACTTAGGTGAAGTGAGCGTGGAGTGAGCTGTTAATAGTGTCATTTCCTAGCAAAAACAAACTCACATCACCTTTTTCTCGGTGAGATTTTTACAGAATCGACCGGCAGGTTGTGCGTCGATGCCCCCTGCCACCCTGTGTAATCTTAAAGTCCATTACATTACATTAATTCATTCGTTCAGACCCCTTTTGCTGAACCGTTCTGAAAATGAGTCTTCACTCATACATAATATTTTTGCTGTATCAAATTCCAATTGCAAAAAGGACTCTTTGTCTCCGTAAAAACATCAAAGTCCCTGTAACATTTTGCACGTTTGTAATGTAATTTTTAATAGCAATCGATGTAATCAATGCGTTATGTACCCGAATGTGTCACTTAACATTCTGCTACACTTACACAGCCCCATGCTTGTAGACGACAGACTATTTCCCCTAAATAGCGAGCCATCGACAGGCTTTCCGAATTTGAATCTGATGTTTTCTTTCTCTATAACATTTTTTTTGCGCTTTTGTTTAAATTAATTCTCCCCTAGTTTCTTTACTATATAAACTCTTAAGCAGATTAGAAGAATAGAGTTCTCTTATTATTATTATCTTAGTTATTTGCAAATGTAAATAACTCTATTCTACAAATAACCTTTCCCTATCTTGGTTATCTCTGATATTATTTGAATGGTTGTGATTATGCTCTCCTTTCCCATTAATTTATTAAACTGACTGTCATAGGACGGTATCGAATTTTGGGTTTTAACGTTATTTTCTATCATTATTACATTCAGTCGGCTGCAACAGCCCAATTCAGATCAGTCATTTGGCTGCTAATTTTAGATGACGATCTAAATGTTTACAAGCAGAAGGCAACTTTTAAGCAACATCACTCCACGCTTCTGGAACTTCTGCTTCTTCCCTTCTCAGCATTATTTATTACAACTTTCTTGATACATCTTGACATTTCTGGACACTTACACAGCTTTGCCCGCGGCTGCACAGCGTGGCACCTCTGTCTATTTCAATTTTATATTTTATTTTAGACCTTATTTGTTGCTATAGCAATACAAACAACCGATAATTTGATGAATTTTAGACCTTCTAGAATAATGTTAAAAGAACCCACAGAGTTTACCGATCGATTTCGATTTGGCAAAACAACTTAGATTCAGAATCAAGTACCAAACTTAATGTATATATTGTTTATTATCTTTCATAAGGTACAAATACTTTGAATTAAGCATGCAAACAAACTTTATGTATGCTTGTCTAGATGACCAATCGTGATAAAATTCAAATTGCTTACGCAATTCATCATTTTTTACGGTATATAACTCTATTATTATTCAAAATATTTCGTTGGCAATTAGTTATTCATGCTTTCGATCTGTTTTCACTTTCTAGCTGTTTCTTTTTTCCTGTTTCTGTTTTACTTTAATATCAGCTCTTTGACCATTTAGTAAATTGTTAGTATTTTTTATTTGCGTTATAATTACCTTAACGTCATCTAATGTCTGCACTTCCTTTATTAATATACTCATACATAAATTATTATCTTCTAAATCTGCATAATATTCATACTTATGCCATATATCGCCTGCATAATCTTTTACACCCGTAAAAGATTATTAAAAAGATGTAAATAACAAGTTAATTATTAATTCATAATAATTATAAGCTAGTCTTTAAGCTGTCTTTCAAAACTTGCTTTGACTTTTATTCTGTCTTCATTTATGTCACTATGTATGTAATTTTATGACAAGTAAAGTTTCGAAAATTGCAAATATTTCACTTTACTCGCCAAAAATATTTACAAGTTACGCTAATTCTGTAAGCATTTAAGATTTAAAAAGTCGTCATCCAATGCGTGTTCAGATATCTTGCCCACTAGTGTTACAGGGCATTTTATTTGATCACGCTAATTTGCATAAGTAAACTTTAATACTGGTTTATTTTCTTTTTTCATTTTCTGTAGTATTTATATTAGAGTAGAATTTATTAATTTCACTCCTTTTGTCTCTCATTTGTCTTCTGTTGTAAGTTTTAGTAGTAAAACTTCTTTCTTGTCTAAAATCTGTAGTTTTGCTTTAGTTGGTACTAATTCTTTAATTTGGTTATTTAGCAACTAATACTTTAGTGTAAGTACTTTATTTCAGCTAATTAATAAGAATCTTTGAATTCCTTTGTTGCTTAATCTGTTACTATTATGGCAGTTACTAATCTGTTTCCTTTGTAAAGACCTATTTAAATTTTCATTCGTCTATGCTCGTTCAAAATATCTCTAATTGTATCAATAACCATTCATTCATGAGTCAATGAAAATATAAACAGGCCTTCATTGTACTAGTCATAACTTCTTTTTCTACTGCTCAATTCTGTCATCGGTTTTAACAATTACAAGACCTACCAGATACTAGCATCTATCTTCAAGAGCTAACTAGTAGTGAGTGGTATGGTTGGTGGGGGGTAACCAACTCCTGGTTGCTGATGAAGACCATGGTTTCCAGCGGACCTGCAGCCGGAGAAGCAGGCGGAGGTGGATGACATGGTGAACAATCTCTTGCAGTGGATACAGGGCTTATACCAACAGAAGAATAGGAAAGGTGCACATTAGCCTTAAGATTTAGATTATAAATAGTTTTAAGGAGTTTTCTAGGTATATGTTTGCCATTGTATTTGAGTTTAGGGACAATGTATTCAATGAAAGCACAATCAATGAGGGTTTTCTGAAATGACGTTCGCTAGGTGGCAGCACTGGCACGTCAGGTCCAGGCAACTGTCAAAGAGCCTATATTTTCTTTAGTCATGACGGAATGATGAACGAATGAATGAATCGAATGATGAACGTCATCATATATTTTATATTGGAAGACCTCTTGTCGCAGTGGTGCCAACTGGTGTCGTAAATTTTCACGAAAACCCTCATTATTAAAATAATATTGTTTTTATAAGTGACATAATTTCTAAACTAAATGACGATACGTTAGTAAATTAAGGAATAAATGCCAAATATATTCAACAAAATACATAACTTGTTATCGTAGGACCTTCAAACACCAAATATTTTGCACGAATCACATCTTCTAGCATTCACTAGGCACAAGCACATTGGGTCTTAATGGAAATATTCTTCACTTGTATCTTTACTAATTTACTCTTTATATAATTTCAGCTCGTCAGTACTTCGGAGGGAAACCAGAAAAACCGAGACCTTTTGAACCGGCGAGCCAATACCTGCCACCTGCAACTGGATATCCAGCTTCTGGCACCCGTCCTTCACCTACCTACAGCGAAGGTCCGTCGCCAAGCCCGACCTACCAGCCAAGCCAACCGTCATACCAACCTAGCGAGTCACCGTACCAGTCTGAGTCTTCTTACAAACCTGAGCAGCCATTCCAACCGAGTTATAAACCTAGTCTGCCAACTCAACCTGCGTATCAACCATCACAGCCGTCATACCAACCGTCTCAGCCTTCCTATTCCCCTAGTCCATCAACTCCTAGTTACCAACCAAGCCAGCCTTCAAATTCACCGTCTTCACCATCCTACCAACCGTCTTCACCATCCCAGGCTCCAAGTTATCCTTCTTCTCCCAGTTACCAGCCTTCTTCTCCAATCTACCAGCCTTCCCAACCGTCCCAATCTGGTTACGATTACTCAAAACCTGGTTACCAACCCAGCCAGCCCGAACAAACGACCCAATCGATTTACGTGTCACAGGCAACTGGTGGTAGTGTAAACACTGGATCCAGTTCAAGTTCAATTTCCAGTGGTGTCGCCGGTACAGTTGTTGAAAGTACACTAACGCAAGTTCAAACTGACGATGATGACCGCCATCCTCCTCACATTCACGAGATTACAGTCGACTGTGGCAAAGAAATGATGACTATCAATATCGAATTCAACAAGGCGTACAACGGAATCATCTACTCTCAAGACCACTATAACGAACCCGACTGCGTTTATGTCAGAGAGAACTCTAACCAAGTCAAGTACTCTTTTACAGTCAGCCTAAATACTTGTGGTACTAGATTCTATAGCGACTTCGAGAATGAAGGACAAGCTTACTTAGAGAATGTTCTTGTTCTCCAAAACGAAGTCGGCATCCAAGAAGTTTGGGATCATATCAGACGAGTCAGATGTCTATGGGAAGGAAATCTGAAGAAGCAGCTGGTTCATTCTCTAAGTGTTGGCATGTTGAACCAGATCACCAGCAACTTCAGCGGAGATACTGCCATGGCTAGATTAGACATACAAACTGGAAGAGGACCTTTCGCAGCCGAAGCAAATGGCTTAGTCAAGATCGGAGAAACTATGACTTTAGTCGTGTCAGTGACAGGAGATGCTGGTTTCGATATCCTCGTCAGAGAATGTATAGCTAGAGATTCAGAAAGTCGCAATCTTGTCCCACTGACTGATGATAATGGATGTGTCCTAAAACCGAAGATCTTTGGCGCCTTCCAAAAGACAAGAGACACAGGAAACACTGGAGCTTCAGTCATAGCATTCGCTTTCTTCAACGCTTTCAAGTTCCCTGATGAAATGGACCTGATTATTCAATGCGAGGTTGAACTTTGCAAGACTGACTGCGATGTCTGTTCTAACCCTGGAAGTATAGAGCCTAGAAGGAGGAGACGTGACATCATCCATATTGGGAACAGTACTGTGCAGGAACCTTCGACGATTATTGGTAAAGGATTAAGGGTTGTTTTGGCAGAGGATCTTCCACTACCTACAGGATTTTGTATGTCTCCACCAGCTGCTTTATGGGGTGGTAGTTTAGTACTCTTTGCGTCATTAACGAGCAGTATCCTTGTATCATACTGTTGGCAGAAATCTCGAGGATCCGCTAAGTTTTCGTAAGCAATCTACGTATATATGTATGGTCTTAGCTATCGTTCTGTTATTTATAGAGATAGCGAAATTACCTTTTGCTGAAATCTCGACAATGATTCTTTGAAATACCAATAGGTTGATAAGTATTTATAAATATGGAATGTTGTATAGATATGCAGAAATATGAAGAGTAATTTATGGTACAAAGTGTTTAAAGTTTATGAAGATGATGTAGATTTTACTATTAACACAATAGCTTTTGATAGTCTTAATATGAATGAACTTAGAACTATGGCAGTTTAAGATCACACACTAGGTAATGTCTTAAGATCTAAGGGAACAATATAAAATGTTAAACAACCAACAATTTTATCAGAATAAAGTGACATTATTAACAAGAATACACTGCCTCCCACATGTAAGTCTGCCATGGGAAAATCTACAGTATTCCATACGTTTGATTGCCCCGTGAGATACCGCGTCTTGCGCTATTCGAGCTTTTTATATGCGTTTTTTTTTTGCTGTCATTGTTTTCCGTCAGTAAATTTGCACGTACTGGCGCATGTTGTTTTGTATCGTCTACTTAATTTTAAATAGCATCAAATTCTGTTTTTGCTTTACCAATTGCCTCTTGTAATGAAATACAGTAGTGAAATAAATTTTTTTATCAAAATATTTTAATAAATATTTACAACCATTCTCAGTCCATTCATATCTAAAATATTACAACTATAAGATCATATCTTTTATCTCACTATATCACAAAAGTTAGATTAATGTGTAACATACAAATCTTAAATTATTCACAGCCTTTTGTCTCGAATGCACTTCAAAGGCACTTCATTGAGTGCATTTGAATAAATATCACTGCCAATAACATGCGATATAATTTAAGTTATTACCAATAGATTAGGTTTAGGACAACAATATCAATTATATCATTGGAATATAATAAGACTTAGGATTCACGTCTAAAAATATGTTCGCAAAAGTAGGTTGATATGTCGCATTGTCTGTATTACCTTAAACATCATAAATGCGATATTTTCTGAACCATTGATTTATTTTGTTATTATCATGAGCACATAACTTTTGTATGTGTATTTTAACGACTTATGCTTTGAATTTACTTTGAAAATAGACAATTAGACATTATTGAAGAGCCTTGCATGGACGATTGTGTAGATGTAAGATTCATCTAAACTTATTTTTATTAAAAATCATGTGAAATAAATTTTTCTTCATAAAGATAACCTGTAAAAGTATTTTTAGATTAATTGTAGCTGTAAAAAAATATTGTAAGTATGTATTAAAATAAGTTATTTTAATGTGTAAATATTAGAGCTAAGGTTTTATAAGTATTAAAACATTATTTGTAGAACAATCCGGTCTTTTTTATCTTTTAGTCTCCTGCTTAGAATAATTGTATCTTTTCCTGGTGTGTCGTAACAGCTATAAAAGATTACATAATAAAATGAATCTGAATAATACTTTTGAAGTGAAAACTGCTTTAGGCGCGTTGGGCATTTTTTGAGATGGGAAAAAACCATTGAACTCGCGCCACTGTTACCGTAAGCGACACCGCGCGTGTTTTGTTTCAATCAATTCAATCAAGCTACTACATTCTGTCAAATTTCTTTAATAGATTTTCAACTTTATCGCTAAAACATAAGGTTCAAAGTAGACTGGGAAAATTTGACAGTTTCGGGTAGCTTGATGTGTTGGCGTCTGTACCAGTGGAGGGCAAGGCGTTCTCAAGCCTCAAGCTAGAAACGAGCATAAGAGACTACTCCCACTTATTCAGCTCTGTTCAGCTTTTGTCCATAGAAAACAACGATTTCGTATGAGATGCGTACGCACGCGTTCAGCCGCGGAAAGCAGAACGGACTTCATACACAATAGAATAGAATAGAATACTCTTTATTATGTACACCAATCGTTGTTTTCTATGGACAAAAGCTGAACAGAGCTAAATAAGTGTGAGCAGTCCCTGAGCCACCACGCTGTTCTATAAAATGTAACTCTCATCTACAAACCATTCAGAAGAGATACAATTTTGGGCAAAAAAGGGTGGAATGAAAAGAAATACGTATGAATCGATTTTGTGAAAGATGAAAAAGAACGAAGTGAACACTGAAAATACTGCTGATAGAGATGTGGAAGGGTGGCAATAGAACTAGGAATGCCCCTTTTCATCAAATTCTACCTGCCGGTCGATTCTGCAAAAATCTCACCGTGAAAACTTAGGTGAAGTGAGTTTGTTTTTGCTAGGAATTTACACTATTGACAGCTTACTCCACGCTCACTACACCTAAGTTTTCACGGTGAGATGGTTACAGAATCGCACTGCTGATACTGTTTGTCTACCGCAAAACGTAACGGGAAGTTATCATCATCTGCCTAGCCTTTTCCCAATTCTGTTGGGGTCGACTTCCAGTCTAACCGCATGCAGCTGAATACCAGTATCTTACATGGAGCGACTGCCTATCCGACCTCCACAACCCAGTTACTAGGTAATACGAGTACGATACCCCTTGGTAAGACTGGTACTCGACTTTCGGGCTTCTGACAACCCGTAACGAATGCCAAAGATCCACAAATGACGTGCTTTTCCAGGCACGGAGAGGTCTTGATATGTAAAGATGGTCACCCATCCACGGACCAACCGCGGCAAGCTAGGCGTAGCTTAACCTGGTCAAACGACCCGTGCAGCTGTTATTACTTGGCCACAAGCCTCTCTTAACGGGAAGTCAACAAGAAACGAAATTATTCAAACCGAACGTGACGTCCCGGTGACGGCGTGCGGTGGACACACGGCCTAAATAAATGAATATCGCTAATTCGGCGCCGACATTTCGTTCTCGTTGACGTCCCGTTGACGTCTCGTTGACGTGGCGGTGGTCAATCGACCTTACTCGACATAAGCAAATTAACACAATGACAAGCCACATAATTGAGGTATATGGTAACACAGCCGCTGTTATAATCTAAAACTGAATGAGTACAGTGTATCAAACGGTTATCAGCCTCCAATGCAAGTAGGGTTGCCAACCGTACTCTAAAATAGAGTATTGTCCTCTATATCATGTAGGCGTACTCTATAATCTATAACACTAATAGAGTACGCTAAAATACTCTTTTTTACACAATGTTTACTTAACTAGTGCCAGTCTGTAATAATATGCAAAAACCCATAATCAGAATAAAAAAGTCTACTATTTACTGTTTAATTTAATCATTTATAACAAATTATAGAAGGAAAACTTAATTTACAAAGACTAAACATACACATGGACAGTTTATATTCAGAAGTAATAATTTTAAAAGAACTCCAAGCCGAATTGTTCAATAACACAGATTTTATGCAACAATCCACTGCAAAAAAATGGCAATTTATTTTTTAAAAATGTCCTGAAGAATTTCATTGTTTAAAAAAAATGATTGGCTAATATACTCTCTGTTCAAGTCACTTCAGCATTTACTGAAAGAGTCTTTTCGTTCATGAATGTGACGTGGCGAGAAGAGAGAAACAGAGCTTCATTGAAATTGATCAAAAATGAGCTCTCTGTATATAAATTTAGAGTTGGAATGTTTGGACTCATACGATTCCTTTAAGAACAATGAAAAATTGTTATGTTCTGCAAAAAGTACAAAAACATACCTTTTTAAAAGTACAAAATAAATGATACTCTTTTTTGTAAGTCCGTACTCTTTATTTACCTCCTTTAAAATCAGATATACTCTATTTCTTCTACAAAAAGTTGGCAACCCTAAATGCAAGTGTGAACTGAACCATTGTTTTGATCCTAAATAGTTTGTTATTAGTTTATCTCTGTGACAACAATGATATACAAAATTGATAACGTATATGAAATATCTTTATCATTCATCATTATTAATAGAAAGTAAACCGCGATCTTTTAGAGATATGGTTGAAACTGGGAGAAAATGAGATAGGAAGCATTATACAGTGTTTTTGTTTTTTATTAGTACAAATGACATCACATTTAATGGATGTGTGGATGTGGATGTGAATGTGGATGTGGGTGTGGGTGTTGGTGTGGGTGTGGGTGTGGGTGTGAGTGTGGGTGTGGGTGTGGGTGTGGGTGTGGGTGTGGGTGTGGGTGTGGGTGTGGGTGTGGGTGTGGGTGTGAGTGTGGGTGTGGGTGTGGGTGTGGGTGTGGGTGTGGGTGTGAGTGTGGGTGTGGGTGTGGGTGTGGGTGTGCGTGTGGGTGCGGGTGTGGGTGGATGGATGGATGGATGGATAGATGGATGGATGGATGGATGGATGGATGGATGGATGGATGGATGGATGTATGTTCTTTAGCATCGTTGTGATTTGAAAGTTTATGAAACGAAAAAGCGACAGTAAAAAAGAGACATGTAAATTCATAAGATTTAACGTGGGAGAAAATGAGATAGGAAGCATTATACAGTGTTTTTGAAGGTTTCACTTCTACCACGTGTGAATTGCACACAAGCTGTTTTTTCTTATATAACAACTTAACAACAACAACAATTGAACAACTTTCTCCTTGGAACCAGTATCGTAATCGCGAAAAAAATCCTATCAACTGTCCCATACAAAACTTTTTTTTTTTCGCGATTACCTACCATATTAGTACCATGGAGGAAGTTGATCAGTCTGATGTTCAGTACCACTACCATGTAAGATTATTTATAATGTTGTATGTATTTATAGTATTTTTAAGTTAGGGGAACCTGTTGTACCTAGGACAGTTTTTTAGATGTATATTTTTTATTGTGATTTGACGTACAGCATACAAATCATATTTGCATATTTTGAAATGTCAATTATTTGGGTACTCACCACAAAAATATCAGAAATGTATATTTTATATTAACATATATTTTAAAGGTTTAAAAAAAAATGGTAAATAAGGCCAAGGTACAACATACCCTATGTACCTGGGCCAGTACTACGTTGTACCTAGGACACATTGAGAATCTGGGGGTAATTTAAGCAAATTATCAGGTTTTCTTAACCAAAATGGTTTTATTTGGTCTATTACAATCTTTAACAAAGTAGTTACTTTAGAAATTCTGAACAAAATTAAAATAATTGTCAGTGTTTTTTGCTTTTCAAACATAATCTTTAAACAAAAACAACTAACTTTTAACCACTGTTTTGTCACATCACAAACTTAAAAATTAGTAGGTACATAGACCTAGGTAGGTACATTTGAACATATCACAAATTTACAATATTATATTATGTCATAATATAATATTGTAAATAAATATACCTATGATATAGCAAATAGAAAATAAAATATTTAAATAATTAACTTTATAAATTATTATTTCTGTCTTAACTTTTTAATCAGTCATTAGGACTATCTAGCTTTTATAAGAACACTATCAATATGTAGATATATTATTCAGCCTTAAGCATTTAGTAGAAATTCAAGCACTTCTGTATCTCTGGAACATAATAAATTAATTGAAATTTAAATGTATTCCAAAATGTTTGGAAGCGCCGAAAGTGGAGAACTTTTTCTCCTTAAGGGGGAAGCGCTAAGGTAGCCCGCGAAATTCAAATTTTCTGACGTTTTTTGCAATTGGCTGGTCAGTATTAAGTTGTACGTTGATTAATATATGAATCGCGGCCGTAACTAACATGTATTTACAGAATTATAATCATTAAAGTTATCAACACAACTCTCTAAGACCACGTATCAATATTAATCACCGTACAACTTAATACTGACCAGCAAATTGCAAAAATCCTAAAAAAAATTGAATTTCGCGGGCTACCCTGGCGCTTTCACCTTAATCATTATAATGGCATTTGCCAGATGATCCACATGAATAGGTGTCCTTTTCTTCTTCTCTTTAATTCTCGGCATGATTTCTGAAATAATAAACTCATTTGATTAGGAATATATTACGTAAGTGTGAAATAATTTAATAAAATATTCTCCTGGCCAAAGTACAACATCCTGGTTGTACCGTGGCCACTGACCAAGGAACAACTGATTGACAGTGACCATGGTACAACACTACTCCAGCTACAACAAAACGATGGATTTTAAATAGTTTAGAGATCACGTATCTCGTAAGTTTTTTATTGTGTTGACACTTGTTGAATAAAAGAACCGTTAGCATATAACAGTTAAGTCACTATTATAAAACGTTTAAAACTATCAGACTTCAAAATATATTCGAAATACTTACTTTTTCGCCAAAAAAAGTTTTAACCGTCGATAACACCAAACACCAGCTTAATGGCGGTATGCGACTAACTTCACATTGACTTGTCGGTAGTGACGTACCGAATACCATAAACAGTAGAATTTAATATCGCGCGAATATTTGAAACGAGCCCAATGGCCTAGGTACACATAGTGCCAAGGTTCAACAGGTTCCCTATATTAATATGAGGGAGTGGGGGGCATTGGCTTCCTTCTGCGAAGCAGTCATGCTAGCGAAGGAGGCGGCAGGACGGCTGAGGGAGAGAGCCTCCCGTCCCAGCCGCCGCGGGAGACGCTCCGGGCGTCGGGAGCCGCGCGACGACTCCCGGCCACCGTAGGCGCGGGCTTGCGGGCGGACTGGCGGAGAGTAATGGGTAGCTCACCGCCCGATCAGGACCAGGCCCGTGCCGAACGGCGCGTACGTGTTTCACGCGCGCCTCAAAGAGATGTCAGCAGCAATCGAAAGGGCCCGTCAGACCCGGCAGGGTCAGCGGGATTGTCCGAAAGGGTTAACGCTGGCCCGGAACATAAAGGGCTAAGGAAGGAACACGGGTGGGTTTTAGACAGTAAGAGTCTGACACTCCCTTCCGCTCCACCCAGAGCGGGAGGGGTCATTTGATGATATCTCATCCTAAAAAAAAAAGTTATATTAATATTGTATAGTATGTGTTTATATGGGCCTTGATGCCTGAAATAAATAAATAAAATTAAAGTAAATATTGTCAAGTACAATAAGATCTTCATTATTACATAATTATGTAGATAAACACTTAGTTTTATTATTCCCTGACGTGTAATGCCACATCATAGCAGATTGACAAAAATTATGCGGCTGTTTGGAAGACTAACTTTTGCTCGTGAAGTCACCCGCGTGGATCCCCGATCCCGCTCGGCGGCCTCCTTCTTGACCATCACGGTCTCACAGAAGGAGGCTACTGCCGTCCAATTCTCTGTCTCTGCCAGCATAGCCCTCACTACTGCCGGCAGAGACAGGTTTCGCCCGATCTTGGCAACCAGGACCCGCCGCTCGGCGGCCCACGCAGGGCACTCCTCGAGCGTGTGTTGTGCGGAATCCAGGCTGCCTCCGCAATGGTGGCAATTTGCCGTGGCCTCTCGCCCAATTCTGTTCAGGTACTCACCGAAACAACCATGTCCGGTGAGCACCTGGGTGAGCCTGAAGGAGATGCGCTCCCCTCTTTTCAGCCAGGCTTCGAAGTGCGGCAGAACGGCTTCGACAACGCGCTTACGCGAATATTGCGGCTGCTGTAGCCGCTCGCGCCACCGCTCGAGCGCGTGTCGCCGTTCCCGCCGCCTCAGCCTTACGAATACGCCTCCTGGCACACTATTCCCGCTTTGGCGGATATCGCGAATCTGGTCGTAGACCTTCGCGTCCATATCCGCCAGGATATCCAGCGGCGGAAAGCGCGCCAGGAGAGTTGCCGCCTCAAAGGATATCGTTCGGTATCCTCGTGCGATACGAATGGCCATTTTCCGCTGCAGTCTATTAACTTTAGTCCTGCAGCGTCGGACGCCTGACAGTCTACCTGACCAAACAGGCGCCCCGTAAAGGACCATCGATCGCACGACACCCGCATAGAGGCGGCGAACTTCCTCCCGAGGTCCCCCGAGATTGGGCAGCAGTCTATGCAAAGCACCCACTGCCTTCTCGATCCGGGGAACTAGGCGTTCGAAGTGCTCTTCGAAGCCCCACCGACCGTCCAGGGTGAGGCCAAGATACTTTATGTATCGCCCCACCTGGACTTGCGCATCTCCGACATAGACCAACGAGCTGGGTGGCTCTCTGCTCCTCGGCAGTTTATGGAACCATAACGCCTCAGTTTACTGAGGCGCTATCTTAAGACCCAGCCCGTGGATTGCCGCCACGACTTTTGCCACCCCGAGCTCGGCAAGCTGGATGGTCTCCCCGAAGGTGTCCCCGCCGGCCAACACAAGAGTATCGTCTGCGTAGCAAACGATATTAACGCCGACGGGGAGATCGACACGCAGGACCGCGTCGTATGCTAGGTTCCACAAGAGAGGACCTAGAACCGACCCCTGCGGAACCCCACACGTAATCTCCCTCCGCTGAACGCTTCCGTCCCGGCCCACATAGCGAATGTGCCGATCGCGTAGGTATGCCCCGACAATGCCTTGCAGGTAGGGAGGCACTTCATGATGTACCAGTGCCTCCCTAATCGCACCCCAGGGTAAAGAATTGAAGGCGTTGACGATATTCAAACTTATCGCCAACGCCACCCCACCCCGAGACACTACCTGGTCCGACAGCGCGCGGACGCGTAGAATCGCATCTATGGTAGAACGCCGCTGCCGGAAGCCATATTGGCTATCAGCAAGGTCGGGACCAGCCCGCGACAGGTGCTCGACGAGCCTTTCAGCAACCACTCTTTCAAAGAGCTTGGAAGACTCGTCAAGCAGGCATATGGGACGGTATGCGGATGGAGACTCTGCGGCCCTGCCTTCCTTCTTCAGTAAAACCAATCTAGCTTCCTTCCAACCGGAGGGGAACACGCCTGCACGGAGACAGCTATTAAATAACCGTCTCAGGCGGTCACCCAGAGCAGCCAGAGTTAGAACCCACGCCCGGCCAGGGATACCATCTGGACCTGGCGCAGTGTTGCGAGCCCCCAAGCGCTTCACGGCTCGGTCGAGCTCCTCTTCCGTCACCCCTGACTCGTCAGACCAGTCTGACAATGACAGGGGTGGCAAGGGACTGTCTCTGGCTACTGGAAAGAGTGTGTTAACGACTCTCTCCAGCAGACCCGGATCCATGGTCTCCGTGATGGGGGGGACCCATGGGCGTAATTTTCCCATGACCATCCTATACGGTTTCCCCCACGGATCCCTGTCCAGCCCGTTGAGAAGCTCGCTCCAGGACCGAGACCTGGCATCCGCGATGGCGTGTTGAAGCGCCATAGTCGCTACTCGGTAAGCTCTGTAAACTCTGGCTATCTCCTCCTCCGTAGCTCTCTGCTGCCTTCTGCGCCGGGTGCGCTGAAACCGGCGCCGGGTTCTAAGACAGACAGTCCGCAACTGCGCGATGTCTTCCGACCACCAGTACACCGCACCAGGGCTCTGGGCGCACCTGACCCGGGGCATGGCAGCGTCGCAAATTGACGTCATTGTATCCCGGAACCAGGTCGCCTCTTCTTCTGGATCGGGCGAGATCCCCTGGGATCCACCATCATCTGGCCACGCCGCGACGTTGGCAGCTGCGATGAGCTAATCTCGATTGAGCTGTTTGAGGGCCCAACGACGCGCCGGTGGACTTGAACCTGGACGGTTCGGGCCGCCGGAAGGACGAAGTGCCACATCAAAAACGATGTGGCGATGGTCAGAGAGAGTGACCATCTCCTCCGCCACTCTCCAATCCGACACCATGCGGGCTACAGAAGGAGTCGCCCATGAGAGATCCACGATTGACTCCCCCTGCCATCGAACGCATGTGGCAACGGACCCTCGATTCAATAGTCGAAGGTCAAGCGAAGCCGCCCAGTCCTGCACTACGTGTCCCCTCGGCCTATCCCGGATGTTACCCCATGCTCTGGAGTGAGCATTGAAGTCACCCAGGACAAGCACTGGACGGGGTAAGCACTTGCTTCGAATGCAGTTAGCAACCCCATCCAGGTATCCCTCAAATTGGGCCAGGGAAATGTTGGGAGACACGTAGCAGCCCACTACGGCCAGAAGTCCCCATTCGACTGCGACATATCCCTGCCCCCTATCGAGCAGGGAGCAGTGAGGCCCACTGCCTCCACCAGCCCAGTAAACCGCAACAGAGTCCAAGGTGTCCCTGAACCAGCGAGGATGATCCCGGAGACCGTAGGGCTCTGCTACCACCGCCAAGGCAACCGACCACTCCGCAACAGTCTGCAGAAAAAGATTTTGCGCATTGCAGCAGTGGTTAAGGTTGCACTGGAGGACTTTCAGGGCTGGGAAGATGAGGTATCCATTTCCTCCGTTAGGCCCGCACCCAGTGGTGCCGGCGTCGATCTCTGCAATGGGGCCGGGACAAGCGAGGCCCATTTCTTGCGTGGAGCGCATTTCTTGCCTCCCAGCCTGTGGTCAGCTGGACGACCTTGGTCCGCACACAGTGGACACCGCAGAGTCGGCGACGTGCACTCCCTCGCTTTGTGGGGTCCTCCGCAAGAGTAGCACTGAGTGCTCCGGTCAACCACACTAGTACACCGACGACGGACGTGCCCGGGTTCGAGACAACGGAAGCACATCATACGACGTGCCTCCAACACCTCGACCCTAACCGACGTCCATCCTATCCGCATGCGTTTGCTGGACGCCAGCTTCTTTACCGCCGCCAATGGACCCCGAATCCAGGCGTGCCCCAGAGAAGTAGGCGGGCGTCGGATTTCACCAACCTTTACGTCCCCGAAAGAACAGCCACCCGCCTCGGCAATAGCTTTCGCCACGTCTGCTGGCGTGACAGCGTCGTCGAGGTCCAAGATCCTCGCCTCAGCCATTTTCATTGGACGTTCAATATGCACGTCATACTCGGCAAGGACCTCTCTCATACGACTTGCGAGGCTGTCAGCCTTTGTGGAACAGTCTGCACCAACGATGGAAAGAACCATTCCGCCATCCGCAGCCCTCTTTTGGCCAACAGTATCGATGCTGAGATCAGCCAATCGAATCTGCTGCCTCGCTATCGACAGAACTTCTGCGAGAGTGGCGGATGATCCTTCATTTACCGTGATGGTAATCGCTGCCGAAGCGGGAACACGAGGCAGTTTGACTGGCTGCTTTTTCCCCTTTGCAGGGGTAGACGACGCAGGTGGAGCGGCTGGGGCACCAGCTGTGGCATTGGACTGGGGAGTCTTTGCCTTTTTTGCCACAGTCGACCAAGACTCTGCCTCAACCGTTGACGCGGGCTGTAAGACCTGTGCGGTTGCTGCAAGTACAGCTGGCAGCTCCACCACCGGAGCCACCGACTTCTCCTTCCCATTTTTGCTCTTTTTCTTTGCCTTTCCTTTTTTTTTCGTGTTGGAATTAGTAACCACGCTGGGACCCTGCGCAACTGGGGATAGAGCCTCAGCTCTCTTTGCGTCGGATGCAAGCGGCGGACGTAGTGGCTTTTCAGGAGGCAGCCTGCTCATAATGGCAGCCAACTTAGCGTCCATCATACCCCCAATTTCTATGGCGATGGAACGCCGAAGCTGGGCCTCTGCTTCCGGTGCTAGTCCTGTCACCGCTATTGATTTATCAGCGCTGGGGCCCACCTGCCCCTTACAGATGAGGCTGAGTTGCTCCGCCATTTGTGCCACTGTTGCTGTGAGGCTAGCGAGTTGCGAACGCAGGTCCGCGTTCTCTCTCTCCAGCCTCTCAACTATGGCCCCACCCGAAACAAGCAGACCACTCTCCCCTGACGCCGCTTGCTTCGTTTCTGCCGCCTTCCGCATTCGCTTGCTTTTTGACGACGCCTTGGAGGCGAGCGACATTTGCGAGCAGTCAGAATCACCGCTGTCGCTTACCATCCCATGCACTGGTGTAGCCGGCCGCTTGAAGCGAGACCGGGTCACCCTCCCCTCTGACACTGGAAGTGCCTCTGCGACGCCCTGCGTTCGCTGTTTTGGTCCCTGAGATGCGGACGTGTTGGATACATCCAACGACTCCACACCTCGGGGACGTGAGCCACCCTGGCTCTTTGCGTCGACTGACGGTTGGTGGCGGTTGTTGCCCCCCCCAGAATACGAGGGGCTGACCGAACTAGGTTCGGTGAGGGATTCTCCGGCTGCGGAGCAACCGGTACCCTCCTGGGGTAGTCTATTTTTACAATTCGCCTTCATGATTTTAATTTTTTTTAAAGAGGTGGAGTCCTCTATCTTAAACTATTTTTTTTTTTTTTTCATCCCAGGCCCTCTGGCCTTTCTTGCTTTTGCACTGTGTCTTCTACCCATCATATGGTCAGATGACACAGTGCAAAAGTCCCCGTCCAGAAGTCTGTAACAGGTGATTATCTCGCCTGTCTCCGACTGCTTACTCCTACTCTTGGAGCATCTCTCTCTTTGGAGCATTGGAAGTGGAAGGAATGAGGATGTGGGTAGGATGGAGTATGAGAGGATTGTGACAGTTGTGGGGCAGGAAGGTGAAAGGCGGGAAATAATGGGGTAAAGGGAACTGGGTTAAGGATACGCTGGCGCCTGGTGGTTTTTGTTGTGTCTGTTTCATAAGGAACCAGACCAAGAACGGGGTGGCAACCTCGGGAAGGTGCATCCGCCAGACTTGCCTTGAGGATCTACACGACTGTAGCGCTCTCCCTCAAGACCCCGCCACCCTACCGCCTCTGAAGGAGGCGGCAAGGTAGGCCTGCATCTATACTACCAAGCTAAGCAAAGCAAAGCGTGTCGTTGTGCAACCGCAAAAGCATACATACAGACCCTCCCCACTACGTTGTACCTAGGACACATTGAGAATCTGGGGGTAATTTAAGCAAATTATCAGGTTTTCTTAACCAAAATGGTTTTATTTGGTCTATTACAATCTTTAACAAAGTAGTTACTTTAGAAATTCAGAACAAAATTAAAATAATTGTCAGTGTTTTTTGCTTTTCAAACATAATCTTTAAACAAAAACAACTAACTTTTAACCACTGTTTTGTCACATCACAAACTTAAAAATTAGTAGGTACATAGACCTAGGTAGGTACATTTGAACATATCACAAATTTACAATATTATATTATGTCATAATATAATATTGTAAATAAATATACCTATGATATAGCAAATAGAAAATAAAATATTTAAATAATTAACTTTATAAATTATTATTTCTGTCTTAACTTTTTAATCAGTCATTAGGACTATCTAGCTTTTATAAGAACACTATCAATATGTAGATATATTATTCAGCCTTAAGCATTTAGTAGAAATTCAAGCACTTCTGTATCTCTGGAACATAATAAATTAATTGAAATTTAAATGTATTCCAAAATGTTTGGAAGCGCCGAAAGTGGAGAACTTTTTCTCCTTAAGGGGGAAGCGCTAAGGTAGCCCGCGAAATTCAAATTTTCTGACGTTTTTTGCAATTGGCTGGTCAGTATTAAGTTGTACGTTGATTAATATATGAATCGCGGCCGTAACTAACATGTATTTACAGAATTATAATCATTAAAGTTATCAACACAACTCTCTAAGACCACGTATCAATATTAATCACCGTACAACTTAATACTGACCAGCAAATTGCAAAAATCCTAAAAAAAATTGAATTTCGCGGGCTACCCTGGCGCTTTCACCTTAATCATTATAATGGCATTTGCCAGATGATCCACATGAATAGGTGTCCTTTTCTTCTTCTCTTTAATTCTCGGCATGATTTCTGAAATAATAAACTCATTTGATTAGGAATATATTACGTAAGTGTGAAATAATTTAATAAAATATTCTCCTGGCCAAAGTACAACATCCTGGTTGTACCGTGGCCACTGACCAAGGAACAACTGATTGACAGTGACCATGGTACAACACTACTCCAGCTACAACAAAACGATGGATTTTAAATAGTTTAGAGATCACGTATCTCGTAAGTTTTTTATTGTGTTGACACTTGTTGAATAAAAGAACCGTTAGCATATAACAGTTAAGTCACTATTATAAAACGTTTAAAACTATCAGACTTCAAAATATATTCGAAATACTTACTTTTTCGCCAAAAAAAGTTTTAACCGTCGATAACACCAAACACCAGCTTAATGGCGGTATGCGACTAACTTCACATTGACTTGTCGGTAGTGACGTACCGAATACCATAAACAGTAGAATTTAATATCGCGCGAATATTTGAAACGAGCCCAATGGCCTAGGTACACATAGTGCCAAGGTTCAACAGGTTCCCTATATTAATATGAGGGAGTGGGGGGCATTGGCTTCCTTCTGCGAAGCAGTCATGCTAGCGAAGGAGGCGGCAGGACGGCTGAGGGAGAGAGCCTCCCGTCCCAGCCGCCGCGGGAGACGTTCCGGGCGTCGGGAGCCGCGCGACGACTCCCGGCCACCGTAGGCGCGGGCTTGCGGGCGGACTGGCGGAGAGTAATGGGTAGCTCACCGCCCGATCAGGACCAGGCCCGTGCCGAACGGCGCGTACGTGTTTCACGCGCGCCTCAAAGAGATGTCAGCAGCAATCGAAAGGGCCCGTCAGACCCGGCAGGGTCAGCGGGATTGTCCGAAAGGGTTAACGCTGGCCCGGAACATAAAGGGCTAAGGAAGGAACACGGGTGGGTTTTAGACAGTAAGAGTCTGACACTCCCTTCCGCTCCACCCAGAGCGGGAGGGGTCATTTGATGATATCTCATCCTAAAAAAAAAAGTTATATTAATATTGTATAGTATGTGTTTATATGGGCCTTGATGCCTGAAATAAATAAATAAAATTAAAGTAAATATTGTCAAGTACAATAAGATCTTCATTATTACATAATTATGTAGATAAACACTTAGTTTTATTATTCCCTGACGTGTAATGCCACATCATAGCAGATTGACAAAAATTATGCGGCTGTTTGGAAGACTAACTTTTGCTCGTGAAGTCACCCGCGTGGATGTCGAATCACGTAAGCCGGGCACGGATGGGCTATTTTTATTTACGCACTAGATTTTTTCATTGAGATTCAGAGTTAAAAATCCAACAGTGTTCTTGGATACGCTGTATGTGCTCTGCTACTTCTCAATGCTCGGCTCAATAGCAAGTTGAAACCCAGTGCGCAAAAAAAATCCACCAATGAGTAGCCTGAATCTCAAGCATTATTATTGCAATGGATCTTTACAGGGTAGCTGGTAGCAGCTGGATGAGATTTGCCGAGAATGGAGCTGAATGGCATGCAATTGAAGAGGCCATGTCCAGCAGTGGACTCCAGTAGGATAATGATGATGAGTCCGTGTACTAGACGTGAAAAACTAATGCTTTATAAACCAGTTTGTGTTTGGTTGTGACGTGCGTCATTTGTCCACCGCCACCGTCAACGGGACGTCAACAAGAAACGTCACATTCGGTTCAAATAAACTTTGAACCGAATGTGACGTTTGGTGGTTTGCAGTGGTCACGTGGCAATAGTAAATGTATGCATCGCTACTTCGGCGCCGTCATCTCGTTCTCGGTGACGTCCCGTTGACGGTGCTGGTAGACAAACGGCCTTACAGAATTTTGGGCGAAACTTTCAACTTTTCAAGAAACTTTCTATAAAATCACATACACAACGTATATCGTTCTCTTACTCAGCGTGTCGACGTGGCAATATTTTATTTGAAGAATTTGTTCAAATAAAATATTGCCACGTCGACACGCTGAGTTTCTAATCCTTAACAATAAAACTATAAAGACGTGTCTTTACTTGCTAAAACTATCAAAATTTACTTGTTTTATCACTACATAGTATAAAACAAAGTCGCTTTCTCTGTCCCTATGTCCCTTTGTCCCTTTGTCCCTTTGTACGCTTAAATCTTTGAAACTACACAACGGATTTTGATGCGGTTTTTTTTAATAGATAGAGTGATTCAAGAGGAAGGTTTATATGTATAATAACATCCATTAAATAGTGGAGAAGTACTGTTATTTTTGAGGTTTCTAATGTGATGTCGTAAATAATTACATTTTTTCCGCTTACATTGCAAACGCAGGCTGAACCCTACGAGTTTTATCAAAATAATGTACTAAGTATTGTACACATTGAAAAGGTCTACAGAAAAGTCCGTGATGGTATATGTCTATCTCTTATGGATAACCCACAATAACTTTTATTT
This sequence comes from Luperina testacea, assembly GCA_927399505.1. Classification (NCBI taxonomy): domain Eukaryota; kingdom Metazoa; phylum Arthropoda; class Insecta; order Lepidoptera; family Noctuidae; genus Luperina; species Luperina testacea. Next base: position 2,446,630 of record OV656777.1, on the reverse strand, counting down.
GTCATTTACTTTTTACGACAAATAATGGCTCATTTTCGAAGCGATTTTAACCAATACAGCATTAATCCTTAACCAATTAAATACCTTGAATACATTGTTCATTTAATATAGATCTATATGGCCCTTTACATCGTATGATTTAAGTGAATATTTTCGAAGATATTACAGATTTAAAAATTGCGGGACGTAGCCGTAGCGTTTGCGGCGGTACCGGCCGGCCGCCCGGTGCGGCAAGAGCGTGTGTATATTTTTATACCCGTGCGAAGCCGGAGCGGGCCGCTATGTTTTTATATACAACGTTCACAGTTTTTCTGTAGTGTATTTAGTATCAGCATTGCACCCGTGCGAAGCCGGGGCGGGTCGCTAGTCTATACAATATAATGTTAAAAGATTAGTTTGTATGTAAAGAAAATTATTATTTTAATATATTTTGACTTTTCCCTGGAGCAGCGTTTCCATTTGGTGGGTCGCGCTCGCGACACGGTACCGGACCATCAAAATAAAATACCGGGTCGCAGCATTCCCGCCTTAAGGTCCTACAAACAGGCGCGACACGCAATATAATCGCGCACGACACAAAGCACCGCTCGTTCGCGACTTGCGGTGCCTTTGTGTCGCGTGACATGTCGCGCCTGTTTGAAGGAGCCTTTATTTTAAAACTAGCAGTAGCAGCGCCCCGCGGTTTCACCCTCATAAGTGTCAATCCCGTGGGAATATCGGGTTAAAAACTATCCTATGTAAGGACAAAAAAGGAAGGAATTAAATTTGGCAGAGACATAGATTGCAGATTGCATTGCGGGGAAGGCCCCGGGATGCAACCTATCTCTCTGCCAAATTTTATCGAAATCCGTTCAGTGGTTTAGACGTGAAAAGGTAACATACAGACAGACAGACAGACAGAGTTACTTTCAAATTTATAGTATTAGTATGGATAATACTATCGATCGAGGCATCGCAAGCACCGCCGCCGCCGCTGACAGAATACACAAAATTAGCTAAACTTCACGAAGAGTTGGCGAAAATCAAGTTGAATGGCTTGCAATAGGAGAGGCCTATATCCAGCAGTGGACTGCTATAGACTGATGATGATGGGTGCAGGTCGACCAAGCACTACTTATGAAACTAAGTACTACCTACATCTTACATGAAATGATGTATTTCAAAAGATGTCTTGAACAAAATCACGGAAGTGAAAAATAATAAATACAAAATAAAAAATAATTTATATACAATATACATATATAATACAAAATAAATTGATAGAGTAACAAACATATACGGTGTCTGCATTAGTTTGCGTATCAGTCATAAATGAGACTTAAGGGGAGTGCCCCAGTTATCGGTCATGCGAATTAATAAATAACAAGTGACGGGTTATAATAGGGCTGTTTATCATTTTGTTTTATATTGATTTTATTTTAACTTTGACCCAATAATAGACAATAAGCAGCTAAGAATTTATAAGCAGCAAACGCCAATGTTGAGAAATTTAGGTAACCTATCGAAATTTTTTATTTAAACTGGTTTGCTACGCAAAAGTAAGAGATAGGGAAGTGTGATTGTTTGTTTGAATGTTAGGATCTCAGTAGAAAGACTAGTAGATGCTTTGCAATCAGTTAAACCGATATAACTCAAAGCCCGCATCTGACCACAGGCGTTGGTTCACCAATGATGGACTGTGTGTGTTCTACTAAAACCATAGAAACACTGAGGATTAATTTTACTAAAGTAACTTTTAACCGAGAAATAAAACTGTATTCGCAGAATAACTGGTTAGACATATAACTAGGTGCAAAATTTTAGTCAAATTCGCCCGTAAAAAGTTTCCACCATTCAACAGTTTGCCAAATTATGGCAGCATTCTCGTAAGAATCCAGTGCTGATAGAACAAATGAAATAAGTAAATCAACCTGGTTGACCCTCAGCAGGGAAAAGCCTTTCTTTCCTGTTTCCGCTCAGCAAAATCCTGCGCCAACATGGACCAAAAAATAACATTGTGTTTCTTCTTTTTGTCGCTGGTACGACTTTTCTTGGATCTTGTTAGCCTGAGATGTAGTAACTTTAGACGAGTATACATATTAATCCGTATAATTTATCTTAATATATTCAGTATCTACTCAGCAGTGCGATTCTGTAACCATCTCACCGTGAAAACTGAGGTGAAGTGAGCGTGGAGTGAGCTGTCAATAGTGTCAATTCCTAGCAAAAACAAACTCACATCACCTAAGTTTTCACGGTGAGATTTTTACAGAATCGACCGGCAGATCCCAGGTGTTTCAGTTGTCTCCCAAGTCCCATCCTGACATGGCGACCCTGACATATTTGGGGCCGTGGCGATACCATCACCGGATATCTAAACACCAAAACTCACAAAACATCAAAACTTCGCCACTTCCACGGCGTCGTCAGTGGTAGCGTAGAGGTCACATTGACTGCAAGCATGGGCGCCGGCAAGTAATTTTCAGGGGGGTGCATCTTTAGCTCAACGAAGCAGTCTCGACCATTTTTGCACTTCACCTATGATTTAGTGGATATGTTAGATTAACGTTTGTCCATACATACAAGGAGTCACTTTGTCGACTGAAGTCGATTAGATTTTCGGAAATAGGAGTTCGGTACTTTGTTGACTAATGCAAAAAAGGTTTAGAATCGAGAGATTGCAGAATACAATCAAAAATTTTAGGATCTCGCCTCAAGTGGGTTGAGTTCTTCTATTATTCTATTTGGCGTATTCGGATATTTTTAGTTTCGAATGTTTTTACATCTACATTTTATTTTGAAGCCAGAGAGGTGCAAGTGGACCCTCTTGCACCCCGCTCCCGGCGCCCATGACTGCAAGTTTTCGGACACAGAGAGCAGGATAGGAGGTAGAGCATAGTGTGCGAAATAGCACCACCCTTCCATCACCCGTGATCGTGCCGTTCCATCGAAGTAGCCCCACTTCATCAGGTTGGAGTTACTCTAGCTGTAACATAATTATAATCTACGCTATAGTAATGTCAGAAAGATAATTCATCATCTGCCCGCCTTTTTCCAACTATGTTGTGGTCGGCTTCCAGTCCAACCGCATGCAGCTGAATACCAGTATTTTACATGGAGCGACTGCCTATCTGACGTTCCACAACCCGTTACTGGGTAATAAGATACCCCTTGGTAAGACTGCTTGTCAGACTTTCGGGCTTCTGACTAACCCGTAACGACTGTCAAAGATTCACGAATGACAGCCGGGGCCAACGGCTTAACGTGCTTTCCGAGGCACGGAGGGGTCACGGTATGTAAAGATGGTCACCCATCCATAGACAAACAGCGGCAAGCGTAGCTTAACCTGATCGATCGACCTGTGCGGCTGTTATTATTTAGCCACGGGCCCCTTAATGTGATACAGATAATTATGATGTTGAAGTTTCCATTGTCACTTCAGCACAATATAATACGTATTGCAATACCGCACCGCTTTCTCCTAACGACTCCTGACCTACAGAACAGATAATACCCATGAAACATACTAACGTGTTCCCTATACTTACCTATTAAATAATAAGATAACAAGGAAGATAATTGTGACATTCGCCTCACAGTTTGTTTGCTTGCCAGCGAGGAAGCAAATACTACAAAGATATATAATGTTATGATCTCCTTATTTAGTTGCTAGTAATTAATAGAAAGCCGTCATTTGATGATCAGCTAGGGAAATAGAGAGTGAAGAATAGTGAGTGGAGTTTTGACACAATGGAAAAGGAAAAAGTGAGAACTTCGGAGTTTTTAATTCAAAGTTTGGCTACCGCTGTTAGTGAGTATTCTTTTGTTTTGTTTTTATTTACATTTGTGAGTGAACCGTCTAGCTTGGTATATGGATATTAGTCTTGGTGGTGGATATTAGTCTTATGTGGGTTGATTTTAGTTAACTATTTGTTTGACATCTATTAATTCTACTGATAGATGTGGGGGAAAAGCTCTAAAAATAGATATAATAAGTATAAGTTTTATTTTATCTTCAGGATACAATGGGCAGCGGTGCTATTCTGTAAAAATCTCACCGTGAAAACTTATAGGTAGAGTGAGCATGGAGTGAGCTGTCAATAGTGTCAATTCCTAGCAAAAACAAACTCACTTCACCTAAGTTTTCACGGTGAGATTTTTTCAGAATCGACCGGCGCAGTATTGTTTGCAAAACAGGATTTTTGTAGATAGAAAGCTCAATGAAATGTTTACGTTAATAAATCAGTCTCAAAACTACACGAAATCGGAACTAGATACTTAAGATATGCATTAAATTCCTTTTAAATCTTAAGGGATTTATTTATTTATACGATGATTCGTGACGTTCTTGTGAAGTTCAAAGGTCCAAAATGGTTTAACAGTTGTTATTCACTACTTAACTTTAGGCAACGTTTATGTACAAAGGAGAAAATGTTGAAGTTTCGGTCAGCGATTCTATTTTTTTTATATAAATAAAAATACCTACTAAACATTAACATATAACCGTTCAGAAATAACCATAATAATGTAAATAAAACGTAGATACTATCTTTTTCTTAGCGAGTCGATGGCAAAAATATAGTTTTTTTTTCTTAAAGTTTGGCCCAAAATTCAGCAACGCGGATAGCATTCGCTGACGCAGCTTCTTAGCTCAGGACCTAAGAAGCTGCGTCAGCGAATGCTACCCGCGTTGCTGAATTTTCCCTGTCACCTTCACACGTCAGGACGTGTGAAGGTGACAGGGCATGCGGTGCAAGATGGGAGGCGAGCCATTGTCTGTGGAGAGACTCTTATCAAAAGTTTAATTTACCTAAATCTTTATAAGTAAAGAAAAAACACTGGTATTGTTTTATTATAACAGCTGAACATAAGTAAATAGTACCATTTCCTTCAACAATGCTATTTCTATAAGTGAGATATAAATATTATGCTTTATGAATAGTCCTGTAATTGTTGTAATCGTTTGCGCAAAATACGAGTAAAGTTTCGGAGTTCATTAATTAAAATTTCAGAAATTAACATTCTATATTGTATGAAAAACAGACTACGGAGTAATTGCGTGACACAATAACAGTAGGAATTCACATTCATTGCGTTACTTAGTTATTGAGCAGACACATTTTTGGAACTTACGAAGCAATGGATTAGCAATATCCTTCAAACTGATTGAGATTGTGATTGGTGGTGTGTTACGCAAGCAGGGTGCTAGTCCAACGATCGAAGGATACCAAGGAGACGAAAAATACTCTGGGCTAATTTTCTTACTAACAAATATCGACTCCGCAGATTGGATTGACTTCTTTTTTATTGGGTTGACTGCTTTTAAGAAATTAGGACAGTGCGGCTGTCCCATTTCAAAACCTAGTAAGGGACACTTTTTACAAAAATCGTTTTATTGCATAATCTTGCTAACCTAGAAGGTCTCTACCAAATACAAAAACACCAGCGTTTTAAACATACATAAAAGGAGATATATTTAAACATCGATACCTAGTAAGTGCACCTTTCACTCCCTAGTGACCATTTAAAACCTAGTAAGTCACTTTAACCAATTCAAAAAAATACATTCCATAGGCTGACCAATATTACGTTTATGCGCTCTCCTGTAAAATTTTCATTTTAAGGTTTTGAAATGGGGCAGCCGAGTGCTACTCTGCTACTTGACATCGTCATTTTGTCGCTTTAACAATTCATCTCATGAGTGAAAATTGGAAATCCTATTCTTTGCGACAAAATCTGAGACTAACTTTTACGTATTTTTTTTTATTTTCCAGTATGTTTCCAAGCATGTCAAACGGGCTTTGTCATCGCCTGGCCATCAAATACAATGGCCAACTTCATGTCCAATGAAACCGTGCTATCGAGGCCCATGTCGTCGATGGACGTATCACTGTTGGGCAGTTTGCCCAATATTGGCGGGTTGGTTATCTGTCCCTTCTGTGGTTACGCCTTCAACAAGTTCGGGAGGAAATATGCTACGATGTTATTTACATTGCCTTATATTGTAAGTATTTCATATGAGATATCTTTTCAATATGCCGTTTGTCTTTTAAGTGGGAAGTAAGCGTCTTCATGGGTTCGACTCCCTGGAGCGTGTGACAACTTTCTCAGCACAAAGTTTTTGCCTACCTACCTCTCGTTATCGTGTAATGTGAAAAGCTCGATTATCGGAACGAAGTTCTCTAACGCGGTAGGAGTATAGGTACTTGTAAAAATCGTCACGTAACGAAAAAGCGTTATGAGCCCCTCCATGCGACTTTGCATGGTTTTCGAGGGTGGTAAAGTCAATAGTATTGTATACAATCAAAGATGTTCTAACTGAACAGACAGCTGTGCTGCTGGGGAGTTTGTTGCGCCACTTTTTCTCCCCAGCAAAAGCACTAGGAAGTGGTGAAGGGCGGGCGTTTTGGGGGACTGTCTTTTGTAATTTCGATGTTCGAAAAGTGCTGATTCTCAGCCTAGTTTGAATACATGACTTTTGATTTTGATTTTAATAGTGAGGTTAAAATGAAAATTTAAGATGGCGGCTGCGAAAACTTTATAATTTTTCGTCATGGGTGTCGTTTCATGGCACTTGAGAGTGCTAAAGCCGATAGCAAGGTCAAAATGAAAATCCAATATGGCGACAACTTTATGAGAGCATCTAAAACTTATACTTGATAGTATTGAAAACGTGTCTTAAATTTACCTGGTCTCTCTCTGGTCGTGTCGGATTACTTGCCGTCCCATTAGACTATGAGAGTGAGGGGATAGAGAGAGCACCTGTGTTTACGCATACGATTGTGCACTATATCTCCCACACCGAAAGTTAGTCTCCGTAGAAATTGGCCGCCATTGCCGTAATACGGTCTGGAGGACTATTATTAATCTATTACAGAGATTTCATCAGACATTATGCAGAGTTAACCATCGCAGAACTAACCAATATATTCCTTCTTTCCAGTTCGCGTGGCTCACAATATCACTGACCGGGAACGTGGTTTTAGTTCTAATAGCCACGTGTGTAGCTGGCGTGGGCATTGCTGGACAGAATGTTGCCATCATTTACATATCCGAGATCTCCCACGACTCCATTCGAGGCGGACTAACTTCCTGTTCAGCTTCAGGATATTTCTTGGGTAAATAATAACATAACATAACTCTATACCTTGTTACCCCGACAGTTTGGGCAGAAGTATACCAATTTTACACTCGCAGTTATATTGTAAAAGGGGGAGGGGTAAAAAAATCTATACATATATCAAATTCAAAGTCTGAATGATATATCAACGCACAGCCTAAACCACTGGTACATGAAATTCGGAGGGTGTGTTCTTTGTAAAGAGTAGATTTCCACTAAGAAAGGGTTTTTCGAAATTCCTCCCCTAAGGGGGTAAATGGGGAGAGGGTGAAATTTCACGCGGACAAAGTCGCGGCAGAAGCTAGTCCTTACTAATATTATGACTCTGTCTGTTTATTACTTTTATACGCTTTAGTTTCTGAACTGTGTTTTAAATCCGTTAAAATACCCTATGTCCTACCTCAGGTCATGACCTGACATAGGATATTATTTTGTATGCGGGCAAAGCCCCGGGAAAAAATAGTATTTCAACATAAATAAATGGGTAGTAATAAAAGCTCCGACAAAAAATAAGAATTGTCCTTACTTAAAATATTAAGTCTACTGCCTAAACCTAAAATACTAACTTTCCGACTACTTTTGTCCGAATAAAAATGACGAAACGACCGAATGAGATACTGAAATCTTCGAAAAATAAACATGACTGTTTATTGCTATATACTTTTCTACCAGCTTAAATTACGTTCTACTGAAAACTATGAGTCTCTAATCGATCACTCTAATTCTCATACGCTCGCTCTTGCATTCTATGTCGACGTAGCCACGCTTCGCGGGGCTCCTATTTCTATGTAAAGGGTTTAAAGTAACCTAACCAAACCTAAGCTCGGGGTGCCCTTCGCTTGTTCATAAATATGTTTTCGGGAACTTAGTATTTTTTCGGAAGTTTAGTTTTTTTGTTTGAAAATTACATATAAATTATTATTTGAAACTACAGATTATTTTTGAATAAGATCATTTTTGTTAGTTAAATTCAAAAATTTTTTTCGGTAATTTTTTTGTTAATTTTTCGGTAATTCATTTTAACACAGCTTAGTTAGTATTACGTTCAACCTCAGATCGCTGGAAGTTAATTTGTTTTTCGGAAGCAATATTATTTCCCTAAATAAATGCTTGTACAACGACCTTGTGAAGGCCGCAGGAACCCGTTGCGAGAAAAACAGAACCGGTCGAAGTGGCGGTGCTTGGAGTCCTATGTCCAGAAGTGGACGTCTTTCGGCTGAAATGATGATGATGAAATGCTGGTATTCCTCGAAGGGTTAGGCGGAGGTATATTGTAATTCCCATGTAGTAGGCGAGCCTAATGCCATCAATCGTGCGTGTAGTGGTGTGGTGTGGACTGTATGATGGTTCGATGTTCTAATAAAACACTCTTGTTCCTTAGTATTCCCGTTTATTCTTCTAGTTGATCACTTCAGACGAACTATCACTATACCATTTATCAGAGAGATCGCGACGGCCCCGTAAGGGGCGTGGCGAGCGGTACCGGGGCTTGGCCCCCCGGCCGCGAAAAGCTATACGGTGGCCTGTAAATACAGGCCCCTCGTCTTGTTGGCGTCAGTGGCCTAGTAAAATCTTGGAGCCGCGTAGCGGGCATAGCGCCTTTTTATATGTTTAGTGAATCGTTCTATCGGTGAACCGTTCAACGGCGAAACGAATGTCGGAGAAATGTTTCAGAGTCGTCCGTCTACGTGGGTGCAAGTAGTGGTGATGGTAGTGCTAAACAATACAACTTTGCAGCCTATCAATAAAACTATTTTGTTCACGTCCGGCCTCCGATAGATTCCGACTTGTTTCGACCTTAATCTTGTCCCTTATTACATGGGATTTAAACATATTTGACGTCACATGCACTTTTGCCTATAACTACCTACACTACCAACACTCTACCACACACCCACTACACATCTCCATCACCCTACCACTCCACTCCCACTAGATACCTCTAGTTCTCGTTCTGCCACTATACCTCTATTTTAAGGACCTAATATTTATGTTCATCAATTATTTCAATGAACAAGATTCATTTTTCTGTGCTTTCCAGGCATGCTGGTGACCTGCACTCTGGGCGGATACTTGACGTACATGCAAGTGATATACACGAACTTGTCGCTGTCAATACTGTGCATAATTTTGATTGCGCTACTACCTGAATCTCCTGTGTTCCTGGTTCTTGTGGGGAGAGAAGAGGTATGATATTATTCTGTGTCGAACAGCATTTTGCCATAGCGATACTGGATATAGACAACGGTAATGGCCAAGTTGCATCTCAGAGATTTATGACAGCTGCAATGGTGGCCCAGTGGTATCGGCCCTGACTTACGAAGGTCGTGCGTTCGAAACCAAGCAGGCGCTTTACTTAGTGTAGTTTATTTCATCATCACTGCTCTCAAAATTGTGAAGGAAAACATCCTAGAACCGAAAATTTAAGACATGTGACTTCTGCCAATCCACACAGATGTACAGTCCACTCCTTCTCGAAGTAAGGAGGCCTGCGTCCCACCAGTGGGATTGACATTATAGGCTGATTATACTATGATGAGAATTGAGCTTAGTAACAAAACTAAAATCACCAACAGAAATTGGCAAGCGCGCCATAGTCTTAAAAGTACTTGACAAAACATAAAATAAGAAGCTAACGAATTGCAGAATTTTCTAAAATCGCGGGTAAATTCTATTAAGGTATTGCTATCAGTAGGCACCAAATTATGAGTTAATAATCCAATTAATTTACAGGAAGCAGCGAAATCAATATCATTCTACAAGCAGGTAGACGTAAAGTCCAAAGAAGTTGAAGCTGAGATCGCCAAGATCAGACTACAGATGGACCCCAGATTAGAGAAGTTACTCGAAGAAGACAACGGTTAGTAAGACAACATCTAAATATGGATACATCAACACAGCATTACACTTGTAATATTTCCTGGAAGACGAAGTGTGACGCACAGTATAAACCCTCTTAGTGTGCATACATACGAACAACACGCGTCGACGACACAGGCAACTGCAACCGTCGACGTGTCGGCGACAGGCTGCTCGTGTGTTATTGGAGTACGGTGTCGGCGACACGCGTCGACGACACAGGCAACTGCAACCGTCGACGTGTCGGCGACAGGCTGCTCGTGTGTTATTGGAGTACGGTGTCGGCGACACGCGTCGACGGTTGTAGTTGCCTCGACGCATGTTGCTCGTGTGTATGCACACTCAGGGCCGTCTTTACCCCAGGGTCTTTACGTCTCTTTCAGTCTTTCAGGGGGTGCAAGAGGTGCGTGGCACCTGGCGCAGGGTCTTAGGGGGCGCAAGCCAATACCTACACGTACCATGCGTAAGCTTTCTTGAAATTGAAATGAATAAAAAACTATATACGATTCACTATGAATAGTATACCTATCGAATTGAAAGTTGATTACAAAACAGACGATATCATCAATGATTGCCAATGTTAAAGCCGGAAAAATTAAATTTGATGTTTGAAAATGTACCTAATTTTATTGTAGAGTAAGTATTAATTAAATACAACAAAACATAAAAATTGGGGCGCTGGGCGATTTTCGCACCCCGGCGTACAAAATGGTTAAGACGGCCCTGTGCACACTTAAAATAAGAAACATGTGGGTCAATTTTGCTTTCAGAATATTGAAACAGTTTAATGAAATCCCATGTCCACAGCCCATGTGAACCACCAAAAATTATGTCTCCATCAAGGAGGCCGAAGGTCGATGATACAAAAGCAATGTTGGAAAAATAAAATATTAACTTTTTAAAGCGCCTAAGCAAAACAACTGACTCTTGAATATCATTAGTTGCCTTTCGAAAACACTCAGGCGTTTCATAATGCGCTGGCAGGTGATGAAAAGTTATCCATTCTTTGTTGCGTTATTTTGTTCAACTTTCATCTTTGGTCTTTATTTCTTAAAACAATTTTAGAAACATCTTCAGCCAATAGCAAGCGAGCTATCGGGGTCTAGACGACATGTCTGTTGACCCGGTAAAATGGTAATTTACAACGTCATTTGTGCTATTAGCTTACAGATTACATGTACTTTCGCATCATTATCTGAACCTAAAAAACAAAGTGTGAATGACATTTATTTTTGAAGATCATTACCAACAAAATGAGTGAAAAATGAACTACGCACATGCCATAATACGTCTGAGATAACTTTATTACTATGTTTACTTTGAGATATCGTCTATTTGCTCGTATTATCTGGGCGCCTAGTAGGTAATTTAGATAGAAGTCGAGGGAAAACCTCTGCTAATTAAAATTACGGTATGTGTTGGCTTAAAATATTTATTTGTGTATAAAACTAGTTTGGGTATATTCAAAAGAAAAACATTTATTTAGGTAGGGTATGTATGGGTATGATTTTTCATACGGGATCTTATTTCTGTCCCTTCCCTGGTAACATGTCAAAACTCGAGAATTATAGAGCTGCTCGGCAGTTTTATATACATACACTCATGTCACTCACGCCATTTGCCCATGGGGTAGTCAGATACTACAGAACGCCACGCTCCGATCAAATCGATACGATCGCCAGATTTGTATGCAAGATTTTTTGACTCACATAGTGGCCTATATTCAACAAAGCATGGAACAATAATTTAGGTACATAGTGACATTAGAATAGTCACAATAGAAAATTTTCCAACCACAAACTCGTTAAACACTTTTTTCCAGATACTGAAATTATCGGTGAGCTCGTACAAAAGAAGTTAGAAGCACCAGAAGAACGGAAGAACGAGTCAGCGTGGAAACACTTTAGTGAGTAACTTCGATGCTTATTAAAATGCTGTTTATTATAGCATAATCAGACGACAATGTTCCCACTGCTGGGACACAGGTCTCCTTTCAGTGAGTGGGCGTGGGCCATAATCTACCACGCGGGCCCAGTGCCGGTTGGTAGATGTCACATGTCTTCGAATTTCTGGTTCTAGGACATGCCAGTTTCCCCACGATGTTTTCCTTCACCGTTTTGAGAGCAGTAGTGATGAAATAATTTGCACAAAGTTAAGCGCCTGACTGGGTTTGAACCTACCACCAAAAACTTGTAAGTCGCGGCTGTTACCACTGGGCCACCACTGCTCAACGAATCTAGAAAGGCTAATTCATATTTGTCACAAAAGCGACAAGAATCTGAAGATGGATGACAGTGCTTTCGTCTCTTGATATCGACAAACTGAGATCACCGATATGTCTGCCAAGTTTGGTGATAATTTTAATGGAATAGTTGAAACTAAAGCTGATATGCACAATGTAAAGACATATGTTAAAACCAACATTTTTCTTCTACAGAAAAATCAAAGTCTTCCAAACGGGCGTTGACAACACTCCTGATCATTGTGGCCCTGACAATCATGATGGGCTGTGTCGTGCTTCAGGTGTATGCTGAACCTCTGTTCAAGGAAGCTGTCCCGACCATGCCTGCCAACCAGTGTGCCATATTCTTGGCTCTGGACTTCTTGATAGCCAGTTTTCTGTGTGTGCTGTCTATTGACAGGTGTGGGAGGAAGGTAAGATTTAAAAATAACTAAGATTGGAAATGTGAAAGTACTTAGACCTTTCTTGTTTGATGTGTTTAGTGACTCAATAAATAATTATAAAATTTGAAGAGAAGTGGCTCTGGTTACACCCGGAAAAGTACACTGGATAGGTAATTTTCACCCCAGAAAGCTAATGATAATATCCTATCTACTTTATGTAGTACTTTCATTAATAGTTGAATTCATATCTATTGATTGTGATATCTTGGATTCGATTTCCAGCATGGGCGAAGCCCTATTTGGTATTAGGATGAACTAGCCAACCAGAAAGTTTTTATCTATATTTTTTCATACTCAATGAAAATATATAGATAATTTTTTTCTCGTTATGCAACATGCTGCTGTACTGTTTACGTTTTGTCAAAATCTTATTAGATTCTAGTCAATCCTTAGTTTTATTTTCTTCTCTTATCTTATTTTAAGCACTTCTTCTTCAAACAGTTCCTCCTAATCCTGACATCAGCCGGTTCAGGCGTCTTCACAGTTTTGCTGGGCGCCCAACTCCAGTTCCACTGGGCACCGGCCTGGTTCACCGTGTTCCTAATATACGGGTTCAGCTTCGTCTACTCGCTAGGCTGTGCTGTCATACCGTATGTGTTGACAGCTGAAGTGTTCTTGCCTGAGGTATGTATAGTTGGGTGTTTATAATGTAAATGTTATAAGCTCGTATTATTATGCCGGTGCTGTTCGTAGTTAAATTTTTCCTAGTAATCTTTAAAATTTTTGGAGGACCCAAGACGAACAACAAAACAATTTTATTTTTTTGAGAAATTCTCTGTGTGTGCTCCGGAAGAGCACTCGTAGAAATAGAATAGAATATTTATTTACATAAAGTTGAGGTTACAATAACATGGAGACCAAGCATTTGTGAGTCCTTGTTCAATATGCATATTTTTTTGTAACAGTTCCCAGGTCACATCAATCTACTACTATCTATAGAAAAAAAAATGATGTCCTAAATGACTCTAATTTCATCAATATCCAAATTTCCGAAGTGAATCACTGCAAAATAAGCAGTAGTCGCATAGAGTCTATTTTGATAAAATGTCTCTTTCCAGGTTCGAAGCTTCTGCAGCAGCGTTGTGATGGCATTCACGTGGATCTTCAACTTCATCACACTAGTCATCTTCAATCCTCTCGTGGAAGCTGTTGGCTTAGGACCAGTCTTCTACTTTTTCTCAGTCGTATGCTTTACTGGAGCACTTTATTGTCAATTTTGTGTCCCAGAAACTAAAGGACTACCGGTTGATGCCATTCAAGCCTTATTCTTGAAAGGAAGGAGACAGAGTATTAAGGCAAAAGGTTAAGGAAGAGTGATGGAACTATGTAATTTTGATGACGTCATCGGCAGTGGAACTGTTTTTGAGGGATTGCTGGTTTGGTCAAGTATTGGGACCAATTTATTTTGTCTGGTCTACAAATGTTTGTTAAAAGTTTGGTTCTGTGACTGTGATAGTGTTTTTTTTTATTAATGAAATAAATGATAATTGAATATTGTTGTTTACTTTTGGATTTTTGTTAAGTTATGATTGATTACCGATTTGTGCTATCTTAAGCTAAAACTCACAGTGAGTCATAATAATTATGTGGCTCGCCCCTGCATTGCACGGGTGCAACGCCTGGACCCTAAATCACTGTAACCACTTCTTGATTCCTTACTTCGAAACCACGTCAATTCCTTAATTAATCACGAGTTAACGACTTCTGGAATCCGACTCACCCATTTTTGATGATTTACCCAAGAAAAAGTATTGAGAAATATTTAACTACATTATTTTCCCTCATTGCAGCCTTTTCTAGTTTCATATAAATAAATCTTTGTGGACATTAACGATTTATCGTTTATGTTTGCTCAGGTAGACTTCAAACAAATTGTATCTAAAATATGTGAGACTAGCTGTGCCCCGCGGTTTTACGCGCGATAAAAGTCTTATAGTCCTTTTTTATTGATTCCTTTTACCCTTTTTATACCCTTAAGGGGTAATTTCGGAAATAAAAACTATTTTATAACCTTCCCCACAACTCAAACTATCTCCATACCAAATCATCGAATGACCCCTCCCGCTCTAGGTGGAGCGGAAGGGTTACCTTTATGTTCCGGGCCAGCGGTAACCCTTTCGGACAATCCTGCTGACCCGGCAGGCTTCGGCCCTGACGGGCCCCTTCTGCTGATGCTGACATCTCTTTGAGGCGCGCGTGGAACACGTACGCGCCGTCCGGCACGGGCCTGGTCCTGATCGGACGGTGCTACCCATTACTCACCGCCCGCAGGCCCGCGCCTACGGTGGCCGGGAGTCGTCGTGCGGCTCCCGACGCCCGGAGCGTCTCCCGCGGCGGCTGGGACGGGAGGCTCTCTCCCTCAGCCGTCTCGCCGCCTCCTTCGCTAGCATGACTGCTTCGCAGAAGGAGGCGACTGCCCCCTACTCCCTCTCACCCCAGACCATGGCTTGAACCAGGCCCGGACGCGAGAGGTCGCCGCCGCTGCCGATCGCCTCAACGAGGACACGGCGGTGCTCCGCCCAAGCGGGGCAGACCTCCACCGTATGCTCCACCGTGTCCTCTATATTAGTATGGATTAGATTTTAACTCTGTCTATTCTACGAACTTGCTTTAAATTTTTTTTCTTCATGAGTCATACTAGGTTTAACAATAGTCTCGCTGCAGGCCAAATACCTCTTCTCAGTTTAACCCATTTTGCCTATTTCGGGAAACTGTTCCAATTTTTCCATACAAAACCATATTAGGACAAACCACCACCACCACCATACCACTAGATCATACCTCCACATACCATAGATTGAAGGGGAACACAACCCGGGGAAGGCCATAGGATAGTTTTTATCGACATACCTTGCGGGCGAAGCCGCGGGCGGAAGTAAGTATTATATATATTGTATTCTGATCCTAGATAGTCCAATCTATCTCTCTGCCAAATTTAATCGAAATCCGTTCAGTGGTTTAGGCGTGAAAAAGTAACATACAGACAGACAGAGTTGCCCTCGAATGTATATAATATTAGAATGGATAGAGAAGTATGCAGTGTAAATCCTTAATCCTAATGCTTATCCAGGTTTACTCACGATGCTTGCCGTTGCCGATTAATTATGTACAGGATAAACTCGTCAAGTACAGACGCCAGTACATCAAGCTACTACAATCTGTAAAATTTCTTTAATAGATTTTCAACTTTATCGCCAAAGTATAAGGTTCAAAATTGATTAGGTAAATTTGACAGTTTCGGGTAGCTTAATGTGCTGGCGTCTGTACATAATTATGACAGTCCTTCTTGCTGGAATATAGGATCACCGAATTTGCGCTCAAGTTGTGGTGAAAAATTCACTCAGACCGTCAGCTGACGATTCAATGCGGGTTGTAAATAAATATCGTATCTTCGTTGAGGCTACACACACAGTCAAAGACGTTGTGTTACAAGTGCATTCGCATTGAAGATAATGTGAACTTAAAATAGCGAGTCCTGCGATACAAGCTAACAATTATCTAAGTTAGTCTGCAAATAGACTGCATTATCTTAGATTTACGAGTATACAGCGTTATTTTGATGCCGTATAAGTAATCTGGTAGGGTGGAGTGTACAGTTGTCGTGTATATACCATATATGTTCAGAAATTAAGCTATGGTACATAAAAAAACATATTCATAATTTTTCAATTTGGTATCTAATAAAAATATGAAGACCGAGTATTGGTCCCTGGGGAATTCTAACGGAACCAAATATTTGACTTTATTTATTTTCGATCAGTGTTGTCTGTTATATATTATATTGTCTGACAAATTCAGAAGTACGTAATGTCACCGTCGTAATTATCGACATGAATCATATATGATTCATGGGACAGGGAAACTGTTAAAGTAAGCACGTCTACGTTACAAAAGCCAGAGCAATATATATTTCAACAGATTTTCTGTTTAGTGCCCCAAAAATATCCTCAAATTATGTAATACGGCTTCATGAAACGACTTCAATATCGTCATGGCGAAGCCATAGCAACACTCTGCTAATTTAACTTTTTCATGGCCAATGTCACTTTGACCAAGAAAACGCAAAATGACGTCAAACTAAGACCACATTTTGACTGTGCAAATAATTATTATACTTTCTGATCTCATAAGATATTGTTGAACTAGAATCTTTTATACGATAATTTTTTTTAATAAAAATACTACTTTTGATAACACATTCACAGTAGCAGGCTTAAATTGAGATCTGCTAGAGTGGAAAGCTAGTTTAACCTTTTGACCACCACAATCATGTATAGATGACAAACCAAAATGTGCCCAGCACGCCATGATACGACTACATGACAGACTTTGACGCCGAGGGCACGTTTTTGATCCTTTGACGTGTGGCGGTGAAAATGTTAATGGAAAAGGCAGCATGATTGATGATTTAACTGGCTAGAAGCTAAGAAAAACTGTAACATTTTATGCAAATGTATAAATTATCACGAAAAAAGATAGGAATTAACAGGGCGGACGATATTGTTGCCATCGAGGGTAGAATCTGGTTGAGACTGGCACAGAAGCGTAGAGATTAGTGCAAGAAAAGAGATGCCTAGCAATGAGTGAAGTCGGACTGCGGGTGATGTCGATGGAATCACAGAGACATAAGCCTTTTCCAGGACTGGTAGATAGATAGATAGATAGATAGATAAACCATTTATTTGGCACACACAAGAAGACAGCACAACACACAAAAGTACAATATTGGTATTGGTGGTACAACATCAAATCCTATGGATTCTGCATCGCATAAATATCTATTAAGGGGATTACAGGACCTAAACGCAAAAAAACGCAAGTTTTAGAAGCAATGAAAGTATAATTATGATAGACTACAGTAAACAAAATCAGAAAAATGTATGATATTCTTCAGGATATATGCTAGGTAGATAGTGTGTTGAAAACATAATATGATACCATAGAAAAAAAATATGAAGATACTTCTACAAAACTTTATTTTTACAACCATTCTGATTTTTTGTCAGATTATTCTACAAGCAACTGCAACGTACTAAAGCACTTTTGTTTTATTTTTTTAGTCCAAACAATCAATCAATCAATCTGCTTCATATTTTGCAATAAATTACCAGCGTTGTGTCATCGCGCTTCTCTTTCTTTTCTATGCAGTCCGACAGTGACCGCGCTTTAGGTCATGTAGTCCCCTTAAGGTGCATTAATACCTGATAACAGCCTTTTCAGATAACGCTTTAATAGTGTCACTTATAATTCCTAACAATTTTTATCGGCAGGCGGTTACTATTCCGCCCACCCTGCACTATCATTTACTATACAACAATAAAGAGTAATGAACTATTTGTATAAGAGATCCTTACTTCTTTATATTGTGTTACATCTAGTGTGAAGTCATTTGATGTGAAATCTGTGATTGTTAAACATGGATGGTGATAAAGTGACTGTGAGAGGATTTCTCGTGCAGGGTGTCGCGACTTTAGCAAGTTAGTACTGGATTAAGTTTATATTATTTTGTGGTTCCGGATACAGATGGATGTACTCATGTATAGTACCTTTCGATGCATTGGAGTAGTAAGTGATGGCAAAGTGATGATGTCAAACGTAGTGGCAGTTTCTTCTAACATATATATTTAAAAGCATATTACTATGATTAGTATTGTGACGGCTAACAAATGTTAATGTATATCTCAACCGTGATTCGTTAGTGGATAGAAACGGAGCCCACTTACAGTACTGGTGGTAGTGATCATTATCTACAGCCCGACTTTACCAATGCGGAGCATAGGCCTTTCTTTTCATGTGCGCTCCTGTGCCGGTGATAAGAATGAAAAAAATATATCATCAGATTGTTCAGGCACAATACACAGACAATTGAAGTTAATTTACAGACTCAATCTAATATATTGTATAAAAATCTCGTGTCACACTGTTTGTTATCGAACTCCTCCGAAACGGCTTGACCAATTTTTATGATTTTTTTTTGTGATTTGGCTGAAAATAAGTCTTATGCTACTTTTTTTTGCAAAACAACGTTTGCGGTGTCAGCTAGTAACTTAATACCTCAATTTATAACCTGGGGAAGGGCGGAGCATCCTAACACAAGCAAACTATTTGCTTAAAAGGATTCTCCCCATTGTAATTAGAATAAGTTATTTAAGATGATGCAATATATTTTTTTAAATTTTAGTTGTCCCACTGTAAAGCAAAGAGATGTTCTCATAATGAACATCAGAGAGCTTTTTATCATCATCACGCTTGCTCACTGTGTATTGGCACATTTGGCACCAAGTCACTGCTGTAATAAAAGACTGAAAGAACCCTGACTTATGGTGAAGAAAATTACTGTAAGAAAATAAG
This sequence comes from Luperina testacea, assembly GCA_927399505.1. Lineage (NCBI taxonomy): Eukaryota > Metazoa > Arthropoda > Insecta > Lepidoptera > Noctuidae > Luperina > Luperina testacea. The sequence continues at coordinate 2,427,636 of OV656777.1, read as the reverse complement.
GAGTGATGCCAACACAGTTTTGTATGTTTGTTTACGACGCTTTCCATCAAAAACGGCTGAACGGATTTAGATTAAATTTTGCACATGTATAGGCCATGACCTGGATTAGAACATAGTTATTCCAATATTATTACGGGACCGATATTTATGCTGGTGAAACCGTAGGACGCAGCTAGTTGTAAATAAACAAGCATGGTGACCTTTGCTTTCTTTTACTATGAGAATAATACCATATCTTCTACCTGTGCCCTGCAGTCAGACTATGTATTACTCAGAACAGTATCACTATATGCGAAGTTCAGCAAATAGAACAAAACGTTATATGTGATTAGGATTTTCCAGATAGGAAACACTTTATTTGTATTCACAATAACTCAGCGTGTTCATGATTAGACTAAACTTCTTTTTATAATGTATGATAAGTCTGTAACAACAATTATTAATATTGACAAAAAAAAAATATTATTGTCTTCCACTATTTTCGCAAAATTCTCTCACGAATGGCTGAGCCTACATTTATCGTCTTTCTTTCCATTGCCCTAAGAAAATGTGGCTAGCTTCCAGGATTGCAGACTGTCAATAACTTGCACTCAGCTTTTGCTTTCTAACCTCATTAATCTAATAACTGACCATGCCGATATTCTAAGCTTAGGGAGCAGTAATTAGATGTAACAAAGGCATGTGTATAGAATGATTACTGTTCAATGAACTACAATAGCTTGATAATTGACGCCTGCACAAAGTTTGATAGCAACGTCTCAAAAAATCTTTGCGATTAAACAATACTAGGCGTTCTTAATACATTAAGTGTTATTGCATAAAGAATTAAATCAGGCGTTTTTAATAAGTACCAGCAAGGAGCGAGTCGACGCGGTTTCGAGAAGAGAACCACCTGACTCTTATCAGGGTTGACCTCGATTCTCTATTTCCGGAACCAAGCGCCTAAGACGCTTGCGGAAGTCTGGAGAGTGCGACAGACAGATTCCTGACAGCGACTCGTATAGTAAATGTCAGTGTCATATATGGCGGTGAATAGACCCAACTGAGCATTTTTGCAATTGGGAATGTCGCTGGTGAGCAGGGTGAACGTAAGTGTAGCTCATATTCTTAAACAAGAGTTTTTTATACTTTCCAGTCGCCTACCTCACCACACTCACTGGCTTAATCTTCTCTTGGCCGTCCTACAATGTGGCCAACTTCATGTCCAACGACACATTCCTCTCAGAGCCAATGTCTTCAGTGCATGTGTCACTGCTGGGCAGCTTGACCAACGTTGGTGCCATGTTGGCCACTCCCTTCTGCGGATACATCGTCAACTGGTTGGGGAGGAAGTATGGGGCGATGCTATTTGGATTACCTTTTGTGGTAAGGAGTTTGTTTACTTATAATTTTTAAGCGGCTGTCCGGAAACATTTTATGACTAAAATAGCTCTTTAATCCCTAGGGACTAAAAATGATTTGAATTTGGAATGTGGATATCAGCAGATCTATTATGGCCTGTTTCACTAACTACCTACGATTTTGAGTTCTGATAAACTTATCTGGCAAATAATATTATCTGTTCCATTCCTTAATTAATCTTTTTTTTAATGATTTTTATTGAATTGCGTATGGACACTGACAATTTATAAGATAGAGAAGGTTTGGATACTTTCGCTGTTTATTTGTGACTGAAGCTCCCCCAAAATAACGTAAAAAGAGAAGAAGGCTGCCTTTACACCAGAGATGAGCGAGGATGCGTAGCGAGGGATGTGTGTGAAACCAACCAATAACATCGCTTCATTTTTATAGCTTGAACTAAGTTAGCGTTGGTATTGGTTAGTTTTACACACATCCCTCGCTACGCATCCTCGCTCATCTCTGGGATGAAAAGGCAGCCTAATTATTTAATCCTTTTATTTTATTCCTTCCATATTCTTTCAAACATCCTATAAGTATTGATTCAAAAGTGATTAGGTATTAAATGTGCTTCCAAAAATATTTTTAAATTCTATGCTACGTTAATTCTAACGACTTCCTTGTCACCTTTACAGTTGGCGTGGACGATAATCTCAATAACCAACTCGGTACCCCTGATACTCACAGCCATGGCCCTAGCTGGCTTAGGAACGGCAGGCCAAACAATATCATCAATATATATATCAGAAATATCACAAGACTCAATAAGAGGAGCCATGATGTCCACAATAGTATCCTGCTATTTCTTTGGACTATTAGTCTCGTATATCTTTGGAGGGTACTTGAGTTATAACGTGGTGGTCTACCTTCATTTGTCGATGTCGATTCTATATATTCTGATGTTGGCATTATTAAAGGAGTCACCGGTGTTTCTGATGCAGAGGGGGAAAGAGAAGGTTAGTTGATATGTGTTTTCTTTGTCATAATTATGTGTGTATTTAGAAAGAGAGTGCCCGACCACAGAAGTCTTCACTTTGGTATTTAGAGTGTTGCCTCCACTTTTATCTATATGCTTCTTGGTTTCTACGCTGTGTGTCTAGTTTAGGCACAAAGTAGCAGATGGCGCTACGTGTCTCTTTATTTGAATGTAATAATAGTAGTACAAGTCTATAGTAAGTGAGATTAGTTTTAAACCGATTTCAAAAAAGTAGGAGGTTCTCAATGGAGTTGATTTAAAAAAAATGTTTTTATGCTACATTATAGACCTTTTCCCTGCATAGGGAAAATAATAGACTGGTAATATATATTTATTGATTTAACCATTTATGTATACACACATATAAACAGACAAGAAGAAAATAATAGGAAAAGGTGATAGGAAAAGGTGATGCTTATTTCTAAAGAAATCGTATTCATATTCATTTATTTATAGTTTCTGATCTCTTCCAGCATACCTGCGATAGGAGGGTAGACTGACAATTTTTTTTGTTACAGGAAGCTGCTGAGTCAATAGCGTTCTACCGACAAGTGAGGGTGACTTCGAAAGAAGTGGAGGTCGAGCTAGCCAAGATTAGACTTCAATTAGATCCGAGACTGGAGAAAATACTGGAAGGAGAAGACGGTAGTGTATATATTTATTACACTATAGTTCTATCTACAACTCAAACATTCAAAGAATAGAACTCACGCATTCACAGAAAAGAAAGAAAAAAATATTTTGTGCAGTACCGTATACAAGGAAGCAAGGAACATATTTCAACAAAACTAAAAACTGAGATAAAATAAAAATTTAGGATTATGTGTCAATCTCGGCTGCGCCAAATAGGTTCATTTCAGCAATAATGCTGTTTGGTGCTGATTTTCAAAGTTCTTCTACAAAGTGTTGATGATGCAATCTAGTGGCACCTTGCCTACATAAAGTTTGGCCGCATTCGTCAGTTTTAGAAGTTGTAAAGCTCTTTGACTTTGAAAAATCAAAATTTGTTTTATAACAATAGAAATTCAATTGTGTCTCATTAGCCATAGTTGAGCTACTACTACTTTTTTTTTCAGCTACATACCTCTTTAGTAAAGTAACATGTAACATGCTACACAATCCCTATGATGTAAGAATCGTATTTGTACAAATCACACGGAGAAGTTATTTGCTAATTTTAGCTTTGTTTGAGGCATATTATCACAGTTATATAAACAAGGTTATTTGCATTATAATCATGATAGTGAAAATTGCGACTTTATGTTCCTTAGTACGAGTAGAGGAGATCATTGTACATATTGGATGTACTATTTGATGTCTTACCCAGGATAGGTAAAGGAAAAGAATACAGTGTGAAAGATGATTTATGGAAAGAATGGGGTTTAATACGGCCGGTAGAGATGAAAGGACAAAGAAATAAACTTGGATAAAAGCAGGAAAACCATGACGGTTAAATCTATTCAGATTCGGCTGTTAATCAGTATCATTTTATACGTCAAAAGGTACATTAGACAGCCACTAAAACGCCCACCCTTCATCACCTCGTTATAAAAAGAGCTTACAAAGCTTTCTTGGTCAATTTCAACTCATAATATGTCATTTGTTTAATTAGTTTCGAAATATGAGCGAAGGCCAGTGCAAACATTTCTCTGGCTCTGGCACCATAACGGCGAATCGACTATTTTACCACACGTTCTGCTAACAAAGAGATGATAAGACGAGCAGTCTGTCTCATTCCGTGACGTTGTTAAACGTTATGTTCTACAAATTCAACAGATAACACGTGGAAATTTTATTTGTCACCGTCATTTAAATTGCACGTGCTTTTTGAGGGCGGCAGATTTAAAGGGTATAATTATTAGAAGGCCACACGAGTAATGTTAGTCGCATTTTATCATGGAAAACTCGTTTTGCACTGACATCCAAAATATGCGTGGCTGGAAAGCTCAGTCATCTGATAGTTGTGATGGGCAGTCCAAGTCACCCTAACTTTTCTTAAGAACCTCATCCACTTGAATCTTAATAACTCACAACTTTTCAAAACCCACGTTATGCAAGTATGTTTTTGAAATCACTGAGAAACCAGGGGTTGAAATTGCTCAGTAGTTAGATGGAGGCAGTTGATTGATGAAATATGCTCATATTCGGTTCTGCAACACAGTTTAAAGAGAAAAGCGTATGAGTCGATTTTGTAAAGCGCGTTAAGTTTAATCAATTACTAATATTATAAATGCAAAAGTAAGTTTGTTTGTTTGTTACATTTTCACGCCAAAACCACTGAACCGATCACCATGGAATTTTGCATATACGTTGTCAGGTGTACAGAAACGGACATAGGGGGTAGGTACCCTCGGGAACAGCAATTTTTATCGAGATGAAATACCTTTCATCCCGATAAAAATTGCTGTTCCCGAGGAAAATAACAATAGCGTTATTATTATAATAGATGGCGCCACGTGTCTTTCGAACGGGAACACTTATGCGGGTGAAACCGCAGGACGCTGCTAGTTGTCTATATTTAGATAATCTACAATCCTTATGCTAAGTATCTTGTTCAACCTCATAGAAGTAGATAGTCTTTCCGTGACGTCAAACGCTGTGTGTCAAGGTCCCTACGTCATAAAACAATTGATTTCAGCAAATATATGAATAGAATTTGGTGTCTAATATTAGCTCTATAATGTCTAATATTAATTGTCCCACAAGGTAAAGCGTCTCGTAACTTTTATGACATGAGGTTTTTATTTGAATGTCTGCCGAGTTACGTCAAACGAAGTAAATAGCTTATTTGCTAGCATACCTGCGTGTCATACAAAAGTGGGCGATAATATCACACACACACACTTCACACACACACACACACACCCCCACACACACACTTCACACACACACACTTCTTCACTTCTTCTTCACACTTTTGAGTGGTCAAAGAAGCTATTATTGAATCAAAAGGTTCTAAATCCTGCCTTATCGGTCCTAATAAAGAAAAAACCATGCCATTTCTATCCATTGTGTCTTAATCTAAAGTTAAAGTTAAAGTTATATCTTTTTCAGATCTCATCATTACCAAAGAGCTGATACAGACACCACCACCACCAGCGCAGAAGTTGACAGAATGGCAGTTCTTGAGTAAATAATTTGAATTTAAACATTTTGGTTAAATATGAAGCATCGATTTAATCTGAAGGCCAAGTCCTGTGACCACAACGTCAAAATCTAGTCACAATCTCATCTCAGCGACAATCGATGTCAAAAACTTGTCAAAAATGTAGTGAAATTAGAGGTATTTTTGACAGATTGAGACATATCAGACGTTCTTTAAATTATAAGAATTGGCCTTCTGATCGCGGAATTTTTAAAAAAAGAAATTCACAAAGACGATTTCTTAGCACCAATTGGCAATTTACAAAACTTATCCTCAGTAAAATGGAGTACAGAGTTTGTTGGCGGTAGTGATAACATCGTGGGCTGAACAGAACACGAGCTGTTGCTAATAATTTATAAGATAGAACAGTAAGCATCAGCTTATTCAATAAGTATCGAAAGTCGTAAAGAAAGTGTAGATCTAAATCTAGAAGCCATCTTAGAGTTTATGGTTTACTCATTGCTATTGAAACTATAGTAACTGAATAAACGGGTATGATGTGTCAATGGCGGCATGGGTTTTGTAACTCACGAAGTCTCTCTCGTCGGATCGTATCACTAGTTATTAGTTCCTTAAAAATAATTTTAGACTTCTAACTTAGGTTCTATAAATTAATTCTATAAATTATTACATGCTTCTTGGGAAGTACTAGCCACAGAATAAGATTGTACAAGAAAGTTACAGAAATAAACTATTTTAATTTTAATTAATTAATTTAATAAATCTAAGTTAAGTCTAAATTATTTTTTGAAAAAAGAACTCTATGAGTTCTTTCAATTAACTGAAAATAGGTGTATTATGTTCCTGGTCATAAAATTATTGACATCAGCCTGTGGTGTTAAACAATGATATACAATATTGGGAGTTGATAACATTGACTCTTTGTTGTAATTCAACGATATTACTGTGTAATTTATGTGAGAAGACACAGGAGTAACTATAAGCCGACGCCTGTATCTATACGTATACTAATAGACTACTAGCGTCTGCCCACGACTTTTTTCGCGTGTTTAAATCATCACGACAACCACTATCCCATGGCACTCGGCAATAGTGTATCTTACTATCAATGAAAGAACTGTTTAATCGCTCCGTCCTGGCGCGGGCCTCTAGCGATCCATTACAATAGAAAGTCAATTGTGACTCATTAGCGGGGATTAAGCGATTAAATCGGATGAGTAGTTCCGAAGATTACCCCCAATATACAAACTCACATTTACATCTTTATATAAAGATATATTACTTATTTAATTTAACTAGCATAATTTTAAAATTGCTTATTGTTAATTTGTGTCCTAAATTTATTATAAGATTAAATTTTATACCTTTTGCTGTGCCCTACAGCCTACAGGGTCCATAATTGTACCTTAACTTTAAGCCATTGTAACACCTCTACAACATTATGGCTTGCAAATAAATAAATGAATATGAATATGAATAAAGATATTAGTATCTACTAATATCTTTATATAAAGATGTAAATGTGAGTATACTAATTGATGACTTATACCTTCTCAGAACAATCACAAACCTCAATCCGTGCGCTGATGACAAGCCTGGCATGTATGGCGACAATGATCCTGATGGGTAACATCGCACTGCAAGTGTATGCTGAGACTCTGTTCAAGGAAGCTGTACCGTCGATGGACTCGAACCAGTGTTCTATCTTTTTGGCGATAGATCTGTTGGTGGCGAGTGTGTTATGCGCTTTCGTTATTGATAAGTTTGGAAGAAAGGTTGGTATTTTGACGTTTTTGTGGTTGAGATAAAATTTCTTTATTGGTTTAAGACGACAGACCTATGTTTAAAAATACAACAGAAGTTTGTAAAGTATAAAAGCATAAACTTTGGTGATAGGACTCCGCAATTCGTTAATGTTTTTTACCACTAAAATCCTTCATCAAATCAAATGATTCGATGATTAAAAGCTGATCTTAAAAAATAGGTGCCGTAAGTTGAATAGCTTAGTTGCCGTTCGTTCAATCGCGGTAGAAATCGGTGGTCTAAGGGGATAATACCTCTCGGTTCTTTGCAAAAGTACTAGGCTAACATAAATCCCAACTGTTTGTTCTAGCCTCTGATGATCAGTACATCGATCCTGGCCAGTGTCTGCACAATGCTGCTAGGCACACAGATACAATGGCACTGGGCTCCTCATTGGTTTACTGCTGTCATCATCTATGTCTACAGCTTTATATTCAATGTGGGGGTCGCTGTTATACCTTATGTGTTGAGTGCTGAGCTGTTCTTACCTGAAGTAAGTAAATTTGTGTTTCGTTTGATAGCTGATAAAATGGGGTGTCTTCTCCGTAATTTGTACCCTTAATGCCACAGTAAAATTTTGAGATAATGTTCAGCTACGTAGATGATTTTTGAAAATAGTTATTAAACTACTTCCTTTAACTTTTAACTGTTTGTTGTTGTAGGTTTATTGAAAAGTTTGTTGAAGCCAATTCAATTTGACAGTGTGTTAAAGTCACCACGTATGTTAGTGATGAGTGTGGACTGTCTTTTGGAGTGCCTCAAGGTTCCATTCTGGGGCCTACACTTTTTCTGGTTTATGTGAATAGTTTATGTGATTTAGCACTCCCACATTGTTCCATCTACACATATGCGGATGACACAGCCCTTCTAGTACATGCTGAGAGTTGGGACGAAGCTCGAGAGAGAGCAGAATCTGTTCTTGGCATTGTCATGTCTTGGCTGTCAGCAAATAGCCTTACTCTAAACGTGGATAAAACCAACTTTATCACTTTCTCCCTCAAATCGACTTCGCAGCCTGACCTCACTTTTTCAGTTAAAGCTCACATTAATTGCAATGCTTACCCGGGCCAATGCTCCTGTTTTCCCCTGACAAGAAAAACTAGTGTCAAATATCTCGGTGTACTAATAGACAACCTCATATCATGGAATCTTCAAATTGGTGTATTGTCTGGCAGAGTTAGAAAACTAATTACCGTGTTTAAAAGCCTGCGGTACAGTGCTGACGTAGATACCTTACGTATGGTTTATTTCTCTCTTTGTCAGTCAATTTTAACTTTTGGCATAACGGTCTGGGGCGGTGCATCGAAGACAAGTATGATAAAGCTTGAAAGGGCTCAGAGAGCTGTCCTCAAGGTCATGACTTTTAAACACTATCGGTACAGTACAGCTCAATTGTACAAAGATTGTCAGGTCTTGACCGTGAGGCAGCTCTTTGTGCTAAACTGCACGTTGCGTAGACATACTTCCATACAGCTGGATCTAAATCGCTTAAAAAAACGTAGGACTACAGATGTATGTCCAATAGAGAGGCACAGAACGAAACTTGCAGAAAGACATTTTAGAATCCTTGGTAGTCGTATATACAACTTTGTTAACAAACAATGTAACATCTATACATTAAATAAATTTGATTGTAAAGCAAAGGTCTGTGAATGGATCATAACCCTGAGCTATGATGAGGTTGAAAAGATCCTCAATGCGTAGCTTTGCCGCACACCTACTTTCACCCAAACAATACACCGTCCGACAAATCATCAAATACACCTTTCCAACACATCATAACACTACACTACACAACTCAATTCAACACAACACTATACACAACACTACTCAACACAACACTATTACGACACAATACATTTAATAACCCTATACAGATGGTTTTTTTCTCTTTTCTCCTTGTTTAGTTATTTTGTTTTTGTATAAGAAAGTTTAAATTATATTAAGTATAATATTTTTATTTTTCGGTCTATAGATCCCTCACTATGAATCTCCGAACTTATATTTGTCTTCCTGGTATTAATTTGAGAGCCCTGACACCCATAACACAAGTTCAATCTTAGCTTGGGTGTCAGAGTTTTATAACTCTGTATAAACCTACAATTTAAAAGACTATAAGGTTATGATAAGTCAAGTGGTAATGTAAATTGTTAAACTGGAAAATAAAGATTATTATTATTATTATTATTATTATTATTAGTTAAGAGAAAAGTGATATTTAGTGACAAATTCTGGATTTTTTTAATAATACATAACATTTGGGTTTTTCGCGTCCCTAGAATCACAGTTTCACGTCCTCAAAGGAATACGTCAATTTACAAGCCTTTAGGTAGAATATTGTAATATTTACTTGTCATAATTTGTTCACGAATTGAATGAGCTTAAACTGTACAGTGGGTAATCGTTCATTATCATTATACTTCTACCGTCAAAATCGTCACATCATTCCTTGTAAGGCTCCTACAAACAGGTGCGACGCGCGATGCGAATCGCGCGCGACACAAAGGTACCGCTCATTGCGCGACTTGCGGTGCCTTTGTGTCGCGCGCGATTTTATCGCGTGTCGCGTCTGTTTGTCATAAACCTAGCTGAAAGTTCAGTAGTGATTGGCGACTGTTTAACCATACATTTTTGACGTTTAAACGTCACTTAACTTTAATCATTGTTAAAATAAAAAACACCCATATCTAATGATCTTCATAGTAACGAGATTTTGAATATGGTAGACACACATATCTCTCTATAGGTTCCCAATCAGTGGAGTGCGCCCCACTCAGAAGGCGCGGCGGCCCCATTTATTTATAAAAATGTTATGTTCTTGGTACTAGAGAACTTGGGTTTGAAAAATGAGCTCCAGCATTTCTGCATACGTTGACTAAATTTGTTCTTATTTCTGTATATATGGTCATAAGAAAACCGAACCCATCCAAGGCGGGTTGCATACATTTTCAGGATCTTTTCGCTAGCTCTTCCATTCTAAATTATATAAATTCTTCAGCTTTTCTGCATACATCGACAAATTAAATTGAGGGGCCCAGTGATTTTAAAATAATGATAAAGTAAAAGGTTGGAGAACCCTGATCTTCTGGAACAGAATAACCCCTGGTCAACACAAACCTACCAATTGGGTCATCAATTGTGTCTTATCTTGACTTCATTAGAACTGGCTTTACTTAATGAATATGAAAATTGAAACGTGTCCCAAGTTTTAGTTAATTAGAAATGAAATCTTTGGGGTGGTTGGACAAGTTAGCAGAATTACCTACTTTATTTACTTAGGATTTTAAGATGCAACCTATTCTTCGTAATTATAAGTTATAAAGGTTGATTTAAATGTGGGTTGCGAATTAGCGATTATATAATTAGAGAGAGAGAGACGATAGTCTTGTGAATATGCCATTCACAAGACCATCGTCTGGTGTTTGGCTTTTATCATTACAAACACTTGAAGTGATCTAATGCGAGATACATGTGCAACTCCTAGAACATAATTTTATCTTGATGTATTATTTACTTCCGAACAGAATCTGGGTCATGGTTTCATAAGAAATCAACAGTTTTCTTTAAGGATCGATATCAATGGTACACGAACTTTGCTAAATTCAGGTTGTAAAAGACGTCAGGAACACAAAAGCATAAAAATAAAATCGCTTGCTTCCCGACTGTAATTACTGATTTTGCGAACTGTAATAGTTGTTTATATGAATATGGCAGTTGTAATTATAATAAGCAGCCACAAACTGAAGCTTAACAATTAATCCCCATAAATTTAGCTTATATACCGTACCAGGGGCGCTACACCTTTTTTCTCTCACCGTAGTCATAGGTTCTGTTCAAATCATTCCAACCCTCAATCTCCAATTTATTTTCCAGGTTCGCGGTCTCTGCGGCAGCATTGTCATGGCTTGCGGATGGGCCATGAACTTCGTCACTATGGTCATATTCACTCCCGTAGTCGAAGAGGTCGGCTTTGCTCCTCTGTTTTATGCCTTCTCGGTAGTAGGATTCGTTGGAGCTGCCTACTGCGTGTTTTATCTACCAGAAACTAAAGGGCTTTCTATAGATGCTATCCAAGCTTTGTTTGTTAAGAAGACTAAAAGAAAAGTTGGGGCTTAGGGAGCTAGATTTAAGATAATTGAATGAAGAATTACTTTGTTCATGATTTTGTTCAGTCGACTGCACGATATGGTAAACACTTTGAATTTGAGCTGGCCTAGCGTAGTACGGAGTTTCAATAGAATAAGCAACATAAACTGGTTTTGATACCACTGGCGTGCGGCCTGTAATTGCACATAATCATACTGATTTATAGCGACTACTAACCGATAAGAATCAGCGGCGCTATCTGTAAAAATCTCTCCGTGATAACCTAGGTGAAGTGAGCTTAAAGTGAGCTGTCATTCCACTTCATGCTAGGGATTGACACTTTTGACAGCTCACTTCACCTATGTTTTTACGGTGAGATAAATAAAGAAAAGCACTACAGCGACTATGATCAAAATGTCAAAAAAGTCACCAAACTTTGAAAAGTGAAACAGTGAAATGTGTTGTCAACAGACCAAAGTCTGGTGACAACACATTTCGATACAAAATTCAGCCAAATGTCTAGACACTTGTGTTGTAATATTGGTATCATTTAATATTCATATTTTAACGCTCAATAGAAGATAAACTTATCACCTGTTCATATGGAAAACAAAAGACATGAAAGTTATTTTAGAATTAGTAGAAAAGAAATCCGTCAGAATGAGTTTGGAAGATTTTTTGTCACATGAAGATTTATTTGTATCATAAGGGCGTTTGTGCACTACAAGGAATTTTACCGTCTGGTAGTCCGATTTTTTACGGTCCCATATGAAACGACATAATAAAAAAATAAAATCGGACTGCCGGACAGTAAAATTCCTTGTAGTGCACAAGCGCCCTTATTGTGTACAATACTTTTTAACCGACTTCTAAAAAGGAGGAAGTTCTCAATTCGGATGTTTTATCTATGTTCGGGCATAACTCCGTCATATACATATAGAAGGATTTGCAAAATTATTTTTTGTGCGAAACAGGTTTATTTCGAAATAGTCCCATTTAAATTTCGTAAAGATCTGATGATGAGTTTCGGACACAGACAATGGAACTCTTCAATGAATGCCATCAAATCAACAGCGATTGCTATCGCATAATTATGTATGCATTGTTTACGTAATGACACAACATAATATCACGCCTGTACTCCTTAAAAGGGTAGGCAGATGTGTTTAATAGCTTCCTGTCACTGATATTTACATAGCAAGTACTGTTATATGAATTTGTGTGGGGTAGGTAGTAGGTACAACTAAAAAATGAAAAATAAAAACTTTTTTTACAAAAAAAAAAAAAACAACCAACTTCCACCTGTTTTTTGACACCGACGTACTTATATAATGAGTATAAAGGTAACTTAGATAATGAGAAAGCTAAAAGAAAGAAAGAAATAAAGAAACAGAAAATAGTGTCGGTCAAATCTGTTGTAAGAATCAAAACAGTTACTTTCAAAAATGTTACAAATGACCGCTTGTTAAAAATGATTACGGTCGCACAATGTGAAGCAAAATGCTGCATGCATATTAAACAGGGATTAAAATTCATAACCCTTCGCTTGCTCGGCGGAAAATCGATAAAAATATAGAATTAATCGATGAAAATCGATAAATATAATAGCTAGTCGTTTGTCTACCAGCCTAATGGAGACAAAATGTTACATTGGGTGAGTAAAGAAGATGAATCTGAGAAGAACATAATTGTGGGAAACTAACTCGTAAACAAGTTGAATTTTGTAATGTTTGTCTACCTCCGTAGCAATAAGTAATGTTTATTCCATAGGATTGTTGCTTGTATAGCCTGGGACGCGACCCAGCTATATGGGACCTTGGAACAGACCGTATGCAGAAGGCGGAGGATAGGGTGTTGTGGTACAGCCTGGGAGAGACCTATGCCCAACAGTGGATTGCGAGAGGCTGAATTGATTGATTGATTGACAGTTCTTCAAATAATTAATTTTAAACATAATATATTATTTCGAAAAATCGGATATATTGTAAGTTACAACGACACTTTCAATGGTTACATGATATACTAAAAAGTCGCGTTTTAATATTGTAAAATGATACGTAAAAATGACACTGCTTATCAACATATATATCACAAAGTAAGATTTGCTTAACCAAACTATATTAAGCTTTTAATTAGATGTGTATACACAATTATGTGCCTACATCATTTTTTGACGTATGCATTAGGCTGAATTTACATTACGAAATTAGTTGCACAAACTTAGTTATTCATTGACTGTTTCACGTGTAAATAATTATCTATTTACACGTGAAACTATCAATAAATTACTAAATTGCGCATCTAGTTTCGTAATGTAAATCCGGCTTTATTGTAGTGGACCTAGAGTCCCTGTGGGACGCCTAATTCTAAGTATTGTGAAAGTTTGAGGAGTGTCATTAGAATGAGATGATTAACTTGATTGAGATTAAAATTGTTTTTAATTATAGTCTTAATTATTATTATAAAATTAAGGTTGCAAGTCAAAATAAAAGTATTTAATTTTTATTTTTATAACAATTATCATAATTCGTCGACCGTAGGTTCAATTGAGGTAAGGGACAAAATACCCAAAATGAGTTGAGTATACAGTTTTGTTCAGAATTTTTCGCTCTATCGAATGGTGTATATGAAAAAATTCTAGCTTAAGAAAAATGTCCCTTACCCTAATGATTTTTGGATCCAAATTTCGAATCACCCCCATAATAACAATGTATCTGAAAGACTACGCAATATAGGAACTTGAAATGGTGTAATTATCGCCGCCAATCCACTTCAAATAAGGTAAGGGTCTTCCCAATCAACGAATTACCGTTACATCGTTTATTTTTGAAGAAACAGTAATATAAAGTGCGTACTTCATTTGCTGTCAAAAACCTCTTTACACTGTATTTTTTTCATAAATTTTTTCAACAAGTCCTTTACACTATTTTTGATTAATAGATTGGATCCAACGCAGAGGTCAATTTAATGTAAGGGACGGGACTACAAGTTACTTGGTCAGTAAGGGACATTACTAACAAAAATACGTTGTTGTAAGGGACATCTATTTTCTTAAATAGCTAATTTATTTAAATAAATGTTACACATGTAGATAGAGCACTAAAATACAAGATTATGTGTGAAATCAGACCCGAAAAAGGTTAATAACTAAAAAAGTTATGGGCGATTTAGTCCGAAAAAAAACTTTGTCGGCCTCTCCTGAAAAATCATATTTTGTCCCTTACCTCAATTGAACCTACGGTCGACATTATTATTATACTATAGTACCGAAATCGATGAACTAGTTAGTTAAAAACCTGTAATGTTAAGATATAGAATAAGGAGAACTGAAAAATAAATTATTTTCATTTCATAATTACTGTTGTCTATTATTTTAATATTAATAACCTTTTTTACGAATATAATTACCTACATAAGCAAAAATCAATATTGGTAAAGACAACGCCGAATCCAAATTGAGGAATAGTGATATCCCTTTTCTGAATCACTCGATAAAACTAACTCCACTAGTAATTTTTGGCAATAGGCGCTACCTCCGAAACTCCATCCGAAATTAATGCGATTTGCTCGTTAAGTTATCAATGCCAATGACTCGGGAATCAGGGAGAAACTACTGGTCACTTTACCGTAGTCCTTCTTTAAGCACCTGCTAGATTAGATAGCTTATAGATATGATAGCTTCATTGATCGTGTGGTCGCAAGTATTGTCGATGAGCATAGGTTTCTGGGTTCTATGACAGAACTTCTATCAGCAAGTTAGACAGTGTTACTGCGTTTCTCCATCGAGAATTTCTCAGTGGCAGCCCGGAGTGTAGATTCTGCCCGGTAGGTGGACTCAAGATGTAGGTAATTGGTGTAATGTGGATAACATAATCAGCCTATAATGTTTCCACTGCTAGAACACAAGCTTCCTCTCTGTGAGAGGGAACGGGCCGTATTCCACCACGCGGACCCAGTGCGGGTGGGTGGATGTTACATGTCTTCGAACTTTTGGTTCTAAGACATGCTGGTTTCCTTACGATGTTTTCCTTCACCGTTTTGAGAGTAGTGGTGATGAAATTAAGAACACAAACTAAAGTGCCTGCTTGCGTTCGAACTCACGACCTGCAACTCCTCAGTTGAGGCCGATACTACCGGCACTGCTCCAGAGTTGCTGGAGCAGCTGTGGTGCCCCAGTGAAATGTAGATGTGCCGATTTAATTAATATAAATCCTTCTGTCTACAAAAAAACAGATATCTATATAGATAAAATTCAAACTCCTGACTGACTGATATATCAACGCACTGCATAAACCGCTGGTCCTAGAAATATGAAATTTGGAGGTTGTGTTCTTTGTGAAGAGTAGGTATCCACTAAGAAATAGTTTTTCGAAATTCCACTCCTAAGAGGGTGAATGGGGGGAGGGTGAAATTTCACGCGGACGAAGTCGCGGGCTTAAATTTTTATTTAAAAATATATATCAGAACTAGCAGAAGCTAGAAAAAGTTTAATTTTCAAAATTCTATGTACTTAAGGTTGTAACATAAATATTTGATAGATAAACAGGTTTGATTTCAATAATCCGTGCATATAAGTTCACGATTCAAGGTCGAATCAAATTAAAAGTTTCTATTCTGTTTTCACAAGATGTCCACAATCAAGAAACCAGTTTTTGATTCAATTTCCAAAAATATGTCCTATTTGTTACAACAAAAATTTGGTTCGTAAATCTGGCAATTCGCTTCTACTTTTTTTGTTTCTTTTTGCTCTTCTCCAAACGCTTTTAACGTGCTCGTCTTTTTTACATCATCATTCTCACATATAATGTTATAAATTCAACATTACAACGATTAGGCAGAGGTGTGCCTTACAGGACACTCACACAACCTGAAGTCAAAGATGTCCCCGACAAAGATAAAATCGATATACAAATAAATCAAATTGCAGTGTCTGTTTGTAATTTCAAAATATTAGCTTTTTACTAAATGCATATAATATGAAAGTAGTACGCTACTTAAAACAAATATTTAAAAAATTTTGTCTGTGTCGGCTAGTACTAGGCAGGCACACTAGGCAAGCATACAGGTACTAGGCACACTTTCCTGCTAATTTCTTACATCGGACTTTGCACTTTTTATTTTTATCTTAGTTTTTATCTGATGTACGACTATTATCTAACTATCTGGTGTATTGTGTGTCTCTTAGTCTGTGCTAAATAAATGTATTTTCTTTCTTTCTTTCTTTACTATTAGATAGTCTGTGGTGTCGGTTTGTTCCAGCTAATCTCCGAAACGGCCGGATTGATTTTGATAAAATTTTGTATATACTTTGATACTTTTTATCGACATACCACGCGGTTTTTAGCGGGCGAAGCCACGAGCTGAAGCTAGTTCATAATAAATGACAAAAAAATAATAATGGGTGTAAATAACCTTCGATACCTGTTTTCCTGTTTACATCGCGACGCCTTGCCACAAGGCAAATGTAAATAAGCAGTAAAACCATAATTTATGACAAATGCTGCTACGCTACCGTAATACTATTTATTGCCGTTGTTTGAATAAAACTGTTATAGTATCAACAAAAATACCTACGGACTCTCGTTACGATTGTAATAATTTTGATTGTGACATTGGACAGAAATATACGCCGAAGTTCAACCATTCTGTACGTATATGATTCAAACAAAATGCCTGGAACAAATTTATAGGTTATTACATCCATATACGAAAAATTAACAATGAGACAAACTTTGAAACAGAAAACCAGCTGTTTGCTAAGGCCTGCTTGCAACACAAATCACTTTTATGAAGATTAATTCGATTAGGACTAAAACCCCCATTAAAACATCCTTCTGTCTTTGCCATCTTCCAATGATTGAGAGAAACAGATTGATGTTTTGAATAAGTTTAGCGGTAAATGTATCAGAACACAGCAAGAACATTGTCTTGTCCGGAAAACCTGGACAAGACTGGCAGAAAACAGAAGAAGTGGACAAAAACTCTGTTGATGGTATGGTGATGATGAAGGTGATATTAGAAATAACAAGGTGTGGTGTACAGGCAGTATTTTAAAGTCTAATTCACTAGTATACACGGGGCCCCCTGTCCTGGAGTGCTCCTAAATCTCGAAAAGTACTTTCTAATGAAATCCCAAACAAGGCTAAAATATATTCAATAAGTTAAAGGCAGTTTGTTACTCGGGGTTACATAATATGCAAAATATGAACTTGAACATTTAAAAGTTTCTAGAATCCTACATTCTAAATCTGTTGTTTTGCATAGCTCGAAATAGTATCTCCTATTTCTGTATGATAGGACAAGACAAAACCAAACCATTTCTCAAGCTTTTCTGCATATCAGGGTAGTGTAGGGTACCCCATTTTATTTTGCCGCCCTGGGACTCCGACTAGCTTAGTCTGCCACTAATATAACTTAGGTGGGTACCATATATTATGTTCTATCAATCCTTTTGCCTAACGAGTAACGCAGACCTGGTGATATTGACTATAGCAAATTGTAGTAGCAGGCTCCTCTGAAACTGCTAAATATGTAGTAACCTTACTCCAAGATTTGAACGTAGATCAAGGCAATTTTATCTACATTATTCGAACAAGTTAATTAAACAAAATATTGTATAAATGTTGCGCAAGGTGCCCTTAGTATAATTTAACATTGACATTGAGAACATCTTTAGGCTTATAAACGAGTACAAAAACTGAAGGGAGTAGGCAAATACACTCATAATAATTTATCAGCTAATGTTCCGACTGCTGCGACACAGACCTCCTCTTGGTAAGAGGGAGTGGGCCGTAAATCGCAATCAACCGGACACGTGGCTCATTGCGGGTTGGTAGATGTCACATGTCTGCGAATATTTGGTTCTAGGACATGCCGCTTTCACGATGTTTTCCTTCACCATTTTGAGAGGAGTGGTGATGGAATAATTTGCACAAAGTAAAGCGCCTATCTACGATCTACAACTCGTAAGTCACGATAAAG
This sequence comes from Luperina testacea, assembly GCA_927399505.1. Classification (NCBI taxonomy): domain Eukaryota; kingdom Metazoa; phylum Arthropoda; class Insecta; order Lepidoptera; family Noctuidae; genus Luperina; species Luperina testacea. Next base: position 2,409,286 of record OV656777.1, on the reverse strand, counting down.
CACAGCTAACGTTTCATTGCATTTTCTTGTATCTTTAACTTTTTTTTAAGTGGCACTCACTGTTTGGTAATTTTACTAAGACATCTATTTAAAGAAAATTTTGTAAAAAATTAAAAATATTGTTATTACTATCGAAATAATTTTTCATATACTCCTAGCGTTTTTTTTTTCTTTAACTAGTTAAAGTTTCGAGCTTATTTGTTTTAACGAATCCGCGTGGCCTTCACGTGGCTGTCTGTCTATTGGTGAGGACCGACACATGCTTAGATTTCCAGTTTAAAGAGTATTAGCAAAATCACACTGGAAATTTAAAATAACAAACTAAATATTAATTTAGCTAAATGTTGATTTTTGAAATACTTAATTAATATCAGAACATTCAGACTTCGCATCACAAATGATAAGAATGACAGACTCTTATCAAAAGATAAAATATTTACACACAGGTTTTGTTTAAACACCTTGTGTAATTTAATTAATTTATGTAATAAACTATTTGCCGAAATGTTACTATTACTTGAGCGTATAGTGACGATACTCGTTAGTTCGGAGTGAATCAACATGAATAAAGGAAGACTGAGGCAGTTCCATGCCGCTTTGGCTGGTAAGAAATAAAAAAAAACTTATCTTTAGCGCGAATTTGAATTCGGCACAAGGCATCGACGCATCTCGGTCGAGAGCTAATAAATATTTGCTCCATGTTATTTGGCGGTAAACAGTGATAGCTAAGAGACGTGTTATCCAGTTTCGATATGTTTGTTACCAGTATGGATGTTTTTTGTGTGGTATTTGTGTGTTATAAGGACAATCCTAGTGTAGGTCACCGAGAATTAAATCAAGAAGTTCTAGAAAGAGACATAATGAAACAAGAGGACAATAATGATGATAAAGAAGACAGGGTAAGGAACTTAATTTATGAAAGGATAAAAAAAAATAACTGTCGCAGTTATGAAAGGGATAAATTAGTCAAAATCAGTGGAATATTGTGTCAAAATGTCTTCTATCAAATGCTGATGGTGTTTAGCAAGAAGTGGTTTAATAACAATGTAACATTTTTTCATACTTCACTGCCCAGGTTACTCTGCAAGAAAAAATTGATAGACGAGCTTAAAGCAATATGATAGAGGAACTTAAAACAATATAGATAAAATGGATAAAAATAGTATTGTGAAGTGAAGTAAAGGTGAAGGGCGGTCCTTTTGTAATTTTGACGTTCGAAAAGTGCTGATTCTTAGCCTAATTTGAATAATTGACCTTTGATTTTGATTGAAAAGTTGTTATGTGACACGACGCAATTCAAAACGTGAGACGACGTGAGAATAGACAAAATAATATTCGTAGTTTGATAACCGGTTCTTGTGGACAAGAACCAAATATATCTTTAGCAAATTATTAATTACGCATGTACGACAATTTTATAACTTGACATGCCTAATAATATGTTTTTTGACATTGTTAATTTCGTTTTTGCATGAATTTTTTGTTTTAATCTTTATAAATAAGTTTACTATTTAATAACTTCAACTCAGATTTTGTATGCCTATCGGCGGAAAATGTTTGTGCACTTGACATTTATATTGAAAAACACCTGTAATCACCTATGTTCACAAAACAAAATAAATGAAATGAAATGTATGAATGTACCCGCATGTTAAATGGTTTCCGAGATCTTTGGTGGTTTCACATATACTATTAATGCTATATATTAGACCGTCAACTTTTTTCAATCAAATTGATTTATTTAACAATGTCGGCAATATATTGTAAATGTTTTATGTTTAGAGAGCGTGCCATACCAATGTGTCCTGCAGAATTTAAATTGAACTGATAAACAATGTTCGGACATATTCATTATCATACACATCCGGTGGTCTGCTTTTGTTTGATTCGATAGTGAAATTATGTGGCACTGACACATGTGTCGTAGTAATATCAAAATTTTGAATTTTTTTACATGCTCAAATCAGAGTAGAATAACCCATTGGGATGGCAGGTTCATCATCTATCACCATCATCATCAAATTTAGTTTATTTTTATCGCAGGGAAGATTTACAGACATATAAAATCATTAATTTAAAGTATAATTATGTCCTGTGCCAATTACAAATCTTCACAAATGAAGAATAATCTCCGTCATCAAAAAATTTTATGGTGACAGTTATCTGTTACCAGTAAATTTTTTGATGGCGGAGGGTTAGAGATCCACATGTTAAGCTATTGAGCACCAGCTTGTAGGTTCAAACCTGAAAAGTACGAATTACAATAGGAGTCTTTTAATTTCATCTGAGTTAAGCTTAGGTGAGCAGTTTAGATATATACATACAATCACACACACACAATCACTCATCTAGGTCACTTAGGAAAGGTGAATAAACCACAGACCTATTTAGGGTCAATCTCCAAAACGGGCGCACTCGTGTGATCGCTCTGGTCCCATCCAGATATTGATATTTAATGGTAATTATGTATCTCATTAAAAATAATGATATTCAAACTATTTGAATATCATTTCTTCAATGAGATACATAATTACCATATTAAATATCAATATCTGAAAAGCACCAGAGCGATCACACGAACACGCCCGTTTTGGAGATTGACAACTCTGAGGGGCAATTCTCGTGACACCTTGCTTTTTGCCAAATTTCATAATTTTAGGTCAACTGAAAGTACTGTTCATTTATTTGCGAGTATCAAAATAGGTATGTCGCGTAAGTGGCCGTATTTTTTTATTGCATTGACATAGAAGCTTGATTTTTTAGGGGGTCAAGAGGCCGTAGCCGTACATTTGATATTAATTTTAACTTAATATCCATGCGTTGTTGAGAAAAAGCTGTAGTTCAAAAAGTGCATCAGCAAACCTTTTCTTTAACTCGCTCTTCGTCTTAGCATAATCTAACGTAGGTATTCTTTTTTTTTGTTTCCAGGTGGCTTCGGCTCCACTGTCATGGGGGCTCTCAACGTTTGGCCCTCATACACATCAGAGCTTTATGCCTCAAACACAACGACTCCTCTATCAACACCTATGACTAAAGCTGAAGAGGCATTGTTAGGCAGTTTGCCTTCATTAGGAGCAATGGTTGGATCAGCAATCGTTGGTTTGTTAATTAATTCATTAGGAAGAAGAAACGGTGGTGTTATTTTGTCTTTGCCATTTGTGGTAAGTGGAAATTCCTTTTTGGTTAAAAGGGAATCGCTAAGGTAGCCCGTGAAATACAATTTTTTGTATGATATGTCTTCGAATTTTAATTAATAGGGGTAATATGAACAATACAACTCCTTTAAGTTCATTTATATGAACTTAGAGGGTTGTATTGATGATTTTAATGATCTGTAGTTACCTCCGTGGTAGTTACTTACTTGTTACGGTCGGGATTCATATTTTGTTCAACATGTAACTTAACACTAACCTGCAAATTGCAAAAACGTAATGTAATTTGAATTTCGCGGGCTATTTGGGCACTTTCTCCTTAACCTTTTGACCGCCACACATCAAAAAATCAAAAACGTGCCCTCGGCGTCAAAGCCTGTCATGTAGTCGAACCGTGGCGTACTGGGGCACATTTTGGTTTGTCATCATACATGACTGTGGTGGTCAAAAGGTTAACAAGAGACATGCTTCTAAAAAAATATTGCAACTGTCGGTAGTTTGGATTTGATTGCTTGGATATTTTTTTACGAAACCCGGTCACAACTTTCCGTCAATTATTATAAGACTGAATTTCGGCCCAGGCTGAACAAACCAAGACACGGTTAAATTTATTAATCTATTTTGAATAATACAATTTCCTATGAGGGAGCAAATTTTAGGACAACTGTAAGAATTTATTAATTTATTTAGAAGTTCAAGGAAAAAGTTTTTAATATCAGTATTTATTATGTTTTGAGGCCTATCTCCAACAGCGGACTGCTATAATTTGATGATGATTATGTTTCAGTTATCATGGGCAATAGTAGGAGTATCGAGTTCAATAAACCTAATACTGGCTGCGAGGTTCATAGCTGGTATATCTGGTGGTGCCTTCCTGGTGTTATCGCCTATCTTCACGTCAGAAGTCGCTGAGGATGCAATTAGAGGAGGATTAGCTTCAGGTGAGATACATTAACGTATAATCTTTACCGTTAGGATTTTAAATAAATGCTGACAGTGGATTTTTCTTGGAGCAAAGTATTAGACTATACTATGGGTCTGAAATAAAACTTATTTTAAATTTGCTTTCTAAGGATATGTGTAGCAATACTGCCAGTTTTTGGATCTGTTTAATAAATCATCATACTTTTGCCTTTAACCTATTTTCATTATTTTGGGTCAGCACAGCGTAATTATCTTTTTTGCATTCAAATTATAAATAATTTTAACTTTAACAAGAAGGAAACTGATCACTACAGACAAAAGGATTAGCGATTTAGCCTCCAATACTTTTATCACAAAGCAGCAAGATAAAGTTGCATCATGTATGTAAAGAAATCTTATCTAGATGATAACAATCAATTCACAAATCTTGAAACGTGATGTAAAACTGAAACGTGATGTAGGAATTCGGAAGTAAGAGGTAATGCTTTAGACAATAAAAAGTCATTGACCTTATTGAGAAAATCAAGTTTGAAGAGGTGCCTTTGAAAGACTGACTGTATCCTTCTCTCTCACTCTGTCTTTTTCTATTACAAATAATAAAAAGTGGCATAAAAAAGGCGTAACGCTTTTTCGTTACGTGACGATTTGTACCAGTGTACTCCTACCACCAGCTCCGTAAAAGAACTTCGTTCCAATAAATGCAGTTGCTGTTACCGACCTGTACAAAGAGTTGTAAAAAGATTGATCAATACTTATAATCTTCTCTCTCCTTCCAGCCTCAATATTCCTGTACTGTTTGGGTACATTAATGTCCTACCTAGTTGGCTGGTTCCTGACGTATAGAACCATAATCTGGTTGCAGTTAGTACTAAGTATATGCTGCACACTACTCATATTGCTGGTTGTGGAAAGTCCCGTGTATTTGCTGAGGAAAATGAGAGAAGAGGTAAATTTGTTTATTATGATATTAGTATGGAGAATAATAGTGTCAATTAAATAGCCGTATTGGAATACGCGGGCCCAGTGTAGGTTGGTGGATGTCACATGTCTTCGAATTTTTGGTTCTACGACTATCCTTCACCGTTTTGAGAGAGTAGTGGTGATGAAATAATTCATCTTTATCAAAGACATACATTATTTGAAGACTTTTGGGCTTCTAACTACACGTATTGAGAGTCAAAAGTGTACGAATGACAGCCGGGACCTACGGCTTAACGTGTTTTTCGAGACACGGAGGTGTCTATATGTAATGGATGGTCACCCATCCCCGGCAAGCGTAGCTTGACCTTCGATCGACCCGTGCGGCTGTTGTTATTTAGCCACGAGCCTCTCCCCCTCATGATAGCTCGAGCTAAATGAAACAGTTAAAGCTTCAAGCCGTTTCGAAAGTCAGCAAAGCTTTAAAATAGAATGTTTTTTTAAACAATCAGTAACCTTAGAAACCAGAGGGCACAGACAAAGTGATATTCTATCAGCGATATAACGATGATGGAATAGCAAAAATATATGAGACATAAACTAGCGATAAGCTTATGTCAAACCTGCTGAAAGTAGTTGTAGAAATACGAAAGGCTTTGAAAGCAAATGCCAATTCTCTAGGCCCTCATGTAGTAAAGCACAAGGCTAACAAAATTGTTATTACAATTTCAGGATGCCAGACAGGCGATAGCTAAGTACCGAGGGGTGCCTGCATCTTCAATGGTCGTGGTAGATGAACTGACGAGGTTGAAGCATCAGATCATGCCGGCTATTGAACTGATCTCTGTTACAGGTATGTACACTAACTTCCTTGTAAGGATATTGAATTATAGAAGAGTTGTTGTACCTACCAACAAAACCTACCTATCCATCCAATGGTTGTATTTAAAACATCGCTCTTAGCGATAAGACCGCCCATTGTATCACACTTTGTAAAATTTCTATATTTATATCTATAATTTATATATATGGGGTTCATAATAAAGAGTATTCTATTCTATTGTATTCTGTTCTATTCTATCCTTCTTTTTAAGAGTGATTTATAAAAGAGGAATTGAATAAATTTGTGTGAGTAGCTTTTTGCTTACAAAGTGCAAGTAGTCAACTACATTTAGGCCAGCTCAAGTGCTAATAATTTATAAACATACCAGCTACAGCATGTATATCTTACACATTCTAAAGCTGGTATGTTGAAACACATGGAAAAATGGAGCGCCCAGATCCTTCTACAATATATATTTAGCACATGAGAAGACCCCATCGCATACCATTATTAGACTTTATTGCGAGTGCAATTCAAGGCGGTTGTTGCCACTTTACATCAAGTCCTCATGAATTGCTAAGGGCTTGGAAGATCTATTGCATATCTACCGGTCCGCCATTTTGTTTTTTTTTCTTTTAATTGCGGCCGCGCATGTAACCTTTTTACGGGGTTTGGTCTTATGATGTTATCCATTTGCATTGATGTCAACTATAGATTTATAAAGGTACTATGCGTTACCGTCATTTTGAAAAAAAAAAAAAAAAACAAAATGGCGCGACAGTAGGTATATAAAATCTGCAATCCTTTTGATCTTTCACCTAAAATATTGTTGCTTTAATTATGATCTTCTTTTGTTTTTTCCAGACACCGATCCAAAAGCAGAAGAAGCAGAAAAACAAAAGTTAAACAATGAAGACGTCATGCCAGAGCAACCGAAAGCATTGTCTCCAATCAAGCTATTATGTAAGTATCTACTTAAAGGCTCAGACAGACTTCACATTATTTGACTTGGACATTTTGTTCTACAAATGTCTTTTATCTGACGAATTTAGTTTGGTTATGTCGATCGATATTGAACGTGAAAATATTTTATTTACGTATGCCTGATTTATGAATGTGGTTACGTTCCTGTGGATACATTCGAAGTCTCTTTTTCAAAGTTTCACACAGTTTTTTGTACATAATTTTACTAATAATTTGTTTTTCTCTTTCAGTTATTTCACCGGTTTCACGACGGGCGTTCTTCGTAGTGATGACAGTAATCACAATGCAGGTAACGTTCTCCAGTCACATGCTCGCCTGGTAATAGGCGCTGTACAATTTAAACTTAATCCAGAAGACCTCATCGTAACTGGTGCTTCAACTTGCTTTATCGCGATAATTGCTCTTTAAACCGATTGGGATAAATCATGGTCCAATTTCTCACCTTCTTTAGCAGCAATGCGAATGGTTACATTGATCATGTCTTTTAAATTAATTTGATCGTTATCGTATCTTCGTTTCCAGGTGTTAATGGGCCTAGTTCCAGTACAAGTGTATGCTAAGATAGTATTCACTGAGACTGACCCGAGCAAATCAGATCTGTACACGGTGATATTCGCCGTCGTTCAGTTCGTTGGAGCTATGACCTCGTCTCTAGTTGCTGATAAGGCTGGCAGGAGGGTAAGATTCTTTTGAATGTATTTTTATGCGATTCCTTCACGTTTTTTGCAGGGAGATTAGAATTCATTAACCCGTTACCACAGAATGTGTAGCCAGTTTCCTTAGATTTAAGAAATCAATGTTACGTTTTAGTAGCATGGTTCTCGATAGTTATCTTTCGTGAACATTATTTGACCTCAACAAAAAAGATTCATTTTAACCCTAATATTTTTGTAAAGTTTAGCAACGAGCGAAACATGATGATGTTCTTGCCTTTTTCTTTAAATCACCAAAAGTTACTTGTTGCTTGAATTATTCTTAGTCAAAGAATAGTAAAATTACGGTATTTACGGTCACCACAAGCCCTATTTAAACGGTGCAACTTTTATTATTGCTTCTGTTTTTCCTTTTGTTAGCCCTTATCGTGTTTCACTGCTGAGCAAAGCCATTTTTCCTTCCAAACCTCCCTGTCTTGTGCGATGTCTGGCCATATTAGCCCTGCAAATGTTATTAGATCATCACACTACCTTCGCCGTGGTCTATCTCGACGGCGATGTCCTCCCTCAGGCGTCTTTTGCTTCAGATTACTGCAATAAAATATATTGCACCTTGTCTTAATTTTCCGAAATGTCCAAGTAACTGTTAAAGGATATACAGCTAAAGTCGATACCTATATTTTGCTTCTACTTGAAACTAAAAAATAATTTTGTTTGCTTAAAAAAAATCATCCCTTTTATTTACAGATCCTAATAATATCCTCGTCAGTGCTGGTCTGTGTGACCGTGGCGGCTCTTGGATTTCTGCTGCAGACGAAGTCAGCTCCTGCGTGGGTCACCGTGGTGCTACTAATGGCGTACTGCTTCTCATTCCTCATCGGAGCCGGTACCATTCCTTATGTGCTACTGGCTGAAGTGTTTGAGTCTGAGGTAAGGATAAAGATCGTATTTTCTTTTGGAGTGCAAAAATATTTTCTTTTTAAGGAGTCATAAAATCATAATCAGCGTTAATGTTTCCACTGCTGGGACACAGGCCTCCTCTCTGTAAAATGGAGTGGACCATAATCTACCACGCGGGCCCAGTGCGGGTTGGTGAATGTCACATGTCTTCGAATTATTGGTTCTAAGACGTGCCGGTTTCCTTACGATGTTTTCCTTAACCGTTTTGAGCGGAGTGGTAATGAAATAATTTACACAAAGTAAAGTGCCTGTCTACAAGTCGTAAATATCTCCCAGCCTTTTAAGGATCAGCGGGATTGTCCGAAAGGGTTACCGCTGGCCCGGAAAATAAAGGGCTAAGGAAGGAACACGGGTGGGTTTTAGTCAGTAAGAGTCTGACACCCCATTCCGCTCCACCCAGAGCGGTAGGAGTCATTTGATGATTTCCCATCGTGAAAAAAAAAAAGAAAAAAAGCCGATTAAGGAGTACTGACTACTAAAAGTGTTTAATTTAAACAATAAGATTGATCACTTGATTGTTCATGATCAATTTATTGGATTCGTTTCAAAATAAAATTTTTATTTACGATTATGTGACTATATACCGAGTGTCAGGGATATCGACGCGCAAACTGAAATCGTAAATTCAACACATGATTATAGAAGTAGACTCGAGCGTAGAATTTTTCCGTCGATTATCAAAAGAAACAAAAAAAAACTGTTTCAAATAAAACCTGCATGGTCAAAATGTATGGCAGAGCTAATTTTTTCTTTTAATAAGCAACGAAATATTTCAACGCAACAGGGCTGGAAAAGTGCATGCGATTTTTTAATTGATGACATTCTTTGTTCCCAGGTCCAAGGATTAGCATCAATGATGATTATAGAATGGGTGTGGTTACTCAACTTCTTCATTTTAGCGGTCTTCCCATACATGCTCACCGCTTTCGGAACCTTTGGTTGTTTCTATATATTTGGTGCTGTGAGCCTTATAAACGCCATTATATCTTTTATAATAGTGCCAGAAACTAAAGGACTCTCCAATGCGCAGATACAAGATCTTTTCAGGGCGAGAAAGAAGAATTAGATGAGAATTTTTTATTAAAACTTTTTAAATCATTCTTAAAATCAGTTTTAAAATATAAGCGTCTAATTCAGCGCAAGTGCGTACTGTGAATACTGCTCCAATGTTATGATATTTAAAAGAGAGCATGCAGACTTTTGCTCATTTTAATTACTCAGCTAAGGGGGAAGCGCTAAATTTTCCTACGATTTTTTCAACGTTGGGTGTACGTTGATTAAAATATGATTCGCGACTGTAACAAATATGTATTTACAGAATTATAATCATAAAATCAGTAATACAAATTGTTAAGTTAGTATAATCCTAAATGTCAAGATTTCATGAAATAAATAGTCATTCAATAGAATTATTTGGTCTTAGAGAGTTCTGTTGATGACTTTAATGACTATAATTCTGTAAATACATATTTGTTAATTAATACTGACCAGAAAATTGTAAAAAAAAACGTAAGAAAATTTGAATTTCATGGGCTATCCTGGCGCTTTTGTGAACAAGCATAATTTAAAAGAACATATTATTTTGATAAATTTAATAAAAAAAGATTTGATGTTTTTTTGGGGGGGTCATTGACCGCTGCCGGTGTTGTTACTTTAATTATGAGTTGAGAAAATATCTTTTCTTATATTATATCGTGTTTAGATACGTTTGTGACGTTAACACAAAAATTATAAACTGATATTTCAAGTGACTAGATACACAATGACATCAAAAAATATAAGGTTTAAATTAAACCTCGTATACGCATTTTGTGTGAATAATAGAGATTTGTGACGAATTTAATAATTAAATATCATTATTTTTAATTAGGAGAGAATGGATTTATAATTTAATTGAGTGCCTGTATCCTATGTATAGTATTGTTCCTTTTATCAGTTCTCAGTAAAAATAATAATTTGATCTGAACTTTGAACCGACGGAAAAAAAAATCGGTTGTCTGTAAAGTCGGTTTACGGACGATAGTTTAACGTGACAACGTCATAACAAAACATTAATGAAATTTCCGAACGCGGAGGCCGATTCGGCAGCGTTCGACATCATCTGTCTCTCATCGCTCGTTCCGCGCTCTCGCTTGCACTTCAAGCCGCCATGGAACGCTACAGAGCAAGGCCGCGAGGTAACGCTACATGAGTCATGTTTTTTCGTGTGTGCAGCCTATCATCGATTTATTAGACGTTGTCACGTCAATAAACAGTATTTTTCGTGTTTTGTTGTGTTCAATGTACCTAATTAAAATCTGTTGTTGTCATTAGTATTATTTTAGCTTTGTGGAAATCAGAAGACAAATTCCCGTTCAAAATCTAGTCGAATTCTCATTTCAGCGACAATCAATGTCAAAAACTTGTTATAAATGCAGAGAATTTAGAGGAATTTTTGACAGAATCAGACTGTAAATGTCTTAAAATGACGAGAATTTTTTGTCAGTTATGATACGTATTATCTGTAGCATTACTTAATATTATCTCATAAAATTTGCATTTCAAAGACCTAAAGAGATGTGTTTCTGTTTACTTATGTGAATTTCTATTTTGGGAAGATAAACCTGAATATATGATTTGTTTGATAACCATAATTAGATTTATAATGTTAGCGAAGAAAAAAAAGTTATTTGAATAACCGAGTCACATGAGTAATTTACAAATGTGAAATAATATAACTTCCCTTTTGCTCAGACCAAATATAAAACCAAGACAGAGGGCTGTCTTAACAGTGAAGTCGGTTTCGTAAACATGTGTGCACATAGTGAGGTGTAGTTTGATTGTAAATGTGTGCGTCATCGCGCTTCTCTTTCTTTTCTATACAGTTCGACAGTTACCGCGCCTTAGATCACGTAGTCCCCTTAAATAAGGAAAAAGTCTAAAGTATTTCCATTTTGAATGTGTAAGAAAAATTTTACAGTTTATAGTATAAGCCATTTTATGTACTACTGCAGGTACAGGAGCTGTGTATTTTTAATTTTAAGTAAAACAATTTTTATTTATTAATAATGTGTTTCATTTTCCTATGTTAAGTACGCACGACAAGCCATACATCAAGCCATACATTTCCAGTATAAGTTGACTTCTCATTGTACAAAAGGCATGTGAGGTCAGCTCAAACGGTGCATGTATGGCTCGATGTGTCGTCGCGTGTTTTTATTTCGACGAGAAAACAGTGTGATAAGGTACCTATCATAGGAGTTTATAGAAGAAAATAAATAAATTAAGACGGAAAAAGACTAATTGTTACTACAATTAATTAATTATTCAATAATCATAAATATTTTATTCAGTATTTTTTATTTGATTTTTTCCATAAACGTCTAGATTCCATGTCTTCTGTTCCATGTGTTCTGTTCGTTACCTAACGAGCAAAAAGAAAACTTGAACTTGACACTCTTTACCAGGAAATCAGACGTTAAAAAGAGCACTTTTACACGAAAAGACATAAAGCTTAGGTTTTATTGCGTGGTTGCGTACATTGTACTGCGTAATGTTAGCGATATCCACGTTTATTATGTTTGCCTAGTACAACGTTCTTTTGACGAGTGTAACCGGAAAAGTTTGGATAGTGTTATTTTTTGTTTGCATATCTATTATGAGATTATGCAAGATTTGTAATGCCTTTAGGCACGTGATAAAGTTATTTTAGTTGGGGAAAACGAATATTTATTTTGATACTGTTTGATGAGGGTTTTTCAGAGCTAAATAGGGTATCTTTCGTCGAAAACCAGCGTCAGGCAATAGTTGTCTGGCATTTTTGCTGAACTGGGCCTTTTTGGCGAAGCCGTGAGGCACACTTTCCTGCTAATTTCTTACATCGGACTTTGCACTTTTTATTTTTATCTTTGTTTTTATCTGATTTACGACTATTATGTAACTACCTTGTGTATTGTGTGTCTTTTAGTCTGTGCTAAATTATTTTATGTAGGTATTTCTTCTTTCCATTTCATGTTCTCTTGATAAATTATGTACATAAAGCACATAAAGCTACCCGAAACTGTCAAATTTTTCCAATTAACTTTGAACCTAATGCTTAAGCGATAAAGTTGAAAATCAATTAAAGAAATTTGACAGATTGTAGTAGCTTGATGTGCTGGCGTCTGTACCTACCGGTATTCTTAATAGCTTAAAAGCCTGACTTTCTTACCGGGGTAATTACTACATTTTGTCTAAACCACTTTTTAGTCTGTAGTAATGTCAGTTATATACATATAGCCAGGGCAATTAGAGAGAGCTCTCTTGACAAAACAGTTGTCGGGAGTTTTAGATTTTTATGTTGGCTGATTCCGCAATTTCCAACCTGCACTCTACAACTCAAAAAAAAAAACACTGGCACTCCGGTAGTGCCGACAGAAGTGAAAACTTGAACAATTACGAGTGTATTTTGTGAATCGTCTTATAAACAAAACACGCGTGTTAAGGTGTGTTCCTTATTTTATAGGGTTTTTTGCAAATCAGGTATGATGACCAAAGTGACTGGTTTATTCTTCTCGTGAAAGGAATTTATTCAGATTTACAAATAAGCACACAGGATAGACTTCAGTTCGTGGTGTTGGTCGCGGCAGTGGTAAGAGAAGCAAGCCGCTCGCATGGAGCTCGTCGTCAGTTATATATCCGTGGTTCAGCGCCATCTCGTCGTTGTTGGATGAACTACGTAGTTAGTACGCGAGGCCCTCGTAGTTCTTCCCGATGTGCATAGATGGCGCTGTCCTCAACAACGCGCGTCTTACGTTTTACGTCTTACGTCTTACGAATTTTCGATCAGGGTCACGTGACCTGACGCGAATTTAGAAGTTTTTACCCATTCCAAAAAAAGTACACAGCGCCGCTAAAGAAGTTTTCACTTCAAAAATATTTAAAACAAACCAAAAATACAGGCACTTTTAAATTGTAAAGGGATCGGTCAGTCAGGAAGATGAAACTATAGGCCGACCGCTTAACCGAGACGTTGCTTGAGGTAGCAGCGCGGTGCGGGAGGGGTGTGGTGACGTGATGCCAGAGCTCAGTGATTCGTCAACTTGTGACAACTATAACCCCTCCCGCACCGCGCAGCTACCTTAGGCAACGTCTCAGTTCAGCGGTCGGCGTATTTCCAAAGCGCAGTAGAGCTTGTCCACTCTGAAAAGACGGGCCCTACCACCGCATTTATTATTTACCGTAGTGTATGTATCTATACTTAAGTAGTGGGGCGCGTCATTTCAGAATGGACAAGCTATACCTAGATACCGTAGGAGAAGAACTGGCAAGAAACTCTACGGACACTAAAGAGTGTCCGTGGAGTTTCTTGCTCGCAAATCAAAATAAGTAATATGATTGCAAAATATTGGTAACATCATTCATGTTGAAATTAAGCATGTGAGAACTAAAGAATCCGCGGTAATGAAAAGACAAAAAAACACAATTCAAATATTTAACTAAAATAAGCCGTGGCAGCAAAGAGATGTCCAGTCCTTACTGACGGCGGCGCCCATTCACGAAAATGACGCATGGATTAGCACCATTCAGCTCAACCATTTTGTAGGGAGATAAAATGATCCAATACATGCGCCACCAAAAAGGGGAACATTAGAATAAGCATGATATACTATCACGCTAGGGCACATTCAAGTCAATGAAAGACGTAAAGAAGACGTAAAGAAAGACGTATTTACATAGTATTCACACGTGTGCTCGAGATTAATACACTATCAACCACCATCTGAATCATTTCGAAGGATATCGCTAATGCATTGCTATGTTCAAAAAAGAAATCTGCTCAACAACGTAATTTATAACGAATAATAAACTAAATACATACATACACTCAAAAAACATAACCCTAATTCGGGCGCAGTCGAGTAATAAAGACCAAAATATTGAATAGAAGAAAATGCGTAATATTATGTGCGTATTATTTCTCTCTATAAAGTAAATACTTACGTTTGACATCAAAATTTAAAGTTATTATATTAACGTATCAAGTGATTGTGATAAATATTTTCACCATGTTTTTTATTGACAAACACATCGACTTTTGCGAAAGCATACAAAAACAATACCAGATCCGAATAATGTCCATGCTAGGTTTACAGGTAGAAAGTTCAATAACTAAAATCTATAAATCGAAAACCCACAAATCTGATAATACCAGGCTCTCATAAGAAGCACGTAGTACAAACATGCAAAACTATTCAATAAAGGTGAAATTATAAGAAACCGGGGCAGTGGGCCAATGGTTTGCAACCATGGCTAACATTGTTTGTTCCATTGTAAATCTTTATGACCATTCAAACGGAACGACTGCACTATAGTGCATGGAACTTGTATTAGGTTTAAGAGGTCATATTTGCTGTTCGGTTCTTGTGAAGATGAGTTTGTAGTTTCGATGTTGTGGTTGGAAAGTATAATATGGCTGTTCTATCAATACAAGTTATATTAAAGCAGTTCTGTTACCAACCTATAGGCAGATAAAATGCAGCTTAAACCACAAATAGAGAAGACATGATTGTACAGACGCCAGCACATCAAGCTGCTACAATCTGTCAAATTTCTTTAATAAATTTTCAACTTTATTGCTGAAAAATAAGGTTCAAAGTTGATTGGGAAAATTTGACAGTTTCGGGTAGCTTGATGTGCTGGCGTCTGTACAATATACACACCTCACCTTAAACACAGAGCGTATCAAACATGTGCATTAAATCACGGGCAATAGTTTTCTACTTGATGTTTCAGATGGAAAATAAGAAGCTTGCAGAATGATGTTGAATCTAATTAATGTAATGTTCATGTTTAATAAGTTAATGTTCTGTATAAACCGCACTATCGATAATGTAAATTGTATAGAGGAATGAGGAACAAAGTTCTCTCATCCTTAGAAAAATGAGGATCCTCCGACGAAATGGGTGTCGTGTGTGGTGGGCTGCTGCTCGACGTTGGTCATTGTATATTTGCCAGTTTTTGCATGACATCAGTGTGATGCGTGCACACAAGAGTACACAACGTTTGAGGTAAGAAGCCCTTCAAATATAATATAGATTTACCATCGGTTACTCGATATTTGCTACACATCTTTGATCGACATACATCTAAATTGATCGTGTCTTGTGTCATATACTACACTGCATCAGTCAGATCAAACAATGCCATCAGTTGGTTGCAGTCATAATATTTCAAGATCAAATAACAATAAAACACAAAAAGCCCTTAAACAAATTAAAATAATTTATTACATCCTAAAAGCTAGTACAACGGAGATTTTCTTTTTGGTTTAACAAAACGTCCTTGAATTTCTTCAACAGTCAATCCTTTCGTCTCTGGTAAGAAGAAGACACAGAAGGTGGAACTTAAGAAGCAAACGATGGCAAAGATGTAGAAGACAGGACCCCAGCCGAGAACCTTGAGGAGAGGTTTGAATATGTAGAGGATCACGAAGTTGCAAAGCCACATGTATTCGAATAGCATCATGGTGAAAAAACTCTTGACCTGGAAACAGAAGAGACATTTATTTTTGATACTTAGACTGTAAATGAGCATGTGGTCCTTTATTTTTCAGTATAAGCTAAACGACTAAACATATTATCCTGCCTGCTAGAATATCAAAGGAATTTAGTATCGCTGCATAGTTTTGTGAATCGATCGTTTTATTAAAGAGATTTTCAAGATTTTTATTACGATAGTGAAAAGTGTTTTTCCGATTGTTGACAACTACTTTTTTTTTAATATTCAGTGTATAGTTTTGACTTCTTTACTATTTTATTTGTATACTAGCGAATCCAGCAGACGTTGACTTTGCAGCAATTGTGAAACCAAAACTTTATCAAAATCGGTCCAGTCGTTTAGGAGGAGTTCAGTGATATACACACGTACAGGAGAATTATATAGATAAAGATATGTTATATGTCGCAGGCGGATTGTCGAATCCGTTGTTTTATGTAACCGCTTTTTTACCAATCCAGTTGAACAACGTTCAGCTGGATTGTCATTGAGTTACGATTAGCAAAATTTCTACCTATGTTTAGACGACTGTGATCTTTCCTTCTTTGTCCTTTTCTAAACTACTAGGATCTCATAAAACAATAGCATTACTCACCTCAGGCAAGAACAGTTCGCCTAAAAGAACGAAGGGCACAGTTCCCGCGCCACAGGTGTACAAGACTGCAAACACGTATATGAACAGTGCCGTCACCCAGCTCGGTCCCCAATGAAGCTGCATCTGTGTTCCTAGTACCACACAGCTCAATCCGCCGCCCAGAGATGCATAGATCATTAGAGGCTGAAATTAATCGTATTTCTTTGTCATATTTTGCACGGCTTTTTCATGTCTTCAAACAACGGATGTTAGGAAGAAGCAGAGGATCAGTGGTCTACTCTTTCAAGTCTGTCCACGAAAATATGGGCCCGTCCGGAAGTAGTCGACTCGGCAAAACAAGTGTCAAATTAAATATTCCGTCCGGGCACATATCGGAAATAGAGACGACTGTCAAATAGTGTGGTCGTTCATTATTACTTTGGGCCCTTAACTAATCTTATGTCCGTAAGTGAGGAGGAGTTTAGGAAATGCCCCTAGCTTCGACCAAAACTACGGATTTCTTGTTTAGGGCGTAGACGCATAGGCGACAATGCGTTTAGGATACTGGTGGGGCTGCCCCGTTTCTGTAGTGCGTCAAGGATGTTCGCAGATGCGCGTGTAGATTGGTTTTACGCAATAATGCGTAAAAGGTGCGCTTCCCTGGTGCGCAGGGTGTGGGGCGGCTCCAACAGTGTCTTAAACATGGTTGCGAGTCGCCTTGACTGTGTTTACGTGGGTCACTGTTGTGCCGTCTCTCATGGGATGTTGCAACGGTGACCAACCGTTATTTCTTGTGTTTTTGTTTAGTGTCTGTGCTTACTAATATAGTCGTATGTTTTACTAACAATCTTGTTTGAGTGTGAGTCTTGGTCACTTTAATACAAAAAAAATCTATTCTATTCTACGGGCAGGCTGCTTTACCAACTGAAATTGCTACATGCAGAAGGGATCTATCCCCATACAAAATCCACGTTACTTATCGCCTGTGTTTCCC
The DNA here is from genome assembly GCA_927399505.1 of Luperina testacea. Classification (NCBI taxonomy): domain Eukaryota; kingdom Metazoa; phylum Arthropoda; class Insecta; order Lepidoptera; family Noctuidae; genus Luperina; species Luperina testacea. The sequence goes on along the minus strand of OV656777.1, from coordinate 2,391,789 downwards.
GAGGTAGGACTATTAGTACAACAAGTTTTCGTCAGTAATGTTAGAGAGCCTTATTATTGAGAGTTAGCCTGTAATTGACATTATGGTGATATATTGAAAAAAAAATTTGGTTTTTCTATTTCGTGTAACTTGTTAAGTATGTGGATTAGGGATTTAACATTTTGGTATATGTTTTTTGACTTTTAGGTCTAGTATCATGTAAAAGGAATAGGTACACGATTTAATGAATTGTTCTTGATACAAAGAAATTGCAAAGCTATATCTATTTTTACTTTTTTCGACATCACGGCGTAACGCTTAAGAGTTATTCAATGGAATTCACTTTAAAACATAGAGAATTATCATATCAAAGTTTACTCATAGTAGTTTTAAATTAAATTAATTTATTTTATTGAAAAAGGAGTAAATTCGTTTTGGCACATACTTCGTTTTATTCTGAGCATTATAGCCATCTCTTTTCTTTTGCGTTTCAAAAGTAATTGCATCACTTTCTTTCGCTTAGTAGATCAGTCGCTATAATTTTATTTTCGAGGTAGCGCCTTAAATGACACAAATACAGACGGCTCCTACTAAGCAATTTCTAATAAAAAACCCATTACCACGACCATACGTATACAAAAAGTACCAGGTTAACAGAAAACAAAAGAGTCTCACCCGTCTCCCAAACAGATCAGTGCCGTACGCAGCAAGCATCCCGGCGACGACAGTCGTAACAGCCAACATGACACTCAAAAGAGTTGGAGACACAGTAGGTACCGCTTCAGTGAATATGGGTTCCGCGTATATTTGAACCACGACTAAACCTTGGAAAATGGCTGCTGTCATCACAACCATGCTTACGGTGAAAGTTCGTTGTGATGATTTTGATTTTCCTGTGGAAATAAAGACCGATTGTAAGAGATTTGGAATGAATGTGAAAATTATAATCATCAAAATTGGTATTTGATTAATTGTCTCTGCGCTTCAGAAAGCGACCCTGGTCTCTATTCTCAAAAGCCAGAACTACTGACAGTACTTCTGGCTTTTTTAAAATAATCAGCCTCTTGGAACATTAGTTCCCACTGCTGGGACACAGGCCTCCCCCTGGTGCGAGTAGTGGACCCGTTTTCCACCACGCGGGTCCAGTGTGGGTTGGTAGATGTTACATGTCTTGTAATTTTTGGTTCTAGGACATGCCAGTTTCCTCACGATGTTTTCCTTCATCGCCTTGAGAGCAGCGAAGATGAAATTATATTCACGACTCATAAACCGAGGCCATTACCACTGTTCTCTACTACTCGGTAAACTACTAGTGATTATTATTTAGTCTACTGCCTTATATTTTTTTAAATATAAATGATTAGCTGCGCGGTTTCACCAGCATAAATCTCGACCCCGTGATTTCTAATATAATTCAATCATGATTCGAAAGACACGTGGCGCCATCTATTATCATAATAACGTTATTGTTGTTTTCCTCGGGGACAGCACTTTTCTGTACACCTGACACATGTCAGGTGTCACCGATCATCCTAAAATTTTGCATATACGTTGTCACTTGACAACGTATATGCAAAATTTCAGGATGATCGGCTCAGTGGTTTAGGCGTGAAAAGGTTACGAACAAACAAACAAACTTACTTTTGCATTTATAATATCAGTTAGGATACTTACTAATGAACTTCCATAGAGACATTTTTTCAGCAGGTTTCATGTCAGGTTTGAGCTTTTCTTCTTCAGGCGTCTCCTCTGTAGGGAAAGTAATTACAGAATATAAATTTTCTATCTTATACCTACGTATGAAAATATTGTGATAATTATAATCAAAATCATAAGTTAGTAAAACTAGTCAAATTAGGCTGAGAATCAGCACGTATCGAATGTCAAAATTACAAGAGACAGTCCCCCAAAACGCCCGCATTTCACCACTTCCTAGTTGCTTTCGCTGGGAAGAAGAAGTGCTAAAATGTAAAAGAATGTAATTATTATGCAATATTTTATGTAACTACTACCAAGACCCCTCCGTGTCTCGTTGGTCCCGGCTGTCATTCGTGGATCTTTGATAGTCGTTACGGGTCGTCAGAAGCTCGAAAGTCTGTCAGTCAGTCTTACCTAGCGGTACCTATCGTATTACAGTCAACTGCTAAATATACAAATCTTTCGAAATAAAAGTTATAAATAATCTACGAATATTAAAAAGTCAGGAAGCGCAACTATGAAAAAATTAACATGAAATTCGGTTCCAAACTTTACTACATTGACAAAATACCTCGAGTATTCGAACGAAAGAACACACATGCAAATAAGCCAATCAGCTGCGCTCGCGTAGCGTTGTAGGTATTCCGGCAAGCGCCGTGATTGGTTCTGGTGCGCGGTGGCCTTTTTGGCAATGCCCACCGTGGTAAACATTTGCGTGGAGCCATTTTTGAGTTTCAGTTACATTTGAGTTTGAGTTGAACTTTTTGAACTTTTATTATTCGTAGTAAATAATGGTAAACTCCGCATCGAAATCCTTTGTGTAGTCTGGAATAACTCAGCAGTCATATAGACGGACATGAAAATAGGTCACTCTGTTTTGTATATAGACACAAATATAGGTACATACCTCCAAGGTCTGGGTTCAGAGCTCGTTTCATGCTGTTAATTTCACCCAAAAGCTCTTTAGAATCTAACTTCCACATTCTATAGAAGGCTAAAGATTGTGCTGCTTCCTGAAAAAATTAACAAGTTTACTAGCTTCCACATTATCCATATCCATATATAGTACACATTTTAGGTTCCTTGGAGCTTCTAGTTCCAGTAACGAAATAGATACGCGGAAGGAAATAATTATGTAGCTGTTTCTATTGATGCAAAAAATTCAGTCATATACTGAATTTTCAAGCATTTTTTTAGTCTAATAGTATTTTATCATACTAATTAAAATAGGCACGGATATTAGCATTCAGATCGAACAATGCGTTTGGGACAAGACCAAAATATATGATAACCAGTATAATTTTGTTATTAGCGCAAAATTTAATGATACTTTCCAACATATCAACAAAATTCCTTACTTTCAAAGCGCCATACTTGTGTTACTCTTAAACACAAAGCGACAAAACCACCAAAAGAAAAAAAGCTAATCACCTTTTCTTTTCCATTTTTGAGTAAGTGCATGGGCGACTCCCTCAAAATGAACAACAAGCATGTCCCAGCAACTGACATGGACATTCCGACGTACAGCATTATATTGTAAGGCAGAAATCCTCCCAGCATATAGGAAAACAATATCCCTATTCCATATGACACCATCATAGTAGCCGTCATGGAACCTCGGATGCAATCTTGGCAGATTTCACTGATGTACACCGTGGCTATTAGGCCTACATTACTGGCGACCCCTGAAAGGAACACGGCTGCTAGGACTGTTTCTACATTCCTGGTGCATACTAATAGAACCCAGGCGAGCTGTAAACAAAATATTTTTTTTTATTGTATCAGCCTATAAAGGACCAAATCTTCAATGAATACGAAAATTTTATAGTGAGTATAGAGGTATGAGGAACAGGGTGTAAAGTTCACTCATACTCTATAGAAAAGGGAGGATCCTCCACCAGACGGGTGTTGTGTCTGCGGGCAACTGCCCGAGGAATCATGTTGGGCCGTTGTATATGTACTAGTTGCGCGGTAAACTCTGCTTGCGCGATGCAGGATTTTGCGTGACGTCAGTATGACGCGTTGTTCGCATGTGCCGTTGTAGATACCGCTACAGTTAGAATCAAATAAGACTTAACTTAAAAATATTAAAGTATCTTTGTGAGATGCAAAAGCCAGAAATAGGCATAAGTACCTACTAGAAAACGTAAAAAGATTTATTTTTAGGAAAGGGCAATTATTTAAGAACCAGTCTTTAAATACCAGACCAGCAAGAAACTAAGACAAAAGTTATCGTTAAGTTACTAAAGACCATATTAAAGAAAGATTACTTACAACTATACCCAAGGCATTCACAATAGAGCTATATCTTCGCCCCAACTTCTCCAACATATAACCCGCAGACGGTGTAGAGAGAAGAGCTCCTATTGAAGATAAGCTGCCGAACAGTGAAACCTCTGTGTCTGTCATTGGCCTGTTCAGCGTTGTGTTTGTCGTTTGGAACATCGTTATGGTGAACGCGGGCCACGCGTAGATCAAACCCATGTTTACACACATGGTGCTTACTGTGGACAAAAGTGATGGTTATAAAGGACCTAAAGACGGATAAGGATCCCTTATACGGAATATCAACAGCCTAGTATATTCACGAATTGGAGCATATTATATTGGAGAAATTAAATATTAACAAAGGTTTAGTTAACTTGTCAATAATAGTAATATCCGCATTCGGTCATATATAGGCCGAATTCGGTCACGGCGGCCAATCTCCACGGAGATTAGAGAAGTACGCAGGAGATTATAGTACACAGGTGTGTGCGCAAACACACGTGCACTATAATCTTCGCACCTTTTCCCTCAATCTCATAGTATGACACGACCCGGGTGACTTTAGGCGCAGGACTAACGGCTTTACTTATTCACTCATCCTTCATAGTAAAGGGAGGATCCTCTGACCAGACGGGTGTCGTGTCTGGTGAGCCAACAATTAATTTCGGGATGTTGTACATATGTATATGCTAGTTGCGCGGTAAACTCTGCTTGCGCGATGCAGGATTTTTGCGTGACGTCATCAGTATGATGTCTAGTTCGTATGTGGCGGTGTAGATGCCGCCACACTACAATGATCAAGCTAGGAGTGCCATGGAAATATGACTAGTTCGGGGCCCTAACTAAGAATGAACATGATTTGACAATTGTCTCTACTCCCGATATGTATTTGTCCGTCTGAAACATTTAATTTTATATTTGTTTTGAGGGATCAACTTCTTTCGGACGGGCCTGTATCTTAGTAGAACCCCTGTAACGAGAGGGTCTCATGAAAGAAAGAACGAGTATTGATCTCTGTGTTTACTCTCTATGTGTTTGCTATGTATTTCAGACCAATAAGTTCGAATTAGGTTCATTTAGGCTGACAGTGACCAGAAAATTAGACCGACCGAGCGAGTTGTGTCTACATCTCTTTTTATGTACTCTCCTATGCTTCCCGTTGGTATGCTGTAAGAAATTTCCTTAGTAATAAGCATCACCTCTGTATGTACTTTTCCTTTCGTTTCTTCTTTTCAGTTTATGCGTGTGTACTTAAATGTTTAATTATATAAAGTTCAGATTGGCTCACAATTTTTTCGCTCACCAAAAAAAAAACTAACAGAATAATACCCATTATTCTGTTAGTTATGAGAAATTTAGGAAAACAGTGTCAAACTGGCACTGCCAAGCTTTGGGCCTGATATTTCATAAAGCGGACAATCATGAAGAATTGAATGAGAAAATCGTATTAAAAATATATATTCAACTTAATCAAATCGGTAAATCTCGTAATTAAATGAATATTTATTTGTGATAGTTTTTAAATATACAATTAACTTATTTTATTACAAACTATTTACACTAGATACTAAATTAAATGACTAACTAACTTACTATACAAATAAAAACAAAAATAAAGGCCAAATCAGGCGTCGAAGTACTCGTCCGCATCGCTGTCATCCGGAAACGTGCCCAGAAGACTGGCTGCATTGCCACGTTGAATGGCAATGCTAATTCTTTGGCCAAAGAACGACCCAGCCCTCTGGTCACGTGAAGCGTCGACCAGTCGGCGAGAAATTTCCTTAAAAAGGAGACGCGCACTCGGGCCCCATGACCCTAGCGTTTCGACCCCAAACGGCTCAAAGCTGTAATTGCCCAAAAGGTTACAGTATTTGCGCCGCTTGAGGGACTCAGCAGCCGCAGCAGCGGCGCCAGCACAGCCCGCCGTGCAAGGAACATGAGATGGCGCAAGGGTATCGACACACGTTGCGTCCCATACCAGAGGCCTACCCACCTTCCAAGGCAACAACGTCATGCCGTCTGGTCTCTTCCCATCGTCACGTACCAAGCCGTTTGGTTCTAACACCGCTGGTACGCCGGCGGAGACAAGGGCTCGACGAATAATATCGTTGATGCTGGCGTGCCGTGCTATGCGACCGGCGCTCCTGCAGCAGGACAGGCCATGGTGTCCGAGACTGTCGACAGCTTCACCGCAGTGACATCGATGCGGAGCAACACAAGGTGCGCCCAAGCGGAGACACGTAGCAAGCCGAAACGATGAGTCATCCATCATTGTGCCAATGGTGGATGATGGGAGCGCCTGAAGCCATAAGCCTGACTCCCATTCTCCTACAGCCAGCAGACGGGCACGCTCAACAGTATTACGTGACGTGTTTACAAGGGTATTCCGTATAATACTGCAGAGCGGCACGTCCCACCGTCTCTGGGAAGACGGGTTATCGGGCAAAACCGTATTGGGACAAGCCATTTTCCAAGCGTTCAACCCATCGGTCAAACACGGTACTTCAAAATCGACCAGTGAGGAAGATAAAATGTTCCTGGTTAATTTATCGGTACTGTGGACCGAGGAGAGGAAGGCTGGTAAACTTATACTTGAAATTTTGCGGACGCCGAGACCGCCCAAGCGAATGGGTAGTGTGGCTTGCTGCCACGCACGGTCGTCCAGGGCCACATTTAGGATGGAAGTTAGTGTGTTTCTAATAATTTGGTCTACTTTTTCTAAAAGTTGTGGATGCTTCCATAGATGAGAGGAGCGGAGACTATAAGTAAATTTTGGTCCAAAACAACAATACCGAATTAGTGTGAAGGCCGAATGAATATTAATTTTGAAAAGTCTTTCCGAGACATCATTAAAATTTTGTATCTCTCAATGAATGTTGGAAAGGATTCGTCAAAAATTGGGGACCCTAGTAGGTGAAGAGAATTTCTTTCCGTAATTTTGATATTTGGAGCTATTGTATTAAATTTTGCTATGGTAGTCTGTCTGTCAGTCGTTTGGGGAAGATAAATTTCGCATTTCAATCTCGTAATATGTTTATATGTATAATTATAACGTACGTATCTGTTAATTGTCATAATAACCTTTGATGTTTGTGTAAAATTTTAAATACCTACTGACAAAATACTATGTGTTTTAGATTATAGATGTAATGTTGTAAATCCTAGTACGTATTATGAGTTTCACAAACACTCTTAATATTTAGGTTTTTCTTATCTCTTTTTTAATTGGTTGGTAATTAGGAGTTTCCATTTAGTTTCATGAAATAGCGGCGAATTAGGATAGTAAAATATAAACTGTAATAAATGTTAATCTCTTGACATTTTAAGCAATCTTATAGGCTACGTTCCTAAATAAAAACTTTTTAACAAAAAAATTAAACCGCGCGAAAAAACTGAAAAGTACAAAATAATAAACCTTTTTTATTTAACCTTAATAACTAAGTTCTTAAATTAATGTAAGTATACCTAAGTAATTTTGAGTCAGCGCCAAACAATCAATGAACCAAGACCACTAAATTACCTTAAATTTAAATAAATAATTCAATCAAATTACCAACCCTTTCAAACGAAAAAAGAATTATCGAAATCGGACTACTCTATAAAAAGTTATGCGTTATTATATACGCGTCGACTTGAGAACCTCCTCCGTGTTTTCGTCGGTTAAAAATATAGCTAAGGCACTAAATAGTGGGTCAGCGGGATTGTCCGAAAGGGTTACCGCTGGCCCGGAACATAAAGGGCTAAGGAAGGAACACGGGTGGGTTTTAGTCAGTAAGAGTCTGACACTCCCTTCCGCTCCACCCAGAGCGGGAGGGGTCACTAGTTTGATGATTTCCCATCGGCAAAAAAAATAAATAAAGAGAATTAAATAGAACAATTTTATACCTATCTATTTTATAACCTGCGTTTACGATCACAAACAAGATGTGATAATTGTTTTCTACAATTCTTATAAAATACTTTTTTTAAACCTATGCTGTATAAAACAGTGTCATACATGTATTGACGTTGTTTAAGATAATTAGGTATTGTAAACTATTTTGTTCACCTTTTGGACAAGTGTTGTATATGTTGCAGTCAAAACTCTTAACCAGTCAAAAGTATTATTGACTAGCAAAATCAGTCAAAAGTACTTTTGACTGAATAGGTTGGTCAAAAGTGGTTTTGACTGAAAATTATTGGTTATTAGTACTTTTGACTGCAAATTTGCGGTTAAAAGTACTTTTGACTGACGCTCTTCGTCAAAAGTAGTTTTAACTGCAATAAAGCATCAGTCAAAAGCACTATTAACTCGTTAGATGTGAATAAAAAAGAGGTTCACCCTTGTTTGGTATAACAACTTTTGATGTAATGTTACTAATTCGAACAACGTTTGGGAAAATATTCAATTTGTATAATATCGATTAACATAATTTTCATTTCATCGAATATTTATTTGCGATAACAACATTAATGCGCTGTTGATCAATAGGTATAATGTTCATTTGATGTAATGTTCCCACCCCGACGTTCGGTTTTGTTAGGTTACTTTAAACCCTTTTCACAGAAATAGGAGCCCCGCAAAGCGGGGCTCCGTCGACATTGGATGCAAGAGCGAGTGAATGAGAATACAAATACCTTTAGGTACCTCATATCATATTAAACAGGCAAATTAGGGCATTTGAAAATTCGGTCAAATGACATTATTTCAAAGAAATAAATATGCTAAATAATTTTTAAGAGTTTTGACTGATACAACCAGTCAAAACCACTTTTGACGGAATCACTTAGTCAAAAGTACTTTTAACCAACTCCATTGGGCAAAAGTACTTTTAACTGTTATTTTAGTCAAAAGTATTATTGACTAAAGCATACTGTCAAAAGTACTTTTGACTGATTTTGCTAGTCAATAGTACTTTTGACTGGTTAAGAGTTTTGACTGCAACATATACAACAGAGTAGTCATTGGTTGTTTAAAGTGTAAGCAATAAACGAAAACAGTAGACACAATATGTAGAATACATGTTTATACCTTGCTGTAAACGCAGATTATGTCTAACTTTTGCAATTTAACAATGATAGAATGGTTTGTTCCGATGTATGGGTTTCATTACCCTCTAACCTATACACAATTATACAAATGACTGTGTAAACTATACGAGTGACTGTTATGGGAAAGCAAACTAATGAAAAAAAAAAACAACATTTTGCTTCAAAAGAACGAAAATTAAAGTTATACGTATAACAAAAACTCTCGACATGTTTTATGGAACTTAATTTAGTTTAAAAAAAAATCACTCACTTATGAACGTGCTAAGAAACTGGTATAGCATACCCATTTTGGAAACAAAATAAGCTTTCTCTTTAAAAAAAACCTGATCTTTAGTTTTCTTTTCTGACTTCCGCAGACGTCTTCCATGCTGGTCCAAGAGTACAACTGGCTAGTAAATAAAATATTTTTTCTTTCATCTACGTAGTAATGTTATCATTAATCACTACAAAACTGATCACAAAGGACGTATTTTTTTTTGCTTAGAATCAAAACAGTGCAGACATTTTGTATGAAATCTCATGGTTGCTCGATGCAACAATCTACTATTTTTGTTATACTGTCTGGTATCAGGGGTCATAATGATACACATGATGTACTAGGCAAACATAAAATACAATGAGCGTAGATTAGGTAATTAAGATAATACGCATCATCGTGATTTCTTTCGAGACTCGTTCACAAACTTAGGTTATGGTATAGATTAGCTGCAAAATTCTGTTTGGACATTTCCCTGTTATAGTTTTTGTTTGTTTTTCCTAACGTATCATTTTTGTAAACCTGTGGTAAGCTTATACTTTCAACAATATTTATACTTTCAACTATTTTGTAAATACCTATTTATGAAAATCAATTATTTCAATAAACAATTTCAAATTCAATTTCAATTTCAAAATTCAATATGTTAGATCAGATGCACACCTGCGCCTTTAGGGTAACATGAAAATATACCTAAATTAAAATCATGATTAGTGGTTAATGGTGAGCCGATTCAACCGAAAACCAACATAGGTGACATAGCCCACAGAATAAAGGCACAAGTCAGTAGTCGCCTGCAGACGACAGCAGCAGTAGACGTGTTGCCATGACACTACTGGTTTCTATGTATTTCTTTGAAACACGTGACAGAGGACGTGTTGCTACTGTTGCTAGCTACGGAAGGTATTTCATAGAAATACATAGGAACCACTAGTCATTCGTGGATCTTTGACAGTCGCTACGGGTAGTCAGAAGCCCGAAAGTCTGAAAACCAGTCTAACTAAGGAGTATCGTATTACCCAGTAACTGGATTGTGGAGGTCAGATAGGCAGTCTTTCCATCTAAAATACTGGTATTCCGCTGCATCCGGTTAGACTGGAAGCCGACCCCAACATAGTTGGGAAAAGGCTAGGCAGATGATGACAGAAACCAGTAGTGTCACGGCGACATGTCTACTGCTGCTGTAGTCTGCATATAGTACAGCGCCAGAACGTCATGGTGGGCAGAACACACTAGTTATAGAGACGCGACTTCAGACATTATGGAATTTCGCTGATTTTAGTATGTCGTCCAATTTGTTAAAAGCTTCTTTTCTTTCTTTAATATTCTTCTCGATATCTCTTATTAATGCTATAAAGTTATGGGGAACAGGGTGTAAAGTTCACTCATACTCTATAGAAAAGGGAGGATCCTCCGTCCAGACGGGTATTGCGTCTGGCGGGCAACTGCCCGATGATTCATGTCGGGGCGTTGTATCTATGCTAGTTGCGCGGTAAACTCTGCTTGCGCGATGCAATATTTTGCGTGACGTCAGTATGACGCGTTGTTCGCATGTGACGTTGTAGATACCGCTACAATGCTCTTTGCCGAATGATGAAAGAATATGGTCAAGATAGACATATCTACTGATCAACCATTTCCAATGTTTAATTTCCTACTTTATCAGAAGAATGTAATAGTATTTATGGTTTGGGGTAAGAAGTCCTTCAATTATAATATCGATTAACCATCGGTTACTCGATACTCGCTACACTTCTTTGATCGACATAAATCTAAAGTGATCGTGTCTTGTGTCATATACTACACTGGATGTGTGTCATCAGTCAATATATCATCAATAAAAAGCAGTCAGAATATTTTAGGTAAAAGAAACACAATTATTATTATTAGCCTGTGATGTGAGGGGCCCGTGGCTAAATAATAACAGCCGCACAGGTCGATCGGTCAGGTTCAGCTACGCTTGCCGCGGTTGGTCTGTGGATGGGTGACCATCTTTACATACCGTGACCCCTCCGTGCCTTGGAAAGCACGTTAAGCCGTTGGTCCCGGCTGTTAATTTGTGTAGACCATGACCTGAGTTAGGACTACTACTTTTTATCTCAATAATTATACCCACGGGATAACTGATGCGGGTGAAACTGCAGGGCACATTTAGTGCTAAATACAAAGCTTTTATCGATTTTAATTCGTAAATGGAGAAGCAAACTAACGAATGATTCCCACTGACATAGAAAAAAACATTTTTTTGGCTTAAGAGCGTTTACTCAGTACGGCATTTCATACAAACTTTCAAGCTCTTATTTTTCGAAGTGAATGAACCGATTGTAATGAAACTCATACGCATAAGCAGGATACAAAGGTCTAAAAAGTTAGTTAAGAATATTTTCGAAATGTCTTATTTAAAAAAAGATAACTGGAAATCTCTGTTTCTATGGAAAATTTAAAATCGGTCTAATTTGGCTGTAACACTATTTTTAGAAAATGTTTTTAACTAACTTTTTAGACCATCCTATCCTTTCTATCCTGCTTATGCGTGTGAAGTTTCATTAAAATCGGTTCATTCATTACGAAAAATAAGGCTTTGAAAGTGTGTATGAAATGCCGTACGGCGTAAGCGCTCTTAATTGAACGATAAATTAAGTAATGTAACTCTCGATTAATTCTATGCATTCCTTTTAATTATAAAATAATTGTACTCACTTATTGCCGTGCCAAGAAACTGGTATAGCATACTCATTTTGAAAACTTAAAACTATCACACTTAAAAAAATCTGATCTAGTTTTTTTTTTTTTACTTCCAGATGTTGTCAATACTGGTCCATGGGTATAACTGGCTAGTAAATAAAAGATTTTTCAGTTATATCATCTGTTATCAGGGGTAATAATGATATAATGTACTAGACAAACAAATACAATGAGTGAGGATTAGGTTTTAGGAACGTGTTAATAAACGTTCCTCAACAACGTAGTCAAGTGGGTTATCATTTGATACGCCATGATTACGTTATCAGCATCTCAAGATCATTGCTAATTAATAAATACATGAAAACAGTATCTCAGTTACCAAGATCAGCTCCTCAAGAAGCTGTACTCGAGGGCTTAATCTCGTGAACGATTACGTCACATTGACCGAAAATTAGAAATGTCGTAAGATTTATTGAAATACATGGTAAGTATTTTGTTAAAATTTTAATGAATAGCGCTTTATCACGTTATAAAGATGTTTTCCACCCAAGCAAGCCTTAACCGTATAGTTCGATCGCACGAACCTCCGCCGGCTCGGTACCGGGTCCCATCGGACCCAAGAATGTAAATATTTGTTATGCTATCCATTAAATCTTATGAAAGTGCGTTAATTAGGAGAGTTGGATAAAAAGCTCATAATATGTTAACGTCATTCAATCTTTCATATTTAAGACGCAAGTTTAATAATTTACCTTGAATAAATTCAAATTGTCCCGTTGGCACACTGTGGGTACGGAACCTACAGTACCCGGAGATAAATATTGCTAATTTCGGCTTCGTAGAGCGTTATCTCTGTCGCACGAAATACAAACAGTCCGGTATCTATTAGGAGCTGTTAAAACAATTATGATTTGCTTCTTTTGATAATTATTTTTATTTTTTGTATAAAATCGATAGGATCGAATAGGTCGATGTGCAATATTTATCGCCGGGTACTGTAATAAGTATTGCTACTATAGGGCGACCGCTTAACAGAGACGATGTCTGAGGTAGCAGCGCGGTGCGGGAGGGGTGTGGTGACGTGATGCGAGTGCACAGTGATTCGTCAACTTGTGACAACTATCACCCCTCCCGCACCGCGCAGCTACCTCAGGCAACGTCTTAGTTAAGCGGTCGGTCTATACTTGGAAGCCAATAAAACTTTTCTTTTTAATGAAGGAGTGGAGCTGCAAATCACGAAAGAAAAGGCAATGGGGGTCGCCATTGCTCGTCGGCTAAATATGAGTGTAAAACAGTTCATCTCCGTCCTGCGCTTCGGGGGATACCACGTGATGTTATACATACATCCAATTGAATACACATACATACTTTTAACCTAAATCCCATAGTGTTGGTACGCTTCCAAGGCGATTTCTTTCAAAGCTACTAAACAGACTTAGACTTGCTGATTCGTAGATAAATCTTCGTGTGTTAATTCTGTTAGTAATGTCACGACTTTGATCTGATAATCGAGACACGTTACTTCTTGTATGTTTGGTCTGTTCTTATCCTGTTCCTACGACCCAAAATAAAGGATCAAGCCAGGCTGGTTGTTGGTCTTCATTTCAGCCGAAAGACGTCCACTGCTGGACATAGGCCTCCCCCAAGCACCTCCACTTCGAACGGTTCTCTGCTTCTCGCATCTAACGGGTTCCTGCGGCCTCCATTTTTCGATTGAGGGATCCGTTTGTGAAATATTAAGCATAAAGTGCTAATTCTTGTTAGAGTCAAGTGTCCCCTTGCCAGCTAAATAGTTACTTTTGGATATGTGAATAAATTCACGGCAGTAGTATATACAGGGTGTGGCGTAAATAGTGGGCCACCATTACGAATACGATATACCAGATAATTTACTATAACATATTACAATTTTTGACAATATTTACCCAAGGGTTCCGAAAACTTATACGGAACCCTCGGTGCGCGAGACTGACTCGCACTCGCACTTGACCGGTTTATTTTTATTTACATTCGAAAACCATGCAGGCAAAGTTGCTGACTCAGCTTGGTATAAAACATACAATTATATAGTAGACATTAAATGACGACGTAATTTAACTATCGTCTGCCAGTCACCGTGAATCTCAATTTTCTATTATCTTTGAATAGAATAAAATAATTTCTCTGAATTCGTATGTCTGTTCGAATAAGGCCCTGAAATTACTTGAAGGATGTTGATGCGATTTCCAATATCATTAAGATCATAATTATATTATTTTGTTGAAGTTTTGAACTTGTATTTCCATAAATTTTTTTTACATCATTCATCTTACAGCAGTCTCTCTCATTCGCGATTTATTTGCCAAAAATCTAAGTTTATGGAAAAATAACTTTAAATCCTACACAATAAAGTTCAGTTTACGCTACAAGTACAAACATTTTTATAACTTTTTCAATTTTGTGCTAGTCACTCTGAAATGAACTTAATTATCATTGAAATAAAGTTTATATTTGTTGAATTTGAAATAACATTAATTTGAAACATGCATAATATTGAATAGACTTTATAAAGTTTGGTGGATGCCACATAATAATCTTTGAATGTTCTTTTTGGTTCTACGACATGCATGTTTCCTCACCGATGTTTTCCTTCACCGTTTTTGAGAGAAGTGGTTATAAAATTGATAACACAAAGTAGAATGCATGTTTGGGTTCGAACCTGTGACCTATGAGACGTAAGTCACGGTTGTTATTTCAAGGAAAATACTGCTCTCACCATCTGCTGGGTCACCATCATCATCTTAGCCTAAAATTACTCATTGCTAGGTATCTTCCTTCATTCATTTGATTCAAGATTCATGATCGTCCAAGCAACGCCGGGATAGGCCGCTAGTTTATTGCTACATATTGTATAGCTCAAATATTTGATTTGACATATTATTATGCAATTTTCTTTAGGATTTTCCCTTATATCGTATATCTGCATTTCTATACTCTATAAGCAATTTGGTTTTGATTACAAATTAAAACCACACTTTCATGCCACAATATACCCCACACGCCCACAATATACCCCACACGCCCACAATATACCCTACACGCCCACAATATACCCCACACGCCCACAATATACCCCACACGCCCACAATACACCCCACACGCCCACAATATACCCCACACGCCCACAATATACCCACATTTCACATTTCACCAGCTATGTTTAAGTCACATAAACCGATTCTATTGCCATTAACAGGGCACGAATTCACTCCGGGTTGTTACTGAAAAATTCCTATTGTAAATACGCGTGATGTTATTAGGTATATTGAATTCATTGGTAGAATTTATTATGGTTGATTTTTGTTCGAGTGAAGTACAGACGGACAAAAGTTTTTGTAACTATTACCTTCTTATACGATCACTTAAAACCGTAATAAAATTTTGTGAATTGTTACGAAAAGGAGATAAAATGTGCTGGGAAAAGTGTTTAAAGATAACAAAATTATGTTACGTAATAAAGCGAGACGTACGTAGTAAACCGAGACTTTAAAAACCCAAAATATTTATAACGTAAACAAACGCTTTTTAAAATCTTTGTGTATTATCTTTAATAATTTATTTCGAACTAGCAGCGCCCCGCGGTTTTACCCGCGTAGGTTTTGATCCCGTGGTAACATCGGGATAAAGAGTATCCTATGTGTTAATCCAGGAAATGGTCTATCTATGTGCCAATTTTCATCTAAATCTGTTCAACGGTTTTCGCGTGATTGAGTAACAAACATACAAACATCTTCACAAACATTCTTATTTATAATATTAATAAGATTAGCAGGATGTATATTTACTAGACTTTACTGGAGAGGGGTTCGTGCCTATTGCCTAATAACAGCCGCACAGGTCGATCGATCAGGTTAAGCTACGCTTGCCGCGGTTGGTCTGTGGATGGGTGACTATCTTTACATACCGTGATCCCCTCCGTGCCTCGGAAAGCACGTTAAGCCGTTGGTCCCGGCTGTCATTCGTAGATCTCTGACAGACGTTACGGGTCGTCAGAAGCCCGAAAGTCTGATAACCAGTCTTACCAAGGGGTATCGTATTATCTAGTAACTGGATTGTGGAGGTTAGCCAGGCAGTCGCTCCATGTAAAATACAGGTATTCAGCCGCATCCGGTTAGACTGGAAGCCGATCCCAACATAGTTGAGAAAAGGCTAGGGATCAATATCCCTAGCCTACAGTTTAGTAAGTCGAAAATATCAATATATTTTCGACTTACTAAACTGTAAGTTCAAGCAAAGTCTAGGTAATCAAGTGCCTGTAGTTATCATTTCATTAGTTACCTAGTGTTTTTATGACAGATTTGCGATTCGCACCTACTTTTGTGCTGTTTTTTTTCTGAACTTCTGACTGTGACTTTCAAGTCTCTGCATATTTAAATTTTACTAGGATTTATAAGCAAACAGAAACATTCTTTAACTTTCTTTCACTACCAGGACAACAAAAATGAACGTAACTACCCTTTAAACTTCCACCACAAAAGCACACAAGACGAACAACTTCTAAAACGTGATTAACGTTCCATTAGTCTCTGCATGCCTGGTACCCGATATGTAATGTTTGGTTAACTTTAATTGGTTTAGTTTAACCGGCACGGGATCCAGATTGTAATAGTTTACAATCCCTTAGCTGTTAGAAGTTATTCAGTTAACGGTTTTGATAATAAACTGTGTGGGAGTGATAAAATTAACTTCGAGTGTTTCTTATGTGGAACTGTAATGTCTAGTTGTCCTTTGGAAAATATTCTGAAGGTTTTTTTAGGTACATTCTTCTTAAATGATGAAAATCTCTTCAAATATACTTGATGTGTCAGTTTAAAAAACAATGAGACTTTTTAAAAGCTTTTATCGAGCTTCTTGTCAAAGTAAAAATCCATGTAAATATAAAATTCACTTAATCAAATGAATGAATTAAAAAACTTAACTGTGCATCTCCCGACTTTAAAATCTCAGCAATTTGAAGACCTGTTATCAATTATCGCTATACGATGTTTGTGTTGCAAATTAAATATACTGTCGCGGAAAATAGAAATATCGCATCAATAGTATGTTTAAAAAACAAAACTGTTATAAACATTTTCTTGTCACATGTGATGCCTGTCTTCGTGAAGACTACGTTGACGTTACGCGTCAAACAACAAAATAAGCTAGACATAGTCGACGTTTTCTATCTGACTACCTACCCCTAAGAAGAAATTACGAAACAAACTCAGTTGGGCCTGAGGCGTCTGATTTGTTGTTTTTGAATTTAGCCTCGAACTTTTGACGGCAAGAGGTACTCTTAGAACTAGTAGGTACCTCAATTAATGAATTAATTCAATAAGACAAACGGGTTATTCAATTAAAAACGCTAATCAGCTAAAACTTGTGGGAAGTGGGTCACTAAAGTCTATAGGAGAATGATTAGCAATTCATAGGTATGTTTACACCAAGCTTAGTTCGTGTTAAGGAGTCTTAACATCAATGTTTAACATGGGTTTGAGCACTTTCGCTTTAACACTCTCTTTGAATAGAATTATAATAAAATAGCCTTCAGCGGGCCTACTATACAGTGTGTCCCGTATTTAGAAGAATGAATGAATGAATGATAAGTCATTATGAACAACTTTTACTACGGGACCAAACACGAAATCGCGAAAAAAAAATCAGCTGTTCTTTACATTTATGTTCGCATAACTCGTCAAAATCACGAGTCGACAGAACAGGTTAAATTATGCTTGCCACTGTTGTTCTGTGGATGGGTGACCATCATGAGATACTAAGACCGCTCAGTATCTCGCTTTCCGAGACACGGAAAGCACGTTAGGCCATTGGTCCCGGCTGTCATTAGTAGATCTTTGACTGTCGTTACGGGTAGTTAGAAGCCCAAAAGTCTGACAACCAGTCTTAACGGACAGATAGACGCACAACAAAGTGATCCTAATAAAGAGTATTCTATTCTATTCCATCCTATAAGGGTTCCGTTTTTTCCTTTTGAGGTACGGAACTCTAACATAAATCCTTTACTATTGTTGAATTACTTGTCCGTTTAATATTGAAACTCAGTTTAGACCAAAAATGTAAATAAAGTCAATCCAGTTTTCCAGCCCTTAAATGTTCATCGGGTCCATTCCGTTATGGTATACTAGTATATGATAGTCAATATCTTATTATAAGACACTGGTTTCGAAGACAGTGCGCACACTAGAAATCAAACGTTTAAAAAAAGTTTAGTCTTATTGTAGAATAGTTTTGTGTCAAAACAGGTATATCATTTCATCTTTGAAAACTTTGCCTGAGAGTTTATTTTATTGATTCTTTTCATAAGGTAACGAATTTTCTCGACCTTCGAGGTCTTGCCCAAACGTGGAATATCGTAAAACGCTCTGTTTTTTGTCGCAGAATTAGGTGTATTTTATAAGCCACGGAAACGAAACTTAAAAAAATATTTTTCTTCGCATAGTCCTTAAAATTTTAAGCTGCTAAGGAACAGTTCTCAGGAGTCCAGCTCATCCTGCCATCTCCATCTGGGCCGCCGCGACGTCGCAAATAATATATGCATGTACAGTCAGCAATAAAAGTCGATTAACACTTCGGTTTTTTAATCTCAGTTATTGAGCAAAATATTTGGTCAAAATTACATTGTACTTCTGCTGGAATTTTGAACAAATATTTTGCTCAATTACTGAGATTAAAAAAACTGAAGTGTTAATATTTTGATCAAAAACTGAAGTTTTAATATTTTGCTCAATAACAGATTAAAAAAACTGAAGTGTTAATAGACTTTCGTTGCTGACCGTATCTACCTACGTCTTTTTTGTTAAATTCAGTGTTTAACAATCAAAACGAAGGTCTGAGCAAAACTTCTGCCTATTGTCTTTGGATCCCTATATTTCACCTACTTGTCTATAGCGATATTTTTTTTAGCATATTAATAAGCATAATTAGCATATAATGTTGTCACTGCTGGGACACAGGCATCCTCTCGGTGAGAGGGAGTGGGTAGTACTCCACCGCACGGTGGTGGTTGGTAGATGTCACATGCCTTCGAATTTTTGGTTCTAGCACTTGCCGGTTTCCCCACGATGTTTTTCCTTTGCCGTTTTGAGAGCAGTTGTGACGAAATAATTTATACATATTAAAGCTCTTTTCTGGGATCGAACCTACGACCTACAAATTGTATGTGGAGGCCATTATTATCACTGGACCACCACTGAATTTCGATCTATCAAAAACAAACTGGCCGGTTTGTTTTTGATAGATCGAAATTCAGTCTAACGAGAGTCTTTACTTAGTCTGCTCACAGACGAAGTCGAGTCTACTTTATTGGTTCATTACAGTTAATTTTATGTTTGTTATTCTCAAGTAGTATCTTACAAGTGATTTGAATTTCTAAGATGAGAATTGTTTAATGCTGACTGCTTTGGTCTAGTATTCGTAAGTGACACTGCTGACCTGGCTTTTAATGATTAGCTATCTATTTTCCACAACATCCATATTTCTATACTAATATTATAAATGCGAAATGTAGCTCTGTCTGTCTGTGTATTACCTTTTCACGCCTAAACGGCTGTATAGTTTTGAATGGCACACGGAAATACCTTGACCTGGGTTAGGAGCTACGACGTAGGTTACTAATTTTCATCCCGGTGCTACGTTTCTGCGAGAGAATTTTTGACTTTTTTACCCACGTGGAAGTGTTAAAATAGAATACATTTATAATTCCTGCATATCTCTTGCTGGCACGAGAGAATAAGAAAAACCTTGTGAATCACTAGTTCAACGGAGTAAGTTAAGGGGCTGGGTAAAAAGTGATTCACAAGGTTTTTCAAGGTAAAGTAGACATTTCGCCGAAACCGCCTGCTATTGAAAAGTGATCTGAAATCCATACTAATCCATACTATAATCTATCCACACTTAATATTATAAATGCGAAAGGGTGTTTGTCTGTTACCTTTTCACGCTTAAGCCGATTTAGATGAAATTTGGTATAGAGATAGTATGAGTCCCGGGAAAGGACAAAGGATAGTTTTTATCCCGATATTCCCAAGGGATCGAAACTTACGTGGAAGAAACCGCGGGGCGCTGCTAGTAATCAATAAAACTATCGATCCGGGGATCGAATATAGGATCCCACGCTCATAAACTGCGCCACTTGACTAACGAGTGATTTTTTTAACTATCTCTTTTGTTTAGCTTAACTTTGTGTTGTCAAGTTTAAATCCAGGGAAGTTCTAAATTAACGCGGTAATTTCAGATCCGTATTAGTATTTTATTTAAACGGATAAATAGTGGTCTAGTTGACATTAAAACTTTTAACTGCCAATCGATGAAAGGTCTAGGATTAGATTTTCTTCGTTTCCTGTTTTCAATGCATTTTAGATTCTTTCAGTTTTGCCTGTTATATAATAAATAACTATACCGTTGATGCTGTCACCATCTTCGCAATAAACGCTGTTTTCTGGAACAAGAAATTGAATTTGTGGATTCTATTTGATTTGAAAGGTAAAAATAGACTGATTGATGACTTGGTGTGGCAACTTAGATTGTCCACCCATGCAGAGTTTTGGGACAGTGGACCTGGCAGAAAGCTTGAAAACAACATTAAGCTTTTTTATAGTTACACCAAAAAACGTTAAAAAACTATCAGCGATGTACCAGGAGCGCATAGCAACGCAGCAGTTTGGAAACCACTCGGCACCCGACGCGTATTCGAAAACGTAGAAAACGGGCGAGTGCGGGCTCCGTCAGGCTCCTCATTAACCCAGAAAGTGGTGGCCGTCGACTCGAAGCTAAACCAGTGAAAGACGATGAAAACTAGTATACGAGATATATTAGCTTGTGGTGAAGCAAACGCGGGCTCAGTCGTGAAGCGTCCGCGGACGGAACCGCACGTGTATATCGCTCTTCTCAATCCCGATCGCGTTTGAGCGTTCCAAATTTGAATTTTGCTGGAACTTGGCTGTGTTTGTGTGTTGAAGCGTGCTTTGGGAATTATTTTGAGTAAGTTTGTTCTTTTATATTTTTTTATAGTTAAGAAATTAAAATTTAACGATGTAATTAAAAGTAATTAGTCAATTAAGTTTGAAATAAAAGTAACAATTCAGAAAGTCATTGAGCTTTTATGTAGAGGAGTTTTTGTGAAACAAATTATGTTTAAGTTAACTTTATTAATTACAACAGAAGCTAGAAAAAACTTGTTACGAAAATTAAAATAGGTGTAGATATAAAATAACATATACCCCACTAAACTGGTAATTTAACTATGCCAAAATACCAATTCTACAATAATTATTTATTTTCAAAAACGCATTCAATAAAATCGACCAACAAATGTGAATTAACATCACCTGGCTTTTAAAAGGCCTATTTTTTAAATCACAAACGAGTTCTGTAGTGCTCATTACCCACATTGATATTCATGGAAAGCCATGGATAATCTATGTTGTTCATTGAATACTGTCGCCTTATACTTGCCATTAAAAAAAAGGTATTAACCGCAATGTGCGGTTTTCAAATGGAGAATATTTTTTAAAGCTGGCAGGTTTATTCTTAATTTAAAGATTAAAAGAGTATATAGCTTTGGGTTCACTTCGCTATCGATAGTTGATTGGGAAAAAACGTTGTAAAAATATTTTGATCATATCGAGAACTTTGGGAATTTTGTGCGCACTGGATACAACTAAAATCTTGTGAACTGTAATGACAAAACAAAGTTTTCTATTTAATTCAGATGAAAATAATTGACAGGTGATGACGAGCAAAATATGACAGGTTGCTGATGATAAAAAGCTCCTTACAACATAATCTGCATATTGATAAAATTAGAGGCATCAATTTATTCCGGACTCTAAATTAAAACATATAACTTTGTCGTATCATAGCAACAGTACCAATGAGGCCAATTTATACTGCATTAAAAATTAAATCGACTTCAAAAAGAAATTAACTCAAAATTATGAAATAACTTTAATTTCGGAATTAGGTGTCTTGGGATCTGTATTCATAATTTTGAGTTAATTTATTTTTGAAGTCGATTTTTTGAAGTGAAAACTTCTTTAGCGGCGTTGTACACTTTTTTTGTAATGGGTAAAAAATGTTAAACTCGCGTCAGGACACGTGACCTGATCGAAAATTCGTAAGACGGATGGCCATAGCCGGTACCGCGCGTGTTTTGTTTATAAGACGATTCACAAAATACGCACGTAATTGTTCAAGTTTTCACTTCTGTCGGCACTCCCAGAGTGCCACTGTTTTTTTTTAATAAATTTTTATTTCGTAGTTTTTAGTTTTATGTAAAAACTGGAATAAGCAGTTGTTTGTAATAGTTTTGTTGTAAATATCGCACTAGAATTTGACCAAGGTTTTGAGATGTTTTCCCTGTGACACACACCCGTAGCTCATATTAATAAGCCAGGCCGTCACACTTACACGTATAAGTCCATTTCTTGAAAATTACTTAATCGATTTTGATGAAACTTGCACTGTTCCCTAAGTTGAAGTAAATGTAAGCCAATAAAAAAAATTGGTCACGATCTGATTAACAGTTGCGGAGAAATGCGTGGACAAACATACATACATACATACATCTATAAAATTTTGTATATTTGTTTGGAAGCCCCTATAGATTGTTATATTATGTGAATATAATGCAGTTCCAATAATATTACATACATACGTGTCGAACTGATAACCTCCTTTTTTTTGAAGTCGGTAAAAAGTGCACTTACACGACCATCAACTACATTATCAACAGTGATCGGAGTAGGTAGATTGAATTGGGGTCATTGATCCGAAACGTATATATTAATATGGACATTCCTCCGGAAATTCGGAATTGGTTGATTATTAAAAAAAACTGGAACTTAGGTTGGAGTTGTATTAAAATGAGCTATATCTTATTCTTCATTTTTTTTTACGGCACACATTCACGATTTGACACAACCCAACGACCAACCAGAACAAAGGATCATGGGTGGTGCACTAACCGGTTATCGAAGCAATGCGTACGCCCACTGACGACAAATGACGACTTCGGTTTGTAAAGTGCGCTTCTTTGTTTACTGTGTTGTGAAAACGTTACGTGAAAACAGATAAATAATAAATTAATTTAGTTTTAATATCTTCCTTTAATTTTTTTCTTTATTTTAGAATTGAGTAGTAATAATATCACAACAACCAACAATAACAATATTTAATTAGATCCGGAAATTATTTATTTATTAATCACAAAATGCACAGCTCTGAAATTTTATCTTAAGATATATATAAGCTAGTCTTACAGCCAATTACGGATTTACAATTTAATAACTATACAATACATGCAGCAGAAACAAAAATACAGCATGAAATAATAATAATATAAATATAATAAATAAATAAATAAAATATAAATTTAATTTCCGGAAATACCGGAATTACTTTCCGGGAAAACGGCTTATCCATGTTATTCTTTCTGTGGGCATTTGTGATACAAGTACCAAAAATCAATCTACCTAGTCCGATCACTGATTATCAACCAGAGACACCACATAATTGTGAGAAACATTATCCATTGAATATTAAGCAATATAATCACGGTCTACCACCATAAAACCATAACGTATGAGTAACGAATAATTTACGGACATTACGGCTTCGCTTCATCCACAGACGGCATACGGTACTGTCTGTGCGGTCCAGACACGGCAATTTAAGCATTAGAAACAATCAAGTAAGCGTGCGGTTGAATTACTTGTTGACGGCTATGTTTTACTTGTGGTATTTGTCTGCTTGTACACTATACGAATAGGTGTAGTTTTATCAAAAGCAGTGACGTCGAATTGACCGTCATTTTTGAAAACATCCATAAAAAGAACATTTTTGAACACAGGCACTGCACAATTACTTATAACAGTTCACCTATCCTTACGGCCTAGACAAATTGCAATCGATTTCAAAGCGAAGTATTTCTTCAACGACTGTCAATAGAATTGACATAATATTTTCAGTAGCTTATCTCTGTTCCTTAATTTTTTTAATGTCTTCATCGTTATCGCTGATAGAATGTCACTTTTTCTAGGCAGTGTTGTCCTCTCCTTAATATCTTGTTCTTCTTTTCTTGTTTTAGCAAAAGCTATAAGAGAATCAGCTCATGACACTGTAAAAAGTCATCAGTCAACAGTTTGGTGACCCAGCTGACTACTCAGCTCCAGTATTTGCTGAACAAAATGTTTAGTATTGTCACTCGTGAAAGATTTTCATAAAGGTACTACGACAACAGACTAAACTACTGTTTAAGCCTGCGAATCTTCAAGTTTTGCATGAATAAGTTTCTTCCTTTCTTTAAGGCGTACACCTTCGTTGAATGCATCATTGCTCACCTTCAGATAATATAGTCATCATCTGATGGTAAAAGATGGACGTTTGACCAAGAGGTCAAACGTCTTTCAAATAAAAAAAAAACGTTGATCTGCCTTCCAGATACCATCTTCAACGGTTACTGAGTGGCTTGATGATGCAGAGATAGCAACATTACCTAGGTCATTAGGTCTTAAGGTTGCAATGGTAGCGTTAGTAATATAATATTAATGTTGGGTCAGCCGGCCATCAAGATATACTCTTACAAAGCAATAACTCTCTCATTTCATTTAAAGTACTATGGAAGCCTATTGCTATTAATACTTTTTTATTTCTACTTTGGTAAAGCATAGTCGTTCTTAGTTCTTTCGTAATATAATTACTAAGAACTCCTACTACTTTTATTGTTAGCCTGCGACATCGCTCTGCTGAGAAAAGACCTCTCCTTATGACTTCCAACTCTTTTGATCCAGGGCTAAAGAGGACCACTGGTCGTAAGAACTCCTAAGTTGATAATTTTAATTTAAGTCTTAAGATTTTTTAAGATTTAAGAGTTTGCTGCTTAGGAGTTTATTTTAATTCTCACGGATCACCTCTACGTGATCCGTGAGAATTAAGTCCATCATAATCAGGAAATTAAATGTTCTTAAAGGTCTTTAACCAACGTTTATGTTTATTTTTTACTTGGATAGTTCCTTTTCCCACTTGATAAATGAGGTAGCCAATGACTTTATTGATTTATCACACATAACTTCTTAAACTAGAAGGTTCTGGTTTCTATATGGTAGGATAACATGCAGCTGATCCTTTCATTCACAGTAAGGAAGTAATAAAAAACTAATCTAGCTTGGTTGGAACTGGTAATGTCAGTTCTGTGCAATCAAGTCTAGATTTTAAAATAGGAAGTGTTAAGGGCAAACTGATCATGGTTTAAGATCTGTATAAATAATTGATGGAAGCTTTAAATCGTGCGGTTAAGAATAAGACGATAGTAAATTAATACTTACGCTACCTAATGATAGAGGTGTTGGTAAACTAGATTGATGGTAGATTCATGTTTTTCAATTCTCAAATCAAAGGAAAAAAGTAAAAAAGGAGCAAAAGCAAAGGAGGAGGAGGAGGTGCAAAGGAGTAAAAGTAGCATACTGTAGTTAAATGAAAGTGTAGTTCCAAAATTTTTTAACGTACAAATACTAATGAAAGATAAAGATCGAAAATGAACTTGCATATTCGGCTACATTTAATAAACTATAACAAAACATCAACACTCGATTATAATAAATACATGAATACATCTGTCGATCAAATTTCAAAAAACTTGACCATAAATAACCGTTAGATATACCAGTCTCTAAGGATCGATATCCTATTCAAGCTTTGAACCATCAATCGGTAAAGCAAAAAATGACCAGTATTGTTCATAAGATTTGGGTCAGATTCTGGCACAGTTTTTAAAATAATTTCGATATTTTGGGCCACAGAATAGAATACGTACAGAATGTCTGCTCCATCTCTAAAACACACGCACACAGCTTCACGTACAGCAAGTGCAAGCGCATTCGCGGCTGGCATTCCTTTTAGATCTTGGTAGGTACGTTTGCGGCTTTGTCTTTGCGCCAGTTTTTACTCGTTCTATAGAGCTGATCTTCTGTACCTATTAATTCTGTGTTTGGGCGTTACTAATGCCTGCTGCGATCTTAACGGTGTGCAAGTGGACCACAATTGGGGTATTGTTGGTCTCCTTAGAAGTTATTATGATCCTTTTCTTCTGATAATGAAAGGTCAAGTGAATGATTCTCGTGAGTGAAATTACAGACATTTGGGGTGACGTGACAATTATGGGTTGTGGAACTGACAGTTTTTATATTCTTCAACAATAGTTGGTCTATAATGTTGTGTACTGCAGTAATCTTAATGTCTTTATTACTGTTTGAATTGCATTGAATATATGTATATCTGTTTGTTAGTTTAGGTAAGAGTTTACGAAATATAATTATCGTCTTTCACAGCTTCGATGTTGTTAGCAAGTGCATGTAATATTGTTCTTTTTAATAGCGGTTCTTTTCTTGTATTTTTATTCTTGGACAGCAGCTTTTTATGGTTTTATAGCTTGCCTGTGCCCTTTTCTGTTATTTTTAACACCATAAGGCAGCAGTTTAAAGTTAATTTCTCTTTCGTTTCTTGTCATCTTCGTCATTTATGCTTTTGTGGTCTATTTTCATTTATATCTTTCAAGTTATTAGTTTTATATGCATTTGCATAAATTACGTTGTAGTAGAGAATTGAAAGAATAACTTGAACATGTTGCTTTTGAGGTAAGCTTTTAATCGATCATGGAGTCCTATTCTCTAACTCGCCCGTCCGTAAGTTGACCCGTAAAACAAGTGTCGAATTCAATTTTTCGGACGCGCATATACGTAGGTATCTTGAGTAGTCAGAACTGTTAAATCGTGTTTTCATTAGTTATTAGTTCGAGCCCCAAACTAATCATATGTCCGTAAGTGATACTCGTACGGAGTAACAAACGCCCGTAACTTCGGCCGACACTATGGATTATGTGGTTAGGAAGTAGATCCCTGGGTTGTACCTTTGTTACGGGTTTTCCGTCAGGATTTTCTTAGTAGCAGCTAGGAATAAATCCAGCCGGATTTGTTTGATTTTGATATGCGGCAATAGAATATAGGCAATAGAAAAGTTGGACTATGGGTTTGGCCCATAGTCCAACTTTTTATTTTTCCATATCCTGCAATAGTCCTACACCAATCAGGGGTTATCCCTGGGAGCACTTGATAGTGCATACAGGTATAATCGTCGGTTGGTGCCGCATTTCATCAAAATTTCCTAAGGGGCCTCTGAGAGTTGGCTTCGGCCCCTCGTACGCCTTCCAAAGGACCGGGACCCCTTGGTGCCGAGTAATGTAAAATAAAAAAATAATAATATTAAGTCATTTATTTCAGACGTAATGTTGGTGTTCTACTGTTTACTCATTTGGGTAATACAGGTGAGATGATATATTGATATTGGACTGAAAACTATTATTAAAATAAAAATGGGAAAGTGATACGTGTGTACTAGATGTTTTAAATTGAAATAGTCTAGCAACTTTTCGTGAAGCAACACAGAATGTAAACCACATCCAAGTTTCAAATGATTTAAACAGGCACGAGGACTAATATGTATACACTGAGCAAAATTTAAAAGCGATTTTCGCCTACTCTATTGATTGTAATTTTTTGTAGTTACGAAAGAGGGTTTTCGTGAAAATTTACGACACCAGTTGGCACCACTGTGACAAGAGGTCTTCCAATATAAATTATATGATGACGTTCATCATTCGATTCATTCTTTCGTTCATCATTCCGTCATGACTAAAGAAAATATAGGCTCTTTGACAGATGCCTGGACCTGACGTGCCAGTGCTGCCACCTAGCGAACGTCATTTCAGAAAACCCTCATTATGAAATAGGCCTCACCTCAAAGTTGTAATCATTATTCCACGAGGAAATCGCTTTTGAATTTTGCTAAGTGTGTACATATAAATGCTTATTCTGTGATTCTGTTGATTCTATCTTGAGAGGAGCATAAACGATTTTAAATGTATTTCCATAACACTGATCATTAACACTGATTGAAAATTCGCATTCCGAGTTCTATTAAGCTACATAAATTGCTCTTGTAATTAAACTTTACTACTGAACTGAACATAAACGGCAAACCTAGAATTATAATTCTTCGTCAATGAGAAATTTTACTTAGAGCGGCGTTTTTAGAGCTGTTATGTGCGTATGCACATCTGTTCTAAAAACGCCTGGCTGGACCTTGTAATCTATATTAATATAATAAAGCTGAAGATTTTGTTTGAGCGCGCTAATCTCAGGAACTAACAATTGGATTTGAAAAATTCCTTTTGCATTTGTTAGCCCTATTTTAGAGGAAAGTTGTAGGCTATTTAACATCACGCTATGACCCTTAGCAGCCAAGCAAAAAGAAAAAAAGGACGCTGATCGAAAACGAAGTAGTAGCGCGGGCGGGCGATGCGATGCGTCGCGATGAGTCAGGGGCCGAGGAAATTTTATAAAAATATGGCTGTTATTTTAGCTTATTGTGTATCCCCGCGAACGATGTCGCTGGCAGAAGCTAGTTCCTGATTAATCTCGGGCCAATATAAAAACGCTACTTAGCACGTGCTATGGCTTAGATATGTTCCCGTCTCTATCTTACACTTGTAAGTTCGACAGTTGTGCGACAGTGACAGGCATAATGTTTGGTTATGCGTGATAAGTTACATTTATTAATCTCTTCTCTTCGCTTTATCTTGTAAAAAATTAAAACATCAACTGCGAAAATCCCCGTCAATAACTAGAAAGTATGTATCATCAGCCATATAAAGTGGTGGACCAACTCCAAGATGTAAATGAACACAATGTATGGCCTTAATCATGTTATTCAGGCCTTCGGGTCACTCCCAAGTAATTTCTCGATGCTCGTTAAGAATTAATTCAACTACATATTGGTATCAATTGAATGAATGTGGAGCAAGAAATTCTGTTAGTAGACCTTTTTTTATTGAGTAAATTGATTTAATTCAATACTTTTGTTTAGTTTTGATGGGTTTCGAGTTTTTGTCTGATGCTTCGTGTCTAGTGCATCTTTGATAAGAGAAATCCGTTGTAGAACTGTTATTTGAGTCAGGAAGTTCCGGGACTGTTCATAAAATTGTGCCAACTTCATAAGCCAGACTATTATGATTGTGAATTTTTTGTTAAGAAAAATCTATATACTGTGAATGTATATCTCCGGCGGTTCCGGTTTAGATAGCGCCAACTGATGTACAGAGTACAGAGCAACAGATGATATCAGTGCAAATTTACACTTCAACGTGTAATTAATTGATCTCACGGAATTGGTTCGATCTAGCTATTAATCACCAGCAAATTGTGTGCGAATTGGAACGTCCGAACCTTGTCTAGTGTAATCACAACTTTCATCCACTACGAGGAGGCGAATTAAAATCGTATCAATATACTTTCGAACGTAATGACTTACTTCAACACAGTGAGATGAAATAATGACAGTAGTAATAACTATAATGTTACCATTATCAGGTTGCGTGTTATGACTGTTATGTGCACCATCTGTAACTACACGGTTGTGGATGACTGTACTGTTATTATTTTTACTAACAAGATAAGTATTACTAATTTGTGTCAAGAAATTCTTAACAAGAATGAGATAGTGATCGATATTTTAATTGCTAGTGAAATGGCGGAGATGGAAACTTGATGTTGAAAAGGCGATACTTAAAGTTTACCGGAATAATTATAGGAAGCAAAGTGTTGAAGATTACCTCTATTAGCATGATAGGAAATATACAGCAACAGTTAACCACCGGACTATGAGAGTGTCGGAAAAGGGAGTGCACCTTATGTCTGCGCAAAAGCATACTATAGTATCTCCTACGTTCTCGAGTCTCCATTGAGATTAGCCGCTGTGACCAAAATTCGGCCAAGGCGATATTAACAGTTGACTAAACGGAAGGTATAAAAGAAGAAATTTTACATTGAACTAACAATCAAAATACCTTCAGTTCAATCTCCACCTGTTGCATGATTGGATTTAGACTCAAACTTTGAAGCCAGCGTAACAACAGTAGTAAAGCTATTTCAATAAGTAATGTTTGGAAAGTGCAAGAATTTGTAAAGCAACTGATGCTCAAAGCTACCATGTTTCTTTGTATAATAGAACCGTAGAATTGGGTTCAATCAAATAGTTTAGTCGATAGTTTCGATCAGTATTTTTTAGAAAGGCATTCAGCCCTCTGGATTTGGCTGGTAATTGACTATCGACTGATCGAATTCTTCTTTGTTGCCTTCGTTTTGTATGTTTTTATGTCAATTTTACACTTTCCAGTCAATTGTGGAGAAGATGATGTCATTCTAACACTTTATTTGTATGATGTAGAATGCTCTAGAAAAATGCTAAAATGCATTTCAAGTTCCGAGTTCCTATCAATAGGACAACGGATGGGGTAGCAATTTTGCATCACAAGATTGTATTCACGATCTTTGTTAGACAAGATCAATCTTAAGTCATCATTGGTAGGATTCAGTGAAATTATTGAAACAGAATAGATCTAAACTAAATCCAACCCATTGTTTGATTACAATTTCGTGACAGTAATCACGGATCTTACGAAAGCAATACGAGCAATAATGACATACCAGACAAACCATTACCAGCGCTAGTGCAGATAAAAATCAGGAAATCCGAATATCTCGACTAAAAATTTATGCGTAGGTAACTGTGTTACCTACGTAAAGATAACGGTGGAAGTGCAGTATATACCAGTATGTCTAAATATAAGTTCAACAGGAAACTACGAAGCGTTAAGCATATCATAAGATTAAATATTCATGAATCTGTGGTTTTTTTCAACGCAATGCAGCAGCGAGCAAAGTTTTTAATGATTGACAAAAAGCTCCGTTTTAAATGTGCTGTTAGGATTTTAAATTTCCGTATTATTTTAACTGGGGAAATAACTAATACGCGTGAATGATTGCTGGAAAAAATAAAGGAAAATAACGGAATATAATAAGAGAATGCATGTTATCGAGCTTAATGATTGTAAAATCAAGAAATGATTGCAAAACATCGAGTACAAATTGTGTTGAGTAAGATAAGACAATATTATCACAAAGTTTTTAAGTACAAATTCAATAAAAAGCAGCCCTGAAAAACAAATAATAATCGTGAAAAAGTCTCATAAAAATATGAATTTTTGCACTTCAAAACTGAAGCCAATTAACCCAGACATTTTTTGCACCGTGTAGTTTAAAGACAATTTTCTGGTCGATTAGTAAACTGATTAGCGATGGCAACTCATCAATATTGGAGGCAGCTAGATCGACGACCTCGCAACCAAGTGGCTAAGCCTTTTTATACTGTTAGTGCCTGAGGGCGAGAGAGAGATTTTAGGAGGTTGGTTGGTTAGGGTTCGTTGATAATTAAATTAGTGATTTTTTATGCTGTAGAGAGGTAAGCTTTGAGTGACTAACAGTTGACAGTTAATACTGAAAATACTGATTATGAAAGGAAAAATAAACATTGCTTTTATTGTACGGGGTGGTGTTCGCAACCCCACGTCAAAGCATGTATGTTGCATACGGAAGGACGTATTTTCTGTTCCGTATTTTGTGTTTCCGTATCTTCCGGATTTTGATGCGGAATTGAGGTTTTCACCAAGTTTTAGTACAGAGTACATTTATATTTAACCACGCGGCCGCTAGTTAAATATTAAACAAACATTATTAGAATATCGTTAGCAACATCATGATCATGATTAATTACAAACGGTACACCAGATATGTACAAGATAATACGATGAAGATGAGATATGCAAGTATGCAAATGCAAGTCTTGCGAACAGAAATGTTAGGAATTTAAATATATTATTATTGAAGTCTCAGCATAATTATCATGTTCAATTGCAATCTATTGACTGCCTCGTTGGAATAGTGATCGTTAGCGAAACTGCTTAGTTTTAGTTCTTGATTACGATCCCCAGTTCTGACAAAGTGTTTCTTGGTCTCTTCATTTGGAATTTCTCATTAGTAGCCCGGAGTATGGACTTGTATCCGATTGATGGCAGAAGGCTTGCTCCTTATTGCATAGAACTTAGAAATAGAGATAACTGGTGAAATGTGGGTATGCCATACACCTGTGGCAACTACCTTGGAAATTAAAGGCGAGATTTGTGTTTGTTTTATTAAATTACATAATACGAGTATTAATCGTTTGTCAAAAGCTATACGATGACCCCTTTCCCCCAGTATTTTAATTTATTCACCAGCTTTATTTCGACCCTGGACTCATCGCGTCGCATCGCATCGCCTGTCCGCGCTATTACTCCTTTTTCTATTGGATTTAACAAAAATTTTTGTTGTTCAATCTTTTCGTATCCCTGCTCGCAAATGCCTTTTACGCGAACTGAATTTTAATTCTCCACTCAATTCAATTCATTGAGCAAAAAAAAAAATAACATGGTGACCGATTTTGAAAACAATGTCGCATCGTATTGTGTAATAGTTTGCGCTGTTGTGAACAACTACAATTGTCAATAAACCGTGTGCTTTCAACGAGACCCAACTTTCTGTGGAATACAAATGATTGTTTTTTATCATTTGTATTTTTATGGAGTTTTTTAAAGTCCCGTTCGATGTTTTATTGTCTTTCAGCAAAGCCTTTTTCCATATAAAGAAGCAACGTGTATTGGCCATAATGTTCACTCGTTGACAATTTTATATTGTTTAATCTAGGCAATTTCATGTTTCTCTAACCATAAGTTACTGTTAATGGATTAAACTAGAAAATACAGACATCGAACAAGCAATCTGGTACTTATTTAAAGCTAGTCCTTAAATCTACGCCACCACGGCATTGTAAACTTATTACTCGTAGAAACTAAATTATGGATACAACTGTTTGGAAATAATTCCTTTATCAATTCGCACAAAGCAGGTTATTCTGGATTCCAAGTTCAAAATTCCCAACCCAAACCAGCAGAACAGAAGTCTTGCTCCAACTATCACACCAAAATCGGTCACCATCTTAGTTTTATGTAAATCAATCGCTGTATCGCTGCATTATTTGTTACTTATAAACTTAACAATGAACAGTTTTGTTCAATGCTAGCGGCTAGCGCTTTACGGTACTGATTTAGCGGTTCGATAGTTTTGTTAGAATTCAATTATGGCGGAGAGCAGTGACCCTGATGTATGCACTCGGCAATGCTCATTGGCGTATAGTAAGTAACGTTCGGAGTATTTTAATCTGAAATGTGTTATTCCAATATCGTGGTTTGTTTGTTTTTCAATGAGATTCCTATTGAATTATTAGAGAAATATTTTGCGATATTTGTAGGTATCTATTAAAAAATATTTTATTGTCAACATTGTTCTTGTAGGTAAAATGAGTTTGGTAACCAGTAGACGTTTTCTATGTATGGCGTACCTTTTTTTTTGGGATATTTTAGAATTCAGATGATTTTCTTTAACCATTTTATCTACACTTGATAAATACATGATACCATTTTACAAGACGATTCATTGCTTCGAAAATAAAAATGACTTTCCGTTTGTCACCACGCTGTACCTATCTCATGAACCGTGATAGCTAGACAGTTAAAATTTTCATAGATGCTGTATTTCTGTTGCCGCTATCACAACAAATACTGAAAACTGAGTAAAATAAATATTTAAGGGGGACCCCATACAACAAACGTGTCTTTTCGGCGTTTTTGCCTTGTGGTACGAAACCCTTCGTGTGCGAGTCCGACTCTCACTTGGCCAGTTTTTTTTAGTAAGACAATATCTATACCTACTTTGAACTATATTACTTTCTGTTATAAATAGCACGTCGCAGCAGATTAATAATTTCGTGAAAGTAGGTTTACTTGGCAACGAGGCAGGTAAATGTTAATTAAGATTATAAAAAAGACGGTTTATTTTAATCGTTACTTGCATTTTATTATGCAGATATATTTTTGAGGTTAAATTTTTATTATAAACTTTATAAAATTTTGTGAAAGTGCAATTTGATGTAGGTATCTTTATTAAAGTGTTAAAATGATTTGGACATATCATGTGATATATTGTATATTCGGTTGATGGTATATTATTGAAATAATGTTTTATTAAAGAACTTAAATGTTTCAATTGTTTTGTAATTTAGAAAAAGCTACAAAAAAGCTCCTTTAATCTAAATGGATCTTTTGATTGTGAAAAGAATAGGCTATTAATAGTAGTCTTAGGGGCAACGCTTTTATAAATTGAATTACGGTAGTTTCAAAGTCGAACAATGTTGTCAAAGACGTATCTGCAAATATCTAAAAATATTTACATGGTTTTGTGACCCCTTAATTTATTTGCACGTGACTTAAATACAAAGTATGAAAAGTAAACATTAAAAAGAGATAATTAGCAAATGATCAGTGTAAACAAACCGTGTGGTCTGCATAAATTTGTTGAACCGAACACAACTTCTTGCGGCATACCGCCCCGGTGCTCATCAACTACGAGTGCTGAATACAAATCGCCACCTCGTTATGCTCTACTGGTACATTCAGAACCAAATCAGTGCATAAAAGCGTTTCTGACCTTCCCAATATGGCGAATAAATGTAAAAACCCACATATATGTAGTGTCGAAAGCATGTTAATGTATCAAGAATAAACTTTTAGGACCAACGTGTTACTTTCCACGTTTAAAATGTAATTCTAGAATTTTACTGAATTCCGAAATCCAGATCGACGGTATTGGTAAAATATTAAGTGTTCAAATTGTTAGTCTAGGCATGTTTTGAGATATAAATTGGTGGAAATTTACTACTGAGGAATTCTTGAGGAGGAAATGTATGCTCTAGGTTGTGTGACTTATAGAAGAGAATTTAAACTACCTAAAGATGCTTAGTAGAGAAAGTCAGTAGCCTAGAAGAAGTATGCCTCCCATCACTGTCTATTATTCCCTTACTGCACATCACTGTATACACCCATATTTCACCAATTAGGATTAAGACATATAATAAGGAACGAGCCTATTGCCAAAACGGAGCAAGAGTACAGACTCAATCAAAAACGTTTATAAACATGTGGGTTAAAAACGGTATCTTACTAAGCCTTTCTTAAAGCCCTTGGGACACAAAGTAGAATGTTAAACATCATAGCTATGTTAATAGCCATAATGCACACAGGATATAAAATAACGAGTTGATGCTTGCGGAGACTATTTCATTCACTTCTTAATTGCGTTATAATAAATTGTGGAGAATATCTAGAACTAGTTTTTTTTCTGTTATTCGCACGAATGGAAGCATAAATGTCAGTTTTAATATATGTTTATCCGTTTAGTTACTCGTAGATGTCTGAGACAGATTTAAGTAATAATTATTTATGTCCAAAATAGCCTTTTAATGGGAAGAGGTGCATCCTTATTTGCATTGACAGGATAAATTAATTGATAGATCAATTAATTTAGCGGTTTCCTTACATTGGTGCGAGACGGCTTTGCCGAATAAACCTAAAAACCACTATTTTACATAGAACCTATCTGACTTCTGCAACCCTGTTACTGGTAACACGATAACTTTTGGTAAGGCTGGTTCTCAGAGTTTCAGGCTTCTGACTACCCGTAATGGTTGTCAACGAACTACGAGTGACAGCTGGTATGTACTTTCCGAAGCACGAAGGGGTCTCGCTATGAAATGGATAGTCACCGATGCACGGACGAACCTGGCAAGCGTTGATTAACCTTGATGAGAAAAAGAAACTGTCCTGCTATAATAGCAATAGCGGATTTCAGACAGCAAAATCTATCTCTTCGAGAGTATAGGAATCAGAATATTTAACACCTTCTAAGCGCAAAACTCGAAGCATTTACAACCACGATTCATATCTCGAACATTTTACTATTACCATTTAATTGTGAGTGTATACTATAATTTTATCCGTTCAGGTCGTGCTTTAAGACTGCTATTGTACCAATAATGGCTTGATCTGTCGGCTCCGTTGAACTACTTTGTAGCTTTAGTGTCAACCATCACAATAGCCATTAAGACGCTAATGTCCCTATAAAAGTTTATAGAATCTGTTGCACTAAGTAAAGGTGGTGTGGACTTGGCTGTTTATTTTTCGTTTTTTGTTATGAGGGCTGTAAATTGTGTGCCAGTTTTAAATGGAGGAGTAGCTGATAATGGCAATGTGCTAGATTTAAATATTGGACGAATAAAGTTTATCTTGGACATTATTGACATCATCGGTGAAGGAAAACATTGTGAGGAAACCTGGACTTATAATTAATATAACTCTGAAATCGTTAACCTGTCTTGAGCAAGCGCTGATATCAATGCTCGTGCCTTCTCTGTATGAGAAGAGGTATTTTCCCAGCAGTGGGAAAATTACCACAATTATTACTACTGGCTGGTATTAATTATGATAAAGTTAAATGGCATAGTGGGAGAAATAGTTCTGTAGTCCCCTAAGTGTTGAGAAATTATCAATGAGATCTAGAAAAAGCTGTGTATCCTTTTAACGGTTGACGCGAACTCAAACATATGTAAAGGGAACGACTCAAATATATCTAATCCCGCCCGCTAGCGTTAGCTTCTGCCCGCGACTTCGTCCGCGTGAAATTTCTTGTTTTAACATAAAACATATCCTCTAACACTCAGAAATACTTTACCTTCCTATTAGTGAAGAATTTTCTGAATCAGTAGTCCCGAAGATTAGTCTCTACGTACAAACTCGCAAATTTTATACCTCAAAAACTTTATAACCTGACGTAAATAAAACACAATAACAAATGAACAATGACTATAATATATTATTATTGGATATGTACGTACTTTGGTTGTTCTGTAGTAAAACTACAGTTAGATTAAACTGAAGCGATTCCTTTGTAAAATATATCGGAATTGAAATAGAATTGAGTCTGTTTGAATACACAGAGCCTTTGTCTATTTTATTTATTGTAAAAGCAATACAAGAGAGCCGATCTGTAGTTCTACCTCTGCCAGTATTTTGATGTACAATTCTTTTGTTAGCTACCCGTTATTATAAATTGTAAGTTTTGCTTGCGACTTCGTTTGTTCGACCTCTTCAGTCCTCCTAAATCCCTCTTTGAGTAAGGTTAATAGGCTTTCTTAAGGTATATTGACACTTGATATATTTCTTTCTTCAGTGGTACTGACGGTGCATTATCTTTCAGTACATGGCTGTTTCATACTTATTTATTTATGGACGTTTTATCCCTTACATGTCTCAAAGTGTCTAACGACTTTTTTGTTCAATCAGTCGAGAATGAAAATGTTTCAAGATAATCTAGGCTTTTACTTTGACGAAGTGTATTCCGTTTTGCTGTATTACATCCTATTTTTGGTTTTATAAAGACTAGTTTCCTTTGATGCTTCGTGCACATATCAATTACTTGATGCACTTCATAAGATTTTATGGCTCAAGAATATTGGAAGTATTTTATAGTTTGTGGAAAAAGTAACCATCATAAATTGTCAGTAGCGGCCGGGAAATTGATGTCGATGTGGAAAAAACAACCAATTAAACCAAGAAATAGTTGGAAATAAGGGTTATTTTTCCAAAAAAGGAATAATAGATGGTATGTGTAGGATAAATATGTGACTAATTAGCAGTCGTGCACAGAACGCGTTTTTATTCTATTTATAAACTTTTAACTAAAACCTAACCGGACAGTAATCTACGCTGGCCGCAAATAAAAATATTAAAAAGTTTAATGACAGCGCGGGGTGGCGTAGCAAATAAAAAAACATCATGGCGGACAATAGCAGGAGGCAAAGACAATGATAGTTGTACCAGACCGTAAATGTACGCTTTTGGCGCGATTATTGTGGAGTATTTTTTTTAAATAACAAGAATTATAAGGATTCCATGAAAAAGGTACGCTCATTAAAATGTAGTTCTTCTTTTTTGGTACAAAAGTGGAAGGAGAAATTTGATATTCTGTATAATTTGCTTTGGAATTTTTAAAGGTTGTTTTAATGCAGTTTTGTAACATAATTGTGTAGTGGGGTGGTAATTGATTTCAAATTCATAAAAAACGAGGCCTGTGAAGTCCTTTGAATATTTGTTTCTTTTTATTTACAACTTTTTATGGGTTCTGTTTACGAACCTCACTGTTGGAGGACATTGTCGTTTGTTGTTGGCATTTTATTTAAACGGTTGCTTTAAATTTTATTGATATTGTCATCTTAAGGACCTTTTTCTCTTGATAAGATGAACATAGTGATATTGGTAATAGACAAATAAATATCCTTTTTATTATGGTACTGCGATCAATTCGGCTTGGTTGGTCTCAATTCTAACCTAACCTGACCCGTTTGGTCGGGGTATCCTGGCTTTGTTACTGCGGCCATCTGTGAGAACAGGCAAGAAAGTTAAAAAGAGGCTGATTTATTAAAAAACAGTGTGTATCATATGAAGCCAAATAAGTTTTTAGAGGATTAGTTAAATATTTTCCATGAAATATGCGATGACAGATCGTGAAAAGCCATAACCGCACGTAACAAATCAATTGATGATCATTGAACACTCTTTTGCTCTTACTTAATAGTCTCTCAAAACACTAAATTACCATTTATATTTTAACAACCTCCTTCAAGCAAGCGGTTCGAAACAAATTTTCCAATTCCAAGTATGATAGCTTGTAAATTTACAGCAGCTATACGATAAACGCAATGAATATAAGAGAGATAACTTACACCACAGAAAACCACAACTATAATCATTTTAAATTATGCACATATTCATACTTAATAAAGAATAATATCGTCTTGTACTGGAACGTGGACTCAATGCAGTCACACGAGAATGCCGTAGCGTATTTCAATACATACGGCATCTGCCAACTATTTATATCAGTTATCCAGTTTATAAGACCCTCGTTTTCTTCATCAGTCAGTTGCAAGACAGAGATGGCGGAGGTCAAAATAAAGTGGTCTCCGCTATCTGGTCTTAAAAGTACTATTGTCAGGAGAGGAACTTATTGGTGATATTGAAGATAACTCTCCCGGGTCTGTGTGCAATGATGAAAGGGTTTTTCATTATTCGTTGGTGGTAAATTGAAGGATGGTTGTGCAAACAATTCATTAAGTTGTGGCTGCTGGGAATTCATGTTTGCCTGGTACTTTTGTGCGAAATGGGAGGTTGTTGCACGAACAGTTCTGATAATCTGATTTTTTTCTAGTGCAAAAAATGCTGTGAATAAAAGCATGATGGCTAAAAGTATATTGTGGTTGAAGAAATAAGTTTTGAAATATAATCACTGCTTTATAAAACACAAAAAATAACAACACAATTCGTTCAATCAGTTTTTGTAAATTAAATTTTCAATTCAAGTGAAAGATGAGACTAAAAAAGCAACAAAAATCAGCATTGAAACAAATCAATTTTAAGAATCGACTTTTTTGTATGCTAAATCGACTCATCGTTCGAAAAATCGAATTCTAATTGACTACAATTCGATTCTAATCGAGACAATCCGCCAAGGAGGAAAAAGACACTCGAACGAATTCAAGTATTTCACATATCGTAGTGATGTGAAAACGAAAGCTTAAAAAAATAACAGTTCCAAATACCACTTTCACTTGCTCCAGTACAATAGCTGTCAAAACAATTGAAGTTGGAACGGATTGTTTGACTTAATAACACCTTCTGACAGTTATACTTATAATACGTACTGTAATCAACTTTTGGGCGCAGTTGCCGCTCCAAGAAGTTTGACACGATTAAAAATAGTTTGAGAAACCTCATTCTGTCTGGTTTTGATCAATAAGGTGATTAAGGATTTTGTTCAGTCGTCAAGTTGATAATTTGGAGAAATGTTTGGTGTAATAATTGTCTAGTGGTTTGTGATTTTTTGCTTTAACGCAAATTCTACTTGTCTGGTTTACACAGCCAAATAAAATTTGCGTTGAAGTTGAATAACAGTGAAGTACTCGTATGTAAGGGTACATACGAGTACTTCACTGTTATTCAACTAAATGCTAGTATCCTACTTAAAAATCCCCCAAATTTTTAAGTAGGATACTAGCATTGTTCCTTGAAAAGTGTTTAAAGACGCGCTTTTTGCCAAACGACTGTTTGATTATATTGGTTATCGTGGATCTCCCATCCTTGTTTAGCAGTGGGAGCTTACAAACCGATTTTCTTCTTCTGTGTCAGTCCGTATAAATTTACGAGAACAGGCCATGTCACGGAGAAAAATATTAGACTATTCAGAGAGTGCCAGACATTTTTAAGTATCACACGTAGATGCTCATTTTAGCACCCAAGAAGATTCATATTTATCCCTAAAGCCTCTTCTGTTTTTCTTATTACCATACCGAGTTAAACTATCTATCAATAAAGGTTAATTTATGACTCTTAAATTCAACAACGCACTTAACATCATTGATGGATGACTCGTTCGTCCACTAACACTATTAAATTACACTGACCGGCTCGGTTGACCCTGCAACGTTAAACAGTTCACTTCGAGAAAGTGATCTATTGGTATATTGCACATTGAGTATTGAGCAGATTCCTTGAGTAAAAATAACTGATATAAATCTTGGTGGAATTTTGAAATCCTTGGTTCTGTAAAGGAAAGATGGTTTTTTGCTAAAGAATTCTCTGGACAGCTGAAGAGTTATCATCTATTTATGATCCTCTATTTTCCAAATCTGGTGGTCCGTAGATTTTGTCGTGGTGAGTGGACGGCTACAAGAGTAGAGGAAAACCAAATAAACGTTGGATGTATTGTGTGAAAGATGATATGACTAGCTGGAAAGAAGTTATGTACTCGTTTACTGAGATGTAATGGAAATTTTTGGAAGAAGAACTCCGTTGAAGGAATGTCTTGATGCTCTGAAATCCTAATACGCAAAGAACAAGCCTTTACGAACACGTTCCATTGTAAAAGAGGTCTTCGCCCCCAAACGTCGAGCGTCGGTTCTTATTATGCACATTATATCATTAATGAGTGCCCATCATCAAAGTATTGAAGGTTTCAATCAATAAACCAGTTTTTTTGATATAAAGAAACCGGTAAAGAATGTTTAAAAAAAGGGAACCGGTAAAAAAGATATTTCAATGTTCCTAAAGCGTATTGAGGAAATCATTTTATGTATCCTTTTATTAATCTTAACGGACATGGCCATGCAAGGAAGAAGTATTAAATGCATGTCTTTTATCGTTATTTTACAGCTTTTAATTTGAACGACTCCATGTTAGGTTTACCAAGAATCATCAATGGATTTTGTCAATCTGAATACAAGGACGTGATTGGACAAATTTGTGACTCACCTATGGTGACAATAAATCATCGTCAACATTAATAATGTCAGCTGTCGATAGCTTATACTATGTAAAAAAGTATTAGTGAGGATGTCAAAAAGACTTTGCCATGCAATTACCAAATATGATGATTCTGCATTCATTCACAATATGCCGCCAGCCAGTAATCAGCAATCAGCAACACAATAATCTTCTCAAACATTACAAGTAGCAATTTTAAAAATAAGATATAATTCATCACTTGCTAAGTTTGACAGCCGCTCCACCAATGTGTATCATCAGGTGCTCATCGAGCTAAATGAGTACCTGCCAATTCACATGTCAAAAATGCGAGTTTGTTTAATACTTTCTTTTTGAAAAGCACTCATAATTCGCTTTCAAATCAACTGTATTCTTATTTTTTAGGCTTGCTGTAGACTAGAGATTTAATGGAGCTTTTAATTCAAAAGCATTGTTAGATTAATTTTGAAGTTATAACGTGATTAATTATACATTGATAAGCAGGCTGATTTTTGTTACTGGAAATACGGTTGATTTTTTTTATAGTGTTAGGAACTTATCACTTGTAAACAAAGATTATTCAAATGAGTTATAAAAAGATGTGGTCGAAATTCAATAAAGCTCAATCACATATTTCGAAAAAGAAAATTCTTCACATTTCATTCAATTCCTCCAGCATGGAAATGATGTTGACAAAGAACATTTAATAAGATCTCCAATTTCCACGTTTACTGCTCATCTGCTGAATAATAAACATTCATTTATTCCCAAACTAGCAAAAAGCTAAAAATAAAACACAAAAAAGCTGCGAA
Organism: Luperina testacea; assembly: GCA_927399505.1. Lineage (NCBI taxonomy): Eukaryota > Metazoa > Arthropoda > Insecta > Lepidoptera > Noctuidae > Luperina > Luperina testacea. The sequence continues at coordinate 2,349,851 of OV656777.1, read as the reverse complement.
AATCGTATCAATAATTTTTCATTGTCTTTTTTTTAAAATGGAATTTGTCGAAAAAAATACGTTTTAATTTAATCGAGCTTGTGGAGCCGTCTTTATTCAAGATCCGCATAGTCATTATTGAGCAAAAAATGGCTCTTTGTCCGCATTTCCATTCATGTTAGTGTAGTGGCAAAAAGTGGATGGTACTTGACACTTTTTAGAGATGAACGACGGGCGATGAGAAATTAGACTTATCGGTCAGATAACAATTTAGTAAACGTGGTCACTGATTGAATAATAATACCTTGATTTTACACACAATGATTTGATAAAGAAATGATTTGCAAAAAGTTGGAAGCATGCAAATTCGGGTTGGATGAAAGTTGTCTTTTGTACATTCATTTTTCGCAGACATTGCACAGACTGCTTTTGTGAGAATTCCCGTTACGAAAACAGATTGAAGGCTTTAAAACTTTGTGCTATTGAAGGAAGGTCTGCGAAACCAAGAAAGACTATCTTTCAGAGTATAAATAGAAAGAGTAATTCGAATTCGAACAACATAGAGACACAGAATGTATCCTTCTTATTCTGTGTATGAAATATCTAATTAAATTGATCCAATATTGGAGGAGCAAATAGGCGAGAGCCAAGCTTCGAATTATGCCTTTTTACTTAGGCTTTTTCAAAAAGTCACAGCATTTCCTCATAAACATCGCCAAAGTAATTCATGTTGATAAAGAAAGAAAGAAAAAGTATTTATTGCGACTCGTACAGGAAGATCACAAACTAAACTAAATACAGCAAAATAAAAAAACAAATTATATAAAAAAAAAATAAGATCATAGACGTACTTCTTTTCTTCTTATAAAAAAAAAACATAACGATTAGCACACCGTGATTTGTTATCTACAGTTATCAAGTAATACCCCAAAAAACCAGACCATTACCTTAATGACGTACATAGCAACAGTTTGTAAATCTAAGGTTAGTTTAACGGTCAAAATTCAGTTAATCGTTGTGCCGTTGCCTCGGATTACCGTTAACCATTTAACAAGATAGTTTAGCCGTAAGATTGAAGAGTAATTGTAATTAATTCATCTATTGTAGAGCTAATGACTGCCTGTAATTTATGTGGCTCTGGTACAATTAGTATTACGTGGATACGCTCGTGTACTTCTTCGTCATTACTTTCTTTCTTCCTTACGATCATGGAGTTTTTCAACCATTTTTGTACTATGCTATGGTCAACAATTTGTTTGACCTGATGAATAGGGAATTGATTAAAACTATTAAACGACATAAGTCATAACTCATTTATTTCATAACAGAATACATTATGATGAAAATATTACAGTGGATGTTTTATGAATTTCATTCATATTTAAAATCCATTATGGATTTAAAATGTAACAATATCATAGTTATATGTCAATAAATCAGTAAAAAAAAAATAATCAAATAAATTTAAATTTTAAAAATCATTATCCAATATAAAAAAATCATAATTATGAACACAAATAATAATTCATAAATCATTTAATTTTATTCTTATCTTCACAACCAACACTGTCGCTTATATTATCGAAGAGGATGCAATTAATGAAAGTGACGCAATCATCGAATCAGATACGACGATTGATGAAATAATCACTCTAAATAAAAACTCCGAGTTTAATATGTAATAAGAAAAGTGCCAAATATAATTGTGGATGGAGTTATAAAAAAAAAATGCAATTCAAAGAAAAGTTTGACAGATTGTGTGAAAAATCTAACTACAGAGGATTTAAGCAATAATGTTCCAGGATTGGTTGAAAAATGCATTGTGTTGACCCCAATGATAATATTCTAGTTAACAAGTTAGGCAGTGAAGCTCTTCACTGATCATAATTAACACTCGTCCACTCATCATAATTCATAAAGGACACTTTGTTTTATGCTAATAGTATACCATCACCAACTTGCTAATGCTACCAAATGCACAGCTAAATTTAAACCAGAGAGAGGGCTTTGGTTAGCTCTTGCAACTGAACTTGCCTCAAAAGGATTCACAAACACTTTAGCCTCTGTAATTTACCAAGTACTAAGTGCAATGTTTTCTCCCGAGGGTAAACCACAGTCTGTATTACTTCCATATTACCCGTATCCTCGATCCCACGACCACACAGACTCATCATTATGTTGTAATACCATTTTAATGGGCGCCATCTTGTGAACTAGGTCATCGTATTGTACTGTAATTTAAAAATCTTTTACTCGTTACTTAAATCTTTACGTGTCCTGAGAATGGTGGCGCCATCTATCATTTTTCATTTTGGTGTAAGGTGTATTAGATTGGACATGGTGATTCTTGTTTTGATTTGCTTCTCATCTATCATCTTCATTTTTCGCATATATTGTTCCAAGTTCTAAGTGTCGGTATTATGAGATTAATAATTGTAAATGCAACTGAGGGTAGAGAGCATGCAGAGAGGTATAAAGGTGAAGGAAGAGAATAAATAAAGCAGTCATTAACCTGAGCTGGTGTTTTATTGACATACAAGTTTTACATGGCGCAGCCGGTAGGATACTTCACTAATACCATTGAAGTAGATTAAAATCGTCGCTCCGAAAATAAAGTTTTAAAGTAGTGATAAACCAACGGACATAAGTTGTTGTTTGTTAATTTACAATGGAAACAGTACTGCCGCCACCGCCTCCATTTTGTTTCAACAATAACGTCGAAAATGCAACGTCAGGAAACATCTCGAAGGAATGGGAGAAATGGAAGACTGCGTTTCTCATATATTTTGAAGCATGTGAGCTCAACAAGAAGACTCACAAGGTGCAAATCAATATATTTTTACATGTTGTGGGAGAACAGTGTCGAGAAGTTTATGAACAGTTCGCGGAGCAATTTGTTGACTTGAAGAGTTTATTAGAAAGGTTTGATGGAGTTTTTCTACAAAGAAAAAATATAACTGTACAAAGACACGCATTTTTCATACGTGAGCAAAATGATGGTGAATCAGTTGAACAGTTCTCTTTGGAATTAAGGAAATTGGCGGTAAAATGTGAATTTGAGGGATTATGTGATGATTTAGTACGAGACCGATTAATTTGTGGAATTAAGGATGGATCACTTCGAGAACGCCTTCTGCGAGAGCCCAAATTAACATTGCAAAAGGCCGTAGAAATATGCAACATAGCTCAGTTATCGCGCGTGCAAGCAGGAAATATAAAGAAAGAGTCCACAGAACACTGTGCGTATTGTGTATCACGAACGAGCAGTACGAAAAGTGATAAAGCAGAAGATGATACCAGTAATCAAGTGCATTGGGTATCACGACAACGCCGTGGTCAGCAATATCGAGGAGCGTGGGTGCGTCGGTCTCGACAGGGAGCGGGCCGCGGGACATCATCTCAACAACACACGGTGCCGTCGACGTCGAAGGGTTACGACGGTCACGCTAATCAGCGAAACCAAGAACACTTGTGCCGAAAGTGTGGAATGGACCATATTGGTTATAAATGTCCAGCGGTTGGAAAACGATGTTTGAAGTGTAATAATTTAAACCACTTCTCACGTGTTTGTAGGGTACATGAAGTGAAAAGGGGCGAGGATGAGTCAAACGATCAGGTAATTTATTATTTTAACAATTCTTCCAATGACTGGTGTGTAAAGTTAGCGATAAATAACAAAGATGTTACATTTAAAATTGATACTGGTGCAGATGTTAATGTTTTACCCTATAATTATTTAGAAACATTAAGGATACCTAAAGACTATCTGATTCCGACCAGTATCAAACTTTGGGGGTATTCGGGCAGTGACATCACAGTAGTAGGCAGCTGCAATTTGAAAGTAAAGTATAAAGAGATGGATTATATTATTGAATTCTTGATAGCTGACGTAACTTCTCCTCCAATATTGGGCCGTGATAGCTGTCAAGAATTGAGTTTAATAAAATTAACACTAGCGGTTACCAGCTCAGAATATAAAAATAATATTTTTACTGAATATAAAGATGTTTTTGAGGGTGTAGGTTGTATGCCAGGAGAATATAAAATCGGTATAGATAGTAGCATAAGACCAGTTGTACATGCCCCACGAAAATTACCAGTTTCTTTAAAAGAAAGTTTAAAAAAAAAATTGGATGAAATGGAAAAGCAAAAAATAATAGAGAGGGTAGAAGGACCCACGGACTGGGTTAACAGTATGACGGTAGTAAGAAAGCCTAATGGTGATTTACGGGTATGTTTGGATCCACGGGAACTAAACCGTGCCATAAAACGGGAACATTTTCAGTTACCAACACTAGATGAGATAACAGTTAACTTTATTGGTGCAAGGTATTTCAGTACAGTAGATGCGAGGAATGGGTTCTGGCAATTGAAGCTCCATAAAGAAAGTACAGATTTGTGTACCTTTAATACTGCTTTCGGCAGATACAAGTTTTTACGTTTACCCTATGGGATTACATCAGCTTCGGAAGTTTTTCACAAAAAAATGTACGAGTTTTTTGATGATATCGAAGGAACTTGCCTTTTTGTTGATGATTTAATCATTTATGGTAGGAATAAACAAGAACATGATCAGCGCTTGAAAAAAGTTTTAGACAGATGCAGGGCAATCAATTTAAAATTAAATAAAAGCAAGTGTAAGATAGGGTTAACTGAAATAAAGTATTTGGGACACAAAATAACTAATAAAGGTATTTATCCTGATGAGTCCCACGTAACAGCTATTAAAAATATGGCGAAACCAGAAAACACAAAAGATTTAGAAAGATTTTTAGGATTAATAAATTATGTGGGTAGATTCATACCGAATTTATCGGAAAAAACAAACCCATTGCGATTACTTTTAAAGAAAGAAGTAGAATGGCACTGGACACCAGAACACCAAAATGCATTTAATATATTAAAACAATGCCTCATAATTAAGCCGGTGTTACAATATTTTGATGTGGGTAAACCAGTAGTTATATCGGTAGACGCGAGCAAAAGTGGTTTAGGGGCTTGTGTATTACAAAACAACCTTCCAGTCAGTTACGCATCACGATCTCTTACTAAAGCAGAACAAAACTATGCGCAAATTGAAAAGGAGTTGCTGGCCTGTGTGTTTGCTTGTGAGAAATTTTACACTTATATTTACGGAAAATCAGACGTAGTTGTCGAAACTGACCACAAGCCGTTGGTAAACATAATAAATAAACCAATAGCGAGTGCGCCTGCGCGACTCCAGCGCATGTTATTACGTTTACAGTTGTATTCATTCAATTTAGTGTATAAGCCAGGTAAGTACCTATACATAGCAGATACACTGTCGCGCGCTGCGGAACCGGTTTTTTATCATAGTGTGGATCTTCGCGATCACTTTGACGCTAAGGCTCAGGTGTGCGCGGTAACAGCATGCAATCTATTAATGGATACACATTTTGTTCAATTACAAAAATGCACATTTGTAGATAGTGAATCACAACAATTAATTAAGTGTATAAAGCAAGGTTGGCCAGAACACAAACAACGACTTAGTGATGAGTTAAAACCGTATTGGATCTACCGTCATGATCTGTCAGTGTTGCATAACTTGGTCTGGAAAGGAAATTGTATAGTGATACCGAAAAGTATGAGGTATGAAATGTTAAAGAATATTCACGTAGGTCATTTAGGACTAGAAAAGTGTAAGTTACGTGTGCGTGAGACAATGTTTTGGCCCAACATAAACAGTCAGTTAGAAGATTATATCAGTAAGTGTCAAGCGTGTGTTACACATAAGAAAGAAAATAGAAAGGAGACTTTAATTTCTCATGATATACCAAATAGACCGTGGTGTAAAATAGCCACAGATACGTTCCACTTCAATAATAACTTGTTTTTAGTGGTTGTAGATTATTACAGCAAATTTATAGAATGTGTTAAATTGAAAACTTTGACATCAAATGAAGTCATTTCAAGGTTAAAGCACATTTTCACCAGGCAAGGAATTCCCAATATTATTGTCTCAGACAACGGACCAGAGTACAATTCTAGTCAATTTCAAACATTTTCAAAAGAATGGAAATTCAGTCATATCACGTCATCACCACGGTATCCGCAATCGAACGGACAGGCAGAAAGGTCAGTTCAGATTGTTAAAAATATCATGAAAAAGACAAAGTTCGATAACTCAGATTACAGGCTAGGATTGTTGGAGTACTTGAACACTCCTTTAAGTACTAAACTAGCGTCACCAGCAGAATTACTTTATAGTAGAAAATTAAGAAGTTTGGTACCATGCTCACCGAAACTCTTAAAACCAAAAGTACAAACAAATGTTAGGTGTGAGTTAGATAATCGCCAAAGTAAACAGGCTCGTTATTACAACAAAGGTGCAAAAGACATGATTCCGTTAAGTGTAGGTCAAAGAATTAAAGTCAGAGTGAATAAGAAGTGGATAAGCGGAGTCGTAGCAGCTTTGGTGGGTACAAGATCATACAGTATTGATCTCGAATGTGGTGGAAAATTAGTACGTAATCGTAGGCATTTGATATTAGATACAGCGTATAGCCCAACAGCTGATCGTTCGCGGCCGCGGTCGTTGCAAAACTATGACGATGTCACTGTGACCGAACATCACGAAAATTCTCCGTCTCGTTTACACTTGCAGGAATCAAACTTATACACTACTCGTTTTGGCAGGACTGTGAGGGCGCCTGAGCGGTGGACTTATCCGTCGTCATAACATAGTAATTTTAAGTAAAAATAGTTAATATAAGTATATATATACCTACTTTTAAAGTTGCCTAATTTAATGAATATAGTATATAAAAAAAAAAGAAAAGTATGGAAAATGATTTCAATCTAATAACTATCATGAAATGTAGCTCAATGTACTATGGTTTTATGTATGTGAATGAAATGTCAAAACTTCAATTGTATGATTGTTCTACTATTTTCATCTCACTAGTTAATTATATAAATGAATTGTGTGCTAAATGTTAATGATTCAATAAAATTTAATAGGAAATTAAAATAAATTCATAATTATATTATTTTATGATCACAATGAACAATACAGTATTTTGTAGGTAATGAAATGAAGGTTTTTATATTATTATTAAGTACCTACAGAAGCACTTTATCTTTATAAAGTGTAGTTCGTAGATTGATTCATTATTCTTGTAATTAAATTCAATTCTTTGTGTCACATTTAAAAAAAAAAAAATGATTATGCATGTCTTTTAATGTAATTTAAGTGTAACTTTAAATGTAATATTTTTTTTAAAGAAAAATATCGTTTAAAAAGGTTAAAATCCAAATATTTATATTCTTAGCATGTAGATAATTTTGTTATATTCTTTTATAATTTTTTGAAAAAGGGAGATGTCGGTATTATGAGATTAATAATTGTAAATGCAACTGAGGGTAGAGAGCATGCAGAGAGGTATAAAGGTGAAGGAAGAGAATAAATAAAGCAGTCATTAACCTGAGCTGGTGTTTTATTGACATACAAGTTTTACACTAAGGATATACTTTCAGTATCTAAAAAGTCACCATATTCGTCTCAGCAGTTATCGTTTTTAATTGTCCTTTTCTTGTATTGATTGTTTATTACGTGTTTTTCATTAGAGCATAACAACATTATCATCATAATCATCATCATTGTGTTTTCATAAAAAAAAAATAATGTGGTGACTGGATCTCAAAATGTAAAAACCAATTTGACCTCCTTCATTGTGCCACAAAAATTAAAGGATGTCTGATGACATTCACAAAGAAATTCAATGTGATTCACAAGTTCACTGATCACACAGATCCTCTGCATTGTCACGGCATTGTGCTTGCCGTTACATACAGTTGGAATTGCACAAACACCCGGCAAAATATACAGGTTCAAATTAAATAAGCTGGTGAAACTTCACAGATTGTCCTCACTGTCTACTACAGATAAACAACCATGGGTTATTTTCAGTAGACAACCAGTCTTACCAAGAGATATTGTGTTACCCAGTAACTGCGTTGTAGAGGTCAGATAGGCAGTCGTTCCAAGTTAAATACTGGTACTCAGCTGCATCCGGTTAGACTAGTGGCCGACATAGTTGCAAAAAGACTAAGCAGATGATGATGATTTGAATTTGAAGAAGCTTCACAATTTTCCCTCGTCAAATAAATCTTCGCGCGTTTAGTACGCTCAGCGTCTCCAACTGCAATTATGTCGTTCAAATAAGTTTTATACATTTTTGACGGATATTTTAAGACCAATAATGCGGTAATTTCGTCCGTCTGGGTCATCGTCGTTCGCCCACTTCTGTTTATCTGTGCATATCATACTTAATGGTTATGACTTTATTTTCTTTTATTGTTCTTTGGGCAGATTTTTTGCCGAATTTAGAAGATGTTTGGACAATCTATCATCGTGATTATGATGGGTTTCTAGAACTTTATAATAAGTTTAGTCTTCTTTAGTTCAATATACTCGTACGTTATTTTGACGTTCAAAAGTGCCTTTAATGTGCCTATTTGAAATAAATGATTTGACTTTGACTTTATAGCCGGACTAAATTTTTTGCCTCCTATTGATTGATCCAGTAGTCTGTTCAACAAAATTAAGATGAATTCTGGTTTTATGCATGTAAGTTTCATTGAGCTCAGTTTTAGAATCATCATACATTACCATTGAATTTATTAGCTACATGTGTTTGCAAGCTATCCAGCTGGAGACTCCACACAGTTTTGTCAAGTTGACCAGTTCCAAGGTCGACTGCAGTTATTTTTATCTAACTTTTTACTTAAGTCCATCAATCCATTCGGCCTATCACAATTCTCTCTAGCATTTTTGTTATTCGTTCTCTTTACTCAGATTCATCATTTCAGTCAATTCAATCAGATTTTACTTCAAATTATTTTCAGTAAACTTTTTCACTACGGACTTCCGTAAAGAGATATATACTATAAGGTCCCATTAAAATAGATGGACAAACTTTTAGAAATCATTCAGACCACCAAAATAAGGACGATGGTAAAAAAATATATAAAAAAAACGCATATATGCTTACAAGAAAAATAATCAGCTATCGAAAATACACTAATGTGCCGCCGGTAGTTTATTATTTTTTAGGTCAAAATAAAATCACTTTAATCAGTGTTTTTTTTTGTTTGAATATCTTTGGTTAGACGAACTGAGCGCTGTATTAATATTTGTCCATCTATTTTAATGGGACTCTGTATATTCGCAAACAAACTGCAGCTAATCACAGCTAATTTGAAACACTTCTCAGGTTTATCGATACAGGCAAAAACAGGTTCCAAAATTGAATGACGAAAATATCTACAACCGTTAAATCTTATTTAATAAATTACGGAAATGATAGCAAACCTCTCTGGTTGAAGCAAACATATAATAAAAAAAAGTTTTTGCCCACTTCGGGTCGTAAAGTAGTCAATGTTTCTTTTGCGGTTTTCCGTGGAAAGGGTGATAGTGTGGTCTTCGTGATCTTAATGTGTATAGAAAAGAAGTCAATTGTTGTCATTATTTGATCTTATTCTCAAAATCTAAATCGATGTTTGTTGAGGTCCCTGTCAACACATGTTAGCCAATGATGTATCAAATGCTTGTCCTCTTTAAGCATGTGTATTCTTTGTTGTGGTTGGATTTTTAACACTATGTACAATGCGTGCCACGAAAGATGAGACTTGACCCCGCCTCCCCCGCTCTTTTCGCCGACCCAGACGTCCGGTCCCGTCCCGCACTCAGACCTCATACCGCTAAAGATACCTAAAATCGTGTTCTGCGCAAGTCAAACCACGTGGTGTGTCAAGTCTCATCTTTCGTGGCACGCATTGTAAATCGGCGTCTTTAGACCCATACCCGGACCCGCCCCATACCCGCATTTTTGCATTGAATTTAAGCGCTCAATGTAACTTTATAATGTTGAATGTACCAGCATAATTTGCGAGAACTGAAGTGCAATTTACAAAACACGTGCAGCTGATAGTGTTAAAGCTAAAAGTAAATAATTATACTTAATTATATTTTCACGGAGTAGACATATACAGCAGAATTATTAGAAATAAATATTCTCGCCCATATCTATATTTAATGCAATGTTAAGGATCATTTCCACCAAACGGCTCGCATCGCATCGGATCGGAAAGGATACGAACGGATGCAGGGCCAGTCGATCGCGTTCGGCAGCATGTCGACGCATACGATCGGATCCGTACTATCACTTGCGAACGTATGCGTTTCTGCGCCTAGTCAAATATTTTCATTCCTATCGAGTTGACGTATCCTAATTTTTGAAAATGGTTGAAGTTGACGTAGTATTGTTGGCTATTAGAAGAAGATAATAATTATAAAACACAGAAGAGAAAAAGAAAAATTTGACCGACAGCCGAAAGGATTCGATCGGATACGACGACAGGCGAACGGAGCCGATCGCGCGTCGCAGCATACTTTCGCCCACGATCGCGTGTCGCGGAAGACGCCCGCGGTCAAGCTGCAGTGCGCGGCTTGGTAATATAGACTTTAAATACTGTGTACATGATTTAATATTGTTTAAAGATTGTAAAATCCGTTCCGATCCGATACGATGCGAGGCGTTTGATGGAAATCATCCTTTAACCTCTGACAATACGAGTATAATGTACAGACGCCAGCACATCAAGCTACCCGGAATTGTCAAATTTTCCCAATCAACTTTGAACCTTACACTTTAGCGATAAAGTTGAAAATCTATTAAAGAAATTTGACAGATTGTAGTAGCGTGCTGGCGTCTGTAAATTCAAGTGGTTTTTAGATGATCGCTTGGTTACTATTTTGTTCTCTCCACAAGATAAGCATAAAAAAAAACTAAGAAACACGGTACATCCTTCGCAGATATCGATTGACGATGTTTGAAGTAGGGCCTGTCCGTAGTCATTAACAAAATCACCTTATAGAACCGATTTTAAACCAAAGGCAATTATGGAGCACGCAAAATTGTGCAAAAACCATTCTGAACGTGTGTATACCAGGCCAGCATGAAGCGCGTGAAAGTCTTTCAAGGTATTGTACGAAGAACTACTTTCGTTGCACTCTTCCGGGTCATGGGTCATGCGGACTCGGGGTTGGATTGTTCAATGCAGTGACCTGTTTGATTTTAAGATTACCTAGTACATTGTACACGGTTGAAGTTGTTGACACTAATTCATGCCTGCATTATCTTCTTGTCTTTGCCTTGATACTGTGGAACAAGTTTGCAAAAAGGCTGTCTTCACGCTATTTATTTCCTTTGTGAATTCCTAAACGGTATTTTTATTCATAATGGTTTGCAGCTGTCCCGCCCACGTCGAAACCAATCATTTCATATCGATATGAAAATTATTTCTAAAATAAAAATCAATAAGTGACCACAATCCAACCTCAGAGGGTCATCCACGTTTGACCCACAACAGAATTAGGTGAATCAACCCACGTGAAGGTTTTTATCCGTTCAAAGCCAATGTCAAGGTCTTAGTGCCGTTAGCGAGATAATAATTACGGCATAACCGTCGGTGACCTCGAATCGTATATTGTAAACTATCATAGACTGTTGACTTACAACGTGATTAGTATTGACGTTTCTCTTTGATGCCTAATGAACGATGATAATGATCGAGGTATTAATTCTATTCAAAATATTTAATATGTGAAGAGCTTTAAGAGATTCTGGTAACTTTTAAATGCGATTTTGTTTCGTTTTGTTTTGACAGTATATGTAGGTATAGTGTTTGAGGTCACTATGCAACAAATGAAATTCAAGAGCGAACTGAATTTATACGTCTGCAGACATTTTCTTTGGGTCTTTCTACAATTGGGTTTTCCCGAAAGTATGTTAAAGTCTTTTGTTATGCTTCTTTAACAGCTTCATTTGTTTCATTATCGATTTTGTATCTTCCAAAGTGCTCTTTCCTTTTTATTTTCTTGTGTTTTGATTATCTTCACGCATACATGTGCCAGTATTATTGTGCCACAGTTACTGCCTATCTATATCAACCAAACTATTTTACTCTACTGACCCAATAAAGAAATAACTTAATAAATATACTCCTCCACATGTTTCACTCCCTAGTAACAATGATCCCGCTATCCAAGCAGTCCAATAATCTATTACTATCAGAGATGAAAGTTAAAACGCTTTATGTTTCTGCGATCCTGGTACAGACGTTGAGTTTAGAACAATGTGGGTTGGTGAAAAGACAATTAACATAGAACAATATTTTAATGTTAAGTACGCAATTAACTTTAATAAGATGTGGAAGAAAGCCTTTGAATTATTGAATTGAACGTTTTGTTGCTGTGTGACATACGAATGTTATTTTGCGATGTCTTGACCTTTTAACTTATACCATTTAATTTTTCGCCTTCAGAGATTCATCAATGAAGTAAGTCATATTATGGAGCTCATCTTGAAAGTATTATAATATTTACAATACACATAAAAGTTTAAATGATAAAATCTTTATTTCACGACGACCAGTCGTATGCATTTAAGCGGAGAGTTATTTTCAAAACAAATAGCGTAGAGTCATCTCAACACCTTTCTCCCTCGAATTTGTGTGTAAATAATATGTATGTGTATATAACCTATTTATGTATTTGTGTACCTAGTTTTAATAATTTTTTTTTTATCATTGTTCCTCTCAACTAAAGCACCTGCCATCTAATCTCTTCCCAATGCATGCTTGACTGGTAGAGAATGCGTAAGGGATTAAGTCCGCCTTTGTACTTTTTTGTGCGAAAAGTTTAAATAAATAAAAAAAGATAATACTGCATTCCCTAGATTGGCGTTAGTTTATCTTGAAGCTACATTTAGTAGATTCTGTTGACAAGATCATAATGTTATAGCCGACGGCACGTTCGCGGTAACAATATTTGACATTGACATCACCTTCATATCGTAGTTGTTTTATTATTCCGATATGCGGTTGACCGTATCGAGGTACTAATACTGACCGTAATTTCAAAATTCAAGTTATAATCTTAGACAGTCAAAATATAAAATGCTGGGTGTTCGGCGGTTCTCAAAGGAATGTTTCTCAGAGAACGGTTTAAGCTCGGATTAAATGCATGCTCGACCGAGTGACATACTGGCGAGAAGCAGGGCTGGCAAAATTAACATTTTATTTAAAAAAAATCTGCCATATATTCTTGAAAAATCAGTCCATAAGCCATTAGTGGCGAAGGACAGGCGTTTTGGGGGACTGTCATATGTCATTTTGACGTTTAAAAAGTGCTGATTCTCAGCCTAGTTAAAATAAATTACTTTTGATTTTGATTATAAGAGGTTGCATTGCATCAGCATCAGTAACATTCATTGATTGTTACCAGTGCTTGCATAAATAATTTCTTTCGTCATTATTATCGTTATCACACTAATATTATAAAGGCGAAAGTTTGTGAGTGTGTGTGTGTGTTTATATGTTTGTTACTTCTTCACGCTCAAACGGCTGGACCAATTTTGATAAAATTTGGTATGGAGATAGCTGACACCCTGGATTAACATATAGGCTACTTGTTATCCCGATATTCCCACGGGATCTAAACTTATGCAGGTGAAACCGCGGGGCGCAGCTAGTATCTAATATTTACTCATGGTTTGCTGCTCCTATAAAATAGTTTTAGTACTAGATTTAAAATAAGACGATTCAATTTAAATCTTGCCATCTCTTAAGCTCCATTTCATCGCTTTTCACTTCGTTATCAAGATAATTATGTTGGATTACGATCATCAGTTATTGGTAGATATTTATCAAAATGATTATAATTACATAATTATATCCTTTTGTATGTGAATGCAATGGCAGCCAGCCCTAACAGTACCGTTGACAACGAGATTAATACTACCATTCCAAGCGGTACCTGCGGTTGTGGCGGAACTATCGAACAATATGCATTGTGGTGCCCGGTTACACACATACGGGAATATTATTTACTGCCTTAATATTTGTATCAGTTTTTGTAGCACCTAGAACGCGTAGCATGTAGACTTCTATCTCTAATTTTTATTTTTTTTTCTTTATTTATTCTTTGTATTTTTTGCTTGGACGGTCTATGTTTCTTATACTGTTTTGGGCCCAGGAGGTGGCTACATATATTCCGGCGTCAGAGGCGTTGTTCAGATCGTTAAGGATGCACTTGAATGGGACACTCTAGCAGATGGGGCCTACTCTTCTCTACAAAGAATAGACTCATCTCTTTTCATATTACTGTTATTTATTTTCTTCAATTTTGTGAGACGGGCCATTTAAATCTTTCTACAATCTGTAACTTTATCTTTCGTTTCTTCCCTTTCAAAGATGGTCATGCTACGTGCATGCAGATGGTAAAGGGATGTTTGGTTGGATTTTAAATGACTGCTTGCCTATTCATAGATCTATAAATCCATTCGGTCGGTATTATTCTCTTTTTCTCATATCAATACGATCTACGTTTGTGAAAACAGCTCATACTGAGTCAGTAATGTTACCACAGTTACTGACTGGCCAATCTCCTAGAACAACTTATCTGTCTCCAATTTCTCAACGATTTTCTTTCGAGCAAATTGTATAAAAAGCTTAACAAGAACTGTGATCATAAAATATTTTGTAGCTATTCAATACACTCTCGCTTTTGACCTCCGTGAACATTATTGAAACAAAACACGATCATTGTCTTTAAACGCCTCTTAATGGAATCTAATACATCTTCTCAGTAAAATGGGGAAAGTCCACAAATGTATTGAGTGGATAAGCTATAAAGCATGAAATGGTAAATGGCATTTAATGCAAGGTCACAGTCGTGAGACGTCGCGAGGGAAGGGCCATTCTAAAGTACTAGAAAGTTAGCAAAGAGCTGGAGGTTTGTAAGGCGTTCTGCACAGTAATTGTTTTGCGTTTGTTTAGATAGAAATAAATGCTAATGGTCGATCTTGGGGCAGAGGTGAAGGTGAAAAGACAATGCATTTTGATCGTTATAAAACGTTATGTGTAAAAGAAAAGAATTAAAGAAAGATACGAAAAGTGCAAATTGGTATGAACGAGATCTCAAAATCTGCGGCTTAATTTTAAACGTGACTATTAATGTGGAAATTTTGTTGAAATTGAAGTATTGCAATACAAAATATAACTATAAAAACACAGTAAAAACATTAATTTACCAGATTTCAACGGATGTGGATTAACACTGTCCGGTCTGCAAACGATAAGCTTTAAATGTAATGGATGTAAAGTGCCCTCAAGTGCTTTCCAACATTGTGTAAGCTGCACTTCAACGTGTAGAAAATGGTAAATACCATGTTATTCAGTAGAAGCCTGTTATTTGTACAACAATACTATAATTAAGTGTTTGTAGTGACTATAAAATACATTGTAACTTTCTGTGTAATTACGTAGTAACAGACATTATGGTGTATAGTGAAAACTATATTTCGCCATATTAGTTCCCATGTAGCGAGCTTGTTGCATATTAATCGCTGCTTCAGAGAATTGACTAATTAAATGGGTCATTCCCTAGGAATTTCTCAGTAGCAACTCAGAGTCTGAATTAGGGCCTGGTAGATGGAAATAAGCTCGCCTTCTGGTATCTACATCGGAGTAGTCAAATATGCGTTTATACTCACCAGATCTCTCTTTACAGAAAGAAAAGAAAGAAAATACTTTTATTTGCGGTAAATATGAACCAAAGAAAAACACAAAAAAAATGCGGTAAATATGCGCCACATCCACGCAAAATGGCCCTCGCTCAGCATAATGCTACGACCCTATGCGAGACAGAGCCTAAGAGCTGGTTTCAGCGATAGCCGACGTTGCCGTGATGACGTCATATCCTTATGTTCAGTGCCGTATTATCCATAAGGCACTTTAGGCCACTGCCTAGGGGCCAACTATGACCAGGGGTCCAGCACTCCCGATTAAAAAATGAAAAAAAGGGGATTGTGTGGTTTTATGAAACCACGTTAAAAGTGAAACTTTTTTTCACATTATAAGGTAAAATCCAAATTGCGTTGTTGTGGTATGAAAAAGGGGGGGGCCCGAAACGAGCTGTGCCTAGGGGCCCCGAGATGGTTAATCCGGCCTTACTTGTGTTTTCAATTTAGAAGAGTTTCCGTAGACTTTATCCCAATAGAAATCCACTACGCTTTGGAATTGGCAATTAGCTTGATCTTTCTGTCTAACAGACTCGTTGACAACTCAAAAGTGCCTGTAAAGGGTTATTTGAAATGCTGGAGTATGTGTACTAACTTTGTAACTTTGGAACCGATTTTTAACGTGTTCTTTCTTTTTGTTGCAGAATCTCAACATCATGGACGACTGACTGCACTGCTCAGTGATATTTAATTTATAGTTATTGTTAAAGACTGACTAGTGTTAAACTGTGTTCAAGTGTTCGTTTATACAAAATGGAGGCCAAGACACATATACTTGCGGCTGCCGTGCTTCTTATAATTGGTAAGTTATAGTTTATCGTACATATAATACATGTTGTGGCGTAAATAGTGGTCCACCGTTAAGGAGTCGTAATACCAGATAATTTACTAAATAGTAATATGTTACATATTACTATTTAAACCATTTTTACCCAAGGGTTTCAAAAATATATTATTTTTTATGTACGAAATTTCTACCTTTTGTTACAAATTTGGTGGTAGTTTAAAAAAAAACCATAAGTATTTATTTAATGTTGATTCCTGTTAATTACTGCTGAACACTAGAGATATTGTGTAAAATTATGGTTTTTTATGTAATATTAGAGCTTACGAAGAAAAAGTTAGTTCTTCTGTATTTTAACCCTAATTTTCAACATATCCAGCAAATCCAAGAGCGACTTTTGTAAAAAAAAAAATGTACTACTAAAATGGTTAAAATTGTAATATGTTATAGTAAATTATCTGGTATATCGAATCCATAACGGTGGACCATTATTTACGCCACACCTTGTATATAGTAGACCTGAAGCCAGAAAATTGTTAATAGACCTGAAGCCAGAAAACATATATCAATGCCAGAAAAAGATGACGGTATAAATCAATCGATTTATCCAGTACAGCTCTTTTTTCGCTTCAGGAACTACTTTCTGAATTTTCATACTGACGCATGGTACCCTAAAAGTAGAGCCTCACCTCAGCAAACACGTAATTTATTCGGAAAAGAAGCACAGATATCGAAATAGCTTGCAGAGTAAGCAAACTGAAGTGGCAGAGGGCTGGCCGTTTTTGTCGAAGGACCGATGGCTGGTGGCGCAAACCAGTCCTGGAGTGGAGACCGCGTATCGCTAAGTGTTGTGTGGGACGCCCCTCAGCTAGATCGACCGAAGACCTTATAAAGGTGGCTGGGACAGACTGGACGCGGACAGCTGAGGACAGGGTGTTAAGGGCAGTCTAGGAGAGGCCTATGTCTAGAAGTGGACTGCGATACCCAGAGTAACTACCTTGTTCGCCCAAAGTAACTCACATCATTTAGGCTATCAATGCGTTTCGTGGTTTTAAAAGAGGAAAATGATTCATACGTATTTATTTACTTACTCATAATCTACGCGTATAGTCGTTGCGCGTGCAAAAGCCGCTATGTGTTATTTAGTTATTTTCGGTTCTTTATGCAGTTTTAATCGTTATTTCAATACACACATACTGCATAAACAGCTATGTGATAAGTGCAATATTTGAAGAGTTAAGGAATGTAGCTATGTGATATTAATACATCGAAAGTTCCGTATAAACACGCTAAATGTTATAATTCATATAGCTCAAATAAGTTCACTAAAAACACATAGCGACTTTTGCATGCGCAACGACGGTATTTGTTTGTCAAATAATGCTATTAATATGTACAGCGAGAAAAACATGTCAAATAGTCACACGGTCTATCTTAAAAAGAATTTCTTTCCTTGAAAGCAAATAGCCTACAAAGTGCTAGTTATGCGGTTAAAACAATTTTTCTATTTTGTTTGACCGCAACCTATAAAAAAAAAGGATAATAAAAGACGATCTATAAATAAATATTCAAGTATTACATGCATGCTAGAAGGTTTTTTCCTGCACCCTTATTACGTAAAACACTTTCAATCATAATCTGATTAATTTTGAAGGATATCGCTCATCCATTGCTTCGTTTAGGTATTATGTTCGGAAAATTTGTCTGTTTAACAATGCAAATAACGCAATGAATGTTGTTGAACTGTCAAAAATAAAGGCATTGCTACTGTTAGTGTGTTACGCTATTACCCCGCTGATTCAGTATTTGGTTTTGTATGCAAATATTTGTAGATTTGGCGAATTGGTAGATACTTAAAAAAAAATTTTTATCTTGTAATCTAATAAATTCCTTATGGGTGCTCTATTAAGAAAACAACAAATTGGACATCTGGAATGTAATTTTTACTAGGATAAAATATATTATTACAATCGTTATAATAAGTTGACTAAGAACAAAAATAAACCACCAAAATCATATTCATCAAATCTGATTCATAATTAATAACCTCAAAACAGTGTCTCTTAAAAATAAATTACCATTTTTATTGAGTGCTTCTTAAAAAGACGTCCATTTTTTGCATGCTCAAATGATAATTATCAATAATAACATAACCAACAAACAGACGATGCTTTAAAATAAAGTTCAGTCATTTTTAATATACTTCGAAACATAAAGAGTGCATCAAATAATTGATTATAACCAGCTTTCGATAATGGTATGGCTACATCATACCTATACCTACGTAAAATTAAAAATTTGAGGTCATTTTCAAGTTATGAAACAACAAACTGAATGTCATCACTACATAGTATAAAACAAAGTCGCTTTATCTGTCCCTATGTCCCTTTGTCCCTTTGTATGCTTAAATCTTTGAAACTACGCAACGGATTTTGATGCGGTTTTTTTTAATAGATAGAGTGATTCAAGAGGAAGGTTTATATGTATAATAATAATAATGTTTCCGTGCGAAGCCGGGGCGGGTCGCTAGTACTTTATAAAGTTCAAATTCAATTGCAACCAAAACATATTAAGACCTTTTTGTTACAAACTGTCCCTCGAAAATAAACATAGAATACATTTCGTATAAAGTAGATAACTGATTGAAGTGGCGATGGAATGTAAATTATCTGAGATTATAAACATCAACTGTTCATAATCTCGCATAATATACCTGAATTTGGCCCAGATTTTTTACGAGTATAAAATTATATGAAATTATCAAGGTGTAAAAACAGCAAAATAGCTTGACTGATTTGTGTGTGTATTTTTGAATATTATTTTTGATTATGATAGACAGTTTGGACAGGTTTAATAGACATGCTTTTTATGAGTTTTATACGGTAGTTTAATAATGCATATTGCATGCATCAATAAAATCCATGATATGTTGTTAATCTATAACTTCTTCTATACTTACTAAAATTATAAAGAGGTAAAATTTGTTTGTTTAAGTTTGTATGTAGCGGATAATCTCTGGAACTACCAGTCTGATTTGAGAAAATCTTTTTGCATTTGATAGCCCAATTCTTGAGGAAGGCTATATGCTATATTAACATCACGCTATAACCCTTGGGAGCCAAGAAAAAAACAAAAAAAAATAGAAAGAACGCTAAGCGAAAAAGAAGTGATAACGCGGGTAGGCGATACGATGCGACGAGGCTAGAGAACAAGACACACGGAAAAAGTTGCGGGTAGAATCTAGTTTTTAGAAGAAGAGACGTAGAGAAGAGAAGTAGTCTAGTTCTCAGAGATTCTAGACAAGTGGCAATCACTTTCAAAGGGTTTCGTATTTCTACAACTTCTTTGAGTAGGATTAACATATGCTTTTCGGTAGCTCCCATAGATTTTTTTGCTTTTCCATCACCCTTATCGCTAATAGAATGTCACGTTGTCTATGCCCTCAAGTTATGGTTTGTTAGGTCAGTGATCAAAAAAACCAATTCGATTCAAAGATTGATTGTTAGGACAAAGATGTTTAATCATTTCCCAATTTAAATAATTATCAAAACTGTATTTCAACGTTATTTACATTTGTCTCATAATAATTTAATTAAATGAAAGTAGTAACATGTATGATAATTAATAACTGTTTAAATAAAACTATTGAATTATAATTAAACTATTCAATGAACTCTAAAAACCGCTATCATTGTGTATAACGAATTGCAATAACAGTTAACTGCATTTAAACAGCATTCATAATTAATTAATAACATTATAAATAAAGTTGTAGTAATTCATTTTATTAGCTATTCGCAATAAAATGTCTATGTTATTTCGTTCTTTTCAACATTAAACAAATTATATATTTTGCTGCAAACACAAACTGATTACTGTATGTTTGTAATATTAAATACGAATTATCATTTACGTGTGTTCTTATACTATAACTATCATTACGCCAGTATGTCCCAAAAGGTTAGGTTATTTATTTATCCTGCTACTGGTACGCCATACAGCAATTACACCAACGGAGCAAAAAATTACTTTATGTGCTGGTTCCATCCATCCTGTGCGCAGTGTACAGACGCCAGCACATCAAGCTACTACAATCTGTCAAATTTCTTTAATACATCTTCAACTTTATCGCTAAAGCATAAGGTTCAAAATTGACTGGGAGAATTTGTCAGTTTCGGGTAGCTTGATGTGCTGGCGTCTGTACATGGAACGGATGATGATTTTGTGATGCACCTTTAGTGCGCCCAAATTTCGCCAGTTAGCTTTAAGTCCCATGTGGGGGCGAGTTTATTGCCATACACAGCATCATCATCATCATTTCAGTCGAAAGACGTCCACTGCTGGACATAGGCCTCCCCCAAGCACCTCCACGTCAACCGGTTCTGTGCTTCTCCATCATCGCCATCTTTCTGCCATACCCATAATCAGCCTGTAACTTTCCCACTGCTGGGACACAGGCCTCTTCTCAGTCTTCTCCTCTTCTCAGTGAGAAGGTTTAGGCCGTAATCCACCACGCAGGCCCAGTGCGTTTGGTAGACGTCACATGTCTTGAAATTTTTGACTCTAGGACATGCCGGTTTCTTTGCGATGTTTTCCTTCACCGTTTTTCGATCTATTGCCATAACTGGGTAGAAATCCAGATTCTTATTTGTAGTCTTTGTATTAGCCTGTTTATGTATCTTGCTAAGCAGAGCAGAGCTTTCAGGAGCAGACCACCAAGCTCAGCAGACAGCCCATATATTCTCTAAAATTCTCACCGTGAAAACTTAGGTGTAGTGAGCTTGAGTTGAGCTGTCATTCCACGTGATGCTAGAGATTGATAATATTGAGAGCTCACTTCACCTACATTTTCAAGGTGTGATCGGCTGATTCATAATTCTTATGAATGACCAGCTTCTGCGATTTCATTCGCGTTAAGTTTCTTGTTTTGATATATATGTAACTGTTATACATTTTCTATCTTCTTCCTATTAGCGTATAGATGGAAAAAAGTTCAGCTGTGCGAACTCCGCTCATTGACGCAGGTATCAGATTATCAGGTGCACATATGACAAGGTACTTGATTATATTATTATGACTGCGTCAACATTTCTATAACACACGTCAATAGTCTAGCTTTTCGGTCAATGAAAGCTTTTTCTTATTAAATCAATATTTCTAGAGATTACCTCTAACAAACAAACAAGCTATTCACTTGTTTACAGTTTTCGTTTAGACATTCTCTTTTGACTTGTTTTAATTCTTCAAACGCAGAATGAAATTCCCATGAGATGGCAAAAGCTTCTTCTATGCCAGACTCCATATCAACCATACACATTTATCTTTCTCCAAAGTTTGCCAAATCACTCAAGTGTGACTCTACCATAAATCTTCAAGATATAAAAATCGAGACGCACCAATTATCTTAGGCGGCCATGACACTTTGCGAGCATAACAGTACTTAATAAGGTAGTAATTAATTCTTCGAAAGAGAATCTTGGAATCGCATCGACTTTTATCGTTTAATATGCTCCGAGGTATTTTTATTGGCTTGTAAAATATTTCATTTTGAATGAAAGAAAGGTTTTTGTACGTGTTTTTAAATATTTATGTTGCGAATTTGTATAGTGGGAGTTTTGTTTTGATTTGCGAATGGAGTGAGTTAAAATGTTTGGTATTTTGTTGCATTTATTACTCATGCTAGGTAATTGTGTTGGAAGCTTTTTGCGTTAAAAAACTGTATATTATTTTATTATATGAGATTTATTATTATATTATTTGGTATATCAGACGGCAAATTCTCATCCTAATCTCAGCTCGGTCCCAGTCAATGTCAAAAACATGTCAAAAATGCATGGAACTAAGCGGTATTTTTGACAGATTGAGACTGAAATTAATATGCGCCCGTTCTTAAAAATACGGGAACTGCCCCTCAGATATGTCCGCTTATTAAAAGCTGAAAATAAACTTAAAATAGTGACTATTTATTTTGCCTATAAATGGCAAAAGTTTAGCTTTTTTTCTTCAATTGTCGTTATAATATACCTACACGGTGAAAGGGACATCGTGACAAAAACTTACACCATGGTTATTGGATTCAGTACATATATGATTCCTCATAGGCGCTAGAATTTTTCGTCGGTTATCGGCTATCTGCTGTTCCATAAAAAACAGCTGTTAAAACTGCTGTTATTTGGGTATCATGTGGCCATACTATTCATTTTTAGGGTCCAGCTTAACTGGGAACCAAAAGAGAAACGCCACATTTGAAAGCTAAAAAAAAATCAAGCATAAACCGCACAGCACATTTTGAAAACCAGATTTCTTTAAGGGGACTACAGGACCTAAACGCAAAAAACGCAAGTTTTATAACGCCTAAAAGTATATTATCGACTACAGTAAACAAAAACAGAAAAATATATGATATTTTTCAGGATATATGCTAGGTAGGTAGTCTGTAGAAAACGTAATACAACTAATTTGATACGATAGAAAAAAATCATGAAGTTACCTCTAAAAACTTTCTTTTTACAATAAAAACCATACTAATATTAGTGTGGTTTTTGTTGTACAAACAAAGTTTGTTATTCTACAAGCAACAAACTTAAGCACTAGTGTTTTAATTTTTTAGTCCAAACAATAGATTTTTTGTAAACAGATAATTGCTTCATATTTTGCAATAAATTACCAGCATTGTGTCATCGCGCTTCTCTTTCTTTTCCATGGAGTCCGACAGTAACCGTGCTTTAGGTCATGTAGTCCCCTTAAAACTTTACGATAAGCTTCATTGAGGCCATATCTCCGAGTGAAAGCTTACCCCATAAACTTTTAAAATGTGCAAAATATTTTTCTTTTTTTTAAACCTTCACACACGGACGCCTTTCTTTTCTTATTAAGATTATTATGATCAATCATTGCTATCTTTAAAACTGACTTAACCCAGAAATATCAGTCTGCACTTGTATGGATGCATGTATTTACTTTAACATTTTTAAATGTCGGTAAAAAACTGAGGGTGAATTGAATCATAATTTAATTTGTTGCACTTTTGTTCATGGCGCTGATGTTCAGTTTTATCTTGATCGAAGATAATACATATGTAATATAGAGACACAGAAGTACCAGTTTTCATACTATGCAAAGGTATAGATAGTGCTATCTACGAAGACACGCCCCACTCTTCTTACTAATCGCTAGTGGTTATCGCTAATTAATTACGCTAGTGTTTTAGTTTTTTGATACACACTCTAATAAGTAATTATGTACAGTGTATCGACAAAATTAAAACACTAGCGGAATGTTGCACACCTATACTCTAAGCGATTAAGAAGAAGGGTGAGGGGGTCTTCGTGGATGGCGCTATCTGTATGAGGCGATTATAATTGGCTAAACCAAGTCCAATCGGAGAATTCTCATATTTTTTGTTTATGTACGGACGCCAGCACATCAAGCTACCCGAAACTATCAAATTTTCCCAATCAACCTTAAACCTTATTCTTTAGCGGTAGAGTCGAAAATCTATTAAAGAATTTTGACAGATTGTAGTAGCTTGATGTGCTGGGGTCTGTACATACTTTGTGCAGTGACAGGCATGAAAGACAAAAAAAAAACTATCTGGTTTGACGGCAAGCGAGAAGCGTAAAAGTTTCAATTTTCAGCCGAATTGTGCCATATCATCATCATTTCAACTGAAAGGCGTCCACAGTCGAACTTAGGCCAAGTATCGCCGCTTCGACCGGTTTTTTGCTTCTCAAACTCATAGCATTTATTTCAATTAAACCATTTACAGGCACTTTTGAATTATCAAAAAGTCTGTCAGTCAGAAAATATGAAGCTAGTTGCCCATTCCAAAGAGTAGGTTACCTATGGAGAAGAACGAACAAGAAACTCCATGGACACTCTTTTAAATTTTATTTTTACAAAAATATTAGTTACATCATTAATGTTGAATTTATAAATATATGTGAGAACGATGTAAAAAAAACGTACGCCGTAAATTATTATGCCGTATACTCGAAGCAAAAACATAAGACACATTCTGTACTTCATGGCAGCTACCTACTGACTATTAAAACCGACATACAATTTTAACTGCGATACACATTCAGTCAGTCCAACGAAAATTATCTGATAATTATTATGTTAGATTTCTTATACACGTATTGTATTAAGTGAAACTTCTGCACCGCAAGTTTATAGTGGATAATGGCGCTAATGTTATTCGACGTTAGATCAATGATCTATAGATCGTGATCAATGACGCGTGCGCGGCCGTCAATAACCGTTAATACGACACTTGTTTTGATTGATTAATCCATTCTTTTTTTTGTTATTAATGATCTAGGAACATTTTTGTGGCTTTACGAAAATGTTTTTATTTATTTGTTCTCATTTATCATTTATCCGGTTTTGGGTGTAGAAAACTATGTTTCCTTAGGCCTTTTCGTACAAGACACGTCTCTTTTTGGTACCGAACCGAGCTCCCAAAATGGGTTGGCAAAATATATTTGCTTCAATGCAATTTGGGTTTTGTACGATTTTCGGTGCAATGCGGCAGTATACTGCCGATAGCACAAAACTTTAGCTTTAAAAAGGCTTTTTAAAAGTTCTAGCACTAAATGCGAAAATTGCAGATACGTGGTTTTGTACCGAAATTCGGCTTGTTCAAGAATTTTATTCTAGCACTTTTAGTTCCACGGAATTAAGCTTGAAACTACACATTTACGTTGTTATGTTGAATTTTTTTTTAGAACTAAATTGAATGACCTTTTGTGAGAACTTTTGCTTAGGTTCTCAGGCTATGTTAAACCGGTTACCTACTAAATTTAGTTTTTCTAAAAACTATTATATTATTACCGCTTTTATAGTTTTGCACGTGGATGACAATTTCTAATGTTTGTTAAATCTTTTATAAAATCTTTTAGTAATTTTCTTCCAAAAATACATAAAGCCTGTCGCCTTAATAGAAAAAAAAACCGGTCAAGTGCAAGCCGGACTCGCGCACCGAGGGTTCCGTACTTTGTAGGTATGTAAATATGTAGTTTATTACGGGTTTTTGTTTTTCCTTTACTTGTGCTACATGATCTTGCTTCTTGCCAAAATTCATGATTCTAGGCCAACGGCAAGTACCCTATAAATTTTTATTCCCTTAAGAGTGTCGAAATATACGTTTTATGCGGCATAAACGGCCGTATCTTTTTTTTTAACGTTAACTCAGAAGTTTGATTTTTATCGCAGCTTCAAGGGACTGTAGACATGAGTACCGTATATGGTTTTAATTTCAACTCGATACTTCCACCTGTTCCCGAGATAAAGGGTCTTGGCAGACAGACAGACGGACGGACGGACAACAAAGTGAACCTATAAGGGTTCCGTTTTTCCT
Organism: Luperina testacea; assembly: GCA_927399505.1. Taxonomy (NCBI): domain Eukaryota; kingdom Metazoa; phylum Arthropoda; class Insecta; order Lepidoptera; family Noctuidae; genus Luperina; species Luperina testacea. The sequence goes on along the minus strand of OV656777.1, from coordinate 2,324,119 downwards.
TTTGAGGCACGGAACCCTAAAAAACAATGATTTCTCAGAACGATTAAATTTTTCCTATCATTGTAGTACGATATAAGGCTCCTTCAAACAAGCGCGACACGACACGCGACATAAAGGCACCACAAGTCGCGCAAAGAGCGGTGCCTTTGTATCGCGTGTCGCGCCTGTTTGTAGGAGCCTATATGTCAACGTCCACTATACCTACGTCATAAATTAGTATGATTGTTTTCTTCTTTTCCTACCTAGAAAACATACCTACAATTATTCTGCAGGCATCGTGAATACATCGCAGTTTGTCACCTTCTTTATCTAGCAGCTAAAATTGTTTGCATAGTGCCAAATGCTGTGTTCTGCACAGAACTGCACGTTTTCCCGCTAAAGCTGAGTACGCATGCGCGCACGTACGACTGTGTTACACTGAGCCGGTTTTTTTGCACGACGAATAAAACTTAGCGGTAAATCCGCTTATACAGGCTGTTAAAATTTTTTTTGTTGTTTTTTAATTAACGTACCGTTTTTTTTTGTTAAAATAAGTTAAATGCTGTCATGAACTTTGTAATAGCTCTAAGTTTTTAGTTGTTTTTTAAGACGATTGCTTTTCTACAATCATTTTTATGGAAATGTTATTATAGTAACTGTATGTTTGTTTTTTAAAAGTGTACATTTTTAGCTTTAATCCTAATGCCAACTTATCGAACTGATTCCTAAACAAAGGAGTCGTAAATACCTATATTGTGAATAAATTACTAATGTTCACTATAAAAGATACTCAATGTGTGAACTTCGCATGGGTGATCTTCAAATTGGTGATCTATACGGAACCTCGCTAAAACGAGTGCATGATATTTTTATAATTCGCCAAACAAAATAAAAACAACATTGAACTGATTTCGATCAGCCTTCACTCTACTTACCGCATTTTCGAAACACGTTTTTCGTATTAATTTTACGCATATAGCCTCTGGCGCTATAGTATTTACACGTACCTGCATGAGAATGAGTACCACCATAAATCTGTTAACAAACGACTACAATTTCACTTTCTCATATTCAATATGATATTTAAACAAGAGCAAAATCAGTGACATCATTGAAACTTGTTTTTTAACCGACTTCAAAAAAGGAGCCTCCTCCTTTTTTGAAGTCGGTTAAAAAACAAGTTTCAATTCGGATGTTCATATATTTTTTTTTAATGTATGTTCAGGTATAACTCCATCGTAAATAGACGGATTTGCAATTTTTTTTTGTTCGAAAGGGCTTTACATCGAGATGGTCCCATTTAAATTTCGTAAAGATCTGATGATGAGTTTCGGAGACAGACGACGGAACTCTTCAATAAATGCCAGCAAATCAACCGCGATTGCTGCTATAGCATATGTATGCATTGTTGTAAAAATGTGATTACAATAACAATACAAAAATGTATTGTTATTGTAATCACATTTTTGTTGATGGCACTTCACCTAATCCTGTCCTTATTATATGGGACAGAACTGTGGGGTAATTGCGTAACAGACTAAAAGTAGCAATGGCTTTTATTAGACAGTTTAATAATATTCATTGCATTATTTATGTTGTTGAGCAGACAAATTTTCTGAACACAATTGAGCAATGGATTAGCAATATCCTTCAAAATCATAAATATGGTCGGAATTTGAATTAGCTGCAGTAGAATGACAGCTTATGTGTTACCACTTTTTAACTAAATTTTAATAGTGATGTGACAGAAGAATCGATTCATTCAAGTTACATTCAGTTCAAAATTGATCCATGTTAAGGGGCTTACATGACCTAAAGCGCGGTCACTGTCGGACTGCATAGAAAAGAAAGAGAAGTGCGATGACACAATGCTTGTAATTTATTGCAAAATATGAAGTAATTATTTAATTACAAAAATCTATGATTTGGCCTAAAAAATTAAAACACTATTATTTTAGTATGTTGCTTGTAGAACAATCTGACAAAAAATCAGAATTATTGTATGAATAATAATAAAAAAAAATGAATGAATGAAAAAATGATGATGATGAATGATGATGAGATTGTATGAATTATTGTATGTTGTTGTTTGTTGTAATTATTGTATTGTATTGTATTGTATCGTTTTTATTGTAAAAAGAAAGATTTTAGAGATATCTTCATGATTTTTTCTATCATATCAAATTAGTTGTATTATGTTTTTAACACACTATCTACCTAGCATATATCCTGAAAAATATCATATATTTTTCTGATTTAGTTTACTGTAGTCTATTATACACTTATATTGTTTCTAAAACTTGCGTTTTTTTGTGTTTAGGTCCTGTAAGCCCTTTAAATTGGTTTTGTAAAAGAGGATAATATGAAGATGATATTTATAAAGAAATTCAGGATTATATAAGTTTACAACACACACAGCCTTTACCGTAATCTCTCACTTCCTCAATAGATACTCGATATCAATATCCATTATGTAACAGCTAACTGTCCGAACAGCCGGCAATATCTTGGAATCTGGCGCTAATTAACACCAAATAAAAACCAGTCTTATCAGATCACAGTCCTTAATGAGAATGTAGCTCAGACTTGATAAGCGATAGCCATTAGGAGAGAAATGCAGAAAAATAAGAGCGACATTTAACGCCTTTAAGGGGACTGCATGACCTAAAAGGCGGTCACTGTCAGACTGCATAGACAAGAAAGAACAACGCTGGTAATTTATTGCAAAACATTAAGCAATTTATCTATTTACAAAAAATCTATTGTTAGGACTAAAAAATTAAAACACTAGTGCATTAGTATGCTGCTTGTAGAATAATCAGACAAAATATCAGAATGATTGTATATATTGTAGAGGTATCTGTATATTAGTATGGTGTATGTATATTAGTATGGTTTTTATTGTAAAAAGAAAGTTTTTAGAGGTATCTTCATGATTTTTTTTTATTATAATAATTATGTTTTCAACACACTATCTAACTAGCATATATCCTGAAGAATATCATATTTTTTTCTGATTTTGTTTACTGGAGTCGATCATATACTTTTAGGCTATCATAAAACTTGCGTTTTGTGCGTTTAGGTCCTGTAGTCCCCTTAAGGAAAATAAAAATGTAATCAGCGTGTCAGTATTCAACGTGTGCTAAAATAAGTGTGTACTTGACATACATGTTTATTTTTTAAATCTTTTTGAAATACATTTTATGATATACTTATTTAAAAAGGTTAACTTGAACAACAAAAACATTAGGTTAGTTTTTGTGTAAGCTGAAAAAGCAATTTCTTTTTTTTTTCTTAATTAATATTATTAATACTAAATTTACAAAAAAAAACCACACCGTTTTCTGTTCTACAAATAATCAAATCTACCTTGTATACATAGTTATGTATGTAATAGTCGAAGTAGTCACTTCGACGCCTGAGAAAAAATCTTCTCCAAACTAATCTTGTGTATATTCGAAAACGAAACCAACCTGTATGTAACCACGAACGCGCTTTACTTCAGTAAGCGCCAACCTACTGACACATGTTTATAACCGAATCTATCCGACACATGGGAAAGTACGTATGTATCTACTAATTATGTACATGAATTCTGATTCACCAGCCTAATGAAGGCTATCGATGGTGTGAGAGTAAAAGGAATTTGAATTAGACCAGTTATTGTAACTAAAAAATATATTTCGGGATTAGGATAGGATTTTTAAGTAATTATACGTATACAATGACTTAAACAATAACGCTTAACGCTTGGATCATGTGGCCCGAGTTCGCCTCTCCTTTTTAAGGAAATTTCTCGCCGGCTGGTCGACACTTCACGTGACCAGAGGGCTGGATCGTTCTTTAGCCAAAGTATTGGCATTGCCATTCAACGTCGGTGTCGCCACTCACGTACAGTAAGTTAGAGGTGATCTTTAGACCCGACACGTTTTACCAGCTTTGAGTGATGCCGAGGCACATAACAAGGATTTTGTGTATCTCTACTTCCTTTTTTTTACTATTCAAATAATGCGTACGGATATTTTTTTGTGTGAGGGAAATGGGATGGTTCGTCGTTCTTTTTGATCCTCAGATCATCACTATCAGCCGTGATATGCTCCTGTGATCTCATTTAAGGGCCTGTGTACACCACGTTTTTTAAACGCGCCGTTGACGCGCGTTTTAGAAACGTGCGTCGACGGCGCGCTTTTATCCTACAGAAGGTCTACAGGCTGCGTCTGACTCGCGCGCGTATCGCGTCTGTATCGCTACAAACGCGCGTCGATGGCGCGTTTAAAAAACGTGGTGTGCACAGGCCCTAAGTCGTATAGATAGTGCTCACATGATTTAACATGACAGTGACAGTGAGTTTTATTTTCTCTTTCCTGTGTCTCCTGCAACTAGTAACCCTTCAACCTTATTTATTTATAAAAACTTTATGCACAAGTAAAAAATAACTGTACAAAGGGGGATTTAATGTTTTAACCTTCAAAGCAAAAGTGAACAGTCATCTTCTGGGTACGCTAGTTCCCAGACGGCATCTATCGCTTTACACTAGGTGCAGTTAAAAGCGGACCAATTTTATTTAATAAATTAATGTCACTTTGAAAAGAACAGCAAGTCAACAAACCACAGGGTTGACTGCCAAAAGTCTTACTCTGGACAGACATGGAATATCATCACTTTGTTTTAGGCGTATTCCACCAAACTTTTATACATAGAATAAGTCTTATACTGGGAATAAATTTTGAATTTTTGTCAATTTTTCCATACTAGAACTGTTAGAGGTCAATTTTATTCCAGGGATAAAAGATATCTGACTTTGGTAAAACCAGCCCTTAGTTCACTTTTCAAAATGAGAAAAAGAATAAGCAACCCAAAATGGAAGTCTCACTCAAAACTCTCATTTCAGATAAACATTTCACCGACTATCATTACCAAATTAAACAAGATAAACACTCAACGAAATTACTGCCCCATTCCCCAGGGCGCCATGTTATATGCAAAATAGATACAGTTACATCACATTAAGTACCGAACCGTTACAGACGCACGACTTTTTGCCCCGATCTTGGCTGCTATGCGACTTTTTGTCGCTACGTGCATGCCCGATTATCATAAACATGATTTAGATACACCGTGTTACGATCGAGCGTGTATTTTGTTTACTTTTCCTTATTGTAACTGTTTTCGTAACCTATTGGACCTGTGGCTTTTGTGGTAGACTGCTCGGTTTATGCGGCCCTGGTACCAGTCCTTTGGTCTTTGCAAAATAAATGTATACTTATGTAGTTATTCCAAAGAGGTCATTATTATAGACCACGATACATGTATATATTGATCAATAATACTAGAATAACGAATTTCTAAAAATGAGCATCCATCAGAAAAAGTAACGAAACAACACAAAATTGAAAAAAAATGTAGATGACACTCGTAGGACCAGCACCCGAATTGCGTAACACATTATTAATCTCAACCTGCATGAACTATTTTGAAGGAATATCCTTCAGCTAATCCATTGCTTCATATGTTCGAAAAATTTGCCTGCTCAACAACGTAAATAACGCAATGAATGTTGTTGAACCACGCAGTAAAATGAGGAATATTGCTTCAGTCCTTCGTGCTTCAGGATCCACGAGTTACTGAGTTACTTTATTTTAACTCTGCAACCTTGCAACTATCTTCGAGAATTATTAATTTGGAGGCTTATACGTGTTTAGAATCATGTAAGTAGAAACAAACTGAAATCAATGGAGAAAAAATAATGGAGTTTCTTGCCCGTTCTTCTCCATAGGTACCTACTTGGTAGGTATTTGGGTTCTCCATAGGTTGCTTTGGAATGGGAACTAGCTTCATATTTTCTGACTGACCGACTTTTTGACAGTTCCAAAGTGCCTGTAAATGGTTTAATTGAAATAAATGCTTTGAGTTTGAGTTTGAATCAAATCTTCAAATCATATGTGGACTCGGTCAATTACCTTGTTATGAATATTCCCACAACATTAAAAGCTTTTTTGTATCTCGTTTGAAATTCCATGCCCATTCATTATTAATTCATTCATTTACTGATCAGAACGCAGCCATAATTTATTCATCACACTTAAAATTTAATGGAACAATAATTTCGATGAATTTTAAGTGGATTATAATTTGAAATTGACATCTTTATCATTTTGGTTTGAATTTTTTAATTAAATCCTGTTGTCAATTAAAATATACATGGTAATAAAATATATTTTACGCTCCAATGCTTAATACGAGGTTGTCAACACCTGTTATCGTAAATATTTCATGTTTAAGGAGAGAGGAAGTCCTTAATACTCGTTATTATGTACACCATATAAATCCAGGATAACAACATACCTTCGATATCTCTGATATTGTGTATCTAGCAGTAGCAGCTGGCGGTGACCACTTACAGATTGCTTGTTTAAAAAAAAACTGTGTGCCAACGTAGTGAGTCACTCCTATATCAAAAGTAACATAAAACAGAAGTAAGCTTAGCATATATTATTTATTTAAAAAATCTCACATCTTAATAATCATCCGACAGTTTTGATTAATGATTGCAATTATCTATGAAACTAAGATTGCCATTTTGCCAAGAAAGTAGAACGCTGCTTTTACCTTCACTTAAGGTAGCTAAGTAAGTAATGAATAAGCTATGAAGTGTAAGTTCTACTTTGTAATTTATGTGTCGGCAAAATTTGTAAAAATCTGAAATATTAGGCATCAATTAATCACATAGTATCTATCAAACAATTTGTCACTACTATGGTGATAAATGGCCGCAGGAACCCGTTGGATGCGAGAAGCACAGAACCGGTCGAAGTGGAGGTGCTTGGGGGAGGACTATGTCCAGCAGTGGACGTCTTTCGGCTGAAATGATGATGGTGATTAAATATAAATTTAAACATGTTAAATGGCCATTTAGTAGTTAGGTCACAGTTCAGAGACCATCAAACTACCAGGATCGCATAGAACAAAAGAGTAAACAAAAAAAAAGAAAACTAAAGCCAGGCGTGATTTCCCACCCTAACTTTCAAAGCGTTTAGCATGAGGATACACAATTTAAATGTATCACAGCCTACAATCGATTAAGGAAAACATGAGGAGAGATACCAAGAGATAATGAATTCTGGTCATGTAGCTGCAATTGCTGGTGCAACGTTGATACATTAAGGACCGAGCATCGATAAATATAGAATTTCTTTACGTTTCGTACTTTCCTTTGAGTAAAATTTACGATGATAGTAGATTTTCTTTTGGTACCTATACTACAATGTTACAACTTATAAATACGTCTTAAAAAAATGGTCCTTAGGTACGCAAAGTTTTTTGATTGATTGTTTTGTTTGTTTTCCAGTATTCCTATGTTTTTCGATATTATGTCGTATAGATTTGGTTTAGTGTCCAATTATTTTTGAGACCCCTTGTGATAGACATCTTTGCAAATAGACGAAAGGTCTTGTAAATATGCCAAATATTACTAAACACAGCAGTACCAGGACCACATAGATTGCAGGCGCACTTTAATTAATTCAGCCACAATAAATCATTTAAAACGCCCATCGATCAAAAGCAGGTAACCCCGGATCATTCATATTGCTCTTTAGTTATGTTATTTATGTCAGATATCGATAAATCTGTAGTAATCTTTCTGACGTTTATGCTGTCCTAGTAATGTGCTACGATTTATAAAAGTCGAATCAGATAATACAAAACTCTTACAATATTTATAATATTATAATCTTTCAATATGATTCGAATTAAGCAGACAAATTGACTCAACCACAGATTAGGGTGGTTTGAGTTAGCGTTTTAGAGGTTACACGGGAGGCCAGTAAAAAATCTTTGGTGCGTGTACTCTTTTTAACTACTAACTGTGTGTGAAACGGCCGACATTTTTATTTATAAAAGGTATGCGTCCATAGACCATAGATAGGTGGCTCGACGACCTTCAGAAGATCGCGGGAAAGACGTGGATGAGATTCGCACAGACCAGGGAAGCATGGCACAACAGCCAATGATAATGATGATGACGCTTCCATAGCTTGCAATGATGTAATATTGTAACTTCACTGTAGCTTATGTTATCTGCTCAGCCTTTTCCCAACTATGTTGGGTTCGGCTTCCAGTCTAAACAGATGCAGCTGAATACCAGTACTTTAAATGGAGCGACTGCCTATCTGAACTGAATGATTGACGTGTAAAAGTGTTTGTGCAAACTTACTTACAAAAATAAAATTATTTATCATCATTTAACTCCATAACACATTACTGGGTAATACGATGCGCCTTGGTAAGACTGATTGTCAGATTTTCAGGCTTCTGACGACCTGTAACGTCTGTCAAAGATCCACGAATGACAGCCGGAACCAACAGCTTAACGTACTTTCCGAGACACGGAGGGGTCTTGGTATGTAAAGATGGTCACCCATCCATGGACCAACCGCGGCAAGCGTAGCTTAACCTTATCGATCGACCCGTGCGGCTGTTATTACTTAGGCACAACCCCACTGTAGCCTATGTATAAAAATAAATTATATACGATATTCCCAAAGTATGGCATTACCACGTCAATAAATAGAAATTAAGATTAAAATTTAGGAAGTTTTTAACAGCTTGACACATTTTTTAAAACTTCCTGCTTTACTTCAAGCTTTAATGGAATAATATTTATCTGCCTACACGTTAAGTGAAACCATGACAAGGAAATAATTAAATCCGCTGAAGCTTAGTTTAATTTAATAATTATAAAGCATAAGACGCAAGAGAGCATAATTATAATAATACATATAACCTAACAGTTCTATAGCATTTCTAATATTATTACCATGAACTGATTTGCTATAAATTATTTATTTCTGAGATGGCCGTTCATTTAATTATTATTTTTCTCGTATATCAAAGCCAAGTGCAAAATTTATTAGGTATATTAATATTATGGTTTTGTGCTGTATCCAAAGGGTGCCGACAGCTTAGTTTAATTTAATAATTATAAAGCATAAGACGCAAGAGAGCATAATTATAATAATACATATAACCTAACAGTTCTATAGCATTTCTAATATTATTACCATGAACTGATTTGCTATAAATATTTATTTCTGAGATGGCCGTTCATTTAATTATTATTTTTCTCGTATATCAAAGCCAAGTGCAAAATTTATTAGGTATATTAATATTATGGTTTTGTGCTGTATCCAAAGGGTGCCGACAGCTTAGTTTAATTTAATAATTATAAAGCATAAGACGCAAGAGAGCATAATTATAATAATAAATATAACCTAACAGTTCTATAGCATTTATAATATTATTGCTATAAACTAATTTGCCATAAATTATTTATTTCTGAGATGGTCGTTCATTTAATTATTATTTTTCTCGTATATCAATGCCAAGTGCAAAATTTATTATATTAATATTATGGTTTTGTGCTGTATTCAAAGGGTGCCGACAGATCACCATCTATCATAACTTACCATGTCCATTTATTTCTTAAAAAGCGGTATCTCAATAACACTAAGTGATTATCTAGTTATACTTTTAAAGATGGTGCTTAATTAGTGGCTTAATTTTTTTCATCGTTCTCACAATATAAAATTTTAAAATCAAAATTAATGATGTAACTAATATTTTTGTAAAATATAATTTAAAAAGAGTGTCCATGGAGTTTCTTGCCCGTTCTTCTCCATAGGTACCTACGCTTTGGAATGGGCAACTAGCTTCATATTTTCTGACTGACCGACTTCTTGACAATTCAAAAGTGCCTGTAAATGGTTTGATTGAAATAAATGCTTTGAGTTTGAGAGTTTGAGGTGCATTTATCATCATCATCATTGGCCTTATTCTATCCACTGTTGAGCACAGATCTGCTTCCTTTTGTGCCATGCTTCCTTGGTCTGTGGGTGCCTCATCAAGGTCTTTCCCATGATCTTCTTTAGGTCGTCCACCCGCCTACCTGGATATTGGTTTGCTGACATTGTATAGATAGTATAGATAGTGCATTATTTAATGAATATTGTGCATGTTTTATGAGCTCTAAAATAGTCCGAAATCATCAAATACGATGCTTTATTGAATAAAAAGTGGAGTTTACCCTACAGTAGCACATTTATAAGCTTTTATTCGCATTATAGAGAAAACGTGATCAAAAGTTCTTTATTATGGTGACTAGGTTACGAAGGTAATTCAAATTAATTAAAGAGGCTTTCAAAGTTTAAATAAAATTGAATTTCACCATAAAATTATTTTAATAAAATCAAACTAAGCTACTGTCGGTACAAATTCAGCAATAAAATCCATACCTTAAGTAGAAAAACATTAAGTTCAAAATGCTCTACAGAATTATTAGACACAGTCGGCTCTTTCTGTGTAATTATTGGAAATTGGCAAGGTAAAAATATTTTGTATTAAGTATTATGATCAAGTTGTCATAAAATATAGTTTATGTTACAATAAACATTGGGAGTTATTTTAATCCCTAGTTTTCTGTGTTAGTATATTTTATATGGCTCGAAGGGATTAACTTTTTCTATCTGGAATGACGTTTAGTACTGTACTTTGAAATAGTACTTCCATGTTTTAATTTGAGATGGGAAAGTGTGATTATATGTGTGTGTGATTGATTTAGATTTAATTTGAGGTTTTAAGATTTACTTTTGGAACAACATGATACACAAGCTGTGAACATAATTATCATAAAATTTCAAAATGAAAATTTAATAAATAAATGTAGTAAATCTTGCAATAGACCTTTAATTGATTATATTTAATTAAACTTCTACAATGTAGAAACAAAAATGTATGTTGTTGTATGTGTGTTGTGTTGTTGTTGTTGTAATGTATGTTGTGTTCGTTGTTGTGTGTGTGTTGTTCTTCCTGTACGATTCGCAATAAATACTTTTTCTTTTCTTTCTTTTTGTATTTTTTGCCCTACCTTCATTATTTTGTTCATTAACTCATCCTCTTTTACAAGGGACTTTAAACATAGCTGGCAAAATATAGTTTACTTTGGGAACGACAGTAATTTGGTGTTATTCTGACCGAGTAAGCAACATTATAAGATCAACAATTATTTAATACTATTCAAGCCCCAAGCTATCATACTGCATAGTAATATGGACATTGCGAAGACGATGATATTACTATTCTGACGGATTAATCGTTTAATTTGTTGTTTTCGTCATTAACAGCTGGTGCTTTTAAGCCATACATACATAACATAAGGTTTATTTACTCCTACTATATTAACTGTCTTTGGGACCTTATACGATCTACGTATAAAATATGCAGAGATTAAATTAATTGACTGCGCATAAGGGTTCATTTAAAACCTCCACGATTGACAATGGTCATGGTCTGGCAGTTTGAGTAATTTATGTGGTTTACCAAAATGTCCTTTCTTTGGTATTGTTCGTCGAATCGTTGAGCTCCTTAAGTCTTGAGTTGAGCTGCATGATTTCTGACAAATGCGTGCACTGATTGGACAGGTTCTCTCAATCTGTGTGGTTCTTCTTGAGTTTCTATATTTATGTCTGTAATTTATTTGGTGTACATAATAAAGAGTATTCTATTCTATTCTATTCTTTCCTCAAAAGACCATCTCAGATATCGACCTACATGGTCTTCATATAACCTGACCAAGATTATGTCTGGACTTTAAAAGAGACTATGACCTCTGAGTTTGTTTCGGCCTTTCTTCTCAGAGTTGTCAGATAGGAAACGCCGATCTCATCTAGTTAAAAAAATATCTTATATGATTGACGTGTAAAAGTGTTTGTGCAAACCTTCTTACAAAAGTAAAATCATTTATCATTTATCAATGACAGTCTGACGAACCCTTTGCAGTCAGCCCCGTTACTAAAGTTAGTAGAGTAATTTTTGAAATGAAAGCTTCTTTAGGCGCGTTGGGCATTTTTTCAGATGGGAAAAACATTGAACTAGCGCCACTGTTACCGTAAGCGACACCGCGCGTGTTTTGTTTATAAGACGATTAAAAAAATACCCGCTTCGGATGTGTTCGGCTGTCGTCGGGATGTACTCGGTTTTAATGTATATCCGATATGTCAGTGAGTGATGGCAAAGTATTCTGTTTGTGTTTTGTTTTTACTTCTGTCGGCACTCCCGGAGTGCTACTGTTTTTTTTAACATGACATGGCTTTGTTCGTTCAGAGCGTGTCAAATCGAGAGTATTTTATCAGATTTACTTCAAGGGCAAGTGAAAAATGTATGGAAAAGACAACAAAATAATAAAAATTCAGTGATCCAGCACATAACATTAACAAAGCATTGGATAAACCTGTATTAGACTTGATTATCATTCACAACATGTTTTGCAATTCAACAGAATTAAATAAATTCCTTTTAATATGATGATGCGGACAGACTGGCAAAGGGCCAACAACCTAATGTTACTTATTGTAGTCAAAAAGTAGGCTTTAAGGTGAAAGCGCCAGGGTGGCCCGCGAAATTCAATTTTTTTTACGTTTATGCAATTTGCTGGTTGTACATTGATTAAAATATAATTCGTGGCCGTAACAAATATGTATTTACAGAATTATAATAATTAAAGTCATCATCACAACTCTCTAAGACCAGGTAATCCCACAGAATGACTATTTCATGAAATCTCGACATTTTGGGATTATACTAACCTAACAAGTTGTATTACTGATTCTAATGATTATGATTCTGTAAATACATATTTGTTACGACCGCGAATCATATTTTAAACGACGTACAACTTAATATTGACCAGCAAATTGCAAAAAACGTAAGAAAATTTGAATTTTGCGGGTTACCTTAGCGCTTCTCCCTTAAGCCACGCTTTAGTCATAGACATGTCAGGTATTTCCAAATATCCACCATTGTTTAAGTGGTAACGTGCTACCAAATTGAATCCCTGAATCAAAAATCAATCTGACTAGCCTGAGGTTTGCTTCTAGACTAACCGGATGCAGCTGAATGCCAGTACTTTACATGGAGCGACTGTCTATATGACCTCCACAATCCAGTTACTGGTACTGATACACCCCACGGTAAGACTTGTTGAGTTCTAGTTCTAATTATGAAATATATGCGGATGATCCATACCGCGGCTAGCATAGCTTAACTTTTGTTCGTCCCGTGCGGCTGTTATCAATTAGCCACGAGCCCCTCCCTGAATTAATGTTGTTTTATTTAGGTGGCAGCGCAGCGGAAAACTTTTTGGTTTTGTAGGTGTCTGTTAGGCAGCCAGCGGCCAGTTTCCATTAGATGACTGGAGGCATTTTTTTTTAATTAGTCTTGCTTCACATGAGTTGAGTTGCAGGCGATAGGGATTCAACCTAGTATCACGATCGCATTTACAAATCGAAAGGATGACCCATATATGTACACACTTAATATTTTACCTAATAAATATGGTTAAAATCGACGTACAAAAATGATTCAGGGGTATTTTACCAAATATAATTTGCGTTCAATGACAGCGCTTGGTACGAGTAATACACTTTCCTGTTTACTTGCAAATACCTCTTCGTTTATTTATACCTCTACTGCACTACACATACAGGAATGTTAATATAGCCACAATGTAAATGTTCTTAACGAGACAACTCGTTACTCAAAATCGGAAAACAGGATCTTTCTCGCTCCATCATCAATCATGGGCACTGCACTCGTTCAAACAAAATAACAGCTGATGAAACCAAATACCGACGTTCTTCAAGTTTGATGCCTAACAAGGACAACATGATGTGAGAACGAGACAGGCACACGGACTGGATGTACCGTACGCTCCAGATTCACAAAACGTTTTCTCAGTAAAGACAATTTGTATAAATACCTACCAGGAACGCATAAGCTCGCAGGTATACATAAGATTTGATGCGGGGATAAACTTTGAACAGCACAAATTGTTTGCGCTAGCTTCTTGAAATTGCTGTCGCGTTATGTTTTCCTAGTACACACATTATTAGGATTTAAAGCTCTATCAATTTTGGGCTTACGAAGCTTTTTTGGTCCTTGCGGCTTTGGGACCAAAGCCGCAATTTCTCATCAAACCTTTGAAATTGGCAATGTTTATGATAGATAATCACATTTTAATATAGTCTAAGAAAGCTCATCAACAAGAAAAGTGAAAGGGGCCTATGTTTGACGAGGACCCACCCACATGGTACATTATTCATAGTACAAGGTGAAGGTAAGTGACATGGTACTTTCGATCTTGTCTCGGTGTCATGTGTCGCATTCGAAAACGATGATTTCACTTTTATGATGGGTAAAATAATGGGTACTATATTCTTCCAAGGACTTTTGAAATGAAAACCTATGACTGTAAATTGTATCTATAAAAGCTCGGATAGAGCTCATTTAATAGGGTAACAATTTGAAGATGTAACTTTCTTAGAAGGTAAGGCTTTTTAAGATTGTATGTTCTTGATTGTTCTATTTTCAAATGTTGTAGTAAAAAGTTCAATCAATATATGGTAACGGGTAAAGTTGATTTGCTGTCCAGGGCAAGTTTCTTCTTCTTTTTCGTCTTATCGATGATACCATTTTTTTGTTTTAAATAAGCATCGACCAGAGTTCGGCCAATTTGACAGCGTTATTGTTGGCCGCGCAAAGGTCTTCCATAAAATATAATAGAATACTCTTTATTGTGTACCTACACCATATAAATTACAGATATAAATGTAGAAATCAGGTAATATAGGTAGTGCGGGTGTTAGTGCACAGAAAGCACGAAAAGAGGTGGAGTACGGTTTGCGATGTGGCTCCACAGTCACACTGTGGCTCATCGAAGTACCCTCACCTGACTAAGTAAGCTAGAAGCAAAGGATAGACGGCGTCTTAAAATATTAAAATATATCGGCATATATTTTAATATTTTCTGCATATTTGAATGAAACCCAAAACCTTTGACCCGAATAAAAGGATAATTATGAATATCGTTCATGTTATGAGTTATTTATTTTTATCGAACTCATTACAAGTTATAATAAGCTGTTATAAGCTGTTGATAAATCAATGTTAACAAAATTGTTTCGTCCTTCGAGCCGAATCTCTCCCTCAAGCAGAATATTGAGCAGCGTGTTAGTCATACGACACCTAAATCAATTTTGTCAAAGCGGATACATAACATGATTAGAGCGTGTGCAAGATAGTCTAGAACATAGTTAACATATTATTGAAGTCGATTGAATCTTGAATGCACGGTCTAGAACGCTTATTACTTAAATGCTGCCTTGTATACGATGATTGTTAGAGCAAATAGTGGCTTCAAAAGACCATATAATTTCCTGTGGACTTTCTCCATAGAAACAAGTCTCTGAAACAGTGAATTTGAATTTACACCTAAGCAAGCTTATTGGTACCAAAACACTTGGACTTGAAAGTAATTCTATGCATCACACACACTCGGTGAAAAGATAAATATGAAAATAGATTATACAAATAATTTTCTTTTAAATTTTGGACAGAGAATCTGCGCTCAAGTATTTGTTAAATACATATGTACGACAAACAAAGGCGTGACTTTGGAGGCAGCAGTGTTTTGTTTTAGCACATGTGTGTAAACGTATAAAGATTTTTTATCAGATTCTTTATTTTCACATGTGCATAGTGAATTTTGGAGTTTTTCGATGTGTAGAAAGCTTGGGAATGCGTTGGCAAGTAAATTGTGTATTGACAGAAGGAAAATAGATCATAATTATTAGAAACTAAGAAAATATTGACACTATTGATACAATTAAAAGCTTATGTAATATTTGTATTAGATGCCAATAGAACTTAAAAATAAGACTAGTCAATTTAAAGACAGTGTAAAGGTTTGCCAACTATGGTTTAAAACCAGAAAAAAAGACAATTATAAATCACATATTATAAAATACACACATCACATATTATACAGGAAATCAGGATGGCAACCAACCGATTATCCTTTAAGGTTAAGGTTCGCGAGCACATTCACAAGAAGCTGGCAGTATCATCATAACGGTAATATTTTCTCATTGTATGTCTTATTTCTTTTTATTAAGTCTATTTATGTATTTATGTATATTTATTTGTAATATATTTATATGTAATTAGGTATATATTATATTCAGTGTTAATAGGTTTTTGCGTATCTTTATATTTAAAATATTTATTCCTCAATGGTCACGATTGCACCTACCACTGTTTGTCTCTGCATCACCCAAAGGTTGACTGGTAGAGAATGCCTATGGCATTAAGTCCGCCTCTGTACATTTATGTGCTTGAAGTATTAAATAAATAAATATAAACTACTCACTCACTGTTGTAGACCAAAATAGCTTAGTTAGTATCTACACTTTACTTACAAACAAGCCCCAGCTTCTATACTTTACATAACAACCATACTTCGAAGCCAATATCGCTTTAAAAAGCAACAACTCAACACCACACAGGCAGAAGCAAGAATGTACTAAAAGACCACAATACAACCAGTAGTGACAATGAATATTCAGCATATCCACTAAACTCAGCTATGTACGTCATAACATCATAAACAGTCCCGTTATACCAGGATAGCATACTGGTAAAGATACCATTTCAAGTTTTATGACCATTGTCGTCTTAGATTGTCGCGTACTATGTCGGAACAGCCTTTAAATTTCTATTGGGTTGTGAGCGTTTGATACCGAATTACAAACATACGACAAACCATTTGTTTAAATTCCTTAAAACATTTTGTATCGCGGTATGCTTCTGATTTAGGTATCTTTCGGTTTTTGGTGGTTTTCCAATAAATATCGGAAAATATAACAAACATTAATAACAACTTGGTCACTTGGTCCCGAGACCTTCCATGCACATCAATGCTGTCAGCAATCCAAAAAAACCAGAGTAACAGACTACTTTATTATCATATTCATGGAATATGAACTCCTAGTACCAATGACTGGTAGTACAATGTCGGATTATGCAGTTACTCAAAACTAAGAACTTATAAATAAGCAATGCATCACCTCACATCTCCTGAGCCCCTAGTTCAAATGACTCCCAATACATTTCAGCTACAGTTACTATTTAAGACAAGGACAAGGACCTCATAAATAAGCAATCTATTGTCACCGCTGAGCAATGACATCATAACAAAGTCCCGTTGTACCAGGATTGCATACTGTTCGAGATATTGCTGAATAGCGTAAATTACCATTTTCGCGGACAATGCGGGGTCTTTCACCTTACGCGTGCATCACATTTAAAGCGCGCACAGATTTGAATTTAAGCGAAGGTTGCGGCGCATGTAGTCGCCCACAGCTCGCGCGTTGCATGACGATAGTGTAGGGTTGGCAAAGCTGACGAATTTGGTGTTTTTCCGAAATGTTCCTTCAGATGCAATAACCAATAACAGAGCCTAGGTCTTATGAAGACGGCGACAATATATTTACCTTAAGTCCTGCCTGCCCACTGCGGTACCTGAATAATCATTTCACCACTGAAAAGGACTTTAAGAAGGTCATCTAAAGCCTTCCAATATTTCAATCCAGTCTGTATCAATAACTCATAATCCACGCTATAGAAATCTCAATTTTTTTTTCAAAAGTCGCCATATCCAGATAGCCCAGTAAAGTCAACAAGAATTTTCTAATCTAATGAAGTAGTTCCAATTATGTTTATAGATTCGATAATAAATATAATCGCATTAGCATAAACTGCTGGTTCACTTGCACTTTAGACGACCTAAAGAATTCCACTGATGCCTCAGACAACGTGGCCACCTACTCACTACTGGGCTTGATAAAGATAAAGAAAAAAAAAAAAACAACGAAAAAGAGTACCATCGACGCTAAGAGAAAAAGCATATAAATTATCCTTTAACACTCAATGAGAAATTGATGTTCTGCGTGAAAAACATAAAACTAGTTAACATAAAAAACTTAATCCGAAAAATGTAATTGATTTTGAGCACAGCCCTAACCCAAGCATTCTAAGCGACACACTCATTATTCAGTACATTTATCCTGTATCTACTTGTGATATAGTTTAAACGGGTTGTCCGCGCCAAGGGTGATAGCAACCTGTCTACGAACACCACGGTTTGCACTCAGAGCTCAAGTTACACCGGCCTGAGTTAAAACACTACGATTGATCAGTATTTTCTGGTCCTTAGACTCTTAGGACCATGTTTTCAATTGAAGTTCCAGTTGTACTGGGCACATTTTTAACAGTAAGGGTTACTTGTTTGTTTCGATCTTTATTTTAATACAATAAAAGGGGTTTGGTTTTCATAGGGATTTAAAAAGAAGTTATTTTTTATTGCATAGTAATTAGAATTATTTTGCTATATATTATTTTTAAGTTTTATCACACTAATATTATAAAGGCGAAAGTTTGTGAGTGTGTGTGTATGTGTGCGTGTCTGTGTATGTTTATATGTTTGTTACTTCTTCACGGTCAAACGGCTGGACCAATTTTGAGAAAAATTTGTATGGAGGTAGCTGACACACTGGATTAACATATAGGCTACTTTTTATTCCGATATTCCCACGGGATCTAAACTTATGCAGGTGAAACCGTGGGGCGCAGCTATCGTAAGAATAAACGGCTGTTTGTAGTTCCTTTTCCCGGTTAATTTTGTTGTAATTGTTTGATTCCCTTTTTTTTGTTCTTGCTTTTGGTTTGTGATTATATTATTTTATTTTGTTCTCATTTTCGACAGTACTCGTATCTGCGACTTGATCCTTTTCCCGGTTAAGAACCGGTACGAATACCGTTTGGCCGGTTGGCCACCCATGGATGTTGCAAAAGGTAATTAATAAGCCTTTTAAACCAGGTTTAGAATAACGGCAGTGGATCTGTTAAGACTTAAATGCAATGCAAAATCTTTAATCCATCTGCTAAGTGATTATGGAAATATCATACAATTAAGGTGTTATGTATGATAGTGTGACGTGTATAAGGTATTTAAATGCAACATAATTTGCAATAAGTTTACCTGCAAATATAGTTATTTATTTATTAAAACTTTATGCACAATTAAAAAAAATACTGTAGAAAGGCGTACTTAATGCCCGAGGCATTAACAGTCAACCTTACGGTGATGCAAAAACAAAACAGTGCAATATAAGGGACAAATAACTCGAAAAAGAATAAATACTAAAACATAGATGACACCCATACATACATATAAACAGAATAAAATTTAATATTATTAAGAATGAAATTTAATATTATTAAGAATGAAATATTCAATTAAGAATAATAATTAGAATTATATTTTATTGAATATTTTATGTCACCGGGTCTTGAGAATGCAAAATCACTACAAAACCTACTTACGAGAATCTCGGAGCCTATAGCATAAAGAAATCTAGAAGGACATAGTTCCCAAACTTAGACCGAGAAAAGTTGATATTCAGCCTCAAACACTCACTTTCCAACGTGATTTAAAGAGTGTTAGAAATCGTGTAATGTTTCAGGTGCTGCTGATACAGCCTTGGTGTCTAAAAAAAATTAACGTGTTTGATTTTTTGACAGATTGTTCTAGAAGGAACATACTAAAATACTAATCTTTTAATTTTTTCATCCAAACAATAGATTTTTTGTAATTAAATAATTGCTTTATATTTTGCAATGAATTACCAGCGTTGTGTCCTCGCGCATCTCTTTCTGTGCATTCCGACAGTGACCGCGAAAACGTGAAAACATACTCAACATGGATTAACTTTCACATTGATTTGATTGGACAGAATTAAGTAAATCAATCAATCTGCCTAGCGTTTTCCAATTATGTTGGGGTCGGCTTCCAGTCTAACCGGATGCAGCTGAATACCAGTATTATATATGGAGCGATTTGGACAGGATCAGGATTAACCGATTAAGTAAAAACGAAAAAAAAAACACATCGAAAATTCAATAAAAAAAACCTGCAAGTTGCCTGTACTCGACGTCGAAATTACCTTGGAATAACTTAGGGTGTAAACGAAACAGCTGTTAGAAACTTTTGAATGAATGCTGTAAAAACTAATCTGACACTGCAGCTCGTCAAATTGCAACCCTTTTTCAGCCTGCTAAAATTAGAACAGCAGTGCGATTCTGTAACCATCTCACCGTGAAAACTTAGGTGAAGTGAGCGTGGAGTGTCGTCAGTTTTCACGATGAGATATTTACAGAATCGACCGGCTGTACTGATTGATCTTCCTGTTTTAACTAGATTTTATAAAAATGGGTTAGTGTAGCGACTCGGTTCAATTCTACTGTTACGATCAGTAAATCCTGTTTTAATACTGCCCACAGTAAGTTATATAAGGTCCCATTAAAATAGATGGACGAACTTTTAGAAATCATTCAGACTACCAAAATAAGGACGATGGTAATAAAATATACAAGAAAAACGCATAGATACAAGAAAAATAATCAGCTAACGAAAATACACTAATGTCGGGGCAATTTATTATTTTAGGTTAAAATAAAATCACTTTAATCAGTGTCTTTTTTTTACTTGGATATCTTTA
Source organism: Luperina testacea (assembly GCA_927399505.1). Taxonomy (NCBI): domain Eukaryota; kingdom Metazoa; phylum Arthropoda; class Insecta; order Lepidoptera; family Noctuidae; genus Luperina; species Luperina testacea. The sequence continues at coordinate 2,303,690 of OV656777.1, read as the reverse complement.
GTTAGACGTACTGAGCGCTGTGTTAAAATTTGTCCATCTATTTTAATGGGATCCTGTATTTATATCCTACCGGTTGATGAGTTTTTGATCTGGGGGCCTAAAAAGGCCATTTTGGCATAATCATAAAACGATAACATTATGAATTATAATATGGCGAAGACAGTCCGTGTTTTTCTTTTTTTCGCTGTACTATGTAGGTATAATCAAAGAGATTGGGATTGGATTTGGATTGGATTGATTGGTATTTTAGCACAGACATAAAAAAAAAACTGTAAAATCCTTCACCAATGGGATTTCATACGAATAACTTAACAGTTAACTGTCCATTATGATTCATAATGATTCTGCCAAAGTGATTTTTTATGATTCTGCCAAAGTGAGCTTTTTAGGCCCCCAGGTGACCGTAAGGAATCAACATGATTTTTTTTTTGGTTCTTGTGTACTGTCCAGAAACCAGACAATGGTGATCAGACGTGTTTTAGACAGAACAAAGGAATGGAAATGCTACTTACTCTAGTTAACCAGTGTGTTCTATTTAAGTATATCGATATACTACCAACGAGTCGTGTTATGTCGTCGCTGGCAAGACTAAAAGTCCTATCTCATTTTTTGGCTGATTTGGGTTGGGACAGCTGCATTTTCTATTCGTGATTTTTTGCACTTTTCACTAATCGTCGTAGCTCTCTGTTATTTGGATATTAAAATATATAACCATTTTGATAGGCAACAAAATGTAGAGAATCACGAACGGAAGAGTGTAGTTGTCTTGACCCTAATCGGCAAAAAAATGAGGTAGGACTTTTAGTCATGCGAGCGACGACGTGTTAATTTTATTAACATGATCAGCGATTTCTTCATACGTACCTATTTGGTTGAATGTTTTTAAATTATAAGGCTTTTTTTATGCGCCTGATATCTACGCTCTGCAATCTTTATGAAACGCGATTGCTCGTAAATTATTATTATTAGTGGTATCAATACAGTAGTACAGGTTAATTAGGGGCTGTCTACCGTTTTTAGGGTTCCGTTCCCAAAGGGTACCAACGGAACCCTGTTACTAAGTCTCCGCTGTCCGTCCGTCTGTCTGACTGCCAGCGGGCTATCTCTCAAGAACCGTAATAGGTATAACAGTTGAAATTTTCACAGAGATTTGTGTATTTCTATTGCCACTATAACAAAAAATAATAAAATAAAGTAATTAAAAGGGCCTCCATACAAGAAAAGTGTTTTTTCGGCGTTTCTTGCCTTGTGGTACCGAACTCTTCGTGTGTCTGACTCGCACTTGACTGGTTTTTTTTAAGGTTTTATTCCTTTTATAACGAAGGACCAAAAAGCCCCAAGCGGAAAATACTACACTGTAATAATCAGAAGAGTTGTTATACATAATATGAATAGTAATATCTACTTCAGCACAATATTTCAAATTCCTATTGAATATTCGGTTCAAATCGACGACTAGAGAAAATCTAATAGATGGACTTGACAGTTACAGACAAGCTCCTGACTAACGAAAGGAAATCAGATTTATCAGCCGTTTGATTAAATCATTCCAATTTATCAACGATTTCGATTAAATCAGTCCGATTTATTAACTTATGGAACTGACAGATCCTGGGACGAGTGCCTCGTTTTTCAGGCCATTACTTTTATAGAATCAGAGGCAATAGAGAAATGAAAAATGGTGAAGTGCAATATTTCATTCAGAATCACCGGACTGACCCAGTTCTTTTTTGGCTCTGATGACGTCAAATAAAATTCCAATGGAGTCTACCAGATGAAGGCAACGGAATAGTGATTTGATTGCAAATATTGGATTTTGAATACCTATTCTTCTCACTATCGATATTGCCATGTGTCAGAGAACAAGTTTCATGATAATAATAAAAATGTCATATCAACGAACATATCGAATGACTGACGGCGATTTTAAAGATAACAAAAATTCTCACAACTTAACATATAATTTGGAACTTTTGAAAGAAGCTGGTGAAGCTGTTTAACATTTCCATATTCGGACATATCTAGTAAAATGGGAAGCCAACTTTAATACACGTAAAAAAAGGCAAAACTGAAGTATCAAATTAAAAATGAACTGTGACCACCCATACGAAAGATTCAATTATTCGTTTTTATTTCTACAAATGAATCATACCTTTATGCCTTGAGGGGGAAGCGCTAAGGTAGCCCGCGAAATTCAAATCTTCTTACGTTTTTTGCAATTTGCTGGTCAGTATTAAATTTTACGTTGATCAAAATATGATTCGCGGCCGTAACAAATATGTATTTACAGAATCATGATCATTACAATTAGTACAGTACCCGGCGATAAATATTGCACATCGACCTTTGGAAAGAGAAAATCGGCTAATTTCGGCTTCGTAGAGCGTTATCTCTGTCGCACGAAATACAAACAGTCCGGTATCTATTAGGAGCTATTGAAACAATTATGATTTGCTTCTTTTAATAATTATTTTTATTCTTTGTATAAAATCGATAGGATCGAATAGGTCGATGTGCAATATTTATCGCCGGGTACTGTAATACAACTTGTTAGGTTAGTATAATCCCAAAATGTCAAGATTTCATGAAGTAGTCATTCTGTGGGATTACTTGGTCTTAGAGAGATGTGTTGATGACTTTAATGATTATATAATTCTATAAATACATATTTGTTACGGCCGCGAATCATATATTAACCAACGTATAACTTAATACTGACCAGCGAATTGCAAAAAACGTTAAAAATATGAATTTCGCGGGTTACCCTGGCGCTTTCGCCTTGATCATAATTATTTAAAAAAAAATGTCTTTTGTCAATGACTGTATTTCAAAAGATGCTGCAGGAAAAACAAAAAAAACAAAATTTTTTAACAGCCTCATGCACTTTTTAATGTAAAAGCAATTAGGACAGTCATCAACAAAATTTATTTCAGTTTTACGATCGTCTAATTGCTGCTAGGTTTGGCTCGCAATTCATTTATATTTTCATAAAAATATATTTTTATGTTATGATTTTTTAATTTTTAGTACACACTGCGAGCGAGTTTTTACAAGGTAATTTATAACATCTCGTGTAGCAGGGTATCATAAACATAGACGCATCTGAAAACCGTACACAAAGACCACATAACAATTACGAGATGCTCCATTTCTCAGACGTCAATAAAAAAATAAGCGTGCACTTACTTGAGCGATGGTACTGCACACAATTTATTTGATTACAAACTATAAAGAACACTCTCGTGTTCATGATTGCCTGGTACTCGTAGACGGCGTTTATTATAGAAATAATTAGGAATCACTTTATCTCAAGTAAGCCAAGTTTTATTGTGTAATTAAATTCTATAGGCAATATAGAGTCTATTGAAAATTATTTATACTGTTGGTAACGTAGGTTTTATTTATGTTTTTGTGCAATTAGATCTTTTTTTTGTTTTCTGTTGAATGTAGGTTGTAATTAGTACGGGATAGACTTGAAAGTATCTTTTTAATACAGTTGCTCAAAAAGTGGCGTATTGCAGGGACGTATAGCGTTCGGGATGTGGGCTATTACATACTCGTGCTTTTTTTTTACCTTTCCCGAACTCGTGCGTTCTCTTTCCCAACTGTCAAAATAATGTCTATTAAAAAGAAAAATCAATCATGAAGTTTTTACTAAAAAAATTCATAGAAGTTTTTATGATTCATGCAAATACGTATATTTCTTAAAAGAAGCTACTAATTTGTTTCAATATCAGATTTAATGATTTGATTGAATGAGTTAGGTTAGGTTTCATTTCATTTCATCTCATTAAATATCATATTCATTTCATATTAATAAAAAAATTCCACTGAAGACTTGGCTGTATGGTCATAGTTCCCTTTGCCTACCAGAATGGGTGAAGAAATAAAAATCTCTGCTTGGCGCCATTGCTTAGTTGAGTTTATTGTGTTTTTATTATTTCATTAAATTGCTTCATTTTTTCGCAACTGTATTAAAAATAGTCGTTCAGTACACGTGCGAAACCGTCATTGCAACTTGTTCCGACTGTCAACCCTCGCCTTCGGCTGCGCCTCGGCTCGGGTAGACATTTGTCGGAACTCTTTGCATTGACAACCTTTCCGCACTTGTAATGAAATATACTATTTTGGTAACCTCATAAGACTCCAGCTACTTTTGCAAACCTGTGACGTAATACGACATATTATAAAATCAATCAATTTAATACAGAACCAATCGCGGCAAATTGCCGGAAATTGATAATTTCTTTAAATGTTTTTTTATTGGCTGTTAAATCAGTCTCAAGAATGTGAGTAGTCATCGACTAGATATAATATGAAAAGATGCATTTCAAAATACATATCTCCGTGAAATTACAAAATTTTCTTCTAAATATAACAAAACAACAACCTTTAACCATCAAACCACGTTTACTTTGGGTAAACGATATTTGGGTAAGGCAGAGGTGTGTATATTGTACAGACGCCAGCACATCAAGCTACGCGAAACTGTCAAATTTTCTCAATCAACTTTGAATCTTATGCTTTTAGCTATAAAGTTAAAAATCTTTTAAAGAAATTTGACAGATTGTAGTACAGTACCCGGCGATAAATATTGCACATCGACCTTTGGAAAGAGACAATCGGCTCTCCAAATCTTCCAAAAATCCAAACCTCCAATCTCTCCAAAATCTTCCAGAGAATCTTCCAAACTTCTTCTCCTTTCCAGAAAAATTTTTTTTGAAGAGAGTTTTTCTTTTTTTCTTCTTTCCAGAATCTTTCCAAAGGTCGATGTGCAATATTTATCGCCGGGTACTTTACCGGAGATTCGACCTAATTTCGGCTTCGTAGAGCGTTATCTCGGTCGCATGAAATACAAACAGTCCGGTATCTATTAGGAGCTGTTAAAACAATTACATAATATGATTTGCTTCTTTTGATAATTATTTTTATTCTTTGTATAAAATACACCAATTTCCAAAGGTCGATGTGCAATATTTATCGCCGGGTACTGTAGCTTGATGTGCTGGCGTCTGTACCCCCGTATTTCCCCAGTTATCTTCAAGTGTTATGTAATAGGGGGCGAGATAACTGCAATCAAGCCTCGGCTGGGCTGCTAGTGAGTTTTCCCTAAAGGAAAAACTCAATAACTCTTTGCCGGAGCTGTAAATCGAATCCAGCCGGTCGATTCTGTAAAAATCTCACCGTGAAAACTCAGGTGAAGTGACTTTGTTTTTGCTATAAGGAATTGACACTATTGCCAGCTCACTCCACGCTCACTTCACCTAAGTTTTCATGGTGAGATTTTTACAGAATAGCATCGCAGGATAGGTCCTGCGATGCTATTCTGTAAAAATAAAAGAAAAAGAAGAAATAGAAGAAAAAGAAAATTGAAGCCCAAAATTTAGGAATTTTGGGCTTCAATTTTCTTTCTTCTAATTTAATCCTAATCAGCATGACTGTTGATTTTAAAGTAGAAATAGAAACATCGATTTTAAACTACGCGACTACCAGGCAATCATGAACACGAGAGTGCTCTTTATAGAACAAGCTAGTTCAATAGTAAGAATTTTCATATTTCTTCTAATTTAATCCTAATCAGCATGACTGTTGATTTTAAAGTAGAAATAGAAACATTGACTTTAAACTACGCGACTACCAGGCAATCATGAACACGAGAGTGTTTTATATAGAACAAGCTAGTTCAATAGTAAGAACTTGACACCAATCAGACCCTTTGGACTGCAGCTGCATACAAAGGCAGGCTGCCAATAGGGATGTGACCCAATTCGAGCTCTCAAGGGCGAGCGTACGCTCTGCACTATCGTTGATCGCCTAGTTAAATATGTATTAGACTAGCTGCGCTCTGCGGTTTCACCTGCATACGTTTCGATCCCGTGGGAATATCGGGATAAAAACTAACATACGAGTATGTCCTGTCCTTTCGGAAGTGATATAAATTAAAGCAAATGAACTAAAATAACGACTTTGATGATGATGATGATGATGATTAGGGGACTCCCTTTTCCGCACTTAGACTCCCATTCGGTCCGTTGTGCGTGGGGATACTGGCTAGCAGAGCCAGCCTAGCTCCGCCCAAAAGCACAGAAGTTTCCTGGGAGCTTCACAGGCTTCGCAGAGCGACCTCATTGTTCCGAGGATTTCTGCACGTTGAGAAGCCACGGCCTCGCAATCCAGGATGACGTGGCGACTGATTCCTCGGCATCAAGGCAGCCCCTGCAAAGGGGGCTGTCCGTGGCGCCTATGTTGAAAAGATGTTTGTTAAGGAGGTTAATAAATAACGACTTTAATCTGCGACGTTTTATTATGCATGTGGCTGTTAGGCCTGATTATCTAAGTCTTACAAAAAAAAAATACTTTATGCACTAGAGCATAAAAACCGACTTTATGTCGCCTACGCACAATATAAAGACGAATTTTAGAGCATGAGAAGTGAAAAAAGTATCCTAATACTCCGTCTTTCTGTTATTGGTGTGTTAAAAAAAGTATTCCAACCAATACTATCTAAATTCTAATCTATCTATCTATAAAATAAAACAAAACAGCATCTATCACGACATAATATATACAAAACAGCAAAATCCTTTCCTTTTTACCCTCTCATTTTTATGCAACAAGGTTTATCTAGTATAAGATAAGTGCGGGTGTCGGTCCGCGGTTTGTGCTAATGGACTTCCCAAGTCACGGGCGAGCCCGCGGCGACTTGCTAGCTGTGGGTATGGCTGTAACGTGAGCGGGTTGAGAAAATATCGAAAAGGCTTCATGTGTTACGTTTTTAGGGAGTCGGGTTCTCGTGACCTATTTTAAGGGTGGATTTTTGACAAAATGTACGAATTACTTTGAACATGGCTGAGAAATAGCCTTTGGCATTTGTAACGTGCACGGGTTTATACCCGTGCACGTCACAAATGCCAAAATTATCACGATTGAATGACCCTGATGAGCAGCATTCAATCGTGATAAGTTTAGAATTAGAAACAATGGATAAAGTAGTAGAATGAAAGAAAAATTGTTTTATCCCAAGAACACGTGCATATAAAAAAAATATTGATTAGATGATTGATTCGATTAAAATGATCATGAACGTAAAAAGATTTTGCTGCCTTTGGCTGTAGCAAATCAACACACCACTGTTTCTGGCATCTGCACAAACATTACTTGCAATATCTCCGGGCCCCACACTGCATCTCGTATATCCACGGCGTCTTATCTGGGTGTTGTATTGTTGAGATTCAGTTTAGTCTCCCTATCTAGAGAATTTCAACGGACCTTTATTTTATTTTGTTGAGATTTTAACACTGAATTTTGTATTCTTGGATTTCTTATTAGAAACTTTTCAGTATTACAATTTAGATATCTACCTATTGTTATTGTTGTTTGTTGTTGTTGAGGGTCCCGTGGCTAAATAATAACAGCCGCACAGGTCGATCGATCAGGTTAAGCTACGCTTGCCGCGGTTGGTCTGTGGATGGGTGACCATCTTTACATACCGCGATCCCTCCGTGCCTCGGAAAGTACGTTAAGCCGTTGGTCCCGGCTGTCATTCGTGGATCGTTGACAGTCGTTACGGGTACTCAGAAGTCCGAAAGTCTGACAGTCTCACCAAGGGGTATCGTATTATCCAGTAACTGGGTTGTGGAGGTCAGATAGGCACTCGCTCCATGTAGAATACTGGTATTCAGCTGCATCCGACCCCAACGTGCTGGAAGCCGACCCCAACATAGTTGGGAAAAGGCTAGGCAGATGATGATAAATCTACCTATTGTTATCACGAATGTGAAGTGTGTATTGAAGATTAAACCAGATTTTCATGTTTACCTACCGCAACACCTGAACAATGTTCGAGAAACAAGGTCATGGGTTGCTTATATTAGAGGAATATGTAACTAACAGATTGAAAAGTTAAACATTAAATTTCATATGTCTGTCTTTTTCTTACGAAACATTCTATAATTATGTTGGAATGAATAGGTCACTTAGATTATTTACAGTCAAGTTCAAAACGGCTAAATCTCGTAATTAAAAACGTTCATAATCTATAAAAATTTAGAAAATTAAATAAAATTAATTAAATAAAATTAATTAATTTAATTAATTTAAATTTATATTTTAGTCGCAATCTCAGCTCAATGACAGGGACAATCAATGTCAAAAATTGGTCAAAAATATAGGAAGAGAGGTATTTATGACAGACTAGCAGCGCCCCGCGGTTTTACCCGCATAAGTGTCAATCCCGTGCAAATATCGGGATAAAAAACTACCCTATGTCCTTTACCGGGACTCAAATTATCTCTATACCTTTCATCTAAATCGGTTCAGCGGTTTAAGTGTGAAGAGGTGACAGACAGACAGACACACGCGCTTTATTAGTATGGATTGAGCAGATTAGAACTCGTTCTTAAAAATGCGGGAATTGTCTGCTAGAAGACCAGAAAGTCGTCTTATTTTAAAGGTCACAGTGCTGTAAGCCGGTGACCAATACGGCCATGGGTAATATAAGCCAGAATATGGCGTGGGTCATTATGACCCTGATCTGACAAACTTATATGGGTATATTTTCTCTGCTATAGTTTAATTACATGAATAGTCTTATCATGTTTATAACAATATTCATCCTTACTATCCATTAATCACCTCCTCATTTCTTTGTTACAGCCGCATCGTGGTGCGAGGGTGCCCGCGACGCCACCTGCCCGAGGATCTGCGGGCCCTCACTGCAAAGTGAACCGGTCTGCGCTACTGACGGGTACATCTACCCTTCACTCTGTGAGATGAGGAAGAAGACTTGTGGGAAAGGTACGAACATCTTGTACATTACCAACGTTTTGGAAAGCACTGTCTGTGTTGCAAGTAGGTGGTCCAGTTGAGTCCTTTCAATTAAGGAGCATTTATTATAATTGAAAGGTGTTAAAGTCGAGCCATACTTGTATAGAAGCTTTATAATTAGGACCTATTACACGCCAGCTTGATACCCTAGCCGTTAGATTAATGTAACTTAATTGATTATGAAAGATAAAGATCAATTAAAGAAAATTAATCAATTAAAACTATCAAGATCTGTAACGATCCATATGATGATCGCTAAAAGCTACAGACCGACGGTGACGTTAAGTTAATTTATAAGGTAATAGTTGTAACATTGGTTCAATTAATCTTAAATCTTATTATTACTTGGCCTAATATTAAAGTTTACTCTATACTAGGCAAGTACAAAATTACTGAAGTATCAAAACATAATTAATGCATTATCATTACAGAAGATTAAAAAAATTGTGCGTATACGAGTATATATACCTATATATTTTTAACAGCAACAGGTAACCTTACTTAGCAGCAAACTTTTCAGACTGGACAGATTCCAATTTAGGCTTAAAAAAAGGCTATAAAAACCTCTGAGTTTCTTTCGATGTTTGTTCTCGGAGTAGTCGGACAGTAAACACCGAACACATCTAGTTTCTAAAATATTATTGCAGTTTAAAAGTGTTTGTATAATATAAATCTACCTACTGAAATCATCATCATCATCACTTCAGCCAAAAGATGTCCACTAAAAGACATAGGCCTCCCCCAAGCACCTCTACTTCGACCTGTTCTGCGCTTCTCGCATCCAACGGGTTCCTACGGCCTTCACAAGGTCGTCTGTCCATCTTGAGGCCTTCCAACGCTACGTCTTCCGGTACGCGGTCGCCACTCCAGAACCTTTCGGCCGACCGTAGACAAGGGTAGGCGGGCCGCCGGGTACCTACTAGGGGCCAAGTGTTTTTTGTGCTTGTCATTATTGTTTGGTCGGCATAATCACCACGGTTGGCTGGCGGGTTGGTGATCGCAGTATCATGGTGAAATGCATAAAGAACGCTGCTGCCCATTCTCCGGTACGACCCTTATTCGCCTTTTACGACACCCACGGGTGGTGCTATTCTTTAAGTCCGGCGGCACACAGACCAACCGAAATAAACATCATATATCAGAAACATTAAAATTCCTTTCCAATATTTTCAGGAGTACGTCTAGCCCAGGACCAGACATCCTGCTCCCGAGCCCAGGGGTCTAAATGCGAACACCGGTGTACGTCGGAGCGGGACCCAGTCTGCGGGACCAATGGCAGGACTTACCTCAATAGATGCATGCTACAAGTCGAGATTTGCAGGTAAGATTATTGTTTTCTGCAAAGTCTTTTAATTTTTTTTTTAATTTAGCGTACAATTTCGTATATATTTTAGAAATTAGACTGAAGTTCATATAAAGTCATGTCACCGCTAGAAAGTATAACACGATATAATATGTTAATATAATATGCCATACCTACAGTTAAACCAAAAAATCTATGTGCTTCGGTAATCTTCGTGTGTCAGAATGACCACGAACGTCACGCCACAGAGTAAACCCTAACATCAACTTTTGTACTGCCGCGCTTTGTAGTAGTGTACTTCTCATTGCGAGTTTGTATGCAGTTTTTAGCAGGCTTACGTATTCCGGTCGCAGATCGACATTTTTGTCACTCAAAAGCTTTTTGGCATGGCATAAAATTATAAATCTAAATTTTGTAATCATGATAATACAACATCCACGGATGTCATCTCACGTTATTATTTTCAAAGAAAGACATTGGACAGAGCCTTATTTTCTGTGTCTGTTTCGACTGCTTGGACACAGTGTTGTAGAAGAAAAACGACTACGTCAACAATACGAAAAAAAGAAAAAGAATGGAACCTCTACTAAGCTTCGTTTAAGAGAATTGCGTGGCCGCGCGGTTCTCCCCGTTTCGACCGCGCGGCCATGGTTAAACCTTTACAACTTTCTGAATATTGGATCTACGAATTTGTGACTTTCATTGTTAGTGTTTTACAAATTCCTTCGTAATGTTGACGTAGTGGTTTTTCTTCTACGACATTGTGCCCGAGCAGTTGAAACGGACACACATTTCGGTCGCAGATGGACATTTCTCACTCAGTTTTTTGACATGGCATGAAGTTCTAAATCTAAATTTTGTAATCATGATAATACAATCTTCATGCTTGTAACAACTCTATATGGAATTTCCTCATCTCGCATTATTATTTTCGAAGACAGAAATTAGACAGAGCATTTTATTTTCTTGGGATAACTGTACTACCTACATGAAATAAATATACATATACATCCCTTCATAATCTGTCTATCCTTTTCATATGTTGGGTTCAGCTCCCAGTCCAACTGAATTCAGCTGAATAAAACTTTACATAGTGCGACTGCCTATCTGACCTCCTCATCCAAGCGTGATGTTATCATCACCATCTGCCTAGACTTTTCCCAACTATGTTAGGGTCGGCTTCCAGTCTAACCGGATGCAGCTGAATACCAGTATTTTACATGGAGCGACTGCCTTTCTGACCTTCACAGCCAAGCGGGACGTTACGTTAATGTAAAATAAAACTACAAACTTGATTATGTATATTGTTCTAATTTTTAATCTAAACATCTGCTGTTTCGTCTTCTTGTTTGGGACATAAACATTCATGTTTACGTCCATCTCGATCTTTATTCATCTTAGTAGTAGAAGTAGCAGCAGTAGTATCTTTAATATCTTCAACGAATTTTACTTCTTGTTTTTCAGAGTCGGTATTGGGCTCTCCCATTTGGGTGCTTGCAATAACATCAGTGCTCACCGAGAAAATTGCCCCGTCGACTGTTCCCAGGCACCCCTCGACGGCCCCATCTGCGGTTCTGATGGAAACGTGTATAAAAGCACTTGTCAGATGAAGCTGTTAACTTGTGGGTGAGTGGCTTTGTTTTATGAAGCCCTGGTGGCTGGAACATGATTCAGGTAGGTTAAAAAATAATTAGCAGAAAATAGTACCATAAATTGAGAAGTTTGGAAAAAAAGGGGACGGTACTTTTCTAAATAAAGGCTCCTTCAAACAGGCGCGACACGCAATAAAATCACGCGCGACACAAAGGCACCACAAGCCGCGCAACGAGCGGCGCCTTTGTGTCGCGTGCGATTATATCGCGTGTCGTGCCTGTTTGTAGGAGCCTTGAGTTCAAACCCAGGCGCCTTACTTTGTGTGCTAAATTTCATCCAAATCAGTTTAGTAGTTTTTGCGTGAAAGAGTAACAAACATCCATCCATCCATCCATCCATCCTCACAAACTTTCGTGTTTATAATATTAGTAGGATTATGCTGAATCCACATTGACTATGCAAATCCTTACTTTTTCCAAATAACCCAAATTAATCCTTTGAAATAAAATTTTCAGGCAAGGTGTAGTACGAACGAATAAAAAGCATTGCCAGACTACTCGTCATTGCCGCGAATCATGTTGGCGTGTCGCCAGACCGACGTGTGGATCTGATGGGAAGCTGTATGCCAACGCTTGCAGGATGAAGGCTAGCAATTGCGGGTATGTACCTTTGAAAGTGTGGAGTGAGGAGAGGAATTTTGAAAAAAGTCTGGTTTTGTTTTTACAGAGGAATAAACAGTATTGACAAAACAATATTTTTCTTTAGGACCATTTTTGCGTAACACTCTATCAATTACAATCTTAATCATTTTGAAGGACAATACTAATCCATTGATTTATATGTTCAAAAATTCGTCTGCTCAACAACGTAAATAACGCAATGAATGTTGTTGAACTGTCAAATCAAAATGAAGACCTTTCCAACTGTTAGTGTGTTACGCAATTAACCCGCAAGCGCAGGTATAAGCCATCGAGCCATTTTTGATCTTCGATCTTTATCCTGACAAAGAACGGCTGGTCAGACTTTTATGATCTTTGATTTGTTGGATTTGTCTCCGCCCCGAATAGCAGAATAACTAGTAAGTAACGATTCCGAGACGGTACGAGGTTCGCCGAGACAACTCGTTTCTAATTAAATACAAAATGTGTTTTTAAACCCGAGTCTCAGTTGTTAATTTTGTAATAATATAAGATTATGGAACACCGTTAGTAATAAGGTTCGAAGTATGAAAACTGGCAATTTCTCGAAGGTTTAAGCTTGGACCAAAGCTGGAATTAATTTCCGTAGTAGAGTAAAAATTAGTCATTTCTGTTGTAGAGGAGATTTAACTGTATACCTTCCTTCTTTGAACGTAATTAAATAGGAAAACAAATGTTTGATGGCATAAAAACAAATTTTAATTTCTTCGATTGATAATTAACGTTTTGGAAGAGAATTTTTTTTTTTTTTTTATCAGACTATAATGTAACTGTAACTAACTGTACTAGGTGTTTCAAATTTAAAATGGAATTCATTTTAAATTTGAAGATGATGTTTAGAGGATAAAAAATTTAAGAAGTCCAAGTGACATGACAGTTTCTTAAGAAATTTTTCTCTTTGACTTATTAAAAACTTTATTAGAATTGGTTGGAATTCTTATTCATTGTAACATCGTCTATGTTTCCAGAAAGCACGTGTTCGAAGTACCCATGGCATTCTGCGTATCACAAGAGAGAACATCAGGAGGGGAGTCCTGTCCCAAGGACTGTGTGGGACAGAAAGAGAAGCTGGTCTGCGGCTCCGATGAAATGGTGTATAGGAATGAGTGTGAGATGAAGATGCTGAATTGTGGGTAAGTGTCGAAGAGAGAGGGAGAAAGCGAAAAGGAGTTTCAACACTATATAAATAAATGTGTAGGTTTTTTTATAAAAGTTGGTTGCATAAAGACAGCTTGATTGATAGATTTTTTTAAATACGAATCTATAGAATTTTATAATTCTTTTATATTTTTCTTACTTTGCTCAAATAAATTAATAATAATTAAAAAGTTCTATCGATTCGTATTCTAAAAAATCTCAACCATTTATGCAAAGGTGGGTTCAGCTAATTGCTATAACTATCCCATGAGATATCGGACAGACGGTCGATACTATAAAATAAATAACAAATCCTCCGTATAATATACTGAGGAAAGTAATACTTACTCATCCGACCACCCAGCCGGCAAGCTGCAACAGGGATATACGGGCATCCAGGCATATAACCTAAAAATAATACAGAAGAAGTTATAAATACTCGTAAGTAATAAATAAAAAGCGTTTGCTCACATTGTGTTAGCGTTTTCTTTAGAGAATTAAGGCCCATAGTCCACGCCGCTACTCAAAAGTATCATTTTACAAACACGTGATTAACAAATTTTTTGAAGTGAAAACTTTAGGCGCGTTGGGCATTTTTTGAGATAGGAATAAACCATTGAACTCCCGACACTGTTACTGACACCGCGCTACATTCGGATGTGTTCGGCTGTTCTCGGGATGTGCTCGGTTTTAATGTATACCTATCCGATATGTCAGTGAGTGATGGCAAAGTATTCTGTTTGTGTTTTGTTTTCACTTCTGTCGGCGCTCCCGGAGTGCCACTGTTTTTTTATTGGTTGCGTCGTGGAAGGACCACCAATGAAATTCTAGCTGTGTACACACGTCGGCATTATGCATCCGGATACAGCGGTGCTATTCTGTAAAAATCTCACCGCGAAAACTTAGGTGAAGTGAGCGTGGAGTGAGCATCAATAGTGTCAATTCCTAGCAAAAACGAACTCACTTCACCTAAGTTTTCACGGTGAGATTTTTACAGAATCAACCGGCAGGTCATCGGATATAATATGTCAAATCGAGGGACTCTAATTCTTCTTTTTGCCGTTCGCATTATATTCTAACTGACGATACTTAATTTAAATTCATAACGGTTTTTCAACATTAATTATTTTTGTAATTAGAATCATTTTATTCAAAGAAATTATCCATACTAATATTATAAATTCAAAATTAACTCTGTCTGTATATCTGTCTGTCTGTATGTTACCTTTTCACGCCTAAACCACTGAACGGATTTCGATAAAATTTGGCAGAGAGATAGATTGTATCCCGGGGAAGGACATAAGATAGTTTTTATCACACCTGCTCTGAAAATACATACTAATTATACCAATTAGAGGGAAGAAACGCCTTTATCCCGCCCTTCAAATCCTTTCATCCCAAGGTATGGAAGTTTGTATGAAAATCCTTTCGACCCAAGGGTGGGAAAAATGTATGAAATTCCATTACATACCCGGTTTTTCTTTTTTTTTTAATTTGTCAGCAGTCATACTGCCAAGAGATTTTAACTGTCTACTAAATAAATTTCAAGTAAATTGTTACTGGCCACATACAGTTTTTTTTTACCAGTTACCAACCTCCTTGGTGCATACAGAAAATTAAAAACGAAATTATTTTTGTATATAAAACGCGTGGAATCACGGAAGAAGTGGCTGCATGACCTTATGATCTTAGCCTACTCCAGAAACGGGCGAATAAAAAATGGAAAAGCCCGCGCATTTTCGCAAAAACACATTTATCTTTGTGTTTTTTGTAAAATATGGATACTTCGAGCGACAGTGATGATGTTATCCCTAACACACCGCCAGAACTATTAGAGACGGCCCAAGAAGTTGTTGATAATCTGTTGCCGGAAAAATCTAAATGCAGATACAACAATACTTATATGTCCATAATTTTCCTCGTAGGTGTAATAAAAAGCACTATACATCCCTCAGGATAAAGTACAGTTCCATACCTCAAATGGTTTGCGCCCCTCGCAAGCTCGTGGCGCAAATGCCATAATCTCGGTATGGAACTGTCACTTTCTTCCCTCTGAAGTAATGTACTATTTTATCAACATACCTCGCGGGCGAAGCCGCGGGCGGAAGCTAGTAATTTTATATACCAGGAAGAGTCGCTTTACTTCACACAGAAACCAAAACATTACCTGTCGGTGGTTTGAGTTTGTAACACGTTCCTTTTGAGTAGCGTCGTAGACGATGGGCTTAATTACATTAGTACTAGTCACTCTGAAATCAACTGTATTTACACTGGAGTAAAGTTTATATTTGTTTAAGTACGAATAATATCGTTTTGGAACAACGATCTGAATAGATTTTAGATGGTCTAGTTTAGTTCTAAGGAAGCTGGTTTCTATGATCTTAACACTTTAATATTTTCAACAGGAGTGTTAGCAACAGAAAGATTGTAAAGAAGGTGGACATGGACAAGTGTCGCGGCAAAATGAACCGGTGCATGAAGGTCAAGTGTCCCGCCGACCTTGACCCCGTCTGCGGTACCGACCAGAAGGTGTACACCAACCCTTGCTTCTTGAAGGTCGCTACTTGCCTGTGAGTATTGAGTTCTTATGTTATCCTAGTAGCATACGCATACTTTCTCCCAAATTATTTTTTGTTTTTCTGTTGTTTGTGTTTTTTATTTTTATGCGTCATGTTTGCCGCAAATAAACGTATTTTCTTTCTTCTTTCTTTCTTTCAAAAGAGGGCAATTTATGTTTTTCAGAAACTTAGTGTTGATTTTACCAAAGTCAGCTATCTTTTATACGTAGAATAAAATTGACGTCTGACAGTTCTAGTATGAAACAACTGTCAAAAACTCTTAAAATTTATTCTCAGGATAAGACTTATTCTAAGTATAAAAGTTTGGTGAAATTCTCCTTTATTAGATTAACGCCAACTTTACCTTAAAATGATCAACTTTCATTCAATCATAAAGACATCTTTCCTACTATTTCTTATTCTGTTACATTTACTAATCTTTTATCATTGATCATAATCATCTCCGTAATCTTTTACCACCTTCTTTTGAAGTGAAAACTTCTTTAGACGAGTTGAGCATTTTTTGAGATGAGAAAAAACCATTGAACTTGCGACACTGTTACCGTAACCGACACCGGGCGTGTTTTGTTTATAAGACGATTAAAAGAATACACACGTAATTGTTCAAGTTATCACTTCTGTCGGCACTCACATAGTGCCACTTTTTTTTCTATTATTCTATTTAAAAAAATATATGTATTCGATTACAGTAAAGGAATCCAACTGGCGCACTTCGGCAACTGCACACTACTGCCTCGGTTCAAGGAGGACTGTCCCGACACCTGCGAGAACGTGGTGGACCAACCCGTCTGCGGCTCCGATGGAAATGTTTATAAGTTAGTAGATTTGCCTTTCCCCCAATAAATTTTATTTGTGGTGGGCGTGGTAATGTACGTCTTTTTCTCCCTAAACATCGCTTTTAGAATTCAATGCAATGGCTATCTTTTGATGCAAGGTTGAGAACTGTTCTTGTAAGTTCAAGTAAAACTTTATTTGGTAGAGAATCAAAGGTAAATTAAACTTTATCGTAATTAAATTATTTTTTATTTATGAAAATATTTTTAATATAAATTCTACACATCTCTTTAGAAAGATAAACTAAAATCCAGCAAAAAAACTAAAATCCAACGAAAAAACTAAAATCCAACGAAAAAACTAAAATCCAACGAAAAAACTAAAATCCATCGAAAAAACTAAAATCGAAATCTTATTCGATCAGAAGCCTTTCCCAAACGAATAACCTAATTTTCGAGTCCATTATCCTCCTACCACAACAAACGAACGCTCTCTCTCCCACCAGATCAGAGTGCTCGCTCCGGCTGGCGACGTGCGGGCAGCACGTGGTGCCGGTGGCGGCGCCGCACTGCCGCACGACGGCGCTGTGCCACGAGGCCTGCCCCGACACGCCCGCCTTCATCTGCGGCTCCGACAACCGGTTCTACAAGAACGAGTGTTTGATGAAGAAGGAGAATTGCGGGTGAGTACCTTCGGGTTTTTTTGAAGTGAAAAGTTCTTTAGGCGCGTTGGGCATTTTTTGAGATGGGAAAAAACCATTGAAATCGCGACACTGTTACCTTAATCGACAGCGCGCTACATTCGAATGTGTTCGGCTGTCGTCGGGATGTACTCGGTTTTAATGTATATCCGATATGTCAGTGAGTGATGGCAAAGTGTTCTGTTTGTATTTTGTTTATAAGACGATTATAAAAATACACACATAATTGTTCAAGTTGGATGACAGAGGCAAAGGACCGGTTGATCTATAGTAAAAGTGCGTAGCGCGGCATACCACCCTATTTCAAGTTAAACAAATATCAACTTTATTTCAATGACCATTAAGTTGTCTTCAGAGTGACTAGTACTATTGAAAAAGTTATAAAGATGTTTGAAGTTGTAGCGTAAACTGAACTTTATTAAACAAAATACGCGCGTTGTCGCTTACGGTAACAGTGGCGCGAGGTCAATGGTTTTTCCCCATCCCAAAAAATCCCCAACGCGCCTAAAGAAGTTTTCCCTATACCTACTTAGGAAAAAACTACCTATAAAACTTAGGAGACAAGAAACCGGATACCAAGCGCACATACTAAACAAAGAGTTCTATCCTCTATTCACAGCAAGCACGTGTTCGTGGTACCTCTGAAGCGTTGCCTGGCGCGCTTCCAGTACTCCGGCTGCGCGCGCGTGTGTCCACCCGAGTACGACCCCGTCTGCGGCACCGACAACAAGACATACTCCAACAAATGCTTCTTGGAGATGGAGAACTGCCGATCTAGGTGAGTTCTTTGAGTTTATGGGAGCCTGGTACTTTCACTTCATAATATATCTTTGACTTACTTTTCTTAATATGGATTTTGAAAAACATTCCAATGTGCTTGATATAATCTACAAATGAAAAAAAAAATCGGACTTAGAAAGTCCGTCGTTTTTTTTTTTTTAGTATTGGAAATCATCAAATGACCCCTCCCGCTCTGGGTGGAGTGGAAGGGAACTGTCAGACTCTTACTGACTAAAACCCACCCGTGTTCCTTCCTTAGCCCTTTATGTTCCGGGCCAGAAGTAACCCTTTCGGACAATCCCGCTGACCCGGCAGTTCTTAGTTCGCTTGTACCACCAATCACTAAATTACATTTAGTGCTAAACGTATTTAAAACACCACTCTGTCTCTGTCATCTTCAAGTGATTGACAGAGACAGATATATATATTTTAAATTCGTTTAGCGTTAAATAATGTTAGTGGTTTGTATTGTAAGCGGGATTTAGAGATAGATAGCTCTTTAGGCTTATGGGAACCTGGTCCTTTCACTTCATAATTATTGTAAATTTAAATTAAGTTTAAATAATAAGGACAAAAAATGTATTACATTTTTGCCTTGGATGTGGTAACTAGAACTAGAAGAAGAGTCTAAATAAGTTCTTTGAAATTATGGGTGCCTGGTACTTTTTACATCATGTTACGTTTTAAGCATAAATTGCTTAACTGGCCTACTATAGTGCGACAATGAAAGAAACGTACCAAGACAAATTAGATTTATGGAATTTTGAATAACAGTACGTCTAACAGCAACCCAAGCAACAACCAATAAGCGACCTTATTGCAAAGACTATAAAGATCACAGAGAGTACTTTCTATCCCGGTAATAGTATACTATGTTCTCTTGGTATAATGGGCATTGTTCATATTTTTTTTAAATGTTGTAATTGAAAAACCATTTCGAGGAATAGCGTTACTGATCATTACGGACTAATTAATTATTAAAAATATTTATATTTTATTGATATTTTTGATAAAATACGATTGACCTTCTTTGCCCTTCAAATTACGCCGGCTTTGGCCGTACAGTTTTGTATCGTTGCCTCAGAAAAAAAAAAGTAAGAGTCAAGTATAGTCTACAATCTGTCAACTGTCAAATTATTATAAATATAAATGCCAAAAATATAAAGATTCTTCTTTATATTTCATTACAGTATACGTTATTTCAACACTCGACAATATTAATTAGACATTAATAAAAGGAATCTTGGATTGGACAGTTGTTTCCATCTGTAACCTACCCTTATGGATACACTTCAATGTCAAATACTGGTGAAAATGACAGATTTTCATCACGTCCGTTATAAAGATGACAGAAGCGCTCTACTAGGAAACCGTAGTTTCAGAGTGTAAAGTTATCGTGTCGGACACCCGAATGAAGGCTTAGCGACCAAAAGTAATTCGCGTAACATGACAACTTCGCCACTCAATATTCCCTAAGCTACATTAACTTGGAGTTTCTACTCGATGAGAATGAATGTAAATTAACATGTGTTTCTTTCTTTCTTTTCAGGAGTCTGGTACAACTGAAACACCTGGGCACATGCACGGACCCCATCGCGGAAGAACCGAAAAACTATCTTTATCGATAAACTAATCGATTATCACAGTCATATCGATATATCGCTTTCTTTCCATAATCATACTCTCGGGGAGTGGAGTCCCACTATTAGTGCCAACTTTTATATAAGTAAAAATATACTGTAAAATAATGTAAGCGACCAATCTTCGTCTTCCAATAATCGATAAAAAGTATCACTTAATTTATGTTAATAGCTTAATCGATTAGAAATCGATAAGGGTTTCACACTAATCAATCGAAAATACTTTTTCATGTTGGGTTTATAATAGTAACGGTACTTGGATCTTCTTTAGCTTCGTTTATATTAGTGTGGCGATTCTTATTCGTCTTATATCAAGGGCAAGAATCGATTAAACTATGCAATTCAATACGAACATTTACATTTTAAAAATAGATCAGTACAAACATTCGAACTCAAATTCGCAAGATGGCGGACAAAACGGCCGACCTTACTAAAAACACTTTAGATAATGTTTAGTGATTTTAGAATTAATATTTGACTGTTTTATTTATTCTATTTATTATCTGTGCGTAGATATTAAGTAAGATCATTATTTTTTGTAAATAATTAGTGAATTTTCGACGTATTTATTGTTTTTTTCATAAGAATCGATGCATTTAGAAGAAGACTTTATTATTTAACGATTATGACAATAAGAATTTAAAATCGAATTGGAGACATTTGTGTGCGTTTGCCGCCTATTTAAGCAAAATTTAAAATAGGTTTTAAGCATTCCAGTATTTTAATAACTGCTTCATATTTCCGTTTGACGTTTGAACAAATCGCTCAAATATAAGGGTGTGTATGCACATATGCCTTACATGCCACTGTGCATCATTTGCGCACCGACTTGGCATAAAATCTTTAAAGCGCTTTCGAGGATTTAGCAACACTAAGGCTTCCTTTCCGCCAGAGACGAGCGAGGATGCGTAGCGAGTGATGTACAGTACCCGGCGGTAAATATTGCACATCGACCTTTTTACACAAAGCCATTTTATACAAAGAATAAAAATAATTATCAAAAGAAGCAAATCATTATTGTTTTAACAGCTCCTAATAGATACCGGACTGTTTGTATTTCGTGCGACAGAGATAACGCTCTACGAAGCCGGAATTAGCCGATTGTCTCTTTCCAAAGGTCGATGTGCAATATTTATCGTTGGGTACTGTATGTAAAACTAACCAATACCAACGCTAACTTAGTTCAAGCTACATATAAAAATGAAGCGATGTTATTGGTTGGTTTCACACACATCCCTCGCTACGCATCCTCGTTCATCTCTGGTGGAAAGGCAGCCTACAGGCAGTTACTATGTGAACACATCCTTGCATTAAAAAGCATCATTGGCTTCAAGTTAATAATTGAATTATTAAAATTTTTCATTATGGACACTTCAAACGTTAAACGATGTTGCCAACATTGCAAATTGTATAAATGAAGCAGTTATTTTTATAGCAAACCGAATGATTTTATAATGATTTTAATCGACATACAAATAACATAGATTTACGTATTTATTTTTTAATTTTTAGCCTAAATAATAATTGAACAAAAACTGTACTTTTTAGTCAATTGAAACTGCATTTTTTCAATTTATCTACAAATATTTAATATACTGCATTTCAACATTTTTTATACTCTATAATCGTAGTCTACCGTGTATTGCCAGGTGTAATAACAAACCAATAAAAAGATTTTACAATTCTTCTTATTTCATTTAGGTATACTTTTACCGACTTAAAAACGTTAATATTTTTTGGGCTGACAAACTCAAAAATAGTTATATAAAATTATTTACGTCATCAATATTTTAACGCAGTTGCAGCACTCTAATTACGTACAATGCGTGCCACGAAAGATGAGACTTGACCCCGCCTCCCCCGCTCTTTCCTCCGCCCCTATGACGTCCGGTCCCGTCCCGCACTCAGACCTCATACCGCTAAAGATACCTAAAATCGTGTACTGCGCAAGTCAAACCACGTGGTGTGTCAAGTCTCTTCTTACGTGGCACGCATTGTACTGATCAACGCCGTGTGAACGTTGGCCTACGGTTATCAGCGACGAATGACCGATACTTATAATATACGGAGCGTTATTGGTTAAAATTAAGACTTGTATCTTTACCAATAGAGGGGCCCATGGCTAAATGATAACAGCCGCACCGGTCGATCGATCAGGTTAAGCTACGCTTGTCGCGGTTGGTCTGTGGATGGGTGACCATCTTTACATACCAAGACCCCTCCGTGTCTCGGAAAGCAGGTTAAGCTCAACAGCTTAACGTGCTTTCCGAGGCACGGAGGGGTCTCCAAAGATCCACGAATGACAGCCGGGACCAACGTCCCGGCTGTCATTCGTGGATCTTTGACAGTCGTTACGGGTAGTCAGAAGCCCCGGAAGTCTGACAACCAGTCTTACCAAGGGGTATCGTATTACCCAATAACTGGGTTGTGGAGGTCAGATAGGCAGTCGCTCCATGTAAAATACTGGTATTTAGCTGCATCCGGTTAGACTGGAAGCCGAACCCAACATATTTGGGAAAAGGCTAGGCAGATGATGATCTTTACCAATAATTAAGCAAATACCTCATAGCTTTCCATAGTAGACCCATCATATGGAAGTAGCTATCACAGGTAAAATTATGTTACGAATCTATCCAGTTTGGCAAGCTAGCATTGGTAAGCAAAAGTATTTATTTTTGTTCATAGGAGCAGGAGATCCTTAATGCTCGGTAAGTAATATTGGGTTTTCTATAAGGAATTTCTTAGGAACAGCCCGAAGTTTGGAAGCTGGCGGCGTGACAACCCCGTGCCTCGGAAAACACGTTAAGCCGTCGGTCCTGCGCCTGATCTCTTACCGGTCGTGTCGGATTGCGTACAGTTCGTGCCACGTAAGAAGAGACTTGACCCCGCCTCCCCGCCTCTTTCCGCCGCCCCGGTGACGCCCGGTCCCCGTCCCGCACCGGGCGTCATCGGGGCGGCGGAAAGAGGCGCGGGTGGCGGGGTCATTAAGTCTCTTCTTACGTGGCACGAACTGTACCGTCCCATCGAACTATGAAGCTGGTGGAAGAGAGAGGGCACCTGTGTTTGCAGATACACTTGTGCACTATGATATCTCCCGCGCCGAAGGCTACTGTGTCTGCGGATACACTTGTGCACTATGATATCTCCCGCGCCGAAGGCTACTGTGTCTGCGGATACACTTGTGCACTATGATATCTCCCGTGCCGAAGGCTACTGTGTCTGCGGATACACTTGTGCACTATGATATCTCCCGCGCCGAAGGCTACTGTGTCTGCGGATACACTTGTGCACTATGATATCTCCCGCGCCGAAGGCTACTGTGTCTGCGGATACACTTGTGCACTATGATATCTTCCGCGCCGAAGGCTACTGTGTCTGCGGATACACTTGTGCACTATGATATCTCCCGCGCCGAAGGCTACTGTGTCTGCGGATACACTTGTGCACTATGATATCTTCCGCGCCGAAGGCTACTGTGTCTGCGGATACACTTGTGCACTATGATATCTTCCGCGCCGAAGGCTACTGTGTCTACGGATACACTTGTGCACTATGATATCTCCCGTGCCGAAGGCTAGTCTCCGTTGAGATTGGCCGTCGTGACCGAAATACGGTCTGTAGGACTGTTATAAATGCTCGGTGCATTAAGGATCTTCTGGTCAAGATTGTAAGCCACCTTTTACGACACTATTTGGAAGAGTGGCCTAATATTTCCGTGGCTGGCGTGAATACATTGACAACTCGACTTGTATGTTTTTTTTTTTATTGGCTTAATACGTTCTATGCATTAGGAATTTATATGAAAAAAATTGACAGCTCATAATATACATAACTTTTGGAGCAATCGACTATGGTATTATGTTGACATCTCGCATTTTTACGTGTTTTACTTGACAACACAACATGTCAAATTAACGATTCACATGTTTTTGTGAACGAACATTGATATTTTGTTATATCAACTTATCCCCAGTAACCAAAATATTATTTGTTATTTGACATCTCAACTTATACACTTAAAATTTTTCTTTTTTAATTGACAAATTGAGATGTCAAGTTATAGCCAACCGAAATATTTCTGTTTAAATTGTGATATATTGAGATGTCCAGTTACGGTCAGCTAAGCTCTGAACCCTAAATGTACTATGTATAGTTATCACTAAGAGTCGGTTACAAAAAACTTTGACATTAAATGAATATGTTTAGTTGCCAACATATAGACCTAAATTGTATTTAAAAAAATAATCGAGTTGTCGAGATGCTTCCGTAAAAAGTAAAGAGAATATCGTGGCACAGGCACGTCCCTAGCTAGCGCATTCTCGTGCAGTTGGTGAGGACTTGCAAAGTTCAGAAACCATTCAAGGTCGTGGTGATGACGGTAAATGATTTTTTGGATTTTGCCGAACTAAAATCCAAGAAAGGACCTTACTGTCAAGAAATTGAATGATTCAGGAGACAAATTTCTCTGGCAACCTATTAAATGGCTGCAATATGACAAAAACAGCGTCGGAAAAATTTATTTTAAGAAAAACCTGGATCGCAAACCTCCATTTTAGGAAAAGAGGAAAAACCACCATTGATATCTATAAGTTGAGCCAAATCTCTAAGGAGGCTTTGCCAATTAGCGCAGAGAAAAAAAAAAGGATTTGATGGACATGATTGACCTCATTGACGATTCCTTCAAGGAATTTTATATTAGGTCCTTACATATGAAATTGGCGTTTTGTACGGGAGGAATATAAAGTAATTTTTTTTTTTGGAAAATATTTTTAATTAATCAAAGTATGCACCGTTGTTATTTATGCACTTTTGCCATCTCATAGGTAGTTCATTGATCCCTTTACTAAAAAAACCTTGGGGGCGAGAATCAATGAACTCTTTGAAGGCGGTTTGGACTGCCGCATCGGAGTTGAATTTTGTAAGAAGTTGTCCAAATTCCGGAAAAAATGGTAATCTGTTGGAGCAAGGTCCGTGGAGTACGGTGGATGTCGCAGACATTCCAATTGTAGCTCATCTAACTTAGTGGTTGTTTGTTGTGCAGTGTGTGGTCTTGCGTTGTCGTGAAGCAGCAGTGGCCTAGAGCGATTGACCAATCTCGGTTGTTTAGCAGCTAGTTCTTCCTTCATGGTTTGCAGTTGCTGACAATAGATATCTGCCGTAATCGTTTGGCTAAATTTTAGAAAGCTGTAGTGAACGACACCGGTGCTAGTCCACCAAACACTCACAAGTAACTTTTTCTGAGTCAATTTTCGTTTAGGGCAGGATTTAGCTGGTTCTCCAGGGTTCAGCCTTGCGACGAGCGCTTCCGATTATCGTACCGTATCCACTTTTCATCACAGGTAATGATTCGATTTAAAATCCCTTCATTATTGTGTCGGTTGAGCAAAGTAACACAGCAGTCGACGCGTGTTTGCAAGTTCGATTCACTCAATTCATGAGGTACCTACCCATCGTTCAAGTTTTTTTATTTTCCCGATTTGCTTCAAGTGGATTAATACAGTTTTATCATTTACCCCGCTCAAAACTCAAATGTACCAGCTAAATGAATGTATAAATTTGAATTTGGAATTCTTAACCAAAGAGGAGATATTTCAGATCAAAGTGGTCTCGTTGATCTGAAATATCTCCACTCTGATCTGAAAACGCTAATTTCATATGTATGGACCTAATATTAAAATAAAAACTGTCGGTGATGTTTCTGCATCTTATGATCCAGATTTGGACGAAGACAACCCAGATGACGAGGTTTTTGAGGTCCAATAAAATATGACTGTGTACGTAATAATAACGAATATTTAAAGTTGATCAGGTCTGTCAACTTTAAATAATTATTATTACGTTTTTCCTTCTTTATTCTTTTCTTTCTTTATTAAATATTTTTCCGTTGTTTGGCGTAATAAAACAATTTACTATTTCTATTTATTGCTTTTACACTAGGAAACTGATAGGTTCGTGGTTTTCAATTTAATATTAATTAAAAAACTTTGCTTGATTTGAGTAAGTCCTTCAACGAATCAACAAATATATTTATATTCGTCATCAGTGGTTTGATTGGTCCTCACTGTGTTTGTCATTGATAACATTGTTTACATACTAATATTCCCCACTCAGAAGGTGAATAAGTTGATAACTGCTGGTGCATAAGTTGACAACTCGGTGAATAAGTTGATAACTCGTTGGTGAACGACTTGACAAGTCTATTATTATGCAAACTATGGGGTATTTCGTTTATTTATTGTCATCATCTAAAAGATGGTATAAAATAACCCTTAAAACAACTAAAACACATACGGTAAACTAATTTACCGATTTACCAGAAGAGGTCAAACCTTTAAAATGGCCGTCCTGACAAATTGCCATTTTAGACATGTCAACATATTCACGCCAGCCACGGATTTAACCTTGGGCTATTCTTTACCGAACACCACGGTACAATCGATTACCGTTGAGTTTATTTCTGCAATTTTTCCATACACAACCTGGTGACCAGGTCGTAGGGGTAGTTCATTGGTTTGAAGTACGTCGCTAGCTCTTCCACCAAGACCTTGAATTTTGCTGTGAATCCTTCTAAAGCTTCCATCCTGAAGTCATCGTTATATGCCATTATTGCACCTGTGGATGAAAGAGATGTCAGAGTTATATGTTGGTCTTTGTTTTGTATATCTACATATACAGGATGAAATTGAATAGGTGCGCAAATTGAAATATGTATTTAATTCAACGTGTTATAAAGTAAATTTAGAGTATGTCATTAAAGAAAGTGATGCATATACGAGTACGTGCGCGTAGACGAGCGATTTGGCAACGTCGTCACGCGCCTTTTTAGGGTTCTGTAGTCAACTAGGAACCCTTATAGTTTCGCCATGTCTGTCTGTCCGTCTGTCCGTCCTCGCTTAATCTCTGTGACCGTTAGCACTAGAAAGCTGAAATTTGGTACCAATATGTATATCAATCACGCCGACAAAGTGATAAAATAAAAATTGGATAAAAATGTTTTATTAGGGTAGCCCCCCTATATGTATAGTGGGAAATGATTTTTTTTTAAATTTCAACCCTAACGTGTGATATATTGTTGGAAAGGTGTTTAAAAATTAATAGGGGTTTACTAAAATCATTTTTTGATAATGTCAATAATTTCGGAAATAATCGCTCCAAAAGTAAAAAACAATGTGTGTCCCCCCCTCTAACTTTTGAACCATAAGTTTAGAAAATATGAAAAAAATCTGAAAAGTAGAACTTTATAAGGACTTTCTAGGAAAATTATTTTGAACTTGATGGAAACAACAGTTTTTGTACTATAAAGACAAAAAGTTGTACAAAATAATTTCCGGACTAATTTTGTAGTATAATCGTATATGCAAGCATTTTTTTAACTTCGTTTACATATTTTATTATCCTGAACGTATCCCTTTGTGTTCGCGCTAAAAGCCGTCACGAGTCGGAGCGCCTGCCGCGGAGCGTGCAATGTTGCACGCTCCGTGTTCGCGCACGTACCCACTACCGGGAGCAGTTGCAGGAGCACGGAGTGCTGCTGGAGCGCGAACATAATGTATACCCACTTTTAAACTCATAAGTGGGAACACTTATTGTGACGGACGGGAAACTACGGAACCCTACACTGAGCGTGGCCCGACACGCTCTTGTTTTTCTTAGGAACGGTCAAAATTTGGTAGGTAAATACCGGTTCAACGCGTTGCCAACTTGCTTCATGTTGTTCACAATATGAAGCAAGTTGGCAACGCGATAATCAATCCCTTCACCGATATCAATCCCTTCACTGCAGAGTTCATCTGCGGTGAAGGGATTGATTATCGGGCGTGCGCTAAAATTTATAAGCACTTTAATTTTCTTATTTGTTTTGATACAAAATAATTTTCCTCGAACGATGATAATTCGTGTCTACTTGAAGGTAAGGTTTGGCTACAGCAGCCTCGAAAACCAAGGACAATATTGGTGGTAAAAAAGACGAACAATGAATAAATCCTATATATATTGAGAAAATCCTATACATATATGTATAATTTTTAATAATTTTATATTTATAATAATTTTCCAGCTGGGCAATTGCGTAACAAACTTACAATGACAGTGTCCATTTTGACCATTCAAAAACATTCATTGCGTTATTTACGTTTTCGAGCTGACGAAATTTGCAAACACATGAAGCAATGTATTAGGAATTTCCTACAATATCCTTTAGATTGTGATAGAAAGTGTGTTGTAATTAGGGCAGCATCCTACAAATATTTCATAATCTGTCCGGATACAAACATATCATTTTAGCCGCAGTTTTTTTTTTCCTATGTTTTAATAATTAGGAATTCTCACAGGCGTCCTCAGAACACCTTACCAAAGTTTCATCACAATCTGACCAATGGTTTCGGAACGCATAGAGGACAAACATACAAACTTTGGTTTTTATTTAGATAGATAGTATTATTATTTTCAAAGAACTTACTTGCTATCATAGCATAGGAAGCTACCCATATCCAGTATCCCATTTTATGGCAGTTACTTAGATTTATCTGTTGAAAATAGTTTTGTTTATATTTTTATTTACACACATAGATAAACACTCACGCCTTCTGCCTGAAGTCGTGTTTTTTTGTGGCATAAAATTAAGAGTGAAGTCAATAACACTGAACTCTTGAGTGGGCATTAGCAGATACAGGCCCTGGTAGACTCAAACTGAAAGACCATTTTGATTTAAATAAACCATTTGTTTTTGAATTGTCAGAGGAGTCGGTCATTCCTAAAGATGAAGCTAGTTGCCCTTTCCAAAGCATAGAGGTTCTTATGGAGATGTTCGGACAAGAAACTCAATAAGACATTCTTTTAAAACTCTTCATCATATCAGCCAAGAGTCGCTCCACAGGTGCACAAAGCCTTCCCCCAACGAACCCTGCTGCGCTGCTCACACTCTTAAAATTCCCGTGGACAATTTCTAGATCGTCGACGTTGACATTTCTGAAAAACCACTGGTGAGGAAACCCTGGCCTGATTATTTGCACAAAATAAATACATATCTCGGAACCCTGGGGTTCTGGACCTTTTGAAGACGTACGAGACGCCGAAACC
Organism: Luperina testacea; assembly: GCA_927399505.1. NCBI lineage: Eukaryota > Metazoa > Arthropoda > Insecta > Lepidoptera > Noctuidae > Luperina > Luperina testacea. The sequence continues at coordinate 2,274,582 of OV656777.1, read as the reverse complement.
AACTCACAGAGGCCCGTTAGAGTCTGAATGAAATGAGGCACTAACTGATGATTATCCCTATGTATGTACTAGGCAAGTGCACCCAAGGACAACCACCGGCTGGTGCAACATGGTTCATTTATTTATTACTTTTATTAAAACGGCATAGTCCCACATAATTGGCTCGTTGTCATTAACTGGGCGCAATCGTTAATTCAAAAGAATACTTACTATGAAAGGTTCGAGACTCGTGAGTATATTTAAATGTCTGGCGTGAATTATATCCGTATTTTTTCATTTTGGCGCATTATGTTTCGGAATGGTTTCGAAGTTTGAGTTTATGCTGTACATTTTGGAAATTATAGACAGCAGATGTCATATTAGTTATTCTGACGCTTCTGTCAGCAGATCAAAGATTTTTAAAAGCGGAAAAGGTTTGAGGAATAAGGTTGTGTATTATAATGGGAAATTATAAGTGCAGCAACAAAAGCTTTCTTTATTACCTGCAACCTATTTTTACGGGTTCCGTACCTAGACAGTTGAAATTTTCACAGATAATGTATTTCTGTTGCCGCTATAACTACAATACTAAAAACAGAATTTTGTGTATCAATGTGTATCAATCACGTAAAAATTAACAATTACTACATTGGTCGTTTCGGGGACGAAGTCGCGCTACGTCCGCTTAACGTAGCGTCCGTTTATGGCCCTATTGTATTTGGAAGATTTTTTTTTTCAGTTCGGTCGCATTACGGCCGTTGACCTTCATACCTCTGCGTTCTTCAGTATAGTCTCCAGTATAGTCGAAACGCAAAGTGTTACTTTCGTATAATATATTACATACGTTTAAAAATACCAAATAAGGGCTGGACGCAAAACACATGCGGTAATTGAGATGATGAATAGAATGCATTGGTGTCTCTTTTACTCGTGATTTATCCACTAAAGCTCGATTGAAAAAGACACCAATAGTGTTATCTTTGTCACAAGACTTGCTATTATGGAGTGAAAGCTAAAGCCGCCACATATTGTCAATATTATTGCGTGTGTGTGGGCGACAAAAAACATCTGATAAATCTGCTCGCCTAGTACGATGCTTCACAAAAGTTTATTTGGTTTGGTTTGTATGATATTTTTCTAATCACAAGCACTTTTAGCCTATAAACGGACGTAACGCGACTCTCGTTTCGGGGACCGGCCCTTTGCAGACAGCACGATTTTTACGGTACGGCGCGGTATAAGCCGCGCCGTGGAAAAAAAGTTTCTGTCAACAAACTTCTATAGTGATCCATATAAATCAGACGACCGTACCTGCACACGGCGAATAAAAACTATTTTTTCACGGCAAAAAAAAACAGGTGTGTACAAAGGGTTTTACGATAAAATGGCGACAACCCTGCAATGGAAATGTTACTACGAAATGGTTACATTTAACGTGACCACTGACAGCATAATCCTTTCAACTTCAAAGTTTACAAAGATTTGACGTCACGGTCACGACTATTACATCATTAAATAAAAGCGGGAAAACCGCGGTTTTATTCCTACTGCACGAGTTATTGTAAACAATGCCACGTTTACAATCTAAAGACGTGGCGGATCTACTTACTGGGTAATGTTACCAGTGGAGCAAACAAAAAAATAATTAAACAAATATTTAATTATGTAAACTGTCATGTTTAGTGCTAATTATGCGTAGGTAAATATCTCATGCGAGTAAAGATACAGCGGATCTACTTACTGCGTAATTTTACCAGATGAGCAAACAAAAAAAAAATTAAACAAAGTTAAGTAAACATGTCTGATTAGTTCTAATTAGGCGTAAGTGTCTCACGCAATTACGACTAAAACAAGAGAAACAAATATTTCACACTGGTTTGTTTGTGCGCTGTCAGCTTTTTCAATTTGTAACTATACGTATACTATAACTAACATTGTTACTGATTCCGTAGTAGTTGCAAAATACTTTTAAATAGGATAGTCAGATTAACGTATTATACACCTCCGGAGGGGGGAGAGGGGCCCGTGGCTAAATAATAATAACCGCACAGGTCGATCGATCAGGTTAAGCTACGCTTGCCGCGGTTGGTCTGTGGATGGGTGACCATCTTTACATACCGTGACCCCTCCAAGCCTCGGAAAGCACGTTGTGTCGTTGGTCCTGACTGTCATTCGAGGATCTTTGACAGTCGTTACGGGTAGACAGCCCGAAAGTCTGATAACCAGTCTTAACAAGGGGTATCGTATTACCCAGTGACTGGATTGTGGAGATCAGATAGTCAGTCACTCCATGTAAAATATTGGTATTCAGCTGCATCCGGTTAGACTGGAAGCCGACCCCAATATAGTTGGGAAAAGGCTAGGCAGATGACGATACATAAATCTCCGGAATGACTGCTCTAAAATGACCGCCCTGAACCTTGGTCAAGCCAGTCCGTGCCGCGAAGTTTGTAGCTTTAAATTCCTTCCTAAATCCAGCCCGTTTCCTGCCTTCCCCAGCGAAGCCCTAAGCCGAGGTCTGTGTGGTGTGTGTGTGCCGAGGTGTGTGGTAGTGGTGTGGTCTGAGCTCGCCGTCCAGTAAGGACCAGGCCCGTGCCGGACGGCGCGTACGTGTTCCACACGCGCCTCAAAGAGATGTCAGCGGCAACTGAAGGGGCCCGTCAGGGCCGAAGCCTACCGGGTCAGCGGGATTGTCCGAAAGGGTTACCGCTGGCCCGGAACATAAAGGGTTAAGGATGGAACACGGGTGGGTTTTAGTCAGTAAGAGTCTGACACTCCCTTCCGCTCCACCCACAACGGGTCATTTGATGATATCCCATCCTCAAAAAAAAAGCTGAGGTCTGTTAGTACCCCGCAGAGGGTTCCCTTAGCGTGCAGTCAGCAGTTAGTTCATAAGTTTTATATCCTGTCTGAAGGCCTTCATTTATTAAGGCATCCACAGGATATCCCGGTTAAACAGCCGACAACCTCTTAGGTTGACCTGCAAGATGAGAAGAGATCCACGGGCTCACGGACGGCGAGCAATGGGCAGCTCGCCGTCCAGTAAGAACCAGGCCCGCGTCGACAGCGCGTTGTGTTCCACGCGCGCCTCAAAGAGATGTCAGCACTAACTGACGGGGTCCGCTAGGGCCGATACCTGTCAGGGTCGTGGGTTCTTCGAAAGAGATACCGTGGCCCCTGGCACAGGCACCTGAAGGAACACGGGTGGGTTTTAGTGAGTAAAAGTCTGACACGCCCTTACGCTCCACCCAGAGCGGGAGAAGGTATTTGATAATATCGCACCCAAAAAAATAAAATCCACACCTGAAAAAAATGCTCGCAAATGATGTAAAACATCGTATCAATATCCATGTGTATAGAATCAGGATCTTTATTATATAATATAGAGTTACACAGTGTGTGAGATGTTATAACATTTACATAGGTTCTCTATGTTTTGCCATTAGGCGTACTAATATTATAATCAATTTAAATTTAAATTAATTAAGTACTATAACAATGAATGATTAGATTATTATTATAAATTATAGAAATAACTAGAGTGATGAATCAATATTTTTTTTTCCAAAATGTCCACAGTAAAATTTTAGGAAAGCAATAGATCCGATGTATAATGTAAAAAAAAAAATTATATAGTTTAAAAATATATAGTTTTAAAATATGTAGTTTAGTAAATATAAGCGGTTACACAGACATAAACGAAAACAGTGTTTGTTTTACAATAAGATGTATGTATACCGTATTATGACGTTATGATAGTATTTCGTTATTTGCACAGACACCTCTGTTACCATCAGCATTTGATTTCGTGATAAGTAAATTGATCTTTAAAATAAATAAAAAGTCTAGATATATCAAAGAGCTTCCTCGTGTTTCAACTCAGTTTAGAATTGACCGCGTAAACGAACGACGACTAGTTTCGTCGTTCTTAATCTTAGATTTCCGTGAAAATGGGTTGCAAATAAACCTATTTTTTTTTAAGGATAACCGTTTATGGTTTCCTCGTCTCTTTTTAATATCATTTATTAAACAGTTATTACTGTAAAGTGATATTATTTAGCATCAAATCTTTATTTTAAATATTTATAGTGTCCTACGTTGACATAAATATTTAAGAAGAATTTAGTATTTTCAATATTTTTACGTCGTAATCAACAATGACGAAATATTACTTCATTTTTAACGAGGGGAGCAAGATCAACCAAATATTATGTGCTGTGCTTAGTAAGTACCTTTTTAATTATGTATTTCCATATGTAATACAACACCCACCCTAGGGTTATTTCACCACAATCAAAATTTTATTATTTATTATATATTTTATTCTGAGAAAATTAATAAATGAGTAATAAATAATATATAAAAAGATATACTATTGTTAAAAACAGATTTTATTTTATTTTATTTATTCGGGACCCAAAAACAGTTATACATTACAGCATTTACAAAAAGTAGTCATATTACAGTCAAAAATACGTATAACCCACACTCCACGTCCACGACGTGACATCTGAGTATGATAACGAGCGCATGTTAAATGAGAGAAAAAAAAACAAAAAAAAGAGTACATAGGTATTTAGAAGAAAAACACTATATACCGACGAAGCAGATGACAAGAGCATCCGTCCTATGGGTGACTTGTAAGAAATTTTGATACCATTCAAATTCAAATTCAAATTCAAAATATTTATTTGCCAGAAAATACATTGTTCAACAAGGGAAGATCTTAAAGCCTAAAAGTTATTGTATTCTGCCTGCAAGCAAGCGTGCAAATTACGTTCAATAATAAAGTCATTAATTTTCACATCGTACCCAAAACACAAATTCTAAACATAAATAAGACAAATTCTACATTCTTTATTTTATTTAAGATATTTAATAATAAGGAAAACCATAAAAGCGCTCTTACTCGCCCCTACATAAGAAAAAATTTGCTGTGCCGACAGGACCCTTAAATAATTGATTCTATTGTTTTATACGTACACATACACACATACATTACATATGTGTATGTGTACAGTCACGAGCACTAATATGTCAACACTTGGGAACTTTCAATTGCAATTTTTTCGTGAAATAACGAATGCAACGTTGAAATACGACACTACACAAACCTATGGGTTCGAAAATACTTTGTTCTTAATAAAATAAAATTTAATTCAAAACTAAAGGAGAAAATTGTGTTTGAATAAAGCCAAGTGTATACACACTTACGCTCGTGACTGTACATTATTGATGCAAATAAAGATTTAATTGAATTGAATTGAATATTATTTTCTTAATGTGGCAAGTTTACATCCTAATAATGAAAAGTAGCAGCCCCCATGGACGCGTAACCTGATATCATAGATTCACTTCATGATTCTGAACATACGCATTGAAAGTATTCGCCGGTTAGGAAAACCAATAAATAAATATAGAGAAAAAAGTATCTAGTATAATATTTTTCTGATATTACGGGGCATGACGGCACACTGTAGATGTTTCACACCAAAAATATTTTATGTACTTAATTGTACAGACGCCAGTTACATCAAGCTACACGAAACTGTCAAATTTTCCCAATCAACTTTGAACCTTATACTTTAGCGACAAAGTTGAAAGTCTATTAAAGTTTGACAGATTGTAGTCGCTTGAAGTGCTGGCGTCTGTACTTACAGCACACTTACAATCTTCATTAGCTTTTGCTTTTTTTCCACAAATGTTTAATATGCCCTGGTTAGTATGAACACGTCATTGGTATGAACACACATTGTATTCCTTAAATACATCCAAATTGGAGCTCATGGTCACATTAAAATCAATGAATTAGCCTTTAACGTTTTGCGTCTGCAAATATGGAACAAAAAACATTAGGTACAGACGCCAGCTCATCAAGCTACCCGAAACTGTCAAATTTTCGCAATCATCTTTGAACTTTATTCTTTACCGATAAAGTTGAAATCTATTGAAAAAATTTGACAGATCGTAGTAGCGTGATGTGCTGTTGTTTATACATAAAGGTTACTGGGCGAGTTAATATGGGAAGTAGTTTATGAAACAATAGCGATACTTGTTAGATTTTTGTCTAGGGATACCTCATCTATAAACTTGTGCAAAGGGGCATCAACAACAGACCCGACAATTTAAAACTCTTCGCCATTGCATCTTAGATCTAGAACCTTTCTGTGGCATCAGTCACAGAAAGGTTCTAGGTGCATTATCATCAGATAATGCAGACATATTATCAAAGACGTCAAGGCAAATCTTGAAATTTGGAATACATTTCAAAGACAAGACAAGTTAATCCAATTTGTGTGACATGCTTTTACGGCCTGAGGCTAGCCGGAGCCAGCATCGTAGAACTGCTGATAGTAGCTGGATGAAAGTGTGGTGGCAACACGCGAACTACGCATCACACTGACGTTACGCAAAATCCTGCATCGCGCAAGCAAAGTTTACCGCGACACTCGCATATATACAACGTCAGGCAGTAGCCCACCAAACACAATACCCGTCTGATAGGAAGTTCCTCAATTTTCTGTGGAGGATGAATGAACTTTTCATCCTTTTCTTCATACCTTTATAAAAGTAGAAAATTGGGTTAAATAGCGAGCGATTTGTAAGACCTAAGTCCAGCTGTGGACATCATATGATGGCATGACATTTCGCAATTTATTAAACCCAATATTTAAAATTCTTTTAAAAACCAGCTTTTATGTAGCGATATTAAGTTATGAAGGTACTGTATTTTCTAGAAACCGTAGATTTATGTTTTTACCAATGACCTTTTAAAATTGTTTTTTGTTTTCTGCAGTAAACTTGCCAGTATTCGCCTATGGCGCCTGTATTGGATGGATGTCTCCAATGTCACTGCTACTACAATCCAAAGATTCGCCTAGAGGGACCCCACTTACAGATCTTGAGGTCAGTGTTCATTATGTGTGTTACTATAAAATGTCATATTTAATTAGCTAACGAAACTGCGCAGGCGTGATAGGTATATATATCTTAATGATAAAACAAAAAAATGATGTTAATTTTTATTGGGGTCAACGACCGCTACAGACGCCAGCACATCAAGCTACCCAAAACTGTTAAGTTTTCCGAACCAATTTTGAATCTTATGCTTTAGCGATAAAGCTGAAAATCTATTAAAGACGTTTGACAGATTGTAGTAGCTTGATGTGCTGGCGTCTGTACTTCCTTGAAGTATAAGTTATATCAATAATTAAAATCAGGAATAAGGAAAATCTGTTTTTTTGTTTATCGTGTTTAGATATACCCATCACGTTTCAGGAGTTTCGCTAAATAATTTAATTTAACCCTACAGTATGGGCTTTCTCATAAGAAAAGATTTAGTAACAGCCCAGAGTCTGGGTTTCCGGTGAAAAGCTGGCCCCACAATACACACCAGAGACTTATAACTGGCTGTATGGATGTTCTTCATCACTCATAAACCTTCAGTAAACCTTTTTTTTTTTGCAATGGTCCATTTGAAGGACTACAACATAGAACCCTTTTATTTTTTCTATATTTTTTCATGTTTTTAGATCTCATGGATAGCAGCGGTGCCGTACTTGACATGCATACCAGCTGATTACCTAATGGCTATACTTAGTGATAAGATCGGGAGGAAACTGACTTTGTTCTTCATGTCTGCTGTAGCATTCGTAAGTGTAGAGCAAAATAGTACTCGTTAAAAACTCAGTCCATCCTTCCAATAGAAAATTGAAAATATTTATTGTCCAGGTAATACAGTAAGCAGGTTTAAGACGACATGAGTAGCTTAAAGATCATAGCAGACGTATCAAATCGGAAAGGGATCGGTACCGTATCGCCTTGCGCCTCGTCGACAAACAGGCGTCAACCTAACGTAAGCACGTAACCAAAGCGGATCAAAAGCTCCGATACGTCGACTCGGCTGCGGCTAGGCGACGCCGCGTACATATGACAAAGAAAACACATATCACTGTCTCGTTCTCATGTGTGTATTTAGAAAGAGAGTGTCCGACCACAGTCATCTTCACTTTGGTATTTAGAGTGTGCCTCCACTTTTATCTATTTATTTATTATAAGCTATACTGCGTCGTAATGCCAATACCGCAGAATGAGATTCAGCCAAAAATTAAAAATGTGATATCGACAGAATCTAACATTATTTATGATCAGGTTGATGTCAACTCGACATTAGTTAAAGTTGAACGCTTTACTGATCTTTGTTAAAATTAAAGAACTAAAAAATATTATGTGTTCTTACTTGGTAGAGGGAAGGATTTTAAATCTGATGAAGATATAAAAATACTTGATGATACAAAGACACCACAAACTATTGTTAGGAGGGTCAATGTAAGGGGCATGATGAAGTATCTCATAATATGTCATTCTATCTCAAACAAAATTTTTGGTATCAAAATATTAATAACACCCATTTTTCAGACTTGCTGGACGATCAAGCTGGCATCCATGGAAGTGTGGGCTTTCATCCTGGCCAGAGCATTGTTTGGTCTCACAATGGCGGGTGCCTACGTCACATGTCCTCTGTATACTAAGGAGATTAGTTCAGCCAGTGTTAGAGGGATGCTTGGCACATTGGTAAGTTGCTCATAAAATAATGTTTTAATAGTTTTATTTGATTGATAAACACGCGTAGAAAAAAAAAACAGTGGCACTCCGGGAGTGTCGACAGAAGTGAAAACAATACTTAAACAGCGGTGCTATTCTGTAAAAATCTCACCGTCAAAACTTAGGTGAACACATAATATACAATGCGACATGTAATGCTATATGTCGCAAGCTTGCCACACCAAAAAATATGAAGATATTTAATTTGATTTATTATAATCTACATCTACTTTTCCAGGTAATCCTATTCCACACAACGGGTAACTTATTCCTCTACATCATTGGTGACATTCTGAGCTACCACACCATCCTATGGATTTGTCTGTCGCTGCCGACACTACACCTGGTACTCTTCATAATGATGCCTGAGTCGCCTTCGTACCTGATTAAGAAAGGACAAACAGACGTAAGATCATTACATTTTTTAAATTGATAAAATTTTACAGAAATATATATATATAATTTACCACATATTTTGATAAATCAACATACACGGTATGGACATCGACGCGTTAATTGTCACCCTAAATTCAGCATATATATGATTTTGGACGTAAAGTAGAAATTTTTCATCGGTTATATTAACGGGGAGTGCTTCATCAATTTTCTTTTTCATAATTTTACTACTCCATTGTTTAGCGGTGCTCGATAAATAAAATAATAATACACCTTCTTTCCAACCAATTTTTATCGATATAGTGCAAATATTATAGTCTCCGAGTAAAATGGTTGGTTGGAAAGAAAGACAGACAGACAGACAGACGGACTTAACGAAATTATATTTTCCATAGCCTCCTTCCTTCCTATGATAGTGTGCCGCTTTGCTCATATTACCTATACTGTAATTTTCCTTCCGTGTAACAACATTGACAGGAACAATCACATTACTTGAACAGTTAGATCAATCGACATTTCCGAAGATCCCAAAAACGTAATGTTCATAAATATGAACATTACGTTTTTGGGATCTTCGGAAATGTTCTTGTTCAAATGAACAAGAGAATCTCTTTCAATAAAATAAGCTTTGTCAAACAGATAACATGCTTTGATTTCACAAATAGAAAAAATCGTATTATTTCCTCAAACAAATACACACTGTATCATCTTTGCTGCATATCACAATTGGGGTAGGCCACATTTCTTCAGCAGTGCTCCAATGTACAGACGCCAGCACATCAAGCTACCCGAAACTGTCAAATTTTCCCAATCAACTTTAAACCTTATGCTTTAGCGATAAAGTTGAAACTCTATTAAAGAAATTTGACAGATTGTACTAGCTTGATGTGCTGGCGTCTGTACAGTGCGGCCGACGAGAGAATGCGTTCTTGACACCTGTCAATTTCATGCAAACGAATACGTGTTTTGCGAATTTAATCTTTATTAGCTACTAGAATTGTCGCACTGACAGGTGTCAGGGAAGCATTCTCTCGACGGCCGGACTGTAGTAGGCGAATATTGTCACTAACTGGACACGAATTCAGGCTACGGTCTCTGTCTGAAAACCCTAATTACATAACCAAAAGAAATAAAAAAAAATACCTTTTATGCCCAGTTGGTCTCGTCGTCGCAAGCGGTCCTGGGTTCGACTCCCAGATTGAACAAAGTGTATTGGATTTTCCATAAGGAAATTCATAGAAAAAGAGCCCGTAGTTTGAAGTTGGCGGTGGTGATACCCACGTGCCTCGGAAGACACGTTAAGTTGTTGGTCCTGCGCCTGATATCTCTCCGGTCTTGTCAGATTGTGTGCCGTCCCATCGAACTATGTGAGTGTGCACCTGTGTCTGCGCACACAACTGTACACTTTATAATACTTCCCGCACCAAAGGCTAGTCACCATTGTGATTGGCCGCCATTGCCAAAATATGGTCTGGAGGACTAATATTATTTTTTACTAGCTTCTGCCCGCGACTTCGTCCACATAAAGTTTCTTGTTTTAACATAAAATGTACCCTCTGACACTCACAAATATTGTGGCTTTCTTTTAGTAAAAGAATTTTCAAAATCGGTTCAGTAGATCTAGAGATTACCCCCTACAACTTCACAAACTTTACCTCTTTGTAATATTAGTATAGATTATGCCTGGAAGGACGACATTCATTCTTAATCTGTGTATTTATATTTGGATAAAATGTTTTGCAGGAAGCAATCAGGTCAATGGCATGGCTCAGATGCAGAAAAGAGGATGACCCCAAGGTGATAAGTGAAATAAACCAGATCAAAAAAGAACAAATGAACGATGAAGGCAGCGACCACTTCGTTCTTAAGGCTATACGTAAGTAACTTGCAAATGATTTTTAAGCTGATGTAAACGCGTCTCGCAAATAAGATAGACAACGAATGTAAATACAGATAACTTCTGTCGTCGGAATTACAAACATCCGATGATGAGATCTAATATAGAGCTGTTCCAACCATGAATGCACTTGCCTATTTTGTATTACTGTAATTACGAAATTGTAGATTAACAACTGCATGCAATTCCAAAAAACTTTTTATAACTTTTGAATGACAAATGACGATCTGCGAATGGAGTAGGTAGGACAAAGAGAAAACTTCATACAAACGAGTAATGAAGTATAAAACTTAGAAGCTTTGACTTTGTGGGGGTTACTCTGCAGCATGCGGTTCGTGCTTCCGGTCGATTCTGTAAAAATCTCACCGTGAAAACTTAGGTGATGTGAGTTTGTTTTGCTAGGAATTGACACTATTGACAGCTCACTCCACGCTCACTTCACCTAAAGCCCGATTTACACTTCAATAAGTACAGTAGCGAGTTAAGAACTCGGACAGTTAAGTAATAAGTAGTAAGTTGTAAGTAGCGTCCAAACGGGCGGAGTGAGTAGTCATAAGTTGCCGAGAAGAAGACTAGTCCCGTTTCGCGTTGTTTTAATCCAGAAAATGGATGTTGAATTACTTAACACCAATTTACTATTTATTATGGACTGTACTAAACTCGCCCGCCTGCATGCCGGGCCAGTTAATTTGGCGGGGCGCGGGAGACGCGAGAGAGGGCGTTACTTCGCACTGGACTCGCCAAAAAATAGGATCGCGATCTATTCAACTCAACTTAATCGACAACTTACTACTTAACTCGCTTTTGCCGTTCAAACAACATTAACAACTTAACTCGCCGATGACGTAAGTTAACTCGCTACTGTACTTATTGAAGTGTAAATCGGGCTTTAGTTTTCACGGTGAGATGGTTACAGAATCGCACTGCTGATTCCTGAAACCTTTTTGTGGTTTACCTGTTTCTAGATTAATAACACTTAAGAACACGCCTATATTCCCTTGAGAATATAAACATAATTATACGTAAGTGCTGGGTATTTTCCTTACAACAACCCGCGACTGACATAGTAATTTCTTTGATGTGTTTAAGCTAGAACCTCTTAATAAAATAAGAGGGAAATTATAGCAATGTTATCAAAACTTACTTATAATTATTTATTACACATCGATCATTTGATAATATCCCCGTATTAAGAATAAGCAGTGTGTTAACGGGTTTTCAAGCCAACTTAAAATATTCCAGTTGTATGTTGCAGTGTGTCTTCTGTAAGCATACTGTTTTGATTCATCCAATGATATTTTGGTTGCTATCAACTCTAATAATTTCAATCAAGCTCGTTGAGAGATACACGAGCTTTCAATTATATCTTATTGCGCGCGTAGATATATAGCGGTTCATTAGTGGCCACAAATTTTGGTTACTATAAAGGGTTATTTGAAAAACACCAACAACCTCTTAAAAGGTCATTGTAATCATCATTATATAAATAATAAATGTTTTTATTTTTGTAATTAGATTTGCACAAACACTTTTGCATGTCAATCAAATTTTAAAAACTAGATGAGATCGGCGTTTCCTATCTGGCTAGTCAAAGAAGAAAGGCCGAAACAAACTCAGAGGTCACATAGAACACACGTCTACACACGTATAAAATTCGATATGTTCCAATACGTAAACCCATAAATACTTTATTGTATGGGTTCCTACGGAGAGATATTAGAGAAAGGGTAATAATTATATATATTAAATATTAAATACATATAGTTATATGTAATATTTATATAATTATAAATTATTATATTCATAATGATAGCTATTACAATGCTAAGACGTGACTACTATATAGTTAACTAGATTACTTTGACCCAGTAAGTGGCCACGTTCATCGCGGCTTAAGTAGAATTCTTTAGGATCTCAAATGTGCAGGAGTAAGGACACTTTGGACTCGCGCTGTGTCGGAAGGCGACATCCAGTGTGATTCTAAAGTGTCCCTACTCCTCCTAGGTTCTATTAGTGATTCTATACTCATTTTGTCTGATTACTAACTAAGCCAATTAATCAAGGACACTTTAAAAAATCAACACAGGAAGTGTAGGTTCCGGTTTTCCCCTTTATCTTTGTCTATGTCGAAATAACTTCAAAAGTATTGTATAAATATTCATAATTTTGTATTTAATTTCTTTATGATGTCAGTCTGCCGCATTTGCGACATCGCGCGAATTATGTTTGTCTAGCGGATTACTTAGAATGGTTTATTAATTTTCTTTGTTCATTTTTTGTACTTTTTAACTCTCTTATGATTATTTTAGACGACTTTCTTATGATTGTTAAAACTAAGATATTAATGCTATTGAAAATCACCTTTTTGAATGCTTTGTTTTTTTTTGTCTAATTGTACAGACGCCAGCACATCAAGTTACTACAATCTGTCAAATTTATTTAATAGATTTTCAACTTTATCGCTAGAGCATAAGTTTCAAAGTTGATTCGGAAAATTTATGGTTTCGGGTAGCTTGATGTGCTGACGTCTGTACTATCATATCTTATTGTCGAACCTCTTATATATGATCTGCCGTTCAAAACTCAATATCATAATCTACTATAGTTGTACAAGAATCTTGTTTTTGTCAGGTTTTTGTATCCGATTTTTACATTTATATTATTTTAGTGTAAATTTCAGGAATGTACACAACAATTTCACAAATGTTTATCAAAAGCGCCATCTGTCCATTTCATTCAAGCACCAAGATATCGTCGTAGCACTCTTTATAAAATTTGTTCACCTTACCATTTTCTTTTACAGTACAAGACAAAATCCTGACCAGAGCCTTCACAATAGCTATGGTATTAGCTTTAGCGAGAGAAATGTGTGGTTCTATCCCGGTTCTAAACTTCGCTGGGGAGATATTCTCGAGGTCTTCGGAAGGATCAAGCCTAGTCCTAACTCCTAACCAACAAGCTATGGCTTTGGGAGCTGTGCAAGTAGTTGGAGCATCTTTAGCATCTATTCCAGTAGAAAAAGCAGGAAGAAAGGTGAGATTTCTAGAGTTATTATTTTCCTTCCTAAGAATAATTCAGAAACCCTTACTTTTCTTTCTTTCCCTTGTCAAAGATAAGCAGCACATTTGTGCACATTGTCATCTACATACATAACCTCTTCCAGATTTCAGTTGCCATCTTTGAAATCATCGTTTTTGACACAGGAAGCAACTCTGAGACGGATTGGACTCTAAAGAGTTCACTGTTCCTTGGCACCAGAGTAACTTTCAAATCTTTGCCGTTTGTCAATGTGTACATTATCTTTCTTATCCACAGCCCCTCTTCATAGCTACAGCCTTCGTGTCAGGGTTGAGCATGTGTGCCCTGGCCTCCTGGTATGTTGCTCGAGACTACAACGTGTACGCCCCATCTTGGTTGCCGGTCGTCGCTCTCTGCTTGTGCATCTTCTGTGACGCGCTTGGCTTGCAACCGGTCTCTGTCATAGTTACTGGAGAGATCTTTTCTTTTAAGGTAGGTGTCAATGATGACTCCAAACTTGTTTTTTATGATTTCGTAATCATTTCATCTTAAAGATAGAAGGTAGGCAGTAGCGTCTTCTAATCCGCTGCCTGATTACGGATAACTGTGACTACTAATCGTAACGTTTTATTTACGGCCATTTCAACTTTGATAATTCACTTTTATCGCTTTTAGTTAATGAAAGCTCTTATGCAGCATTCGCCCATTAACCATTTGGAGAAAACCAAATAATATTCTTCGTAAAAGGCAACTTATTAAATGCATCTTCATCATCTGTCTGGTCAATAAGCACCAAGGTAAAAAACAATAGTCCATTTAAATCCATCTCTTTTCCTTTACTTAACTTGTGACTGAGGGACTTGGTTACATTGACCTGAACAAACATGCACCTTTCAAGTTATAATAATGTTAGTTTACAACAAAAGCTGATCTTCTCTATCTTCTTTTCAGTACCGAGGCTCAGTAATGGCGATGGCAATGTCAACAGCTTCAATTGCTTCCTTCGTAGAAACGTTATTCTTCAAACCTCTAGTCAATGCAGTGGGAGCCCATGTCGCGTTCTACTTCTTCGGAGTAGTTTGTCTATGCACAACTATCTATGTATTTATGTATGTGCCAGAGACTAAACAAAGACACTTGGAAGAGATTTATGAAGATCTGAAGACTAAGAAAGAGAAGAGAATAGAGAGGGAAGAGGTGTTGGCTATTGAGGCAGGGAAAATGAAAGCCTAGACTTACAGGATGCCTAAAGAGTTGTAGTTGTTCTTGTAGCATTTATTAATAAACTTTAGTGAAACAAGTGATTTGTATTTTGATTTTAAGTCTTCAACCTTATTTACTGGATTGACTTTATACTCGTAGGTACGACACAAATATTACATTATTATACTAGCTCCAACAATAACAAGTTAGGCTGCTATCCCACTGGCGTTTTACGAGCGTTGGCGTCTCTCGAACGTCTGCGCAGCGTCAACGTTGCGCAGACGCGACGTTGACGTCGCGTCGTCGCGTGACAAGCATTAACGTCCGCTGAACGCGACGTCGACGTCGCATTTGCGCAACGTTAACGTCGCGTTTGTTGGGAACAGGTACATGTGCGTGACGTTAACGTTGCGTTCAACGGACGTTAATACTTGCCACGCGACGACGCAACGTCAACGTCGCGTCTGCGCGGCGTCGACGCTGCGCAGACGTGACGTTGACGTCAACGCTCGTAAAACGCCAGTGGGATAGCGGCCTCAGTGTGTAATATGGCATTTTTATTAAGAATTATTGCCCTTAATTATCATTAAGCATTGTTCCTCTTTTAAACGACTGTTGATATTTCTTCTTGGTATCGGCTCAGCTGCAGGTCTATCCAATAAAAGATGTGACTTGATATTTAAATGACCTTGATATTCATTATATTATTTGCATAATTACAAAATTTGCTATAGCGAGTTGCGTGATGTTCGAGTGTCGCCGGCAAAAGAGAAAAGTACCTATGGCGGACGACACGTTTCCGACGCATGCGGCCAGTGACGTTCCGTTCGGAAACTACAAAAAGTTTTACTGTAGTGCAGAAGGGCTTAATGCTTGAACACCGACAAAAAGAGGATGAGATTCACAAGTGGACGCGTATATATTATTATCTTTTTTATGCATTACCACGAATAATTTTTGATTATCACAGTATAGCACGTTCCTTTTGTACAGGAATTTCCTATTGCTTGCTATGTTTTTTGTTCTAGTGAATTAATGAACGTCTCCTACCTAAAGGCACGGCACCAAAACACTGATGCATTCCTTACAGATAATTCTTCACGAACGACTAATAGAAATAAAAAACAGTGGCACTCTGGGAGTGCCGACAGAAGTGAAAACTTGAACAATTACGTGTGTATTTTTTTAATCGTCTTATAAACAAAACACGCGCGGTGTCGGTTACGGCAACAGTGTAGCGAGTACA
Organism: Luperina testacea; assembly: GCA_927399505.1. Classification (NCBI taxonomy): domain Eukaryota; kingdom Metazoa; phylum Arthropoda; class Insecta; order Lepidoptera; family Noctuidae; genus Luperina; species Luperina testacea. Next base: position 2,258,239 of record OV656777.1, on the reverse strand, counting down.
ATGGCTTTTTCCCATCTCAAAAAAAAACCAACGCGCCTGAAGAAGTTTTCACTTAAATAATAACGACAGTAGATTGTAAAAACACGGGACAATCTTAATAATAGTCACCTAACCATAGATTACTATACATTTTCCGAGTTGGTTGTAATAATTTCCAAAATCTGTGAATGCATGTTAGCAATTACTTAAAAAGTTACAGACAGTCTCCTAAGAACGTTTATCTGTAGCTATAACGGTTAAGGTCCACCTGTATATAGTCCTTTCAGTTATTTGATCTCTTATTGCACCTTATTGCAATATTAGAGATCACTATGATTTTTACAGAGATGCAAAATCAGAGATAACTTAGCTGTGTAGGTACTGTACTAGATGTTCTACAGGGGCGCCTAAAAAGGTCACTTTGGCAGAATCATACAAGGATAAGATTAGGAAGACAGACCGTGTTTTTTTTTTTCGCTGTACTACGTAGGTATAGTCTAAGAGATTGGGAATGAATTGATTGGTATTTTAGCACAGACTAAAAAAAAATAACTGAAAAATCCTTCATCAATGGGATTTGATACTGTCCATCATGATTCATAATGTTATCCTTTTATGATTCTGCCAAAGTGGCCTTTTTAGGTCCCCAGTTACTGAATCGTTGCCTTAGTTCCTTAGACATACACGAAGCGCTAGTGTCGCGGAGCTGGTAGTGTTTGCAGGAAAAAACGCATGCTACAATAATAATTATCTTCTTCCCTTCACCGATAGAGTGCACCTCTGCTGCGTCCGATTATACCAGCCTTGTCGCGTCTCACCGTCGGCGTCGCGTCGTGTAGATGTCGTGGACGATATTTTCACCATCCTTTCCCTTGTCTGAAACAAATTACAATTGAAACACAAATTTTTAATGGTACCAATATCAATAAAATGTGTACAACTCAGTAATCGAACCCAGGACCTTTACTCTGTTATAATTTTCTATATTTTTATTAATAGTAAGTATAAGAAAAGTCCTGTTTCCTTTATGTGTGTATGTTCTTCTAAACTACACAAAGGATTCAGATGCGTTTTTCATTATTGACATAATGTCCTATTCTGAAAAATGATTTTTTTTTTATTCGAAATGGGTTTGCTCTTGACTCTAATCTAGGTCAGAGATGACACAGACAAAGTCTACGATGGAGCGAGCTTACCCAGAAGAAGCCTGTTCACTGTTACTTTGAAGAGATTCGGGTTGTATGCACTCGGAAACACAAACGCAGGTAGAGAGTTCCACTCTTTTGCTGTGCGCATTATAAAGGACATTTGAAAACGCTTAGTGCGAATTGGTGGAATTGGTGTTTATGGAATTCCGGTCTTCAGTCGATCGCACATATGGGAAGCTACAGTTAGGGCAGATAACTAGTATATTATAATCTATGTACAGATCCCACCACATCAGGCTACTACAATCTGTCAAATTTCTTTAATAGATTTGCAACTTTATCGCTAAAGCATAAGGTTCAAAGTTGATTGGGAAAATTTGACAGTTTCGGGTAGCTTGATGTGCTGGCGTCTGTACAAGACTAAATATTAAACAAAGAAAGACTTAAACAAGTAATTATGTGATAGTACAGACGCCAGCACATTAAGCTACCCGAAACTGACAAATTTTCCCAATCAACTTTGAACTTTATGCTTTAGAGTTAAAGTTGAAAATCTATTAAAGAAATTTGACAGATTGTAGTAGCTTGATTTGCTGGCGTCTTTACTTTAGATACCGAGACTCTCTGTGCCTCGGAAAGCACGTTAAGCCGTTGGTCTCGGCTGTCATTCGTAGATCTTTGACAGGCGTTACGGGTCGTCAGAAGCCCGAAAGTCTGACAACCAGTCTTACCAAGGGGTAAGACCAATAAGTGAGTTATGGAGGTCAGAGCCGTCGCTCCATGTAAAATACTGGTATTCAGTTGCATCCAGTTAGACTGGAAGCCGACACCAACATAGTTGGGAGAAGGCTAGACAGATTATGATTAAGAAAGAATAAACACATAGGCAAACACGAAAAGCAAGTTTAATTCATAAAATGCACATAATTATCTTTACTAGCTGCGCTCCGAGGTTTGACCCGCGTAAATCTCGATGCCGTGGGAATATTGGGATAAAAAGTAGCCTATATGTTAATCCAGGTTGTCAGCTATCTCTAAATTAAAATTTTTATCTAAATTGGTCCAGCGGTTTGAGCGTGAAGAAGTAACAAACATAAACACACACACACTCACAAACTTTCGCCTTTATAATATATTATATATAGTGTGATGTATTTTGTTTTTTACAGAGAAGCATTTTGTTATCATCATCCTTTGATTCCTTGATAAGTAATTGATCTTTAACACAAATATATCATCTAGACATATTAAAGAGCTTCTTTGTATCTTAACTCAGTCTTTAAGTGAACGCGAAAGTTGAACGACAAGCAATTTTACCGTCCTTAGTCTTAGATTAAAATATGTGAAAACCATTTCAATAATAGTTTTCAGTGACAATGAGTATACGACTTTTGGTTACCGTTTGTTTTAATGTAATTATTCCGTGATTAATAAAAAGTGATACTATTTAGACACAAATTATTTCTGTTTTAAGTTCATGTAGGTCCTGTTAATATTTAAGAAGAATTTAGTAATTTTATTAGTTTTATGTAGTACCTATTCAACAATGACGAAATATTACTTCATTTTCAACGAGGGGAGCAAGATCAACCAAATATTATGTGCTATACTTAGTAAGTATATTAATTATTTTTATCGTGTTTCAAGTGCCAATTTTTTTTTCTGAAATTAAGGGAGTCCCTGGCCACCGACTAGAATCAATTCTATTTTATTGTAATTTTTGACGTTCAAAAGTGCCTTATTTGAAATAAATGCTTTGACTTTGACCCCAAATTCAATTTTCTGAGCAACTGACCGACTCCTTGACAATTTAAAAGTGCCTGTAAATCGTTTAATTGAAATAAATGGTTCGAGTTTGAAATAAGGAATAACTATTCAATTATTTTTATAGCAATGTATAGACATTATTACGTTGTAATTTTTCACCACACAGCTAACAAAAATCTAGTCAGTTAAGTACTAATTTTCTGTCACAACCACGTCCCAACTTGCCCAGTTACTGAATTTCGTAACGAACAAATAATACCTACAAAATCTTTAATTTCTTTTTTATAGCTATTTTCAACAGTCTTCCCTGTTTAGTATGTAAATACTTACGTTGTTCGTGATTTACTACATCCCAATCGAATTACAGACGCCAGCACATCAAGCTACTTCAGTCTGTCAAATTTCTTTAATAGATTTTTAACTTTATAGCGAAGGCTCAAAATTGATTGGTAAAATTTGACAGTTTCGGGTACCTTGATGTGCTAGTGTCTGTACAAAGTCGCATTAAAATTAATGGATGGTCACGAAAAACGCAGCCTTGATAGCACCCTAATAGCATAACATACTTTAAATCAAATCTGAATAATTTTGAAGGATATTGCTTCATATGTTCAAAAAATTTGTCTGCTCAACAATGTTAATATGCAATGGATATTGTTGAACTATCAAAATGAAAGGCATTGCTACTGTAGTGTGCTACAATTTGTGTTATCTTTTTAAAGAAATTTCTAAACAGCTGGTTGACAAGGGCAAGGCAAGGGCTGGCTTTTACTTTGGCCAGAGGCTAAGCATCGCCATACAACGTGGTAATGTCGCCAGTCTCTTGGGTACATTACCAGTCGACAGCGATGCAGATGAATTTTTCGATGCAATTTTTTAGTTTCTGTATCATCATCATCATCAGCCTATAGCAGTCCACTGCTGGACGTAGGCCTCCCCTAATGAGCGCCATAGCGCCCTGTCTTCAGCTTGACGCATCCTGTTTCTGTATAGTTTTAGTTAATTTAGAATCTAATTGTGTTATTTTTATTAATATAGAAGATGTGTGTGCTACGTAACTACCCCGCAGGTCTAGAATTTTTTGAAGCTCAAACATAGACAGCCAATTGTGTAAGTTGTCGTCAAATTTTAATCTTGAAACAACTTTGGTGGTGACTGAGAGAAGTCAAGGATCAAGTTATATGGCATGCAATTTGAGATGCACCTTTGTCTAACGGTCATGTATTTTCAATATTATAACCAGACTAAGAAAGTGCTCGATCATCTGCCTAGCCTTTTCCCAACTAAGTTGAGATCGGTTTCCAGTCTAATTGGTTGAAGCTGAATACCAGTACCTACTTTACAGCGAGTGACTGCATTTCAGACCTCCACAATCCAGTTACTGCAATGGGATATACGATATCCCTTGGTATAACTGGATGTCAGACTTTCGGGTTTGTCACGACCCGTAACCGTAAAGACTGTCAAAGATCCACGACCGACAGTCGGGCATCGTGACACAGAAAGATCTCGGATGCTCACCCATCCATGGACAGACCTCGGCAAGAGTTGCTTAGTCTTGAAGATCGGCCCATGCGGCTGTTTTATTATGATTTATTCGATTTTAACAAACGAGCCCCTTAGTAAGGCGTGCTTTTCTGTAAAATTCGACTTAAAAACGACTGCTCGTCTTACAAAGTGTTAATATGTAGATAGTAGATACTGTTTTATCCAGAAACCATATAAGTTTCTCCTAAAAATTATGAATGTTTCCAAATCATCGTTTGTTTTCTGCAGTAAACTTGCCAGTATTTGCTTACGGCACCAGTATCGGATGGGTGTCTCCGATGTCATTGCTTCTTCAGTCCAAAGACTCGCCTCGAACCCCACTTACAGATTATGAGGTAAACTATCGCTAATTAATGATACAACATTATGTAATCCGAGAGAGTGAATATAAAAGACTGAACGATTTCTAAATGTTACAGTTACTTATCAGTTTATATCAAAATTACTTATTCGATAATAGGCTAGATTGTAATGTGAATAAAGTATCACAGTTGATGATACTTTATAAAACGAAAAAATAAAAATGTTACAGCATTATGTAACATCTGTCAAGCCGCACTGGGCCCGCGTGGTAGATTATGGCCTACTGCCTCTCACTGCTAGAAGGCCTGTGTCGTAGCAGTGGGAACATTATACTTACTGTGCACGTCATTGTGACAAATAATGGAGAAGTATAGAAGAAAAAGACTAATAGCGATATAAGAAGAAGAAGACTAATAGATATATAAGAAGAATAATAGATAAGTTAGGGTCGGCGCATAGATTAGGTAAGGGGCAAAATAATGACGAATGATTACGTATAGATGCCAGCACATCAAGCTACCCGAAACTGTCAAATTTTCTCAATCAACTTTGAACCTAATGCTTTAGCAATAAAGTTGAAAATCTATTAAAGGAATTTGACAGAATGTAGTAGCTATGTGCTGGCGTCTGTACTTCGTGTAAATTGCAAGTAATAGCTTGTAATGATGACTAGCGATCCGTTTGCTGAAAATTGACAATTATTTTAACTTTGTATGAAATAATTTGCAAAATTCAATGACTACTTTTATCTCGTTGATCTAGTCAGCGAGATAGAATTAGCAGTAGTATTCTGGCAGTCGCAGAGACGACATTAAACTTTTAAAGGGGACGCGCCAAGGCAGCCCGCAAAATTCTAATTTTCTTAGGGTTAAACTACTGCTGACCTGCAAATTGCAAAAAAAAAACTATCAAAATTTCAATTTCCCGGGTTCCCTGGCACTCTCGCCTTAAGATCCTGGATTCAAACAACAGACAGGTTAATTCTTAGTTAAAGCCCGGAGTATCGTACCCGTAAAAGTCTGGTCCGCTATAACATGGGACGTAAAACTGGCCAAATATGGGTTGGACTAGACCATTCATCTTTGTGTAATACTCGTACAACGACCGATGAAAATTGATATTCTTAATTTCTTCTCAGATCTCATGGATAGCAGCGGCTCCGTACTTAACGTGTATACCAGCAAACTACTTAATGGCGATACTAAGTGATACATTAGGGAGAAAACTAACTTTATTTTTCATATCTGGTATCACATTTGTAAGTATAAAATTATAAGTTACAAGCGAAGTACTAACACTAACTAAAACGGCATAATCTTCTCTCTATTAAATCAAAACATTAATGATACAAATTTTCCAGGCGTGCTGGGCAATCAAACTGTCATCCATGGAAGTATGGGCTTTCATCCTGGCCAGAGCGTTGTTTGGTCTCACAATGGCGGGTGCCTACGTCACATGTCCTCTGTATACTAAGGAGATTAGTTCAGCTAACGTCAGAGGGATGCTTGGTACATTGGTAAGTTGATATTATATGTACAAGTACTGCGCTATGAAGCGAGCCTTGCTTAGAGTTTCTTTGAAGGATCAGGAATGAAAAAACTTTTTAACAAAAAAAAAAACCGAATTCCAAAAAAAAAATACAAAGTGAAAAATTACTTTAATTTCGGAAGTCGGTGTCTTTGGATCTGTATTTTAGTTTTTGCCACCGACTTCCGAAATCAAAGTTATTTTTCATTTTGTAGTGTTTTTTTTGGAATTCGGTTTTTTTTTAAGTTTTTGTTTCTCACTTTTTAGTGGGTCTGTTTATAATGTATCTAAGTTACAATAGCCTAATGCCAACTTGCCCATCGCTTTTTACGAAATATTGCTTTTACCAATGCAGGGACGTTAATTGTTGAGGAGTTCTCCTAGTATTTTGACGCATTGTGACGAGCATAAATTGCTTATTCTTCATTATTCTTATTCTTCATCAGTTCCATTTCACCAAATGGTGGTCCGAGAGCAAATGCACGAGTTACTATAAAAAATACCCAAATCGCTATCGGTGTGCCTATAATATTTGAGGAGTTCCCTCAATTCCTCACTGATTCCATTACCAGAACTAGATTTTGGTGAAAATGGGACCAATCTGGAAGAATTCTTATATTTCACGTTTTATAAAAAAAAATGCAACCGAATTGAGAACCTCCTCCTTTTTTTGAAGTCGGTTAAAAATCTCGAAAAGAACCAAAGCTATGTTGGCCATTACTTGTTAATTGGCTGTTAGCTTGCAGAGCTAGAAAGCCAAGTGGCCATATTTGTCGAAGAACTTATTGAGTTGGAGCTGACGAATTCCCGGGTAGGGAGAGAACCGAGAAGGCTAACGTAGAATGGGAAACCTCCTAGCTAGATAGATCGATAACTGTGTAAAGTGTCGCGCAGTGGATGTTAGGCCAAGAAACAGACGTACTGGCAAAATCTTGAACAAGTCATGTCCAGGGGGCCCAAAAAGAACACTTTGTCAGAATCATAAAAGGATAACATTATGAATCATAATATGGCGAAGACAGTCCGTGTTTTTCTTTTTTTCGCTGCACTACGTAGGTATAATCAAAGAGATTTGGATTGGATTGATTGGTATTTTAGCACAGACAAAAACAAAAAATAACTTAAAAATCCTTCACCACTGCGATTTGATACGATTAACTTAACAGTTAACTGTCCATTATGATTCATAATGTTATCCTTTTATGATTCTGCCAAAGTGGCGTTTGTGGCCCTCGGTAGTGGACTGCTGACGGTGTAAAATCTTTAAACAAGCGAGTTACTATTGCCACATGTTTAAATATTTCGATTTGCTAAATGTAAATGATTGTTTCTCATATTTCTATTTTTATTTTATCCGTATCTACTTTTCCAGGTAATACTATTCCACACAACTGGTAACTTGTTCCTCTACGTCATTGGTGACCTTCTGAGCTACCGCACCATCCTATGGATATGTTTGATGATACCAACAGTACACCTGGTGTTCTTGATTATAATGCCTGAATCACCTTCGTTCCTGGTTAAAAAAGGCGATTCTGAAGTAAGATATCAATATTTTTATAATATCTAAGTATGCTTTTGTATTCTATTCCTTTTGGCATGTGTTTGATAAAACTACGTTAAGGTGCCACTAGTCGATATTTTTTCCATAGAAATTTCGGGTGAGTATTACTCCACTCTTTGATATTGTGCATCCAAAGTTAAACATGGTATCGTTTTGACTTATTATTAATTTTGTCTGTACGGAAACAAAAAAGTAAAATAAAAAGCCATTAAAAAGTTATCAGCCAACAAAGATTCGTTTTTCTTGCCATTTTTAACGTAACTTTGGGTGTAAATAAGTAATAAAAGAATTGTAAAATCTTCAAAACTAAGTCGATACCGACAAAGCGCACTTATCGAAGAGTTCAATAAACTTTATTTGTAATTGATCTTAGCAGTAGTTTTTGACGTGACAACGTCTAATAAATCGATGAAGCTGGCTGCACTCACGAAAAAACATGACTCATGTAGCGTTACCTCGCGGCCTCGCTCTGTAGCGTGGAGGCGTTCCATGGCGGCTTGAAGTGCAAGCGAATATTAACAAATGCAATGCAACTATTCCATCAGTATTTTCTTATGACGTTGTCACGTTCAACTATCGTCAGTAAACCGACTTTTTCATAAAACTCGATTTTCCGAAGCACTTTTAAAATTTGCTTACGCGCCTATCAGTTCGGAACGTTGTTTCTGTGCGTGAGAACTAGACGTTGTTCATGTAGACTAGCGTCTAAGTGCTCATTAATGATACTAGCTTTGTCGGACAAGAAGCCAGGTGAGACAGCGTGCTTTTTGGCCATGACCACCAGTGAGTTCGAGCTCGCGACTAGTTTACTCTTAACTTTATGAAACACGTGTATTACATTATGTGTCAAGGTAAAACTTAGATATGAATATTGACATAACGTCATTTATTATTTAAGGACGTATATTTTGGGAACCATCATTTTGGCTATCAATCAATCATTTAATAATAATAATGTATCTCTACGTTGACGTCATGGTGGGGCTTTCGCGCTCCGAACTCTAGGCCTGTGCTGGAGGAGTTTACTTTGCCGGAACAGGTCTAGGGTGAGGAGCCAGACCAAGAGAGATACAGAAATCCGCAGGGCAGCGTGTGGCGAGCTGTTGGGCAGTATCGACCCCACGGACCCTATCTCCCGGGAGAAGTCTTGTTCCTCACCTCTGGCTTTCCTTTATTGGCCGGCTGGAGTGAACAATGACGAGAATCAGAACTCCCGCCTCATTCTATCCTTTATTGACCGGTTTGAGTGGAGATTCGAAAAGAGCATACGTGCTTAGAAGAAGGAAGTATTCCAGTAAGATGCTGGTAGGGATCTTGACCGTACTTCCGTGATTGTCCTGATAGCCGTGGAATACCTCTCCACTCCTCATAAGCACCTCAGGACGTGTTGCCCCCTTGTCGCTACGTCACTATGTGCTAGCGACCGTTTCTGGGGGCTCATTTTTGAGTGAGCAAGTCACCCCCTGCCATTTAGAACGTAATTATTATGTAACTAGCTTAATAATAATTTTATCCGTGTATATATAAAACATTGATCAAGCAGGGATCATAGTTCTTCCATAGGTCTTGGTTACCAGTCCACCTTAGCCACCCAAACCCACAGTCCAACTTTTTATTTTTCCATATCCTGCAATAGTCCTACACCAACCGAGGGGTATCCTTGGGTGCACTTGCATAGTGCATACGGGGATAATCGTCGGTTGTTGCCGCATTTCATTAAAATTTCCTAAGGGGCCTCTGCGAGTTGGCTTCGGCTCCTCATACGCCTTCTAAAGGACCGGGCCCCCATTATCCCGAGATATGTAAATTCATAAAAATAAATAATAATAATAATCATTTTATTTCGGACAACTATAAGATCCATAACTTGTTAGTAAACAGTTTTGCACTTAAAATACTATTGTTAGTAACTTAAACTAAAGACGAATTAATGCGAAGACCACCCAACAACTCGACACCTAGAAACTATGGAACAAGTCTTCGCACAAATTGCCTTATCTATTATGGCGGAGGAAGTATCTGTCTTCAGGAAGCTATTGCGACTGACTCTTATTCTGCTCAGGAGTGAGGCCGTTTTTTTGCGGATGATGCCATGAAATTCATCGGTATGGGTTACCGCGTTAATTTAATGTATAGAGCATAGAATTAGCCCTTTTATGGAGAAGAAGCATTAGTATAGTTCAATTTCGCCTGTATTCCCTAAACGGAGGTGTAACCTATTCTTGCCACGTAAAAGGATGGAAGCCTAATGCCAAATCAAGGGCACCAATCCATGCTCCAGGCTTGTTATTTGAATTTACCAAATGACACTATCCTGCGGGGGTAATTGCGTAACACAGTAACAATAGCAATGCTTTTAATTTCAACAATATTTTAACAACATTCGTTGCGTCATTTACGTTGTCGACAAAAAACAAGCCATTCATTAGAAATTTTCTTCAAAATTGCGGTGCAGGACCAGCTAAGCTCCATCTTAGCAGTCGTGACAATCAAGGCGGTAAAACATGAAATTGAACTTGCTACGCATTCCAAACTCCAAACTCCCAAACTCTCATATGATGGTCCATATGATCTAACTATAAGTTTACCACCTAAGAATACCTACATGTGGAATGCAATAAAAGTATTGAGTATTGAGTAACTTGTATAACTATTGTAATTTTCCTTCGTTCAACAAAATTGAGAGGAGCAATCACAATATTTGAGTTGTTAGATATAACGAAATTACATAAGGTTCTCAAACATGCTGTTAATATTTGAATAAATTATCTCTTCAATAAAATACGCTTTGTCGAATAGATAACATGCTTAGAGTTGGCTGATAGCAACAATGATTTAATTCTTAAACAAATTACGCACTGCATCATCTTCACGCCTCCATTTTACGAAGAAGGTAGATAACTACTCGATGCTGTTGTCACATGTTTCACACTACGGACTGTTACCGACCCTAAAGAAAAAAATCAATTCCATTTCTCGAACCGGAGAAACCCTACCCTTCATTCACCAATCTTGCTTGCGACTCTAAATAAGTTTCGATTGACCAGTTATGCCTAGAAATACAATAATTTATTCTATAGCTGTGTCAGTCACTCAACTCAGACTATCGCAGCGTAATCTGTGTATTTATATTTTATTAAAAATGTATTACAGGAAGCAATCAGGTCAATGGCTTGGCTCAGATGCAGAAAAGAAGATGACCCTAATGTAATAAGTGAAGTAAACCAAATCAAGAAAGAACAAATTAAAGATGAAGACAGTAACCGTTTTGTTATAAAGGCTATTCGTAAGTTTCTTTCTAATAATGATAATACAAAAATAAATAAACACACGCCTCCTTCTTATGGGAGTAGGTAGGAATTACAGAACGCCACTTGCTACGATCCTTACATACCTACTCCTTTTTAGGGTTACGTACCTAAAGGATAAAAACGGGACCCTATTACTAAGACTCAACTGTCCGTCTGTCTGTCTGTCACCAGGCTGTATCTCATGAGCCATGATAGCTACAGTTGAAATTTTCACAGATGATGTATTTCTGTTGCCGCTATAACAACAAATACTAAAAACTTAATAAAATACATTTTAAGGGTTTATTGTTTCTGAAATTACGGCATTTAACCGGATAATAAATAACAATCTTTAAGAATACACCCGTATTCCTAAAAAGTTCTGTTTATCCCTAAAAGGTGTAAAGCATGGGAGTGCTATACACTCCTCAGTCTATTATATATTGCTTTCGTGCTAACCTTGTCACAAAGTTTACAGCTACGGTATTTTCCTAAATTCTACCCACGAATGCTATCGTAATAATTTCAATGGGAGGACATTACCTAGATTTATTTTAGCGCTATAAAATAGAATTGAAATCAATTTCGCTAAACCTTACGACTTTTACCAAAATATAATGTTGGAAATAGCTACTAAAATATCACACCGTCTGTTATTAGACTGTTTTGATTCGCCCAATGATATTATTTTGGTTGCTTACGACTCTAACGATTTCAATCAAGCTCGTTTAGGTTGAGAGGTGTCCAAGCACGCTTTTCAATTGTTTCTCATTGCTCGATTACCTACATCTGTTGACAGCACGCTTATTCGATATTGTTACTATAATAATATTCGCTTGTATCTTATTTTATGACATTATGTCGGACAATATTGTTGGTTAAGCGTAACATGAAATGTAACACAAATTAGACGTCCAAATCTATGCAATTCAATATAAAATGTAAAGGCCTCACTGCAACTAGCCGTGTTACTTCTACGTATTTAATTATTTGTATTATCCTATCCTGCTGGTTGTAATTATCTCTCTCTACCTACTAACAGTTGGCGGCCTGCGCAGTCTACTTGCAAAGCCCTAGGGCTTTGCAAGAAGATTTCACTGTTACGGCTAGCCGTAACAGTGAAATCTTGGATGGTTATAACAGTTAAAACAGTTACATTTAATTTATATTTTTAAATTTTTTTTGATTTTTACAATCTGTGACTACAGTAACTCACACAATTGTTAAAATTCTAAGAAAATCAACTACTTTTACAATATTTGTAAATATGTGAGCACCATGTATCTATCACATACTTGATTTACCTGTCATTGCTTCATTTTTAATTCTTTTTACTTTTTGTGGTAGACTAAATTTATTCTAGGTGCACCGTCTTCACCTATGATTATGATTATATTATGTATGCAAAACCTTGTAAAACATTTTAAAAGACTAACAGTGGAGTTTCTTGCCCATTCTTCTCCATATGAACATTACCTTTTGGAAGGGGCAAATAGAATCAATTCAATTTTACTGTAAGTTTTGACGTTCAAAAGTGCCTTTAATGTGCCTATTTGAAATAAATTACTTGACTTTGACAGGCGAATTCTTCCGGTGAGAGAGAGCGCCTTAACAAAACACTAGGCGAATTTGTTTCAACGTGCGTTACGTTTCACTAATCCGTACCCGGCATTCAATAAAATCACGCCTGTAACCACAATGCCATTTTATTTTACAGTACAAGACAAAATCCTTATCAGAGCATTCACAATAGCTATGGTAATGTCTTTAGCGAGAGAAACGTGTGGCTCTAGCCCAGTACTAAACTTTGCTGGGGAGATATTCTTGAAGGCTTCTGAAGGATCTGGCATGGTCCTAACTCCCAATCAACAGGCCATGGCTTTGGGAGCTGTGCAAGTACTTGGAGCAGCCTTGGCATCTTTTCCAGTAGAGAAAGCTGGGAGGAAGGTAAGATTGACACCTTCATTATTTTTTTCTACAACAGTATTATTTTTCTCTTGGAACAGTATTTATTTTATAAAATGGGAAGGAACAAATTGATCATACGCTTATAACCACTTATTACCTACCAATTTTGCCATACATATTTCTGTCTTCAAATGATGTACTATTTGCCTCTTCAGGATGTAGAGCTCAATTTCATTTCATTCTTTTAAACTTAGAATTAACAACAAAACTGTCTGTATTTCCTTTAATAATTGATTTGAAAAACTAACCGTCAGCTAGAACGATTTAGAAAATAATTTCCAAACATAAATCACAATATATGAGAGTGAAGAAAAATTTTGAAATAAGAAACTCTCTGTTACATGGGCTCTAATAGTAACACTTAAACATTATTACACGCATTTGATCTTCATTATTTCTCTTACAGCCCCTGTTTATAGCTACAGCCTTCGTGTCAGGGTTGAGCATGTGTGCCCTGGCCTCCTGGTACGTTGTTCGAGACTACAACGTGTACGCCCCATCTTGGTTGCCGGTCGTCGCTCTCTGCTTGTGCATCTTCTGTGACGCACTTGGCTTGCAACCAGTATCCGTCATTGTTACTGGAGAGATCTTTTCTTTTAAGGTAGGTGTTTAGGGTCTCTTCAATTAAAAGCGGACTGTATAGGTTATGATATGGTATAATGAACAAACAAAGGATTAAAATTACAATAAATGAAAATGGTATAAAAAATGGCGGAAGGCCCGGTTCGCTTGCGATGTTGAGATGTTGACAAGTCAAGTCACTAGATTGTTCTGCCGCCGGCCGCGCGCTCCCGGCGCGGCGGCGGCGGCGAATGGCGCAGCCTTGCCGTCCCGCGCCTCGCCTCCCCGCACGACACGTTTGGATGCGTTCGCGCGTGAACATGCTCCCCGGGTTGAAGGAGTCTTCAAGAAAGTGGCAGCGGGCAGATGTTGTTGAAGGCCCGCCGAATTGTCCCCTTCTTAGTTTTCAACTCGGCGACTCTCGCTACGCCGTCGGATCCCGGGTACGTCTGTACGACGCGACCCAGCAACCAGCAGAGAGGTGGGAGCGCCTTATCCTTCACCAGGACGAGGCTCCCCACCTTGATGTCTCCCGATGTCGTCGACCACTTCGTTTTTTGCTGTAGCAGATAAATATACTCAGTGTGAAACCTTGTCCAAAAGTGCTGCTTGATGTATTCCACCCTTTGGAATCGCTCGAGCCGGCTGATGTTTCCGCTGTCAGTCATCTGTGGATGAGGAACGGACGTGAGTGATCTTCCTATTAAAAAGTGGGAAGGTGTTAAGGCACAGAAATCAAGTGGATCAGAAGAGTAAGGAGTAAGTGGTCGGGAATTGAGAATAGCCTCTATTTGGGTTAGACAAGTAGCCATCTCTTCGTACGTGAAGTGAGTAAGAGTAAGCAGTCTCTTTAAATGATGCTTAGTGGATCGCACGGCGGCCTCAGCTACGCCATTGAAATGAGGGGAGTAGGCTGGCACAAAGTTGAATTCAATTCCTTCTTGTGCGACATCACATGCAATGTTTGAGTTCTGCAAAAAAGTACGAAGTTGATTACAAGAACCGACAAAGGTTGTTCCGTTGTCGGACAATATGCTGCGAGGCTTGCCACGGCGCGCAATGAATCTATTCAAAGCAGCCAAGTATGCTTCCTTGGTGAGATCCGTGACAAGCTCCAAGTGAACAGCCTTGATAGCGAGGCAGACAAAAATACATATGTAGGACTTTATAAGCCTGCAGCCTCTTCCCTTCCGGTCAGCTATCAGTATTGGCCCTGCATAGTCAACACTTGAATTTAAGAATGGAAATTCAAGCTTACTTCGTGAACTTGGAAGTTGCCCCATTATTGGTTGTATATTTTGAGCCTTATGCCTAAAGCACACAACACATTTTTGAACAGTAACTCTAGATAAATTTCTTCCCCCCAAAGGCCAATAGTTTTGCCTAATGTTCGCCAAGAGCAACTGAGGCCCAGCGTGTAACAGCTTTCTGTGAACAGTTTGAAACAAGATTTTAGTTAAATGATGCTTACTGCACAGGAGTATAGGATGTTTCACGTTGTAATCGTAAGGAGAATTATTTAACCTGCCTCCTACTCGAATAATACCGTCTGAGTCTAAAAAGGGTGATAAAGATATGAGACGATTTTTATGAGGCAGGGATTTTTCTGATTTCAAAATAGAATATTCATCTGGAAATATTTCAAATTGTGCATTACGTAAAATACATTTTAATGAAGACTGAATTTCCTGATTAGACAGCCACCCTACTAACTTGTTATCTTTATTTTTTAAATTATGAATGTACCTTTTGATATAAGCCACAATTCTTAGCAAACGATTGAAATCTGAATATTTATGAATTAATTGTTGTATTAATGTTTGACTCTGAATATGACTATTGTTGGACTGAGTTACATAACAAGTTAGTTCAGGCAAGTCTTGTTTAGAAATGTCGTTGGGCGGTTTTGGCCACTGACATTCATCTTGCAATAAAAAAGAAGGGCCTGCCCACCATAGACAAGAGTCGCTGATATGATCAGCCTTCACCCCTCGAGAAACTAGATCCGCGGGATTGTCTCGTGTTGGCACATAGTTCCATGCGGATCCAAGGGTGGTCTCCTGTATCTCATTGACACGATGCCTGACAAAAGGCTTGAGTTGTGTCGATGGTGCAGATAACCAGCTCAACACAATTGTTGAATCACACCAAAAGACACATCGGCTAACTGGTATAGTAAGGGACTCTTTGACCTTTGTACACAATCTTGCACCTACCAGCGCTCCACATAGCTCTAACCTGGGCATCGTTGTTGGTTTGATGGGGGCTACACGATTTTTAGAAGCTAGTAAGCGTATTGTTACTGCATTACTGCTGTCAATGCTGCGTATATAGACACAAGCACCGTATGCCTTTTCACTGCTATCTGTAAATATGTGTATTTCATTAATTTTACATTTGTCACATATTATCCATCTAGGAATGTTCAAAGAATTTAAATG
Organism: Luperina testacea; assembly: GCA_927399505.1. Classification (NCBI taxonomy): domain Eukaryota; kingdom Metazoa; phylum Arthropoda; class Insecta; order Lepidoptera; family Noctuidae; genus Luperina; species Luperina testacea. Next base: position 2,242,143 of record OV656777.1, on the reverse strand, counting down.
TTTCAACGCATCTACAAATTTTGACCACTGATCTGCTATGTCCTGAGGAACCTCGTCATCCCAGTCACATTTATGAACCCACAATTTTTGCATTATAATTTTTGCTTCAACAACACATGGACCTATTAACCCCAATGGGTCAAAAATTTGGCTTATTATAGATAAAATGTGTCTTTTTGTTGTTTTGTGTGTCTCAATATTAATGGAAAATGATAAAATATCTAATTTGCAATTCCATAGTAATCCCAAGGTCTTTGATGTGTAATTATTAGACAAATCTAAATCAAGGCAAGTGTCATCTTTTACATCTACTATCTTTTTTAGAATTTGAGCACTGTTTGACTGAAATTTTCTTAAATTAAAATTAGCTGAGCTTAATATATTTTTTATATTCTGACAAAGCTCGACGGCGCCCTCTATAGTGTCTTTTCCGCATAAAAGATCGTCTACGTAAAAATCCCGTTGAATACTACTCTTGACATGCTGATTGTCTGTGGCCTCTGCCAGGCTCACTAGGCACTTGGTTGCTAGATAAGGCGCAGACGCCGTTCCATATGTGACTGTGTTTAATGTGTATGTTCTGAGTGGCTCTGATGGGTCTTTCCTAAATAAAATGCGTTGTAATGGTCGTTGGCTGGGATTTAACTCCACAGCTCTATACATTTTTTCGATATCCCCTGTGATTACATATTTATGTTGTCTAAATCTCAGTAAGATTGAGAGTAGATCATTCTGTACAGTGGGACCTACATATTGGATGTCATTTAGTGACAATCCTGATGTTGACTTTGCTGATGCATCAAAGACTGTTCGCAACTTTGTAGTTTTACTGGATTCTCGTAACACCCCATGATGTGGCATGAAATAATTAATATTATTTTTATTATTAACTGACAAGTCGCTATCCTCAGTCATATGACCTAACGTTTCATATTCATTCATAAAGTTAATGTACATGCTTTTATATATTGAATCGCGTTGAAAACGTTTTTCTAAAGATAAAAATCTACGCTTAGCCGCAGCGTATGAGTCGCCTAGAACGCTAGGATCTTCCTTAAGTGGCATAGTAACAATAAACTGGCCATTTGAGCCACGGACAGTATTTAATTTAAAACTTTCCTCACAAGCACGTTCCTCTGCAGAAAGACAATGCTTGGGTGATATTGTATCAAGTTCCCAAAACTTATTCAGATCTGGACAAGTAGTTATATTAGAAAAATTACAAACATGTGTCTGTTTATGCAAGCTAGCGGGTACAGTACCTGAGATTAACCACCCTAATTTACTCTCACACAACTTTGGTAGATTTTTTCCCAGATTGATGTGATTGGCCTGAATAACATCCCAGAATAGTTCAGCTCCTAACAGAATATCAATGTCTGATGGGATATTAAACGATGGATCCGCTAAAAATAACCCTGAAGGAATTGGTATGTTATCAGTATTTATATAGGATGCTGGTAATCTCCTTGTAATCTCAGGTAGAATGAGGCAAGTTATGTTAAAGGAATAATGTTCATATGTAGACTCTATAGTGAGGTTGCAAGAATGTGTACTGTTACTGGTCAAACTATTTATACCTGTTACCCTGGAGGTAGTACCAACTCGAGACAATCCCATGCTGCTGCACAGCTTGTCAGTGATGAAGTTGGCTGTACTCCCGCTGTCGAGAAGAATTCTGGCGTTGTACCTTTCGCCTTTATCGTTCACCACCCTCACCACAGCTGTGGATAGTAAAACATGTGTCTGAGAAGTAGGCTGTATATCTGCTGAAAGTGACACATTATTAGTGGAGACACTAGGCATTGGGTTCTGTACTTGAGTCTCTGGCTCATCTAAATGTAACAATGTATTATGACGGTTTTTACAGTACTTACAGCGTGTGAATCTACAACGCTTTTCTATATGGCCACCCCGTAAGCAATTCATACATACTTTGAACTCTTTTGCTTTCTGTACTCTTTCTTCTACTGTTAATTTCTTAAAAGCCACACATGAATAAAGATAATGAGTTTGAGAACATAACGGACAAGTAATTTTATTTTTATCTTTCTCATTATTTTTATTTTCTTGTTTCTGTGAGGTAACTGCAAAACTTTTAGATTTATTATTGCTGCTTAGTTGCACATTATCTAATTTTTTATTTTCTTCTAATGTCTCTAGTAAATCGGCTTTATTATTCATGAATGTAGAAAATTGTAGCAACGTTGGTGAGTTGCCTAAAGTGTTGCGGTGTTCCTCCCAGTCCCTACTGGTAGTAGCATCTAATTTAGTAGACATAAGATAGATAATCAGAGTATCCCTAGTCGGCTCATTTAATAATGTCAATGCCCGAATGTTCTTATTTGTGACATCAACCAGGCGGCGTAAGGCAGCACTGGATTCACTGACAATAGGCTCTGCATTAAATAAAGCTTTAACATGATTATTTATTAATAAACGACTGTTATCATACCGCTCACATAATAAGTTCCAAGCTATAATATAATTTTCATTTCTGAAATCAATATTTTTTATGACTTCACCGGCCTGTCCCTTTAGTGAAGCACGCAGATAGTGAAATTTACTTATTTTATCGATGCTGTTATTATTATGGATCAATGAAAGAAAGGTGTCTCTATATTCCAACCAACACTGATAGCTGCCATCAAATCGGGGTAGGTCAATTTTAGGCAAACGTATAAAGTTTTTTGTCCCACCTGTCACCTCGGAGCCTGATACGGAACCTGCACAAGTCTTGTCCTGCTGTCTTTGCTCCTGCTCAGCAGTGATGACTTTCCGCGCCGTGGCAACCAAGTTGTGGTAACTTTCTTCGAATTTGAAGCGATCAGCGTAGGCGTCGTCTGGATTGTCCGACAACAGCTCAATCTCGGTCTGCAAATCATTAAACTCGTCATACAACTGTTCAAATTTGCTAAATCGACTTTCCAAGTCTAGTACTTGCAAGTCAGACAATTGATCACTATTTTCCAAATTATTGAGATAATTGGTGAAATTAGTGAGCTTCGCCTTCATCGAACTGCGTTTTTTAATGAGTTTGTCAGCCATCGTGCAATAGGAAAAGACGAACAATAAAGTTCAAGCACTTATATAAATCGGGTAACAATGCAAATCGGCAAAAAATATAGGCGCACACGCTCACACACCCAGCTAATGCGGTCTAACAGCTACCTAATTACATGCGTTAGTTAGCCGTTATCTGTCCCGCATGCAAATAAGCACGGATTTAAAACAATTTCGTGAAAAATTGTATGCACAAAATGGCGTCAATGCGACCGCACCCCGCTTGGCAAAGCGAAGTTAATTAATATTATGCACGTGCGAAATGATTAGCTTGTGCTAACTCAAATAGAGGGAAAATGGATGAATTAGATTTAAAGGTAGATTGCAATTATTGCAGTGTGAAAATAAGGAAAAATTGGAACGAACTCACAACACGCCCGTGTCCTTAACCAACAATCTGACCAGCGATGCCGCAGCACAATAGATGTGCGCACGTGGTGTCCACTGTCTTCAGCTCTTCACGGGTTGTAGGCAGCGATGATGCCACGCCGCGATGGATCCGCGAACGTGTCTTCACTGGTGACTCGTTTTTCCAGGTCTTCACTCGTCGCAGACGACGATGATGCCACGGCGCAATAGATCGGCGCACGTGTTTTTAATGGTGACTCGATTGTTTAAACATTCAGTCAGTCGTTGAAGACAGCGATGCCACGGCACAATAGAGCGGTGCACGTGTATTTCACTTGACGACTGGATATTTTTCAATCTTCGCTCGACGAATATAATGCCACGACACAATGGACGCGCACGTGGTTAGGGCTCCGCTGCCAATTTCTTGAAGTTTTTCTCCTTGCCGTTATTCTTTACCGGTGGAAGGACCAATGTTTAGGGTCTCTTCAATTAAAAGCGGACTGTATAGGTTATGATATGGTATAATGAACAAACAAAGGATTAAAATTACAATAAATGAAAATGGTATAAAAAATGGCGGAAGGCCCGGTTCGCTTGCGATGTTGAGATGTTGACAAGTCAAGTCACTAGATTGTTCTGCCGCCGGCCGCGCGCTCCCGGCGCGGCGGCGGCGGCGAATGGCGCAGCCTTGCCGTCCCGCGCCTCGCCTCCCCGCACGACACGTTTGGATGCGTTCGCGCGTGAACAGTAGGTGTCAATGATATTTCCACAAATATATTTTTTTTTATAATTTCGTAATGTTTCATCCACTGCCTGATTACAGAAAACTGTGGTCACCAAACGTTTGTTCAACTTTTTTTGTGACCATTTCAACTTTGATAACTAATTTTGATTGCTTTTGGCCAATGAAAAACTCTTGTTCAGCATTCGTGAATTGATTAATTTGAGCAAACTTATGAAATTAACAGGGATCGGAATTGGGTGTGTGAAAATACCTAAAGTTTGCAGCGGGACATAATATGGAGCTGTTACAACCACTTAAGTTAAACCGGTTTTGGATTTTACCGGTTTAGTTTCGGTTTTTTTGTTGTACATGTTCCTTACCTTTGAAATACCGAACTATAAACATTTACAAGCTGCTAATACAGTTCTAAATTAATTTTTGTTTTGTACTTTTCCGGTTAAAATTCGGTTTTTAGTCCTAATTGTTCTTTGTCGGTCAAACACAGAATTTTACATATCTGCAAAATGCTAATGCGGTTTTAATTTCTTTTTTGATCTGTATCTTAAGTTAAAAAGTTTTGCTACAGATTGATTCAAGGAAAACGAACATTTTCGCACATGTAAGCGCGGCGTTCACTTTAATGGCGTCGCTCCGTTTTTACTTGCCCTGCTTACTTGATTATTGATTGACGGAGTAATCGAGTAACATACACACATAGATAAAAAAACCTACAGTCGAATTGAGGACCTCCTCCTTTTTTTGAAATCGGTTAAAAAATAAAGCCCTTCTCGGTTAGCCCTCGAAAACTACACACAACAATAACAAAAATATATAAAACTGTATTACAGCTTGCAGATGTGTAAAATTCAGTGTTTCAGACGTACAGAACAAGTAGAACTAAAAAACCGATTTGAACCGGAAACGTTCAAAACAAAAATTAATTTAAAACTGTATTAGCAGCTTGCTAATGTTTATGGTTCGGTTTTTCAAAGGTAAAGAACATGTAAAACAAAAAACCGAAACTAAATTGGTAAAATTCAAAACCGGTTAACTTAAGTGGTTGTAACAGCTCTATGTTATGTCTCGCTGCAAACTTTAGGTATTTTCACACACCCAATTCCGATAAGCAATAAGCACCGAACTGAAAATCAATAGTTTATGTAAATCTATCTCTTCTCCTTTACTCAACTTATGACGAAGTGACTTGGTTATATCGACCTGAGCAAACTATGCACCTTTTAAGTCATAATAATGTTCATTTACAACAATAGCTCATAAAATCTGTCTTCTTTTCAGTATCGCGGCTCAGTAATGGCTACGACAATGTCAACGGCGTCAACTGCTGCCTTCCTTCAAACGTTGTTCTTCAGGCCTCTAGTAAATGCAGTAGGAGCTCATGTGGCATTCTACTTCTACGGAGCTGTTTGTCTACTTACAACCGTCTATGTGTTTATTTGTGTTCCAGAGACAAAACAACGAATCTTGGAAGAGATTTATGAAGACTTAAAGACTAAAAAGGAAAAGAGAATTGAAAGAGAAAAGTCAGTAGCTATAGAAGCTGAGAAGGTGGATGCCTAGAGTTGTGGTGATTTTTGTGGCATTGATTATTCAATTAAACTTTAGTGAAACGAATTACTTGTATTTTGGTTTGAACTCTTCAACCTTCTTATACTAAATTTACTTGTAGATACGATAAAATATATGGTATTATTACACTAGTTCCAACAATAACAAGTGAAATATCATATAGGTAATATAGGTTTATAAGTATTTTCTATTACGAATTAGTGCCCTTACTAATCATTGTAGCTCTTTTTGATTAGCATAGACTATAACAAAAGATTTATGTTTAGGTTTAAGAGGACATTAACATTGTACTGTACAGACGCCAGCACATCAAGCTACCCGAAACTGACAAATTTTCCCAATCAACTTTGAACCTTATACTTCAGCAATAAAGTTGAAAATCTATTAAAGAAATTTGACAGATTGTAGTAGCTTGATGTGCTGGCGTCTCTACTTAATTTAATAAAATATACAAACAGCACTGCTCATTAATATGTTTGTATACAACAATAACGATACTATCTACATTATTTTTTGTATCGATTGTAGTTTATAATGTGTTATACCAACGTAATTTCTTATGTCCGAGCATCCATTAATAAATTACCTACTGGAAAAAGTTCAAGCATACTTTATTGTTTGCAGTCTTTGTATAAATTGAGTTAGCTTTCAAAGTCAAAGTCAAATCATTTATTTCAAAGAGGCACGTTAAAAGCACTTTTGAACGTCACAACTTACAGTAAAATTAAATTGATACTAGTCGCCCCTTCCAAAAGGTAGTGTTCGTATGGAGAAGTATGGGCAAGAAACTCCACCGTTACTCTTTTAAAATGTTTTAAAAGGTTTTGTATACATAATATAATTATATGTGAAGACGATGCACCTAGAATAAAATTAGACTACCACAAAAAAGTAAAAAGAATTAAAAATTAAGCAATTACAGGTAAATAAATTATGTGATAGATACATGGTGTTCACATATTTACAAATTATTTACAAATACATAATTATTGTAAAAGTAGATGATTTTTCTAGAATTTTAAAAAGTGTGTGAGTTACTGTAGTCACAGATTGTAAAAATCAATGTCATAAAAATTTTAAAAATATAAATTAAATTAGCAACCAGTTTGATTTTGTCTAGATTCTAGATTGACCTATGGGCAGGACCAGCATGTTTCCAACCATTCTTATCATGGATATAATCCTCTAATTTGTAATATCCTTGTTTACATAGTGTACTTTTAATATGAGCTTTCAAGATAATTGCTTAGTAAATATTGTAGGGAAAATACCAGCGCATCATTAACGATGACTGACTGACCACGATATACATATATACCCCACTTCATCTAACAGAATTCCTTCTTACGGTCACTTTTCAGCTACGGATCGCTTTAATAACAGAAAAATGTTTTTCAAGAATGTGCGTCAGAGAAAATTTTACATAAACAAAGAGTTTTTGAGCATTTTCTATCCATTCTACTACGTCCTTACTATCTGGTGTATGCGGAAATATAATATCAATAATAATTATGTAGCAAACGTTACGAGAAAAAATTTAGTGTACGCTGTAATCATAATTTGTGCAATGATTGGGTTTTATCTCGGAATCATGGATTTTCGTGGAAAAACATACGGGAGTATTTACAACATTATATATATAGAGTATTTGTTAAAGTTTGCAGGAGTATGTGCAATCAATTTGTACTACAGCACAATAACCGTGCGTTTACTTGCACTTCTTTACGAGATTAGCAACTGTCTTTACAGTAGCAGTGATACAAAATATTTCAAGACCTTGTCGTGTTCCTTAACAGTTACACTCTTACTATTCACTTTTATCCTGGTAGTTTTTAAAATAACTTACGACCCTTCTTGGACATTGTTTAGAGCAATTTATATATTTACATCGATACTCTTGGATTTAGAGATAATTCAAATCATGCTATACACTCGTATACTGACGTGTAAAACTATTCGATGGAATTATAATATAAAGCATATTAGTTTTGGAAATAGCAATGATGAAATATGTGTGGATAGAGAAGCAGAACTAGCAGAAATGCAAAATACAATGATATCAATTTATGACGCTTGGGATTTAACCTTGAAAACTTCTGGATTAAGTGTAATTATTATTACTATTGTTTTAAGTAGAGGAAAATGAGAAGCATCTGCTTTTTGCTAAAATACGAGTATGTCCGGATTTTATGCAATAATGTTGCCATTACGTCTGACTTCATTGAAATAATAATGCCGATACTTTTTTTAACCATACTTGCTGTAAAGAAGATATTTACTTGCAAAAACTCTTTTCCAGATTTTGTTACACTTCATAACCACATTTGTGCAGACATTGGTATATGTGGGAGTTCTAATAATGTGGTCTAAATCGCATTTTGTGAGTATTATTGTTAATAGTAGGAAAAGCGATAACATAGAAAGGATAGCTGTTGTATCCTCAATAAATATGAGTAGTTCCGTGTAGTCATTAAATAATGTACCTACATTGAGCGACAAAAGTCGGTTAACATTTTAGTTCCTTAATCTTAATTAGTGAGCTAACAATCTAATAAACTCGGAACAGAAGTAAGCTTAAAGTATTAGAATTAATTCTTAGGCTATTAGTACACGAAAGAAAGAATTAATCCTTAGGCTATTTATACAAGCTTGATATACATGAAATGCTTAGGTACCTATATTTAGATGACGCGTTAATGCGCGATGAAGCGTCAATCGACTTTTGTCGCTGACCGTGCCTATCTTTCATATCGATGTATATGAAAGATAAAAGGCAACTCCGGAATTATGCCAAGTATATACCAACGCTCTCTCATTTTCTATTATTTTTGTTATTATTACATTCTTGTCAAATATGATGATGATGATGGCAATCTTCATCATCATCATCTTCCTTATCTTCTTCCATCATCATTTCCGCCGAAAAAAGGTCAACTGCTGAACATAGGCTCTCAGCATTGCCACAATGATTAGTCTTTCCTACATCCAGTGTGTTCCCACGACCTTCACAAGAGGCCCCATAGAGCCTAGACAAATGGCACTTGCTTTCAACGGGATTGGAATAAGCTATCCAGTAGCTTATGTGTGTCAATCCAATACATTTTTGACTTTCTCATCATCGTTATCGCTGATAGAATGTCACTTTGTCTAGGCCTTCAGGTCATTGATTCACTAAGTAGGCCGCACGAGTAGTGTAGAAACATAATTTGTAGTAAATATAAAGGCAGATTCGTTGACGACTTAAATAATTAATTATTTAAAATTTCAGGAGAATTTAGGAGTCATCATTAATCATACATTTGGAATAATTCTGTGGTTAGCCAAGGTCTTCTCTGTGGAATTGGGGCTATGCCTCGCTTGCGAAGCATTTTATGAAGAACTTAGAAAAGCTCGGAGTAATGTTGTGAGAAAAGTATCACAGGACTGTGAGTATGAAACAAGACAAATCTAAGAAATTTGAAAATCTAAACAATTCTACTGATTTAAGAATGTCTACTTAGTGGGAAGATAGAAAAGCTTCACATATGTAAAGCAGTAACGTCTTTGGCAGTAAGCAAGGTTGGCGTGTCAAATACTTTTAGTATCCTCTTTCAATATTTAGCTGGTTTTGTGAATCCATCAATATTTTATAATATTTGTAGAATTAATTCATTTTTTTTTAATTTCAGTGCCTTTAAAAAAAGTTTGGAAGAATATCTTCCGGTTGCTACACAAAGATTTTGAGAAGATGAGCGCCTGCGGATTTTTTGCCGTTACCGCGGTGACCCAGCTAAACTTCTGTAATGTTGTAGCTACTTACATAATTGTTTTACTACAATTTGCGTTTCTGTGATATGTTTGAACTAATGTTTCGTTTTTAATATTAGAACGTTTCTTCAAAAGAATTTTTTTTTCACTAGGGCTTGACACAAAATGTTTTCCTCTTTCATTCTCCCCGGTATGTCCCCTTGCCAGTGCCGTCACGTTATTATTTGTTCCCTTTTCGTTCGTACCTTCACTCATTCTACCCATCCATCTTTACATAATATCTTTGAAATAAATTTTGGCGAGATTTCGAGACATTATAATCCTTCTCGTATTCAGAGAACAAAAAAAACACTCTCGAAGCACTTCCTCCTCTTTTAGGTAAAAGAGGAGGAAGTGCTTCGAGAGTGTTTTTTTCCATACTAATAAGCAATGTCAGTGAACTATTTACCTACACTTCCTCTAAACCTATTGGGGAATACAGGGAAGATGTTGGGTATGTAATAAACGTATTTTCTTTCTTTCTTTCTTTCTATGTATAGTCCTTTTCGATTTCGATGACAGCAACCCCTGAAATAATGATGTTTTGTGGTGTGATGAAGATAACCTCTGGTACTAAGTATTTTAGACTGAAGTGACGTTTAAAAGAAAAACAGGCTGCATATTATATTAACGGCTATTAGATTAATAGTCATAGCCGTCAACCTTTCATGGGCCACCAGTAATTGCTTACGAATTTCCCTTTCAACTAAAATGTCATAACAGTCACATACATCTAGTGGCGTGCATTGCATATAGGCACATAAGCAGTGCCTACCTCGAGAAATCACCATAAGCCTGTCAATTACATTTTAGTGTGTGCGCCCCACAATTAAGAAACTCACAAAATTATCATACCTAACAAAAAATAAGATCTTCATACAAACAAGCCTGGCAGTGGGCAGTCACCAGGCGGCCTACTCGACTCCCGTATTATTCGCACATTTTCATTGGTCTTTACTCGTTCAAGTTAATACGGCGAAATTAAAAAGACGTACGTCTCACGCGTAATACCATGACGTTCAACCTTCGCAATTTATCACCCTGAAGTAGGCATACTCAAATAACCAACCAAGTATGAATGTTAAAATCGTAATTTGTAATTCGTTCGTAATTTGGTCGTGCGAAGAAAGAAAGGGATGGATACTGAGGTCGCCGATAGTGAGGTAAAAATCCAAGATGGCGGCTGCGAACATTTACAAACTTTTCGTTATGGTGTCGTTTTCATGGTTTTCGAGGTTGCTGGAGCCGAAAATAAAGTCAAAATAAAAATCCAAGATGGCGGCCGTAATTGTTCTTATTCCATCGTGATTTTGTATGTTCTGCTGTCTTTTGGGTGCACTAAATAAACGATTTATCTATCTACCTACTTGAGTGGCCTCAATTGGGACTTTATCATTTTATGTATATGTATAATACCATAATTTACATTATCAGCGTAGGTATATAAAAGAAAACAATGAAATGCCCGTAGTGGAGCGCGTCTGTGAGCTGAGTGGTATAGTGGGTGCGCAGCGGCCGTCACGTACCGGGTTCGGTACCTCGACCCCCCGCGCGTTCCCCTCGCCAATCACGCGCATAATGTGATGCGCCAACATACGCGTATACTCGTACTTTAACAAAGCACTATGCAGGATGATAAGGTCTACGAGTGTACGGGACCGCTCAGTGAGCTCGGTAACACGCAGTTTTATCGGGGAGTGAGGCGGCGGCAAAGAAGACGTTAGCGGGCTGAAGTCTATTTTTCTGCGCTACTGGAACAGGGTGGATTCATGCAGGACTGATTTAAAAACACTTCATAATAAAACTGTTTCTTGTTTATTTTCTGGTTTTACTATTTCTGGCTTCTGGCTTCTCTGGGTGACTCCTGGGTTTGGAATACCTGGTCGCCGAAAAGGGCCCTTCCTTTATAGTTTACTGTGGCCAATCAAGGCTCTGGAAATTTGCACACCGCACTACGATTTTTTCCGTTGGCCAATCGTGGTCTTCGGAATTTGCACACGGCACTAATCTTTTTTCCGTTGGCCAATCATGGTTCGTGGACTTTGGACCCGGCCCCAAAGCAGTTGGTTTGGGCTGTTTTTGGCGTTCAGGCATCCCTGATTACAATTTTTCTTATGTTATAAGGTAGGTATATACTTATTCTAGTTATGTACAAAAATCTAGATGATTTACGTGTTGAGCAGACACATTTTTCAAACATATGAAGCAATGGATTAACAATATCCTTCAAAATTGTTCAGGTTGAGATTGATAATGTGTTACGCAATTAGGGTGAGTGTCAGAGTAATAGTATTAATGGTCTATCGTTTACATTTAATTTCACCCAATTCTAATGAACTGTTGGTTCAATAAAACATATTTTATAAATTATTTTTTTCATTTGTGTCAGAAGAACCCTAGGGAAATGAAGTCCTTAAGATTGAAAAAATATTCGAACAGATGTAAAAACTATCGTTACAAGGTTCCGTTAGACAACTTGGTTGACAAAGATGTGCAGTCAATGCTTCTGCCTTTAAACCTAATGCACAACATTTTGTTGTGTCCCAAGTATCGTATTAAGGATAACTCTATATATCCAAACAGTCGCACAGTAAAGTTGGTGTCACTGTGTGGTGCAATTATATCCATTTTTCTTTTCTTGAATCGCGCCTATGAGCTGTACTTTGACAAAACTATTCGAAAATACATTAACTTAACGTTCATCAACTCTAACGTTGATGTTATCTTGTATAGTTTCGGATTCGCAATCAATTATTGCGTCAATGTGTTGCCAAAGAAAAGGAATATATTGTTTGTCTTGAAACTTCAACAAGTTCACAGGTTTTTGAATGAAAATACGAACTTCAATCGCTTTGTCATTCGTAACTGGATCAGTGTCGTCTTAGTTGTAAGTTTCAACATCTTTATTGTCACCTATTTTTACATTAAACTGAATCTGGCCAGTTACTATTTCTTCTGTGGGTTAGCTATCATGTGTTTTGATGTCAACATTATTAACGCTATCAGATTTATTAAGCTGTTAGGCGAAAAAGTTAATTTATGGAACATTCAAGCTGAAAACATGCAAAAGACAGACTACAGCGACAATGAAATTCATTGCAACAGAATGTTTCAAGCTTACGTTAACATTTTGGAGTGTTATGACATCTTCATGACCTCTTACCAGCAAATGGTAAGTACTGCCCTTGGACAGTTTATTACATTTTACCTCTGATTTTGCATCACACTGATTCTTTACTCCGTTAATGTTGAATTTTGATGGCTGTCAGAGGTAAAATAATTGTAAAAGGACTGTATCTACGTTTTCTAACCGACAAATCATAGTACTGCTATAAGGGTTTTTTAACACTCGATGCTGGTGAACATTGGTGCGATTGTTTTGTGAGATGTATTAAAAAAAAAAACAATATGGCGGTGCTATTTCCGATTTTGGCTACACAACAAAAGAGCCTGGTAGCACTATACAATGATATTCGAAAAAAAGTGATGTTACATCTTTATTTTCAGATAGTATTTCACACAATAGAGTTTTTCTACCATGCCTTAGTTAAACTGCAAATATCTCTTAACATTTTTAAAATAGCTGCATTAATGGGCAAGTCTGCGAATGTAAGTATTAATTTTAAAATTATATTAATTGATTCTGATTGAGTAATGTACATATTTTATTTATAATGTTGTCTGTCGGCTGCTATAATAGTTTCACATTAGGCATTTTATGTATTTTTCAGCATATAGCATGGTTTTCCATCATATTTGTCTATATCTGGGTCATTAAGAGTTTCATACTTCAGATTATTTTGAGCTCGTGCTGTGAAAAGTTCTACATATCGATGAATAATGTTCTAAACTCATGCGCGCTCATTTTGAAATCAAATTGTACAGGTAATTGAAATAATTTTTTTTAGGTATTTTAATAAGTATTTTAAACGTATGTATTCTTGAGACTACTACGAATCGCAGTCTTTGACATTGGAAAACACGTGATGGAACTCAAAGTTTCCTAGACAGTATACATCTGTTATGGTATGGTGAGGAAAGGAAGAGTAAGGCTAAAACAAACTGACGACCAAGAACTGGAAGTAGGAATGTCGCTAGTCCGACGGCGAGATGTGCGGACAACATTAATGGCGCAGTGGCTGAGCGATCGACTGCTGCGCTGCGTGTAGTGGGTTCGATTCCCGCACGGAACAAATATTTGTGTTGCCTACAGGTAGTGTGAGAAAGTGACATTTTTTCAGCGATAAAGATAACGGAAATCTCGAAAATTTGTTGGACTAAGAAAAGCTACCGAAAGGAATCAATCCTGTTGAAAGTCGTTGTAGCAATACGAAACACTTTGAAAGCCATTGTCTAGGCCCTCTAGATGAGATGACACAGCATTGGCACAAGTAGAGAGAGGTCTATGTAAGAACTATGTACGAAGTCGGGCAGTCAAAGACGTTATAATATGTTTACGAATCTTCATTTGTTAGTAATTAATGATTTGATTGAGCGCTATTGTGATGTAAAACGTTCCATGACAAGTTGGTTAAAATAAAAAGTTTTACCTTTAAACATTGAAATTATAGTTTTAAATTTAAAATTTTTAATTAAAGTTTTAAATTTAAAATTTTTAATTATAGTTTTAAATTTAAAATTAATTACTCATATTTTATCTCTTAATCCAAATAGTATTGCAAACATTACAGATGCTGAGAAGAAGTTGTGCAAGAATATAATACGCTTACATGAAGCCGCATTCGACAAAATGAATGCTTGTAGAATGTTCTACGTCGATACGTCTTTTCCGATAAAAATGATGGTTTTACAAAGTGACTATACCATTGTACTGCTACAGTTTGCGTTTTTATAATAATACAAGGTTACTGCAGTGCCATTCTTTCACTATCATTATCATTAAGTGCCACTGATGGTACTCCCTTTCATCTCCTAAAATTGTTTGTTCGAAAATCATTATCCATAACACGTTTGCTATAAACTTCAGTAACCATAATGTTCAAAAATTCGAAATATTGTTTTACGTAATTATTTACTTCTAAAACTATTCTGTCATAATATCGAATATTATAATAAGTGAATCTCCTAATTTTGCATGAAATAAAGTCGACTGTCATAGTGGACTTCGAAGTTACAACAAGTACGAATTAGGTGACTTCGAAAGTTTGCTGTAACGAATTACTTAATTTAGAATGTTCATTATCGCAAAGTACGGAACTTCGAAAGTTTGCTATAACGAATTACTTAATTGAGAATGTTCATCATCGCGATGTACGGACAAGCTTGCCATGACGAATTACTCAATTTCGAATGATCATTATCGAGTAGAATGTAGTCAAATGTAGGCCAGTGCCTAAATTTTGGTACAGACGCCAGCACAAAGCTACCCGAAACTGTCAAATTTTCCCAATCAACCTTTAACCTTTTGCTGTAGCGATAAAGTTGAAACTCTATTAAAGAAATGTGGTAGCTTGATGTGCTGGCGTCTGTACATCGCGATTATGAACATTCTCAATGAAGTAATTCGTTATAGCAAATTTTCGAAGTTTCATAAAAAAAAGAACAACCGACTTCCAAAAAAGACACTTCAAAGTGACAAATAGCTTTAATTTCGGAAGTCGGTATCGTTGGGTTCGCATTTTCGTTGTTTGCCACCTACATTTATATGGAACCACCCCTCAGGCATACCCTATCCATTAAAAAAATAATTTGAAATCGATTTACAATTGCCGGAGATATCGCGTAACACACATACAAAAACAATTTCGTTTACTTGAATTTTTACTAGTAATTTTATTTAAAAACCAAACTACTGAACCGATTTTAATTAAACTATGGGACCAATCTGAAGGTATATATTTTCAAATAAAAAATAATTTAGCAAATCGGCTTATAAATAACGGACATCTAAGGTAAAAAACATAAATTAAAAAAAAATCAACCGAATTGGTAAACTCCTTCTTTTTTTGGACTCGATTAAAAATGTGTGTCTTGCTTGCACTTGAATGAAGTACGGTTACGGTGCTGGCTTGGTATAGTACGGTTTCATGCACCACGATTAAAAATATAAAATTAAGAGGTGTTTAAGGTTTTTCTATATTTAAAGATTATTGAATTTATGAATTTATTAGAAATAAATTATTTATTGGATTGTAATTGTACCCGCATTTTTTTATGAAATTATTAATTTGTTGTATTGTATCTGTATGTTTTTTTTTACTGAAATAAATTATTTGTTGGATTGTGCCTGCATGTTTTCTTATTCTGTTAATTTTCGATCCCATTCTCCTTTACACAAAAAGAGTACACGATCATCTAAACTCCCACACTGAACTGCTTCAAGAATCAATTGGACAGATTAAATATCTCCAAGCTATACGATACACACGCATCAGCTAATTAGCTGCTAGTGTGTCTAACCAAATAATAATAACCAGACAAAACCCTGTAGGATAATAGACATTGCAGTTCTCAATACTCATAACCTACAAAAAACCATTGGACTTGCCTGTCATTCGTGGATGTTTGACAGTGACGTCGGAAGCCAGAAAGTGGAACAACAAGTCCTACCAAGGTGTATCGTATTACCCAGTAACTGGGTTGTGAAGGTCAGGTGGTAGTCGCTCCATGTAAAATACTGGTATTCAGCTGCATCCGCTTAGATTGGAAGCCGACCCCAACATTTATAATTCAACTATTATTTTCAGGTCTTGTATCTAACGACAGGAGTCTTTAGTCAGGGTTTGATAAATATTGAAGTGTTGATACAATTTTGCAAAAACAATATTAAATATGGAAAGGTTATGACCTTCTTAGTCTATTGGGAAAATATATTATTATACTAGCTGACCCGGCCACGCGTTGCTGTGGCTAACATTTTTGTGCAATAAAATAATATTGCTATTATAAATGGAGATGTGAGCTATCCTATCTTTCAAGTTGGATCAAACTGCACACGGTGCGGTGTACAAATTTGATTAAAATCGGTTAAGTAGTTTAGGAGTCCATCGCGGACAAACATCGTGACACGTAATTTATATATATTAAGATTATGTACAGACGCCAACACATCAACCTACTACAATCTGTCAAATTTATTTAATAAATTTTCAACTTTATTGCTATAGTATAAGGTTCAAAATCGATTGGGAAAATTTGACAGTTTCGGGTAGGTTGATGTGCTGGCGTCTGTATAAAAACAATTGCCGATATAAAAAGACTTATCGGCCTTTTGGCACCTAAAACACAGTGTAGAGTCGTCAGCAGAGCCTACAGAGCCCATTTTCTTAGACAGAGGAATTTACAAAAAGATCAGGGTACCAGGGAAGCATGGCATAAAAGAGTCAGCAGTAGGCGGTATAGGGCTGCCAATGATGATGATAGTGAGAGATTTTCCTTGCATCCAACCCTTCAGCCAAATGATCGAATGTGATCATGATCGAAGTTTTTATTATTTTATTTGCCATTACATTAGGTAATATCGGTGCAATATTTACGGAATCTTTATTCAACAAGATAATCATCGTCGTCAACATTGGCAGCCTTTTTCCACCCACTGCTGGGTAGTCTGAGTACCTATATGTATATGCCGTCCCCCTTTTGTATCATGCTTCCCTGATCTGTGCGCGTGTTATAAACATGACAATATAAAATAATATTCTTAATTACTTTACTTTTCACATCATTTGTCACATAGTTATCTGTTTACATATCTTCTAGCGGGACAATCCATTAATGTCAACGTTTACGGGTAAATATATTATTGTGTTTTCTATAGATAAGAATAGCTTGATAAAACTATCCACTACTACACTATTCTAGTATGCTATTCTGCATCCTAATTGCGTAACTCACAATCAGTCACGATCTGAAACATTTTGGAGGATATTGCTAATCCATTGCATCATATGTTCTAAAAATGTATCTTGCGCAACAATGGAAATAACGCAATGAATGTTGTTGAACTGTCAATATGAAAGCCATAGCTACGGTTAGTGTTTTATACATTTACCCTGCTGTTCTATTATACTATTTTTTGTTCTATTGCTCACCACAAAAATCTCTTACAGATAATAATCAAAAGAAGTTATGCAAAAACATCCTGCGGGTGCATCGTGCGTCATTCAACAAGATGAGTGTCTGTGGCCTGTTCTACATAGATATTTGTCATCCATTACGTTTGATGTCTTTGCTTTTTCACTACGCTATTGTGCTCTTGCAGTTTGCTCTTCTGCAAAATTGATTTGTATAAATTTATGTACCCTGTATTTATGTACCCTACTAATTATGTAAGTTTCAATAAAATGGCTTTAGCAAATGTTACAAGGTTATAACGCCACTGGCTTTTTCTCGATCAGCTCCCACACACACACACACACACACATACACACACAAACATTATCAGCCTATAATGCTCCTACAGGGCAGGGCACATTGCTCGCAGAACAGATGGCCGATGGGGCCGAAAGGTCCTGGAGTGGCGACCGCGTACAAGGTGGTCCGACGACCTTGTGAAGGCCGCAGGAACCCGTTGGATGCGAGAAGCACTGAACCGGTCGAAGTGGAGGTGCTAGCCTTTTCCTAACTAATTTAGGGTCGGCTTCCAGTATTTTATATGGAGTGACTGCCTATCTGACCTCCACAACCCAGTTACTGGGTAATACAGTACCCCTTGGTAAGACTGGTTATCAGGCTTTCGGGCTTCTAACTACCCGTAACGACTGTCAAAGATCCACGAATGACAGCCGGGACCAACGGCTTAACATGCTTTCCGAGGCACGGAGGGGTCTCGGTATGTAAAGTAGGTCGCCCATCTACAGACCAACCGCGGCAAGTGTAGCTTAACGTGATCGATCGACCCGTGTGCCTGTTATTATTTAGCCACGGTTCCCTTCTCCAGGGCTTATGTATTATTTATTTACTTATATATACTTTATTGTACACCAGAAAATACATAACAAAAAAATACGATTATGAATACAAAACATAACAATGGGCGGTCTTATCGCTTTCTGCGATCTCTTCCCTTGGAATGGACAGTGACGTATGATGTACATATGTACGTATGTATTATTTTTTAATAGCCATCACCGACTTTTCTTGCTCATTTAAAATGAAATAGCATTATTTATATTACTAATAATCATAATGGCCTTTTCATAATATCGTTAAAAATCCTCAACACTCTAAATGATGTTTTAGTAACATAAAGTTTTGATGACTCACTGGTGCTAGAGTGTTCACTAACCTAGGCAAAATGGAACTTTTAAGAAGCAAACAGTTCAGAAGAAGGAAAACTTGCCGTGTGACAGCCACGTTAGACAACATGGTTGACAAAGATGTGCAGTCAATGCTTCTGCCTTTGAACCTAATCCATACCATTTTGTTGAGTCCCAAGTATCGTATTAAGGATAACTTCATATATCCAAACAGTCTTACAGTTAAGTTGGTGTCATTTTGTGGGCTGATAATATCCATTTTATTTTACTTATATCGCATTATTGTCAACATATCTTTAACAGGCCAATATGTGCCTTCGATGTACGTCTATTCTTACATACGCTTTGTCTGTTATAGTATCGGATACGCAATTAATTGTGTGGTTAATGTGTTGCAATCGAATATAAATATATATTTTGTCTTAAAAATGCAAGAGATTCACAGATTTCATAATGAAAATACCAGTTTTAGGAGCTTCATTATTTGGAATTGGATCAGTATTATTCAAGTCACAGGTTTTAATATTTGCATGCTTATTTATGTCTGCGTAGAACTAAACCAGAACATATTCTACTTTATATCTATATTCCCTGCTTTGTGTTTTGATGTAAACATTGTGTACGCTATCAGACTTATTAAGTTTTTAAGGGAGAAAGTTCACTTATGGAACATTAAAGCTCAGCATTTGCAACAGATAGATCCTATCAACGTTGAAGCTAAGTGCAAAAGAATGTTTGAAGTATATGTCGATATTTTGGAGTGTTATAACATCTGGAGGACTTCCTATCAGCAACTGGTTAGTACGATTACACATTAACAAAACAAAGCTACGAATATTTAAACAGTCAAGAGGTGTCGTGGGACACCCGGTTGGAACGAAGTTCCTTTCCTTTAGCACACTTAGCGAATGACAGCAAGACCGGAAAAAGTGTAACATTGTGACCGTTACGACACATTAATTTGTTACGTTACAAAAGTGTCGTCGGTCAAAATGTTACACTTTTACCTCTCTCTCTTTCTCTTTTAGCTCTCATTCACCAAGTGTGCAAAGTATAACCATGTGACAACGAACTTCATTCAAAAAGCTAGCTGATAAAAAAATACATTGGATTTTCAGATCGTGTTTCACACGGTAGAGTTCTTCTGTGTTACTTTGGTCAAATTGCAACAAATACTTGACAATTTTAAATTAACTACACATAGCGGAAATGATTCTGTGAGTATCTCTTTCTTCATAATGATTCCGTTTTAGCACAAATAGTACCTTATGCAAGGTACATTAGCAGCAACTATGATCGCCGGTGATGTGCAGGATATTTCAAAATCTCACGTCTACACAGATTTTGACATTACGTTACCACTGTTGCGTTACCACTCTCTCTCGAAGAGAGGAGACCTGTGTCCACAGGTCTCCTGGACACAGGTCTGTAATCAGGGCTGTAATCTACCACGCGGGTCCATTGCAGGTTGGTAGATGTCACATGTCGTCAAATTTGAGACATGCTGGTAGAGGCGCTAGTGTAGCGTGAGGTCCGAAAAGTCAAATGTCACTTTTCTGGAGGGGGGGGGGGGCAACGCGGGTCTATTTGTAGTTAGAATAATGTTGTGAATATTTTGCAACACTTGAGATTAATTATGGCAAATATGAGTTACGGGTCAATGAATTCCAGTGCTTTAAAAGCGGCGCTAAGAAAAAGAGGTGCAAAATATAGAGCTGAAAGAACAGCTAATTCAGAGGTTAATTTGTTTACTACATTTGTTCATAAACACATTTTGTTTTTTATTTGTTTAAATATGATTTAAATGTAAACTTTGTTTTCACTCTCGTAATAAAAAACTTTGAGAGCTATACTAAAGGACGTTACTTGACAGTGGGATTACTGGTGAGCACAAAAACGGTAGTCCTCATCCCACAACCGCTGTCAGCCGTCGGGGCTGTCTCTCGACCTTTTTATTCTTTCAAATATGAATTAGTGTTTATCTCAACATTATGGCAGTAACTTTTAATTCAGTTGGCAAAACCTTGCAGATAAAGCCTCTACAGTAACCAGCATTACAGGGCTTTTTGTTTTTCAGGTTTTAGCGTTATTTTTAACCATACTTTTGTACATTCGGGCGATAAAGAGTTTAGCACTTCACATTATTTTAAGCGTGTTCTGCGAACAATTTTACACAGCAATGAATAATGTCTGCACGCTTATTTCAACAACAAATTGCACAGGTAATTTTATCAAAATATTTTTATTTAAGTTCTAATTATTCTTGGAGAATGGTGGGATGATAACATCGGACCGGTCGCTGGAACAACATGGGGTAGAGGGACGAGAGAGACAGGACTGCAGACGGTTCGAGGAGGCCTATGATTGACAAACAAAACATAAACAAACGCCAAACACGAGACTGACGACTACACTTTTTGTTTATCTGACTAAAAGGCTAATACTGTAATAATCCTTGGAAAACGTCCAAGAATTATTATTATTAGTTAATATAACAGACTAATTGAATACGGCTGTCATTCGTAGATCTTTGACAGTCGTTACGGGTAGTCAGAAGCCCGAAAGTCTGACAACCAGTCTTACCAGGGTATCGTATTACCCAGTAACTGGGTTGTGGAGGTCAGATAGGCAGTCACTCCATGGAAAATACTGGTATTCAGCTGCATTCGGTTAGACTGGAAGCCGACCCCAACATGCCCGAAAAGGCTAGGCAGATGATGATGATGATAACAGAGTAATTGAAAGAGGGCGTATCGTAGTTATTCATATCAACTAATATGCAATTCGCCAAATTAATGTCGTGTATTCTAATCTTACAGATGCTGAGAGGAAGCTAAGCAAGAATATAAAACGCTTACATCGTGCTAGATTTGAAAAGATGAATGTCTGTGGAATGTTTTACGTTGATGCTACCTTTCCGTTAAAAATGATGGTTTTACTTACTAACTATACCATAGTATTACTGCAGTTTGGGTTGTTTTAATTCTAGTTAGTTTGTTATTAAAATGTTTGTTACTGTGAGATTCGGTGTAAGTTTGTATTCGATTGATTGTTTGGTAAAAATTAATGAATTATTTTGAAACTTGTTCGATTAAAAAGCATTTATCCAAAAACTTACGTTTGAAAGTGTACTAACTACTAGATACCTATGTTTATTATTTCATGCATTTTTGATGGAGGGCCAGGTATCAATAAATCATCTAAGTATCATACGTCGATACAATAAATCATCAACGGTCGCATGTTACTGAAGCATAATAATAATCGTGTTAGTAGAATTATATAATTATATGTCGCAGGTTTATGACAAAATTAGGTTTTTCATTAAAAGCCTAGGCTTTTGATCAAGTACCGGAAGAAGACATAATTATTACTTTATGTTTTCATAAACCTGAGAAAATCCAGTTTTTTGATCAAAAACATGAACTTGTTAAGGTTTATGATAAACATGTAAGCTCTTGACGCGATCGAATGGAAGATTTCGGTTGAAATGTATGCAAAATTATTAGATAACAGTTTTCTTTTATTTCAAATTATTTTTAACATTTCTTGAGGCAACCTCAATTAGTGGAGTACCAATATGGATTATGTGCTAAATGTTAAATCAAATCATTTATTTTTTGCCAACATGGGTAGGGGTATAGATGTTATACCTACATGTTCTGATAATGTTCTCCACGCTCTGCCGTCAGTTGGGCATGCAAAATTTATACATAAATTACAACCTACTATCAAAATACCATGCTGAATAACAATAAATATTACAAAATTATTAAATTGGAAAATCAATTTAACCATTTTTTTATTTATCACACACACACACACACACCCCCACACACACACGTCATACACACATCATACATGTTTTTTTTTAATGTATGTAATTTCATAACAAATAAATCATTGTTTATTGTCTCTTAATTGTTTTATTTATTTAAAGAAATAGCAACCAACATTGTTTTTACCATAAAACTAATCCAGTCTAGATTTTTGATAAAGAAACTGGATTTTCTCAGGTAACATAAAGTAATAATTTTGTCTACTTCCGGTTTCCAAAAATTCGAAGACATGCGACATCTACCAACCCGCATTGGGCCCGAATGGTGGATTACAGCTCACTTCCTTATACACTGAAAGGAGGCCTATATCACAGTAGTGGAAACATTATAGGCTGATTATACTAATGCTATGGCTGCTTTTATCGCACCTAGGTATGTATATACTTGGGTCTAACCAACCGAAAGGAAAACCAATGAACTTTTTTTCATATTAGACGTAGGTAACTGGGTACTTAACTGAGGGACTTTTGGCCTAGTAAAAACAGCTGCATGGGTCGATTGATCAGGTTAAGCTATGCTTTCCGCGGTTGGTCCGACGATGGAGTATCTTCTTTACATATCAACACCCCGCCGCCCGTGGCTCGGAAAGCACGTTAAGCCGTAACATTGGACCTGCCTGTCATTCGTGGATGTTTGACAGTGACATCGGAAGCCCGAAAGTGGACCAACTAGTCCTACGAAGGTGTATTGTATTACCCAGTAACTGGGTTGTGAAGGTCAGGTAGGCAGTCGCTCCATGTAAAATACTGGTATTCATCTGCATCCGCTTAGACTGGAAGCCGACCCCAACATTTATAATTCAACTATTATTTTCAGGTCTTCTATCTAACGACAGGAGTCTTTAGGCAGGGTTTGATAAATATTGAAGTTTTGATACAATTTTGCAAATACTTGCAATATTAAATATGGAAAGGTTATGACCTTCTTAGTCTTAGTATAATAAATTGTTTTGTGCAACGAGTTGCTAAAAATACAAAATTATGGATAAAAGTGAGTTACGTGCGGTGATAAAATATTTAAGTTTGAAAAAAATGTCTACGAAGGAATTTTTTTCGGACATTCAGCAGACATTAGGGGATAATGCTGTACCCTATTCTACGGTTGCGTACTGGGTGGCTGAATTTAAAAGAGGTAGATCAAGCTGTAAAGATGATCCGCGTTCTGGGCGGCCTTCAACCTCCGTTACGGAAGAAAATGTCAAAAAGGTTGAGAATCTGGTTTTGGAAGACAGAAGAATAACTATAAAACATATAGCTGAGATCCTAAAGATATCATTTGGTAGCGTTCAATCCATTTTAATTGATTCACTGGGTTTCAAAAAAGTGTCGGCAAGATGGGTGCCACGAATGTTAACCGACGAAAACAAAAAGCGACGTTTGGAAATTTCTAAGCGTAATCTCGAAATGTTTCAGCATGATTCGGATAACTTTTGCCATCGCCTTGTCACCATGGATGAAACGTGGGTCCACCATTTCGATCCTGAAACTAAGAGACAAAGCATGTCTTGGAAACGACCATCCTCTCCATCCATTAAGAAATTTCGAGTTGCTCCTACCGCTGGCAAAGTTATGGCCTCGGTGTTCTGGGATAGTGAAGGAATCCTTTTTATTGATTACATGCCAAAAGGCCAGACGATTACTGGACCCTATTATGCAAATTTAATACAGAAAGTGCGTGAATCGATTAAAGAAAAACTTCGTGGACAACTGTCGTTGGGCGTGTTGTTTCTTCAAGATAATGCTCCTGCTCATCGATCGGAAGTTGCGCTCAACGCAATCCGCTGTGCTGGCTTCAATATTCTTGACCACCCACCATATTCTCCGGACTTAGCCCCAAGTGATTTTCACTTATTCCCAAAATTAAAAGAAGGAATTCGTGAAACAAAATTTCACGATAATGACGCGGTTATGGCTGCCGTAGAGGAGTTTTTCGAGAGTCAAGAAAAACAATTTTTTTCGCAAGGAATAAGGAAGTTAGAAACGCATTATTCTAAATGCATTGCATTGGAGGGATTATGTAGAAAAATAAAATATTTTTGTTTAAATCTTTGAATTTTTTAATATTGATTCTAAGAATTTTTTGATTCACCCTCGTATATATACTTTATTGTACACCAGAAAATACATGACAAAAAATACGATTATTAATACAAAACATACAATGGGCGGTCTTATCGCTTTCTGCGATCTCTTCCAGGCAACCTTGGAATGGACAGTGATGTATGATGTATGTACGTATGTATTATTTTTTAATAGCCATCTTTTCTTGCTCATTTAAAATGAAATAGCATTATTTATATTACTAATAATCATAATGGCCTTTTCATAATATCGTTAAAAATCCTCAACACTCTAAATGATGTTTTAGTAACATAAAGTTTTGATGACTCACTGGTGCTAGAGTGTTCACTAACCTAGGCAAAATGGAACTTTTGAGAAGCAAACAGTTCATAAGAAGGAAAACTTGCCGTGTGACAGCCACGTTAGATAACATGGTTGACAAAGATGTGCAGTCAATGCTTCTGCCTTTGAACCTAATGCATACCATTTTGTTGAGTCCCAAGTATCGTATTAAGGATAACTTCATATATCCAAACAGTCTTACAGTTAAGTTGGTGTCATTTTGTGGGCTGATAATATCCATTTTATTTTACCTATATCGCATTATTGTCAACATATCTTTAACAGACCAATATGTGCCTTCGATGTACGTCTATTCTTACATACGCTTTGTCTGTTATAGTATCGGATACGCAATTAATTTTGTGGTTAATGTGTTGCAGTCGAAAATAAATATATATTTTGTCTTAAAAATGCAAGGCATTCACAGATTTCTTAATGAAAATACCAGTTTTAGGAGCTTCATTATTTGGAATTGGATCAGTATTATTCAAGTCACAGGTTTTAATATTTGCATGCTTATTTATGTCTGCGTAGAACTAAACCAGAACATATTCTACTTTATATCTATATTCCCTGCTTTGTGTTTTGATGTAAACATTGTGTACGCTATCAGACTTATTAAGTTTTTAAGGGAGAAAGTTCACTTATGGAACATTAAAGCTCAGCATTTGCAACAGATAGATCCTATCAACGTTGAAGCTAAGTGCAAAAGAATGTTTGAAGTATATGTCGATATTTTGGAGTGTTATAACATCTGGAGGACTTCCTATCAGCAACTGGTTAGTACGATTACACATTAACAAAACAAAGCTACGAATATTTAAACAGTCAAGAGGTGTCGTGGGACACCCGGTTGGAACGAAGTTCCTTTCCTTTAGCACACTTAGCGAATGACAGCAAGACCGGAAAAAGTGTAACATTGTGACCGTTACGACACATTAATTTGTTACGTTACAAAAGTGTCGTCGGTCAAAATGTTACACTTTTACCTCTCTCTCTTTCTCTTTTAGCTCTCATTCACCAAGTGTGCAAAGTATAACCATGTGACAACGAACTTCATTCAAAAAGCTAGCTGATAAAAAAATACATTGGATTTTCAGATCGTGTTTCACACGGTAGAGTTCTTCTGTGTTACTTTGGTCAAATTGCAACAAATACTTGACAATTTTAAATTAACTACACATAGCGGAAATGATTCTGTGAGTATCTCTTTCTTCATAATGATTCCGTTTTAGCACAAATAGTACCTTATGCAAGGTACATTAGCAGCAACTATGATCGCCGGTGATGTGCAGGATATTTCAAAATCTCACGTCTACACAGATTTTGACATTACGTTACCACTGTTGCGTTACCACTCTCTCTCGAAGAGAGGAGACCTGTGTCCACAGGTCTCCTGGACACAGGTCTGTAATCAGGGCTGTAATCTACCACGCGGGTCCATTGCAGGTTGGTAGATGTCACATGTCGTCAAATTTGAGACATGCTGGTAGAGGCGCTAGTGTAGCGTGAGGTCCGAAAAGTCAAATGTCACTTTTCTGGAGGGGGGGGGGGGCAACGCGGGTCTATTTGTAGTTAGAATAATGTTGTGAATATTTTGCAACACTTGAGATTAATTATGGCAAATATGAGTTACGGGTCAATGAATTCCAGTGCTTTAAAAGCGGCGCTAAGAAAAAGAGGTGCAAAATATAGAGCTGAAAGAACAGCTAATTCAGAGGTTAATTTGTTTACTACATTTGTTCATAAACACATTTTGTTTTTTATTTGTTTAAATATGATTTAAATGTAAACTTTGTTTTCACTCTCGTAATAAAAAACTTTGAGAGCTATACTAAAGGACGTTACTTGACAGTGGGATTACTGGTGAGCACAAAAACGGTAGTCCTCATCCCACAACCGCTGTCAGCCGTCGGGGCTGTCTCTCGACCTTTTTATTCTTTCAAATATGAATTAGTGTTTATCTCAACATTATGGCAGTAACTTTTAATTCAGTTGGCAAAACCTTGCAGATAAAGCCTCTACAGTAACCAGCATTACAGGGCTTTTTGTTTTTCAGGTTTTAGCGTTATTTTTAACCATACTTTTGTACATTCGGGCGATAAAGAGTTTAGCACTTCACATTATTTTAAGCGTGTTCTGCGAACAATTTTACACAGCAATGAATAATGTCTGCACGCTTATTTCAACAACAAATTGCACAGGTAATTTTATCAAAATATTTTTATTTAAGTTCTAATTATTCTTGGAGAATGGTGGGATGATAACATCGGACCGGTCGCTGGAACAACATGGGGTAGAGGGACGAGAGAGACAGGACTGCAGACGGTTCGAGGAGGCCTATGATTGACAAACAAAACATAAACAAACGCCAAACACGAGACTGACGACTACACTTTTTGTTTATCTGACTAAAAGGCTAATACTGTAATAATCCTTGGAAAACGTCCAAGAATTATTATTATTAGTTAATATAACAGACTAATTGAATACGGCTGTCATTCGTAGATCTTTGACAGTCGTTACGGGTAGTCAGAAGCCCGAAAGTCTGACAACCAGTCTTACCAGGGTATCGTATTACCCAGTAACTGGGTTGTGGAGGTCAGATAGGCAGTCACTCCATGGAAAATACTGGTATTCAGCTGCATTCGGTTAGACTGGAAGCCGACCCCAACATGCCCGAAAAGGCTAGGCAGATGATGATGATGATAACAGAGTAATTGAAAGAGGGCGTATCGTAGTTATTCATATCAACTAATATGCAATTCGCCAAATTAATGTCGTGTATTCTAATCTTACAGATGCTGAGAGGAAGCTAAGCAAGAATATAAAACGCTTACATCGTGCTAGATTTGAAAAGATGAATGTCTGTGGAATGTTTTACGTTGATGCTACCTTTCCGTTAAAAATGATGGTTTTACTTACTAACTATACCATAGTATTACTGCAGTTTGGGTTGTTTTAATTCTAGTTAGTTTGTTATTAAAATGTTTGTTACTGTGAGATTCGGTGTAAGTTTGTATTCGATTGATTGTTTGGTAAAAATTAATGAATTATTTTGAAACTTGTTCGATTAAAAAGCATTTATCCAAAAACTTACGTTTGAAAGTGTACTAACTACTAGATACCTATGTTTATTATTTCATGCATTTTTGATGGAGGGCCAGGTATCAATAAATCATCTAAGTATCATACGTCGATACAATAAATCATCAACGGTCGCATGTTACTGAAGCATAATAATAATCGTGTTAGTAGAATTATATAATTATATGTCGCAGGTTTATGACAAAATTAGGTTTTTCATTAAAAGCCTAGGCTTTTGATCAAGTACCGGAAGAAGACATAATTATTACTTTATGTTTTCATAAACCTGAGAAAATCCAGTTTTTTGATCAAAAACATGAACTTGTTAAGGTTTATGATAAACATGTAAGCTCTTGACGCGATCGAATGGAAGATTTCGGTTGAAATGTATGCAAAATTATTAGATAACAGTTTTCTTTTATTTCAAATTATTTTTAACATTTCTTGAGGCAACCTCAATTAGTGGAGTACCAATATGGATTATGTGCTAAATGTTAAATCAAATCATTTATTTTTTGCCAACATGGGTAGGGGTATAGATGTTATACCTACATGTTCTGATAATGTTCTCCACGCTCTGCCGTCAGTTGGGCATGCAAAATTTATACATAAATTACAACCTACTATCAAAATACCATGCTGAATAACAATAAATATTACAAAATTATTAAATTGGAAAATCAATTTAACCATTTTTTTATTTATCACACACACACACACACACCCCCACACACACACGTCATACACACATCATACATGTTTTTTTTTAATGTATGTAATTTCATAACAAATAAATCATTGTTTATTGTCTCTTAATTGTTTTATTTATTTAAAGAAATAGCAACCAACATTGTTTTTACCATAAAACTAATCCAGTCTAGATTTTTGATAAAGAAACTGGATTTTCTCAGGTAACATAAAGTAATAATTTTGTCTACTTCCGGTTTCCAAAAATTCGAAGACATGCGACATCTACCAACCCGCATTGGGCCCGAATGGTGGATTACAGCTCACTTCCTTATACACTGAAAGGAGGCCTATATCACAGTAGTGGAAACATTATAGGCTGATTATACTAATGCTATGGCTGCTTTTATCGCACCTAGGTATGTATATACTTGGGTCTAACCAACCGAAAGGAAAACCAATGAACTTTTTTTCATATTAGACGTAGGTAACTGGGTACTTAACTGAGGGACTTTTGGCCTAGTAAAAACAGCTGCATGGGTCGATTGATCAGGTTAAGCTATGCTTTCCGCGGTTGGTCCGACGATGGAGTATCTTCTTTACATATCAACACCCCGCCGCCCGTGGCTCGGAAAGCACGTTAAGCCGTAACATTGGACCTGCCTGTCATTCGTGGATGTTTGACAGTGACATCGGAAGCCCGAAAGTGGACCAACTAGTCCTACGAAGGTGTATTGTATTACCCAGTAACTGGGTTGTGAAGGTCAGGTAGGCAGTCGCTCCATGTAAAATACTGGTATTCATCTGCATCCGCTTAGACTGGAAGCCGACCCCAACATTTATAATTCAACTATTATTTTCAGGTCTTCTATCTAACGACAGGAGTCTTTAGGCAGGGTTTGATAAATATTGAAGTTTTGATACAATTTTGCAAATACTTGCAATATTAAATATGGAAAGGTTATGACCTTCTTAGTCTTAGTATAATAAATTGTTTTGTGCAACGAGTTGCTAAAAATACAAAATTATGGATAAAAGTGAGTTACGTGCGGTGATAAAATATTTAAGTTTGAAAAAAATGTCTACGAAGGAATTTTTTTCGGACATTCAGCAGACATTAGGGGATAATGCTGTACCCTATTCTACGGTTGCGTACTGGGTGGCTGAATTTAAAAGAGGTAGATCAAGCTGTAAAGATGATCCGCGTTCTGGGCGGCCTTCAACCTCCGTTACGGAAGAAAATGTCAAAAAGGTTGAGAATCTGGTTTTGGAAGACAGAAGAATAACTATAAAACATATAGCTGAGATCCTAAAGATATCATTTGGTAGCGTTCAATCCATTTTAATTGATTCACTGGGTTTCAAAAAAGTGTCGGCAAGATGGGTGCCACGAATGTTAACCGACGAAAACAAAAAGCGACGTTTGGAAATTTCTAAGCGTAATCTCGAAATGTTTCAGCATGATTCGGATAACTTTTGCCATCGCCTTGTCACCATGGATGAAACGTGGGTCCACCATTTCGATCCTGAAACTAAGAGACAAAGCATGTCTTGGAAACGACCATCCTCTCCATCCATTAAGAAATTTCGAGTTGCTCCTACCGCTGGCAAAGTTATGGCCTCGGTGTTCTGGGATAGTGAAGGAATCCTTTTTATTGATTACATGCCAAAAGGCCAGACGATTACTGGACCCTATTATGCAAATTTAATACAGAAAGTGCGTGAATCGATTAAAGAAAAACTTCGTGGACAACTGTCGTTGGGCGTGTTGTTTCTTCAAGATAATGCTCCTGCTCATCGATCGGAAGTTGCGCTCAACGCAATCCGCTGTGCTGGCTTCAATATTCTTGACCACCCACCATATTCTCCGGACTTAGCCCCAAGTGATTTTCACTTATTCCCAAAATTAAAAGAAGGAATTCGTGAAACAAAATTTCACGATAATGACGCGGTTATGGCTGCCGTAGAGGAGTTTTTCGAGAGTCAAGAAAAACAATTTTTTTCGCAAGGAATAAGGAAGTTAGAAACGCATTATTCTAAATGCATTGCATTGGAGGGATTATGTAGAAAAATAAAATATTTTTGTTTAAATCTTTGAATTTTTTAATATTGATTCTAAGAATTTTTTGATTCACCCTCGTATATATACTTTATTGTACACCAGAAAATACATGACAAAAAATACGATTATTAATACAAAACATACAATGGGCGGTCTTATCGCTTTCTGCGATCTCTTCCAGGCAACCTTGGAATGGACAGTGATGTATGATGTATGTACGTATGTATTATTTTTTAATAGCCATCTTTTCTTGCTCATTTAAAATGAAATAGCATTATTTATATTACTAATAATCATAATGGCCTTTTCATAATATCGTTAAAAATCCTCAACACTCTAAATGATGTTTTAGTAACATAAAGTTTTGATGACTCACTGGTGCTAGAGTGTTCACTAACCTAGGCAAAATGGAACTTTTGAGAAGCAAACAGTTCATAAGAAGGAAAACTTGCCGTGTGACAGCCACGTTAGATAACATGGTTGACAAAGATGTGCAGTCAATGCTTCTGCCTTTGAACCTAATGCATACCATTTTGTTGAGTCCCAAGTATCGTATTAAGGATAACTTCATATATCCAAACAGTCTTACAGTTAAGTTGGTGTCATTTTGTGGGCTGATAATATCCATTTTATTTTACTTATATCGCATTATTGTCAACATATCTTTAACAGGCCAATATGTGCCTTCGATGTACGTCTATTCTTACATACGCTTTGTCTGTTATAGTATCGGATACGCAATTAATTGTGTGGTTAATGTGTTGCAATCGAATATAAATATATATTTTGTCTTAAAAATGCAAGAGATTCACAGATTTCATAATGAAAATACCAGTTTTAGGAGCTTCATTATTTGGAATTGGATCAGTGTTATTCTAAGCACAGGTTTTAATATTTGCATATATATTTTTGGCTGCGTAGAACGAAACCAGAACATATTCTACTTTATATCTATATGCCCTGCATTGTGTTTTGATATAAACATTGTGTATGCTATCAGACTTATTAAGTTTTTAAGGGAGAAAGTTCACTTATGGAACATTAAAGCTCAGCATTTGCAACAGATAGATCCTATCAACATTGAAGCTAAGTGCAAAAGAATGTTTGAAGTATATGTCGATATTTTGGAGTGTTATAACATCTGGAGGACTTCCTATCAGCAAATGGTTAGTACGATTAAGGTGCAGCGCAGACGACAGACTATCCGTGACGCACTTTTTAGTATGTGAAAACAGAACCTATGCAATTATATGCAGTAACGCACACGACGCGCAAAAAGTTCGGCGCACAAAAAATCCGTGTAATTCGGGCAGTGTAACCGCACCGCGCCGCGCCGCGCCGCTCCGCACAAAAAGTGTGTGAAAAAAATTGAACGTTTGCTTCAACGCGCGCTAACGCAGACGGCGCACACTTTAGTCAGCAATCTGCATTTGCTAGGGGTGGACGTAACGCACGCGATCTATTATCATGGCGCCAGAGGTCGATGTAGTGATGCTAATTCAAGAAATACAAAACAGACGAGCACTTTATGATACTTCTAAGGCAGAATATCATGATAGACATTTAAAAAGAAAAATGTGGGATGAAGAAAGATGTGCGTCGTGTGCGTTGAGTCTGTGAAAATTCCGCGACCGACTTTTTGCGCGCCATGCAGACTTTTTGTGCGCCGCAGACTCGATCGCACAAAAAGTGTGCCGTCTGCGCTGCACCTACACATTAACAAAACAAAGCTATGAATATTTAAACAGTCAAGAGGTGTCGTGGGACACCCGGTTGGAACAAAGTTCCTTTCCTTTAGCACACTTAGCGAATGACAGCAAGACCAAAAAAAGTGTAACATTGTGAGCGTTACGTTACAAAAGTGTCGTCGGTCAAAATGTTACACTTTTTCCTCTCTCTCTTTCTCTTTTAGCTCTCATTCGCCAAGTGTGCAAAGTATAACATTAAAAACAGCTAGCTGATAAAAAAATACATTGGATTTTCAGATCGTGTTTCACGCGGTAGAGTTCTTCTGTCTTACTTTGGTCAAATTGCAACAAATACTTGACAACTTTAAATTAACTACACATAGCGGACATGATTCTGTGAGTATCTCTTTCTTCATCTTGATTCCGTTTTAACACAAATAGTATCTACCTTATGGAAGGTACATTAGCAGCAACTATGGTCGCCGGTGATGTGCAGGATATTTCAAAATCTCACGTCTACACAGATTTTGACATTACGTTACCACTGCTGGGACACAGGTTTCCTCTCTTCGAGAGGGAGTGGGCTGTAATCTACCACGCGGGTCCATTGCAGGTTGGTAAATGTCACATACATGTCTTCAAATTTTTGGGTTCTAGGACATGCTGGTTTCTTGACAATGTTTTCTTCACCGTTTCGAGACTTTTTGATTTCGACATTGCTAGCGACGAATCGGCTGCCAAAAATCCGTGTTTTTAATTCAGTAGATTAAAATCCACCTACACACATGCAAGCTAACCAGTATGTAGTTCTATTCTGTCAAAGTCTTAACGTGGAAACTTAGGTGAATGAGCTGTCTACCCCTAGATTCCCTAGCGTCAGGAGGGCTAGCGCGTATGAATTTGATGCTAGAGGCGCTAGTGTAGCGTGAGGTCGGGTCTATTTCTAAATAGAATGATGTTGTGAATATTTTGCAAAGCTTGGGATTAATTATGGCAAATATGAGTTACGGGTCAATGAATTTTAAAAGCGGAGCTAAGAAAAAGAGGTGCAAAATAAAGAGCTGAAAGAACAGCTAATTCAGAGGTTAATTTGTTTACTACATTTTGTTCATAAACACATTTTGTTTTTTATTTGTTTAAATAATGATTTAAATGTAAACTTTGTTTTCACTCTCGTAATAAAAAACTTTGAGAGCTATACTTTAGGACCTTACTTGACAGTGGGGCTAACTGGTGAGCACAAAAACTGTAGTCCTCATTCCACAACCGCTTTCAGCCGTCGGCACTGTCTCTCGACCTTTTTTTCTTTCAAATATGAATTAGTGTTTATCTCAACATTATGGCAGTAACTTTTAATTCAGTTGGCAAAGTTGGCAGTTGGGGTTTTAATTCAGTTTATGAGGGTCCTAGGCCCGTACCCACTTCTCCCTTTGCCTTTCTCACAATTTCGTGCGTGGATTCGCCAAAAATCGACCGAACTCCATAACAACAGATGGTCACGGGTAACAGACTGTAGACAGTCAAAATTGGCTTTACCAATGATACACCCGCGATTAACCAAAAAACTTTTCAGCCTGAGTAGAAATAACCTTAGAATAATAATAGGTAAAAAAGGCCACAACCTCCTTAACAAACATCTTTTCAACATAGGCGCCACGGACAGCCCCCTCTGCAGGGGCTGCCTTGATGCCGAGGAATCAGTCGCCCACGTCATCCTGGATTGCGAGGCCGTGGCTTCTCAACGTGCAGAAATCCTCGGAACAATGAGGTCGCTCCGCGAAGCCTGTGAAGCTCCCAGGAAGCTTCTGTGCTTTTGGGCGGAGCTAGGCTGGCTCTGTTAGCCAGAATCCCCACGCACAACGGACCGAATGGGAGTCTAAGTGCGGAAAAGGGAGTCCCATCATCGTTCAGTTGGCAAAACCTTGCAGATAAAGCCTCTACAGTAACCAGCATTACAGGGCTTTTTCTTTTTCAGGTTTCAGCGATATGTTTAGCCATAATTTTGTACATTTGGGCGATAAAGAGTTTAGCACTTCACACTATTTTAAGCGTGTTCTGCGAACAATTCTACACAGCAATGAATAATGTTCATAGTGTCTGCACGCTTATTTCAACATTAAATTGCACAGGTAATTTTATCAAAATATTTTTTTTAAGTTGTAATTTTTCTTGGAGAAAGGTGGGATGATAACATCGGACCGGTCGCTGGAACAACATGGGGCAGAGGGACGAGAGAGACAGGACTGGAGACGGTTCGAGGAGGCCTATGATTGACAAACAAAACATAAACAAACGCCAAACACGAGACTGACGACTACACTTTTTGTTTATCTGACTAAAAGGCTCATACTGTAATAATCCTTGGAAAACGTCCAAGAATTATTATTATTAGCTAATATAACAAACTAATTGAATACGGCTGTCATTCGTGAATTTTTGACAGTCGTTACGGGTAGTCAGAAGCCCGAAAGTCTGACAACCAGGGTTAGGGGGCAACTACATTACACGGAGTAGGAACAGTAGTGGAAAGGTTAGCCGAATGCGTGGACCAGAATACCTACCATGAGAAAAAGTATCGTAGTTAAATCTACCCATCAGGATTTAATTTCATTAAAATGAAAAAAGATGCGAAATAAAACCTAAGTATCAAAATATGTATATCCAGTCTTACCAAGGGTTATCGTATTAGTCAGATAGGCAGTCACTCCGTGTAAAATACTGGTATTCAGCTGCACCTGGTTAGACTGGAAGCCGACCCCAACATAGTTGGGATAAGGCTAGGCAGATGCTGATGATGATAACAGAGTAATTGAAAGAGGGCGTATCGTAGTTATTCATATCCACTAATATGCAATTCGTCAAATTCATGTCGTGTATTCTAATCTTACAGATGCTGAGAGGAAGTTAAGCAAGAATATAAAACGCTTACATCGAGCTAGATTTGAAAAGATGAGTGTCTATGGAATGTTTTACGTTGATGCTAACTTTCCGTTAAAAATGTTGGTTTTACTTACTAACTATACCATAGTATTACTGCAGTTTGTGTTGTTATAATTCTACTTACAGTTTGTTATTAAAATGTTTGTTACTGTGAGATTCGGTGTAAGTTTGTATTAGATTGATTGTTTGGTAAAAATTAATGAAGTACTTTTAAACTTGTTCGATTAAAAAGCATTTCTCCAAAAACTTAAGTTTGAAAGTGTACGTACCTACCCATGTTTATTTTTTCATGCCTTTTTGATGGAGGGCCAGGTCAATAAATCATCTAAGTATCATAAGTCGATGTAATAAATCATCAACTGTCGCATGTTACTGAAGCATAATAATAATCGTGTTAGTAGAATTATATATCTACAATTTGTCATAATTTCGTAACAATTTATGTACTATGGAAGTCTCGGTTCACTCATGCAAAGCGATGGCGAAGTAAATCGGACTGTTAAGAGGAAATGCGGTCGAAGAGACTTTTGAAAAATCCTAAGAAAATGTCGTAATTCGAGGTTTAATTCTGACCTATTTCTTCCTCCAATATTGGACCAATTTAAAAGATATTTCATAAACTGAATAAGAAGGATATATACTGTGTCCCTATGTTTTCTTTTTTTATTAATAGTAGTCAAATTTGTACACTAGGCCTCTGTTGGCAGTGGTTTAAATTTGCAGTTTAAATCGGCAATTTTGAGGGTTCTAGTGATTATAAAAATAATGTATCATCAAAAAGGAAAACATAGGGACATAAAAGTAATTAATATTTATTATTTTGTAAAAAATCATAGCTTTATTGTCATTAACCAGAAAGAAAACAGGCGAGAGCGTTTCTATGGAGAAACGACCAACGGCATTTCCTCTTAAGTACAGAATTAACATTGGGTGGATGAAATGGTGGCAGGTTACGGGAACAATGTGCGACCCCCGTATTAATTTTTTTTGTATAGAATTTATGAAAAATAAATTACTTTTTTTCAGACCTTGATCTATATGATTTTAGTAATACACACTATTTATAAGCTATGTTAGTAACAAACGAAAAACAAGTTTAATACATGTACACGCACTCTTTCGGCCCCATCGGCCATCTGTTCTGCGCGCAATGTGCTCTGCCCACTGCCACTTAACTGTACTTATCTTTAGCGTACTTAAATATAAAATAATGTGTCTAAAGAAAAAAAATTGTTTTATACTACACTTGCTTAGTAAGTGTACCAATACTACCCCACTAAAAGGCTTGAAAGCTGTTCATTAAACCTTCTCAAAAATCTAGGCAGTTATATTGTATGGAATTTCATTACTGCCCTGAAAATCAGGCTAATAATGCGTTCATTACTAACGCGTTTTGTTTTTGAAGTGAAAACTTCTTTGGCATTGTTGCGGCTTGAAATTTTATGAAACGAAAAAGCGACAGTAAAAAGAGACATTTATAAGATTTAACGTGGGAGAAAATGAGACAGAAAGCATTATACAGTGTTTTTGAGTGTATTGAGTGTTATTGAGTGTTTTTGAGTGTTATTGAGTGTCTTTGAGTGTTATTGAGTGTTATTGCGTGTTTTTGCGTGTTTTAAGTGTTCTTGAGTGTTTTTGTGTTTTATTGAGTGTTTTTGAGTGTTTTGAGTGTTTTTGAGTGTTGTTGAGTGTTATTGAGTGTTTTTGCGTGTTTTTGAGTGTTGTTGAGTGTTATTGAGTGTTTTTGCGTGTTTTTGAGTGTTCTTGAGTGTTTTTGAGTGTTATTGAGTGTTATTGAGTGTTATTGAGTGTTTTGAGTGTTTTTTAGTGTTTTGAGTGTTCTTGAGTGTTTTTGTGTTTTATTGAGTGTTTTTGAATGTTTTGAGTGTTTTTGAGTGTTGTTGAGTGTTTTGAGTGTTTTTGAGTGTTATTGAGTGTTTTTGAGTGTTTTGAGTGTTCTTGAGTGTTTTTGTGTTTTATTGAGTGTTTTTGAATGTTTTGAGTGTTTTTGAGTATTGTTGAGTGTTATTGAGTGTTATTGAGTGTTTTTGCGTGTTATTGAGTGTTTTGAGTGTTTTTGAGTGTTGTTGAGT
This sequence comes from Luperina testacea, assembly GCA_927399505.1. Taxonomy (NCBI): domain Eukaryota; kingdom Metazoa; phylum Arthropoda; class Insecta; order Lepidoptera; family Noctuidae; genus Luperina; species Luperina testacea. Next base: position 2,204,616 of record OV656777.1, on the reverse strand, counting down.
GTTATTGAGTGTTTTTGAGTGTTATTGAGTGTTTTTGAGTGTTCTTGAGTGTTTTTGTGTTTTATTGAGTTTTTTTGAGTGTTTTGAGTGTTTTTGAGTGTTGTTGAGTGTTATTGAGTGTCATTGAGTGTTTTTGCGAGTTATTGAGTGTTATTGAGTGTTTTTGCGTGTTTTTGAGTGTTCTTGAGTGTTTTTGAGTGTTTTAAGTGTTTTTGAGTGTTATTGAGTGTTTTTGAGTGTTTTGAGTGTATAGAGTGTTTTTGAGTGTTGACGTATTTTGTAGAAACAATTTTCTTGGTAAAGTTTAAAGTTTGGCGGTGTAAATCACAAGTTAAAATGAGTGATTCCAGTGACAATGATAGCAATTTATTAATGTAGTACAACAAGTGTAGTATAAAGCAGTATATATCACTCGAGGGTAAGTACAGATTACTCCCCTTGGTGAATATATAGCTATTATTTCTTCGTTAAACCTACTATTGCAAAACCTCACCATTTCTATCTTAATTTCGCCGCCGAGGCCGGCTCAGAAAGAGAAGGCGAGATGATCTGGATGCGTACCGCGAGGGCTGGTTCGAAGTGACGCTGGAAGAGAGGTCTCTTCCCAGCAGTTGGACAATAAAGTATAACAAAAAAAAAACAATGGCACTCCAGGAGTGCCGACAGAATTGATAACTTGAAAAAGCATAGTAATTTTATAAATATGTTTGAAGGTCATTCTTCCCAAAGAAAATCTACGTTGATGTCTATAAAGACATCAACGCGTGGTTCACCTCTGTTTTAAGTTTTGGCCATGATAAAATGGCCAAAACTTAAAACAGAGGTGTTGGTTACGGTAACAGTGTCGCGAGATCAATGTTTTTTTCCCATCTCAAAAAATGCCCAACGCGTTAAAAAATTTCACTTAAAAAAAACATGACGTCACGCCTGTAATCATTAATTGGATGTGTCTGATGTAATAGAGGACGAGCTTATTGCCATCTACAGGGCGCAAATCCAGACTCCGGGCAGCTACCGGGAAATTCCTGATAGAAAAATCCAATAACACTTAGCTCGGTCTGGGAATTGAACCTAGGACTTCATGCTCAGTATTAGCGCTTGCGACCACTCTACTCAAGCAAGTAAGGCAAGACGGCGAGATACTCGATGAACAATAAATCGTGTGCGTTTCAGACCGTGCTTCAGTGTAGAATTTTTTATTCTTTCTTTGTTCAAATTTTGAAATAACATTGGAAATTCTTAAATTATCTGTAGTACATGGAGACCTAGTGCTGATGGTTTTGAAAAAGCCTAAGTAAAAAGTCATAATTAGAGGTTTGGATCTCGCCTATTTCCTCCTCCAATATTGGACCAATTTAAAAAAAAACAAACATAAACTGAATAAGAAGGATATATACTGTGTCCCTATATATTTCTTTTTCATTAATAGTTGTCAAATTTAAGCCTCTATTGACAGCGGCAAATTGGAGCATAAAAATATTTCTTTAAGGCCATTAACCAGAAAGAAAACAGGCGGGTAGTCGTTTCTATGGAGAAACGACCACTCGCATTTCCTTTCATCTTATAGACCCCACACTGTCTGGAGAATTTCAGTACTATTATAGCATATAATTAAAGTATTTTGTGTCAATGGATCCAGTTAAATAATGAAAAAAAAAAAAATGATTCAAAATTAAATTATTATATTATATAGTTTTGTTTCTTCAAGTCGTGTCCAATACGATCATCGCGCAAACATGCGTCCCCGGTTCACCGAACAAAAATGAGATATAAAGGCAACGATGGCGGTCAGCGGGATTGTCCGAAAGGGTTACCGCTGGCCCGGAACATAAAGGGCTAAGGAAGGAACACGGGTGGGTTTTAGTCAGTAAGAGTCTGACACTCCCTTCCGCTCCACCCAGAGCGGGAGGGGTCATTTGATGATTTCGCACGCTGAAAAAAAAAAAAGATCCTCACAGTTAAGCCCTTTTGATTTTTTTTTTTACTTTTTTTTAATTTTCTATTTGTCCCCCATAATTCAAAATTCATTTATTTACGTTACACGTCTGTGTTTGGGTCACAGAGGCATTTCTACCAAATTTCAACTTAATCGGTCCATTAGACTCGGAGCAAATTGGCATTGACAGACGGATGGACAGACAGACACACCAGTGATCCTATAAGGGTTCCGTTTTTTCTTTTTGAGGTACGGAACTCTAAAAATACAAGTAGGTATCACTACAAAACATACAATTGGCGGCCTTATCGCTTTCTGCGATCTCTTCCAGGCAACCTTGACAAAATAATAACAATCAAGGTGATAATTCCTAATAGATACGTCCCCACATCAGATACACTTATTAGACTATCAAAATTATATACACATGTGTAACAAATAGTAAATGAAAACAAAAACATATTCAAGGTTACACAGACACACTCTTCAAATTATGTTTACCCGTCCTTGTAATAACACATGAACGAAGTGTTTATATCATTATATCAAACTCAAAAAAGTGGAACGAACTTGTGTAAAGTACACACGCCAGCACATTAAGCTACCCGAAACTGTCAAATTTTCCCATTAAACTTAGAGCCTTATGCTTTAGCGATAAAGTTGAAAATCTATTAAACAAATTTGACAGATTGTAGTAGCTTGATGTACTGGCGTCTGTACAATTATTAATGATGAGACAATTTTGAAGCGGACTGTCATTAGAAGTTGTATTCATCGCTCAGTGTCATTTTAACAATATTCGAGCACATTCATTATGGTTATTATAGATTATTATAATATTATTATTATAGTGAGTTATTTGTTTTCTCTTTAATTATTTTTGTTTGTGATTTAAAGTTAAATAGAACCACTGCCGCTGCCATAATATGACTGAGTTTGAAACAGTTTCTTTATTATAGAATAAAACTTTTTGTAGACTTTTACGATATTATTGAGAGTCCTACAACCTGTCATATAAAGGGTGTGTTTTCCAGTAATTGAGCAGCAGCTGTGGAGATCAGATAGGCAGACGCTCCATGTATAAAATTGGTTTTCAGCTGTATCCGGGTAGACTAGAAGCCGACTCCAAAAGGGGGAAAATTGGGGAAAGGTGATGATGATAAAGTCCCAGAATTAAGATATCTAATGAAAATCGAGACATAATTTATTTTGTATAAACATTTTATTCATCACATTTAAGTAATTAAAAAGTAAAGAAAACTACTTACGTATAGGTATCAAAAGCAGCAAATTAATGACATGAGCATAACAAATTATCTTACAGTTTATTTAGGCTTTATAGTATTACATTATACGTTGCTATCATAGGTCTGCTACGTTAATTTTAATTGTATATAGTGTAACAAAACACGTCTTTGTAAAAAAGATATAAAACGAAGATGACTACTGTAGTGGACAATTTACCAAGTTGTGGAAATAACAAAATACGTCCTAAATATTTGATTGGAAAAGATGCACAGTTGTTACTACAGCCATTTCATTTGATATCAGCTTTTTTCATCTTATCTCGGTACAGATTACGGAACGGCTTCATCACTCCGAATAGCTTCCTCTACAATGTCGCTTCAGGCGTCTGGTCGCTTACACTAGTGGTTATATACTTCTTCTCCATGTTCAAAAATATTTTAACAGCTGAATTGACAGGCTACAATTTTGTGAAATGTTTCTCAAACATTCAAATATTCATTGTGTATCTCATGGGAAACGTAATGATTTACTTCACCAATGTCATACAGAGGTACAACAACGTGTTACTTGCCTTGAAAGTCCAGAATATTTGTGAAATGTTCAAAGTGAACGGGAAAAGTTTGAAGATATTTAATTTGTTGAACTGGATTTACATAATCGTCCTAATTTGTTTTGAAGTTGTCTGGATATTTTTTTTTTATCATGTTTTTTCCTCTGTTGTATCGGTAGATGAGATTATAACAAACTTATTTTACGTTATCTTTGATGTCACATTTTTGTACCTTGAAAAGCTCATGAAACTAATGTCGGAACTTCTTAGAGCATGGGTTGATGATGCTCGAAAGTCAGAAGTCATTGCAGAGTTAGAAGATGAATTTTATTGGAACAGAAAATTTAGAGTTTATAAAGAAATTTATGAAACTTATGAAATCATTGCGAAGATTTTTCCATCACTGGTAAGCCAAGTTAATTTTGTTGTATGTTTTGTATGGACCCCAGAGAAAATATTTATAGAATTTATAAGGCACGATGTGAATGAAAAGTGAGTGAACGATAACGTGACGATTGTTATGAGAAAGGAACACACAATTAATTCATGCAGACCCCAAGGGTTTTAAAACTTTAAAGTGGCCAAAGATTCCGCTGTAATTCTTAAAAAAAATACTCAATAGTGTTGCGTTCTATAAACAATAACACAATACGTGGAAACAGTGTGGAATATTTTTTATTTATTTTATTTTTATTTTGACCATCAAAAAAGGTCAGGTTTTAATCACTTGGTACTGGCCTAAAAACTTAGGCAAAATAAGAGGAGTACGTAAAGTCAGATTCACAGTAGACTTACGTGTCGTGGCGTAATGCAGGATTGGCGAATCAACGAGATCAGGAGATCGTCTTGTAACAACGAGTTTTGATTAGAAAATGTTATGTTACGAAGTGTTATCTATAACACTTCGTCATGAAGCGTAACGACACGACACAACACAGTAATGTGTATCCGGAAGATTATGTAGTTTGTGTCTATCTCAAAGAAAATTACAAAAGTGAGGAAAATTGAAATTCATTGATTTATTAAATAAATTGACAACCTACGTCAATTTGCCGTTTAGATTTGAATATACGGACAACTTCAGATGGTACCTAATCAATTTGCCTAATAATTAATTTCCTGGACTTTACCTAACTAATAAACACAATTTCATTTCAGATTCTTTATTATTACATTGACACATTCCTCAATGGTGTTATTGCTGTATTTTTACGCATAGAGTTAGCTAAAGTAGTCGGTGTTAGCACAATTAAAGTAAGTGATTTTATACAAATTATTTATGTATATAATTAAGGACATCTTATTACATGTTATATTATACAAAATGTTATTTAATAAGTGTAACACCTCAGACACATCAATTAGAAAAGCCTAAAAAGTTACCCAATAGTGGCACATGTTGAAAAAGAAAAAAAAAGTGAGCCGTCACGGGACGCCTGGCAGATGTGAAACATCGACATTATTTTGTAAAAGTAATATGATTGAAAAGAACAGATTGCGATATAAACTAAATATGGCATAATGATAAAATAAAATATTACGATTTTTTCCAGAAAATGATGACTGTTTATTTAATAAACATTTATTTTCATTAAATATAAAAACAATTTATACAACTTCATTCGTTCAATCAGTGACTTCGGTAATAGTTACATTGCGTGGCGACGCGTCGCCACGGCATGCGTCGCCACGCCAGAAATTTGTTTTACGTGCGGCTATAGATGTTTCACATCAAAAAACGCATTTTTACAGGATGTCCAGTGGCAGATTTCAAAGTTTGAACAAACGTAATTTCTGAACGCACCACGTTAGAGTGGCGCGGCGGTCGTCGTTGAAAGCGTAAACTCTGCGGATTTTTTTGTTGCCATGGAGCGGTGGTATGAAATGCTCCGCGCTTTTGCCATCGAGGCGTAAATTTCAAGTGGATTTTCATTACTGAAACACGTCCGCGACTTAGTAATCGTTATGATATTCGTCGATTACGTGATGGATCATCGACCAACCTTATTAAGTCGTCGGTAGCAAAGTTCAGAGCGACAGGATCAACATTAAACAGCCCCAGACCAGGACTTATACAGCGGTAGGCACGGATGAAAATTTTTAACGTGTTATGGTTTCTGTGACTGAAAATTCCCGTTTATCACTTCGTGCACGTTCATCGATATTAGGAATTACGAAATCAACCTTACAGGTTATAATGCGAAAAAAAACTCAAATTTCATCCGATTAAAATTCAAATCGTCAAGATTTACACGATTCAGTCGCTCTGTAAATGCGTTTTTGAAAACATGCGTGCTAGACTTGACGAGTGTGCTAGGCTCGATAGTCAACATTTGGAGAACGTGGTTTTCAAAAAATAAAATCCGCATTAATTGTTTTTATTAAATAACAAAATCAAAATCAAAAGTAATTTATTCAAACTAGGCTGAGAATCAGCACTTTTCGAACGTCAAAATTACAAAAGACAGTCCCCCAAAACGCTCGCCCTTCACCACTTCCTAGTGCTTTCGCTGGGGAGAACAACAAACATTATTTGTATAAGAGGTGTAGTTAATTATTTACAATTTTTCAAACTTTGAATTCTGCCACGGAACACCCTGTACGAGGCAAATTAATTACCGAGCGAAACCACAGAATAACTAATAGGTAGTACGCGAAACTCCACTACCATTATGGGTATCTCAACATCTAATAAACATAAAAAAAAAACAAAAAACAATTACTGAATTCCTAGTTCCTACTAGGTACTAGAGAATAGCTTCGTTATAAAAATATTCAAAATTTTTGAAAACATTTTTGTATTTTTTTTAGTCAAATTGTTACTTAAGAATAATAATCTTTTATGACATAAAGAAGTGTTACAAATTGTGTGAAGTCCCTGACACTTGTGTGAAGTGGTTTAGCTCAGTTATAAGAGCCAGTAACTTCTCCCAGGAGTAAATACTATTGTAAACTTAGCAATAAAATAAACAAGAACAAAAAATTTAAAAAAGACTAAAGTATTCTAAATCTAAAGTAACTATGAGCAAGCTGCAAATTAGTTTTTTAGGTGGCCAGTGAAACAATGTTTGTTCCAGGTTACAGAATCATCGCTAACTCTAGTATGGATGGTTAAGAACTTATCACTAATAACCGCTTTGTGCTTGCAATGTGAAACATTCTACACCCTCTTGGCAGAAGTACAAAGTACGTGTATACAACTTTCAACTTCAGAAAGATGCTCAGGTGAAGTCATTTTCTTTTAGAATGTTGCTTTATTTCAGGTGGATGTAAAGCCTTGCCAACTAACGCCACATTTTTTGTATTGTTACTTTAACTAAGAAATCCTTTTGTTTGACTGAAATTTCTTTTTTTTTATATTTTTACGTCATTAAGTCCGTTTTTTTACATTAACTTCATAAAACTGAAGCAATGGAAGTAAGTGGTTAGCTTTTCTTTGATAGATATACTTTATACACTGATATTCTAAGTCCATTTGAAGGAATTTCCTGGCCTCAGGACGCCATGGCTTTAGGCTCATCGGGTCGTCATAACTGAAGTAACAGTAAGTACCTGATTGTTCACAGAAACCCAAAAAAGAGTCTGCAAGAATATCCAACGACTACATACTGCTTCCTTCAAGAAAATGACCGCATGTGGACTTTTTGCCATTGACGCGGCGCTCCTTTTAATTTTTTTTAGTCTCCTTACTACTTACAGTATTGTTGTCTTACAGTTCGAGCTTCTGTAACCCTAGTAAATTCTTAATGTTAGTTTTCATTGATTGCCTGTGTTTAAAATCACTTCGAATATATGAGTGCGCACTGTTATGTCTGTGGAAACTGTATACCTACTTATTTTTATTGGCTTATAAAACAAACATCTTTTTACAAACGATTCTTGTTTTCTTTCATAATTAGCACCCTGATGTTAATAAAAGTCGTTATTATAGGAGATTACTACCAGACAAAAATTTTAGTGGTAGAGAAGAGAGAAAGTGAACATCTTTAAAATAATTGGTTCATGGAGTGAGAAAAATGTTGTAAGACTAAAAAAAATAATTTGTTTGTCGATTTTACACAACTTCATAAATTATGGGATGAAGGTAAAGTGGTTGGGTAACGTTGTGTTTATGTAGCGTTGCCACGATAGTGGCGATAAGACCCCCTCTTTGAGGAGTGGCTAGAGAGGCGTCACGCGGCGCCCTCACCTACCGCCTGACGCAGGTCCTCACCGGACACGGATGTTTCGAGAGGTTCCTGCACCTCATCTGGGGGGAAGAAACGCCCAGGTGTCACCATTGTCAGGATCATCCAGAAGACACGGTGGAGCATACGGTGGAGGTCTGCCCCGCTTGGGCGGAGCACCGCCGTGCCCTCGTAGAGGCGATCGGCAGCGGTGGCGACCTCTCGCGTCCGGCCCTGGTTCAAGCCATGGTCCGGAGCGAGAGGGAGTGGGAGGCAGTTGCCTCCATCTGCGAGGCAGTCATGCTAGCGAAGGAGGTGGCGAGATGGCTGAGGGAGAGAGCCTCCCGTCCCAACCGCCGCAGGACGCTCCGAGCGTCGGGAGCCGCGCGGGTCATTTGATGATATCCCAAACTGAAAAAAAAAAGCGTCTACGTATTTTTAGGGTTCCGTACCCAAAGGGTAAAAACGGAGCCCTATTACTAAGACTCCACTGTCCGTCTGTCTGTCTGTCTGTCACCAGTCTGTATCTCATGAACCGTGGTAGCTAGACAGTTGAAATTTCACAGATGATGTATTTCTGTTGCCGTTATAACAACAAATAATAAAAAATAAATTTAAAATTTAAAGGGGTAGAAAAGAAATGTGTTTTTCGGTGTTTTGTGCCTTGTGGTACGGAATCCTTCGAGTGCAAGTCCGACTCGCACTTGGCCGGTTTTTAATTGATGATGTTTTATTAAAATAAAACAAATCCAAAATGAATACAATAATAATTTAATTATTACATACAAGAAATTACAGTAATGCAAACTGCAATAGCACAATAGTGTAGTTAGTGAGAAGCGCCATCACACTTACTGGGTGACTTATGTCTATGTAAAACAGACCACAGGCACTCATATAGCCGTATGAAGCTCGGTGTATACGCTGAATATTCTTACAAAGCCTCCTTTCCTCATCTGTGAATGTATTTAAAAAAATATGTTATGACTATCGTCTTCGAATATAAAATACCCACATTATATTTTGGCGTGAAGGCTAAAAGTCACCCAAAGGGCAATGGAGAGCCATTGCCATTTGGGTGACTTTTAGCCTTCTTATAAGGCCCATTGTGAGCGACCGCGTTTCAGTTCCATAAGTCATCACTGGCAAGACGCACTTCAGCACCTCGATGTACCGATAGTCGATCTGGCACCGTTGAAGAGACTGCAGCACAGCCCATGTCTCTATCAAAACAAAGGCTTTCTCGTAGTCCACAAACGCTAAGCCTCTGCTTAGCGTTTACAGAACCCCGAAATATCGGTTATAATCTTCGGTCTTCTGTATAACCTGTCGCAGCGTATGTATGTGGTCCACGGTGCCAAAGCCTTTACGGAATCCGGCTTGTTCGGGAGGCTGGAAGTCGTCAAACCTGCGCGCGAGACGGTTCGTGATGACTCTTGAAGACAGCTTGTAGACATGGCTCAGAAGTGAGATCGGCCTATAATTCTTAAGAAGGGCATTGTCGCCCTTCTTAAAGAAAATAATCACCACTCCTTTGTTCCATGCCTGTGGTGCACATCATTATATTAATTAATTATTCGTTTGAGAAAAAATCGGTCAAAATGTTCTAGTAGTAGCAGCCTGGCGCGGCTGGATTTGTGCCCTGATGCTGGCAATAGGCTAGCCCTTTATTAGATGGGACTTAAGAGGACTACATGACCTAAAGCGCGGTCACTGTCGGACTGCATAGAAAAGAAAAAGAGAAGCGCGATGACACAACGCTGGTAATTTATTGCAAAATATGAAGCAAAACATTATTACAGCTATTTTGTGTTGTGTTAGTATTACTATAGTTACAAAAAATCTATTGTTTGGACTAAAAATTAAAACACTAGTGCTTTAGTATGTTGCTTGTAGAGTAATCTGACAAAAAATCAGAATGATTGTATATATTGTAGAGGTATCTTCATGATTTTTTTCTATCGTATCAAATTAGTTGTATTATATTATTAACACACTATATAACTAGTATATATCCTGAAAAATATCACATATTTTTCTGATTTTGTTTACTGTAGTCGATAATAATTATATATTTAGGCATTATAAAACTTGCGTTTTTTTGCGTTTAGTTCCTGTAGTCCCCTTAGACATAGCATGCGGTATGTAGATGTACAGACGCCAGCACATCAAACTACCCGAAACTGTCAAATTTTCCAAATCAACTTTGTACCTTATGCTTTAGCGACAAAGTTCAAAATCTATTAAAGAAATTGGACAGATTGTAGTAGCTTGATGTGCTGGCGTCTGCACTATAGGTTACAGCTCTGCCCTTCGGGGATTAGGTATAGGCATGATTACGTTTTTCTTTTGAGATAACCTTCGAGTTATACCCCTGTTTAAAAACTAAATAACTAGAAACTGTATACCTGTGCAACATGATGCCAAAACAAGTGAGCATGAATCTTGCGAGTTTTTCATAGCATCATAAAACGCATGGGTGTAATAGCAGAGTACGCTTTGTATCACCAAGCACTTCAAAATTAATGCATATAGTATTCCCTGTACGATGACTATCCCCTGGAAAAATAAAACATCAAGAATAGAACAACAACGAAATTGTCGCAACAATTGTACTAATGACAATAAATTTATCAAAAATAAACATTATTATTATTAATATACTCACAAAATTCGGATTTCTGGAATAGAAATGTAAAAAATCTATCAATACCTGAACTTTAATCAAAACAAGGAAAATAGTCTCTGCTGTGTGAAACAGTACCTGAAAAAGAATGATTAATTAATCATTTTTATTTACAGAAATTTATAAAACACTCCTTCGAACAAAATTGTTTGAAGTCTACTTACGGATAGTTGAAAAACTTTTTTGAAAATATTGTAGCATTCCAGTATTTGAACATAAGTACGGCCCATCTTGTTACAATGCAATACATGACTGCCATTACTCAAAGAAAGTATAACTTTCGCATTCCACTGTACAACCTTCTCCGTCAGTAACTTAATCAAGCAAATCGCATAAATTATATTACAATCCATACTACCCAAAACAAATAAGTAACAAATGACATACCACGGAGGATGCGAATAAACTATGTCTACATAAACACATGTCACGATGTAAAACACGAAGAGTAAAATGACATTAAACCAATTTCTTCTAACAACCAAATTGGTACTGGCAAAATTTTGAATGAATCTGTGAACTTTTTGGAAAGTCAAAATGAATTTGACATTGTCCTGTGAATGAACGAAATTGATGACAAAGTTCAGGACGAAACCCAAAGCATAGAAGAGGGAGTCGAAAACAGATGCGAAGTAGAGGAAATTTACAGTCTGGTATCGTTGCATATTTTCGTCAAACAACATCGCACTCATTCGGCACAAATCCAACGACACGAACGTTACTAGTCCACACAATGATATAATATTACTTGTGCGATCATTTGGATACACGAAATTATTTTGGATTCGATACTTGGGATTCAACGACAGAGTTTGCATCAAATTCAAAGGCAGAAACATCCACTGCACATCTTTGTCTAAATAGCTACACAAAAACATATTGACACCATGCGCTCTAGACTCCATATTAAATCATGTATTTTAAAATTTACATTATGATGTTAACTGGTCTCTAATTTATCTAATAGGTATAGTCAATATTAGTTCAGAAAACTTCACATCAATTTTATTGATTGATGTCATGTTTATCTGAATTAAGTAATCACATTTTAGGTACATCGACGCGCAAACTGTAACTACGAATTCAGCATATGATTCTAGACCCTAGTGGAGAAACCAATCGTTGGTTATCAAAAAAAAAAAACAGCAGTTTCATAGAAAAGTGCGTTACCTACACGGCTAAATGTATTGAACAGCAACATTTTTTGCACCGAAGTTCTTTAACGCAGCTCGTTCACGTTCGCAGCACGTTCGAGTAAACTGGTAGAAATCGTCACGTAACGAAAAAGCATTATGCGAATTTTTATTAGGTATAAATAATATAAAGAAACAGATATATAGATAGAGAGATATTTTTTATGGTTTTCGAGGGTGCTGAAACCAATGGTCAGGTCATAATTAAAATCCAAGAGGGAAAATTTTCAAATTCTTCGTCATGGTTGTCGTTTTCATGGTTTTCGAGGGTGCTAAAGATTTTTTTCGCGATTTCAGGTTTGGTCCCATAGTAAAAGTTGTTCATAATGATGAGTACAATGATCTCTTAAGAGGTTGTTTGTGTTTTTCAAATAACCCTGTATAATAGGGGATGGAAGTTTGTTTAGAAGTTCCTCATTTTAGCCGATTGGAAATCCCATCTAGCATCTAGCTAGGCTTGTAAATAAATAATAATAATAATCGCCGTGAATTGTTCCACTGCAGAACAAAGGCCTCCCTTTCCTTTCTCCAAACTCGATCCTGAGCCAATACGGACGAATCCCTATTGGTTCTATGCATCAAGTTCGTACAGTCATCTACGCCTGGATCTTACGCGATGCCGTTTTCAGGAACCCATGTTGTGGTGTACATAAATAAACACATAACCCTCCTTTTGGGCTTCACCGCACGCAGGCGAGTACAAACGAAGGCATTGACATCGATTCCCTTGTTAACAAACAAAACTGCTACAAGAATCTTTTGGCGCTTGAATGACGTTGGTAAACATTTGTGCAATTGTTTTGTAAAATATAGGTATATAAAAAACAAGATAGCGGCGTTAGTTCTGATTTTTGCCGCGCGCCGAAAGATTCGAATCTTATATAGTATAGCTATACACACGCCCTACGTTCCGAGTTGGGAAATAATCGATGTGAGCGTGCTTAAACCCGTACCGAAATAGCGTGAGCGCGATAACGATGTCCCATGAATCGTCATACATGACGTCATGACATGTTCCATCATGCGATAACGCTGACCATGCCTTCTAATAATATCACCGTGAGCGCTGTCAAAAATGACAGTGTATGTATGTGTGGATGTGTCTGGCTGTGTCAGTGTGTGTTTTGTTTTGAGTTGCATCATTCTTTAAATTAAACTAACGTGGCATTTTCGAAATTGTGCTTCTGGCTGACAGTCACCTCACCACCTAAACTAAGAAGAAGAAATGTGGTGTCTATACAAAGGAATACTGTAATAATATCGTTTTTACATTGAGTAAGCACTGTGAGCGCGTTCACGAGTGTTCCAAATTGTTGACAGCTCTCAGCTGTCATAATCGTAATTTCTAAATCGGAACGCATGTAAGATGATGTGAGCGATGTGAGCGATTATAGCTAATTCGGAATGCGGGGTATAATTAGCGAACTGGCATCTACTACTGACAGAAAGCTTGGGAAAAGGACGCTGAACTACTGATAAGACATGAGTTAAAGATTTCAAATTAGCTTATATCTCGAGCTTCGCCGTGTTTTTAGTCTATGCGTTCTGAAATTTATTGTTTAGCACATTAATACCCATCGTCAATTTGCCGAGTTATAGCCATTTCATACAACTATCAAAGAATGACAGAACAGTTACGATTTGGATATACTGACAGAACTTTGTTAAACAATTAATTTCCCTGACTTTAGAAGTACGGAAGCTTAAGGTCAACTAAAATTGACTGCTCTGGTGTCCGTCCCATTCTTGGTATATTATAGAAATAAAGATGTAAATAGCCTAAACTAAGTTGTGCACATGCACAACGGAATGAGCACCTACAATAAGCTAATTGAAAACCAACACCAAATGGGACTCACGCAAAAGGGAACAACTTCGCGTATGGCCATGAAGGAGATGGCAGGATGAACTAGACTCCTAATTTATTAGAGGGTATTCATAAAGTTGACAATGTCGCAAATAACTGTTAAATATTCTACTGTTATGATTATTTTATAAAAGTAACTGACCTGACTATTTGTATTAATAGCAATATACTTAATAACGGTAGTTGTAAACGCAATTACGTATATTGTTCATTATAAAGTCATCATTCTAGCGTTAGTGATAGTTCGTCCACATTTCCCATACCAACCACTCAGATGATATTAAAGACCTTCACATAATTTCTTCGATTGTGAGCCATAAATAAATACTTCAAAAAATGATCGCCTTCAAAAAGTATTTGGAAAAGGCAAAAAGAAAATTGATAGATAATGATTTTATGAGCATTTTCTTTCTCTTATACTTTATCGGAACATTCCTTTGTGAGCCAGAATTTAATATCAGTGATAAGGTTGTAAAAAAAGTTTGTAAAAAGAAAATCATGTACGCTGTCATTGGTAACGGTGTATATTTATGTTTGTTATGGACAACTATGATATACAATCCTTTCCGTTCCTTCTTGTTCAAAATGTTCTACTTATTTCTTTACTGCTTATTTAATTTTAACTTAGCAGCTTTGTGTTATACCAACTTATACAGGAGCTATTCTATTGTGCGCATTGTATCGTCACTCCAAGAAATAAATAATTGTCTTTACAGCACCAGCGATTTGAAAAAGTTTAAGATATTTTTTTGGACGTATTTGTCTTTACTAATATTTCTTTGGCTAACTAATGTGACTGGAAAAATGATTTTCGACTTACACTGGACGTGGGTCAGGCTATTGTATGGTTCTATATCCTTAATTTTTGATTTAGAAATGGCTCATACACTGATGGTCATTTACATTTTGACCCGCAAACTTGAAAAATGGAACACTATTGTAGAAGACATGAATTTTGGCAATGAAGACGAAGAAATAACAATAGACAGAGAGGCAAAAGTGAAGAATATGCATGAAGTAATAAAGCTAACCTGCAAAGCTTGGAAACTAACAAACGAAATATCTGAATTCAAAGTAAATAATACTTTATATTTACATGAAGATTAAAAAGTAGATCTCAAAAGCTACATGAATATATATATCTTCTATAAATAGTAAAAAACCAAAAAAAACTTCGTTGTTTTGACACCATGTTGCTACATTAGGGAGTAGGAGGAAGATAGTATCCATGCGAAGCAGTGAGGGGTCGCTAGTACCGCATACTCGGTTCATCATAATCAGCCTATTATGTTCCCACTGCTGGGATACAGGCCTCCTCTCTGTGAGAGGGAGGGCCGTAATCCACCACGCGGGCCCAGTGCGGGTTGGTAGATGTCACATGTCTTCGAATTTTTGGTTCTAAGACATGCCGGTTTCCTCAAGATGTTTTCCATCACCGTTATTCCATACTCGGTTGAACGTCACATATTTTAGTTTGTAATATGACGTGTCAATTTATTTGATTTCAGATTCTGCTTCATTTTGTCTCCACATTTATCATGTTTGTCATGTATATTATGATGATATTGATATTTTCGTGTACAAATAAGGTTAGTATTCATTTTGTTTACTGATGATAATATAATAGCTACAGCCGTACCTTCTGCTGCTCGCCTTATTATCAGTCTAGCAATCTATTGCTGAATTAAGGGCTCTAAATTCGCAGATTCTTCCAGCTGCTACCAGTGCAGTAGACATAATAGTACAAATTATTGTGTTTATTTTTATTATTTTTCTCGCTAATACCCCGAATGACGCTAGCATCATGATGTACTGTTTTAGATGGATAGAAATATCATAATCAGCCACATAATAGGAGTAACCATGTGCCTGTGCAAGTTGATCATAGTAGAGGGGACAATGTGTTACGCCTGTGAAGAATTTTATAGAGGAGCAGCAAGAGCCAGATGTAATGCTATTTTGAAATCATCACAAGACAGTAAGTTTTTCCACAGTAGTTTAACGTTCTTTGTCGTTCACTACCTCATTAGCATAGAGGCACGATTCGCAGATCGCCCTTTGCTTAGTAAAGTAAGCGTTAACTATATTTTTTTTTTAATTTAGTCAACCAACAGCGACACAAATAGTTTGTTACAGAGTACGTCATATTACAGTATTGTACGACTAATAATAGGTTTCCCTGTGTAAATAGGATATAATATATTAAACATGCGAACGGACTACAGACTAAGAAATATTTAAATTCAAAAGGTTCAGTTTCCATTAAAGTTATATGAGTAAACAACAGGATTTTTTTAAGTGTACAATAACTAATACATTGACACTTTGTGACGTTTCTTTTTTTTTATGTAATAATTATTTAAATTATTAAGGTCCTGTTGAACAGCCTTTTTTTTCTCGGTGGGAAATCATCAAATACCTTCTTCGGCTCTGAGCGGAGCGCGAGGGCGTGTCAGGTTTTTACTGACTAAAACCCACCCGTCTTCCTTCAGTTGCCAGTGCCAGGGGCCACGGTAACTCTTTCGAACAACCCGCGACCATGGCAGGCATCGGCCCTAGCGGTCCCTAACAATTAGTGCTGACATCTCTTTGAGGCGCACGTAGAACAACAGAACGCTCCGTCGTCAACCCGGGCTTAGTCCTTACCGGACGGCGAGCTAGCCATTTCTCGCTGTCCACAAGCCCGTGCCTACGGTGGCCGGGAATCAGCTCTCAATTCTCTACGCCCAAGGCGTCTTCTGCGGCGGCTAGGAGCGTGAGGGCGCAAAGATTGCCTCTCCCTCACGCGTTCCGTCTTCTCCTTCGCGAGCATTACTATTTCGCAGAAGGAGGTGACGGCTTTCCATGCACTCTTGCTCCGCACCATGGCCGTACCTGAACCAGGGCTGGACGCGAGAGATCGCCGCCGCCAATTGCCGAGGGGACGCGGCGCTGTTTCGCCCAAGCCGGGCAGACCTCCACCGAATCCTCCAAGCGATCCACACAACGGTAACAACCGGGCGTTTCCTCACGCCTTATCCGGAACAAGAACCTCCCGAAGCAACTATGACCGGTGAGGACCTGCTTCAGGCGGAAGGTGAGGTCGCCGTAGCGCCTCTCCTGCCACTCCTCAAAGAGGGGACATATCGCCGCGATTGTAGCGTGCTCAGCACTAGGTTGCTACAGTCGCATTCTCCATGTCGCCATGAGATCCCGCCGGAGGATGATTTCTCGCGGCAGCGGAGTTATGCCCCGGCGTTTTGCCACCTCGCGCCACTCCCATATGTGACTTTTGCCTCCAGATGCCATGGCGATAATCCGGCAAGGAGGCTCGCCGCCTCACCGGAGACCGTGCGACCCCGGACTAGCCATCTGGCCTTGACTCTTTGGAAGGCGTTCAACCGGCAGGCTGGTCGCCGCCTCAAGGAACGCTCCCACTCCGGTGCCCCGTAAAGGGTCATGGACCGCACGACCTCGCGTATAGCCTCCGACAGGAGGCGCATGCACCCCTTAGAATGGGCAGGAACCGTTTCAAGGCAGCCCCGGCCCGCTTTAGTCTGGAAGCTACAATCATCCAGGGATCTTATTTTATAAAATATTTTTTTGTCGTCAGCGTACATTAAGTGTTTAGAGTGTTTAAAAGAGTCAGTGATGTCAAATAAAAGAGAAACCCCATATGGGAACCCTGCGGGACACCGCTAGGGATTTCAACAAAGTTAGAACGGTATCGTCCTATTAGGTACTACAGCTTGTGATATTTTAAATAAAATGTGATTGTACTGTATAACTTGTTGGCAGAACGACATGATCGACACACAATCCATGTTGATCACATCAACCTGCCCACAGCCATCTGTATTATCACGGACTAAATTTGAAACGGTTGCCAAATCTCATAAAATAGATCGTTTTTTTAAGAAACCGTATTGTTTGTTAGATAATAGAATAAGCTTCAAATTCGTATAAAATTCCAGTCACAAACATTTGGCTACACAGTGCCAGGGGTCTTATCACTGTGTAAATGAACTGTGCTTGCGTAGCTGGATTTTGGGCTAAATACATATAATATCTGAATTTTCTTATTTGCCATCGTTACGCTAAGAAGAATAAATCCGTGCTATTGGATTTAAAATTTTTGGCACTGAGCCGAGCATTAACAAATTTAACAGTGCCCTTTTTCTTCATTTTCTCTATGATCTTACATCCAGAAAAAAAAACATCCTATATATCTTAATAATTATCTATTTCAGTGACATCGAAAAGAGTCTGGAAGAACATGAAACGAATGATGGATGTAAATATAGCAAAAATGAATGCGTCCGGACTGTTTACTATCGACGCAGTGACTATGATACATTTTTGTTCTATTATCACAAGTCACATTATTGTACTACTGCAATTTGCTTTCCTGTAACACCGCATTCACATATGGATGAATTGGCATTTTTATGGCATGTAATTAATTGACCATAAAATATTCCTGAAAATACATATTATTAAACACTAGTATAAATATAAGTCCTATTTATTTAAGTTTAATTTTATTGATTGATTGGTTTTACTTTAATATACCACGGCTTAAAACCGATTCCAGCACCACAATCCTCTCCACCTCGGTGATAGCCTTGTGGCAGTGATTCACGTATATTCACGATTTTAGATTAGATAATTAGAATAGGAATACTAACATAGCGGTAAGGAATATTGTTACTAACACGAATGAGTCATGTTACTTGGTTAAATAAATATTATTATTAGAAGGTAATAGTTTATTATTACTCCTATTAAGTTATCTATTATAGCATTTCCCAGACGGCCTGGGTGCTTACTCTTCAATTTAATTCCGATAGATCGACGTTGGAATTGTGACATTTCGTACTCTTGAGTTCGATGCTAGCGCCAAATGATTTTTAGATTGGGTGTCCATTTTGGAGAACTAAGTGGAATTGGGTTCGGGCTTGGCATGGTGTAATTGTCGACAATATTGTTTTCAAGAGTGCCGAATCACGTGACTATAAAATTAACATTGGAATCATATTGGCATCTCATTCGAATTAAAATTAGTTTGGAGAGTAAGCCCCCTGCATCGGTTAATATCCGATCTCGACGAGTCTTGCCGAAAATTCGGCTTGAACATCAGTGTCAAGAAGACAAAGGTGATGTCTTTGGACATCAACGGTCACGAGGCACTATCCATAAGACTCGGTGAGGATGAGCTGAAGCAGGTATTTTATTACCTATCGGTTATCTGAGGAGCACCTTGACATCAAAGTGTGGCCTTGATGCAGAGATCAAAGTCAAAGTCAAATTCAAAGCATTTATTTCAAACAGGCAGTTTTGAACGTCAAAAATTACAACAAAATAGCAATTGATTCTAGTCGCCCATTCCAAAAGGTAGTTTTCGTATGGAGAAGAACGGGGAAACTCCACCGTTAGATACTCTTTTAAAATATTTTACAAAATTTTGCATACATTAATTATATAATAATACTATGTGAAGACGATGCACCTAAAATAAAAATTACCATACCACAATAGGTAAAAGACTTAAAAATGAAACCATGACATATAAATTAATTATCTGATAGATACATTGTGCTCACATATTTACAAACATGGTAAAAGTAAACGATTTCCATTTAAATAAAAAAAAATACAAGTAATAACAAAGTCAGGGTGTGAGTTAAAGTACAGAATGTAAATCAAAGTTAAAAAAAAAGAATAAATTTACAATTAAATCAGCAACCAGTTTGATTTTGTCAAGATTCTAGATTGTCCTATGGAGCAGGACCAGCATGTTTCCAAGCGTTCTTATCTTGGATATAATCTTTTAATTTATAGTAGGTACCTATGCTTGTTTACAAAGTGTACGTTTAATGTAAGTTTTAAATTTTCATTTAATTACAATATATCACAAGGTATTTTATTGCATTGATCAACAGGAGGATTGGCGCTGCAGCTGCAGCGTTTGGTAAGCTGGACCTGGCTGGCTTGTTGCTGGCTGGCTGGAGGTCGCATGACTGAAACTAGTTACCAAGGTCTCAGTATACATGGCCGCCGTGCTGCCTAACATTTTATATTCAGCCGAAACCTCGACCGTGTACCGCCGGCATATGCGCATGCTGGACCGGTTTCACCTTCGATGTCTTAGGGGAATTCTTAAGATCCTTATCGCATGCGGAACACCGAAGTGTTACGCAGGGCTAATGTTGGTGGCATTGAGTCTTGTCTCTTGCGGCGTCAACTTCGGTGGTGCGGACATGTGTCACGGATGACAGCGCAGTGAGTGGCCAAGAACATCTTTTATTGTGAAATTGAGGAGGACAAGCGCAAGCATGGCGGACAGCTCCTCAGGTATAAAGATGTGTTTAAGCGTCACTTTAGCAGGTGCAACTTGGAGCCGTCTCGGTGGGAGCAGCAAGCAGCTCAAAGACTTTGGTTAAAACCAAAATTCATGATTCTGAATTACGGCGGCGCCTTGAGATTGATGCCAAGCGTGACCAACTGAAAGCCCTACCACCTACGGCAATCAACTATAATTACATAGATGGTGTGCAGGTGCCCACAGTGCGGGAGGATTTTCTAAAAAAATATTGGCTACATAAGCCACATGCGAGCTCACGAACGACAACTACTGCGGAGTTGAAACAATCGCCCTGGCCGTAATCGGTCGGATTGCATCATCATCATCATCATAGCATTTCAATGGAAAAAAAACATTATTTTACCTTTGATCCGATCATTTCTAAGCAAAAATAAAAGACGAAAGGCAACATTTAAAAAACCCTTTACAAAATATCACTTTAAATAGTAGTAAAATATTACAAAAACGCAAACTGTAGCATCACAAAAGTATAGTTGGCAAGTAACGCTATCATTTTGATCGATAAAGTAGCATCAATATAGAATATTTGACAGGCATTCAGCTTGTTGAATGTCGCTTGATGTAGGCGCTTAACATTCTTGCAGAGCTTCTTTTCGGCATCTGTAAAGTTATTAGAGATATCTCAAATCTTCTCATAAATATAAAAGTAGCATTTGACTTCTTTGAAAATAAGAAAAACTTAGAAATACCTGTACAATTTGAATTAAGGATATGTGCACATGAATCTTGAACATTCTCCATAGCTATGTAGAACTTCTCACAGTGTAGGTTTAAGGCGATGTGTAATATCATAGATTTTATCATCCAAATAGCTATTATCGTTATCATCATACACGATATAAACTGTAAAGCAACTGATTAAAGAACTTCTGCGTGTTTAAACATTATGTGTTTTGATTGAGCTCAATAAATTGAAATATTT
The DNA here is from genome assembly GCA_927399505.1 of Luperina testacea. NCBI lineage: Eukaryota > Metazoa > Arthropoda > Insecta > Lepidoptera > Noctuidae > Luperina > Luperina testacea. The sequence goes on along the minus strand of OV656777.1, from coordinate 2,183,684 downwards.
ATGTAACAGACTTTGAGGATAACATGCCATTTTGTTTCTTTTGGATCAATAATGTTTTGAAATGTTCTGTTAATACAAGAAATAATTACGTGAAATGTACATTTTCTATAAAGTACTTACATAATAGCCGACATTTGATACATAGAATTTTAAAACGTCTATGACTATCTGAATGTTTGCAATGTAATCGTAAAATAACTTCATAGTTGAAAAAACGATCTGGAAAACAATAGATATCAGTTTGAATATATTTCTTAACAATTTCCTCATGTAAACAGAAAGCGGCTTAATGTTTACTAGCCATTAATTGAAGAGAAACTTTGTAGACATCAAAGCAGTCCAATATATCAACGTAAGCCTGAAACATTCTTTTACAATAATCCTCCCTGCCCCGGTCCTCCATTTTGTGGTACTGAAGAGCTTGAATATTCCATAAATCAACTTTATCTTTTAAGAGTTGAATGAGTCTTATAGCATAAATTATGTGAGTGTCAAAACTGAGTAACATTAGACCATTAAATATTCTGAAAACGGGTAATTCAAGCATCATGCTTAAAATAATTAGTGCACTGGTTTGCAATCCTACAAACAAGATAACAACAGTCCAGTTAACAAAAGTGAAGCGTTTAAAACTGGCCTTATCATTGAGACATCTATGAATATCTTGTAATTTTAAAACAAAAATAACGTTTTCATTTGTATATGAAACGCTTTGCTTTAAATTAATTAAGAACCCCACACTGGTCAAAACAAATTTTGAGATTTCTGTGGTATAAAACCACATAATATTAATGAGAAAAACCCAGGGTTGATAAATTGAAAGGATGGTTTCGTATAATATCATTGATATAAATAATATCGTGGCACACAATGACATAAAATTCGATAGACGGTTGTTCGAAGTTATAAAACTATCCTTGATGCAATAGTTTGGACATAACAGAATAGTTTTCAACAAATTGAAAGGTCGAAGCATCGACTGCACATCTTTGTCAACGAAGTTGTTTAATAAAACTTCAACACGATGACTTCTATGAGAATATTTTTCTATTTTTTTTATTGACAGCATTTTATCTAGGACTTGTTGAACACGAATGATTCTTTTTCATGTAGCGTACCTAATAAAGCTAATTCAATTATTATTGATGATTTTGAAATAAAGTAATCAACTTCGTGTAACTTGTTTTCTACTTATTTAATTTCAAATTGGAATTGACATCTGTTATTAATGACACAGTGTACAGAATAGAGAAACTGTCATTATATATTTATCACAGCATCTCAGTCGATTTTTTTTTTGATAGATTTATTCAATTTTTGGCAAAAGGTACAGACGCCAGCACATCAACCTACTATAATATGACAATATTCTTTAAAAAAATTTCAACTTTATCGCTAAAGCATAAGGTTCAAAATTGATTGGGAAAATTTGACAGTTTCGGGTAGGTTGATGTGCTGGCGTCTGTACCATTGAAATTCAAAAACACTTTTACTAAATATAATATTTATTAAACATAATATTTACTAAATATAAAATATAATGGAAACGCAAACTGTAGCAAGACAGAACTATAATTAGCAAGTAACGCTATCATTTTGAACAGTAAAGCAGCGTCAATCTAGAATATCCGACAGGCATTCAGCTTGTCTGATTTCGCTCGATGTAGGCGCTTAATATTCCTGCAAAGCTTCTTTTCAGCATCTGAAAAGGAGGTAGAGGTTGAAAGCTTATAAATGCTTATGTTTTTATAAGCTTTCAATCGAGTCTGCAAACTCATTTGATGAAAAGAGAAGCAAAATAAAAAACTATTTTACAAAAAAAAAAACAACCTACTTATAAAAAACACTACTTACAAAGTTATAAATAACTTTAATTTTGAAAATCGGTGTCGTTGGTTCCGCATTTTAATTCGTTTTTTGACACCGACTTATTTAACACTTTGTAGTGTTTTCTTTGAAGTCGGTTATATTTTTGCAAAAAAAAAAAAACTTTTTTTAGTTGTATCTACCCTACATAAATTCAATTAACACTATTAGTGCATTGAAGAATTGAAGACACCGACTAGAAGAATCATCAAAATAGAAATGCCGGAGAGGCAGTACATTTATGCATATAACTTCGTACATAAGAGTAATTACCTAATGTATTATATGTATACACTTAAACCTTCCTAAAAGTATTTAGATAACATTAGTGAAAGAATTATCAAAATTGGTTCATTAGTTTTTGAGAAAATCGCGGACATATATACTTACATACATATGGGTTGAATTTTTTTTTTTATTTTTTTTATGGTTTGAATACAGAACCTCCTTTTTTGAAGACGGTTAAAAACAACAAAAACTTAAAGCAACACGTAACATAACGACATGCTTGTATATGTTAATTAAAATTATATTTGCTTGTATTGAGGATCCACAGTTTATTCTTCCGGCATATTCCTTAAAATTCCCGCACAAGTGGCGAAGAACATCTTTTATTGTGAACTTGAGGAGGACAAGCGCAAGCATGGCGGACAGCTCCTCAGGTATAAAGTTGTGTTTAAGCGTCACTTTAGCAGGTGCGACTTGGAGCCGTCTCGGTGGGAGCATCAAGCAGCTCAAAGACTTTGGTTAAAACCAAAGTTCATGATTTTGAATTACGGCGGCGCCTTGAGATTCATCAATCTCAAGGCGCCGCCTTAATTCAAAACCAAGCGTGACCAACTGAAAGCCCGCCCACTTTTTTTTTTGTTTGTTTCCGGGGTGGAAAATCCTCATGGATGTCCGCCGCCCTGGTGCGGGCGGAGGGGTCTGTCAGACTCTTACTGACTAAAAACCACCCCGGTGTTCTATCTAACACCTACGCCGCAGGTCGCGGGAACGTACGATCGTTCCGCAACCCCCGACTGGTGCCGGCTCGCCACCGCAGGCCTCGTCGGGTCAGGGCGGGGAGTGAGGTATTTGACTCCCCCCGCGACGTCTAAGAGGGGCACGCGTGGAACACTACGCGCCGCTACCTCGGGTCCTGATGTGTAACCCATTTAGGAAGCCCGACCACCCACGGCAATCAACTATAATTACATGGATGGTGTGCTCACGTGCCCGCAATGCGCGAGGATTTTCTAAATTAAGATTGGCTACATAAGCCACATGCGGGCTCACGAACGACAACTACTGCGGAGTTGAAGCAATCGCCCTGGCCGTAATCGGTCGGATTGCATAATCATCATCATTATAGCATTTCAATGGAAAAAAACAGTATTTTACCTTTAATCCGATCATTTCTAAGCAAAAATAAAAGACAAAAGGCAACATCTAAGAAAACCCTTTACTAAATATCACTTTAAATAGTAGTAAAATATTACAAAAACGCAAACTGTAGCATCACAAAAGTATAGTTGGCAAGTAACGCTATCATTTTGATCGATAAAGTAGCATCAACGTAGAACATTTGACAGGCATCCAGCTTGTCGAATGTCGCTTGATGTAGGCGCTTAACATTCTTGCAGAGCTTCTTTTCGGCATCTATAAAGTTATTAGAGATATCTCAAATCTTCTTATCAATATAAAAGTAGCATTTGACTTCTTTGAAAATAAGAAAAACTTAGAAATACCTGTACAATTTGAATTTAGAATATGTGCACATGAATCTTGAACATTCTCCATAGCTATGTAGAACTTCTCACAGTGTAGGTTTAATGCGATTTGTAATGTTATAGATTTTATTATAAAAGTGGCTAATAACGTTGTCGATATAAACTGTAAAAAAAGGATCAGATTAAAAAATTTAATAATAATAATATCAGTAATATCATAGATTTTATCATCCAAGTGAATGTTATCGTTATCAATTATCATCAAACACCATACAAACTGTAAAGCAACTGATTAAAGAACTTCTGCGTGTTTAAACATTGCGGGTTTTAATTGAGCTCAATAAATTGAAATATTTACGTAACAGACTTTGAGGATAGCATGCCATTTTGTTTCTTTTGGATCAATAATGTTTTGAAATGTTCTGTTAATACAAGAAATAATTACGTGAAATAAAATTTTCTATAAAGTACTTACATAATCGTCACTCGATGCATGTAATTTTAAAACGTCTATAAATATCTGAATTTTTATGATGTACTCGTAAAATAACTGCATAGTTGAAAAAACGATCTGAAAAACAATAGATATTAGTTTGAATATATTCTGTAACAATTTCCTCATGTAAACAGAAAGCGGCTTAATGTTACTAGCCATTAATTGAAGAGAAACTTTGTAGACGTCAAAGCAGTCCAATATATCAACGTAAGCCTGAAACATTCTTTTACAATGATCCTCCCTGCCACTTTCCTCCATTTTGTGGTATTGAAGAGCTTGAATATTCCATAAATCAACTTTATCTTTTAAGAGTTGAATGAGCCTTGTAGCATAAATTATGTGAGTGTCAAAAATTATTAAAATTATAGCATTAAATATTTTGAAAGCGGGTAATCCAAGCACCGTGCCAAAAATAATTTTTTCACTGATTTGCAATCCTATAAACAAGATAACAACAGCCCAGTTAACAAAAGTAAAGCGTTTAAAACTGGCCTTATCATTGAGACATCTATGAATATCTTGTAATTTTAAAACAAAAAAAACGTTTTCATTTGTATATGAAACGCTTTGCTTTAAATTAATTAAGAACCCCACAGTGGTAAAAACAATTATTGAGATGTGTATAGTATAAAACCACACAATATCAATGAAAAAAATCCAGGGTTCATAAATTGAAAGGATGGTTTCGTATAATAACATTGATATAAATAATATCGTGGCACACAATGACATAAAATTCGATAGACGGCTGTTCGAAGTTATAAAACTATCCTTGATGCAATAGTTTGGACATAACTGAATAGTTTTCAACAAAATGAAAGGTCGAAGCATCGACTGCACATCTTTGTCAACGAAGTTGTTTAACAAAACTTCAACACGATGACTTTTAGGAGAATATTTTTCTATGTTTTTTATTGACAGCATTTTATCTAGGACTTTTTGAACACGAATGATTCTTTTTCATGTAACGTAACTAATAAAGCTAATTCAATTATTATTGATGATTATTGAAATAAAGTAATCAATTTCGTGTAACTTGTTTTCTACTTATTTTATTTCAAATTGCCCTTGGAATTGACATCTGTTATTAATGACACAGTATACAAAAAAGAGAAACTATCATTATATATGTATATTTATGACAGCATTTCAGTCGATTTTTTTTCTATAGATTAATTCATTTTTTGGCAAAGGTACCATTGAAATTCAAAAACACTTTTACTAAATATCACTATTTAGTAACGCAAACTGTAGCAACACAGAAGTACAGTTAGCAAGTAACGCTATCATTTTAAACGGTAAAGCAGCGTAAATCTGGAATATCCGACAGGCATTCAGCTTGTTTGATTTCGCTCGATGTAGGCGCTTAATATTCCTGCAGAGCTTCATTTCAGCATATGTAAAAGAGGTAGAGGTTGAAAGCTTATAAATGCTTATGTATTTATAAGCTTTCGATCGAGTCTGCAGACTCATTTGATGAAAACTGAAGCAAAATAAATTATAATAATTAGGAGTGAGTGCTATCCATCGGGCACAAATCCAGACTGCAGGCTGCTACTGATAACTTTCATATTTAAAGACGGATAACACTTTGATCGACCCGGGAAACTAGGGCCTCATGCTGATGCTTAGTTGTACGTGTACCGATTGCGACCAATAGAGCGACAAGGAAGTCATAAAAAATAAATTAAAACAAAATGCAATCTAAAACTTAGAAATACCTGTACAGTTTGAATTTAAAATAAGTGTACATAAATCTTGATCATTCACCATAGCTATGTAGAACTTCTCACAGTGTAGGTTCAATGCGATTTGTAATGTTATAGATTTTATTATAAAAATGGCTAATTGTAGGCTTGATGGGAGCCACTCGACTCTTCGCTATTAACAAGCGAGCCATATACTCACCCTTACCATTACCACTGCGAATGTAGACGCAAGCACCGTATTCGGACTCAGACGCATCTGTGAAAATATGAAGTTCTAACTCCGTATATAAATTGCAGACTACAATTCGCAAAATGCGAAAATGATTTAAAAGAGGTAAAGACGTAATTATACTATCCCATTAATTACTAATCTCATAAGGTAATGGTTGATTCCATGATAATTTATAATTTATCTGACCATATATTCTGTAATAATACCTTCATGGAGATAACAATAGGACCCAATAGACCTAAGGAGTCTAAAATTCGCGCAATCACAGATAACACGTCACGCTTTGTGTACCCAGTCGAAGACTTAGTCAGACTTATAGGAAACCCTAACTCATCAGTGCCGATAAACCAACCGAGACCAAGCAACTTGTCAGGCTCATTAGGTCCAATGTTTAAGTCAAATGACGCAGGGACAGCATCCGACACTAATTGAGGGTCATTCGACTTCCATTTTCTCAATGGCATACATGCCGACGCAAGCGCCTTGGTGACTTCAATCTGCCCATTGCCTGTGTCTTCAGAATCTGGTTGAAATCGTTGGTTTCAACGCCCGGGGAAATGTTGGATCATCATCATCAGCCTGCTTCAGTCTACTGCTGGACACCGGTCGCTATCAAGGCGCCCTATTAATGTTAAAACGCCTGATCAATATCTCATAGCAGCAATTCGTCTAATTAGCTTTATGTCCTACTTGTTATATGTGCCCGTCTCTTTGACGCTTCACTTGCCTTTGAAACCCCATGTTGTTAATCAAAAATATATGACGGCGCGGTCATAATATGAACGCGCGAATATTATTATTCTGCGTTCTTTTATTTAATTTGTGTAGTGAATTTGGTTGATCAAATTATTTGTATCGTAAACATTGATTTAGATTTTATTGTAAATAAGTCGCTCAACAAAAGAGGGGACTACTTAGTCCGTGTGGGCTTGCAAGTGACGTCAGCGCCGGAAGTAGTATCGGTTGTTGTAGCAAAGTGGGGGTAGTGGGGCGACCGGTGCCTTTATAAAGCAGCCGGCGCGCGTTGTAGGGAGGCACTTTGACTCGGTCCGTGGCGCTGGTCGTACGCTCGCAATTTCACATACCTCTTTGTCTTCTTTTATAAAGTTTTGTTAATTTTTATGAAAGTGTCGATAATTAATAACGAAAATAATAGTTTGTCAAAGTTAATGCTTTGCCTCATTCACTAAACCCCGCTTTCTGCTGCACGTGGATACGACTGAACACACTCGTCAGCTCGGTAATCCGATTTATATATTTGCTTGTATTGAGAATCCACAGTTTATTCTTCCGGCATATTCCTTAAAATTCCCGCACAAGTGGCGAAGAACATCTTTTATTGTGAACTTGAGGAGGACAAGCGCAAGCATTGCGGGCAGCTCCTCAGGTATAAAGATGTGTTTAAGCGTCACTTTAGTAGGTGCTACTTGGAGCCGTCTCGGTGTGAGCAGTATGCAGCTCAAAGACTTTGGTTAAAACCAAAGTTCATGATTTTGAATTACGGCGGCGCCGTGAGATTGACGCCAAGTGTGACCAACTGAAAGCCCGACCACTTTTTTTTTTGTTTCCGGGGTGGAAAATCCTCATGGATGTCCGCCGCCCTGGGGCGGGCAGCGGGGTCTGTCAGACTCTTACTAACTAAAAACCATCCCAGTGTTCTATCTAACACCTACGCCGGAGGTCGCGGGAACGTATGATCGTTCCGCAACCCTCGACTGGTGCCGGCCCGCCACCGCAGGCCTCGTCGGGTTAGGGCGGGGAGTGAGGTGTGTGACTCCCCCCGCGACGTCTAAGAGGGGCGCGCGTGAAACACTACGCGCCGCCACCTAGGGGGCGACGGACGTCCCCGAGTCCGTCGACGCCCCTGGACCCATTTAGGAAGCCCGACCACCTACGGCAATCAACTATAATTACTTAGATGGTGTGCTCATGTGCCCGCAATGCGTGAGGATTTTCTAAAAAAAGATTGGATACATAAGTCACATGCAGGCTCATGAACGACAACTACTGCGGAGTTGAAGCAATCGCCCTGGCCGTAATCGGTCGGATTGCATCATCATCATCATTATAGCATTTCAATGGAAAAAAACATTATTTTACCTTTGATCCGATCATTTCTAAGTAAAAATAAAAGACGAAAGGCAACATCTAAGAAAACCCTTTACTAAATATCACTTTAAATAGTAGTAAAATATTACAAAAACGCAAACTGTAGCATCACAAAAGTATAGTTAGCAAGTAACGCTATCATTTTGATCGATAAAGTAGCATCAACGTAGAATATTCGACAGGCATCCAGCTTGTCGAATGTCGCTTGATGTAGGCGCTTAACATTCTTGCAGAGCTTCTTTTCGGCATCTGTAAAGTTATTAGAGATATCTCAAATCTTCTTATCAATATAAAAGTAGCATTTGACTTCTTTGAAAACAAGAAAAACTTAGAAATACCTGTACAATTTGAATTTAGAATATGTGCACATAAATCTTGAACATTCTCCATAGCTATGTAGAACTTCTCACAGTGTAGATTCAATGCGATGTGTAATATCATAGATTTTATAATCCAAGTGACTGTTTTCGTTATCATCAAATACGATATAAACTGTAAAGCAACTGATTAAAGAACTTCTGCGTGTTTAAACATTGTGTTTTAATTGAGCTCAATAAATTGAAATATTTACGTGACAGACTTTGAGGATAAAATGCCATTTTGTTTCTTTTGGATCGATAATGTTTTGAAATGTTCTGTTAATAAAATAAATAATTACATAAAGTGTACGTTTTCTATAAAGTACTTACATAATAGCCGCCACTCGATGCATGTAATTTTAAAACGTCTATAAATATCTGAATTCTTATGATGTACTCGTAAAATAACTTCATAGTTGAAAAAAAGATCTGAAAAACAATCAGTTTAAATAATATTCTTTAACAATTTCCTCATGTAAACAGAAAGCGGCTTAATGTTACTAGCCATTAATTGAAGAGAAACTTTGTAGACGTCAAAGCAGTCCAATATATCAACGTATGCCTGAAACATTCTTTTACAATAATCCTCCCTGCCCCCATCCTCCATTTTGTGGTATTGAAGAGTTTGAATATTCCATAAATCAACTTTATCTTTTAAGAGTTGAATGAGTCTTATAGCATAAATTATGTGAATGTCAAAAATTATTAACATCATAACATTAAATATTTTGAAAGCGGGTAATTCAAGCATCGTGCCATAAATAATTCTTTCACTGATTTGCAATCCAACAAACAAGATAACAACAGTCCAGTTAACAAAAGTAAAGCGTTTAAAACTGGCCTTATCATTGAGACATCTATGAATATCTTGTAATTTTAAAACAAAAAAAATGTTTTCATTTGTATATGAAATGCTTTGCTTTAAATTAATTAAGAACCCAACACTGGTAAAAACAAATACTGCGATGTGTATGGTATATAACCACATAATATCAATGAAAACAACCCAGGGTTGATAAATTGAAAGGATGGTTTCGTATAATAACATTAATATAAATAATATCGTGGCACACAATGACACAAAATTCGATAGACGGCTGTTCGAAGTTATAAAACTATCCTTGATGCAATAGTTTGGACATAACTGAATAGTTTTCAACAAATTGAAAGGTCGAAGCATCGAATGCACATCTTTATCAACGAAGTTGTTTAACAAAACTTCAACACGATGACTTTTAGGAGAATATTTTTCTATGTTTTTTATTGACAGCATTTTATCTATGGACTTGTTGAACACGAATGATCACAAGTCAACAAAAAAAATAAAAAATTTTGGTGCCGAGATATTGTTAGTGGTTTTGTATTAGGTATGCACTGGCAACACTAAACATATTTTTTATCTTTTTTTCCTACGTGTAATTTTTGATCTACCCGCAGTTTTAAATATTGGTAATAATCAGTACTTTCTTGTGCATGATTTGTTATCTTATCGATACATTTCTATAAATAAGTTGATTTTTATATGATGTCTTCATCGCAAAGAAGTTGTCTCAATGACCCAAATGTGTTTTGTTACATTTGTGGTGAATACACAGTTAAAAAGTTCAGAAAACCAATAACAGATTTTATAAAAAGTGCTTATTTTTCTTACTTTAAGTCCAAAATTGTCGATGAATACAAGCTGAGGACACCTCAAATTGTTTGTAAAACATGCTATGAACATTTGCGACAGTGGATCAGTGGTCAAAGAAGTCGTATGAGGTTCGGAGTGCCTATGCAATGGAAAGAACAAAAAAATCACTTCGATGACTGTTACTTCTGCTGTGTCAATTTGCGTGGTGTTAATGTTAAAAAAATTACTTATCCTGACTTGGAGTCGGCTAGAAGACCTTTGCCACATTCAGAGGAAATACCTGTTCCAACATTATGTTCCATTCGTGAACCATCATTTGAAGAAATCGTTAATAAAGGGAGTAGCGACAGTGATTTCGAAGGAATACCATCTACAGAACCAAAACTTTTTACTCAAGAAGAATTAAATGATTTGATTAGGGATCTTGAACTACCTAAAGAATCTGCGGAGGTTTTGGCTTCTATTAAAAGAAAAAAAAACTTGTTGGCGTCAGGTACAAAAGTGACATTCTATCGTACAAGAGAGCAAAACTTGCTACCATTTTTTCAATCGGAAAATGATATTGTTTTTTGTTCGGATGTGCAAGGCCTTATTCTCGAAATTATACTGCCCCCCTTGCACATAAAGCTAGGCCTTATGAAACAATTTGTTAAAGCGCTAGACAAAAATGGGCAATGTTTTTCTTATATTACGAGAAAATTTCCTGGTCTGAGCACAGAAAAGATAAAAGCGGGAATTTTCGACGGCCCACAAATAAGAATATTAATAAAAGATACCTACTGATTTCTTAAGTACAATGAACAATTTGGAACGACTCGCGTGGACATCGTTTGTTGAAGTTACCAAAAACTTTCTCGGAAATCACAAGTCGAGTAACTACTCTGAAATTGTAAATGGTATGCTAGAGAATTTTAAAAACTTAGGATGTAACATGTCCATCAAAGTGCACTACCTTCACAGTCATCTTGACAAATTCCCAGACAATCATGGATCCTATAGCGAAGAACAAGGGGAGCGGTTTCACCAGGACCTAAAAACTATGGAAGACAGGTACCAAGGCCGATGGGATCGGCATATGATGGCTGACTATTGCTGGGGGATGCAACGTGATAGTCCCACCACACCTCATACTCGAAAGTCGCGAAAAAGAAAGTTTTTATTTAATTAATATTGTAATAAATATTTTTTTTATGTAAATTTGTTTTTTTCTTTACAAGACAAAATCTATAAAACTACACGTAGGATAAATATCTTTTTGCTATTAATGTAATCAGTTTATGGTCTTAAGTCAAAAAAACAATACAGCTTCTTGGCACCAAAACTAGTGTTGACCAGTGTTCTTTTTCATGTAACGTAACTAATAAAGCTAATTCAATTACAAAAAAAATATGTATTATTGATGATTCTTGAAATAAAGTAATCAATATCGTGTAACTTGTTTCCTACTTATTTAATTTCAAATTGCCATTGGAATTGACATCTGTTATTAATGACACAGTGTACAGAAAAGAGAAACTGTCATTATATATTTATCACAGCACCTCAGTCGATTTTTTTCTATAGATTGATTCATTTTTTGGCAAAAGGTACCATTGAAATTCAAAAACACTTTTACTGAATATCACTATTTAGTAGCAGAATTACAGTAACGCAAACTGTAGCAACACAGAAGTATAGTTAGCAATAAGTAACGCTATCATTTTGAACGGTAAAGCAGCATCAATATAGAATATCCGAAAGGCATTCAGCTTGTCTGATTTCGCTTGTCGATTTTCGATGTAGGCGCTTAATATTCCTGCAGAGCTACTTTTCAGCATCTGTAAAGGAGGTAGAGATTGAAAGCTTATAAATGGTTATAATGCTTATAATATGTATTTATAAGCTTTCAATCGAGTCTGCAGACTCATTTGATGAAAAGAGAAGCAAAATAAAAAACTTTTTACAAAAAAAAAACAACCGACTTAAAAAAAACACTACAACGTGATAAATAACTTTAATTTCGAAAGTCGGTGTCGTTGGTTCCGCATTTTTGTTTTTTGACACCGACTTATCACTTTGTAATGTTTTTTTTTTTGTAGTCGGTTATTTTTTTGTAAAAAAGTTTTTATTTCTCACTTTTTAGTTTGTACCTACCCTACATAAATTCAATTAACACTAGTGCATTGAAGAATTGAAGAAACCGACTAGAAGAATCATCAAAATAGAAATGCCGGAGAGGCAGTACATTTATGCGTATAACTTCGTACATAAGAATAATTACCTAACGTATTATACACTAAAACCTTCCTGAAAGTATCTAGATACCATTAGCGAGAATTATCAAAATTGGTTCATCAGTTTTTGAGAAAATCGCGGACATACAAACATTCATACATACATACGGGTCGAATACAGAACCTCCCTTTTCAAAGACGGTTAAAAACAACAAAAACTTAAAATAACACGTAACATAACGACATGCTTGTATTTACCGAAGGGTAAGGCACATATTTCGAAAATTATGTTTCAGTTCCATGTACCTAATTAGGAGTGAGCCCAGTGCCATCTATCGGGCATAAATCCAGACTGCGGGCTGCTACTGATAATTTTCAAATTTAAAAACGGAGAACACTTTGCTCGACCCGGGAACCCAGGGCCTCATGCTTAGTTGTATCGCTTGCGACCAATAGAGCTACAAGGAAGACATTAAACACAAATTAAAACAAAAGACAATCAAAAACTTAGAAATACCTGTATAATTTGAATTTAGAAAGCGTACATAAATCTTGTTGAAACTATTTGGTTTACCTTTTTTAATAGAAACACCCTGGCCACTTGTTAGAGTAATTTCATGTACCTAGGTACTTATAAAAAATATTGTTGTTGTCATTCTGTGTGTCAATCCAAATGTGCTCCATAATATATAAGCGTTGTAACATAAAATCGTATTTTATTCCAAAAGGATATGGGCATTTAATCGATTTTAAAAAAGTGGACGCTCTACATATATTCCTATTCAAAAATGGCAAGTGGCGATTCTTCCCTGGTAAGCCCAATACAATCCACAATGACATTCTCAAAACTACGTGGAAAAGAAAATTTTCACACCTGGTCGTTCGCAATGGAATGCTACCTAGTAGATCAGGATCTTTGGGACATAGTGTCAAAACCGGCAGATCTTACAACAGCAGCAAATGCTAGAAAAGATGCCAGAGCGAGGTCTAAAATATGTTTAGCATGCCACGAAAATGTTTATCCTGTGATTCAAAATGTACAGACGGCATGCGATACTTGGAACAATTTAAAAAAGGCCTATGCAGATTGTGGTCTTGTCAGAAGACTATCTCTAATGAAAAAGCTACTAGCTGTGAAATATGAAGGAAATATGGAAAAGTACGTGAACTTAATGTTGACTACTCAGCAGGAACTGCGCGGCATGAACGCTGCCATAGAAGATGAGTTTTTAGCCATCATTCTACTAGCAAATCTTCCTGAAAGCTACAAACCACTTGTTATGACCCTGGAGCACTCTAACACGAAGATAACATCTGAAGCTGTAGTCTCAGCACTTCTTAAGGAAGATAGCCGACCATCACCGACTACAAGTCTTACTGTACCTGATGCAGCATTACAATGCACCGTGACTAAGAAAAAGTCTTTTCATTCGAAGAAATGTACATACTGCAAGAGATTTGGACACTATAAAAATGAATGTAAAATCTTAAAGAAGAAGCAAGAAACTCCTAGTATTAATACTACTAATTACACTTCACACATTACACTTTCATCTTGTTTTAATGTGTCTCATTCCTCTTCCTCAGATTCTTGGTACATAGACTCCGGTGCTACTTCTCTTATGTGTAACAGAAAGGAATACTTTCGTGAAATAACCCCTGTAATTAAGCCTGTCACTGTGGCCAACAATGACCAAATTCTATGTGAAGGTGAAGGTACAGTCGTCATTAATAATACTAATAATATTAATACAATTAAAGATGTTCTTTATGTTCCCCAACTAGCTGCAAACTTATTATCAGTTAGTAACTTAGTTAAAAAAGGCTTTATTGTTTTATTTTCCCTAAAAGGTGCCACTATTCTTCAAAAAGAAGGATGTAAAGTCTCAGGTTCTATTATTGCAACCGCCTCAAACTTCAATGGCATGTATAAACTTAATGTTCCTGATTCGCAAGCTCTTTTAACTACTTCCACAGAGTCTGCATTATTATGGTATAGACGCCTTGGTCACCTTAATACTAAAGCCATGACTATTTTAAAAAATAAGTTTGTGGGAATTAACTATAATGACACACTGAACAAAATCTGTGTGCCTTGCCTACACAAGGCAAACTAGCAAAGAAACCGTTCAATAATTTCTTCAAGCAGGTCAAAAAATGTTCTAGAAATAGTGCATTCTGATGTTTGTGGACCCATGAGTACTCAATCTTGGGGCAAAGCTCTCTATGTACTCACATTCACTGACGATTTTTCTCGCAAAACTTTTGGATATTTTCTAAAACACAAAAGTGAAGTGTTCTCTAAGTTTGTAGAATTCAAAAGTATGGTAGAAAATCAAACGGGTCACAAAATAAAAAAGTTTAGGTCCGATTGCGGCTCTGAATATATTAATCGCAATATGACTACCTTTTTGAAAGAGAACGGAATTTTGCATCAAACTTCTGTTCCTTAAAATCCACAACAAAACGGTATTTCTGAGCGAGTCAATAGAACTATTATTGAAAAAGCTAGGTCCATTCAAGATGCTAACTTATCAAAAGCATACTGGGCAGAAGCAGTAAATACTGCAATTTATCTCAAAAATCATTCACCTACTCAAGCGTTAAATAATAAAATTCCAGAAGAGATTTGGACTGGAAAGAAAATTAATCTTTCACATTTACGTGTCTTTGGCTGTGAAGCACATGCACTTATACCCGTAGAAAAACGTACAAAACTAGAGTCAAAAACTCGAAAGTACATACACAGTACATAGAACTAAATCCATGAGTGAACTGTAGTAACAAAATATGCTGCTTTTTATTATAAGCAAAATTTGAATTATCGAGACGTCCTCCTACTAGCATTACCTTTCTCATTTGAGGTAAACTCTCTTTATTTAAAAGTAGGTGATATTCGGTAATGTCTGAAAATGACTCTCAATAATAACAACGGCGAGTGCTTCTTGTACCTCATCATGTCATAAATAATTTGTTTTCGGGTAATGCTTTTTACAAGACTTAATGAATCGCAATACGTTGGCAACAGAACGAACAAACCGTGGGTAATTAGAAAAACGATCAAAATCGATTAAACTTTCAGTTTTCGAATCGTTATATAACGGCACTTAACACAATATTAGGTCGAATCTCCGGTGATGACTGAATGTCTTGACTCGGAATTCGAGAAGGCCATGCAGACGGGTCTAGTTTTAAAAATTCTGGTCCATGCCACCACAGATCTGAATCCTGCAGAACACTAATATTCATATCATGGGATATTAGGTCTGCTGGATTTTGATCTGTTGTGGGACGTGCCTCCAAGTACAGTTACCCGCCTTGTCCAAAAATTCAGCAACGCGATTGCGTACAAACGGCTGAAGTTTAGTAGGCATCATCTGTAACCATCCCAATATGATGGTCGCGTCGCGAATCAGTCCAACAATAGACCCGACTGATCTTCACTCGAAGTGAGCTCATTACTTTCTCATAAAGACGAGAATCGACTACCGCACCACACAACTCCAGTCGCGGGATTGTTGTAGGCTTGATGGGAGCCACTCGACTCTTCGCTATTGACAAGCGAGCCATATACGCACCCTCACCATTAACACTGCGAATTTAGACGCAAGCACCGTATCCGCATACGGTGCTTGCGTCTAAATTCGCAGTGTTAATGGTAAACTTACTTCATATTTTCACAGATGCGTCTGAGTCCGCACTCAGACGCATCTGTGAAAATATGAAGTTCTAACTCCGTATATAAATTGCCGACTACAATTCGCAAAATGCGACTATGATTTAAAAGAGGTAAAAACGTAATTATAATATTCCATTGTTTACTAATCTCATAAGGTAATGTTTGATCCCATGATAATTTATCTAACCATGGCATATATTCTGTAATAATACCTTCATGGAGATAACAATAGGACCCAATAGACCTAAGGGTTCGAAAATTCGCGCAATCACAGATAACACGTCACGCTTTGTGTACCCAGTCGAAGACTTAGTCAGACTTATAGGAAACCCTAACTCATCAGTGCCGATAAACCAACCGAGACCAAGCAACTTGTCAGGCTCATTAGGTCCAATGTTTAAGTCAAATGACGCAGGGACAGCATCCGACACTAATTGAGGGTCATTTGACTTCCATTTTCTCAATGGCATACATTTTATTTTATTTTATTAATTTTAGGAAAACTTACTAACTAGTACAATGTGTAAGCGATGGCCAATTACAAGCTTCCACTAACGATTAATGTGAGTAACATTAACAAATAGGTACCTACGCAAAAACAGCGACGCAAGAGATACGCAAATAAATTATCACACACTCAAAAAAAAAAATACAATAGTAATGAGAATAAAAAAAAGAAAATTACGTTTATACATCGAAAAAATATTTGTTCAAACTTTGCTTTACTTCCTTAACACTACTAGTAAATAAATCCAAATCGACATCCTGACACACCACATTAAAAGTACGACAAGCTCTTATCACATGCCAACGCAAGCGGCTTGGTGACTTCAATCTGCCCATTGCCTGTGTCTTCAGAATCTCGTTGTAACCGTCGGTTTCAACACCCGGGGAAATGTTGGATCATCATCATCAGCCTGCTTCAGTCTACTGGCTATTCTCAAGGCTCCCTATTAATGTTAAAACGCCTGATCAATATCTCATAGCAGCAATTCGTCTAATTAGCTTTACTTATTAGTTGTTATGTGCCCGTCTCTTTGACGCTTCACTTGCCTTTGAAACCCCATGTTGTTAATTAAAATTATATTTGCTTGTATTGAGGATCCACAGTTTATTCTTCCGGCATATTCCTTAAAATTCCCGCACAAGTGGCGAAGAACATCTTTTATTGTGAACTTGAGGAGGACAAGCGCAAGCATGGCGGACAGCTCCTCAGGTATAAAGATGTGTTCAAGCGTCACTTTAGTAGGTGCTACTTGGAGTCGTCTCGGTGGGAGCAGTATGCAGCTCAAAGACTTTGGTTAAAATCAAAGTTCATGATTTTGAATTACGGCGGCGCCTTGAGATTGACGCCAAGCGTGACCAACTGAAAGACCGACCAAATTTATTTTTTCCGGGGTGGAAAATCCTCATGGATGTCCGCCGCCCTGGGGCGGGCAGCGGGGTCTGTCAGACTCTTACTGACTAAAATCCATCCCAGTGTTCCATCTCACACCTACGCCGGGGGTCGCGGGAACGTACGATCCTTCCTCCCAGAGTCCGTCGCCCCTGGACCCATTTAGGAAGCCCGACCACCTATGGCAATCAACTATAATTACATAGATGGTGTGATCACGTGCCCGTAATGCGCGAGGATTTTCTAAAACACGATTGGCTACATAAGCCACATGCGAGCTCACGAACGACAACTACTGCGGAGTTGAAGCAATCGCCCCGGCCGAAGTCTGTCGGGTTGCATCATCATCACCATCATAGCATTTCAATGAAAAAAAACATTATTTACC
The DNA here is from genome assembly GCA_927399505.1 of Luperina testacea. Lineage (NCBI taxonomy): Eukaryota > Metazoa > Arthropoda > Insecta > Lepidoptera > Noctuidae > Luperina > Luperina testacea. The sequence continues at coordinate 2,165,892 of OV656777.1, read as the reverse complement.
TTTGATCCGATCATTTCTAAGCAAAAATAAAGGACGAAAGGCACCATGTAAGAAAAACCCTTTATTTAGTATCACTTTAAATAGTAGTAAAATATTACAAAAACGCAAACTGTAGCATCACAAAAGTATAGTTGGCAAGTAACGCTATCATTTTGATCGATAAAGTAGCATCAACGTAGAACATTTGACAGGCAGCCAGCTTGTAGAATGTCGCTTTATGTAGGCGCTTAACATTCTTGCAGAGCTTCTTTTCGGCATCTGTAAAGTTATTAGAGATATCTCAGATTCAGATTCAGATTCTTTATTTGTTAACATAGGTGGTTACAAACAGGTGAAACAAACAAACATAAATGCGCTCTATGTTTTGCCATTTGGCGTACAAATATGATCATCAATTTTACATTTAATTATTAATTATCTACGTGCAATTAAAATTATAAAAAAACAAGAAGCGATGCATAAATATTTTCAAATTGTCAACAATAAAATTTAAGAAATAACAAAAATTAAAATGTCAGGAAAAAATAAAATAATTTAGATAAAATAAGAAATGTAGAAAATAATATCAATCATAAAATTTAAAATTAATACAGAAATGTCAAAACAATTATTAAATCAATAAACTATACCTTCAATGTCAACAATTAAATCTAAGGTAGCACATAGATGTTGAATTAGGATTGTAATGTCGATTAGTAAAAATAAATAGGTACAGTAATGTCAAAATAGATGACCTAATACTTATTGTCTATAGGAGGCGTTATAGAACTGTCGGTCAAATAGTCCTTCAGCGAGTAGTAACATTTATCAATTAATATTTTCATAAGCTCTTTTTTGAATTTGTCAAGGTTTAAAGATTTTAATGTCTCAGGTAGCTTGTTAAATATTTTTGTGGCCATACAGAAAGTGCTTTTATTCATTAAGGCTGTTCTACCACGTGTGATTTCAAGCTCTAACTTATTTTTGTCTGTAGTTTTCGATAGTGACTTTTAAAAGCTACTTTGTACTGTGAGACGTGTGTTTTGACAAATATATTTGTTTCATAGATGTACAGTGATGGTAGGGTAAGAATGTTCAGGCTTCTAAAGAACGGTTGACAACTGTCGGTGCTATTTAGGCCACACATGGATCTAATACATTTTTTTTGAGCTCTAAATATAAAATCTCTATCGACGGAGTTGCCCCAATACATTATGCCATACCTAAGTGTTGATGCAACATAACCATGATAAGCCGTTAGTACAGCTTCTAGGCTGACAGTCTTTGATAGTTTATATAAAACATATGCAAATTTATTCATTTTTTTACAAATTTCGTCTGTTTGGGATCTCCATGTCAGATTGTTATCAATTACTTAAATCTTCTTATAAAGATAAAATTAGCATTATTTTGAGTTCTTTGAAAATAAGAAAAACTTACAAATACCTGTACAATTTGAATTAAGAATATGTGCACATGAATCTTGAACATTCTCCATAGCTTTGTAGAACTTCTCACAGTGTAGGTTTAATGCGATGTGTAATATCATAGATTTTATCATCCAAGTAGCTGTTACCGTTATCACCGTACACCATACAAACTGTAAAGCAACTGATTTAAGAACTTCTGCGTGTTTAAACATTGTGTGCTTTAATTAAGCTCAATAAATTGAAATATTTACGTAACAGACTTTGAGGATTTTTTTTGTACCTACATTTTGTTTCTTTTGAATCAATAATGTTTTGAAATGTTCTGTTAATACAAGAAAGAATTACGTGAAATGTACATTTTCTATTAAGACTTACATAATAGTCGCCACTCGATGCATAGAATTTTAAAACGTCTATAAATATATGAATTCTGAGGATGTACTCGTAAAATAACTTCATAGTTGAATAAACGACCTGGAAAACAATAGATATCAGTTTGAATATATTCTTTAACAATTTCCTCATGTAAATAGAAAGCGGCGTAATGTTACTAGCCATTAATTGAAGAGAAACTTTGTAGACATTAAAGCAGTCCAATATATCAACGTAAGCCCGAAACATTCTTTTACAATAATCCTCCCTGCCCCTGTCCTCCATTTTGTGGAGTTGAAGAGCTTGAATATTCCATAAATCAACTTTATCTTTTAAGAGTTGAATGAGTCTTATAGCATAAATTATGTGAGCGTCAAAACTGATTAATATTAGAGTATAAAATATTTTGATAACGGGTAATTTAATTATCGTGCCAAAAATAATTTTTTCACTGATTTGCAATCCTACAAACAAAATAACAACAGTCCAGTTAACAAAAGTGAAGCGTTTAAAACTGGCCTTATCATTGAGACATCTATGAATATCTTGTAATTTTAAAACAAAATAAACGTTTTCATTTGTATATGAAACGCTTTGCTTTAAATTAATTAAGAACCCCACAGTGGTAAAAACAATTACTGAGATTTCTGTGGTATAAAACCACAAAAAATTATTGAAAAAAATCAAGGGTTGATACATTGAAAGGATGGTGTCGTATAATACCATTGATATAAATAATATCGTGGCACACAATGACACAAAATTCGATAGACGGTTGTTCGAAGTTATAAAACTATCCTTGATGCAATAGTTTGGACATAACAGAATAGTTTTCAACAAATTGAAAGGTCGAAGCATCGACTGCACATCTTTGTCAACGAAGTTGTTTAATAAAGCTTCAACACGATGACTTTTAGGAGAATAATTTTCTATTTTTCTTATTGGTAGCATTTTATCTAGGACTTGTTGGACACGAATGATTTTTTTTCATGTGCCGTGCCTCATAAAGCTAATTCAATTATTATTGATGATTCTTGAAATAAAGTAATCAATTTCATGTAACTTGTTTTCTACTTATTACATTTCAAATTGCCCTTGGATTTGATATCTGTTATTAATGACACAGTGTACAGAAAGAGAGGAACTATTATTATTTATTATAACAACAAATTACTACAACATCATCCTAGTTTCTATCAAATAGTGAAGACGAGTGCAGTTTTATATTGAAAATAGTGCAAAAATTGTAAAAGACGACAATATTAATCCCGTTAAGAGAAATATTTTTAAAAATTGACCTTTGGACTTTGATGATTCTTCGACAACTAGCGCCAGCACGTCACCGTGCGCTGAGTTGACGAACCAATATAGTTCAGCTACTTGCCGTCAGGAGGCGCAAAACAAACGATTAGGGATACCACTTTAAAAAAAATATTGTATTTGGTAATAAATAAATAATTTTTAAAGTCTTTGGAGAAAATAGTAAAGCCACAAGAACTGTCATAAAATTAATACAAACTAAAATGTGTTAAGTGTTGACTTAAGGGATCACTCGCATGAATGCAATCAGGTTCGAGCCCTTCGAGTTGAAATCTCTTTTTATCTCTTTTTGTACATTGGAGATTGTCACAGATGGCAGAAATAAACAATGTAAAGTTTAGAAGGCCGATAGCGAGATCTAAATCCTTAGAGCCAATAGACCTGAGCATCTCCCTGAATTCCTCAGACTCAGAGGAATTATTAGGCAAAAGTTTGGATGTGTCAACCGACGTTCTTGCATTATGTCGAGAGGAAAGGAATAAGGAAGTAAATATTCTTAAGTCGAACTTACAAAGCACACAACAAGAGTTAGAAAATGTTATATTGGAAAATACAGATTTGAAGTCAAAATTAGCTCAACTCTCTCAAGAATTAGAAATATTAAAACAAATATGCAAGAGTCCCTTATCTTCACTTCGTAAAGTACAGCGCTCGCAACGAAAATCCAGTGCCGGCCGTCGACTAACGGATTCCTTCAAAATCACATCACAATACCAAGATTCCATCCAATGCGCTCAAACCAGTCCTAAATCTACAGTTAAGTTGTCTGAGGAAAAAAAGTGTCACCAAAATGAAAGTTCTCCTGCAGCCGATAACACAACTCCTGTTGTTCAATGCTCGCAATGCCAGGACCATCCAGTATCCACTGAAGTCATCATGAGCAACAAGTTGAAGACTAAACACAGGCTATGTATAGTAAGCGCAAATAATAAAAACAACATCCTGTCAATAACAGAAAATACCTTTAGTGAATACGAATATTGCCATCACATAACAACAGGCGCTAATGCAGAACTACTACTAAAAGGCATAAACACTAAAATAGCTGACTACACCATGAGGGATTATTGCGTCATACTGTTGGGAGAAGAAGATTTTAGAAGGACAAATAATTATATGACCACTATCTTCAATATACGAATTACCTTACAGAGCTTGAAGCACACGAATGTTATTGTTTGTTTCCCGACATACAAATGTAATAATAACTTCAACTTATTTAACTGGCGTGTGGAAACTTTCATTAATCTTTTGAACTTGGATGTCTTACACCACGGTCATGTGTATCTATTAGACAGCAACCGAAATTTGAAGTACGATAACAGCATGTTTGATAGATACTCGGGTAAAATTAACAACTTTGGTATGCAATCTATATTTCTTGACTTATTAAATCTTATGAAACAATTACAAAATTATAATAATAATAATAACTTAGCTTCTACTAGTTTGTCGTTAAACGAGTTTTTTCTTGACGAATAATACATCCTGTACGAAATTGATTTGTAATAAAATTAGTGCTGATAGTCATACTATAATAAACAGTGTAAATAATGGTAGCCTGACAGATGAACAATTAAATATCTTTCATCAAAACTTATGTGGATTGAATAATAAAATAGATGAGTTTGAGTTATACTTAGAAAATCTACAAAATAGATTCCATTACTTATGTATTAGCGAGCACTTTCTTAATGATAATTTAATTAACCTGTTAAATCTCAATGATTACAAAGTAGCATCTTACAATACCCGAGTAAAGAAGCAAAGAGGAGGTACAGTCATACTCGCAAGAAAAGATAGAGTTTTCGAGGAGTTAAAGATAGCAAAAAAAATTATACAGGATGGAATCTTTCGAGGTTTGTGCTGTAAAGGATAAATCCACTGGTGTGTGTATATGTTGTGTTTACCGTAGCCCTTACGATAAAAACCTGACCCTTTTTATGAACAGTCTAGAACAATTGCTCGAACATCTTTTTAAATACAACTGTTGTGTTTGTGGTGACTTTAATATAAATCTACTGGCCGAGAATGATAAGAAAAATGATTTTATTAATCTTATGACTTGTTATAACTTTAGAGCTCTTATAAATACCATTACTTTTATAAGGAATAATTCTGAATCATGCATCGATAATATATTTACCAACATTTTAAATGACCACATAATATCCTGTAATGTTGACCATAACGGTTTAGCTGATGGACACGCTGGTTTAATGTGCTGTTTAACTATGCCAAGTAATCTAAATAACAAACATAAAAGACCAGCAATATATGTAAGAAAAAGATTATTCAGTGTCAATAATAAAAATGTATTTAGGCAGTTACTGTTAAAACAGGACTGGAGCATTATAGGCATCAACGAGTTTGTTAAAAAGCTTAACGACACATTTAAGACAGCTTTTAAAATTAAAACCAGACAGATAAATTCAGAGCGGACTTCATTGGCATGGGTTACACCGGGCATAAAGATGTCTAGTAAAATGAAGCGATTTCTAGTTACAGGCAAACATTCTAACGTTCATGGAAGCATTACAAATTACGGAAAAACATATATAAGTTTATACAGGAAAATAATTAAAATAGCAAAAAAAATAGCAGTGCAGTCTCAAATATCACGTTCTAAAAATGTTTCTAGGGATATTTGGAAAATCATAAATAAACATAGGAACAAAACAAAAAAAGAACATAAAAGTATAATGTTAAGAGTAGGCAAAAAACTCGTTACAGAGTCTATTGAAGTTGCCGATATCTTTGCAAAACAATTTGCAGAAAACACAAATATAAACATCACTAAAAGCATAGAAAGCAATTCAGCATTAGAATTATTACAGCAAAGTACAAAAAGAGTAGATAAAGAAATTACTTGGGAATTCGTAACAACTAGTGAGATTGTTAGATTAATAAATAAAATGGAATGTAAGTCGTCGTGCGGTTTTGATGAACTACCTATAACGATATTTAAAGACAACATAGATATTTTAGCAGAACCTCTGAAAATTTTTTATAATAATTGCTTCAAGGACAGCATTTTTCCTGATCAAATGAAAATAGCAAAGGTGATCCCAGTCCACAAAAAGGGCTCTACTCAGGATCCTAAAATGTATAGACCTATATCTCTCTTGCCAACCTTATCAAAGATTTTTGAAAAGTTAATAAAAACTAGACTAATTACACATTTAAACAGAAACAGGGTCTTAAATCATAAACAGTTTGGTTATCAAACTGGCGTAGGAACGCAAGATGCTATTGATACACTACTTATGGAGGTCAGAAGTAAATTAAATTCAAAGCAATTGGTAGCCGGTCTCTTTTTAGATCTAAGTTCTGCTTTTGACTTGATAAACCACGATCTCTTGTTAGTTAAGCTTGAGCATTATGGCGTGAGAGGCAAAGCTATTCAACTTCTGACATCTTACTTAAAAAATAGAAAAATGTTTGTGGAAGTAAAACAACTAAGTCGCGTTGAAAATAACAATGAGAGGAATGTTTCTGACAATGCTTTTCATCGGCAAGCTATTAGGTCTAAATTAAAAAACACTTGTGTAGGAGTTCCTCAGGGATCTATATTGGGTCCTATTCTCTTTATTATATTTATTAACGATGTAATAGATTATGTGGAAAATATTTTAGGGGAACATTCAAAGTTAGTGGTATTTGCAGACGATACTAATGCTATCATTTCAGCAGATAACATTCAATCTCTTAATTCGCGCGTAAATAAAGCTTTAGAGGTATTTCACAATTGGTTCACTATCAACGGACTGAAAGTGAACGCTAGTAAAACCAACTTAATCCTATTTCGTACCACTTCCAAAAATAAAAGTCACCTAGATTGTGCTTTGAATGGGGTCCAAGTCAGTATGGTTGATGCAGTAAAGTTTTTAGGAGTACACGTTGATTGTTATTTAAATTGGAAACCAGAACTTGAAAGTTTGAAAAACTCCATCAGCTCAGCATGTTATGTACTGAGAAGCCTACGAAATGTTATTGACATAACACAGTTAAAAAAGTCTATTTCGCGTTAATCGAGTCAAGGTTACGATACAGCATCTTATGCTGGGGAGGCAGCTACGATTACAATATACAGAAAGCATTTGTGTTGCAAAAAAGGGCCATTCGCACCATGGTTTGCATTCGTCAGCAGGAATCTTGTGAGGGGCACTTTGTAAATTTGAATATTCTCACTGTACCTTCCCTATACGTATTGGTGCTCCTAACACATTTTTCTAAATATGTACACCAATATGAGACTGAAGAAGAAAGAAAGCTTAGAGAGAGTACGAGAAGAAAAGATTTTAAATATACTAATATTCCTAAACTTAACATAGTCGAACACGGTACCTGCCACATGTCAGTGAAAATCTTCAATAAACTTCCCGTTGATATAAAATTATTACTTTACAAAAAGGACTTCAAGGCTAAATTGAAGCGTTACCTACTGGAGGGCTGCTATTATTCTATTAATGATATTTAAATTGTAAACATACATATTATACTAGAAATTATCATGATTGTTAATCTTGTTAGGTACTATTTAATTAGTCTAAAATCTTCTATTATTCTTTTACATTCATGACATATAAGTAATTGACATTGGACATCTGACATTGACTATATTTAATTATTTGTAGCAGTATTATTCTAGTTATTTAAATTACATTTATTTATTATTATGACTCTTCCTCGAAGTAATTAAGTGCCATGTTTTTTTTTTTTTTGTTGTCGTTTTATTTTTTTGTATTTTTTAAGTTATAAAATAATGTTAAATATTCGACACAATGTAAAAATTGTTATGAATGAATAAATAAATAAATTTATCACAGCATTTCAGTGGATTTTTTATTCTATAGATTGGTTCATTTTTTGGCAAAAGACACCATTGAAATTCAAAAATATTTTTACTAAATATAATATTTACTAAATATAAAATATAATAGAAACGCAAACTGTAGCAACACAAAAGTATAGTTAGCAAGTAACGCTATCATTTTGAACGGTAAAATAGCGTCAATCTAGAATATCCGACAGTCATTCAACTTGTCTGATTTCGCTCGATGTAGGCGCTTAATATTCCTGCAGAGCTTTTTTCAGCATCTGTAAAGGAGGTAGAGGTTGAAAGCTTATAAATGCTTATAATGTTATGCTTATGTTAGAGGTGTGAGGAACAGGGTGTAAAGTTCAGTCATTCTCCATAGAAAAGGGAAGATCTTCCGACCAGACGGGTCTTGTGTCTGGCGGGCAACTGCCCAATGATTCATGCCGGGCCGTTGTATCTATGCTAGTTGCGCGGTAAACTCTGCTTGCGAGATGCAGAATTAGCCCCGGCGCCCACTATCGGCATTGGCATGGCTGAGGATTTTAGGTGATAAAAAACATTATACATTAACTTCATGGCAATAAAGTAGAAATCTCCAGGATATATGATTGTAGTAACAAAAATACCGATTCGGTATGCTAGAGGCTACTGCATCGGCAGCTTTGAGGCTGCTTCGGGATACTTCGGGATGCTTCGGTATGCCGTCGCCCGCCGCGCCGCCGGCACACGCGGGGGTAGCTTGCTAGCTTGAGGCATGCGGCATGCTTAAGGACGCCTCGTCATCCCTAAGAACGTTGCAGCATGCCAAGACATAGTTTCCGACAGTGTGCGCATGCATGTAGGAAAGCCAAAGGATCCCTTTTCTTGCCGATGCCGATAATGAGCGCCGGGCCTTATGCATGACGTCAGTATGACGCGTTTTTCGCATGTGGCGTTGCAGATACCACTACAATTATTTTGAAGAATATAATTTACTAGCGACCCGCCCCGGCTTCGCACGGAAACATTATTATTATTATACATATAAACCTTCCTCTTGAATCACTCTATCTATTAAAAAAAACCACATCAAAATCCGTTGCGTAGTTTCAAAGATTTAAGCATACAAAGGGACATAGGGACAGAGAAAGCGACTTTGTTTTATACTATGTAGTGATTTTAATTTTTAATAACTTCATTATAAAATTGAACCATCCTGAACAAATCAACCAGGAAGTCTAAAAACATGAATTAAATGCGTTGATTTGAATACTTAAGGAGGATCATCTGATCTGCTCTTGGCCATTTTCCTGTTAGATGGCGCTGAAGTCAACATTTTTAGTTTTTTTTGTTTTATGTGTAATTGGCACATCAGTAAGTCGTAGAAGTAGTAGTCGCGGTAATTGGACATTACACTTTATTGAATTTGGTCATAGAATTGCCTCAAAATCCACACAATTCGACACAAAGGGGTGAAATAAAATCTACCATTGAATACAGGTCGTTTACACACACAGAGGTAAGCGAGTATTTCCATACGTTTACAAGAATAGACCACTAGGTGGCGTGTATTTAAAAAAATGAGCCGCCTGCTACGATAGGATAGAAAAAAATGAATAATGCGTTCCTGGCGAAGCATGTATGGTGTGAATACTGTGCGTACTGCGTAGTACTCGCAACCGGCGTGCGTGTATGACCAGATTTATGAACGTAAACAAGACAAAAGGAGTATGTCAGGCATAGCAGCAGGTGGCGTTCTGTAGTTTCTACCTACCGCCATGGGAAGAAGGCATGAATATGATGATAGGATAATAAAATTCATATTAAAAATCATGTAATTTATTAAAGCTAGGCTGAGAATCAGCACTTTTCGAATGTCAAAATTACAATAAGACAGTCCCCCAAAACGCCCGCCCTTCACCACTTCCTAGTGCTCTAGCTGGAAAGAAGAAGTGGCGCAACAAACTCCCCAGCAGCACAGCTGTCTGTTCAGTTACAAAAACTTGAGTCTATACAGTTTATAAAGATAGTTTTATTTTATTACTTACACTAATTAATTATCAAATACAAGTATTTGAAGTAACACAAATGATGCCTGATTAAATTTATAGCATAACCAATTATTACAATAATTACAGACATTACACAAAACAGACACAATAATAAAACGAAAGATAACAACAAATAAAAAAAATACAATTTAGTATGCGATTATAACCAGGTAGGTGAAAAAATATTTTATAATGTCAAAACACTCTTATCAATGTTTTTAGAAAAATAAAAATCTGAAGACCAGCTTATTATTTCACCTTTTCGTTTTATAATAAATACAAATAAAAAAGTAATATAAGTACAATGATAATGTTGATTTTAAACAAACTAAGTACTACAAAAATGGGCCTTTTGTTTTATAGTGAATACAAATAAAAAGTAATATACAATAATAATATTGATTCTAAACAAACTACTACAAAAATGGGCCTTTTGATTTTATAGTGAATACAAATAAAAAATAATATACAATGGTAATGTTGATTCTAAACAAACTGCTACAAAAATAAGCCTTTTGATTTATAGTAAATACAAAAAAAAGTAATATACAATGATAATGTTGATTCTAAACAAACTACTAAAAAAATACAATTATAACAAAAATCGTTTGACTTGTTGATTTCACCATCTGCCGTGAGTCTTCTTGTCCACTGCTACAAGGCTGCTGCAAAGAAAAATAACTTTACTTAGTATATATGAGTTATTGATACAATTTATGAAGTAAAAAAAAAATTCGTGTGTTTTGTTTCACTGGTGTGCAAAATGTATAGCTGGATAATTATGTAGCCTTGTGTACCAGTATTCACTGGTATAAGTTGAACTCGCATTGTATAGGATTTCCGTACAATGAGAGGTCAGCTTATACTGGAAATATATAACTTGATACCTAGCCGTGTATACGTACCATTCAAATCTATGCATTTAGCATTTTTTTGAACACGTCTCAATATGATTTCTGGCAGGATACAGTTTTTAAGAAAGTTTAATAGCTTCGGTATCATATTGCTGATAAATTCATCATCTCGACAAACTTCTATCACAGTCAAAGGTTCAGTGACTGAAATAAAACATACGAAGTAGCACTTTTCCATTTTGCTAACACGCATTTGTCCTTGAACCTGAAATAGTAGATTTTAATTTCATAAAGAGAAAACAAGATACTGAAAAATTATAAAGTGGACATGCAATACAATTATCAATTTACTTGATGGTAATAATCGTGCTTTTTATTCATAACTAAAACATTATTATCCAATTTTAGAGCAAAGTTTTTCTTTTCTAGTGCAGCTGCCTCTAGGCTTTGATTTTTCCTCGCCAATGATGGAAAGCACTTGATCTCAATAACAGCTCTCTCAGTTTCAATTATACCTGAAACAAATTGACACAAAATATAAAACAATGGAGCTCTTTATAAGATTTGATACAAGAAATTCAATCGCCTATCGTGCTTGTAATCCTTGCTCTCTCGCGATTTTAAGCTAGCATTATAATTTTACACATTTGTCAAATAAATACATAGATAAAACTGAAGGTTGATAAAGAAAAACTTACCATCTGGACTGCCAGCTAAACATCCAAATTCTTCATCAATAAAAAGACCGGAAGGCCTAACAATTTTATTATATTGTTGCATGAACATACTTTTTGCCACATTCTCATTTTGCTGTCCATATAACATGTCTTTTGTACAAATATTCTTTTTATATAGAATATCCTTTACATGATTGTGACATGGAGTGGTAATACGGCGTTTGCAAACCTGAAAACCATAAGTCCAGATAAAATAAATATAAATCGGTAATTTTTACATTCAGCATTGTATGTAGGTATTCAATAAAATACCGCAATGTTACCAGAAATGTATATATGTGTGTATATTACATTTCAGCTAACAAAATTTTACCAGACCACTAACCATTCCAAATTGACTAGCAGTCAAACGGTTACTCCTATGAGTAGTATATAAATCATTTTCATGCTGTCCTAGAGTAGACATTTCAATCAAAGCTATGTTTTCTGGTGACTTTTGGAATTCTGCTAACCGCTCTTCACACTGTATTCTCAATTGTGCTTCGTCAATATCAATTGGGTCACAAGCTTCAGGTCCATAGTGCTTTTCCGGCTGGGTTTTCTCTCTTGGAGCAAACAACCGTTTGCGTGTCGACGACTTCCGTCGTATTCTGCTTTGTTCCTTTCGATTTATATATTTTTTAAAATGTGTCCCTGGGCTCTGTGTGGTCTGCTTTTTCCATGCAGTTTCATGCCATTTGTGTCCAGTAGCAAGCGATAATCCTGAAAATAGAAAGAAAGAAAATACATTTATTTAGCACAGACTAAGAGACACACAAAACACCAGATAGTTAGATAATACTCGTTCATCAGATAAAAACTAAGATAAAAATAAAAAGTGCAAAGTGCGATGTAAGAAATTAGCAGCTGTGCTAAAGCTGGCTGCGCCAAAAAGGTCCAATTCAGCAAAAATGCCAGACAACTGGTGCCTGACGCTGGTTTTCAACTGGACCTGATGTGTGAGGTGACGGATGTAAATCAGTTTTATACTGCATCGTGATGTGTGTAATGTGTATACATAAATAAATAAAAATAAATTACAATCACATAAAAACAGTAACGAATAGGAATGTATGAATAGCGTGATATTGAGTAACATTGCAAAAAAAATAAAAAATAAAAATATTTTTTACTAGAAAATATCAATAAAATATAAATAGATGATTATGTAACATACAAAGAAACAATACTGTACCATGATAATCAAAGCAGCAGTGGTGGCCCCGTGGCATCGGCCGCGACTTACGAGTTGTAGGTCGTAGGTTCGAACCCAGACAGGCGCTTTACTTTGTGTAAATTATTTCATCACCATTGCTCTCAAAACGGTGAAGGAAAACATCTTGAGGAAACCGGCATGTCCTAGAACCAAAAGTTTGAAGACATGTGACATCTACCAACCTGCACTGGACCCGCGTGGTGGATTACGGCCTACTCCCTCTCACAGAGAGGAGGCTTGTGTCCTAGCAGTGGGAACATTATACACAGATTATGGTGATAATCAATGCATTTCTTACTGGTACTGATAATTTCTGACTATATTTACCTGCCACATGAACACGTCGCTGGTAAGAACCCCCTCTTCCTAAACTGATTCGTTTTCCACAGTTGAATTTGTTTATTACACTCATAAAGTTTTCTGCCACATTTGTTGTCTCATTTGACAAACGACCTGCTTTCAAAGCCGTTTTTTCATTTGCTGCATAAATTAGAGCCCACACTTCTGGAGCAGTATTTTTCAGACTTTCTACAAGATTTTCTTCCTTGTTTTCACTTCCATTTGCAGCTGTTTTATTGACATTGCAGTAATAATCCTTGCAGTTTTTATGTACTCCGAATACATGAAGCGGGCCATTTCTCAAATCTGCTGCCATAGCAGCACTCTCACTGCTACACATTATAATTTTCCGTGCCACTAGTGTAAGCTTCATCACCTTTGGCTTCAAAATATTTCGCCCATAAAGTGGGAGCTTAGTGTTGGCCAAGATCTAAAAAAAGTACAAATATGAATACAGAATATGCTTCACAGATCTTGAGATGTCTATACAAATTTGATTTATTTATTTACCTTGTATAGTGCACTGGTATAGTTTTTGATTACATGATTCTTGCATTCAATTTTTTTTATTATGTTCCCATATGACACTTTCTCTTTCAAGTTTGCATACACAGAGGAGTCTCCGTCTCCAATAAAACTCAAATAGCGAAGTTGATGCATTTCTTCACTCTTTTGAAAACCTTCCACAATAATTTGTGATTCCATTGCTGTAGATGGTCCAGTAAAATTTTTGCAACAATTATGTACTTTCATGTCCATGTTTCTTTTTTCATAATATTGACATGTATAACAATATTTGTTACGAACACCAAGAAATAGACATTTCTTAGTTTCTTTACCAATAATGCAGGCCTATAAATGAAAAGCAACACTTGTAAATATTGCACATAATAAAAAGTTCATACATAACCAAATATGTGTTTAGTAAAGGAGTATGTAAAGTATTGCAGCAGGTGGCGTTCTGTAGTTTCTGCCTACCGCCATGGGAAGAAGGCGTGAGTGTATGTATGTATGTGTTTAGTAATATATTAACTTACCATACCAGAAGGTGAATCAAAGTTATGCCCATATGACCTTTTCAGCCATCCTCCATCTACATATACAGTAACAAATGGAACACCATCTGAAGAGACATGGCCTTTTTGAATAGCTATTGACCTTTCTTGTTCACCAGCAGTTTTAATTTCCTCTGTCAAATGTTCAAACCACACATTGCCTAATTTGTTTTCAACACGACGAAATTTATTAGCTGACATTGTTGGGATATCCATGAGACTTGTTATGTGTGCTGATTGAGTGTAGAAGCTACCAGCAGTCACAGTTGCCCACACAAATGCAGTATTTATTTTATTTCTGCTCTACGTACAGTGCTTCCACGCTTTACCACACATACTGCACTTGAAAATAAATTCACTTCGAAATCCATCAAGTCTCTCACTAACAAATTCAATTTGTGAAGATTCACACATATTTCGGTGTCTTTCCAATTGGAATGCCCACTCAATAACATGCTTCAGGTCCACAATGCGATACCCAGATATCGCAGATAAACATTTATTTGGAACCGTTTCCACAGTCAATTGAAATGAATCAGTTTCAGGATCAGCTTCCGGCCAATTAATCTCTAAAGGTTCGAGCACAGGTTCAGCTGTCATTGTGCTAGTACTAGGAGTACTGTAAGTGGCCTCTAAGCGGAATTTTGGTTTTACACGGGCATATGTTCTTGGTTGTGTACTCTGTCTACTGAAAGAAACAAATCAAAATGTAATGACAATACCTAGTGACACCACATGTAGTGTCACTTTTACGAGCAGCATTCAGCAAGTACATTATATCATGCTTATTTGATACATACACTAAATTATCTATGAGGATTCCTTCATTCACTGGCATCTTGGTATCTTCAGAACGCCAAACTTTCAAACGGCTGTAAGTGTAATACGATTTACGAATGTAAACTTTTGTCCACACACAACATATTTTTTTGAAATGCTACATCCAAACTTGGCTGTTTTACGAAGAAGCCGGACAAATAATGAATATATTATGCATGTTTACTTACCTCTCATCATCGTGATATTTTCTTAATCCACCTCGAACACGTTTTAAAGATTTTTGCGGCCCCGAATATTCGTGTCGTTGATACGCCTTCTTCTTTGTTTTCAGAGCATACATTATAGATGTAATCTAAATCTGAAATATAGAAAAACAAATGAAAAACAAAAGAATATGTTACATATACACTCAGTATTTGAATAAAATTGAATAGTATCGAATTTCACAACCGTATGTAATAAGATCGCAGAATTTCGTAATCGCATTCAAGCAGTCTAGCTAGAATTGCTAGAACTAGAAGAAGATTATTATTTCAGATATTTTATGGAAGGGTTACGTTCTGAAATCATTACAGAAAATAGAACAATAAAAATAAAAGTAAAATTTTACTTATCTATTAATTCCTGGTAGAATATTGGTCGACGAATATGAAAAAAATAAACAGATTAGAATAAGTTTTATAAACAAAAACAATAAATCACGTTTATTAAATTGATGTAAGTAACTCAATCATTTGTTTTTCTGAACCAGAGATTTCAAAAGTCGAAGTTCTGAACGCACCCACAACGTAGGTCCATCACTGGGGCATAGGCAGCTAACTGGGTACCTACACCGCACAGTGGTCGGAAAAACAAGCTTGCCTTACATAGGTTTACAAAATATGTATTATACAAATTATTAATTTATTCGTTATACGTTATGAATAAGCACGATTTTCGTCAAGATCTATAGTCATATAGGTTTGTTGTCTTTCAGGTATCATACTGGGTAAAATAATAATAACAAACTGTTTTTTTTTATTTTTACCGCCTCTTACAACATCGTCCAAATATGCATTTTTAATTCATTCAAAAGATCAAAGATCAGGTGGCGTTGGTATAGGCTCGGCAACAATACCTACAAGTTTCAGCTTTACAATGCAAGACAAAAAAAAGTTATGAGGAAAACAAATTCCATTTTCATACATTTGAATTTTGAAATATATAATAGTTATTTGTTACACAAGAGTGCAAAGTTGCTTTTTTAACCGCGTGCTCAATTTTGATGACAGAGCAAGCGAAGGATTCTAAAATTAGAATCCTGAGCGTTAGCGAGAGGGCATCAAAAGAGCACGAGGTGAAAAATCTTTTCACTCGAGTGCAACACGTAACTTTTCATCCCACCTCAGCGAGGAAATGAGTAAATGCAAAAAAAAAAACATTTACAATCACAAGATATGTACTTTTATTTCAGTTTAGGTATTAACTACTACCTACATTATGATAGGTAAGTATTACAGAATAATCTTTAAATTACAACAAATAATACCTAAGTATAATTAAGAAAAATTTAAAGTAACGTTGCTACAGTTACTTATGTTGAGTGTAATATTTTTGTTAGGTACTGTAATGTTGGTGTTAGTGACTTGTGTACTGTTTTTCGGTAAACTATCTGTCATACCTAATAGTTGTACCGATTCTTCGGATTCCCTTGGCGTAAATGTTGGCGAGAGAGGGCGATTGATAGGTGTTTCGTAACGGCTCATTTTTGATGTAGAAGGGCCAGTCCAAGGATCTGACTGAGGCTCTTTCAGTGTAATGGCTCCTACGATGCCTTTACATATTTTAGACTTATTTTGAATGGAATCCTCTATGTATCCCTCTACGACTGCATTGGACTTCCAGCCTCCATGGCGCTTAAGGGACAGGAGATCAGCTCCTGAATCGGCCAAAAGTGTGGCTGAAGTTCGTCGGAAACAATGATCTGTGTACAACAGGGGTTCTGGAAGTTCAAGAAATGTTGCTATTTCTCGTGGGATACTGCCAATTTTATTAGCACCCATAGGCTGTCTAAAAAATATATAATAGGCGGTATAAAAATCGATTGATTGGAGTGTAAGTAGGGCGTAGGCTTCATATTTCTCAACAATTGTTACGTATTCCTTGCGAATGACGAAGTTGCGGTTTTTTTTTTGTCTTTGTATTGGGTAAATTAATTAATAGTAAGTCATCTGAATGTTTCTCAATGTTTTTGACATTAAGTTGTGTTAGTTCATTAGTTCGACAAGCTCCGTTTATACCAATATAAGAACAACCTGTAACGTAATAGATATTTTTATAGTTTCAGTCAATTCTGTTGGCGTCAAATAAACTTCGTCGTCGCTAGATTCACTCATTTTAGATTTTTCACACAAGTTTCTTGTTTTTATTTTTAACCTAAGGCTGGGGGCACACGATGCGTTGCGGCAGCGGTGCGGTGCCGCAGCGGTGTCGCTGCGTAGTCTTACATAGCTAAATATCTGTGGCATGTCACACGATGCGCTCCGGCGCCGCACCGGACTTGCAACCACCGAGACGAGGCGGGGAGGGGTGAATGCGTTGCGACGTCGGAGCGGCACCGCTCAGTTGTTCACGCATAAACAGTTAGTGTACTCTGTCCAATGCTGCTACGGCGCCGCTGCGACATAACAACGTTGCGGCGCCGCACCGCTCGTGTGCCCGCAGATACGGTGAAATCTTTGCGTTGCGGTGCCGCAACGCATCGTGTGCCCCCGCTCTCAGGTTTCAACAATATGACGTGAAAAGTAATTTTTTAGTATATAGATTAAAAAGAAAACCCGTACTTACTAATTTATTCAATTTTTTAATGTACTCGACAAAACTGTATACTGGAAACTATCAAATAAACATTTTATTTTTCAAAAATTTTATGAAAGGTAACCTTGTTTTTCTGTGCGCACTGGGCACCGCCGGGCGCCGCCGCGCCGCCGCGCCGAAGCGACTTACCTACCAAAGTACCAAACTAAAATAATGTTTGTTTGTTTGAAACTGTTTACAACATGCGTAAAAGGTATTCTATTTTGTAGGTTCTTCTATTTGCAAACTCGTTGGATTACCGAATTATAGTAATATGGACTTACTTATTTAATTTATTGTTGACCAAAAATACATAAAATTATAATAACCACTAACTTTGTACTTGAGACATAGGTAGGTAAGTATTTAGTAAGTATTGTGACGTTATTTCAGCGTCTAAAACCTAACTCACGGGCCAACTTGCTGTTTCTAAAACCGCCTAAAGATAGGTACTTACCTACTTACTTTTATTTTTAAATAAAATTGCGTATCTCGAATCATTATCACTATACCTACAATAAATTGCAATAACATACTAGAAATATTGCAATTAGAATCAATGAAAATGCAAAGCATACAAAATAAAAATAACACGCGAGAAATTCCGCGTGCCAATACTATTGCATACAAGCGAGCTTCAAAATTATATTTTATTATTACAATAATATTATGTCGATTGAGTGAAAGAAGAGTGGCAACGTTTTCTTCGTAATTCTTTCAATGTAGTTCAAGGTTGCGAACACAGGTTGGGTGGGACGGCAACGTCGCATAAATCCTATGTGCGTTTCACGACAGAATTCCTTTCGTCGTAATGTTGGCACCAATGGTTTTCATTGAAGGTAAAACAATTCTTCAATGAAAAGCAATCGTGCCAACATTACGGGCGGCGAGAGGAAACGCAAAGCTAATAAAGTTTTCTCCGATGGTTTATCTGCTGACGGATTGCTCGCCAACCATTTCTTTTTACTAGGTATAAAGAAAAAACAATAAAATTGCATTATAATTGTTACAAAAATAAGAAAATCAACAAAAGTAATAATTACTGAAAATATTCAAACAAGAAAATCGGTAAAAAGTAAAATAATAATTAAAAAAACATTTATATCAAATAAGAAAATCGACAAAAAGAATATGGATAAGTTGAGATTTGAACCCGGGCGTTAGTGAAACTTTACTGATGCACGAGACCACTAGACCAATCGAGCTGTTGTAAAAGCGACGTATTTATTAGTCGCTTTCCAATCTTTTCTTCTAAGGGCTCGTTCCCACAATTTTCGACGCTTAGGAAATACATGAATACCTTTGTTTTTGCAACCAAATGCTGAACATTGAGTCATTTCAAGCAAAAAACTATCTTTGTTTACGTTTTATCTTTGTTTCGTTTACGTGTTTCGTTGTGGATTGACAGTTCAATAAGTACAGTTGCCAAAACGCCACCTGACGGGATAAAAAAGCAGTTTTCTTCCTCATCAGGTCAGTTTATTTATAAAGTTTTATTTGGTGAACCTGTTCATGAAAGGTAGGAACGGAAATAAATCAATTATTGTGTACGTATTATATTGATTTAACAGAATTATAATAACGCCTCATGCCATCTAGCTTTCTCATCTCTAAACTATCGCAATCATGGCGCTTGAGTTTAGTTGTCAATATTCACGCACACTACTAAAGCAAGTGTCAAATTTGGTCTGGATTTCACTATCGTTTTCCTCAGTAAATAATGCAAGTTATTTCCTAAAATGGTCGGTCGCGGGGACATTTCATTATAGAAAAGTGATAAAATGATTCGTTTTCAACAAAGGGTGTCTATGTTTAGCGTAAAGCTTCCAAGAAAAATGTATGGACGGCCCATCAGCGGATCCACCTTAATATCGAGATTCTAAATTAAAATCGCCTTAAAGGTGTTTACCATTTGAAAATGTGCTTAATTTTATAACCTCAACGTGCCTCGATGATTTATCAATTACAATTTAATAATGTTACTCAAACAATCATTTTTGGTAAAAGTTGTGAGACATAAAGTTGGAATCCTCTAAATACAGATGAACGTGTTACTAATTTCCTATAGTCAATGAATGCCTAAGAATTCAACTTGAACACACGGGGTTTACAATTTCATCAGATACTTTTGGAACAGACTTTATTATTAAATAAAAAAAGGGATATTCATGTGTGTGTGTGTATTTTTTAAACGCAGAAAATTTCAGAGTCTGTATCAACGAGTTAATAATCAAAACCGAATAGAAATATTTGATATTTTCATATTTTTCATTCGCTTTTAGTCGTATCTAATAATCTCTGCAATTATTTCAGATGTCGAGAAGAGGTTATGCAAAAAAGTAATTTAAAAACAATAAAAAACCCGACTGCGTAAAAAACTTAAGTTAATAAAAAATACAGAAAAGCTAAAAACAAGCCCAATTTAAATTAAATTAAAGTTGGAAGCAAGCCATTTGAATTTGAAAATATAATCAAAATGGTATGGGTCCCTCCCGCCTGCTTCCAACTTTAATTTAATTTAAAATGGGCTTATTTTTAGCTTTTCTGTACTTTTTATTAACTTAAGTTTTTTACGCAGTCGGATTTTTGATTTTTTTAAATTACTTTATTTTTTATTTCCAGCTTTTTAGTTTACAAAATAATGTGATTGTAATAAATGTTATAATATCGCAGACAATTTAGTTCTTGGTAAGTTTTTTTTTATGAATAGTCACTTCGAATTATTTTTAACCATATAAGTTGTATATATTTTTGTAATCACATTTTGAAACCCTTTATTTTGATACCCCAATGGATAGGTTTTGAGAAAAAAAATTTGAAGACATAATATGGCGCCAAAAATCGGTAATTTTTTTTTTTCAATTTTAATATACCCTGTGTCACTCTCACAATTAAGACGAATCAATCAGCACTTCTCAAGCTGAAATCGATCAAGGCGTTTAGGCTACAAAGCGTGCCAAAGAAATATACAAACATACATACCTACATACATACACTCGAAAACACAACCCTCCTTCTGGCGCAGTCGGTTAATTATTTTTGGTTTTTCGGGATAAAGCCATTTTTAATCGATCAAGTAGAAGATGGTCAATACTTGAGGTAGGTCTTCAGTACGATGGTGTAATACTTACTTATAAATTGTTTGTCAATACAAATAGATAGGTATACTACATGGCTGCTCTCCTGCGTTACCGGGTAGGCTACCGTGCCAAATAGGAGGTGGATATCAAAAGGTAATGGTCTAATGGATACACAATGACAACAACATAAACCCGAAGGTATTGATATTTAATTATGGGAGTTTTAGCCATTTAAACTGTTACCGCCGTCACCGCGTGGAGGTACTCCCAGCTTATGTTGTGTTATGATTCAAAATTTATACCCGGTATCACTTTCACAATTAATACGAATCTAACGACACCATTGAAGCTAAAATTCATTGAGCTATTCTGGCCGCAAAACTTGCCGAACATTTGAATATGGCGCCAAAAATCTGCAATTTTTTTATTATGATATCACTTTTACAGTAATTACAAATCTAACGACACTTTGCAAATTAAAATCCATCGAGCCGTTCAGGCCGCAGAGCGAGCCAAACATTTGAATTTGGCGCCAAAAGTCCGCCATTCTGTTTTTTTTATATTTTGATATACCCAGTGTCACTCTCACAGTAAATACGAATCTAACGACACCTCTCAAGCTAAAATCCATCGAACCGTTCAGGCTGCAGAGCATGCCAAACAATTATACCTACATACATACATACATACTTTCGAAAAACATAACCCTCCTTCTGGCGCAGTCGGGTAAAAATATTAAACGTCTACATCGAGCAACATTCGACAAGATGGATGCTGTCGGCTATTCTACGTTGATGCTGTCCAAATTCTTAGAGTTACTAACTAACTATAGGACTTTTGTGCTGCTGCAGTTTTCGTTTTTAACCGACTTCAAAAAAGGAGGTTCTGTATTCGACCCGTATGTATGTATGTTTGTATATCCTGATTTTATCAAAACTCATGAATCAATTTTGATGTTTCTTTCATTAACGTGATCTATATATTTTCAGAAAGTTTTTAGTATATAATACATTAGGTAATTATTCCTTATGTACGAAGTTATATGCATAAATGTACTGCACCTCCGGCATTTCTATGCGAATTTTGATGATTCTTCTAGTTGGTGTCTTCAATTCTTCAATGCACTAGTGTTAATTGAATTTCTGTAGTGAAATCACTACAACTAAAAAGTGAAAAAAAAAATTTTACATAAAAAAAAACCAACTGATTTCAAAAAGAAAACACTACAAAGTGATAAATAACTGTAATTTCGGAAGTCGGTGTCAAAAAACGAAAATGCGGAACCAACGACACCGACGACGTAAAGTTATTTATCACTTTGTAGTGTTTTATTTTTGAAGTCGGTTGTTTTTGAAGTGAAAACTTCTTTAGCATCGTTGTGATTTGAAATTTTATGAAACGAAAAAGCGACAGTAAAAAGAGATATGTACAAGATTTAACGTGGGAGAAAATGAGATAGGAAGCATTATACAGTGTTTTTGTTTTTTATTAGTACAAATGACATCACAATTAATGGATGTGTGGATGGGGATGGGGATGGGGATGGGGATGGGGATGGGGATGGGGATGGCGATGGGGATGGGGATGGGGATGGCGATGGGGATGGCGATGGGATGGGGATGGGGATGGCGATGGGGATGGGGATGGCGATGGCGATGGCGATGGGGATGGCGATGGGGATGGGGATGGGGATGGCGATGGGGATGGGGATGGGGATGGGGATGGGAATGGATGGATGGATGGATGGATGGATGGATGGAGTTCTTTAGCATCGTTGTGATTTGAAAGTTTATGAAACGAAAAAGCGACTGTAAAAAGAGACATGTAAATTCATAAGATTTAACGTGGTAGAAAATGAGATAGGAAGCATTATACAGTGTTTTTGCAGGTTTCACTTCTACCACGTGTGAATTGCACACATGAGTTTTTTTTTGTAATTCTGTAATTTATAATTTATACCTGATTGTGTCAATAAAAGTTAAAAACATTAGCATTTCTTTGTCCCTTTTCGCGTTGTTTGCGCAATACCGTATACGGTATTGCGCAAACAACGGTAACGGTTGCGTTTACGGTATACCGTAAATACAAACTTTATTTCTGGAACACAATTAAAGCAATAATGTAATGTACAGTCACGAGCATAATATATTACTATGGACAGCTTGACAATAATATATGATTTCATGTTTTTTTCCATTAATATGTGTCGTCAAGATACCAGCAACTACCTATAAGTGATTATTTGTGGAAGACTTATAAAAGTGGCAGAGTAAATAGGTACGTGACATCGAAGGAGCACTAAAACTAATTAGACGGGACAAGAGCCGCCAAAATAAAGGAAACTGCATCGACTTCAAAAATATGTGTCACCTGCCACAAATGATCAAATATATTTGTTGTCATCTTGACGATAGATATTAATGGATGAAACTTGGTCAAAATTATAGGTATTTTTGACAAATTGAAACTGAGATCAAACTGTGAACGTTCTAAAAATTACGAAAATTACCTTTCTGATATTATTGGCGAGCTGTTTACAGTAGTATATTTTATGCTCGTGACTACGTGTGAACTAACATTTTCACTAACGATTCTTCAGACACATTTTTTTTAGGTTTTTTTTATTATTTACACCTGTTGGCAACTTTTCTCAGTACACTATCGTATTGTAACAATTTGCTTACCTACTACTTAACTTAAAAAAAATTATTACAGACTTTATGATGAAAATCTTAGTATTTTTTGAGGTAGTTTGTTTGCGATAAGTCAATATCTTTTTATTCGCTATTTATATTTTGTCAGTCAATTAGACTGACAGCCGACCCGACGTTTGCATCTGAATATCAGTGTTTTGCAAGAGCCAATCACTGATCTGACCTCCACAACCCAGTTACTGGGTAACACGCCATCCATCGCTGAAACTGGTTGACAGACTTTCTGAAATCTGACTACCCGTACTAATTAGTCGTAAAATGTAAAATACAGACAGATAAATTTGCATGTGTGTCATTTTAGTACGAATTTACGCATCCACTACAGCCTTTCAGTTACCATGCAAAAATCTTCCCTTATGATTCTGATGTGAGTTGATATTTTTGTTCTTGCAGAAAATTATTTAGATTGATAGTGTTACTTGCTATTCTGTAAAAATTATGGTGGTGTTACTTTATAAATAAACTAGATTTTGGGCGTTGCGCGAGCTGCAAGCAGCTCGCGGGGTCGTTTTTTTGAGGAGTATTTCTTACCCTTGTAAAATTTTGAGAATTGGACAGTAATCCTTAGCACTTATAGGATTTTGTAATAATAGCTATTTATTCACCAAGGGGAGTAAGGCACAGATTACTAATCGAGTGTGCATTTGAGGCCCGACGCGAAGCGGAGGGCCGTAAACCACACGAGTTTAGTAATCTGTACTTACCCTCGAGTGATATATACTGCTTTATACTACACTTGTGGAGTTGTTGTTAATAAATTGCTATAATTGTCACTGGAATCACTTATTTTAACTTGTGATTTACACCGCCAAACTTTAAACTTTACCAAGAAAATTGTTTCTACAAAATACGTCAACCAACAAAATAAGTCTTTTTTTTTTCTTATTTTAGCGCGTCAAACAGTTTTCGCGCCAAAAGACGTTAAGCCGCATGGCTCTAGTGGGGATGCGGCTTAACGTCTTTTGTGATTTGTTGTGATCAACAACACTCAACAACACCCAAAACACTCAACAACATTCAACAACACTCAACAACACTCAACAACACTCAACAACACTCGACAACACTCGACAACACTCAATAACACTCAACAACATTCAACAACACTCAACAACACTCAACAACACTCAACAACACTCGACAACACTCGGCAATACTCAACAACACTCAACAACATTGAACAACACTCAACGACACTCAACAACACTCAACAACACTCGACAACACTCGACAACACTCGACAAAACTCAACAACCCTCAACAACACTCAACAACACTCAACAACACTCAACAACACTCAACAACACTCAACAACCCTCAACAACACTCAACAACACTCAACAACACTCATCAACACTTAACAACACTCAACAACACTCCACAACACTCAACAACACTCGACAACACTCAACAACACTCAACAACACTCAACAATATTCAACAACATTCAACAACACTCAAAAACACTCAACAACACTCAACAACACTCGACAACATTCAACAACACTCAACCACACTCAACAACACTCAACAACACTCAACAACACTCAACAACACTCAACAACCCTCAACAACACTCAACAATATTCAACAACATTCAACAACACTCAAAAACACTCAACAACACTCAACAACACTCGACAACATTCAACAACACTCAACCACACTCAACAACACTCAACAACACTCAACAACACTCAACAACCCTCAACAACACTCAACAACACAACAACACTCAACAACACTCAACAACACTCAACAATATTCAACAACATTCAACAACACTCAACAACACTCAACAACACTCAACAATATTCAACAACACTCAACAACCCTCAACAACACTCAACAACACTCATCAACACTCAACAACACTCAGCCACACTCAACAACACTCAACAACACTCAAAACACTCAACAACACTCATCAACACTCAACAACACTCAACAACACTCAACAACCCTCAACAACACTCAACAACACTCATCAACACTCAACAACACTCAGCCACACTCAACAACACTCAACAACACTCAGAACACTCAACAACACTCAACAACACTCATCAACACTCAACAACACTCAAAACACTCAAAACACTCAAAACACTCAACAACACTCAACAACACTCAATAACACTCATCAACACTCAACAACACTCAGCCACACTCAACAACACTCAACAACACTCAAAACACTCAACAACACTCAACAACACTCATCAACACTCAACAACACTCAAAACACTCAAAACACTCAACAACCCTCAACAACACTCAACAACACTCAACAACACTCAACAACCCTCAACAACACTCAACAACACTCAACAACACTCAACAACACTCATCAACACTCAACAACACTCAACAACACTCAGCCACACTCAACAACACTCAACAACACTCAAAACACTCAACAACACTCATCAACACTCAACAACACTCAAAACACTCAACATCCCTCAACAACACTCAACAACACTCAACAACACTCATCAACACTCAACAACACTCAAAACACTCAACATCCCTCAACAACACTCAACAACACTCAACAACACTCATCAACAACACTCAACAACACTCAACAACACTCAACAACCCTCAACAACACTCAACAACACTCAACAACACTCATCAACACTCATCAACACTCACCAACAGTCAACAACACTCAACAACCCTCAACAACACTCAAAAACACTCAACAACACTCAACAACACTCAACAACACTCAACAACACTCAATAACACTCAAAAACACAAAAACACTGTATAATGCTTTCTGTCTCATTTGCTCCCACGTTAAATCTTATGTCTATTACATTGACAGTGACAGCGGTGTGAAGTTATTACCCATCCAAATTAGACACTACAGGCTAGCATAATGATCCCAATGCGTTTTCGAACTTCTCAAGTTGAAAGCGTTTTATTTTATGCTACTAAATATAGATGTCACCAAAACTCGTGTTGACTAAATCTAACGACGTGACTTCGCAAATGAGTACACTTATAGCATTCGTTCATTCACTTTGAGCGAATGCTGATTGCCCTATTTAATAATCACGGTTAAAATATTCGTGGTGAGCAGTGAATACTTAACCGGCTGCATAAACGATGTTTAGGAATTCATCGGCCGATTACTCAAACATTGGTCAAATGACAGTCCGTGAACTCGGCCCTTAGGCAGTCAATACAAAAACGCTGTCCGCCATGTTGTATTCTTCCCCTCTTTGTTCCACTCGGTCTCGCAGGTTCGCTCCACTCAGGACCTACCTACCACCGGAAAGCTATCGTGACCTTATCCCTACGCTACGCTACGCTTCGCTTTACCGCTACCTAGTTTCCGAGATACGATGGGGGAGGGGTGAAGGGGGAGAGGGGGGAGTTTTGAAAAAACTAATTTTGACCTACTCTGGGCCCCTTGATATGAATCTGAAAAAAAAAATGTTCCAAGTCTCTTAACTTCCGAGATCCGCCTAAAGGGGGGAGAAGGGGGAGAGAATGGGGGGAATTTAGAAAAATGGTTTTTACTTTTCCGAGCCTCCTCTATACGAATCCGTAAAAAAACAAAACCCAGGTTTCTTAATTTCCGAGATACGATGGGGGGAGGGGGAGAGGGGGGAGTTTTGAAAAATGATTTTGACCAACTCTGGGCCCCTTGATATGAATCTGAAAAAAAAAATGTTCCGTCTCTTAACTTCCGAGATCCGCCTAAAGGGGGGAGAAGGAGGAGAGAATGGGGGAATTTTGAAAAATGGTTTTTACTTTTCCGAGCCTCCTCTATACGAATCCGTAAAAAAACAAAACCCAGGTTTCTTAATTTCCGAGATACGATGGGGGGAGGGGTGAAGGGGGGGAGAGGGGGGAGTTTTGAAAAATGATTTTGACCAACTCTGGGCCCCTTGATATGAATCTGAAAAAAAAAATGTTCCAAGTCTCTTAACTTCCGAGATCTACCTAGAGGGGGGGGGGGGAGAAGGGGGGTAAGGGGGCAACTTTGAAAAATGGATTTTACTTTCCGAGCCACCTCTATACGAATCCGTAAAACAACAAAACACGGGACTCTTAGTTTCCGAGATACGATAGGGAGGGGGGAGAGTGGGGTGGAAAAGGGGAGGTTTGGGATTTTTCCCATACTCGTGAGAGTTACTTCTATACGAATCTGTAAAAATATACCCACCTCCCCTTCACCATCTGGGAGAACAATTATGTCAGTCAGTCAGTCAGTCAGTGGTAATCGAGCTTTTATAGTATAACTAGTATTTGGGCGTTGCGCGAGCTGCAAGCAGCTCGCGGGTCGTGTTTTTGAGGAGTATTTCTTACCCTTGTAAAAAGTATTTGGGCGTTGCGCGAGCTGCAAGCAGCTCGCGGGGTCGTGTTTTTGAGGAGTATTTCTTACGATGGGGGGAGGGGTGAAGGGGGGGAGAGGGAGGAGTTTTGAAAAATGATTTTGACCATCTCTGGGCCCCTTGATATGAATCTGAAAAAAAAAATGTTCCAAGTCTCTTAACTTCCGAGATCTACCTAGAGGGGGGGGAGAAGGGGGGCAAGGGGGCAACTTTGAAAAATTGTTTTTACTTTTCCGAGCCTCCTCTATACGAATCCGTAAAAAAACAAAACCCAGGTTTCTTAATTTCCGAGATACGATGGGGGGAGGGGTGAAGGGAAGGAGAGGGGGGAGTTTTGAAAAATGATTTTGACCAACTCTGGGCCCCTTGATATGAATCTGAAAAAAAAAATGTTCCAAGTCTCTTAACTTCCGAGATCTACCTAGAGGGGGGGGGGAGAAGGGGGCAAGGGGGGCAACTTTGAAAAATGGATTTTACTTTTCCGAGCCTCCTCTATACGAATCCGTAAAACAACAAAACACGGGACTCTTAGTTTCCGAGATACGATAGGGAGGGGGGAGAGTGGGGTGGAAAAGGGGAGGTTTGGGATTTTTCCCATACTCGTGAGAGTTACTTCTATACGAATCTGTAAAAATATACCCACCTCCCCCTTCACCATCTGGGAGAACAATTATGTCAGTCAGTCAGTGAGTCAGTGAGTGAGTGGTAATCGAGCTTTATATAGTATAATAATAATAAAATAATGTTCCAAGTCTTAACTTCCGAGGTCCGCCTAAAGGGGGGAGAAGGGGGAGAGAATTGGGGGAATTTTGAAAAATGGTTTTTACTTTTCCGAGCCTCCTCTATACGAATCCGTAAAAAAACAAAACCCAGGTTTCTTAATTTCCGAGATACGATGGAGGGAGGGGTGAAGGGGGGGAGAGGCGGGAGTTTTGAAAAATGATTTTGACCAACTCTGGGCCCCTTGATATGAATCTGAAAAAAAAAATGTTCCAAGTCTCTTAACTTCCGAGATCTACCTAGAGAGGGGGGGAGAAGGGGGCAAGGGGGGCAACTTTGAAAAATGGATTTTACTTTTCCGAGCCTCCTCTATACGAATCCGTAAAACAACAAAACACGGGACTCTTAGTTTCCGAGATACGATAGGGAGGGGGGAGAGTGGGGTGGAAAAGGGGAGGTTTGGGATTTTTCCCATACTCGTGAGAGTTACTTCTATACGAATCTGTAAAAATATACCCACCTCCCCCTTCACCATCTGGGAGAACAATTATGTCAGTCAGTGAGTCAGTGGTAATCGAGCTTTATATAGTATAATATAACTAGTATTTGGGCGTTGCGCGAGCTGCAAGCAGCTCGCGGGGTCGTGTTTTTGAGGAGTATTTCTTAAGATGGGGGGAGGGGTGAAGGGGGGGAGAGGGGGGAGTTTTGAAAAATGATTTTGACCAACTCTGGGCCCCTTGATATGAATCTGAAAAAAAAAATGTTCCAAGTCTCTTAACTTCCGAGATCTACCTAGAGGGGGGGGAGAAGGGGGGCAAGGGGGCAACTTTGAAAAATGGATTTTACTTTTCCGAGCCTCCTCTATACGAATCCGTAAAACAATAAAACACGGGACTTTTAGTTTCCGAGATACGATAGGGAGGGGGGAGAGTGGGGTGGAAAAGGGGAGGTTTGGGATTTTTCCCATACTCGTGAGAGTTACTTGTATACGAATCTGTAAAAATATACCCACCTCCCCCTTCACCATCTGGGAGAACAATTATGTCAGTGAGTGGTAATCGAGCTTTATATAATATAACTAGTATTTGGGCGTTGCGCGAGCTGCAAGCAGCTCGCGGGGTCGTGTTTTTGAGGAGTATTTCTTACCCTTGTAAAAAGTATTTGGGCGTTGCGCGAGCTGCAAGCAGCTCGCGGGGTCGTGTTTTTGAGGAGTATTTCTTACGATGGGGGGAGGGGTGAAGGGAGGGAGAGGGGGGAGTTTTGAAAAATGATTTTGACCAACTCTGGGCCCCTTGATATGAATCTGAAAAAAAAAATGTTCCAAGTCTCTTAGCTTCCGAGATCTACCTAGAGGGGGGGGGAGAAGGGGGGCAAGGGGGCAACTTTGAAAAATGGATTTTACTTTTCCGAGCCTCCTCTATACGAATCCGTAAAACAACAAAACACGGGACTCTTAGTTTCCGAGATACGATAGGGAGGGGGGAGAGTGGGGTGGAAAAGGGGAGGTTTGGGATTTTTCCCATACTCGTGAGAGTTACTTCTATACGAATCTGTAAAAATATACCCACCTCCCCCTTCACCATCTGGGAGAACAATTATGTCAGTGAGTGAGTCAGTCAGTGGTAATCGAGCTTTATATAGTATAATTTGGGCGTTGCGCGAGCTGCAAGCAGCTCGCGGGGTCGTGTTTTTGAGGAGTATTTCTTACGATGGGGGGAGAGGGGGGAGTTTTGAAAAATGATTTTGACCAACTCTGGGCCCCTTGATATGAATCTGAAAAAAAAAATGTTCCAAGTCTCTTAACTTCCGAGATCTACCTCTAGAGGGGGGGAGAAGGGGGGCAAGGGGGGCAACTTTGAAAAATGGATTTTACTTCTCCGAGCCTCCTCTATACGAATCCGTAAAACAACAAAACACGGGACTCTTAGTTTCCGAGATACGATAGGGATGGGGGAGAGTGGGGTGGAATGGAAAAGGGGAGGTTTGAATTTTGAAAAATGGTTTTTACTTTTCCGAGCCACCTCTATACGAATCCGTAAAAAAACAAAACCCAGGTTTCTTAATTTCCGAGATACGATGGGGGGAGGGGTGAAGGGGGAGGGGGGAGTTTTGAAAAATGATTTTGACCAACTCTGGGCCCCTTGATATGAATCTGAAAAAAAAAATGTTCCAAGTCTCTTAACTTCCGAGATCTACCTCTAGAGGGGGGGAGAAAGGGGGCAAGGTGGGCAACTTTGAAAAATGGATTTTACTTTTCCGAGCCTCCTCTATACGAATCCGTAAAACAACAAAACACGGGACTCTTAGTTTCCGAGATACGATAGGGAGGGGGGAGAGTGGGGTGGAAAAGGGGAGGTTTGGGATTTTTCCCATACTCGTGAGAGTTACTTCTATACGAATCTGTAAAAATATACCCACCTCCCCCTTCACCATCTGGGAGAACAATTATGTCAGTCAGTGAGTCAGTGGTAATCGAGCTTTATATAGTATAATAACTAGATTTTGGGCGTTGCGCGAGCTGCAAGCAGCTCGCGGGGTCGTGTTTTTGAGGAGTATTTCTTACCCTTGTAAAATTTTGAGAATTGGACAGTAATCCTTAGCACTTATGGTGATTGGATACTGACACTTTTTCATACATTCTTTCGGGGTACAAATCTCGATACTTAAACGATTTTTGCAGAATAAAAGCACGTACATTAAATGATTATAATCTATGATTGACGCATATCGTAAAAAACTTATAAAAAAAACACTATTTGTAGGATATTTAGGCCTGACAAAAAACGATAAATCTTTGTATGTGTGCGCGGGCGGAGGCACGCCCTCTACAGGATATTTCAAGAACCATCAAGAAACAGATCAACATTTTTGCTAAAGTTATCAGTTATCATCATTAGATGGCGTTGTTTGTCAACGGATGGCCAATTTTATAACATGCGTGATATTGTTGATAAGTTTCGAATCGTATCTAGGTACATATGCTGTATAAAATATAACTCACACACACACACAGTGTGTGTGTGAGTTATTACTTAGTGATAGGTTTATCTGCGATCTACCCTGGGTTCGATATCACTCTAATGAATGTCTAAGTTTAAGTAAGTACCTACATGCATTTAGTAAGTAGGTACTAACTTACACTTGAACTGTCTTCGAGAAATTTTCTGAATTAAGAGACCACCCATGATGCTGTTTTGGTGATATTGGGCGATCTGGATATCGGTATCTGTAAGACTTGAGAGTTTGCTATTTGGACACATTAAACTTGGACTTATAATCTTTAAATTTGTTGAAGCAAAAACACGATTGGATAAAAAAATCTCGATAAAAAAATAACGAAAAAACCTCGTTTTGCACTTATTTTGAGTTAGATCTCTGAAACCCTATGGAATTTAATGATGACTTTAAACTTGTAGATAGGTAATAATATTATCTCAAATCGTGACCATTTATTTTTTTATTTTTCTACTCGTTCTTCTCGTAATTAGCAATTAAGTGATTTGGCGCTTACGTCATTTTATTCTAAGCGAGCATACTATCTTTCTGTCTCTTGTTTTGCACGCGGTAGTAATAGCGCCATCCTTTTCAATTTATTCAATCAATCTGCTACGGCATCTGTTGCAGGCATCGAGATATAAGTAATAACGTACTAGAGAAGCTACGTCAATCAAATAACTGAATTGTCCTATTCTTCGTAATTTGAATCTTTAGTTCGCTGCAGCGCTAAAATAATAACAATTCGTCTAAACCGTAACTAATTTACCACAGCGCTAGATTTGCTGCAGAAGTGTATTTATTCTCGGCAAAAAGGTCTTAGGCGCCATGTAAATCACGGCACTTACGCGTTTTCTTCGACAAAGTGCAACAATGACGACTGAGTGAGGTGCTGCGCGATCGCCGCAGTTGAACGAGACAAAGTAGGAATTTACGGTGTCTTCTCTAGTAGGTACGTTAGTACTTATATCTCGATGGTTGCAGGACGATCCTATGTTTGGCGACATTACAGAGAGAGGACTACTTTCGACATTTTTATTTTGTTTAGTGGTAGGTATTACCGACTGTAAAAAGGACCCGTTTGGTGTAAACATAATAAATTGTTATCATTATTTAGTGTAAATAAAGATGGGCAAAAAGAAAACTCTCGGAAAAAGAAAAAAACAAAACGTCAGAGGGAACAACTCCGTATTCTGAACGAAAGAAAAAAGTAAGTACAGACGCCAGCACGTCAAGCTACTACAATCTGTCAAATTTCCTTAATAGATTTTCAACTTTATCACTGAAGCATAAGGTTCAAAGTTGAATGGGAAAATTTGACAGTTTCGGGTAGCTTGATTTGCTGGCGTCTGTACCTAACTACCGATTTATATAACGGTATCAATTCTTTTATTTCCTTAGCTACTTAGGTATTTCGAATGTCTATTGCCTAGGGAAAAAAACGTAAGTAATTTTTTAATCCCCGTTAATATTTTTTTTACCTGGCTCATGAAACATGATTGAATCTTTCCCGTACAATGAGAGGTCAGCTTATACTGGAAAAGTACCTATAGCTTGATACGTAGCCGTGTGTGCCTACCTATCTACCTATATAATGCGGGTAAAAATACAATAAGTATCAAAATAATATCATCCAAGTTCAATCATTGATATTTTTACTAATTAATATTACTTATTCAAACTGATGAATTTTATTTAAAGACTAGCTTCTGCCCGCGACTTCGTCCGCGTGAATTTTCTTATTACTCCGACCCACCCCGTCGCATCGCATCGCCTGCCCGCGCTATTACTTACTTCGTTTTTGCTTAGCGTTCTTTCTGACTTTTTTTCTTTTTGCTCGGCTCCTAAAGGTCATAGCGTGATGTTAAAGCCTATAGCCTTCCTCAAGAATTGGGCTATCAAATGCAAAAAGAATTTTTCAAATCCGACTGGTAGTTCCAGAGATTAGCGCGTTCAACCAAACAAACAAACTCTTCAGCTTTATAATATTATTATTATTACTATAATGCCATTGTGAACATAAAATAATTTATTTTGATAAGGATTAACATTTTGTTGTTTATATAATAATCATCCAAACGTAAGTATTATGTCGATAAAATTACTTTTTTAAAATAGAAAAAAGCAGTTTTCTGAGCACAACCGTTTCGTATTAGGTAGCCTAGCCGGCCACCCGGCTGGGCCACGCGGTATAGTACCTCGCAGAGCTGCCGGCCGCCTTGCGGAGTTATTTTAAAACTATGATATCTCCTAAAATATTCATTAAAATCAAATGCTGTCAAGGGCAATTTTGTTCAAAACTAAATACTTGTGCTGAATAACGTATTTATTTGGATAAGGATCAATATCATGTTTATAAAAACACCTTCGCAAATAATGCATTATTTTAGAACAAATTTGATTACCATAAAAAAGGTTATAGTTAGTCAACCTTGACAGATAAACATATACTGTCGCGGACTTTTTTTTTGAACTTTTAAAGGCGAACAATTGCGTCATACACGATTTTTACGTAACTTTAACCGTTTACGCAGCGTACGCAACGGAAGCTCTCAAAAAGAAATATTTTTTCCCGTTTTTGCAACATTTTTCATTGATGCTCCGCTCCTTTTGGTCGTAGCGTAATGTTATATAGCCTATAGCCTTCCTCAATAAATGGACTATCCAACACAAAAAGATTTTTTCAATTCGAACCAGTAGTTCCAGAGATTACCCCCTACATACAAACTTACAAACATACAAACATACAAACTTACAAACTTTACCTCTTTATATTTTATTATTATTATTATTTAATTATTTAAAGAAAAAAAATCTTTCCAAATCAAAATCAAATCTATCCATCCGTGATGGCTTTCTCTTTTTTAGGGTTCCGTAGTCAAAAAGGAACCCTTATAGTCTCGCCATGTCCGTTCGCACTTTAGCTCAGAGGCTCTTAGTACTATTAGTGAACTATAATTTGGCATGGATATAATATGTACATTATTAATCACGCCGACAAAGTGGTAAAATAAAATCTTGAAAATAGCTATTTATTCACCAAGGGCAGTAATCTGTACTTACCCTCGAGTGATATAAATACTGCTTTATACTACACTTGTTGTACTACATTAATAAATTGCTATCATTGTCACTGGAATCACTCATTTTAACTTGTGATTTACACCGCCAAACTTTAAACTTTACCAAGAAAATTGTTTCTACAAAATACGTCATCAAAAATAAGTCTTTTTTTTTTATTTTAGCGCGTCAAACAGTTTTCGCGCCAAAAGACGTTAAGCCGCGTCCCCACTAGAGCCACGCGGCTCGGCCTCGAGTGCCGTGCGGCTCTAGTGGGGACGCGGCTTTAGAGAAGGTAAGTTGGAACCTGCGAAACGGGGCGTCCGTTTCGCAGGTTCCAACTTACGCGTGTGTTAAAGCGAGAGAGTGTTATAAATCTCTCGCTCTATCGCATAGAGGTTTGAAGTTTGCCGGCCTTATCGGAATGTATGCTACCTGCTTTAAAAGTTCTAGTGGCCAGTACTTTTTATGGTAAAATTAAATCGTTTGATTGCCAACGTCATCAAGACTTTAAAAAAAAAAACAGCATGTGTGCAATTCACACGTGGTAGAAGTGAAACCTTCAAATCATTATACAATTCATCCATCCATCCATCCATCCATCCATCCATACATCCATCCATCCAAACACTCAAAACACTCAAAAACACTCAAAAACACTCAAGAACACTCAATAACACTCAAAAACACTCAAACACTCAAAAACACTCAATAAAACTCAAGAACACTCAATAACACTCAAGAACACTCAAAAATACTCAATAACACTCAACAACACTCAAAAACACTCAATAACACTCAATAACACACAAAAACCATCAAAAACACTCAATAACACTCAAAAACACTCAATAACACTCAAAAACACTCAAATACACTCAATAACACTCAATAACACTCAAAAACACTCAAAACACTCAAAAACACTGTATAATGCTTTCTGTCTCATTTTATACCACGTTAAATCTTATATATGTCTCTTTTTAATGTCGCTTTTTCGTTTCATAAAATTTCAAGTCACAACGATGCTAAAGAAGTTTTCACTTCAAAAACAAAACGCGTTAGTAGTGAACGCATTACTACCCTGACTTTCAGGGCAGTAATGAAATTCCATACAATATAACTGCCTAGATTTTTGAGAAGGTTTAATGAACAGCTTTCAAGCCTTTTAGTGGGGTAGTATTGGTACACATACTAAGCAAGTGTAGTATAAAAAATTTTTTTAGGCTATCTCCTCTACCTACACGTAATGTGGGGGGATGTATATTTTTTTCTCGTCTACCCATGGTACCGTTGGATGGTTCTTTAAAAAATCTTGCGGGTTTGTGAAAACCATTTTTCGATTTAGGGATCAGTTTGTGAAATACACTGGCCTGCAAAACTAAGTAATACACTTTTAAAATTTATATTTTTTCTAAACTATAGAATTTAGAGATTTAAAATAAAAAACGTTTTGTAGCAAATTTTATCGGCTTTCATTGAAACTAGTAAACTATACATTAGTAACATTTTTAACTTAAAAAATATCTAAAACAATAAAAATAGCCATTTTTAGCTTAGTGTCAAAAATACACTATAGTGCAGTTACATGTTATTAAATTTTTAATAACTGGTATTGCCTCCTCGGGCTCTGACTACAGCTTCGAACCGGTTTGGCATACTGAACACGAGGTTTCAGAGCTGATGTTGGGGAATATTCTCCCATTCTTCAATCAGGGCCTGTTTTAGTGCCCTGAGGGTGGTAGGTGGTGGTCTACGGCTTCTGACTAGCGTCCCTAGCTCATCCCAGCCGTGCTCAATCGGGTTTAAATCAGGACTTCTTGATGGCCAAGCCATCATCACGCTGATACCTACCTCCTGAATATACTCTTGCACAACCTGAGTCGTGTGAAGCCGGGCATTATCATCGATCCGTCACCCATATTTGCTAAATACGGCCCTGCATACTCGTTGAGAATCTCTTGGGCATAACTTTCCCCAGTCAGAGTGCCATTTTCTATGGCCACTAACTTTGTGCGACCTTCTGAAGATATGCCAACCCATACATGTACACTGCCTCCACCGTACTGGACTCTTCCTGAGAAGCAGTCTTGAAGGTATCGCTCACCAGGCCGCCTGTAGACACTTCGCCTTCCATCGAAAGTGTAAAGTGAGAATCGAGACACATCTGTGAACAAAATTCTTGACCACTCTTCTTCATCCCACTGTATGTGTTCACGGGCGTATCGCAGTCTCGCTACTCGATGCTCTCTCTCGAGTTTAGGGCCACTCGCTGGTCTTCGGGGTTTCAGATTTGCTTCAGCAAGTACTGATGCCTAGTTCCAGAAAAGTCATGATCCTAGCACATTCTGCAGGTGAAAGAGGCATGATAAATAAAATGTACGTGCTGTTGTCTAACTTGGCTTTTGTAACAAGACTCATCGATCAAGAAAAAGTTTGAAAACAAAAACAGAAACAAAAAATTATTGGTAAAATTGTAATTCGAAAAGGATTGTTTTTCTTTTTAAAGCTCTTTTCAGCCATTTCTTAAAAGAAGGTTCTCGACTATGAAGTATTTATAAACAAAATTAACTCTTTTTTCGAGTCCTTTTTATTTCGAAAGTATATCTTCTGCACTTAAAAAATTATTCCAATTTTAAAAGTGTGATACTTAGTTTTGCAGGCCAGTGTAATAAGCTTTAAAGTGCAGATTTTTGTTAAAAACAAGTCCTTCTAAGGCTAAATTGTTGTTTTTCGATATGTGAAAAAATTCACGGTAGTAGTATAATGATGTTAAAATGAAAACTATCACAGCTACGTAGGCTTTACAAGTTTACGAATGAGAACATGATTTTCAACTACAGTGTTAAGTTTGTTCTTGGCATAAATTCATTCCAACTACGGAATCCTTCATTGTGCGTATCTATTCCATTTCATTCTGTATAAGTCTCGATATTCTCGGGAATTTCCGAGACAGTGTGTGAGTCTTGAATATCTAGTCCCAGAGTTTGGGACTGGAAGCGCAATACTAAGGTTACTTTTTATTCAGGTACCACGTGAGCAAAGCCGGGCCCAAATGCTACTATTCAAAAAGTTTAAAATCTTATTGTTTCAACAAATCCAAAACGACGACGTGGACGAAGTGAACGACGATGATGAGCTCGAAGACTTGGTTTATGAGAATCAAAGGTACCTAGGTAATAGAAATGAATGCATCGATAATATTGCAGTTCTCGCATTTTTACTGACTTCAAAAAGGAGAATATTCTTTATTTGACGGTTTTTAGGGTTCCGTACAAGTTCTGTCAAGTGGCATATTATATGAAAGAGCTTTGGCCATGGGAAAGTATCGGAGCTATTCAAAAATATACTACTATTTCAGAATATTCACGCATTGCTATTATTGTCTGCTTTATATTTATGTAATAAAATGCATTAATCTTGTAGGTTTCCAGACGAAGAGGACAGGTCAGTTAGAAATCAATGAAGAATCAGACGAAAGAAGAATCATAAGACCTCAATTTTTTTTAAAGAATTAAAAACCATTTCTAGCTACTCAACAGCCTTTGGTTGCGGTATAAATAATTTGGAGTTGATAGGGGAGAAAAGGTTAGGCTTGATTTCAAAATTCAAATTCAAATGCAATACAAATGATTTTCAACTACAATGTTAAGTTTGTTCTTGGGATAAACTCATTCCCAACTACGGAACCCTTCATTGTGCGTGGTTCGTCACGCACTTGGCCGGTTTTTTTTACAAGCCTAAAGATACAAATGGGGATGATTTATTTTTTTCAATGCACCCACTCTTGATGGGTATAAGTAATTGAATAGGTCTATTTAAATTTAAACGAAGGTAATATTTAATACATCACTTTTTTTTAGTTACCTATACCGTTTGCGAAATATGGCCCGCCAAATTGCCTGCCTTGCAATGCCAGGGGGCGTTGCAAGGCACTGCAGTGCCCCCCACCCTCCCTGCCATTTCTAACCTAGAAACTTCCACGTTGCTAAAACTTAGTAAAAACTCTTTTAAAATAATTTCGCGAACAATGTGATTATAACTTTTCGAATAATAAAGATAAAACTGCAAAATAGACAATAGACGTCCTAGTTCAAAGGTTTGCCTTTAGAAAAAAAAATACCATAGCAAACAATACTCTTTTAATAGCTATTTGTTTACATCATAAAAAGTATGTTACAGTCGTTTGTAATTACAGCTACGGAACCCTATATTATGCATGGCCCGACTTGCTTGGTCGATATTTTTATTTATAAGGAAACATTATTTTGTTCTAGGTACATGCATGGTTATGTTATGAGAGAGTTTATTTTTGTTTGGGGAACATTACTTTTTGTTATTACGGTAATACGATATTTATAATAAGTACATACCTTCGCATATTGCACGTCGCGTAATTTTTTGAAACCTCTTTGTCTTTTATTTTTTATGGGATTTTTATTGTTATTGTAATGGTATTATTTCTGAATATACATAAGTATTAAATTGTTTAATAA
Organism: Luperina testacea; assembly: GCA_927399505.1. Taxonomy (NCBI): domain Eukaryota; kingdom Metazoa; phylum Arthropoda; class Insecta; order Lepidoptera; family Noctuidae; genus Luperina; species Luperina testacea. Next base: position 2,126,725 of record OV656777.1, on the reverse strand, counting down.
ATAAACATTGATGAATATTTACATAACATTTTATTTCATACTAACCTTTTAGGTAAGTATTTAAGATTGAGTACCTACGCGAGGGTAGAATAACGGATCAGTCTATATAGTCTCGAGTCCACGAAAAAAAACCGGCCAAGAGCGTGTCGGGCCACGCTCAGTGTAGGGTTTCGTAGTTTCCCGTCCGTCACAATAAGTGTTCCCTTATGAGTTTAAAAGTGGGTATCCATTATGTTCGCGTAATAATCGTAGTCTATCATAGATCTTAAAATACATATTGGGATTCGATTTTAATAATTCTTTTTTTGTTTTTGTTTGAAAAAATATACGTTCAGGATGTTAAAATATGTAAACGAAGTTTAAAAAATGCTTGCATAGGTATACGATTATACTACAAACTTAGTCCAGAAATTATTTTGTACAAATTTTTGTCTTTTTTGTACAAAAACTGTTGTTTCCATCAAGTTCAAAATAATTTTCCTAAAAATTCCTTATAAAGTTCTACTTTTCAGATTTTTTTCATATTTTCTAAACTTATGGTTTAAAAGTTAGAGGCCCCGGGACACACATTGTTTTTTTTACTTTTGGAGCGATTATTTCCGAAATTATTGTCATTATCAAAAAATGATTTTCGTAAACCCCAATTCATTTTTAAATACCTTTCCAACAATATATCACACGTTAGGGTTGAAATTAAAAAAAAAACTCACTTCCCACTTTACATATAGGGGGGCTACCCTAAAAAACATTTTTTTCCAATTTTTATTTTACCGTTTTGTCGGCGTGATTGATATAAGTACATATTGGTACCACAGCTTTCTAGTGCTAACGGTCACAGAGATTCAGCGAGGACGGACAGACGGACAGACAGACATGGCGAAACTATAAGGGTTCCTAGTTGACTACGGAACCCTAAAAACACGAGCCTCTAAATTTCGAAACTCGCGTCTCGCCCTAGTACCTATTTACCTACTGTTGGTGGTATGTCAGTTTGTAGGTCTATGAACGGACTGTGGAAATACTTCCGTGAATTTGGACTTTATTTGAATGCCTTATTTTTTTGCGAATACATTTTTATTGCCATACGAATCAAGTTCAAATTCACGGTCCGTCTCCGGCACAGATCGCTGTTGATCAGCTGGGCGGCCGGGGCACCGCGCCCGCGGGGGGCGAGCGGCGACGCGATCGACTCCGCAACCCACGCTCTCTCTATACTATATATATCTATACCTATATGTATATATCTCTATACCGCAAGTACCGCAACCAAAGGCTGTTGAGTGGATAGAAATGGTTTTTAATTCTTAAAAAAAAATAACGTCTATCATTCTTCTTTCGTCTGATTCTTCATTGATTTCTATCTGACGTGTCCTCTTCGTCCGGAAACCTACAAGATTAATGCATTTTATTACATAAATATAAAGCAGAGAATAATAGCAATGCATGAATGTTCTGAAACACGATTACCCTAATCCATGGTCTGGGGTTGAAGAATCCATAAACTTGATATTTACTAGCTAGAAGTTCATGCACGGCGCGGCGGAGGAGGTCCAAGGTAGGTCTAAGTACAAACTATTTAGGTACCTATTTTTTCCCTAAGCTATCTAAGCTACGATTCACCGTTGCGTAGTAGGTTGAATAATTGAATTACCTATATTTAATTCTTGTGAAACCAGCATCAAATCGAAAAGGTAGGTACAGGAAAGCGAATACACAGATAAACGATTTGTTTTTTCTTAGTATGTATTTGCGCTTTTCAGTGTTATTAGCAGTATTAGCACACAGTGCGTCAAGGTCAACGTCATTCTCAACTGGCTAGGGGTCTCGCCTACTGAAAACCATTCGTTCAGAAACTGAACTGCAAAACTAATTCAAATAAGAATATTTTTATAATTTATTCATTAGGTACAAGCATTTATATGATCTGTGGTACAAGCAATACGAAAACGTTATTTCAATCAATATAAATAAATGTTTAGCGAACAGTGAAGCAAGAGTGAGGCAAGTAGGTAAAGACTGTGACAAGGAGTTGATCGTACACGTTTGTAACATCACACTAAAGAACAAACTTCCACTCAATTTTCTAAAATCACCGACCATAAGCTTATTGTGTTGAAAATTCTGTTTGCGCGATGTAGGATTTTTGATTATAACTTCTTTGTTTTTGAGAAATTGTTAAGTAATTTTATGTCATTAATTGTGTGACTATTCTACAAACCTATACTATACTTGTTTTATTAAAATTGTGATATAGTTTAGCTGTTTTCCCGATTTTTAGAAATCATATAAATTACTTTTACAACAGCGCCATCTAGCAAACTGTATTATCTACTACATATTTAAATAATTGGATAATTTATGGTGTTGAAAAGGTGGCCAATCATGATATGAGCCTTTATGAAACAAAATAAAAATATATAAGTATTCTTTTCTTCAGTTTTTACTTTATTGAATGAAGGATGTCATCATAAAAATCTTTTAAGTTCAATTAACGCCATCTATACATACTTATTTCAAACCAAGTTTATGAATTCAACGCCATCTAATTTTATCGAAAGTAAAACTATTTTACTGTACATGTGTGTGTAATCAAATAAAGTGAAACGGCTAAACGTTTAGAGGTACAAATCTTTGTATGAGACGAGTTATCAAGCAAAGTGAATATCTCAAAAAATTAAGTTAATACTCTAGTTGACGCATATAATGAAGTTGTCCCTCAAAGATTTCTGAGTTAGGCGTAAAAATTGAAAATGTTCGAATTTGCGAATGTGCTGCCGTCTAGCGAAAAAGTAGCTGGGAGATCAACTATTGAATAACCTTATAGGATTTTGTAATAATAGCTATTTATTCACCAAGGGGAGTAAGGCACAGATTACTAATCGAATGTGCATTTGAGGCCCGACGCGCAGCGGAGGGCCGTAAACCACACGAGTTTAGTAATCTGTACTTACCCTCGAGTGATATATACTGCTTTATACTACACTTGTGGAGTTGTTGTTAATAAATTGCTATAATTGTCACTGGAATCACTTATTTTAACTTGTGATTTACACCGCCAAACTTTAAACTTTACCAAGAAAATTGTTTCTACAAAATACGTCAACCAACAAAATAAGTCTTTTTTTTTTTCTTATTTTAGCGCGTCAAACAGTTTTCGCGCCAAAAGACGTTAAGCCGCATGGCTCTAGTGGGGACGCGGCTTAACGTCTTTTGTGATTTGTTGTGATCAACAACACTCAACAACACCCAAAACACTCAACAACATTCAACAACACTCAACAACACTCAACAACACTCGACAACACTCAATAACACTCAACAACATTCAACAACACTCAACAATACTCAACAACACTCAACAACACTCAACAACACTCGACAACACTCGGCAATACTCAACAACACTCAACAACGTTGAACAACACTCAACGACACTCACCAACACTCAACAACACTCGACAACACTCGACAAAACTCGACAACACTCAACAACACTCAACAACACTCAACAACACTCAACAACACTCAACAACACTCAACAACCCTCAACAACACTCAACAACACTCAACAACACTCATCAACACTTAACAACACTCAACAACACTCCACAACACTCAACAACACTCGACAACACTCAACAACACTCAACAACACTCAACAATATTCAACAATATTCAACAACATTCAACAACACTCAACAACACTCGACAACATTCAACAACACTCAACCACACTCAACAACACTCAACAACACTCAACAACACTCAACAACCCTCAACAACACTCAACAACCCTCAACAACACTCAACAACACTCAACAACACTCAACAACACTCAACAACACTCAACAACACTCAACAACATTCAACAACCCTCAACAACACTCAACAACACTCAACAACACTCAACAACACTCAATAACACTCAAAAACACTCAAAAACACAAAAACACTGTATAATGCTTTCTGTCTCATTTGCTTCCACGTTAAATCTTATGTCTCTTTTTACTGTCGCTTTTTCATTTCATAAAATTTCAAGTCACAACGATGCTAAAGAAGTTTTCACTTCAAAAACAAAACGCGTTAGTAATGAACGCATTACTGCCCTGAGAAATTCCATACAATATAACTGCCTAGATTTTTGAGAAGGTTTAATGAACAGCTTTCAAGTCTTTTAGTGAGGTAGTATTGGTACACTTACTAAGCAAGTGTAGTATAAAAGATATTACGCTTTCGGCAGGTTCGCTCCACTCAGGACCTACCTACCACCGGAAAGCTATCGTGACCTTATCCCTACGCTACGCTTCGGTTTACCGCTACCTAGTTTCCAAGATACGATGGGGGGAGGGGTGAATCTGAAAAAGAAAATGTTCTAAGTCTTAACTTCCGAGATCCGCCTAAAGGGGGGTTCTTCCCCCATCGAGAGAATGGGAGGAATTTTGAAAAATGGTTTTTACTTTTCCGAGCCTCCTCTATACGAATCCGTAAAAAAACAAAACCCAATTGTCTATTGTTGTTGTTGATTGACGTGCCCCACGGTTTTATTTTAGTCTAGTCTATGCATATGTTTATAATTCCCACGACTGTATCAATTTTATTATTTTTTGGTTTTTTTAGTACATTTATCTTAAACATTGCAACGTATGTTTAACATAAAACCGTTTAACTGAAAAAGTTTTTTTACCTATTTTTTTATTTTCTAGTTTTTAGTTTTTATTCTGTTTAATTCATTTAGTGCTTCATTATTGCAAGGTTTCTTGCCCGTTAGTTTATTGCAGTCCAACTCCTCTATACGTAGCCCCTGCAAAGATCTTACTCTACTAAGAGCCACTTATGTGATACCCATATTGGTGGGATTGATAAAAAATTGTTATCAGCCATTTGGTAGCGGCGGCCATCTTAGATTTCAATTTTGCATAGTAAATTGTATTCTACTTGTTGAGACCTTTCATTTGATACCCATGTTGATGGGATTGATAAAACCTAAGTTATCCGCCATTTTGTAGAGGCCGCCATCTTGGATTTTAATTCTATATAGTACATTGTATTATACTGGTTGAGCACTTTCATTTGATACCCATATTGATGGGATCGATAAAACCTACGTTATCCGCCATTTTGTAGCGGCCGCCATCTTGTATTTCAATTTTTTATAGTATATTGTATTCTGCTTGTTGAGCCCTTTCATTTGATACCCATATTGATGGGATTGATAAAACCTACGTTATCCGCCATTTTGTAGCGGCTGCCATCTTGGATTTCAATTTTGCATAGTGAATTGTATTCTACTTGTTGAGACCTTTCATTTGATACTCATGTTGATGGGATTGATAAAACCTAAGTTATCCGCCATTTTGTAGAGGCCGCCATCTTGGATTTTAATTCTATATAGTACATTGTATTATACTGGTTGAGCACTTTCATTTGATACCCATATTGATGGGATCGATAAAACCTACGTTATCCGCCATTTTGTAGCGGCTGCCATCTTAGATTTCAATTTTGCATAGTGAATTGTATTCTACTTGTTGAGACCTTTCATTTGATACCCATGTTGATGGGATTGATAAAACCTAAGTTATCCGCCATTTTGTAGAGGCCGCCATCTTGGATTTTAATTCTATATAGTACATTGTATTATACTGGTTGAGCACTTTCATTTGATACCCATATTGATGGGATCGATAAAACCTACGTTATCCGCCATTTTGTAGCGGCCGCCATCTTGTATTTCAATTTTTTATAGTATATTGTATTCTGCTTGTTGAGCCCTTTCATTTGATACCCATATTGATGGGATTGATAAAACCTACGTTATCCGCCATTTTGTAGCGGCTGCCATCTTGGATTTCAATTTTGCATAGTGAATTGTATTCTACTTGTTGAGACCTTTCATTTGATACTCATGTTGATGGGATTGATAAAACCTAAGTTATCCGCCATTTTGTAGAGGCCGCCATCTTGGATTTTAATTCTATATGGTACATTGTATTATACTGGTTGAGCACTTTCATTTGATACCCATATTGATGGGATCGATAAAACCTACGTTATCCGCCATTTTGTAGCGGCTGCCATCTTAGATTTCAATTTTGCATAGTGAATTGTATTCTACTTGTTGAGACCTTTCATTTGATACCCATGTTGATGGGATTGATAAAACCTAAGTTATCCGCCATTTTGTAGAGGCTGCCATCTTGGATTTTAATTCTATATAGTACATTGTATTATACTGGTTGAGCACTTTCATTTGATACCCATATTGATGGGATCGATAAAACCTACGTTATCCGCCATTTTGTAGCGGCCGCCATCTTGTATTTCAATTTTTTATAGTATATTGTATTCTGCTTGTTGAGCCCTTTCATTTGATACCCATATTGATGGGATTGATAAAACCTACGTTATCCGCCATTTTGTAGCGGCTGCCATCTTGGATTTCAATTTTGCATAGTGAATTGTATTCTACTTGTTGAGACCTTTCATTTGATACCCATGTTGATGGGATTGATAAAACCTAAGTTATCCGCCATTTTGTAGAGGCCGCCATCTTGGATTTTAATTCTATATAGTACATTGTATTATACTGGTTGAGCACTTTCATTTGATACCCATATTGATGGGATCGATAAAACCTACGTTATCCGCCATTTTGTAGCGGCCGCCATCTTGTATTTCAATTTTTTATAGTATATTTTATTCTGCTTGTTGAGCCCTTTCATTTGATACCCATATTGATGGGATCGATAAAACCTACGTTATCCGCCATTTTGTAGCGGCCGCCATCTTGTATTTCAATTTTTTATAGTATATTTTATTCTGCTTGTTGAGCCCTTTCATTTGATACCCATATTGATGGGATTGATAAAACCTACGTTATCCGCCATTTTGTAGCGGCTGCCATCTTGGATTTCAATTTTGCATAGTACATTGTATTATACTGGTTGAGCACTTTCATTTGATACCCATATTGATGGGATCGATAAAACCTACGTTATCCGCCATTTTGTAGCGGCCGCCATCTTGTATTTCAATTTTTTATAGTATATTGTATTCTGCTTGTTGAGCCCTTTCATTTGATACCCATATTGATGGGATTGATAAAACCTACGTTATCCGCCATTTTGTAGCGGCTGCCATCTTAGATTTCAATTTTGCATAGTAAATTGTATTCTACTTGTTGAGACCTTTCATTTGATACCCATGTTGATGGGATTGATAAAACCTAAGTTATCCGCCATTTTGTAGAGGCCGCCATCTTGGATTTCAATTTTATATAGTACATTGTATTATACTGGTTGAGCACTTTCATTTGATACCCATATTGATGGGATCGATAAAACCTACGTTATCCGCCATTTTGTAGCGGCCGCCATCTTGTATTTCAATTTTTTATAGTATATTGTATTCTGCTTGTTGAGCCCTTTCATTTGATACCCATATTGATGGGATTGATAAAACCTACGTTATCCGCCATTTTGTAGCGGCTGCCATCTTGGATTTCAATTTTGCATAGTAAATTGTATTCTACTTGTTGAGACCTTTCATTTGATACCCATGTTGATGGGATTGATAAAACCTAAGTTATTCGCCATTTTGTAGAGGCCGCCATCTTGGATTTCAATTTTATATAGTACATTGTATTATACTGGTTGAGCACTTTCATTTGATACCCATATTGATGGGATCGATAAAACCTACGTTATCCGCCATTTTGTAGCGGCCGCCATCTTGTATTTCAATTTTTTATAGTATATTGTATTCTGCTTGTTGAGCCCTTTCATTTGATACCCATATTGATGGGATTGATAAAACCTACGTTATCCGCCATTTTGTAGCGGCGGCCATCTTGAATTTATAATGATAATGAATAAACATAATTGTATTGTCACCAAAATCCAAAGTGTATACAAAATTTCAGATTAATCGGTTGACAGGAAGAGGATGAAATTTGAATGACTAAATATGACACAAGAATAAAGAATAAAACAAACGGGGTGAGCTAAATAAAACCGTTTAATAATAATAAAAGATATTACGCTTTCGGCAGGTTCGCTCCACTCAGGACCTACCTACCACCGGAAAGCTATCGTGACCTTATCCCTACGCTACGCTACGCTACGCTACGCTACGCTACGCTTCGCTTTACCGCTACCTAGTTTCCAAGATACGATGGGGGGAGGGGTGAATCTGAAAAAGAAAATGTTCTAAGTCTTAACTTCCGAGATCCGCCTAAAGGGGGGAGAAGGGGGAGAGAATGGGGGGAATTTTGAAAAATGGTTTTTACTTTTCCGAGCCTCCTCTATACGAATCCGTAAAAAAACAAAACCCAGGTTTCTTAATTTCCGAGATACGATGGGGGGAGGGGTGAAGGGGGGGAGAGGGGGGAGTTTTGAAAAATAATTTTGACCAACTCTGGGCCCCTTGATATGAATCTGAAAAAAAAAATGTTCCAAGTCTCTTAACTTCCGAGATCTACCTCTAGAGGGGGGGAGAAGGGAGGCAAGGGGGGCAACTTTGAAAAATGGATTTTACTTTTCCGAGCCTCCTCTATACGAATCCGTAGAAAAACAAAACCCAGGTTTCCTAATTTCCGAGATACGATAGGGGGAGGGGTGAAGGGGGGGAGAGGAGGGAGTTTTGAAAAATGATTTTGACCAACTCTGGGCCCCTTGATATGAATCTGAAAAAAAAAATGTTCCAAGTCTCTTAACTTCCGAGATCTACCTAGAAGGGGGGGAGAAGGGGGGCAAGGGGGGCAACTTTGAAAAATGGATTTTACTTTTCCGAGCCTCCTCTATACGAATCCGTAAAACAACAAAACACGGGACTCTTAGTTTCCGAGATACGATAGGGAGGGGGGAGAGTGGGGTGGAAAAGGGGAGGTTTGGGATTTTTCCCATACTCGTGAGAGTTACTTCTATACGAATCTGTAAAAATATACCCACCTCCCCCTTCACCATCTGGGAGAACAATTATGTCAGTGAGTGAGTCAGTGAGTCAGTGGTAATCGAGCTTTATATAGTATAATAATGTTAATTCAATACCTACTTGCAATATATTTTATCTTAAAACTAATTATGATACACAGTTGTTTTTTTGGCTTTTATGACTTACTTCGCATAAAACTGAGAAATGCTATACAATATTTTTCGAAATAATAATAAAAACAATTTGTTCACGCATCACAACTTTTTTTAGGTGTTAACAATAAACATCAAGAAAATTAACCCTAGAACCACAACATGGGGTCATGCATGACCCCACGCACACGTATTTTTATTTTAATTTAGCGAGTTTTGCACCTACAACACTGTGCGTCTAGGTACCTTCCGTAATTGGTAATCAGTGGCCCGTGACGCATGGCGGGGTGCGCACGCTCATTAGGTTCGGAGATATTGCAGTTTGGGGTCGCCCGCGACCTGTGTTGTGGTTATCGAAACTATTTTTTTTTTATTAACTGTGGTGTGATTTCACGTTTATTTCACGAAGTCTTTCAATATGGCCTCAACGTCACGAGCCCTTGAAAGTAATGAAATTGAGCGACTTTTGGAGGAATATGAAGGTGAAACCTCCAGTTCTTCGGACGAAGATGGATCTGAAACTGCAGAAAATGAACATATATCCGAACACTCCGATGAAGATGATTTGTTTGATTTGAATCTGGATCAGATGATGATGATGTTCTTCTGTCTGATTTCTGTATGGGCAAAAATGGTTATACTTGGCGAAGAACTCCGTTCACTGTTCCTAATACACGCACTGCAAGTAGAAACATCGTGATAAATCAAACTGGTCATAATGCTTCATGTTTTGGGAGTAGATGAAGAAAACAGTGCTCAGGTAGCCCAAGCTCGATCAACTTCAAGTTCCCGCTGCTATTTATGCACTAGAGCCAAAGATAGGAAGGGCAGAGAGAAATGTGTTAAGTGCTCCAAAAATATATGTGCACAACACAGGTTACCTATTTGTCACCAATGTATCTAGATTTTCAGATTTGTACTAATTTTTTTTCCATTAAGCATTCCATTAATATCCAAAAAACCTTGTAATAATTGTTTAAGTTTATTAAAGTTTAATATTTTGTAAGTAATCATTTTTTTATTTTGGGGTCACCCATGACCCATGTTGTGGTTCATTTAATTAAATTTGGATGTTGTAGTTGTAGGGTTAAAATTGTTTGTCGCTATCAAAATGAGTTTAACTCATGAACATTTTCATTCAATGATTTTTATGAGAATCTTTGTAACCAGTCCATTATAGCCACCCAAACCCATAGTCCAACTTTTTATTTTTCCATTTCCTGCAATAGTCCTACACCAACCGGGGGGTATCCTTGGGTGCAATTGCATAGTGCATACAGGGATAATCGTCGGTTGGTGCCGCATTTCATTAAAATTTCCTAAGGGGCCTCTGCGAGTTGGCTTCGGCCCCTCATACGCCTTCCAAAGGACCGGGACCGATGGTCCCGAGATATGTTATAACTTAGGAACGTAAGAAAAGTACATAAATAAACGAAAGAAAAGTTTAATACTTTGGTGTAAGGGTAGACGAACAGTTGTATAGGCAAATCGATCGTTCGCTTTTGAAACTGTTCATGGAAAGTAAATTTGAATGAAAAGACTATGTACAGAAATTATGAATACAGTCATTACCATAGTCAATACAACATTTGAAAGTAACTAATATAGTCAGTCATTTATTTATTTATTAGGCTTTTCAACAATGAGTACACTGTTACTTTATCATCTGTACATTGCATTAAGTGTAAGCGCCTCATCACTTACAGAAAAGCACAGCATGCACTACATTATGCGCAGATAATAACACAATTAATTAAATAAAACAATCAATACTTACATAATATGAAGTTTAAAAAAAATACGTCATACGTGGGGCATACTGAAAGTTTCTGGATGTGGACACTTACAATAAAAGAATGAAAAAGCAATGGGTCATGTATGAAAATATTAAATTGTCTCGATTTTTTTTCTGCACTTATGAATAAGCTAATACTATCTACAAAAAAAGTATCAGATTTATCTGATTAGTATTTCCAGAGAAATAAATTAAATTCTGTTAGAGGCGGCCATCGACAGTAACCCACGGATTTTTATTCAATTTCCTTAGCCTACTCAATTAAAAAGTAAAAACTGTAGATAATCTGTACCGTCTGACATCCATCCATCATAACTTGTCAATTTGCCTGGCTGTATGGGCTTGACCCTTTGCCTGTCCTCAAGGACGAAGACGAAAAAAAAAAAAATTGTCAATTTGTCATAACATAACCTCACTTTTCACCTCTTGCTTTGTGTTTGTTTGCGATTTTATGGATATATCTTTACGACGACCCTCACGCTTTGAATACTGGATTAGATTTCGACTAATTAGTTTTATGGCCTGGTTACAGAGACCTTTGTTATGATGGATGGATGTCAGACGGTACAGATTATCTACAGTTTTTACTTTTTAATTGAGTAGGCTAAGGAAATTGAATAAAAATCCGTGGGTTACTGTCGATGGCCGCCTCTAACAGAATTTAATTTATTTCTCTGGAAATACTAATCAGATAAATCTGATACTTTTTTTGTAGATAGTATTAGCTTATTCATAAGTGCAGAAAAAAAATCGAGACAATTTAATATTTATTATTTATGGAACTCTTTGGGAACATGTTACTTTTTAATTTGCAAGACTGTCATACATAACTATTGTGTATTCATTGTGACGTCCTATCGAAAATTGTGTGTCGTTATCAAAATGAATTTAACTCGTGAACATTTTCGTTCAATGATTTTTTAGAACACTTTTAGATATTGAACATTCATAGTGTAAAAACAATAAAATTTACAATAATATTGCAGCCAGTTTGTTAAGTACATTATTCGTTCGACAAATACACTAAAGAAAATTACTGACTCTTTCTATAAATTATATTAAATACTCAAATTGGATTTGATACCACATCTACACAAATAAATAAAATTGGAGTGTCTGTTTGTAATATTAAAATAACCGCTTTTTACTAAATGCATATGAATATATACACGATACAGACGCCAGCACATCAAGCTACCCGAAACTGTCAAATTTTCCCAATCAACTTTGAACCTAATGATTTAGGGATAAAGTTGAAAATCTATTACAGAAATTTGACAGATTATAGTAGCTTGATGTGCTGGCGTCTGTACATATACCAAAATAACATTTTTTACTATTTTTGTCTGTCTGTCTGTTTATTCCGGCTAATCTCTGAATTGACTGAACCGATTTTGACGGGACTTTGACTAGCAGATAGCTGATGTAATAAGGAGTAACTTAGGTAACATTTATTTTAGCTAAAAAAAAATATGGGCCCATGAAAAAAAAGTAAAACCAATGAAATGAAATGAAATCTATATATCTTCTATATACAAATAAATAAAATTGGAGTGCCTGTAATGAGAGTAGGTACATTTAGCCGATTCAGAATTTAGCAAAATTCTTCTTGATGTTGGTGAGGGAAAGTGTCCAGAATTGAACAGTACTCATGATATAGAACTTATTCTTATTATCAAGGTTATTTAAAAAATGCACAGATTTCTCAACAATGAAACCACATTCAACCACTTCATCATTCGGAATTTGATGATTATAATTGTATTTCTTTGTTATTACGTATTTGTTTTTACAACTTTCTGCGTACAGTTTAGGTATATAAATATTACATTATGTATTAACCTCCTGGTTGTTATTGACTTTAATGTTGTTTATTCCGCTCCAGTCATTAACTTATTGGAAAATAAAGTTTACCTATGGGGTATGAAAGCCTGAAACCGATGGCATATACGGAGATAGTAAAAAAATGTTTAAGGCATTCATTGCTATACTAGAGTATTATGACATCCACAAACTTTGTTATCAGCACTTTGTAAGTACCTTTTTATTAACCAATCCATATAATAAAAGAAAATTTGGTAAAAATTACAGTTTTATATGATTAAATAGTATTAGCAAAATTTACCCCAACATGCCTTTCACATGTCTTTAAGAGTATGGTAGGGGTGTTAAAATTTTAAGGTTAAATACGAAATCTAGGCCGACGAAGCCAGGGGCGAAGTGCTAGGGCAATACAACAAGACAATTTTGTTCATCAAAGTTAGATCTACTTTACTTATCATGAGGGGTAAGAAAAGTGAAGGATTAATAATCAATCTAGAAGGTATTTATCATTACGTTAACATGACTAAAACATTTAATTTAGTAATGTAATTATCAATTATTCATGCCATCAATTATGACTAAATTGAGTTTTACATGCGTAGTTAAAACATTTACCATCGATTGTTGTATCAGGAACTACAGTCAGATAATTAATAAAAATGAAGACATTTCAAAATATTAGACATAAACGTGTGAAAACTTTTAGAAACAATACAGTGGATAAAGATGTGCAGCTGATGCTTTTTCCTTTGAATCTGATGCAATTTTATATGTTCTGTCCTAAATATCGCATTAAAAATGATTGTATAACTCCTAACGGGTTCATCTCTAATTTTGTTTCAATGGTTGCAACATTAGTATTGATTTTTTTATTCGTTTACAGCGCCTGTACGCTGAATTCTTACCAATATACTATAAAAACTACTACTTTTATGTATTTTACAGCTTACTTTGACACTTTCTTTTATTCCATAGGATTTATTATAAACTTCATTGTTGGCATAGTTCAAACCAAAAAGTCTATCAAGTTTGTGCATACATTCCAAAATCTGCACAGAGTTCTCAAAAATGAAACCATATTAAAGAACTTCATTGTGTGGAATTGGATTATTGTAATCGTGAGTCTGGGTGGTAATTTCTTTGTTTTCACTATTTTTTGTGTACTGGCTCGTTTACCCTATAGTTCGTTTTATGTTTGCTACATTTTGATTGTTTTTGATTTTAATGTAATTTATACCGTTCGAGTAATTAAACTATTGGAAAATAAAGTTGAACTCTGGACTATTTGGGTGTTAAACTCTCAAAACATAAGAGACACGTACGGAATAAATGATAGCAAAGAAGCATTTCAGGCTTACGTTGATATATTAGACTGTTATGCCACTCATAAGGATTGTTTTCAGCAATTCGTAAGTACCTTCCAATATGTTCCTACATGGCATTGGTAAACGGAATTCAAATCTTATTTAATTATCATTCTCTTTTCAGATACTTTACTATATTATAGGACTATTCTGCCACGGTTTGATATACGTCCAAGGATCAATCGAGTCGTTTAAAATTGGCTTAGTATTTAATGACAAAGTAAGTATCATTTCGTTTCGTGCATTTACTTTTCCATTTTATTTTAAGGACTAATCACACCAAACGTGTTAAGCACATTCACCGTCCCACGTCGTCACCGTCAGAAGTCGGCGGCTATCGTTGACTTTCATATTACACTTTCAATTTTAGGGCTAGCGCAGACGGATGAAAAATATAATTGACACTGATCTATACGAATATTATAAAGCTGAAGAGTTTGTTTGTTTGTTTGTTTGGTTGAACGCGCTAATCTCTGAAAGTATCAGTCGGATTTGAAAAATTCTTTTTGCATTTGATAGCCCAATTCTTGAGGAAGGCTATAGGCTATTTAACATCACGCTATGACCTTTAGGAGCCGAGCAAAAAGAAAAAAAGTCAGAAAGAACGCTAAGCAAAAACGAAGTAATAGCGCGGGCAGGCGATGCGATGCGACGGGGTGGGTCGGAGTAACAAGAAATTTCACGCGGACGAAGTCGCGGGCAGAAGCTAGTACAGTCGGTTTCAGAGAAATAGTACCCCTCCAAGACTTAAAGATTATCGCCCGAGCACGCTCGGGCCCGCGTGTCACGTGAGCCTTGAGCAGCTCCCTCCCCCGCCGCCGCACCCATCTCGTGACCCACCGATCCGCCTCAAATATTATTTGCAATATGGTATTTTATCGGCTTCCTTCTGGCCGAACCGTATAGATACCATGAATAACTTACAAAAAGACACTGCGTGCGACTAAGATACGAACCCACATCGCGAGATCCGCGCCTTATACCACTAGGCTATTGGCTCAGTTAGCAATCTTAACGAAAATTCGAATTGCATTACTCCTTTTATCGAACAAGGTTATTAACGGTCTAATCTTCTAGATATTAAGGTTTAAATTTCAATTTCCGTGTTATATTTAATACTAGCACCTTACCGTCTTGTTTTACAAAATGCAATACGCAACTCCTCTATTAACTAAAACATAAGGTTGAAATTAGCATAGATTTCTTGTTTGATTGAACAGAATGTGTTGATTCCGATTGTTGCACTACCCTCATTTTACTTCAGAAACTTAACTGCTGTATGAACTGCGAGTTAGGTTGAATTTAGTATACTATTCTTCGCCTTATTTACTAAACTGTGATTGAGGGTATTTTTACTTTTCAAATGGTTTCATTTTCGTGCCGATTCGCTTGTGTGTAATTATCTTCATCGTAATATTATCCAATTTATTAAGTTTTTGACCAGTTGATTCTATTAATCGATGGTATGGTTCGATTAACAACTTTATTAAAGGCTAAAATTGTAGTTCTGTGGGAAAAGGAACAAAACATAAAGAAAATAGCACGAGATATAAGCATAACGGTAAGATTTACGTTATTCTTACACATACCTATTTATTGTTGCATTATTGCTTACAAGTTGGATTTTTTTTTTATGTATTTCTAATATTATTATTTTCATTACAGATAAAAACAGTTCGTAGATGGATACAAAGGTATCAAGCGACGGGTGATATGAAATGTGATCACCAAGGCCCTCGCCCGATTGCTTACACTGATGAATCGAAGCGACAACGTAATATGTATTGTGAAAGTTCACTTAGTGGCACCCTTCAAAACTACGCGTTCAAATGCTGACTTCAAGAAGTGTTAGACAGTGACGGCCATGCTATCCGTTATGAATAGGCAACTCGGCAGATTGACTGTGTAACTTATTTGATAAAAATGCATTGGAACATTTATATGAGCAAATGTCAAGTGTTAATCATTCCCAATATCATTCCATAATCAGTGGGATCATTATCTCGTAGTCAATCAAAAATAAACAACCTTTATTATTATGAATCCAGTTCTTGTTTAAAAGTAATCTTGTAATGTGTTAACGATGCACCATCTGACCTCACATATTTTTCTAATATTGTGTTAAATAAGGGTTATCAGAAAATGTGATAAAAGAGAAAGATGTATATTGCTATACTGTTATAGTTTAGCATGTTGGTTCTTCCTCTGTAATTCACAGTTTCTAGAAATATCTATAAACGAACCGTTATCTAATGTTAAACGTTCTAAACCAAACTAGGGTATCTATTTTGTGTTTAGTTAATATTCTAAGTATAATAACCCCAATTTAACACAGATAGAAATCTGTATATTCAACCAGGAAGTGGATTCCATGAAGTCCTAGAAATGTAATTAAAAAAATAAATGAATATTGTTTATGCAAAATGCTAAGCTTTTATTACAAACCTCCATTTGATTTTTTAATAATAATTAACGAAAAAAACAAAACTAACTACTAAAGAAACTAAAAAATAATAATAAAGGTAAATTAATAAAATAAAAAAAGTCTTCTCGACCGCGGATTGAACTCGAAACCATCGTATCGTTAAGCCGCAGTGTTAACCTCTAGACCAACATGCCACTTACAATACATTTCAAAAAACTTAAGTAGGTTCGATGTCATTTCCAAGGGGTAAACGTTTCTATGAAGCGTGCTGTACATAATAAAACTAGAATAGAGTTCAAAATTAAGGATATAATTTATAGCGTTGTGTTTGCGTATGCGTTATATAAACTCTAGCATGCTTGATACTCTGGTGCGTCCACCGAACTAACGTGGCAGATTTTGTGCGAGCACGCTGGAATATTTTGATGACACTTTTTTTTTTTTTTAATCTTTATTGATAAAAAAGGGATTTGTGATGACACTTAGACTTACAGTCAGCGGCTGACTTTAGCTACCTTTTATCGTAAACATGTTTTTTTACAGGATATATCAACTTTTGGAGTGCTGTCCGCAGTTACGTGGATTATAAAGAATTTGATGTATAAAACAATGTTAACCCAGCAATGCGAGAAATTCTATATATCTACTCAGCGTATTCAAGATTCTTGCGCACAGATTTTAATGTCCCATTGCTCAGGTAATATTTTGTCAAAAATAATAACGCGTAATTAAATACTATATTGTGAAAATAGCGATTCATCCATATGTGAAAGCACTGTAGATTGTCATTTGTAAAGTCTTTTCAAATATTTTTTAAATTATTTATTTTATTTCATTTGAAGACTTACGAGTAGGATAAGTTACATTTTTAAATATTTTTAGAAAAACATTTAAATAAAAATATGAAAATAGTAGCCCCCCCGGTATCGGAAACAGGGTTCAAGCTATCGGTAGTCAGGTCTCCTGAGAGAGAAACCTTACACACACGCTGTGTCCAGAAATACCGCTTTCTAGATGAAGCTCTTGATCCAGCTGCCTAACGAGAGTCTCTTCAGGTGTTGGTCGATGACATTGGCCATCACGACTATCGCCACAATGAATGCTGTATTCACATCCTGCATTTAGACAACCTCGCGAGCCAGGTTATGACACATAATCTGCTACAAGTGCTCTAGGCTCACCGATAACACGCTCAATCCTGCACTGCCAGGCTGGTACAGCTGGTTTTGGTCTAGGAACTCTGTTACAGTTGGGAAATTTAATATGTGCTACACGACATTCCGCTGCAGCTGCACAGTACAAGATCGAGGCGAGGACTTTGCTGCCGTCAAAACAATTTGACAGCTGCGAGTCTAGTAAGCCTTTGATTTTCTAGTGCATAAGCAAACGCTACACGCGAAGTCGTGGACGAGTATGTTTACCTAGGATAAACTGTCTAGTTAGGTAGGTCTTCCTCTCTTCGAGAAAGAGGTTAATCGTCGAATCCGACTCAGCTGGGCAGCGTTCGGGAAGCTACGCAAAATCTTCTCGTCCCACATACCGCAGTGTCTCAAGACGAAAATCTTTGACCAGTGCGTATTGCCAGTAATGACATATGGCACTGAAACGTGGTCGCTCACAATGGGCCTTATAAGAAGGCCAAAAGTCACCCAAAGGGCAATGGAGAGGGCTATGCTTGGAGTTTCCTTGCGTGATCGAATCAGAAATGAGGAGATCCGCAGGAGAATCAAGGTAACCTACATAGCCCGCAGAACTGCCAAACTTAAGTGGCAGTGGGCAGGGCACATTGATTGCAGAACAGATGGCCGATGGGACCCTAAGGTTCTGGAGTGGCGACCGCGTACCGGAAGACGTAGCGTTGGAAGACCTCCCACAAGGTGGTCCGACAACCTTGTGAAGACCGCAGGAACCCGTTGGATGCGAGAAGCACAGAACCAGTCGAAGTGGAGGTGCTTGGGGGAGACCTATGTCCAGCAATGGACGTCTTTCGGCTGAAATGATGATGATAGGCAAACGAGGTGCTCCTTAATTACACTTCTCTCTGCCTAGGGCTATACTATTACTAAGGACCAGTCCTTATCGAAGGAGTGCAACTCATCCCGCCATCTCTATTTGGGCCTGCCGGCCCGCCGCTACATCGTTTACCATTTACCTATTCACTACATTCACAAACTCATGACCCATTGCAATGGGTCGTGAGTTTGGCTCATTGTTTGCCTGAAATGCGGCACATGTTACCAGCGCAGTTCCATTTTAATATGGTGTGGTTACGATATCTAATGTAATTATTTAAATATCCAACAGATGACCAGAAAAAACTTTGCAAGAACGTACTCCGCTTGCATCGAGCATCATTCAGCAAGATACGTGTGTGTGGCCTGTTCTACGTAGACGCTGCGTTACAATTGAATCTGATGAGTCTTCTTACCAACTACATTATTGTGTTGCTACAGTTCGCATTTTTATAATCTTGCCTTCATTAAATCTATTTCGCAATTCTTTTTTCTTTCGAAATATAGACCTACTGCCCGAGCCTTCGAGGAATACAGGCAAATTATGTTTCTAAGCATGTTCTTCATTATGAACAATATCTACCTATAGACATAGAACAGCAGGTGAAGAACCGAGTAGAGTAGCTTGCGGTACGCGCATGGAAAATTTTAAATTACTTGAAAATTACTTTTAAATTACTTATTGATTAATTTTAAATTACATTACCTAATAAAATGCGGTATTGTGATATAACTAAACGACAATACAAGTGTATTGCAATATTATTATGGCCGGTTATGTTCACTAAAGTCGGAAGCCTGCCTGTCTCATTAGGAAGATATTATGATTCATATCTTTCTATAAAGTGCCCAGCCTTCAAGACTTTTACGCATTGAATACGAACACGCATTTGCGTGGGCATTCCCTAAAGCTATGGGAAAATTCATTAAACAAAAGCCCTTTAAGTAATTCTTGTCTAACCGAGTTGTAACAGCATGGAAAAAAACTTCCGGAAAATGTTGTGACGGCTTCCACAGTGAACTGCTTCAAGAATCGTCTGGACGGACTAAATATCTACAAGTTATGCATTCTTTCGACGAAGTTTCCAAGAAAAACTTAAAATTGCGAAAGTACGCCCAATTGCGAAAAAAGGAGGAAATTCAGAAAATCCTAGTAATTATAGGCCTATTGCACTATTACCCACTATCTCAAAAAAATTCGAAAAAGCAATGGGGAATCGTGTTAACACATTTTTTGAAAAATTTTATAATTTTAGATAAAAACCAACTCGGTTTCAGGAAGAAATTCTCAACCACTTTAGCGGTATACAACTACGTACAGGAAATTTACAATTGCATTAATGAACGAAAGTACGCCATTGGGCTATTCCTAGATATGACGAAGGCGTATGAGAAGGTGTCACAAAAAATTTCATTACAAAATCTTTATGGTTCGGGTATTAGAGGGCAAGCTTTTAATTGGTTCAAATCATATTTACAAGACAGAGTACAATTCGTGGAAGTAGAATATTTTGATAGCGTTAAGCAGGAAATTTACACCATAATGGCTACCATTAATAGTTCAATACCGCAAGGAAGTGTTTTAGGATGTACCTTATTTATAATATCGCTCACCTAGTAATATATTGGCACATCTACATTTTTCACATTTTACAGAAACGAGGTTGCGGGGGGAAACAATAATAATATTCCAATGATACTTACTGAATACTCTCGATGAATATGGAAACTAGCGTTGTGCCGTTATGCCACTTTATAAATTATGCACTTTTGAACACATATACGGTAAAAACTATTTCACATTTTTTATAGATGTGCCGATATATTACTAGGTGAGGACGTAAATGACCTACCAAAAAAGATAAATTCATCGTGTGAACAAATGGTCAAATAGATTAAAACGTCCGCGAATGTTGACCATTTGGTCAACATTCGCGGACGTTTTAAATATAAAACGCCCGCGAATGTTGACCATTTAGCTATTTTTTTTAAAAATCACAGAAACTAAGCAGTGGTTAAACGAACACAACTTAGAATTAAACTTATCTAAAACTAAAATATGCCAATTCAGACATCACCAAAGAACCCCAATAAATCTAAAGACATTAACGCAAACAATAAAATTAGAAGAGGTAAACGAATTTACACTTTTAGGCCTAACATTACACTCAAACCTAAATTGGAAGAAACATATTGAAAGTACAAGATCAAAACTGTCGCGATTTATTTATGCGCTAAGCATATTGAAATGCAATACGGACTATAAAACCGTCTTATCTGCCTATTATGCGTACGCCTACTCCTGGCTAAATTATGGTATCATTCTGTGGGGAAAATGTATTAGAATATTAATGAACATAGATCAACGAGAGAGTTGTAGGTCACATTTTATTAAACAACAAATTCTTATACTACCATTAATATATATACTACAAAGTTGTATATTCATTAGAAAACATAGGCATCTCTTCAAATCAAATATCGAGCAAAATTAAAACTATAACCGATAGAACAGGAATTTATTAATACTACCCATTACAAACTTAAAAGTTATCGGGAAAAGCCCATACTACTCTACTCTCTATTTGTTTTGTTTATTTTTAAGGTTTTTTTTCCAAATAAACACAATTTTCTTTCTTTTTTTCTTTATTTCTATAGATTAGCTAAATTATTTAATAAGCTACTGGGAAGTTTAAAATCCCTACCAAATGACTCAATTTTCTCGAAACAGTTGAAATCTTTGCTAATAAAGAAAGGTTACTATACCGTTGAAGAATTTAAAACTGACAAATTGTGAATCGATCGACCTTGTAATACTTGCTTGACGTAAATGTGAAATAATAAATGACTATACTAATTTACCCGTATGACTAAAATGAATGAACGAATTGATAATACTTAAATATGATTAGTTTTAAAATAAATTTTTGTAATTATGTTTAGTATAGGTAGTGTAAATTTTAATAATTAGAATCAATGTTATAATATTATGTAATTTGATATGTAAAATTTGCAGTGCCCTAACAGGTTACGTGTCTTAATATTGTGTCATGAAATTTGAATGCATGCCTACTAACGAGTGTTTTACATGGTAGCAAATAAATAAATACATACGCATCAGCTAATTAGCTGCTAGTGTGTCTAACCCAATAATAATAATAAAAAAACAGTGGCACTCCGGGAGTGCCGAGAGAAGTGAAAACTTGAACAATTACGTATTTTGTGAATCGTCTTATAAACAAAACACGCGCGGTACAGGCTATGGCCATCCGTCTTACGAATTTTCGATCAGGTCACGTGTCCTGACGCGAGTTTAACATTTTTTACCTATTACAAAAAAGTGTACAACGCCGCTAAAGAAGTTTTCACCTCAATAACAATATGTACATGTAGGTAAAAAATCTTTATTTAAATCCAGACCCGAAACAAAGAATATCGCCTAACTCATGCAATAGTTCTGTTAGTTCCCTATTTCCAAAAATCTGATAGCTGAAAATGCTCATTGAATTATAAAAGCACATAATTAATTAATAAAAATAACAAAATTAAATCTTAACTTAAATACACAAACTAAAATATAGCGTCGTAAAATTCATCCGAATCGCTTTCGACCCGTAAATCAAAGTGTAAATCGATTAGATGGCTACAACTACATATTTACAAAACTTTCAAAAAGCCTGATGTCAAACGAGGCGTTTATGAACGCGTTTTAGTCGCAAACTATTCGTAGCATAGTGCGGCCGCCACAGCAGCGGCATTCCGATAATAATATGCTATATTATACCAAACTATAGTAAAGTACACTAAACTATAGTAAAGTACACTAAACTATAGTAAAGTACACTATAGTAAAAAACCCAGCATGGGTTATTGTCTTATGACAAAAACCCATGCTGGGTTTTTGTCATAAGACAGTGTACTTTTATTTATGTAATCTAAGTATGGTACAAAGGTTAATTTTTTATCAAACATAACTCCGAGACCACGGACCGGATCGTGTCTATTTAAATAACTTTTTTATTGCTGATTGGTCCCGCTCTTGACCTCGATCACGCCCAATGGAAAGCGATGGATGTGGTCTATGGTGGAACGAGCGTGCCCAGAAGATGCCTAAGGCACTGGAACTCCCACGCATCGACGAAACACATCAGGCTGCTTGCCTCCGGTGGGAGGGTGGTCGCAAACCAGGCGGGCGTTAGCTTTTCCACCGCAAGGGAAGAATTGGCCGGTCAAAGTGTTGGGTGTGACTGTCCAGGATGCGCCGAGCGCTGGGTTTAGTTGACTAACTAGTATTATTATTATACTGCAGTCAAAGTGAAATTATCTACAGTGGACCCCCGATTATCCGGCCCCTGTCTATTCCGGCACCCCCTGTAATTCGACATGGTCTATTATGTATTTAATAAGTATTGACAATCTTCGCTAATGCATGATTGAACAAGTTATAACTTGTACACACCACTATTAAGAGGAAACACAAGGGCCGTTCTTTCCATACAAACGTAGTCCCCTGTTTTATCCCTGGATAATGCCAGTAGAGCGATAATTTTTATCACAAAAATCTATGGCCACTATTGGCATGTTTCTATGTTTTCCTATTTTTCATAAATAAATAAATTAAAAAGATATGAGCCTTCAAAAACCTAAAAAAATCGCCAGATTCTCCGCTGTGTTCAAACATCCAGAAAATAAATTTGACTAAATTTTATAAAAAAAGCAAAACATAGGGACACGGCCAAAGCCTTTCTTTAATTTTGAATGAAAAAAATATTTAAATCGGTCTAGTTTTGGAAAAGAAATCGGGGGACTACGTAACGTTGATTTTGTGTACTTTTAATAGGTATTTTTGGTCCATGATACAGTTGTCTCTTTCATACCCTGCGGGGGAGGCTTGGGCACCGCGCGACAGAAATAGATTTTACAAATACCTATTTCTCAATTCTCTCGGCCGTAGTGTTTCCTCTTAATGTGCTCGACAAGTAGGGTATTTTTTTTTTTCAGGATGGGAAATCATCAAATGACTCCTCCCGCTCTGGGTGGAGCGGAAGGGAGTGTCAGACTCTTACTGACTAAAACCCATTCGTGTTCCTTCCTTAGCCCTTTATGTTCCGGGCCAGCGGTAACCCTTTCGGATAATCCCGCTGACCCGGCAGGCTTCGGCCCTTACGGGCCCCTTCGTTCAATGCTGACATCTCTTTGAGGCGCGCGTGGAACACGTACGCGCCGTCCGGCACGGGCCTGGTCCTGATCGGACGGTGAGCTACCCATTACTCTCCGTCCGCAGGCCCGCGCCTACGGTAGCCGGGAGTCATCGCGCGGCTCCTGACGCCCGGAGCGTCTCCCGCGGCGGCTGGGACGGGAGGCTCTCTCCCTCAGCCGTCCCGCCGCCTCCTTCGCTAGCATGACTGCTTCGCAGAAGGAGGCGACTGCCCTCCACTCCCTCTCGCCCCGGACCATGGCTTGAACCAGGCCCGGACGCGAGAGGTCGCCGCCGCTGCCGATCGCCTCTACGAGGAGGGTATTGTTTTGATTCTGATTGCTTAATTTGAATTTGAAGTTTGAAGAAGATAGCGGTGCGGTCTAGCGTGTGTTCATTGTTTACTGTTTATTCATGACATACATAATGAAGTATGATTTGTACTTCAGAGTAAATATGTACATATAACATATAGAATCTTATCATGGGATCTGTAATTTGTCGGATTACAAGTTACTCTTTTGTAAACACTTCCGGACTATAGGGGGACTTAGGCAGTACTCTATAATCCGACAAATTCGATAGTCCAATACACTGCCCTGCAAAATGTTTGTCGGATTACCGGGGGTCCACTGTATGTTTATAACTATCTGGATCTGTCTTAATAAAAGTAATAGCACCTAAAGTACTAAGTAATTTAGTAAAGTAATTCATTATTAATTTTATCTATATTTTCATATCAGGTGATGTGCGCAGTTAAAACATTTAGTATTGATTATTCTACTATTTGTGAACAAAGAAGTTACCAACGCGAATCTATTAAAATGAAAATATTTCGAAATAAGAGTCATAAATGTCGTGAAAAAATCATTTTGTGCAATACGGTGGATAGAGATATACAGTCGATCCTTTTTCCTTTGAATTTGATGCAAAATATTACGTTCTGTCCTAAGTACCGCATTAAAAATAATCTTATAACTCCAAATGGTGTCATCTCCAATTCCGTTTCAATTATTGCAATACTAGTATGCATGGCTTTATTCGTGTACTGCGTATATGCAGCGTATTTTAACCAAGATTATTCCCAAGCATCTACTTTCATGTATGCGACCTGTATTTATGACTTTGTTTACTATTTCATGGGATTATGTTTGAATTTTGTAATTGCGATTGTTAAAGCTAAAAAATCTATTAAGTTTGTCCTTACTTTTCAAAGAGTCCACAGATTCCTTAATATTGAAGCCAGTTTCAACCATTCCATCATTGTAAACTGGTTTATTGTAATAGCTGCTCTGGTTGGTCATGTCTTCGTATTAACTGCTTTTTGTAAACTGACTGGCATACCTTACATTTCTTTATTTCTATGCTACATGGTGATTGTTTTTGATGTGAATATTCTCTACGCCGTTCGACTAATAAAATTGTTAGAAAATAAAGTCGTTCTCTGGAGTATTCACGTTTTAAATTCTCAAGTAACAGAAGACTCGCGCGGAGGAAATTCTTGCCAAAAAATGTTTCAGGCTTACGTTGATTTATTAGAGTGTTATGAGATCTATAAAGATTGTTTTCAGCAATTCGTAAGTACTTTCCAATCCGTACATTATTGGTATTGTAATTAATATTCTGTGTTATCACGATCCAATCAATGTCAATGTGTTCTATGTTTCATGCAATTGTGAAAGGGACTTGTTTAAAAATAAATTTAGTGATCCAAAATAGCCAGAGAAGAGCTATTTCTTTCCTAATTTTCTGTTTTGTTACTTTTCAGATACTTTATTATATTATAGAAATATTTAGTCACGCTTTAACTTACTGTCAAGTAACAATTGATTCGTTCAAAATAGGTATTTTTGTTGATGGAATAGTAAGTATCATTTCAAATTCAATTTTTTATTATTTCACATAACCGTACATGGGCACTCATGACATTCACACTTAGAAACTACGTGTAGGATTGCAAGGCTATTCTTCCAAACGTAATTCGTATTTAATCATCTACCTACTTTAATTTAAACAATAGTAAAACAAGGATAGGTATTGTGAAAGAAATGTACACAACAACTATTTTTTTACAGAATGTATCTTTTTGGGGCGCCTTTACCGCAGTCCTTTGGCTTATGAAGGATTTGATGTATCTAACTATGTTGAGTAAGCAATACGAGAAATTTTACTTAACTATTGAAAGTGCTCAAGATTCATGCGCACAGATTTTGATGTCCAATTGTTCAGGTAATATCATGTCGGCATTTGTTTTATGGCGCCAAATTGTCGTTAAAGACATTCATGTTGTTAAACACTTGAGACCATTCTGCTTTTCAATGTAACCATTATTTCACAGATGATCAGAAAAAACTATGCAAAAACGTGAGGCGCTTTCATCGAGCATCATTCAGTAAAATACGTGTGTGTGGCCTGTTCTACGTAGACGCTGCGTTACAATTAAGTCTGATGTGTCTTCTTAGTAACTATATTGTTGTGTTACTACAGTTTGCAGTTTTGTAATACAGATTCCTATAATTGAATTTCTTGTTCGTTTCTATTCTTATTTTCTAGTATTTTTCCTGACCTTAAGCCTAGACAAAGTATCAGCAATAATGATGATAGAGAAGTCTACAATGTATTGGGTTGTTATAAGCTACTATAGTCTCTGTCTTATTTTAAACTAGTTTCAGACCACGACTTCGTTCGCGTAGAAACCGTAAGACCTGTTGTTTTAATTTGTAATTTTATTTTTAGACAGCTTCATAACAATTTTTATAAATGTTGCGTGCCTATTTCCAGGCAGAATGTACATGGCTCACTCCTATCTACTCCACCTGTATTTTAATGTACTTACATTCTTTGCAAATAAATGATTTGATTGATTGATTGATTGACCACAATCCATTGCTTGTGAAGTTTTTCGTTTTTAGTAAATTAATGAACGCTTGCGTTCCTCCATATACTCAACCATCCACGGAACGACCTTATTTTCTTTTTTTCGGGTGGGGAAATCCTCATGGATATCCGCCGTCCTGGGGTAGGGTCTGTCAGACTTTTACTAACTAAAAAACACCCCGGTGTTCCGTCTTACACCTACGCCGAGGGTCGCGGGAACGTACGATCCTTCCGCAACCCTCGACTGGTGCTGGCCCAGAAGTTAATCACCGCGTCCCAGGACTCTTCGCTGCCGAACATTGACTCGGCTACTGCCGGCAGCGACAGGTCACTGCCTACTTCTGATATGACGGCACGGTGCGGCTCCTCTCAAGCGGCACACTCTGCCAGCATATGCCACGACGTGTCCTCCCGGGTCGACGCAGTGGTGTCACCGGACGTCCGGCTCCTTCTTTATGCGAAACAGGTACTTCCCGAAGCAACCATGCCCCGAGAGCACCTGCGTCACCCGAAACGACAGGGAACCGTCCCTCCTCCCAAGCCAGCGCTCGAGTACCAGCCGGACCGCCTCGATGGTGACGAGGCATCCACGGAACAACCTCGGCCAGCATAGCTTCACCTACGGTCGACCAGTGCAGAAGTCATTACATATCATAATATTATCCATTAAGGCGTGTTAATTATACATCAAAACGTTTTTGAATAATAATATTGCCAAAAATCGCGGGTAAGTATGGAACAAAAGAATGGGCTCCTTGACGGTTTATCCGTTAAAGTCCAACGTTGAGTTATGTTCGTCAACTAGTTGATAAACTAGTTAAATTCGTCAACGAGTTAAAGTGCAACTATGGTCAACTTGCAACGTAAACCGTTCATTCACTGAACGGTTTTATTCAATGCTGCGACGTTCAACGTATCTAAATCTATCAACCAATGTATATATTATTAATAATAATAATAATAATAATAATTTATTTCATAAAAAGGGAGATTGTAGTACATGAGGCATAAATAAAGTTATACATATAAGTTTGTACCATGTCAACACAATCTGGTGGGTGAAGTTCTGCTTTCCTAGCTAGGTTACAGAATAACCTGTGTTAAGGAATAACAGTCCCTGTCCCTTACATTGAGTACAATTACTACTAGTACAATTACATATACATTTTATTTTTATTGATACTACAACAATGTTTTAATTGAATACATGTGCGTGTGTGTGTGTGTGAGTGATTGTATATGTAGGTGTGTATGTGTATGTGTGTGTGTGTGGGGGTGTGTGTGTGTGTGTCTGTGTGTGTGTGTGTGTGTGAGAGAGAGTGTGAAAGAGTGTGTGTTTGTTTTCACTAAAGTCATGTGAGGTAATACATTTCATTATTGAACGACGCGTCGCTCGCAATCTATGATGTTATTTTCAACGCAAGTTTTTTAATTTGCTCAGTTCGTTACGTTCTCGAATTTAGTTCAGTTGATTTAAACGAGCTATACGTCGTTGTCAAATTCACCTAATTGATTCATAAAAGTTAACGTTAATACGTTGACAGAAGATCAACGGTTGATTCAACTAGTTCGTTGATTAAACGCCCATCACTAATATACTCTGCAGCGGGTGGATCGGGTCTGCAACTGATTATGAGGATGTTGATAGCCGAGACGGTGATATAATAATACTCAAAAAGGCATACGTTTTTCATAAAACCATTTAATTCAAAGAAAATAGAACTGCAAGTGCATGATAACGTAATAACAGATAATGCCCATCAGACATATTGGAAGCGTAGCATCTACATAGAACAGGCCACACGCGGTCATCTTGCTGAACGATCGTTTAGCCTGTATCACGTTCTTGAAGAGACGGCCATGACATTCTGGAAAACATTGTAATCTTGTTTACATCTGTTAAAACTTTGAATCGAACATTATAAATCAATATCTCATGGATCCACCGAGTTACTATGTATATGAAAACGTGGTTTTAATAATCCATACTTTGATAGTCCTTGTTCTTCATAAACTGTATACATGCCGTCTCAGCTTCCTCGACAGTAATATAGAACTTCTCACAGTAAACGCAATGTATTATTACTAATACTATATCTTTTGTGAGAAATAAAATCAGACCAAGACTGCGAATCAGTGCCTGGAAAATAAAGTAAAGAGGCAAAAGGTAGATTACATAAAAAAAATCAAAGTTTTAAGGACATCTCTGAATCGTAATAATTGCAAAAAAATTATTCCTTACTTCATTTCCCAATTCAGCAGGTTTGTTCATCACATAAACCATAAAGTTGACATAACATAAAGCACGTTGAAATGCGACAAATGTGTGATATAACACCTGAAAATACAAATAATGTTTTATTTCTTTCTTATAATATGATAACTTTAAAACAGAGTACAGACCGACCGCTTAACTGAGACGGTGCCTAAAGCCCCATTTACACGGTGCCAGTTTATTTCTTGTGGCATGCCTAAAATTGAAGCGACAATAATTGACTGGCACCGTCTTAAATTAGAACACGTACAATTGTTGCACGATACGTGCGATATAGTCGCCGTTCAAAAGTGGTATAGGTGTAAACAACATTAAATAAAATGGCCATTGTCTAGCAGTGCACTGTTACATGGCGAGTTGACTAATTGATTAACAAGAGCAAACAGGTGAACCTGACAGTAGGCAATAATTTTGTTGTGTGCAATAACTTTAAGAGTCTTCTAATTATATATTATTATTAGGTTAAGGTACTATGGGTCTTTGTTACCTGAAATAAAATGTTTATTATTATTATCTTCTAATTATATATTATTATTATGTTTGCCTGATCTCAAACTCATTTGTGCGTCCTCGCACCATATTTTTCACGTTTTTTTATTGATGTCATAAGTGTAACAAAGTTTTAAACTTACCAATACTTGGAAAATTTTCTTGTACAGATTATAAGTTTTCAATATATTTTTATATATCCCAAACAGTTTAAGACATTGAACATCATTGTTGTTTTCAACATTCATCATCATGACTTCATTGATCCACTTTTCTAGATATTTCTTTAACAATATAATAATTCGGATGGCTATTACAACATTAAGATCCAATGGGATACACATTATGTCGCAAATATCATCGATAATAAATCCGATGTCAAAATAAATCAAAGGTCCAAAATAAAAAGCATTTAGAGAAATATGAACAAAGATAGTGGTTGTAGTTGAGATCCAGTTGCAAATATTTAAACTTCCGATACTCTTACTGAAATCAATGGTCCTGTAAATAGTTTGAATGTTCAAGATAAGTAAGAAGTTATTGTTTTTATGCACAAGGTCCAAAAAAAACATCATTGTGAAACCAATTGAGCAGGAAATGAAATTGATAACAGCCGAAAGTGAGAAGATGTCGTATTTGAATTGTGTCTTATTCACTTTTGCATCTTTTACAATGAAAATCCTAAAGAGACACAAAGCATTCAAAAAGAACATTATGCCAAACGCGAATACGCGATATTTTTGTCCACTTGCATAAATATGATTATTTCGTATGCAATATTTTGAAGTTAGAAAAAGATTCAATGGAAAGTTTAGCGAGTACGCTATTGTTTTTATTTCTTCATCCAGTCTGTTATTGGGAAGGGAAACTTCTAATGAAAACTCTGGAACGATTCTTCGTGATTGAGACATTGCGGTAATATCGACTCACGCTGACCGCCACTCATACCTAAGTAATAGCTGACTCGTTTGTACTTACTTAACGTAATGAGATAATCAGACGATTAGATCTATATTAAGAATAAAGTAAAGAAGTATTTAATGTATTAACATTAAATACTTCTTTTATATTGTTATGGGTCTTTCAATAAATAGGTTTTTAAAAAAAGAAAGCATATTTAACTGGAATTATGACACTTTATTTAGGATGATATTTTAAAAAAAGACCCATTGGCAGACCCGACCGCTTTTAGAGTTCAGACCCTATCTGTCAGCGCCTGCTAGACGCTGATTCATCTTTAGCCCTTACAGAGCCGGGGTATAACATCTCCCCCCTAAGAAATAACTTATCTATCTACTTCTGAGAGAAGAACGGGCAAGAAACTCCATGGACACTCTTTTAAATTATATTTTTACAGAAATATTAGTTACATCATTAAGAGTCTATATTATGATGTTTTGGTGATATTGGGCGATCTGGATATCGGTATCTGTAAGACTTGAGAGTTTGCTATTTGGACACATTAAACTTGGACTTATAATCTTTAAATTTGCAGAAGCGAAAACACGATTGGATAAAAAAATCTCGATAAAAAAAAATAACGAAAAAACCTCGTTTTGCACTTATTTTGAGTTAGATCTCTGAAACCCTATGGAATTTAATGATGATTTTTAAACTAATAGATAGGTAATAATATTATCTCAAATCGTGCAGAATTATTTTTTTATTTTTCTACTCGTTCTCCTCGTAATTAGCAATCCAGTGATTTGGCGCTTGCGTCATTTTATTCTAAGCGAGCATACTCTCTTTCTGTCTCTTGTTTTGCACGCGGTAGTAATAGCGCTATCCTTTTCAATTTATTCAATCAGTCTGCTACGGCACCTGTTGGAGGACGAACCTATGTTTGGCGACATTACAGAGAGAGGACTATTTTCGACATTTTTATTTTGTTTAGTGGTAAGTATTACCTACTGTAAAAAGGAGTTAAACCCGTTTGGTGTAAACATAATAAATTATTATCATTATTTAGTGTAAATAAAGATGGGCAAAAAGAAAACTCTCGGAAAACACGACACATGGTTGGCGCCACGGAACAGAAAAAACAGTTTGTTCCGTGGTTGGCGCAGTGGCTGAGCGATCGACTGCTGCGCTGCGTGTCGCGGGTTCGATTCCCGACCGGACAAATATTTGTATTGCCTACAGGTAGTTGTTCCGGGTCTGGATGTTTGTGTATGTGAATTTAAATGTTTGTAAACGCACCCACGATACAGGAGTAATTCCTAGTGTGGGACAACGTTTTTTAAAAAAAACAAAAACAAAACAAAACGTTTGCGGGAACAACTCCGTATTCTGAACGAAAGAAAGAAAAAAGTAAGTACAGACGCCAGCATGTCAAGCTACTACAATCTGTCAAATTTCTTTAATAGATTTTCAACTTTATCACTGAAGCATAAGGTTCAAAGTTGAATGGGAAAATTTGACAGTTTCGGGTAGCTTGGTGTGCTGGCATCTGTACCTAACTACCGATTTATATAACGGTATCAATTCTTTTATTTCCTTAGCTACTTAGGTATTTCGAATGTCTATTGCCTGGGGAAAAAAAGTAAGTAAATTTTTAATCCCCGTTAATATTTTTTTTACCTGGCTCGTTGGTCTAGCGGTCGCAAGCGCTACTGCTGAGCTGTGAGGTCCTGGGTTCGATTCCCGCACCTCTGCCCACCTCATCGGGCAATACAGGCGTGATGCTTTGTATTTATGTATGTAAGTTTTAAATCGCATAATGTAACATAATTGAATCTTTCCCGTACAATGAGAGGTCAGCTTATATACTGGAAATGTATAGCTTCATACGTAGCCGTGTGTACCTACCTATCTACCTATACATATAATGCGGGTAAAAATACAATAAGTATCAAAATAATATCATCCTAGTTCAATCACTGATATTTTTACTAATCAATATTACTTATTCAAACTGATGAATTTTATTTAAAGAAAAAAAATTTTGCCATGATGGCTTTCTCTTTTTTAGGGTTCCGTAGTCAAAAAGGAACCCTTATAGTTTCGCCATATCCGTCCGCAGTTTAGCTCAGAGGCTCTTAGTACTATTAGAAAACTTATAATTTGGCATGGATATAATATGGACAGACGCCAGCACATCAAGTTACTACAATCTGTCAGATTTCTTTAATAGATTTTCAACTTTATCACTAAAGCATAAGGTTCAAAGTTGATTGCGAAAATTTGACAGTTTCGGGTAGGTTGATGTGCTGGCGTCCGTACATTATTAATCACGCCGACAAAGTGGTAAAATAAAATCTTGAAAAAAAAATTTTTTACGCTATCGGTTTTTTTAGGTACTCGTAAAGTGGGGATGTTTTTGAAGTGAAAACTTCTTTAGCATCGTTGTGATTTGAAATTTTATGTGTTTTTGTGGATCGATGGATGGATGGATCGATGGATCGATGGATCGCCGGATCGCGATGGATCGATGGATTGATGGATCGATGGATTGATGGATCGATGGATCGAAGGATCGAAGCATCGATGGATCGAAAGATCGAAGCATCGATGTATCGACGGATCGAAGCATCGATGTATCGACTGATCGACGGATCGATGGACCGATGGATCGATGGATGGATGGATCGATGGATGGATGGATCGATGGATCGACGGATCGATGGATTGATGGATCGACGTATCGATGGATTGACGGATCGATGGATCGATGGATCGACGGATCGACAGATCGATGGATCGACGGATCGATGGATCGATGGATCGACAGGTCGATGGGTCGATGGATCCATGGATCGATCGATGGATCCATGGATCGACGGATGGATGGATCGACGGATCGATGGATGGATGGATGGATCGATGGATCGACGGATCGATGGATCGACGGATCGGTGGATCGACGAATCGATGGTTCGACGGATCGATGGATCGACAGGTCGATGGATCGATGGATCCATGGACCGACGGATGGATGGATGGATCGACGGATCGATGGATCGATGGATGGATGGATGGATCGATGGATCGACGGATCGACATATCGATGGATCGACGGATCGATGGATCGATGGATCGACAGGCAATATTGCAGTTCTCGCATTTTTACTGACTTCAAAAAGGAGAATATTCTTTATTTGACGGTTTTTAGGGTTCCGTACAAGTTCTGTCAAGTGGCATATTATATGAAAGGGCTTTGGCCATGGGAAAGTATCGGAGCTATTCAAAAATGTACTACTATTTCAGAACATTCATGCATTGCTATTATTGTCTGCTTTATATTTATGTAATAAAATGCATTAATCTTGTAGGTTTCCAGACAAAGAGGACAGGTCAGATAGAAATCAATGAAGAATCAGACGAAAGAAGAATGATAGACTTAAATTTTTTTTAAAGAATTAAAAACCTTTTCTATTCCCTCAACAGCCTTTGGTTGCGGTATAAATAATTTGGAGTTGATAGGGGAGAAAAGGTTAGGCTTCTTGGGATAAACTCATTCCCAACTACGGAACCCTTCATTGTGCGTGGTTCGACACGCACTTGGGCGGTTTTTTTTACAAGCCTAAAGATACAAATGGGGAAGAATTATTTTTTTCAATGCACCCCCTCTTGATGGGTATAATTGAATAGGTCTATTTAAACGAGGGTAATATAAATTAATACATCACTTTTTTTCAGTTATACCGTTTGCGAAATATGGCCCGTCAAATTGCCTGCCTTGCAATGCCAGGGGGCGTTGCAAGGCACTGCAGTGCCCCCCACCCTCCCTGCCATTTCTAACCTAGAAACTTCCACGTTGCTATAACTTAGTAAAAACTGTTTTAAAATAATTTCGCGAACAATGTGATTATAACTTTTCGAATAATAAAGATAAAACTGCAAAATAGACAATAGACGTCCTAGTTCAAAGGTTTGCCTTTGCCTTTAGCAAACAATACTCTTTTAATAGCCTTCTATTTATCTTTACATCATAAAAAGTATGTTACAGTCGTTTGTAATTACAGCTACGGAACCCTATATTATGCATGGCCCGACTTGCTTGATCGATATTTTTATTTATAAGGAAACATTATTTTGTTCTAGGTACATGCATGGTTATGTTATGAGAGAGTTTATTTTTGTTTAGGGAACATTACTTTTTGTTATTACGGTAATACGATATTTGTAATAAGTACATACTTTCGAACGTTGCACGTCGCGAAATTTTTTGAAACCTCTTTGTCTTTTATTTTTTATGGGATTTTTATTGTTATTGTAATGGTATTATATATTCTGAATATACATATTAAATTGTTTAATAAATAAACATTGATGAATATTTACATAACATTTTATTTCATACTAACCTTTTAGGTAAGTATATAGATTGAGTACCTACGCGAGGATAGAATAACGGATCAGTCTATATAGTATCGAGTCCACAAAAAAAAAACACGAGCCTCTAAATTTCGAAACTCGCGCCTCGGGATGGAAGCCCTAGCACCTATTTACCTACTATGTTGGTGGTAGGTATGTCAGTTTGTAGGTCTATGAACAGAGCTTCAAATAATAATTATGTATGTATTGTATACCGACAATGAGCTCGTTTGTTTAGCTGTGTTATCTTTTACACATCGATCCATCGCCGCGTCGTACCGTGGAAATACTTCCGTGAATTTGAACTTTATTTGAATGACATAATTTTTTACGAATACATTTTTATTGCCATACGAATCAACTCAGATTAAAAAATAATATTTTTAATCTGAGCGAATCAAGTTCAAATTCACGGTCGCGCCGCCGTTCAAACTCGAACTCGACTCACGCAGTCGATCGCGCTTGCTGCGTCGCCGCTCGCCGCCCGCGCCGCGCGCTTTTGCGTATTATAGTAGAGGGGGCGCGGGGTGGCGCGGGCGAGAGGTACGAAATCGCTCGCGTTGGGCTGCATAGGCGCCGTCTTAATGTTGAATTTATAATTATATGTGAGTACGATTAAAAAAAAAAGACGTACGCGTTCGGCGATGGATTTATTCATGGAACCAACCATCGACTAAAAGCGATTTCGGCGAACCGTACCATCGGCGGAGAGGAGCTCGCTATACCGTTCTGAGCTTTGATTCCGATTAGGGTTTTCAGGCCCGAATCAAACATTGGATCGATGGAAATTGTTTTAAACGTAACAATTTTTTTTTCAATTGGAAATTTTCATTAAGGGCCTTACTCTCGTTTAGTACCGTAACTCGGTCACTTTATGAAGCTTATAACTCATTAACGGTTTGGTTAGAAGGTCTGTAAAAAATATATGTTTGCTATAGATTCATGTACAGCATTTTTGAAACAGGGTTTTTTCATAAGGCTAATACTTTTGCCTTAAAAAAATATTTACCAAAACGCTATTTTCGCTAACATTTGCTTATAACTTCTAAACGGCGTTGATGTTTGGAAATATTTTTACACTGAAAAATTGGTGGTTAGAGGTACTACATATTTGAAATAGCGTTTTTAAATCAATCAACAGTTGCAAAGACAATGCCCCATTTTGAGATATAGGTTCAGAGGTGCTCTGCGCGGGCGCGGGCGGCAGTCGTGCGTTAGCACTGAGACGGGGTGGCTGTGTCGCTCGCTGCTCCGCCCGGCTATCGATCGACTACGCGCGTTTGGCTGTGTTAGTGCAAATATTTATGAACGAATTGTATCAGTATGCGTTTATAGATTAGCTCGCTGCAGAGGGCCCATTTCTATTGTCCGCATGGACGCTTTATTAGTGGTGCCATTTCTAAATACTGTTTTTTTTTTTATATTGTTTATTTTGTAAATATGTATAAGATAATTTGTAAATAAATAAAAATGCCAAAGCAAAGCAAGTCAAGAAAAATACGTTTTCTCTACGACGACGCACCGTTTTATAGATATTAGCGAAAAACTCAAAAGTGGGAATTTTTATACCCCCCACTCCGGCTCACCTCCTAGACGCGGGGACTTTTAGTATGTTTACTCCCTAAGCACTGAGCAACTTTCTGAAGAAATCGCTCAGGGCCCAGCTCAAGCACTCTACACCTCTTTTTGGTTTATTCGTTGAATGGACTAATAAGTATCTATCTATCTATACTTAATCTTATAAATAAAAATCTTTAAAACTTTATCTAATAAATAAAATTGGAGTGTCTGTTTGTAATATTAAAACAACCGCTTCAGGCCATTTTATTTTGACTGTTTAGAAAATAACTACATACTTACTCACAATAAAAAAAAAATGTTTTCAAATACCTTAATTTATAAAAAATGAGCATTCTTAGTTGTCAATCTACGAGTAGGTATTTGCATTACTGAGTTTATTGATTACTACCTTCTCATATTCTTGTGCGGATTTATTTCTGTGACTGGGACTTTCACTAGCAGATAGGTGAATAAGGAGTAACTTAGGCTACTTTTATTTTAGAAAAAAAAAAAAAATAGGTTCCCACGAAAAAAAATTAAAACCTATGAAATGAAATATTGAATAATATCCGATTCAAATAGGGAGGTTGTATACTACGTTTATTTAGGTACTTAACCAAATGTAAATAAATCATATAATAAAGAAACGGAGTACCTACTTATAGTTTTTTTTATTTTTTATAAGTGGATCCTACTATACGTGAAGATTCCTTAATTTCCAATGAAATTGATTGGATAAATAATAAAATAATATAGTGTTTTTGTTTTAGCCCAAGGAAATCGTTCACCAAATATTGTATATAAAAATGCTAATACGAAAAACTAAAAATAAATAATAATTAAACTAAAATGCAAAAACGATCAAAAAGAACTAAATGGAGAAATATTAGAAGAATTTCAATAAAATTAGCATAGGTATTTCTTTACGTGGCGGTGAATAGACGACTTTTATGAATTTGAGGGGGTGAAGCAGATGAAGTGGGATACGAATAGTCCCCGCCATCGGCGGGGTGCACCGCGCGGATTTCGTCGATGAGCGACTTCCATTATATTTAGAAGCGTAATTTCGCGACTCGAATAAGATACACGATTGCCTCCGCGCTCTACTGTCCGGATTCTCACTGCGTAATCACCAGGTTCGAATCTCAGTAGACGGCATAATCTTTAGTTTTGTTATTTTTTAATTATAATGTACTTATCTTTTGTTTTGTTATTTTTTAATTATAATGCGCATATTTTTATTTTCTTATTTTTAAAATAATTCAATAAGTAATTGTTATTTTAATAAAAACAATAATTTTTATTCCTATAGTTATTTTTCTTCAGAATCTAGAGTAATATAATAAAAATAAAATAAAAACGTCCACCAAGCTTGATTCGGAAAAAATTATATACCTACAGTGTTTTACAAAAGAGTGTAAGCAATAATAATATAGTCTGAAAATTTTCAAACAAGAAAATCGGCAAAAAGTAAAATAATAATTAAAAAAACATATCAAATAAGAAAAAAAAAAAAAACAAATATGGAAAAGTTTGGATTTGAAGACGGGCGTTAGTGACTAAACTATAGTGACGTGACGCACGAGACCACTAGACCAATCGAGCTGTTGTAATGTACGTCGAAATTACGCGTCATAATCTGTACAAACAAAATATGGTGTGTACAAAAAAGTAGGTACCTACTTACTTTACAATTTGTTTCGTCGAATAAGATCTCTTTATTGCCTTCCGTTTATTTTCTTGTTGACCATTTTTTATATACTGATAGTACAAACATTTACACCAACAACATAACTTAGAAAAAACTAATCAAAAAATAAAATATAATAAACAGCTTTCATCAACAAACAGATACCAAAGTACGTACCTACACTAGGTACCGACTCGAAATAATTGCAAGACTTCAAAGTATTTTATACGGCTACTCGCTCAAAAACTACATAGGTACCCAACGCGTCAGTTTTCGCAAATGCGATCATTCTCCTTATCAATTAGAGTCTACGGAACAATTTCGTATGAAAGTATTTTTACTGAAAATATTAATTGTAAACGCGATTGTGCTCCTTATTCATAGAAGGTAACGGGTCAATTTCCTATGCAAGTATTTTTACTTCCAACTAAGATTGAAAATAATAATTGTAAAACAAAAGAATCTTCGTTTATTTGTGGAATATTTAACATAATTATTGGTTAGCAACTCGGCATTCTTATTTCACGTGTAAACGTGTAATACTTAAAAAATATTTTTCATGTTTGATGTGAGACTCGAACCCGAACGTTCGCCATGCGAGGTACAGTGTTAGCCACTTTGGCCACCGTAACGCTTACGAACCTTATTGAAATTTGTAATAACAATCATGTGGCCAATTTGTAGTGTTGTCAAACGTTCTTATAGAAGAATAGTCCAGTCAAATAAGACTTTGAAGGTTACAATAATTCCCATAGAGCTAAAAATTGGTATGAATGTTCAGAATACTATTATAAATGAATTGTGAAAAGTCCCCATCAATCCCCCTTGTGCAACATTTTTTATTGATGGTGAAAGTTTTCAAAAATAGGTTTTTCGCGTTTTTCAGCTAAACAGTGAGTCTTACAGCAAAAATAGTTCAGATAAAAATTGTAGATCATCCGATTCTCTACAAAAAATGTATCCACACTTTTTTTCATAATTATTGCCATTTCCGTGATATAGCGGTTGAAAGAATTGAAAAAAATATTTTATTCGTAATATGCACGTTAATGTACTTTTATATACATTTTTGAACCGTTATACGAGTAAACATATGAGTCCCTGTCTTTTTTTTTTCTTAGCCTGCGCTGTCCCACTCATGGGCAAAGGCCTCCCTCCACACCTTCCATCTTTCGCGAGCCCGCGCGTCCTCCTTCCAGTTTTGATGGAACCTATCCAGCTCGTCCCGCCATCTCCTACGTGGTCTGCCGCGACCCCGCCTCACTGTCTTATACATACAAAATACCAGACATCTGTAAAAATTCATGTGCAGTGTCGAAAAAATTATACTCGAAAAAGTAGCATTGATACCGTGAAAAGACGGCGCCAAGAAGAAGAAGCTGGTTCATCAAAAATAAGTCCTCCTCGTACTAGAGCACGAGTAAGTCAAACTACATTTTGCTTCAATCAGTGTTGTTTATTTTGCGGCAATGAATTAAATGAAGAGTTCGAGAAGAAAAAAGCACTGCAGTACCGAAGTAAGATTTATGTAGTTTCACTTACTCGTGCTCTAGTACGAGGAGGACTTATTTTTGATGAACCAGCTTCTTCTTCTTGGCGCCGTCTTTTCACGGTATCAATGCTACTTTTTCGAGTATAATTTTTTCGACACTGCACATGAATTTTTACAGATGTCTGGTATTTTGTATGTATAAGACAGTGAGGCGGGGTCGCGGCAGACCACGTAGGAGATGGCAGGACGAGCTGGATAGGTTCCATCAAAACTGGAAGGAGGACGCGCGGGCTCGCGAAAGATGGAAGGAGTGGAGGGAGGCCTTTGCCCATGAGTGGGACAGCGCAGGCTAGGAAAAAAAAAGACAGGGACTCATATGTTTACTCGTATAACGGTTCAAAAATGTATATAAAAGTACATTAACGTGCATATTACGAATATTTTTTTTTTCAATTCTTTCAACCGCTATATCACGGAAATGGCAATAATTATGAAAAAAAGTGTGGATACATTTTTTGTAGAGAATCGGATGATCTACAATTTTTGTCTGAACTATTTTTGCTGTAAAACTCACCGTTTAGCTGAAAAACGCGAAAAACCAATTTTTGCAAACTTTCACCATCAATAAAAAAATTTGCACAAGGGGGATTGATGGGGACTTTTCACAATTCATTTATAATAGTATTCTGAACATTCATACCAATTTTTAGCTCTATGGGAATTATTGTAACCTTACCTCTATTTTAAGGACTAATTTGACTGGACTAGAAGGTCATTACATTAGTACTAATATTGCTATGCCATAGTTTTGTGAGATTGCTAGTCGACTTCTGACTGTTTTTGTAATATACCAAAATATTTTTTTTTACAATTTTTGTCTGTCTGTCCGTCTGTCTGTCTGTTTGTTCCCGCTAATCTCTGAAACGGCTGGACCGATTAAGACGGGACTTTCACTAGCAGATAGGTGAATAAGGAGTAACTTAGGCTACTTTTATTTTAGAAAAAAAAAGAAAATAGGTTCCTACGAAAAAAATTAAAACCAATGAAATGAAATATTGAATAATATCCGATTCAAATAGGGAGGTTGTATTATACTCCGTTTAATTAGGTACTTCCAAATGTAAACAAATCATAATAAAGAAACGGAGTATATAAGTTATGTTTATAAGTGGATCCTATACGTGAAGATTCCTTAATCTCCATAGAAATTGATTGAATAAATAATATAATAATATAGTGTTTTTGTTTTAGCCCAAGAAAATTGTACACCAAATATTGTATATAAAAAGGCTAATACGAAAAACTAAATATAAATAATAATTAAACTAAAAATTGGTGGTGGCCAAGTGGTAACGGCCGCGACTTACGAGTTGTAGGTCGTAGGTTCGAACCCAGACAGGCGCTTTACTTTGTGTAAATTATTTCATCACCACTGCTCACAAAACGGTGAAGGAAAACATCGTGAGGAAACCGGCATGTCCTAGAACCAAAAATTCGAAGACATGTGACATCTACCAACCCGCACTGGGCCCGCGTGGTGGATTACGGCCCACTCCCTCTCACTGAGAGGAGGCCTGTGTCCCAGCAGTGGGAACATTATAGGCTGATGATGATGATGATGATGAAACTAAAAATGCAAAAACGATCAAAAAGAACTAAATGGAGAAATATTAGAAGAATTTCATTAAACATGCATAGGTATTTCTTTACGCGGAATACAGAATTAATAAGTTATCGTAAACTCTGCGAACTCAACAATAACTTTTTTCTTAAATTCCACGCGGACGAAGTCGCGGGTAACAGCTAGTACAAAATATATCAGTCTTGCATCCGCCATTCCCTTCTGGAATCGTAGGCAAAAATGGCGACCTACGTGCGGCATGTCTGCGCTTCTGCATATTCTTTGAATTTCGTTTTAGTGTACCGCGCCACCGCACGCGTTTTACGTAGGACGCTTAGCTCCGCCCACATGCACAAGGTCAGTGAGCCATCTATACACCTTAACGGTACTCGTTACTAAGTCTCCATAAAGTATAAAGATTAATGATGCCCG
The DNA here is from genome assembly GCA_927399505.1 of Luperina testacea. NCBI lineage: Eukaryota > Metazoa > Arthropoda > Insecta > Lepidoptera > Noctuidae > Luperina > Luperina testacea. The sequence goes on along the minus strand of OV656777.1, from coordinate 2,085,273 downwards.
TGGTGGTACATGTAGCTTTAATATTGTTAATTATGTTTTGGTAAAGTTCCATTAAGTAGTTTAATAGCTATACTTACTAAATTCCATAGCTGATAGCTGCCCATCTTCCATATGGAATATGGATCCAACTCACAAGGTAGTTCAAACAAATAATCAACTAAGTAACACATACACGTTGTGCAATGCCCCCCTACTTAAGACGGCGCCTATGCAGCCCAACGCGATCGATTTCGTACCTCTCGCCCGCGCCACCCCGCGCCCCCTCTACTATAATACGCAAAAGCGCGCGGCGCGGGCGGCGAGCGGCGACGCAGCAAGCGCGATCGACTGCGTGAGTCGAGTTCGAGTTTGAACGGCGGCGCGACCAATGACGTATTATATATTTGAACTTGATTCCTAGGGCAATAAAAATGTATTCGTAAAAAATTATGTCATTTAAATAAAGTTCAAATTCACGGAAGTATTTCCACGGTACGACGCGGCGACGGATCGATGTGTAAAAGATAACACAGCTAAACAAACGAGCTCATTGTCGGTATACAATACATACATAATTATTATTTGAAGCTCTGTTCATAGACCTACAAACTGACATACCTACCACCAACATAGTAGGTAAATAGGTACTAGGGCTTCCATCCCGAGGCGCGAGTTTCGAAATTTAGAGGCTCGCGTTTTTTTTTTTTGTGGACTCGATACTATATAGACTGATCCGTTATTCTATCCTCGCGTAGGTACTCAATCTATATACTTACCTAAAAGGTTAGTATGAAATAAAATGTTATGTAAATATTCATCAATGTTTATTTATTAAACAATTTAATATGTATATTCAGAATATATAATACCATTACAATAACAATAAAAATCCCATAAAAAATAAAAGACAAAGAGGTTTCAAAAAATTTCGCGACGTGCAACGTTCGAAAGTATGTACTTATTACAAATATCGTATTACCGTAATAACAAAAAGTAATGTTCCCTAAACAAAAATAAACTCTCTCATAACATAACCATGCATGTACCTAGAACAAAATAATGTTTCCTTATAAATAAAAATATCGACCAAGCAAGTCGGGCCATGCATAATATAGGGTTCCGTAGCTGTAATTACAAACGACTGTAACATACTTTTTATGATGTAAAGATAAATAGAAGGCTATTAAAAGAGTATTGTTTGCTAAAGGCAAAGGCAAACCTTTGAACTAGGACGTCTATTGTCTATTTTGCAGTTTTATCTTTATTATTCGAAAAGTTATAATCACATTGTTCGCGAAATTATTTTAAAACAGTTTTTACTAAGTTATAGTAACGTGGAAGTTTCTAGGTTAGAAATGGCAGGGAGGGTGGGGGGCACTGCAGTGCCTTGCAACGCCCCCTGGCATTGCAAGGCAGGCAATTTGGCGGGCCATATTTCGCAAACGGTATAACTGAAAAAAAGTGATGTATTAATTTATATTACCCTCGTTTAAATAGACCTATTCAATTATACCCATCAAGAGGGGGTGCATTGAAAAAAATAATTCTTCCCCATTTGTATCTTTAGGCTTGTAAAAAAAACCGCCCAAGTGCGTGTCGAACCACGCACAATGAAGGGTTCCGTAGTTGGGAATGAGTTTATCCCAAGAAGCCTAACCTTTTCTCCCCTATCAACTCCAAATTATTTATACCGCAACCAAAGGCTGTTGAGGGAATAGAAAAGGTTTTTAATTCTTTAAAAAAATTTTAAGTCTATCATTCTTCTTTCGTCTGATTCTTCATTGATTTCTATCTGACCTGTCCTCTTTGTCTGGAAACCTACAAGATTAATGCATTTTATTACATAAATATAAAGCAGACAATAATAGCAATGCATGAATGTTCTGAAATAGTAGTACATTTTTGAATAGCTCCGATACTTTCCCATGGCCAAAGCCCTTTCATATAATATGCCACTTGACAGAACTTGTACGGAACCCTAAAAACCGTCAAATAAAGAATATTCTCCTTTTTGAAGTCAGTAAAAATGCGAGAACTGCAATATTGCCTGTCGATCCATCGATCCATCGATCCGTCGATCCGTCGATCCATCGATCTGTCGATCCGTCGATCCATCGATCCATCCATCCATCCATCGATCCATCGATCCGTCGATCCATCCATCCATCCGTCGGTCCATGGATCCATCGATCCATCGACCTGTCGATCCATCGATCCGTCGAACCATCGATTCGTCGATCCACCGATCCGTCGATCCATCGATCCGTCGATCCATCCATCCATCCATCGATCCGTCGATCCATCCATCCGTCGATCCATGGATCCATCGATCGATCCATGGATCCATCGATCCATCGACCTGTCGATCCATCGATCCATCGATCCGTCGATCCGTCGATCCATCGATCTGTCGATCCGTCGATCCATCGATCCGTCAATCCATCGATACGTCGATCCATCAATCCATCGATCCGTCGATCCATCGATCCATCCATCCATCGATCCATCGGTCCATCGATCCGTCGATCAGTCGATACATCGATGCTTCGATCCGTCGATACATCGATGCTTCGATCCATCGATGCTTCGATCCTTCGATCCATCGATCCATCAATCCATCGATCCATCAATCCATCGATCCATCGATCCATCGCGATCCGGCGATCCATCGATCCATCGATCCATCCATCCATCGATCCACAAAAACACATAAAATTTCAAATCACAACGATGCTAAAGAAGTTTTCACTTCAAAAACATCCCCACTTTACGAGTACCGTACCTAAAAAAACAGATAGCGTAAAAAATTTTTTTTTCAGGATTTTATTTTACCACTTTGTCGGCGTGATTAATAATGTACGGACGCCAGCACATCAACCTACCCGAAACTGTCAAATTTTCGCAATCAACTTTGAACCTTATGCTTTAGTGATAAAGTTGAAAATCTATTAAAGAAATCTGACAGATTGTAGTAACTTGATGTGCTGGCGTCTGTACATATTATATCCATGCCAAATTATAAGTTTTCTAATAGTACTAAGAGCCTCTGAGCTAAACTGCGGACGGACATGGCGAAACTATAAGGGTTCCTTTTTGACTACGGAACCCTAAAAAAGAGAAAGCCATCATGGCAAAATTTTTTTTCTTTAAATAAAATTCATTAGTTTGAATAAGTAATATTGATTAGTAAAAATATCAGTGATTGAACTAGGATGATATTATTTTGATACTTATTGTATTTTTACCCGCATTATATGTATAGGTAGATAGGTAGGTACACACGGCTACGTATGAAGCTATACATTTCCAGTATATAAGCTGACCTCTCATTGTACGGGAAAGATTCAATTATGTTACATTATGCGATTTAAAATTTACATACATAAATACAAAGCATCACGCCTGTATTGCCCGATGAGGTGGGCAGAGGTGCGGGAATCGAACCCAGGACCTCACAGCTCAGCAGTAGCGCTTGCGACCGCTAGACCAACGAGCCAGGTAAAAAAAATATTAACGGGGATTAAAAATTTACTTACTTTTTTTCCCCAGGCAATAGACATTCGAAATACCTAAGTAGCTAAGGAAATAAAAGAATTGATACCGTTATATAAATCGGTAGTTAGGTACAGATGCCAGCACACCAAGCTACCCGAAACTGTCAAATTTTCCCATTCAACTTTGAACCTTATGCTTCAGTGATAAAGTTGAAAATCTATTAAAGAAATTTGACAGATTGTAGTAGCTTGACATGCTGGCGTCTGTACTTACTTTTTTCTTTCTTTCGTTCAGAATACGGAGTTGTTCCCTCAAACGTTTTGTTTTGTTTTTGTTTTTTTTAAAAAACGTTGTCCCACACTAGGAATTACTCCTGTATCGTGGGTGCGTTTACAAACATTTAAATTCACATACACAAACATCCAGACCCGGAACAACTACCTGTAGGCAATACAAATATTTGTCCGGTCGGGAATCGAACCCGCGACACGCAGCGCAGCAGTCGATCGCTCAGCCACTGCGCCAACCACGGAACAAACTGTTTTTTCTGTTCCGTGGCGCCAACCATGTGTCGTGTTTTCCGAGAGTTTTCTTTTTGCCCATCTTTATTTACACTAAATAATGATAATAATTTATTATGTTTACACCAAACGGGTTTAACTCCTTTTTACAGTAGGTAATACTTACCACTAAACAAAATAAAAATGTCGAAAATAGTCCTCTCTCTGTAATGTCGCCAAACATAGGTTCGTCCTCCAACAGGTGCCGTAGCAGACTGATTGAATAAATTGAAAAGGATGGCGCTATTACTACCGCGTGCAAAACAAGAGACAGAAAGAGAGTATGCTCGCTTAGAATAAAATGACGCAAGCGCCAAATCACTGGATTGCTAATTACGAGGAGAACGAGTAGAAAAATAAAAAAATAATTCTGCACGATTTGAGATAATATTATTACCTATCTATTAGTTTAAAAATCATCATTAAATTCCATAGGGTTTCAGAGATCTAACTCAAAATAAGTGCAAAACGAGGTTTTTTCGTTATTTTTTTTTATCGAGATTTTTTTATCCAATCGTGTTTTCGCTTCTGCAAATTTAAAGATTATAAGTCCAAGTTTAATGTGTCCAAATAGCAAACTCTCAAGTCTTACAGATACCGATATCCAGATCGCCCAATATCACCAAAACATCATAATATAGACTCTTAAAGTGGACTCTATTCGAGACCTCGGTGTTATCCTTGATTCGAAGCTTTGCTTAGACTTACACATAGGAAAAATTGTCAATAAAGCGTACTAACTATACGGATTTGTTATGCGTTCAACAGTTGATTTTAAAAAGCCATCTTCCTATATCTGCTTGTATAAGTCGCTCGTACGCTCTCAACTGGAATATGCCGTGTCCGTCTGAAGTCCCTACTACAAAAAGTACGTTGAGATGATTGAGTGTGTCCAGTACAAATTCTTGCGCACTATGCATTATAGATGCTGCGGACACTATTTACCATACCGAGATTTACTTGTGAAGTATAAGCTCGCAACACTTGAAAGTAGACGTAGGTATTTAGAAGCTGTAAATCTATATAATATTGTAAAAAATACATTTGACTGCATGGAACTGTCGAATATGATATGTTATGCGGTTCCTAGGACAATCCACAAGCGAAAGGTCCGCGCTGGCAAATTATTTTCAGTTGGTAATTGTAAATCCAACTCTGGCTTGCGTTCGCCTGTTCGCAGAATGGTCGATTCCTACAACAGCACTTTTGAACACATCGATACTTTTACATGTACTCCCCATAAGTTTAAAAGTCTAATACTAAACGAACTTTCGTGAACATTACATTTATACACTATTTGTACTAAGTTGTTGTTACCGTAGCGATGATTATTATTTTCACTTTATGTATTTTTTTAATTAATCTGTGAACAGCGTTGTGGGCTGCAATATTGTCAATAAGTCTTGTATATTCATATGATGTTTATGTTTTATATTGTAGCTGTTTGCTGATCCATTTGAAAAAAAAAAAAAAGTGTACAGGATTTTGAAGATTTTAATAATAGGTAGGTTCTTAGAATTTAGTTGCCTGTTAATGCATTGCAATTTGAACTTTGACTTATCACATTATAATTATACTGCCTTCACCTTCAGAGAAATTATTACTTGTAGTACGTAGGTACGCTAGACTATATCGCACAAGTGTTTAAAGGTAGACAGAGAACGAAAAAATCCGATCCCTGCTACCTCGCCACGCCGCGCGCCGCTAGCTTACTCATTCTTGTTCGTGCGCTCACGGCGTTCGCACAGGTGATAACGGTTTTTGTTTTTTCATTGTTCGAGCAACGAAATATGCCCAAACGTAGTCGTGAAGAAACCAAGGAAGATAGGTGGACCAGGAAAATGAGGAAATATGAAGAGAAGCTGGAGAGAAAGCGGAAAAGAAGACGGGTTATATATTCCGATGATGAGGACGATGTACACTCTCAAGGTGAATTTTTTGTGCATCTACTGACCTACTTTTAAGTATCCGTTGTATTCTTCGGATATTCTCGATGCATTCATCGAGTCTTTGCACTATAATAATGTGTTATATCTAGCTGTGTTTCGTTGCTTTCAACGATAACGCACACCAAGGTCCCCTTGTATTCTTGGGTTATGCAAAACGGTATATTTTTTGTTCGTTGTATTCTACGAATAACCGTTCTAACGGAAAGTATTTGAAAAACCTATTTATTACTACCGAAAATATATACTTTTATATATATTTTTTTTTTTCTTATCGGGTATTTCTTGTCGGCTATTTCAGAACATATCAATCCATCGGTGGACTGTTCTCTTCATTTGAACCTTGAGGAAGGGCTTGAAAGGGTATCACCGGTACAGGATATGGTGGATAATAATAGGGCAAGCTCCGAAGCCGGGCCAAGTACAGAGGGCCAACAGCAGGTTGGTGTTACAGTGGCGCAGGAAACTGCCGACGAAGACAATTTTGACCCTGATTTGCTTCAGGCCCTCGGCGACTCGGAAGCTGATGTTGTGGAATACGGTGAGGATATTCAAGCTGAATTAGCTTCAAGATTTCAAAAAATTTTGCTAAGTGGCCTTCAAAAGGAAACAAAAGATGAGATTTTAAAAAGATACCTATACCCTAAAAACTTATCGTTTGCTAAGGGTCCTTCTCTAAACCCTGAGATTGGTGCAATGCTCGTCGATACTTGCAAACTTAGAGACCAACGTTTGCTTACCAAGCAAGATCAGCTTGGTAAAGCACTTTCAATCTTAGGTAAGGCAATGACAAATCTGATGAAAAAGAACTCTGATATTCCGGATGTCATCCGTACGCTAAATGATGCAGGCAGAATTCTAGCCGATTCTCATTACGCAGAAACCGATACTCGTCGAGCCGTGATCATCCCGCTAATAGATAAGTCCCTGATGGACCCATTCAAAGATAAAAAAAGGGATAGCCTTCTTTTTGGAGAAAATTTAGCCGATCTAGTAAAAAATTCCAGAGGCATCAAGAAAACTAGTCAGCTGATTCAACCTGCCGTTTCAACTAGTGGGAATTTAAACGGAAGAGGCCCATCGTTTCGCGGTGCGAGAACCCAGCGCGGCACTGGCAACCAGACGTTCAACCGAGCCGGTGGGCCGAGACAGGCGACGTCCTACCCGCACCACTCGACTCAGCAGCGGCGCGCACAAGCCGCGCCGCGTGCGCCCCCGCCGCCGGCCCGCCGCCACCCGCCGCCAGCGCGGCGCCAGCCAGCCGGCTACGCGCGCCGGTACCTGGCAACTCATCGGAGATCGTAGACTCACCACCGCAGGTACACGCAGGCCGTCTAAAGTATTTTTTGAACGAATGGGCAGCTATCACGAATGATAAATTCATTCTAGATACTGTTTCTGGCTATAAAATACCTTTTATAAAAATACCTAACCAAAACCTAGAATATTATCCACAACGTAGGTATTCTAAAATTGAAATTTCAGCAATAAAATCGGAGCTAGATCATCTTTTTGATATTCAGGCTATTGGAAGGTGTAATCCAACTGCAGGACAATTCATTTCAGATGTATTTTTAATTCCCAAAGCCGACGGTAGTAGTCGGTTTATTCTAAATTTAAAGAATTTAAATAAGTATGTCCAAACTGATCATTTTAAGATGGAGGACATCAGAACCGCTACTAAACTCGTAACTCAAGGATCTCACATGATAAATATTGATATAAAAGAAGCCTATTTTTTGATTCCCATTCATAACGATTTTACAAAATATTTACGTTTTTATTTTCAAGGTTTTTTATATGAATTTAAGGCCCTTCCATTTGGCTTGTGCTCAGCCCCTTACGTTTTTACAAAACTATTAAAACCGGTTATAGCCCATCTAAGATCTCAGGGGCTAGTTTCAGTAAGGTATCTCGATGATATACTTTGTATAGCGCCGTCAGCAATTAGTTGCCTAGAAAACGCGGAAGAGACTATTAGTTGCTTAACGCGTTTAGGGTTTGTTATCAATGATAAAAAGAGTATTTTAATACCAAAAACTTCTTGCAAGTTTCTAGGCTTCATAATTGATACTGAGACAATGACCTTGCAACTCCCAGATTCGAAAAGACAAAAGATTTTAAAAGAAACTAAAATGATAATAAACATTAAAAAAATTAAGATCAGAGCCTTTGCGCGGTATTTAGGATCCCTCACTGCAGCTTGCCCAGCTATTCCATATGGCTGGTTATACACAAAGTCCTTGGAAAGAGCCAAGTACCTGGCCCTACTCAAAAATAATGACAATTATGAAGCATTGATGGATGTCCCAGTTACCCTTCGTGATGATCTGATTTGGTGGAAAGATAATATTTCGATAGTGGTTAATCCTATCCGGCAACATGTGTATGATTGTGAAGTTTTTACGGATGCTTCAACCACTGGTTGGGGTGTGTCCTGTGGCTCTGAACGAGTTGGGGGGCATTGGTCTACCACAGAGCGTTCCAATCATATAAACTACCTCGAGTTGATGGCGGTTTACTTCGGTCTTAAAATAGTTGCTAAGCATAAAAAAGACTGTGATATTCTTTTAAGGGTGGACAACACAACCGCTATTTCTTATGTAAATAGAATGGGTGGGGTCCAATATCCACATCTTAACAAGGTAGCTAACTTGATCTGGAAATGGTGTGAGGAAAGAAGAATATTTGTTTTCGCTTCATATATACCTTCCGCGGAAAATACAGAAGCTGACGCGGAATCGAGGAAACTTAATATTGATACGGAGTGGGAACTAGGATCAAATGAATTTAAAGAGATTATAAATAGATTTCATAAACCAAATATAGATTTATTCGCGTCGCGTATCAACGCAAAATGTTCTTTATATATTTCATGGAAAAAAGACCCTTTTGCCTATAGCATTGATGCTTTTACCATAAATTGGTCCCAATTTTATTTTTATGCGTTCCCACCTTTTGCCTTAATTTTAAAAACCCTAAATAAAATTGTATCTGATCAAGCCACGGGTATTGTTGTGGTACCACTCTGGACGTCCCAACCATGGTACCCTCTCTACAGGTCACTATGCGTTGAAGAGATATTGATACTTCCCCCAAGTAAATCTCTTCTTCTTTCTCCTTTCAGATCATTACACCCGTTGCATCATCAGCTTTCCCTGGCAGTGTGTGTGTTATCAGGGAAGCCTTCCGCAGACAATCTGTCCCGGAATCGGCATTAGACGTGATGCTCTCTTCTATTTCTCGGAATACTAGATCACAATATAATGGTAGTCTCAAACAATGGTGGGAGTTTTGTTTAGTAAATAATAACGATTTTTATAACGTTAATATATCATCTCTTTTGGAATTTCTCACAATTTGTTTCAAAAAAGGTTCATCATATGGTACCTTAAATAATCATAGATCTGCTATTTCTTTAATATCCTTAAACAAAGTAGGTGAAGATTTAGGAGTCAAGCGGTTCTTCAAAGGTATTTTTAAATTGAAGCCAACTTTTCCTCGTTACGATGTTACTTGGAATCCAAGTATAGTTTTAGATTATTTAGAGAAACTTCAGAATGATACAATTAATTTAGAATCATTGACTAAAAAATTAGTTATGCTACTCGCATTATCAACCGGCCAGAGGATGCAAACATTATCTTTGATTCTGATTTCAAATATTAAATGCTTTAATGATCGAATCGTCATATCGATAACGAATTTGATTAAAACTTCCGGGATTGGTAGAATGCAACCTTCTTTAAATTTACCTTATTTTCGTCAAAGACCAGGTATTTGTCCCGCTTCTGTCTTGCAGAAATATTTATTAATAACGTCTTCTATCAGATCGGAAACAGAAGATCGTCTTATTTTAACCTATAAAAAACCTAATAAACCTGCGTCTCCACAGTCTATCGGACGCTGGATTAAACAAACGCTAACTGATAGCGGTATCGACACTTCTGTTTTTGGAGCTCACAGTACGAGGCATGCCACTACTTCAGCTGCTTCTCGATCTGGACTTAGTATTGACGTCATAAGGAAGGCAGCCGGTTGGTCTGCACAATCAGCTGTTTTTGCAAATTTTTATAATAGGCCGATTGTTGAGTCAACCAACTTATTGAGTTCATTAACCTGATTATTAAAAATATTAAAACGAATTCTAGTGATCTAGATTTATGGAAATAAATTACTTACATAGGAGGTACTAAAGTTCCTAATAAGGAATAAGTTTGGTTTTGTACTAAAGAAAAGTCAATTATTTTTAGTTATTGCTTTGGTCTTCTGTAATTATTTAAAAGAAAATAATGTACTGAAGCAAGCTTTTACTATGATTGCTTTACAATAAAGTTATTATTTAATTCATGTTTTTCTTTTTGATTTCTCATAAATAATTTTATATCGATAATTTTTATACCTTCTTCAAAAATTTGTTGCAACATTGATCATGTTCTCTAAACATCTACAAGTAATAATTTCTCTGAAGGTGAAGGCAGTATAATTGAATGATCAAGCGAGCTTACCTGAAGTGAAGCTCGATCTTGATTATACTGCCTTCACCGAAGAGAAAGGTCCCTCCCTACCCTGACAACTCCCCAGGAAGATCAACGTTGCTGTAACTCTGCTCTGAAGATAATGAGTAAGCTAGCGGCGCGCGGCGTGGCGAGGTAGCAGGGATCGGATTTTTTCGTTCTCTGTCTACCTTTAAACACTTGTGCGATATAGTCTAGCGTACCTACGTACTACAAGTAATAATTTCTCTTCGGTGAAGGCAGTATAATCAAGATCGAGCTTCACTTCAGGTAAGCTCGCTTGATCATTCAATAAGTATCACAATCATTTTAATACTAAATAATTATTTTTCTTCAAGAAATTCTTTTACAGAGTAATATGCCTTTTTAATCAGGAAGTCTTTTAGCTTCCTTTTAAAAATACTAATTGAATGTAGGTTCTTAATATCTATGGGTATATTTTTATACACATACAAAAATTATATTGCTATAAACTGCTGTCCACTTACAAAATACGTCGATTTCGTCACTTAACCATCAAAACCTCTAGGACATTAATCAGACAAAAAAAGGAAAATGCTCTGCATACAGCAAGAATCTTCGGTCCGAGAATAATCGTCTTCTTCATTGTCCTTCTCATCACTCTTGTTTTATAAACTCTTCTTAATTTGTCCAGGTGGTTTTCCTTTGGAATGCGCTCCCTCAGAATATCAGGACGGTAACCAATCAGTTCACATTTAAAGTGAAAGCTCTAGAACATATACACATTGTATGCCCAATCTATAGGGAAGGGAGCAGGAACTGTGTCAATAATTATAGGCCAATATCTGTTCTTCCCTCGCTCACGAAGATACTGGAAAAGATTTTAAACAATAATCTTAGAAGCTTTTTAGACAGGTACAAAATTATTGATGACAACCAGTACGGCTTTAGGTCTGGTGTCTCCACTGAAGATGCTGTATTAGATCTAACTCAAACTATAGTAAAGACACTGGATAACAAAACAAAGTGCCTTGGTATATTTTTGGACTTGTCAAAGGCCTTCGACACAGTTTCTGTTCCGAATCTAATAGCTAAGTTAGAGTGTGTGGGCGTGCGTGGCATAGCTTTGAAACTTTTTACTGATTACCTGACAAATCGCACCCAGCGGGTTAGGATAGGTTCGAGACTTAGTGATGAAGAATCGGTGTCATTTGGTGTGCCTCAAGGAAGCATATTAGGCCCTATGCTCTTCCAGATCTATATAAACGACCTTTGTAGAATGTCAATACCTGATGGTGAGATCTATGCATATGCCGATGACACGGCGATTTTAATTCGCGGGCTTACGTGGGACGATGTGCAATCAAGGGCTGAATCTGCACTATCATCCATGATGACTTGGCTTAATCTGAACTTGCTGACGCTAAACCTGGATAAAACCTATTATATCCCCTTTGCGATCCGACGTAACACCCTACCTCCGAATACCTTTTCGATTACAGCTCACTCATGCCAAAATTGGCTGATATCGTGCTCTTGCGTTACATAGTTAGAACTAATAACGTGAAGTATCTGGGGGTGTATGTAGATGAGGGTTTGAGGTGGGACAAACAGCTTGATGCTTTAACTACTCGAACTATCCGGCTGATACATATCTTTAAATCTCTGCGAGAATCGGCTGATTTTAACATTCTCAAGATGGTTTACCTCACTTTGTGTCAGTCAATCCTCGGATACTACATAACCGTGTGGGGTGGAGCAGCGAAGACTTTTATTCTGAGAGCAGAGAGAGCTCAAAGAGCGGTACTTAAGGTTATGACTAGGAAACCGTTTAGGTACCCTACAGCACAACTCTATTCTGACTGTAAGTTCTGACGGTACGTCAGCTGTTTGTTCTTCGATCTGTCCTCAGAGTACATGGCTGTCTACCTCTGCCTGACCCAGGGAAGCGAACATACGTCCCCTCTGCATTGCTCGAAATTTAGTCCTGACATAGCAATTGACATTATACGGGAAAATGCTCCCGGACTTAAGTTCCATATGAAGTTTTTTCATCTGGTATTGTCCGGTACTGGTTGTGAAAGATGTAATACCTCTATTACTTGGTTCAAGGCAAACTTGGTAATAACTTTGGCTTAAATCTAAATGACTAAAGTAGGTACATCCTGAAAGAGAGTCTAAAATTTCTGTTATGTTTGGAAGTGGAAACTTGTCTTCCTATATATTTTCATTTACTTTTCTATAGTCAATAACTAACCTCCACTTTTTGTTTCCATTTTCTGCCTTTTTCGGTACAAGGAGTATCGGACTATTCCATTCACTATTTACCGGTTCAATTATATCGTCATCTATCATTTGTTTTATTTGTTTATTAATTTCTGGTTTCAATGCTTGTGGAAGTCTATATGGTTTCGAATAAATAAGATTACTATTTGGTTTTATATTAATGGACTGTCTCATTATGTTGGTGGTGCTAAGTTTGTCACCCTGGAGGTGAAATACGTCTGCATATTTAGCACATATTTGTTGGATATTTTTTTGTTAATCCGTTTGTAAATAATCTAATTTAAAGTGTTCAAAAGTGTTTTTACTCTATCTGCAACTATTCTTATTCGGTCATACTGACAAATAACGTAACTGTCTAATGTTTCTAAATCTGGTACAATGTATGGTAATTCTACAATTTCATCTCCGGAATTTTAATTGGTATCATACCCTGTTTTGGTTGTACTATACATCCAGCTATAAATATTTTTTCTGATATTTGTTTTGGAATTACTACATATTCTTTTAGCAAGGTGTTTTATATACTAACAAAATGAATTGATTCGCTCCTAGAGGGAATATAATTATAGACTTTTGTTATAATCGTTACTTTTATGAATTTTTACTTTAGTTTCTACATCATCATTTTGCAACGTTAACTCATTGTTTAACAAATCTATATTCGCATTACTTATATGTTCTGAGAAAGTCTAATCCAATTATTCCATCAGTCTGACATGGCATGTTATTCAATACATGGAACTTACAAACAAGCTGATTAGCAACTTTGTAATGTGATTCTTTTGTTTGTGTAAAGTCGGACGACTGTAAAGTAACGTCAGCGACTTCATTGGAATATATGTTTCCACCTATATCATATGGCTCGAAAGCAGTCATTGAGAAACTTATAGATTTAATGTCACGTTTCGGTATTCCACACACTATAGTAACGGATAACGGTACCTCGTTTGTTTCGCAAGAGTTTAAAGAATTTTGTTCAAAGAATGGTATAACACCTAAGCTTGCTCCGGTATATCACCCGTCAAGTAACGGACAGGCCGAAAGCTTTGTTAAAATTATTAAAAGGGGTCTCAAAGGCATTATTTTTAATCATAAGGGGAAACCATTAAAGGAACAAATTTCAAAGTTTTTGTTCGACTATCGAAACTCCAGGCACAGTACCACCGAAAAATCACCCGCTGAGCTCGTGTACGACCAGTCGCTTCGCACGCGGCTCGATTTATTGTCACCGAAATCAGCGTCGGTGACGTCCGCTGCGTCAACCTCCTCTTCCACTTGCCTCACCCAAACCGTGGAGCAAAACCAGTTCTTACAGCGTAACACTTCAGTTTTTTTAATTTTAGTTATTGAGCAAAATATTAACACTTCAGTTTTTTTAATCTCAGTTATTGAGCAAAATATTTGTTGAAAATTGCATCGTACTTCTGCTGCAATTTTGAATAAATATTTTGCTCATTAACTGAGATTTTAAAAACTGAAGTGTTAATCGACTTTTGAAGCTGACCGTACTATACCTAAAGGAAAAGAACGTAAACAATTTCATGAACATCAAGTGGTATGGATGCAAAATTTAAATAATAAAAAGTTTGTATGGATCGAAGGAATAATAAAGGAAAAGATCGGAAACGTAATGTACGAAGTTTATGTTCCTGAAATGGATCGCTTGGTAAGGAGACACTTGGATCAGATACGGGCACACGGACAAAAACAAATGCCAGAACTTGACTCAATCTGGGATTCAGATGGCATCCCGGATATTCAGCGCGACCAACCAGACGCAAACCATACCACAATGAATGACGACCGAACTAGCAACAACACCAACTCTGATTTAGAGGAAATAGGAACACCAACACCAGTACACATAACGATATCACCGTCAGTCACTAGTATACCGCTCCGAGGAGAACGAGAAGGTGAATGTGGTTCAGAGCGAAATGTGACCTTCGCCTCGCCACTAGCAGAGTCAGATGGCTCGGTCGATGCGATGCGATACCAGCGATAAATCCACGACGTCTCGAGTTCTCACCCGACAACTTCTCCTTAGCATAGTTTTATAATTAATGTTTATTTGATTGGGGTTGATTTGTAGTTGCTAAATAAAGGGAAGGGGATGTAACGTATGTATACGGAACGTACCGCGGCTGCGACCCGGCAAAGTAAACCGTTGATAGTTAGTGTGTCATTGACTAGCGTGTTTGACTGTTGTCCGTCCTATACCTGCGTATCTAACACCTATCATCGTCCTATCCTTAGCAGAATAACACAGATTGGAAGAAGTTAAATAGCAAACATGTTTATAAGTTATAGTTAAAATAATCTGTTCATTGAAGTAATAAACATATTTAAATTAATGAGTGCAAATAAAAGTAAATTTATCAATTAAATTATAGATTTCATTTCACTCCTTCTTTGTATTCCTACAAAGTATTAATAATTCAATAAAAATAATTAAATTTTATTCATAAAAATATGCAATCATTTCATTAATGTTTTGTTATGACGTTGTCACTTTAAACTATCGTCCGTAAACCGACTTTACAGATAACCAATTTTTTTTTTAATTAAAGGCCTGATGCTACCTATCCAGACTACGTTTTCCATCGGTCGGATTTAAAATTTAGGTTAGTAACAATACCTGTTTCGCGTTCCTGGGAAGTCCCTGCTGATCCCACTTCTGATAACGGGACGTCTCGGTCGGGAGACCGGCTGTTGCATCTGATTGCTGATTCGTGACCTTGTCAGCACGGGAATCCATTGTGGGCGTTAAACTTCTGGAAACGTTGAAATAAATACACTGTAGCGTTGACTGTTCACTATTTTAATTATACAGTCACTTAAATTACTTAAACAATTAAGGATTGCAGTAAAATTAGCGATTCAGAGTCAGTGGGTTTGCGACTAACCCCCACATGCAACGGTTGTCAACCAATTAAATGAATTGACACGACGTTCGCCCGTCATGACAGATGCAACTCCATGTTACCCGCTGTCGAGGATCGAACCTCGACACCTTCGCGTGCTGCAGGCAGCGCCTCCGAGCCGCTGAGCCAGGCGGTGCGGAGTGCGGCACGGGGGACGCGGGCAGCGGGCTGCGCGGGCGACGGGCGGCGAGGGACGGCCGGCGTCGCGCGTCGGGCACTCGCGCGCGCTAAGAACACTTCTCCACGGGCCACCGTCTTGTATACCAGATTTTATGTTCGGAATTATATTCAGTTTGTACCAGCAAATCATACAGTCCACTTATTTCTCATCACCATCTTCGAGACCTCCATACTGTTCTCAACAGTTTTTGGTCCTTCGCGAGGGCGAGGATGAGGAGTCGCCCTCTGAGCGTGAGCAGTTCGAAAACGAATATTTCGCTCTGTTAGCAAGTGCGCGCTGTCTACTAGCAGCAAAGCGCCGTGATTCTGCAGCAAGCTTCAATGACGCATAATCAGGTGAGGATTTCAAGGCCGGTTCTAATGTTAGATTACCTAAAATTGATTTGCCTCATTTCAGCGGCAGCTATCAGCACTGGCTTGAGTTTAGGGATGTTTTTGCTTCAGTCATTCATAATAATAAACAGATTGACAATATTACGAAATTTCACTACCTTCGCGCTTCGCTTAAAGAAAGTGCGGCTTTAATTATTAAACATATTACCGTGTCTAGTGATACTTATAACATAGCATGGGACTCATTACTTGAGCGGTATGACAACAATCGTCTGCTTGTTAATAACCACGTTCAGGCCTTACTAAACTTTGAACGTATACAGAAAGAATCATGTAAGTCAATTCGTTATCTGGTTGATATCACAACAAAAAATATAAGGGCGCTTACTACATTGAAGCAGCCTACACAATATTGGGATACTTTAATAGTTATTATAATGTCTTCCAAATTAGATAAAATAACCTTACGTCATTGGGAAGAACAGAAAAATAACCTAAAAAAACATCAGACTTTAGATATGTTTATAACGTTTTTAAGAAATCGAGCAGATTTATTGGAAAGTTTAGAGGATCATGAGAACCAATTGAATTCAGCTCATTTGAAAAATAAAACAAAATTAAATGAAAATAACGACAAGTCATCTTCTACAACATGTCTGTTATGTGATCAAGCTCATTCTTTATTTAACTGTGAATCATTTAAAATTCTTTCGATAGAATCTCGCATAGAAAAGGCCAAACAATTAAAGGTTTGTTTAAATTGCCTATGTCCTGGCCATACGAGTAACAGATGCAACTTGACGGGTTGCAAGTATTGTAAATACAAACATAACACGCTGTTACATCTCGAAAAACCCAATTCCACATCTAAACCCAATAGTGAAGGCGTTGTATTTACTAGTGGTACCATCACAGATTCTACTGCGTCTCGTATATTTCTATCCACAGCTATCGTGCGAGTAATAGACGAAAATGGTACGGAACACAACGCAAGAGTACTGCTGGACAACGGGAGTGCAATTAATTTGGTAACTCAAAGCTTCTGTGACCAATTGGAACTGCCGAGGCGCTGCGTGTCAACAGCCGTATCAGGTTTTAATAATCATGTTACTACTAGCACACAGTCTTGCACCGTAACAGTAAAGTCTCTTTGTAGTGATTACAAAATTAACATAAACTGTACTGTATTCCCCAACATTACACCACCCATTCCATGCTCTTATATAGACGTAAGTAATATACGTTTACCATTGGGTATTACATTAGCAGACCCTACATATAACACACCTTCATGCATAGATTTGCTGTTAAATGCAGATATCTTCTGGGAAATTTTGGGAAGAGAATCTATAGAGTTAGGTAAAAATAAACCCACATTACGCGAATCTAAACTAGGCTGGCTGGTTACTGGCAATGTAACAGCGCCACAACAAGTTTCCAATGTATGTATGTTTTCACAAGGCGATCCTAATCCTGATCTCACGCGTTTTTGGGAATTGGATACCTTAGACTCACCACATTCTGATATGTCAGTGGAAGAAATTGCATGCGAACAAAGTTTTGCAGCAAATACATTTCGTAATGATGACGGTCGCTTTGTTGTCTCTATGCCTCTAAAACGAGATGTCAACGTCTTAGGCGATTCGTTAAAGTTAGCCAAAATTAGATTTATCTCGTTAGAAAAGAAATTCTCACGTGATCCAAAATTTAAAGAAAAATACTTACACTTTATGCGAGAATACGAATCCTTAGGACATATGACAGAGAATAAGAGATTCTCGTCCGAGGATAACTTCAAAATTAATTATTACCTACCACATCACGGAGTCATTCGTGAATCGAGCACCACGACAAAATTACGTACGGTATTCGATGGATCTGCGGCCACCACGTCTGGCGTTTCACTGAACGACTTACAAATGGTGGGCCCAGTCGTCCAAGATGACCTATTTTCAATCATTATACGTTTTCGTCAGCATAAATATGTGGTTTCCGGTGATATAGAAAAAATGTACCGGGCCATTGAAATCAATACAAGTCAACGGTCATTGCAACAAATAGTTTTTCGTCATGATTCCAGACAACCATTAAAAACATACACGTTAAACACATTAACTTATGGGACAGCATCGGCGCCCTATTTAGCTACTAAGTGTCTAACAAGTCTAGCTTCTACTGTAAGTGACCAACAAATAAAGAATGCCATTCAACATGATTTTTATGTTGATGATTTTTTGAGTGGAGCTTCGTCAATCGAAGACACAATAAAATTAGCTAAAGGCGTGGCCTCAACGTTATCAAAAGCCAAATTTAATTTAAGAAAATGGCAGTCAAATAATCCTGACATACTAAAGGCAATATCTAGTTGTGAAACATCTACCACTCATGAATTTACAGACATCAAATTAAATGAAGTGTCTAAAACCTTAGGTTTAAATTGGGAACCAAGTTCAGATAAATTGTCATTTTCTGTAAATATTAATATTAGTAAAAATGCAACTAAAAGGCACATTTTATCGACTATAAGCCAAATTTTTGACCCTTTAGGATTAGTAGGCCCTTGTCTAATAGAAGCAAAAATTATTATACAAGAATTATGGGTAAACCACTATTCATGGGATGAAAAACTGCCGAAAGAAATCAATGATCGTTGGACTTCCTTTGTTAATAAGTTGCATTATCTTAACTATTTAAAAATACCACGTTGGATTGTTTGCAACGATTGTATTATTAGTGAAATTCATGTTTTTACTGACGCGTCAGAGAATGCTTATGGCGCTTGTTTATATATTAGGTCCATTAACAGTTTAGGTTACATTCATATACAGTTACTTGCTTCAAAAAATAGGGTTGCGCCAATAAAACCAGTCACTATTCCGCGCCTGGAACTGTGCGGAGCTTTACTGGGTGTAAGACTGTTCGTCAAAGTAAAAACGGCGTTAACATTAAATATTCAAAAATGTCGTTTCTGGTGTGACTCGACAGTAGTTCTAGGGTGGTTATCGTCTCAACCCAATCAGTTCAAACATTTTGTTAGTAATCGTGTAAACGAAATACAAGAGAAAACACATGGTCACACATGGAGCTACGTACCTACAAAATTAAATCCCGCAGATATAGTATCGCGGGGCTCATCTGCAGATCAGTTATGTAATGATTCATCTTTATGGTGGTATGGACCACAGTTCTTAAAACTAAACGAGTCTATGTGGCCAACTATGCCAAACACGAATAAAAATGCACATCTGAAAACCGATGAAAAAATATGTCTAGCTACAAATAAAATTAACAACAACAATCAAAATATCAATATAATATCAAATTTGTTACAAAAATATTCTAATTTCAATAAATTACAAAGAATCATTGCATATGTACAAAGATTTATAAATAATACTAAAAATAAAACAAATAAACTTACCGATACCTTCACTCCTCTAGAATTACAAGACTCGTTAGACATTATTATTCGTCAAGCTCGGTCTGAGATGTTTCCCACTGAGTCCGTTATTTTAAAGGCTGGTAAGGCTTTACCAACCAATAATAATCGATTGCTCAGTTTGTCTCCTTTCATAGATGAAAATCAAATTATTCGTGTTGGTGGCAGGTTGGACAACTCGCCGTACAGCTATGAAGTAAAGCATCCCATACTCATTTGTAGCAAACATCATGTTACAAGATTATTATTTCGTATGTACCATTTAAAGTCATTACATGCAGGACCGCAGTTATTGTTGTCTATAATACGTCAAAATTATTGGCCACTAAAAGGTCGTAATTTATCAAAGTCGACTGTTAATAAATGTTTAAAATGTTTTAGATATAAGGCTCAGACTATTCAACCCATATAGAGAAGACACCGTAAATTCCTACTTTGTCTCGTTCAACTGCGGTGATCGTGCCGCACCTCACTCAGTCGCTCTCTTGCTCTTTCGCGCCTAGTACTTCCGACAATAATAAATTAATTCATAGAAAAAATCGACGAAAAATGCCTTGGTGTGTGTTGAGATATTGTACTAATAATTCAAGGAACACGGCAAAGTGCAAAGGAATTAAGTTTCATCGGTAAGTAAACTAATTTCCTTGTTTTACAAATTAAATAATTACCACGCGCCATATTGTATTGTTTGTCATAGACTAATCAAACAGAGTGCAATGTAGGTAGATTAGACTGACATTACGGTGAAAATATCGTATGTTGTGTTTTTAATGTTGATATTAATATTTAGTTTTTTAAACTATCGCACTTTAAACAGATAATGTGAGTATCAATATAATTTTTTTTAGCTATTCGTTTAAAACATGAAGCAAAAACAGATCAAAGCGTTGATTATTCCACGAAAAGGCAAAAGATGACTAAACTCATATTATTTAAGGGTAACTAAATAAAATACTTATATCAAAAAAATAAATTGTCTATTATTTATGAAATAAACCCTGTAGGCAAAATACCTACGTTGTCCATTCTGTAGTACTCCTGTCATAGTCTATAGGGAAGACATGTTGTTGCACTTTGTCGAAGAAAACGCGTAAGTGCCGTGATTTACATGGCGCTTAAGACCTTTTTGCCGAGAATAAATACACTTCTGCAGCAAATCTAGCGCTGTGGTAAATTAGTTACGGTTTAGACGAATTGTTATTATTTTAGCGCTGCAGCGAACTAAAGATTCAAATTACGAAGAATAGGACAATTCAGTTATTTGACGTAGCTTCTCTAGTACGTTAGTACTGGGCCAACTTCCTTTTTATAGAACAAATTTAGAATTTCCCTTTCTACACTGTTGTGTGGACTATGCCGGGCCAGTGCTGGTAGCAAATCGTAAGGGGCGAGGCTGCAGGCTCTTGAAGTCCTACCTGTGTATTTTTGTGTGTATGTCAGTTAAAGCTATTCACTTGGAGCTTGTTACAGAACTAACGAAAGAAGCTTTCATAGCCGCGCTCCACAGGTTCATTGCTCGCCGGGGGAAGCCACAAAGCATCTCGTCTGACAATGGGACGAACTTTGTTGGTGCATCTAATGATCTGCATAAATTTCTCATTAGTTCCAATACTCAATATGACATGGCACAAGAAGGTATTGATTTTAAATTTACTCCTCCGTATAGTCCTCACTTTAATGGAATGGCAGAGGCAGCTGTCCGTTCGACTAAACATCACCTTAGACGTTTATTACAAGCAGTTCATTTTACGTATGAGGAGATGGCCACATGTTTGGCTCAAATTGAGGCTATTTTAAACTCTCGCCCACTTACTGTCCTGTCTACTGATCCCTTCGACTTCACCGCACTCACCCCTTCCCATTTCTTGATTGGACGACCACTCACGTCAATTCCACATCCACAAATTTTAGAAAAGGATATCAGCTGTACGGAGCGCTATAAGAGAATCGAATATATCCGGCAACATTTCTGGGCCCGATTTCGAGACGAATATATCTCAACTCTGCAGCAGAGATCCAAGTGGTTGACGTCCTCCAACAATGAGCTCAAGCTTAACGACTTAGTTCTTATAAAGGACAAGACTCTTCCACCATTATTATGGCCATTAGGAAGAATTATTAACGTTTACCCTGGTGTCGACGGGATCAATCGTGTTGCTGAAGTGAAGACGAGGAGAGGCAACATTCGGAGAGCATACAATAACATTTGCCCTCTTCCAGCTCAAGACATTTAACTTCCTCAACACTCATCTCAACGTGGGCGGGAACTTGTCGAGGATCGAACCTCGACACCTTCGCGTGCTGCAGGCAGCGCCTCCGAGCCGCTGAGCCAGGCGGTGCGGAGTGCGGCACGGGGGACGCGGGCAGCGGGCTGCGCGGGCGACGGGCGGCGAGGGACGGCCGGCGTCGCGCGTCGGGCACTCGCGCGCGCTAAGAACACTTCTCCACGGGCCACCGTCTTGTATACTAGATTTTATGTTCGGAATTATATTCAGTTTGTACCAGCAAATCATACAGTCCACTTATTTCTCATCACCATCTTCGAGACCTCCATACTGTTCTCAACACCCGCTCTTAATTAAAATTACCATTTAGTCGCATTCAAATCGATTAATCGTTAAAAAATAACAGAATAATGTCCAATGATTAAAAAAATAACAAAATAAATTACAACTCTCAAAATTAACTGATTTTCATCACTACATAGTATAAAACAAAGTCGCTTTCTCTGTCCCTATGTCCCTTTGTATGCTTAAGACGGCGCCTATGCAGCCCAACGCGAGCGATTTCGTACCTCTCGCCCGCGCCACCCCGCGCCCCCTCTACTATAATACGCAAAAGCGCGCGGCGCGGGCGGCGAGCGGCGACGCAGCAAGCGCGATCGACTGCGTGAGTCGAGTTCGAGTTTGAACGGCGGCGCGACCGTGAATTTGAACTTGATTCGCTCAGATTAAAAATATTATTTTTTAATCTGAGTTGATTCGTATGGCAATAAAAATGTATTCGTAAAAAATTATGTCATTCAAATAAAGTTCAAATTCACGGAAGTATTTCCACGGTACGACGCGGCGATGGATCGATGTGTAAAAGATAACACAGCTAAACAAACGAGCTCATTGTCGGTATACAATACATACATAATTATTATTTGAAGCTCTGTTCATAGACCTACAAACTGACATACCTACCACCAACATAGTAGGTAAATAGGTGCTAGGGCTTCCATCCCGAGGCGCGAGTTTCGAAATTTAGAGGCTCGTGTTTTTTTTTTGTGGACTCGATACTATATAGACTGATCCGTTATTCTATCCTCGCGTAGGTACTCAATCTATATACTTACCTAAAAGGTTAGTATGAAATAAAATGTTATGTAAATATTCATCAATGTTTATTTATTAAACAATTTAATATGTATATTCAGAATATATAATACCATTACAATAACAATAAAAATCCCATAAAAAATAAAAGACAAAGAGGTTTCAAAAAATTTCGCGACGTGCAACGTTCGAAAGTATGTACTTATTACAAATATCGTATTACCGTAATAACAAAAAGTAATGTTCCCTAAACAAAAATAAACTCTCTCATAACATAACCATGCATGTACCTAGAACAAAATAATGTTTCCTTATAAATAAAAATATCGATCAAGCAAGTCGGGCCATGCATAATATAGGGTTCCGTAGCTGTAATTACAAACGACTGTAACATACTTTTTATGATGTAAAGATAAATAGAAGGCTATTAAAAGAGTATTGTTTGCTAAAGGCAAAGGCAAACCTTTGAACTAGGACGTCTATTGTCTATTTTGCAGTTTTATCTTTATTATTCGAAAAGTTATAATCACATTGTTCGCGAAATTATTTTAAAACAGTTTTTACTAAGTTATAGCAACGTGGAAGTTTCTAGGTTAGAAATGGCAGGGAGGGTGGGGGGCACTGCAGTGCCTTGCAACGCCCCCTGGCATTGCAAGGCAGGCAATTTGACGGGCCATATTTCGCAAACGGTATAACTGAAAAAAAGTGATGTATTAATTTATATTACCCTCGTTTAAATAGACCTATTCAATTATACCCATCAAGAGGGGGTGCATTGAAAAAAATAATTCTTCCCCATTTGTATCTTTAGGCTTGTAAAAAAAACCGCCCAAGTGCGTGTCGAACCACGCACAATGAAGGGTTCCGTAGTTGGGAATGAGTTTATCCCAAGAAGCCTAACCTTTTCTCCCCTATCAACTCCAAATTATTTATACCGCAACCAAAGGCTGTTGAGGGAATAGAAAAGGTTTTTAATTCTTTAAAAAAAATTTAAGTCTATCATTCTTCTTTCGTCTGATTCTTCATTGATTTCTATCTGACCTGTCCTCTTTGTCTGGAAACCTACAAGATTAATGCATTTTATTACATAAATATAAAGCAGACAATAATAGCAATGCATGAATGTTCTGAAATAGTAGTACATTTTTGAATAGCTCCGATACTTTCCCATGGCCAAAGCCCTTTCATATAATATGCCACTTGACAGAACTTGTACGGAACCCTAAAAACCGTCAAATAAAGAATATTCTCCTTTTTGAAGTCAGTAAAAATGCGAGAACTGCAATATTGCCTGTCGATCCATCGATCCATCGATCCGTCGATCCATCGATATGTCGATCCGTCGATCCATCGATCCATCCATCCATCCATCGATCCATCGATCCGTCGATCCATCCATCCATCCGTCGGTCCATGGATCCATCGATCCATCGACCTGTCGATCCATCGATCCGTCGAACCATCGATTCGTCGATCCACCGATCCGTCGATCCATCGATCCGTCGATCCATCGATCCATCCATCCATCCATCGATCCGTCGATCCATCCATCCGTCGATCCATGGATCCATCGATCGATCCATGGATCCATCGACCCATCGACCTGTCGATCCATCGATCCATCGATCCGTCGATCCATCGATCTGTCGATCCGTCGATCCATCGATCCATCGATCCGTCAATCCATCGATACGTCGATCCATCAATCCATCGATCCGTCGATCCATCGATCCATCCATCCATCGATCCATCCATCCATCGATCCATCGGTCCATCGATCCGTCGATCAGTCGATACATCGATGCTTCGATCCGTCGATACATCGATGCTTCGATCTTTCGATCCATCGATGCTTCGATCCTTCGATCCATCGATCCATCAATCCATCGATCCATCAATCCATCGATCCATCGCGATCCGGCGATCCATCGATCCATCGATCCATCCATCCATCGATCCACAAAAACACATAAAATTTCAAATCACAACGATGCTAAAGAAGTTTTCACTTCAAAAACATCCCCACTTTACGAGTACCTAAAAAAACCGATAGCGTAAAAAATTTTTTTTTCAAGATTTTATTTTACCACTTTGTCGGCGTGATTAATAATGTACGGACGCCAGCACATCAACCTACCCGAAACTGTCAAATTTTCGCAATCAACTTTGAACCTTATGCTTTAGTGATAAAGTTGAAAATCTATTAAAGAAATCTGACAGATTGTAGTAACTTGATGTGCTGGCGTCTGTCCATATTATATCCATGCCAAATTATAAGTTTTCTAATAGTACTAAGAGCCTCTGAGCTAAACTGCGGACGGATATGGCGAAACTATAAGGGTTCCTTTTTGACTACGGAACCCTAAAAAAGAGAAAGCCATCATGGCAAAATTTTTTTTCTTTAAATAAAATTCATCAGTTTGAATAAGTAATATTGATTAGTAAAAATATCAGTGATTGAACTAGGATGATATTATTTTGATACTTATTGTATTTTTACCCGCATTATATGTATAGGTAGATAGGTAGGTACACACGGCTACGTATGAAGCTATACATTTCCAGTATATAAGCTGACCTCTCATTGTACGGGAAAGATTCAATTATGTTACATTATGCGATTTAAAACTTACATACATAAATACAAAGCATCACGCCTGTATTGCCCGATGAGGTGGGCAGAGGTGCGGGAATCGAACCCAGGACCTCACAGCTCAGCAGTAGCGCTTGCGACCGCTAGACCAACGAGCCAGGTAAAAAAAATATTAACGGGGATTAAAAATTTACTTACTTTTTTTCCCCAGGCAATAGACATTCGAAATACCTAAGTAGCTAAGGAAATAAAAGAATTGATACCGTTATATAAATCGGTAGTTAGGTACAGATGCCAGCACACCAAGCTACCCGAAACTGTCAAATTTTCCCATTCAACTTTGAACCTTATGCTTCAGTGATAAAGTTGAAAATCTATTAAAGAAATTTGACAGATTGTAGTAGCTTGACATGCTGGCGTCTGTACTTACTTTTTTCTTTCTTTCGTTCAGAATACGGAGTTGTTCCCTCAAACGTTTTGTTTTGTTTTTGTTTTTTTTAAAAAACGTTGTCCCACACTAGGAATTACTCCTGTATCGTGGGTGCGTTTACAAACATTTAAATTCACATACACAAACATCCAGACCCGGAACAACTACCTGTAGGCAATACAAATATTTGTCCGGTCGGGAATCGAACCCGCGACACGCAGCGCAGCAGTCGATCGCTCAGCCACTGCGCCAACCACGGAACAAACTGTTTTTTCTGTTCCGTGGCGCCAACCATGTGTCGTGTTTTCCGAGAGTTTTCTTTTTGCCCATCTTTATTTACACTAAATAATGATAATAATTTATTATGTTTACACCAAACGGGTTTAACTCCTTTTTACAGTAGGTAATACTTACCACTAAACAAAATAAAAATGTCGAAAATAGTCCTCTCTCTGTAATGTCGCCAAACATAGGTTCGTCCTCCAACAGGTGCCGTAGCAGACTGATTGAATAAATTGAAAAGGATAGCGCTATTACTACCGCGTGCAAAACAAGAGACAGAAAGAGAGTATGCTCGCTTAGAATAAAATGACGCAAGCGCCAAATCACTGGATTGCTAATTACGAGGAGAACGAGTAGAAAAATAAAAAAATAATTCTGCACGATTTGAGATAATATTATTACCTATCTATTAGTTTAAAAATCATCATTAAATTCCATAGGGTTTCAGAGATCTAACTCAAAATAAGTGCAAAACGAGGTTTTTTCGTTATTTTTTTTTATCGAGATTTTTTTATCCAATCGTGTTTTCGCTTCTGCAAATTTAAAGATTATAAGTCCAAGTTTAATGTGTCCAAATAGCAAACTCTCAAGTCTTACAGATACCGATATCCAGATCGCCCAATATCACCAAAACATCATAATATAGACTCTTAAATCTTTGAAACTACGCAACGGATTTTGATGCGGTTTTAATAGATAGAGTGATTCAAGAGGAAGGTTTATATGTATAATAACATCCATTAAATAGTGGCGAAGTACTGTTATTTTTGAGGTTTCTAATGTGATGTCGTAAATAATTACATTTTTTCCGCTTACATTGCAAACGCAGGCTGAACCCTACGAGTTTTATCAAAATAATGTACTAATAGTCCAGTCAAATAAGACTTTGAAGGTTACAATAATTCCCATAGAGCTAAAAATTGGTATGAATGTTCAGAATACTATTATAAATGAATTGTGAAAAGTCCCCATCAATCCCCCTTGTGCAAAATTTTTTATTGATGGTGAAAGTTTGCAAAAATAGGTTTTTCGCGTTTTTCAGCTAAACAATGAGTTTTACAGCAAAAATAGTTCAGACAAAAATTGTAGATCATCCGATTGTCTACAAAAAATGTATTTACACTTTTTTTCATAATTATTGCCATTTCCGTGATATAGCGGTTGAAAGAATTGAAAAAAATATTTTATTCGTAATATGCACGTTAATGTACTTTTATATACATTTTTGAACCGTTGTACGAGTAAACATATGAGTCCCTGTCTTTTTTTTTTTGTTTAGCCTGCGCTGTCCCACTCATGGGCAAAGGCCTCCCTCCACTCCTTCCATCTTTCGCGAGCCCGCGTGTCCTCCTTCCAGTTTTGATGGAACCTATCCAGCTCGTCCCGCCATCTACGTGGTCTGCCGCGACCCCGCCTCACTGTCTTATACATACAAAATGCCAGACATCTGTAAAAATTCATGTGCAGTGTCGAAAAAATTATACTCGAAAAAGTAGCATTGATACCGTGAAAAGACGGCGCCAAGAAGAAGTAGCTGGTTCATCAAAAATAAGTCCTCCTCGTACTAGAGCACGAGTAAGTGAAACTACATTTTGCTTCAACCAGTGTTGTTTATTTTGCGGCAATGAATTAAATGAAGAGTTGGAGAAGAAAAAAGCACTGCAGTACCGACGTAAGATTTATGTAGTTTCACTTACTCGTGCTCTAGTACGAGGAGGACTTATTTTTGATGAACCAGCTTCTTCTTCTTCTTGGCGTCGTCTTTTCACGGTATCAATGCTACTTTTTCGAGTATAATTTTTTCGACACTGCACATGATTTTTTACAGATGTCTGGTATTTTGTATGTATAAGACAGGGACTCATATATTATGTTTACTCGTATAACGGTTCAAAAATGTATATAAAAGTACATTAACGTGCATATTACGAATA
Source organism: Luperina testacea (assembly GCA_927399505.1). Classification (NCBI taxonomy): domain Eukaryota; kingdom Metazoa; phylum Arthropoda; class Insecta; order Lepidoptera; family Noctuidae; genus Luperina; species Luperina testacea. The sequence continues at coordinate 2,057,094 of OV656777.1, read as the reverse complement.
AAATATTTTTTTCAATTCTTTCAACCGCTTTATCACGGAAATGGCAATAATTATGAAAAAAAGTGTGGATACAGTATTCTATTCTATTCTATTCTATACATTTTTTGTAGAGAATCGGATGATCTACAATTTTTGTCTGAACTATTTTTGCTGTAAAACTCACCGTTTAGCTGAAAAACGCGAAAAACCTATTTTTGCAAACTTTCACCATCAATAAAAAATTTTGCACAAGGGGGATTGATGGGGACTTTTCACAATTCATTTATAATAGTATTCTGAACATTCATACCAATTTTTAGCTCTATGGGAATTATTGTAACCTTACCTCTATTTTAAGGACTAATTTGACTGGACTATAAGTATTGTACACATTGAAAAGGTCTACAGAAAAGTCCGTGATGGTATATGTCTGTCTCTTATGGATAACCCACAATAACTTTTTTTTGTCATTTACTTTTTACGACAAATAATGGCTAATTTTCGAAGCGATTTTAACTAATACAGCATTAATCATTTTTTAGTTTTTTTTGTGTGTGTGTGTGTGTGTGTGTTTTTGTGTGTGTGTGTGTGTTTTTTGTGTGTGTGTGTGTGTTTCTGTTTTTCAGCATTGCACCCGTGCGAAGCCGGGGCGGGTCGCTATAGTTACTCAATAAAGTCACGCGCCGTTATAGTATAGATAATAAATTCTACCATTAGTCATCGACTTGACGGTTGGAGTTAATATTAAGTAATGATTGCAGGACAGGTCGATGTTTCAAATTGATTGTGTCCACATTTCTACAATATTGATACTATCAACAGGAACATTTTTGTTTATGTTGAATTTCGTTGCCTCGACAAAGTGTCTTATTGTAACAGTAAAACCTCTTTATAAATTCACTCCTTTTTCAGTGACAGTTGAGATATATCACAAAAAAAATGGCGACTTCATTTCCCGTGCTCCTAAATAATCGCCTAGAAAAAGATGTGCAAAGAATGGTGTTTTCTTTTAACTTTGTACTCAATCTGTTTTTGAATTCAAAATATAGTGTACGACAAAATCATATTTCTCCATGCGGAAAAAAATATCGCACATTTGCGTTTTGTCGCATCTTAATTATCATCGTGCTTTGTATTTATCAAATTATAGGTGTAGACTACATAGAAGTAATTACAAACCAGAAAGAAAATGCTGTCTTAAAATTATTTTTGGCTATCAATTACATCGGCTTTATTATCGGGCTCATAACGATGTTCATGCTTGATATAATACATAAGGACAAGAACGTCTTACTTATTTTGAAGATCCAAACTATACACAGGAGCATTGTTTTCAGTAAGAGTATCCGGAGTTTTATTAATTGGAACTGGATCTCAATAGCAACTATTGTCTTTACCGATATTTTTATGATTGTTGGATGTTCTTTAATGACAAATGACGATTATGATATAATTTCTATTACTGGCAATATTAAGGACATAATGTGTATCACATTGGATATCAATTCAGTTGTAGCCATTCGAATTATAATATTGCTAAGAAAATATCTCGAAGAGTGGATTACACATGTCATGTTGATGAAAGAAGAACACGAAAATGATGGACATTGTACGAGATTGCTTGGAATATTCCAAAATATAATGGAAGCTTACAGTTTGTTCAAGATAATTTTCCAAGTAGCGGTAAGCTTGCAATTATTTTCAACATCGAAGTTTTATTAAGTAACAGAATAAAGGCTCCTACAAACAGGCGCGACACGCGATATAATCGCGCGCGACACAAAGGCACCACTCGTTGCGTGGTTTGCGGTGCCTTTGTGTCGCGTGTCGTGTCGCGCCTGTTTGAAGGAGCCTTAATACGTTTTCGTCTAGGAAATATAACAGTACACTTCTTTAGATGTGCCCTGAACATAATTTCGAAGTATCTGAGATTAAAGAAGATTCATAGTCAAAGCATTTATTTCAAGTAGGCACACTATTTGAAATAAATGCTTTGACTATGAATCTGCACTTTTGAACGCCAACATTTTCAAATTTTCAATACTTAAATCTAGTTGCCTCTTCCGAAAATTAGTTTTGTATGGAGAAGAATGGGCAAGAAACTCCGCTGTTACTCTTTTAAAATGTTTTAAAATTATTTATATACATTAATTATATAATTACATTTTGAAGACACGATGATAAGAAGACGATGATCGATTGTGTATTATCGTTTGTGAAAAAATAAAAAAATATTAAAAAACATTAATTATCATAATTTAAATTCTCTATCAGATCTAGGCAGGCCTAAACAAAGCGAAGGAGAGAAAAAGCCCAAACAGTTCTATCAGAAATAAAAATCAAACGAATCAAAAATGTATGGGACTGACAAAAATTTATGCCAATCTCATTGAAAAGTCCTGTAGTAATACGAAACGCTTTGAAAGAGATTGTTACGTGTCTGAATCCTCTGGTGTTTCATCGGGCCAGCTCCCTTTCTGACATCTCGGATTTCCTTGTCTTGACCTAGGCTTTTTTATCTAAACCTTACGGCATCAACCAGCTTAATGTTTACTCTCCCTACTTAACAGCTCTGCTTGAGGCTTTATCATCATAATCATTGGCACGCCAGATTTGATTTTGATCTTCGTTCCATCCACTGCTGAGTAAGTTGAAAAATTATAATTGTGAATTTTTCAGGTCTTATTTCAGGTGTTTGTCGCATTTTACGAAAATCTAATCTATTTCCACATAGCACTCATTGAGTTCAGAACTGGTACAGGAATGGAGGTCAAAGTAAGTGGAAATATTTTTCAACGGATCTGGGTGCTTAAAAAGGCCAATTTGGCAGAATCATAAAAGAATAACATTATGAATTATAACATGGCGAAGACAGTCCGTGTTTTTCTTTTTTTCGATGCACTACATAGGTATAATCAAAGAGATTGGGATTGGATTTGGATTCGATTGATTGGTATTTTAACACAGACAAAAAAACATAACGGAAAAATCCTTCACTAATGGGATTTGATACGATTAACTTACCAGTTAACTGTCCATTATGATTCATAATTGTTATGTATGTGTGTAACTGTAACTAATTAGTTGATAAACAGTCTGCGTTGAGCTGCTTTGTTTAATTGACGTCTCCCGTATTTATCAATAATGTTATCCTTTTATAATTCTGCCGAAGTGGCCTTTTTAGGCCCCCAGAGATGTCGGTACCATGATGTCTTAGAACCATGATTATTCCAGTGTCAAAGAGATATGAAACTACAGTACGAATATTATCATCTTTTTCGCACCGTAAATATTGTTTTGGTAGTTTTACACTGTGACCGTATTCTAGCTGTTGATAACTAGATAGTTGATTTCATAGTCTGAAGTAACTGAATATTTCCATCTCTATAAGTGGTGGCGTTAGGCTGAGGCCACAAAAGGCAGCGATTTGCGATGCGACTGGAAGAGCGAAACAAGAAAAACATGGTATGGCTACATTACAAGCGAAAAAAAAAGCAATTTTTTAATAAATTCGCTTCAATTTCGCTCATGTTGATGTAGCCGATGCCGTGATTTCAGTAATGTTGTTCCTATCGCATAAAGAAAACAAAGATCGCTAGTGATATTTGATGTACGGTGTAGCCATATACGTGAGCATTCATTTACTTGTTTTAATCGCTCATGTGTCGCAGGTCGCGTCGCGGCCTAATGTAGCCTCAGCCTTAGTTTGACAGCTCTGCGACAGTGTTTATCTTTCTTAGAACTTTCCTTCATTGATTGTCGATCGTTATTTTTATCAGTGAATGATTGCAATTTTTTTTACTTTAGGTGCGTCCCCTCATTGAAATTCTTTCGTTAGCTACATGGTTTTTAAAAAGCATAGTACTAATATCAATACTCAGTATTTATAGTGAGAAGTTCTATATAACTGTTGAGGAGGCTAAGACGGTGTGTATACAGCTTATGAAAAACAGGAATTGTCCAAGTAAGATGGTTTTAAAACTAAATGTATGTACTACATTTTTAGTCCTGAATTTAATTTTTTATACTGGCATTTTTTTTTCACAGCGAGTCAACAACAACTTTGCAGGAATGTGATACACTCGAATCGATCGTTCAGTAAGATGACCGCGTGCGGCCTGTTCTATGTAGACGCTACGCTATCCACAAGTTTGGTGGGACTTCTTACTCACTACATCTTTATACTGCTTCAGTTTGATATTCTGTAAATAAATAAATAAATATTTCTGAGAGTTAATGTACAGACGCCAGCACATCAAGCTACCCGAAACTGTCAAATTATCCCAATCATCTTTGAACCTTATGCTTTAGCGATAAAATTGAAAATCCTTTAAAGAAATTTGACAGATTATAGTAGCTTGATGTGCTGGCGTCTGTACGACTAACGAATACGTGTTTTGCGAATTTAATCTTTATTAGCTACTAAAATTGTCGCACTAAAAGTCAGGACGCATTTTCTCGACGGTTGGACTGTAGTAGGCGAATATTGTCACTTACTGGATACGAATTCAGGCTGCGGTCTCTGTCTGAAAACCCTAAAAACATAATCAAAAGAAATTAAAAAAAATACCTTTTATGCCCAGTTGGTCTCGTCATCGCAAGCGGTCCTGGGTTGGATTCCCAGACTGGACCCTTCGTACCTGACTTATCACACCCAATACTCAATACTTCATTCAAACTCAAACTCAAACCATTTATTTCAATTAAACCATTTACAGGCACTTTTGAATTGACAAAAAGTCGGTCAGTCAGAAAATATGAAGCTAGTTGCCCATTCCAAAGCGTAGGTACCTATGGAGAAGAACAGGCAAGAAATTCCATGGACACTCTTTTAAATTACATATATTTTTACAAAAATATTAGTTACATCATTAATGTGAATTTATAATTATATGTGAGAACGGTGTAAAAAAGACGTACGCGTTATAAGCGTCCAGAGTACAGCAAATAGTAAGAAAACAATAATTCAAAATTAAAATAATTAAAAATAAGCCGAGGCAGCTAAGTGATGACCAGCCCCAACTGACGGCGCCCGTTCACGAACATGACGCATAGATCAGCACCATTCAGCTCAATCATTTTGAAGGGAGCTAAATGATCCAACACACACGCCACCGTCAGCGAGACATTTGTGTGAGCATGACATACTATCAGCCGCCAGGGCACATTCAAGTCAATGAAAGACACATCACCCGGTAAATAGTACATAGGGTATAGTATATACATAGAACTCACACCTGTGCTATGCAATTATACAATACAAAGGAAATTGAGTTTATATACAATGCAAAGATAGTCTTACAGTCTTCAGCAGCTCCAACAGAATTTTCAAGTGTTAATCATTTAGTTGTGGTTGTGGAGCAGGACCAGCATTGAGCCAGGCATTTTTATCAGCAATGTAATCCCCTAACTTATAATATGCCTGACTGCATAGTGTGCGTTTTATACAAGACTTGAATTTTGTCTCATTCAGTTGAAGAATGTGGGGAGGTATTTTATTATAACATTTTAAACAGTACCCCATAAAAGATGAATCTACTTTAGCCAGTCTGAAACCTGGTTGAACTAATAGGTCCCTATTTCTAGTACTATAATTATGTCTTTCACCTCTTTTACTAAAAAGATGTAAATTTTTCCTTACATACATGATGTTTTCATAGATGTATTGACAAGGCACCGTCATGATGTTAATTTCCTTAAACCGTTCCCTTAGAGAATCGCGCCTGCGGAGATTATAATTATATGGCTCTGATAGCTCTTTTCTGCAGAATAAAAATAGAATCCCCCAAAGTAAAATACCGTAAGACATGATACTATGAAAATAACTAAAATAGACTAGTATCGCGGTATCTACATCAGTAAATTGACGGATTTTTCTGACAGCATAAGCTGCTGAATTTAGCCGTCCTGCAAGAGATGTTAAATGAGGACCCCATTGTAGCCTTGAGTCTAGCGTGATCCCTAGGAAAACAGTTTTATCGATGAATTCTAGTTTCTCTTGATTCAATATTATCTCACAATCACTACCCTTGACATTTGGTAAAGAAAATCTTATGCACTTAGTTTTTTTTCCATTTAATCCTAAATTATTAGCAGTGAACCAATTTTGGACCTGCAGTAGGGCGTTATTTACGTCGTCTAAATTTGTAGCATGTCTATTTACCTTAAAAATTAAGGAAGTGTCATCAGCAAATAACACCATTTGTGGTTGATTTTTTAATAAATGGAGTAGATCATTAATATACACTAAAAAGAGGAAAGGACCCAATATCGAGCCTTGTGGCACACCAATTTTTACTATTAAACCAAGTGAATTGACACCATTTATTTGAACTTGTTGTTGTCTATCATTTAAATAAGAACTAACTAAACTGAGCGCAAGTTTTCCAAGTCCGTAATGCTCATATCAAGTTTCAAAACCAAGGTTTCGTGATCGACGCAATCAAATGCCTTGGAGAGCTCACAAAAGATTCCTATGGCATCTTGGGCCTCTTCCCACGCGTTAAATGTGTTTTAATAAACAAACACTGTGTTTACTAAATCTATTTACGGGAAAACAATAATCCTGAGTATTTATGCAATTAAAATACGTTAACACATAAAATTACACCTTAATTTTACTTAATTACTAATTAAAATTAATTTTAAAATACGGAACAAATATTTGACATTTCACTCGGGCAGTGTTCGGGCAGTGTGTGTAATTTTAGATTAGTCCAGAATAAAAGAAAATCTATGCTTTGATTGTATAAATGTATGTAATTACCCAATTAAATTGATTATCCTATTGAAAATAAACGTGTCTAGAATTGTGTTTTACAATTTGTTTATTAAATAACAAATAATAAGAAAAATAGTGATTCATTTAGCTTAGCCAACGCAAGCCTTGTTTGTGAGAAGATAATTTTTATTTTGGTTATTTGTTTTTTCCTACTCAAAAAATATTTTGAAGGTGTTTTAAAATTATGTTTTTCTAGTTATTAAAACACCAATAATAATTTAAAATATGTAAGGTTTTGACTGATAGGTAATTGAAATAAATGATTAAAGTTAATGAATTGTTTTATTCCAAAAAAATCCAATATAGGTATACAAACCGCCATCGGCAAAACTTAGCATGTCCTAAACTCTAATGGTAAAATCCTGAAACATTGTCTTTTTTAGGGTAAAAAAGACAATGTTTTAGGATAGGCTAATAAACACATTACCCTCCTTTGCATTGACAAAGGAGGGTAATGTGTTTTTCAGCCTATATTTATGTACTTATGTATGTAAGAGCGGGAGGACTCGGGGATCTCAAATGATAACGATCAGACATCTTGTAAACACTTTTAATCACCCACAACCAATAATGATTCACTCAACTTAATTTTACAACGAGATGTTCACAATTCAAAATACAATTTAATACTGTGCGCTCTCCGAATAGAGCGAGCCTATTTCTACGTTTAAACAACTGTCAATGTCAGACAGCAACGACTTCCGTTGACACCCGTTTTAAAATACTATTTAGATTGTACGTATTCTTTAATAATATAATTGCGCACAATATTTGATTTGTAATTAATAACACTTTTTAAATACTTTAAATTGTAATTTTAGTTAGGTAACAATAATTTTATTTAAAAGAACTAACAGTAACAATGTTCCAATTTCCTAGACTTTAAATTAATACTTAAATAAGAACATACCTTAAAATTAACAATACTTAATTTAGTATGATTTTATAATGTAATGAAAAATCACTTATTTATTTATTGCACTGATTCGTGTTTCCGTTACGTCATCAGCCGTTGTGACGTTTGTTTTAGTCCATGGTACAGTTTTTATTTGCCAGCGCTATCATGTATGTATGTATGTCTTCCACCAGTCCCTACACCCATCAAGTCCTGTAAGCAAAATAAAAAAGTTTATAAAATAAATACCTTAACATTATTATTATAAATACAAATAACCTATGCATTTATTGACATGTTTTATTTGCAAAGTTTTCTTGTGAGACTGCAGAAGTACCTATTTCTTTCCAGCAATATCGCCGTAGAGGTAGACACATCTCCGTGTCCATTGCACTCTATTTGCAGGACTTCCTCGCTGAGGGGAGGTGCTTCTAAGCCCGCCCGACTACACATATTAAAGCACAGCAGGCAATGACAATTTTACCTGAAAAAAAAATTCAAATGTCTCTGAAATTGATGAAAAGTATAATATTTAACAGTTCAATGCGATATAAGAAAAACATAGCTATAGTATAAATTATGACTATACCTGCTGTGACCGGTGCATAATGCAGCTCTCTTGCCGTTAAGAGGCATCTCCATCGGCCTTTTAAAATTCCAAAAGTACGCTCTATAGGTAGTAGAGCGAGCACGTTTTTGTATATAATTGTATCTCCCTTCCGGAGAATCTTCGACAGCATTGTCTATTGGGGACATCATGAATTTCCGAAGTGGGTAACCAGAATCCCCTGTAACAAACATTGTTAGTAAACAATCACTGTATAATAAATCTGCCACAGGCAACACCTTAAACTCTTATAGTTTTAACTTTTGTAAAAAATTTAATTAAAACTAGCATAAAAAATATCATAGATTTTATAACATACCCAATAGACATACTCTCTGTTGTAGACTCTCCAGATGAGCTTTAATTTCATGGTGCAACCAAATGAAAGAATCATGGATCGCTCTATCATAGGACGCATCAACATTAAAAATTGTGCAATCTGCATCACATATCTATAAGACGTACCAATAAAATTTAATATTATGCGAACTCAGATTTATTAGCAAGCACTCAAATGTAATTATTAATACAGACCTATTCTCATGTACCTCCTACATGAACGAATTGAAGTGAGTTTGTTTGTTTGTTGTTGTTGTTGTTGGTGCACAAAGGTAAACCATTACCTGGGTTAGAACATAGAATATTTTTTATCCCTGTAATATGTTCCAGTAGAATAATTTTTGACCACCACGCTGGCAAAAGCTAGCATGTTATAAAAGTGAATGTATTTTACTTTATCGTTACCTATGTAATTTAGAAAATCCTTTTTTCCCGGATACAGATCGGCCCGCGAACCCATCTTCCCAGAGGCAGTGGGATGAGCCGCTCTGCAGGTTGGTACGGAATAATCTTATTAATACGTCCACCAATACTGCTGAGCGTGCCCGCCTATTGGCTGTGGGTGAGTGGGAGTCGGGCCTTTGGCTTCAAGCGCTACCGTCACCCAATATAGGCACTTTGCTGGGTGACTCCACCTTCCGGCTCGCTACTTGTCTGCGTCTGGGCGCCCCTTGCGTGGCTCCACATCGCTGCCAATGCGGTGAAGGTGTCGACTGCCTCGGGCACCATGGCTTATCCTGCAGTAAAAGCGCAGGCCGGATAGCACGGCATGCCAGCATCAATGACATCATCCGTCGTGCTCTTGTCACCAGCTGTTTTGGGTGCCAGCTGTTTTAGAACCCATCGGCTTGGCACGCGACGATGGGAAGAGACCAGATGGAATGACAATAATGCCTTGGAAGGTTGGTAGGCCTTTGGTGTGGGATGCAATGTGTGTCGACACCCTTGTGCCATCCCATCTTCCAAGCACGGCGAGCTGTGCTGGGGCGGCTGCTGCAGGTGCGGAAAACCTCAAACGGCGTAAATACTCCAATCTCTTTGGATCCTATATATTTGAGCCGTTTGGGGTTGAAACTCTAGGGCAATGGGGCCCGAGTGCCCACTTAGTATTTCGAGACATCGCCAAGCGATTGGTCGACTCTTCACGTGACCAGAGGGCTGGCTTATTTTTGGGCCAAAGAATCAGCATTGCCATACAACGTGGCAATGCTGCCAGTCTTTTGGGCACGTTTCCTGTTGACAGCGATGCGGATGAATTTTTTGATGCCCTTTGATTATTTTCCCTCCTTTCTTTTTTTACCTTGTACATATTATTACTATTATTAATATTATATTTTATGTTTTAACAATTAATAATTTAAATAAATAAACCACTTTGAAAATCCTTTTACATAATAACATAGCATAGGTACTTACAGCTTGAACATTTAAGGAGTGAAAATGTTTCCTGTTAAAGAAACGCTCCTCATGTTCACTGGGTTTTACCAATGCCACATGCGTGCAGTCAATGTAGCCGACTACACCTGCCAGGCCATATTTGTCATAAAATCTGTGAACATACAGCTTATTAAAATTTAATATGATACGTTCTATTTTATTGCACACTCTTTATGTTTAGGTCTAAACACTCTTCAAAGCATAGTGAGGTAGTCATTGTCCAAATGGCATGTTACCGTTTTAAGCAATTTAGAAAAACACCTAGATTTATTTTAGAAGAAAAATAGTAGGTATAAGCTTTCAAACTCACTGTCTTTTTATAACTTTCCTTTCAGCCAAATTCTGTGGAAACTTTACATATTTTTGTACAACTGAGGGACTGTTGAGTGCATTTATTGTGCACTGTCTGTTGTGCCATTGGCACATCACTACTAAGGCCCACTGAACCTCGGTAGCTCCTCCGAGCAAAAAATTAAGAACAGCGAGGATCTAAAAGTAAACAAAGACTACAGTAAATGAGTGGGACGGATTGGTAATACAGCTCAATAGTAACAAAATCTTTAAAATGTCCATACCTTCATTCTTAGATCAACACCACTTCGGCGTATGTGTTGAGGCACAAGAGGAATTAAATCCGCACTTAAATCCTCGAATAATTCCCGAGTGAGCCTATAATTCCCAATGAACTCAACGTCGAGAATACTCGCCAACCTAAAGTTTTGGCGCAAATTATATCGACGTTGCCTCCGCTCTTCCTGTGAAGCTTCTTCAATAATTAAAAAAGCAGCCATAGTTTGAATTCTTCACTTTCGTCGACAGCACGAGAACTATTTTGATGTCGTATCAACTGACATTACTATCCGTCAAAACCAGTGTCAAGTTCAACTGTTCGGACGGGCAACAACACATCGGGAGTAGGGACAGTTGTCAAATCGCATTATCATTCATTCTTCGCATCCGTCCGTAGGTGATAGGGGGTAGGAAATGCTCGTAACGAAGGCCGAAACGACGGATTTCGTGCTTAGAGTAGACCCCATGGTACGGGGTGTCGCGACGGGCCTCAACGGCGAGGGCGGAAGGACGGCTGACAGGACTTGTACTTCCTGGGGGTATTGGTGGCCTTACTACTCTCCTGGAGGAGGGTAGTGGCGTCGTCGGGGGTGGTGAAGATATGCCTTGTTCAGCGAATCCTACTTATGCGGGAGGAAGGGTGTCGGGAGGCCGCCGCAAGCAGGGGATTGGGGTGCTTTATGCACTGAAAAAAAAGAATTGTTGAATGTACTAAAGTAGCGTAGGTTGAGTAATGAACTGCCATAGTCAACCCTTTTCATAGTTAATTTTACCTTTTCATAGTTAATTTTACTATAACAAAAGTGAATTTAACAAAATCCATTGGTAAAATCAACAATTTCGTGTGTAGGACCTATATAACCCGCGGATTTGATAAAATTTACGCGGAATTTAGTAAAATCAATCATTCTTTTTTTTCAGTGTGGCAGAATCAAAGAAGCGCTTGGAGAGGCGTTTCATGAACTGCTGGACGGTGGGCAGTCTGAGGTCTACGTGGTGGTTCACGTTTCGGACATAGAAGGGAGCTCCCGTGACCTTTCTGAGGAAAAGGTTTTGGAGGGTCTGCATTTTATGCAGGTGACGAGGCTTGACGTGTGCGAAGACTACGCAAGCATAGGTCATGATGGTTCCCCGCCGCTTCGCTGCTCGCTTTTTTATACTGGTGGCAAAACAAGTCGAGCAGTGGGGCGGTGGGAGAAGTCGAGTGATGTATGTACTTGTCGATGTCGCGATCGGTGCACGTGTTGTTTACAGCTTAGAGAAATGACGCACGGCAACGCCGCCGAAACATGCATAATTCATGTAATGTTCAAAAACAATCGAATGATTTTGTAAATAAGTAAATGAAATAAGATTCGTTTACCATTTACTCTGGTCTCATTGCCATGGGTAACTTCAATAAAGTTTTTAGCTGGACAATGGCAATGGTGGTAGTGAAGATACCCACTTCACGATTGAAAATGCACTATTCTAGTACATTTGTTATGTCCATTAAAATATACAATAAGTTACCGGAATACATCTAAGACATAATTAAAAATTCATAATATCTTTATCAATAAATTAAAACAATTTCTGGTAATCTAAAGCTACTACACTATTGACGAATATATTAGCGATAAATTCGAACAACAATAAAAACTATATTTTACATAAAACCTACATTTCATTTTAAATTTCACTGTGAATATAAATTTATTTTAAAACACTGTAATACTGTCAGTTTAAAAATAATTTTTAAATAATGTGTACATAATAAATGATAGTTGGTATTTATATTTTAGTTAAGTAAGTATTTGGTTTTAAGTTTTATTTATATATTGCACGATTTACATAATTAACACTATAAATTATAATAAACTGAATATTTACAATTTTATTGAGTTTTGTAGAATATTATTATTAATTGTGCACTGTTTAGCATATATTAATTATTAATATATTAATTATTAATATATGCTAAACAGTGCACAATTAATAATAATATTCTACAAAACTCAATAAAATTGTAAATATTCAGTTTATTATAATTTATAGTGTTAATTATGTAAATCGTGCAATATATAAATAAAACTTAAAACCAAATACTTACTTAACTAAAATATAAATACCAACTATCATTTATTATGTACACATTATGGAATGCAATAAAGTATTGAGTATTGCGTGTGATAAGTGAGGTACAGACGCCAGCATATCAAGTTACTACAATCTGTCAAATTTCTTTAATAGATTTACAACTTTATCACTAAAGCATAAGGTTCAAAGTTGATTGGGGAAATCTGACAGTTTCGGGTAGGTTGATGTACTGGCGTCTGTACATTAACTCTCAGAAATTTTTATTTGTTTATTTACAGAAAATGAAACTGAAGTAGTATTAAGATGTAGTGAATAAGAACTCCCACAAAACTTGTGGGTAGCGTAGCGTCTACATAGAACACGCCACACGCCGTCATCTTACTGAACGATCGATTCGAGTGTATCACATTCCTGCAAAGATGTTGTTGACTCGCTGTGAAAAAAGATGCCATTATAAAAAAAATAATTCAGGACTAAAAATGTAATAAATACATTTAGTTTTAAAACCATCTTACTTGGACAATTCCTGTTTTTCATAAGCTGTATACACACCGTCTTAGCCTCCTCAACAATTATATAGAACTTCTCACTATAAATACTGAGTATTGATATTAGTATTGCGCCTTTTAAAAACCACATAGCTACCGAAAGAATGAAAAGGATGGGATGCACCTAAAGAAAAAAAAATGCAATCATCCACTGATAAAAATAATGATCGACATTCAATGAAGGAAAGTTCTAAGAAAGATAAATAAATTACACTTGTATTAGCATAATTTTTATCACTGTCAAACTAACGCCACCACTTATAGAGATGGAAATATTCAGTTACTTCAGACTATGAATTCAACTGATCAACTATCTAGTTATCAACAGCTAGAATATTGTCACAGTAAAAAACTACCAAAACAATATTTACGGCAGTACCATGAAGTGTTAAAGCCATCTGTGTTCCATTGTGCGAAAAAGATGATAATATTCGTACTGTAGTTTCATATCTCTTTGACACTGGAATAATCATGATTCTAAGACGTCATGGTACCTACATCTCTGGGGGCCTAAAACGGCCACTTTGGCAGGATTATAAAAAGATAACATTATTGATAAATACGGGACACGTCAATTAAACAAAGCAGCTCAACGCAGACTGTTTATCAACTAAATAGTTGCATTTACCCACATACATAACACTTTTCTCTGGCCCCGTACGCTCGGTCACAACACCCTCAGTCCACTTACGATTCTCAACTCAACTCAAAGCATTTATTTCAATTAAACCATTTACAGGCACTTTTCAATTGTCAAGAAGTCGGTCAGTCAGAAAATATGAAGCTAGTTGCCCATTCCAAAGCGTAGGTACCTATGGAGAAGAACGGGCAAGAAACTCCATGGACACTCTTTTTTTATTATATTTTACAAAAATATTAGTTACATCATTACTTTTTATTTTAAAATTATATAATGTGAGAACGATGTATAAAATTAATTAAGCTAGTTGCCCATTGTATGTTTTGTATTCATAATCGTATTTTTTTTGTTGTGTATTTTCTGGTGTACAATAAAGTATATATAAATAAATAAGAAAGACGTACGCGTTAAAAGCGTCCAGAGTACAACAAATAGTACTTAACAAACAACAATCCAAAAATAAAATAATTAAAAATAAGCCGAGGTAGCTAAGTGATGACCAGCCCCAACTGACGGCGCCCGTTCACGAACATGACGCATAAATCAGCACCATTTAGCTCAACCATTTTAAAGGGAGCTAAATGATCCAACACACACGCCACCGTCAGCGAGACATTTGAGTGAGCATGACATACTTTCAGCTGCCAGGGCACATTCGAGTCAATGAAAGACAATTATTACCCGGTAAATGGTAGCTATAGGGTACATAGAACTCACGTCTGTGCTATGCAATTATACAATACAAAGGAAATTGATTTTATACAATGCAAAGGCAGTCTTACAATCTTCAGCAGCTCCAACAGTATTTTCATGTGTTAATCAATTAGTTGTGGTTATGGAGCAGGGCCAGCATTGAGCCAGGCGTTTTTATTTTTATTTTATTTTATTTTATTTAAACTTTTCGCACAAAAAGGTACAAAGGCGGACTTAATGCCTTAGGCATTCTCTACCAGTCAACCAAGGGTGGTGAAGAGATTGGATGGCAGGTGCTTTGTGTGAGAGGAACAATGATTAAAAAAAAATCTATTAAAACTAGGTACACAAATACATAAATAGGTTATATACATTTACATACTATTTACTATAATATATACTTATACTTATAATATATATATATACATATATAAAATACACAAATTCAAAGGAGAGAGGTTATGAGATGACTCTACGCTATTTGTTTCGAAAATAACTCTGCAATTTCCGCTTAAATGCATACCGACTGGTGGCCGTCCTGATATCAAGAGGAAGTGCATTCCAAAGAAGAATGGACTGAATATGAAAGGAAGAATGAACAAAGTCAGAGGTATGAGAAGGACAGAGTAGGAGAAGATTGTTAGAAGAACGCAGATTCTTAGCGTGAGAAGAACATAGATATTGGAAGTGAGACACGAGATAAGAAGGAGGAGTGGGAGAGTTGAGAAGGGAGAAAAGCGTGGTCAAAGCGCGCAAACTTCTTCTTTGGCGTATGGACATCCATTTGAGCTCAGACCTATAGCTCGACACATGGTCATATTTCCTGAGGTTGAATATGAACCGGATACCATTGTTGAGCAATCTGTCGAGCTTATCCAGCAAAACCGCGTTCAAGTCAAAGTAGCACACGTCACCATAGTCGATTATAGGGAAAATTAAAGTCTGCACAAGCATGGTTTTCGTCTTAGCGGGCAAAAAGTTTCTCAGACGGTACAGGGATCGCAGAGTACAGTTGACCCTTTGGCTAACACTAGAGACCTGGCGTTGCCAGCTAAGCGTAGAGTCAAGATGCAAACCGAGATCTTTCACAGTGGAGGTAATTTTTATCAGCGATGTAATCCCCTAACTTTTAATATGCCTGACTGCATAGTGTGCATTTTATACAAGACTGGAATTTTGTCTCTTTCAGTTGAAGAATATGGGGAGGTATTTTATTATAACATTTTAAACAGTACCCCATAAAAGATGAATCTACTTTAGCCAGTCTGAAACTGGTTGAACTAATAGGTCCCTATTTCTAGTACTATAATTATGTCTTTCCCCTCTTTTACTAAAAAGATGTAAATTTTTCCTTACATACATGATGTTTTCATAGATATATTGACAAGGCATCGTCATGATGTTAATTTCCTTAAACAGTTCCCTTAGAGAATCGCGCCTGCGGAGATTATAAATATGATTTGATTTCGGGTAATCTCGTAACATGACTGGTTCTTGCTGGACCAACGTCCGCAGCGGACTTTTGTGGCTGTCTTTGCGTCGCACCTGGTCGCTGCGCACACGCTCCGCTGTGTCAGACCACAGCAGATCAAGACGGCCGCGTAATGGTCTGCCTAGAAGGGCTACCGCCGCCGGTTCAATTCCGGTGGTACTTTGTTCAGTGTTCCATACATAAATAGAAATCGATTTAATGCGGCATTAAAATCTTCTCGTTCCAATTGAGCCTTTTTGAGAATACGTTTAAAAGACCGCACTGAATTTTCCGCGGCTCCGTTGCTGGAGGTGATACGGGGGTATTAAAGTATGTTTAATACCATTGCGTTATAAATATTATTTCAAATATTGAACAAACTCAAAGGATGAGAAAGGTGGCCCATTGTCGCTTACTAAGCGTTTAGGCAATCCGAAACGTGCAAACAACCGTCGTAAACAGTCTATGACAATAGTGGCAGATGTCTTATTAACTGGTTCTACTTCTATCCACTTAGATTGGCTGGCGGCGGTTACTGGTATTCCTTTATTTTTACCAAAAATGTAACTTAAGGGACGGTGATCAGTGATCACTGTGAAGTGTGAAATGTCTGCCATAAACATATTGATGCTGCTTAGTGACACCGAATACAATAGCAAGCGCCTCTTTATCTAACTGCGAGTAATTGACTTCGGCCGAGTTGAGCGTCCTTGAAGCACAACACACCTCGCTCTCAGCCGTCCGTCAGCGTGGCGCTGCGTCAATACCGCGCCCACGCCATATGCGCTGCTATCAACTGATAGAATTAACGGTTAAAAATACCATAGTCGAAACAACGAAGGTTAGTATTAAGCGTCGAAAAATATGGTTAGTTGTCTAGTGTCAACGGGAGACTTGCATCATAATGTGCTAAAACAGGAGCACGGCTTAACACCTTTTTTATCCTTATAAAAGCCCTTTTACACTCGTCAGTCCATTGCTATTCTACATTTTTCTTTAACATACAATAAAGGGGCTTTAAAATATCGCTCATATTGACACAAATATTGAATAAAAATTTACAAGTCCCATGAAACTTTTGAGCTGTGTAACATTTGTAGGTTCTGGTGCTGCTACAATGGCGTAATTTTTTTTTACTATCTGTGTGTAACCCAAACATATCAATTTTATAGTCCAAATAGGTAAACACAGTTTTTTTTTCTTTTTTTTCCCGTTGGACCGCACTAGCGAAAAGACGTGTGCACAAAGTTATTTAATTTTAATCAATATTAAAAATCTAAGAAGTACTAGGCGCGCAGTGGAGCGGTATCGATATCGGTGTTACTGTTCGAGCGAGATAGAACTACGGCACTGTTTTACATACGCGCGGTGCGACTACGTAAACTCTGAACTTGGGAAACATGCCCAGATTACCACGATCACCAACCCACTCGGACTTGCAAAGGACTGTATCAGATTCCGATATCGTAATACTCCTAGCCAAAATACGCCGCCTAATTTTGTATCTCAACGCAAAAGACAGCGTCAATCTAGTGAAGAGCGCTTCTGTTCGTTTAAGAACGAAATCAAAGTCATGCTTAGTGAGTGGAAGGAAACCCAGAATACCCTACTTAAAAAGCTCGTCGCCGAAGTCGCTGAAATAAAACAGCAAAATGCCGAGATCAAACATACGAACGAAGAAATAGAGAAGAGTCTCCAGTTCATAAATGAAAAATACGAGGACATTAAAAAAAAGGTCGAAGATTTGGAAGGTGAACGGAGAGAAAATTTATTGAAAATAGCTAGTCTAGAATCGGAAATTGGTGAAGTTCAAAGAAATCTGAAGTCGGCTACTATTGAACTGAGAAATGTACCGAAAACAACTGATACTGAAACCAAAACAGACTTGTATAACATCATAGAAAAGACGTGCAAAGTGATTGACGTGAATATAGAAGCAACAAGCATTCGGGATGTTTTCCGAGTTACATCGAAGGCTGGAAAGAGCACAATGGTGGCTGAGCGAACTACTGTCATCATGAAAAACCATATAATATAGGGGGCTAAAGCCTTTAATGAAATAACCCTGACCAGCGCTTAAACTCTGGCCACATTGGTTTTAAAGGAGTAACTACACCTATCTATATTTCTGAAGCTTTGACAAACAAGGGTCGAAGACTATTCTTCCTAGCAAGAGATTTAGCAAAATCCAAAGAATATAAATTCTGCTGGTCAAATAGCGGTAAAATATTTATTCGCAAGGCCATAGATGCTCCTCGCATTGAAATAAAGGATGAATTACAAATTGCCACTCTGAGAAACGCTATGTGACTAAGGTTAGCTACTTCACTTGCTTACTTATCTTATTTTTTATTTATTAGTTCAAAAATCTTTCTTTTTTGTTTTTTCTATGATGCACTGCGGTTTATGATAAATAATCAAGCTTCTTACATTTTTCTCTTTAATATAGTTTTGCGGAGTACAAATAATTTTCCACATATCGTCATTGTCCAGAATTATATTTTGGACTCAATTCAAAGTTATTACTTACCTATATATTGTTTTTATTTTTTATTTACAGCTTGACAAACTTATAAATGTTTTGACCACGTCACATATTTCCACAGATCAAAATTCGATTGCAATTTAAACAATAATTTAGCCAGCAATATTGATAGTATATCAGCTGGACCATCATTTTAAGATAAGATAAAATTGCGATAGGGCGGTAATCTTCAACGGAGCTTCTGTTTTGGGTTTTAATAATAGGTGTTACTCTAGAAACTTTCCACTGAGAGGGATATGCACCAGTCTGCAAGGCTAAATTGAAAATGTTTGTACATATTTGAAACGTCCATGTTTGTCAAAAATAATTAATCTGCACAAAGCTCGAGTAAGTAGCCAGCGCCGTTGTGACCGGTTACAAACAGTTGGGTCTAAAACTGCACTATTTAGGAACAGCGTTTTTGTAATGGCTCCAAGGATATATAATAAATTACCAAAATGTATAAGAAGTGAAGAAAATGTCCACAAATTTAAAAGTAACTTGTTTTAATTTCTAATTGACAAGATGTACGAAGATTTTTTAAATCACAAATTATGATACTGTTGAGTTTGAATGTGTGCGTAACCGCTTCTATTTGTTTTCTTAACTACAGCAGCAATACAGACCTCATGTACTAAACCCGCGTTTCATTTCTCTCGCTCCCAATCGAAATCCTGAGCAGTCAATAATCCACCTTATCTACAGTTGAACAGATACAATTTCTATAATCTTCCTTTGACATGCATGTAAAATTTAATTGACATTTCTTTATTTAGTTGACATTTATTTAATTTAACTTACTTTTTAACTACTGTCTAATCTGGATTTTCTTTATGATATAGGTAATACAAAAATTTTATATTTGTACACCAATTTCATTGGTAGAACATTGAGCTCGACTACAATAATATGTATACATATTTAAGAACTTTTTTTGTGTACCATGTTCACAAATAAAGATTGATTGATTCTTTTATGATTCTGCCAAATTGGCCTTTTTAGGCCCCCAGATCCGTTGAAAAACATTTTTACTTACTTCGATATCCATTCCTGTTCCTCTTCTTAACTCAATGAGTGCTATGTCGAAAAAGACTAGATTTTCGTAAAATGCGATAAGCACCTGAAATAAAACCTACAACAAAAATAAGTTCTGAAAAATTCACAATTATAATTTTTCAACTTACTCAGCAGTGGATGGAACGAAGATCAAGATCAAGTCTGGCGTGCCAATGATTATGATGATAAAGCCTCAAGCAGAGCTCTTAAGTAGGGAGAGTAAACATTAAGCTGGTTGATGCCGTAAGATTTAGATAAAATAGTCAAGGTCAAGACAAGGAAATCCGAGATATCAGAAAGGGAGCTGGCCCGATGAAACACCAGAGGATTCAGACACGTAATTATCTCTTTCTAAGCGTCTCGTATTACTACAGGACTTTTCAATGGGATTGACATAAGTTTTTGTCAGTCCCATACATTTTTGATTCATTTGATTTTTATTTCTGATAGAACTGTTTAGGCCTGCCTACATCTGATAGAGAATTTAAATTATGATTATTGAAAATTTTGACGTTCAAAAGTGCAGATTCATGTCAAAGCATTTATTTCAAATAGTGTACCTACATGAAATAAATGTTTTGACTATGAATCTTCTTTAATATCTGATACTTCGAATTTATGTCCAGGGCACATCTAAAGAAGTGTAATGTTATATTAACTAGACGAAAACGTATTAAGGCTCCTTCAAACAGGTGCGACACGACACGCGACACAAAAGCACCGCAAGTCGCGCAACGAGCGGTGCCTTTACGTCGCGCGCGATTATATCGCGTGTCGCGCCTGTTTATAGGAGCCTTTATTCTGTTACTTAATAAAACTTCGATGTTGAAAATAATTGCAAGCTTACCGCTACTTGGAAAATTTTCTTGAACAAACTGTAAGCTTCCATTATATTTTGGAATATTCCAAGCAATCTCATACAATGTTCATCATTTTCATGTTCGTCTTTCATCAACAGGACATGTGTAATCCACTCTTCGAGATATTTTCTTAGCAATATTATAATTCGAATGGCTACAACGAAATTGATATCCAATGTGATACACATTATGTCCTTAATATTGCTAGTATGAGAAATGATACCATAATGGTCATTCATGGTTATATAACTTCGAATAATTGTATAAATATCGGTAAAGACAATAGTTGCTATTGAGATCCAGTTCCAATTAATAAAACTCCGGATACTCTTACTGAAAACAATGCTCCTGTGTATAGTTTGGATCTTCAAAATAAGTAAGACGTTCTTGTCCTTATGTATTATATCAAGAATGAACATCGTTATGATGCCGATCAAAAAGCCGATGTAATCGATAGTCAAAAATAATTTTAAGACAGCATTTTCTATCTGTGTTGTATTTACATCTATGTAGTCTACACCTATAATTTGATAAATAGAAAGCACGATAATTATTAAGACGCGACAAAACGCAAATGTGCGATATATTTTTCCGCATGGATAAATATGATTTTGTCGTATACTATATTTTGAATTCAAAAACAGATTGAGTAAAAAGTTAAAAGAAAACACCATTCTTTGCACATCTTTTTCCAGGCGATTATTTAGGAGCACTCGAAATGAAGTCGCCATTTTTTTGTGATATATCTCAACTGCCAATGATAAAGTAGTGAATTCATAAAGTAGTTTTACTGATAAGACACTTTGACGAAGCAACGAAATTCAACATTAACAAAAATTTTCCTGTTGAAAGTAACAATATTGTAGAAATGTGGACACAATCAATTTGAAACATCGACTTGTCCTGCAATCATTACTTAATATTAACTCCAACCGTCAAGTCGATGACTAATGGTATAATTTATTATCTATATAACGGCGCGTGATATTATTAAGTAATGATAATCAGTTAATTTTGAGAGTTGTCATTTATTTTGTTTTTTTTTTAATTATTGGTATTCTGTTATTTTTAACGATTAATCGATTTGAATTCGACTAAATGGTAATTTTAATAAAATTAAGAGCGGCTATTGATATATCTGAAGCATCCGTTGTCGTTAATAAGCGGGTGTACTAAAAGCGTGGCTTTGGAAAGTACTTTCTTGCATTCAGAAAAAGCTTCTAGCTGTGCCTGCGTCATTTCAACAAGTTGGTTCTTCGTGGCTTTGCCTCCAGCTAGCATAGAAATAAGCGGTGCCTGTGCCCTCGCTGCGTTTGGTATAAAGCGTCTATAAAAACTGAGCATACCCAGAAATCTTCGTAGCTCCTTCACAGTTTGTGGCACTGGAAAGACCTGGACAGCCTGTACCTTAGTGTCGAGTGGGTAGGTACCGGAAGCAGAAACATTGAAACCAAGAAATGTTATCTCTGACTGTCCCCAGGCACACTTCGCACAGTTCACCAATACTCCATATTCCCTTAGGCGATCTAGTAGTCGACGCAGGTGCATTTTGTGTAGCTCTGGAGTGGGGGAACAACACAAAACATCGTCAAAATAACAGAAGCAGAACTCGTCCAACCCAGCAAGTACTTCGTCCATAAACCTCTGGAATGTCTGCGCCGCGTTCTTCAGACCGAAACCGAATGGTGTGGTTATCGCCGTCTTCGGTATGTAGGGTCCATAAATATGTACTTGGTTATATGCTTAGACCATGTCGATTTTAGAAAATATAGTGCTGCCGGAAAGCTGATGGGAGAAATCCTGAATGTACCTCACCGGGTATCTGTCAGGAATTGTGCGTGCGTTGAGTGCGCGGTAGTCGCCGCACGGCCTCCATCCATCATCCTTCTTCTTGACTAAATGCAGGGCTGAAGACCATGGACTGTTCGATCGCCTGGCCGTACCGTTGGCCAGCGTGGTTTTTATATAGCTTCATAAAATTAACCAAATATTCAAAGTTTAGGCGTGGTCTGACATAAAACACCTTGCCAAAAAGGCTGCTGGAGCTTCCAGAAGGTCAGCAAGTGCTACAGGTGGAGGCCCATCGGTAGCACCAACCCTCTCCTAAGTGGAAGTGACGATACTGTCGATAATGGGAGAGGGTTTTGAAGAGCCGGAAACCGGGGCAAGAATTACATTTATCATTTATGATGCAAGTTTGTTTCAGTGGTTAAAAACTAAAAGCAATATTTTATTTATAATTATGAGCCTTTCCCGTGACTTTTTTAAAATTAAATAATAATAAATTACAGATAACTACACATTTATATATTTTTTTTATGTATCCGTCAATGATATTCAGTTTTTGTTGTACAGCTTCCACCTGTAAGAGATCCAGAGGCAGTTGCCACCTCAACCACCCATGCTGCTACACCTGCCGATTCACTCTCCCAGAAGCAAGCCTCTACATCCACTGCGGCACAGGAGCCTGCTCCAGTGCCTCAGTGGACTCCGAGTGGAGTTGCATTGGCAACCTCTGAGATGCCATCAGTGAAGTAAGTATTATCGTTCAGTAGAAAAGAGATTACGTAAATCATGTTTTAAAAAATTACTTAAAACTTACATTTTTTTTTTTTTGTTTACTGCATCAAACCCTCGTCCAGCACGTTCACGTGTTCGCCGACACCTCCCTGCCGACGCATGAAACCGAATAGTTGAGGTGGAAGAAAAGAGATTAATACTTGAAACCAGGAGAAATGAGGTGCTTGGTGAAATAAAGGTAACACACACACAAAACAAAACAGAAAAACAGTTAAATTGCTAGCTTACATTTTTGAAAGTCATGAAGGAGAGGCCTTCGTCCAGCAGTGGGATGACTCAGACTAAGAGCCCCCGCTTACTACAGACTTCCTATCGGTCGATAGTTTGGTCGGTTTCTTAATCAGTATAAGTATGTATACAAGTGCGCGCATTATAACGATGAACTTGCATACATCTTCATACTGAAACTGACCAAACTATCGGCCAACAGAAAGTCTGTAGTCTGCAGGGAGTCTAACAGTAGAGTAATTAATCTTTATTTCTTATAACAATGCTTATTATTTGCAACTTTGTTCATGATGTTACAACCTTTATTTCCCGAGCTCTTCATTTCTTTTGTTGCTTGGAGTCTCTGGTTCTCCAACTCAATGAAAATTTGTCTGTTACTAGGAATTATTTAATATTCCACTAGACAAGTACTTGAAAATAATAGGTGTTGATTGAAAAACATATTATTATGTTGATTAGTTAATGTTGATTTTTAATTTGAGATCGACTGATCTCAAAGACGGACGGGTCAGTTTCTGGACTCAGAATAAAAGAAAATCTATGCTTTGATTGTATAAATGTATGTAATTACCGTATTGAATTGATTATCCTATTGAAAATAGACATGTCTAGAATTGTGTTTTACAATTTGTTTATTAAATAACAAATAATAAGAAAAATAGTGATTCAGTTAGCCAACGCAAGCCTTGTTTGTGAGAAGATAATTTTTATTTTGGTTATTTGTTTTTTACTACTCAAAAATTATTTTGAAGGTGTCTTAAAATTATGTTTTTCTAGTTATTAAAACACCAATAATAATTTAAAATATGTAAGGTTTTGACTGATAGGTAATTGAAATAAATGATTAAAGTTAATGAATTGTTTTATTCCAAAAAAATCCAATATAGGTATACAAACCATCATGGGCAAAACTTAGGAAGTACTAAACTCTAATGGTAAAATCCTGAAACATTGTCTTTTTTACCCGACTGCGCGACGCAAAGGAGGGTAATGTGTTTATATTATGTACTTATGTATATAAGAGCAGGAGGACTCGGGGATCTCAAATGATAACGATCAGACATCTTGTAAACACTTTTAATCACTCACAACCAATAATAATTCACTCAACTTAATTTTACAACGAGATGTTCACAGTTCAAAATACAATTTGATACTGTGCGCTCTCCGAATAGAGCGAGCTTAATTATACGTTTGAACAACTGTCAATGTCAGACAGCAACGACTTCCGTTGACACCCGTTTTAAAATACTATTTAGATTGTACATATTATTTAATAATGTAATTGCGCACAATATTTGATTTGTAATTAATAACACTTTTTAAATACTTTAAATTGTAATTTGAGTTAGGTAACAATAATTTTCTTTAAAAGAACTAACAGTAACAATGTTCCAATTTCCTTCTTACCCTTTTAAATTAATACTCAAATAAGAACATACCTTAAAATTAACAATACTTAATTTAATATGATTTTATAATGTAATGCAAAATCACTTATTTATTTATTGCACTGATTCGTGTTTCCGTTACGTCATCAGCTTTATTTGCCAGCGCTATCATGTATGTATGTATGTCTTCCACCAGTCCCAACACCCATTAAGTCCTGTAAGCAAAATAATTTTTTTATAAAATAAATACCTTAACATTATTATTATAAATACAAATAACCTATGCATTTATTGACATGTTTTATTTGCAAAGTTTTCTTGTGAGACTGCAGAAGTACCTATTTCTTTCCAGCAATATCGCCGTAGAGGTAGACACATCTCCGTGTCCATTGCACTCTATTTGCAGGACTTCCTCGCTGAGGGGAGGTGCTTCTAAGCCCGCCCGACTACACATATTAAAGCACAGCAGGCAATGACAATTTTACCTGAAAAAAAAATTCAAATGTCTCTGAAATTGATGAAAAGTATAATATTTAACAGTTCAATGCGATATAAGAAAAACATAGCTATAGTATAAATTATGACTATACCTGCTGTGACCGGTGCATAATGCAGCTCTCTTGCCGTTAAGAGGCATCTCCATCGGCCTTTTAAAATTCCAAAAGTACGCTCTATAGGTAGTAGAGCGAGCACGTTTTTGTATATAATTGTATCTCCCTTCCGGAGAATCTTCGACAGCATTGTCTATTGGGGACATCATGAATTTCCGAAGTGGGTAACCAGAATCCCCTGTAACAAACATTGTTAGTAAACAATCACTGTATAATAAATCTGCCACAGGCAACACCTTAAACTCTTATAGTTTTAACTTTTGTAAAAAATTTAATTAAAACTAGCATAAAAAAATATCATAGATTTTATAACATACCCAATAGACATACTCTCTCCTGTTGTAGACTCTCCAGATGAGCTTTAATTTCATGGTGCAACCAAATGAAAGAATCATGGATCGCTCTATCATAGGACGCATCAACATTAAAAATTGTGCAATCTGCATCACATATCTATAAGACGTACCAATAAAATTTAATATTATGCGAACTCAGATTTATTAGCAAGCACTCAAATGTAATTATTAATACAGACCTATTCTCATGTACCTCCTACATGAACGAATTGAAGTGAGTTTGTTTGTTTGTTGTTGTTGTTGTTGGTGCACAAAGGTAAACCATTACCTGGGTTAGAACATAGAATATTTTTTATCCCTGTAATATGTTCCAGTAGAATAATTTTTGACCACCACGCTGGCAAAAGCTAGCATGTTACAAAAGTGAATGTATTTTACTTTATCTTTACCTATGTAATTTAGAAAATCCTTTTTTCCCGGATACAGATCGGCCCGCGAACCCATCTTCCCAGAGGCAGTGGGATGAGCCGCTCTGCAGGTTGGTACGGAATAATCTTATTAATACGTCCACCAATACTGCTGAGCGTGCCCGCCTATTGGCTGTGGGTGAGTGGGAGTCGGGCCTTTGGCTTCAAGCGCTACCGTCACCCAACATAGGCACTTTGCTGGGTGACTCCACCTTCCGGCTCGCTACTTGTCTGCGTCTGGGCGCCCCTTGCGTGGCTCCACATCGCTGCCAATGCGGTGAAGGTGTCGACTGCCTCGGGCACCATGACTTATCCTGCAGTAAAAGCGCATGCCGGATAGCACGGCATGCCAGCATCAATGACATCATCCGTCGTGCTCTTGTCACCGCCGGGGTGCCAGCTGTTTTAGAACCCATCGGCTTGGCACGCGACGATGGGAAGAGACCAGATGGAATGACAATAATGCCTTGGAAGGTTGGTAGGCCTTTGGTGTGGGATGCAATGTGTGTCGACACCCTTGCGCCATCCCATCTTCCAAGCACGGCGAGCTGTGCTGGGGCGGCTGCTGCAGGTGCGGAAAACCTCAAACGGCGTAAATACTCCAATCTCTTTGGATCCTATATATTTGAGCCGTTTGGGGTTGAAACTCTAGGGCCATGGGGCCCGAGTGCCCACTTAGTATTTCGAGACATCGCCAAGCGATTGGTCGACTCTTCACGTGACCAGAGGGCTGGCTTATTTTTGGGCCAAAGAATCAGCATTGCCATACAACGTGGCAATGCTGCCAGTCTTTTGGGCACGTTTCCTGTTGACAGCGATGCGGAACATAGCATAGGTACTTACAGCTTGAACATTTAAGGAGTGAAAATGTTTCCTGTTAAAGAAACGCTCCTCATGTTCACTGGGTTTTACCAATGCCACATGCGTGCAGTCAATGTAGCCGACTACACCTGCCAGGCCATATTTGTCATAAAATCTGTGAACATACAGCTTATTAAAATTTAAAATGATACGTTCTATTTTATTGCACACTCTTTAAGTTTAGGTCTAAACACTCTTCAAAGCATAGTGAGGTAGTCATTGTCCAAACGGCAGGTTTCCGTTTTAAGCAATTAAGGCAAATAAATTAAAAAAAAAATTAAATAAAAAAAAAAATATTTTAATTTTTTTTTTAATATAAAAAAAATTTAAAAAAATTAAATAAAAGAAAAAAAAATAATAAAAAAGAAAAACCAAATTCTGTGGAAACTACGTATTTGTTTTTTGTAACGTTGAAGGGCTGTTGAGCGCATTTGTGACACGCCGCAGACAGCGTGACAATGTTTGTTGTGCCATTGGCACATCACTACTAAGGGCCATTGAACCTTGGTAGCTCCCCCGGGCACAAAAATTAAGAACAGTGAGGATCTAAAAGTACACAAAGTTTAAAAGATTTTATGGATTAAAAATGTTGATGTTTTTTATTTAAAACAAAAAAAGATTGTTGTTGCTTGTCTTTAAAATTTTGCATGCTATGTTTTATGCTAGCTAAACATGCTTGTGCCTGAATTTGTACTTAATAACCTTGTATACCATATTTTACGCAAATAAATATTCTATTCTATTCTAAAAACCACAGTAAATGGGTGGAACGTATCGGTAATACAGCTCAATAAGTTACAGAATCTATAATATGTCCTTACCTTCATTCTTGGATCAAAACCACTTCGGCGTATGTGTTGAGGCAAAAGAGGAATTAAATCCGCACATAAGTCATCGAATAATTCCCGAGTGAGCCTATGCAATGCCCGTAACGAAGGCCGAAACGACGGACTTCGTGCTTAGGGAGTAGACCCCATGGTACGGGGTGTCGCGACGGGCCTCGACGGCGAGGGCGGAAGGACGGCTGACGGGACTTGTACTTTCTGAGAGTACTGGTGGCCTTACTGCTCTCTGGGAGGAGGGTAGTGGCGTCGTCGGGGGTGGTGAGGGCATGCCTTGTTCAGCGGATCTTACTTATGCAGGAGGGGGTGTATCGGGAGGCCGCCGCAAGCAGGGGTTTGGAGTGCTTTATGGCAGAATCAAAGAAGCGCTTAGAGAGGTGTTTCATGAACTGCTGGACGGTGGGCAGTCTGAGGTCTACGTGGAGGTTCACGTTTCGGACATAGAAGGGGGCTCCCGTGACCTTGCTGAGCAAACGGTTTTGGAGGGTCTACATTTTATGCAGGTGACGAGGCTGAACGTGTGCGAAGACTACGCAAGCATAGGTCATGATGGTTCTCCGCCGCTTCGCTGCTCGCTCTTTTATACTGGTAGCAAAACAAGTCGAGCAGTGGGGCGATGGGAGAAGTCGAGTGACGTATGTACTTGTAGATGGCGTGATCGCTGCACGTGTTGTTTACAGCTTAGAGAAATGACGCACGGCGACGCCGGCCATACATGCATAATGCATGTAATGTTCAAACACAATGTGAATGATATTGTAAATAAGTAAATGAAATAAGATTCGTTTACCATTTACTTTGGTCTCGCTGCCATGGGTTATTTCGATAAAGTTTTTAGCTAGATGATGGCAATGGCGTAAGTATAAGTCAGGTACATTAACTCTCAGAAATATTTATTTATTTACAGAAATTTAAACTGAAGCAGTATTAACATGTAGTGAATGAGAACTACCACCAAACTTGTGGGTAGCGTAGCGTCTACATAGAACAGGCCACACGCGGTCATCTTAGTGAACGATCGATTCGAGTGTATCACATTCCTGCAAAGATGTTGTTGACTCGCTGTGAAAAAAGATGCCATTATAAAAAAAATAATTTAGGACTAAAATGTAGTACAGATGCCAGCATATCAAGCTACCCGAAACTGTAAAATTTTCCCAATCAACTTTGAATCTTACGCTTTAGCGATAAAGTTGAAAATCTATTAAAGAAATGTGACAGATTGTAGTAGCTTGATGTGCTGGCGTCTGTACATAAAATTTAGTTTTAAAACCATCTTACTTGGACAATTCCTGTTTTTCATAAGCTGTATACACACCGTCTTAGCCTCCTCAACAGTTATATAGAACTTCTCACTATAAATACTGAGTATTGATATTAGTACTACGCTTTTTAAAAACCATGCAGCTAACGAAAGAATGTAAATGAGGGGACGCACCTAAAGTAAAAAAAAAATGCAATCATCCACTGATAAAAATAATGATCGACAATCAATGAAGGAAAGTTCTAAGAAAGATAAATAAATTAATGACACTTGTATTAGCATAATTTCCATCACTATCGCACAACTGTTAAACTAACGCCACCACTTATAGAGATGGAAATATTCAGTTACTTCAGACTATGAATTAAACTGATCAACTATCTAGTTATAGCTAGAATATTGTCACAGTAAAAAAACTACCAAAACAATATTTACGGCAGTACCATGAGGTATTAAAGCCATCTTTGTTCCATTGTGCGAAAAAGATGATAATATTCGTACTGTAGAGTCATATCTCTTTGACACTGGAATAATCATGATTCTAAGACGTCATGGTACCTACATCTCTGGGGGCCTAAAAAGGCCACTTTAGCAGAATCATAAAAGAATAACAATATTGATAAATGCGGGACACGTCAATTAAACAAAGCAGCACAACGCAGACTGTTTATCAACTATTAGTTGATAAACAGTCTGCGTTGTGCTGCTTTACAGTAGTTACAGTTACAGTTACCCACATACATAACACGTTTTCCTCCCAAATTTCGCACAGAAATCTTATTCGAATAATACCTGACACAGCATAGTTGTAAAGACTGTTGTGAAAGTATACTTACTTATGTTACATACAGTTAAACCAAGCAATACGTAATACGTTAGTGTTTATCCTTATAAAAGCCCTATTACACTCATCAGTCCATTGCCATTCTACAATTTTCTTTAACATACAATAAAGGGGCTTTAAAATATCGCTCATATTGACACAAATATTGAATAAAAATTTACAAGTCCCATGAAACTTTTGAGCTGTGTAACATTTGTAGGTTCTGGTGCTGCTACAAGGGCGTAAATTTTTTTACTATCCATATGTAACCCAAACTTATCAATTTTATAGCCCAAATAGGTAACAGTGCTTTTAAAGTAATCACAGTTTATAAAATTTATTCTCAAACCATTTTGATGGAGCCTTTGTAGCACCGCTTTAATTGGCTAAATGTGTAGTTCTATCTTTACCAGTAACGCAAATGTCATCAGCAAACACCGCTGTTGACGGCAATCCACTTAACGTTCCTTCAATATTTTTTTGAAAAGTTTCCCTGTATGTATTTAATACCGAATGGTACTCTTCTACATACAAAAGTGCCAACGTGAGTTGTGATTGCCGTCATCAGTTGGCAATCCTCATGTAAAATACACTGTTGGAAAGCATTGGATAAGTCTAATTTACTATACTCCTCTCCCCCACCTTAAGCTGCGAACGAGTCCTCAATGCCCAAGCGGGTAGTGGTAATCCTTCAAAATTGGATTGATTGTTATTTTGTAATCACCGCACAGTCTAATATTACCGTTAGCTTTAACCATCGGCACTATAGGAGTGCCGTGATCTGATCGCTCCACTTTATAGATGACCCCTTTCCGCTGCAGCCGCTCGAGCTCCTGATCCACTGGCTGGCGTAAGTCCAGTGGCAACGACCGTGCTTTAAAAAAACTGGAGTATCATTGTCATCTGTTAAATTCCACAACTGCCAACTTTAAGACTTTTCTAAGTACGGCCCATTAATGGCGAGCCGCCATTATCAATGACATATAACTTAAGTTTTGCATAATGTTTACCACATACAACGTTAACGACATTGTAACCGATGGTCTCGATGACGTCACCTGTATACGATTTCAAAGTTATCAGCTTATTTTCGATTGTGACTTTTGTAAAATAATTGTCATAATAACATTTTGAAATAACTGATATTTTGCTTCCAGTATCTATTTTCAATCTACATTTAACATTTTCAACGTTCCTGTCCCGCCTCCAGCGCCAGCGGCAACTCCACGGCGCGCTTGTAACCTATACCACGTTCTGCCAAGATCCCTGACCTCATGTCTTCATCGTTTAGTCCCGATACAAATTGGTCTCGTAGGCACACTTCCAAACAAGCGCCGAAGTTGCACGTTTTTGCTAAGTGTTGTAAGTGCTTGAAGGTATTCGTAAATATTTTCACCTTGTCTTTGTATTCTTTGCTGAAATATGTGCCTCTCAGCGATTTCCGACCTGTCTGGTTCCAGGTGCTCCTTTACTAGCGCAACTACTTGATCAAAAGATTTTTTTTCAGGGGTGTCGGCACACAAATCACACATCAATTCGTAACACTCCGCGCCTACCACCGTCACTAAAGTTGCTAACTTTAACGACTCGTCAATATTATTCAATGTAATAAATTGATTGATCCGTCGAACATACGCATCCCAATTGTTATTTGCTGAATTAGAAGGTTCTATACGTCCAATTGGCATTTTTAACAAAATGTTCACACGCGTAGTTATCTTATCGGTAACACCGCTCGTCGCCAGTGATAAATACGGGACACGTCAATGAAACAAGGCAGCTCAACGCAGACTTTTTATAAACTAATTAGTTACAGTTACCCACATACATAACAATTATGAATCATAATGGACAGTTAACCGTTAATCGTATCAAATCCCATTGGTGAAAGATTTTTCAGTTATTTTTTTTTGTATGTGTTAAAATCCACCAATCAATCCAATCCTAATCTCTTTAATTATACCTACGTAGTGCAGCGAAAAAAAGAAAAACACGGACTGTCTTCGCCATAGTATAATTAATAATGTTATTCGTTTATGATTCTGCCAAATTGGCCTTTTTATGCCCGCAGATCCGTTGAAAAACATTTTCACTTACTTCGATATCCATTCCTGTTCCTCTTAACACACTGAGTGTTATGTCGAAATAGATTAGATTTTCGTAAAATGTGATAAACACCTGAAATAAAACCTACAAAAAAAATAAGTTCTGAAAAATTCACAATTATAATTTTTCAACTTACTCAACAGTGGATGGAACGAAGATCAAGATCAAATCTGGCGTGCCAATGATTATGATGATAAAGCTTCAAGCAGAGCTGTTAAGTAGGGAGAGTAAATATTAAGCTGGTTGATGCCCTAAGGTTTAGATAAAAAGCCAAGGTCAAGACAAGGAAATCCGAGATTTCAGAAAGGGAGCTGGGCCGATGAAACACCAGAGGATTCAGACACGTAACAATCTCTTTCAAAGCGTTTCGTATTACTTCAGGACTTTTCAATGGGATTGACATAAGTTTTTGTCAGTCCCATACATTTTTGATTCATTTGATTTTTATTTCTGATAGAACTGTTTAGGCCTGCCTACATCTGATAGAGAATTTAAATTATGATTATTGAAAATTTTGACGTTCAAAAGTGCAGATTCATAGTCAAAGCATTTATTTCAAATAGTGTGCCTACTTAAAATAAATGTTTTGACTATGAATCTTCTTTAATCTCTGATACTTCGAAATTATATTCAGGGCCCATCTAAAGAAGTGTACTGTTATATTTCCTAGACGAAAACGTATTCAGGATCCTGCAAACAGGCGCGACACGACACGCGACACAAAAGCACCGCAAGTCGCGCAACGAGCGGTGCCTTTATGTCGCGCGCGATTATATCGCGTGTCGCGCCTGTTTGTAGGAGCCTTTATTCTGTTACTTAATAAAACTTCGATGTTGAAAATAATAAAATTGCAAGCTTACCGCTACTTGGAAAATTTTCTTGAACAAACTGTAAGCTTCCATTATATTTTGGAACGTTCTAAGCAATCTCATACAATGTTCATAATTTTCGTGTTCTTCTTTCATCAACAGGACATGTGTAATCCACTCTTTGAGATATTTTCTTAGCAATATTATAATTCGAATGGCTACAACGAAATTGATATCCAATGTGATACACATTATGTCCTTAATATTGCCAGTAATAGTTATGATAACATAATGGTCACTCATGGTTAAATAACATCCAATAAGTATATAAATATCGGTAAAGACAATAGTTACTATTGAGATCCAGTTCCAATTAATAAAACTCCGGATACTCTTACTGAAAACAATGCTCCTGTGTATAGTTTGGATCTTCAAAATAAGTAAGATGTTCTTGTCCTTATGTATTATATCAAGCATGAACATCGTTATGATGACGATCAAAAAGCCGATGAAATTGATGGTCAAAAATAATTTTAAGACAGCATTTTCTATCTGTTTGGGATTTACGTCTATGTAGTCAAGGCCTATAATTTAATAAATAGAAAGCACGCTAATTATTAAGACGCGACAATACGCAAATGTGCGATATTTTTTTCCGCACGGATAAATATGATTTTGTCGTACACTATATTTTGAATTCAAAAACAGATTGAGTACAAAGTTAAAAGAAAACACCATTCTTTGCACATCTTTGTCCAGGCGATTATTTTTAGGAGCACGTGAAATGAAGTCGCCATTTTTTGTGATATATCTCAACTGCCACTGATAAAAATAAGTGAATTTATAAAGTGGTTTTACTGTTACAATAAGACACTTTGACGAGGCAACGAAATTCAATGTAAATAAAAATGTTCCTGTTGATAGTATCAATATTGAAGAAATGTGGACACAATGAATTTGAAACATCGACCTGTTCTGCAATCATTACTTAATATTAACTCCAAACGTCAAGTCGATGACTAATGATAGAATTTATTATTTATATAACGGCGCGTGACATTATTAAATAATGAAAATCAGTTAATTTTGAGAGTTGTAATTTATTTTGTTATGTTTTTAATCTTTTTTTTTTTTTTTTTTCAGGATGGGAAATCATCAAATGACTCCTCCCGCTCTGGGTGGAGCGGAAGGGAGTGTCACACTCTTACTGACTAAAACCCACCCGTGTTCCTTCCTTCGCCCTTTATGTTCCGGGCCAGCGGTAACCCTTTCGGACAATCCCGCTGACCCGGCAGGCTTCGGCCCTTATGGGCCCCTTCTTTTAATGCTGACATCTCTTTGAGGCGCGCGCGGAACACGTACGCGCCGTCCGGCACGGGCCTGGTCCTGATCGGACGGTGAGCTACCCATTACTCTCCGCCCGCAGGCCCGCGCCTACGGTGGCCGGGAGTCGTCGCGCGGCTCCCGACGCCCGGAGCGTCTCCCGCGGCGGCTGGGACGGGAGGCTCTCTCCCTCAGCCGTCCCGCCGCCTCCTTCGCTAGCATGACTGCTTCGCAGAAGGAGGCGACTGCTCCCCACTCCCTCTCGCCCCGGACCATGGCTTGAACCAGGCCCGGACGCGAGAGGTCGCCGCCGCTGCCGATCACCTCTACGAGGACACGGCGGTGCTCCGCCCAAGCGGGGCAGACCTCCACCGTGTCCTCTGGGCGATCCTGGCAATGGTGACACCCGGGCGTTTCCTCCCGCCTGATTATGTGCAGGAACCTCCCGAAACTTCCGTGTCCGGTGAGGACCTGCGTCAGGCGGTAGGTGAGGGCGCCATGACGCCTCTCTAGCCACTCCTCAAAGAGGGGTCTTACCGCCGCTATCGTGGCGTGCCCTGCGCTGGGTTGCGACAGTCGCTCTTTCCATGCCGCCATGAGATCGCGCCGGAGATCCGTCCGCTCCGCCGCAATTTGCTGCGGAAGTGGAGTTTCCCCCCGGCGTAGTGCCTCCGCGCGCCACTCATATAGGCGCGCGAGGACTATCGCCTCCAGATCCCATGGCGGCAGTCCGGCAAGGAGGCTTGCCGCCTCGCCCGAGATCGTGCGGTACCCCCGGATCAGCCTAACGGCTACCACCTTCTGGGGCGCGTTCAAATAATGGGCGGCTCGCCGCCGCAGTGAACGCGCCCACACCGGGGCCCCGTATAGGGCCATGGACCGCACGACCCCCGCGTAAAGCCTCCGGCAGGAGGCGTTTGGGCCCCCTCAGGTTGGGCAGGAGCCGCTTGAAGGCGGCCCCGGCCCGTTCCAGTTTGGGAGCCAAACGTCGGAAATGCTCGACGAAGTTCCACCGGCTGTCGAGGACGAGACCCAGGTATTTCATCGTCGTCTCGACGCCGATGTGAACCCCTCCTACCGTTAGTTGGGATCCCGATGGTGGCGTGTTCCGGGGCCCATGAAACGACATGGCCTCGGACTTGTGCAATGCCACCTCGAGACCCAACTGCCGGATCCTCTCCACGACTATCGCAACCCCGCGTGTCATCGCGTCGGCCGCCGCCTGATGCGACCTCCCCTGCGCCAGGACAAGCGTGTCGTCAGCGTAGCAAACCACGCTGACGCCATCAGGGAGGTCGGCCCATGTTTTTAATCTCTGGTCATTATTCTGTTATTTTTAACGATTACCTAATCGATTTGAATTCGACTAAATGGTAATTTTAATTAACAGCGGCTATTGATACATCTGAAGCATCCGTTGTCTTTAATAAGCGGGTGTACTAAAAGCGTGGCCTTGGAAAGTGCTTTCTTGCATTCAAAAAAAGCTTTTAGCTATGCCTGCGTCATTTCAACAGGTTGGTTCTTCGTGGCTTTGCCTCCAGCTAGCATAGCATTAAGCGGTGCCTGTGCCCTCGCTGCGTTTGGTATAAAGCGTCTATAAAAATTGAGCACACCCAGAAATTTTCGTAGCTCCTTCACAGTCTGTGGCACTGGAAAGTCCTGGACAGCCTGTACCTTAGTGTCGAGTGGGTAGGTACCGGAAGCAGAAACATTGAAACCAAGAAATGTTATCTCTGACTGTCCCCAGGCACACTTCGCCGATTTCACCAATACTTCATACTCCCTTAAGCGATCTAGCAGTCGGCGCAGGTGAATTTTGTGTAGCTCTGGAGTGGGGGAAAAACACAAAACATAACAGAAGCAGAACTCGTCCAACCTAGCAAGTACTTCGTCTATAAACCTCTGGAATGTCAGCGCCGCGTTCCTCAGACCGAAACCGAATGGTGTGGTTATCGCCGTCTTCGGTATGTGGGGTCCATAAATATGTACACACAGCTCCATTAACTGCTTACCCCCCCAAAAGACATGTGCGTTCAAATCCGTGATAGGCCCAAGTTGGTTTTTGTATTTTGCAAAAACATTTTATTTTAATTAATGTATTGTTTTAGTGAATAAATAAGTTTCAATTAGTATTTTTTTAAATTCTGTTTTTATTATTGTTTTATTCAATAAAACGTTAATACAGTCAAAACCGTTTATGGCGACATCGTTTAGAACCACATACCGGTTAAATTTACCAAAATCAAAGGTCCTGGCTGAATGTTATATGACCGCCCTATCTAAAACATTGGTTTTTACGACATTGTTTACTACGACATACCGCATTAAGCGACCACATTTGGTTAATGTTTTCGGAGAATTATATCTGTAGAACGACCGGCTCAACTGTATTGTAAACAATTTGAATAGGTAACTGTATCCACATCTGGCACAGTATAATAGTCAATGGCTATTATCGTAAAAGTAAACAGAGTTTAGGGTCTTTTGTAATTCTTAGAAACAAAGCACATGCATGCCGTAGCCTCAAGGCCCGCTTCGTCATATCTCTTAAGTCAGTTTTTTACTTATCTTTACACAAGACGCACCAAAACATTATTGTTGAGTTAACTGTGAAAATTGTTTGTATTGAAGTAAACAAAATGCGGTTTAATTTCCTACATGAATATACATATTATCTTTCCTATTAATACCTGTCACCGGTTGTTACAACTATCGGTTTTTACGACTCAATATGAGTAGTCCCTTCGATGTCGTTATAACAGATTTTGACTGTAGTTATATTACATATTTATAGTTATATTTTTACACTGAAATACTACCTATCTAATGTAGTGATTCCAAGTTATCGATACTATATTATCGATTGTGATGCGACTTATACTCATTTATTTATATTCCAGGCAGTTTACAGTTCATAGGTATTATTATAAATGGTCCACGCTGTAAACCGCACCTTATAGTATTTTTTTTTAATTTTCAGGTATAATGGGACCTAGAACAATGTTCAGTTTGGCGGTTCTTTAATAAAATTGATGATAAGAAATCAAAATGCAAACTATGTCAAAAGGATATCAAGTCTGTCGGAAATACGACGAACTTCATTGGGCGTATTCGTAATGTTCATAAGGCTGCTTATCTCGAAATTCAGCCGAAAAAAATTACATTGAATTCAGTAAATACAACATAAGAAATATCGAATCCCCTAAATGCCAAGGATACGCCTAATAATAACATTGATGATGGTGTACAGACGCCAGTCGCCAGATGTGAGTGAACTTAGCAGATCATTGTCCAGCAGATCAAAAATAAAAATGAGTTCTTTTCGCATGCAGCTGAGTTCTACAGTTCCTGATACTTTTTAGAAATAGTTCTGGCGTTTTTACCTGAAAAAGTCAACTGGCATAATGATCTGCCAACTTCCCGTAGCAGATCATTTTGCAGCGAATCAAAAATAAATGCGAGTTCTACTCGCATGCGGCTGAGTTAT
Organism: Luperina testacea; assembly: GCA_927399505.1. Taxonomy (NCBI): domain Eukaryota; kingdom Metazoa; phylum Arthropoda; class Insecta; order Lepidoptera; family Noctuidae; genus Luperina; species Luperina testacea. The sequence continues at coordinate 2,019,527 of OV656777.1, read as the reverse complement.
ACAGTTCCTGATACTTTTTAGAAATAGTTCTAGCGTTTTTACATTAAAAAAGTCAATTTACAAAATGATCTGCCAACTTCCCGTAGAGTGCCAGCAGATCATGGCAGAACGTTAAAAGTCGAAAAATACAATTTTATCGTTTCAAACAATTCATGAAAACTAGAACTCTTTCGTTTTTCACAGGCTAATATCAGAACTACAATCTAGAACTCGATCTGAGTCCAGAACTCGCATCCAATTGCCAGCAGATCATGGCAGAACGTTCAAAAAGTCGAAAAATAGAAAAATACAATTTTTATTGTTTCAAACAATTCTTGAAAGCTAGAACTCTTTCATTTTTCACAGGTTAATACCAGTACTACAATCCAGAACTCGATTTGAGTCCAGAACTCACATGCAAGTACCAGCAGATCATGGCAGAACGTTCAAAAAGTCGAAAAATAGAAAAATACAATTTTTATTGTTTCAAACAATTCATGAAAGCTAGAACTCTTTCGTTTTTCACAGGGTAATACCACTACTACAATCTAGAACTCGATCTGAGTCCAGAACTCACATGCAAGTACCAGCAGATCATGGCAGAACGTTCAAAAAGTCGAAAAATAGATAAATACAATTTTTGTTGTTTCAAACAATTCTTGAAAGCTAGAACTCTTTCGTTTTTCACAGGTTAATACCACTAGTACAATCTAGAACTCGATCTGAGTCCAGAACTCACATGCAAGTACCAGCAGATCATGGCAGAACGTTCAAAAAGTCGAAAAATAGATAAATAAAATGTTTGTTGTTTCAAACAATTCTTGAAAGCTAGAACTCTTTCGTTTTTCACAGGTTAATACCAGTACTACAATCTAGAACTCGATCTGAGTCCAGAACTCGCATCCAATTGCCAGCAGATCATGGCAGAACGTTCAAAAAGTCGAAAAATAGAAAAATACAATTTTTATTGTTTCAAACAATTCTTGAAAGCTAGAACTCTTTCGTTTTTCACAGGTTAATACCAGTACTACAATCTAGAATTCGATCTGAGTCCAGAACTCACATGCAAGTACCAGCAGATCATGGCAGAACGTTCAAAAAGTCGAAAAATAGATAAATACAATTTTTGTTGTTTCAAACAATTCTTGAAAGCTAGAACTCTTTCGTTTTTCACAGGTTAATACCAGTACTACAATCTAGAACTCGATCTGAGTCCAGAACTCACATGCAAGTACCAGCAGATCATGGCAGAACGTTCAAAAAGTCGAAAAATAGAAAAATACAATTTTTATTGTTTCAAACAATTCATGAAAGCTAGAACTCTTTCGTTTTTCACAGGTTAATACCAGTACTACAATCTAGAACTTGATCTGAGTCCAGAACTCGCATCCAATTGCCAGCAGATCATGGCAGAACGTTCAAAAAGTCGAAAAATAGAAAAATACAATTTTTATTGTTTCAAACAATTCTTGAAAGCTAGAACTCTTTCGTTTTTCATAGGTTAATACCAGTACTACAATCTAGAACTCGATCTGAGTCCAGAACTCACATGCAAGTACCAGCAGATCATGGCAGAACGTTCAAAAAGTCGAAAAATAGAAAAATACAATTTTTATTGTTTCAAACAATTCATGAAAGCTAGAACTCTTTCGTTTTTCACAGGCTAATATCAGAACCACAATCTAGAACTCGATCCGAGTCCAGAACTCACGTGCGAGTGCCAGCAGATCATGGCACAACGTTAAAAGTCGAAAAATACAATTTTATCGTTTCAAACAATTCATGAAAACTAGAACTCTTTCGTTTTTCACAGGCTAATATCAGAACTACAATCTAGAACTCGATCTAAGTCCAGAACTCGCATCCAATTGCCAGCAGATCATGGCAGAACGTTCAAAAAGTCGAAAAAGAGAAAAATACAATTTTTATTGTTTCAAACAATTCTTGAAAGCTAGAACTCTTTCGTTTTTCACAGGTTAATACCACTACTACAATCTAGAACTCGATCTGAGTCCAGAACTCACATGCAAGTACCAGCAGATCATGGCAGAACGTTCAAAAAGTCGAAAAATAGATAAATACAATTTTTGTTGTTTCAAACAATTCTTGAAAGCTAGAACTCTTTCGTTTTTCACAGGTTAATACCAGTACTACAATCTAGAACTCGATCTGAGTCCAGAACTCACATGTAAGTACCAGCAGATCATGGCAGAACGTTCAAAAAGTCGAAAAATAGATAAATACAATTTTTGTTGTTTCAAACAATTCATGAAAGCTAGAACTCTTTCGTTTTTCACAGGTTGATACCAGTACTACAATCTAGAACTTGACCTGAGTCCAGAACTCACATGCAAGTACCAGCAGATCATGGCAGAACGTTCAAAAAGTCGAAAAATAGAAAAATACAATTTTTATTGTTTCAAACAATTCTTGAAAGCTAGAACTCTTTCGTTTTTCACAGGCTAATATCAAAACTACAATCTAGAACTCGATCCGAGTCCAGCACTCACGTGCGAGTGCCAGTAGATCATGGCAGAACGTTAAAAGTCGAAAAATACAATTTTATCGTTGCAAACAATTCATAAAAGTTAGAACTCCTTCGTTTTTTACAGTTTGATATCAGAACTGCAATCTAGAACTTAATCCGAGTCCAGAACTCACGTTGGAGTGCCAGCAGATCACGGCAGAACGTTAAAAGTCGAAAAATACAATTTTATCGTTTCAAACAATTCAAGAAAACTAGAACTCCTTCGTATTTTACAGAGTAATATCAGAACTACAATCTAGAACTCGATCCGATTCCAGAACTCACGTGCGAGTGCCAGCAGATCATGGCAGAACGTTCAAAAAGTCGAAAACTAGAAAAATAAAATTTTTGTTGATTCAAACAATTCTTGAAAGCTAGAACTCTTTCGTTTTTCACAGGTTAATACCAGTACTACAATCTAGAACTTGATCTGAGTCCAGAACTCACATGCAAGTACCAGCAGATCATGGCAGAACGTTCAAAGAGTCGAAAAATAGATAAATACAATTTTTATTGCTTCAAACAATTCATGAAAGCTAGAACTCTTTCGTTTTTCACAGGTTAATACCAGTACTACAATCTAGAACTTGATCTGAGTCCAGAACTCGCATCCAATTGCCAGCAGATCATGGCAGAACGTTCAAAAAGTCGAAAAATAGAAAAATACAATTTTTATTGTTTCAAACAATTCTTGAAAGCTAGAACTCTTTCGTTTTTCACAGGTTAATACCAGTACTACAATCTAGAACTCGATCTGAGTCCAGAACTCACATGCAAGTACCAGCAGATCATGGCAGAACGTTCAAAAAGTCGAAAAATAGATAAATACAATTTTTGTTGTTTCAAACAATTCTTGAAAGCTAGAACTCTTTCGTTTTTCACAGGTTAATACCAGTACTACAATCTAGAACTCGATCTGAGTCCAGAACTCACATGCAAGTACCAGCAGATCATGGCAGAACGTTCAAAAAGTCGAAAAATAGATAAATACAATTTTTGTTGTTTCAAACAATTCATGAAAGCTAGAACTCTTTCGTTTTTCACAGGTTGATACCAGTACTACAATCTAGAACTTGACCTGAGTCCAGAACTCACATGCAAGTACCAGCAGATCATGGCAGAACGTTCAAAAAGTCGAAAAATAGAAAAATACAATTTTTATTGTTTCAAACAATTCTTGAAAGCTAGAACTCTTTCGTTTTTCACAGGTTAATACCAGTACTACAATCTAGAACTCGATTTGAGTCCAGAACTCACATGCAAGTACCAGCAGATCATGGCAGAACGTTCAAAAAGTCGAAAAATAGAAAAATACAATTTTTATTGTTTCAAACAATTCATGAAAGCTAGAACTCTTTCGTTTTTCACAGGCTAATATCAAAACTACAATCTAGAACTCGATCCGAGTCCAGCACTCACGTGCGAGTGCCAGTAGATCATGGCAGAACGTTAAAAGTCGAAAAATACAATTTTATCGTTGCAAACAATTCATAAAAGTTAGAACTCCTTCGTTTTTTACAGTTTGATATCAGAACTGCAATCTAGAACTTAATCCGAGTCCAGAACTCACGTTGGAGTGCCAGCAGATCACGGCAGAACGTTAAAAGTCGAAAAATACAATTTTATCGTTGCAAACAATTCATAAAAGTTAGAACTCCTTCGTTTTTTACAGTTTGATATCAGAACTGCAATCTAGAACTTAATCCGAGTCCAGAACTCACGTTGGAGTGCCAGCAGATCACGGCAGAACGTTAAAAGTCGAAAAATACAATTTTATTGTTTCAAACAATTCATGAAAGCTAAAACGCTTTCGTTTTACACAAGTTAATACCACTACTACAATCTTGAACTCGATCTAAGTCCAGAACTCACATGCAAGTACCAGCAGATCATGGCAGAACGTTCAAAGAGTCGAAAAATAGATAAATACAATTTTTATTGTTTCAAACAATTCATGAAAGCTAGAACTCTTTTGTTTTTCACAGGTTAATACCAGTACTACAATCTAGAACTCGATCCGAGTCCAGAACTCACGTGCGAGTGCCAGCAGATCATGGCAGAACGTTAAAAGTCGAAAAATACAATTTTATCGTTTCAAACAATTTATGAAAACTAGAACTCTTTCGTTTTTCACAGGCTAATATCAGAACTACAATCTAGAACTCGATCTGAGTCCAGAACTCGCATCCAATTGCCAGCAGATCATGGCAGAACGTTCAAAAAGTCGAAAAATAGATAAATACAATTTTTATTGTTTCAAACAATTCATGAAAGCTAGAACTCTTTTGATTTTCACAGGTTAATACCAGTACTACAATCTAGAACTCGATCTGAGTCGTTGAACGTTCTGCCATGATCTGCTGGTACTTGCATGTGAGTTCTGGACTCCGATCGAGGTCTAGATTGTAGTACTGGTATTAACCTGTGAAAAACGAAAGAGTTCTAGCTTTCATGAATTGTTTGAAACGATAAAATTGTATTTTTCGACTTTTAACGTTCTGCTGTGATCTGCTGGCACTCGCACGTGAGTTCTGGACTCGGATCGAGTTCTAGATTGTAGTACTGGTATTAACCTGTGAAAAACGAAAGAGTTCTAGCTTTCAAGAATTGTTTGAAAGAATAAAAATTGTATTTTTCTATTTTTCGACTTTTTGATCGTTCTGCCATGATCTGCTGGTACTTGCATGTGAGTTCTGGACTCAGATCGAGTTCTAGATTGTAGTACTGGTATTAACCTGTGAAAAACGAAAGAGTTCTAGCTTTCAAGAATTGTTTGAAACAATAAAAATTGTATTTTTCTATTTTTCGACTTTTTGAACGTTCTGCCATGATCTGCTGGCAATTGGATGCGAGTTCTGGACTCAGATCGAGTTCTAGATTGTAGTCCTGATATTAGCCTGTGAAAAACGAAAGAGTTCTAGTTTTCATGAATTGTTTGAAACGATAAAATTGTATTTTTCGACTTTTAACGTTCTGCCATGATCTGCTGGCACTCGCACGTGAGTTCTGGACTCGGATCGAGTTCTAGATTGTAGTACTGGTATTACCCTGTGAAAATCAAAAGAGTTCTAGCTTTCATGAATTGTTTGAATCAACAAAAATTTTATTTTTCTAGTTTTCGACTTTTTGAACGTTCTGCCATGATCTGCTGGCACTCGCACGTGAGTTCTGGACTCGGATCGAGTTCTAGATTGTAGTTCTGATATTACTCTGTAAAATACGAAGGAGTTCTAGTTTTCTTGAATTGTTTGAAACGATAAAATTGTATTTTTCGACTTTTAACGTTCTGCCGTGATCTGCTGGCACTCCAACGTGAGTTCTGGACTCGGATTAAGTTCTAGATTGCAGTTCTGATATCAAACTGTAAAAAACGAAGGAGTTCTAACTTTTATGAATTGTTTGCAACGATAAAATTGTATTTTTCGACTTTTAACGTTCTGCCATGATCTACTGGCACTCGCACGTGAGTGCTGGACTCGGATCGAGTTCTAGATTGTAGTTTTGATATTAGCCTGTGAAAAACGAAAGAGTTCTAGCTTTCATGAATTGTTTGAAACAATAAAAATTGTATTTTTCTATTTTTCGTCTTTTTGAACGTTCTGCCATGATCTGCTGGTACTTGCATGTGAGTTCTGGACTCAAATCGAGTTCTAGATTGTAGTACTGGTATTAACCTGTGAAAAACGAAAGAGTTCTAGCTTTCAAGAATTGTTTGAAACAATAAAAATTGTATTTTTCTATTTTTCGACTTTTTGAACGTTCTGCCATGATCTGCTGGTACTTGCTTGTGAGTTCTGGACTCAGGTCAAGTTCTAGATTGTAGTACTGGTATCAACCTGTGAAAAACGAAAGAGTTCTAGCTTTCATGAATTGTTTGAAACAACAAAAATTGTATTTATCTATTTTTCGACTTTTTGAACGTTCTGCCATGATCTGCTGGTACTTGCATGTGAGTTCTGGACTCAAATCGAGTTCTAGATTGTAGTACTGGTATTAACCTGTGAAAAACGAAAGAGTTCTAGCTTTCAAGAATTGTTTGAAAGAATAAAAATTGTATTTTTCTATTTTTCGACTTTTTGATCGTTCTGCCATGATCTGCTGGTACTTGCATGTGAGTTCTGGACTCAGATCGAGTTCTAGATTGTAGTACTGGTATTAACCTGTGAAAAACGAAAGAGTTCTAGCTTTCAAGAATTGTTTGAAACAACAAAAATTGTATTTATCTATTTTTCGACTTTTTGAACGTTCTGCCATGATCTGCTGGTACTTGCATGTGAGTTCTGGACTCAGGTCAAGTTCTAGATTGTAGTACTGGTATCAACCTGTGAAAAACGAAAGAGTTCTAGCTTTCATGAATTGTTTGAAACAACAAAAATTGTATTTATCTATTTTTCGACTTTTTGAACGTTCTGCCATGATCTGCTGGTACTTGCATGTGAGTTCTGGACTCAAATCGAGTTCTAGATTGTAGTACTGGTATTAACCTGTGAAAAACGAAAGAGTTCTAGCTTTCAAGAATTGTTTGAAAGAATAAAAATTGTATTTTTCTATTTTTCGACTTTTTGATCGTTCTGCCATGATCTGCTGGTACTTGCATGTGAGTTCTGGACTCAGATCGAGTTCTAGATTGTAGTACTGGTATTAACCTGTGAAAAACGAAAGAGTTCTAGCTTTCAAGAATTGTTTGAAACAACAAAAATTGTATTTATCTATTTTTCGACTTTTTGAACGTTCTGCCATGATCTGCTGGTACTTGCATGTGAGTTCTGGACTCAGATCGAGTTCTAGATTGTAGTAGTGGTATTAACCTGTGAAAAACGAAAGAGTTCTAGCTTTCAAGAATTGTTTGAAACAATAAAAATTGTATTTTTCTATTTTTCGACTTTTTGAACGTTCTGCCATGATCTGCTGGCAATTGGATGCGAGTTCTGGACTCAGATCGAGTTCTAGATTGTAGTTCTGATATTAGCCTGTGAAAAACGAAAGAGTTCTAGTTTTCATGAATTGTTTGAAACGATAAAATTGTATTTTTCGACTTTTAACGTTCTGCCATGATCTGCTGGCACTCTACGGGAAGTTGGCAGATCATTTTGTAAATTGACTTTTTTAATGTAAAAACGCTAGAACTATTTCTAAAAAGTATCAGGAACTGTATAACTCAGCCGCATGCGAGTAGAACTCGCATTTATTTTTGATTCGCTGCAAAATGATCTGCTACGGGAAGTTGGCAGATCATTATGCCAGTTGACTTTTTCAGGTAAAAACGCCAGAACTATTTCTAAAAAGTATCAGGAACTGTAGAACTCAGCTGCATGCGAAAAGAACTCATTTTTATTTTTGATCTGCTGGACAATGATCTGCTAAGTTCACTCAACCCGAAACCGGCAAATTTTCCCAATCAACTTTGAACCTTATGCTTTATAGATAGAGAAATGACGCACGGCAACGTCGTCAACACATCTATAATTCATGTAATGTTCAAACACAATGTCAATGATTTTGTAAATAAGTAAATGAAATAAGATTCGTTTACCATTTACTCTGGTCTTGCTGCCATGGGTAACTTCAATAAAGTTTTTAGCTAGACGATGGCAATGGTGCAAGTATAAGTCAAGTACATTAACTCTCAGAAATATTTATTTATTTATTTACAGAAAATGAAACTGAAGCAGTATTAACATGTAGTAAGTAAGAACTCCCAGCAAACTTGTCGTTAGCGTAGCGTCTACATAGAACAGGCCACACACGGTCATCTTACTGAACGATCGATTCGAGTGTATCACATTCCTGCAGAGATGTTGTTGACTCGCTGTGAAAAAAAGAGGGCATTACAAAAAATGAAATTCAGGACTAAAAGTGTAATACATACATTTAGTTTTAAAACCATCTTACTTGGACAATTCCTGTTTTTCATAAGCTGTATACACACCGTCTTAGCCTCCTCAACAGTTATATAGAACTTCTCACTATAAATACTGAGTATTGATATTAGTGTTACGCCTTTTAAAAACCATGTAGCAAACGAAAGAACGTAAAAGATGGGATGCATCTGAAGAAAAAAAAATGGAATCATCCACTGATAAAATAATGATCGACATTCAATGAAAGAAAGTTCTAAGAAAGATAAATCAATGACACTTGTATTAGCATAATTTCTATCACTGTCGCAGAGCTGTCAAACTAACGCCACCACTTATAGAGCCGGAAATATTCAGTTACTTCAGACTATGTATAATAAATTCATCTGATCAACTATCTAGTTATCAACAGCTAGAATATTGTCACAGTAAAAAACTACCAAAACAATATTTACGGCAGTACCATAAGGTGTTAAAGCCATCTTTGTTCCATTGTGCGAAAGTGATGATAATATTCGTACTGTAGTTTCATATCTCTTTGACACTGGAATAATCATGATTCTAAGACGTCATGGTACCTACATCTCTGGGGGTCTAATAAGGCCACTTTGGCAGAATCATAAAAGGAAAACATTATTGATAAATACGGGACACGTCAATTAAACAAAGCAGCACAACGCAGACTGTTTATCAATTAGTTACAGTTACCCACATACATAACACTTTTCTCTCCCAAATTTCGCACAGAAATCTCATTCGAATAATACCTGACACAGCACAGTTGTAAAGACTGTTGTGAAAGTATACTTACTTATATTACATCCAGTTAAACTAAACAATACGTAATACGTTAGTGTTATATACCCCTTCATTCATAAACTTTGTTAAGTAGTGATTAGGGACTGTTTAATTAACCATACAGTTTTTGACGTTTGAACGTCACTCAACTTTAATCGTCGTTTATCAATAAACCCCATGTTTAGAGTGTAACAATAACAAATCAGAAATATAACAAGGTTACAATGTGGTTACATATTTTTGAGCATTTCTTCGCAACGAATAGCCGCTTTCCTGCGCACGCGACAAGTGTTATCAGCAGCAGGTGGCGTGGACGGCGGGGTTAACCGTGGTGACTGTGCCGCGATCCTCGCTCCCTCTCCCACACTATCAAAAAATTCATCTTTGTCGTCCGTATCGCCCTTAGAAACTGAGTGCTCTATAGCATCTTTGTTGTTATTTTATCGAAAGATGTTACATCTATTGCCTTAATGAATGCCGCGATTTACAAGTTTGTAGCTGATCAATATGCCTCTTATGAGTCTGACCGGCACTCGTTTTCACCGTATAGGAAACTGGCCCCGTAGGCTCGGTCACAACACCCTCAGTCCACTTACGATTTGATTTCGTGTAATCTCGTAACATGACTGGGTTCTTGCTGGACCAACGTCCGCAGCGGACGTTTGTGGCTGTCTTTGCGTCGCAACTGGTCGCTGCGCACACGCTCCGCTGTGTCAGACAGCAGCAGATCAAGACGGCCGCGTAGCCGTCTGCCTAGAAGGGCTACCGCCGGTTCATTCCGGTGGTACTTTGTTCAGTGTTCCTATACATAAAAAGAAATCGATTTAATGCGGTATTTAAATATTTTCGTTCCAATTGAGCCTTTTTGAGAATACGTTTAACAGACCGGTTTCCAAATATTGAACAAACTCAAAGGATGAGAAAGGTGGCCCATTGTCGCTTACTAAGCGTTTAGGCAATCCGAAACGTGCAAACAACCGTCGTAAACAGTCTATGACAATAGTGGCAGATATCTTGTTAATTGGTTCTACTTCTATCAACTTAGAGTGACTGGCAGCGGTCACTGGTATTCCTTTATTTTTACCAAAAATGTAACTTAAGGGACGGTGATTACTGTGAAGTGTGAAATGTCTGCCATAAACATATTGATGCTGCTTAGTGACACTGAATACAATAGCAAGCGCCTCTTTATCTAACTGCGAGTAATTGATTTCGGCCGAGTTGAGTGTCAGACTCTTACTGACTTAAACCCACCCGTGTTCCTTCCTTAGCCCTTTATGTTCCGGACCAGCGGTAATCCTTTCGGGCATTCCCGCTGACCCGGCAGGCTTCGGCCCTGACGGGCCCCTTCACTTGATGCTGACATCTCTTTGAGGCGCGCGTAGAACACTTACGCACCGTTCGGCACGGGCCTGGTCCTGATCGGACGGTGAGCTACCCATTACTCTCCGCCCGCAGGCCCGCGCCTACGGTGGCTGGGACGTCGCGCGGCTCCCGACTCCCCGAGCGTCTCCCGAGGCGGCTGGGACGGGAGGCTCTTTCCCTCAGCCATCCCGCCGCCTCCTTCACTAGCATGACTGCTTCGCAGAAAGAGGCGACTGCTCCCCACTCCCTCTCGCCCCGGACCATGGCTTGAACCAGGGCCGGACGCGAGAGGTCGCCGCCGCTGCCGATCGCCTCGCCGAGCCCCCCCACTCGAAGCACAACACTCAGCACTCCACACAGGACCACACGCAGAAGAATCTAATCGAATCAATCTAATTGATATATTTTCCATAAGCATGTACATTGTTATGCCATATTACGTAGTAACATGAATCATAAGGTAAGGAATAAGTAAAAATGGGAAGCAATACAGCAAATACACAATTTATATAACTGTTCAGTAAATAAGTGATTAATTTCTGTCACATCAACATAGCAATAAGCATAGTAACAGTATAAAGTAATAATAATAAACTCAACGTTACCTGACAGTTCAGAGCACCTTCGTACCGTGTCTGCTACTGGACAACTTCCCACGCAGTGCTGTTCTTCTGAGCTTTGAACTCTGGGGTGCTCCCCAGCCGGGCGGACATGCGGGGCCCGCCAGTTAGGCGGGCATGCGCCAGGGGGGTTGTGGACGCAAAGGCTGAGCCGGATTCCCATGACCCCTCCATCAAGGTGACGAGGGAACACCGCTGAGTTTTAGTGGGTATACTGCCACCTTGGCAGGGAGTCCCACATACTCCGTTTCGTCCCCCGACGAACGGAGATGCGTAACGTCATTTCTCAGCGAAAAAAAAAAAAAAAAAAGGGCCGGACGCGAGAGTCGCCGCCGCTGCCGATCGCCTCGCCGAGGACACGGCGGTGCTCCGCCCAAGCGGGGCAGACCTCCGCCGTATGCTCCACCATGTCCTCTGGGCGATCCTGGCAACACACCCGGGCGTTTCCTCCCGCCTGATGATGTGCAGGAACCTCTCTAAACATCCGTGTCCGGTGAGGACTTGCGTCAGGAGGTAGGTGGCGGTGCCGTGACGCCTCTCTAGCCACTCCTCAAAGAGGGTTCTTATCGCCGCTATCGTGGCGTGCCCTGCGCTGGGTTGCGACAGTCGCTCTTTCCATGCCGCCATAACCGCGCCGGAGGTCCGTCTGCTCCGCCGCGATTTGCCGCGGAAGCGGAGGTTCCCCCCCGGTGTAGTGCCTCCGCGCGCCACTCATATAGGCGCGCGAAGACTATCACCTCCAGATCTCATGGTGGCAGTCCGGCAAGGAGGCTTGCCGCCTCGCCCGAGATCTTTCGGTACTCCGGATCAGCCACACGGCTACCACCTTTTCAGGCGCATTCAAATAATGAGCGGCTCGCCGCCGCTGTGAACACGCCCACACCGGGGCCCCGTATAGGGCCATAGACCGCACGACTCCCGCGTAAAGCCTCCGGCAGGAGGCGTTTGGCCCCCTCAGGTTGGGCAGGAGGCGCTTGAAGGCGGCCCCGGCCCGTTCCAGTTTGGGAGCCAAACGTCGAAAATGCTCGGCGAAGTTCAACCGGCTGTCGAGGACGAGACCTAGGTATTTCATCGTCGTCTCGACACCGATGTGAACCCCCCATACCATTAGTTGGGATCCCGATAGTGGCGGCTGTCCGTTATCGGACCCTCCTCTGGGGAGTACTCCCCATTACCGGCGCACCAGAACACATAGCACGCCGTGACCACCCCAGGAACCAAACCAGCACATGGGCGCCAGACGACCCCGTGTCTGGGCACCCTTGGTCCCCCTGCGACGGGTCAAGTCATTGGCCCCGCCGCCTGCCAATTTTCGGCTGCAAAGGATAGGGAGAGCGGCCAACGTAATACCAACACTCCTCCTTCCCTGCAGCTCCACCGCGTCCGCCATCATACGGTGGCGACCCCGTCAAGGCCGCGGAAGTTAGGGAGAGTGGCGTACCGCAATACGCCGCACTCCTCTCCCGCCGAGGCCTCCAACCCTGAGCCGCGATGCCTCCCATACGACATCGCGGCCCGCCTCAGTTGCGATGTCGCCCAAGCGGCACCGCAACCTACTTTTGGGCGCTACATCGTTGGCTGGTCAGCAAAAGCCCTGACGAGCGGATTCCTCTTCGCTTCACCGTGGGTGTCCAAGCCACGGCTACTGAGCCCCCCCGCCTCGACAATGTGGGAACCCACCGGGGGGATACGACCTCCCTGCGCCAGGACTAGCGTGTCGTCAGCGTAGCAAATCACGCTGACGCCATCATGGAGGTCGGCCCGCAGCACCCATTCGTAACCGATGTCGATAAGTGGTAAAGTGCTTGAAGGTATTCGCGAATATTTTCACCTTGTCTTTGTATGCTTTACTGAAATATGTGCCTCCCAGCGATTTCCGACCTGTCTGGTTCCAGGTGCTCCTTTACTAGCGCAACTACTTGATCAAAAGATTTTTTTTTCAGGGGTGTCGGGAGCACACAAATCAATTCGTAACACTCCGCGCCTACCACCGTCACTAAAGTTGCTAAGCTTAACGACTCGTCAATATTATTAAATGTAATAAATTTATTGACCCGTCGAACATACGCATCCCAATTGTTATTTGCTAAATCAAAAGGTTTTATACGTCCAATTGGCATTTTTTACAAAATGTTCACACGCGTAGGTATCATATCGGTAATACCGCTCGTCGCCAGTGATAAATACGGGACACGTCAATGAAACAAGGCGGCTCAACGCAGACTTTTTATAAACTAATTAGTTACAGTTACCCACATACATAACAATTATGAGTCATAATGGACAGTTAACTGTTAAGTTAATCGTATCAAATCCCATTGGTGAAGGATTTTTCAGTTATTTTTATTTGTCTGTGTTAAATAAAATAATAAATAATAATACCAATCAATCCAATCCAAATCCAATCCCAATCTCTTTGATTATACCTACGTAGTGCAGCGAAAAAAAGAAAAACACGGACTGTCTTCACCATATTATTATTATAATTCATAATGTTATTCTTTTATGATTCTGCCAAATTGGCCTTTTTAGGCCCCCAGATCTGTTAAAAAACATTTCCACTTACTTTGACCTCTATTCCTGTACCTCTTCTTATCTCTGTGAGTATTACGTCGAAATAGATTAGATTTTCGTAAAATGTGTCAAACACCTGAAATAAAACCTACAAAAAAAATATAAGTTCTGAAAAATTCACAATTATAATTTTTCAACTAACTCAGCAGTGGATGGAACGAAGATCAAAATCAAATCTGGCGTGCCAATGATTATGATGATAAAGCCTCAAGCAGAGCTGTTAAGTAGGCAGAGTAAACATTAAGCTGGTTGATGCTGTAAGGTTTAGATAAAAAGACAAGGAAATCCGAGATGTCAGAAAGGGAGCTGGCCCGATGAAACACCAGAGGATTCAGACACGTAACAATCTCTTTCAAAGCGTTTCGTATTACTACAGGACTTTTCAATGGGTTTGACATAAGTTTTTGTCAGTCCCATACATTATTGATTCATTTGATTTTTATTTCTGATAGAACTGTTTAGGCCTTTTCTCTCCTTCACTTTGTTTAGGCCTGCCTACATCTGATAGAGAATTTAAATTATGATTATTGAAAATTTTGACGTTCAAAAGTGCAGATTCATAGTCAAAGCATTTATTTCAAATAGTGTGCCTATTTGTTGAAATAAATGTTTTGACTATGAGTCTTCTTTAATCTCTAATACTTCGAAATTATGTTCAAGTCACATCTAAAGAAGTGTACTGTTATATTTCCTAGACGAAAACATATTAAGGCTCCTACAAACTGGCGCAACACGACACGCGACACAAAAGCACCGCAAGTCGCGCAACGAGCGGTGCCTTTGTGTCGCGCGCGATTATATCGCGTGTCGCGCCTGTTTGTAGGAGCCTTTATTCTGTTACTTAATAAAACTTCGATGTTGAAAATAATTGCAAGCTTACCGCTACTTGGAAAATTTTCTTGAACAATTTGTAAGCTTCCATTATATTTTGGAATATTCCAAGCAATCTCATACAATGTTCATCATTTTCTTGTTCTTCTTTCATCAACAGGACATGTGTAATCCACTCTTCGAGATATTTTCTTAGCAATATTATAATTCGAATGGCTACAACGAAATCGATATCCAATGTGATGCACATTATGTCCTTAATATTGCCAGCAATAGAAATGATACCATTATATTCATTTATGGTTAAGGAACTTCCAATAATTATATAAATACCGGTAAAGATCATAGCTGCTATTGAGATCCAGTTCCAATTAATAAAATTCTGGATACTCTTACTGAAAATAATGCTCCTGTGTATAGTTTGGATCTTTAAAATAAGAAAGACGTTCTTGTCCTTATGTATTATATCAAGCATGAACATCGTTATCATGACGATCATAAAGCCGATGTAATCGATAGTAAAAAATAATTTTAAGACAGCATTTTCCATCTGTTCTTTATTTGCATCCATGTAGTTTACACCTATAATTTGATAAATACAAAGCACGATAAATATTAAGACGCGACAAAACGCAAATATGTGATATTTTTTTCCGCATGGATAAATATGATTTTGTCGTACACTATATTTTGAATACAAAAACAGATTGCGTAAAAAGTTAAAAGAAAACGCCATTCTTTGCACATCTTTTTCCAGGCGATTATTTAGGAGCACGTGAAATGAAGTCGCCATTTTGTTTGTGATATATCTCAACTGCCACTGATAAAGGAGTGAATTTATAAAGTGGTTTTACTGTTACAATAAGACACTTTGACGAGGCAACGAAATTCAACAAAAACAAAACTGTTCCTGTTGATAGTATCAATATTATGGAAATGTGGACACAATCAATTTGAAACATCGACCTGTCCTGTAATCATTACTTAATATTAACTCCAACTGTCAAGTCGACGACTAATGGTAGATTTATTATCTATATAACGGCGCGTGATATTATTAAGTAATGAAAATCAGTTAATTTTGAGAGTTGTAATTTATTTTGTTATTTTTTTAATCATTGGTCATTATTCTGTTGTTTTTAACGATTAATCGATTTGAATTCGACTAATTTTAATAAAGAGCGGGTAACATGGAGTTGCGTCTGTCATGACGGGCGACTGTCGTGTCAATTCATTCAATTGGTTGACAGCCGTTGCATATGGTGGTTACTCGCAAACCCATTGGCTCTAAATCGCTAATTATTACTGCAATCCTTAAGAGCGTTATTACAAAACCGAAGTGCTCAGTTTTAGGTAAATTCGACGGCGCGCGGCAGCAGATGCGCACGTGTGCGTCTAGGGAAGAACGCTATGCACACATACAAACCGCTATGCGTCGGACGCCAGGATCAAACCAACAAGAGCCTTCGTTTTCAAAATAAATTAAATTACTGTTATTATAGTTCATGAAATATTATTTGTACCGATGAGTGTTACCTACAAACGGTTTGAGTTACAATAGGGTCATACAAATTTACTTCACTTTTAATTTTTATTTTATACCACTAAAGTGACAAACTAGCATACGGCCCGCTTGATGGTGTGTAGTTACCGCAGCCTAAAGCAGTGTTGCCAGTGACAGATAGTGAAATGTAACATGAGAGAGCTCAAAAAGTAACATTTTCACGAGAAAAGTAACATTACCTTATTTTTTGTGGAAAACGACTAATAATAACATGGCACTTTATTACATAAAAAAAAGCTGTCCCCTTAGTAGGCTTCGAAAGAATCGTAATAACAAACTGAACTGAACCAACACGGATGCCACTACTAGGCTGTCGCTCACTCGCCTAAGTAAGCGGGATGGGTCATTTAGAAATTCACGCGAGTGAGTGAATATGCGATACGACAAACGAAGTGAAAAATTTTCGCGCTGTCGTCGCGTCAGAATTTGGTCACAAAATCAAGACAATCAAGTGCGCCAACATGACGAACGAAACCTTTCTTGTATGCGTTCCGTTTCATGTTTATTTTTAGTAACATTTTGAGGCGTGTAACATGGAGGTAACATGAGAGGGTCAAAAGTAACGTAAAATGTTACAAAAGTAACATACTGGCAACGCTGGCCTAAAGACGCTTGCATTGCCAGAAGCTGCATTACTTGCGCGTTGCCAGCCTCTAACATTACTTACAAATACTTTTGTGCTACTTTTATAAATACTTTTTGTACCTACTTTTTTTACGAAGTTTAATATATTATGTAATTTATTTAGCAGGTAGGAAGACATTTTAGTACTTATTTATAGAAATAAATGCAATGTGATGTTGTTTCTACAGTTTGGATAAAAATCGGTTGTCTGTAAAGTCGGTTTACGGACGATAGTTTAACGTGACAACGTCATAACAAAACATTAATGAAATTGCCGAACGCGGAGGCCGATTCGGCAGCGTTCGACATCATCTGTCTCTCATCGCTCGTTCCGCGCTCTCGCTTGCACTTCAAGCCGCCATGGCGTACAACGCTACAGCAGAGCAAGGCCGCGAGGTAACGCTACATGAGTCATGTTTTTTTCGTGTGTGCAGCCAGCTTCATCGATTTATTAGACGTTGTCACGTCAAAAAAGTCAAAAGAAAATAAAAAAGACAAATCAAAAGTCGTTTTATTAAAATTAAAAATTACAACTGTGAACTTGTAACGGTTCATGAGACACTAGCAGACAGACGGACGGTCGGACATCGGAGCCTTAGTAATAGGGTCCCGTTGGCACCCTTAAGGTACGGAACCATAAAAAACCAGTATAATAATTGTAAAATAATTAAAATAATATTCTCCGAAGCGGCATAGACCGTGCTTTCCTCGAATCTATGATTTCAGGAAGCACGCACTCCTCATAAAATTCTTACCGCTGAGCTTCTCTTGCGCGTTTCAAATTATCGGCCAAAACCTTTTTTTTTTATTTTGACAGCACCAAAAGTTCTATTTTTTTCTATTTTGCCCATTATTGTGAACTATTGTCTGAAAATAATTAATTAAATTAAAGTTGGAGATAAATAAAAAAGTCAGAAAAATTAAAAACTACAACTATATTTACGTATGTTTTTTTTCTATAATTATATTCACGTTGGAACATCATAGGAAAATAATTATATTATATACATTACAATCAGAACATAACTAATTTAAAAAAAAAACTCACTTGTATCAAGAAGTGTTGGTCGCTTTTTATTCGTGGCGAATTGTCGAACGAGATCACGTGACGGCAGCAGCGAGTGAGCGCTACGTCCTCCCTCTGAAAGCGCTCGGCGCGGACTAAAGCTAAGACCGTGCATCCCGAGATTTATATTGATAAAAAAGCATTGCATAAAACAATTGCTTAAAAATATTATTTTACTTCAAAATAGAGTATTTTTTTTTTCAAGCAAGGTGACAAAGTAACCTTAGTTATTAAACACTTTTTGTTTGAATTTCTATTAAATATTCAGAGATAAAAAATATCATTTCGGCTGAAAAAATATCATTAACTCTCTGTTTTACGGAATTATTTTTGGTTTATTACTGTATTAAACATAATAAATTGATGTATGCATACCAAAGTAGAAGATACAGTTGTACCGTGGACATTTTTATAAATTATTAAACTATTATATCTTCGATGTAACAGAGCATCGCGAGATGCCCGAAATTAAATTTTTATGAAACAGCCTTTGCAGGAACAAGTTTTTTACTGATTTATGTAAACAAACTGAAATATTTATTGAATGCGCTCCCAAAAGAAGGAATTAAACTTTCTCGGGCATGTATTTTTTTTACTATTGTGACTTTAGTTAAACCATAATCACAAATCAAAACTCGAGTCAAACGCTCTAAACAAGAAAAACTTGTGATAGCGCTCTTAATTGTTTAAGTAATTTAAGTGACTGTATAATTAAAATAGTGAACATTCAACGCTACAGTGTATTTATTTCAACGTTTCCAGAAGTTTAACGCCCACAATGGATTCCCGTGCTGACAAGCTCACGAATCAGCAATCAGATGCAATAGCCCGGTCTCCCGACGCACGTCCCGTTATCAGAAGTGGGATCACCAGGGTGTTCCCAGGAACGTGAAACAGGTCAGAGTATTATTACTAACCTTAATTTTGAATCCGACCGTTGGAAAACGTAGTCTGGATCGGGAGCGCCAGGGCTTTATTAAAAAAAATATTTTAATTAAAATATTTGGTTTACATTATATGATTTGGAGTCTCCTAAGCAAGGAAATACTTGTGTTAGGAGACACCGCTCTTCCAATCGGGGGGCCACGGCAGTGCCCCCGCCAATTATCATTTTCCAAAATATATTTATAATTGAATAATATTTATTAAAAAAGGGCATGCAAGTAGATATTTGAAAAGTAAACAAAAAGGAAAAAGAAGCGCGCTTAAGTGAAGGTACCGCGCGCGCGCTTAGGTGTAGGTAAGGTAGGTAGGTGGGGGGCTTACAAGGTATGTGTGTGTAT
Organism: Luperina testacea; assembly: GCA_927399505.1. Classification (NCBI taxonomy): domain Eukaryota; kingdom Metazoa; phylum Arthropoda; class Insecta; order Lepidoptera; family Noctuidae; genus Luperina; species Luperina testacea. The sequence goes on along the minus strand of OV656777.1, from coordinate 2,000,438 downwards.
GAATATGTGAGAATGAGTGAAGGTGTACAGTAATGAGTGAGATTTATTTAGGTATTATGTTTAACCCTGCGACAGAATGTTGGGATCGGTAAAGGTGGAAGTCTCTTTCATTAACCATAATCACTACGGAATTATTATAATCAGGTTATTGAGCAAAGGGTAGTCTGTATAGATCGTTTTTAGCGAATAGGTGAAAAGAACACCCATTGTGTCAACCTTTTTAGGGTTCCGTAGTCAACTAGGAACCCTTATAGTTTCGCCATGTCTGTCTGTCCGTCTGTCCGTCCTCGCTTAATCTCTGTGACCGTTGGCACTAAAAAGCTGAAATTTGGTACCAATATGTATATCAATCACGCCGACAAAGTGGTAATAAAAATTGGAAAAAAATGTTTTATTAGGGTAGCCCCCCTATATGTAAAGTGGGAAGTGATTTTTTTTTTTTTTTATTTCAACCTTAACGTGTGATATATTGTTGGAAAGGTATTTAAAAATGAATAGGGGTTTACTAAAATCAAAATTATTGACATTATAATTTTTTGATGATGTCAATAATTTCGGAAATAATCGCTCCAAAAGTAAAAAACAATGTGTCCCCTCCCTCTAACTTTTGAACCATAAGTTTAGAAAATATGAAAAAAATCTGAAAAATAGAACTTTCTAAAAAAAATATTTTGAACTTTGGAAACAACAGTTTTTGTACAGCACGCTTCATAGAAACGTTTACCCCTTGTAAATGACATCGAACCTACTTAAGTTTTTTGAAATGTATCGTAAGTGGCATGTTGGTCTAGTGGTTAACACTGCGGCTTAACGATACGATGGTCTCGAGTTCAATCCGCGCTTGAGAAGACTTTTTTTATTTTATTAATTTACCTTTATTATTATTTTTTAGTTTCTTTAGTAGTTAGTTTTGTTTTTTTCGTTAATTATTATTAAAAAATCAAATGGAGGTTTGTAATAAAAGCTTAGCATTTTGCATAAACAATATTCATTTATTTTTTTAATTACATTTCTAGGACTTCATGGAATCCACTTCCTGGTTGAATATACAGATTTCTATCTGTGTTAAATTGGGGTTATTATACTTAGAATATTAACTAAACACAAAATAGATACCCTAGTTTGGTTTAGAACGTTTAACATTAGATAACGGTTCGTTTATAGATATTTCTAGAAACTGTGAATTACAGAGGAAGAACCAACATGCTAAACTATAACAGTATAGCAATATACATCTTTCTCTTTTATCACATTTTCTGATAACCCTTATTTAACACAATATTAGAAAAATATGTGAGGTCAGATGGTGCATCGTTAACACATTACAAGACTACTTTTAAACAAGAACTGGATTCATAATAATAAAGGTTGTTTATTTTTGATTGACTACGAGATAATGATCCCACTGATTGTGGAATGATATTGGGAATGATTAACACTTGACATTTGCTCATATAAATGTTCCAATGCATTTTTATCAAATAAGTTACACAGTCAATCTGCCGAGTTGCCTATTCATAACGGATAGCATGGCCGTCACTGTCTAACACTTCTTGAAGTCAGCATTTGAACGCGTAGTTTTGAAGGGTGCCACTGAGTGAACTTTCACAATACATATTACGTTGTCGCTTCGATTCATCAGTGTAAGCAATCGGGCGAGGGGCTTGGTGATCACATTTCATATCACCCGTCGCTTGATACCTTTGTATCCATCTACGAACTGTTTTTCTCTGTAATGAAAATAATAATATTAGAAATACATTAAAAAAAATCCAACTTGTAAGCAATAATGAAACAATAAATAGGTATGTGTAAGAATAACGTAAATCTTACCGTTATGCTTATATCTCGTGCTATTTTCTTTATGTTTTGTTCCTTTTCCCACAGAACTACAATTTTGGCCTTTAATAAAGTTGTTAATCGAACCATACCATCGATTAATAGAATCAACTGGTCAAAAACTTAATAAATTGGATAATATTACGATGAAGATAATTACACACAAGCGAATCGGCACGAAAATGAAACCATTTGAAAAGTAAAAATACCCTCAATCACAGTTTAGTAAATAAGGCGAAGAATAGTATACTAAATTCAACCTTAACTCGCAGTTCATACAGCAGTTAAGTTTCTGAAGTAAAATGAGGGTAGTGCAACAATCGGAATCAACACATTCTGTTCAACCAAACAAGAAATCTATGCTAATTTCAACCTTATGTTTTAGTTAATAGAGGAGTTGCGTATTGCATTTTGTAAAACAAGACGGTAAGGTGCTAGTATTAAATATAACACGGAAGTTGAAATTTAAACCTTAATATCTAGAAGATTAGACCGTTAATAACCTTGTTCGATAAAAGGAGTAATGCTATTCGAATTTTCGTTAAGATTGCTAACTGAGCCAATAGCCTAGTGGTATAAGGCGCGGTCTAGATGATCTCGCGATGTGGGTTCGTATCTTAGTCGCACGCAGTGTCTTTTTGTAAGTTATTCTTGGTATCTATACGGTTCGGCCAGAAGGAAGCCGATAAAATACCATATATTGCAAATAATATTTGAGGCGGATCGGTGGGTCACGAGATGGGTGCGGCGGCGGGGGAGGGAGCTGCTCAAGGCTCACGTGACACGCGGGCCCGAGCGTGCTCGGGCGATAATCTTTAAGTCTTGGAGGGGTACTATTTCTCTGAAACTGACTGTACAAAAAAGACAAAAAGTTGTACAAAATAATTTCTGGACTAAGTTTGTAATATAATCGTATATGCAAGCATTTTTTTAACTTCGTTTACATATTTTATTATCCTGAACGTATCTTTTTTCAAACAAACAAAAAAAAAATATTAAAATCGAATCCCAATATTTTAAGATCTATGATCGACTACGATTATTACGCAAACATAATGGATACCCACTTTTAAACTCATAAGTGGGAACACTTATTGTGACGGACGGGAAACTACGGAACCCTACACTGAGCGTGGCCCGACACGCTCTTGGCCGGTTTTTTTTTATTTTTTTTTATCGTGGAGAAATGCTCATGCATACTGCACTACCACAGGGAGATAGTGCAGTTATGTGGGACTCTAACCCACTAAAACTCCACGGTATCCTCCTCCGCCGCTTACGGTGGGAAGACGGGCACGAGTTAGCACTCATCCGTGAACCCACCGCGGCTGTCCGTTACCGGACCCTCCTCTGGGGAGCACTCCCCATCACCGGCGCACCAGAACACACAGCACGCCGCGACCACCCCAGGGACCAAACCAGCACATGGGCGCCAGACGACCCCGTGTCTGGGCACCCTTGGTCCCCCTGCGACGGGTCAGGTCATAGGCCCCGCCGCCTGCCAATTTTCGGCTGCAGAGGATAGGGAGAGCGGCCAACGTAATACCAATACTCCTCCTCCCCTGCAGCCCCACTACCACGTCCCCACCACGTCCGCCATCATACGGTGGCGACCCCGTCGAAGCCGCGGAAAGTAGGGAGAGCGGCGCACCGCAATACCGGCACTCCTCTCCCACTGCGGCCTCCAACCCTCAACCGCGATGCCTCCCATACGACATCGCGGCCCGCCTCAGTTGCGATGTCGCCCAAGCGGCACCGCAACCTACTTTTGGCTGCTACGTCGTTGGCTTATCAGCAAAAGCCCTGACGAGCGGGCCCTCCTCGGGTTCCTCTTCGCTTCACCGTGGGTGTTCAAGCCACGGCCCCCCCGCCTCGATAATGCGGGAACCCACCGGGGGGGACCCATTGTGTCAACCTAAGCAAAGCTTCTTCATTTATATCTGTAATTTTATGGTATATAATACAGAGTATTCTATTGAATCAGCTCACCGTCCGATCAGGAGATTAGGCCCATGCCGGACGGCGCGTACGTGTTCCACGCGCGCCTTAAACAGATGACAGCATCAAGTAAAGGGGCCCGTCAGGACCGAAGCCTGCCGGGTCAGCGGGATTGTCCGAAAGGGTTACCGCTGGCTCGGAACATAAAAGGCTAAAGAAGGAACACGGGTGGGTTTTAGTCAGTAAGAGTCTGACACTCCTTTCCGCTTCACCCAGAGCGGGAGCGGTCATTTGATGATTTCCCATCCTCAAAAAAAAAAGCAATTTTCTTCGTTTATATCTGTAATTTTATAGTATATAATACAGAGTATTCTATTGAATCGTGACAGTTTAATGCACTCTTTTTACAGTCCTGAAGTTTCAGAGAGTACATGCTTAGTTCTTAGTTAATTAGGTTGTATAGGTTTGTCAATTAGCCACTGAGGGGTCATAAGGTACGGATTTGTGTTTTCTAAGAATGAGTTGGAGGATATAAATCTTTCTTACAGACAGAAGGTCAGAAGCTAGGTAAAGGTTTTGAGTAGGGAATCTGAAGGGTTTAAAAAGCATAACCTTAAGGAGAGATCTCTGAGCTCTCTGTAACTCTAAAAATTAAGTCTTAGTGGCCCCACCCCAGCATGTCAAACAGTACACGAGAACTGATTGGACCAGAGAGACATAAACTAGCCTAAGAAGATTCTTTGAAGCTACGTGTCGGAGAGTTTTAAAGTCTAAATCAATTTCCTAACCCTTTTCATGGTCAGTTCAGTATGCATGTGCTATGACAGTCGCTGGTCAATCATTACACCCAATTATTTGGTTTGTTGTAACCTGCCTATTTTGATACAAGAGCATTCGAGATCTAGGGGATTATGACAGTTGTGTATCTTTAACTGGAACTCAGGTAATAGTTGCGTGTGGTTATACTTGGTAAAACATATGTAGTTAGATTTGGAAGGATTTAATGTGAGGAGATTGAGATTGAGCCAGGTTGCTATCTCCGATAGGCCACTCTCGGCTAACCTCGCAACTCCATGCCACGTCCTGTCAGCAAAAACTATAGCGGTATCGTCCGCGTATAAAAATATATGTCCCCCGTCAATTTTCATGTTGCAAAGATTATTTATATAAATAAGGAAAAGCGTCGGACCAAGAACACTTGCCTGCCCGACACCATACGTAACAACCTCTTCGAAGCTTGTAAACTCCGCTATTTTATTTAACCATCTGTTTGCGTTTGGTTAGGTAACATTTAAATAGCTTAAGAGGGAGGCCCCTTATATCAGTATTTTCAAGCCTGTGCAAAAGTATGGGAACAGAACAGTTTCTGTTCCCATACTTTTGCACAGGCTTACAGTTATCGAGGCCTTTTTGAGGTCAAGGAATACAGACAGACAACTGCTGCCGCTGTATACTTTCTCTACTATAGTAGATGTAAGTGCCGATACTGCATCCTCAGTAGACATTCAAAAGAATTATCTAATTAATTCTATTTAATTGAGATGTGTTAGATATTCGTATGCAAGTCACGAACTGATCTACTAGCAAAGAGTTAGACTAAACAAACATTATCTTTAAAATGTGCAAGCTCAGCGACCACACAGATCGTGCTGGACAAATGTGCTTATACACGCAATATCTGTAAGGGCTGGTATTCCATAACTCCTCCCTCACCAAGTGCGAAATTATAGGTAATATTTGGATTCCGATGATTCCGCATACAAGACAATTCTCCGAAGTACTAAGACATACTATCGCTAAAATAACATAGAGTAATATAGTTGCTAAACTAACACTATTTGTTTTCACTGCACTACCACTTTCCACTACTTTATTTTTTAATGTGTAATATACATAGATGTTTTAAATCGCTAAAGTCCAATTTGTTTAGATTCACTGTTTTGTTCCAATCAATAGATGTTTCCTCTAATTTGGGTAGAACCGCGACTGGAATTACTCGATATTGTATTTTTCCTGAATGATGTTGCCTTTTGTGTAATTTAATGTCTTTCAGATAGACACTGCAGTTTCCATCAATTTCCAATAAATATGTACCCTTAATTGGTTGCCTGATAACATCATCGGATTATTTACATATTTACAGTAAAATGCTGATAATATCAATATTATGAACGCGATTAATTTGAAACGACCAACCTCTCCTACAACCATTGCTTATTGTTATTAAGAACTTTATTTGTAACTAGCTGCGCCCCGCGGTTTCACCCGCATAAGATTCGATTCCGTGGAAATATCGGGATAAAACGTAGCCTATATATTAATCCAGGGTGACAGCTACCTCCATACCAAATTTTATCAAAATTGGTCCACCCGTTAGAGTGTGAAGAAGTAACAAACATATAAACACACACGCACACACACAAACTTTCGCCTTTATAATATTAGTGTGATAACAAATGGATGTCGCTGTAACATTAGTTTCAAAAGACAACGAACGCATACTTAAGTGTTTACATGAATTTCAATGTACCCTGTAACGGTTAACAACAAAGTTAATTGTTTTAGACCAGGGGTGGCCAGTCGATCGCGACTATTAGTTCAGTCGATCGTGGCAAGGAAAAAAATATGAATGCATAGAACAGACTGCGCAACGTACCTTATAATCACTAACTGCTGCACGCAGCATCTTGTATCATTTTTCAAGCGCCGTTCCGTCACGTTATTCGCTATGTGCACGACAGTAGCGCCACCTACAACGCGCAACTTTCCGGGATTATGCCAAATAATGACATATCAGTATTTTATTGTTTTCTAGTAAATATAGTAAATTAAAGATAAATAAAAAGACGACAAGTGGTATTTGTAAAGGAATTTGTTAAAACAGTGCATAAAATAATGGATATTATTATAAAAACTGGTTTCGAAAGTGTAAAACACAATATTCGTTTCCAGCCTCAAACTTATTAATCTAAGCCTCAAACCGTGTTGAAAGGAGAAAAATTAGTTTTAGCACAACATGTAAGAAATGTTGAAGTGCTACGAAAGAATGGCAATAGTTATTTAATACGAGCCCACATAATTCGTCAAACATCGGTGACATTAACGCCCTATGTAACAAGTTTAAACGTAATACTCTCATAACCTTAAACGTAATGAAACGACGGTTCTCTTTCCGCACAGACTCTAATATTTTATGGTAGGTAACGTACCTACTTTAATTAACAATTATAATTTATTTATCCTTGATCGACCATAAGAGGTTGAGTTTGATTTAATTCACTCCCTTCTTCAATTATTACATATTTGACTTGATATGGTATCTGAGACTTTTGTGGTTCTTCGTTTTGTCAAGCGTGTATATCTAGCTAGGACCTGTGAATCATTAACCTTCCTCTTTCGATATATTTCAGGGAATATCGTAGGAGCATAACTCGGACTTTCTTCCTCATCTGATTTTTTGTTTCCCATAAAATGTTCACTACAAATTGTGTCGTCAGGTTTGGGATACCATGGCGACCCATCAACACTAAAATAATAAAGACAATAATTAATATCACATAATATATAGCGCAAATAAAATTGATCATAATTTAAGGTTGTTTCGCTTACTTATTTCTTTTTATGGCATCTATCCATTTATTTCTTTGATTTAAAATCCAGTCCAATGTAGGAAATATATAGACCGACTATTTGTGCCGTTATTTTTGCACTTCACAACACAACAACATCTATTATTAGGCATTTTAAAAATTTTTATTTATTACGAACTCCGTGCAAATTGACTTTACTTTCCCGGATTGTTGCGTATTTCTGCCACGATAAGCGCTGCGATCGCTTCACTATACCCCCACCATGTACTTCGCACATAGCCAATACTTTATCCTCTCTTCTATGCAGTTTAGCTCTCTTTTGTTTTCGGTGTGCGATAACAATAAGCGGGAAGCGTATGGGACGCTTGAGTGGGGCGCGGGCGGTTGTCAATCCGTCAGTCAGTTGACGACAGACCAGAGCGGAGTGGTTACGAGTTATATTTTCCCTCTTAATAAACTAAAAAATTCTACATAATTGTGTACTGAACTATGCTGTTTCATTTAAGATTTCAAGATGTATGTAATTGGTAGATCGCACAGGGTGTGGTCAGTGAACAGTAGATCTTGCGTCTAACCAAGTTGGCCACCCCTGTTTTAGACGAACTAGTTTGAAGATTTTGAACCAGACCCAACCAGTGGGAATGTTTAGTCTAATTTTTCAAGCACTTAAACCACCACCACACCACCACCACCTTACGCACCTTATTTGTAGTAATCATTAGTAATCAAATTAATTTCATCCATTATCATTGTATAAATACTGTGTGAGGATAAAACGTAAAACATCGATTAAAGTAACACTCGTGTGCTTGGGGAACAACGTTCTTTTAACGATGAAGAAATTCAGTTTTATTACAAAAAAACATTCTGTGAATTATATTTCAAACAATATAGTGGACGAAGATGTGCAGTCGATGCTTTTGCCTTTGAATCTGATGCAATATATTATGTTTTGCCCTAAGTATCGCATAAAAAATAATTGTATAATTCCAAACAGCCTAATCTCCGACATTATTTCTACAGTTGCAACATTAGTATTCATATATATATTTGTATATCGCAACTATATGCTCTCTATGTTTAAAGATGATGTCGGAATGACTACTTTTATGTATGTCATCTCTTATTTCGACTGCATCTACTATTGTTTCGGATTCGCCATAAATTTCGTGGTTGGGGTAATTAACACGAAAAAAAGTATAAAAATCATCTTGACCATTCAAAAAGTGCACAGAATCCTCAATGATGAAACAAGTTTTAGACGATTCATCATATTAAATTGGACCTTTGTTTTGGTGACATTAGGTGGCTACGTCATTGTATTCACATATTTTTGCACACAGCTATCCGTAGAATATATGTTTAATGGTTATCTATTGGTATTTTTCGATTTGAATATAGTTTTCGCCATACGAATTTTTAATCTGCTAGAAGATAAAGTCATTTTGTGGAATATTCAAATTTCATGTTCTCAAGATATAGAAATTGCCCGCGATCCAAGTTACAGCAACAAACTGTTTCAGGCTTACGTTGATTTATTAGAATGTTATGAAATTCATAGAGTCTGTGTTCAACAATTTGTGAGTTTTTTTATTATTTTTATTTTCTAATTATGAATGGTATCATTGAAGTATTGAATATATGTATCAATTTGAAATGTCATATTTGGAACTGAACAAAGTTTGTTTTCAACTTGGTTACTTTTCAGATGCTTTATTACATTATAGAAGTATTCATCCACTCCCTAATTTACATTCAAGTGGCAATTGACGTGCTGAAAACAGGCATTTTCGTCAATGTCGAAGTAAGTATTACTTTAATAGGTATAGATGCCAGCACATCAAGCTACTACAATCTGTCCAGTTTCTTTAATTGATTTTCAACTTTATCGCTATTTTAGTAGGTATTGAGTTATCTAAATTTATTTCTCATCATGTGGTGCAACACTTGTGTGATTAACGTCAAACGTTCCTTTTGTTATAGAATACAGCTTCTGTGGCGTCGATTTCCATATGCTTTTGGGTGACAAAGGAATTGCTGTTGCAAACAATGATGTGCCAGCGATGCGAGAAATTCTACATAGCCATACAAAGTGTTCAAGATACATGTGCACTTGTTTTGAAGACAACTTCCTCTGGTTACTTTTTTATATAAACTCTACCATCTTAATACTTTTATTTATATCCCAAGTTTATACTTAGGATATAAATAAAAGTATAAAGATGGTAGATCATCTCTTACAATAAATATTGATTATAAGCGGTGAGGATCACGATCAGGTGTTTACCGTAGCTTCTTCGTAACCTCTAATTTGTACTTTGGTAAAATCGACAGATGATGAGAAAAAACTATGCAAGAACGTACTGCGCTTCCATCGAGCATCTTTCAGCAAGGTACGCGTGTGTGGTTTGTTCTACGTAGACGCTGCGCTACAATTAAGTCTGCTGAGTCTTCTCACCAACTATATTTTTGTATTGCTACAGTTTGCTTATTTGTAATTCAGATTTCATTAAATTGACTGTATGGAACATTCGACTGAACTGTTTATTTAAATTAATAACCACTATATTACTCAATTACCTTAGCCATGGTTTTACCAATTATATGAGTTTTAAACAAATTATTAAAAGAATTGCAAACACAAACCTAGACAATTATTCTACAATGGTTTTGCTACTAGGTAAAAGTACTGGTATTACCAGAAAGGACATAGTAGATGGTGTGAACACCTTATTAAAGTTAAACATAGGTAAGCTAATGTTGTGTGCTTTACCTTACTCTGATACTCTATCAGAAGATGAAAATAAATATATATATAAATTGAAAGTTTAAAAAAAGTAACACTATTCACATGCTGACAAGTTATCATAGTGACAAAGTATTTGTTTTTTGACACTAATCGGTTTGTTAGTGGACAGCGACGCCGTAAACGCGTTGACTTTTTTCATAGGTTATGAAAAGTTGGCACGTTTTATTGGAACGAAGTTCTTTAACGAAGCTTGCGGTAGGAGTAAACTGGTAGAACGGCTCGTAACGAAAAAGCGTCATACTCCTTCCATGCGACTCAGAGAGAGAGAGAGAGATAGTTTTGATGGTTTTCGAGGCTTCTGAAGCCAATAATAAGGTCAAAATGAAAATCCAAGATGGCAGCTACGAACATTTTCAAATTTTTCATTATGGGTGTCGTTTTCTTAGGTTCCGAGGGTTCTGAACCCGATGTTGAGTTCAAAATCCAATCAAAGTTTTCGTCATTTTGAAATTTTCGCAGCCGCCATCTTGGGTTCATTTTGAATTTCGTACCTGCTGGGGGTGGGTACTCCCACAGTTTTTTAAATGATAAATTATTTTATTTTTGTAAGTAGGTTTGCACAAACACTTTTACACGTCAATCATATTTTTTAAACTAGATGAGGTCGGCGTTTCCTATCTGACTACTCTGAGAAGAAAAGCCGAAACAAACTCAGAGGTCATAGTCTCTTTTAAAGTCCAGACATAATCTTGGTTAGGTTATATGAAGACCATGTAGGTCGATGTCAGAGATGGTCTTTTGAGGAAAGAACCACACAGATTGAGAGGACCTGTCCAGTCAGTGCACGCATTTGTCAGAAATCGTGCAGCTCAACTCAAGACTTAAGGAGCTCAACGATTCGACGAACAATACCAATTAAAGGACATTTGGGTAGGCCACTTAAATTACTCAAACTGCCAGACCATGGAGAGAATAATAAAAAAATATAAAATGAATAAAATATCATCCACACATCCCACATCGTCTTCACATTCACAATAATTAAAATAATGTAATACTTTACAAAGTAAGCAAATGTCAGTTTTAGAAAAAAAAAATTAAGTCAATGTGTATACAGTAATACCCCGACTTACGCTACCCCGTTTTACGCGAATTCGGAGATACGCGGTTTTTCATTTTGATTGCCGCGCGCATCGGCTCTCTCGCCTGTAAAATCTGTGTTGTCTAATTGTGTCCTTAATTAAACGTTTAATTTGTTCTAGGGGGCATCAACTCTGACGTTGTTGGTATGCTATGTATGTTGGATGTAATAAAGCATTTGCTGTGGCAATTAATATTAATTCAGCAATGCGAGAAATTCTATGAACGAGTAGCAACTAAAAGTGTGCATGATTCTTGCGCGGTTATTTTGAAGTCACGAATTTGCTTTTAAATCATATAATATAATTATTGTGTTAAGATGCTTGACGTAGTTAATAAAAGACCACGAAGCTTCCTACCTAATAATAATATGTAAGAACCATTTTTAAGTAACTACTTAGTGTATCTAAATAGGCAGGACCTTCATTGACCTGCCTTTATATGTTATCTTGTATGGCATTTGACAGACGACGAGAAAAAACTATGACAGAGATGATAAGAACGTATTGTGCTTACATCGAGCATCATTTAGCAAGATACGGTGTGTGGCCTGTTCAACGTAGACGATGCGTTACAATCTTCTTACGAATTACATTATTGTGTTTACTACAGATCGCAATTTTGTAATCTTAACGTCATTTAATATACTCGTTAATTTTTGTAATGCTTTTGTTGGGTTACATAATCAGCCTATAATGTTCCCAGTGCTGGGACACAGGCCTCCTGTCGGTGAGAAGGAAAGGGCCGTAATCTACCACGCGGACCCAGTGCGGGTTGGTAATGTCAAATGTTTTCGAAGTTTTGGTTCTAGGACATGCCTGTTTCCCCACGATGTTTTCCTTCGCCGTTGTGAGATCAGAGGTGATGAGATTATTTACACATAGTGAAGCGCAAGCGTCTGAGTTCGAACCCATGACCTTCGACTCGTAAGTCGTGGCCGTTACCATTGGGCCACTACTGCTCTCACTTTTGTTGCGTTAAAGATTGATAAGCCAGTCTGAGACCGTGATTACATTTGATCAAATCTCAGTGATGAGTTTTCTAATGCAGCCGATGATCTGATGCGAAAGATTAAGAAACTGTTTTTTAAAAGAAACGACATTTATTAAATGTGCAACCATGTTAAATGTGCAAAATCTTATTTGGTCTAAGTGATTCACACTGACTTTGACTTTGAATAGTATTCTCTGCCTTCTACTCGGGTCTACGTAATCACAACTCTTTAGGTAAATGAATTAGTGTTTCGTCTACACATTTAGGTTCGCCCGCCACTGCGTAGATTTTGTTTTTTGCTTTGCCTATGTCACCCAACTGCTGGTCGACGACGGCCCAAAGTCCTTTCAGGAACTCTTTTCCCACGCCACCTCTTTCCGCTTACGCTTCCTGGTATTTGACTATCATAATTATATTATTGTTAATTATGTGAAATTATGTGGAACTGGTGGACGCTGGCGATGGCGGACGCCAAACAAGTAGCCGAATTCTGGGCTGAGTCCATTTAGATTGCTATCGACACGTTAAAAAGAAGAAGATGTGAAAACGATGTAGCGTGTTCAGATGTCTGAGGCCACCAATTTTAATCGATACACCATTAAGTATAAATAGGTCAACACCTAGACGTTCGTTAGTTCAGAATACACTTGATCAGTGAACGGCTGTCTTTAGTGAGTTTTTGTTGGTTCAGAACCTACTAGGTTCTTATAGCCACCGGTTTGACCTGATTATAACTTGGGACTTCCTTTTATTCTTTACTCTAAAAATAAAATAAAACCATGCTTCGTTTAAATACCTTCGTTTATTCCAATCACCTTTGAACTCATAACGGTACTGCTTCCAAGTGTTGAACATTAACTTATAAGAAAATTGTAAAAAGGCGGCCTTCATTATTTTTGTTCTATTGTATATGAAAAATAACATATTATTATAAATTCGTGTTCTGTTGAGTTCGTTATTTTGTTTTCACTATAAAAAATGTGTATGAAGAAGTTTTCCTTTTGTATTATAAATATATATTTTCTGATCTCATTTTATTAGAGCATATCAAAAAGAATCTACAAAAAAGTATCGAGTGAAGTAATTTTGAACATATTTTGTCAATTGTTAATAGCACTTAGGTTATTGTCTTACAAAATGTCGTCCTTCAAAAGAAAAATTGATTGCCTTATTAAACTCATTTTTAATGTGGAAACGTTTTTAAATAACGTAGTCGATAAAGATGTACAGTGTATATTTTACCCTATGAGTTTGATGCAGGTTCTCGTACTAAATCCAAAATATCGCATCAAAAACAACTACATAAAACCGAATGGTTGTTTCAATAAGTTCATATTAATATTGGCGATGGTTATTTGTCTGGGTATTTCTGTGTATCGAATTACGGACACATTGTTTGATGAAAATTTAAGACGATATGGTACGATCAACTTTTTGTATTTTGCATCTTTCTTTGACTTTTTTTACTACTCTTTGGGATTTATCTTGAACTTTATCATTAATTTTAAACAAACGAAGAAAATTGTCACATTCGTTTTGTCATTTCAAGAGGTGCACAGAGTTCTAAACAATGAGACTGCTACTAAGAGGTGTGTCATTAGAAACTGGATTTATGTTGTTATGAGTTTTGGATTTTATTTCATCATTTTGATTATACTTCCCTCCGTTTTCAAAAATAACATTTTGTATATTGATTTTAATTTTAATTTGTTATGTTATGTTGTCCTTGACACTAATCCAATATATGCAATTAGCTTCATTAAGTTATTGACGGATAAAGTCAAACTATGGAATATACAAATTTCACTATCACCGCAAAATCTACGTGATGAGAAAATATATCAAGCTTATTTACAAATATTTAGATGCTACCAGATCTACAAAAATATTTTTCAAGAAGTGGTAAGAAAGCAGAATTATTTTTTATAGTTACTTTTTTGCAAAGATTTCAACTCATTGTAAAATTTAAAGATTTTTTTTTGCAGATTAGCTGTGTTGTTTATGCCAGTAAATTAAAAATTTAAGAATTTTATTAAATAGACAATTCTTACTATCATTTACCTGTCCTCATCTGAATTTATTTGATGGCGACGCAGACGATTATATCTTTTACTTCGATACATCCCTGTTGTTGTATCTCAGTAGTCGCCCCCCTCTTCAGCCACACGCATTCTTCACACAGTCCATCCAACTTTTCTTTGGTCTTCCTTACTCATATAGCTATCCACATTCATACGTAGATAATTCTCATAACATACCAATACCACTTCAACCAAACTTTAAAACGCGTCACACGTGTTTGTTCAATGATATAGTCTATCGTTCTTCATTATGATAATTATTTCTTTGTTTTCTAGGTTTTGTTTCAAACTGTGGAGGTATTCTTCCGTTTCTTGGTTAACGTTCAAGTGATGATTGAATTTAGAAAAGTGTTTCTTGTAAGTATTCAAATATTTATAAATTATATACAGAATCAAACTCTGAAATATGGCACCAACCATGAAATGTCCTTTACGAAATGCAATACAGTGCGTTGAAAATGTATGAAACAGCATTTTTTATACCACGCTTAATATTGATGGTCAATGTTAAGCACAATTTAATAAGAGTGATGAATACATAATTAGAATGAATTTCCACAGCAGAATGTACCATCACTGTTCAGTTTCAACTTCATCATGATTGATTGATTGTGTATGAACGTACTATTTAATAAGGAACATAAAACTGTTTTCCAGGAACATGATCCTCGACTATCGCTATTGCTTTACTTATGGATGACAAAGACCCTGATTATACACCTAACGCTCAGCTTGGAAGTACAGGCATTCAATTCAGCTATGGAACATGGAAAATATTCGTGTGAGAAAATTTTGGCCGCAAACAGTTTAGGTGAAATAAATCATTTATAAAACTATCTATTTGGATCAGTGTATTATATTAATTGATCTGAGGGTCTAGACAAAGTGAAATTTTATCAGTAACTAGCTTCTGCCCGTGACTTCGTCCGTGTGAAATTTCTTGTTGGGATAAGCATTAGCAAGTCTTGTTCTCTATTAGTCGCCATCTCAGAAATCTCTCTATTTCTCATCTTTCACACATTCTATCCGTCATTTCTTTTTGCTTCCCCTACTCCTAAAGACATGCACATCTATCTGCTTCTTCTTAGCGTGTGGATAGCAATCTAAACTGATAAATCAAAATCTAATCAGGAGTTTGGTGGCATCGGTAGCGACAATCAACTACTGTAACGTGCATATTTTTGTCAACAGGTGACCAAAAGCAGTTCTGCAAAAATGTTCTGCGTTTGTACCGTTCATCGTTTACCAAGATGAGCGCTTGTGGCATGTTTTTCATAGACATGTGTCAACCGTTACGTTTGATATTACTTATCACTCACTACATTGTTGTGCTGTTGCAGTTTGCAATTCTGTAATTATGGTTCCAATAAAGAATGTTGTTATTGTGTTTCCTGTTTTCATATTCTCTGACACTGAGGCAACACTGGTTAGGGGGTCATAGTTAAATAACAGTAAACTGTCATTAATGTTTTGATCTAGGTATGAAAAGAACAAGGACTACAAGTATTTAGGGTCTCTCTACCCTACCCGATATAAATAATGTATTAAAAGAAGGACAATAATAACATTAAGATTACATCTTATGAACTAAAGATCAAGTAGCATTAAAAAACTGAAATTAGAAGTATCTGTCATCTGGAGACGAGACGGGCAGAAGACATTGCTGCCATCATGAGACCTGAATGAGGCTGGCACAGGAGCCTGGGAATCGGTACAAGCAAACATGCCCAGAAATGGGTGAAATCGCGATCAGTTGTCACTCACTTGTTCGGAAAACCTGAACGCAACCTCTGTCGGCGGGACCCCGGTATGACTTCGCATCCTAACCAAATCGATCGGTCGCGATTATACGCGATCGACGCGTTCTTTATGTCACTCATTAGTTTGGAAAACCAGAAGGCGCTCGCCCTCCGTCAAAAACAAACAAAAAGAACCGAACAGTCGCGTGTTTGCGCGACGATGACTTTATACTCCCGCTCGTAAAAGACCGACCGGACGGTAGGTCGGAGCTTCTACAATAGCAAAAAGAATAGCATATTCTTTAAATCTTCCTCTTAATATTTTTTTGACTTCAAAATATTATCTGCGGAAAAGTCTTATTTATACAAGTGGACACAAATATCATGTATTTGCGTTTTGTTTAATGTTCTTTTTAAATATGTTGTGTGTCGTTAGAATTTTTACCGTAAAAGACATAGAAGTGAATAAGACACAATTCAAATACGATACTACTACGCACTACCACCTACTACCACCACCACTACTACCTACTTAATTTGTACTATTATCTACTTCATCTCCTGCTCAATCGGGTTCACTATGATATTTATTCTTGATTTTGTGCACAAAGAAAACAACGTCTTACTTGTTTTGAAGATCCAAACTATACATAGGTGCATCGATTTTAGTAAGAGTATCCGGAGTTTTATTATTTGGAACTGGAGCGCAACTAAAACAACTGTTATTTTTCATATTTTAATGAAGGTTTTATTATTTCCGAAATTTGAGACTTAATGTGTATGCCACTGGATCTGAATTTCGTAATAGCCATTAGAATCATAATATTGTTAATGAAATATCTAGATAAGTGGATTAATGACATCATGATGATGAATGATGAAAACAACAATAATAATCAGTGTTCCAAACTGTTCGGTATATATGAAAATATATTGATAACTTACAATCTGTACAACGAAATTTTCCAGGTATTGGTAAGTTCGAAAATTAATCATACGAACCCAACTTTATAAATAAATACATAATCGTGGAAGTCGTTAGTGTGATGATTACTTAGTTGAGTTTGACATCAGGCAAACAATTTATAGCATTAGATGACTCTTTAAGCTGTTGGACATAGAACGCAAAATCTAAAGAACTAGATTCTAACTTATTAACAAAAGAGTTCCCGGAGGAACTTAGTCACAAAGACGCGCAATGACATTTGATAGCATATATAAATTGAGCTATTCTCAATTCTACAACCAAGCACTGTATCTTGTGCTGTTTGACTTGACTATTGAGTTATCATCTACTACTTAGATAAAAACTGAGTAGACTACCAGTATTTTTATTTTAGGTGTTATATATCACACATTCGGCGTATTCCAACGCGGTTTATGTTACGTCACCTATGTGATTTACGTGATAAAAAACTCTGCTGAGTTGGGAAACGACGTAAGTGTGTAAATGTTACTGATAAAACAGGATTTGTGTTTTGAATAGATAATTTGAATTTTAACGAGTTTTGAGTTTGACTGGTTTCTACCAAAGGCACATCTAATCAATTATATTTTCCAGGCTTTGCTTCGGAATGTTGGTCTTATTTCATTTCTGATATAGTACTACTATTATTACATTGTATTTACTGTGAGAAGTTCTATATAACCGTTGAGGAAGCTATGACGGTGTGTATACCTACAGCTAATGAAGAAAAGGGACTATCCAAGTAAGAATTTTAACAATTACAAATCAAAGTAGTTCGGTTGGTTTGAGGGACAGCTTAGTCATTCAGTATCAAGCTTGCAACTATTTTTGTTGTTAAATAAGTTTAATTCGCCCTACATTTGATATGTCTAATAATCCTGTTTTATTTATCAACTATTTTGGTTCTTGAAATAAAAACTTGCCCTACATTTAGTAAGTATGTCAGTTAATTTGGTTTTACATTAAGCACAGTGTTCTTATGATTTTATTAGGTATATCCTAATCCTCTTTTTGTTTTCTTTGCAGAGTGTCAAGAACTCCTTTACAAGAACGTGCTACAGATAAATCGAATCAGTAAGATGATGCGTATGGCCTGTTCTATGTAGACGCTACACTACCAATATATTTGTTGGAAGTTATCGTTCATTACGCTGTCATAGAGTTGCAATTCTACTTTCTGTAAATTAAATAGGAAATAATAAAAATAAGTCGGGTTTTCCTTCCTGACGCTATAACTCCAGAACGCACGAACCGATTTCCACGGTTTTGCATTCGTTGGAAAGGTCTCGGGCTCCGTGAGATTTATAGCAAAGAAAATTCAGGAAAAATTTCAACAGAAAAGCGGGACCACGCGAGCGGAGCCGCGGGCGACCGCTAGTAGGAAATAAATATACTAGATTTATTTATTCTTTTTATCATCGTCTCGACATTATTTTAAGCCAAGCAGCTGATGTAAGTTACTTGCACCAGTGTAGGTACGAGTAGTTGCGATCCATGCGGCACGCGAGCGCAAGTATAACTCTTAGGCTACGGACACGAAATCAGCGGGCGCGGGGCGGCGGGGGCGGCGGCGGCGTTGGGGGCGGCTGCGGCATTGGGGGCGGGCGGCGGCATTGGGGGCGGCGGTGACGACGGCACGGCCCCTTTTCAATGTATAGATTTTTATCGCTCGTTCCACTAAAATCCCCTAGACCAGTCCCCCAGGGGACTACACAGCATTCAATGTTCCACTACGATGCCCTTGGGGATCATATAAAACCCCAATTTCTTTTTGAATCCCCTAATTGTTTGAGAATCTTATTAATTGGTGAAAGCCAAGAGTAAATAATAAGCACATAGAATTTAGTTGGCTTTGTTATTTTGACACCAATACAGAATAGAATGAAAAAGAGACACATCACTGACATCATGTTCCCAACAAGTGTTTTTTTTTTTTGGAAGTCGGTTGTTTTTTCCATTAGGGATTTCCCCAGTAGTAGCCCGGAGTCTGGATTTGTTGCCGGGTCGATGGCGCAACAACGCGGGGAGCGGCGTTCGAGCGATGCGCACCAGTCTAGCGGTGCCCGCGCGTCGGCATTGACGTAGTGTTGTGCATTTAAATTTTTGCTTTTTAACGACCGACGTTCCAAAATGTTGTATCAAAAAGATGTTGTCGTTGCTGTTTAGACATTTCGATCGCGAAAAAAGACATTAATTTGTCATAACACAACACTACGCCGCTCTAGCGCCGCGCGACCTGCCCGCTGGCTTCGAGACCGAGTCTACGTTGCTTTCCGCAATCGCTGACTCCGAAACCGAGGCCTTACTCCAGTATCTCTTATTTGTTCGTCTTCTTTTTAATCTCTGCCTTATCCACTATAAACTTTCTCATTCCGGTTTGATTCGTTTTTAAACGGTTTTTTATTAAACGGTTTTATTTAGCTCACCCTGTTTGTTTTATTATTTATTCTTGGGTCATATTTAGTAATTCAAATTTCACCCTCTTCCTGTCAACCGATTAATCTGAAATTTTGTATACACTTTGGATTTTGGTGACAATACAATTATGTTTATTCATTATCATTATAAATTCAAGATGGCCGCCGCTACAAAATGGCGGATAATTTATGTTTTATTAATCCCATCAATATGGGTATCAAATGAAAGGGCTCAACCAGCAGAATACAATATACTATAAAAAATTGAAATACAAGATGGCGGCCGCTACAAAATGGCGGATAACGTAGGTTTTATCGATCCCATCAATATGGGTATCAAATGAAAGTGCTCAACCAGTATAATACAATGTACTATATAAAATTAAAATCCAAGATGGCGGCCTCTACAAAATGGCGGATAACTTAGGTTTTATCAATCCCATCAACATGGGTATCAAATGAAAGGTCTCAACAAGTAGAATACAATTTACTATGCAAAATTGAAATACAAGATGGCGGTCGCTACAAAATGGCGGATAACGTAGGTTTTATCGATCCCATCAATATGGGTATCAAATGAAAGTGCTCAACCAGTATAATACAATGTACTATATAAAATTAAAATCCAAGATGGCGGCCTCTACAAAATGGCGGATAACTTAGGTTTTATCAATCCCATCAACATGGGTATCAAATGAAAGATCTCAACAAGTAGAATACAATTTACTATGCAAAATTGAAATACAAGATGGCGGTCGCTACAAAATGGCGGATAACGTAGGTTTTATCGATCCCATCAATATGGGTATCAAATGAAAGTGCTCAACCAGTATAATACAATGTACTATATAAAATTAAAATCCAAGATGGCGGCCTCTACAAAATGGCGGATAACTTAGGTTTTATCAATCCCATCAACATGGGTATCAAATGAAAAGTCTCAACAAGTAGAATACAATTTACTATGCAAAATTGAAATACAAGATGGCGGTCGCTACAAAATGGCAGATAACGTAGGTTTTATCGATCCCATCAACATGGGTATCAAATGAAAGGTCTCAACAAGTAGAATACAATTTACTATGCAAAATTGAAATACAAGATGGCGGTCGCTACAAAATGGCGGATAACGTAGGTTTTATCGATCCCATCAATATGGGTATCAAATGAAAGTGCTCAACCAGTATAATACAATGTACTATATAAAATTAAAATCCAAGATGGCGGCCTCTACAAAATGGCGGATAACTTAGGTTTTATCAATCCCATCAACATGGGTATCAAATAAAAAGTCTCAACAAGTAGAATACAATTTACTATGCAAAATTGAAATACAAGATGGCGGTCGCTACAAAATGGCAGATAACGTAGGTTTTATCGATCCCATCAATATGGGTATCAAATGAAAGTGCTCAACCAATATAATACAATGTACTATATAAAATTAAAATCCAAGATGGCGGCCTCTACAAAATGGCGGATAACTTAGGTTTTATCAATCCCATCAACATGGGTATCAAATGAAAGGTCTCAACAAGTAGAATACAATTTACTATGCAAAATTGAAATCTAAGATGGCCGCCGCTACCAAATGGCTGATAACAATTTTTTTTCAAGCACTAAATGAATTAAACAGAATGCGAAATAAAAACTAAAAACTAGAAAATAAAAAAATAGGTAAAAAAACTTTTTCAGTTAAACGGTTTTATGTTAAACATACATTGCAATGTTTAAGATAAATGTACTAAAAACCAAAAAATAATAAAATAGATACAGTCGTGGGAATTATAAACATATGCATAGACTAGACTAAAATAAAACCGTGGGGCACGTCAATTGTCTACAAATTATCGACTTAATGTGACGTGCCCCACGGTTTTATTTTAGTCTAGTCTATGCATATGTTTATAATTCCCACGACTGTATCTATTTTATTATTTTTTGGTTTTTAGTACATTTATCTTAAACATTGCAATGTATGTTTAACATAAAACCGTTTAACTGAAAAAGTTGTTTTACCTATTTTTTTTCTTTTGTTTTTATTCCTGAAGGATCATCAGCAACAAAAATAAGTACTTACAGGGTTTACTGAAATACATAAGTGACTATCTCAATGGAAGACGCTAACTCGTATGGTGTTAGAATGAAACAATTAGAAAAAAGTGTCCCCACTGATCGTATGTGTGTACAAAAGGCAATGTTACTATTACTGTTACTAGGAGAACATAGGATGCAAGAGCGAGCGAAGCGAGCTCGGGACTTGGGCACCACGACTCGGACAGGTTAGGTTCGAAGGGGATGGCAGGGTCTAGTGAGCGAGCGTATCGAGCGAACTCAGACTCCGCCATGCCCTTCGATCTATGAATGACAGCCGGTCCGGGACCAACGGCTTAGCGTGCTTTCCGAGGAGGTACTGAGGGGTCTTGGTATGTAAAGATTGTCACCCATCCACGGACCAACCGCGGCAAGCGTAGCTTAACTTTATGATCGACCCGTGCGGCTGTTATTTATTATTTGGCCACAAGCCCCTCTGTTAGTTTCTTGGCAATAGGAACCGCAATGGGAGGTTTTTTAAAGTAATGTAAGTTGGTGAAATGCGGAATTATTATGCAAGGGCATCGTTTGCAAATTGTGAATCATTGTTCTATATAGGTAAGCCGCATAGTTTTTTAGTGAAAAATGTTTTTAAAAATACTGTGAATAAATAATCTCCGAAGATTCCAAAGTAAAAATTCCATACTAATATTATAAATTCGAAAGTAACTCTGTCTGTCTGTATGTTACCTTTTCACGCCTAACCCACTGAACGGATTGCGATAAAATTTGGCAGAGAAATAGATTGCATCCCCGGGGAATGACATAGGATAGTTTTTATCGACATACCTCGCGGGCGAAGCCGCGGGTGTAAGCTAGTCTGAAATAAATCTAGTTGATGGTAGGTTATGTACCTACTTAATTATTACAAAAATAATTTAATAACTAATTACTTGAGTTTTTTAGTAAGCAGCAAAACCCGTTACAAACAAAGGACATTGCACAAAAAAATATAATGTAAGTATAATATGTAAGTGATCAATTGATCATACAACTATTTGTTTCGTTTGGGAATGGAAAGCCAATCGCTCAGCCATAACACCATTAGTCAGAATCAATTTTCGTAATATAGGTACAACAGCAACTCAGGCACAATAAATAACAGTATAATTCAAGCATTATATTCAATTACACAACAAAAAACATCAAAATCAACATCGGCTCCAAAGTATCTAAATATTACAGAAAGGCAAACTGTAGCAATACTATAATGTAAGTGGTGACAAGGTTGCAGAAGTGTAGCAGTGTTGCCGCGTCCACGACAAATACTCCAGACGCACTGAGCTTCTCAAAATCCCCTTGTAAAATACGAAACATGTTTTTCCAGTCTCTCCTTGATGGCACTGTAATACCAAAAAAAACATCATGTAAAGTAGGTTCACAAGATTCACATAAAGCTGCTACTGTTAAAAACCTAAAAATGGTTATGAACTTAGACTCGTTAAAAAAATGTGTTCCACGATACAATCCAAATTACTAGGAAAACTTCATGCTACATGGCTTTTGCAAAACATTTTTTGCACGTAAACCATTTTGCTTTCTTTTTTTTATTTGAAATCTATACCTAAGCTTCTTTATAGGTCACGAAATTTGGTCTTCTTGGCTACTGCTAAATTCATAAGTGACGAACCTAGAAACAGTAGCGAAGGCTTATCAGTAACTAATGGCATATCTGTTATTTAGGTACTATCAGAACTAATGGCTGACAGACTTGTGTTTTCATCGAAACATATATAAGAGGCCTCGAGTCATCAGATCGGACCCGTTACAATAGTAGCGTCAAAGCACAGTTATATTATATTTTATAGTAGCAGTGTATCTTCTAGATTTAGTACTTACAGTCTTGGGATAATTTCAAAATTACGTTAGTATGAGCTCTTGCGATTTCACTGTAAAATCCTTCACTAGCAATGCACAATTGCGTTTCCACGATATAAGCATTGGACAACAACAGCACCATACCGACGGCATGGCTTAGCATCAAGTTTTCTTCTTCCCCCTAGAAATGTATAAATTAAATTATTGAGATCATGACTTTACACTTCGTAAGGATAAAGCTTTCCTAGGTGTGAATGTGGATGGCTGAAAAGCTATAGTAGGAAGAGAAACGACGGATAATATTTAAAGATGATATGAGCAGAAAGAGTTAACTACTGGCTGACAGAAATAAATGAAAGGAAATCGCGCAAATAATAATGAAAATAAAAAATATACTTTACTAGAAGTTGATAATACTTACAAACTGCGTTTTTGACCATAATATTAAAATTTCAGCGTAAAACATAGATTGTATAAATGTTGTAACAGAATGAAAAACAATCTAGAACAGAACATAATTACATTCATTAATATTTTTTCTCCTCTTGAAAAAATGGCTGTTAGCTGTAGGTAGGCAAATGTAACATCGACATCATAAAACAGATAGTGTATGAAATATATAAGTATTATTTACTATGAATCCAGAAGAATTTCTTATTAGATCCCAAGCTTCACTAACAGACTTTAATGCATTTTTCATTTCTTCCAATACCGTTTCATTGTCCACTGTTATTTCGTCATCATTTACTTTTTCAAAGTGTGTATTTTCTATAATTTTATTCCAGATTCTAGTTTGGTAACTCAACATATTAATAAATATCATGGTTTGTACTAATTCTATATCTAAGACTGCAGATACTGATACAAAAATACCTCTCATGATAGACCAATTTACGTCGTACACCATTTTAAAAACTACTAGGGCGACACAGTTGGATAAGATTAACACAATTGACACCCATGTGAAAATTTTCAGTTTCCTCATATCTTTGTTGCTATAAAGGCTTTTGTTGATCTCACAAAGAATTGATAGCAAACGCACACTTTCGCGACTGAAGTATAAATTGAGGACACAAACAGCTCCAAAATTGATTGCGTATTCGAAGTAAACAAAATAGTAGACAAATTGGAATGCCAGACCAAAACAGGAGAATTTTATAACTAAGCAGTAAAAACTAAACATCAGACAGTTTATGAATATAGCACACATAACGTTTTTTCTTGTAACAATTTCTACCCAATTTTCGTAGATATTATATTTCCGCACACACAAAATAGTATTTATGAAATAAAAAGGATAGAAGACACTCAGAAAATCGTCATCTAATAATACTTTACTTGTATATTTCATATTGATTATTATCAAAAAACAACACGAATAGAATTTTTGAGACGTCCTTCTTCAGACTAGTGAGAAATTTAAAAGCAAT
Organism: Luperina testacea; assembly: GCA_927399505.1. Taxonomy (NCBI): domain Eukaryota; kingdom Metazoa; phylum Arthropoda; class Insecta; order Lepidoptera; family Noctuidae; genus Luperina; species Luperina testacea. Next base: position 1,975,643 of record OV656777.1, on the reverse strand, counting down.
TATGTCTATAGGTTTGTTATGCCAATAAATATGTCTGATAGTGATAGATTAATATAGTTACGAGCCATTTTAAAATTACAATGTAGTATTATATTCAATTACACATATAGCCAGTTTTAGGGTTCCGTACAAGGATATACGGAACGTTAAAAGTGGCTATACTACATTGAAAAAATCGCACCCTTATAGGATCACTCGTATGTCTGTCTGTCCGTCTGTCACAGCCAATTTTCACCAAATCTACTGGACTGATAAATGAATTTCTGTGACCCAAACACTAACGTGTAAAGTAAGTAAATGAATTTTGAATGTAGGGGTCACTTTTCAAGAGTTTTGCTAACTGTACCGTGTGACATATCAAATGAAAGTTTTTGTATAATTCTAAAATAAACAGTTGCGAAGTTATTTAGGAAATATATGGAAATTGAGCATTCCCGCAAACTTATCTCCGAAACTATTGAGCCTAAATTTTGAAAAAATACTGGAATTAGTTCTTTACATACAGATTTAAAGTAAAACCTACATGAAGTCTGTGGTCTTAAAATAATAACAAGGTAAATCTTTAAATATTGTGCGTACGAACTTACATTTGCATTTGGAATATATGGGGAGAACATGTGTTTCAACTTTGAATTTGGGGGTACGGCGGTGTTCCCCGAATAAAGTTATCAGATGATTGCAAAATCAGCCCTAAGTTTAATTTGTCTAGCTTTTATACTTTGGATTTTATTAATACCACAGAATAACTGATAGTACTGTTAATACCTAAAATAAGTCGATTTCGTCACTGAGTAATTCAAGTCCATGACAGCTGCTGGCGTGCAAGAAGTACCGTTCGAGCCTTGTTTTACTTGTCGAATTTTGTTTCAAAAGCAGTCGGGTGCAAAAAGACTTTATTCAGACTTTGGCTGTATTACGGACAGTACGTACAGTCATCAAAAGAAATAAGTATGCAGGGTCGTCGGATATAGTTGAAGATTAATTAATTAATTTAGTAAGAAACCGATGAATGTTGTCGACGAAATTTAATTTGATAAATGAACTGTTTGTTTTCTATTAATTCAATAAAATTTTATTCGAGAACATCCTTCGGTTTCTTACTAAACTTCAACTATATCCGACGATTCTGTATACTTACCTCTTTTGTTGATTCTACATCACCAATCACCATTGCATAATTAAAAAAAAACAAAAGCGCGGGGCAGAAACATAAGCGCGGCGCGGTGATTTTTTTTCATCCCATATGCCATGCCATCAAAAAGAGCCGAGGGGTTCCTCGATAAGGCGATTCGCACATTACACCGCATAACGCGGGACGCAGATAATGTACCCCGGCGTGTGATTTTTACATACAAATTTAATAAAAATAAGTAGCCTATATTCTTCTCCAGTTCATGGTCATGTGCCAAATTTAATCAATATCTGTTCAACCGTTTTAGCGTGAAAGCGTAGGTAACAAACAAACCTAAGGTAAGGTTCCTCCTAAGGTTGTCTTTAAAAGATCGCTCTTAGCGATAAGACCGCCCATTGTGTCACCCTTTGTACAGTTTCTATATTTATGTCTGTAATTTATATGGTGTACATAATAAAGAGTATTCTATTCTATTCTATTCTTACTTTCTCATTTAAAATATTAGTTAGGATTGGGATAGGAGGATGTAAAACCGGTTTTACAAAATGTATTAGGCTTAAATAAAAAAACTCTAAAGTTTCTAATATAATTGAATCATGATTCTAAAGACACGTGGCGTCATCTATTATCATAATAACGTTATTGTTGTCTTCCTCGGGAACAGCACATTTTTCGGGATTAAAGGTACCCTATGTCCGTTTTTGTATACCTGACAACGTATATGCAAAATTTCAGGGATCGGTTCAGTGGTTTAGGCTAGAAAAGGTAACAAACAAACACAAACTTAGTTTCACAATTATAATATTAGTTAGGATACACACACATTTTATATAAAATTGTACTGCAGCAAGACATTGTTATATCTGTACACCTGACAACGTATATGCAAAATTTCAGGATAATCGGTTCAGTGGTTTAGGCGTGAAAAGGTAACAAACAAACTAAGTTTTACATTTATAATATTAGTTAGGATACACACACATTTTACCGAAAATTGTACTGCAGCAAGACAATGTTATAACTAGTGAAAACTTCCATGATTCGTATTGGTAGAGCAGCGTCTACCCAGAACAAGCCACATGCGGTTATCTTACTAAAAGATCGTTTCAACTGTAGTATTTTCTTGTAAAGATGTTCTTGACTTTCTGTAAAGCAAAATATAATAACTGGATTTGTTTGAAATTTAGTTGAATTCAGCGAAGCAACCAACGTTTTGTTATTATTATATATATAATTTTTCTTAATGTTTTTTTCCTGTTTTTTTTAGGCTGATAATTTGACGTCCCTATAGAGATAAGAGATAATAGTACATTAACTTGATCCCCATGTCATTAGATTAATCGTTTTTCTTTGAATAAAATGTATTCTAGGAATATCGGTTACTTATATATTTAAAAAATGATAACATAGAAATAACGGCTAGCCACACAGATACTTCCCTGGGGTATGCCGTAAATTGTTATTCTTTGTTTCAATTGATAATTTACTTGTTTATCACGGAGACAAAATTGTGTATTAAGGTACAATTTTCCCCCAACATGCGAAATTCCCTAATTTCCTCGTTAATTTAATTTGCAAGTAGGATATGGGCTGATCATAAGCTTCCGCCATGTCAAAGGATAAGACAATTACTTTTTTAATGTTTAGATATCCATTTGAATATTGAGCATCTTACTTGGACAGTTTTTCTTTTTCATAAGCTGTATACACGCCGACTCAGCTTCTTCAACAGTCATATAGAATTTCTCACAGTATATACTGTTTATAGTTATTAGTGTTATATTCTTTGTAATCCATATAATAGTCGCAACGCACCGCAGCAGTGGCTGTAAAGTGAACATTAAAAGTTAATTAGGTATTTAGAAAATTGTGACAGTTAAAATAAGACAGTTACAAATAACAACAGATTTGAAACACATAAAAATTTTAATGTATTTTGAATATCGAAACAGACTTAGACAGACAGACAGACAGAAAGACAGACAGACTCATCATCAATCAGATCAGATTACCATCGACACTCGAAATCTAAGGTCCATCATTTATTTAGTTCAGATCGATCGGATCACTGTCTCCTAAGATACAGGCCATCCCTAGTTTAGGAGACAGGGTTAGTTTCTTTTATGATTATTTAGACATTTAGACAACTATTTTTCTCCCCTTGTGTCCATTGTTAGTTGATTAAGATTTACAATGTAACTCCTTTACAACCTGTGTTTATGTATATTTTTGGATCAATAAACTTATTTTATTATTATTATTTATTATTACTTATAAAAAAACACTTACTTTGGATCCAGCATGTATGTACTTTTAATGTATAAAGCATTAAGTGGTAAATAGTAAGATTCCGGTATATTCCACTACATGTAAAATATAAAATCTGTGAAAAACATAATATTGTAATTAGTTGTAGATTAACACTAGAGCTACCAGCAAGATCTACAGAACAAATCCACAGCCAAGCAACATTGCTCCCCGGCAAAAATATGTATAATTTACATACCATGAAAACCCACAACTACCCCCTACTACCAAATAGGGGTCATTCTTCGGACGGTAAAATGTTTAGACATTGATGCCAATGTAAATAGAACATGTCTGAAACTGTCGCAAAAGTGTGGAGATGACACAAGCGAAGGAAAACCTTTGCCGCTGCGACTATGCGTCATAGCAAAGTATTTTGAAAGCAATTTAAAATACGCAATTTTTCTTTTAATTGTTACATACACCGCCCCCACCTCCACCACGTCCTCTGCCTTACCCTTCGGGAATACAGGCGTGATGTAATGTTACATAAATTTGCGCCTTTTTGCAATGGGGGTAGGCTGAAACTGCAAAACGCCACCTTTTACGGTCCCTACATACCCTATTGATTGTTACTTATAAAAAAATGCTATCAAATAAATAAAGAACTTACCAAGACTGGGAAAATTTTCTTATACAGATCGTAAGCTTTTAGGATATTTTTGTATTTCTCAAACAATTTCCGACAGTGCTCATCATTTTCGTGTTCATCATTTACCATCAGAATTTCTTCAATCCACTCATCTAGATATTTCCTTAACAATAATATTATACGGGTGGATACAATTAAATTGACATCAAATGTTGTGAACATAATATCAAAAATAATATCAGAAACAATATCGACCATATAATCGTAATAGCATGATGAAAAATACATAGCACTTATAAAAATATTTATAAAGACAATTGATACAGTTGTAATCCAGGTCCAAGTAATAAAACTCCGGATACTCTTGCCAAAATCGGTGTTCCTGTGTATAGTTTGGATCATCAAAATAAGAAAGACGTAGTTTTTTATATGCACTAAGTCCAGAATGAACATCATCGTGAACCCGATCGAATAGGTGATGAAGAATAACACAGCAAAGAGTTTCAGGAAGTCACTCTCCAAATGGTTCATGTATATATCCGTGATGTCTACGCTGAACATTCGATAGATACACAGTAAATTAATTAATAAAACACTGCAGAATGCAAATATTTGATAGATTCTACCTCTTGGATAAATATGACTATTTCGAACTGAATATTTTGAAGCCAGAAAAATATTAAGTACAAAGTTAAAAGACTTCGCTATCCCTTGGACTTCTTCTCCAAGCCGATTTTTGAGTAACAGTTTTAATGAGGGCTTGGGAAAGATTTTTCGAATAAGGAACATTTTTTTTAGTAGGTATCGTTTTTAGTACACTTCAACAGACTGTTTGATATGGATGCCGAATGCCTGGCGCAGTAACAATATTTTAGTGAGTTGACAGAAATAAAGTGTCGACATATTTCATGTAGGCACTGATCATATCAACGTTCCTGACACAGCCATAAATGTTAATAATAAAGTTGTTTTTATAACAGAAGTAATTTTTATTTTTTATTGTTGACCAATGCCTAGACCCAGTCATATTGTTATGAGATAATTTAAGGACAAAAAACTAATGCGTTTACATAAACGTATTGATCGTTGCTACAGTCGCAATTAATGTAATTATCTTGTTCCATTAGACCATTACTAACATTTGTGCGAACATAAATGTAGGAAACAGCAGATTTTTTTTCGAGACCGATTTTGATCATTTTTTGTATATCGTCAGAAAAGGCGATAACAAGGTGGTATATTGCATATAATGTGGTTTCCATGCTGTATAAACATGCAAAACACTCTTATAAATTTGTGAAATTAGTGATATGAATATGAATATAATTATAAGTACTGGCAGTAATGATGTTGTCACGAATAGATTACTTCGCGCAGAAAAAAACAAAGCATCAGATTCAACAGCCTTCAATAACGTTATTAGGTAATACAACAAGATTTGAGACTTGGTACAGACGCCAGCACATAAAGCTACCCGAAACTGACAAATTTTCTCAATCAACTTTGAACCTTATGTTTTAGCGATAAGTTGAAAATCTATTATAGAAATTTGACAGATTGTAGTAGCTTGATGTGCTGGCGTCTGTACAATTACAATTATAGCATCGGTCCTGTCTTGTCATACTGTCTGTTACGCTTGGCAGTTTGAGGTAGATTGATGTAGAATACAAAAGTCAATCGATTGGCGAGTAATTTAGTCAGTGTTTTAGTTTTAATTATTATTAATACATCATTTTCTATTATATTTGTTGTGCTTCATATTCATACCTGTAAATAATTTTTATGTTAGGTACTACATGAGTCTCCAATAAGCTATGCCAGAACTCCCAAATCTCTACCTTCCGCAAGCAAAATTATATTAACGCAGGTTCATCCTGTGCTTGACGCCAGGGGTCGTAAGGGTCGTCAAAGAGATGTCAGCATCAAATAAAGGGACCCGTCAGGGCCGAAGCCTGCCGGGTCAGCGGGATTGTCCGAAAGGGTTACCGCTGGCCCAGAACATAAAAAGCTAAGGAAGGAACACGGGTGGGGTTTAGTCAGTGCGAGTCTGACACTCCCTTCCGCTCCACCCAGAGCGGGAGAGGGGTCATTTGATGATTTCCCATACGCAAGAAAAAAAAGGTTTAAACCTTAGTAGTCCAGTCAAATTAGTCCTTAAAATAGAGGTAAGGTTACAATAATTCCCATAGAGCTAAAAATTGGTATGAATGTTCATAATACTATTATAAATGAATTGTGAAAAGTCCCCATCAATCCCCCTTGTGCAAATTTTTTTATTGATGGTGAAAGTTTGCAAAAATTGGTTTTTCGCGTTTTTCAGCTAAACGGTGAGTTTTACAGCAAAAATAGTTCAGACAAAAATTGTAGATCATCCGATTCTCTACAAAAAATGTATCCACACTTTTTTTCATAATTATTGTCATTTCCGTGATATAGCGGTTGAAAGAATTGAAAAAAATATTTTATTCGTAATATGCACGTTAATGTATGTACTTTTTTATACATTTTTTGAACCGTTATACGAGTAAACATATGAGTCCCTGTCTTTTTTTTTTTTTTTGTTTAGCCTGCGCTGTCCCACTCATGGGCAAAGGCCTCCCTCCACTCCTTCCATCTTTCGCGAGCCCGCGCGTCCTACTTCCAGTTTTGATGGAACCTATCCAGCTCGTCCCGCCATCTCCTACGTGGTCTGCCGCGACCCCGCCTCACTGTCTTATACATACCAAATACCAGACATCTGTAAAAATTCACGTGCAGTGTCGAAAAAATTATACTCGAAAAAGTAGCATTGATACCGTGCACATGAATTTTTACAGATGTCTGCATTGAGTTATTGTATGTACTACGTACATAATAACTCAATGGATGTCTGGTATTTTGTGTCGAAAAAATTATACTCGAAAAAGTAGCATTGATACCGTGCACATGAATTTTTACAGATGTCTGCATTGAGTTATTGTATGTACTACGTAGGTACATAATAACTCAATGGATGTCTGGTATTTGGTATGTATAAGACAGTGAGGCGGGGTCGCGGCAGACCACGTAGGAGATGGCGGGACGAGCTGGATAGGTTCCATCAAAACTGGAAGGAGGACGCACGGGCTCGCGAAAGATGGAAGGAGCTGAGGGAGGCCTTTGCCCATGAGTGGGACAGCGCAGGCTAAACAAAAAAAAAAAAAGACTGGGACTCATATGTTTACTCGTATAACGGTTCAAAAATGTATATAAAATTACATTAACGTGCATATTACGAATAAAATATTTTTTTCAATTCTTTCAACCGCTATATCACGGAAGTGGCAATAATTATGAAAAAAAGTGTGGATACATTTTTTGTAGAGAATCGGATGATCTACAATTTTTGTCTGAACTATTTTTGCTATAAAACTCACCGTTTAGCTGAAAAACGCGAAAAACCTATTTTTGCAAACTTTCACCATCAATAAAAAAATTTGCACAAGGGGGATTGATGGGGACTTTTCACAATTCATTTATAATAGTATTCTGAACATTCATACCAATTTTTAGCTCTATGGGAATTATTGTAACCTTCAAAGTCTTATTTGACTGGACTATAGTTTCTTAAACTGATAATGTAAACTGATCGCGATAACTAAAAGGAATTATACTGAGAGAACATTGAGTTGATCTATAACGTCATCAAGTATGAAAAACTACATCAGCTATGCGAGCTAAGCTAGACTAACTTAGCTTAGGTCTCGGTCTGCAACCCGCATGAGATTCAAGGGTCTTAGCGCTTCGAAATATTTTAGTAGATGAGACTGTTGGTACATTCTCGATTGTAACAGCGTTTTTGTTGGATTTGAAGTATTTCTTCTTATTACGAAAACATGTTTGTTATAATGCTATTTATAAAGAATTGAAAGAAATGGAAATCGCTCTGTGAGTAAAAATACATCAGTAAATGGTTTTTAATATTTTAGTGTGGTGTCTTTTTATGTTAGTTCTCTTCATTATTTTAGTGTCGTGTCTTTTTATGTTAGTTCTTTTTTGTTTTCAGCATTCATGATTACAAAATACAACATATTATATTAGTTCTGATGCTTTAATGTCAGGTTCGTCACAAAAAGAAAAACAAATTTCAAATCGAGCACACTGGTTCTTAACTTGATATATTACAGATACACAAACTGCAGAAAAACAATAGCATATGAAGTAATAAAGCTGGACAACTGTAGGGAAAGCTCGCCGTTTATGAAGAAGAAGCCACACGCGCTCATCTTCTTGAATGATGCCTTCTGTACGCGTTGGATGTTCTTGCAAAATCTTCTTTTTTTATCTAAACAAAGAAATAATAACGTAAATTGCAAAACCTATAAGAGACTGGTCAAGAGCATCTCCTTAAAAAAAATCACTACAAATATTCCATTAAAACAACACTTACCCGAACATTTACTTGACCTCATGCTCATTACACAGGTACTCTGAACATCTCTAATTGCTGCATAGTAACTCTCACATTGCACACTCAGGCATATAAAAATGATAATATTTTTCATGTTCCAGGTTTGAGTTACGAATATTATAACGCAAATCTGGAATATTAACAGAATATTAATGCCACTGTAATTATTTGATTTAATTGATTTTTAGGTTCTTGTATAGATGAATGATTTTTGAAAATGGTTAAATGCGTTTAAGACGTACGGCATTTCATACAAACTTTCAAGCCCTTGTTTAAGGAAATGAATGAACCGATTTTAATGAAACTTCATACGCAAAAGCAGGATACAAAGATCTAAAAAGTTACTTGAGAACATTTTAGAAAAAAAGTGTTAAGTACAGCCAAATTAGACCGATTTTAATGTTTCCATAGACACAGAGATTTCCAGTTATCTTTTTTAAATAAGACATTTCAAAAATGTTCTTAAGTAAATTTTTAGACCTTTGTATCCTGCTTATACGTATGAAGTTTCATTCAAATAGGTTCGTTCATTTCGAAACACAAGGGCTTGAAAGTTTTTGTGAAATGCCGTACGTCGTAAACGCTCTTAATAAACTTGTTCCTTTAACCTGTAACTTTTTGATGTTTTAGAAATAGTTTAATTGAAAGTACCCAAAGAATAGCAATTAAGGACATTTATCTAGAGAGTTTAGAGGAAAGTGACGAATTCTGGAAAATTTAAAATACAAAAAATGTATGTTTTCTCGAACCCCATGAATTTCGCCTAAGTTTTATGGGATGCTTAATTATTGCAAATAGGTCACACTATCTTATACCTACATGTATACCTTTGACTAATTTAGCGATAATGACTACTTACGTGAATTACACCTACATCTGTTGCTATAAGGTTTTTCATAGCTAAGATCACAGTCAACAACCTCAAACTGGCGTAAACTGTCAATACTATATAATATGTAATCTGCAACAAAAAAAAAAACAAAATTAAAACATTATTGTGGTTACGCCACATTCTTTAACGATTATCTCAGAAATTCCTATAATACAATTTGTAGTTCTTGAAATATTACAGAGAACAAAAGGCGAACATTTCACACATCATCTATAACAAGGCAAACACCGCTCTTTCCATTTACCAGAAGCCCAGAAGTAGTTGTAAAGCTTCTGTGAGTAAATGGCTAAAAAGTATGGACTATGAAGCAACTGAAAAATTATTGATTCCCTTATCTTGACACTTCTTACTTACATCAATTATCTCATATAAAACTACTTACGCTACACTTACACACATCAACTCACTTACACTTATACATGCACACAACACTCAGATTAATTCACGCTTTAAAGTTTCGTTTATCGTTATGTTATTCTAATTACGTTACTTTATTTTTTATAATTTTTGTATTTTTATCTCTTATAATCTTAATTCTCTTCAGTCTCATAAAATCACCCAATTTAAGCTTATGTACCTACATATTATGAAGCGTCGTGGGGGCCCTGGTGACTTGTACTACAGGCATTGCTCGCAATGCCTATTTCAAGCACCAGTCTCTCTCAAATGTAAATTTATCCTTAAGCTAGTTTTTAAGCACCACTACTGTACATTTGTGAAGAGAAAATAAATAAACTTATTATTATTATTATTTATTTAAGCTTGAACTTTTTAATTCGTACTTCCCTAATTTAAATAAACTCACCATTTGTCCGAAAGTGGTCTCCACAATAGTGAAAGTCTCCTGTATATTCAAGTATACATCAAACATTGTATTCCAGTACTCTTCTGTTTCTGAATCATCGCCGTTGTTTCTAATTTTTTCGATCCACACGCGAATCATTTTCTCTATTAATTTCAATACTGACGAAGCATAAACAACGTTCATATCGAACGAGATGCAGGCAAAAACCGTAAGAAGCTCGATCATATTTATTATTGGAAAAATAAAGCAAAACATAACGACAGTAAAAATACAAAAAATGCTTAAAATGAGACAAGACATCCAGTTGTACGAAATGAGACCTTGGAGTTCACTACTGTTAATTTTAAGGATCTTTAGCACGTGCTGGATTTTCATGACCAGCAAGACATTCAAGTTCCTGTGCTTAATGTTTGTGATGGTGTTTATTAATTCCCCTATCAAACAGATAAAGTAGTCAAATACATAGGTCGAATAAATAAACAAACTGTGTTCCCGTGTTTTACATTCCGAGATCGATATGTTCAAGTTATGCAAACGGCCACATTGAAATACAAGCATGCACAACACTCTCATAGAATAATATGGATAAGTATTAGGAGTGATAATTTTGTCACGAACAGAATACTTTGCGGACAAGAAAAGACTCTGCATCAGATTAAACGGTCTTAGAACTGATTGTAAATCTTCTTCGATCACGTTATTAAGTAATATTTTATTTGATGAGACTGTTGGAACACTCTCAACTATAACTACATTTCTGTTTGATTTGAAATATTTTTTGTAATACGCAAACATGTTTGTCCCACTGCGCAGTTCCCTTTTGATTGAAGTACAATCGACAGGCGAGTAATTTACTAATACTTTAATAATAATCATTTTACTATCAGGCAACTAAGGCCCATAGATAAAAATCACACAATAATATTGTACGATAAAAATCACACAATAATATTGTACAGACGCCAGCCAGCACATCAAGCTACCCGAAACTGTCAAATTTTCTAAATCAACTTTGAACCTTATGCTTTAGCGATAAAGTTGAAAATCTATTAAAGAAATTTGACAGATTGTAGTAGCTTGATGTGCTGGCGAGTGTACAATAATAAACTAATACATATTAAAAACCTTAAAACTATGACTATACACGTAACGTTGTGCCTGTGCTCCACGTGTGCCTGGGGGCTGGAGTTCCTTTCTGGATACGTCCGGGGGGAAGATCAGCCTTCGGGCCGGTGCATCCTGGGGTGCGGGCAGCGAGTTCCCATTGGGATTATTTCCCAGTGGGATCTCGCTGTCCGCATGCTAATATTCTGCCACGAGGACCGCTCCACACATGTCGCTCTGAGTAGCAGAGCGGCAATTGTGGTGGGGTCAGAGCGGGCCCGGCGTGCACTTACCCTGCTGCCGGGCAGGCAGGAGGGGTAACGACCCATCCTATACGGGGCCCCGGTGTGGGCGCGTTCACTGCGGCGGCGAGCCGCCCATTACTTAACGCGCCCTAGAAGATGGTAGCCACAAGGCTGATCCGGGGCTACCGCACGATCTCGGGCGAGGCGGCAAGCCTCCTTGCGGGACTGCCGCCATGGTATCTGGAGGCGATAGTCCTCGCGCGCCTGTATGAGTGGCGCGCGGAGGCACTACGCCGCGCCGCCGCGCCGGGGGGAAACTCCGCTTCGTGTTTCGCTGCGTGGTGTCGTGTAACAGTCCTCGGAAACGTCGATATAAGACACCTTTCGGCAAAAAGTCCTCTTTCAGACAAGTCTGTAAATGTTGGGTTGGAACTCGTACCACGAATGACTTAAAGTTGATGTTGTGGCGCGATTCCAACCTGTCGAACCTCAGAGTCCAGTTGGTCTTCACCTTCAAATACTGCACGACTTCCTCAGTTGTCGTGGAGTGATGCAGACGCGAAAGGTACAGCTGCGTCGTAGGCACAACAGGGCGCAGCAGCATGTTGGGTCCACTCTGTGCGGTGCCACACAGGTTACGAGAACAAGGCTTCTTCTTCTTCCTTTCTACTTTCGTGAAACCCTCCTCATCAACTGGGCTGACTCTTAGTATGCCAGGCCATTCAATATCATTTAATTATATAATTATCTGTAGTAAGTCTGTATCTGTTTGTCGTAATTTAAATTCAAAGCCGCGATGTCCTTTATATCAATCGATGGTCGAGTTATTCAGAAATATTATAATCCCATTTTGTTCGATTTATTCTCTATGCATCATTATTTAGTTACATGCGTTTCATTTCTTATTGCATACCAAATCAAACCAATCCCCTTTTAATTTTTTTGTCACTTGTGTGATTATCAACTCCCTTTAATAGAAAAAAAAACAAGCTTTTATTTTTAAATTCTCTAAAGAGAAGAAAAAAAATATGAATGAAACCCATCAATTTATTACGTTTGACCAGCAGCGAAGAGCTTTGAGCCTAAATAGACAACGGCATGGTCGACAGTACTACACTGCAAATTGTGTACTGTGCAAGCCCAGCATAATATAATTGGCAACATCATTCGTTCAGAAGTACTGTGACTGACTGCCAAAAATTGTACAGACTATAATGAATGAATGAATGAATTTTAATAACAGAAAACAACTCTAAAAGTTTAAATTATTGTATGTTTGTTTCGTGCTGTAAGGTTTCTGGCTCAGTCTTATTAGAACCACGTCTTTTCTAGGTCTAAATGATTGATTTATTGGCAATTATGCCAATAAATCAATCAGACCTACCACCTGTCATATAACCTCTTCAAGGAAGAATGGTGTAATTATTCCATCTAACCAGTCAGACAGAGAATTTAAGGGTCCTACTCGTACTGATTTGTTGAAAAGAATTGTTGTTTTTCAATCCGTTTAGGGATTTTAGGATAAAATTACCTATCTTATAAATAGTGCGAAAATGGCGCCAAATAAAAATTTTGGCTAAACAAAGCTGTATACATTCGAGTTGGTCACCCTTTGGTTAGTTAGGTTGAACGAAGCCCTCGCAATTAAATGTCTAGTTTTGGTATTTATCTACGTTAGCTCTTTATCATTATTTTATGTCAAATAAACGTCAGTGTGCTACCAGCTATCCGTCAAGTTATTGCTCCTTCATAAAGTCCTAAGCTTTCGCTTACCGTAGACTCCGTATACATATCAGAGGCAACGTAATGAATCGTTTTGACTATAACAACCGTCATAGCAAAACTATAAGTAGCGGATTTTGCAATGGTTCTTTGCGAACGATGTCGACAATGTCAAGGACCCCAATGGGTGTGAATCGACGGGCAATATGACCGAGTACACTCGCAGACGGCGAAGCTTACGGCCGATTTGGCTTTGCAAAAAGGAATATCGCAGGTGCCTGTCGAAGACATTCCCACGCTTCTTGACAATCATTTCTCGCCAAAAACAGTTGATGGAAAATTTTTGACACAATTATTACTCGTCCATTGGTAGATGACATTATGTTTGTCGATCGCGTGTAGATAATGTATTGAACTCAAAGTAAGTACACCATCTATTAAAGTTAAAAGGTTAGCAATATACATGCTTTCTGATCACGGATGGTAGATGTGTGTATCAGACAGTTAAAATATCGATTAGACGACTTTCTACTTGCTGAATCTATAACTCAAACTCAAAGCATTTATTTCAATTAAACCATTTACAGGCCCTTTTGAATTGTCAAGAAGTCGGTCAGTCAGAAAATATGAAGCTAGTTGCCCATTCCAAAGCGTAGGTACCTATGGAGAAGAACTGGCAAGAAATTCCGTGGACACTCTTTTTAAATGATATTTTACAAAAATATTAATTACATCATTACTTTTGATTTTAAAATTATATAATGTGAGAACGATGTAAAAAATTAAGAAAGACGTACGTGTTAAAAGCGTCCAGAGTACAACAAATAGTACTTAACAAACTACAATCCAAAAATAAATTAATTAAAAATAAGCCGAGGCAGCTAAGTGATGACCAGCCCCACTGACGGCGCCCGTTCACGAACATGACGCATAAATCAGCACCATTCAGCTCAACCATTTTGAAGGGAGTTAAATGATCCAACACACACGCCACCGTCAGCGAGACATTTGAGTGAGCATGATATACTATCAGCTGCCAGGGCACATTCGAGTCAATGAAAGACATATAACAATAACAAATGCCATATTACCTGATTGTTAAAAGTCGTATATTTTTGTCCGTAATTATTGTAACACATCCAAAGTGTCTAAGGATCAAGTAAATTTTTAACTATAAAAAATATCCAATTAATATTTCCCAAATCTCGTATTCCAGACTGGCTTCTTACTTTAATTCCTATGTTTAAGTTAACAACGTATCCCTATATTTTGTAAAAAAAAAGCAAACACAACGCCAGTCTTCTTCCTCCCACGTAAACGATCAGATAGTTTGGTCGCTTATCAGCAAGCCTGAAGTTCTCTGCAGCCACGTAGCCAATATCTTGGCGGTCATGGTATGATTCCGTCAAGCAGTATTTTGGATGTACCGGTCCTGTCTGCGAGTGGTGATGCGAGATAATCCTCCACGTCGCTCGGCCACGCTGCCCGTGATCTCCAATAAGCTGTGCCAGAACTCCCGACTGTCTACCTTCCGCGAGCAAAATTATTTTAAAGGTATGAAATTGCTAATGGCCTTTTTACATATAATGTTCTCCGGTCACAGAGACAGGCACTCTGAACATTTCTCATTGCACATAGAATCTTACCTTTTTTTTTTTTTTTTGTTGTCGGGGGTAAACCTTCAAAAGGCACCCGACCTCCGGGGAGGGAGGTCGGGGAGTGTGGGATTTTTACCTCACTAAAACCGCCCCGGTGATCACCTTCAGCACAAGGGGTGGTCCCGGTTCCTCTTAAAAGACCAATTCCGGAACCCCCCCGTGCAACGCCTGTAAGGCACATCCCTGGGGAGACTGTAAAGGGGCCTCCCCTGAGCGTCGCAGCCGAATCCAGGAGATGAGGGAAATTCGCCACTCCAGGTAACGTAAGCGTCACCATCTACGCCCGTAGGCCACATTTGTGCGTGTGAACGCAGGTTCATCCTGTGCTTGACGCCAGGGGTCGTAAGGGTCGCCAAAGAGATTTCAGCATGAAATAAAGGGACCCGTCAGTACCGAAGCCTGCCGGGTCAGCGGGATTGTCCGAAAGGGTTACCGCTGTCCCGGAACATAAAAGGCTAAGGAAGGAACACGGGTGGGTTTTAGTCAGTAAAAGTCGGACACTCCCTTTCGCTCCACCCAGAGCGGGAGGGGGTAATTTGATGATTTTCCATACGCAAGAAAAAAAAAGGTTTTAAACCTTAGTTTCTTAAACTGATAATGTAAACTGATAACTGAAGGAATTATACTGAGAGAACATTGAGTTGATCTATAATGTCATCAAGTATGAAAATCTACATCAGCTATGCGAGCTAAGCTAGACTAACTTATGAGTAGCTTAGGTCTCGGTCCGCATGAAATCTTAGCGCTTCGAAGTATTTTAGTAGGTAGGACTGTTGGTACATTCTCGATTGTAAAAGCGTTTTTGTTCGATTTGAAGTATTTCTTCTTATTACGAAAACATGTTTGTTACAATGCTAAATTGAAAGAAATGGAAATCGCTCTGTGAGTAAAAATACATTAGTAAATGGTTTTTAATATTTTAGTGTGGTGTCTTTTTATGTTAGTTCTCTTCATTATTTTAGTGTCGTGTCTTTTTATTTATTTATTTAAACTTCTCGCACAAAAAGGTACAAAGGCGGACTTAGGTAATGCCTTAGGCATTCTCTACCAGTCAACCAAGGGTGGTTAGTTCTTTTTTGTTTTCAGCGTTCATGATTACAAAATACAACATATTATATTAGTTGTGATGCTCTACTTTTTAATGTCAAGTTCGTCACAAAAAGAAAAACAAAATTCAATCGAGCACACTGGACCTTAACTTAATATATTACAGATACACAAACTGCAGAAAAACAATAGCATATGAAGTAATAAAGCTGGACAACTGTAGGGAAAGCTCGCCGTTTATGAAGAAGAAGCCACACGCGCTCATCTTCTTGAATGATGCCTTCTGTACGCGTTGGATGTTCTTGCAAAACCTTCTTCTTCGATCTAAACAAAGAAATAATAACGTAAATTGCAAAACCCATACCAAAGGTTTGTCTGCATTACCTTATAAGAGATTGGTTAAGGGCATCTCCTTAAAAAAAATCTCTCTACAAATATTCCATTAAAACAACACTTACTCGAACATCTACTTGACCTCATGCTCATTACACAGGTACTCTCAACATCTCTAATGGCTGCATAGAAACTCTCACATTGCACACTCAGGCATATAAATATGATAATATTTTTCATGTTCCAGATTTGAGTTACGAATATTACAACGGAAATCTGGAATATTAATAGAATATTATCTAATGCCACTGTGAATATTTTAAATGTATACATGGATGAATTTTGAAAATGGTTAAGAGCGTTTACAATGAAAAAAGTGAAAAAATAGTTTTACAGACAAATAGGACCGATTTTAAATTTTCCATAGAAACAGATTTCCAGTTATCTTTTTTTAAATAAGATATTTCGAAAATGTTCTTAAGTAACGTTTTAGACCTTTGTATCCTGCTTATGCGTATGAAGTTTCATTCAAATCGGTTCGTTCATTTCGAAAAACAAGGGCTTGAAAGTTTTTTGAAATGCCGTATGTCGTAAACGCTCTTAATAAACTTGTTCCTTTAACCTTTAAGTTTTTGATGTTTTAGGAATAGTTTAATTGAAAGTTTCGTTTAAAGTATTCGGTACCCAAAGAATAGCAATTAAGAATATTTAACTAGAGAGTTAAGAGGAAAGTGACGAATTCTGGAAAATTTTAAATACTTAAAATGTATGTTTTCTCGAATCCCATGAACTTTCGCCTACACTTTATCGGGTGCTTAATTATTGCAAATAGGTCACACTATCATGTATACCCTTAACTAATTTAGCGATAATGACTACTTACGTAAATTACACCTACATCTGTTGCTGCATAGTTTTTCAAACCTAAGATCACAGTTAAAAGCCTTAAACTGGTGTAAACTGTGAATACTGTATAATACATAATCTGTAACAAAAAAAAAAAAAACAAAATTAATACATTATTGTAATTACGCCACATTCTTCAACGATTATCTCAGAAATTTCTGTAATACAATTTGTAGTTCTTGAAATATTACAGAGAACAAAAGGCGAATATTTATTTAAGCTGGAACTTTTTTAAATCTTAGTACTTCCCTAATTTAAATAAACTCACCATTTGTCCGAAAGTGGTCTCCACAATAGTGAAAGTCTCCTGTATATTCAAGTATACATTAAACATTGTATTCCAGTACTCTTCTGTTTCTGAATCATCGCCGGTGTTTCTAATTTTTTCGATCCACACACGAAGCATTTTCTCTATTAATTTCAATACTGACGAAGCATAAACAACGTTTATATTGAAAGAGATACAGGCAAAAAGGGTAAGAAGGTCGATTATCTTCATGCTTGGAAAAATAAAGCGATACATAACGACGATAAAAACACAAAAAATGCTTAAGATGAGACAAGACATCCAGTTGTACGAAATGAGACTTTGGAGTTCACTACTGTTAATTTTAAGGACCTTTAGCACGTGCTGGATTTTCATGACCAGCAAGACATTCAAGTTCCTGTGCTTAATGTTTGTGATGGTGTTTATTAATTCCCCTGTCAAATAGATAAAGTAGTCAAATACATAGGTCGAATAAAAAAACAAATTTTGTTCCCGTGTTTTACACTCCAAGATATATATGTTCAAATTATACAAACAGCCACATTGAAATATAAGCATGAACAACACTCTCATAGAATAGTATGGATAGGTATTAGGAGTGATAATTTTGTCCCGAAGAGAATACTTCGCGGACAAGAAAAGACTCTGCATCAGATTAAACGGTCTCAGAACTAATTGTAAATCTTCTTCGATCACGTTATTAAGTAATATTTTATTTGATGAGACTGTTGGAACATTCTCAACTATAACCAAATTTCTGTTTGATTTGAAATATTTTTTGTAATACGCAAACATGTTTGTCCCACCGCGCAGTTCCTTTTTGATTGACGTACATAGTACAATCGACAGGCGAGTAATTTACTAATACTTTAATAATAATCGTTTTACTATCAGGCAACTAAGGCCCATAGATAAAAATCACACAATAATATTGTACAGACGCCAGCCAGCACATCAAGCTACTTGGAACTGCCAAATTTTCTCAATCAACTTTGAACCTTATACTTTAGCGATAAAGTTGAAAATCTATTAAAGAAATTTGACAGATTGTAGTAGCTTGATGTGCTGGCGAATGTACAATAATAAACTAATACATACCTATTAAAAACCTTAAAACTATGACTATACACGTAACGTTGTCGGCGTCGTGTTTCGCTGTGTGGTGTCGTGCAACCGTCCTCGGAAACGTCGATATACGACACCTTTCGGCCAAAAGTCCTCTTTCAGACAAGTCTGTAAATGTTGGGTTGGAACTCGTACCACGAATGACTTAAAGTTGATGTTGTGGCGCGATTCCAACCTGTCGAACCTCAGAGTCCAGTTGGTCTTCACCTTCAAATACTGCACGACTTCCTCAGTTGTCGTGGAGTGATGCAGACGCGAAAGGTACAGCTGCGTCGTAGGCACAGCAGGGCGCAGCAGCATGTTGGGTCCACTCGGTGCGGTGCCACACAGGTTACGAGTACAGGGCTTCTTCTTCTTCCTTTCTACTATCGTGAAACCCTCCTCATCAACTGGGCTGGCTCTTGGTATGCCAGGCCATTCAATATCATTTAATTATATAATTATCTGTAGTAAGTCCGTATCTGTTTGTTGTAATTTAAATTCAAAGCCGCAATGTCCTTTAGGTACCTATGTCAATCGATGGTCGAGTTATTCAGAAATATTATAATCCCATTTTGTTTGATTTATTCTCTATTCATCATTATTTAGTTACATGCGTTTCATTTCTTGTTGCATACCAAATCAAACCAATCCCCTTTTAACCTTTTTTGTCACTTGTGTGATTATCCAACTCCCTTTAATAGAAAAAAAAACAAGCTTTTGCATTTTTAAATTCTCTAAAGAGAAGAAAATAAAAATATGAATGAAACCCATCAATT
Organism: Luperina testacea; assembly: GCA_927399505.1. Classification (NCBI taxonomy): domain Eukaryota; kingdom Metazoa; phylum Arthropoda; class Insecta; order Lepidoptera; family Noctuidae; genus Luperina; species Luperina testacea. The sequence goes on along the minus strand of OV656777.1, from coordinate 1,956,320 downwards.
TATTACATTACACAATTTATATGATATAATATATAAAAGCTAGCTGCAAGCTTGACCGTTTGACCAGCAGCGAAGAGCTTTGAGCCTAAATAGACAACGGCATGGTCGACAGTACTACACTGCAAATTGTGTACTGTGCAAGCCCACCATAATATAATTGGCAACATCATTCGTTCAGAAGTACTGTGACTATTATATTGCCGAAAATTGTACAGACTATAATGAATGAATGAATGAATTTTAATAACAGAAAACAGCTCTAAAAGTTTAAATTATTGTATGTTTGTTTCGTGCTGTAAGGTTTCTGGCTCAGTCTTATTAGAACCACGTCTTTTCTAGGTCTAACTGATTGATTTAGTGGCAATTATGCCAATAAATCAAACAGTTAGACCTACCACCTGTCATATAACCTCTTCAAGGAAGAATGGTGTAATTATTCCATCTAACCAGTCAGACAGAGAATTTAAGGGTCCTACTCGTACTGATTTGTTGAAAAGAATTTGGTTGTTTTACAATCCGTTTAGGAATTTTAGGATAAAATGACCTATCTTATAATAAATAGTGCGAAAATGGCGCCAAATAAAAATTTTGGCTAAACAAAGCTGTATACATTCGAGTTGGTCACCCTTTGGTTAGCTAGGTTGAACGAAGCCCTCGCAATTAAAAGTCTAGTTTTGATATTTATCTACGTTTGCTCTTTATCATTTATGTCAAATAAACGTCAGTGTGCTACCAGCTATCCGTTACGTTATTTCTCCTTCATAAGTCCTAAGCTATCGCTTACCGTAGACTCCGTATACATATCAGAGGCAACGTAATCCAAGACAAAAAAATTACTCGTTTTACTTTATCGAGTTTTGACCATAACAACCGTCATAGCAAAACTATAAGTAGCGGATTTTGCAATGGTTCTTTGCGAACGATGTCGACAATGTCAAGGACCCCAATGGGTGTGAATCGACGGGCAATATGACCGAGTACACTCGCAGACGGCGAAGCTTACGGCCGATTTGGCTTTGCAAAAAGGAATATCGCAGGTGCCTGTCGAAGACATTCCCACGCTTCTTGATAATAATTTCTCGCCAAAAACAGTTGATGGAAAATTTTTGACACAATTATTACTCGTCCATTGGTAGATGACATTAGGTTTGTCGATCGCGTGTAGATAATGTATTGATCGCAAAGTAAGTACACCATCTATTAAAATTAAAAGGTTAGCAATATACCTACATGTTTTCTGATCACGGATGGTAGATGTGTGTATCAGACAGTTAAAATATCGATTAGACGACTTTCTACTTGCTGAATCTATAACAAATGCCATATTACCTGATTGTTAAAAGTCGTATATTTTTGTCCGTAATTATTGTAACACATCCAAAGTGTCTAAGGATCAAGTACATTTTTAACTATAAATAATATCCAATTAATATTTACCAAATCTCGTATTCCAGACTGGCTTCTTACTTTAATTCCTATGTTTAAGTTAACAACGTATCCCTATATTTAGTAAAAAAAAAAGCAAACACAACGCCAGTCTTCTTCCTTCCCACGTAAACGATTTCGGATAGTTTGGTCGCTTATCAGCAAGCCTGAAGTTCTCTGGAGCCACGTAGCCAATATCTTGGCGGTCATGGTATGATTCCGTCAAGCAGTATTTTGGATGTACCGGTCCTGTCTGCGAGTGGTGATGCGAGATAATCCTCCACGTCGCTCGGCCACGCTGCCCGTGATCTCCAATAAGCTGTGCCAGAACTCCCGACTGTCTACCTTCCGCGAGCAAAATTATTTTAAAGGTATGAAATTGCTAATGGCCTTTTTACATATAATGTTCTCCGGTCACAGAGTATTACACAGGCACTCTAAACATTTCTCATTGCACATAGAATCTTACCTAGCCGAATCCAGGTGATGAGGGAAATTCGCCACTCCAGGTAACGTAAGCGTCACCATCTACGCCCGTAGGCCACGTTTGTTCGTGTGAACGCAGGTTCATCCTGTGCTTGACGCCAGGGGTCGTAAGGGTCGCCAAAGAGATTTCAGCATCAAATAAAGGGACCCGTCAGAACCGAAGCCTGCCGGGTCAGCGGGATTGTCCGAAAGGGTTACCGCTGGCCCGGAACATAAAAGGCTAAGGAAGGAACACGGGTGGGTTTTAGTCAGTAAAAGTCGGACCTTTCGCTCCACCCAGAGCGGGAGGGGGGTCATTTGATTATTTCGCATACGCAAAAAAAAAAAGGTTTTAAACCTTAGTTTCTTAAACTGATAATGTAAACTGATCGCGATAACTGAAGGAATTATACTGAGAGAACATTGATCTGATCTATAACGTCATCAAGTATGAAAAACTACATCAGCTATGCGAGCTAAGCTAGACTAACTTAGCTTAGGTCTCGGTCTGCAACCCGCATGAGATTCAAGGGTCTTGGCGCTTCGAAGTATTTTAGTAGGTGAGACTGTTGGTACATTCTCGATTGTAGCAGCGTTTTTAATAATAATAATATACTTTATTTGCCAAAATGTAGGTGTACAAATGTATGATGTTAAATAATAAATGTGGCCCAATTACATTCTACCACTAGGTGTGGTGTGCAAATATTTAATTTCATAATACATACATTAAATTATTAAAAATGTCATGGCGTTTTGTTGGATTTGAAGTATTTTTCTTATTACGAAAACACGTTTGTTACAATGCTATTTAATAAAGAATTGAAAGAAATGGAAATCGCTCTGTGACTAAAAATACATTAGTAAATGGTTCTTAATATTTTAGTGTGGTGTCTTTTTATGTTATGTTCTCTTTATTATTTTAGTGTGGTGTCTTTTTATGTTAGTGCTTTTTGTTTTCAGCGTTCATGATTACAAAATACAACATATTATATTAGTTCTGATGCTTTAATGTCAGGTTCGTCACAAAAAGAAAAACAAAATTCAATCGAGCACACTGGACCTTAACTTAATATATTACAGATACACAAACTGCAGAAAAACAATAGCATATGAAGTAATAAAGCTTGACAACTGTAGGGAAAGCTCGACGTTTATGAAGAACAAGCCGCACGCGCTCATCTTCTTGAATGATGCCTTCTGTACGCGTTGGATGTTCTTGCAAAATCTTCTTTTTTTATCTAAACAAAGAAATAATAACGTAAATTGCAAAACCTATAAGAGACTGGTCAAGAGCATCTCCTTAAAAAAAATCACTACAAATATTCCATTAAAACAACACTTACCCGAACATCTACTTGATCTCATGCTCATTACACAGGTACTCTGAACATCTCTAATTGCTGCATAGTAACTCTCACATTGCACACTCAGGCATATAAATATGATAATATTTTTCATGCTCCAGGTTTGAAGTAAGAATATTAGAACGCAAATCTGGAATATTAACAGAATATTAATGCCACTGTAAATATTTGATTTGACTGATGTTTAGGTGCATGTATAGCTGGATGATTTTTGAAAATGGTTAAGAGCGTTTACGACGTACGGCATTTCATAAGAACTTTCTGGCCCTTGTTTTAGAAAATGAATGAACCGATTTTAATGAAACTTCATACGCAAAAGCTGGATACGAAGGTCTGAAAAGTTACTTAAGAACATTTTCGAAAAAAAGTGTTTCAGCCAAATTAGATCGATTTTTAATTTTCCATAGAAACAGATTTCTAGTTATCTTTTTTAAAATTAGATATGTCCAAAATGTTCTTAAGTAACTTTTTAGACCTTTGTATCCTGCTTATGCGTATGAAGTTTCATTTAAATCGGTTCGTTCATTTCAAAAAACAAATGCTTGAATTTTTTTATGAAATGCCGTACGTCGTAAACGCTCTTAATAAACTTGTTCCTTTAACTTAAGTTTTTGATGTTTTAGAAATAGTTTAATTGAAAGATTCATTTAAAGTATTCGGTACCCAAAGAATAGCAATTAAGGATATTTAACTAGAGAGTTTAGAGGAAAGTGACGAATTCTGAAAAATTTTAAATACAATGTATGTTTTCTCGAATCCCATGAACTTTCGCCTACGCTTTATGGGGTGCTTAATTATTGCAAAAAGGTTACACTATCTTATATATGTATACCTTTAACTAATTTAGCGATAATGACTACTTAAGTGAATTAAACCTACATCTGTTGTTATAAAGTTTTTGTAACTTAAGATCACAGTCAAAATCCTTAAACTGGTGTAAGCTGTAAATACTGTATAATACATAATCTGTAACAAAAAAAAAATTAAAACATTATTGCGGTTACGCCACATTCATTAACGATTATCTCAGAAATTCCTATAATACAATTTGTGGTTCTTAAAATATTACAGAGAACAAAAGGCGAACATTTATTTAAGCTTGAACTTTTTTAAATCTTAGTAACTACTTACCTAATTTAAATAAACTCACCATTTGTCCGAAAGTGGTCTCCACAATAGTGAAAGTCTCCTGTATATTCAAGTATACATCAAACATTGTATTCCAGTACTCTTCTGTTTCTGAATCATCGCCGGTATTTCTAATTTTTTCGATCCACACACGAAGCATGTTCTCTATTAATTTCAATACTGACGAAGCATAAACAACGTTTATATCGAAAGAGACAGAGGCAAAAAGGGTAAGAAGCGCGATTATGTTTATGCTTGGAAAAATAAAGTGATACATAACGACAATAAAAACACAAAAAATGCTTATGATGAGACAAGACATCCAATTGTACGAAATGAGACCTTGGAGTTCACTACTGTTAATTTTAAGGACCTTTAGCACGTGCTGGATTTTCATGACCAGCAAGACATTCAAGTTCCTGTGCTTAATATTTGTGATGGTGTTTATTAATTCCCCTGTCAAATAGATAAAGTAGTCAAATACATGGATCGAAAGGCAAAGCAAACTGTATTCCCATTTTTTACATTCCAAGATTGATATGTTTAAGTTATACAAACAGCCACATTGAAATATAAGCATGCACAACACTCTCATAGAATAGTACAGATAGGTATTAGGAGTGATAATTTTGTCACGAACAGAATACTTCGCGGACAAGAAAAGACTCTGCATCAGATTAAACGGTCTTAGAACTGATTGTAAATCTTCTTCAATCACGTTATTAAGTAATATTTTATTTGATGAGACTGTTGGAACATTCTCAACTATAACTACATTTCTGTTTGATTTGAAATATTTTTTGTAATACGGAAACATGTTTGTCCCACCGCGCAGTTCCTTTTTGATTGAAGTACATAGTACAATCGACAGGCGAGTAATTTACCAATAATTTAATAATAATTGTGAGCCTATCTATTGAGCGTACGGTTGAAATTGCCTGTATAGAATTGGAGCACTCTATTGTATTAAGTGTGTATAGACCACCGTCAGGATTGTATGACTGCTTTGAAAAGGTAATGGATGAAGTGTTACACAGGATTTGTAACTTAAACAAGTCCGTTATCATTTGTGGAGATTTTAATGTAAATTTATTAGAAAACTCAGGTTCTTGTAGTAAAATTTTAAGTCTGTTTCAGTCCTACAATCTTGTAAACCTATTTTTGGAGCCCACAAGAACAAACCCTACTAGTGCCACATGCCTAGATAATATTTATACAGATATTATACCAAGCCACAAAGAAATTATAAATTTACTAGATTCTGATCATTGCGGGCAAAGGATTACTATCCAAAACAAAAAAGTGGCTAAAAAGGATATCACTGTTAATCCCAAAACCGCAAGTCGCTTGGAGGCTTTTAAAGTTAAACTCATTAAAAATTACCATTTTTGTCCATTCATGCTGATCTTAATCATCTTTATGATAATTTTATTAATATATAGGTACTGTAAACAATTTGATTCCACCTTTATTCCCAAGACTATCTCGGTTAATAGTAATGCATCGTTCAGTGACTGGGCTACCATTGGTATTCATAAAAGTAGAACATGGCTTTATGAACTGTACAATGAAAGAACTTATGTTAACACTGATGAATTTAATTTGTATTGTGGCGTTTATGAACGCAACGGTAAGCGTTGGCAACACCAGACTTGATAGTCTGTAGACCACAAGCCACTGCTCTACGCTTTCATACAACGCCGGGAGAAACTGCCACCTACTCAGTTGAATCAGTTGTCCTTTATTAGCCAGTTTACCACAGAAATTAAGTATATCAAGGGAGAAGACAACATTGTCGCAGACGCGATGTCGCGCGTTGACGCGATCGCTCTTGATCAGGATTGGCAAATGCTTGCAAAATCACAGGAGGTAGACCAGGAGTTAGCCAATTTATGTCAGCAAGGCTCTAGCCTGCAGTTAATAAAAGTCAACATTCCCGGAACTGACATTCTTATCACCTGTGATAAGTCGACCGGCAAACCTCGCCCATACTTGACCCCTTCCTTCCGTAAAATAACATTCGACAAACTACATAACTTAAGTCACCCTGGCGCACGAGCCACTACTCGTCTCGTGACTGAACGCTATGTTTGGCCGTCAATCAACAAGGACTGCAAACAGTGGGCCCGACAATGCATAGCATGTCAGCGCGCTAAGGTATCGCGCCATAATTCGTCCCCACTTGGCAATTTCGCCCTACCGCCAGGTCGTTTCAAACATGTACACATAGACATCATAGGTCCCTTGCCGACTTGCAACGACTATCGGTACTGCTTGACTGCCATTGATAGAGTGACTAAATGGCCCGAAGTATGGCCAATGCGTTTGATCACCGCAGAAGAAGTAGCAGAAACCCTAACACGGGAGTGGATAGCTCGCTTCGGGGTGCCTTTAGTCATTACAACAGACCAAGGAACTCAGTTCGAGTCCGACCTGTTCCGCCGACTGATGACACAATTCGCGACCACAAAAACCAGAACGACAGCTTACCATCCCTGCGCCAATGGCATGATCGAGCGCGTCCATCGCCAGCTTAAAGCTGCCCTCATGTGCCACCAGGACTCATGGGTGCGCGCGTTGCCGTTTGTCCTTCTCGGTATGCGGTCAGCTTTCAAGGAAGACTTGAAAGCCACAGCTGCTGAAATGGTGTACGGGGAATCTCTTCGATTGCCCGGTGAATTGCTCGTAGCATCAGATGAGCCACATAATTTCTATGACCCAGCAGATTTCGTCGTACAACTCCGACGTAAAATGTCAACTGTGCGACCCATCCCGGCATCTCGACACACACAACCATCTGCATTCATATTTAAAGATCTTTCGTCAGCGACGCATGTATTCCTCAGGGATGATTCTGTTAGACGACCGTTACAGCCACCATATACCGGCCCGTACCGAATAGTGGATCGTGCCAGGGATGGGAAAACAATTACACTGGAAATCAACCACAAAACCGTGACCGTCAGTGTAGATCGAGTAAAACCGGCACACGTAGATCACACAATACCTACCGCAAATGAGTACCTACCCTAAGAAGCCCCCAGAAACTATGACACACACGACTGTTGACCTCCCTAAGAGTCCTATAGAACCTGCAAAATCCAGGGACACCAATCCAACTGCCCCGAAACTGCCGTATACCACTCGTTCCGGTAGACGAGTTAAGTTTAAGGATCTCTCCGATTTCGAATAACCGGTTCATCCTTCTCCGTGGGGGGGTGGTGTGGCGTTTATGAACGCAACGGTAAGCGTTGGCAACACCAGACTTGATAGTCTGTGGACCACGGGGCCTTTAGCATAGAGGTTACAACTCCCATCGGCGTAACATGTTATTTTTCTATTTGAATCTTTATGTACCGAAACCCTTCCTTCGACTCATTGTTATTCGCGTTAGCATTAGGAAAGTTTCTACATTATATTATTCAGCATTAACATCACGCCTGACTTTCATTTTTGCCGAACCTCGTCGTCGTGAATGCGAAGCAAAAGGGAACGAACATCATCTCCTCGCGTTCCCAAAGTATGTTAGAAATTATTCAAAATTATTTAAAAAAGTTTGTTATATGGCCAAGTCACGTTATTTGGGTTCAAAGATTAAAAACAGCAGTAATGTAATTAAAACGACATGGAATATTATTATCTAGCTTCTGCCCGCGACTTCGTCCGCATGAAATTTCACTTTCCCCCATTCACCCTCTTAGGGGTGGAATTTAAAAAACACTTTCTTAGTGGATATCTACTCTTCACAAAGAACACACCCCTTCAAATTTCATGTCTCTAGGACCAGCGGTTTAGGATGTGCGTTAATATATCAGCCAGTCTGGACTTTGAATTTTTAAGACTATCTTTATTGAAGACCCCTAACACCTAGCGCCTACCTACACTTATATGTATATACCAATAAATAAGCAAAATCCCTAAATACTAATATCTCTACGAATGACTAATCCTACCTAAGAGTACTAAAATAACCTACGTTACACACTATAAAATATACTACCTATACTTGAAGTTAAAATCTATACGGTCTACGCCTTATAAAAGTAAACCTAAGTACCTTCCTAATTAAAAAAAAAACCCATAACAGAAAATAAAATACCTACCTACCTAAATAAACCTATTTCTAATGATAACTAATTTAAACCTAATAAATAAGCAAAATCCCTAAAAACTAATATCTATACGAAGGACTAATCCTACCTAACAGTATTATAAAATAACCTACGGTCACTACGTACACTAATAAATATACTACGTATACTTTAAAATTAAAATCTATACCTACGACTTATAAAAATAAACCTAAATAACTCTACCTTAAACTGTACTTAGTAAAAACTAAAAGAAATAAAAAGGCACGTGTAGCAGTTAAAACATACAATTTATAGAATGATAATAAGAACGAACGCTCGCCACTCGACACGTCCGTTCAAATCAAAGTTCAAAAAATATTGGGATTCGATTTTAATAATTATTTTTTTGTTTTTATTTGAAAAAAGATACGTTCAGGATAATAAAATATGTAAACGAAGTTAAAAAAATGCTTGCATATACGATTATACTACAAACTCAGTCCAGAAATTATTTTGTACAACTTTTTGTGTTTTTTGTACAAAAACTGTTGTTTCCATCAAGTTCAAAATAATTTTCCTAGAAAATCCTTATAAAGTTCTACTTTTCAGGTTCTTTTCATATTTTCTAAACTTATGGTTCAAAAGTTAAAGGGGGGGGGACACATTGTTTTTTACTTTTGGAGCGATTATTTCCGAAATTATTGACATTATCAAAAAATGATTTTAGTAAACCCCTATTGATTTTTATACCTTTCCAACAATATATCACAGGTTAGGGTTGAAATTAAAAAAAAAATCACTTCCCACTTTACATAACTACCCTACCCTAATAAAACATTTTTTCCAATTTTTATTTTACCACTTTGTCGGCGTGATTGATATACATATTGGTACCAAATTTCAGCTTTCTAGTGCTAACGGTCACAGAGATTAAGCGAGGACGGACAGACGGACAGACAGACATGGCGAAACTACAAGGGTTCCTAGTTGACTACGGAACCCTAAAAATGAACGCTCAGACTCCTTATATACGGTAGCGATCCGTGGCGGCTGCGTGCCACGTGTGTGCTGCGAACGGTGCAAGCCAAATTCAACCTTCAGCACTACATTTACACCATAACTTAGGGGCGCTGCACACGGCTAAGATACTATAATATTATATCTTAAGATACAATATCGCTCGCCATACAAATTCATCTTAAGATACGAAAATATGAAATATTATTTATTATCTTCGTCGTGTGTGATAGTCCATTGAATTGTATGGCGAGCGATATTGTATCTTAAGATATAATATTATAGTATCTTAGCCGTGTGCAGCGCCCCTTAGTGAACTCCACTGCGGGTGACGTAACCTACGACAAACTTATTATTTGCGGTTGGTACAGTAATCGGGTTTAGGGATCGAACCGCAAAACTAAGTTTGTTTTTTGTTGTATATACTTTTCCGGGATAAAAAGTACCCAGTGTGGTGCCCAGGATATTAAAGAATAATTATACTAAGTTTCATCGTAATCTAACCGGTAGTTTTTGCGTGATGCCTGAACAAACAGACAGACAGACAGACAAAAATTTTTTTAATCACATTTTTGGGTTCGGTGTCGGTATAGTAACACCCCCTGCCATTTATTTTTATGATAATTATTTTCAATGTACAGAATTTTCACTTCTACAGATTTATTATAAGTAGGTATAGATAGTGAAGCGGGAAGGTCTAGTAACCGAAGTAATAACTAAATACTAAATTAGTCACATGCGTTTCATTTCTTGTTGCATACCAAATCAAACCAATCCCCTTTTTACTTTTTTGTCACATGTGTGATTATCCAACTCCCTTTAATAGAAAAAAAACAAGCTTTTATTTTTAAATTCTCCAAAGAGAATAAAATAAAAATATGAATGAAACCCATCAATTTATTAGGTACATTACACAATTTATATGATATAAAAGCTAGCTGCAAGCTTGACCGTTTGACCAGCAGCGAAGAGCTTTGAGCCTAAATAGACAACGGCGTGGTCGACAGTACTACCCTGCAAATTGTGTAATGTGCAAGCTCAGCATAATACTATAATTGGCAACATCATTCGTTCAGAAGTACCGTGACTATATATTGCCGAAAATTGTACAGACTATAATGTCATAGTCATAGTCCATTTATTTGTCAGAATATTGTTACAGGGTTGTTACATACTTTTAAAAGTTCATAATATTCTGCCGTTTCCGGCGTACAAATACATTTTCAGGGTTTTGGTTATCTTATTAGATATAACATTGAATTAAATAAATTAGAATAACATTCAAATTTTCAATTAGTCAAATATTAGGAATGGAAATGTTAAAAAGATTAAATAAGTTAAAGAGATAATAAGAAGAAAATATAATTACCTATTCTAATATTTAAGTCAACTTTTCATTTCATTCATAAAATCATTAGTCGAGTAATAGCATTTACATAAGAGATAATTAAATAATTTAGATTTGAATGTCCTAAAGTTTAGTGCACGTATGAAAACCAAATTAATATACAAATTATTTGCTTATTTTTTACAAGCTTTTCACTTCAGGAATTTTGTTTTCGTATCCGGAATTATGATTTTAAGATAAACAGTAAATTAACGATTGCTAGGTACATTTCCGTATAGTGATGATGGACGTTTCGTTCTCTTCATTTGTACGAGTTACGTAAGTATGAGCCTTTACATAAAAACATCACAAAAATGATATTAAACTCATAAATAGCTAAATAAGCAGTAATATCATTATTATAACGTAGGTACTGTATATGTATTTCACAGTTCCGTTGTGAAAATATTTATTTTTGTGTTTCGTCTCACGCAGATGCAACTGTCAAGGCAGATGACAGACGTACCGGTAGGGATGACGATTATTCCTAAACAAGATCGATTTTTAAATCTATCCGAATCGCAGGAAAGAATCGATTCAGCAATAAATTGAGTTCTGATAGATCTGTTCCCGCTATTATTCTACATCGACAGCTTTACAAGCATAATTAGTCAAAATGTAATGAATAATCGAATACAAAATAAATTAAATAATATTGTTGGTTACAAAAAACAGAACAAAGAAACTGCGTATCAAAACTTAAAAGTTGCAATCCGCAGGAAAAACATTGGAACTCGTTTTCAAGAATCGATCGCCAGCCCTAAGCGCCGGCGCCTGCGGAAGCCGCCATTACTGTTTATTATTTTTTAAGTATGTGTCGATTGAAAATAGTCACCGCGATTAATCTCTCCACTTAATAAATAAAATAAATAAAAATAAAATATCTTTATTTCAGACCTATAAGCAGTCCATACGTAGTTAGTGGTTAGTAACAAACTGTGCTTACATGCTACGTTATTGTTGTTAGTACTTAATTCTATTTAAGGCGAAAGCGCCAGGGTAGCCCGCGAAATTCAATTTTTTTTAGGTTTTTTGCAATTTGCTGGTCAGTATTAAGTTGTACGTTGATTATTATATGAATCGCGGCCGTAACAAATATGTATTTACAGAATTATAATCATTAAAGTCATCAACACAACTCTCTAAGACCACGTAAGTCCAAAGAATGATGATTTCATGAAACAGTTATTACAAAATAATGATTAATGCTCTGAACTCTGCAATTTATTTAGTTTGTGCGAATTTTCATTGTGTTGTTTTGCCTGTACCATATTTGGTCAGGAGTGACCGAGCTCTGAGATACTTTGTGGGGTATGTTTGTTTACAGATTAACACACGAGGACGTATGCATCGCAGGATGGCCGTGTCGCATTCGGTCATTCATTTGTGTAGTCCGAACGCTAGCGCCATCTGGTGGCGCTTGACAGAGTCTAGCCTGAGTTCGTGGGGGTTAGAAAACAGCTCGACAGAACGATGCGGAGGACTCTTGGACTTGCTCTTGGACATTGGACATCGTACGGACAACATGTGCCCAGAACAATTCCTGACAGATACCCGGTGAGGTGCATTCAGGATTTCTCGCATCAGCTTTCCGGCAGCACTATATTTTCTAAAATCGACATGGTCTAAGCATATAACTAGTTACATATTTATGGACCTCTCATACCGAAGACGGCGATAACCACACCATTCGGTTTCGGTTTGAGGAACGCGGCGCAGACATTCCGGAGGTTTATGGACGAAGTTCATGCTGGGTTGAACGAGTTCTGCTTCTGTTATTTGGACGATGTTTTGTGTTTTTCCCCCATACCAGAGCTAAACAAAATGCACCTGCGACGACTGCTAGATCGCCTAAGGGAGTATGGAGTATTGGTGAACTCGGCGAAGTGTGCCTGGGGACAGTCAGAGATAACATTTCTTGGTTTCAATGTTTCACTCGACACTAAGGTACAGTGTGTCCAGGACTTTCCAGTGCCACAAACTGTGAAGGAGCTACGAAGATTTCTGGGTGTGCTCAATGTTTATAGACGCTTTATACCAAACGCAGCGAGGGCACAGGCACCGCGCTTAATGCTTATGCTAGCTGGAGGCAAAGCCACGAAGAACCAACTTGTTGAAATGGCGCAGGCACAGCTAAAAGCTGTTTCTGAATGCAAGGAAGCACTTTCAAAGCCACGCTTTTAGTACACCCGCTTATTAACGACAACCGATGCTTCAGATATATCAATAGCCGCTCTTAATTAAAATTACCATTAATTAGTCGAATTCAAATCGATAAATCGTTAAAAATAACGGAATAATGACCAATGATTAAAAAAATAACAAAATAAACAACAACTCTCAAAATTAACTGATTTTCATTACTTAATAATGTCACGCGTCGTTATATAAATAATAAATTCTACCATTAGTCATCGACTTGACGGTTGGAGTTAATATTAAGTAATGATTTCAGGACAGGTCGATGTTTCAAATTGATTGTGTCCACATTTCTACAATATTGATACTTTCAACAGGAAAATTTTTGTTAATGTTGAATTTCGTTGCATCGTCAAATTGTCTTATCAGTAAAACTACTTTATAAATTCACTCCTTTATCAGTGGCATTTGAGATATATCACAAAAAATGGCGACTTCATTTCACTTGCTCCTAAATAATCGCCTGGACAAAGATGTGCAAAGAATGGTGTTTTCTTTTAACTTTGTACTCAATCTGTTTTTGAATTCAAAATATAGTGTACGACAAAATCATATTTCTCCATGCGGAAAAAAATATCGCACATTTGCGTTTTGTCGCATCTTAATTATCATCGTGCTTTGTATTTATCAAATTATAGGTGTAGACTACATAGAAGTAATTACAAACCAGAAAGAAAATGCTGTCTTAAAATTATTTTTGGCTATCAATTACATCGGCTTTATTATCGGGCTCATAACGATGTTCATGCTTGATATAATACATAAGGACAAGAACGTCTTACTTATTTTGAAGATCCAAACTATACACAGGAGCATTGTTTTCAGTAAGAGTATCCGGAGTTTTATTAATTGGAACTGGATCTCAATAGCAACTATTGTCTTTACCGATATTTTTATGATTGTTGGATGTTCTTTAATGACAAATGACGATTATGATATAATTTCTATTACTGGCAATATTAAGGACATAATGTGTATCACATTGGATATCAATTCAGTTGTAGCCATTCGAATTATAATATTGCTAAGAAAATATCTCGAAGAGTGGATTACACATGTCATGTTGATGAAAGAAGAACACGAAAATGATGGACATTGTACGAGATTGCTTGGAATATTCCAAAATATAATGGAAGCTTACAGTTTGTTCAAGATAATTTTCCAAGTAGCGGTAAGCTTGCAATTATTTTCAACATCGAAGTTTTATTAAGTAACAGAATAAAGGCTCCTACAAACAGGCGCGACACGCGATATAATCGCGCGCGACACAAAGGCACCACTCGTTGCGTGGGTTGCGGTGCTTTTGTGTCGCGTGTCGTGTCGCGCCTGTTTGAAGGAGCCTTAATACGCTTTCGTCTAGGAAATAATATAACAGTACACTTCTTTAGATGTGCCCTGAACATAATTTCGAAGTATCTGAGATTAAAGAAGATTCATAGTCAAAGCATTTATTTCAAGTAGGCACACTATTTGAAATAAATGCTTTGACTATGAATCTGCACTTTTGAACGTCAACATTATCAATACTTAAATCTAGTTGCCTCTTCCGAAAATTAGTTTTGTTTGGAGAAGAATGGGCAAGAAACTCCGCTGTTACTCTTTTAAAATGTTTTAAAATTATTTATATACATTAATTATATAATTACATTTTGAAGACACGATGATAAGAAGACGATGATCGATTGTGTATTATCGTTTGTGAAAAAATAAAAAAATATTAAAAAACATTAATTATCATAATTTAAATTCTCTATCAGATGTAGGCAGGCCTAAACAAAGCGAAGGAGAGAAAAAGCCCAAACAGTTCTATCAGAAATAAAAATCAAACGAATCAAAAATGTATGGGACCGACAAAAATGTATGTCAATCCCATTGAAAAGTCCTGTAGTAATACGAAACGCTTTGAAAGAGATTGTTACGTGTCTGAATCCTCTGGTGTTTCATCGGGCCAGCTCCCTTTCTGACATCTCGGATTTCCTTGTCTTGACCTTGGCTTTTTTATCTAAACCTTACGGCATCAACCAGCTTAATGTTTACTCTCCCTACTTAACAGCTCTGCTTGAGGCTTTATCATCATAATCATTGGCACGCCAGATTTGATCTTGATCTTCGTTCCATCCACTGCTGAGTAAGTTGAAAAATTATAATTGTGAATTTTTCAGGTCTTATTTCAGGTGTTTGTCGCATTTTACGAAAATCTAATCTATTTCCACATAGCACTCATTGAGTTCAGAAGTGGTACAGGAATGGAGGTCAAAGTAAGTGTAAATCTTTTTCAACGGATCTGGGTGCTTAAAAAGGCCAATTTGGCAGAATCATAAAAGAATAATAACATTATGAATTATAACATGGCGAAGAAAGTCCGTGTTTTTCTTTTTTTCGATGCACTACATAGGTATAATCAAAGACATTGGGATTGGATTTGGATTCGATTGATTGGTATTTTAACACAGACAAAAAAACATAACGGAAAAATCCTTCACTAATGGATTTGATACGATTAACTTAACAGTTAACTGTCCATTATGATTCATAATTGTTATGTATGTGGGTAACTGTAACTAATTAGTTGATAAACAGTCTGCGTTGAGCTGCTTTGTTTAATTGACGTCTCCCGTATTTATCAATAATGTTATCCTTTTATAATTCTGCCGAAGTGGCCTTTTTAGGCCCCATGGTACCATGATATATGATTTGTAGGTACCATGATGTCTTAGAACCATGATTATTCCAGTGTCAAAGAGATACAAACTACAGTACGAATATTATCATCTTTTTCGCACAATGGAACAAAGATGGCCTTAACACTCGTCATGGTAGTACCGTAAATATTGTTTTGGTAGTTTTATACTGTGACAGTATTCTAGCTGTTGATAACTAGATAGTTGATTTCATAGTCTGAAGTAACTGTTCTATTCTATTCTATTTTTGAGGTTCTGGCTCCATCGGTTACATTCGATGATTTTGCCAATGTCAAGGTATGAGAAGATAATGATCGTAAACTTTTACACAACTATTGATCAGTGTTTGTAGCGGTGGCATCCATGAACCCCATGCTAAAAAAGGACGAAACATTTTTTTTTTATATTAGATGTAAAACGTCACAAAATAAATGTTAGAACATTCAGTAAATAAATAATAAGTAAATAGGAATATCAACTATAACTGGATTTTATTAATGCTAATGAATTTATAAAGGATTTTAACTGCAGGCTTATGGGCTAGAGATAATAGGAAAGGAATGTTAATTGGGCGGGGAAAATCAGAAGGGAGTATGTCGTATAGCGGAGTGATTAAACGAGGACAGGAAAAAAACAAGTGCTCCAGAGTACCCTCATCCAGACCGCATTCACACAAAGAAGAGTCCCTCACGCGGATTTTGGCCAAAAAAACAGGAGTGCAAACAAAACCAAGTCGGAGCCTAATTATAACAGAGGTGGCTATTTTACTAGAAAATTTTAGTTTGCTGAACCAACAATTAGATGGAATGGATGGTTCGATAGAGCCATAAAATCTACCCTTCAATACTGAAGTAACTGAATATTTCCATCTCTATAAGTGGTGGCGTTAGTTTGACAGGTCTGCGACAGTGTTTATCTTTCTTAGAACTTTCCTTCATTGATTGTCGATCGTTATTTTTATCAGTGAATGATTGCAATTTTTTTTACTTTAGGTGCGTCCCCTCATTGAAATTCTTTCGTTAGCTACATGGTTTTTAAAAAGCATAGTACTAATATCAATACTCAGTATTTATAGTGAGAAGTTCTATATAACTGTCGAGGAGGCTAAGCGTTCCTGCACACGATGCCGTCGCCGCGCCGTCGCCGCGCCGACGCCGCACCGTTACACTGTAGATACGAGTCGCGCGAAGCCCGCCACCGCGCCGTCGCCGCGCCGCCACCGCGCGCGTTTTTACTGTTTCATTCATTCCATTACCGGCCGCGTACGAACGTGCACGCCGCGTAATTTCCCGTGAATGAATCAAACAGATAGGGAGGGGAACGCGCGCGGTGGCGGCGCGGCGGCGGCGCGGTGGCGGGCTTCGCGCGACTCGTATCTACAGTGTAGTGGTGCGGCGTCGGCGCGGCGACGGCGCGGTGACGGCATCGTGTGCAGCAGGGTTGCCAACCGTACGAGGTTCCTCGTACAAATACGAGATTTGTGGTATTCCGTACGAGGTACGAGGACACTATCAACCTCGTACAATTATGTACGAGATTTTGATAATATGGCCATACGAACATTTTGTCAGTTTTGAACCCACAAAAGAAATGTATAGCCGCATGAAAACAGCTATAATATACGGCAAAAAAAAAAACGATGACTGTGAAGATGTTTCTGACATAATATTTGGAGAGATGTAAACTAAGTTACCTTGCAAAGTTAAGTAATAATATAGACGCATTTAATTTTTTTTTAATTTAACTTGAGTATTAATAAATATTTTTTAATAATACAACACAAAATTATGTTTTATTCAGTAGGAAACTTGCAATAGTTTATTTAATTGAGTAAAAAGTCCTAAATCCAGCAGTTAAATATGCCTTAATATTGGTTTTAGCACGTTTTCTATATATAATAAAATGTACGAGGTTTGAAAGTCAAAATACGAGATTTTTAGCTGCAATGTACGAGGGATTTTTCTTTACGGTTGGCAACCCTGGTGTGCAGGAACGCTAAGACGGTGTGTATACAGCTTATGAAAAACAGGAATTGTCCAAGTAAGATGGTTTTAAAACTAAATGTATGTACTACATTTTTAGTCCTGAATTTAATTTTTTATACTGGCATTTTTTTTTTCACAGCGAGTCAACAACAACTTTGCAGGAATGTGATACACTCGAATCGATCGTTCAGTAAGATGACCGCGTGCGGCCTGTTCTATGTAGACGCTACGCTATCCACAAGTTTGGTGGGAGTTCTTACTCACTACATCTTTATACTGCTTCAGTTTGATATTCTGTAAATAAATAAATAAATATTTCTGAGAGTTAATGTACAGACGCCAGCACATCAAGCTACCCGAAACTGTCAAATTATCCCAATCATCTTTGAACCTTATGCTTTAGCGATAAAATTGAAAATCCTTTAAAGAAATTTGACAGATTATAGTAGCTTGATGTGCTGGCGTCTGTACGACTAACGAATACGTGTTTTGCGAATTTAATCTTTATTAGCTACTAAAATTGTCGCACTAAAAGTCAGGACGCATTTTCTCGACGGTTGGACTGTAGTAGGCGAATATTGTCACTTACTGGATACGAATTCAGGCTGCGGTCTCTGTCTGAAAACCCTAATTACATAATCAAAAGAAATTAAAAAAAATACCTTTTATGCCCAGTTGGTCTCGTCATCGCAAGCGGTCCTGGGTTGGATTCCCAGACTGGACCCTTCGTACCTGACTTATCACACCCAATACTCAATACTTCATTCAAACTCAAACTCAAACCATTTATTTCAATTAAACCATTTACAGGCACTTTTGAATTGACAAAAAGTCGGTCAGTCAGAAAATATGAAGCTAGTTGCCCATTCCAAAGCGTAGGTACCTATGGAGAAGAACAGGCAAGAAATTCCATGGACACTCTTTTAAATTACATTTATTATATTTTTACAAAAATATTAGTTACATCATTAATGTGAATTTATAATTATATAAACGGAACGGTGAACGGTGTAAAAAAGACGTACGCGTTATAAGCGTCCAGAGTACAGCAAATAGTAAGAAAACAATAATTCAAAATTAAAATAATTAAAAATAAGCCGAGGCAGCTAAGTGATGACCAGCCCCAACTGACGGCGCCCGTTCACGAACATGACGCATAGATCAGCACCATTCAGCTCAATCATTTTGAAGGGAGCTAAATGATCCAACACACACGCCACCGTCAGCGAGACATTTGTGTGAGCATGACATACTATCAGCCGCCAGGGCACATTCAAGTCAATGAAAGACACATCACCCGGTAAATAGTACATAGGGTATAGTATATACATAGAACTCACACCTGTGCTATGCAATTATACAATACAAAGGAAATTGAGTTTATATACAATGCAAAGATAGTCTTACAGTCTTCAGCAGCTCCAACAGAATTTTCAAGTGTTAATCATTTAGTTGTGGTTGTGGAGCAGGACCAGCATTGAGCCAGGCATTTTTATCAGCAATGTAATCCCCTAACTTATAATATGCCTGACTGCATAGTGTGCGTTTTATACAAGACTTGAATTTTGTCTCATTCAGTTGAAGAATGTGGGGAGGTATTTTATTATAACATTTTAAACAGTACCCCATAAAAGATGAATCTACTTTAGCCAGTCTGAAACCTGGTTGAACTAATAGGTCCCTATTTCTAGTACTATAATTATGTCTTTCACCTCTTTTACTAAAAAGATGTAAATTTTTCCTTACATACATGATGTTTTCATAGATGTATTGACAAGGCACCGTCATGATGTTAATTTCCTTAAACCGTTCCCTTAGAGAATCGCGCCTGCGGAGATTATAATTATATGGCTCTGATAGCTCTTTTCTGCAGAATAAAAATAGAATCCCCCAAAGTAAAATACCGTAAGACATGATACTATGAAAATAACTAAAATAGACTAGTCTCGCGGTATCTACATCAGTAAATTGACGGATTTTTCTGACAGCATAAGCTGCTGAATTTAGCCGTCCTGCAAGAGATGTTAAATGAGGACCCCATTGTAGCCTTGAGTCTAGCGTGATCCCTAGGAAAACAGTTTTATCGATGAATTCTAGTTTCTCTTGATTCAATATTATCTCACAATCACTACCCTTGACATTTGGTAAAGAAAATCTTATGCACTTAGTTTTTTTTCCATTTAATCCTAAATTATTAGCAGTGAACCAATTTTGGACCTGCAGTAGGGCGTTATTTACGTCGTCTAAATTTGTAGCATGTCTATTTACCTTAAAAATTAAGGAAGTGTCATCAGCAAATAACACCATTTGTGGTTGATTTTTTAATAAATGGGGTAGATCATTAATATACACTAAAAAGAGGAAAGGACCCAATATCGAGCCTTGTGGCACACCAATTTTTACTATTAAACCAAGTGAATTGACACCATTTATTTGATCTTGTTGTTGTCTATCATTTAAATAAGAACTAACTAAACTGAGCGCAAGTTTTCCAAGTCCGTAATGCTCATATCAAGTTTCAAAACCAAGGTTTCGTGATCGACGCAATCAAATGCCTTGGAGAGCTCACAAAAGATTCCTATGGCATCTTGGGCCTCTTCCCACGCGTTAAATGTGTTTTAATAAACAAACACTGTGTTTACTAAATCTATTTACGGGAAAACAATAATCCTGAGTATTTATGCAATTAAAATACGTTAACACATAAAATTACACCTTAATTTTACTTAATTACTAATTAAAATTAATTTTAAAATACGGAACAAATATTTGACATTTCACTCGGGCAGTGTTCGGGCAGTGTGTGTAATTTTAGATTAGTCCAGAATAAAAGAAAATCTATGCTTTGATTGTATAAATGTATGTAATTACCCAATTAAATTGATTATCCTATTGAAAATAAACGTGTCTAGAATTGTGTTTTACAATTTGTTTATTAAATAACAAATAATAAGAAAAATAGTGATTCATTTAGCTTAGCCAACGCAAGCCTTGTTTGTGAGAAGATAATTTTTATTTTGGTTATTTGTTTTTTACTACTCAAAAAATATTTTGAAGGTGTTTTAAAATTATGTTTTTCTAGTTATTAAAACACCAATAATAATTTAAAATATGTAAGGTTTTGACTGATAGGTAATTGAAATAAATGATTAAAGTTAATGAATTGTTTTATTCCAAAAAAATCCAATATAGGTACCTATACAAACCGCCATCGGCAAAACTTAGCATGTCCTAAACTCTAATGGTAAAATCCTGAAACATTGTCTTTTTTAGGGTAAAAAAGACAATGTTTTAGGATAGGCTAATAAACACATTACCCTCCTTTGCATTGACAAAGGAGGGTAATGTGTTTTTCAGCCTATATTTATGTACTTATGTATGTAAGAGCGGGAGGACTCGGGGATCTCAAATGATAACGATCAGACATCTTGTAAACACTTTTAATCACCCACAACCAATAATGATTCACTCAACTTAATTTTACAACGAGATGTTCACAATTCAAAATACAATTTAATACTGTGCGCTCTCCGAATAGAGCGAGCCTATTTCTACGTTTAAACAACTGTCAATGTCAGACAGCAACGACTTCCGTTGACACCCGTTTTAAAATACTATTTAGATTGTACGTATTCTTTAATAATGTAATTGCGCACAATATTTGATTTGTAATTAATAACACTTTTTAAATACTTTAAATTGTAATTTTAGTTAGGTAACAATAATTTTATTTAAAAGAACTAACAGTAACAATGTTCCAATTTCCTAGACTTTAAATAATTACGTTCGGCTGCAGGAGGATGTAAAGGAAACCGATATAATTTGCTTAAAGCTATTTAATTAATAAAAATATTACAATTAAATCCGTAAAACTAAGACGCGTGACACTTGTTCGATGTGAGAATCAAGAGTGACGCGTCTTAGTTTTACGGATTTAATTGTAATATTTTTATTAATTAAATAGCTTTAAGCAAATTATATCGGTTTCCTTTACATCCTCCTGCAGCCGAACGTAATTGGCGCATACTTAAATAAGAACATACCTTAAAATTAACAATACTTAATTTAGTATGATTTTATAATGTAATGAAAAATCACTTGTTTATTTATTGCACTGATTCGTGTTTCCGTTACGTCATCAGCCGTTGTGACGTTTGTTTTAGTCCATGGTACAGTTTTTATTTGCCAGCGCTATCATGTATGTATGTATGTCTTCCACCAGTCCCTACACCCATCAAGTCCTGTAAGCAAAATAAAAAAGTTTATAAAATAAATACCTTAACATTATTATTATAAGAACAAATAACCTATGCATTTATTGACATGTTTTATTTGCAAAGTTTTCTTGTGAGACTGCATAAGTACCTATTTCTTTCCAGCAATTGCACTAATGTGTCTCTCGCTCTTTGCCCTTGCTGAAGAGCTTGATGAGAAGACATCGCCGTAGAGGTAGACACATCTTCGTGTCCATTGCGCTCTATTTGCAGGACTTCCTCGCTGAGGGGAGGTGCTTCTAAGCCCGCCCGACTACACATATTGTGTAAAGCACAGCAGGCAATGACAATTTTACCTGAAAAAAAAAATTCAAATGTCTCTGAAATTGATGAAAAGTATAATATTTAACAGTTCAATGCGATATAAGAAAAACATAGCTATAGTATAAATTATGACTATACCTGCTGTGACCGGTGCATAATGCAGCTCTCTTGCCGTTAGAGGCATCTCCATCGGCCTTTTAAAATTCCAAAAGTACGCTCTATAGGTAGTAGAGCGAGCACGTTTTTGTATAATACATAATTGTATCTCCCTTCTGGAGAATCTTCGACAGCATTGTCTATTCGGGTCATCATGAATTTCCGAAGTGGGTAACCAGAATCCCCTGTAACAAACATTGTTAGTAAACAATCGCTGTACAATAAATCTGCCACAGGCAACACCTTGAACTCTTATAGTTTTAACTTTTGTAAAAAATTTAATTAAAACTAGCATAAAAAAATATGATAGATTTTATAACATACCCAATAGACATAATGTCTTCTGTTGTAGACTCTCCAGATGAGCTTTAATTTCATGGTGCAACCAAATGAAAGAATCGTGGGTCGCTCCATCATAGGACGCATCAACATTTAAAATTGTGCATTCTGCATCACATATCTGTAAGACGTACCAATAAAATTTAATATTATGCGAACTCAGATTTATTAGCAAGCACTCAAATGTAATTATTAATACAGACCTATTCTCATGTACCTCCTACATGAACGAATTGAAGTGAGTTTGTTTGTTTGTTGTTGTTGTTGTTGGTGCACAAAGGTAAAACATTACCTGGGTTAGAACATAGAATATTTTTTATCCCTGTAATATGTTCCAGTAGAATAATTTTTGACCACCACGCTGGCAAAAGCTAGCATGTTACAAAAGTGAATGTATTTTACTTTATCGTTACCTATGTAATTTAGAAAATCCTTTTTTCCCGGATACAGATCGGCCCGCGAACCCATCTTCCCAGAGGCAGTGGGATGAGCCGCTCTGCAGGTTGGTACGGAATAATCTTATTAATACGTCCACCAATACTGCTGAGCGTGCCCGCCTATTGGCTGTGGGTGAGTGGGAGTCGGGCCTTTGGCTTCAAGCGCTACCGTCACCCAACATAGGCACTTTGCTGGGTGACTCCACCTTCCGGCTCGCTACTTGTCTGTGTCTGGGCGCCCCTTGCGTGGCTCCACATCGCTGCCAATGCGGTGAAGGTGTCGACTGCCTCGGGCACCATGGCTTATCCTGCAGTAAAAGCGCAGGCCGGATAGCACGGCATGCCAGCATCAATGACATCATCCGTCGTGCTCTTGTCACCGCCGGGGTGCCAGCTGTTTTAGAACCCATCGGCTTGGCACGCGACGATGGGAAGAGACCAGATGGAATGACAATAATGCCTTGGAAGGTTGGTAGGCCTTTGGTGTGGGATGCAATGTGTGTCGACACCCTTGTGCCATCCCATCTTCCAAGCACGGCGAGCTGTGCTGGGGCGGCTGCTGCAGGTGCGGAAAACCTCAAACGGCGTAAATACTCCAATCTCTTTGGATCCTATATATTTGAGCCGTTTGGGGTTGAAACTCTAGGGCAATGGGGCCCGAGTGCCCACTTAGTATTTCGAGACATCGCCAAGCGATTGGTCGACTCTTCACGTGACCAGAGGGCTGGCTTATTTTTGGGCCAAAGAATCAGCATTGCCATACAACGTGGCAATGCTGCCAGTCTTTTGGGCACGTTTCCTGTTGACAGCGATGCGGATGAATTTTTTGATGCCCTTTGATTATTTTCCCTCCTTTCTTTTTTTACCTTGTACATATTATTACTATTATTAATATTATATTTTATGTTTTAACAATTAATAATTTAAATAAATAAACCACTTTGAAAATCCTTTTACATAATAACATAGCATAGGTACTTACAGCTTGAACATTTAAGGAGTGAAAATGTTTCCTGTTAAAGAAACGCTCCTCATGTTCACTGGGTTTTACCAATGCCACATGCGTGCAGTCAATGTAGCCGACTACACCTGCCAGGCCATATTTGTCATAAAATCTGTGAACATACAGCTTATTAAAATTTAAAATGATACGTTCTATTTTATTGCACACTCTTTAAGTTTAGGTCTAAACACTCTTCAAAGCATAGTGAGGTAGTCATTGTCCAAACGGCATGTTTCCGTTTTAAGCAATTAAGGCAAATAAATTAAAAAAAAAATTAAATAAAAAAAAATATTTTAATTTTTTTTTAATATAAAAAAAATTAAATAAAAGAAAAAAATAATAATAAAAAAGAAAAACCAAATTCTGTGGAAACTACGTATTTATTTTTTGTAACGTTGAAGGGCTGTTGAGCGCATTTGTGACACGCCGCAGACAGCGTGACAATGTTTGTTGTGCCATTGGCACATCACTACTAAGGGCCATTGAACCTTGGTAGCTCCCCCGGGCACAAAAACTAAGAACAGCGAGGATCTAAAAGTACACAAAGTTTAAAAGATTTTATGGATAAAAAATGTTGATGTTTTTTTTTTTAAAACAAAAAACGATTGTTGTTGCTTGTCTTTAAAATTTTGCATGCTATGTTTTATGCTAGCTAAACATGCTTGTGCCTCAATTTGTACTTAATAACCTTGTATACCATATTTTACGCAAATAAATATTCTATTCTATTCTAAAAACCACAGTAAATGGGTGGAACGGATCGGTAATACAGCTCAATAAGTTACAGAATCTATAATATGTCCTTACCTTCATTCTTGGATCAAAACCACTTCGGCGTATGTGTTGAGGCAAAAGAGGAATTAAATCCGCACATAAGTCATCGAATAATTCCCGAGTGAGCCTATGCAATACCCGTAACGAAGGCCGAAACGACGGACTTCGTGCTTAGGGAGTAGACCCCATGGTACGGGGTGTCGCGACGGGCCTCGACGGCGAGGGCGGAAGGACGGCTGACGGGACTTGTACTTCCTGAGAGTACTGGTGGCCTTACTGCTCTCTTGGAGGAGGGTAGTGGCGTCGTCGGGGGTGGTGAGAGCATGCCTTGTTCAGCGGATCCTACTTATGCAGGAGGGAGTGTATCGGGAGGCCGCCGCAAGGAGGGGTTTGGAGTGCTTTATGGCAGAATCAAAGAAGCGCTTAGAGAGGTGTTTCATGAACTGCTGGACGGTGGGCAGTCTGAGGTCTACGTGGAGGTTCACGTTTCGGACATAGAAAGGGGCTCCCGTGACCTTGCTGAGCAAACGGTTTTGGAGGGTCTGCATTTTATGCAGGTGACGAGGCTGGACGTGTGCGAAGACTACGCAAGCATAGGTCATGATGGTTCTCCGCCGCTTCGCTGCTCGCTCTTTTATACTGGTAGCAAAACAAGTCGAGCAGTGGGGCGATGGGAGAAGTCGAGTGACGTATGTACTTGTAGATGGCGTGATCGCTGCACGTGTTGTTTACAGCTTAGAGAAATGACGCACGGCGACGCCGGCCATACATGCATAATGCATGTAATGTTCAAACACAATGTGAATGATATTGTAAATAAGTAAATGAAATAAGATTCGTTTACCATTTACTTTGGTCTCGCTGCCATGGGTTATTTCGATAAAGTTTTTAGCTAGATGATGGCAATGGCGTAAGTATAAGTCAGGTACATTAACTCTCAGAAATATTTATTTATTTACAGAAATTTAAACTGAAGCAGTATTAACATGTAGTGAATGAGAACTACCACCAAACTTGTGGGTAGCGTAGCGTCTACATAGAACAGGCCACACGCGGTCATCTTAGTGAACGATCGATTCGAGTGTATCACATTCCTGCAAAGATGTTGTTGACTCGCTGTGAAAAAAGATGCCATTATAAAAAAAATAATTTAGGACTAAAATGTAGTACAGATGCCAGCATATCAAGCTACCCGAAACTGTAAAATTTTCCCAATCAACTTTGAATCTTACGCTTTAGCGATAAAGTTGAAAATCTATTAAAGAAATGTGACAGATTGTAGTAGCTTGATGTGCTGGCGTCTGTACATAAAATTTAGTTTTAAAACCATCTTACTTGGACAATTCCTGTTTTTCATAAGCTGTATACACACCGTCTTAGCCTCCTCAACAGTTATATAGAACTTCTCACTATAAATACTGAGTATTGATATTAGTACTACGCTTTTTAAAAACCATGCAGCTAACGAAAGAATGTAAATGAGGGGACGCACCTAAAGTAAAAAAAAAATGCAATCATCCACTGATAAAAATAATGATCGACAATCAATGAAGGAAAGTTCTAAGAAAGATAAATAAATTAATGACACTTGTATTAGCATAATTTCCATCACTATCGCACAACTGTTAAACTAACGCCACCACTTATAGAGATGGAAATATTCAGTTACTTCAGACTATGAATTAAACTGATCAACTATCTAGTTATAGCTAGAATATTGTCACAGTAAAAAAACTACCAAAACAATATTTACGGCAGTACCATGAGGTATTAAAGCCATCTTTGTTCCATTGTGCGAAAAAGATGATAATATTCGTACTGTAGAGTCATATCTCTTTGACACTGGAATAATCATGATTCTAAGACGTCATGGTACCTACATCTCTGGGGGCCTAAAAAGGCCACTTTAGCAGAATCATAAAAGAATAACAATATTGATAAATGCGGGACACGTTAATTAAACAAAGCAGCACAACGCAGACTGTTTATCAACTATTAGTTGATAAACAGTCTGCGTTGAGCTGCTTTACAGTAGTTACAGTTACAGTTACCCACATACATAACACGTTTTTCTCCCAAATTTCGCACAGAAATCTTATTCGAATAATACCTGACACAGCATAGTTGTAAAGACTGTTGTGAAAGTATACTTACTTATGTTACATACAGTTAAACCAAACAATAAGTAATACGTCAGTGTTTATCCTTATAAAAGCCCTATTACACTCGTCAGTCCATTGCCATTCAACATTTTTCTTTAACATACAATAAAGGAGCTTTAAAATATCGCTCATATTGACACAAACATTGAATAAAAATTTACAAGTCCTATGAAACTTTTGAGCTGTGTAACATTTGTAGGTTCTGGTGCTGCTATAATGGCGTCAATTTTTTTACTATCCGTATGTAACCCAAACTTATCAATTTTATAGCCCAAATAGGTAACACTGCTTTTAAAGTAATCACAGTTTATAAAATTTAGTCTCAAACCATTTTAATGGAGCCTTTGTAGCACCGCTTTAATTGCTAAATGTGTAGTTCTATCTTTACCAGTAACGCAAATGTCATCAGCAAACACCCCAACTAGCAAAAGATATCGTAAAAATGCCAGCAGCACGTTACTATTTCAGCTATTGGTGGTGAGAAAATGTCGAGTAAATGATCTGTGCACGTTCTCTCAACGCGATTTGGGCGCACTTCTCTCTGCTTTAAGTGATGTAAATATCGTAAGATTATTGTCTGAATAGCCAAATAGTCGAAAGAATATAGAGTAATCGCAACTCGAAAGTTACTAGTATTATATTAATCATCAGTATGCCATTTTTCAACACATTAGCTTTTCCCAAGTCGGTAGAAGCTCTTTCATTCGACAAATTTATTGTAATATAGCAGTGCGGTTGCAATCACTCGACTCTTTGATCGTGTGAATGCAACCAAGCAGCATTCATAGACTATATAGTTTGTGAAAAGAAATAAAATAGTTAAATTTAATATAAGTATTAAATTTTGCCATATTATTTGTGCCATACAATTTTACAATCATATTGACAATTCGTGAACTAAAGTTAGCTCAAAGGTGTTTACTTTCCTATGCGGGGTTAAATTTTTCGTCTATATTCCTTACATTTTAGTTAATATTTTCATGGGCCGTAAGATTTCTTAGTAAATAATGAATTACAAATAATATTAATTTAATTGTTTATTTAATTCGCCATTAATAGCAATTCACTTATCATCACAAAGCATTCACTCGGCTTTTAGCTGAGAAATAGAAATAAGGTTTCAACTTTACGACTTCTAGGACCGCCATTGCAGTTAGTTTGGGGTTCCTTAGCGCAAAATGTTAAATCCTTAATATTAGATCAAAATACTGTTATTAATACTCCAGAGGAATTTAAAAGAAAATTAAACACAAACAAAATATTTTAGTGATTTTTATTATATGAGTGACTTTTTCAAATTATTTTAGTGGCAATTTTTGTTTTAATTCTGAATGGTCTCAGAATTAAAACAAAAACATTTTTTGACCTGCATATATTCCGACACCTAGTAGCGACAGTGTCGGAATTTCTAGTATTTTCACTATCCCCGGACTCTGAACTATAATTGTCATTATCACTACTATAAGAATCAGAGTCTTGATCAGCGGAGATATTTTCAAAATTAGAACAATCTTCACTAGCTGACGGTTCACAAATTTCATAATCAGTAGAAGTGTAAATATTTCCTACAGAACCCGCACTTGTATTCTTTGATCGCTCTTCATCTGTGGTTACTGCTAATGTAGATGTTGATTGTTTCAATCGTGTATACAAGATTTATAAATCTTGTTAACTTTCCGTCGGAACCCTCCGCTTCTTTTAATATTTTCCACCGATTATAATCGATTTTCACAAAATAAAAACAATACGGTTGTTGTTGTAACAAAATGGCGTTTACAGTGCTGTAAAAGATTTTATTCAACTTTCATACCACAATTATGCTGTAAGACGGCTTTCAAATGATGTTTAGAGCACCTTTGGGGCTGTAATAGATAATTTCAAAGGGTTTTCTCAACTTCAAAAATTAAGCGGAATGAAAGCCTTGTAAAAAGCTATTATATGACATTAAGTGCCAGTATAGTAACTGAGATGCTATTTTGTCGAATAAACAGCGTTTACTCTATAATTATGCTGTAATAAATACATGTCGAAAGATAGTGCTATAAAAGCTAGTTTTACGACAAATTAGCAATTCAGTTGCTTTCAAAGAGCTGTCATAGGACTTACGGTTGCATGAAGGTGATCGAGAGATATCTTTATATAATTATCGAGTAAGTGCAATATGAATTCGTCGAGTACACGTTTACTAGACATGTTTATAGAGTCAAAAAGCGCTGAAGGCTAAAATATCTAGACAACTGCTTTTAAACGGCTTTTTGAAATAATAGGATCTTTCATACGAGTGTTTTTCGATTCATAGTCGTGAGAGTAATTGCTTATACGATCTCTTTGCTAGTTGCGCTGTTGACGGCAATCCTATTAACGTTTCTTCCAAAATTTTTTGGAAATTTCCCTGTATGCATTTAATACCGAATGGTACTCTTCTATATACAAAAGTGCCAACGTGAGTTGTGATTGCCGTCATCAGTTGGCAATCCTCATGTAAAGTACACTGTTAGAAAGCATTGGATAAGTCTAATTTACTATACTCCTCTCCCCCACCTTAAGCTGCGAACGAGTCCTCAATGCCCAAGCGGGTAGTGGTAATCCTTCAAAAGTGGATTGATTGTTATTTTGTAATCACCGCACAGTCTAATATTACCGTTAGCTTTAACCATCGGCACTATAGGAGTGCCGTGATCTGATCGCTCCACTTTATAGATGACCCCTTTCCGCTGCAGCCGCTCGAGCTCCTGATCCACTGGCTGGCGTAAGTCCAGTGGCAACGACCGTGCTTTAAAAAAACTGGAGTATCATTGTCATCTGTTAAATTCCACAACTGCCAACTTTAAGACTTTTCTAAGTACGGCCCATTAATGGCGAGCCGCCATTATCAATGACATATAACTTAAGTTTTGCATAATGTTTACCACATACAACGTTAACGACATTGTAACCGATGGTCTCGATGACGTCACCTGTATACGATTTCAAAGTTATCAGCTTATTTTCGATTGTGACTTTTGTAAAATAATTGTCATAATAACATTTTGAAATAACTGATATTTTGCTTCCAGTATCTATTTTCAATCTACATTTAACATTTTCAACGTTCCTGTCTCGCCTCCAGCGCCAGCGGCAACTCCACGGCGCGCTTGTAACCTATACCACGTTCTGCCAAGATCCCTGACCTCATGTCTTCATCGTTTAGCCCCGATACAAATTGGTCTCGTAGGCACACTTCCAAACAAGCGCCGAAGTTGCACGTTTTTGCTAAGTGTTGTAAGTGCTTGAAGGTATTCGTAAATATTTTCACCTTGTCTTTGTATTCTTTGCTGAAATATGTGCCTCTCAGCGATTTCCGACCTGTCTGGTTCCAGGTGCTCCTTTACTAGCGCAACTACTTGATCAAAAGATTTTTTTTCAGGGGTGTCGGCACACAAATCACACATCAATTCGTAACACTCCGCGCCTACCACCGTCACTAAAGTTGCTAACTTTAACGACTCGTCAATATTATTCAATGTAATAAATTGATTGATCCGTCGAACATACGCATCCCAATTGTTATTTGCTGAATTAGAAGGTTCTATACGTCCAATTGGCATTTTTAACAAAATGTTCACACGCGTAGTTATCTTATCGGTAACACCGCTCGTCGCCAGTGATAAATACGGGACACGTCAATGAAACAAGGCAGCTCAACGCAGACTTTTTATAAACTAATTAGTTACAGTTACCCACATACATAACAATTATGAATCATAATGGACAGTTAACCGTTAATCGTATCAAATCCCATTGGTGAAAGATTTTTCAGTTATTTTTTTTTGTATGTGTTAAAATCCACCAATCAATCCAATCCTAATCTCTTTAATTATACCTACGTAGTGCAGCGAAAAAAAGAAAAACACGGACTGTCTTCGCCATAGTATAATTAATAATGTTATTCGTTTATGATTCTGCCAAATTGGCCTTTTTATGCCCGCAGATCCGTTGAAAAACATTTTCACTTACTTCGATATCCATTCCTGTTCCTCTTAACACACTGAGTGTTATGTCGAAATAGATTAGATTTTCGTAAAATGTGATAAACACCTGAAATAAAACCTACAAAAAAAATAAGTTCTGAAAAATTCACAATTATAATTCTGTGCCTCCGGTGAAAACTGATACAACTTCAAAATGACTACTTTTCAGTACAGCGATTTCAAGTTTTATTTATTTTCTATTTTGTTTAAAAAGATTATTATCTATAATTTTACAGAACACTTAATGTTAAATACAAGTTGCATCGTTTTTCTTTAAAATTACAGGATTTTGTAACATTTCATTAGAGAATTAGGAAAATATTGAGGAAAAACTGTGAACTATATCAATGTGCACCGACATTACGTCTGTGTAAACTAATGTATGTTAAGTAATATCAACTTACACCACACATGCAGTTCTCGTGAAGAATGATATCATAAAATATGTTTTAGTATATACACTGATAATATTGATGCAAGAAACATGTTGTTGAACAAATCTAATATAACTTTATGTTAAAAATTAGTCTAGAACTTTAAAGTTTACCTAATTTAATATTTATTGAGATATATCACTTATCACGATGTTATTTTTTGTGTATAATGCTACAAGTAAACTTATATATTCAACATCTTTGTGTAAAGTGATATTTGAAATCAATTTTATTTAAAGTTCTTGGTATTAAATATAAAACACACATATTTAAGATACAAAATATAAATTATCTGAATAAATTAAGTCAAACAAAAAGGAAAAAACCTTAAATTTAAAAAAAAAACAACTAAGTGCTTCTTTTCTTAATTAGCACAACAGTATTTAATCAATGACTTTAAATTGTTATACATTTTTAAAGTATAACTTTTAAATATTACTGAAATAGAATTTAACTGAAACTCAGTCTCAATCAACGTTTTTAATAAAGTAACACCACTTTTATGAATTTATATTTTTAACAATCTTACAAATTAAATCAGATCACGTTTCAAATCACAATATCAGTCTAAATAAAAATCAACATGCATTACACAATCTTTTGTAAAACTTAACGTTTTATCAAAATTGTATCTACCCATCCGTTATTAAAACTGTTGAGCAAGATGAGGTAGTTATTCATAATTTAAATACATATAATGTTACATATAGGTTCTAATGAAACTGACATGTTTCATGATATGCCAATAAGAAGTAAGTATAATAATTATAATAAAAGTTTATAAAAGCACTGGAATATAAATCGGGATCAATATTTCTGACATCAGCCTTAGTCTTCATGTTCTGATAAAACTCATGACATCTATCTACTATCAACATATGGTAATATTGACAACAGACATTCTTCTTTTCAATTGAAATAAAAGATGGGCAGTGCATTGAATTAATGATCTACTAATACTTCCGATGTATACATTTTACCCCTCTTAGCAAATGATATGACTTTGAAATTATCTGCTCCATGTCAGTCTTGTATTTCGGAGACGGGAATTGGTCTTTCTCATATTTAAAAACTTTCACATCATTTTTTTGATAGTAAAATATCGTTTTGCAAATTCGTTATAATCGTAAAAGTTATATTCTGTCATCGCAACTACGGTAAATTTTCCAGGTTTTCTTAGTGTTCGAATTAATTGCGCCCAATCTCTTGGGAGATGGATGTTCATAGTCGTTCGTTTTTTAGCTCTTTCGATTGCAGAATGGTCACAAGAATTTGTGCTCTATGGATGAATAATGATAATAATGTAGTATATGTATAAGGCAGGTCATGAACAACAAGTAGCATCATTGTAGCCACCATGGAGTTTTTATTCTGCCCAGACAAGTGTCAGAGTAAAGGATAATTTTTATAATACCTGGATATTTAGTGGGTACTTGATTTAAAAAAAAAAAACACTAATATACATGAGGCGATTTGATTGGCTCCTCGTCCGGACACACTTTCATCCCACATATAGCAAAAAGCATTATTACTTGCACAGTCATGGATGGTAAGATTGTATGTCCATAACTGTCTTTTATAAAAGTCCAGACCCGTCTTCAGGTATGGTGTTGGTAGACATTGTTGCAAGTCAAATGTAAGCGGTGTCGGGCGATTCTTTAGAATATATTTTGTCACTTTCTTTCTGGTCATACGCATAAGCGGCTGCAGCTTGACGTTCCTCCAATAGACATTTAATGTAAAGTTTGTCATCGGTTGGTGCCGTTTCTATTGCTTTATTTGACTTATCACATTTCTGACATGTATCCACTGATGGTTGCTTAAACGATAGATTCAATTGTTTGAAAATCTGACTGTAAACAGTTTTACTTATAGGTTCCGTTGTTGTTAGCTGTTGTTTATATAGGTCGTACATTTTGGTTAAGGTCAAATCGGAACTCAGAAAATTTTTATTAGTTTTGCTGCGACCATAGTCGCTTTCATTCTCCGTCTAAAAACTTTATCGCCACTGACCCCGCACGGCTCGCATATCCCCCGTAATGCGCCCGCGCAATCCCCCGCGATAGAAGAAGTATCACTATACACATTTTTTATGCCCTATTTTGAGTACTATTTACGAGTATAATAATTAATATAACTTCACATGTATCATTTGCACAAACAATTTTTTACTTTTGTCTTTGTGTTAACTGATATGTCTGAAGTTGTACCAGTAAATTACGCACAATGTCTTCGTGTAAAAAAATATAACTGAGTTTATATCATTAATCACATTTATTAAAGATAAAGTTTACACGTGTATTGGAATATAACTTAAGACATATTTTTTTACACGGAGCACTATCTAATTTTTCAATATATTTAACGATTTATGTGGAGTTAAATTATTTTACACGTCATTAACTATTAATACATAAATTTTTAGGCCTACTTGTATCACACTATCTCTGGAAATATGACTTGTATCAAAATGTCGATTAGACAGAAATGTACAGAATTTTTTTCTGATACAAGTGCATTTTAAAACGCCAATTTGATACAACTTGAGTTATATCAGTTTTCACCGGAGGCACAGAATTTTTCAACTTACTCAACAGTGGATGGAACGAAGATCAAGATCAAATCTGGCGTGCCAATGATTATGATGATAAAGCTTCAAGCAGAGCTGTTAAGTAGGGAGAGTAAATATTAAGCTGGTTGATGCCCTAAGGTTTAGATAAAAAGCCAAGGTCAAGACAAGGAAATCCGAGATGTCAGAAAGGGAGCTGGGCCGATGAAACACCAGAGGATTCAGACACGTAACAATCTCTTTCAAAGCGTTTCGTATTACTTCAGGACTTTTCAATGGGATTGACATAAGTTTTTGTCAGTCCCATACATTTTTGATTCATTTGATTTTTATTTCTGATAGAACTGTTTAGGCCTGCCTACATCTGATAGAGAATTTAAATTATGATTATTGAAAATTTTGACGTTCAAAAGTGCAGATTCATAGTCAAAGCATTTATTTCAAATAGTGTGCCTACTTAAAATAAATGTTTTGACTATGAATCTTCTTTAATCTCTGATACTTCGAAATTATATTCAGGGCCCATCTAAAGAAGTGTACTGTTATATTTCCTAGACGAAAACGTATTCAGGATCCTGCAAACAGGCGCGACACGACACGCGACACAAAAGCACCGCAAGTCGCGCAACGAGCGGTGCCTTTATGTCGCGCGCGATTATATCGCGTGTCGCGCCTGTTTGTAGGAGCCTTTATTCTGTTACTTAATAAAACTTCGATGTTGAAAATAATAAAATTGCAAGCTTACCGCTACTTGGAAAATTTTCTTGAACAAACTGTAAGCTTCCATTATATTTTGGAACGTTCTAAGCAATCTCATACAATGTTCATAATTTTCGTGTTCTTCTTTCATCAACAGGACATGTGTAATCCACTCTTTGAGATATTTTCTTAGCAATATTATAATTCGAATGGCTACAACGAAATTGATATCCAATGTGATACACATTATGTCCTTAATATTGCCAGTAATAGTTATGATAACATAATGGTCACTCATGGTTAAATAACATCCAATAAGTATATAAATATCGGTAAAGACAATAGTTACTATTGAGATCCAGTTCCAATTAATAAAACTCCGGATACTCTTACTGAAAACAATGCTCCTGTGTATAGTTTGGATCTTCAAAATAAGTAAGATGTTCTTGTCCTTATGTATTATATCAAGCATGAACATCGTTATGATGACGATCAAAAAGCCGATGAAATTGATGGTCAAAAATAATTTTAAGACAGCATTTTCTATCTGTTTGGGATTTACGTCTATGTAGTCAAGGCCTATAATTTCATAAATAGAAAGCACGCTAATTATTAAGACGCGACAAAACGCAAATGTGCGATATTTTTTTCCGCACGGATAAATATGATTTTGTCGTACACTATATTTTGAATTCAAAAACAGATTGAGTACAAAGTTAAAAGAAAACACCATTCTTTGCACATCTTTGTCCAGGCGATTATTTAGGAGCACGTGAAATGAAGTCGCCATTTTTTGTGATATATCTCAACTGCCACTGATAAAAATAAGTGAATTTATAAAGTGGTTTTACTGTTACAATAAGACACTTTGACGAGGCAACGAAATTCAATGTAAATAAAAATGTTCCTGTTGATAGTATCAATATTGAAGAAATGTGGACACAATGAATTTGAAACATCGACCTGTTCTGCAATCATTACTTAATATTAACTCCAAACGTCAAGTCGATGACTAATGATAGAATTTATTATTTATATAACGGCGCGTGACATTATTAAATAATGAAAATCAGTTAATTTTGAGAGTTGTAATTTATTTTGTTATGTTTTTAATCTTTTTTTTTTTTTTTTTTTTTCAGGATGGGAAATCATCAAATGACTCCTCCCGCTCTGGGTGGAGCGGAAGGGAGTGTCACACTCTTACTGACTAAAACCCACCCGTGTTCCTTCCTTCGCCCTTTATGTTCCGGGCCAGCGGTAACCCTTTCGGACAATCCCGCTGACCCGGCAGGCTTCGGCCCTTATGGGCCCCTTCTTTTAATGCTGACATCTCTTTGAGGCGCGCGCGGAACACGTACGCGCCGTCCGGCACGGGCCTGGTCCTGATCGGACGGTGAGCTACCCATTACTCTCCGCCCGCAGGCCCGCGCCTACGGTGGCCGGGAGTCGTCGCGCGGCTCCCGACGCCCGGAGCGTCTCCCGCGGCGGCTGGGACGGGAGGCTCTCTCCCTCAGCCGTCCCGCCGCCTCCTTCGCTAGCATGACTGCTTCGCAGAAGGAGGCGACTGCTCCCCACTCCCTCTCGCCCCGGACCATGGCTTGAACCAGGCCCGGACGCGAGAGGTCGCCGCCGCTGCCGATCACCTCTACGAGGACACGGCGGTGCTCCGCCCAAGCGGGGCAGACCTCCACCGTGTGCTCCACCGTGTCCTCTGGGCGATCCTGGCAATGGTGACACCCGGGCGTTTCCTCCCGCCTGATTATGTGCAGGAACCTCCCGAAACTTCCGTGTCCGGTGAGGACCTGCGTCAGGCGGTAGGTGAGGGCGCCATGACGCCTCTCTAGCCACTCCTCAAAGAGGGGTCTTACCGCCGCTATCGTGGCGTGCCCTGCGCTGGGTTGCGACAGTCGCTCTTTCCATGCCGCCATGAGATCGCGCCGGAGATCCGTCCGCTCCGCCGCAATTTGCTGCGGAAGCGGACTTTCCCCCCGGTGTAGTGCCTCCGCGCGCCACTCATATAGGCGCGCGAGGACTATCGCCTCCAGATCCCATGGCGGCAGTCCGGCAAGGAGGCTTGCCGCCTCGCCCGAGATCGTGCGGTACCCCCGGATCAGCCTAACGGCTACCACCTTCTGGGGCGCGTTCAAATAATGGGCGGCTCGCCGCCGCAGTGAACGCGCCCACACCGGGGCCCCGTATAGGGCCATGGACCGCACGACCCCCGCGTAAAGCCTCCGGCAGGAGGCGTTTGGCCCCCTCAGGTTGGGCAGGAGCCGCTTGAAGGCGGCCCCGGCCCGTTCCAGTTTGGGAGCCAAACGTCGGAAATGCTCGACGAAGTTCCACCGGCTGTCGAGGACGAGACCCAGGTATTTCATCGTCGTCTCGACGCCGATGTGAACCCCTCCTACCGTTAGTTGGGATCCCGATGGTGGCGTGTTCCGGGGCCCATGAAACGACATGGCCTCGGACTTGTGCAATGCCACCTCGAGACCCAACTGCCGGATCCTCCCCACGACTATCGCAACCCCGCGTGTCATCGCGTCGGCCGCCGCCTGATGCGACCTCCCCTGCGCCAGGACAAGCGTGTCGTCAGCGTAGCAAACCACGCTGACGCCATCAGGGAGGTCGGCCCATGTTTTTAATCTCTGGTCATTATTCTGTTATTTGTAACGATTACCTAATCGATTTGAATTCGACTAAATGGTAATTTTAATTAACAGCGGCTATTGATACATCTGAAGCATCCGTTGTCTTTAATAAGCGGGTGTACTAAAAGCGTGGCCTTGGAAAGTGCTTTCTTGCATTCAAAAAAAGCTTTTAGCTATGCCTGCGTCATTTCAACAGGTTGGTTCTTCGTGGCTTTGCCTCCAGCTAGCATAGCATTAAGCGGTGCCTGTGCCCTCGCTGCGTTTGGTATAAAGCGTCTATAAAAATTGAGCACACCCAGAAATTTTCGTAGCTCCTTCACAGTCTGTGGCACTGGAAAGTCCTGGACAGCCTGTACCTTAGTGTCGAGTGGGTAGGTACCGGAAGCAGAAACATTGAAACCAAGAAATGTTATCTCTGACTGTCCCCAGGCACACTTCGCCGATTTCACCAATACTCCATACTCCCTTAAGCGATCTAGCAGTCGGCGCAGGTGAATTTTGTGTAGCTCTGGAGTGGGGGAAAAACACAAAACATAACAGAAGCAGAACTCGTCCAACCTAGCAAGTACTTCGTCTATAAACCTCTGGAATGTCAGCGCCGCGTTCCTCAGACCGAAACCGAATGGTGTGGTTATCGCCGTCTTCGGTATGTGGGGTCCATAAATATGTACACACAGCTCCATTAACTGCTTACCCCCCCAAAAGACATGTGCGTTCAAATCCGTGATAGGCCCAAGTTGGTTTTTGTAAGTTGCAAAAACATTTTATTTTAATTAATGTATTGTTTTAGTGAATAAATAAGTTTCAGTTAGTATTTTTTTAAATTCTGTTTTTATTATTGTTTTATTCAATAAAACGTTAATAGTTATATTATATATTTATAGTTATATTTTTACACTGAAATACTACATATCTAATGTAGTGATTCCAAGTTATCGATACTATATTATCGATTGTGATGCGACTTATACTCATTTATTTATATTCCAGGCAGTTTACAGTTCATAGGTATTATTATAAATGGTCCACGCTGTAAACCGCACCTTATAGTATTTTTTTTTAATTTTCAGGTATAATGGGACCTAGAACAATGTTCAGTTTGGCGGTTCTTTAATAAAATTGATGATAAGAAATCAAAATGCAAACTATGTCAAAAGGATATCAAGTCTGTCGGAAATACGACGAACTTCATTGGGCGTATTCGTAATGTTCATAAGGCTGCTTATCTCGAAATTCAGCCGAAAAAAATTACATTGAATTCAGTAAATACAACATAAGAAATATCGAATCCCCTAAATGCCAAGGATACGCCTAATAATAACATTGATGATGGTGTACAGACGCCAGTCGCCAGCACATCAAGCTACCCGAAACCGGCAAATTTTCCCAATCAACTTTGAACCTTATGCTTTATAGATAGAGAAATGACGCACGGCAACGCCGTCAACACATCTATAATTCATGTAATGTTCAAACACAATGTGAATGATTTTGTAAATAAGTAAATGAAATAAGATTCGTTTACCATTTACTCTGGTCTTGCTGCCATGGGTAACTTCAATAAAGTTTTTAGCTGGACGATGGCAATGGTGCAAGTATAAGTCAAGTACATTAACTCTCAGAAATATTTATTTATTTATTTACAGAAAATGAAACTGAAGCAGTATTAACATGTAGTAAGTAAGAACTCCCAGCAAACTTGTCGTTAGCGTAGCGTCTACATAGAACAGGCCACACACGGTCATCTTACTGAACGATCGATTCGTGTGTATCACATTCCTGCAGAGATGTTGTTGACTCGCTGTGAAAAAAAGAGGGCATTACAAAAAATGAAATTCAGGACTAAAAGTGTAATACATACATTTAGTTTTAAAACCATCTTACTTGGACAATTCCTGTTTTTCATAAGCTGTATACACACCGTCTTAGCCTCCTCAACAGTTATATAGAACTTCTCACTATAAATACTGAGTATTGATATTAGTGTTACGCCTTTTAAAAACCATGTAGCAAACGAAAGAACGTAAAAGATGGGATGCATCTGAAGAAAAAAAAAAATGCAATCATCCACTGATAAAATAATGATCGACATTCAATGAAAGAAAGTTCTAAGAAAGATAAATCAATGACACTTGTATTAGCATAATTTCTATCACTGTCGCAGAGCTGTCAAACTAACGCCACCACTTATAGAGCCGGAAATATTCAGTTACTTCAGACTATGTATAATAAATTCATCTGATCAACTATCTAGTTATCAACAGCTAGAATATTGTCACAGTAAAAAACTACCAAAACAATATTTACGGCAGTACCATAAGGTGTTAAAGTCATCTTTGTTTCATTGTGCGAAAGTGATGATAATATTCGTACTGTAGTTTCAATCTCTTTGACACTGGAATAATCATGATTCTAAGACGTCATGGTACCTACATCTCTGGGGGTCTAATAAGGCCACTTTGGCAGAATCATAAAAGGAAAACATTATTGATAAATACGGGACACGTCAATTAAACAAAGCAGCACAACGCAGACTGTTTATCAATTAGTTACAGTTACCCACATACATAACACTTTTCTCTCCCAAACGCACAGAAATCTCATTCGAATAATACCTGACACAGCACAGTTGTAAAGACTGTTGTGAAAGTATACTTACTTATGTTACATCCAGTTAAACTAAACAATACGTAATACGTTAGTGTTATACCCCTTCATTCATAAACTTTGTTTATAGTTAAGTAGTGAGTAGGGACTGTTTAATTAACCACTGTATGGTTATGGGAACCCACCGGGGG
The DNA here is from genome assembly GCA_927399505.1 of Luperina testacea. NCBI lineage: Eukaryota > Metazoa > Arthropoda > Insecta > Lepidoptera > Noctuidae > Luperina > Luperina testacea. Next base: position 1,916,026 of record OV656777.1, on the reverse strand, counting down.
GGATACGACCTCCCTGCGCCAGGACTAGCGTGTCGTCAGCGTAGCAAATCACGCTGACGCCATCAGGAAGGTCGGCCCGCAGCACCCATTCGTAACCGATGTCGATAAGTGGTAAAGTGCTTGAAGGTATTCGCGAATATTTTCACCTTGTCTTTGTATGCTTTGCTGAAATATGTGCGTCTCAGCGATTTCCGACCTGTCTGGTTCCAGGTGCTCCTTTACTAGAGCAACTACTTGATCAAAAGATTTTTTTCAGGGGTGTCGGGAGCACAAAAATCAATTCGTAACACTCCGCGCCTACCACCGTCACTAAAGTTGCTAAGCTTAACGACTCGTCAATATTATTCAATGTAATAAATTGATTGATTTTATGATTCTGCCAAATTGGCCTTTTTAGGCCCCCAGATCTGTTGAAAAACATTTCCACTTACTTTGACCTCCATTCCTGTACCTCTTCTTATCTCTGTGAGTATTACGTCGAAATAGATTAGATTTTCGTAAAATGTGTCAAACACCTGAAATAAAACCTACAAACAAATATAAGTTCTGAAAAATTCACAATTATAATTTTTCAACTAACTCAGCAGTTGATGGAACGAAGATCAAGATCAAATCTGGCGTGCCAATGATTATGATGATAAAGCCTCAAGCAGAGCTGTTAAGTAGGCAGAGTAAACATTAAGCTGGTTGATGCTGTAAGGTTTAGATAAAAAGACAAGGAAATCCGAGATGTCAGAAAGGGAGCTGGCCCGATGAAACACCAGAGGATTCAGACACGTAACAATCTCTTTCAAAGCGTTTCGTATTACTACAGGACTTTTCAATGGGTTTGACATAAGTTTTTGTCTGTCCCATACATTATTGATTCATTTGATTTTTATTTCTGATAGAACTGTTTAGGCCTTTTCTCTCCTTCACTTTGTTTAGGCCTGCCTACATCTGATAGAGAATTTAAATTATGATTATTGAAAATTTTGACGTTCAAAAGTGCAGATTCATAGTCAAAGCATTTATTTCAAATAGTGTACCTATTTGTTGAAATAAATGTTTTGACTATGAGTCTTCTTTAATCTCTAATACTTCGAAATTATGTTCAAGTCACATCTAAAGAAGTGTACTGTTATATTTCCTAGACGAAAACATATTAAGGCTCCTACAAACTGGCGCAACACGACACGCGACACAAAAGCACCGCAAGTCGCGCAACGAGCGGTGCCTTTGTGTCGCGCGCGATTATATCGCGTGTCGCGCCTGTTTGTAGGAGCCTTTATTCTGTTACTTAATAAAACTTCGATGTTGAAAATAATTGCAAGCTTACCGCTACTTGGAAAATTTTCTTGAACAATTTGTAAGCTTCCATTATATTTTGGAATATTCCAAGCAATCTCATACAATGTTCATCATTTTCTTGTTCTTCTTTCATCAACAGGACATGTGTAATCCACTCTTCGAGATATTTTCTTAGCAATATTATAATTCGAATGGCTACAACGAAATCGATATCCAATGTGATGCACATTATGTCCTTAATATTGCCAGCAATAGAAATGATACCATTATATTCATTTATGGTTAAAGAACTTCCAATAATTATATAAATACCGGTAAAGATCATTGCTGCTATTGAGATCCAGTTCCAATTAATAAAATTCTGGATACTCTTACTGAAAACATTGCTCCTGTGTATAGTTTGGATCTTCAAAATAAGTAAGACGTTCTTGTCCTTATGTATTATATCAAGCAAGAACATCGTTATCATGACGATCATAAAGCCGATGTAATCGATAGTAAAAAATAATTTTAAGACAACATTTTCCATCTGTTCTTTATTTGCATCCATGTAGTTTACACCTATAATTTGATAAATACAAAGCACGATAAATATTAAGACGCGACAAAACGCAAATATGTGATATTTTTTTCCGCATGGATAAATATGATTTTGTCGTACACTATATTTTGAATACAAAAACAGATTGCGTAAAAAGTTAAAAGAAAACGCCATTCTTTGCACATCTTTTTCCAGGCGATTATTTACGAGCACGTAAAATGAAGTCGCCATTTTGTTTGTGATATATCTCAACTGCCACTGATAAAGGAGTGAATTTATAAAGTAGTTTTACTGTTACAATAAGACACTTTGACGAGGCAACGAAATTCGACATAAACAAAACTGTTCCTGTTGATAGTATCAATATTATGGAAATGTGGACACAATCAATTTGAAACATCGACCTGTCCTGTAATCATTACTTAATATTAACTCCAACTGTCAAGTCGACGACTAATGGTAGATTTATTATCTATATAACGGCGCGTGATATTATTAAGTAATGAAAATCAGTTAATTTTGAGAGTTGTAATTTATTTTGTTATTTTTTTAATCATTGGTCATTATTCTGTTGTTTTTAACGATTAATCGATTTGAATTCGACTAATTTTAATAAAGAGCGGGTAACATGGAGTTGCGTCTGTCATGACGGGCGACTGTCGTGTCAATTCATTCAATTGGTTGACAGCCGTTGCATATGGTGGTTACTCGCAAACCCATTGGCTCTAAATCGCTAATTATTACTGCAATCCTTAATTGTTTAAGTAATTTAAGTGACTGTATAATTAAAATAGTGAACATTCAACGCTACAGTGTATTTATTTCAACGTTTCCAGAAATTTAATGCCCACAATGGATTCCCGTGCTGACAAAGTCACGAATCAGCAATCGGATGCAACAGCCCGGTCTCCCGACTGACGTCCCGTTATCAGAAGTGGGATCACCAGGGTCTTCCCAGGAACGTGAAACAGGTCAGAGTATTACTACTAACCTTAATTTTGAATCCGACCGTTGGAAAACGTAGTCTGGATCGGGAGCGCCAGGGCTTTATTAAAAAAAAATATCTTAATTAAAATATTTGGTTTACATTATATGATTTGGAGAAATGCTTGTGTTAGGAGACACCGCTCTTCCAATCGGGGGGGCACGGCAGTGCCCCCGCCAATTATCATTTTCCAAAATAATATTTATAATTGAATAACATGTATTAAAAAAGGGCATGCAAGTAGATATTTGAAAAGTAAACAAAAAGGAAAAAGAAGCGCGCTTAAGTGAAGTGCAGTACAAGGTATGTGTAATAATGTGTATGTGTGAATATGTGAGAATGAGTGAAGGTGTACAGTAATGAGTGAGATTTATTTAGGTATTATGTTTAACCCTGCGACAGAATGTTGGGATCGGTAAAGGTGGAAGTCTCTTTCATTAACCATAATCACTACGGAATTATTATAATCAGGTTATTGAGCAAAGGGTAGTCTGTATAGATCGTTTTTAGCGAATAGGTGAAAAGAACACCCATTGTGTCAACCTTTTTAGGGTTCCGTAGTCAACTAGGAACCCTTATAGTTTCGCCATGTCTGTCTGTCCGTCTGTCCGTCCTCGCTTAATCTCTGTGACCGTTGGCACTAAAAAGCTGAAATTTGGTACCAATATGTATATCAATCACGCCGACAAAGTGGTAATAAAAATTGGAAAAAAATGTTTTATTAGGGTAGCCCCCCTATATGTAAAGTGGGAAGTGATTTTTTTTTTTTTTTATTTCAACCTTAACGTGTGATATATTGTTGGAAAGGTATTTAAAAATGAATAGGGGTTTACTAAAATCAAAATTATTGACATTATAATTTTTTGATGATGTCAATAATTTCGGAAATAATCGCTCCAAAAGTAAAAAACAATGTGTCCCCTCCCTCTAACTTTTGAACCATAAGTTTAGAAAATATGAAAAAAATCTGAAAAATAGAACTTTCTAAAAAAAATATTTTGAACTTTGGAAACAACAGTTTTTGTACAGCACGCTTCATAGAAACGTTTACCCCTTGTAAATGACATCGAACCTACTTAAGTTTTTTGAAATGTATCGTAAGTGGCATGTTGGTCTAGTGGTTAACACTGCGGCTTAACGATACGATGGTCTCGAGTTCAATCCGCGCTTGAGAAGACTTTTTTTATTTTATTAATTTACCTTTATTATTATTTTTTAGTTTCTTTAGTAGTTAGTTTTGTTTTTTTCGTTAATTATTATTAAAAAATCAAATGGAGGTTTGTAATAAAAGCTTAGCATTTTGCATAAACAATATTCATTTATTTTTTTAATTACATTTCTAGGACTTCATGGAATCCACTTCCTGGTTGAATATACAGATTTCTATCTGTGTTAAATTGGGGTTATTATACTTAGAATATTAACTAAACACAAAATAGATACCCTAGTTTGGTTTAGAACGTTTAACATTAGATAACGGTTCGTTTATAGATATTTCTAGAAACTGTGAATTACAGAGGAAGAACCAACATGCTAAACTATAACAGTATAGCAATATACATCTTTCTCTTTTATCACATTTTCTGATAACCCTTATTTAACACAATATTAGAAAAATATGTGAGGTCAGATGGTGCATCGTTAACACATTACAAGACTACTTTTAAACAAGAACTGGATTCATAATAATAAAGGTTGTTTATTTTTGATTGACTACGAGATAATGATCCCACTGATTGTGGAATGATATTGGGAATGATTAACACTTGACATTTGCTCATATAAATGTTCCAATGCATTTTTATCAAATAAGTTACACAGTCAATCTGCCGAGTTGCCTATTCATAACGGATAGCATGGCCGTCACTGTCTAACACTTCTTGAAGTCAGCATTTGAACGCGTAGTTTTGAAGGGTGCCACTGAGTGAACTTTCACAATACATATTACGTTGTCGCTTCGATTCATCAGTGTAAGCAATCGGGCGAGGGGCTTGGTGATCACATTTCATATCACCCGTCGCTTGATACCTTTGTATCCATCTACGAACTGTTTTTCTCTGTAATGAAAATAATAATATTAGAAATACATTAAAAAAAATCCAACTTGTAAGCAATAATGAAACAATAAATAGGTATGTGTAAGAATAACGTAAATCTTACCGTTATGCTTATATCTCGTGCTATTTTCTTTATGTTTTGTTCCTTTTCCCACAGAACTACAATTTTGGCCTTTAATAAAGTTGTTAATCGAACCATACCATCGATTAATAGAATCAACTGGTCAAAAACTTAATAAATTGGATAATATTACGATGAAGATAATTACACACAAGCGAATCGGCACGAAAATGAAACCATTTGAAAAGTAAAAATACCCTCAATCACAGTTTAGTAAATAAGGCGAAGAATAGTATACTAAATTCAACCTTAACTCGCAGTTCATACAGCAGTTAAGTTTCTGAAGTAAAATGAGGGTAGTGCAACAATCGGAATCAACACATTCTGTTCAACCAAACAAGAAATCTATGCTAATTTCAACCTTATGTTTTAGTTAATAGAGGAGTTGCGTATTGCATTTTGTAAAACAAGACGGTAAGGTGCTAGTATTAAATATAACACGGAAGTTGAAATTTAAACCTTAATATCTAGAAGATTAGACCGTTAATAACCTTGTTCGATAAAAGGAGTAATGCTATTCGAATTTTCGTTAAGATTGCTAACTGAGCCAATAGCCTAGTGGTATAAGGCGCGGTCTAGATGATCTCGCGATGTGGGTTCGTATCTTAGTCGCACGCAGTGTCTTTTTGTAAGTTATTCTTGGTATCTATACGGTTCGGCCAGAAGGAAGCCGATAAAATACCATATATTGCAAATAATATTTGAGGCGGATCGGTGGGTCACGAGATGGGTGCGGCGGCGGGGGAGGGAGCTGCTCAAGGCTCACGTGACACGCGGGCCCGAGCGTGCTCGGGCGATAATCTTTAAGTCTTGGAGGGGTACTATTTCTCTGAAACTGACTGTACAAAAAAGACAAAAAGTTGTACAAAATAATTTCTGGACTAAGTTTGTAATATAATCGTATATGCAAGCATTTTTTTAACTTCGTTTACATATTTTATTATCCTGAACGTATCTTTTTTCAAACAAACAAAAAAAAAATATTAAAATCGAATCCCAATATTTTAAGATCTATGATCGACTACGATTATTACGCAAACATAATGGATACCCACTTTTAAACTCATAAGTGGGAACACTTATTGTGACGGACGGGAAACTACGGAACCCTACACTGAGCGTGGCCCGACACGCTCTTGGCCGGTTTTTTTTTATTTTTTTTTATCGTGGAGAAATGCTCATGCATACTGCACTACCACAGGGAGATAGTGCAGTTATGTGGGACTCTAACCCACTAAAACTCCACGGTATCCTCCTCCGCCGCTTACGGTGGGAAGACGGGCACGAGTTAGCACTCATCCGTGAACCCACCGCGGCTGTCCGTTACCGGACCCTCCTCTGGGGAGCACTCCCCATCACCGGCGCACCAGAACACACAGCACGCCGCGACCACCCCAGGGACCAAACCAGCACATGGGCGCCAGACGACCCCGTGTCTGGGCACCCTTGGTCCCCCTGCGACGGGTCAGGTCATAGGCCCCGCCGCCTGCCAATTTTCGGCTGCAGAGGATAGGGAGAGCGGCCAACGTAATACCAATACTCCTCCTCCCCTGCAGCCCCACTACCACGTCCCCACCACGTCCGCCATCATACGGTGGCGACCCCGTCGAAGCCGCGGAAAGTAGGGAGAGCGGCGCACCGCAATACCGGCACTCCTCTCCCACTGCGGCCTCCAACCCTCAACCGCGATGCCTCCCATACGACATCGCGGCCCGCCTCAGTTGCGATGTCGCCCAAGCGGCACCGCAACCTACTTTTGGCTGCTACGTCGTTGGCTTATCAGCAAAAGCCCTGACGAGCGGGCCCTCCTCGGGTTCCTCTTCGCTTCACCGTGGGTGTTCAAGCCACGGCCCCCCCGCCTCGATAATGCGGGAACCCACCGGGGGGGACCCATTGTGTCAACCTAAGCAAAGCTTCTTCATTTATATCTGTAATTTTATGGTATATAATACAGAGTATTCTATTGAATCAGCTCACCGTCCGATCAGGAGATTAGGCCCATGCCGGACGGCGCGTACGTGTTCCACGCGCGCCTTAAACAGATGACAGCATCAAGTAAAGGGGCCCGTCAGGACCGAAGCCTGCCGGGTCAGCGGGATTGTCCGAAAGGGTTACCGCTGGCTCGGAACATAAAAGGCTAAAGAAGGAACACGGGTGGGTTTTAGTCAGTAAGAGTCTGACACTCCTTTCCGCTTCACCCAGAGCGGGAGCGGTCATTTGATGATTTCCCATCCTCAAAAAAAAAAGCAATTTTCTTCGTTTATATCTGTAATTTTATAGTATATAATACAGAGTATTCTATTGAATCGTGACAGTTTAATGCACTCTTTTTACAGTCCTGAAGTTTCAGAGAGTACATGCTTAGTTCTTAGTTAATTAGGTTGTATAGGTTTGTCAATTAGCCACTGAGGGGTCATAAGGTACGGATTTGTGTTTTCTAAGAATGAGTTGGAGGATATAAATCTTTCTTACAGACAGAAGGTCAGAAGCTAGGTAAAGGTTTTGAGTAGGGAATCTGAAGGGTTTAAAAAGCATAACCTTAAGGAGAGTTCTCTGAGCTCTCTGTAACTCTAAAAATTAAGTCTTAGTGGCCCCACCCCAGCATGTCAAACAGTACACGAGAACTGATTGGACCAGAGAGACATAAACTAGCCTAAGAAGATTCTTTGAAGCTACGTGTCGGAGAGTTTTAAAGTCTAAATCAATTTCCTAACCCTTTTCATGGTCAGTTCAGTATGCATGTGCTATGACAGTCGCTGGTCAATCATTACACCCAATTATTTGGTTTGTTGTAACCTGCCTATTTTGATACAAGAGCATTCGAGATCTAGGGGATTATGACAGTTGTGTATCTTTAACTGGAACTCAGGTAATAGTTGCGTGTGGTTATACTTGGTAAAACATATGTAGTTAGATTTGGAAGGATTTAATGTGAGGAGATTGAGATTGAGCCAGGTTGCTATCTCCGATAGGCTACTCTCGGCCAACCTCGCAACTCCATCGCACGTCCTGTCAGCAAAAACTATAGCGGTATCGTCCGCGTATGAGAATATATTATTATGTCCCCCGTCAATTTTCATGTTGCAAAGATTATTTATATAAATAAGGAAAAGCGTCGGACCAAGAACACTTGCCTGCCCGACACCATACGTAACAACCTCTTCGAAGCTTGTAAACTCCGCTATTTTATTTAACCATCTGTTTGCGTTTGGTTAGGTAACATTTAAATAGCTTAAGAGGGAGGCCCCTTATATCAGTATTTTCAAGCCTGCCATGTGCAAAAGTATGGGAACAGAAACTGTATCGAGGCCTTTTTGAGGTCAAGGAATACAGACAGACAACTGCTGCCGCTGTATACTTTCTCTACTATAGTAGATGTAAGTGCCGATACTGCATCCTCAGTAGACATTCAAAAGAATTATCTAATTAATTCTATTTAATTGAGATGTGTTAGATATTCGTATGCAAGTCACGAACTGATCTACTAGCAAAGAGATAGACTAAACAAACATTATCTTTAAAATGTGCAAGCTCAGCGACCACACAGATCGTGCTGGACAAATGTGCTTATACACGCAATATCTGTAAGGGCTGGTATTCCATAACTCCTCCCTCACCAAGTGCGAAATTATAGGTAATATTTGGATTCCGATGATTCCGCATACAAGACAATTCTCCGAAGTACTAAGACATACTATCGCTAAAATAACATAGAGTAATATAGTTGCTAAACTAACACTATTTGTTTTCACTGCACTACCACTTTCCACTACTTTACTTTTTAATGTGTAACATACATAGATGTTTTAACGCTAAAGTCCAATTTGTTTAGATTCACTGTTTTGTTCCAATCAATAGATGTTTCCTCTAATTTGGGTAGAACCGCGACTGGAATTACTCGATATTGTATTTTTCCTGAATGATGTTGCCTTTTGTGTAATTTAATGTCTTTCAGATAGACACTGCAGTTTCCATCAATTTCCAATAAATATGTACCCTTATTGGTTGCCTGAAAACATCATCGGATTATTTACATATTTACAGTAAAATGCTGATAATATCAATATTATGAACGCGATTAATTTGAAACGACCAACCTGTCCTACAACCATTGCTTATTGTTATTAACAACTTTATTTGTAACTAGCTGCGCCCCGCGGTTTCACCCGCATAAGTTTTGATTCCGTGGAAATATCGGGATAAAACGTAGCCTATATGTTAATCCAGGGTGACAGCTACCTCCATACCAAATTTTATCAAAATTGGTCCACCCGTTTGAGTGTGAAGAAGTAACAAACATAATTATAAACACACACGCACACACACAAACTTTCGCCTTTATAAATATTATAAAGGCGAAAGTTTGTGTGTGTGCGTGTGATAACAAATGGATGTCGCTGTAACATTAGTTTCAAAAGACAACGAACGCATACTTAAGTGTTTACATGAATTTCAATGTACCCTGTAACGGTTAACAACAAAGTTAATTGTTTTAGACCAGGGGTGGCCAGTCGATCGCGACTATTAGTTCAGTCGATCGTGGCAAGGAAAAAAATATGAATGCATAGAACAGACTGCGCAACGTACCTTATAATCACTAACTGCTGCACGCAGCATCTTGTATCATTTTTCAAGCGCCGTTCCGTCACGTTATTTATCCTCTCTTCTTGCAGTTTAGCTCTCTTTTGTTTTCGGTGTGCGATAACAATAAGCGGGAAGCGTATGGGACGCTTGAGTGGGGCGCGGGCGGTTGTCAATCCGTCAGTCAGTTGACGACAGACCAGAGCGGAGTGGTTACGAGTTATATTTTCCCTCTTAATAAACTAAAAAATTCTACATAATTGTGTACTGAACTATGCTGTTTCATTTAAGATTTCAAGATGTATGTAATTGGTAGATCGCACAGGGTGTGGTCAGTGAACAGTAGATCTTGCGTCTAACCAAGTTGGCCACCCCTGTTTTAGACGAACTAGTTTGAAGATTTTGAACCAGACCCAACCAGTGGGAATGTTTAGTCTAATTTTTCAAGCACCTAAACCACCACCACACCACCAACACCTTACGCACCTTATTTGTAGTAATCATTAGTAATCAAATTAATTTCATCCATTATCATTGTATAAATACTGTGTGAGGATAAAACGTAAAACATCGATTAAAGTAACACTCGTGTGCTTGGGGAACAACGTTCTTTTAACGATGAAGAAATTCAGTTTTATTACAAAAAAACATTCTGTGAATTATATTTCAAACAATATAGTGGACGAAGATATGCAGTCGATGCTTTTGCCTTTGAATCTGATGCAATATATTATGTTTTGCCCTAAGTATCGCATAAAAAATAATTGTATAATTCCAAACAGCCTAATCTCCGACATTATTTCTACAGTTGCAACATTAGTATTCATATATATATTTGTATATCGCAACTATATGCTCTCTATGTTTAAAGATGATGTCGGAATGACTACTTTTATGTATGTCATCTCTTATTTCGACTGCATCTACTATTGTTTCGGATTCGCCATAAATTTCGTGGTTGGGGTAATTAACACGAAAAAAAGTATAAAAATCATCTTGACCATTCAAAAAGTGCACAGAATCCTCAATGATGAAACAAGTTTTAGACGATTCATCATATTAAATTGGACCTTTGTTTTGGTGACATTAGGTGGCTACGTCATTGTATTCACATATTTTTGCACACAGCTATCCGTAGATTATATGTTTAATGGTTATCTATTGGTATTTTTCGATTTGAATATAGTTTTCGCCATACGAATTTTTAATCTGCTAGAAGATAAAGTCATTTTGTGGAATATTAAAATTTCATGTTCTCAAGATATAGAAATTGCCCGCGATCCAAGTTACAGCAACAAACTGTTTCAGGCTTACGTTGATTTATTAGAATGTTATGAAATTCATAGAGTCTGTGTTCAACAATTTGTGAGTTTTTTTTTATTTTTATTTTCTAATTATGAATGGTATCATTGAAGTATTGAATATATGTATCAATTTGAAATGTCATATTTGGAACTGAACAAAGTTTGTTTTCAACTTGGTTACTTTTCAGATGCTTTATTACATTATAGAAGTATTCATCCACTCCCTAATTTACATTCAAGTGGCAATTGACGTGCTGAAAACAGGCATTTTCGTCAATGTCGAAGTAAGTATTACTTTAATAGGTATAGATGCCAGCACATCAAGCTACTACAATCTGTCCAGTTTCTTTAATTGATTTTCAACTTTATCGCTATTTTAGTAGGTATTGAGTTATCTAAATTTATTTCTCATCATGTGGTGCAACACTTGTGTGATTAACGTCAAACGTTCCTTTTGTTGTAGAATACAGCTTCTGTGGCGTCGATTTCCATATGCTTTTGGGTGACAAAGGAATTGCTGTTGCAAACAATGATGTGCCAGCGATGCGAGAAATTCTACATAGCCATACAAAGTGTTCAAGATACATGTGCACTTGTTTTGAAGACAACTTCCTCTGGTTACTTTTTTATATAAACTCTACCATCTTAATACTTTTATTTATATCCCAAGTTTATACTTAGGATATAAATAAAAGTATAAAGATGGTAGATCATCTCTTACAATAAATATTGATTATAAGCGGTGAGGATCACGATCAGGTGTTTACCGTAGCTTCTTCGTAACCTCTAATTTGTACTTTGGTTAAATCGACAGATGATGAGAAAAAACTATGCAAGAACGTACTGCGCTTCCATCGAGCATCTTTCAGCAAGGTACGCGTGTGTGGTTTGTTCTACGTAGACGCTGCGCTACAATTAAGCCTGCTGAGTCTTCTCACCAACTATATTTTTGTATTGCTACAGTTTGCTTATTTGTAATTCAGATTTCATTAAATTGACTGTATGGAACATTCGACTGAACTGTTTATTTAAATTAATAACCACTATATTACTCAATTACCTTAGCCATGGTTTTACCAATTATATAAGTTTTAAACAAATTATTAAAAGAATTGCAAACACAAACCTAGACAATTATTCTACAATGGTTTTGCTACTAGGTAAAAGTACTGGTATTACCAGAAAGGACATAGTAGATGGTGTGAACACCTTATTAAAGTTAAACATAGGTAAGCTAATGTTGTGTGCTTTACCTTACTCTGATACTCTATCAGAAGATGAAAATAAATATATGTATATATAAATTGAAAGTTTAAAAAAAGTAACACTATTCACATGCTGACAAGTTATCATAGTGACAAAGTATTGTTTTTTGACACTAATTGGTTTGTTAGTGGACAGCGACGCCGTAGACGCGTTGACTGTTTTCATCAGTTATGAAAATTTGGCACGTTTTATTGGAACGAAGTTTGCGGTAGGAGTAAACTGGTAGAACGGCTCGTAACGAAAAAGCGTCATACTCCTTCCATGCGACTCAGAGAGAGAGAGAGAGATAGTTTTGATGGTTTTCGAGGGTTCTGAAGCCAATAATAAGGTCAAAATGAAAATCCAAGATGGCAGCTACGAACATTTTCAAATGTTTCATTATGGGTGTCGTTTTCTTAGGTTCCGAGGGGTAGGTTACATAATCAGCCTATAATGTTCCCAGTGCTGGGACACAGGCCTCCTCTCGGTGAGAATGAGAGGGCTGTAATCAACCACGCGGGCCCAGTGCGGGTTGGTAATGTCAAATGTCTTCAAAGTTTTGGTTCTAGGACATGCCGGTTTCCCCACGATATTTTCTTTCACCGTTGTGAGAGCAGGTGTGAGATTATTTACACATATTGAAGCGCAAGCGTCTGAGTTCGAACCCACGACCTACGACTCGTAAGTCGTGGTCATTACCATTGGGCCAATACTGCTCTCACTTTTGTTGTGTTAAAGATTGATAAGCCAGTCTGAGACCGTGATTACATGCGATCAAACCACAGTGGTGAGTTTTCTAATGCAGCCGATGATCTGATGCGAAACATTAAAAGACTGTTTGTGAAACTCTCTGAATTGAGAATTTTCTTTTAACCTTCAAAAAAACCATGTTCAAAATCTTATTTGGTCTAAGTGATTCACACTGACTTTCACTTTGAATAGTGTTCTCTGCCTCCTACACATATCTACGTAATCACAACTCTTTAGGTAAATGAATTAGTGTTTCGTCTACACATTTAGGTTTGCCACTGCGTAGATTTTGTTTTTTGCTTAGCCTATGTCACCCAACTGCTGGTCGACGACGGCCCAAAGTCCTTTCAGGAACTCTTTTCCCACGCCACCTCTTTCCGTTTACGCTTCCTGGTATTTGACTATCATAATTATATTATTGTTAATTATGTGAAATTATGTGGAACTGTTGGACGCTGGCGATGGCGGGCGCCAAACAAGTAGCCAAATTCTGGGCCGAGTCCATTTAGATTGCTATCGACACGTTAAAAAGAAGAAGATGTGAAAACGATGTAGCGTGTTCAGATGTCTAAGGCCACCAATTTTAATCGATACACCATTAAGTATATAAGTCAACACTTAGACGATCGTTAGTTCAGAATACACTTGATCAGTGAACGGCTGTCTTTAGTGAGTTTTTGTTGGTTCGGAACCTACTAGGTTCTTATAGCCACCGGTTTGACCTGATTATAACTTGGGACTTCCTTTTATTCTTTACTCTAAAAATAAAATAAAACCATGCTTCGTTTAAATACCTTCGTTTATTCCAATCACCTTTGAACTCATAACGGTACTGCTTCCAAGTGTTGAACATTAACTTATTAGAAAATTGTAAAAAGGCGGCCTTCATTATTTTTGTTCTATTGTATATGAAAAATAACATATTATTATAAATTCGTGTTCTGTTGAGTTCGTTATTTTGTTTTCACTATAAAAAATGTGTATGAAGAAGTTTTCCTTTTGTATTATAAATATATATTTTCTGATCTCATTTTATTAGAGCATATCAAAAAGAATCTACAAAAAAGTATCGAGTGAAGTAATTTTGAACATATTTTGTCAATTGTTAATAGCACTTAGGTTATTGTCTTACAAAATGTCGTCCTTCAAAAGAAAAATTGATTGCCTTATTAAACTCATTTTTAACGTGGAAACGTTTTTAAATAACGTAGTCGATAAAGATGTACAGTGTATATTTTACCCTATGAATTTGATGCAGGTTCTCGTACTAAATCCAAAATATCGCATCAAAAACAACAACATAAAACCGAATGGTTGTTTCAATAAGTTCATATTAATATTGGCGATGGTTATTTGTCTGGGTATTTCTGTGTATCGAATTACGGACACATTGTTTGATGAAAATTTAAGACGATATGGTACGATCAACTTTTTGTATTTTGCATCTTTCTTTGACTTTTTTTACTACTCTTTGGGATTTATCTTGAACTTTATCATTAATTTTAAACAAACGAAGAAAATTGTCACATTTGTTTTGTCATTTCAAGAGGTGCACAGAGTTCTAAACAATGAGACTGCTACCAAGAGGTGTGTCATTAGAAACTGGATTTATGTTGTTATGAGTTTTGGATTTTATTTCATCATTTTGATTATACTTCCCTCCGTTTTCAAAAATAACATTTTGTATATTGATTTTAATTTTAATTTGTTATGTTATGTTGTCCTTGACACTAATCCAATATATGCAATTAGCTTCATTAAGTTATTGACGGATAAAGTCAAACTATGGAATATACAAATTTCACTATCACCGCAAAATCTACGTGATGAGAAAATATATCAAGCTTATTTACAAATATTTAGATGCTACCAGATCTACAAAAATATTTTTCAAGAAGTGGTAAGAAAGCAGAATTATTTTTTATAGTTACTTTGTGCAAAGATTTCAACTCATTGTAAAATTTAAAGAATTTTTTTGCAGATTAGCTGTGTTGTTTATGCCAGTAAATTAAAAATTGAAGAATTTTATTAAATAGACAATTCTTACTATCATTTACCTGTCCTCATCTGAATTTATTTGATGGCGACGCAGTATATCTTTTACTTCGATACTTCCCTGTTGTCGTCATCTCTGTAGTTGCCCCCTCTCTAGCCACACGCATTCTTCACACAGTCCATCCAACTTTTGTTTGGTCTTCCTTTACTCATATAGCTATCCACATTCATACGTAGATAATTCTCATAACATACCAATACCACTTCAACCAAACTTTAAAACGCGTCACGCGTGTTTGTTCAATGATAGTCTATCGTTCTTCATTATGATATTTTTTTTGTTTTCTAGGTTTTGTTTCAAACTGTGGAGGTATTCTTCCGTTTCTTGGTTAACGTTCAAGTGATGATTGAATTTAAAAAAGTGTTTCTTGTAAGTATTCAAATATTTATAAATTATATACAGGATCAAACTCTGAAATATGGCACCAACCATGAAATGTCCTTTACGAAATGCAATACAGCGCGTTGAAAATGTATGAAACAGCATTTTTTATACCACGCTTAATATTGATGGTCAATGTTAAGCACAATTTAATAAGAGTGATGAATACATAATTAGAATGAATTTCCACAGCAGAATGTACCATCACTGTTCAGTTTCAACTTCATCATGAATTTGTGTATGAACGTACTATTTAATAAGGAACATAAAACTGTTTTCCAGGAACATGATCCTCGACTATCGCTATTGCTTTACTTATGGATGACAAAGACCCTGATTATACACCTGACGCTCAGCTTGGAAGTACAGGCATTCAATTCAGCTATGGAATATGGAAAATATTCGTGTGAGAAAATTTTGGCCGCAAACAGTTTAGGTGAAATAAATCATTTATAAAACTATCTATTTGGATCAGTGTATTATATTAATTGATCTGAGGGTCTAGACAAAGTGAAATTTTATCAGTAACTAGCTTCTGCCCGTGACTTCGTCCGTGTGAAATTTCTTGTTAGGATAAGCATTAGCAAGTCTTGTTCTCTATTAGTCGCCATCTCAGAAATCTCTCTATTTCTCATCTTTCACACATTCTATCCATCATTTCTTTTTGCTTCCCCTACTCTTAAAGACATGCACATCTATCTGCTTCTTCTTAGCGTGTGGATAGCAA
This sequence comes from Luperina testacea, assembly GCA_927399505.1. Taxonomy (NCBI): domain Eukaryota; kingdom Metazoa; phylum Arthropoda; class Insecta; order Lepidoptera; family Noctuidae; genus Luperina; species Luperina testacea. Next base: position 1,899,988 of record OV656777.1, on the reverse strand, counting down.
TCTAAACTGATAAATCAAAATGTAATCAGGAGTTTGGTGGCGTCGGTAGCGACAATCAACTACTGTAACGTGCATATTTTTGTCAACAGGTGACCAAAAGCAGTTCTGCAAAAATGTTCTGCGTTTGTACCGTTCATCGTTTACCAAGATGAGCGCTTGTGGCATGTTCTCCATAGACATCTGTCAACCGTTACATTTGATATTACTTATCACTCACTACATTGTTGTGCTGTTGCAGTTTGCAATTCTGTAATTATGGTTCCAATAAAGAATGTTGTTATTGTGTTTCCTATTTTCATATTCTCTGACACTGAGGCAACACTGGTTAGGGGGTCATAGTTAAATAACAGTAAACTGTCATTAATGTTTTGATCTAGGTATGAAAAGAACACGGACTTCAAGTATTTAGGGTCTCTCTACCCTACCCGATATAAATAATGTATTAAAAGAAGGACAATGATAACACTAAGATTACATTTTATGAACTAAAGATCAAGTAGCATTAAAAAACTGAAATTAGAAGTATCTGTCATCTGGAGACGAGACGGGCAGAAGACATTGCTGCCATCATGAGACCTGAATGAGGCTGGCACAGGAGCCTGGGAATCGGTACAAGCAAACATGCCCAGAAATGGGTGAAATCGCGATCAATTGTCACTCACTTGTTCGGAAAACCTGAACGCAACCTCTGTCGGCGGGACCCCGGTATGACTTCGCATCCTAACCAAATCGATCGGTCGCGATTATACGCGATCGACGCGTTCTTTATGTCACTCATTAGTTTGGAAAACCAGAAGGCGCTCGCCCTCCGTCAAAAACAAACAAAAAGAACCGAACAGTCGCGTGTTTGCGCGACGATCATTTTATACTTCCGCTCGTAAAAGACGTAGGTAGGAGGTAGGTCGGAGCTTCTACAATAGCAAAAAGAATAGCATATTCTTTAAATCTTCCTCTTAATATTTTTTTGACTTCAAAATATTATCTGCGGAAAAGTCTTATTTATACAAGTGGACACAAATATCATGTATTTGCGTTTTGTTTAATGTTCTTTTTAAATACCTATGTTGTGTGTCGTTAGAATTTTTACCGTAAAAGACATAGAAGGGAATAAGACACAATTCAAATACGATACTACTACGCACTACCACCACCACTACTACCTACTTAATTTGTACTATTATCTACTTCATCTCCTGCTCAATCGGGTTCACTATGATATTTATTCTTGATTTTGTGCACAAAGAAAACAACGTCTTACTTGTTTTGAAGATCCAAACTATACATAGGTGCATCGATTTTAGTAAGAGTATCCGGAGTTTTATTATTTGGAACTGGAGCGCAACTACAACAACTGTTATTTTTCATATTTTAATGAATGTCATGTATTTTAATCCATTCATTTATGTTGAAACCGGTTTTATTATTTCCGAAATTTGAGACTTAATGTGTATGCCACTGGATCTGAATTTCGTAATAGCCATTAGAATCATAATATTGTTAATGAAATATCTAGATAAGTGGATTAATGACATCATGATGATGAATGATGAAAACAACAATAATAATATAATCAGTGTCCCAAACTGTGCGGTATATATGAAAATATATTGATAACTTACAATCTGTACAACGAAATTTTCCAGGTATTGGTAAGTTCGAAAATTAATCATACGAACCCAACTTTATAAATAAATACATAATCGTGGATGTCGTTAGCACAGTCGTTAGTGTGATGATTACTTAGTTGAGTTTGACATCAGGCAAACAATTTATAGCATTAGATGACTCTTTAAGCTGTTGGACATAGAACGCAAAATCTAAAGAACTAGATTCTAACTTATTAACAGAAGAGTCCCCGGAGGAACTTAGTCACAAAGACGCGCAATGACATTTGATAGCATAATAAATTGAGCTATTCTTAATTCTGCAACCAAGCACTGTTTCTTGTGCTGTTTGACTTGACTTTTAAGTTATCATCTACTACTTAGATAAAAACTGGTAGACTACCAGAATTTTTATTTTAGGTGTTATCTCACATTCAGCGTATTCCAACGCGGTTATGTTACGTCACCTATGTGATTTATGTGATAAAAAACTCTGCTGAGTTGGGAAACGACGTAAGTGTGTAAATATTACTGATAAAACAGGATTTGTGTTTTGAATAGATAATTTGAATTTTAACGAGTTTTGAGTTTGACTGGTTTCTACCAAAGGCACATCTAATCAATTATATTTTCCAGGTTTTGCTTAGGAGTGTTGGTCTTATTTCATTTCTGACAAAGGATATAGTACTACTATTATTACATTGTATTTACTGTGAGAAGTTCTATATAACCGTTGAGGAAGCTATGACGGTGTGTATACAGCTAATGAAGAAAAGGGACTATCCAAGTAAGAATTTTAACAACTACAAATCAAAGTAGTTCGGTTGGTTTGAGGGACAGCTTAGTCATTCAGTATCAAGCTTGCAACTATTTTTGTTGTTAAATAAGTTTAATTCGCCCTACATTTGATATGTCTAATAATCCTGTTTTATTTATCAACTATTTTGGTTCTTGAAATAAAAACTTGCCCTACATTTAGTATGTCAGTTAATTTGGTTTTACATTAAACACAGTGTTCTTATGATTTTTTTAGGTATATCCTAATCCTCTTTTTGTTTTCTTTGCAGAGTGTCAAGAACTCCTTTACAAGAACGTGCTACAGATAAATCTAACGTTCAGTAAGATAACCGCGTGTGGCCTGTTCTATGTAGACGCTACGCTACCAATATATTTGTTGGAAGTTATCGTTTATTACGCTGTCATAGAGTTACAATTCTACTTTCTGTAAATTAAATAGGAAATAAATATACTAGATTTATTTGTTCTTTTTATCATCGTCTCGACATTATTTTAAGCCAAGCAGCTGATGTAAGTTACTTGCACCAGTGTAGGTACGAGTAGTTGCGATCCATGCGGCACGCGAGCGCAAGTATAACTCTTAGGCCGCGCTCACTTTGGATGCGAATTATATCGTACGTAAACGTATGAACACTGTTCGTACGAATTGAGTGCGCACACTGAATACGTTTTTCTCCGTCAAATAGACAGAGTACCGGTGTTAGCGCATACGTGAAGTCATCTTTGCTGCGATGAATAATATTTATCTTTTGGATAATCATCTTCTAAACCGTAGATTGCGACGCCGTCGTCGTTATCGTAGAACCGAATGGGTGCGCGAAATATTTTTAAAAAGAGATGAATTCGGTGAATATCATCACATTATGGAAGATTTGTATAATGACCCCAGACTGTTTTATGGTTATACACGCATGGGGAGTTAATTTTTCTACATCCATTATTGGTGATGAACGCACGAACGTGTAATAAAATCCCAACAAGTTCGGATTGATTTCGGACGTCGGACTTGCACGTACGTACCTATACCTACGACTAACTCGCGCGCAGTGTGAGCGCTTTCATAGTACTCAGAAGGTCGGGAATGTTCGTGCGTGTTCGTACGTTTCTGCACGAATGGAATTCGTACGAAAACGTATCCAAAGTGAGCGCGGCCTTAGGCTACGGACACGAAATCAGCGGGCGCGGGGCGGTGGGGGCGGCGACGTTGGGGCGGAGGCGGCGTTGGGGGCGGCGCCGGCATTGGGGGCGGCAGCGGCATTGGGGGCGGCGGTGACGACGGCACGGCCCCTTTTCAATGTATAGATTTTTATCGCTCGTTCCACTAAAACCCCCTAGACCAGTCCCCCAGGGGACTACACAGCACTCAATGTTCCACTACGATGCCCTAGGGGATCATATAAAACCCCAATTTCCTTTTGAATTCCCTAATTGTTTGAGAATCTTATTAATTGGTGAAAGCCAAGAGTAAATAATAAGCACATAGAATTTAGTTGGCTTTGTTAACACCAATACAGAATAGAGTGAAAAAGAGACACATCATGTTCCCAACAAGTGTTTTTTTTTGGAATTCGGTTGTTTTTTCCATTAGGGATTTCCCCAGTAGTAGCCCGGAGTCTGGATTTGTTGCCGGGTCGATGGCGCAACAACGCGGGGAGCGGCGTTCGAGCGATGCGCACCAGACTAGCGGTGCCCGCGCGTCGGCATTGACGTAGTTTTGTGCATTTAAATTTTTGCTTTTTAACGACCGACGTTCCAAAATGTTGTATCAAAAAGATGTTGTCGTTGCTGTTTAGACATTTCGATCGCGAAAAAAGACATTAATTTGTCATAACACAACACTACGCCGCTCTAGCGCCGCGCGACCTGCCCGCTGGCTTCGAGACCGAGTCTGCGTTGCTTTCCGCAATCGCTGACTCCGAGACCGAGGCCTTACTCCAGTATCTCTTACTTGTTCGTCTTCTTTTTAATCTCTGCCTTATCCACTATAAACTTTCTCATTCCGGTTTGATTCGTTTTTAAACGGTTTTATTTAGCTCACCCTGTTTGTTTTATTATTTATTCTTGGGTCATATTTAGTAATTCAAATTTCACCCTCTTCCTGTCAACCGATTAATCTGAAATTTTGTATACACTTTGGATTTTGGTGACAATACAATTATGTTTATTCATTATCATTATAAATTCAAGATGGCCGCCGCTACAAAATGGCGGATAATTTATGTTTTATTAATCCCATCAATATGGGTATCAAATGAAAGGGCTCAACCAGCAGAATACAATATACTATAAAAAATTGAAATACAAGATGGCGGCCGCTACAAAATGGCGGATAACGTAGGTTTTATCGATCCCATCAATATGGGTATCAAATGAAAGTGCTCAACCAGTATAATACAATGTACTATATAAAATTAAAATCCAAGATGGCGGCCTCTACAAAATGGCGGATAACTTAGGTTTTATCAATCCCATCAACATGGGTATCAAATGAAAGGTCTCAACAAGTAGAATACAATTTACTATGCAAAATTGAAATACAAGATGGCGGTCGCTACAAAATGGCAGATAACGTAGGTTTTATCGATCCCATCAATATGGGTATCAAATGAAAGTGCTCAACCAATATAATACAATGTACTATATAAAATTAAAATCCAAGATGGCGGCCTCTACAAAATGGCGGATAACTTAGGTTTTATCAATCCCATCAACATGGGTATCAAATGAAAGGTCTCAACAAGTAGAATACAATTTACTATGCAAAATTGAAATCTAAGATGGCCGCCGCTACCAAATGGCTGATAACAATTTTTTTTCAAGCACTAAATGAATTAAACAGAATGCGAAATAAAAACTAAAAACTAGAAAATAAAAAAATAGGTAAAAAAACTTTTTCAGTTAAACGGTTTTATGTTAAACATACATTGCAATGTTTAAGATAAATGTACTAAAAACCAAAAAATAATAAAATAGATACAGTCGTGGGAATTATAAACATATGCATAGACTAGACTAAAATAAAACCGTGGGGCACGTCAATTGTCTACAAATTATCGACTTAATGTGACGTGCCCCACGGTTTTATTTTAGTCTAGTCTATGCATATGTTTATAATTCCCACGACTGTATCTATTTTATTATTTTTTGGTTTTTAGTACATTTATCTTAAACATTGCAATGTATGTTTAACATAAAACCGTTTAACTGAAAAAGTTTTTTTACCTATTTTTTTTCTTTTGTTTTTATTCCTGAAGGATCATCAGCAACAAAAATAAGTACTTACAGGGTTTACTGAAATACATAAGTGACTATCTCAATGGAAGACGCTAACACGTATGGTGTTAGAATGAAACAATTAGAAAAAAGTGTCCCCACTGATCGTATGTGTGTACAAAAGGCAACGTTACTACTGTTACTAGGAGAACATAGGATGCAAGAGCGAGCGAAGCGAGCTCGGGACTTGGGCACCACGACTCGGACAGGTTAGGTTCGAAGGGGATGGCAGGGTCTAGTGAGCGAGCGTATCGAGCGAACTCAGACTCCGCCATGCCCTTCGATCTATGAATGACAGCCGGTCCGGGACCAACGGCTTAGCGTGCTTTCCGAGGAGGTACTGAGGGGTCTTGGTATGTAAAGATTGTCACCCATCCACGGACCAACCGCGGCAAGCGTAGCTTAACTTTATGATCGACCCGTGCGGCTGTTATTTATTATTTGGCCACAAGCCCCTCTGTTAGTTTCTTGGCAATAGGAACCGCAATGGGAGGTTTTTTAAAGTAATGTAAGTTGGTGAAATGCGGAATTATTATGCAAGGGCATCGTTTGCAAATTGTGAATCATTGTTCTATAAAGCCGCATAGTTTTAATGATTAAAATTTTTTTTAAAATACTGTGAATAAATAATCTCCGAAGATTCCAAAGTAAAAAATCCATACTAATACCTATTATAAATTCGAAAGTAACTCTGTCTGTCTGTATGTTACCTTTTCACGCCTAACACACTGAACGGATTGCGATAAAATTTGGCAGAGAAATAGATTGCATCCCGGGGAATGACATAGGATAGTTTTTATCGACATACCTCGCAGGCGAAGCCGCGGGTGGAAGCTAGTCTGAAATAAATCTAGTTACATACTTTGATGGTAGGTTATGTACGTAGGTACATAACCTACCATCAACAGTTATTTCTGTAACAGTTAAGTAGTTAACTGTTACAGAAATAACTTGAATAACTAATTACTTGAGTTTTTTAGTAAGCAGCAAAACCCGTTACAAACAAAGGACATTGCACAAAAAAATATAATGTAAGTATATGTAAGTGATCATACAACTATTTGTTTCGTTTGGGAATGGATAGCCAATCGCTCAGCCATAACTCCATTAGTCAGAAACAATTTTCGTAATATTGGTACAACAGCATCTCAGGCACAATAAATAACAGTATAATTTAAGCATTATATTCAATTACACAACAAAAAGCTTCAAAAACAACATCGGCTGCAAAGCCTCTAAATATTACAGAAACGCAAACTGTAGCAATACTATAATGTAAGTGGTGACAAGGTTGCAGAAGTGTAGCAGTGTTGCCGCGTCCACGACAAATACTTCACACGCACTGAGCTTCTCAAAATCCCCTTGTAAAATACGAAACATGTTTTTCCAGTCTCTCCTTGATGGCACTGTAATACCAAAAAAAACATCATGTAAAGTAGGTTCCCAAGATTTACATAAAGCTGCTACTGTTAAAAACTTAAAAATGGTTTTGGTTTTGGTTTTGACTCGTTAAAAAATGTGTTGTACGACACAATCCATGGCTCTGAATGGCTTAAGTTAAAAACCTATGACGAAGTAGAAAATATGGTCCAATCAATGAGACTGTAATAATTATATTACGCTATGATATTTATGGTGCTAATGGAAGTTAATGTCCTACATTGATTCCGATCCCAAGACTAGTCGCAGGGTTAGCTTCCAAAAAATAATAATACTTTAAAAACCGTAGTAAATAATTAATCTCCACCTGTATCAAGTGTGGATTATGACCCTCACCCTCACACTTACCCTCACCCACTACTCACACACACACATACTACATACACATTCACCTCCACAACATATCCTACACACATAACATACATTACAGCGCGTTTTTGTCTTTATTTTTTATTCGTCTTTTTACTTGTATAAAAATACTGTGTACCCATTTTATTCCTGCATTTTTTTTATATAAATTCATTTAATATCATGATCAGGTTCAATTATAACTTAAATTCGATCATAACCTGGGGAAGGGCGGAGCATCCTAAAACAAGCATACCATTTGCTTAAATGGATTCTCCCCATTGTAACTATAATAAGTTATTTAAGTTGAAGCAATAAACTTTTTTTTTTTATTATTATTAATCCAAATTACTAGGAAAACTTCATGCTACATGGTTTTTGCAAAACATTTTTTGTACGTAAACACAAGCCTCTTTATAGGTCACGAAATTTGGTCTTATTGCTAAATTCATAAGTGACGAACCTTGAAACAGTAGCGAAGGCTTATCAGTAACTAATTGCATGTCTGTTATTCAGGTACTATCAGAACTAATGGCTGACAGACTTGTGTTTTCATCGAAACATATAAAAGAGGCCTCGAGTCATCAGATCGGACCCAACCCGTTACAATAGTAGCGTCAAAGCACAGTTATATTATATTTTATAGTAGCAGTGTATCTTCTAGATTTAGTACTTACAGTCTTGGGATAATTTCAAAATAACGTTAGTATGAGCTCTTGCGATTTCACTGTAAAATCCTTCACTAGCAATGCACAATTGCGTTTCCACGATATAAGCATTGGACAACAACAGCACCATACCGACGGCATGGCTTAGCATCAAGTTTTCTTCTTCCCCCTAGAAATGTATAAATTAAATTATTGAGATCATGACTTTACACTTCGTAAGGATAAAACTTTCCTAGGTGTAAATGTGGATGGCTGAAAAGCTATAGTAGGAAGAGAAACGACGGATAATATTTAAAGATAATATGAGCAGAAAGAGTTAACTACTGGCTGACAGAAATAAATGAAAGAAAATCGCGCAAATAATAATGAAAATAAAAAATATACTTTATTAGAAGTTGATAATACTTACAAACTGCGTTTTTGACCATAATATTAAAATTTCAGCGTAAAACATAGATTGTATAAATGTTGTAACAGAATGAAAAACAATCTAGAACAGAACATAATTACATTCATTAATATTTTTTCTCCTCTTGAAAAAATGGCTGTTAGCTGTAGGTAGGCAAATGTAACATCGATATCATAAAACAGACAGTGTATGAAATATATAAGTATTATTTACTATGAATCCAGAAGAATTTCTTATTAGATCCCAAGCTTCACTAACAGACTTTAATGCATTTTTCATTTCTTCCAATACCGTTTCATTGTCCACTGTTATTTCGTCATCATTTACTTTTTCAAAGTGTGTATTTTCTATAATTTTATTCCAGATTCTAGTTTGGTAACTCAACATATTAATAAATATCATGGTTTGTACTAATTCGATATCTAAGACTGCAGATATTGATACAAAAATACCTCTCATGATAGACCAATTTACGTCGTACACCATTTTAAAAACTACTAGGGCGACACAGTTGGATAAGATTAACACAATTGACACCCATGTGAAAATTTTCAGTTTCCTCATATCTTTGTTGCTATAAAGGCTTTTGTTGATCTCACAAAGAATTGATAGCAAACGCACACTTTTGCGACTGAAGTATAAATTGAGGACACAAACAGCTCCAAAATTGATTGCGTATTCGAAGTAAACAAAATAGTAGACAAATTGGAATGCCAGACCAAAACAGGAGAATTTCATAAGTAAGCAGTAAAAACTAAGCATCAGACAGCTTATGAATATAGCAGAGATAACGTTTTTTCTTGTAACAATTTCCACCCAATTTTTGTAGATATTATATTTCCGCACACACAAGATAGTATTTATGAAATAAAAAGGATAGAAGACACTCAGAAAATCGTCATCTAATAATACTTTACTTGTATATTTCATATTGATTATTACCAAAAAACAACACGAATAGAATTTTTGAGACGTCCTTCTTCAGACTAGTGAGAAATTTATAAGCAATTATGTCAATAGGTTTGTTATGCCAATAATAATGTTTGATAGTGATAGATTAATATAGTTGGAGCCATTTTAAAATTACAATGTAGTATTATATTCAATTACACATATAGCCACTTTTAGGGCTCCGTACAAGAATGTAAGGAACCTTAAAAGTGGCTATACTACATTGAAAAAATCGCACCCTTATAGGATCACTCGTATCGTCTGTCCGTCTGTCACAGCCAATTTTCAACAAATCTACTGGACTGATAAATAAATTTCTGTGACCCAAACACGGACGTGTAACGTAAATAAATGAATTTTGAATGTAGAGGTCACTTTTCAGGGGTACTACAAAATTAAAAACAAGAGTTTTGCTAACTGTACCGTGTGACATATCAAATGAAAGTTTTAGTATAATTCTAAAATAAACAGTTGCGAAGTTATTTAGGAAATATATGCAAATTGAGCATTCCCGCAAACTTATCTCCGAAACTATTGAGCCTAAATTTTGAAAAAATACTGGAATTAGTTCTTTACATACAGATTTAAAGTAAAACCTACATGAAGTCTGTGGTCTTAAAATAATAACAAGGTAAATCTTTAAATATTGTGCGTACGAACTTACATTTGCATTTGGAATATATGGAGAGAACATGTGTTTCAACTTTGAATTTGGGGGTACGGCGGTGTTCCCCGAATAAAGTTATCAGATGATTGCAAAATCAGCCCTAAGTTTAATTTGTCTAGCTTTTATACTTTGGATTTTATTAATACCACAGAATAACTGATAGTACTGTTAATACGTAAAATAAGTCGATTTCGTCACTGAGTAATTCAAGTCCATGACAGCTGCTGGCGTGCAAGAAGTACCGTTCGAGCCTTGTTTTACTTGTCGAATTTTGTTTCAAAAGCAGTCGGGTGCAAAAAGACTTTATTCAGACTTTGGCTGTATTACGGACAGTACGTACAGTCATCAAAAGAAATAAGTATGCAGGGTCGTCGGATATAGTTGAAGATTAATTAATTAATTTAGTAAGAAACCGATGAATGTTGTCGACGAAATTTAATTTGATAAATGAACTGTTTGTTTTCTATTAATTCAATAAAATTTTATTCGAGAACATCCTTCGGTTTCTTACTAAACTTCAACTATATCCGACGATCCTGTATACTTACCTCTTTTGTTGATTCTACATCACCAATCACCATTGCATAATTAAAAAAAAACAAAAGCGCGGGGCAGAAACATAAGCGCGGCGCGGTGATTTTTTTTCATCCCATATGCCATGCCATCAAAAAGAGCCGAGGGGTTCCTCGATAAGGCGATTCGCACATTACACCGCATAACGCGGGACGCAGATAATGTACCCCGGCGTGTGATTTTTACATACAAATTTAATAAAAATAAGTAGCCTATATTCTTCTCCAGTTCATGGTCTATCCATGTGCCAAATTTAATCAATATCTGTTCAACCGTTTTAGCGTGAAAGCGTAGGTAACAAACAAACCTAAGGTAAGGTTCCTCCTAAGGTTGTCTTTAAAAGATCGCTCTTAGCGATAAGACCGCCCATTGTGTCACCCTTTGTACAGTTTCTATATTTATGTCTGTAATTTATATGGTGTACATAATAAAGAGTATTCTATTCTATTCTTACTTTCTCATTTAAAATATTAGTTAGGATTGGGATAGGAGGATGTAAAACCGGTTTTACAAAATGTATTAGGCTTAAATAAAAAAACTCTAAAGTTTCTAATATAATTCAATCATGATTCTAAAGACACGTGGCGTCATCTATTATCATAATAACGTTATTGTTGTCTTCCTCGGGAACAGCACTTTTTTTCGGGATTAAAGGTACCCTATGTCCGTTTTTGTATACCTGACAACGTATATGCAAAATTTCAGGGATCGGTTCAGTGGTTTAGGCGTGAAAAGGTAACAAACAAACACAAACTTAGTTTCACAATTATAATATTAGTTAGGATACACACACATTTTATATAAAATTGTACTGCAGCAAGACATTGTTATATCTGTACACCTGACAACGTATATGCAAAATTTCAGGATAATCGGTTCAGTGGTTTAGGCGTGAAAAGGTAACAAACAAACTAAGTTTTACATTTATAATATTAGTTAGAATACACGCACATTTTACCGAAAATTGTACTGCAGCAAGACAATGTTATAACTAGTGAAAATTTCCATGATTCGTATTGGTAGCGCAGCGTCTACCCAGAACAAGCCACATGCGGTTATCTTACTAAACGATCGTTTCAACTGTAGTATTTTCTTGTAAAGATGTTCTTGACTTTCTGTAAAGCAAAATATAATAACTGGATTTGTTTGAAATTTAGTTGAATTCAACGAAAATGTATTCGAAACAATTTTCTTAATTTTTTTTTCCTATTTTTTTAGGCTGATAATTTGACGTACCTATAGAGATAAGAAATAATAATATTAACTTGATCCCCATGTCATTAGATTAATAGTTTTTTCTTTGAATAAAATGTATTCTAGGAATATCGTTTATATATTTAAAAAATGATAACATAGAAATAACGGCAAGCCACACAGATACTTCCCTGGGGTACGCCGTAAATTGTTATTCTTTGTTTCAATTGGTAATTTACTTGTTTATTACGGAGACAAAATTGTGTATTAAGGTACAATTTTCCCCCAACATGCGAAATTCCCTAATTTCCTCGTTAATTTAATTTGCAAGTAGGATATGGGCTGATCATAAGCTTCCGCCATGTCAAAGGATAAGACAATTACTTTTTTAATGTTTAGATTACCATTTGAATATTGAGAATGAGCATCTTACTTGGACAGTTTTTCTTTTTCATAAGCTGTATACACGCCGACTCAGCTTCTTCAACAGTCATATAGAATTTCTCACAGTATATACTGTTTATAGTTATTAGTGTTATATTCTTTGTAATCCATATAATAGTCGCAACGCACCGCAGCAGTGGCTGTAAAGTGAACATAAAAAGTTAATTAGGTATTTAGAAAATTATGACAGTTAAAATAAGACAGTTACAAATAACAACAGATTTGAACCACATACAAATTCTAATGTACCTATTTTGAATATCGAAACAGACTTATAAAAAAGCACTTACTTTGGATCCAGCATGTAATTTGAATGTGTAAAGCATTAAGTGGTAAATAGTAAGATTCCGGTATATTCCACTACATGTAAAATATAAAATCTGTGAAAAACATAATATTGTACTTAGTTGTAGATTAACACTAGAGCTACCAGCAAGATCTACAGAACAAATCCACAGCCAAGCAACATTGCTCCCCGGCAAAAATATGTATAATTTACATACCATGAAAACCCACCACTACCCCCTACTACCAAATAGGGGTCATTCTTCGGACGGTAAAATGTTTAGACATTGATGCCAATGTAAATAGAACATGTCTGAAACTGTCGCAAAAGTGTGGAGATAACACAAGCGAAAGAAAACCTTTGCCGCTGTGACTATGCGCCATAGCAAAGTATTTTGAAAGAAATTTAAGATACGCAATTTTTCTTTTAATTGTTACATACACCGCCCCCACCTCCACCACGTCCTCTGCCTTACCCTTCGGGAATACAGGCGTGATGTAATGTTACATAAATTTGCGCCTTTTTGCAATGGGGGTAGGCTGAAACTACAATACGCCACCTTTTACGGTCCCTACATACCCTATTGATTGTTACTTATAAAAAATTGCTATCAAATAAATAAAGAACTTACCAAGACTGGGAAAATTTTCTTATACAGATCGTAAGCTTTTAGGATATTTTTGTATTTCTCAAATAATTTCCGACAGTGCTCATCATTTTCGTATTCATCATTTACCATCAGAATTTCTTCAATCCACTCATCTAGATATTTCCTTAACAATAATATTATACGGGTGGATACAATTAAATTGACATCAAATGTTGTGAACATAATATCAAAAATAATATCAGAAACAATATCGACCATATAATCGTAATAGCATGATGAAAAATACATAGCACTTATAAAAATATTTATAAAGACAATTGATACAGTTGTAATCCAGGTCCAAGTAATAAAACTCCGGATACTCTTGCCAAAATCGGTGTTCCTGTGTATAGTTTGGATCATCAAAATAAGAAAGACGTAGTTTTTTATATGCACTAAATCCAGAATGAACATCATCGTGAACCCGATCGAATAGGTGATGAAGAAGAACACAGCAAAGAGTTTCAGGAAGTCACTCTCCAAATGGTTCATGTATATATCCGTGATGTCTACGCTGAACATTCGATAGATACACAGTAAATTAATTAATAAAACACTGCAGAATGCAAATATTTGATAGATTCTACCTCTTGGATAAATATGACTATTTCGAACTGAATATTTTGAAGCCAGAAAAATATTAAGTACAAAGTTAAAAGACTTCGCTATCCCTTGGACTTCTTCTCCAAGCCGATTTTTGAGTAACAGTTTTAATGAGGTCTTAGGAAAGATTTTTCGAATAAGGAACATTGTTTTTAGTAGGTATCGTTTTTAGTACACTTCAACAGACTGTTTGATAATGGATGACAAATGCCTGGCGCAGTAACAATATTTTAGTGAGTTGACAGAAATAAAGTGTCGACATATTTCATGTAGGTACTGATCATATCAACGTTCCTGACACAGCTATAAATGTTAATAATAAAGTTGTTTTTATAACAGAAGTAATTTTTATTTTTTATTGTTGACCAATGCCTAGAGTAGTCATATTGTTATGATATAATTTAAGGACAAAAAACTAATGCGTTTACATAAACGTATTGATCGTTGCTACAGTCGCAATTAATGTAATTATCTTGTTCCATTACTAACAGAGTAACATTTGTGGGAACATAAATGTAGGAAACAGATTTTTTTCGATACCGATTTCGTTCATTTTTGGTATATCGTCAGAAAAGGCGATAACAAGGTGGTATATTGCATATAATGTGGTTTCCATGCTGTATAAACATGCAAAACACTCTTATAAATTTGTGAAATTAATAAATGAATATGAATATAATTGTAAGTATTGGCAGTAATGATGTTGTCACGAATAGATTACTTCGCGCAGAAACAAAAACAAAAACAAAGCATCAGATTCAACAGCCTTCAATAACGTTATTAGGTAATACAACAAGATTTGAGACGTGGTACAGACGCCAGCACATAAAGCTACCCGAAACTGCCAAATTTTCTCAATCAAGTTTGAACCTTATGTTTTAGCGATAAGTTGAAAATCTATTATAGAAATTTGACAGATTGTAGTAGCTTGATGTCCTGGCGTCTGTACAATTATAGCATCGGTCCTGTCTTGAAACAGTCTTTAATACACGAAAACATACTGTCTGTTACTCTTGGCAGTTTGAGGTTGATTGATGTAGAATACAAAAGTCAATCGATTGGCGAGTAATTTACTCAGTGTTTTAGTTTTAATTATTATTAACACGTACATCATTTTCTATTGTATTGGTTGTGCTTCATATTCATACCTGTAACTAATTTTTATGTTAGGAACTACATGAGTTTCCAATAAGCTGTGCCAGAACTCCCGAATCCCTACCTTCTGCGAGCAAAATTATTTTAAAGGTATGAAATTGCTAATGGCCTTTTTACATATAATGTTCTCTGGTCACAGAGTATTACACAGGCACTTTGAACATTTCTCATTGCTGCATATAATCTTACCTAGCCGAATCCAGGTGATAAGGGAAATTCGCCACTCCAGGTAACGTAAGTGTCACCATCTACGCTCGTAGGCCACGTTTACGCGTGTGAACGCAGGTTCATCCTGTGCTTGACGCCAAGGGTCGTAAGGGTCGTCAAAGAGATTTCAGCATCAAATAAAGGGACCCGTCGGGGCCGAAGCCTGCCGGGTCAGCGGGATTGTCCGAAAGGGTTACCGCTGGCTCGGAACATAAAAGGCTAAGGAAGGAACACGGGTGGGTTTTAGTCAGTAAAAGTCGGACCTTCCGCTCCACCCAGAGCGGGAGGGGGGTCATTTGATTATTTCCCATACGCAAGAAAAAAAAGGTTTTAGTGTTTTATGTGGGTACACTAATAATTGTGCTTGTGTGGCGAGTTAGGGCAAATAAAAGTTATTGTTCTTTACTCACGGTTATATTGTTCTAACACAAGTCACAGAAACGTTCACAGTAGAAGTAGAAAAGCACATACGTAGCTAGGCACACACAAGGATAGTTTGGTACACAGTAGATACATGAAGAAGAAAGTCTACAAATATTATTGTTAACAGTTTTTAACAGTTCGTACACTCAGTATTGCGAGACACTATAACAAGCCGGTAGGGTTACGGTGATAAACAATTGACCGGGATTATTATGAGTTGCGTGGGCTTCGCGTCGCGATAGCGAGATCGGACTAAAGGTCAGCCAAGGTGACCGACCGCGCGCTGCTTAGCGCGACCCCCACTCGTGCGCATCGACTACGTCACTGCGTGACGTAGACGAGCGCGCCTCCATTGTACCCGTATGGTATTGTCGTGTACGACATGCGACGGTGAATTAATATTGAACAATATTGTAATTATGTATGTAAGTGTAAATATGAATTGTAGATCTAAGTGTAGTGTATTGTTATGTTTATGTATGTGTATTGAGATTATTGTTTAGTGTAAGATAAATGTTAAGGATCGCCACATCACTCCCCTCCAGAGACCGTCCTACGGGCGATAATAGTCTGGGAATCGAACCCTTCGACCAGACCTGGTAGTTCTGACGGGAGTGTCCGTGGGCAGTATTTCCTCGTCTTGGACATCTTGGTCGGTTGGTGAGGTGTCTGCCAACATGTAAGCGGGTTTAAGGCGGTCCACGGAAACTTTTACCTTTTTACCTTTTACTATTATTGTAAAGGTTTTGTCGCCTTTATGTACAACCTCATGGGGACCGGTGTATGCTGGTTGCAATGAACCTCGAAGCGCATCGTCCCTGAGGAATATGTGACTTGAGGTAGTAAGGTCCCTATGGACAAATAGTTTGTCCCTGGAATGGCGTGCAGCTGGAGTGGGCTGCAATTTTGCGGCAAACGAGCGTAAGCGAGTGGTGAACTCCGAGATGTCGGTGGTGCCGCTGTCACCGGAAATGAAAAATTCTCCCGGAAGTCGTAATGGCTCACCGTATAGGAGTTCCGCAGAAGAAGTCTGAAGATCCTCTTTAAAAGCGCTCCGGACACCCAGTAAAACCAAGGGCAGAGATTCTGTCCAGTTATGGTCTGCGTGGCACATTATTGCCGTTTTGAGTTGCCTGTGGAATCGTTCCACTAGGCCGTTGCATGCTGGGTGGTAGGCTGTGGTCTTCCGGTGTTTGAACCCGATTATTTTGGCTAGATATTGGAACAGTGCGGATTCAAATTGCCGTCCTCTGTCTGTGACAATATCCGTAGGACAACCAAAGCGTGAGATCCAATTGGTTAGCAACGCTTTACCAACTGTCTCTGCGGTAATGTCTGCAATCGGTACCACCTCTGGCCACCTAGTAAAACGATCCACGGCCGTCAAGCAGTACCGGTACCCCTGTGATGGAGGAAGAGGACCTATTAGGTCAATATGCACAAAGGCAAATCTTGCACGAGGTAATTCGAATGTGCCCAATGGTGATGACACATGGCGATTGACCTTTGTGCGTTGACAGCTGAGACACGTTCGTGACCATTGTCGACAGTCCTTGCGGACTCCAGGCCAAACGTATCGCTGTGCAATTAGTTTTGCGGACGCGTTTGCTCCTGGATGGCTGAGGCTATGAAGGCTCTCAAATATTTGCCGTCGTAAAGCTTTTGTCACGAATGGTCTCGGAGTGGCTGTGCTCACATCACAGAGTAACTCGACGGGACTGCCGTCGATTTTAAGCCTCTTTAGTTGAAGAGATGTTTCTGACTGTTGAAGTTGCAACAGTTCCGGGTCTGAAGCTTGGGATTTTGCGAGAACCTCAAAATCGATTGGAGTTTGCAGTTCACTGACACGGGACAATGTATCAGCGACGATATTGTCCTTGCCGGAAATGTGCTGAATGTCCGTTGTGAACTGCGAAATAAAATCAAGGTGTCTATACTGACGCGGAGCACAGTTGTGCTTTCGCTCATGGAAAGCGTATATCAACGGCTTGTGGTCAGTATAGACGGTGAAGTGTCTCGCTTCCAACATATGGCGGAAGTATTTTATGCCTTCATAGATCGCAAGTAGCTCACGATCGTATGGCGAGTACTTCTGCTGAGCGGGGCTCAACTTGCGTGAAAAGAAGGCAAGCGGTTGCCACTGCTCGTCCCTGAACTGTTGCAAAACTGCACCCATTGCCAGATCAGACGCATCTGTAACTAGGGCGAGCTTCGCTTGGTAGTCAGGATGTGCAAGCAATACAGCGTTGCAGAGGCTGTCTTTGCACATATTAAAGGCGGTGAGCGCCTCGCCCGTTATTTCCACGGGATGTTGACCTTTTACTGAGCCAGTCAACAGGGCGTTAAGGGGACCTTGAAATTTTGCGGCTTTCGGTATAAACCGCCTGTAAAAGTTCAACATCCCTAAGAAACGCCTGAGTTCCCTGACCGTTTTAGGCGTAGGGAAGTCCTTGATGGCTTCTACCTTGGACTCTAAAGGTCTGGTTCCAGCTGCAGAGATGCGGTAACCTAAAAAAGTGACTTCGTCTGCTCCGAACACGCACTTCGAGGTGTTGATGACTATGCCATATTTCTGCATCCTGGTGAAGAGCTGATGCAGGTGATCCTCGTGCTGCTCCTGGTCTTTCGAGAAGATAAGAAAATCGTCGAGATAGCAATAACAGAAGTCAAGGCTGCGCGTCATTTCATCGACAAATCTCTGAAATGTTTGACCTGCGTTCCTCAGACCAAAGGTCATATAAGGAAATTCGTACAGGCCAAACGGAGTTGTTATCGCCGTCTTCTGGATGTCGTCCTCACTGACTGGTATCTGATTATATGCCTTAACCAGGTCGATAGTTGAGAAGACCTTGCAACCAGCTATGCTGTGGGTAAGGTCGTGGACATGTTTAATTGGATACCTGTCGGGTATAGTCCTGGCGTTGAGCAGCCTGTAGTCGCCGCAGGGTCGCCAGCTGTTGTCCTTCTTTGGCGCTAAATGAAGGGGTGAAGACCAAGGGCTTTCAGACGGTCGAGCAGTGCCGTTGCTAAGCATCATCTCAAATTCCTGCTTAGCGATCTGCAGTTTGTCTGGAGCTAGCCTGCGAGGGGAACATGAGATGGGCGGGCCGGGTGTGGTACGTATGTGGTGTACTGTGTGGTGTATGGTTTTTTGGTGTGTGCCCGCGGGTCGCGTGATCTCGGGGTACTTATTGAGTATTAAGTGATACCTGGAATTACCAACGGAGACCTTCACTGAGCACGTCGCTGAAGCCTTCGCAACGGAAGCTGTGACAAACATTGAGGTGGTTTTGTCCACCAAACGTTGATTTCTGATGTCAACAAGCAAATCGTAAAAGCTTAAAAAATCTACACCAATAATTGGCTTGGTGACATCAGCTACAATAAAACGCCATGGGAAGTTACGGCGCAAACTTAAGTCTAAGTTTAGCTGAAGATAGCCGTAAGTATCAATTATAGACCCGTTAGCGGCCGATAACTGATAGTTCGACTTGACACGCTGTTCGTGTAGATAATGCCGCGGAAACACACACAAATCACTACCAGTGTCCACTAAAAACTGTGTCTTCGATGCCCGGTCCGTGACGAAGAGGCGACCTATGGTCGTCAGACAGTCGTCAGCCGCCATTACCGACTGCCTTTGGAGTTTCCCGACTTCTCGTAATCGCATGGCTTAATGCATTTGTGAGCCTTGGCCCCGAACTTGGCGTGGTAAAAGCAGAACGGTTGCTTCTGGTGGCTTGACTCTGACCGTTGTCTGGATCGACGACGTTGCCGATGGTTCGAACGCGATTGCGAACGAGGTCTCCTGCTCAGCTCCGTTGTCAGGTTCTTCACGGCCTTCTTTAGTTCGGCGATCTCATTCGCCATCTCGTGCATGCTAGGTCCCGTCGTCGATGCTGCGGCGACTTGGCATGGGGTCACGATGTCCTGGACCCTGTCCGCCAGGTCTGCTAGTCCCTCCAGGGAGGTACGTGGCTGTGAAGCCAAAAGGGTCTGGACGTTGCTTGGCAGGCGACTGCTCCATATTGTCCGGAGAAAGTCCTCTGGGACGCTCGGTCCGGCCAAACTTTGGAGATGTCGCAGGAACTGTGATGGCTTCCGATCTCCGAGCTCTTCATGTAAGAGAAGCTGTTTCACTCGCTTCTCATGTGACGCAGTAAGCCTCTTAATGAGCTCGTGTTTGAGCTTCTCATATTTGTTGTGCTCTGGCGGGTTGAGGAAAATATCACGTACTTGTTTGGCGTACTGGTGTTCTAAGTTGCCGATTATGTGATTGAATTTCGTCACGTCGCTGGTGATGTTCGCGTTCGCGAACTGAGCCTCCACTTGTGCGAACCAAACCTCTGGGTCATCCGGCCAGAATGGTGGTATACGTACCGCAACACGACAAATGTCGGATGGCTCGTCAATGGACACGCACTTTGCGCGACGAGGTTGCTGACGCGAACGGATGGATCCGAACGAGTTTGCAGAGTCACTGCTATCACTCATCGTGCCACTGTGATTTGCCTTCGCCGTTCTAATTATCGAACGATCTTTTCAGAGCCTTTCTGGCGTATTCTAGGCGGGGTCACCAATTTAGTGTTTTATGTGGGTACACTAATAATTGTGCTTGTGTGGCGAGTTAGGGCAAATAAAAGTTATTGTTCTTTACTCACGGTTATATTGTTCTAACACAAGTCACAGAAACGTTCACAGTAGAAGTAGAAAAGCACATACGTAGCTAGGCACACACAAGGATAGTTTGGTACACAGTAGATACATGAAGAAGAAAGTCTACAAATATTATTGTTAACAGTTTTTAACAGTTCGTACACTCAGTATTGCGAGACACTATAACAAGCCGGTAGGGTTACGGTGATAAACAATTGACCGGGATTATTATGAGTTGCGTGGGCTTCGCGTCGCGATAGCGAGATCGGACTAAAGGTCAGCCAAGGTGACCGACCGCGCGCTGCTTAGCGCGACCCCCACTCGTGCGCATCGACTACGTCACTGCGTGACGTAGACGAGCGCGCCTCCATTGTACCCGTATGGTATTGTCGTGTACGACATGCGACGGTGAATTAATATTGAACAATATTGTAATTATGTATGTAAGTGTAAATATGAATTGTAGATCTAAGTGTAGTGTATTGTTATGTTTATGTATGTGTATTGAGATTATTGTTTAGTGTAAGATAAATGTTAAGGATCGCCACAAGGTTTTAAACCTTAGTTTCTTAAACTGATAATGTAAACTGATCGCGATAACTGAAGGAATTATACTGAGAGAACATTGAGTTGATCTATAACGTCATCAAGTATGAAAAACTACATCAGCTATGCGAGCTAAGCTAGACTAACTTAGCTTAGGTCTCGGTCTGCAACCCGCATGAGATTCAAGGGTCTTAGCGCTTCGAAGTATTTTAGTAGGTGAGACTGTTGGTACATTCTCGATTGTAGCAGCGTTTTGTTGGATTTGAAGTATTTTTTCTTATTACGAAAACACGTTTGTTACAATGCTATTTAATAAAGAATTGAAAGAAATGGAAATCGCTCTGTGAGTAAAAATACATTAGTAAATGGTTCTTAATATTTTAGTGTGGTGTCTTTTTATGTTAGTGCTTTTTGTTTTCAGCGTTCATGATTACAAAATACAACATATTATATTAGTTCTGATGCTTTAATGTCAGGTTCGTCACAAAAAGAAAAACAAATTTCAAATCGAGCACACTGGTTCTTAACTTGATATATTACAGATACACAAACTGCAGAAAAACAATAGCATATGAAGTAATAAAGCTGGACAACTGTAGGGAAAGCTCGCCGTTTATGAAGAAGAAGCCACACGCGCTCATCTTCTTGAATGATGCCTTCTGTACGCGTTGGATGTTCTTGCAATACCTTCTTCTTCGATCTAAACAAAGAAATAATAACGTAAATTGCAAAACCCATACCAAAGGTTTGTCTGCATTACCTTATAAGAGATTGGTTAAGGGCATCTCCTTAAAAAAAATCTCTCTACAAATATTCCATTAAAACAACACTTACTCGAACATCTACTTGACCTCATGCTCATTACACAGGTACTCTGAACATCTCTAATGGCTGCATAGAAACTCTCACATTGCACACTCAGGCATATAAATATGATAATATTTTTCATGTTCCAGATTTGAGTTACGAATATTACAACGGAAATCTGGAATATTAATAGAATATTATCTAATGCCACTGTGAATATTTTAAATGTATACATGGATGAATTTTGAAAATGGTTAAGAGCGTTTACAATGAAAAAAGTGAAAAAATAGTTTTACAGACAAATAGGACCGATTTTAAATTTTCCATAGAAACAGATTTCCAGTTATCTTTTTTTAAATAAGATATTTCGAAAATGTTCTTAAGTAACGTTTTAGACCTTTGTATCCTGCTTATGCGTATGAAGTTTCATTCAAATCGGTTCGTTCATTTCGAAAAACAAGGGCTTGAAAGTTTTTTGAAATGCCGTATGTCGTAAACGCTCTTAATAAACTTGTTCCTTTAACCTTTAAGTTTTTGATGTTTTAGGAATAGTTTAATTGAAAGTTTCGTTTAAAGTATTCGGTACCCAAAGAATAGCAATTAAGAATATTTAACTAGAGAGTTAAGAGGAAAGTGACGAATTCTGGAAAATTTTAAATACTTAAAATGTATGTTTTCTCGAATCCCATGAACTTTCGCCTACACTTTATCGGGTGCTTAATTATTGCAAATAGGTCACACTATCATGTATACCCTTAACTAATTTAGCGATAATGACTACTTACGTAAATTACACCTACATCTGTTGCTGCATAGTTTTTCAAACCTAAGATCACAGTTAAAAGCCTTAAACTGGTGTAAACTGTGAATACTGTATAATACATAATCTGTAACAAAAAAAAAAAACAAAATTAATACATTATTGTAATTACGCCACATTCTTCAACGATTATCTCAGAAATTTCTGTAATACAATTTGTAGTTCTTGAAATATTACAGAGAACAAAAGGCGAATATTTATTTAAGCTGGAACTTTTTTAAATCTTAGTACTTCCCTAATTTAAATAAACTCACCATTTGTCCGAAAGTGGTCTCCACAATAGTGAAAGTCTCCTGTATATTCAAGTATACATTAAACATTGTATTCCAGTACTCTTCTGTTTCTGAATCATCGCCGTTGTTTCTAATTTTTTCGATCCACACACGAAGCATTTTCTCTATTAATTTCAATACTGACGAAGCATAAACAACGTTTATATTGAAAGAGATACAGGCAAAAAGGGTAAGAAGGTCGATTATCTTCATGCTTGGAAAAATAAAGCGATACATAACGACGATAAAAACACAAAAAATGCTTAAGATGAGACAAGACATCCAGTTGTACGAAATGAGACTTTGGAGTTCACTACTGTTAATTTTAAGGACCTTTAGCACGTGCTGGATTTTCATGACCAGCAAGACATTCAAGTTCCTGTGCTTAATGTTTGTGATGGTGTTTATTAATTCCCCTGTCAAATAGATAAAGTAGTCAAATACATAGGTCGAATAAAAAAACAAATTTTGTTCCCGTGTTTTACACTCCAAGATATATATGTTCAAATTATACAAACAGCCACATTGAAATATAAGCATGAACAACACTCTCATAGAATAGTATGGATAGGTATTAGGAGTGATAATTTTGTCACGAAGAGAATACTTCGCGGACAAGAAAAGACTCTGCATCAGATTAAACGGTCTCAGAACTAATTGTAAATCTTCTTCGATCACGTTATTAAGTAATATTTTATTTGATGAGACTGTTGGAACATTCTCAACTATAACCAAATTTCTGTTTGATTTGAAATATTTTTTGTAATACGCAAACATGTTTGTCCCACCGCGCAGTTCCTTTTTGATTGACGTACATAGTACAATCGACAGGCGAGTAATTTACTAATACTTTAATAATAATCGTTTTACTATCAGGCAACTAAGGCCCATAGATAAAAATCACACAATAATATTGTACAGACGCCAGCCAGCACATCAAGCTACTTGGAACTGCCAAATTTTCTCAATCAACTTTGAACCTTATGCTTTAGCTATAAAGTTGAAAATCTATTAAAGAAATTTTACAGATTGTAGTAGCTTGATGTGCTGGCGAATGTACAATAATAAACTAATACATATTAAAAACCTTAAAACTATGACTATACACGTAACGTTGTCGGCGTCGTATTTCGCTGTGTGGTGTCGTGCAACCGTCCTCGGAAACGTCGATATACGACACCTTTCGGCCAAAAGTCCTCTTTCAGACAGGTCTGTAGATGTTGGATTGGAACTCGTACCACGAATGACTTAAAGTTGATGTTCTGGCGCGATTCCAACCTGTCGAACCTCAGAGTCCAGTTGGTCATCACCTTCAAATACTGCACAACTTCCTCAGTTGTCGTGGAGTGATGCAGACGCGAAAGGTACAGCTGCGTCGTAGGCACAACAGGGCGCAGCAGCATGTTGGGTCCACTCGGTGCGGTGCCACACATGTTACGAGAACAGGGCTTCTTCTTCTTCTTTTCTACTTTCGTGAAACCCTCCTCATCAACTGGCCTGGCTCACGGTTTGCCAGGCCATTCAATATCATTTAATTATATAATTATCTGTAGTAAGTCTGTATCTGTTTGTCGTAATTTAAATTCAAAGCCGCAATGTCAATCGATGGTTGAGTTATTCAGAAATATAAAATCCCATTTTGTTAGCTTTATTCTCTATGCATCATTATTTAGTCACATGCAACTCTAAAAGTTTAAATTATTGTATGTTTGTTTCGTGCTGTAAGGTTTCTGGCTCAGTCTTATAAGAACCACGTCTTTTCTAGGTCTAACTGATTGATTTAGTGGCATAATTGCCACTAAATCAGTCAGTTAGACCTAGAAAAACAGAAAACAACTCTAAAATTTTAAATTATGTTTCGTGCTGTAAGGTTTCTGGCTCAGTCTTATTAGAACCACGTCTTTCCTAGGTCTAACTGATTGATTTAGTGGCAATTATGCCAATAAATCAATCAGACCTACCACCTGTCATATAACCTCTTCAAGGAAGAATGGTGTAATTATTCCATCTAACCAGTCAGACAGAGAATTTAAGGGTCCTACTCGTACTGATTTGTTGAAAAGAATTTGGTTGTTTTTCAATCCGTTTAGGAATTTTAGGATAAAATTACCTATCTTATAAATAGTGCAAAAATGGCGCCAAATAAAAATTTTGACTAAACAAAGCTGTATACATTCGAGTTGGTCAACCTTTGGTTAGTTAGGTTGAACGAAGCCCTCGCAATTAAAAGTCTAGTTTTAGTATTTATCTACGTTAGCTCTTTATCATTTATGTCAAATAAACGTCAGTGTGCTACCAGCTATCCGTCACGTTATTTCTCCTTCATAAGTCCTAAGCTTTCGCTTACCGTAGACTCCGTATACATATCAGAGGCAACGTAATCCAAGACAAAAAAATTACTCGTTTTACTTTGTCGAGTTTTGACCATAACAACCGTCATAGCAAAACTATAAGTAGCGGATTTTGCAATGGTTTTTTGCGAACGATGTCGACAATGTCAAGGACCCCAATGGGTGTGAATCGACGGGCAATATTACCGAGTACACTCAAATCAAATCAAATCAAATCAAATCAATTTATTTGTGAAACATAGGATAGATAATAGATGGATCTTAAGAGCGCGTATACAGAAAGTGGGCAACGTCGCAAACAGCTGTCAAATATTTCCCTGTTTTGATTAATTTGTCGATATTACTGTATGAAAATAAGAAATATGGCTAACTAATGAACTAGAATATTAATAATGAATTGCAATTAAAACACTGAATTTGATGTTGTAACCGTTTTAGGTGTAAAAAAGGCATTTGTAAAGTTTCCAAATACTTTTTTTACATCTAAAACTAAATATTCGCTGTTACGATATTAATTATTGCATTTCATAATCAATATTCTAGTTCATTAGTTAGCCATATTTCTTATTTTCATACAGTACTATTGACAAATTAATCTAAACACCGAAATATTTGACAGCTATTTGCGACGTTGCCCACTTTCTGTATAAACGCTCTTAAGAACTAAATAGTGCGCTATGTCTTGTCAATTTTGACATACAAATATTTTTAGATGAAACATGCGTAGTCAATTATCAATTATTAAAGAAAAAGAAAAAAAAATAACATAACGAATTAAATAGTTTTACAGTGAATTTCAATATTAATTAACATTATCATTTAAAAAGTCTTCAATTTTATAATAACATTTGTCAATTAGCAATAATGTGAGAGCTTTTTTAAACTTTACTATACTTGAAAGGTTTAGGTACTTAAAAAAGGGTAAACAAATCATAAAAAGGGTTGTTTATAGTTGACACTTTCTTCTTTAAAAATACGTTCTTACAAAATTAAATTTATTTTCGATCACACGCTAGTTCTCTCTTTTGTTATAGTATGTTCAATTTTATCATTTATTCTTAAGCTACTCTTCGTAGATTTAACTGCTTGAGCACAATTTTTTAGTTAGATTTATTAAAATAGTACAATATTTTGTATTCAGTCCACCATAAAGAGCCCAAAAAGACAGGTTCCCCAAACCTTTTAGAAAATACAACGAATTAGATAATGTTGCTAAATTAAAGAGTACAATTGTGACGTAGTCTGGCAACTGAAGTGGCAGGTATTACTTTTAGTCGGTTAACCAGATGCCATTGTTGACAAGCGCTCTCGACATTTATCGTACGTGTTTTTGTTGAATTGTGATAATATTAGCTTCTTTCTTTGTTTTGTTTTTGTTATTTAGTTTTTGTTAGTGTTTGTTATTAATCGTTATTCGTTTTTAAATTCATATCGTGGAAAAATGAGTGAACCCGAGGCTGGTACTAGCCAGACCAACTTCGTACACACATTTCCATCACCGAAGAAGAAACGCTTCAAAGCCGGACCTCTTTCATCATCTGAGAAACAGACATTGATAAATGTGTTTAAATATGTAGAAGAAACATGGCCCAAAGAGTATTTCCCGTCAAAAACAGACATAGTGCAAAAAACTGGTGAAATAATGGGTATCTCTGTACCAACTGTGTACAAGGTCATTAACCAGTACAAAACATTGCATAGAGTGGAGTCTCCTCCTCCACCGGCAACGAAACCAAGCAAAATTGACAGTTTCGATGATATGGATTTAGCCGCAGTGAGGAGAAAAGTACACATGTTTTTTTTTGCAAATGAAATGCCAACTATTGAAAAAGTATTGGAAAGTGTCAATAATGATGATAGTCTACCTAATATAAAAAGAGATGTAATGTATAAGTTGATGAAGAAATTAGGCTTTAAATACTCCAAACGCAGTCGCAAGAGTATGCTTATTGACAAACCAGACATTGCAGTATGGCGTGTAAAGTATTTAAATGAGATTGCAAAATATAGAAGAGACGGGAAGAAAATATATTATTTGGATGAAACATGGGTCAATGAAGGTATGATACAACATTAATATGTTTTTAAAATAAATATTGTACACTGTTACCTTTGTAAATATCTTGTAAACTCATAAATGTTGTTTTTGCAGGACACACCAAATCTTCAACATGGCAAGACACTACCATAACATCCTGTAAAGAGGCTCACAGGCAGGGTTTGTCTACAGGATTAAAGAATCCCAGCGGGAAAGGAAAACGCCTTATTTTAGGCCACGTTGGTAAGGACATTACTTAAATAGCCTTTAACAGATGATAATTTTATTTTATAAGGTTGTGAAAAACATATATAATGAACTTAATAAATCACTTTCTTGTTTCTCCGATTGGGCAGAGGTGCACCTATAGTACACCCACATTTCACCAGTTATGATTAAGTCACACGGCACAACTCCCGAGTCCAGGCTGCTACTGAAAATTCCAGATAGAAAAACCCAGTAGCACTAACTGACCTGGGAATCGCACTGTGAACTTCATGGTCAGCTGTAATGCGAGCAACTACTAGACCAATGAGGCAGACAATATACATATAATAAATTCACATTTTAAGTCAAGTACATATGAAATGCTCATATTATAAGAAAACATAATTATTCATCAGTTGTTGAATTTATTTAAAACTATGTTTCAGGTTCATCAAGTGGTTTTGTTGAAGGAGGTGAGTTAATATTTCAAGCCACTAAGGGTGATGGTGATTACCATTCAGAAATGGATGCACATAATTTTGAGAAATGGATCACCACAATTTTTACCAAACTGGAAAAAGACTCAATTTTGGTGATGGATAATGCACCCTATCACAGTAGAAAAAAAGAAAAAGTGCCAACAACCGCATCAAGAAAGGCTGATATTCAGAAGTGGTTAAATGAAAAAAATATTGCTTTTGAAGAAGCAGAATTAAAAGCACAATTATTAATAAAAGTTAAACATGAAAAACACAAATACCAATCCTATGTTGTGGATGAATTAGCTAAAGAAAATGGTGTTACAGTATTGCGCCTGCCGCCATATCACTGTTAGCTCAATCCAATTGAATTAATATGGGCTCAAGTTAAGGGGTTTATAGCCGAGAAAAATAAAACTTTTAAAATGGCTGACCTAAAAATTCTTTTGCCAGAGGCTCTAGCTAGTGTAACTGCAGAGAATTGGAAAAACAGCGAAGGCCATGTTATAAAAGAGGAACAGAAAATGTTTAAATTAGACAAAATAATGGATGATACCACTGATCGTTTTATTATTAATGTGACAGATAGTACATCAGATTCAGAGTCGGAATAGAGGCTATCAATATGTGAATTAAAATAATATGATTTTAACATTTGAAATAAAAGGTTTTGCATCTATGAGTCACGTGGTTTTTTTTGTTTACCCTTTTTTAAGTACCTAAACCTATGGAGTATAGAGGCATATTTTTAATATTGTCTGGTATTTTATTATAGATCTTTACACTCGCAGACGGTGAAGCTTACGGCCGATTTGGCTTTGCAAAAAGGAATATCGCAGGTGCCTGTCGAAGACATTCCCACGCTTCTTGATAATCATTTCTCGCCAAAAAAAGTTGATGGAAAATTTTTGACACAATTATTACTCGTCCATTGGTAGATGACATTAGGTTTGTCGATCGCGTGTATGTAATGTAATGTATTGATCGCAAAGTAAGTACACCATCTATTAAAATTAAAAGGTTAGCAATATACCTACATGTTTTCTGATCACGGATGGTAGATGTGTGTATCAGACAGTTAAAATATCGATTAGACGACTTTCTACTTGCTGAATCTATAACAAATGCCATATTACCTGATTGTTAAAAGTCGTATATTTTTGTCCGTAATTATTGTAACACATCCAAAGTGTCTAAGGATCAAGTACATTTTTAACTATAAATAATATCCAATTAATATTTACCAAATCTCGTATTCCAGACTGGCTTCTTACTTTAATTCCTATGTTTAAGTTAACAACGTATCCCTATATTTTGTAAAAAAAAGCAAACACAACACCAGTCTTCTTCCTCCCACGTAAACGATTTCGGATGGTTTGGTCGCTTATCAGCAAGCCTGAAGTTCTCTGGAGCCACGTAGCCAACATCTTGGCGGTCATGGTATGATTCCATCAAGCAGTATTTTGGATGTACCGGGGTCCTGTCTGCGAGTGGTAATGCGAGATCATCCGCCATGTCGCTCGGCCACGCTGCCCGTGATACGATAGCATGTCCATAGGCGGCTTATAATAATAATAACCCTACCGCCGCGCCGTATCTCTACGTTGTCGTTGTAGTAGGGCTTGCGCTCAGAACTCTAGGCCTGAGCCGGAAGGGTTTACCTTGCCGTAACAGGTCTAGAGTTAGGAGCCAAACCAAGAGAGATACAGAAACCCACAGGGCAGCATGTGGCGAGCTTCTGGGCAGTAGCGACCCCAAGGACCCTATCTCCCAAGAAGAAGTGAGTTGTGGAGAGGTATACCACGGCTATTAGGACAATCCCGGGAGTACGGTCAAGATCCCTACTCCCGGGATTGTCCTAATAGCCGTGGTATACCTCTCCACAACTAATAAGCACCTCAGGACATTTTGCCCCCTTGTCGCTACGTCACTATGTGCTAGCGACTATTTCCGGGGGCCCATTATTGAGTGTTATGGTGCACGCAATCAAAGGCTTTGGAGAGATCACAGAAAACTCCAATAGCATTTTTCGAATTGTCCCATGCATTATATGTGTCTCAGCAAAGCAACACCCGCATCTGTAGTCGAACGACCTTTTGTAAAGCCATATTGTTCATTATGAAGGAGGCTGTTTACAAGAAAATATTGCGAACAACTACAAAAGAAATCAGTTTTGATTTTTGCAGACCAAACAGGATATGGTTTAAGACAAATACTTCAGTATTAGAAGACTCCTTTTCCGTTACCTACTTCAATTATATATGCTAGTTTGGGGGAGGCCTATGTCCAGCAGTGGACGTCATTCGGCTGAAATGATGACTATGCTACAGTGGATGAAGTACTGAAGTCTTGTGTATCTATGTGCATTGATTACACCAAGTCTGATTTTGTTCTGATATTGGCAGGCTAATGATAATTATAAATCCGTCATGTTAGTTCAGTCATAGCTGCTTCCACTACACCCTGTTTCAATTAAAGTCCACAAATGTATAAGTGGATAAAATTTATAAAGATTAATTCGTAAACACAAATGCATTTAACAACTCAGTAAAACTTGTGTGTAAAAGTGTGAAAATTTAATGTTTACCTATTTCTTTCATTGTTTTCCATGAATTTTTGTAATATTGGTTTAAAATAAAATTGTAAAAATTAACTTTTAGCGACTAATCCTCCAATTTAATGTGTTTAACACCGTCGGACATTCAAAAGGAAGCGAAATTAGTGATTGGAAATTTATTGCCTCCGTAGTCAAAGGAAAAATACAAACTTGCCAACGAATAGAAAAGTTTGCGCAATTTAAAACGTTTTTCTACGTTGACTTAGGTACATATTACTATAACGCGGTTTCACCCGCGTAAATGCCCAAGTAGCACAAAATAGCTTTATAATCGATGGATAACAGAATTAGCATATTATTATAGCTTTATAAGAAGTTACATATAGGCATTATAAACCACTATACAGCTCTTGTAATGCTAATTTGGGCCCCAAATTATACAGACTTAAGTGTTAGAATGGCATTTTAGCAGCATTATATTGGTTGTCTACCGGAATGATAAACGCATTATAATGGGCTGTCAAAACAGGTTAAAGCAGTGCGCATATGTTAAATGCGGCTCTTATACAGCTTGTACCATTACAAAGGCAAAATAAAAACATTTTCAAATGTTATTTTTAATTTCTGTTATTATTAATAAATCTTGTGTAAAAAGAACATGGATACTTTCAACAAAAAAATATAAGTGCTACAAGGCAAGTAATTAAACTCTTGTTTTTGTTCCCTATGAGTGAATTAAGGTTGCGAGTATCAGTTTACTGTGAAAGTATGTATATATTTGAATCAAATATTTCATGCGCCTTCAAATTAAAGAGCTATTTATTACAAAAATATTATAAAAATATGTGGAATTGTAAAAAAAATTATGCTCTTACGAAGAAATCTTTAGTTTTAGTCATTATGATACCTGTATTGTACCGGCCGGTCAATACCATAGGTTGAAGTCCTTTCTAAAGGACTATTTACCATAAAATTAAATTTTAAATATTATCGAGACAAAAAGCAAAATGGCGTAAGCATAATTAAAAACTTTAGGCATGCGGATGGCCGGTATACGACTTATTGCTTGTTAAAATTCTTGTCATTATACGTTTGTATAGATAAAGGCTATATAATATTATGATGAAATGCTTTTAAAAAGCTGGCATTAAAACAGCACCAATGTACACCTTTAAACAGTTGTGACCCATGCGAAAGGTCGTTATAAAACATAGAGCAGTTTTAAAGAATTTTAAAATGCTTTTTAATAGCCTAAGCCGTAATTAATGCTAACATACGGCCTACACTTTTGTATAATGCTTACAGCTGTATTAGAAGCTGTATAGAGACATAAATTATATCTAAAATAAAACCTTTAGCTGCACAAAAGATTGAAAAAGAGGATTATATAGCTTTAGGAACTACAAAGTTAATAAAATGCTGTTATACAGAAGCAAGACATTGCTAAAACCCTTCAAATTCTATAACAAAGCTAGAAGAAAGTTTCTGGTCATCACTTTTTCCATTATATCGATTTTGTGTTACTTGGGTGTCGATCCCGTGGGAATATCGGGATAAAAAGTAGCCTATATGTTAATCCAGGGTGTCAGCTCCCTCCAAACAAAATTTTATCAAAATTAGTCCAGCCGTTTGAGCGTGAAGTAACAAACATATAAACACACACACACACACTCACAAACTTTTGCCTTTATAATATTAGTGTGACTAGCGTTCTAGTTTATTTAAACGACATTTCAAAAAAAGAAGACTGGAATACTTACTCCATGCTGAAGTACCTACAAGGTTTTGGTGAAGCACAATTTGAACATAAAAGACAAAAGGCAGTCAGACAAAAGTGTAAAAATCAAGTTTTGACCGGACAAATTGTGCAAAAGTTTATAAATGAAGGCCCCGGCTCTGAGTACTTGGCGGCGAAAGTACCTGATTGTCTATAACTTGAGTGTATCCTTTCCTCTAAAAATACAGTATAGGTTCTAATAATTAATATCTAAAAATAATGTTTTTATCACACCTATTCAAAAAGAGCTAGTGTATTCTTCGTAAACAGAGACTAAAATAGCTTTTTAATTCCTAGGGACTAAAAGTGATTTGAATTTTGAATGTGGATATCAATATGATCAACCATTATATGAACAAGTGCTGTATGCGAGCAAAATTTAAAAAAAAAGTTTGAAACAAAAAGAAAAACGCGCGAAAAGCATTCTGCCGTTCGTTCGTAATTGTTTACTCAAATTAGGATTTTACTTAGAGTTCATAACTTAGTTTTATAAACTACTAAACTAAAGAACATCGTGAACGATGCACCCATGCCAGAAAATAATCAAGTTTCTCAAAAAATACATCCTGAGACACCGTTTTCTGAGACTATTTCTAATTCTCAAGCTGTAAATAAATCTACAACTGTAACGGATGGTAAGTATTAAAATTGTTACGATGCACTTTCATAATTATTCAAATATAAACATTAGCCGCTAATTATTTCTATGTATTGCTCCCACGGATATCGAATTGCTCCTAATTGTATGTAAATAAATAAACGTTCCATTCTTATTCACAAGTTACACTTACCCACTTGTTTCTTCATAGAGGGTGATAAAAAGTAGAGCGTCCACTTCGGGAGCATCACTATTTTAAGCTCGAGTGACGTACCTACTTTGATCCTTCGCTCCGCTCTGGATTCAAAGAAACACTCTCGCCTTCAAAATAGTTGTTTGCTCCCTTGGCAAACAATCTACTATTTTGTATCGAACATCAACTCGACATTTTTATTTAGATCAAACAACCTAACAACAACAACGAAATAAATTCAAATCTAGCCACAATTTTTTGTTTTTCTTTCAGACGATTAAGCGCATCTTTGCAAGAAAGTGCTACAGGCATATCGAACGCTTATTAAGATGACCGCATGTGGCCTGTTCTATGTAGGCGCTACGGACTAATGACCAGATACATTCTGTCTGACTACTAGAGTTTGCTATTCTGTGAAACTGGATTCAAAGAAACACTATCGCTTTTAAAATAGTTGTTTGCTCCCTTGGCAAACAATCTACTATTTTGTATCGAACATCCACTCGACATTTTTATTTAGATCAAACAGAACCTAACAACAACAACGAAATAAATTCAAATCTAGCCACAATTTTTTGTTTTTCTTTCAGACGATTAAGCGCATCTTTGCAAGAAAGTGCTACATGCATATCGAACGATTAGTAAGATGACCGCATGTCACGTGTGGCCTGTTCCATGTTGACGCTACGGACTAATGACCCTGATACATTCTGTCTGATTCTACTGGAATTTGCTATTCTGTGAAACTGGATTCAAAATAGTTGTTTGGTCCCTTGGCAAACAATCTACTATTTTGTATCGAACATCCACTCGACATTTTTATTTAGATCAAACAGAACCTAACAACAACAACGAAATAAATTCAAATCTAGCCACAATTTTTTGTTTTTCTTTCAGACGATTAAGCGCATCTTTGCAAGAAAGTGCTACAGGCATATCGAACGCTTATTAAGATGACCGCATGTGGCCTGTTCTATGTAGGCGCTACGGACTAATGACCTGATACATTCTGTCTGACTACTAGAGTTTGCTATTCTGTGAAACTGGATTCAAAGAAACACTATCGCTTTTAAAATAGTTGTTTGCTCCCTTGGCAAACAATCTACTATTTTGTATCGAACATCCACTCGACATTTTTATTTAGATCAAACAGAACCTAACAACAACAACGAAATAAATTCAAATCTAGCCACAATTTTTTGTTTTTCTTTCAGACGATTAAGCGCATCTTTGCAAGAAAGTGCTACAGGCATATCGAACGCTTATTAAGATGACCGCATGTGGCCTGTTCTATGTAGGCGCTACGGACTAATGACCTGATACATTCTGTCTGACTACTAGAGTTTGCTATTCTGTGAAACTGGATTCAAAGAAACACTATCGCTTTTAAAATAGTTGTTTGCTCCCTTGGCAAACAATCTACTATTTTGTATCGAACATCCACTCGACATTTTTATTTAGATCAAACAGAACCTAACAACAACAACGAAATAAATTCAAATCTAGCCACAATTTTTTGTTTTTCTTTCAGACGATTAAGCGCATCTTTGCAAGAAAGTGCTACAGGCATATCGAACGTTTAGCAAGATGACCGCCCGCATGTGGCCTGTTCCATGTAGGCGCTACGGACTAATAACCTGATGCGTTCTGTCTGATTCTACTGGAATTTGCTATTCTGTGAAACTGGATTCAAAATAGTTGTTTGGTCCCTTGGCAAACAATCTACTATTTTGTATCGAACATCCACTCGACATTTTTATTTAGATCAAACAGAACCTAACAACAACAACGAAATAAATTCAAATCTAGCCACAATTTTTTGTTTTTCTTTCAGACGATTAAGCGCATCTTTGCAAGAAAGTGCTACAGGCATATCGAACGCTTATTAAGATGACCGCATGTGGCCTGTTCTATGTAGGCGCTACGGACTAATGACCTGATACATTCTGTCTGACTACTAGAGTTTGCTATTCTGTGAAACTGGATTCAAAGAAACACTATCGCTTTTAAAATAGTTGTTTGCTCCCTTGGCAAACAATCTACTATTTTGTATCGAACATCCACTCGACATTTTTATTTAGATCAAACAGAACCTAACAACAACAACGAAATAAATTCAAATCTAGCCACAATTTTTTGTTTTTCTTTCAGACGATTAAGCGCATCTTTGCAAGAAAGTGCTACAGGCATATCGAACGCTTATTAAGATGACCGCATGTGGCCTGTTCTATGTAGGCGCTACGGACTAATGACCTGATACATTCTGTCTGACTACTAGAGTTTGCTATTCTGTGAAACTGGATTCAAAGAAACACTATCGCTTTTAAAATAGTTGTTTGCTCCCTTGGCAAACAATCTACTATTTTGTATCGAACATCCACTCGACATTTTTATTTAGATCAAACAGAACCTAACAACAACAACGAAATAAATTCAAATCTAGCCACAATTTTTTGTTTTTCTTTCAGACGATTAAGCGCATCTTTGCAAGAAAGTGCTACAGGCATATCGAACGCTTATTAAGATGACCGCATGTGGCCTGTTCTATGTAGGCGCTACGGACTAATGACCTGATACATTCTGTCTGACTACTAGAGTTTGCTATTCTGTGAAACTGGATTCAAAGAAACACTATCGCTTTTAAAATAGTTGTTTGCTCCCTTGGCAAACAATCTACTATTTTGTATCGAACATCCACTCGACATTTTTATTTAGATCAAACAGAACCTAACAACATCAACGAAATAAATTCAAATCTAGCCACAATTTTTTGTTTTTCTTTCAGACGATTAAGCGCATCTTTGCAAGAAAGTGCTACAGGCATATCGAACGTTTAGCAAGATGACCGCCCGCATGTGGCCTGTTCCATATAGGCGCTACGGACTAATAACCTAATACGTTCTGTCTGATTCTACTGGAATTTGCTATTCTGTGAAAATACGACGTCTGAGAAGTTGACGAAAATCATTTACAAAAATAAAAATATAAAAAGCTAAACAACTTTTGAACTTCTTTACTTTTACTACATAATTATTTTGAAATTCTCAAAATGTACCTAATTCTGTATGATAAAAAAATGTGAGTGTATTATAACTTTATAATGCTCGTTTCCACTAGTACCTACTAGGCATTCGTTTAGTTGTAGTCTTGTTACTATAAACGGGCATAAGTGATATGTAGTGTTAGTACTCAGTAACATAAGTTTTTGTGACAAATTATTATTATTATCATTAAGTATGTAGTAGGTATAGTAAGTTAACATACATAGGTATGTAAACAATAGGGCGCTTATTTTTATAAACAATATTATTAAAGTTAAGTGACGTTTAACCGTCAAAAATGTAAGGTTAAATAAACAGTCGCTAATCACTACTCAATTTTAAGCAAAGTTTATGAATAAAGGGGCTTATGTGTGATACTAAGGGCTGATTTTAACAATGAAACTGATCGCGATCGGCACATCTAAACTGCGATCAAGAGCAGCAACAATGATGACACTGACAGGTCTTGAACGCGGGCTATATAAGCTGATCGCGTTTAGTTTCATTGGTGAAATTCGCTCTAAACGTGTTTTGCTTTTGTTATCACAACAGAAAGATCCTGCAGTGACGATGAAATATCGACAGTGTGACATCTCTCACCGTTCCCATAACTTAGATAATAAGAAAATAATACATAATTTTTAATAATTTATTATACAATTAAATAATCACAAACAAAATGAACACCAATAAATAGGACGTTACAATTATAATTATTTTCGTCTAGCTAGGTACAGACGCCAGCACATCAAGCTACCCGAAACTGTCAAATTTTCCCAATCAACTTTGAACCTTATGCTTTAGAGATAAAGTTGAAAATCTATTAAAGAAATTTGACAGATTGTAGTAGCTTGATGTGCTGGCGTCTCGTCTGTACAATAATTTGTAATGCCGTGAACTAAGAGCATGAGTTAGTGGAGTCCTGAGTTGGATCTCCAGAACAGGCAGTGTTGTTTATGGTTTTCCAATTAAGAAATTCTCAGTAATGGTTATACTTACTACTGAGAATTGCACTTTGACTTTGCTTTGCTAAGTAGGTAAGCGTGTCATTCGAATATAAACATTATTTGTATAACGTTAATGTTCAGATTCGTATGATACGCTTGTTAACATTTGCTTGTACACACGTCTACACATAAAGCTGTACAAAACCAGTATATACAGGGTTATTAGAAAAACACCAACAACCTCTTAAAAGGTCATTGTACTCATCATTATGAACAACTTTTACTATGGGACCAAACCTGAAATCGTGAAAAAAAATCAGCTATTCCCTACATTTATGTTCGTATAACTCGTGAAAATGTAGAGAACAGCTGATTTTTTTTAGGTTGGTCCCATAGTAAAAGTTGCTCATAATGATGAGTACAGACGCCAGCACATCAAGTTACTACAATCTGTCAGATTTCTTTAATAGATTTTCAACTTTATCACTAAAGCATAAGGTTCAAAGTTGATTGCGAAAATTTGACAGTTTCGGGTAGGTTGATGTGCTGGCGTCCGTACAATGACCTCTTAAGAGGTTGTTGGTGTTTTTTCAATAACCCTGTATACAATCAAAAGTCAGCTTCTTCTGATTGTACGAAAAACCTATACAATGCAAGCGAGGTCAGCTAAAACTGGGAATGTATAACTGATGTGTCGCCGTGTGTACGAATATAAATACTATTCGCATTCGTATGTAACGCTGACACGGTCTGTGAATCTTGCCCATAGATCTGTAAAGCGTGCTTAGACTTCACTTCGCTAAGCATTTCGTTTTGCGAATTTAAACATTATTCGTATAACAGAAACGTGCATATTCGTATGGAACACTAGCTCACATTCGCTTTTCATATTCGTATGGGACGTTTACTTAGCTGAGTAAAGTCTAAGCACGCTTTAGGCGATTGGCACACTGCACCGCATTACGCAGCGGGACTCAAATAACGTGCCACGTGCGTGATTTTTTTTTACACACAAATTCAATAAAAACGCGCCTCCGTGCGGGGAATTTGGCTTCGTTTCACGCAACCCGCTGCGGTGCAGTGTGCCAATCGCCTTAGATATGACACAGATTAGTTATAGGCCATTTGAAACACCAATGTTATTATTCTAGCTAGACACTTTCTAAATCTAAATTTATATTACTATATGTCTAATCACATTGCCCTTTCCTTAGGGCGCGTTCATATAACACGAATTCCTCGCGCTGACCATGTTCGAGCAGCCTCTCTTTCTTCAGACTTTGTAATTCGTAACGTACATATTCGTTATGTATGAGTAAGCACATGCGTGTGCGACGTGGTATTTATTCAGCCTCTGAGCCTGTACGGCGTGCTTGATCATTTAGAATATGTACAGTCAGCCTCAAAAAGATGTATACTCACCCACCTACGTCGACAAGAACTCATTTGATTGTCTACAATTTGTGTTCCAGAACACTGTATAAATGTGTAGCTACAATTAAATAACCAATGTATAATGTGTAATCTTGTCGAAGTATAAGTACATCTTTTTGAGTCTAACTGCATGTTATGCTTATGACAACAGGCATAAAGTATGAATTCCAGTCTTTGAGGAGAGCGACGTCAGCGCGGCGTCGCTCGTGTGAACGCGCCCTTACACCAATTGGACGTAATTTAAGAAATTATAAATACATACTCTAACATAAGCCATGGCTCATACAGTCATACATAGTATACAAAATACAAATGCATATATACCAATAAAATCTAATATAGGAACAAATATTGTCTTACTGGTACATAATCTTGAAGACCTTAGACAATATCCAGTAATGAGTTACAACACTTACAACATGTTACCCCACTAACGAATATCGACCAAAAAGAAATAAACAAAAGACAAATTATACTATTTTAGATCGGCTGCTATAGTACCATATTATGTTCGTGATAATAGCTTTCCAATACCTTTCGAAACAAACATCAATAACCAACAGGCATAAATTATAATGTAGGGTAAGAGGACAATGACCCTATCTGCCCCTTTGCTTTTAACATAATTTCTATTTTATAAAGACGACTATTATACCAAATGACGGTCATGAAAAGAATTTTCTAATACCAATAAAAGAGCTTTCTAAATAAATAATAATAGTTTCTTGCCCATTCTTTCTATACAAAACTACCTTTTGAAAGGGGCATCCTCTATCTCTCTATTTCCTTGTAAATTTTGATGTTCAAAAGTGCTTTATGTCCGTCATTGCCTACTTGAAATGAAAGAATGAAAGAAAAAGAAAGAAAATACGTTTATTTGCGGCAAACATGACGCATAAAAATAAAAAACAAACAAATAAAACAAAATAACCATTTAGGAGAAAATATGAGTCAAATCTACGCAAAACGGCCATCGCTCAGCATAATGCTAAGACCCTATACAAGACATAGAGCCCCAGCGCTGGTTTTCAGCGACAGCCGGCGTTGACGTGATGACGTCAGGCAGTGCAGCATACGATTAGATAAAATGAATTATTTGACTTTGACTGGACAAAATTATTATGCCCAGTGTGAGGACATGTCCTTTTCTGCAATCCCCTACCAATATTTATATTACCGTCGCGTTTGTTCAAAAATCGAATTATCCTAATAACAATAAAGTAAGCACTAGTGCAGTCTAGCGATACGACGTCGACAATTACATACAAACCTAAGTTATCATAATAATATACCTAAATTATGTAAAACTGTTCTATTTAATTGAGCATTAAAGTGTTTAGTTGTTGGGCCCAATCAACAATACAATATTGTTATTTATTACATAAAATATTTAACTTGAAAGCAAATGCATAATTACACAAAGGAAGGAAAAAATTGAGGTATAGTGCACACCTAAAAATAAGATAGTAATAACAAATGCAGATGTATTTTTAATTGACTTCAAAAACGTCCTGAGGTTCTCAATTCGACTGTATGTTGTTTTTTTTTTAAATAATCCACTTTTAACTAAACCAAAGAAACCAAGATTTTTTTTAAGGATCCACTTATATCCAAACCAAAGAAACCAAGACAACCTGATACCAAATTCAAGAGTTCTAATAACAATACTAATATTGCCTGGAAGAGATTTCAGAAAGCGATGCCACCCATTGTATGTTCTGTAGTGTATTTTTTTTGTGTTAAGTATGTATATTTCTGGTGTACATTTGTATAATAGATTACATACCTATATAAAAATAAAATAAATAAATATTGGTACATGTACAGACGCCAGCACGTCAAGCTACCCGAAACTGTCAAATTTTCACAATCAACTTTGAACCTCATGCTTTAGCAATAAAGTTGAAAATCTATTAAAGAAATTTGACACATTGTAGTAGCTTGATGTGCTGGCGTCTGTACATAAAAAATCAATGCAAATAAAACCCACTCAATGTGGAAAGAACCTAAGTCTTAAATAAACAAATAACACCAGCATATATTACCTTATATACCATAACTATAAAATTTGGTAAAGACAATATCTAGCAATGCCTAGCATTTTTACGTATTTTGAATAAAACTAATTAATAAACTGGAATAATAATTGACATTTTGTCTATTCTAACCCTACATAAAATATATAATAAATAGCCGCTAGCATCATAACTAGGAATGATGATATTGGTACCCAATACCTGTTTAGGAATCCTCGGTCATCTTTACCAACCGCCATCTTCTTTTCCTTGTACTTCTTCTTCTTACCGCTTAGTTTCCACTCATACTCTGCTAACTCTTTACGATTCTTTTCTTCCTCTAGTTCTTTCAATCTCTGTGTCTCTTTCTCTTGTTCTATTTTAGCAGCAGCTTTCTTAGCTTGACAGGTATTGTCACACAGTATTATAGTGTCCCCGTTTCTAACTGAGTTGCAAGGAGCCTCCTTCTTTATACTACCACATGGGCAATACACTTTAGTCTTCTTAGTGCATACTTGGTTGCCGCAAGCCCCTGAATGGCATGTGTTACGGCAGCGATGGCCACAATCTAAGTTCTTTGGACATTGTTGCTTGCATGACAGCATTTCTTCGGTAGCTGCAGACAATTCGCGGCAGCGTAAGTATATCTCTGTTACGCCGCAATGGCAAGCTAAGCGTTCAAGTATCTCACATGGCCGGCAAGGACCAGGATGACAAGCTCTAATAGAGCATTTATGAGCGCATTTTTCAGGTCGCTGAACTGAACATTCTCTGTTACATTGCTTACAAGTTGAAGGCACATTTGGGTATTCAGGATCAGGGCTGTAAAGATGACAGAGTAAAGTGCACTTGTGATTTCCACAAGCCAATGGTTTTCCACATTCTCTTCCACAAGGCCTTCGCGAAGCTGTATGACAAGGCTGTTGGTCCGTCTCATGCTCTCCAAAACAAACCATTGGTACTGGTTTTTCGCATGGTGGACAATCTAAATTCATAATCTTAGTCTTTGGTGGTTGTACCTCCCAAGGAGTAGCAGGTTTCTCAACTTGCTTGAACAGCACTGCAACATATTCATGGCATACCGCTTTACAATGGTGACTACACTTAGGATACTGCTTGTCACATGTAGCTTTGCAGGGTGGACAGTCGCCAAAATGACAGGAATGTTTATTTTCTTCGATATGACCACATTTATATTTAATTTTGCAGGGCAAGTTGCATTTTGGAGGTTTTGTTTGCCGTTCCCGTCCACACGGGACTCTTACATAAGTTTCTTTGCATCTGCAAGTTACTTTCGATTCTAAAGGGCATGGATAGCATGGTCCCCGATGACAAATATTTGTGCATTTATGCCGACCACAGTGGAGGCCTTTGTCACATATTTTCTCACAGGGAGGGCAATTCCCATCACAGCACTTTCTTCCACAACC
Organism: Luperina testacea; assembly: GCA_927399505.1. Taxonomy (NCBI): domain Eukaryota; kingdom Metazoa; phylum Arthropoda; class Insecta; order Lepidoptera; family Noctuidae; genus Luperina; species Luperina testacea. Next base: position 1,858,128 of record OV656777.1, on the reverse strand, counting down.
ATGTTTACCACATAGCCTTATCCCGCGACATTTAGAATCACATTTGAAATCTTTGCTACAAGGAAGGGACCTTGTATGTGTGGAGCAGTGGCATTTCTTTTCAATTAAAACTTGGCAAGGTGGGCAGTTACCATTGTGGCACTTCTCTGGGCACTTATGATCACAATCTTCATGCCTCTTACCACACGTACCTAGGCAGGTTTCCATAACATCTGGACATTGGACAAAGCGCTGGTTAGCTCCACAGGGACATGATAAAGTTCCAGAGTTGGGACAGTCTCCACATTGGCCTGAATGACAGATTCTGTCACATTTATGATAGCCACAGGAAAATAGCTTGTTACAAGGCTTCTTACACTGCCAGAATGGATCATTACATGGTCTTTTAGTTTTCTCTGAACCACATTGGCATTGTTGAATACTAGTGTAGCTACATTGAGGACAATCACCTGCATGACAGACATTTTCACAAAAATGAGTCTTACACAAAAGAGTTTTCTTACAAAGTTGGCCACAGGACCATTTAGCAGCACTGCATCTTACTTTCTTACGTTCCTTCTCACAGAAACATATGCCATTGACAGTTTGTGGGCACGGAGGACAGGGACCTGGGTGGCATAGCAGCAAGCACTTGTGTTTACAACTTTCACTAGTAGACAACCTCTTTCCACAGACTTCACCACAGGTATGAGGAATGAGCCAAGGATGGTGTGGTGGGTCATCAGTTTGGCCGCAGAAACATCGATATTTACGAGGGATTTCTTCCTTAGAATAGGAGTTACGGCACTTAGGGCAACACCATTCGATTTTTTGCTGTTTTATAACAGCTATCGGGCCCGTACTTTCTTCACTGCGCAAGCTTATACTATCATTCGCCCATTTTTGAATGCAAGAAAGATGGAAGTATGAAAAACAATGATCACAAGTCCATATAGTGTGAGATTTTTTTATCGATCCTATGCATATAAGACACGTAACGGAACGGCCGCTTATGGCTTCTTCAAGGAGGTTTTTGGTCCTGTTCAGCATTTGAGTGTCTCCGCCACCGCGCCAGTAGCTCTGGAACATGCTTTCCAAGACGTTGGATTCGCAAGGATCCTCATCTTCAGACGACGACAGTTCTTTCATTACTTTTAGATGTTTCTGGACGTTTTGCTGCAATTTTGCCGCCGCGTCTCGGTATCGGCGCGCCATGCTTAATAAAGCGTGTAATTTTAGGGAATGGTTAGCGTATTTTCAATTTTCCGGTGGAAATTGAGTAGAAAATAATATCAAACAAATGACAGACGTTCTTTTTTCTTCCAATAATTCGTAAAAAAACAAGACTGTCAAAACGCGTGTCAAACGTTTGGGACACGTCGTGATTGAAGGTAATTAAAGGTTGTAACAAACAAAAAACCTAATTAAAAATAAGTATATTCTTACGACAGACGTTGAATATTTAATAATATTTAAATTATTGGTACTAATCATTTTATTTACAATAATTTAAAAAATCAACAATTCTAAAGTGCTATGGTCGTTTTTTTATGCTGGTAACATTGACGCCGATGGGTCACGAAACAATAGAAAATCAATTGTCTCATTTAGCTTATCGAGTTAATTTCTGAATGAACCTACCAATTATTAATTTTTCTTATCATTATTTTAGACACTTTAGACAATTGGACAAATGTTTTGGATAGCGAAACTTATTGGAGTCCAATAATAAAAAGTGAAATAAAAATATACAATAGCGTCATCTATAAGTGGATAGTCGAACTCTGCAAAAGATGGCGGACTTGATAAATAACACTACTCGACAACAGATGGCAACAGATGGCACATTCTATTTATAAAATAGCGACGCTTCGAACGGATGTAATGTAATCTAGAATAATAAATTAAAGGCCTTTTTATTTGGTTTTACTTGTTGTTGTATTTGTTTAGACAATGTCCAAAAGACTATAGCTCCTTGAATAGACGTATTTTGTTTGCTTGCCTTTCTTCTTTGTTTTTATCATCGTTATGTTGTTCCAAACATTTTCTATTTGCATTTCTAGTAGGTACTACGACCTTATTGAAGTAAGACATTCTTCATTGTGCTTCGAAGTATGTTCGAAATACAAAACTAAACGTGAGGAAGAAAAACTAAAATAACAGAAAGCAATCTGACAATAATATAAAAAACTGGCCAAGTGCGAGTCGGACTCGCACACGAAGGGTTCCGTACCTACCACAAGGCAAAAACGCCGAAAAAAACACGTTTGTTGTATGGCACTTAAATACCTATTTATTATATTCTGTTTTAGTCATCGAGATATAAGTACTAACGTACTAGAGAAGCTACGTCAAATAACTGAATTGTCCTATTCTTCGTAATTTGAATCTTTAGTTCGCTGCAGCGCTAAAATAATAACAATTCGTCTAAACCGTAACTAATTTACCACAGCGCTAGATTTGCTGCAGAAGTGTATTTATTCTCGGCAAAAAGGTCTTAAGCGCCATGTAAATCACGGCACTTACGCGTTTTCTTCGACAAAGTGCAACAACATGTCTTCCCTATAGACTATGACAGGAGTACTACAGAATGGACAACGTAGGTATTTTGCCTACAGGGTTTATTTCATAAATAATAGACAATTTATTTTTTTGATATAAGTATTTTATTTAGTTACCCTTAAATAATATGAGTTTAGTCATCTTTTGCCTTTTTGTGGAATAATCAACGCTTTGATCTGTTTTTGCTTCATGTTTTAAACGAATAGCTAAAAAAAATTATATTGATACTCACATTATCTGTTTAAAGTGCGATAGTTTAAAAAACTAAATATTAATATCAACATTAAAAACACAACATACGATATTTTCACCGTAATGTCAGTCTAATCTACCTACATTGCACTCTGTTTGATTAGTCTGTGACAAACAATACAATATGGCGCGTGGTAATTATTTAATTTGTAAAACAAGGAAATTAGTTTACTTACCGATGAAACTTAATTCCTTTGCACTTTGCCGTGTTCCTTGAATTATTAGTACAATATCTCAACACACACCAAGGCATTTTTCGTCGATTTTTCTATGAATTAATTTATTATTGTCGGAAGTACTAGGCGCGAAAGAGCTAGAGAGCGACTGAGTGAGGTGCGGCACGATCGCCGCAGTTGAACGAGACAAAGTAGGAATTTACGGTGTCTTCTCTAGTACGTTAGTACTTATATCTCGATGGTTTTAGTATCTGTTGTTATAGCGGCAACAGAAATACCAACATCTGTGAAAATTTCAACTGTCTAGCTATCACGGTTCATGAGATACAGCGTGGTGACCGACGGACAGACGGACAGTGGAGTCTTAGTAATAGGGTCCCGTTTTTACCCTTTGGGTACGGAACCCTAAAAAGCAAATATTAATAAATAAAGGAAATAATTTTAGGAAACCCAAGTTTCTAATTAATTTCATACTATCTACATTATGTAGGTGCCTAAATCTCAAATTTTATTTAAGTTATATTTACATACAAGAGTTAGTTTTCTTATGTTTTTAACCTATGTATACCTATAGGAATAATTTTCATATCATCATTATCCTTTTTTTTCTATAAAAAATTACAGTTATTTTATCACATTACAGACTCCTCGTCTACCTACGTGTTTAAGCAGCGAAGATGAAGATTCCGAAGATGGCGAAATCGAACTACTTACACCCCATTCGCAATAAGATTAGACATTGAAATAAATCTTTTTACAGTCAGTTCAACCGATTTTGACTTCTATTGCGTTGGTGGCATGACAAATGGCAGCTGCAATAAACAGTTGGTATTATAATCACGTTTTTGCTTTTAATGCCGTCCTTATGCCTACGGAATAGAAGTAAAAATCGGTTGAACGGACTGTAAAAAGTTTTGTCTTATTGTAAATGGAGTTATAAGTTAAAGTAATGATGAATGTTTGATTTCAGAAATAGAAAATATCAGATTATATTGCATGCTAAATAAAACTGGATTAATACTTTATTTTGTGGTTTAATATAGATTTTAATGTGACTGGTGAAAAAAAATCAAAAATTTGTAAAGAATGTTAGAAATATTCTATAAAATTATTAATCTTTGATTTCATCCGAAGATGATTAGATCGTATTGTAACTAAATTTTGGTAACAGCTCAAAATTTATGGACAAAAATGAATTGCTCTTGAAATTTGATACCCAGAGCCACCATAGAACTTTTGTAGTGCTGATAAATTATCTAGTAATAATACAACACAGTTTGTTTTAATGTTTTATATTATTTTTTTTTAATTAGTTTTATTGTAAAAGAACTCGGTAAGTATACAAAAATATTCATAACTTTCAGGGCAATTGAATTATGGCCATGCTGTAGAAACATTTTTAGTTGGAAATGACCTCCTTTATCTCCCTATTTCGTTTGATCCATGACTTTTGACGTCCGTGACTACCGCAGGACCACCAACGCCAATCGCTTCCATATTTGGTAAATAATTAGTGCTCAATTGGTACTAATTAGTACTCGAACAACAGAATTGTTACCTTAGTAGTTTTCGAGAAAATCGACTTTGAAGGTGGTCCTGCGGTAGTCACGCTCCTTTCAGCAGGACCACCATGAGCGCCGAAAAAGGGCCCACGCTACAGCTATTCTAAGTATACAAATAATTAGTACCCATAAATGTGATATATTTCGTAAAAAAAACAGAACTGTAATATTTGTATTTACCGAGAAATCAACGATGTTAACTTTCTCGCAATTGTTCAGCAGGACCACGATTTTGAATGTTGATTCCAAGTTAGAGAAGCTTGTCGCTTTCCTCAAACCTACATAGAAAATTAGTACCCTGTAAGATAAAATTAGTACCCAAAATTCAAAATTAAAACTCCAGTAGTTTACGAGATATACCATGCCAATGGTGGGGTGGCGGTAGTCACGGTGCCAAATTTTCAATTCAAGATTTCCCTATTAAAAACTCTGTGATTTCTTCCCAAATTTATACAAAAATTAGTACTCCTAAAGAAGTTAAAGCGACTGAAAATCCAGATTCCTAAGTGTTGTATTTTAAGAGAAATTAGCTTTCATTACTTTTCCATACTAAATCTCCGCGTATATCCCGACCAAATTAAGTTGTCAATTGTGCCATTTCCATTGTTCACAAACTAAACTAAATTTGAGTTCAGTGCATCTTTATCTTTCTGTTTCATTATGAAAAGCACAGACAATAAATTTTAGTTTAGTCCTATCAAATTAATCAGCGTCTAACGTAAATAGACGTAACTTTTAGTAGACATGTAATCCAAATAATAACCTGCGCGCCATGCCACAAAAAAAAGTTTTGGACCATAGACAAGATACATTTGAATCTCATTTATCTTGTCTATGGTCCAAAACTTTTTTTGTGGCATGGCGCGCTGGTTATTATTTTACTACCGAAGTAAAGCAAGCGAAGCGTGTCGTGGTACAGATGCCAGCACATCAAGCTACCCGAAACTGTCAAATTTCCCCAATCAACTTTGAACCTTATGCTTTAGCGATACAGTTGAAAATCTATTAAAGAAATTTGACAGATTGTAGTAACTTGACGTGCTGGCGTCTGTACATTGAGTTCTTTTTTTATTCGTTTATGGTTTCAAAATTGTATTTAGTTAGAGAAATAAATGTATACAATTTCAAAAAGGTCACGCGTCTCAATATTGAAAGGTTTCAGAAAATGATATAATTAATAATGATTTCCTGAAGAACTATAATATTTTTTTTTTAATGTTTCTTTTTAGGGCCAATTAGATCGAAATTTACAGAAATATTTCGATGTTAACGATATTAAAAGTTGATTTAGTAGATATTTTAAATATATGTGCTTGTCGGACGTAATAGGCACATAATTAGTATACTTTTCATATCAATATGAAAACACAAAAATACGCGTGATGTGCCCTTTGCAATGCATATTATTCAAATATAAAGGTACAGACGCCAGCACATCAAGTTACTACAATCTGTCAGATTTCTTTAATAGATTTTCAACTTTATCTCTAAAGCATAAGGTTCAAAGTTGATTGCGAAAATTTGACAGTTTCCGGTAGGTTGATGTGCTGGCGTCCGTACCTATTACTTACTTTTAGGTTTGTAATCCTTTTATACTTACGTTATTAGCAACATGGTAAATTAGGTTTTTAATACCGAGGTAGGTACTTACTGCTTGCAGCAATGGTAAATTAGTAGGAAAGAAATAAATACGAAATGCCTATCGCTCGTTAATGATATTCATTTACAAAAATACAGAAGGTAGGTACCTACTTACAAAACCTACAGAAAAATAATTATTCGAGTACTTACCTACCTGCCCACGTCAATAACAAAGGTATGACAGGCCATGGGTAGCGATAGGTTATTTTTTTTCTTAATATGTACCTAAATACACAGTTTGTATAAAAATTTAGATATTGAACTGTTGTTAATACTATTCCGACATCGATAAATTTATGTGCACGAGTGGACATCTCTTAAACAGCTCAATACCACCATTGTTGCCGATTCCCTTGTTCACAAACTAAACTAAATTTAAGTTCAGTGCATCTTTTTCTTTTTATTTCATTAAGAAAAGGACAAAAGATAAGTTTTAGTTTAGTCCTATCGAATTAATCAGCGTCTGACGTAAATAGACGTTACTTTAGTAGACATGTTTTTAATCACGTCTAAATTTGTATTGAGTAGTGTCAGGCGCTGATTACTTTGACAGGACTAAACTAAAATTTATTGTCTGTCCTTTTCATAATGAAACAGAAAGATGCACTGAACTCAAATTTAGTTTAGTTTGTGAACAATGGAAATGGCACAATTGACAACTTAATTTGGTCGGGATATACGCGGAGATTTAGTATGGAAAAGTAATGAAAGCTAATTTCTCTTAAAATACAATACTTAGGAATCTAGATTTTTAGTCGCTTTAACTTCTTTAGGAGTACTAATTTTTGTATAAATTTGGGAAGAAATCACAGAGTTTTTAATAGGGAAATCTTGAAATGAAAATTTGGCACCGTGACTACCGCCACCCCACCATTGGCATGGTATATCTCGTAAACTACTGGAGTTTTAATTTTGAATTTTGGGTACTAATTTTATCTTACAGGGTACTAATTTTCTATGTAGGTTTGAGGAAAGCGACAAGCTTCTCTAACTTGGAATCAACATTCAAAATCGTGGTCCTGCTGAACAATTGTGATAAAGTTAACATCGTTGATTTCTCGGTAAATACAAATATTACAGTTCTGTTTTTTTTTTACGAAATATATCACATTTATGGGTACTAATTATTTGTATACTAAGAATAGCTGTAGCGTGGGCCCTTTTTCGGCGCTCATGGTGGTCCTGCTGAAAGGAGCGTGACTACCGCAGGACCACCTTCAAAGTCGATTTTCTCGAAAACTACTAAGGTACCAATTCTGTTGTTCGAGTACTAATTAGTACCAATTGAGCACTAATTATTTACCAAATATGGAAGCGATTGGCGTTGGTGGTCCTGCGGTAGTCACGGACATGACTTTTGACCACCCTGTATAGGGTGTTTGGAAGCTGGATGCAAAGCTTTAAGTGGGTGATAGTTGACACCATTAAAAGCATTTTGAACCATACATGTCTTAGACGAAGTATGTTTTTTTTTAATTTTTTTCCCAATTAAAGTTTGTACTTTATTTATTACTAAAATTTTGCAGTTAAAAATTAAAAAAACACATACTTCACCTAAGACATGTTACGGCTCAAAATGCTGTAAATCATGTAAATGGTGTCAACTATCACTCCCTTAAATATTTGCACTCAGCTTCCAAACACTCTGTATGACGAGTCCTTCTCTATTGTGAGCTTTTATAATTTCCAACGTGACGATATTATAGTAGACGTACACGTCCCCGTCACGGTATCACGAAATCACAGGAAAGTTAAATGTATGGACATTATAAATGTTGAGACACTTTTTTCCGTCCAGGTTAACGTAACGTGAACGTATTTCCATACAGTTGCTGAAAAATCTTTTCGACCATAGTTCAAAAGGTTGAAAGGATTTTAAATGACATGCGTGAATGACTAGGGTAGTTATTTTACTAAGGTAGGGTACTTATGCGAAAAATTGATTAATTTTAAAAGGCAACACATTATAATTAGACGTTTATTTATAAATCATTCAAGTTACAATCGAGCTTATACATTAGGTTTTTCATGAAAATATTAACTAAAATATTACAAACGGCATTTTGCAGGCTATTAGCCGCCAATTTTGATTTCAAATCACAATACTCGACACTTATAAGTTAAAAGCATTAAAAATTAGAAATCGAAAGAAAACTTAAAGTATAAGAAAAATTAAAATTATTTTATTATGCACAGATATTTTCAATATCTTATTAGTAATAAAAGCATTTTACGTAATGACTAAAAAATAAGAAAATGGTAACATTATTGAATATAAAGTTGTCCATGGCACTGAGAAGTAACCAATATTGTTATTTATTTTTAACCTTTTTTGACCGCCACACGTCAAAAAATCAACAAAACGTGCCCTCGGCGTCAAACTCTATCGTGTAGTCGTTCCGTGGCGTGCTGGGGACATTTTGGTTTGTCATCTATACATGACTGTGGCGGCCAAAAGGTTAATATTTTACGACCGTAACACCGCTGGTGAAAAGCAAGGTTTCCAGTCAATTTCGAAACTGATTTTCATTTATGATGGACTTATGATAGTAAGTAGGTACCTACTACAATACCTTATATCTACTTATCTCATTTTGAGACCTCAAGCCAGGCAAGTTTCATCGCGCATATTGACTTTTTTTACAGATTTTGTAGACTATACTCACAAGTCGATTTGATGCGCTTATTCACACAAAGCAACTTGTTTATTTTCGGATGTCAAATTTAGTTAATTGGCTAATGAATAGCCTAGTGACCAATAGAACTCTATATCAGTTCAGAAGCGCTTGATGTACGGACGCCAGCACATCAACCTACCCGAAACTGTCAAATTTTCGCAATCAACTTTGAACCTTATGCTTTAGTGATAAAGTTGAAAATCTATTAAAGAAATCTGACAGATTGTAGTAACTTGATGTGCTGGCGTCTGTACATTTCCTATAGTTTTCAGTATGGCACTCATTTCAGTGTCAAATTATTTTGAGGAATTGGTGTTTTAAAGACAATCGATCAAAACATTAATTTGAAAGGTTTTGCGATTTCAAAATTAAAAGTTAGTCACTGTAAACAGTCATTAAAATTTTAAATAGTGTTGAACTCAATCAATCGATTCGAACAGTTAGTCGATGTTGTTAACGTACTCTAGTATTTACTTCTGGTTTCTTATTTTTGCTTGACAATTTGAACCAGCCTGCTTTTTTGTTATTATCTTTAGGCATTGAAATGGATCTTGAAACCCTTTCTCGATCACTTTCCCGACTGATCAACTCGCTCGATTGACTTTTTTTGCTATCTCTAGCAACTGACTTCCTTGGCGTAGTGTTGCTACTCTCTCTATCTTTAATTCTTTTATCGGATTTTTTGTATAGTGTTGTACTAGAGCTTGTAAGTCGATTATTTTGTGGTCGTCGAGTCAGTGTTGTTTGGCTGTATGACCTATTTTTTTGTAGTGTCGCGGGTTTGTCTTCTGTTAACGTTTTTGTTGAGGATGCCTTTTTAATGATTTCTTTTGGCTTGGATTTCCTCGGTCGTTGAGCGTAGTGCACGTCATGTTGGTCGTTGTAATGTTTCGGGGTCCAGGGCGCGAATATTGAGAAGCTCTTCGTGGTGCTGCGTACTTGAAGGTTGGAGGAGTTGACGGACGAGACATCGTCGCGGGAGCGGTTACGCGTTATGCGGCCAGGATCCGGGATGTCACCAACTGAAATGGAAACGTTCAATTAATCATATTGGATAGAAATGTTAATTAATGCTTTGTATAATCCTTAGACAATTTTGAATTCTATACGCACAAAGGCAACCGTGTTGATGAATCGCAAACGTACCGACGAAGAAAAAGAGCAGTGCATCGTAGTTCCTGTCCACACCATACGGGCGTTTTTTAAATAAATATCTAAGTGCTTGGCCAAACTGACAGCGCGGACGCAGCGCGGCGTACTCTCGTCCACAGTGGGCACGCGGGCGCGGGGAGCTCGCGGGCTACTCACGCCATAGCGAGGTCATACAAGTGGCGCAGTGGTGCGCGGGTACCGGGGTTCTCAAACTAGTTCGAGCTTTTTTTTAGTAAAAATAAGTCTTCTTCATCCATAATTATTATATTTTGACAAACACTGGACACGACAACATGCAGAACGCAGCCGCGCTCGACTGCGGACAGGCAAATCGCGCGCGTTCCCGCACCCGCGCCGTTCCCCGCCCCACGCTGCCAGTCTGGTCAAGCACTTAGTGTGTTTTTTGACGGGCTGGGATCCACTCGGTTAATTTCTGAATGCTCGGCTCAAAACCGAGAGTTAAAACCAAGAGCACGATAAAAAATCGCCGTATTCAAAAATTGCCCGTGGGTTGGCCCCAAATTTGCCATGACTTTTCGTCGTTCATCAAACCGCCTTTTAAATTATGCTGAACTTACCGGTAGTAGCATGGAGGTAGACGACGCTGCGTTGTGATTGCTGGCTGGAGTCGCCTTCAGTGCTGCTCTCTCCGGAGTTGGTAACTGGTGTCCTACGCCGGTGTCTACAACAAGAAAAAAAAAATAAGTAAGTATTGTTAACAATCCTCGGAATTCTACAAAATCGGTCCCAAAGCAGTCGTCATTGGTTTTTAAAATTAACTTTCAAACATATGCACATATAATTCGAATTTTTTTTTAGAATAAGGCTCACTTGCACCACTAATCACTAAATGCGGTTAATGCACTTACTTATAACATACATATTTATAACATCAATCTGTTTCTGCCATCTTCAAAGGATTGACGGAAACAGAGTGATGTTTTAAACATATAAAAAATTTAAACGTATCTTCTTTCATTCTTTCTTTCTAGATACCTACGTTTAGCGCTAACGGGTGGTACCAGCGAGCCTTAGTTCAGATTAATATATTACTCACTTCAAATCCCTACTAAGCTCCTGTTTACTTCCTCTCAGCTCAGAAGAGCTTCCCCTATCCTCCTGCCTCCTCCTCACATCTGGTTTAGGTGCCTTCAAAGTCTTCGAACTGCTGTGACTTCTAGATCTCTCATACGGACTGATCGGTGGCTTGGCATTCACTTTCCTGTCAAACTGGCTCTCGTTCTCCGAATTACTTTGTATTTCTGATATATTCTGAAGGTTACGCTTATATAGCTTCCCATTTGGCGATTCGCTTTTGTCTTCCCGGTGTAAGTTGGACAGGGAGTAGCTTTTGTTTGTGAGTTCACTGTGGTCTACTTCATCAAGTCCTGTGCTTGAATTCGATATGGTTTTTCGTAGAGTTCCATGTTTCGTATGAGTGTATCGTTTAATTTCGGCAGAGGGCTTGACGTTCGCGTCCGAGTCCGGATCTGTGTCGCCGAAAAAGCGAAGGTTTTTCGCTGGTGATGTTAGAGGTTTCGCGGGTTTTGGGTAGGTCTTGCGTGGCGCTTCGTCTTCTGTTGTTAAGATGCTTTCTTTTTCGACCTGAAAGTGAACAGGAGTTTAGAAATGGTTATGGAGTATTAGTTGTTTTTTTTTTTTCAGACCGAAAGGACTAGTATGAGAGACATTAAAAATTCATGAACAGTAGTGACAGAACCTTCTTTTTTGAAGTCGGTTAAAAATACAGTCCACTCTTTTGTTGCTCCCCGTGCTAACAAAGATCTATATAAACTAACTACTAACTTATCGCCTTAGGTGAGTCTACGAAGGTATTATAATTACGAATTAAATAAATATAACAAAAATATAGGTAAGTGTTGTCAGTGAGTAACTGAGTAGTAATACAGACCACCCCTACTAAGCTTCGTTCACGATTTATTTGCCAAAAACTTAAACAAACATGAATTAATGGGAAAATAGCTTTAATTCCTACACAATAAAGTTCAGTTTACGTTACGCTACAACTTCAAACATTTTTATAACTTTTTCAATTGTACTTGTCATTTTGAAATCAACTTAATTCTCATTGAAATAAAGTTGATATTTGTTTAACTTGAAATGGGGTGGCGGTGGGCAGCACTGCGCACTTTTACTTATACACCTGCTGCATTTTCTATTAAAAGACTATCATCAAACGAGGATCCGTGTGCTAAACGTGGTGATCAAGTTCCAAGTTCACCTCTAATAATTATAGCCATCGATGAAAGATACCTGTTCAGTATTGCGAATTGTGCTACGATAGCACAAAATATTAAGTTAATAATAATTATTATTTAGTAAGAGCCCATTTTGCGCACTGTAGGTTAAAAGTAGGGATGTTACGGAGCTTCGGTTCCGATTCCGAAAAGTCGGAACTTCCGATTAATTTTACACCTCCGATTCCGATTTCGGTTCCGATAATTTTGAATCGGAGTTAGACCGGAGTTCGAAACGCAGCGATACACGTGACTAGAGCGCCTACAAACAAGTTTTCACGTGTCGCCAGGGTAATGTTTATTTATTTTATACACGCTCGCGCTCGAAGTCTCAGTTTATTGTTTTGTTTGTGGATGTTAGAAGAAAGTAGAAGAAAGATGTTTTAAGGAAAGGCCCCTTAACACATCTTTCTTCTACTTCCACCCCGGTTCCGGCTCCGATTCCGGTTCCGAATCCGGTTCCGATTCCGATGAATCAAATTTAAAACCTCCGATTCCGGTTCCGGTTCCGATAAAACGACATCCGTAACATCTCTAGTTAAAAGCCTCTCTACCTTCACAATGCAATACCTTTGTATTCTTCCCCTTTTTCCTTGTAAGCCTATCCAGGGATTTGAACCAGTTGCCGCCGGCGGCGGGGGCGGGGGCGGGGGCGGTCTGTCTCCGCGGGGGGGAGGGCGTCGGGCTCGGGGTGGCCAGCCTGCGTCTCTCGCGGTAACGTTCAGCCTGGAAAGATGGGATCAGGTTTAGTGGAATTGTGTGAGTATCTGATGATCGATCTCCCTCCATGCGACGGACGGGTGGAGAGAGATCCCAATAAACATTTACGACGTTGAGTAGACGTGTTGGTGGCAACTTAATGTTATTTAGTATAATCGTATAAATGTCATAAGGACGTTTACTCGACGGCATTAGGGCCCATTTTATTCAACTTACGGCGCTAAGAGTTTCGTGTAATAGTCATATAAATACCTACTTAGTCGCATAGTAGTCATATACACGTCGGCGATTTGACCACATGTCATGTAATGATAGCTGTTGCGGCGTGTATTCGACTTTGTGTCACAAAATATGACTTTTATATGATGTAATCGTTGTGTTATTGTCATTTAAAGATGATATTGAACGAATTATTATAAAATATTAATTTAATTTAGCAGTTTTTGACAGCTGAGTTAATATTGCATTTTTTCTGTTATTTGAGGTGATAAAACCATTTCATCAGTTGTAAACCATTGAGCAATCAAGTTTACTGATTAATGTGAGGTTATTTTGTAACAAATTTTTAATGCGCTTTTAAAATTTTTATGTTTTCACATATTTTTATTAATAATTTATTATGTGAATGCGTTATAAGACAACTATATAACTTCCCGACCTATAAACTGCGAGTTCATGTATTAAATGTTTACGCCATGATAGTTAGAAATGGTGGAAGTGGTATACAAGGTTATTATAATCCTTTAATATGAGTATTAATTAAATAGCGGTCATATTATCATGTTTGTGATACTTTAGGATGTATAGAGGTCGTTCGTAATACTTAATTCGAATTATATATAATGGTTACAAATACTACGTTTAAACAATTATTATCCGTTTAGCAAATGTTTAAAAGGTAATTATATGACAAAATTGACAGTATTATGACGTTTATACTACGAAAACGTTTACACGACGAAAAGTTGTATATGTAAGTTTTATAGATGTCGTCGTAGACGCTATTATATGACGATTGTAAAAAAAAATCGAAATAACGTCTATATGACATTATTATACGACAAAAAATGTATATGACTATTCGGACACATAACGCACTAGTACATGACGAAAAGTTAAAAAAATTACTGTAAAATAACTTTAATAAGACTCAAGGTCATATAAATGTTTGATTATATGACAAAAATGTTTGCTGGGGACGACCTAACCGTATAATTAGCGTAGAAGGAAAAACCTGGATTAGTTTGGATGCGTGGCGTAAGCGCAGTGGGCTAGGCTATAGGCTATGGACAAGGATGATGAAAGCGGAGATTATCCATCCAGGCTGTTGATAGATTAACGTGGTTCTTCCAAGACATGCCTAATATTTTGTCAAGATACCTACTTCTTTAGTTTTAAAAAACACATGCTCACAATATGACTAAAGACGATGGTGATATGAGAACGACCGTTGGGGGTGCCACGTTTATAAGAACAACAATCAGCTTCCTTAGAAAATGTTATTTATTAATTACAATTTTTACAGACGCCAGCACATCAAGCTACACGAAACTGTCAAATTTTCCCAATCAACTTTGAACCTTATGCTTTAGCGATAAAGTTGAAAATCTATTAAAAAAATTTGACAGTGTGAAGTAGCTTGTTGTGCTAGCGTCTGTACAAGAATAGAATAGACGGTGATCCCCAAATTAGGCATTTCCCTGAATCTTGGGAGTCAGAGTTGCGAACTAAACTAAAATGTAACTAAACTAAACCAATTAAAAAAAAACTTAGAATATAGGTACATTGCCATCAGCGTAAGATGAAACTAAGCAAAATAAAATCAACAGTGTGAGATCAATTAAATACCAAAATAATAAGTAATAATATCGAAAAACACACTAAATAAAAATCAACAAAAATCTAATTAAATAAATAAATCAATTTTACAAAATAAAGTGTTGAGTGGAAGCGTGTGTATGTGTTAGAGAGTGAGGGTGTATTAGGGTGTGTGTGTGACTGTGTGTGTTGTGAACTTGAGCGAGAACGTAGAAGTACAGACGCCAGCACATCAAGCTACACCTGTCAGATTTTCCCAATCAACTTTGAACCTTAAGCTTTAGCGATAAAGATGAAAATCTATTAAAGAAATCTGACAGATTGTGGTAGGTTGATGTGCTGGCGTCCGTACATTAATTAGTCTGTATAATGTTACATAGCTAAGTAAGAATAATATTTTCTGTTTCATCGTAGGAGAATGTAAAAAGCCATTTCTTTATTACCTTTTTGCAAAGGGATATTTTGAGGTATTTTATGTTGCAGCACTTTATGGAATAGTTGTAAATGCGTGGAAATAAAGAGGGAAGTACTCGATATATAATCAAAATAGGCAAGAAGGTACTCGATGTATGTACACACTACACATACAAAGTTTTTGTAGACTGAGATCACCTCATTATTTCTCACACACCCGCTACATGTTACATGTCTGTACAAGTTCATTGACACTACACATAAATAAATATAACTTCTAGGGTTCTCGTGTAAAATCTCTAGTGTTTTTTGTCCGTAATTAGTGGAACAAAAAACGCGGTAGACTATCAATATTTTGTCATGGAGAGGCTGCCATCTGACCTCTCTAATTGCTGGCAAATACCGATGGACTATGTTGATAGTTAGAAGGGAAAAGTTTGATTGATTGTGTGGGGTGAAATGAATTAACGTGACGGCTGACAGGAGAGACTGGGAGAGAAAAACGTTTTGCGCGAACGCACATATTCTGTAAGACCAGCCGATGTATTCTGTAAGAATCTGACCGTGGAAACTTAGGCGAAGTACAGTACCCGGCGATAAATATTGCACATCGACCTTTGGAAAGAGACAATCGGCTAATGTCGGCTTGTGGGCTGGCAATGCGATGGGGTGGGTCGGGGGACCATAAATTTCACGTAGATGAAGTTGCGTGCAGAAGCTAGTACTAGGTATAAAAGGAAAAGCTTCTTTCCAGGCATGTAGGGGTCTTCTTCCCAAAGGTCGATGTGCAATATTTATCGCCGGGTACTGTAAGCTTGAAAAGACCTGTCAATCCCTAGTATCAGTGGGGTCTGTTCTGATTCTGTCACTTCACCTAAGTTTTCACGGTGAGATGTTTACAGAACAGCGGGGTAATTGTCATTTTGACAGTTCAACATTAACAACATTCATTGCGTTATTTACGTTGTTGAACAGACGCACTTTTCGTACGTAAGGAGCAATGGATTAGCAATATGCTTTAAAATAATTCAAATTGAGAAGTGTGTTACGCAATTAGAGTGCTGACAAGTAATTCGTTATACTTACCATTAGGCCAACGGAACCATAACTTTGTACAGACGCGGACGCCAGCACATCAAGCTACCCGAAACTGTCAAATTTTCCCAATCACCTTTGAACCTTATTCTTTAGCGATCAAGTTGAAAATCTATGTAAGAAATTTGACAGATTGTAGTAGCTTGATGTGCTGGCGTCTGTACAGAGGTAATTAAGTAGGTATTTGCATTTTAAATTGTTTGATAGGTACAGCCAGCGATAAAATTCGATTAACACTTCAGATTTTAAAATCATAATACATAATTGAGTTAAATATTTAATTGAAATCAGAATAGAATTCAGTAATACAATCTAGCGTATAAGTTTGTGTCAAGATGATGTCTTGTGTAAAAGTAGCAATGCTAACCGAATTTTGTCGCTGACAGTACATACCTATTATTTCATTTCTCCGGTATGATATATTATTACAAACCAAAGAGTAAAAAAAAACATCTGATGAATACTGTCAGTCTACTGTCAACAAAAAATAGCGTGAAGATTGAATCTCGAACCTAATGTTGATTAAAAAAATGTAGGTACACTCTTTCATACAATAAGGTGTTTTTTTCACACAATTAATTCCGTATCTTCTTCAAAACTAAGGTTCAATACACTATGTTTTTGGTAACTCAAATACGATAAAGAACGTTTGTCTATGATAACGTCCTTCCGGGTTCAATAACCATAATTATCATCAGAGATAGAACAAAATATTCAATAAAAAAAATTTAACAAAAAAAAAACCGACTTCCAAAAAAACACTAAAGTAAAAAATAACTTTAATTTCGGAAGTCGGTGTCTTTGGATCTGTATTTTAGTTTTTGCCACCAACTTCCGAAATTAAAGTTATTTTTCACTTTGTTGTTTTTTTTTGAAGTCCGTTTTTTTTTTTGTTAAAATGTTTTTAAGTCTCGCTTTTTAGTGGGTCTGTTTATAATGTATCTAAGTTACAATAGCCTAATGGCAACTTGCCCATCGCCTTTTACAAAATATTGCTTTTCCCGATGCAGGGACGTTAATTGTTGAGGAGTTCTCCTAGTATTCCACCATCAGCTCAACCCGTGAAATACTTATTATTGAGTAGTGCCGGTGGTCATCGGTGGTCATCTTCATCAGTTCCACTTGACCAAACGGTGGTTTCCGAGAGCAAATGCACGAGTGCTATAAAAAATAACCAAATCGCTGTAGGTGTGCCTATAATATTTGAGGAGTTCCCTCAATTCCTCATGGATCCCATCATCAGAACTGGATTTTGATAAAAATGTGACCAATCTGGAAGTATATCCTTTTAAATAAAAAAATTATTTTCCAAATCGGTTTATAAATGACGGCGTACTGAGGTGACAAACATAAAAAAAAAATATTAAAAAAAATACAACCGAATTGAGAACCTCCTCCTTTTTTTTGAAGTCGTTTAAAAAACGAATGAAGGCCAATTCTCGTAATTTAAAACATTCAAAATCTAGTCGCAGTCTCTTGGCGACAAACAAATGTCAAAACCTTGTCAAAAGTGTAGGATATTTTTGACAGGTGAGATTGAGATCACTGAGATGAGACTGAACGTTCGCGTTCTTAAAAATTGCCCCTCAGGTCTACAATTCTTAAAACTTGCAGGATATTTCGTCCACAAGTGACAATACTTACAACGAAGGAACCTTCGGCGTAGACTGTCATTGAATAAACTGTGCCCAGCAACCAACCTTTCAGTTAGAAAGGCTATCTTTTTTTTTAACACATAATAGTGTCAAAAGTATCTGATGTAAATGAAAACAAATGGATCATGTATGGATATGGATCATGTATAAATGTACGTGTGCATGTGAATTTATAGAGCCACATAGAAATAATATTGAATACTTCGATTTTATTATTCAAATACTTATCCCTGAAACTTTTAATTTTTCATTTGACAATTTTATTATTATCGAGGTTTTGAAGGAATTGTATAACCTCAATTTTCATCGATGGTTTTTCAATTACAATTTAATAATGTTATTCAAACAATAGTAGTTGGAGAAAGTGGTGAGACATAAAGTTGAAACCTTCAATATACAGATTGATGTGATAAGGCTCCTTCAAACAGCCGCGATACGCGATAAATCACGCGCGACACAAAGGCACCGCAAGTCGCGCAACGAGCGGTGCCTTTGCGTCGCGCACGATTATATCGCGTGTCGCGCCTGTTTGTAGAGGAGCCTTTACTAATTGCCTTTAGGAATTGATTGCGGATGAATTTACCTGGGACAGGATTTGTTTACACTTTCACCGGATACTTTTGGAACAGACATTAGTAGGTGTCGTAATACGTTAAGCTTGTGCAGAGCGAGCGAAGACAAAAACGTTCCATGTAAATAACTACTACATAATATAATAAATTGTCAAGTGTGTTTTTTAGCTTCTTTGTTGGATCCGCTTCAACAGTAATAAGTGGTGATTATTTCCTTTATTTCATTTTTTTAAGTGAAAACTTTTTATTTACAGTTTGGTCAGTCTTTATTGTTGTAAATTAAAATAATAAGTAAGCAAATAATAACTAATACATAATTAATTAATGAAAATAACAAAATGAAATCCTAACTTAACTAAAACTTATACACAAACTAAAATATATAGCGTCGAAAAATAGTCGTCAGTGGTGATTGGTGGGCAATTTTATATTAGGTAAGTACTTTTATTTTATATTACCCACCGAAAAAGGAATCTTTTTAATAAGAGTGTGTTTGACTTACCTATAAGTTTAGGGGAGAGAAATGCCTGGAGCGTGTCAAATTGGCACTAATTATTTATCACTCTTTGGTTACACAGCATCCGGAACATATATTATAAGTAACTTATCAATAAGTGTGTTGTTGGCCTTAAGACGCCATATGGTCTGTGGCCTTAACTGACTTATTTTGGTTCAATGAAGGTAAGACTTTACTAAAGCCAACGCATGAAAACTGGAAATCACTGAAATAACCACCTTAAGCGCTGTTGTATTAAGTTGATTTCAGAATGACAGCAATGTTGATTGAAAGCCTTGAAAGGTCATAAAACGGTTTTCGCTGTAATAAAGAATATTAGTCATATTGTGTGGTTGTTGTTTCGTTTTACAACTTTCATTGAGTCGGAGTACATCACGCTTTTGTTACCCGAATGAGTAGCATAGTAATTAATGTACAGACGCCAGCACATCAAGCTACTACAATCTGTCAAAATTTGTTATTAGATTTTCAACTTTATCGCTAAAGTATAAGGTTCAAAGTTGATTGGAAAAAATTTGTCAGTTTCGGGTAGCTTGATATGCTGGCGTCTGTACCTACTATAAATCAGCAGTTTTGTTTAAGTCCCAGGGACAATCCTATATTTTGCTACATATTACCGGGCACAAATGAGGGGCCCCGTGGCTAAATGCTAACAGCCGCACAGGTTGATCGATCAGGTTAAGCTACGCTTGCCGCGGTTGGTCTGTGGATGGGTGACCATCTTTACATACCGAGACCCCTCCGTGCCTCGGAAAGCACGTTAAGCCGTTGGTCCCGGCTGTCTTTCGTGGACCTTTGACAGTCTTTACGGGTAGGTAGTCAGAAGCCCGAAAGTCTGACATCCAGTCTTACCAGGGTATCGTATTACCCAGTAACTGGATTGTGGAGGTCAGATAGGCAGTCGCTCCATGTAAAATACTGGTATTCAGCTGCATCCGGTTAGACTGGAAGCCGACCCGAACATAGTTGGGAAAAGGCTAGGCAGAAATCGAGACTCCGGGTTGCCACAGATTTAAAATTCTGATTTAAATGCCTACATGCACATTTTTATGAGTTAGTGTCTCAAGTAACAAAGCAAATGTAATGATCGTGACATTTCTTGCTCTGTTTCGGCACTTTGCTCTGATTAACATGTGGAGGCTGTGCGTAGTTAGTTATAAAATAATACCATTCTATGTAAACTTTCATTTTTAGGGTTCCATAGCAAAATGGTAAAACTGAACCCTTGGTGAGACTCAGTTTGTCAGTCTGTCTGTCTGTCACAACTGGATATCTCCAGAACTACTAATAATGCTATCAACTTGAAATTTGGAATAGTTTTAGATGACGTTTGCCCAACTATGTATTTTGCAAATAAGATAGAAATTAAAATATGGTTTTTTTTGCAATAGTGACTGAAAGGGGTTCTGAAAAATTCGAAGTGGGTTTACTAGGGCATGTGGGGTATCATATGAAGGAGCCCAGTTTGCACATTCTCAAATTTTTTTTTTATTTTTTAGGCCTCAATGTTTTCGACTTTTGATGAAAAATGTAAAAAAACTACCGTTCTCCCCTTATCTCAGAAGTTTGCAAAGAGAATAATCTGAAATAATTCTATGTGATAGAAGTTTGAAAAATAAAACGATGTCTCTAAATAGCACACTTTTTCAGAAATCATCAACAATAGTTACACTAGTTCCACTATCGCTCAGAGATGGCGCTGACCTAAAAGTGCAATATTCTACACCGCAGTGCGCAGTGTTAAAATTCTCTAACGAATATAGGCGTCGCCGATGAAAATTTTTGTACCTTGCTTCAAAAGCTGTAGACAACGGTATGGAACAATGCTGTTATTATATTATTTACTAGCGACCCGTCCCTGCTTCGCAGGTACTGTGTGGTGACATGTGAATACATCGAGATTCCTGTGCTATATCTAATATTAAAACATTAATGAGGTAGTATCCAAATATACCCTTCGAAATAAATTCCCTAAATTGTGGTGGAAGCCACATCAAAATTTATTGTGTATCTAGTTTAGAAGCGCTAACAGAGTAAGACAAAAAAGCGACTTTGTTTTATACTACATGCTTATAGATTAAACTTGCATTATATATCTACATACTTTTAAGTTTCAGTAATATTTCTAATAGGTAAATACTACAAATTAGTCATTCTTATTATTGTTAATCAAAAACAAATGATACAAAGAAAACTATAGGTACTCTATACATTAGCTTATCCGAAAGTACGATAAGGCTTCTGTAAGACTTCGCCAAGTTTAACTGTCCACAAAGGTATTTAAAAGTAATCACAAATGAGTAGCCAGAATGTCACATCACAACACTAGTATTGTGCCCTAGTATTTAGTATTGAGTAGCGTCTTTGACGATAGACCTAGCCATGCATTTAAATGCTGATAGCATGTCTCCAAGTCTCAGCAGTAAACAAAAAATAACAACAGTCCCGTTTCCAGAGAATTTCGCTAAGTGGGCAGCTGTTGAAAAACGGTAAAATTCGAGAAAGATCTGAGAGTAAATTGTGATTGTTTAGCACGAACCGTCTAATTGGAGATGTGGTTTGTGGTGGAGTGAGGCAAGCCAACCTTTTTTTGACCTCAATAAGATAACTAGTATTCAAAATGAAGAAACAAATAATTGTGATGTCTAAGGAGTGAAAAGCAATTATGTGTAATGCAACGAAACAGGAGGAAATTGCCGTTTTCCAAGTTCCTGAAGCGACCTGTAAAACTCTTATAGTGAGAATTAAGCTAAAATGAGCTTGAAGAGAACTGTTATCCTACCGGACGCTAGGGAATCTAGGAATTGGCAGCTTGCTTCAAACTCACTTTACCTAAGTTTTCACGGTAAAATTTTTAAAGAAGAGCACTACTGGTTCCCATTTCTGGTGGTGATAAAAAGGGGCATAGTAAGCGATTTTGTGGAGTTATTGCGTTATTACTTTTGAATGGTGGTAGAAGCGTAGGAAAGGAATAGCGATGGTAAGATGGGTAAATGACATAATTAACCTTGAGTCCGGTGAAAAGGTGAAAATTTAACAGAATAGACAAAAAAAAAACTGTAAAAATTTCACCGAGAAAATTTAGATGAAGTAGGTAAGCGTAAAGTGAGTTGTCATTCCACCTGATGACAGGGATTGGCATTATTCATTAAGCTCACTTCAAGTCCGTTGAAGTTCACTTCACCTAAGTTTTCACGGTGAACGTTTTTATAGGATAGATCGGCTGTTCTAGACCAACTCTGCTACTCCACACTCCAGAAATCGTACTACTTATTACCATTTTTTTGCACTTTAGGTTCCAGAGATTCCTGTGAAGATCGGCAATTGTATATTGTGAGCAGAAATCTAGAACTTTTGACATAACCGGCGAAGAATTTAGAAAAAATTGCATAAAAGGGACTGGAAGCCCAGTCCAGTCCTGACTTCCTGAGCTGTTGATGATTGTGAAGCATGTTACGACATGCTTTTTATTAAGCATAAAGCATGAGCCGTCTTCGCATGTTATTTTACGAGCGAGACGTCGAATTCAAGCGCTTGTAAATATACGTATGACATCACTGTCGATGTCAAATACACGACATTGAACCCGGGTCACTGAACCCGCTCGTTAAGTTTTTCTCAGAGACTAATCCTTAATCTTTTGGATTCAGTATTCATATATTAAGTCCCAGAAATATTTTCAATTTGGTGTTGTGTTATTAATGTTACAACCGATGATTTAAATGAAAATCCTAAATTATGAGCCTCTTACAGGGATTGATCCACCATAGGAAGGAGTCTTATTACTCAGCAAAATGATGATGAGGTCAAGCAAAGGTCTCTTCATACAGAGAAGAAACGAGCATTGATCACCACGGTTGCAGCGTGCAAATTATATATAACGTATAACCAAACTTGGTGATCCAGCCGTATAGGGCCGCTTACTCAACAATTATAAGGGTTCTGATACAGCCAAAATGAAAAAAATACCAAGTCTATCAATCCCTAAAACAACACTTTACGATTCGCAGTATTTAGCGTTATTTTTGTTGTAATTCGGCTCATACTGCGTGTGTTTTATAGCGTAAGTAAACGTAAAAACTGCGAACGTTTGCGGCTCAAATATAGGCCACCTCTTATATCGACCAGGAGCGCCGACTGTCACTTTACTTTCACTTTCATGTAGCCCTGGTACCTCAAGGCATGGAACGCAGCGTTTTCAATGCGGGAACTGTCGTAGTTTTAGAAGAAAACCGTTCAACTGCTATGGATGGAAATAAATGGACTGAGAGACAGAACGGAGGCAATTTAACAAAGATGAAGGGATATGGATTCCTGGAAGATACGAGGCCAGTTCTTAAGCAAAAGGAAACAAACCCTGACAAGTACCAAGACATTTTCAAGTTTATTAGCGCTTTTTAATTAGGTAGGTAAACTAAAGCACTGACTTATAGTGAGGAGAAATGTAAAATTGTGAGAAATCTAACATGCAGTCGGCAAATTGTATATAGAAAACACTTTTTCGGCGTGATTAATATTATGTATATCCATGCATAATTATAGCTATCTAGTACTGAGTCTCTGAACTAAGTTCCGGACTGACGGACCGAAAGACTATAAGAGCGGTTTCGCACTACATCCGATCCGAATCCGAATTAAAGATCCGACTTTAATCCGAATTGAGAATGTTCTAAATCCGGATGGATATAGTTCCGATCTAGTGCGCAACCCCTCATAGTGTCATAGAAATAGGACTATGTATTTTACGGATTCGGATCGGATATAGTGCAGAACCGCTCTAAGGGTTGCTTGTTGACTACAGAACCATAAAAAGAAGCTTTTGCTACGTGAGACTCAGGCAGGTTATAAGCATGTACCTTGAAGTATATACAAATATTGCAGTCGCCTAGAAGCAGTGTTGAAACATTCCTCCGGTTTAATTGTCGCATTGATTGCATTCGAAATAACAACTACTAGCTGTATTTTAATTTGTGACTATTACATACCCTGTTCGTTCCGGCATTCAATCATTTTAGATAACTCATTCAATATTCAAGATGGACGTAAATTAATACTTTTTGAACGTCTTACAGAAAGACAAGGTCCTCAATATTGCCCAATCATTGTATTAATTGATACTTGGTCCGTATTAATGAGACTTTTATTTAAGTGCTCACCTCAAAGATCTCGTAAAGTGCTGTCATATGAAGTTTTGACAACATAAAAAATCTGAAGGCATAATTGAACACCACTTACATAAAAGGAGCTTTTAAATAAGAGGCTGTTAACTTCCGAGACATTTACAAATAAATTGACCTTTTCTTCAAGACTCAATCATTGGTTCGTTCTGTAAGCCTAACGTGGTGATAATGCATTGATTTAAACTGTACAACATAAAAAAGCAGCAAAAACAATCAACGTTGGTAATGTCTTTATGTTAAAGTTATAAAACTTTAACTTCTTGATCGACGGTTCATGGTTTTGCTTTTCTAATACAGTTTGCAGTAGCGATAATTTATATCCAGAAGTGGAGATGCAGGCTCTATTACTATTATAATGGGTGACATAATGAAGATTTTACAATCAGCGCGCGTGTATGACAATTTGTTTGGGCGTAAAAACAAAAGAAAGCTAGCACGTTCGATCGATTCTATGGTCAAAAAGTGCATGTTGTTGATGCTATTCAAAGAATAGGAATACTTTACATAACCATGCGTTATGGAACAAAGGCGTAATCTACCGGTGTAGACTGTAGTGCAGGTATCAATCAATAGACGGCAAGTGACGGTCGAAGCACCGAGTTTATGCGAACAGTTGTGTAATGACGCCCTTACTATTGGAACTTACTCGAGAGACGATTGAATTGTAAACTTATCCGCTTAGCTTGAAGTTTGTCTTTGATTTTAGCTCAGATTCTGGAGCGCATGCTAGCTGCACTCCTCAATCCCATGGGACTATAGCATGGGACAATAGGTGTTGAGAGCTCCTGACAATGAACGCATAAGTTATAAATATGTAAGTAATATTGGTCAACCACAGTTGACCACTATTACGCACATACTCGTAAATTGTGACGCTTGTTCTGATGCTTTTACAACCAAAAGAACCCAGGTATATATATACTCTTGCTTAAGATGGAGTAAAATTAAATATCGTGAGTTGACAACTTTTTGATAAATTGTATTTTGTGATGATTTGTCCAAACATGAGCATGTCAAACAAGAGCTGGGTGACGTAAAAAAAAAAAACGAAAGTTATACAATATATTAATGAAATAGTGGATATGAGCTAAGTTCCTAAATCGAGTACCAACTTGTTTTTTTGGCTGCATTACGAAAATTAAAAATGGTATGACAAAATTTCAATTATCTCCCAGCGCATCTTCGTTGCCAATGGTCTGGATCATCAGTCTTGCAAAGTGAAGGCTCTGCCGACCAAAATGCTCAAATGTGCAGAGTAATAGTAACGTAAATGCGAGTAAAATCATATATAATATGACAGTGAGAGATAAATAGTAGTATCTCGTCTTGAACCTCCGACCTTTAACATCGATAGGTCAACGCAAGAGTATTGTGCGATGACGACTCGCATTCTGTTCCGCATTGCATGCCGTTGCTTCTACGAGGGCCCAATTAACACTTTGGCCAATTTATGTTCTCTTCGTGAATCCTTGCTCTTTTCACGACAGATAAGTTGAAGGCGTATTAATTGGATAGGTATTTACAGGAAGTTTAACAGTGGCAAGGTGAAATTAAAGGCACATGTCAATTTCCTGAGTAGAGGGAGTCTAAAATTAACAAATAATTAAGGCTCCTGCAAATAGGCGCGACGCGCGACGCGAATCGCGCGCGACACAAAGGCACCGCTCGTTGTGCGACTTGCGGTGCCTTTGTGTCGCGTGTCGTGTCGCGCCTGTTTGTAGGAACCTTTATCCAGAATTGTAGTTATAATGTTAAGTGATACTCAAAGGATACTAATTCAATGAAAGGAAGTAAAACAAGAAAATATTATACAAATAATCCAAATTGTACTAAAATATGGTATTATGATAATTTTAAACAATTCTTACCGATCTTCAGAAATATAAATCAGATTACTAGATCAGATCACCTATGGCATTATGTCTGCCTCTGTACATTTATGTGCTTGTAGTAATTATTAATAATTAATAATAATTACTTAAAAGGATTCTATTCCGGTAGTAATTAGAAATAGGTCACCATATGACATCAGATGATCTAGATGGAGCTAGTATAAGAAATGATATAATGATGTAAGTACTTACCAAAGCCGGTGAGTCCAGGGGCCTAGACCTGGACTTCCTCAAGTCACTCTCTCCATCAGAAGGTCTCGACTGCTTGTCACTCTCCCTGTCCGAAGAATGGTACCGTCTCTTTTCCTCTTTACGCTCCTTATATCTTCTGTCTTCTTTGAGTGTTTTTTCGTATCTGAAAAAGATGAAATATTTTCATGATCATAACTCAACAAACAAAAATTTGTTAAGAACAAACTTGTTTTCTTTCTTGCCATAATTATATAAATACTTTAAATATTTGGGTGACAAAAAAATGCTACGATTCGTGTAAACTAGGCCGTAATAGGCTACTAGGGCGACAGGACAGGCAGTTGCATCCTTCCGTATGAGTTCTTCTTCTGTTTTAATCTCTGTCTTAATAACAAAGTAGCGTTGCCGGCTAGGCAACAATATTATTGACGCAAAAATCTAATTTTGGGAGGATAATTTGGAGGAGTCTGTTCAACAATACAGAACGTCTTGCTGCACTCCATCTGGCAATATTAGGCTCCTAGTTCGCCACGTTGCCAAAAATGTTGAGTCGTACGTCGCATGACGCATGTCAATATTGCCTCATTAATACCTGGATATAGGATTTCTGCCATGAATCAATGCCTACCTTCCATCATACTCCTCCCGGTATTTCCTCTCATGTTCATACTTCCTGTCTGGCTCGAACTTCCTCTCTGGCTCGTACTTCCTCTCATGTTCATACTTCCTGTCTGGCTCGAACTTCCTCTCCGGCTCGTACTTTCTCTCTGGCTCGTACTTCCTCTCTAGCTCGTATTTCCTCTCTGGCTCGTACTTTCTCTCTGGCTCGTACTTTCTCTCTGGCTCGTACTTCCTCTCTGGCTCGTACTTTCTCTCTGGCTCGTACTTTCTCTCTGGCTCGAACTTCCTCTCTGGCTCGTACTTCCTCTCTGGCTCGTACTTCCTCTCTGGCTCGTACTTCCTCTCAAGGTCGTACTTCCGCTCAGGGTCGCTGTCGCGAGGGTCTGAGCTCCTGTATCTGTCTAGGTTTTCTCTGGAACTCCTGCATCTCCTCTCATCACCCTTGCACTCGTAGTCGATCTTCTTCACTATAATGTCGCTGGGTTCTGGGTCGGTGTACCTGGATTAAGAAAGGAAGTTTTAAAGTAGAAAAGTGATATTTTGGGTGAATTTAAAGACAGAGACACCCAGTCTCTGTCTTTGAACAACTATCAACTATTAAAAGTTACCACTTTAGAGCTTCGCTTTCAAAACTTCCCATGGCTAAATCAATGTTCTACATATTATGTAGTTAATTGTTATATTAATGTCATCTGTAGTTTACAGCAAGATATTTCCACAAAAATGTTTCGGTAATTTTTATCTACCATTACCCATTGTTGTATGCATAATGTAGTGACAATAAAAATAAAGTGAGATAATCATAGCACATTATTATTCATTATCTGACATAAATCATTATTTCTAATTAAAATTTATTAACTTTGCCAATTTAATTTGTAAGTAATAATGAAATTGTGTGTTGTGTCTGGTCTTATTTTTGTCTATTTATCTTATATTTTATTTTTATTGTTATTTAATGTGCATATGATCCAACTGTTGATGGAAATAAAGGAATTGTATTGAATTAATAGTTTCAAGAGTAAAAAAAATATAAATCCATATATGTATCCATCCATCATACTTTTCGTTGAATTTATAAATCCTACGAAAACCAAAACACAAGTACAAGCATGAAGTTATTATAACAAACTTTGTAATGTTTTATCATCACGGGAAATCTTAACTTTATTCCTCTATCATTATATGTACATCGTGATGATATTTTCATGCAATAGTTTTCCTGCTATAAAGTGATGCATTTCCTGTGACTCGCTTACTTAGAATAACTATGTTACTTATACTTGCACACAAATACAAACAGATACTTAGTCTTTAGTTCATTCATCGTCTCACCTAAGCAAACAATACGACGACGACGCTATGCAATGCGATGCGAAAGACTAAAGTGAAATACTGTTTCTACAACACCTCATTAATATGGAAGCAAAATAATCTATATCTATTTAAAGTAGGTATTATATATATATATCTATTTAAAGTAGGTAGCAATTTTCAATCATTTTTTCTCCTTAAAATAAACTTAAGATAGGAGTTGCTACTGTTTGATAGCATAACATCACAAGGTATAGCGTTACCGAAGCCGATGTCTATTGAGCTATCTGTATCGGTGAAGTCACAAATTGTACATACATGTGACATATGTGTGACATTATAGTGACTTTACATTGATTTTTGTCATATCACGTCCTATTTTATCATTAAGTGTCGCATCGCAAAAGTCGCTCATCTAGGACGCGGGCAAGGAGCGGGCATGCGTCACGTGGGCTTTTCATGTCACTCACAGTGTTATCAGATGAAAGTTGTGCCCTGATTTCACGTTGTTTAGCTAATAATGTCTTGGAATAGATAATGTTTAGTATTATTCTAGAGAATGCTGTAAAATAATATTTACTTAAAACATGTGCCACCCCCACGGGTGTCATTAATAAAGAAAGGATTTTGTTTTAGCCATGGGCGTTGAATGTGTTTGCCAATAAAACAAAACTTGGCCTGGAGTATTTGACTGTGCCAATATTTCTGTGTGAGCATTAGGAATTTCTTTGTTAATCAACCTAGCCTTTAAAAAAAGCAACGAAACATATAGCGTAGAGGGTAACACAGACGGTGAACTAAGCGGTGGAGCCTGTAACACTCAGAAAGTCTGCAAGACGTACATATTTTATGTGCCTTTTCGCACTTGTGTCTGATCCTTATTAGTTTTGATGACCGTCAGATTAAATTAACAGAAAATAATTATGATGAATACCTTCTATACTCGGAGTCGTCTCGGGCAAGATGTTCAGGGCTCTTGAGCACCCGTGTGCGTGTCTTTGGCTGGACTATTTCCTTCTCTTTCTTGCTCTTCTTAGAAGAGTCGCGAGAGAATAGCTGTTTCATCTGAGAAACATAAATAATTTGAAATAGCTGTAACATACACAAGGAAATTTAATTAATATAAAAAATTATGATGGGTTTATACCTTTTCAAGTCCAGTTAACTTCTTCGCCTTCGGCGGTTTCGCACTGACTTTATCATCAAGTCTGCTAGGACTTTTATCGTATCTGTCAATTTTTGGCTCAAAATGTGATCCTGCATCGGCACTTCTATCTCGCCCCGCGTACTCCTTTCTATAACCGTCGTCTCTATAGTCCTTAAACTTAGCCAAATATTCTCCATTGGCATATATCTGCTCAGTAGGATAGTTATCCTCTGTATGTTGCCTTTCACTAGCCAAGAATAGAGAAGTATCTCTGACGTCATCGTCACTCTCATGTCTCCTGTGTCGCGTTCTGTGTATCTCTCCACTCGAGTCTTTTCGGAAATCGTTCTCAATTCCCGAATCAACTAATCGATTATCAATTTCGTAACGACGTGGGGATCTATCATCTCGATAGTATTCCCGGCTGTCACCTGAATCGTGACGCCTCATACCAAACTCTTCTTTATACCTGTCCTTGTTCTTCACTCGTCGTAGTGAGTGATACGAATCGGCATATTTTGGGAGATTCGCATAATCTTCTTCTCGTTCTTGAGCAATTTCAGGATTGGAGGAGTAATGTCCTTTTCTTTTACCAAAATATTCATCTTTCCCTTTGTATTTCTGTCCAGTTGTTTGAAGTACATCATGACTAGAAGTAAGTTGCTTTTTCGCTTTGTACTTTTTCTCTTTGTACTCGTCTGGACTGAGGAGTGGTTTACCTGTGATAGAGTCTAAACTTGGAGGCTCATACTCAGGTTCTGGAGGGAAGTCTTTCTTATTGCCTTTGAATCTAGGCTCTAATCTGTCAATGAACTCTCGCCTATCAACTTCTCCCTTAGGAACTTTCTGGAATGTCCTACTTTCTGTATTATATTTAACTTTATGGTTATCTGAGTCGTATTTACTGTAATCCTCAGCAACACTGCTTTCAGCAAAACCATCCCTTTCTAATGTATTTCTGTAGTAACGAACTGTTTCGTTCACGTATCGTTCTGTTGCTTGCATCCGCTTTTCTGCTTCGTATATAGGATCTTCAGGTAAATACCTAGTTATAGGCTCTTCAACATTTCTCTCACGATCAAGTCGACGGGCATTTAACCGTGATTCCAAAAGTTGACGTCTGTGACTTAGCTCATTGAAATCTAAATCCACTTTCGTTGTTTCTGGTTCAAAAGTTTTTTTCTTTGTGTCCATGCCATCACCTCTTCCTCTATATTGATTACTTATATCAGGCGACTTATCTTTTGGAGAATATTCATTTGCATACGTAGGTTCAAACTCTTCGAAACTAGTCAATTTATATTCTCTGAACCTCGGTCTAATGGGTGAATCTGTGACGTTGTAAGTTGGCTCAAAGGTGTTGAAATTGTCATTTTCTTTGTTTTTATAATCATAGTCGTACATACGAGTTTTGGTGAACTTGTGTCTGTCTTCGTAACCTAATCCTTCGTCTTCATCAGAGAGGTTTCCATATTTTTCTCTGGATGGAGAGTAGTTTTTGTGGACAGTCTGTTTGTTAAGTCTGTTGACATGAGAGTCGTCTCTAACAACATGAGCGTACACTACCCCCTTATCCATCTTGTTTATAGGAGAAGGTACTCTATCAGGACTAGTATTCCTCACGAATAAATTAGGGTCGGGGCTAACACTTGGTTTGAGATAAGAAAATGGCTGATTTGAATTTGTCCCGTTGGGTGGAGAGATCAAATGAGATTTCGGTGGCGTTGCAGATTGGTCTTCCCTTAGGATCCTAACTAAATGATCGACAGCGTGCCCTCGAGTCAAAGGCGGCTTATCGGGAGGCTGCTGACTGCTGTGTATCATTTCTTTATCACCATAAACGTTTTCTTCGATTTTTCTTATGCTATCTTTTATTCTATCTTTCACTTCAACTGGATGTAAGTCTTTATTCTTCGTTGAATTGATCTCGTCCACAAGCAATGTTTTCTTTACTTCAATTTTTCGTTTAGGTGTCTCACTCAATTGTGGCGATTTCTCTTTTTCCTTTTCTTGCGACTTGCTCTTCTTAGCTCTTGTGGGTGCCTTTGGCTCCGGTTTGTCAGGAGTTTTATACCTAGGAGGCTTTTCGACGGGATTAACTTTCTTAATTTCAGTTTTCGTGTCCTCAGATTTACTTTCTTTCAGCGCAGACTTTTGTTTTTGATAAACGTCTAGTGGTGGCGTTTTCTTGAAGTAATCTTCTCTTGGTGAACTTTCTATAATGGGCGATAACTGAGTCTTCTTATTTCTCAATGACCTTAAGAACTCCTCAGTTTCGCTGCCAGATCGTTTACGAATTGGTTTGCTTTGCGTGTTGTTCAGGCTTGTATTAGACTTCAAATCGGATACGTCACTTTTACTTCTTTTGACGACGGGAACTGGTTTTGAGGCAACGACCACTGGAGCATCAGGGCCCTTGGTAGTTTGCCCTCTTCTGAACAGAGTAGACAGTGATGTTCTTTCTTTTCTCTTTTTGCCACTTACATCACTAGTAGATCGTCCGAGCGGAGTTTTCTCTGGCGTGCCTTCGTCACTATTCCTTCTGCCTATTCTATTGTCCTTTTTTCTTCTGTGTGGTAGTGAGAAAAACTTCTCTGGTGGATTGTCAGAGGTGCATGTGATGCCCTCGGCTTGAGCCCGTACTTTGTTAGCTTCTTCTATTAATTCTTTTTCTGATAGATGTGTGAATGGTTCCTTTCTGATTGATTTAGGTTGGTCAGATGAGGTGGTCCGCGTCGCCCGCGGTTTATCTGCAAAAATAATTTATTTGTTTAGTCACATTCACATGTCTGTATTAAAAACTTAAAGAATTTTTTAGCAAGTTAGCTTTTATATAGAGGTTTAAAGAGTTATTATTTCAGGATGCGTATAGGAAACTAGGTATAAGGTAGTATTTGTCAAAATATTTAGTGTTATGTAATCTGTTAATATTGAAACTTTATGAAATAAAAAGAGTACAAACAATATCACATGATTCAAAATGGCGAAATAATACATAATACACATCATAATTTATGAAAATATGCTGATAATTTTAACATAAATAGTAATGCCATGAGTTATTATGAAAAGCTGCTTGTATTACAAGTACCAGGCATACATAAAACAATAAATATTATAAATATTATGAAGTTGATTATTTTACCAAGAAAATGAACTTTAACTCAACAGATACAAAGCTCACATCCTAGTGGCAAAATAAACAATTTTGCTAAGTTTTAGTAAAGTCACACAAACCAGTTAAGTTAGACCATTAATAACACTGACAGTTTTTTTGGTACAAGATAATAAAGAGATAATAGAAATACCTTTATGTACTTGTTTGATCATAAAAGATGAACATTAATCTTTTTTCTAAATCTGACATATTTTTTTGAAGGATTTACAGAACCATCCGTCTTGGTCACTCTATAGAATAGAATTAAAACAGAGAAATCCATCTCTGATAGAGTTCATCAAAATATCTCGACATACCTACATAGTTGGTGGCTCCCGAGTTCCTTATTATAATTATGTATACATCCCGATTTACCGTATTTACAGCTCGGGACCTAACATTCGGGTTAAGGATCACAATATACAGTGCGTTTGTTATAAAACACAAGTATATATTAAATAGTTTGTAACTGGATATTTCTAAACTACTAAAAAAAAACAGGCCCTTAAATTTCCACATTTCTCTGATCGTTTTGGACCATGTACTATAACGTTTTTTTACCGTCAAAATGTGCCATATTGAGTTTGTTACACCTTACAGTAGATACATATCATATGCAATAAGAATACAAAATGGTGGCGTCATAATGTAACGGGTAGTATCGCGAGCAAAGAACTTATTTTTCCCCACCTACGCATGTTAGTAACCCGGCGGCGTCCTGAGTCTGCAGCAAAAACTAACAATAGCTAATGATGCTAAGAGATGATACCTAATGCTCCAACATTTAAGAATATTGACACAGTGGATAAAAGATTTGCCTAATGCGTCAGAGATCGCGGTTTCGATCAGAACTAAATATAGGATTTATCTGACAAATATAAGATTCATATATTACCTAATCAGCAAAGTGACGTGACTATCCTTGAAAACCAAACTGTCGCAGATCAATGCTCACTAGAAGCATTGACAAAAATACTTATTGACAAAGACCAAGAACGCTTAGTAAACAATGATTACATAGTAAGATGTTATGCTAAAGAGTATGTAGAATACTTCTTTGCTATAATCCGGTTCTAATGTCTCTTCCATCTATGGCTGTCTTGGAGAAACAGCTTTTAAATATAAGACCGTTGTTTATTTTATACCGTACTTATCTAGGAAGTAGGTATATCAAAACACCCTCGCGATAACTATATCGCTAGGGTGTGACGTCCACTAGGACGTCATGATGGCGGGTGTAATGTTACAAATCCATTACTTGTTTTCCATGTTTTCGAAAAAGGCAAGAGATCCCTTTTTCCTGCCTTGAACTTGACTAAAAAGTTACAATCCTTTTTTAAAACCAATACCAGTACAATAAAAGGACCAAATGGAATTCAAAAGTTGTTTGCGCCAAAAGTCAGCGCTAAAAATAAGCGTGAACGCTGAAGCGTGACGTCACTGACTTTAATGCGCTTGCGACGATTCCAAATAAGTAGTATGCAGAAATAAACGAAATCGAATTGTATATGGCAGACTTTTCCAGTCATCCTGGAATCAGCCCAGAAAAATACCATAATTACCTACCAATGTGTCTTCGCACCTTAAAAAAGTGGCAATACAATCTATTAAATTACTCATTGCATCTTGCGGCAGGCATTGGAAGGTTTCGCATCAGCAATATATAAAAGATATTCATCAACTTCCTGCTACCCTTATCACAATTCATTTGAGGTCGGCAAAAGCATGTTTTGTTCCATACATTTCTATGAGCAGTCATCTCTTTTCTACTCATACATCTTTCAAACAGTTCATCCATCGTTTCCCTTTTCATACTCAAAACATTCCCCAAAGTAATATGTTCCTATTCCTCCTCGTCAAATGTCCATACCATGACAATATTATGTCTCTTATTCCTCCTCGTCACATATCCATACCATGACAATATGTCCCTTATTCCTCCTCGTCACATGTCCATACCATGACAATATGTCCCTTATTACTCCTCGTCACATGTCCATACCATGACAATACGTCCCTTATTCCTCCTCGTCACATGTCCATAACACGACAATATGTCCCTTATTTCTCCTCGCCACATGTCCATACCATGACAATCATACCTAACTTTAAGTTTGAAATCAAAAGCCAAATCAAATCATTTATTTCTTTGCAAACATGGGTAAATAATTATTGGTATGTAGATGTTGTCATTCATTCATTGTATGATTGTTGAAGTTAGATCTCCATGTCCCGCCGTCACGTGGGCATGCAAATCATCTTAATTCAGTTCCTAAGCGTCTATTACTTTTTTGACCTCAAATTCGCCGGTGGTCTAGGCAGTCATATGATACTTTTACTTCAAAGATGTTAATCGTATTGTAAATAATCCTTCATAAATTAAAGGCTCATAACGGTGTTCTATTAAGAATTGGGTGTCAAGTTTAACATGTATTTATTGTGCATTATCTCTGCATCATCACACCAGCTTTGTTTATCTATGTTGACTTCCAGTCCAACCAGGATGCTAGAAACCAACTTATTTTTAATGACTAGATTCTGTTACAAAAAGCAATTGCCTTCTGTAGACATGTCTGCAATCTATTGGATAACTCTGCTCAAAGACTGTTAATACAAGTAACAATATCAGGTAAACTTTCTTCAGTAAGTTTGTAACTTGTATAATCGTGTTTCCTATCTGATTGCCTTTGAAAATAAGCAACGAATTGATGGAAACAATCCTAAAAATCTTTAGTTTGTCAATCTTTACTTTCTATATCTTCGATAATTTTTATTCTGCATTTGGATTAATTCCACAAAAGACCTTTCTTCTGTGGAAACAGCCATGCAGATGTTGTACCTGCATTGACAGCTTGCATGAATTTAAACTCAGTTCTCAATCGCCCCATTCTTTTAGAGTAATAATTATGTTTTTTTTTTTAATAAATGGTGAATTTTAACGCCACTGACTGACTGACAACCAATGCTTCAACTGAATGTTAACATATACAATTAGTATAATTAGTATGTATTATAACAAGAAACACGCTCGGTGACCGTGACAATGATGATTCGTTGTCTACACAAGACATCGGTATCAATAACTGTTTATACCAGTCAGACAAGGACATTATAATTGTGAATACACGTTTTTTTTTTTTCTATTTTGTCATTTACCGGTAATTCTGAGAAGACCGTTTTAGATATTTTTGGGGGATTAAAATAATCCTTAACCTCGTGAAAAATCACGTGAATTTTGAATGTCTTAAGGCTCATACAAACAGACGCGACACGCGATATAAACGCACGCGACACAAGACACCGCTCGTTGCGCGACTTGCGGTACCTTTGTGTCGCGTGTCGTGTCGCGTCTGTTTGAAGGAGCCTTTAATTGGATTTCGTGGTAAGTTTGAATGCTGCTAAAAAAGTGAGGATATCTAAACAAATCGGAAATCGTCGAAACACAGTAACTTAGACGATTGATCTATGCCGGTTTCGTCTCTATATAAGTAGAGGAACTGCAAGAGCTAAAATGAACAATAATAATTTTAAAAAATATGTATGTATTTTTTTCTGAACAGCTGTGTCATATGATCTGATATTTAGCTGCATCCGATTAGACTGGGAACCGACCCCAACATAGAAAAAGGCTAGGCAGATTAATTAGATCATCTGATCTCCGCAGACCAATCAATTAAAGATCAGCAGTCAGAATTTAAGGCTTCCCAACACCCGAATTCAGTAACCACTATCATACATTCTCGAATGTCAATAGGCAGCTAAACATACTCTTCGAGGCACTCAGTAATTTCGATGTTGATGGTAATCATAACCGCGGCACCGAAATCCTCAATAGACCCTTAACTTTGAGATTTTTATGTACCTACTTCTTTCGCTACAATCCTGCACAATAAAGTAAAAGAGACAACACATGACGTTCAATGACGACTTAAAATTGAATTGAGTTGACCGAGTCAAGCAGGTCAAAAATCCACTTATACGGTACAGTCACGTACCAAATTCTAAAGCAATTTTCGCCTTAAGTTTTTATGGTAATTTTATTTTACTTTTTATCGAACCCATGCTACATATTATGAAATAGGTCTTATTACAAAATTGCAATCGTTATTACAAGAGAAAATCGCTTTTAAATTTTGCCAAGTAGGTAAATACGTTTATATTTGTGTATATTTGTGACTGTACATCGTTAAACACAGTTATTTATGTCAGTATTGCACTTGGTAGAAGGTAATGTCCTTGTTTGTGTGACCACCTGTGCTAACTATAAACATCTGGGCACATTGAAACGTCACAAAGAACAAGTTTGTTTAATGCGTAATTTGTTTTCCATGTTTGATAGTAGTCTGGAAAATACTAAGTTTGAAAATAAATGAGTTTTTGTAAGTCGTTTTTATGAACCAACTATTGAAACTTATTCAAATGGGTAAAGGACAAATTGATATACCCAATAACAGAATGTATAGCTGAGAAAACATAGAGTAAGAAAACAAGCAACATGAAAAAGTTAGAACTGACCTGAGCTTCCTTAGCGCATCCACCAAAATCTATTCTACCTCAGCCAAACTATACTACTGGATGATGACCGACGAGAAAGAAAATCGAGAACATTAAAGCGATGAAAACACGTAAAGTAACTTAGTCACTATCTGATCAAACATGATCGAAGTAGTCACCAATACAAATATCCGTGTAGATGATGACAAACAAACCTTGGCAGAGGATAATCCAGATCTTACGTAGGCTTGTGAAATATGTGTACAGTGAGTGTTGAGTACTTGAAACATATTTATTTGAATAAATAGTTCAAGTTAACAAAAAAGATGCCTACTAGGAATTTGTAATGATGAGATACATCATCTGACCAGTTTCGACGGTCCAGAGAAGGCCCAATGCAAGCTACATTGGGCCTTCTCTGGACCGTCGAAACTTTCATATTCGTATCGATCGACACAAACTACTCGTACATACAAATATGAGCATTATGGTAATAATAATTGTCAGTTAGCAAATTGGCAGCGAAGCTATTAGTCCATAGACACATCGGATAATATCGCCACTCGTAAAGGCTGTAATACAATTTAGCAAAAGGCAAAAAGGATTTTAAAAACCCAAAGAAGGAAAGTAAAAATACAAAATCCAAAAAACAACTGCCCTTGAATTTTCATTTTCATCTCAGAAGGTCAGTGTTTCCTTCAAGTTTCCTTATTTTTTAAACACATAGTACTTAAAGCAGAGGTGCTAAACTGACGTGTCCGTGTTTAGGAGATTGATATACAAAGGCAGACAGTCATTAGTGGGCAGTGAACCTTGGAGGCTTCCGTTTTAACGTGGGCGAGTTTGTACACAAAAAAGATGTTTGCGAATTGAAGCAAGATTCAGTTTTAGAAGAGCGAGCGTACTATGGGAGATCTGATCACTTTTTGTAGGTTTTTATAGAAATGGAACAGAGAGATAATGATCTAGTGGTCATTGTTTTACTTTTATTTTTGTTTGTTATAGATATAGTTCTAAGCTGTTCTAGTTTTATAGTGATGGTCCGTCTTTATTTTAAGTAAAAGTCTTCCACCTAGGAAATATGAAATGCTATGCATTCCACCCATCACCGACAAGACTCATGTGTCAGTAATTTTACCGACACTAATCCTCATCTTTCCAATACAGAGCTATGCTGCTTACTGCTTATTAACACATATAGGTATGGTCATCACAAAAACTGTATCTATTGCCTTGAACAACTTCTTGCAAGGAACGATAAGTTAATAACCTATATCCTACGGAAATAATTTGTCAAACCAATGTCAGACTTAACGTACGCAACAAGCAACGTTTACATTATAGTGCTATACATAGACTCGTAGATTGTCTGTTTAAGATAGATAACTCCAAACCAGTTATTTAAGGTCTTTTCGAAGTATACTATGTGGAATGACTAGCTAGATAGTAGATTTGTTAATCATAATAAGAATGTCTAAATCCGTTTAGTTGACAAAGAGTTTCTAGCCTAAATAAAGCCACGGAATTATAAAAACCCAAATTCAGTTTAAGATGATCTCAGTTTGAACATGGTTTTTTACCAACACCAATCTTCAATACAAATGTAGTTACAATAGACATTTATAAATTAACTTGGGAGATAGATCAATGATCGTAGTTTGTTGGCAAGCTTATTAGCGAGAGGATGCTATAGCCTATTCTTCAAACATATATTAACACACCCACTGATGTGGCAGTATATCATTGTGAAGAGTCGAATACATTTCATCACAAAAGAATTTGACTAGTGTTATAATTCTGTCCTTATCCCAGATTATCCCTATTTATTCGGAGTCAGCGCAGCATGTCTTCTTATACATCTCTATTATCCGTTATCTCTGAAGTCACTGCCTTTCCAGTCATATTATCTTTTATAATCACATCATTATGTCCCACAATCAGTTTGACTAGTGTGATTGTAGTAATATCAAGAAGTATTAAGTTAGCAGTAAGCCCTGACAGCAGTGTATAGACTGGTGGCAATGACATTTGTAGATTATAATACTTGATGAGCCCACATGGACAACGATGAAATATTTAGGCAGATTGACCTACATATTTGAGAACAGGACTTAATGAAGGAGAGATCGGAGCCGAATGTTATAATAGTGAAGTCTTTTTTTTTAATGTCACATTATCTTGGTCAAATCATGTGAGTTACATGCTCTGTGAGTGTACAAAAACTTCGACTATAAGATGACCATGCAAAAAAATAGATTTTCTGCGACCAATTTTAGGCGATCTAAATAAAGCAATTAAATAATTGTAAGAAAATACGACAAACCTTAGCATGTTATGCCCATTTCTCTTTTTATAAATATTTTTGTATATCAGTGCAATAACTACAAGCTGATAATATCAGAATTATAATGGTAATCATAATAAAATAGAAATAATAATAAATATTTACGATTATAGTTCACGCCGCAGATATAAATGAGTGCAGTAATTTGAAAGGTTGCATGAGTAATCCGTATAATATCATTTTTTTATTATTATATTGGCGAATGTAGTGAGGAAGTTATTACAATTAATTAATCTACTGAAACTTAATGGTCCAAAAGGAATTCGAAATTGTAAAATGTTACCTTGAAATTGCAAATAAATATTTAAAAGCATATTAAAAGTTTACACTTGGTATGTACTAGGCATTCATAGGTGGGAAGAAGCCATCGGTTAAACCCACATAAAGCCATTACACGTATGTTAAAGATTGAAATAAGCACAACAGTGACAGGTTGCCACTAAATCACCCACGCAGTCTTTAAATTCCGATATCAATTTACTTAACTTCCAAACAGCGATAAACAACTCATTTGTCAATCTAGCCACATCTATTACACATATTAAATTAAATAGTTCACAATAAACTAATAAGTGATTAATTATAACAACATTTGCAATCTTACTATTAACATTCATTGAAAATATTGCTGTCGGTGGCTTTCGCAACAGTTGACCACAAAAGGCTCCTTCGTTTAGGTCAATGCCGACTCAGAAACTGTCTTTAAATGTCTTATATCGTCATCGTATGCCGTTTTCGGAGCGTCTGAGTATCGCCAGATTGCAGAGGACCCGCCCCCTACGCAAGACACAAATGGGTGCCTCAGGGTACGTCTGTAGGCCCACTTATGTCTATATAATCGATTTTCGAGGTAATGAGTCTATTTGATATTTTTTGATCTGAATGTTTTTTGTGTTCGGATTTTTCTCTTTAAGTCTAAGTAAACATTAGAACGCTTTTTTGAGTTAAATAGTAACAAATTCAAATTCATTTAATTAACTTACACAGTTCTTAACTTAACAAGTAACAGATAAAATAGTAACGGTAGCAAGAATTTTGACAGATTTAACAGCGAGTCCCAATAAGTTGACTCTATGCAGAGGTGTCATAAAGACTTTACGGTCTGAGTGTTTCATTCTTTTTTGGCCTTCGCCATAGAAGGTATGTAGGCATAAACCTACGTTACTTTTACTTAATGAAAAGATAAGCACTGACATAAGTCAGTGCTTATCTTTTTTTTCATCAAGTATCCTATGCGCATACTCCAGAAACATGTTAATTCCCATCAAATACAAAAACTGTAATTCTAAATACATTACATATTATATGAGTGATTGCTAGTCACAATAAATTAGAAGAAACCAATCCAATTATCAAACATAACGATTCTAGTTATGATTACTGACGACCAATGATTTACGATTTGTTGTGTCAGAATTACGCGTTGTCTTCGATGACGATAATTTGAAGCCTTTGGTTTGAAAGAGATGGATTAAATTGGTTTATAAAAGAGTGATTGCTCAACGTGACTTTGATTAGTACTGAGGTACCGAAATGCCGATGAAACATAAATAATGTGTGTCTTTCATTGACTTGAAT
Organism: Luperina testacea; assembly: GCA_927399505.1. Classification (NCBI taxonomy): domain Eukaryota; kingdom Metazoa; phylum Arthropoda; class Insecta; order Lepidoptera; family Noctuidae; genus Luperina; species Luperina testacea. The sequence continues at coordinate 1,817,158 of OV656777.1, read as the reverse complement.
GTGCCCTGGCGGCTGATAGTATGTCATGCTCACACAAATGTCTCGCTGACGGTGGCGTGTGTGTTGGATCATTTAGCTCCCTTCAAAATGGTTGAGCTGAATGGTGCCGATCTATGCGTCATGTTCGTGAACGGGCGCCGTCAGTTGGGGCTGGTCATATCACTTAGCTGCCTCGGCATATTTTTAATTATTTTAATATTGAATTGTTGTTTTCTTGCCATTTGTTGTACTCTGGACACTTTTAACGCGTACATCTTTTGTACATCGTTCTCACATATAATTATAAATTCACATTATTGATGTAACTAATATATTTGTACAACTATAATTTAAAAGAGTGTCCATGGAGTTTCTTGCCCGTTCTTCTCCATAGGTACCTACGCTTTGGAATGGGCAACTAGCTTCATATTTTCTGACTGACCGACTTTTTGACAATTCAAAAGTGCCTGTAAATGGTTTAATTGAAATAAATGTTTTGAGTTTGAGTTTGAGTTTGAGTTTGAATGTTGTTACAGGTTTGAGGTAATTATTCGGTAGACAAAAAAACTATAAAATCCTCTTTCATATGTATCACTTTAGCGGTTTTTATACTCTTTCATAATATATGATTTTTCCTTTATGTGGTCTGTGAGTACATTTACAAGTACTCAAGGGCCTATACAAAATGATATTCTATCAGCAATAACAATGAAGGAAAAGTCAAAAATGTTTGATACTGACATAAGCTGCCGAAAAACTTATGTCAATCCCGTTGTTGTTGTAGAAATCAAAACGATTTTAAAGCAACATGCCACTAGTCTCCCTCTGAACTGAAAGGAGTATTAATATAATAGTATGTAACGTTGCTATGGAATTTCACTAACGGAGTATCACTGTGTTTCGAAACGGCTTTAATCCTCACGTAACATAATGATACTCTGTTAGTAAAAATACTTTACTAAGATTTTTTGGTCGAAGCATTCCAATTGTTTTAGACCATTAGTACACAAGTAGACACAAGCGTAGTTACATAATATGCGGACCTATCGATGTAAGTATCAACAAGTGATTACAAACCAATAAAATAATTTGGCGCTCCCGCCACATTTCGTAAACCCTTATCTCTTCATATAAGATCTAAGAGTAAGTAAGAATGTGGTGTGGTAATGCCATATTGTATTGTATAACAACCGGTTAAAGTAGCCCGAAGGCAGAGCGGGCACTTTTACCATTGTAAGGAAGTGTGGGGAAGAATATAAGCGTGTTGTTTCTATTGCTTAATGTATACGAATGGATTGGTATTAATTATCAATAATAATTATGATTTGCTTGCAACCTAGCAGTAGTTCAACACAGAATGCGTTATGCTTTATACAATTGCACTGTGAATATTATGGTTACTTACCACAAGGGGCATACCTAATGTGTGCGTTACTTTAAGGGACTTACAGGACCTAAACACAAAAAACGCAAGTTTTAGAAACAATAAAAGTATATGATCGACTACTGTAAACAAAATCAGAAAATATATATATTATTTATAGATATTATAATAATTTTATTATTAATATATATTCTTTATACAATATATATTCTTTATTAATATGTCGCATCCGGTCATTTATTTGACTATTCGGAACGCTAGCACCATCTGGTGGTGCTTGACAGAGTCTAGCCTGAGTTCGTGGGGGTTAGAAAACAGCTCGACAGAACGATGTGGAGGTCTCTTGGACACTGGCTCTTGGACATTGGACATTGTACGGACAACATGTGCTCAGAAACTGTCCCGCGTTCCGTATCTGGTTGTGTCGTGTACCTACAGTGTGTAATTTGCTAGTGTGATTAAATTGTTCGTGAAATTATAATCTGATTGAACTGCAAACGGTTTTTCTATTGCGCAATAGCCAACACATACCCACTGTACGCCCACAATAGTTAAAATATGGCTGATAATAACGACACGCACTATACCTTCTCCGTTAAATGTATATTTAACGGAGAAGGTATAGTGCGTGTCGTACACGACACAACCAGATACGGAACGCGGGACAGTTTCTGAGCACATGTTGTCCGTACGATGTCCAATGTCCAAGAGCCAGTGTCCAAGAGACCTCCACATCGTTCTGTCGAGCTGTTTTCTAATCCCCACGAACTCAGGCTAGACTCTGTCAAGCACCACCAGATGGTGCTAGCGTTCCGAATAGTCAAATAAATGACCGGATGCGACATATTAATAACGAATATATATTGTATAAAGAATATATATTAATAATAAAATTATTATAATATCTATAAATATTATATATATTTTCTGATTTTGTTTACAGTAGTCGATCATATACTTTTATTGTTTCTAAAACTTGCGTTTTTTGTGTTTAGGTCCTGTAAGCCCTTTAAAGTAACGCACACATATGCCCCTTGTAGTAAGTAACCATAATATTCTCAGTGCAATTTCTTTATAGAATAGATATTCTTCAGGACATATGCTAGGTAGATAGTGTGTTGAAAACATAAAAACTTGACGTTTGAATTAATGTTTTTAACATCTTGACGTGTTTGGGAAATTCGGTGACGCAAGTATGAACGTCCTTGCATTTAAGTGGTGTGTAAGATGAGGACACTATAAGGATAGTAAAGTTGAAAAAGTGTTGCAAGAATTTTGTGTTACGGCCACCAAATAGAAACATGACATAATATTTTCTTAGAGTCCTATAGGGGGGTGCAGATGGAAGCTTCACGACGTGATTAAAAAAACTTCGATTTAAAAAAAATATATTCACGACTTAACATTATCACGTAATTTCTAGCACTTATCTAAAAACAATACTACCATATTAGAATATCTGAGAAGTGCTTGAATGGAACACACCGGCAATTATAACCAGCCTGTACTGCTAAAGGTAGAGCTACACAGATAGCCTGTACAGTACCAACCACTATTTGCATATATTTTGGATCTAAGATATAGTTATGCTACTGCACCCTTACTGCGTTACACAGTGTCAATCACAATCCGAATCATTTTGAAGCCAAATATTTGTCTGCTCAACAAAGTTGTAGCGGTATCTACAACGCCACAAGCAAACAACGCGTCATACTGACGTCACGCAAATCCTGCATCTCGCAAGCAGAGTTTACCGCGCAACTAGCATAGATACAACGGCCCGACATGAACCATCGGGCAGTTGCACGCCAGACACAACACCCGTCTGGTCGGAGGATCCTCCCTTTTCTATAGTGTATGAGTGAACTGTACACCTTATTCTTCATACTGGTGACCCCGACGTGATAAAGATACCCTTACTCTATAAAGTAAATAACGCAATGAATGTTGTTGAACGACAGTTCAACTATCTATCAGTATCAATGGCTTTCATTTTGACAAAAATGAAAGCCATTGATACTGATAGTGGGTTACGCAATCACCCCGCTGCGCTAGTTTATGGTATATCTGAATTTAGGGCATAGACAACTGCAATACCTCCAAGATTACATACGCATAGGATGTTATATCAACGGCACTCTTTAACCGGAAGCAGAACGACCATTACACATACCTAATACGCAGTACATAGTTTCAATTCTATAAAACAATTATCTTATTTCTACAGCCAATCGTCATATCTACATGAATTAATTCCTCAAATTACTCATGATGCCAAAAATAATACCATAAAAAAAACTACAAAGCTCCTTTGTAAAGATGATTATTTGTCCCTCCCTAATGATTAACTAATAATCACGATAAGGTTACGAAACAATGATGTTCACGTCACATAGTTTTTATTGAACTTAATGAGGATAGACATGACATGTTTATTGATGAAGATGTTACAATGATTGGTGAAAAAACTGTTTGAACCTATTGTGATGGCTATGAAGATCTTGATAATAAACGAACTCGATCAATAAAATTGAATTCAATGCCGGAAAATGAACAACGTTCTAGGAGCCCTGAAATAAAAAGTTCTAAACGTGGCCTCAAACAAGGAACTAAACCTAAGTAGCTCATTTTCCTAGCAAATTCCCAAAAATTTTGGCATCATCTTTTAATAGAACCTGATACAGTTCAGTATTTTACACGAAGCAACCACCATCTGTGGGCCTAAGAAGGCCACTTTGGCAGAATCATAAAAGGATAACATTATGAATCATAATGGAAAGTTAACTGTTAAGTTAATCGTATCAAATCCCATTGGTGAAGGATTTTTAAGTTATTTTTTTTGTCTGTGCTAAAATACCAATCAATCCAATCCAAATCCAATCCCAATCTCTTTGATTATACCTACGTAGTGCAGCGAAAAAAAGATAAACATGGACTGTCTTCTCCATAATGTTATCGTTTTATGATTCTGCCAAAGTGGCGTTTTTAGGCCTCTGTTACCCAACTGCGTAACATTGCCAAAGGGTAGATCTGTGGTCACACTTTCAAGACTATCGGATCCGTAAAGATTGCCTTATTTTTATACCAAGCAAATGACATATATCTGCACCAAAGAGCATCGCAAATGCTTCTATTTACCAACACGTCCCCCAAAATATCAAATGAGCTACGAAAAAACTCTCAAGAAAGGTATTTTGTAACATCCTTGTGACTCTGATCATTATTCTGAGCAGCATTCCTACCGAATGAGTAGCATTGACACGAGGACAGATGTCTTGATAGTAAGCCAGCCTAGACTCACTGCGGTATCTCTAGAATGAACATAATGTGGATTTACGTAACGGTATTTTTCAATACACAGTATTTGTGAAACAAACAAGACATGTACCACAGCTATTTAACAAGTACAATATAATTATACAGTGTGTTAGGTTAAACGAGGGACATATTTTAAGGGAGCGTAGTACTCATGAAAATGAACAACTTTTAATATGGGGCTGACTCAAAAATATGAAAAAAAAAAACAGCTGTTCCCTACATTTTGTCCAGTTATGCGAACAGAAAATGTATAGAGAGGCTGGTTTTATTTTCTCGATTTCAGTATTGGTCTCTTAGTAAAAGTTGTTCATTTTCATGAGTACTACACTCTCTTAAAGTACGTCCCTCGTTTAACCTAACACACTGTATAAATAATAATCAAGTCTTTGCTCAGCTCTTGGATGTTACAAGCTGAACTAGACTAAAAATTTCCTGGGAAATAATTACAATATCCGGCAAAATAAAATTCACACTGTATTTCTTATGTTATGAATGCGTCCTGTGTTGCTCCTTGTCAGATGTAGCTTTACCACGAATAATTGTTGCTGCGGTATCACATCTATAGAAATAGAGGAAGGGGATAACAATAAGAAAAATGTCACTGACGAGATTGCGCTAAAAACACAAAGTTGTGAAAGTATAACCCCTATGTCTGAATAACATATTCATTTACCTCAAATTGTACACCATACTGACACGCAGCGGTCAAGGTCGATGCTGTCTACCTAGGAACCAGCTTTTAAGTACCTCAAACTATTCATAAACCACATTTAAGTCAACTCGGTCGTTTCGGAGAAACAATGTCACTAACACAAACAAGTAACAGACATGAAGAACGGACTACAAAAAAACCGTGCAGACATAATTGCATGTGTTAAAGACAGCATCTGATTGCAGGCAGACCAGTAGCGTTCTCTTGACTGGTAATAAAAACTGCGATCCTATTTAACACTTCATCTTTCATGGGGTGATCCACTTCATCAGAAGCAAAATTATGAACGGTAACTTCCCTCGGACGAAATATTTCAATTCCTTCAAATATCACTCAATATAACTTTCTTTAAAAAAAAAAAATACTCTATTACTTTGACTAGTCCTTGGTATTGTAAAAGTCTTATTACATTTCAGAATTAAAATAATTTTCTGAAACCCTCTGTTTACCCACGTGGGCTTTATTCAAAACTTCACAATGCCAAGCTTGGACTTAAAGAGGACAACCTTTTGAAATAGGCTCCTTAACATGAGTTGAACAAAACAAAAACCTTTCGTAACAACTAGCAACGTTTTGTTTCTTTATTCGGTCCTACAACTATTTGATATTCCAGTTACACAAAAATAGATAAAATCGTTCTTACAAAACACATAGTTACAACAATTACACATAACGTTATCGTTTTTGTTATTTCGTCTCAATTTCACGAATAAACTGTCTCTATAAAATATTTGTTTTATAAACTAGTGATGGTCTGTGACCGCTCGTTAAATTATACCAATTAAGATTCGCCACGTTCAATTGCAGACAATTATGATCAAATTATGTTTGTTTTATTATTTTTTGTTTGGTGTGGCCTCGATTCTTTTATAGTCTTTTTGTCTAGGTTAAGTAATTAAATATTCTGTCAAGTGTCGGTATATTGATGACACACTTTGAAGTTTAATATTTATGTTCATGTGCCAAAGATTAAGAAGAATTTGATGAAGTAATTGTATGGCACATAATGTGTTTTCTAATAGTCCTTTTTCATCTATTAAATTATTAAACGTAATACGTATTTAAAAGCCATCGAGATACGTCGTCGTGTGCTAGAGTAGTCAGTCACACTTAACCAAACTTGCTGACTAATAATTTATTTCCACGGCATGAGCTATCGTATTTTTAATGTCGACACGAAGAAAGAATGCATAATCAAGTCTGTTTAATATTAATATATTAAAACATCAAAATACACATACCACAATAATGTATGTACGTACAGATCGGATAATTTGTAGAAACCCAATCACAAAGACTTATCAAGGCAAAACGACAATATAAAACTAACAGAACAGGATTTTAAATTAAAAATAACAAGCTTCGGCGGAAGATATATTATATTATATACAATACAAAAAAAAGAGGAAACGTTGTTAAAATTAGTCTTATTAATTTGAACGTATTAGTTCCAAGGTAAATCGGTTATTATTATGTTATTTACAACATTTTATGTCAGATTTCTGATACACAGATAAATGAAAAATTAGTATGTTAAACGACAGAGTCCCCCTCTCTAAAAGTAAGAGATGTAACCGAGTCAGTTAGATATCGATATTCGTTGACTCACCGAATCTTTTGACGTGTACGTCCCTATTAAATGATACAGTTCTCGGCTTAGTTTCTTTCGTTTCCTTCGTTTCGGTATCGACTCTCGTATCTTTGGCTACCTTATCGCCATCTTCGGCATTATCCGACTTGACAATTTCATCAGTCATTGGGTAGATGAGGTACCCGGGACTTGGTACCTCGGTTACTGTTTGGTTTACCGTCAACTCGGCAGTTTGCGTTTCGGTATCATCGGTTTTGCTTTTATCTGTAAAAAGTTGTACCGACTTAGACCCGGTGTATGAAATGGATAGACTAGTTCGATGTTTTCCCATTTCTACTTTATATGACAGTAAATATAATATAGATGTAATAAAAGAATACATTGTAAATGATGATAGTGACAATTCCATTAAAGATGATTAAATAAATCACTATCGAAAATTTAAAATAGAGCAATGAAATGTTTGGTATAGTTAAAATAATGACGTTATTTATTTAGAAAAATGCAAATCTATTTGAAAACTAAAATTTTGATAGTTGCCTGTTCTATAAAGTTATACCTACTAGTTAATTTAGGTTGTTCTAATAGGGACATCTTTCTATTTGCAGTAGCGTTTATATTGTAATAATTCTGTTTGTTCATACCTTATCGTGTTATCGTACATCTGACCAGCTGTGTTGTTCACATCACCAACCACCGTGGCTTTAACCGCATTTTGCGCCAAACTTCCTGTAACAATAGACAAAATTAATTTGTGAAACAAAAGCTCACGTGGGAGGAAGAGAAGAAAAGCTGGCGAGACGATTTGGACTGTTCCTAATCGATTGGACGGAGAAGACAGCACAAGAAAAGGTGGAAGAATATGGAGGAGGCCTTTGCTCAGCAGTGGGGTAAATTATAGGCAAACGAAAAAAAAAACTACATTTAAAAAAAAAAATTATAACTTTCTACTGCGAATGTATTTTTGAGTAGAGCAAGTTGTGGTGGCTCAGAGCACATCCTAATACTTTCGTTTCAGGGTTTGCTTCTTAATCACAAGTAACGTTTTCTTTATAATTATGATCTTCTAAGTTAACCCTAAACACAAGTAACTCATGAAGTTCGAGAAGCATCCAAATATTGAGAGCCATATATGAAGCTAATTATTTCTTTCTTTATAAATGGCTGTCCATATTCCTAGGTACTAACATTTAATTTAAATATAGGTTCAAATTAATTGCTTAATTCAAAATTGTACCTAATTGTGAAAGGTATTTTTTATTTTTGGATAATGTATTTCCTATATGTATTTGTACCTTTCCTGCCTGAAACGGTGAAGGATAATATCGTGAGGAAACCTACATGTCTTAGAATCAAGAATTTGAAAGCATGTGATATCCACTAATCCGCAATGGGCCCACGTGGTGGATTATGGCCCACACCCTCTCACAGAGAAGAGGCCTGTGTTGGAACACAGGCCTCCTCTTTGTGGGAGGGAACGAGAGGGAACGTCTCACTGCTGGAGCAGTGGGAACGTTATAAGCTGATTATGCTATGTTAGATAATTCTGTTTTGAATGTGATTTCACTGTTCGTACCAAGCTGTAATTGTTCGACTACAGGTTATGGCCTCTTCATAGAAAGAAGATACTGTAATACTTGCCCACCACGCTGGCTCAGCTTAGTTCAATCAGTGGTTTCAAAATGTAAGTACATATTAGACACTGTTGTATTACCACACTTCACCGGCAGAAGGCTATCATTATTAATTACAATCTCGTTCTACACAGGCTTAGTTCAAAGTTCAGATCCTAATCTAAATCATGATATATGGACGACGCAAACATCAGGTAAGCATCATTGTGTGAGTAGTTGTGAAACCTAATTATTTTTTTACGATCCATCTATCAATATTTGATCTAGGCATATATTCTTTAGGTGATCATATCGATACGTCGCTACGCCGCGAATTGTGACGAAGACCGCACTTTGCTCTGTTATTTTATCGATATTCAAAATATCCTCAATTTCTTGTTTTTAAATTGAGGGTTCTCAGTTATATTATTTTTACGGAATTTATTCCAAAAACAGTTGCAGAGAAAAATTATTGCGATACAAGTAAATTTTCTGCTTCATCTGGAATTAACCCCCGTTAACCAATCAATTTGGCGGCTATTAACTGAAAGATAGGAACTAGAAATTCCTTTTAATAGTGTTGTAGGTGCTTGGCGAAACTGGCAGCGCGGGCGCGGGGAGGACGAGCCGTGGCGTGCTCAAACATAAGAACTTCATTTGAGTGTCCATAGTGGAAACGCGGACGCGGCGAGCGGCGCGGGCTGCTCGGCGCGAGGAGCGCGCGGGCAACTCACGCCATAGCTCGTTCATACAAGTGGCCGCAGTGAGTGTGCGGGCGACCCGCGCAGGGACCGGGGTTCTCAAACTAGTTCGAGCTTTTTTCTAGTAAAAATAAGTATTCTTCATCCATATTATATTTTGACAAACACTGGACACGACAACAGGCAGAACGCAGTCGCGTTCGACTGCGGACAGGCAGATCGAGCGCGTTCCCGCACCCGCGTCGCTCCCCGCCCCGCGCTGCCAGTCTGGCCAAGCACTAGGAGTATCCATAGAAGAGGGGACTACTCATTTATCACATTGTAACATAGGCTACTCGGGATTTCGTTGTAGAACGTTCTTCGACAACAATTCCACGGCTAGACATATGCCTCACCCAAGTTAAACCACATTACGATTTCGTGCCTTCCACATCGTTGCCCCAATTTTGGCATCTAAGTATATCACCTCCTTGGAGCAAGAATATGATAATGTTTACGTATTTGGTGTGTCGATATGTCCTACATTGGCGCGCCGCCGGTCGTGGCTACCGGACAGATTACGACAGCAAATGGTCACTTGCCAGTAACATTACTTAGTTTGCGGCGACGCAAGTCAAAGCCGAGTAGCGAGTTGACGAATTTTGTTTTCGTCACATTCATGATGTAAATATTTGAGACAGAATGATACTACAGCTTGAATGACCACAAGAACCGAAATAGAAAAATAATGAGACTCTAAGAACCACACACATTATTTAACCGTTCGATAGCTTTGCCATTAAGTATCAAAAATTGAAGAGAAGGATAAATGGCTGCTCAAAGGAATAGGTATCTGATTTTCCGCAATCTTTTCTGCATTTATTTATTTATTTATTTAATATTTCAAGCACATAAATGTACAGAAGCGGACTTAATGCCATAGGCATTTTCTACCAGTCAACCTTTGGGTGATGCAGAGACAAACAGTGGTAGGTGCAATCAGACCATTGTGGAATAAATATTTTAAATATAAAGATAGGCATAAACCTATTAAAACTGAATTTAATACATACCTAAATTACATATAAATATATTACAAATAAATATACATAAATACATTCCCATTTCATTATGTAAAACCCACCATAGACTCTATCACACCAGCAATCATCATCCTTCTGCCCTTGTCCCATGTTACTTGTGGTTGGCGTAAAGGATGATTTCCACCAAACGGCTCGCATCGCATCGGAACGGAAAGGATACGAACGGATGCGGCGACAGCCGATCGCGTCCGGCAGGATGTTGACGCATACGATCGGCTCCGTACCGTCGCTTGCGAACGAATCCGTTTATGCGCCTAGTCAAATATGTAGTTTCATTCCTACCGTGTTGTCGTGTTCTAATTTTTGAAAATGGTTGAAGAGGACTTAGTATTGTTGGCTATTGCAACAATACTACGTCAACTTAGAAAATTAGATCAAGAAGAAAATATTATTAAAACACAGAAGAAGAAAAGAAAAATTTGGACGACAGCCGAAAGGATTCGATCGGATACGACGACAGGCGAACGGAGCCGATCGCACGTCGCACCATACTTTCGGCTACGATCGCGTGACGATTGTAAAATCCGTTCCGATCCAATGCGATGCGAGCCGTTTGGTGGAAATCATCCTAAAGGTCATAGCACACGCATCAAGTTGGAAAGGGATCGGTACCGTATCGCCTTTCGCCTCGCCGTCAAACAGGTGTCAACCTAACGTAAGCACGTAACCAAAGCGGATCAGAAGCTCCGATACGTCGACTCGGCTACGGCTAGGCGAAGCCCCGCGCTTATGGCTCGCCGATCGCTGGTTGATGGTGCAGCTAGCCTGGAGGGGTAAAAGGGGCAAGGGTGGACGAAGAGACGTAAGTGCGGGTACGGAGAGCCGTAAGTGCGGGGACGACGAGCCGTAACGCACCGCTCCGCGGTTCGTGAGCGTGAGCGTGAGCTTGCCCCGAGACGAGGCGATTATGTTATGATTCTGATTCTGTGTTGTGCGTTGCAGTAGGGAGCTTCATACTATATATAATACTTAACGGCTCGAGTTGATACGGTGCCGATCCCTTTCCACTTTTAATACGTGTGCCTTTAACACGTTTTTTCTTCCATTCTCCCCTCTCCCCTGTCAGCCCCTTTTTTTTTCTGCATGGGAAGTCATCAAATGACCCCGCTCTGGATGGAGCGGAAAGGAGTGTCAGACTCTTACTGACTAAAACCCATCCGTGTTCCTTCCTTAGCCCTTTATGTTCCGGGCCAGCGGTAACCCTTTCGGATAATCCCGCTGACCCGGCAGGCTTCGGCCCTGACGCGCCCCTTCGGTTGATGCTGACATCTTTTAGAGGCGCGCGTGGAACACGTACGCGCCGTCCGGCACGGGCCTGGTCCTGTTCGGACGGTGAGCTAGCCTTTATCCCCGTCAGCCCTCACTCTATCATTCACTCCTTTTTCTTCCATAACATCCCTCACACAATCCCTTCATCATAGCTTTGTCCTCCTATCCCTCTCCATCCATGAACAATTATATGTATTCATCACTCTTTAATCCATCAATATTCTAAATCGCCACTCGCTCCTCCCTACACCACTCAAAACTTTTACTCAACACAGAGAGCGGGTGTCATTATGATCAATCGAAGGTTTAATGACCTCATTACGTTTTTATTTGTGTGAATTCTTACTAAAACTTTAATTAAGCATTATTAAAGCTTCCATTATAATCATTTTATTCGCATGAAACTGCTTTTTGTGGCGTGGAATCGCTTTTAGTATGTTAGTTTGACCCTGGTTTTAATATTAGAACTACATTATCTAGTGAAGCGTGATTGAGTAATAAAGATGTATTCATATAAGTGTCTAAACTGGTATTCAGCTGCATCCGGTTAGACTGGAAGCCGACCCCAACATAGTAGGGAAAAGGCTAGGCAGATGATGATGATAATGAAGTGTCTAAACATAATATGCCGAAGGTACGCGACGGAAGTTCGGCATGATTACGCCTGCAATGCTATTTGAATTACTGACGACACATTATGCCGAAATTACGTTGCGTTAAATAGCATTGCAGACGTAATCATGCTAAACTTCGGTCGCGGATCTTCGGTATAGTGTGTCTAGACACTTAATGTTATAGAGGTATTATGCTAATGCAAAACATAACCCAGACATATATGGTTAAGCATCCAACCTCTGAATTAGAAAGCAACTTTTTTTAAATTCATCTTGCTTTTGACCTTCCTTAAACTATCAAACATCGCTACATCAGGTAAAATATCTACAATTTATGCAAAAGCTAATTTCGATAATAACCCCATTATAGACGAATAAATGGGTTCTAAATCGAATAAGAATATTTTACAAAATTGATACGTGTCACAGCTATTCGTGTCGTATTGCAAATATTACGATAAGTCTTTACGTAATGGGTTGGTCTGCAAACAATGATACTCCGCAGATTATTGTACGGTAACCTTTCGTTTGGTCCAGTGCACACGCAGTTATGTGAAACATTTTGTTTTGTCACTCAATAAATATTGTCTTTGAAATGTCACAAAAGTGTTAAATTACGAAGTTTATGGCACGTCTTTTCGAAATTAATCATTAGTGCAAATAATGAAGCGAATATATTAATGGAATTTAAAATGACGGTTTTATTCTTTTCAGTCTGAGGCTTTCCCCAAAAGAATGATTTTCCAAGTTTCTAGGCCCAGTTTTGCTCACATGGGAGCAAATATCAGGAAGTTGAGTATCGTGGGACCAAATATTTTCATCACGAGAAGAAAAACTAAGAATTTCCGACAAGAAATGTAACAATCAAAAAACCCAAAAGTGGACTGGACCATCTTAACTTTCTTTTAATTGACTGAAAATAAATGGTAACAGAAATGCATATTTTCTCACGGACAGGTACCAGGAAAACATAAATACCAAGGAAGATTTGCGACAGAACTGCAGAGGTCGGTTGCACCTTGAGGCCCACGTGATTTAAGCAATAGTTTATTTTAACGCCTACACTACATTTAAAATTCTCCGTTCAATGGTGTTTATTAAAATAATGGCCTCACACTGTGTGGATTGCACTAAACACTGAATTGAGATTAGCTTAATGTTAACGCCTGATTATTATGCAAGAGATCAAGTCGTTTTTTTAATGTAGATAATATTTACTTAATATAAAGATTTAGTTCTTTTGGACCGATCTTTTACCGACTCCAACCGTGGGTTTCCCTGTATTATAGGCCAAATCTTAATTCCCGAGTGGACTTATAATCCTCACTCTGAATAGGTACCTATTTATTAAACACTACCGCTTGTCGTGACGCCAAAATTCCACAGATTTTTAAGAAACGAAGAGGGGTAATTGCCCCAAATCACGATATTGAATACTTTTCATAGGGGAAAATGGGGAAAACCTTCCAAATATGTTATACGCAAGCATAGCCACACGTACAGCTAGTATGTTACAATAAATATGGATATAATATGACTATATGCACTAGTGGTAATGCCTGAGGCGAACTCGTTTATCATTGATAAGCTCGGAACGGATGGAACGTTTTTTGTGAAACTTTATTAAAAGTAATCCAAAACATCTATTGTACAGGCGCAAACAAAATTGTAGAACTACAATGTAACATTATACTTTTTAAAGCCAAACCACTGGTTTTTGTTAGGAATTTAAAGTAATGTCCTGGGGTGGCTGCTGCACAGCAAAAATCTCAAACGGCGGAAATATAACAACCTCATTGGGAGCTATTCCTTTGAGCAGTTTGGGGATGATACACTAAGGCCTTGGGATCCGAGTGTTCATCGAGTATTTCGGGACATCACCAAGCGGTTGGTCCACTCATTGCGTGATGTGGGCTGGCCTATTTTTAGCCCAAAGAATCAGCATTTCAACCAACGTGGTAATGTTGCCAGCCTTTTGGGTACTTATCTTTTGACAGCGATGCGAAATAAATGATGCCCAATGAGCTTTTCCCTTTTTTTTTCATTATATACTTGTACAGACGCCAGCACATCAAGTTACTTCAATATGTCAAATTTCTTTAATAGATTTTCAACTTTATCGCTAAAGCATAAGGTTCAAAGTTGATTGGGAAAATTTGACAGTTTCGGGTAGCTTGATGTGCTGGCGTCTGTACATGATGTATTTATTTTGAAATAAACAGTTGTACCAGTTTCAGTCAGTTCGGGAGCTTTTATTATGTCCCCTTGAATATTTTGTGAAACTCATGATTCCCTCCTGAAATATTAAAGCTCTTAAAATCGCCATGAATTTATGAACATCCTGCAGGGTAACTGCGAAACACATTAACATTCATTGCGTTATTTACGTTATTGGGCACACAAATTTTTCGAACATAAGGCAATGGATTCGCAATATTCTTCAAAATGATGCAGATTGTGATTGATGGCAGACCGCCCAGGGTGCTTACTCTTCAATTTAATTCCGATAGATCGACATTAGAATTGTGACGTTTCGTACTCTTGAGTTCGATGCTAGCGCCAAATGATTTTTAGTTTGAGTGTCCATTTTGGAGAACTAAGTGGAATTGGGTTCGGGCTTGGCGTGGGGTAATTGTTGACAATATTGTTTTCAAGAGTACCCAATCACGTGACTGTAAAATTAACATTGGAATCATATTGGCATCTCATTGGAATTAGTTTGGAGAGTAAGCCCCCTGCTATCAGCTGACCTTCTATTTCAGTTCACTATGGCGTTATTTTTGCATATTAAGTCGTAAGAAGACGAGCAAAATATTATATTTTCCTCAATCACTTTTAGATGTAACTGTACAAAAAATACCTGTTTATAGATAAGACTGGCGAATGTATTATTCGTGGATGACATTTTAATTTAATCGATCGTGAGCAAGCTTTAAAGCTCATACGAATATTCTGATCCGATGGAATCAATAACGATTTATTACTAGAGCCAGTAATTATATGTATTATACGTGTTAGCTGCATGCGGCGAATGGTAGAAGATCGAGTTTAAGTTGTGTAATGGAGTGAAATATTGGCAGTTTTAATTGCGTAATCATCCTTATTTTGTAAGTTGCAAGATATAAAATAATTATTATGTTCGTATATCTTGAACTCAGTATGCATCTCTCTCAGGATACTTACACTCGGGAAGAAAAGTCAGGCAATTCCTGTATTTTTAACAACGATCGTGTTCTTTTTTCTAATGTCAGTCTCAATGTGTCAAAATTTGCTGCAATTTAAGTACATTTCTGACACATTTTGACATTGATTTATCATTTCATGACATTTGGACTAAAAGTCCCCTATAATTTACCCAGATATCCCATTACCCATTTGTTCTGCACTAAAACATCCAACACAAAATATAGGAGTAAACTCACCTCTCAATAGGCTCAGCCGAGAGATGAATTGTTATATAAAATCCCTCCAGATGTTGACATACCTATATCATGACTCCTTAAAAAACTTTAAAACCCAAATTTTAAGGCCCCAAAGCACGCAACCCACACAATTGTAAGCGCGACTGCTGTTTTGGGATTGATTGGGAATTTGGGATCATGCTTCGGATCGGGGAAAATGGTATTGGGATTTTTTATTTTGGAATTCTCAGTTGCTAACTATTGCTTCCCGCAGACTATATTTTTTTTGTTATACTTTATTTTGTTCCCGGTTATTGATAGTTTGCTCGCTCCCATTACATGGAAGTACCAGGGACACATGAATTGTGAGAAGGTCTCACAACTCAGTCGTATTACCACTGAGCTATTACACCTTCGAGAACATACCTCATGTACATTCTCTTAAAAACCAGCCTCCCAAAAGATGTACCTGCCTTCTGTCCTTAATACCAGCATACCAGCACCATATCGTGATTGTTGCAGCACAATCTTCGTATAAGGTAGCAAGGACACACATTTTGGTACAACCACTGCATATATGGTGACAAATCCAGAACAAGTTTAGGTTTTGTAAGCTCCAAGGTATTTTAATGTGAGGAGAAAGGTGGCTCGATGGCAATCATTATGATACCAAACGTTGATGACCGTTTGCAGTGTGTGGTAATAGTTTGATGTTATGAATACTACCGGTCATTAAAAGGTTGGATTTGAGTAGTTAGTTTTTATGCTTGTTTTTGACCACTATCTTGATGATGATTATTGTTGTCAGGCCCGGTTGCACGAAAATTCACTCACGCAGTTGTCATAATTAATTAGAACATCTCTGTCAACTTTAAACGATTGTTAGAATACAATGCTGTCTTAATTTTAATTGTGTTTACTTTCTATTGCAGGTATTTCGCGAGCTTCATGGAACCAGGCTTTAGAGGGTAGTTTTTCAACAACTTTTATGTTTCAAAAGTTGGAATATATAAAAGAGCCAAACTAGGTAGCAGTAGTTTGGGTGATAAAAAGATGTATTACTTGACCATAAACAATTCCACGCTTTAACCCAACACTTTCTCATTTTTAATCCATTTCCTAAAACAAAAACCAATGCTACATTACGTAATAATCCGGACTCTATACGGCGAAACTTTTTACTCCCGCCCGATTGCCAAAACAAAGATGGTTGCTGTTTAAATTTAGCGGTCATTCGGTCAACAACATCGGGCCGTCGTCGATCGGAACGATTGTCGTGCTTTTTCGACCATATTACCATATTTTGTTGAGGTTTTATTTTATTTAGATTTCGAATCGACTGCCCCTTGTGGAAAGGAAATGAGATATTTTCTGACAATTTAAGCTCTCCGATCTTGTGCTACCCTGGTAGTTACATTTTTAATTTCAATTATTGTAATGCTTAAGTCCTTGAATAAGTAAATGAGTTGAGAGATTAATTGGTAGGGCCTTGTGTCTAAAAGGATGAAGAATGAAAGTCAAAATAAAGGAATGGTTACCCCATGAATTTTATAGAACAATCGATCTTTATATCAAACTATCCATGAGAGCTGGCAAGATCTTTATATAAAACACAAAAACGCAGGTATTTTGCATATAAAAATAAACAAAACCGATACTTTTAAACAGTACCTCGTAGACTTTAACTTCCTCATTAATATTAACATCAATAAAGACAAACTTCTGGGTATTGTCGAGCTCCTTGTCAACGTCAATCCGTTGATATGCCGCCCGTAGTGATGTGCCATGTCAATGCGGGTTTATTAACAAAACAAAATGTGGGCTTCGCAAAAAATATGTAAACGACGATATATTTTATTTTTTAAAAGGCTAAACATAGATTAGCTTTTGGCTTAGTTTGAAGAGCAATTATGTTAAGTATTTAAATAACTTGCCGTACTCAACACTGTTGGGCCAACAATGGCACTTGCCCTTTCGTGCATTCTTGCATTTTGTGGTATTTCTTTGAGAAACCTAGATAGCTAATTATATCTACTTTATTCTCAATCAAAGAGCAACGATTATACTTTTCCGTTTCATTTCCTACCTTATCTTACTACTCGCACTTACATCGAAAAAATTACTCTCTCCGATTACTTCCCATCCCTACACCATCGAACAGGCGCTTGTCCCAAATATGGTCACGAGGTCCAACGACCCATTGCCCGGGGGCTCACCTTGTTCATTTGGAGGTCACCGAGAAAGTAAGGGTGTCTTTCTCGTTTATTTTCATTCGCTACCGATCGTAAAGGAATCACGAAGCAGTTTTTTGTGCGTGAGAAAAAGGGTTTTACTTTTAAGGAGAACTTTCGAGGTTCGGAGGCTCAGAGCCAAATTACTTTCGTTCTCATCGTATATTTCGATAGTGGGTTTTGTTGATACCCTTTTGTGGAAGTTAAAAAAGTGATTATGGAGCGACTGTAAATACAGTGCAAGATGAATGTGGTGTAAATAGCTCTCGGTGGAAATACAGGCACATACGATTTCGGCGGTTCTTGATACCCTTTTGTGGAGTAAAATTGCTTCATGATTACGGCACGAACTTAAATTGTGCGTTCCCCACATTACCTTGAGCGAAATTACGGGCACATAAATGTCAATCATCGGCAAGTTACTTAGTGTTGCATGTGTTTTAGAAGGTGAGATAGTTTGTCAAATATCATAAAAAATTAAAATCAAAACGGAAATTGGCAAGAAAATTCAAATGGGAGTACAGTCCACCTTACAAGCCAATTTGTAGAGATCGCTTACAAAAAAAGTTAACCGCATTTCCGTTTTAACCGCCACCCAAGTTGTAAGCAGAAGTTACCACATTATGTCGATTTAAAACAATTATTTGCCACAAGTCCTAGAAGTGTTTATATGTGATTATTTATTTTGTTATTTATGTAATTATATGGTCTGTTTGGTTACTAACGAACGGCTATTATAAGCCAGTATATGGTTTGTTTGTCGATCTCCTACAATTTATTGAAATGTCAAGAAAACTGTGTAGTCTGTGGCTGTCCGACTAGATTATAGTTTTTATTGGCAACGAATCAATTTATGTCTTATAGTAAAAAAGTGACTTTAATATGCTGATTCTATATTTATCAACTTTTGTATATTTTTTGCCCATTAAAGTAAATTAAGAGAATAAATATGAATGAGTTGACCTGTTGTGTTTGATTTTAAAGATTCTTGAGTTTCTTTAAAATCGAACACAACAGGTTTTATTCAAAGCTAAAAAAAATAAGTAAACTTCGAATATTTTATCCCGGACGTTCACAGCACAACACTAGTTGACATAAACGTCAAACTTTTTACAACCTAATCGCTCAGTCTCTGTATATCATATTCTTAAAATTTACCTATTGACAAATAACTCAACTGATCCAATCTATTCATTTCATTCAATCGCTCGCGCGTGTAAACACGTGACATTCGATTTTCAATCGCATGAAATAATAACGCCCGTCGACCTTGACCAATAGTAATTAATATCCAACGCTCTATACCTTATGCTAACCTAGTACGCCACGACGATTAATAGAAAACCTTAATTAAAAACAATCATCTGTGGAAACTGGTTTATAATAAAAAGCAGGACACCCAAGTTTCTGTAAAAATCTCACTGTGAAAACTTGGGTAACTTCATCTAAATTTTCACGGTCAATAATCTCACCGTGAAATCTTAGGTGAAGAGAGCTTGAAGTGAGCTGTCAATAGTGTCAATCTAACATCAGGTCGAATGACAGCTCATTTCACCTAAGTTGTTGACGGTGAGATTTTTACAGCAGAAAGTATCAGGTACATACAAGGATCACCACAAACCAAAACATGTACCTATAACGATTTTTCTAATCCGGATAATACCTTAGCCGCCTTTTGGGGCACCTACAGGTGAGGTCTATTTGTTATCAGGCATACGGAACAAAATGGCAAACGCAACATGATCTTAATGCCAAAGCAACCTTTACACGAAATAGCCGTGAGTGCTTACCAAAATTACATATATAAAATGTCCTTGAATTCACCATGGGTGTAATTTTCATTTCTATTCTAAAAGCCAAGCCGTTACTAATCAAATTATTCAATTTCACATCTGCACGTGTTCTTTTACGTTATTAGGGTTCCGCACCTCAAAAGGAAAAAACGTAACCCTTATAGGATCACTCGTGTGTCTGTCTCTCCGTCCGTCTGTCACAGACAATTTGCTCCGAATCTAACGGACTGATTTAGTTGAAATTTGGTACACATATGAATTTCTGTGACCCAAATACAGAAGTGTAACGTAAATAAATGAATTTTGTATACAGGGGTCATTTTTGGGGGCAAATAGAAAATAAAAATAAAAAGTTTCGCAATAAAATTAAATGAAAGGGCTTACTGTGAGGATCTCAAATATATTTTTTTTATAATTTTAAAGTTATTGAAGAAAAAAGACGAAAATTTACCATTCCCCCCTTATCTCCGAAACTACTGAGCCTATAATTTTGAAAAACATACAGAAAATATTTCTATAGCCGTAGATTACATGAAAATTTGTAAGAAGTCTGTGGTCTTAAAACAACACGGTAAATCTCTCAATATTGTGCGTACAAACTTACATTTTCAGTTGGAATGTATGGAAAAACACGTTTTTCAACTACAATGTTAAGTTTGTTCTTGGGATAAATTCATTCCAACTACGGAACCCTTCATTGTGCGTGGTCCGACTCGCTCTTAGCCGGTTTTTTTTAATGAATACTGTACCGTTTGATTGTTGCCAAATTGTTAGAAGGACGTGTCGGAAAAGATTTGTCATGCAGCAAAAAATGGTATACGTGTTGAGCCCACGTTCAAATAAATATGGACTTAGGTGGTGGTACCGTGTGAAGTCAGTCATCTATTTTTGTAATCATGTTCAGTGTATATGATGAGATTGTAGGTACAATTGAAAATTTAGATGAAACTGTAACTCTTCCTAATTTCGCAAAACTTGATGCTAGCCAGGGCCTTTGGTTTGAACATAATCCTAGTATCTAATCTGCAAGTACAGAGTAAGTAAACCTTATAGTCTCTGGGGAAACCCAATTATCAATATTTTATTTACACCTGATTCATTAGGAAGCCCGTTTACGTCTCGGAAAAGGCATTTGCCGCCAGAATAATTTAAAGATTCAATTTCTAGAAACTGTTTCCCAGAATCCGTGACTGGTGAAACGTCACAAATAACGTAAGAATATTCATAATTAAGGAGCTTACAGGACCTAAACACAAAAAACGCATGTTTTAGAAACAATAGAAGTATATGATCGACTACTGTCAACAAAATCAGAAAAATATATGATATTCTTCAGGATATATGCTAGGTAGGTAGTGTTTTGAAAACATAATACAACTAATTTGATACGATAGAAAAAAATCTTGAAGATACCTCTAAAAACTTTCTTTTTACAATAAAAACCATACTAATATACATATACAATCATTCTGATTTTTTGTCAGATTATTCTACAAGCAACATATTAAAATACTAGTGTTTTAATTTATTCGTCCAAACAATAGATTTTTTTGTAATTAAATAATTGCTTCATATTTTGCAATAAATTGCCAGCGTTGTGTTATCGCGCTTCTCTTTCTTTTCTATGCAGTCCAACAGTGACAGCGCTTTAGCTCATGTAAGCCCCTTAAAGAAATTTCCGGCCATAGGTCCCAATGAAAATAGTGTGATTTCATGTAAAGCTACAAAAATACGTTCGTAACATTGTAATACAAAATTCAAGGTCTACCACGGGTTCACTAACACGGTTTTATCTCAATAATTATACTGTTTACTTGCGTACGCGTCCATTTTGACTTTTTACTCATTATGTACATGTTTGCGCGTTGCCAACACAAAAACTTGTATTTAGATCTTCCAGCCGATAGTTTGTGCATGTAACTGAGGTTGGATATCACTTTTAGAGTTCCTTGAATTACTTAGTTTCTGCTTAAAACATGATACTTTAGGATTATATAAGATTTAAAATCTTAAATATTCGCTAAAGGATCTTTCGACATCACATAAACGCCCAGTAAAAAAAACTTTTGATACTTTGAATTTTGATCAAACTCAACAACCATACATTCTTAAAATCTAGCCCTAAGCTTTCCGAAGCACTTTCAGCCGCTTTTGAAAATACAGCCTCAAAAACTGGGGAATCATATTGGCTGTCAAACTGAAATTAGGCGGGATTTTAAATACTGTCATGTAGGCTACTCTCGTGACCTCTCCTTACCGTTAAAAAGGATTCTGTCAAAAGCACGCCTGTCATTACCACAACCTTAAAACCAGTTATAGCTCTGTCTGCTAATGACCAGACCATGATAAAAACTGACTCTGCAAAAACAGCGAAATAATTTCATAGTGCTAATTCACACAACCTTCATTGATTGATATACTAACCTCGTTATAGCAGCTCACTAATAGATACATCGACTAATTCACGTACAGTAAACGATCTAAATTACTGTAATTAGGTACCAAGAACTACCTAATTCAAATAGATCTATTTGGGGTCGGTGCAACATATATTTTTCTTCCATACTCTCTATCAGTCGCCATTTCGGCAGTCATCCCTCATGCGCAAAAGTGTTTTCTGTATGGCTCCTATCATATTTAATAAATTTCCTAAAAGTTGGAGAGAACTGCCCTTATCACTTTTCAAAAATAAGCTGAGAAATTTTTTTGTTAGTAACGTGTATTAAGGCTCCTCCAAACAGGCGCGACACGCGATATAATCGCGCGCGACACAAAGGCACCGCTCGTTGCGCGACTTGCTGTGCCTTTGTGTCGCGTGTCGTGTCGCGCCTGTTTGAAAGAGCCTTTACAATGTTGTAGATTTTTTAAATAAAAAGGACTTTTCTATTCCGACTTCTAATATACATAGTTAAGAATAACAATTGAATAACGTGAATTTTAATTCAATTGACTTTTGAATGATTCTTTTTGACTGCATAATAATGAATATTCTGGACATAATTTAATTTATTTTGACTATATATCTTGACATCAATTATTATTTATTTGTTTTGTATTTTGTAATGAAATTTAGAATGGCTATACGAGTATGTAAAATGCAATTAAATGTAAATATTTATACCTACAAAATTTGTACGCCGTTATTGACAAAACATGGACGCTCACTACATCTATTAATTCGAGCAGTGTGTGTTCGTCCAACGGTCGAGATTGACGTGCACAATAGCAAGCTAATTACTTGTCGTTTAAACCTATTTTTGTGACGCCACCGGCACCGCACGTGTTCGGGTCGGCGGGCGTCGCGATAACGGCTACCTGTGTGGCCGCGCGAAGTGTAAACAATGTCGAGTCCCAATCCATTAGTGAATAATACTGACACAATTAACATGCAGACGAATGCCCAAGAGAGAGAAGACAATACACAATTAGACGAGATGGAGATAAACTTAGAAGACCAACAAACAAATCATAACATACAAACACGAAATAAAAGAACAATTTATGACATAGATGATAACTGGACTGTTATTAATAAAAATAAAAACAGAAAAAGATACAAGAGTTTAAGTAACCTGGCTGCTCTAGACAACGAAGATAAAATAGAAGTTTCAATCACTTGTAAGGAAGCCCTACCTAAACAGTTTAAATTAGCTAAACTATTGCAAGCTAACAATATCAGTCGTATTTCACGCATAAAATATGTTAATCACTTTAAAGTGATGTTACAATTTGAAAGTGAGATAGATTTACAAAAGTTAATTAACTGTACAGAATTTAAGGAAAAGAAATGGGCTATCTCAAAAACCATGGAAGTGGAAAAAACTTACGGAATAATTAAAAACATAGAACTCGATTGCAGAGAGGACGAAATAATAGATAGTTTGACGTCTGATACAGAAATAATATCCGTTAAACGGCTTAGTCGTAGACAGACAGATGGTTCCGGATGGACTGAGAGTGAGACTTTTAGAGTATGCTTTAAAGGTTCCTCGTTACCGGCGTATATACGAATGTATGGTATTAGAATAAATGTGGAGCCATATGTTTATCCAGTCACACAATGTTCGAATTGTTGGAAATTCGGTCATTACAAAAAAATATGTCCCAACAAGAAAATTGTTTGCCCTAAATGTAGCAAAGACCACGAATGTTGTGAAACGACTTCATATAAGTGCGTTAATTGTAAAGGGGATCACATGGCACTGAGTAAAGTTTGTCCTATGTATGAAAAGGAGAAGAAAATTAGAAGTATAATGTCTCAGTTCAACTGTACCTACAAAAAAGCTCTTACCTTGTACGTTCCATCTTCGACTCCAATTCCAGAGAAAGAAACCTATAATACAGTTAGTTCTGCACCATACTCTGTACCCCAATATGTGACTGAACATATAAGTACAACCCCTTTTCAAAAAACGCCGCGGCAGTTATATTCTTCTGCTTGTCTACCCAATTCGATGACAACTGAAGTTACTAAAAGTTCAGCAGATCCAGTAGTCCCCTCCACTTCACGTGCTAACAAACCAAAAAAAAAACAACATAGTCAGAAAAATATTGATACGGGTTTATCCTATGAGTGGGAATGTATATGTTCTGATTCGGATTGTGATAATAGCAAAAAGGAAGAAGAAGAAGATGCTGAAAAATCTAAAGACTACAAAAAAGACACTACAACTATCAAAATAAGGGAGTTACGTAAAAAAATTAAGGAAGTTATGTTTAAGAAGAAAGATACTATAACTAATAAAATTAAAACTTGTTTTCACATACTATTTGAGTGGTTCATACAATTGACTTTAGATAAGATTTTTGACTTGTCCGGTTTTCAGTTTTTTGCGAACAATGGCCCAGAAAACTAAAGGTAATTATGAATTAAAAATTATTCAATGGAACTGCCAAAGCCTAAAAAGAAAG
Source organism: Luperina testacea (assembly GCA_927399505.1). Taxonomy (NCBI): domain Eukaryota; kingdom Metazoa; phylum Arthropoda; class Insecta; order Lepidoptera; family Noctuidae; genus Luperina; species Luperina testacea. The sequence continues at coordinate 1,792,559 of OV656777.1, read as the reverse complement.
TTAAATGAATTAGAAGCCCTTCTTTCTCAAGAAAAGATACATATTGCTGCATTGACAGAGACCTGGTTGGAACCTGAGTTTAACCTACGAGTTAGTGGATATAATGTATATCGGAAAGATAGATGGGACGGTTATGGAGGAGTTTTAATTTTAGTCCACCACTCAATTAAAGCCCAGGTTGCTCAATGTCAGACTGGAAATCCCGGTTTTGAAATCATACGCGTGAAGGTATATAATTGTGAGTCCCTGAATAATATTATATCCGTTTACTGCCCACCCTCTGTGCGCACGTGTCTACAGGATTGGGATGATCTATTATCAATCTGTGATGACAAAACTTTGCTGCTTGGAGATTTTAACGGACACCATAGTAACTGGTCATGTAAAAATGACACAAGGGGCAAACAACTTTTTGATTCCCTGTTGGGTCACAACTTTACAGTGATGAATGATGGAGCTCCGACCAGAATTAAATGGGTAGACGGAGGCTTACAAAAATCATCCCCTGATGTGTCACTCATAACAACAGATATTGCTGTGAAATATGATTGGACTGTGACCAATGAATGCCTAGGAAGCGATCACCTTATCATTAAAATCTCAGTCAACTGTGTATCATCCAGACAACCTGATATTAAAAGAAACTTTAAGATGGCTAATTGGCAGCAGTACCGCCTATATTTGGAGGAGGCCTTTTATGATTTTAATATCACATATGATTTACAACAGACATACGACAATTTTTTGGATATTTTAAATAAAGCAGCGGAGCACCACATTCCAGTGATAAAAATAAATCAAAACCCTAGCAATAACTTTAGACCAAAACCCTACTGGACTACCGCGTTGTCCAAAAATGTGGCGGAACGAAGACTTGCACTCGCTCAGTTTCGTGGTAACCCTACTCCTAATAATTTATCGTTGTTAAAATCTAAAATTAGTATTGCGCAAAGAGACTTAAGAAGAGCGAGAAGTGCGTCGTTTCAAAACTTTTGTTCATCAATTGATTGTTCAACCTGTACTAATGATATGTGGAGAAAAATGAAATGGTATAAAGGCTATCACAATAATCGAAACCGGTATGTAAGTGAAACTCAAGCAAGTAAATTGTTACAAAGTCTGACACCTGATTATGTTAGTAATAAGGAGCCAAGTTTTAAATCCTGTAACCTAGATTTAGAAAAATGTATTTCCCAGCATGAATTAGAGAAAAGTATAAAATCATCAGATACAGCTCCAGGTTGTGACGGTATATCTTTTTCAATGTTAAAAAATCTACCTACTAATGCTAAACTTATATTAATTAATTTATACAATTTATTTTTACAAAACGGTTTTGTCCCCAGACAGTGGCGTGATATCCGTATTTTCCCCATTTCAAAGCTAGGAAGAAATCCCGACTCATTAGATTCACTTAGGCCAATATCCTTGATGTCTTGCTCGTGCAAGACTTTTCATACAATTCTCAATAAAAGATTGGAGTGGTACATGGAAAAAAACAATTTATTTTCTAATAACATGGTGGGGTTTAGGAAAACACGCTCTTGTCTGGATTGTCTTTCTAGTCTTGTGTCTAAAATACAGCATGGCTTTGCCATGAATTCATTTACTTTATCTTGCTTTATAGACATAAATAATGCCTATAATAATGTTGATATATACAATTTATTAATAATTTTAGATAATTTAGGAGCGGGTTCTAAAATATGTTCATATTTGTTTAATTTTTTGAAAAGGAGATCTTTGCTCATTAAATGTGACACTATGTCTATGCACAGAAATACGGGAATTGGATTAGCGCAGGGGGATCCGTTATCACCATTACTATTTAATGTGGCAACCATTCAAATTTGTAAACAAGTCTATCATGACGTAGTTGTGTCTCAATATGCAGATGATATAGTTATATATGTAACAAGCCAACGTATTGTGGACGCCGTAACTGATATTCAACACATGCTGAACAACACTATATCTATTCTAGCAGGTTTGGGTCTTGAAATATCAGCTTCCAAAAGTAAAGTATGTCTCTTCTATAAAGGTCGTAAATATTCTAGATATCCAGTTGATATTAATGTAAATGGTACTTCATTACCTGTAGTGGACTGTGTTAAGTATTTGGGTCTGTGGATGGATTGTTCCCTTAGATGGGGGAAACATTTAAATGAAATTGTTGAGAAAACCCATAAATTCCTTAACGTGTTTAAAGTTTTGTCTGGGTCTGGTTGGGGGGTACACCAAAAGCACTTAAGAAGGTTATACATATCAGTTATTCGAAGTCGTTTAGATTATGCTAGTTTTTTGTACAATACAAGTGCCAAGAAATATTTACATAAGTTAGATGTTACACAAAATCAATGTATGAGGGTAATTGGAGGATTTATTAGGACTACACCTACCCATGTCATGGAATGCGAGCTTAGTTTACCACCATTGGAGATTAGATGGTTTTTGGCAGGAAAATTTTGGTTAAAAATTAACTCTTATAATTCTAATACAGTTACGTCAACATTACAAAAATTAAGTGACAAGTATCATAATGAAAGAAATAAAAAAGTGCCCCTGCTCGCCATCATTCACAATAAATTAAAAGAATTTCCAATCACCTCCTGTAAACAACTAGAAATGTTTTCCTTTGACACATGGATGGCTGATATTGATTTAAATAATGTATTAAAAACCAACTTAGATTTAATCAATAAACCAAAGAATAAATATAGTATTTCTAAAGTAAAAGAAGAAACATTAAAATGTATGTCTAAATATTCAGAATTTTATAAAATCTATACGGACGGATCAAAAGACGGAAATCATATAGGATGCGCATTCTATGACGAACAAACTGAATGTTACGTGAAATTTAAAATTTCCACCAATGTGTCTATCATGGTTGCCGAACTCATAGCCATTTCTGAAGCGTTGTCATTTATTGAATCCCTGGACCAAGGCAAATATATTATTTATACAGACTCAAAGAGTTCCATTCAACATCTGGCTCGATGCACCTCGACTTTTCGAGGTAGACCGATAGCCTACACTATCATAAAATCAATTTTAAAACTAAAATCTCAAGGTAAACAAATAATAATTCAGTGGATTCCGTCCCATATAGGCATAGATGGTAATGACAAGGCAGATTATTTGGCAAAACAAGCATGTTCGGATGGCACAGATTTCGTAGCTAATTGTCATTACACGGACTACATTCCTGTCCTTAAAAATATATGTCTACAAAATTGGAAAGACTACTTTGATCTTCGTTCCAGGGAAAAAGGCATTTGGTATAGAACAATCCATTCACAGCCTTCATATTCACCTTGGATTGATAAGTGTTTTGTTACCAGGGAGGACTTAACCATATTATTAAGGCTTCGTTCAGGACATATGCCTCTCAATAAATTCGGTTTTATGATGAATAAGTTAACATCACCTGTTTGCAGTACGTGTAACGAAGATGAGGACACGTATCATATTTTGATGAGATGTGTCCGGAATCAATCGCTCAGAACACAAATTGGCGCGCATAACATAAACCTATCAAACCCGTTATCGGATAATATAATTCCTGTAATAAATATGGTTAAGTTCGCCTTGAAGAACAGACCCAGAACCTAGCTGTAAAATTCACTTATGTAAATTAATGTTATTTTTTTGTATACCTATAGAGTGTCATATTCGCATTTAGCGAAAAAGCTCTTTAAATAAAGATTAAAAAAAAAAAAAAAAATCTATTAATTCAATAACTTGCATGTCTGATGAGTCAGTTTATGTAAACGCATGTTTGACAAATAAATTCTCTTTATCTTTATCTTTTCATCCCCTTTCTAACCATATTTTCATTCACACAGTCCATCCATCGTTTCTTTGGTCTTGCCCTACTCTTACAGCCATCGACATCCATACTCAAAACCCATCTAAAGTACCCACATGTCGATTCTAAATCGACAAAAAACTGCTGAGTATATCTATATAAGTAATATTTAAATTCTCAATATTTCACAAGTCGAGCAAGTGTCCTTCACAACACTTCCTACTTTAATGTTAAACCCATTATGGAGTGATAAAATTTTAATAGCTTCTCTATGTATATGTATGTAATTGGGTACAGACGCCAGCACATCAAGCTACTACAATCTGTCAAATTTCTTTAATATATTTTCAAGTTTATCGCTGAAGGATATAAGGTTCAAAGTTGATTGGGAAGACAGTTTCGGGTAGCTTGATGTGCTGGCGTCTGTACATAGTAAGCAATGTGTTTCAATATAATCTAGTTGCCGTTTTTGCAACTCTATCCAATCTGCAATTAGGACTCGATCTGGAATTAGGTCGAGATGGATAGATCTTAACGTTGTTACGAATTTACTTACTGAGATAGCAATTTTAACGTTTAATATAACTTCATGTTTCTTCTTGAATGCTTGTATAAAGTGCTGCTGTAAGCACACCATTAGACTATTATAATATCAGCCAGTCACTGTCTCGATTCAATCGAACAGGAATGAGCATTTTTTTTTATTTTTTATTTATCATTTATACAAAAGAATACAGTATTATTCATATTAAATAGTAACCAAGACCACTAAGGTTTAAGCTTGTGCTATCATGAGTCTATCTCAATATCGAACTATACAATGATGCATGTTATATACGTATGTATACGTTGGTCGATACAATTGATAATATCTTTAGGTCTAGAAATAGTTACAATCATTCCTACATAATACTTAAGTAATATTATATTATTTAGCACCACGCCTTGCTTGGATACTACGCTTTTATGGTCTTTCGTCCAGGTTACCTTCAAGTCAGAGAGTCGTAGGTTAACTTATAAAGCACACAATTAAAAATAACATTCAGAAAAGTCACAACATTACTAGCCAGCTTTTTTAATCCAACTAGGCTTCTGAGTTTTTCAACTTGAGTTTTGGTGCTGATCTATGCGTCATGTTCGTGAACGGGCGCCATCAGTTGGGGCTGGTCATCACTTAGCTGCCTCGGCTTATTTTTATTATTTTAATTTTGAATTGTTGTTTTACCCTGGATGCTTTTAACGCGTACGTCTTTTTTACATCATTCTCACCTATAATTATAAAATTCAACATTAATGATGTAACCAATATTTTTGTAAAAATACAATTTTAAAGAGTTTCCATGGAGTTTCTTGCCCGTTCTTCTCCATAGGTACCTACGCTTTGGAATGGGCAACTAGCTTCATATTTTCTGACTGACCGACTTCTTGACAATTCAAAAGTGCCTGCAAATGGTTTAATTGAAATAAATGCTTTGAGTTTTTAGTTTTTTCAACCACAACACCATCAAAGTACACCAATAACTGTTCGTGCCCAGAGATACATAGTCGTGTAAATACAACATTCAGTGCTTACTGTAGTAATAAGCGTCTCGGTAAAGTGAAGGCGGCACAGACCGACCGACCTTGCGGCCGCTGCTCTAAATAATATCTCTAATCTGTTGAAAAACATACAACTGCTCGTATCCGGGAAAAAATACTGGTTTCAAAGTTATGTTGCGCTTTTTAGAGTACTTTGAAAGGGCAGTGCGCAGACTGACAGTAATAATCAATCACAAATTCACAAGGAAATATGTTGGTAGCAGTTATTCGCATTTAAAGAGCATTTTTTGAGTGATATAAAATCCTGCTCATGTTCTCCCTTTTCATGTCACAAGCTTGGAAGAAAATCGCTGCCTCAAAAATTGGCCAGTTAGCTAGGTTATAAACAGAAAAAATATCTATGGAATTTATCGCCGAATCCACTACCAAGGCTAGTAGATTTTACTTGTGAATAAAAAAAATAAGCTAAGGTTTATCCATACTAATATTATACATTCGAAAGTAACTCTTGTCTGTCCGTATGTTACCTTTTCACGCCTTAACCACTAAACGGATTTCGATAAAATTTGGCAGAGAGGTAGCTTGCATCCCGGGGAAGGACATAGGGAGGTTTTTATTCCGATATTCCCACGGGATTGACACTTATAAGGGTGAAACCGCGGGGCGCTGCTAGTAACAATTAACTGCAAAATATTGAAATCCCAGTCAAGTGAAATAAAACCACCTAACATTACCTAGTTACCAGCTATAGTGAACATTTCTCACTGAGACATAGCGGTCACGTTGTGTTTTTCTCTTTGTTATGATAATCATAGTTGTTACCGCCGACCTTGAGACGGACAATTGCCGTCTAGAAGTCATAGCTAAGATTTATTTTTACTTGAAATTCGTTGGGAGAACTATAGATTTAAAATTCTATATTATGTACCATCTCTTTCGAAGGCATACACGGGTCGAAAGAACCGAAAACAAGATCATAAAATATTTTTTTGATGTGAAACATCTATAGCCGCACGTAAAACAAATTTCTGGCGTGGCAACGCATGCCGTGGCGACGCGTCGCCACATGATGGTGTATATGTATAATGTATATACAGTCACAGTCTTGTGTCCTGTGTGGCGACGCGTCGCCATGCGCAATGTTTCACATCTGCCAGGCGTCCCGTGACGGCTCACTTTTTTTAGTACAGATTCTGAATGCATACGTGAAATAAAAGATACTGCAAACACTAATCAGCTGGCAGAGCATTGATGTAACAGCCAGAATTCTTCAACTTGCTTGAGGAGGCTATAGGCTTCCCCTTACTTTTTGATAGCACAAAAGCACTACCTATTATTATTTGAGGGTAGAAATAAAACAGAATATCTCACACTGACTTATAAGAGAGGTCCAAGCTCTCAAAATGGCCTAGAATCAGTTACAGGCACACCGTACATTTATTCCAAATAGGGCATTATGTTGACCTGGCCGATGACCCATCTGATGTCAAGCAGTGACCTCTGCAATCGTCTGCAATATATCGACAGAACCGTCTACTACGAACGTGCCTAACATGTTATTACACTGGCCCGTCGCGCGTCGTACCAATACAATTGAAAACTCTTAGTATTAAGGCTCGTATTACACACAGGCGCGACGCGACACGCGACACAAAGGCACCGCTCGTCGTGCGACGAGCGGTGCCTTTGTGTCGCGTGTCGCGTCGCGCCTGTGTGTACGAGCCGTTAACCAATCCACAATATCAAAATAATAAGCCTATGCAAACAATAATAATGAGGCCAGATATTTTGTTTAATTTAAACGATAACAGTGAATGTCACTGTCGCCAACTCGCCAAGGCTTGCATGCACCAAATCGGTCTTGCGACATGCAATATTTTAAGTAAACTGCTCTATCGGTCAGGAAACTGAGGTAAAATATGTGGGGATTTTGTAAAGTAAGCATACGATTTATTGCTTCGAGCCGTGGGGTCTTGGTACTAGGAACACATAGCTATCAAAGAGGTTTACTCAATTGCTTTTGGCTCGGTGCCATCTTTATTGTGGAGATACACATGAGTTCTCATGAGTTCGTTCATACACCTATCGATCTATGTAGCAATCCCATTGGTGTTCCAAGAAAATTAATAAGTATTAAACTCGGTAGGAAATAACGATTAACCAGTGGATTCTCAAAAAGAAAACTAGACTATTTGTTTTTTTTTTTTTTTTTAATTACGCCCCGTATATTGGCATTTCCAGTTATGTAATATGACAGTACCAGGCAAACAAGAATATAATACAAGTTTGCACATTGCTGCAGATAACTTCAAATAGTTCTAGAGTCACGTTTGTAATAAAATCAGTCGTGTTAGAATATTATGTGGGTAGATCCACCTGTCACGTGGAACTGTAACCACAAAGGCAGCAGACATACAACAAATATCGAGTACCTGCTTCCCACAATAAATAATATTGAATTACCAAGTTCCTTTTGAGAAAATTGTATCCACTTCATGATGTAACTTTAGGTTCTCAGCTGAACCAAACGGGCTCCATGAAAAGTCCATGGATGCAAATTTAAAAGTCCGTTCGTTACTTACTTTCTTTCCTAGATCGGAGGACCCAGGATGCGATGCGACGGAGTGATTCAGAGAAACAAGAAATACGTGGATGAAGTATCGGGCAGAATCTAGTTTCTAATAAACTACGTTAACTAAAAAATGGCGTTGAGCATTTCTAAGTAATATTATGCAGCCAACACAACCTTGACATCACGTAATTAACTAGAAGCTATAGGACAGACACGGCACGATATAGTAATTAAAATTAACAATGCTGAATAGTTTCGTATAGATCACTAATTGCACTAATATTATAAAGGCGAAAGTTTGTGAGTGTGTTTGTTACTTCTTCACGCACAAACGGCTGGACCAATTTTGATAAAATTTGGTATGGAGGTAGCTGACATCGTGGATTAACACATAGGGTACTTTTTATCCCGTTATTCCAACTGGATTGAAACTTATGCGGGTGGAACCGGGCGCAATTAGTGATCTATATTTTTTAAGCTCAATCGCCCTGGGCCCTATTTTTACAAACTTTTTAGACTAATAAGTAATATGATTCCATGAACGAATATTTTTCACAAGTTTGCTAGTATGCGTTTCTCGAAGCTACGTAAATAATAGTAAGTAAATTATTAGTTACTAGTTACTAACTAATTAATATTAGCTAAAATTACCCGAGTAAACTCAATTTAGTTTCATAAAAAATTGTGTTATTAAATACTCTTGTAAATTACACTGATAAAGCTATTAGTCTCAGAAGGCTTGTAAAAAAGATTAGCCGAAATTATTAGACTTAAATTTACCAAACAAGTTTTATAAAATGCGGTCAGATTCGGACACTTCCGACAGTGATGGAGATACAATAATAATTCGCTGCCCTCATCGAGTCTTTTTATCCAGAAACACTTGCGAAATATTGATAAAACGTTTGGGAAACCCCCAAACAGAATATTATTTTGCTTCTAATACACTGCTTAAAACCATTAGCTTTAGATCCATGGTAAATCGAATTTAATAAAAGAATTTAGTTTAAATAAAACAATCCGCTTTTACCGCCATTGTGTAAAAGAAAAATCAAACGAATCCAAAAGTCTTTCCGTATTATTTTTAATAAGTAAAGAGGCATGGGTAGTGTGTGTATTCAGCCAAGCCAGTCTAATTTTTTTTATCAGTCTGCTACTATAAGATATTACTCCAGTACCTGTTTTTGAGAAACAGAAAATATTAAGACTTGTAATTTTTACTTTAGTAAGTAATAACTAATATACTAGTAAACTAATAGTTTCGAGAAATAGGGCCCATTGGTAATAAGCCAGTTTTATTCAAGTTATGCAAAACCAGTTTTATTTCTACTTTGATATTTTTCCTTATTTTTCATCTTCGACCAATGCTATTTAGCCACTCTTTGATACACTTTTTCTTTTTTTCTTGTTTTCAAACGTTGCCCCACACTAGGAATTACTCCTGTGTCGTGGGTGCGTTTACAAACATTTAAATTCACATACACAAACAGCCAAACCCGGAACAACTACCTGTAGGCAATACAAATATTTGTTCCGCGCGGGAATCGAACCCGCTACACGCAGCGCAGCAGTCTATCGCTCAGCCACTGCGCCAACCGTGTTGTCAAACCGTTTCTTTGAGCACACTCTTTGATCCTTACCAAACTCTACATGCAAGAACAAATATCTGGTAGATCTACTTGATCTCAACAAATTAGTATTTAGGTGTCAAAAGTGATACTTGCATAACCCTCGGTGTAGAATCAGTATCGATCATAATTTCCACATCATCATCATTTTTATAATTATCATCATCATCATCAAACTCAAACTTAAAGCATTTATTTCAAACTAGCAGAGCCCCGCGGTTTATATCCCGTATAAATTTCGATCCCGTGGGAAATTTATTTATTTATTTATTTATTTATTTATTTATTCTTTAACTAAAACGGTTTACAACCAATTACAGAAGTTAAAGACACATATAAAACATTAAATATAAAATCAAATAAAAAGTTAACAACACTTTCATACATCCCTCTCACAATACTTCTGACATGCCGACAAAATCTTCGTCCACTCGTCCGCAAACAGATCGTTTGTTGGATTAGAGTCCAAGAGATCATTAAGTGCGGCCAGAGTACGTGGTATTGGGGACTTAGCACGGGCAACTGTGCGACATGGAGGCACAGCAAACAGCCTGTGCCTTCTGCCGCGGCAGTAGTTGTCTGGCACAAAGAAGCAAGCCAGAACAGCATGTAGATCAGGCGCGTCAATATTGCCACGGAGCGTCTTACAGGCTATGGTGAGCTGGTCTTTTGCTCGCCTTACCTCTAACGAGTTATATCCGAGGCATCCCAGTAGAAATTTAGTCGGATAGAGGTATGGGTAATAGCCGTGTTTACGCTTATAAAGAAACCTAAGGAAAGCTTTTTGTACCTTTTCCAATATAAGTACGTAGGTACTTTCGTGTGGATTCCACACGCAGGAGTAAAAAAAAAATCGGAAAATCGGGATAAAAAGTATCCTATGTGTTAATCTAGGTTTTCGACCAAATTCAACGGCTTACGCGTGATTGAATAACAAACATCCAAACATCTTCACAAACTTTCACATCCATAATAAATTCCAGATGGAAAAAACTCAATAACACTTTTCACGACCCGGAAATCGAACTCAAGAACTCAGCAGTAGCGCTTGTGTTGTGACAACTAGATTTATGATTTCAAGATTTTATGTTTATTATTCTCATCATAAATGACTACATCAAACTTCACACGTGCAACATTACCCTCCAGTTTTTACTGTATAGTTATTTAAATATTTAAACAGCTGCGGTTTTTCGTGTTTCATATATTTTAGTGTTATGTGGTAATAACATGCACACACTACACTTTATCATATTAAAATATTTTATAGCAGTGCATTAGAATGTTTAGTAAATCATTCAAGTTCAAAGTTTTTCAATCAAGTCTCAAGGTGAACTTAGAAGTAAAATGCTGTACTGTGAGCAAGTGCAGTACAGTTATGTTTTAAATAGCAAACCAAGTTATTTAACAAATTCAGCACCACTTTACTTTATTTACGATTTTAAGTATGATTGATCATATTTTTTATTCAGATATCTTTGTGCAAATAATCTGTTTTTAGCTTTCTGTAGTCGCAATCCAGTCTTACCAGATTGTCCACAATATAGTAGATTTGTCTAAGAAGTAGGCACCTAATGCTAAATGATATGAAAATTATTATATAATCTGACCTCTGACGTAATGACGTAACTTGCCTATAACGACAGAATGACCGCAGGCGCAAGCACGCCACTGCAAGGCCACATCGAACGCTGTCAATTGTCACATGTGTCATTCTTTGAGTAAACTGTAAACAGTTCTCAACACTATCCCTTTGATATAAGTTTGTAATTGGATTACCATGCAAAGCTGCATTTGAAGACCGAACGCACTGACCTTGTCAAGTGGTATCAGGATTATTGTTTTTAATTATTAAATCGTGACGTGTGTGTGTCATATAGCTAGTGATCTAGTGTCAAGGTTATGTCGACTGCACAAAATTGTTTATTTTGATTTTATAACTACTCTTTCTTATTGCTGCTATAATTTTTGATGGGTTTGCCAAAAGTAATACCTATATATGTATTTTTTGCCATATTTTGACCTACAAATTAAAGTCAAAGTCAAAGCATTTATTTCAAATAGGCACATAACACTTTTGAACGTCAAAAATTACAACAAAATAGAATGGTAAATGGTATTCAACGGTCAATTAGAGGCGCACCGCAGAATTCTTAAATAAATCATTGATGTCAACGAATTAATATGGTTGTGAAAAGAACGTTAGCATGATGAAATTGCTTACATAAGAGTTGAATAAAAAGTAATGTGTCACCTCTACCTCTTTACAAGCGATATAGTTGTGAGTCAATAGGAAACAAGATGGCGGGTGGGTGGAAGTAATACTGAAATGTTATTAATATTGATCTTGAGAGGTTTTTATGGCTCTGATTAAGTGACAATAGAGCAATCATTCAAGCGTATGAACGATTGACTAAAAAATCTTCGTTGTTGAATAAACAGGAACTTATCCTTACAGTTAATAAAAAGAGAAATAATAAACTAATAGAAGGTATTTTCCTAATAATCTAAACAATTTCAGGTTGCTCAAATCATAACCTTCAATAGCAAATATCGGCTTGTAATTCCGTCAGAATACTAATTAAAACATCTTGAAAGAGCCTTTGCAGACCTAATTAATCTTAATAGATCAACGATTCAATCGAAAGAAGGAAGCGTCGAGCGCTAATGACTGCTAATATTGAATGTGAGATCACAAGAACGATCCTCAAAGGTCATGGCGTTCAGAAGCTTGGTGTATTTCACTGCGTCTTTACGTTGCAAAAATGACCTTTTATGAGTATGATATCTTAGTAAGTTAGGTGGACCATGCTACCTTGCTGGCTGACTATATATTCACTTACACAGGAGATGCACAAATTAAACCCCTATTGGGTAGTTACAAAACTTGGCAGCATTATTTCCCATTTATAGCGTTGCTTATTACTTATTTTACCAAAACCCAGTCATAATTTAGTTTATGTTTAGATGGAATGAAAACTAATTTCCAATCCCTTATTTGTATTGCACTAAAATAAGATCCTGCATACCTCATGCAAATGCGAATTCTCTAAGTTAATAGGTTATCTTTATTAACTAAAGGCATCTATCAATAGAGTAATACATCAATTATAAATACCTCTGAATGGTCCTTATTACGTATTTATCACCGTCGGATCTAATTGCGATTCTGCAGCGATCGTGTCACATTTAAATGCGTGCGTGCATCGGAGGCCATTGAGCCGAGTGCATTGTGATTGTGACAGTTGATACTTGTCATTAGTTATGAGACCCTAGTGGATTGTTTCTGCCGATGAATAAACTCCTAATGACATAAATTACTAAGAAGTTCTATGTATTTGTATAAATCAATGGAAGATTTACGTCTTATTAGACCCGAGCTATTGGACCCAGTTCTTTGTATTCACAAGACATTACAAAATCTTCATTACTTATGATATCCTGGTATCTAACCATAGGAGCTGAGTGGACCAGATATAGTAGTTATATGACCACCTGACTGATGACTACAACACCCCTTCTTTCAAATCAGAACATGCCAGTGCTGCTTCACTCCAAAAACCAGTAGGTGATACCTATTACTTCCCTGGATGAACTCTTCCACGGAACAAAACTTCTACTTCTACTGAACATGTTTCTTTTTTGGAGACTGCTCTGCACTCCTCACCAAATTCAGACACAAAAGTTTTTTGATACAGTCATCATCTTTGCAATAGTAACATCCATCATCTAGATGCGTAGGTGCCTGGTAACGACACTTACAGAGTAGCCACTCCAGGAACTAATGGCAACTACGCAAAAGGCGCCAACACACGTCGACATCACAATGCCAATCGGGGGCCCGTTTCGGAATCCTTCATTAACTTGTGTGAACTGACTGTCATACATATTCATACTACGTCATACATAATGTAAGGACTTGTTAATCTTTGTTCGTATAAGTGTGAGACTAACTTTATCCAGTTCTGGGTAACAGTCGTGGTTCATGTTTTTCGTATTCCAGGATATTGGATTGGGCTTGACCATGCTTCACAGAAGAATATGAAAAAAGTCAAAGTAATTGAAGCTAGCGGCTAGGCTGTCTTTAGGCTCTTGCATTTTTCCTAATGCTTTGGTGTCCCCTTCCAGTCTAATCAGATATGGTAAATGTCCGTATTTTTCAGGAAATCCAGTACATATCTACCTAGGAATATGGGCCTCAGAATCCGACATAATTGATTTGTAAGACCTTCAAAAACTCGACTAACGGTTTAAATCCTCATAATCATCACTTGAACCACAAATCACTAGGCGCTAGTATTTAGTGATTTGTAGTGCAAGTGTGCCTAAGACTTTTCCTCCCACCGCTGACTGTATTTCTCTTTGTGCAATGCTTCCCTAGTCCTCGCGACCATTGAGCGTAAAAAATTTTCACCTATCAACGAACTGGTCACAGCAAACGCAACTTAACCTTGCAGACTGATATATCCACGGAGAAAAAATATTATAATAATTATAGTAGTTTAACTCCCTCATCAGAAATACTTGGCACATAGTGATCCCACGTAGCGCCATAGTTCACGTTTAATGCGGCAGGTGGCGCCTGATCCTTTGCGCCACGGGTCTACACGTACAGAACATAATTATGTACGTGTGGGCTTCTTCAAAATGCTTACTTGAAGTAACAGATTGTTGAATGTGTGTTTAGGAGTACTTAACGACGGGTTTACTCCTATAGTGTGATTAGCAAATGTTAAGATGGATTCCGATTGTGACCAAAACTAGGTACTACTACCTACTAGAAGATATCGGTTGGCAGACAGTTGCAGGATTCAGTCACTGTATTGAGTTTCCAAAGCGCAACTTAATTGCTGATTGCTGATTAATGTTGGGTAAGTAATAGATGATATAACAACAAAATCTCTAATATTTACAACATATAACAACGGAACCTATAATTTTATTCAATATAGCGATTAGTTAATATAATGAACGATTGATATAATTTTAAAATAACTAATTTTTATAAGCATAACATACATTAAATATAACATCGTTTGACATAACATACATTAAATATAAAATCGTTTGACATACCACTCAAAAGATATAAAACTTATTTGGTCTAATATGATAAAAACGCCTTCTTAAAAACACAGCAAAATTGCATAAGCACGGGTTAATTTATTTAGTATTATTTTTATTTTGTAGCCTGTTGGTAGCTCAACAAAAGTTATTGTTAGTTGTCACTTAGTGTGAGTAATCTTGCTCAGTTAAATAATAATCATTAAAGTATTTCTTTAAAAATGAATTCATACAAGTTCATTCATAAAACTATGAGTCTCTAATCAATTAATATATACCTTTGTAAAGTATTTGTATTCTCATACGCTCGCTCTTGCATTATTATGTCGACGGAGCCCCGCTTCGCGGGGCTCCTATTTCTACGTAAAGGGTTTAAAGTAACCTAACAAAACCGAACCTCGGGGTGCCCTTCGTTCGCTCTTGCATTATATGTCGACCTCCTATCCTTCTTTCCTTCCTTGCTCCTATTTCTGGGTGGTTTAAACAAAAATTACCTAACCTATCTGAGTCGGGGTACTCTGAATCGGGGTGTTAACCATAATGATGTTTTCGTACCACTTGCTCAAAAAAGTGACATTCTATGCCACAAAAAGCGAACATAACAATAGTCATTTTTAATCTGTTAAAAACAGGGAAAGAAAATTGTACTGAATTTCATTCATCCTCTAGGGGGAGAATGTGATTTAAATTTGGAATACTTACCGAAATTTATACTGAACTACATCTGTGTTTACACCATTGAGTTTGTATATAAAGCATTATACATCTTTTTAAAAAAAGGAATAGGTACGCATTTATTATGCAGTTATGATTATTAAATAAAATTACGTAAACCGACGAGGCCGTATGAGCTTGATGCCTTTGCTTTTCCGACAAAAAAATATTAGTATAGGAATTTGCCGCGTTTTTGTTTTCTTCAAATACATAAAAGTTAAGTTTATTTGAATTTATTTTTAATTGTCATTATTTTTAATAACAATTAAAAAAAAATTTAATGCTTATCTCATATTATTATTGTGTTAATTTTTTCGCAAATGGTACGAAAAGTAGAGTATTTTCCTCGGTGATAAAGCTGTCTTAGTCTTGGGTGAACTTAAATCCCTCGCTACACTCAGGACTCGTCTTAAATCCCTCGCTTCGCTCGTGATTTAAGTTTTTAACACCCTCGCTACGCTCGGGAGTAAACCTCGAGTCCTTCGTTACGCTCGCGATTTAAATCGTCACCCGCGACAGAAGACACTGCTTTATCCCCTTGGTTAATAATCTACTATTTTTATATACTATATTAAACGTTAGATCTAATGATTTTCGATTAAATAAACAATATACATATTAAACGTTAGACCAAATGATTTTCGATTACATAAACGTTATATCAAACAACGTTATACTAATTAAGTTTTAGAATAAATAAATGTTATATGTAAAGAAATTATATCAACAGTTGGTTTATCTCACGTTGATTATATCTTATGAACGATAATAAAATGAAATTAGACCAAATGAGTTTATACGTTATGAGACGCACCCATTAATGTTTGCTATGTCCCTTACCAGGTACAGGTAAGTTTAGCAATGTTCATCTGAATATTATTATAGTTTAGTATAATACTGTCAAACAAACATTACACAAAAAAAATACAAATACAATAAATTAATAGAATAATAAATTGACATAACTTCAATACATTAAAGCATGATCAACTTGTAAGTAAAGTACAGTCGTACGCGCAGGTTGCAATGACGTCACCGTGTCACCTTGCCGCGCCCACGCTCCACTGCAATAATTATTTATAACAACACAGCCTTACAAATACACTTAAAACAAACCACATCCGACCTTATCTCGACGACATAAAGCATGTTAATACAGCACAATCATAATTTATTACCGAACCATATTTGTACTGCCACTGTGACATTCGATTTTCGGCTTTATAAAAAGGTAATAAGATTGTTGGTGAGTGTTTGGTTATTTTGGGGTTAGTAAAGTAGGTGTAGGAAGACGATCTATGAGGCATCTTCAGTTTTAACAGTTCGCAACTTAAGTATTTAAGTAATAGATTGACCAACGCTTTGGAAACAATTATGAGTTATTTACTTTTAACAATTCATTGATAGCTTCTCGCCCACAAGACACTACATCAGTCTGATCAGTCTACTAGATAAGTATAAAGTAACGAAACAACTTAGACCGAAACTACAGTCTCTCAAAGTCAAAGTAATGCGATCATGTTCTATTGTTCCAATAATTGAATAGTGCACCATTCTGTAACTCTGAGCTCCTTATCACCAACTACCACGATTTTTATTGTCTGTGATGACAATATATTTATTTATATATTTTTTCCATTATCCCATCCAGGGCAAAGGCCCCTCGCCTTTGCCCTGGATGGGATAATGGGAAAATTTCTCTTTTCCACTCCTCTCTGTCTTAAGCTAGTGTGAACCAAACCTATCTGTAGGCGTCAAGCTCGTCCCGCCATATTCTCATGCGTCTGCCTCGATGTCGCCAGACGTTTACTGGGACCGACATGGTGATAGATTTGGCCCAAGACTCGTTCGACATGCGGCAAACGTGTCCAGCCCAGTCTCACTTAAGCTTGGCTGCTTTTTGGGTGAATTCAGCGATTTTTGTTTTGGAGTGCACCACTGTGTTCTTCACTAGCCCCGTTAATCGGACTCCAAGAATGCTGCGCTCCATTGCTCGCTGGCAAACTACAAGCTTGAATCTTTGCTGAACTCTCAAAGACCAGCGGTGCTATTCTGTAAAAATCTCATCGTGAAAACTTAGGTGAAGTGAGCGTGGAGTGAGCTGTCAATATTGTCAATTCCTAGCAAAAACAAACTCACTTCACCTAAGTTTTCACGGTGAGATTTTTACAGAATCGACCGGCAGGTTTGAGCGCCGTATGTGAGGGTAGACGGTAGAGAGTATGCACATGCACATGCCCCTTAGTTTGGGTGTAGATGACAATAGGAAGGCATATTAGTACAAGAAGACCTAGATTTATATCATCACCCTCCTGACCTAATCTCAATTCTTCTCTATAATCATTCTTACCAGTGTTAGCTAACCTTCTTGCTAAATCGTCTTTCTTGAAATTAATCTATCTTTTCTTAGGTCTAAGTATTTTCTTGTAGCCATCCACTTGTTCTGTAGAAGCCCTATGTAAATATGGTACAGCGTCCAGTCTGTCTAGAAGAACAGCTATATCTTATGCTACAACAATACTTTCCATAATCTCACTATGATCACCCGTCTCACGCTTTTTCATATCAATCTTCTTATAATTTTTTTCTTTCGAATATTGGGCTATTAGCTTTTGACTGTTTTTTATTTGATTTTGTTTTGTAATATGCGTTTAAGTTGTGCAGAATGAACTGTTTTTCTTTTTTTTTTCAATCACCCAGCTTTGTCAGCTTTCTGCTTTTGTGTCGTCGACCTCACAACTAATTAACATACAATTAAACAGAATTTTCCTAAGATAAATTTAAAACTTGTAATACGAAATTCCTCTTAAAGTTCAGGGTACTTCATCTTCTGGTTAATATATTAATGTAGTTCAACGTACAATGTCGTCCGGTGACATTTAGAGTAGACCTACTTAATATGTTTCAAGAAGAACATTTATTTACTGGGCCGAAAATAAAACAACTTAAATGAGGATCTACAATAAAATAACAAAATTCTGGGATTTTATGTGTACTTTTGCGCAAATAAATTTCAACTTCAGCTCATTCACTCACGCTAGATTTTTAATCCAGAATCGAGCACTGCTAGACTTTGCCAAAGTTTCAATCAAGCTTCTTTTCAAGACTCCAATAATAATGAGCATAGAATCCTACAGAAGCAGTCCATCCAGAAAAGGCAAAGTAACGTAAATAATCTCAATAACCTGCATCACAGCAGGTGATCGACGTGTTCCGCGACTCATTCAATGCCTTTTAAAGGAATAACTTAAGACAAAGAGAAATTCCGCGTACTCACCCACTTCCTACAAGTAATCCAGTCAATAAATATACAAGAATACAGTAAAAAACTGAGTTAAATAACTTTATTCTGCGCGTGGGCACGCACGAGCCAAGGTGACAAACGCACGAACCAATCAGCAGCGGTTATTGCTCTGACGTCACTTGTCCGGCGCCCACTAGATTGAAATTCGAATGATTCGCATTTATGGTGAATGAAGTAGTTGTAAAGACTTTTATGGAATTGGGTTAGTGCTTGTTTGATTGAGTAGGTTAACACGTAAACCAGTGGCTCAGATTAGCTGTTATTTTATCGCAGACTTGATGGACATGAGACTACTTCTCGTGGCTTCAAACTCAAACACAAACTCAAAGCAATTATTTCAATTAAACTAATTACAGGCACTTTTGAATTGTCAAGAAGTCGGTCAGTCAGAAAATATGAAGCTAGTTGCCCATTCCAAAGCGTAGGTACCTATGGAGAAGAACGGGCAAGAAACTCCATGGACACTCTTTTAAATTATATTTTTACAAAAATACATCAAAATACATCATTAATGTTGAATTTATAATTATACATATGTGAGAACGATGTAAAAAAGACGTACGCGTTAAAAGCGTCCAAAGTACAACAAATAGTAAGAAAACAACAATTCAAAATTAAAATAATTCTTTAGAAGCATATGCCTTGGGATTTTGTATGTCGTTCCCAGATAAAAATAATTGTCTACTTCGATTAATATAAAGGAAATACGTCAACCAATATCAAGGCATTCTTTTTGTCATCTAAGATTTAAAATCTTGACTTTTGTTCTTTTCATGTGATTTAAGATTATAAATTACATTAAAAGAACAAAAGTCAAGATTTGTTGACGTTGACATCGCTACATCCGCAAGCAGATCCTTCAGGAATGCTAATTTCAATAATTGTTAACTAAAACGTTATTTATAAAGAAACCGAATACATTATTCTTACAAACATTTGAATAAATTCTAACATTACAATATAATATACACAGTTTGATAACAATCCTACTTATTATTCCAGTGTCGGAATTTTGGACATTACAACAAACGCTGCCAAAACATATGTGTTGTGTGGCGAACGCGAATAGAATTACAAGTATGTACTTTTAAGTGTTAAAAATTCTGTATTTGTATTATAGTTATTATCTACTAAAGCCTCTATGTAGGTAATTATAATGTTATAGTTAGTATGCTTCAAAAAGTCTGGTATATATCTAAACAATGCCGCTTGAATGAATGGGTAAAGCTAAATTACCCTCAGCAGACTGATTGGGATCAACGAAAGTGTTCTGCGATCAGCAATCATGATTATGACGTTTCGTGTTAATTGAGTCATTTATACAGGGTATAGTGATCATTTATACAGGGATTCGTTTCGTGTTAATCGAGTCATTTATATATAATAATAATAATATTTATTTGCATAAAAACACGGTATAAAAAGATGGTAAAAGTACAGTGGAGAACAAAACATGTTTTGCCAATATAATAATTAGGCATGCAAATTTTTAGTATGTAACTGACATTAACATTGTTTCTCAATGAAATCCTTAACACTATAAAAACTATTAACCGATAACCATTCGTATATTTTATTTTTAAATAACTTAGTATTTAAATTTTTGAGATCATTTGGTAACTTATTATATAAACGTACGCACATTGCAAGGCAGCTTTTATTATATTTAGTTAGCCTTGGAATCTCACTTACAGGGTATAGTGATCATTTATATAGTGATCATTTATACAGGGTATAGAATTGAGTCATTTATACAGGGTATAGTGCGGCTTTGGAAGTCTGCCATTGCTGAACGCACAATATAATAAAAACTAATTAAGTTCTTCTAAGTTATGAGACAACGTGCTGCTGGGGAGTTTGTTGCGCCACTTCTTTCCAGCTAAAGTACTATCACATCGGTCTTATGTAATTTTAACGTTCAAAAAGTGCTGATTTTCAGCCTAGACAATAAATGACTTTAGATTTTGAAACATCATTTCACTTTATCTTTCAGAAAAAATGAAAACAACCAAAAAAAAATACAAGCGATCTTTCCATTTTTTTTCTTGACAGAATTGAATTTGCAGTTTGGGAGATACGAATTTGTATCTTCCAAACTTCAAATTGGTTTGGTGAGTTATTTGAAGGTTACATGTCAATGGAACAAAATACCGACCTACACAATCTGGTTACACGGCCTGCTTTGCGGAATAAAAATCAAATATTACAACACAAACATGAAAATGTTTATGTAATTTCAATATAAAAGTAATTCACTGCTAATAATATGTAGCAGTGAATTACTTTTATTTATTACTCCGGTAGGTAGATACATAGTCCATCATAGTTGTAAATTAAAATTAATTACAGGATAGAATTCCTAAATACCTCCTAGCTAGTAGGTATACGGGAAACATAAAACACGTGTTCATTATTAAATACCGATGAAGGGCCCATTTATATCCGTGATCATTCTTATGTGATGCCCATAAAGAATAAAATTGTGCAGACATGATTATTAAAAATAATCACTGTTTAATTTCCCCTTACAATAATGATTGAACAAACCTTTGACAAAAATAACGTTAGTAACTAACGTTTAGTTTTACCACAATTAAAGTATCGATATTCGTAAGTTTAGGCACCTAACCAATGATAACTTTTGACTCGACAACGAAGCCAAACTAGATAATAAATATTTTAATTCATTCATAACCAAAATGTATTTCCTGTTTAATATAGGTATTATCTATTCATCTCCAAAAGCATGAATATTTTTATAGTTTATATACTTCTCTATTTTACGATACAGTAATTAAAATTTATAATCACAAAATACCTATTCACAACTCAATCAGTGAGATCAATCCCGCAGAAATGAACTCTGATCAAACATAATTACAGACTAAGAATAAACTAACGAAACGTGATAATTTAACGAAACATTAGCGGTTATTAATAACTAGTTATTAAACATTATGTTGAACCGTTACGTTATAATGAGGTAACGTGATTGTAATCATTGATAGCCTTGTTCTAAACGAAGAAGAATGTTATGCCTCCTTCAGGCTTGAGTTATGCTTATTACTTTCGTATAATCACATCATTTAGTATCTACTATACAAAACTAAGATTAGTGAAATGGGGGCCATAATCACTGATTGTGGTTTTGTGGTATAACCAGACAGGAAGACTTTCATTACGTATCAAGCTATACTTTTTCAGTTTTTGTTGTCCTCGGATTGTATTGGCTTTTCGTACAGACGCCAGCACATCAAGCTACTACAATCTGTGAAATATCTTTAATAGATTTTCAACTTTAACGCTAAAGCATTAGGTTCAAGGTTGATTGGGAAAATTTGACAGTTTCGGGTAGCTTGATGTGCTGGCGACTGAACAATGAGCAGTCAGCTTATACTAGTAATGTATAGCTTGATACGTCGTCGTGCGTACCTGTATAATAAATTGTACAACATTTAACTTATCAAATCCGCTTCAAGCACCAGAATATTTTAAGTCTAGATAAATAAAAAACTAGTAGTAGTAGAATAGAACAAAGTAATAAAAACAGGTTATTTCAACAAGTCGCTTTGCTAGTGTTGGCACCTACATTTTAATACCATTCTACCAGCACTGCATGAGCGCAAGTAGGTAACATTTTGACACCTGACGACGTGAGACGTGACGTTTGCACGTCATGCACACATTAGAGACAGAGCAAACAAAAACTGGACTAAATCGTTACTAAGCTATTGCGCTAGCGCACTTTATGTTACCGTTTATTGACAGGGTTGCCACACAGGTCTTTTAACTAGGATGTTGTAAATACTGGTATTTAGATGTATTAAGGCAAGGCTGCCATGATTTTGTTAACCAGAAATTAAGCAAAGCTTATCTATATTTATTATACATATTATATTTATATATATTAAAAAAAAGTCAAAGTCGGGTTAGTTACACAATTTATAAGTCAAGAACAGCTGGACCGATTTTTATGATCTTTGATTTGTTGGATTTGTCTCCGCCCCGAATAGCCGAATAACTTAATAGCTGCTGCTTGCTTTATTTTTTTTTCGTTTTTTAATAAATACGAAAAAAAAGCGAAGGTATTTCATATTCTGAGGCGATACGAAGTTCGCCGGGTCAGCTAGTTTTTGTTATGGAGAGCTAAATTGAAAATATTTTTGAAACCCTTTTATTTACTTATGTTTTGCACTCCATGACTTCAATGACAAGTGTCAAAACGACTTAAGTTTTTGTAAGTAACATGAACTTGAAAGCCCGAATTTCTGTACGTATTTGAGAATAACCAAGTTGTAAAAGGCTGCCGTATCCTGTCTTCCGAACATCCGCGAAGAAAATTTTGCCTAATGTTTGTCATCATTTAGATTAAAATGTCCCGTCTAATAGTGAGACAGAAAGGCCAACCCTACTTCTGAAAGGCCGTATTGTCACGAACTTTAAAGACATGTTCTTTACAACTCTCTTAGTAAATGTATTATGTGTCGCACGGACAAGGTTCGTGCACATCTTTCAAAATGACACGCCAAAGGTCGCTGGAACTCTGTTTACAAACGAAACCTATATACCTATAGACATGACCTCCTAGCATTTTTGTGGTATGGGATAATAATGAACGAAGGTTTTTTTTTCTGGAAAAGAAAAGCTAATTGATTATTGTGCAGTGTGCTTAAATTTTTTACTGCAAAGTATAAGGACTGCATGAGGTTTGCAAAATGCTTACTAATATATTTTTCTTTCAACTACGTAGTAATGTTATCATTAATTACTACAAAACCGATCACAAAGGACGTATTTTTTGCTTAGAACCAAAACAGTGCAGAAATGTTGTATGAAATCTCATGGTTGCATAGTTTTTCATTAATGCACTGTTTTTTATTTTTTATTTAGATATAAATTTTCCACAGAGGTAAATGTCTCCCATTAAGTTTAATATAAAATGTATGCATTAGATCAAAAAGGTACCGGCTGAACCGACATGATGAAAAAAAAAACAAATGGCGCGCATTTTGTACCATTGTACAACTTTGTTACTTCATGTTTAGCAAGAAAAGTTTAAAAAAATGGAAATAGACAGCGATAGCTATATGAATTCAACTCCGGAAAGTATAAAAACAGCTGCAAATGAAATTGTTAATAACCTCTTGCCGCAAAAGTCGTGGCATAAATATTTAAATGCTTGTGAAACTGAAAACTTTGTTTTCATTAACTTGAGTTTTTATTTTGAGTAGATATATTTTATCACGGTTTGTAGATTGGTAGTTGAAAGAAAAGTAGATTACGCACCTTGCTAAAGTGAGTAATTAATGCACTCGTGTTAATTTAGTGCCTTCGCGTGCGCTCGGGCCCTAACATAACACTCGTGAATTAATAACTCACTTTGCGCTCGATGCAACAATCTACTATTATTAGGCTAATATACATCAAGTCTCCTTGTATTGCTGCATGAGGAAATTTTGCTCTACTTGACTCTTCAATACACTTAGGTTTTGGCATATTAGAGCAGCAATGTCCCATTTTTCTAAATCCCTGCGTTCCGTGTAATTTTTTTGCTCCACCAATATTTCTTGATAAGATTTGTATTGTTACCTATAGGTTGCACCAACAAAGAGATAGTCGATGCATTTCTCATTATGACTATTTGAGAATATGCTTTCTAATCGGATATCTCGATACTCAATAACATCTCATAAATCTAGTTCTGAAACTAAATGCTAACAGATAAGCGTCCACCTGCAGATCTTTACATCGAAGGTCGTGTGTCGACATCAACACGTTTGTAGCCCGCTCCACATACAGCGTTGTTGGCCAATTTCTGTTGTTTTAATACGCTGATTTGAATCTCTTTAGAATACATTAGGTGTAGTAGAGGATCTTGTTTGTGGTATAATCAAATGGCAGTTTGCAGTGCATAAATTGTTAAAATATAACTTTGAGTTGCATTGCCTTCTCTGCGAGTTTAGCGAGTAATTATTTCAAATAAATTATAATAATAAAAATAGATTGTGATAACCATTATGTCAAATATTAAAATGGTAAAGATAGTCCCATCTCTATGTCTTCGTATTCTTGGACAATATAAAACGTAGGATTTCCGAGGAATGTTTCGGTCCAGGAAAATTAAAATCAACAGGGGTGAAACCCGAGTGCAAAATTTTAAATTGCCTCTACTCTTAATCTCGTGTGCAATTCATCATTACCATCCTGCATAGTTCATGAATACCAGGACCGCATGAATGCAAGGAGTGCAACCGATCAAGGTCTGCAGATAAAAGTAAAGAGCACAGGAGAACACCCACTACACAAACGACGTGTAATGAGCAAAATGATGGATCTTTTGCAGGTCATCTATTATTAATGAAACAACATTTATTTAAAAAAAATCACTGGAAATCAAATTACGATTTCTTTTGTTTTATCTATAATTCTAAATATTTTGCACTTAAATAAGTGTTGACTTTACAAGCTACTACTAATACTAATGTAAAAGAAATACCAGGAGTATATGAATGCAAGGAGCGCAACCGATCAAGGCTGCAGATAAAAAGTAAAGAGCACACCCACATACTGAGTGTAATGTGTAAAATGATTGACGCGGAGTGCAGCGCTCGTGCGGGGCTATTATTACACGTTTTGATATCTACATCTGATGGACGTGGTTTTTATATGCCTGGGAACTTATAGAGGGAACATTGGAAAAATAAAATGTGTAACAAGAGTATTATGAGGAGGCTCCTTGTAATTAAAGCCGATTAATTTTGATTATGTTTTAAGATTGGTTAAAAACTCCGCAGCGTTACCGAGCTAAATACAGCCTTTTGCTTGTAACAAACAGCTACACAATCGCATACAATAAAAGGACAAACCAATTTTAATATCTCTAAAAACTGAAACTGCCTCTTTCTGACAAACGATCACAATCTCATCACACGCCACAATCGATCATTCAAAAAATAATAAAAAGTGCGGGAATAAAAAAATCACATAATATTACCAGATGAGCAATTTTACTATAATATGACATCATTGCCGCACTTTTGACCTTACAGGTGGTTCTCATATGAGGTCTCTGAACTCTAATTATGTATGTGTAAATAATTATAGTCAAATGTTTCATTAATGTTATCTAGAATATGTTCATTTCTTATAGTAGGTAAACAGGGGCCTCTAAAGGGGTCTTAGATATTAGCTGATAGATAAGCTAAATGTGGTTAGACAAGATCTTATTATAAATTTATAAAGGAAGTTATAATAAGAATGGCGACCTAGGTTCGATTTTTCAGTATTTTTTTTGTCTGTGCTAAAATACCAATTAATCCAATCCAAATCTAATTCCAATCTCTTTGATTATACCTACGTAGTGCAGCGAAAAAAAGAAAAACACGGACTGTCTTCGCCATATTATAATTCATAATGCTATCCTTTTATGATTCTGCCAAAATGGCCTTTTTAGGCCCTCAGGTCCTGGTGCAGCACAGAAGATATCACAGAAGATGTCACATCTGTCATGCAGATTTTGTTTACCATTCGCGACGCATTAAGGCTCGTACAAACAGGCGACAGTCGACACGCGACACAAAGGCACCGCAAGTCGCGCGACGAGCGGTGCCTTTGTGTCGCGCGCGATTCGCGTCGCGCGTCGCGCCTGTTTGCAGGAGCCGTTAGTGAAAAATCATATAGACAATATACACGTCTGTCACTTGTTTGGGTGTGGAACGACAAAATATTGTCATTTCTAGCATTATCATAAGTCTGTGGACTCATGCTCCCCTGGTATTCTCACAGTAAATGTTGTTATTATTGTTAACAAAACTCTCACGCATAATTGTTACGAGTTATGTTAATTTGAATTAAATTACTTACTTTTTATGATAATGTGATTCATTTACTGACAACAGTCTTTAGTTTGTAATTGATATCTTAATAAAGTGTTTATCAAAACGTAGATTTTTATGTTTTCTAATTCTCTTTTCACTGCGTAGGTGAGGGTTGGCCAGTGTTGCTACTGGTTTTAGTTGATCTGTTCTATAACGACGAAATACTTACCCCCTAACCAATAAATGTATATAGTGTATATATATCAAATACTTACCCCGTTACTAATAAATGGATATTTCCACACCGATTTCTCTTTTTCAGTTGTCAGTAATTTGACTTTTGAAAGATGAAGGCAAAGCGTTGTGTAACTATATAGACGCTATACAATGTTTATTAGTAAGGGGGTAAGATACTCGTATATCGATTAAATAATATCAATAGGCACAATGCTTGAGATAGGATATTTTTATTTTACTAGATGAATTGTGTGAATCTTTATCTAGACTTAGTGAGACAGGACGTTAATTCATTAACTCGTCTTCCAAATTGCGAAAAACAACAACTATTTCGTAATAAAAAGGAAAAAATCTAATTAAACGAACCAAATCTTGAAGCTGTTTCACACACATCTACTAAAATACAACGTAGATTGTTCTAACATTTTTATGCGTTTTTTTTTTTTGCTTTAATTCAAGTTTATAAAATTTTAATGACATCGTCTATGCAATGTTTTAAAAACAGTTTTTTTCCTCAAAATATATGAGTGCCATCCATTATAATAAAAAAAACCTATTGACACATCGTTGTATAACAAATGCCAAAGTTATTTGCAATACGGAATACCTACAGCAAAGCTACTTCGCACTTTTTTTTAATATTGAGTAAAGTCCACCACACACTGGTCAGAGTTATCAAGGCTATTCACTTTCACTCTCAGTATGTTTCAGTACTTACAAGTACATACATAGGCACATCTGGGCTAAGTGGCTTCTGCGCGATTGATCGAGGTTAAGTAATTTTTGAGGACGATTTTTAGATGGGTGTTCGGTGATATTGGTGTTAAATTAATTACTTTTTTTAAAGTTTGGCTAATTAACTAAAATTTGGCCGGATGTCAGAGTTAGTCCCGTTAATTAGGTAGGTATTATTCGGTCGGAAGTAGAAGGCCAATTCTCGTAAATAAAAACGTTCAAAATCTCTCAGCGACAATCAATGTCAAGAACTTGTCAAAAATGTAGGGAAATCACAGGTATTTTTGACAGATTGAGAATGACATCAGACCGTGAACGTTCTTAAAATTACGAGAATTGCCCCTCAGAAGTTCAGTCAAAACTCTCGAATTTTTAAATGAACCTTTTTTCGTAAATACAGTATCCTTGCTGGTAGATACTGTAAAATATATAAACGATTCCGGAAAATAGAACCATGAAAATCTAATAATTGCACAAGTATTTATTAAATGGATTAGCAATAGCTAATCCATTTAGTATTTATTAAATGGATTAGCAATAGCTAATCCATTTAATAAATACTTGCGCAATTATCAGCTATTTACACTGTAAAGCCAATTAAATAAATATAATATATCTTTTCAAAAATAATCACCGTGTGAATATTACAATAGGTTATTCAAACATTAAACTAATCTCCACTCGTAACGCTTATATTATTACTGCACATGTATTGAACAAATGAATATCTATTGTAAAATCACAAGGATACCCATAAACACACGAAGGAAAACATTCCACCAGTCCGCACCATATCACAATGAGCCTATAATGTTCCCATTGCCGGGACACAGGCCTTTATTATTTAACCACGAGCCCCTCACATTTGCTAGTAAATACCTACGTAAATAATGTTAATTCTATCCCTTTTTAACCAACTTCAAAAAAAGGAGGAGGTTCTCAATTCGGTTGATTTTTTTTCCATACTTCCCGGTTCCGTACATCCCACATCCAGTTGTTTCCAAAAAAAATCACAAACAGAATAATGTGGAAAAAGATATAATATCAACCAAAAGTCGCTGATTTTGTTAATAATTATTTTTTTGTACAAAAACCTGAAAAGAAAATATATTTCCTTTTAATGTTATTTATTTGTTGTGGCTTATTAAAATAATCCACAACAAAAATAACTCACGAGTCTCGCGTTGATGTCTTTCGTTCGTGACACTGCAAGCTCATACAAAACTGACCGACTGATCTTGTTGATCATAATTATTTATCTCTGTCTCAGCGAGTCTCAGGTGGTGACGTCAGCAGGATACGCTCGGCCGCAGCTTCCAGCCCACGTTACGCCTGCGCACAGCCACGGTTTTTGCTGAAGTGAGGTTAGGTCATAGTGGGAGCGGAAAGCGGAAAACTGGGATGGATTTTTTAAGGGGCCGCGCGACGGTGCATGTATATTTCATACAAACGTAATACCAAAATAATTTGTAATTCAAACATATTCTTAATGTAGTGTGTATTTATTTCGATTGGATTGCAGAATATTTAGGTTCTCAAATATATATTTTGAATGTATTACGTTTGTATGAACTACGCATGCTCCGCCCGCCTCCGCCTGTTTCACCAGAGAAGCAATTCTTGTATTTTTAAGAACGTTTGCGTTCGAATCTTACACTCACAATCTGTCAAAAATACCTCTAATTTGCCTACGTTTTTGACATTTTATTATCGCTGAGATGAGATTGCGACTAGATTTTGATTTCCGGTAAATAATTTGACTCCAATGCTGTTACAT
The DNA here is from genome assembly GCA_927399505.1 of Luperina testacea. Taxonomy (NCBI): domain Eukaryota; kingdom Metazoa; phylum Arthropoda; class Insecta; order Lepidoptera; family Noctuidae; genus Luperina; species Luperina testacea. Next base: position 1,763,361 of record OV656777.1, on the reverse strand, counting down.
TTTTAAAATCCAGTGGATACTGCTTTTATGAAAACTATGAATCAAGCTCTCAGTGTTCTTGCATAAATATGTTAAGGAGAAAAAAAATCTAGTCAGAATGAAATAGTCTCACAGAGATAAATGTGATTTGGTATACATGATATTATTGATTTATAACTACACTATAGTAGTTCCCCGCGGTTTCACCCGTATAAGTGTCGATCCTGTAGGAATATCGGGATAGAAACTATCCCATGTCCTTTCCCGGGACTCAAACTATCTCTATACTAAATTTCAGCTAAATCGGTTCAGCAGTTTAAGCGTGAAGAGGTAACATCCAGACAGACACACTTTCGCCTTTATAATATCAAGTATTGATATTTTAGGTCATGAAGTTGGTTCTAATTATAACAGTTTTCTTGCTGCTTATTAGCATAAAACATATTACTTAGTACCCATTTAATTTTCAAGGATTGTTATTAGAAATTGATAGATATCTATTTCATTTGGTCACGTTTTACATTACATTTGCAATGCACGGAGATCTATATAATATTTATTTCAAAAGGTACGTAATCATATACCTAAGCTGAAAGTAACCAAATATTTAAACACATAGCTATAATAATCAGCCTGTATTGTCCGCCTGTAGACCAAAGGCCACCCTTTGCTTACAATTAAAAAAAAATATTTGAACGAATTTTTAACATAAACTTCAATAAAAACAGCAACTTTTCCCAATCCGTCACTATTTAATTACTGCCTTGATTCCACTCAGTGATATGGGTCGCCGAGACGATCAATTGCAATTGTTAATTGACATGACTGATACACAATCGATTGACAATATTACTACGATAGCAATTGATCGTTTTGGAGACCCTGTAGGAACGTGATAACCACCCAACTGATGTAACTTTCTATTTCTTTTCAATAATTTTCACCTTAACACAATCTTCAGTTCTTCTGTAAATTTCTCAGATCTAAGCTAAGATTTTCACCTGTCGTTTTCCACAACAAAGCGGACAGAATCGCTGACAGCATGACCACGGCCTGTACCAACAAAAACTGGCTATTACTAATTAACAGTGTCCGACCACCGGCACCGATGATTTGCTTTTTGCGACCAATTGCTAATATTATGACTATTAACGAAGCTGTGTGAAAGATGAGCTGAGTGATTGATATATTTTTAGCTTCACTCACTAACCTGTCCTTTAAAAAAAAAAAGGTTGGTGATCTTTACCAAAGAGGGTTTTCTAATTAAACACTAATTAAAATGTGTTTATTGAAAGATGGCCCAAAAGGAATTTATAATATAATAATTTACTAGCTGTGCCCCGCAGTTTCATTCGCATAAATGTCATTCCCGTGGAAATATCGGGATCAAAAGTAGCCTACGTGTTAATTCAGGGAGTCAGTTACCTCAATACCAAATTTTATCAAAATTTGTCCAGCCGTTTGTCCATGAAGAACTAACAAACATACAAACACGCTCACAAACTTTCGCCTTTATAATATTATTATTAGTGTGATTTGGCAATTTTTATTTTGATTTTTCTGGAATTTCTCTGCCATGCCATTCCACTTCCCTCAGTTTTCCCGGTTCAGGCTTTTCCAGGCGGGGAATATGTGACGTTTTCCAACATTTTATACGCCAAAAAATTACAATATAATTTTATAATTATTATAAAAAAGCAACCTTGCTATGTAGAAATATTCCAAAAATACCCTGCACTTTCGCAACTTATTTATTTGTTCGCAAGAAAAATTTCTTCGGAACACGCAAGCTTTAAAAAAGTTATGACTCAACACTAAATTGGAGGCAAAAAATACTTTAATGTACCTTAATTAACGTTCAAAGGGTTCCGTAGGGAATTAGGGAGGATCTTATTTGATTACCTGCCTCGGGAGGTGTTGCCGGTGCAAAAAAATGCTAAATTTGATAGTAGCGAACTACTAACGAGGTTCTGAAAGACTATTTGATATCGAAAAAATAAATGGAAATTTTGATGGAAACTTTTCATTTTCATTCAAATCTGGAAGTAATGATACTATAGTCAGACTTAGCTGCAGTAAAATGAGAGCTTATGTGTTACTTAAATGACTGTCTTTTTGTTTTTTCGCGGCCATCAACCAAATTTTGTTTTTCTAGTACAGAATAGTGTAACAAACTAAACTTATTTGACATGCATATTCCCTAAACACAGTCCGAAATGAGTTATTAAGAGGTGTATTTTACTGCAGCTAATTAAAAGTCGGACTATGGATAAGCATGTTACAAAAGAAGATGAAGTCCGAATATGCGCATATGCGCACAGAACATGCTTCAAGCTCGCGATTGGATCTGATTTTTAAACTAAGGAACCGTGCAACAGTCTTTTCAAAACAAGTCCTTTCAAATCTCTTAAATATTATACGGCCAGACTCATTTAAATCCATTTCGAGGGTATCAACCTCTTTTACCAATTCAGATTGAGACCACATTAATTTGAAAACGAAATCGAATATTCTGAATGCATTATTTATTATTGCATTCAACTTCTACACCAGTATCATTTTAAAAGGTTTGTTTCTTTACAAATATTTTTTAAGCCTAACTATGGCTAAAAAAATATTGGCAAAGATATCGGATATTGCTAAACCACTGAATGCAGTGGTTTAGCAATTTGGTACACTAGGCTCTAAGTATTGCTGCTAGTAGGTACCTATAGACAAAATTAGTTCTCGTCTCGTCGTCTAGTCACTAGGGCGCTACGTGTGATGACTTGATAAGCCAAATAAAAATGGCTCTACTTAAGAGCGTTTATACAGAAAGTGGGCAACGTCGCAAATAGCTGTCAAATATTTCGCTGTTTAGATTAATTTGTCAATATTACTGTATGAAAATAAGAAATATGGCTAACTAATGAACTAGAATATTGATTATGAAATGCAATAATTAATATCGTAACACCGAATATTTAGTTTTAGATGTAAAAAAAGTATTTGGAAACTTTACAAATGCCTTTTTTACACCTAAAACGGTTACAACATCAAATTCAGTGTTTTAATTGCAATTCATTATTAATATTCTAGTTCATTAGTTAGCCATATTTCTTATTTTCATACAGTAATATTGACAAATTAATCAAAACAGGGAAATATTTGACAGCTGTTTGCGACGTTGCCCACTTTCTGTATACGCGCTCTTAATACTTTACAAAGATAAGAATCAGCTTCTTTCGCGTAATTTATCCTTATATTGTTATATTCACCTTTTTAGCTGCATATCAAGGCTAATTTGCAAGTAAGACGATGTCTGTACATTTCAAGCAGTATCACGCTTTTAAACTTCGATAAAGTTGCCCATCCATCCCACAAAACATACAGTCGCATCCGGAACCAGAATTCACTCGACGCTAAATAACGATAATTTACAAAAGAACGTGTTAAAAAGTTTAACATTGCTGCAGATAAATCTACATGACCGACAAAGGTTGTAGAATGTCTCAAGTCTGCTCCAAAGGTCCGTTTGATTCGTTGTGCAACTACACGATACAAATAACAACAACGTACGAACAACGCGTTCAGTACAAAAATCTAAACGCTCACTTATGTAGCTGTAGCAGACCAAATGTGGAATATTTCTCGTGTTTAATAGAGTGGCCAGTCGCAATTGTCCTTGCAAAGTCCTTTTACGTCGATTACAGGCATTAATCGATACGCTAGAACACTCTTTATCTCGATCATTAAGTATCCGGCGCAATTAGTCAAGTTCTAAAACGATCTAAGCGAGATAAAAACTTTTTGTGCAAGGTACAATGTTAAACAGGAAGCTAAACTGTATCAACATTTTAGATCGCTCGTTTAAAAGCGTCAATATACCTAAATCAAACCAATTAAATTAAATTAAAACAAAAACATACCGAAAAATGTCCTTCCGGGCACAACCAGTGACAGTTCAAACGGTATCAAACAGAAGAAAATAACATAAAAAACACAGCACTAATCACAAACCGAGATCGCAGCCAATAGCTCCGAGATAAACAGCACGAATAAATTCCAAAAAAGCCGCACTTTTTTTCAATAATGTAATTAATTTCACTACACTATTATATATTTATTTTTTACTGGCAATTAGTGCTAACACAATCACAGAATCGGCGCGAAGTTTGACAGTTCAAAATACAAGATGGCGTACACCCGCTCTCGGCTGTACCTCGAGGTCGACTGAATGAGTTAAATGAAATTGGCGAGTGAGAGAGCACCTATTACGTAGCTAAAAGGCTTTGCCGCATATGCATGAGGCTGTTTGCAAGGAAAACTGCTTGGAGTTACTTTTGGGCGAACGAAGGTGTTTGTCATACTGCCAAATTGGTTATGTTGAGATTAGAGATATGAGGAATGATGTCATCTGTGGACGTTAGATAGGAGTCATTAGTCGACAGGTTTCGTTTTTTGTGTGTTGTTGGCGCCCTGTGGTCAGTTCTCCGAAAGTCTTTTAGGAGCTTACTAGCAAAAAAATCTCGCATTCATACAGTATACGATAATGCCAATCATTAATGAGCTATTATTAATCATTGTTATGAAATTACATACTTACCTATGTTATTTAATAATGCTAGCTATAGCTAACAAACTAAGTACGTGTTGAACAATTCTCGGTTATATGGTCATTATTATCATTTATTTTTATTATTTTACATATCTCGGGACCATGGGGTCCCGGTCCTTTGGAAGGCCTACGAGGGGCCGAGCCAACTCGCAGAGGCCCCTTAGGAAAATTTTATGAAATTATTATTATTATTCACCCGTATGCAAAATACGCGCATTGACATGGGGTTGCGGACACCACCCCGTAACTATTACCTTCCTATGTAGTCATTATTCTATTTACCGGATAAAATGCTCCTGGTCCGCCATTTTTGGCAATCCGTCAAGTGCTTACTGCAACACATCGCAACAAAGGCAAATATTAGTTTTAATTTAGCTTAATATACTATTCAAGGCAGCAATTTATGTCATGCATTAGTCCTCTAGTTATTAAGATTATTCTAGCATAATTTTAATGCACAGACGCCAGCACATCAAGCTACTACAATCTGTCAAATTTCTTTAATAGATTTTCAACTTTATCGCTGAAGCATAAGGTTCAAAGTTGATTGGGAAAATTTAACATTTTTGGGTAGCTTGATGTGCTGGCGTCTGTACGTGATGTGGCAGTCCTTTTTTTTCTTATAACACCCCTCTTCCCTTTTTAAACTTATAACACCCATCTGTTTCCGTCGGGGGTTAATAAATAAGGCGTTGGTGACAGGTTGTTCACTTGTACAATTTTCAGGCATAAGGTACAGACGCCAGCACATCAAGCTACACCTAGCTGTCAAATTTTCCCAATCAACTTTGAACCTTATATTTTAGCGATAAAGTTGAAAATCTATTAAAGACATTTGACAGATTTTAGTAGGTTGATGTGCTGGCGTCTGTACATCTTTCTGAAGTATTTGGACACCCAGCAGCTTTTGGAAAAGTCCTCATCATGTGCTTCAATTATTTTTCCTGATATGTAGGTGTGCTACCTATAGTATAATAAGTACCTATACGACAGAATCATAGTGTTATTAATAAGAAATTCTGCGAACTATGACTGTTTATTTCAAATATAGATGAAAGATCTTGAGTGTTTTTACCATTATTTCCTAATATAGATAACCGCAACGTCCCACACCATACGATGCGAAGTGTTCCTTGGTTCATAGAATTTCAGATTAAGTTAGGTTTGTGACCATCATCAAAAGCGGTCCACTTCTGGGGATGACTTCTTTCAATCGCTCGCTATTCGGGATAAATCCCCATCCTCGGCTACTCTATGGGCCCGATCACACGTACTATAAGCACACCACCTTGCAGCGACAAATTGTGGACAAGTAGTGGTTACGTGTGAAAAGTGTCGCTGCAGCTTCTTGCAGTTGCGTTGCGGTAACTACAAAAATTCGATGTAGGCGTTGTCGCTAGTACAGATGTTCTATGTCACGAAGTCCGTTTGGCTATGAATGTTGTCAAGCGTGCACATGCACTAAAACTTTTTAAAACCAAAATTTTATTTCGATTATTAAATCTCGACTTGAATATAATATCAGATTTCTTTGTTAACGTTACCCACTTTTACACACACAAGCGCGCTTGTCGGGATACGTCACTACTACAATCAAAGCCGAATGAACTTCGTGAAATAGAATATCTGTAGTTAAGACGTGGTTACGTCGTGGCTAGTATTAGCAGAAATTAAGAGATCTGCAGGAGAACCAGGAAAACCTATGTCTAGCAGTGGACGTTTTTCGACTGAAATGATGATGACAATAATTGTTAGCAGATAGACAAATTGACTCGAGCACCCTCAAACTCAAACTCAAAGCATTTATTTCAATTAAACCTTGTACAGGCACTTTTGAATTGTCAAAATTTAAATAGTCTGTCAGTTAGTCAGAAAGTTGAAGCTAGTTGCAATTGTGTAACACATTATCAATCTCAATCTGAATCATTTTGAAGGATACTGCTAATCCATTCCTTCGTACAATGCGTGCCACGAAAGATGAGACTTGACCCCGCCTCCCCCGCTCTTTCCGCCGCCCCTATGACGTCCGGTCCCGTCCCGCACTCAGACCTCATACCGCTAAAGATACCTAAAATCGTGTTCTGCGCAAGTCAAACCACGTGGTGTGTCAAGTCTCATCTTTCGTGGCACGCATTGTACCCAGTACACTGTAGCTCTTTAAACTATTTATATTGATATGTCCTAGCAGGGTTCATGTATGAAGCCTTTATACTTGTAACAACTTGTAAACTACATGAATGCAATAAATGATATGATATGATACGCCGCTGCTTTTGTAGAGAAAATTGCGTTCATAACTATAAAAGAAATACTTACCCTGCTTACCTATTTTAAAGTAAATACATTGCGGCTGACTTTGAAATCAAACAACTTTTACTATTATACCTATCGCAAAAACGCATAAAACAGGCTCAGATTTCAAAATTCCAGAGTTGGCACCATAGTAAAAGTTGTCAAAATATTCACGAGCACTTTCACCCCCTGAAAAGATACAAGAATTTATGAGTTTAAAGTCACCCGGTACATTTTGCAAACTAATGAAAACATCAGGTTATTTGTTAACTTCGCCTTATAAGGAAGGATGACGACAACTTCGCAACTGTTGCACTGAGTGGCCATTTCTAGATTTCTACTTAGAATAAAGTAATAAAATATACTATTTACAGTGTGTTTTATGTGCACTTTCTAAAGGCGTGTCGTATACAGACGCTACATGAAGCTTATGAGAATAACACAACTTTCCTATTAAACGCAACGGATATACGGTACAGTTGTATGCTCGGGTTGTTTGAAACTAATTTTTGTATTCAATCATGTATGTATGTTTCCTTATTTTTTAAGTTACATGAACAAAACATTGGGTGCCCCCCCCCCCCCCCTTTCACCCCAATAACAGCTGAGGAACTCAAGCCAACCTCACCTGCTTGTACACCCTGCTTTCGACTATAGAGGTATGAGGAACAGTGTGTAAAGTTCACTCATATTCTATAGAAAAGGGAGGATCCTCCGACCAGACGGGTGTTGTGCTTGGCGGGCAACTGCCCGATGATTCATGTCGGACCGTTGTATCTATGCTAGTTTCGCAGTAAACTCTGTGACGCAAAATCCTGCATCTTGCGAGATGCAGGATTTTGCGTGACGTCAGTATGACGCGTTGTTCGCATGTGGCGTTGTAAATACCGCTACACGATCAACGAGGCTCTGGCGGGTTATGACCCAAACTCCCCAAGTACCCGGCGACTTCAGCTGCTCTGCTGGCGTTGTCGGCCGGTACAGCTCTGGAGTCAGGGGCGAGGTGAATCTCCAGGCGAGATCGATTAGCCGTCAGACGGACAGAAAAGGCACAGCGCAAAGAAAAGTGGAAAAATATGGTGGAGTTTTTTTCCCGTTAACCTATATTGTACCTTTGCCAAGCAGTGGTAAAATATAGGTTAACGGGAAAAAAACATAACATTGTATCACGTCTGTATTCCTCGAAGGAAGAGGTAGACAGATGTAGGAGCACATCCGAGTTTTGCCATTTATGTATTACTTTTTAGTCTCATGTATTCGGGGATAAGCCTTTGACCGGGTATAGTGGGAAAAAAAACCCGCCGCGCTGATGAAAATGTTCTAATGAGACAAACCTAATACAACTTGACCTCAATGCCAGGACTCAACGCAGTTCTTAAGGTGATATATTGAAAAAAATGTGGTTTTTCTATTTCGTGTAACTTGTTAAGTATGTGAAATAGGGATTTGACATTTTGGAATATGTTTTTTGACTCTTTGGTCTAGTATCATGTAAAAGGAATAAACGATTCAATGATTTTTTCTCGATACAAAAAAATTGCAAATTTATATCTATTTTTTTACTTTTTTCGACATCACGGCGTAACGCTTAATAGTCCAGTCAAATTAGTCCTTAAAATAGAGGTAAGGTTACAATAATTCCCATAGAGCTAAAAATTGGTATGAATGTTCAGAATACTATTATAAATGAATTGTGAAAAGTCCCCATCAATCCCCCTTGTGCAAAATTTTTTATTGATGGTGAAAGTTTGCAAAAATAGGTTTTTCGCGTTTTTCAGCTAAACGGTGAGTTTTACAGCAAAAATAGTTCAGACAAAAATTGTAGATCATTCGATTCTCTACAAAAAATGTATCCACACTTTTTTTTCATAATTATTGCCATTTCCGTGATATAGCGGTTGTAAGAATTGAAAAAAATATTTTATTCGTAATATGCACGTTAATGTACATACTTTTATATACATTTTTGAACCGTTATACGAGTAAACATATGAGTCCCTGTCTTTTTTTTTTTTTGTTTAGCCTGCGCTGTCCCACTCATGGGCAAAGGCCTCCCTCCACTCCTTCCATCTTTCGCGAGCCCGCGCGTCCTCCTTCCAGTTTTGATGGAACCGGAGCTGGATAGGTTCCATCAAACCGCCGCGACCCGCGGGTGCCGCGGGGTCGCGGCTGACCACGTAGGAGATGGCGATCTCCTACGTGGTCTGCCGCGACCCCGCCTCACTGTCTTATACATACAAAATACCAGACATCTGTAAAAATTCATGAAAAAAGACAGGGACTCATATGTTTACTCGTATAACGGTTCAAAAATGTATATAAAAGTATGTAACATTAACGTGCATATTACGAATAAAATATTTTTTTCAATTCTTACAACCGCTATATCACGGAAATGGCAATAATTATGAAAAAAAGTGTGGATACATTTTTTGTAGAGAATCGGATGATCTACAATTTTTGTCTGAACTATTTTTGCTGTAAAACTCACCGTTTAGCTGAAAAACGCGAAAAACCTATTTTTGCAAACTTTCACCATCAATAAAAAATTTTGCACAAGGGGGATTGATGGGGACTTTTCACAATTCATTTATAATAGTATTCTGAACATTCATACCAATTTTTAGCTCTATGGGAATTATTGTAACCTTCGAAGTCTTATTTGACTGGACTATAATAGTTATTCAATGGAATTTACTTTAAAACATAGAGAATTATCATATCACAGTTTGCTTAAAGTAGTTTTTAATTTAATTCATTTATTTTGTTAAAAAAAGGAGAAAATTCGTTTTGGCACATTCGTCATTTTATTCCGAGCGCACGCACACTATAACCATCTCTCTTCTTTTGCGTTTCAAAAGTAAAATTGCATCACTTTCGCTCGCTAAGTAGATCAGTCACTACGATTTATTTTCGAGGTAGCGCCTTAACAATTAAAAGTCCCAATAGGGTAGGTATTACTGACGGTTGTTGTCACCGGAAAAACTTTGCGAGTAATTCAACACCATTCAATTCAATTCAACCAATTTGATGAATATCCACCACACAACAGATAGATTAGGGACTTCAGGTACACGTATCAAACCGTAAAGGGATCGGCACCGTATCAACTCGAGCCGTTCAGTATTCTTTGTATGAAACTCCCTACTGCAACGCACACTAATCGGAATCGTAACGTAATCGTCTCGCCTCGGGACAAACTCACGAACCGAGGTGCGGTGCGTTACTACTCGTCGTCCTCGCGTTTACAGCTCATCGTCCCCGCGCTTACGGCTCGTCGTCCCCGCGCGCCGCGCTTAAGGCTCGTCGTCCGCGCGCTTTCGTCTCTCCGTACCCTAGCTTACGTCTCTTCGTCCACACTTGCCCCTCCCACCCCTCCGGCTCGCCTGCTGCACCATCAACCAGCGGTCGGTGAGCCGTAAGCGCGGCGTGTCGCCTAGCCGTAGCCGAGTCGACACATCGAAGCTTCTGATCCGCTTTGGTTACGTGTTTACGTTAGGTTGACGCCTGTTTGAGGCCGAGGCGACCGACAGGTGATACGGTGCCGATCCCATTCCGATTTGATACGTGTGCGATGGCCTTTTTTGTTTTCATCGGATTTCGAAAACCGCGACTGAATATACCTATGTATATCCCAGTTAACACTCGACTCCTTGGCTGTACCCTGTAGATAAGGCAACACGCACCCGGTGTCGTATTGTCACTGCTCCACCCACCTCGTGTCCACTAATACCTGATTAGAACATAATATATTACATTATTGACCGCATCGAAACGCTCTGTATCATTTTAGATCTAAGATAAGTACCAGTTAGGGCAAAAGACAGTTATATCCAGTATCCACACGCGTGTAGAGTGTGGATATGGTTTAGGTGTAGGTACTGTTTCTAATTTATGTAGGTAGACACCTACTTCTTTTCACATATTAGCCCGAACTCCGAGAATCATACGAGAATATGTTTTTTTTTTATATATAAATATGGTGTTCTCTTGCATATCCTACTTTCCTAAAGTGATTTTTTTTTATGTTTAGATGATTATTCCTTATTTAGACAGAACGTATTTGAATGGCATTTGTCCACTGACCTCTATCATACAATACAGGAGGCTTAAAGGCCACTTTGGCAAAATCGTAAAAGGATAAAGTTGTGAATCAAAATATGTCGAAGACAGTCCGTAAATTTCATTTTTTCGCTGCACTACGTAGGTATAATCAAAGAGATGGATTAGTATTTTAGCACAGACAAAAAAAAAGTAACTGAAAAATCCTTCATCAATGGGATTTGATTCGATTAACTTAACAGTTAACTGTCCATTACGATTCATAATGTTATCCTTTTATGATTCCGCCAAAGTGGCCTTTTTAGGCCCCCTGGTCAGTGCATTTGTCACACATGTGGTTTTTTATCCTGGATTAACACATAGGATAATTTTTATTCCGGTAGTTTGTTTCAGTGTGACAATTTTCGACCTCCACGCGAAGCCGCAGGAAGAAGCTAGTGCATAAATAATAATTTTGCGATGACAAAAAACTTGGGTAAAATAATATGTAATGAACTTTTTTTATTGCTTGCCGCTATGCCATCTGTTGTCAAATAGTCATACTATACGATTAGTGACATCTAGTGTCGAGTAGATCTATTCGTTATCTTACTACTAGCGCCTCTAGTGTTATATTTTAGGAAACTTGAATTTATGTTCCCGCGCATTATACTACAAAGTTGGCGAAACCCCCGTTACTAGGGACGTGACAGGAATTCGGAACATTGTAAATCCGTCGGATATCATGTTATTATGATCGCATTGACATTCAGTTTAGATGAAAAAAATCACCTAGCTTCCGAAATGTGACATCGTTGACCCAATTTTTGTTAATTCTAGTCAATTCAATCGTTACAATAAAGAGCAATATAATATTTTTGGGTGATAGTTCTAAGAAAACATTTATTTTTATAATAATATTGTGTTAATGAAGAAAATAAAATATTTTTGTCTTGAAATCCTTGTTAGATATTCCATAGAAGTGTTAAAAAAATCTACCTTTATGTGCCGTGTTGACTTAGTACCTAATCATAATAATGAAATTATAAATTTTACACTATTTCTTCTATATTTCCCTGTTAAATAGTTACTATACTCTTGAATTTATATCGTTTATAAAAAATGTCGTTTGTAAAATGTTGTTTTGAAGCTGGGGAGGGCCATGATTTTCTGGATTCGTTCGTTCAAAAATGTACAGATCCAGGCTGTAAGTATTTTTTTCAAATTAATATTATACCTAGCCAAAGTCTTATATAATTTAATTATGCGTTATTGGCGCACGTTCAAGAAATGGTCTTTTACTATTGTCATCTGCATTATTGTAAATAGTTTGTAATAAAATAAGTTAATTGTATATTTAAAAATTAATAAATAAACAACAGGTTTACTCATTATTGATTACCTGCTTGTAATTGCCGCCAAGGGCGCAAAGTTGCGCTAACTTCACGGTGTTAAGCATTTCCGGGCTGCGTTACGAATTTCGAAAGAGTAACGACGATAAAGTTTTATAAAAAATATTGATAAAAAATCTTAAAACATTTATTTACTTAACTTCGTATTAAATGTAATAACACAGGAGCAACTGGTTTATTTGTATTAAAATCTGTAAACAATAAAATTTCCTAATTTGTAATAAATAATAATTTTCTTCGTAAACAAACTTTGTCTCTGGCAAAGTTGGAACGCGCCCCAATAATATCGATCGACTGACTCAGAGATTTCGTTGTCTTTTATTCTAGATTTAATCTAAAAGCTATTTTGTAGTAATATCCATAGCAAATAAGGCAAAAGGAAACAATGGCAGGTATGTCCTATTTTAAGTATTTGTATAATATACGGCAAATCTTTGAAAATTTTGTTTACTAAACTGGACTTTGACATATGTTACGTTGGGTGGCGCCATCTTGCTCCTTTACATGTCATCAATAATAGCGTGTTTTCATGGTGTTTTTCCTACGTTTCGGAGTGAATTTCTCCCAAATTATCAAATAAACTGTGTCTAAATGTTATACAATGTACTAGAAATGTGATTTGGCTTACCACTACAAGAAGTTTCCTACCAAAACTGTTCAACAAGTGAAAGGTTCCGGATTATCAAAATGACAGCTACAACAGTGCAAAATCTGGCCAAAACGGCAACGGCAACGCCTGCAAAGGCTCAGAAGACCTATGGAAAGATTGTATTAACATTATACAACTGCCTTTTGCCCGAAAATGTCTTTAAGGAAACGCCCTCACAGACTGACGGCCTTGACATCGAAACAGAAACTGACCTCCGTATCCTAGGATGTGAGATGATCCAAACGGCCGGAATCCTGCTCAAGCTGCCACAAGTTGCTATGGCGACCGGACAAATCTACCTCCAGCGGTTCTACTACTCAAAATCATTTGTAAGATATCCCATGGAAACTATGGCTATGGGCAGCATATATTTAGCATCAAAGGTTGAAGAAAAACCATGTAGAATAAGAGACGTAATCAATGTTTTCCATCACATCAAACAAGTGAGGGCTCAAAAGAATATTGCTCCGCTCATCGTGGATCAAAACTACATTGAATTAAAGAACCAAGTTATCAAGGCTGAGCGAAGAATTCTGAAGGAATTAGGGTTCTGTGTGCATGTCAAGCACCCACACAAGCTTATTGTGGTGTATCTCCAGCTGCTGCAGTATGAGAAGAACCGTCAGTTAATGCAGATGGCATGGAACTACATGAATGATGCCCTACGGACTGATGTCTTCATGAGGTTCCCACCGGAGACTATCGCTTGTGCTTGCATTTATCTAACAGCCCGCAAGATTGGTTTGCCTCTACCAAACAACCCACACTGGTTCCTTTTATTCAAAGTACCAGAAGAAGATATCAGAGAGGTCTGTGTTCGCATTCTGCAGCTGTACAAGAGAACTAAAGTCAACCCTGAGGAGTTGGAGTGCAAAGTTGACAGGTTACGCAAAGTGTATCAGGCTAACAAGCACATTCAAGCTCAAAAGGAACGAGATAACAAGGCAGAAGAGAAGAAAGTGGAATCACCTACTGCTTCAACATCTAAAGAGAGTAATAGAAGAGATTCTAAGAAAGACAAGTCACCCAAAACTCCTCCCTTGTCTTCCAAGTACCATAGCAACCATAAATCTAAGAAGGACCGGAGATCTCGTTCGCCCTATGAGCGCAAAAGTTATTCTAGTAGTAGTAGCAAAAGGCACAAGTCTCGTTCAAGGGACAGGGAGATAGACCGTTCTCGTGAACGAAGCAGGATGGATGACAAGCGTGGCCGTGGAATGTCTCGGAAGTATGATGATTATGAACGATCTAAGTCCAGCAGGGATGCTAGAGATGATAAGAGGAAACATTAGACTGTAAACTAACTTTAATTTTGGAATAAATACTTTTTTCTAATATTACTGTTTTTTATTGTATTTGTCCTTGGTAACTTGTTAGTTGTTATATGTTGTTGTGTATATGTGTTGTTGTGCTGTTTATGAACTTGAATTTTTAAACAAGTCATAAAAATTATAGTAATTCATCATGCCAGTAAAATTGTTGATTAGATAAATATGAATTAATTAAAATACAATACCTTTATACTAAGTATACTTGTTATTACTTAGGTTAAGGTATGTACCTATCTATAGGTCTTTGCTGCTTGAAAATAAATGGTTTATTATTATTTTAATTACAATAATCTCTTACAAGATAATAAATGGGAAGCCTCAATATCATTTCAATATTTATGTAGATGAACTAATATGATTATTATCATATTTACTATCTAATAACATAACACAGAAAACTTGCGGAATATGGGAATTCCCCAAAAGGTTAGATTAGAGGTGTACCATAGGTACACCCCTCTTTCTCTCCTGAATTTATAGAATGATGTTGTTAAGTCACAATTTCATTAAGGTTAGCAGAGTAACAGAGAATAATGGGACACTTCATAAATTGATTTTTGGCAATATTTTACAATTCAGTTCGTTTATTTTAGTCAGACAAAAATATCCATGAAGTCACAAGTACACAAATTCAACAAACCCTAAAAAAATACTAAATAATAATATACAATGTCAAAATACATACTTTAGCAATTAAAATAACAAAATAAGGAATATAATTAAACAATAATTTCATTTAATAATTGGATCAATAATTTAAAACATAATACCTAATTTAATTTAATAATTGGATCATATGATTTTAGGTACAGACGCCAGCACATCAAGCTACCCGAAACTGTCATATTTTTCCAATCAACTTTGAACCTTATGCTTTAGCGATAAAGTTGAAAATCTATTAAAGAAATTTGACAGATTGTTTTAGCTTGATATGCTGGCGTCTGGCGTCTGTACTTTATGTGTAGATGTATTATTGTCTGTCCGTCAACAGCTTGTCTGCTGTACTTTATGTGTAGATGTATTATTGTCTGCTGAACTGTGTGTTTTTAAATGTTTAGTGGAATTCTCAAGTCTAGATGTAGAAGTTCGATTATTCCCCATAACATCGCGCCTGTATATCTGAAGGGGTAGGCATAATT
This sequence comes from Luperina testacea, assembly GCA_927399505.1. Taxonomy (NCBI): domain Eukaryota; kingdom Metazoa; phylum Arthropoda; class Insecta; order Lepidoptera; family Noctuidae; genus Luperina; species Luperina testacea. The sequence continues at coordinate 1,747,921 of OV656777.1, read as the reverse complement.
GTATAGTACACCCACATTTTGCCTGTACTTAATTTCTATGTAGGGCGCGACCGCGCGATTCTATATTTTTTATTCTTCATACTACCTACATAAAGGGTACGTAGTAGAAGCTATTCGTGGTTTCGATTCGAATAAATTATTGGAGGGTGATGTAGATACACCTATGTGTAGAATTAGGTATGCCACGAGGGTCGTTATACCAGCTGTAAAACTAAGAAATGCAAGAATATGACGTCATCATATCATCATGAATGCACTTGCACAGGAAGTCTTAGCTTGATTACAATTCAAATTATGTAAATTGACCGCCATAAAAAAATCATTGGTCCTTTCTTCCCTAAACAATTTGCAAGTACAAACATGGTCCTTTAGTCGCCACGGAATGAGAGGAGATGGAACCACACGTGCCTATGGTGTTCTATGTATAGATAAAAGATCAACAAACTATGTCACATGTCACCCTTTATGTCATCCCTTTCCAGCGGACAATCTATTTTCGGTGAGTGGGCAATGATTTATATTTAGCTAGTCAGTTCTGAGCCCGCGACCCGAGCGCCGTGCACTGCCGATTAGTGCCGATATTTATTACAGGTTTAAAATCAATAGGTTTGTTTTAGCGAACATCTTTTCGGTGATGTGGCCCTGGTGTTTGTGACTGGTTTTAGTTGCCGGACATACCTAGTTCAAAGTACCTTAAAATAATTTATTATGGTTCGCTTGAATTCTAATGGCGTACGCAAATGCTGTAGTGGTTTTCGAATATTTGTAGTATTCATATCGGGAATTTATAACAAAATATTAATTGGTCCTTGTGGTGATTGTCATTTTTTGGGATAGAAGGAAGGACCAGATTTTTTAAAACTTCCAAAAGTATAGTTTTGTTGCCGTTGACCGAAAAACATGGATTGTCTTGAAGTTATTAAGCAATTATCGCGTGTTCTAAAGTTAAAATATTAAAGGGTTCTGACAATATTTGCAGTATCATAGCGTAAATAATATTGTCATACAAACTGCGCCTGCCAAGAAAAATGATTGATTTAGTTCATAAATTCTGTTGAAACTAAGGCGTTGTTCGCATGCACCAAATTATTCCTAATATTATTTTTGTCTCCGTCATCTTACTGCGCTCTGTAATCAATCATAGCCAATCCAAACTTCAAGTATTCTAGCCATTTAGGTAGGTACAGATGCCAGCACATCAAGCTACCCGAAACTGTCAAATTTTCCCAATCAACTTTAAACCTTATGCTTTAGCGATAAAGTTGAAAATCTATTAAATAAATTTGACAGATTGTAGTAGCTTGGTGTGCTGGCGTCTACCTACTACCTAAACGTCTTAGTTAGGAAGTGGAAAAGTTTTAGATGGCCGGAAATACACCTATAATGGGAACGCTCCGGGATTACTTTCTTGTTGAGTTATTTTCGTATTATTTTATTGAGTTTAATATAATTTGACTAAATTAATAGAAAGCGAACGTGGTCAGTGAATAGAATATTATCGTCGATGTGCGTAAAGCTGATATTTAATGATTTTATACGCAACTCAGCTAGAAAGATCCGCCTTAGCGATGATGTAGATTTCTCACGATATGATGATGACCTAATACTAAATTCAAAGTATATACAAAACAAACCTAAGTATGTACAAACGCCAGCACGTCAAGCTACCCGAAACTGTAAAATTTTCCCAATCAATTTTGAACCTTATGCTTTAGCGATAAAGTTGAAAATATATTAAAGAAATTTGACAGATTGCAGTAGCTTGATGTACTGGCGTCTGTACATAGGTATCTAGAATACTAAGTACATAGTCCCTAAGTATATGATTCAATGTTGTTTTCACCTGTAGAAACTTAACTTCTAACTCCTAACCAGATAGTACCTTGGTTGATTTAATCTATTAAATCGATTAAATCTATTAGACAGTTTTAGTAAATAACAGTATCGACCTTTTTTGACACAAGGACATTGTAATGCAACTTAATTAGATATTGGTCTTTCGGTCCGGATTATAAGTTAAAGTAAGTACTTAAAGTAAACTTACAGTTCGTGCCACGTAAGAAGAGACTTAACCCCGCCACCCTCGCCTCTTTCCGCCGCCCGAGGCCGCCCCGATGACGCCCGGTGCGGGACGGGGACCGGGCGTCATCGGGGCGGCGGAAAGAGGTGGGGAGGCGGGGTCAAGTCTCTTCTTACGTGGCACGAACTGTACCTCATAAAATCAAGCTAGAATTTTATAGTGGCAGTTATTGATGATGTTTGTTATCCTTAATGCCAGTCGATCCTCAATTTCAAAGATCTGCCTCTTCGTCATCTTCTCAGATAGACTACAGACTAGTGAATACAGGTTAAGTAGATATCACTAACTGATAGGTACAGTTATCAGTAACTAGTGAGTTGCACTTTGCTCTTGCGAACATATCCTGTTAGGTACTGTAGTTTTCTGATTCAAGCTGTGCTAGGGCGCGATACCGCGTGATTTCTGCCCTATGCCCTTTTCAATAAAAGTGGCGGGATTATGCTGTTTATTTAGCAGATGCTTTTTAAAATACAAAAGAACCTTATGTCCAGCATTTCATGTGTAACTGTCGTGGTCTTGCAGTTCAGTATCGTAAGTGAGACTGAAACGGTATAGCCAGATGTGGAGGGTCTATACCGGGTCAAATTAGTTAGTTGACGCAACTTCATAGATGTGACAGGTTTCGATATCTAATAACAATAAAACAAAAAAAAAGAGATTTTCTACACTTAAAATTTCAAGTAGGGAACTGTAAAGTTTCGCCATATAGTCTATTTTGACCTTGTTTAGTCTAATAGTATACGTACATGATTCCTTTCGGTTTACCTTTTTGAACATATCAGTTACTACATTTTGGAACCGGGTTCCTTTCGTGAAACTTCGCACAGACAGATGGTTATGAAAACTTAGGTAGACTGGTCAAGTCTGTACCTACCTAGCAGATACAGTCTTCAACTAATCACTCAAACCATACCGCTTTCTTTTTATAGTTGAAAATTGTCCACTGCGTTGATCTTATTGTCCAGAAGACGGATTATTATTAAAATAAACCGTGCAATGAATATTGCAAACCTGTCAGAATGAAGAAAGCCCTTGTTGGGTCACGTGAGTTAATTTATTCGATTCGTAGTTAATTCGAGTAGTAGTCTTTGTGGGTATTACCAATATCTAGAGTTCTTTGATTTTCTTCTTTGTGAAGGAGCCACCATACCTATTTCTTTTTCCAAGTTGAGTTGCTGTGTTACGATTTCAAGGGGGGGGGGGGGGTTTGGGAGACTACATACCTGTATGGGTAAGAAACTCCGAAGCCACGACCTAGAAATTTTGATTTTAAAGCCTAAGGGACCGTCTCCACGAGCGGGAGAATCGTGGCCATAGTCTCGCCGTGCCATCAAATTTTCGCCGCGATGATATCGCGATCGCCGTGTGGAGAAACGTTCTAAGAGAGTCTATACGTGGCACGACGACAATATCGCCGCGATTTTCTCGCTCGTGGAGACGGTCCCTAAGTTGTAAGTCGGGGGGCCTTTATTATACCGCTAGGCCACCACTGCTCTAAAATGAAAATTACTATCAGTGCTAAACTACAGCGCGGCCGACGAGAGAATGCGATCTTGACACCTGTCAGTTTGAATACGTGTTTTGCGAATTTGATCTTTATTCGCTACTAGATTGTCACACTGACAGGTGTCAAGTACGCATTCTCTCGACGCGGACACTTGGACTGTACAGACGCCAGCACATCAAGCTACCCGACACTGTCAAACGTTCCCAATCAACTTTGAACCTTATGCTTTAGCAATAAAGTTGAAAATCTATTAAATACATATATATGACAGATTGGAGTAACTTGATGTGCTGGCGTCTGTACATGGAAAAGGGTAAGTATAAATACTAGTCGTCCTTGTAACATGAGAATATTCAATGAAGTTAAAAGGGGTTACCATTTATTGTTCATACGTATGTGAGAACTCATTTTTATTCCGATATCATAAATCTTGTACATTAGTGTGAAGTCGACCCTAGTTCTGTTATCACGATAGTCTTATCACTAGAGCATGATCCCAGTGTTCGGTGTTAAATCGTGTAACACAGTTGTGCCGTCCGACGAACAAATAATAATAAGATAACGCTCGTAGTAAAAACTTCATAGAACTGAGAAAAAAAGTGTGTGTAAATAAAATGGTGTGATGACATCCTGTGTAAATGGGTTTAAAAATATACTTAGTATGTTTTTAGTGAGATAAACTCTGTACTGTGTGGGACTTATTGGACAATAAGTCCCACAGGACACAGGACCTATATACAATAGAATAAGTAGGTACCACAGCCCTCTTGTGAAAATTAGTACTTAAACAAAAATAATCCTGAAAATATTTCTTAAAAAAGTTTTCCGTGCGCATGTATTGCATCCAAAAACGTGCTATCAGTGATAATCATATTAATAAGAGCTAATATATCATAAAAAAAAAAGGATTGCGTGCGCATTTATTGCATCCAAAAACGTGCTTCAGTGATAATAATATTAATAAGAGCTATGCTTCGATAACTTCTACATAATAATAACTTTTCCTCATTAATATCGATACGACTCTAAATATCATATTGGTCGGTAAATCTGACCTTTAAAAACAGCTTACCTTGTGTACTATAATATTTAAATACCAGGGCCACATAAATTGCTAGCTAATTATTACCTGAAACATTAAAAAATATAGTGATTATTTGGAGTACTTAGATAGTGTTCAGCTTCAATGTTCATCGTTAAAGTACAAAATGCTCTCATAATATATAAGACTGTAAAAATATATTAAAAACCATATTCATTTAATTACTGTACTAGGCAAATGGAATGGTAGGTATTCACAATATATTTCCGTACTTGTGTAAAACTAGTGTTCGCATTTTACGACTTTATACAAAAGCATTATAGGATTTTGCCTCGATTAGGAACCCCAGGACCAATAAATTCAAACTCGATCACATTGTCTCGTTTGGCTTTTCATTGAAGCCACCGTGATTGTCCAAATATCTAATCGATATCACCACAGAACATAATTATACGATATCACAGAGAAACCTACCAGGAATACAACGAAATACCAGGATATAAAGATGAACTCAAATAAGAGATGCGCAACGTAAAGCAAAAGTGGACGGGGAATCTCCGATATGTGACAAAATAGTGCTGTGTTAGAAAAATACTGTCATAAATTTATGCCAAAATGATGCCAATGAGAAAGATCGCTCATCGAGCGTGTTTTATAGTCAGCAGGACGGTGTACATGACATGTAAGTATCGATATGATAGGACTCAATAAGAACCATTTATTGTCTGCAAATTGATAATTGTGTCAAGATTGTTCAGCTTATCAGATTTGATTGTATTTATATCATTATTGCCTGATGTTAAGAAATTTTAAAATTACTTGCAAAATTCCTCTGTCTGACATGACATACAATTTTGAGTCGTTCTGTACGTTGAATATTTAATAATATGGAAATGGCTTCTGTACTAAGCTGGCAATATGTGGTCGTCCAAATCAAAAGGGACCTTATGGCGGAAATGAGTTATCTACAGAGCTGAAAACTACATAAATGTACCGAACTATAGACCCAAGAACCAACCTTCTAACCACTACCGTTATTTTTTTACGAATTTTTGAAGTTCACTGATCGAAATTATAAGTTTCGAGAAAATCGCAATTTAAGTATGCCGTACACTAAAGTTATGTTTTAGTGTGAAGTTATGTAACTGATGGTATACTTTGATTGACTATGATTATTACTAATGGAAATTCTTACAATCCTTGCATAAACTTGTTTGTTGTGGGAACATATTAAAATGTCGATATAATATATGGTTTGAATTAAAAGAAAAACGATTTGTTAGGTCTTGCCGCGATAAGGTTCCTTTTTTACTAAACTTTAGATGAATACAAAACTTTTTTAAATTGACTTTTCGAAAAGTTGAACACATCTACATGTAGTAAATACAATCATCTTTTTAAAAATACAGTTAATAAAAAAACGATTTTTTTGAGGTATTTTACAAATTTATTAATATCTCGGAAACTAGTTACCGCCATAAGGTCCCTTTTGATTTGGACGACCACATATAGTCTGCGTGTTAAACTTCAGTACGTTTATAATTATGCGTATAATGACAATCGCTCGAAGTAATATGACTTCTTTAAATCGCATTCAGAACTACAAATATTGATTAATGTGAAAGTTAAATACACTGTCCACATGAATTTCATTTCTAATGTTTTTCAAAGACCGAAAGATTTTTTTTAATGAGCTTTTTTAAAAGCTGTGTAAGTACTTATGCCTTAATTGACAAACTGGTCCAATCAACTGACTTAAATATCGTAAACCCAAAAGAAAACCCAACAAATCCAAAGTTTATAAGTTGCTAGATTCCTGGCAAGCATGAACAGGGCCGTCTTTCACCTATTGGAGGCCCTGGGCACATAAGAATCACGGGGCCCCTTTGTAGATAAGAGACAATAAGAGAAACATACTAATAAATATTTCATAACTGGGCTGGGGGGCTAGAAACTTATTGCAAATTGCACTGCAAATCACTTATTTTGTCTTTGAATCGGGTACTAATAATGCGTAGAATGGAACGGTGGCTGCAAAGAATGTTTTTTTATGAGGGCAGGCCGGGGCCCCCGAATATCGCGGGGCCCTGGGCACTTGCCCAGAGTGCCCAATGGAAAAGAGGGGTCTGAGCATGAACCAAATATATTAGTAGCATAAAGTGGACAAACCTCTGTAAAAATAAGCAAGTGCAACTTATGAATAAGAATAGTACTTTTATTTATTTACATACAATTACATACTTCAGGAAAACATACTCATTTTTTATAAAACTAAGTAAAATCCTAATTTGAGCAATTACGAACGAAGGCAGAATGATTTTCGCGCGTTTTTTTTTTAAATCTTTTTTTATAATTTGGTTCGCGCGTTTTGCGTTGTCATACAGCCTGTTACTTGTTCATACAATGTTCGTGATTGATCTCTTTGGTGATTGGAACTTTTACTAACAATATCCACATTCCAAATTCAAATTACTTTTAGTCCCTAGGGATTAAAGAGCTATTTTAGTCCCTGTTTACGAAGAATACACTAGCTCTTTTTGAATAGATGTGATATAAAAGTATTAGTTACCAAGAGGAGAAAAATATTGTATAGTGAAGTCTTAGATATCACGTTGATTGCACAAGAAAACGGGTTATTGACCGCGTCGCGTACTAAGGGTTCTTAAAGTCAGTGAACAAACCATGATTAACTTGTGTAACTGTCAAAATGTCATCAAACCAATACAAATAATGCTCTTCCGAATGCTTGACGGCACTCGTTTTTTGGTCCTTAATATTTTGGCCTTAATCTCCCACAAGACCATTCACGTACAAAAGGACCAATTCTTAACAGTATGATTTCATTTAAAATTTAGATTGAGCTAGACTGTCTACTTTCTAAAATAATGACTTCTTTCAAAAAACTAAATAAAATCATGTTGCATTAAGATCTGTATGTAATTCAAATGAAATTGGGCTTGGTATACACTAAAGATCTATTACTAATTCTGTAAACCGAATTTAAATTAATAACTCAATCCAAACTAATATTATAAATTCGAAAGTAACTCTGTCTGTCTGTATGTTACCTCTTCACGCTTAAACCACTGAATGGATTTCGATAAAATTTGGCAGAGAGATAGATTGCATTCCGGGGAAGGACATAGAATAGAATACTCTTTATTATGTACACCATATAAATTACAGACATAAATATAGAAACTGTACAAAGGGTGACACAATGGGCGGTCTTATCGCTAAGAGCGACATAGGATAGTTTTTATTCCAATATTCCCACGGCATCGACACTAAACTTACGCGGGTGAAACCGCAGGGCGCTGTAGTCTCCTATAAATCAATATCCTCTTCAAACCAGTCCCTTCTCTCTGCAGGCTGCTGCGGCTGCTGCTCCGCGCTCCGGCCCCGCTACAAGCGGCTAGTAGACAACATCTTCCCCGCCACACCGCAGGATGGCCTCGTCAAGTCCAACATGGAGAAGCTCACGTTCTACTCGCTGTCGAGTCCCGAGAAACTCGACAGGATCGGCGAGTACCTGTTCCAGAAGGCCTCCAGAGATATTTATAGGAGACGACATGGGTAAGTCTTTAACAATTACGTTATTTTTTTAGTTCGAAAAATGCTTCCAAGCGTTCGTACAAGAATAAACTGCTAAAAAACTAATCGTCGGTATAATATTTAATGTTGCCTATTGCTGAATGTCCCAGGCCAGGATAGATTGCATTAAATAGAATGAGATAAAAAAGAAACAGAAGACAAAGTAATTTGAAAAATATGTATTTAGATTTTTCGAAAGTTATTTCTCTTAAAAAAACGTTGCGTGTATCCCTCATCTGGGTAAAGAGAGATGTCGTTCTAAATCTCTTTAGGGTTTGTAGGTAAGTACGGTCGCCTGCAGATAAAACGGACCCCTCAACGCTCACTGCTTAAAGGCGGGGGGGGTCCGTTTTCTCTGCAGGCGACTGTACATCAACATTGAGAATCGTATGGTAAACCACGCATCTGACATTAAAAATGCATTTGCAGCGCATGCCTCGAGTGCGAGGCTTGCGCCTTACACCTTTAGACATGGTGAAAAGAACGTTCATTTTCGGTAGCAGATATTAAAGAGCACGTCTGATTTTATGAAAAAGATTGCTTGAAGTTGCAAGCAATATTTTAAAGTTGAATGCTTTGCAGTTTGCAGTTGTTGTATTAAATTTCAAATGTACAGACGCTAGTACATCAAGCTACCCGAAACTGTAAAATTTCAACTTTGAACCTTATGCTTTAGCAATAAAGTTGAAAATCTATTAAAGAAATTTGACAGATTGTAGTAGCTTGATGTGCTGGCGTCTGTATATCACACTACATACAGCACGAATGAGGATGAAAAATTAAGTACTATAAAATACTAATTCCATGTTCATCTATATATATAAAGTATCTCATAAAAGTACGGCTATTAAATGCCACCAATCTAAAGAGCTTTGTCAACAATAGAGCTAGATCATTCACAAATAAAAGTACGTAGAGTGTATTGATTTGTACACGTGTTAGATTGCTGTAAATGTAAAGCTGTGTCTACACTGAAGGATTTGTCATTTTAGTATCAAATCACTTTAAAAATTGTCAAATAAGTTGTGTCGAATTGTTTACTCGTTATTATGTTAAAAAGTTCGCTTTGGGCGAAATAGTGTCCTGTTTCGCCACTAGGTACCTGTATTGTTTCTGAGATACCTGAAGATTTCCATTATACCCATAAACGTCTACTGTTCATCAAAAATCGCCTAAAACAAATCTTTCCAATGTTTGGTTATCAACACAGAGAAGAATTTCAACTCTAATCATCCATTAATATAATAAAAGGATATATTCGCATAGGTCAGTTGTAAAAACCTTTTTTTTTGTCTGCGGAGGGCGGACAACGCCCTCTTCCAGCCCCCCTAAATGGGTCCAGGGGCGTCGGACTCGGGGACGTCCGTCGCCCCCCACACATCAGGACCCGAGGTGGCGGCGCGTAGTGTTCCACGCGCGCCCCGCTTAGACGTCGCGGGGGGAGTCAAACACCTCACTCCCCCCCTGACCAGACGGGGCCCGCAGCGGCCAGCCGGGGGTTGCGGAAGTTGTAAAAACCTCACCTAACTCCATGACTTTCCTTACAGCTTCGTGATAATAGCCATGGAGGCGATGGACCAGCTCCTCGTCGCGTGTCACTCGCAGACGCTCAACCTGTTCGTGGAGAGCTTCCTCAAGATGGTGCAGAAGCTGCTGGAGTCCACCGACCCTCAGCTGCAGATCTTGGCCACGCAGAGTGTAACTGAAATTAACTTAGCTTTAAACTTTGTGTAAAACTAATACATAAACATAACTTCACGCCTGTAGTCCCCGAAGGGTTAAGTAAGGTACAAGTTTGTAGCCGACTGCAGACGACAGCAGCAGGCGACATGTCGCTGCGACACTACTGGTTTCTATCTATGTATTCAGACGACGCGACGAGTCGCTAGCTACGGAAAGTATTTCATAGAAATACATGGAAACCAGCAGTGTCGCGGCGACGTGTCGCCTGCTGCTGTCGTCTGCAGTCGGCTACGAACTCGTACCTTTAGGCAGAGGTGTATTTCTATAGTAAGTACAAGCATATTCCGCTAGTTATATTTCAGTCCCATCATCTCATGTAAAAGGGGACGAGCCTAAGCGCTACTGCTGACCATAAATAAGGTCCTGGGTTCGATTCCCGGATCCAGTTTCGATCCCATGGGAATATCGGTACAAAAAGTATACCATGTGTTAATCCAGGGCATCAGCTGCCTCCATACCAAGTTTTATCAAAATTGGTCCAGCCATTTGTGCGTGAAGAAGTTACAAACATACAAACACCCTCACAAAATTTCGCCATAATATTAGTGTGATTTCAAAATGTTTATACTCACCATCAAAACTCTCTTCGTTCCCCCAGTTCGTCCGCTTCGCCAACATAGAAGAGGACACGCCATCATACCACCGCCGCTACGACTTCTTCGTGTCGAAGTTCTCGGCCATGTGCCACAGCAACCACATCGAGAAGCTGACAAGGGATAACATACGCCTCGCGGGCATACAGGGCTTACAAGTACGTAGTATTGTTAATGGTGTTTGTTAGCGGTGGCGTGCATTGCATATGAACAGTGCCTACCTCGATAAATCACCATAAGCCTGTCAATTACATTTTAGTGAGTGTGCCCCACAATTAGAAACTCACTAAATTAGCATACTTAACAAAAATGAATGGTGCCGATCTATGCGTCATGTTCGTGAACGGGCGCCGTCAGTTGGGGCTGGTCATTACTTAGCTGCCTCGGCTTATTTTTAATTATTTTAATATTGAATTGTTGTTTTCTTACCATTTGCTGTACTCTGGACACTTTTAACGCGTACGTCTTTTGTACATCGTTCTCACATATAATTATAAATTCACATTATTGATGTAACTAATATTTTTGTACAACTATAATTTAAAAGAGTGTCCATGGAGTTTCTTGCCCGTTCTTCTCCATAGGTACCTACGCTTTGGAATGGGCAACTAGCTTCATATTTTCTGACTGACCGACTTTTTGACAATTCAAAAGTGCCTGTAAATGGTTTAATTGAAATAAATGTTTTGAGTTTGAGTTTGAAAAAACAATATGATCATAAACACGCGCGGCAGTAGGCAGTCGCCAGACGGCCTACTCGGCTCCCATATTATTCGCTCATTGTCATTGGTCTTTGCTCGTTCAAGTTAATACGACGAAATTAAAAATACGTACGTCTCACGCGTAATACCATGACGTTCGACCTTCGCAATTTATCACCCTAAAGTAGGCACTTATACCAAGCACTGAAGCAGAAAACGATTCTGGCCCATACCACAATCCAGCACCTTCAGGTTCACCAGAACGTCGTGGACTCTTTACAACAATTCAAAGAGGTCGTAGAGACTAAGTTGACCCCCTCGGAAAATTCTTCCTATGCTAGCATGGTGAAGAAAGGATCCGATAACTTCGTCCGTCCTGCAAACTTGAGATCAGTCGCCATCTATCCCAGCGATAAGACCCAAACAAGTGACGACACCAAGTCACTTGTCCAAAAAATAATCTCACCAGAACAGCTTAAGCTTCATGTCCGTGGTCTGAAAAAAGTGAAAAATGGGGGCGTTCTGATTAGCACTGAAAACAAAGGCGATATCGACAAACTAAAGAAATCTGAAAAATTAGTGTCATCTGGCCTTACAATAGAAGAACCTACTAAACGCCGGCCGAGGGTCGTTGTCATTGGTGTCCCCGTAGCCCTTACCGAGAAGGAGGTATTGGACTGTATTTACGAGCAAAACCTCTCAGACAAGTTGCCGAATATAACCCGTGAGTCCTTCCTTGAGAGTATCAAATTGAGCCATAAATCGGGTAAGAAAGACCTTCCTACGTGTAACTACATTTTGGAACTACCCGCTAGCATACGTAAAATTATAATAACTCAAAGCCGAATTTTTATTAATTGGACGTCATGCCCTGTGAGAGATTTCACAATCGTCACCAGGTGCTACAATTGCCAGCAGTTCGGACATGCAGCCAAGTTTTGCCGAGAAACTAGTCCTACATGCAACAACTGTGGAGAGAGTGGACACTCCTTCAAGGAATGCAGCAGCAAATCTCCGCCTCAATGTGCAACGTGCAAACGCTTCAAGAGAAAATGTGACCATCCGACTGGAGATATTAGTTGCCCGGCCCGCAAATATGCAGAGATGAACTATATTAACTCAATAGATTATGAAGGCGCCTAAGAGCGCCACCGAATTTTCTATTTAGTAAGCACTTATACAGGTAGTTTATCTTCTATTTTTATTTCCATTTAGTTTGTATTTGTAACGATCATGACAAATCAGCTAATTTGTGATCTGGATAGTTTTTCTGTATCTGAATCCAAAATCTGTAATGTTGAGGACTGCAAACATCTCCTCCCTTCTGGTGAAAAAACATTAACTCTACTCACACAGAATATTCGCAGCATAAATCGAAACATGACCGGGTTTGAAGTGCTATTACAGAATCTTGACTTATGCTGTGATGTTATTGTCCTAACAGAATGTTGGCTGTCAAAACAGACAGTCAACTTGCCATCTCTTGACGGTTATTATTCATACAAAACTGAGAAAAACATAAACCAAAACGACGGATTAGTAGTTTATATAAAAAATAATCTACGTACAATTAAAGAAGAACCGGTATTCCAAGATAGTAATTGTTTAGTAATTAAACATTTCCCCGACACAGTAGTCATGGCTATTTATAGGCCTCCTTCTCAAAATATGGACCGATTTTTAGAATCACTTGACACAAACTTAAAAAACTTATCATCTTTTAAAAACATAATACTTGTGGGCGATATTAACATTAACATTGCTTCCGAGAAAACCGATACCCATGTACATAATTATCTGAATATTTGCTCATTTCATGGACTTTTACCAGCTCACTATCATCCCACGCATCAGAGCGGCTCATGCCTAGACCATATCATTCTAAAATCGAACAATCCATCCAAAACATTGGTTACTAATTCTTCGCTTACCGATCATCAAGCTGTTTTACTAACATTACAAATAAGTTCACCTAGAATAAATTGCATGCGTAGCTACAATAAAGTGAATATGACAAACCTCGAAAATGACATACGCGGTATTAATTTTGACCCTGTTTATAATTCAAACGATGCAAATATTTCTTTAAAGTATTTCATAATTTCGCTACAATTTGCAATAAGGAAAAACACATTTATTAAAACATTGCCCAGAAAGTATAGTTGTATTAAACCCTGGATTACACCCGGCCTCGTTCGTTGTATAAGACATAGAGATAAACTTCACCTAAAATTGAAACGCGCAACTGATAACGACATACTTTCTGTTACATATAAAAGGTATCGTAATTTCTGTAATAATCTTTTGAAAAAACTCAAAAATCAGTATGATAAAAATGAGTTACAGAAGGCGGGGAAAAATAGTAAACTTGTTTGGAAATTTATAAAAACTAACACATTTAGATCGAAAAATCCCGAACCTTCGCTTGATTTACTATGTACAGAGATAAATCCATCAGAAGCAGTGAATAAAGTAAACAATTTTTTTGCTAATGTTGGAAAAAACTTGGCTGAAAAGTCTTTACATTCTATGAATTTTTCCCCTCAAAACCCGACTACGGCATCCTGTACAGTAAATTCTTTTGTTTTATTAGAAACCGACGTTAACGAAGTAGTAAGATTAATAGATGGGTTAAAGGATGCATGTGCTACTGGGTGGGATGATATACCTAATAGTATACTTAAGAGATTTAGATACCTACTTGCCGGGCCATTAACCCACATTTTTCAGCTATGTTTATCTCAAGGAATATTCCCCAAATTGCTAAAAAAAGCTGTGGTCACACCTGTATTCAAGTCTGGAGATAAAAACTGTGTGAATAACTACAGACCCATTTCAGTGCTAACAGGCCTCTCAAAAATTCTAGAAAAAATCATTAATAGTAGATTGATAAAATATTTGGAAGATAACAGACTACTTTCAGACAATCAATTTGGGTTTAGGCCCAATAGATCAACTAGCCAAGCAGTACACAAGTTAACTAATTATATTACTACCAATCTAGATTATGGTATGCACCAGTGATGTACAAGATACCTTAAATAAAGTATCTGGAATACAAAATGCAAAATACTTTTAAATTAAGTATTTCAGATACCAGATGCAAATACCTTTCTGTAATGGTATCTGAAATACAAGATATAAAATACGTATCTTTTAAATACTTTTTATAGATAAAATACTTTTGTAAAAAAAAAAAACATTTTTTTTAATGAAAGTTTATTTTTTTACATGTAAATCGCGTTTTATTTTATTAAAATTTAATCGCGACTATCGCGTTAATATTTTTGGTTCTTTATGCAGTTTTAATCGTTATTTCAATACACACATAGGTACTGTATAAACAGCCGTCAAAATATTGTGTTATTTTTTTTTTAGATAGTGTTATGAAAAAGTCAAGGCTTAAAGAAAAGACTCAATTTTCTCATAGCTGCGACCAACCGACCGAACTTTTATGTGTCTGTCTCCCTCAAACACTGACTATTATGCGAAATAATTAAAAATGACAAGGGGCATAGCCAATAACAGTTTGTAGAAAGAAAGAAATGCCACGCCACCTATCAATTCGGCCCTAAAAGACTGAAGATTCAATAATGCGTTCAGTTTCATCTAAGACAACGTTAATATTTAAAATTATTGTCACCTAAGATGTCACAATAAAATCACCAATTACTAAAAGTATTTTAGCAAACATAGTATCTACAAAATACTAAGATACCCAACAACAGGTATTTAAATACAAGATACAAAATGCATTTCAAAAAAGTATCTGAAATACAGATACAAGATACGTATTTTGTATCTTGTATCTGTATTTCAGATACTTGTATCTTAGATAAGTCACATCTCTGGTATGCACACAATTGGGATCTTTCTAGACCTTGCCAAGGCCTTCGACACTATTTCATGTACTTTACTTTTGCACAAGCTTGAAACACTTGGGATTAGAGGAACACAACATCTACTATTTGCGGATTATCTCAGCGATCGTCACCAGTGTGTAAAAATAGGCCGGTGTACAAGTTCTGAACTTAAAAATAGCTGTTTTGGAATTCCACAAGGCAGCATTTTGGGCCCCACGTTATTTTTAATTTACATAAATGAACTGTGCAGCCTGCCACTCCAAAATGGAGTCATAATGTCTTATGCGGATGACACTGCTCTATTGTTCTCAGCTAAATCAAGAGCTGAAGTCTATGAATATGCTCAAAATGGTTTTAACATTGTCTCTAATTGGCTCCATAATAATCTCCTAACATTAAATGCAGATAAAACAAAATATATTTTATTTACAATGAGAAATACTAACATACCGCTTACTAATCTGAACATTTACGCACACAATTGTAGCACGTACGCTGCCGCTGACACTGCATGTTCTTGCCCCACTTTAGCTAAGGCCGACCATTTGAAATACCTAGGTGTCACTATTGACTCCAATCTAAATTTCCGTAAACATATCGATTTACTTTGTACCAGAGTGCGCAAATTAATATATGTATTTAAGAACTTACGGAACATAGCCGACTATAAATTAATTAAACAAGTTTATTTAGCTTTGTGTCAATCCATACTTACCTATTGCATAACTTCCTGGGGGGGTGCTGCAAAAACAATTTTACTCCCTCTAGAGCGCGCTCAAAGAGCTATTCTAAAGGTTGCTACTTTTCGCCCTTTTAGATTTCCTACGCACCAACTCTACATAGCATGTAATGTACTAACAGTGAGGCAATTATTTATCCTAAGCATAGTACAACACCAGCACACTGCACTTCCTTTTGACCCAGTACATTCCGACAAGAGAAGGAAAGACTTGGTTTGCATAAAGCCTCAAACTAGACATGCGTTTGCTAATCGTTTTTATGTGTTCTTAGGACCTTTTCTGTATAATAGACTGAACAAGTTACTAAGTTTCTATAGTGTAAGCTATAAAAAATGTAGTACAATGTTATCAGAATACTTAGCGATACTCAATTACACAGACACAGAAAAACTTTTAGAAATTTTGTCATGATCATAATTTGATTCCATTGTAAGTATTTACTTTTGTATGTTTACATAGACTTAGTATTAGGTATTAATGTACCGATGTGCTTTTTCTCAGAATTGTTAATTAATTATTTTTATATCAGTTTTATTTAAAAATTAACGCTCCAATTTAATTTAAATGTAAAGGGATGGCCTGAAATACAGGTTTGAATAAACCTAGTTCGGGCAGGTCGCTACTAAACATTCTAATTCCGAACCATCGCTACTTGCACCTGTAAGAAAAATATATTAGTTTTAGTTTATTTTTAGGCAGTTTAATTGTATGGAAAGTTTTTCTACTTTTTGGCTAAATTTACACCTTTTGTAAACGTTTTTATTAAATAAATTATTATTATTATTATAATATAGTGTACATTATACTCAATTAACAAACCGAGTATAAATGTTAAAATCGTAATTTGTTTAATTCGTTCGTAATTTGGCCGTGCGAAGAAAGAAAGGGATGGATATTGAGGTCGCCGATAGTGAGGTAAAAACGAAAATCCAAGATGGCGGCTGCAAATTTTTTCAAATTTTTCATCATGGCTGTCATTTTCATGGTTTTCAAGGGCGCTAAAACCGATAATGAGGTCAAAACGAAAATCCAAGATGGCGGTTGTAATTTCTTTTTAACTTTTCATCATGGGTGTCGTTTTCATGGTTTTCGAGAGTACTGGAGCCAATAATATAATCAAAATAAAAATCCAAGATGGGGCTGCGAATTTTTAAAAATTTTTCATCGAGTGTGTCGTTTTCATGGTTTTTAAGGGTGCCCAAGATGGCGGCTGCGGTTTTCAAATTTTTCGTTATGGTGTCATTTTTATGGTTTTCGAGGTTGCTGGAGCCGAAAATAAAGTCAAAATGAAAATCCAAAATGGCGGCTGTAAAACTTTTTTTTTTGTTAATAGATACTTTTGTTTTATGTTTCTGAAGTGACCGCGTCTGCCTAGGCTAGACCCCGCCTAATCGGCCTAATGCCTGCCTTCTGAAAACCAATGCATGCTACTGTTTGTTATGTGGTGCGTGTTCCGACACATCATCTCGAGAAGTTCCTCAAGGAACAGTTCTGGCCGAAGGGTGTTGTGTACCGCCGGTTTCGTGGCCATGACACCAGTCAGCGAAACACGATGCAGACACTTCGTGTGCCTTAGTTTTTTAGTGTAATTATAATTTTGTATGTATTTTTTGTTTTTTTAAGTTATATTAATATTGTATTGTATGTGTTTATATGGGTCTTGATGCCTGATATAAATAGATAAATAAATAATACATTAGAACAACTTTTAATTAATTTGTGTCATCAGCACAATAGAAGAGGGGAAGAGAAAAAACTACATTACTTAATAACAAACTGGGCAACAAATAGCGCTAATTTTCAATTAACGGAGATCAAAGTTTCTTGGCCATGTGTTCAAAATTGTTCGAGTTTAACGTATGTAAACGTTTCGGGATTCGCTTCACACACACAAAACTTAGGAAAATAGCAGTATTCCTATTGCAGTGTGACTGTATTCTCTGTATCTAAATATCAAAAAAAAAAAATGACCTCAAAAGTCGTTTGCGTAACAACCCATACTTACCGAATTACGTATTGTTACGCATACGATTAACCTTCCTCGGTAAAATGATACATAATGTAAAAAATTACAATGATTTATCGATAAGTAATGTAATATGTGCTTCCGTACGTCCGGTGATTACACCCACAAAAACAATTTGAATGCGTAATTTTTGCCGTTTCGATCCCACTTTTACTAAACATGTATTTCAGTGCCAAATTCGAAACCATATGCTAGATTTAGGAAAATTGTATCTTTCAAAGTTTTTAGCATTAGTTGTATCGTATCTATCGATAGGCTGCTGCCGCTGTGTGTCATGTCCCTTTATGGGCTTCGAAAAAATGGACGGCTACTGGTACAAATCTGTTGTATTTCACTATAGTTTACAAGTTCTGAAATTCTGAATCTGAATAATAAATCTGAGAAAACTAGAGACGGGGGTCTCTAGTTCCCTGGCGGCGCGAATTGGCGGCGCGGGCGCGGTGGATGCGCATGCGCATTCGATATATTATGTTTTTACGCACTATTTAAGAGGGAGGCATCGCTTGAAATTGAAACTATAATGTTACATTTGTTGCAGGGTGTGATTAGAAAAACCGTGTCGGATGACTTGGTGGAAAACATCTGGGAGGCACAACACATGGACAAGATTGTGCCATCTCTACTCTATAATATGCAGGTAAATTATTCAACTGTCAGAAATAGCAAAAGAAGACACGTATTTTTCATAAAACTGTTGTATTAAAAAAACAACTTGAACATTAAGTCTAGTTAATGCATGTCTAGTCTCGCAACTTATGGTTCTTTTTGTGTTAATTTCTCTGTGCAAATTTTTCAGAGTCGCAATTATTTTTGGCGTTGAAGTTGAAGATAAAATTATCATTACTTACCACAGTTCGAATTTGAACTAAAACTAACTTCATGTTAATCCCACTATCCGCTGTCCCCAGACTGCGGAGAAGTACGACACAGTGCTGTGCATGGAGGGCGGCGCGGGAGAGGAGCAGCCGGCGCGCCTGGCCGAGGCGTGCCTGCGCGAGCTGGTGGGCCGCGCCTCCTTCGGGCACATCCGCAGCGTGCTGCGGCCCGTACTCACGTGAGTGTTGCCAGGCTAGCGGCGCGGGCAGGAGCAGCCGGCGCGCCTGGCCGAGGCGTGCCTGCGCGAGCTGGTGGGCCGCGCCTCCTTCGGGCACATCCGCAGCGTGCTGCGGCCCGTACTCACGTGAGTGTTGCCAGGCTAGCGGCGCGGGCAGGAGCAGCCGGCGCGCCTGGCCGAGGCGTGCCTGCGCGAGCTGGTGGGCCGCGCCTCCTTCGGGCACATCCGCAGCGTGCTGCGGCCCGTACTCACGTGAGTGTTGCCAGGCTAGCGGCGCGGGCAGGAGCAGCCGGCGCGCCTGGCCGAGGCGTGCCTGCGCGAGCTGGTGGGCCGCGCCTCCTTCGGGCACATCCGCAGCGTGCTGCGGCCCGTACTCACGTGAGTGTTGCCAGGCTAGCGGCGCGGGCAGGAGCAGCCGGCGCGCCTGGCCGAGGCGTGCCTGCGCGAGCTGGTGGGCCGCGCCTCCTTCGGGCACATCCGCAGCGTGCTGCGGCCCGTACTCACGTGAGTGTTGCCAGGCTAGCGGCGCGGGCAGGAGCAGCCGGCGCGCCTGGCCGAGGCGTGCCTGCGCGAGCTGGTGGGCCGCGCCTCCTTCGGGCACATCCGCAGCGTGCTGCGGCCCGTACTCACGTGAGTGTTGCCAGGCTAGCGGCGCGGGCAGGAGCAGCCGGCGCGCCTGGCCGAGGCGTGCCTGCGCGAGCTGGTGGGCCGCGCCTCCTTCGGGCACATCCGCAGCGTGCTGCGGCCCGTACTCACGTGAGTGTTGCCAGGCTAGCGGCGCGGGCAGGAGCAGCCGGCGCGCCTGGCCGAGGCGTGCCTGCGCGAGCTGGTGGGCCGCGCCTCCTTCGGGCACATCCGCAGCGTGCTGCGGCCCGTACTCACGTGAGTGTTGCCAGGCTAGCGGCGCGGGCAGGAGCAGCCGGCGCGCCTGGCCGAGGCGTGCCTGCGCGAGCTGGTGGGCCGCGCCTCCTTCGGGCACATCCGCAGCGTGCTGCGGCCCGTACTCACGTGAGTGTTGCCAGGCTAGCGGCGCGGGCAGGAGCAGCCGGCGCGCCTGGCCGAGGCGTGCCTGCGCGAGCTGGTGGGCCGCGCCTCCTTCGGGCACATCCGCAGCGTGCTGCGGCCCGTACTCACGTGAGTGTTGCCAGGCTAGCGGCGCGGGCAGGAGCAGCCGGCGCGCCTGGCCGAGGCGTGCCTGCGCGAGCTGGTGGGCCGCGCCTCCTTCGGGCACATCCGCAGCGTGCTGCGGCCCGTACTCACGTGAGTGTTGCCAGGCTAGCGGCGCGGGCAGGAGCAGCCGGCGCGCCTGGCCGAGGCGTGCCTGCGCGAGCTGGTGGGCCGCGCCTCCTTCGGGCACATCCGCAGCGTGCTGCGGCCCGTACTCACGTGAGTGTTGCCAGGCTAGCGGCGCGGGCAGGAGCAGCCGGCGCGCCTGGCCGAGGCGTGCCTGCGCGAGCTGGTGGGCCGCGCCTCCTTCGGGCACATCCGCAGCGTGCTGCGGCCCGTACTCACGTGAGTGTTGCCAGGCTAGCGGCGCGGGCAGGAGCAGATTAGACCTACGACCAAAAAATCGAAGACATGTGACATCTACCAACCCGCACTGGGCTCGCGTGCTGAATTACAGCCCACTGCGTCTCACAGAGTCGTAGGTCCTGTGACACAGCAGCAGGAACATTATACGTGTGCTAACCGCAGATTCTCTGCTCAGTAACCCGATCAGGTCTGCATTATACGCAGGATAATTTATTAAACATATTATTTTTCTCATTATTGCAGTCACTTCGACCGACACGAGCTGTGGATTCCGAACGACTTCGCCGTACACACCTTCAAGATTATCATGTTTTCTATTCAAGTAAGATTATTTTTATCAAGATGTACTAATTTTAATTTATTTACTTTTAGGATTAATTAAATGATATCATAACCCGCGGAAGGTACAAAAGGGTAAGGGGAATATTATTTTAAGAAAAAATAACAATTATTGATAATTTTATTTATATAAATATTTCCAAATATGTTATGTGTGATAATTATATAGAGATCGGATATTCAGATGCATATTTATCTAAAGTGAAATTTTAGCTGTGAAAATATGTATGGAAGCGGCTTCTTAAAATATTTTTTTGTGTAAAAAAAATCCCGGGATGCTAGTAACACCGGGAATGCATAATAGTCGGATGTATAGTGTAGAAGGAACTAAAGAAATAAAATTATTCTTAATATAAATGTAGCCTGTTTTTTATTTTGACGTTGTTTGCTATTGTAGTTTGGTATCTGCATATCTACTTTACAATATTAGGTAGGTAGTGATATGCATTCGATTCTGCAGTCAGAAAAAAAACAAAATTGCGGAATTTTTATAATCGATATGAAAGTGCATTTCATATAAGCCAACATTTGAAAGTAAGTAAATATACATCCGATTCTATAATCAGAAACCTAAATTTGTCGATGCCGGAATCGCGGGATTTTTCGATACAAAAATGCATTCCATAAATGTTTGTTAAACATTTCAATTTTAGGTGAATATGTATTCGAATGTCCGATCTGTCAATGATATAACACGCGTAAATTGCATTTAAATTAAGATATTAATTGCAGATTTACAACAAAATGTAGGAAATATTGAATTTCGCGGGCTACCTGTACGCGTAGCATAGAGACGGGTTTCGTCGACGGAAACATAGACAAAATGGCAGATTGCTGTGATTTTCTTGTGACTCAGCTTGATTGTCTTGTGTGCAGGCGCAGTACTCGTACAGCGTGGTGGAGGCGCTGATGCAGCACCTGGACGCGGGCGGCGCGCCGGCCGGGGCGGGCGGGGGGGCGGGGCCCTGCGCCGGGCGCGTGCGGGCGGCGCGTGCGGGCGTGCTGAGCAACATCGTGGCCATCGCCGCCGGCGACAGCGTCGGTGCGTACGCGCCGCGTGCGGCCTGCACAGTGCGGGCGGGGTGGGTGCGGGCGGGGGGGGCGGGGGGCGCGTGCGGGCGTGCTGAGCAACATCGTGGCCATCGCCGCCGGCGACAGCGTCGGTGCGTACGCGCCGCGTGCGGCCTGCACTGCGACCTACCCGACACTGTCACATTTCCCCAATCAACTTTAACGATAAAAAAAGTTGAAAATCTATTAAAGAAATTTGACAGATTGTAGTAGCTTGATGTGCTGACGTCTGTAGTTTTTATTTAGCCCCGAACAAGCATGACAAAAACTCACTCGCAACAAAATACCCAAACAAAAAAAAATTATACACATAAACACATCAGTTTAAAAAAACCTTACAATAAATAAATAAAAAACTCACTGTGTCATAAAAAAAACGAATATTATCGTCTTCTTTTTAGTAATTTCATAATATTTATTGTTATTTTTCTAATATAATTGCAGGACCCTCTGTATTGGAGATCATCAACAATCTGCTGACCAACTTGAGAGCGTCAGTTGCTCGAGACTCTGAAGTAAGCACAATACCTTCTATTGTATCCTCATATTTATTACCTAACATGAGCCTTTTCAATTCAATTCCTTTTATTTCAATCAACAATTGGATCATATATTAGCATTAT
The DNA here is from genome assembly GCA_927399505.1 of Luperina testacea. NCBI lineage: Eukaryota > Metazoa > Arthropoda > Insecta > Lepidoptera > Noctuidae > Luperina > Luperina testacea. The sequence goes on along the minus strand of OV656777.1, from coordinate 1,725,412 downwards.
GGACATGGAATAAATATTATTACAAAAATAAATAAAATAAGACAAAACACAACACATACTTTCACTACTTATTACTTAAAAATTAAATTGGCAGTCAAAAAATTAAAATTAGAAATAATCATAAATTAATGTAAAAATAATAACTCATTTAATAATAATCATTTATTCAAGATTTTAAAATTGTAAAATAGAAAACAAGGACAGATAATGAACATTAATGTGTTATGATTATTTCATTTTCTTGCTATTGTCACTACATTAAGCATACAGCGATGGTTAATGTAGTGACAGTTTTATATGAACTTACTTCGACGTTGCTTTAAAAATTAACCTAACAAAATCAAAATCAACTTTTTAAGTCATAAATGCGAGACTAAATCAGTCAGCGAAATAAATGGATCATTTCAGCTCAAAATCTTCAAAAAAGCGACTCAATTAAATTTCTTAACGGAAAATCAATACCATTTTGTTTCTTACTACACATAATTCCTTTCACAGAAAGAGACCGACGAGAAGCTCTACCAAGAGGCCCTCATAAACGCTCTAGGAGAGTTTGCAGACCACCTCCCAGACTTCCAGAAGATAGACATCATGATGTTCATCATCAACAAGGTGCCTTCCAGCCAACGTTCCAACAAAGGCACCAAGGCCGACGCCATGCTGCAGAGTATACTACTCAAGTCTTTACTGAAGGTAGGACGTGATAGAAACTTGGTAGACACCAGCTCATCACCATAATTGTAGGTGAAAGGCGCGCACACCGGGCCGGCACATTGCACTGCCGTGATGTCAGCGGACTCCACGCATACCGTCGCATGCCCCCGCGTCCCTCAGCGTGCCCCCGCGTCTCTCAGCGTGCCCCCGCGTCCCTCAGCGTGCCCCCGCGTCCCTCAGCGTGCCCCCGCGTCCCTCAGCGTGCCTCCGCGTCCCTCAGCGTGCCCCCGCGTCCCTCAGCGTGCCCCCGCGTCCCTCAGCGTGCCCCCGCGTCCCTCAGCGTGCCTCCGCGTCCCTCAGCGTGCCCCCGCGTCCCTCAGCGTGCCCCCGCGTCCCTCAGCGTGCCTCCGCGTCCCTCAGCGTGCCCCCGCGTCCCTCAGCGTACCTCCGCGTCCCTCAGCGTGCCCCCGCGTCCCTCAGCGTGCCTCCGCGTCCCTCAGCGTGCCCCCGCGTCCCTCAGCGTGCCTCCGCGTCCCTCAGCGTGCCCCCGCGTCCCTCAGCGTGCCTCCGCGTCCCTCAGCGTGCCCCCGCGTCCCTCAGCGTGCCTCCGCGTCCCTCAGCGTGCCCCCGCGTCCCTCAGCGTGCCTCCGCGTCCCTCAGCGTGCCCCCGCGTCCCTCAGCGTGGCTCCGCGTCCCTCAGCGTGCCTTCGCTGACTGGGAGACGAAGTGGTCGTCCAACGGCGAGGGAGGCGGACAATATTGTTGTCATGCAAGCTAGATGAGGCTGGCAGAGGAGCGTGAGGATTGGCACATGGAAAGAGAGGCCTGTGGCCAGCTGTGGGTGAAGTCGGGCTGTGGACGATGATGATGAAATCCATTTTAATATCCCACTTAATAGTTGGCAATTTGGAAAATCCAAAAGTGCACGACTTATAATACTCATTTATTTATTATTTATAAAAAAACATACTCATTACTACTACTATTATTTACTCATTTGATTCGTATAAAAACCATAGATACAGATATTAAATTAGTTAGTTTTTTATTAATTATATTGAACTACTTTGAACAAAAGAGCCATTTTCAATAGGGTTCCTCCTACGGGTAAAACAAATGTATTCAAAAAAATTACTCATTTAATTGATTTTTTCGCAGGCTTCAATGTCTTCAGGTTTTACACTTGATTGACGGGATTTTTTTTTAATATGATGATGTATTTTCGTTTCCACTGCATTAAACCAATTTTTAAAAGTACAGAATTAATCTCCATTAAATTATTTATACAGTGGTATAAACATTAAGTAGATTATGTGTACTAGCAGGAGTATAACAATAGAAACAGTTGCCGAAAGGAGGCAAAAAAAAATTTTTCAGTCGGAAATCACTCTCTAATGCTTCTCATTATGAGTCGTGCAATAATTTCGTTTCATACAATACTCACATCCATCTTTCTTTAATCTATAGGTCGGCACAACCTACCGTACAGCAGAACTCTCAAAGGCATTCCCAGCTGCATTCCTAGAGGCACTCCTACGAGTGGCCTCGACGGGCGAGGCGCGCGCTAGAGCACTGTTACAGCGCATACTGCACACGCTGTTGGATAGGCGAGCTAATGCGCCGAGGTTACTTAGAGCTACGTGAGTAACATGAGTTTATTTTGTATTTGGTGAAATTTTATAGACATTTAGTCCTTCAGATTGTATTTTGGCCATGGCGGGAAATCTGAACGGAGACTAGCCTTTGGCGCGGGAGATATTATAGTACAGGCGTGTGCGCAGACATAGGTAAACTCACTCTTCCTCATAGTCCGATGGGACGCCAATCCGACACGACCGGAGACAGATCAGGCGCAGGACCCGCGGCTTTTTTTTTGGGTGAGGCATTATCAAATAATTTCTCCCGCTCTGGGCGGAGTGGGAGTGCGTGTCAGACTTTTACTGACTAAAAGCCACCCGTGTTCCTTCACTTGCCTATGCCAGAGGCCACGGTATCTCTTTCGATCAACCTGCGACCCTGGCTGGCATCGGCCCTAGCGGACCCCGTCAGTTAGTGCTGACATCTCTTTGAGGCGCGCGTGGAACACAACGCACCGCCGCCGTTTATTAGTAAGAGGGGTTAGTTTTTACGCCCGAGGGTTACGCAAACCACCACCGCAGTTTTCATCATTTCATGCATCTTGATTTGATAACCGTTTTTTAGATTCCTTAATAAATGCGACACCATTTTTCTGATAAATTCAGACATAATACATAAAGAAAACATACCTGCAGTGCGATTCTGTAACCATCTCACCGTGAAAACTTAGGTGAAGTGAGCGTGGAGTGAGCTGTCAATAGTGTCAATTCCTAACAAAAACAAACTCGCTTCACCTAAGTTTTGACGGTGAGATTTTTACAGAATCGACCGGCTGTTCCATCAATAAGGCTTGCCTGACAAAAACAATAAAAGACAGAACCTTTGTGGCATAGCCATCCGGCCTCCATTTTTTTTTTTTTAAACCCCGGCTTGCGATGGTAATGGACAAAAAAACAAAAACAGTGGCACTCCGGTCCGGGAGTGCCGACAGAAGTGAAAACGTGAACAATTACATGTGCATTTTTTTAATCGTCTTATAAACAAAACACGCGCGGTGTCGGTTACGGTAACAGTGTCGCGAGTTCAATGATTTTTTCCCATCTCAAAAAATGCCCAACGCGGCTAAAGAAGTTTTGACTTCAAATAATGTTAGCAACATTTACACTTCGTTCGCGTGAAAGTCGTCAGACACCGCAGTATACTATAAACCAAATACAGCCCATTACTCGTTGATAATGTAGCTTTTTAAGAATTTTTAAAATAAGTTAAATATTTTTTGACTTTATCCATTACAAACAAACATTCAAAACGACACGGTTGGCGCAGTGGCTGAGCGATCGACTGCTGCGCTGCGTGTCGCGGGTTCGATTCCCGCACGGAACAAATATTTGTATTGCCTACAGGTAGTTGTTCCGGGTCTGGCTGTTTGTGTATGTGAATTTAAATGTTTGTAAACGCACCCACGATACAGGAGTAATTCCTAGTGTGGGGCAACGTTTTTATAAAAAAAAAAAAAAAAACGTCAAATATTTTTTCTCTTTAAAATATTAGTTTAGAAAAGCAATAGATCTGTAACCACTTTCGACTCAAGACTTAAAACCTTACAATTGCCATCGCTCGATGAAGTAGCATTAAAACAAATTTTCCTTGTGATTGCAGCGTGGACTATATCGAGCTCGGTCTGATAGTAGAGAAGTGCTCGCGACAGGACCTCATCTTCATCAGCAAGCATGGCTATGCTCTGTTCAGCTCTCTGTATGAGGGTAAGTACTGTTGCGCGCCACAATGAGGGTTTTCGTGAAAATTTACGACACCAGTTGGCACCACTGTGACAAGAGGTCTTCCAATATAAAATATAATGATGACGTTCATCATTCGATTCATTCATTCGTTCATCATTCAGTCATGACTAAAGAAAATATAGGCTCTTTGACAGATGCCTGGACCTGACGTGTCAGTGCTGCCACCTAGCGAACGTCATTTCAGAAAACCCTCATTGATGCCTGTTACATGGTAACATTAGTTACCACTAGCGCCATCTAGTATCGGGTAGCAGAACTAGTAGAGTCGAGGTCCTAGAAATTCCGAGAACTATCGACATCGAGTCAGTCGGGACCGGTATGTACTCGAACATCCGGCTAGTATGTATTTTGGAAATGTTTCTTCAGATGACCCCATACACATTTGCAATCTATTTTCATCTTTCTTTTCCTCTGTCTACGAACCCTCTACTTTGGACCCTCTTAAATGGCAACCACCTGGTCACTATGCAAGTGGCTCATCGTGCATTGCCGATATATGTTTATCCACGGAAAATGTACGAGCCGCTTTAAAATCTTTAGATTCCTCTAAAGGGGCTGGACCTGACGGCTTACCGCCTAGCTTTTTCGTACAAACGTGTGATAGCTTGTGTACTGCATTACACATAATTTTTAATAAATGTTTACGTGAGGGTGTTTTTCCCGCAATTTGGAAACGTGCGTTTATAACCCCTGTTTATAAGACTGGTGACAAGAACAATGTAGAGAATTATCGTCCCATCTCTATCCTCTCTACTTTGTCCAAGGTTTTTGAGAGTCTTGTGCATGACGCCGTGTACCCCCACATTCATCAGCTTATTTTACCCGAGCAACACGGTTTCGTCAAACGTCGTTCAACCACAACCAATCTGTTAGTATTTACCAACTACTTATTTGAAAAATTGGATCAAAAAGTTCAAGTAGACGCTGTGTACACGGACTTTCAGAAGGCTTTCGATAAGGTGGATCATACACTGCTTTTAGAAAAAATAGCCTTCAACGGAATACGTGGGAATTTGCTTAGATGGTTTGTGTCATATATTTATAACAGGTCCCAAAAAATTGTTGTTAATGGTTACGAGTCAGACCCAATAGTTGTTACATCTGGCGTACCACAGGGATCCATTTTAGGCCCTCTTCTCTTCGTTATATTTATTAATGACATTAAACAATGTTTTATCAACTCAAATTTTTTAATGTACGCGGATGATATAAAAATTTATAAATCTTGCAAGAATATACAAGACTGTCTACTTCTTCAAATGGACCTAGATAGACTATATACATACTGTAACCACAACAAGCTCTTTCTCAGTCTTCCCAAATGTCATGCCATCTCATTTACCAAAAAGAGAATTAAAATAAATTTTAATTATTCGATTAATAACGCACACTTAAATGTTGTTAGTTCTGTTCGTGACTTGGGAGTCACACTGGATTCCAGTTTACACTTCGACAAACACGTTGACAATATAGTGAACAAGGCGTATCAGATGTATGGTTTCGTTATGAGGTCGTCGCGTGACTTTGTGCGGCCCGCTACGTTCTTATTGCTTTATAAGACTTTGGTGCGATCCCAGTTAGAATATGCCGTCCCTATCTGGAACCCTTTCTACGACAAATACGGTACTAGAATTGAAAGGGTACAGAAGAAGTTCTTACGATCTATGAACTACAAGTGCTTCCAATCAAAGGTTCCTTACGTGCAGCTGTTGAAGCGGTATGGCGTACTGGATTTGGGATCTAGGCGGCTGTTACTTGATGTCATGACATTGCACGGCATATGTAGTAACAAATTTGATTGTATTGACCTAACAGACAAATTGTGTTACAAGGTACCCAGAAGTGTTATTCGAAGGGGGGTGCGCGTCCCTCAACTATTCCATAAAGACACATGCAGGACTAATGCTGGGGAACGTGCACCTCTTCGTCGCCTTGTTGATTCTTACAACACGCGTTTTATGGAACTGGATATATTTTATCTATCTAAGCAATCATTTAAGAAAATGGCTCTAGATATTTTGTCTAACGAGTATTTTAAGTTAGATTAAGCTAAGCTAAGTATCACAGCATTATTATTGTGGCAGCGACTACTGTTTTACTTTTCTCTTTCTTTTTTATGTCTTTAGCACTCCTAACCTTTAGTTAAAACGTGGACAATGGTGTGGGTTACATGTTTGTTATTCTTATTTTAGTATTTTTCTGTATTTTGTATCATGTAACTGTTTTTTGTCCCTAATAAATAAATAAATAAAATAAATAAACATTCTAGATGTTTATATACTAGCTCTGCGGCACTATATAAGGCCGGTGTGAGCCGCGAGACATATAGTTTTGATTAAGCGATACATGCGAGTACATCGAAGCGATATTAAAGTGCGACTAAGAGTGATCAGTAGTGAAATTGTGTTGCATAATTAGTGTGTTTGAGTTGTAATTAGTGTTGTGATTAAAGTGTCAATTTTTGGTTATTAAATCGGCAGTTTTTATTGTCACGAACCCCAAGGTCGTAACAATACAATAACGCACGTTTATCTTTTACTAGAAGGCCCGGCGAACTTTCTACCGTCTCAGAATCAATAAGAACGAATGTATGAGAAAAAGAAATTAACTCCAATATTGTTTTTTTTTATTTTGTGAATTTTCCCGTTCTAATAGTTATTCACTTATTCTGCTATTCGGGGCGGAGACAAATTCAGCAAATCAAAGATCATAAAAATCGGTCCAGCAGTTCTTGAGTTATAAATGGGGTAACTAACCCGACTCTGTTTTATTCATATAGATATTAGCAGCGCCCCACGGTTTCACCAGCATAAGTGTCGATCCCGTGGGAATGTCGGGATAAAAACTATCCTAAAAAACTATCCTAAACTATCCTAAAAGATCGCTCTTAGCGATAAGACCGCCCATTGTGTCACCCTTTGTACAGTTTCTATATTTATGTCTGTAATTTATATGGTGTACATAATAAAGAGTATTCTATTCTATTCTAAGTCATTATCCGGGATTCAAACTATCTCTATACCAAATTTCATCTAAATTGGTTCAGCGGTTTAAGCGTGAAGAGGTAACAGACAGACAGACACTTACGCATTTATAATATTTGTATGGATAGATTAACCAACATGGTCCTTCATAAGGTAATCAGAAAATTATGTGTTGACGATTTAAATGTCATGTAATGTTGGGAGACATTCACAGGAGCATAGTCTGGGTGTTCCACAAGGCTCGATATTGGGTCCTTTACTCTTTTTAGTATATACATATATTAATGGGCAACTAGCTTCATATTTTCTGACTGACCGACTTCTTGACAATTCAAAAGTGCCTGTAAATGGTTTAATTGAAATAAATGCTTTGAGTTTAATGATCTACTCAAATTATTAAAAATCCAACCACAGACCACTGGCGATACTTCCTAAATTTCGCTTTTAACGTTCTGCATCTACTAAGCAAGACATCGTGATTTATAATGTTTCCTTGTCATCAGGTCTCCAACTCGAATCCAATACAATGGAGAATGTGGAGGCGATCTACACGACTCTAGCGCTCATCTGTATCGAGCTGGGATCTGAGGAGACTGTATGTGATATCATGCAACTTATACTGGCGTAAGTTGTTCGTAACATTTACAATATTTCAGTCCTTCGTTTGCCTGAATTAGGAATGGTATTTATTATCTCACGAAGCGACGCGCGCTTTACTTGTGATTCCCAAGTGCAAAGTGTGCAAATACGCTGTGAATGTATGTGTGTGTGTAAGCGCAGGAGCTCTCGGTACCGTCCGGGACAGAAGTTGGAAGTGTGTGTGTGTGTTATGTTCTGACGCTACTCGTCTTCATGCTGACATTCACAGTGTGTTACGTTTAGTTACCACAAGTAAAGCGTGGTTCGCTTCGTACTGTATAGATAGAAATATGGTGCAACACAACACTTGCACCTCATATTACGAGTGATAACGTGAACAGGGTTTGAGGGACCCCGTGGCTAAATAATAACAGCCGCACAGGTCGATAGATCAAGTTAAGCTACGCTTTTCGTGGTTGGTCTGTGGATGGGTGACCATCTTTACATACCGAGACCCCTCCGTGCCTCGGAAAGCACGTTAAGTCGTTGGACCCGGCTGTCATTCGTGGATGTTTGACAGTCGTTACGGGTAGTCGGAAGAACGAAAGTCTGACAATCAGTTACTTAGCAAGGGGTATTGTATTACCCAGTAACTGGGTTGTGGAGGTTAGATAGGCAGTCACTCCATGTAAAACACTGATATTCAGCTGCATCCGGTTAGAATGGAAGCCGACCCCAACATAGTTGGGAAAAGGCAGGCAGATGGTGATGTATCATAGAGTGCTACCGCGGAGGTGTTTCCCTCCTCGCGACGTCGGCGAGGCACACTACGCGCGCCACCTCGGGTTTGGTCTACAAGGTTTATACCAAGCATGGAACGCTCCATGGCTCTTTGTGTGACACATCTACAACCATAGTAATGCGTGTCCTTCCCGTGCAGTATCCAGCAGTCCAGCCTGTCCAACCCGGTGCTGGCGGTGGCGCAGCAGTGCCAGCTGCAGGCCATCAGCGTGGCTCTGGCAGCGTTACTGCCGCACGTCATGTTGATGCCGCGCCTCGCTGAATATATCAACAAGGTAATTACTATCATAAATAAATTTCTCGCCAATTTTAATGAACTGGGAATGTATTAAAGCTGCAGTTGAGCTAATCTAACTGCAATATCCGTGCCGTATCAGGGATTTGGTCGGCTGCCAGTCTATGCGGCAGTTTATGCATGATTTATGCGTCATGTTCGTGAACAGGCGCCGTCAGTTGGAGCTGGTCATCACTTAGCTGCCTCGGCTTATTTTTAATTATTTTATTTTTGGATTGTTGTTTTGTTAAGTATTATTTGTTGTACTCTTGATGCTTGGCATCCACCAGTTCTACGTCGCCAATGAGCCTCTTAGCTCTGCGTTCCACCGAGGCCCGCAATACTTCCCTTTCCGTGCGTCCCTCATCCAGGTGTTTCCAAAATATTTACTGACTGCTAAAGTAATTGTATATTTCAGATAATCGCGGCCCGTCGCGAGGAGGCTCCTCACCTGCTACCTCCTCTGCTAGAAGACTACGATGAGTTGCCGCCTTCCAAGATGCCCAACAAGCTGCCTTACCTCATGATGGACCAGGTAAACATGATAACACCATTTATATTACGTCACTTACGTGCGCACGCACGTACGTGACGTAATATACGACGCACGTGCGTGCGTGTCTGTTAGCATGCATTTGTTTTACACGGAGGTGACATCGAGGTATCGACCGCGAGGTGTCGCAGTGACGCATCTTCGGCATGTAATTACCCTTAAAACGTAGGTAATGTCCACGCTGTTTTAAATGTCACCCCAACTTTTAGAACGAGTTCTGTCCCACCTTAGAGACAGTTGTCTTTCTGATGCTCCATGTGTCGTGTTTATGACCGGGAACTGTAACTAAAATAATGTCAACTGTCTTACGTATTATCGTTTAATTATCATCTGGTCGCGACTTCGTCATCTGTGTTAAAGAAGTTAATTTATTTTTCCATACCAAAGTTCAATATCCTGAAGTAGGTTTTATTTTAGTTGTGTACCTTTTATGGAGCAAGATTTTTCAGTTGGTCTTTCGTCATCGTCGCTATTGGAAAGTCAAATTTTCACCTGCTATCAAATCTCATTTCGAGTGATTCGGTTCGCTATTATCATTTTGTGAAACAACCCCAAGAGTAAACTTAAACTTTATGCAGCATATTGACTGACCTGCAGTGCGATTCTGTAACCATCTCACCGTGAAAACTTAGGTGAAGTGAGCGTAGAGTGAGCTGTCAATAGTGTCAATTCCTAGCAAAAACAAACTCACTTCACCTAAGTTTTCACGGTGAGATTTTTACAGAATCGGCCGGCAGATCCTTTAGAAACAAAAGGTTAGACGCATATTAACTTTAGTAAATCAATCAAATCAGCCTCTCGCAGTCCACTGCTAGACATAGGCCTCTCCCAGGCTGCGCCATAACCCCCTGCCATCCGCCTTGCGCATCCAGTCCGTTCCAGCCACTTTCTTTAGGTCGTTCGTCCATCTAGCTGGGGGGCTTCTCACACTACGCTTGCCGAAATGTTTAGTGCAAAAGAACTGAATAGTTCCATTCTCACATGTATTACCGTACATTTTAGATATTACCGTACATTTTAGATATTACCGTACATTTTAGATATTACCGTACATTTTAGATATTACCGTACATGTTAGATTTCACCGTACATTTCAGATGGCCCTGTGCGAGCTGCTAAAGTTGCACGGAATAGACGTGACGCGCCTGTCGTCTAACTCCCCGTACACGGCCGGCAACGTCGCCCTGCCGCACAGACACAGCTGGGTGGAAGCTGGTACGTACACATGCAATCACTACTGCGTAGATGAAACGTAGAGTATCTTGAGAAGTCAGCCGCGCTTCTACCAATTTGCTGACTAAACCCTGCGTGAGCTGTTCTTATGATATGTTATGCTCACGCAAATGTCTCGCTGGTGGTGACGCATGTGTTAGATCATTAAGTTCCCTTCAAATATAGCTGCTCCACACGTCATGTGCGTGCGCGGGCGCAGTCAGTAGGGACTAGTTATCTCTTAGCCGCCGCGGCTTATTTTAATTTCTGAATTGTTTTTTTTTTTATCTATTTTATAACGGACGTGCACGTCTTTCTTCATCTGTATAATTTTAACATGATTGATGTAACCAATATTTTGTAACAATTTTATGGTTTAAAAGAGTGTCCGTAAAGTTTCATGCTTTTTCTTCTCCATAGGTACAGACGCCAGCACATCAAGCTACTACAATCTGTCAAATTTATTTAATAGATTTTCAACTTTATCGATAAAGCATAAGGTTCAAAGTTGATTGGGAAAATTTGACAGTTTCGGGTAGCTTGATGTGCTGGCGTCTGTACCAACGCTTTGGAATGGGCAACTAGCTACATCTTTCTGACTGACTGATCCCTTGACAATTCAAAAGTGCCTGTAATTGGTTAATTTGAAATAAATGCTTTGAGTTTGAATGGAATAGACGTTAGAATATCCATAATAAGAATATTATGGAAGTAACTCTGTCTGTGCGTTACCTCTTTACGGCTTGACGGCTCAACGGATTTGCAGAAACCCGAAGTATTTTAGTATCGGTTTCTAAAAGATTGATACAATTATGAAACTGTAATTGAGTTTTGAGTTTTTGAGTTTTGATGTGCTGTAAAATCAAGACGGACTTATGTTTATTTAGCTTGCATAGCAAGAACCTAAACATGGCTTTCCGAATCCTCCGGGGTCGGTCTGGGCTCTAGATATTTAGGAGATCATTAATTTATTAAGTCAATACACCTTTAATTCGATGGGGGAATCAAACTCATTCATTTTAAGGCGAAAGCGCGAAATTCAAATTTTCTTACGTTTTTGCTATTTGCTGGTCATTATTAAGTTGTACGTTGAGTAAAATATGATTCGCGAGGGTTTTTTGTATATCAATGTTCGCGACCGTAACAAATATGTATTTACAGAATTATAGTCATCAAAGTCATCAACACAACTCTGTAAGACCAAGTAATCCTATTGAATGACTATTTCTTGAAATCTTGACATTTAGGATTATACTAACTTAACAAGTTGTATTACTAAAAAATTTAAAAAAAAATTTGTCCATTCAATAGATTTTTTGTAATAACATAATAATTGCTTCATATTTAACTACCAGCGTTGTGTCATCGCGCTTCTCTTTCTTTTTTATGCAGTCCGACAGTGACCGCGCTTTAGGTCATTTAAGCCCCTCAAGACTAAAATCTTTCAAATTGGACAGGAGCCGCTCAAGGTCGCGACAGTCTCGCAGAGATCACGGCGCCCGGCACCGAAGTGGACAGTGCTAACAGCTCGCCCGGCGTGCAGCGGGTTAGTACCTTAGTATTTACTATGTACTACTCTCCTATTTTATGCGTTCCTAGTACTTCATGTGCAAACTGAATGTAATTAGAATTATACTATCTTAAGAATATTAAAGTAGTAACCTGTCTGTCTGATACTTTTTTCACGGCTGAATGGATTTCGATGAAATTTGGCACGCAGGTAGACGGATAGACATAAGATTTTTACCCGGTAGTGCTTCTTGTGGGATAACTTCCGGCCTTCACGCGGGCAATAGCAATATTTTATAACACACTAGTCTCCCATCTTATGCGATCCTAGTACTTTATATGAAATCTGGTTTGAATAAGCGCTTTTCCTATATCCTACTTATTCCTTATATGAAATCCTCTCCTGTTCATTACATGCTTTTGAACCCCGCCTTTTACACCAACGCATAAAACATCTATTCTACATGTTATGTGTACAGTCACGAGCATAAGTATGTATACACTTGGCTTTATTCTTAGACGATTTTCTCCTTTAGTTTTGAATGAAATCTTATGTTATTACGAACAACGTATTTTCTAACCCATAGGTTTGTGTAAAGTTTCGTATTTCAACGTTGCGTTCGTTATTTCACGAAAAAATCACAATTGAAAGTTGCCAAATGTCGACATATTAGTTCTCGTGACGTTTGAATCAAGCTGTAATTGTATACATACTTGTGAAAAATGTGACCAAAATAGTTAACAGGACATATTTGAAACAACGTCAATACATGTATGATACATGTTTTAAACAAGTATCACAACTACATATGTGGGTGAACCGTGAAAACGCGGGCTAATAATGATTTATACATAAAAAGTTAAAACGATTTTCCAGCTTTTGTTGCTACAGTGGTTAACCGCTATCCATATGCCCGGATACACGGGGCACTGTATTGTTTAATAGTGGCATTATAATTAAAAGTAATTCACGTGGACCAGCAAATGCAGTACGACGATCTAGACGAGGAGTATCGCATGTTCATTGAGAAGTACAATCACAACCACAGACCCGCCACGCAGAACTTTGGCATTTATGTAAATATCTTTCATTTTTTTTTTAAGTTTTCGTAGTATCCTTATTAATGTTAGAAGCAGTAAATAAAGGGGCATTTCCTGTATTTTTTAAGGTTCCGTACCCAAAGGGTAAAAACGGATCCTATTACTAAGACTCCACTGTCCGTCTGTCTGTCTGTCACCAGGCTGTATCTCATGAACCGTGATAGCTATAACAACAAATACTAAAAAAAGAATAAAATAAATATTTAAGAGGGGCTCCCATACAACAAACGTGTTCTTCGGCGTTTTTGCCTTGTGGTACGGAACCCTTCATGTGCAAGTCTGACTCGCACTTGGCCCAGTTCTTAAGAATGCATTCTAATCTCTCAATATTACCTCGAATTTACCGAAATTTTTGTGTTTTTGACATTGATTGTCCCTGAGATGAAATAAGGACTAAATTTAGAACTTATTTTTAAGGGAATTAGCCTTTATGCATGTTCAAGGACTGTAGATAAGCATTATGTACCGGTTAAATTAAAAAGCAGAACTTACATTTTGCATGTAATTATCTGCTGTATACGTTTACCAGAACAGTGTAGGGCTAATTTTTCCAACGCCATATATTTTTTTCTGAGGAATAATTTTAAATTTTTGACAGATCTTCCATACAAAATCTGTCAGACGACCATTTTATTCCACGAATAGGAATCATCTGTCTATTGAAAAATCAGCCCTTAAGGCGAAAGCGCCAGGGTAGCCCGCGAAATTCAATTTTTTTTTGGTTTTTTGGAATTTGCTGGTCAGTATTAAGTTGTACGTTGATTAATATATGAATCGCGGCCGTAAGAAATATGTGCTTACAGAATTATAATCATTAAAGTCATCAACACAACTCTCTAAGACCACGTAAGTCCCAAGAATAACTGTTTCATGAAATCATCATTCTTTGGACTTACGTGGTCTTAGAGAGTTGTGTTGATGACTTTAATGATTATAATTCTGTAAACACATATTTCTTACGGCCGCGATTCATATATTAATCAACGTACAACTTAATGCTGACCAGCAAATTGCAAAAAACGTAAGAAAATTTGAATTTCGCGGGCTACCTTAGCGCTTCCCCCTTAATCAAAATTTATTTATAATCTGTAGACCACTTTTACAGAATACAGGTCTAACAGTTGGTAGCGAAAATCTTTAAAAGCATCCATATTTTCAAAACACCTGAGAGCGTTTACTCCGTACGGCATTTCATGCAAACATTCAAGCCCTTGTTTTTTGACATGAATGAACCGATTTTATTGAAACTTCATACGCATAAGCAGGATACAAAGGTCTAAAAAGTTACTTAAGAACATTTTCGAAATGTCTTATATCTTCTTTAAGAAAAGATAACTGGAAATCTCCGTTTCTATGGAGAATTTAAAATCGGTCTAATCTGTCTGTAACACTATTTTTCTAAAATGCTCTTAAGTAACTTTTTAGACCTTTGTATCCTGCTTATGCGTATGAAGTTTCATTCAAATCGGTTCATTCATGTCGAAAAACAAGGGCTTGAAAGTTTGTATGAAATGCCGTACGGCATAAACGGTCTTAAATGTCTCTGCGCTTACATCATAGAGGTCAGTGCGATCATTATCATTACATTAATGTCATGTTGACAAAAAAGGTCAATTGCTACCATAATTTTAATCTAGCAAATTAAATATCGGAGTACTTAAACCAAGGAGCTTATTGAAATTATTACCTAATTACGGTGACATCAATTATCTAACAATCAATCCCTGTTATATCCTCATCCTGCTTTGTAGATCCTCTATAACTCCACTCGATCCCTCCCCCTACCCTCCCATAGCGCAGTGACAATGAGTTCTGGGACTGGGGACACGAAGACTCCCGCAGCAGTGAACACGACATGAGACGCCCGCATGCGAAACGACCGGTAAGTGTCGCACTATAGTAATGTCAGTTTCTGAACATATTAGTATTATTGTTCTCATCGTCATATAGCCAGTCTGAGGTAAATATAAGTAAACCTTACCTTGGTTGTCAGGCTTAAGGGTGAAGCGCCAGGGAAGCCCGCGAAATTCAAATTTTCTTACGTTTTTTGCAATTTGCTGGTCAGTATTAAGTTGTACGTTGATTAAAATATGATTCGCGGCTGTAACAAATATGTATTTACAGAATTATAATCTTGTATTTTATAGTGCATGTTGTGTTAGCTTATAAGTAATTGTTGCACTTGTAAATGTATTATTTAGGAAAATATTTGTAAAATGTATTGTGTAAACAATTGTTGCCTAACCCCAAATAAATAAATTTCCCAAAAGGTTAGACAGAGGTGCATTATAAGTACACCCACATTTCGTCTAGTTATGTTTAAGTCGGGGCGAGCCTATTGTCATGCCGGGTCAGCGGGATTGTCCGAAAGGGTTACAGCTGGCCCGGAACATAAAGGGCTAAGGAAGGAACACGGGTGGGTTTTAGTCAGTAAGAGTCTGACACTCCCTACCGCTCCACCCAGAGCGGGAGGAGTCATTTGATGACTTCCCATCCTCAAAAAAAAAAAAAAAAGCCTATTGTCATCGACCTGGCACGAAACGAGGATTTTTACGGGCTCTTATGCTCAATGTGGACAATGAAATAAGCGGGGCATTTTGGCTCACATTCAGGCATTTTCACGACAGCAAACGCATCATGACAGCATACGTAATTTTTTGACTTAATTCTGACTTTGAGCAGTTTTAGGTAATTACTATTTCAGTACAGACGCCAGCACATCAAGCTACCCGAAACTGTAAAATTTTCCCAATCAACTTTGAACCTTATGCTTTAGCGATAAAGTTGAAAATCTATTAGTAGTCCAGTCAAATTAGTCCTTAAAATAGAGGTAAGGTTACAATAATTCCCATAGAGCTAAAAATTGGTATGAATGTTCAGAATACTATTATAAATGAATTGTGAAAAGTCCCCATCAATCCCCCTTGTGCAAAATTTTTTATTGATGGTGAAAGTTTGCAAAAATTGGTTTTTCGCGTTTTTCAGCTAAACGGTGAGTTTTACAGCAAAAATAGTTCAGACAAAAATTGTAGATCATCAGATTCTCTACAAAAAATGTATCCACACTTTTTTTCATAATTATTGCCATTTCCGTGATATAGCGGTTGAAAGAATTGAAAAAAATATTTTATTTGTAATATGCACGTTAATGTACATACTTTTATATACATTTTTGAACCGTTATACGAGTAAACATATGAGTCCCTGTCTTTTTTTTTTTTTGTTTAGCCTGCGCTGGCCACTCCTGGGCAAAGGCCTCCCTCCACTCCTTCCATCTTTCGCGAGCCCGCGCGTCCTCCTTCCAGTTTTGATGGAACTTATCCAGCTCGTCCCGCCATCTCCTACGTGGTCTGCCGCGACCCCGCCTCAATGTCTAATACATACAAAATACCAGACATCTGTAAAAATTCATGTGCAGTGTCGAAAAAATTATACTCGAAAAAGTAGCATTGATACCGTATTGATGCCGTAGCGCAGGCTAAACAAAAAAAAAAAGACCGGGACTCATATGTTTACTCGTACAACGGTTCAAAAATGTATATAAAAGTATGTACATTAACGTGCATATTATGAATGAAATATTTTTTTCAATTCTTACAACCGCTATATCACGGAAATGGCAATAATTATGAAAAAAAGTGTGGATACATTTTTTGTTGAGAATCGGATGATCTACAATTTTTGTCTGAACTATTTTTGCTGTAAAACTCACCGTTTAGCTGAAAAACGCGAAAAACCTATTTTTGCAAACTTTCACCATCAATAAAAAATTTTGCACAAGGGGGATTGATGGGGACTTTTCACAATTCATTTATAATAGTATTCTGAACATTCATACCAATTTTTAGCTCTATGGGAATTATTGTAACCTTCAAAGTCTTATTTGACTGGACTATAGAGAAATTTGACAGTTTGTAGTAGCTTGATGTGCTGGCGTCTGTACGTCAATGAAAGTGATCAAACAGGTATTTAATTGTCATAACCCCTCCGCAGTCGCGCGGCGCGAGCGAGGGCGTGAGCCTGGAGGCGCTGCGGCGCGCGGCGGCGGGGCCGGGCGCGGCGGAGCGGCGCGACGCCGAGCGACGCCGCGCCACGCTCAACAGCGCCTTCCGCACCGCGCCCTTCGACCAGCTGCTGCACATCACGCAGCCTAAGGTACGCCAGCACCGTCTGATCACCATCCGAACCGGACCAGCCGGTCGATTCTGTAAAAATCTCACCGTGAAACCTTAGGTAAAATGAGTTTATTTTTGCTAGGAATGGGGGTTTTCGTGAAAATTTACTTTATTTTAGGTCTTCCAATATAAAATATATGATGACGTTCATCATTCGATTCATTCATTCGTTCATCATTCAGTCATGACTAAAGAAAATATAGGCTCTTTGACAGATGCCTGGACCTGACGTGTCAGTGCTGCCACCTAGCGAACGTTATTTCAGAAAACCCTCATTGACACTATTGACAGCTCACTCCACGCTCACTTCACCTAAGTTTTCACGGTGAGATTTTTACAGAATAGCACCACTGTCCCGTGCCGCGTAGGTATGTGTTCTACGCGCGCGTCAAAGAGATGTCAGCATCATTTGAAAGGGCCCGTCAGGGCCGAAGCCTGCCGGGTCAGCGGGATTGTCCGAAAGGGTTACCGCTGGCCCGAAACATAAAGGGCTAAGGAAGGAACACGGGTGGGTTTTAGTCAGTAAGAGTCTGACACTCCCTTCCGCCCCACCCAGAGCGGGAGGAATCATTTGATGATTTCCCATCCTGAAAAAAAAAAACGCGCTAATCTCTGAATCTACCCTGTCAGATTTGAAAAATCTTTTTGCATTTAATAACTTAATTCTTGAGGAAAACTACAGGCTATTTACATCACGCTAGGATACTTAGGAGCCGAACTAAAAGAAAAAAGTCGGGAAAATCTCTAAGCAAAAGCGACAAAATAATAATACGGGCAGGCGATGCGATGCGACAGAGTAAATCGGGGATATAAACAATTTCCACGGACGAAGTCGCGGGCAGAAGCTAGTAAGTAATAATCGGAGTCCAAACTAGCAGATACTTTGACTATTAATTATTATCAATTTCGGCGCACTATTAGATTAGGTAAATATAGGAGCGCAGTGTGTCTGTGTGCGTTCGAACTATAAACTGATAATCGTAGTGTGCGTTGAAGCGGGAACAAATAATCTTGGTCCGTAACCGCTATTATTAGCACTCCATAGTTTTACTTACTAGATTGCGTAATACTGGATGGATTTTATGGTGATTATGACATGTTATGTTCAGGTACCCTATAAAAATATCGTAACCTATTACGGCATTCACTATAGTACTCGTAAAACCAAATTATAAAGTGTGACCAGCGTATTATAAGGTACGTCTGAAACGAATTACACGTGTTATTGTTTACGTAATACAGAACGACGGGGAGGTCTGTAGTATTCCCTCGCCATAAGACCGCAGACCATGAGAGTATAGTATAGCAAGTCATTTTGTCCTATTTTATAAAGCTAATCACTTTATTTGTATAGAACAAGGAGAAAACGAGCGGGACATGGAGGAAAATTACTTTAATATTGAAGATAGCTTTATTCAAACGAAACATTATTTTGTTTATCCAAAAGTACAATACAAAACATTAATATGTATGAATAACATTAACAAATCACAAAGTGTCACACTATTGACATAAAAAAATAAATATTCATACAGTCTCAAAACTGGTTAGGCGTAGTACAAAATCACTCGCGATTCAAGAATTACGACGGGAGCGGCGAACGTCACAGGCGACACAGGTCCGTCGTCTAGAAGCCTTTGGGCGCGACTGAATGCATCGAGCGAGCGCATCGGTTTATAAGGCATTATTTAGATATTTTACTACAATTAAATTAGTAGTCAAAATAAAAATATAAAAATTGAGTTTGGTAGATAAACATCTCAAATTTTAAAATATTTAACACTTTTTGTTATTTTCAATAAATTCTTACGCGTAGACGACGGTTTTGCACATGACTTTATTGGGATTTTTCAGCGTAGTTAACATTTTTTTACAGGTACTAATACATTAAACTTAAAAAAAATAAATCGTAGACTTACTAATATATTATATGCCTAGTATTTAGGATTTTTTTTCAGATCGTTATTTGCTACCAGTAAGCTAAAAAAGCAATCGAAAAACTTGGTGTTTCGTGATTACGTAAAAACGTGTGTTTGTTTTTTATTTTTTGGAATTTATATTAAGTAGTTATCAAAAATTAAATTCGTAGACTTACTAGATAGATAGGTGATAAATACTTGTGTATTTTTTAAAAAACTAGATAACTTAAGGATATTGAGAAATTTGCGCTGAAAAAAACTGATTTTTCTGTTTTTAGTCCGCGAAATTGTTAGGGGCTCTTAAAACAAAACTGATTAATAATCCGATTCTAATAACATGTTACTCCCACTTCCAGTATGACATCAAAGACAAACTCGAAGAGATCTTCAACTCGATCAGCTCGGAGCCTCTGCTGCCGGTGTCCGGGTCCTGCTCGCCGGCCGGACACAAGTCCTACCAGCAGGCAGTACCTCCCTACACCAAGTACTTCCCCGAGCTGTTCCTGTACTGAACAAGGTACATTATTATAATGTTTTTAAGTTCCAATAGCCCTATGTTTAAGCGCATGAACGTACATACGCCAGCACATCAAGCTACTACAATCTGTCAAATTGGTTTAATAGATTTTCAACTTTATCGCTAAAGCATAAGTTTCAAAGTTGTTTGGGAAAATTTGACAGTTTCGGGTAGCTTGATGTGCTGGCGTCTGTACATACGTTACACTCCCTTGAAACTCAACAGAGCAACGATCTTTGTTAGCTAAAAATAACCGAGAATCTACTTAAGTGGTGTGCTTTGGAGATTCCTACATATGACCAGCAGTGGACTTCTACAAAATTGCTTCGATTAATTTTGAAGAAAATTAAACTAGCTACTCGTAGCATATTTGTCCAGATCTTTTAGTTTAGTATTGTATTTTGGACCCGATTTTGTGGTTAATAATTTTTTTTTTTTTTGCAGTTTTCAATGGTGAAGGACATACAATCTTCGTTAGTGGCCCTGTAGCTGTAGTTTCGCTCGATATACTAGCATATAGTTGTTATATGTGGAAGTGATGTGCAGGCGACATCGTTAATATGTGTCATTATAATAATTATCCATTAAAACTTTTTAGGCCTCTGGCTTAGGGCCTGTTTCACAATGTACGGAAACGCTCTTTCTATCAGATAAATAAATAAGTGAAACATGATTTATGTGAATGAAAATGAAATGAAATGATGTACCAGATAACGTAAAGAAATCTGTCTTTCTATTGTTAATAGCTGTACCAAAAAATGTTATTGAAATGAGTCGATATAGACAGATGCAATTATTGATATAAATTTGCATTTGGATTTTTCAATAAAATAAACTAGGAAATTCTGTATTTCTTCAGGCATTTATCCCTCGAGGCCTAAATAAATAACTAACTATTAAATTAACTATTTAATAAAAATGTGTTCAAAATACATTTATTATCTATGTCGCCTGTCATTAAACAATTTTGACTTAAAATAATAATTGTTCGACTAAATCTGACCTTGGCTCCAAACTATGATAATAATCTATTGTATAACAAGTTACATTCCCGTCGCTTTTACTGACTATTAATAATTATTATTATTGTTGTAGGTGAATCTCTTATTAACGTGGGTGTTCTGTTGTTATTAATCGTGGCTATTATTAAAAATTAACTGTTCGAGATAAAATTATCCGTTCTACCCTAGCGCGAACATAAGAATCCAAAAACACCATACTATTATGGTATGTACCATAATAGTATGGTGTTTTTGGCAAGGCATTCCCATACATATGGCTTCTTCTGGGTAAGCTCACTCCATCGTAGTCGTCTTTGTCTCTGTCGCAACTGATCTAGACTAGACTCAAGAGCAAACCAATTACAAATTAAAAAAAAGTGAGCCGTCACGGGACGCCTGGCAGATGTGAAACATCGACATTATTTTGTAAAAGTAATATGATTGAAAAGAACAGATTGCGATATAAACTAAATATGGCATAATGATAAAATAAAATATTACGTTTTTTTCCAGAAAATGATGACTGTTTATTTAATAAACATTTATTTTCATTAAATATAAAAACTGTGTGGCGAGAGAGAGATAGCGTAACGCCGGATCGAGTGGGAAGAGAATCGCAGTCGATTGCGCATGGCGACGCGTCGCCACACAGTTCACAAGACTGTGACTGTATATATACACCATCATATAGCGTGGCGACGCGTCGCCACGGCATGCGTCGCAACGCCAGAAATTTGTTTTACGTGCGGCTATAGATGTTTCACATCAAAAATCCAAGACAAATTGTGGTGTTTACTATGATCTCTTATTAGGGGCGTGGGGTTTAGAGTAAAACCATCGAATTATCAGTAAGTACACAACAACTCAAACGGAACGTTTAGTCGCCACACCCCCGACCCCAGCGAGACTCACTTGAGCCGCTAACATTGAGTTGTGTGCTACATTTAACCTTTTGAACGTCACATGTCAAAAAATCAAAATCATGCCCTCGGCGTCAAACTCTGTCATGTAGGCGAACCGTGGCGTGCTGGGGACATTTTGGTTTGTCATCTATACGTGACTGTGGCGGTCAAAAGGTTAATAGTATATCACATTCAAATACGCTCACATGGAGCTGTTACAATTTCCATATATTTGTCGATAGCGACACCAAAACAGACTATACAAATTGTTCGTGCTATGGGTTGAGCTTACAGGCTCATCTACGTGAACAGAGGTTAATCACCATATACCTTGGAATATATGAAGCGAGAAACTACCTCCGTCTCAATGAACTTTAGAGGTGGTCGCACATCTGACGTGATGTGTCGCGTATCGTCAGACGTAACGCCAGAACGAACAAGGAGATAATAAAACATTCAACCTAACACACTCAACCAATGATATATTAGTGCGTGGACGTGGAGCTTATTAAGTTAACGAAGTTACCTGTACGTCGATGTGCGACCACCCTTAATGTAATTACAAAAGTGCGATAATCGCCTGAAGACTGCCTCATATTCTTGCCGTTAAGAGGGCGAGAGTCATCGTGTAAATGAGCCTCATGGGTGTAATGTCACCATTAGTAACAACAACGGTAAAGTTTTTTTAAAGATAAATGATATTTAGTAACGCAATAAGGAATGGTGTAAGTAGTGAAGCAATATTCTGTTTTTATGATACACTGGTAGAGACCAACGTATCTAACGATATTATTGAGAACTAGTTTCTGCCCGCGAGTCTTCCGCGTGAAATTTCACCCTCTTAGGGGTGGAATTCCGAAAAACCCTTTCTTAGTGGATACCTATAGGTACTCTTCACAAAGAACACACCCTCCAAATTTATGTCTCTAGGACCAGCGGTTTAAGCTGTGCGTTGATATATCAGTCAGTTAGGACTGTGAATTTTATAATATAGACTAGTATAAAAACACCGTAGTTTACTGATTTGGATTGAGAAAAGAAATCAGTTTCGCTGATTTGGGGAGTTGAGAAAGCAGAAGTTTCGCAGATTTGGGGAGTTGAGAAAGCAGTAGTTTCGCTGGTTTGGGGAGTTGAGAAAGAGAGAATTATTGTTATAAATTAAAATAGTAGTATGTGTACTGTTGTTCTTAAAACCGAATCTTAAAATTAATAGAATTGAATAACTTGTGTCGGATTGGTGGAACAAGATAACGTCTTTCTATCAATTTTAAAGTGGTATGTTCAATGAAAATATTCGATTTTCATAAATGATACATGATTATTAATAAATTTAAACTGCTCTCATTATTACGATGACTTGTATTATGATTGTATTCGTTATTTTTGTATCCTTAGTTAATAATTAATGATAATTAATATATTGTGATTATGTTGTTAGTTATTATTTTATTTATCTGTGAATGTTATTAGATATCTAACAGAATTGATTTCATTGTATCTATACTAATATTATAAATGAGAGTGTGTCTGTCTGTCACCTCTTCACGCTTAAACCGCTGAACCGATCTAGATGAAATTTGGTATAGAGATAGTTTGAGTTCCGGCAAAGGACATCGGATAGTTTTTATCCCGATATTCCCACGGGATCGACACTTATGCGGGTGAAACCGGGGGCACTGCTAGTAAATTATAACTTATATACTATACATTTGTTTGACTTTATTAAATTACTATAAAACAGACAGATACGCTTTCGTATTTATAATATTAGTATGGATAGCCTCTTTAAATTACAGATGATGTTAGACCGCAAAGGGCATAGACAATTAATACCTTTATTTTTGTTACATTTCTAAACTAAAATGCCTTACAAATTCTCTGTACAACAATATTTAAGTACGAAAAGCAATTGTAATTTGTAGTAAAATAGAATAAAAACATGAATATTGCTGCAGGTAACGATGGGCGTGGTCGGTGAATGTAAACGTTGCAATGTTCAATAAATTGTACTTAATGTTATATTATCTAATAATGTATGTCTGTTCAGTACTCGGTTGTGTACGTTAAATAAATGTGGTTCTACATACTAGTTGTTTCATTTCATTTTAAGGGGTTCCGTACCTCAAAAGGAAAAAACGGAACCCTTATAGGATCACTTTGTTATCCATCCGTCCGTCTGTCTGTCTGTCTGTCAAGACTCTTTATCTCGAGAACGCGTGGAGGTATCGAGTTGAAATTAAAACCATAATAACAACATAACATACTGTTATTATCATACTGTTATTTATCACCATTGTATTTAGCTGTAAGTCTTCCAAAGTCCTTAAATAAATAAATAACATATAACAATTAGAACCTACATAATCTATATACCATTGTATAAATAATTTAGTGGAGATTAATTCTGTACTTTTCAAAAATTGATTGAATGCAGTAGAAACGAAAAGAACATCAAAATATTAAAAAAAAAATCCTGACAATCAAGTGTGAAACCTGAAACATTGTAACTTGTGAAAAAAAAAAATTTTTTTAATAGATTCTTTTCACCCTTAGGAGGAACCCTATTGAAAATGGCTCTTCTATTCAAAGTAGTTTAATTATAATTAATAAAAAACTAATATAATATCTATGGTTTTTATACGATGAAATGAGCATTATGAGTCGTGCACTTTTGGATTTTCCAAATTTTTCTTAATAGTCCGAACTAGTTGTTTATGGGAAAAAAATTGGAAAAGTATCCCAGAAAATGTTTTCCTTTTTCTATAGGATTTCTTACAATTAAGGGCTGATTTTTCCATTGCCAGATAACTTTTATCCGAAGAATAAAATTGACGATTGAGTTTTTGTATGAAAGTTGTTTCATACAAAAACTGTCAAAATTTCAAAATGATTCTTCCGATAAAGTTATCCGGCGTTGAAAAAATCAGCCCTTATTGAAATAACATTAACATCTGTCGGGTCAGCTAGTTTATGATAAAAATATATAACTTTGTTTCGTAATACCCAAGTTACACATGTTATAGTTTAGTTTTAAATAACCATAAACCATAAATTTTCAAGTTATGCATCATTCGTGTTGTCGATTCTTTTAAATAAGGAGGTTATTGATTCGACTGCATGTATTTTGCATAACTTGAGTGAAACGAGAGGTAAGGAACAAGAAATAAAAAATACAAATATATTTAACAACATTTATATTTTAAAATAACATTTATCTATCTACATTACAATTTAAGTTAGTTTCCTATCTACCTTTGGACGAGTTATTGAGGTCGTTACAAATCAAATAAAAATTACAATACATTTGTGACAGTTGTCTGTAATAGTTAGGTACACTTCTGAGGCCAATGATGTCTACATCGATAAAATAAACGCATTGATGCGAACATTCTAGCTACCACAATGGTGTATGTATATGATATGTTAATATTTAGTCCACCTTTGGTAAAAAAGTATAAATAATATAGACGGCTTCCCATACTTGCAAAGACACGATTTGTTTCCATGTTACTGCCATAATATGGCCAAGGCAATTTGAAATAGCATCGATATTTTTAGAAAGTTTTATCGATGTAGACATTCATTGGCTAGTAATATAAATGGCACGGATAATTAAACGTAATATTTAGATATGATAAAGTGTGTTTTACATTGTCAAAATCATAGATATCCGAGAGATATGCCTTCACTTTATATTTGTTTGAGTTCAAAATGTCGCCACCTTTTTCCAACTCCTAAAGACCCACACAAAAAGAAAATAAATAGATACGGCCCACATGATGCTTTTTTTTGGCACACACGCAAGAAAGTAGGCGTAAAGCTTTTGTGCTATCTTATTGTACACATGCTCAAAAGGGGCGGGCACTAGAAAGTATAGATACAGTCACTGAATGCACACATGCAACTCTGCACTGCGTAACACACTGTCAATCTCAATCTGAACCATTTTTAAAGATATTGCTAATACATTGCTTCATATGTTCGAAAAATGTGTCTACTCAATAACGTAAATAACGCAATGAATGTTGTTGAACTGACAAAACCCGTTGCTACTGATTGTGTGTACCCAATTAAATTTTTGGTCAGTTTGAACGGATGGAGGAGACATGTGCCACGCCACCATGACATATCCCTCGATATCCGTGATCTAAAATAGAACTATACATAAAAAGCTCTGTTTTGGTTTACAATGGGTGTGTTTAGCGGATACAAGCGCTTACTAAGCGCTGACAGCGCTGACTAAATTCTCGGCTAGGACACGAAATTACTAAGCGCTGACAGCATCATATTAAGCATCATATTAAACGGTCGCCATCTTATTTCTAAGCGCTTAGTAAGCGCTTGTATCCGCTAAACACACCCAATTACTTACATTGAATGCAACTGTAGTATTTTCCGCTACAGCAACGGTTGCAATGCTATAGTATGAGATGCCACATTCTACCCCGCTTTTACACCCATAAACAAGTTGTAATACTTGTTTTCATCAAGTATTGCAACTTTTTGTTTTATACATGTATAAACATTGTTTCAGACATGTCTTGATTAACTGTTTTGTTCGCTTTTGTTTTGTATACAATTAGTTTTTACAATGTTTTAGGTGTTGACGATAAATGAAAACAGTAGACACAACTTGTTTTAAACCTTAATGTAACGCGGGGTGGCGCGTTGTTGCAACATGTTGCATTCAGTGTATCAGTAAAAGTCTGGATTTCAATAAATTGAATAAAAAATCTTTCTATTAACATTGTTTTGAGCACCTATTTGATTTAGTAACTTTATTTACATTATTTACAGATCTGTTTACATTTTACAGTCTTGTAATGTTGTGACTTCTGGTGGGTATTAGTTCGAGACATAGTTTTACAATAATACAGATTTATTTCCACCCCGATAATAAAGTTTTAAAAGGGTAATTAAAAGTAATACTTAAACAATAAACAAATAATATAGCTCTCTAAAAATAAACAACATAAATGGTATTTTTTTTATATTTTCACAGCTGGCAACATTTGTGAGAATTCTTGTCTTGCCATATATAAAAACAACAATAAAAATACCTACTAAATATAAATACATTTTCACAATGATATGACTACTTTTGTGCTTGAAATTAATTTAAAAAATCAATTCCTTTTATAAGACATACTGGCACTACAAAATATCGAAGAAAAATTAAAAAGAAACTTAAAATAAAAATAGCGAATATTGTATCAATTACAATTGTTTACCGTTATTAGCCGTTATGAATTGACTTATTTAATTTTATGGTGATCATTGATCTTGTAAAGCGATTCAATAATCTAAAAAAATAGATTATAATAACAATATTTATATTTTCAAATTAGGAACAACATTCCATAGGAACATTACGTAAACGTTCCTATAATTTTACTTTTTTTTTTGCGCTCTTAGCAAAAGTATAAGAAGCCACACATTAAGCGTTCCTGCACACGATGCCGTCGCCGCGCCGTCGCCGCGCCGGCGCCGCACCGTTGCACTGTAGATACGAGTCGCGCGAGGCCCGCCGCCGCGCCGCCGCCGCGCCGCCGCCGCGCCGCCACCGCGCGCGTTTTTACTGTTTCATTCATTCCATTACCGGCCGCGTACGAACGTGCACGCCGCGTAATTTCCCGTGAATGAATCAAACAGATAGGGAGGGGAACGCGCGCGGTGGCGGCGCGGCGGCGGCGCGGCGGCGGGCCTCGCGCGACTCGTATCTACAGTGCAACGGTGCGGCGCCGGCGCGGCGACGGCGCGGCGACGGCATCGTGTGCAGGAACGCTTAGGCGATTTGGTAGAAAAAATATAACCCGAATTTTAGAAGTATTTTGCCGGTTGCAACATTTTTTCCCTGGCACGTCAGGCTGGATAAACGTAGATCACTGTAAGTGCTAGTTGTGCTGAAGATTGCTCTCCGCTACCAGGAAAGCATGAAGTATTGAGATGTGAGTTAGTGCTAAGGGAATCGTATGACAGTGGTACCGATCGCGTCGTCGCTGCACGCATGCGCGAGTGCGCTCTCGAACTCTTGGGGGAGGTATACCTGCAATGGAAATTAAAATGTTTTATCAAGAGACGCTTTATCATTATAATGATACAAAAGAAAGAAGAACCCTGCTGGACAAAGGCATCGCCACAAAATAAAATAACAAAATATTGTTAAACATTTAAAAAGAACAACTATGGGGTTTCTTGTCCATTCTTCTCCATACGAATCTTTTCGGAAGGAGCACCTAGAATCAATTATATTTTCTTCTAAATTTTAAGGTTCACAGTTGCCTTTTAGTAGCCTACTTGGAATAAAAATGATGATTTTACTATGCTAGTTTTTTTTTTAAATATAATTATTTATTCATTTGTTCTCATGCTTATCACACATTTTATAGATTAAGTGTCGGTTTTTTTACAGACGGCAGCACATCAAGCTACCCGAAACTGTCAAATTGGACTGAATGTGCTGTCGTCTGTACATGAACCCTGTCAGGGCACTGCAAATTACCGTATTGGTTTTCTGTTGAGTTAACAAACATTAATATGAGCATTATGGGCAATATTAAGGGTAAACGAGTAATAACTTAGGGGTAACTCTCACCTTATCAAGTATGGGCGCCATCGCTCCGCGGTCTACTAATTTGGTGAGCGTGTCCAGTCCGTCTCTCAGCCTGAATCTATCTTCTAGCCAGTCGGTATTGGAACCACAGCCTAGCAGCCACTGTAAACACGAGCAAGCATACAATAAATTGACGATTTTACGTTAATGCATGTCAGTTTTCATAATGAGACATTGATGTTTACGAGATGATGACGTATTGTCATAAGAAATACACGAATCTGAAATTTAACTCAATATGACAACATTGGGCGGAAGGTCCATCAAAATGCACCTGTTAGACAGGTGGGAAACAAAATAATTTCTAGAAAAATATCGAAAAATTAACTCACTCTAAAGACCCTGTAAGTATAGAATGTAGTGGCGAAAATGATGGCGAAGGGCGTCGGCAGTCGGTCGGTGATCATCGGGCCCCGTCGGAGGTCCAGGAAAGCTCTGCGAGGCGCTGTGGCCCTGGTGGAAAATTAAGCTTTTTAGAATGACCAAAACGATTTTGACATTTTTCTAAATAATTTGTTCAAAGCAACTTACAAGAAACAAAACCATACGTTTTTTTACATAAGATATTCAGGCATGGTACTAAGGCTACATACTTGAGCAGAGCAGGCTTGTTGGCTTGCGCGGGCGGCGGCACGTCGGCGGCGGCGCAGGCCAGCACGGCGTCCCACGGGCCCGTGCGCCGCGCGCGCGCCTCCAGGCTGGGCCACGCGCCCGTCTCGCGGTTGCCCTCGATATCCACGAAGTCCTGCGCGCCTGGTTACACAACATATAAAACGTAAATGATGAGCAGGGGTTTCACTGCAAATGAAGATTCAAAAAACTTCTATCTGTCAATCGTCTGTTTTTTTTTTTTTTTTTTTTCTTCTGGCTTCGCACGGTTAATCGTCTGTTTATTTCTTTCTGTATCTGTCACGACAGGATGATTTTGATTTTGCTCTATTGTTTTATAGTGCAAGCGGTTTAAACAAAGTGAGTCGAGCGGGGACAGACAGTTCAGTTTTCTAAGTAATATGTCCTACTTCTGACGAAGCACTTGGAAAACATAAATGTCGAAATAGTAACATTACCCAAGTCTTTCAAGGTAAGTGCTGCGTGCCTGGGCGCAACAACGGTGACGTGCACGCCCCACGTGCTCAGTAGCTGAACTAACGCGCAACCCTCACCGCTGGCCGCGCCGCATACTGCCACCCTGCAATACAACTTCTTATGAATTATGTTGGTCTAGTAGTTGTAGGTCAAGTTCGTAGGAGACTGAATGAGAAATTAAACGACGAATTAATACACTAAAATACAGTGCGACACGGATCACAATGACCGTGGCGAAATTGAGAACAAAAATGTACTTTAACTTTTGAAGCACTACCATCACGTTCTTCTTTGTCATGTAGGGATATAAATATTTCTCAATACTTCAATTCAATCTTACCGTTTTCCTTTGCAGTTCTCAGGTGTGTAGGAAAGGTTCCGGAGCGCTATTAGGGCTTCGCCCCCCGCCCACGGCAATGACGCCGCCGTGTCAGCTGCCAGATTGCGGGGGCGCTTGCTCACCCGGGTACTAGGACAACAAAGATAGAAGGGACGTTATCATCACTACTCTTTAAATAATGCTTTGCTCAAGCTGGGGCTGAAAGGAAGTGTGGAAGTTTCAAAGTCATTATTGTTCAGTTGCAAAAAAGGGATGGCGCAATTCGTCTCGTATAACTCGATCTCTTTCTAGCGCTAAAACAAGTATGATATCCTACACGTTCCACATCGTTTTGATATGGACTCCACATAGACATTACTAGGCTAGCATAGCTCCTTAGGAAGCAATTCTCACCTGCGTATAGTAAGCAGTTCGGTGGCCGCGCCTCCGCTCCATTCTGAGACGCATCCCCATACTTCATCACCCATTTCTAGATCTGTCACACCTTGACCGACATCTAGGACTACACCTGGAACAAATTAATAATTACGATTTGACAAGTTGTTCTACTTTTCTTTAACTCGAAACCAGGTTTTATTGTTTGTAGCACCTGTATTTTAAAACAGGACAAAAAAGCCATAATGTGCCGCGCGGTAGACAGACCACCATAAATACTTAAAACATCAAAAGCAAGCTCTTCCATTTTGTGGCAGTCTTTTGTCTCTACCCACAGGACAAGCAAAATTACAAATACATTGCAATTAAAATACCAGGTGACCATAAGCGTCCAGGAGCTTACCCGCGAACCCTCTCCCCACGGTGACGTTACCGCGGTACACCAGCGATCGCAACAGATGTGCCCGACCACGGAGAGCGCTGCGGTCTACCGTGCAGATACTGAACGCTTGCACGCGGACTAGAACCTCGCCCGTACCCGCACCTGATGGACGAAATTGAAACTGAACAAAATACCTACATATTTTTAAAGGAGTTTCCATGCAATAGTTTCCTGTGAGTTCCATACGGAAATATAATACAAGACATAAAGGACTTTGGGCAAAAATATACGGGGCTTGGTCCAAATGTCCACCATTAACGAAACCTATGTTACTTAATGGTTTTACTGGTGGAATGCCGTAATTACAGAAACAATTAAAAAGCCATTGTGTAACTCGGGGATCCACGTTCCGGCTATACGAAGGGTTAAATAAAGAGCAACTTTTACTAAGACGGCTCTTAAAAAAAATCTGTCAGTAAAAAGATACAGGTTGTAATTTTTTTTCCATTAATATTAGCCTGAACGGCTCGATTGATTTGAACAAACGAGGTATCATTAGGTTTTTCAATAACATTTAGGCCCTCTTGCATCACAAATTACTAATACGTTTAGTACAACTAATTTAAAACATCGTTTGAAAATAATATACACAATGTGTTAAATATTATGTTTAGCGCTAAACGCATTTAGTGATTTGTGTTGCAATAAGGCGAAGCCTTACCGGGTGCCACCGAATCCTCTACCAGGATAACAGACTGGTCCGCCTGCGAGTGCAACGCACGCGCGTGCGGCCCGCTGGGCAAGCGTCGCGCTACCTTCAGACCAATTAGCACGCCCGCACTTCCACCCGCTATTACTCCACACGCGAAGATTAACATGGTGCGACGCCATACTGCAAGGGACAGAGATATTTTATGCAATTTTCTTATAGCTGATTTTTCAAAAGTCAGAAAACTTGTGGGGAATAAATATTGCGGTTTGAGAGCGTTTGTTTATAAGCTACTAGCTTCTGTCCGCAACTTCGTGCGCGTGAAATTTCTTGCTCCCCGACCCACCCCGTCGCATCGCTTTTGTAATTAAGTACATACTTTGTTTTCACTTAGGGTTCTTTCTGACATATTTTTGTTTTTGCTCGGATCCTAAGGATCCTAGAGTGAGGTTAAGCCTTAACTTTCCTCAAGAATTGAGTGATGAAACGCAAAAAAAAAATCATATCCGTCTGGTTAGCTCGTTCAAACAAACAATAAACAATTTCAATTATTATTTCAGTTAGAAAATACAGATTAATTGAAAAAAAAAATCAACTTAGGCACATTATTTGCCACGTTCATATTCGTGGTGAGGCATGTGGAAGCACGTGCCCCACCTCAAATATGAACGTGTATTTAATGAGTGTGTTTTCAGAAATCCAAAGCAAAAACTAACTATTCCCTGATGTTCAAGGAGATAACCTGGTATTTGTGATATAATTATTTTTTCATTAGTACGGACGCCAACAATACATTTTTTTCTGGAAAATTGTTTTTGTGAACCGTAAGTAAATTCAAATTCAAATTCTTTATTTCAGACATGAGTCCATAGTGTTAGTAGCAACAAAATAACTTAATAACTAGTGTTAGTAATAAGGAGAAAAGTGTTTTTTGTTAAATGTGTTTTTTTTTTTTAAATAAATTTTATTTCGTTTTTAAGTTATTTTTAACCTATGATGCAGCTGTATAAACAGTATCAGAGAGAAAACGTTTCCTGCCTCCAACCTGGCTGTAGAAGGATAGGTTTTTTTTTTGCTGTTTGGGCCTACTCTTGACCTCGATCACGCGTGATGGAAAGCGATGGAATATGGTTGTCGTACAAACATACCTTGAACGTCTGTGAAAAGCTTAGTTAGAGAAAATAGGGTTGCGGTGGGGGCGGCAATGTTGGTTTCGCACACGGGCGCCGAGGGGGCTTGCGGGGGGCCTGAGCAAATTAAAGGAATCTCTCAAAAAGGAATGAGCACACTGCAATAATGCTTCTTTACAGCGAATTTTGCGATTCCAGCTAATTGTAAAGTTGTAACCAATGATGTTTAATGATGTAACCAATACTTTGTAAAAATAGAGGTAATTTAAAGGAGTGGATTTTTTTTGATGTTGTTCTCAGGGGCGTAGCTACCGCCGTATCTGCCGTATCAATTATACGGGGCCCCCGGGCCACGGGGGCCCCGTATTTAATTTGAATTGTTTGTAAAAATTTTGGAAAAAGTGACATAGATAATTATGATGAATAAATATTTCTTTTAATTTATGCAAACATTTTTTTTTTCTTTTGTGAGAAATATTTACCCTTCCTAAGGGCCCCCAAACAAATTTTTATACGGGGCCCCGCCAAGGCACGCTACGCTTCTGGTTGTTCTCCATAGGAACCTACTACGCTTTGGAATGGGCAACTAGCTTCATCTTTCCGACTTTTCGACTTCTTTGGCAATTCAAAAGTGCCTTTAAATGGTTTAATTAAATAAATGCTTTGAGTTTTTTGTATTGCACTGTCCTAGAAAACACTTAAGGCGGTCGCCCGTCAATCATGAACTCTGCTTTATTGAAGTGCATACTACAAATAGATTTAGCTATTTCTAAATATACCAATAGATGCAGATGCAGATGATGATTGCATAAAACAGCGATGAAATTTGCATCAAAAAGTTATGTTTAATATTATGGTTTCAATGCTAGGATTTTAAGCATTTGTCAAAACAAACCTCTGTCATGCCACAAGGCCACCAGCTCCTCATACAGTAACATGGGCGACAGGGGAGGCGCCCCCTCTTTGATGCGTCGCACGGCCTCCCTCGACCAGGCCGCCGCGCGCTCGCGACCTTCCGCGATCAGCTCGTTGTGCCAGATGTCGTGGAATGCGTCGCGAATCTACAGCAGAAAATGAGGTAGTTATGAAGTAGGTTTTAAGCTCAGTAGTACGCGCTGGGAGAAAACTATATTGGCTAATGAAGTGTTCTTTTAAAAGCTGCTGTGAACATTATGGGTTACTGCGTTTATCCACCCCAAACATGCACTCTAAGGTGATCCAACCTAGGCAGGCCTAGTTAGACAAACGAAATGCATAGGATAAAGAGTGGATTGTCAGACATGCGTTCTGCGTATCCACGTGATATGAGTGGATTGTTTGGGGTGGATAAACGGAATAACCGATTATTATTATATGAGGATCCTATTTTTACGCTCATTCATGTACCCATTACTAATGTGAATAAATGTTTTTATTTGTATCGATGTTAGGGTTGTCTAAGAAATCTGCTGTTCTGTAGTTGAATAGGGAAGGCCCAATGAATATTCTTTATTGTATCTTTACAACAGCTATTATTAAAATTATTTTTTCGTCGAATTTTTGGTAACTTGCTTGTGAAATGTTTATTTCCGCAAGTAGATCTTTTAAGACACAAGACTAAGAACATAATTATTATCATGTTCTTATTTTTTAACCGACTTCAAAAAGGAGGAGGTTTTCAATTCGACTGTAACTATGTTGTTTTGTTTTTATTTGTACGCGATATCTCCGGCAATTGTAAATCGATTTCAAAAATTCTTTATGATGACTTCCTGTCACTGATATTGTATAGCAAGTAGTGTTATACAATTTTTAGGTGGGGTACAACTTAAAAGTGAAATAAGTACAAAAACTTTTTACAGTTGGTGGCAAATAACGAAAATGCGAACCCAGCGACACCGACTTCCGAAATTAAAGTTATTTTTCACTTTGTAGTGTATTTTTTGGAAGTTGGTTGTTTTTTTTTTTCAATACATTCTCGCAAATCATAATAATTCACAGACACAAGTTATCATAACTTACTAATTCATCTTACAGGACCTGGAATAGTTATGACTAATCGGACAATGATCTTTGTCTGATTAGTTGTATTATAGGATAAACACTTCCACACAATAGGCATAACGGACAGTCCTCTATGCAGGGCTTGCATGGAGGCTGAGGAAACCATTGCGCATGTCTTTAAATGCACAGGTGTCACCCAGATTAGAACAGAAACCCTCAGGGCATCCGGATCTTACACAGATGATCTTAACAAACCAGGAGATATAATCAACATCTGGGGTAGGTGAGCTAGTTGGAATAACCACCGACGGCTGCCATGGCCCACACACAATAGTCCACCTGAAGGATTAAGTGCAGAAACCAAACCCTCGAACATAGAACATAAATTACATGATGGAAATATTCTAGGAAGAAGCATAGTAAAATAAAATAATTACCCTTTGAACAGCATCCACGGTAGTTTGGACTGCATCACTAACTCTTGACTTTCCATTGTCTGCAGCAGTTTTGGCAGCTACCTGATCAAATACATGTGAAATAAATGCTTATTGTTATAGAAAAATGTACGTCAGTCAATCAAATATTGTATGTCAGGTTTTTTTTCTAAACTAGTCTAATTTTTATCCATTTGATAGCGCTTTTAGTTTTCTTTCTTGACACATTGTGTTTCTGAACACATATATGGATAAAGTTGAATATATTTTTAAAGTAGAAGTATTATTTATAATTTTAAAATAGATCACAATCCACAAACTATTCTGCTTGTGATTGTTTGTGACTGAAGTTAGATTAAACATTGAATACTAAGTATTGCTGGACTGTATACAAATAAATTAGATATTTGGCACATAAAGTTACAGGAATTTCCTGTGAATTAAAACTGACAGGATTTTGTATTGTATTTATAGCATAAAATGATGTCATGGAACAAAACTAATGTGGACTGGGTTTTTAAATGACTGAAATAAACGTATTATATAAGTCCATAGTCATTAGCAGGTAAAGTAGAACAATGACATTTCATTGTCATAACAAAAACAAACGGATGGGCAGTCGAAAACAAAACTTCTGTGGAAAACTTTCGATTTCTAAATTGTATGCTAAAAAAATGACGTGAATAACCGACGCACTTTCGCGCGAAACTACCAGGACATCATAAATTAGCAAGAGTTACTTACATGCAATGCTTCGAGTTTTTCACCAGCTCTGTGCTTCAGTTCATCCATGTCAGAGCGTCACGAGCCGAGGGAGGGTCAGCGTTAACCGCTCAAACTGTTAAATCACATCCAAAACCTTAACCTTTGGACACAAGTCGGCCTAAATAGTTGCAGTCCCAAAATAGACTGAATGTCACAATAAACACTTACGCGACCACATTTTGTGAGAAAACTTTATAGTATAATTTACTTCTACTACAGTCCACCATAATAGATATGTCGGAAAACCCCGTAAAGTTACGTAAAACCAAAATTACCTTAACCAAACATAACCTCTATTTATTGTTTGACAGTTGCATTTTGTATAATTTGACAGATTGACATATGATTGTGAAGTTTCTAACGTTACATTCTAAGTAGCAAGTGCACTGATAAAACGAAACGTTATTGATTAATGCTTAAATAAATTCGAATTTTCATTTTTCAATTTGAAAAACCCTATATCGATTGTTAACAGTGTATGTAAATTTTCAACGCAACCAGCTAGAAAACTGTAACAATGTTTTAGCGACCAGTTCCTCTGTTTACTATTGTACTGCATTTATGTATGTGGGTGACATAAGCGGGCAATTCAATTGCTTATACTTACATAATTATTATAGTTAATAACCTTATCACTCCTAAGAGCAGAGAACAACTCCTTGATGGTCTCTCCTTAAAGTCGTACATATTCATAATGAATGAGTGAGAGAGACTTCTGACTTTCGCGGTCATAAACATAATGTGTATATGCTGTAACCTGTAAGTTGAGGACCACGATTTCTTCCAGTCTTCATTCGTAGCATCACTGCATTCAGTATCCCACTAGACTAGAAGTAGTAAAGTAAATCTACAAAGCATTAATTTGCTATTCCTATGTCAACATCTTATACAGAGTGTTTGGTAGAAGGACCGACACAATTATTTGAGGGATTGGGGATGTCATTTGCTAGCACAAAATAGTTTTAATTTTCATATAAATTATGAATTTTTTAGTTTTATTATAATCACTAAAACGGAAAATAGTGGTCACTTTTATCTGTTTTAGTGATTATAATAAAACTAAACAATGTAAAACTACCGTTTATAATAATATTAAATTAACGTATGATCTTGTGGAGCACAACTTAACGTGCTTATTTTGTGAATTTTCATTCTAAAATATTTCACGATTTCAGGATTGGTCCCATAGTAAAAGTTGTTCATAATGATGACTACAGTGACCCCCTTTAAGGATTAAAACGATTAAAATGTATGAGTGTATATTTGACGTTCGAAAACTGCTGATTCTCAGCCTAATCCACAGAACATTAATACTCAAGGCCTAATCTGAATAAATGACTTTTGATTTTGATATGTCTGTCAGGCACATTGAAAAATGGCACACCACTGACCTCTATCATACACTGTATAATACAGGTCAGTGTGGCACACACAGACTAAGAAGAGAAGTTACTTTATGGCACATTAAAATTACGCTTTGATAAATCAAAACAAATCATGGACTGATTGACGCGTTATGAAATAAAAATACATTTTCAGCGAATTATTTACTAAGTTTAACAAGTTACTTTAGTCTTGGATTTCATTATCGATTGTATTTTTGGATTGGATTGGGATTGTATTTTCTGTGCTATCGGCGCTGTCCGGCGCGTGTTCAGCTTCAGGGATCTCTGCAAGCACCTTGTCTATCCATAATCGACTGTAAGCGACCTAAAAAAAAAAGCCAATTAGTTTATCTCTTACTTGTTATGAGCTCCTAGTACCAATATATACCTGACTTTTCTAGGTAGGTACTACCCTGAAATAATCATTACCTACCCAATAGTTGACAATCAACTAATATAGTTCTCCAACGATATTCTTATGTAATGATGAATGAACAGCACTTATCCGCTTATCAAAGGTGGTGATTATAATGATAACATAATATGCATTTTCAGGTCCATTTCTAAGCTACATCGTGTAGGTACTGCTTTGGAAACGGAAGCTGGGGGGAGGAAGCGGAAGGCTGATTCGAATCATTACAGCCGTAACGACTGACTGAGCATTCGCTAAATAAAAATTAGAAGTTAATTAAGAAATGATTATAATGATAAAATTACCTTAGCAAATACTCCTGGCTTGGACTTGTAGGCGCATTCTTCAGTGCCGGAAAAAAGCGCTATGCCATAAAGCGTGCCAGCGCGATTTAGTCCACTAAAAAGTACCGCTGGGTCACCTGTGTCACCCTGGTACCAAAACATTGAAACTACTGTTACTTTCCTCGGTCAAGGTATCGCGGAATTTGGCAAGTACAGGTCAAATCAAAACAGAGATTCAATCAAAAGAGCCGCGGTTTCAGGGCATCTTACAAAAGAAAGCAAAGGATTGTATTGTAATGTAATAAGAGAGGGAGAGAGTAAGAAAGGTACTGCCGAGACGGTGTAAGCAGTATCTCAAGCATTGTACCTAAGTACTGAAAATAAGAATGATTGTTAGCTGGTGAGTAAAATGAAATACTAACAGCACACAACGCAACGCCTTTTATGATGCTCTGCAGACAGAAATTATCGTGTTGCAACTGATAGTCATTCCCGTAGATACGGCGACATTCCGCTTTAGGTACCTCTCGTACAATCATCCGCCGCAACTCTTGATTCTCACCTTCGCGGATTTGTCCAGTCATCTGTCAAACCGTTTTACAACTTTATTAGCCAAACTTCTTACTAGTTTCTAATGTCCTAGTACTATTAGATTAGAAGTAACGTAACACTTGATCCTTTTGACACGTGCAATGGTCGAATTAACGTAAAGTACCTTGAACTACTCTGTTGAAATTGAAATGAAACTGCTGAACCCCGTGCGTGTTTTATAAAAACCGTGCTATACGGTATTCTTTCTCCTTCACTATAATATGAAGAAATGTATCGGCCTATCCAGTGAATCGTAGTTAAGGGGGAAGCGCTAACGTAGCCCGCGAAATTCAAATTTTCTGACGTTTTTTGCAATTTGCTGGTCAGTATTAAGTTGTACGTTGATTAATATATGAATCGCGGCCGTAACTAACATGTATTTACAGAATTATAATCATTAAAGTCATCAACACAACTCTCTAAGACCACGTAAGTCCGAAGAATGATAATTTCATGAAACAGTTATTCTTTGGACTTACGTGGTCTTAGAGAGTTGTGTTGATGACTTTAATGATTATAATTCTGTAAATACATGTTAGTTACGGCCGCGATTCATATATTAATCAACGTACAACTTAATACTGACCAGCAAATTGCAAAAAACGTAAGAAAATTTGAATTTCGCGGGCTACCCTGGCGCTTTCGCCTTAAAGTAACAAAGATTGATAGATTGTGTTAGATTTTTTCGCAGATAATGATGGGTTTCGCAACTAGGTGGCCTTGGCGAAGTGCCAAATAGCTAACGGATTAACGCTCTTCAATCATGGTTACCTGGTACCCGCGGAAGTAGATACCAGATTGATGCTCCACAAAACAATAGAGAAAAGTTGAATGAATATTTTACTTTGCCTACAGTACTTATCCTACTATAAACAATAATCATGGTTTTTATTACCACTGAACCGTATCCAGTGACGACAGTCTCCCCAAACGTCGGTGGCAGGTCAGCATCAGCGAGTGCTAGCGACACGGCCTGCATCCTGCTGTTTGGAGTTATCGGCAGATTCACCTGTAATACCAGGATAGCATAAGTTTAAGGTGACTGTAAAATTGGTTCCAAACTTCCAACTTAGATTATAGGTATTTAGGCAAAACTTATGTGGTTTTTCTTGATTTGTCAAAAATGCTCACAAATTAAACGCGTAGACGCAACGGCCGGCGGCGGCGCGCCGCTGCCGCCACGCCACACCGCCGCCGGCCCAGCCGTTTCGCATATCAAACCAACATAAAAAAATCAAACAATCATGATTTTATCTATTTATAACAAACATGATTTTACCTTGACCATAGCCAGGTTGTGTTCAGGATAGTACTGGTCCATCCTATAGTCAGGATGCCTCCTGATTTCCAAAACTGCCAGTATTCTTCCTCCGAAGTCTCTGAATACTGACCCCATTCGAATTGAAACTTCCTCTTTCGTTACGCTGTTGGAAAACGAACATACAGTACGATTTTCAAAAGGGAATAGGTACCTACGTTCACCTGATTCTGTATAAGGTAAATACAGTCAGGAGATTTTGCTAAACAAACTGTTTAACTAAATCTCCACGCATTTGATGTAAATTGATTAGTTTAGTTCAATTTCATGTTTGATGGACACCTTCATACTGGCTCAGTAGTAGCCAGTAAGTAGGCTGGCTGTTCAGTAGTAGCTAGTTAGTAGATGTAGCAGTTTGATGCAGTCAACCGACTGCTTCAAAAGTGTCCCTCGTTCTGAAACAAGTGGGATATAAACGCCTTGCGCGTAAGACTTAATGATTCTGCCATCATCGTCAGCCAGCCAGTCACTAAAGTCACAAGGCATAATTATTTTCGCGCTCTTAACTCGTCAAGCAACCTCTTTATGGTTCATGTTACCCTAAGAATAATATTATTAAACCTTTCGATTTCTAAAGACTAAAAAAAACTTACTAATCGAAGCATTGTGCCGCTGTCAGAATCCATTGTTTTCCAACTATCGCTCCACCACACCAATGCTTTCCGTGTAATCTAAAAAAAATCATACTACATAAAAAGAAGTAAATAAAATTGCAGATTTATTATAGTTGGTTCACACATAAAATTATTTGTATGGTGTGAACTGTATAAATAGTATGATGATGTTTGTGGGAGCTGCAATTTACACAATAATAATATTTTCTAGCAAGTATCAAGAAGCTGTTAATTTCTTACCTCACGGACACAGTGTAAGGATAGTCTTCGAGACAGACTAATCCAGTCTCAGTTGTTAGTCTTTTTCTCCTAACGTGTGTGAGATCTTCTTCCATCTTAGGTGGAAATTCACATTCTAACTCTGTCCTCCTTGTGGTCGTACCTGAAACGAACGGAATCAACTCTAACATTCTTCTCATCTCCTAGTACCAGTGAACTTACATTATAAACGTACTGTATAAAAATAATACCATACAAAAAAAATACAATAACAGATTATAGCACGCTTTAGAAAAAGTATTTTAGATGTCACACAGGGATTGTCGAATCCGCTGTTTTACAAAACCGCTGGTTTACAAAACAGTTTACTTCATGTAAAATCGCTGTAAAATAACATAGCGCAATGGCAGAACATTGGTCAGCTGTTTTATATAACGGAGCTGTTTTGTGAAACAACTAGCGGTTTTGTAAAACAGCGAATTCGACAATCTATCTGTGACAGATATACAACGGCAAATAATAAAAAGATTAGGTACTTATGTATTTTCTTCTGAAATGATTAGGTACCATAAATTAGAATACTAGCAAAACTGTGGATTATATTTTCAACACACTTGCTCGTAAAGTGAGCCTTATTATATCGTTCTTAGGGCCATAAACCGAACTATAACATACACGTGCATAATAATATTACACACTAGTGCATAATAGAATGATCCCTACAAAGTTAAGTTAGTACCTAACTGCAAATTATATGCGAGTAAACAGAGCATTTTCAATTTAACCGGGTAATACAGTTTTTTTTTTTTTTTTTGTAACAACAAAGAGGTTTTATGCCACCGAAAATCTATTTACATTTTTGAAATAAATAAATGTGTCCCTAATTAAGACGAAAAAACATTTATTATTATCAAATTATTTATAATTCACAATAATTTCTTATAAAATATTTGCATTTTATCACAAAAATTATCATTTTGAAGTAGGCTGTATGGCTGTAATCAATCAACTTACATTTGGCGCGTGCAAAAAAAAAAAATTGCGCGCCATTTCCCAATTTTCCCCTAATTTTCATATTTTGTTTGTATCGCATTTTGTTGCTGTGTGGTAAATAATTATAAAAATGTCAGGTTTTAGTACAGAAGATGAACAATTGATTGATTTAACCCCGCCAGAAATACTAAATGCAGCACAAAATGCAAACGAAAGCCTAATACCTGCAAAATCTAGAGAAAAGTATTTAGCTGCTTACGATAGTTTCCTGCAATGGAAGAGCAACAAAAAACCCAGTCATTTTCTGAAAATGTGTTTTTGGCGTATTTCTCTGAACTCGCCAATACATACAAACCTAGCTCCCTGTGG
Source organism: Luperina testacea (assembly GCA_927399505.1). Lineage (NCBI taxonomy): Eukaryota > Metazoa > Arthropoda > Insecta > Lepidoptera > Noctuidae > Luperina > Luperina testacea. The sequence continues at coordinate 1,683,849 of OV656777.1, read as the reverse complement.
TGCATCTATTCCATGTTAAGAAGCATGGTTAAGCTCAAACATGGTGTTGATATCAAAACGTACTGTAACCTGATGGCATTTTTGAAGAGACGCTCGGATGGATATATTGGTCGGAAATCTAAAGTTTTGTCACCAGCCAACGTTGAAAAGTTTTTGAATGAGGCTCCGGATAGTCAGTATCTAGCAACAAAGGTACGTTTCATATTTTTAATCGAAACGAATCTACAATATACAAGTGTGTAACTTTAGCATAATTTCTTAGAACTAATTAATTGATTTCTTTGCAGGTTGCCTTAATATTCGGTGTTACTGGTGCTTGTAGACGACAAGAGCTGTACAATATTACAACAAAAGATGTAGAAATCCACGGAGATATGCTTCTTGTCAAAATTACCCAGACTAAAACCAAGATTCCACGATCTTTTACAATCCAAGGAACGTTTCGTGAAATAGTGAAAAAATACCAAGATCTCCGTTCAACAAAAACAAAGAATGACCGCTTTTTCCAAAACTTTCAGAAAGGAAAATGTACTGCACAAACAATCGGTATTAACAAATTTGGTAATATGCCAAGAGAAATAGCGAAGTATTTAGGTTTGCCTGAGGCCGATTTTTACACTGGACACAGTTTTAGAAGAACGTCGGCTACAATGTTGGCTGATTCGGGGGCTGATATACTAACTTTGAAGCGACATGGTGGATGGCGTTCTGACGCAGTCGCTGAATCGTACATAGAAGACTCAATTCATAACAAAGCAAAAATCAATGACAAAATAACGCAAGCCATTAATTTGGAGCCAAAGGCAAAAAAGTTTTGCCCCGAACCACAACCATGTACACATCTACTAGCGTGAGTTATTTGGTGCCCTCTCCTTCCAGTAATTTGTATGATTTACCTTTGTCGCCGACATTTACACAAGAAGTAAATGAAGGTACTAAAGAAGTGGCAAGTACCAATGTAACACAAACTGTGAAATTGCCATCAAAAACAATCCAATATCGTTTTGAAAATTGTACATTCACCAATTGTTTTAATAATTAAACGATTTATGCAATACATATTTGTTTTTTCCTCGCAAGTGTGTTGAAAAACGTCGTATGATACACGTGTGTATTGATGATTACCGTCCTCGGCTCTCTTAAGACCCTCACCTGACGGCTCGGGTCTCAATGGCGCCTCAGCGGTAATCACCAACATTACACACTTGTACCATAATGTACTATTACGCTGTAATTATGGTTCCATAAAACTTTTTTTTAATAGCAGTTAATTATTATTATTGCCATCCAATAATGTTAAAACAAATAAACGAATTAACTTTAAAAAAAGTTAATTCGTTTATTTGTTTTAAATTAATAATAAAAATTATTAATTTTTATTGCGCGCTGATTGTAGTCATGGAAATGAATTGTTTAGCAAGATAATTTAAGGGTCTCCCCTTTTTTAGTCTTTCTGGTAAGACATAATCACATTAATTATTAATTAAAAGTAAAATGGATAAAAATAATATTTTCGCATTATGATAACCAATAAATATTACGTTTCAACAGAAATTTAATTCTTACCGCTTTCTACGAATAAATTAAACTTAAAAACTAAAACTACAGAAAAAGTTAAAAACTGAAGGCACTGCATTTCTTTAATGTACCTATTACTAAAATGTTTTAAAATTTCACGTTATTTATCTATTCATTTTAGTGCTTGCAACACGTTGAAAGTTCACGAAAGTTAATGAGAAACTATAGACTAACGTTTGCGAACATTCTAATCATTAGTTTAACAATAGTTTTTCAAAACAGTAATTGTGATTATGTAACAATGTATTGTTCGTCGCACAATAGCGGAACTTTGCAAAACAAACCTCAACAAAAATACTTCAAACCTCACTTGGAACTTAGTAGTTGGTAATCTTAATTTATTTGTATTAATTATGATCGTATTCAACAGCAGTAGGATTATTTATGATTCTTTGCATTACAGATGAGCAGGTGCTAATCATAACGCTAACAAGTGATTACAAAAATATTATCGATAGGTATTCTATAATATTTTTGTACCCAATTGTTAGGGTTCCGTAAAGTGTTGGATCGGAAAATTATAGTTCAGCGCTACCAAATCCTGAAGAAAGACATAGGTAGGTACAAGTAGATACAATTAACTGAGGTATATTAAGATTCTCCAATCAAGAGCATGGAACCGTAAAATCATCATCATCATCATCATCATCATCATTTCAGCTGAAAGACGTCTACTGCTGGACAAAGGCCTCCCCCAAGCACCTCCACTTCGACCGGTTCTGTGCTTCTCGCATCCAACGGGTTCCTGCGGCCGTCACAAGGTCGTCAGACCACAAACTTTAAATACGCTTACCTACGCTCAAAAACGATCGTTCTAATGATTTCATTCGGTTGTCTCTCGCAGTCCAAACTACTCAATATGATGGACAGAGGGCTCTCAAAAGAAAAAAAGTGCTCTTCCTATCCCTAGCCCAAGTCCCAAGTTGCGTCGCGACATCCTGGTACTCGTTTTTTAGGGAATCTGAGGTCATCAAGTTAACATCAGTGTAGTTGTATAGGTACAGCCAGCACCTATTTGCGTAATACACTATCAATCATACTTAATCTGAATCATTTTAAAAGATTCCTAATGCTAATCCATTGCCTCATTTGTTAGAAAAATCTGTCTGTTCAACAACGTCAATGAGACAATGAATGTTGTTGAACTGTCAAAATTAAAGCCATTCCTACTACGCAATTATCCCGCAGCTTGCTGATTACCGGCCTTGCTTTATTCGTACGATTTAAAGGCTATGTTCCAGTCTAATTAAGTAAATCGGAATATTTATTAGGCATAACCACCATAACCGAAATTACCGAATTTTAACCGAAATTTCCAATTTTTTATCTCTGTGGGATCTCTGGCGATATTCTGCTAGGTCGATTGTCATATTCAATTAATTCTATTCCTCCTTTTTTCTGGTTAGGTACCTTATTAATATTTAATTGGATAAAACTCGAATGGGCTTGCGACTATGCGTTATTTTTGAGGAGTCTCTCGGCCCGTTTTTCGATAGACTCTCAATTGTTAGTCAGTGTTTATTAGGTAGATCCGTCTCAAAGATGTGTTCTATTTTATATAGGACGCTGAACTCTTTAGCAATCTTTCCGATGCATAGAGGCAATGCAAAACGGCTGAATGGCGCAATGTCAGAACTGTGTTCTCACACATTTTCGTCAGCCAACTGAAGTCAGACTTTACAAAACAGTCTTATTCCCTAGTTCTCCTCGTCCACAAATTATCTTCCCAAGTATTAAAATCTTATCCCCAGATGCCCCCGGAATGAGTTTTTCTCTCAATTCCCATCACATTTCAAGTCTGGACTGAAAACATAGAATGTAGGTACCTACGTACGGAACCGACAGGTGCGGTTAATCCATTATCTGGTCAGTGGGTCGTCTTGGATTGTGCTCATATTTATAATTGCCGATTCTATAAACAATGTCATCGTACTAAATACTACATGCCGTATAAGGGAGGGATTGTTCTACTGTGTGAAAAAGATAACGATGCTTCGAATAACATAGGTACCTACCTGTTAGTAGCGGCTGTAACCTCTAGTTTTTCTAATAAACCTTCATCTACATATACTTAATATTATAAAGCTGAAGAGTTTATTTGTTTGTTTGGTTGAACGCGCTAATTTCAGGAACTAAAGTTTCGAATTGAAAAAATAATTTTGTGTTGGATAGTCCATTTATCGAGGAAGGCTACACCTAGGCTACCTATATAAGATCACAACTACGACCAATAGAAGCAGAGCATGAATTCATGAAAAATTTTGCAAAAATGGAAAATTTATTCCTGTTGAGAGCTTTGTTAGTTACGCAAAAATCAATGTCTAGGTATTTTAAAAGTTCTAAAAAAAATTAATCTGTCATAAATTAATTATCACAGATAATTTTGTTTTTTATTTAACTACTTAATTTGTGAATCGTGTGTTTTTCTTATAATGTACAGAATCTTCCAAGCTTTAAAGCTATACGGCTTTTTTGGAAGTGGGTAGTTGGCCACTTCTATTAAAGGCGTGGCTGCCTGCTACACCAACGGAATGCTGTGTGCTACGCGGGCGCTACATTACAAATTATAGCTCGTGCTCGTTTCTTTTGCTTTTTTTTCTATATGTACTTACTGATTGATATCTTTGATTGCATGTGCCCCTGGTGTGATGTGATACTAATACGAACTGCTGACCTTTTTGATGATCGAAATTTCATCGTATTGAAAGATTTACGTAAGTACTAAATATATTAAAATAAATAGATTATTTAAGTAAGTTTAGGTACCTACTTAATTAAAAAGTTATTAATCAAAGCGTAGGGACCGGCACGGCAAGTAGAAGATATTAAAAAACTGGAAACAACTAAGTATCTACTTACCTACTTCATTTTATTTTACAGTTGTAGTTATGAATGCAATTTTATTGTTTCTTTCATAAACATCTTTTATTTTGTAGTTGAATAGACTATTAAGCTTGTTATCTTACGTTTTCAGCTCTCTTTTCCTTTCCTTTTCACCATTGTATTTAACACCTGCACGTTGAAGATGAATCTAGGATTCGTCGCTGTCTATTGTTCGCAGGTGATTTCATTTAGTTCACCTTCGAGTTTTAGATTAGCTAGTTTAGTCAAATCTGCTCCTGTCAGAGTAATAGCAGACATGAATCAATTCACGAATTCATTAAAAGTAATCTTAGTTATTTTTGTAGTACAATGTTATGCGCGTAGCAGTCAAGAACGTGACAGCAGTGATCAAAGTGACTATGATTCTGTTAATGAAGTGACCCACGAAGTTAATGATATCGAATCTTCAATAGAGCAAGCCGATATTAACTCAGTTATTAGAAAAAGATACAATTTACTCAAAGAAAATGCCGAAAAAGAAGAAGATTATAAGAGTACGTCTAAAACTGGTAAATATATTAAGTAACATAACAATGTAATAAATATTAAACTTTCATAAAAATTGTTCTAGGTCCACAATTATATTGTTTGACTTTTTAAAAAGTTACAAGGTTTTTTTCAATAACAAATAATTACAATGTTTATTACGTAGATAATAATGATACTTAACTAAAATTAGATTTAATGTTTATAAACTCTTATCAATTTAACCAAAATGACTCCTCAAGTCCTCACACGCTACTATTGGTTATGCAACTAATGAAAATCAATGAAATTGATATTGATACAGTTACGGAGGCAATCACCATCGAGAACGTAACCTGCGGGTACCAGTACAACAGCAGCAAAGAGGAGGATGAGGATGATCCGAAGAGCAGTACACTCATCGACTATCCCTTTTCTGTATCAATACAGAAAAAAGGAGCGCATTACGTTTCTGGCGCCTTGATAGATAAAAGATGGATTCTGAGTGTAGCTGGAGAGTTCTTTCAGTAAGAATTTAATTTATTTCGTCTTCTTATTCTTCTGATCACAGAAGAAAAATTAATTTCTTCATTTCACCGTATCCGGCTGGCAAAGCTGATAATGATAGTGGTTTCCTCTCAATGTTTCCTAATTTCGTTAGTACTAATTTTATCTTCGAATTTACAGCGTACGAGATTCCTTAAAATTATTCAGAGCAAGACTAGGATCCGTGGACTGCAAAAAAGGTGGTACGGTGGTCCCCATCATGAAAATAGAAATCCATCCATATTACATTTATGGAAAACCAAATTTTGACATATCTCTATTAAGAATGGCGATACACGTGGATTATTCAGAGGTCTTGAAACCAATCGGAATTTCTAATAACAAAGGCAAGGTGCTGAGTGCCAAGTTTATAACAACGTACTGGCCAAGGATAGTGGTAAGTAACCAATATGAGAACTGTTCAACATGTTTGTAGTTTGTAGTATAATGTTTTGTGGTACTGGAAACTGGAACGCGTCTGACTCATGGAACGTAAACATTTGGGCTGCCATTTTGAAGAAAGTTCACGTTGACGCTGTCAATGCTGCAGAATACTCGAAATCCTCTGACGACAGTAATTAGATGTGTGTGTTAACATATTTATATTCCTATTAAAAATAAAAATCATTGATAGGCTTGTGACTAAGTACTAATAACAGCAGCACGGTTCGATTGATCAGGTTAAGCTATGCTTGCCGCGGTTGGTCCGTGGATGGGTGACCATCTTTACATATCAAGACGTCTCCGTGCCTCGGAAAGCACGTTAAGTCGTTGATCCCGGCTGTCCTTCGTGGATCTTTGACAGTAGTTACGGGTCGCGAGAAGCCCGAAATTCTGACAACCAGTCTTACCAAGGGGTATCGTATTACCTAGTAATTGGGTTGTGGAGGTCAGATAGGCAGTCGCTCCATGTAAAATACTGGTATTCAGCTGCATCCGGTTAGACTGGAAGCCGACCCCAACATAGTTGGGAAAAGGCTAGGCAGATGACGATGATGAGGATGATGATAAAAATTAAAATCATTACAAAACTGTTTTTTTTTTTTTGTCCAAATGTTGCGAACCCCTGAATGTGTGTTTACAAAATTTATAGCTCCTGATGACGGGGACTTTACATAAATAACCTGTCACTCTTTGTCAGTCGTAGGTCGTAGTATGAAATATGACTGTACGACAAATTGAAGTAGAGTGTAAATTTGCTCAAAGGTTTTAGTAGTTTTATTTCGGTTTTCAAATTAATACATATTTATGAATTCCGTGTTCCAGATAAACGGGAAGACGATACCAGAAAAAGCAAAGGAACGAACAAAATATAACAGCATGCGGGTGTCGAAACAGAAGCTAATTCCAGCGAATTTATGTAAAAATGCATTGGCGGTCACAAAACAATTCATCCATGAATCCAGCTTGTGTTTAAAGCCAGTGGTAAAGCATCATAGTGTTTGCATGGTAAGTAACGACGAGGACGACCTAATTATTATGCATTCTATTTACTTCTGCGCGCCTAGTATAAATGCCAGCCTGGTACTAAGTTTCCGCGTCTAACTTTTCTATTCCACAACCGAACCCGCCACATCTGTTTGAATCATAATAAATTTTAGCGACTCTGCAATAATTACCTATTGTAATATTATTCATCAATAACCTTAATTTCTTCAATACCAGTAGTTCATGCAATTTTATCCTCTGAATTGAAATACCAACATCATCTTTCGTTACTCTGACTGGAGCATTATAATAAGCTTGTGGTCCAGAAAAGGGAGTCTCATGTCACTTGAGAAAGTTATATTCCATACCTACCTACACATAAAACCAGAATTAAAAAAACAGTGACACTCCGGGAGTGCCGACAGAAGTGAAAACAAAACACAAATAGAATACTTTGCCATCACTCACTGACATATCGGATATTATATAATACATTAAAACCGAGTACATCCCGAGGACAGCCGAACACATCCGAATGTATCGCGGTGTCGGTTACGGTAACAGTGTCGCGAGTTCAATGGTTTTTTCCTATCTCCAAAAATGCCCAACGCGCCTAAAGAAGTTTTCTCTTCAAAAAAAAACAGACTTTCCGATTATCTTTGTTTCTATCCAATCCGTACCAAGTGCGGTCTCTGTTATATTACTCTGAGAGCATTGATCTCAAAATCGTCTTCCATATTCACAGCCCGACGCTGGGGCGCCAGTGGTAGCAGAAAATGTTCTTTGGGGCATCACATCAGGCTGGATATCATCAACTTGCCCGGAATTCGCAGCTCCAACAATATTCACACGACTCTCTTCACCATCCGTGCGGTCCTGGTTGGACACACAACTACTTAATCTTTAGGTTAACGTTAACAACACTCCTCACCGACCTCCGTGCATACCAACTACATTTCCTCACCGGGCCAGTCGGCTACCAAATACCACAATGTCGGACAGGTTGTTACGACATTTTGAGACAAGGGTAACATAACGATATAAGATAAGAAGCGAATACCTTAGCGTTGTTTTTACCACGCTAATATCTTCTTCGTTATATGAACTCCTAGTAGAATGCACAGCTGATTTTTGTTTCATCATGTCCATCTAAGTTTCTCGTTTGTTACATTCATGGAAAATTAATAATCTTTTATAAGTTAGATAAATAACCTAATTGTAAAGTTGAGTACAAAACTACATGATATACTTATTATAAGTAAACGATTAAGTAATTATAACATAATAATGTGTACAGTAACATGGTATCAAAAGAGAATAATCAGCAGTGCGATTCTGTAACGATCTCATCGTGAAAACTTAGGTGAAGTGAGCGTGGAGTGAGCTGTCAATAGTGACAATTCCTAGCAAAAACAAACTCACATCACCTAAGTTTTCACGGTGAGATTTTTACAGAATCGACCGGCAGATATTTATTTTATTTTTTGTATTTAAAAAAATGGTTTTCTTAATAAAACAGTCAATAATAATGTGTGTAATTATTTTACCTACTATTATTTTTTAAGTATAACTTAATATTTCTCAAGAAATGTTAAGTTTTATTGAATTCTAAAAGCGTGGGGCGTAAGTGTTTTTTTTTTTCAGGATGGGAAATTATCAAATGACACCCCGCTCTGGGTGGAGCGGAACGGAATGTCAGACTCTTATGCCCGGTTCCTATAACAAACGACTCGTCATACGTAAAATTTACCATCCGTTTTCTAGTTACCAATAACGAGCCGTAATTGGCGTTCCTATATTTTTTTGCATCATAAACGAGCTACGAGCCGTCATCCGTTTGTTTGTTACCGAAGCCCTCCCTGGCGTCGTTCTGCGTTTTGTTAATACAAAGAAGCTTGTTTTTGTTTAACACATTGAAGGACACTGAACGAGACACAAACAATAGAAGTTTTATTGTTAGGTACGTCGTCGAGCGTTAAGTGTCCCGCAAAGTGTTAAAGTAAAAAATTATGTAATTTTTTTATTATTTGTCGTTTTGTGTTTTGTAGATATTCATAAAATATTAATCATTAATATTTTATTATAAATATTAATCATTAATATTTTATTATATCTTCATGTTAAATATTCACTTTCACAAAAAAATATCATTCATTTGCCATTTGTATAGAAAGTAACAAAACGCGTTTTTTATGCAGTCCGATGCGAATGCGAGGAAGTAGTTTTTAAAACAAAAATTAATTTTAACTAACTTTAAAATTTGCCATGTCATACGTTAGTAAAGTAAGTACTATTTTACTAGCATATTTAATTTGAATTGGTAAGGAATCCTACATACCTGGCTCCTTTCACCCTCAAATGAGGATGTATTTCCATAAGTAGCCGTTCTACAGAGGATTTATCCAGTCGAAATCTGATAATAAATTCACTACAATCCAGAGTCGTCATATGGTCAACCCTTGTTTGATACCTGCGACCACTGTATTCTTCATCTGAATCCCAGTCAGATAACATTTGTAAGTCGCTTAATTCAGAATCACTAGAGTTAGACATTTTTCAAGCAATCACCAATAATTAATAAAACTTAAACTGAAAATAGTTTATTTTTTAAACAGCAACCGACAGAATATTGGCGGTAACAAAACCAGATACGCCTCGTAAATTTGACAGCTCTTTAACGTTTCAAAAAATTTATAGGAACGCCTTGACTGTCCCTAGCCGTACATTATTACTACGACCCGTTACACGTTATCCCTCCAGATGCCTCCCATCGGTAGATGGCGGCCATCGGTAAATGAGCCTACGCCGCGTTTGTTATAGGAACGGTAAATAAATACGCCTCGTAGAAAATGCTACGAACCGTAAGCAAAACGAATCGTTTTTGGGATATAGGAACCGGGCATTACTGACTAAAACCCACCCGTGTTCCTTCCTTAGCCTTTTATGTCAGGATTGTCCGAAAGGGTTACCGCTGGCCCGGACCAGCGGTAACCCTTTCGGACAATCCCGCTGCGCTGACCCGGCAGTTAGAATTCAATTTACATACTTTTATTTTTTTACTTTTTCGTCCAGTACATTCTTCTCTAAGTTAATAAGTATAAAGTCAACGAAGTTAAGACGATTAGGGGCTAGGTACCAGTAAACTTGAGGCACTCGCTATCCATCTTCTGGCTCCATCATCAGACCTTCAACATCAAGCGCAATATGTTGGACTCATTAAAACAAATCATGTGAGCCCTAACTAGAAGGGTTTACCAGTAGCAACTTAAGATTTCCACTATCCACCTCCTGGCTCCATCATCAGGTCAGCTCCAAGATACCAAATTATAGATTGTTTTCCGAACTACATAGGTAAGTAGGTATACCTACAAAGTTTCATTTCGATATGACAAAGTAGAAGTACCTAGGTTAAAATTGACGTCTAAGATTTTGTTACATTGTTAGTTAGTTTACCTATACAAGTTATGGCGCTAAGGTAGCCCGCGAAATTCAAATTTTCTTACGTTTTTTGCAATTTGCTGGTCAGTATTAAGTTGTACGTTGATTGAGTTGTAGAATTATAATTTCATGAAACAGTTATTCTTTGGACTTACGTGGTCTTAGAGAGTTGTGTTGATGACTTTAATGATTATAATTCTGTAAATACATGTTAGTTACGGCCGCGATTCATATATTAATCAACGTACAACTTAATACTGACCAGCAAATTGCAAAAAACCTAAAAAAGAAAACAAATTTCGCGGGCTACCCTGGCGCTTTCGCCTTAATAAAAGCGTGTAAAAAAAAAACGTCTGGTTGGGGTACCCCGATATGAACTAACTGATGACTAGGCAGCATGGTCCCTGACCCTAGCCTGTTCCACAAGGAACAAAGTAAAAAAAAAAAAAAAAAAAAAAGGAACGAAGTTCAAAATGAAAATTGTCCAAGATGGCGGCTGCTTTACAGCAGCCATCTTGGATTTTCATTTTGACCTCACTATCGGTTTAAGCACCCTCGAAAACCATGAAAACTATATCTCTATCTCTCTGACTCTTGTCTCTCTTTATTAGGTACCTATATGTAATAAAAAGTCGCATGGAGGGGCATAACCATCGAGATATAAGTACTATTATATCTCGATGGGCATAACGCTTTTGTTTTTTACGTGACGATTTCTCCATGTTTACCTACCTACCGCAAGCTCCGTTAAAGAACTTCGTTCCAATAATATTACACATATAGTGGAGCGCCGTAAGGCATAAAAATTGTAAAATCTCGGAATCCAGGGCCTGTCAATGAATTTTCATAAAAACTGTTCTACTGCATTGTTAAAAGCTCAAATAAAAAAGTTAAAAAAAAAAAATTGGCCGATCTTGATTACAACAATTTATAACAACAATTTACTGAAAAATGAGAGGGACAAGGGAAAAAAAATGTTTACAGTAAAGATTTCAATTTTATAGCGAATAATTTATATTTGCATAGTAACTTTAATGTTAATTTATAAATATTTAGCAAAAAATAACGAGTTACGAAAAAAAATAATAATTATCAACTATACATTTCTAAATTATTGTTCATTATTTTCGTCGTCATCGTCATCGATCTCATTGATGTGGATTGTAGGTGAAGGATTAGTACAGCTGTTACCATTGCATTCTAAGCAAGCTACAGTGCAATTTAATCCACTTTTCCTGCACCCGCAAGATGATCACATGTTTAACAATAAAAATGGGTGTGCCACAAGGCTCGATATTGGGTCCTTTCCTCTTTTTAATGTATGTAAATGATCTACTCCATTTATTAAAAAATCAACCACAAATGGTGTTATTTGCTGGTGACACTTCCTTAATTTTTAAGGTAAATAGACGTGCTACAAATTTTGACGACGTAAATAACGCCCTACTGCAGGTCCAAAATTAGTTCACTGCTAATAATTTAGTATTAAATGGAAAAAAAAACTAAGTGCATAAGATTTTCTTTACCAAATGTCAAGAATTAAATAGTGATTGTGAAATAATATTGAATCAAGAGAAACTAGAATTCGTCGATGAAACTGTTTTCCTGGGGATCACGCTTGACTCAAGGCTACAATGGGGTCCTCATTTAACATCTCTTGCAGGACGGCTAAGTTCAGCAGCTTATGCTGTCAGAAAAATCCGTCAATTTACTGATGTAGATACCGCGAGACTAGTCTATCTTAGTTACTTTCATAGTATCATGTCTTACGGTATTTTACTTAGGGGACGGGCTGCAGACATCGATTCTATTTTTATTCTGCAGAAAAGAGCCATCAGAGCCATTTATATTCTCCGCAGGCGCGATTCTCTAAGGGAACTGTTTAAGGAAATTAACATCATGACGGTACCTTGTCAATATATCTACGAAAACATCATGTATGTAAGAAAAAACTTACATCTTTTTAGAAAAAGAGGTGAAAGACATAATTATAATACTAGAAATAGGGACCTATTAGTACAACCAGGTTTCAGACTGGCTAAAGTAGACTCATCTTTTATGGGGTACTGTTTAAAATGTTATAATAAAATACCTCCCCACATTCTTCAACTGAATGAGTCAAAATTCAAGTCTTGTATAAAACGCACACTATGCAGTCAGGCATATTATAAGTTGGGGGATTACATCGCTGATAAAAATGCCTGGCTCAATGCTGGTCCTGCTCCACAACCACAACTAATTGATTAACACTTGAAAATTCTGTTGGAGCTGCTGAAGATTGTAAGACTATCTTTGCATTGTATATAAACTCAATTTCCTTTATATTGTATAATTGCATAGCACATATGTGAGTTCTATGTATATTATACCTTATGTACCATTTATCGGGTAATGTGTCTTTCATTGACCTGAATGTGCCCTGGCGGCTGATAGTATGTCATGCTCACACAAATGTCTCGCTGACGGTGGCGTGTGTGTTGGATCTTTTAGCTCCCTTCAAAATGGTTGAGCTGAATGGTGCTGATCTATGCGTCATGTTCGTGAACGGGCACCGTCAGTTGGGGCTGGTCATCTCTTAGCTGCCTCGGCTTATTTTTAATTATTTTAATTTTGAATTGTAGTTTTGTTACTATTTGCTGTACCTACTCTGGACGCTTTTAACGCGTACGTCTTTTTTACATCGTTCTCAAATATAATTATAAATTCACATTAATGATGTAACTAATATTTTTGTAAAAATATAATTTAAAAGAGTGTCCATGGAGTTTCTTGCCCGTTCTTCTCCATAGGTACCTACGCTTTGGAATGGGCAACTAGCTTCATATTTTCTGACTGACCGACTTTTTGACAATTCAAAAGTGCTTGTAAATGGTTTAATTGAAATAAATACTTTGAGTTTGAGTTTTGCTCCGCATCTTGTTTTGCATGTGCAAAAAATCATTTTTAGTAAGGCTTCTGGAGCGGGTAGCTGCGTCATTGTTTGGGGCATCAGTATTCCGCATTCATATTTCCAAACCCATTCTTCTGGTGATATTTCTCTTCCGAGCCATGTTTGAATTTGCAGATATACTCTTTTGAAGTGTCCAAAAGCGGCATCTGCGGTAGGTGGCAAAGACGATAGTTTAACGCAGGTATTTTTAGCAGTTGCTTTCAAAAAAGAGTTATATCTTAGTATATTTAAATCTTTTATTTTTTGGGGGGCAGCGTATAAAGCAAGAGTGCATGTAACACCAGCGTTAAAAATGTCATTAGCATCTTTGCATTCAAAATGATTTTTATAAGCGAGTAATATAAATAAAAAACAAATACAAGTTACTATCTATGCCGCTATTTTCAAAGTTTGTAAAACACAATTATGTTCTGTAATTAACTTTTATCGTATTAACTGCACAATAATAAATATACATAAACAAAAATCAGAAATATTTTTTCTCAAAACGCACAAAAACAGCTACGTACGCTACGTATGTATTTAGCTTAGCTAGGTGCAACGTGTACTAATCTGTCAGGGACCGCGTCAACAATGCCCAACAGCTGCTGTTGTCCCTTCTATAACTCCCCCCACCCCTCACCTTTGTACCTGCAGTCCCTTGAGGCCCAAGGACAAGTTTGTAATAGTTCTCCTTTTCAAAATATAACTTTAAACTAATAAAAATAGAAGAAAACTCCGAAAAATTATTAATTATTTATTTTAATAATTAAAAAATTGAGATCGGGCAAAATTTTTTTTTTAACATTTTTCTCTATACTGTTAAAAACACATTTCAAAAATTTATATGAAGATTCATTGACAGGCCCTGGATTCCGAGGTATAAATCTTACGGCGCTCCACTAATACCTACATGAGGTAAACCCCAAATAAGAATAAAACAATTAAGTACTTATATTTCAATCTGACTGTTTTCAATAATACCTAAGTACTAAAAACCCTTCTAAAATGTTATAAACTTATGAAAAAACACTACAAAGTGAAAAATAACTTTAATTTCGGAAGTCGGTGTCGTTGGGTTCGCATTTCTGTTTTTTGACACCGACTTCCGAAATTAAAGTTATTGAAGCTAACTCAAAAACTACCCAAGCAAAGTTAATAAAAATTTATATGGGACAAAAAAAATTTTTTTTAGTCGATTTAAAATTGCCGGAGATATCGCGTAACATGCATACAAAAACAATGTCGTTTACTTGAAGTCTTACCAGTAATTTTAGGTTTAAACACCAAACTACTCAACTGATTTTGATAAATTTCTATGCGACCAATCTGAACGTAGGTATATAGGTAGATAGGTATCCTTTCAAATAAAAAAAAGAATTTTGCAAATCGGCTTATAAATAACGGAGTTCTGTGGTAACAAACATTAAAAAAAAAATCAACCGAATTGATAACCTTCTCCTTTTTTTGAAGTCGGTTAAAAATAATAGGTAGGTAAGTATCAAATTCCATTTAATTTTGCTGTCTGTACGCGCATCAATTGAAAACAGGCTGGACAGAGTTGTTTTTTTTTTAATGTGTATGATTGGAGTTTTTGTTGTAGGTACCTAACTAGTTGGGTTTTTGACATACCTTTTTCCAATTATTTTGGGCTACGTACTTAGTCGATTCTGAAACTAAGTACATATATGTATTTAGTTTCAAGTTTTGAGTTATTTCAACCTACACTTTTTGAAGTGAAAACTTCTTTAGCGGCGTTGTACACTTTTTTTGCAATGGGTAAAAAATGTTAAACTCGCGTCAGGACACGTGACCTGATCGAAAATTCGTAAGACGGATGGCCGTAGCCGGTACTGCGCGTGTTTTGTTTATAAGACGATTCACAAAATACACACGTAATTGTTCAAGTTTTCACTTCTGTCGGCACTCCCAGAGTGCCACTGTTTTTTTTACCTTTAAGTTTTCATTAGGTATTTAAAATAATTTTACAGTAGGGTAGACCGGGGACAATAGAACCATTTTCGAAACATCGGTTGATTACACGAATTTAACTGTCGCGCGCCAGCGCCTGAGGGGCGCCTCGGGACTCTAGTAGCGCGTGTGCTGGCGCACTCACCCATTCAAAATTTTGCTCGGTAGTAGAAATATCGAAGATGGTACTATTGACCCGTGTTACTATTGTACCCGGTCTACCCTAGGTATAAATAACTATGTAAACATAATTCTATCTAATAGCAGTCTAACTGACGGTTTCTAGATAATATTCTGCTTCCGTAGCAGTCAGTGCTTAAAAAAATACCAATCATGTGCACATGCTTTTATTTATCTACATACATTCCATTTCAAATACTTTATTATCAACAAACGGTAAATTCGTGCTGTCGTGTCGTTGTTAAACTACCTACTATAAATTTATGGAAAATACTTCACACAGTACCTATTCTATGAAATAAATATTATATTATTTAAACAATATTAAATAAATAAAACAAAACGTCATGATACTAGGCTCCCATAATACTAAGAGAGTCAATTATTAGTGCTGCTGACCTTAGCCTAATAATTGCCAGCCAATGATTTGAGATTAAAATGTGGGCATACATTTTTGTAATACCTATTTTATTAAGGTACCTAATCAGTTTTCATGCTGATAAACCTTACCTACCCAATATGTTTTTTGTTTCATAAAGTACCTACATAAACGTAAATAGGCATGCATCGTACACAATACAAATATACGATCAGTAGGTATGTGACTAATTAAAGAAGTAGGCGTAGCTGTTCGCGGTTCGCCGTCGATGCTTGTATAAGTACATACAAAGGTTAGCTAACAGGGCTACGCGACCGCCTTTGCGTTATATTGCCCTAGTACTCAATCGAGGAACATGATGTTGCGAATACGACCGGGGGTTTTAACGTCGCTTTCGGAACGGACTCGGTACAATGCTTTTGATAAACGTGCTAAAAAAAAAGAGCGTTAGAAAGAAAAAATAAGATTTCCAAAAAAGACACTACAAAGTGAAAAATAACTTTAATTTCGGAAGTCGATGTCGTTGGGTTCGCATTTTCGTTGTTTGCCACCGACTTCCGAAATTAAAGTTATTTTTCACTTTGTAGTGTCTTTTTTAAAGTCGGTTTTTTTTTAAGTTTTATTTTTCACACAATTTCGTATAACACTACTTGCTATGTAAATATCAGTGACAAGTCAGGAAGTAATTATAACATCATCAATACGTTGTGATCATACCTTACCTATAAACTAAGTGGCAAAAATAGTATTATTGAAGCTAACACAAAAACTACCCAAGC
The DNA here is from genome assembly GCA_927399505.1 of Luperina testacea. NCBI lineage: Eukaryota > Metazoa > Arthropoda > Insecta > Lepidoptera > Noctuidae > Luperina > Luperina testacea. The sequence goes on along the minus strand of OV656777.1, from coordinate 1,667,273 downwards.
AAAGTAAATAAAATTTATAATATGGGACCACCCCTGAGGCATACCCTATCCATAAAAAAATAATTTTTTAAATTGATTTACAATTGTCGGTGATATCGCGTGACAAACCTACAAAAAAACAACAAACAGTCGAATTGAGAACCTCTCCTTTTTGAAGTCGGTTAAAAACACCGCAATTTTCTTTTGTTTGATTGACATCGGTAATCGGGCTACTTTATCTTTAGAAAGCCACTGGGTAGGTACTTAGGCACTGCAGGCAAAATGCCCCTTAGGAACATCAAACAAACTCTTGGTCAGAATAAGCAGTACCTATCGATGGTCAAAGGTTGACAACACGTAACTGCAATGTGTCATATTTTACAGGAGGGGAAAAAAACTGCTTAATTTCGAAAAAAAATTAAATAAAAATAAAACAAAAAAGTAGTTGGTAGGTAATCAAATTATTTATTGATATAGCTTAAAACAATAAACTGTCCCCATAGGTTTTTCATTAAATAATCAATAAACAAACAGTTATGAGTTATCAATATTAAAAATACCTCACTACTAACGTGTTACAAGTAGTCAACATTTACTTACGAGCTGTCAATTTTTAAAAAAACATTATTATATTAGATTTAACCAAATTACATGTGCGGCAAATTATCGTAAAAAGAATGATAATCAGAAGGTATTACAGTTTTAAGGGCTTGCAAATCATTATATTTGCATAAAGTAAGTTTAGGCGAGTCCTCAAAAAGTTGCTCGTAGGTTGATATTGGAAAATTAATTTTTCTTGGTCTACTTGGTAACAAGAATAGTTTTCATTGCAGATGTCAATTTTATAATAAATTTTGCCATCTGGTTCGTACAGTAAAACTTTAAGATCTGTGACAACAGGATCTCCTTTTTTCTTTCCAGGCCTAATACTTTCGTAACGCATCACTTTTGGATCATCATATTTTTTTGAAAAAGTCATATTTTAACAATTTGACGTCGTATGGATCTTTGCGTGATTTCTTAGTTATATCTGCGTATTGTGAAGGAACGTAAATAGCGTCATATTTTTTAATGCCACGTTCGATGGCAGCATGAACGCTATCCACTTCCATCTGCGTATGGCCAGGTTCTAAATATTTATGGTAAATGACCACATTATTCACAGCAGCAAAGTTGGATAAAGCATTTCTAATACTGCATTCCTGTTTTGATAGGTGCAACCGTCACTCCAAATAATGATAGGCTTTGTTACAAATTCGACTTCAGAGTTGCAAATCATATCACATAGGTAATCTAATATGCAACTAATAAAGACTGATGCCTGAGTATCACAGTCGACTTCTGAAAACCAATAACATCTTACTTTTTTGGATGGATATTCATAAACCGTAAAATTATGGTTGATCAACTTTCTTCGGTAATAGGCACTGCTCGCTCTTATATATGGACATACTTTCACAGCTTGAACATCCTGTTCTAAGACAATACATTTTCCTTCATCTGCCTCCTTTAAATCCTTTTCTTTTTCTTCTCTTGCATTTTGTTTCCTGAGCTGATGATCTTTATACTCCTGTTCCGATATTTGTTTAGTATGGTAACTTAGACACGTATCACATAAATCTTTTTTTGGCTGCTGAAAGCAAATATTTTTTTCTTTTATAATGTTATCAAACATAGTTCTACATAACGGAATCAGGTTTTTTATTGTGCTCGCTTCAGTGTAGGTCCTATACACTTCCGCCATACCTATACGCCAAACCCACGCCGTAATGTTACTCTGTCAGTGAATTTTGCGAACTGCATTTTGCGTTGACACCTCGTAACTCGCGCAATAGTGAGTTCAAGTTGATACTCGTTCGTTGTGAGTTGTCAACTCTGGCATAAATTGTTCGAGCGACATTTTTTGTGAATTACGAGTTATCAATAGAAAGGTTCGGCGGTTAATTTCAAAATTTTTGATGTACCATACTCATTTTGTGAAAAAATGTGGGTTACGAGTTGTCAACCTATGACCATCGCTATCCTATATTTCATGATTGCAATTTTTTGCTGTAGGCACCTTTTTGAGAAATACTGCTGCACTTTTTATTTTTCAATGACAAAAAAAATAGTAGAGACGTAATCAAAATATTGTAGTCAGTCAGAACAACTACAATTCTGTAATCTTATGCGGTCTTGGTACGAATAGTTAAAGTTGACGTAACAGTTGTGGGACGATAACTCCATTGTGTGACGAAGACGAACCTTGGCGGCCGACATCTCAGTTTATTTCAAACTACCTATATTTTTTATTCTTGTAGTTAGAATAAAATTAATAAATAACCTAAGTAATTGTGTAATAAGCTCTATTTTGAAAGTTTTATTTACCCTAAATTATTGATGGACTGGGTAATCTATCTTATTCATTATTTGCCCGAGTGAGGGAGAGTAGGTATTGCATTCTTATGACATGGGTTTTTTAATTTTCGTACCTATAGTTTTATTTGTATTTATTACGTATACGTATTAGTGAGACAAAAATTACTTCATTATTACGATAAAATAATAAAATATCGGCGCCCTCTGTGTAATCTTAATTGCAACTGTTGATGTTGAGGGACAGTGACGTTAACAGACGTAGAGCGCCGCGGAGTTGTGTCACTATTCCACCAAAAGGCGCTTCGCGGTACCAGGCATACAAGAATTAACGGAGCTTCGATATGAATTCATAAAATAGCGAGGGGAGTGATGAATGATGATGACGCTTGCTATTTTATTTGCATTGGGTCCTATTATGTTAGATCGTCGCATATCACCGTTTTGTTACTATCTAGTTGTTTAAAATTAAATATTTATTATCAATTAAGTCTGCCGTCTGTAGGTTCCTACCGTATATAACGTATGTCGTATGAGTGAAATAAAAAAGTCGATTAATTAGTTGTTATAATTAGTTGTTTTTTATAACTCTGATTATTACGGACTTATAAGATACGGTCTGTGTGTAGTATTTAATAAAATAAAAGTAACAAACAAAACGTCTATGGAACTCTCCCTAGTTTGAAATGACAAAGTGTGAGGTAGGTACCTACCTAGGTAAATAAAACAATGTTGATTCTTCTTATCAACTACTATATCTCCACATATTATATTAAGTAATTTATGTACTTAATTGCAAAGTAAGCTAGCTGCAGGCGGTCGATTCTGTAAAAATTTAACCGTGAAAACTTAGGTGAAGTGAGTTTGTTTTTGCTAGGAATTGACACTATTGACAGGTCACTTCACACTCACTTCACCTAAGTTTTACGGTGAGATGGTTACAGAATCGCACTGCAGTTTGCAAAACTGCATTTGTAATTTGATTTGCAGAGCTTATCATTCCCATAGTATGTTGGGTGGCCTATTTTCAGTAGGGAAGAGATTTAAAGTGTAGGTATGTACCTCATGAGGAAATCCCGTTATTTTCAGCTAGCCTGGTCGATCATCACCACCGCAAAATTCCTAATCGGCCGGTACATGATAGGATTGGGCACAGGACTACATTTCGTAACAAGAGTCGTTTACGAACGTTGGAGAAATAAGTCACAATTCTATCAGAGGAACGCTCCTCAGCATAATGACGTTCATGTATAATGTGGGAACACTTGCTTCCTATGCAGAAGGAAGGATGGTTCTGCAGTTACGACGTCATCAATTACTTGAATCTGACTGTGGCTGTAGGTTTCGTACTCTTGTGTATGAAAGAAACACCCATTAATTTGCTAAGGTTAGGAAAGGAGAAGGTAAGTGAAGTATTGAAAAATACAGTTATTTTAATAGTCCTGTACCTACTTAACGTAAATAAGAAAGTTAAAAAAGCTAGTAAAATATTGTTATATGTCATAATATAGGTACCTACAATTAGAGTAAGTAGGTATGGTAGGATGGTATTTTTGGTTCTTTTCTCAGTAGACTATTTCAGACACCAATCTACATGGTCTTCACATGATCTGACCAATATGTCTGGACTTTAAAAGAGACTGTGACCTCTGAGTTTGTTTTGGCCTTTCTTCGAAGAAAGGCCAAAACAAACTCAGACTCTGACTACTCGGAGATATCCGAGTAGTCAGATACAAAACGCCGACGGCCGACCTCATAGAGCATAGAAAGAAATTAACAAAGTTAAATTGTAATATTCGTTCAAGAAGATAAAGATAAACAAGAATGACATATTTTTTACAGGAAGCAATAAAGTCTCTGAAGTCTTATCGAGGCAAATCTACTGTAACTCAAACAAAATATATTAGACGAAATTGTTTACATGAAAAGTCAGCTAACGAATGATGCTAATTTCAACAAAATATCTGGTAAGCCAATCAATAATCATGTTGAGAATAGGACCCCTCGCAAGCACTGAAATGTTTATCTCTTTCTTCCGCTCATCATTAACAGTGTTGTAGAAAGAGACAAATATAATTATGTTGGTGATACATTCGATGGGCGTGGCCTCGCGCGATTAAAGCATTTTCACTTGCCACGAATACGATCGGCGAACCCTGGTACCCGTATTTTAGTAAATTAGTATTATATAATTAGTATTAATATTAATAGTGTACTCTGTGAATTTATGTCTGTTGATCTGTTCGGTGGATCGATGCATCAAATTGAAAAGCAAAATTTAAAGACCCATTATTATTGCTACCTCAAAATAAATTGTGAAGTTGAATTTTATTAGTAAATTTTTAACTAGAAATATTTTACTTTCAGATTTAGAAACATCTCAATCAGGAAATGAAAAGGAAAAGTTAAATCAAGAAAAAGAGACTGCAAGCGTATGCATTACAGAGCAAAAAAGTGTTTGGAACACTTTGCGTAAGTTTGCCATCGTTTTATTGTGCTGATAAAACAAAATGAACCCAGTCATTTAAAAATGACAAACACAAGGTTATTTGAACAAGAAGATAAAAAAATCCATGCTTGAGAGTAGTTGAGAGAGTCATGGACTACTTGAGTAAATAGGGACAGATTTTGAATGTATTTCGTGTTCAATATACCTATCTATAGGGTAAACTCGTTAGAGATGGCCATAGTTTTTTTAAGGTGCAATAAAAAAATAAATAGGGTTGTTACAATCAGTCTTTTATTGTTATCATAATTAACAGTTATTAGTCTTATAAAAAATCAACTACAAATATTTTTTTATAATTAAGCAACATACGATAAATCAATTTAAAATAAAAATAGGATTGGCCATCTCTCCCGGCACATCAGGGTGAGTTGGCCGTAGTCGTACGGGTAAGATGGCCAGTGCTAGACTTCCCTTTTACCTTTCCCTTGCCTTGAAATTCCATTTGTTTAGCTTCTTTTTTCTTTTGCTGTCCACATGTGGAGCACATAATCTTCAAACTCGGTACAATTCTCATGCACCCATCTGTCACAAAAGAGACACTGGAGCCATTCTTCAATAAGTCGAGTCTTATAATAATTTTCTCCACATCCAGCACAGTCGTCTGCCTCGTCTTCTTCGTATGATGTATCACAGAGTACTGGTTCACTGTGTTCAGAACTGCTTTCACTCATACGCCTCACAGCTTTTCGTCTTCTGAACTTATTTCTATCCGGTTTTTTATCTTTGGGTTTTATAATATTTTTTTCTTTAATTTTTTAATGAGTTTTCACTCCAATTACCACGAGTGGCTATAGCTTTCCTATGATATCTGTTTGGCATCAAACAAGACATTAAAACGCATTAATAACACTTTTTATAACAGTAATTAGTATGGCCATCTTAACCTGAATCTATGTGGCCGTCTCTCCTTTTTGTATGGGTGAGATGGCCATACCTATTCATAAAGATAGGTTAAACATATCGGGCGCCATTTTTAGGTTACAATAGACGTAAGCATTTGCTAAACACAATAAACTTAATAAACACTACACATTTACAATAAAAATAGTATTTCACTATAATATATGACTACACCATAAAATTTTAGCAATATCATGTAAAATCAACGCTTATTTACTTACTTTTTAATATAATTTTGCACAGCAACTTCGTCGTATTGTGTTCCCGACCGATGCTCGCGGCGTACTAACTGCACTGTATCGTCATCTAGTTATAAACATCAGAAATAATTTGATTGGCCATCTCTCCCGTATGGCCATCTCTAACGAATTTACCCTAGTATTACACATAATAACCCCCTTCGCAGCTGATTGGTTTGGCGCGCTATTCCGAGTATGTCCGAGTGAGCCCGCTATTGCAATATAGAAGAAGTACTCTTACACTTTATGTTCTCCTGATTATCACAGTCGATTGATTCGTCGTTGACGTCGACAAAATGCCGGATCCCGCTCGCTCTGTCGTCGTCGTCACTCGCGTGACATCTCGATATGAAATTGGCGCAATATTCAAGCAACCAAATCAAGCAAATCTCTTGCTTTATATACTTTCCTAGTACATCGAAACTTTTTGCTTTCCACATACGACGCCGTTGCGAGGAGTCGCTGTTGCACAATACTGCCTTTTGTGCCTGTTCCCGCTGAACGTACCTACGCTGTAGCTCTAACGTTTTATGATAGCCTAGTAGAAAAGGAGCATTTGTTACAAAAGATTCAGTTAGATCATCCAAGCGAGCGCTGCCAACAATTTTCGCAACATGCTACCTTGCTAAACTTTATGCGACTGGCAATTATTATAAAATGATAACGACTCTTGAGGTTGAAGTGGCGGTGCTTGGAGGCATATGTCTAGCAGTGGACGTCTTTCGGCTGAAATGATGATGATGATGTACAGTTAGTTAAACACAGTACACTCACTACGAGTAATCCAATAATAAATTGGGATCTTCCGTTCATCATTTTTGTTATAAATTATCTGCTTTTTATTGGCTTCTCTCAGCTCTAAGGGCCTGGGACCAAGCTGCCAAGTTTGGCCGCCTTTATGGGTATGATCGCAGTACAGGCGTACGCTGGGCAGTTCTTCTTGCAGGCTGCTCGGAGTCTTTCACCACATCTCTGTTCTGTACTCCTGGCATTGGTCGTGACAATTTTTAGTGGACTGTCTGCAGCTGTTATAGTTGATTTAATTCCTGTCTAGGAAATCCTGTATCTTGTCTGTCTAATTCCTGTATCTTTAATAGCTCAAGCTCACCCGTCTGGGTGAGCTATTCAAGTGGGCCAAAAATGTTTGCACTTTTGAAACATGAATAGAAATAAAAGTACGTTAATGTTACTTTGTTGATCGTTTATTCAATGTAACAAACATCTAATGTTATTTATTTTTTTTTAATGTAATCGTCGACATGTGCTCGGTCTCGTCGTTGGCACTCCTGCAATCGGCTACGCAAACTTTGGAAAACTCGCTGATACATGCTGCGGGGAATCACGGTTAACTCCTCGTGGATGTTTTGTTTTAATTGGGGTATTGTTGTCGGTTTATTGTGGTAGACTCGGCTTTTTAGGTATCTCCACAAGAAAAAAAAACAGTGGCACTCCGGGAGTGCCGACAGAAGTGAAAACTTGAACAATTACGTGTGTATTTTATGAATCGTTTTATAAACAAAACACACGCGGTACCGGCTACGGTCATCCGTCTTATGAATTTTCGATCAGGTCACGTGTCCTGACGCGAGTTTAACATTTTTTACCCATTACAAAAAAAGTGTACAACGCCGCTAAAGAAGTTTTCACTTCAAAAATCACAAGGTGTAAGGTCCGGGCTTCTCGAACGCCATACGATATCACCTCTGGGAGATATCAATTTGTGTCGGAAACATTTCTTTGGCTACCGCCCGCCGGTATAGTCACATTTGACGTATGGCATATTTGTAATCGTTTGGTTTCATCTCCTGCGCAATTTTAAGGTCCAGATGCAAAATTTGCCGCAGACTAGTTCTTGGTATTGCCAGAGCCGCCAAACGCATAGGTACGCGTTTGGCGATGATTAGATGATTCTGGATCGTTCCTTACGGAAATTTCAACCAGCTGATTGTTCTAATCGCTTCTTCTTGAACTTGGCCGTCCTGTTTGTTGTGAAACCAGTTTGCTCATACTTCTCGATCCAAGCTTTGATTAAATTTAATTTATGCTTGGACACTCGCTTACCTACACGGCATAATCCGTGTTCAATTATAAACAGGCGTCGCGGTCGTACAGTAACGTAGTATGGTAAGAACCGTGGTTTTTGTAAAAAAAAAAACGAAAAGCACGCGGTTGTTCCGTGAATTACTCACATATTTTCCCGTCAACCGCGCGCCCTTTTGTCAAACGGTTTTCAAGATATTCAGTGTTGCTATTTGCAAATATTTTTGGCCCACATATGCATTAATATTTTGTTAAGATTTTATTTACGCAGAACAGTAGTTTTTCCGATTACCCCAGAAAGAAGATGTTTTTTTTGTCTCTGTTGTCGATGCTATGTATGTCTTTGTATCAACATTCAATCATTTAGACGTATCCAAGTACCCTCGTTATAATGATGAATTGTTTCTCATCCACTCGTATCTTTTCTCTTGGCTGCTAGGCTGCATGGCTTGTTTGGCCAGTATGCTGCGATGGGCCTGGGCACCTGAGGAGTATACCCCTAGTCATGGTGTTATATTGCATCGTTTACAGCCTTGGCGCAGTAAATATACCGTTTATACAGATCGCAGAATGCCTTCCTCCTCAGAAAAGCTATTTATTTAAAAAAATTGCTTAATTTGGTGATTCCTTAATACAATTTGGAAATGTTTTGTAATAATTGTTTAATTTTTTCAGATGAGCCGTTTCGGCCCAGGCGTCATTATGTGCAGCATGTTTTTGGCGAATTTCGCAGTCCTATTTGTATTTAAACCAGCTATAGATACTCTCGGATTGGATGGTATGTTCCTGCTATTTGCTATAATCGGGTTAATAACTGCAGCGGTAGCCTTTTTGATCATGAGAGAGACAAGAAAATTACCTTTTGTAGTTGTACAAAATATGTTTGAACAAGGATATTTGTATAGGCGGATATATTATTAAATAAATAAAACAATACCTAGTAAAATAACTGTGATATTTTTATAATGTTGTTTTATTTTTGTTCGAAAAGGTCCATATTCCTATCCGAGAAAAACAAATGAAGAACTTAACGTCAATGTCATCCTGACTGTCAATTTGTCAAATTCAATTCAAGTGACATTTACTGATAAACATAAGCGGTGCGGTGATTTTATTGATAAAATCTTCAGTTTTCTTGAAAATATAATGAATAAATCATTGTAAAATTGCTACACATTTAAGCAATCTACAAACTATAACTCAAACTTAGCGTAGATAGTTTTAAAATGGGTCTATTATCAGACCCTGATGTTGGGTCTGTGAAATGGTTGAAGATCCTGAAGAAGGTGCATGCTCCGCTTTGCTTCCTATGCTATGTTGGTGCCCTGGTATGGTTCGTGATGCTAGGAAACAAGGAGTTTAACAACGAGACGTATTTCTCCGAGAACGCCTTACTACCCGGTTTGGTAACCAATGAATTCAATGGGGAAAACTCTGCAAAACAGTTTTTTCATGAATTCACACGGGAAATGGAGGTAAATAATTTATTTTATTGTATTGATAAGCTCTTGTATAAGCGGGTTAGTTACGGAAGTTGTATGGTGACTGCAATCTGAAAAAAAACTAAGAATGTGAGATCTCTGTCATTAAGGAATCTTGACAAATTTTTATTGCAGAACATGCAAGCACAGCTTCATAATTACGAGGAAAAGAATTTGGTTTGGACTTAGTAAGTGTTAATAGTAGGTACACATAACACCATAGAAAAATAAAAACAAAAATGTCTTTCTATAAAGATATGCCATAGGCATTGCATATGAGGGCAGTGAGATTTCATGGAGTAACTCCCATGTGCTAGCAGAACACATTCAATTAATAACTTTGTGTTGTGTTTGGGTCACCAAGATATAGTCTATCCCCAGTTTGGAACCTGCTGTTAACTTCATTAGGACGAGCTGGTACACATGTATGTATAGTATACCACAAGTGGTACAAATTTGTACCAGCTTCTCCCTGAGAGGATCTGTTAAAAAGTCTTCTGTTGGTTAGAATTTCATACTATGTTGTATGTTTAAGAACAATGTGTAAGTTAAATAAATTATTTTAAATTTGAATTTGAATTGTGTAACACTGTGTAGTTGTCGTTAGTACAAGTCCAACAGAGCCCTCTGTATTACTCAGATAGTGTATCCTTGAATTATTTTAATCTTAGAAAAAGAATTATAGGCCGACCGCTTAACTAAGACGTTGCCTGAGGTAGCTGCGCGGTGCGGGAGTGGTGATAGTTGCCACAAGTTGATGAATCACTGAGCTCTCGCATCACGTCACATCCCTCCCACACCGCGCTGCTACCTCGGGCATTGTCTCAGTTAAGCAGTCGGCCTATAGTATTCTGATCACAATATTCTACATATTATTTAATATTATTAGTATTTTAAATATCACGCCTCAATTGATCAGATTAAGCTTGCAGCGGTTAGTTCGTGGATGGGTGACTATTTTCATCAAGACTATTCAAGAACCTTTTATGCCTCGGAAAGCATGTTAAGCCGTTGGTCCCGGCTGGCATTGCTGGATCTTTGACAGTCGTTACAGGTCATCAGTAGCCCGAACATCAGCTGATAACCAGTCTAACCATGGGGTACTGTATTACCCAGTAACTGGGTGGTGGAAGTCACATAGGCAGTCACTTCATGTGATATACTGGTATATAGCGGCAGATTGATCATCATCACGGTCATACTTGTTCCACTGACTGCTGAGTAAAGCCTCCTTTTTGTGCCATGCTTCCTTATTATTATCACAAACGTAATACAATTTTAACAATTTTCAGGACAAGTACGAGGATTTAGATGACATGCCGGTGCCGTGGCTTGTTGGCAAGATGTCGCAGCTCCATCTTGAAGTGTACACGCACAACTTTACACTCAACTACCCAATGGGACAAGGGCAGGTGAACTAGGACCTATGAACGAATATTTTATTCATGTTTTCTTGAAGAAATACATACTATTATAAAACAGTATTTTACACTGAACCAATATCACCTTTTATTACAAACTAGCTGACCCGGCGAACTTGGTATCTCCCCGCCAGCCGCACTGCCCCCGCTTTTTAAATCTCTGATGTCTTCTAAGATATTTATTTGAATGATATGCTGTAAAGGGCAATTTTGATCTCGATAAAATGCACAGTGTATTTAATGTATTTAATTAGATAAGGAATAATACTGTATTGTTTAAAGTAGCTTGCTAAATAATCCATATTTTTTTTGTAACATGTAAAAGATAAAAATGGTTATTGTGGGTTATCCTTAGGAGATAAACATATACCATCGCGGACTTTTTGTTGATATTTTTAAGATAATTCATTCCGTAGTACATTAATTTGATCTATCTCGTAAGGTTTAGCCAGCGTTTGCAATGTAAGCGCACAAAAATATGTTTGTTACGACATTACATTACAAATCTTTGAATTTCTCAGCTTTTCTCTACTATAATATGCATGTATTATACATATAAACCATCCTCTTGAATCATTCTATCCATTAAAAAAACCACATCAAAATTGTGATGCTGTACTTCTAAATACAATTATAAACTCACAAACACACACTTAACAAAATTGGGAAAACTTGAGAACATTTTTTTCAAGGAACAACAAAAAATAGGAGGCATTAATATCAAATTCTTAACAGCTGTTGGTTTGGTTGCCACAATTTGCTTCACTATAGGAGCAAAAGTACACTTCATGTATGGTCATTTTTTTCATTGCTTACCCATACATTGTAGTCATCTCCGTTTTTTTGGTTAATACAGGTTTTCAAAGGCACAAATGTGTATGGCATACTGCGAGCTCCTCGCACATCATCGTTAGAAGCCCTGGTAGTGTCGGCGCCATACAGGGCTCTGTCCACTCATCAGAAAGGAACTGGAGCTGGTATAGCACTTATGTTGGCCTTCGCCAAGTTTGCGAGACGTGAGTGCCTATTCTTTTTTGATGTCCTGGTAGCAAAGATATCTCTGGGGGCACTAAAATAATATTGATATAATTTTTTCATGATTGATTGTTACCAACGGAGATCCATAAAAATAAAAATTATTGGAGCTTCACATCAGTCTGACGCGACGGTGTCAAAACAAATACATCATTTAGTATTGAAAATGTGGATAAACAAAATACATAATATTTAAAAAAAAAACTTAAATTTTCCTTTCAGCACAAAAATACTGGGCGAAAGACATAATATTCCTAGTCACCGAGCATGAACAACTAGGAATGCAAGCATGGTTAGAAGCTTACCATGGCTTGCAGAGTGATGCAGAAACATTTCACACTAGTCTCGGCAGTTTCTGGAAGCCTGGTAGTCCCAGCTTGGATTTTGGAAGCTACTTCCCTGGTTTTGGATCGGAAGGGGAACATAAAAAGTGTTTGAATCCAGGGAAGCTAAAAGGGCGCTCTGGATCTATCCAAGCTGCGATCAATTTGGAGTTTAGCACACCAAAAATAAGTAAGTGTTATAAACTTACTTAAAGGAAACATAAACTTCAATTTTTCTGTCAGGGTTTTCCACATACCTACGTATTGCTTGATTTTATTTTCATAAACTGGTTGACCTAGTAACTGGATTGTGGAGGTCAGATAGGCAGCCGCTCCATGTAAAATACTGGTATTCAGCTGAATCCAGTTACACTGGAAGCCGGCCCCAACATAGTTACGAAATTAGCCTTTCGTACACGATTTTCTTTGTTATGGTAGAATAATACAATTTCCACGCTAGTTGCTTCCGCGTCCTTTACCATAGAAAGAACAAGAATTAATATATTATTTACTTGTACTAAAAGAAGCGAAATTATCACTCTGAACGTGTTCAAAATTGCGCTGTTATGTCACTTCAGTTAGTACACACTAGCGACACGCGTCGACGACAGAGGCCACTACATCCGTAGAAACGCATCGGCGACGCTCGTCGTCGATGTGTCGGTAGCGGCGGCCGTCGTCGACAATGTGTCGCTCGTGTATTTGAGTACGGTGCTCAAATACACGAGCGGCATGTTGTCGACGGCTGATGGCTGCATTTGCCTCTGACGCGTGTAGCTGGTGTGTATGCACACTTAGCTTCAAGGCGTACGGTAAGCCCCGTTTCGGAATCCCGTAATTTTATACATTTGTCAATCAGTTAGTCAAATCTTAAAATTAGTTCTTGTGTTATACGCCTCACTAAACACGATATCTAAAAATTTCAGAGTACATCGAAGTGAAAATTGAAGGTCTTAACGGCCAACTACCTAATCTAGATCTGGTGAATCTAGTTCACAAACTGTGTCTGAAGTCTGGGATACACCATTCTTTTAGAAACAGGTAAGTAATTTTTTACTAAATTAGAAAAATTACTATACACGAATCTTCATCATCAACATTTCAGGCAAAAGACATCCACTGCTGGATTTAGGCTGCCAAGAGACGTCACATTGATCGGTCCTGTACTTCTCGCATCTAGCGTATTCCCGCGGCCTTCACAAGGTCATCGGTAAACCTTGTGGGAGCCCTTCCACCGACTTCCTTCGTATAAAGAAATCGGAATATTTAAATAAAGATGCAAAGGCGGAAATTCTATAAAGATATGAAGAACAGGGTGTAAAGTTCGCTCATATTCAAAAGGGAGGATCCTCCGACCAGACGGGTGTCATGTCAGGTGGGCAACTGGCCAACGATTCATCGTGGAGATCGCGACGCCCCCGTAAGGGGGCGTGCCGGGCGGTACCGGGGCTGAGCCCCCCGGCCGCGAAAAGGCATACGGTGGCCTGTAACCACAGGCCCCTCATCTGATTGGCATCAGTGGCCTAGCAAATTCATAGGGCCGCGTAGATGACGCGCGCCCCTATGAGTGGTTGCATGTTGTGTTTCTGTAGGCGCGCCGCGACGCTGTCCCACAGCGCCGCTTTCCTCACGACACCTCTGAGGTCTGTCCCCGCCAGGTGAGACCCCCAGTTGCCTGGGGGAGGCCCGGCGGAGGACGACCAGCGACGGAGGTCTGGCCAACGACTGAGATCGGGGCGTTGTATATATGCTAGTCGCGCGGTAAACTCTACTGCAACTACTCAGTATGATGCGTAGTTAGCATGTGGCGATATAGATGCCGCCACATCTCCACTATTAAGGCGCTACCTCGAAAATAAATCGTTGCGACTGATCTACTAAGCGTGCGAAAGTGATGCAATTACTTTTGAAACGCAAAAGAATAGACATGGCTATAATGTGCGTGCGCTCGGAATAAAACGACGTATGTGCCAAAACGAATTTACTCCTTTTTTAACAAAATAAATGAATTAAATTTAAAACTACTTTGAGTGAACTTCGATATGATAATTCTCTGTTTTAAAGTAAATTCCATTGAATAATTCTTACCGTTACGCCGTGATGTCGAAAAAAGTAAAACAATAGATATAACTTTGCAATTTTTTTGTATCGAGAAAAAATCATTGAATGGTGTATTCCTTTTACATGATACTAGACCAAAGAGTCAAAAAACATTCCAAAATGTCAAATCCCTATTCCACATACTTAACAAGTTAGGTACACGAAATAGAAAAACCACATTTTTTTCAATATATCACAAATATGTTTAGATAATTACATTAACAAGCGTAAATATTTTTTTTTAGTTACTCGTGGATGAATGGGCGCAACAAGATGGACGAATGGACAAACTCGTTCCGGACCATGTTCGACATGGTACTCTCGCAGATTGACGGGGTAAGTGACATGTTTGTGAAGGGCGCCGTCAGTTGAGACTGGTCGTCTCTTAACTGGCTTATTTTTAATCTTAAATTTTGAATTGTTTCTTCATTTGTGTCTTTTTTTTTACATTGTTCTCACATATAGAAGCAACAAGAATAATGTACAGACGCCAGCACATCAAGCTATCCGAAACTGTCAAATTGTCCCAATCAACTATGAACCTTATGCATTAGTGATAAAGTTGAAAATCTATTAAATAAATTTGATAGATTGTAGTAGCTTGATGTGCTGGCGTTTGTACCTAGGATTTTGTAATATCTTGATTTAAAAGAGTGTCCATGGAGTTTCTTGCCCGTTCATCTCTATAGAGATCTACGTTTTGGAATGGGCAACTAGCTTCAACTTTCTGACTAACTGACAAACTATTTAATTTTGACAATTCAAAAGTGCCTGTACAAGGTTTAATTGAAATAAATGCTTTGAGTTTGGGTTTGACAGCGATATTAAAAACCGGCCAAGTGCGTGTCGGATAACGCACAATGAAAGGTTCCTTGTTGGTATGAATTTATCCCAAAAACAAACTTAACATTGTTGTTGAAAAACATGTTCTCCCATACATCGATATACGTCGCGGTCAATTCTCCAACTGCAAATGTAAGTTTGTAATCTCAAAAAATTATGATTAAACTACATATTAACGATTTTCCAACTTTTCCTTTACTTGCGCTGTGAGACCTTGCTTCTTGCCAAATTTCATGATTCTAGGTCAACGGTAAGTAGCCTATAGGTTTTTAATTGCGAGTATCAAAATATGTCGCATAAAATAAATGGCCATATAATATTTTTGTTGAGTTGTTGACGTTGACGGTCCCTTGGAGCTCAACAAAGGTCAAGCTTCTACTTGACCTTTGTAGAGCTTCAAGGGACCGTAGACCTTCGTATTTGATATTAATTTCAACATGATGCCTCCACGCGTTCCTGAGAAACCCATTAAAACCCATTTTCTCAGTCTATTTTCTAACCCTGCCAGGTACCAGACGGCAACCACGGCCTGTTCCACCGCTTCGGCATCGAAGCCGTGACCCTGGAAGGCCGCGACGCTAACGACCCCGGCGGCGCAGCGCCCCGGGCACACGCGCTGTCCACCACGAACTTCTACAGACTGGGAATAGCCTTGGAGAGTATACTGCGCTCGCTGAACAACTTGCTGGAGAGGTTCCATCAGAGTTACTTCTTCTATCTGTTAGCGGCTACGCATCGGTTTATTTCTATTGGTGAGTGGTGTTTATTATTAGCTTAGTTTTTGCCTGCGGTATGATGAATGTTGCCTAAGTCAGGCGTTTCTTCACCGGGGAGCACTTGAAGCGCGCGGTCGACGCGACCTGTGTCGGCTCGCGGTCAGCGCCGTGCCTCAAGCTGTCCACTATTCTGTATTGTCGTCGTAAAATTTACTTTAATGCATTTGATTTAAAAACTTAACTTGAATGACAAGTTACTTGCTGTGTCGGAGCGGTGCTGTTATAGTGATGCCCTTTAGGCTGCACTTACGGGGTGTGGGATTGGAGATAGAAATCAATCATCTTGTTTCCATCTTTTTTAAAGTTCACTTTTTACGTAGTCGGGCTTTTCAATTTTTTCAATGTCTATTTTTCATATAAACAAACAAATTTTCACAACCCTGAAAACTGTCTGTCTGAATCAGTTGATAACTCTGAAAATATGACGTCAAATATCCATTTTTCAGGTCAATATATGCCATCTTTGTGCTTACTATGTGTGGCCATGCTCATCCGAGCATTATCGTTATGGGTAACCGCCATCCAACAAGATGGCGACGAGGAACCAGACAAGCAAGCAAGCAAAAAGACAAGCAAACAGAAACCGAAGAAAGAGAAAGATTCCGACACTGAAGAACCAGGCGACCAGAAAGTCGAGGAGGTGAAAAAACTGGTTAAAACTAAAGGGAAGAAGAAAGTGGACGACCTGAGTATGAGCATCGTGAATATCGGTGCTAATTATCTCCTGGTACATTTAATTGGATATGCTGTGATGAATTCACCTTTTCTTTTAAGTTATATTGGTAAGATATCATTATTTTTATCAGAACAATTGCCTCGTTCTATTGGTTGTAAGTGACTACTGACTGCTGAGCGTGCGACCTCGGTTCGATCCTTGGTTGGGGCAATATTTGATTGGCTTTTTTTCTTTTCTCAGTTGCATTTTCCTATTAACCGGGCAAGTATCAAGATTGGACTCGCGCCCTATTTCATGGGACTTAAATAACATAACTGTCAAAATGAGCTTATTAAAACCCTCTGCTTACATATCCTAGAATACAGCATAATCAGCCTATAATATTTCCACTGCTGGGACTCAGGCCTCCTCTCTTAGAGAGGGAGTGGGCTGTGATCTACCACGCGGGCCCAGTGCGGGCTGGTAGATGCGACATGCCTTCGAATTTTTGGTTCTATAACATGCCGCCAGTTTCCTCACGATGTTTTCCTTCACCGTTTTGAGAGGCAGTGGTGATGAAATTATTTACACAAAACGCCTGCCTAACTTCGAACCCACGACCTACAGCTCGTAAGTCAGGGCCGTTACCACTGAGCCACCACTACTCACAAATACAGGATATTGATGATTAATCTTACTTTATTTTATTTTCAGGTAACTATTACTATAATAAGCCATCAGAATACTCAGTATACTACGGCTTGATCGCCATTTCAGTATTCCTAACTGTAGTCACACCCTTCATGCCGCGGTTCCTACGCAAGGGTCGCATAACTTATGAGGAGTTATCTCTAGTGAACATACTACTTCTCATAGAACTGTCGACAGTCTGCTTAAGTGTCGGCATGCATAACTTTTCCTTGGGATTCGCTATAGCGGTGGTGTATACGCCCTTGGCGTTGATGTGCAGCGTCGTTGTAAAAGGTGCAGGGAAGGGAAGGTTAGAGACTCTTTGTGAATTATGTCTTTTCAGTTTCTTTTACACGAGGGGCTAGTGGCTAAGTAATCACAGCCGCACGGGTCGATCGATCAGGTTAAGCTGGCCGCGGTTTGTCCGTGGATGGGTGACCATCTTTACATACTAAGACCCTCCGTGCCTCGGAAAGCACGTTAAGCCGTTGGTCCCGGCTGTTATTCGTGGATCTTTGACAGTCGTTACGGGTAGTCAGAAGCCCGAAAGTCTGACAACCAGTCTTACTAAGGGGTATCGTATTACCCAGTAACTGGGTTGTGGAGGTCACATAGGCAGTCGCTCCATGTAAAATACTGGTGTTCAGCTGCATTAGGTTAGACTGGAAGCCGATCTTAACATAGTTGGGAAAGGCTAGGCAGATGATAGATGATGAGTAATTATTTTTAGACCTTTTTACTATTGGATTTAAATAAATTACTTTCGTTGTAACTTTTCATAAAGACAAGTATTTTCTAGCTTTTCAAAAAAGTTCGAAAATTTAAGTAACTGCATGAGATATACTTTTAATTAATCCTCTCACAACTTGGCCGCAGAAGCTTTAGTTTTTTCTTAATAGAAAATAATGACTATTTCTTTTTAATCAAAAAATAAATATTGGATTTCATTTCGCGAGCTCTTCTTTTGATGAATAACACTATCCTTGTAATATGTTCCAGTTCATTCTACCTAATAATAAAGCGCACAGTCTGCCTCCTCGTGCATCCCCTGGTGGCTATCTCGCTCAGCATGATCGTCTACAGCAAATTTCTCTTCCCCGAGGAAGGCTTCTTCGGCATGCTGAGTCGAGGATCTGATGCCGCCATGCAGGCCACTATGTTCTCCATCGTTGATTCTATGGTATGTATAGATCTCCCTTTGCCCTATGCCATCCTGGTAGGTTCTGTATCCGGGGGAAGGCTTCTCCAGCATACTGGGAATCGGACGCAGAGCTATGCAATGCAAGCGACTATTCCATACTTGATTGGATTGTATTTATTTACTTCTTCGGATTCATGTCAGCCTGGTATTTATTGTAAGTAAAGATATTTTATTTCTCTGCCACGTCTGTGTCGTCCCCCCCCACATTTAACCGTACACATCATATACCTCATCCATCAGGCGAAATCGAGGTCTAGAGCAGGTCCATTCATCAATAAAAGAATTCTTTTAACAAACAAATAATGACAATATTCCTCTTATAAATGAAAAAAATCTCTAAGAGGCCTCTGTGAGTTAGCTCCAGCCCCTTGTACACTTTCCAAAGGTCCGGGACCTCGAGGTCAGTCAAAAACATTTAAATTATGTCCCTGCTAATAACCCGAGTGAACCTGAGTGACAAAGAAAACGCGCTCCAAAACCGAAAAGCTCCATTTTTATGCCTGTGTTCCTATTCGAGATCCACATTCGTTCTAAACAAACATTCTTGGTTTCCAGCTATACGGCAACTGGCTGTTCAACTTAACTACTGCAGTACTCCTGCCCATCTGGATCATATTCTGGCAGATACTTAGCATCAAGGTCAACGCGCCCTAGTATACCAAAAAATTGTACGATATTTTTAGTAGTAACAATAATTGTTATAATACTTGTATTATAAATCTCCCATAGGGTCACACAAAAGACTTGTCTATGGGAGATTTATTAAAAGGGCAAGTTCAGGTTTGAATTCACTGACTTATAACTGCTTAGGGCTTATTTTCCAACGCTAGTTATCATTAAGGAATAATTTTGGATTTTTTAGTTTTTCCACACAAGAACTGATCCACTGATCTAATGCGCCTGCCACACACTCGACGAGTGGCATGGGAAGTAACGAGGAAAGGAGGCATAGACATAGTGTGGCAACATTACTCGTCATGCCACACGTCATGATCCTCGTCCTACCCACTGCTCCCTATTTTGTCGGTTTTTGCGCGCGAGTCAAAGGACCGGCAATACGAGTGCGAGTGGCCGGCCACATAATCGCGCGGTCGCAGTCTGCATGGAGCGCTCGCGCAAGACGCACGCGTATGCAAAATTGGAAATTATGTCGTCGCCAAGCGTGGAATGGTCAAATGAAAAGGTGTTAATAATCCACCATCTCCGTTGGCGAGGACGACGACGACGATGTATATTTCTTTTTACTACATTAATATAATTAGCTATACTAAAAATGCATAGCGCGCACGCTGCCACCGTTTCAACGCCCATTGTCTCACCAAGGCAAATGACAAGTGAGGAGCGTCGCGATTAATTGCGCGAGTAGAGCAGTGTGTGGGCAGAGAGGGCAACATCGCGGCAAATCACGGCAGCGCGAGGAGCATAGCGATGAGCAGCGCAAGGAGCATAGTCTGGCAGGCGCATAAGGTATATTTGAAATAAGAATTTCAAATAATTTTCAAGTTATGAAACAACAAACTGAATGTCATACTAAACAGAGTTCAAATTCCATTGCAACCAAATACTTTTATGGACCTTTTTGTTAGAAAGTGGTCACTCAAAAATCAACTTAGAATACATTTTAATAAAGTAGATAACTGATTGAAGTCGCGATGGAATGTAAATTATCTGTGATTATAAACACTGCTAGAGCTGACGACTACGTTGGAAAAATCAGCCCAAAATACATTGCTACAAGGATCTTTTTTCCGCTGTTGGTAAACATTTGTCGCAGACATTAGTGCAATAGTTTTGTGAAATGTATTGAAAACACAAAATGTCGGCGTTAGTTCCGATTTTGACTACGCGCTAGAACTATCTTGTAGTTTGATAATTTAATTTTACATTAGGTACTGAGTACCAAAGGAAGTAAAGTAAAAGTTGTTTTATGCATTTTTAAGTATTGAACTGGATAGTTTTGCAGTATAATGCATTTAGAACAATCGTCGAACAATAATTATAATATTCCATGGCTATAATGGCATGTGCATTATTCGCATTCCCTATGAATAGTATAATAAATAATGATTTATTATACTATTCATAGGGTGTCATATTTGTTTTTAATATAAAACAGTATTGTGAAATTTAAAATAAAGACCGTATTTATTAATTTAAATTATTATTGTGTTTTATTTGTCTACTAGCAGCGCCCCGCGGTTTCACTCGTATAAGTGTCGATCCCGTGGGATTATTGGGATAAAAGTTTCCGATGTGTTAATCTGGATGGTTAATCCGTTCAGTAGTTTTTGAAGAAATAACAAACATACAAAGACACTCACAAACTTGCGCCTTTATAATATTAGTGTCTTATTTAGGTACAAAATATAATTAATTTTAATCTTCGTTACATATTTATTTTAATTTATATTTATCCATCTATCACAGGGCCCTGAAGGTCTGTGGCATTCCTACGAGGCCGCCATTTTGTTTTTTTTTTCAAAATGTCGGCCATGCATGACACCTATAATAGTCGAACTTTTAATTAGCTGCAGTAAAATAACAGCTTATGTGTTACTTAAATGACTGAAATTGTCGTCTTTTTGTTTTTTCGCGGCCATCAACCAAATCTTGTTTTTTTAGTAAGTACAGAATAGTGTAACAAACGAAACTTATTTGACATGCATAGGTATCTCTAAACTCAGTCCGAAATAAGTTACTAAGAAGTGTCATTTTACTGCAACTAATTAAAAGTCCGACTATATATAAATCGATAGTTGACAGAAAACAATAAACATACGTCCAAACCGTAAAGTGTCACGTTTCCGAGATACCTATTAACGTTCAAAGTTGATCACTTGACATCCCTAATGTTATAACTTGCTTACATCTTGTTGCATAGATGTTTGATTACTTTAAACTTTCATAGTGATCATTAAATACTCATCCATCTCTACCGGTTTCTACTGCTTAGTACTAGGGACGCAGATCCTGACGGGGTGGGCCCAAAGTTCACGGCTTTTTATACGTTTGGGGCAGCAACCGTAGATACCTGACGTGGTTTTGGCTGAATTATTTTTACCTGAGGTAGGTACACTGTCAAAACTTGTTTTCCTTTTATCTTTTCTTTCGCACTTAAATGGTTTGAATTGAAAACCTCGGTTTTTCTCCAATAAGGACCTAGCTGCCTCTTGCGTATTACTATTCCAACAGTTGCTCCTGCACAAGTCTTTACGGGGTATTCCTCGAAACGCACCAAATGAAACGTCTATCGATATCAATTATTACGAATCCTTCATGCTCTTCTCTATGTTTCATCGCTGATGCATTACGAGGAATAATTTTTTGTTTTTGGCGTGGAATACTTTTGGTGCCTTTCAAAGTTGGTGCGTTTCGAGGAATACCCCGTTTTTACAGACAGCTCTATAGTTATTCATGTTTTCATAGTTTTAGTACAAAACCTTCATTCAATCATGTTAACTTGGTAGGTAGGTACTAAATTATCCGGAAAAGAACCGGAGTTACACCAATACCAATAGCACTGGAGTGGCAGTGGGCTGGCCATGTTTGTCGAAGGACCGATGGCCGGTGGAGTAGACGAGTCCTGGAGTGGAGGCCGCGTATTGGCAAGCGTAGTGTGGGATGCCCCCCAGTTAGATGGACGGATGACCTAAAGAAGGTGGCTGGGATAGACTGGATGCGGAGGACAGTGTTGTGACGCAGCCTGGGAGCAGCCTATGTCCAGCAGTGGACTGCAATAGGCTCAGTTGATTGAACTTGGTAGGTACTTACAGTACCCGGCGATAAATATTGCACATCGACCTTTACCTTTTTTTGTATTTTATACAAAGAATAAAAATAATTATCAAAAGAAGCAAATCATAATTGTTTTATTAACAGCTCCTAATAGATACTAGGAGCTGTTAATAAAACAATTATGATTTGCTTCTTTTGATAATCGCGGACTGTTTGTATTTCATGCGACAGAGATAACGCTCTACGAAGCCGAAATTAGCCGATTGTCTCTTTCCAAAGGTCGATGTGCAATATTTTATCGCTGGGTACTGTACCTACTTCTTTTCAAGAAAGAAGCATCATGACAGCAGTGGAATGGGCGTGGACATTCAACTTTCTCATCTTATTCATCTTCAACCTCCTAGTAACTTCTGTAGGCCTGCTCCCAGTCTTTTATTTCTTCTCTTTTGCCTGCTTCTCTACTGCTGTCTTCTTCTTTTACTTCTTGCCAGAGACGAAGGGGTTGCCAGTTTATGCTATTCAGGAATTGTTTATGAAGATAAAAAAATGATTTTGTTTCTTAGTTTTAAAATATAACTGTTCTGTTAATAAAATACCAAATTGTTTAATTTTTTTTTGCGTATTTTTATTAAGGACTAGCTTCTGCCCGCGAGTTCGGCCGCGTGAAATTTCATGTTCCCTACCCACCCCGTCGCATCGCATCGCCTGCCCGCGTTTTTAGTGTGTTCTTTCTAACTTTTTAGTTTCTGCTCGGCTCGTAAGTGTCTTAGCGTGATGGTAAGTAGCCTATTGCCTTGCTCAAGAATTGGTCTATCAATTGCAAAAATAATTTTTCAAATTCGACTGGTAGTTCCAGAGATTAGCGCGTTCAAACAAACATACAAACTCTTCAGATTTATTATGAGTATTTATAGAGATAATACGAGACAATACAAAAATATTTTTATAGCAACATTGAATTTTCCACCGTAGCCAGGAGAGGGCTAGTCAATTTCTACTCTTAGTTTACCAAATACGGCTGAATTGATTACCCACCTACTCGAAGTTATTGCAGACTGACACCGCTTACCTACTGGATTATACTGAAATCCCTAGGATTACATAGGATTATGAAGGCTATCCCAACAAGAGCGCCGGATTTAATTTGAAAGAAAAACACATTTATTTTTATTTCAAAATTGAATTTCGCTGGCTACCCTGGCGCTTTCGCCTTAATGTTCTTCAGTTGGTATTAAATTTAGTGCCACTACTGGGTCACAAAACTAGGTACCTACTTAGTGCAATTTCTCATGAGTTAAACGCTGCGTGATGTATATCTGACCTGCAGCTTCAATTCTGCTTCATAGCGTGTCGATGATAATCTAAATTAAGCCAGCCCTGAACGACTACAGTAGCGTTCATAATTTCACTGTCTAGAGCAGGAATGCGAGAAATGGCCTTCTCCGGCCCGCGAAACGTTAAAATCCGGCCCGCGACCATCAAACAAAAATCAAGTGAAGTTTTCGTATTGTTAGAAAGGAGAATGGGTAAGACCGTACCCAGACACAAATGTGTCCAAACATGTCCCCACAAAGACCAGCGTTCCTCAACCTTCTACTTCGCAGCTAACTTAAAAGTTTGCAATTTCTTTTTTATTGCAATAGTTATTTTGTAATATCCCACAATAATTTATAGTTTCAGAAAATACATATAAATATTTTATTTCAGTAAATAATATAGCCAAAAATGCAACAACTTTTCGTTAGTAAATATTGGCACGCGCAGGAAAAAGTTTCCCCATCCCTGGTCTAGAGTCTACTTAGATATGACTAAAAAGTCGTCCCTGGTTTATGAATAAGTTTATACTTACATAATTATACTGCACAATATAAAATCACCCCACACTACAACTTTATCAAATCAATATTTATAAACAGTCAGTACACTTTATCTAAGTCTGTCCGTACCTACTTACCGGCCGGGCGGCCGTTGACTCGATGCATTGAGGTCGAGGTTCCTTCATCAGACGAGACGAGCAGTCAGTAGTTGACCGAACACGGTTGATTGAGATGTTGCGAGATTATAAGCATGGAAGCCCGCCAGTATGAAGTATCACGGCTGGATCTATTTCTCGCTGGAGTGCAGAACCCTAATTACCTACAGAACACACCTTCTATCGCAATGAATCAATTATAAGGTTAAAGCTAATCCATTACTTCATAATTATGTTCGCAAAATTTGTCTGCTCAACAACGTAAATAACGCAATGAATGTTGAAATAAAAGCCTTTGCAACTTTTAGGGTGTTACGCAATCACCCCGCTGCACGCTGGTGGGATATACAGTGTGTTAGGTTAAACGAGGGACATATTTTAAGGGAGTGTAGTACTCATGAAAATGAATAACTTTTAATATGGGGCCGACTCAAAAATATGAAAAAAAAAAACAGCTGTTCCCTACATTTTGTCCAGTTATGCGAACAGAAAATGTATAGAGAGGCTGGTTTTATTTTCTCGATTTCAGTGTTGGTCTCTTAGTAAAAGTTGTTCATTTTCATGAGTACTACACTCTCTTAAAGTACGTCCCTCGTTTAACCTAACACACTGTAGAGAAGATAGACAGTTATCTTACTAACAAAAACATACGCTACAAATTGAGCACATCCTCTTTTTGAAGCCGCTCAAAAATGAATTAAGTAGCAATTAAAATTCTGGCTGTTACTCTAAAGACTGATTAGTAATTTATGATCGCACTGTATCAGTAGCATCCCGATAGACCTGTCCTATAGTACAGATCGTCTGCTTACTGGTAAAACAAGATAAATGCATTTTGTTACTAAATCGAGTTGAAAATGCAGTCACGTGTATTTTTTTACGCGCTATCTACTGGTAAAACCGAATAAATGCAATGTCCAATGGCTGCAGAGATAATGAGTTTGTAAAAGTGATATCTTCTCACATTTTGAAAAAAATATACTAGTATAACATAATAAATAATCTTATGGCATAAATCCGTTTCAGTTTATTCAGTAAAAAAACAATAAAAACGGTTAAAGCTTTTTACATTTTCTAATTTAAATAGTAAAATGGTAAGAATTATTCTGAGAAAATGTCATAAACGCATTTATTATTATGAACCTTATAATTTGTACACCATAAATATATTAAAGTTATTTATTCCATTTTACTAGTTAAATACTTCTACTTGGCTTGCTAATTTCTCTACAGCTAAAACGAAATAAATGGTCATTTATGCTTTTTTACTAGTAAGAACGAGAGCAATCGAATGCAGTTGTCACAATGCAGAATGTTTTGCGTGGAATTGAATTTTTGTATTTTGCCGTGAAAGAGATCTGAAGGTGCCTTTGGCATTGTATAAAAACCTTATTTCTTTCATCGTTGCTGAAAGTCAGACAGTACCTATAGAAAATTAGATAGTAAAAATAAATGTGTGTGTGAGTGAAGGATCTCCTACCTAGGTTCTTGTGATGAACAGACGTTGTGTAACGGTATCTACAACGCCAATGAGAACAACGCATCATACGTCACGCAAAATCCTTCATCTCATAAGCAGAGTTTACCGCGCTAGCATAGATCATACAATGGCCCGACATGAATCATTGGGCAGTTGCTTGCCACCGGTCGGGCCGGAGGATCCTCCCTTATCTATAGAAAAGAAAGAAGAAAGATCCTTCGGCCAGACGGGTACTCTATAGAGTATGAGTGAACTTTACACCCTGTTCCTCATACCTCTATATTTGCCTAAGCATAATCAGCCTGATATGTTCCCACTGCTGGGACAGAAGCCTCCTCTGGATAAGAGGGAAAACTCATCAAGTCGCGGCCTTTACCACTGTGAGCTACAACTGCAGAACAAACGCTCAACTGTGCTCAAATCTGCAAAATAACATAGACAAGACAAATAGAACGGTCATGAAAATAAAGCGCTGTAAACTTTACCAGCTCTGCACCACCAAACTCTCAAGCGCTGCAGTCCACCACCACCATACATTCCTCCCACCATATATTAAGTGCAAAGCACCGAATAGTGGTGCAGCTGCCGTCTCGGGCATGCATTACGTCCTAATCCCTGGATGAGTTCAAGTGTGACACTGAATATTAACCCTAGATTCATAAACATTCGTCTCACAGAACGCGCGGAACACAAATTTGTTTCTACTGTTTTAAGTCAAAGAGATAGAAAGCTGACCTCTTAAGTAGGTACCTTCCTAGAACGTTTGACTGTTAGTGTAACGAGTGGTCTTGACTCGCAGTGACAGTACACTGCGGCGCCGAGCCGCCCATTATTTGAACGCGCCCTAGAAGGTGGTAGCCACAAGGCTGATCCGGGGCTACCGCACGATCTCGGGCGAGGCGGCAAGCCTCCTTGCCAGACTGCCGCCATGGGATCTGGAGGCGATAGTCCTCGCACGCCTGTATGAGTGGCGCGCGGAGGCACTACGCCGGGGGGAAACTCCGCTTTCGCAGCAAATTGCGGCGGAGCGGACGGACCTCCGGCGCGATGTCATGGCGGCATGGAAAAAGCGACTGTCGCAACCCAGCGCAGGGCACGCCACGATAGCGGCGATAAGACCCCTCTTTGGCGCCCTCACCCACCGCCTGACGCAGGTCCTCACCGGACACGGAAATTTCGGGAGGTTCCTGCACATAATCAGGCGGGAGGAAACGCCCGGGTGTCACCATTGCCAGGATCGCCCAGAGGACACGGTGGAGCACACGGTGGAGGTCTGCCCCGCTTGGGGGGAGCACCGCCTTGTCCTCGTTGAGGCGATCGGCAGTGGCGGCGACCTCTCGCGTCCGGGCCTGGTTCAAGCCATGGTCCGGAGCGAGAGGGAGTGGGGGGCAGTCGCCTCCTTCTGCGAAGCAGTCATGCTAGCGAAGGAGGCGGCGGGACGGCTGAGGGAGAGAGCCTCCCGTCCCAGCCGCCGCGGGAGACGCTCCGGGCGTCGGGAGCCGCTCGACGACTCCCAGCCACCGCAGGCGCGGGCCTGCGGGCGGAGAGTAATGGGTAGCTCACCGTCCGATCAGGACCAGGCCCGTGCCGGACGGCGCGTACGTGTTCCACGCGCGCCTCAAAGAGATGCCAGCATCAAAAGAAGGGACCCGTCAGGGCCGAAGCCTGCCGGGATAGCGGGATTGTCCGAAAGGGTTACCGCTGGCCCGGAACATAAAGGGCTAAGGAAGGAACACGGGTGGGTTTTAGTCAGTAAGAGTCTGACATTCCCTTCCGCTCCACCCAGAGCGGGATGATTTCCCATCCTGAAAAAAAAATAAGTGACGTACTTACACTAAAACTCTACAGGTAAAACAAGTTAAATTTCTTAAAAATATCATTATTTTAACGAATTTTGTCAAAAAAATCTTTTCAGTTCAAGTAATTGGTGTAAAATACAATAAGCCATTATACTATACTGAAATGAGCTTTTGAAATAATTGAATTCAGAAGATATATCACGTTTGTTAATTACAGGTAAAACATATTAAATGCGGTCCCCTTTCGATCTAAATTTAATTATACACAGTTTTTACGAATAAAAAATATTATACAAGAGTAAATCTGAAAAGAAGGGTAGTTAGTGCAATATTTTGCTTTTACAGTTTTTTAATTAATGACTTTGAAATATTTCTAATTAAAACTTAAACCTTAAAAAGCAATTTACTCGAATTGACACTAACTGCACTTATTACTTTTTACCCGTAAGCAGACGAGATACACTCTGCATATGAATGAGATTGGATTATGTAACAAGCTAAAACTATACCCAAAGGCGTTTACTACATTTTATTCAACGACGCTATAGATATTAAAACATTAGAGTCGTTAAAAAGACGTAAGCGACATAAAAATTGTAGATTATGATTCTTTTAATCGCGCTGTCCAACGATTATAGTGCTGGGAAGAGATGCTACAAAAACGTTATTTTAAGGAGCTGCTATTTTAATCGATGTTATTTGGTTATACACATTTTTCAAAGTTTTTTGTTGAGTTTAATAAAATTTTGAATGATGGAATATTCAGAAGTGGAAGTGGAAAGATTGCTAGTCAGCAATACAGGTTTGAGGTTTCCAGTAGGTAATCCTTTTCACTCCTCCCGCCAACCCAGATAAGCTTGTGACAGGAGTGGGTCCACGTCAATAGTGCAAACTTTGAGGTTCGAACTCCCGATCTCTCGCTAGGCAGTCCGTCTAAACTTCGGGACTATATTGACCATTTTTATACTATAGTCCGCGCGGAGCTAGTTGACTGCGCTTTAGGTATGTGAGCGGTGGGACGGAGGGGCGGGGGCGCTTTGTCACTACTCAGTAATACGTGCGTTGCGAACAATAGGCAACCCCGCCGCCCTCACCCTCGTCCCCACCTAAGGCGCGGCCAACTAATTCCGCGCGGACCATAGCAGGCCCGACAGACTTTGTCCTGCCCGAAAGCAGCGCCACCTACCGGGTTCAATTGTAAATCTAAAACATCCAGAGACTCTCAAACACACCCAGAAAAACATTAAAATCGGTGCAGCCGTTTAGGAGGAGTTCAGTGACATACACACGTTCAGAAGAATTAGGTATATTGTATATAAGATAATACCGATTATTTATTATAACAGCAAAACATGTTTTCATTTCGCAGAGTAGGTATAAGTGTAGATCATGAACCCGGTTAGCCTTGAATATAAAGTGCGCGAATTAGGAAACGAATTAGGAATGTTAAAAGTTACAACTTTTTGTGGTAAGATAATTTCGATTAGAGATTACCATATTTTTTTATATCTCTCAATAGAAACAATATGCATTTACTGGATTAACTATTCGCGGACAGCTCATGCCATGGCAAGGTGTTGCCCTAATTGCACCTTAATTGCGTTACACTATCAATCACAATCTGAATAATTTTGAAGGATATTGTTAATCCATTGCATTATATGTTGGAAAACATTGTCTGCTCAACTACGTAAATGACGCAATGAATGTTGTTGAACTGTCAAAATGAAAGCCATTGGTACAGACGCCAGCACATCAAGCTACTACAATCTGTCAAATTTATTTAAGTAATAGATTTTCAACTTTATCGCTAGAGCATAAGGTTCAAAGTTGATTGGGAAAATTTGACAGTTTCGGGTAGCTTGATGTGCTGGCGTCTGTACAGTGTGGTTCATGTGGTTGTGTGTGATTGGTAGTGTGTTATTCCATTACCGCGGTTGACGAAGCATCTAAAACGCTAAACTGAAATGCTGGGATTCATCCTCCTTCTTTTAGCTGTTGACGATACCTACCTAGAAAAACACTAGAGAAGAGAGCACCGCACTATCACGTAGCGACAATAACGATAAGTAACTGTACCTGCTTTAATAACGATATACCAGCTACTTTAATACTGGCTACTTGCTACAATGCTATTCGCTGATACATTACGTTCAACCAGTTCACGGCCAGTCCAGTTCTAGAGACAGCGCGATTCACACGCCAGTCACTATCCGCCAGTGTTTACTACACAAGTGTTAGTTCGTTATCAGTATTATTTGTTTGGGTGAGTTTTGATGATAATTTTAGTTATTTATTAAACTGTTTGTTATCTGGTTGTTATTTGTACGTTTGACATGGTTTGGAAATTATGGGATAGGTTTTCTGTTATTGTTATGGTTTTTGCTGGAGATTGTGCTGTTTCAAGCTTACTCCAGTTACTGTAGTGGTGTTTAATTGAACTGAATTTTAATTATTGTTGAAAATATGTTAGTTTAGGGGAAGACTCGTTTTTGAGAGTTAGGCATGGGTAGTTCAGAGTTAGGTAATGGTCGTATAATTAGCACCTACTTCCAATGTTTGTATACCTACCCCGATTTCTTATTTGCTTGATCAATTACAGCTAATATTTATACTAAATAATGTCGTGTTGACGAAAAAAGGTCGTTTGCAGCTCTCATTTTAGTCTAGCTGATAAAAAATCAGAGTTTAGACGAATACATTCTTCCGGCCACCTTTCAACTGTGTGAAAATCAATACCTATTAGATTTATATCAATAGAAATTCAATTGTGTCTCATTAGGTCATCAACTCATCAGCCACAGTTGAGCTAATCCATACTAATATTATAAATTCGAAAGTAACTCTGTCTGTCTGTATGTATGTTACCTTTCACATCTAAACCACTGAACGGATTTCGATAAAATTTGGCAGAGAGATAGATTGCATCCCGGGGAAGGACACAGGACAGTTTTTATCGACATATCACGCGGGCGAAGCCGCGGGCGGAAGCTAGTTGCGAAAGTGTGTCTGCCTGTCTGTTACCTCTTCACGCTTAAACCGCTGAATCAATTTAGATGAAATTTGGTATAGTGATAGTTTGAGTCCCGGGAAAGGACATAGGCTAGTTTTTATCACAATATTCCCACGGAATCGACACTTATGCGGGTGAAACCGCGGGGCGCTGCTAGTATACAATAGGCAAGTTCTGCAATCCGCTTACTTTATATAACACACTGTTCAAGGGTAGTTGTTTCGGGTCTGGCTGTTTGTGTATGTGAATTTAAATGTTTGTAAACGCACCCACGATACAGGAATAATTCCTAGTGTGGGGCAACGTTTTTAAAAAAAAAAAAAGTTTTTATTACTTAATTCAATACCTACTATGTTTGACGGACTATAGCAGGGGTGGCGAACCTTTATGGATCAACGTGCCATTTTTTGTAAAGAAATGTTTGATGAGGTCATAGATGTGCCATTTTTTTTGTGATTACAGGGAAAATTATAAAACAATACTATCGATTCCGCGCTTCCCGCCTGCTGCTCCTTACACGGCGCCTACTCACTCCGTAAAGTAGGCTCAAACGCGTTCGTTTGTTAAATTTCAGTGTATTACGTAGGTACTTTTTCAATCGAAGGCGTGCGCAAAATAATTTGTCGCGTGCCATCAATGGCACGCGTGCCACTGGTTCGCCATCCCTGGACTATAGTATAACTTAAGTCAGTGGCGTAGCTATCAGAGGGCTAGGCGGTGCCGTGCACCGGGCCCCCAAGCTCAGGGGGCCCCTCGGCCCTTGTCCAGCAAACCTCGAAGTCGAACTGACCTAGCAAAAAATTTCTTCCACCTTCAGAACATAAATGTAATAAATTATTTCTGTTGTGTTGTGTAAGTTCGTCTAGTCTAGTGTTTAACCACTTCAACTACCTAATGAACTTCCACTCCCTTTTTTGAAAAAATTTCATTTCTTTGACATCTTCATCAAAATATTGTTACGGTACTCATACACCCTTCTTTTTACGTCGGAGTTATTATGTATAGAAGAGATCGATGACATCAGAGAGGCAGCCGGTCGATTCTGTAAAAATCTCACCGTGAAAACGTAGGTGATGCGAGTTTGTTTTTGCTAGGAATTGACACTATTGACAGCTCACTCCACGCTCACTTCACCTAAGTTTTCACGGTGAGATGGTTACAGAATCGCACTGCAGTTCTAAGACAATAAAAAAAGACGTCTCGGTCATTCGCCAATCGCCATCTTTTCCTCGGCCAGCCTCAGCGCCGAACCCCGTCTCCAGACACGTACTGTGTGGCAAGCCTTGTTTACTTTTCCGAGTGTATTCTGCAAATCACGCAAGCACTATCAGACTAATATTTATTTATTTAGGTATAATTAATTATCTTTACAACTATCATAACAGGATTAACCTAATGCGATGGTGTGGTATTTATATAAGTACTTACAATATTAATATCTTATAATAGGTATTTATATAATTACAATATATTTATTGCAAAATATGAAGTAATTATTTAATAACAAAAAATCTATTGTTTGGACTAAAAAATTAAAACACTAGTATTTTAGTATTTTGCTTGTAGAATAATCTGACAAAAAATCAGAATGATTGTATGTATATTAGTATGGTTATTTATTTACTAACAATACTGTAAGATAGTAGTCTGATCATATTATTATGACTAAGATAGTAGTCTGATCATATTACTGAGATTCATTATTATTATCATAAACAAAGGAAAGTCCATTCACATCTGAGCTGATAAGATTATCACAAATTAATAATACCAAGTGTAAAAAAACTAGGTACCTATTTACTCGTGTAAGAGTTATAAATTGGTAGGCAGACGCCATTGTATGGCTAAGGGCTGATTTTTCCATCGCCAGATAACTTTTATTGGAGGAATAAAATTGACGTTTGACAGGTTTTGTATGAAATAACCGTCAATATTTCAAAGTTATTCCTCGAATAAAATTATCAGTTGATTGGAAAATCAGCCCTTAATCTAATAAATGACTAACTATTTACATAATTTAAAAGCTAACAGTCTTAAAATAATAATAATACGGTACGAGTATATAAAGAACCTCCTTTTTTGAAGTCGGCTAAAAAAGGAAAGAATCTTAAGGTATCAAAAAATTCGTCCGCTTCGTTGTCAACAGGAAAAGTGGCCAAAAGGCTGGCATTATTTATTCTTTGACCAAAAATAGTTTGTAGGTTATTATATCTACCCGGGCATTATTGCAAGTTCCTTAGTTTTGTAAAACAAAGAGCGATAATTAGCGAAGACGATCATAATATGGACGGGACCCATTAATATTTTTTTTATTTTTGTGTTAATTGCTAGTTGCTAGGTGCTATTAAAGTAAGGTAAGGTGTGGCAGTCAGAAAATAAATTTTATGATAGCAATTTCATAGTTCAGGAATCTGCAATGCCCCGTGGTGTTTTATGGCCGACTCTTATAAAGGGGAGGCCTATCCTATAAAAACTATCCGCATGGCGACTCAAAATGAAGAAAATATTGAAAACTTTTAAAAATATTTGTCTATTTTTTTTTAATTGTTTCAGCCAAACAACTATGCACCACGACAAATGAAACTACCAGGATGACAGGAAAGACAGGAGTACGTTTCGAAGAGGCGGAAAAGTGCAAGGGGGTTATTCTGACATCTATAGCGGCGACATGTGCGGCATTAGGGTGGCTGACACGAGGGTCCCCAACAACCATGGGAGCTGTGGCACTGCTCGGCACATTTTTCATGACGGGCGATAGATATCAATGGATTTATATATGGAAGAAGACGCATTACAGGGATTTTCTGTGAGTACCTAAGATATAAATTAATTTTGATTTTTAAATTTTTATTCCTTGCCGCTTATCTCTAAAATCCATTCTAATATTATAAATGCGAAAGTGTGTCTGTCTGTTACCTCTTCATGCTTAAACCGCTGAACCGATTTAGATGAAATTTGGTATAGAGATAGTTTGAGTCCCGGGAAAGGACATAGGATAGTTTTTATCCGGATATTCCCTAGGGATTGAAACTTATGCGGGTAAAACCGCGGGGCGCTATTAGTTATAAATAATTCCACCTGGTTGG
Organism: Luperina testacea; assembly: GCA_927399505.1. Taxonomy (NCBI): domain Eukaryota; kingdom Metazoa; phylum Arthropoda; class Insecta; order Lepidoptera; family Noctuidae; genus Luperina; species Luperina testacea. The sequence goes on along the minus strand of OV656777.1, from coordinate 1,633,641 downwards.
TTGGCGACGATGTTGTTGTTTTTCTGGAAAACGTTAAGTCAGTAAATACCTACTAAATAGTATTGTTTAGGGCGCATTACAATTCAAATGAAATCAAATATTTTACCTCCGACATACAGTTACTAACCCAGAGAGATAGATATAAACACATAGTTCTCAACGATAATTCAATTGAATTCCGTATCTGGTACTGTATGAAATACTTCCTGTATATTGTGTTACTTACTATTATATTTGACTGTGGTTAACACAGGAGCTGTTTCTCAAACCACAGAATAGGGTTTCTACTTTTCACATAGATATGCTAATCTCATTGACCTTTTGACCGCCACAGTCATGTATAGATGACAAACCAAAATGTGCCCAGCACGCCACGGTTCGACTACATGACAGGCTTTGACGTCAAACTACATGACAGATTTTGATTACGGAACTACACAACTAGGAACCATAATCAAAAAGACTTGTGACAAGGATTTGGAAAACATTTTCCAATTGTTTCTGCATCACAATTTGATAACAAGGAATTAAAAGACTGAACTAATTATGATAATAGAAGAGTGCTAGGCATTTAAGACTGACGTTTGTAGCACGTTTGCCAGGATTTTGATACTAAATAGTCCTCTAGACCGAATTTCGGCTATAGCGACCGATCTCAACGGAGACCAGCACAAGTGTGTGGGCAGACATAGGTGCACTCTCTCTTCCCTCATTTTTTGACGTGACAACGTCTAATAAATCGATGAAGCTGGCTGCACTCACGAAAAAACATGACTCATGTAGTGTTACCTCGCGGCCTCGCTCTGTAGCGTGGACGCGTTCCATGGCGGCTTGAAGTGCAAGCGAATATTAACAAATGCAATGCAACTATTCCATCAGTATTTTCTTATGACGTTGTCACGTTCAACTATCGTCAGTAAACCGACTTTACAGACAACCGATATTTTTTCTTAATAACAGCCTGGGAGTTTGGAAGTTGGCGGCGATGGGATGGCAATCCCACACGACCGGAGAGAGATCATGCGCAATACCAACAGCTTTACGTGCTTTCACAGGGTTATTAAACCGCCAACATCCAAACTCCCGACTGTTACTAAGAAATTCGTAATGGAAAACCCAATATTAACACTTTCTTCGATCTGGGAATCGAACCCAGGACCCCACGCTCAGCAGTCGCGCTCGCAACCACGAGACCAACGGGGCAGACCAATTTTTTTTTTTTTAATATAACATCGAAGAAAGCATTTTTTCTTTTTATTTGATTTTATTATCCAACCAGTTGTTTGTTTGCTTGGAAACTAATTCTAATGTAAAAAAAAACCTATCCGGGCAACATAACTTGTGCGTACTAAAGTACAGAATAGCACCCCAATTGCTTTCGAGCATGTTTGTTATTAGTTTATTACATCGTTATCAACGGTGCAAGGGTCAGGCCGGTGTCGCATGACTTCGATACTCTGTCCATTCATTGTCCCCTAGTATGTGTAAACGGTTCAAAGTTCACCATTCTTTCACATTTACTAACAAACAATGCCTGGGTTTTGTTGCAGTACTTATTTCTTCCTATTGAAAGAGACATAACAGGCCATTGCTCAAAGTCTGTCTATTATGTTTATTAGGGTATTCATCATCATCTGCCTAGCCCTTTCTTAACTATGTTGGGGTCGGCTTCCAGTCTAACCGGATGCAGCTGAATACCAGTATTTTATATGGAGCGACTGCCTATTTGACCTCCACAACCCAGTTACTGGGTAATACGATATCCCTTGGTAAGACTGGTTGTCAGACTTTCGGGCTTCTGACTACCCGTAACGACTGTCAAAGATCCAGGAATGACAGCCGGGACCAACGGCTTCACATGCTTTCCGAGGCACGGAGGCGTCTCGGTATGTAAAGATGGCCACCCATCCACAGACCAACCGCGGCAATCGTAGCTTAACCTGATCGAACGACCTGTGCGGCTGTTATTATTTAGCCAAGGACCCCTCATCACACATATTAGCATTTTTATTGCATCTCATGCATAATAGGGTATTATTATAAATAAATACATACAAATACACGAGGTAAATACGGCATTGTTGTTTTATTGAATGAAACTGAAGAATAGCCATCATTTCTTATGAAAACTTTGCCGTCATGGAAAATCTAGTGCGTATGGTGACAGTGACACTTATATTTTTTTAACATAGTGTGAAATACATTTTTAAAAGATATAAGCCTGCAATAAACCGACTGACAGCTTAGTAATAAAGTCTCGTAGACATTCTTTGGGTACGAAACCGTAACGTGTTATGTAAATAAAATAATGTGTTTGTATTTTGTCTGACGAGACCTATATTAATACATCTTTCAAAAATGATGTTCTGAGTTAGTATATTGGTTTAATAAAACACATTGTTTATCAAGCAATTAACTTTAGACAGGTGCAGGGAAACGCAATTTGGAATTATTAACGTGCTCTTGCAATTACTGTTGATTAATAACATCGAGTTGCGACTGTAGCAAACATACAAATATGAATATGTTTAACGGCTCCTTCAAACAGACGCGACACGACACGCGACACAAAGGCACCGCAAGTCGCGCAACGAGCGGTGCCTTTGTGTCGCGCGCGATTATATCGCGTGTCGCGCCCGTTTGTAGGAGCCTTAAGTCGCCGCCAACTGACTACATCAGCCCGCCGTTCAATTAGCTGCCTGAATTATATTCAGCCATTCAATCAAACATCTAGGCAAAAGAAAGAATCTTAGAGGTTATAAACGAAATAAAAAAACTCAGGTGATATCACCTGAGTTTTTTTTTTATTTCGTCCATAGCAGTTCTTCGCTGGCCGGAACTCATATCGCGCAACAAGCGGTGCCTTTGTGTCGCGCGCGATTCAAAGCGCGCGTCGCGCCTGTTTGCAGGAGCCTTTAAAAATAGATATTATATTTAAAAGAAAGCTTTAGAAGTTTTTGTGTTTTTTTGTCCTTTAAGTGTGTGAAACTAAAACAAACGGTCCAAGAAACCGTTTCACGTGAATTTAAATTAAGAGGACAAGCATGGAACATATACAATACAAGTTCTATGGAAGTTTAACTTTTGAATTATGTGCAGACACCAGCACATCAAGCTACCCGAAACTGTCTTTTCCCAATCAACTTTGAACCTTCTGCTTTAGCGATAAAGTTGAAAATCTATTAAAGACTTTGACAGATTGTAGTAGCTTGATGTGCGGGCGTCTGTACTTAGTAATTAAGTTACACTATTAGATCTCATGATTACCAAATAATAAATAACTAAGTTAAAACAAACAATAACTATTATCACACGTTTTATCTTTTTTAAATATTTTAATGATGTACTTTAGTAATTAAGATACACTATTTGATCTCATGTTTACCAAATAATAAATAACTAATTTCGTCATCTTTGTTTTTTTCGTCACATAGTCTCCTTTTGTATAAACGGCCTAAGATGAGACGAATTGGCGGAATATCATTGAGGCCGCTAGTTGAAAAAGCCGTTTAGTTAAAAGTCTAGGCAGTTTACTGAACGGCTAATTAAAACAGCACCCTATTATAATTACGTAACACATTATCAATTTCAAACTGAATCATTTTGAAAGATATTGGTAATCCATTGCTTCATATTTTCGAAAGATGTGTTTGTAAACAACGTAAATAACGCAATTAATGTTGTCGAACTGTAAAAACGAAACCAATTGCTACTGACAGTGTGTTACCCCGCAGTTGGCTGCGACATATACATACATTCAAACTAGCTAGTGAATAACAAATTATTGTGCCTTTCAAGTTAAATTACAGACAGAATAATGAGGCTTGGAGATAACAATGCGTATTAGTCTTGTCCTCGAGAGGAAAATTGTCTTGTGCGATACTCTACTCATTTTCTTATTACCTGGTAACAAGATTAAATTATTCTTGGTTAGAATAGATTTGCTCTTCTTATGATTTTCATATCAAACGGAATGTAGGTAGGAATTAGGTATATTTTTGTTTCTGTCACTCAGAGTCCAAAACTACTAGGCGCACATAACCCGTGCCGAGTAATGTGAAGCACCGGACGCAGTTGATAGCTCTCCATTGTGCGGCCACAAGGTGTCTGCAGCAATTGCCTGTTGGACCTGTCCTGATGTCCTAGTACATAAACTGTTTACTAGGGGGCCGTGGTCGGTTAACATTCCAATGGCGAATCTTTCTAGCATTTTCTAGTAGCATCCTGGAATTACTTACTAACATGCGATTAGGAATATTTGAAGTGAATTCATTTTTAATTAGTTGAGGAATTAATCATGCGCAAAATAGTCGGTCTTAAAAATGGTAGAGCTAGAGACACAAAATACATGTTTACAGATCAAATATTGAGGATTTTTTTTGAAATCTTACGTTCCAGAACTTATGTTATTTTCAGCATAGTGATAATGCTTATGGTTCAGTGCAATTTTGAGCGAAAGAAATGAACTGATCTACCCAGTGTTCAGTTTTACAAAAAATATTGCCGAAAGTAGGCATTCGGACAAACAATCAGCATTGCTATCCATCTGGTAATTTGGAAATCCTGTCTTTTTTAAGCACGTTATACCTTTTGCATACTTTGCGAACAATGAGTAATTTCATTGTATGCAAAAGCATACAAACATCTATTAGAATAAATCTGCAATACACCATCGCCAAAAAGCTTACAAATTCATAACGACTACAACAATACGTAACTGACACAAATTGTCAGTCCACATATTGTAAATTGTTGACCTATATTTTGGTTCTTATTTGATTTCTTTTGACATGTTTCTATTAAATCTATCAAAGATTTGACGAGACACGAGCATAACTCTCAATTTAAGGTAAGCCGGATGCCCACCATTAGACCAGGAGAACAGCACGATGTCGGTACTAGTAAAAGGTGTCAGTCCACTGTAGTTGCTTTCAATGATTGAATGATTGGCCAGCTCGAACATGCGAGTGCGCTCGTCATCGAAGTGTTATGTAATTCTATGATTGCCTGGTAAATTGCATGTGGGAATGTATGGATGTGTATGTAACGTAACTTTATTGTGGGGTGAGCAGAGGGAGGTCCAGGCAAACAAATGTGGTTAGTCATATCCCGTCACGCTGCAATTTAAAATATTCGAAGTTGAATGTATGCATATTATGTAGTGTAATTTTCCCTACCTATACTAGATACCTACCATTATATTTTGAACATACTAGCTAATCAATATATTTTATCATAAAAATAATACTGCAGCTTATTAGCAAGTGAACTGATAGGTTGATTACTATGCACTTTCACTACTAACGTCTGATGCTTAGTGTAAATTACAAGTAGATAAAAACGAACGCTTTAATTATCTGCCAATTCTTCTCTGGGGTCACCTTCCAGAATACCAGTATTTTATATTGTGCGATTTTTTGACTTCTACAACCAAGAGTACTGAGTAAGACTTGTTGTCAGACTTTTGGGCCCAGTCAGAAGAAATACTTACGAACGGAAGGTGAGGCCAACGCAACGGCTTAACGTTTCTTTCCGAGATACGGATGGATCTCATGTATGTAATGGACGGTCACTCGACTACGGACTAACTTCGGCAAGCATATAGCTTTACCTTGATCAATCGACCCATACAGCTGTTATAATGTAGCCACGAGCCGAAAAATAACTTTGGGGATGTTTAATTTTTTAAGTGACACCACGGAGTTCAATTTGATGCTTAACGGTGGTAGTTGATAAACCAAACCAAACGATACAATAATTGTTTAGGTTAACCAAAACCATTGCATTGGAAATTGTAACAATGCCTTGCTAAATATTTGGAACAATATCAAGCTTAAGAAAACTTGATATCGAATCGCGAGCTCATGTTATAGACAATAAATTTTTCAACAAGAATTGGTAACCCGTAACTATTTATCGGACCTGGACGAGATTCGCACAGACCAGGGAAGCATGGCACACAAGGAGGCCTGTACTCAAATGAAATAGTTTGTGTAATATCTGAAGAATAGATGAGCAATAAACTGTCCGTCTAGTGCCTTGTTAACCTATTTCCGACAGAAGATTCAAGATTATTACATCAGAATCTAGCGTCAGAAATTGAAGAGCTAAACGTGATTGTGTAATTTTGAGATACCCAGACATATTAAACACCTAAATTCCTTCATATTTACGATTGACTTGAAGCATATTATAAATGACTTTTGAACTCGAGGGGAGATCGTTTTAGTAACCCACGCTCCGATTCTGCGACCCTAGAAACATGAAACTTTTAAAAGTTATATATCTTTTTTTCCAGAGGTCTTCGAGTGCTGCTATACACAATATTTAGAATAACGATGTGGGAGCGTCAAGGGAAGACAGTGGTCACAAGGTGGGCCGAAGTGGTTCGGATGAACCCTGACAAAAATGTTTTTGTTATGGAAGACAGGGCGCTGAGTTTCCGCGAGGTAACACTTCTCTCTTATGATAACCTAGTGTTATATACACGTGTACTGTATTTTCTATTCAACTCATCGGACCAAAAATATATCGTAGCTAAATAATTACTTGATTGTCCCTAGCCCCCATTCTAAAGCATTCGGCTCGAAGGACCAATATTTAAATAAATGTTTTTGCTCTAGGCAGGGTTCAATAGCCTGTTAGGACCCATTGAATCCATTGTATTTTTTAATAAATCACATAATCATGAACTGTTTGTTTATGGGTTGTCATAATGACATTATTGTTAGCAACAATTTTTTTAAAGCATCTATTGAAAATTCTGTTGCATTCAAAAGATGACTAAGCTAATTCTGTACATTAACTTCCAGGGCGACGAATTCAGCAACCAAATATCCTGGTACTTCAAACGTCAAGGCTACAAACCAGGCGAAGTGATAGCCCTGTTCATGGAGACTCAGCCTGAATACGTGTTCCTATGGCTAGGTTTAGCCAAGATCAGGGTCACCACTGCCCTAATAAATACTAATCTGAAGGGAGGTCAACTGATCCATTGTATCAGGGTGGCAGGATGCAAAGCTGTTGTGTTTGGAGACGAAATGAGAGATGGTAAGACGTATTAAAATTAAAATATTTATCAATTCATTTACTTACTTCATTCATCATGTTTTAAATTCAGAAACTGAAAACAATAATGAGAAAACACAGAAAGAACAAAAAAATAAAACAAACAAAGAACAGCAAAAAAAAAACCAAATAATTAGTACATGATATATTTTTAATATATCATGTACTTCGCTTTTATGTATTTAAGATAATTACATATCATTAAGATAGTGATTTTCTTTAAATTAACAATGTAATTCACAAAATAAATGATAAAGTTGAGATGTTAGTTATAAATAAAATGCATATAAACCAAATATGCTGTATGTACTATGTAGACAGCAAATATAACCATATGACAGAAGACATGCTATAGCGACTTCAAATAAATTAGCTTACGGGCACGAGGATGATATTGATCTATGTGGTAACACCTCCAGACTAATACTTAAGTATAGTTTTTATGCAATTCCAGCCATAAAAGAGATCCAGTCAGAAATCCCGGACATCCCACTCTTCCAGTACAATTCCCCGGATCGGGAGTCGGCCCCGATTCTCCAGGATACGGTGCCTCTAACAGTTGAAGTGAGCGAAATGTCAATTGATCCTGTGGTCGACTGCGGAGAAGCTAAGCCAAGGGACACGCTACTGTATATTTATACCAGTGGAACTACTGGTTTCCCAAAGGCGGCTATTATTACTAATATTAGGTGAGCACACCTTTTCAAAATAGTAGAATTTTTATTAGTAGATCATTATCGAGGATGAGACTACTTCTAAGGCCGAAAATTTTGGAAGATTTCCTTTCGGACATCATAATCAATGTTCCCGGGAACTGTTGGGACACAGGTCTCCTCTCAACGAGAGTGAGTGGGCTGTAAATCACGAAGCGGGCCCAGTGGGGGTTGGTAGATGTCACATGTCTTCGCATTTCTAGTTTTAGGACATGCCAGTTTCCTCACGATGTTTTCCTTCACCGTTTTGAGTGCAGTGGTGATGAAATAATTTACGCAAAGTAATACGCCTGCCTGGGTTCAAACCCACGACCTACAACTCGTAATTCGGGGCCGTTATCACTGCGCCACAATTGCTCTCCCTTCTAACAAACGCATATCGTTTATATGATCTTGTGTAAGCGTACAAATTAAGTCCTATTTTATTTCAGGTACTTGCTAATTCCACTAGGAGTGCAGAGTTCGGCGCAGCTCAAACCTTCAGATGTAGTGTACGATCCTCTACCTCTTCATCACACGGCAGGTGGAGTACTAGGAGCAGGCCTTGGCATCGTCATTGGATGTACAGTCGTGTTAAGGAAAAAATTCTCTGCTTCAAATTACTGGAGCGATGCGGCGAAGTATGGATGCACTGTAAGTCTTCATAGCTTTTTTGACTACCGTTGATAAAATCATAGGCGGAAATCCTTTCCCTGCAGTGAGCTAAATAAAAATAATGACATTTAAGATTATAGAGCCTAATCAGGAGTGATTGATATTCATGGTGGCACTACGGATTCAACATGATTCTGAACCCCCTTGAGTTGAAAAGTTTCGTCAGTAACAAAAAAAATAGCTGTTCCATAAATTTTGACCACGTAGGTATTGCACTTTCCTATTCAACAGAAAATTTTATATGATTTTGTTTTGATAACCGGCGAAAAATTTGTTCGCAGCGGGGTTCATAATTTTTAATTTTAAAGAAAAAATTTTGAAGAATAATTTTGAATTCATGGCCTAGAGTTTGCGCGTCGATGCCAATCTGTATAGTAGCAACTCACCATTACTTCTTTTTCCAAAAATATTTAAATCGTTGGACCACCTTATAATAACGACAACTTCTCTTCTCAGGCAACCCAATACATAGGTGAGATTTGCCGCTACCTCCTCGCCGTGCCTCCTGGTCCCAACGACCGTGCTCACAAAGTCAACGTGATCTTCGGCAATGGACTAAGGCCTCAGATCTGGCCGGAGTTCGTCGAGAGATTCGGCATTAAAAGGGTCATGGAGTTCTATGGAGCTACTGAGGGGAATAGTAATCTTGGTGAGTTGCATTTTCTCGACTTTATTTTCATTTTCATGCAACTTAAGATAATTTTCTTAAGGCAGTCGAGGTTCAGTGGTAACGACCGTGATTTATGAGTTGTAGGTGGTAAGTTCGATAATCCAGACATGCGCTTTTTGGCGCTTTACTTTTTGTAAATTATTTCATTACCACTGCTCTCAAAATGGTGCCACCAGCATTCGAAGACATGACACATCTACCAAACCGAACTGGGCCCGCGTGGTAGATTACAGCCCACTCCCTCTCGAAGGGAGGAGTCCTGTGTCCCAGCAGTGGGAGCATTATATGCTGATTATGTGATGAGTGAAGTCGAAAGGATTTTCATTTTATCTTTTGACTTCACTTGTCTAAATTGCAGTTATATGACCTGTCGTTACCAATTTAATGTAAGCATTGATTGTGAATTTTCAGTAAACTTGGATTCAAAAGTGGGAGCCATTGGTTTCTTGAGCAGAATATTCTCGACTATTTACCCGCTTAGTTTAGTAAGGTAAGCACATAAAATAAAATCTATAGAGTGGTGATTAGGATATCACATTAAACAGTACAGCGGTTATAGCTTATAGCTCAACTGTCACTATTGAGACACAATTACTTTTACTATCGTTACCGATCTCTAGAAGATTACTTGACAGTTGAAGGGCTTTGAGCAACAAAATATATAGCTTAAAAATTGGCACGAAATTTATTTAGTTAGGTACCAAATAATCACAAATTATGTTTAAAGTTGTTAAATACCCAAACGAAAACAAGGTCCCACGGCTAGAATCGCCTGTTAATTTGTTATGAATGATTTTAATTGTGTATGTTTGAAATAAATAATTTAGATTACGTGGTTTCAATTTAAAAGAATCAATCAATCTGACTAGCCTTTTTCCAACTATGGTGTGGTCAGATTCCAGTCTAACCGGATGCAGCTGAATACCAGTATTTAATATGGAGTGCCTATCTGACCTACAAAACCCAGTTAATGGATAAGACGATACTCCTTGGTAAGACTGGTTCTCAGACTTTCGGGCTTATGACGTAACGACAGTCAAAGATTCACGAATGACAGCCGGGACCACTTGCTTAACGAGCTTTCCGAGGCGTGAGGGGTGTCGGTATGTCAAGATGGTCACCCATCCACGGACCAACCGCCGTAAGCGTAGCTTAACCTGATCGATCGACCTGTATGGCTGTTATTACTTAACCACGAGTCCCTCAATTGATATGATAACCTAATCGCCATACTCTATAAGTAAATACTAAAAAAAATACAAGTGGAAAAATCTGAAACAACATACATATTTCTTTTTCTATTCTTCAGGTGTGATGAGATCACTGGCGAAATCCTGAGAGACGTCAATGGCAGATGTATAACTTGCGGTCCTCACGAACCAGGTATGCCTTCAATATTTGGCATCCTTCATTTCATTCCAGACAAGTATAGAAAACTGACTATATCTCTCTCTACAGGTCTTCTGCTAGGTAAAATAGATCCAAAGAAAGCTATCCTTACGTTCGCGGGCTATGCGGATAAGACCGCTTCGGAGAAAAAGATGGTACGTAATGTAAGGGCTGAAGGAGACTGTTACTTCAATACTGGAGATGTTCTCGTTATGGACCACTTTGGGTACTTCTATTTCAAGGATCGCACTGGAGACACGTTTAGGTGAGCTCCTTAATTTTATATTACCTTAGTAGTTATAATACTCTCACTATTCCGTTATTGCATTTAAGGTTGGTGTTTAAGTCGTTTTATAAACTAATATTATACTTAGGGCGGATTTTTCAAGCGGCAGATAATTATTATTAAATAATAAAATTGACGTCTGACAGAATTTGTATAGAAAAACTGTCAAAAATTCAAAACTGGTTTTCGGATAAAATTATCTGGCGTTGGAAAAATCTGACCTCGGAGAGAAAGAAGCTTAATAAAAATTGGCACATGGGAAGAGCATGTCCTAGATTAAGACATAGAATACTTTTTATCCCGATATTCCTACGGGATTGAGACTTATGCGGGTGAAGCCCACATCTCAGTGCTTACTTTCTTCCCACCCGATAAGGCTGGGAAGAAAATAATATAAATCTCATCGCAACCATCAACATCATCTGTCTAGCCTTTTCCCAACTATGTTGGGGTCGGCTTCCAGTCTAACCAGATGCAGCACATGGAGCAAAATAATATAAATCTCATCGCAACCATCATCATCTGTCTAACCTTTTCCCAACTATGTTGGGGTCAGCTTCCAGTCTAACCAGATGCAGCACATGGAGCAAAATAATATAAATCTCATCGCAACCATCATCATCATCTGTCTAACCTTTTCCCAACTATGTTGGGGTCAGCTTGCAGTCTAACCAGATGCAGCACATGGAGCAAAATAATATAAATCTCATCGCAACCATCATCATCATCTGTCTAACCTTTTCCCAACTATGTTGGGGTCAGCTTCCAGTCTAACCAGATGCAGCACATTACATGGAGCGACTGCCTTCTCATCACAACCCATTATTCATTAATTAATGTATTTGCAGGTGGCGTGGTGAAAATGTGTCGACAGCAGAAGTGGAAGGAGTGATCAGCTCAATAGTTGGACTGAAGGATGCTGTTGTTTATGGAGTGAAGGTACATAGACTATTAAATAAAATGTCAATGTCAAACACGATCCCTGTATCTATAGTAGTCCAGCGCAGAGGAGTTATTTTAAAATATTCAACTTTTTTGTACCTTTGGGAATCGTTTATTTCATGTAGGTAATAGGTATGCCAGTCATGCTACGACAAACAATGTAATGTCTATTCAAACTTATGTTTCAAATTAATATTATTTCAAGTTAAACAAATATTAACTTTATTTTAGGGAAATTAAGTTGATTTCAGAGTGACTAGCACAATTGAAACAGTTATAAAAATATTTGAAGTGCTTGCGTAAACTTAACTTTACTGTGTAGGATTTAAAGTTACTTTTCTATAGAATTCATATTTGTTTACATATTTGGCAAATAAATCGCGAATGCAGATTAGGTAATTACTTTTGTAATTGACGATTTACGCAGTTCACTCAAATTTTCACATACCTTTATACTTTCTTTTGTTAAATTGTACGCTCTGACGATATAATTTAATCGTTTTACAGATCCCAAACATCGAAGGCAAAGCAGGAATGGCGGCGATTGCCGACCCAGAGAAGAACCTTGACCTCACCTCGCTAGCCAAGGGTCTCCGCTCATCATTACCAGCCTTCGCTCGACCACTGTTCGTCCGGATCCTGCCAGCGTCACCACTCACTGCCACATTCAAGCTCAAAAAGAAAGAGCTAATGGAACAAGGATTTGATGTAGAAATCATTAGTGATCCTTTGTACTTCTTGGATCAAAAGACCGGGGAATATGTCCCTCTAACTCAAAAACTTTTTGATGATTTAATGCAGGGTTTCATTAGGCTGTGATCAACGGATGCCAAAGGATGATTGTATATTTTTTTAGGAAATGTATTAGTGATAATATTTTTAATTGTATTCTTCTGAAGTTTTAACTAGGGTGTCATTATCACCATCATCACCATAATTATTTCACCCGAAAGACGTCCACTGCTGGTCATAGGCCTCCCCAAGCACCTTCACTTCGACCGGTTTTGTACTTCTCGCATCCAACGAGTTCTTGCGGCCTTCACAAGGTCGTCGGTCCACCTAATGGGAGGCCTTCCAACGCTACATCTTCCGGTACGCGGTCGCCACTCCAGAACCTTTCGGCCTCATCGGCCATCTGTTCTGCGAGCAATGTGCCCTGCCCACTGCCACTTAAGTTTGTCAATTCTTCGGGCTATGTCAGTTACCTTGATTCTCCAGTGGATATTATTTATTATTTTATTAATTATAAACTTACACACACTATCTTTACAGGATGACCCCAATACAATAATAGTGGTTGGTGGTGGGTGGTGGCGGATATCTTCATTTCTGATTTGATTGGGAAACTCCAAGCATAGCCCTCTCCATTTGGGTGACTTTCAGCCTTCTAATAAGGCCCATTGTGAGCGACCACGTTTCAGTGCCATAGGTCGGATTGTAGGGTGTACATTGGTGATTTTCTTTAGTCGTTAGAGGCAAGTGGCGACTGTTCTGTAGATTATGTCTTTTTAAATCCGGGAAAATATTTTTGAATTATAACTTCCGAAATTCAGTGTTTCAAAGATAAATAAAATTTTATTAGCATTTAATTTCATTTTTAACATGTTTTTTTTTAGTCTGTCAAGCGATTTGGGACTAGATTTTAACATTGTTTGGTCCTTTTTGGCCCTTCCTGTAATAATATAGGTAAACTCTAGAAAAATAACTTTAAGATTTATTAAAAAAAAAGTAATGTTTTCTTCTAGCCAGATAACCGGCAATGGCTGTGTGAATATGATACTGACAGAAGCTCATAAACTATTTGGTGATATATTGTATGCTTGAAAGAAAGAGACAATTTGTTTTTGAAGTGAAGTGCACGAACAGAAAATTAAGTTACGCTAAATATCAGAGATTTTGTTCAAAGACAGTTAGGATAATTAATTATTTTTTATTAAGTATTTTGTATGATTTCAATAAGCTCGTTTGGAAATAGTGGACATATCAATTTGTTTAAGAGATTGCAATGAATGTGATTAAATAAGAACTTTAAGTTGATGTAAGTAATTTAGACAGATTTTGCAACGATGTATCTCAAGGTAAGAACTAGCTACTTTATACGCATTTATGTAAAGTTATTATTGGAAATTAAAATGTTTATAACAACTATTCGTATTTAATTGTACCTACTCTTGAGACTAATATAGTTGAATCGAATTTCTTAGATTATCTAAATTTGCTGATATATTAGTGCATTACGACACGTGTGACTTAAGTAGTCCATTAATACACGGCGTGAAAAATGCCGTGCATTATTAAACTACATAAGGGGCTTACATGACTTAAAGCGCGGTCACTGTCGAACTGCATAGAAAAGAAAGAGAAGCGCGATGACACAACGCTGGTAATTTATTGCAAAATATGAAGCAATTATTTAATTACAAAAAGTCTATTGTTTGGACTAAAAAATTGAAACACTAGTATTTTAGTATGTTGCTTGTAGAATAATCTGACAGAAAATCAGAATGATTGTATGTAATGTAAGTATATTAGTATGGTTTTTTATTGTAAAAAGAAAGTTTTTAGAGGTATCTTCATGATTTTTTTCTATCGTATCAAATTAGTTGTATTATGTTTTCAACACCCTATCTACCTAGGATATATCCTGAAGAATATCATATATTTTTCTGATTTTGTTTACTGAAATCGAGCATATACTTTTATTGTTTCTATAACTAGCGTTTAGGTCCTGTAAGCCCCTTAAGTCACAATTTTTGCCTGTCCCACTACTGGGAAAAGCACTCCCTCATATTATTCCATAGTTCCTTGTGCTGCCGGTCGATTCTGTAAAAATCTCACCGTGAAAACTTAGGTGAAGTGAGTTTGTTTTTGCTAGGAATTGACACTATTGACAGCTAACTCCACGCTCACTTCCCCTATGTTATTACGGTGAGATTTTTACAGAATAGCACCGCTGTACCTCGGTCCAGCCGGTTAGGAACGAGTCCAAATGGTCACGCCAGCGACCCCCGTCTTCAGGCACCCACTGAGTGACGACTTTGGTCCATCTGTCTGGGTGCATCCTATAAGTGTGACCCGCCCAGTCCCTTGCCGCCAACATTGGCGATACCTGTCTTGGAGCGTTTTGTGGTGTTGAGCTATAAAATATAATACGATAAGCCACATTTATCGTAAGCTCGTGTGACTTACGAGTATATCCTCACTTAAGTCATACATTTCCGTGTAAAAATGGACCACTTAAGTCATAGAAAAGCTTGACTTAAGTGCGGGTTTATGTCACACAGTGCTATAAAATAATTAGATTTATTATATTTATTCTAAAGTAAAATATTAATTAGTTACGCTTAGCACATTTAAAGCCATTTATTTAATCATCCATACAAAACGTAGTACACAATATCAACATTCAATTCCACAAATATTTTTATTTTTCGATAAAATTTGGCTAAAAATTATGCTCCATCTATATTTCTTACTATCTTGAGCTATGTTAAACTATGTACGTTTGTACATACTTTGTGCGGTTTGAACAGTTTTTAACATAGTTGGGCACACTGAATTTTAGTATAATAATTGCTTATAGTAATTATAATTATTTGGAGTAACAAATGAGAGACTAATTTCATGTAAGCATAAACTAGTAATTAAATCCCACAGGTAATGAAGAAGAATTAGATTTTTTTGTTCGATTTATGAACGTAATTTTTGAAGTCTTATGTAGTAGTGAATAACAAAAATAATTATTTACCTACTAAAATAATTATGGTAGATAAAATATTTCTTTGTAACTAAATTGAAAATAATTAAAAAAATATTATTTCAATGATTAGTAGGTATAATATAATAATTATGGTATATTACAATGATAAATAATTTGCCCAACTAAAATAACGAATGGTTCGCTGACAAACATTTATAGAACATTACTTTAAAATCCACTGAAACTATGTCCAATAAAATATTTGGTATTTTTCATTATAATCATAGTTATACATCGTTATCGGGCAAGCAATTTGGTGTCAGCATAAATGGCTTTTTCATAATATTGTTTTGTAAATATCAGTGTAAAAATATTTCTGCTAATTTTTTACTACAAACATAAATAATTTACAGAAACAACTTTTTGAAGTGAAAACTTCTATAGGTGCACTTTGAGCTTATTCTGAACAGTAAACGAAACTGAACCGTCACGGTCAGGTCGGTGACGCCGAAACGCGTATATTCGACGCTGAATCGCGCATACTCGGCTCCAGTGGTAAGTTTTCACTTCTATCGTGTGTCACTTAAGCACACACCCCCATTTTCTGGCAGCCTCATTTTTAAACAAATGTGCAAAATATGAATATTCACCAAATCACTAGCCCGATAATGGTATACTTTTATCACAAACAGACCAATCGAAAAATATTATCACACCTATTTAAAAATATTGACATTGTGTGAGCAACATCTATTTTGGTACATAACACGCCTTTGCTTCTATAAAAAAGTTATTTCTTATTCTGAAACGAATTTCCACTCTTTAGTACACTTAACCTTGCATTAGATTAGAACACAATACGTGCCTAGTTGGCAGTACGATAAAATACCTATTCAATATGCTGATAACAATAAGAATGGGGCATTTTGACAGCGAATTCTGCGACTTGGTTACTAAGTAAGAAAGATGAATAGGTGTATATGTCACAGAAACACGTGTCATGCATGATGATGATGATGATGATGATGATGGGACTCCCTTTTCCGCACTTAGACTCCCATTCGGTCCGTTGTGCGTGGGGATTCTGGCTAACAGAGCCAGCCTAGCTCCGCCCAGAAGCACAGAAGCTTCCTGGGAGCTTCACAGGCTTCGCGGAGCGACCTCATTGTTCCGAGGATTTCTGCACGTTGAGAAGCCACGGCCTCGCAATCCAAGATTACGTGGGCGGCTGATTCCTCGGCATCAAGGCAGCCCCTGCAAAGGGGGCTGTCCGTGGCGCCTATGTTGAAAAGACGTGTCGTGCATACGAAAGAAAAATAAATCTAATAAGTCCTGATAGCCGTGGAATACCTCTCCACACACATAAGCACCTCAGGACATGTTGCCCCCTTGTCGCTACGACACTATGTGCTAGCGACCGTTCCCGGGGGCCCATTATTGAGTGTGCAAGTCACCCCCTGCCATTTCATCCGTGTATATATAAAACATTGCTCAGACTTCCATAGTCCTTGTTAACCAGTCCAATTTAGCCATCCAAACCCATAGTCCAACTTTTTATTTTTCCATATCCTGCAATAGTCCTAAACCAATCGGGGGTTATTCTTGGGTGCACTTGCATAGTGCGTACAGCGATAATCGTCGGTTGGTGCCGCATTTCATTAAAATTTCCTAAAGGGCCTCTGCGAGTTGGCTTCGGCCCCTCGTACGCTTTCCAAAGGGCCGGGACCCCACGGTCCCGAGATATGTAAAATCTAATAATAAAGAAATATAAAAGCTCTTGGAAGGATTTGAGGGAGGCATTTGCCCAGGACAGTAAGAGCTAACAAAAAAAAAAAAAACAAACACGAGGACAAAATAGAGATAGTCGACAGTTGCACGTCGTTACTGTGATGAGAAGGACGTACGGAAACCAAGTTAGGTTAAATGATATATAGAGTGTTTCAAAATTAACCCAACAAACTTTAAGAGGTGCTTTAGACCATC
The DNA here is from genome assembly GCA_927399505.1 of Luperina testacea. Taxonomy (NCBI): domain Eukaryota; kingdom Metazoa; phylum Arthropoda; class Insecta; order Lepidoptera; family Noctuidae; genus Luperina; species Luperina testacea. The sequence continues at coordinate 1,616,236 of OV656777.1, read as the reverse complement.
GAACTGAACAACTTTCAGTATGGGACCAACACTGAAATCACGAAAAAAATAGTTACCTATTTGACCAAAATGTATGAAGCAGCAGATTTTTTTTCTTGATTTTAGAATTGGTCCTATAGTGAAAGTTGTTCAGTTCGATGGTCTAAAGCACCTCTTAAAGTTTCATGGGTTAATTTTGAAACACCTTATATAAGTCGCACTATACGATTTGTACCGATAACTGTCAACAGTATGAAGTTAGTAAACCACTAATCAAAGCAAATCCCATTCTTATTATGAACGCATAGTAAAGTCAGGGAAGTTAATTGCTAAGCAAATGGTCTACCAAATTGTACCTATATTCAAGTCACAACTGTTATTCTTTGACAGTTGTATATAAGGACTATAACACGGCTTATTATTTTGGTTAACAATTAATTTCCCTTACATTTCGCGTCAAATAACTTTGCTGCTCTGAAGCTAGGCTTTTCGCTAGCCGCGCATGCGCTCTGCTGTTCTATTCAAAGGATTAACTACTGCGCAGTGATTTGTTGCCTACTTCAGAGCGGCAAAGTTATTAGACGCGAACTGTACTGTATTTTCAATATCATTGGTGCATTATATTACATCAATTCCAATAAGGGCTGATTTTTTCAACGCCAGATAATTTTTTCGGAGGAATAATTTTGAATTTTTGACAATTCTTCCATATGAAAACTATCAGACGTCAATTTTATTCAACGAATAAAAATTATCTGTCAATTGAAAAATCAGCCCTTATACACAAGAATATCTATCATAAATAATTTAATGGCCTTGTCGCCTATTTTGACATCAAACGTTTTGGTTATCCTTAAAACTATACAGAGTATAACAAAAAGGTGAAATTTAATTTCATGTCTTATTTTCTGTCAATCCGATGACACTTGAAACTCAGAAGCTTATAGATAAAAGTGGAGGCAACACTCTAAATATCTAAGTGAAGACTATCTGTGGTCGGACACTCTCTTTCTGAATACATACATATGACAAAGAAAACACATATCGCTGTCTCGTTATTATGTGTGTATTTAGAAAGAGAGTGTACGATCAGAGTCGTTTTCACTTAAGTATTTAGAGTGTTGCCTCCACTTTTATCTCGAAGCTTCTCGGAATAAACTACAGTGCTAAAAGGATCTTTTGGCGCTCGAATGACATTGACAGGAGGGCGCTGTTGGTAAACATTTGTGAAAGTTGTTTTGTGAAATGTGTTGAAAAATCAAGATGGCTGCGCTTATTCTGATTTTGGTCACGCGCCAAAAGATACTTGAACCGTTATATAATTTACTTACTTCATTTGAATGACTATATTTTTAAGTGACCTATAACTATGAAGCTTTTAAAATAGTATACTACTATATTACACGGCGTTTTGCGTCACGCCATGCAATAATGGACTACATAAGTCACACGTATCCTATACTATTAGATAGTTCGTGTGACCTAAACCCGCACTTAATTCACGCTTTTCTGTATAATAGTTTCTGTATTTAGTTTTATTTTGTTTAATACTAACATTAGTTTTAAGTACCATTGTTACTAACAAAATATGGACCTGGTCTGAATTAAATGTTTTTTATTTTTTATTTTATTTATTTATAATAATTTACTACTTAAGTACAGAAAAGCGTGACTTAATTGCAGGTTTAGGTCACACAGTGCTTTTAATAAGTATATGAAACAGAAAATCCTTTTTTACAATCTTTCATAAAACATTGATCATGTATATTCTTTTTCACCTTTCTGCTACCTCGTATTGTGCTTAGTCGCATACTAAATAATTCCTCCATTTACTTTTAAAACTTAAACATCATCAAGAACACTTACCTCGATATGTTTATCAATCGCTACTACATTCTTGAGCGACATTCTTTGGCAAAGTCCTACCCTACCAAGGCACCATAAACTGATAGCAGCTTATAACAATGAGAACACTGTGAAAACTTTAGGCAACCTATGTCATCGTTGATCGCGATCCTTCCTCTTTTGGTTTAGCACCAACAGGGGCCCATCAAGGTCTTCGTCAATTTGTTCCTGGGCTTTTCCTTTGGTCTCGGGTATAATGAAGAATATGTACAAGGAGCCCAGAAACGTGATGGAAGCGCATATGTAGTAGGTGCCGTGGAGGCCTACGGAGATGGCGATGGTACCGTAGTATCGCAGGATGAAGAAGCTGCTAAGCCACATCCACGATATTAGGAGACTGGAGGCGAGACTTCGTACCTGTGGATATGAAGGTTTTTGATGTTAATAACACTTTTCGTTTTTAGACAATATTTCCAATTGTAAGTGCTCAAAGTAAACCCAGTTTAAGTGTTCCAGAGGCATGTTCTCGAACAAAAAAAAAAATCGAGAGATTTGACATCTACTTTCCCGCATTGGGTCAGCGTGGGAGATTACGGCCCACGGCCTTCTCACCGAGAGGAGGCCTGTGTTTAGCAGTGGCAGCATTTTAGGCTGATCATGGAAAGTGCTCACATACACGAACGACACGAGTCGACGACAGACGCAACTGCACCGGCTGACACGCGTCGACAGCCGCCGTCGACAACGTGTCGCACGCGTCATCGGGCGCAGTTGGCTCTGTCGTCGACGGATGACTTTCGTGTGTATGCACACTAAGAGGCGAAATTATACTTACATTGATGGTAAACAATTCGGATATAAGTACATAAGGCACGGATCCCAATCCAATATTGTACAAAAACAGCACCACAGACATTAAAGCTACAGGCGCCCATAGATTCTCCTCTGTTGTATCCACATCTTCACCATTCGACATATTCTGGACTTTCCATTCTCCAGGAGCACTATCATTACTAAGATTCTCTCTGTATCTGGAGATATCATTGGTATAATTCTTCCAAACTGGATTCGTATTGATGCCTGTGAAGTTCTCATTCAATTGCAGACCCTTCTCTTTGAGGTGGTGCGTACGTTTGGAAGGCCACAAGCGGTGAGAATACAAGGAGTGCAGACGTAGATTGGGGTCACAATACGCCCCTAAGATTGCGAGGCAACAGGTTATTCCTGAACAGGACCAGAGCAGCAGCATCTGAAAGAAGTAAAAGACAATTCATTATTTTTGACAAAAAATTTGGTCAATCCCATGATCGAAATGTCTTTCTTACCTTTCTGCCAAGTTTGTCTACAGAAATGGTTGCAACTGCGGCTCCCAGGACCAACGCAGTACCGCATAGTATTGAACCAGCTTCAGATGGCTCGAACAGTGGGCGAGGAGCAGTCCTAAAAATGTTTAAAAAAAATTGTTGTACAGACTATTTCTTGATCGAAGAGAAAACGAATGAAATGACCTACGTCCACCCAATATGTTAATACGTAATGAATGCCTTTAAAGAAGAAGTAATTAAGACATCAACCAGCTTTCAAAAGATTTAACTGAAGTTAAAAAAAATATATATATATACCTATTATTTAGCATTTGCACATAGCATTTGTGGCCAAAAGTCAATTTGTTAAAAACTTTACAAAAATTTAATATTCAAAGCTTTCACAGTTTACTGCAGGAAACTTTTTGTGTATTCTGCTGAGTCACTGTTGGATTGGCAGCTAGCACTTACCCATTATACATAGTGTAGTTATAAGCCGTCTGATTTAGGTGCGGAACACTATGCGTGGAGTGTCGCAGCACGGCGGCCGCGAAGCTGTTAACTGCGCCGGCACCGCTGCCCGCAGCCGCACTCAGCACCACGAGGCAGGAGAATAACGCGCGGCGCGAGCGACGGTGACGGACTGGGGAATGAAGATATTAGTTGAAACAATATAATAAACTAGCTGCGCCCCGAATTTTTACCCGCATAAGTGTCGGTCCCGTGGGAATATCGGGATGAAAACTATCCTATGTCCTTTCCCGGGACTCAAACTATCTCTATACCCATCTAAATCGGTTCAGCGGTTTAAGCGTGAAGAGCTAACAGACAGACACCTTCGCATTTAATTTATAATATTAAGTATGGATTCAGTGCTCGTGAGACCTTTCAACTGTTTCTAAGGTTGAAAAGGCAGTACCATTTAGGGTGTTGGTAAAAAAATGATAAAAATAAAGGTAATAAAAATAAAGTGCTTAGAGCTGTCTGATAAGAAATTAATAACTTTCAGAATTAGCCATATTATAACTATCCGTTTTTCTACATGGTAAATAACTGTCATTACATTGCTTAACACTCTTTCTTGATTTCCCTGCAAGTAACAATATATTCTTAATTAATTAAGTTTTATAAGTGTCTTAAAACCATCTACAACTTACACAGCTCCTTACAAGCCGACTGCTCCCTCTTCTTCTCCGAGTTGGAGTCCAGTCCACTGCTCCTTTTCAGCATCGGCTGGAAGGTGTCCGAGTCCTGACGACGGACGGGCACGCGTCTCCCGTAGCAGTCTGAAGTCCTGATCTTTACTTCTTGCTGCTCTATCACGTCTGTTAAGTCTTCGCGGAAATCGGAGCCGTCGAACCAGCACATTATTTTGGCAGCATCCTGGAGTAACAATGTATGTATAAGGTGATTTCATGAATGCATGTTGTTACAATATGAAAACCGTATTTATTTTTTTTCCAAGTTGTTCGAAGGACCGGCCATTATATTTACTATTAATAACAATCATTACTCAATTTTATTTCTTTCTTAGGCTCCGTTGCACCACAAATCACTAAATGCATTTGTTGGAGCAAGCGAGCCGATAGTGTCTATAAGAACAATATCATTTAATTTTGACAGTTCAACAATATTCATTATGTTATTAACGTTGTTGAGCAGATAAATTTTTCAAACATATGCACCAATGGATTAGCAATATTCTTCAAAATGGTTCAGATTGAGATTTATAATCGCAATTAGGGTCCAGGGCAAGATCTTAAGTGGCAGTATAGATTCGTCATTACATTCAATGATAACGGGAATTATGTAATGATGGAGTTAATATTGACATTGCAGTTATGACTATTTCTTTGTGAAAATCTATGTACAGACGCCGGGCACATCAACCTACTACAATCTGTCAGATTTCTTTATTAAATTTTCAACTTTATTGCTAAAGCATAAGGTTCAAAATTGATTGGGAAAATTTGACAGTTTCGGGTAGGTTGATGTGCTGGCGTCTGTACTTAATTTTGTAGTTAGAACCTTTGAAATCCTCTTTTGACAAACCTGTATCCTTCCAACGCTGATGAGAAACGACGGTGTCTCCGGCAGCCAGATGAGTGACACCAGGAGCACAGCTGGTGGCACCGCCATTGATAGAGACAGCGCATGTGCTGACAGAACACCGCCAGCTGCGTACGCGAACAGAATGCCGCAACTGAAACATAATTGGACGTAGTTAAGCAGAAAGGACTCAATCCACACTTTGGTCAAAATTGAGTTAAGTATGCCATCGTACTCCTGAGGGTCGAATCTATCATGTAGTGAAAACCCTATTTTGAAAATGAACACGAAAACTAGTTTTCTCACTACCCTGACTCAACCCACAGTATGAAGAGCATACAAAATGTATTTGCTGAACGAACTCAGTCCGCTTGAATTGTTTCTGAGTAATGACATTTCTATGAGTATGTTCTTAAGGTCGATAAACCAGAATAAACTCAAACAGTTTGGATCTTTTCTAAGAATTAGTTTTGATTGGAAATATCATATTATCAAATAACTGAATCGACTCAAACAGGTTGGGTCGTTTCTGTGATATAGGTTTACTGACATAAAATATTTCGTTTTGTTTATCAGAAAGGACTCAATCCACAATACTTATGTCACTTTTGGTTTATGGGCGTTTGAAGTTTTAGCTGTAATTTCTCTGACCAAAAGTTACATTTTTTTTAATGTTTGCCCTATATTATTAAGAAGATAGTTTATATTTTATTTTTCCATCAAAATAACTATAAATTTTGCAATAGATTTTGAGATATTAAGTGAAATGTGGGTTGAGTCCTTACAATTAAACTTAAGTTTGTAAAGACAGGTATTTGTTTATTACTTTCTCAGAATGGACTCAAAACTACCCATCGACTAGAAAATACGTTATTAAAAAAAAAACAAGTATTATTATAAAAAACGTTATACAGTATGTTAACTAACAGAGGGTGTTCCCGTTAACCCGCAATAGTATAGCATCCATACATGCTAAAAAAATATTACCATTCGAAAATAAAATGTTTTTATTTTTTTTTTATATTAAAATATTCACTAAAAATCGTAAATTGATACGTTAAAGAAACACTCTGTACACGCGTACTTGAAGGACAGCAATGTCGGAATTTATTTAATTAAATAAATTAGAATTATTTAATAAATAGAGTATCAATTTACGATTTTTAGTGAATATTTTAATATAAAAAAAATAAAAACATTTTATTTTTGAATGGTAATATTTTTTTTAGCATGTATGGATGCTATACTATTGCGGGTTAACGGGAACGCCCTCTGTTAGTTAACATACTGTATAATAAATTGACCTTAATCATAAAGTTACCAAAATCACGTAAAAAAACGCCATAATTCAAATTTAAAGAATAGAAAAAACAGCGCAAAGATAAGTGCTCATACCAATTTCCCTCATCTTCCAAATCAAAGTCGAAGAGTTGGCCCGTATCCATCAACATCAAAGTAAACATAGATCTTAGATCTTCGAGCTTTGCTTGAGAAATGGCTTTTCCCTGGGGCCAAAGAACTTCAAAATCTTCTTCTGAAAATTGGATTATAACCCCTTTGTTTTTTTTTTTGACAAACCTATCTTTTGAATATCTCCACTATCTGACGTCATAGCATAGTAATTAAGTAAGGATCTTCTTTTTTCAACAAAATTTGATTAGTTTTTAGCCAGTTTACTTTTTCTTTATTTGTACATATTTTGCGGTTAACTATATGTACTTAATAAATCTTATACTTGAAAAAAAACGGCCATTCCTTTTTGCCTAACGACACTGATTTCAGGAAGATTGAATGCGAGCTTAAGCATCACGAGCGTATTTACACCGTAGAAGAATATATGAATATCATAAAAATCAAAGAAATCTGTAAAAAGAAAAAACCCCTTAAAGTTACTAGAATGAAGAAGATTTTTTAAGTACAAAAAAAATAGAAAAAAAAAATAGTTAAACGCAAAATATGTACAAATAAAGAAAAAGTAAACTGGCTAACAACTAAACAAATTTTGTTGAAAAAAGAAGATCCATACTTAATTACTATGACGTCAGAGAGTGGAGATATTCAAAAGAAGATTTGTCAAAAAGAAACAAAGGGGTTACAATCCAATTTTCAGAAGAAGATTTTGAAGTTCTTTGGCCCCAGGGAAAAGCCATTCCTCAAGCAAAGCTCGAAGATCTTAGATCTATGTTTACTTTAATACCCGAAGATTGTCACGCATTTTATAATAACCTTAAAGGAAACAGCTGTATCAACGAGGATGTTGATGGATACGGGCCAACTCTCGACTTTGATTTGGAAGATGAGGGAAATTGATATGAGCGATATCTTTGCGCTGTTTTTTCTATTCTTTAAATTTGAATTATGGCGTTTTTACGTGATTTTGTTAACTTTATGATTAAGGTCAATAATTATATAACGTTTTTTATAATAATACTTGTTTTATTTTTTTTAATAGCATATTTTCTAGTCGATGGGTAGTTTTGAGTCCATTCTGAGAAAGTAATAAAAAATACCTGTCTTTACAAACTTGAGTTTAATTGTAAGGACTCAACCCACATTTCACTTAATATCTCGAAATCTATTACAAAATACATCATTATTTTGATGGAAAGATAAAATATAAACTATCTTCTTAATAATATAGGGGAAACATTTAAAAAAAAATAACTTTTTGTTAGAGAAATTACAGCTAAAACTTCAAACGCCCATAACTCAAAAGTGACATATTGTGGATTGAGTCCTTTCTGCTTAACTACGTCCAATTGAAGATTGTTTTAGGTTTGGAATTATAAAGAAATTGCTAGGTCCTCCGCTACATTTTATCCTGGTAGAAACCAGTTCATCATCGACTGATGAACTGGTTTCTACCAGGATAAAATGAATTATATATTGTCTTGAGCTAGGTGAAAGTACTTTTTACGTTACCATGACAATACCCAAAAAGGTTTATGAATCCGATTCTATTTATTAGCATAATATCATGTCGATTACCTGCAAGCCAACGCTGGCATTGCTGCTAATCCTCTGGTCCTTGGAGCTATTTCCGCGCAGTAAAGTGGAGCCAACGCTAATGCCCCTGCACCTCCTGCCCCTGCTGCGACTCTGGCCGCCCATACTCCTCGGGGACCACACCAAGCTGCTAGCGACCAGCTTATCTGGAACACGGTGAATATTTTTAGTATGTTGCATTTTTATTACAAGAAACGTGTGAGTTTTGAAATTACAGTGAACGCATTTTTTGCCATGTTTAGTCAATTTAGCTGTCAGCCAAAACCACTCTTCTTTCAGATCAGATCAGATCAGAGAGATCAGAGTCTTTCTTTTTGGATTTACGTGGTTTAAAGTATACAGAGTATTAGTTTAAACGTATAGTGGGAATCAGGTACTAATATTATAACATAAGTAAATAGTGCTTACAATAAAACTAACGCAGATACAAAACGCTCCAGCTTTACGTCCTCTCGCATCAGCCAACACTGCGAAGAAAGGCGCCGCTGGCAACGCGACCAAACACGGTAGCGCGGCTAACCACGCACCTCCTGTTAGTGCCTCACTCCCTAGTACCCCTGAAACCCAGCCGGTGCTGCAGCCGTGGGTGAAGCAGGATAGGTTATCTGAAAAACAATAAAACATTATTTTATGTTCGTATAACTCGTCAAAATGTAGGGAACAGCTGATTTTTTTTTCGCGATTTCAGGTTTGTTCCCATAGTAAAAGTTGTTCATAATGATGAGTACAATGACCTCTTAAGAGGTTGTTAATGTTTTACGAATAACGCTGTATATATACGATATATTTATAACTTTTTTTTGATGACAGCAAGATTGAGTTTTATGATGCAAATACAAATGTATGTGCAAATATTAAAGGGAATAATAATTCTGCACCATCGCATTTAGCACTTTCAGTAGGATTGACAATCACAAGGACAAAATACAAATATCTGAAAGCATTCCATCAACAAAAACCCAAAATAATTCAAACGATCTACTTTGAATTGCAAAATCCTATTGAAATTCAGTAACGGATGGACTAGGAAAGCAGGGAATGCAAAAAGTACTGTTTATGTTATCATCCGGAAACATTTAGGAATTCGGAATAGTCGTTGCGGATGCAGATTGTCGGCTATTGTCCGTTTTTGCAGTATTTGTTAATATATTATCTATTTCGTGACCTTGGTTAGACTTTGGTCTCTCTTTTTGTGTAGATCATTATGCATCGTGGTTTTAATATCGATTTAGGTATATACTGCTTTATAAGTATCGGACCACCTTCAAATCAGTTATAAAAATACCTATTGTTTAAATCAATCTGCCTAGTCTTTCCCCAACTATCTTGGGGTCAGCTTCCAGTCTAACCGGATGCAGCTGAATTTGTACAGGAATAGAATAGACTGTGACCCTCAAACTAGGCATTTGCCTGTATCTTGGGAGTCAGAGTTACGACATTTTCAAATTTAAGTGGTACATAGTGCATAGTGATTATTGCAAGACAGTAAAAGAGAAACCAAAATGTATCTAATTTAATATTAAAATTTCTAATTTAATATTAATATTAATTTTTTTATTAAATTATTTTTTTCTTTCCAGGAGGCATACCGCTTTTTTGTTACGTGACAATTTCTACCAGTTAACTCCTACCGCAATACGTGTTATAGAACTTCGTACCAAAAAATAAAACACCTGTAGGTATTACCATGATATTGTATATAGTCAACATGTGCGAAATTTCAACTCAATCGGATTACGGGAAGTGGGTGGAAATTCGATTATAAGATTCGATTGTTATAGGGATAAATAATATTATACTCGTAGGTATGCTTAACCGTAGGAGGATGAAATAAAACGTGAAACGAGCAATATAACTTATATTGTAATATAAATTAAAAACCCTTTAAAAAGCCACTGGTTCATACACCGTAGTAGGCGCTGAATATTGATATACATTATTGAGCTTCGGCTTGAAGAGAAAATTATGCATATGAGAACATATGTACTTGTACCAGGGTGTCATAAACAACGTATTGACTTTGGCTACGTCCTAGAGGTAATCAATAACAGGGGTAAACTTCACTAATTTTGTCATAAATACTAGACGAATTACGATATTTGAGTACGAGAACGTCTGGCGCTGCCTATGAGTCGATATGATAAAAGGAGGCCGATGTACTAAAACTGTGGCCCAATGATTGGCAAAGTTAGGTAAAGAAACCAGGACCGTTTAAAAGCGCGTTCAATTGATGACATCGTCAAACTCTCGGGAAACATCTGGATGAGGGGCGCACGGAACCGGGAAGTACGGCGGAAAACAAGGGGAGGCCCATACCCAGCATTATGTGATCCATAATAACAGAAAACTCCGAAACAACGCCGAAGTTACGGGCGTTCCCTACTGCATATCACTTACGGAAATAAGATTAGTTCGGGCCCGAACTGAGAATGAATGACAACACGATTTGACAGTCGTCCGTAATCACGATGTGTTTTTGCCCATCCGAAAAATTGAATTTTTCACTTGTTTTGACGGATCAACTAGTCGGTCGGTCGGTGATACACTGAACAAAACTAGCGACTAGAGATGCACTACTTTTAGATTTTCAAGATCAATTTTGTGAGAGATTTACCATCTTTATGAGATCAGAAATAAAATATGTTATACGTAAAATAGGTAGCACGGGATTAAATCCGGCTCGAAAAACCAAATTTGGAAATTTGGTCCTTCGATCCGGATTTAATCGATTCGAGTAAAGCGTTGATTCAGGGTGATACCGTGGTCTGAGGTTCTCGAATAATCAAAAATACAAAAGAATGCGTTTGCTTTCAACCCAGCTGTTCCATTTTAAAGACAAGCAAGCTATTTAAAAAATCGTTTTAATAACCATTTTATAATTTACTTACAAAGTTATTTGTATTTAGTTTAATTCGCATTCTTACGTGCTTTCCAGTTGTTTTCAAGTCACGGCCCGCTTTATGCAAAGATGGCTATATAATGCTACTTCCGATTACCGATTCGCCAGATGACGACAACGCGCGGCGAATAATAAATAGCTAAGATTTTGTTGCCGTTTAATATGTATTGCCAAGATCTTTTTTTTTTTCAAAGAAAAACCTTTTTGGAAGTTAATTCGCGGGATCTATCTTGCAAATAAAAGAAAGAATCACGTATCGGCTCAGATATATCTGACAATTGGTGAACCTCCTCCTCCATTGCTCCTTTTTGGAAAGAAGTTTTTTAACGCAACTTGCGCTACAAAACCAGTCGTAAAAATAAGCGTTGGGCCCTCCCTCCATGTAACTTTTTATTATATTATACTAGTTGCGCCCCGCGGTTTCACCCGCGTAAATGTCGAACCCGTGGGAACATCGGGATAAAAAGCCTATATATTAATCCAGGGTGTCAGCTACATCCATACAAAATTTTATCAAAATTGGTCCAGCCGTTTGAGCGTGAAGAATTAACAAACATATAAACACACACACACACTCACAAACTTGAGCCTTTATAATATTAGTGTGATACATTTAATAGAAAGAGACAGAGAGATATATAGTTGTAATGGTTTTCGAGGATGCTGAAGCCAATAGTGAAGTTAAATTGAAAACCCAAGATGGCTGCTGCGAAAATTGTTTAACATTTTAAAATTTTCCGCAGCTGTTATCTTGTATTTTCATTTTGAACTTCGTTCTTGACGAGGGTCCCCCGAGCCTACACGTTTTTATAAACATTTTTTTCTTTAGTTGCATAACTGAAGAAGAATGTGTGTTACATATTGTTAACATTTAACTTCCCTTTTAACCTTGTAAGGAATTCTCGTGGAGTGATTTTAAACTAAAATGAAGCATAAACAATGTAAACTAATAAAGTAACAATGTAAGAATGAAGTGCGCAGTTTCATTCTAAGAAATAAATTCCTAGTTTCATACAGAAAATGCTTTAAATCCATGATACAAGCGTTTTTGCCTGTTATTCGTTTTTCATTTATTTGGATGCCTTAGTTTTTTGTTTGTTTTGTTCCGTCTAAGTATTCTGAAATGTATTATTAATTTACTATACACATATTTCCTTATATAAGCACTTAATCATACACATAAACACAGAGTACAAAACTGTTTCACGTTCGTAACATCACCATCTCAGGGCCAGTTGAAAACCAGAGTCGGGCACTAGCTGTTCGGCAGTTTGCTGAACTGGTCCTATTTGGCGCAGCCGTGAGATGCACACACTCTTTTTTTTCAGTTTAATTTTTTTTAGTTTCTATTACAATTTTTATTGTTTGTTGTGTGCACTTGTGGTTTTGTGCTAAATAAACATGTTTTCTTTCTTTCTTTCTTTCTCTCTATATCCATTTTTAAGCGTTACTGCTGAGCATGAGGTCCTGGGTTTGATTCTCGGGTCAGGCAGTGTTATTGGACTTGTCCGTCTGGAATTTCTCAGTAGCAGCCCGGAGTCTGCCTTTGTCTGCCCGGTTGATGGCAAAATGCCCCCCTATTACATGAGACTTACATCATCACCTGCCTAGCCTTTTTCCAATTATGTTGGGGTCAGCCTCCAGTCTAACCGGATGCAGCTGAATACCAGTACTTTACATGGATTGACTGCCTATCTGACCTCCACAACCCATTTACTAGGTAACACGATATCCCTTGGTAAGACTGTTTGTCAGACTTTCGGATTAGTATAGATATTAGAATCTTGATATTATCAAAAGGTTGAAATATTGCTACGCCGTAGCAAATGCGAAATCTTTACGGCTACGTACTACGCCTGCTACAATGTCGTAGCAAATTACGAATCCACTACGCGACGAACCAATCGATCATCGGAATTTTGTAGTTGTAGTACATTTTTCTTCTTACGAGGCGCCGCCGGCTCACTATATGCAACGCTTCGCAGTCCTCTTGTGACGAAATAAACGAAATGTGAGTGCTAAGAGTATGAAAATAAGATGCAAAATCATTTGCGCTTACGAAAATCCTTTGCCACGCCATGTCGCGTCGTGCTGCCTGGTGAGCCAGTCAAGGTTTTTTTTGAAGTGAAAACTTCTTTAGCGGCGCTGTGTATGTACTTTTTTGGAATGGGTAAAAACTTCTAAATTCGCGTCAGGTCACGTGACCCTGATCGAAAATTCGTAAGACGTAAAACGTCAGACGTCTCGCCCACAGCCTCGATTCTAACTAGGCATGGGTAATATCGCTTTTACACTATATCAAATCGTATCTATGTATCGGTTTAGAATATCGGATATCGTATCTATATATTTCAATATCTATTTGGCTGAATCAGTGTGGAACTCGGAATCGAAATTGGTACTGTGATATTTAGGTTTCGGTTTTGTTCGATTCATTACATCATTGTATTTTATTTGTAACTGTATATTCGAAATCAGTGAATGTATTGTTGATAATATGGCACTCTGAAATGAAACTAGTACAGCCGTTTCGGTTTTCTAGATTTATATTTTTATCAATTATTTAAATAGGTCAAGTATCTATTCATCAGTCATGAGTGAAGCTAATAACTGAAGACTGACGAAAACAGCAAAGTGCAATCAAGGTCAAGGGTCACGTAAAGTGATTTTAAAACAATTTTTGATGTGAAACATCTATAGCCGCACGTAAAACAAATTTCTGGCGTGGCGACGCATGCCGTGGCGACGCGTCACCACGCTTTATGATGGTGTAAGTATATATACAGTCACAGTCTTGTGTACTGTGTGGCGACGCGTCGCCATGCGCAATGTTTCACATCTGCCAGGCGTCCCGTGACGGCTCACTTTTTTTGTTGAGAATGCCATAGGTACGATTTAAAACCCTTTGACGTTTATTGATGGTTACCTGTTTACAAGTGTTTACAAAATAATGTATTCGGTATTAAACTCTATGCTCCTGTATATAATGTTTAAAATTAGTATTAGACGTTAGCTTAACGCGCTTTCTCGCTCGTTCATCTCTAGCTACATCACTCCCGCCCGCGCGCATCGCAAGGATACGGTACCTACAACCGTATATCTACTACTGTACCGGAATCAGTTTGAACCGAATATCATAGATCATGTGATACGATATCGTTATAGTGTCTCGTTCTAGGTACGCGGATACCTGAAATATAGATACAGTACTGTCCGATATATAGGTATTGGATATTGTACCGATATATAGATATTGTATCTATATACGATTTGTATCGCCCACTCCTATTCTAACTGTCAAATCAAAAAGCTCTAAATATTCGGGCGTAGACTGACAAAAATAATAAACTGTACTTAATTTTTTAAATATTTCTATTCTTTTACTACACAATTGAAGCTACATTTATTAGAAGAAGCTAAGAAAAGTGATAATTTGAAGAAAGCTCGACAGGCGAAACAAATACGAAAGTTTAAGGGGGAAGCGCTAAGGTAGCCCGCGAAATTCAAATTTTCCTACGTTTTTTGCAATTTGCTGGTCAGCATTAAGTTATACGTTGATTAATATGTGAATCGCGGCCGTAAGAAATATGTGTTTACAGAATTATAATCATTAAAGTCATCAACACAACTCTCTAAGACCACGTAAGTCCAAAGAATGATGATTTCATGAAACAGTTATTCTTGGGACTTACGTGGTCTTAGAGAGTTGTGTTGATGACTTTAATGATTATAATTCTGTAAACACATATTTCTTACGGCCGCGATTCATATATTAATCAAAGTACAACTTAATACTGACCAGCAAATTCCAAAAAACCTAAAAAAATTGAATTTCGCGGGCTACCCTGGCGCTTTCGCCTTAAAACAATATTCCGTGATACAGATTTTATCCATATTTACAGGCTTTCTGAGGATTTAATTAATATATTGGAAGATGACTTAAGTCCATATATGCGTCCGCGACTTCGTTCCAGTGGTTTAACCAAGAGGCTAAAGGTTTGTTTACATCTAGGTTTCTTGAGATATGATGGGTATACCTCACCACACACCAACAAAAGCCTATTGAATTCCTGATGTTTCAGATATTATGCACACTATCATTTTTGGCTAATGGAAGTTACCAAAAAATCATTGGGAAGAATGTAGACACATACATATCTCAGTCTTCTGCCTCTAGGGCAATCCACGAAGTTATTATTTACAATACAATGATAACTTAAACACAAGTCAAGATTGCACTTAATTCTAGCTTCATTCATTGATTTCAGGTGACTCAGGATATCCTCAAAGGCCTTATTTAATGACTCCCTTTAGTAATTCAGAAACTGAGACTCCAGAGCCATTACAACAATTTGCACAGCAGTGCAAGAAACAGTGTAGAGGACTATTGGAATCCTGAAAGGACGGTTCAGATGTTTATTAGTACATAGGGTATTGTACTATGATCCTATAAAAGTGGGAGAAATTGTGATGGCTTCCTGTGTTTTAAACGACATATGTAATAGAGCCGGGCTACCAGCTCCTATGATGATGAGACCAATGTGACTTAGATGAAGAATCTAGGTTACTTGGAATCCTGACACATCAGGCTCCAACACATGATGACTTAGAGAGTAGGCTGATAAGTAGGCGAGATTTAGTTAATCAATTATGGCGAGCATGTTGTATCTACAATTTATGCGTTCCTTTACAGATGTGGTTAACGTGTTTAGATAGAATATACTCACCATTATTGATTAGATACAATAAATAGGTATTTAAATTATTAATAAAAATATTATTATAATCAACAATTGTCATAACATTTAAGGTGTGTATTTAAAGTGTGGTGTTTAAGGTGTATATGATTAGTATAATATCAATAGCCTATAATAATATGTGCCTATTTATACATTAGTCCCTATTTGTACTATATTTTTAAATGGGTAAGAGTGTATACAGGGGTATGAGAAATTAAACAGATAACTGCATTATTTTCTTTTTTATTTACTATTAAAAACAATCAATCAAATCAAAAATCATTTATTCAAAATGACTTTTGATATTCAGTTAGAAAAACTTGATTCTATACAATAGTAGGTATGCAAAGTAATTAACATTACAAGAAACAGGACATTTAATTAAATAATTTAGTATATACAATGAAAACTACCCAAGCAAAACAAAATTAAATAAGTACCTAAATAAAAGCCTGCAGGCATAAAGAGCATGCCCGCTAACAAACATTGACATTTACTACAAAAAAACAGTTCTTATACTTAAACTTCTTAACATCCATCTTAAATAAACTTAAAATTATCTAAACATAGTAGTAGATCCATGTTTCGGAGATTCAACTTCCTCGACTGATGGATGCTCATAAATCCTGCAGTGCCTGGGTCTGCCTTGACCATGACTCACTTATTTCCTTAAAAGTCGAACATCCTCTGCTGGTTGTCAATAAGAAGTCTCTCATTTTCCAAACACCTCTCTTTAATGGCGACAAAACATTCAGTCAGGCTCGCCATTTGGATTGCCTTTGAGAAGGTGGTGAGTGCTGGATCAGACGGCGGTGTGCCGTTCGATGCCTACGAGATGCTATGAACATAAAAATGCAACAAATTACTATACAGAGGTAAAACAAATATGTAAGTATCATCAACATCACATCACTCTCCCTCTAAAGGAATAGATATTACAATGTAGTATACATATTAGATGTAGTCTATATCTTGATTCTATTAGATGTAGCCTATATCTTGATCTTGATTGAATAAGGGCTGCTGTTGAAAAAACCTACAGAAAATCCCAACAAATTGGCCCAACCCGGGAATCAAAAGTGAGACCACTACTATGTAGTGCTTTTTACACTAAACCAATAATTAACCAAATTATAATTAAGTTAACCTTACATGAAGATGCAATTGGGGCATTACTCCTATGATGACGCATTGCAAGACTGCAAGTGGTGATCTAGCCTCAAACTGTAATACAAAAAAAAGTTATCTAAATATCCATTATAAAGTTAAAACATATTATTGTAAGACTTTTATTTAAAACTTCACCTTTTGTTCTGTATTAGGCTGGTTTTCCATTGGCACATTGTCCCTATACAAAGATGGGCCTGGTTGTATGTCCGTTCGCCCTGCAAATATAACATTACATTATTATATTTTATTAGAATTAACTTACTGGTATTGAAGGTGTGGACTGTTCGGTCTGGAGCATGCCTCTAGTAGATTGTTCTACAGGCAGTAATTGGTCAGTAGGTCGTCTTAGGGGTTGCTTAGGACTCTACAAAATTAAATATGAAAATTATAATTTCCAAGTACCTATACAGTTTTCATATTATGTAATGAAAGTATAGCACTTCTTGGCATGCTAAAACACACAATGTTACGTTACAACAATAAAGTTATACGTACATATTATAGTAAAACAATAGCTAATCATGTAATTTACTTAAATTTTATTAATATCTCGTGTATCATACAATACTCGTGGATGAGACAATAGTAATAATAGCCATATACTATCAGTGAAAAAATCATAATACTCACATTTCATTAGGTAGTTGTATTTATCCTCTTAGTCACAGAACTACCTATGTTAAAAGCACTCGCTGATACAAATAATCAAGGCTTGAACAAGAATCAAGCACCCAAAAGTTTAAAAACTACAAATTCAAGTGATTTTGTTAGCGTCGCGTCATCGGTTGTTATTGTTATGTCATGTTGACTTTTAATTCATCGTCGCGTCGCGTTGCACGAATAGAGCAAAGGAATCGTCATTCAGCCTTAAAATGTAATAAGAAATACGAAATAAGCTCTTTTAAATATGATATTGGTTATAGTTTAACTGTATTCCTTATAATACTTAAAGATAGACCTTTAATATATATTTTAAACCTATAAAACTCTCAGTCGAGATTGATCGATTATAATTTATAGAATTTGTGTCAAGCCCTACGTTCGTCTGAGAAACAGCGACGGGAGGTTACAGCCTTGGGTTCGACGACGAGCACAACCACGTTAGTGAATACGGTTTGAATCATCGCTGTACGCTCGGTCGATCTCAAGGCTGTCTCGTCGACGAGCTCGTCGCAGCTTACAGCCATGAAATTGTCTTTTAGAAAATAGCACTGCTGAAGTCTATCCTGTGTGCTTATTTGTAAATCTGAATAAATTCCTTTCACGAGAAGAATAAACCAGTCACTTTGTTCAAGTTTTCACTTCTGTCGGCACTACCGGAGTGCCAGTGTTTTTTTTTCTAAATAGCTATTTTCTGACTCTTATGAAAGGTCAATTACATGTTGTAAAAATAGAAAAAAGGACGGTCCTGTAGACCAGATGGGTAGATACTTCAAGGTTGTTTATAATGAGTTATTTTAAACTTATTATGTTAGTACTAGCCGCGCCCCGCGGTTTCACCCGCATAAGTGGCGAACTCGTGAGAATGTTCCGGGACTCAAACTATCTCTATACCAAATTTCATGTAAAGGCTCCTTCAAACAGGTGCGACACGTGATAATATCGCGCGCGACACAAAGGCACCGCAAGTCGCGCAACGAGCGGTGCCTTTGTGTCGCGCGCGATTATATCGCGTGTCGCGCCTATTTGTAGGAGCCTTAAATCGGTTCAGCGGTTTAAGCATGAAGAGGTAATTTTCTGAATTTTCATTCTAAAATAAAAGAAATAACCAAACAAACGATGAGGGCGCACTGCGCGGTCGGCGTTTGGTCGGCGCCCTCTTAAATAAAGGGTAAAAGGTAACTTACAAACAGCAGCGGACACAACTCTGCGTACGGAACCCCGCCATCGTTTGGACGCACTTCTCTCTATGCGGTTCCTGCAACGAAACACAGATTACACTCATTTGTATGCTAACAACTTCTGGCTTTTATGCTAGCCTGGTAGCAGGAAGTCGTTTTGTCAGAGAAACTATTATTTATCAAAGGGAACTAGTGTAAATTAAATTACTGCACAATTACTTTTTCGTGCGGTATATCCATATACCTTTTGTGTTAATAAAATGGAGAACATCAGAAAATACTGCTTATCCACAGAATAAACACATATAAGTTTAGCCACAGAATAAAGAAATACAGTATTGTTACTCGGCCGTAACCTTGATGTAAATGCCTACAGCCGCGCGGTACGTAAACATGCGATAGGGCTGCCCGCCTCCAGTATTTTAATTACATTTGCCTACTTTGTGTTTCCATTTAGTTTTGTTATTGTATTTTACTGTGTGTACATAAATAATTTTATATAGACAAATAAAATACTTTGTGAATTGAATAGGAAGTGTTTAATAAAAATGCGTGTTGTTTTGATCGCCGCCGCACGACTCCAGCTAGTGAGCAGCAGCGCGCTGTTGCTATTCAAATTTCGAACTAATCGCCGCGCGGCGCCAGTCAGTAGGCAGCGCTAGCGCGCTGTTAAAATGGCGGGAAAGCAAGTGTGCATTCACAGATTGATTTTATTTAAAATTAAAAAAACAGTTTATTCGGTAATTTAAAAACTTGGCTGCATGCTCTAGTGTCTTTGCCAACATTTTCACGCAGCCACGGCAGAAAATAATCCTCGCGCCATTTTTCTCAAATTTTCTTTTCTTTGTACTTGTATTGTGAAATGTTTTTTTTTCTGTTTCCTCGCAAATGTGTTAAAAAACGTCGTACGATATACGTGCGTATTGGTTATAACATCTTAACGCACTAATATCGTAATGTACTATTACAGAATTATAATCATTAAAGTCATCAACACAACTCTCTAAGACCATGTAAGTCCAAAGAATGATGATTTCATGAAACAGTTATTCTTATTACAGTAACAGTTATTCAATAAAAATAATTAATTTTATTCATAAAAGTATGCAATCATTTCATTAATGTTTTGTTATGATGTTGTCACGTTAAACTATCGTCCGTAAATCGACTTTACAGACAACCAATTTTTTTGTAGTATTATTCATACACACAGTACAATAAACAACTATTATTAATAATAAAAACCACGTCTTTACTTTGAATTATACAAACTAACAAAACACACATGCGCCGAGGTTTTAACACAAGCGTACCTACCGTTTAATGATTCATGAACCGCCTATAACTACCTACCTCACTCGTGTTTATCACTTTCCTTTACTCTATTCACTTCATTTATTAATCCAGACATCTTTTTTTCGGGAGATAAAATGAAATACTTATCCATTAAAAATACACACATTATGTACCTACCTACAAGTAAGTAAAATTATTTTACAGTCTTACCTTTCAGAGTTTCCAGGTAATCTAAAAAAAGTTATGTCTGGATGCGTTATTGACGAATTCATGCAACCAAAAACAGCACAATATAGCCTACTCGTCATATTAAATATGTACTTGAACTTATTTTTAGTGCAAAAATCGCGCGGTTATTGTTAAAAAAAACAACACACCGTCCGTTCGTCACTGCAGCACAGTCGCGACTGTCTGCATGCTGAGCTCATGCCGTGGTCGAGGCGCGTAGGTATAGCTCGCGTTTCGTCCGTTTGTATGAAGACCTCGTACTGTATGTCTTTATACTGTGGTTTAGCAAAGAACCTATGTTTGGCAGAGGAATCAATAAGCTAAAACGATATTATTATGGAAATTTTAGCAATACATTCACTCATTTCTACCCTCGATAACGCATATAACCATAAACATAACCCATTTTGCAGTCAATAAAAACAATAAAAAATAACAGTGGCCTCGGCTTTCGGCCACAAATTAAAATATTTACATAAATAATTTCATCTAATTTATCGCAAAACATTCTTTACATCAGCCTACAATGTTCCCACAGCTGGGATACAGACATCCTCTCGGTGAGAGGAAATAGGCCATAATCTGTGGATTATGGCCTACATAGGTCCAGTGCGGGTTGATAAATGTAACATGGCTTCGAGTTTTTGGATCTAGGACATGTCGGTTCCCTCACGATGTTTTCTTTCACCGTTTTGAGAGATCTTTGGAAACCGAGCATTTCTAAAGTTCAAAGGGAAAATGCGCAAATCATTTCAAGGTAATTGGTCCCACGGTCATTAGCTTTTCATTAAAAACGGACGAGCATTTACTTCGTGAACCAGCGAAATTCAGTTTCGTGAAAGATTTTTTAAAAATGCTCCGGCTAAGTTAATATGAAAATGTGGTAGTAGCTCTTTGTTCTCCCTTATCTTATAAAGATGTAGATGGAAAAAAATACTTCAACATTTTTTTATGTCTTTTAAATCTTTTATTTATGGTGGGTGACGATTTTTTAAGCTACGCTTGCCGCGGTTGGTCTGTGGATGGGTGACCATCTTTACATACCGAGACCCCTCCGTGCTTCGGAATAGTATATTTCATTACAAGTGCGGAAAGGTTGTCATTGCAAAGAGTTCCGACAAATGTCTACCCGAGCCGAGGCGCAGGCGCAGCCGAAGGCGAGGGTTGACAGTCGGAACAAGTTGCAATGACGGTTTCGCACGTGTACTGAACGACTATTTTTAATACAGTTGCGAAAAAATGAAGCAATTTAATAAAATAATAAAAACAATAAACTCAACTAAGCAATGGCGCCAACCGTAGAATATAAGCAGATTTTTTTTTTCTTCACCCATTCTGGTAGGCAAAGGGTATATAACTATGCCCATACAGCCAAGTCTTCAGTAGCATTTTTTTATTAATTTGAAATGTAAATGAAATTTAATGAGATGAAATGAAATGAAACCTAACCTAACTCATTCAATCAAATCATTAAATCTGATATTGAAACAAATTAGTAGCTTCTATTTAGAAATATTACGTATTTGCATGAATCATAAAAACTTCTATGAATTTTTTTAGTAAAAACTTCATGGTTGGTTTTTCTTTTTAATAGACATTATTTTGACAGTTGGGAAAGAGAACGCACGAGTTCGGGAAAAGTAAAAAAAAAAGCACGAGTATGTAATAACCCACATCCCGAACGCTATACGTCCCTGCAATACGCCACTTTTTGAGCAACTGTATTAAAAAGTACGTTAAGTCGTTGGTCCCGGCTGTCATTCGTGGATCTTTGACAGTCGTTACGGGTAGTCAGAATCCCGAAAGTCTGACAACAAGTCTTACCAAAGGGTATCGAATTATCCAGTAACTGGGTTGTAGAGGTCAGAGTATCAGATAGGCAGTCGCTCCATGTATAATACTGGTATTTAGCTGCATCCGGTTAGACTTGAAACTATCCCCAAAATAGTTAAAATTAAAAATAGTTTATTTCTGTAACTTTCTTGTACAATATTATTCTGTGGCTAGAACTTCCCAGGAAGCATGTAGTAATGCTTGTGTTGGGTGGTTCTGCTCCTCCCTCGGGTCAGCATATTTTTAGGCAACTAGATAACTAAACTATTTTAAGTACATAATTACAAACAAGTACAATGAATGAAAAGTTAGAGATTCTGGTATGACTTCTCTTTATGTGTTGTGTGCGTGCGTGTGTGGTGTGCGTGCGTGTGTGGTGAGTGTGTGTGCGTGTGTGTGTGTATGTGTGAGAGAGTGTGTGCTTTTATGATAGTAGAACATACTATTTCTCATATATATAGGCTGTGTAAATTTGACACCTAGACTTCTAGCCCTACGATGTTAATATCTTGAGATCGGGAAGTACCACTAGAAGTCACGATTGTCTAGGGCTCGTATTTTAATAATAATAGTTGGGAAAAGGTTAGGCAGATGCTGATGGGTGACGATTTTTAGCATTCTAATGAACGCAATACAATGACAATGACTATGTGCTCGCCCACTATTACGTCGGACTTAAACATTACTGACGAAACATGGAAGTACTAAGGTACAGACGCCAGCACATCAAGCTACCCGAAACTGTCAAATTTTCCCAAACAACTTTGAACCTTAAGCTTCAGCGATAAAGTTGAAAATCTATTAAAGAAATTTGACAGATTGTTAGTAGCTTGATGTGCTGGCGTCTGTACATCTCTGCTTGACTCTTCAGGAAAAATAGACGTAATGTCATGTGTTATGTTGTTTTATGAACATGGGCGGCTGCCTAGCTTGGACAGGGATTTTTTTCACTAAATTTGAAGCCTTATAACTTTAAATAAGTTGAAAATTCAGGAAATAAAATGGGTGATAAATCCAGAGCAAGGAATTACATTCATGAAGCTTGCGCTTGACAATAAGGAACATTATCATAACCAGACAGTACCCATCCAAGTTTATACTTAACTTACTTGTTTCGGCACTATGGGCAATTTCGACCAACACTTCACTAGATGTTTACGAAATTATCAAGTAGGTACACTATCTGATACGTCGAACGATCCTTGTCCATTGTCCATCGTAGACAGAGCCATTAGCGCATAAGTGGCCACACTCCGGTAATAGCCGGCGGCCATTTTGTCTCTAGTTTATCACAGGCTGACGATAGTTAAGAGAGTTCGAGCTTCCAGTGTGCTAATAACTTTAGTTCGTTAAGGTGTGAGAGGATTAGAGAGGTTTTCAAACATTTCTCAACGTACTGTTTTCCTCAATAGTGAATGCGTACCTACCGATAGAGTTACAGGCAAAAATATGAGATTTAAATATCTAGGTGACGGCCACAAAGCAATGACCTACCACTATTGCAATTTTAACAGACGATTCATCATCATTTCAGTCGAAAGTCGTCCACTGCTGGACATAGGCCTCCCCAAAGCACCTCCACTTCGACCGATTCTGTGCTTCTCGCATGCAACGGGTTCCTGCGGCCTTCACAATGTCGTCGGTCCAGCTTGTGGGGGCCTTCCAGCACTACATCTTCCCGTACGCGGTGGCCACTCCAGAACCTTTCAGTTCCATCGGCCGTCTGTTCTGTAAGCAATTTGCCCTACCCACTGCCACTTAAGTTTGGCAACGACGACTATACGATACGAAACTAGAGGATTCATAATAACATTTAAAGAACCACTTTTACATAAATGACGCGACGGTTAGATATTCAAATAAATGTTCCACACACTGTTTACGTTAGTAGCTTCCAAGTGTAGACATGCAAATGCTATGCAGCTTACACTTGCAAATTACTAGCGGATAACATAATCAGTGGATGTAACCCCATATTTATTTGTTTTTTTACACTACACATAAAATAAAACCGGCCAAGAGCGTGTCGGGCCACGCTCAGTGTAGGGTTCCGTAGTTTCCCGTCCGTCACAATAAGTGTTCCCACTTATAAGTTTAAAAGTGGGTGTCCATTATGTTCGCGCTCCAGCAGCGCTCCGCGCTCCTGCAACTGCTCCCGGTAGTGGGTACGTGCGCGAACACGGAGCGTGCATCATTGCACGTTCCGCGGCAGGCGCTCCGACTCGTAACGGTTTTTAGCGCGAACACAAAGGGATACGTTCAGGATAATAATATATGTAAACGAAGTTAAAAAAATGCTTGCATATACGATTATACTACAAACTTAGTCCAGAAATTATTTTGTACAACTTTTTGTCTTTTTTGTACAAAAACTGTTGTTTCCATCAAGTTCAAAATAATTTTCCTAGAAAGTCCTTATAAAGTTCTACTTTGCAGATTTTTTTCATATTTTTTAAACTTATGGTTCAAAAGTTAGAGGGGGGGGGACACATTGTTTTTTACTTTTGGAGCGATTATTTCCGAAATTATTGACATTATCAAAAAATGATTTTAGTAAACCCCTATTCATTTTTAAATACCTTTCCAACAATATATCACACGTTAGGGTTGAAATTAAAAAAAAAATCACTTTCCACTTTACATATAGGGGGGCTACCCTAATAAAACATTTTTTTCCAATTTTTATTTTAGCACTTTGTCGGCGTGATTGATATACATATTGGTACCAAATTTCAGCTTTCTAGTGCTAACGGTCACAGAGATTAAGCGAGGACGGACAGACGGACAGACAGACATGGCGAAACTATAAGGGTTCCTAGTTGACTACGGAACCCTAAAAACGATAAAATAACTATAAACCTAACAACAAAATAAATGGCGTCGAAAAATTTCTCCGCATCGCTGCCAACTGGTAAGTAACGTGCCCAAAAGACTGGTGACATTGTGACATTGCATGGCAATGCTTAGCCTCTAGCCAAGGTAAAAGCCAACACTTGGGTCACGGGAACTGTCAACCAAGCGTTTAGAGATTTCCTTGAAGAGCCTGCTCCACAACCACAACTAGTTGATTAACACATGAAAATACTGTTGAAGCTGTTGAAGATTGTAAGACTATCTTTGCATTGTATAAACTTAATTTCCTTTGTATTGTATAATTGCATAGCACAGATGTGAGTTCTATGTACCCTATAGCTACCATTTACCGGGTAATAATGTGTCTTTCATTGACTCGAATGTGCCCTGGCAGCTGATAGTATGTCATGCTCACTCAAATGTCTCGCTGACGGTGGCGTGTGTGTTGGATCATTTAGCTCCCATCAAAATGGTTGAGCTGAATGGTGCTGATTTATGCGTCATGTTCGTGAACGGGCGCCGTCAGTTGGGGCTGGTCATCACTTAGCTGCCTCGGCTTATTTTTAATTATTTTATTTTTGATTTGTTGTTTTGTTAAGTACTATTTGTTGTACTCTGGACGCTTTTAACGCGTACGTCTATTCTTATTTTTTACAGCGTTCTCACATTATATAATTTTAAATTCAAAAGTAATGATGTAACTAATATTTTTGTAAAATATAATTTAAAAAGAATGTCCATGGAGTTTCTTGCCCCTTCTTCTCTATAGGTACCTACGCTTTGGAATGGGCAACTAGCTTCATATTTTCTGACTGACCGGCTTCTTGACAATTCAGAAGTGCCTGTAAATGGTTTAATTGAAATAAATGCTTTGAGTTTGAGTTTGAGCATAAGACCACATGGCAGAGTCAGTCGTGGCCCAGAAATCGGCACAGACTTATGAGTTGTAGGTCGCGGGTTGAAACCTAGGCAGGCGTTTTACTTTGTGTAAAGAATTTCATTACCACTGCTCTCAAAACGGTGAAAAAAACATGGCGTGGAAGCCAGCATGTCCTAGAACTAAATATTCGAAGACTGTGACATCTTCCAACCCGCACTTTGCCCGCGTGGTAGATTATAGCCCACTTTCTCCCGAAGAGAGGAGGCCCATGCCTTCTTTCTTCGAGAGGCTTAGCAGTGGTAATATCATAGTCTGATTATCCTGCACTTGGACTCCACGCCCCGAGGGTTTCAATCCCAAACGGCTCGAAAATATAATAGGAATCTGAAAAAACCGGGCAAGAGCGAGGCGGACTCTTCCACCGAGGGTTCCGTACCATCATGATTTTAAATTTTCATCGGCGAGGCCTATATTCGTTAGAGAATTTTAACTCTGAGCACTGCGGTGTAGAATATTGCAGTGCTATATTATTATGTGATATCGATTTATTTTCTTGTAATCTTTACATAAACTTCTATCACATAGAATTATTTCAGATATTTCTCATTGCAAATTTCGGAGATAAGGGGGAGAACGGTATTTTTTTTTACATTTTTCATCAAAATTCGAATCCTATGCGGCCCAAAAAAAAATGCATGAGAATGTGCAAACTGCGCTCTTTCATATGATACCCCACATGGCCTAGTAGCCCCACTTCGAATGTTTCAGACACACTATCAGTCACTATTAAAAAAAAAATTCTTCCTTATTCGCAAATAGTTCGGCAAACGTCATCTAAAACTATTAAAAACAAGTTGATAGCATTAGTAGTTCTTGAGATATCCAGCTGTGACAGACAGACTGAGTCGCACCATAAGGGTTCCGTTTTACCATTTTGGTACAGAACCCTAAAAAGCGTCTCCAAAAAGCCTCCCTATTTGTCATAATTATGTCGCCTCACTCTCGTCGAGCGGAATCGCTCCCTATCTCATGAAAGAAAAAGCATCTGTGGGTTGACCTTGAAAGTTTATTGCCAATCCTGAGTCTTAACTAATCTTATAGATGAAACTTTTTCCGGAGCGTCGGAGCGAATTGATCGGGACATGACTCGGGTTCGCCGGGACTATTCGGGACGGTGTTCGACACGACCGTCTCTGACTATATCTCTATAATATTGAAAATGGACAGGAATTGAATCTTGTTTTACTGCTTGTATAGAAATATATTGGACAATATGAAAATTACGATGACAAATGGACTAGTCATCTCTTAACTGCCAGGGCTTGTTTTAATAATTTTTTTAACGGTTGTTTTGTTTTTTTATTTCTCTTTTTGTACATCGTTCTCACATATAAATTATAAATTCAAGTAATATATTGTAAGTAATATTTTTATACTTTACAAAATAATTTAAATATGTAAAACAGTGTTCCTGGGAGCTTTGTCAGTATAGAGTAGCAATGTCAAGTCTGGTGTACATTCAGCCACGTAACGACCTTGCTGGCTGGCTCATATTTTGAACAAGGCACGAGCTATCTAAACAAATAAATAATCTATACATCTTTTACACAAATAAATAAAATTGAAGTCTGTTTGTAATGTAAATAACAGCTTTTTACCAAATGCATATAATAGTTATTTGTGCAACAAGAGAGCAAAGTATTTTTTTGCTGCGAGTGCTAATGTTGAATCCCGAGCAAGCGAAGGATTCAACGATTGAATCACGAGCGTAGCGAGTGATTCTAAAGTTGAATCCTGAGTGTGGCGAGGGATTCAAAGGCACGAGATGCAAAAAAACTTTGCTCTCGTGTAACACACATAACTTTTCACTTCAGCAGCGAGAACACTTTAGGAGATAAAAAATAATACACAGGAATAGATTGAAATAACTATTTATTGTGAATCAAAATAATTACCTAACATTGTAGGTAGATACCAATTCTAAAAAATAAGATAGCAACACCGTCTCCGAAAAACTGCTTGCGCCCTTTGTAAGTCTCACAGAGTACACTATAATAGACTGAAAGTAAGTCTCCATTCATTGAAGACATGGTATGCTTTCAGATATTTCTCGCGAGACTTCTCAGGTAGGAAACTTAATTCTGCATTAATAACTTGTTGTTTTAACTCTTCCGGTGTTAAAATACTGTTCTCGTCGCTAGTTTCACTCATATTTTACGATTATTTTAATATTTTTTAACTTATTCAACTCTGTACGCCAGTCACGAAATTTTATTCTCGCTCTTTTATTTAAATTAAGGCGTGTTCGGAAATAGCACCCATGATATTTTATTATTCAAAATATATTACGGAAGTACCTAACATTTATTGAAACTAGAAATAAAGATTTACAAGTTAAATATCAGTTTTATTTGCAGTAAATACTTATTTTCGTTTAAATACAACAATAAGTTAAAAATTCAATAAATTACATTAAAAGACATAATTTTCTTTTTGCAAAATTTCTTTAGTTAGTACGAAATTCCGAACGTGTTTGTCTTTGAGGTCGAATTCAAAATCCGAACTTCGAAAGGGCTGGTCTTTGTCTCTCTCTCTTTCTAATGGCGGGAAAGAGATAGAATGTGAATGTTTCGAATTGTATGATTAACCCAAGGCTGAATAATATATTCGCGGCTTTCTCAAAAAAAAATTAAAAAGTTACTTTGTCTCACTCAGTGAGCAAAATCGTATTTTGCTCACTGATTTCACGCAGCAAAACCTACTTGTTTGAGCTACTGAAGTGAAAAAGCATATTATACATATAACGGTATTTGTACAAAAAAAAAACTTTAAAATTTTCGTCTGTCTGTCTGTTTGTTCCAGCTAATCTCTGAAACAGAATGGACCGATTTTGATGAAATTTGATTTGGAAACTTTGAGCCCTGGGAAAGGTAGTAGGCTACTTTTTATCGACATACCACGCGGGCGAGGCCGTGGCCAGGAGCTAGTTCTAAATATTATTCCTGCTGATGAGAGACAGAAAGAGTGACTTATCTATGACTCATCTATATACAGGGTCCCATTAAAATAGGTGGATACATTTTAACACAGCGCTCAGTACGTCTAACTAAATATATACAAGCAAAAAAAAAAACCACTAATTAAAGTGATTTTATTTTGACCTAAAATAATAATTTGCATTAATATTAACATTAGTGTATTTTTGTTAGCTGATTATTTTTCTTGTAAGTATCTTTGCGTTTTTCTTATACATAATATGTATATATTTTTTTACCATCGTTTTTATTTTGGTGGTCTGAATGATTACTAAAAGTTTGTCCATCTATTTTAATGGGACCTTATATGTATGTATATTATATGAAATTCAAAGTTC
Organism: Luperina testacea; assembly: GCA_927399505.1. Lineage (NCBI taxonomy): Eukaryota > Metazoa > Arthropoda > Insecta > Lepidoptera > Noctuidae > Luperina > Luperina testacea. The sequence goes on along the minus strand of OV656777.1, from coordinate 1,586,941 downwards.
TGACTGACTGATATATCAGCGCACAGCCTAAACCGCTGGTCCTAGAGATATGTAATTTGAATGGTATGTTCTTTTTGAAGAGTAGGTATCCATTAAAAAAGGGTTTTTCGAAATTCCACCCCTAAGAGGGTGAATTGAGGGAGGGTGAAATTTCAAGCGGACAAAGTCGCGGGCAGAAGCTTAAATTTTTATTAATTTCTGAACACTCCGCACAAAAACTAAGAGTTACATTACGTAAATCTTTCGAAGTCTTAAAAACTTTTGTAATTCCAGTAGGTTATCGACCTAACCACTGCTCACAAAACGGTGAAGGAAAACATCGTGAGGAAACCGGCATGTCCTAAAACCAAAAATTCGAAGATATGTGACATCTACCAACCCGCACTGGGCCCGCGTGGTGGATTACTGCCCACTCCCTCTCACTGAGAGGAGGCCTGTGTCCCAGCAGTGGGAACATTATAGGCTGATGATGATGATGATCGACCTAAATATTTCAGATCACGTTTTCATAATTTTCGTCAAAAACTCAAGCCTAACTTGAGCTGGAAAACTTTGAAAAAGGTTTTATTTCGGAGGTATTATGTCTAGACCGAAACACAGTCTTAAATAGGCTGTAGGTCGGAGTTAAATTTAAGTTTGTTGCAGACATCGGGCGTGCAATACTAGTGATGGGGTCAAATGTATAAATAGGGTGAAGTCGATAGGTTTTTTTTTTTTTTCAGGATCGTATAACAGGAAGGGAGTGTCAGACTCTTACTGACTAAAACCCACCCGTGTTCCGTGTTCGTGTGTCGATAGGGTTAGATGCTTATTCTGGATGACAGTTGACAGTTATGTTGCGTGTTTATCGATTGAGTGGTTGATATATTATTAAAAGGTTAAATAGGTCAACTTGGCCTAAGCAAATGAATTGAATTGTAGCTCCTATGAAGAAAAAATCTACTTATTATTATTACTACAACCAAAAATATATAAAAGCTGCAGTATGTTTGTTTAAGATTTAAATATAATCGCAGAACCCAAAAAAAAAATACAAAATTCACTTACACAAATCTTTTCAATAAAAGTACATCATTGTCCAATGTCAACGAATTACATTATCTAACCGGTATTTCCCACGGGACCTCGATATCGACAGTCTGTATAGTCTCATAACTAATGCAGGCACTTCGGACGCCGAAAGTTTTCGTTGTTACATGCCATTCGTGGCATTTTTGGTACGTCAGCTGTTTTCTAGATAAGCTCTTGCGTGCTATTGTGCCCTGGTACCTACTTTACGTTATAGTGCAAATTGGCTTGCAGTTTGTTGTTGTTACCAAGGGGTATCGTATTACACAGTAACTGGGTTGTGGAGGTCAGATAGGAAGTCGCTCCATGTAAAATACTGGTATTCAGCTGCATCCGGTTAGACTAGCAGCCGGCACAGACCCAGACACCAGGAAACGATGGTAGTAACCCAGTTACTGGGAATTATACAACAACTAGCATCCATCCGCGTCTTCGCCCACGTGGTATGTCGCCAAAAAGTAGCCCTTATCCTTTCCTATGCTGCAAAGTAAAGTATCCCTGTACCAAATTTCATCAAAATCTGTTGAGCCGTTTCGGAGATCAGTCGGAACAAACAGACACAAACAAAATTGGGGTAAAAACGGGACTCTATTACTAAGGCTCCACTGTCCGTCTGTCACCAGGCTGTATCTCTTTAACCGTGATAGCTAAACAGTTGAAATTTTCACAGATGATGTATTTCTGTTGCCGCTGTAACAACAAATAGGTACTAAAAACAGAAAAAAAAAAAAATTTAAGGGGGGCTCCCATACAACAAACGTGTTTTTTTCGGCGTTTTTGCCTTGTGGTACGAAACCCTTTGTGTGCGGAACCCTTTGTTTTATTAAGAACCATTACATAATTTATTCTCTGATCAAGGCTACATAACGCTGAAATTATAATTATTGAAAGATGTGTACTCAAAAATGTGAATACCTATATGAGAGAAAACAAGAAGTACACGAACCGTTTTACTAACAAACTGACACACGTCACAACAAGGAAGCGACCCACTTTTCTCGACTGTCACTAATTTGCGGGAAGCCAAACAACGAATTGCTCCGGAGACAACACAAATCCGACACACAGAACGCAACACGATTTCACAGTTTACACATAGTAACAATGAACAATTTTCAACTGACCAAGATTATGTCTGGACTTTAAAATACTCTGTTTTGGTGTTTATTCTCAGAGTAGGATAGGAAATGCCGATCTCATCTCATTATCATCTGCCTAGCCTTTTCCTAGCTATGTTGGGGTCGGCTTCCAGTCTAACCTACCTGTAGTAGCTGAATACCAGTATTTTACATGGAGCGACTGCCAAAATCCGAAAAAAAAGAAAAAATCCGAAACCCAAAATCCGTTCTTTGTCTGGAAATGCCGACTTTATCTAGTTTTCTAAATATGAAAGAGTTCGTACAAACCTACTTACGGAAATAAAATCATTTAACATGTACCTATAACCATAACTGTGCACGCTGGCATAGTGGTCGCGAGCGCGACTGCCTGAGCTTGACGTTCCGAGTTGCATTCCCAATTCAAGCAAGTGTTTTTGCAGTCATTCCATTAAAATTTTCAGTAAGTTAAAGTAGATATGATCCCAATTAATGTCACTTCGCTCCCTGCATGAGACTTGCCCACAGATATAGATACTTAGACCCAGATAATGCAAGTATCACGATCTGTATGAAAACTGGTATTTTTTGACTACCTACCTACTATGACGTCGCAAGCACTATTTGGTGATGGGAAAATCAAATCGATTCAAAGATTGCGTGCGCGTGCGGCACCCGTCTCACCCCACCCTCTGGGCCTAGCGCCAGCGCTCACGCTCACCCAGCCAGCAGTACTACAGGACCGAACGTGAAAGTGGCGCCTTACGATTTTTGTACGTAAGCTGAGCACGCGAAGTAGTTGCTCTTGCGTTATCTAGGTGTACATATCTGTGGACCAGCCGATCTTTTCTTCTGCCGGTCATTCCACTTTATGCTAGGGATTGACTCTATTGCCTGCTCACTTCACCTAAGTTTTTACGGTGGCGATTTGTACAGAATAGGTCAGCTGTAACAATACTGGTGAAATGTCGCTACACTTCTCAGCCTGCCCCACTCCAGGTTAATACAGGCGTGAGGTTATATTTGTGTAACTGCCTGTGACATCACAGCGGGCCCTATCCACTGACTTGTTTATTAGACTTCAGTCCACAGAGTACTTTTACTTTATGGTATAGTCTAAAGTACTCTGTGATACCAGCGCCGCGACATTTATTTTTTAAATGTCGCAGCATCATGCCATGCTGCGGACTTTGCACTTTTTATTTTTATCTTAGTTTTTATCTGATGTACGACTATTATCTAACTATCTGGTGTATTGTGTGTCTCTTAGTCTGTACTAAATAAATGTATTTTCTTTCTTTATTTCTTAGATAGGAGCCTTTTGGCCTCGTATAGGACTTTCTGTTTCATTTTACGTTTTGTTACTTTAAAAAAAATACAGGGTTATTGGTAAAGCATTAACAATCTCTTAAGGAGTCATTGCACTCATCATTATAACAACTTTTACTATGGGACAGTAAAAGTAAAACAAAATGGCATAGTAAAAGTTGTTCATGAGTACAATGACCTCTTAAGAGGTCGTTAATGTTTTACCTAACCTTCCTATGTCTTGTGAAGTGGCAATTTAATGTTGGATGAGCGATCAAGGCGCACTCAACGAGGGTAGTAAGGGTGCGTGTCGTTGACAGTCGTGAGTTGTATTATACAAGAAACTATTATGAAACACGAAATATTAAGCGCGAGTGTGGTTCATCTACAGCACGGTAGCGGGATAGCTGTCGGTGGATAAAGGCTCAATCGAAAGCAATCAATCGAAGGCTAATTCTCGTTATTTAAAACATTAAAAATGTAGTCGCAAACTAATCTCGGCGACAAAAAAACGTCAAAAACTAGTCAAAATGTAGGGAAATTATAGGTATTTTTGACAGATTGAGTCTGAGATCAGACTGAACGTTCTTATAATTACGAGAATTGCCCCTCTGAACAGACGAATTTGCGGCAGTTCGTTTTATAATTTACTAGCTTCTGCCCGCGACTTCGTCCGCGTAAAATTTCTTGTTCCTTCGACCCACCCCGTCGCGTCGCATCGCCTGCTGCTCCGACCCACCCCGTCGCGTCGCATCGCCTGTTCCTCCGACCCACCCCGTGGCGTCGCATCGCCTGCTCCTCCGACCCACCCCGTCGCGTCGCATCGCCTGCTCCTCCGACCCACCCCGTCGCGTCGCATCGCCTGATCCATCGACCCACCCCGTCGCGTCGCATCGCCTGCTCCTCCGACCCACCCCGTCGCGTCGCATCGCCTGCTCCCCCGATCCACCCCGTCGCGTCGCATCGCCTGCCCGCGCTATTACTTCGTTTTCGCGTTCTTTCTTACATTTTCCTTTCTGCTCGGATCCAAGGAGTCCTACCGTGATGTTGAATAGCCAAAAATTGTATAGATTTATTTTCAGACAAAGTCCATTACATTAAATTAAATTAAACCATAAAAAGTTTTGATCGGATGCAAGTAAATGGTGACTTATTAAGAGGAGAAGAACTTTAAATTAAAATTAAACACAGAAAATGTTTTTAATATCTATGAAATTGGCTTTATTTGACAGATAATTTTACGGGGATTAATGCTTGAATATGATGTCGGGTATATGGTCGCCGCGACAGACGCGCCTAATTTACTGAAAGATTAATTCACTGAATGATAAGATTGTTATCTTTTAACGACTATCGTAGATGATTGATTTTGCGGCCGAGTCACCCATAGACGGTAGGACTGAAGGAAGGACTGAACATAGTTAAAATAGCAACAACTTTTTTGGAGTGCGATTTTATAGAATAAAAATTTTACCGGACCACTTAAAATAATTAGCATCCTTCCAGGGATATAGAGTTGGTACTTTCACACCTTGAAAGGGTGCTAATGAACCCCTAAAAGTACCTATTCAGAGATGTAAGTAGGTACAATTATTTTCGTTTGTCGGTGACGATAAGTGGGCCACGACATGAAGGGTCCTCCTTTGTTGGTTCCATTTCTCAGACCTGTGAGATTTCTCGGACAGAAAAAGTAATAAATTCCCTACACATACACAGGATGTCCGGTAATTAATGGATAACATTTTAAGGGGTCATTGTACTTATCATTATGAACAACTATTACTATGGGACCAAACCCGAAATCGCGAAAAAAGAATCAGCTGTTGCCTACATTTTGACGAGATATGCAACATAAATGTAGGGAACAGCAATTTTTCTTCAGGATTTCATGTTTGGTCCCGTAGTAAAAGTTGTTCATAATGATAAGTACAGTGACCCCTTAAGAGATTATCCATTAATTGCCGGACACCCTGTATATACATAATAAGGCATGTACAATGCGTGCCACGAAAGATGACACTTGACACACCACGTGGTTTGACATGCGCAGTACACGATTTTAGGTATCTTTAGCGGTATGAGGTCTGAGTGCGGGACGGGACCGGACGTCATAGGGGCGGCGGAAAGAGCGGGGGAGGCGGGGTCAAGTCTCATCTTTCGTGGCACGCATCATATGTATACCCCGAAGATCACCTGCATCCTAATTGCGTCATCAGAATCCATTTTGAAGGATATTGCTAATACATTGCTCCATAATGTTCGAAAAATGTGTCTGCTCAACAACGCAAATAACGCAATGAATGTTGAACTGTCAGAATGAGAGTAATTCTTACTATTAGTGTCTTACACTGCTCTTATAAATAAGTTTCTTATACATACTTTCTTTTGTTTCCCATGCAAAATGGAGGCAAGGAAAGTACCTAATGTGGAGTCATTGTAATAGGTAACATTTGACAATTCATCAAATATTCAACAACGTAACCTTGTAACGGCGGGCATAAAATAACATATTTTTTCGTTTTGTTAGAACTGCACAATTGCTTACCTTTTTTCAATTACGATTACATATTTATTGTAATAATGACCGATACGAGTAATTTTACGATTTGCTTTCATTAATAAACCATTCTAAACATAATAAACAATTTCTGATCTAAAGAACTGAACGTCGTTACAAGGTTACGTCAGTTAACCATTTTTCTTTTTAAACACTAGGGATGTTACTCTAAAAATCGAAAGCTGATAAGTAGAATCGAATGCAATGATGACTTGTGAAGAAATATCACCATAAATTAATAACCACGTTGTGATTATAATAAAACATTTATTTATTATTCTTTTAACTAACTAGGTATAAAAATACAAAAAATAATGAAATAGAAAAATCATTGATGTTAGGTACAATTTAGGTGGTATGTTGCTGGCAACACCAGTGCCTGTCGATGACGCCATGTCATGTCGCCATTACATGACGCAGTCTTTTGTCGTTGTGCGAAGTGACTGTGCGTTTTTGGTGTGCTCTCTGTTATTTTCTTCTGACCCGGCTTTTTTATTGGACTGATCTTACTGACTACGTTTACCTGGCTATAAATTGGACTCCGATTGCTTAACGATTAGTAAACAAGAACAACATTACAGTCTTACCATGTCGAAACGGGGGAAAACGCTAAACAGTCAATCTCGCGAACTAGTGGTGAAATTGTACAATTATTTTGAACGGGAATCAATTAACGATGGGCCTCTTTTACCATTGACACAACCGAGAGAACGCGTTGCCGAAGCATTGGGAATAGGGAAGAGGACAGTAACTCAAATTCTGAAAGAGAAATACGGACCATCAGGCTCAGAAGATAATACTTTACGTACACCGAAAAAAAGAAAGAGGGACAAGAAAATTGTTGGCATTGATAATTTTGATGCTGCTGCAATTCGCAACCACATTTATGGATATTACTCGAGAAAAGAATATCCTACACGGGAAAAGCTAATAAGTTCGTTAAAAGACGCAGGCTTATTTTTTGGCGGTAAATCGTCTCTATCAAAGGTTTTGAAATCGATTGGCTTTAGTTTTAAAAAATCTGACAAGCGGAAAATCCTGCTAGAACGCTACGATATTATTTTGAAGAGAGTAACATTCTTACGTCAAGTAAATAAAATTACAGATTGGGACAATGTCGTGTTTATTGACGAAACATGGTTGAATGTGAACCATACGGTTTCGCGGACATGGACCGATGATACAGCGGCGTCCACCTCAAAAGTTCCACCGGGAAAAGGAGCCCGACTTATTATATGTCACGCGGGATCAGCTTCTCAAGGTTTTATTCCAGACTGCCTCCTCGCATTCGCCTCTAAAACTACAAGTGATTACCATGAGGAAATGAACTTTGAGGTTTTTAAAGAGTGGTTTGAGAAGCTGCTAGTCAGCTTAGAAAACCCATCGAAAATTATAATGGACAATGCACCGTATCATTCTGTACAAGTTGATAAACCACCAACTCAAGCAAATAAAAAGCAAGAAATTGTCTCGTGGCTGGTAAGAAATGGTGTGGATGCAAGTCCAACTTTATTAAAAGTTGAGTTGTTAAATCTAGTAAAAGCAACTAAGCCGTCCAAGCTCCGCTATGTAATCGATGAACTAGCCCTAGAGCATGGACACGAAGTTATTCGATTGCCTCCCTACCATTGCCAGTATAACGCCATCGAGCTTATTTGGGCACAAATAAAGGGTTATGCAGCGCGGAACAATACTGAACCACCCTTCAGTACTGCTAAAATGATGTCTCTGCTAAAAACTGCGTGTGCAGAAGTCACTACAGAAGACTGGAAAAAAGTCGTAGAGAAAACAAAGAAAATAATTTTACAAGATTTTGAACGAGATGTGAGAATAGACAATATTATTGAAAATGAATTAATAATATCTCTGAGTGCTGACAGCAGTGATGAAGATGACAATACTTTTAACAGTTCTGATAGTTCAACTGAATAAATGCAATTTTTTTGTTAAATTGTGTACTTGTCTTATTTTGCTCCTTAAATTTACGAAAAAAATAATAATAATGGGACAGGGATTCGCCTGATGATTTTTAAAATTCGCATATGTTTCAAGTCCGTATCGATTCATTCACTTTAATCGATGTTTATAAGCAGGTCACCTCACTATGAGGATAAAACTGACAGACGTCAAATGTTACCTATTAAAATGACTCCACTGTAATCAATTAATACCAATAATTAATTTCAATTGTATTGAACACTAGCTTCTGCCCGCGACTTCGTCCGCGTGAAATATCTTGTTACTCCGACCCACCCCGTCGCATCGCATCGCCTGCCCGCGCTATTACTTCGTTTTTGCTTAGCGTTCTTTCTGACTTTTTTTCTTTTTGCTCGGCTCCTAAAGGTCATAGCGTGATGTTAAATAACCCATAGCCTTCCTCAAGAATTGGGCTATCAAATGCTAAAAGAATTTTTCAAATCCGACTGGTAGTTCCAGAGATTAGCGCGTTCAACCAAACAAACAAACAAACAAACTCTTCAGCTTTATAATATTAGTATAGATAGAAACAAATTCATGACCCATAGCTAAGGCTGCTACAAATTAATTATATTTTATCACTTAGCATTAAGCGCAGCTGTGCCCAAAGTTTTAGGTCAGATCTCCGACTAACTAAAAAGTAAGGTTGGACTTTGGTGTTAAAAAGATTTTCTTGGGCAAAGTTACTTGTGCTCGAGGCTGCGAAGTGAAGTATTTCATTTAACTTGTATTTTGGTGGGTAGCTTCTGGGCTGTCGGAAGGACACACTTTTTTAATCAAAATTACTGAGAAATAGTATCTATTCGCATTTCTAGTGTGGAGTGGACACTGAATAATTGATGAAGTTAGCTTAGCTGTTTCGTTGTGTAGTGGTCGGGGAAATACGACTGCTGGTCATGGTGTCCTGGGTCTGATTTTCAGGTTAGGGAACATTATATTTATTTCTGTAAAATAATTATAACAAATCCTAAATATCGAAATACGCTGGGGGTCTAGAATCATGTACAGTCAACAAAAGAGATAAGTTTATTTGTATGAACAAACTGTCAAAATTTTTCCTCGAATAAAATTATCAGATGATTGAAAAATCACCCTTATTAAACAAGTGAATTTTAAACAGTCAGTTCCATAATTTTGATTCTCTCTGTCTGTAACTGGTGAAATCTAGGTGTACGGAACATCTCTGTCTATACGCCATTTTTGAATACTGGCGTAATTCAAAGGTATCGGTACCTCTATAAAGCTTTTATACAGGTCGACCTTCACTTTCACATAAGCAGGTCGAGGAGCTGGCCCTCAAAACAGAGAGCTGGAAGGTGCAACCACGAGAGCGCAGCACTTAAGCGTTTAAAGTGAGGCGAGTGAAAAATAGAAATGGAAACTGTTCTGGAGGGGTGGGAAATGGAATCTTTATCTATATACAGGGTTATTGGTAAAACATTAAAAATCAGCTGTTCTCTACATTTTGACGAGTTATACGAACATAAATGAAGGGAACAGCTGATTTTTTTTCGCGATTTCAGGTTTGGTTAGGTCTCAGTATCGCGAAAATAACTGCGGTGTTCCCCAAGGGACCATACTAGGCCCGCTTTTATTCTTGGTGTATGTTAATGACTTGCCTACTATAACTTCCCACAATTGCATACTATACGCTGACGATACGACCCTCAGTATTATAAATGAAAATGACGACATTGTTGAGTACCAAAATGAAATAAACATGACATTAAATAAAATCATAACATGGCTTGAACACAATAATCTTCATATTAATATTAATAAAACAAAAATGATACAATTCCGGACATATAACAGTACGCGCCCACGGCTTAAAATACAATATGGAAATGAGACAATAGAAGAGGTCGATTACGCAAAATTCTTGGGGATAATAATTGACAAAAACTGTAACTGGAAATCTCATATTGATAATCTATGTAAGAAGATAGATAGATTTGTATTTGTTTTATATAGACTAACACGTGTGGCTAGTGTTGATGCGGCACTATGTGCATACCATGGTTATGTTTCATCAATTTTGCGCTATGGCATTATAATGTGGGGTAATTCGGTTGAACTTAAAAGAGTGTTTCAAGCTCAGAAAAAATGCGTACGCTCAATTTGTGGAGCGCACCCACTGGATAGTTGTGTCCCATTATTTAAAAAACTTCAAATACTGCCACTTCCAGCATTATACATTTTTGAAATTTGTATCTTCGTACACCAAAATAGACATGAATTTGACTTATTTAATGATGTTGTATCCAGACCCAGCCGCAAAGTGCATATGCTTAATGTGCCTAGGCGTAGAATTAAATTGTTTTCTAATAATGTATACTGCATGTCCATTACTGTTTATAACAAATTACCTGATGGCTTCAAAACTCTCAGCCTCAGAACATTTAAATGTAAATTATTTAACTTTCTTTTAAACAAATGCTATTACTCAACTGAAGATTTTATGAATGAAAAATTATCCTAAATATTTGACATTATTGCTCATAAATCATACGCTGTCTCCTTGACCTTATTTAATTTTTGACTTATATAATTATTTTCTTTTACAACGATTGTTCAATATATTTAAATTATTTGTAATTCTATTTCTAATGACTATAATTCAATTTTAATGCAATGACGACCCATAATTTTAAAAACAATATTTGTACGCCGGAAACGGCAGAATATTATGATCCTAACACATAATGCTAGCTAAATGCACATAACAACTTTGTACAATATTCTGACAAATAAATGAATTGTATTGTATTGTATTGTATTGTATTGGTCCCATAGTAAAAGTTGTTCATAATGATGAGTACAATGACCTCTTAAGAGGTTGTTAATGTTTTACCGATAACCCTGTATATATCAAATTCAAAGTTCTGACTGATATATCAATGCACAGCTTGAAACTACAATACGCCACCTGCTATGGTCCTTACATGTTCCTTTTACCTCGTTTACGGACATACTCGCACGCCGGTTACGCCGAGTACTACGCACCCGACCTTTTTGAAGAATACCCCCAATAAGGTCACTATAAATGTCCTCCTAGGGCGTCCCTTCCCGTTTCCTTGTAAATACCTATGTAACGGTATCTACAACGCCACATGCGAACAACGCGTCATTCTGACGTCACACAGAATCCTGCATCTCGCAAGCGGAGTTTACCGCACAACTAGCATATACTCGTATACAACGGCCCTACATGATTCATCGGGCAGTTGCCCGCCAGAAACAACACCCGTCTGGTTGGAGGATCCTCCCTTTTCTATGGAAGATGAGTGAATTTTACACCCTGTTTGCCATACCTCTTTAAATATATTTGAGGCTTTTAATAAACATTTCAACTGAACATTTTATTAAGCAAAAGTGAATTTCATACAACCAAAAACAGCCCGTAACAGTCCAATTATATTTAATCCAATTTGTGCGTACATTGGTTAACTTAGGCGATGTACATTGTTATGTATTGTATACATATAAATATAATGTGTCCCAGCGGGCGGACGCCGCATTTAGAAGCCAATTAAGTATAATTAAAACATTGTGTATTAATCTTGTAATGGAGAATTGTCCGAGGGTTTTTGGCTGTGGAGGTCATCCGGTTTCATTATGTTGTTTATTCATGCATTATTAAGGGTAAAGCGAGTGTTAGGTCATGGGTTGATGGCTACCGTTAGACTACTGAACTGTCTATCCTACGCACAAGCTCTATGGTTATTTATGTCCCGCTCTTCCTTCGCAGGGTATTTACGACTTAACGAAATTTTCTCAATAATATTAAGAAAGGCTTGTGGTTAAGTAATAACAGCCGCACGGGTCGATCGATCAGGTTAAGCTACGCTTGCCGCGGTTGCTCCGTGGATGGGTGACCATCTTTACATATCAAGACCCCGCCGTGCCTCAGAAAGCACGTTAAGCTCTTGGTCCCGGCTGTCATTCATGGACCTTTGACAGGGTCGTCAGAAGCCCGAAAGTCTGACAACCAGTCTTAACCAAGGGGTTTCGTATTACCCAGTAACTGGGTTGTGGAGGTCAGATAGGCAGTCGCTCCATGTAAAATACTGGTATTCATTATTCAGCTGCATCCGGTTAGACTGGAAGCTGACCACAACATAGTTGGGAAAAGGCTAGGCAGCCGAGAGATTGGAGAGATATAATTTTTTTGATAGTTTATCATTAGGTAGCTAAAAGATACTGATTATCTAAAAAAGTCGAAAAGGAAAATATAAAAAAGTAGCTTCCGCCCGCGAGGTATGTCGATAAAAATCTATTCTATGTTCTTCGCCGGGATGCAATCTACCTCTCTGCCAAATTTTATCGAAATCCGTTCAGTGGTTTAGGCGTGAAAAGGTAACATACAGACAGACAGACAAGCAGAGTTACTTTCGAATTTATATATGTATAAGTTTCGCTGTGTGAATTAGCTTCGGTAGCCTCAGATAGTCGTGTCCCATTACCAAGACTTCAAAGTCTGCAGAAGATTAAATTCCTCACCAACAAATAAAAAAGCCAATGAAGCGCTGACAGCAGTTAATTGACTTCGTTTAAACAAATTGGATCGGGAAGACCGCCGATCGATTGGAAGATTGCTGTGTTGTTTTAGATTTTCGTCTGCTTTTAATAATAGTTTTTGTCTCGACCGCTTTACTAACGTTACGTAACGGGTGAAAAATGTGCAATTGCTTCTTTATCCATACTAATATTATAAATGCGTTTTATCCCGATATTCCCTCGGTATCGAAACTTATGCGAGTGAAACCGTGGGGCGTAGCTAGTAAACTATAATAAAGGACATTCATGGTGTCTATTTTGAGCAGTGGTAACGGCCCCGACTTTCAAATTCTAGGTCGTGGGTTTGTATCCAGTCAGGCGTTTTACTTTACGTAAATAATTTCATCACCACTGCTCTCAAAACGATGAAGGAAAACATCGTGAAGAGACCATAAATTCGACGACATGTGACATCTACAAATTCGCGTTGGACCCGCGTGGTAAATTACAGGCCACTAGCTCTCGAAGAGAGCAGACCTGTGTCCCAGCTGTGGGATTTGGTTGATTAAGTCATGGTGGTCGTTGGAAGGTCTCCCACAAGGTAGTCCGACGACTTTATCAAGGCCGCAGGAACCCGTTGGATGCGAGAAGTACAAAACCGGTTGAAGTGGAGGTGCTTGGGGGAGGCCTATGTCCAGCAGTGGATGTCTTTCGGCTGAAATGACCTGATGATGATATTTTAAAGCAACCAGTATGATACTAAAATTCTGATAGAACCTATTGACTGCTTCACCCTGTAGTTTGCAACTTGAAAACAATTTGATAGCAACACAATCATAATTCTACAGCTATCCCACCTCATATAAACTAACCCAATTTCTAGAGTTAAATAGTTACGGTGGCCACTACTTAAGCTAACAGCGCGCTCGGCAGTAAACTCAATAAATATTGCACAACACGCCACGCTAATGTTAGCTTCTACTTTAAAACAGCTTAGGAACTGAACGCATTTGCACGAAATGCTGGTAAAGGGAATGGAAGTAATTTAGTAACTTACATAGGTTTTATTGTTACCTGATGAGGCTGAATTAGTCAGTATTATTTAGATGGAGTGACTGCCAATTTAACCTAAAAAGTTAATGAGGGTTTTCTCAGACGTTCGCTAGGTGGCAGCACTGACACAGGTCCAGGCATCTGTCAAAGTGCCTATATTTTCTTAATTCATGACTGAATGATGAACGTCATCATATATTTTATATTTGAAGACCTCTTGTCACAGTGGTGCCAACTGGTGTCGTAAATTTTCACGAGAACCCTCATTACGGGGCAATTTTCTACATCTTGAAAAACATAACCAACAATTCGAAGACATGTGACATCTATCAACCTCACATTGGGCCCGCGCGGTAGATTAGGTACGTTACGATCTTCATACTCTCCATACGCTCCATACGCTCCACCGGCCATAGGTCCTTCGACAAACATGGCCAGCTCACGGCCACTTCAGTTTGCTTACTCTGCAGCTAAGTCGGTAAATCTGGTTCTTTTCCGGATTATTTCATTTCTTCTGTACGATGGGCCACCCCTTCGTGTTGTAAATTGTGACTGTAACGTGAATTCGCTGCACCGGTGATCGCGTGCGTACATGCATGATCACGCAACCTGCACCAATCCACATGGTTACAGCTCATTAATATGTATCAGATGTGCCTAGTTAATGGCTAGATTTTTTACATAAGCAATGCATCTTAGGTCTATTCAAATTAATGTTGGCAATTGATATTATTTCAAGTTAAACAATATTAAGTTGTTTTCAGAGTGACTAGCACTATTGAAAAAGTTATAAAAATGTTAGAAGTTGTAGCGTAAAGTGAACTTTATTGTGTAGGAATTAAAGTTATTTTTCCATTAATTCATATTTGTTTATATTTTTGGCAATTAAATTGCGAACGCAGATTATACTATAATTTCCGCTTGGTTAATTGGCAAATCGCACAGCCCATGCCAACTAGTACACACGATGTGCAACCTGTTACTACATATTTTTACCATGATTCTGAATGACTACGTTGAAATGTTTTGTTCTCTCGACCCACCCCGTCGCATCGTATCGCCCGTCCGCTTCTTTTTCGCTGAGCGTTCATTCTGACTCTTTGTCTTTTTACTCAGCTCTTAAAGGTTCCAGCGTAATGTTATAAACCTTACTCAAGAATTGTGCAATCAAATGCGAAAATAATTTTACAAATCCGACTGGTAGTTCTAGAGATTAGAGTGTCCAAACAGACAAACTCTTCAGTTTTATTATGATTATAGATTTAAATGGGTGTTCACGAAGTTTCTTGTCCGTTTTTCTCCATAGGAACCTACTAAGCTTTGGAATGGGCAACTAGCTCCATCTTTCTGCCAGACAAACTTCTTCACAATTCAAAAGTGTCTGTACATGGTTTTATTTAAATAAATCCTTTGAGTTTGAGTAGGTACTGAACATCCAAAGATGTTTCTTCAGTAATTATTACACCCGAATTTTAAAAGTCTCTTGAAGACTGATAATTTAGCTGTGGTAATAATTAGTTGGCCGAAATAATAGTAACCAATCAAATATATTGGCTTAAGGCTTAGTGACCGGTAAATTAGTTAAAAAAAACTGTCTAGGTCGGTCTGTACCATTTCATTATTTACGAAGATTCTATGTTACAACAAAACCATTTATTATTGTGAGAGGCAAACAAACGTCTTTAGTTAATTAATAGATATTTGTTTGGCACAAATGGATGTTTATGGTTTACAGAACCCAAAAACGTTCCTAATCTGCCATTAAAAACAACAATAATAACCTCCAGCTACCAGGCTAACATAAACCGTAAGCGTGCAGATTCGCCAATCTTCCCAAGAGTAAACATAAATCTTTGTAAATCGGGATTACCTAGCAGTTAGCCTGAATTTATTACCCGGGATCAATTTAACCCTTTCTAAATAAATAGGGTTACGGTGACAGTTATGTAGTCTGTTGGGACTTGATCGGAGCTTGGTTTTTTTTTCCGTCGTCGAACTATGCGGAATTTTAGGAATGACAGCCTCGTTAGCCCAGGTGCTAAAAGTAGTCAGAAGCCCGAAAAGCTTCGAAATGGCCCAACCGTACCTACAATTATTTAGGTACACAATCGGCCTAAAATTTTCCCACTGCCAGGACTGCGATGCGACGGGGTCGGTCGAGAGAACAAAACATTTCAACGTAGTCATTCAGAATCATGGTAAAAATATGTAGTAACAGGTTGCACATCGTGTGTAATAGTTGGCTGGGCTGTGCGATTTGCCAATTAACCAAGCGGAAATTATAGTCTAATCTGCGTTCGCAGTTTAATTGCCAAAAATATAAACAAATATGAATTAATGGAAAAATAACTTTAATTCCTACACAATAAAGTTCACTTTACGCTACAACTTCTAACATTTTTATAACTTTTTCAATAGTGCTAGTCACTCTGAAAACAACTTAATATTGTTTAACTTGAAATAACATCAATTGCCAACATTAATTTGAATAGACATAAGATGCATTGCTTATGTAAAAAATCTAGCCATTAAATAGGCACATCTGATACATATTAATGAGCTGTAACCATGTGGATTGGTGCAGGTTGCGTGATCATGCATGCACGCACGCGATCACCGGTGCAGCGAATTCACGTTACAGTCACAATTTACAACACGAAGGGGTGAAGGGGTGGGCGGGGCACCCACCGAACAGAAGAAATGAAATTATCCGGAAAAGAACCAGATTTACCGACTTAGCTGCAGAGTAAGCAAACTGAAGTGGCCGTGAGCTGAGTGATTTTCATTTTGATCTCACTATTGGCCTTAGCACCCTCGAAAACCATGGAAACGATACGCATGCGGCATGATTAAAACAATTAAAATTTTCCCAGCCGCCATTTCATTTTGACACTCAGAGAAACTTGCATAACGCTTTTTCGTCACGTGAAGATTTCTACCAGTTTACTCCTACCGCAAGTCGTGTTTAAAAACTTCATTCCAATAATACTGAAGCCTAATTAAAGAGTATTCTATTCTATTCTATTCTAAAGTGGTCTCTATATATACTCGTATGTACAAAGGTCAAAGCACGTCTGGGATCCTGACAGCTGCATCACAGGTGCAGGCAGACAACTGCTATGGTTTCCTATAATGAGTGCCTTCATGAACTATTACTGCATGACTAGATTATATACGAGTATCATACAATCTATTCTTTTTCCTTATCTAATTACATTTTTAAGGCTCCTTCAAACAGGCGCGACGCGACACGCGACACAAAGGCACCGCAAGTCGCGCAACGCCACAAGTGCCTTGTGACGCGCGCGATTATATCGTGCCTGTTTGTAGGAGCCTTTAAATATTTCTTAAATATAAAAAAACATTTGAAAAATAGTGATTCTCCGATGTCGGGAGCAGGGTCCAAGCTTCCGGTGGTTAGGGCTCCTGAGACGGACCTCACCCTCCTCACAATGTGAGCCGCACCTATCGAGGAATACAGTGCTCTTTCACAAAAGTGTCTGCTTAGAATAAGTATAGTATGACCAGCCTATTATATTTCCTCTGCTGGTACACAGGCCTTTTTGGTTCTAGGACATGCCGGTTTCTTCACTATGTTTTCCTTCACCGTTTCGAGATCAGTGGCGATGAAGTTATTTACACAAAGAAAGGCGCGCCGGCCTGGGTTCGAACCCGCAACCTCGTAGTCATAAGTCGGAGCCGTTACCACTGGACCACCACTGCTTTCAAGTGTCTCCTTGATTTTACGAAATTATTTCGGTTTGTACGTGCATATTGTACAGACGCATCAAGCTACCCGAAACTGTGAAATTTTCTCAATCAACTTTGAACCTTATGCTTTAGCGGTAAAGTTGAAAATATATTAAAGAAACTTGACAGATTGTAGTGTAGCTTCATGTGTTGGCGCGCGGCGTCTATACCTACCAGTATTATTAACGGTTCTTCAATTTTCCGAGGTCAGGACGTACCCTGTGTATTAAATTATCTCGCGCCTGGTAGCAAGCTACGTTAGTGCCAAATTGCATTAAAACTGAGATAGTAAAATTTTCGAGCAGTAGCACGACTTTCTCATAGTATATTGTTAATTCATTAAAGGGCTTTGAAGATCCGTGGCAAACCCGATACGCCATTTCTTTTTTCAAAATGGCGCGACTGCCTCCTTGTAAAAAAACGTCAATCACCTTTACATAAATTATCTCTTACCTGAGCATTCATGACAATGAGAACTACCATATAGTTCCATGTATCTATCATATAGTTAACTATCTTCTGCCCGCGACTTCGTCCGCGTGAAATTTCACCCTCCCCCCATTCACCCTCTTAGGGGTGGATTTCGAAAAACCCTTTCTTAAATATATACCTACTCTTCACAAAGAATACACCCTCCAAGTTTCATGTCTCTAGGACCAGCGGTTTAGGCTGTGCGTTGATATATCAGTCAGTGGACTTTGAATTTTATATACATATAGATTTATCTGTATCTGTATAGTAATTTTATTCTGGATGCTGTCTTCACATATAAATTACAAAACTACAAAATACAGTACAATTATAATTCTCCTCCATATGAAAACTACCTTTTGGAACGGGCATCTAGAATCAATTCTATTTTATTGTAAACTAGCGTCCCGCCCAAGCTTCGCACGGGTGCAAATTTTGTTTTGAATTTCCGAAATTTTCTTTCATACAACCCTTGTCCTGGCAATATCGAACACAACAAAAAAAGTATTATCCAATTTGGTGCAGTCATTCGGAAGTTATGTGGGTACAGACATTTCGGCGATTTTGTTTTGTCCTATGTAAGGCTTTTGACGTTCAAAAGTGCTTTATATGTGCCAATCCATACTAATATTATAAATTCGAAAGTAACTCTATTTATCTGTCTGTATGTTACCTTTTCACGCCTAAACCACTGAACGGATTTCGATAAAATTTGGCAGAGAGATATATTGCATCTCGGAGAAGGACATAGGATAGTTTTTATTGACATACCTCGCGGGCGAAGCCGCGGGCGGAAGCTAGTTTGAAATAAATGCTTTGACTTTGACCTCATGTTTAGTTAGCAATGGAAGTTTACACGACTAAGCAATGAAAATAACCCTAACTTTATTCTGCTTTCGCTATATTACCCTTAATTTTACGTTACCCTTTTAAAGGAATACGTAAGGAAGGTCCCGGTTGCGGAAAAGCCCACGACTATTCACGGGTCACTTGCCTTGAATAAATAATAAGACGTTTAGTACACGATCGATAGGACCACTTGAAGCGACGGAATCAGCTCCTTGGAGGAATGTTTTCTTGGTACCTACTTCACAGTTTTGGGGCATAATGATGATCCTATTATGTCGGCTCCTGGATTTGAGCACAATTGCAAGGGATCTTATGGGGAATATTGTCATAATGGGGCATAATTTTTTTCAAAATGGCGGCCGCGCAAGGCACCTCTATGAATCGATCAAAATGGCGCGATAGGTTCCATATAAAAAAAAATACTTCAATCTTATAATACAAGGGATCTTAAGAGGAATATTGTCATAATGGGGCCCGATAAAATTGGTAATTTAACATCATTAATTTATTTTCGTTACGTAAGTAATCTTGAAATGAAAATGCGTTTCACAAATTATATGTATATTGTTAGTGTACTTTATCCCGAACATTAGCTTGTCGGGAATCAAATTATAAATTAATCTGATTTGCTTTGTATCCCTTTTAGGACATTTAAGAGGAAAGTAATGGGTCTTCCCTATCGCATAAAAGATAAACTTTCCCTTTTTTAAGAGTCTCATAAAAACCACCGATCTTAGAGCTCGGGTTTTGGAGATGATTTTAGTTATTCGCTTGTCGGTCATCTTTATATTTCAGAGTGCTGACCTAACCTTCTCATTGCAATAAAATGTCTATATCAATAAAATACAATGCAACATTACACATGAAACATTTTAGTGGCTCATAAAGTAATGTTATGACGCTGACTTTAAATCGAACTTAGATACACATAGATACAGTGTAGTGAACAGTCGAATAAAGCGCTGTCTACATATTTCGAATTTACATTATTAAAACTACCTCCCCCTCCCCTACATGTTACATGGGATTTAAGCACGATTTTCACCAAACGGTTCGTATCGTATCGGATCGGAACCGATTTTACAATCTTTAAACGATATTAAGTCGTGTACACAGTATTTAAAGTCTATATTACCAAGCCGTGCATAGCAGCTTGACCGCTGGCGTCTTCCGCGACACGCGATCGTAGCCGAAAGTATGCTGCGACGCGCGTACGGCTCCGTTCGCCTGTCGTTGTATCTAATCGAATCCTTTCTGCTGTCATCCAAATTTTTTTTCGTTGTTTTATGATTATTTTCTTTTGCTTCTAATGCAATAGCCAACAATGCTACGTCAACTTCAACCATTTTCAAAAATCGGAACACTTCAACACGGTTGGAATGAAACTATTTGACTAGGCGCTAGAACGGATACGTTCGCAAGCGACGGTACGGCGCCGATCGTATGCGTCGACATGCTGCCGGACGCGATCGGCTGTCGCCGCATCCGTTCGTATCCTTTCCGATCCGATGAAGTGCGAGCCGTATGGTGGAAATCATCCTTTTAACATAATTACATATGTGTGGGTGTACTACTCGTATACGTCTTCTGCTTAACCTTTAGGGTATTGCAGGAATGATGTTATGTGTGTGTTATGTCGTGACTACTAAGCGTGGGATCCCGAGTCCGATTTTCATCAAACAAAATGTTAATAAATTGATATGTCCGTCACTTTCTCAGGAGCCGTCAGAAGTTGGAATCTGTGGCAATAGTCTCGCTCCCTACAACATTTGTGGAGCAATGGTAACCCCGCGGTATCAGTCCCAACTTATGAGTTGTTGGTCGTGAGTTCAAACCCAGGTAGGCACTTTACTTTTCATCACCACTGCTCTCAAAACGGTGAAGGAAAACAGCGTGAGGAAACTAGCATGTCCTTAAACCAAAAATTCGAAGACATGTGACATCTATCAACCCGCTCTGGGCCCGCGTGGTGGATTACGGCCCACTCCCTCTCACCAGGAGGAGGCCTGTGTCCCAGCAGTGGGAACATTAGAGGTTGTTTATACTACAACATGGGATTTAATCATAACTGGCGAAATGTGTTACGCTAGGTCCCCCAAGGGTCCTGGGACGCGGTGGTTTCCTTCTGCGAAACAGTCGTCTCGCAGAAGGAGGTTGCGGAAAGGGAGAGGGAGATCTCGTCCACTCACCCGGCCCGCAGCAGGCGCACCGGGCGTCGGCGGAGTGCGGACAACGCCCTCTTCCAGCCCCTATAAATGGGTCCAGGGGCGACGGACTCGGGGACGTGCGTCCCCTCCCACACATCAGGACCCGAGGTGGCGGCGCGTAGTGTTCTACGCGTGCCCCGCTTAGGCGTCGCGGGGGGAGTCAAACGCCTCACTCCCCCCCTTACCCGACGAGGCCCGCACACCAGTAGGGGGTTGCGGAAGGATCGTACGTTCCCGCGACCCCGGCGTAGGTGTGAGATGGAACACTGGGGTGGTTTTTAGCCAGTATAAGTCTGGCAGACCCTATAAGATGTATGTAGTGTGAAGTATACACGGTGGTACGGAACCTTTCGTGTGCGAGTCCAACTGGCACTTAGCCAGTTTTTATTAGATAAAAGATAAACTATTTTCATATTGTTCGCGCCGATCGTACTTTAATGGATAGGTCATGTCATGACCCAAGTTACTCAAGGTATGGTTTTATCTGCACGAAGTTGCTTTAAAATCAATGATTTGATCATATATGTATTATATATTATTGCATGAAAACAACAATCATGTTTCTGCGAAAGAACGACAACTGAAAATGTAATAGCCTCCGAGTTTTATGAGTTACGCAACGTTTAACAGTAAGTACATTTAATTTTATTATTCTTTACAACTCCGTTCCAGTATGTGAGTTGTTTCTTTTTGTTGGCTCAAACGGTTTAAGGCTCCTTCAAACAGGCGCGACACGACACGCGACACAAAGGCACCGCAAGTCGCGCAACAAGCGGTGCCTTTCTGTCGCGCGCGATTCGCGTCGCGCGTCGCGCCTGTTTGCAGGAGCCTTTAAAGGAGGGTATCTGTGGGTTTATAATGGAAAAAAACATTGTTTAATTTTGCATGTCTAGGAAGGTACGGATTTTAATGAAAAGCCATTTTATAATATGTGGAGAAAACATCATAATCTGTATTCCTGGTAATGGTGGGCAGCCATGTTTGTATAGCACACTTTCACATTACTCCCTTTCATTTTGGACATCACCATCATCTGCCAGCCTTTTGCCAACTATGTTGGGATCGGCTCCAGTCTAACCAGATGCAGCTGAATACCAGAATTTTACATGGAGCGACTGCCTATCTGACCTTTAGAAACCAGTTACTGGCTAAAGGCTCCTGCAAACAGGCGCGACGCGCGACGCTAATTGCGCGCGACACAAAGGCACCGCTCGTTGCGCGACTTGCGGTGCCTTTATGTCGCGCGCGATTTTATCGCGTGTCGCGCCTGTGTGAAGGAGCCTTAATACGACACTGATGGTAAGACTCTTTTCAGACTTTCGGGCTTTCATTTTGGCCACAATAATAGTAATTGTACGTTATGTTTTACAGTCATATACATAAATTAGTAACTCTAAGAAGTAGTTCATCAATATCGGTTTTTATATTAATATCTATCACTTAAGGTACCTCAGAGTAAAACCTGCATTGTAATTTAGATAAATTATAAATAAGTAGGTAACAGTTATTTTGTAATTTTGCCAAATTGTAAATTCGACTCTGTGTCATTATCTTACATTCTAATCTCGAATAAAATCGCTATAGTCCATATCTTTACAAGCTTTCCAATTTTACAACCAATATTGCGATTGAATCGAATACATCAGACCACTTAGGTAGGTACCAGGCAGTCATGAATTCGAGGTGTTTGCAAAATATAGTCTCTATAAGCAAGATATGGGTGGAAATGTTGAACATTCCATATCCGTTCGCTAGCAGACGGAAATCATTTTGCGTTGGAAGGGAAAATCCAATTGACGCTCGGCGCCCTATCTAATAAAGTGTTAGTAGAGGTTTCTATTTAATTTAAGCTGAATTTGGAGTTTGGGGCGGAAAGAGAGAAAGAGACAGATATAGAAGGGTCGATAAATATGTTTTTCGAAGAGAAAAACTTTGGTACTTTTTACGAGAGATTTTTATTAAATACCGCTGTTTTATACTTACATTTTTCTGTACTATATTTGATCTAAGAATCGAATTCAAGACAAAACGTGTAACAGAAATGGCTCAATCAATAGAATTCACGATCAAACAAAGTTCTGTTAGCATATCAATCATTTAGAAATGATTGGTTCATAATTTCACCGTTTACTGCAAGTGATTTGTAGGACAATTTTACTTTAGGAAGTTTCTATAGAGTCTGATCTATTTTAGTCTAACTTTTATAAAAGAATAGCTTCTGCCCGCGACTTCGTTCAGAAACACAATATGTAGATATACTAAAACAACAGCCACATTTTTATAAAACTTCTTCGACCCACCGCGTTGCATCGCATCGCCCGCCCGCGCTATTAAACTTCTTCGACCCACTGCGTTGCATCGCATCGCCTGCCCGCGCTATTAAACTTCTTCGACCCACAGCGTTGCATCGCATCGCTCGCCGGCGCTATTAAACGTCTTCTACCCATCGCGTTGCATCGCATCGCCCGTCCGCGCTATTAAACTTCTTCGACCCACCGCGTTGCATCGCATCGCCCGCCCGCGCTATTAAACTTCTTCGACCAACCGCGTTGCATCGCATCGCCCGGTATATTATTATATATTATATTACGGTATATTTCAAATTTCATTCAATTTGAACTAGTAGTTTAAAAATTATAAGTAACTAGTCAAAGTTTCTTAATTTTGTCACTCACTCGCTGACTGACCGATCATCAAAACTCTAAGGCACTTTTAGCAGATAAAGAAACTTCAAATTTAGAATACAATTTAGTGTTTAGTGTAAAAATCAAGGAAAAACTAAAATATTTTGCAATTTGGGTCCACTTTTTTAGATATACCAACTTCATAAATAACTTTGTAATCCCATATAAATATATAGGATATCAAAGTTACATTTGCTGTGAATGAATCAGTAAAAAATTAATGAATGAATGTATAATAAAATGGAATAATAGGTGTAGATAGGTATAATTATGTTCAAAGGTAGTTTACCTGCTGCTTTTTCATTCCGTTGATTGACCATTTTACAAGTTTGTAAAATGGTCAATCGACGGAATGAAAAAGCAAGAGTGGGACATGTCTAATGAAGTTGTACCAAAGTCCCGCAAAGTATTAAGTAGACTTAAATTGCCCAAAATTGCCCTGAAAGAAAGAACACTAATAAATCATAACCGCGGCCGGCGGATGTGGGTTGCCCGCGCCGCGGCTTCCACGCTTATGCTTATGCTTTTCTTAGTAGTACCGGAAAAGAAAAAGAGGAAGATTACCTACAAAAATAAGAAAAGCACATAAGACAGAAAGTGGGCTTTAAGAAAATCCGTTGTTGGTATTCAAGAAGTAGAAGGTACCGGAAAGGAAAAACAGTAGGACTATCTACAAACAGAACTGAAATGCCATCAAAAACATAACTTGTACTTAAAAAAACACAAGTCTCGTAACTGAGTTCTTCTACCGTAAAAAGTTGTGAGATCCATGTAAAACCAAGTCGGTTAATTTATTCAGTCCCTACTTAAGGGACCTTCTGTCTTAAGTTATTACGTAATTAGCTAAACTAACAACATCTTATAGTGAACATATCAATTTTAAAAATATTTTATGTTTTAAATAAATAGATTGACTTGGCAATC
Source organism: Luperina testacea (assembly GCA_927399505.1). Lineage (NCBI taxonomy): Eukaryota > Metazoa > Arthropoda > Insecta > Lepidoptera > Noctuidae > Luperina > Luperina testacea. Next base: position 1,562,496 of record OV656777.1, on the reverse strand, counting down.
GCATTAGACAATCTAATACATTGTGTTTTCATGTACTTATGAGAAAATGAATTATTTTCATTGATTCTTTTTTCGTCAAATTTTCCTTTGTTTAAATAGTTATTCTGATATTCGGGGCAGAGACAAATCCAACAAATCAAAGATCATAAAAATCGGTTCAGCAGTTCTTGAGTTATGAATGGTGTAACGAACCCGACTTTGTTTTATTTATAAAGAAAATAATAATTTCAAGTTTTATCTCCGTGGGATATCTGTCTTAGGATGTTGGGGTAAAATCAGATATTAATTTACAAAAAATAAACTTACATTTATTTTCTACGTGCTACACAAACACATTTTATCTTCAACACAATTTATCAATTCGCTAATTGCAAAACGCATTTAACTAAATTGGCAATTCTCCATTTTAAAATGTGGCGATATCTTATGGTGTCCAAAGTGTTTATGGAAACAAAAGTTATGCCATAATAAGAATAAAGGCTCGTACAGACAGGCGCGACGCGACATGCGACACAAAGGCACCGCAAGTCGCGCAATGAGGGGTGCCTTTGTGTCGCGCGCGATTCGCATCGCACGTCGCGCCTGTTGATGTCGATCCCGTAGGAATATCGGGATAAAAAGTAGCCTATATGTTAATCCAGGGTGTCAGCTACCTCCATACAAAATTTTATTAAAATTGGTCCAGCCGTTTGAGCGTGAAGAAGTAACAAATATAAACACACACACACACACTCAGACTTTCGCCTTTATAATATAAGTGTGATTTTTTGTTAATTTTCATGCAAACTAAATACCTTGACGTAAATGCCTCTTTATCCGAATTGGCAACGACGAATTTTCATGCATAAGATTTGGCGGCTGAAACTTGTCAAAACTTAGTTAAGACCCCTTACTTACTGCATAGCTCAATTAAATTTCATTAAATGACATTACAAATATCTTTGTAACGAAGCCTTTTAAAGTAGGTACCTATACTTCCTTTATAAGATTTAATTTGTAAAAACTATATAAGCGTTTGACAAAGTTTATGGATAACGTGAAGAACACGGGTGTACCAGTATATTCTGTAAATATTCTGTAAAATAATAACTTCGGTGAGCCATTGACATTTCACCCGATGGTGAGGATTGACACTATTGACTTCACCTAAGTTTTCATTGTTAGATTTTTAGAGAATAGTAAGGGCGCCCGGGGCTAAATAATAACAGTCGCACAGTTCGATCGATCAGGTTAAGCTACGCTTGCCGCGGTTGGTCTATGGATGGGTGAAAAAGCACGTTAAGCCGTTGGTCCCGGCTGTCATCGTGGATCTTTGACAGTCGTTACGGGTAGTCAGAAGCCCGAAAGTCTGACAACCAGTCTCACCAAGGGGTATCGTATTACCCAGTAACTGGGTTGTGGAGGTCAGATAGGCAGTCACTCCATGTAAAATACTGATATTCAGCTGCATCCGGTTAGACTGGAAGCCGACCCCAACATGGGAAAAGGCTAGGCAGATGAAATGCAGATGAGTAAGGTTCTGGAGTGGCGATCGCGTACCGGAAGACGTATCGTTGGAAGGCCTCCCACAAGGTCTACCGATGATCTTGTGAAGGCTGTAGGAATCCGCTGGATGCGGGAAGCACAGAACTGGTCGAAGTGGAGGTGCTTGGGGGAGGCCTATGTCCAGCAGTAGACGTCTTTTGGCTGAAATGGTGATGGTGATGGTGAAACTCAGTTTATCTCTCCACAACATCTACTTTTCTTGTTTTTATCCTTCGTATAAATTATCCTGCAATTTGCAAATAATATAATACAGACTCTATAATATAGAATATAATACAGACGACTATCCGGAGATCCTTAAATGTGTATTCTTCAGTAGTATTATTCTGAATACCTACCGTATCTTTATTATTTCGACAGAAAGAAAAACATTAGGTTGAAATACACAACATACAGAGACCATTTACCCTTTATAACACGAAGAACTTTATCCAACCCTGTATATTATCTGCGAATCTCCAATAAAAAACTTTTTATTGCTCAAAGATAAAGGTGAAAGCTCATACATAAGTCTGAACAGTGTGTTTCAATACACGAAAATACACAAATAAACACATTACTGTGTATATGAATACCTAGATTAACTTTGTTCTCGTTCGTGGGCGTTGGAGACCGAAAGAAAACCCAGAGAAATTTATATATCCTATCTTACGACTAACCCTCTTACTAATAAACGTATTATATCAGATGAATAGTTACACACCGATTTCTTTCTTACAGTCGTCAGTAATTTGACATTCGAAAGAAGAAGACAAAGCGTTGTGTACTATAGAGACGCTATACAACTTTTATTAGCGCCTCAAGCGTCAAGTGTACACCAACTGTACATAAAAGAATGTGCTCGGAACGTCAACGGTACACCAAGTGTACACAACAGTGTCATTGTTAAAACAATGACTTTACTGCGCCCATTCAACTACTCCGACGCGTAGGTTGTTTTGACAGGTAGGCGGGCAAACGTATGAGGGGTTAGTAAGGGGTATATGTATAACACGTTTACATATAATTGTGGAAATAGCTGTTTCAGATTCGCAACAGATGGTAAGTAAAAAAGGGGGGTCTTGAGAAAAAAAAGAGGGTAAAATAAGGTTGAGAACTCATGATCTAGTTTGATGTTGGTCCTTGGTATCTAGGTAAGTATTGTTTTTCCTCTTCAAAGTTTCAAATTGGAATGTTGCCCGATAGATCGGGAAGTTGTGGGTCCATATCTTATAATAAATCTGTTGGAATGGTGGCGTTTAGGTATCATCTTACCTTTCAAGAGCCGAAGTCAAAATGTATTTATACAGAATTGACAAGTTAATGGCTTCTGTTTCAAAGAGCGTCGATGGCGTAGGCATTTACACAGAATGTGCCAACCCAGAAATATCTAAAAGGTACAGACGCCAGCACATCAAGCTACCCGAAACTGTCAAATTTTCCCAATCAACTTTGAACCTTAATACTTTAGAGATAAAGTTGAAAATGTGCTGGCGTCTGTACCAATATCTATCGGTAACCAAACATAGTCTTACTGTAATATTATAAAGAGGTTTATATGCAGGGGGATATCTTCGGAACTACTGATCTGATTGCGAAAATTCTTTCACTATTTGGAAGCTACAGTAATGCCGAGTGTCATAGGATATATATTTTATGTGAAAATAAGAGATTTCACGCGGACGTAGTCGCAGACAGGAGCTAGTATAATTAATAACGTCGTTTTTCGTCTCTGTCTGTGTAACCGCCTTGTTCTTCGTTGGGCTTCTAAAATGCGCAAGTTTATTTTTGTGTGAACCTATTCGTGATTTTGAGTGCTCAAAGAAACCACCAATAATGTTCTTTTCCCTAGTGCACAGACAAAGATCATTTCAGGAAAATCAGGAAAATGTTCAAATGACCCCTCCCGCTCTGGGTGGAGCGGAAGGGAATGTCAAACTCTTACTGACTAAAAACCCACCCGTGTTCCTTCCTTTATGTTCCGGTCCAGCGGTAACCCTTTCGGACAATCCCACTGACCCGGCAGGAACAGAAGAACTACATTTGATCATCCATAGTGGGCACGCGGGCGCGGTGAGCGGCGCGCTTGGCGCGAGGAGCGCGCGGCTAACTCACGTAGCTCGTTCGTACAAGTGGCAGCAGTGAGGGGGCGGGCGGCTCGCGCGGGGACCGGGTTTCACAAACTATTTCGAGCTTTTTTCTAGGAAAAATAAGTCTTCTTCATCTATATTATATTTTCACAAACACTGGACACGAGCGCGGCTTCGTCTGAGTGTTGTCAGAACGAAGCCGCGCTCGGCTGCAGACAGGCAGATCGCGCGCGTTCCCGCACCCGCGCCGCTTCCCGCCTCGCGCTACTAGTCTGGCCAGGCAAGCCTTTACTTCTAGAACCAAAAAGGGCAAAAGCTTAAAATGAACTAGTCGCGTTACGTCCGCTGCGCGTAGCGTCCGTTTATGGCCCTATTCTCGAAGGTGATTTTTTCTCGGATCAGTCGCAACAGCCGTTGTACCTACAAGTACACTCAAGGCTAGAAGAGCTTGTTATGGTATGAATGAATGGACCAATTTTTTTCCTGAACGGTAATCCGTCGTGTGAGATTGGATAGATAATCCATTTTTCAGATGGTGATTGAAAATGTGTTACGCATTTAAAGTGCAGGTTCAATACCGTAGATTTGTGAACCTACAAGTTACCTCGACACATTAATTATTTCAACGTTCTAATTAAATAACTTTGCAAAACAATATTTCATCGTGTCCCAACGGAACTGTTCAATGTTTTGCCGAATGAAAATTATGTCGAGCGAGAGTTTTTCTTACAATTCCCTCATAGCAATTTGTTCCTTTTTACTTTGTCCCATTTTGTGACAAGCAAAATGGGAGAGGTATTTCTGTTATGACTCCTTTGTTTCTGTTTACGGGTTTCAATTCTTCCAAAGGCGGGTGTTTTTTGGTGGTGCTTTGATATCTTAATTAAAAGTTAAATGAGACACACTGAAACTTTTTGTGGGTTTATAGATAAACTAACTTCTGCCCGCGACTTCGTCCGCGTGCCACGCTGGCCCAGTGTGGGTTGGGGATGGCACGTGTCTCCGAATTCCTCCCGATCTCCTACGACACCCCCCCACTATGTTTCCTACACCGCTTTGAGAAAAGTGGTAATGAAACCCCATACATACAAACTTACAAATTCTACTTCTTTATAATATTAGTGTAGATTAAAAAATAGAAACATCCGAATTGAGAACCTCCTCCTTTTTAGAAGTCGGTTAAAAATTGTACATGTCCCAATGTTTTCTAGGTGTACCTATAGATTTCACATTCCAACTAAGCTACATAAATGTCTTTGCAAGGAATAGATTTCCTGGTCAGTCGCGCACCTGATAGGAAGCGAACTAATAACCTATAGTTTACCAGTTGGCGCCTACACACAGAAAGAGAGTATGCTCGCTTAGAATAAAATGACGCAAGTGCCAAATCACTGAATTGCTAATTACGAGGAGAACGAGTAGAAAAATAAAAAAAATAATTCTGCACGATTTGAGATAATATTATTACCTATCTATTAGTTTAAAAATCATCATTAAATTCCATAGGGTTTCAGAGATCTAACTCAAAATAAGTGCAAAACGAGGTTTTTTCGTTATTTTTTTTTATCGAGATTTTTTTATCCAATCGTGTTTTCGCTTCCACAAATTTAAAGATTATAAGTCCAAGTTTAATGTGTCCAAATAGCAAACTCTCAAGTCTTACAGATACCGATATCCAGATCGCCCAATATCACCAAAACATCATAATATAGACTCTTAATCAAGGCACACAATATTTCACGGGAGACGTAGACGTACGTATCATTTTTTTCCGCAAACTGGCTTGTAATTTGACGGCGGAAAGGGCAGAATTTAAAACGTCGAGCATTACTGAAGAGCCTTGTATAAGCTGAAGATTAAACGAACATTTCTTGCTACGTATATGTTCCTGGTACCTTGATCGACGTGCACCTGCATAGTGGCGGGATATACCAAAGTTTTTACTAGTTTATAGGCAAATCAGTTTTCGGGTTGCACTAAACCTGGCACCGCATAAATTGACACTTAAAACTTAGGTGTTTCCTAACCCCGGCCATTAGTTTCTTTTTCCGATATTCCAGCGAATTCGAACTAAATTACCCATAAAACACACGGTCCAAAACATACGTATCTAATCTTCACCCGAATATATCATATCTGAAGGAAACTTATTTGGATACCTTCCATATCTTAATGTAATATCAGTTAGCTTAGCAGAAATACCTGTGAGAGAGCGTAATTTATCAAACGAGTCACAGGTGAGGCAATCAATCAATACTGTGTGTATATTCGAATGTTATTTGAATTTAATCAAAGGTCTGTTTACTTGTTTGTTTGCTATGGGGCCCTGGTACTATCGTGTTTGACCGTTGTGAGAAAAGAAGAAGAAGAAGAAAGAAGAAGAAGAAAGAAGCTAAGAAGTTTTTTACTTACTATCGAAAAATATTTTTAACCGACTTCAAAAAAAGGACGAGGTTATCAATTCGGTTGAATATTTTTTTTTATTTTTTTGATTTGAAGGGGTGTACTTTCAGATTGGTCCCATAGAAATTTGATCAAAATCCGATCAAAAAAACGAATATTTCAAGATAACGAAATTGTTTTTGTATGTATGTATGTATGTTACGCGATATCTCCGGCAATTGTAAATCGATTTCATAAATTATTTTTTGATGGATGGGTATGCCTCAGGATGGTTCTATAAATTTTTATTCACTTAGCTTTTGAGTTAATGTCAATAATACGTATTTTTGCCACTTAGTTTATATTGATGATGTTATAATAACTTCCTATCACTGATATTTACATAGCAAGTAGTGTTATACGAATTTTTGTCCCATTAAAAGTGAAAAATAAATCCTGTTTTACAAAAAAAAAAAAACAACCAGCTACCAAAAAAGTCGGTGGCAAACAACGAATATATGCGAGCCCAACGACTTCCGAAATTAAAGTTATTTTTCACTTTGTATTTTTTAGAAGTTCGCTGTTTTTTCTTTGTAAAATGTTTTCATAATCATGCTAGAGAAATTGGTGATTGTGTTATATTTTCTTTTTCATATTAAAAATCTTTATTTCATTCATTCATTCACTGCTTCTCGACCCAGCGGCTAACGCTGAGTTTTGTCAGCGGAGGCCGTTAAAAAAAAAAAGCCGTTAGAAAAGCTACGGCTATGGCGGGATTTATTCGCCGTGTGTAGGCGCGGCCGTCAGTGGTGAATGGATCACTATGGAAGTTCCGTGCGTGTAGGTACAAAGGGCCTAAAGAAGCAAAGATAAATCAGGTGCGCTGCGATGCGCGGTCGAGTACGGTCGCGTTTGCGCTGGACAGTCATATCTGTCTAGCCTTTTCCCAACTATGTTGGGGTCGGCTTCCAGTCTAACCGGATGCAGCTGAATACCAGTATTATACATAGAGCGACTGCCTATCTGACCTCCACAACCCAGTTACTGGGTAATACGATACCCTTTGGTAAGACTGGTAGTCAGACTTTCGGGCTTCTGACTACCGGTAACGACTGTCAAAGATCCACGAATGACAGCCGGGACCAACGGCTTAACGTGCTTTTCGATGCATAGAGGGGTCTCGGTATGTAAAAATGGTCACACATCCACGGACCAATCGCAGCAAGCGTAGCTTAACCTGATCGATCGACCTGTGCGACTGTTATTATTTAGCCCCCCTTTGCGCTGCACAGTATGAATATTATATTCGCAAATTGAATCGAAGATGGCGACAACTTTAAGGCTCCTTCAAAGAGGCGCGACACGCGATAAAATCGCGTGTGACACAAAGGCACCGCAAGTCGCGCAACGAGCGGTGCCTTTGTGTCGCGCGCTGTTCGCATCGCGCCTCGCGCCTGTTTGCAGGAGCCTTTATAAGCGCTTCTGCAACTTATACGAGATTAAAAAACGAGTATTAATTTGACACTCTCTCTATTTGTTTATATTATATAAGAATGTGTGTGCGTGTCATTATCGTGTAACGAACTTCGTTTCTGACGGAGGTCCCCTGAATCCCCCGGGATTTGAATTGACGACCTCTCGTTGGCCATTCCAAAGTCTCATAGCCTATGAGGCCATAGCAACTGCAAAGTAATCAAGCCCTCATAACTTTGAAGAACCCTTTAAGTCCGACGGTCAAGTTTGAGAGCTTCCGAAGTAATAACGACCCACTTGTATTATTTATTGACTTGTGTATACTTTAGTTTCTCAATCACAACTTGGAAAGGCAATCGAGCTTGGAAACCTTGAACTTTGTCTAGGTTAGAAAATCTTAGTTTTTAGGGTCCCGTACCAAAATGGTAAAACGGAACCCTTATGGTGAGACTCAGTCTGTCTGTTCGTCTGTCTGTCACAGCTATCTCAAGAGACCAGACTTCGGCGCGGGAGATTATAGCGCACAAGTGTATGCGCAGACACATGTGCATTCTCATAGTACGATGGGACGGCAATTCGACCGGAGAGTGATCAGGCGCAGGACCAACGGCTTAACGTGCTTTCCGAGGCACGGGGGTATCACACCGCCAACTTCCAAACTCCGCACTGTTACTAAAAAAATCCTAATGGAAAAACTCAATAACACTTTGCCTTTTTTTTTTTTTTCAGGATGGGAAATCATCAAATGACTCCTCCCGCTCTGGGTGGAGCGGAAGAGAGTGTCAGTTTAGTTAGTCTTACTGACTAAAACCCACCCGTGTTCCTTCCTTCGCCCTTTATGTTCCGGGCCAGCGGTAACCCTTTCGGACAATCCCGCTGACCCGGCAGACTTCGGCCCTTACGGGCCCCTTCTTTTAATGCTGATATCTCTTTGAGGCGCGTGTGGAACACGTACGCGCCGTCCGGCACGGGCCTGGTCCTGATCGGACGGTGAGCTACCCATTACTCTCCGCCCGCAGGCCCGCGCCTACGGTGGCCGGGAGTCGTCGCGCGGCTCCCGACGCCCGGAGCGTCTCCCGCGGCGGCTGGGAAGGGAGGCTCTCTCCCTCAGCCGTCCCGCCGCCTCCTTCGCTAGCATGACTGCTTCGCAGAAGGAGGCGACTGCTCCCCACTCCCTCTCGCCCCGGACCATGGCTTGAACCAGGCCCAGACGCGAGAGGTCGCCGCCGCCGCCGATCACCTCTACGAGGACACGGCGGTGCATAACACTTTGCCTTACTTGCACTTTGGTTATACTTAGTTACGGAAACACACAAATGCATCCTTAGGCTGCCTTTCCACCAAGCGAGGATGCGTAGCGAGGGATGTGTGTGAAACCAACCAATAACATCGATTAATTTTTGTAGCTTAAACTAAGTTAGCGTTAGCGCGTCAGGTGTACACCTGTCGCGTGATTCTATGAAGCTATGCAGGTCTCCATTTACTATATAAGTACTCATGTGCCACTGGTCCCCGTTATTACGTACGTGCTTCGCAAGTATTTAATAATATAATAACATAGGTAATATGTGTAGTATCGCTGTTCGTGACGGATCGCATTAATATGTATGATTGAAGTTATTTACACTCTGTGTTTGATGCTGCACGTATTGTTTAAAGGTAAGTTAATTACTGCAGTGGCGTGCATTGCATAAAAGCATATAAGCAGTGCCTACCTCGATAAATCACCATAAGCCTGTCAATTACATTCTAGTGTGTCTGCTCTACAGTTAAGAAATGCACTAAATTATCATACAAACACAAAAACAAAAACTTCATATAAACACGCGCGACAGTAGGCAGCACAGAACATGTAACCTTTTAGTAGGCAGTCGCCAGACGGTCTACTCGGCTCCCATATTATTGGCACATTGTCATTGGTCTTTACTCGTTCAAGTCAATACGACGAAATTAAAAATACGTACGTCTCACGCGTAATACCATGACATTCGACCTTCGCAATTTATCTCCCTAAAGTAGGCATGCTTACTCAAATAACCAACCGAGTATGAATGTTAAAATCGAAATTTGTAATTCGTTCGTAATTTGGCCGTGCGTAGAAAGAAAGGGATGGATATTGAGGTCGCCGATAGTGAGGTAAAAATGAAAATTCAAGAAGGCGGCTGCAAAAATTTTTAAAATTTTTCATCATGTGTGTCGTTTTCAAGCTTTTTGAGGGTGCTGCAGTGCGATTCTGTAACCATCTCACCGTGAAAACTTAGGTGAAGTGAGCGTGGAGTGAGCTGTCAATAGTGTCAATTCCTAGCAAAAACAAACTCACTTCACCTAAGTTTTCACGGTGAGATTTTTACAGAATCGACCGGCTGGAACCAATAATAAAGTCAAAAGGAAATCCAAGATGGTGGTCGCAATTTTTTTTAATTTATCATCATGGGTGTCGTTTTTACGGTTTTCAAGGGTGCCAAAGCCGACAGTGATGTCAAAATCAAAATCCAAGATGGCGGCTGTAATTTTTTTAAACTGTCAAAATGAAAAACATTGCTACAGTTAGGGTGTTACGAAATTTTTATATTCTATTGAGCAGACAAATTATTTGAACGTATGAAGCACTGGATTCGCAACATCCTTCAAGATGATCCAGATTGTTATTGATAGTGTGTTATGCAATAATATAGTGCAGGCTAAACCTAACTGGTTTCAAACTCTAAACTGGTTCGCCCATTCATTGCGCTTCAACATTAACATCGAACATGATAATTCAGCCAGTCAATTTGCCAATTTGCAAATTGCCTGCGATGTGAATGAGTATTTTGATACAATTGATTTCGCCTATTATATTAATATCAAATCCGGCTGCTCTAATTATAACTGGTATATTGTTATCCGAAAGAATGAAAAACCTCGGCCGCGCCGCCCCTGCTGACCCTCCCCCCCCCGCCACTACCGCCTCTCTCTGCCCTTGGCCTTTGTTAGGCGCTTCACATTGTGTGCGGGATGAGAACGTACTCGATACATTTTGTATTTTTGAATCAGGCTGAAAAACCGGAAAATGGACGCGGTATTGTGTTTTATTTGCCGTAGATATTAAAAAACCTTCACGATACTTAAGTGGGTACCTATCTTTACACATACATTGAAACCGTTGGGAGTCATAGCCCCTTCTTGACCATACAATAAGTTAACTATGGGTTAATCTTTATCAAGACAACAGAGAAATGAAGGAAGTCCACGGAATTTCAAAAGTTTTCCTTGAGAGTCTCAAGGTTAAGTAACAGACAATAATAGACGCTTCTATCTGCGACGGTCAGCTGCACTTGCCATGGTCAGTCCTTGGATGGACCATTCCATTCTCTCATGCGAGACGACCCTTCCGTGCGTCGAACAGCAGGATATTTACGATAGGCCGGCCTCATGAGAACTCCACGATACTAGTTATAGGCAGCCCGCTTAAGAGGGGACGGGGCCTGCGAGAATTTGTAAAATAGGTATTTGAAGAAACTATTGCCGTCGCCTTACCTCAAGTCTGCCCCCGTAGTGTGTGATATAGACAGCTGCAGCTCATACCGAAACTATCACAAAAATTTTGACGAGATCGACGTTTCGTATTCCCCTTTTTTCACCTCGAAACCTGAGCTGATTCAATAATTTAAATATTAAGAAAGAGTATGTTTAGGTTCCTATCGTTTTTTTAATGTTAAAAACTTTTCTAATTTGTCTGGTAGACCTCTAATCACGACGGTAAAAATGGGCATTTTTTGTAATTTTTAGAGGTTCATATTTTCTATACTAATTAGTTGCTGAAAAAAAGAAAATGACAGGGACGTGTTTACAGCAGACCTTCATTTTATGAAAAAAAAAATTGCTCTAGAGGCATTATTCAGGAAGAAAATAGGGCAATATATTTGTATGGAGAATCGCACGCCCTGTCTGAGACGTTGCCTGAGGTAGCAGCGCGGTGCGGGAGGGGTGTGGTGATGTGATGCGAGGGCTAGTGATTCGTCAACTTGTGACAACTATCACCCCTCCCGCCCCGCGCAGCTAACTCAGGCATCGTCTCAGTTAAACGGTCGGCCTATAGCTTTTATAAATCACTTTTTGTTTGACAATTTTCAAATGTTATTTTCCACATTTACATGAAACATTTCATCGCCTAGCTACCTAACTAGCCTCAAAAGGCCACTTTGGCAGAATCATAAAAGGATAACCTTATGAATCATAACGGACAGTTAACTGTTAAGTTAATCGTATCAAATCCCATTGGTGAAGGATTTTTCAGTTTTTTTTTTGTCTGTGCTAAAATACCAATCAATGCAATCCAACCGCCCGCCGCCCATTGTGTCACCCTTTGTACAGTTTCTATATTTATGTCTGTAATTTTAATGGTGTACATAATAAAGAGTATTCTATTCTATTCCAAATCTAATCCCAATCTCTTTGATTATACCTCTACGTTGTGTAGCGAAAAAAATAGAAACACGGACTGTGTTTGCCATATTATAATTCACAATGTTATCCTTTTATGATTCTGTCAATGTGACCTTTTTAGGCCCCCTGGTCTCTCCCGGATGTCCCGTCCTTGGCCCTTTTCGACGCACGTTTTACAATTTCCGCGAGATGAGAAATAGTCAACGGCTCGATAATTTCATTACGAAATCCGACAGTCAGTCAGTTCCACTTTTTAAATGAAAAAAAAAAACATTTATTTGAACACAGATAAGGACTAAATTACGGGACTGTCCCAAGTGTGGTTTTAGAATTATATTATATATAGTATTTATCTTAAACCATTAATCTTTCTATTAATTGGAAATGTTCTGAGAGGAAACCCACTTAACAATAGGTGCAGACATTGGACCAATTGATTGTTTTCTCATATCGTTGGGCCAAACCCACGGCTCACCAAAACTAATCTATAAAGCAATAATAACGTCGTAATTATGCCTAGTGTCAACAGAATAAGCAAAGTGAAAGTGGTCATGAGCGGACCGTATTGTCTGTAGAACGTTGGGGTAGACGTGTTCTTGAGTGGAGACCGCGAATCGGCAAACATATGTGTATAATATGTGTATGAAACGAACGTACGTGTGACGAAAGGGGTATGCGTGGCGCAGGTTGGATAGAGATCGGACATGCGCGAGCCCATAGATAAAATCTCACTCGCGCGCCGATAGATCTACATCTTGTGTTTTTTTTAGTCATTACTATTTACTACCGCTCTATTTGTAATAATCTGTGGTTGTCATATTTTGACGTCTGCGGCTCTTTGACAGTTGAATGTATGGAAACATTGGAATGTTGCTGTGATTTTGTTGTTTAATTAGTTATTATGTGTTTATTAGTGAAAAATGTAACGTGCGACGTTACAATACGTACGTGTATAATATATATGTAAAAGTGTTTTATAAACCAATTTTCAGAAAGAAATAAAATTTATTATCATCATAAATTATTGTTTGACCATAATCTCACTCAATCAATTAAAAACAACAAACAACAACCAACAACATCCAATTCCTCCAATAAATCCAGGATGAATTGCTCCCAATACACTCCTTTTAAATTCCCATATCGATGAATGTGTAAGTAAAAACCGAGCAAGACGATGAGTATGCGCGATCACGTAATACATTGCTCGCCGCGCGGTATTAATTGTGGATGACATTTGCATATTCCGAGCATTGGGTGTCAATTTATGGAAAATATCGCAAACGATTCGCATGAAGATTATTTTTGAGACGTGATAGGTTCACGTTCACCTGTGTTTATCTGTTCCACCTGTCGATCTATTCTGTAAAAAACTCACCTTGAAACCTTGAAGGTGAAGTGAGCTTGAAGTGAGCTGTCATAGTGACAACCCCTAGTGTCAGGCGCAGCAAAATGACAGCTCACTTCAAGCTGAATTCACCACCTAAGTTTTCGCGGTGGGATTATTACAGGAAAGACTGGGACGGCAGGTCACCTTTGATCAAGCTCTCATGAATACCTACTCTACTCTTTACAGCGAAATGAAACTATCACAATAATATTATAAAGGAGAAAGTTTGTATGTGTGTGTGTTTACAATTACATGTTTGTTACTTCTTCACACTCAAACGGCTGGACCAATTTTGATAAAATTTTGTATGGCGGTAGCTGACACCCTGTATTAATATAATTATAGGCTACTTTATCCCGATATTAGAAAGAAAAAAAAGAAAAGAAAGAAAATACGTTTCGTTCGTTTAAATAAAACAATAAATATAATAAAAATACGTTTTTTTCGTTCCATTTCGTCGTTTCGTTTCGTTTCGTTTTCGTTTCCGTTTCGTTACGTTCATTTACGTTTCGTTTCGTTTACGTTTCGTTTCCGTTTCGTTTCCGTTTCGTTTTCGTTTCGTTTCCGTTTTATATTCCCACGGGATCAACATTTATGCGAGTGAAACCGCGAGGCGCAGCTCTAATAAAATCGATTAATTCGCTTCATCAAATCAGCTTATCGCAGGACACTGCTGGACATAGGTCTCTCGCAGGCTGCGTCACAAGTCCTATCCCTTCTGCATCCAGTCTGATCCAGCCACTTTCTTAAGAGGACTAGTAGAGCAAAGTGTCCTTGAGAAACGCATGCACACATATACACAATCGACGCGTACGCCATCTAACGACGACGCCCATCACAATTATGACATACAGCATACGATTTACGATTACGCCCGAGTATTCCAATAGATGACGCGGAAACAAGTAGTTATGACAACAAAATTATTAACCGATTTCTAAAAAGGAGGAGGTTCTCAATTCGGGTTTGTTTATTATTTTTTTTTTATTTATGTTCGGGTCCGATAGACGACCTCCATCATAAATAGACGGATTTGCAAAATTATTTTTTTGTTTGAAAGAGGTTTGTTTCGAAAGGGTCACATTTAAATTTCGTAAAGATCTGATGATGAGTTTCGGAGACAGACAACGGAACTCTTCAATAAATGCCAGCAAATCAACCGCGATCGCTGCTATCGCATTTGTATGCATTATTTACGCAATCACACAACATAACATCACGCCTGTACCCTTAAAAGTGGTAGGCAGATGTGTTTAATAGCTTCCTGTCGCTGATATTCACATAGCAAGTAGTGTTATATGAATTTGTGTGGGGTAGGTAGGGACAACTGAAAATTGAAAAATAAAAACTGTTTTTACAAAATAAAAAACAACCGACTTCCAAAAAAAACCACTACAAAGTGAAAAATAACTTTAATTTCGGAAGTCGGTATCGTTGGTTGTAGCTTTGTAGTGTTTTTTTTTTTGAAGTCGGCTGTTTTTTTTTATAAAAAAATATTTAATTTGTTTTTAGTGTGACTTGAAAAAATTAAGGATGTGGATGATTTTGAAATAAAACTGATTCAATCAAATTTAAAACATTTTTATTTAAAAAATATGGAAGTGGTAGTTACCTACGAGTTTTTTTTACATTTACATTATACCACATGTACCTACTTTTAAGCTATTTTTCTGGTTAACATTATACCTACCACATTTAGTTTTAAATGCTTTTTTTTCAGGTTTACGATTAGACGTTTATACAGTATGTTAAATAACAGAGGGCGTTCCCTTAAACTCGTTAATCTATATCATTAATAGATTAAAATAAAAATATCAGCATAGAAAAATAAGCATAAAATAATCCGAATTAAAAAAAATAATTAATTGTCAATAAATTCGAAACCTCCTGTTTAAAATCAAAATAGTAGCGCGGAATAGTATTCGTAGTAGTAATGCCCAAACGCAATGCGCACGATGCTGGCCGAGCGTTTCCGAGAGTTCACGAAGCCGAGTGAGACGGCCGCCCCGCCCCGCCCGCACCCGCGCCCGTCATTCATAAATAAATTCCGACATTGCTGTCCTTCAAGTACGCGTGTACAGAGTGTTTCTTTAACGTATCAATTTACGATTTTTAGTGAATATTTTAATATAAAAAAAAAATAAAAACATTTTATTTTCGAATGGTAATATTTTTTTTAGCATGTATGGATGCTATACTATTGCGGGTTAACGGGAACGCCCTCTGTTAGTTAACATACTGTATTACACCATGCATCATGATCATGTTATAAAATTATTTTTGTTCCTAAAATTTACTAAAATCTAAGAAACGTGTAGACGTAACAACAAATGCCAAACATTTGTTGTGAATAATTTTCTTCATAATTTTTACGTTCTTCTTTGTCGTTATCTTCATTTTTGCCATCGCTTTTCTCTTTATTTTCGTTTTTATCTTCATTTTCGTTTAAAAAACTATTCCGGTCCGTCTACAGGAATGGAGAGTGAAAGAAAATTATAATGGAAGGTTTTAAACAATATTTGCCTACCCACTATATTTGGATATCTGACTGTGACTCAAGCAAAAAAAGAGCCGACTAATTTTCAGTAAAAATCAAAGTGATAAGGACTATGGCCAGTCATATTGAAAGCCTGATATGCCTAGAAGTACTAGATAAAATGAAAGATGATTTCATGAAAAAATTAAAAAAATATTGATGAAGAGCGAGCAATGATTGAAAGAAAAACTATTTTACAAAGTGCTAATGGAGAATGGCTTGAGATGAGAAGATCTTTATTGACTGCATCCAATTTCGGTAGGGTTATAAAAAAGCGCTAATACACCTTGTGCTAATTTAGTAAAATATATACTTTACCGAAAAAAAATTGATCACGTCGAATCCATAAGCCATGGCCAACAAAATGAAAAAACCGGCCTCGCACAATTGGCTGTACAAGAACACAGTCATAATAATTAGAACCTGTGGTTTATTTATAGACCAAGAACTATGTTTCTTGGGTGCATCGCCTGATAGATTAACTGGAGAAGATACTGTGGTTGAAGTGAAGTGTCCTTTGACAGCCAATAAAATGGGCCTTGCAGCAGCAATTGAAAAGAAAAAGGTAAACTTCTGGCAAAAAACAAAAACAGGTGAACTAGTCAACAACAAAAAACATGCTTGGTATTTATTACCAAGCACAAGGCTTTTCATTCAGCACATGACTAGCCATAGTCCTTATCACTTTGTTTTTTTACTGAAAATTAGCCGTCTCTCTTTTTTGTGTACCTTTTACTGAGGATTTTTTGTTTATGTTTTCTTTCTTTCCACGTCTTCTGTTTACCTCTTGGGTTTTTATTGGCCATTTTCTTATATAGCTTTGACATTGCATTTTCTTCATTGAACGACACTGCTGAAGCAATGCATCGCGTCTGATATGAATTTTTCAAGGAAAAGTTAACTCTCTTCCCTCCTACGTATTTCGTAATGATGCTTCGTTCCACCACGTTGCTGTCTACGTCATGAAGTAAACTTCGAGCATGGCCAACAATACCTTGAATCATAATACAGATTATCTGCCACAGAGAACTTAACATAAAATCATTTGGAATATCATTTTCCTCCAGATTTAATCGTAAGTAACGACATGTTTGAGGAAAAACTTACTTCTATATTGTAATTTAACCCTTCTGTTTCTTGGTTTTCAGTCTGGATATCATATTGACTTACAGGAGCACTATCCACCTAAAATCCCATTAATCGATTATTCAATTTTAAAACCAATTCTTTTTTAAAATTCAACGTGTTTGTGGCAAGGTGATGTTGCCCTGCAACGGCTGCAACGTGCGGCTGATATTATGAATATTACCTGTATACTAAAGATTTCTTCTAGTACACGTTTAGATGAATATGTACTTTTATCAATAACTTCACAATCGTGATCTTCCTGTGGTACCACTGTTTCCAATCTATAAAAAAAATACCATCACATATCATCACTTATCATCTATCGCTTTCCATCAGGCGTGATCGAGGTCAAAAGCGGGCCGCCCATTCAGCAATAATAAAATGAAAAAAATAGAAGATTTTAAATTACGTTTTTAATTATTTTAAATTAAGTTAAAAGGAGGCTCAATAATTTAAAAAAGTGCATCATTAGAAGCGCAAAAAGTTTTTAGAGGCTCATTAATTTCAAAAAGTGTCCATCATTAGCAGGTCAATAAGTTTTGAAAGGATAGGTTAAATATTTACTTTTAATAAATCAATTCAATTTCCTCACATAACTTTTTTCTCCAAGTGAATTCAGACATGCTGTCTTAGGATTAATTAAGCAAACTACTCCATGAGGGCAATAAAGATCAACATAGTTCATAATGCTGCAATTAACTTTGTGTCTGGGTACGGTCTACCCATTCTCCTTTGTCAAGTAAGTAAGGCCTTTTACACATTATGCCGTGTCTGCGGCAGCGCCGCCGCGCACCGCCCGCCACGGTATTTTTATCTATACAGTATTCTATCTTCATAAAAACGGTCGGAACGCGAATCATACCTACGCGCCTCGATTTCGGTTTACACTCGGTTAACAAACAGTCTCGAATGCTCTGTACTCCGCAGTGACGAGTGGACGCCGGACGGTGTGACGGTTTCGTAAGCAGTAAGCGTGCAATTTGTGACAAATATTAATTGAAATAAGTACAAGTACTTACTTAATATGGCAAAGAGACTATATTGTGCTGTTTTTGGTTGTTTGAATTCGTCAATATGTTTTTTTTATTAAATCTATTGATCAAAAAGACCATGTATTTTTATTGAACTCTTTCTATTCCATTCACAACGTGTTTCTATTTTATAAATAAAAAGTCTTTAAAAAAAAAAAAAAAACTACGGACTTCAAAAAAAAAACAACACGAAGTAATTAACTTTAATTTTGGAAGTCGGTGTCGTTGGATCTGCATTTTCGTTTTTTGACACCGACTTCCGAAATAAAAGTTATTTTTCACTTTGTAGTGTTTTTTTTGGAAGTCGGTTGTTTTTTTTTTTAAAAGTTTTTATTTTTCACTTTTTAGTTGTACCTACCTACCCCGCCTAAATTCATATAACACTAATTGCTATGTTAATATCAGTGACAGGAAGCTATTGAACACATCTGCCTACCCCTTTAAAGGGTATAGGCGTGATGTTATGTTGTGTGATTGCGTAAACTGGCATTTATTGAAGAGTTCCGTTGTCTGTCTCCGAAACTCATCATCAGATCTTTACTTTCGGAATAAACCTCTTTTGAACAAAAAAAGAATTTTGCAAGTCCATCTACCTACATATTTTTATGACGGAGTTATGTCCGAACATACATAAAAAAAAATAGAAACATCCGAATTGACAACCTCCTCATTTTTAGAAGTCGGTTAAAAAAAATATTTACCTATAGGTACAGTCACAAAACTAGAAAGAAACTCAAGTAGGTTGATGAAATTAAAATACTGTAGGCGGGAGGGGTTATCGCGTGTTTACGTACCGCGCGACTGTAGTACATTATAAAAAAAAAATTATATAATACAGCGGCGCCGCCGCCGCCGCGGTGCCGCCGTATTGGTTGCCCTTGGATTTGCATGAACCCTTGCACACGGCGCGGCGGCGCCGCGGCGGCGGCAGCATGATTCGGCGGCGAGTATTGCTACGGTTTTATCAAAACTCGTCGCCGCCGCCGCGGCGGCGCCGTGTGTTCATACAAATCCAAGGGTGACTGATGCAGCGGCGGCGCCGCGGCAGTGGCGGTGCCGCTGCAGCTGCGGCATAATGTGTAAACAGCCTCAAAGATAGGTACCTAAC
Organism: Luperina testacea; assembly: GCA_927399505.1. Classification (NCBI taxonomy): domain Eukaryota; kingdom Metazoa; phylum Arthropoda; class Insecta; order Lepidoptera; family Noctuidae; genus Luperina; species Luperina testacea. The sequence continues at coordinate 1,543,409 of OV656777.1, read as the reverse complement.
ATTCATACATAATATTATGAATCTATTTATTATAATAAACGAAATCAATAGGTAATAATAAAAACCAAAATCTTGCTTGTGATAATTTTCATCGCAATTTTTAGATGAATTTGTTATTTCGTTATGCCCAATATCAATAAGTCGCGAAAAACATTAGGTGCTTTTAGTTTTTTTTAATTGTAGTTTCGCATTAGAAATAACTTCCGTGTTGATATTTACGACTGTCTTTCGCCTGTGAAAGATAATTACATTGTAGACGTTTTAATTATTATTTATAAAAAAATAATAAATACATAATATATATAAATTCAAAATACATTTAAAAAGAAAACTTCGGTTAGAGAATCCCTGGGAATCGAACCCGGGGACTGTTGAATTCAAATCTACACATCGGCCTCATACGCTAACGTAACAGTTGCGAATGCAGTCGAAAAAGTTGAGCTTATGCGTATATGCGTCATGACTGCACTATCTTAGACGTTTCTAAATTCATAGTTTTATTGTTAAAAAAATAAATATTCAATAATAATAAAATGATCTTATTTTTTAATTTCGTATATATATATATAATATGTTCAGCGTTTTATATGAACGTTTTGTAGTCCGAACGGAATTTTTCACTTCATATCATCACTACATAGTATAAAACAAAGTCGCTTTCTCTGTCCCTATGTCCCTTTGTATGCTTAAATCTTTGAAACTGCGCAACGGATTTTGATGCGGTTTTTTTTAATAGATAGAGTGATTCAAGAGGAAGGTTTATATGTATAATAACATCCATTAAATAGTGGAGAAGTATTGTTATTTTTGAGGTTTCTAATGTGATGTCGTAAATAATTACATTTTTTCCGCTTACATTGCAAACGCAGGCTGAACCCTACGAGTTTTATCAAAATAATGTACTAAGTATTGTACACATTGAAAAGGTCTACAGAAAAGTCCGTGATGGTATATGTCTATCTCTTATGGATAACCCACAATAACTTTTTTTTGTCATTTACTTTTTACGACAAATAATGGCTAATTTTCGAAGCAATTTTAACCAATACAGCATTAATCCTTAACCAATTAAATACCTTGAATACATTGTTCATTTAATATAGACCTATATGGCCCTTTACACCGTATGATTTAAGTGAATATTTTCGAAGATATGACAGATTTAAAAATTGCGGGACGTAGCGTTTGCGGCGGTACCGGCCGGGCGCCCGGTGCGGCAAGAGCGTGCGAAAAAAAAAAAACGCGGTTTTCCCTATAGCACTTTGAATTTAGCAGCGATCGGACGCGTTTATTATAAAAACGTGCTTTTCAGCGCGACAACGTATCAGTAATTATAAGTAAGTTACGATAAATAATTGTATGATAGTAGTTTTCTAAGGTTAATTTTTAAATCGAACTTATAGTAATTATAAGTACCTACATAAGGTGAGATAAGATTAGATTAAATTAAAACCATAATTTATGGATTGCAATTTTCTATAAAGATCTTGATTAAAATTTACAGTTAGATCAATTTAATATTAGGGAAATTATTTTCAAAAATCGTGAATTACCCGTGCGAAGCCGGGGCGGGTCGCTAGTTTACAATAAATGATAATTGATAACAAGGTTACGCTATTTTAACTTCAAAGTATTTTATATTTACACGAAATAAAAATATTTACGCAAAGAAGATTATGCAAATAATAATAAACAATGAATTTACAAATAAAACTTTACAAAAACGTAATAATCTTGGCGGAAATATTGCGGCGAAAAGAGCGACACGTCCGTATAGCATCAGGCCTCGGCCGGCAGTGTCGCTACACAGCGTTTACGCACACATGCGCACGTATTTTGTTCGAAAATATGAATTATGCGATTTACAAAGAATCTATTATTTGGACAAAAAAATTAAAACACTAGTATTTTAGTATGTTGCTTGTAGAATAATCTGACAAAAAATCAGAATGATTGTATGTATTTTAGTATGGATTTTATTGTAAAAAGAAAATTTTTAGAGGTATCTTCATGATTTTTTTCTATCGTATCAAATTAGTTGTATTATGTTTTCACCACACTATCTATCTAGCATATATCCTGAAGAATATCATATATTTTTCTGATTTTTTTTACTGTAGTCTATCATATACTTTTATTGTTTCGAAAACTTGCGTTTAGGTCTTGTAAGCCCCTTAAGGTTGTCGTTCCTACTTAGCTGGGGCCACTGGGGGACGTCTCACGCTACGCTTGCCAAATTCATCTACTTCGTAATCAGCCTTCGAGAGGGTGTGGCCATAATCTACCACGCGGGCCCAGTGTGGGTTGGTAGACGTCACATATGTCTTCGAATTTTTGGTTCTAGTGCATGCCGGTTTCTTCACGATGTTTTTCTTCACCGATTTGCGAGCAGTGGTGATAAAATTACTTACACAAAGTAAAGCGCGTGTCTGGGTGCGAACCCAGGACCTACACCTCGTACCTGAGTGAATGAGCCACCACCGCTCACAATGCTCACTTACTTGCTACTGTATAATTATAGTCGGTTTAGGATACTTATTGTTAGTTAAAATGCAATTTCATGCGAAATGGTGTGGCGAGATTAAAGCATAGTACCGTTCAAATGAACGCAAGTACGTATTATCCAGTAATTAAGCAATTAGCCTAACTGCATACGCCCTATCTTAATTAGCTAAATCTACTACAGTTAGGTACTAATGGTATTCAAATTAGCTGAGACTATATAATATACCTCATCATATTATAATAATAGATACTGGGCATATTCTCCCTAACTGTGTAACACACTAACAATCTCTATCTGAATAATTTTTGAAGGATATTGCCATTTGCTATATTATTTACTATATTATAATATTATAAATTCGAAAGTAATTCTGTCTGTCTGTATGTTACCTTTTCACGCCTAAACCACTGAACGGATTTCGATAAAATTTGGCAGAGAGATAGATTGTATCCCGGGAAAGGACATAGGATAGTTTTTATCCCAATATTCCCACGGGGTCGACACTTAGGCGGGTGAAACCGCGGGCCACTGCTAGTTGCTTTATATGTTCGTAAAATTTGTCAGCTCAACAACGTAAATAACGCAATCAATGTTTGTTGAGCTGTCAAAATGAATGTCATTGTCACTACTACGCACTTACTCCACTGATTTATTCCTAAACAAAAATGCGCGTAAAACTGTCTCTGTCAAAATCTATGTCATATAATGTACAGACGCCAGCACATCAAGCTACTACAATCTGTCAAATTTCTGATTTTCAACTTTATCGCTAAAGCATAAGGCTTTTTTTTGAGGATGGGAAATCATCACATGACTCCTCCCGCTCTGGGTGGAGCGGAAGGGAGTGTCAGACTCTTACTGACTAAAACCCACCCGTGTTCCTTCCTTAGCCCTTTATGTTCCGGGCCAGCGGTAACCCTTTCGGACAATCCCGCTGGCAAAGCATAAGGCTCAAAGTTGATTGGGAAAATTTGACAGTTTCGGGTAGCTTGATGTGCTGGCGTCTGTACGTACCTACTTTATTTTGTCCCCAAAATTTTTGTGATATTCATTCTTTGATATTATTTTACCCGTGAGCTAAAGTTGTCCAAACAGCAACGTACTTATTATTTTTATTTTACCACAGCCACAGTCTAAGGAAATAAAATATTAAATAATTTTTAGGGCTCCGTACACAAAGGGTGCCAACGAGACCCTATTACTAAGACTCCGCTGTCCGCTGTCCGTCGGTCCATCCGACTGTGTCAGCGCGCTGTATCTCATGAACCGTAAAGGCTGGCGTCCTTTAGGGACGGATCGGGGCGGGTCGCATTGGAACGGGCCGCGGTTCTGTGATGCTCTTGCGTCCATCTGTACGGGGCGCGGCGGACCGCCTAAGCGGATTTGATCTTACAGACGTGTTTTCGTGCTTGGACTGACATCGCGCTACCATGGACAGCTCAGACGAAGAGATGTTAAGGTTTCAAATCCTTCTTGAGGAAGAGCAAAAAAATAAAAAACGACGACGCGTACAAAAGGTGTGGGTGCATGATATATGCCAGAAAAGAAATATCTAGGGTCTCCTAGATCATACAGTTCTCTATACTTTTGCACTAAAGAAATAAGCAGTTCTTCGTTCACTTTCGTTTATTTTTATTAGCACGGCACGTGCGCTCACATCCGCCTGCCTGCGTCGACTAGACGGATCGGGGCGGGTCGCAGCGCACCGCCGACAGAAATACGCCTGCGAAGCGATCCGCCAATGCGTTGCCGCCCGCCGCGCTCCGATCCGTCGCTAATGAACGATATTTCATACAAAACATAGCCAGGCGTATTTTTGCGTTGCGATGCGGCCCGACCCGATCCGCCTAGTGGACGCTAGCCTTAAAGGCTGGCGTCCTTTAGGGACGGATCGGGGCGGGTCGCATTGGAACGGGCCGCGGTTCTGTGATGCTCTTGCGTCCATCTGTAGGGGCGCGGCGGACCGCCTAAGCGGATTTGATCTTACAGACGTGTTTTCGTGCTTGGACTGACATCGCGCTACCATGGACAGCTCAGACGAAGAGATGTTAAGGTTTCAAATCCTTCTTGAGGAAGAGCAAAAAAATAAAAAACGACGACGAGTACACAAGGTGTGGGTGCATGATATATGCCAGAAAAGAAATATCTAGGGTCTCCTAGATCATACAGTTCTCTATACTTTTGCACTAAAGAAATAAGCAGTTCTTCGTTCACTTTCGTTTATTTTTATTAGCACGGCACGTGCGCTAACATCCGCCTGCCTGCGTCGACTAGACGGATCGGGGCGGGTCGCAGCGCACCGCCGACAGAAATACGCCTGCGAAGCGATCCGCCAATGCGTTGCCGCCCGCCGCGCTCCGATCCGTCGCTAATGAACGATATTTCATACAAAACATAGCCAGGCGTATTTTTGCGTTGCGATGCGGCCCGACCCGATCCGCCTAGTGGACGCTAGCCTTAATAGGTCCTACAACTACTGATATACCTTGTTCAATTATAGGCGAGGACGCTGGCACCCTAAACACAAGTTTAATCTTACTTTGGGTGCCAGAGTTCATCGAAATCACTCTATCCCTTAGTTGTAACGCTGCATAGTGTTTAGATAATTGTTTTTGTATGTACAACTAAAGTTAGTAAAGAAACTTTTTTTTTATATAGGTAGACAGTTGAAATTTTCAGTGTGTATTTCTATTGCCGCTCTATCAAAAATAATAAAAATAAAATAGAGTTAAAAATTAAAGGCTCCATACTCCATATTATAAAAGAGTTTTTTTGTCATTTTTTGCCTTGTGGTACCTACCCCTTCGTGTGCTAGTGCAACTCACACTGTTATTGTTACCCGACTGCGGAAAAGCCAAATGAGGGTTATGATTTTTATACGAGGATAAGACCGTATCGAAGTATGATGTGACCATGCAGCATCTGTCCTAGATAAACCCTGTAAGTACTAAAAATATACACCACGCATCATCGTGATATCCCAGTCCCTCACGTATGTTTTATGTGGCGCGCAATAAACTACTGTTTAGGCTAATAAAACTCTGAGCTGCGAATTATAACTAGAAAAATGGGACAGAAGGCTTGTGAGAGAATATTCGCAATAGACCGTGCTTCTTCTTTTAACAGATTACTCTGCATAGTATAATCAGTCTATAACGTTCACACTGCTGGGACTCCAAGCCTCCTCTCTGTGAGAGGGAGTATGCCATAAACCACCACGCGAGCCCAGTGCGGGTTGGTAGATGTCGCATGTCTTCGAATTTTTGTGGTCTTTTTTTTTTTTTTAGGCCTATTTCCTTACGATTTTTCCGTCAACGTTTTGAGAGCAGTGGTGATGAAATAATTTACTCATAGTAAAGTGCTTGTCGGGGTTCGAACCCTGACATACAACTCGTGAGTCGCGGCCGTTACCACTGATCCACCGCTACTTTACCTACATATATCGGCGGAATTGCATGAAGTTTATTCTCTGTCCCTTCATTCGTGAGCTTTACTACTTTATAAAGCCGAAGTCACATCGTAGGGGCTTTTCATTTCTGTGTCATTACGAGTGGATTTTCTTCCCTTCCTCACTCGGTGTGGACGGATGCTTTTAGTACGGACCGGCGTAACGTTAGGTTATGTAACTACTCATATACGGCCAGTCCCTTCACGGGTCGAAGGTGGTACTCTCAGAGGATGAACGTCTGATTTGAATGTGTGGACGACGCCGTTTATTTTGTTTGAGTTTGACCGACTGACGCCCGGTCACTTTACTAATATGCGGAACGTTTTTTTTTGTTTAATTTTGTTGTTTTTCTTTTTTATAGCAAAATTTAAAAATGGAATGTGAAATGGAGATTGTTTCTTTTTGCCACGTTTTTATCCATCACCAGTAGGTAACATACAATCACAATCTAAATCATTTTGAACGTAAGGTATTGCTAATCCATTGCTTCATAATTATGTACGAAAAAAACATTCTGTTCAACAACGTAAATAACGCAATGAATATTGTTATTAAACTATCAAAATAAAAGCCATTGCTACTGTGTGTTACGCAATTACACCGCAGGTCTGCAACAAATATGACCTATGAATGTGCGTGAGTGAAGTGTACCAATTTAATGATGGTCAGTATTTTCTGAGAATCTTGGGACAATATACATTAAAGAAAGAAAGAAAGGAAAAATGTGTATTCTGCACAAACAAAAACGCACATCTTATACATATAATAAAAATGAATCGCTAAATGTGTTACTAAGCGCAAAACTCGAGAACGGCTGGACCGATTTCGCTGATTATTTTTTTTGTCGTGTTTGTTTTTGTTAGGAGAAGGTTCTTATGAAAGAAAAAATAAAAAAGTCGGAAAAATCGGTCTCAAGGGTAGGGTAGAGGTAGGGTAGGGGTAGGATACCACGCGAACGAAGTCGTGGCGGGTCAGCTAGTTGCAAATAAAAATGTTACAGTATCCTTTTCAGTTAAAAGGGTTGACTGTCGTTACATCTCCAGAAAACCCTATTGAGAAGAATCTCCTGCATTCTTGAATACTGGCTAAATAAAATGTTCCGAATTCTACAACAAAACTCAAAACAATATACCTAATTACAACCAGCACCCTAATTGCGTATCCCACGATGAATCTCAATCTGAATTATTTTTACGGATGTTGTTAATCCATTGCTCAATATGTTCGAAAAAAAAATCTGCTCAACAATGTAGACAACGCAATGAATGTTGTTGAACTGTCAAAATGAAAGCCATTCCTACTAATAGTGTATTACGCAATTACCCCGCTGAACAAAAGTAAATACCGCCAGCACATCAAGCTACCCGTAACTGTCGAATTTTCCCAATCAACTTTGAGCCTTATGCTTTAGCGATAAAGTTGAAAATCTATTAAATAATTTTGACAGATTGTAGTAGCTTGATGTGCTGGCGTCTGTACTATTAGTTATTCCGTGACAAAAGTCATCATCCTTTTTACCAACACCGTTAAAAGTTAAAACCTTGTCTTGTCCCATCCCGCAGGGTACCAGGCTAACATAAAGTGTCAGCGGCTGCCTCGACAAAGTTGTATAGTTTCTGTTATTGTCGCGGATGCTGTGAACTTAGCACTTATCTGGTCCCCGGGGCATAAGCAGAGGTCGAACATCAAGGAAGATGTCTGTCTATACATAATCTGTGTTCCAATCACATTAATATCTTACAGGCGAAAGTTTGTTCTATCATAGATCGAGGTCAAAAGCGGACCCATTAATTAATGAAATCCAAAGTTTTATGAACTCCCAAAACACATGACAATTATTAAAACACAAGAAATGTGCCCGATGGAGTTTCCCATAGTGCTCATTTTGCTATTTAAAGAACTCTAGTGGATAATGTCGTGCTTGTAGACCCAGCATTTTAATATGTGCGTTGTCTGTCAGTAAACGTATTTAAATATTTTTAATAAGGACTAGCTTTTGCCTGCGGCTTCACCCGCGTGGATTCCGAAAATTATCCCACAGAAACATACTACCGGAATAAAAAGTATCAGATTTATAAACTATCTGTGTGACAAATTTCATTCAAATTAGTTCAGCCGTTTTTGCGTAATTGAGTAACAAACATCCAAACATACAGAAATTTACATTAGTTTATAATATGTATTAAGGCCTGATTTTTCAATAGTCAGCCTATATTTATATCTGATGAATAAATATAACAGTTTGGCATAATTCTATACAAAAGCTATCAAACCGCCATATTTATTCTTCAGATATAAGTTATTTGATTATTGAAAAATCAGCCCTATATAGAATAATATCAGTCTGTATATTTAAAACCCATAAAATGCTAGAAAAACAAAAGCAATAGAAGCATTAATTACACGAATGTACTAGGAAAGCAGAAGTTACGGTTGGTAGCGCGGAACGGACACGAACAACGAATCGGGAACCGCACTGATGTTCCTGAAAAAGCCATTTAACGTTGACTGACATTTATTGGTTTCAGTAAACAGAGGCCGTTTAATAATTAATGGATGGTTAATTAAGTTGCTCTTTACAGGAAATAGCGAAGCTAGAAAGTTCAATTATGTATGGACCAGCTTTTTCCCGTGACTTCGTCTATTATATTGTATTTCTACAAATATCTAGGATGGAAAGTAGCCTCTGTCCGATCGGTTCAGTGGTTTAAGGTCATAGCACACGTATCAACTCGAGTCATTCAGTATTCTTTGTATGAAACTCCCTACTGCAAGGCACACTAATCGGAATCATAACGTAATCGTCTCGCCTCGGGACAATCTCACGAACTGTGGAGTGGTGCGTTATGGCTCGTCGTCCCCGCACTTACGGCTCTCCGTACCCGCGCTTACGTCTCTTCGTCCACCCTTGCCCCTCTCACCCCTCCGGCCTACCTGCTGCACCATCAACCAGCGGTTGGCGGCCGTAAGCACGGCGTCGCCTAGCCGTAGCCGAGTCGACGCATCGGAGCTTCTCATCCGCTTTACGTGCTTACCTAAGTTTTTTTTTTTAATTGATTCGCTTTCTTTATTTAGGTGTGGGATTGCATTATTTATTTGATTCAATTATTTTTGACAATATCTGCTATTTGATACAGATATTGTTTTTTGGGAAGTTTTAGTCGCGATGAGGATAATAATATTAAGAGATAAATAAAATATACATACTATCGTTAAAATTTTTATAATAAATTATATATATTTTTGTATTTCCTATGTGCCGTTGAAGTGTTTCAGTTAGCTTATAGTTTTTGTGATATATTTAATGAACGCGAGTAGGACTACTGGTTTGCGCGTTTGCATCCCCATGTCATATGGCGTGATACCAAATCTCTCAGAGACTGCCTCATACTGCATGCGGTCCATGGCGAATCTAGGGCAATCCCTGAGGAAAAGGTCGAGGCTTTGTACCGTGTCGTGGCAGGGACAATTGTCGTTTGCAGTGATTTTAAAACGGTGTAGATACATTTTATGAAGTCCGTGACCTGTCAGGATTTGAGTTAGGTAAAAGTTTGGTTCGGTATATTTTCGGTATTTGTGTATGTCTTTTATTGTTGGAAATATCGATTTGGTATGTTGTCCCTGCTCACTTGACGCATACCTGGCTTGCCACTTAGCCAGGTTAGCTTGCCTTAATGCGCGTTTGTCATATGACATCGGGTATTTATTGTAGTCCGGAGCTTTGTGAAGTCGAGTGGCCAGTTTTGCTGCAGCATCCACAGCTTCGTCACCGGCAACTCCACTGTTCCCTTTCACCCACTTGATGGATCTAATGTGTGGTGGTGTATTCGCGCGCGTGTATGTGTGAGTGTAAATGGTTTTGTGTATTTGTGTGACACGTGGGTGAGTGTTGCTTCGGTCTGCGATCGTCTGTATTGCAAACTGGGACTCCGAGAAGATTGCGGTGTTTTTGTGTCCCTTTTTTTGTGCCCATTTGCTAGCTTCCAGGATGGCAAACAGTCCAGCCTGGAAGACTGTGCAGGTATTGTGGAGTTTGTACTTTTTGGTGACAACAGTTCCTGCCGGATCGTAGCAAACGAAGGCCGCTCCGACGGCACTATCGTCCTGTTTGCTACCGTCGGCGTCGGTGTAAATGTGGTGCTGCAATTCGGCAGTCTCAAACTTCAGTGTGTCTGTAGGTGCTAGTGACTGATCTAGGCAGTCTTACTGCCGGGTGTAGTAGCTCGCGTACGGGCGTGGGGCATTCTGGGGTGATGTCCGCTGGCAGAAGGTGGCTCGTGCCTGTGAGGCGAACAGTTTCGACGTGGTGGAGCTCTTGGATCTTAACATCGAGGGGCATAAGCTCTGCGAGTGCCAGGACGGCACCTACGTTAGGTTGACGCCTGTTTGACGGCGAGGCGAAAGGCGATACGGTGACGATCCCTTTCCGAGTTGATGTGTGCTATGACCTTTAGGCGTGACAAGGTAACAGAGCAGAGGGGCAATTTCCGTATTTTTAAGGACGTTAGTATTCTAGTCTCAGTCTCAAACTGTCAACAATACAATCAATTGACATGTTTTTGACGTTGATAATTATCGCTGATGAGATGAGATTTTGACTTGAATTTGAACGTTTTATAAGTACGAGAATTGTCCTCTTACAAACTTACATTTGCAGTTGGAGAATTGACCGCGACGTATATTGATGTGGGAGAACATGTTTTTCAACTACAATGTTAAGTTTGTTTTTAGGATGTATTCATTCCAACTACGGAATCCTTCGTTGTGCGTGTCCTGACACTCACTTGGCCGGTTTATTTAGTAGGTTTCCAAACCAACAATGCTGTCAAGAGTGATTAACAATTCCTCGACGGTCGTAAAGTAACGTAATATATGATTAAGGACATCATGCTACCCAACTCATGTTCCCTGTCAGTGCCCAACGGATGCGGCGTCATAGTTGTACTCCAACTCGTCTCGGAACAATACGACGCGAGATATTTATCAACATCACTACACGACAGTTGTTCGAGCAGCAGGTCAACTTTAGATGTTGTCTAAAAATTGGCCAGTTTCAGCTGTCATTTTCGCTCACAAAAATGGCCGCTATTCAAACTCAAACATAAACTCAAAGCAATTTTTTTAATCTAGCAGCGCCCCGCGTTTTCACTCGAGTAAATTTCGATCCCGTGGGAATATCGGGATAAAAAGTAGCCTATATATTAATCCAGTTAATTAATCCAGTTCCAATTTAGATTTAGAGAGATAGCTAGTTGCTCGTTCCAAAGCGTAGTAGGCCTCTACCTATGGAGAGGAACTGTCAAAAATCTCCACTATAACCTATAATTGATTAGTAAATTAAGCGTTGATTTTCTATAAATAAGAATATAGTTAAATAATAATAATTATGATACTTAACGATGTTTTTGTTTTATTGTACATTTTTTTCGAGATATTCCGGGAATATATCTTTATTCCACCCAAATGATCCGGGGCTTTTGAAGTTTTCATCCGGAGTCCGTAATTTAGGTAATGGCAGCTCTAGTTATGTGTATTTCTGATCTACGAACTAGATTCCAGTTCTATAATTCTAAAGCTATTATAAGCTGTAGAATTATAGAACTAAAATTACCAAAGTACAAGGACGTAAAGCGGGAAATGAAGAAAACCGATTTCCGATACCGGATAAGGTCTGTGACTTCTGCCCCATCTCTGGCTCATGATTACGTGGCACGCCAGTGTTGCCAGCGTCTGCGGCGGGGATGTGAAAACTTGTGTAATAGCTCGCCTGAGACTGAGACAGCGGGAAGGCTGTCATTCATTAGTTGAAGGGAAGACAGATTAATGTTCTTTGATGGTTTTCAAACGGGGATTTAAAATTAAATAGAGGTTTAATTTTTCGTTTTGTGATAATCCTATCCTATTTCCTACTTATCACACGAATATTATAAGGCGAAAGTTTGTGAGTGTGTGCGTGTGCTTATATGTTTGTTGCTTCTTCACGCTCAAACGGCTGGACCAATTTTGATAAAATTTTGTATGGAGGTAGCTGACACCCTGGATTAACATATAGGCTATTTGTATGTATATAGCTGACACTCTGAATTAACATAATTATAGGCTATTTTATCCCCCATATTCCCACGGGATCGAAACTTATGCGGGTGAAACCGCGGGGCGCAGCTAGTCACACTAATATTATAAAGGCGAAAGTTTGTGAGGGTGGATGGGTGTTTGTTACTCTTTCACACAAAAACTACTGAACAGATTTGGATAAAATTTGGCACACAGCTAGTTTATAATCAGATTTAACACAAATGATACTTTTTATTCCGATATTCTCACGGAATCGAAACTTAAGGCTCCTACAAACAGACGCGACACGCGATAAAATCGCGCGCGACACAAAGGCACCGCTCGTTGCGCGACTTGCGGTGCCTTTGTGTCGCGTGTTGTGTCGGGCCTGTTTGAAGGAGCCTTTATGCGGGTGAAGCCGCGGGGCGTTGCTAGGATAAGATACTCGTAGTCGTATGTGTGCTCGCAGACCTGACAATGTAGCATCATCAGTCAATGTACGCACTACTGTGACATAGTCCTCTCGGTGAGCCGAGCGGGCTGCAATCCACCATGCGGGCTCAATGTGGATTTGTGGATGTCACATGTCTTCGATAATTTGGTTACAAGACTTGCCGGTTTCCTTACGAACCGTATTTGACATTAAGGTGTCAAAAAACACTCTGTATTTGGACATTACGGCCGCATGTGGCAGTCACCGCTCTACTAGGAAACCATAACTTAGTGTTGCTTATAACAAAAATAATAAATAGGTACAGACGCCAGCACATCAACCTACTACAATCTATCAAATTTCATTAATAGATTTTCAACTTTATTGCATAAGGTTCAAAGTTGATTGGGAAAATTTGACAGTTTCGGGTAGCTTGATGTGCTGGCGTCTGTACTTTTAACATTTCCTAAACATTCTTGTGTTTGAAATCGGTCAAATATTTTGACTATTTATAGGTTGGTTATTTATAAGATTGTGAACTGAAGTGCACAACCGTTTAAAAAATTAACATTCCTTTCGATTCAGGTAAAGCCCCCATCTTGGGTTTCGGCTTAGCCATATTTGAGGTAAATCCGAGCTACGACCTTATTCAAAATTGTGAACGAAACCATAGTGCGATTCAGGAATTCGGATTGAACGAACAACGCCATCTATCGCGTTTACGGGTACTAGTAAACTTTGAGAGAAGCTTTTAGTTCAAAACATTTTTTAATTCATATGATTATTTATTGGGGGTTTTCTTTAATACTATCTGTAGTTTCGGTAGGTATTCAAATAAGTAGGCTTCTAACTTTCCAGCCTTTTGATAAGTTTCAAGATTGTGTTCTTGCTCACATAAATCTTAAAGATTAAGCCTTTTTTTAGTCGGAAAGTTGGCGAAGTTTGTTCGATAATATATTCGAGTGTTTTACCGATTTTACGTGTTGTTCGCAGACGACAGACAACCCACAGTGCACTTTTTCCAGTCAAAATCAATAACAACAAGTCAACAAAAGATCAATGAAACATATATCACACATGCTAAGCAAAATATTTGCCACTCAATGTTTCACCTCGGAGTATTTATGTGTGCAAACTCAAACTCAAACCATTTATCTATCTAATCTAATAATATAAATAAAGAGAAAAGATTTGATTTTTTGTATATTTTTTTGTTACGGCTTCACGCTAAAACGGCTCAACAGATTTGGATGAAATTTGGCGCATGGATAGACCATGACCTGGATAGGTTAGATATGGATTAGGACATAGGATACTTTTGCGGGTGAAACCGCGGTGCGCAGCTAGTTTAAAATAAACCAATTACGGGCACTGTTGAATTGTCAAGCAGTCGGTCAGGCAAAAAGATGAAGCTAGTTGCCCATTCCAAAGCACAGTAGGTTTCTATAGAGAAGAACGGGCAAGAAGCTCTGGACACTAGATTGTTCTCTTCTTACTCGCCATAAAGGGTTCTTTAAAATACAGGTGGGTCTGCAGTGCGATTCTATAACCATCTCACCGTGAAAACTAGGTGTGAAAACTAGTGAAGTGAGCATGGAGTGAGCTGTCAATAGTGTCAATTCCTAGCAAAAACAAACTCACATCACCTAAGTTTTCACGGTGAGATTTTTACAGAATCAACCGGCAAGAAACATGACTGGGGTAGAAATTGTCCTCGTCATTGAACAACAACCCTTGTTTATAAAACAAACTCAGTTTAAAATATAGTGCTGTACAAAAACTCTGAGCCAGTTTAGCACGTAAAATATGAGAAACTTTTTGGCGTTTGTAACTGGCACTATGACAAAACGAAATAAGAAGTTTGCACGAATTTTTATAAAATGGTGCATTAGTCCCCATAAGTTGAACAGTTTTATGGACCGACAGTTTAATCTGCGACGTTAAGCTGCATTCCCGCGGTTACTCAGCGGGTGGGCCACTTTTAAATACATCCAGGTTTCTCTTTGTCTCAGAACGCAATTTAAATTGTCATATTGTACAATGCGTGCCACGAAAGATGAGACTTGACACACCACGTGGTTTGACATGCGCAGTATACAATTTTAGGTACCTTAGCGGTATGAGGTCTGAGTGCGGGACGGGACCGGACGTCATAAAGGCAGCGGAAAGAGCGGGGGAGGCGGGGTCAAGTCTCATCTTTCGTGGCACGCATTCGTCATGTGGAGAGCAGCGATGGCTCCGACTTACCGAGTTGTGGGTCGTGCGTTCGAACCCAGACCGGCGCTTTACTTTTTTAAAGAATATCATCAGTTCATCACCACTGCTCTCAAAACGGTGAAGGAAAACATCGTGAGGAAACCGATATGTCCTAGAATTAAACGTTTGTAGACATGTGATGTCTAACATCCCGCACTGGGCTTGCGTGGTAGGTCACAGCTCCCTCTCGAAGAGAAATGGCCTGTGTGCCAGCATTGGGAACATTAGCCGCTGATTAAGCCATCGTCGTTACGGGTAGTGGGACGCCTGAAAGTCTGACAAGTTGTCTAACATTTGAAAATTGGTACTGCTAATTAAGGAATTGTAGAGGTGGACTGAAATCTATATAATTACATCATCATAACGCTGAGATATCTTTTGGCCTCGTATAGGACTTTCTGTTTTTATTTTTATTTTACCGTTGTTTTCTTTTTATGTTTCTATAGTGTGTGTTTAGTTTGGTTTGTGTCTCAATATATATATATACTTTTCTTCTTTTCTTTCTTTCTTTACATACGGTGCTGCCATCTGTCAGTCAGTGTATGGATGAATAGGTAACCTATCTAACTGAAGAGATAAACTGGAAATGTCTTTTGCCTGTAGCAACATAATCAAAATATTTTAAATATTTTATTTCACATAAACCTACATGGGCACTTATGAAACGTCAGAAGCTAGGTGCACGGTTCCAATTAGTCGTTTGCTATGGAGAAGAGCCGGCAAGAAACTCCACGGTTACTCTTTTTAAAAATAATTGGCTTTTACAATGTTTTCAAATTACAGTAGGTATGGGAGGACAGCGTAGGCCTGTCAACAAGTACCAGGTACTTGATAAAATAAAAAATGATCTACAGATCTAAAGTCTACAAGGCCTATAAAGTCCTCACATTTACAAAATAAGAATCTACGAGTATCAAAAGGACAAATAAACAATAAAATATAAAAACCTACTAAAACCAAGTGATATGATTGCCATTACAACCACTAATAAAGAGGTGAAAAATTAGAATTGTTAGTTATAATGTCAAATAATGTTATGCCGTTAATGAGGTGCCAGGGAAGCCACATGTGCAGAAGGCATTATTGCCAAACCTTGTCTTCAACGTAGTCTTTAATCTTATAATTCACGGACACGTTTGATGAGGGTTTTGAACTTTCCATCGCTAAGTTCTTTAACCGGATTTGGCAACTTGTTATACAAACGGATGCTGTTTACAAGAATTGACTTGCTAGTTTTGGTTAATTTAGGTGTCACAATTTAATTTTTACTACGTGTATTTATATGATGGAAATCGCTTCTTATTTTGAAAAGTCCTAAATTTTTGTATATCAATTTCAATGAATTTGTTTCTAAGAGACTCGCGAGGACCCATTTTATAGATTGTGCAACACCGATATAAAGCCTTTAAACTGGAACATGGCAACTCTACTTGGCGGCAGGAAAAGATCAATCAGGAAAGAACGAGCTCCTTCACAGATAGTTGTAGTACCTATTATCCAGCCAGAAATAAAACCCTAGTGACCTGGAAACAGTTTCTTTCACGAATAGGTGATTGGGAAATGTTCTACTATGAAATTACCCATTATTCAAAGCCCACTTAAAATCACATTACTCTTATCTGATTCTGGATGGAAATTCTACTGAAAGCTGGTGTAGTGCTGTCACGTTGAATTATTAGTGGCCTCTCACTGTTTATGATTGCCTGGTACACAGCATATTAGGGGTTTAAACTGACGTGACGGGCTGGTTTATAATGCATTGTTTTGTAGCATGGTTTTGATATTTATTTGAGAAATATGTACTATTTTTGATCCCTTAAAAGAGATATTTTAGTAACACAAACGTGCCCAATTGCAGACTAATAACGTTACACTCATCAAATTATAATTATCGCAATGGGTTTAATTTTGATAGTTCTACCACGTTCATTGCGTTATTTACGTTGTTGAGCAGACGAATTTTTCAAAACTATGAAGTAATGGATTAGCAATATCCTTCAAAACTCTAATGATTGTGATTAAAAGTGTACTACGCTATTAGAGTGCTGAGGTCTAGTACTCGTGCCTGCAGACACGTTCACGAGTATATAAATAAAGATTACTTCTAGTCAAATCTGCAGCATTTGTCATCTCATTATGTAGTTGTACAGACGCCAGCACATCAAGCTACTACAATCTGTCAAATTTCTTTAATAGATTTTCAACTTTAATGCAAGAACATAAGGTTCAAACTTGATTGGGAAAATTTGACAGTTTCGGGTAGCTTGATGTGCTGGCGTCTGTACCTAGCGACCGATTACAGAAATATATAGCATAATAATAAGCCTATAATGTTCCAATTGCTGTGACACAGGCCTCCTCTCAGTGAGAGGGAGTGGGCCGTAATCCACCACGCGGGTCCAGTGCGGGGTGGATTGTCACATGCCTGCGAATTTTTGGTTCTAGGAAATGCCGATGGCCTCACGATGTTTTCTTTCACCGTTTTGAGAAGAAAACAGAAATATATAATTCTTTTAAACTAGCTTCTGCCCGCGGCTTCGCTCGCAAGGTATGTCGATAAAAACTATCCTATCTCCTTCCCCGGAATGCAATCTATCTCTCTGCCAATTTTTATCGAAATCTGGTCAGTGGTTAAGGCGTGAAAAGGTAACATACAGACAGACAGACAGAGTTACTTTCGGATTTATAATATTAATATGGACTAGTATGGATATTGAACAAAATTATAACGGATTGGTAGTTACTAAATGTAATCAAAGCAGTATTAGTCAGCCATTGAAAATCCGGCAACGAAATGGCGTCACATACTGTATTTAATAATCGCATACGCCATATTTTATCCTTTGACGTTCGAGGGGCTTTGAGTGAGGCAACACAATTACTCTTTGTTCCACACGTCGGGATGAATTGCTATTTCAGTACAACAACGGTGCTATTCTGTAAAAATCTCACCGTGAAAACTTAGGTGAAGGGAGTTTGCTTTTGCTAGGAATTGATACCATTGACAGCTCACTCCACGCTCACTTCACCTAAGTTTTGAATAGACTGGCTATTTTTTCTCCTGTTTTTATGAAATGACATGACACTTTATATAAAGGGTGACTCGTATTAGTGACCGATACTTAAACACATCATAACAAACAACTTTCCCAAAGTAACGATTTTTGGAACGAAGTTCTTTTACGGAGCTTACGGTAGGAGTAAACTGGTAGAAATCGGCACGTAACTAAAAAGCGTTATGCTCCCTGCATGCGACTTTTTATTATATGTAATAGAGAGAGACAGAGAAAGATAGAGATAGTTTTCATGGTTTTCGAGGGCGCTGAAGCCAATATAGTGAGGTCAAAATGAAAACCCAAGGTGGCAGCTGCAAAAAATTTAAAATATTTCGTCATGGGTGTCGTGTTCATGGTTTTCGAGGGTGCTAAAGCCGATAGTGAGGTCAAAATGAAAATCAGAGATGGCGGCTACAAAATTTTTGCAGCCACCATATTGGATTTTCATTTTAAACTTCGTTCCTGTCGGGCGTCCCCCGAACCGACACATTTTTTTTAAATTTATTTAGTGTATGACCCCAATCACCCAAATAGTACCGCGATCCGTCATCATCATCTGCCTAGCCTTTTCCCAACTATGTTGGGAACCGCGGTCCGTAATAAAATAAAATAATGCATTGTAAAAGTGGAATACTTAGTTCTGTTTGTAAAAAGGATTTAGTAACTAAATTAAATTACATCTTTTAGTGTATTATTATTATTAGATACTCAATACTCTATTGAAGAGATTGGGGTCACGCGCTTGGTAAATTTAAAAATATCGTTTCTTTGGAAACGCCGTTTGTTATGGTACCTACGATCACGCGTTTATGTTTCAGTCACCCTATATAATACTGTCTCACTTTTTTTGTTATATTTTTCACAAATTCGAGAACGCACTATTGTGCGTTCTCGAATTTGTGAAAAATATAACAAAAAAAGTGCCTTGTTAGACAGCTTGCATTTAGCTCCTGGGCTAAGTAAACCTATCGAGTGTTTAGTGCTCCGACATTGTTCAAATCTGTAATGATTTAGGGGCTTGTGTATACAATATGTAATAGTTAGCAAAAGATGCATTTGGTATTCGGACAACAGCTATTGCTAGTATAAAATCAAGATAAAAGATCATCTCAGGATATGCTTCTCAAATTGAATTATAGCCATGAAATATATATGAATAAATCAACTGGTTCCTGCTAAACGCTGTCATGGCGTCCTGCCAGAAACCCGTTGTAAGGAAAATTAGCGCGCTCGAGAGCACGAGTGACCAGTTACTGCATAAATTATGGAGAAATAGCTGGAGTGGACCTGTTGGTGGAATCAGCTAATCACTTCATCTTTTAATTACACAACATCAAAATCAAATATTTTATTTCACATAAACCTACATGGGCACTTATGAAACGTCAGAAGCTAGGTGCACGGTTCCAATTGGCCGTTTCCTATGGAGAAGAGCCGGCAAGAAACTCTACGGTTACTCTTTTTAAAAATAATTGGCTTTTACAATGTTTTCAAATTACAGTAGGTATGGGAGGACAGCGTAGGCCTGTCAACAAGTACAAGATATTTGATAAAATAAAAAGTGGTTTACAGATCTGGTCTACAAGCCCTAAATGTGCTGCGCAAGGTACCTGTCGCAACGCTGACGAGGGAGTTATTAGCTATCAAGAATTTTCTCGCTTGTTAGTAAAGGGAATACATATTAATAGTTGATTGCAAACTATTCACATGAATAGTCGATGGCCGGTGGAGCAGACGAGTCCCTGAGTGGAGACCCGTATCGACAAGCGTAGTGTGAGACGCCCCCCAGCTATATGGAACGACGACCTTGAGAAAGTGGCTGGGACGGACTGGTCGCGGAAGGCGGAGGATAGTGTTGTGTTGTGTGCAACTGGCTTAATTAGCCGTTTAGTTAACCGCCTAGCGTATTAACTAAACGGCAGCCGTTCAACTAACGGCCTGAATGTTAATCAATTATAGTTTAGTTTGGAACTGTAACCAATCACGCGCGAACCGAATTTGGTAACAGTCACTAAGCCAGGGTACCTAACCTAATGCCTTAGGTTAGGTTAGAACTGTGATCAACAGCGTGCGAGCCGAAAGAGCGAAGCGAGGCGAGCACTACTTCCAAAAGCCAGGCGGCTAATTTAATCAGTTGACTGCGACATATACAAAACAATAAATTTCACAAACAAGGGTTTCACACAGAAATCGATATCTACTTCGCACCAGGGGTAAATTCACAGACCCAACCAGTTATTAGCTACTAGGAAACTATAAACTTGGAAGAGGTGTAATTTCGTGCAGCCTGAACCAGAACGCACAGAACTGAAAGGGTGTTATTTATTGTTGGCGATTGTACGGAATCTTTATGAAGATTACTGCTCAGATTTCATCGGGGTTCAAGTAATATCCATATCCAAACACGCTTTACAAATTTATAAAGTCCTGATAAAATATTTTGAACGACACCAAACGATGTTGAAAAACGGAACCTTAAAAAGATAACTGTTCCGTACGTTTTGACCGTGTAGGTAGATACTGCAATAGCAGATTTTGTTTTTATAACCGAAGAAAAATTTCTACGCAATGTCTAGAATCATGTACTGGTCATGGTTTCAGTTTGCGCATCGATCTCCCTGCTACCCTAGTACAATGAGAAAAAATTCTCTTCCAATAATTTGAAATTCTTTTTCAACTGTAACAGAATTTTCCCAAAAATATTTGTCCCATAAAACCGTTGTCTACCGGAATCCTGTCTGACCTTTGGATAATTTTTCTTTGGATCAGCATATTTTTTTGACAAATGTAGGTGTTAAGGGCCTTACTCTCGTTTAGTACCGTAACTCGGTCACTTTATGAAGCTTATAACTCATTAACGGTTTGGTTAGAAGGTCTGTAAAAAATAAATGTTTGCTATAGATTCATGTACAGCATTTTTGAAACAGGGTTTTTTCATAAGGCTAATACTTTTGCCTTAAAAAAATATTTACCAAAACGCTATTTTCGCTAACATTTGCTTATAACTTCTAAACGGCTTTGATGTTTGGAAATATTTTTACACTGAAAAATTGGTGGTTAGAGGTACTACATATTTGAAATAGCGTTTTTAAATCAATCAACAGTTGCAAAGACAATGCCCCATTTTGAGATATAGGTTCAGAGGTGCTCTGCGCGGGCGCGGGCGGCAGTCGTGCGTTAGCACTGAGACGGGGTGGCTGTGTCGCTCGCTGCTCCGCCCGGCTATCGATCGACTACGCGCGTTTGGCTGTGTTAGTGCAAATATTTATGAACGAATTGTATCAGTATGCGTTTATAGATTAGCTCGCTGCAGAGGGCCCATTTCTATTGTCCGCATGGACGCTTTATTAGTGGTGCCATTTCTAAATACTGTTTTTTTTTATATTGTTTATTTTGTAAATATGTATAAGATAATTTGTAAATAAATAAAAATGCCAAAGCAAAGCAAGTCAAGAAAAATACGTTTTCTCTACGACGACGCACCGTTTTATAGATATTAGCGAAAAACTCAAAAGTGGGAATTTTTATACCCCCCACTCCGGCTCACCTCCTAGAACCTTTTAGTATGTTTACTCCCTAAGCACTCTGAGCAACTTTCTGAAGAAATCGCTCAGGGCCCAGCTCACGCACTCTACACCTCTTTTTGGTTTATTCGTTGAGTGGACTAATAAGTATCTATCTATCTATACTTAATCTTATACCTAAATAAAAATCATTAAAACTTTATCTAATAAATAAAATTGGAGTGTCTGTTTGTAATATTAAAACAACCGCTTCAGGCCATTTTATTTTGACTGTTTAGAAAATAACTACATACTTACTCACAATAAAAAAAAAATGTTTTCAAATACCTTAATTTATAAAAATTGAGCATTCTTAGTTGTCAATCTACGAGTAGGTATTTGCATTACTGAGTTTATTGATTACTACCTTCTCATATTCTTGTGCGGATTTATTTCTGTGACTGGGACTTTCACTAGCAGATAGGTGAATAAGGAGTAACTTAGGCTACTTTTATTTTAGAAAAAAAAAAAGAAAATAGGTTCCCACGAAAAAAAATTAAAACCTATGAAATGAAATATTGAATAATATCCGATTCAAATAGGGAGGTTGTATACTACGTTTATTTAGGTACTTAACCAAATGTAAATAAATCATATAATAAAGAAACGGAGTATAGTTTTTTTTTTATTTTTTATAAGTGGATCCTATACGTGAAGATTCCTTAATTTCCAATGAAATTGATTGGATAAATAATAAAATAATATAGTGTTTTTGTTTTAGCCCAAGGAAATCGTTCACCAAATATTGTATATAAAAATGCTAATACGAAAAACTGAAAATAAATAATAATTAAACTAAAATGCAAAAACGATCAAAAAGAACTAAATGGAGAAATATTAGAAGAATTTCAATAAAATTAGCATAGGTATTTCTTTACGTGGCGGTGAATAGACGACTTTTATGTATTTGAGGGGGTGAAGCAGATGAAGTGGGATATGAATTGTCCCCGCCTTCGGCGGGGTGCACCGCGCGGATTTCGTCGATGAGCGACTTCCATTATATTTAGAAGCGTAATTTCGCGACTCGAATAAGATGCACGATTGCCTCCGCGCTCTACTGTCCGGATTCTCACTGCGTAATCACCAGGTTCGAATCTCAGTGGACGGCATAATCTTTAGTTTTGTTATTTTTTAATTATAATGTACTTATCTTTTGTTTTGTTATTTTTTAATTATAATGCGCATATTTTTATTTTCTTATTTTTAAAATAATTCAATAAGTAATTGTTATTTTAATAAAAACAATCATTTTTATTCCTATAGTTATTTTTCTTCAGAATCTAGAGTAATATAATAAAAATAAAATAAAAACGTCCACCAAGCTTGATTCGGAAAAAATTATATACCTACAGTGTTTTACAAAAGAGTGTAAGCAATAATAATATAGTCTGAAAATTTTCAAACAAGAAAATCGGCAAAAAGTAAAATAATAATTAAAAAAACATATCAAATAAGAAAATAAAAAAAAACAAATATGGAAAAGTTTGGATTTGAAGCCGGGCGTTAGTGACTAAACTATAGTGACGTGACGCACGAGACCACTAGACCAATCGAGCTGTTGTAATGTATGTCGAAATTACGCGTCATAATCTGTACAAACAAAATAATTATGGTGTGTACAAAAAAGTAGGTACTTACTTTACAATTTGTTTCGTCGAATAAGATCTCTTTATTGCCTTCCGTTTATTTTCTTGTTGACCATTTTTTATATACTGATAGTACAAATATTTACACCAACAACATAACTTAGAAAAAACTAATCAAAAAATAAAATATAATAAACAGCTTTCATCAACAAACAGATACCAAAGTACGTACCTACACTAGGTACCGACTCGAAATAATTGCAAGACTTCAAAGTATTTTATACGGCTACTCGCTCAACTACATAGGTACCCAACGCGTCAGTTTTCGCAAATGCGATCATTCTCCTTATCAATTAGAGTCTACGGAACAATTTCGTATGAAAGTATTTTTACTTTAATGGTTTGTGAAAATATTAATTGTAAACGCGATTATGCTCCTTATTCATAGAAGGTAACGGGTCAATTTCCTATGCAAGTATTTTTACTTCCAACTAAGATTGAAAATAATAATTGTAAAACAAAAGAATCTTCGTTTATTTGTGGAATATTTAACATAATTATTGGTTAGCAACTCGGCATTCTTATTTCACGTGTAATACTTAAAAAATATTTTTCATGTTTGATGTGAGACTCGAACCCGAACGTTCGCCATGCGAGGTACAGTGTTAGCCACTTTGGCCACCGTAACGCTTACGAACCTTATTGAAATTTCTAATAACAATCATGTGGTCAATTTGTAGTGTTGTCAAACGTTCTTATAGAAGAAGGTCATTAGTACTGTTGCGCGCCAAAAATAATGCTTGATACATCGCCATGTATCGCCATTAGTTACCACTAGCGCCATCTTGTATCGGGTAGCAGAACTAGTACCTTGGCCTTGGTACTAGGACATTGACCCTTCCTGTAGGTACTAGTAGTTCCGAGAACTATCGACGTCGAGTCGGTCGGGACCGCTATGTACTCGAACATACTAGATGTTTCTAAAGTAGCTCTGTGGGACTATATAAGGCGGGCGCGAGCCGCGAGACATATAGTTTTGAGTAAGCTATACATGCGATAACATCGAAAGCGATATTCGAGTGCGACTAGAAGTGATCAGTAAGTGACATTGTGTTTCTTTATTTGTGTGTTTGACCTGTAATTAGTGTTGGTGAGTAAAGTGTCAGTTTTTTTGGTTATTAAATCGGTAGTTTTTATTGTCACGAACCCCAAGCTCGTAACAATTGGTGTCAGAAGCGAGGGATAAAAACATGCCGATTTTACCCAAAGACGACATGGAGGGTATCCGTACCCGGAGTCAACGCCAGCAAGAGACGGACCAGAGGCGATTTGGTGGAGTAATGCCACAGGGGTCGGAA
Source organism: Luperina testacea (assembly GCA_927399505.1). Taxonomy (NCBI): domain Eukaryota; kingdom Metazoa; phylum Arthropoda; class Insecta; order Lepidoptera; family Noctuidae; genus Luperina; species Luperina testacea. Next base: position 1,519,149 of record OV656777.1, on the reverse strand, counting down.
GGCCAGCTACCGACCACGGAGGCCGGCCCGTCCACAGCTGCTCCAGCATCATCAGCACCAGATTTTGCTGCTCTGATGATGATGCTGCAGGAGCAGGCTCGCCGACAGGAGGAACAGGCTCGTCGGTTGGAGGAACAGCTCCAGCGGGACAAGGAGGAGCAGGGCCGCCGACAGGAGGAGCAGGCCCGCCGACAGGAGGAGCAGGCGCGCCGCCAGGAAGAGCAGATGCTCCTTATAAAGGACCTTCACGCTACCTTCGGGAAAGACATGAAGGAGGTGAAGGATAAGGTTGCTCAACATGACAACCGTCTGTCGGAAGCCGAAACCAGAATCGACCAAGTGAAAAACCAGGTAGACAACGTGATGGCTGACGTGAAGCAAACCGTGATGGCTGACGTAAAGAAAACGCTGGATTACCTGAAACTTGGTGATGGAATCGCAGCTCCCGTAGCTACAACACCTTCGCTACGTGGATTCAAAGTGCCACCGTTTGACGGAACTTCTTCCTGGTCGGCCTACAAAATCCAATTTGAGGCTGTCATGAAGGCGAACGGGTGGAATAAGAGTCAGGCCATGACTGCCCTCACTCTGGGCTTACGCGACCAGGCCTTAACTGTTCTGGAAGCTCTCGGTAAGGAAGTGACTTACGAGCAGCTCCTTGAGGCATTGGAGGCTCGGTATGGCGACGCTCACCTGGAACACGTGTTCCGTGCGCAGCTCAAGGATCGCGTGCAACGCAGCAATGAAAACCTGCAGCAGTGGGCCCTGGAAGTGGAGAAGCTGGTTCGCAAAGCGTACCAGTCCGTACCTGCACTTATTGATGGGAACCTGGTGCAGGCATTCATCGACGGCATCCGCGACCTTGAAGTTAGAGTTGCTGTGAGGCTCGGTCACCACGGGACGCTGAAGGACGCCTTGGCCCATGCACTGGAGGTGGAAGCTGTGCGGCAAGATCATCGTTCCCATCGCGTCAGGGAGGTTGCAGCGGCTACAGTTCGCGAGCGCAGTAAAGGATACAGCCCTAGGTGCTACGGCTGTGGGGAAAGGGGCGACCTTCGATCCAGTTGCCCCAAGCGAACTGCAGAAAGAGAAGACGGCCGATCTCCAGAGGGCAGTGCGGCTAACAGCACCGCCCAACACCAGCAGCAGGGAAACGAGTAATAGCCAGGACTGCGGGGCGGGTGCTGGCTGATGTTCAAGGAGCCCCAAGGATTTCGATCACACAAACCCATGATGGGAATAGCCTAATCATCAAGGGCGAGGTCAACGGAACGCCGTGTAAGCTGACCATAGATACTGGAGCCTCTCGTACGGTCGTCAGTTCCCAACTTATAAGTCGGTTCCTTGGGGATTCCGCACACAACCGAGAACACATTAGTTTGGTAACAGCCACCGGTCAGCGCATACCCGTCCGTGGAGAGAAGAAGATGGAGGTGAAGCTAGGCAACAGAATCTACCTGCATAATGTCATTGTGGCTGATATAATGGATGATTGCATCCTGGGCCTTGACTTTATGAGGAAGAATTGTTGCGAGATTGACGTCAAGCAAGGTGTTTTGAAATGTGGACAAGAGGAAGTTTTCGTGGAAGGGGCCTTACCAGGAAATGTGTACAGCCTTAAGAACATTGTTCTTCCGCCGAGATCGGAAACGATTGTTCCGGTTAGTCTACCTCGGAATCCTGGGTGAACTCCTCGTTGTGCACTCGTGGAAAGGGTAGACAATGACCTTCCATGGAAAGTGGCACGAACTTTGGTCAGAACCACCGACATTTCAGGGGTACGAGTGCTGAACCTTTGTGATCAGGACCAGATTATAGAAAAAGGCACACTACTTGGTACTTGCGAGGAAGTGGATTGGTTGCGTCAATGCCAATATCTATCGACTGGGACCCTCAGCAAGGATGCACCAACGAGAGTGACCACCCTTTTAGAAGACTGCCGCAGCGCTCTGTCCCAAAGTGAAATGGTCAAAGCAAAGAAGATGTTACTCAAGTACGCCGATGTTTTCTCATCAAACGATGCTGATATCGGGAGGACTGGCTTAGTTCAACACAAAATCAACACAGGAGATGAATTGCCTATCCGTCAGCGGCCAAGGAGATTGCCGGTAGCACGTGAAAAGGAAGTGGAAACCATGATTGAAGGGATGGTGAAGGATAGTGTTATTGAACCTTCATCTAGTCCATGGTGTTCACCTGTAGTGCTGGTAAGAAAGAAGGACGGCAGCATGCGGTTTTGTGTTGACTACCGTCGTCTGAACGACGTTACGAAGAAGGACAGCTATCCCTTGCCAAGAATTGATGACACGCTGGACATGCTTTCAGGAGTAAAGTGGTTTAGCACGCTGGACCTGAAAAGTGGCTACTGGCAAGTTGAAATCGATCGCAAGGACAAAGAGAAAACTGCATTCTCAACGGGAAAGGGTCTGTGGCAATTTAAAGTTATGCCGTTTGGATTGTGCAATGCTCCGGCAACGTTTGAAAGGTTGATGGAACTTGTACTTACCGGGCTAATTGGCGATGCCTGTCTGGTCTACTTGGATGACATCATCATCGTAGGCCGTACGTTTGAAGAACATCTTCAAAATTTGGAACGCGTGCTCATGAAGATCCAAAGTGCCAACCTCAAGTTAAGTCCGAAGAAGTGTTCGCTATTCAAACGACAAGTTAGCTTTTTGGGATATGTAGTGTCTGAAGAAGGTATCCGCACGGACCCGGAGAAAATCGCCGCTGTCAAGGACTGGCCAGTTCCAAAGGACAAGACGCAGGTCAGAGCGTTTCTGGGTTTGTGCTCCTATTATCGGCGATTTGTCAAGAACTTTGCAGATATAGCCAAACCCCTGCATAGGCTAACCGAGGAGAAGCGACATTTCTGCTGGGATAATAATTGCGACATCGCATTCCAGGAGCTAAAGGACCGTCTGTGCAATACACCTATTTTGGGATACCCTGATGTGGACAAGGAATTTATAGTTGACACAGACGCAAGTGACATAGGACTTGGCGGTGTGTTGTCCCAACGGAATGGTGATCAAGAGGTTGTGATAGCGTACTTCAGCAAGTCGTTGTCAAAGCCGGAAAGGAATTATTGTGTTACGAGACGGGAACTGCTTGCGGTGGTAAAGTCATTGCAGTATTTTAGCAAATATCTTCTGGGTCGGAAATTCCACTTACGTACTGACCATGCTGCACTGAAATGGCTATTGCAGTTCAAAAATCCAGAAGGTCAAGTTGCGAGATGGATTGAACTACTGCAGGAATACGACTTCGTGGTCGAACATCGCAGCGGAAAATCTCATGGCAATGCAGATGCATTGTCAAGAAGACCTTGTCCTGAAGACTGCAAGCATTGTACTAGACAAGAGAGTAAGGAAGTGGTACCTGTGAGGATGCTCAAGACAGACCTTAACAACGAGTGGAAGGAAAGCCTACAACGTGCACAGCAGGAAGATTCGGACATCAAGCCGATTCTGGAGTGGATGAAGGCCAGAGCTCCTAAGCCCAGGTGGAGTGACGTCTCAGCGATGAGTTCGGTCACAAAAAGCTATTGGGCCCAATGGGACAGCTTGGTGGTTCAGGATGGAGTCCTGTGCCGTAAATGGGAAAATGCTCGGGGAGACAGCTGTCATTTGCAAATGGTTGTCCCTAAAGCTCAAGTACCGGATGTTCTACAGCTTTACCATAATGGTTGTTCAGGAGGTCACTTGGGTGTAAAACGGACTCTACTGAAGATACGAGAACGGTTTTACTGGGTCCACTGTCGGGACGATGTCGAGGGTTGGTGTCGCAAATGTACAAGTTGTGCAGCTGTAAAGGGACCCCAGACTCGTAGTAGGGGTGCATTGAAATTGTACAATGTTGGTGCACCATGGGAGAGGATAGCCCTTGACGTTGCGGGGCCGTTTCCGGAAAGTGAAAGTGGTAACAAGTATTTCATGGTTGTGATGGATTATTTCACTAAGTGGCCGGAAGTCTTCGCCATTCCAAATCAAGAAGCTTCGACAGTTGCGGATAAATTAGTTCATGAAGTCTTCTGTCGTTTTGGAGTACCTTTGGAGATTCACAGTGATCAAGGAAGGAATTTTGAGTCACAAATATTCCAGGAAACTTGTCGAGTTATGGGTACTCATAAAACAAGAACGACTTCTTACCACCCACAATCGGATGGAATGGTGGAACGATTTAACCAGACACTGGAGAGGTATCTAGCAAAAGTTGTGGAAAATCGGCAACGAGATTGGGACAAGCACATACAACCGTTTTTGTTGTCATATCGAAGCGCTGTCCACGAAAGTACATCGGTGACGCCAGCTTTCGCAAACTTCGGAAGAGAACTACGGCTGCCTGCAGACCTGATCACCGGAATACCACCTGATGCCCCACGCAGTGTAACTGATTATGCAAATGATTTGCGGAACAAGATGAATGACATTTATGAGCACGTCCGACAATCGGGCCAGCAAATGTCTGAAAGGATGAAAACCCGTTATGACCGCAAAATGAATAATAAAGGGTTCGACGAAGGTTCACTAGTGTGGTTGCACAATCCAGTCCGCAGCAAAGGGAAATCTCCTAAGCTTCAAGCTAAATGGGACGGACCGTACCGGATTGTGACAAAGATCAATGATGTAACCTACCGGATACAGAAAGGTGCAAGAGGTACTCCTAAGATCGTCCATGTGGATCGACTGGCGCGTTATTATGGAGCCAATAATGCTCGGGACGAGCATGTCTTAGGAGGGGGCAGTGTTGCGCGCCAAAAATAATGCTTGATACATCGCCATGTATCGCCATTAGTTACCACTAGCGCCATCTTGTATCGGGTAGCAGAACTAGTACCTTGGCCTTGGTACTAGGACATTGACCCTTCCTGTAGGTACTAGTAGTTCCGAGAACTATCGACGTCGAGTCGGTCGGGACCGCTATGTACTCGAACATACTAGATGTTTCTAAAGTAGCTCTGTGGGACTATATAAGGCGGGCGCGAGCCGCGAGACATATAGTTTTGAGTAAGCTATACATGCGATAACATCGAAAGCGATATTCGAGTGCGACTAGAAGTGATCAGTAAGTGACATTGTGTTTCTTTATTTGTGTGTTTGACCTGTAATTAGTGTTGGTGAGTAAAGTGTCAGTTTTTTTGGTTATTAAATCGGTAGTTTTTATTGTCACGAACCCCAAGCTCGTAACAGTACTAATATTGCTATGCCATAGTTTTGTGAGATTGCTAGTCAACTTCTGACTGTTTTTGTAATATACCAAAATATTTTTTTTTACAATTTTTGTCTGTCTGTCCGTCTGTCTGTCTGTTTGTTCCCGCTAATCTCTGAAACGGCTGGACCGATTAAGACGGGACTTTCACTAGCAGATAGGTGAATAAGGAGTAACTGTTTGTTTTGTTACTTTTTTTTATATATAACTTGGTTTTTTATTTTGCTGTATTTAGTTTGTGATCTTCCTGTACGAGTCGCAATAAATACTTTTTCTTTCTTTCTTTCTTTTCTTTCTTAGGCTACTTTTATTTTAGAAAAAAAAAGAAAATAGGTTCCTACGAAAAAAAATTAAAACCAATGAAATGAAATATTGAATAATATCCGATTCAAATAGGGAGGTTGTATTATACTCCGTTTAATTAGGTACTTCCAAATGTAAACAAATCATAATAAAGAAACGGAGTATAGTTATGTTTATAAGTGGATCCTATACGTGAAGATTCCTTAATCTCCATAGAAATTGATTGAATAAATAATATAATAATATAGTGTTTTTGTTTTAGCCCAAGAAAATTGTACACCAAATATTGTACCTATATAAAAAGGCTAATACGAAAAACTAAATATAAATAATAATTAAACTAAAAATGCAAAAACGATCAAAAAGAACTAAATGGAGAAATATTAGAAGAATTTCATTAAACATGCATAGGTATTTCTTTACGCGGAATACAGAATTAATAAGTTATCGTATACTCTGCGAACTCAACAATAACTTTTTTCTTAAATTCCACGCGGACGAAGTCGCGGGTAACAGAAGGGAATGGCGGATGCAAGACTGATATATTTTGTACTAAAATATATCAGTCTTGCATCCGCCATTCCCTTCTGGAATCGTAGGCAAAAATGGCGACCTACGTGCGGCATGTCTGCGCCTCTGCATATTCTTTGAATTTCGTTTTAGTGTAGCGCGCCACCGCACGCGTTTTACGTAGGACGCTTAGCTCCGCCCACATGCACAAGGTCAGTGAGCCATCTATACACCTTAATTCGCAAAAGGATACGGAAGATATTCATATCATATTCATCCAAAAACTTAGAGATTTATGAAATACAAATTCAACCTTTAAGAACTAAGAAAATACTAATGATACAACAACAACAAAACCTATATATTTGTTTTACAATGTTACAATGTAGGTATGTAAAACAACTTTGATAAATTCCAACGATGACATTAAAAAAGATCATCTCTTAATTTCAAATTTCTCAAGAAAGTGTCGAAGCATTTTCCGGCCTTAAAATACAGGCACTTATCTCCTACAGCTCTCTGGAAGCCGGGTACTTGAGTCTAGAGGCTTGTAAAACAAAATCTTTTTATGTCAAAGGGTTTTGGCATTGGCTGAATAATTTATAGCAATATGGATACCTAAAGGGAGGAGGGTGTTGTCTATTCAATCACGTACGAATTTGGTTATCTTTCCCCACAGGGGGTGAAAAAGCTTTGTCTGTGGATTTGGTGTCAAACCCAGCTCTATATAAATAGTCAATGTTTTGAAAGAGAACTCAACTTTAAAGTAACAGTGTTACACTCAATTGCCCGCTAGCAACACAAATCACTTAATGCGTTTAACGCTAAATATTATGTGTATTTAAAACATCATTTCATCTCTTTCATCTTCAAACGATAGAGAGAAACAGAACTATGTTTGACACGGGTCAAAACTTAAATTCTAATTCTGATCTATCAGAATCATCCTATAATGTTCTTACAAAAAAAAATATTGTTTTTAGAATTTTCGTCCGTTGTGTGTTTGTCTAGATGTATGTTCCGGATTGGCGCAAAAACGGCTGAACGGATGTGAATGAAATTTGACACATCTGCATTAACACATAGGGCACTTTTAATCCCAATTTAATACTATTTACGTTACCATTGAAGATTTTCCGTTTTTACATTGCAATGAGGCAGAAAACATATTATGGAACCATAATATTTATGTTTTTAAATATCCCTCCTTTCAACAATGAAGCTATTAACGTACCAGTTGAACTGTCGTAATAATGAAACTGATTGCGATAGTCACCGGGGACTGCCCAGGGAGTCAGTGTTGTAACCATATCAGGAATATTCAGCGCTTTGGGGCTATAAACCGTGAAATTGTCAAGTAATCTTCGTGGGATCAAAGCCGCTTTATTTTTCCGTAGAGACGCAGATTATGGCCTCAACTCATTATACTTTTTCGTTTGATTCGCTTATTTTCCTTCCAATTTCTGAATTTAAAATAACTTTGGTACCTAGCATTTTCCTTGTTGTTAAGAGGAAATGCGGTCGGAGAGACTTTTTGAAAAAGCCTAAGTAAAAAGTCATAATTCGAGCCGGGCGGGCGGGGTCGGGCTCTCGCCTATTTTCTCTTAATTTTTTTTCTCGTTTATCTCAATGTTATGTTTAAGAGGGCGCCGACCAAACGCCGACCGCGCAGTGGCAGTTTTATTATAATCACTAATACGGATAATAGTGGCCACTATTTTTCGTTTTAGTAATTATAATAAAACTAATCAATGTAAAACTACCGTTTATAATAATATTAACGTATAATCTTGCGGAGCACAACTTAACGTCCTTATTTTTTACATTTTCATTCTAAAATAAAAGAAATAACCAAACAAACGATGAGGGCGCCACTAGGCGGTCGGCGTAGCCTTAATATAATTACATTTTGGTTCATAATCAGCCTAAAATGTACCCAGTCCTGGGACACAGATCTCCTGTCTGAGAGGGAGTGGGCCGTAATCTACCACGCGGTCCAAGTGCGGGTTGGTGGATGACACATATCTTTGAATTTTTGGTTCTTTTTTCACCGTTTTGAGAGCAGTGGTGATAAAATAATTAACACACAGTAAAATGCCTTCCTGGGTTCGAACCCACGACCTTCGCTCTCACTTCAACTTCAACTAACGTCTTAATATTTTATATATTACTATACTAAGTTTATTATAAATGAATTTCAGCTTATTGTCCTTTTATTTCCTGCACCACAACAAAACAACTTGGAAACAAACACGTGCACATTACATCCAAATTCCAGCCAGCTTACAAAAATAGCGAATATCATCCTAATTCCAGATACTGCCTTTTACAAAAACAAGCAACACAAGCAACAAACCGTATTTGCTAAGCGGTCTTTACAGCCACCAACATACCACGGACCTCTACCAGGCTCGCATGAAACCACAAGAGTAAACTGACGCTTTTTGTATAAAACGCTGAGAATGCTTTGTGGAGTTTTTTGAGTACCATCCCTTTGAGAAAAAATTTTGAATAGTTTACTTTGGTAATGTGATGTTTGAATTTTGCTTAGTAAATAAAATATTGTTTAGTCTGTGTGGGATTAGGGATCATTGAATAAACTGTCATTAGTAATTTCGTTCTGCCGAATCATGTCAGCCCCGCTATCATAATTGCTGACTGCACAAACAGAATATTTCGAGCTAAACGTTGTATTAACACATGGATTATTCCTGCCACGTATATAAATGGGTGCGTTTACAGACACAAATCACATATACACAAACTGCAGTACTAGGAACCCAAAGCCATACTATGATATGTTAGAACCATCATTGTTCCTGTGCAAGAGAACCAATGAAAAATGAACCAATTAAGAGAGAGAAATGACACCATTCGGATTCGGATCGGATGTAGTGCGAAACCGCTCTAAGCCATCATAGTAGTTGCGTAAAAAATCCTTTTTACGCAACGAAACGCAAAGATCCGACTTCGATCCGAATTGGAAATGTTCTAAATTCTGACGGATAGAGTTCAGATCTAGTGCGCAACCCCTCATACAAATAGTACTATGGTCACTTCGGATCGGCGTTTCTCGGATTCGGATCGGACGTGGTGCGAAACCGCCCTTACACTTCAAAATACGAAATAGGCCACAGTCGGCCATATACAACATATGACTTAACATTTCGCTTTGTTTTCCATAAGGATTGGGCAGACTCTGTGCTACTACTGAGAAATTCCAGATAGAAAAACCCAATAACAAAGATATTTGTTTCAAACGAGAATAAAACCCGCGACCCGAACTGCAAAAATCAAATTGCCTAGCCACTGTGCCCACGGCCCATTCGGCGTTGATTCAATCGAAGTCAGAGATTTGGGGAATGAAATCCAATTCTTACATCTTGATAGCAGTTTCGATAGATGCCTATCGGTCCGGACTACGTTTAAGCAAAATTCTCACCTAGTGGGTGTTTATTTATTTTCTGTAGCATTGAGATGAAGATAGTGTGAGTAAATGGCGTAGTTCGAAGGTGGGTTTGAGGCTGTTTAAGATGTTAACTGTCCATGAAGCTGACACAGTGGTGAAACAATCGCTGTGCACTATTACTATGTGCACAGCATTTCAGCTGCACCCTCACCATAATCGCGTAACACTATCAATTTCAATCTGAATCATTTTGATGGATATTGCTAATACATTGCTTCATATGTTTGAAAAATGTGTCTGCTCAACAACGTAAATAACGCTATGAATGTTGTTGAACTGTCAAAATGAAACATATTGCTACAGATGATGGTGTGTTACCCCATCGCGCCAAGAGATGTCAGCATGAAATGAAGGGGCCCGATAGGGCCGAAGCCTGCCGGGTCAGCGGGATTGTCCGAAAGGGTTACCGCTGGCCCGGAACATAAAGGGCTAAGGAAGGAACACGGGTGGGTTTTAGTCAGTAAGAGTCTGACACTCCCTTCCGCTCCACCCAGAGCGGGAGGAGTCATTTGATGATTTCCCATCCTCAAAAAAAAAAAAAAAAAAAACCCATCGCGTCGCGTCGGTTAGACTGAAAGCCAATCCAAAAATTGTTCAGAATATGCCAGGCAGATGATGTCAATGTGTACTATAATTATGAAAAGAACCATGTGCTTTTAAGAACTAAAATTTTTTGGAGTTAATCCTGGGATTTTTTTATGCTAAGCAAACCTAAAATCTTCGCAGGAGCTTGTCGAAGATCAGGTCAGTGACGTGCAATTGGAAGGGCGTACGTAACCTATCCCGCTACCCGGCATCACCGTCGACCCGGACCTGGTCCTTACCGGACGGCGAGCTGCCCATTGCTCGCCATCTGCAAGCCCGCGCCTACGGTGACCGGGAATCGGTTGTCGATTCCCGCGACGCCCAGGGCGTCTCCTGTGGCGACTAGGGGCGTGAGGGCGCAAAGATTGCCTCTCCCTCACGCGCTTCGGCTCCTCCTTCGCGAGCATTACTGCTTCGCAGAAAGAGGCGACGGCTTCTCATGCACTGTCGCTCCGTACCATGGCCTGGACTAGGGCCGGACGCGAGAGATCACCGCCGTGAGGACGCGGCGGTGCTCTGTCCAAGTTGGGCAGACCTCCACCGTATGCTCCATCGTTGACCTGGCCACTTCCATTTTAGTTTTGTAATTGTGTAAGTCACCGCCCATTGTGTCACCCTTTGTACAGTTTCTATATTTATGTCTGTAATTTATTTGGTGTACATAATAAAGAGTATTCTATTCTATTCTATGAGAAGAGGATTTTGCTCGATGAGTATATTATTAGTTTGTGTATATGTGTAATGTGACCTTTCCAAATTATATACCTATAGGATTTATCTATGCGTACGTAACATGTTATTTTTAACTTATTTAGGTGAGTTAGTACCCATATATGATAATGTGCATGTCAATGAACCTCTCATCTTGGAGGTTAAATTATAAATTAATTCCTAAAACTCATTCTAAAATAGATTATCAAGAGTATTGGGGACTTCAATTCGTGTCAACAATTCGCAATTTCGTCTTTAAGGTGAACCAAAGGGAGAGTGCTCTTAAATGCGTTTAATTAAAGGTACCTATGCTCGCGGCGGTGGTTACTACATGGCATCTATGTTAACTTTGATTCCTGATTAGTGGGTTTGTGGCCGCGTCATCACATTTCGCCATTGTCACAATTAGAGGTATACATTTTGTCTACCAATTAAAACGATTGACAGGAATAGGTACAATTATGTTAAACGCCAATCGGATTTAGTAAGTGGTCACGTACTCGTAAGAGAGATCCTTAATTTACAAGTTTTATAGCTTTTATGTAGGTACTAAAGAATTTCTATAAAATTGTCTGCCACATAACCGAAATTTATCCGGAGCAGGTAAAACAGTCTATAAGCACTAATTTAACGTTAGCAGTCGTTATTTATTAAATGACGATACATACAACTTTACTTTAACCAAATCTAAAAATAACAAAATTAAATCCTAACTTAACTAAAACTATACAGAAACTAAAAAATAGCGTGGAAAAATTAATCTGCATTTTACGTTAACAGTGGATAATAAATTTTAAACAAATTCGGTTCCTAGACTTCATTCGATAAATATTGTCTATCCAAACACTATTTAACAGACCCTTTTTTAAGCATATAGATCACCACCCTTAACTATACCAATAATAAAGTTAAAGAGTTTGTTTTTCTGTTTGTTTGAACGTGCTAATCTCTGGAACTACCAGTCGATTTAAAAAGATCTTTTCGTATTTGGTAGCCCAGTTTTTGAGGAACGTTACAGGCTATTATCATCATGCTACAATCCTCAGGGACCGAGCAAAAAAGTCAGAAAGAACGCTAAGTATAATACAGTAAAACTGTTCTAAACCACGAAAATAATCTCAAAAATGTTCACCGACACGTTCACCGAAATTACATTAGCGTTATCTGGGATTGAATTCAAGCTATCACGACATCACGTTTCGTTGATAAAGGCTCTCAAGGTTTTTGCATAGCAGTAATATTGTACCAGGAAAATATGGTTTAAAAGAGCAACTTGTTTGTGAGTGGGTTGTATTGCGCCTGTAAAAATATAATAGCAACTTGTCGGGGATGTAAGTGAAGTTGCAGTGTTTCTATTTCTTTAACCCTGGGACGGCAGTATCTGATTTTTCAGTACAAGTTTTTATTGTTTGAAAGCTTTTGCGGATGTTAGTGCAAGCTCTGTCTTTGAGTTTTAACTTCATTTTATTTCTATTAAGCTATGCAGTGAAGGAAACACTTTTTGTAAGCAAAAAACTTTTTTAGGGTTCCGTAGTCAAAAAGGAACCCTCATAGTTTCGCCCTGTCCGACTGTCCGTCCGCGGCTTAGATCAGAGACTCTTAGTACTAGAGAGCTATAATTTGGCGTGGATATATACATTTTTTTTAGGTAGGTAAACGAAAACCAAAAAGACGATCATAATATGAAAATATATGTTCTAGAAATTGTTTCTTGGGTCATAGACTCCGCCATGCCAGACTATCCAGGTTAAATTATTTTAAAAAGTTATACTTTTTCTAACCTGACTCTTTTTTGAAAGATTGGCTCATACAGCAATAGATAAGGATAACTGGAAGGAGGCAAGGGTGGTCTTTGCTCTGCAGTGGGACACAAACGGCTAATAAAAATAATAATATACTTAACTTTGTAATAATTTTTTTTCAATTATTTCAATTATGTATTCAGGTGTCTACATAATCCTGTCAAAATACATTCCCTGGATCAAGCAGCAGACGGAAAAGGGGTCAACCTTATAGGTAGTTAGGAGGTATAGGAACAGGGTGTAAAGTTAACTCATTTTCCATAGAAAAGGGAGGATCCTCCGGTCAGACGTTGTGCCTGGCGGGCAACTGCCCGATGATTCATGTCGGGCCGTCGTATCTATGCTAGTTGCGCGGTAAACTCTGCTTGCGAGATGCAGGATTTTGCGTGACGTCAGTATGACGCGTTGTTCGCATGTGGCGTTGTAGATACCGCTAAAATCTGTTTATAGTCATACGAAGTCATCATTTTGTAACATAGCATGAACACTAAAAATGGAAAAATATAGTATTATTTAACCAACAAATAGTAATCCTTGCCCAATTTGTTGTCGAAACAATTTAACCGGATTTAGTTTATTTTCTTTTTTGATGCGTAAAATTTTATTATGAAAAAAATCTCATTGTTAGTTCTGGGACAAATTTTATTAAAATAAAATAAATAAATAACTAAATTATCGGTTTGGCGATAAGAAACTAGTTAAATTGGCTACAGAAACAAATTTAATCGTGAATTACGATTTGATAAGATTACGACCCAAGAAAAATAATTTATATAATTTATGATCTCCAACAAAAGATATAAAATTAAACATTATCTACATAATTGTACTTAATGGACGACAAAGTATTGATAGATGTTCTTTGGTGATGGTTTTGGTGGCGGTGGTTTGGTGTGGTGTTTCGTTGTATTACCGAAATACTAAAGAGGGAATAGAATGTTCTGTTGATATTATTATAATCTTTTGTGGGGCAAACCAAAAGCTTTTAATGGGTAGCTATTTGATTTATTTATGACAATTGGAAATTATAGTTCTAATGTTCACGATAATATTTATAACCTTCAGCGTGTTAAATTTACAAGGATACTATCGCATGGATAATTTCTGCGTGTTAAATCCGTGTAGAGCATAAATAAGCAAGCTTCGGTTGCAGAAAACAGTGCGATGGCTTTGAGTTAGTGCAGTGCATAATTATTCAATCGACGTAATTTTTGTAAGCATGATCACAAAGTGATAACAAAGTGATTATGTTTTAGGTGGTACTGGTGCGCGGCTCAGACGGTCGTAAGTGAATTGATTACTATTGTACCGTGATAAGATTAGAATGAAACAAAACGTGAGCGAAATTTGAAAAAAAAAATACTTTTGTTCTCTCTTAATGAGTGGAAAAACGTTAACGTCGGTATCATTGGAACTAATAATTATGAAAAACTGAGACGAAATATGAAATTAGTCCAGCCTAAAATTAAATTAGCGGAAATGATTTCGTATTAATTGTTCAAAGAATTTTGGTGTTGTAGACACATTTTGCTTGGTTTGTTGTTTGGAACGTAATTTGTACCGTATGTTAGTGTTTCTAAATGTTGTACTTACTACAATGCGTTAGAGACTTTCTAAGCTAACACATACAAATACTGTGCTTACTAGGTACACTTCGAATTTTAATCCTAGAGCAAAAATGTAAGCATAGAACTGTCAATAAGATATTTCAGAGACAATCAACATCAAGATTAATTCCTTAAGGGGCTTACAGGACCTAAACACAAAGAATGCAAGTTTTAGAAACAATAAAAGTATATGATCGACTACAGTAAACAAAATCAGAAAAAATATATGATATTCTTCAGGATATATGCTAGGTAGATAGTGTGTTGAAAACATAACACAACTAATTTGTTACGATAGAAAAAATCATGAAGATACCTCTAAAAACTTTCTTTTTACAATAAAAACCATACTAATATGATACAATCATTATGATTTTTTGTCAGATTATTCTACAAGTAGCATACTAGTGTTTCAATTTTTTTGTCCACAAAATAGATTTTTTGTAATTAAATAATTGCTTCATGTTTTGCAATAAATTACCAGCGTTGTGTCATCGCGCTTCTCTTTCTTTTCTATGCAGTCCGACAGTGACCGCGCTTTAGTTAATGTAAGCCCCTTAATGAACGATGACAAGGGATGGAGTATTTATAACATCAATTTATAGATAGTTGTGGTTAAAGAATTTTTATTTACTCAAAACAAATTTACTACAAATTTCACTTAATGAGAAATATTTTAACGATAAATAATGGTCACATTCATGAGCAGAGCTAGTATAGTCATGCACAACAACAATAATTAACGTTCATAACAAGACATCGAAGGTTGCAGCAAAAGATTCATGCGAAACAAAAATCAAAATTTTGTGGGTAAATTACAAACATGAATGTTTTTTAGGGTTCCGTAGCTTAAAAGGAAAAACGGAACCCTTATAGGATCACTCCGTTGTCTGTCCGTCGGTCAAGAACCTTTTTCTCAGGAAAGCGTAGTAAACAAGTTGAAATTAATATCAATTACTCAAGGCTGCAATCCCTTGAAGCAGTGAAAAAATCAAACTTCTAAGTCAACGCAATCAAAAGATTCTGATTGCCATTCGATTGTTGAGCTAGAATTATGTTTGGCAAGAAGCAATGTCATGTAGCACAACTAAAGTAAAAAATCCGAAAACCGTAAATTTGTAGAGTTTAGATTTTTTTGTTTGTACATTACATAATTTTTTTTCCGTTATAATCTATTTACATATCTACCTACAAATTTGTACGTAACCTTCAGCGGACGAGTCAGACTCGCACTTGACCGGTTTTAATATAATGTAGGTAAATATATGAGTGTAAATATTCTACACAGAATGTGCTTACTTAGACAAATTAAATTAAGATAGCAAATTCTGTACTAATGTAATAAAACGAACGTCTCGCTACGAGCTACGGCGTAGCGTCGTAGCGCGCACCTTTGCTACGACCGCGTAGCTTCCTTGCCTCCGGAACTTGTAAGGAAGGTTTCCTCTAGCTATAAATTTTACCAAATTTTACATTTTGTTTCTTTTTTAAGCAAAATTTTACCATTGCCCTTAATGTTGCCATGTCCAAAATAGATCTATGGCTTTAAGGGGCTTATATGACCTAAAGCGCGGTCACTGTCGGACTGCATAGAAAAGAAAGAGAAGCGCGATGACACAACACTGGTAATTTATTGCAAAATACGAAGCAATTATTTAATTACAAAAAACGATTGTTTTGACTAAAAAAATAAAATACTAGTGTTAAAGTATGTTGCTTGTAGAATAATCTGACAAAAATCAGAATGACTATTGTATGGATTTTATTGTAAAAAGAAAGTTTTTAAAGGTATCTTCATGATTTTTTCTATCTTATCAAATTAGTTGTATTATATTTTCAACACACTATCTAACCTAGCATATATCCTGAAGAATATCATATATTTTTTCTGATTTTGTTTACTGTAGTCGTTCATATACTTTTATTGTATTATATTTATTAAAAAATATATTATTATTTATTTTTAAAAAGGCTAGGCAGCTAGAGATGCTGGTTAAATTAACATCAACTATGTTTTAAATCCACTTAATTTGACTTATTATTATTTAATTTTAGCCTTTCCACTCTTATCTGCCTTGAGCTAGTGTGGACCGATCTCATCTGCAGGCGTCAACCTCATCCCACCATCTTCTTCACAAAACACAAACTCGTCTCTTAAGAGGAAATGCGGTCGGAGAGTCTTTGGAAGGAGCCTAAGTAAAAATTCTTAACTCGAGGTTTGGCTCTCGCCTATTTTCTCCTCCAATATTGGACTAATTTAAAAGATATTTCATAAAATGAATAATAACGATATAAGTATACTGTGTCCCTATGTTTTTTTTTTTCATTGATAGTTGTCGACAGAGGCGTATTGTACACAATAGGCCTCTGTTCACAGTGCGGCAGCAGTTTAAATCGGCACTGTTTGAGGGTTTTAGTGCTTATAAAAATAATGTATGTATCATCAAAAAGGACAACATAGGGACATACAAGTAGTTAATATTTATTATTTTGTAAAAAAATCATTGCTTTGCAACCTGTATTTTTAGTATTGTTCTCAAGTAAGTGACTTATGTCTTTATTGGGAATAAAGTTTCTTTAAACCGGAAAAAAAAACAGGCAAGAGCGTTTCTGTGGAGAAACGACCACCCGCATGTTCTCTTAATACAATTTAATATCAAATTGGACGATGTAAACTCTTACTAAAAAGCTTTACTGCCCCAGTTAGTATCCTAATAGCGCCCATAAGGATACTATACTATGAGCAAACCGAGTAATCCCATACTTATGAACCCAGGAGACGAGACAAGCCTGTTAGTAACCCGAATCTAAACAACCAATTAACTGCTTTACCTAGTTAACTTAAGCCTGTTTAAGTATAAAGGGTAAGAGGCAGTCCTCTTTGATAATGAGAAGTGTTGTCTTTTATTTACAGACACAAGAAAAAGTGTACAACAGCGCTATGAAATCTATACTATATATACTATCTATCTATACTAATATTATAAAGCTGAAGAGTTTGTTTGGTTGAACGCGCTAATCTCTGGAACTACCAGTCGGATTTGAAAAATTATTTTTGCATTTGATAGCCCAATTCTTGAGGAAGGCTATAGGCTATTATTATATATTAACATCACGCTATGACCTATAGGAGCCGAGCAAAAAGAAAAAAGTCAGAAAGAACGCTAAGCAAAAACGAAGTAATAGCGCGAGCAGGCGATGCGATGCGACGGGGTGGGTCGGAGTAACAAGAAATTTCACGCGGACGAAGTCGCGGGCAGAAGCTAGTTAGTAATATACAGCTTCATCAGAAGGGCAATTCTCATAATTTTAAGAACGTTCACAGTCTGGGGGCCTAAAAGGGCCACTTTGGCAGAATCATAAAAGGATAACATTATGAATCATAATATAGCGAAAGCAGTCCGTGTTTTTCTTTTTTTCACTGCACTATGTAGGTATAATCAAAAAGATTGGGATTGGATTGATTGGTATTTTAGTACAGACAAAAAAAAATAACTGAAAAATCCTTCACCAATGGGATTTGATAGGATTAACTTAACAGTTAACTGTCCATTATGATTCATAATGCTATCCTTTTATGATTCCGCCAAAGTGGCCTATTTAGGTCCCCAGATCTCAGTCTCAATCTGTCATCTAATTTCCCTACATTTTGACAATTTTTTGACATTTGCTTGTCGCCGAGATGAGACTGCGACTGGATTTTCGACGTTTTACGAAAATTGGCCTTCTGACGTGTTCTTATCCTAATCAACTTTGAAACTTAAGCTTTAGCGATAAAGTTGAAAATCTAGTAAACAAATTTGGCAGTTTGTAGTAACTCGATGTGCTGGCGTCTGTACGTATTTGATATTAATTTCAACTTTATACCTGTACGCGTTCCTGAGAAAAAGGGTCTTGATAAACTGACAGACAGACAGATGGACGGACAATGAACGATGATCCTTTAAAGTTAAGTACATTTTTTCTTTTCGAGGCACGGAATTCTAAAAATGGTAGCTTGTTCCGATCAAACGGCATTCGATTTGATTTCCAGGCTTATGCAGTCTTTTGTTATTCAATAAAATAATCATCAATAAGCCATCAGCCGTATAGTTCGTCAGTGACATCAAAACATTGGTAACACAATCAAAGTTTTACGACTAATTAACTAGAATTACGATTTCCTCATAAAAAGTTAATTATTACGCATATAATAAATTCCCGATAGTTGATTAGGACTCTAGGGACTTTGACCAGTGCGTGTTGCCAGTGATGACTTATGGCACCGAAACGTTGTCGGTCCCAATGGGCCTTATTAGAAGGCTAAAAGTCACCCAAAGGGCAATGGAGAGGGCTGTGCTTGGAGTTTCCCTGCGTGATCAAATCAGGCACGAGGAGATCCGCAGCAGAACCAAGGTTACCGACATAGCCCGAAGAATTGCCAAACTTAAGTGGCAGTGGGCAGGGCATATTGCTCGCAGAACAAATGGCCGATGGGGCCGAAAGGTTCTGGAGTGGCGACCGCGTACCGGAAGACTCCCGCAAGGTGGTCCGACGACCTTGTGAAGGCCGCAGGAACCCGTTGGATGCGAGAAGCACAAAACCGGTCAAAGTGGAGGTGCTTGGGGGAGGCCTATGTCCAGCAGTGGACGTCTTTCGGCTGAAATGATGTTGATGATGATGATTAGGACAGGTACAATCTGCAAACCAAAACCAATCAACGCAAAAAACCACCCTTATTGCCAGTAAATATAAGCACTGTCTGTGATAAATTTTCACCATGAAACATGTGGTTGGCTGTACATTACATTACATGATCATCCTATAATGTTCCCACTGGGTCACAAGCCTCCTCTTTGTATGCCATAGTCCACCACGCGGGCCGAGTGCGGGATGTGAGATGTCACATGTCTTCGAATTTTTGATTCCAGTACATGCCGATTTTCCTCACTCTATTGGCTGCACAAAAACGGTAAAAAAATTAACTTGCAGACCTTCTCTTTAATGTTGAGGGTAAAAAAAACATAAACCTTGTTTGCAGTTGGGTAAAAAGGACCCAAAGGAACTTGAAAACAAAACACGTTCTTCGCATACACTTATTTTGATATGGGTCCGAAACACGTCAAGATGTTTTACACGATCTAAATTGACGTTTTTTTGGTTCATAAATGGTTTATCCAAATTATTTTGTGCTCCAGTCACTACCTCTGGCTTGCTTATTCAATGGAAAATGCATAATAATGTATTGTTCATGTTCAATTCGCGGTATCAAATAAAACTTTAATATAATATTATTTTAATTTAGATTTATATCAGCCGCACAGGTCGATCGATCAGGTTAAGCTACGCTTGCCGCTTTTGGACCGTGGATGGGTGACCATCTTTACATACCGAGACCCCTCCGTGCCTCGGAAAGCACGTTAAGCCATTGGTCCCGGCTGTCATCCGTGGATCTTTGACAGTCGTTACGGGTAGTCAGAAGAACGAAAGTCTAACAACCAATCTTACCAAGGGGTATCGTAGCACCCAGTAAACGGGTTGTGGAGGTCAGATAGACAGTCTTTCCATGGAAAATATTGGTGTTCAGCTGCATCCGGTTAGACTGGAATCCGACCCCAACATAATTGGGAAAAGGCTAGGCAGGTGATGGTTTTCGTCCATTTATTTGGGGTCGACACAGCACATCTTCTCAAAAAAATTGAATTGGCTTCATAGTTTGTAGGTAATATTTTGATCCAAGCGTCGTCGTATCGGGGGACGGATTTCTTTAGAGGTTTATTTTTGTTTTTTTAAAATATTTTTTACATTTACCTAAAGAAGGCTGCTAGTAACACCGGACTACTAATTACAAGCCTCCATAGTTAATTACAAACATATCGATTAAGTTAAAAGTAGTAACATAGTCTTACTGACCAACTCAAAGCTAAAATTAGGTTAATATTATTTTTTATAAGTTTATTTGAATCGTGCGTTTTCTGTATGAGAAGGCTGAAGAAGCTTCTGCCCTAATTTGGACAAATTCATTCTTTTTCCATACATTTATATCAGTCGTTATATCAGGCTTTTTTTTTTTCTTTTTTTTTTTTCAGGATGGGAAATCATCAAATGACTCCTCCCGCTCTGGGTGGAGCGGAAGGGAGTGTCAGACTCTTACTGACTAAAACCTTCCTTCCTTCGCCCTTTATGTTCCGGGCCAGCGGTAACCCTTTCGGACAATCCCGCTGACCCGGCAGGCTTCGGCCCTGACGGGCCCCTTCCCTTGATGCTGACATCTCTTTGAGGCGCGCGTGGAACACGTACGCGCCGTCCGGCACGGGCCTGGTCCTGATCGGACGGTGAGTTACCCATTACTCTCCGCCCGCAGGCCCGCGCCTACGGTGGCCGGGAGTCGTCGCGCGGCTCCCGACGCCCGGAGCGTCTCCCGCGGCGGCTGGGACGGGAGGCTCTCTCCCTCAGCCGTCCCGCCGCCTCCTTCGCTAGCATGACTGCTTCGCAGAAGGAGGCGACTGCCCCCCACTCCCTCTCGCCCCGGACCATGGCTTGAACCAGGCCCGGACGCGAGAGGTCGCCGCCGCTGCCGATCGCCTCTACGAGGACACGGCGGTGCTCCGCCCAAGCGGGGCAGACCTCCACCGTATGCTCCACCGTGTCCTCTGGGCGATCCTGGCAATGGTGACACCCGGGCGTTTCCTCCCGCCTGATTATGTGCAGGAACCTCCCGAAACTTCCGTGTCCGGTGAGGACCTGCGTCAGGCGGTAGGTGAGGGCGCCATGACGCCTCTCTAGCCACTCCTCAAAGAGGGGTCTTACCGCCGCTATCGTGGCGTGCCCTGTTATATCAGGCTTCACATTTATTACACCATGTCATTGTCATCTGTCACACTGTCTATATTTTCATAATTCAGTAAAAACACATTTTGGTGCTAAACATCTTCTGGGAACGCTCGTTCCATCATAGACCTCATCCAAGAGCCCATTCAGCAATAAAAAAAACAAATCATAATAATTCTACAGTCCTTTACAGTAATTTGACCTCTGACAGCAACCAAAAAGAAACCTTATTGTAACGAAAATAAAGATCACTGTAATGTAAAATAACTATATACGCATTTCAATCACTTTCATCACAGTCAAATTGTTCCACATGATTGCTTCAGAGCGTTTCAACCAATACGCATGAGCATCAATTTGTTTATATTGTCGGCAACCCAATTACTACCAACCATCGCCATACCTCACGTAAAATGACAATGTACTGTAACGATTTAATTAAACTCTGGAGGTAAATAGACGATGAAATAACAGTGTTAGATCGTAGGTATAAATGATTTTATTTCTGTAAATAGGTTTGTACAAACCCTTTTATATAATAATCAATTTATAATGTTCCCACAGCTGGGACACAGGCCTCCTCCTAGTGAGAGGGAGTGGGCCGTAATCTACCACGCAGGCCCAGTGAGGGTTGGTAAATGTTACATGTCTTCAAATTTTTGGTTCTAGGACAGTTTTCACGATATTTTTCTTCACCGGTTTGAGAGCACGTCAATCATATTTTAAAGTCTAGGTAGGTCCTATCTGACTACTCTGAGAAGAAAGACCGAAACAAACTCACAGGTCACAGTGACTTTTAACGTCCAAACATAATCTTGGTCAGATCATTTGAAGACCATGTAAATTGGTGTCTGAAATGGTCTTTTGAACAAAGAACCACACAGATTAATTGGACCATTCAGTGCACGCATTTGTTAGTAATCGTGCAGCTCAACTCAAAAACTTAAGGAGCTCAACGTTTCGACGAACAATGCTAAAAAAAGGACATTTGAGTAAGTCGCATAAAAAAAAATATAATCTATGAACAACATGGTTCCTAACGATTGTATAATCAGTTAACCCACGTTTTACTGAATAGGTTAAAGGTTATATTGAATTTCGTATTTGAGTAGGTAAATAAAACTTGAATTTCAATGAAACATCATGATAAATTGCTTCTGTGAAATTGTTCAATCGACCTAGATTTGTTTGCAAGATGCATTCCGAGAATTTATGATACCAAACTTATTTTTTTTATCTCGAACGCTTTCGTTTCCAAGAATTTTCAAGCACAATAACACTTTTCTTTCTTAATTTCCTTAAGAAATTCAATACGCAGGTAACGCCAACACCGAAAAATTATCACTAAGAAAGTAGGAACACAAAGACGCAGACATAAGCGCAAATTTATCTCAATTCTCAACGAGACGTTCATCGAGATCACGGTTCTATTTTCAAAACACTTATCCATATTGATGTATGGTCGTGTAGTACTTAGAGATTAAAGTACTAAGTAAACATTTCAGGTGAGAATGTTTGTTTGTGTGTTAGGAATAAATAATGTTGTCGTACCTGTGCATCTCCCGCGCTTGCTGGCGTCCTGGTACGCGTGTTAGCGATCGCGCGGTCGGGGGCACACTGTCGCCTGTTGGTTAGTTAGGGTGGTTTAGCTGTATATAGAGTTGTTAGTACCAATTTACCAAGTATGTTTATTACACGCATTTTTATAGATGTCTGACTGAATGGTCCGACATAACTTTCACATAACTTTAACTGGATGAAACACGGGAATGGAAATATTAATGTATTTAAAGTTAATATTTAAAGAAAAAGCTAAAGCGTTCTTGAGCTATAATTAGCATTCATCGTATCAGGCGCTAGTTTACATTGCAACTCTTCATCCTCAGTTTCTACTGTAAAAATATGGCAACGTTTTCGTACCAAAAACTCTGTCGTACAATAAATTAGCTGAAGGCGTGAAAGTTATAACTCACTCGAGTTAATTTTCATTTTGCTTTCATTCCACGTTTACACAACACTGACAATAATTACTATGAGAGTGAGGCAAGAAAGAGTGCGCGATCACGTAGGAATATCGGGATAAAAAGTATCCTATGTCCTAATCTAGGTAATGGTCTACCGGATCTGATGACCATTTATCACATTAGCTATTTCATCGCTATCCCTAATAGGTCATATTCACTACTTCGTCACTTTGTGCATTTGGTCAGTTCAGATTCATACTATATTTCGACTCATTCCCAACTCGACCGATGGATATGTAAAACGTACAGTCAGCGTATGGCAAAATTCATCCAAATCCGTTTAGCTTAGAACGGCTAAACGGATTTGGATGAATTTTGCGTGAAAGCATAACAAACAAAATTCCAAAAAATCTAAATCTTTTATCTTTATAATATTAGTTTAGATAGTATAACATCAGGAGAAACAGTATAGTACTACCTAACCGCGACAGACATTTGTTTTCTTGCTCAAATATGGTCCAACAAAACCGATGAATATCTTGCGCACAGACAACAGCTCTATATAAATAATTTCCTCGGCGCTCTCGCGGTGGGCGGGAGCGAGTCACTTGCCGCCCAGCAACAGTTTATACGGGGTTGCCACTCGCTACGTCAAATATTCATTCATTACCAACAAGTTTACTGAAGGAATTTAAGTAGGCTACCAACTTGTTACTGAAACGTAAAATAAACTACATAAAAAAAAGAAAACAAAAAAGGCAGACATATTAAGTCCGCCTTTGTAAATAACTTGGTAACGTTTTTATAAAGCTAACACCAAAATGAGTGAAGAAATGTTTTTACTGTCTGAAAATACGTTGAAAATTTTTACGAATATGATGCAAAATATATAGGACTTGTTTTAAATGCTACAATATTACGATCACAAGGGATAATTCCATAATCACCAAGCTTGGTACAGGGTACCGAAATCATTGGCGATCGCAGTTTAGAAGATTTTAGGACGCTGCTACCGACATGCATCTTTTGGGCTCGCTCGTTCCATCGTAGACTTCATCCATCACTTTTCACCAGGCAATATTAAGGGTAAGAATAGCGCAAAAAACTTTGTTACAAAACAAACAACCGGCTTCAAAAAACAACAGTACAAAGTGATAAATACCTTTAATTTCGGAAGTCGGTGTCGTTGGTTCCGCATTTTCGTTATTTGACACTGACTTCCGAAATTAAAGTTATTTATCACTTTGTAGTGTTTTTTTAAGAAGTCAGCTGTTTTTCAAATCCTATTATTTATTTATTAAACTTACACACACTATCTTGACAGGATGACCCCAATACAATAGCGGTTTGCAAACACATACCTACCAAAAATACAATGAAAAATCTACTTACAGCTAATACTTAAAATAAAGGTAATATAATAATGTAAATTAACACTAGTGCATTGAAGAATTGAAGACACCGACTAGAAGAATCATCAAAATTCGCATAGAAATGCCAGAGATGCAGTACATATGCATATAACTTCGTACATAAGAATAATTACCAGAATGTTTTATATACTAAAATCTTCCTGAAAGTATGTACATCACATTAATGAAAGTTGTCAAAAAAATTATCAAAATGGTTCATTAGTTTATTGAGAAAATCACGGACATACAAACACACATACATACGAAGTTTTTGAGAAAATATCACGGACATACAAACATACAAGTCGAATACAGAACTTCATTTTTTGAAGTCTGTTACTAAAAAATTAAACAATTTTGATCTTTGAACTTCACTCGAAAGCGTACCCTAATTGTTTTAGTAGAAAATCACGCCCTTATTACTAGATGTATGCCAATATTTCGCGAAGTTTGTTTATTTTTAGTAGACACAAATTCAGACTTCGGGCTGCTATTAAATAGCAAACTTATTTTTCCCAAGAACAAGGAACATTTTTTACGCCAGCAACCCGACCCTCGCAGCAAAAGCTCCTATTATCCGTCCAATATAAATTGTCGCTCACACTTACACAATTTTCCACCAAATAGAGGCGACCCATCTTCGTCGTATTACATTGGATGCTGCAGTGCAAACATCATTTACAATTCCACTCCAGAAATTGAACTCTAAACCAACGTGATAAGGGTTATGTTAAGTGAATTTAAAACATTTTTTTTTCAGCAACTGACCTATAAAGGTTTGATGGGTTGTTTTAGAAACTCGTTTGATTGACGAGATCGATTTACTTTTTTTTAATTGTCATGTCTGTTGCACGGGTGCTGTTAACACCGCCGGGGTCCGTTCTGAGTAATCTATTTTTATTTTATGTGTAAGGCCAACAGATAAAATAAATAGAACCGTCATTGGATCCAACGTTTTTCTAACTCGAGCGTTTGTGCAAGATTTGAGTCTGAAATTGCACCTACGAATATGAAACAGAAGAAACTATTATCTATAGTAATTAATTAATTAATTAACATTTATATTCTTTAGGGCGCATTCTACCAAACTTTTATACCTAAAGTTTTAATCTGAGAATAAATTTCAAATTTTTGACAGTTTTTCCATAGGTACAGTGCGTGCCACGTAAGAAGAGACTTGACCCCGCCTCTTGAAATCGCCAGTGAGTCGTCGGTGACTAACGGCGCTGCATGTCATCATCTGTCTATCCTTTTCCCAACTATGGTGGGGTCGGCTTCCAGTCTAACCAGATGCAGCTGAATACCAGTATTTCACATGGAGCGACTGCCTATCTGATTTCCACAACCCAGTAACTGTGTAATGCGATACCCCTTGGTAAGACTGGTTGTCAGACTTTCGGGCTTCTGACGACCCGTAACGACTGTCAAAGATCCACGAATGACAGTTGGGACCAACGGCTTAACGTGCTTTCCGAGAAACGGAGGGGTCTTGGTATGTAAAGATGGTCACCCATCGACAGACCAACCGCGGCAAGTGTAGCTTAACCTGATCGATCGACCTGTGCGGCTGTTATTATTTATCCACGGGCCCCTCCTGCGTCGCTGCATGTGCACCTAGCATTCCTGCGAAAAAATTTTGAATTTTTGTTAATTTTTCCATACATGAACTGTCGACGTCAATTTATTCCACGGAAAAAGATATATCTGACGTTGTTAAAATCAGCCCTAAAGGATTGATTTCTTAAAAAAGCGGTGAGCGGTTACACAAAAACGACTGACCAAACACAGAGCGTTTTAATTGACAACTTAAGGTGCCACTAGTCGATATTTTTTCCATACAAATTTCGGAAGAGTACTTACTCCACTGTTTGACATTGTGTATCCAAAGTTAACCATGATATCGTTTTGACTTATTACAAATTTTGTCTGTACCGAAACAGAATAGTAAAATAAAAAGCCATTAAAAAGTTATGAGCCAAAAAAGATTCGTTGGTCTTGCTATTTTTAATGTAACTTTGGGTGTAAATAAGTAATAAAAGACCTGTAAAATCTTCAAAACCAAGTCCGTACCGACAAAGCTCAGTTATCGAAGAGTTCAATAAACTTTATTTGTAATTTATTTAGGCAGTGGTTTTTTCATAAAACTCAATTTTCCGAAGCACTTTTCGAATTTTTTTACGCGCCTATCAGTTCGGAACGGTGTTTCTGTGCGTGAGAACTAGACGTTGTTCGTGTAGACTAGCGTCTAACTGCTCATCACAGATACTAGCTCTGTCGGACACGAAGCCTGGTGAGACAGCGTGGTTTTTGGCCATGACCTGATGGTCATGGCCAAAAACCACGCTGTCTCACGCGCGACGTTAACTGTCAACTAGTCGCTCAAACTCAAACTCACTGATGTGAGTTTCAGCTCGCGACTAGTTTACTCTTAATGTCAAATACTGGTAAAAATGACAGATTTTCAAGACGGCGGCCGTTATAATATCATGGAATCACTCTTCTAGGTAACTATAGTTTTAAAAATGTAATTACTTTTATATTAAAAAAAAACACAAGTGTGTACTAGTGCTACATGACATTGCTTCTTGCCAAATTTCATGATTCTAGGTCAACGGGAAGTACCATATAGGTTTTGATTTCGGAACATAAACACCCGTATCTTTTTAAACGGTTTTATGATTACATTGACTTAGAAGTTTAATTTTTTCACTGTTTCAATGGATTGCAGCCATGAGTATTTGATATTAATTTTAACTCGATAACTCCACGCGGTCTTGAGAAAAAGGGTATTGACTGACGGACAACGAAGTGATCTTTTAGGGGTTCCATTTTTCCTTTTGAAATACGGAACCCTAAAAATACATATCGGTATGTACCAGAAAAGGAACCTGCAACCTGTTGCTTTAAAAGCCGGTCTGTAATCCTCTGGGCCATCGAGAACCACCGCTACATTCTGAATGAAGTACTAAAGATAAAATACGTTTTAAATAAATAATTAAAACTTTAATTATCTGTCTGGTTGTGCCTGAGTCTGAGTTAAATTGTTATTTGTATTTGTTTTATCTCAGTGTTGTGTCTTTGCGATTGTGGGTAATAAAAGTTCACTTTTTACCCAACTACGGCGAAAAAAAAAGGAGGGTTATGATTTTGACTGGTATGTATGTATTGTATGTATGTTCATCTGTTCCCTCATTACTTCATAAGTAAATCAAATCAAATCATTTATTTTTGCAAACATGGGTAATTGGTACATAGATGTTCTCTTAAGATAATAATTATAGTCCTCCATATTCTACCATCTCATGGGCATGCAAATAATATTAGGTTCTAAAATTTAACAGAAATTCTATTGATAACGAATAAATAATTATAAATGTTAGATCATTAGAATTACAAAAAATTACAGAATTGAATTACAAAAATGTTAAAAATAATAAAGTAGGTATGTCAAAATGTCAATTAGAATAAAAAATGTCAGAATAGGAACCTGTTTGTCAATCAGTGCATAGATTTATCATTAAGGAATTCGTCAATATTGTAATAACTTTTTCAAAATAAGTAATTATAATAATTTGACAAATGAGGTATCGTTAGAAGCGTGTTGACTGTCCATTGGTTATAATCTATGTGACGTCACACTAATTTCAATATGGCGCCTTCTAGAGGACATAAAGTATCTAATGAATTTAAAAATGAATATTTTGGGATGGTGCCTTGTTGGGTATCAAATTAAAGAAATAAGCCCCAAAATAATTAAATGGAAATAAGTTTAAAAACCAAAGCCCGACTACTGAAAAGGATGAGAGAAGAAAGTATCTTCCTGTGGTCGCATGCCGCTGTACTAACATACCTACTTTTATGCTATGGGTTCATGCGACCACGGGAAGGTACTTTCTTGTTTCAGCATTTCAGTAGTCGGGTTTTAGTTTTTAAACTTTTATAGGCGCGTTGGGCATTTTTTGAGATGGGAAAAAACCATTGAACTTGCGCCACTGTTACCGTAAGCGACACCGCGCGTGTTTTTTTTATAAAACGATTAAAAAAATACCCGCTTCGGATGTGTTCGTCTGTCCTCGGGATGTACTCGGTTTTAATGTATTTCCGATATGTCAGTGAGTGTTGGCAAAGTATTCTGTTTCTGTTTTGTTTTCACTTTTGTCGGCACTCCCGGAGTGCCACTGTTTTTTTTTTTTAATAAATGGGGTACTTACATACAACCGAATTCAGACATTGTGAGTGTGGTCTGGATGTAGTTCGACTTTTTTTTCTTCTTATTGTAGCCATGGTGTTACTTCTATGGGTCCAGGCCAGGAGGTGGCCGAGTAAATCGCATCATCAATCACATTGAATTAAAAAAATAAATAAAACAGAAGTTGTTAGCGGGCACGCGTCCTGCTATGCCACGCCAGGAATAATTTTTGGGCTGTGTACCAAGAGGAATCTTCAAATGTAAAGACGCTTTAGATGCAAACTGTTTATTGTACAGGCTTTGGGTACCTATACAACCGTTGACACAATACTTAGTATCTTATTTTATAAACTTTGATAATTAACGAGAAGAAAAATACGTGACCGTGCAAGTTAGTTGTAAGCTGGCTAAGGGAAAATGTGAGAGTTGCCATTATAAAAATATTACAATATTATTGCCAAGTAATGATACTTAAGTTTTTACCAAAATTATTTTTATGTTGTTGCCAACAGTTGTATCTATTAAATTATATGCCAAGCTTTTGCTTGCGGCTTCGCCCGTGTGGACGTCGTCGGGACTTATCTGACGGGAACGTTTTGCCGAGATTGAAAGTACCCTATGTGTTAATTCAGGTTATAAACCATCTGTGTGTCTATCCAAATCCGCTCAGCCGTTTTTGTGCCATCTTCAACCATCTTCTTATCATCATATTATTATGTATTTAAGCCAATTTACACAAAACCTTTATGAATTATAAATCTTCTAACTTCCTCATGAATCACTCCGTCCATTGATGAGAACCGTATCAAAATCCGTTCGGTAGTTTTTGAGTTTATCTCGTTCAGACATAAGCTCAAATGGTTCGTATAGCATCGGATCGGAACGGATTGTACAATCTCTAAACGATATTAAATCGTGTCCACAGTATTTAAAGTCTATATTACCAAGCCGCGCACAGCAGCTTGACCGCGAGCGTCTTCCGCGACACGTGATCATAGCCGAAAGTATGCTGCGACGCGCGTACGGCTTCGTTGGCCTGTCGTCCAAACTTTTCTTTTCCTCTTCGTTGTTTTATGATTATTTTCTTCTGCTTCTAATGCAATAGCCAACAATACTACTTCAACTTCTACCATTTTCAAAAATTAGAATACGTCAACACGGTAGGAATGTAACTATTTGACTAGGCGCAGAAACTGATACGATGCGATACGAGCCGTTTGAAATCATCCTTTATTCGGAAGGGTGGCACAAAGTTCCTAACGGTTCGGTTTAGTTATCAAAACCTTCTGCATCAAGGAACAGGAGACCATAACAGCAAAACGGGTGTCGTTTACAAAGTGAATGTCGCTCATAATACTAATTGAAAAGGGCCCACCCAGTGTCGCGTTACTTAGCCAATTTCCGGATCACTACCAGCCTTTTATGGTGGCTTGGTACCTACATAGCATCCTATTATTGACGTTTAATTACATGATTAATTAAACGAACACTAAAACATAATTGCAATGTTCATTAGGTAAACATGTATAATGCAATAAAGCCGTATGTATAATATTGTATTCATTGTGTTTGTATGTATATTGTATTTATTAATATGTGTTTTTTGTATTAATATTGAATAATGTAATATGGGTTATGTGGTAGCTGAAATAAATGAAATTATTATTTTTATTTTATTATGAGTATGGGTTATCGCGCACATTGAGGAAGTAGCTATTGACATAACAATGCTTTTTGTCTTCGTTATCGCTTGCTTTGTTTATTTCAGTCGTGCCAATTTTCAAAAGAATACAAAGTCATTTTACAAAAAAATAAACAATGAGTCACTAAGTATATTCATTCCTCTCCCTATTTCATTTCTCTTAGTACGAATGGCGTAAAATTAGTCCGTTGGATGCGGAATGAATCGCTCTTTGAAGACGGAAATTATTCAGCTTCTAGACTGTTTTAAATAATGTATTCTATAGTACTAACGAGTTGAGTTTAAATATTATCAAAATTGTGCAATCAGCTACTTTAGAATCACCAGCAAACCAGTTTTAATGTCATAGACATAAAGTACAAATAGCTACCATAGAAATATCTTATATCTATGATTGCTACTAACGTTAGCGTATGTGACGTGTTTTTCGCTAGGTATAAGGCTTCATAAAAGTCAGTAAGACTACACTTAATACGTCAAACAAAAAATTGTTCATGTTTTTTCATTGATTGACTTCTTTGATTAAAAATGTTAATCTATAAAATAACGGCTGTAAAAATATCACTTTTTCACATAAGCACAAGTAGAAAACAAAACGAGGAAACTCAGAAATTTAAGTACCAGGGCTGCAAAAATGGTGGAGCAGTTGCTTTGACCACAGCACAGGTGGCAGACGAGCCACTCCAGACCTTTCTCCTCAGCTAAATTTACCAGGATACTATCAGCGTTATAGAGTAAGTAATCTTGAATCGGCTTCCATAAGTAGAACAGGAATCCTTCTAACAAAATTATTGATATTGGTATCTGAAAAAAGGGATATTTTTGCTTATGTGCATATACTGAAAACTTTTTTACAAAAAAAAAAAAACAGCCGACTTCCAAAAAAACACTATAAAGTGAAAAATAACTTTAATTTCGGAAGCCGGTAGCAAAAAACGAAAGTACAAAACCAAAGACACCGCCTTCCGAAATTAAAGTTATTTTCCACTTTGTAGTGTTTTTTTGGAAGTCGGTTGTTCTTTTTTGTAAAAACGTTTTTATTTTTTACTTTTAAAAGTACTAATAGCCTACAATGCATCCTATGACAATCCCACTAAGCCACCACTGAAAAGTCATAGCAAAGCAAATGACGCAATTTCGTTTATTTGAATTTTTACCCAGTAATTTTGATTTACAAACCAAAATACTGAACCGATTTTGATGAAATTTCTATGGGACCAATCTGAAAGTATATCCTTTCAAATATAAAAGAATTTCGCAAATCGGCTTAAAAATAACGGATTTCTGAGGTAACAAATATAAAAAATGTCTATACAAACATCCGAATTGAGAACATCCTCCTTTTTTGAAGTCGGTTAAAAAGGGAATGCCTGTTTTTGAAAGAACTTACAGCTACCTGCAAAACATGAATATATCAGCAGTAAGCGAGGCTGATCCTTTCATATCGATACGCTTCCAGTCGACTTTTCAGTTTGTAGTTATCATCAGCAATAGCCAGATCCACCAACTATATTGTGTTCAGGCCTACATCCGTGTCATGCTACCCTGGTTTGTGCTTGTCTCTCTGTCTTCCACGCGGTGATTTATAGGTTACTGAACTATTTGGCTGACAGAAGATAACTGGACTTACCTCTAAAATAAGAAATAGTATATTGCATTTTCTCGACACAAGTTGGGGAAATAGATTAATTTGGCGTAGAACTAGGCATACGCTCAATAGGTAGACTAAATTTGAAGTGAAGAATTTGTTTCTGAGTATTTTAGCTGTAACAAAAGATAATATAATAAAAGAATAATAAAGAAAAATAAATTATTATTTTATTTTATTATTCACTATTTAAAGAGTAACATCAAGTTGCAAGCAAATAATACAAGGTGATAGTTTGACCCCATTCGTGGTTGCCAGTTTTAGAAGTCGCTGAAAAAGTGTTGGCGCCACCTAACTCTATCAACTGTTAGACTATGAAGGTAGCACACGTATCGGGATCGGCACCGTATCAACTCGAGCCGTTTAGTATTCTTTGTTTGAAACTTCCTACTTCAACGCACACTGATCGGAATCGTAACGTAATCGTTCCGCCTCGGGACAAGCTCACGAGCCGCGGTTCGGTGCGTTACGGTTCGTGCGTCGTCCCCGCGCTTACGGGTCGTCGTCCCTGCGCTTACGTCTCTCCGTACCCGAGCTTACGTCCCGGCCTGCTTGCTGCACCATCAATCAGCGGTCGGCGAGCCGTAAGCGCGGCGTCGCCTAGCCGTAGCCTAGTCGACGTATCGGAGCTGCTGATCCGCTTTGGTTACGTGCTTACGTTAGGTTAACAGTTTGACGGCGAGGCTAAAGGCGATACGGTGCCGATCCCTTTCCGATTTGATACGTGTGCCTTTACACATATTTACAGATACTTACAATCATACAGTATGTGTATTTCGTTAATAAGAAAAGATAAAGCCAACACAAGAGCAATAGGGCTTGTCATAGAACTGTTATTCTATTTTTTATTTATATTAACTAACAGTTAAAAAATAATATGCTAAGAGAGAAAGTAAACAAAAGTGACAGTGACATTTTAATGGTAATGAATTTATGGTGAAATTCGATTATTTTTACTTTTCCCAATATGATAGAAATATGATCTTTTTGGATACAAATATTAACCTCTTTGGTGCAGAGGTAGAAAATATAGTTACATAGTTGCAAAATAAAACTGCGAAATTTTTCAATGTAAGTGGTCGTGAGTACTAGGAAAACATAATGTAATACCGGGCTAAACACGTGTCGACTGTAAACTTTTACGACCACTCGTACATTTGTGTAGCCAGAATTCACGTGAACTGCACTGTGGAATGCAAACTACATTAATATCGAAGTGATCTACCTAGGCCGTCTCGTTTCCAGCTGAATTACTACGACTGGTCTAAAAGGTTACATGCTCTGTGGACTGGTCTATTTACGACTGCGTAAGCTATTATAGTATAAATCGTATTGACACAAGAGAAAAGCTGCAATTCAAACCTCGGTTTTCATACACCTGCCGGATAATTTAATATATTGTACTGGATTCTCCCCTGGTGATAATTTCTTTTGTTTGATTTGCTTCTCTTCTTCATTATACTTACCAACACTATTAAAGATATACAAGTAGAAAACAAAACGGACCGTTCTTCTTATGAACCATATAACTATCCCCAATTACTAATCTGAAGATTTCACGAACTTCCAAAACTGTCCATACCACACGGAAACTTGTACTTCACTATCACTACATAGTATAAAACAAAGTCGCTTTATCTGTCCCTATGTCCCTTTGTCCCTTTGTATGCTTAAATCTTTGAAACTACGCAACGGATTTTGATGCGGTTTTTTTTAATAGATAGAGTGATTCAAGAGGAAGGTTTATATGTATAATAATAATAATGTTTCCGTGCGAAGCCGGGGCGGGTCGCTAGTAAAACATAAAACAAATCAATACTACTTTTATTTACACGCCTGGTCCAAAAATAGTAAAGCCTCGAAATTAATAAACTATTGCTATCGATTTGAGGCGCGTAGAAATATTAACGTAGTTCATACAGCTTTCCCGTAATTACTGAATTCTTTATAACTTTCTACGATGAAAATAGAAATATAGAAACTATAAATATAGCTGTAGGTACTAAATTGAATTTCACTGACGCAATCCTTCTCTAAGATTGGACCGCCAGCAAGGTTCGTAGCGAGGTTGGCTCTTCAGGGTCTGCACTAAGTAGAAGAAGTACTTTAAATATTTGTGGAGAGCCTTCTAAGATTATTTCCCTCTTATTTGAGGGAGTCGCGTTACGTCCGCTACGAGTAGCGTCCGTTTATGGCCTATTGTATTCTTGAAGATGATTTTTCTCGGTTCAGTCGCGTTACAGCCTACCTACAAGTACACTCAACGCTACAAGAGCTTGTTATTAGAAAAAAAATAACACACAGACTAAATTAACATTTTGTGAAGTATGGTACTAGACGAGCAGACTTATCAGGCGATGCTTCTTGTCACCCGCACACACACACGTCATTTTTACAGGTGTCTAGAGGTATTTATTGATCATGCTATTTTAAAAAGGCCTGTAAATGATGTTTAGCACTAGGCAGTAGAGCAGTGGTGACCCAGTGGTAACGGCCGCCACTTACCGAGTTGTAGGTCGCGGGTTCGAACCCAAGCAGACACTTTACTTTGTATCAATAAAAAAAAACATTAATGAACCATCACCACTGCTCTAAAAACGGTGAAACGGAAAACATCGTGAGAAAACTGGCATGTCCTAGAACCAAAAATTCGAAGACATGTGACATCTACCAACCCGCACTGGACCCGCTTGGTGGACTACGGTCCAATCCAAAGAGGAGGCCTGTGTCCCAGCAGTGCGAACATTTTACCCCTATTATGCTATTAAACAATACAATGGGCGTGCATTTAATAATATTAAATAAACAAATAAAATTTATAAAATGGTAATGTAAAGCAATATTGTCTTGATTTTGGTACCAAAATAACATTATATTCGGTCATAGAACACCATGCATGACACCCCGGATTAAAGGTTTCAAATAAAAATAACACAACCAAACACAAAGATTTTATAAAATCAATAAAAGGAACAAACATAGTCAGCCCACTTTTATTAAAAAAAAACTATATATACCTACTTTTTGTTATTTGCTTGATGAAAAATTTAAGTTTTATTGGTTCTTTTACGACTTTCCATTTAACTTCATGATTACCTTTTGACCAAAATTCATTTCTACAAGTGATTTCAAACACAAACCTACATTAAGAATATATTTAAAGATTGGAAGAAAAAGAAACACTAATATGAGACTCTCACAGCTTCGAAAATACTGAATTAAGCAAAATTCTGAAACACAAAGAGAAAAATCATAATTTCGTCAGAAATCCCATCTGCCTTTACGACGACGCAGTCATAAAATGCAGACATAAAACATGTTATCGAAGTGCACGGAAACTCATTACAAATGGAAATCAGGAACTTGGATTAAAAATTTAAGATGAAACCAAGATGATTATATACATAAACGCAGACATAATTAAAACTGTTGTTATTTCAATAGTTGTGAACAATGTGCTCAAAATAGAAGCTACGGAATTATCTTCAGAAGACGACAAGTTGTTTACTCTAAATGAAGACGAGGATGGCTTTAACATTTATGAAAAACCATTTAAAAAAACTATTTTAAGAACGAAAAATGATGAAAAGGAAGAAGATATAAAATCCCTTTTGGAAGAGAAATATAAGTTTAGGAATGATGAGACGTCCACGAGGTTTAAGGTGGCCCGCGAGGAGAGAGGTGACTTTCCAGGTTTGTTTATAATTATACTCGTCTATTTTACCCCCAAAATAACCTACATGAGCGTAGAAATTCAAGTAAAAAAGAAAAGCCAATTTTTATTATAAAAGAAGAAATCACGCGAATTTTATTACCATAACTATACCATACGAAATAAATTGATATATTATATTTTCATTGAAATATATATTTCGATTCTTTGTTACATCAATGTATATACTCGTAGTATAGTTTAGAAAATATGGTCTGTTTTCAACCGACTTCAAAAAAAGGAGGAGGTTATCAATTCGGTTGAATATACACACATCAACAGAATCTACGGATATTTTATATTTCATTAAATGTCTAATAATTTCTATGAAGAATTTTCTGATACTTACAGTAAATGGAAGAAAGATATTTTAAGGTCTTTAATAAAAAATAAAGAACATTTTGTGATTTTTTTGTTTTAAATAAAAATATTAATTTTTTAATCGCCGTAGAAAATTAGTATGATAAAAATACAGTGGCACTCCGGGAGTGCCGACAGAAGTGAAAACTTGAACAATTACGTGTGTATTTTGTGAATCATCTTATAAACAAACACGCGCGGTACCGGCTACGGCCATCCGTCTTACGAATTTTCGATCAGGTCACGTGTCCTGACGCGAGTTTAACATTTTTTACCCATTACAAAAAAAGTGTACAACGTCGCTAAAGAAGTTTTCACTTCAAAAAAAAACACTGGCACTCCGGTAGTGCCGACAGAAGTGAAAACTTGAACAATTACGAGTGTATTTTGTGAATCGTCTTATAAACAAAACACGCGTGTTAAGGTGTGTTCCTTATTTTATAGGGTTTTTTGCAAATCAGGTATGATGACCAAAGTGACTGGTTTATTCTTCTCGTGAAAGGAATTTATTCAGATTTGCTCGTCGTCAGTTATATATCCGTGGTTCAGCGCCATCTCGTCGTTGTTGGATGAACTACGTAGTTAGTACGCGAGGCCTACGTAGTTAGTACGCGAGGCCCTCGTAGTTCTTCCCGATGTGCATAGATGGCGCTGTCCTCAACAACGCGCTCGTCGTTGTTGGATGAACTACGTAGTTAGTACGCGAGGCCCTCGTAGTTCTTCCCGATGTGCATAGATGGCGCTGTCTTACGTTTTACGTTTTACGAATTTTCGATCAGGGTCACGTGACCTGACGCGAATTTAGAAGTTTTTACCCATTCCAAAAAAAGTACACAGCGCCGCTAAAGAAGTTTTCACTTCAAAAATTTTTTCTTCTTATAAAACTATTAATTTTAATTAAAATTGAAACAATCTTATAAAATCTAATTATTTATAATCAGTGTTGCCACCTCTTACATTAATTGCACATCGACATCAATTGTTCATACTTACAATTAAATTGTCAATGTCTTGCTGCGGTATGTGGTCCCATATTCTTTGCAAGTTTTCGTAACGTTGTTGTTCCGTCTTCAAATTTGGCGGGAAATCTCTCAAAGCTTTTTGTTGTAACATGTCCCAGGCATGCTCGATAGGATTTAAGTCGGGCGACTGTGCAGGCCAATTCAATAATAGGAATTATTTCCACTTATTTTTTATTGATGACGTTTTAATAGCTTCCTATTACTGATATTATTTACATTACAAGTAGTGTTTTATGAATTTGTGTCGGGTAGGTACTGCAACAAAAAAGTAAAAATTATTTTACAAAAAATTTTTTTACCGACTAGGACTCCCAAAAATAACACTTCAAAGTGAAAAATAACTTTAATTTCGGAAGTCGGTGTCAAAAAACGAAAATGTGAAACCAACGACACCGACTTCCAAAATTAAAGTTATTTTTCACTTTCTAGTGTTTTTTTTTTGGAAGGCGCTTTTTTTTACGATAATATTTTGGCGAAACCAATTCTTGTTTATTATTGTTTCCGGTCACTGGTTATTCACATGTTTGTTTCGGGGTTGTCCGACCAGTTTTGAAACCGGACGGATCCGTTCTTTACGAGCTCGTCATGCGGCGAGGGACTGGGTCGAACATCACACAAACATGTGAGTAAAACAGTAAATGATAATAAACAAGCCTATCGAACGCTTTAGTAAGGTCCTCTTTTACCCCTTATCTAATAATAACTCCATCATCCTTATTCAGCCGAAAGATATCCACTGTGGGCTCCCCAAGCAAGATTCTTCTGTTAGCAAAATTACTCGAAGTATGTACTAGGACAGCAATAAGTTGTAGAACTTGTAAATCCTTTAGTCTAGCCCAGTAACAGTAGTAGTTGACCCTGGAACTGTACAAAGACCTTCTCTCTAAATAATTTTAGACCCAACACTTTACATTTTATAATCTCCTAGTACATTCCTTATAAAATCATGATGAAAACTTGTAGAGCACCGATCGTCGAAACATCTCTCGTCAACCGTTCTTGATCTCAGGCGCAAGAATATGAAATCTGACAAAAGAGACAATAATGTGAACACTTTACATTTTATATCCTCCTAGTATTTCCCGAGAACCATGACGATCGCAACATAGCATGGGCTTTCCGGTCGTTTGCTGTGCGTCGCATCGTGGGTGGTATGGAGACCACCATCAGCATGTACCCATACAACGTGGCCATCTCCAGGAACGCTAAGCATTGGTGTGGAGGATCCATCATTGATGAACAGTGGGTCCTCACTGCAGGACATTGCTTGGAATCGTGAGTGGATCATTTTACTAGAACGAAAACCCAACCAAAACCGAAGTTGATCAATTAAAACGAAACAGGTGACTATTATAGATTTCTAAATCCCTAAGCCTTTTACGTACATTATAACCTCATTAACATCTAGCGACAGCCATATTGAAATTTCTAGAAGTTTTTATTATGGCCTCTGTACAATCTGCATGACGACTGCGCGCGCGTAGGTACTACATATACCTATTTTGTTGAAATCGATTCAATAGGCTGCATGTGCTAAATAAAGAAACCTAAGATTTTCTATTGCATATGGCTTTCCCCTATTATGTATTGCCGTTTCGGAAGTACATAATTATCCATTACCTAATTAAAACTTTTATGTGAGTTTTTAGAATCTCAATAACACTGCCTGCCTTATGTAATTAGCGATGATGGGTAGTTTCGATTTGGTTAATCAAAACCACAGAGATTTTTACAATCTCATTTTAGGAAAGAATCAATTAGGAATTAACTCCTAAACGAATATTAGTCTTAACACTCCTGTCAATATTGCACGCGTTATTCCCATCTCATTCGTTTACTTGCAGGGCCTACGATGGAGACAAGAAGAAACTGCAGCCGTTCATTATCAGAGCGGGAAGTTCCTTCCACAACCGAGGAGGTTACCAGGCGCGGGTCAATAAAGTGGGTCTTATGCATATACATAGTTTTTTGTATAGTTCCCAAGTAGCACACTGGCTGATTTAGTGTCGAACTATAAACCTTCATAAGTTTAAAAGTGTTATTATAGATGTTTAAAGGTTTTGGTGGCTTCTTCATGCTGATATGTTGCATTTAAAAAAGTTACTTATTCAATAATCTGTAAAAGGCACTCCAAAAATATGTAATTACACTACAGGCTGTTTACGAGTTCATAATAAATGTTTTATTATGTTTACTGCTGAAAAGCGGCGTAACGAAATACTTCTATAATGTTTTTTGCTGTTGAATGGTCTAAAACGAATCTTTACTAACACCAGCTGGTTAAGAGTACGAATGAAATATATTTAAACGTTTAAAGCTGTGAATTGACCTTGAAGGCATCTTTTATGACGCTTTTGTGCTGCATTGTGGTGTAATTTAATACCACTGTAAGGTTGTCTGGTTAAGAGTGTAAAGGAAGCACTTATAACAGCCTAATGCTGCTTAAATTACGCGTAAGTATAAAATAATAACTCTCAAAGCTGAATAAGTGTACGAAATGATATATTTAAACAGCTTTCTTTAAGAAGCTGTTATATACCCTTTTTCAAGTGTTTTGTAATTCTCAAAGAGTTAGAATGTAATTGGTACATACTATTAAACAGTTTTTGACATCTATATACACCATATTAGAGCTCGTTGCTCTTGTTAAGTTCATTTAACAGCTTCTTACTGTCTGTTGATATATAATTCTTTCAGTTGCTAATTTTTAACTTATTACTTCTAATTCGTTTGATAAATATTAATAATGGATAAGACCTGGTCCAAAAGAAAACGAAATGGCGCAATTAAAAGAAAGTTAGCACGAGAATATCAACAATTTCAGGAACGTAATAGTGATGTCAACGAATCTGGCCAAGCGTTATCCGTACATAATGACGAGGGTTCCGTACATGTAAATCCTGACATTCCAAGTACTTCTCGTTCATTAAATACAGAAATAGAGTCTTTTGCATTAAACGAATCTATGTCTAGTAGTACAGAAGAAGAAAAAGAGGAAGAATTGAACAGGTTTGAAAAAAATATATATTTAAAAGAACAAATAAGAAAGTGGGCGTTCGAAAACAATATAACTCAAGTCGCTTTTATTACATTACTTTATTACATTACATCATTTGCTTGCTTATATGTGAAAATTGAGGATCTCTTCACTTGACATCGCATTGTGGGCCAGTCGCGACCTGGCTTAGCATTTCCATCACGATAAAGCTTAAAATCTGAGCTTTTTACAGGATATTTTAAAATCCCTTTGGTTTCCCATTGGCTGGGGACAATACATAATTTTTCTTCACCGTCCTCGAAAGTTTTAACAATTTTAAATGGCATCGCGTTTGAGTACTGAAAATTAATAGGAAATAAGTATTGTATTATTTTAATTTTAGGTAGACACCTTAAATGTGCGCCCACGTGGCACAGAAGTGCGGTGCACAGTGGTCCTGTAGAAAATTTGTGGTCACTCGAAATACTAATGTGATATTTTTTATAGTTTTTTATATAAAAATATAAGGTCTGTATTCCGAGTGCCCACATATTTTCGAGACCACTGTGCGGCGGTAAAACGACAGAGGGCGGGGTGTGGGTCGACTGATGAGCAGGGCGGCACGGCAGGCGCGCATACGCACACTACACGCGCCTACCCCCCGCTCCTCAGTCGATACCGCCACGGGCGAGGAGTCACACAATAAAAATAATTAATTTCAATCCACTTCAATAGGTACCTATAAAATGCTCAGCTAAATGTTTCTAAACTTTGAAATGAGCTTCATAATTTTTGTGAAAATTACGCAAATACATTATATTTCAAAATTATGGTAATTTTCTTTTGTTGTACTATTATAGATTATAATTCTCAAAAATATTCTCAGATTAAATTAGAAATCTTTGGAAAACCGGCAATGTGCGAGTGAGACAGAAGAGCAAGTGAAAGGGGTAAGCTACTCGCTTACATTTATCAACGATATTTAGATCGTGATCTGGATCACGATCCAAATATGTATGGTGAAATCCTCGATAACGCTATACTACACTCTCGATATATATCGTGATCCTCCAAATATCACGACAAATACTGAGCGTGTAGCATACCCCAAAGAGCGCTGTAAGGAGGCAGATATTATTGTTAAACACGACACCGACTGGCACGAATTTCAAAAGAACTTACCTAGTTAGTACATACTTATTTTTCTAATCGACTTTACAAGAAAATAATAAAGAGCTGCTTTTAAGACTATAAGATAAATTTGGTTTTGATTGGAAAGTACTATTTTTGTTTTTACTAGAGGAACCCCAATTTGCTGCAAAAAGTATTTGTTGGAATACAATATAACTCTTAAGTCAGGAGAACTGCATTTCCCGAACCCATATAAAAACTAAAAGTGTAAATGAATGTCTCTTATACAGAACATGAGCAGTCTATGGCTGATTAATGGTATTCTGTTCAGCAAATAGTGTCACAAGATAATATTTTAACGATTTAACCTGAGAAACTTATGGACGCCATAACTAACCTAAAAAAATAGCTTTACTATTTTATAAAATCAGTTTTAACTGTAAGAGTACACCATAATTTAAGCTTTTAACTTGATAGGCAATTTCAAGAACACATTTTATCTATGAATCTCACTTTGTCTTCCATTATAATAAATTAGAAATTCATGCACCCGTGATTTATCCACATATTTCTTAGGTTTAAATCTAATTATTTGAAGGGCGCATGAAAATTTTGTTGTTAATTGGTATAGACATCACGATAAAGTTGCACTCGCATCCTAAACGCAATTATAATGACTTGGATCATTACTTACCTAGTCCCAACAAAAAAATATTTCAATATTAAATATGGTGGAGCTGGCAAATTTTGCAATCACACAATATAAATAACACTTTAAACAAATTTCAAAATAAACGTTAAAAAAGATTGAATAGGGAGTAGCAAAAGGTTAGAAGCTGTACAAGAGCTGGATAGGAAACTCTTGTACAGAATTTAACTTTTTACGATGCTTTATGACAGCTCTAATAAAGCCTTTGATAAGCCTAACTGCAGCTTCTCCCCAGCCATTATAATACCAAAAGCTGTATAATTTGGGGCCCTTTTTTGCTGAATAAGCGCTTAAGCAGCTTTAATTCAGCCAAATTGGTATACCGTAATACAGACTAGAGATTCAATGGCAGCATTTATTAAGCACTTAAGCAGCAATTGTGTGTTACTTGGGTTCTGAATGAAATATTACAGATGATGAAAATTATGCAACTTAAAACTTGGTTGTGTGCTTCACATCAGCATCAAATGGAATCAATATACAAGCCTAATCAATGGTCTGGTCATTTTAAATAAAATAGGAAAGGATATTTTTTTTAACGCGACAAGATTCAAGGAATTAAATAATGTAGAAAACGAGATACTGCTCGACATAAGCCTCTTCCAAGCATCGGCATTCAGCGGATTCCCGCGATTTTCACCTTCTCCTTCGGACTTGAATATCTTCCTGTGACTAGGCAGGAGATTTTGAAAACCCTTTCGAGGCATGACGAATAAGGTGTAACGTTCACTTATCCTCCATAGAAAAGGGTGGAGGATCCTCCGGTCAGACATCTTGTGTCTGGTGGGCTACTGCCCGGCAATTTTCGTCGGGACATTGTATATATATGTGCTATTAACGCGGTAAACTCTGCTTGCGTGATGCAGGATTTTGCGTGACGTCAGTGTGGTGCGTAGTTCGCGTGTTGCGATGACGATGCCGCCAAAACTTGCCATATTTGCAGGTATTCTTCCCCCACAAGTACGTTCCGGGTAACGCGGACTACGACTACTCTTTGCTGCGCCTTGACCGCCCCATGCCAATAGGCAGGAATATCGCTGTTCTCAACCTACCCTCCAAGGATTACCTGATGAAGGAGAACGATATACTCATCGTCACAGGATGGGGGAGTACTGATGTGAGTGACATATACATTTGGCAGTTAAAACGCTTTTTCTTTTAGGTATTTTTTATTGAGTGGAGCTCTTCCAATGTTTTGGTGCGTTAACATTTGTCAAGGACGGTTTAGTAAAATTTTTAGTTAGGTGTTTCCCTGTATGAGCTCTTTTTAAGGAGCTATCACAATGTTGGTATCCTACTTATTTAGCTTGTTAGCGTAGATTCGCGTGATATTAATAACTCAATATTGAATAAACAGGAGTCTGGTTACGGCCACATCCCGGACCGGTTGCGGTTCGTCCCGGTGCCGGTGATGCGGCTGGATGACTGCCAGAACTCGTACCGGTTCTATATCACGCCACGGATGCTGTGTGCTGGATACGCCACCGGTGGAAAAGATGCTTGTAATGTAAGTATTCTAATCATTGAAATTGTTTGTGCATAAAATCAGAACTTTCGTTAATTTGAAACTCCGAGCTTAGGAAAGAGTCCTCACGCAAATGTTAGTGGCAGAGACTGCGCCCTACAAACCCAAAATTTTGTTTAACTCTATGTACCCTACATCCCCCACGTAATTTACATTCTTCAGCCACCAACTTCAGATATCTTAACACGCCTTTCAACACCTTAGCACGATTCCGGAGGCCCAGCAGTACGAGACGGTGTTCTCCTCGGCATAGTCTCCTTCGGTGGCAAGCAGTGCGGTGACCCTCGCTCCCCGGGGGTCTACAGCCGCGTGTCCGAGATCACGGAGTGGGTGGAAGACACCATCACGAATAACGAAGCTAACACCGTGCCAGAACTGAAAGCGAAGATACAGAAGGCAAGACAAAGGGAGAAAGAGTTACAGAAGTAAGGATAAGACCGGACGACAACACATTCAATCTATACCGTTATTATCCAGTAAAAGTTAACACTATGTGAGGTTGGCTTATATTAGAAAAAATTTCAGTAGAGGCCAATCTAATATCGTAACTGTTACAGGTTCAAGTCACGAGTAGAAGACAAGAAGAATAAAATCAAATCTTGGCTCCGTGAGACACTAAAGTCGCCAACATTCATAGAACTAGCCAAAAAGAAATTAATGGAAGCGGGGTTTCACACAAGAAGAACCAATGATTACGACGCGATAAATGTGAGTAATCTAGATGATAAAATGATAGATGAAATTAATCTAACAAATATGATTAATGATAGAATAATAGAGGATGGTGAAGGTACTGAATCTGATAAATTGTTAAGAACTTTGGCTTTGCATGAGGTCATGATAAATGATGAGAGCAGAGAAATGTTTTCTCAGAGGGCTCAGTCAAACGAGAGTGACAGTATTGAGAGCTTCATAGCTTATATAGGTGCAGGTAGTAAATAAATATTGTTAATAAACTGTTGGATTTTTATTTTTGTTCAACAGGAATCTTATAA
Organism: Luperina testacea; assembly: GCA_927399505.1. Lineage (NCBI taxonomy): Eukaryota > Metazoa > Arthropoda > Insecta > Lepidoptera > Noctuidae > Luperina > Luperina testacea. Next base: position 1,474,795 of record OV656777.1, on the reverse strand, counting down.
TTTTCTTGTTGAATAATATGTTCTTAAAAACAGCGCCATCTGTGATTTATTTATGAAACTTATAAGAGACGAGCTCACTCAGGTTTATATGAATGATGTTGGTCTTTTACTGATAATCAGCAGCCGTAAATAAATAAATGCTGTAACTAATTTATTAAAACAATAAAAGTTCATTAATTGTCTGCTATTAGACAGTGACCCACTTCGGTATTAATTTCAATGTCGAAATAAGTTGTTGCCATTCGATAAGAGATGGCGCTATATTCATTAGTGTTACTATTCGATGCTAGATGGTGCAAAAGGCAGCAGTTTTTTTAGTGTAAACTAATAATAGTTCCGTAACCCCAACTTCCTACTTTGGGTCATAAGAAAAATTACTAACCTGCTACAATGGTGATTTTGATGGCTGATGTGAATTATTGAAGTGTTAGGAGGTGCTGTCGCTACCCTTATAGTGCTCTTCATCAATAATTGTCTGAAAAAAGCCGCAATAGGTTATATAAAGAGTAGGTGTAGGTGCCTGTGTAATTACAGGCACATAAGACATTTTAGCTCCGTCTCTGTAATGGCATCGCATCAGGGATATCTCTGGTATAATAGCTGCAATGACCACCACTTCCTATCAGGATGGACGCTTGCTTGCTAGACCTTAAAATAAAAATCTTAAAATTCATCTGCTAAAGATCCCCTGTCATCAAATAAACATTATTAATATTATAAGATTATAAACGGCACAGGACAAGCCTGGCTTCAAGTGGCAACTGCGGTCACAGCGCCTTTTAAGATCTTCAATGCAACGTTACATGACCAGGAGAGATCCTCACTGCCGCAACATTACTGCTAGAACTAATAAAATTGGTACGTACTATGGAAATAAAGATGAGAAAGGAAAGACCAAAGAAACGATAGACCGATTGTGAAATATGCGAAGACTTAAGAGGAGCTTAACTATTTAAGATAGAATACCTGCTGCGTCTAATAAATAGCAAGAGTAAGATATCAAGAGCTTGAAAATCTAGATATAGGTAAACTCCAGATGTGTCGTACTCGCAACCGGCGCACGTGGATAACAAAATGTATTGAATGTAGTCGACACGTATGAGGGTCTAAACAGACGGACTGCATTTCAGCTGCAACGTCGCAGTTTAGATGCAGTTGACTGCTTCGAAACCTAGTTAAGTCAACTGCATCCAAACTGCGATGTTGCAGCTGGCATGCAGTTCAAATGCAGTCCGTCTGTTTAGACCCTAAGAGTGGTAGCAAGTGACGTTCTGTAGTTTCTGCCTTCCCCAATGAATTATTTATTTTTGGTAGAATAAAATATAATAATTATGATCAATAAAATGTTGGTTTTTATGGTGCCAGATTATGGTCTCTGCGTTTTGTGTTTATTGCATTTTCATTATGGTGTGTAAATCTATAACGGGCACTGCACATTATACATAGATCTAGAATTTAAGTACATAGTTGTACAGAAGTTGCAGCATGTGGTTGCGGTTCGTCCGATCATTATAATGATTATATGCGAGGTAGGTGCAAACTCTTTGTGTAAATTTATCAGGTACCTATAAATAAAGTTATTTGGAAAGATATTTATATGTGCATTAAGTTATTAAAACATTATTCTTCTTTCCTAGTATCCGTGTATGTATGAGTTATAGGGAAAATGGCGGATCCCATAGTTCAAGCGAGTCAGCAAGGTTGGATTGGTTAGATTGGCCCAGGGTTTCTGATATAATGCTTGCTGTACTTCACTTATGGGTGCACGACAAATACTTTGTGTCTGTTTTTCACCTTTGACTCTAGGTAATACATGCAATTCTACACGTACCTACACGTAGGACACATGCGATGTGTATTATTGCAGGCTGGCCGAAATTTTTGATCGCAAGTTATAAATTCAAATTCAAATTATTTATTGTGGTACACAGGTAAAAATATGGTGTTACAGTTTATGAAGTGTAGTACATCTATAACCCGCCTTTAGGCATACAATAGTTAAAGACTTTAGCAACATTATAGTAGTAGTCAATAGTTAAGTATTAAATAATATATTAGTAATAATAATAATCAATAGTTTAAAAAAATGTCACTAATTTTATAGTAATTATTGTTATAGTAGTCATTAGTTTGTTAATATTTAAAACAATAGGCAATAATTTAATAATATTTAATATAGTGATTACTAACAGCTATTCAACTAAAAGAAAAATAATAATAGTAATAGTGATATAATAAAAAACCGGAACTAATAATGATAATGGAATGAATTAATAAATTAAAATCTGTCTTCTAGTTACTCATTAACAGAGTAATATACCTTATTATATAATAGTTTTAATAAAGCTTTTTTGAAATCAAGTATTTCATTTAATTCTTTGATTTCAATAGGAAGCTTATTATAGATTTTAGGTGCCATTCCAAGAAGACTTCTCGAAAATAATGCAGTTCTGTGTGGAATAGTACATATCTCTCTGTTGCGACGTCTAGATTTCAGTGTATTAAATATATGAAAGTTGGATTTGACAAATACTGCTGTTTCAAAAATGTACATACAAAATGACTCTTAAACGCCCACCCTTCATCACTTCATCGTGTTTGAGATTGAAGAAGAAGTAGCGCAAGAAACTCCTCAGCATCAAGGCTCTGACTGTTTCATTATAAAACTGCCCGCGACTTCGTCCGCGTGAAATTTCACCCTCACCATTCACCCTCTTAGGGGTGGAATTTCGAAAAACCCTTTCTTAGTGGATACCTACTCTTCACAAAGAACACACCCTCTAAATTTCATGTCTCTAGGACCAGCGGTTTAGGCTGTGCGTTGTTATATCGGTCAGTCAGGACTTTAAATTTTATATATTGTATATTATTACTAGCACTTTGCCCAAGACTTCGTCCGCGTGTATTTCGTATTTTCCTCTAAAAATTTCGAAAATGTATTTTTATGATCATTATCATTTATTTAGATAAATAAGTATTCGGGCCAATTTTTAAGTTAATAGAACAAATGGATCAGATTTTTCAAATAAACTATATCCCCGCTTTTCACCCTACAGGGGTAGATTTTTGTAAAATCGTCTGGGTTGTGTTCATTACTTCACTTAAAAGATTATTTATACAAATTGTCGAGTTAATCAAGCCACGCAGTAAAATCCTCCCCTGTAAAGTTACTACCCCTTTCCACCCCGTTAGGGGTACATTTTCGAATAACCCTGATACATGTTATTCTTTATTTTTGGTCAATATTCGTTACGTTTTTTTTAACAATTTGCAGGTCAGTGTGAGGTTGTATGTTGATTAAAATATGACTCTCCATCCTAAAAAATATGGGTTTACAAAATTATAACCAATCAGCAATACAACTCCTCGAGTAATAAGAATTGGCCTTAAATCTCATGATTTCATGAAATAGTCATTCAAATATATATTATAAATAAAATAATAAATATATATATTAATATATTTATTAACATTCTAGTGATATTTATTATAGAAGTATGTATGTTTATTTGTATTTATGTAAGTATATTCTTATAATATTTGTTTAGTTTTATTAAGTGAATTGTTTTTAGATTAGATTGTATGTATTATGTTTTGTCTCCTTTACTCTTTCACACGCTGTCTACATCTCTCTATTTATTGTCCTATCGCAGGTACGCTGTGAGAGATTTCTTATGAAATAAGCATCACTTTTGTACCAATTTTTCTGTTCTGAATATTTCGTATTTGTTTATATATGTGTGTACATAAATAGTAAAATAAATAAATAAATATATATGTATATTCATTTAAATCATTGTGAACTTATGATTTTGAAAAATCATCAATACGAGTACAACATTGATGATTTTTATGATTATAAATTAAATAAATATTTATTAGGCCGCGAAGCATAGGTACTTAGGCTGTTAGTACAGGGACTGCGACAGCAGTAAGCCAGTGATCAACATACACGGACTGCTCGTGCAGTCAAATTCAACCGCTTGAAGCTGCCATTGATACCTGCCAGCTAGCTGCTGCAGCAGTCGGTACCAACTGCTCTGCGGTTTTTATCGTGGAATGAAGAGCGCGGGTGAAGGTAGCTGCGCGAGAGCAGTCGACAGCTCGAGCAGTCAGTGTATGCCTGGCGACTGCTAGACCGCTCAACAAAATTTCACCGTACTGCCGACCGCCCGAATTGGCTGCTTCAAGCTGTCCGTGTATGGCCGGCTTTAGATCAACATAAAACCTGATAATGACCTGCAAATCGAAAAAAAAAGTACCTAAGTAAATTTGAATTTCGCGGTCTACCCTAACGCTTTCGCCTTAAGGAAGCAAAACTCACAAATGTAACGCTTCGACAGACGAGCTTCATTCAGCTGTGAAGCATCCAAATCATTTTGTGAAAATACCAATTAGATTATGTAAAACTTTGACATAACCTTAGCACTGCCGATTAGGTATGTACCGTCAGCCTTAAAAAGCTGAATTCATTTGACTGTCTACAATTTGGTTCCATAATACTGTATCAATGTGTGGCTACATTTAAATACCCAATGTGGTAATTACATTTTTAGATTCGGTTTTTTTTTAGGTCATTACTTATAGTTTTTTATTAAAAAAAAAATCTTTCTAGTTTATTTTTTTCCTTTAAAGTTTTTGGGGTCTATAATAAACGATGATTAAAGTACAATGCGTGCCACGAAAGATGAGACTTGACACACCACGTGGTTTGACATGCGCAGTACACGATTTTAGGTATCTTTAGCGGTATGAGGTCTGAGTGCGGAACGGGACCGGACGTCATAGGGGCGGCGGAAAGAGCGGGGGAGGCGGGGTCAAGTCTCATCTTTCGTGGCACGCATTGTAAAGTGATGTTTAAACGTCAAAAATTGGTTAAATAGTCACTAATTTCTATTTAACTTTAAGCAATGCTTAGTGTTTAAGTAAAAACTCAACCTGCTATTAAGATTTGCACACTGACACCCTGCATAACACCCTATCAATCACAATCTGAACAATTTTGAAGGATATTTCTAATACATTGCTTCTTACGCGTACGTTCAAAAAATTTCGTCTGCTCCTCAATGTAAATAACGCAATGAATGTTGTTGAACTGTCAAAATGGAAGCCATTGGTACTGATAGTGTGTGACGCAATTACCTCGCAGATCCCAGTAGTATATGACGGAAACTTACTTTATATATTTGTCAACTTATTGCACAGACGCCAACACATCAAGCTAACCAAAACTGTCAAATCCCAATCAACTTTGAACCTTATGCTTTAGCGATAAAGTTTAAAATCTATTAAAGAAATTTGACAGATTGTAGTAGCTTGATGTGCTGGCGTCTGTACCTACTCATTCTTGCAAAGAAATATTTATTTATTTATTAAAACTTTATGCACATAATGTACAAAGGCGGACTTAATGCCTTGCCTTTTAATATTATTCTTATTTTAATGCATATAGGTAATCATAATCATAAATCTTTATTTATCTCAACATTACATTGCAGGCACTGGTCTTAAAATAATAATACATAATGATATAATAATAATATATGCATAATATAAAAAGGAGGGAAATTATAAAAGCCCAACAAAAAATTCGTCCGCATCGCTGTCAATAAGGAAAGTGCTAAAATAGAGAAAAGTGTCTGAGATAGGAGCGTCTTGAGTTACAAATCTCTTAGATAGAACATGTTAATTTACAAAAGGTTTGAGTCAAGATATTGTATAACAAAAGTTTAAAATTGCAATTACATTGAACATCGTTTTGAGGCTGACGGTACACGGTCAGTTGTATAATAACGTTTATTTAGAGTACCTAGAACTGGTCGGAAATACGTCCCCAAGTTTACGTACGTTATGTCACTAGTCGACTAGAATCAATTCTATTTGTTGTAATTTTTGACGTTCAAAAGTGCCTTTTATGTACCTATTTGAAATAAATGCTTTGACTTTGTCACTTATTCCGACACTTTGAGGTTATTTTCAAGAGGTAGAACAAAACTAACGAATCTAAGCCCTGTATTATAGAACCTCACTCAAAACTCAGGCATTACTTATTTCTAACATTATCTCAAGCAGGACCTGTGTCCCAAACTATGCTCTCCTAACCTCCTATCCTGCCCTCTGTGTCCCAAATAATGCAGTCAAAGTAACCTCTGCGCTGCCACCGATAACCGTGGAATTGGCGAAGTTTTGGGCCAACAATCTCGAAATCAAAGTCAAATCATTTATTTCAAATAGGCACATTAAAGACACTTTTGAACGTCAAAACTTACAGTAAAATTGAATTGATTCTAGTCGCCTCTTCCAAAAGGTAGTGTTCGTATGGAGAAGAATGGGCAAGAAACTCCACCGTTACTCTTTTAAAATGTTTTACAAGGTTTTGTATTCATAATATAATTATATGTGAAGACGATGCACCTAGAATAAAATTAGTCTACCACAAAAGGTAAAAAGAATTAAAAATGAAGCAATGACTGGTAAATCAATTATGTGATAGATACATGTTGCTTACATATTTACAAATTATTTACAAATATTGTAAAAGTAGATGATTTTCCTAGAATTTTAACAATTCTAAATTTAATATCAATATCTGAATTAGGTATTGTTGTTCCAACGAAACGAAGAAGATTACATAAAATAGTACCTGAGCCATTTGATTGGTTGAAACTAGTTCCAAGTAGGTAATGCTTGAGTTTTAAGTGAGGTTTTGTAATACGAGCCCGAGGTCCGTTTAATAATTTAATATTGTCAGGTCCAGTTGTAAACCAGCGTCAGGCACTAGCTGTCTGGCATTTTTGCTGAACTGGGCCTTTTTGGCGCAGTCGTGAAGCACACTTTTCTGCTGATTTCTTACATCGGACTTAGCACTTTCTATTTTTTTTTAATTGTTTTATTCTGCTTTGGAAATTTTTGTTCATGGAAACATAATTTTAAAAGCTAACAGTATTCAAATAATAATCATAATTTGTACAAGTACCTTAATAAAAAAAAGGGGAATTAATCGAAGGGCATCAAAAATCCGCATCATTCATCCGCATTGCTGTCAACAGGAAACGTGCCCAAAAGACTGGCAGCATTGCCACGTTGTATGGCAATGCTGATTCTTTGGCCAAAAAATAGGCTAGCTTAACTTTTACTTCCTATTTGATATTTATTTGTTGCTATTTGATGTATGTATCTGGTGCATTGAGTGTCTTTTAATCAGTGCTAAATAAATGTGTTTTCTTTATTTCTACCTTTCTATTGTCGTGAATAGCTTTAGCTGACTGAGAGTAGAAGAAGAATGAGAAAATAGCGGTATTGGATAGCTTAAATTTATCAGTCAGATTAACATAATTTTGATGGTGATGCCATAAACAATACTTTAGAATTACACTAATATTATAAAGGCGAAAGTTTGTGAGTGTGTGTGTGTTTATATGTTTGTTACTTCTTCACGCTCAAACGGCTGGACCAATTTTGATAAAATTTAGTATGGATATAGCTGACACCCTGGATTAACATATAGGCTACTTTTTATCCCGATATTCCCACGGGATCGAAACTTATGCAGGTGAAACCACGGGGCGCAGCTAGTAAATTATATTAACAGAACTAACGGGTTGACTAACAGAGAATGTTATGATTATGGCACTATTTCATACCATTTATGAAAAAGCTTTTTACTAGGTACCTGTCAGTTTAAAGAAATAAATATACGAGATATCTACAAAGAAGTAGAAACGAAAATCTTTGCAAAACTAAATAAATATTTACTTATAAAATGTTTCAGACATTTCACGCTCGTGTAGCCGCAATAAAAAAACCAAAAATATTGCTAGGTACTGAAACGTATCACCTCTGTATAAAATCTAGTTTTTTATTCCATTATATAAGAATTTATATACAGTTGACTTACCAAACTAATTGTTACACAACTTGCCATGATTCTGTAACCAATTCTTTTCAACATTGAATCAATTTGCCAAACTTCGCGTTGCGAAAAAATCGAGTCGTTGTAATTATTTTTAGTAACAAAAGTTAACAGGAAAATCTTAGAAGTGGGTTTTTTTTAGAAATCTGTACGTCGTGCACAAGTATTATTTTCTCAAGTATAAATACACCATGTCCAAACAGCACACTACTATTACAATTACTATTGCATGTTTTTGGATACCATTTTAAGTAAAAAATATATTTATACAAGAAAAAATCGATTAGAAAATGATTAAAAGAAGGTTTCAGAAGTCGGAGGCAAAAAATGTAATAACCTAAGTACCTATCTAACGCAAAGACATGTGTTCATTTTGTTAGGTATTTACATTGTTTTCTTTTTATTCTTAAAGATTTTTGACAGAAAGTCTGTTTTTGAATCACTCCTTCATAATCCTGGAAGAAAAAACACTGGCACGCCGCGAGTGCCGATAGAAGTGAAAACAAAACACAAACAAATTGCCATCACTCACTGACATATCGGATATACATCCCGAGGACAGCCAAACACATCCGAAGTGGGTATTTTTTAAATCGTCTTATAAACAAAACACGCCCGGTGTCGCTTACGGTAACAGTGGCGCGAGTTCAATGGTTTTTTCCCATCTCAAAAATGCCGAACGCGCCTAAAGAAGTTTTCACTTCAATACACTACCTATTTGTAATTTTTATAAAAATAGCCTGAAGCCTTATATTTACTTTATGTACAGACGCCAGCACATCAAGCTAATACAATCTGTCTTTATTTAAAATAGATTTTCAACTTTATCGCTACAGCATAAGGTTTAAAGTTGATTGGGAAAATTTGACAGTTTCGGGTAGCTTGATGCGCTGGCGTCTGTACCTACCTACCAAAAGCACTGATAATATTGATTTCAATTTAATATATTCAAAACTAGCTTCTGCTCACTTTCACCCTCCCCCCATTCACCTTCTTAGGGGTGGAATTAAAAAAAACCCTTTCTTAGTGGATACCTACTCTTCATAAAGAACACACCCTCCAAATTGCATGTCTCTAGTACCAGCTGTTTAGGCTGTGTGTTGATATATTATTCAGTCAGGAACTCAGGACTTTGAATTTTAGACACCCTTACATTTTGATCGTTTTATTCCTTAAAAGGGATCTATACTCATCATTATGAACAACTTTTACTATGGGACTAACCCTAAATCGTAAAAAAAAAAAACAGCTGATCCATATACATTTTTGTTTGCATAACTCGACATAATGTATGGATCAGCTGATTTTCCCATCGTAAAAGTTCTTCATAATGATGACTACAATGACCCCCTTTAAGGATTAAAACGATCAAAATGTAAGGGTGTATGAGAACCGTGTTTTAGCATTCGCCACCATTACAACCTACCCCATAAAAGATAAAGCATGAACGTAACGGAAAAATCCATTTAAACTACAAAGTAAATAGTAGGTGATTCATTCATTTACTTAAGTACGAACTACATCTAATTGACACAGTAACACTTCAACTTTGTTAAAAAATGCAAATATTCAAGTAAATGGCGCCCTTTTGTATTTATACGTACCCACTGTGCGTACTCTACGAGCAAGATATGGCGGCTTGAAGGTATGTTTCATTTTATCGAAAACTAAATGATTTTTTTATAATTTAAAGTGTTTACTTAATTTAAAAGCTAACAGTCTTAAAATAATAATATGTACAAGTATATAAAAAGGAGGGGAAATAATAAAAGGGCATCAAAAAAATTGTCCGCATCGCTGTCAACAGGAAACGTGCCCAAAAGTCTGGCAACATTGCCACGTTGTATGGCAATGCTGATTCTTTGGCCAAAAAATAGGTCAGCCTTCTGGTCACGTGAAAAGTCGACCAACCGCTTGGCGATGTCTCGAAATATTAAGGGCCTTACTCTCGTTTAGTACCGTAACTCGGTCACTTTATGAAGCTTATAACTCATTAACGGTTTGGTTAGAAGGTCTGTAAAAAATATATGTTTGCTATAGATTCATGTACAGCATTTTTGAAACAGGGTTTTTTCATAAGGCTAATACTTTTGCCTTAAAAAAATATTTACCAAAACGCTATTTTCGCTAACATTTGCTTATAACTTCTAAACGGCTTTGATGTTTGGAAATATTTTTACACTGAAAAATTGGTGGTTAGAGGTACTACATATTTGAAATAGCGTTTTTAAATCAATCAACAGATGCAAAGACAATGCCCCATTTTGAGATATAGGTTCAGAGGTGCTCTGCGCGGGCGCGGGCGGCAGTCGTGCGTTAGCACTGAGACGGGGTGGCTGTGTCGCTCGCTGCTCCGCCCGGCTATCGATCGACTACGCGCGTTTGGCTGTGTTAGTGCAAATATTTATGAACGAATTGTATCAGTATGCGTTTATAGATTAGCTCGCTGCAGAGGGCCCATTTCTATTGTCCGCATGGACGCTTTATTAGTGGTGCCATTTCTAAATACTGTTTTTTTTTATATTGTTTATTTTGTAAATATGTATAAGATAATTTGTAAATAAATAAAAATGCCAAAGCAAAGCAAGTCAAGAAAAATACGTTTTCTCTACGACGACGCACCGTTTTATAGATATTAGCGAAAAACTCAAAAGTGGGAATTTTTATACCCCCCACTCCGGCTCACCTCCTAGACGCGGGGACTTTTAGTATGTTTACTCCCTAAGCACTGAGCAACTTTCTGAAGAAATCGCTCAGGGCCCAGCTCAAGCACTCTACACCTCTTTTTGGTTTATTCGTTGAATGGACTAATAAGTATCTATCTATCTATACTTAATCTTATAAATAAAAATCTTTAAAACTTTATCTAATAAATAAAATTGGAGTGTCTGTTTGTAATATTAAAACAACCGCTTCAGGCCATTTTATTTTGACTGTTTAGAAAATAACTACATACTTACTCACAATAAAAAAAAAAATGTTTTCAAATACCTTAATTTATAAAAAATGAGCATTCTTAGTTGTCAATCTACGAGTAGGTATTTGCATTACTGAGTTTATTGATTACTACCTTCTCATATTCTTGTGCGGATTTATTTCTGTGACTGGGACTTTCACTAGCAGATAGGTGAATAAGGAGTAACTTAGGCTACTTTTATTTTAGAAAAAAAAAAGAAAATAGGTTCCCACGAAAAAAAATTAAAACCTATGAAATGAAATATTGAATAATATCCGATTCAAATAGGGAGGTTGTATACTACGTTTATTTAGGTACTTAACCAAATGTAAATAAATCATATAATAAAGAAACGGAGTACTTATAGTTTTTTTTATTTTTTATAAGTGGATCCTATACGTGAAGATTCCTTAATTTCCAATGAAATTGATTGGATAAATAATAAAATAATATAGTGTTTTTGTTTTAGCCCAAGGAAATCGTTCACCAAATATATAAAAATGCTAATACGAAAAACTAAAAATAAATAATAATTAAACTAAAATGCAAAAACGATCAAAAAGAACTAAATGGAGAAATATTAGAAGAATTTCAATAAAATTAGCATAGGTATTTCTTTACGTGGCGGTGAATAGACGACTTTTATGAATTTGAGGGGGTGAAGCAGATGAAGTGGGATACGAATAGTCCCCGCCATCGGCGGGGTGCACCGCGCGGATTTCGTCGATGAGCGACTTCCATTATATTTAGAAGCGTAATTTCGCGACTCGAATAAGATACACGATTGCCTCCGCGCTCTACTGTCCGGATTCTCACTGCGTAATCACCAGGTTCGAATTTCAGTAGACGGCATAATCTTTAGTTTTGTTATTTTTTAATTATAATGTACTTATCTTTTGTTTTGTTATTTTTTAATTATAATGCGCATATTTTTATTTTCTTATTTTTAAAATAATTCAATAAGTAATTGTTATTTTAATAAAAACAATCATTTTTATTCCTATAGTTATTTTTCTTCAGAATCTAGAGTAATATAATAAAAATAAAATAAAAACGTCCACCAAGCTTGATTCGGAAAAAAATATATACGGTACCTACAGTGTTTTACAAAAGAGTGTAAGCAATAATAATATAGTCTGAAAATTTTCAAACAAGAAAATCGGCAAAAAGTAAAATAATAATTAAAAAAACATATCAAATAAGAAAATAAAAAAAAAACAAATGTGGTCGTCCAAATCAAAAGGGACCTTATGGCGGTAACTAGTTTCCGAGATATTAATAAATTCGTAAAATACCTCAAAAAAATAGTTTTTTTATTAACTGTATTTTTAAAAAGATGATTGTATTTACTACATGTGTGTGTGTTCAACTTTTCGAAAAGTCAATTTAAAAAAGTTTTGTATTCATCTAAAGTTTAGTAAAAAAGGAACCTTATCGCGGCAAGACCTAACAAATCGTTTTTCTTGTAATTCAAACCATATATTATATCGACATTTTAATATTGCAAGGTTATAATAACGTATAGCCGCCATTTTTTTTTTTTTTTCAGGATGGGAAATCATCAAATGACTCCTCCCGCTCTGGGTGGAGCGGAAGGGAGTGTCAGACTCTTACTGACTAAAACCCACCCGTGTTCCTTCCTTCGCCCTTTATGTTCCGGGCCAGCGGTAACCCTTTCGGACAATCCCGCTGACCCGGCAGGTTTCAGCCCTTACGGGCCCCTTCGTTTAGTGCTGACATCTCTTTGAGGCGCGCGTGGAACACGTACGCGCCGTCCGGCACGGGCCTGGTCCTGATCGGACGGTGAGCTACCCATTACTCTCCGCCCGCAGGCCCGCGCCTACGGTGGCCGGGAGTCGTCGCGCGGCTCCCGACGCCCGGAGCGTCTCCCGCGGCGGCTGGGACGGGAGGCTCTCTCCCTCAGCCGTCCCGCCGCCTCCTTCGCTAGCATGACTGCTTCGCAGAAGGAGGCGACTGCCCCCCACTCCCTCTCGCCCCGGACCATGGCTTGAACCAGGCCCGGACGCGAGAGGTCGCCGCCGCTGCCGATCGCCTCTACGAGGACACGGCGGTGCTCCGCCCAAGCGAGGCAGACCTCCACCGTGTGCTCCACCGTGTCCTCTGGGCGATCCTGGCAATGGTGACACCCGGGCGTTTCCTCCCGCCTGATTATGTGCAGGAACCTCCCGAAACTTCCGTGTCCGGTGAGGACCTGCGTCAGGCGGTAGGTGAGGGCGCCATGACGCCTCTCTAGCCACTCCTCAAAGAGGGGTCTTACCGCCGCTATCGTGGCGTGCCCTGCGCTGGGTTGTGACAGTCGCTCTTTCCATGCCGCCATGAGATCGCGCCGGAGGTCCGTCCGCTCCGCCGCAATTTGCTGCGGAAGCGGAGTTTCCCCCCGGCGTAGTGCCTCCGCGCGCCACTCATACAGGCGCGCGAGGACTATCGCCTCCAGATCCCATGGCGGATCCCCGGATCAGCCTAACGGCTACCACCTTCTGGGGCGCGTTCAAATAATGGGCGGCTCGCCGCCGCAGTGAACGCGCCCACACCGGGACCCCGTATAGGGCCATGGACCGCACGACCCCCGCGTAAAGCCTCCGGCAGGAGGCGTTTGGCCCCCTCAGGTTGGGCAGGAGCCGCTTGAAGGCGGCCCCGGCCCGTTCCAGTTTGGGAGCCAAACGTCGGACGGAAATGCTCGACGAAGTTCCACCGGCTGTCGAGGACGAGACCAGGTATTTCATCGTCGTCTCGACGCCGATGTGAACCCCTCCTACCGTTAGTTGGGATCCCGATGGTGGCGTATTCCGGGGCCCATGAAACGACATGGCCTCGGACTTGTGCAATGCCACCTAGAGAGTAGAGACCCAACTGCCGGATCCCCTCCACGACTATCGCAACCCCGCGTGCCATCGCGTCGGCCGCCGCCTGATGCGACCTCCGTTGCGCCAGGACTAGCGTGTCGTCAGCGTAGCGTATAGCCGCCATTAGATAGTGTCGCACGCCGCCGCATGCGGCATTCTTTGTATATGCGTCTTAGGTCTAAGGTCCCACTATTGTAGTCCATATTTTGTTTAGGTAGGTACTTTTAATAGAGGTAAACAATCTTGTTATGTTTTTTATCATAAAATATATTTTTAAAATAGGCTAAGGCTAATAGCAAAAGTAATTCATTATAACATCTGTTATTTCATTTTGTTTTTTTATCTTGTAATGGCTATAAATTATTTCATAAATGTATTTTTCGACAAAAACGTATCAAGATTGTTTACCTTTATTTAAATACTTAAACTAATTAACTATACTAAGAGATAAGTGTCAGCAGACTGCAACGGACCGCCTTAAGGGCCCTTTTTTACGTATATACTTGTTACGAACATTTTGTTAAATAAGTAACATTTTCATACCTTGTGATAATAAAAAAAAAATTGTTAAATAAGTAACATTTTCATACCTTGTGATAATAAAAAAAGAAAATTTAAGTTATCTTGAATGTTGCACTAAAATATTGATTATGCCTGCTAAGAATAAAAAAATTTGTTTAGTGCCTACCATTAGGGCCCTTTTTTAATTTGTTTGAAGAAATTGTTCAGTTCTTTATGTAACTTTACAAGATCATAACTAATAGTTATCATTGATCTCTTAGCTTTATTAGCATCTAAACCAATTATGTATAACCTATTTAGTGATCAAGTGTTGATTTTGTTACTGTCAGATCTCAAAGTTTATAAAAAATAAGAATTCTTGCTAGTAAATAAAAACTATTTTTTTTTTAATTATGTGTTGTTTTTATTTACATCTAAGGCCTTTCGCAAATCTATGTAATTAGTAGCAATATAAAAACAATAAAAGTTTAGTGAGAAACAGGCGGTTTACTTATTTTTAATACTATTATCGATACTTTGCATCTCATTGATAATGCATTATGTTGGCGGGTCTAGTTCCCACAACAAACAAGTTTATGCAAGGATTGTAAGAATTTCCATTAGTAATAATCATGGTCAATCAAAGTATACCATCAGTTACATAACTTCACACTAAAACATAACTTTTTTGTACGGCATACTTAAATTGCGATTTTCTCGAAACTTATAATTTCGATCAGTGAACTTCAAAAATTCGTAAAAAAATAACGGTAGTGGTTAGAAGGTTGGTTCTTGGGTCTATAGTTCGGTACATTTATGTAGTTTTCAGCCCTGTAGATAACTCATTTCCGCCATAAGGTCCCTTTTGATTTGGACGACCACAAATATGGAAAAGTTTGGATTTGAAGACGGGCGTTAGTGACTAAACTATAGTGACGTGACGCACGAGACCACTAGACCAATCGAGCTGTTGTAATGTACGTCGAAATTACGCGTCATAATCTGTACAAACAAAATATGGTGTGTACAAAAAAGTAGGTACCTACTTACTTTACAATTTGTTTCGTCGAATAAGATCTCTTTATTGCCTTCCGTTTATTTTCTTGTTGACCATTTTTTATATACTGATAGTACAAACATTTACACCAACAACATAACTTAGAAAAAACTAATCAAAAAATAAAATATAATAAACAGCTTTCATCAACAAACAGATACCAAAGTACGTACCTACACTAGGTACCGACTCGAAATAATTGCAAGACTTCAAAGTATTTTATACGGCTACTCGCTCAAAAACTACATAGGTACCCAACGCGTCAGTTTTCGCAAATGCGATCATTCTCCTTATCAATTAGAGTCTACGGAACAATTTCGTATGAAAGTATTTTTACTGAAAATATTAATTGTAAACGCGATTGTGCTCCTTATTCATAGAAGGTAACGGGTCAATTTCCTATGCAAGTATTTTTACTTCCAACTAAGATTGAAAATAATAATTGTAAAACAAAAGAATCTTCGTTTATTTGTGGAATATTTAACATAATTATTGGTTAGCAACTCGGCATTCTTATTTCACGTGTAAACGTGTAATACTTAAAAAATATTTTTCATGTTTGATGTGAGACTCGAACCCGAACGTTCGCCATGCGAGGTACAGTGTTAGCCACTTTGGCCACCGTAACGCTTACGAACCTTATTGAAATTTGTAATAACAATCATGTGGCCAATTTGTAGTGTTGTCAAACGTTCTTATAGAAGAAGGTCATTACATTAGTACTAATATTGCTATGCCATAGTTTTGTGAGATTGCTAGTCGACTTCTGACTGTTTTTGTAATATACCAAAATATTTTTTTTTACAATTTTTGTCTGTCTGTCCGTCTGTCTGTCTGTTTGTTCCCGCTAATCTCTGAAACGGCTGGACCGATTAAGACGGGACTTTCACTAGCAGATAGGTGAATAAGGAGTAACTTAGGCTACTTTTATTTTAGAAAAAAAAAGAAAATAGGTTCCTACGAAAAAAAATTAAAACCAATGAAATGAAATATTGAATAATATCCGATTCAAATAGGGAGGTTGTATTATACTCCGTTTAATTAGGTACTTACAAATGTAAACAAATCATAATAAAGAAACGGAGTATAGTTATGTTTATAAGTGGATCCTATACGTGAAGATTCCTTAATCTCCATAGAAATTGATTGAATAAATAATATAATAATATAGTGTTTTTGTTTTAGCCCAAGAAAATTGTACACCAAATATTGTATATAAAAAGGCTAATACGAAAAACTAAATATAAATAATAATTAAACTAAAAATGCAAAAACGATCAAAAAGAACTAAATGGAGAAATATTAGAAGAATTTCATTAAACATGCATAGGTATTTCTTTACGCGGAATACAGAATTAATAAGTTATCGTAAACTCTGCGAACTCAACAATAACTTTTTTCTTAAATTCCACGCGGACGAAGTCGCGGGTAACAGCTAGTACAAAATATATCAGTCTTGCATCCGCCATTCCCTTCTGGAATCGTAGGCAAAAATGGCGACCTACGTGCGGCATGTCTGCGCTTCTGCATATTCTTTGAATTTCGTTTTAGTGTACCGCGCCACCGCACGCGTTTTACGTAGGACGCTTAGCTCCGCCCACATGCACAAGGTCAGTGAGCCATCTATACACCTTAAGTGGGCACTCGGGCCCCATGGCCCTTGTGTTTCAACCCCAAACGGCTCAAACATAAAAAATAATCAAAATTAATTAACAATATACAGAGTCAGGTGGCAAGGCTATCGACGCGGAATCTTTTTCATGAATTCAGTGAATGCGCTCAGCTCTTCCAAACATTTTGCATTGCACTTTTCTATAAAACAGCTTTATTTTTTGATAGTCGAAAAAACATTTCTACGCTAACAAGTCTAGAATCATGTGCTGAATTCATTGTTTCAGTTTACGCGTTGTTGACCCTACCACCCTGTTGTTGTTCTGTTTTCGCGGACGCCAGAACGTAGCGTACGCACTCCTCACTGTGCCCGCGTGGTGGATTACGGCCCAGTAGGTACCTCTCACGGAGAGAATGCCTGTGTGTTACATTTTAGGCGTTTATTCCCGGTCGTCCCCGCCTCGTCGTCTCCACTGTTCATTGTTCAATCTTGCTCAGAATGTTTTAACAATCCGTGAAATCTCTTATTGAAATCCCCATTATTGAGAACGAGTGGGAAATAAAAAGTTCCAATCGTCACCACTATGGAGGAATTAAACTTTTTTTCATCCCCCCATCTCGGAAAGAGTATTTTTGCTCTTCGATATCTGAGTGCAAAAGCTGTTTTTATCCGCTAGAGGATAAAGTAAATTGAATTTAGAACATCGTGTGCACTAAGTTTGTGAATTCAAAACATCATTAAACCTATTTACTTTTACCTCCATGGTGCCGAATTTATCATACAACTTTTTTTTATTTTTTTTAAACTCAGACTCGGAACCTTCTTGGTGTACTTTGTTTTTTTTAATTTGCTTTGCGCGCGCAATATTCTTTTCACGTCATATTGTTAAAACCTTAGGTTAAAAATAAAAACAAGAAACTTGTAAACAAGTGAAAAATCTAAAATGAGTGAATCTAGCGACGACGAAGTTTATTTTTTTTTTGCATTTACTCATTTCCTCGCTGAGGTGGGATGAAAAGTTACGTGTTGCACTCGAGTGCAAAGATTTTTCACCTCGTGCTCTTTTGATTCCCTCGCTAACGCTCAGGATTCAAATTTTTTTTTTTAATCACGAGCGCAGCGAGTGATTCAATTTCAGAATCCTTCGCTTGCTCGGTCATTAAAATTGAGCACGCGGTTAAAAAGCAACTTTGCACTCTTGTATAACAAATAACTATTTCCCACTCGTGTCCAGTGGGGACGACGGGGCGGGGAGTCCGGGAATAAACCATTTTAGGCTGAGGGGCACCCAAGGAACAATACTACCGAGGGCTACCGAGGTAACCGACATAGCCAGAGGAATTGCCAAACTTAAGTGGCAACGGGCAGGGCATATTTATTGCACAAAAAATAAACCGCGTACTGGAACACGTAGCGTTGGAAGGCCTCCTACAAGGTGAACCGATGACCTTGGGAAGTCCGCCGGAATCCGCTGGACGCGAAAAGCACAGAACCGGTCGAAGTGACGATGCTTGGGGACGCCTATATGGTTAGCAGCGGACGTTTTTCGGCTAAAATGATGATGATGATATTATGCTTATGCTGAGGGCCTTTAATCCGAATCTGGAAGCTAGACAGCAGCGAAATACTATCAGGAGCTTGATAAAAATCCTAATTAGTTATGTATGTGATCAGTAGAACATTTAAAACCAATTAATTCAGTAGGTACTTTCGTTCCTAGATCAGCTGGTGTACGTATGCAGACTTTCAACTTGGTTATTTGCAAGTACATTCATTTAGTCTGTGTGACTAGTGACTACATACTAATTGTGGGTTTTTGTGTCGAATGAATTAAACGCCACAGCATGAGTAGATATACGGACTTTGTGGTGATGTTTGGGGAAGGCCAATATCCCAGCTGTGAACATCTTTCGGCTGAGATGATCATGATGATGAAAATTTCATAGCATAATGACAATTTCTACGTATCATAGGATACTGGAGAGTTATTTTTCTCCTATGCTGCCTGTTAATCTTCTTGGTGACATCCTTCAGTTACCTTTTGTGACTACTAGGTATTGGATGAGTCTATTTAACAAGAGCAAATTTTTTCATAGCACTGCTTTTTTGGTACTTTTTCTTTAACGCAGCTTGCGGTAAGAGTAAATTGGTAGATATCGACATTCGACATGTACCAAAAAAGCGTTGTGTCCGTGTGAATTTTTATTATATGTAAAGAAACAGAGAGAGAGAGATAGTTTTCATGGTTTTCGGGGGTGCTGAAGACAAAGAGGTGGTACACAGTATGTGGAAGGACATGCGGTCGTGGGGTCGGCCGCACTTGGTGATGGGGCCGCTAGGCATTGCTGATGTGGGTCGGGTATATGTCATCAGTCGGGGGTGCGGCGAATGTACAAGTATCTCCCGGGCCCCCGAATCATGGTATTAGAAGGAACAGTGGGACGGCAGATATCCATAACCACATCCCCTCAAAAAAAAGTGTGTTGAAGCCGATAGCGAGGTCAAAATGAAAATTCAAGATGGCGGCAACTTTATGAGAGCTTCTAAAAACTTATAGTTAGAATTATATACAATGTCAAAGTGTTATCACAGACGCACGGGCTTCTGTAGAGGCTTGTATTAAAATCTGCTTAGATTATTATTTCTGGGACCACAAGTTCTTAAAGAGCAGAGCCGGACTTACTTTGCACTTAGTGCTCATACACACGAACGACACCCGTCGACGACAGAGGCGATTGCATCTGCCGATACGCGTCGACGGCAGACATTGACACCCGTCGACGTCCGCCGTCGAAGCGTTGGCGGCTGCCGTTGACAACGTGTCGCCCGTGTATATTTTGAGTACGGTGCTCAAATACACGAGCGGCAGATTTTCGACGGGTGCAGTTGCCTCTTTCGTCGATCCGTGTCGCTCGTGTGTATGCACATTTAACTGTATTTATTCTGCGGACCAACACTCAACATTAGCAAGTGAAGTTAATTGATTGTGTGTGACCAGTATTAATTAACGTATTTCTTATGACGTAATTACATGACCTTTTATGGAGGGAAAAAATAATTTTCTCATAGCCTATAAGTAAAGTCTGTGTTGTATTGAAAGCGATAGTGGTAGATATATAAAATCAAAAGTGATTTATTTAAAGTAGGCTATGAATCAGCATTTTTTAACGTCAAAATTCCTTATCAAAATTCCGACAGTCCCCCAAAACGCCTTCCTTCACCAAATAATAGTGCTTTAACTGGGTAGAAGAAGTGGAGCAACAAAATCCCAAAAAAGCTGTCTGTTAGGCTATAAATAATCCCCTGTATTCTCTGCTAGTTTAGAGACTTGGATTTGGTTGTCATGTAATTTATGTTTAAAATTAATTATGTGATGACATATAAATAGTTGTGATAATTTATATGCGTTTATGTCAAATAAATGATCAATAAATCTAGTTCACAAATTTTCGACACCGATGGAATTTTGGATTAGTGGATATATACATTATGCGAAATTATAGTTATTAGTTGTAGTATAGTTATAGTAAGAGAGCAGTGGTGGCTCAGTGGTAACGGACCCGACTTACGAGCTGTAGGTCGTGGCTTCGAACCAGGGGCGGTACCTTCATAGAAGCCGAAAAGCCCGGCTTGCCCTAATAAAATCATAATTCACAACAACAAACTTACTTAAACCTATCAATAAATAAATATATTAAAAAAATACCAATCAATGAACTCGAACACAAACATTAATAACTGAAAATCGGCCAATCCCTCAGTTGGGCGTTTTTTTTTATACGTTGAAAATCTGTGGGCTTGCCCTAATTTTGACCCCTAGGCACGCCACTGCTTCGAACCTAGGCAGGAGGCGCCTGTCTAGGTTCGAAGGCATGACCCATAACTCCATCCACTTTGTGTAAATAATTTCATCACCACGGCCCTCAAAACGGTGAAGGAACAAATTGTGAGGAAACCGGCATGTCCTAGAACCAAAAATTTGAAGACATCTGACACCTACCAACCCGCTCTGGGTCCGCGTGGTGGATTACAGCCTCTCGAAGAGAGGAGACCTGCATCCCAGCATTGGAAAGATTATAACAGGCTGATCATGGTAGAAAGTTGATATTGCAGTATTGTAGCTGAATGAGGTCATCTCCTTATTAAGGCTACATTTCAAAGAAAATTTTACAGAACAACAGGTAACCCAATAATGGCAAGTCCAGAAATAAAACAAATAAAGAAACTTCAATTAGTGAAACAAACAATACAATGAAATTAATAATTAAATGACAAATAGTGAAAAATATTTGAGTTCTATGGAGGTGTGAGGAACAGGGTGTAAAGTTCACTCATTCTCCATAGAAAAAAAGGGGGTTCCTCCGACCAGACCAGTGTCGTGTCTGGTAGGCAACTGCCTGACGATTGATGTTAGGATGTTGTATAATGTATATAAGGTCCCATTAAAATAGATGAACAAACTTTCAGAAATCATTCAGACCACCAAAATAAGGACGATGGTAAAAATATATATAAGAAAAACGCATAGATACTTACAAAAAAAATAACCAGTTAACGAAAATACATTAATGTGCCGGCAATTTATTATTTCAGCTCAAAATAAAATCACTTTAATCAGTGTTTTTTTTTTGGCTTAGATATCTTTATTTATTTATTTATTTATTTAAACTTCTCGCACAAAAAGGTACAAAGGCGGACTTAATGCCTTAGGCATTCTCTACCAGTCAACCAAGGGTGGTGAAGAGATTGGATGGCAGGTGCTTTGGTTGAGAGGAACAATGATAAAAAAAATCTATTAAAACTAGGTACACAAATACATAAATAGGTTATATACACATACATACTATATACTTTATTTAGACGTACTGAGCGCTGTGTTAAAATTTGTCCATATTATATGCTAGTCGCGCGGTAAACTCTGCTTGCGCGATGCAGGATTTTGCGCACGTCAGTATGACGCATGGTTCGCATGTAGCCCAGTAGATGCCGCCACAGTACCAAAATAGTCAGCAGTTTCAAAATCGCACCTCGATATGGAAAAATGTGTTTTAAGATTGATTAAGCGATAAAAAGCCTACAGTGTACCAAAGCCTGAACACTGAATCATAGTTCACATAGTTGTCCATAATTACATGTAAACAAACATTACATAAACAATCACTCAGTTATGATACTCTGGTATTGTTGAGGAATTACATTATTTTCTTGTACCTAGTTACTTACTAAGATGAACTTGAGGTAGTAATAACAGCCGTTCGGGTCGATCGATCAGGTTAAGCTACGCTTGCCGCGGTCGGTACATAGATGGGTGAACTTTACATACCGAGACCCCTCCGTGCCTCAGAAAGCACGTTATCCCGGCTGTCATTCTTGGATCTTTGACAGTCGTTACGAGTCGTCAGAAACCCGAAAGTCACAACCAGTCTTACCAAGGGGTATTGTGTTACCCAGTAACTGGGTTGTCAAGGTCAGATAGGCAGTCGCTCCATGTAAACTACTGGTATTCCGCTGCATCTGGTTAGACTGGAAGCTTCCCCCAATATAGTTGGGAAAAGGCTAGGCAGATTGACCTACTAAGATGACCTGAGAAGAAACTGAGGAAAATTAAATGTACCAGTAATTTTGAACACGTAAATAAGTACAGACGCCAGCACATCAAGCTACTAGCTACTACAATCTGTCAAATTTCTTTAATAGATTTTCAACTTTATCGCTAAAGCATAAGGTACAAAGTTGATTGGAAAAATTTGACAGTTTCGGGTACCTTGATGTGCTGGCTGTACATAGGAAAACACAGAAATTCAGCTGCATACAGCCTAACAGTTTTTACATCGTATTTTTTTTCACTAGCTTATAGCTAACTTAGTTTTTAGCCTATAAGGAGCTCAACCAAAGCAATTCCATACAAAATAATTTAGAGGAAATGCCCAAATTTCTTACAAACATTAATGTACGCCACGAAACAAGTTTCGCTTAACAAAACATTGTTAAAACAAAACACAACAAACAAGACACAAAAGAAATCACATCAAAACCTTATCAGACTATTAAATAACTTACGGATTATATTAAAAAAGACACCTCGCTTCTGCGTCTACGCACTATCTATTCACACAGCTACAGTTTCATGTTACCACGAGACCACACACAAGTGTGTGTCTGTATGTGTAGCCCTCTGTTGCAATCCCTTAAATAGGTCGAGCAGATACTAATAGAAAGATGCAGGGCCGGCTTTAAAGATTTTTATCGATATTCATTGAGTTATGTGCATTTTGAACATCTCTTTTTAGCTTTGCGTTCCTGGTTGAATGTCCCGTGAATGCAAGTTTGTGCTATTAGGAGATTATGCTGTATGGATATGTTGTTTTATAATCTTTTGCTGTTTTGGATTACTAATGAGAAATTCTCATTGAAAAAAACAACCATGGATGACAATTTTGTTTTGGATTTCTGAATGAGTATTCTACATAGATTTATTCTCTACGGGACAACGTGTAGGGAGGAAAGACAATCCCAAATTAAACTTAAATTCAAGAACTAAGTATTATTTAAATTTCTAATTCTATGCCAGATTTAGTTACTTGGAAGTTGGGATGAGGATATGAAAAAGTCTATAATGGTCTATTTAAAATAAGATGGATGGCTATTCGTAGAAATATAGTCACTTCATACATGGATTATAAATTAATCTATCGTCTTTCTTCAAACTAATTGAAAGAAATAAAATTACCAGTCATTAAATAACATCATTAAATTAATAAATAAATTTGACAACTCGTTCTCCACTGAACAGCAAAGTATGCAAGAAGTTAAATGTAGATAGCTCTTATCCAAACTTTTTAAGTTAGAAGCGCTAAGGTAGTCCGCAAAATTCAAATTTTCTTTCTTTTTTAGCAATTTGCTGGTCAGAATTAAGTTGTACGTTGATTAAAATATGATTCGCGACCGTAACAAATATGTATTTACGGAATTATAATCATTAGAATCAGTAATACAA
The DNA here is from genome assembly GCA_927399505.1 of Luperina testacea. NCBI lineage: Eukaryota > Metazoa > Arthropoda > Insecta > Lepidoptera > Noctuidae > Luperina > Luperina testacea. The sequence continues at coordinate 1,450,896 of OV656777.1, read as the reverse complement.
CTTGTTAAGTTAGTATAATCCTAAAATATCAAGATTTCATGAAATAGTAGGATTACTTGGTCTTAGAGAGTTGTGTTGATGACTTTAATGATTATAATTCTGTAAATACATATTTATTATGTTCGCGAATCATATTTTAACCAACGTACAACTTAATACTGACCAGAAAACTGCCCAAAACGTAAAAAAAAAAAAAATTTCGCGGGCTACCCTGGCGCTTTCGCCTTAAAGCAGACCCTACAGTTTTGTTGTTATCTCATGCACCTGTCTCTATCACTCTTGATAGCTCCAAATCCGGCTCTGTTATAAAACTTAAAAAGATTGTTTGCATCTTTTCGTTACATTTTTTTAGGTCACATACCCTTGGTGTCTGTGTGCGTTTGATAACATTGTATGTAACACGGACGCAGCGAATTTCTTGTGTTAGTCCAATGTTTATTTGTATCCGAATAGATTTTCTTGTTGTTGTTATGATTTATTTTCGGTAGTATAAATAAATATGGATTTTTGTTTGGCCTGATACTAGGAGCGCATGAGTGAGTAGAGTGTATCGTATATATGGACATCATGGGAATTTCTCGAGGATTTAGAATGATCGCAGAAAGGTAGATAAAATTACGACCAGCCTATGTCCAGGCTCCAGAGTAGATTGCTACAAGCGAATGATGATATGTGATAATGATTAGAGTTTTGTAAAATTAGTGGAGCGCCGCAAGGCATAAAAATTGTAAAATCTCGGAATCCAGGGCCTGTCAATGAATTTTCATAAAAACTGTTCTACTGCATTGTTAAGAGCTCAAATAAAAAAGTTAAAAAAAAAAAATTGGCCGATCTTGATTACTGCAATTTATAACAACAATTTACTGAAAAATGAGAGGGACAAGGGAAAAAATGTAAAGATATGATATGAAAAAAGTAAAGATTTCAATTTTATAGCGAATAAATTATATTTGCATAGTAACTTTAATGTTAATTTATAAATATTTAGCAAAAAATAACGAGTTACGAAAAAAAAAATAATTATCAACTATATACATTTCTAAATTATTGTTCATTATTTTCGTCGTCATCGTCATCGATCTCATTGATGTGGATTGTAAGTGAAGGATTAGTACAGCTGTTACCATTGCATTCTAAGCAAGCTACAGTGCAATTTAATCCACTTTTCCCGCACCCGCAAGATGCTCCGCATCCTGTTTTGCACGCCCAAAAATTCATTTTTAGTAAGGCTTCTGGAGCGGGTAGCTGCGTCATTGTTGGGCATCAGTATTCCGTATTCATATTTCCAACCCCATTCTTCTGGTGATATTTCTCTTCCGAGCCATGTTTGAATTTGCAGATATACTCTTTTGAAGTGTCCAAAAGCGGCATCTGCAGTAGGTGGCAAAGACCTATCGTCTTTGCCACCTACCTACTTTAACGCAGGTATTTTTAGCAGTTGCTTTCAAAAAAGAGTTATATCTTAGTATATTGAAATCTTTTATTTTTTGGGGGGCAGCGTATAAAGCAAGAGTGCATGTAACACCAGCGTTAAAAATGTCATAGCATCTTTGCATTCATTTTTGAAAACTGTCGCGGCATTTTGTAAGTCCAGCCGTTTTTCGAAATTTTTTGCAAACACATTTTTTGAGAAAAAAAAATTGAGATCGGGCAAAAATTTTTTTTTAACATTTTTCTATATACTGTTAAAAACACATTTCAAAAATTTATATGAAGATTCATTGACAGGCCCTGGATTCCGAGGTATAAATCTTACGGCGCTCCACTAAATAGAAAGGTGGAAAAGAAAACCCACATAAAATATGGTACGCATGAAGATACCTCCATTGCAAAAGCTTAAGATGACATTGCTGTTTCTGAATAAAACCATTTTCTTTCACCAGGATCGCATAAAGCAACAGCGATGTCATACTCGCTCCAGACCTTTGTACTACGACTTTGATTTCTACCAAGATTTGTTGACAATGAAGACGATTTCTTACATGAAAACCATTGTCTTTCAGGTAATATAAACGGTAAAGTTATCAGAGGTGGATTACACAGCTTCCCCAAATAGAATAGTACCGCTACATTGTCGATATTGAAGATGACGCGTAAAATGAAAACTATTGTCTTCCAGCTACCAGGCTGGCAGAACTGAACAGCAATGTTGCTCCAGACCCTTACTACGTCTTAACACATATAATAGGCCATCTGAATAGTACCAAGGTCGTTGACAATGGAGACGGCGGCGGCGGGTCAGTGTGTTCAGTGTTGACCAACTAATTATCCGTCACATATAAATATATTGTATGCTAATGCCACTGCATAGTTGAACTTTAATGACTTAGTTCGATTTTGATTTTTTAGTTGGCAGTGGACTGTTTAGAGTGAATTGTCAGCTAAAACTACACAAATATTGAATAAGGTTTATGTCAAAACTTTAAACTGTCGCGTTTTTCAACTGGACATAGGCTTGTCCCTAGCTCTTTCCAATTCTCTTTCTATAACCAATCTCATACCACAGCTAAAATACGTTTATCCTTTATTTTTTTTTTAATTGGTTCTATACAAATCATAATCTACATGTGCTACAGTTTTCATGGTAATGGTAACCCAATTCCCTCAATTATAGCTACTTGTATGATGATAAGCATTTGACAAACTAGTACAGTTAAAAAAAATCGTTAGTTAATTACATATCAATGGAACAACTCTGTTACAAACTTGATTGTATACATGCCATGAAAGCGTGTCATACATCGCCATTTACGGCTCTTAATTCTGATCAATCCAGGATCTGCAACTGTTCGTGGCATTGCATATCAAAAAATCAAATCAAATCAAATTATTTATTTGCTAGAGTGCAGGTAAGTATACAAAGGTTGATTGCGAAGAACAATAATTTATCAATCAAGTGTCATCTAATGTATTCAAATCTAATAACCTACCATACTCTCTTCAGCCCGAAAGTCTGATAACCAGACTTACCAAGAGATATAAGAATCAAAGAAAAGAAAGATCTCTTCAAAGTAAGAGTGAACAGGCTTCTTTTGGGTAAGCTCACTCCATCGTCGACTTTGTCTCTGTCACCTCTGACCTAGACTACAGTCAAGAGCAAACGCATGTCACATAAATAAAAAAAAATATTGTATTAGCCAGTAACTAGGTTGTGGAGGTCAGATAGGCAGTCGCTACAGATAATATCCTGGTATCCAGCAGCATGCAATCACTAGAAGCCGAACCTTAAGTCTTGAGTTGAGCTGTACGATTACTGACTGGACAAGTCCTCTCAATCTGTGTGGTTCTTTTCTCAAAAGACCATCTCAGATATCGACCTACATGGTCTTCATATAACCTGACCAAGATTATGTCTGGACTTTAAAAGAGACTATGAGTTTGTTTCGGCCTTTCTTCTCAGAGTGGTCAGATAGGAAACGCCGATCTCATCTAGTTTAAAAAATATGTGATTGACGTGTAAAAGTGTTTGTGCAAACCTACTTACAAAAATAAAATCATTTATCATCATTTATCATTTAACCCAACATAGTTGGAAAAGGTTAGGCAGATGATGGTGGCTGTGTGCATATTTTAGATGATAACCCAATGTATTGCTTTCTGAAGGGACTTCAGTAAACTGGAGACCTTGTTTTGTTACCCTGAGAGAATATCACGTGACATCATTTGATTCGCCTATCAAACTGTCTCGTCAGCCTACTCAATTAACTCAGCACACCCACAGTTCTGCCTACACACTTAAGGGGCTTACATGACCTAAAGCGTGGTCACTGTCGGAAAGCATAAAAAAAAAGAGAAGCGCGATGACACAACGCTGGAAATTTATTGCAAAATATGAAGCAATAATTTAATTACAAAAAATCTATTGCTTGAACTAAAAAATGAAAACATTAGTACTTTAGTATGTTGCTTGTAGAATAATATTATGACAAAAATCAGAATGATTGTATGTATATTAGTACCCGTACGCAAAATACGCGCATTGACGTGGAGTTGCGGAAACCAGCCCGTATTACCTATTACCTATGTATATTAGTATGGTTTTTATTGTAAAAACAAAAGTGTTTAGAGGTATCTTCATGATTTTTTTCTATCATAATATCAAATTAGTTGTATTATGTTTTCAATACACTATCTACCTAGCATATATCCTGAAGAATATCATATATTTTTCTGATTGTGTTTATAAAAATATATAATATTCTTCAGGATATATGCCAGGTAGACCTGGCATATATCCTGAAGAATATTATATATTTTTCTGATTTTGTTTACTGGAGTCGATCATATACTTTTATTGTTTCTAAAACTTGCGTTTTTTATGTTTAGGTCCTGTAAGCCCCATAACTTCATTCATTGCTACCTAATGACATGAGGTTCATTCAAATTCGCCTAATTGTTTGCATGAAGTGTCTTTCTGTTTTCATAGAAGAGGAGGGAGAGGTCCTCTCCTAGAAGGTTAACTGTGGATACATTAGAATGTCATCATAGTCTACATCCACAGACTTAATCATCCACTGCTGCAAATAGGACTCTCTTCAGCCTCATTCAGGTGCTACCCGTGATGGAAACAATTGAGAATATCAATGGTCTATTAAAAAATAAATTGCATTATATTCCTGGTTGGAGGAGTAACGTCAGAAAAACATTACGTCTCTTGTTGCGATAAACTCAAACTCAAAGCATTTATATAGGTATATTTCAATTAAACCATTTACAGACTTTTGAATTGTCAAGAAGTCGGTCAGTCAGAAAATATGAAGCTAGTTGCCTATTCCAAAGCGTAGGTACCTATGGAGAAGAACGGGCAAGAAACTCCATGGACACTCTTACTTAAATTATATTTTTACAAAAATATTAGTTACATCATTAATGTTGAATTTATAATTATATGTGAGAACGATGTGAAAAAGACTTTATATGCGTTAAAAGCGTCCAGAGTATAGCAAATAGAAACAAAAAACACAATTTAGGCTGGATTAATGGCAATAGATTTGCTGTTAACACATGGGAATTATTTGACTATGCCGGCGAAAAGTTGATGAATTTAAACCTCTTATTTTCGGGGCACAGGTATAATGTTACGTTGGTAAGTACACCATACAGACGTTTAAGCAAGAATTTCATGCTAGTAACATAATTCTGAAAGATATCAGAAGACTAACCAATTTGTTCTTTCAGGCCAACTTGAAAAAACTTAGCTAGAAATTGCAACAGGAGACTGCGACATAGCATTTCATTATGATTCATAATAGCTGTGGTTTCAATATGTCATCAAAAAAATATTGGTCACTTTGTGGTCACAATAAACACCATAGAGCCGTACGTTTTTCATCAATCATCACCAGATAAGGCTTATGAATGGAAATATATTTCTCAATATTATGCAAGTTTCACTTTCCATTTGGACAAGTCAGAACCTGTCCCCATAAGGTGATTCAGAAACATAATTTGTTTTCGAACTTTTCTCTTTAGTACTTAGATCGCGAACGTCTACGTCAACGACCAATCTACATTATCTGTCTAAACTTTGGTGATTGAGTGTATCGCCAGACTGCTCATAACCTAGAAGCCAATAATTCTCCCAGAAGCGGTACTGTCATCTAATTGAACGTAGGTTGGTAGATTTAGAGCCAGCTCTCTCACATTTAACGTTACGGCCAAAACTGGTCCCTGATTTATTAATGCAAGTAACGCGAATGTGAAATTATTCTTGAATATTATAACTGCACCTACGACAACACTATTTATGAACAATGAAAGCCAACTAACTTCAACTCAAAAACTTTCAACAGCAAGTTTGAAAAGTAAAACTTCAAAGACTTTTCATGTAAAATGCAGTCCATATTCTTGCATCCGCCTTCGCGAAATCTTAATTCCCAACTATCTTTATCAAGTCTAATATGCTTTCATTATATTCCTGCCCTTGTACCAGGTTACTTGGGGTCGTTGCAACACGTTCTTTTTCCATTCTCCCCTGTCAATCATCATCACACATAATTATCATTCACTCCTTTTTCATGCATATAATTTCCTTACATAATCAATAAATTTTTCGTTGATAGTCTCTCCTTAAAATTCTCCATCCATCTTTCAAGTCTGTGGTGTTTCAGTATCTCCAAGTTTGCGAATATTGCATCTACTCCCATAATCCCCTGCGCAGCATCACCAAAACCAGAAAAGGCTATCTAAAGTCCATTATTTAATACCTTTAACGTCAGTCTCTTATTATTAAGGTAGTGAGAAATACCATATCCCTACTACTGCGCAGCGTGGGTATGAGGTATGACACACTTTCGCTTCAAACGAATCATGTTGCTGTGTACTATCATAAAATTTGAATGTATACCTATATTGGTTGTATTGTTTAAATGTGACTTGAGAATTGAAATTTATTTTCGGAAGATTTTAGCGGTTTGCGTCGTGTCAGGAATGTAGGGATGGGTTTCCGGTAATGCCAGAAGAGAATGAAATGTCACAAGGGCCATTCTGACATCGTATGATGATAAAAAACAAGAAGGTCGGTATCATTACTGGAAAAATGATAAATGAAAGGAAAAGATGAGATAAAGTCAGATTTGAAACCGTCAACTTGAAGGATAACAGTGGATTGAAAGAAAGAAAAAAACAAAAGGTATTGGTTTCGATGTTTTATACGAGAAAACGATATTAAGGAACCGTTATTTGGAAATGTACATTAAGAAGCTGACATTTTATTGAAAATTAATAACATAGATGTGATCATAATTAATTTAAAGCATGGAATTCTTGTCAAGTTCTGCAGCACTTTCAAGTTAAGTTTTTAAAGCTGGCATATTGATTTAAGATAATCATTTTGAAGTTGTCAAATTATAAAATAAATCAATTAGTTTTAATGCAAATACGTAGCATTAAAACTAAATGACGCGATTTGTATCATTAATGACTATACATAAAGAATAGCTAACGAGGCAATATGAAAATTATCTAATAATTTTGAATAATGACTACAGCACCAAATATTTCATTTAATTGAATACCATGAAGGAAACGATAAATTGAATAAAATCAATGACTGATTCAGAATGTCGGCCAATTGTTCCGATATTATTCAACAGTTCATTTATCGGTAAGTTAACTGTTGAGATGAAACCGCTTTCAAACTTTTTTTTATTATTATTGCGAGGTAAGTAAAACACCAGGCGATCAGAGCACAGCAGTAGGTTGTTGATGATATTAGGACCGGCGAGGCGGCACAAAGCTCGGCGCGGCCTCAGCTCGCGAAAGTGAGAGTGGGCCGGTTGCGTAACGCTGTTCGACTCATGACGCCCTAGTACCCGGCGTGGTTACCTACATTCAAGTTCTTTTTGTCTAAAACTATTTCGATGTCTTACTTAATTTTTTAGTCTGATTGAGTTTTTGTCTGAATCGTTAGGTTTCTTTTGCGGTTATTTTCAGCCAAAAAGAACAATCTTAGAATTTTCTTGTTATTCTTCCTAAATAAATTGGAACAATTCTTTAGTTTCGCCATTTCTTACCTATTCTTTCATCTCTTGCATTTTTTCCTTGTTTCTAAAATCAAAAGTTAATCTTATTTACTGCACTTTTATTTACTCTGCCGTTTTGTATCGCGACCTTTCTTGCGTGACGAAGCCGAATAAGTATTGTTAACATTCCTTTCTAAATAAAGCCTTCCTTTAGTAAATATTTATGTGTCAAGTCCCAAAAAGTTATGGTAAAAAGGAACACTTTCTATAATTATTTCTGGCGATTACACAACTTGCTGACGTGTGATAGTATCCGGTCAGGGGCGAAGGCGAATCATCGAAGAACGAGACCTGTTAAGATCCGTATTCATTTAGTTAAATGAAGACGGATCTTAACAGGTCAGTTAATAATGAATCAATGGGGTTTTTAGAAAATGAGGAAAAATAATACATCCTGCTAAAGTGTGCCGTTTCAATAATTTATCGGTTTATTTATGTTTTGAAATACTCGGAAAACAAAAATAAGATTAAACTACTGCGGGAAAACTTTTCAGTATTTTGTGGAAAAAAATCATAGCATATTATTTATATATCTGTCTGTGGAGTCTTTGTGAAAAGATACTTGATTTTCTGCCCAAAATGAGCGTTTCTAAAATTTGTGTCGGTCCTTTTAGAAAACTGGACTGAGAATATTGAGATACACAGCAAATATTTGTAAAGTCATAGTTCTTTTCAGATGTTAAGTGTAATGAAATGAAAAGAAATTGTTTATTCTGTATATATCAGAATCACTTTTTCACGTCATATTTATAACAAAGGATTAAAAATAAGCTAGGTTAGGTCGGCGTTTAATATCTTTATCAGATATATAGAAAAACATGAACTTTCTGTTTACAGGAAACATAATTACTAACTTATTTTACCGTGATTGCCTTTTGTTATAGAGATACCCTTGGACTAAGAAACCATGATTTAGAAGAGCTATATCAAGTATATGCCATAGGTCACGTAGGCGTCAAATATGAACACAAACTGCAGTATTATTTGACGAAGAGAGGGATCGATATGGAGCGCTATGGAAGTATTTTATTTAAATAACTTTTTAACAGGCAAACAAAAATCATGCAAAACAGATTTTCAGTGTCATGCCTGCCATCACGTCATCACGATAATTATGATCAGACAGCTAAAGACAACAATTTGGAACATCTTCGTCATCTTTTCCAAATTCAAGTCATGCCCTTGAGTCACACACTTTCACAGAAGTAATATAATCTTCCTACGGATGCTATTTATAAAAATACTTTCCCATCAGTGGGACGTGACGCTGATCACTCCTTTTTATTTGGTAAAATAGAGATACTGGCAAATATCACACTCACTGCGTTGTACGGTAAAATTACAAATACATGAAAGTCAAAACATAAAGATGATAACTATGATACCTAATTAAAATTAAATAATGAGTTTAATTTGCCATTTATCAAACTGCTGCGGAAAAACTTTTAGTAAAGGTCATTGGTATGATCTGACTGAGATTTTCTACAAACCATCAGATCTTTGACACTTGCACAATGTCAAATACCCTAGCTTTTATAGTTATGTTCATATCATTAAGATTTTTTCATAATCATCTTGTTTAATATAAGAGTTAGTGATAGAAGTAACGTAAGACTTTTAGAACGACCTCAATTTCAATAAACCGGCCCAAAAAAGCCCCCTCTTCACAACGAAGAACCTTGCTGTACACTAGCTCTTCTTCAGACGCAGTCTCCTTTTACCATACAAGCTACGGATGACCTTACCACCTCTTTGCCATTTTAGAAAGATTTCCCTGTAGTCATCATGCGTAATAAACAAGTTAGCGATAGCAGTGACATAACACTATTAGAACGTTCCCAATTTCAATAGACAGACCCAAAAAGTCCCCTCTTCATACAAAAGGACATTTCTGGACACTTGGTCTTTCTCGGTCGAAGACTCATTTTTGCGGTCTTTAGGACCATTACGGATGGCATTACCACCTCTTCGTGTTTTTACAAAGATTTTCCTGTAATCACCATGCGCAATACGCGAGACAGTAATTGTAGTGACATAACACTATTAGATTGTCCCCAATTTCAATAGATGGACCCCAAAAAGTTCCTGCTTCTCAAGGAAAAATGTTTCTTTACTTCCTCGGTCGAAGTCTCATCTTTACGGTCCTTAGATGCATATTAGCTACGGATGGCATTACCACCTCCTCTGGCGCGTCGTGATGGTGGGCACCATCGTCTGGTAAGGCACGGTGACTGGGTTACCGGCGCGGTTGCGTCACTGCAACCACTTTCTGCTGTCGCTCGCCTACTTATCCATTCACTGAGACGTTTGTGTGGCGAGTATTGGCCATTGTAAGATTTTTGCTAGGAATGGATTTTATTTGGCGACGCTCGCCCTGCAGCCGAAAGATGATGACAAATTTTCCTTGTTATTCCTTTGACTCTCTTTTATTCATCGATTTTATTATGTCTGTTTAAATATATTTTTGTTTCTTTTAACTATTAAAAAGTTTATGGGTTTTTTATTTAAATCATTCCTGGTTTTACGTAGAGCAGGATAATGTCTTATTTGAATTCGAGTTCTCACATAAAGTTGCTTAGGTAGTCAAACAGAATATTGATTGGCGCTGTTTTTGCTGCATAAAATTGCAATGTTTTAAAAAAATTGCAGAGCTAGACTGATGAAGTGAGCGATTTATGCTGTTTACAGGTATTATATCCTCTATTTTACATGTATCTTTACAACTGGATTTATAGGGCAAAACAGCGTGGGATAAGCAAGCATCTAACACTTTAGACCGTATCTTCCTTGTTTGTTCTGCAAGGAAATGATGCCTTACTTTAAGTATTTACAACTCAATTGACCTTCTTCGTAGCTAAATCAAAGAAAAATTCTTCTAAAAATCTTCAAGACGTGTTCCACTTCCGATCATTCGCCAATCCACCACAAACGCATTACATTGCGCGGGCGCAGGGTTGCGTCACAGCAGTCGGGCCGCTCACCGCACCCCCCCTCCACCCCCACCCTAGTGGAGGGGGGACTGTTACTAGGGCTTTAGTATGCACTAGCTGTACCAAGGAAAATAACAGTCTAGGCGTATTATAAAATAATGTGTAATGCCATAATCAAGAGTCACTTATCGACTTACCAGGTTCCTTTATTGATTACAAGTCGTAATAGAAATACCAATAGTTGTTAGTTGCTGTAATGCTGACTTGTGTCTGTAAAGGCGCTAGTTGTACTTGTGGACGGCAATTTGGGATTAAATAAAAAAGGGGTAATAGGAGGGGGAATTGAGGAGCATACCCCTAGGTCCCCATAGCCTAGCTAGTGAATATGATAGCAAACAAGCAAGCATATTCAGCCTATAGTTTTCCCACTGCCATTTCTTATCTAAAAATCAGAAATTCTCTCGGTGACAGGGAGTGGGCTGCAATCTACAACGCGTGGCCAGTGCGGGTTGGTAGAGGTCACATATCTTCGAATGTTTGGTTCTAGGTCGTTTGCTCACGATGTTTTCATTCACCGTTTTGAGGGCTCCCGTTTTGATAAACTATGAATAGATAAAAAAATCGCTTTCTTTTTTCAGGATTGGAATCATCAAATGACCCCTCCCGCTCTGGGTGGAGCGGAAGGGAGTGTCAGACTCTTACTGACTAAACCCACCCGTGTTCCTTCCTTAGCCCTTTATGTTCCGGGCCAGCGGTAACCCTTGCAGACAATCCCGCTGAATATATAAGATATCGCTTGCTATAAGATCCGTTGATGGGTGACCTACCTCGATCCTTACATAAGTTGGAAAATGGCTGGTTGCTGACCATCAGAGAACTGCAAGCAGGGTCCTCTTGTCTGCTTATAAACAATCTGCAATGATAAATGAATGACCTGTCTTTCACAGTCCACGGCAGTTTTTTTACCAACCAGCACTTGGTCCGCATGGTGGTGGATTACAGCCCACCCCCCTAACAGAGAGGAGGCCTGTGTCCCAGCAGTGGGAACATTTTAAGGTGCAGTGCGATTCTGTAACCATCTCACCGTGAAAACTTAGGTGAAGTGAGCGTGGAGTGAGCTGTCAATTGTGTGTCAATTCCTAGCAAAAACAAACTCACATCACCTAAGTTTTTACGGTGAGATTTTTACAGAATCGACCGATAATTATGTATGTTATGTATTACAGTCCACGACTGGACATAACCATTCAAGTGCAACCAGACTGTTCCAGCCTCCTTTTGAAGGTCACCAGTTTTTATTTCTGTAAGTAGATATTTTAAGGCCAGGACTCTCGGAAATCTCGGAATCGACCTATTTTTGATTCAACATTAAACAATCAAATATTCTTTGTTTTAATCTGAAAAAAATATATGGCATAGTTTAACTAACATTCTTGATTATTCTATGGTTCAAAACACGATATTTACAACTTCACTCGATCATAAAAAATCGCAAACAAATCGAAAACAGCGAATTTTTTAATCGTTTTTCAAGTCGTATTTGAAGTAGACTTAACTTTTACTCGCAAAAAATATATCAAAAAATAGGCAATGATGTATAGTAGAACATTCTACGGTTAATTTTTTTCAAAACTGATTTTTATTGTCTTAACAAAATATAATCTAAAAAGGCGGCCTGCGCGCTTCACTTCAGTAGCCCGCCGGGCGTTACCGAGGTAGGACCTGTGTCGCTTTTGCTGGCTCGCCGCGTTCCCGCTAATCGATCGAAATATACGTTATATTATTGTTAATTTCCGTGTTTGTGTATTAGTTTCAAAAATCAGTCTGTAAATATTGTTTAGGTTCTAGTATTAATAATTAAACTAAATATTAGTTTGTTATAATATAGTTGTAATATATAATGATAATTAAGCTCAGCGAGTTCATTCGAACTGCGCTTTCGCGGCATTTGCCACGCGAGGACGGAGGTAACGCTAAATGCCTACTACGCTCGAAGATCCTGGCCTTAAGACACTTTTACACGTCAATATTTTCTTGGTCCGTGCCCGTGGCAGCCGCACAGGTCGATCGATCAGGTTAAGCTAAGCTTGCCGCGGTTGGTCTGTGGATGGGTGACCATCTTTACATACCGTGACTTCTCCGTGCCTCGGAAAGCACGTTAAGCGGTTGGTCCCGGCTTTCATTTGTGGATCTCTGACAGTCCTTACGGGTATTCAGAAGCCCGAAAGTCTGACAACCAGTCTTACCAAGGGGTATCGTATTACCCAGTAAATGGGTTGTGGAGTTCAGATAGGCAGTCGCTTCATGTAAAATACTGGTACTTAGCTGCATTCGGTTAGACTGGAAGCCGACCCCAACATAGTTGGGAAAAGGCTAGGCAGATGATGAAGATTTTCTTGATCAGTATTTGAAAACTAGATGGCCCCGCCATTTCCAAACTGACTGGTAGTCACCTGTGAAGGAATGCCGAAACAAACTCAGGGGTCATGATCTCTTACACACTACACTTGGTAATCCCAGTGTCCACTCAAGGACTCGTCTGCTAAGTGATAAATCGGTAAGTATATTGAACCAACGCTTTTTCAGCCAGTACATTCTAAGTCTTAGAAGAAAACTGATTGTGTTACTTAGGAGACAATGGCCTAGTGACTAGTTTTTACTTTCTGCTGTGTTGCGTTTGCGCTGTGTGAACGGCAATGACACGTGAAGACATATATTATGTCACGTTTAACACGATCGGATTTGCTATTAATGTCGAAGATTATTTAACTTGATATTAATATTAGAACATTATTGTATGTTTACTAAAATATATCAAATTTATTTACATACTTTGAAGAGGCAAAATATGAGTGTACACAAACCCCCAACTTTTATATCTGGTAACACTTTTATTTTCTGCAAACAAATGATTCTTGATTTTATAAACTACGTGTTGCAAAAATACAAAGCGAAATAAATAATAATAATTTGTAAAGTATCAAACTTTTTTAATTTCCTGAAATTATACACCAACATTCCATTAGTTTATTCTAAAGTCCCGTTTAGTAAACGGCTAGCATAACCCATTGTCAATAACATAAACGACCACAAATCTGAACACCGGACTTCTACTAAAAATTGCCTAAATGGTAAACCCCTGAATAAGCCGGTTTTCGAAAAGGCTTCAGTACCATAGACCACATCCATCCTGTTCGACAAACTGTGCAGAAAACCGAGGAGTACCATCAGCCGTTGTGTAAGGCAGTTCTGGACTACGAGAAAGCCTTCGACTCCATCGAAATATGGTCAATTCTGGTTCCCTGCAACAATGTCGAATTGCCTGGCGCTACATCGAAGTGTTGAGATGTTTATATGACGCTGCCACAATGACTGTCCAGATCCACGATTAGAAAACCAGCCCCAACCAACTGCTCAGGGAGGTGAAACAGGGTGATGTAATATCCCCTAAATTGTTTACCAACGCGTTGGAAAACGTCTTCAAGACGCTGGACTGGACTGGACAGTTATCAACGTGAGCGGTGAGTACATCTCACATCTTCGATTTGCTGATGACATCCTCATAATGGCAGAGACACTGGAACAGCTAGACCAAATCCTGCACAGCCTAAGTGGACTTTCCCGGCGGGTTGGCCTCGGCACGAATTTGACAAGACAAAAGTCATATACAATTTGCACGTCTTGCCGAGTCCAATCGACATCGAAGGGTCGCTTCTCGAAGTTGTGAAGGATTATGTCTACGTAGGGCAAGTCATCCAACTCGGTAGACACAACTTTGAGAAAGAGGCCGTCAGAAGGACCCAGTTGGGTTGGGCAGCATTTGGAAAACTTCGTCAAGTCTTCTCGTCGCCTATCCCGCAGTGTTTGAAGACTAAGGTCTGTAACCAATGTGTCGTGCCCGTCATGACATACGATGCCGAAACGTGGACCCTGATGGAGGGGCTGGTCCACAAATTCAAGGTCGCTCAGCGCGCTATAGAGCGAGCTATGCTCGGAGTCTTGTTGAAGGATAAAATCAGGAATAGCTTGCAGAGTGAGCAAACTGAAATGGCAGTGGACTGTCCATGTCTGTCGAAGGGCCGGTGGCCGGTGGAGCAGACGAGTTCTGGAGTGGGCAAGCGTAGTGTGGGACGCCCCCCAGCTAGATGGACGGATGACCTAAAGAAGGTGGCTGGGGTAGACTGGATGCGGAAGGCGGAGGACAGGGTGTTGTGGCGCGGCCTGGGAGAAGCCTATATCTAGCGGTGGACTGCGATAGCCTGAGTTGATAGATTGAAACCTCATAACACTTCACTACTCTGGTATCAAACGCAAAACCCTACGCTCGGAACCCCTAGAACCATTGTGACCTTGCGACGAACCAGAACTTATGTTAACTACCTAATTTTATGTTATTTATTTTCAGTTGGTTGGAAACATGATATTATTTAATTAACGCTGAAGTAAACCCACACCGTACCGTATGTTTGTAATACTCGTACGAGTAACTAACTCATTAACAATTAAGTAGCATCATTATTATGTTCGCGAATAAATATCAAATTCTGCACCGTTTACAAAAAGTAAATATGTGCTAAAATCAGCATGTATGTACTAGGTCAAGCAACACATGTGGTTGTGAATAAACATAATAATTTAACAAAAAAAAAAAAAACCGACTTCAATAAAAATAATACGAAGTGAAAAATAACTTTAATTTTGGAAGTCGGTGTCGTTCCTCTTCCGCTTTTCGTTTTTTGATGCCGATTTCAGAAATTCGTTTGTTTTTTTGAAGTTGGTTGTTTTTTTTGTAATAAAATTTTTATTTTTTAGTTTTTAATTGTATCTACCCCATACAAATTCAATTAACACTACTTGCTATGTAAATATCAGTGTCAGGAAGTTATTAAAACATCGTCAATATAAACTAAGTGGAAAAAAATCGTATTATTGAAGCTAACTCAAAAACTATCCAAGCAAAGGTAATCAAATTTATAAGGGACCACCCTTGAGAAATACCCTATCCATTAAAAAAACGGGTACATAAATGTTAAAAGCTAAGGTGCCTATTTCTAGTGTTAAAATTATGCCTGTCACTTATCTTACTAAAAAGATGTAGATTTTTTCGAACGTACATAATGTTTTCATATTGTATATTTTGACAAGGAACCGTCATGACGTTAATTTTTTTAAACAGTTCCCTTAGAGATTCGCGTCTGCTGAGCTCGTAGATGGCTCTGACAGCCCGCTTTTGCAGAATGAAGATAGAATCAATACCTGCAGCCTGTCCCCACAACAAAATACCATAAGACTTAATGCTATGAAAGTAACTAAAATAGACTAGTCTCGCCGTATCCACGTCTGTTAATTGGCGAATTTTCCAAACAGCGTAAGCGGCTGAACTTAGCCGCCCTGCAAGTGATGGTGCGGACCCCACTGTAGCTTTGAGTCAAGCGTGATCCCCAGGAAAACCGTATTTTCGACGAATTCAAGTATCTCTTTATACAATACAACATGACATTCACTACTTCTAATATTCGGTAAAGCGAATCTAATGCATTTAGTTTTTTCTCATTGAATACCAAATTATTTACAGTAAACCAATTATGGACCATAAGCACAGCGTTATTTACGTCGTCAAGCTCCTGTGCACGTCTGCTTACTTTAAAAATCAGTGATGTGTCATCAGCAAATAACTATATTTGTGGTCGGTTTTTCAGTAAATGAGGTAAATCATTTATATATACTAAAAATAGGAATGGTCCCATAATTGATCCCTTTGGTACTCCCATTTTGACTTTGAAACCCGATGAATTCACAACTTTTATTTGAACTTGCTGAAATCCATCATTTATACCATCGTTCATAAATAAACTCTATACAATCAAGGACTTATATAATCATAAAACTAAGGTATGTCTCGTACTGCAGATGTTGCCTACCCCCCATGGGAAAATAGCGTAAGTTTATGTAAAGTTTATTCAAACTTATGTTTCAAATGAATATTATTTCAAGTTAAACAAATATCAACTTTATTTTAATGGTAATTAAGTTGATTACGGAGTGACTAGCACTATTAAAAAGTTATAAAAATGTTTAAAGTTTTAGCGCAAACTGAACTTTACTGTGTTAGATTTAAAGTTATTTTTCCATGAACTCATATTTGTTTACATTGTTGGCAAATAAATTGCGAATGCAGGTTATATGTGTGTGTTTTTCTCCCGGGCGCGCTCCTTCACAAAGAGCGAACCCAAAATGCCGCGTATAACAGATAGTAAAATTTTTTTACTTGGGAATTTCGTAATTCCTTTATCAATTAAAAACAGATTCTCATGAATCGTTTCACATGTCGCTATAGACACGTGATGACGATTCCAGCAGAACACAGCTATCGGCACGAACATCGATATCTACGAAATCGATTAATATCATCGAGATGTGACAATCGGCGGAACGTGGTCAATCGATTGTTAGGTGATTTTGACCCAAGATTGGAATAGCAGGGGCGTGTGAGATAGTTCTTAAGTTTCAAGATTAGAAGGATCTATGTATTTATTTTTTGTAGAAAAATGACAAATCTGAATTTAGGTGGTGAAAAATGATGGAACGAGCGTGCTCAGAAGATGCCTAAGAAACTCCCACGCATCGACGAAATACAGCAGGCTGCTTAGTGCTTGATGCTGGACTCCGGTGGAAGGGTGGTCGCAAACAATAGAAACAAAATTTACCTGAAAATATTGTCCTTAAATAAATTTGGAAAATATGTATAAGATACGTTAGTTTAAAAAAATCGTAAGAAAAGCAATATTGTAAAGCAGGTATTAGTTGTGGAGAGACTTTAAAAAAATCCTAAGTAAAAAGTCGTAATTCGAGGTTTGGCTCTCGTCGATTTCCTCCTCCAATATTGGACCCATTTAAAAGATATTTTATAAACTGAATAAGAAGGACATATACTGTGTCCCTATGTTTTTATTTTGCATTAATAGTTGTCAAATTTGTACTCGGCCTCTGTTGACAGCGGTTTAAATCGGCATTTTTGAGCGTTCTAGTGCTTATAAAAATAATGTATCATCAAAAAGGAAAACATAGGGACATAGAAGTAGTTAATATTTATTATTCTGTAAAAAAATATTGCTTTATGGTCATTAACCAGAAAGAAAACAGACAAGAGCGTTTCTGTGGAGAAAAGACCACCCGCATTTCCTCTTAAGAAGAAATTATTATCTAATTACTTAACTAATTTAACATCACAATTATTATCTATCTCCCAATGAAGTTATCTCAAAAGTGCAGCAGTAATTATACAATTGCTCTACCTATTAAGTGCTACCGTTTTAACTTATCCTAAGTAATGAGTCTTGCTAACTACTTAAACTGTTACGATGGATTGGGTTACATATTTTTTAGTACGAACATGGATGAATCTAACTTAAAACTTAAAAGTATTTTATGATAGGAACTTTAAAAAAAAATGCTTATTTTTTTTAAATAAAATATTATGTATAATTTTTATTTCATTCACATAATAAGTAGCATACTTAAATATTTTCAACTATCATCTCATAAAGTTACTTGCCTCCAAAGACTATATATAATCTAAAAATAAAATATTAGCACATAAAAATCAATAGGGTAAACACCCAAATAACCAGGCGGCCGGGCGCGGGGCGGCCGCGCAAACTTTTACTCGCAAACTTTCAGCGGTAACTTCAGCGCTTCCTTCCGGGCAACCTTGCGTGCACTGCGCGGGCGGCGCGGCGCCGCAGTTAGCGCCCGACCGCCGACGCGCCCGCACGCGCGCCACTACCGCTCCGCACCTACACGTGATCAACGCGAACACAACACGCAAAGGATTTAACTTGACGGTGCATGTGCTTTAGTGACGGCTTCTCAGTGCTTTGAAGTGGAGCCACGGGCTACCGGCGCCGCTGGGCCCGTGATTGGCCCGGGCGGCGGTATGGAGTCCCCGCAGATGTACGACCAGGCCGCAGCGCCACCACCACCACCACAACCAGACCTCAAGAAGACGGTAGAAGATAAACGACAGACCTTCCCGCCTCCAGACCTAGACGAGCTCAATGGACAGGAAATTAGTTTGGATTTACAACACCTCATTGAGGACCAGTTCCGAAGTGAGGAGAGTATGGCCTTATTCCAGGAAATTCTTCCTGGTGGCAAATCTCCTCAGCCAAGGTACAATCGGACCACATTGGCGTACATGCCACAACCGGTTCACTCGGGGGCGTCTTACGCTCCCGTTCAGACGAACCAGGGGCACGAGCAGGCACCTCCCATAAAGGAAGAGCCTCCCGAGCCCCATGATTATCGAAGATCGGTGTCATGTGCACAATATACTGGCCAATATAATCCTCAGCCGACTGTCGGTGTCAGTGGACCGTACGGCGGAGGATTCACACCGCTACCGCCTCTAGGAGCACCACTCCTCCCTCCGCTACTGAAACACAAGACTGCTCCTCCACGACGCTCGTCGTCAGGAAAAGTGTTAGACAAAGGTACAGATGAGTACAGAAGGCGACGCGAGCGGAACAACATAGCAGTGAGGAAGTCTCGCGAAAAGGCAAAAGTGCGTTCCCGGGAAGTGGAGGAAAAGGTGAAAACACTCCTCAGAGAGAAAGATGTGTTATTAAAGAGGTTGGAGGCGGTGTCAGGGGAACTGAGCCTGCACAAACAGATGTACGTGCATCTGATCAACCTGAACCACCCGGAGATCACCGAGCTGTGCCGATCGATGCTTCAGCTAGGAGCGCCGCAAGCGCCGGATCACTCACTTTGACCATTATAGGTGAGTATTCTTCACACCTGTGTTCCAACTGCATTTGTGCCTGTGTCGTGTGTGATACAAAAATTGTGTGTGTGATTATTTTCGTGCGGAGCATGGAAAGTCGTAAATCACATAGTGTAAAGAAAAAGGTTTTGTATTGTATGAGAGCGTTACGCAATTTGTTTATTGTAGTATTTCTAAAGTGTCGTTTAGTTTGTATGTTTCTTTGATTGTAAAGCCAATGAATATGGGGCATTGCTGTGAATGTGACTGAAAATGCGTGCGGTGTTTATTAGTTTTTTTTTTTTTATCACTGTTTCTTTATTTAATATGTTCACGTGTGGAAGATTTTGAGTTTCAGTTCATTCAGTTTTAATTTCCTGACATCCTAGTTCTAAATGATATTCAATGTTTAGTTCATAATACTCTCTTCCTTTAACCTTTAAAATATCATGGCTAGTCAGACTTCTGCGAAAACATAATTTGAATAGATGATCCAATTGCATTTAAAATTACATCATTAGCTAACCATTCCTAAATCACTTCGTGACAGTTTATGCTTTCAAAGAATCCCAATTTTCAACCTAATTATAATTTAGCATTATTATAATATCTAATAGTTGTAATAGTAGTATACACAGTACGATACAGTGTAGTGTACAGTAGTGGCTTTATAGTTTTTAAGCTTTTAGCCATGTTCCAAAAGTGTCTATAATTGCACACTGCACTTTTAATCGCACATGCCATTTTTTTTACTCGCTGATATGGAAGAGAGTGTATAGAATTATAGGGGCTGTCACCTTACCACACAATACCTATAGGTAGTTATTTTATCCACGTCTACGAATGTTGGTTTCCCAATATCGTTGTTTTCCAATTCAATTTCTACTGATATATGTTTTAGAGCTTGGTTTGGTGCTTTGGGTATTTTTTGTTCGATGTGTGTAGATCGCTGATAGCTTACTGCGACTGCATGTTGCAATATTGTCCCATGTGGTGTAAGCCTTATGTGATAGATTGCTAATCATCTCTCAGGTGACTTTTTTCCTACAGTTGACCGATAACTAGCACTAGCTTCTGCAAACGATGTACATTAGTTTTACTTTGAAATCGATTGATTGATTACTCAGACAGTCTCAATAATGTTAAAGTGTGTCAAAAGTGGACAGAAACCATCAATGATATTGATTTCTTCTATTCAAAGATTAGCATACATTAGAATGTATATTTGTTCAGGAAATACTTCATCAACAATAATAAAATAAGTCCTTTGAGTCGGGATGTTATGGTTAAGTATGAGCACACTACAACTAACGTATTACTAAGATTTTCTGCTCACGTGTTCTCAATCATAAATGTTTTTTCAAAACTCAATTTATAATTGTTCATTTACAATTGTTACGTTAAAATAAACGTGATTTTCAATAATACGGGCACGTTTAATCTGAATCATTGTGAAAGTTATGTGTTTTGCTAATACCTACTCGTTGAAGTCCCGTTGATGGATATTTATTTTACATTATTAACTGTACCTTGCCTATCAGATTTTCGCTTGCATAATATTTGTGCGATGTAATACTAGGGTCTCATCAGTTCTCAGAAGTTGTCTTTGAACTTTAGTATAGTTTATGATCTCTGGTTTTGGCAGTACTATACTGGATTTTAATCTCTGTAGAATTTATGAGAGCTCGGTATGTATCCTAACGGTATTCTGCTTACGTTACTGCTGCCAGCTACGATTCATGGAGTCCTGGTACTTGGTTTTCAAGAATAGATCAAGTTGGCCATAAAAAATATGTATCTTACGTTAAAAGTCCAATTTAAGTTCGTATAAGATTTTCACTTCCGTAAAAAAGCATCTTTGTCTAACTCACTGTGGGGGAGAAGGACCAGGTTCAATCTAGTGAAAGGATCACGCGTCCCACTTCATTTGTTTATTTTTTCAATTTAGATGAAAATCACACACCTTTAATTATTTATTTTGGTTCTTATTATCATGGATTAAGATTGAATATTAACTCGAATCGCGAGTCTAGTACGCGCTTTGCGAACCAAATGAAGTTACTGTCACTTTCGAAGCGGCCATATGTTAGTGTATGTGATTAGGTTACGATATACGCATATTAGATTAAATCAACGTGAGACATAATGTATAGCTTGTATACAACTATAAGCAGGAATCCAAATTCAAAGACACGTACCCGCTTGAACTTCTGTATGCCTGGTAGGATCTAAAGAAAAGTATTTTCCTATCGGATTGTTAAAGACGAACGGAACTGAAAAATCGCTTCTTCAAAAGATTATAATGTCAAAACACTATAATAACTATTGTAGTCTTCGAACCAGTTTACCAAAATCAAATTCATTATGACTGCATACAAAAATAAAAAATGACGTACCTAATTTTGATACAAAAAATAAACAGTGGCACTCCGGGAGTGAATGCCGACAGAAGTGAAAATAAAAGACAAACAGAATACTTTGCTATCACTCACTGACATATCGGATATACATTAAAACCGAGTACATCCCGAGGACAGCCGAACACATCCGAAGCGGGTATTACTTTAATCGTCTTATAAACAAAACACGCGCGGTGTCGTTTACGGTAACAGTAGCGCGAGTTGAATGGATTTTTTCCATCTCAAAAAATGCCCAACGCGCCTAGAGAATTTTTCATTTCAATAATCACATTTCCTATAAATTTGGCCTTAACCCTACATAGATAAGTTTTGCGGTATTACATAAATGATAACGCGAATATTTGCAAAAAAGATTATCTACACTGAAATGGCAATGGCCGAAGGATTTCAGATAATACGCGCTGAAAATGTTACTATTACAAAGGAAACTTTGGTATGTATGTTTGCTGAAAGATAACGTAAAAATAGCTTATTGAAACGGTATGAAATCTTTTTATTGGTCTTTCACATCCAAATGGCCTCTACTTTTGCAAATTGTATGACATATTGAGATTCAAGCTTAATTTATTCTTTAGGTAAGAATTTTACATTCACATAATCAGGCGGGAGGAAACGCCCGGGTGTCACCATTGCCAGGATAGCCCAGAGGACAAGGTGGAGGTCTGCCCCGCTTGGTCGGAGCACCGCCGTGTCCTCGTAGAGGCGATCGGCAGCAGCGGCGACCACTCGCGTCCGGCTCTGGTTCAAGCCATGGTCCAGAGCGAGAGGGAGTGGGAGGCAGTCACCTCCTTCTGCGAAGTATTTCATGCTAGCGAAGGAGGTGGCGGGATGGCTGAGGGAGAGAGCCTCCCATCCCAGCCGCCGCGGGAGACGCTCCGGGCGTTGCGAGCCGCGTGACGACTCCCGGCCACCGAAGGCGCGGGCCTGCGGACGGAGAGTAATGTGTAGCTCACCGTCCGATCAGGACCAGGCCCGTGCCGGACGGCGCGTACGTGTTCCACGTGCACCTCAAAAAGATGTCAGCATGAAGGAAGGGGCCCCTTAGGGCCGAAGCCTGCCGGGTCAGCGGGATTGTCCGAAAGGGTTACCGCTGGCTCGGAACATAAAGGGATAAGTAAAGAACACGGGTGGGTTTTAGTCAGTAAGAGTCTGACACTCCCTTCCGGTTCACCCAGAGCGGGAGGGGTCTATGATGATTTCCCAACCTGAAAAAAAAAAAACAATTTGGCATTTTTGAACTTCGATCAATGAGGGTTTTCTGAAATGACGTTCGCTAGGTGGCAGCACTGACACGTCAGGTCCAGGCATCTGTCGAAGAGCCTATATTTTCTTTAGTCATGACTGAATGATGAACGAATGAATGAATCGAATGATGAACGTCATCATATATTTTATATTGGAAGACCTCTTGTCACAGTAGTGCCAACTGGTGTCGTAAATTTTCACGAAAACCCTCATTTTGAACGTCAAAAATTACAGTATAGCTCTCAACACGACCACCCTTCACCACTTTCTAGTGTTTTCAATTTAATAATTTTCCGCATTCCAAATTCCGGAAGAAAATAGAGCCTTGAGACGAGAAAATACTTTTTTTGTTCCTAATAAAAGTAGGTAACAGTGAAAACAAAAGTGATAACTGTACGTTAGCTCTAACCATAAACTGCAAAGACAACGCCTTCAACTATTTAACATAACACATTTTAATGTTCGTATTAATTTGAATTCTAATTTCAGTTCCTCACGACCTATAATATCCTGGTACATAGTATTTATATACCGTACTGCAGTGCTTCCGCAATGTTTGCGGATGCTTCCATCGATGATTTCTTCTTCATCATTATGAAAAGAACTGCATCGATGACGAGCAGGTCCGTGATAGCATCAACACTTAACTGTCCTCAGAACCTTAGCGTGTAAAATAAATAGTCCTTTTACTGTGTACCTACTGGGTAAGTGTACACCTGTACACAAATTGGAATTAGACTTGCTTATTATTGTGTAAGTTGTTTTGTTTACTAACAAATTACTTGAAATTTTCTGGATATAAACATCAATTTCCCGCGCGAAACTACTTGTGTCTTTTTGCTAAAGACATTGTGAGCCCAAGGTGACCCAAAGTCTAAACAACATTGAGGTTATATTGGCATTGAATATTCATAAAAATCTACGGACCCGTAACAGTAGCCATAGCGGTCCCACAGGGACCGATTCTAGGCCCCCTGTATTTGCGATTTCGAAAGTTGAGTCCATCTCGATATAAAAGGAAATTGTATGCATATCTGTCTGTCCTTTTATTAATAGATTAGTTTGAACACCTAGATATAATTATAGTATTTCAACTGTCTTGGGGTCAGCTTTAATTATGGTTGAAGTTAAATATACATACGAGTATACTGTTTTCGCAGAAGATTTTAGATTATTTTGTATTTATTAAAACTACTCGACACGAATGTAGTAATAAGGTAAGGTATGCTTATTTCACGTTTTCTAATATTGACCGACTTATAAACTACAATGACGTCAAGTGTGTGTTGATTATGTATTGTGTTAAATAAGCTCAATTACGATCTACTTTTAATTACGTACCTATAAGACACGGTTAATTTATCCGATGGTTGTTCGTTAACATTGAGATAATATACTAGCTGCGCCCCGCGGTTTCACACGCGCAAGTATCGATCCCGTGGGAATATCGGGATAAACACTATCCTATGTCCTTCCCAGGGATGCAATCTATCTCTCTGCCAAATTTAATCGAAATCTATTCAGTGGTTTAGGATTGAAAAGGTAACATGCAGACAGACAGACAGACAGAGTTACTTTCGAATTTATAATATTAGTATGGATTACGTAGTTGTGGGGTGAAGTTCTGTCTTCATTGACTGTAATATCTAACTTACGTAGGACGTCAGTAGTTATAAATAAAAAGAAGCCCTTAAGTCTTACCAAGGGGTATTGTGTCATCCAGTAACTGAGTTGTAAAGTTCAAATAGGTAGCGGCTCCATGTAAAATTCTGGTATTAAACTACATCCGATTAGACTAGAAGCCAACCCCAACATTGTTGGGAAAATGCCACGCAGATATGATCATGATCTAAGTTACGCACAGGAATATTTTGGGCATGAATGTTTATAGCAATACGGGCTATTGGTAACTAAACCATTAGATTTTTTTTTATAAAATAACAGACAATAGTGGTGTGACTCTGTCGTATAACGTTGAAGCTAATAAATTCTGTTGCTAAGAAAGTATCTAGGTTACAAAATACATTTGTTTTGTTATTGTTCTCACCGGCTCTTTTTTTATTTAGCTCTCGTTTAGTTTCACCTTAGTTAAATGATCTAGTTGTTGTTTCATTAGTGAGATCAGGACCAACTCTTTGGTCTAAGATTTGCTAGTCATGTCTCTCAAAGCATTAATGCTATGTGATTTCAGAGACTCTCAAAAAGATCAGATTTTTGCTCCGTAATATTGTGCATTTTCCTCGTTTATCCGGTCTTTATCATCTCCTTGTGGTATATCCAATTCGTTTCGGTTCTAAAAAGCATACATATCTGCAGGGCTTATACCGGATGTGTCATCTTATAGGATTTGTTAATTTTGCTTGGAATACCGTGAAAAATATGCCAGGCCTCTTGGAAAAGGAGCATAACTCTTTAATGCCAGATCGAAATATTTAGTATTCAAATTCGTTTGTGCAAAACGTTGTCTGACGGCGACTTTCGTTTTCACCGCTGCGTCATCACCGCAGGAAACTGGACCTTATAACCGACCAATTAAGTCACTTTTTCGACTGTCAAAGTTGAAATTTTCGCCTCTCGTGCCCTACTTAATGGCTTCCGTCGGTTTGACTTGTTGATTTTAACTATTTTATGTTTGCACGCTTATGGAACAATAGTTCGCGAGGTTCAGAATGTATTTGAAATTTAGAAACTGAACACTAGTAGCCAAATTCAGGTGTGGATGCTAATTGTGTAGCATTAACTTGAAACTTCATTCTGCGTAAAATTTTGGCAAACCGGTTTCCATTCGGTGTTGGCGAAACTCTGTTGGAGTTATGCGCTCCTGGTACATGGCTTGCTGTCCTACGAAGCCTTCCCCGTTCGGCCTTTGATCTTTGATAGGTCAATGAATGATGGTAGGTAAAGTTCAGAGATTCTCTTTTTGTTGATTTCAGGATATTTTTTTCTAAAATTATACCACCTTCTGAAAGTGTTCTAGGTTTAAATAAAACATGCTATTTAATTCGGTTTTCATTTATCATGAGCATGCATGTCCCATATAAATCAAGTGTTCTTTTTCAGGGATGAATTCAAGCTCTCAGTTTATGTTTTGGTTCAGGCTTTTAAAGAGACGGATCCTTTGATAGGCTCTTTCAAGTTAAACTTTCTTCTAACTTGTCTTAGCCTATGTATTCCTAGTACTTTTAGCATTCGCGACCTTTCGCATACCGTTTTTTTATCTTCTTTATTTTCACTTTCTGCCTTAACGGGATAGGATAGTTTAATTCATGAATAATTGTATCAACGCATGCTTTCTTTCAAACACGTGTTTGGTAATTTTCCAGTTTTCATGCCAATTCTTAACAAAATAATAGTTACAAAGCCTGTATCAAATAATAAAAATTCAAGGTTTGTAGTGCGTGACAAGCAATATTAAGAAGAAAACTATTGTGGTAGGTCAGAAAAGTTCAAAAACTTTATGTATAGCTACAAAAGATTATAGAAGCATCAATGAATTGAAAAGATTAGCAAAATAATGGCGCGTGGGCAGACTGAATAATAACGGGTTCTGCTTTCGCGACTATTTATTAGAGGTTTCGCTTTCTGCTAAACGTTTTTTCTGTATAGGTTTTATATCGTGTTGGAATTAATGAAATAAGACGTTTATCATCGGGCGTAATTCATATAAGCTTGGTAACAGGGTTGCCCTTAAAACTGCTCGTATTTTTAACCTAATTCGAATTGAATTTAAATTACAATTTCAGTTGCTATGTCTCATTTGTAGAATCATTTCATTACGTAGTTATTCTAATTTATGTATAATTAAACGGTGATAGACTAAAATAAACCAAGGAAATTCCATTTAAAATGCTAATTACTGAAATAAAAAAAATTAACCCTAAAAGACATAGGATCACAAAGATATTTTCGGATTTTGTTTGCACTCTGATCGATTTCTCACATAATCTTTGTTCATTAGCTATTCAAATGTACGTACGTATTAACTTATCTTTGTGGACATAATAAATAGTCTACCTACACTTCGATGAATCAACTTAGAGATTAACACTACGTGCGTATACGCATGGCTGTGGGCGCGTTTCGTGCTAGTGCACGTGTGTGTGTGGTTCACTTTCACTTTTTTTTCGTTAATATGCCTTTTGTGTTTTTGGACGACGTTATGTTGTATGAAATCATAATAATGTTCGGAGTTTTTTTTTTTAGTGTGCAAATATGGGTTGGATGGTAAATTGTTTGGTCTCGTTTTATCGTGATTTTTGTAGTATATGTCATTATTTAGTTCAACAATATATTGATAACCTTTCAGGCACATTTTTACGGTGTAGATATTAATAAATCTTCATTATCAGCAAATACTTCCGAACCTATTCTCCCACAAAAAATTAAGTCACTCACTTAACTTTTTAGTTAACTATAAAAATGAGTTATTCTTTTTTTTATAGCCAATTCAGATTCTAGAATCTACCAGACATCCGTTTCCAACTTACAAAATGCGCTAAGCAGAACAGAGGGCCGGTGCCAACCGGCGCGCGCGCCGCTTTGCGCAACCCAGCAGTATGTGTGTCAAACGATCGACGAACGACTTATGTCATGCAAGAGAATGTTGCCTTTATTTGTTTTGATTGTTTTTCTAT
Source organism: Luperina testacea (assembly GCA_927399505.1). Taxonomy (NCBI): domain Eukaryota; kingdom Metazoa; phylum Arthropoda; class Insecta; order Lepidoptera; family Noctuidae; genus Luperina; species Luperina testacea. The sequence goes on along the minus strand of OV656777.1, from coordinate 1,423,380 downwards.
TATTTTATAAAATTATTTCTTTAAAATTTTTTGTAAAATTCAGTTATTTTGGACTTGGATTCACTGACAAAAATAAAACACTTATTTCAATAATTGTTTTCGAAATCTAAAGGTTATCCAATGTATAAGCCTATAAGGTAATGACAAGTCATTGGTTTACGAGCAATCGCCTACGAGTGCTGAGTAATATCTTATTCGTATTCAAATTAAATTTACTTTGACGTCTAACAAGAATAGTGTCCAATTCATTTCGTCCTTACATTGTTTATACAGAAGGCGATTGGATTAGCTACAAATTATAGGAACAATATATAATTCGAATCCCTAATAAACTGTTTTAATTAATCTGGCTTATAAGGACTAAATTCTGTAGTATATAGACCAAAGTAATTCAGTAACATTTATTTAAACGAAAAAAAAACTGCCTAATCTAAAAAAAAAATGTCATGGTTCAGTTATTGCATAAGTCGTTACTCAGGCGCAGGAGCGGCGGCCATGTTGGAAAGTTTTCGGCAATGTCCGGGGAAATCTGTGACGCGGCACACACGATTACCTATATTTGTATAGGTACGCCTTTATTCTGCAGGGTAGGTAGGAATCGAAGTTGCAGATGTTATGAAGATGATAAATGTTTTGAAGAATGATACCTACATATTTTGTTATGAAGCAAAATAAGATAATCGTTATGTCGAGGATACCGATTTTTTTTTATTCGAGAGGAATGAAAGTGGAAAGTCTATATCTGACAATCTTGAATTCATGATATGAAATCGAGTAAGGTGATGTCTTGTGACAATAATTTTAATATATTGAGTACAAAACTTTATTATAGTAGATTGTCGTACGACGTCTATGAAAATCTACTAAATTTCGATATTTGGTAGTATAGTTTTTTTCTTTTATATATTATTCGCCTAAAGAACTCGGTGGCAAAGATATGGGGAAACCTATTCAAAATGAAATTAGCTAAACATATTACAATGTTAAAATCAGATGATTCAGAACTAATTATACGTTTGTCGCATGAATGAACATTTGATAAATGATAACATACAGGAAGAACTGATAGGACTATAGTATAAAATAATTCTGTCACACGCGAATTTCAATGGGCCTTTATAATAATTATCTTGAATACAAAATCGGTCTCAACAAAAAAATAAAAAAACAACCGATTTCCAAAAAAAGACACTTCAAAATGGGAAATTACTTTGATTTCGGAAGTCGGTGTCGTTGGGTCTACATTTTCGTTGTTTGCCACCGACTTCCGAAATTAAAGTTATTTTTCACTTTGTATTGACTTTTTTAGAAGTTAGTTGTTTTTTTTTTTGATGTTTTTTTTTAATTTTTAAGTTGTACTTACCCCACACAAATTCGTATAACACTACTTGCTATGTAAATATCAGTGACAGGAAGTTATTAATAACATCATCAATCTAAGTGGCAAAAATAGTATTATTGAAGCTAACTCAAAAACTACCCAAGCAAAGTTAATAAAATTTATATGGGACCACTTCTGAGGCATACCCTATCAATAAAAAAAATTAAATCGATTTATAACTGCCGGCGATATCGCGTAACAAACATACAAAAAAAAAACATTCAGTCAAATTGAGAACCTCCTCCTTTTTGAAGTCGATTAAAAATGGCGTTGGATTCTGGCGTTGCAGAAAAGAGAAGAAATCGATATTGCGAAATAAAATCACGCCTTTCCCCGAAGCATTAGATAGAGGTGTATAATTTATATAGTATCATCACATTTCGCCAGATCCACATAAAAAAAAATTGATGACACGTATAGCAAAATCTTCAGCAATTAAATCCCAAACACTGAAAATCAAGCCCCAAAAAGCATTGTTTCACATTTTAATAATGCCTTCAGAAAACTGATGGGGTTGCCATGGCGTTGCAGTCCGTCAGAGATGTTTGCGACGTCGCGTGTAGACTGTTTTTACGCAATAATGCGCAAACGCGCAGCATCGATGGTGGCTCGAGTCATGGCCAGCCCCAACAGGGTTCTGAAAATGATAGCGACTGTCCGTATATAATTCACTACTGTCAGTTACATGTGCCATCGTATCGTGTTGTTTACTAACACTTAGTTTGAAGAACAATGTTAGGTACCTACTAACCGTATATGAGTCTTCGCTCGAATTAAAGTTTTTGAATTTGAATTCAGAACACTTGATCTTACGTCATAGACCAACCTTTTTGTAAATAAGACTGTTCCTCGACAGGGCTTTTAATATAAACCACGTGTTCTATAGTAGCTCGAAGAGAGTTCGTAGTGCTAACACAATTGACTCCGAGCCCTTTCAAGGCCACTTAATGTACAAAAATAGGTCATGAGATTGGATGCGATAGCCTATCAACTGCTCACTTCCCAGTAGGTTACATGCCTCTATTTTTGTGAGCATCATGTGCAGTAGTGCTCGGTCTTTATCATTGTTGTTGCTAGAATATTGTTAGTTTTCGTTTTGTGTTTGTAAAGGCTCCTTCAAACAGGCGCGACACGACACGCGACACGACATGCGACACGACACGCGACACAAAGGCTCCGCAAGTCGCGCAACGAGCGGTGCCTTTGTGTCGCGCGCGATTATATCGCGTGTCGCGCCTGTTTGTAGGAGTCTTAAAGCTCTGATATGTCGCTCTTTTTTATTATGATTTTGCCAGCGACTTCAACCGCGTGAAATTTCTGACTCCCCGACCCACCCCGTCGTATTGCATCGCCCGACCGCGCTATGATGCCGAAAGAAAAAAAATAAAAAAACGATAAGTTTTCTTTTTTCAGCTCTTTAAGGGCCGTAGCGTGTTTTTAAATTTATTTATTTAGTTCATCAACAATTGTTTACACTAACCTAACGTATCCTGCAAACAGGCGCGACGCGCGACGCGAACCGTGCGCGACTTTAAGTCACCGCTCGTTGCGCGACTTGCGGTGCCTTTGTGTCGCGTGTCGTGTCGCGCCTGTTTGAAGGAGCCTTAACAATTACTTAAAGGTAAACACCACATGAACTAAAATGATGTTAATTTGTAAGCCAAGGTACCTACAGACGCCAGCACATCAAGCTACTACAATCTGTCAAAGGACATGTTAGGTTTTTGTATGGAGGCTGGGCTTTTATTCGAAGCTACTGTGAACAGGGAAGAGATCATATTTTTATGAAAGTACATAAATTAAGGAGACTTTGTATATTTTTTTAAATTTTTTTGAAAGCACCCTTTCCTTAATTATTATACATATTAATAATCATTATTTAAAAAATAAATTGCAACCCACAGTAATTATTGATTTTGGCAACACTTTTCGGTTGGATGTCATTATTGTCATTGTGAATTGTGAATGTCAATCAAGTGTCAAATTCAATTCAATTTTGACCTGTGTACTGACAGCTGACAAGTATGACAACCTTACTAGCACAGGTAATATTTTCATAGATTCCATTAGGAGGCAAAGGAATTAATACATACAAATCATGGAGTTGGTTTTATTTTAAGCCATCTAATATTATTTTAGAATATTTTAAATAACAATAAGGTGTATAATTTGCTTTAAAAATGATATTTAACCATTTTTTCTTTGTTTCAATATGCAAAAATAATATTATGACACCAAAAATATCTGGATTTAAAATATTGTATTTATTCAATAATGGTGCTTTTAATATTTTTTCTGTTTTTGTCAGGCCATCCTGAATAAGTTTCCCTATCAGAAAAACCATACATGACAGCTGTTCAAAAAAATTATTATTTTAAGCCCATTTCCTAACATGTCCTTTCTTTAATAGATTTCAACTTTATCGCTAAAGCATAAGGGTCAAAGTTGATTGGGAAAATTTTACAGTTTCGGGTAGCTTGATGTGCTGGCGTCTATATGTGCAGTTCACAAGCCAACTTAAAACTAAAGAAAAAAATATGCAGCCTATGTATAAATAAAGACTTCGTTTTGAATGTGATTGCTAAATATATAAGTAGGTAACAAAATGATGAATGCTTTACAACACCTCTGATAAACAACTCAAGATTTTAGATTTCTGCTCAGAGAATCAAAGTGGAAATCGATTAAGTCGCTGCAACTATTCAAAACCCTACAGAACTTAGCGCACGGAGAGTCAGATCCCAACACCGTTCTTCTCTGTAGAGAAGAGATTCTCTCGGAGTGGAGTTATGGGTTTACGTGGAATTCTTAAAGGAGCACGAAAGTTTATAAGTGCGAGCAGCGGCGGTGAGTCAATATTACCTTTCAAGATTTTACAGGCAAACATTGCGTCGTTTAAACGCCTTCGCTCTTCTAAGGTGTGAATGTTGAAGATTTTTAATCTGCCTTTGTAAGAAGGCGTTTTTTTAGCTACACCGACAAAAAAGCTAAATGTCAAGCAAAGCGTTTTTAGACGCGTTCTAGACGCAAACTGTAAGGCCGCTATCTCACTGGCGTTTTATGAGCGTCGGCGTCTCTCAAAGGTCTGCGCAGCGTCAACGTTGCGCAGACGCGACGTTGACGTCGCGTCTACGCGGCGTCGACGCTGCGCAGACGTGACGTTGACGTCAACGCTTTTAAAACGCCAGTGTGTTAGCGTCCTAAGTAGCATAGTGCGGCCGCCACATCACACTACAGTACTCTAACAAGCTGCGTACCAAACTATAGTAAAGTAAACATTTTGTTTTACTTTGTCGAAAACCTTTACATTGTCTTATGACAAACCCCAACATTTTTGACGCTTTTTTTAACAACATGATCTAAGTGTGGCACAAAGGTTAATTATTGGTCAAACAAAACTCCAAGGTCACATATAGTGTCTACTTTATTAACCTTGTCCTCATTAATGTAATATACTGTTTCTATAAGATTAAATCCCATAATCTTTCTCGAGAATTGGGCTATCAAATGCACAAAAATCTCTCCCAGAGATTAGCGCATTCATCAAAAAAACAAACTCTTGAGTTTTCATCATCTGCCTAGCCTTTTCCCAACTATGTTGGGGTCGGCTTCCAGTCTAACCGGATGCAGCTGAATTCCAGTATTTTACATGGAGCGACTGCCTATCTGACCTCCACAACTCAGTTACTGGGTAATACGATACCCCTTGCTAAGACTGGTTGTCAGACTTTCGGGCTTCTGACTACCCGTAACGACTGTCAAAGGTCCACGAATGAAAGCCGGGACCAATGGCTTAACGTGCTTTCCGAGGCACGGAGGGGTCACGGTATGTAAATACCACCCATCCACTGACGAACCGCGGCAAGGAGACCGATGCATGAAGTAAGTTTCGTAGACTTACTGGAACGAGCTTACCCAGAAGATGCACGTTTACTCTACTTTGAAGGCTGGCGAGTTATGCGTGGAAAGGAACACAGACGCTGGCAGTGTTCCACACTTTTAATTCTTTGTCTCATTTCTTCCTAATTTACCCTCCTGTGTCATATCCTTATTCTTACTTTTATTCTTTTTCTTACTTGCTTTTTAGGGTCCCGTACCCAAAGGGTAAAATGGGACCTTATTACAAAGACTCCGCTGTCCGTCTGTCACCAGGCTGTATCTCATGAACCGTGGTAGTTAGACAGTTGAAAATTTCACGGATTATATATTTCTGTTGCCGCTATAACAACAAATACTAAAAACAGAATAAAATAAATATTTAAAGGAAGCTCCCATACAACAAACGTGTTTTTTCGACGTTTTTTCCTTGTGGTATGAAACCCTTCGTGTGCGAGTCCGACTCGCACTTGGCCAGTAACGATAATATGTGTAATTAATGACTGTTTAGTTACGAAAATGTTACGTAAAACTCTGAATTTCCCCCAATAATATGGTATTCAAAAGGATAATTATAATAAAATGCGCCCTGAAATGTTGGTAAAGAAAAACCTTACAAAGTAATGTTTTGAAAGAAATCACGTTGACGTCTCGCTGGTTCGCGGTTCCATTTTCAGCTATGTTACGAACGTCTGAAAAATCTCACCGTGAAAACTTAGGTGAAGTGAGCGTGGAGTGAGCTGTCAATAGTGTCAATTCCTAGCAAAAACAAACTCACTTCACCTAAGTTATCACGGTGAGATTTTTACAGAATCGATCGGCTGTTTCGAAGTTAAATATTTTTACTGCGTAGTGGTCCTTCGTGGTTTCTTTCGTATCCCACGAACTACTTCATGAACCCGGATAAAATCAGTTAACGTCATGTCCTTTTAGTTGGTATATGTGTCCTTCAAATTGATTCCTTAACCCTTTAAGATGTCCGAATTTTTGTAAATCTTACAAACACATACCACACTTAACATTATCATCAACATCTCGCACATTAATATTATAATATTTGTACGATCCAACTGCTTACCTGGTAATCAAAAAGGTCTCCAGTTTAACTCCTTAAATCATCATCATCATTCTTCACGTTGTTCATACTTCTATAAAAAACCATAAGGTGCATTCTCGAGTAACTGTTCCCGAAACAAACTGGTTCCTAGAAATATTGCTCAGAACGAACGATTTCGCTATTTTTATCTCTTTTCCTCTTTCCCCCTTTCACAAACCAGCCACCTGTCACTCGCTCAATATCCAAAACGTCACAAATACCGCTCACCTGTTTGTATCCACCTGGTTTTAATTTGATCGCAAAGTTGGTCACGTGATTAAGATCTACCACTAAGTGCTTTTGTTCCTCTTTTGGAATATTAACGGTTGTGTAACAACCTCTCCAGGTCTCTGCTTGGATTTTCGGTGGTTTTCTAGCAAAAAATCATAGGACAATATTTTTGATGTATGTTTATTACTAGCAGCTCCCCTCGGTTTTACCCGCATTAGTGTTGATTCCGTGGGAATATCGGAATAAAAACTATCCTATGCCCTTCCCCGGGATGCAATCTATCTCTATGCCAAATTTTATCGAAATCTGTTCAGTGTTTTAGGCGTGAAAAGGTAACATACAGACAGACAGATAGACAGAGTTACTTTCGAATTTATAATATTATTGTAAGTATATAGTATAGTATAGTATATTAAGTATATAGTGTGGAAGTATGGATAGGATAAAACAGTGAAGTGGGCATAATCAGCCTATAATGTTCCCACTGCTGGCCCACAGGCTTCCTCTCGGTGAGAAGGAGTGGGCCATAATTCACCACGCGGGCCCAGTGCGGTTTGGTAGATGTCACATGTCTTTGAATTTTTGGTTCTAAACCATGCCGGTTTCCTCACGATGTTTTCCTTGTAGTGGGCACCGTTTCGCGATTTCAGTAGCATGGACCTGCTCAGTGCAATGAATGATTACTGTCTTTTTTTTTATTAATTTTTGTATTGTCTTTGTAGAATTACTGTTTTTCTCTTTTATTCCATTCTACAAAATGTCATAAATTGATTTGACGTACCGATATTTTGACAATGAATGAATGACTGAGGATATAATCCACCAAATCAAAGAATGAATACACTAAAACAAGATCTTATCAAAATCGAACCAGTTTCATTCACAGCAATTGCTCAACGTAAACATAAACCTCTCTCGAACATTATTTTAACGAAATAATTTCAGCAGTTTATGAAACATTTCGCCATTTTTACTTCCAGACTTTTTGGTAGGTTTCGTATTCTTAACCAGTATATTTACCTTTTAGCTAAATTTTTTTGCACATTGAAAGTCACGAGGCTCTGTTTGACGCTGAGGGCCACGCTCCCCTAGCAGGTCACATGTTTTTCGCCTTGGAGTCGCGGTATGGGTTATCCACGTTTAATCACATTTTGGAAACAATAGAATCTTTTCAATTCGTTCCAAGCTTAGGGAAACAATTAATGCCAGGTGGCAGAAATTTTTACCAAACAGTTGTTCATAATTATTGTAACATCATTAGATAATTCGTGCTAGGTAATTTAATCACACTAATATTATAAAGGCGAAAGTTTGTGAGTGTGTCCCACACACACACTCACAAACTTTCGCCGTGTCGGTGTGTGTGAGTGTGTGTGTGTGTGGGGGTGTGTGTGTGAGTGTGGGGGTGTGTGTGTGTGTGTGTGTGTGAGGGTGTGTGTGTGAGTGTGTATGTCTGTGTGAGTGTGTGTGTGTATGCGTATGTGTGGGGGTGTGTGTGTGTGTGTTTATATGTTTGTTACTTCTTCACGCTCAAACGGCTGGACCAATTTTTATAAAATTTGGTATGGAGTTAGCTGACACTCACTCCGGACCCACCATACCCCTGGCCATACCCCTGGGGGTAGAGTGGGATTGAACCATACCACCATAGTAGTGTTGGGATTTGAAAAATTGTAAAACAATATTGTTCCAAATACAAATTTATTATTATCGGTCGCTCGCGAGTATGTATCAGTGGGCCGAACGAAGAACAAATCATTTCCTAGAGTCAAAGGATCCAATATTTAACTATTTAGTAACAGATTTCTTCTAAGCTAAGTTAGGAAATATCTGCAGGTTTATAGGAAATGGATTTATTATCCTAAACTCGCTGTTAATCTGTGAGTATATAATATATTTGCCTTACTATCTTTAAGAGGGCGCCGACCAAACGCCGGCCGCGCAGTGGCGCCCTCATCGTATGTTTGGCTATTTCTTTTATTATATTTTAGAATGAAAATGCAGAAAATAAGCACGTTAAGTTGTGCTCCACAAGATTATACGAAAATAGTGGCCACAATTATCCGTTTTAGTGATTATAATAAAAGTAAACAATGTAAAACTACCGTTTATAATAATATTAACGTATAATCTTGTGGAGCACAACTTAACGTGCTTATTTTCTGCGTTTTCATTCTAAACTAAAAGAAATAACCAAACGAACGATGAGGGCGGCACTAGGCGGTCGACGTAGCCTTAATAAACTAAGACTCTTCAACAACAATTTGAAAAACCTTACTCCAACTCTAAGTACACACTCATTCATACCTAGTTGAGTATTTAGGACACGCAGTGATAATATTGACATACATTCGTTATCAAATCGCTAAACAAACAAACAAACATATCTGATAGATCGCCGATAGATATTTTGGGTCGGTAAGTAAAGGGAGATTGCGTATGGTAGGATCAAAAATAAATAGTAAAAAAATTAATTGATACTTACAGGAAATTAGTAATTTGACGGTTTATTATTTGTATAGACGCCAGCTCATCAAGCTACCTGAAACTGTCAAATTTTCCCAATCAACTTTGAATCTTATGCTTCAGGGATAAAGTTGAAAATCTTTTAAAGAAATTTGACAGATTGTAGCAGTTTGATGTGCTGGCGTCTGTACACATGACTTACGAAAATATTATAATCGAAGTGCATAATGATGAGTTTTCAGGTTTTTCGTGGTCAAAAATTGTAAATCTATCCACCATTATGTGTATACACCATTCTCAAGAACGGCTGCACCAATATGTATGATCTTTGATTTGTTAGATTTGTCTCCGCATAGCAGAAAAAGATGGGGAAAACATGGGGAAAAGCAATAATATCAATAATAAAAACTATTTACATATTCACAACAAACACTTACAATAACACGTATACATAATGCAAAATTAAAATTAAATTTAAGGATTTAAAAAAATATGCTTTCAATAGGAACTCCGATAGAAACTGTATTTCGATACGTAATATGGACTCATAGACTCAATGTGACGAATACACTTTCAATGTATGGAGTTAAAAAAATGTGACGAATTTACTTTGTGGCGAATGTACAATAACCCAATATTTTTGCAGATTACCTGTATCAAGAAAAAAATATTTAAAACAAATACCTTCTAAACTCGATCTATTTTAGGATAGTTTATTTTACTAACATAATAATTAATAATAAGTTAGTGACTAAAAATTATTGTACAGACGCCAGCATATCAACCTACTACAATCTGTCAAATTTCTTTAATAGATTTTCAACTTTATCGCTAAAGCATCAGGTTCAAAGTTGATTGGGAAAATTTGACAGTTTCGGGTAGCTTGATGTGCTGGCGTCTGTACCTATGTCTAACTTTAAACATACCGTTCCGATACTCGTTCCAAGGAACGCTTTTATGTGTGCAACCAGTGTTTCTCATTCCAAGTGAATAATTGTATTCTGTTTTTGAGAAATAAATTTCTTAAACCATAAAAATTCACGAAGAAAAAAAAATTAAGATAATTCATTTTCTCATACATTTTGTATTTATTAGGGTACGTAATGCAATATCTAAAATTAAAAGAACTAACGTAAAATAACCTACGTTCAAAATCCCTAAAATCTAAATATCTAATGTTTTTAAATACCTAAGCAACTAACACCTACCTGCGAATTTCCTAAGTTTAAAATACTGATTGGACTAAATAAATATCAGCAGTTGTTACATCTAAGATTGATACACCAACATTTGAAATACCAAATGGTGAAAATACCTAAAATGAGGCATTACTTGCGAGCTATTTGTATGAAGTAGTAGATCAGGTTCCGCGAGCGTAAAAGAGGGTAGATTGAAAAATAAAAATGAAAACAAAAGAAGAGATCAACCAGCCGGTCGTTTCTGTAAAAATCTCACCGTGAAAACCTGTGCTTAGGTGATGTGAGTTTATTTTTGCTAGAAATTGACACTGTGGTGTCCTGATTCCTTGTGTATATGAATAGGTATAAATAAAAGCCTCACACTGGTTTCACCAAGGAGCGCACACACCCGCACCGGCCGGCAGTTGAGCGAGCAATGCCAATCCCCACCCGCGCACGTGCATGCGCTGCTTGTGCTTTATTAATACGTCACACCTCTTCCTTTACATAAGAAGTTAAATAAATGATTATTAATTTTAATTATACACAATTCAATTAAGTAATTTATACTTCAAATCAACATCTCTATAATTTTTGACAATGTTACATTTATTTTCCAATGAATACTTATTATATAATTTAACCAAGTTATTTATTTATTCTTTTGCTTCTATCAAATCAATTTCATTCTCTGAATCATCTGTTTGCTTCTCATTATTAGTAGTAAGCTTATTTTCTTTTTTTTTTTTTGCAGTTTAAATAAGATTATAATTTCACGAACAATTTAGTCACACTAGCAAATTACACACTGTAGGTACACGACACAACCAGATACGGAACGCGGGACAGTTTCTGAGCACATGTGCGTTCCGAATAGTCAAATGCATGACCGGATGCGACACGGCCATCCTGCGATGCACACGTCCTCGTGTGTTAATCTGTAAACAAACATACTCCGCAAAGTATCTCAGAGCTCGGTCACTCCAGACCAAATATGGTACAGACAAAAACACAATGAAAATTCGCTCGAACTAAAATAATTGCAGAGTTCAGAGTATTAATCATTATTTGATACCCAAATCTCAAGATCACAAACTAAATAATCAACTAAACATGATAGAGCAGCTAATAACATCCTTAGAGCATCACAAAACACAGCAGGAATCTTATTCGTGGCCTGTGGCTTTTCATCAAGCCCCTACAATAAACCTCATGTTTGTTACTTTGAATTCCTCCTGAATTCCGAGTCCCACGGACTCTATGGTCTCTACAAGACCCCGACCTCCGCCAGAGTTAAACACGCATCGCGCACCCACGGACTACTTGAGTTGCCTCAAGAGACACCGATTTCTACCGGGCTACGACTATGTAATAACTACTGGTACGGTCCCCGACCAGCCGAACTAAGATTCACCACTATCACTCGACTTTAATCTCTGCTCTGTTTCATCAACAAGACTTTTACTTTGCTTTCCTCAAATTCGTCATTAACACTCTGATCCCTTTGCCTGTGCCATAACATATGCCTTAGCCTCATGAGCGTACTTGATTCAACCAGAGCCATGTAATCAAACTTTAATCAATCATAACAAAAAACATCAACCAGAGCCATGTACCATCGTTATCCACATTACAACAATAATCTTTTCCACTAAGAGCCTCAGATACCTGGAAACCCACACACGAGTAAACCACTCAACGCCACGGCACTCCGGCCGACCAGCAATCGCATTGCTCTCACACATCCAGCGCATGGATCCATGTGTATCACCCCTGTGACTACACACTTTTTACTACGGCCGATAGAGAACCCCTACTCGCGTGGTTCCCACTACTTAGGCCTGCTCATAGCTCATTACCACTGTGATCACCATCTATTTCGACTGGTACATAACCTACTGGCATCATTCATAACCTATCGTGAGCGTATTTAAAAATTGCATCGTTAACTAGATTGGGCTATACCTAACAATGTAACCGTTTTTTTTTTGTTGTTTACCAGGGAAGCACTGGATACCCGAGTCAAAACAAAATAAAAACGACTCACCAAATTCAGTAGACAATAGATCTATAGCTGGCTTAATGGCTGTAGTGGTTGCAATCCACAGTTTCATTGGCAGAAGTCTTGAAACTCCTCGCTCGAAAAGCACCGTCCTTGATCAGCGATTATTCGTACAGGAGATCCAAAGAGTGCAGCGCTGTCCCCCACTGTCTGTGTTAACCTGTAACCAAAAAAATCAACAGCAGTGCATGTTCCACTCGGCCAATTCTGATCACATTTAATAAAACGATAATTGATAACAAAAGATTCGGTCGGTGGTTCGTCTTAGGGGCGGTTCCTCCAAACCTTGGTAATAATTGGTCAGGAACTGCATCAGTAGACCACATACAATGCTCATGGCCCGGCTGCCGCAGCACCTAGTGACACTCATGCCAATATAGTCATCACCTCAAGTGATACGACCAACACACATCACTTCCCATATAGTCTACGACTCCCAGGTTATTAGGAAACCAACACAGCAATAGTCTCCTTTGAGACCCTGGTCCCCGCTGTACCACCAGCTGCCCATCGCTCCCTGAACAACTCACAAGCGAGTTGCAGTTACGACTACAGACAAGTACGTACAGTGCGACCTAGCCATGGTATGTGCTCTACTACGGTGAAGGAACTATCCTCACCGCCATCTACGTTTAACACGTTAGGAACACTACTTAGAGGCATCTTTGATATTCGATCGTGAGCATACTAGTAAGTTCGGTTAGAATCTAAAGCTTATGACGTATAGCGATCACTTGTCCAAACTTCCACTACCTTAAATGGACCTCTGAACTTCCTATCTAGATTAGTCTGATAATCTGATTTCACTCTTCGTTTTCTAATAACACAAAATAACCTACCCAAAATAATACTTTGCAAGTAAATGTCGTGTAGAAATGTAATAGAATCTCAAGTTGTGACTCGCTATTCGCAACGCTTCTTATGATTTGTTTTGTGCTGAATACACGTGTTTAACCAATACCCGTCAACGCAACAACATTATTAACTCGTTTGGCATTTAATTTGCCTGCACAACTCGCTTTTACTGACGAGCATTCAGCACCAGAAACTTAAACAAAACAATACAGCCCACCTTTATGTTCTAACGTGCCTGCGGGTAGTTGTACGACGCAAACATCCGCTCGCCGTTGCTGCTTGCAGCGCGTGCTCCACCTCCACTCTCTGCTTGGCTGCCACTTCTCGTGCACCGGGCCGCAACATGTCCTGGATTCCCTCACTTGCAGCACACGAAGGGCTTCATCGACGGCTGCGGGCTGCTTGGCTCGATTCTTGAAGTCGCTCCACGTCACTGGTAGCTTCACGCTACGTCCTTCGTACTATTTACGATAGCCAAGTTGATACTGCTTTCTTTGTGCGCCTTAATGACGGCCACAACATGACCTTCTTGTAGTGAATTTTCAGCAAAACACAAATCAGCTGTCGTATTGTGTGCTGTTACGTTTGCACACGCGTCCAATCGCGTTTCTAATTCCTAGTAAGGATGTCCCTCCCATATGAAGAAGAGTGGAAGTGGATTTACATTCTGTAACTAGTACTTTAACTCACACCCTGACTTATTACTTGTAATTTTTTTTTTTTTTATCTTTTACTTTTACCATGTTTGTAAATATGTGAGCACCATGTATCTATCAGATACTTAATTTATATGTCATGGTTTCATTTTTAAGTCTTTTACCTATTGTGGTATAGTAATTTTATTTTAGGTGCATCGTGTTCACATATTATTATTATATAATTAATGTATACAAAATTGGTGGAGTTTCTTGCCCGTTCTTCTCCATACGAAAACTACCTTTTGGAATGGGCGACTAGAATCAATTCTATTTGTTGTAATTTCTGACGTTCAAAAGTGCCTTTTATGTGCCTATTTGAAATAAATGCTTTGACTTTGACTTTGACTTTGGCCCTTTTCTTGGTGGGTGTATCTATGCCTGTCGCAAGGAGATATATTTCTAGGGCTCTCATCCATTTCTCCCAGCGTAATCCCAGTGACATGGGATTGCCATCGCATTGCAAGGGTTCTACCGGTGGTAGATTGGACATTTTGGCCGACTTGAAACAATGTCAGTATGCCTTTGTATTGCACCCTTGGCGCTATTGGGTAAGGTGTTTCACATTTTATTTATAGGTACTATCGGTAAAATACAAATTACTGATCTTAAATTTCCTCGTAATATTATGTTATCAGCAATCTGTACCCAGTTATGTTTATTTGGCCAATCTTACTATCTGTTATATCCGTATGTTCTCACAACACTATAATACCATAATAGTAAATAATAAATGATTTGATAAGTCTTAGATCGGTATTTTACTATGATGGCTGCATAACGAATAAGCTACAATGTATGTGTGATTTACACATAATTATGTCCTTGACTTTGAATTTTAGTATAACTCAATTATTAGTTTTTTGCAGTGAATTAACTGTTTGACAACTGTGAGACGCTGCGCCGCAACATTTTAATTAGTTACATGCAGCGTTAAATGGTCAATAATCGAATGAGTGATATTAATCTATGATACGGCTGAAGTAGATATGGCTATGCCGGTAACATTATATTACATTAGGTTTAGAGATATTTTATAGATATTAACTAAAACATCAAAAATTGAGTTACAATAAAGGTGACAAAGAAAATATTAATTAATTTCATCCATATAATATAATTTGCATTGTTTATGTTTATGCCCTTGGCAAAATTACACCTTAATGCTCCTTGGCACCTTGTTTCACCTTGGAAAAATAAGTACTTTGTGCTCCTTGGCACCTTGTTTCACCTTGGAAAAATAAGTACTTTGTGCTCCTTGGCACCTTGTTTCACCTTGGAAAAATAAGTACCTTGTGCTCCTTGGCACCTTGTTTCACCTTGGAAAAATAAGTACTTTGTGCTCCTTGGCACCTTGTTTCACCTTGGAAAAATAAGTACTTTGTGCTCCTTGGCACCTTGTTTCACCTTGGAAAAATAAGTACTTTGTGCTCCTTGGCACCTTGTTTCACCTTGGAAAAATAAGTACTTTGTGCTCCTTGGCACCTTGTTTCACCTTGGAAAAATAAGTACTTTGTGCTCCTTGGCACCTTATTGCACCTTGGCAAGTTACAATAATACACTTTGGTACACTTGTTATAATAATAAAACTGTACCTAGTATATCAATATTGGTAGTACATGTACCCATTGCACTGTAGGTTAAAAGATATTAATATAATGATTAATGATATTTGACTTATCTGATTTAACATTACTATTACTTATTGTATTGGTTTAATGTGCAAAAGTTGTTTACAATATACAATTGGATTCTAATGTACACGTCTGTAGATAGTTACCCGGGAAAGATCTAACGCCTAAGGTACAGGCTCGGCCTAGTTTAGGTGTTAGTGGTCATTCGAATTGTGTTCAATTGCAGAATTGTACCTACTGTTTGCCAAAATCAACTTGTAAAATATTTTTGTGTCAATAAAGCATTTTTTTTTTTATTACTAACGACATTCGAATTACTTACTTCAACCTTAAAACATCATTAAGTAATCTAGGAAGAATGCGATCAATAGTGAGGTATTATAAATTACACTAAACATTCTTACTACGTAGGTATTTAAATAAATAATGTCTCTGCATAGATTATACTTACGCGGACTTACGCGGTAAGCCGCGATTTCTATTAATTACATTTAGACTAAAGTCACAAGATATAAAAATGTTCATTATACTATATACTAGCTAAATAGTTGACGGTTACCATCGATTAGGTAATTATTTTAAGATTTTTCACCAATATCAGAAAAATCAATACCCGAATCCACGTCTACCGTCCAGAATATAACAATATATGACAGACGTTTTTTTGAGAAAAGTATTCCTTGCTTTTATTTTATACTAGCTTCTGCCAAATTTTATCGAAATCCGTTCAGTGGTTTAGGCGTGAAAAGGTAACATACAGACAGACAGAGTTACTTTCGAATTTATAATATTAGTATGGATATTGCAAGAGGTTTACATGACAATAACTTGTCATGAATCTATCAGACAAATAACACTGTGTTTGTTATTTGTCATATCTAGTCATTGTTTTATATAGTCCTTGGATAAATAGGTACAGTCAGTTTCAGAGAAACAGTACCCCTCCAAGACTTAAAGATTATCGCCCGAGCACGCTCGGGCCCGCGTGTCACGTGAGCCTTGAGCAGCTCCCTCCCCCGCGCCCCGCCGCCGCACCCATCTCGTGCACCCACCGATCCGTCTCAAATATTATTTGCAATGTTTTTAATAATTTATATGGTATTTTATCGGCTTCCTTCTGGCCGAACCGTATAGATACCAAGAATAACTTACAAAAAGACACTGCGTGCGACTAAGATACGAACCCACATCGCGAGATCATCTAGACCGCGCCTTATACCACTAGGCTATTGGCTCAGTTAGCAATCTTAACGAAAATTCGAATAGCATTACTCCTTTTATCGAACAAGGTTATTAACGGTCTAATCTTCTAGATATTAAGGTTTAAATTTCAACTTCCGTCTTATATTTAATACTAGCACCTTACCGACTTGTTTTACAAAATGCAATACGCAACTCCTCTATTAACAAAAACATAAGGTTGAAATTAGCATAGATGTCTTGTTTGGTTGAATAGAATGTGTTGATTCCGATTGTTGCACTACCCTCATTTTACTTCAGAAACTTAACTGCTGTATGAACTGCGAGTTAAGGTTGAATTTAGTATACTATTCTTCGCCTTATTTACTAAACTGTGATTGAGGGTATTTTTACTTTTCAAATGGTTTCATTTTCGTGCCGATTCGCTTGTGTGTAATTATCTTCATCGTAATATTATCCAATTTATTAAGTTTTTGACCAGTTGATTCTATTAATCGATGGTATGGTTCGATTAACAACTTTATTAAAGGCTAAAATTGTAGTTCTGTGGGAAAAGGAACAAAACATAAAGAAAATAGCACGAGATATAAGCATAACGGTAAGATTTACGTTATTCTTACACATACCTATTTATTGTTGCAATCATGTTGCATTATTACTTACAAGTTGGATTTTTTTTATGTATTTCTAATATTATTATTTTCATTACAGAGAAAAACAGTTCGTAGATGGATACAAAGGTATCAAGCGACGGGTGATATGAGATGTGATCACCAAGGCCCTCGCCCGATTGCTTACACTAATGAATCGAAGCGACAACGTAATATGTATTGTGAAAGTTCACTCAGTGGCACCCTTCAAAACTACGCGTTCAAATGCTGACTTCAAGAAGTGTTAGACAGTGACGGCCATCCTATCCGTTATGAATAGGCAACTCAGCAGATTAACTGTGTAACTTATTTGATAAAAATGCATTGGAACATTTATATGAGCAAGTGTCAAGTGTTAATCATTCCCAATATCATTCCATTATCAGTGGGATCATTATCTCGTAGTCAATCAAAAATAAACAACCTTTATTATTATCAATCCAGTTCTTGTTTACAAGTAGTCTTGTAATGTGTTAACGATGCACCATCTGACCTCACATATTTTTCTAATGTTGTGTTAAATAAGGGTTATCAGAAAATGTGATAAAAGAGAAAGATGTATATTGCTATACTGTTATAGTTTAGCATGTTGGTTCTTCCTCTGTAATTCACAGTTTCTAGAAATATCTATAAACGAACCGTTATCTAAACCAAACTAGGGTATATATTTTGTGTTTAGTTAATATTCTAAGTATAATAACCCCAATTTAACACAGATAGAAATCTGTATATTCAACCAGGAAGTGGATTCCATGAAGTCCTAGAAATGTAATTAAAGAAATAAATGAATATTGTTTATGCAAAATGCTAAGCTTTTATTACAAACCTCCATTTGATTTTTTAATAATAATTAACGAAAAAAACAAAACTAACTACTAAAGAAACTAAAAAATAATAATAAAGGTAAATTAATAAAATAAAAAAAATCTTCTCAACCGCGGATTGAACTCGAGACCGTCGTAATGTTAAGCCGCAGTGTTAACCACTAGACCAACATGCCACTTACGATACATTTCAAAAAACTTAAATAGGTTCGATGTCATTACCAAGGTGTAACGGTTTCTATGAAGCGTGCTGTACATATACCACTCAATCAGTAGCTCACAAAACCGTAAGGTTGTTATTATTTGCATGCACGTGAGTTCGTTTCCTCCCTCCTTTTTGTTTTATTTTTGCATGTATCAGCAAAATTTACCACTTACTTGAGGGCTCGTCGCCACGTGTGGTGTCCTGATTCCTTGTGTATATGAATAGGTATAAATAAAAGCCTCACACTGGTTTCACCAAGGAGCGCACACACCCGCACCGGCCGGCAGTTGAGCGAGCAATGCCAATCCCCACCCGCGCACGTGCATGCGCTGCTTGTGCTTTATTAATACGTCACAGACACTATTGACAGCTCACTCCACGCTCACTTCACATAAGTTTTCACGGTGAGATGGTTACAGAATCGCACTGCTGATTTTGTCTGTTTTTGTGCTTTTGAACCAGAAGAAGACGGCCGATGTCAGAGGCACCCCGAGGTTCGGTTTGGTTAGGTTCCTTTAAGGCGAAAGCGCCAGGGTAGCCCGCGAAATATGTTTTTTTTTAGGTTTTTTGCAATTTGCTGGTCAGTATTAAGTTGTACGTTGATTAATATAGGAATCGCGGCCGTAACTAACATGTATTTACAGAATTATATTCATTAAAGTCATCAACACAACTCTCTAAGACCACGTAAGTCCGAAGAATGATAATTTCATTTTTTTTTTTTTTTTATGCTTTATTAAAAAGAACTAGGTTCTTATATGTAACTGTGAGTGGACTGTATGTTTTAATATTGTTTTAATCTATTAAAAGAAAGGCGCTTATTCAAAAGGTAGGAAATTTTTACTATTTTTACTGACTTTCTTAAGACTAGAACAAAAGCTATTTTTCTTAATACAAAATCATAAACAATCAATAGACAAAAATAAGAAGGTGCGTTATGCACATGCATTAAGAACCTAGTTCTTTTTAATAAAGCATAAAAAAAAAAATGAAATTATCATTCTTCGGACTTACGTGGTCTTAGAGAGTTGTGTTGATGACTTTAATGAATATAATTCTGTAAATACATGTTAGTTACGGCCGCGATTCATATATTAATCAACGTACAAATTAATACTGACCAGCAAATTGCAAAAAACGTAAGAAAATTTTAATTTCGCGGGCTACCTTAGCGCTTCCGCCCGCACAGCGGGGCTCCGTCGACCTGACGTCGTTAGAAATAAAACGAGCGCGCAGTATTAATAAGCGAATCGTCCATTAGGTATTTTATACATATTTGAAATATCCAATGTCTTAAAAAACCATTAGATTAATCGTTCGTTAGTGCAATTAATTTTAGTTTAATCTTAATTAAGTAAGTAAACCAGTAGTTCAGTCGACCAATATGTGTCATGTTATGTGAATCAACCGTAGTTATATCGAAAATAGAATAGTTACTGCAGTGCGATTCTGTAACCATCTCACCGTGAAAACTTAGATGAAGTGAGCTGTCAATAGTGTCAATTCCTAGCAAAAACAAACTCACTTCACCTAAGTTATCACGGTGAGATTTTTACAGAATCGACCGGCTGTAGTTATTAATACGTAACCTTTTGAATGAATATAAGTGAAACAAACATTAAGTACATATTTAGATTTTAGAGATTTTTCACACTAAAACGGCTGAACGCATTTGGATAAAATTTGACACATGGACACACCATGACCTGGATTAGGACATAGGACTTTTATCCCGATATCCCTGACTGAAACTTATGCGGGTAAAACCGCGGGGCGCAGCTAGTAATTAATAAAATCGAATATACAATAGGCAGAAAACACAAAACATTACCCGCCGCGATAGATTAGAGAAAAAAAAGCGCTTGCTCTTGGCGAATGTCATGTACTAGGAGCATATAGCTTCGTAGACGTAATGTTAAAATTTTAGGCTTTTTATTTTTTGCTACGTGCGTTTAACTATTCTTCAATGAATTAGTTTCATCTTTGCTATGATACCCTAGTGTTAAGGTAGCTTACTAATACCTATTTTTCTAATAGGCTTCATAAATAGCATCAATTTCTTATTTGTAATGAAAATAAAATTAAACCTGCCACGTAATCTGTTGACGTTATTGACAATCAATTGTCTCGCCAAGCATTCCATGAGAAAAAATGTTACTCATTGATTGTGTGAGTTCCACCCATTTATCTTTTGTACTTATCTTTAAGATTACTACCTACTATTAACATCAAAACTGTTACGATTCTACTTACTCAAGTGCTCTGTCAACAATACTGGAAAGAATCTATTTGGTTTCATGGAGTTCATCATTTTCCGATTCCTTTCTTTGTTTTCACTTTTTATTTATATCTAAGCCTGCCTAGGCTTCTATGAATACTTCTCTATTTATGCTTTTAAATTCGTAATTCGAAAACTTGTTCCTCATTCTGTTTTCATATGGTAATCCTATAAGGTTTACGATAGCTGAATACAATTTAATGTCCCTTACTCAATTCTTATATAAAGGGTCCAGTGTGGTACTATTGAATGCATCAGTGGATACTGATGTTGGATATTGTATAGGAAACATGAAGATGGACTATATGCAGTTGATTTGATATGCTTCGCTTTTGTCCCATTCATGATATATCTTATCAATCACTATTTTTTACGGAATTTGTCATTGGATAGTAGATCAAACACTTGTGATAAATTATTAGTGAATCATAATGTTTGTAACGTAGTATTTTATAGTCGTCTTTTATGTGTCATATAAAATTGGTTTGTTTTGATTGGAATTTCCCGATACATTTAAAATCGATAGACACTGTTTACGGTTCTTAACTGAAATGTGTTTAAGAATCGCTTTATGCTTAACATGAATATGAAAATAAACGTGTAAAGCGTGCTAGTTACAAATTCAAGTCCGTTATGTAACTTGTTAAACAGTCATTACATAATTTGAGCAGCATACTTCTATTCCCCCAAAACATTGACCTCTCAAATCATAACGTAATTATCAGCCGTGTGTCCGCCTCGACGGCCGCATTTAAAATGACAATCGGCTCGCTTTGAGCGGCGCAAGCGCCGCGGTCCAACGCACTTTCACTGCGAGCTCGTGTGCGTGAGCTACCGTAGTGGGCGTGGCCATGTTTTTTTATTAATTTGGCCCACATTTGGGATTCTGTTACGTCAGCGTGCATCGCACTTGCATCGAACTGGATGTAGGAAGCGTCACGCGAATACGCGTTCAGCCAATGTCATTATTGTATAAGTAACGTAATGTTTTGTAAGAATTGTAGCGTGGTCTGCGGCGTGTTTGTGTTTGTTTTAAGAAATGCATTACGATCTGCATCTTTTCTTTCCTAGTCTCCTGGTGGAATTGCATTTGTCCACAAAATATACTTTTAGTGATTAAGATTATTGACTTAACTTCCTGCATTCGGGTTGGTGATATAAAATACTATCAATACACGTGGCTAACGGTGTCTGCTCTAAATTAATTTAATATATTTTTTTTTTCTTATTATTTTTTTCTTCTATGGTATTTTCCTTTCATACTCGCCTGTTCCCTGATAAACTTTCTTGTGAATAAAACAATCATATCTAGTTTGGTCCTAACGTTCCAAGTGGTCCTTTGAGTCGCAGCTGAGATACCGCAGGGCACATTACCGACTCCATTTCTATTGAAGTTTAGGTTATAGTGCGTTATATACTTGAATGCATTGACACAAAAATTATTGCTCGATTTGTATACGTTTTATGACTAGTTTATTTTTTTAAACAAAATAATGTATTTACTGCTCAAATATATATTTTATAGTGTATTCTTGTAACGAAACACAAACAGATGCTATCAATTGCTTACTATTCTACTCGGGTTGTGGGAGTAGAATGGCGGAAATGTATGACTATGATGCATGCGATAGATTGGTATCAATTCCCGGTCCTTTCTAACTTATGTGCTTCTGGTACGTCTTATTTAAGGTATTAGGTAGGTATATATTTAGCTTTGACTGCTGAGTCTGGATCTGTCTATGTACTCCTAGTGTTTCTCCAGTATTGTACCACTTGCCACTTTGACTGCTGAGCATGCTGTGCGTCTGGTACCATAATCATACGCATACGTAGGTAATTTCTTCGTCACTTATGCGTCCCTATTACTTTTACTGCCACTACTAAAAAGTCTGTAGGTAAATGGCTTTTCCATGATTTTCATTCCTAAAAACCCCGATTGACAGATAGGCTGGCAGCAAAATGTGAGTTTCATCATCATCATCATCATCAGCCTACAATGTTCCCACTGCTGGGACACAGGCCTCCTCTCAGTGAGAGGGAGTGGGCCGTAATCCACCACGCGGGCCCAGTGCGGGTTGGTAGATGTCACATGTCTTCGAATTTTTGGTTCTAGGACATGCCGGTTTCCTCACGATGTTTTCCTTCACCGTTTTGTGAGCAGTGGTGATGAAATAATTTACACAAAGTAAAGCGCCTGTCTGGGTTCGAACCTACGACCTACAACTCGTAAGTCGCGGCTGTTACCACTTGGCCACCACTGCTCTAATGTGAGTTTATCCTAGGTTTTTCAGTTCTGTTCCGTTTTATCTATTGACTAAGAGGTCAGCCTAGACTTAATTCAAGGTCTTTCCTATACAACGAATACACCGCATTTACTGTTCCTAAGTACCAAAGGAAAACACAAGATATTTTATAGATTTTAAGAACATCCCGAATCCCTAGAAAAGTGTATCTAACCAGATGCGTATAAATAATATCGACCTAATTTTATCCACGTGTGCGTATATTATGTCACCACACCACACACACATCGCTCTACTTCACCGAACATAAAAAAAACTCACAATCTATTTCCGAGGTCACATACGAACGAGTCCCAAGCTAGTATCATAAAAAAATCACACAGTAGGGTCAATGACCCGCCGCCGAAACGCATCGGGTAATGCACTCATACGCCGACGCGGGATACCACGATAGTACTTGGTACTTTGACTTTTGATTGCTTTAATCTTTTTATGAACGAATTGAACTGTTAGGATCTCTGTGAGCCTAGTACTTCGTTTGGAAGAAGAAGATGGTTTCTTTAACTAGGTCTCAAGATAAAATACTAAAAGAGAAGTCATAAAACTTTTGGCTAAGTTCTCAATGCGAGTCAAAAATCATCTTTTAAAGCATAGGTACTTTCTTCTGTTTATTTATTAGAGGTTATCTCTTGTAGGTACTAAGGTATATAACCAGCGTTGGGTCCACGAATAACAGACTAGTTCATTAATCTGATTTCCCTACGGACGAAGAAGGTGGCCGCTTGGCCAGCATCTCGTGATGAAGGAAATAATCAAGCCTTAGTATTTAAAAACTCGATAGCTATTGTATGAGTCTGCTTTTCTACCTTTGTAGTTTTTTAGAGCGTTTACGACGTATGGCATTTCATACAAACTTTCAAGTCCTTGTTTTTTGAAATGAAAGAACTGATTTTAATGAAACTTCATACGCACAAGCAGGATACAAAAAGGTCTAAAAAGTTAGTAAAGAACATTTTCGCAATGTCTTATTTAAAAAAAGATAACTGGAACTCTCTGTTTCTACCTATAGAAAATTTAAAATCGGTCTAATTTGGCTAACACAGTTTTCATAAGGATAAATAATAATTTATCCTTATGAAATTGAATTTTTCAAGTGGGCGTGGATGGCCAAATCCGAATCTATGAGGAATAGCGAAAAGTACTCAAAGGAGTTGCGGGCTCCATTTTGATGAAAACTAAAACTGCATCAGTGGATTTTTGAAAAATCAACATTTCTAGCCAGGAATCGAACCCGTTGATTTTGATTTAAAAAAAACACACGGTATTATTACACTACTCGATAGTGTCCCTAATAAGGATCAAATTCTGGACAGTAATGACATACGGCAAACTTAAGGAAAATGTTGGATTTAATAAACTGCTTGTTATTTTAAAGTATTCATACCGACATTACCTGTGCCTTGTTCGAAATGATGCTCAATACACCCGCAGCGCAGTCACCTTCACAACATTATGTTCTAAATTCAAATTTTGAATGCAGTACAATCCCTGAGACGTCGAATCCAGCTATGTATTGAAAACAATGATCATCATTTTGAACAATTTAATCAGTATGGTATAATAATAGGTTGGTAACATAAGTAAAATAAAAAGGTATTTAGTTAAAAATGAGCTCTTTTCTTTAGTTTCCCGTATGTCATTACTTCCCAGAATTCGATCCTTATCAGCGACACCATTAAATGGTGTAATAATACAGTGTGTGTGTTTTTTTTTTCAAAATCAACGGGTTCGATTCCTGGCTAGAAATATTGATTTTTCAAAAATCCAATGATGCAGTTTTAGTTTTCATCAAAATCGAGCCCGCGACTCCTTTGAATACTTTTCGCTATTCCTCATAGTTTAGTATTTGACCATCCACGCCCACTTGGAAAATTCAAGATTTCAGGTTTCAATCGCGGTTGTGTTTCTAACTTCCACTGAGGAATCTCATTGTCTATGTACAAAATTCTTTATCAATTTATCTTGGACTAACGAACAAATTTTCAGAGAAGAGAAAACTCTTCTTCTTCTCT
This sequence comes from Luperina testacea, assembly GCA_927399505.1. Classification (NCBI taxonomy): domain Eukaryota; kingdom Metazoa; phylum Arthropoda; class Insecta; order Lepidoptera; family Noctuidae; genus Luperina; species Luperina testacea. The sequence goes on along the minus strand of OV656777.1, from coordinate 1,398,434 downwards.
TCTCTTCTTTTCTTCATTTATGGTCAGGCAGGTAGTGTGTGTTCCTCTTCCATAGCCTCTATTAGCCACGATTCCACTAATCACACTTTTCTAGACATAATATCGTCTTTCACACAACTTAACCAAAATTTCTGTGAAACTTCTCCTTTTAACGTCGTATAAAAGGGTACACAAGCTTCCGAAGTTCAAATTCCCTTATTGGTTGTCAAAACATCACCCTAATATCATCTATTAGATAATTTTTCTACACCGGTTTTTCTTTTCAATCCAACCGGTTCCTTCAGAGTTCTGACATTTATAAATGTCAGTGTATTATAAGCCTTATACTATGACATAAGTTTCCTCAATGCAAAGTTTATCGTCGGCCGTTGCTTATTTGAGAAGATTAAGTAACTGACATTATATCTGATGCCACTTCCAGGCCAACAGATGTTCTAAGCCGCTGCAGCTGTCAGTTACTCTTATCTTATTGTGATATAAACTTTCGTAGAAAGTAATAATACCTGCAGGATTTTATTTTTTGAAGTAAGAAAATTAGTTTGTTTGTGGTAAAGATAAATCAGAGAAATAATACAAACACAACAGAAATACATCATCTGTGAAAATTTCAACCGTCTAGCTATCACGGTTCATGAGATACAGCCTGGTGACAGACAGACGGACAGTGGAGTCTTAGTAATAGGGTTCCTTTTTACCCTTTGGGTACGGAACCTTAAAAAGAACAAATTAGGGGAAAATACGCAAAAAATGCATCTCGTCCCACCGATATATCTGGAGAACTTATACATAGATAAGATAACTATGTGCAATGATCTAACTAAGAAAGTGATTTTGTAGCTCTGTAGAGGAACTAGGCTGCTCTAGGAAAACCGCATTAAAATCATTATTATTAATGTTGTTTATATAGCCCTGTTAAAATGAATGGTAATTTGGAACCAATAAAGGTTCCTACAAACAGGCGCGACACTTGATAAAATCGCGCGCGACACAAAGGCACCGCAAGTCACGTAACGAGCGGTACCTTTGTGTCGCGCGCGATGTTCTTAAGTAACTTTTTAGAACTTTTTTATCCTGCTTATGCGTATGAATTTTCATTAAAATCGATTCATTAATTTCGAAAAACAAGGGCTTGAAACTCTTGAACTGGTACTTAGGACCGGAAAGTCGTTATGGTCCTTCTGTCCTACGTCGACACTTTGACAGCACTCGAATTATTATTCAAGCTATTTACACCAGCAACACCAGTGGGTGCAATTCTGTTCAATAGTGATGTCACAACGTCAAAGATGCATTTTTATTCATCTAAAAAAATTGACCCAAAAAATTACGAACTAAAAAAATCCGTGCCAATGTGAATAGACAAATTACTGTTGACATTTCGCACGTCCTACTTTCTACTAACATTCAACTTCAAAAATTACCGTGACGTAACAATATTACTGGGACATTGGGTCTTGGGGTCTTATGTAAGTTGAATTTGGCGTTGCATAATCTGTGAAAGTCGGTCGGCAAGCTTCCGTAGTGATGTAATGGTACTCAAGTGCTGGCATACTTGTGTGGACCATGAAACCGTTTTTAAACGATTTGCTTGCGGTCATGTGGAGTTTGAAAGTATTTTTTAGGTTAGGAGTCGGTAGTTCAGTTCGACTGGCGGTGATTGGATTTTTGTTTTTTTTTTTCTCTATAATTTTTAGCATGTGCTGGACTCCTTCAAGATGAACTGCTCCTTAGAAGCAATAAACAGAGAGAAGTGGTATGATAGTAGGGAGGGACATCACAGGCTTTTAATAATTATTAATATTATTATTTATAGAACAGGCATTAAGAGATGCTGTACTTTCTTAATATTTTCTTAGTGTCATTATGTTTTTATTATTTATTTTTAACATGATTTCAATGTTTTTTTTTCTTCTTGTTCCAGATCGAGTAAAAATCGGCATACCGGAAGCCCGTGTGATACTGTGCATTAACTAAACTTAACAAAAAACGTGACGCCTTTATTTAGTAAGTTTAGTTAGCGGAATTACTATGTGATTTTTACATTACTTTTTTATAAATATACACGGATAGTTTAGATTTTAAGCTAAATAACGTAAGATTAGAAGAATACGTAACACAGCATAGATGCATACGATTGAACCAGTTCTCGTTTTTTTTGGTTGCGTTGCGACGTGATTCAGTGAATATTTAACTAAGTGAGGGTCTGTAAGTACTTCGTGAAAAGTTTTAAATAAAATACACATTTTTTCAATCATGATGACAATGGTTTTTTTAAGCAATAAAATTATTTGTATAAAATTAGTTGTGCTTCAATGCACAACATTATTGCTATTGAGATAGGGTTGTCACCTGTCAATTTGACAAATTACATGTATAATTTTATAAACTTCTGTTATTTATTCAAGATAAAATAAATCTATGTTATTACGTGTTTTTATAGTCTTACGTGTAATACCTATCATCTGATGTTACTGGTGTGTCCCAGCCGTAAAGAAGTGATCTCAAACGTAGGCGGGACCACTCAGCAAATATGATCACTGCCATTGTTGTCTCGAAAATGTACTCTAAAATCATAACAATAAAGTCTAAGTTTACATAAAGGCTGTATCATAATCAGTGATCGGACTAGGTAGATTGATTTTTGGTACTTGTATCACAAATGCACACAGAAAGAATAACATGGATAAGCCATTTTTCCGGAAAGTAATTCCGGTATTTCCGGATTTAATTAAATATTGTTAATGTTGGTAGTGATATTATTACTACTCAATTCAAAATTTAAAGGAAGGTATCAAAACTAAATTAATTCATTATTTATCTGTTGAATAATAAAAACAATCGAATTCCGATCGAAGCTTTAATATTTATTTTTTATTTTTAGCGTTTTATGGCTAGATCTTTTATAGATAGATATACATTTCGGCTAATTAATGAAATTCTGACTACCACCAATTCCGGAGGAATGTCCATAGTAATATATACGTTTCGGATCAATGACCCCAGTTCAATCTACCTACTCCGATCAATGATCATAATTCTACATCAATTCATTGTCATAATATTGTCATTTGTCATCGATTTTGTTAACATGACACCCCGACACCCCATTAATTGACGTCGTTCCAAAATTGCTATAAAATAGTAAAGGATTACTTGTTTAAATGAACACTGTTGTAAATAATAATTGTTATTGCTTATATTTTTATGCATGCACTTGAATTATGATCGTTTTTAAATATTCATGTAAGATTTTCTTTCAGTTTCTTCTTCCATAAAGAAACAGTGTTTGGAAACATAAACGTTTTGGGGTGAATTATATAAAGGAGATTGAGCAAGTTACTGTGGCACTTGGTTGCGTTACTTTTGACACAGTAATAATAATATTTCTTGAATAAATAATAATAATATTTTTTATATTTTTAAATGTTTCTATATTTTTTATACTAATATTTAAAAATATAATTTATGTGTATCTAGTTAAATAAAGGAAATAATAATAGTAATAATAATATTTATTATTATTACTGTGTCAAAAGGTACTTTTGACACAGTATAGTAATCAAAATTAGATACAAAAAAGGGGTAGTGTCGTACTTTAAAACAAGGTTAAATTCAAAATTAAATATTGTGAGGTTATTGAAAAAAAAATAAGTTGAGTACCTATTGAGGTTATGTTACATCTCAAAACAATTCGTTTTGAAACTGTTAACTGGCAAATATTTTACATTATTCTGGTACATATTAATTGAGTATTACCTTTTTTCATTATTTAACACATTGATCTAGAAATCCTCTCAGAAAAACAACATTTCTAACAATTTATTTGTGAAGTGTAACTCAACAACACCCTTTAATTAATTATAAGAATTGTTTAATAGTTACTTTCAAATTGTTTTCTTTTTATTAACAACGGGGACGTAAAAACGTTCTAATAATTCACTTCGTAGCACACGCACCAAAAGAGTCAAATTGCTCGATGTAGTAGATAGACGTGGAGGAATCCTAAACCTCAACTCGACACGAATTTATATTTGTTAGCAGAGAAAAGCTAAAAAACAATATTCTCGGCTTACCGGCAGTTAACACGGTAAACAGAAAACACCATTTAGTTTGACATTTCATCGAATAGTGTTGTGACACAACAATAGACTACGGCGTCATAACATTATCGATTATATGTCAATTGTTTTATTTTTGCCTAGAAATTGCTTTTTAACGAAAAAAATAGTAACATAATTAAAGAATAATAATAATGACAACTCTTAATACTTTTGAGTTGCGAATGTAGATTATTTTGTTGCTCCACGATTTATGTTAATGTTTAATCGATCGATTATAATTGAAAAAGGAGTCGCTTCACTATAATGGAACAAATTACGTATTTATTGTATTATATACTAATTAAAATGAAAATAGAAACCCCACAAATTATTTCAATGATTTAAGTCAAAAATAAATAGAAATTATATTATGAACATTAACTCAAATGGCCATGTGCGTCAAAAACTTAATCTATAAGTGCTCAATCTCCTTTGATAAATCATAAAAACGACATCTGGTTTCACGTAGCATTCATAAAAAACTCATACAAATATGACTGATCAGACTTTATACCATGAAGACAGTAAATAATTGATGTTTTTCTTACTTTTCGTTAACAATTATGATAGTTTACTGTAATATATAGAATAGTAGGTATAGTTATTTTAATGTAAATTGGTTGTATATAATTTTGAATCAATAATCAAATGTCTAGAATTAATTGTAATTGTTTACCGTAACTCCTTGAACGTAAGAGGACAGAAAAGGTAAATTCTTTGTGGTAGCTTAAAATAATCTTTAAAAATTATAAATGTTTGTTTGTATTTGCCCGTTCTGACGTAAGAAATTTTATTGATTGTTGAGAAAAACAACTATTTTTTTCTTTTTAAAATATTTAATGTGTACATACTTTTCTTAAGACGTAGCGCTAAGCGTATAGGTTTAATATTTCTTTGGGTTATTATTATTTTGTTGAGGCTAAAATTTTTATTCCTATTAAAGTACCTTTAACTTCTTTTTTGTTAGATATTTTTCTTCTCTACTTACTTTAAGATTAAGTGATGTTTTAAATGATAAAATCATGATCTATTATGGCGTCGCCAGATGGCAAGTACAAGGAGTTATTTATGTTAAAAATACTTATTGATGTAAATGTTATGCGCTACTTAATTTTGTTTTACGGTAGCTACAAGCACGGGTTTTAGGCTGCTTAAAACAGATGTATATTATTTTATTAAAAAAACAAAATGCAAATATGAACTTTGAGTGCCAACCCTAACGACAGTGTTGTAAAAAATAAAAAATATATTTTTGAATGTGGTTTTTTCCTAAAATAGGGGATGGCAGTCATTGTAAAACGGGTCTCGAAACAGATAGTTACCAGATTGAATCCTACAATGTAATAATGAATATATGAGAAATGGCATCTACACACTAATAGAGTAAACGAAAAACTTGTATATTTCGTATTTTATGAAACTTATATTATACAGTAATCATATTTTACATATACATGTGTATTTTTATAATTAAACTTTTTCAGGAGTTTGTAAAAATATTGCACATAATTAAAAACAGCCGTTTTATACGTTATTAACATTAATTTTTAAGTACCTATATTTAATTTTTACACAAACCTATTTAATATTCGTTACAAAAACTATACCTATATTTTATTTATTAAAAATATTTATATTTAAATAACTTGTGTGTAGACGTCATAATATACACTATACTCCGTCCCGTTTTTACCTGCTTTTATTTAAAAATATAGTATAAAATAAGCACATGAAATATTTTTCAACTACTTGTATAAACATATAATAAGAAACTTAAATGTAAAAAAACTAAAGAAAAAATTAATTTTGGCTTCAATTTATAAGTGCTAAATAGGCGAATAAGTAGGTATTGCAATTTGCAAAAAATAAATGCAAATGGCAGATTGTTTTTCCCGCGTTTTGCGTATCAAGGGCCTTTGATTTGATTTTTTTTCTTATGCTTTGATGTTAAAAAAAATGTTGTTTTAATTTTAAAGTTTTGTTTTCTACGTCGTCCAGATGGTGCTACAAGATCAAATCTTTCTATACTTCTGAGCCAAAGACTATTATTTTTTTCCTGAATATTTTGTTATTATTCGCAAAAATATTGATTAAGATATTGATAGACATAAAAAAGAAAAAACAATGCAAGCAACTTGGCGCAAAATAAGTACATATCGTAAAAACACGTTTTTTTGTCTATGAATATTAAAATATATTTTTTTGCTTTTTGGAAATGACTTTGTTATGAAATATATATATTTTTCGGTCCTACTTTGTATATGTCGCTTTAAAAGTCCTATTTGGTAGGAACGAATGAGGCCTTGCTAATTTTCTCTGTCAATAATGCTAGTGGTTACAAAACTACGTAACTTCGATGTTATAGGTGCAATTAAATTTAATATATACCTATTTAATAGAAAAATATACATTTTGTTTTCTTTTGACTACCTATACTTCTCTTTTTTTACGAAAAGCCTACAGAGTAGGGAGACGTCTCGGTTGCCGACAGTTAGAGGCGGCATTGTCAACATTTTCCATACAAACGAAGCGTTTCTGATTATATAGAATCTGGCGGCTTTGAAGACAGTACGTGACAGAAGGTGAGCGCTCAAATTAAGGGGCTTACATGACCTAAAGCGCGGTCACTGTCGGACTGCATAGAAAAGAAAATGAAACGCGATGACACAACGCTGGTAATTTATTGCAAAATATGAAGCAATTATTTAATTACAAAACATCTATTGTTTGGACGAAAAAGGCTACAAGTGCTCTGTGGGACAGTAGTGCCACGGGGGCTACAGATGCTCTTTGGAACAGTAGTGCCACGAGGACTACAGGTGCTCTGTGGAACAGTAGTGCCACAGGGACTACAGGTGCTCTATGTGACAGTAGTGTCACAGGGACTACAGCTTAGGTGCTCTATGTGACAGTAGTGCCACAGGGACTACATGTAAATGCTGACTTAATTAATACCAAAAATGCTGACTCAGTTGATACCAAAAATGCTAGTGAATGCACTAAGCACTATAGTTGTGGGTGTTACCAAGACCAATGGCAGAGTTCATAACCTGGCATCAAATATTGAAATGTTAAAAAATCTTCACTTAATTATGACTTAAATTGGTCAAAACGTAGCGAGCAAAACTTGATGATCATTGCGTATTCATATAACACCATGCATTGACTTATTCGCGAGTCGTTGTAACAAAAAATGAATACATTGCTTGGCGTAGAGTTCCAGACGCTTTCGCAATAAGCGCCTTCACAATTGGCTGGTCTAAGATGTATTTCTATGCTTTTCCGCCCTTGGAGAAAACACCCCTGTTCCCGCCGAAAATGTACGACCTAGGGAAACGTTTACAGTAGGCGTGTACAGGCTGTTATGAAAAAAAATAGGAAGTCAATTCACAATCTAAGCTGTTCCAAGTTTGCTATTAGCTCCAATAACCTGCATAGCTCAATAGTGAATAAGACCTGTCTGGATGTGTCGAATGCCTTGGCATATCCGGTGCCAAATGCATGTTGGCCCAACATACCAATACGCAGACCAACATTGGCCCAAAGGTTGGAGGATAGATTTCTTATCTATATTTGTAAATATGGGTGTGGCAGTATGATAAATATAATCTGAAGATGAAAAAGATTTCTCAGAAGACGTATGTTTTGAGGCTACACAAGTGACGGTGCTCCAATCTAGAGCACCCTACTTAGGTCAAGATTCACACACCGTACTTTGATTTTACTTTGCTAAGGGCGAATTCCACCAGACTTTTATAACTAGAACTAGCTTCTGCCCGCGACTTCGTCCGCGTGAAATTTCTTGTTACTCCGACCCACCCCGTCGCATCGCATCGCCTGCCCGCGCTATAGGTACTTCGGTTTTGCTTAGCGTTCTTTCTGAGTTTTTTTCTTTTTGCTCGGCTCCTAAAGGTCATAGCGTGATGTTAAATATAGCCTTCCTCAAGAATTGGGCTACCAAATGCAAAAATAATTTTTGAAATCCGACTAGTAGTTCCAGAGATTAGCGCGTTCAACCAAACAAACAAACAAACTCTTCAGCTTTATAATATTAGTACCTACAGATATGTCGTATATTGAAAATAAATTTTGAATGTTTAACAGTTTTTCCACACAAAAACTGTCAGACGTCAATTTAATACTACGGAAAAAAGATTTAGGTAAAATCAGCCCTTAATAAAGTAAGCGTCTAGATGCAATGACTATTGTACTTTATTTATTAAAAAAAAATTAAAAAAATAAAATGCGGAACCAACGACACCGACTTCCGAAATTTGAGTTATTTTTCACTTTGTAGTGTTTTTTTTGGAAGCCGGTAGTTTTTTTTTTTTTTTTTGTAAAAACGTTTTCATTTTTCACTTTTTAGTTGTACCCACCTACCCCACACAAATTCATAGAACACTACTTGCTATGTGAATATCAGTGACAGGAAGCTATTGAACACATCTGCGTACCCCTTTAGAGGGTTACAGGCGTGATGTTATGTTGTGTGATTGCGTAAACAATGCAGACATATGCGATAGCAGAAATCGTGATTGATTTGCTGGCATTTATTGAAGAGTTCCGTTGTCTGTCTCCGAAACTCATCATCAGATCTTTACGAAATTTAAATAAGACCATTTCGGAATAAACCTCTTTTTTGCAAATACGTTCATAAAAAAAGAATAAAAACAAAAACATCCGAATTGAGAACATCCTCCTTTTTAGAAGTCACTTAAAAACAAAACGCGATCTATGAATCTTGCCGTTAGTCATCCTCACTAACTTTGCTGTCTTGGTCATTTCTGTTACCCTGTACTTGGGATTTCTCCTGTATCGTAGGAGTGTTTACAAACACAAATAGCCAGACCCGGAACTACTATTATTGTCTGTAGACCATACACACAATTCTATTCCGTAGATGCTCCTACAAACAGGCGCGACACGCGATACAATCGCGCGCGACACAAAGGCGCCGCTCGTTGCGCGACTTGCGGTGCCTTTGTGTCGCGTGTCGTCACAAAGCTCTGTCACTATGCCGTGTCGGCCAATCGTCGATCCCTAGTCTTGTCTCATTTATGAGTGGAAAAAGGCTTTTGCTCTGCAGAGGCCTCTGAATGTAACCAATCTAAACCCTCCACTGCTGGAAATAGGCCTCTCTCAAGTTGCGCCATAATATCCTGTCCTCCGCCTTCCGCATCCAGTCTATCCCAGAAACTTTTTTAAGGTCGTCGGTCATCTATCTGGGAGCGTCCTACGCTACGCTTGCCGATACGCGGTCTCCACCTGGACTCGTCTGCTTCAACGACCATCGGTTCTTCATCAAACATGGCCAGCACACTGCCACTTCAACTTGATAACTCTGCAAGACCCTAAGATTATTTCTACCCTGAGATTATTTCTTAGTCATGTTCCCAGGCCAGGTGGGCGTGGAACCGAGTCATCATTCTTATGCAACGTTGGACCAAACATTGGCCACGCACCTGGCGCCAACAATTGGCAGTAGACAGCTACTAAAATACCAGCATTGTATCCCTGATCACCTTGACAGACATTATATTTATACTGTCAATCGGATTCAGATGTAATAATTATAGACGCGTGATACTTTCTTCTATGCTTAGTCATGTACTTTTTTACGTAGGTACTGTTTATATATGCGCATTTAATTTTGCTTGAGTACGTCGCACCCTCGCACAGACCAGGGACGCATAGCATAAAAGGGATCCTCCCTTTAATGAATCAGCTGTGGATGTAATAAGGCTGCCTTTATATGCGCATTTAATTTTGCTTGAGTACGTCGCACCCTCGCACAGACCAGGGACGCATAGCATAAAAGGGATCCTCCCTTTAATGAATCAGCTGTGGATGTAATAAGGCTGCCATTGATGAAGATGATGATGACGTCACACCCTGGGCAGTCAATCCCGCAAAAAGTCCCTATTTTTATTTCCAACCCAACTACGTATGTTGGGTCGGCTTCCAGTTTTACCGGATGCAGCTGAATACCAGTATTTTACATGGAGTGACTGACTATCTGACCTCTCCACATCCCAGTCCATCCTGTAATCAACCTATCTTCTAACTACAACCACGAGATAAGAAAACCCTTTTTTGAGGCAGATGGCATACCAGGATAATAAGGGTATTACTGGGATTTTTCATCCTGTACATAACAGTAGCGGTCCTGGGTCTGGATTGACCAAGTTAATATGGCAATACGCTTGCCCCCTGGTACATGGTAATGCAAAATAACTGGCGAGATGTGAGTATACGAAACGCCTCTGCATACCCCCTTGAAAAATACAGGCGTTATGTTAAATCACCGAAATAAGTAAATTCCGATATTCACAGCAACACTGTATACTGTAAATTGACACTAACACCTTGTATCAAGTTTTGCACAAAACCGGCGATTTCTTCGAATTACCTACATCGACGATTTGATAGTGCTTACACCTGCGGTGCTACGTCATTAACATCGTAACCAATACGAAGATTTTAGTATGAATATGTAAGTATTGTATCATTTAAAGCTACGTCTGCCGCGGTTGGCAACCATGTAGATTGGTGTCTGAAATGGTATTTTGAGGAAAAAATCACACAGGTTGAATGGACCTGTCCAATCAATGCATGCATGCTAGATACCAGAAGAGGCCTTTTGCTCTGCAGTACAGAAACTGACATTATAATTATTCCATATTTTTCTATCCACTTCCACAACCTTACAACGACATTAGAATCGCGTGACGAGCAAAGGAAAAAACTTGAGTTTCCATTGTTTTAGCAGCATTCAATAATTTATAGGGCGTTATTATATTAATGAATAGCCGAGGTTGTCAGGCTTCCGGGTGCTATGATCAGTCTTCTGTTTCCTGTTTCGTGAGGTACCAGTACCTCACGAAAGAGGAAACAGAAGACTAGGGCTACATTAGGGCTTAAGGACTGCGAACGGATGACAAATAACCTATTTATACAGACGAACTGATAATCTCCCTCTTTTAGAAATCGGTTAGAAATTAATTTGTATCTCATGATCAATCAACTAAACGACTTGTGATGGAAATGGTGCTAAGTCTCTCACTTTTGAAAAGATATCTATACATATATCAATTATATATAGCCCAGAAGGTCGTCGGTTTCTGCTGGAAGCAGAAGCATGGACCAGTCGATGTGGCGACGCTTGGAGAAGGTATAATTGTGTCCAGCGGTGGACGTATTTCAGGCGAAATCATAAAGACTATTTTGAAAGACACAAGACTACGACAGAATGTTTAACTGAAAAACTTGCTGAGAAACTGTAGGCGCTTAATATCAAATAAACACAAACAACGAGATTGCAGCGTGTGAAACCAAAATTATACCGTGAAGAAGAAAAACACGAAATAGAAACATTGCTACTCAAAGATAGGAGTCGATCAACAACTGACTGAGGTTAACAACTTAATGAAAACTGTTAATAGTGTTTTCTCGATATTTTATTATGATTCATAATATTGACAGCACTAACCTGTGAATAAAGAAACTGTACAAAAAAAACTATCTTTTCTCAATCTATAGATACGGACTTTAGACGTCGCAATCTATCGATAAATCGTCGACAGGTACTAGGAGCACATAAACAGCGAGATGTATAAGCGCGAGGGATACGCAGGGCTGGCCCACAAACGCATCCCACTTTAGAATTTGGGCCGATATAAATACGCACTGCACTTGCACCGTCGCGTCAGGTAGGGTTGCCACAATTTTGTATAAAATACATTGTAGAGTAAAATAACTATGACAATGTTGATTTATAGAACTTTGACATACCTACTGGCAAAATGGACTAATGATGTGGTAATAAATAACGGCTGTGTGTATGCTAATTATTTAATAATAAAGTTACTATTTCGCCACAGTGATCGCTCATCTAGAGCAGAGGATGTTTTCAAGGTGATTAATTTAAAGTGGCAAAGTCTAATGTTATACTCCATTTGAAATAAGATTAGACATTTAAATAAACCGATTTTTAATTCTGCGGTGGCATGACAAATAGCAGCTGCAGTAAACAGTTGGTATTGTACCCACTTTTTTGCTTTGAATGCCATCCTTATGCCTACGGTACAGAAGTCAAAATCGATTGAACGGACTGTAAAAAGGTTTATTTAAATGTCTAATCTTATTTCAAGTGGAGTAGAATGTTTGAAAAAATACTCAATTTTTTTTTCCAATGAATTGCAACAGAAAGTTTGTATATCCGGAAGTGCTCAAATTCACACACTTCAGCTTACAGTGGACTTGAGCGCATTAGATTTAGTAAAACTATAATTCTGATTGCTGTGAGGGATTCAAGCTGGCCCAAAACTAATATACACTTTTATTAAATTGCAATTCCATTCTCGTTTTTTTTTTTGTTTTCTTAAGGCTAGCGTCCACTAGGCGGATCGGGTCGGGCCGCATCGCAACGCAAAAATACGCCTGGCTATGTTTTGTATGAAATATCGTCTATTAGCGACGGATCGGAGCGCGGCGGGCGGCAACGCATTGGCGGATCGCTTCGCAGGCGTATTTCTGTCGGCGGTGCGCTGCGACCCGCCCCGATCCGTCTAGTCGACGCAGGCAGGCGGATGTGAGCGCGATTTTGTGGTTTGTTTCTGTAAATCTTCACGTAATATATTAAGCAATGTTTCAAATTTTCCAAAACACATTCGAAAATACTCGAAGAATTTGACTGGATCTTTCTTCAAATCGTTAAACAAATGATGGTATTCACCAAATACATTTCTTTTCTGGCATATATCATGCACCCACACCTTGTGTACTCGTCGTCGTTTTTTATTTTTTTTGCTCTTCCTCAAGAAGGATTTGAAACCATAACATCTCTTCGTCTAAGCTGTCCATGGTAGCGCGATGTCAGTCCAAGCACGAAAACACGTCTGTAAGATCAAATCCGCTTAGGCGGTCCGCCGCGCCCCGTACAGATGGACGCAAGAGCATCACAGAACCGCGGCCCGTTCCAATGCGACCCGCCCCGATCCGTCCCTAAAGGACGCCAGCCTTTACGTAGTTTTAGTTAGGATACAAATTCAAATCACATTATTTCCCAACGGGTTATATTGAAATTAGGTACAATATTATTACCCGGCTAGACCCTAGGGCTATAATGACTTAATTCGGTTAGGTTTGCATGACGTATAATTTGACATTAGAGAGCAGGCGGTGTGAAAAGATTCAGACCATCGACCACATTTCACCTTGTGCCAGCCCTACACGCCAGCAGGCCGGACGTTACGCGGGCGGTAACCGTGCCGATCGTAATACTTATAACAGCTCCATTATATTTATTGACATTATATCACATAGTATTTATACGTGATATTAGGCGGTTCAATTATTTGTAGAGCGGGAGCTTTCAGCCAGGGATAAGAGATATAAAACACAAATCTCGTTTAAAAATGGCGAAGACTACGATTCCTGAAGAATCGGAGTAAGCAAGAAAGACTTATTATAACAGACAGCTCAAACAAACAGAGAAAATTATACCTAATTGATTAAGAAAATTCGCGTTTTTCAGGTGCTTTAATTGCAGCCTGTTGTCACATCGTTTTCAAATTTTATTTTATATTTACATGATTTTTTTGTTTTTAATATCGTCGAAAGGGGTGTGGAGAAAGTAAGGTATTGTATTCCTTCATCGAAAACTGAGAATTACTCGATGCTGCACACAATATGGCCGACAAGCTATAACACCTTTTTAGCTAATAAGCAACATTATTGCTAGTATCGTGTAATTCTGCTGACCCCCTGTACGAGAGAACGCAAGTACACGTTCGCAGATGATCGCAAAGATACCAGGAGCGCACAACTGTCAACAGGTTTGAAGGTACACTTGCCCTCTCAATAAGAGGTCATAAACGATGCCCACATTCTACACCCTGAACCGATCAGGGTTAAACATTTGGCAAAAGCGGAGCGCTAACTGAGACGGGAATGTTAGCCGTTATTTTTAACTGGCCCAGTTAAACGACAACGTGCGGTTAGACGGAAACTAACCCGTCTGCATCACTTTCAGTTTTACCCAGATATTTTAATCTATCAACTCGTTGCTAAATGTGGACCCCTGGTAGACCACAGGCGCTACGGTTAACAGTTCTCAGAGATAGTGAAGCCGCAGTCACATGGCGAAAAAATTTCTTTCTACCCATAGACACCCAAAGTATATTATAATCAGCCTGTAATGTGCCCACTGCTGGGACTCAGCCCTCCTCTCTGTGAGAGGGAGTAGCGTAATACACCACGTGGGCAGTGCGGGTTGGTGGATGTCACTGTCTTTGAATTTTTTCTAGTTTCCTCACGATACTTTGACACCCAAACAAAGTCATTTACATTTCCGAGCGGGAATCGAAGCCATCCACTCCAATTTCTGTTTATCCGTCCGGTCATAACAGTGTATCACGCTTGTACTCCTCGAAGGTGGGCAGAAGTGTAAATCTATAACCACAGTCCATGTCTCATAAGAGGTCGAGCCAATCGGGACAAAAAATTTAAAATAATAGGATGAAGCCGTCGCCTGCATTTTCGAGAATTCACTTTATTTCCTTCTGAATTTTTCCCACAGAATATCTAGATCGATCACCATAAAATTTTGACAAGTAGCTAGCTCAGTAATGAGATGCAAACCAATAAAAGAATTCGCAATAAAAATAAAATTTAATCTATACCGGTTTATTTTGCGGGCTGCGTATGCGCTGCCTGTGAACCAATTTACCTTATCGCTGCATGTAAGTAATGATAGCGTGGTACCTACAGTTGAAGATTTAAGAACTTCTTGGGTTCTAGGTAGCAATTTCGCAACCTGTATGTAAACAGTCAGGGAAAATAATTGAATATCAAATTGAGATTTGCCGTAACGTATTATACCCATTTCAAACAGCTGTCAAATAATGACAGATGTGATTTCAATGTACGTACAGCCAGCACATCAAGCTACTACAATCTGTCAAATTTATTTAACATATTTTCAACTTTATCGCTAAAGCATTAGGTTCAAAGTTGATTGGGAAAATTTGACAGTTTCGGATAGCTTGATGTGCTGGCGTCTGTACATTATGAATGGGTTGAAAACTTGACATCGTGATTTAATTTAATCCGAGTTTACGTAACTTTCAAAAGCCGCTTTATTTAAAAGTAAATGAAGCAACTGCCTACGCTTAGAATGTTATGTAAAAACTACTTTAGAGGTTTTAGAAGTAAGAGGAAATATCCGTATATTATCTAAAATCGTTTTGTTATGTGCGCAGGCCCTAATATAGGTTTTTACTAATTAACATTCATAAAAGCTGTCCGGTGTAAAGCTATCAAGCTATAGTGGTATGGGGAACAGGGTGTAAAGTTCACTCATACTCTATAGAAAAGGGAGGATACTCCGACCAGATGGGTGTTATGTCCGACGGGCAATTGCCAGATGATTCATGTCGGGCCGTTGTATCTATGCTAGCTGCGCGGTAAACTCTGCTTGCGAGATGCAGGATTTTGCGTGACGTCAGTATACTACAAATCAATCAAGGATAAGCATCTAATAATAATAATATAATAACGTATCAAGCAAGAATAGGTCCCAGTTGTCATAAACTGTTCAACCCTGCATCGCAGCCTAGCTGTCTTATTTAGACGAAGAGTGATCCATAAAAGTTTAAACATAATTCAAATAGGTCCCAGTTGTCAATCTAACAGTCGTTCCAGATGGTCAGGAACCTGATGCATTTATAAATTTCAATCAGATACTTTTGGAACATACTAGAGATTCTGCTATATAGGCACCGCTGGAGCTGACCGGGCGTGGGAGCGTGCCGGTGGTGCTGGAGCACTGGTAATCACATGATCGCTTTTTCAGATTCGTCATCAGCAAGCAGTCCACTGCTGGACATCAAGGCCTCTCTAATTGCAAGCCCTTCTGCTCGATTCTCGGCAAGTCTTATCCAGATGCTACAAGCCACCATGGAAAAATCGTTACTCCTAACGCCGCGACGTTCTACCTTACGTTTGCCGGTTCGCGGTCTCCCAAAGGTCATGAGTTCTACGGCTAATATGGCCGGCCCATTGTCACTTCGGCTTGCTTATTCTGTGAGCTATGCCGACAACTTTGGTTAGCTCGCTGAGCGACCTTGAATTTATGGACTAGCCGTACCGTCAGTGCCCACGTTTCGGCTTCGTAAGTAAAATAGGCAGGATGCACTGATTGAAGACTTTTATCAGATTGTCTATTATGGACATTTTTTTTTTTAATTTTCACCTTGGTCTACTCTAGTAGCTACACTGTAGGAAGATTGTTTATTGTTTAATGTGTTTGCAACTAAAGTGCGATTCTCTCATAAATGACTCACTATTGCCCTTCTGACATAATTCTATTTAGATTTTATCATCTACTGTGGGTTTTGATGAGATTTACTAAAAAATAAAATGTTTGTAAGTTTTTTTTTTGCGATGCTTTTTATAAGATTTTCGGTAAGTATATTTTATAAAAAATAAAATGTTTTTTTCAAATTTTTTAACACTTAAAAACATAAACAAAAACATTCGACCGAACCCACAGTACGTGCACAGTAATCCTACATAAACGCACACATACAAGCTGTTTACTCCAAATTTGACGCACACTCTGACGCGCTTGAATGCATACTAATGCATTACTGGTATGAAGCTCTCAGCCCACGCACGCACACATGGAAGAACGTGTGCATGTGTGCGTAAGTGGGTCACAGAGATAGAAGGGACACGTGTTGGAGGGCCGGACCTTTATTAGTGTGCTTCGTTTTTGGGTTTTTACAAAAATAAATTAGAAGGTTTTTGCCGTCAATGTGGGTTACCGATATTTATTCTATCGGTTTTCTCGAAAAAATAATTGTAACTAACTATTCAGAAACGCAGGTACATTTTCCTCCTGCAATTAAAATCGTTCAATTATTGTTCCTCCACTGATTATTAGCAACAATAATATTTTTTCTATCCATCGTATAGGGTCTATAATTAATATATTTTCTTCCTAATATTTATGTGTTTCCTATACAGTCATCATCATCATCTGCCTAGCCTTTTACCAACTATGTTCGGGTCGGCTTCCAGTCTAACCGGATGCAGCTGAATACCAGTATTTTACATGGAGCAACAACCCAGTTACTGGGTAATACAATAGATGCCCCTTGGTAAGACTGGTTATCAGACTTTTGCCTTCTGGCGACCCGTAACGACTGTCAAAGATCCACGAATGACAGCCGGGACCAACAGCTTAACGTGCTTTCCGAAGCACGGAGGGGTCTCGGTATGTAAAGACGGTCACCCATCCACAGACCAACCGCGGCAAGCGTAGCTTAACCTGTTCGATCGACCTGTGCGGCTGTTATTATTTATCTACGGGCCCCTCTGTAATTCATTTACAGTCCTGTTTTTAAATTGATTTATTTATCTACATAAAGAATAACGGCTACCATTCTAGTTTTCTACAAAATAAGTTGTAATGTAATACGCGATAACGGTGTAACACCGCGTTAAAAATCAATCATCATAATTTTGTAATGTGTTCCTTGCTTTTAAATATGCCAAATAAACGTTTTTTTCTTTCTTTCTGATAAAGCCATTTAATGCCCACCACACGCCCTTCGTGCACACTAATAAAGGCCTTTGCGCGCGCGCACCGCGGATGATAGCGTCGAATGGAGAGCGTTCACCCGCCGTTACCTCGCACCGCACTGCCGCCGGAAAATTGGGTTTTCTCATAGGTTATTATATAATCTAGTGTTAAACAGGAAGAGGGCTTTAAAACACGTGTAGGAAATCGCGAGGTGGTGATTTGGCGACAGATATTTACTAAAAAGACATCTGTTAATTTTAATGATTTATGAGTTTACTACCTGTGCCCCGCGATTTCACCCGCATAAGTGTCAATCCCGTGGGAATATCGAGATAAAAAGTAGCCTATATGTTAATCCAGGGTGTCAGCTACCTCCATACAAAATTGTATCAAAATTGGTCCAGCCGTTTGAGCGTGAATAAGTAACAAACATAATATAAATTTTAAACTTTGTGTAAATTATTTCATAACGATTGCTCTCAAAACGGTGAAGGAAAATATCGTGAGGAAACCGGCATGTCTTAGAACCAAAAAATCGTAGACATGTGACATCTACCATATAGTTAAAATGTTTCTATGCTTTCCAGCTGGAAATGTCACTGCTTCTGTCTGAAAATGTAGAAAATATTTTCTGAAAACTGAGATTTCGTTTAAACTTGAATATTCCATACCAAAACTTTGTTGTTAAACAGATCATCGGCCTGCAGAAAGTCCTCGCGCGTTAATATAATAGTTCACTCTCTCCTTTCGTGAACTATGGACCAGTTGGTACCTACCTAACCAATGATTGGGTTACAGCATTGACCTATGCGTTGATGATGTCATTCTGAATCAGCTTACTAGCCCAAATTGCTTTATGGCATTATCGTCCTACGATAGTTTATAAGTATGGAAACCAAATTAACAAGCTCTATGCAGAGTGTAGAGTGCGTGCTTTCTGTACAAACCCTTTTACAAAGGTTTGGTAAAAATGGAAACTCGATAGGAAATCGAAAACACTAAAGGATTTCAAGATACTAGGTCGCCATGAGTGACAATACTAAGGGAATTTGCATACCGATGATCCCTCACTGCGATACCTCGCGATCGCAACTTAACTCGCTACCTCGATGTCACTCACGTCCATGTGAAATAAATGCATGCTAATAAACACGCACGCACATGCCGAAGGGTACCTCAATGCGATACATCGAGGGCTGCTTGGGGGTTTACCTCGATGTCTGGTATGTGCGCGTGTCTATTAGCATGCATTTGTTTCATGGAAGTGATATCGAGGTAGCGAGCTAAATCGCAATCGCGAGGTATCGCAGTGACGCATCTTCGGCATGTAACCTTACGACTTTCTCAAGCATGTCTGGCACTCCTAGCGCATGCAGCAACCTACCATCCTTGCTGATTGGCTACTCTTGTCACTTTAGGTCGACCTGTCATTACAGCCCATGCTAGGAATTGATACTATAATTGACATCTCACTTCACCTAAGTTTTCACAGTGAGATTTTTATAGCGTAGACGGGCAGATCTTTGGAATGAGATTCCGATAGATGAAAATAGAATTCAAAGTATGACCGTTTACCATAGTTACGGTATAGTTTTCACGTAACAGGTTTTATTTAAATAATGTTTAGCTAGCTCGCGGACGAAATTAGGTAGCCTTTATGAATCATAGTGCAGCTAGCAACCGGTATCTACTAATTTATGCATTTTGTGATCGTATCTATGCTTTATTGCTTGTTTACGAATGTAGCTATGGACGCCATAAAGACACCATAATAATGGCGCCTAAAAACACCTGAACATAATATAAAAATTTAAATTCTAATAACAACCCACAAGAAACATTATATTTTTTTCTCGTCTCCTTAAAAACTAAATTAACATTTTTATGTAAACAAACCGCCGCCGCGCCACATTTTTTTGTGCATACTAAGTGAAACAGAGTACTAGGCGAACAGAAAACGAAGGTACTGTACAATGGAAAGCGGCATGAAGGCCGCCGGGTACGGCATAACGCCGAATTTCACTGCGGACAACGCCCTCTGTCGAACTTCTTGACTCCTAGTGACGTAGCCAGTTTTGGTTGACTTGTAGTTATATTTTAACTGTCGTACCACATTTTACGGCGGTTTAATATTTATAGTTTTAAGTGTTTTTGTTTGTTTATACAATGTTATCTCAAAAAATTGGTGGGTTGCTTTTGATAAGATTCTTCTTTACTTTTTTAAACTTAATGAATGTTGAACAAGCTATAGTAGATTATTAAACAAGGGCTGTATGACATCAATTGCATACGAGGTTTTTGGCGCCTGAGCGAAGCGAAGGCGCTAATTAACCCGAGTATGCAATTGATGCTTACGCCCGAGATAAATACTCTGCTTTACATATCGATTGTGAGGTAAGTAAACAACAAGACAGCAGGTTTCAATGAACATTTATTAAGAAGAAAAAAATGTGTATTTAATTAAAATTAATAGTAAAATTATTACAATTTGTAAGAGATATGGTCACGTTCTTTTTAGGTATATTTATAGTTTGAATAAGAGTTTGTGATGATAAGACTTGAGTTTGAGTGACTTGAGGTTCTTGCATCGTAAATGGCGGTAGTTGACTGGTACTATTTTCTTCATTAAAAAATGGCTCAGATGATGTGCTTTGACGTGGTGATTTTAAGTTTATATTTTCTGTTATTTTAGAAGTAATTTTGCTTTTGTTTGCCATCGAATCTTCGATATAACCTTCGGCCACTTTGCTGGACTTCCAGCCGCCGTGCCTTTTTAACAGAGTGAGGTTGGCTCCCGAATCAGCCAATAGAGTCGCTGATGTTCTGCGAAAGCAATGCCCGGTGTATAACTCTACGTTACTCAGTTTTAAATATGTGGCTATTTGCTTTGGCATGCCTGTAAATTTGTGTTTTCCTATTACTTGTCTGTGGCATTTTCCTTTACTGTAATTAAGAAAAAAACGATTTGTATCCACGTTTTCAGGCCGAAGAGCTTGATATTTTTCAACATAATTTGCAAATTCTTCATGCACAACAAATGACCGGTCAATTTTAGTTTTCGTGTTAGGCAGTTTTATGAGTAGTAATTTGTTATGTTTTTCTACATTTTCTATTGTCAAGTTTGTCAATTCCACGGTTCTGCAGGCTCCCGATATCCCAAAAATTAGAACAACCTGTAAAAAAGACATAAGTTGTATTAAAGGCACCAAATTCGCATAGTATTTTTGTGAAATATTTTGGTAACTTATTAAAAAGGGCAAGTAAATACGTAGGTACCTATATTGCTAAATAAATTTCATCCGGAGCTTCATTTAAGAATTTCTGTACTTCTTCTGCAGTAAATACCTTCGATTTCTTGCTTTTAAAGCCGTCAGACTGCCTTTTCAAGAAAGCAGTAAGTTTAGAAAAATCTTTCAAATTCACGTCATGTTTTGTCATCATTGTAGATTTTAGCATGGAATAAAAGCACCATAAACTGGAAGGTTGTAGCCTCTTAGATAATTCATCAAAATATGATATAAAAACACTTTCAGAAAGAGATTTCACTTTTTTTTCTGACCGCCATTTCATAAATTCGTCGTATGCCTTTACATATCTTTCTTTCGAGTTCGGCGGTAATATATTTTCGACAACTGTTTTTGCCCTTTCTTTAATAAAATCGGGCGTTAGATCTATGTCTTCGTCACTAGACATGTTTAAAACTTTTGAAAAAGAATTCAAACAAGAAAATTAATTATTTTCGCGATGCTTTCGCGCCTACTAGTAGACTGCCTTTTTTTTTTCACGCACGCAAGCGCGTCAAATCTTGCTGGCCAGTTTGATTTTTAAATCGATTCCATCTAACATACGATGTGGAAACAAATAGTTCCATATTTAAAATAAAATCTTTATAAAATAAATTGTCTAGATTCCGATTCGAGTAATTAATCGATACCGAGAAAAAAAAATTAACTTTTTAAAAATATTCTTCGTGCAGTATGAGTATGACAGTTCTTTTTTCAAATTCCAAAACCTATGCTGTAATGATAGTCATACACCCCGGCATTCAGGGGTGTAAGGGTGTACTTACAGAGCAAGAGATATGTAAAAGTAATTGTTGTTGTGTTTTCTTACACCAATAATATTAACACGTCCGTTTTAGAAACTGATCGATGAAAGAGCAAATACTTAAGGTAGGCATATATTTAAGTTATTTCACGTTAGTACCAATTTATTTGTTACTATAGTAAACACAAAATATAATCAAATGTTATCTACTAACTATATACTTACCTACATAACATAATTTAAACATTATTTCATCTTTTCTTAACTAAAAAAAGAATACAAGGAAAGTAGGGTACAAAACTGCGTTTATTATTTAAAAATACGGTACCCAAGCTATAAAAAAGTGTATCAGGCTACATAAACAGTAAAACAATTAAAATATTTATATTGTATTGCGCAACAAGTAAGTTATCTCACCCACTGACATTGTCATACTGATTTGACTTGTATACTTATTATAACTTGTACTAAAAAAAACTACTGAAGTACCTACTTCTAAAATATCACGAGAAATAAAAGAATACAAAATAGGAATAGCTACACCAGAGAGACTGGTTATTTTAAAACTTAATTTAAAACAAATTATTATAAAAAATCTAAATGCAGAAAAATATACCCATTAAATGTTAACTTCGACGTATTTATTTAAAATCCATAACATGATATTATTTACACAATATATGCTAATATTTAAAATAATAATAATATGTAGGTACCTATATTTATATGAAAAAAAAATTAAAAAGTCATCCGCAGAAAAATTAATATAAAAATAAATGGTAGAACGAAAAAAAAAACAATGATTATCACGTAACAAAACGGTAATAAAAAAAATGTGTATCAGACGCGCACGCGCATAACAATTATATTATAGCACAACTATTGCGCAACTTCGCTCACCTACTGACACAGTAGTTTAACATTCATTTTAATTGTTATTTTGTTATCATGCAAATCTCTGATAATATTCGAAACTTAGTTTATTTATCCGACTTTTTTGGAAAGAAAAGAATGAAAATAAGTTACTTAGCGTTCTCTCGGTCGTAAAAAAATCGAAGTTTGATTTTATATAATTTTTTATTTATTTTTATTTTATATAATCATGATTTTAGTACCAATTTCTGCTAATATTCTTTTTTTTTTTGTCACTCTCGCAACCCGGCGATTCCAATCTAACCAACACTATTCTTAAAAAAAAACATTTAATTAATCATAACGTAAATCACAAAACCTATCCACAAACCATGACACCAAAACCTTCTATCTGGTACAAAAAAAAAAAATAACACATTCATTATCACGTAACATACCTAGAGGTAATTAAAAAACTGTATCAGCATAATAATTGCGTAACTCTCTCACCCACTAACACACAAGCATGTATTAATTCCCCCGTATCATTGATCTTAAGACATTATGCAACACATGGAACTACCATTTTAATATTTTTATATAATTATTTTCGTTGTTCTCACGAAAAAAACATATCTTAGATTTTAGTTCAATGGCTTTCGGAACGTTTCTTAAGTAATTATTTAAGACTAGATTTGAATCATGTAACTAGAAAACAGTTCTTGAACTGAATTTGTGAATATTTTATGACAAAGCGCTTCAGGAAATGCATTGTTTTCGATTCTTACATTATTGTACAGGGTGGCCCCATCGACACACAAACTGTAACCATCTAACCAGCACATAATTCTAGAAAATATTTACTCTTGGACGAAAAATTTATACGCGATCAAAATATATGGAACAGCTATTTTTTTAGGGTTCCGTACCCAAACCTTAAAAACGGGACCCTATTACTAACACTTTACTGTCCGTCTGTCTGTCACCAGGCTGTATCTCATGAACCGTGATAGCTAGACAGTTGAAATTTTCACAGATTATTTATTTCTGTTGCCGCAATAATAACAAACACTAAAAACAGAATAGAATAAATATTTGAGGGGGGCTCCCATTCAACAAACGTGTTGTTTTCGGCGTTTTTGCTTTTTGGTACGGAACCCTTCGTGTGCGAGTCCGACTCGCACTTGGCCAGTTTTTTTTTTTATTTAATCGACTAAAAATTTCAAAGCTCCCTGTATTTAAATTTTTAAAGGCTCCTACAAACAGGCGCGACACGCGATATAATCGCGCGCGACACAAAGGCACCGCTCGTTGCGCGAATTGCGGTGCCTTTGTGTCGCGTGTCGTGTCGCGCCTGTTTGATCCTTCAAACAACCTGAATGTTTTCACGAATTCAGTACATGATAATTTCACCTTTAAGGCTCCTGCCTTAAAGGTGAAATTATCATGTACTGAATTCGTGGTAACAGGTTGCGCGTCAATGTCCCTGCCACCCTGCATTATTAGGATTCCGTACCCAAAGACTGTCAATGGTACCCTATTTCTAATCCTAATCCTAAAGCCGTATGTGTATCATCTGTCTGTCACAGGGCTGTATCTTTAAAACTGTATAGTGAATAGCTAATTGAAATTTTCATCGAAGAAATGTCGGAAGACACACATTTTTGTTTTCGAAAGCAAAAACTAAGGCGATGCGGCGGTAATATAAAAACACTTCCAGAAAGTAACCAGTATTTTTTTTTATTTGTCACCCAAACTGGCTGAAATACGCGAAATTCATAAATCTGTGGGGTTGTTGTGTAACACACTATCAGTAGTAAGGCTTTCGTTTTGACAGTTCAACAACATTCATTGCGTTATTTACGTTGTTAAGCAGACAATTTTTTCTAACAAATGAAGCAATGGATTAGCAATATCCTTCAAAATGATTCAGATTGTGATTGATAGTGCTCAACTAGAGTGCAGCGGTGCTATTCTGTTAAAATCTCACCGTGAAAACTTAGGTGAAGTGAGCGTGGAGTGAGCTGTCAATAGTGTCAATTCCAAGCAAAAACAAACTCACTTCACCTAAGTTTCCACCGTGAGATTTTTACAGAATCGACCGGCAGGCCTATTTGCAAACCCGATCACTAAAATGATTAAAAAGTTATTCTGTCCGTCTCTGTCAACTCAAGAGCGTTTATGCCGTACGGCATTTCATACAAACTTTCAAGCCTTGTTTTTCGAAATGAATGAAGCGATTTTAATGAAGCTTCATACTAAAAAGTTACTTAAGAACATTTTCGAAAAATAATGTTACAGCCAGATTAGAGCAATTTTAAATTATCCATAGAAACAGAGATTTCCAGTTATCTTTTTTTATATAAGACATTTCGAAAATGTAAAAATGACTTGTTTTATTTATATCTAATTGTATGCTGCACTGGCTGACGTCATCACGTCAATCACCGGCTGTCGCTGAAAACCAGCTCTGGGGCTCTGTCTCGTATAGGGTCTTAGCATTATGCTGAGCGTTGGCCGTTTTGCGTAGATGTGACGCATACTCTCTCCCAAATTGTTACTTTGTTTTTCTGTTGTTTGTGTTTTTTTATTTTTATGCGTCATGTTTGCCGCAAATAAACGTATTTTCTTTCTTCTTTCTTACTTGAAAGTTTGTATAAAATGCCGTACGGTGTAAACGCTTTTAATAAGTTTGAAAGAAATATAATGTAGTGTGTAATCGTGCAAACGGGCCTTTCATGAATAGTTACAGGAACGAAATCAGTAATAAATTATATAAAACACTTCAAATGACTTATAATAGGCATACATTAGCAAAACAGATTAATCGGATCTTTATCTTAATTTCGACCTCTTAGTTTTACATCGACGATCTCCTGCTTATAAATTCCAATTTTATGCATAGCGAGGGTATAATGCATGAAATTACAATAATTAAACTACCTTTTAACGAATTCTGCGCGGATAAATGAGTGCACAGCATCACGATTTGGCTTGAAATTGCCGCAAATAGGTGGGGAACAAAGACTAGCGCAACCTACATACATCCCCCCTTTCGATCTCAAGATTGTCCGAGGATCGCAGAAGCGAAAGTCGGTAGAATATCGCTATATCACTAAGGATTGAACTAAGTCATTCTGTAATGTTATGTGGCCCTGGTATGTTATA
Organism: Luperina testacea; assembly: GCA_927399505.1. Classification (NCBI taxonomy): domain Eukaryota; kingdom Metazoa; phylum Arthropoda; class Insecta; order Lepidoptera; family Noctuidae; genus Luperina; species Luperina testacea. The sequence goes on along the minus strand of OV656777.1, from coordinate 1,372,679 downwards.
CAAAATTATTAGATTTATTCCGGTCGGATCCCCGCTGTATTATGTTCTGATAAACTTTATCATTCCGGTCTGATCCCCTACAATGTAACGGGTACCAGGTGGAATTCGCCAATGTTGTGGCTCTTCCAATTTATGTTGTCCTAGTACTTTTAGTGACGCAACAATATGGACATTGTTGCCGTAATAAACAAATGGCCAATGTCGGTACCAAATAAAAACGAAATCTTTTGTATTAAGAAAATCATTTTCATAAAATCTAAAGAAAATACATTTATTTAGCACAGACTAAAAGACACACAATACACCAGATAGTTAGATAATAGTCGTACAACGTAAAAAATAAAATAATCTTATGCTGTCATAGGAAACTATGATGTATCTTGCAAATTGATTCCTAGGAGCTCTTCTCATTATTTAAAATATTGTACAGCTCAAATTTCGTAATCGTTCTTTGACAATGTCCACCACGTAATTTTCATGATTAATCAATAATTTCTTTAACTACGCGACGTAATTAAAGATAATAATTAGTTGTTTAGGACAGATACTGCACGAACAGGGCTTATCACTGCGCAATGGTCTACAAAATACGTGTCATTTACCAAACCATAGATAGGGCCCACTTTTTGCAATTAAACGTTTTCATTTTTTATTAAAACTGCTTCTGCTTGGATCGCTACATCCATCATTAATTAGACATTATCAATCTTTGTTATATGAATTTAATTATTCCACTTTGCTTGTTGTAGTTTTGTCTTACCTAATAATTATATTCAAGATCATAATACTGCCTTATTTAAAGCCTAAGCTATAATAACTTTTTAAGGGTTCCGTACTCAAAGGGTGCCAACGGAACCCTATTTCAAAGCCTCCGCTGTTCGTCCATATTTCTGTCAGCGAGCTGTATCTCATGAACCGTAATAGGTAGACAGTTTAAATTTTTTCACAGAATTTATATTTCCATACAAGAAACACGTGTACGTGTGTGGTGGTACGGTACCCTTCGAATCTTCGATGGGCGAGTCCGTCTCGCACTGGGCCGTTTTTAGGGTTCCGTTCCTCAAAAGAAAGAAACGGAACCCTTATAGGATCACTTTGTTGTCCGTCCGTTCGTCCGTCCGTCTGTCTGTCAAGACCCTTTATCTCGGGAACGCGTGGAGGTATCATGTTGAAATTAATATAACATACTTAGGGCTGCAATCCCTTGAAGCAGTGAAAAAAATCAAACACCTAAGTCGACGTAAAAAAAAGATACGGCCGTTTATTCCGCAAAAACATATATTTCGACACTCTCAAGGGAATCAAAATATGTATATTAGGGTACTTCTTGTTGACCTAGAATCATGAAATTTGGCAAGAAGCAAGGTCATGTAGCACAAGTAAAGGAAAAAATCCGAAAACCGTAAATTTGTATAGTACATTAAACAAAAAACCCGTGATAAACTATATTTACATACCTACAAAGTACGGAACCATTACAAGAGTTATTCTGGTCTATTAAAAAAAATCCCCTGAACGCCCCCTCCAACCCCCCCTCCTCAATCCCCTATTTGTTCGTCTTCTGTTTTAATCTCTGTCTTATCCACTATAAACTTCCTCATTCCGGTTTGATCCGCTTTTATTGGCGTCGTCAAAAACCTATAATATTAGCCAGTTTCCTCTATCAAAGCCTTGTCGCGTCTGCACCGCGCCTCGGGTCTGGCGCAAGAGCTTCATCTCGCCTAAGCTGGCTTATGCAACCTTTCACTATTGCACAACTGACTGACCGACATTCAACGATTTGCGAGAGGTTATGTAACAACAATTGTCTTTTTATGCCACCCCTTTAGTGGAAGGAAGTCGTTTAAGTTCTGTGAAAACGTGTCGAATGCCATTTAGGATAATTAAATTAAATATATTTTGAGTGTTATATAAAATCGATAGAATACTTTAACGAACTTAAATCTGGGCACTTATGAAGCTGATTCTTTCTATAGCATATAATCGCATAATAGCTGGGACATAGGCCTTGAGGACCTTGGGACACAGGTTTTGCGAGCAGCAGTGTGGAAATAAGTAAAGTAAAGCGCCTGTCTGGATTCGAACCCACGACCTACCACTCGTAAGTCGGGGCCGTTACCACTGAGCCACCACTGGTCTCAGCTTTCTACACCGGAAGATAATATTAAAGGTGACAATGGATTTGTGTGACTGTGCATTATTTCGCTAAATTGGCCAAAACGAAGGCAGTTAATTACCCTCTCCTCTCACTCGTCGTCGTCTCGTGTTTGTTACTCAGACTGAGTCAAAAGTACAGACGCCAGAACATGAAGCTAATAAAGTCTGTCAAATGTGAGCGACCACGTTTCGAAGACATAGGTCATCACTGGCAACAGGCACTGGTCAAAGACTTTCGTCTTGAGACACTTATTATACTGTGCTTATGGTTTGGCGAAATAATTATTAACAGGAAAAAAATTATGCTTAAGGAGCTTACAGGACTTAAACAGAAAAAACGCAAGTTTTATAAACAATAAAAGTATATGATCGACTACAGTAAACAAAATCATAAAAATATATGATATTCTTCGGGATATATGCTAGGTAGATAGTGTATTGAAAACATAATATAACTAATTTGATACAATAGAAAAAAATCAAGAAGATACCTCTAAAAACTTTCTTTTTACAATAAAAACCATACTAATATACACACAATCATTCTGATTTTTTGTCAGATTATTCTACAAGCAAAATACTAAAACACTAGTGTTTTAATTTTTTATTCCAAACAATAGATTTTCTGTAATTAAATAATTGCTTCATATTTTGCAATAAATTACCAGCGTTGTGTCGTCGCGCTTCTCTTTCTTTTCTATGCAGTCCGACAGTGACCGCGCTTTAGGTCATGTAAGCCCCTTAAAGTCTTGTCATTAACATAGCCTATATACGTGTTAATGGTGACCCGAAGACTGCTGTGAATAAAAACAAAAGAAACAATAAAAAAAAAATTAAATTAATTTATTTCAGGCAAGTTTTTTTTTACACATACACCCATAGCATCAGAAAAATTAAATTAAATATAAAATAGATATTAAGTTAAATTAAATTATATTATTATTATTATAGATACATTCAGATAGATTATAGTTTCCTTATAAATGTCATGTAAAACAGTTTCACCGTGAAATCACTGTCAAACACGCTACTACCACGTCTACTGGCTAATATTGTATCTAAAGCATGAGCTATTCTGCAATAACCACGTGAACGAAAGTTTCGTAACATACTATTAATCTCAATCTGAATCACTTTGACGGATATTACCATTGCTATGTTCAAAAAATTTGTCAGCTCAGCAACGTAAATAACGCAATTAATGTTTTTGTACTGTCAAAATGAAACACATTGCTACTGATAGTGTGTGACGCAATTACCCCGCTAGATGAGATTCGCACAGACCAGGGAAGCATGGCACAAAAGGAGGAGGCCTGTACTACGCAGTAGATGAAACAAGGCTGTCGAAGATGAGCTATTACTTATTCCAGTTGCTGCCAATTCAAGAGAAGAATCCGAATCATCTAATAACAATACCAATATACCGCTACTATCGCCCGATGCATGTCAAGGTAAAAGTATGAACATTCAAACGAAAGCAAGAGTGTGAGGGATCCTGAATCCGCCATGATACATCCGCGAAACGGCGCGTACGCATAACGGACGTGTGTCACACCGAAGCGGCATAGCATAAATACCATGCGTGGACATTCATAAATCCTACCTGCTTATTTACCGGGTCATTCTCAACATCTTTATCGAACCATTTTTGTGAACTATTATGAATTCTGCAAGTGCGCTCTTTGCTATTCCAGTGTTCAGCATATTTGAGTTAAAAGGGTTCAGTATTGTTATAATATACATATATGTACTTCCTTGACCACTTCTTCGTCAATGTCCAACCATGAAGAGAATTTTGTCTTTGGCTTATGTTTCAAATAAGCTAAATGTGAATAATTTGTTGTTAATGAGCATGAATTTTTAGTCGTTACAGATAATCAGAAGGCCGAAAGTCTGACAACCAGTCTTACCAAGGGGTATCGTATTATCCAGTAACTGGGTTGTGGAGGTCAGATAGGCAGTCGCTCCATGTAAAATACTGGTATTCAGCTGCATCCGGTAAGACTGGAAGCCGAACCCAACATAGTTGGGAAAAGGCTAAGCGGATGATGATGATGATCATGAATGTTTGCGCAGTTAGGGGTCCAGAGGACACATTATTAATTGGGGTCGAGGGGCCGAGAGTGTACTAAATGGTGGTAACGGCCGCTACTTACGTGTTGTAAGTCGTAGGTTCGCACCCAGTCAGGCGCTTTAATTAGTGTATTTCATCGCCACTGCTCTCACAACTGTGAAGGAAAACATCGCGAGGAAACCACAAATTCGAAGACATGTGACATCTACCAACCCGCACTGCGCCCGCGTGGTAGATTACGGTCCACTTCCTCTCGCTAAGAGGAGGTCTGTGTCCCTGCAGTTAGAACATTATATTATACTAGCTTCCGCCCGCCGCTTCGCCCGCGAAGTAAGTCGATAAAAACTATTATATCCTATGTCCTTCCGGGATGCAATCTATCTCTTAAGCGTGAAAAGGTAACATACTGACAGACAGACAGACAGAGTCACTTTCGAATTTATAATATTAGTATGGATTTGTCACGGTTTTGATGTTACATATCGGTGTGATAGTTATCTAAGTTATAACGGGTTTTTTTCTGACTCACCCTCACACCGAAAGTAGGACATCTTCGGTTTCCGTTTTAAAATTAACTTTTAATGCATATCTGACTGACACCATTTTGATAAATATTTTTCCTTTGAAGATCCTGGAACTCCTTTTGGTTATAAATGACGTAAGATCGGAACTGAAAGATGTTAAAAGTAGGTGTTTTTGTACTCAAGTTTTTGCAGTACCTATTGCAGAAACTATTCTGTGGAGTTTGATGCCAATTTAATAATAGTTAAGTAATAAATCCTGTATCTTTAGATGTTAACTTGCTAAAAAACTCACACAATGTAAAACTGTAAATATAAATATATATAAATAATATGTCTTAATCAAAATGACCGAGTAGGTACATCTACATGACCAAACAGCTAAATTCCTTAATATAATTCCTAAGGATAGCTGTTGAAGTATTGATTTTTATCAGTAATAGGTATAGCAGTAGACCCTTTGGTTGGATAAATTTATGGAATCCCTTGGTTCCTCTCAAACACTTACAAACATATTCCTCAAACGATGGCATTTTATAATTTTTAAAGGAAGAAAGAGATTTTCCACATTTTCTTATTCGGGCCATTCAAGACTGAAGATGGTGCAAGACCTTGATTGAAAAAAAATGAGTTTAGAGAAAAATAACACAAAAGTTCGTGTCAATTCTATTTCATAACACAAAACGTGGATCCGTCAAAGGCTCTGAATATCGGAACTCGCGCATCTTTTTAGCAAAACATCTCAAAAGCATCTCCACATCATCCGAAAACCGACCTAAAAGTAAAGCAGGAAGAATTAAAATTCCTCTGGAATTGGAATCATCACTTTCGACTTTTGTCATTTGAATTCCCAGTTGTAACGGAGTTCCATAAACAAATCTAGACTCAAATGAAATCCATCTCTATTCTAAGTTATCAAAGTCGATTTTACATCAACATGTAGGGGACAAGGACAACTTTGTCGCAGTAAAACGATTGCCCTACAAATGAAAGTGAAAGTTTGTCCGCGCAAGCGCACAGTGGTGGGGAGGGAGCGCACGCGTCGCATGTAAATGCGGATTTAGGCGTTTGACGAAGCACCGCACGTAGTGAAGCCAGCCACTCATATTTATGTACTATTTTTGGACACTCAGATGAAAGTATCAAGATTACTTTGGAGTCATATTCATGACGTCGCTCACACAGAATTAAGTTTCTTAAGACCAGTTTTTTCCCAGAAAATAACCTGTTTCTGGTTCTGTATAGGAGAAAAGTCCTTTGACCTTTACTCCCTAAAAAACATCAAGTGGCCTCTCGCACCCACATTTCGCTTAGGACAATGTTCGATGCACCTACCTAATTTGGCACGATTCTGCAACTGGAGATGCTGCTTATAATTTCCTCATTTAAATAATTAGTTACGACCTTACAAGTAAAACAGAAGAGGGTAAAAACACATAATGAAATAAACCTTACCTGATTTCTTTGTAGAACCTAGGTACTCCAGGTGACTGTGCTTCGATAGCAAGGACCTTACACCCGGTAGCGCTGAATATACATACTTACTGAATATACATTATATATACCTAAACTAATTAATGTAAGAAAACCTTGCTTGTCCAGGGCAGGGTCTAGGTGTTGGCGATTCCCCATCATTAATCTGTAATTACAGAAACAATTAAAAAGTCATCGAGTCTCGCGTGGATCCACGTTCCGCCAAGTTAAATCCAGGTTTCCTCACGATCCCTACTTTCATCGATTGACCCCTCGACTGTTACGATATATTTTTGGAACATTGTTATTTATAACTAATTACATACATACATTTATTGAGCAATAAATAGCTTAGTTATCAAATTTTCAGCTGATGCAATATTAAAATGTAACAAGTCTCTTTTTTACTTTGCTTGTTCCAAAACAATTGGGTAACTACAGATAGTCTGACTGAATAGCAATTTAAATTAATGTTTCATCATCAATTAAAATAAAATTTAAAACCTGAATAATAAAAAAAGTAATAAAAGTTGGTTAAAATTCATAAAGTACTGAAACTGAAAATGACAAAAATCAATCGAATTTACAATATTATTATAAGGTGACGATGATAATTGATCATCAATCAATCATCACTGAACCCACAATAATATCAATAAAGCCAATCACAAGTACCAGGGCCACATAATGACCGAAGAGCTCGTGCATCTCGAATTCGATACGTAGGCGATTTTACTTATCTAATGGCTTTCAAGGGGCTTGGCCTTTGGGGAAATACCTAAATGGGACTGGCCCACTTGTTAGTCCCGATCTGATTTCCCTTCTAACTATTATTAAGACTAAATTTATTAGCTCCACAATATGAAAGTTTAAAGTTTATGTACCTACATGAAATCTTCAAAGTCTAAAAAACCCTATCGATCAATCTTACCGTATGGTGGCGAAATGCAGCAATCTGTGTGTCTTTATGGCTTTTTGTCTAGGTATATTTCCAGTATAGATTTGTGTAATCAAAGATAATTAACTATCGTCGTTTTCACAATGTGCAAGATTTATTGTTGAAAAAGTATGTTACGAACAAAAATTATCGGATAATGCGAATTTATGAAATTGTGACAGTGAATTTTTAAATGTCTTTCTTCACTTAGCCCATATTTTGGAATATATTAAATCCATCGATTTAGTCATCAATTGGTCTTTGAATTTCCATCAATGATTTGCTAGCCATAATGAATGTCTTTATTTACCAAAATCATAAGGGCGACTATTGCACATAAGTTTACAACCAACCACGAGTACTAGGCAAACATAATCGAATAGAAGTAACTAGTATAAAATTCTATTACAATTATCTTCTGAGAACTATCCCACGAGATCGGCGGTAGAAATAGTATGGGGCAATACAAACAGACATACAACATCAAAATGGACCTTAACTACTCAAGTGAAAGACTATAATTGTTTAGGAACGACATTTGTCTCATTTTTATGGAATTGGATCGCTTGGGGGCTGTTCATTTATTACGTAAGACAATTTTAACCAATTTCTGACCCTCCCCTCCCTCTTACGTAAGAAATATAAGACTTGAATTAACCCCCTCCGGGGGGAGGGGTTATCCCCCTCAAATCTTCTTACGTAATAAATGAACAGCCCCTTGTGAAGGATAGGTCAAAGATTTTAGACAGCAAAAGTCTCCAAAAAAATATGTCAATCAGAAATTGATTGCTACTGATGGGCCTCAAATGATATGGAAACTTTTAGTACTGGAACGCAGTATTCTGTAGGCTTTATATCCGTAAATAATCAACCATTAGTAGGTAGATAAGGTTACGTGATAAGTACTAACAACAATGCACTAATTAAATCTGATGCGTCACCGGGCAAGGAAGAATATTGTTTGTAATTAAATAATTAGGATTCCTTAAGAAAATTGTTCTAGGTTCATCTCTACGTTGTATAAAGCAAAGTAACTACCGATCTATACTGTAAAAATCTCTCTGTGAAAACTTAGGTGATGTGAGCTTGAAGTGAGCTGTCAAAAATGTAATTCTCTAGCATCAGGTGGAATGACAGCTAACTTCAAGCTCACATCACATAAGTTTTCAGCATAAACCTGCAAGGTTTGAAGGGTGCCGGTGCCGCCGGTGTAATTAAATAAATAAAAATAAAATAATATTAGTTTATTTGTAAAAAAAAATTAGGTATAAACAATTTTTTTTTCATTGGATCCTCCTTTTAGGCAGATAGTGCCGGTGTTAGGAGAGTCCATGTGTTATACAAAAATCAAAACGTATATTTTTAAAGCACTAATTAACACTTAATTAAATTAAATTAAATGTGTGTATGAGTGGGTGTAAGTTTGTGAGTGAGAGTGTAGCCTGTAGGTGTGACTGAGAGTACATGAGTGTGAGGGTGTATAAGGGTCCATTCACACGTACCACAACCACACCACATCACTGCGACAAAATGTGGTCAAGCTGTGGTTACGTGTGAATAGTGTCGTTCCCGCTTCTGCGCCGCTCCAGGCCCCGTGCTGCCAGTCTGGCCAAACACTTAGTAACGATATAATGTCTATATATGCGGCGCTGACCACTTACCTGCATGTTTGCCACCAAATAACATACAAAGAAATAAACTGTTCCAATAATAGGGATATGGTAATAGAACGAGGGAAGGAAACGCTACGGCTAAATATCTCTAGGTGGTCCATACAGAACCCAGAATAAATGCAATTTTATTCTCATCGACAATAATCCATCAATTAGTAACATAATTAGAATTATCTCTGAAATCATCTGGATCCTTGGTAGTCTATCACGCTCGAAAACGTGATGAAACAGTGGTGATCATAATATCATTTATATTGCTCGTTTCATCATTTTTCCGTGTTCTTAAGTGTCATTTACATATTATCAAAGGAAGGGAAATAGCAGATTTTCCGAGTCCTTTGAAAGCGTACGAACATTATTACAATAGATCTAAGATCTATTAAAATGTATGTTTCCAATTGTTGTTATTTCAAGTTAAACAAATATCAACTTTTTTTTTTGTGGCTATTAAGTTGATTTCAGATTGATTAGCACTATTTAAAAAGTTGTAAAGACGTTTGAAGTTGTAGCGTAAACTGAACTTTATTGTGTGGGCATTAAAGTTATTTTTCCAAATACTCATATTTGTTTACATGTTTGGCAAATAAATCGCGAATGGTGATTACTTAGGTACGTAGTGATGACCCAGTCGTTAAAGGCCTGGCTTTTCATGAGCGAGGTGGTTGGCGGATTCAAATCCAGGCAAGTACCACTGTAACTTTTTCAATTCAATTATGTACTTTCTGAGTATTTCTTAGGCATCACTGAGGGAAAAATATTGTGAGGAAACCTGGACATTTAAAATACAAGTCTGAAATCGCCAATTTAAAATACAAGTCTGAATTTATTCTTCGCGCGACAGTATTTTTTTTATTTGTTAGGGTTCCATACCTCAAAAGGAAAATAGAACCCATGAAAGATCACTTCGTCGTCCGTCTGTCAAGACCCTTTTTCTCAGGAATGCGTGCAGTTAACACGTTGAAATTAATATAAAAGTGGATTTCGTATTGAACTTACGGGTCTCATCAACATCTATACAAAGTATATTTTCGTGTGTCTATGACATTTTCGAGCTTATAAACTCCATAATAGATTATGATGCGGTTTTCATCATAATTTAGAGCTAAATTCCGGGAAGTTTTTGTCTAATATATTATAACTTAGATGTAAAGCACAAAAAACTCGAAGTTTTGAAATATCCCGATTACACCCGTACGAAGCAGGGGCGGGTCGCTAGTTTACTATAAACCAACTCTAAACTTACATAAGGTTTTAGACATTAATTTGAAGTTAAAACCAGACTTAAGTTAGACAAGTATCAAAGCCTTTGATCTTGAATAACTTAATCTCTATACAAGTGTCAATGACTCAACGAGTGGTGACAACAGATTGAAAGGTCGTGGATTCGGATCTAGGCAATCTAGATCGACGTAAATCTAGCTTGAGGTTGTTTTAAGAGCAAGTACACTACGAGCTAAGTTATAAGTTAACTTAGCTGACGTAGCTACCTTTCTGTAATTACCCGACTACACCAGAAGGAGGGTTATGTTATTCGAGTGTATGTATGTAATATTTCTTTGACACGCTTTGTAGCCTAAACGGCTTGATCGATTTCAGCTTGAGAGGTGCCGTCAGATTCGTCTTAGTTGCGAGAGTGACACTGAGTATATCAACATTGAAAAAATATTAAAATGGTCGATTTTTGGCGCCATATTATGTCTTCAAAAAATTTTTTTTTCGCAAAACCTGTCGAGTGGGTATCAAAATAAAGGGTTTTAAAAGGTGATTGCACAAATATATATGCAACTTAAATGGTTAAAAGTAATTCGAAGTGACAAATCGTATAAAAGGCCATAGTGTCCGAGGCAGTCGACAGCTTCACCGCACTGACAGCGACGCGGAGTCCCGCATCAGCGCCCAAACGCAGACAGGTAGTGAGCCGGACGGTGGTGTCACCCAGCATAGTGCCTATGTTAGGTGACGGGAGTGCTTGAAGCCAGAGCCCCAAACTCACCCACAGCCAGCAGACGGGCACGCTCAGCAGAATTGGTGGACGTATTGATAAAATTATTCCGTACCAACTTGCAGAGCGGCTCATCCCACTGTCTTTGGGGAAGATGGGTTTACTATAGTTAGTCTAATATTGGCAAAACCCGGCGATGGGTTTTGCCAATATTAGACTAACTATATAGCCTATCACTAATATTAAGTTTGTTTGAATAAAACACTTTTCTAATTTGATGCTAGGATGTATTTGATAGTTCTAAAATACTCATGCATTAGTATTGCCAATGTTTTCATTTATTGTCGTATTTTTGTCTCCACATTGTATATATGTATATATTTTTATGCCGTGGACAAATAATCGTCTTAAACGATTAAAATTTTAGTTTAGTTTAGCATTGTTCTTATTTCCGCGTGCAACGTACTATAAATCCCAAAGGTACATCCAAGTTCCAACAACCATAGAGATTTGCCTAATTTAAATCCATAACAACATAAACCCACAAAGAAACTATTGTCGTACACTTTTTATGACTTCATTTCTATCAAAAGAAATGCCCTGAAGGCGTTGCACTCCCTCCCCCCTCCTGACAGGTAGGTGGGAGGGAGGGGGGATGCGTAAGCACCGCAGAGCATTCCACTGTCGCTTTCCAAGCTTTCTTCCGCCTCTAGCAGCCTTGAAAATTTGGCGCAGGGCCGACTGTGGAGACTTTATAGTGTTATATATTTTTTTTTAATCTTTGTGGATTAGTTGCGAATGTATGTATTGTGCTATTTATAAAAAATCCATTTTATCTACATCTACCTACAATAAAAGCAAATAAATTATTTCCATTATGTATATTCTTATTGCTAAGGGCCGATTTTTCCAACGCCAGATAATTTTATCGGAGGAATAATTTTGAATTTTTGACAGTTATTTCATAGAAAAACTGTCAATCGTCAATTTATTGCACTTTAATTTTTCAGTTTTTAGAAGATGGTTTTTTTTTGTTTATTACATACAAGGTAATGTTTTTTCGTGAATAAAATATAGTTGTTATGCATTTATGCTTGTGTAATTATGATAAACATAATTATACTTATAAAGCAATAACTAAGTATTTTAAGTACCCTGCTGTACCCACATAATCAAGTACGTTTTTCGTTCTGCTCACTTTAGAAAAAGAAAAAAAATACTAACAATGATTATATTATATTTTTAATATTAAAGGCAAACGACAAAATGCTGTTAAGGAAATAAAAATAAGTTAGCGACTCTACTCCCCTGTTCCTTCCAGAGTGAATGAACTAAATAAGCGAGATGGTCTAAAGTCGTACTTTCACCGAGGTTAAGGGCCTGCTCTGGGGCCCTTGGCCCTTAGGCCGATGCACTTATCTGCAGCAGAAAAAAAAACAAGCCTTTTTGGTACTAGCGCCGCAGGAACGGAGGTACTTTGTGAAAATAGATTGATGTCGTGAGTATCATAGAGGAGGTGTTGGGAAAAAGCCACCACGCGCGTCCAGTGCTGGTTGGTACATGTGACATGTCTTCCAATTTTTGGTTCTAGGACATTCCGGTTTCCTCACAATGCCTTCTTTCATCGTTTTTAATGTATAATTTTAATGCCATAAACTATTTATCCGTACTTCACACTAATATTTATACAGGCGAAAGTTTGTAAGTGTGTGTGTTTATATGTTTGTTAATTCTTCACGCTCAAACGGTTGGACCGATTTTGATACAATTTTGTATGGAGGTAGCTGACACCCTGACTTATTATACAGGCTACTTTTTATCCTGATATTCCCACGGGATAGACACTTATGTGGGCGAAACCGCGGGGCGCAGTTAGTAAATCATATCAAAAAAACTGACGGGTTACAGAGAATGTTATGATTATGGCACTATTTGTACCATTTTTTTAAAAAAGCTGTCAGTTTGAAGAAATAAATATGCGAGATAACTACAAAGAAGTAGAAACGAAAATCTTTGCAAAACTTAATAAATATTTACTTAAAACGTTTCAGACATTTCACGCTCGTGTAGCCTCAATAAAAAAACCAAAAATATTGCTAGGTACTGAAACGTATCACCTCTGTATAAAATCTAGTTTTTTATTCCATTATAATATAAGAGTCCGTTTGTTACCTTTTCACGCCTAATTCACTGAACCGATCTTGTAAAAAAACAGATAGGTAGCCTCGGACCTGGAGACGGATGTAGGGTACTTTTCATCCTGGACCATCATCATCTGCCTAGCCTTTTCCCAAAAATTTTTCGGTCGGCTTCCACTTTAACCGGATGCAGCTGACCAGTATTTTATGTAAATCGACTGCTTATCTGATCTCCACAATCCAGTTACTGGATAACATTATATCCCTTGGGAAGACTGGTTGTCAGAATCTCGTGCTTCCGACCCGTAACTACGGTCACAGATCCCTTTCGTTCTGGATATTAGAAATATATCATTATACACCATTTTGTGACAGTGACAGCTGCAAGTAGTACCTAACACTAAATTATTTCCATTCTGATTTTTTCTTTATTTAATTTCTTTTGGCATATCAATGCAATAATAGCCACTAATGCAATCGGCATCGAACGCCAAGGTCGCAAGAAGTAACTTTTCTCTAGAGTAAAAATGTGATAGTATGACTAATTAAATAACTAAACAAGAGTAGAGTAAATAAGTTTGTTAGTCTGTTTACGCACATTATGACCTACTTTTCTTATGTTTAACTATTTGAGGAGTAAGATAAGCAAATAAAATATGCCTTTTATTCTTACGCTCCTGGGTAACTAGGAGGGGCTTACATGACCTAAAGCGCGGTCTTTGTCGGACTGCATAGAAAAGAAAGAAAAGACAACGCTGGTAATTTATTGCAAAATATGAAGCAATTATTGAATTACAAAATATCTATTGTTTGGACCAAACAATTAAAACACTAGTGTTTTAGTATGTTGCTTGTCGAATAATCTGACAAAAAATCAGATAGTATGTTTTTTATTGTAAAAAGTAAGTTCTTAGAGGTATCTTCATGATTTTTTTCTATCGTATCAAATTAGTTGTATTATGTTTTCAACACACTATCTACCTAGCATATATCCTGAAGAATATCATATTATATTTTTCAGATTTTGTTTACTGTAGTCGATCATATACTTTTATTGTTTCTAAAACTTGCGTTTTTTCTGTTTAGATCCTGTAAGCCCCTTATTTCTCGAACCGTTTTCGCTATTGTCCCTTCACAATTTCGCAAAAAGCTAATGATACGTTGCAAATTCCGACTCTTTGGAATTTGTAGAAAGAAAAGCTTGCACCGTTTTGCAAATGATTACTGTCCATGGTCTTAGGTATTGCCGATTTTCAGTTTATTAAATAAACTATATTTTTTTTAATTAAACTTTTTCTTTTATTTTGTTAAAATATACATTAAATTTTTTTTTTACAAACTATTTACACTAAATACTAAATTAAATGACTAACTAACTTACTACACAAATAAAAACAAAAATAAAGGACAAATCAGGCGTATAAACTATATTAGTTGCAAGAATGATCTTACTTCCTTGAACTTCTTTTTTCCATTAATGAATAAGACAGGCTTATATTTTTAGGGTTTCGTAACTCAAAAGGAAAAAGGGAGCCATTATATGTTCACTTTGTTGTCCATCTGTATGTCTGTCAAGACAAGAATAGGAAAAAATCGGAAAACCTTAAATTTGTAGTTTACATTAAAAAACAAACCCGTGATAAACTATTTACATACCTACAAATTTGTAAAGAACCCTCAGTGTGCGAGTCCGACTCGCACTTGTCCAGTTTTTTTTTAAATACAAAAAAAATAATTAATAATAAACAAAAAAAAATAAATAAATCTCATTTTTTAACCCACTAAACCTTTTTCCATGTTGACCAGGATACCATCAGTTTTAAGGAGTTAAGGGAAGCTAAAGTGCATGCGGTGTGTCGTTACCGAAACTGCATAGACTAATGTCAACGCTCCGGTCGTTGTACGCGCTGGTACAGCCGAGCGACATCGTGGCTGCATGTATTTTTAATTTTGAATAATTAAACACCGTGGAATTAAAGTAACGTCTGACAGTTTTTCCGTACAAAAACTTTCATTAGACTGTCAATTTCATTACCAAGATTTAAACGATATATGACCTGGAAAAATCATTCCTATGTGTTCCTTTATGTTTATGTAAAAAATACAATTTGTAGTAAGAGTAATAGCAATTAATTTTTCCAGTAGGTAGCTAGTTTACTCAACAATATTTAGTTTTCCGTTTAAGCTATTATTTTTGTCCTAATCTACATATATCCATTTATGTTTGTACATCAGTACGAGAAGCGACACAAATAGTCTAAATACTTTTAGTTTCTAGGAAATAAATACCTTTTTATTTTCATTCATTGCCAATTTTTTATGTTTCCTGTCTTTTTCTTTAATATAGTTATTTATTTCTTTACATTGAAAATCCGCCTATTTTCTTTCACTTCGAGCCCATTTTGTCCATAGTAAGTAACTGAGGAGACAACACACTGCCGCTACGATCCACAGTGTCGCTTAGCTGTACAGTAGCACGTGCAAGGCCGCTGCGCGACGGGTCGCCGACCCACTCCCGCGCAGCCTCCGATACGCTCCCGAGGAAAACCCGCGTGGCGCTAGAAAGGGGAACTTTTTACCGACTTTGAAAAGACTGTAAAGAAGCTGTACTATACTGGTCGCGGATTCCAGTCCTGAAATGTCGCAAAATGTTGTATGATGTGAGATATGTTATCTGTTAAAATCATGATTCAGAAAAATATCCCCACGGGTATAACATAAAAAAATAATGATTTTACTGACTAATTGTGATCGTAGGTTTTCAGGTACCTACTCGTACACAGGAAACGATGATTGCTGATTAGCTAAAACACATAAAATGAGGCATAATTCCCATATAAAGACGTGTCATGATAATTTGCAAGACCACCATGAAATTCCACTCCGAACTTCAAACTAATCCGCCAGGTGACCGGTGACTAATTTATGAAGAAAAACAATCGTATAATGACATTAATTAGAATCTTGAATTACTAAGAATACAACAATCGTTAGTATTTTGTCAGCGAGGTGGTCGGACATTCTGCTGGCGCAGCGGTTTCGTTGATACATGAGTGGTTCATTCATTGTAATTTAAAACTGTGTTAAGTACTTTTGACGATTATTTTATTCATATTTTATTTGGTTGCTCCTCGTTGCTAGAGGTTCTAGAGCAGTAGTGGCGCAGTGGACTCGACTGCGACTTAGGAGTTGTAGGTCGTAGGTTCGAATCCTGACAGGCGGTTTACTTTGCGTAATCTATTTCATCACCACTATTCTCAAAAAGATGAAGGAAAACATCGCATCGTAAGGAAACCGGCATGTCCTAGAACCAAAAATTCGAACACCATTTGACATCTACCAACGCGCACTGGGCCTGCGTGGGTTACGGCCCACTCCATCTCAGCAAGAGGAGGCCTGTATCCCAGAAGTTGGAACATTATAGGCTAATTATGTTTATGCTAGCGTTGTAAGCGTGACTCCTTACAGCGGGGTCTGGGTTTCGATACCCAGATCTGGTAGAGTTATTAGTAATTCCCTAAAACAGCTTGGAATCTGGATTTGTGCCTGAATTTTCGCCATAGGCTCCGCCACTTACAACACGGAAATTGAACAAAACTAGCGAAATGTGGGGTGTACTAAATTACTCAGACACCTTTGCCTGCCCCTGGGAAATACCTAGCGTGATGTAAACGTTATTTATTTACTAAGTAACAAAGACACTTCGGAACGACGAGGTAACGGGGTAGATTTATAGGATGGTGACTTTTCTTATGATTTTTGTCAGTTCTAGGAAAAAACTTGATTCTGAAAGTCTGAACGTGGTGATTTGATGATCCATTCTCGATTCTTCTCAGTACAAGAAGACTTCTTTACCATGCACAGTATTAACACCATCTGATACTATGCATTGCCTAATGAGTGAGACTTCTAAAAATCGACCTTGTTACTCAAGAAACAGCTGATGACTATTTCCTCGTGGTACCAGGATGGCATGAACTTTAAGGTGTTTCAAATAGGCCCGCGCTGCCTATTGAGAAAGGCCTCCTTATCACAGCAATTTATCACAACTCACAGCAATTTTCGACTTTGACCTACAAGAAACTGCTGATCATAATGTCTGCAGGGTACCAAGACAGCATAAGCTGGAGGTGCTTTCAATAGGTCAGTACCGCCTAGCGAGAGATCATCTCCCTCCCTCTTCTCTATTTAAACGGGCTGTGAAATGTTACAGCCTTCAAAGAAACAGCTGATTATAATGTTTTCTAGGTACTAGGGCACCATAAACCCACAGTGGTTCCAATAGACCACAAACTGAATTAGTTGTAGATGGCGTTGTACCAATAAAAGTGTCTAGCGGTTGCTACAGGGTGTTACATAACACGGCAACTCGCCGACAACTGGGCAAGTAGACCGGAACGGTAGAATATACAGAATGATCATTTTTATACAGAAATGGCACATAATATTTTGTTTTATTAGTTTTCCCAAGGAGTGCGAATGAGCAAAACTAAAAAAAAAAAAATTAAATTGTATAACTGTTGTAAACGAAATGAAATGAAGAGTCAGATAAATATTAGTCATTTGACTAATTTGCAAAAAGGTCAAGCACAGTGTTACACCTATTTTTGTTGATATTCAAATAGTTTTGTGTCTGTCAGTACTGCGTTTAAAGTGTTACACGTTCCGGAAACAATACAGAGTTACATAATAATAAAAAGTAATAATACGTTCTTTATTTCTCCTCACAATGACAAGCTTATTCTACGAGTAGGTTTCACATATTGTTTGTTTGTTGTTTTTTTTTATCAATAATAGATAGATAGATCAGAACGCTTACAAACAAGTTTGTTTATTTATTTACACATAGCATAACATCACGCTTGTACTCCCCGAATGGTTGGGTACACCCATATTTCACGCTTGTACTCCCCGAATGGTTGGGTACACCCATATTTCACGCTTGTACTCCCCGAATGGTTGGCTACACCCATATTCCGCCAGATATGTTTAAGTCCTTGTAATAGGGCGCAAATCCAGACCCCGGGCCGCCACTGAGAAATTCCAGATGGAAAACTTACTAACACTTTGCTCGTCCCGGGAACCGAACCCAGGACCTCATGCTCAGCAGTAGCATTTGCTACCACATGACCAATAAATATCATCATCATCTGCCTAGCCTTTTCCCAACCATGTTGGGGTCGGCTTCCAGTCTAACCGGATGCAGCTGAATACGAGTATTTTACATGGAGCGACTGCCTATCTGACCTCCATAACCCAATTACTGGGTAATACAATACCCCTTGATAAAACTGGTTGTCAGACTTTCGGGCTTCTGACTACCCGTAACGACTATCAAAGATCCACGAATGACAGCCGGGACCAACGGCTTAACGTGCTTTCCGAGGCACGGAGGGGTCGCGGTATGTAAATATGGTCACCCATCCACTCACCAAACACGGCAAGCGTAGCTTAACCTGACCTATCGACCTGTGCGGCTGTTATTATTTAGCCACGGGCCCCATATTAAAAATAATAAAATAATTATATAAACAAAAACAAACAAATAAAATAATAAAAAAAAATATAAAGAAAAATAAATTATTAAATAATATATATATATATATATATATTGACGAAAACTTAGCATTTTACTACATTACAGTAATGTGCAGCATTTTATGACATTACTACACTACCTACAAACAGGCACGCTTGTTCTATCATAGACCTCGTCCATTCCTTACCATCAGGCGTAATCGAGATCAAGAGCATTAAAAATAAAAAAAATATGAAAACGCGCTCCAAACAAACTCAAAAGCCCACATTTTCCGTAAAAACACCAGCCTGTACTCGAAATCTTAAAGTTGCACCGAGATTGACGCAACGGCGTGCAAAATGAGAAGAACCGACCATTGTGATCGCTTCCTAGTGTTATGTCATACTAACCTAGTTTTATTATAAAAATATAACATCAGTTTAGAAAATTGTGCTCAAGACCACGAATTATTCAGTGGTTTGTGGGGAGGCCTCGGAGTAGCGTTACCACAGTGGTACGGCGAGTGAGAGGTCGTAAGTTCGATCCCCACCCGTTGCTATATTGATGTATGCCTTTCCTACAGTAACGTTCGTAATTTTATTCTAGGTGCTTCGTCTTCACATAATTATATAATTAATGTATACAAAATATTGTTAAACATTTTAAAAGAGTAACGGTGGAGTTTCTTGTCCTGTCTTCTCGATACAAAACTACCTTTTGGAAGGGGCGACTAGAATCAATTCTATTTTTTGTAAATTTTGACGTTCAAAAGTGCCTTTTAAGTGCCTATTTGAAATAAATTATTTGACTTAATGTCTTTAACCGTTGATTGGTGTCAAAACAGATAATGAAAGCCGGTAATGGAATGCGTTGGTCGTTTCTCCATAAAAATGCTCTCGCCTGTTTTCTTTCTGGTTAATGACCATAAAGCTATGATTTTTTACTAAACAATAAATATTAACTACTTGTATGTCCCTATGTTTTCCTTTTTTAACCGACTTCTAAAAAGGAGGAGGTTCTCAATTCGGATGTTTCTATTTTTTTTTATGTATGTTCGGGCGTAACTCCATCGTGAATAGACCGATTTGCACAATTTTTTGTTTTATTCGAAAGGGTTTTATTCCGAAATGGTCTCATTAAAATTTTTGGAAGTCGGTTGTTTTTTTTTGTAAAATAGTTTTTGATAATACATTATTTTTATAAGCACTACAACCTTCAAAAAATGCCGGTTTAAACCGCTGTCAACAGAGGCCTAGTGGACAAATTTGACAACTATTTATGAAAAAAGAAAAACATAGGGACACAGTATACGAGTATATCCTTCTTATTAAATTTATGAAATATCTTTTAAATTAGTCTAATATTGGAGGAGGAAATAGGCGAGAGCCAAACCTCGAATTATGACTTTTTACTTAGGATTTTTCAAAAGTCTCTCCGACCGCCTTTCCTCTTAATAGACAGAAATAGGACCGATTCGTAAAAAGATTATTTATTCATTAAATAATAGTTTGACGTTCAACAACGACCTTTCCTAGCCCGAGTAAAAAGCGGTATACGGTGAAGGAAAACATCGTGAGGAAACCGGTATGTTTTAGAACCTAAAATGCCGCCCACTCTCTCTCACAGAAAGGAAGCCTGTTTCCCAGCCGTGTGGGGGACGTGGGTGAAAAAAACACCGTGTCATGTCTTGTACAGAAATCATCATCTGCCTGCCTTTTTCAACTATGTTGGAGTCGGCTTCCAGTTTAAGCCGATGTAGCTGAGTAGCCTGTATTATACATGGAGCGACTGCCTATCTGACCTCCACAACCCAGTTACTGGGTAATACGATACCCCTTTGTGAGATTGGCTGTCAGTGTTTTCGGCTTCTTATGACCCGTAACGACTGTCAAAGATTCATGAATGACAGCCGAGACCAATGGCTTTTCGAAGCACGGAGGGGTCTTGGTATGTAAACATGGTCACCCATCCACGGTTCAACCGCGGCAAGCGTAGCTTAACCTGATCGATCAGCCCTTGCGGCTGTTAATTACTTAGCCAAAAGCCCCACTTTAGTATACAGCATAGTAGCAGCTTATAAATGGCTTGGTCAGTGTTTTAAGTATGTACAGATATATGCCAGCACATCAAGCTACCCGAAACTGTCAAATTTCCCCAATCAACTTTGAACCTTATGAATTAGCCATAAAGTTGAGAACCTATTAAAGAAATTTGACAGATTGTAGTAGCTTGATGTGCTGGCGTCTGTACGTCTTTCCGGACTTCCCAGGTTATCAGCAAGACAGGAGTTACTCATACGAAGTAGAAAACTTAATGCGTAGATTAATATCCATTCACCTTCAAGCAAATGACCTGTAAATAATAATATCGATTGAACGCACTGTTTACAGGATTATCTATAATATTATGATGATAAGGATTCATGGAGTGTGAGTAAATTGATTATTTTACGTAGTTTAGTAAGATCAGAGATAGGAGTAAGAGCAAGAATGGTAATGCCCCACCGCCTCAACTTACGAGTTGTTGGTTGTGGGTTTGAACCCAGGCAGACGCTTTATTTATTTACTAGCTTCAGCCCGCGACTTCGTCCGCATGAAATTTCTTGTTCACCCCGTCGCATCGCATCGCCTGCCCGCGCTACCTCGTTTTTGCTTAGCGTTCTTTCTGACGTTTTTTCTTTTTGCTCGGCTCCTAAGGGTCATAGCGTGATGTTAAATATCCTATAGTCTTCCACAAGAATTGGTCTATCAAATACAAAAATATTTTTTCATATCCGACTAATAGTTCCAGAGATTACACCCTACATACAAACATACAAACTTTACGTCTTTATAATTTATAATATGAGTATAGATTTGTTAAAAGTTATGCACAAGTAAAAAAAAATACTGTACAAAGGTAGACTTAATGCCTGAGGCATTTTCTACCAGTCAACCTTAGGGTGATGCAAAAACAAAACATGGCAGGTGCAACATACTGGATAAATAGCTACAAAATGACTACAAAATACAAGAAGAAACGGCGCCCGTTCACGAACATGACGCATAGATCAGCACCATTCAACTCAACCATTTTGAAGGGAGCTAAATGATCCAACACACACGCCACCGTCAGCGAGACATTTGTATGAGCGTGGCATACCATCAGCCGCCAGGGCACATTCAAGTCAATGAAAGACACATTACCCGGTAAATGGTAGCTCCATAGCACATAGACCTCACTTCTGTGCTATGCAATTATACAATGCAAAGGAAATTGAGTTTATACAATGCAAAGATAGTCTTACAATCTTCAGCAGCTCCAACAGTATTTTCAAGTGTTAATTATTTGTGGAGCAGGACCAGCATTTTTATCAGCGATTTAATCCCCTAACTTATAATATGCCTGCCTACATAGTGTGCGTTTTATACAAGACTTGAATTTTGTCTCATTCAGTTGAAGAATGTGGGGAGGTATTTTATTATAACATTTTAAATAGTACCCCATAAAAGGTGAGTCTACTTTAGCCAGTCTGAAACCTGGTTGAACTAATAGATCCCTATTTCTAGTACTATAATTATGTTTTTCACCTCTTTTACTAAAAAGATGTAAATTTTTCCTTACGTACTTTTATTTGGTCTGAGCTTACATACATGATGTTTTCGTAGAATTGACAATGAAAACTTTGTCAAATACTGGTGAAAATGACAGATTTTCATGACGTTCGTTATAAATATGATGGAAACGCTCTTCAGGAAAATAGCTTTACATTCAATTTAATGAGCCGTTGTGGGGAAACAGGGAAAAATGGTCTCATTTTCAAGAAAATATACCTTATTTTGACTCTAAGACCACTTGAGACGTACTGCCATATTCATGACTGCGTTGCCTTGTCATTTTCATCCAAGTATTAGGCATAGCTAGGTTAGAATCTACTACATAACTCCCAACTTGTCTCACGTAAATAATATAGTGTAAAGGCAAAATCAATTCCGATCTGCCTACGCGCGCGCCACCTAGTCATTATGCGTAGGAATCGATAAATTTTCTCGAAAGTCAATCTGAGTGACAAATGATTTGCGACATCATGATTAATTATAATTAATGTTAGTTAGTAAATAACTATTAAATACAGTAGGGAAGGTATGGATAGATCACATAATTATGTGTCGGAGGTAACTGCACAGAGAGCGCTGTATTTACATATTATTAAATCATCACTTTTTAGGGTTCCATACTAAAACGGTGCCAACGGGACCCTATTACTAAGCCTCCGCGTTCTGTCCGTCCGTCCTTCCATCCGTCCGTCCCTCCGTCCATCCATCTGTCTGTCAGCCGGCTGTATCTCATGAACCGTAATAGATAGAAAGTTGAAATTTTGAAAGAGAGTGTACTATCGCCGATAAAGCAACAAATATAATTAAAAAAAAAAATACAGTTTAAAATTAAAGGGGGTCTCGCACTTGGCCAATTTTTGTGTAATAAAACCTAAAAAAAAAATTGAAAAGGTATCTAGAAATCAAAGGCCTCCCTCCACTTGCCGAGACTTTTTAGTCCTATTATTCTAATAACCAATACTTAGTTAGGTAATTATCTTGATTAGGTAGATCACATTTTGGCAAACACACCGACAATCAAATGAGCCACTTCCGTCACCAAGGAGTTTTCTGATGCATTACTATTAGATTGGTCTTCAGTAGAGAAACCATCAAAAAAAAAATCTTG
The DNA here is from genome assembly GCA_927399505.1 of Luperina testacea. Taxonomy (NCBI): domain Eukaryota; kingdom Metazoa; phylum Arthropoda; class Insecta; order Lepidoptera; family Noctuidae; genus Luperina; species Luperina testacea. The sequence continues at coordinate 1,349,542 of OV656777.1, read as the reverse complement.
AAAAAATTTGTTCAACGTTTATTTAGGAGGCGCAAAGCTTATTTTATAGCACTGCGTGACCCGCACTTAAGAGCAAATGCAGACGAAGAGACTTTTAAAAAAAGCCTAAGTAAAAAGTCATAATTCGAGGTTTGGCTCTCGCCTATTTTCTCCTGCAATATTGGACCAATTTAAAAGATATTTCATAAACAGAATAAGAAGGATATACTGCGTCCCTGTTTTCCTTTTTGATGATACATTATTTTTATAAGCATTAGAACCCTCAAAAATGATCAAAATTGCCGCTGTCAACAGAGGCCTAATAGTCCCCACTGTACAAATTTGACAACTATTAATGAAAAAAGGAAAACATAGGGACAGGATAATTATATCCTTCTATTCTGTTTATGAAATATCTTTTTAATTGGCGACGTAAAACTGGTAGATGCCAAGCTTCACAGCTTGGCTCATCGCCGCAAGTTTGCCTGCTTGTCGGTCTTCTACAGATTGTACTTCGGTAAGTGTGCCCAGGAACTCCACGACCTCATTGCACCGGCCCCCTTCTACCTTCGGACATCCAGACGCACTGCAAGTTACCATCCCTACCTAGTTGCTATTCCACCAATTCGCACTAAGCGTTTTCAAATGTCCTTTATAATGCGCACAGCAAAAGAGTGGAACTCTCTACCTGCGTATGTGTTTCCGAGTGAATACAACCCGAATCTCTTCAAAGTAAGAGTGAACAGGTTTCTTCTGGGTAAGCTCACTCCATCGTAGACTTTATCTGTGTCATCTCTGACCTAGATTAGAGTCAAGAGCAAACCCGTTCCAAATAAAAAATAAAAATTGGTTTAATTGGGTTGGTTTGGTTTGGTTGGTTGGTTGGTTGATTTGGTAGGTATTGGTTTTTAATTGGTTGTTAATTGACTGGTTTTCGTGGTTTGATTGGTGGTTTTGGTTGGGTTATTTGGTTGGTTGGTTTGGCTTTTTAACTGGTCGTTGCTAAATAATAATAGCCCCAAGAATCGATCGAAGCTAAGTTACGCTTGCCAGGGTCGGTCCGTGGATGGGTGACCGTCCATTACAAATCGAAATCCCTCCGTGCCTCGGAAAGCTCATTAAGCCGTTGGTCCCGGCTGTCATTCGTGGATCTTTGACTGTCGTTACGGGTAGACAGAAGACCGAAAGGCTGACAGTCTTAATAAGGGGTACCGTTTTACCCAGTAACTGAGTTGTGGAGGTCAGATAGGCAGTCGCTCCATGTAAAATACTGGTACTCAGCTGCAGCTGCAGGTTACACGGGAAGCCTTGGGGTCGACTTCCCGTCTAACCGGATGCAGCTTATATAGTTGGGAAAAGGCTAGGCAGATATATAAAATAGGCATAAACATTCATTTGATTGGAATAAACATAAACTAGAAACATAGTACCTCACACCTGAGGCCGTCAACCTTTCGCAAAGATAACCCGTTGCAGTTTTTTATCAGACATTGCATTTTTTTATCGTGCAACGATCTGGGTGCGCAGTTTTTTTCCTGAAAACGCATTTGCCTTGATAACTAATGTTTGTTTAGTTCAACAAACAATACTTACAGACTAGCTTCAGTGGACAGTGTGGACAGCTAAGAAAATATCAATATGTTCGATTATGTTCATGCGAATAAATAGTTATTACATAATTTTAATAACACACATAATCAGTCTATAATGCTCCCACTACTTGGGCAAAAGCCTCCTCTATGTGAGAGGGAGTGGGCCGAAATCTACCACGCTGGCCCAGTGTGTGTTGATAGATGTCACATATCTTCGAATTTTTGGTTCTGACATACCGGTTTTCTCACGATGTTTTCCTTCACCGAATACCGATTTTTGCTCTGGCTGAGGAAGGTGGAAATTGAACGTCAGACTACTATCTCATAAATAAATAATCTTTTTACGAATCAGTAGGTACCTACTACTTCTGTCTATTAATTTGAGCTATTACCTGGTTTCCTTATCTATTTTTGGCACCAATCACTGCTCTTAAAACGGTGAAGGGAACCTTCACCGTTTTAAGAGCAGTGGTGATGAAATAATTTACACAAAGTAAAGCGCATGTCTGGGTTCGACTCTACGACCTACAGCTATTAAAGTAAGTCGCGCAATTTTAATGACAAGCCTTTATAATTGCAATTTTGATTCTTTTCGATGTTTTTAAAAGATGAGCCGCGAGCTGCGTTCTTGCGTTTGCTAAAAATCACTTTTTAGTTCCATAGATTTAATATCGGGAACTAATTTTTGAGCTGTTATTTAAATATTCGAGATGTTATTATGATCAGTTGAAAAACATATTGAGCAATTATTTAATTTAATGGCGGTTGATCAATTATTGCGACAGTAAAACATAGACAGTAATAAAAAATCAATTAGTCGGTTATTTTATCATACAATGTCAATTCTAAAAAGAATTGAGCAGTCCAATAACTGAATGAGCGGTAAAAATGATGGAATGAGCGGTTCGATAAATAGTTCGGCAGATAATAGCGAGCGGTGATAAAAGTACTAAACTTCCGACAAAAATACTAAGTTTCCGAAAACATATTTATGAACGAGCTCGGGGTGCCCACCCTGAGCTTAGGTATGATTAGGTTACTTTAAACCCTTAACATAGAAATACGAGCCCCGCGAAGCGGGGCTACGTCGACATAGAATGCAAGAGCGAGCGTATGAGAATTAGAGTGATTGATTAGAGACTCGGTTTTCGAAAACTACTTTACCACCTCATTGTTTACAGAATTGCTTAGAATGAGATTTCTTACCGACAAATTCCGATTTATTACTGTCCACACGTAACCGCTCGTTCAATAATTTTTACCGCCCATTTAATTATTTTCTAGCTCAATTATATATTCACTGATCCATTTCATTATTTTTTATTACTCATTTTTGTTTACTGCTTAGTTTTAACTGCTGAACTAGTTATTAAACGTGCCGTTTATAATTTTTAACTTACCAAAACCGCTATTTACAACTGCAGCCTCTTTAAATCAGTGCCTTTAATATCTACCTACCAGCGTGTACCTATAAACCGCCTTAACAAATTAGAATGGATGAATGTAACTTCTTTACCAAATTGCTAATCATTATATGTAGGCGCTTTAGAACGTCGTTTATAAGTCGGTAGAAGTGAAGTGATTGATGCATCTTGGGACTGCGCACCAACTATTATTTATATTATAAAAATTCAAATTATTCTATTCATGATTTAATCCACCTGGGACGTCTTAGCGCAGCAGTGAATCGCACTTTCATTTTATAATTTCTTAGTTACGACTGATCACTGTTTTTTAATCTAATTTATATTTCAATTTATTGTGTGCCTTTTCGCTTAGGCTAAATAAAATTAAATGTATTATATGTATGTATATAATCACTTCTTTTTTATTTCTTTACCTGTTATTTGTGTGTGTAAACTATTCGTCGTGAGCTCTATCGGGGCGCACATGCACCAATTGTGGGCCTTGTTCAAAATATCTTGTCCAGGATGGCAGCATAGATTTAATCTTCTCATTGTTTTGCACGATTTCACAAAATATCAGAAACATCAGTATCAAGGGAAAAATATTTCATTTGTTTTGATGAAACTTCAAACTGCCTGCGACATCTAGCGGCAAGTAGCAAACATTTTAAGACCATTTCATTCGGTTCAAGTACATCAATTCACTAACAGATGGCGTTTTGTCGTTTCATTTCGACTGAATTTAAAATAAATATGATTTTGTTAGATACATTAGCTTGAATGCAATACTATAAAGTAAAGCAATACCAATGGTAACGATATAAAAATAACATACTTGACTCTTAATTCTCTATTGGTTTACTTACATAACTTTTATAATATTTAACACAATTAACAGATATAATTGCACTAGTTACTATATTAAATGAGTAGTAATTAACTAAACAAATAAATACAAAGGACACTGAGGCGTCCAAGTATTGTTTGTTATAATATTATTAACTTGAATAAAAATGTAGAAGATTAAAAAAATATATTGATTTTAAATAGATGCCTATTACTTATCTCTTTTATATTATATATTACAAATAAAGTCAAGAAATAATAAACAAGGATAAATTACTTAGAAAAATAGATATAAAAAATACAACTAAACCAAAAAGCTATGTTTCCGCCCGGGATCGAACCGGGGGCCTTCTGCGTGTTAGGCAGATGTGATAACCGCTACACCACGGAAACTAATGAATGGAATATCGAAAGTACCTAACACATTCAGCGTAATAAGTATCAGAGTAATAGATTGTTAGATGGCAGGGCACACATTGGCATTGGTGCCGGTTCCTTGCTCACAAACTAAACTAAATTTAAGTTCAATGCATCTTTTTCGTTCCATTTCATTAAGAAAAGGACAGAAGATAATTAGTTTAGTCCTGTCAAATTAATCAACTCCATACAAATTTAGATGTGATTAAAAACTTGCCTACAAAACTTACGTCAATTTACGTCAGGCGCTGATTAATTTGACAGGACTAAACTAAAAATTATCTTCTGTCTTTTTCTTAATGAAATAGAAAGAAAAAGATGCACTGAACTCAAGTTTAGTTTAGTTTGTGAACAAGGGAATCTGCACCATTATTTATTTTCCTTGGCACGACCATGGGCGTAGCCAGCCTTGGGCTGAGGGTGGGGCAGCAGTCAACCTATCCCCCCCCTCCTCCGGTAATTTTTTTGTATCTTGAGCCGTTTGGGCTCTGCGCCTATGCCAATTTGTTAATCTGTAAATTTAGAGGTTTATATTTTCAGGTAGGTACAGAAAATAAACAATTACACACAGGACAGATATTATAGTTTTAGATTAAACTTAAATTTATAAACACCGACTATTCATAAATAAATGAATAGTCGGTGTTTATAAATTTAAGTTTTAACTAACTTTATAAGTAATATTACTTCAAGAGAAGCCGGCGTGGGTTCTGGCAGAACCTATTTAGCACTTCTTCTACAAATGTATTTTTTGATTCGGCGATCCTCGTTCTGTGCACACTTAGCATACACAGGACGCTTAGACGATTTTCGCTCATGGTTGAGCGAAGCCACGTTTTGACCCGCCGTAATGTGCTGAATGATCGCTCTATTGTACAGGTCGTACATGGCTGGGCAAGAAAAATAGCGAGCACAGATTTTACGCTGGGATAAAATTGCATTTCCGAAATTTTGATCAGATCCGCCACTTCCATTTCCTTCAATGCATTAATTTCCGTATTTTTTTCTTGTCAGAGCCAGGGTGGGGCAAGCGCCCCAGCTTGCCCCAGTGTGGCTACGCCCATGGGCACGACTATATTTTATGTTGTATGAAGTAGGTACCTCCTTTATCTCTCTTCTATCATGACACGTGCGTCATTCGTGTCGTCAACAATCGTCAAGGTATTGACGCAAGAGCACGCACTATTGAGGCTGTCATTCATCAATGATGGATTAGTGGCATTCAATTTCAATATTATCCCGACGAACGCCACGACGCATAAGTTACGGACCACACAGAAGACACGTGAGCTCAGGTGCACAGGGGCGATATTTCCCCGCCGCGATTATTTTACACACAACGTACTGTTTAGCGCCGAGTATTGATAATTCAACAGTGTGTTTTTTCGACACAGTCGCGGAAAATAGAATGCAGATGGAAAAACGACACGCCTCTGCGTCTTGTCCTTTCTGCGTGTTTTGTGACAGATCGCGGTAATAAATTTCGTATGAAGAATAACATAGATACATGAAAAGGACGCCGCGTCTGCGCCCCGTCCTCGTCTCTGTGTGGCTGCGCCCGTCACAGCAGGCCACGGCTAAGCCACGGACGTGTACTTAAGTGCTCATACACACGAGCGACACACGTCGACGCAGAGGCAACTGCAACAGTCAACAACATGCCCGTCAGGGCCGACGCCTGCCGGGACAGCGGGATTGTCCGAAAGGGTCCGAGAGGAAGTGGGCCGTAATCCACCATGCGGGCCCAGTGCGGGTTGGTAGATGTCACCATATACTCGTATGTCTTCGAATTTTTGGTTCTAGGACATGCAGGTTTCCTCACGATGTTTTCCTTCACCTCCTATTGGTAAGAGGGAGTGGGACGTTATCCACCACGCGGGCCCAGTACGGGTTGGTAGATGTCACCATGTCTTCGAATTTTTGGTTCTAGGACATGCCGGTTTCCTCACGATGATTTCCTTCACCGTTTTGAGAGCAGTGCACAGTGGTGATGAAATAAAATGTACACAGTGTAAAGCGCCTGTCTGGATTCGAACCTACGACCTAACACGTAAGTCGCGACCGTCACGCGTCACCACGCACGAGGATTCTCCACTCTCCACTATTTTTACGATCTTGCGGTGTAATGTTGGCAACTTAAAAAAACCGATCAAGATTCGGACTCGCGCAAAAATTTGTAGGTAGGTATGTACAGTACGATTCACGAAAGATGACCACGGCGCAGAAGGCATAAAAACGGTTACAAGATGCATTTTAAATTACTTACGTTTGATTTATTTGCATAACCAGCATTTACAACATTACACAAATTATTTAACTATCATTTAAATATTATTTTTCTTTTCTTCATGAGTTTACGTGCGCAGACGGCCGCCATTTGTGGTCATCTTTCGTGAATCGTACTGTAACTACAAAACGGTTTTCGTATTTTTTCCTTTACTTGTGCTACATGAAATTGCTTCTTGCCAAATTTCATGATTCTAGGTCAACTAGAAGTACGCTATATAAATAGATTAAGATTATCTTCCGAGTGTTAAAATATGCGACATAAACGAAACATAAACGCACGTACCTTTTCGTTGCGTTGACTTAGAAGTTTGATTTTTTCACTGCTTCAAGGGATTGCAGCCTTGAGTATTTGATATTAATTTCAACTTGATAACTCCACGCGTTCCTGAGAAAAAGGGTCTTGACAGACGGACGGACAACAAAGTGATCTTATAAGGGTTCCGTTTTTGCTTTTGAGGCACGAAACCGTAAAAATTGAGGATACTAGGATCAACATTTTTTTTGTACCTGCTTGAAAACCTGGAAGTACGCAAAATGTACTCTATCTATCAACGCACTTATTAGATTTTTTCTATTTGTCTCAATACCCAGTCTGCGCGTGCGTCACTAATGACGCCAGCAATCGTCAAGGTGTCGATTGGTGTCGACCCACGATCATGCACCGCTGACAGCCGTCATGTCGGTGAGGAGTAAGTATTGAAGTAGGGTGTTGGTTATTATTAACTAGCTTCCGCCCGCGGCTTCGCCCGCGAGGTATGTCGATAAAAAGCTATCCTATGTCCTTCCCCGGGGTGCAATCTATCTTTCTGCCAAATTTTATCGAAATCCGTTCAGTGGTGTGGGCGTTAAAAGGTAACATACAGACAGAGTTACTTTTGAATTTATAATATTAGTATGGACTGGAGTTGAGAAGATCTTTGTGATTTTCCCTCTCTTTAATGTCTTTCTTCCCTTTCCCATCTTGGACGAACAGTTAGTAATGGCAATATTTTTTTTTTATATTCCTGAAATTGTTTTCAATACTTAGGTACTCGCAAGCTTTAAGACGAGACTGGTTACAAAACCATCGTAAATCATCGCTCTTGAATAAGTAGGTAAGCGAAGCAGTAGATGCTCTTTCAAGTTCTTTTATTTCCGTCAAGTGTTTTGTGGTTTTAGGTATTTATTAATTTATTTATATACCTATACTTTATTCTACACTAAAAAATACATAACAAAAAAATACGATTACGAATACAAAACATACAATGGGCGGCCTTATCGCTTTCTGGGATCTCTTCCAGGCAACCTTGGAATGGACGATTGCGTGGATATAAAAAATGGGGTTGTCAGTGGTGAAACATAATATACTATAACTATAATAGATACATAGATATATATACTGCGGTACATATGTACACGTGTGATATATTATATAGGTACAAATATACGAGTAGGTACATATTTTTTTCATCAAACGTAAAACGATAATCGTCTAATTACATAAGTTAAAGTATGCTTGAACCATTCTAGAAAAAATATTAATTTAATTACTAGCTTTTAGCCCGCGGCTTCGCCCGCGTGGATCATCATCTGTTGGGGTCGGCTTCCAGTCTAACCGGATTCAGCGGAATACCAGTATTTTACATGGAGCCACTGCCTTTCTGACCTCTACAACCCAGTTACTGGGTAGGTAATTCGATACCCATTGGTAAGACTGGTTGTCAGACTTTCGGGCTTCTGACTACCCGTAACGACTGTCAAAGATCCACGAATGACAGCCGAGACCAACGGCTTAACGTGCTTTCCGAGGCACGGACAGGTCTTCGTATGTAAAGATGGTTCCCCATCCACAGACCAACCGCGGCAAGCGTAGCTTAACCTGATCGATCGACCTGTGCGGCTGTTATTAATTAGCCACGGCGGGCCCCTCCCACGGAAACTTACTATCGGGATTAAAAGTACACTATGTGTTAACCCATGTTATAAAGTACCTACCTGTGTATTAAAAAGTCAAAATATGAGTAGACCATTCTTTAGAGGAGAGTGAGAGGGAGGGGGGAACAGTGGTAGCTCCAACTTACGAGTCTTTTGAACCCGGGAGGCGGTTTACTTTGTATAAAAAATTTCATCACGACTGCTCTCAAAACTGTGAAGGAAAACATCATGAAGAAACCGGCAATTCCTAGCACCAAACAAGTGCGAGTCAGACTCAGACTCGCGTCGCGCACCGAGGGTTCCGTACAAATTTATAAGTATTTAACTACAAATTTACGGTTTTCGGATTTTTCCTTTATTTGTGCTACATGAGATTGCTTCTTGCCAAATTTCATGATTCTAGGTCAACTAGAAGCACGCTATATGTAGGTTAAGATTCTCTTGCGAGTATCAAAATACGCGGCATAAATGGAACATAAACGCCCGTATCTTTTCATTGCGTTGACTTAGAAGTTAAATTTTTTCAAAGCTTCAAGAGATTGCAGCCCTGAGTATTTAATATGATTAATTTCTAATTGACAAATCTACGCGTTCCTGAGAAAAAGGGTCTTGACAGACGGACAGACAGAGAGACAACGATGTGATCTTATAAGGGTTCCGGTTTTTCTTTTGAGGTACCCTAAAAATCGAAGACGTGACATTTACCAACCCGTTACGGCCCGCGTGGTAGATTACAGCCCACTCCTTCTCGACAGGAGTAGGCCTGTGTCCCAGTAGTGGGACAATTAAACGCTGTTATTTATACATTTGAAAAACTTTATTTTAGGGACTGCATAAATGTGTAGGTACTAGAGTAGCAGAGACCGTTGCTATTGATATTTTTCTTGCGTTTAAAACCGTCTGGAGATCTTCCGATACCGGTCATTGTGTGTCACGTTGACAGCTTGATGGATAGATTCCATCGATGTTCGTCAATGGAATATCGATTCTGGTTTTTGTGCCGGTATTTTTTTTCATCGTGGCGTCGTAGTACTTTGTAATGGGGCCCAAATTAACGTATTTGGTATTCAAATCAGCTTAACTGTGCAGGATGCGGATTGAGGCAGACTAATGAATCATTTAATAGCAAAATCAGCCTATAATGTCCCTATAGCCTATTATAATGGAGGGAGTGGGCTGTAATCCACCACGCGGGTCCAGTGCGAGTTGGCAAATATCACATTGTTCGAATTTTTGGTACAAGGACATGCCGGTTTCCTCACGATGTTTTCCTTTACCGTTTTTAAAGCAGTGGTGATGAAATAATTTATTCTAAGTAAATATTTTTAATGTTTTTTTAATTCCTTCGTAATGTTGACGTAGTCGTTTTTCTTCTACGACACTGTGTCGGAGCAGTCGAAACGGACGCCGAAACTTAGGCATCTTCTCTGCGAAAAGGAGAGCGAGTGGATCGTTTAATCCACCACGCAAACCAAGCGTGGGTTTGTGTACTCCATTTGTAAGCTTAACTATACCTAAGTATAATTGTATAATGAACCTTTTTCCTCATATACCTGTCTACACAATAGTTCAGCGCAATAGGACAACTACGACCTACGTCCCAATTAGAAACAATTTGCTGTCTATTAACTAATCGATGTGTGCGGAACTATTCACTGCCAGCTGACGTATGTTCTCCTGGTAATTCTGGTCACGTGTACTGGACTAAAAGGGTTTGAATCTTCGAGCTTGGTGGGGGCCTTCCTGGATAGGTTGGTCTTTGACCAGGAAACAAAAAAATACACTATTATACCTGCTAACTTAAGCGGTCCTGGTAATTCTAAGTTGTGTTCTATAAAAGGGTTCTTATCTTGATGCTTTTTCCCTTCTGGTCTAGGCTGAAGTCTTCGTCCATAGGTTCCAGAAGCATTAGTGCACAGCTCACGTTATGTGCGTAACATAGGTACTACTAAGCTTAATATAGGTAATCTCAATCGGAATCAGTTTGAAGGATATAATTTTGTAGGATATTTATTGCTAATCCATTGCTTTATATGTACGGAAAATTGGTCTGCTCAACTATGTAAATAACGCAATGAATGTTGTTGAACTGTCAAAATCAAATTGCTACTGATAGTGTGTTACACAATTACCCCGTTGGTATATACTAATCAAATACCTACATTAAAAGGAGGAGGGGGTTTTCTTCATGATTTGTGCTCTACCTGAGTAGACGGAATTCTATTCCTCCAGTTAGGATATCAGGGGGAGGAGCAATTATTCACTGCCAGCTGATCTACTATGCGCTTCTGGTACATTATCCATGTTGTCCCCAGAGTGGTGGACAGATAGGTACTCTTGCACCACAAATCACTAAAATGCGTTTACTGGTGCTAGGTACCAAGGTATTTTCTTTTAACTTTTAGTCTGCCGTTTTTGCTCAAAATGTAGGTTGGTTTGTGTTGCTACCGGGATATCAGAACTGCAAAGAAGCATGTGATTTTCGTTCACGCGTGTGTAATATCAACCAATAGATCGCAGGTGCACGCTTGATTGGCGACGGCAAAGGTCTTGCATGCTCTGTCGCGCAACTGTTTGTACTAACTTACTTACGATGTAGGTATAGGTAATGTATCAAGATTGAATACATGGGCTTTTACTGCTGGTCACAAATAAAGGGAATCAACATTCAAGTTGCTTAAAAGAACTGCTAAATAAATTGTTAGGTTAGAGACAGAATCCAAACTAATATTATTTACAATTTAACAGTTTATATTATACATTAGGTAATTAATGTTTGGTGTGTCTGTCTGTGACTCAATCACACGAAGTGGATTGTATCACACTAATATTATAAAGGCGAAAGTTTGTGAGTGTGTGTGTGTGTGTGTGTGTGTTTATATGTTTGTTACTTCTTCACGCTCAAACGGCTGGACCAATTTTAATAAAGTTTTGTATGGAGGTAGCTGACACTCTCTTTTTATTCAAATATTCCCACTCTTAACACTTCGACACTTCTGACATTCGACATGCGGCAAACATGTCCGGCCCAATCCCACTTAAGGCGGAGATTTCTTGAAAACGGTCAAAAAGTTGGTTTTCTAAAGCAGTGTATCTCTTAAACCGTTAATAATTTTTATTTAAAAAAATGATATTTTCAAGTCAATATTATGACTAGCTTCTGCCCGCGACTTCGTCCGCGTGAAATTTCTTGTTCCCCCGACCCGACCCGTCGCATCTCATCGCCTGCCCGCGCTATTACTTCGTTTTTGCTTAGCGTTGTTACTGACTTTTTTCTTTTTGCTCGGTTCCTAAAGGTCATAGCGTGATGTTGAATAGCCTATATATAGCCTTCCTCAAGAATTGAGCTATCAAATGCAAAAAGAATTTTTCAAATCCTCTTTCTTTTCTATGCAGTCCGACAGTGACCACGCTTTAGGCACAGTATTCAAATCTTTATACTGTGCTTCAGGTCATGTAAGCCCCTTAAGCTTGACTGCTTTTTGGGTGACGTCGGCGATTTGTGTTTGAAATACGGAACATTAATAAACCCAGCAATCAATCATAATGTCACCGCTCCTTGTGTACATACATATTCACTTAACAAAATGAAGTTCTTTGTAAATACTTAGATGTAATTATGATAATTTTAGCCAGTCAATCATAACAATAATATTGATCGTTATGATCTTACTAAAATAATGTGCCAATAGTGTAAACAATGTCGTCATACGGATCTTGTTTTTCTTTTTTGACATTTCATTCATAATCATATAATAAATATAAAAAATTATGCTTATAAAGCTTGACATTGTACAAAAATTACCAATTTTCGTCCGAACTAATTTATAATTATTTTAATGGCGATAATCTTCTTAGCGTTTCGATGACAAATTAACTACTATTTTGATAAAATTTTGTATGGAGGTTGCTGACACCCTGGATTAACATATAGGCTACTTTTTATCCCGATATTCCCAAGGTATCCACACTTATGCTGGTGAAACCGCGGGGTCCAGTTGAAAACCAGCGTCAGGCACCAGTTGTCTGGCATTTTTGCTGAACTGGGCCTTTTTGGCCGTGAGGTACACTTTCCTGCTAATTTTTAAACATCGGATTTCGCACTTTTTATTTTTGTTCATATCTGATGTACAACTATTATCTAACTATCTGGTGTATTGTGTGTCTTTCAGTCTGTGCTAAATAAATGTATTTTCTTTCATTCTTTTCGGGGCGCAGCTAGTAAATAATAAATAAAATAAAATTTGTAAGGTAATTTGAAAGGTCAGATCCAGCAGGCGACTGCAGTTATGTAGGCTGATGATGATGAATGAAAGAGAAAGGTAACTGACTGAATGATTTTAAATTAATGGGTTAAATTACCCATTCACTCAAAATTTGTCAGTATATTTTTGTCTTTCCTGGCAAAATTACCAGCGCTACATGCTTTTCCTACATCGGGCTTCTTCGAAATTTTTTAAACTAGTCCAAAACTAGTCGTGACTAGTCCGAAACTAGCCGTGACTACTCCGAAACTAGCCGTGACTAGCCCAGAACTAACTGTGACTAGGTCGAAACTAGCTTTCTCAAGAATTGGACTATCAAGTGCAAAAAAAAAATTGATTGGTAGTTTCAGGAATTACCGCGTTCAAACAAACAAACTCGTCATCTACGTAGCCTATTCCCAACTATGTCGTGGTCGGCTTCCAGTCTAAACGGATGCAGCTGAATATGTACCAGTATTTTACATGGAGCGACTGCCTATCTGACCTCCACAACCCGGTTACTGGGTAATACGATACCCCTTGGTAAGACTGGTTGTCAGACTTTCGGGCTTCTGACTACCCGTAACGACTGTCAAAGATCCACGAATGACAGCCGGGACCAACGGCTTAACGTGCTTTCCGAGGCACGAAGGGGTCTCGGTATGTAAAGATGGTCACCCATCCACGGACCAACCACGACAAGCGTAGCTTAACCTGATCGATCAATCTGTGCGGATGTTATCATTTAGCCACGGGCCCCTCAAACAAACAAACAAACTCTTTAGCTTTATTTTATAGATAAAGCGAGTTGGGAAATGACAGCGAGAATGCGTAAGTTCTTCTTGTGATATTTATCTAGAGATAGTATGAATCCTCAAATACATATTTCCGTTTGGTCTGATAAGGATGTGCGTAGAAACACTTGAAATGATTGATCGTTAATCAAAGTTGAGGAAAACAATTTTTTTTTGAGACAAATTACTATTCTATGAGTATGAAATTCCCCGTGATTTTTCTAGATTTTTTGAAACACAGGTACAACCATCATCTGCCTAGCCTTTTCCCAACTATGTTGGGGTCGGTTTCCAGTCTAACCGGATGCAGCTGAATACCAGTATTTTACATGGAGCGACTGCCTATCTGACCTCCAAAACCCAGTTACTGAAGACCCAGTTACTAAAGACTAAGGTAAGGGAGGACCGCCCATATTAACTGTAGAACTGATGAACGTTGGGGTAGAAGTGTTCTGGAGTGGAGAGCACGAATTGACAAACGTTAGGTTGGACGCTCTCAGTCTACAGGAGGGACGATTTTCGCCGAGGGACTCGAATACGGCTCGAGAATCGAGGAAGAGGCCTATGTCCAGCTGTGGACTGAAGGCTGATAATGATGAGGTAGAACTGATATAGGAACGCTCTTTGATAACTGCGCTCGACTAAATACCAAACCTGGTGGTAAGCGATGATGCCCTCGATGTTAAAGCACGCTTGCCGAGAAGTAAGGTTTTCGCTCAGGACTTAAAGACTCCTAGGCTAAAGCTATTGGGAAACACAGACTTCAGCAAGGAGTTCAGTCATGACTTCTTAAGGGTAATATAATCAGTCAGTTAATGTTACCACTGCTGGGTCACAGGCCTTATCTCGGTGAGAGGGATGGGCCGTAATTCATCACACGGGCCCAAAGTGTCTTCGATTTTTTGTTCTAGGACATGGCGGTTCCATCACGATGTTTTCCTTCACAGTTTTGAGAGCAATGGTGACGAAAGAAATTACGCAAAGTAAAGTGGGGGAACAGAAGTGGGGGACCAGGCCCGTGCCGGAGGGCGCGTACGTGTTCCACGCGCGCCTCAAAGAGATGTCAGCATCATCAGAAGGGGCCCGTCAGGGCCGAGCCTGCCGGGTCAGCGGGATTGTCCGAAAGGGTTACCGCTGGCTCGGAACATAAAGGGCTAAGGAAGGAACACGGGTGGGTTTTAGTTAGTAAGAGTCTGACACTCCCTTCCGCTCCACCCAGAGCGGGAGGGGTCATTTGATGATTTCCCATCCAGAAAAAAAAATTGGGAGAAAGGAAGCGGGGTATCTACCACATCTACATCGTTGGCGTACGTCTGGTCTGGACCTATGAAACATAATGTAGACTATCAATAGCCTCAATTGATAAACAAAGCAATCAATAGCAATAAAATCTTGTAAATCATATCGTAATAACTCAAATGTGCGGTTCATTTTCAACATCTGTTTTATGTCATAAGTCTGTGTAGTTAGTATGTGATGTAGACTATAGATTCGAATTTGTTTTCAGGTGTTATTTTCAGTAGGGAGAGATTTTCCAGTCGGCAGTCGGTAAGCTGTCCAAAAAGCATCCCTTTTACTTTACTATTACTTTAACACTACACATCAAGCTCTAGATAAGCAGTATAAGCTGACTTCTGATTGTACGAAAACGCTATACAATGTGAGGTCAGTTACAACTGGAAATGTATAGCATGATGTGTCGCCGTGCGTACCACGCCAAAAGACGCCATGATGGAAGAACGATCTCAAAAGACTTCCTATTTCAAGGACTGCCATGCCTTATAAAGTTGATATACAGTGAAACCTGGTTAATTGGGATCTCAAGGAACCAAGACATATGTGCCAATTATTATTGAGGGTTTCCAATAATCCAGTTTTCCAATTAAGCAGGTTAAAATTATAGTTGTCTCATTTACAGAGGCCCCCGCTTACAGAGGTCGAAATGTGCGTTTTTCCATTTTTAGAAGTGGAAATGTTAATAAAAATACGTATTTTTGGTATTTGTATGTCAAAACGTGTTGAATCTTGATTAATTTGTCTCACTTATACAGGTAATTGAGCTACAGAGTCTCAATTATAGAGGTAAACTTGGAAAAACTCTTAGAATTCAAATCTCATTTAACCAGGTTCAAAAAGTCCCATTAACAGAGGTAATTTAATGAAAAAGAACCGGGACCTCATTGCAACTCACAATAATAGAGGTTTCTCACTTATCCAGGTCCCGCTTAACCAGGTTTCACTGTAAATTGAAGAAGATTATGAATTTGTGGTTGAGACCGTTTTTTCCGAACGAGCTCTTTCAGAAAGAGCTCTATCTGCAAACTGATTCTAGATTATAATCATTTTCAGTTTTCTAAGTGATTTCGATTTAGTGTGTAGGCTTATTGCGTCGTCTAAACGGGTCTTTATCTTACAAGATAGTAATATCTATTTTGCGCCTAATTAAACAAATATTTGCTTGTTATCGTGTCTTACGTTAATAGTATTTAATCTATTCATTGTCCAGTGATTGTGTCAGGCTAATTGATTTGTTTGATAAAGGTTTTAATATTTTGCCGACTCGGTAAGCAGGGGAGCATTGTTTCAGCGGCGATTTTTTTCGCGCACTGGATTATCAACGAACTGCTTATCACCGAGAGTTCAAAATCCAGCAGTGTATTTTTGACGCACTGGTATGCGCTCTGTTGGATTCTCAATGAGTTGAAAATCTAATGCACGATAAAAAACCCGCCACGATATTTTTACGTCTGTGTAAACGTGGACTAAAAAGAAGGATTCTAGATTTGACTTTCCAAAGTAAAATGGCCGGCTCCAAAAATAATAACAGCCAATCAATATGCAAACAAAAAATAATTGTTTATATGCAAACAAAAATACACTGCCATAAATTCACTGAAAAAAACAAAATGGCCGACTCCACCATACAATATTATGTGGGTAATTTAAACACATCATTATTCGATATACGTATTTTTTCCCAAAAAGAGAGTAACTTTTCACAATTTCCCACGTGTCAAAAATGTCCGCCATCTTTCCCACATTCCAAAATCATCATATACCATAAAGTAATCAGCTCTCGTATTTGGCACATACAAGACATAAATAATTCAATTCGAAGAACATGGACCCTCTGTAGGAACTGTGCAATTGCTTTCGAGCCACTAAATTATGCTCAAACATCCGTACAGCTGGTTTGTTTGCTCATATAACAGGCGTATGACCTGATACTCGTTTGTGGTAAGTCTGGGAACTACTAAACTCCTATTTTCGTATGAGCTCCTAGTGATCAAAGTTGTTATCTGTCTGGAACTGGCTAGTTCTGGAACTTCCTATAAAAATCCAAGGAATGTCTGGATCACACGTCCAGTTTAGCCTAAACGCAGCAAGCCCCTTAACGCCGTTGATGTCCTGGTACTTCAGATAGACCAAGGCAAAGTGTGAATCTGATAACGTTTGCAGGGCCAACATGGCCAGAGATCGCACAAGACGGCGGTTTGGGGGAAAAAGGGGAGGCTTTTGACCAGCAGTGGGGCACAATATACCTAGACTAACAAAAAAAAACAGTGGCACTCCGGGAGTGCCGACAGAAGTTAAAACAAAACACAAACAGAATACTTTGCCATCTCTCACTGACATATCGGTTATACATTAAAACCGAGTACATCCCGAGGACAGCCGAACACATCCGAAGCGGGTATATTTTAATCGACTTATAAACAAAACACGCGCATTGTCGCTTACGGTAACTGTGGCGCGAGTTCAATGGTTTTTCCCCATCTCAAAAAATGCCAAAACATGTTTTCACTTCAAAAGATATAGCGTGGTTTTAATTAATTCCTCTTCAGTATCCAAGACGTTTGCCTGAGCCGAGAAACACGAGACTACTAATTTAATTGAATTTTTAAGATGTGTGAGGCAGCTTGCAATTCAGAGAGGAATTCAGCATGTGTGAGTCCAGCCTTAATACCACATCATAAAAAAGTCAATTGAAATAAATTATTGCACAGATTATCATTATCAAACTACAGCAAATAACATTAAACAGATAATTCATATAATTAATTATCTATAATATTGAGCAGCACCAATAAACTAGTAATCTATAAATACATTAGTACGATACCTACTTGAAAACAGGTCTAAATCTTGATTTGAAAGCGCCACTAGTAGAGGTTAGGTCCGTTTGTAAGCGAGATCAATCTATTTTATGGAAAAACTAGTTTGTTTCTGTGGCTTCGCTCGCCTATGGCAAGAACTACGTACTAGGAATTTTTGAAATTGGAATCATGTTAGGAGTTGTTCAGTTTTTTGACAATAATATTAAACGTTTAGATTTGAATGATTAGACCCTTGAATTTCATTATGCTTATGAAATACTACTGGACCTTGTCTTAATTGCCAATAAAATACCTTTTGATGGTGTTCCTGTCTATTTATAATTATATAATTAGGTATACATCCGAAATGTAACATCATCATTACTCGTTCATTTTACAATATTTCTCATCTTCGAGCCGAGTGACGCAAGCGCGGCTTACGTCACTAAACCGCGAAGTGGCGCGTCTGTGGTGAATTATATCTCAACTGATAATGGCTAGGGTTTCCCCGCGGATTTAAAAATGATTTATGAATTTAATTTTGATATACTCCATATCAATTTTCCTTAAGGAAAAAGGTTTTATCATGAAAATGAGCGACGACATTCACCTTTTCGACACATACTATAGATTTATTTCTAGTCGATGTTTTAAAGACTAATTTCCGGTTTACATTTTAAACAAGATAGTACTAACATACATTGTCATGAACTCAAGGCTTCTTCGCATGAGGGTAGGCAGAAACTACAGAACGCCACTTGCATACTCCTTTTGGTTCGTTATAATTATAAGGTTCCCTTTTTAAAATTCCAAAAAATGAGTGATTTTTTGGTCAAAAGATTCCGCCAATGAAATTTTGTTTTTGCATTTGCTAAGAAAATAGTTTCCAAATATTCCCCGCTATCAATCGCACCATTCCTTATAGGATTGCTCAGATTATTTCTGATATGACAGATTTTACTACTAAAACTCAACTGGTTTTCACTTTTACTAATGTAAATCATACATTGCATTGAATACAGAATGTTGCTAATTCATTGCTTCATGTGTTCGAAAAAATTGTCGGCTCCACTACCTAAATAACGCAATGAATATTGTTGAACTGTCAAAATTAAAGCTTGATAATTGATAATATGGAGACGAACAGGCAAGTTTCAAACTAACGATACTTATGTGACATAATCATGTCAATTGCATAAAACATCAGTGACATTTAATTTTAGCCTAGCGTTTTAACTGAAAAAGGAGGGGGGGGGGGGGCTCCAAACTCAACTTCTATTTTTTTTTTATGTATGACCACGCATACCTTTTTCCAAAATTGTTCTACACCTAATCAAAAAATGTAAAAAAAAATTAATTGATTTACATACTTATCAAACATTAGGAATAGCGAATTTATTCATCTAAATTAGGTGATTTCTCTGTAATCAGCTAGTGTGTAGAAATAACGTGAGTATACAATGAGAAAATGCAAAATAGTACTTCTTCAGTCTACTCTATCAATATAACGCTGCTAAATAAAAACTGCTTCCGATTACTATTGTCTTGAACAAACACTGGGCTATCCACACATGGGCGGGTTGCCTCCCCTGTTCAGTGCGAACGTACCGAGAACATTTAGTATGATTTCAACAGTTTGAAACATGGACGTGTATTACCGAAGTGACAGGGATTAATGTAAAAGTTATCGTAATTATTTGTTAAAAGAAAATAACTTTCGAAGTGATTTTTTTAAGAAATATTCTTTGACATAAACATTTTACGTATAAAAGTATTAAAATAAAAAATAATTTATTTGTTTCTTATATTAAATACAGGTAGTAAGACACCTAGCTAATATTGTTAATTAAAGTTCGAGGATAATTTGTATATTTTCACATAATAACACGGAAGGAACTATAAAAATTAAATCATGTGCTAATCATATAAATAATAAAAATTAAATCGCAAGTGTCATAATTTCATAAATAACAAAAAACTGGTCCAATAAATAATAAGCGAAATATATTCAATTAACTCCTAAAAAAAAATAACAAGTGCCCATATATACGGAGTAGAAAAACTGCGTTGCAAAAAATGTCGAGTTCGAGTTTGGGGCATCTAGAAAACAATTCCAATTTCGGAAAAGTGTTTAAAATAGTGAGGTGACAATGACGTGGACCAAGGAGTTGGACGAGGCCGCAATCCTGGCCACTAAGACAGGTCACTGGCATGTAGTGTTGTTCTATTTACTATGTGGATTGGCAGCTATACCTACTTCGTTCCTGGTATTTTCGCAGGTAAGGCCTTTTTGTGTATTTTTTTAATGGGATTGGTTCTCTCGTGGTTAATCATTGTCACACCTGATGTTAAGCGATCATGCGGTTGATGAAGGTGCTTGCCTTGAAGTAATCTATTCACTCGACGACTTGAAGTCTCCTTGGTTACAACTTTCGAGGACGAATTTCAGCCAGTAATGATTCCATTGCAAGGCAAAAGGCAAAAGCCTCTCATACAGAGACGAAACGACCATTGATCATCTCATTCATCAACTTTTGATCATAAATTTCATCAAGCTCTATTCATTGCGTGTTGTCGATTTCTGGTTGTTCTAAGTTCAGGTTTTCATACGACGTTATGTTATTATAGTTAGGAGTGATCAAGATTAATTTAGAATATTTTTAACATATACAATATTAAAACGTCCATAGATAGCGTTTAATTTATTTATTTTTGGATTGTTATTTTTTTGTTTGTTTCTATTTGCTGTATTTGGAGTTTGGACGCTTATAACGTGTACGTTTCTTGTACATCGTTCTCACATGTAATTATAAATTTAACATTATTGATATAAGTAATAATATCTTTGTAACAATATAATTTAAAAGAGTGTTTATGGAGTTTCTTGCCCGTTCTTCTCCATAGAGACCTACCACGCTTTGAAATTGGCAACTAGCTTCATATTTCTGACTGTGCGACTCCTTGCATATTCAAAAGTGCCTGTAAATGGTTTAATTGAAATAAATTCTTTGAGTTTGAGTTCTGGGTTTGGTTGTTTTTTAACTTACTGCCTAAGTTATGGCTCCAGGCATCTAGGGTGCATCACTATAGCCTCCGCGAGTTGCCATTCGTACTTACTTAAATGAAGGTAAGTCGAATGCACCCTGTACTCTCGGCTCACTACCATCTTGCTGGCTGGTAACATATTTACCCTGGCTATCTATCTAGCTATCTTAACAGTTCGTGTTGATACGTGAGAAGTATTCAGAACAAGGTTGGTTACCCGCATGTATTCTAACTTACGTACCAGAGGGGTTAGACAGAGTGACATTCTATTAGCGATAACGATGATGTACCTAAATGTCAAAAATGTATCAGATTGAATAGAATAGAATAGAATAGAATAGAATAGAATAGAATAGAATAGAATAGAATAGAATAGAATAGAATACTCTTTATTATGTACACCATATAAATTACAGACATAAATATAGAAACTGTACAAAGGGTGACACAATGGGCGGTCTTATCGCTAAGAGCGATCTTTTAAAGACAACCTTAGGATGGATTTAAAAAGGGGAAGGACAGACAAATACTGTAGGTAGTCCGCGGTGTAGCATTTACATAATACAATAAATATATACATATAGCATATTATACTAAACTAAATAACTATATACACATACATATAAATAACATATATATATTGACTGTGAGCAGTGGTGGCCTAGTAGAAACGGCCGCGACTTACGAGTTATGAATTCGAACCCAGACAGGCGATTTACTTTGTGCATATAATTTCATCACCACTGCTCTCAAAACGGTGAAGGAAAACATCGTGAGGGAACCGGCATGTCCTAGAGCCAAAAATTCGAAGACATGTGCCTAACTAGATAGATTTTAGACTAAATTACTCAATGATACTCGGGCCAGACCTGTGGTGGCACATTGTAGAGCCATGGGGACGGTCGCGACTTACGTGGCATAGGTGTTGGTTCGATCCCAGGCATGCACTTTCTTTGTGCAATTTATTTCATCACCATTGCTCTCAAAACGGTGAAGGAAAACTTTGTGAGGGAATCGGCATGTCCTAGAACCAAAATTTGAAGACATGTGACATCTTCCAACCCGCAATGCGGCGGCGTGGTGGATCACGGCCCACTCCCTCTATCAGAGAGGTGGTCTGTGTCCCAGAAGTGGGAACATTATAGGCAGATTATATTATGCTTACCTATCGATTCTGTTGAAAGTCGTTGTACAGACGCCAGCACATCAAGCTACTACAATCTGTCAAATTTATTTAATAGATTTTCAACTTTATCGCTAAGGCCTAAGGTTCAAAGTTGATTGGGAAAATTTGACAGTTTTGGGTAGCTTGATGTGCTGGCGTCTGTGCAAAAAACACTGCAACACTGGAACAGTGTTTTTTTACTCAATAGTAATGAGGCCCTCAGAACCGAAACTTCGCAACACACTATCAATCGATATCTAAATAATTTTGAAGGATATTGCTAATCCATTGCTATATATGTTCAAAAAATTTGTCTGGTCAACTACGTAAATATGTTCAATGTTGTTGAACTGCCAAAATTAAAGCAATTGCTACTCTTAGCGTGTTACGCAATTACAATGCGTGCCACGAAAGATGAGACTTGACACACCACGTGGTTTGACATGCGCTGAACATGATTTTAGGTACCTTTAGCGGTATGAGGTCTGAGTGCGGGACGGGACCGGACGTCATAGGGGCGGCGGAAAGAGCGGGGGAGGCGGGGTCAAGTCTCATCTTTCGTGGCACGCATTGTACACCGAAGGTTTACAAGCCACGGCGCCATCACTAAGACAACATAAACCTGTTGAAGTAAAATAAACAACAGTTAGACGATAATATTTATTTTAGATTTTCTTATATGCTCGTATTCAACACAACAAATATTGAGAGAAAGGTCAGTGACAGTATCTTATTTCCGTTAAATAACATGTTGTTTTGATGTCAAGTTTATATCATTCGTATCATTGTTAAGGATTTTATTTACATACTAGCAGCGCCCCGCGGTTTGACCCGCATAAGTATCGATCCCGTGGGAATATCGGGATAAAAACTATCCTATGTCCTTCCCCGGGGTGCAATCTATCTCTCTGCCAAATTTTACCGAAATCCGTTCAGTGGTTTAGGCATGAAACTGTAACATACAGACAGACAGAGTTACTTTAGAATTTATAATATTAGTATGGATAATATGTATTCTGCGTGATCGCGGATCTTTGACAGTCGTTACGGTTAGTCAGAAGCCCGAAAGTCTGACAACCAGTCTTACCAAGGGGTGTCGTATTACCCAGTAACTGGTCTGGTCAGGTAGGCAGTCGGTCCATGTAAAATACCAGTATTTTACATGGAGCGACTGCGACTGCTGAATACCAGTATTCAGCTGAATCCAGTTAGACTGGAAGCCGACCCCAACATAGTTGGGAAAAGGCTAGGCAGATGATGATATTCTGTATTCTACATAATAAAAATCATAATAAATGCATTCACTGACGGACAACACACGGGAATGGGAAAGTTTATAGTGGATAAGACAGAGATTAAAACAGAAGACGAACAAGCAGGGGATTGAGGTGAAGGGGAGGAGGGGGGGGGGTTCAGGGGATCAGACCGTAATAACTCACCTAAACTTCTGTGTCTAGAAGCATGAAATTTTGCATAAGTGTTCGTTTTGTAACGAAAGGAAGCACTTAAGAAGGATTTTGAAAAATTCATCTCCCAAAGGGGTAGAAGAATGAAAAGTATGGAAGTTCGTCATTTTTGCCGATAGAAAATACCATCGGGCGGCACGCGGCTTCTTTTGCCTAAATTCCTACCTACCTGTAACGACGAGACTCGCATAGACCAGGGAAGCATGGCACAAAAGGGTAAAGGGAGGAAGGTCACACTCAGCAGTGGGTTGACACAAAGGTGCCGATGATGATGGAACTGTTATTAATTGTAAGACAGCCCTAAGTATATAAAATACTAGCTTCTGCCCGCGACATTTAGGGGTGAAATTTCGAAAAACCGTTTCTTAGTGGATACCTACTCTTCACAAAGAACACACCCTCCAAATTTCATGTCTCTAGGACCAGCGGTTTAGACTGCGTTGATATATCAGTCAGTCAGGACTTTGAATTAGAAAATATAAACCCTGACGTCTCATAAGCGTCATGTAACGTTTATAGTATAAACTTCGTGGCGGATACATGAAAAACATATATGTAATTATCATTGTAGGTTAAAAATTGTTTTATTTGTAAAGGGACTTCGAACTTGCCCCGTAACAGTACCGATACCGATCGCCGAAACCCATTTAACCCGACCTGAGAGTCGAACCCAAATCCGTATGCTCAGCAGTTGCGCTTGAGACAGTTATTACATCGGATTCAATCAGTCATTCCACAAGTCAATTTATTTCTTTAGTTCCTAAAATAACTTTTCTATAGATTTAGTTCATTAGCGATGTTCTGCTAAGTGATATCTCCAATAGAAGTAAAGTTGTTATATTGACTGATCATACAAAATCAGCATATACTGCTGGAACACAGATCACCTCTCGGTGAGAGGGAGTGGGCCGTAATCCACCACGCGGGCCCAGTGCGGGTTGGCAGATGTCATATGTCTTAGAATTTTTGGTTCTAGGACATGCCAGTTTCCTCACGATGTTTTCCTTCACCGTTTTGAGAGCAGTGGTGATTAAAATAATTTAGACAAAGTAAAGCACCTGTCTAGGTTCGAACCTACGACCTTCAACTCGTAAGTCGCGGCCGTAACCACTTGGCCATCACTACTCGGTTTAGTACTAATCCGAGAGTAATGGAAAATGTTTTGAAGCTATATTCAACCGGGAGCACATCATTTTCCATTTTCCTTGTCGCACGTGATACCAATAAAAAATCCAAGCACGTCCTTCGGTCTCATTATAAAACGCGTTCTAACTTTAGACCCTGGTTTAATTAAACCTTCGAGTCATTTTATAATTTTAAACTTTTTTCCGGTAATGTCAATATTCTAAATTACAAAGACTTTAAAACCGAGTCTAAGTTATACATTTTGTAATAAGAACTTTACCACACTTGGACTGGAATAAAATTCTAAATTTAAAAAAATATGTCTAAAGTTATAATTCGTTTTGTAATGAGATGGATTGTGTCTCGTTTAAGTACTTAGTTTCCCGCAAACTGTTAACGTTGGAAGGTCTCCCACAAGGTGGCCCGATGACCTTGTGTAGGCCGCAGGAACCACTTAGATGTGAGAAGCACAGAACCGGTCGAAGTGGAGGTGCTTGGGGGAGGCCTATGTCCAGCAGTGGACGTCTGAAATGATGATGATGATGAATAGCCTTCCAGACCCAATTTCCGCCATGGCAGCCAATCTCAGAGAGGACTAGCCATCGACTCGGAAGATATTATAGTGCACGAGTGTGTACTCAGACTCAGGTGCACTCACTATTCCCTCACCCTCATAATCCGATGGGACGGCAATCCGACACGACCGAGAGACCACTGACTAACCGATTATCGTGTAGCATCATCAGCCTATCATGTACCCACTGCTGGGTCAAAGGCCTCCCCTCAGTGGGAGGGAGTAGACTGTGATCCTCCACGCGAGCCCAGTGCTGGTTGGCAGATATCACATGACTGTCTAAAAAAGAAAGAATGAAAGAAAAAAGCCAAAAGAAAGAACAGAAAAAGAAAAAGAGAAAGTTTACAGTGGATAAGATATAATATTAAAACAGAAGAAGAACTAGCAGGAGATCGAGGACGGGGGGTGGAGGGGGGTTCAGGCGATCAGACCGGAATAACTCGAATATTTCCTCACGATGTTTTCCTACACCGTTTTGAGAGCAGCGGTGATGAAATAATTTACACAAAGTATAGCGCCTGTTTGGGTTCGAACCTACATCCCTAACTCTAAGTCTCGGTAGTAACCACTAGACTACTACTGCGCGCTAGGGACTGCTCCTGTTGCTCACTTATTATCGTATATCCATCTTTAATTTATTGAAAATACAGTAGCACAATGTTTATTCGACCTCGTAATTGATTTACCACCCTCAGGTTTAATTCCACTTGATTGTCATAAAATCTATGTCATAAGGTAGGTACATATATTTGTCTATTTGATAGTTCAATCAATCAATGTTTACCTAATTTGAAGCTAATTTTGTATCGAAATTAAGGTAAGTGTCGAGTCAAAAACCGTACTTTTAGCACAAATAACAAAATAGCCACCGTCAGTAATTTTCCAAAGGTTGAAAAAATATGTCATTCGCTCAACATACCTACAACTAAACGGAACATAAACGCCCGTATCTTTTGATTGCGTTGACTTAGAAGCTTGATTTTTTCACTGCTTCAAGGGATTACAGCCTTGAGTATTTGATATTAATTTCAACTTGATAACTCCACACGTTCTTGAGAAAAGCGGTCTTGACTGACGGACAACGAAGTGACCTTATAAGGGTTCCGTTTTTCCTTCTGAGGTACAATGCGTGCCACGAAAGATGAGACTTGACACACCACGTGGTGGTTTGACATGCGCAGTACACGATTTTAGGTATCTTTAGCGGTATAAGGTCTGAGTGCGGGACGGGACCGGACGTCATAGGGGCGGCGGAAAGAGCGGGGGAGGCGGGGTCAAGTCTCATCTTTCGTGGCACGCACTGTACGAAACCCTAAAAAAATAGCAGTAGTATATAAGTAGCAGGACTATCTGTTAGGGTTTTCGGAAATAAACATTAAGTATTAAGGCTAAGAAATAAACTTATTACAATAACCGTAACGTTACGTAGAGGCGCAAGCAAGGAGTGCCCGCGGCAGCCATTACAAATTGGAGACGTCACATTGAATTCTCGTGACAAAAGCAGGCTTGTTCATAAATCATAATCTCAATCAAGATCGGCGTAACCTTTTATAAACTGGATTCTGACGGTATATTGTTGGGGTCAGCTTCCAATCCTACTAGTCATATCTCTACTAATATTATAAACGTGAAAGTTTGTGAGGAAGGATGGATGGATGGATGGATGTTTTTTACTCTTTCACGAAAAAACTACTGAACGTATTTTGATGAAAGTTTACAGTACCTAATATAGTTATACATCAGAATCAAAAATCATAGGATAGGTACTTTTTGTCTCGATATTCCCACGGGATCGTCACACATAGTTTAGCGATTCCCCTGTTCACAAACTAAACTAAATTTAAGTTCAATGCATCTTCAGATACATAAAAAGATAAATTTTAGTTTAGTCCTGTCAAACTAATCAGCGCCTGATACTACTCCGTACAAGTTTAGACGTGATGAAAAACTTGCCTACTAAATTACGTAAATTTACGTCAGGCGCTGATTAATTTGACAGGACTAAATTAAAATTTATCCTCTGTCCTTTTCTTAATGAAATAGAAAGAAAAAGATACATACATTGAACTTAAATTTAGTTTAGTTTGTGAACAACAGAATAGGCACCAATGACAATACGGCAAAACCCTTCCAAGTGAGACAAATTACCTATAGTAAAAACAAAAAGTACTTTTTTTTTTTTCAAGATTGGAAAAAAACCCACCCGTGTTCCTTCTTTAGCCCTTTATGTTCCGGGCCAGCGGTAACCCTTTCGGACAATCCCGCTGATCCGGCAGACTTCGGCCCTAACGGGCCCCTTCGTATGATGCTGACATCTCTTTGAGGCGCGCGTGGAACACGTACGCGCCGTCCGGCACGGGCCTGGTCCATACTTTCCATATAAGTGGGTACCTACAGTGATAACTGTGATAAGATAAGGGGTGCCTCCTAGACGGTTACACTGATAGATTTTGTAAACATCGCATAAATCATTATCGGAAATCGGAATGTGTCGGAGATAAGAGACAGTAGGTACTTGCTAAGTATTTTATTGTGGTGGCTCGGAGGTAAAGGTAAGGGTTTAGTAGTAAACGTCATAGCGCACGTATCAAACCGGAAAGGGATCGGCACCGTATCAATTCGACTCGACTCGAGCCGTTCAGTAGGTATTCTTTGTATGAAACTCCCTACTGCAACGCACACTAATCGGAATCGTAACGTAATCGCCTCGCCTCGGGACAAGCTCACGAACCGCGGTGCGGTGAGTTACGGCTCGTCATCCCCGCGCTTACGTCTCTCCGTACCCGAGCTTACGTCTCTTCGTCCACCCTTGCCCCTCTCACCCCTCCGGCCTGCCTGCAGCATCATCAACCAGCGATCGGCGTGCTGTAAGCGCGGCGTCGCCTAGCCGTATCCGAGTCGACGCATCGGAGCTTCGATCCGCTTTGGTTACGTGCTTACGTTAGGTTGACGCCTGTTTGACGGCGAGACGAAAGGCGATACGGTACCGATCCCTTTCACATTTCATACATACGTGTGCTATGACCTTATTGCGGAAGGATTGTACGTTCCCGCGACCTCTGGCGTAAGTGTGACTAGTGTGAGATGGAACACCGGGGTGGTTCTTAGTCAGGAAGAATCTGGCAGACCCCTCCACCCGCCCCAGGGCTGAGGACTTCCATGAAGATTTTCCACCAGCCACGGAAACAAAAAAAAGGGTTTACGAGTATGAGGTATGACACCGTGTCGAGTGATTTTTAGATAATAGAACTAGTAATCTAAGGAGTAATGTTAGACTGGGAGCCGACCCTAACATAGCTTGAAATTGCTAACCAGCGGGGTAAAAACAGGACCCTATTACTAGGACTCCACTGTGCGTCTGTCTGTCACCAGGCTGTATCTCATGAACCGTGATAGCTAGACAGTTGAAATTTTCACAGATTGCCGTTATTTGCTCGATATTAATAACGACAACAGGTTCAGGCGGACACTGTTATAATACAGTGACTAATATTGTGTAGATAATTAATGGTACGGAACCCTTCCCCGTTTTTCTTCTTCGCTCTTGAGCGGTCGTGATCTCGATGAATTGTGTCTGAGGGGCAATTCTCATAATTTTAGGAACGTACACAGTCTGATCTCAGCCTCAATCTGAATTTCCCAAAATTTTTGACTTGTCGCTGAGATGAGATTGCTACGATTTTTAATGGTTTTTAATTACGGGAATTGGCTGTCTGGTTCTTTTAGATGACAGTCTGGTTCTGTCAGACAGAAGAAATCATTGATACAAAAATATTGGTAAACTTGCACGAATCTGGCGCCTTATTTCATAACCATTTTATTTCATAAGCCATATTTTGGGTCATTGTGAAAATAATATTTTTAGATACCTAATAAATCTTATATACACAATCGAAATCAATACTTTTTATCAGCTATATTTAGAACAAATCACATAATTAATTGCATACACTATTGATAGTGTTATCAATAAACTTAATCACTGAAAAATTCGTCATGTAAAAATTATATCTAAATTTTATTTCTTGTATCGAGTAAGATAATTTTTTTTTGACCAGCCCTTATTGTCGCACTGTTAGGCAAAATATAATATTTAGGTACATAATATATAAGCTAACAGTCTTAAAATACTTAATAATAATCTGTAGGTACCAGCCTAATTCAATGACTGTTTCAAAAGTATCTAATAAAAAGTGTAAAAAAACAATGTTCAGAGATTATAACATTAACCTCAATCTATTCTCAGATATAAAATAAAACATCTCTAAAGTGATTGCAAATTAAAATTTCGTCAAATATTCAAATCAAAGCACTTAATTTGCAAGTGGCATTTACAAGTACGGTCAGCAACAAAAGTCGAGTAACACTTCATTTTTTTTAATCTCAGTTATTGAGCAATATATTTGTTCAAAATTGCAGCAGAAGTACAATGCAATTTTGAACAAATATTTTGCTCAATAACTGAGATTAAAAAAACTGAAGTGTTAATATTTTGCTCAATAACTGAGATTAAAAAAAACTGAAGTGTTAATCGACTTTTGTTGCTGACTTTCCTAGATACAATTCAGATCCATTTGTTTACATTTATTCAGATAGTTTTGGTACAGACTATAAACATAGCACGCCATTCACTTTAGTCATGCATAAAGCACACTCAAGAATGTCATCTTTACGTCTTGAGTATTCCGATTACCTCACCAAGCATACTCACGATTCCTTTATACTTTACTGAGTAAAACTAGTCTCACTATAATATTGTTTGACGGTTTTGACACGCTCATGATTTGAACTATTGTCATAGAAATTATTGTACGTAATGCTCTTAGTATTTGCATGAGTGGCGCTTCGTCGTAAATCTGTATGAAAAGATGACATACTTTAAACTATTTGTATTATAATAATAATTTTACTAGATTCTGCCCGCGACTTCGTTCACATGGAAGCCGTAAGACACCCCAACGGAATCGCTAGCCCGCGCTATTAGGTACTTAGTTTTCTCTTAGGGTTCCTTCTGACTTTTTCTTTTTGCTTGGCTCCCAAGGGTTACGACCCTTTGCGTGATGTTAATTAAATCGCCAACAAATAATATTAATAATGTAATAGATATCGAAAGCAAAAAAAAAATTTAATCCGACGGGTTCCAGATTAGCTCGTTTAAACGGCTTATAAGTTGATTCGCACGAATTTAATCGCTCGAAACGGGAAAATTTTCTATAGGTAACTCGCATGAAGTTAATAATTTGTGCGAACAGTCTTAAAAGTCGTTTAAACAAACAGACTCTTCAGTTTTATTATATTAGGATATATTGAGTCTTTCGTCAACTGGACCCGCGGGTCCAGTTGACCTAATCACATTTTGAATAGTCGACTGGACCCACTGCCCAATTTCATCATTAGTACAGTCACGGAGTAAAACCGAATCGTTTAGTTTTCATTCATCATCATCAGCCTATAATGTTCCCACTGCTGGGACACAGGCCTCCTCTCAGTGAGAGGGGTTTAGTTTTATTTGACCTAAAATCTACTAATAAATAAATAAATTAGGTATTTACACTTACTTTAAAAAAAAAGCAGTTCCTCAAACGCCAGCTACAGGCGATTTGTCTGATATAAGACTTGAATGTTACAGTCGTCCAGATGTCTAATAGTTGATGGCCAGCCGTAAGACAAACTAGACTTGGTTTTGACTAGCATGTAAAGTTTCTGGTACTTATCCCTTTTAGCAAAAGTAATGCCTGTCGATTATTGAATTAAGTTAAAAACATTGATGCGAACCAATCGAAAGTCGTTTTATCCGTTTCTTTTAGAGAAAATTGCTTTCGATTGGATGATTGAGTTAAAAATAAACTCCATCATTCTATCGAAAACAGAAATGAGTTTTTTGACAATACGCCAATCGTGAACCAATCCTATTGAACGAAAATCCTAATTTGAAAGCAAAAATTTTATAGCAAATGCCTTTCTTTTATTTCCAGGTCTTCACCAACGCAACTCCAGAACATTGGTGCGCCCCGCCTCCAGAAGTAGAAAACCTAGGCCTTTCAGATGACCTGCTCCGTTCATTGACAGTACCAGGAGAGCATGGAACGTACGAGTCATGTCAAGCGTACGATATAGACCCCAAAGAGTTACGTGAGGCGCTGAGAGATTATGTTGAAGAAAGGTAACTTTAATTTATGTGAGCCTGGTAGTTTTACTTATTTTGGTAATAAGTATGGTTGAGCGCCAAAAGCGGACTTGATTCTCGAGTTTTTTGCATAAAGGAAGTTGAGTCTTTCGTTTCTTAAATTAATATGATAACATTTAGCACATTAATTGTACTTTATTGAGAAGGGGAAACGGAAGAAACGTAAAACAAAATTACTGATTGTAGATATATTTCTACGGGGTGATGCCAAGATGTAGAAACAGAAAACGTATGCGATTAGGGGCACCTCGTTAGGGCTATTTTTGTGATATCATTCGTTTTTCGGGCATGTTTACATTATTAGAAGCGACAGCGCAATGCTCCAGACAGTTGTTGGCAAGCTATTCCATAGTTAATTAGATATTTAATTTGGGTCAAGTATTATTAGTTCTTCACTGTTCAAAATAATATTAGTTATTTTTAATTTAGGGCTGATTTTTCAATCGACAGATAATTTTTATTCACGGAATAAATTTGACGTCTGAAAGATTTTCTATGGAAGAACTGTCAAAAATTCAAAATTATTCCTCCGATAAAATTATCTGGCGTTGAAAAATCAGCCCTTAGACGATCGATATTTTCATTCGACATCTCGTGTGACTTGATTAAAAGCACCTTGATCATGATAAGAAGACACGAGCATTGCTCACTACTCCACCATGTCATCATCATCATTTCAGTCGAAAGACGTCCACTTCTGGACATAGGCCTCCCCCAAGCACCTCCGCTTGGACCGGTTCTGTGCTTCTCGCATGCAGCCTTCACAAGGTCGTCGGACCACCTTGTGGGAGGCCTTCCATCGCTACGTCTTCCAGTACGCGGTCGCCACTCCAGAACCTTTCGGCCAAATCGGCCATCCACCATGTAAGGTCCTAAAATTGCCAAACTATAAACTCCCATATGTAGGTATAAATTTTCCTATACTGATAATAGTCCTCCAGACCGTATTTCGGCCATGGCGTCCAATGTCAACTGAGACTAGCCTTCGGTGCGGGAGATTGTATAGTATGTGGCGCAGAGATAGGTGCACTCTCTTTTCCCTCACTCTCATAGTTTGATGTGACGGCAGGCAATCCGACACGACCGGAGAGAGATCAAGGAGATTGGGATTGGATTTGGATTGGATTGATTGGTATTTTATACAGACAAAAAAAAGTAACTGAAAAATCCTTCTCCAATGGGATGTGATACGATTAACATAAAAGTTAACTGTCCATTATGATTCATAATGTTATCCTTTTATGATTCTACCAAAGTGGCCTTTTTAGGCCCCCAGGCGCAGGACTAACGGCTTCACGAAGAACATGCATACCTAAGTAGGTACAGAACCTCAAGCCTCTTTCCCATATAAGTAAGCAGCCAGAATGATTGGTATTCTAGTTATTTCTGGCTTCTTACCTGCACTGGCTACCTGGGATAGAAAAGTGACCAAGAAATTGAGAATTTCTCACTGGCTCTTAGGTTTGATCCTTCAACGCCGTTCCAATATGGATATACATAAATCTAGATTTGATTGTCATAGTTAGTTCTCTGCCGCCGCACATTGCTCTCTTGTCAGGAACCCACTCCTACTACAGGCATAGCTATCGATCTAATATGAGGGGCTAACATAAATAATATTAGTAGTTATGCAAAACACATTACATGTGATCTTAAAAAAAAATCTCGTACACTCGTGGCGAAGTTTACGACCGGCCGGCGAGAAGGAAAATGTTTGTGATTTGTTTGTCCCACTTTAAAGATATAAGATATAGTCAATACTTGTCTTAACCATACCCAATTCCTAAAATAAACACACAAAAAAGACAATAGAACATCGTCAAAACTTCAACACAACTTGTCAGTACTAAATTAAAACATATTATTATTGTAACTATATTTTCACGATCATTTATATTAATAATTATAATTTTATTGCTTTAACGAGCTGTTAAACAAGTCATCCATCAAAAGGTTGAGAAAAAATGTCAAACACGTGGTTTCTAATTGAAGAAGTAGACATCTTGTAAATTAAGAATGTATGTCATGTTCAATTAATTTTTGTGCAAAAAATGTATCTGTATTTGGAATAACCGCACGCATTTAATTATTATGACTTTTAAAATAATTATTTTTATTATTTGTGGTAGATGATGAATAAAAATGGAGGTTGGTCAAAACTCGTGCCTCGGAAAACACGTTAAGTAGTTGGTCCCGGCTGTCATTCGTGGATCTTTGACAGTTGTTACGGGTAGTAAGAAGCCCGAAAGTATGACAACCAGTCTTACCAAGGGGTATCTCATTACCCAGTAACTGGGTTGTGGAGATCAGGGAAAAGGCTGGGCAGATGATGATAATGATGGTCAAAACTTGTAGAGGCATTCGCCAAATATCGCACAAGACAGGGAGGGAAAAAGGGAAGGCCGTTTCCTAGCAGTGGGACACAATGTTGGTTAACAAAATTATATAATTATACTAGCAGCGCCCCGCGGTTTCACCCGCGTAAGTGTCTTTCCCGTGGGAATATCGGGATAAAAACTATTCTATGTTCTTCCCCGGAATGCAATCTATCTCTCCGCCAAATTTTATCCCCCCCCCCCCCGGTGACACGTGAATTTGTTACTGCGCTGCGACTCACCTCATGTTCCAAACCGCCATAAAGGTTGAAGGCTGCTTCAAACAGGCGCGGCACGCGATAAAATTGCACGCGACACAAAGACACCGGCCGGCGATTCGCGTTGCGCGTCGCGCCTGTTTGCAGGAGCTTTGAATCGGGCAGTATTAAAAGTTTGTCTTCTACATTCGATAATTTTCGAGATAATACGTTCTTGACCCCTGTCAGTTTCATACAATTGAATACGTTTTTTTTTAATTTGATCTTTACTAGCTATTACAATTGTCGCACTGACAGGTGTGAGGAACGCATTCTCTCGACGGCTGGTATGTAGTAAGTTTTATTGAGAAATGCCACTGAGTACCTTACTAGATTTAGACGACAAAACTCTCCGTCTGAGAAAGGTATACATTAAACTGTCAGGCTATTTGATGCAAAAATAAATTAAACCTATGGCGTTCTGTTATGAAGGAATATTTGGCAATTACTCAAAATTAAATGCTTTTGTGAGTACAAAGTACAAGCCACTCCAGATTATTATTACAGGAGTAATATTAATGGACAGCTGATGACTGATTGTTGATTGTCTCCTACCCCGCGGGTATAGCAAATTTTAAGTAATTAGATCAACATATGCACATAGTTTAAGTAATTAGAATTACCGACATCAAACATAGTTATAAATAAACAATTAGGAGTAAAGAGCCATTAGCATAATGACATTTTGTTAAAATTCGTTACATCAAATGAAACAGACCCCATTACGAAAAGGGCAATTACGAAAACTGAAAACAATCTAACCTCTTCAAAACTTTTGTCAACCTGGTACCGCGGAGAACGGATTTACCAACGTGCAACGTGGAGGAGTACACACCTACATCTATCATCATTTCAACCTGGAATGTGTTTTTAAAGCTGATTGGATTTTTTTAAGCTTTATTTTCTAATTCCAATTTCTTTGTTCACAGAAAAGTTACAGTTAAAGAAGGCAACGCATTTCATACGGTAAAAATATATGAGCTCGTGACAGTAAGCGATGATCTGCAGAATGATTTGGTGAGTACTGCTGCTGCAGTACTATTGTTCTAAGTAGTCCTTGAGTGGAGACCGCGTATCGGCAAGCGTAGTGTGGGACGCCCCCCAGCTAGATGGACGGACGACCTAAAAAACTGGCTGGGACGGACGACCTAAAAAAAGCGGCTGGGATGGACTGGATGCGGAACGCGGAGGACAGGGGGTTGTGGCGCAGTCTGGGAGAGGCCAATCATGTCCAGCAGTGGACTGTAACAGACTAAGTTGATTGATCGTCCCAAGTCATCTTCAACTAAATTTTTCGCAGCCATGCTTCCCACAAAGCAGAGAACAGGCTTCCTACATTCCTTCATACAAATTATGTCGTTGGCAAGGAATAACCGCTTTTTATGGTAGGTACATAACCCCACCCGGAGTCCTGAAATACTCTGACACTAATCTATTTGGCCAAAGAATTGGCATTGCCATTCAACGTGGCAATGCTGCCAGTCTTCTGGGCACGTTTCCGGATGATAGCGATGCGAACGAGTACTTCGACGCCTAAGTGTCCTTTTGTTTTTATATTTCTTAGTATAAAATAGTTATCTTTACATATAGTAATGTTACCGCTCAATACAAATAAAGGCTCCTGAAAAAGGCGCGAC
The DNA here is from genome assembly GCA_927399505.1 of Luperina testacea. Taxonomy (NCBI): domain Eukaryota; kingdom Metazoa; phylum Arthropoda; class Insecta; order Lepidoptera; family Noctuidae; genus Luperina; species Luperina testacea. The sequence goes on along the minus strand of OV656777.1, from coordinate 1,314,130 downwards.
GCGCAACGCGAATCGTGCGCGACACATAGGCACCACTCGTTGCACGACTTGCGGTGCCTTTGTGTCGCGCGCGATTTTATCGCGTGTCGCGCCTGTTTGAAAGAGCCTTAATACCTTTGACGATTACAATTCAATTTTAAACTATTAATTCTCAATTTCCAGATAACAAACATAACGAATGCCGTGCTTTCGGTAAGGAGGAACACCACGTCGCCATGTGCCTACGGCTGGCGGTTCAGTACGGACCAGTACCAGGAGACCTTGGTTACAGATGTAAGTATACTTTATATTTAACGTGATTACATTATAGGCAGTCAATCACAATACATCGCAATAATGAACAACTTGGCAGAGGCTATTAACAGAGATAAGAATAGTCCTAAGGGCCTAAGATAAAGCAACTCTCTTCTGTCTTATCAAAGCGAAGCAGGGTTTTTAAAATTTAAAGCATGTTTGTAATATTTTTGGAATATGCCCGTTTGAGCACTTATTTTTAGAGTACCTATTTTTAGAGCACCAAAGGTATTCCCATTTGAGCACCAATCAATATTTTACCGTGGTGCTCAAAGGGGAACAACAAAAAATATTGAACTTTATTCCTTTTTGAGCACCTACGGTAGCTTCTAGTGATGGTGTGCATAATAATTATGTTTATTATAAAGAAAATTATTTATTCTTTCCAGTTTTCTTTGGTCTGCGACATGGACTGGTTACCTAGGATGTGCAACACCCTGTTCTGGGTCGGCTCTATATTTGGAAACCTTTTCTTTGGATGGATGTCTGATAGGTAAGCATTTTGAATTCATTATGAGGTTAGTAGTTTTTTGACCAATTTGGCTTCTAAAAACTAATTTTGCGAAGTTTGAATTTTTTTTTTTTAATGAATGAATGACGGAGTTATGCCCGAACATAAATCAAAAAATAAAATATATAATCATCCGAATTGAGAACCTCCTCCTTTTTGAAGTCGGTTAATAAAAAGTGATGGTTGCCGCGACCTGTAGCTACTATTAACGAAACGAGTTGTACTAAGGCGTAGACATGTCTAGTTTTTTGCAAAGAAACAAAAATTAAACAAATGGATAATATTTGTCTGGCGTCTTTAAAAGTTTAAATGCGTTAGAACGGCGGTGGCCTAGTAGTAACAGCCGCGACTTACGAGTTGTAGGTCGCAGGTTCGAACCCAGATAAGGGCTTCACTTTGTGTAAATTATTTTATCACTACTGCTCTCAAAACGGTGAAGAAAAACATCGTGAGGAAACCGGCATGTCTTAGAAACAAAAATTCGAAGACATGTAACATCTTCTAACCCGCACTGGGCCTGCGTGGTGGTATACGGCCCACTCATCGAGAGGAGGCCTTTGTCCCAGCAGTGAGAACATTATAGGCTGATCATGCGTCTTTAAATGGTAGTTGCTTACTTGGAAGCCAGCCAAAACAACTTTTGCGTTATGATAACAGCCAAAACAACTTTTTCATTGTGATAACAGCCAAAACAACTTTTGCGTTATGATAACAGCCATAACAACTTTTGCGTTTTGATATGAAATTTTAGTTTTCCTCCCTGCAGGTACGGCCGCCGCCCCACAATTCTTCTAATGGTCTTCCTAGAGGTTCCTCTGGCTATAGCGGCATCATTCGCCAAATCCTTTTGGACTTATGTAGGACTACGAGTAGCTGGTGGCCTGTTCTTCCCAGCATTGTATCAGCTGCCTTTTATATTGGCACTAGAGCTCATGCCTCCTGGGCAACGGAATCATACGGGTAAGGTTCAGTAGAAATAACTAACATCACGGGTGTTTTCCCTTAGTTGGCCTCGTGGTCACAAGTGCGACTGCTGACCGTGGGATTCGATTCTCAAGTCGGTATTATTGAATTTTTCTGTTCTATGTTATGGGTTTGGTTTCCGCACTTAGCCCTTCAATGGACCATTGTGCGTGGAAGGATTAGTTATAGTAGCAGCCGGGGTTTGGAACTTGCCGTTGTGACACCCCCGTGCCTCGGAAATTGGTCCTGCGCCCGTTCTCTCTCTGGTCGTGTCGGATTGCCGATCCCATCGGACCATGAGAGTGAGGGAAGAAAGAGTGCCCGCACGCATGTCTAGTCTCCGTTGAGATCGGCCGCTATGACAGGCAGATCGCGCGCGTTCCCGCACCCGCGCCCCCGCTGCCAGTCTGGCCAAGCACGAACAGTTCAAACGTTGTATTCTTCTGCCATTCAACTATTGTTTCTTATTTCAGGTATTGTTGTCGGAATGCTATTCGCTGGTGGCATGTGTCTATTATCCATGCTGGCTTATGCTGTGCAGGACTGGTACCATCTGTCCTTGGTTACCACATTCCCCTTCATACTGCTGTATGGGTAAGTTACCATTTTTTGTAATACTAAAATAGTAATAGTGGCGTGTTTAACGAAGTATTACTGCGTTCGAAACACCGGTCTTTGGACCTCTTCAGTGAAGTTCGTAAACAATTACGTTACTGACCAAAAAAATAAAGACAAGTGCCACTTCAATAAATGTTGGTAACTATTTATTTATTTATCCATTTATTTCAGGCATCAAGGCCCATATAACCACATACAATACAATATTAATATAACTTAAAAATACTATACCTATATACATACAAAATTATAATTACACTAAAAAACTAACGCACACGAAGTGTCTGCGTCATGTTTCGCTGACTGGTGTCATGTGCCCACGTGGCCACGAAACTGGCGGTACACAACACCCTTCGGCCAGAACTGTTCCTTGAGGAACTTCTCGAGATGATGTGTCGGCGCATGCACCTTGAACGACTTGAATTTCGTGTTGTGACGCGACTCCAAATTCTCGACCCTCAAAGTGCAGTTGGTCTTCACACGCATGTACTCCACGATCCCCTCAACCTTCATGGAGTGATGCAGTCTGGACACGTAAAGCTGCGTCGTCGAGATTGCTGGATGCAGCAGCATGTTGGGTCCTGCCAGCGCGGTGCCGCACTGGTTCCGACAAGGAGGCTTCTTCTTCTTCTCCACCTTGATGAAACCATCCAGCATTGTCGCACGTGTCCTTCTCTGGACCCTGCCTTATCAAAACCTTATTGGGTTCGGATTTTAGTGGTCGTCAACAGTCGTTTATTTTATAAATATGACTTATGTGGTAATGTTTTGGAATGAAAGTTAAGATTGCTCGTGGTCATGGCCAGTGGTCGTGACTAGTCCGTCGGTCTTACTCCTACAAATTGCCCGTTTTCACCATAACTGCACAAATAAGTACGCCGTTGGGTTTTTAACTTTCGGCGCTGAGCTAAGGGTTGAAAATCCAACAGGGTCATTTATTTAAGCATTCGTTTAAGTACAGCCTAATGTTAGCGAAAGCGGGTATTAGCCTCAATCTTATATGACAGCCTATTGTTAAACTTTTGGTTCTCATTTTACAGGTACTACTGGCTTATACCAGAATCTCCAAGGTGGTTAGTTGGCAGAGGGAGAATAGCTGAAGCCGAAAAAGTCCTCAGGAATCTCGCTAAAAGGAATGGTATACACCTGGAAAGAGGCTTTTTATTGGAATTGCATGTAAGTGCGAAATGTTATTAACTCAAGGTGTTCTTCTAAATGTAACAGTATTAAAATGGCAAATAATAAAACTATGTTGGAAAATCAAATCAAAAGTCATTTATTCAAACTAGGCCGAGAATCAGCACTTGTAGAACGTCATAATTACAAAAGAAAGTCCCCCGAAACGCCCGCCCTTCACCACTTCTAGTGCTTTCACTGGAGAGAAGAAGTGGCGCAACAAACTCCCCAAATAGTATATTATGTATACTTCAGCTTTACCCTTAACTTTTGCAGAAGAAAATAAAGGAAGAAGAAGAAGCCACACAAGAAGAATTAGCAACGGTGTCAAACATGAACGGCCATGTTGCAGGATACACAGAACTACCCGAAAAAGATGAAAACCTCGACAGAAGAATAAGCAACATGCTAACATTCAAGCCAGACCTCTCCAAAATATCCGAAACAGAAGAATCTAACAAAAGCTTAGAAAAAATAATAGCTCTAGAAGTTGCAGAAATTGTAAATAAAAAAACTAGAGTGAAAAAGGAGGAGGAAGATAAAGAACAGAGTATTACAGAAGCAACGAATCTGAATGCTGAACATCATCAGAAAGCAACACAGACTGAGTATACGAAATCACCAGCGAGTACTCTTAGAAGAAAGTCTCTACAGTTAGTAAGTAAGATATTTGTACAAGAAGATGTCGAAGAAGACATTGTGGAGAATAAAAGAATGGATGATCAGAATTCAGAAGGAGACTGTAAAGCTTCTCCATTAGATGTGTTCAGATATCCAAATATAAGGAAAAAGTTCTTCATTCTTACGTTTGATTGGGTTGCTCTAGGAGTAGTGTACAATAGTATGAGTTACAATACACCTAATTTAGGGGTCAATGATTACTTGGCGTTTTTTATTGGTAAGTTTAGAAACACATTTTTGTTCACTCTCTTAGCTCTCATTTTCTATTTAAAACAAAATATTAGCCTCCGTTATTAACTCTGTTTTAATGGTTGTTTGTATTTTGGTGGAATTATTCATACAAGCAACATTAAATCACAAAGCGATGGGGCAACTCACGTGTCGAATACACACGAGACATCCTTAACCCTGGAAATAGCGAACCATCGCTCTGCGAGTTAATACTTCATCATTGTTTACGCATCTTGAAAGCCACACCTACAAAAATAACTTTAAATTCAAAGGGAATAAAAGTGTTTTTTCCTTCTAGGTGGTGCCGTAGAAATACCTTCGTATTTCATAGCGTGGCGCTGCATAGAGCGGTTCGGCCGTCGGTGGGTGCTCTGTGTCTTCATGTGTGTTGGAGGAGTAGCCTGCATCAGCTGTATTCTTGTTCCTGAATGTAAGTGACTTACGCTTAGCTAACTATGGCAGTGACACCATTAACGAAATCAAAGAAAATGTGTCTAGATTTGTTAAGTTGGATCAATGGGATCTCTAAGACAGCATGATCTCAATATAAAATTGTTAATTAGTGGTAGAGTTAATTTTAATATAGCTTTGGCAATTCCTAGTTGTATAAGAATATGAGCCAAAAGAAAAGACAGAAACAAATTTATACATTTATTTAATACAGACAAAAAACTGCAAATAAATAGAGTAGAAGAACAGATTGAGAAGTAGAATGAATGAGTGATTTGGATTCATTATATATGTAGTACTGGTCCAGGAAAGCAGGTCCATCACACCTGGGAGCGGTGAATGCTTATGCGAATCCCGCACCGCGGCCATAGGTAGAGGTGGAACACCGCGGTAGTTTTTTGCCCGTAAGAGTCCGGCATGCCCCTCTGACACCCCCATAATGGAGGAAGTCCATGAGCATTTTCAACGCGAACCAAACAGAAAGAAAAAGTCACTGATCATGGAACTGTATTACTGCGTTCTGGTTTTAAGGGTGTAAATGTTTGTGACATTAAAGCCACACGAGAAAATTCAAACTTGTCTCTAAAATTGGCAACGAATCGCAATTCCTTGAGGGTGTTTTACTAGTTACTATAGTGGTTTAGTAGTTGTAGTCACGTGCTAATAGATAGGGCTTATCGTTTATTATATTTTTTTTAATTTATAGAAAAACAACATTGTTCGATAGATTTCTATATTTTGAGTTCAATAAAATTCTTAAGTAAATCTAATATATACTACCATTCTTTTAATATATTCATTTCTTTCCAGCATGGCCATGGATAACAGTGACTCTCTCGATGTTGGGACGATTGTTCGCTGCTTCATCGTTTGCAGTCTTCTACGTACTGATTGGAGAATTGTTACCTACTGTACTAAGAGCTCAGGCAATGGGAGCAGCCTCTTTTATATCTGGACTGGGGCTTCTGGCTGTTCCGTATATAGTACATCTGGTAAGTTACTCATCATCTTCTTTGCTTTGAGCACTTGTTTTAGAGCATGTCTTGCGCGTCTAGTATAACAATGGTTTCAGGATGTTGTTGAAACTGCAAAACAACTTCACTACTCAGGAGAGTGAGAGAAAGCCGCAACCGCATCTGGTGGATACGCTATACTTTAAATAATAACTGTAAAATATTTTGTTAAACGTACTGTTTTGGAGCTATTTCATTTGCATACTGATTTTGTAGGTTCAGTTAAAATATAAAAATGGTTCAGTTAGGCCCATGGTCCACAACTCTACTCAAAAGTAATCAACCTACATATTTGGTTTGGGATTGGTTGCGTCGTGTACGGACCGCCATTGGCTGTACCAGTGCTGGCTACTCATTCGTAATTTGAGTTTGTAGCGCGTTGTACTTTTGAGTAGCGTCTGTAGCCGATGGGCCTAAGAGTATTATTTATTTTTATTTTTTTATCTTCTCTCTTCGTTCTTATCCATATTCTTCTTCATTGGCCTCGCTTTTTCCCGCTACGCGGGGTCGGCATTCCCAATCATGCAAAGCTATTTATTTCGGTCTTGCGCGACATCTTCCGTAAGTCCCTTGAATCCTTTTGGACCTTCGTGAGCTATGTAGTTTGTGGTTTCTAATCAATACTTAAGGTCTATTAATTAACACCATTTATTTTCTATATAGATTTCCAAATAATATTCTGTTTTCTCTACCTTTTTAGGCAGTGTACTCCAGAGCCTTACCACTGACTATAATGGGAGTGTTGAGTGTGATGGGAGGGATCACCTCCCTGTTCCTACCCGAAACTCTGAACCAGCCACTACCACAGACCCTCGGTGATGGGGAAACCTTTGGCAGGGACTTTAAAATATTGAGCTGTGTTGAAAGACAAAGTGAAAAGTGAAATACTGATGTGAAAGTGAAATTGTTTAAGCCCTGTAAATATTCAATGTTAGTGTAAGTTAGTTAGCTTTGACTTTTCAGCGCCACAAAAGAATAATCTGTTTTTGTAAAACTGATAATTATCAGACGCGTCACTCGAGTCATTCACTTTTGTATCATTCCTTGTATTCCTCACACGATAACGACAAAATTACATAGTTCAGAAGTGAATATTCATCTGCTCATTTAATTATATATTTCGATCATTTGTGTTCTGTGAAAGATGCCGAGTGCCGGAATCCAACAACGTTGGATCGGTTCTCTAAAACTTTTATAAATTCATTTTTCACTTTTGTTTCATTTTGTGTTCAGACGTTTCACTTCGAGTGAAAGATGCCGAAGGAAAGACAAAAATGAACAAACGATGTTTAGGGATCTTCATCAGAAGGCGTAAGATTGGAAAAGAAGATATTATATAGAAATAAGGCAGCCAATTTCTCATAAATATAAGATTTTGCGTCACAAATTATATTTTTTAAGTTAGAACTTAGAAAGTCAATTCGTTGTTATTCGTGTCTTTGTATTATTTGTGAATTAGACAATAATATTTTTCTTATAATTTAAAGTACAAAAATAAATGTAAATAACACTACAACATTGTAAATATTAAACTTTAATTTTATTTGTAATTTGTTTTGCTTCATCTTAAATCATTATAAGAAATGTTTCTAGTGATTAGAGTGCACTGGGAAGAGAGACCATAGTTTCTTGTCCAGATTTTTCTTGTTAATTCTAAATTCTTGGATCGGCAATTTTATTTTTGCATAAATTATTATTGACTATCAAAAGTATCTACATAATAATCATCATCATTCATCATATTAACCGAAAGACGTCCACTGCTGGACATAGGTCTCCCCCCTCCTCCGCTTCAACCGATTCTGTGTTTCCCACATACAGCGGATTCCTGCGGCTTTCATCATCATCATCGATCATCGGTCCACCTTGTGGGATGCCTTCTAGCGCTACGTCTTCCAGTACGCGGCCGCCACTCCAAAACCTTTCATGTCCTTATTCCAATTTACTCGAGGTCGGCGCAGTATTTCTTCCATTCATCTGTAATAGCCGTAATATCAATAGTCATCTCCTTTCTAGCTATATCGAAATTATCTTGGTACATATTATCTAAAAGTACGTTAAGCCGTTTGTCCTGAAGGTCAATTTTCGTAATTTAAAACGTTCACAATCTAGTCGCAGGCTCATCTCGGCGTCAAACAAATGCCAAAAACTTGTCAAAATGTAGGGAAATTTAAGGTATTTTTGACAGATTGAGACTGAGAACAGACTGTGAACGTTCTTAAAATTAAGAGAATTGCCCCTCAGACTGTGAACGTTCTTAAAATTAAAAGAATTGCACCTCAGACTGTGAACGTTCTTAAAATTAAAAGAATTGCACCTCAGACTGTGAACGTTCTTAAAATTAAAAGAATTGCCCCTCAGACTGTGAACGTTCTTAAAATTAAAAGAATTGCCCCTCAGATCTCTCTCCGGTCGTGTCAGATTACCGTCGATTTATTTATTATAGTGAGGAGTGCATCTGTGTCGGCACACTCATTTATGCACTATAATATTATTATCTCCCACGTCGAAGGTTACTCATTGTTGAAATTGGCCGCCATGGCCTAAATGCTACATGTATGGTCTAATAAAATATGATATTTGACTGTAGGAGAGTATAAGGTTGCAATGGTATTAAAGTTTATAGGAAAGTGGACTGCAGCAGCACAATGATGTAGTTGGTAAGAATTCCTATCAGTTGTATTGGCAGTGAGGCATCGATGTAAAACAGGCCACACGCGCTCATCTTACTGAAGGATACTCGGTTTATCTGTATCACCTGGCTGCAGAGACTTTCTTCATAGTCTGTAAACAAATACATAGTTTTTAGGGTTCCATACCTCAAAAGGAAAAAAACGGAACCCTTATAAAATCAATTCATTGTCCATCCGTCTAACAGTCTGTGGTCTGTGTGTACTCTTTTTATCAGGACCGCGTGAAGATGGCAAAGTGAAATTAATATCAAATACATATGTCTATGGTCTCTTAGAGCTCTAAAAAATCAATCTTCTAAGTCAACGCCCTAAAAATATACGGCCATTTATGCGACATATTTTGATACTCACAAATAAATGATAACCCATTGGGTATTTCCCGTCGACCTACAGCAAAAAGCAAGGTAAAGGCAGAAAAAGAAAAGGAAAACGTCCGAAAAAACAAAACATTTGCAGTTGGATATTTGCGGTCGGAGAATTGACCGTGACGTGTACTAGCTTCTGCCCGCGACTTCGTCCGCGTGAAACTTCACCGTCTCCCCATTCACCCTCTTAGGGGTGGAATTTCGAAAAACCCTTTCTTATGTGTGAAGTGTGGGTGTGTTCTTTGTGAAGAGTAGGTATCCACAAACCTACTCTTCACAAAGAACACACCCTCCAAATTTCATGTCTCCAAGACCAGCGGTTTAGGCTGTGCGTTGATATATCAGTCAGTCAGAACTTTGAATTTTTGGAAACAATGGGAAAACATGTTTTTCAACTATTGTAGTTGAAAAACATGTTTTCCCATTTATATTTTTGTTTAGTTAGTTTAGTTAAGTTTGTTTTTGGGATAAATTCATCCCAACTACGGAACCCTGCATTGTGCGTGGTCCGACTTCATTACCATGCCGATGTTGGTTTAGAATAATATTCATCAACATTCTCCAACATGTCTTGTTCTTCCAAACTTCTCTATTGTTTACAATATTATTCTTCATCATCATCTGCTTAGCCTCTTCTCAACTATATTGGGGTCAGCTTCCAATCTAACCGGACCCGGTCCGGCCGGGTTTACATTATTATTATCTTTTTGAATTTTTTTTTTGTAGTTATTGCAGATAAATATGCGTTGTAGCTAACTTACTGTTCATAAATGCATACAAACACAGATATTTGTAAAAAAAATATATACCTACCTATGTTTAAAACAGTTAGGCCACACCATTGTCAGTAAATAGGTGACTGGTCTGTAAACACAGTCGAATCGTGCGCTCACCTAGATAGTTTTTATTCTTCAAACGTTGTATACACGCCGTCTCCGCCTCCTCAACAGTTATATAGAACTTCTCGCAATGCACGCATTGTATTATTACTAAAAATATGTCCTTTGCCATCCATATAGTTCCCAGAAATATAACCAATGAAAACTGAATCTCCTCCTAAAATTTTAAACAAAATAAATTAAACCGCATTATACAGTTTGTTAATTTAAAAAGGCGTACATGTACGTAAATACATCCTAAACGAAATTACAATCCATGCCAAAAAAAAAAATGCTTGTATTGCTTTATTTGGTATGGGTAATATATAATAAAGTAATTTTTTGGGTTTCATAAAAGTATTAATAAGAAAATGGACATTCCGATAAAAAAATCTAAATTTAATTATGTGAAAGAAAATTTTAATATTATTATTTTGTTAAATATACAATTAACTTATTTTATTACAAACTATTTACACTAGATACTAAATTAAATGACTAACTAACTGTGAAAGATGCAATAACTAGGAACGAAGTATGCTCTCTGATGATGACCGAAAGAGATTATATTTAAGAAAAAAATTAAGTACTAAGATAGTGATTTATTTCTCACCACAATATTACATAAGTACATCAAAAGATTTAGAACAATCCTACTCCTATTAATATTATAAATGTAAAAGTTTGTGAAGATGTTTGGATGTTTGTTACTCAATCACTCAATCACGCGTAAACCGTTGAAGAGATTTAGATGAAAATTAGCACACAAATAGACCATTTCCTAGATTAACACATAGGATAATTTTTATCCCGATATTTCCACGAGATCGAAACTTACGCGGGTGAATCCGCGAGGCGCTGTTAGTATATAATAGTTAAAATTACACGGTGGGAGACGCCTAAGCTAGGCGTAAGGCCTGTATTTCAGGACACCAGGTCTGCACCACAAATAAATTGTGTTAAAGGCAGCAAGATGATGAGAGTTAGCTTGGTATATTATAATACTTACTTCGTCATTATGACCAGCTGACACCTTCAGGATATGCAGTATAATACTAAAATAGCACAAACTTCGGAAAAATGTATCAACAGAATGAAATAATATCTGTGAAAGAAAAAGAATAGAAAATTATGAACAGCAAATATTACAACTGTAAAATAGAAAATTAATAAATTGTAAGATTGTTTAAAGAAATCGAAAGTTAAGACAACACACACAGAACTGCAGGTAATGATAGTAGTATCTCTTTGAAAATTATTAATATAAATGAAAGAATATCAATAGAATCTTACCATCAATTGAAAAATATTCTTATATAAGTTATAAGCTTCCAAAATATTTCGATACACACCAAAAAAATCGACATCGAATTTTTCTTTAGCATCGTTAGCTATAAGAACATCCGCGATCCATTTCTCGAGATACTTTCTGAGCAAAATAATAACTAGAATACCATAAGCTAAGTGGACATCAAAGCTAATGAACATAAAATTCATGATCATGTCATCTATATAGAATTCATTATAAATTCCAGAAAACAAAAAATGAACAAAGATGTCAACACCAACAGTATTTAGAATTAGGATCCAGTTCCAGCGAGTGACTTTCTTGAGGCTTTCACTAAAGTCTAATTCCTTGTAAATTCTTTGTATCAATAAAATTAGTGAGATGTGGATGTCACTGTGTTTGATATTAAGAACGAAGAGAACGGTATACCCGGCACCGTATATAACAACAAAGAATGCAAACGTGATAACGACGATGTCATAATTTTTGGTTCCCATTGTATCTTCTAAATCTCCGAAAAACAAACGATTGATACATAATCCATATAAACAGATCACACTGACGAATGTTAACATATAAAACTTTTTCCCTTTTGGAATAATATAATCATCTTTTATACTATATTTCGATAACAGAAAGAGTGAGAGCACCAAATTCACTGGATACATCATTTTTTGGATGTCTTTTTCAAGTCTATTATTAAGTAATATTTCTGGTAGTACCATACTCTTTGGTTTGATTTTATTATTTATTAAAATCATTTTTTCTATTTACGACTTCTGCTGGCTTCATTTAGACGATGAATGAATGAAATTATCGTAATAGTGAAATGAAATATTCTATGCATATATAATAATATATAAGGCATTATTATTGTAAGTAATCAGTTTAATAGCCCTTTTCAATGAATTAAAACAATTCATTTTCAATAAAGTCTAATAACAAATGATAATATCGAAAGTACATGGATACATATTATACAAAATTCATGATAGAGACTAAATTAGTAGATAACACTAAAATGTAAAATAAATGAAAATATACATATATACAATGCAATGAGATGACAATACGACAATAAATTAAAACATCGGCAATACTAATTCATTGGAGTATTTTGAAACTATCAAATAAATTCTAACATCGAGATTATAAAACTGGCCAAGTGCGAGTCGGACTCGCACACGAAGGGTACCACAAGGCAAAAAACGCCAAAAAAAACACGTTTGTTGTATGGGAGCCCCCCTTAATTATTTATTTTATTCTGTTTTTATTATTTTTTGTTATAGCGGCAACAGAAAGACATCGTCTGTGAAAATTTCAACTGTCTAGCTATCACGGTTCATGAGATACATCCTGGTGACAGACAGACAGACGGACAGTGAAGTCTTAGTAATAAAGTCCCGTTTTTACCCTTTGTTTACGGAACCCTAAAAAGTGATATTTCAAACTATCGTCCGACTATGGGTTTTGCCGATCTTTAAGTAGCTATATCTATATAAATAAAAATCAATATTTGTATGTTTGTCCTCTATGCGTTCCGAAATCATTGGTCAGATCGTGATGAAACTTTGGTAAGGTGTTCTGGGGACGCCCGTGCGGGTTCCCAAATTATTAAAACATGGGAAAAAACAATCCGACGCGGTACGAAGTTCACCGGGTCAGCTAGTTTAATTTTATTTTAAATTTATTTTATTTTCTATTTTTTTTTGCTAGCATTTTCTGAATTTCATAAGCTATACGAAATTTAATTGAACGTTGAATTGTCGTCTCCACCTAAACCAGCTTCTGCCTGCGACTTCGTCCGCGTGTTTCTTGTTCTCCCTGCGATGCGACGCAGCGGGTACACCGTCGCATCGCACGCCCGACCGCGCTTTTATTTCGTTTACGCCCAGCATCCAGCATGTTTTATTAGATACTTTTTTGTTTTTGAACGGCTCTTAGGGTAAAATTCCTAGGGTGTTGTTAAGTAGCCTCATAATCTTCTGCAGAATTGGGTTACCCAATGCAAAAGGAAATGCAAAAAGAAAGCAAATAAAAAAAAAATATTATTATTATTATATTATTATTATAAATACATATATATATTATTATTATAAGGAAATTTTCAAATCCGAGTGGAAGTTCCTGAGATTAACGCGTTCAAACAAACAGACAAACTCTTCTACTTTATTATTAGTATAGATTAGACATAAACTCCTTCCTTATAATGAATAATTTACAGAACAGCAAACTGCAACAGTACTACAACATAATTGATTAAAAGTCCCAGTAGAGATATCGTTAGCGTTGCGTCCACATAGAAAAGGCCACACGCTGTCATCTTACTGAACGTTCGGTTTGTCAGTATCACGTTCTTGCACAGATGTTGTTGACTCTCTGTAAGGAAAGTGTCCTTATTAAAAAAGGCAATATTAGTACGTTAAATTAGCTTCTTGCAAGCTAATTTTGGACAAATCTCTCCTGGCTTGTTATCGTCATCATTCAGCTAAAAGACGTCCTCTGATGTACATAGGCTCGCCACATCAACCGGTCAGGACCAGAATCCGCACATAAAGATGTTCAAAATGTTATCGACCCACCTTGGCTTATCAATTTGAATCATTGTATACAGCGTGGCGCTACAATGGTGACATTAATTTAACACACGTGTAGGGCTAGTGCCCTTTAATCATATTAATTTTAGTAGGTTAAAATAACTCGTAAATTGAAAAAAAAATTTTTTCAAACAAACTAAATGATAAAAATGTAACTAAAATTGGGATCACCCTTGCAAAAAATCATTCATGAAATTACTTACTACGTTACGCTGGCTTACGTTATCTCGGAGCGGCAACGCGTCGCTTCACGCGCTGCCACTTTTCGCGCTTTAATATCGTATGGACGGTACTGTGATGAACTTGAAAATGCCTAGCGCTCTGGCGGAGGCTAGTTTTGGGTTGGTTTTGGAAATATTGTAGCACATTTTCAGTTAACTGGATTGGGTTTTGTCGTGTAGGTGGTCGATCAGGGCGTTGAGACCTAGGATCCACTGGCTGGTTTTCGCGGATGCGCTGAAGAGCTCCTACAATAGTGCGAGGATTAGTAGGGCATTGTCTTGAACCGCCATATCTCTCGCGATATGTCCTTATGGCAAGAGCGGCATTTTCACGACATTCTCCGTAAATTAGGATCATGTCTGCATATTCAGCTGATGTGTAGTTCGGATGTGTATTTGCCATCACGATCACAAGTTTACACAAGCACTAATAACACAAATAAAAGCGCCCGTATCGCAAGAGATGTCAACGTACCTACTAAATTAGAAAACGAAAACAAAACAAAGCGTCTTTATCGCAGTACCATAATCTAATTACTCATTAGTTCATTACACAAAAATAAATAAATAAAACAATAGGTAAGCGTCTTTTTCGCGGAAACATTCACAAAATTAGTCGACGTAATTATGTGCACTACTGTGAAGAAGTGTGTCAAGGGCACGAGTTAGGCTAGCACTAGAAATGCAAAAAAAAGAATTGGATTTCGCTGCGACGCGACGGGGCGGGGGGGGGGGGCACGCGTCGCCTGCGCCGCGCGCCGCCCGCTCGCCGACAAAGGGATATCACGTTACTTTAAAGTATTGTTTATTTATTTTAATTTCATTGATGCGATGTTATGATCCGTGACCCGGCAAATGACCGCTGCGCGACAGTTCTTTAAGTACAGGTTGCTCCAAAATGCTATTTTAGAAAACTTTAAATAAATCCGCAAATAATAACGTTTAATGGAAACATAATTTCTTCATGAAACGAAAATGTGAAAACGTATATGTGTGTTAAATTAATGTCACCATTGTACCGCCACGCTGTATGTATCCCGTTGTGATGTCAATACTACTTACACCATTTAGGTAGAGATGACCTAATGCTGCAGCAAGGATGACCTCCGTCAACCATTTAATAGATAGACATATTATTGTCTTGTAAGTTTTTTTTACAGTTTCCTACTCACTTGTATAGTTTCTCTTCTTTATTTGCTGTATACAAGCCGTCTCAGCCTCCTCGATGGCGATGTAGAACTTCTCAGAGTACACATTCCGAGTAATAACTAGTACCATGTCCTTCATTAGCCAGAATATTATCACACTCACGAACTCCCAATTCGTAGCCTGAAAAGTAATTAAGGAAGCATTAGAATGGCTTTTACTAGTAGTGGTAGAATAAGTGGTCTAAGTCCGCCACACCCTGGGCATTCAGCGTCACACAACACTATTTTATTAATGTTTAATTAATATTAATAATATTCTATTAATATATAATGTTTTATTAATAATATTCTTCTTTATAAATGATATTAAAAAGTATGTGTCTTTAACCACATAGTAGATTTAGATGCGAATGTATTCCCGAAAGTCTAAGAATACAATACATTAATATTTATCTTACATATAGCTCAGAAAAATGTATGTTTTGACAAGTCGCCACATCAATAGAACCGCGCAAAGAATGGGCGGGTTGCTAGTATATATACACAAATATCTTATTAGGATCGTGCTACTAGGAGAGCAGAACATAGGTTTATATTTTGTTAAGCCTGTGAACAAAGAAGAACCATCATCATCCTTACGTCAAGTTGTTGTGCCGCAGTTTGTAACATAATTTCTACGTAACTCAAGGTGCGCCCAAACACACTGAGGATACTTTGCAGTACCTGCAAAGACACATTAGGTATGATAGCTGTTAGTTTACTAGTTAGTTTAGACTTCTAAAAGAAAAATACTGCAATACCATGGCAGTATTTTCTGTTTGTGAGTCAAAGAGCAACTTATTGATATGTTATTTTGTTTTACATCTTTACTTGCTCAAACCGAAACCAACTTACCATTACTTGCGACACTTTCTTGTACACATTGAAAGCTTCCAAAATATTTTTATACGTCTTAAATAATTTTATACAATATATATTGTCTTTGTTTTGCCCGAAATCGTTCATCATATGGATGTTTTTGATCCATTCACCAAGAAACTTGTTTAACAGTATAAGAACTCGAATAGAATAAACGTACTGGAGATCAATACTTATAATCATCAAATCACAAATAAAATGCAAGATATTAAAGTATTTAAACAAACTATAAATTGTAAATATGAAAAAAATATCAACAGTTAAAATGGTTAATACGGAGATCCAATTCCAAATAATACAACTTCGTATACTCTTAATACAATCGATGCTCTTATAAATAATTTGAATCATTACAACGAGCAAAATGTTGTCATTGCTGTGAACGATGTCAAGAATATGAAACACAATAAAACTGAAATTATATAACATGAACATGAATATTGAAACAAGCACAAGTATTGCATTTTTAACAATCCCTATAGTATGATTCATTTCATCAGAAACTAATTGACGGACACTAACAGCAAAAAAGAAGCAAGTATAAAAAAAAGCGAGTATATAACACTTTTTCCCCCGTGGAGTAATATAATTGTCACGAATACCGAATTTTGATGAGAAGAACAGAGTCTGTAAGTTGAAAGGGTAGAATATTCTTTGGACTTGTTTATCTAATTTGTTATTGAGTAATACTTCGGTTGGGTAAGATGAAATCTTTGGCGTGACTTTGTAATTTAGAAACATTCTTACAGCTTTAAACCTTAGTTAAATTCGTAGTAATAAACTTATAGAATAGAATGCTCTTTATTATGTACACCATAATATAAACACCGTCCTTACACCGTAACAACCATAATATAACTTATAGAACTTAACTTACTACAGCGTTCTCATAGGTATTGATCGTTTCGAAGGCTAAGTTATTTTAATGTTTTAACTAGATTAAAAGATAACAAGGAGGAGCATTTTCATTTCTTATTATGTTTATTAATAGCGTGGCTTCTCTTCTAAACATAACTGTAATAATTAAAATGATATTCATAATATTTTAATATGGGTATGGTATATAATTTTAAAAAATAAATTTGGAAAATCCAAAAGTGCACGACTCATAATGCTCATTTGATCGTTTAAAAAACCATAGATAGGATATTATATTAGTTAGTTTTTTATTAATTATAATTAAATTGCTTTGATTATAAGAGCCATTTTCAATAGGATTCCTTCTATGGGTTGAAAAGAATCTATTAAAAAAAAATATTTTTTGCAAGCTAGGTAATTAACTAAACTGTTATTCATTATTTTCTCCAGGACTTTTGAAAAAGCAAAGCAGAGATATAGGTCTGTAATTATTATTATCTGGGGAGTTCTTAGGTTCGGCTTTATGGATCGCAGAAACTAGAACTATGTACTTTGCATTGTTCTGGAAAAACTCCTGACGACATAAATGTACGGTACCTACGTAATGTAAGGTACCTACCTAAGTGAAAGGATCCAAAATAATGGTCCTTATTACTTTGATTAGAAACGAGACGGTTTAATTCCGGATAAACCTGGTGCACTATCGTGTTTGAAGCTTCTTTTAACAGAGTCAACCTCATACATATCTTTTGGCGTCGTGAATATTGAATCAACGAGTGAGATGTTTGTGTCGATATCAGCAGATAGTGCTTCTTCAGAAGTTGGTAGTCGCTGAAGTATCCGCGCAGATAGGACTTTGGCACTTTGCCAACTGTTATAAAATAGTGGTTACACTAGTTAAGCGATTCCTGTACAGTATTTTTCAGTCGACAACATCCATTGGTTTCTTACTAAACTTCGACTATATCCGACGATCCTGCATACTTATATCTTTTGTTGACTGTACATATTAAATTACTATAGCATGGTCGCCCCCTATTACAAACATGAGATTTAAAATATAAGCGGGCGATATGAAGATGTATTACCTATAGATACACTTCTACCTAATCCGTCGGGGAATAGAGCGTAATGTTATAATATATGTTATGAGTAAAATATATCGTGAAAAACCGAATAGTTCATTAATTAAATTACAACTAGCAACTTAGTGCCCATATCCGACGACGGTGAGTAAGTCTGAAGTTATATTAAACCTACCTGATTCCCATTCACCCACAGCCAGCAGGCGCGCTCGCTCGATATCGAAGGTACACCAAAATTGTCTAGCGACACAAGCGACACATATCTTTGATGCAAAATATAGGATGCTGCATCATACCATATTTTGGCGTCGCTTTTCTCGTGAGATAGTTTTGGTGTTCCTTCGATGTCACATATTTGTGCTGCCACCTAAATTTGTACTTCTGGACAGGAAAGGCCTGCGCCTGGTGACGGGCACCATCACGGGACACTGCTCGCTACATAAACACTTCCACACGATAGGCATAACAGACAGTCCCCTGTGCAAGGCTTCCATGGAGGCTAATGAAACCATTGCGCATGTGCTCTTTGAGTGCACAGGCGTCACCCAGGTTACGTCAGAAAACCTCGGGACACCCAGATCGTACACAGATGTTCTCAACAGAGCAGGAGACCTAATCAACTTCTGGAGGGAGGTGGGCTGGTTGAAATAACCACCGACGGCCGCCATGACCCACGCACAATGGTCCATTGAAGGACTAAGTGCGGAAACCAAACCCATAACATAGAACGGGTGATTCATTTGGAGGTACAGTCAGCATCAAAAGTCGATTAACACTTAAGTTTTTTAATCTCGGTTATTGAGCAAAATATTAACCCTTCAGTCTTTTAAATCTCAGTTATTGAGCAAAATATTTGTTCAAAATCGCATTATACTTCTGCTGCAATTTCGAACAAATATTTTGCTCAATAACTGAGATTTAAAAAACTGAAGTGTTAATCGACTTTTGATGCTGACCGTACTTTAAAAAAAAGTAAAATAAAAATATAAATTTTATCGGGTTATCTTTATTATTATACAAAAGAACCATCAATTATATTTATTTTTTAATGATTTGTTGACTATAATAATAATAATAATTTATTAGAGGCTCTCGTTAGGCAGCTGGGTCAAGGGCTTGATACAGAGAGCGGTACTCCTGGACACGGCTCGTATTGTTAGGAGCTAGGTTCCTTTCTCTGGAGACCTGACCGCCGGTAGCTTGGACCCTGTTCCCGATACCGGTGGGCTACAATTTTTTATATTTTTAAATGTTTTTTTATTGTTTTTTTTTTGTAAATAATATTTAAAAATATAAAAAGTTTGTTACAAAATAAATAAAGGAAATAATAATAATAATTCTTTATTTTCGGACAACAATGATCCAGCGTGTTAGTAAACAATATTATAACTTATTACTAGTGTTAGTAGTTAAAATACAGTGCTTAGCGATGCAATTTGGTTAGTATACCTACCTACAGGTATCAATCAACCTGTCTAGCCTATTCATAACTATGTTGAGGTCGGCTTCCAGTCTAACAGGATGCAGCTGAATACCAGTATTTTACATGGAGCGACTGCCTATGGGACTTCCACAACCCAGTTACTGGTATTATCCAGTATATATACCCCTTTGTAAGACTGGTAAGACCTTTTTTTTGACTTTTGTTCCTTATCTATATCAACAATATACACACATTAGGATTAAAAGGAGATATAACGCTCTATGCTGATGACACTTGTCTGTTTTACTTCGGCAACTCCATAGAGACAATTATACAAGACGCGCAGGATGACCTAGTTATCTTAGAGAGGTGGTTCTTGGACAATCTGTTGACAATAAATACATCTAAAACGAACTACATCATTTTCTCGGCCAAAAACAAAAAAATTCACAATCACAAACCTTTGTCAATAAATGGAGATGTCCTTAATAAAGTAAACACAGAGAAGTATCTGGGCCTTACACTTGACAGTCACTTGACATGGCAACCACACATTAAAAGGATTTGTTCTAAGTTGTCAAGTCTTACAGGAGCGTTACGTGGAATAGCTAGATGTCTACCATTAAACGTTAAGTATACTGTGTACAACTCATTAGTGAAGCCGCACATTGAATACCTAATTGAGGTCTGGGGATCGACAACAAAAACAAACTTACACAAACTCCAAATCGCCCAAAATAAAATT
Source organism: Luperina testacea (assembly GCA_927399505.1). NCBI lineage: Eukaryota > Metazoa > Arthropoda > Insecta > Lepidoptera > Noctuidae > Luperina > Luperina testacea. Next base: position 1,293,974 of record OV656777.1, on the reverse strand, counting down.
ATTAAAGCCCTCTTTCAATATCCCTATTTAACACCCACAAACAAAATCTATAACGACACCAAGCTTTTTAACATCATTAAGACCTATCAATATAACACCTGCGTATTAATAAGAAAAATCCTAACAAAAGAAATACACACAGAAATTACATATAAAAGGTACAATGAAGTGCAAACACGATCATCACGTCGGGCAAATGACTTAGTACTATTACACAAACCTAGAACAAATCACGGAAAGAAACATAATTTAACCCTTAAACCCTACCCATTCCTGGAGAAACACTATTACTACCCAGGGGTTTTAAGGACCCCAATACATAAAAATTTATGCTCACAAAATAAAACTACAATTCAATTACAATTACTGTTTAATATTATGAACACTTATTTAATAATACAAAAAAAACATTAATTGTTTTTGGTAACACATTCTTGGCACATAGCCTCAGTATGTTCACCGCAAAGAGGTTTTCGGCACATGCCACAGGTGACCTTGGTTTTCCGGTCCTTACCCCTTGGGCACATGGCACATCTTTTCTTAGCAGTGGGAGCAGAACTTGGTTCTTGCAATGGCCGCTTCTTTTGCAAGATTCCACCTAAGAGAACTTGAAGATTCATGGGCAAAGAGGGCCATGTAAAGCGTTCTTCCATTTGAGGGGTGATCAGATCTAAGGCAAATTTTTTCAAGAAATGACGTCTTTTTGTAGCTCTTTTCGTGGTCATTTTTAGCAAGACATATGAATTAACACCTACTATATTCAGAAGGCCATAAAAAATTGCCATTGGCCACCTTTTTGATCTCCTAGACACGCTGTACTATATTGCGTTATTACTACCCTGGGGTCTGACAAACCCATAAATTGCAATAAATCCGTCAAAACAGTGAAAGCGCTGACGCTCGACTAATTACAAGATGGCCGCCGACGTCATTAGAGATTAGACTGAGTGACATAAAAGTGCGTTCAATTATTGCAAAAATATGTAGAAATATTCATCCTCTGGGGTTTGCTGGACCCCCGGGTAGGGTTTAATGGTTAAATATGAAGGAGTACAACTATATAATTCATTACCAAAAAACATTAAAGATCAAACTAAATCAATTTTATATTTTAAAAAAATGTTAAAGAAACACATCTTCGACAGCTTCAACATAAATAAATAGAATATTATATTGTCTGGTATTGTATAGTGTGCATGGTGCTTAACAACAGTTCTAATAACAAATAGCGCGCTCGATGTTTACAACGACGCGCGCGTTCGAGTAACTTATTATGATGTACCCACTCACTAAATTTATTAAAGTAACTATGTAACGACGTGCGCTCTGGACTATTTTAACAATTACCTGCATGTTAAAACTTTGTTTCTCATTAAGTGATTATGTAAATCTTTGAGAAATAAATGATATTTGAACCGTAAACATACAACTTATAAACTAGTGTTAGTACTTACATCTATCAGAAAAACTATAACATCAATTTAACATTCTCAAAGAAACGAGGACTCTCAGGTCAAACATTATATTAATTCTGAAAGTTCATTCATACAAACCCTCTGCATTGGTAAAGTCATTTTGGTTTTGGTTTCGCCAAATAAGTATTGTATTAATGTTTATGACTATGGATATAAGGGAGCTGATGTATGCAAGCAAAATTCGTATGACACTGACCTCAAGGAATTAGGAGAAAGCAGCAAGCATTTTGGGTTCCTTCTCCTCCTTCTATAAATTAACGGTATACAAAACAACAAATCATAAGTGCGTACTATTTGCAGATGACGTGTCATTTATAATACCGGATAACAAAACATAACATCAACAAGAAGTAAATCAAACTGTCAACGATTAATAAATTGGCTAAATGAAAACAGTTTAAAATTAAATGTATCTAAACAAAACTCATTCAATTTGTAAACTATATAAACCAATATTGTAAGCTTGTATTGTTAACTAAACAAATACGTAACTTTACAAAATAGTGAACTGTAATATAACAATGATGTAGTTAGTGATAAAACTCATCAACGCTATTGCGAGTGTCGCGTCTACATCGAACAGGCCACACGCGGACATCTTACTGAACGTTCGATTTACTTGTAGCACGTTCTTGCAAAGATGTTTATTACTCTCTGTAAGAAAATATATCTTAGTAAAAATACAGGCCGACTTTGAATTCATTAGCAATCTTTAAGGGGCCAAATTCCTTACGGAGCAAATCCGAAATCCTGAAAAATATTGTCTTATAAACATTTTCATTAGACCAGACGGCATGACGTTGTTGCATTGGAAGGTGGGTAGGCCTCTGGTGTGGGACGCAACGTGTGTCGATATCCTTGCGCCATCTCATGTTCCTTGCACGGCGGGCTGTGCTGGCGCCGCTGCTGCGGCTGCTGAGACCCTCAAGTGGCGCAAATACCTTATGGGCAACTGCAGCTTTGAGCCGTTTGAGGTCGAAACGCTCAGGTCATGGGGCCCGAGTGCGCGTCTCCTTCTTAAGGAAATTTCTCGCCAGCTAGTCGACACTTCACGTGACCAGAGGGCTGGGTCGTTCTTTGGCCAAAGAATTAGCATTGCCAATCAACGTGTATTTATTTGTATAGTAAATTACTTAGTCAATTTAGTATCTACTAAAAATAGTTTGTATATACTTTTGATTAATCTTAAATGTGAATAATAAAAATTTTCATTAGGTAAGTAGTAGTTCTTCTTACTTGGACAGTTCCTGTTCTTTATAAGCTCTATACACACCGTCCCAGCTTCCTCAACAGCTGTATAAAACTTCTCGCAATGTATGATATGTATGATAACAAGCACCATATTCTTTGCATTCCAACAAACCGAATTCAGATTGTTCAACATCAAGACCTGGAAATGAACAGGTAATTGGTACTCATTGGTAACTGTAGGGTTTGTAAACACACCGCATATGATTCAAAATTGCTTGACAATTCACATGATTTCCGCTTTTTGACGAATGATGCACGAACCGATCCGATACTTTGCAATATCGATACAACATGATAGATAGGTTCTCTGGTATTATAAATCAAAATAAACGAATACTATACATGCACATGAGTAAAGGCTCCTTCAAACAGGGGCGACATGCGATAAAATCGCGCGCGACACGAAGGCACCGCAAGTCGCGCAACGAGCGGTGTTTTTGTGTCGCGTCGCGTGTCGCGGCTGTTTGTAGGAGCCTTAAAGAGACATGCTTTGACGTATACAAAAGTACCGGTAGCGGAATTAATGGATCGTATCGTATCACATTGTCATAAATGCGTGATCAAGGTATGAAGGAAATGTGTGGATAGATGTTTATCATTCTTTATTTGAACATGTATTAGTTTTATTGTTGTGAGCCCCATGGGAGTTTTTTAAATGTAGGTACTTCTACGATTATTCGGCAGCTAACTGTTTATAATATGTGGAAAAACAACATCAGACGCCGACTGACTGTCGGTTTTTTTTTTTAATTGCTGTAGGTATAGACCCTTGACCTCGATCACGCCTGATGGAAAGCAATGGATGAGGTCTATGATGGAACGAGCGTGCCCAGAAGATGCCTAAGGCACGGGAACTCCCATCGACGAAACGCAGCAGGCTGCTTGACGCCCGACCCCGGTCGGAAACCAGGCGGGCGTTAGCCCTACCACCACAAGAGAAGAATTGGCCAGTCAAATAAGGTGTTGGGTGTGACTGTCCAGGATGCGCCGAGCGCTCGGTTCAGTTGAGTAACTGGCGAAAAAACTGCGCTACACGAGGAAGTTTTTCATACATTTTTACAGTCAGCAACCGACTACACGTTTGGTGTGAACGTAGCCTAAGAGTGCATTTTACCCCTGGGTCCTAGTATACCGGATCCGTGCATAAAATATAGATACTCGTATGTTCTATATATCTCGTATATATCTATAAAGAAAAGATATATTATTATATATAGAGATAATCAAAATGTTATTAGATGTGCTTACATCGCCTTCAAGTTCTAATGGTTCAGACCTGCACATAATCAGATAGAAGGAGAAGAAGGTGCGGCAACCTGTGTCCATTACGTAGGTCAAAATCTGTAAATAAAAGATACGATGTTTGGTATATTCTCTAAAGAACGAGGAAACTAATTATTATTTTATGTTTATCATATATCCGATGACGACTGCCTGGTTATGTATCAAATGATATATGATATATTTTAAGACAGATTTTTTAAGATCAAATAAAAAAAAAACAATTAGGAACTTACCGATATTTGGAAAATTATTTTATACAGATTGTAAGCTTTTATAATATTCTTGTATATCTCAAGCAGTTTGATACATTGTTCATTATTTTCCGGACTGTCATGCAACGTCCGTATATTTTTAATCCATTCACCGAGATATTTTTTCAATAATATTATAAGTAAAATGGCAAAAACGCAATTGAGGTCAAATGCGATATACATTGCGTCACAAATAAAGTCAATGATAAGCTCAACTAAACTCATGTCCTCAAAAAACACGTAATGAACAGCATTTATGAATATAATACTAAAAATTGTAGTTAATATTGAGATCCAGGTCCATATAATGTAACTCCGGATACTCTTACTAAAATCGATGTTCTTGTGGATAGTTTGGATCTTCAAAATAAGAGTGACGATGTTGTTTTTCTGTACAAAATCAAGAATGAACAAAGTTGTAAAACCGATTGCACGAAAAAGGTAGTAAAGAACACAAAAGATACGGATGAAGAAATTTTCAATTGGTCTATCACCTGAAATATCTATGGTTAACATGCGATAGATACATAAAGCATTCATGAATAACGTGTAGCAGAACGACATTAATAAATACTTGTTTCCTATTGGATAAATACGATTACGTTTTACAAAATATTTTGAATAGAAAAACAAATGAAATGCAAAATTAATAGAATCCGCTATTCTTTCAACTTCTTTTTCGAGTTCATTATTTGTTAGCACTTGGATTGAGGGTTTGGAAATAATTTGAAGTTTGTGTGACATTATTATTATCTTCACCTGACCACTGCTCGATAACGTATGACTCTGTTATTACTAATATGGCTGACTAATAACTTATACGAGTATTATTGATAGCATCAATGTCTTCATTTTTACATTAGTAAAATTAATAGATGTTTTTATTTTGAACCTGTGACAGGAGAAAATAGGTCAATTTATGATAAACTAGCTTCGCTGATGATTCCGGAGATCAGTGGTGACCCAGACAGGTGCTTTACTTTATGTAAATAATTTCATCACCACTGCTCTCAGAACGGTGAAGGAAAACAGCGTGAGGAAACCGGTATGTAGAAGAGAGAAATAAAGAGAGAAAAAAAGATAATAAAGAAAAAAAAAAGAAAAAAAGAAAGATAATAAAGAGTATTCTATTCTATTCTATGTCCTAGAACCAACAATTCGGAGACATGTGACATCTACGAGTACCAACCCGCACTGGGACCGCGTGGCAGATTACAGCCTCACGAAGAAAAGATGGCTGTGTCCTAGGGGCCATGCAAGTATTACGTAATTTTTAACCCCCCCCCCTCCCCTCGTCGGCAAAAGTAAGCAAAGCGCTCACCCCCCCCCCCTTCCCATGCTTACGTAAACATTGGTAGATACATGCATTTTTTAATGTCTTCTGGTTTCTTTATAGATTCATGACCAGCAGTTATATGCGTTTCGTTTTCAAGCAAAGAAAAGTAGGGTTGCCTTAATTAAGGCTCCTACAAACAGGCGCGACACGCGATATGATCGCGTGCGACACAAAGACACCGCAAGTCGCGCAACGAGCCTTTATGGGTTTAAACCAAAATCGACAATATTTTGTAGAAAATTCGAAAAAGTAAAAAAAATAAATACTGTTAACGTAATCACCATCCAGAGCCCCCATCCCCCATGTCATCAAAAGTAAGCAAAGCAAAGACCCCCCGCCCCCCTGTAGTACGTACGTAATACTTGAATGGACCCCTAACAGTATAACAACAGTTTTGTCGAGACCATTATTGACTTTATCTATGACGTTAGTTTATCATATCCGATATCAATATTGCTTATCTTGATGAATGGATAAAATAGGCCTGCTGTTAGATTAAGTACAGACGCCAGCACATCAAGCTATTACAATCTGTCAAATTTATGACTTCTGGAAAATAATTCGGCCAAGAGCGCGTCGGACCACGCACAATGAAGGGTTCCGTAGATGGGATGAATTTATCCAAAGAACAAAATTAACATTGTATTTGCAAAACATGTTCTCCCATACATTATTATTATTATTACTTGTAATTTTTTTTTTTTTATGAAAATCTTTTACTTTTACCATGTTTGTAAATATGTGAGCACCATGTATCTATCAGATAATTAATTTATATGTCATGGTTTCATTTTTAAGTCTTTTACCTATTGTGGTAGGTATAGTAATTTTATTTTAGGTGCATCGTGTTCACATATTATTATTATATAATTAATGTATGGAGAATTTTGTAAAATATTTTAAAAGAGTAACGGTGGAGCTTCTTGCCCGTTCTTCTCCATACGAAAACTACCTTTTGGAATGGGCGACTAGAATCAATTCTATTTGTTGTAATTACTGACATTCAAAAGTGCCTTTTATGTGCCATAAGTTCCTAGTTTCGGAGATAAGGGGGGGGGGGGGGGGGTATGGTCACTATTCATGTATTTTTTTTATTTGATGATCTCCATAAAAAAAGGCCTTTCATTTGTTTTTAATTTTCTATTTTGCCCCCCAAAATTGACTCCCATATTCAAAATTAATTTATTGACGTTGACATATTTGGGTCATAGATATTAATATGTGTACCCATATTCAGCCAATTTCAAGCTAATTGGCTGTGATAGGCCTACAGACAGACACAGGCGTGATCCTATAAGGGTACCGTTTTTTTGGGTTATACCAAATAGTAGCCCGGTGTCGGGAACAGGGTCCAAGCTACCGGTGGTCAGGGCTCCAGAGAGAGGAACCTCTTAAATACTCTCCATGTCCAGAAGTACCACTTTCGGAATCAAGCTCATTGTAGGTACTCATTATTATTGCCTTTTTTTTTTTGAAGTTTCAAATGACCCCTCCCGCTCTGGGTGGAGCGGAAGGGAGCGTCAGACTCTTACTGACTAAAACCCATCCATGTTCTTTCCTTAGCTCTTTATGTTCTGGGCCAGCGGTAACCCTTTCGGATAATCCCGCTGACCCGGCAGGCTTCTTTGATGCTGACATCTCTTTGAGGCGCGTGTGGAACATGTTCGCGCTAATCTCTAGAAAACACCAGTTTCAAACACACCCCATGTATTGGTCTAACAAATTGCAAAAAAAAAACAATTCAATACCGACCACGGTATTGAATTGTTTTTTTTTTTCAATTTGTTAGACCAATTCATGGGGAAGGCTTTAGGTTATTTAACATCACGCTAGGACCTTTAGGAGTGCCATTCGTATCGCACGAGGATACCGAACGATATCCTTTGAGGCGGCAACTCTCCTGGCGCGCTTTCCGCCGCTGGACATCCTGGCGGATATGGACGCGAAGGTCTACGACCAGATTCGCGATATCCGCCAAAGCGGGAATAGTGTGCCAGGAAGCGTATTCGTAAGGCTGAGGCGGCGGGAACGGCGACACGCGCTCGAGCGGTGGCGCGAGCGGCTACAGCAGCCGCAATATTCGCGTAAGCGCGTTGTCGAAGCCGTTCTGCCGCACTTCGAAGCCTGGCTGAAAAGAGGGGAGCGCATCTCCTTCAGGCTCACCCAGGTGCTCACCGGACATGGTTGCTTCGGTGAGTACCTGAACAGAATTGGGCGAGAGGCCACGGCAAATTGCCACCACTGCGGAGGCAGCCTGGATTCCGCACAACACACGCTCGAGGAGTGCCCTGCGTGGGCCTCCGAGCGGCGGGTCCTGGTTGCCAGGATCGGGCGAGACCTGTCTCTGCCGGCAGTAGTGAGTGCTATGCTGGCAGAGACAGAGAATTGGACGGTAGTAGCCTCCTTCTGTGAGACCGTGATGGTCAAGAAGGAGGCTGCCGAGCGGGATCGGGAGAGGGCTGATCCTGCTCGGAGAAGGAGGCGTCGGGGTGGCAACCGCCTTGGCGCCTGATACGCCGAACCCGCTTACCAATAAGGTAGGTGGACCTTTGGGGTCGCGGGCGCACAGAGTGGGGACTCCGTCCGCTCACCAAGTGACCCCAGGGAAGACGGTGGCACAGTGATCACGTGCTGCCGTGCATAGCGAGGCTCAGGGGAGGCCCCTTTACAGTCTCCCCAGGGATGTGCCTTACAGGCGTTGCACGGGGGGGTTCCGGAATTGGTCTTTTAAGAGGAACCGGGACCACCCCTATGTGCTGAAGGTGATCACCGGGGCGGTTTTAGTGAGGTAAAATTCCCACACTCCCCGACCTCCCTCCCCGGAGGTCGGGTGCCTTTTGAAGGTTTCCCCCCGACAACAAAAAAAAAAAAAAAAAAGAACCTTTAGGAGTCGAGCAAAAAAAAAGAAAGCCAGAATGAACTCTAAACAAAAACGAAGTAATAGCGCGGGCAGGCGATGCGATGCGACGGGGTGGATCGAGAGAACAAGAAATTTCAAGCGGACGAAGCCGCGGGCAGAAGCTAGTAATACAATAAGTTCAAGGAAAATTCTTACAGTATTCAGTTTTCGTCCGGAAAAACTGAACATTGAAACAGTTTTATCTGGCTTGGCAGTTGACACTGTGAATCATTAAATCATCTTCTTATCTCTACCAAAACATCTTGCTGTCATAACTGTCGGTTTTATCCGTTTTGATTTCTATATTGAAGTCTTGTTTGTATAACTATGATACGATATCATAGACCACACATATTGATTAGCCTTTATTTTACTTATATAATCATGCACAGATCCGGTTAGCTACACAATCTGCGAATTACTCCAGTACCCACATGTAACTAACAGAATATTATGTTGTAAAAATCAACGTCATGCTTACTCTCAAAAGACTAATAAGCATTGTGTTGTTGTGTGTCGTACTGAGGAATGTGAATTCGTCGACGATGGTGCAAGTGAGAGTGAACGAGGGTCTGCTGGAGGGAGAGCTGGTGCACAATGAGTACGGCGGCATGTACTGCAGCTTCAAGGGGATACCGTATGCTCAACCTCCGCTCGGGGAACTGAGGTTCAAGGTAAGGATCTATGAACGATCTTTAACGACACGGTTGGCGCAGTGGCTGAGCGATCGACTGCTGCGCTACGTGTCGGCGAGTTCGATTCCCGCACGGAACAAATATTTGTATTGCCTACAGGTAGAAAAAAAAACATCATTTTAATATTCATAATGACTGCATTATTGGCCCAAAGATCGCAACAGTGACGCTGAGCATGTCGTGGATTTCATTCCCAAGTCTTACCTAGTAGTTTTTTCCATCAGCGAATTCTCAGAAACAGCGCGGTGCCCGTAATTAGGCCCAATTAATTGCATTAGGCTTGCCCCCAATTATATGATTGTAAAACATAACTAACGAAATAAGGGTGTACTATTTTTATTTAATAATAATAATAATTTTAATTAATTGACACCAATTTAAAACTTAATTATAAGTAATTTATATATTTTTACATGTTTTTAAATCTTTTTATATTAATATTTAAAAATATAATTTATATGTTTTTAGTTGAATAAAGTAAAATAATAATAATTTATTTCTTATTATTAAAAGGAAATAGGTATTACCTACACCCTCATTCACCTCATATTAAATGCACTTCTATAATAACCCTTCAGGAAAACAGGTGTAATGTGTTCATTTTTGTTAAGAGGAAATGCGGTCGGAGAGCCTTTGGAAAAAGCCTAAGTAAAAAGTCATAATTCAAGGTTTGGCTCTCGCCTGTTTCCTCCTCCAGTATTAGACCAATTTAAAAGATATTTCATAAACTGAATAAGGACGATAATATACCGTGTCCCTATGTTTTTCATTTTTCATTAATAGTAGGCAAATTTATACACTAGGCCTCTGTTGATAGCGGCAATTTTGAGCATATTTTGAAGGTTCTAGTGCATAAAAGCATTATGTATCATCAAAAAGGAAAACATAGGGACACACAAGTAGTTAATATTTATTATTTTGTAAAAAAATCATTGCTTTATGGTCATTAACCAAAAAGAAAACAGGCGAGAGCGGTTCTATGGAGAAAAGACCACCGCACTTCCTCATAATATAAAAAGCACTTAAGTGAAAATTTAGACACACGGTAGCGTGTCAAGCCAAGTTCAAGCTACAGTACCCAGCGATAAATATTGCACATCGACCTTTACCGTTTTTTGTATTTTATACAAAGAATAAAAATAATTATCAAAAGAAGCAAATCATAATTGTTTTAACAGCTCCTAATAGATACCGGAATGTTTGTATTTCGTGCGACAGAGATAACGCTCTACGAAGCCGAAATTAGCCGATTGTCTCTTTCCAAAGGTCGATGTGCAATATTTATCGCCGGGTACTGTAACAGAACTGGCGAGCAGCACCGTGTGTAATATTACATAATAATTTACATAAACCAATTACCAATACCAAAAAAACATAATTATTCCTTATTTACCATAGACATTTTTTTTCGGTCCAGCTCTCCGTGAATACTTGTCAATCGAATGATAACGCAACATTTTATGATAACAAAATTTAATCGTATGTCGACAGATCAACAACAAACCAATTGCTCGCTAGTCATTAAAACACTATTTACATATATTATTCCCAGGCCCCAGAACCTTCAACGCCGTGGGAAGGAGTTCGTAGCGCAAAGGAATTTGGTTCCAAGTGCGCTCAGTACGAATTGTTCCTAGATAAAGATAAAACACGAAGTGGCAGTGAAGACTGTTTGTACCTCAACGTTTATACACCGGACGTCAACCCGGACACGCCACTGCCTGTTATGGTCTGGATACACGGAGGAGGTTTTGTATCTGGTGATGGAAATGATGATCAATACGGTCCAAAGTTCCTTGTAAGACAAGATGTTATACTAGTCACGATTAACTACCGACTTGAAGTGTTTGGTTTCCTTTGTTTAGATACAGAAGATGTGCCTGGAAATGCTGGTATGAAGGACCAAGTGGAAGCCCTGAAATGGGTGAAGAAGAATATTGCTAATTTCGGTGGTGATTCAGAAAATATAACTATATTTGGTGAAAGTGCTGGTGCGGTCAGTGTCTCCTATCACTTAATATCGCCAATGTCAAAGGGATTATTCAGGAGAGCAATTGTTCAGAGTGGCGTCAGTGTTTCTTACTGGGCACAAGCATACAAACCACGTGAAAGAGGCTTCGCATTGGCAAGAAAATTAGGATTCTATTCTGATAACGTTAAAGAAGTATACGAATTCTTAAAAACACAACCAGCCGATTCACTTATACAAGCTGTGGTTCCTATTACTTATTCCGAAAAATTAAGGACCAATGTTGAAGTTTATTTTAGTGTGGCTAACGAAAAAGAATTTGGAAACAATGAGAGATTTTACCATGGAGATATGGTCGATGTAGTATCAAATGGTGTTCATGAAGGAGTCGATATTATGATAGGCTACACTGCTGATGAAGGTCTGATGGGTGTAGGCATCTTTGGCGCTGTCGAAGAAAGTCTAGATCAAGTTAGAAACTACCCACAGTTTTTTGTTTCCTATCCGTTGTCACACGATTTATCAGTAAATAAACAATTAGAACTTGGGACGAAAATAAAGGAATATTATTTCAAGAATGAGATTTCAATACCAGATGATTGGGAGAAATTAGTAAAATACTATTCTATGGATGTGTTTGTATTCCCCACGATGAGGTGGGTTAAGATATGTGCTCGCTCTCAGAAGAATAAAATATATTTGTACAAATTCACGTGCACATCTGAATTGAATATTGCTTCTGAATTAATGGGGATAGGCCATTTAGTTGGAGATAAGCCAGTTGTTTCCCATGCCGATGACTTATACTATCTATTCAGTGCGAGGGAAAAGCCTACAATTGATTTGAACTCTATTGAGTTCCAACATATTGAGAAAGTCACAAAACTGTGGACCAATTTTGCTAAATACGGGTAAGGGCAGTTTAAGTTTTCTTTTTAGGTGTAGGTATACACTGAAAAAATTAAAACGCTCCAATGCATCCATACATATAGGCAAGTTGCGCTACCGCCGCACTTGCCTCAGGCTAGGCCTACATGGTCCCCCATTTAACGTGGCCGTATTGTCGGGCACCGTATTAAACCGCGGGAATTTAAGGGCCATGCCCGTAACCCGCCGGCCGCGACCACTGGCAGAGACGCAGTGACTACCCACTAGACACTGAAAATCGCTCAAGTTCTAGCTCATTACCAATAGTATTAACAGACGATCGAACTTCACCTAACCTAACAGCGGCCGAACAGCGGACATGGTTCGCTCCTCACAAAAGTTCGTCTAATTAATAACAAAATGTAGCCAGACTGCTCTCTAAGTGTGGATACACACCAGCGACAGGTATCGACGACAGAGGCAACTGCAACCGCCGATGCGTGTTGGCGACATCACCGACACGTCGCGTCGCCGACGTGTGACTTCATGACGCTCGTGTATTAGAGCACCGTACTCAAATACACGAGGGACGCGTCGATGACAACTACCGACGCGTCGCTGTCGCCGACACGCGTCGGCGGCTGTCGCCGACAGGCTAGGCTAGGCTTGTGTATGCACACTAAATGCCTCGAGGGGTAATTGCGTAACACACTAACAGTAGAAATGTCTATCATTTTGACAGTTCAACAACATTCATTGCGTTATTTACGTTGTTGAGCAAAAAAAAATCGAACATATAAAGCAATGGATTAGCAATAAATTATTCAGATTGTGATTGATAGTATGTTACGTATTTTTGGTGCAGAATTTGTACGGAGCAAACCGAATTCAGATCGATCCAAAGTTAATACTATAAAAGTATATAAGTAATAAGTACTGACAATATAAGTATTTTACAAATACAAAATATACACTTTATTCTCACAACACGTCATCATTACAATCATTTTTTAATCAACAAGAAGTTTATCGCAAGTACCTACTATATACGAGTACCTATAATATAGAACCAACCAAAATAATGCAACTTTCTTTTATTTTTATTTCAGAAACCCAACTCCTGATAACTCTTTGGGCGCAGAGTGGAGTCCGTATTCTCTCGAAAACAAAGAATATCTTGACATAGGCAACGAGCTGCAGTCCGGTAATGCGCCGGATGAAGAAGAAATAGAATTCTGGGAAAATATTTTAGCTGAATATGGACTAAAACTATATTGAACATTACGTTGCCGTGTAATTGTTTATATTTGAGCATTTTATTGTAGACATGGACTGATGCTGATGATTTTAAATTAAATGTTTTCCAAAACAGCGTTTCTTTGGCTTGTCATTACGATTGCCATTCTATTTCACATTGACTAGATAGATAAAACATAACACCGAAATGTATCCAAGCCACTTGTTAATATGGACGCTAGTCAACAAGGAATCCGTGTCTGTATGTCTGTCTATCCGCGGCTAAGCTCAGCGATTCTTATTACTAGAAAGCTGTTATGTGGTATGGGCCACGCCGCGCCGTCAAAGTGGTAAAAGCTTTTGCAAAAACTCAACTATCTACAACGACGACCTATCCAGAAGACAATACAGATAATAAAATAATAACTGCTATAAACCCAAGACATTTAATTTTGCTTTGATTGCAAAATAGCAAACTAGTTACACAATAGTGTGGTAGTCATAAGACTCATCAGACTAAGGCCGTCCACGACGCTACTCAAAAGTAACGTTTTACAAACTGAAATCACTAATGAATACACGACGCGACTTACTAACGTGTTATTATCATTATTTGATTAGTTGCACCGTATACGGTCACTCCTAGAAAGATTGCGTGCGCAAGAGATATTTGATGTTCATTAGACGTTTGTCTTTATTCAATATGTTTTCTAATGATGAATATAATTATGCCATATTGCTTGATACGCTCCACTATGCTCTACTTAAGAAATCAAATTTATTAATTTTTTATATGAGAAACCTTGAACATATTAAATAAATAATTATTTTACATAATGAGATTGACGTGTTCGTTTCATACAATGACCATCGATTATTCTATAACTGTGTCGCAGGAAGCTAGGAAGCAGGAGCTACAAAGAATGGTCTATTAAAAATGAATAAAATACGTATTTGGGCTAAGGACCATATTGTGAACGTTCCTTTAAGAAATACCGTGGATAAAGATGTGCAGTCGATGCTACTGCCGTTCAATCTCTTGCAGTATCTCATATTTTGTCCTAACTACCGTATCAAAGACAACGTTATAACTCCAAATAGTTCAATCACCAATTTTGTTTCAATTGTTGGAAACCTGGCGTTTAGTTTGTCAACCGCATACCGCTGCTGTTCGCTATTTTTTTACAAAGAATATCTAGGAGACGTTACGTTTGTGTACATCGTCAGTTATTTTGACTGTGTTTGCAATTTCTTGGGATTCGCTATTAATATATTCACCGGAATCATTCCAACCAAAAGTTATATAGACTTTGTCCTAACTTTTCAAAAAGTGCACAGATTTCTCAACGATGAAACAAGTTCTAGACGCATCATCATTTGGAATTGGATTACCACCATTGTAGCATTGTTTGGCTATTGCTCTATGCTCACTTATTTCATCTTCAAATTAGATTTGTCTTTCAAAAAAATGTTTAGTTGCTACTTTTACGTGTTTTTTAATTTGCAAGTATCTTATTTCCTTCGAGTCATGAAAATGTTGGAAGAAAAAGTTATTCTATGGAACATTCAAGCTTTAAATTTTCAAGTTATGGGAGATACACACGGCAAGAACTTTAGCGAGGACATGTATCAGGCTTACGTTGATATAATAAAGTGCTATGAAATCCATAAACACTGTTTCCGCTATTTCGTAAGTGATTTGTTTTTTTCCATTTCTTGAAGATATTAAGAAATAAAACTAATATCTAATTTGCAATTTTTCAGATGCTTTTTAATACTGTACAAATATTCAGTGATGCTTTGGTTAAAATTCAACTGTCAATTGAAATGTTACAGAGAGGAGTTATTAACTTTGTAAGTTTAATTTATGTGGTTGTTTTTTTTTTCATATAATACCGTAATGAAGTTATAGCAACATTTAATACCGCCACATACGAACCACAGACGTCACGCTCGAAATCTGTATTAAAACAGCCCAATACAAGATCGGACCCAAAACCCATCTGGTCGGAAGAGGGTCCCTTTTCAGTGGAGAGAGGATGACTTAATTAATAACTTTCCAACCCGTTTCTTTCCTCCAAACTGGTGACATGATCATCATTCGTATTCTATTTCACTTACAGGACTCAGCAATTATAGCGTCGCTGTCCGTATACATATGGGTGATAAAAGATTTGTCATGGCAAACTCTACTGACCGGGGTTTGCGAGAAATTCTACATAGCTATACAAAGTGCTCAAGATATTTTGGGACTTATTTTAAAGTCTAATTGTTCAGGTACGTTCTTCGTTTTTCAGACCTTGGGTGAAAGCCCGGGTGTTAATACCTCGATGTACTGTCCTGTGTGTGTCCGGTATATATATGTGTGTATGTCCTGTATATTATATCTGTGTGTGTCCTGTATATATCTGTGTGTGTCCTGTATATATCTGTGTGTGTCCTGTATATATCTGTGTGTGTCCTGTATATATCTGTGTATGACCTGTCTGTATCCTTTATGTATATATACATGAGGCTTACAAAAAGATTGTCATGCATATAAGTGACAAAGACGGCGTTCTAAGGCCGAACGTTTTCTGAAGCTCATTATGCTATAGTAACGGCCGATTACTGTACATTTTAGTACAAGCGGAGCTTTTAGATATATTTATTTCGGAACATAATATTTACATAATAACAGATTTAAAATAATAATATATACACGATGTATATAAAAAAGAGGGAAAAGAATCATAGGGCATCTAAAAATTCGCCCGCATTGCTTTCAACAGGAACCGTGCCCGTAAATCAAATATATATATAGATAGATATAATCAAATCTGAATCCATTTTATAAACGGAATTCATCCTACAGCAGTCCACTCCTGTACATAGGTATCTCCAATTGCACGCCATTTAGCTCCATTCTCGGCAAATTTCATCCAGCCACTACCAGCCACCCTGCGAAGATCATCACTCCACCTAGCCTGAGGGCGTCCTACCTTACGTTTGCCGATTCGCGGTCTCCACTCAAGAACACGTTCACCCCAACGTTATCTGTGAGCTTGCTTATTCTGTGAGCTATGTCGACAACTTAAACAATGAAGAATAAAATTCAACTGTACTCTAAATTTATTGATCTATAATGTTATAAACATTTGACAGATGATGAGAAAAAACTATGCAAGAACTTACTGCGATTTCATCGAGCATCATTCAGCAAGATACGTGCGTGTGGCGTGTTCTACGTAGACGCTGCGTTACAATTGAGTCTGATAAGTCTTGTAACATCTTACACTATTGTTTTGCTACAGTTTGCTATTCTGTAATTCAGGTTTGATTAAATCGATGTTTTGGTAATTAGTTATTATTTATAATAAACTTTAAAGGAAACAAATAAGAAATTCTAGATCGCAAACACTTTATGGAGATTGTGTAGAGAGAAAACTTACTAATAATTGGTTTAGAAATAATATACTAACGTAAGATGTCTCACTAATACTTACACGTGTCAACGTTTATCTTTTCATCTGTCTTGTGATCTATGACTATCTTTAAAAACACGAAAACAAAACTGATCTTACTGTCGATGTCCTCTCGAAGGTCATGTGCGTAGAACTACCAACCATAACTTACACTATCTATGCCTATCTCCGCGCCGAAGAACCGTATACGGAGCAAATTCCCCGTTGCCAAGAATGTGTAGGCTCATGAACGAGTGCAGTGATCTAGTAGATGTGCATATGGACTCACTTGGTCGGTTCTGATCTAACTAAATCTCTCGATCATTTGTCTCGCAGTCGCGGGTAATAACAATGTCAGTGCGCTAATTTTTTTGAAGTGAAAACTTCTTTAGCATCTTTGTGATTTGAAAGTTTATGAAACGAAAAAGCGACAGTAAAAAGAGACATGTAAATTCATAAGATTTAACGTGTGAGAAAATGAGATAGGAAGCATTATACAGTGTTTTTGAAGGTTTCACTTCTACCACGTGTTAATTGCACACATGTTTTTTTTTTAAGATTGTTCACTTAGTAGTATTAATAAGAAAATGCTGTATTTACCTATAATTGTTTGTTACATTTTAGTTCTGTATTGTCTATTGTTTCCAGTAATTTCTGTAGTGTATACGAACGTTGGTGAATCTAAATTAATTAAAATAAAATACACTAACATACATCTTGGGATCGTATCTTTTAGCTCACATGTAAATAAAATATATATATGTATGTAGTCTATCAATGCTCATCAATATTATTCGTACATCTACAAGATGGCTGGGACATCGACGCGTAACCTGTTAACATGGCTTCAGTATACGAATCTGAAAACCCATGCGTTGAAATGTTTCGTTGATTATAAAAAAAAAAATTGCCATACATTTTGACTGCGTAGGTTTTCACTTTACTATGAAACAGACGATTTTTTTCTGTAACCGACGAAAAATGTTGACGCTAGGTAAGTAGTCTAGAATCATGTGCTGAATTCATGACTACAATTTGCAGGTAGATGTCCCTTCTAGCCTATGTATTGAATTGTATTATATATGATCCTAGATATACGATAGTATAACATCCCTCTATGACCGATGCATGAACGTGGATGACGTAAAAGGAATGTTAGTAATTCTATAGTTTCTGTCTGGGGTGGACAGAAAAAAGAAGTTAAAAACAAAAATATAATAAAAAAAATGTAAAAAAAAAAAATAAAAATGTGTAAAAAAAATGTAATGAAATGAAAAAAAAAATGATGAATGATGAACGTGATGATGTGTGTAATGTAAATCTCTGTGTAATGTGTGTGTGTGTGTGTAAATGTATGTGTGTGTGTGTGTAATGTAAAAATGTATTTTCTTTCTTTCAAAAACGCCAAACAAAAAGGTGTAATAAAGACATTGTAACAAAATAATATCGGTTTCAGGATTATAACCGCTATTTGTTTTTAAATTTCTTTTTATTTAAATTATTTTAAGGTTAGGGATCATTGAGGATAAGCAAAAGCAATAAATGAAATTGTATACCTATGATATTTTGTTGAGCAGCCTCCATAAAATTTTAAGAGTGAGTTTAGTGTTATCAAAAATCGGTCAGTGAAACATGATTGTTTTATTTCCATTTTTGGGGTTTATTTATATAACGGAGAAGGTAAAGTGTGCGCCGTTATTGTCAGCCATATTTTAACTACTGTGGGCGTACTGTTGGGTATGTGTTGGTTATTGCGCAATAGAAAAACCGTTTGCAGTTCTAATAAGATTATAATTTCACGAACAAATTAATCACACTAGCAAATTACACAGTGTAGGTACACGACACAATCAGATACGGAACGCGGGACAGTTTCTGAGGCACATGTTGTCCGTACGATATCCAATTTCCAAGCGCGCCGCTGCACCTCGCTGCTCGCTCTCCTCGACCCCCCCACGGACTCAGGCTAGACTCTGTCCAGCGCTACCAGATGGCGTTCCGAATAGTCAAATGAATGACGTATTTCCAACTTATAAATAATTATAGATAACCGGAAAGATATACCTACATATATCCACTAAGGCGCCCCGCGGCCCCCCGAAAAAATGTTCCGGGACAGTTTAGATGACGTAACCTCGGCGTGCGGGACGTTTGAGTGGTTATTTACACAACATATTACCAAGAAAAAAACCATGTTATTTAAAAGAGAACTGTATTAAAACGACAGAGTATGTAGTGACGAGATAGATGAAATGCAGAGGTTGTGTGGCATCTGTGATGAACAGACCACAAACGTTCATTTTCTTGAAGGTAGCCCTCCGTACGCGCTGAATGTTCTTGCACACTCTTCTCTGTGTTACTGAGGAGCATGATGAAAAAAAGAGTGAAAATAAATAATTAAATAAAGAGAGAGTGCAAGATATTGTTGAAAACAAGAATAATTTTCTCGATTACTCCTTATGAAGTTTTTTTTTTAACTTTCTATCTAAACAGTCTTAGTAAAAGGTTTACATTGACAAACTATGGATACGGAACCCAATAAAAAAGAATTATCTCAGATCTTTAATAATTTATTTAATACTAGCTGCGCCCTGCGGTTTCACCCGCGTAAGTGTCGATCCCGTGAGGATATCGGGATAAAAACTATCATATGTTCTTCCCCGGGATGCTATCTATCTCTCTGCCAAATTTTATCGAAATCCGTTCAGTGATTTAGGGGTGAAAAGGTAACAAACAGACAGACAGACAGACAGAGTTATCTACTTTCGAATTTGTAATATTAGCATGGATAATGTAAGTATAGGTTTACAACACATTACATTAAAAAAAAAATGTTAATAGCTTGTGTCATTTCATTTTTTACCAAATAATGTAAGCATTGTAATTTTAGATACTTCATTGATATTTGTACATCGTCAAATATAAATATTTTAATTACAACACCTGTTTTTACAACGACGTACTTTTTACACCTAAAAACCTTTGTCCTTGAATTTGTCTCTTATGTGCTTAAGTTCGAGTGCAAGTGAAATAGCATAAACTATAGAGTTTACCTGTTACATTGCTTGACGTCGCCAGCCTGGAACATATAAGCTGAACTTCACCCATAGCGGAATAAAATCTTTCACATTCCACGGTCAAAGATATTTGTAAAATAATGCTTTTTAGTAGCCATGGTTGAGATGAAAGCACTTGCAGAGCAAACTAGAACAAAAATAATAAAAATGCTTAATGATTATTTCATCAATACATAAATATGATATTTTAATATCAGCTTGGTTTTATATAATAGTTCAACTTTAAAAGCTACGTATATTACAACTGGGGCACCATTATGGCGCAACCATGGTCGCGCTGTCAACAAAATGAATGGTTGGTTGCTCAACCAATCTGACGCTCGGGTGACGCATGGATGCGCCAGTATTAGGTGATCTCTCATTGCACTGAAAGGCTGTACAATGCCAGGTTAGCTTAAACTGGAAATGTGTCGTCGTGTGTAAATAATACTCACATTAGCCTGACTATCCATTGTTATTTTTCTCGCCTGTATGTGAATTGCTACATCCATGAGGGCGTTTGAAAATATGTATAGATTATAAAATAATATCTGAAAATATAATTACAAAATATTATTTATTTAATCGAACAAAATTTAAATTATAAAAGATCTCAAACAGTAAACTAACCAGATACTGGAAAGTTTTTTCTACTAGCTGGTAAGATTGTATTATTTCCATATAAGCTTTAAAGTAATTATTCCAAGAACTCTCGTCTTCGACACATCTCGAGTCAAGCACGTTTTTGATCCATACCGTAACGGCTTTCCAATTCAACTGCATGATCCTCGCAGCATATAGGACATTAACGTCAAAACAAATGTGTAAGTAGCTATTAAATGTATCAGTGAAACCCATATTATTAAAGATGGAGCAGTAATAAAACATCCAGAAAATATGGAAAAGATTCAAAGTGATGACATAAATCCAGTTGCAGATGATGGATCGGCTAAAAATCGTCTCGTTAATTTTGAGAATTCTATGCACGTTCTGAATGCTACAGACTAGCAACACGTTGTTAGTTTTCTGCAAGACATTGGTGAAGTAACTAAGAAGGCTTCCAGTTAAAAAAACAACAACGTCGTTAAAAATGCCTGAGTAGACGAAGTTGTAACCTTTTTCCCCGACGATTGTAAATGAGGAAATGAACAAGAGGTAAAAGCTTCCAAAGATATAAATGACGTTGCCGAAGGCTGAAATGATATCGTAGCTCAAACTGTTCGGGGTGATGAAATCGTTTTCAATCTTATACTTAGCACAGGAGAATAATGCTTGCATCACGTTTAGTGGCTTTAAAATTGCTTGTAAGTATTTTTCAATAACATTCTCTTGAATTTCATTGTGTACATTAGTTGGTCTTGTTTTTACTCTAATAGTGGTCACTTTTAGATTATTTCTATAGTTTGATAACATGACTATTTCAGTAAGCAGTATAAATGGTATTAAATTTACTGCCTGGTAGGTACTAAGCGGTTGGCAATTAGTTCGATGGGCCGGAGCATTTCATTATTGACTTCTATAAAGTATCGTTCGTTTCTTTTAATGGAAAGTTAAGTATCATTAATGTTAATTGATGTGTGAGTAAAAACAGAAAATGTAATATAAGTACCTGTAAAGACAAGACATATAAACAAATATATGTATTATAGAATGAAATATAGACGAACGAAGGTCAAAGGTAAGAAAAAAAAAGGGAAAGGGCAAGGTGGAAGCGGGTGAGGCCTATGTTCAGCAGTGGACAACGCACTTAGAGGTTGAAACATCTAATGGATGAATTGTGAATAGTAATTTCATCATTGCTTGTCGATATACGTATATTACATTATTTTTAATGTCGGGTACAGATTGGTGAAACGTAAGGTTTAATGTAACACAAATGAGCCAACCACTACAGCTAGGTACATTTATTTCAACTTGTTTTACATTTCATGTTACGTTTCACCAATCTATAAATTAATTTCAGCTTTCACACCTTGTTCCTGGCACATCTTTTTCATTGACAGCCTTGTTATAATTACTGTCGAATCCATCTCCTTCCTTTTGTGCCCAGTCGTTTAGTAAAACGAGGAAATTGGAAAGAAATAAAATACGTTTATAGCAATGTGTGACCTAATCCTGCACTTAAGTCACGCTTTTCTTTGACTTAATTAAGTACTTTTCACACAGAGAAGCGTGATTTAAGTGCGGTTTCAGGTCACACGAGCTTTAAAATAGTATGCGATACGTGTAACTTAAGTCCTCTATTAATTCACTTTACTATTATTCATTTTCACACTGTGCAATAATGGACTACTTACGTCACACGTATCGTACTGTACTATTATTGGCATAAGAAATAAGTGAAACCAAAAACACCAACAATGAAAACAATACCCACAATGACAACGTTATTGGTACCAGTATTACAAAAACGCGAACTGTAACAGAAAAACAATGTAGTGAGTAAGGAGTGCCATCATACGCAGTGGTAGACAGATGTCAACGTAGAACAAGCCACATGCGGTCATTTTGCTGACTGTTTGATTTTGCTGACTGACTGATTTTGCGATGCATACTCATAGAGTAATGGAAAATTTTAGTAGGTACGTTTTTTCCTCAAATTATCGCGAAGGAAACCGCGGGGCACAGCTAGTTTATCAATAAATTATTGTTAGATAAACAAATCGAGAAGTAAAGATTTGCTAAAAAAACATTTGACAACAGTAAAACATAAGATAAATGTAACAATAAAAACACTGTTAACACATAAAACTGAAATCCAATTGTAGATATTCAAACTTCTGAGTTCTTTTCCGTTCACTTTGAAGAGAGTGAGAGCGTGCTGGATTCTTGAAACTAATGATATATTTTTTGGCGATACTTGATATTGCTGTAGTAATTTAAAATGAACCCAATTGAGCAGAAGAAGTTGTCATATAATAGCAGACCAGCTAAGGAGCATGAACATTGAACAAGCCCTCACCGAAACCGACAAAAGTGTTAAACCAACCATAGAAGTGATAGGCGCGGAATATGATCACGCAGGAGACTCCAATAAAATTGTAGGTGAAACTGTTGACAGTAATGTTGTTATTCTCGCGAATTTTGTACTTCGAATAGATAAAGAGGGTTTGTATTAAATTTAACGACCTTAGAACCGACTGTAGATCATTTTCAATCTGATTGTTGAACAAAACTTTACTGTAATACGGAACGATTAGTGCAGTCTCGATTAGAGCAAAGTTTATTCCTGATTCTACTTTGTTCATTGTTGAAAATATGTTTGTAGTACAACTCAACTGTTCTATTTTATGAAGTCGTTGACAAACAAATTATCAATCAACTTAATCAATACTTTAATATTATCTAATGGCTTATGTTTTATCATTTTGACATTTATTTCGATTGTTATCTTTGGAGCTCGTGGCTAAGTAATAATAGCCGCACGAATCGATTGAAGGTTAAGGTACGCTTGCCGCTCATGATCCGTGGATGGGTGACCATCTATTACATACCGAGATCCTTCAGCCACCCGAGCTGGAAAAGCACGTTGAGACTTAGGTTCCAGCGGTCAACTTTGAAAGTTGTTACGGGACGTCAGAAGCCCGAATGTCTGACAATCAGTCTTACCAAGGGATATCATATTACCTACTCAGTAACTAGGTTGTGTAGGTCAGATAGCCGAAGGTAATTATTGAATTTCAGTATGCTTTTCTATCATGCATGTCTTTGAAGTGGGTGTTAAAGAGTCTCATTCTTCTTTCATCTTTGAGCGTGGAGTGTGAGAAATTCTATTCGGCCATGACAGAAGTTCAGACTAGAGCACCTGAATACAAATTATAAGAAGATGCTTAGGTAAAATGAAAATACTAATTATTTACAAACAAGAGATCGCGGGAAGAAATTAATGAGACTTGCTCAGACCAAGGAAGCATGGCACTAAAAGGAGGAGGTCTCGACTCAGCAATGGTGATAATGTTGATGATGCATGTATTTAGTTCCTAAAAGCTTAGGTAATAATTATTTTTTAAAAATTCTACGTTAAAAAACTTGCAGAAGATGGATGATACTAAACTTGCTACAGATAATGCAATAAAACTACGGAAACAAGGAGAATCGAGTGTGCGATCCCTTC
This sequence comes from Luperina testacea, assembly GCA_927399505.1. NCBI lineage: Eukaryota > Metazoa > Arthropoda > Insecta > Lepidoptera > Noctuidae > Luperina > Luperina testacea. The sequence continues at coordinate 1,270,098 of OV656777.1, read as the reverse complement.
ATCTTGTCGAATTTCTTCCGCTTCTGTATTAAGTAACATCGAAGACTCGAGATAGATCGTTTAGTACTTGACTTTCATACTTAATTCATAGTTGAAAGAAAAATTAAGGGAACTCAAGGGTTATAATATTATATTTTACAACTGTGATAAATTCACAGAAACCCTAAAAAGTTGCGGGTTCAGTGGATCATTTTATGTAGTTACCAATTGTACTGACTAACCAAGTTTCGAAAATGCTTGTTTAATGTTATTATTTGGTTTGAAACACTATGTTATACTATGTATGTATTCTGTGTTTCGTCGATGCGTTGGAGTTCCAGTGCGTTAGGCATCGTTTGGGAATGCTCGGTCCATCATATACCTTACCGATTGCTTTCTATCAGGCGTGATCGAGGTCAAGAGCGGGTACATTCAGCAATAAAAAAAAACTTATAAATAAAATAAAATTCTTTTAGTAAGCATCCTCTTTTATTTTCATAAAATATTTAAGGAATGACACTTCTTCGTTTTCATTTTACTTATAATATTTTGCTTTTGCAATTCAATTCCTAAGAACACTTTTCAATTAATTACAAGCATGAATTTGACTTTCAATTAATCAACAACAGATCGCCAACTAGTAATTATCAAATTAATAAATTGCTATTCCACTGTCTTCTAACTGACGTAAAACTGACGAGTGCCACAAACATGCTTTCATTTCGGAGGAACAAACGAAAATCGAAAATAAACGATATAGTAATCGAGAATATACGAACAGTGTCATATAATGAAGTATTACTGAACAACGTGGTTAATGAAGATTTACAGACAGTGCTAAAACCTTTGGATATGATGCAAAGTCTTTTCATCTGCGCAAAGTATTCTATTCGGAACAACTTCATCACTTCGAACAGCATCAGATACAACTTTGTTGGTCTCTTCTGCGCTGTTATATTCCGTTGTCTAATCTTCTATCAACATGTTTCGAACAGTGTACCCACTATTCTTGTTTGGTGCAACGTGTTCGACGTTTTTTTCTTCTCGATTGGATTCATTACTAACTACTGTTCAAACATTATCAATTGCAATAACAATGTCTTATTAGTTTTGAAAATCCAACACGTGCATAGAGCACTCAACATTGACGAAAATCATTTAAAATCGTTGGTTATCTCCAACTGTGTTTATGTTATCGTTCTAAATTTAATTTACTTGACGTGCAATTTTTATGACTGGAAAAGTTTTTCTTCTTCCTATATTTTGGATGCTATGTCATCCTATTCCAGCATTTCTTTTGATATTAATATGGTTTATGCTACATTTGTTATTAATTTGCTGCGGAAAACGCTTAGTATTTGGATAAAGGAGGTGCAACTATCAGGAAACGTAGAAGATTTAAGTAGCGAGTCTCATTGGACAAAAATGTATGATTTGTACATAAATATATTGGATGCATACAAAATTTTTGAGAAAACGTTTCGTCTGCTGGTGAGTATATTATACATATAGGTATCAAAACTGTTTACAGTGTGACAGGGACATCGACCATGGATTCAGTACATGATTCTGAACAACCTGGAGTTGAAACTTACCGTAGCTAATTTAAAAAAAAAACATGTAGGTTTACACTTTTCTATGAAACAGTAGATTTTTTGAAGTGAAAACTTCTTTAGCATCGTTGTGATTTGAAAGTTTATGAAACGAAAAAGCGACAGTAAAAAGAGACATGTAAATTCATAAGATTTAACGTGGGAGAAAATGAGATAGGAAGCATTATACAGCGTTTTTCAAGGTTTCACTTCTACCACGTGTGAATTGCACACATGCTGTTTTTTTTTAACCGACGAATAATTTCTACCCTCTGAATCATGAGCTGAATACATTGTTACAGTTTACGCGTTAATGTCCCTGCAACCCTGTAATGCTTAAACATAAGAGCTATTACGCGCTATTATTATATTTTGCAATAAATTAGCAGCGCATCATCAGCACGTCATCGCGCTTCTCTTTCTTTTCTATGCAGTCCGACAGTGACCGCGCTTTAGATCATGTAGTCCCCTTAAACATAACAGGCGAAATATGGGCGTACTCTAGGTATACCTCTGCCTTACCTCTCGCGGAATACAGGAGTACAATGCGTGGCACGAAAGATGAGACTTGACCCCGCCTCCCCCGCTCTTTCCGCCGCCCCTATGACGTCCGGTCCCGTCCCGCACTCAGACCTCATACCGCTAAAGATACCTAAAATCGTGTACTGCGCATGTCAAACCACGTGGTGTGTCAAGTCTCATCTTTCGTGGCACGCATTGTAATGTGATGTTATTATAAAAGATGATGGGCAAAAATGTATGGAACCTGGGGGCTTAAAAAGGCCACTTTGACAGAATCATAAAAGGATAACATTATGAATTATAATATGGCGACGACAGTCCGTGTTTTACTTTCTTTCGCTGCACTACGTAGGTATAATCAAAGAGATTGGGATTGGATTTGGATTGGATTGATTGATATTTTAGCACAGATAACTGAAACATCCTTCACCAATGGGATTTGATACGATTAACAGTTAACTGTCCATTATGAATTTATGATTCATAATGTTATCCTTTTTTGATTCTGCATAAGTGGCCTTTTTAGGCAACGTGGTACCCGCTTCAACAGCAATAATTTTTATATGACTAGTGAAGTATTTTTATGTATAATAATAGGTACTTTAGACCTTGTTTTGTTGCCGGTTTTGAGTTATTTTGATTCCTATTTTTATTTTTTATTAAGTAATTGTTCTATCAGAGGGGCCCGTCGCTAAATAATAACAGCCGCACAGGTCGATCGATCGGCTTAAGCTACGCTTGCCGCGGTTGGTCTGTGGATGGGTGACCATATTTACATACCGAGACCCTCCGTGCCTCGGAAAGCACATTAAGCCGTTGGTCCCGGCTGTCATTCGTGGATCTTTGACAGTCGTTACGGGTAGTCAGAAGCCCGAAAGTCGGACAACCAGTCTTAACAAGGGGTATCGTATTACCCAGTAACTGAGTTGTGGAGGTCAGATAGGCAGTCGCTCCATGTAAAGTACTGGTATGCTGCATCCGGTTAGACTGGAAGCCGACCCCAACATAGTTGGGAAAAGGCTAGGCAGATGATTATGAAGTAATTGTTCTATCATAGAATTGTAGTATAGTTTTTTTATTGTATTTGTTGGTATATTGGCGTGGCTAGCTGACATATGGCAAATTAATTAATTTAATGTTCTTTGTCTTGTAATATTAATTACTTTACATACCTAGGTATTGTATATAATCAAGTATTTTCTAACTGAACAGGCAGCTGTGCCGCTGGGGAGTTTGTTGCTCCACTTCTTCTTCCCAGCAAAAGCACTAGGAAGTGGTGAAGGGCGGACGTTTTGGGGGACTGTCTTTTGTAATTTTGACGTTCGAAAAGTGCTGATTCTCAGCCTAGTTTGAATAAATGACTTTTAATTATGATTTTGATCACTAATGCCGAATTAACGGTTTTGCGAGGAACTCAATTATCGTCTTTTGATAGACATCATCATCTGGATCATTACTATTAATTATAATGATATAAAGAAAATACATTTTATAACAATAAATAACGTTATCATGTGGTCTTCGTCGTTTACTGAGTTGGTCGAATAAAAAAATCGACTGAATAAATACAAAATAATTAAAAATATTAATTTTATTTCTGCAAAATATCATGTCATAGCGGAATAACTCCGTACGGACAACGAATTGGTAAAAGTCATCAGAGTAAATATTATTCCTATTATAAAAACCTTTTCAACGACACACAATTATTGCTATTGAGGGTGGGGACCCCCCCACCCCCAATCAAAAGATCACTATCAAAAGCGCGCTATCAAAAGATGGTGGCAGTTTTGGTACCCACCAAAACTGCCACCATCTTTTGATAGCGCTCCGAACCCCCCATACTCCTGGCCACTATCTTGCTATCGGATCATACAATTTCATTTCATTTGTGTTGAATACAAATAATAGAGTTTCTCGTTTAGGTAGTATATTACACGGTACACACAGTCTGCCACGGACTAATGACTGTAGCGATATTACTACAAATGAAACAAATACTACCAATCAGTGGAGAAGTAAGTACATTAATTGTAACAAATTAATTGAACATAAGTTATTACTAAGTATGACTGCCTTAAGATGGACGAAACCAATTAACCGTAATAAGGCAGGGAGGTATGATTCATGTACCTTTGTAAAGCACTTAGCATGTACTTGTTTGATGTACATAACTCATTGGCCTCGTTGGATTAGTCCATACCTACCATTCATTCTTGATCCCGGCTTCGATACCCGGGTCAAAAGTTTGAGATTAAGATAGTTTCTGATTGAACAACACTTTAATAATTCTGACCATAATTATATATATGGCTATATTATCCAAGTCTGTCTATTTTTAGATGATGTTAGGTCATGTGCCTGGATCATCTTTCAACTTTTTCGCTATTTTAAAAACGTATACGCTTTCTTTACAGTTCGCACTACATGCAGTAATATCACAATCGTGGATCATCAAGAGCATGGCTTTACAAATCCTGCTGAGCTTTGAAAGCGAGAAATTCTATGCAACCATGACTGAAGTTCAAAGTGTTTGTATGCTGCTTAAGAAGTCAAGAGGTTGTTCAGGTATCTACATTCATACTTAACAGTATAAATGCGAAAGTATACTACTCTATCTGTTTATCTGTCTGTTTGTGTGTTACATTTTCACGCCTAAACGGCTGAACTTTGGTTTAGGACGTGGGATACTCTTTGTCCCGGCAGTATGTTTTCAATTAATAATATCCGGCCTCCAGGTGGACAAGCCGCAGGCAAAACCTAGTTTAGTTTCATATACCTACATAAATGGAAAAAAATTAGATATTACAAAATTGAATCTACAATTTGAAACATGTTAACTTACAACAACTTTTTTAGTGTAGGCACAACGTGTCTTGCACCCAAACATATCTGTCAGCCGTTAAAGTCAAATCATTTAATAATTTATTCAACAAGAACACTTACTACTGTTGAACGTCATCCAAGTCACGCCCTTTCAAATTTTCCTTCCCCACACAGCACTGCTGGAACTCCAGAATAATTCATTAAGCCCTGCGCAATAAATACCAGTGATATAAACATTGGAGTATCTTGAAGTACCTATCTAATTTAGTCATACTTACACTAAACCTAACAACAAATTAAATGGCTTCAAAAAATTCCTCCGCATCGCTGTCAACCCAAAAGACCCCAAAAAGAAAAAAAAGAGAGAAATGAAAAAGAAAGAGGACCCAAGAGACTGACGGCATTGTCACGTTTTATGGCAATGCTTAGCCTCTGTCTAAGGTAAATGCCAGCTCTTGGATCAGGGTTACCGCTGGCCCGGTGGGTTACCGCTGGCCCGGAACAAAAAGGGCTAAGGAAGGAACACGGGTAGGTTTTAGTCGGTAAGAGTCTGACACTCCCTTCCGCTCCAGCCAGAGCGGGAGGGGTCATTTGATGATTTCACATCCTTTAAAAAAAAGCTCTTGGATCACGGGAAGTTTTAACTAAGCGTTTATTGTTATGACATTTAATTGTGTTTATTTAATGTGCATAGTTTTTATGTAGATTAGTTTAATTGATGAAATTAAACAAATCATACTTTACCATTCACAGATACACAAAGAAGAATATGCAAGAACATACAACGACAACAGATAACATCCTTCGCGAAGTTGAACGCGTTCGGTTTCTTCACCATTGACGCCACGTTACCCTTGGAAATATTTAGCGTCGTCGCTGCCTACACGCTTACTCTGTTACAGTTCGATTTGTCTTAGTCTGGTGGTCTCTAGGGAGGTAACTCCCTATTGGTTATCTTGACGGGGTGGGATGTCACAGCGCAGGGGTATTCATGTTATTCATTTTTGTCTACTTAAAGGATGTATGTGATTATCTTTTGTAAATGCATGAACTGACAATAGTTTTTTTTAAGTTTTTGTATACCTACTCGTACTAACCTTTGGATTTTAAGTTGTCCTAAAATATGTAAATAAATTTGAATTTGAATTAGTTTAATTGGAATTACGGAATACCGCAAGGTAGTATTTTAGGTCCTACTTTATTCCTAGTATATATAAATGACCTGTGCAGCTTAACACTCCGAAATTGTGTCATAATGTCTTATGCAGATGACACAGCTCTATTGTTTTCAGACAAATCTCGGGATGAGGTGTATAGACAAGCCCAGAACGGTTTTAATATAATGTTTAATTGGCTATATGAAAATCTACATACTTTTATAAATAACTTTTTTGTATTTTTAGGTCCGTTCTTATATAATAAAATCAATAAGTCTCTAAATATATATAGTGTAAATTGTAAAAAATGTAGTGAAATGTTGAGTGAATACTTAGCGACATTTAATTACTCAGACACTGAAAAATTGCTAGAAGTAATGCAATAAATTTATTAATGTTAAGTCAATTTTTATTTAAAAATATAATTATTATGTATCAATGGTAGCTCTATGTTCAGTAACATAATAGTCTACCAAAACACTCAACGTTGTTAAGTGATGGCCTGAAACACAGGTTTGAACAAATCTACATCAGGCAGGTCGCTATTGAATTCAGTAGGCCTTTAACCAATATATTATATAAGTTATACACTAGATTTATTTTAGGCATAGTTCAATATTTTCTTCATAATATTAATTTGTAACTTTGTGATAATGTAACTACTGTGTAATTTATATGTGAACCTATGAATAAAATATAATATTAAATTATTATTATTAATTATTATTGTTGCGCGGGTTACAAGCTCTATGACGTCACATAAAATGCGCCCATGTAAAGTGTTACCGAAAAAAAAGATATACATATCTAATGAAAGGTCTTAAGGAGTACTTGATGAATATATATTCCTAATTATCTATATTATTTATACATAAACCCAAAAATGGGAATAAAACAACCATGGTTCACTCTCGACTGTTTTTAATAACACTTAAAACACTTCTAAAATGTCATGTAGGCTGCTCAACAGAATTCCATTTGCTAATGACCAGGAATTTAGTTACATCTTACATAGGTACATACACCCACAAAGTAAATATTCCAGGTGACAATTTAAAGAAAGAAAAACTGAAAGACTACAATAACGTAATTGATGATAGCTCCCATCAAGCTTATTGCGAGCGTCGCGTCTACATAGAACAGGCCACACGCGGACATCTTACTGAACGATCGATTTGCTTGTAGCACGTTCTTGCAAAGATGTTTATGACTCTCTGCAAGGAAAGATATTATTAACATTGAAATTATTATAAGACTAGCTTCTGCCCGCGACTTCGTCTGCGTGAAATTTCTTGTTCCCCGACCCACCCCGTTGTGTCTCATCGCCTGCCCGCGCTATTTGTTTTTGCTTAGCGTTCTTTCTGACTTTTTCTTTTTGCTCGGCTCCTGAGGATCATAGCGTTATGTTAAATAGCCTATAGCCTTCCTCAAAAAGTGGGCTATCAAATACAAAAAGATTTTTTCAAATCCGACTGGTATACCAGTCGGATTTGCAAAAACCAGAGTTTACACCCTACATACAAACTTACAAACTTGGAAACTTTACCTCTTTATATACCAGTCGGATTTGAAAAAACCAGAGTTTACACCCTACATACAAACTTACAAACTTGGAAACTTTACCTCTTTATAACATTAGTATAGCTATAGATATTAATTTAATTATTGCAGCGCGTAGTCTCTAAACTTGAAAACACTGTGGTTGATTCTTACTTGGCAAATTCCCGTTCTTCATAAGCTGTATACACACCGTCTCAGTTTCCTCAACAGTTATATAGAACTTCTCACAGTATACGCTTTGTATAATTACAAATATTACATTCCTTATTATGTATAAAGCAATCATAACACCAATAAAATAAACCTGAAAAGTAAAATTCGTTATTTTAATTGGTTTGTCTCAGTATTACTTCGCCCGTTTCCGCATGAATGTCTTCATTTATTTCGTTGCTAACAATTACAGGGCAGACCTATTCATTGGACAAAGAGTAAGCATGACCACCCAACTTGGTAATGCTGCCAAGAATGAGCAGGTTACCTATTGACAGCGGTGCGGTTGCATTTCATCAACTGTAAAATCCGATTCGTTGAACGATCGTTCTTAACTTACCTGGATTTTCGACATCGACCTTTGTTCTGATTCTGAATGTTCAATCACTGCATTTAACAACAAGTCGACTATAGCAATAGTACGAAAAAATGCTACGAGTATTTGAAATGACACCTGTAAATTAAAATAGATTGTAACTAACAAATTCTTATTTTTTACAAGTAAGGCTTAAGACCAAAAGACTCCTTCAGATCACTTATAACAAGCATGACTTACTACCTCAAACTTAAACTTAACTCAAACTCAAAACATTATTTCAAATAAACAAATTACAGGCACTTTTGAACGGACGAACTGTCAAGGGGGCGGTCAGTTAGGCTATGGTCTCCTATTTTATGCCAAACGTGGCGTCTGACGTTAGCGTCAACGTTTAATTCCGTTCCGATCGACGTCTGAATGCAACGCACAGCGTCGGCGGTCAATACATCCGCAGCAGAGAATGGCGTTTTAGTCGCTGCTCGCGAGCGGTCGATCCGACTGCATCACTATTTTTTTCCCAACATTGATACTTATAAATATTGTTTTTATGATTTTTGTCACTTTTATCATACACTGCATTAAAAGATTTAACTGCTTCTATCAACAATTAGTCTTTTTCTTTATTAAACCTCATCATTTTGCATGACGCGAGAGACGACCTTTACGCTGCAATGGTTCGAAATGACTAGAGACGCGACGCACAGCGTTTAGATGCCGCGTACGGCGTCAAGACGCCAACGTCGACGTGTGAAAGAGACCACAATAGTACATTTCTATAGTAAACATTGTGACGCAGCGTACGACCTAACGTGACGCAGCGTACAGCGTGAAATAGGAGACCATAGCCTTAGCAGAAAGATGAAGCTATTTGCCCATTCCAAAGCGTAGTAGGTACCTATAGAGAAGAACGGGCAAGAAACTCCACAGTGTTTGTGGAGTTTCTTGCCCGTTCTTTTAAATCATAAAATTGTTACAAAATATTGGTTATATCATTCCTGTTGAAATTATACAAGTGGATGTGAGAACGATGTAAAAAGACGTGCACGTTAAAAGCATCCGTACTGACATCAGTATCACTTACCGATACTTGGAGAATTGATTTATACAGATTATAAGCTTTTAAAATATGTTGATGTATCTCAAGTAGTTTGTGACATTGTTCATCGTTGTCTTGTTCAACATTCATCATTAAGACTTCATTAATCCATACTTCGAGATATTTCCTTAACAATATTATAATTCGGATGGCGAAAACTAAATTGACATCGAATGTGATGAACATGAAATCACAAATCATGTCCGAGATGAAATGGACTGAATCAGACATATCATAAAAAACAAAATAATGCATAGAACTTATTACACTATCACACAAGACGGTAGTTAATAGTGAGATCCAGTTCCAAATGATGTAACTCTGGATACTGTTACTGACATCGATGCTCGTGCTCTTGCGGATAGTTTGAATCTTCAAAATAAAGGACACGTAGTTGTACTTGTGCACGATGTCCAGAATGAACAACATTGTGAAGCCGCTCACGTGAATGAGGTAAAAGACAAAAACGAGGAATTTTGCGAAGCTACTTCCTAAATGATCCTTGTTTAAATCTAAACGTAAAAAGACCATGTGATCCATTCGATATACATGCAACGAATTTATTACCAACAAGCGGCAGAATGACAGAAAATAATATTTCTTTCCGTTTGAATGAATACGATTATCTCGAACATGATATTTAGAAGACAAAAATAGGTTGAACACAAAATTAAAAGAATATGCTATTCTTTGAACTTCTTTGTCGAGTATATTATTTGGTAGCACTTGAAATGAGGGCTTTGGAATAATTTTACATTTTTGGAACATTGTTGTCATCTTTGACTGCTAGTTAGTCGATGCTTATGACTTGAAATGCTCGATATTGTTATGAAAAGACCCATCAAAGTAATAACTATCGTTTTGATAGTGATCGTATCAACGTTTTAAGGAAAAGTTAATGTTTGTAATCATCTTTTAACCTAATGAACTTACATTATTTACGGAGGTACTTATTTTGTCTATTGATGTCGATAAAGTTTTGCTGCGAATAATGGTAAGTGTAATCTACAGCAAATCGGATGAAGTGAATTAATAATTTAAATGCAATGAACTTCAAGAAGGTTTTTGTAATAAATATAAAAGATTATACAGGGTTATTGGTAAAACATTAACAACCTCTTAAAAGGTCATTGTACTCATCATTATGAACAACTTTTATTATGGGACCAAACCTGAAATCGCGAAAAAATCAGCCGTTCTCTAAATTTTGACGAGTTATACAAACATAAATGTAGGGAACAGCAATTTTTTTTTTCGCGTATCTTGTGCGCGAAAATAGTCGATAGCTAGTCGTTTCCTCGTAGACCGTGGGACAGGTGCCTTCATTTCGTTCTTAACGATGATTAGAATTGGTAGTTAAATATTTAAACACAATTATGGTAATGTCATACTAAAAATCGATATGTCTATTTAGGACAATATTACTTTGGCTTTTTTTTTTTCAGGATGTGAAATCGTCAAATGACCCCTCCCGCTCTGGGTGGAACGGAAGGGAGTGTCAGACTCTTACTGACTAAAACCCACCCGTGTTCCTTCCTTAGCTATTTATGTTCCGAGCCAGCGTTGTAGTTGATAATAATGTTCCAAAATCGTGAACATATTCTAAAGCCCTTTAAAGTGCTGTCCAACAACATACTCGATGAAGAAGTTCAAAGAATAGCGTATTCTTTTAATTTTGTATATATTGTACCCATAGTTTTTTTTTTTTCAAAATGGAGAGAGATTTATCCAAACGGAAGGAAATATTATATTTTCTGACTTTCTGTTATTTATTGGTTAGGGATACGTTGTCTATACATCGAATGTTTTATACGTCCATAGATTTTTTAACTAATGGGAAATAATATGAAGAATATAGAAAATGTCTTCGCTCTTCACATCGTGCACAAGCGTAACACCGTTTCTTTTATTTTGAGTATTGAAACTATCCATCAGAGCATCGATTTCAGTAAGAGTACAGGGAGTTTCGTAATTTGGACCAGGATCTCACAACTAACTACATTCTGTTCTGATATTTCCTTAAGTTAGCATTGTGTATCAATCATGGATGTATCTGATTTTGTCACATTCATCCCTAACTTGATTTGTGACATAATGTTGGTCAAATTTAATGTCAAATTATGGTCGCTACCCGCTTTGTAATATTGTTAAAGAAACATCTCAAAGCGTAGATCAATGATGTCCTGATGATGAATCATGAACATTAAATTGATGAACATTGTCGCAAACTGCTATATATGCTGCTATATTTTTTTTAAATATATCATTTAAAGTCAGTATAAAGAAAAAAAAGGAAACGAAAAAAAAAACAGGAAACGCCCGGGTGTCACCATTGCCAGGATCGCCCAGAGGACAGAGTGGAGCATACGGTGGAGGTCTGCCCCGCTTGGGCGGAGCACCGCCGTGTCCTCGTTGAGGCGACCGGCAGCGGCGGCGACCTCTCGCGTCCGGGCCTGGTTCGAGCCATGGTCCGGGGCGAGAGGGAGTGGGGGGCAGTCGCCTCTTTCTGCGAAGCAGTCATGCTAGCGAAGGAGGCAGCAGGACGGCTGAGGCAGAGAGCCTCCCGTCCCAGCCGCCGCGGAAGACGCTCCGGGCGTCGGGTAGCTCACCGTCTGATCAGGACCAGGCTCATACCGGACGGCGCGTACGTGTTCCACGCGCGCCTCAAATATATGTCAGCATCAAGTGAAGGGGCCCGTCAGGGCGGAAGCCTGCCGGGTCAACGGGATTGTCTGAAAGGGTTACCGCTGGCCCGGAACATAAAGGGCTAAAGAAGGAACACGGATGGGTTTTAGTCAGTAAGAGTCTGACACTCCCTTCCGCTCCACCCAGAGCGGGAGGGGTCATTTGATGATTTCCCATCCTAAAAAAAACATGACTTACCTACCTCAAACTTAAAAATAACTCAAACTCAAAACTTTATTTCAAATAATCAAATTACAGGCACTTTTGAACTGTAAAGGGGGCGACCAGTGAGAATTTGATGAATTCCCATCCTGAAAAAAAAAATACTTCTAGTCCCTTACAGTATTATGTTGCATAAAAATAATGAACATCACTTTTCAGGCTTTGCATCTCAGTTTTAACAGTGTAACAAACCTTACAAAGAATGTCAAAATTGTAGAAAGTATTTACTGTGAGAAGTTCTATATAACAGTTGAGGAAGCTAAGTCGGCCTGTATGCAGCTTATGAAGAACGGGAACTGTCCAAGTAAGAAAAACTAGGTACCAGTGTTTTCAAGTTTTCCGCTGCGACAAACGAGTAATCACCGGCGTGGCGGCGTCGGCGGCGGCGGTGTGAACATTCAGCGATCTAATATATGTATCTCTTTTACTTACACGAGATCTTCAATCTTTTACACGTTTCTTGAGCGAGAACATCGTTGATATCTAGTCGCTTCCTCGTCGACGATGCGACGTGTCACACCACGCTCTCCGGTCGCACCCGTACATGTGATTCTCTCACGTGCTATTTATCGCGCAATACATAACGTTCCCAACGCGCGAGTACAATGCGCCAAACAGTTGCTCCGCAAGTCGCGTCGTCGCGGTGATTCGTGGCTCGCTCTTCTAAGCAATCTCTTTCATTTGCTTTATCCGCAGTCGCGGTCGCAAGACGCGTGTCGCTTGAGCATGTGGTTCTTGGCCGCGGGTTCAGGCTTTCTTGTTAACTGTTCTTGAAGTGTCCGATAATGTTGTGAGCCATAAACTAAATGATAATGTCAAATTATGATGATACGTGAGAGTAATTTTGATAATTTGTCCATGAGTAGATATCCTAAAGCAAAATAATTCAAGATTAATGAGTCTTGAATTATTTTAATAATAATTCAAGATTAATATAATAAATAACATAACATGCCAATAACATTAATTTATAATCTGCATTATATTTTCTTTCATTTGCTTTTCCGCAGTCGCGGTCGCAAGATGCGTGTCGCTTGAACATGTGGTTCTTGGCCGCGGTTTCAGGCTTTCAAATTTAATTGTTAACTGTTCTTGAAATGTCCGATAATGTTGCGAGCCATGAACTAAATGATAATGTCAAATTATGATGATACGTGAGAGTAATTTTGATAATTTGTCCATTAGTAGTAGAGAAGTGAATGATGTGGTCGCCTGTAATTGGAAGCGCACACTTGTATTTGTCCCTGTTCATGTTAACATGTAAGTAGGTAACTGTGTAGCCTCTGTTGGCGATCCAATGAATAAATAAATAAATATCCTAAAGCAAAATAATTCAAGATTAAATAGTCTTGAATTATATTAATAATAATTCAAGATTAATATAATAAATAACATAACATGCCAATAAAATTAATTTATAATCTGCATTTTATTTTTTGTTATAGAGAATCAAAACCATCTCTGCAAGAACGTGGAACTAGCAAATCGAAAGTTCAGTGAGATGACCGCGTGTGGCCTAATCTGTATAGACGCGACGTTAGAAAGAATTTATTGGGAGTTATTATTAATTGATAACGTTGTTACACTGAATTATTAGTTTGTTCCGCTTGCAATCGTCCTAAATGTAACGTTACCATCAACACTCGTCTCATCAAAATTCGTTTTAGTAACAAATGTTTCTCAACAACAAAATGTGACAACTATTTAGACTATTTTAGACCATTAACTCCGAATTGACTAACAATCGGCAAAAGTAGTGTTAGTAGGTCGCTTGAAAACCTCGGTTCGACTTCGATGCCCATTCTCTTTTAAAACAGAATTTCTGTATAGTTTAAATTTATTTTAGACTGTTGTATGTTCTTGTAAATAAATTTCAGGATTGTCTACAGAATTTGGCACGCATTTAGATCTCTATTATTTCATATTGAACTTGACTCCCATTTTCACGTTTATGTGTTTGATGGGTACACTATACAAGCTTTCTTTAAAATATATTATGTACAAGTATATAAAATAATACTAATAGAAACTGATTGAATATTAATAAATATAAATAATTATTTAATGTATTATTAATATAAATGTCAAAGATTAAAAAAAAACGTTGCGTTGGCGTGTAATTGACTAGTGATATTCATAAGTATCCAAATAAATATATGGGTCCAAATTCTGGCTTCATGTTTATGAAAGCTTTTTAATTTTTGCTTGCTTCGTTCATATGTGTTTCCGGTTACAAATTAGTCATATTTTTTCAAGCACAGCATCCGTTTGAGCTTAACGTTGGTACCCATGCAAGTTCTGTGACCACGCAATAATTTGATAGTAAGGAGCTCATTTGATGATGCAGCTGGAAGGTGGCTAGGAACTCCTCAACTAAGCAAGATAGTCGCGTCATGTTTGTCTTCACAAGTATTATAACCCAAGGTCAAAACCAGGTTCTGATGATGGAACCGGAAGGTTATAGGAACTCCTCAATTAAAGAAGATAGCGTCGTTTTGTCTTGAAAAAAACGATTGCCCAAAGTGTATCTAGGGTCTGATGAAGAAGCCAAAACTTGGCCATAGGAACTCCTCAGAGGTAGCCCCGTTGTCTTTGGGCTCGTTGGTTTTGTCTAGACAAAAAATATAGCCGAAAGCAAAGTCTAGGGTCTGATGACAATAGAGCCGTAATGTGGCCGCAAGAACTGTGCAACTAAACAAGATAGCCGCGTTGTATGTACAAGGCGTCGTTGGATCTGTAATGACAAGCACCATATTTTTTTTTTATTTTTTTTTTTTATTTGAAATGGGTTTGCTCTTGACTCTAGTCTAGGTCAGAGATGACAGAGACAAAGTCTACGATGGAGTGAGCTCACCCAGAAGAAGCCTGTTATATCAGCACAGAACATAATTAAATATAAGTGAAGATATTCAAACAAATTCTTATGCTTAGGGAATTTTCGTTAAAAAAATAAAGTTTCCTACTAATTTAAATAAAGGAATAATTTTTAATATTTAATATTAATCAAAATTAAACACAAAATATAGTATACACCAGATACTAAATTAAGTGACTAACTAATTTACTACACAAATAAATACAAAAACAAAGGACACTCAGGCGTCGAAGTACTCGTCCGCATCGCTGTCATCCGGAAACGTGCCCAGAAGACTGGCAGCATTGTCACGTTGAATGGCAATGCTAATTCTTTGGCCAAAGAACGATCCAGCCCTCTGGTCAGTGTCGACCAGCCGCCGCGACGGCGAGAAACCTTAAAAAGGAGACGCGCACTCGGGCCCCATGACCCGAGCATTTCGCCCCCAAACGGCTCAAAGCTGTAGTTGCCCATAAGGTTACAATATTTGCGCCGCTTTAGGGTCTCAGCAGCCGCAGCAGCGGCATCAAAAAATATCGTAGGAAAGTTTTCCTCAGGACATTTTTGTTAAAAAAAATAAAGTTTGCTATTACTTAATTTAAATAAAGAAATAAAAGGAAATCAAACACACCTTGAGAAAAAAATTCTTGGGTTGGGTCTATTTAAATAATTGCAACGCATGTTTAGCAGTAAATGGTATAATCATTCTGAAACAGCATATGGGCACAAACAGGTAAATATATAATACAACAATGAAAACTTATAATATTAGCGAGTCGCGAGCGTGGCGTACGGACTCCTTCGTCGCTGTCGGTGGCGGGGGCGCGGGCGGGGGTGTATGCTCCCCGTTGCCGCGCATTATGTTAAAACCCCCTTACAATACGTTATAGTCTTTTTTAACACCCTTGCTCGTAAAGCTGATGTAATTCCACCGGTTTTAAATATGTAAAGAGGGTCATAAAAAACGCGTGTGTTATACCAAAGCAAATAGTTAAGTTATAGTCCATACAAATTCCATAACAGCATTATTTGCCATTTCAAATTTGGAACTGATCGCCGCCGCACGACTCCAGCTGCTAGTGAGCAGCGCGCTGTTGCTATTCAAATTTCGAACTAATCGCCGCGCGGCGCCAGTCAGTAGGCAGCGCTAGCGCGCTGTTAAAATGGCGGGAAAGCAACAGTGTGCATTCACAGATTGAGTTTATTTAAAATAAAAAAAAAACTGTTTATTCGGTAATTTAAAGATTCCATCCAAAACAAATATAAGTGCCAAAATAACTCAGACAATAAATTTGGAGCCACAAACGAAGAAGTTTTGCCCTGAGCCGCGCCCCTCTTCTACTGATGATACTTTTTTATTTACAAACTAATGACGAATTACAATGCTCTTCTGCCGCCTTTCAAGAAGTTTCGTCGTCTCCAACATTTACCCTAACACAAAACAATGACATTATGAATAGTAATAATAATAATAAAAACATAATTAAAAAACCAACTACAACTACGTATCATTTTAACAATTGTAATTTCACTGTTTCAATAATTAAAAATGAACAAAATATAAAATGTTTTTTTTCTGTTTCCTCGCAAATGTGTTAAAAAACGTCGTACGATATACGTGCGTATGGTTATAACATGCTCGGCTCAATTACGCCCTCGCCTTCGGCTCGGGCTGAAATTCCGCCTCGCATGTTATAACCATCTTTACGCACTAATATCGTAATGTACTATTATCTACACCCATGCTATAAACCCTCCATAAAATTTCTGAAACAGTTTGTTCCCAACATTAATACAACCAGTATCATAGTAACCATAATATCATCCAAACGAGTGCTATAATGTTGTACTAAATTTCGTTATGCAACTCCTCTTCAAACAAAAAAGAACATTGTCATGCACGCGCGTTTCACTAAAACGGCGCGGCGGCGGCGTAGCTTATTCGAATTCACGTCGTATGCCGCCGCCGTTTTTGTTCGATATTAGTATTGCAAAAATGTATTACTTTTTTGTTTACAAAAATGAGTGATAAAAGCTTTGATAACACACCACACCACAAGATATTTGTAATGCAGCAATAAATAATTCTATAATTTACCTATACATTGTTTGTATTAGACACTCAGCAATTAAACTTTCCATGAATTTATATACCTAGTTCTTACAACACTGTACAAGTGCAACCATATTAAAACACTCATGTGATACTACATAATTATTATCACACGAAACCCACATTCGTGTTTTAATAATATGTACTCCTTATTATACAACTATTCTTAAACGCATTTAGTAAAGTAAATCATTCTAAATAAAACTTACGTCAAGATACAAATGTTTATATTTTCTTAAAGCTTGAGGTGTGAACATCCTTCTTCTTACACCTAAAGATAAACTAAAGTTTTTTTAGAAAATATTAAAGTTTTATGTTTACTAGTAAATTGTAAATTACAAGCTGCTTTCTAATTAAAATATTGTATTAAAAACGATTTTACGTAGGTAAGCTTTACAGGGTTATTGGTAAAACATTAACAACCTCTTAAGAGGTCATTGTACTCATCATTATGAACAACTTTTACTATGGGAACAAACCTGAAATGGCGAAAATTTTTGCGATTTCAGGTTTGGTCCAATTGTAAAAGTTGTTCATAATGATGTGTACAATGACCTCTTAAGTGGTTGTTAATATTTTACCAATAACCCTGTATAATAAACAATTATTAACTATGAATTCTAGGTAATAAACGAAATACATAACTACATGCATATACAAAAACCAATAAAACCACCAACCAATAAATAAATAACCGTTTACGAACAATTTAAGTATACTACTAGATATTTACTGACTTTCCAGTGTGATTAAAGTGAATAGTATCAGGGTTAAGTGTGTTTACATCAAGTGACTTAACATAATATTATGGTCTAGTTCTCACGCACAGAAACACCGTTCCGAACTGAAAGGCGCGTAAAAAAATTCGAAAAGTGCTTTGGAAAATCGAGTTTTACGAAAAAACTACTGCACAAATCAATTACACATAATGTTTATTCAACTCTTCAATAACTGAGCTTTGTCGGTAAGTACAGACTTTGTTTTGAAGATTTTACAGTTCTTTTCTTACTTATTTACACCCAAAATTTCATTAAAAATAGCAAGAAAACGAATCTTTGTTGGCTCTTAACTTTTTTATGGTTTTTTATTTTACTATTATGTGTTCGTACAGACCAAATTAATAATAAGACAAAACGGTATCACTTTTACCTTTGGATGCACAATGTCAAACAGTGGAGTTATACTCTCCCGATATTTGTACGGAAAAAATATCGACTAGTGACACCTTAAGTGAACTCCTCATCCCCGCAAGTTTTCATGATTAGTTCTATGTAAGGACGGATATCAGTAAATACTAGAATACTGGTATCATTTTTAAACATTGTAAAGCTCCCTATCCCAAATAGTAAGTAGTTCGAAAATAATGTTGCACTAGAACCCAGGCCTGGAAAGTTGTCAATATTTCTAATACATATGAAAAAACCCCATTGCCGCGGCAACCACTCCTCGCAATCCACCACTACAGCGTCCTCTTCCTCGTAAATAGTCGAGATTAAAGCATCGTAACGCCGCATTTCTTTTTTAGTTCTATAACCTAAGGAAGTAATCCGCACTTTAGTATCTATTTGATCGTCGGGGCCAGCGAGGTGGGTTTTCATACAGTTCATAAACGGTTGGCCATATTGGCCTCTCCAATAAAAATATTTTTCAGCTGCTTTAGGATTCTTAAAAAAATATTTTTTCCAGATGAACAATCCAATTTCTTCGTCCATTCTTAATACCATAAGGTCGTGAATAGTAGAGTGCAGTCGATCAGGCAATTTTATTTTATTATGAAAATATGGCACTGCTATTTGACGACCACACATTATGTTTGCAATTCTTAGTTCCTTTACGGCATTTTTAACACCTGTAACTAACAACGCCAAAATGTTGTCGGTAAGATTGGAAAAACCTACCAATTCCCTAAAAGGATTATAAGATGTTAGAATACGACTATTGTCTAGTAAGACCCCTGTCGCAATGAAAGTCTTTTCCAAGCTGTTATTTAAGTAGTTTGGTACATTTAAGAGAAGGATTACATTCCTGAGATCATAGTAATCATAGACATCCGTAAAAGAAGACCACGCAGTCGCGGGATTACTCGTCCAATTCATGTCTTTAACTTCTCTAAATGCCTGAGTGTAGCTTAAACCGTTACACAATCCATAAATCACCAACAAACAGGTAGTGATGTACCTATAACAAAAAAGTAATAATCAAACAAGTTTATAATTTTGATGAATACCTTAAGTGTGTAGAACTACTAATGCATGGTTGGACAACGAATTCGCCTTTACCGCTGTATAATATAAATTACGCACTATAAATTTCATTTCATTCTAGGAAATACCCTGCGAAATCACGAAAAAGCTGCTCCGTAAAAAATTAATAATGGCGCAGGATAGCCTTTACAAGCAGTGGTGATATTAGTGGTTCAGCAGCTTCAATATTATCAGGATTGTGCCAGAATATAGCAGTTCGTCGTGGACGTGGAACGACAACCGCCACGCAACCATGGATGCGACGCTCTGCTAGAGTGACCGTCACCAGCCAGTGTTATTCTTATCCGATCTTTTCGGTGATTTCAGTAACTTAATAACAAAATTATGCTAACATGTTTCAGTATTAGCAAATCCTGCATTTATATTTTTCGACATACACCCTTCTTATAGAATATATGCAACCTTTTTTTGTCACTTTGCTTAACCAGAAATTTTGTTTTGAATATCTTTTAAATAGGGAATTGATCAACGTCATAAGTGATTTTTTCTTAGAAGCTTGTCACTTGTTACATACCTCTATGGAATAAATTTTGAATTTTTGACAGTTTTTCCATACTACAACTGTCAGAAGTCAATTTTATTCCGGGATAAAAGATATCTGACTTTAGTAAAATCAGCCCTTAGGCATATAAAAAAGTCGTACAAATGACAATCCAGCTGAACGTTGTTCAGTAGCTGTTTTTTAAAACAAGTAGCGGTTTTGTAAATCAGCGGATACTGCAATCCATCTGCGACATAATACAATATGTTAGCATAATTCGAAAAAATGTAAGGAAACACCATTTGTTTCACGCGATTTTTGCGTTTAGGTTCAAAATGTCCAATTCTCAAAATGTCCAACGGTTTCAAAACGTCCAATTCCCAAAATGTCTAATTCACAAAACGTTCAATTCCCAAAATGTCCAATTCTCAAAACGTCCAATTCCCAAAATGTCCAACTCCCAATATGTCCAACTCCCAAAATGTCCAATTATTAGGTACCTACAACAATCAACATCATAACTTTCCTAATTATAAATTGGAACAAATGTTAAACATAGTATTATATAAACAAGGTAAGACATAAAAAATTTGTTATGCCTTACTTTGTTTTATTTAAAAGTAAATTAAGACCAGAGCAGACCACAACATACCCGAAACGTCAATTTTTTTTACAATGTAATGTAAAAAAATACAGTAATCAACATCATAATAACTATAATTATAAATTGAAACAAACATCAAACATAGTTTTATTAACCTAGGTAAAACAAAAAAGTATATCTTACCTTGCTTACTTAAGCAAGTAATAATCGATATAATTTTTATTTATAATCAACAATCATTTTTTTTTTTTATTAATGTGTGAGATTTCGGGTATGTTGTGGTTTGCTCTGGTCTTAATTTACTTTTAAATAAAACAAAGTAAGGCATAACATATGTTTTATGTCTTACCTTGTTTATATAATACTATGTTTAACATTTGTTCCAATTTATAATTAGTAAAGTTATGATGTTGATTATTGTACTGGTCTTAATTTGTTACTTCTAAATAAAACATATTTTGATTATTTCAGTATTTTGTATTTATTGTTTGACGTAAGTATTAAAAAAGCGCTTTGATGAGTTATTGAACAAAATTTACCACATTCTCAAATAGGTATTGGACATTTTGGGAGTTGGACATTTTGGGAGTTGGACATTTTGGGAATTGGGCGTTTTGAGAATTGGACATTTTGGGAATTGGACGTTTTGTGAATTGGACATTTTGGGAATTGGACGTTTTGAAACCGTTGGACATTTTGAGAATTGGACATTTTGAACCTAAACGGATTTTTGTAATTGTTCATAATTATGAGCACAATGATCCCTTTTCAGTTAAGTATGTAAATTATATCTTTTATTATATATATTTAATTAAGGGCCGATTTTTCCAACGCCAGATAATTTTATCAGAGGAATAATTTTGAATTTTTGACAGTTTTTTCATGCCCAATCTGCGAGACGACAATTTTATTCCACGAATATTATCTGTCGTTTGAAAAATTTGCCCTAAATTAATTTAAATAAAAAACACTTACATTGTTTCTACCGTCCACTAGCAGTGATCCATTGGAATTTAAAATACCTATAGCTATATTTATAGGTGTTGTTGTTTGTTTTGATTAAAGAAATCTGGCCAAGAGCGAATCGGGTTTGCACAATATTAGTGTTCTGCACTGTGTTGTTTTTTAAGGACGGTTTTGTAAATAATCAAGTGCCTACCTAATAATTCAGAACTGCTGCGGTGGTTCACACATAAATCTTTATTCCATGACAAAAACCTACACACATCAACATAATCTAGGGATACCTTAATCCTAAATTATTTACGAATTTATAGTTTAAAATCTTTTTAGTTTATATTCAGATTGAAACCTCTTTTATTCTATTTTCAAAATTGAAAAATGTAAATAAAAAAAAAATACGGCGGCGGCGAAAAATATGGAAAATAAATTGTTTAATTAGTATTAATTGTAATGAAAAGGGATTAGATTGTTTTTCTTTTTTAATTTAACGTGCCGTGTGAGCTTTATGAGTCATGTCACGTCGTCATTTGAATCGAGATGAAATGTTACGAGCCGTGGGCATGTTAGAAAATGGTGCTATTCAACGCGTCGTTGCTGAGGCCCTACACACCAGCCAAAACGTGATATCAGGGTTGTGGTCACGTTATCGCAGTACTGAGGATGTGGTTGAACGGCACACGGGTAGATGTCGTGTTACTACGCAGAGACAGGATCGATTTCTCCAAATGACCGCCAGAAGACAACCCAATATCACAGCGATGCAACTAGTACAAAGGCTCCAGGAGGACTACCAACTGCTGGTAAGCGTCCAAACCGTGCGAAGGAGGTTGCGTGGATGCATGATGGTCTTCATGCTCGAAGACCGCTACGTGTTCCAGCATTGTGACGTGGCAATCGCGGTCGGCGGCTTTCGTCGGCTCGGGAACATTTACCATGGAGTGACGAATAATGGTCTTTGGTGCTGTTCACTGATGAGTCCCGGTTTGGATTTTATCCGGATTCACAAAGAACACGCGTTTGGAGAACTCCAGGGAGATTTAGCCGTCTACGGCACCCTCAGGAGGTCCACTCATACCAAGGCGGGACAATTATGGTGTGGGCAGGAATTCGTCTTGGCGGACGAACCCAGCTCGTTTTGATCCAAGGCAGCATGACTGCACAAAAATACCTAGAGGAGGTAGTAGAGTCTGTTATTGTCCCACACAGAATCCAAATTGGCCAGGAATTTCTACTCTTACACGATAATGCTCCTTTCCATACGACGCGGCTGGTGTCGGCCGCTCTCCGAGACCACGATATTCGAGTTTTGGATTGGCCTGCAGAGTCACCCGACTTAAATCCTATTGAGCATGCCTGGGACATGTTACAACGAAAAGCTTTGGGAGATTTCCCGCCAAATTAGATACAACCCGGAACAACAACTCTACGAACACTTGCAAAGAATATGGGACCTCATACCAGTCATACCGCAGCAAGTCATTGACAATTTAATTTTAAATATGAACTATCGATGTCGATGTGTAATTAATGTAAGAGGTGACAACACTGATTATTAATAATTAGATTTTATAAGATTTTTCAATTTTAATTAAAATTAATAGTTTTATAATAAGAAATGAAGTTTTCTTATGACACTAATTTTCTACGGCGATTAAAAAAATTAACATTTTTAAGTATATTTTTAACAAAAAAAAATCGCGAAATGTTTTTATTTTTTATTAAAGACTTTAAGATGACCTATCTTTCTTCCATTTACTATATCAGAAAATTCTTCATAGATTTTTAGATATTTGATGAAATATAAAATATTCCCAGATTAAGTTGATGTGTGTATGTCTGAAATACGTAAACATTCTTTTTTTCTTTAACTCAGATTGGTATGAATGGTATGACATAATTCTATTCGCTATTTTAATTTTATAAAAACAAAAAGCCTTAGCTAGACCCAAACGAGTCGACAGGCACCTCATGTATTAAAATCTATCTAGCCGTTAGGATGCTTCGAGGGTTAATGAATCCCATATACAAAGGTACAAAGTTAAGCACTTACGCATAAAAACATAACCCTGTCCTGCCACGTAGTCGACTTGGTTTTTATTACCTCGCAGTAGGTGCGAAAAGTAGAGTATTCTCTTCGGGGATAAAGGTGACTTCGTCTTGGGCGAGTTTGAATCCCTCACTAATAGCGCCAATGCGCGGTCACTGTCGGACTGCATAGAAAAGAAAGAGAAGCCCGATGACACAACGCTGATAATTAGTTGCAAAATATGAAGCAATTATTTAATTACAAAAAATCTATTGTTTGGACTAAAAACTTAAAACACTAGTGTTTTAGTATGTTGGTTGTAGAATAATCTGGCAAAAAGTCAGAATGATTGTACCTATGTATGTATATTATAGTATGGATGCTATTGTAAAAAGAAAGTTTTTAGAGGTATCTTCATGATTTTTTTCTATTGTATCAAATTAGTTGTATTATGTTTTCAACACACTATCTACCTAGCATATATCCTTAAGAATATCGTATATTTTTCTGATTTTGTTTACTGTAATCGATCATATAGGTACTTTTATTGTTTCGTAAACTTGCGTTTTTTGCGTTTAGGTCCTGTAAACCCCTTAAGACACTGCTTTGTCCCCTTAGTGAAAAATCACTATTATGAGTATTATGTTATTGTGTCCAAAAACTCAAGTGACAACAACAGTTTAAATTGCTGATCAAAGATCCCTAAATGTAACAGTGAACCATAAAATCTACTGAAACCCAACCAAAACAGTGAAAACAATAAATAAAGTGTTAAAATGTCTTGCAAAAATCTGTGGAATGTCTGTCATGTGAGTCACAAGCACAGACTCTGTGGTCACAAGTGTAACGTCTTTTAATTTAATTTATTTGCACCAGTAAGATAACACCGCCAATTTCACCGTAGTGACTAATGTTCACATAGCAAGGAAAGCGGCTGCTGTGGGCCGGTTGACAGCTTGTGTCGAGGGTTTGAATCTAGACAAGCGTTTTTCTTTTTTTTTAACCGACTTCAAACAAAGGAGGACATTTCAATTCGCTTAAATATTATTTTTTTATGTTTGTTTCCTCAGAAATCCGTTATTTTTAAGCCGATTTTCAAAATTATTTTTTTATTTGAAAGGATATACTTTCAAATAAAAAAAGAATTTAGTTCAGTAGTTTGGTTTTTAAATAAAAAAAAATTAACACTAAAACTTATAAGCTATGGTAGCATGCGACCACGGGAAGGTACTTTCTTCTTTCATCCTTTTAGAGTTATTAAACTTTTTTTTTTTTAATTAAGTTGGGACTTATTTCAGTAATATTTATACTACTACTTTGAAATGTGCTAATTAAGCCCTTTCATTTGATACCCCACGAGGCACCATCCCAAAATATTTACTTTTAAATTCATTATGTATCCCGAGGACGTCATAATTATATGAATTTAGTGTGACGTCACATAGCCTATAACCAGCGGACTGTCAAGACGCTTCTAACGATGCCTCATTTGTCAAATTATTATAAGCACTTTCGTAGATCTAAGCCTTAATAAATGCAAATTATTAAGCGTAAGTTGTGCCAAAAAGCCTTTTATACCGTTAAAGATTATATTGAGGACAAAAACTGCTTCAAATTTCTGCATTTTGAATGTTTTTTTTTTATATACACATTGACATTAATGATTTTTTTTATAAACAATGATATTTGCTTGCATTTGCAATGCATTTGCTTTGGATTTGCAATGCATTTGCTTTGTAAAGTATTATATTATTTTAATTATTGTGAATGTGAAGACAAATGTGGGTCATTTTATTCGTTTTTTTATTATTCTCTTTGTTCTTGTTAGTTTTTTTCATGGTCTGGCAGTTTGAGTAGTTTATGTGACCTACCCAAATGTCCTTTCTTTGGCATTGTTCGTCGAATCGGTTTTGAGTTGAGCTGCATGATTTCTGACAAATTCATTCACTGACTGGACAGGTCCTCTCAATCTATGTGGTTCTTTACTCAAAAGACCATCTCAGACATCGATCTAGATGGTCTTCATATAACCTGACCAAGATTATATCTGGACTTTAAAAGATACTGTGACCTCTGAGTTTGTTTCGGCCTTTCTTCTCGGAGTAGTCAGATAGGAAACGCCGACTTCATCTAGTTTTAAAAAATATGATTGGCGTGTAAAAGTATTTGTGTAAACCTACTTACAAAATTAAATAATGTATGATTTGAAGTTATGAGGGAATAGTTGAACATACCGCTCAAAATCATAACCTTTTTGCTTCGTCGTAGTCGGGTAAAAAGTAAGCTAAAAATTGCTTTACCCCATATCTAGCTACGCGAGTCCCATTATCCTCGTTCGTAAGAAGGATGGCAAAACACGTATGTGTATTGACTATAGGATGTTAAATGCTAATAAAGTAAAGGAGAGGTATCCAATGCCAGTAATTGATGACGAAGTGTGTCGACTATCAGGGCAGGCATGGTTCATCACCTTAGACTTAATTTCAGGGTACTATCAGGTGCCTATCCAAGAACAACATAAGCATTTGACCGCGTTCATCACCCCAGACGGACAGTACGAGTTTAACCGTATGCCGTTTGGGCTGGCGAACGCGCCTGCAGTGTTCCAACGGATGATGAACCGTGTTTTAGGATCAGCTCGCTTTGATAAAGCTACCGTTTACATAGATGACGTGTTAGTGTACGGAAAAGACATAGATGAGGTCCTAACGAGGCTTGAAGAAGTTCTGCAGTTGCTAGAAAAAGCTAAATTAAAATTAAACCTCTCAAAATGTAGTTTTTTGCAAAACAAAATTGATTATTTAGGATACGAAATTAGCTCATCAGGAATGAGGCCCGGTGAAGCCAAAATACGATCCGTGTTAGATTTTCCGCGACCCGTAAATGTTCATACAGTTCGACAGTTTTTAGGGCTCGTAAGCTATTTTCACAAATTTATACAAAATTTTGCCGACGGTGCCTCTCCATTGACAAAACTTTTGAAAAGTGGCAGATATGCAAAATGAACCATGATAATATTGGTCATGTGGGTGTTGAAAAAACATTAGATCGTATAAAAAAGTACTATTGGTTCTCTAAAATGTCACGTTGTGTAAAAAGTAGGTATATGTCAATTCTTGCATAGACTGTAATTACGCAAAAAAGACTACCACTCGCTAAGGGTTGTTGCACCCTATCGAAAAAGCAGCCACACCTTTTCACACGTTGCATATCGACCACCTTGGGCCTTTTGTGAAGTCCAATAAAGGTTACACGCATATTCTTGTGGCTGTGGATTCGTTCACGAAATTCTTGTTAACCTGTAAGAAATACAAACGCTCAGAATGTTATAAAAGTTCTTAATGAAATCTTTGACACATTTAGGAGCCCTGACAGGCTTATAAGTGATCGAGGAAGTTGTTTCACATCTCATGCATTCAAAAAGTTTTGCTTAAGTAGAGGTATATAAAGCATATTATAAACTCGGTTTCCAATCCCAGGTCCAATGGGCAAGTAGAACGATATAATCGAACCATCCTCGATTCGTTAACCGCAACAAAGTACAAATTAATACTGCACAGCAAATTGCAAGCAACGTAAAAAAAGCTGGCCAACTGCGAGTCGGACTCGCACACGAAGGGTTCCGTATCACAAGGCCGAAAAATAACGTTTGTTGCATGGGAGCCCCTTTAAATATTAATTTTATTCTGTTTTTAGTATTTGCTGTTATAGCAGTAACAGAAATAAATCATCTGTGAAAATTTCAACTGTCGCTATGTAGCTATCACAGTTTTGAGATACAGTCTGGTGACAGACGGACAGACGGACAGTGGAGTCTTAGTAATAGGGTCCCGTTTATACCCTTTGGGTACGGAACCCTAAAAATTAATTTCACGGGCTACCCTGACGCTTTCGCCTTAAACCCGTACCAAATTAGCGTGAGCGTGATAACGATGTCCCGTGAATCGTCATAGATGACGTCATGACATGCGCCATCTTGCGATAAGGCCGACCATGCCTTATAATAATATCACCGTAACTGCTGCCAAAAATGACAGTGTGTGTGTGTGTGTATGTGTCAGTGTGTGTTTTGTTTTGAGTTGCATCCTATCTTGAAACAAACATGGCATTTTCGAATTTGTGCTTCTGGCTGGCAGTCGCCACCTAACCAAAGCAATGTGGTGTATAAACAAAGAAATACTGTAATATCGTTTTGATATTGAATAAGCACAGTAAGCGCGTTCACGAGCATTCCGAATTGTTGACAGCCGTCAGCTGTCTTAATCGTAATATCTAAATCGGAACGCTTAAGAGATGATGTGAGCGCTGTGAGCGATTATAGCTAATTCGGAATGCGGCCAAACGGATAAACGTCAAACTGGTCCAAACTCGATCGATTCTAAGTTGTTTGTATATTTTTTTTTTACTATGTATTTTATTTTATAAATGAATTAATTGAGTTGTGATGATTAAGTTAGTGGCGGTATACTCGAACAATAACAAAACAAGGTTATTTTAACTGGCTAATACCGTTATCAAGAGAACTAATAGCATTCATTGCAGTTATACGTAATGCTGGAAGCAATCGGTAAGCTTTTATGATATTACGCCAGTTTTAAACATGACGCAGGTAGCTTCGTACGTGTTCATAGATTTGGAGACCACCGGTCTCCCGTCGTATGAGTATAATAAGACTAGAATTACTGAATTAAGTATGGTGGTAGTGAGACGAAGGCATATTTTGGACAGACCGGGGGCGGCGCCGCGCGTTCAGGAAAAGCTCACACTGTGCTTCTACCCTCGCAGACTCGTTCACCCTGATAGCTCAGCCGTGACAGGCTTGGACAACGACCTACTGGAGCATCAAACACCCTTCAATATTAATGTCTTTAACACTATAAACTCTTTCCTACAATGTTTGGAGAAGCCAGTGTGTTTAATTGCACAGAATGGACACAATTTCGACTTTCCAATCTTAAAAAATCATTTTGATAAGTTAGGAGTTAGTTTATCAGATGATATCTTGTGTGCCGATAGCCTTCATGGCTTTTATGATATTGAATCTAAAAGAAATCGGGATAACGCTTCTAAAGCAGGTGTGTCTGTTGTTGATCATAAAACAAATGGTGTAAAGGCTGATGAGTCATCTGGTGACCAAAAACAGAATAACTTAACATCTGACAAGGTAGTAGAAGGACAAACATGCAATGGTTCCAATACGGAGTATATAACAGAAGATTATTTGAAAGATTTTGAAGAAAATGATGATTTGAATAGTCAGCAAACAATACAACAGCAGAATGAAAGAACACCCATACAGAAACAGGGCACTCCAAAGGTAACAAAGAGTATAAGTATACATAAACGAAATAAAGTCAGACGGAAATTATTCTATATGAAGCTTGGCACAGACCCAAGCAAAAAGCCTACATGTTCATACAAACTGAAAAACTTTTATGAGCGTCTTCTAGGACGACCCGCAATAGAAGCGCATCGGGCAGAGCATGACTGCATCATGTCCATGGAAGCTTCAGTTGCAATAGCTAAAGAATTTGTGGAGTGGGTCGACAATGCAGACAACCACTGCAAATTCAGTGAAGTGAATGCTATGAAACTTGGTGTGCCAATTGGAGATTAATCTATAATGCATTGTCAAATTCTTAAGGCTGAAATATACATGCTATTAAAAAGCATATTGGTGAATTATAGTCATCTGCTCGAATTTCGGTCATGGCCGCCAGTCTCAACAGAGACTAGATATTATAGGGCACAAGTCTGTGAGACGCAGGTGCACTCTCATAGTCCAATTGTACAGCAATCCGACACAACTAGAGAGAGATCAAGTGCAGGACCAATGGCTACAACATAAATCAATTTATTTGCTATAAGTGTTGGTACAGACGCCAGCACATCAAGCTACTACAATCTGTCAAATTTCTTTAATAGATTTTCAACTTTATCGCTATAGCATAAGGTTCAAAGTTGATTGGGAAAATTTGACAGTTTCGGGTAGCTTGATGTAATGGCGTCTGTACAACTTCGGTCTTAACATAAGTAATTATACAGATCCATATCACTTAGTCATAATAGTGTAACATAACATGTGTATTGCAGTTTTATTCTTATTTGTAATATCAGATGTATGGTGCTAACTGTTTCCATGTCTGTTTTCTTTTAGCAAGTTTTTTTGAGTCTTATTAATAAGACAAATCATGTAAAAGATAGTTTTCAAAATTATTTTATATAATGTACCAAATTTTGGTCATGCTTTCTTATTTTATTTTATACTTCTAATATTTTGCATAATCATGCTTTGTTTGTATAATGTAAAGAATAAGAGATAGATAGAATATTCTTTATTATGTACAGTCAACAAAAGAAATAGGTATGCAGGATTGTACACCACAAAAAAAAGTAATAAAAGTGAAGAGTGACTGAGTGTGTAAGTGAACTTTGTGATCTATATTCTTTTTGCTGTATTTGCTACAAATTCTTTTATTTGAATGCCTCGAATTCTTGAATTTTTTTGTCATTAATCGCAATTTAAAACTAAATTGTCAATAATGTTATTCTGTATGTCACTTTATATCAGATTTTTACAAGATTTTATCTATGTATGATAATATTGTTATTAATTATATAATATTATAAAGCTGAAGCGTTTGTTTGGTTGAACACGCTAATGTCAGGAACTTACTTACTTCGAACGCTTGTTCGAAATAAAACATTATTTTTGTATTAGATAGTCCACTTGTCGAGGAAGGCTATAGGCTATATATATAACATCACGCTCCGACCAATAGGAGCGGAGCATCAATGAAAAATGTTGCAAAAACTAGAAAAATTATTCCTTTTGAGAGCTCTCATTGCGTACGCTGCGTAAACAGTTAACTTTACCCAAGTTACGCAAAAGTCGTGTATGACGGAATTGTTCCTCTTAATTATTATAAAGTCCACATATATGTATTGTGGACTTTAATTTTTTTTTGCTCATTTTTCATGAAGGTCCTCATGCCTTTACTGACCTTTTGAGGAAATTGTCAGTCAGTTAGTGTGGATATAAGCCAAAATAAAAACTAGTCTGAGGCTTACTAAGGGCCCTTTTTTGATCTCTTAACTTTTTTTTGGTGTGATAAGGAAATTTTGCGCATTATAATGCATTTCGAAATAAAAAGCGTGTACAATAAAAGTGGTATTTTGTATGTGTGTGAAAATGCAATTAAAGTAAATATTGGATGATATTTGAAATGTTTTTCGATTTTTAATTTATGGTTAAATTGCTTAATAAAAATAATTGATCTCTATTTTGAAAATGACCATAATTTAGTTCTCTGACATTAGGTAGATACAGATTATTTTTGTAATAATTAATTTAGAATATAAATATATTTGCTACTTTATTTTTAAGATAGGTAATTTAACAATAATAAAAGATTTTATGAAAAGCATAACCATTAATTAACAATCATGTTTATAATTTTAAAAACATTTACTAAATAAACTTTTATATGTTTTATTGTTATATTGCTGGATATGAGTCAAAAAATGTTTAGAATCTGGCCCATTTCCGGAAACCAGTGAATGTTGTGGCTCTGGTGGCGGTTCCAATGGCGTCAATTTGACTTGACCGCTCGCGCAACACAAACCAGGAGCTTCATTTTTAAATTTAAATGCCTTGCAATATTGACACACAACGTTCATTGTTCCAATAGTAACGATTTGCTGTGAACTGTAATCTATTTCCACGTTATAATTGAATGTAGCTCGATAGGGGTTAAACGCAACATTTCTATGTAGTTGATTTCGATTCCATCGATTCCTTTCTACTTCATTCCGCGCTTCGCGTTGCTCGTCATTTTGACTTTCTCTTGTATATCTTTGACTCGCAGCATTGCGAGTTCTGCGACTTAAGTTTGTACGTCTAGCTGCTGGCATTTTTACAAACGAAAATTCATCTGTAAATTAAAATAAAGCTATTGTATTCTTCTTTATAACCAAGTAGGTATATACCACTTGTTATGTTAGTAACGTGTATGTTAGTCTATCCAAACTTACCAAAATTCCATATTAAATTGAACTTTTAATATTAGGCCTGATGGCTCTAAAGTAACCGTCATGTGAACTAAGAAAATCAGGTTTCTTAGATCGTTTAATTTAATTATTTTCTTCTTCTTCTTCATGTATTGTTCTTCTTCTTCTTTTCGTTAAATGGCTTTTGCGGAAAAACCACCACAATTTAGCCAATGTCAAGTGTACTCGGGTTAGCCACCAAACACAGGAGGATAAACGTAAACATAATTTTTATTTCCTAACAATCACAACTATTTACAGGCAAAATTAAACAAACAAAAAAAAACGAATAGTAACTGAAATATATACTAAAACATAAAAAAAAAATATCATGTATAATTAATAACCTATCAATAAAATAAGATTGACAGAAGAATCCGTTTTAAACTTCATTTTTTTTTTTCAAATGTTTTTGTCAAATGTCTTAAGGTTACCTACATTAAAAAGGTTACATTAAATAATTTTATATGGTGGTTAAGTAATTTTAAATTTTCTAATTTTCCGCGGAATTTCCTTATTTTTTTCTTTCATAAGAACCTTCTCCTGATAATAACGAACAGAACAAAAAAAGAATTAGCGAAATCGGTCCAGCCGTTCAGGCGTGATGCCGTGACCAAGGGAAATAGGGATTCATTTTTATATATATAGATTATCGGAGTTTTTTTTAACATAGCCTTTAAAGTAATAGGTATTATCTCAATCTGAATAATTTTAAATATCCTTCAAAATTATTGACGATTGAGAGGTAACAAAAAAAATCAACCAAATTGAAAACCTCTTCCTTTTTTTTTGAAGTCTGTTAAAAGAACAACAAACCTGTTACTTAACTAGTTAGGTAGTTCCGTATTTAAAAACTGGCTTCATTCATAGAATGTTTGCCCTTAACGCAAAGCAATAGGCATACGAATATGAACTTTATTAACTCACTCTCATTGTCCGATGGGACGGCAATCTGACACGATTGGAGAGGGATCAGGTACAGGGCCAACGGCTTAACGTGCTATCAGAGGCACGGAGAATCACACCACCAACTTCCAAACTCCGAGCTGTTACTAAGAAATTCCAAAGGGAAAAACCGAATAACTCTGTTCGATCTGGGAATGGAACCCAGGAGCCCACGCTCAGCAGTCGCGCTCGCGACCTCGAGACCAACGGGGTTGTCAAGGCATACCTAATGAACGCAATGGAGACTTTAAACCAGGGACTTGAAAACGAAATGAATTTCGTTCCGTTACCACTAATGAGTAATTTATGTGGCCTACCCAAATGTCCATTCTTTGGTATTGTTCGTCGAATCGTTGAGCTCCTTAAGTCTTGAGTTGAGCTGCACGATTTCTGACAAATGCGTGCACTGACTGGACAGGTCCTCTCAATCTGTGTGGTTCTTTCCTCAAAAGACCATGTCAGACATCGACCTACATGGTCTTCATATAACTTGACCAAGATTATGTCTGGACTTTAAAAGAGACTATGACCTCTGAGTTTGTATCGGCCTTTCTTCTCAGAGTAGTCAGATAGGAAACGCCGACCTCATCTAGTTTAAAAAAATTATGATTGACGTGTAAAAGTGTTTGTGCAAACCTACTTACAAAAATAAAATCATTTATGTTATCGTTTTTAATGTTCCAAAATTTGTGACGATACTAAAACCTAAACATATCAATAACGTTATAGAATATAATTTTCGTGAAACAATATTATAAGTAACGTTATAGGTATCAGCCGGTCGATTATAGAATCGACCGGGTAAAAAAAAAATTCTCACCGTGATTTAGGTGAGCAACGAAAACTTTCAATTTAAAAATTCATAATAAAAATGAAAATCAAAACTATTTTGTGCTAGCAAATGGCAGCACCTCTTAAAGTTTGTTGGGCTTATTTTGAAACACCTTATACAGTATGTTAACTAACAGAGGGCGTTCCCGTTAACCCGCAATAGTATAGCATCCATACATGCTAAAAAAAATATTACCATTCGAAAATAAAATGTTTTTATTTTTTTTTATATTAAAATATTCACTAAAAATCGTAAATTGATACCTCTGTACACGCGTACTTGAAGGACAGCAATGTCGGAATTTATTTAATTAAATAAATTAGAATTAATTAAATAAATAGAGTATCAATTTACGATTTTTAGTGAATATTTTAATATAAAAACATTTTATTTTCGAATGGTAATATTTTTTTTAGCATGTATGGATGCTATACTATTGCGGGTTAACGGGAACGCCCTCTGTTAGTTAACATACTGTATAGAGGCGTTAGTATAAACAGTAAAACGGTAGTCTGCGGAAGTGTATAGTCTATGGTCTGCAGTAATCTATTAATTTTTTTTTTTAACTGCAGATATTTTTCGTAATTTCAAAGTTGTTCCCGTAGTGATAGTTGTTCAGTTCGATAATGGAAAACACCTCTTAAAGTTTGTTGGGTTAATTTTGAAACACCTTATATACATGGTTCCAGGTCTCTTGGTGTTGACGGGCGTGCTGTGGGGATGTACCAACCCCTTCATACGGCAGGGTACGAAGGGTCTACGTGACGTCACGGCCACCACCGTGCGAGGACAAGTCTGGGCTGAAGTTACGTTCCTGCTCGGGAATTGGAAGGTAAGCAGTCAATCAATCTCTCATTATACCTACATTACCATTGGTCGCCCAAAGACCACTGCAAAAGATATTTAACAGAAAAATGTTGCGTTTTTTTATTTGAATTTGAATGAAACATGCAGCATTACTTTTTATAGCTGCATGTTGTATTATTCAAATTAAATTTGAATATTTCAATCAAAAAAGTAAAGCTGCATGTTTCAGTCAAAGTAGTTCTCGAAATTTGAAGGAATAACACACCAGTACGAATTATAAATTCTACTAATATTATAAATATGGAAATTGTGAAGATGTTTGGATGTTTGTTGCTCAATCACGCGTAAACCGTTGAACAGATTTAGATTAAATTTGAAAGGGCATAGGATAGTTTTTATCCCGATATTCCCACGGGATCGAAACTTACGCGGGTGAAACCGCGGGGCGCTGCTAGTATAATATATCTATTATTAATATACCAGTGAACATACCAATATAAAAAAAATTACGTCATTCAAAAATGGCGGTCTGACAGTTGCGTAATTAGCTTGGCGACTAGTAATAATCGGTTTATAATGCCGCAGTACGTGCTACCATGGCTGGTGAACCAGGCTGGGTCGCTAAGCTACCTGGCCGCAGTACAGCGAGCGCCCCTATCAGTGGCTGTGCCCGTTGCCAACAGCCTGGCGTTTGTATTCACCGCAGTCACTGGAGCTGGTATCGGCGCTGAAGAGCCTCTGGATACAAGTACGTTACAAAACCATAATCAGATGAGGATTTATTTAATAGCTAAAATTGGCTAATACTAATAAGGACAATTTTTTCAATTTCCAGGGTCTATCTTGGGTATTGTCCTGATTATGGCAGGAACAGCTCTTTGCTGCTTTGACGACACCAGTTTAAGTAAACAGCAGGAAAACAATATAAGTTATTCAAGCCCATAACATATTATGGTTCGGCTACTTGCCTACCTATGTATTTATTTATGAAACATTTCCTTGTACACCACATAAAACAACAAAAAGGACAAACATATTTAAAACTGATGATGGCTGATGAGTGGTGTTTTCGCACAAGGTAATAATCAATTTATATTAATACTTACAATAACTGCGGACTTATGGTCATTGGCATTAAAACCAGCGGCTCCTTACACATAAGGGGGATGCGCTAGGTAGCCCGCAAAAGTCAAATTTTCTTACGTATTTTTAAATTTGCAGATCAGTGTATACGGTATTATAATGTCTGTAAGAAGTCTATAACATAATTTGATAAGATAAGGTAGTTTATATATTTATTTTATTACGCATTTTAAAGTTAACTTTTACGTAATCTGGAATAGTTACGTTCTAAGACAGCTGTCAAAAAGCGGTTATCTTAGTAGATAGAGAGTAAAGTTATAAATACTTTTCTAATGACACAACCGCAGAGCGATGGTAATGTTATACCTACCACAAAAATGTTTACCATGTACTATTATTATTTGAAAATTGTAATAAAACAAGATTTAAAATGTTGAGTAGGTATCTTTTTATTGTTTTATTATTATTATTTGTCGCAAAATGTATTTTACAATAAATATTATTATAAAATAAGTGGCATATTACAACAAGCGATGTGATGAAAAGTAATCAGATTACTGTATTAAGAATATGAAACGGTTGGTAGGTATGTAATATATTATAATGAAGGTGTATCATAATAATAATAATTATAGATATTATATTAAATAATCGGCATGTTTAATTCTAATCGAAGTTTCAGGTGAATGGAATAAATGTATTTAAAATATATATATTGTTAATGACTATTTTAAAATACAGTGATTATAATATGGGTAATACTAAAATTCGCATTAGAATTTTCCTTCTGCAGCATGCCTAGTGTATTTTGACAGCTGGTGGCAAAAGACCGAACTAAACTGTATACATAATATGAGTTAAAAAAAATGGCGTTAAAAAACAGTTTATAAAACGTCGTGTAAACTCATGTAGTTATATGCGTTATTTTAATGATGACTTAATGTTTACAATAATAAATATTACCTAAAAATAGCTGACTAGTTACTTCTATTAATTTACAATTAAATTGACGAAAACATATTCCTACACTTTTTGGTACAATTAAATACCTAAAGGTCATACCTTAGGTTTCTAGTTTTTGGGTAAATAAATAAATAACAGAGACAGACTAAAATATTTTGAACCCATCGTGGGAGTTCCCATTTTCAGTTTTACATTGTATTGTACACTAATACTATGTTTACACTTTCATTAAGTTCAATTATTTACAATTATCCTACACTTCTCAACATCTGTAACTTAATGTCAATCACCTGTAGGCCGAAATACTTATGTTCTAAATTATAATTTTGTCATAGACGTATTTAGTACTAAGACATACATCTATCTTTTTCTCTGAAATATACATAATTATGTGAACATTCAAGTTGTCTTAACTGAGATTAATCTTACATCAGCTTGTTTTTGCTTTAGCCATGATTTGCATCTCTGTATTAATTAGGTATTGCACTGTGCGGCCCACAAGCTGGCTAGGCCACCTAATGGATAGGTTACACAGTGCGAGCTGGCATGCGAGCAGACCTAGTCAGTTACTGAGGTGCAGCTACTCGCACCGTGTGACCGCATCATACGAGTTACTGTCATGTGCGAGTGGGTCAGTTGCTCGCGTCCGAGTTACTACAAAATTTTTTGTTTTTACTCGCCACTCGCCTTCCCCCACCACGCCACAAGCATCGGCTCGCACCGCGCTCGGTCGTCAACTCGCACGATTTTGCGAAATGACAGTAGCTCGTACGGTCTCGTATCATTGCACGAGACATGATACATCGGACGATGCGAGTACACTGGTGCAGTAGCTGTCTACTGCGACGCCAGCAGTTGGCATTGGTGTGACCACACGAGGCGAGTCGAGCTACTGTCATGCGAGTACACTGGCACAGTAGCTGTCTACTGTCACATCAGCTGCTCGCACTGTGTAACCTTTCCATAAGTGATAGGTAAACGTAACTCAACATAACATAGCACCTAGTTTAACAAAATAATAATTGTCTCAAAAATATAAATTTTAACAGGTGCTTATCGCCCTAAATTGTTATCACTAATTAATTACTATGTTTAACTAAAGCACAGTACAAATAAATTAAATAATATGAACATTTTTGTTTGTTATCAAAATCCTACAGTGTGGCAAGTGTATCTTAAAATAAAATCAAATAATAAAGTGTACTGAGTTCGACATTCGCGTTTACAACCACTCAAGCAATTTTGCCATAAAGGCTCCTGCAAACAGGCGCGACACGCAACGCGAATCGCGCGCGACACAAAGGCACCGCTCGTTGCGCGACTTGCGGTGCCTTTGTGTCGCGCGCATTTTATCGCGTGCCGCGCCTGTTTGAAGGAGCCTTAAGGGTTAAGATCTGCTAGGCGTCTATGAATACGTAATTATATCAAGTTTGGTAGGTAGACTCAATTGTCCAGTACAGCGAGCGAACTAGGTAAAGTATTTATGTTAATGACCCCTCGTAGCTGCACCGTAATTGCGATCTCTTTAATTTTACCATTTATTTTTGGATTTTAACACCCACACTTAAAGTTCATATTTCGCTACAACTTAGGTAATGATTTCAATAGACATTCTGAAATCAACTTCATTAACACCAGTGTAAAGTTGATATTTGCTTAAGTGGAAATATCTTCAATTGGAAACTAGGATTTAAATACTTAGATAATTAGTAGTTCCTAATAACTTCAATGGCTTGTTGTATTCGCTGCAAGGACAGGCGGAGGTTATTTTCTTCGACGGAGAGGTTCTGTCGCTCTGCCAGCAGCGCACGCGCATGGTCCGAGTCTCGAGAAGCTGAGCAGGTGATGTGTGCGCCTTCTATTTTGAGGGTAGTGTTGCGCTTGTGTAGGTCGGCCATCTCTTTTCGTCGAGCTGAAATTATATATTTTAAAATTACTTAGTATCATTGATTAGTATCTCACGTGTGCAGAAATTATCACGGTCCTTAAAATCCAAGTAATCTTGTACCTATATAGGTACCTACCTACTAATTTTAAGATTCACAATAAATTAGTAGGTACTACCTATATACCTTAAGTCACACGCATCGTAATATTACGATACATGTGACTTAAGTAGCTCATTAAGATTACTTAAGTCACTTATCGTACGTATATTACGTTACGTATCGTATATTATTTTATAGCTCATGTGACCTAAACCCGAACTTAAGTTACGCTGTTCTGTGTAAAAATGGAATACCTACTTATGTCACAGAAAAGCGTAACTAAGTACAGGTTTAGGTCACATGGTGTTATAAAAGATTTTTAATAACTTGATGGGAAAGTAGGT
Source organism: Luperina testacea (assembly GCA_927399505.1). NCBI lineage: Eukaryota > Metazoa > Arthropoda > Insecta > Lepidoptera > Noctuidae > Luperina > Luperina testacea. The sequence continues at coordinate 1,231,614 of OV656777.1, read as the reverse complement.
AAATCTGAGTAGGCTTCTTACTGTCAGCAGAAACACTAGGAAGCAGTGACGGACGGAGATGTTTGGGAACTGTCGATTAACGTTTGTAAACTTTAGCACCTTAATTACAAAACACGTTATCAATCTCAATCTGAATTATTTTGAAGCAACTCCATAGAGTTGACATCCGTTAGATTTTTAACTGGAATTGTTTAAGTTTAAGAAATTGATTATTAAATTACCTGCATCATATTCTTTATAACTCTTAACCAGAGCTTCAGGTTCTGGCCACGAGGGTTCGTCCACCTGACAACACATGTCTCTGGTCTTCCCCGAAGGCGATATCTCCTCAAACATCTCTGTCACCCCGGCCGCCGAATTCTGCGGCTCGTCCATAGATGTCGCTTGCGTCGATGTCGCAGAAGCACACTCCTGCGTTGATTTCAACGAAATTATCTTCGAAATACTAGGAATTCTAATCTTAGGATAATCTTGGTACGGCTGCTGAATCTTTATATTTGGTTTTTTAATATTCTCACTGTCGAAACCAGGGGTTAGGTCTCGTTTTCTTGTATTTGGAGCCTTGAACAGTTTCACACTGTTGTCGGCCATTTTGGATAGACGGTTCAGTTCGGAGAAGTTCTTCTCTGCTAGGACTTTTATGCTGTCATCGTTCGCGTCACCATTGGAAGCTGAGTCTAATCTCTTTTTGATAAGGTTGTTATTCTCGTTGACGCTTTTCTTGATTTCGGTTAGGAGTCTGAGTTGGCAGTTAGGATCAAACCCAAGGCGCGCTTCCTTGTTATTATCTTCTTCATCTAGGTTGCTGTTGCGACGTTTCCTTTCTTTTAATATTTCTTGCCATACTTTGTCGTATCCTGAAATTAAAATAACACACCGGTTCATAAATACTCCTAAATTCGCGATGGCTTTTGGAGATAATTCACTGGTATAGGTACATCATTAACAAATTTTCTTTCGTTATTTCTTCTTTATGTGGCTTAACTCTTATCAATAATTCTATTACTACTATAACCAAAACACTGTTTTTATTACAAAGTGTCTCTTTAATTTAAATATTGTGAATTTTGGATTTACCTTCTTTATACTTTTGTGTGACTTGCGTAAGCTTCAACTTCGATAAGAAGAGCTTCTTCCTCTGGGTTGCAGTCCTGGTTTCTTGTTGAACATCGTCTAGTTGCATCTCTTTATCAGCCTCTTCGCCGTCGTTATCCGCTGCCTCCCCGGGTGGTATATTGAGCAGCACGTCGAGACGACCCACTGCTGCGTATGCTGATGCCACTGAATCGTTTCTAAGTACCTTGTCTTGAAGCTCAAGATCTTTTTCTGTAATCATTTTGGAAAAATGATAAATATCTGGTCTTATAAAGCTAAATCTACTGTAATATAAGTTGCAAAGATTGCATTGCAGCTTTGTTACATGTAGGTACAGATGTTCTATGTCACAAAGTCCGTTTGGCTATGAATGTTGTCAAGCGTGCACATGCACTAAAATTTTTTAAAACCAACATTTTATTTCGATTATTAAATCTCGACTTGAATATATATCAGATTTCTTTGTTAACGTTACCCACTTTTACACACACAAGCGCGCTTGTCGGGATATGTCACTACTACAATCAAAGCCGAACGGACTTCGTGAAATAGAATATCTGTAATTAATATTTTTGTTCAATCATGGCGTATTTTCACGGCGATTGTAAGTTTTTAAAGTATGAATTTGGTGTACCATGTCTACAATTAACATACCTTTATAAGCTTCTGGTGTCGCTAATCTAAGATCAGCCATGAATTCAACTTTCCCTTTGCTGTTGTCATCTTTAGTGCCATACTCGTCGATAATGTCTAAGTATATTCTCAATTCTTCCTCTCCGTAATCATCGGAGTCACTTCCGCTGCTGTCTTCATCTGTTCCTACTATAGTATTTGCAAATTCTTTATATATCTCATTTTTTACCTTATCAGGTGTAATTACATTACGAATTTCAGTCTTTTCCACCTTCTTAGTATCAGCTTTAACATCTTTAGTTTCACGATTCGACAAATACTTAAGTCGCCTCATACGTTTTCGTTTTTCATAATTATCTAAAGAACTAATCTCATCAATTGTATTTATTTTTGGTCGTATATTAGTTATTACTATTTTAGGCTGTAACTTCGAGTCCATTTGATAGGGGCATGCTATGTACAGTTTGTCGGTTGTTTTCGGTGGATCTAATTTTTTGGGAACTTCCTTTTTTGGGGCGATTCTTGGGACGCTTGGAGGAACAAATTTGGCAAAATCTCGTTTTTTTGATGGTGGATTTATTTTGTCAGTTTCCACTATCGAGGAGATTGGCACTTGATAAACGATCTTTGGGCTTACAATGACCGTTGGGTTTGCTTGAATCACTATGTCGGGCTTGGTTATAGTTGATAGATCTCGAGTTTGTATTACGCTGTTGCTAGGTTTCAAAACGTGAATTTCCTTATTCGATGCGTCTATACTCGGTATTGAGGTTTTAATTTCTGAATTACTTTCTGTACTTGGTACAGTAGTAATTTCAGGTGCTATTCGGCTACTTACTATTGGCGCTATCTTTGCTTTAAAAGCTTCAGGAGTTTGTGTTACTTTAGAAGTATTTTTAATCATCATGAAATTACCGGGAATCTGAACGTTGCTCAGGTATACGAAGTTGTTGCATGGTTGCAAAACAACGCTCTTAGTCTCAGTTGTCGTGACTTTTTCAGTCACCTTTATGTTTTTCAAATCTTGTTCCTGCAATGTGCCTTGAGATTTCTCCTTCACGACTATCTTGTTACCATATATTTGATTCTCAGTTATCAAATTCTCGAAATCGTTTTCGTCACTATTTTCCTGGTGTAACCTTTTCAATGCAACCACTTTAGACGAAGTGCTTTCGTTCACTACGTCTTCCTTGCATTTCTTACTTTGGTTTGACAGTCGTGAAGGAGCTTGCAGGTTTTTTGGCTCGAAACTAGTTCTTTGTAACAATACTTGTGGGTTCTGCTGTATCGTAAGCATCATCTTGGAGTTCGTACTGTTCTTGTTTTGAATGAAAACTATTTGATTTTTTTGTTCATTATAAGATGTCTCCGGTGGCTTGCTAAAATTGGCCTTGCTTGTTTCAATATTGATTGGGTTGAATAAGGGTTTTGGTAATGTAGGAGAATCTTTCACTTCAGCTGGTGGGTCTGCTTTTGGTTCGGGCACACGAAACGGGTTATCCGTTTTGTTAATAGCTTCAGCTGCATTAATTAAAGTACCTATATTACTATTTGATATCGCAGTGGGCTTTGCCTCTTTAATTTCAGTTTCTTTTGTTGCCGTTTTTATGATAATATTACTCTGAATTTCAATTCTTGACGACTCTTTGGATAAAGCAGGACTGTAAGTTTTCTTTGCTATAGAATTTTGGAAGGTAGTATCGGGTGGATTGACGACACATTTCATATCAATTTTACTTATAGGTATACTGGTCTTTAAACTGAACCTTGGTTCTGGTTTCTTTTTGAACTCTTTGTTTGTTATTTGTGACGGTATCGTGACCGTGGCTCCTGAACCCTGTGCTAAAGATGTGATGCTCATCTTTGATTCAGTACTTTGTGTTTTACTGGCATCAGGTACCGATGTAGCTGTTATTATTTCTGGCGTGAAATGTTCTTCAAAGTCAGTTTGTGGTTTTAAGGTCTCTTCGGGTGGTTCCATATCAGTATTTTGTTCTTCAACCATAGGCGCTGGGAGATTTTCTTTGGGCTTTGGTGGGAAGGGTATGAATTCAGGGCTCAGTGGCTCGTTGTGCATCGGAGCAGGAATGCTCGGCGGAGCTATTGGCGGGTAGTTTACTGAACTAATAGGCTGAAACGCCGAGTATCCCGGTATTGAGTAAAGGTAACTTCCGAAGTTCGGGTACCCGCTATCCACTTGTTTCGGGGTCATCACGCTTGGGTTCGGGTTGGGAATAGATGATGGTGAGATCTTCGGAGAGTGAGGGATTGGCTTCGCTGGAAGGAAACCTGGTTTTTCAAATATGACAGATTCTTCAGGCTTGTATGGTTCCGGGGGTTTTGGGGGAATGGGGTCCGGAGGGAGGGCTCTCTCCTGCTCCAGTGGTGGTATTGGGGTGATCGGCTTCACGGGAACAATCACTGTAACGGGAAATGGTGTGTTAGAATATTATTGGGATATTTACATAATTATACATTATGCTAAGTTAAACGAGGGACATACTATAAGGAAGTACCTATAGTAGATACTCATAAAATGATCATTTGTCATTGACAAATGATCATATAATTAAAGTTGTTCATTTTCATGAGTAGATAAACTCCTTAAAGTTGTACCTTGTTCAACCTAACCCACTGTGAATTTGTAAGTTTGCTTACTGAGTATTGGTATTGTTTCAAGAAATTATTATAATACTTAATTCATTGATTGTTATATTACGTTTTATAATTATATACTTCCAGCTGATTGGTTAAGTTTGACTGCATGTGTACCTATGTTACTGTAAAAGCCCGAACCGCGGTAAATCTTACTGCATTGTTTTACTCTGAAAACCATTTACCGGTGTCTGCGGCAAAACCTAGGATTTACCGACTGAATGCCGATAAAAGTTTGAAATTAAAGTATTATAGAACAATTCGGGCTTTTACCAGTGACACTTGGTAAATCTTAAGATTTACCGGTAAATCCTATGATTTACCGCAGCTCGGGCTTTTACAATAACATATACAATATGTGAAATTTAAGACTGTTCCCTGTATCGGTACCGGTAAGAGAACTGCTCCTTCTTTCTTCCTTTATATCCTGCTTCGGTTTAGAGCTATATAAAAGAAATGCCTTACGCTGGGTAGTAGCCAGTTGACGGCTCATGAGTAAATTATGTATATGTCGCAGCTAACTAGCTTAATTAGCCTTTTAGTTAACTGCTTGGCCTTTTAACTAAACGGCGCCGTTCAACTAGAGGCCTGAATGATATTCAGCCATTCCATCAAACAGCTGGCAAATGGCTTGGATCGCTAACGTTTAACTACTTGCCTAGCCCAGACATTTAAATTGGCGATTGATGATTGCCTTAAAGCAGCAGGTTTTTATTATATGTTTATTAACAAGTTCGCCAATAAAAACTGAGTTGTAAACTAAATAAAAATGAGTCATAGGTACCTAACAAATATTTAAATGCGTGAGTAAATAATATTTAGCAGTAAAATGACTTACGGGCAGTTACGTGTGGGCAAGTTAACAAATCGGAAATAGTCTGTAAGAAATCTAACTTGGAAGTAGCGCCCGTCGGGCGCTGACGCGGCACCGCTCGCTACGCTCGCTCGGCTCGCTCGGCTCGCGCGCGTTTGGTCATATTTCTAACCTAACTAACCCATTTGGTCGGGGTAGCCTGGCTTACTTACTGCGATCAATTCGGCTTGCGCGTTGTTGATCACAGTGCCAACCTAACCTATGAACTGCCGAACTATTTACCTAACTGCCCATTCCAAAATTTGTACTACTCATTCATTTATTACACTACCTCGTTGAGTATTTGCTATACTGACATCGTAGGATTAAATAACCAACCAATTTTCTTTTTAATATTTTTTTTTTTTACTGTTATGTTTTAATACAACGACCACCGAAAAATAAAATGCGTTCCATCAAAATCCTGTTATTTTTTTCAACTGATATTATTAACCCTAAAATAACAGTTGTTAAAATTATTACCTATTCATTCTATTATATAAATGGCCTAAGTATCAACCAGCCAGTTCATTAAATGTTGTATTAGACGTATTGGCAGAATATAATTCAGGCTGCTAGTTGAACGGCGCCGTTTAGTTAAAGGGCTGGGCATTTAACTAAATGGCTTATTAAACCAGTTGGCGGCGACATAACATATATTTTTTTCCCTAGGTGTCGATTGCGTGTTGCAAAGAGAGTGGCTTGCACCATTTCTGTTCTTAATACGTTTCTAATATTAAAAAATAAAATAAAAAGTTCATGCTAAGGACAGGAATTGGGGAGTTATGCAATCTAAACACACTAAACATAACGTGCACTGAGAAAGATGCATTAGGTAGAGTCCGTGCTCTTCATTATCTGACCACTCTTACAAAGAAGAAGAGGCATCAGGTAATGTAGGAGTGTCCTGCATTACCTGACCCCTGCTACTTACCTATTTGTTTTGGATTTAAGATTGGCCAATTACCGGCTGCTTTATTTTAATAATCCAGCAATGTATAGATACTGGATGCTCGCCTAATTACAGCTGGTCAAATATTGATCCAGTGTCACTGGAATCCGGCGCTGTATTCAAATACTGGATCAATGAAAATCAGCCTTAAGAGATAGCAATTCTTATTTATATCGTCACTTTAAATATCATTGTCGGTATAGTCAACGTCGTAATTACTTTACCATTTATGATAACAATTCTCAGTGAATTGAAACTTCAATTATGTTGAAATTATCGAAATATCACTTGTAGTCACACGTTTTAAAACGCGAAGGTCTTTTTTTCTATCATCATCTCATTCTCCTGCCCATAACCTTATTTATTTGGGGTCGGCACAACTCTTGTATTTTTCTTCGGTACTGACTCCCTTTCTAGCGATATCAGTGCATCCATCGGTTATTAGGTCTTGTCATAACCTATTTATCTTTGTCATAGACCAATTAGACCTCATCGTTTTATGACGTGCAAGTGACATTCAACCGTAGGGTGGTCAAGTAACAACGAGGTCGACTATACCTACCTAAAATACCCCACATTTCTCAGTGCACGATAGTTTTTTAAATATGGCAAGCATTCTAAAAGCGTATGCTAATGCTGTTATTGTGAATAGATTTATGATACTTATTTGGTAGGTAGGTAACTTGGGCCCGATATGTAATAGCGACAAGCTACACGTACACTGCTAGGGTAGTGGCTTCATATACGGGTAATGATCGGTTGAAAGTAAGCAGGTTTTAGAGTTGATAATAATCGCTTGTTGAGAGGGACTCGATGCTGCATAATAACAGCCGCCAGGGTCGACGGATAGGTACTGATCAGATAGGCAGCCGGTCCATCTAAAATACTGGTATTCAGCTGCATCCGGTTAGACTGGAAGCCCCCATCATAGTTGGGAAAAAACGAGGCATATTGACCTACGTTCTATATTAAGTATAGTAAGAAACGCACTTAGATATTATTGCTTTGCTATTAAGAGTATAAGTATGCAATTTATAAGCTTATTATAGCTTACATTATGCAATTTACACGATAGGTAAACCTTATAGTTATGCTTATAATTTTCTTATGCGTATAAGCGAATGTGAGCAACCTTTCTTTTGAATATGAACAATATTGTTATAAAAAAAGTTTATATTCGGATGAGACGATTAGCAAAGTACATAAAGTAAACGTGCGATCTGTGAATCTCGCGCATATACCTAATGCCATATATGGCTATAGCCCATACCGATCAGAAAATAGTAGATTGGAATCGCTTGTTTCATTACGCTCTGTCTTTGTCTTGTCTCTGACATAAAGATCGGATCGGATCAGAGAATCGGTCTCTAGAGATCTCGCTCTAACTTTTACATAGCCTAATGTTTTATAGGGCGTTCGTATTAACTTTTAGTTTGGCCAACTTTTGTCAGACTGGGCTGGGCGCGCGTATAGTCCCCTTCACGAGAAGCTATAAATTTTGTAAATAAAGAACTTGTAGGTAGGTACTAAGTTACATAGCGACAATTCAATCAACAACAAATAATCCCAAAATCAATCAACTCAAAGTAGGTAACATAGGTACGTGTAATACGAAACTAACGAGCCATTTTATTTGATCCAAAGGTTGCGAACCCCTGAATGTTACAAAATTTATAGCTTCTCGTGACGGGGACTTATCAGGGCGAGCGAAGCGAGCCCTGCTATATCCCACAACCTGAGCATTTTGTGGTACACTTTACGGAAAAACTAAATTAACGCCTATTGATTTGTGCTTTAACATAATAATTTCTATTTATATGTAGATGTGTTATCAGTAAAAATAATAATAATTTAAATTACGAAAAAAAATATTAAAAAAAACTGCCTTAAAGATTATTACCACGCAGAAAAACGACGCGAGCCCTCACAAAGCTCTGCTTTTAGCTAGTAGTAGATTACAGCCCACTCCCTCTCACAGAGAGGAGGCCTATGTCCCAGCAGTGGGAACATTATAGGCTGATTATGTTTGTCAGACATTTCTCCTCCCATCCTTGTGTGCTTGTACACTATCGATAGTTTCATTGCTTAGTTATATTTAGGCGGTGGCGTTTACAGGTAAAATTACTTTCAGATTCCTTGTAAGATACCTAGGAAGATAAAATGAATCAATGATGTAGGTACCTACTTGCCGTAATAAGCGATCGTCACGCGAATAAGCGATCATCGCAAACTTTTGTCACTTATCTACTTATTCGGAATACTGGAACGCGCCCTTTTGATAGAGGGCCGATGCGCGACGACACGTTCAGGTTCACCAAACAAACGATCGCGATTTCGTGGGACGATCACTTTCTATTAGGACATGGGGCAACAGTAGAAGAACAAATTGTTTCCTACTCTCAAAGTGGCGACAGTTAAGTTTCAAGTTGAGACCAGGTACATTAGATGCAGTGGAGAATGGCCGCCACTGGCAGCCATTCGTCGGCCTGCCAGTGACAACGACCGCAGCCGGCGCCAGCGAGGTGTACCTCAGCTGAAACGTCGGAATTTATACACTCCCATTTCTTCTATATGACAACTTGCCACTTGTAGGTACGGTCAGCAACAAAAGTTATAGAAGACCCAACATTATATTTTTATACACTACTTTTCAGCATTACCTCTATGCCGTGCTAAACGCAAAAGCGGTATCTCAAGAAAAGCTAGTTTCGAGAAAATTGAAGTTTTGCTTTTATTCTCTCAATGATTTGAGGTAAAGTCTCAACTTTACCTCAAATCATTGAAAAGTGTTCCCTATCTCAATAGGGAACACTTTTCTAAGGACTTATTTATTAAGATACCACTATTTGGCTTAGCTCATTGGATGCATATCCGATGCCACAAAAATCAACCTTACACATTTTTTTGAGATACCGCTTTTGAGCTTAGCACGGCAGTTAATATGTAATAGCTGAATTTGAATAATCTGAATTTAGCAACAGTTTTTAATATTCTGCTCAAAAATGGCTGCCACTGGCAGGTACCTATTCGCCAGCGTACCAGTGACCATTACTGCAGCCGGCGGTGCGCGCCTGCCAGCGCGGGAAGCTCAGCCAAACGTAGGAATTTATACACTCCTAGTTCTTACTTAGGTATATATAAGAGCTACGATATCTGTATCTACAATCGGCGGCTGCCTATACGTTTGGTGAGGCCTTACACCTACTTAGTTACAAATACAGGACGGCATCGTAGCGCAAACTGTAACCACGCGTGCAGCACATGATTCTGGACTCCATAGCGAGTTCAGAATCATGTACCAAACCCACGGTAACATGTTGCGCGTTGAGGTCTCCTGCCACCCTGAATATTGTATAGGTACCTACTACCTATGTTAATACGTAACCTCTGCCTATTACAGCTTCTTTTATACCTTGTAGATTACGTGCAGGTAGCACGCGCAGCTCTGCACTCCTCTCTGGTTCTATTTTCGCCCATTTACACATGACATGCTCCAACTGCCGAAAAGCGTCTGACGGCGATTAGGTACGTACGCTAGCACATCAGGCTATCCGAAACTGTCACATTTTCCCAATCAACTTTGAACATTATGCATTAGCAATAAAGTTAAAAATCTATTAAATAAATTTGACAGATTGTAGTAGCTTGATGTGCTGGCGTCTGTACCTATATTCTGTCTATGGTGTGATTCGACATTATTAATCGATTATACAGAATGTAATGTGGTAGGTATGCTTGTCATACAAACGGTTTCTGTATTGAGAACTTGACAAACTCTGGAATCCTTCAACGTAGCCCGTGAAATGGAAAAACGGAATAACCGCGCGATATACAAAAAGCGTCAGATTTTTTTAACTTCGCGGGCTATAATGCTAGAGTTTGAAAGGTTCTATAGAACCTTTCAAAACACCCGGTAACTGAATTGAGATTTGAAGTATACTTCAAATCTCAATTCAGTTACCGGGTGTTAATCTCTGGGTCAGCTTGCCTATAATAATATATAGGTATTCTTAATTTTTTTGTCACCTACCTATACACCCTGCGTATAGCTTTTATTTTTCTTATTTCGTTCAAGCTAGCTACCAACTAGCTCTACCCTAGGTACCGGTGCCTATTTCTCGAGTTTTGAACGTATTTTGTTACGTTTATGAACACCAATGGTCCTGTGGGTCATATAACAGCTATTTCGTGCGGGAATCGAACCCGCAACGTGACCCAACAGCCGACGCCTTACTATTGCGCGTACCATCACATCCACGAATAAAAATAATGTATTTCTTACCTTATTAGGCACCTACTTCATAGTTTTCAGCAGGTTTATTTTTCGCATTAATTTTTCGAATACGCGAAGTATTCGTATAGTTTGATAGTTTATATTCAACATACTTACACACATACCTAATCAAACCTAGAGGTACCTACTACGAAGAAATACGATCAGCAACATACATAACTCGATTAGGTACAAAATATGAATTATTATAAATTTCGAACAAAATGTTTTCACAAAATTAAAAAAAATCGTTGATAAATTCAGATATTCGGACTCTTAGCTATATCATAAAAAAATTAACGTTGAAAAGAAGTGTACAAATAATTTTGGGTCTATTTAAATCATATAAATATAAATCTAACAGTATCTACTAATTTAATTTCTGTTGCTGACCGTACAAATAGCAAGTTGCCACATAGAATAACTGGCTTAACGATCGGAACTAATTGATGGGTGGCTTTTGAGTTCGATAAGAGTGCAGCAAGTAGAGCTCGAACCTCGAAACCTCTCGAAGTCTCAATCTTCAGTCATCCGCGCCGTAGCTGCATGGAAAATTATGCACGAAAAATCCTACCTACTTTCTACGTGCCTACCATTTCGGAAAATACAGGCGTGATGTTCGTGCTTCATTAGCTATAAGCCTGCGTTTATTAACTTGTGGGTACCTATTATGTAGGTACGCCTTCGAGCAGTTGGCAACCTGTTGCTTCATTCCTGCTGTAGTACCTCCTTAGGTACTTACAACAATCTGTTCCTAAACATTTTGAACTGAGAGAGACAGTGCCTATCCATAGTAAAAATCCTGTGCGATCTGAACGGGTTATGTCATAAGTACTATACGATGTAGGTACTAAAGTAAAACAGAAAATATGATATAAGTAGTAGACGGGTTAAGAAGTCTGTTTCAAAACGTTTTTAACAGTGAAGCTACAGGTGACTGCACTGTATAGATTTCCTGCACCGTTTGATTGCAGTACTGGCCCAGTGGTTACGGCCGCGACTTACGAGTTGTAGGTCGTAGGATCGAACCCAGACAGGCGCTTTACTTTGTGTAAATTATTTTCATCACCACTACTCTTAAAAAGATAGAGGGAAAACAGCGTGAGGAAACCGGCACGTCCCAGAACCAAAAACTCAAAAGACATGTAGTGACATCTACCAACCCGCACTGGGCCCGCGTGGTGGATTACGGCCCTTTCCCCCTCACCAAGAGGAGGCCTGTGTCCCAGCAGTGGGAACATTATAGTCTGGTTGTGCTGCACCGTTTGTAATAACAATAAGACCAGACCAATACAAGTGTTCAGTATTAGTTTCACAGCTTGGTGAGGATCACTGCGCCCAACTCAAGGGGATATCTGTCCGGTCATTGCCATTGTTTTATTTGTTGATTTCGAATATTTATTTCTATCTCTCTAGGGTACCTACCCCCCTTATCTGACCTTCCTGTATAGAGACTTGACTCTGCCTGCCTGCATGCGGCTTGGTAGCACTTATCGCAAAAACAGTCTACGTATAGGTAAGTAAGTATAACGTTTGATTGGATCACAGATACTAGTAAGAACTATGCAGGCGCCAATCCAAAGAAACAAACCAGAAAATACTTAAGTGTAGGTAGTAGCAAATATAATAAGAGATTATACGAATAATTATTATTACATTTTCATGGAATAAACATGATTTGATTACTTTTACCTAATATTACGTGGAAGCCACGCCGAAGAAGAATCCTCCAAGAAAACCAACGGAAAAGCAGCTATTTCTCCTCACGAACTGGAGAAACTTATCCATCCACTCCTGGCTTTCTCCTGCTGCCTCTTTAACCTTCTCCCAGTTGACATAGATGTATCCGAACTCTGCCGCGAAGTGGAGAATAATGATCCCGCCTCCAAGCCCGAAGGCGGCGATCCTCCCTACCCTGATGATGGACACACCCGAAACCCAGCCCGTAAAAGTTCCTAGTAACAAATTCTTGGTCGTATTACTCTTTATCCCGTCTATTGTGACATCTAAAAACGATGGGGTCTTCCTTGGGGTGACAACTCCGTCACCCTGGTTGGCAAAGTTCTGAATATCACTGCTCAGTAAGGGCCGGGCCATTGGCGTGCATTTTTTTGGTTTGTTAAGAAGTTTTAGGTACAAAATTGTTGCTGTTTTTTTAAGAATTTACGTGCTAGTTGCACGTCTACGTGTTGTGATAGGATTTGGTTGGATACTGTATATTATATTCTAGTCTGTGCTGTTTGAGAAGTTCTGACAATGCTATGGCAGCTTGGAACATACAGCAATTTCGGTTTTTTATTGAGTAAAGCGCCATCTCTGTCACAGATAGCCAAACGAAAAATACTGTGTTGCAATATTAAAAAATATAATGATGATACCGGGAGATGGTTTGACGAACAAACACACACATAAAATAATTGTCTCAAAATATTGGACATTAGACAACAAAAATAAACATTAAGTCTAAACCAAGTGCAACTAGTCTATAATGATTTGTTAAACAGTTCTGAAAAGTGTTTTTTTTGTCTGTCAGTGGAGTGCCGGTTTCAGTTACAGATTTTGCTTTTGCAATAAAATTATATTCTGGTTGTTTCGCAAGTTCATCTGCTAACCACGTTGAGTTGAAACTTTTTTACTCAGTTGAGTACCGCGTTACAATCGTCCTCTGTTTCGTACGTCCACCTTGAGTTGAGTGAGCCTCCTCATCCGTCTTGTCGTTTCGGAATAAACTTGTGAAGTTTTTGTTTTGTGAACTACTGAGCATAGGCACTGTTTAAAGTTTGGACCCATAATTGTGAATAGTGAACTGAACATTGAGTGCACTTCCATCCTTAGATTAATAACGCCTAGATCGATAGTCTTCATACAAGCGCTTCGTCTCAAGTGAGGCAAAAACGCACACATCAATCTATTGATGTATGCGTGAGCATTGCGTATTTACGATCGCCGACACGCACACACACAAAACTCTGATGTTGTGGAGTGTGTACAGTGCAGTAGTAGTTTCCCCGAAAGTGGGGAAATTTTATACTTACGTAAAATCGGATTATTTATCTTGTACTTGGTAACATACTAGTTCTATTTAAAGCTTGTTATAAAAATAACATGTTAATTTACATTAAAACGAATATTTGTAATTAAAATCTATATTTATTATAAGTTTATTATAAGAAACCAGTTTTTTTTCTTAATTTCAATCTGTGAGAAAATCCCTTAATAAATTAGATTTCATTTAGCGTGAAAGTTTCTTTACACTAGAAACGCACGATTTCTATATTTTTACTGGTCTAAAGAATAGCAAGTTTTTTCGCTAAAGTCTAACTAAATTGTTTGCAGCTGATAAAGATGATTTTTTTGCATGTACACTTTACTTATCTATATAAAATATCCGTATATTATTTATTTATATTTGAATTGAGCTCACCAAGACCTTAATTTTGATACCCATGTTGTAATAATTTAAAATAAATAGTTTCTTTTCAAATCTCAAAATGGCGCTACAAAGCCGCCATATTGATTTTTCTCTAAAAAAATTTTGGGCAGTTGTGTAAAAATCTCGGGTTCATTGTAAAAAAAAAATACGGGTGTGTATTTATTTTTCGTTGAACAATAGGGTAATTCATTGCAACTGGTAACACCTTCATAACATGGCGGCCTAAAATTTTGTTGTCGTATTTAATTTTTGTATTCATTATTGTAGCAAAATACAAGTCGAATTGTAGTACTTACCTATGAAATGATATGTTGGTAGGTTTTTTATTCTTTTCTGATGCATTGTGACACCCATTCACTACACAATAAGTCATTATTAATGAAATTGTCTCGGAAAGCTCGGAGATGTTTGCTCTAGCGTTTGACCTTGACAACTGGCGGACGTTCGGAACGTAGTGAGTCGTTTAGACTCACTTGAAAGTGCCTCACTGAAATCGCGCGTACTCGGTTTCTAGGCGTTATAATTCTATGCTTCCATCATGTCTCAAAGCTCTTGTTGTGTACCTGGATGTCTAGTGACTTAGCAAAGAAAAGTGCTGATTCTCAGCCTAAATTACTTTTGATTTTAATATGTTAGTAAATGTTTAATTTGAATGTATATTTGTGTTTTTTTTAAAGAATAAACAGTTTTTTTATCTTTAATATTCCGAGTTACTTTTCATTCATACTCCTATTCATATTGCTGGTAAAAATCTGGAATATTTACATTGGCGTATAAATTATTGTTTATTACTTAATGTATGTTTTTAATAATTATGTAATTGTTTAAAAAAAGCATTAATATTAAACAATAATCTAACCGACAATGTAAAAATTCCAACACATTAATAATATAATAGAGCTCTATCTACAATCTTGGTTACCTGACAACTAGATGGCGATTTGGGCTGTCAACACTAAAAGAAGAGAGCTTCTTGTCTATATCTTGCATTATATTGTAGTCTGTGGACAGCACTGCGTTGACTTCTTTCCACTGACAATTTCACTGATTTATATTTGACAGAGCTTCTTTCACTTTGCACTAGCACACACACACTGCACAAACACACACACACGCACACACTGCACAAACACACACACTAGACACTGCTATAAGCAACGACTACAACATTATTATAGCGCTCGCGCTCGAATGACGTGAACACTGTTGGTAAACATTTGTCGTTACAGTTGTGGAATAGTTTGTGGTGGTAAGTCATAGCCTATGGCTTACAAACTCCCTCTCACAGAGAGGCCTGTGTCCCAGGGGTGGGAACATTATGGGCTGATTGTTATGAAATTTAATTTGAAATGTTAATTTTAAAAAAGCAAGATGTCTTCGTTAGTTCTGATTTTGGTCACGCGCCAAAATAACTTTGTAGCGCTTATATCTTGCTTCTTCCACTGTCGTAGCATAAATAACTGTGTGACCGTAGCATAGGTATCTATGTGCGAAAAGCACCGAGAGTAGATATACTTGTCTGAGGTGATAATGGATAGGCATATTATTAGTCTTGATTAAATCCAAAAGGGAGTCGTTTTTACGTAAAGCCTAATAATTAACTGGTCTTTGAAAGAACTTCAAAGTAAATTTTACCTGTAAACGCTTCTTGAAACAGACCACTCTGCACGATAAGTAATTAAATGAAGACTATAGATAGGTAGTTCGTGTTACATGCTCTGTGGGTACTTCAATACGTCAATGGATGTTATCGTATCAGACATAAATTATTTGACAACTAGGTAACTGATCACTTTAATGACCTATAATGCGATGATTTGTTCTTTTTGTTTGAGAACATGCCTTTGCCCAGTCTACACGTAGTCTACGTTGTGTGTCGTAAGTTGTCTAGTCGTATTTGTACTGCATGAGTTGGGAATCGAACCGAACTCCCAACGCTCGGAAGAACTCATTTTTACGTGGTAGCTGTCTGTTCTAACTGAACAGACAGCTGTGCTGCTGGGGAGTTTGTTGCGCCACTTCCCAGCGAAAGCACTAGGAAGTTATGAAGGGCGGGCGTTTTAGGGGACTGTCTTATGTAATTTTGAGTTTCGAAAAATGCTGATTCACAGCCTAATTCGAAAAAAATACTTTGGATTTTATCCACACTACGACACAAGTCGCGAAACATGTCGACTTGTACCAGGCACATAACTGAATAATTTTTGTTGTCTTTTTGGAAACATATTATGATGAGTTAGTCATTATTGTTCCAGCGTAAGAACAGATGACCATACAGAAAGAATGGCACCATCTCTTTTCCACAACGTAACAATAATTACACTATTGCATTGCAATCTACATGCATTTGTGCCAAAAAAATCGGTTACGTGTCCTGTGCCTGTTGCACAACATGTATTGCAACATGTGCCAGTTACACAACATGTATTGCAACATGTGCCAGTGTGGACAGAGGCAAGGCTTGTTTCGTTACTAGTCATTGTTGTCGCTCAGAGTTCATATTGACGTGTATATTGCAAATACGTAGTGTTGCTGCGTTACCTAGAAGCTGCACAAATACTAACTACATGCTAACTTCAAGCTGTAGGAACGGGAGGGGTGAAAACAAAAATAAAAGTGACTACGCGAGCGGCGGGGACGCGCTGTACCGAAGTATCGCTACCTCGCCGACTCGCTAGCATGCATACTATTAATTTCATTGAATGTATTTTTCAATAAAACCATATTTTTTCACTTGTTAGGTATTGTCCATATCATATCTAACTATTATATAATATTTACATGACATATCGGACACTCGACACTTGGAATACGACAACACGCCGTCCGCCTAAATGCTGCTCGTGATCGAAAAAAAGATTGAAAAATATTGAACACCTATTAAAAGCTAAAATTAATAATAACTATCTAAGTTAACGTATAAAGAGGTTTTTTTGTTACAAAATTTCGTGTTTTTTTTTTCAATTCAATGTTCGTTAAACACTGCAGTCGTCGGTCGCGCGGGGTCGTGGTCGCGAATACTGCAACGGGAATCAAGTCTTATCACAAATGCAGTAGAGTTCAATATTGCGAAGCAGATTGCACGCGCGGCCCGTTGGGCAAACTTAGAGCTACTTAAGTTACGTTGACCCCGGACGAGCGAAATTACAAATAAAATAAGTCGATCGATATGTCGCGCGGCGCCGGCGCCGGTCAGTAAGTACTAGCCGGCGCTCTCGGGACATACCACATACCTACGTATATAATTCGTGCATTATCGATCGATACATTTGTTTTTACATCTAGATGTATATATAATTTTAAATAACCGCACATCCTATCTAGTTACAGTCTGCGCCGGGCAGTCGTTTATTCGTCAGTTTGATCATAGCGGAGTTATAATTACAAAGTGTATATTATCTTAGTGGCGTCTTTAGTAAGCGTAGAGTATGTGCACAGTGTCGCCGCGTGCGCACTACTCCATACACTTGTACGTACTGTGCTCACATAGCAACGAGTTCGCTGCAACATTCACTGCATAGAACGTTGCTGCAACAAAATTTATTTTACATACAATTTTAATAGTGAACATTCTGATTTAGCATAATATATTTCATCACATTCATAATTATTTTTTATTTACACACAATATCTTACAAGTATATAAGGTAGATGTCCGCGCGGCGACACAATGTATTTAATGTAGGAACTCGGCAGTTCTATAGTTTGGCTTCACTTTGTCGTCTTCGACCTCTCTATCGCACACACGGCTAAAGAAAGAAACAGTACTATAGCTGTTGCTTGCTACTCAATTTGACACTTTTATCATTGACTTAAGGGTTCAAATTACGTCATTGTGAGAAGCAAGGCCCAGAGTGCACTTCTATCGAAACTGATCACTTATATATACGTATTTATATAAACTAGATGTAAAATAAGTTATAAACATTGTAAAGATTACATTAGCGTGACAAACTTCATCTTATTGCTACAGAAGACTGGAATTCAGCCTTTTGTTAAAAATAAACCGATTTTCGTGTATAAAGTGTGATAACATAATTATACCAGCAAAAGGTAAACTTCAAAAAACAGTACAAAAACAAAATTATTGTCTCACAATATCTGATCAACCAAAAAGTTATTGTCAGTTTTAAAACACCCGTCAAAAGACCAAAGTTTAAATAACATGACGCGAAACTCCACTTTATTCCTTATAAATTACTTATAGGCAGTTAGTAAATCAATTGCTCTGAAGCTGTATGGACTTGTCCAAGTCAAATTTGTTTTAGTGCGAGAAAGATATAGAGATATACAGGGCTTATAGGGCCACCCTTTTTTGCACTGAAGCAAATTATGGCTTTATTACTTCCCTTGATTATAGTATAATCGGCATATTTCGTTCCCAGTGCTGGGCCACAGGCCTCCCCTCTGTGAGAGGGAGTGGGCTGGCTGTACCACGCGGGCCTAGTGCGAAACTTGAAACAGTTCTTTGGGTGTAACAATAATTCCAATCACAAATCAGTAATAATTAACTATCCAATTCAATAAAGAGCTTATTCAGAACAGTACTGAATTTAATCATAGAAATCATTACAGTACATGTGATTTAAATATTTAAACATAATTCACTACACAAAGTTGTCAAGCCAACAAAAAACATGTCGAAAGATACATAAATTAATAAATAATATGGTTTATCGATCGGTTTCGATAAAAGCACACAAATAACAATCTTTCAATCAATCAATGAATTAAGTTTCATGTTTTTTGGAAGATACAGTTATGGAGTACAGATAAACTGTTTCAGTCAGAAATATATTATTTGACCTTTTTACGTGAGGCTTAATACTTGACCAATGAGGATATATCTGAAGGGCAGGGCAATTAAGAACGTTCACAGCTGATCTGTCGCAAACTGTCAAAAATACCTTGAATTTTCCTAAATTTTTTACAAGTTTTGGACATTGATTGTCTCTAAGACGAGATTGAGACTAGATTTTAAAGGTTTTTAATTACGAGAATAATTGGTCTTCTGATATTTTTTTCAACAACCAATGGCCTAAGTTTGATCTAAGATTTGAAGCTCAAAATAAGTAATTTCGGACTAAGTATATTAACAGATGCAAAAATTACCAATTAATACCAAGTTTTTAGGTAATTTGTGAGATACCTACTTAATTATATTGCACTTGTAACATTGGGTTATCAAACACCCAATTTCAATTAAATATTCTTCTATTAACTCGTTTTAAGACTCACGTAAATCAAGCCGATAATAATAACATTTTGCGCGTATTCAATTTTCAGCTTAAATTGATTAACTCCATATTTCCGAAAGTAAAAGTAAGGCTGATTAATAAATCTCCTGGAAACTGTGATTGGTTCACCACAACACGAGAATAGACAGCAGATTTATTGATCCGTATTTTTATAGGCTTTTAAAAACAAGGCTTTCAAAACAATAAACGTTGTTTTTGATCAATTAAACAGGAGACTGAAAATTGATAACATTTTTAATATCTTAAACGACTAAGTTCTTGAAACAACCAACTTTACATTCGGATATTATTCATGATTTACGCAAAAAGTTAATAATTGGAAGGGAGTGGATAGTACTTTTTGTCAAAAGGGACAATTTTTGCAGTCACAGTAACGAAACCGACCATTCGATAAGATTGTATAGCAATCCGACACGATACAATGTGACTTGGCAAGTCACGAGCAATCTTATGACTTAAAAACACCGAAATAAGGTTTAAATTACAATTATTAATTTGTGTCCATGAAATGCTATAACTATTTTGATAGACCTTAGGCACCATAGTTATCGATGTATTTAGCAAGTTCAGTAAACAGTTATTAAAAAAAATTATATACTTGTGTAGGAAAATTAATTTTTGTTAGATTTTTAAATCATTAGTATATTATTTTTTGTCTAATCTAGCATCGGTAATTAGGCTAACGTACATACTACGTTGAATACGGTTCTTGTCCGATCACCGAAGCTACAATAATCGTCATTTGTTAGATAAATTTGATTGATAGCATTTAAGAGCTACCTAATTAGTTTATAACAACCCTGTATACTGACATATCACCATGTCGGACTGCTAAACATGGCTAACTCGTTAATATCTTTACATTTCCTAGTGGCAGTGATAGCAAAGGCCTTTTGACCATAATGTGTCAAATTTAGTAATTTTATTTAAAAAATATTACTCTATTTACAGCCTACACACATACGTGTCAAGTTTCGATGTATCTTAATCTGTAGTGATCAAAAATACATATTATGTCGCAGATTTAGTTGTATCTTTATAGGTAAAACTGTGACATAATATCTCTTGTCACGGTAAGCAGTCGGCTCGATACATGACATACCGGGATTAGAGTTGGATTCGCATCACACGACATTATTGTACGTTGATGACCGCATGCGGGGACGGCATAGTGCAAACAACTTACAGAATATTAATTTTGTACAAAATTTTATATAGCTGTCAATTTTAATTCTATTAAGCGTAATCATTACTGTGGTCAAAAAATGTAGATAATTGTCAACATTATTTAGATCAAATTCTACAATTTTACTGCAGCGTGTAGTCCCCGCATGCGGTCATTAGCAACACAAATGTTGTGGATCGCAGTTGTTATTTTTACAAAATTCAGCGAGGAAAGACTTGGTGGCGGTAGTAGTATCGTCAGTCGGGGGAAGCACTGTGAGTGGGACAGTTCGTGCGCGCTCAGGCGGGCGCCTCGTCACCTGCGGGCCGCTCGGGCGCGTCGGGCGGCGCCTCGGGCCGCGCCGTGAGCGCCAGCGGCGCGGGCTGGTAGGGCCGGTAGGGCCGGTACAGCAGCGGCGGCAGCAGCGCGCGCGGCAGGTAGGCGGGCGGCGGCAGCAGGTGCGCGTGCGCGTGCGCGTGCGGCGCGTGCGGCGCGTGCGCGGCGTGTGGGTGCGGGTGCGGGTGCATGGCTGCGGCCAGAACTCTCTGTTCGTCGCGCGCCCTCTCTTTTTCTCTTAGCGCGCGTTCTCGCTCCCGCTGTTCCTTCTCCCGTTGTTCCCGCTCTCGTTCTCGTTCTCTGTGGATTTTAAATAGACTACGATTTAATTAATGATGTAATTATTTTGATTGATAAGTGCTAATATTGGAGATCTTACAAAATGATGATTACCACAATTATACCCTTTGGATTTTCTATTAGAATTTGTTTGTTACGACAAGTCATGAATACTTTATATACTTTTGATACATACCAATGTTCATTCAATGTTCAATCGACATCTAAATACATAATAAATAATTAAATGGTATTCGTTGGTAGACGCATCACTTGGGACCAGCTGGACTAATTTTGCTATTTTTTGTTTTAAAATGTTCGTAGTAGTCCAAATAAGTTTTTTTATGGAAAGGAAGAATGGACAGTTTCTCCGAAAATTTTCTTTTTCGGAAAAAACTGAACGTCCTTTTTATACGAATTATTAAAAATGGGATAGGACGACGTCTGTCGGGACAGCTAGTTGAGAATAAATAAGATTAAAATGATCTGTCTCGGTTAATTTTAAAAATAAACGTATTTACATAGCGAACATCGGTTTTCACATAAAATGTACAGCGAAAACATGACCCTGGTCTTACGAAGAAATACGGTCGGAGAGACTTTTGAAAAAGTAATAAGTCGTAATTCGAGTTTTGGCTCTCGCCTATTTCCTCCTCCAATATTGAACCAATTTAAAAGATATGTATTTCATAAACTGAATAAGAAGGATATATCCTGTGTCCCTATGTTTTTCTTTTTTTCATTAATAGTTGTCAAATTTGTACACAAGGCCTCTGTTGACAGCGGTTTAAATCGGCATTTTTTTAGGGTTCCAGTAAAAATAATGTATCATCAAAAAGGAAAACATAGGGACATACAAGCAGTCAATATTTATTATTCTGTAAAAATCATTGCTTTATGGTCATTAACCAGAGAGATAACAGGCAAGAGCGTTTCTATGGAGAAACGACCATCTGCATTTCCGCTTAATACGAAAAACAACAGAAAACCTACACAGCTGTACCAACAAAGAAACTAAGTACCACAGAATCATAAATCCCTGATAATCTGCATGGTCCTCACATGATCTGATCAAGATATTGTCTGTAAATTAACATGAGACTGTGACCTCTAAGTATGTTTCAGTGTTTCTTATCACAGTCAGAAAACATTGACCTCACCTAGTTTTAAATTATTATTATTTATTTTGAAATACAACTAATTTACAGAAATTAAATATTATTTTCACACCACCTGCTCGATAATGTCAAATTATATATCATGCTAAACTAAAGTTCTGAGCAAAGCAAGGGAGTTAAGACTACAATTCTGAGTGCAGGGATACTGCGCCCGTGACATAATGTACACTTATTTATCCCCCTCGGTGAATCATATCATCATGTATCACCTTTCTCTCTCGCGCTCGCGCTCGCGGTCCCGCTGCAACGCGAGCTCCTTGTCCCGCTCGTCGTGCAGCGCGTGCGACACGTGCGACACGAGGGGCAGCGGCGGCGCGAGCTGCGGGTACAGCGCGTAGGGGGGGAGCCAGCCGACGCCGACGCCGCTGCGGAATACCCGTTCCAGGTACATCTGCTCTTCTGCTGCTAGCCTGTAGATGTGTTAGTTCGATGTGATAATAACCGATCAGATTATAACCACTGCAACATCTAAGTTATTATAAAAGCTCGATACTAAGAAAACCAACATTTCCTATAATCATAAGCTTTTCACGAAAAATTGTTTTATTTTATGTCAAACCTTACATGTACACACGACGAGAAATCAAGCTATAAATTTCCAGTTTGGGCTGACCTCACATTGTCTAGAATTTTCGTACAATGCGAAGTCAGCTTATACTGGAAATGTTGGTAAATCTTAAGATTTACAAGTAAAATCTACGATTTACCAATGTTCAGGCTTTTATAGTAACATCTATTCCATAGCATTGAGTGTTAAATACAGCAACGTTTTAATTCTCAGGAAATTCCAGTGTTACATGTGCTTAGCGCCTATTTCCTATGCCTAGACAAATGCTTGTTAAACAATAAAAAATGCGACGTCATGATCTTAAATTATTTTTGTATAATTTGTTATTCTAATATAAAAATGTATTTGCACAAGGGAGCCACTAAATGCGATATTTATGTTTTATCGCACTAAGTGACCAATAGCGTCCTAGTTGTATAAAAACATTTAAACAACTTGAGACAAGACTGCATTGAGTCTTAAATATCACTTATGTCAACCGGATATTTTATTTATTGTTTAAATATATGTCTTAAGCACATCCACATCCTAGTATATAAGTGCTAACATAGGTGATAAGATATAATTATTGTAACTAACGTCCTTTTAAGTATTTTTGTTTTTGTTGTATACATATTAAATAAATAAATAATAATTTATTTATTTAAGCAATCGGGCAAAATTGTAATATTGATAGTGGTGTAATTTAATATTCCTTTATTTTCTCGCCCCCATGTCACATGGGACTTGAGCTAGCTTGAAAATTCTGACTAACTGACCGACTATTTAATTTTGACAATTCAAAAGTGCCTGTACATGGTTTAATTGAAATAAATGCTTTGAGTTTTAGTTTGAACAAACTGGCGAAATGTGGGTGTACTAATAGGTGCAGCTCTGTCTAAGTAACTGAGACAGAGGTGATAACATAACTGTTATGTTTAAGTCCCATGTAATACGAGTAGGGGGCGGGCTTATTGCGATCATCTGGGCACAAATCCAGGCTCCGGGCTGATACTGAAATATTCCAGATGGAAAACACAATAACACTTCCCAGCCCCGGAATCGAACCCAGGACCTCATGTCAAAGTCAAAGCGTTTATTTCAAATAGGCACATAAAAGGCACTTTTGAACGTCAGAAATTACAACAAATAGAATTGATTCTAGTCGCCCATTCCAAAAGGTAGTTTTCGTATGGAGAAGAACGGGCAAGAAGCTCCACCATGTTAAGCAGTAGCACTTTCGACCACTAGACCAGACCAACGTAGCAGTGGGGCGTGATGTTATGTAGGTATGTGGTACTTAAGATATCCTTATTACATAGTATAAAACAAAGTAGCCAAAAT
Source organism: Luperina testacea (assembly GCA_927399505.1). Classification (NCBI taxonomy): domain Eukaryota; kingdom Metazoa; phylum Arthropoda; class Insecta; order Lepidoptera; family Noctuidae; genus Luperina; species Luperina testacea. Next base: position 1,207,613 of record OV656777.1, on the reverse strand, counting down.
GTCTGTACAGTACCCGGCGATAAATATTGCACATCGACCTTTGGAAAAAAACAATCGGCTAGTTTCGGCTTCGTAGAGCGTTATCTCTGTCGCACGAAATACAAACAGTCCGGTATCTATTAGGAGCTGTTAAAACAATTATGATTTGCTTCTTTTAATAATTATTTTTATTCTTTGTATAAAATCGATAGGATCGAATAGGTCGATGTGCAATATTTATCGCCGGGTACTGTACGCGCATAACTTCCGAAAACTGCACCAAATAGGAAAATTATTTTTTTGTTGTGTTGGGTACTGCCCGGACAAGGTTTGTATGAAAGAAAATTTCGGAAATTCGAGAAAAAAAAATTGCACCCGTGCGAAGCTGGGGCGGGCCGCTTGTATTATATATAAAAGCAGTCGGTGTTTATAAATAAAAGCTTTATATAGTATAATAATGCTAGATTGCTAATGTGTTACCTGTACTGCAACGCGGCGCTGGAGTAGATGCTGGGGTGTGCGTAGGGCGAGTACGCGGACGGCTCCAGCAACGGGAACGAAGCCGCCGGATGCGACAGTCTACAACAACATACACAAGTCACACATTACTTACACGAACACACACCAGTACTCTCGGATACTAACTCATTCTGACAACCAGTCTTACCAAGGGGTAAACTACTGGTATTTAGCTGCATCCAGTTAGACTGGAAGCTGACTCCAACATATTTGGGAAAAGGCAGTCATAAGATGAAGAGGGTACTCTCGGTTGGTAAGCGAGGGTTTCAGAAAGCAGTGCCAGCGTTACCGTAGTTGATAAGTACAGTAACGTGTTGACGTTACAGTGTCAACTACGGTTACGCTCTCGGTTACTCCGCATCGGGTTGATTGCCGCCATTTTGCGACCGGCTTATGATGGTACCACTTCCTGAAGAAACAGCCAAAGCCATATAACATGTAGCGATCACGGTTTCTGATAATTCCTGGTGTTCCTGGATAATAGAGGCGTAAAGCTAGTCTCAGCAGGGATGTAAATTGTCCAGTGGACTGTTATATCCACTGTAACATGTCTGAACGATGAGTTCATAATGTTTAGAGTACGTAGATTACGCAAGCAGTAACTGTGCACATTCGAGGCATGCTAGCATACTGCATGTTAATTAAGACAAGTCGCAGCAGGAGCCAGCCAGCCAGAGCACTAACTTCATTAGGATCGTCTTACAGAAATAAATACCAATGTTTCATACATACTTCTACCTTGGTGTTTCTCTTGCTTAGATCTCCAAACAGTTCTTCCTCTTAGCCATATCATCTTTCACACAAGTTTTCATACCATTTTAAGTAATGTTCTAAATAATTAGTTACCTTTCATCAGGTCTGTAGGGCTGGAAACCGCTGGTGGGCAGGTGATGCGGCGAGGCGCGTTTCTGTGGCGCGGGCGCGGGCTTGTCTTTCCCGCCGTCGCGCTCCGTCGCTGCGGGCCCCGAGCCGCCGCCTGCACACTCGTCAGTCAGCAGGGCCCCCGGCCCCCCGGGCTGGGGGCCAGCTACGTACGCGCATTTAGCTCATACTATGCTAACCAAAATGTTATAGATAGAAATGAAGAGAAGCTAAGCTGCTCTCTTTATTAGGGTCTTTTTTGTTTTATATAACCTCCAAGATGTGACGCTAACTCAAGAGATACCTAAGCTGTTACATATTGATTTCAAGGGTATTATTTTTAGTGACCTGAGATGTTATCTTTTTCTACTACAATGCTACTGATTTCTGCTACTTTTGGTATGTTTTTGTTATATACAAAGCACTAAATAGGTGTCACACAATTAGTCTAACAAGTAGTCTAAGAACTATTATTGCTTGATCTTATCTAGTCTCTAAAACTTTCGGGTTTCCACAGAGGTCTCTCCTATTATTCTCATTTAAAAATAGTTTGCAAACTTTTTCCAGGAATTTAATAATGCGATTTGGCCAGCTAATATAGGCTTTTAACTAATTATATTTGCAAAGCCTACTCTAAGAAGTAAGAATAAATGGCAAAATATATAAAAATCACATACTATAAAGAGCTAAACGCAATAAAATCAATAAATAAAATTACAAGTTAAAATTGTTAAAAGTATAAAATAACAAAATATCGTATCACTTTTATATACAGAATTAAAAAGGTCTTAAAATATCTCTTAAACTTAGTTATAATACAATGATTTTTTTAAGGAAACAAGCATTTTTCACAGATTGACTAGAGCAAAAGAATATATCTATAAAAATTTGCTACATAAAACAACTAATTATTTTCAACTTACGCACATTAACCGGTCAAAATAAGCTGTTAAAAAAATCACACCCATTGTTCCACTTATACACCGAGGTATACAACAATAGACATGATTTACCACATCGGCCGGCCAATGTGCAACATGCTCTGGTCAATCCTCACAATGTATGTAATGTAAGTAATAACTAAGTTCTAGCGAAGTAGTTGACAATTATTGTTACACGTATGGACAAGTTAACAACCCAACAAGTTCACGATGAAGCTGAAGGAAATAAAAGAAAATGGGATCAGCAGACTAGTAGGGTAGTGGACAGTGATATTTATCTAAAATGTAAGTATTCCTAAGCTGTAAGGTTGAACATTTGATATTTTGACTGAAAACTTTTATAAATAAAATACGTTTTCAAGATCGGAATAAATTTAGTATTCCAATTTCGTAACCCCAAAGAATCATAGATTAATTTAGCAATGCAAAACATCAGTTTTGTAATCGTTTAGTTAGATGCTCAATGCTACTCCAAAATCTTGCAAATAAAATTCAATTTCTTTTTTCTGCCGAAGGCCAATCCTCGTATTTACAACGTTCAAAATCAGGTCACAATACCATCTCAGCGCCAACCACTGTCAAAAATGTAGAGGTACTTTTAACAAATTGGGACTGAGAACTGAATGCGACCGTTCTTCAAAATACGGGGAACGCCCCTCTGGCCTATTCCGCCCCTTGTGACATAAAGGTGACTGTCCACGATCCAGCACCCGTTGGTCCAAGGTAAAGGTGACTAGCTACGGGTCCACTCACCGTCCTTGACGTCGGGGCCCGCGTTCTTCGCGAGCGTTCGTAGCGCCGCCGCGAACGGGCCGCCTTTGTTGGCAGGGATCTCTGCGCGCTTCGGAATCTTGTTCGCACTCACACCTGTTGACAATGTGGAGAGGTTTATGTCACTATCTTTATGTGATGATAATTTGGAAGTTATATAAGGACTTTCCATTTGTCTAAAGACGTGCAAAATGCGTAAGAAAGCCTTCCGGCGTCTAGCATTCTCCTTTCCTTGTCCTTGATGGGAGCAATTCTGGGTTAACATATCCGCACAAAGTACCCCTTTAGGCTAATAAATAATCCTAATACCTGGCATGTCCACCAATATGATTTTCATCAAAGAATGTAATCACCGATGCATGGGTGACCTAAAGGGCGACTAAGAGGGGAAGCAACTGCCAAAAATAAAATTTCGATCATCAATCCATCTGGCTAGAGTTGATGACAAGACTGTTTTTAAAGTATTTTGCCTACATTCAACTACATTTTGAATGTAGGCACATTTTTTTTTCGCGATTTCAGGTTTGGTTCCATAGTAAAAGTTGTTCATAATGATGAGTACAATGATTTCTTAAGAGATTATCAATGTTTTACCAATAACCCTGTATATTGCAAGTCTGACACCTTGCTAAGTTAAAAGCTCTTTTTGGTTTTCAAAAAGACAAGCTTCTATCTTAGCAAAGTGTAGAATGTGTAGAAATTTCCTGAAGTCAACCTGCCTAGCTTTTCCCAACTACGTTCGGGTCAGCTTTCAGTCTTACCGGATGCAGTTGAATACCTACCAGTATTTTATGTACCAGTATTCCAGTAATCTAATAAGAGATTCCAGTAAAAGATCTACATTACCAGTACTCGTTTTAATGTTTACACTTGTTTTCATAATGTTACAACAAATCAATCTGATAGCTAGGGGCCAGTTTGTATTTGCCTTGCCTCTATCATTTCGTAGAACTGACCCATGGAGGCTTATAATAATATTATTAATTAAAGAAATAAACAACAAAAATAAATCCTAATATTGCTTTACGAACATTTTCTATGCGTCGTTGCATCATAATTTCGCCTTTTTCTGAGAAACTCAGCGTTCGGTCTTTTTCAAGTCAATCAAAATGATCGACTTGATATAGAATTAATATTAATTATTAATATTAATCAATATTAACAGCGATGTGGATGAATTTTTGATGCCCTTTGATTATTTTCCCTCCTTTTTATTTACTTGTACATATTATTACTATTATAAATATTGTATTTTATGTGAAAAAAAAATGATCGAAGTCATATTTATTAGGGACGGGCAGCTGTCCCAGACGCCGTGACGAGAATGCCTTCCTACACCAATTACAAACGGTTGGTTTATAATTGCCACCAATGGGAAGGCGGCCAGCTGTCATATGCCGCATGTTTGAGCTCGGAACTGCTGTTTCATTGGCGTGTTTGTATATTTTTTACGACACGTCAACAGCAGGCAACAGCAGTTGCTCTTCCCATCGCGAGTCAAAAAGTTAGGGGCAGAAGTCAAACTACAAAATCGCATTGAAATAAGTTGAATATCACATTAATATATTTTTTAACGAAATGACTCGTCACACGCATATTGAAGTCATGTTTTAGCTATTTTATTCGGTACCTGTTTAGGAATAAAGTTTTCACTGTTTTTAGGGTTTCGTACCTCAAAAGGAAAAACGGAACCCTTAAAGATCACTTCATTGTACGTCTGTCTGTCCGTCTGTCAAGACTCTTTTTGTCAGAAACGCGTGGAGTTATCAAGTTGATATTTATATCATATACTCAGGGCTGCAATCCCTTGAAGCAGTGAAAAAATCAGACTTAAGTCAACGCAATCAAAGACACGGGCGTTTATGTTCCGTTTATGCCGCATATTTCGACACTCGCAAGGGAATCGAAACCTATAGGGTACTTCCCGTTGACCTAGAATCATAAAATTTGGCAAGAAGCAATGTCATGTAGCACAAGTAAACGAAAACATCCGAAAACCGTAACTTTGTAGTTACATGTACGCAACCCTCGGTGCGCGAGTCAGACTCGCACTTGACCGGTTTTTTAAATTGTGTGGACTAAGACACGCGCTAAATAAACTTATGAGCATTATTTCTTTACCTAGCGTAAAGGTATTTTTTACACCTTCCGAGAGTTGGATTATTAAAATCCGATTGGTATCATCATCACTTCAATGGGCATTGTTCATATTTTTTTAAATGTTGTAATTGAAAAACCATTTCGAGGAATAGCGTTACTGATCATTACGGACTAATTAATTTTGAAAAATATTCATATGTTATTGATATTTTTGATAAAACACGATTGACCTTCTTTGCCCTTCAAATTACGTACGACTGGCTGTACAGTTTTGTATCGTTGCCACAGAAAATAAAAAGTAAGAGGCAAGTATTGTCTACTATCTGCCAAATGTCAAATTATTGTAAATATGGCAAAAATATAAACATTCTTGTTTATAAATCTCATTATTACATTACATACATTATTTCAACACTCGACAATATTTAATATACTGGAAGAGTTATGGAATACAAGAAGTGCTTTGTTCCAACTTGCAGCAATAATAGCAATAATGTCACCGCGTGCGTTATTATTCTATTTCTAAGTCGCCGCGTCGATTGTTCTAGTGACGATAGAGAGTAGTATATTCCTTGGAGGACACTTCGCATAAAAAAACCATTTGTAAATAAATACGCTAAGCTAGGATTCGGCCTATTGACACTTTGACAGATGTGACATTGTTGACGTTGTGTTGACAGATTAAAATTTTTAATAATGTACTAGTAAGGCAACGGCACTTAATCTTTATGCTACTGGATGACGTCACCTACCTTAAAAACTTAAAATAATTAAATAATTTTTATTAAAATAACTATTGAGCCAATCATCAAAATATTCAAATTAGTTTCTCAAAATGCTCTAAATTTACAAAAAATAAAATAAAATATAATGGTTAGAAATTTTGGACAATCCCCATTTAGCTCTGGACCCCAATCCAATTTCGAAAAACAAAAATCAAAATCAAATTCGATGACTACCAAATGGTAGACTGTATTATTTGTGTAGTTTACATATTACTGATCAGGGTCTGGGTGGGTGTTTGCTTACGTACGTAATATAATGTGCCCTTTTATTACAATAGCAGTAGCCCACAGAAGTGTTGGGCGTTTGTGGATGTGACATATTATAACGTCCGTCTACAAATGCACCCACCGACGAGGTCAAACTGCTAGTGTGGCAACGTTCCATTAAAACTTCTGAATATGTATATTCGTTGTGGTAACCACCGCAACGCTATTTCCACCCTCTGGTACCTAATTATGTTCAATATGACGAGCCTGGTATTGACATGACGCTGTACACAATACGGCTGGATAATATTTTTACGAGGCGATTAATGATTAAAAAAGTTCGTACAGCGTAAGTTTGATTAAAAATAAATTGCCTTGTAATGTTAATAATAACAGCCTGTATGTCCTAGGACTATTTTTACTGCACAGTAATGACCTCATACACACGGCGTGAGGTTTACGTGCCGTCAATGAGCGTTACATGGAACGCACGTAGGTATAAAAAGATCGTGCGCTTAGATGTAACGGAGACTTTAAAAAGGCAGTTGTAAGTTGATGCAGAAGACACAGAACCGGGTGTGGTGGCGCAACCTGGAAGAGCCCTAAGTCCAGCAGTGGAGGCGATCGTCATGAGTTGATGAAATAAAGTACTACTACCTCCTTTTCTCTGCTCATAGTCCTCCTGACCGTATTTCAGCCTGGCGGAGAATCTCAACGGAGACTAGTCTTCGGCACAGGAGATATTATAGTGCACAAGTTAGTGCGCAGACACAGGTGTGCTCTTTCTTCCCTCACTGTCATAGTCCGATGGGACGGCAACCCATCACCGGAGAGATCAGACGCAAGACCAAGGGCTTAAGAGGAAATGTGGTCGGAGAGACTTTCTAAAAAAACCTAAGTAAAAAGTCATAATTCGAGGTTTGGCTCTCGCCTATTTTCTCCTCCAATATTGGACAAATTTAAAATATATTTTATAAACAGAATAAGAAGGACTGTGTCCCTATGTTTTTCTTTTTTCATTAATAGTTATCAAATTTGTACACTAGGCCTCTGGTGACAGCGGCAATTTTGGGCATTTTTTGAGGGTTCTAGTGCATATAAAGATAATGTACCATCAAAAAGTAAAACATAGGGGCACAGTATATATCCTTCTTATTCTTTTTATGTAATATCTTTTAAATTGGTCCATTATTGTAGGAGAAAATAGGCGAGAGCCAAATCTCGAATTATGAATTTTTACTTAGACTTTCTCAAAAAGTCTCTCCGACCGCATTTCCTCTTAACGTGGTAAATCAATGATTGGTGCGGCTATCTATCTAGCCTGTACGATAGTACAGGCTAGATAGATAGCCGCACCAATCATTCATGATATACATGATATGAAAGGGAGAGGGCCTTTGTTCTGTAGTGAGATATCACTACAGAACAAAGGCCCTCTCCCTTTTCAATACACTTATGTTCTTGCTAATGTAGGCCAATCCTATCAATAAGAGGTTATTAAAATACATTATAGCTAACAAGACTCGATATCAATATACATTTATTTACGTAGTGTACATTTATGTTATCCCAGCCACTTAGATCCGTCCATGTATTAGCAATAGGTCCTGGCCGTCGCTCCAGTGGACCTGACAATTGACCCCGTGATCAATATGCCCCCGCTCAATTGTTACTTATGGCGCCACCGACGCATACGCAATCATATGTAGGTATCATAGTTCATCTGTGGCGGAATATTAATACATTTAGTAATTACCGCTAGAAATGATAGTCATAGAAGGAAATGCATAATCAGCCTATAATTTTCCCACTGCTGGGACACAGACCGTGAGAGGGAGTGGAACTTAGTGTAAGTTATTTCATCACCACTGCTCTCAAAACGGTAGTAGAAAACATCGTGAGGAAACCCTGAAAAGCTCGCGTGATGTGAACCGATCACTTTTCCGAAATTTTTTTGTTCGTATTTCGTTTTACCGAAAACTAATTGGCCGACGTATATTTTGCTATATGCATTATTTGACATATTTTTAGATCATTGAAGTATCATGTGTCATAAGTATCTATTATTTTTAGATCATTGAAGTATCATGTGTCATAAGTATCTATTATTTTGTTGTATGTTTTTCGACCAAATGAAATGTCGGAGTAACGAAAAAAATCGAATTGATAATAGGTCAACTGATACAGTGGCAGACGTGACTTAGATGAAGTAAAAAAAAACGAGACGATAATAGTTGAAAGTTTTAGGTGGAATTCGGTCAAATATTTTTCGAACTTATGATAGGTAACCCCGCGACATGTAATCCACCTTATCCACCACGCGGGCCCAGTGCGGGTTGGTAGGTGTCACATGTCTTCGATTTTTTTGTTCTAGGACATGCCGGTTTCCCTCGTGATGTTTTCTTCCACCGTTTTGAGAGCAGTGGTGATTAAATAATTGACACAAAGTAAAGCGCCTGTATAGGTCCCAACCTACGACCCACAACTCGTAAGTGCGACCGGTACCACCGCCACCACTGCTCTCCATTTACGAAGAAAAGAGAATGCTACAAGATAATATTATCGTCAGTAAGAACATTTGGATCTCTCTTTCTCAATGTTCAGCTATTTATGCGATTTTGCATCATGAGACAAATATTGTGGGTCAATATTTCAAGCCCTTCTCTTCAAATATTGCCATCAATTGAAAGGGCTTAATTACTGAATCGTGATCGCAATTGGGATCAAACACAGACAGGCATCTGCAAGTTACATGACCGGTACGTTCCGAACTCATTTATTTATTACTAGCTCCTGCCCGCGACTTCAACTGCGTGAAATTTCTTCACGGTAACATTACCGTGGTTTCGCGAACCGTTCGTAATACACCCGTTTGTATAGTCAACTTCACATATATGGTAACTTATTTGAGTTTGACATCCATACTAATATCATAAATTCGAATGTAACTCTGACTGTCTGTCTGTATGTTACCTTTTCACGCTTAAACCACTGAACGGATTTTAATAAAATTTGGCAGAGAGATAAATTGCATCCCGGGGTAGGACCAAGGATACTTTTTATCCCGATATTCCCACGGGATCGAAACTTACGCGAATGAAACCGCGGGGCGATGCTAGTAATATTATGAATGTGAAAGTTTGTGTTTCGTCGTTTGTTACTTAATCACGCAAAAACAGCTGAACGAATTTGTATGAAATTTGGCACACAGATAGTTTATAACCTGGATTAAGAAAAGGTTACTTTTTATCCCGGCAGTGCGATGCCGTGGGATAATTTACAACCAGACCAGCAAAGCCGTGGGCAAAAGCTATGAATAAAAGTCTGAAATCGCTGTCTTGAGCAAGCGCGGTGATGCAGTGCCCGTGCCTTCTCTGCTTGACAAGACAACTGTGTCCTGCAGTGGTACAATAAAGGCTCTTTCAAACAGGCGCGACACGCGATAAAATCGCGCACGACACAAAGGCACCGCAAGTCGCGCAACGAGCGGTGCCTTTGTGTCGCGCGCGATTATATCGCGTGTCGCTCCTGTTTGTAGGCGCCTTAGTAGGCTGGTATTATAAGGTAGTATTCTTAGTTCAAGTGCTTACTACTCCGTGTGGTTGATGGTACTAGTAGCTCGGTGTATGGACGCGGAAACCGGCATGCCTATCACATTTATAGCCGGTCGTATCCTGTGTAAGACGAAATTGTATGCCTTGTGTTATTGGACATTCTTAGAACATGTTACCAGTAGTGCGAAGTAAGGTTATTTAGCTGATTTTATTACCTTTCTTGAGGTTTTGCCATGCAGATTGCAGTGTGATAATTGCAGGCTAGCAGTAGCTGTAGATGGAAATGTACAGTCACCAAAAGAGATGAGTAACCAGTGTCGTCGGATATAGTTGAAGTTTAGTAAGAAATAGATGGAAGTTTTTGAATGATATTTAATTTGAGAAAAGAACTGTTTGTTTTCTATTCATTAAATAAAATTTTATCCGAAAACATTCATCGGTTTCTTACTAAACTTCAACTACATATATCCGACGACCCTGGTTACTTATCTCCTTTGGTGACCGTACATTTCCATCTACTGTTACCGCTAGCCTGCAATTATCACACTGCAATCTGTGGCAGGAAAATCCGACGCACAACCTGCGGGGTAATTGTGTAACACACTATCCGTAGTAAACGCAAGGAATAGGCGTGACAATAGTTGTCTGTGTATCCCTAGTGCTAGAACAACTCTGATGCGCAGGAGTGTCTGCTGCATGGCACCGGTGATATATCGACGGTTGAAAGGCTAATTGATCTAAGCGACATTTTTTGCGAAATTGAGTTATATACATATTCGGAATCAGCGAATTTTTCTCCGTCGTTTGAGACAGGTTTCAAATTTTTTTGACAACTTTTTTGGCGCTTAGCACCCACTGCAAAACAGGCCTCATTTCTAAGCTCATTGATCTATACGGCATAAAATTGGACAAATTTGAGGACTCGATGACTTAAGCTATTTTGATTTTTCGAACTTTTATAACGTGTGTCGATTAAGGCATTTGGCTTTTTCGCCATGGTTGCGGTTTTGGCGTTTGGCCTATTTTGCATTAAACCAAAACAATAAGCTATGTCGTTTGGCCCATTTTGCATTCAACTACATTAAAAAACCGTGTCGCTTGAAGCATTTTGCATTAAGTTATATTAATTAACTATGTCACTTGACCCATTTAGACTCTATTAAGGATAATGAGTAATGTCACTTCGGCGATGTTGACCTAACTATCTCATTAGTGTTATGGCCATTGAAACATTTTGATTCAATTCAGTATTTGTAGAATTGGCATTTCCATCATTTTATCAAATCGGTTTTAACACATAGGCCGTCCAATAAATTAATAAGATTAGTTACTCCTTAGTCGCTTAGAACTAAGTTCAATTCATTGCGCGCTCTGTATAAGTGTCCGTTAGGAGTACCTCACCCACCCGCGTGGGCGCGTCAGTCAGCCGCCAACATTTAAGGAAGTGCGTTGTGTGCGAGCGAGCTGTGAAGACAGACGGTTGATTTTCTGGTAAGTACAAAAATTATCTTGTTTTATATTAGTGATAATCAATGATATTAAGATCTGTAATTATAAGCTCGTAATAATATAGAATAAGGCAGACATTGTTTTGATTTACAATAGGTATCTACATTAAATTCAAGTTAGGTTCGTGTCGTGACTTGTTCACGAAATAACTTTTGTAGGTAAATGTGTAATTGCAATATTCTTAGTGTAGGTATGTATCTAGATGAGTGAAAAAAAATATTATTTATCTACCTAGTCGTAATTAGAAAATCTGTATGTCAAAATAGTGAATTATAGTGAAAGTACTTTGCAGTTCTAATACCTACGCCCAAAACAAAGTAGATACTGCAACGATACTTGAATAGGTAAACTGATACGAGTAGGTACGTAATTTTTTTCAAAAGAAAAGAACAATACGTAAAATTTTCCCTACTAACTTTTTAGACCTTTGTATCCTGCTTATGCGCATGAAGTTTCATTAAAACTCGGTTCATTCATTTCAAAAATAAGGGCTTGAAAGTTTGTATGAAATGCCGTACAGCGTAAACGCTCTTAAGGCTTCGTAAAATAAAGAGCGTGACGAGGCGCAAATGCCAGCTAGGCGTGTTCTTTGTGTAATAAAACTCACTAAATGTTAATACTGATACTTTATTTTCTCTCCAATTACTCACAGTTACAGTCACCACAGTTACTTTTTCACAAAAGACGCCTCTCTCGGCCAAGTGCCCTTATTTATAGACTAAATCTTCCCCTACCAGATTGACGGTTGTACAGTGTTGCCATTTCTCAAACAAACGAATTAACATAAAATGATTAAAATCTTTAAAAACCCTACACTCGACCGTCCTGACGACGTGTATGCCCTCATACACGCCCCAGGTGGTAACTAAAATACCCTACACTCTTGGCTGAGAGGACTCTTCAAAAAAATAAAAAAGATTATACATTCAAGTGATTTTCAACTTAATATTGTTTGTTCTAAACATTTATAGTAGTAAAAAAAAATTTGCTACAGTAATTAAACCACATCTTTAGAACGCTAATGGTTACAAATTCACAACAACAAAAAAATAATAATCATAATAAAACTTAAAAACTAAGTATATAGGTATTTATTTTGTTACAACAATTATTATTAATTAAACTATGTACAAACATTAATTGATTCAACTAGTTAGTTTATGAAATCTGTAGTACTATCATAATTGAATACAATTTATAATTATTATATCCATTTTCCACAAATAAAAATAACAATTTGTCAACAATTTTGGCGAACCAATCCATTCTCGCCAAAAATACTTAGATCTAAAGGACTATCTCGAATTAGGAACTATTTATCAATCATTCAGAACTTTAAAATTTATGCTTATGCTTGTGCGAACCAATCAATTCTCGCTACTGAACTTGCGTACTCTATCAGGTTGTGAACCAATCAATTCTCACACCTGATCAGAGACACCAAAACCTAGGCAAACCAATCAATTCTTGCCTCCAATAACCGGTGACGTGAACCAATCAATTCTCACGCTCGGTATCCACTTGTGTTCTAGCTGTTGACGTGAACCAATCAATTCTCACGTCAAATCTCGATTTGTGTAGTAACCGAGGACGTGAACCAATCAATTCTCACGCACGTTCGGTCTGAAACAATAATATTAAACATTCTGTAATAATTGTCCTGTAGAATCCTACATTGATGACCACTATGCGTCACTATGTTCGCTCTCATCACTAGATTCGCTAGAGTCCGATTTATTTAGTTGTAACGCAGCTACATGTACCCACGGCAGCACTGCCGTGGCATAACTAAAACGCCGTTATCCAACATCTGGTCGATTTTCACCTTTTAATTCTATTATAAAGAGAATAGCATTAAAAGTTAAAAATCGACCAGATGTCGGATAACGGCATTTTAGTTATACCACGGCAGAGCATTCGATCAGCTGCTACAGTGGTAGTGCGCTTATTTGTACTATTACTGAAACCGGGAATAGCCGCTATCTTATATCTATCTTGGCCTAGAACTTCAGTGACCCGGTATGGTCCTATGTAAGATGGGAGAAGTTTCTTACTCTTCCCATCATTATTAAAAGTTACTTTCGTAATTTTGACTAAATCGCCCTTATTGTATTCCTTAGCAGGGTGTCTGTTCTGATCGTAACGTAGCTTCTGCTTAGCTTGTTCCGTGTCTATTCTTTGTTTAACTTGACTTCGGATAGTGGTCACATCTATATTTTCCCTAGTCACATCTGCTATCTCATTTAAATTAGGATTGATTTCACTGTTCATGAACGTACCAAACATGACTTCCGATGGTCTCCTAGCAGTTGTCTTTTGGACAGTGTTATTCAGCCCCCATTGTATTTTCCCTAACTGGTTGTCCCAATCCTTCTCATCATGTCTCAGGTTTAACGCTTTCAATGAATTTAGGATTGTCCGGTTATATCGCTCTACCTGACCGTTTGATTTGGGACTCGCGACAGCATTCAAGATGTGTTTTATGCCTTTATCATAACAGTATCTTTTAAATAAGTTAGAGGTAAAGCAACTGCCTCGATCACTGATCAAACGGTCAGGCGTTCTAAATGTATAGAATATGTCATTCAGGGCACGAATCACATTTTGTGTATTAGTGTTTCGAACTGGCTTTATAAATACAAACTTAGTAAACGAGTCTACAACCACTAGAATGTAAGAGTATCCTCGTTTGGATCTGACAAAGGGGCCCAGGTGGTCAACATGCAGGGTGTGAAACGGAGACTCTACTTTTTCGATTGGATGTAATAGACCTTTGTTTTTACTCGTGGACTTCTTAGCGTAAGCACAATCAATACAGGAGGACACATACTTTTTGATAAACCGTGACATTTTTGGAAACCAATAATTACTTTTAATCCTTTCCAAAGTTTTTTCTAATCCTAGGTGACCAATATCATCGTGATTCATCCTGCATATTTGCCACCTCGCCCCCTTTGGGACTGCCCAGCGAACATTATCCTTATTGCCGTTAACATACCTATATAACTTATTATCTCGAATAACATAATTGTCTTTGATATATTGGAGATTCTTGGGATCCAAATCTTTTTCTAGAACCTTTTTAATACGTTCCAATTCAGAGTCCCCCAGCTGAAGGGTATGTAACCAGTCTTCGCTACTAATCACCATAACATGAGTACACAGACTAGAGGAATCGGCTATAGAATCATTCGAAATAGGATTGCGAGATAATGCGTCTACATACAACCTAACACCATGAATGTTAACTGGCCGTGGAAAATTCATAACTGACTGAATTTTCTTTTCACCCGGCCGAATTCCTGTTGAGCTAATCTCATACCCAAGATAATCAATATTATCGTGCAAAAAGTTACATTTCGACAGATTTAATGTAAGATTTGCATCTTCCAAAAACTTCAAAATTTGTTCGAGCCTGTCAAGACATTCAGCTGCATTTTTACCAAAAACAAGCACGTCATCCATGTACGCTGTGGCATGGGTGAATCGAGCTGACCCTAAGACCTTATTAATCATTCTCTGAAAAATTGCTGGTGCGTTTGCCAAACCAAATGGCATACGGTTGAATTCGTATAATCCATCTGGAGTGACAAACGCAGTTAAGTGTTTGCATGGTTCCGAAATTGGAACCTGATAATACCCAGATGCCAAATCAAGAGTTATGAAACAAGCTTGCCCAGACAACCTTGCGATCTCATCGTCTATAATTGGCATCGGGTATCTTTCCTTTACTGTTACAGAGTTCAACATTCTATAATCAATGCACATTCGAAAACTACCATCTTTCTTACGAACTAATATCATAGGACTTGCATACTCCGATACCGATTCTCTAACGATCCCCGCGTCCAACATTTCACCTAACATAGACTGCACTCTCTCCCGTTCATGGTGTGACAACCTGTAAGGGCGATAGACTATAGGACGTTGACTATTTAACTCAATTGTCATATGCGTAACATCTGTACAACCCAAATTTTTCAAATTTGAGGCGAAACAATGTTTATAATGTTTGAGTATGGTCATAAGCTTTTGCCTATCGTCTTTTGATACAGAATCACCTATGCGAACGTCTTTCTCTTGAATGTCATGTTCACAGTTACTATCTTGAATACCTGTAGACTCTACAATTCCTGGGGACTGCATTACTATCCTCTGGACAAAATCTACTTTTTCTCCTCTACTAGCCACAAATTCCTTTCGTAATCTACAGGGGATAGAAAATGGATAAACAAGAATGTCTAAATTCCCGCGCTGGACTTGGTAAACACCACCATAAACAACAATCTCTTGATTTGGACTACCCACGATGTTGTTGCTCAGCATTAAACAGCCACTAAATTCGGAACCTATGCGAGCCTTTATGGATGCAGGTCCATGAAGGTCGACATCAGCAGCGATTCTAACTTCAGCAAGTTGAAGGTTATTAGCATCGGGACAAACCAATGGGATTTTAGTGTGCAACTTATGAAATTGCAAACTCTGGGAATTTTTGAACACAAGAATATGAGGTTGCTCCGTGTATGATTGTCCTATTAACATAGGTTTATCTAATAGACTATCTTCGACAACTCTGCAAGTTACCCTCGCATCAACTCCATCTACTACTATATCTAGCAATATATTACCTAACGATCGAACCACCTCATTCCCGAATCCTTTCATAGCCGACGGGACCTGATCATGCACCAGATTTAAGCTCAAAATTATTGACTCCTTAACCAACGTCACTTCGCTACCGAAATCAATAAATGCATCTACAGTTGTACCATTCACTGTAACCAGTTTTATGAATTTTGAGTTGGGACTAGAGCTTGAAATACACATTGTTTTAGATGGTGCTCCAGGTTTATTTATTATATTATCGGATTTAGGGTCTTGCGAGCAATTATCGACCTTGTGACCGATTTTGTTGCATTTATTGCATCTGATTAATGGCTTTGGACATTGTAAGTAAGGGTGACCTCGCTCCTTACAATTAAAGCAGAACAAAGGACCCTGAGACTGATGAGATTTATTTAGATTTGTTTTAGAATTAGATTGGTTAGAGTTGTTTTTACTAAAACTACGATCTGAAGGTTGGCTTTCTTTGTTGCTCATTAGGAATTGGAGAAACTGATCAGGCTGAGAACAACAAAGTGCCAATGCACTGGATTTCATAGTCCTATCAGATATACCGTGGATAATACAATCTACTGCGCGTTTACCCATAATGTCACACTGAGTTACCAACGCAAGTTTTTCATAATAATATATTTCAATTGGTTCGCCAAATTTACTTTTTCTCTTAAGCATATCTTCCAGGATTTGGCCATAGTTTTGCTCGCAAGGAAAAGCACTTGTTAACTTCCCTTGCCATTCTTCCCAAGTATGCAAAATTGTGTTCAGACTCTCGTACCAAACTTTGGCCAAACCCTGTAGTTTTTGCATTGCAAAATGTATCGTTGTTTTATCATCCCATCCGTATACGGTAGCGCATTCATTTACTTTACGTAGCCAAATGTCAACACGCTGGTTTTTCGCTGAAGGGTCAAAATTAGGCAGAATGTTTTTATGATCAATGTTCTTGGAAATTGATGCACTTGTAGACGGCTGAGATGTAAAACCATGTTTAATAGAATTCACCAAGTCCATAACATCTTTAACAGTAAAAGAAGGGGTACGTGACCTTTTATCTCGTGATGCGCCGTCGCCGCGTAGACTATCGTTGCTCTGCTCACGTGAACCTCGTCTCCGCTTGGCTCGCGTAGCTCGAGGCTCACGTGACCGGCTCGGGCTGCAGCTGTGCCGCCGGCTCTTGGAGTGATGACGGCTCATACTCCTGTTGCGACTTCTAGCAGATACATTCCCATGCGCCTCCGTTATCTTCTCACGTTCCCGGCGTAGTTCCTGTTCGAGTACACGTAGCCGCTCTCGTTCTTGCTCAACCTCAAGCTCTTTCTCACGAAAACTTTGTCTCCGTGACTTGCTGCGACTTCGAGTGCCACCGCAGCGTGCACCGGAAATATCACGTCGATGATGCGACGAGCACCTCATTGGAGTGAGCAGGCGCCGTCGGCTCTCTTTGCGACCACGAGGAGAAGCATCCAACGACCGGGCGTAGCCGTTATCTCTTTCCATTGTGAAACTGGAATTGATCACATTTAAGGACATAAATGTTCGATAAAACAAATTGCATAACGTAAAGAAAGAGCCACACTAATACTTTGAAAAACCCAGTTGTGTATCAACACTATCAGGGAGTGCCCTGATCAAGCATTAACCCACAACTAGGCTTCCGAGCTATTTACCAACATTGACAGGGAGTACCCTGACCAAATATTAGCAAATTATGCCCTCTCTAACGGTCATTCCTAGATAAAATTTTAGTTAAAAATAACCTTCAATAAACAGTCCTATTATTAGGGAGTACCCTAACCAAATAAAACTGCAACTAAAGGTTATGGCAGAAGCATGTTATCACTGCCGGGGAGTGCCCCGACCGAATGGTAACATACCTTGCTTAATTCTAACATATTTTGAAAGATTCACAATAAATCATAACCTTATTTTGCGATCGTATTATCAGGGGGTACCCCGAAAAAATAAAATCACACCACAAGGCTATAGAACATGTTAGAAACCCAGTTTTCACTGTCTTATTATCGGGGAGTACCCCGACCAAATAGGACAGCGAGCTCAAGGCTACCACATGTTAATTTTAGCGTAAAGAAATTCAAATACTTTACCTTTCGTATCCCACTTCTGAAGTGTAATAAAACTCACTAAATGTTAATACTGATACTTTATTTTCTCTCCAATTACTCACAGTTACAGTCACCACAGTTACTTTTTCACAAAAGACGCCTCTCTCGGCCAAGTGCCCTTATTTATAGACTAAATCTTCCCCTACCAGATTGACGGTTGTACAGTGTTGCCATTTCTCAAACAAACGAATTAACATAAAATGATTAAAATCTTTAAAAACCCTACATTTGCGTGCCTACTTATTATGAAAATTGAGAAAGTAGTCACACGCACACACAACAAGTCACGCTCTCGCCAACATCATGCCGAGTTTTGTTTGAAAACGTCACGCTAAAAAACGTTAGACCGGCATCGCGCCTCGCCATGCTTTCTATTTGTCAAAGCCTTTTTAACTTTAGGTACACAGAGTCATGAGGTACCTATAAGCTAACAACAATGAATTAGGAATACGAAGACACTACGTCTTTGTATTCCTAATTCATTGTTTTTAGCTTATAATTATCTACTTGTAGTTTGCTAGATGTTTCTAAGTCTATTTTTCAATTATTATAATGAGACATTGTACATTAGAATTACTTATGAATATAAAATGTTCTTAAATCGGTTTTGATTTCATTTCAGCAACTATGGAATCACGACGCCGGTTGTATTTTAAGAAACAGATAGTGAAAGAGTTGTCTGAACAGAAGACTAAAGTACCTACAAGTGGAGAAAATGAAAACAATAAAAATAATGAAGCTGATGAAGATTGTGATTTTACACTATTAGGAAGTCAATCCTACTATGACCAAATCCAAAGATTTCCATTCGTGAATATGATTCCTTCAAACCCAGATAACAGCAATACGGAAAAAGAGTCACAGGTAAATAAAGCAATAAACTTATAAGAATTTTATTATTATAACATGAGTTCTCGTTGATTTAAGTTATTTTTTTTCTTTTAGGATGATCATGACATTACCACCAAAGCTCTATTAGAAGATATTACTAACAAAGATCTAACCAAAGAAAAGAGTTATACAGAAAATATAGAAGATATACGAATAGATAATGAATTTCAGTCGGTAAGTCATTAATTGTAATACTAGTTTTTACCGACTTCATCCTCGTGAAAATAGCATTTCTTATTATTTTTATTTTTTTTTTAGACTGAGAATACTGAAGGTGTATGGAATAAGGAAAGCTCGAGTGATATATTTCCACAAAAAGAAAACGATGATGACGAACTGATATCTAGAAATGAAAAAAATGACAAAGAAAAAGAACCTGAACTTATTTCTACATTAACGGAAGTAATTGCTGAGAGTGAGATGGAGTTGCTGAGGAAGTCTCTTGAAGCAGATGAAGATGACATAGAAGCAGAGAACAATAATGATAATCAAGTCAAATCCAAAAAAGGGAACAAGAGAAACAAAACTACAAATGAAAAAAATGACAAAGTAAATGAACCTGAACTTCTTTCTACATTAACGGAAGTAATTTCTGAGGGTGAGATGGAGTTGATGAGAAAGTCCCTTGAAGCAGATGAAGATGAGACAGAAGCAGAGAACAATAAATCTAAAAAAGTTAACAACAGAAGCAAAATTAATAAAAGTTATGTCGATTTTCTATCTGAGGAAGAGGACTTCGTATGGGATTCCTCTTCTTGGAAAGAAACTGGGGATGAATCTTCGTCAAATGAAAGCAATGAACCTCAAAAAAAGAAAAAAAAAGTAAGATCAGAAGACGGTAAAGTGGGTGAAGTAGGATTGAAAAAGAAAAAAAAGAATAAACGCAAAGAAGCAAAAAACTTGCGAGAAAAAGGAAAAGAGTATGTGAATAAAGATGGAAGTATTGTAAGTGCAAGATCACTTAAGCCTAATCCATGCCTAGGAAAAAACTGTGGCAACGGCTGCAATAATGTTTCTGAAGAAAAAAGAAAAAATATCTTTGATTATTTTTGGGGACTACCATCCCAAAGAAAAAAAGATTGGCTAGTAGGCATTACTGCTAAAACGGACATAAAACGAAAGAGGTCAATGGACTCTGGTGTGAGGCACAATACATATTTCTACTATATTAATGATGGTGAAGGCCGACGTAAGGTTTGTAAAAAATTTCTAGTAGACACTTTGGGTGTTAGCCCAAAATATGTTAGTTATACCTTAGCCAATGCATCGTTTGGGTTGTCAAAAGAGGAGAGCAGAGGTAAAACTGTTCCTAAAAATAAAACGCCTCACTCAGTAAAGGAGTCGGCCATTAATTTTATCAAAAGTTTACCAGCACTACCATCCCATTACTGTCGTAAAGACAGTACCAGATTATATCTCCCCACTGAATTTAAAAACATAAAAAACCTTTATAGGATTTATAAACAGTCGAAAACATCAGAGGGTATAGATGTTGTTGGTGAAAAAATATTTCGTGAAATTTTCAACAAGGATTTCAATATTGGTTTCCACGTTCCAAAAAAGGATAAATGTGTCAAATGTTTACGTTTTGGAGGCCAGAATGAAAAAGAAAATCCTGAAATGTTAAGTCATTTAAAGGAAAAAAAGGCATCAAAAGATAGGTTAGCTTTTCACCGTGAACTAAGCAAGAAGAATAACGCAATGCTTTGTACTTCTTTTGATCTACAAAAGGTACTGAACACCCCACATGGGGAGAGTATGCTGCTATTTTATACTAGAAAATATACAGTATACAACCTTTGTTTTTACGAAAGTGGTACCAGAAATGGCTTTTGTTATACGTGGGGAGAAACGGAAGGAAAAAGAGGAGGCAATGAAATAGCTACAATCCTACAAAAGTATATTGCTGAAGTCGATTCACGTGGTTCTGTAACAAATTTAATTTTTTATTCAGACTCATGCCCAGGACAGAATAAGAACAAAATAGTTTTAGCCACCATACATAGCGCACTGCTTGAAACAAAACACATTGAAACCATACAAATGAACTATCTGCTTCCAGGGCATACGGAAATGACCGTCGATAGCATCCATGCCACAATTGAAAATTCTGTTCGAAATACTATAATATGGGCACCGTCACAGTGGGCAACTGTTTTTCAGTTGGCTCGTAAAGATCCCAGCCCATATTACGTAGAAACTCTTACGCACAACGATTTTATGAATTACGAAGAGTTTTCAGAAAAGTATTTTAAAGGCAATTTAACCGGAAAGATTAGTAAGGTTCGGGTCGCGACATTCAAAAAGTCGTCACCCAATGTCATGATTGTCAAATACAGCATGGATAAAGATGCTGATACCGATTCTATAGCCATAATTTCAAGACCAAAGGTAGTGCAGCCGAAGTATAAAACATCTTTGCCTATAACTACGGCCAAATACAAAGATCTTAAAAAGCTGTGTGATACAGGGGTTATTCCCAAAAATTTTCACCTAGAATACACAAAATTTCCGCACCGCGTTGCTAAAGATGTTCTGATTGATACAGATATTGAAGATGAGATAGAAGCTTAAGGTTCTTTGTCATCGTCAACATTTAAAATGTTGTTTTATATTGAATGTTACATTTTCTTTCTTTTTGCTTTTTGATGATAGATGATCTATAATTGTTTGTTTTTTTCTTATAAATAATTTTAATGTTGAATTCTATTGTTTTTTGATAAAGAATGTTAACTTTTGTTTGTTTTCTAACGAGATTGTTATTTTTTCTACTTCTGATTTATCACAACGTGAAAAGTTTTTTTTTTTTAATATTAATGTTTGATTGTTACTTACTGATTTAAATTAGATACGTCCATGTTAAAGACTGATTTTAAATAAATTATAATTAATAACAATTTATTTTTGTTTTATTTATAGAGTGATACTACAAAGTTCAATGTTTTCCGTGGTGATACTACTACCTAGGCTTAGGCTGATATATCACCTTATCTTATCTTGAATGATTCCTCTAGACAAAAATGTTTTTTGTTTTTAATTTTATAAGACACTGTCTAAAATTGTATAAAGTGGCATACCAACCTCAAAAATATCATAAGGACGTTGCTGAATTATGATGGCCTAAGCATCAATATCTACTATAATCTAGTAAGGGTTCATTTTGTTTCATCCTGCAGTCCCTTTAATGGGCATCTGCGTCAAACTACTTCACTCTGGTGGAACACCATCATGTTGCTTATGCTCATTGGGTATATTCAACTGTCAGTTGAGTTGGCGCTAAATTCATTTTCTCTCGTATTATTTTATTTTAGGTCGATGCTTGAGCCAGTTTACTTTCAGCTATTTTATTCACGGTAGGCATTTGAACCATTTTGCCTTTCTCAAAAAATAACTAAATTTGATGCATTTTGGGCTAACCGACATAAATTTTCTAAAATAATGCATAATTTTCAACAGTAATAACTTAAAAATCTTCCTTACTTAATTAGGAATATACTGTATTAAATAAATAAAAGTCTATCAAATAGTTGATTTTTAACGAATTTTTTTCAAAAATAAAAAACTTTGATCCGTCCTCCTGCAAGTTTTACAAAATGTCGCTTAGACCAATTAGCCTTTCAACCGTCGATATAATAAAATACCAAGTTGTTGGAAGGACTATAATTTGACATTATTCAAAAAAAAGCTAAGAATTTTTTTAGTAGGCAAAGCTTATTATAGGGTTGAAGAGTTTTTATTGGAGATAGAAGTTGTTTGACTATTTTAAGTATATATTGTATTTAATAACTATTAGAAATTGTGACATTAATTTTATTATTGACTGATTATTTTTATTAATTTATTAGAATATTATTATGTATTATTAGTAAATATTAATTATGAATTTTAATTGGACCTAAACATGATACTTTTGCATGCCTTGTAATTGGTAAAATATGGCTGTTTCTGTATTTAATATATTATGTAACACCTTATCTTGTACCCGTATTTGCAAAATAAAATATCTTTATCTTTATCTTTATCTTTAACGCTAATTCATTTTGACAGTTCAACAACATTCATTGCGTTACTTACGTTGTTGAGCAAAAGAATTCGCCGAACATATGAAGCAATGGATTAGCAATATCCTTCAAAATGATTCAGATTGAGATTCGTTAAAACTTTTCATCAGTTATTTAAAAAAAAATTGCTACTCCATACATTCTGACTGCGTAGGCCGTAGGTATTGCACTTTTCCATGAAACAGCAGAATCTATGGTTACACCTGCCACCCTGTATATCGACAACAGCCTACAACTTTGAGTAATTACTAACACAAACTGTCACCTTACACACAAATCACTAACATTGTTCAAGTATGTAGAGACTTATATTCTCCTCTTCACAAACTCTGCAAATATTCATTCCATGAGGGTTGAGTACTTTTTCATTCTTATTCCTTCTGTTTGCATAATCTCACTTAAGATAAACCAGCCAAAGTCACGCGAATATTAGCTCCGAACGAAACAAACTCTCACAGAAAGCCAATAGCTCGTCCTCTGGTAATCGAGATTATATACATTTTCTATTACCATCTCCTATGTAATGTAATAGCTATCCTCGACGGTCGGTTGTTTGCTAGATCCCACCTGAGCTGGGAACACATTAGGACGGCCATTCCAACGTGGCTGCGTCGTTACGAAAATTAAATGCCGAGCGGAATGAATGTCCATAATTTGTTAAAGTTGCAGGTTGACTTTTCGAAATTCGAATTCGGGGTTCTATTATGCCTTTAACTAGCTCAAAGTAGGTAGAAGTATATTTTAACTTAGGTCAGTTACTTCCCATCTGTATTGACAATCTGAAGTTACAAACTATAAAATATACAGAGGTATGAGGAAAATAGTAAAGTGCACTCATCCTCCGTAAAAAAGGGTGGTGGTAGAAAATGGTGGGCAAATGCCCGACGTTTGATGTCTGGAGTTGCGCGGTAAACTCTGCTTGCGCGATGCAGGATTTTGCGTGACGTCAGTATGATGCGTAGTTCGCATGTGGCGATGTAGATGCCGCCACAAATAAATGAGCTCGTTTACTCGATTAATTATTAAGCACTTGCTAAACATAAGTAATGTATTGAATCATGAAGACTTGCATGAATTAAGTTAACGTCTACGAGATACAACTATGTAGGTACAGACGCCAGCACATCAAGCTACTACAATCTGTTAAATTTCTTTAATAGATTTTCAACTTTATCACTGAAGCATAAGGTTCAAAGTTGAATGGGAAAATTTGACAGTTTCGGGTAGCTTGATGTGCTGGCGTCTGTACATAAACGCACTCTTGGCGCATCTTGCGGGTGATTATGTAACACACTATTAGTAGCAATGGCTTTCATTTTGACAGTTCATACTTTGCGTTATTTACGTTGTTTAGCATACAATTTTTTCGAACATGTGAAGCAATGGATTAGATCCTTCAAAATGATTCAGATTGTGACTGAATGCGCAATAAGGTTGCTGGTCAGTCAGACCCGCTGCCTAGCTGATTAGCTTATAATAATATTACCACACACTCATTGTTTTGTGCGGATGCCAGAAATGAAGAATTACTGTCATTTCTTGTATGAGTACCAACCAAGCACCAAGAAGCACCTGCTTATTACAAATTTGATTGCTTTCAATTCTCTATCTGTTTCTATCTATTTCAATTTATTTTCAAATTCACTATCTATTTCAATTCTCAATCTACAATCAAAATATGCAGAGGAAATTGAAAGCAACTTCGTTTAAACGATGATGGAACTAGTACGCCGCGACCCTACGCTGTGTAATAGGCTAGCGCGGGGCACATTAATCTCACAGGTCAATTGAAGGGTCAATGGAGCTACGCGGAACATCACTAACCAGAATAGATGTTGCATTTCAACCAAACATCTTGATCATGAAGTTAGTAACTTAATCTTGGGTGTGACTTTTCAGGATTTCAAAGTATAGTTTGAGAAGCTGTAACTTATGCAACCTAAAAATAGCCATCATAGTGATAGATGTCGTTAAAGACGCCTAGGGATTTACACTAGGTGGATTTTCGACGTGCGGCCGGTCGTTTACCAAATCGCCTCACAAACGAATCGCCACCCCATTTACACAGGTCGATAAAACGCAGGTGACTAGTTCATTTGTATCAAAATGTAGTCCTCTTCATATCGATTCGATTTGAAAATCTTGCGGCTATAGAAGTCCCCTGTATAAAGCCTAAGGTTAAAATGGTGTCTGCTAGCATGTTTTTATGCTACCAGCATACTGTTGTAGACCGTCCTAGCAAGGTGTGGTTATTACAAGAACACTAAGGTATCGCAATGCTGTAAGCATTTGCGGTCAGTGAGCTGATGAAATCGGAAAGCGTTCATGTGTTCGTGTTGCGTTGACGTGGCATGCCCAGCAGCTTCCTTGGGTCTTCTACCTTATATACAAACTGTAGCACTGTAGATAGATGTCTCTCTGTTAGTCACACGAAAACTATGAAGGAATGTACGAAACAATTTTAACCATGATCTTTCGCTTGCCCGCGTTCGTCAGCTCGAATTTTTACGCGCGTAAGCAAGTGGCGGGGGCACATTAATCTCGGGGGTCAATTGCGGTGAATGACGGCCGCGCGGAACATCACTAACAGGAATAGAATTCACACCATCATCGTACAACACTATGTGGATCCAGATCGTATTAATTTGATATTTGGTTACAACTGGTTTGAGGCTTATTCGGCCTGATTTATGTTTATTTGGAACGTGACGCTACGTCATTCAATAGTACCTGTAAATTGATTTTATTGAAATAAACGCTTTGACAATTGACTTTTTTGATGAGATTTGCTATCGTCGATAATTGAATTAATTGGATCAGCAAAAAGCTTTTGTAGTGCCATGAACTGGTATGACCGCAATCAAGTGATGGACTTTCATGCTCGTTAATCTCCATATATACCTACTACGCTTTGGAATGGGCAACTAGCTTCATCTTCGACTGACCGACCTCTTGACAATTCAAAAGTGCCTGTAATTGGTTTATCCATACTAATATTATAAATGCGAAAGTGTGTCTGTATGTTACCTCTTTACGCTTCAACCGCTGAAACGATTTAGATGAAATTTGGCATAGAGATAGTTTGATTTCCGGGAAAGGACATAGGATTTTTTTATCCCGATATTCCCACGGGATCGACACTTATATGGGTGAAACCACGGGGCACTGTTAGTTTGAAATAAATGCTTTGAGTTTGAGTTCAATCCAGGATTCCTGATTCCAGAGTCAGGCAGGTATGATCATGGCCATGAGCAATGTACCTCCTACTAAAATTCTTGTAAAAGTGATGTTCATGGTATAACAATTAATAATAAGTGAGTACATTATGTACTCGTAGGTACCGTCACTTTTAATAAAGTCCATTTGAAGGATGCCTTATGTCTAATAGTGACTTATAAATTGACTGGAGTTGATTGACTGGACTTATAAGCTTAGCTTTCACGGTACCATTGAATTTTACTAGATTAACTATACCCGTATAATTATATCCTCGAAAATCTGCATTCTTACCTGTAACAATAAAATATAAACATTAATCATTGGATTCAATTTTTAAATTTCCTACATAATATAAGGAACACTTTGGCATTATGATAATTTCATAGAAAATAATACGCCATCCATTCAAACCAGCTTAGGTACGTAGACGAGCAACTCTACATAATTCATTAGGTATTCAGTCAAATCCGCTTGCGTTGAATCAACATCGTCTCGACAAGGCGACAGTGGAGCAGCCCTAGCTGAGGGTTGTCGCCGAAGCGGCGAGCGGCAATTAATTTAGTCTGAAGCGCTAATTTGAGTAGAGAAGTCAACCTCCGGGGGCCGCGACACGTCTCCGTCATAGATTAGATCGTAGGGCGCAGATGGTGACGTCGGGTAGGTGTTGAAGATAGTTTTGTGTTTGATGCTATTTAAATTGAATTGCTATTTTTATGTATTAGATGTCCCACTAGTGGTACAATTAATTCGACAATCTGGCACTAAATCTCGCTGCAAAGACTAAAATATTTCTTAAGAGATAAGTCGTTGCAGGTGCAATGAATCTTGATTTCGGATTCACATTTTTGATAAATGTTAATCCGAAATCAAGTAGCCAGGCCCTTTGTACACGGCACTGTTTCTTTTCGGTACGGCGTATAAACCGTGCCGTAGAATAACGTGTCCGTCAACAAGCTTCCATAGTGATCCATGCTACACTGACCACCGTACAGGTACACACGGTGAATAAACCGTAGTTTTTAATAACAATAGCAGAGATAAGAAATCTACTAAATAAAAAATGGGGTGTAGCTGTGTCATGGACACGGCCGTGTGTGGTACGTGAATACGTTTACATAACGGGGTTGATCCGCTCGGCCGCATTTTAAAAATTCAATTTTAAAGACGTATTCACGTCAAAATCTTACATTCAGTGACAAACAACGCACAGAATACACCGCTGGCTCTAGAAGCATGGCATGATACACTGCACCCGAGTTCCTTAAATAAGGAAGAATTTTTGAAAAATCCTCCCTTAAAGGGGTTTAATAGGTGATGAAAACTTGTATGGAATCTTATTGGGCACGCGGCTTGTAAGAAGAGAAGAATTTTGATTGTCTTCTCTTACCATCTACCACCTAAATACCGGTACAGATACATTTCCTTGTATTTACAAAATGTACGCGAGATAAGAAACTCTACCGGATTGCTTCATCGTGAAACGGCAATTTGTTTAACTCAGTGTAGTACGGGCGATTCGCCAGTTTTAAATTATTCATGACTCCACCTAATACCAGGATAAAGTTACCATTTAATTTATTTATCAAAATATACGCTAAAGTGGAGATTTCAGTTAACCGACACGATAAAATATGCAAAGGAAAATCAAATTTTCTCTATCCTCACTTATTTAGAAACGTTTTGAATAATTTAAGGATTTAATTTTCTATCGTTTCATAATCTTTGTAGGCTTATGTTACGACAAGTCAAAACATTGGAGATTATATCGACAGCCCTGGCTCAGATTCGCCTCGCTAATTGGCTGGCGACGCGTTTGCGTGTGTGTGAATGTTCATTAACACGTGAGTGCGTACGTGTAGAAGCTAGGGTTGTTACTGTATTTTTCGATACAATTAAAATGTACTTGATTGACTGCAAGGTTTAAAGTGTGGAGTATCATATAGTTTTACTTTGTGAGCAATGGCGTTGTAATTATATTCATAGAAAACAATCAAAATATTCGAAAACCAATTTTTTTTAACCGGCTTTACTCCAAACATTTCCTCATCATAATAAATAATTCAACAGTCACCGCGCTTTTAGTCGCATCGCGCTCATTTGGCTTGAAATCAAGTCGACATGTGGTTCTAATCACGCGTCAAGAAAAGCTCTAAAGGAATATTTTTATACGTTTTTAACGCGTTCAGAACCGGTTGTTTTTAGAAATAAAACGTCTTGGAGGGTGACTATGAACTAAATATACGTTTATTGTATCATTAGATGGCTGTTAAGGGTAAATGGTGGGGTAATTATTGCTTGCCGATGACGTTAAACTCGGGGGAACTTTCGAAAATGTTCGGCTGCTTTTGACGATTTAATGAGACACGAAAATAACAGTGTTTTAGACTGGGGTTAGTGGTAGTTAATGAGTGTTTGACTTGCTTTTATGCATGATTATTTTGTAATTGAATACGGATTTACGTAGGTATACCGAAAAAGATTTCATTTAAACGTCTACGAACTGACTATTAATATATTCTTATAAGGTTAGGATTCATCTAATGGAAAAGAGAGTATTAAAATAAAAGGACCAATTGAAAACAACTTTTGCTTGTAATTTCACCGAAATCCTCCAAACCAATAACATAGAAATTTCTCACACCAAGCTACAAAAACAAGATACATTTCGATTTACCGCAAGCTCTATCATTAAACACAAACAGAAAATATGTCTAAGTAACGATTACAGATGTAGCAAAATTTAAAGAAAATAAGCAACTCGTGTCATACTCATTGTAACAGCCCTGAATAAGGAAATGTCCCTGTATGTATCACACAGCGGTGCTACATTGTACGAGCAATATTTCCAACATTGTAGCTATAGGTAGTCGGCGAGACGCGGATCAATTAGTAGATATTACTGCATCCCTTGCACAAATATGTCCGGCTGTCTGCTCAAATATACCACCACAGAGTATGGTGCAAACAGAATGTCCACGGCGATATCATTGTGCCGAATGATTTACAGTGAGCTGTGAACACCACCTCAGCCATTTCACATAAGACTGACAGTAATAACATGCATGATAAAATGGTGGCATAATAGGAACAGAATATGTGGATTACTGCCATCGTCTTGTTTCATGCAAGAACGGTTTCTTACAGGGGGAAAGTATGCAAATTCACATTAGGAATGAGTTATTCGAATAGGCAGCCCCGTCTCCTTGAATCAAAAAGTGGGATGAACGGCTTGCGGTAGGAGTTGACTGGTAGAATCGACGTCATGTAAGGCAAAAGCGTTATGCCCCCTTTTTTTTTTTCAGGACGGGATATCATCAAATGACCCCTCCCGCTCTGGGTGGAGCGGAAGGGAGTGTCAGACTCTTACTGACTAAAACCCACCCGTGTTCCTTCCTTAGCCCTTTATGTTCCGGGCCAGCGGTAACCCTTTCGGACAATCTCGCTGACCATGCCCCCTCCATGCGACTTTCACTTTCTCTGTCTCTTTCTATTATATACGAGTGTGTCAAACCCAACTCAAAGCATTTATTTCTATTAAACTATGTACAGGCACTTTTTAATTGTCAAAATTAAATAGTCAGATAGTTGAAGCTAGTTGCCCATTCCAAAACGTAGATCCCTATGGGGCTGCCTCCACGAGCGAGAGAATCGCGGCGATAGTCTCGCCGTGCCATCAAATTTTCACGGCGATGATATCGCCGTGTGGAGACACGTTCTAGGAGAGTGTATAAAAATACGTGGCACGACGATAATATCGCCGCGATTCTCTCGCTCGTGGAGGCAGCCCCTATGGAGAAGAACGGGCAAGAAACTCCGAGGACACTCTTTTGCATCAAGATATTACAAAATCCTGGGTACATTATTCTTGTTGCTTCTATATGTGAGAACAATGTAAAAAAAACCCAAATGAACAAACAATTCAAAATATAAAATTAAAAATAAACCTTGGCAGTTAAAAGATGACCAGTCTCAACCGACGGCGCCCTTTCACGAACATGACGCGTGGATCAGCACCATCCAGCTCAACCATTTTGTATGAAACCGAATGATCAAACACACGCGCCACCATCAGTGAGACATTTAAGTGAGCATGACACATTCTTAACTGCCATGCTCTTTCAAGTCAACATTAAAAATCTTAATAAACGGATCCATGGTTCTTACATTTACAAAATTTTAAAAATGCTTCTAAATTATACAAAACTATAGTTTGCAATTTATTTAAGAGATGAATAAAATTTTACTACCGAACAGGAAGAGGTAATTAATATTGTAGTATTCAACAATTAAAACTTGATTGAATAAAATAAAAATAAACATTAAGTTCGTAATGTCAGAAACACTAAAAAAAGAAAAAGGGAAGCACCTCTACCAAAAATTGAAATGTTAACTAGTGAGTCCACGTGCCTGTGGAGCAGGACCAGCATTAAGCCAAGCATTTTTATCTATGATATAATGATCCAACTTATAATATGCTTGTCTACATAGTGTGCGTTTAAGGCATTTTTTTTATTATAACATGTTACACAATAACCCATAAAAGAAGTTTTTGTGCGAGGTTCGTTACGCAAGTATCGCGTAACGAACTTGGTTCCTGACGGGGGTCCCCGACCGCACACGTTTACTTTCCCCACGTGGTAATTATGCCCAGCTTCATGATCGTTTGTACATCTACAGCAGTCAATTTCAACGTACTTAAACTTCTCGTACTAATAGTTACTAAAGATGTCCGATTTGTGAGGCAAATGTAAAACAATCATGGTCTTCTGATCCATATTTATAGTAACAGTAGTGTGACTGTACGAGTAGCTATCTACGGCAGCAGTGGGGGCGAGTGATAGAGCGGAGTCGGCGCTCTCGACCGGCCGGGGTTGCGCCCTGGCGTGCGACCGAGGCAAGAGCGGGGAGCGGGTTGAATTGTCGAGCTTTCTGAGACCATTTCGGTATTCATGATTAGTTGTGGTTGGCACAGGTTATACGTAAGCATAGCAATCAACGGTCTGTTTTTGAATATAGTGATTATGGAATGAATGGATTTTTGTTCATCTACAGAAAGGTCTACGTGTTTGATATGAAATCAGGACCCACTTTTAAATGCTAGTTCAGAGATGCTCTTGTTATGCTAATATACAGCAACTACGACCAAAAGTTGTGGTCTTTCTGATCCATATTTACTGCACTGTACGAGTAGCTATCTACGGCAGCAATGGGGGACGAGAATGATGGAGCAGAATTGGCGCTCTGGACTGGCCGGGGTTGCGCGTCAGGGCGCGGGCGGATGCGACCCAGGCGAGAACGGACAGCGGGTTAAATAGCTAAGCTTTCTCAGAGCGGGAGACGGGTTAAAGAGTTTTGAACATTCAGGCACAAACAACTTGTGTTAGAGTTGTAAGAATTTAGTTATAAATAAGTCAAGATATTAGTTAAAGTATGTATTTTCTGTTAAAAGTTCATTACTGTTATCTCCTACCACGAGATGGCGTTACTTGTGATTTGTTTACGATTTATAATATAGGTATATTAAAAGTTATACTTTAATTATTGCTTGTAATTTTATGTAGCTAATGTTAATAATAATAATAATAATAATAATCATTTATTTCGAGCAACAAGACTCATAGTGTTAGTAACAATATTATACTTACAAACTATGTTAGTAATAAAACACATTTTCTTGCTATTGTCACTACATTAAGCATACAACAATGGTTAATGTAGTGACAGTCGAACCTCTCAGCCAACATCCTCAAGATGGTGTTAAATCGAATATTTAAAATGAATGTAGAATTGTTTGAATATTTAAAACTAAGTTATACTGTTCTACCGACCGAGTTGGCGCGCCACATCGAATCCCCACTTTTGTCGGTTGGCGGGGTGGCGCGTTAGCTCGGGAGGGAGTCGGTGGTTAACCGTGTAGCAAGAAGGTCAGAACAGTGTGATTTAAAGTGAGTTTTATTGAGGCAGTCCAACATTTCAGAAGTGGGATGTAGTTAGTTGGTTATACTTATAACAACTGATTACATCCAAGCCTACAAAGTGTAGTGAAAAATTTACTTTGGTCGTTTTGAAAGTGCAGTGAAAAAAAAAATAAGGTTGGTCGTTTTTAATTTAAATAAAACCGTTATAAGATGAATCCATACGATGAGCGCTGCTTGCGGACTCCATCTACTGATGAAGAACGACATTCTGTAGTGGTGGAAATGCAAACGCTGATCCACAATACACAACGCAATAATGAAGAAAACTGCAGCAGTGGGCCAGGATCACCAGTGTTGCCAAGTGGGCGTGCCAGCCGTCGCGGGTACAATCGAATCAGTGTCAGCCGACGCAGATGTAGTCAGCGTACTAGTGGGCGTGCAGGCCGATGCGGGCGCAGTCGCGATCGCAGTCGCAGTGGCAGATGCAGCCAGCGCACTAGTGGGCATGCCAGTCAGCGCGGGTGCAGTCACAGACGTAGCAGTCGCGATCGTAGTTGCGATCGCAGACGCAATCGCAGGCGCGGTCGCGGTCGCAGTCGCAGTCGCAGCTGCAGATGGCGCAGTCGCAGATCACAGAAATGGAAACCTGAAGAGCGCGGTGAGTCCAATCCAACTTATTTTGAGACTGAAATTAATATGGCGTCCGCGGTAGAGGTACGCAATGCCAACCGCGACCTTCGAGTAAATGTGTCTTGGTGGTTTCAAGGTAGTAGCGACTTGTACCGCCCTAGTGGTTTCAAGGTAGTAGCGACTTGTACCACTAGTAGACTAGAATTTGGTGATTTCAAGGTAGTAGCGACTTGTATCACCAGTAGACTAAAATGGGGTGGTTTCAAGGTAGTAGCGACTTGTACCGCCTTAGTGGTTTCAAGGTAGTAGCGACTTGTACCACTAGTAGACTAGAATTTGGTGATTTCAAGGTAGTAGCGACTTGTATCACCAGTAGACTAAAATGGGGTGGTTTCAAGGTAGTAGCGACTTGTACCGCCTTAGTGGTTTCAAGGTAGTAGCGACTTGTATCACTAGTATATTTTGTGAAATTACAGTTGTAATATTTACATTTAATTAAGATACTCCATTATGCTTCTATAGTTAGTTAAAATTGGTATGTGCAGTTGTGCAGTTGATTTGGATATTAATGGTGTACAATTGTGTTTAAAAACCATTCGCATACGTGCGCGACGACGCGTAAGTTACGTGGATGGCCGAATGTTAGAGTTGGGTGCAAGAAGTTGTACCATTAGTTAATAAATTATTTTGTATAAGTAATCACAGTTTTAATAGACATGATTGATTAAGATATCCATTTTAATGCTTCAATGATTGCATTAGTAACTGTAATAGTTGATGTTGATTGTTGTTCATAAGGTTACTCGCATACACACATACGCGAGGACGCGTAAGTTATGCGGATGGCCGAATGTTAGAGTTGTAAGAATTTAGTTATAAATAAGTCAAGATATTAGTTAAAGTATGTATTTTCTGTTAAAAGTTCATTACTGTTATCTCCTACCACGAGATGGCGTTACTTGTGATTTGTTTACGATTTATAATATAGGTATATTAAAAGTTATACTTTAATTATTGCTTGTAATTTTATGTAGCTAATGTTAAATCGAATATTTAAAATGAATGTAGAATTGTTTGAATATTTAAAACTAAGTTATACTGTTCTACCGACCGAGTTGGCGCGCCACATCGAATCCCCACTTTTGTCGGTTGGCGGGGTGGCGCGTTAGCTCGGGAGGGAGTCGGTGGTTAACCGTGTAGCAAGAAGGTCAGAACAGTGTGATTTAAAGTGAGTTTTATTGAGGCAGTCCAACACTTGTAACTTTCGTTCGTTTACTTCAGAATTCTTGTTGAAGTCGAAACATGTCAGTACAAAAATCAACAGCAGAACAATTCGTAATAATTTAAAATCTTCTTTCGTGTCACGAAACTATGAATGATTAGACAATCAACAAGTCACTACTTGTTGACTGCAACCCAGTGGGGTTGCGGATGCGCTGGAATCAAAAGAGAAATGTCCAGTTACTACGTCGCTGTTGAAGAATTCAAACACTCTATAGTCTATTCTATCTCTTACATTCTACATTTCTGCCTACAAGCACCACATCTCTGTGAGGACAGTAATAAATCTATGATTGGATTGCCTACCCCGCTCCACCCGTTCCCTTGCACCACCGGCTTGTGTGTAACGTCTGCGGATTTCCATTACAGGCGCGCCTCCCCGCGGCCCGCCCGTTCGACACATGTTACTGTTGCGTCACTGATATTTGGATGCCTATGAATACAGTGCCTCAGTGACGACTGGATTATGAAGGCAGGGAAGTTGAATGGTCAATTCTGGTAATTTGGCTGGATGGTCATAACTTTGTTTTGTTATGAGTTAATTAACGGTCATTTAGATCATTAAAGCACATTGTCTGTATCCTTTGATTGTTTTAGCGTCTGTCTGAAAAGTATCTTTCTTTCATCATGCATGCCGCTGAATTGTAAATGGAATACGATTTCCATTAAATTCCGGAAGCAATACAAGGACACTGTGATTCTAAGAGAATCTGCATCCCTAAAGATATTTCGACCAATTATTCATGTACTTACGTATATTAAAGCACAATACTGTCCTTTCTAATCCCAACTTACTCTAAGGGCACAAGCCACGGCAGTCTGTTACCAACTTCATTGGGATCAAGGCGATTACTGTTAGTAATCGTACACCCTCGCCACTTCGGGAGTACCGAGCCCCTCACTACCGCAGCGCCATACATAGCTAACAAACGCCGGGAGTCACCACTCTACCCGGAACTACCACGACCCCCGCAAACCTACTGTAACGCGCCACAGAGGGTGACCGATCCATCCGATGAGGGGTCAACTTAAATTGGACGGAGCACAAGCCGCTTCCGACCTTACGTTTCGGGGCGAATCAATTTCCATTTGGGCGCCTCGCGTCGACGGCGTCACTTGAAAGTGAACTCAGTGGCGGCAACAATAAAGTATAATTTACACAAACACGGATTTTATCGAGATTTGTAAGGGTTGTTTGTTGGAGTAATACGTGATTTGCGGCGTCGACTTCAGAGTCGATTTTCGTTGTTGCGTGTTTTTATTGTTTGGGTGTTAAGGAGCATTATAGATGTATTTTTATATAGATGGTGGTAATCCTTGGTGGCGGTTATTCGTCAAACTTTAATTAAAAGTTCAGTGGGTGTCGTGGGGCTGAGTGGATAAATAATAAGCGTCAGTGTATTATTAGATTGACGCGTCCGCTCAACTGTTTTGATTTGATGACACGGCACTTTTCATCGGCACTATGATTTGATTGATAGAGGGGGGAGCAGATTGAATTGGGATTCGCTTCGCTTGCGGTAGAGCTCTTTTTGTGTCTACAGAATCGATTAAGTGAGGGATTGAATTAAGGGAAATAGTAGGCACATATTTAGACTAACTGAATGGTCATGGATTATATCTATCAGTTATTAGCTTGAACCATCGTTGGTCTTGCTAAGTCTAGAGAATGAAGCTCTTAAATTTTGGTCCTTCGAGTTGAAATCACAACAAAGCACCAGAATGGAATATTGAGAGGACGAAAGATGGGTAATGGTGAAGTATTCATTCGTTGAATGATTTTGAGGAGTCTCACAAAATTACATGCACACATGTGCTTATACACGTACTCAAATAGCCATCTACCTACATATCGTTTAAGCCAGCTATCTATATATTGCAGCTGGAGCAACATCCTCGAATGAATCGTAATAGGTTACAGGAGCAATCATCAAGCCACAGCTTTGAGAGCCCCTGCAAAGCCCCACCCCGGGGGATATTTTTATACAACGGCCCCCGAACCGCGGGATAAGGATATCCGCACCGGTTTATAAGGTTAACCGGACAGGGGTAGCGACTAGCGACTTAGTAGTCAAGAGCCGGGTAATATTATTGAAGTAAATGTCGACTCAAGTGGAGGAACAGGAAACTGGCATTCACGGGCGACCTATAGAGGCTCGTAGGATGATAAGGATATACAGTATGTTAACTAACAGATGGCGTTACCGTTAACCCGCAATAGTATAGCATCCATACATGCTAAAAAAATATTATCATTCGAAAATAAAATGTTTTTATTTTTTTTATATTAAAATATTCACTAAAAATCGTAAATTGATACGTTAAAGAAACACTCTGTACACGCGTACTTGAAGGACAGCAATGTCGGAATTTATTTAATTAAATAAATTAGAATTAATTAAATAAATAGAGTATCAATTTACGATTTTTAGTGAATATTTTAATATAAAAAAATATAAAAACATTTTATTTTCGAATGGTAATATTTTTTTAGCATGTATGGATGCTATACTATTGCGGGTTAACGGGAACGCCCTCTGTTAGTTAACATACTGTATAATATTATCAAAGCAAACTTTATGATATTTTAAACTCCCGATTAGCTTGAATTGCATTACTGAGACATCCAGCCGAACAATTCTGTAAAAATGTCACCGTGAAAACTTAGGTGAAGTGAGTTTGTTTTTGCTAGGAATTCACACTATTGACAGCTCACTCTACGCTCAGCTTCACCTAAGTTGTCACAGTGAGATTTTTACAGAATAGTACCGCTGGTTTTCAATAGGAACAGCCATGGTACCATTGGACCGTTTATATAAATAAATGGTCGTTCTAAGAGTGTCAGCAAGTGACAATACTTATGTAAAGGCTAGCCATGCTACTTTCTTAACTAACCATTTTTCTCACCACAGCATGCGCACTTGTATAGCTCCAGTAAAAAGGTATACAATCAGCAGAGCATGTCCACAGTCTGCTTTGATGACGTAATAATGTTCTATGACTGCTTTATCATGACAACAAATGCATTTATTGCGATTTTAACCTCTAATGGATGTCCGTACAGCAAACATATCAGACTAATTTGTCAAACAATGTTATAGCAACAATAGATGCGTATCGGGGATTCCATTGAATCGGTGGGCGTATCGCAATATGAATTGTATAGGTATGGAATTACCAATTATAGACTATGGAACATAATCCGTAGTATTTTTAGATGGCCCCGTTCTTTTATGGGGGAAAAGATGATAATAACGATTATTGGAAAAGCTACTCACCGATTCTTGCTGCTTTTCCTACAGTTATGCAGGGTTGCTAGCTTTATCCCAATTGAGGGATAACTTTTTTTTTACAGTCATGATCACGGAGCATGAATTATTTATCGATAAGTGTACTAGCTCTCATCTCACTCATGGATGATGTGTTCTGCAACAAATGTCATCAAAAGGCTCGTCCTCATGTCTAGTAATCACCAATTCAACTACAGCGCCATTGGAAGATCCAAGACAGACCCCGGACATTAACTGTATTCATGGATGGAATCAAGATGACTGGTGATCGTTTATCACAAAGATCCTACCGTTAACACCTACTAACCCTTGCAGCACACCTCATTTGGACCCCCGTCCCACCTCCCAGGATATACCTTCACATCCATTCCTGCCAAAAGGTATAACAAACCCAGAAACTCCCATTACCCACAACATAATGATTGCGGTAGGTAGTAAAGTTACATATAAATTATCGCGGGGCGGTAATTGGCGGGCCGGCGGGGCGCGACAAATCTGACGGCCATTTCCGACGGGTACCGTTCCACCCCGCCACCCAGCGGCAGGGGCCTGCGCTGGGGTGAGTGATGAGAGGAAGCGGTATTAACAGGTTGTTAGAACGAGCGGGGAAATAGGTCTTCATGAGCTATTTTCATGTTTTGCCATTATCATCCATTTATATTACCTGTAAAAGTGTTTGTGCAAACCTACCTACTTACAAAAATAAAATAATTTATCATTTATTCGTACCTATCCTGCTATTCGAGAGAAGAAATAAAAGTTCGACTAGCAGCCTTTATACAATCTAGCTTTGAGTCAGCACCCGTCCATCTGTTTCATCATTTTTAGGGTAACGTACCCAAAGCGTAAAAACGGGACCGTATTACTAAGACTCCACTGTCTGTCTGTCTGTCTGTCACCAAGCTGTATCTCATGAGCCGTTATAGCTAGATAGTTGAAATTTACACAGATGATGTAATTCTGTTTTTAGTAACAAAAAATACTAAAAACAGAATAAAATAAACATTTAACCCCTTAAATGTTTATTTTATTCTCTCCTTCTGCTCCCTTAAATGTTTATTTTAGGGTCCCATACAACCAAGGGTTTTTTTCGGCGTTTTTGCCTTTTGGTACGAAACCCTTAGTGTGCGAGTCCAACTCGCACTTGGCCAGTTTCATACTTACGTCTTGCTCTGTGGACGAGAAAGAAGGTAAAGCGTAAAGCATTATCAGCGTATAATGTTCCCAATGCAGGGACACAGACCTCTCTCTCTTCGAGAGGGAGTGGGCCGTGATATACCATGCGAGTTCAATGCGGGTTGGTAGATGTCACATGAATGACAGAAGGTAAAGAGTATTGCACAAACTGCAAGGGTTAACAGAGCCTCATCAATCAGCTAAAAGGGTCACTGTCATTAACATCACAGCTTCCAGTCAAACCAGATGCAGCTGAATACCAGTATTTTTCATGGAGCGAACGTATCTGAACTCCGAAACTCTGTTGGTGGGTAACACGATACCCCGATACCCGATAAGGGGCACATGCATGAAATCTTTTGTATGAAAGCATTTCATGTAAAAGTTAAATTACGTAACCAGTCCCTCTGTTGTAAGTAATTTAACTTTTACATCAAAAGCTTTTTCGAAGCACGCTATCCGCTCATACCTCGGGCACGCGCAACAAGGAGTCGGGACGGCGGCGTGCGCGCGCACCTCGATAGGGTGACGATGGTATCGCGGGGTTGCGAGACAGTCCCGCTCCCGGCCGGGTCGCAACCCCCGCCGCAGATACTCACTATTTATTGCGAAACTCCACTTGTACGGCCACTAAACTGATGTTTAGGAGTTTTTAGCAGGAAATCGTCTATTTCTTTTCTCGTTTAGATACGAATTTGAGGAATTAGAATAGGTCGTGGCATGTGGAGACTCTTTTAATACACACCATTATTTTTAATTTTATGTCTAACAGGCAGGTCTGGGAAAAGATGGTGGGATGAACTGAACTGTTGCTTAAAGTACCTACTGGGTTACTAGGTTGTCTTAGGGGCGGACTGGCTTCAGTCGGGGGTTGCGGAAGGATCGTACGTTGTAGGTGTGAGATGGAACACCGGGGTGGTTTTTAGCCAGTAAGAGTCTGACAGACCCCGCCGCCCGCCCCAGGGCGGCGGACATCCATGAGGAGTTTCCACCCCGGGAACAAAAAAAAAAGGGGGGCAGACTGCCTCAAAATCACAGTAGACCGAAAAAAGTCGAAAGGCCATACCCAAGTAAGGGCTTTGCCTAGCTCTGGGACCGCATATAGGTACACATAATAATATGACTAACGGCAAATTCATTGACATACGAAGAAACTTCAGAACGGGGGCTATGCTCTATTACAGAGGAATGAACCCAATAACTTCAAGTAGCCAAACCCACTGACAACCTCGATCAGCAACGTCATAAGCTCCCTCTTCAACAACCTCTCAATCGGTACCTACCGTGGATGTGAACATTCCATGGCACATCATCCATCAGCCGTCCGGTTGACATTTTGCTCTCGAGCCGCTCAATTAACCCGTCTGTAGCGACCCCCGGGGGGATCGCCCCGACCTTACGCGTATAATTATCTTTATAGCTACGTGTTCTCACGCTAAGAGCTGTTAGAAGTTTAATGATATGGTATTTATTGAAATTGATGTACCTAACGTTATCTACTTATTAGGTGACACCCAATTTCGATTCTTTTACACAAAATGTTATGAATTAACTATATTCGGTTAATAGTAATGTATCGTTCAGTGATTGGGCTACCATTGGTATTCATAAAAGTAGAACACGGCTTTATGAACTGTACAATGAAAGGACTTATGTTAACACTGATGAATTTAATTTGTATGTTAGAAATTATTCAAAATTATTTAAAAAAGTTTGTTATATGGCCAAGTCACGTTATTTGGGTTCAAAAATTAAAAACAGCAGTAATGTAATTAAAACGACTTGGAACATTATTAATAGTGAAGCGGGAAGATCTAGTAACCGAAATACTGATTACAGCCTGTCTATTAATGACAACATAATAAAATCTGACTCACAAGTCGCCGTGGCATTTGAAAATTTCTTTTCAGATATTCCCGTTTCAACTACTAAATCCCTAAACTCATCACCTTCTGTTGCTGAGTCTTTGCTTAAGGAAAATGTTAATGGTTGCGATTCGGATTTTAATTTTGAATATATTACATGTAGAGATATAATTAAAACCTTTCACACTTTAAATGTAAAAAAGACTACAGATCTGTGGGGTAATTCTGTGGAAGTTGCTAAGTCTATTATTGACATTGTAGCACCTACTCTTGCTCTTATCTTTAATAGTTGTATTGACAATGGGGAGTTTCCTGATCTTATGAAAAATAGTAAAATAATACCTTTGTTTAAATCAGGTAGTACATCAGACCCCACAAATTATAGACCTATTTCTGTACTACCTACCTTTAGTAAAATTTTTGAGAAATTAATATTAGACCAAATGCAAAGATTTTTTTAATAAATATAAATTATTACACAGCAAACAGTTCGGTTTTACAAGGGGTCGTTCAACTACTGATGCCGGTGTTGAACTTTTAGGACATATTTATAATGCATGGGAAGATAAATGCGATGCTTTGGGCATCTTTTGTGATTTGTCCAAGGCATTCGATTGCGTTCTTCACGAAACGTTAATCAGGAAACTCCACCACTACGGGATCCGGAATACTGCTCTGGATCTTCTTACTTCATACTTGAGTAAAAGGATTCAGAGCGTTGACGTTAATGGAGAAAGATCACCCGGATCTTTAGTAACGATGGGAGTCCCACAGGGCTCAATTCTTGGTCCTTTCTTGTTTCTTATTTATATCAATGACTTGCCGTACCTCATAAAGGATAATCATGATATAGTGTTGTTTGCAGATGACACTTCACTTTTGTTTAAACTTAAACGTCAGCAGTTGGTTACTGACGATGTAAATAGCGCGATTTCGAAAGTAGTCCACTGGTTCAATGTTAATAATTTGCTTCTAAACGAGAAAAAAACCAAATGTATTAAGTTTACGCTACCCCACGTTAGGCAGGTGAAAACTAATGTGTTGATAAAGGGCGAGGAATTGAATCCTGAAGACAGCACGGTATTCTTGGGCATAACTTTGGATGCTAAGCTTCAGTGGGGTCCGCATATAGATAAACTGTCAAAAAAGCTAAGTTCCGCAGCATACGCCGTTAGAAAAATTCGTAATTTAACTGATATAGAGACTGCCCGTTTAGTGTACTTTAGTTATTTTCATAGTGTAATGTCGTACGGTATTCTATTGTGGGGAAATGCCGCCGATATTCAGACTATCTTTGTTTTGCAGAAGCGTGCTGTTCGATCAATTTATAAATTAAGTCCGAGACACTCTCTCAGAGACAAATTTAAAGAGATTAATGTAATGACTGTGCCTTCTCAGTATATTTATGAAAATCTTTTATATGCCCATAAAAACATAAAATTGTTCAAAAAATACAGTGATATCCATAATATAAATACTAGAAACAAACACAAATATGTTGTACCTACAACAAGGCTCAAGAAAATAGGTGGCTCGTTCAGATGCCAATGTATACACTTTTATAATAAACTACCAAGCCACGTTCAAGATCTAAGCCTTAATAAATTTAAATCGTTCATTAAACGTAAGTTGTGCCAGAAAGCCTTTTATACCGTTAAAGATTATATTGAGGATACAAAGGCTTGGGATTGAGTTGCTTCCAATTTCTGCATTTTGAGTGTTTTTGATGTTTTTTTTTAATATACACATTGACATTAATGATTTTTTTTAACTGACATTTGCTTACTTTTTAAAGAATTATAATATATTATTTTAATTATTGTGAATGTGAAGACGATGTGGGTCATTTAATTTAGGCATTTTATATTATTATTATTCTCTCTATGGTCTGGCAGTTTGAGTAATTTATGTGGCCTACCCAAATGTCCTTTCTTTGGTATTGTTCGTCGAATCGTTGAGCTCCTTAAGTCTTGAGTTGAGCTGCATGATTTCTGACAAATGCGTGCACTGACTGGACAGGTCCTCTCAATCTGTGTGGTTCTTTCCTCAAAAGACCATCTCAGACATCGACCTACATGGTCTTCATATAACTTGACCAAGATTATGTCTGGACTTTAAAAGAGACTATGACCTCTGAGTTTGTTTCGGCCTTTCTTCTCAGAGTAGTCAGATAGGAAACGCCGACCTCATCTAGTTTAAAAAATTTATGATTGACGTGTAAAAGTGTTTGTGCAAACCTACTTACAGAAATAAAATCATTTATCATTTTCATTTAACTAGGCATCACGTTATTATTTAAATACATGTAGAAAATCAAAAAGTGAATTTGAAAACTACAGCATTCAAAGTATGTAGATGTTTACCTGGATGCGGGAAGTACGGCGGGCCGACGTTCATCATGGGGGGTGGAGCACGGTAATCCATCACGACACACTAAACGCACATCACAGACACAACACTAGCGCCGTTCGCGCGAACATAACACTCAACATTTTCCCCTCACTTTTCGTTTCACCGTTCAATTTCCGAATGTTAAAAATGTTGAACTCTCCTGGAATACAAAGCAGTGATGCGAACGTACACGAAGGTATGGGCTATCGATATCGATGCGCGGGCCATTGTGTC
The DNA here is from genome assembly GCA_927399505.1 of Luperina testacea. Lineage (NCBI taxonomy): Eukaryota > Metazoa > Arthropoda > Insecta > Lepidoptera > Noctuidae > Luperina > Luperina testacea. Next base: position 1,164,685 of record OV656777.1, on the reverse strand, counting down.
CGCGTCAGAGCATTTTATCTCGGGCTGATGTCAATTGGCGCGTGATTTAGCGCGGCTGTCGGTCGACGCGCATTCTCCTTCAGTCTCGGTGGGAGCACTTTATACACTCAACTCATAAATAATTAAGAGGGCGCCAGGAGCTCGACTGCTCGACGGATGAATCGAGCCGTGTTCGGTGCGCGCATTAAACTAATTGATGTAAGTATTCTGAGCCGGACTGGTTTACACGCACTTGTTGGACTATTTCTGTATTTATGACGCCATTAATGTTAATAATGCGAGATAAGTTTTATTTAATAGTTCGAATAATTTAGGTGGAACGCCGTTTATTTATTTTGATGTCATTGTGGCCTTGTTTAAGATTGATCAAGTACAAGTACATTGTAATACCTTTAAGGGTATTTAGAATAAACATGCAATGATAATGTATTTCTATATTCTGATCAGCTATTGTGAACACATCGGAATTCGTAGTAATGAAAATCCGTTTCGAAATTGAGAAAGTACAAGGCAAAAACAAAACCAACTCATTAATTCATTCCGCCAAATAGGGATAAGGAATTAAAATTGTCACACCGATCACGTCCGCAGAATCGGAATTTCAAATGTAACGTTAAAAAAGCGTCAATTACGTCGTTCGGTATAATTGAATGGGTTCCGTCGAAGCAGCTGCGACCGGCCCAGGCCGCTTGAAAAACTGCCCACTAATAGGCCCCACCATCTAGTGTTTACTTTTATACAGAATCGATTAAAATTATTTGTAGAGTAATTTATAGGAATGATTGGACGATTTACTGTTAATTAGTAGCTATGATGTTTGGTAACGCCAATTAGTGCGATGAAACATGAAAGTGATGAAAGTTAATACACAGAATATTGAAGTTACGATGTATAATATGTATTTACCGAATCACTGCAATATCATCGATATTAATTACTATTCACAACACTAAACGATTTTAATTAACAGATACCGCGTTATTTTCAGGATAGTTCGAAATGCATTTACTATACAACGTGTAACAGAATAAACGCAATTCCTGAAAGTAGTTTGTTCAGAATCGGCTTCTGAATCCATTTCCGTCATCAAAAATAGGTGTTAAATTTTGACGGAAAAATCTTTTAAATTACTTAAATTAGAAACACAGTATCATGACAAATTAATACAATCCTTAACTCAAGGAAATTGAAACCTTAACTCAGAGCAATAAAGGTTACTTAAACGCACGACATTATTTGTATTTTGCTCACAGGTCGTAATACACACACGTAAATAATATCAATGCATTTTACAATAAAAGTAGTGTGCGTCAAATTAAATAGGTAATTTAAAGGAATTTCAACTTTATCTCCAATATGTAAGGCTTGTTTGAATGCACGACCAAACTTAGTGCGGTCATCAGAGTAGCCCTACACACACACAAACAAATTTTAGGCATTAATACAAAATAAAATTATTGAATTTGAAGAAATTTGAACCTTATCGCAAAGAAATAAAGCATTTGTCGGCAACCTCTTTGACGTTCTATGCGAAATGCCGACAAACACGCCGCCGCTACCGCCGAGTAACATGAGTACCTAACATTAAAATTATTAAAAGAAGCTAGTCATCCGCCGGTAGCGACCTAGTGTAGTTGTTCTTCAGTTTACTTCCGTGACATTTTTGATTCCGTGCTTGATGGCTGGCTTTCCGGTACACCAACATACAATACACGGAGATGGTGAGAACCCTGGCTCGCTGTCTTGATAATGTCGCGTTAGCTTGTCGGGAGTTCAATGACCGTTTTGGCTGCAGTGTGAGCGCCAGGACGATGCTGGCTGCAACTCAGCGACTGAGGGACTCTGGGACGTTCCTTCCTAATACGGCTTTGGACAGAGGGACGAATGTGCGGACTACTCGTCTGCAAGAGCGTATTCTCGACCATTTCGATGAACATCCAGAGGACAGCTCGAGAGAAACAGCACCCCAGTTCGACTGCAGCCACATGTACGTGTGGCGAACGTTGCGTGCTGATGGTGAACACCCATTCATCTTCGACGGTGTCAAGACCTAACGCCGAAGACGGTGCTCCCGCGCATTTCACGTGGACCGTTCGATGGCATCTGGATGCGGAGTATGGCAGTCGCTGGATAGGTCGCGGAGGACCTGTGCCGTGGCCTCCCAGATCGCCAGACTTACACCGCTAGACTTTTTTGTGGGGTCGCATAAAATCGCTCGTGTATTTTTGTAGTACAAACAATAAACTGGACCTACCTAAACACAACGAACTTATCAGAGGGATCGCGGGATTCGCGGGGGTGCAATCTCGAAAGATAGGTAGGTAGATAAAAACTGCAAGCAGCGGCGCGCGGCGCGGTGCGTAGAGACTAAATTCAAAGCCTGTGAAAGTTCGATAGAAAAAAAATAATTTTACACGGTGATATCGCTTATCAATATCACATCTAGCTAATGTTCGGTAATTTAATGATCGTTCATACGGCCATAGGTAGGTATTTAATGCCTACATTAGAACTAGGCACTCACCGTTGGCGCGCCCGACGCTAAAATTGAACAAACAACCTAATTTTTAGGTCCATGATACACACGTGCACATGAATAATATCAAAGCATTTTAGCGCGTTTAATAAAACAGTTGATGTAAGAGAATTTAATCCTTCCGTGCAAATAATAAGGCTTATTGAAATGCACGACCGATTTGTATTCCGCATGTCTCACTAATTGATTTGTTGAGAAATGTCGAAATAGGTAGTAGACAATTTTCTGGTTCCTATGAGCTAGCTTTGCAAATGTACCGTAAGAATAATGTGAAAGAGCGAGATGCACAAAACCGGCGACCCTTTGAGACCGCGCGCGCGCGCTTCCTCCGGGCTGCCGGCCGGCCATCTTCAAAGTAGGTATTTTTTACTGTTTGTGATTAAAATCTTGTAAGCACTGATTTTTGTTTCACGTAGGTAATTAGCAGAAAACACGCTTATCAGAGGTAGCTAATAATATCGCGAAAGTTACGCATCTGAGATAAATATTTTTTACCCGCGTGTGCCGCACGGAGTCCGGGCGCTTCGCCCTTCATTAGTTTCGAATTTCGGGTAAAAAGTCGCAGTTTTAAATGCATCCCCGTTACTAAGCGTAAAGTCTTAGATTCATGTTGATAATTTCACTTGCTAGAAAATTATCAATCATTACACTGTAAACTCAATTAAGTAAGTATCAAAAGTTATTAATTCATAATATCAGTCTGTGACATTTTAGTTTTTTTTTACTATTGATAGGCGCGCGTTTGACCACTATCTCACCTGATGTAAGTAAAATTCGTTCATTGAACTAACGCACATCTATGCCTATAACTATGGTCAGCTGGCGGGCGCTCGAATGTGCGTGTCGCGTCGGCTACTAATATTGCATGAGTGTGTGTGTAGGCATGTTGCTGCACATACGTTTTGCGTTTAGTAAGGATAACTATTTTATAAAAAACGACCAGGTTTGGTTTAAATTTATTTAATTACGGGTATTGTTTTAGACTTATAATTTTATATTCTAATTGGGGTGTCTGAGGTATTGCGCTTAATCCGTTACACGTTGTATATAATATTCAAACAGCCATTCGAATAAAAACCGCCCGCCAATTGTGAGAACGACAGATCAAATGGAAAAAGTAATAAACGATATGCGTTTTCACAGACGTACAGGGTATGGAACAAAAAAAACGGGTTTAACTACAGATAAAACAGATATGGTATTCATACGATTGTATTTTTCATTTGGCTTTTGTTCTGTTGACATAATTTTATAGTGCCCGAGTGTATTTCATCGAAGTTGACGTGCTTTTGTTAGTAATATTGTAGTCTGAATTTATGGCTGTTTCCGAGTAAGTATCGAGATCCTTACAATCCAAATCAGCATTATGCGATATTTTGTATTGAATTCTGCATGCACCTGAATTTATAGGATTTGTGACGAGAGGATCTTTCGATTCCATTACTCTTCTACTCCTCGGTAAGATATAAGATTTTACATTCAAGGTTAATAGCAGGCAAAGGGGCTGATTGACTAGGGGTGCGCCTTCCTTACATAACTGCCAACACCCGTGAAGTCTCTTTCAATGCGGTAATCCATCAGTCAGAACTAATATTCTTTGTCCTTCATACTTGTACCTACTAAATGAGACTAGAAAGCGTACAAAACATGAACTCACAGCCTTTTAAAGGCAATTCACGCAAGATTGTTGGCTAAATATTTTAAGGGCAACCTCAAAAAGAAAACAACAATAGCGTGCAAACAGCCGTAGCAACCAACACGATCCTTACACAGAGCTCAGCACATTATAGGTGGTCAGGGAACAATTAAAACGCAACAGGCGCGACCGCAACCGGGTTCCGTGTATTCCGAGCTCGATGGAGTGTGAGGGGGTTACGGAGGGGTCATGGAAGAGGGGAGGCAGGTGGCAAATTAACAAACACGAAGCTCTTCGCCGCGGCACGCACAGAAAGCCATAAAACCACGTATTGGACGGTCCGCCGGAGTGTGGCGCTTTCAGCGAAAAGTTCAGTTGTATACGACATTCTTTGCACAGTTGTGGGAATGTGGGAAGAAGTGTCATAACTTATGTTTGGTTTATTTCTTAATGGAATGGGAAATTTTGTACACTGGCACAACAGCTGCACCGCAAAAAAAATCCCATTGCATTCCATTTCTACACAGAGGACAGAGAAAAACAAAAGAACATAGCCAAAGTTAAGGATGAGAAATTAGATAGCATTAAAGCACTTAACGTTGTAGAATGTAATCACTAACACGACTTCTTCACACAACAGTACCAAATCCGCATCAACGATTCTAGCCGTCTAGGCGGCTTAGTGAAAACAAAGCATGTAAAAAAGCGCTGCATCGCTAAATGTCGCTTGGTATATTTACAAACAGAACAAACACAGCTCCCGGGGGAGGTAAGGTTTTAATGGAGACGTACGTTAAACTGGATTTTTAAGTGTTGTAATTAAAGTAAATTATTTTGTAACGTGGTGGAGTACTGTAAGTACTTGTTGTGGATATTGTACTGACTGCTGTTACTGACCCAGAGGCACAATACGGAGACGCAATTTTGGATTGAATTAAAATTGTTAGGGTAAGTATTTTACGCAATGACTGACAATACCTGAACTGAGAGTACATGAAACATTTCTGAAAACATCACAGTGCTATTTAATTCAAAATAATTATTGACGTAACACGCTTTCCCCAAATATTAATAGTACAGGGGCAGACATCTGTTGCTATAAAGGCAATGCTCAAAAACTACACCAAATAAATAAATAATCATTCCAAGTAACAAGCTCCCACTTATCCCTGCTGGAGGCATCAAATATGCATCTCTTAATCGTGCCGAGAAAATCAATAAGCATACTGTACAGTTTACAGCAGAAGTCCATTTAGAAGTTCGCAAGTATAATATAAACCACATATGTAAAGCGTTGGAGATGAGCTCCGAAATTTGTTATTACAAACTTGTGGAATTTAATAACGCAAATCCTTGCTACTGAAGTCTTGTGACTCAGTAGACTTGAAAAGATAATACTTTTTTGTATCATCCCCGATAAAGTAATTCAGAGAGTGCAAATCAATTGTAAAAGAAGTCGGCATGTCTATTACCTAGGAGCAGTGAGGGCCCAGTGGTAGCGGCCCCGACTTACGAGTTGTAGGTCGTGGGTACGACCCCAGGCAGGCGCTTTACTTTGTGTAATTTATTTCATCACCACTGCTCTCAGAACGGTTAAAGAAAACATCGTGGCGATCGTAATGCGAAGACATGTGACATCTACTAACCCGCACTGGGCCCGCGTGGTGGATTACGGCCCACTCCCTCTCACAGAGAGGAGGACTGTGTCCCAGCAGTGGGAACGTAAAAGCGCTAATTATGATTATTACGATACATACTCATGTTACGTAATGAAAGAATGTGGAAGTAGCGTTATTTAATTTAATACTCTTGCCATTGTTTCTTTACACGAGAGAAGAATTACTATCACAACAACTACAAACAAAGACAACTTGGAAATGGCAGAAATTCATGTAACAGAAAACAATTAGTAATCATCGCTTGGTCTGATTCTTTATAAGGATTATTATGAGCTCAATGTCGATTTCAACAATCTCAACGATAACGTTCAAGCAAGTAATAAAATTCCTGATGCTGCTAGTATAATAGTTTAATGGTGCAATGCCTTTGACATGAGAACTGGCGAGAATCCATCTGGATCTGTAACCGCAGCTTAAAATACTTTACGTCCCGTTCTGCTAACATTTACTGCAATGGGCGATAAAACACTAATTTTAAACAATAGCAAACACACCGGGGTTAACGCTGAGGCAGTGATATTTACAGGCTAAGCGGTGGCTGAGAACGAGGTATTGACTCGAGCTGTAAGCCGTGACGATGTCAATGAAATAAAATAAACAAATGCCTTTCATTCTTACCTTCAGTGATAAATGGCTTTGCCTGTCAGCCAATCAGTCAGTCAATTAGTCCCGGAACAGTTTCATCCATATACCCAGTATATCGGATATGAAACACAATGTGCAGAAAGAGATAATACAGCTCGAGCGGTGTGACCCGCGGCGAGCGGAGCTAACGTTATTACTTTTGAATAGACTAGACAATGTGCAGCGCTACGGCATTTCATCTCAAGATGTAGCAAAGTTATAAAACGGTAAAGCGTAACAATAGAAGATCATTTATTTACATATTATATGGCTAGGTGTTGCCAGTGGCTTCGCCGCTTGGAGATCGGGAATCACCCCACAACGTACTACCGGGATGAAAAAGTATCATAAGCATAACCCAGGTCGTGGATTACCCATGTGCCAAATTTCATCTAAATCCATACAGAGACGAGTTACTTTCGTATTTATAATATTAGTATCTATAGATTCCGTTTTTCGCATTGGTTGGAAGACTAATGCCCGTTTTCACCGACATCCCCTAAACTACCACATAAGTATGGGATCTTTAGCTTAAAAGCTCCCCCAAACTAGCCCCTAAATTAAATTTCGTTTCACCATCATTTTTGTCACTTAGCTAGGGGACACATACTAAGGTGACGTTTTATTTTCGATGATAGTGACTGATTCGTCTTTGAACTTATCGATACTTTGACACAAGATAGTTTTTTATGAAATTCTCTGTATTATATACATATAGGGATACAGTTTTTAATATATCGTGTTTTGATAGCAATATTAAATATTATTTCGTTCATATTTTTAATTAATTTCATATTTTCTTGCATAAATACTCTGTATACATTACGAAACCTCATGTGTTATCTGTGGTCTTATTTGTATTTGACACTTCTTCCTTCTATGACGTACTGACGACGACGTGAGAATTGATTTTTGATTGTTTATATTTGTGACTTGTGAGCGTGCGTTGCGTGTTAATTAACAATTTTTTCGTGGTATTTTTTGCCAACTAAATCTAGACTTTAAGTAATCAGTATTTTGCTGTATAAACTATCGTTGCGGTGTAATAAAATGGCAGAAAAGAGGAAGCGTAGCCAAAATTTCACAATGGATGAGAAAGACAAGCTGGTGAAATTGGTGTATGCTTTCAGAAACATTATTTTAAACAAAAGAACAGATGGTACCACCAATCAAGCCAAGAACGAAGCTTGGATAAGCCTCTGTAGCCAATATAATTCAACGGGAAACATGCACAGGTTAGTACCTAATTTAAAAATGTAGGTCCAAACCAACCTATAATATTTTATCAATATGAATAATACCATGTGAGACACTATATCCTTCTATTTTTTATTTTAGAAATAAAGATGCTCTCATAAGAGTCTGGGAGAAAATGAAAAGTGAAGCAAAAATTTACAATTCAAGAAACAGGAGTTGTACCACTGGAACTGGTGGAGGACCATCTACTTCTAAAACAGACCCAATACTCGAACAAGTCTGCGATTTAATGGGGCGAGGCTGCAGTGGTATTGCTGATGTTCTAGACTCAGATTCAGTCATCACCGTTCCAATTAATACTATGGTCACAGATTTAGAAGTATTTGATGAAGAATTGCAGCCTATAGTTTTGGATGCTGAGCTAGTTACAGTAAGTACATACTACTTATTACAAACTTTTTCGTTCTTTTGAATTTTATTATTAATCTAATTACTTATCTGTTACTTTACACCATAACTTCATTTACAACAAAATGTTTTCTTGCAATTTCAACTGATTTGTTTGTTTTCAGGACAACTCAATAAATGAAGTAAAGGAAGACGAAAATAAGGAAATGATCACACAAACAAAGACACCAACAACTCCTCATTGGAAAAGGCGGAGGCCCATACTTAAAGAACAGAACCAACAACAGTCTGAAGTTGTCGCCACCTTGTGTACAGGATTTCAAGGAATAAATAGTAAAAAAATTGAAATCGAAGATTTAAAAAAGAAATTGTTGGAAGAAGAAATTGAATTTAAAAGAAACTTGTATAATTTACAACTAGAATCAGCAAGAAAAGACATAGAAATAAAAACAGAAGTATATAATCAAATAAAAGGTACTTATGAATAAAACTTAGTATACAGATATTAACAACCATAATGGTACATTGCCTAGTTATTACATGGTGTCAAAATAATTTGTAATTTGTAATCTACGAAGCCCATATGTGCTCTGGGATGAAATATTTGTTGTGGCATCAGTTATTTGCCCATTTGAAATAAGATCTTCCAAATTAGGAACAATATTGTCGTTGACTGGTTCCTCTTCATTTCTTAAAATACACATGTTGTGTAAGACACAGCATGCAATAATTACATTGATTGCATTTCTTAACTCTAGTCTTATACCAATGGCTAAGACAGGAAAACGTCGTTTTAAGACTCCATACTGCCTTTCCACCACATTTCTGGTTTTTATGTGAGCCTCATTGTATTTTTGCTGCCCTCTTGTTGTGGGATTTAAATATGGAGTCAACAGATGAGGCTGAAAAAAATTTTGTCACTGCTTTAATAGTCCTTAACATTATAATTTAATTTACAGGTGGAAACTTCAATCTGAAGAATTTATTTGGTGTGCCAAAGAACGATTAGAAGAAAGAGAATTTGTAATTTTTGAAAATAAATTAATGAGCTTAAACTACACCTTTAACCTTATTCTTGTCATAATAATAGTGTACCTACATACTCTTACTGTAAAATTAACAAACTGACAGAATAAACTCGCACTTGAAGGTATAGTTTTACCCGATTGGCAAGAAAGAGGATTGTATTTTAAGCATAAACTATTTACCCTCAATGGGTATCCGCTGTCTCCCAGTAAATAGCTGTTAGTATATTCTCCTCTTTCAAATTTTCTATAAGTGTTGCTATTTTGATAAATAGCAGAGTCATGTGTTGAACCTGGCCAACGTGCCACAACATCTCTTATTAATAAATTGGCTGATGCTACTGTTTGTACATTTATTGACATGTATCCCTTCCTGTTTCTAAATAGCTCTGCATCGTCTCCACCTTAAAAAATACATACAAAACATTCATTTTATTTTATGTAAGTAGTTTGGTAATAGGTAGGTAAGAAGTACCTATAGTTTAATGATTTTGACAAATATGTATTTTAAATTAATTTAAGGTGTTGTTGCGGTTTCACCTGGTGATTGTATTTTCACATGTGTACAATCAATGCATCCAAGAACATTAGGGAACCTTGCAATATTATAAAATTCCATCTTCACTTTTTCTTGTTCCTCGCTTGTTTCAGGAAATTTGACAAACTGTGGACGTAGAGTCACAATTGCTGCAGACACTCTTTTTATTATTCGACTGCAAGTAGCCACACTGATCCCACCCATGTCTGCCACAGCCAACAAATGATTACCCGTAGCATAAAACCTCAATGCTATTAATAACTGATTTATTGGGGATACCGAATTATTTCTGAAATAAAATATAGATTCTTTACATAATTGTTATTAGACGAATACAATTACGACAGAGATTCCTACCTTACAAGTGTATGGTTTACATTGATATTTAGGTACGTATCGTCTACTAAACAAAGGAAATTAACACGTACAGAAGTTTAATATTTTTTTTATGTTGTTAAGGGCTACTTATAAAAACTTTAATACCTAAATATGTTAAGCAGGTAAGTACTCACCTATTATCAGAAAATTCTAAGGTGTGTTCAATCTTTTCCAATAAATACAACACTGAAGATTTACATAACCTATATCTCCGAAAAAAGTCAGTTTCATCAAAACTTTCGAAGTAGTTTGGTCGTTTCCGATATATTTTTGGTCTGCGGCTGTTATTTACGTCGAATAAAGTAGACACAGTTTCTAAATTTTCAATAAATTCATTAAGATCACTATCCATTTTCGTTGCTTGAGAGATCACTTACGTATGTGCCGGTTTATGGGCCCACATTTCGACCACCTAAATTTAGGGGACCTTTTAACGTTTAACTGACCCCTTAATGTTGGTGAAACAGAAACCATCCCCTAACAGCCCCCTAATCATTCTTAGGAGATCCCATAAACTTAGGGGATGTTGGTGAAAACGGGCATAAGTCTTTAGAAGTTGTATCTCGTTAAAGGTAGCGACAAAGGATACATAAATATAGACCTGTACTGACTGCTGCGGGACATAGGAGTCTAATGAAGTGGAGTTATTGCTTGTGGGGTCATTATATTACGGTTTAAACGTGAGCTTTAAACTAGCCTCGAGTTAGGAAAGAATGAATGGCTTAGCTGCTTTTGATCTTAACAAAAACTACTACCAGAATTTATTTCCGGAACTTGCTCTTAAAGAACCTGTATACACCAACCACCCAACCCCCTGTGTACCAATATTTCAAGTTTGATTTACACCAAAAGGTTATAAAATGTCAGAATTTCTTGTAATAAACAATATGAACATTGATCCTATTATCATTCCCTGTTGCTGTTGAATTTAACGGGATACTCTCAAAATCACCCAGTAAGTCACCGTTTGTGTTATTTGTCATAGTGAGTTTCGTCAAGATTTGTTTATTGTCTGGTCCCGGTTCTGGATACGTTTTGGCTTTACAATAGAGTACGTAATTAGATTTATCTAGACATTTCATACTTATTTGAGCAGTAGGTAATCAAAATATACAGCGGGTCCAGGATATCCCGTACGGTTTGCGACCTCACTGGATGATTATTTAATCAAACGTCAGAGCTGTAGAGGTGGCTACGTACTGGTTCGATAAAATATAAGTGATCAACACGAGAAGAAGAACACAATTAAAATAATGCACATGAGTAAAGCCGATGATAAAAGATAAGTCTAGCAAGAGAAGTGATATAATGAATAAGAAAAATCCTATTTCGGTAGCGAATAACAACTTTCAAAGTAAGAAGATTGTCCGCGGTTTGCGTAACACTTGGCGACAGTAGCAGCGGCGGAGTGCCGTCGGGGGTGACAGCCGCGACGCTAATACCTCCATTATTAAAACATAAACTGTGGCACTCGTCGGGACTGCCGCGAAGCCGGCGCGGCGGGGCCACCCCACACTGTACTTATACGATACAATCATCATTTTAATAGAGTAATTTATTGATTTTTTATTTTAGTGCAATTATAAATAAACTTTGTATTCCATTTGATTTTCATAACATTTTTTTTTTTGATGAAGCAACACTTTCAAACACAACCACTCAAAAAATACTCAAACATATTTACATCGATGTTTCAACACGTCACATCACTACTGCACAAAGAATCGTGCGACACGTGCACTCATTAGTGCTCCCGACGCCCGACTGACGACTGACACAACACAAGCGTCCACCGTATTGCGCATGCGCTACAAATTAACACTCTCCCACTCAAAAATAGACTTTCTCACGTCATAAATAAGGGTTATTATTATAGGGTGGTGGAGTACAGACACCTGTATAAACGTGTAGGGGTCGGAAGTGCGCGGTGCAGTGTCATTTCCACTCTTTCCACGTTACTTCCCTAATAAAAATGAGATTTGCCCCGTGGCGGGTGCGCTTCGGTAACACGATTACGCTTGCATCGAACGGCTACTGGGCTTGGCTTGGAGCGGCGGTGCTAAGTAGATATCGTATAAGTTAATCATCTGATAAACCATGGTCCCTTATTTTTATTATTTATAGAAGTGACCTTAAACACTTAAACCTAACACTTAAAGGTACTGAGACGGGCCGAAGCACATTTAGAAAAATTATTATTCATTTTTACGTTCAAAAATGCGTGGGGTGCCGACAGCACCCCGCGCGAGTGATGGCGGGTTAACTGAGACGTTCCCTGAGGTAGCTGCGCGGTGCGGGAGGGGTGATAGTTGTCACAAGTTGAAGAATCACTGAGCTCTCGCATTACGTCACCACCACCCCTCCCGCAACGCGCTGCTACTTCAGGCAACGTCACAGTTAAGCGGTCGGCCTATAGTGATTTTTTTATATATTTTTATAGACGCTAATCTGATATATATTAAGTCAATAAGTGTAAAAAATACTTTTCTCAAAAAGATTGACTATTTAGATGCCAACATCTTGCATCAAAAATGTAGGACATTTTGCATCAAAACGGAAAGCACAGCCCTTAAGTTTATCTCCCGTAATTTTATTTAACGTTTAAAATAGATCGGCAAAGCTATGACATCCGTCAACATATATGAGCACAGTCAGGCGACAATTTATTATGAAGCGTTGCCTATAAAAATATTATCCGTCTGTCAGCCTCGCCACATGAAATATATTAAACTTCCCAAAATATCACAATGTTGACAGAAACGTATGATTTATCTGACTGAATATTACATAAAACTTTTAATGAAGTACTTTGTCGTAAAATTAACAATTGGGTGGGGAGTTCATTAATTAGAAATTCATTAAACGAAAGAATGAGGACACTAAGGAAATATAACAGTATGCTAATTCTGAACTTACTAAGATTTCTAGTTGGATAAATCTACATTTTCTTGAAACGTGATACACACAATATCGACAAACATGAAATAACTTTTAATTACTCCGCTGTGTGCGATACAACCTACATAGAAACGATTATGTAGAAATATGAAAGCAAAAGAAAGACCATACTTTAAAAAAAAATCTCATAAAAATACTATCGATAAAATCGCACCAGTTCGCATCACTAACGAACTCACAGACCTGTTATTGAGTTATAATGTTTCAATTACACAGTCTAGATTTATAGATCGCGCATTCTAGACTGTATACGGTTTATGTGCGATTCGTATACGTACGACTTTGTGCGATCCGTAACGTTGCGATGCGAAACCATTATATTTGCCGTGCCGAGTCGCGTATTGCACAATTACAGTGCTTCGTCATTAATGCAATTTGAGCTTGTTAGCCTGTGCTTTCATGCGCAATTTCAGTGATGTGGACTGCGTTCAAGTAATATAATTAAAGGTAAATCAAATTATAAAATTATAAATTAAGGTGTCACTAGTCGATATTTTTTCCAAACAAATTTCGGGAGAGTATTAGGTACTCCAATGTTTGACATTGTGCATCCAAAGTTAAACATGATATCGTTTTGTCTTATTATTAATTTTGTCTGTACGGAAACAGAATAGTAAAATGAAAAGTCTTTAAAAAGTTATGATCCAACAACGATTAGTTTTTCTTGCTATTTTTAACGTAACTTACCCAAAGTTACGTTAAAAAAATTTGTAATAAAAGAACTGTAAAATCTTCAAAACCAAGTCCGTACCGACAAATCTTAGTTATCGAAGAGTTTAATAAACTTTATTTGTAATGGATTTATGCTATTTTTTTTTCGTAAAACTCGATTTTCCAAAGCACTTTTCAATTTTTTTACGCGCCTATCAATTCAGAACGTTATTTCTGTGCGTGAGAACTAGACGTTGTGCGTGCAGACTAGCTTCTAACTGCTCATTACTGATACGAGGTCTGTCAGACACGAAGCCAGGTGAAACAGCGTTCTTTTTGGCCATGACCATCAGTGAGTTCGAGCTCGCGACTAGTTTACTCTTAAAGTTGCCTTTCGTGTCTGTCTGTCTGACCGCGTTGTTCTTCTGAAATCTCGATGTTATGTCAAGTCTTTTGAGACACAAAGCAATATATTTGAAGAAATTAAAGTAGAACGTGGTTAGTATGCTGCTTACAGGGAGCCTGTGCCTTAGTCTATGATGTTCAATGACGTGCCAGGGTAGCTTGATAATTAATAAATTTTAAAACAATGAACATAGGTATTGAACAACTGGAAAAGCAGTTACGTAAACAAGCCCGTCAACAATTCTAGGAAGAACCGACATAATATATTTTTCAGGAAATATTTAATTAAATAATTTAAAACAAGCCATATAAAGTGAGTGTAGCTTCACGTCCAGTGCACGTTTCCGCGAAATTGTTCACTGTCAAACGAAGATATTTATGAATATTCATGTGTCTGGTTCCGAGTAAAAACTGAAAGCTCTCGTACAATCTAGGCCGTATTTATGTTGAACTTTCAACTGTGTGCTACGTATGATATACATAGTTGTTTATGAGACAGCGTATTTTATCTATCTATCAAACAGCTTTTATGAGCAAATATTATCGTATGTACAAAACGTTGTTTAACATATCAAAAGAAGAATAGAATAGGTATTTATTTGCTTAGCATGTAGGTAAATAACAATAAGATGTTAAATTTAACGAAGAAAATTATAATTTTTCAGTAATCTGTCAAAAACTCGAAAGTACATTAGTAAATACTAAGTATCGATAAAAAGATCGGTATATTAAATATTACCCATCTCCCCAGTTATTTAATTTTGCAGTCATCACACAAATTATGAAACAAAAATCAAACTCAAACTCAAAGCATTTATTTCAATTAAACCATTTACAGGCACTTTTGAATTGTCAAGAAGTCGGTCAGTCAGAAAATATGAAGCTAGATGCCCATTCCAAAGCGTAGGTACCTATGGAGAAGAACGGGCAAGAAACTCCATGGACACTCTTTTAAAATTATATTTTACAAAAATATTAGTTAAATCATTACTTTTGATATTAAAATTATATAATGTGAGAACGATGTAAAAAAATAAGAAAGACGTACGCGTTAAGAGCGTCCAGAGTACAACAAATAGTACTTAACAAACAACAATCCAAAAATAAAATAATTTAAAATAAGCCGAGGCAGCTAAGTGATGAAATACATCGACACCTCGCTGACAACACTGTCCCATCCCTACACAATCCGACTTCAACACAGCACTCGTATCATCGCGCCACTAGTGCTGCGACACGTACCTACAGCACCGTATAACCGGTATAACGCGTATAACACACGGCCAGAGTACAAAGTGCGGGGCGGATCGCGCCCGGTCGCGGGGCCTCTGTATGACTAGTGAGGATACGGCCGCACTAACCGCTGCGGTGAGCGCATGCGTCCTGTGAGCACCATAGAGCTAGGAATGGTATGGAAGGCGACGGTATTTAAGTTATTCGAAACAGTTTTGAAATTACTCTTTTAGTAGGACTTATTAATATACAGCGTCTATAAGCAACTCAGAGGTTTCGGTTTTTCAACCGACGGAAACGAAGGAGGTTCTCAAGTCGACGTGTGTTATTTTTTATTGCTTATGGATATGGTTTGAATACTTACGCAAAACGGAGATACAAAACTTACCTGAAACAAAAAATAATATTCATTAGTGTAATGAACTTAAATAACTACAAATTATAATAATAGTAGGCACGTTCAGATGCAAAAATGGCTTCACATTGGTCTTATATGTTATGAAATGAAAGTTTGACTTGACAATCTCACTGACACCGCCCTACGACCTCATCCATTTAGGTTACTAAGTCAATGTATCGCGACTCCTCCGCCACAGTTATCATTGGCTTGCCTCCCCCAACTGTTCTGTGTGATGTCTATACACTGCCTTATAGGTTGGCGTTTGGCTCGAGCAGAAACGATGAGCGGATGTTGTAAAGGCGCGTTATGTATGCTGTCTCAAATGTATGAAGTAGATCTTGTAACCGTCTCGATGTCTATGCAGAGACATATACGTGGATGTCAGTCAATGTAATAAATACCGTACAGACTCAACAACTAAGTTCATAATAATAATTGTCATGGAAATTATTGCACGTCAATATCAAAAGCCAAAAGCGAGAGTAAATAAGCCTTCTCTATTTGCTTAATTTCCATACGGTGAAATGACACAACTTTAATGTTATCTGGTAAGGTTATTAGGTACTTAAGGTTTATCCGATAAGTAAAAATGCAATATTTACATGTGGTGGGACGGAGCCCGTGGGCTTAATAACTGGGACTTATTTATTTTTGTTTAAACACCTTAAATCTATCTTTACAGGTTGCGATAGTTAACATTTTATCTAAACTAATATTGTAAAGAGAAAAAATAATAATTTTGTAAGTATGTTTGTTTGTTACGATTTAACGATTAATTAAATGGCTGAACGGATTTGGTTGAAATTTGACACTGTTATTATCTTGATATAGAGGTATGAGGAACAGGGTGTAAAGTTCACTCATACTCTATAGAAAAGGGAGGATCCTCCGACCAGACGGGTGTTGTGTCTGGCGGGCAACTGCCCATTGATTCGTGTCGGGCCGTTTGTATCTATGCTAGTTGCGCGGTAAACTCTGCTTGCGCGATGCAGGATTTGCGTGACGTCAGTAACTCAGTATGACGCGTTGTTTTGCATGTGGCGTTGTAGATACCGCTACATTGACATTCTCACGGAATAGAGACTTACATTATATTATGTGGGTGAAACAGCGGGGCGAAACCTACATCCATACTAATATTATAAATTGGAAAGTAACTCTGTCTGTCTGTATGTTACATTTTCACGTCAAAACCACTGAACGGACTTCGATAAAATTTGGCAGAGAGATAGATTGCATCCTGGGGAAGGACATAGGGTAGTTTTTATCCCGATATTCCCACGGGATCGAAACTTATGCGGGTGAAACCGCGGTAAACATTAATTACTTACATAAAATCTTGTTTCAACTCAATACAATTACTAGAAATCCAATCAGAGTGAAGAGCTAACAGTTGGTTAACCTTTGAAATAACCGCTTGCGTCGCATCAGTGACAGCGCGTCAAATAACCTACCAATATCCGAATGTTGTTCCACGTATCTGCATTGTGTAGTACATGTGAGCACGTGCTAGTGATGTACCGACGTCTATATCGATACTTCGCCGGGCTCCGTTATTAATAGTGCTTATACTCAGTCTGCAAATCGTCTGTACTTTATAATTCTATCTTATCCTAGAAATAACTTTTGGTTGTCGCAACTGTAAGTAGAGCAGTGGTGGCCCAATAGCCCGACAGTTGCAGGTCGTGGGTTCAGGTTCCAGTCAGGCGCTTTACTTTGTGTAATTTATTCATCACCACTACTCTCAAAACGGTGAAGGAAAACATCACGAGGAAACCGGCATGTCCTAGAGCCAAACATTCGAAGACATGTGACATCTGCCAACTGGCACTGGGCCCGCGTGGTGGACGCCGTCTAACTCCCTCCCAAAGAAGAGGAGGCCCGTCAAGCAATGGGGTCGTTATAGACTGAATATGGAACTGTAACTTCATAAAACATAATTTTGGGTTTAATAAAGTAAAAGTTTTGTGATACTTTTATCAGAAATTGTATCTGCGTGATGACGGCAGTCTGCATATGACACCGCCTTTGCATGGGTATCTCCTGCAGAAGAGCTAGTTTTAGAAATGATTCACGGAATTTTGAATAACGTAGGCAAAGTCTGGTCAAAGAGCGAACTGATGTATCAAAGCGTCAATATAATCTGTTTTCGCTTCCAACTACAATTCCCAGGTCTAGTAGCTCTGTGGGTACAGCAATACATACACGTGTGTACGGTAACGCGACAGCGCAGCTCTGCTAATCACGAGGAAACTTTGTCCCACCCTCGCCTCGCCCCCCGGTAGTGCTGCGAGCGATATCGATATCAAAGTCCTTTTAGATTGCCTCTATTATAGGTAGGCATCAATTTATAGTCGCTAATGTGTTTGTAATTTCGCGATCGTATCTGCCTCGAAATGTTTGGTGATTGATCAATAAACGAACGATGAGTAAGGATGAATTGGGTGGTGCAATGTATAGATTTTTGCAACGTGGCAATTCCACTAAATACTTTAGTTTTAAAAGGATTCAGTCTTCTTTTGACTAAATGCTTAATTAATAAATACTATGCAAAACATAAATAAAGTAATTATTCACTAACTACATCTCATCCTATTTTTCATAATCCACATAAATGCAATATGCCTAAGTACTTACATCACTAGCAGCGCACTAAAAAAGCCAGTCGACAAAAAAGGTCGGAATAAAAACCGACAATCGAAATCCCCGCACTACACAACTACGACTGGGAAGTATGCACTCCGTCAGAAAGTCTACGTGAATAATTCGAAACGGACGACCGAGCGTCGCGCCGAGACACGGCCGTTGTACCGCAAAACGAGGTACGGGACTACTAACTACGTAAGTTTGATCTTGGTATTCATGCCTATGCAGTTATTGATAATGTGAAATGGACGTCGATGCATTTTGTGGGCCCATTTTTGAACTTTTGGTGTCTATTAGTGGCGAAGAAGTGTAGAACGAAAAATAAAGAGGCCGAAAGGCCCAATCACCATAGCTGCATATCTCTGACAGCAGGGTTCACATGGTCTCCTACGATAGGAGCAAAAGCTTCTACCCGACCCATAACGACGGATAAAGACCAGTAGAAACCTAGAACGGGTCACACAGCAGCACGTTTGAGCAAATGACATACAACAGCCTTTTCGAGTGATCCAGTCTGCGGCAAGCGTCCTAAGCGTACACAGTCTGTGTGCCAGGCTTTTTTGTGTGTTTCATTTTATCGAATAAAACGTGAGCTTTGGGAAGGCAGACTACTGTTCCGCCATGACATTGTGGGTACTGTGGGTTGGCCTTGGCACTGACGATATTTGCGAAAAAAGGACCTTCTGTCATCTTATTTCGAGGTCATTTCCAACTCTGTAGCTGAATTAATAATACCACGTCAAGGGTCACGTTTTATACGTATTTACGATTTGAACCGCTGTAAAGGGATGCGGCCGGTTTAGCTATGCGTGGACTGGCCGACTCTCAATTGGACTACGAACGGTCCTGTTTTGGGTCGTCGATAGGCCGAAGCCTTGAATATACAACCGTCGTAAAAGATACGTTAACTGCTGCTTTTGTATTTACTCTTAACAGTATTAAAAGTTCCAAAGACATTGTTAACATGTTTGAATATGTCGGGTCACATCTGCAGCAGCGAGACGACTGAAACATTATAATATTTGCACGAATATTTTCATTGCGGAAGTTGGGACATTTGAATAGTTGTTTCTATGAAATAACTTTCTATGGATTTAAATGTAATTGCCTTAGGGGATTTTATATGAACACACCACAAATACAGCACGATCTTTTGCTACGTCTTCATTCATAAAAGCATGAATCCCGAAAAAATTACTCGTAAATGAAGAATCCCTTGTCAATTATATCACAGTCAAAAACCGCTGCAGAAACGAGGAGGTTCCTGTCTATTCCTTCATTTAAAGCCTTCTCTTCAACCGACCATTTCATAGCTAACGTTCCCTTTTCGCCACTGTTACTCGTCTACATTTCCTTAAGACCCCTTCGCACAAAATCCGGGCCACTTAACGTCTCAATCGCTACAATAACAGCCTGGAACGGCCCAATTAAAATCTGCCCCGACGCGTTTTCCAACTGTGTAAAAAAAAACTGCCCATTTTTCCTTAAGGTTCTGTGGTAATATAATTTACTTTTCTTATTGGAATTTTAACTTTATATCAAAGGGTTGAAGGACGTTGTGTAAGCAGTTTATGGCATTGATTTTGAACGACTCATAATGCGAAGTATTAGAGAGAAATTTTTTTTTGCCTACTTTTCTCAACTGTTTCTATTGTTATACTCCTCCTAGTACAAAGAACCTACATAATATATATACCATTGTATAAATAATTTAATGGAGATTAATTCTGTACTTTTCAAAAATTGATTTAATGCAGTATAAAGGAAAAACCATAAAATATTTCTAAAAAAATTCCCGTCAATCAAGTGTGAAACTCCAAAACATTGTAACTTGTGAAAAAATCAATTATTTAAACATTTTTTTGATAGATTCCTCTTTCATAGGAACCCTATTGAAAATGGCTCTTTTATTAATAGTAGTTTAATTAAATTATTAAATACAAACTAGCTAATATAATATCAAAATCTATGGTTTTTTATACGATCAAATGAGCATTATGAGTTTTGGATTTTCCAAATTTTTCTTAATATTTAGTTATGTAATCAAATTACTGCTGGTCTAGGCATGTGATCAAAACCTACTTCTACAAAACGCGTTGGTTACAGGGTGGTCAGCCAATGACTAATTATGTTAAAATAAACATAGACCCAAGCTTCAAGTGTATTGGATTTGAAAGAGGCTGTCCTCAAAACAACTCTTAAACCGAAAACTTTTGTTCATAATTAACAGCTCCATCCACACGCAGTTTTAAAAAGATATAATCCACACCAGTGTTTTTCACAACCTCCAGCTTCATAATGCCGTCCGATTTTCACATTATTTGCGGAATCTTAAAATTTCGGCTGACGGCGTTCATTACTGGCTTGCCCGTTGGGGGTCGAGAAAAAACGAATTTTGCCCGTAATCTGATGAACGCATAATTTCATTAGACCGGGCCGAGTCGTAAAGCGGGCCGCATTAAATAAACCCCGAGCAAGAGATCGTATTTTAAAGTAAGAGTACCAGTGGATCGGATTTAGGTTTAGATTTTATAGTGTATGAGAGTTTTAGATGTTAATCTTGCAAAAAGGTTATAGTCATCATTTAGTAAAATTGAAGTATCCCATCAAGGCACCCAGGTTTCTCATTACACTGAACAAGCTCTTAACTCGCAACAAAATGCATCATTTCAAAATAGAGTAGCTTGGAATTTTGTGACTTGGAATACCTAAGTAGAATTGACAAAACACTTTTGTCCTCATGTTTCGTAGTTTCTACTTTAATGAGCGTCCGACAGGCTATCATAAACACTGCAAGTCAACCAACGCAAAGAATAAGGAGATCTAAGCGCCAAATAATTTGCTACGTCAAAGAAGTCAGTACGGATACGAAGTCACATAGCAAGGTCCGTGCAGCTAGCGGACATCGCAACAGTCCTCGCCCCGCAGCCGCACCGCCACGCGCATGCGTCGTACGAGCAAGTGTCCATTGTACTCAGGATAAACGGACTTTGTGTAGAATAAGGAATGGCGTGTACATGAGAGATGGTTATAACCAGCGCTAGGTCGATATGAGGTTAAGATTTCAAAGGTATTTTTAGTAGTCTTAAATCTCGAAAGAATTTTTGAAAATTGACCGCTTTACTGAGTGAATTTTCAAATCTTTTCTTAGTGCTCACTTTCGCAAAGGAACTCTTGTACAGAACTTCATGCTTCTACTCGCAGCAGTTTATGCTGCGCGTTGTTTGACAGTGAATGAATTTAATAATTTAAAAGAAATAGAAAATTCCCAGTGTAGAGTATACGCCTGCATCAGAGTTTTTGATTCTTGGTATTGTACAATTTGGACGTAAAAATCCCGTGCCGTAAGTGTAACGGAAACGCTTTACTACTACACATAGCGACCTGGGGATTAAGCGCTCGTAAAAAGGGGGTAGCACGGCAATAACGTCTTGATGCACAAACTCGATTTAACCGCCAACTCCTACCCCAACTAAAACGAACCTTAGAACATGGACATAAGGTTCAAAGTAGCTTGATAAGATTCTTGGCAGTGTTTCAACGATAGTATGACACATGTCCATTTAGTAAGACCTTCAGCAGTTCCGTTTGTTTGGCATCATTTCTTCTGTTATTGAGGGGAGAGTCCAAATTGTTCGTATAATTTACCGCGTTAGTGTCCCAGTGTTTACATTAGGGGGAGTGTTGGGTAAAGTGGACTATCTCGGAGTGCACGCGACCGTATCGGTTTCCTTGTCGTAGGAAACGCAAACACTGATGTATCGTTGTAATATAGATGATATATAACAGCTAATATCTTTATTTTTATAATATATGTATGTGCAAAATGTCGTGGGTTATACATTTACTCACCCTGTAGCTCATATTTTATGTAATATTGTAATGTGTAACCGTTTGTTTTCCCAAATAAATGAAATAAAATAAAATTATGACTTTCTAATAAAATATTTTTGGTAATTTCTGGATAAACGAGAATCCTTAAAATGTCAATATTTTGGCGAAAAACCTGTTTAGGGAATCGTCATCTACCATTGCCACTACATTAAACATCAAACATCCCATTATTTCATCCCTGTAAACTGTTGATATCAGCTTCTCACCCCTGTATACAAAAGTCAACCCCTGTGAATCACACTAATATTATAAAGGCGAAAGTTTGTGTGTGTGTGTGTTTATGTTTGTTACTTTTTCACGCTCAAACGGCTGGACCAATTTTGATGAAAATTATGGAGGTAGCAGACATCCTGGATTAACATATAGGCTACTTTTTATCCTGATATTCCCACGGGATCGACATTTACGCGGGAGAAACCGCGGGGCGCAGCTAGTACGTCTATAAAGGCTCGGGTCGCTAATGATTTTGAGAGAAGTCTTGCTCAACTACAATAATATCTTCCCATCCGAAATTCACAAATTAAGTAGATAAAGGAAAGAGAAAAAAGTATATTAGATCGAAAAGGTAACATTAAAAATAATAACGGCATCGATACAGGAAACACGGTCCCATTAAGAGAGGCTTTCAGTGATATTTCCTCGAAGACCCCACCAGTAAACGAGACCGCGCCTTACTGATAAATAAGTACGTCTTTCAACTTCAGAGAATATTAAAAACAGACTTCTTTCAACATTCAGAAAATGTAGATATAACGAGATTCCCCCCAACAAGTTTCTTGAGTTAATAACAATTTCCCGACGCTGGCCGACTCACAAAGAAAGCTCTCGAGCTAGTGTAGCTACTCGCACTGCTGTCGGTACACAGAGCAGTAAATACTTGGCGGCGAGTCGACACGCCAGCGGAATACTGAGTGGAGTGCCTTTGTGTGGGAGAGTTACTCGTGCCAGTGAGCGGGCTAGTGGGGAATTTAAATGAGGGAGTTAGTGTTGCTAATTAGTAGACTAGCTGTTACATTAGGTATAGGTACAGGTCCTCCTGAGTGCAGGATGACCTGCATGGTGCTAGTTATCCTTTGATATTTTTCATTTCAGAAAAAGGACTATAAGTACAGACGCCAGCACATCAAGCTACCCGAAACTGTCAAATTTTCCCAATCAACTTTGAACCTTATGCTTTAGCGATAAAGTTGAAAATCTATTGAAGAAATTTGACATATTGTAGTAGGTTGATGTGCTGGCGTCTGTACATAATTATATTAATTCCCCTCTCTATTACGCAATGTGGGACGGCTGACATTTTCCCAAGTTAAATGTCAAACACAATCGAGTCTGATTACATGTAGTTGCACAATTAGCTCATCATTACACATGGTGAACAAACAAGGTGAAGTACAGTTTGTCGTGTCATGGACGAGACGAGACAAGCGTTGGGCGCCAACGGTACGTTAGCTGAATACCGAGTGAAATGTATACGTTTCGTAATTGTTACTTCTGGAAATTCGTTACAAGTTAGTGAAATATTAATTATCTTTAAATGTTCAGTGATTTATGGAAAATAAGAACTTATAAATTCGCTAAATTGGTTAGTGAAGAGACTCCTCAATTTATTTGTGTATCTATAATCTCTCTTTTAAAAACGTTACCCATTCAAACGATGTTTCAACAGTTTAATTTGCGCTCTTGGTCCTGCCCTTGTCCCATATAATTTCCCTAACCATATTTGTTCATTAAAACGCCTATCACTACTACCAATCGCCAAAAAGCAATTACTTAACACGAATAACAAAACCCGTCAACGTAAGTGGAAGCACTATTCAAAATTCGCACCGCGTTCAAACGCGGCTGCTAACGGTCCCCCTCTCGTTAAAAGGGTAGACTGTACAAACTCCGACTACCCTCATACGTCGCGAGGTTCTGTTGGAATACGTCGCAAACTGAAGATAACCGTCGGTTTAATGTGCTGTGCTGGTAATCTTTACATTGTGCGAGTTCTATCTGGAGGTTTAATGTCGTCTTGTATATGTAAGCGATGTCAAGAGATCCGTTGATTTGAATAAGACTGTATACTTTGTTTTAGTTGTATTGTAGTCTTAACCCATGAACCACATAATTATGGTTCAGGTTGATTATTGAAATCTTCATTCTTATAATTGGTTATGAAATAGCACAGCATAGGAAAGTACCAAGGCAAAGTACAAAAAAAGATGTACCTGTATCAAAAAATCAAAACATTAATCACATATCAAAACCAATCTAACCAAAATAGGAAATATGAGCCAGCGCTTGTTGCTCGGCATCGACCGATGCATCAACTGTATGCATACGTATAATAGTAAGATAGTCCTATCACAAAATAAATAGGAACAGAAGCACGGCTCAAAACAATGAGCGAAAACGCACGCATACATCGACAAGTTTCACGTACAGCGAGTGCAAGCATACTCGCGACTGCCATCCGACAGAGATCACGGTACGTACGCGTTTATGTGTGCGTGCGCCTGTATTCGCTCATTGTATGGAGCAGACCTTCTGTACCTATCCTTCTTGTAGTCCCATGTTGGGCGCCAGTTCCCGGAATAGTAGACAAGCCGAGGCAGAGAATGCAACTCGACGCTGTTCCGCCCGTCAGTGAGGCTGAGAGAGCTGCACGGTGAATCGAAATGAAATTAATAAATTCTGTCTACTGATAAAATTCTGGGAACAAAATATTGTATTTAATTTCGTTTCAATAGATATCTGGTTGAATAGCGTATAACACATTTTTTTTTTTATTGTAGGGACGCAATTAAACTAATAAACGCATCTACATGATGAATTTGTGATAAGTAGATAAGCACACTTATTATATGCGTTATAGAAAAATAACTAATTTGAATCCAAGTACCTATGTCTACTCTCCCTACTTCAGAGTGCGTCGACATGCGACAGTACGCAAAGGACGACATTAGAATCCTATATCTGCGGGTGTTTAGCACTAATGGGAGCTTGTGGTTAGCGCTCGACTCGTGACAGCGCCGCTAATGGGCTCCGGGATGTACCTACACTGGCATACGAGAGCATAGGTACGTGTTGAAGAGATCTTTATCTCTGTTTTCTAGCTACCCACAGTTAGTTGTCACGATGTACATACGACGTTCTAGCACTACACTACTGACATGTTATTTACAGGAAATTAAAGGCTTTTTTGAGACGGAAATGTAATGTGTGTTGATCTTGGACCATTTACTTTCTACGCTCGGTTTAACAATAGATTGGTATATCAGAATTTATGTTTCGGCACACTAAGAGTCGTGAAAGGGCAGCTAATGGCTGCCTTGTACAAAGCTTCTAAAAGAGCAGAGCCCGAGTTTGTGTTGCAGTTCGAAGAAAACAACTGAAGAAGTTATTTACTTTTGGGTATGACAATGAAAGATGAGTGTTTGCATACACAATTAACGATTGTAAAGATACTAGTTCTGATGTAAGTTAAGCTGCTGCACAAATGTGTCAGACAGACATGTAAAAAAGTAGTCACTCGTAATTAACGACTCCACTTTATCCAAAAGTATCACGATGCATAAATGCAAACAGTATCATTAAACAAAAGGCCAATATGATGAGAATCAAAACAATTACGGCGCGAGGCTGCATGAAGAATGAAGAAGCGGGGCGGAGGCGCGGGGCGAGCCATAAAAATAAACAAGTCGCTGCCGTTACGACAAATAACCCTCAGACTTGTGCCGAGCATGCGCTCTACGAAGCTAAGAGCTAGGATGCCATGCTATGAAAGGAAGTCAAGATTGAAATTTAAAATATTTTCTGACACAGAACAACATACAAGATATTTATTTACCTTACTTTCTAAAATAAGGTTCACTTTAATCGAAAATAAAGCTTTCGAGTTATAAATGTTGCAAACATCAAAGAAGTATTTCAAATGATTCCCAGAAGTTTTACTTACTGGAATCACAAGTTCTAGGAAAACAAATGAAAATTAACAAAGAAGTCCCTCTCTGGGCGCCAACAACGGCTACTGGCGCCCAATAATGGTACAAAGACCTTATTGCAATATTCATTAAAATCTTCTGAGAATCACGAAAAAGCATCAGTTAAAACTTTTTATTATCAAGCGTAAATGTACGAAACTTTCACGTGTATTCAGTTTTCGACAATATGTATATGAATCGTTGATATTATAGGTAGGCTGCTGCTCCTGTTGCTGGGCAACAAGAGATGTACCTAGATACTGATTAGATTGCGTAGTATGCCTGACAATACGAGTGAGTTAATGGTTGGTCAATCATTTCAATTCTCGATATTATGATAAAAGAGATATTATATAGATTATGTGATATTATACTGTTACTTGATACTTGGATATCGTGTGGCGTTTTACATAGTCGATTGCGATAATAATTATTTTGGAACTAAAATACAATTCTTCACTCTTTAACACCATTATGTGATGTTAGAGTGAAGAATTGTATCTAAAGTATATTTAGTAGGGTCACGTAATGTAATATAATTCTTTTACAAAGTAAACAACAAATCTCATCTCTTCTTTCATAACGTTGATCTTTTGAGGGATACAGTTTTTTGCAGAAAGACGTTCTAGTTTGAAGTCCAGACTTCAAAGAGATGTACGCGACAAGTGGTTGCGACTTGCGACAAAGCGCGGTCGCTATCACAAACATCAGCGGACGAGTGTTGGCGGTACAAAGCAAAACTCCACTCGGGAAGATTCACACAAGACTTTTTAACTCTACTGCTGTAGCTTTTTTATAATTATATGTTGTAGCTTGTATTTTATAAGGGAAGTAGTCAGAATGTTATATGTAATTTTGAGTTGCAGCGATCAGATGGACGTGTCTTTATGCTAACTACAAATATTCAGTGAATAAGTGTGACCCGGAAGCATTGCTCTTGTTTCATTTGTATAATTGTGCACATTTTCCAATGATACTTTAAGCATTGGCTGGAAACAATCTGTCATCACAATCACAATTCTCAAGATATAAATATTATTCTAACTGCAACGTACTCTGTTACAATTCACAAATTAGCCACGTCAATTCCCATTTTACTGAAGCGAACTATCAAACAAGCATCGCACGTTAACTAACAGGCAACAGGAGTTACGCTTCAAGTCAGTGTGGGTGGAAACAAAAGCGGAACAACACATGACAGCTGCCCCACGCTGGGCGCCAGTAAGGGTTCGTGCGAGTTCGTGTATTGGAATGGGCACTTTGTCGGAAAGTTTAACGTTGTTGTGCAGTTAATTTCGTAATTAATTTTCGGACTTTTACTTTATTGTACAACTCAATTAGAATAAGGCATAGAATATAGTTAATCTGCTTTAGTCAAGAAACCTTGCTTAATACAAATACCCGTTCTTTCTTTTATTTAACTTAAACATTGAAAGCCAATATTACCATCTATACTATCCAAGGACAGCGAAGTCGTAACGTTCAGTATTCAATTAATGGCCGTAACACTTGACACGATTGTTTTCCCCGCTTAGCAGAGGTTACATTACAGCGTTTAATGCGATGGCTTTTACTCGTATATCGATGACTTTCTGCGGTAAATTACCGCTTCTTTTGTTTGCAGTTGTAACGTCGTACGTTACATTTTGCATAATTAAACACATTTTAACTAATTTAACAACAAAATCACAGCAACATTCCAATGTTTACATACATTCAACTGTCAATGAGCCGCAGACGTCAAAATATGACAACCACAGATTATTACAAATAGAGCGGTTGTAAATAGTAATGACTAAAGGCACAATATGTTCAGCTATCGGCGCGTGAGTGAGAGTTTATCTATGGGCTCGCGCATGACCGATCTCTATCCAACGCGTCTATCGTTTGACATTAGGAATTTTGGTTTTTCCCGAAGCGGTCACACGTCTCACCAGATTATTTTATATCAGTGATTTCACACGTGTCTTAACTCGCCATTATCCGGGCCTAAAAACAACTTCCTAATCTAAATAATTCTCCGCCATCGAGCATTTAAATTCGGTGTCTTTGAAACCCCCATACTGGGTAAGTGTTGGATAGCATTTTCATGCGTGTATTTTGTGTTCTTTTTCTTACAGATTAACTTGGCATGTATGCTTAATTTTATCTGATTTTAATATACGCTAAATCATGTAATTTATTCAATCTAATGCCTTCAGCTTAATGCATTTTGACTTTTCGTGCTTCACACTCAAAATGTATTGCATCATGCCTTTTTTCACTCTTCCCATTTTGTAAACTCCGTCTGATTGTGACAATCCACCATCACCTTCATTAGCGCACTGTATTGCTACTCGCTCTGCTTAGCCTGGTGTCGCAATCAGCGGAGTTGACCAATGGTCATCTCGTGACACGCTGGACGTCATGTTCCAGGGTCCAAAGTTCCGACTAGAGGAATACCTCAAGCTCACGGCAGCACAACAGAGCTACGCGGCAGATTACGTCGTGCGTGCCTGTAACTACCGGCATCGGACTTCCCTTACGTTGGCCATCCTTGCCACGAGGGCCGAGCCGAGTAACGACGGTCGGCGCGGACACCTGTCGACCGGCACCCCTACACATCCAGCGTGGTACCTCGCTGCGGTCATCGCCACGCCGGCTAACAGGGCAGTACAGCGCTACCCACAGGGTGGACTCTGGGAATTGTGAACCGTAGACCTACCCACACCTTTTTATTTAAATATATTTTTTATGTTGACAAGGTTGCGTGGTCTTATTTTTATAACCTGCGCCACGCAAACCCCTTTCGTCACATTGGCGCCCTAAGACGTGGTTTTACGGTCACATTTTCCTCAGGGTTACCTTGTGGGTATTTTTTTTTTGTATGTTGGTGTATTTTGGTGGTTGTTTTGTGTAAAACGTTCTGGTTGCCAGCAACTAAGGTGTACGCAGCGCTACCTTGTTTTTTTTTTTTTTTTTTCTTGTTTGGTAGGAACGGATTGCACCGTTGCAACTTAATTGTTAATTTTTATTTTAATTTAAAATAAAGGACGCATTTATCGTTCTTTTATAGTGGTAGGGCCAATAGTAACGGCTCGCCCCGGGGAGGTACCACGCTCATTCCTATTTCTTCCGGCAAGCAGCTCTGCTGTGTGCCGGATGAAGGGATTGGGTTGCCGGGTTATCAATTACTGGCTAATTTAGACTAACAACCTTGTCTACTAGTGACACAAACAGCGATCATATCAAGTATCACTCATATGTGTCAATTTTTTAAATTAACTTAGAAAAATTGTAAGAACTTAACTTAAATTAACAATTATAAAATAAAGCATTAGAACTTAAAACAAAAAATATTATCACACAACTTGTATCAACAAACTTGTTTATTGGAATTATAGCCTAAATATCAATACATCTTGTACTTGTTTACATTTGACCTAGATCACTAATGTTCCATACAGTGAACGTTTTTATTGTTGACAACTCAAAAGTACAGTACTTTCTCATTGATTTACCAGCTGTTTCCAACAAGTGTTGTAACCACAATTCCCATCTACCTCCTTTTATAATTATTAAATTATACTACTAACAGTCTACCTGACTATTAACTTGATACCCTTGCCTTGGTCAATATAGTTAATTTCTGAGTACAATCAACAGCAAAAATATGTCGTTGGATGTCAATAGTGACTTTATGTTAATCTTAAAAACTATTATTGTCACCATTTTTAGAATTTAATACCATAAGCGTACACATTAGTTGCACCGATTATGTATATATATATTTACAATTTGTTTACAAACTTCAAACTTAAAAAAAAAAAAAAAAAAAATTTTTTTTTTAAACTTTTTACATTTCATAACGTAGTTCCTTCACTTTACACGGACAACAACCAAGACGTTAATTTCAGTTTGTTTTGTAACAGTCTGAGTAATTGACGCTCATCATGCCATGCGGATTGCTATCCAACATTTACCAGTCTTACGGATAACTTAATATTCATACATCTAAAATCAATTTGAAATAACAACATATTTTTCTTGTTTTAACTTCATTTTTTTTTTAACTTATTTATATTTAAGCCACTGCATAACACAGTGCATAACTTCAACCTCAGACGGAGACACGCTTACTAGATGTCATCATCAGTGTCTTCACACGTGTCCTAATCCGTCAATTTTTTCGGCCTCCTTATTCAGCCCCGATGGAGAACCACGCTCACTTGATTCTATCATGTGCCTTACCCGTGGTCCCTCCGCATTTTATCGGAACCTCTGGATTGGTTGTTGCCAAACTCGGTACGTTTTACATACCGGGAGTTAATATTTCTGAGCGGTTGCAACTCATTAAATAAGCCTATGCAGGAGCGGGTGGATACTCCTTAAATAAGCCTTCGTCCAGTTTTTAATTTCCAAATACTTTAACTTATCTGAGCGGTTTGCAACTCATTAATTAAGCCTTTGCAGGAGCGGGTGGATACTCCTTAAATAAGCCTAAATTCCTTTTCAATAGTATAAACCCAGTAAATTCTTTGCTTCTTTAAGCCGAATGTACGTCTGTTTTGCGCGAGTAACAAGTCAACTATGGACATGTAACTCTCACATAGCTGCTAGGGCGCGGACTCACCTCTTGTTAAGGTAGTCTGCCAGTATGCAAAGATTACGAATATGAGATATGATGGATGAACGATGAAGAATACAAGGGGTCGTAATTCAGATGGAGGTATAACAGGGGTAAAGGATTTTTACTGAGGTAAAAACCCTCACCAAGCGGCGGGGTACTGTAACGTCGTACGTTACATTTTGCATAATTAAACACATTTTAACTAATTTAACAACAAAATCACAGCAACATTCCAATGTTTACATACATTCAACTGTCAATGAGCCGCAGACGTCAAAATATGACAACCACAGATTATTACAAATAGAGCGGTTGTAAATAGTAATGACTAAAGGCACAATATGTTCAGCTATCGGCGCGTGAGTGAGAGTTTATCTATGGGCTCGCGCATGACCGATCTCTATCCAACGCGTCTATCGTTTGACATTAGGAATTTTGGTTTTTCCCGAAGCGGTCACACGTCTCACCAGATTATTTTATATCAGTGATTTCACACGTGTCTTAACTCGCCATTATCCGGGCCTAAAAACAACTTCCTAATCTAAATAATTCTCCGCCATCGAGCATTTAAATTCGGTGTCTTTGAAACCCCCATACTGGGTAAGTGTTGGATAGCATTTTCATGCGTGTATTTTGTGTTCTTTTTCTTACAGATTAACTTGGCATGTATGCTTAATTTTATCTGATTTTAATATACGCTAAATCATGTAATTTATTCAATCTAATGCCTTCAGCTTAATGCATTTTGACTTTTCGTGCTTCACACTCAAAATGTATTGCATCATGCCTTTTTTCACTCTTCCCATTTTGTAAACTCCGTCTGATTGTGACAATCCACCATCACCTTCATTAGCGCACTGTATTGCTACTCGCTCTGCTTAGCCTGGTGTCGCAATCAGCGGAGTTGACCAATGGTCATCTCGTGACACGCTGGACGTCATGTTCCAGGGTCCAAAGTTCCGACTAGAGGAATACCTCAAGCTCACGGCAGCACAACAGAGCTACGCGGCAGATTACGTCGTGCGTGCCTGTAACTACCGGCATCGGACTTCCCTTACGTTGGCCATCCTTGCCACGAGGGCCGAGTCGAGTAACGACGGTCGGCGCGGACACCTGTCGACCGGCACCCCTACACATCCAGCGTGGCACCTCGCTGCGGTCATCGCCACGCCGGCTAACAGGGCAGTACAGCGCTACCCACAGGGTGGACTCTGGGAATTGTGAACCGTAGACCTACCCACACCTTTTTATTTAAATATATTTTTTATGTTGACAAGGTTGCGTGGTCTTATTTTTATAACCTGCGCCACGCAAACCCCTTTCGTCACACAGTTGTTTACATTATTGGTATAATAAACTGTCTACATTGTTGTTTATTATATCAATAATGTAAACAACTGCAAACAAAAGAAGCGGTAATATATAGTTTTTCGAGCGAAGTACCTTATGTAACAGAATTGAGATAAGATAAGAATGAAGAACTGTTTTCGTAGTTGATTGAAGTAACTGTCTATGGTTTTCTTTAAGATGTTAATTAACAAAACAGATTGAAAACAACTTGTAAATAAATTAAGGCTAATTGAAGCAGTTATAAATAGACACTAGAAAATGTTTCGTTTCTTAATAGAAATCAGTTTAATCAGTTCAGTTTAGTCACGCCATTATAAAATAGTCAAGTATTTTTGTACTCTGCCGGTACAAAAAATGATTTAATAACGTGAAAAACGCTACGGATCACCTTACAGACAAGCCGTAGTATGTTTCAACGGAGCATAAGCCACGTCAACTATCCAGCCGTTGTTGTTCAAACTCGCTTGAGTGCTACTCACCAGTAGACGGCGCCACTGACGTAATAAATAGACTGGGTTAGGTGTGCTTCACCAAACTCGGGAGTCACGTGACTACAATATTTCGTTTGCCGGCGAAAACAAAGCGCTATCACAGTTCAATTACCGCTGAATTGAGTCTTTTAAAATTGAGGGTGGTCTGAAGCATAACTGGCGAAATGTGAGTGTTCTATAGGTACACCTTTATCTAATCCCCCTGAGATTACAGGCGTGATGTTACAGAGCAACATCTGTGAATACATGCATTCATGGACGGACGTTTGAAAGCATCACTCAAAGCTACATACTATAGCCACGAAGAGAATTAGGCTTGTGTTTCAAGCAGTTTCTGCAATTCGAAGTTATCAAAGACATAGCCCGCCACACTAATTACATGTCTACAATGTCTCTTGCATAGTTGGAAGTGGTCAATAAACGGTTGCTCACTAAATAATGTACGCATACGAAGCTCGGGTTGTTCGTACCGTAGGAAGCCACACGTGGCGATGTTTAAGACCATAAGACGGTGGTGGCTACGGGAAAACCCAAGTACCCTTCTGTCATTATAGTTGCAAGTAATCATAGGCGGATTTAAGTGGCTAACAAGTTCCTTTAAGTAAGCGGGAGGGAACAAGTTAAATCATTTAAAGAAAGAACAAAATAAGCAGAAAATTTTAACCCCCATTTTAGGAAACACGTGGAAAATAAAAAAGCGGTTAAGTACGAGTCGGAATCACACACGAAAGATTCCTTACCACCGCACTTATATTATTTGCGGCCAAAGTAAAAAAAAAAAATCAAGTATCTATCTATTACGGTAAAAATATACAGCCCTGTAATAGATGAACGGACGGACAGCGTAGCCTTAGTAATAGGGTCCCGTTAGCACCCTTTGGGTATAGAACCTTAAAAACGCAAACTTCTAAAAGCTATGTCTTCTCGCACATTGTCTGACATAACCATCCCACATATTAAACTTTTACAAAAGTAAAATTAGACAACAAAATAAAAAGACACTCACTTCGCTCCACAAAAGACGCATACTAATTTATTAACACTAACGTCTAAACTGAACCTGCATTACGACTAACGCCATCTACTGGGACGAGTTGAACTAACGTTGAATACTAGCGCTAGTAACTGGCTTATTCTAAAACCAGAGATTAGGAGTTTGGTCAAATGGTGAGTACCTAAGTTGCAAAGCTTATTAAATTCTGCATTATTAAGCACGCTATCACAATGGATGAGGTAGTTTTGGTTTCATGAATACGTTATGTTTTAATTATACGCTTCAAAACAGTTGTGTATCTCATCGATAACGGCAGCAGCTTGCGCCAGTAACTCGGGTCAGTAGCAAGGCGAGTCGAGTACGTGTTATTTTCAGTGTGTATCGGTATGTTCGCGCCCGGAATGGTTGCGGATACCGTTACTGGTTTGTGGCTACGTGACTGGGGGTTGGAATATCGTTTAAAATGTGATACAAATTCCGCCGGAAATTACACACACCGGCACAATTAGGGGAACACAAAAAAAAGGTCGTTTTTCTTAACAAATTTATGTAGCACATATTTTTTTTAGTTAATCAATAATTAATTGCACTCAAACTAAAGTGGAGTCATTTTAATAGGTAACATTTGACAATTCATCAAATATTCAACAACGTAACCTTGTAACGGCGGGCATAAAATAACATATTTTTTCGTTTTGTTAGAACTGCACAATTGCTTACCTTTTTTCAATTACGATTACATATTTATTGTAATAATGACCGATACGAGTAATTTTACGATTTGCTTTCATTAATAAACCATTCTAAACATAATAAACAATTTCTGATCTAAAGAACTGAACGTCGTTACAAGGTTACGTCAGTTAACCATTTTTCTTTTTAAACACTAGGGATGTTACTCTAAAAATCGAAAGCTGATAAGTAGAATCGAATGCAATGATGACTTGTGAAGAAATATCACCATAAATTAATAACCACGTTGTGATTATAATAAAAAAATTATTTATTATTCTTTTAACTAACTAGGTATAAAAATACAAAAAATAATGAAATAGAAAAACTGCCTCCTCGCATTCGCCTCTAAAACTACAAGTGATTACCATGAGGAAATAAACTTTGAGGTTTTTAAAGAGTGGTTTGAGAAGCTGCTAGTCAGCTTAGAAAACCCATCGAAAATTATAATGGACAATGCACCGTATCATTCTGTACAAGTTGATAAACCACCAACTCAAGCAAATAAAAAGCAAGAAATTGTCTCGTGGCTGGTAAGAAATGGTGTGGATGCAAGTCCAACTTTATTAAAAGTTGAGTTGTTAAATCTAGTAAAAGCAACTAAGCCGTCCAAGCTCCGCTATGTAATCGATGAACTAGCCCTAGAGCATGGACACGAAGTTATTCGATTGCCTCCCTACCATTGCCAGTATAACGCCATCGAGCTTATTTGGGCACAAATAAAGGGTTATGCAGCGCGGAACAATACTGAACCACCCTTCAGTACTGCTAAAATGATGTCTCTGCTACAAACTGCGTGTGCAGAAGTCACTACAGAAGACTGGAAAAAAGTCGTAGAGAAAACAAAGAAAATAATTTTACAAGATTTTGAACGAGATGTGAGAATAGACAATATTATTGAAAATGAATTAATAATATCTCTGAGTGCTGACAGCAGTGATGAAGATGACAATACTTTTAACAGTTCTGATAGTTCAACTGAATAAATGCAATTTTTTTGTTAAATTGTGTACTTGTCTTATTTTGCTCCTTAAATTTACGAAAAAAATAATAATAATGGGACAGGGATTCGCCTGATGATTTTTAAAATTCGCATATGTTTCAAGTCCGTATCGATTCATTCACTTTAATCGATGTTTATAAGCAGGTCACCTCACTATGAGGACAAAACTGACAGACGTCAAATGTTACCTATTAAAATGACTCCACTGTAACTGAAATAAACGCTAAAGTGACTCACACAATACTTCTACGTGAAGAAATAAACAAAAATGACAAAAAATGAGAATTGAACGTTTTTTCCTTAAAAGTGAAATCTGTAAACATTTTCAAAAATGACAAAAAAAAAGGAGTTTTAGTATCGGGTATTGCCGCCACGGGCTCTAATTAAAGCCTGTACACGATTTCCCATGCTTCGGATAACGTTATCAATGAGTTCTTGGGACAAATTGTTCCACTCTTCCACTAACGCTAATTTAAGTTCCTCCACATTATTAGGGGCTGGATTTCTTTGTCGAACCTTTCTTCCCAGGTAGTCCCAGACATGTTCTATCGGGTTCATATCCGGTGATCGCGCTGGCCAGTTCATCAGAGTGATGCCTACTTCATTAAGGTAGTCACTCACTATACGCGCAGTGTGAGGGCGTGCGTTATCATGCATGAAAATGAAATTTTCGCCTATGAATGGGGCAAAAGGCATGACATGGGGTTCTAAGACTTCTGTAATGTACCGCAGTGCAGTTAGCGATCCATTACTGATGATCACTAGCTCCGTGCGGGCTCCCAAACATATGCCACCCTATACCATAACTGACCCTCCACCATACGACACAGTTCCAGTGAAATTTGCTTGGTGATAACGTTCCCCTCGATGTCTCCACATTGTTTCCCTCCCATCCACGAAATTTACACAAAATCGGCTTTCGTCACTGAACAAAACACGGCCCCACTCATTAGTCCAATCTTGGTGCTCTCGAGCGAATGCTAATCTTGCTACACGATGAGCTACCTCGAGTTTTG
The DNA here is from genome assembly GCA_927399505.1 of Luperina testacea. Lineage (NCBI taxonomy): Eukaryota > Metazoa > Arthropoda > Insecta > Lepidoptera > Noctuidae > Luperina > Luperina testacea. Next base: position 1,128,317 of record OV656777.1, on the reverse strand, counting down.
GGGCCTTTGCTGGCACGTACGAGTTTAAGCCAACTTCATTCAACCGTCTTCTAACAGTCCTTTCACTCACGTTGACGTTACGGACTTCTGCTAAACGATTTCGGGTCTGGACAGCTGTTTGACGACGATTTCGTAAAGTCTGCATGACCAAGAAACGGTCATCCAAGGCGCTAGTTGCTCGATTTTTGCCCTGTCCTCGTCTGCGCACGAACGATCCAGTCTCCCTATAACGTCGGACGACGCGATGAATCACCGATGTCGATACACCCAGTGCGCGACTGACTGAGCGATAGGTGTGCCCTTCCTCGATCATGGTTACAGCCCTAGCCACAGAAGTTGCTGGTAAATCACTCATTTTGTATCAGAACAATGTGCACTATTCAAATGTAAACAGTTAAATGACCCACAGTCCCTATTCGCAGCATCCACTAAAGTTCTTATCAGAATGAGTACAAAACGTTAAGTCAGCAAATTCTTAAACAACCATAAATTCTTGTCAAAACACTTAAAATTAAAGTTGGGGGTACTTAAAACAATCTGTTATGAAGTTATTAACACTTAAACAAAAACTACTTATAAAAATACCCGACAATGTTAGAAAAAATCAACCTTTTTTTTGTGTTCCCCTAATTGTGCCGGTGAGTGTATTTTGTGATGATGTTGAAGATTTTATAGAACAGAAATGCTGTTTGAATGAAGTGGCGAGCGAGAGAAGCGGGTTTTTGTTCAACTCGCAACAAATAATTAGGATTAAACTAAGAATCCGATAAGATAGTCTCACTGGACGCCTGAGGGATTCAACGCCGTTGAGGTGGACCACGGCGAAGGTGGTGTGACGATCTAATAACGTGTGTAGGGCCAACATAGCCAGAGATCGCACAAGACATGAGAGGTTCAAAAGGAAATAGAGGAGGTTTTTGCCCAGCAATAAGACCCAATATAGGCTAACAAAAAAAATCTATCAGAAATGAAATCAGAATTACAGAGGATTGATTATTTTTAACAAAACCACTGATTTTATTGTATAGCTAGCTTAATTGAATTGCTGCCGCAAAGTCATTCATCCAGAAACTCAATACAATAATGCTTTGTAATCTGTCTCGGTATCAATATCTGGCATCGGTAAACAAACCTTCATCCCATAAAAAAAATTACCTAAAATCTTCCGACGAATCATTCGATATAAAAAAGGTAAAACAATCTTTTGTCTTGAAAATCCGGAGAAGCTGTCGAATTAACAATATCTTGTATAATCCTGTCGCCGAAAGCGCAAAGAAAATACGGGAGCTTCCAATCGCTACTTCTATTGTCTATAGCACAGAGAAAGATATGGGGCAAGTGAGAGAGGGACCATACGCGGAGCGGAGAAAGGGAAAATTATTGAAATGTATTTGGGTAAATGTTCCGATGTGAAACATCTAATCTTATATACAAACTAGCTTCTGCCCGCGACTTCGTCCGCGTGAAATTTCACCATTCACCCTCTTAGGGGTGGAATTTCGAAAATATTTACTCTTCACAAAGAACACACCGTCCAAATTTCATGTCTCTAGGACCAGCAGTTTAGGCTGTGTGTTGATATATATCAGACAGTCAGTTCTTTGAATTTTATATACATATGTATTTAGATAAAATAAAAGTCGAGTTAGTTACACCAACTCAAGAACGGCTGGACCGATTTTTATGATCTTTGATTTGTTGGATTTGCCTCCGCCCCGAATAGCAGACTAACTATTAAAACATGGGAAAAATTCACGAAAAACATAATAATTAAGATAATTCATTTTCTCGTAAATTTAAGCGGTACGAAGTTCGCCGCGTCAGCTAGTTCGTTATAGAGGTGACTGTGAAAAAGTGCTAGGTTTGTCAAAAATCGTACAGTTTGTAGAAAATAACGACTCGATTCTATTTCGTAATTGGAATTATTAGACAAGTTCTTTATTCTCCTTGATTCCTTTTATAATTAAAAATAATATCTCTTGCGTTAATTTTATTATCTACCTCTGGGAATATAATCTGGGTCATCGATCAGGTTAAGCTACGCTTACCGCGGTTAGTCTGTGGAAGGGTGACCATCCTAACATACCGTGACCCCTGCGTGCCTCGGAAAGCACGTTAAGCCGTTGGTCCTGGCTGTCATTCATGGATTTTTGACAGTCATTACGGGTAGTCAGAAGCCCGAAAGTCTGACAACCAGTCTTACCAAGGCGTATCATATTACCCAGTAACTGGGCTGTAGAAGTCAGATATACAGTCGCTCCATGTACGATACTGGTATTCAGCTCCATCCGGTTAGACTGGAAGCCGACCCCAACATGTTGTTGACCCCAGTTGGGAAAAGGCTAGACAGATGACCTAATTGTAGCATTAGTCGCTCCACACATAGTAATTCCAAACAAATTAACGCTATCACTAAAGCCTCACCCGACGTCTCACGTCCCTAACAAAAACTGCTATCACTGTAACCCGACTCTACTAACTGAAGACCCTCCGTCACTGGCACCACACCTCACCCCGCCTGTTCGCAGAGCGACGAATGGCTTTCCAATAATCCGGGCTTTGACGCGCCTCCGTCCGCCAGACCCTCAAATTAGTACTCGACGCTATTGTCCAATGTCCTGTTGAATGGTGCTAATCTTTGTAACTTATTGGTCCGTTTGATTATTAATTTCGATTTGAATTTCTACCTTTTACTATGACAACGTAACATAACTTCCAACTTTCTTTCCCAAGGATTAGGCATAATATAATAGAAATTACAATAAGTAATTTGTAAGCGGAGCTTACCTTCCTGGAGCGTTTGCTAACCTAGGTTCGATCCCTGTGTCGGAAAAGCTATTTCTCGATTTTTTCCATCGCGAAATTCTTAGTACCAGCGTAGATCCTGGATTAGTTTCCTAACAATAGCATCAGGCTCGACTTCTCTTACATAGGATTTAAACATAACTAGTAAAAGTAAAAAGCCACACACCTCTGCCTACCTTCGGTAAGAAACGTACGTAAGTGTACTCACAGCCAGTTTGTATTCAACCGTTTACACCTCAAAGCAGACATTGTCGTTGACGCGGATCAATTCCCTCCGCGCCGCGTCACTTCCGAGACGGAAGAAGTCATAGCAGTGAGCGGGTCGATGGCTGCTGTCTATGACTGAGCGGTTAGCTCACAACAGGTGACCTGAAGTCGATTCAAATCCTTGTTTTCAATTGATGTTAATTTCACTTAAACGTATTTTAACTTTACGCCTACTTGTTTGTAGTACAATCGACGTCAAAAAATTGTTTGTAGTACAATCGAAGTCGAAAAATTGTTTGTAGTTGTAGCGCAAACTGAATTTTACGAGTAGGTATTAAAGTTGTTTTTCAAAAAAACACATATTTGTTTACATTTTTGGAAACTAAACTAACTTATGTTGGGAGATGAGTTTGCTATGTCTTGGTATAAAAACACTGCCAGTACATACCCAAACAACAAAATACTGCCCAGTCTACACTAAAGGATTCTCCCATCCAGAAAAAGTAACATAAAATCGCTATAAGCTTATGACCGATACCAAACCAAACACAATATACACGACATACCAATATGTAACGTTATCCAGACTTCCTCCCGTCATCACCACACTTGCTACACACAAAGAACATATGTCAGAACTGTCACAAGATAAAACAGACTGTTTGACACACGAGTTAAGGTTGAAATTGGAACTAATGGAACCGAAATATGTGTTGAAACATGGTTGGATAGGGAAAAAGCTTTTTGTTTGTTGTATTTAAATGATTATATTTCGGTCAATGTATTTGAACAAAAAATATATAGTGATATGATATGTTTCATTGAACATCAGTATAGCATTTTCCACCTATTTTATATTTGGGTTGGTAGATGGGCATTTTCATTTTAAATGGCGCAGGTTATAATAAACAGCCTTTAAAAATGTATTATTGTTTTAGGACTTTGAACTTTGGATTACTGTAAAAAAATATATAATTTATGTGATTTATGTAATAATTCCGTGCAAAAATAAGTATTTAATTTTCTAAAATAATTTTTCTAAAGTGATCGGGCTAAAGATGTCTTGTTAGTAACAAAAATCAAACCGCGATAAAAATTAAACTGCTGGAATGAAATGAGAAAAACGCTATTATTATGTTTTGGTATATCGATTAATGAAATTAAATATTAATACTTGGTTATTAGATACTTATTTTTAATTAAAATTTCAACAATTTGGTCAGTATCGTAACATATTGTCCAAATGCAAGTTTTAATTTTCATGTATCTTATTTGATCGGTCAAGGAATGATAAAGTTGGAATATAATCTCAATATAGTTTATTTTTCTTTATTTATAATATTCTAATAATATTATTCCGGATAATATTTTAAGTTTTTTAAAATAAATAAGGCAAAAATATTTTGGGACAGTTACTAAATGGACATGTGACGTGACGAAACAGAATTATTAGGAATAGAACTCACTGTGAGGTTAAAATCTTACAAAATGTTAGTTTTCTTATGAGAGTAGAAGTAGAGTAGAATATACCTACCTAAATTAAACAAAAATGCATAGATAGGTATTAAATATGTATTTTAATAAAACATTTTGTTAAAGTACTTTAAAATATTTATTTGGTACGTATCGAGTATCTTAATCATCGTTTAACAACTAATTAACTATAAACTAACAAACTATTAATCAATCAACATAACCACCACGGTATCTTTATTAAAAAAATTTAATAAAATAAGATTATAACTTAAACTTTCAATCAGTATATTCCTAAAATTTATCGATGTCAAAGTATATCACCATTTTGAAAAGTGATTTCACCACTACCTGTAAAGTTAAGAAAAAATATATTGGTAGATACATTATTTCTCTACTAGCTTTACGCCCCACGGCTTTGCCCACGTCAAATCAGATATTCCTAAAAAGTAAAGTAATAATTTATTTAATAAACTATCTATCAGTGTGTCTAATTTCATCCAAAGCCGAACAGCCGCTTTTGCCTGATTGAGTAACAAACATCCAAACATACAAACTAACATTTAAAATATTAAAAGGATCTAACCGCTGTCATCAATAATAAATTTCGTAAGTTTAATTTATGAGTTCTAAGCTTTACATGTCTGTTTCGTAATATTTTTTGTCCATCCTATAGTAACGGTTGCTAACAGGACGTGACGAGTGTAGATCGTTTTAAAACTAAATTAAAATACTCAAACAATATTATCAGAAATCAATTAAATTCTACTTTTATGCTTTCAGCAGTGTTTCAGTTATGTACAGCTAAAAAAGAAATAAAGACAAACTTAATATTCACGAAAAAAAACGTTACTAACCTCAATAGATTTTTCTTGACCAATTTTTTGTACCGCGAAATGTACCGCACCAGCTGAACACCTTGCGTGACTACCTTCAAAATGGCATTTCATACTTTGACATTTGTACCCGGGATTACCATGAAAACCGAATTTGCACGATAAATGTGTATTTTAGTAGTAAAAAGCGTGTTACTATCCGGACATGTCCGGTAGTCGCGAATTCGTGGGACAAGCTTTTTATTAATTTATTTAATATTTTCTTTACTGACTGAGATTAAATGCTTAGTTTAAATGATAAATTAACTATCTAACAATAAAATTAAATTGTCGCTACGTTAGCTGTAGTACAAAAAAAAACTAAAAAATTAAATGCAATGATACATACTGGCGTTGGGACATCATGATTTTACACATTTCCGAAACTTTATTAATTTAAATAAAATTGAAAATGTGCTCTATCAAGAAGCAATAAATCAAATCCACAAGTTTATAAAATTACTTTCAGTGCATATACCCTTTTTCTTAAAAAAATTGTTTCCAAATATTTTTTTCATAATTTTGTTGTCATGAGACAATCGAAAAACGACCTGCGCCATTTAAAGTGAAAATGCCCAGATAGGTACGTCATTGGCTCATGTTGTAGTGAGAAAATTAGTCGGTCAATTAGGTTAGCAACAGGGCTGAGTCCTCAAGGTTCACCGGGTGAACGTGGTTTTAGAAAGAAAGCCGGTTGAAATTATATTGAAAGAAGAAATTACTATGTTGTCAAATTGGAAGTCTAGCAATCTGAGTAGTCAACATTACCATATAAAGTACAACATAATCAGCCAGGTGAGAGGGAGTGTGCCGTAATCCACCACGTGGGTGCAGAACGTATTGGTAGATGTTACATGTCTTCGAATTGTTGGTTGTAGTATATGCCGGTTTCCTTAAAAAGTTTTCCTTTCACCGTTTTGAGAGCAGTGGTGATGAAATAATTTACACAAAGTGAGTAAGTACAGCTCGGTAAGTCGCGGCCGTTACCAATGGTATCTCCACTGCTCTATTGAAAGTGTATTAGTAAATTTTTGTGCTAATCAGCCTTTCATAAAATCGATATAAAAGTATCATCACGTGTAGAAAAGAAGTTCTTAGAAATCCTAGTGTTAGGCTATACGGGTTGAGACGAAAGTAAGCATCGTCTGTTTGAAAATCCTACAAAAATTCCCACTCAGTAATCACACGAAACCGGATTGCGAAAATACAGATCAACTTTTCTTTCAAACTTCAGTGTTTTCGTAACCCGAAAAAAAATCTTGGGAGAGTTTCCCTATTCCATGAACAAAGGGTAATAAAGTGCGCGCTCGGAACTCTTACAAAAGACGGTGGTAAGGGATGACGTCACGAGGCGGGGGTGAGGGAGGGGCAGCCGTCAGCGATACCCTTCGCGCACTTAAGATGGTGTATTGTTACCGGTAGGGTTGGTGAGGGGGATGGAGCAGGTTGGTTACAGATGGGGGCAATCGTTTGTGGGTTGGAGTTTTGTGCCTACACACATAAATTATGTACATTTTCGCAGAATCGTTTTAGTAACATCGAGCCAATAAATAATCTCACATTTGTGTTAATCCAGGGTATCACCTACCTCCATACCAGATTTTATCAAAATTAGTCCAGCCGTTTGTGTGTGAAGAACTAACAAACATACAAACACACTCACAAACTTTCGCCTTTATAATATTAGTGTGATCATAGTAGGTGGAATTCTAATTTGTAGTAGTTGCCTATCCCCATGGGAAGAAGGCGTGACTGTATGTATGTATGTAATCCGGGTAAAGTAACAATCTAAAAAATGGATTACTTATTGGATATGTGTTTTGCCTCCGAGAGGCAACTTCAACGCAGGTAAAAAACTTCGAATAAAGTTCTTCGTACTTACTCTTTGGTGAATCTTGGCAAGGAGGGTAAGCACTTTATAGACATCCACAGGTGGTTAGCCATTTTAGCAGCTATATTGTTATGCGCCATATTAGAGGCTTGTGCCTTTAAAAGGTTTCCAGATGTGAAGACGGAGTTGGGATGAATGTGGGTTTTGTATTTTGAAATATTTGTTTGGTTAACACATTTACTTATTTATGGTGTGATTTTTCGATGAATGAATGAATAAATTTACATACATCACGAAAGTAGTATATTGATAGTTTCACGTGTAAAGATATAATTATTAACACGTGAAACTGCCTGCATCATCCCACAGCTGGGCAAATGCCATCCCAATGGTGTTGGGCAAAGGCTTCTCCCATGACTTCCAGCATTTTCGATCCAGGGCTAAAGTAAAAACAAACGAACAGTAGTCTCGTTTGTTTTCTCCAGCTTGTGCTGCCATCTTCTACGTGGTATGCCGCGACGCCTTCTGGCTGTGTCAGCGCTCCACGTAGTGGTTATTTTGGCCCACAGCTCATTGGGCATACAGCAGACGTGGCCAGTCCAGTCCCACTTATGCTTAGCGGCTTTTTGACACGTGAGACTACCAATGAATAACTAAATTTGCGCAACTAGTTTTGTAATGAAAATCCGGCTTTAGAGTCGCGTATTTGGTACAGTTTTGGTGCCTTTTTAGTAACTATTACTCTATGGTTGATGCTCTGTGATCACCTGTCACGTCGGTTGGTTTGTTTTATGTTAATGGAACATATATTTTTCCTTACATAATTATATCGCATGAATATTCTTTGTACAGACTTTCACCTTCTGTTATTAATTTTATAAGTGTTTTTATGTATGTGGACTCGGTAATTATTACAAATTATCGAACATAATTATCATCTATCATTTTTATCCTATACGTACCCACTTCATCGGTTTACCTACAAAATGAAAAAAGTGTGTCCTATAGATATTTATTCGCATTTTGCCCGTAAGGAAAGCTTGCAAAGGCAAACAGTTTTAGAATATACGCGCTGCATGTCGACAGTATACGCTACTTAAAAACGTGCGTCAATACACGTTAAACGCACCTTTCGAGTGATGAGCATTGATGGATAGAAGAATCTCTAGGTTAAGGAGAAACGCACCCAGCTAATAGTAACGCTTCCACAGCAAGATGTTCTATGGCGAGGGCCATATATACCCCCTGAAAATTTAGTCGAACCATCTGAGAGCCCTCCGCCTGGACAGGCGTCACCGTGGCCGACTTGGATATTTTTAAATAGACTTCGAACCCAAGTCGGCCGGAGCAAAAACAATCTCCACAGGTGGGGTTCACGCCGGCGCACAGCTCGCGTGCGCGTACACACTGGCGCGCGACCATGTTGCGCGCGCTGTGACCTGAGCTCGCGATGATCTTATGTCTGCGTCCGTGAGCGGAGTTCGCGCAGCTGAATTTTGGGCTACTAATATTTTAACTTTTTGCCTTCGATGCGCTAAAAAGAAGATAAAGTAAATGTAACATACCTTGGTCAGGCTTCTCGATCTTGTTCGGCGTTAGCCTCCGGTCCGCGTGCGCTGAATTCGGCTGCTTCGGGCTATTCCGTTTCGAACTGCTTCGAGACATCACCAATGATTGAGGTATCTAAGGAAAAAGACAGACTATTATAAGGGTTGTCGATGAATCAAGAAGGATTGTGTGAAGGGTTTTGTGGAGAGGAAATATAGGGAATAGGATCAACTTTATTACCATCTCAAGAACGTATTCTCCTGTATAATAATAGCCTCTCGATCGATTTCGAAAACGGTGGCCAATCTCAACGGAGATTCAGATACACAGGAGATATTAAAATACGCAAACACAGGTGCACTTTCTGTTCCTTTATTCTCATAGTCTAATCGGCCGAGTCCTGCGCCGGCGCTGTAGGCAGAAGGTACTCACAAGTTTGTCGGAGCGGTCCCCGGACGGCAGGCGCGCGATGGTGACGTCGGCCGAGTCCTCGGGCGGCGGCGGCTGCTGCAGCCAGTTGTACTCGCGCTTGTCCACCGGCACGCCGCGCCGCTCGTAGTCCTGCGCCTGCGTTCTGACACACCACGCCGCGTTAGCACTGGCGCCACACACCACGACCTTGCCAAGGTATGGGCGTGTCGTGCGGAGGAATGAGGGAAATGTTGCGAGGAAAGTTTTTAGTATGAGTGTGGATGCTACAAGAGTAGGGGATGGCCAAAGACACGATGGATGGACTGTGTGGAAGATGATATTGTAGCGGTATCTACAACACCACATGCGAACTACACGTCGAACGAACGTCATACTAAGGTCACGCAAAATCCTTCATCGCGCAAGCAAAGTTTACCGCGCAACTAGCATATATACAACGGCCCGACATGAATCATCGGGCTGTTGTCCGCCAGACACAACACCCGTCTGGTCAGAGGAGCCTCCCTTTTCTATGGAGGATGAGTGAACTTTACACCCTCTTCCTCATACCTCTAGAAAGGGCGTGACTACTGAGACGACGATTAACAGAGATGATCACCACTTAAGACTTGTCATATTAAGGAATTATCTTATCCCTGGATTATGGACACTATCCAGCTCATGATGCTGTTGCGGGACAATGCACTAGCTAAAAGGAACACTAAATCAGGAACACATTTTTGAATGTCCCTGGCAATCCGGTAGCTAGCACGTCACTTATATCATTCTATGAGACCCACAGATATAGTGAAGCAATATTCAGAATTGCTCCGGTGGACCAAAATGATATCTCCCGCATTATTTCTGATCTAAAGTCAAATGTTGAAGGCTATGATAACATGACTCGCAACAGAAACTAGATATGGTCTCCCTAAATGTGTCACATATATGAAAAGCCTCCAGTACTTAAAGTAAATAACTGTCGGTGTACTATCATCGCGCTGGGCGGCCTGCTACGCTTTAAGTGCACAGTGCACGGATCAATCTAGATGATCGCGAAGAACAGGTTTTGCTGAGACTTTGTAATTTATTTATGTATGTACAAGTATAAAAGTATGTATTAGGTATGTTGAAACTGTGTGTACTCCCCGTCACTTGTCCCTAAAGGTTCATTAGAAAACCGCCGTCAGAGAGCATCTATCTGGCATTAATGCTGAAATTAACCTATTTGGCGCAGCCGTGAGGCACACAATTGTTGTTTGAAAAAATATTTTTATTTTGTGTTTCACGAACTGTGTCCAAATAAACTTTATTCTTTCTTTCTTAGATGTATGGAAGATATAGATAAGCGTGAAAAACGCAGAACATGCAATAAAGTATATATAAATAAATAATAACATGAATTCAGATGTATATTCATGTAAATAAATAAATAAAATGTGACTAACCTTAAGCTTTCATAACAGTCTAAACATACTACGGCATAATCGCCATTTTCTAATAATAATGAATTTTCAGTCCGCCTTTGCACTAAGAATGGGAATTCCTGAAACAAAAAACCAAACATTATTATTTTAATTCCTCATTTCAAACTCATTTACTCTAAAAGTTGAGGTTCCCAATCATATTATGCTTTAAAAAAATATCGCAAGGACCTAATTTATCGTTCATCGATATGGATATAACAGTTACAATTTAATAAAATTATATTCAAATCATAACAGTACGATACTATAATCGAAAAAAGAAAAAAAACACTATGCTCAACCTGGGGTTGAACCCAGGAACCCGCACTCGGAAGTCGTGCTTGCGACCAAGAGACCAACGGGGAAGTCAATCGATACCTTTGGAAATAAACGCTTGAATCTAACTAAGTGAATGTAACATCTTTATCTTAGGACCAAATTCATTCCATGGTTCTTTGACCTCGTATAATATGATGAACATAATAAGCTGATTATCTTTTGCTATACTCACTTTAATAGGTAGCGCCCTAACTCGTTTCCTGTACGTCTTGATGCCGCACAGATGGCAGTGGTAGTCGTGAGTGTTGTACACTCTTCTCTCGGGAGGGTAGCCGCCTAACGCTTCGTACCTGTAACAAGGGGAGTCTTATAGCGAATAGGACAGAAGGCTGAGATAACGAAATCGAAACAAACAAAAAATCGGTTGGGTATAGAGTGGCGCTTATACATGAGGAAAGTTTATGTTAGAAGTGTTACCGTCTCTCTCCAACTTCGAGTAAATAAGCCTTATATGACTAGTATTTGAGAGAAAGCAGCTTTATAAAATGTTGACGGTATAGCTCAAACAATTTATAGGATGGACTATAAGGCCCGTTTGCATCACAAATCCCTAAAAGCGTTTAGCGTTAAAAGTATTTAAAACATTGTTCAGTTTCTGTGTGTCTGAAGTTGACTGAGACATAATAATGTTTTAAATAACGGATGCAAAACGCGCTTAACGAAGCCTAGGGTCACTGTTTTTTTGTACTAGGTCCAAACCTAGGAACCTTCTATTACGGAAGGTCAATTTCTCCGCAACCAGAAGGTACATCAGTTACAATGTTTTTGATTAAAATTTAAAATTGCTTCCATAGTGGGAGGCAAGTCAAAAAACCAATGATAACAAAATCAGGGGATACAGTTTGGTGTTGCAGCTTCATATCTATCATCTCCATCCTAAATTAAATTACACCATTGGATAGCTAAAGGATCAAATAATTCATTACGCCAAGTGAGGACTGTGACGCATCGCGTGCGGTGAAGGGGTAAGCGCCGCCATTTTGAGGACATTTTGCTGCGTATGCGATTTGCCACTTAGTATAACTTTTGACTCGGAAAGCTACGACGTTCAAGTTTAAATCGTTATCTTTCGTCAAACCTATCGATTACAAAACATTCGTGTAAAATAGTGACAATTAATATAATTTGTTAAAATAAAAAGAAAAATAATATCAAAAATATATAATGTCGGCCTATATGCGTCAAAAAGCCCAATCAAAATACAGAGATCGTATATGGTTGGAAAGGGCTTCTTAAGAGCAATCAAATGGTACCAATAAAACACCATATGACCGAGTAAATCAGTACCTGGAACGTATAAAAATAAATGAGGCCGAGCGGATCAACCCCGTTACGTAAACGTATTCACGTACAACACACGGCCGTGTCCATGACACAGCAACACCCCATTTTTTTCCCGATATTCAGCGCTATACGCAGTTATTTGTATTTATTGGTGGCACAAACGGGTCTAAGGTTATTTAATAGTACATTTAACATAGTAGGTACTCACCTCCTCCACTGGCTGAGTAGCGAGTGGTAACAGAAGGTACAGACTAGAGCCGAGCCGTTCTCACGTAACTGCTCCGCGTTTGGATGACTCTGTCGACAAATACACGTTATCATTAATATTTCTCCAATAGCCTTTTAAGGAACGCTAATTTTTTTTTGCCGCGTAAGCTGAACTAACATTGATTGTTTGTGCAGCTTATGACAGGAAAACTTATAGATCCAACACCTTGAACTGTGTCGTTTCTAGTTACTGTTTAGGTCCAGAGTAAAAAGACGATTTTGTTTTTTTTTTTTGTTAACATTAAGGTGCATGATTTCACGGATGAACGTGCACATTTCATAAGCAAATTTGCACCGTATTGCGAAAAGGGTTAAATAAGGGATGAAAGTTTGTATGGACGTTCGTTAGCTCCGCTGATGGGAACTCCCATCAGCACACGGCTTGCGTGATAATAAAATGTCCATAGTATACCTGGTTAGTAAGCAGGCACGGGAAGTACGGCGCGTTGCCCTGCGGCTGGCCGTACAGGATGCGCGCCAGCGTGAAGTCCGAGTGCAGGCCGCACAGGAAACAGTAGATCGACGTGCACGCTGCACAAACGGATTATTAACAACTGTGTTCACAACAACAGCAGCCGGTCTCTTCTGTAACAATCTCATGTCGAAAACTTAGGTGAAGTGACCATCTGACGCTAGGGATTGACACTGTAGCCAGCTGGCTATAGTGTCAATCCCGAGCGGAAGTTACCGTGAAAATGTAGGTGAAGTGAGCTCACTTCACCTACATTTTCACGGTAACTTCCACCTAAGTTTTCACGGTAACATTTTTAAAGAATAAAGAGGCAGGGCCTCGTGAGGAAATAAGTACCGTTCGGAGAGATAGATCTGCGTTGTATGTGGTAAAATAACTCAGGCAGATTATCATCAGTCTATCATTATTTGTAGGCTATTTTAGGAGAAGGCCATGTCCATCAGTGGTCGTTAGAAATGAACTATGTGTAGGTACTAACCGAAAGCGATTGTCGCGCGAATACGCGATTTCGCGTGAACACATCTTTGTTTTCGACTTTAATTCGACGTGGCAAGGTCTATAATCTTATGGCCACTTTCTGACAAGAGTTGACCTGTGCGGTTTGCAAGGTTGTAGGTAATATTAAATCACTGATTGGCTTTGGATTTAAAGAGTTTATTAAAGGTTCTTCAAATTTCTTGCATAATGTCTTAAAGTAAAATTCTGTGTTAAATGTTATGTTAAATGTTAATGAATGCACCCAGTCCGTTTGATGCCTGGTAATGCACTGAAGTTAAAGTATTATAAAATTGTCACTTAGATACAAGTGCAGTGATTGTTGTAATATGCTGCGTTAACAGGTGTTCGTTTACTTAGACCGAACATGATATTTAATGAGAATAAATAAAATAACTTACCATTATTACTAGCGACCGTCCGATCGGACGTGGTCGACGGTGGGGTGGGGATGACTCGCTCGCCGTTCACAGACGAGTTCGCCGGAAGGGGCGACGGGATATTATATCTGGAACAAACGATGTTTTATAAGAATTGGTATTAGAGAGATCTTCCTAGAAAATTCAAGCTTTAGCCTGACGGTTTGGGGCCATTCAAGTATTTTGATGACACGGGGATGGGGGTCTGGATGGTGATTACGTCAGCAGTATTAATTTTTTTACTTTTTCGGATTTTCTACAAAATTTAGTCGATTTTGGTTTGAACACATATGCTGGCAACCCTACTTGTCTATGCTTGAAAAAGAAACGCATATAACTGCTGCTCATGAATCAATAAAGAAACCAGAACACATTGTAAAACGCATGTACCAATGTTTACGTAAGCATGGGGGGGTTAAGCGCTTTGCTTACTGTTGCTGACGTGTGGGAGGGGTGATGTGGGGGGTAAATAATTTCAAAAAATCTGCTTACGTAATATGTATTTGAATGGCCCCTTTCAAGTCGACTGTCTTTTGTTCTCTCATTCAGAATCGTGGGATATTCTAGTACCATGTCGAATGTGTGCAAACCTGGTACTTTTTACCCGACTATGGTGAAGCAAAAGCCCAGGAGGGTTATGATTTTCGTGAGGCTTACTATATATCAGTTCCATGATGGCAGTACTAGCTAGTGATTTATGATTTACTTGGTTTTTTTATTATTTTATTTAAAAGTTAGTCGCAAACAGTACTAGGCAAGCATGAATTGAAGAAGATACAGTCCGCAAGTGACCTCCTGTGCTCCAGCGGCACGCGCTCTGCGTCCATGAGCTCCCACTGTCGCGCCAGGTGCGCACGCGGCATGTACTCACCTCCTGTGCTCCAGCGGCACGCGCTCTGCGTCCATGAGCTCCCACTGTCGCGCCAGGTGCGCACGCGGCATGTACTCACCTCCTGTGCTCCAGCGGCACGCGCTCTGCGTCCATGAGCTCCCACTGTCGCGCCAGGTGCGCACGCGGCATGTACTCACCTCCTGTGCTCCAGCGGCACGCGCTCTGCGTCCATGAGCTCCCACTGTCGCGCCAGGTGCGCACGCGGCATGTACTCACCTCCTGTGCTCCAGCGGCACGCGCTCTGCGTCCATGAGCTCCCACTGTCGCGCCAGGTGCGCACGCGGCATGTACTCACCTCCTGTGCTCCAGCGGCACGCGCTCTGCGTCCATGAGCTCCCACTGTCGCGCCAGGTGCGCACGCGGCATGTACTCACCTCCTGTGCTCCAGCGGCACGCGCTCTGCGTCCATGAGCTCCCACTGTCGCGCCAGGTGCGCACGCGGCATGTACTCACCTCCTGTGCTCCAGCGGCACGCGCTCTGCGTCCATGAGCTCCCACTGTCGCGCCAGGTGCGCACGCGGCATGTACTCACCTCCTGTGCTCCAGCGGCACGCGCTCTGCGTCCATGAGCTCCCACTGTCGCGCCAGGTGCGCACGCGGCATGTACTCACCTCCTGTGCTCCAGCGGCACGCGCTCTGCGTCCATGAGCTCCCACTGTCGCGCCAGGTGCGCACGCGGCATGTACTCACCTCCTGTGCTCCAGCGGCACGCGCTCTGCGTCCATGAGCTCCCACTGTCGCGCCAGGTGCGCACGCGGCATGTACTCACCTCCTGTGCTCCAGCGGCACGCGCTCTGCGTCCATGAGCTCCCACTGTCGCGCCAGGTGCGCACGCGGCATGTACTCACCTCCTGTGCTCCAGCGGCACGCGCTCTGCGTCCATGAGCTCCCACTGTCGCGCCAGGTGCGCACGCGGCATGTACTCACCTCCTGTGCTCCAGCGGCACGCGCTCTGCGTCCATGAGCTCCCACTGTCGCGCCAGGTGCGCACGCGGCATGTACTCACCTCCTGTGCTCCAGCGGCACGCGCTCTGCGTCCATGAGCTCCCACTGTCGCGCCAGGTGCGCACGCGGCATGTACTCACCTCCTGTGCTCCAGCGGCACGCGCTCTGCGTCCATGAGCTCCCACTGTCGCGCCAGGTGCGCACGCGGCATGTACTCACCTCCTGTGCTCCAGCGGCACGCGCTCTGCGTCCATGAGCTCCCACTGTCGCGCCAGGTGCGCACGCGGCATGTACTCACCTCCTGTGCTCCAGCGGCACGCGCTCTGCGTCCATGAGCTCCCACTGTCGCGCCAGGTGCGCACGCGGCATGTACTCACCTCCTGTGCTCCAGCGGCACGCGCTCTGCGTCCATGAGCTCCCACTGTCGCGCCAGGTGCGCACGCGGCATGTACTCACCTCCTGTGCTCCAGCGGCACGCGCTCTGCGTCCATGAGCTCCCACTGTCGCGCCAGGTGCGCACGCGGCATGTACTCACCTCCTGTGCTCCAGCGGCACGCGCTCTGCGTCCATGAGCTCCCACTGTCGCGCCAGGTGCGCACGCGGCATGTACTCACCTCCTGTGCTCCAGCGGCACGCGCTCTGCGTCCATGAGCTCCCACTGTCGCGCCAGGTGCGCACGCGGCATGTACTCACCTCCTGTGCTCCAGCGGCACGCGCTCTGCGTCCATGAGCTCCCACTGTCGCGCCAGGTGCGCACGCGGCATGTACTCACCTCCTGTGCTCCAGCGGCACGCGCTCTGCGTCCATGAGCTCCCACTGTCGCGCCAGGTGCGCACGCGGCATGTACTCACCTCCTGTGCTCCAGCGGCACGCGCTCTGCGTCCATGAGCTCCCACTGTCGCGCCAGGTGCGCACGCGGCATGTACTCACCTCCTGTGCTCCAGCGGCACGCGCTCTGCGTCCATGAGCTCCCACTGTCGCGCCAGGTGCGCACGCGGCATGTACTCACCTCCTGTGCTCCAGCGGCACGCGCTCTGCGTCCATGAGCTCCCACTGTCGCGCCAGGTGCGCACGCGGCATGTACTCACCTCCTGTGCTCCAGCGGCACGCGCTCTGCGTCCATGAGCTCCCACTGTCGCGCCAGGTGCGCACGCGGCATGTACTCACCTCCTGTGCTCCAGCGGCACGCGCTCTGCGTCCATGAGCTCCCACTGTCGCGCCAGGTGCGCACGCGGCATGTACTCACCTCCTGTGCTCCAGCGGCACGCGCTCTGCGTCCATGAGCTCCCACTGTCGCGCCAGGTGCGCACGCGGCATGTACTCACCTCCTGTGCTCCAGCGGCACGCGCTCTGCGTCCATGAGCTCCCACTGTCGCGCCAGGTGCGCACGCGGCATGTACTCACCTCCTGTGCTCCAGCGGCACGCGCTCTGCGTCCATGAGCTCCCACTGTCGCGCCAGGTGCGCACGCGGCATGTACTCACCTCCTGTGCTCCAGCGGCACGCGCTCTGCGTCCATGAGCTCCCACTGTCGCGCCAGGTGCGCACGCGGCATGTACTCACCTCCTGTGCTCCAGCGGCACGCGCTCTGCGTCCATGAGCTCCCACTGTCGCGCCAGGTGCGCACGCGGCATGTACTCACCTCCTGTGCTCCAGCGGCACGCGCTCTGCGTCCATGAGCTCCCACTGTCGCGCCAGGTGCGCACGCGGCATGTACTCACCTCCTGTGCTCCAGCGGCACGCGCTCTGCGTCCATGAGCTCCCACTGTCGCGCCAGGTGCGCACGCGGCATGTACTCACCTCCTGTGCTCCAGCGGCACGCGCTCTGCGTCCATGAGCTCCCACTGTCGCGCCAGGTGCGCACGCGGCATGTACTCACCTCCTGTGCTCCAGCGGCACGCGCTCTGCGTCCATGAGCTCCCACTGTCGCGCCAGGTGCGCACGCGGCATGTACTCACCTCCTGTGCTCCAGCGGCACGCGCTCTGCGTCCATGAGCTCCCACTGTCGCGCCAGGTGCGCACGCGGCATGTACTCACCTCCTGTGCTCCAGCGGCACGCGCTCTGCGTCCATGAGCTCCCACTGTCGCGCCAGGTGCCGCACGCAGCGCGAGCACGCCAGCACGCGGCCGCCGCGCGCGCCCGCGAGGCACGGGAAGTGCATCGCGTGCGAGTTCATGTACTCGGCCGACGTGGACAGCCACTCCATGGACTGCTGCGGGAACAGGCCCGCGCACACGTAACATCTGGAACCAGAGCTAGCGATTACGATGTTGGTCCCACGGACGAAGTTGTTCAATTTGATGGTCTGTACCATACTCTTAAATATGAGCAAACATTTCTAATACACGCTTTATTACATGTGAAAGATTGTAATTAGCAAACGAGAATGCCGTCAAATATAGGGCGCCCTGTACCAAACGAAAAAAAGTCCGTTGTCACAACCAAACCTAGTGCATTTGGAGGAGAATTTAATGCCCTTCCTGTATTGCTAACTCTTTTTATGTGGATTCCCGCAATTCGTATTTATTTGCCATTTATCTACTTAATATTTTGAGGTTATGTTCGAGAAAATGACGAATGAACGATGACGATGAATGATAGAAGCATCGCTGTTATCAGACAAAGACTACATTATGGTAATTCACCTGAACGTTTTCGTTAATAAAAATTTTAATTATATTTCAAAAGTTCAGATAAAACAAATAGTGAAAGTAACGTCAAACGTGACCGCGCAACAGAACAAAAATGCAATACGTCAATAAGAACAGTTTCTTTTTTTTAAACGGTCCTCTTTTCTTTAAATGCTTAAAATGTATTCCAAAGTAATAATTGATATTAATACGACGCAACGTGTGACCTAAAGATTTTTTGACACACAAAAATATACCTAACTAATTAAAAAAAAATTATAAGTAACTAGTAAATCGGTGTCGGTAGGTGCTTACAAATTATCTTCTTCATTAAAATGTTTGTTGATAAATGATTTGTAAGTAGATTTGTACAAACACTTTTACACGTCAATCATGTTTTTTTAAAACTTGATGAGGTCGGTGTTTCCTATCTGACTACTCTGAGCAGAAAGGCCGAAACAAACTCAGATGTCACAGTCTCTTTTAAAGTCCAGACATAATCTTGGTCAGGTTATATGAAGACAATGTAGATCGATGTCCGAGATGGTCTTTAGCAGGGGCGGTACCTTCATAGAAGCCGAAAAGTCCGGCTTGCCCTAATAAAATCATAATTCACAACAACAAACTTACTTAAACCTATCAATAAATAAATATATTAAAAAAATACCAATCAATGAAATCGAACACAAACATTAATAACTGAAAATCAGCCAATCCCTCAGTTGGGCGTTTTTTTTTTACGTTGAAAATCTGTGGGCTTGCCCTAATTTTGACCCCTAGGCACGCCACTGGTCTTTAGAGGAAAGAACCACACAGATTGAGAGGACCTTTCCAATCAGTCCACGCATTTGTCAGAAATCGTGCAGCTCAACTCAAGACTCAATGTCAATTTGTATACAAAATCAAAAAAAAAAACATTCAAAATGCAGAAATTGGTAGCAGCTCAATCCCAAGCCTTTTTGTCCACAATATAAATCTTTAACGGTATAAAAGGCTTTCTGGCACAATTTACGTTTAATGAATGATTTGAAACTATTAAGGCTTAGATCTTGAACGTGGCTTCGTAGTTTATTATAAAAGCGTATACATTGGCATCTGAACAAGCCACTTCTTGAGCCTTGTTGCAGGAACAACAAATTTGTGTTTGTTTCTAGTATTTATATTATGGATATCACTGTATTTTTTAAATAATTTTTGTATTTTATGGGCATATAAAAGATTTTTATAAAAATACTGAGGAGGCACAGTCACTCTTTAAATTTATCTCTGAGAGAGTGTCTCGGACTTAATTTATACATTGATCGAAAAGCTCGTTTCTGCAAAACAAAAATAGTCTGAATATCAGCGGCATTGGCGGTTGTCAGGTACCTATACTTTTTACGTACTAGCAACATTCGGAAATGAAGTGCAATGGCAGTGCAAACTAATAAAAGAATTTCTTTACGTTGGCAACCCTACATACACGTCCCGCGTATTTAAAAATTA
The DNA here is from genome assembly GCA_927399505.1 of Luperina testacea. Lineage (NCBI taxonomy): Eukaryota > Metazoa > Arthropoda > Insecta > Lepidoptera > Noctuidae > Luperina > Luperina testacea. The sequence goes on along the minus strand of OV656777.1, from coordinate 1,108,473 downwards.
ATAATTTAAGAAAAAAACTTCTAAATTGACCAAAAAGTAGTGAAAGTCAGAGCGTAACGTAAGACTGGTTGTCAGACTTTCGGAGGAGTCTCGGTATGTAAAGATGGTAAGCCATCCTCGGACAAACCGCGGCAAGAGTAACTTAACCTGATCGATCGATCCGTGCGGCTGTTGTTATTTAGCCGCGAGCCTACTCGCCAAATTTCCCGCCCTAGGCATGATAGGTTTGTTATTCTATGGATGACATTTGAGTCTGTAAACTTTCTTTAAAATAAAATAAATCAATAAAAAGCTGAACTGACCTGTACAGTCCCATGCCATTCTCTCCCGACACGATCTGGCTCTGTGGACTGCTCGACAACGCGTTCGACGGCCGCTTACTCGACTGACTCGAACTCGACTTGATGTCGTATGGCTTAAACCTGCAAGTTTATGGGTGTTGTACAAAACAAGTTTTAAAAAGATAAACTTAAAGATTTGATTTGACAATACACAGTGTGGCGATTAGGGTACATTAATTGAAACCACGTATCACACGCGTGTCTACTGCCTTATTATCAACGGTGGTTTATTTTGTGCCAAATTTTAAACTATTTATTTTATTTGAAAAATTCAGTTTCCTATTTTTTTTGTAAAATCGTTTATTTTAATAGACTGATAATACCCGCCCCCCGCGCCCCTGACTTGTAATATCCGCTGTACTATTTAGAGCTGATTTTTCCAACGCCAGAGGAATAATTTTGACAGTTCTTCCATATGAATGCCTTCAATAGTCATTCTCTACCAGCGAAAAATTGTTTTTGCGTCCTTTCTGCAACTGTTTCTATTGTTATACTCTGTATAGATAATTTAATGGAGATTAATTCTGTACAGTAGAAACAAAAAAAACACCAAAATATATATTTTTAAATCCCATTAATCAAGTGTGAAACCTGAAAACATTGTAGCTTGCGAAAAAATAAATTGAGTAATTTTTTTTTTAATAAATTCTTTTCACCCGTAGGAGGAACCCTATTGAAAATGTCTCTTTTATTTAAAGTAGTTTCATAGTAGTTTAATTATAATTAATAAAAAACTAACTTATAGAATATCTATGGTTTTTTATACGGTCAAATGAGCATTATGAGTCGTGCACTTTTGGACATTCCATTTTTTTTTTTGTATTGTTATGTTGTGCACTTACCTAATATTGTTGGCGTGTGTGTTGTTGTGCGCGGCGTTCGGCTCACCGTTCTCGCCGTACGCCGGGTACTTGTGGGGGATGCTTTTGTAACACGACGCGCATATTTGTACCATGCCTGAAATTACAGAAAAATAAAACACCATAAACGTAAACCAACCAACCATAACCAACCGAAAAGAAAAAACCAACCGTAACCAACCATTTATGTAAAAAAAACCTAGATCAAGTTCAGAATTCGGTGAGACTTTTCTACTGCTGAGTATGAGGTCCTGGTTCAATTCCCAGGTCGGATAGTGCCATTAGGTTTTTTCATCTGGAATTTATCAGTAGAAGGCCGGAGTCTTGACACCTTATGGTGTAAAATTCAAATCTCTTGAAATTTTTATAGCTAGCCAGCTATCATGAAATCTGACAGTTTCACTAATGAGACACTTGATCAGCCTTTCAATGACAAGTGATTATGAAATGACATATTAGGTGCACAAAATTACTTCTTTAGACCATTCCATCTACAGGCGGCCGATTCTGTAAAAATCTCACCGTGAAAACTTAGGTGAAGTGAGTTTGTTTTTGCTAGGAATGGACACTATTGACAGCTCACTCCACGCTCACTTCACCTGAGTTTTCACGGTGAGATTTTTATAGAATAGCACCACTAAAGTGGGTAACATCAAAAATAACTATACAGGGTTAGCAGGGAAATCGATGCGCAAACTGTTATCATGAATTCAGCACATGATTTCAGACGTAGCAATTTACGTATAAATTAAACTATATATTTTAGCGTAGAAATTTTTCTTCGGTAATAAAAAAAAAGCAGTCGCGGTCAAAATGTACTGAACAGCCGTTCAGAATCACATTTAGAACCTGCCAATAGGACCTTGTGGCTAGGAACAGGCCTCATCAGACGTCTGATAATAGGAAACTATGAGCTGTCGGTATTATCTAAGAAACGGAACCTTCGACTCACCTTGTGGACTAATAGGACTGGCATCCGGATGAGGTTTGAGCGTCGTTATAAAAGGATAATAAGGTTCTCTTTCGGGGTTAGGACAGCAGTAGACCAGTCTTAGTTGCGAGCTGGGGGCACTGACCCCGCAGACGTAACAAACGAAGCTAGCGGTGGTTGAAGGCGCGGAGGGCTGGCTCGCCGGCCGCTCTAAGGAAGGTGAATGCGTGTGGGCTACTAAGGACTTGTCGCCGGAACTGGCGAGACTAAGAGGGGAGGGGGGGAGGAGGGAGGGCGGCCGGGTCCGTAATGTGTATACTCGCTCGTTCGCCGGGACGGCTCGCATCTGTAACAAGGATAATGGTTTTGTTAAATAAGCTGATGTCGGTAAATAAGTAACTTATTTAGGACACTACAGACCTAAGATTGTAGTATCCTAAGTGTTGTATAGTTTATGTTTGATCTATGGTTTTTATATATGTCATGTTGTAAACTAAACGTCAGTGTGCTACTAGCTATCCGAGAGTTCATTTCTCCTTTCTTAATCCTAGGCCTTCGCCCTCCGCAATATCCGCATACTTATCATTGGCGACGAGGACCCACAACAAAATAAAAAACAACATGGCTCACTTCGGTATTTTGTCAAGTTTTGACCGTGTCAACCAGACATGGGAAAATTATAAGCAGCGGATTTTGCAATAGTACATTACAAACGATGTAGACAGTGCGAAGGACCCAATAGGCGTTAAACGACGGGCACTATTGCTGAGCGCACTCGCCGACGGCACATACAAGCTTACGGCCGATTTGGCTTTGCCAAAGGTAATTTCGCTATTACCTTTCGAAGATATTCTCACTCTTCTGGATAATCACTTCACGGCATAAAAATGCGGTTTTGGTGAGCGGTATAATTTATATGCTGCTACTCAAGGTCTGGAAGAAACATTTTCGCAGTGGGCTGTTAGGGTTCGCGGTCTGACCACGCATTGAGGATTTCTGAATGTAGAGGCGCTGCGCGATCGATTTGTTATGGGTATGAGACCGGGACCTGAGAAAGATAAGCTTTTCGCGCGTGAACTTCAAGATACCACACTAGAACTTGAGAATACGACTCACCAATTGTCCCTTTTTTAAAGCGCGATGGTTCAATCAGATTGTGTGTTGATTACTCTGTATGCGTAAACAAACGCTTCGCCCGGTGGCTTTGGAGCTAACTTGTCACAGATAGGGTCAGACAGGGTGGAGTGGCCTGTATCGTTCGCTTCACGTACACTGAATGCAGCAGAGAAGCGGTATTCTCAATTACAAAAAGAGGCCACAGCTATTATTGTCGGAGTGCGTCGTTTTCACCAGTACTTATATGGAAGATCAGTTCCGTTTGTGCTCCGTACCGACCACAAGCCCCTTTTATGTATCTTTGGTCCATATAGGGGTAATCCAGAGGTCTCGGCAAATAGGTTGCAGCGTTACGCGATGTTCCTGAGTGGTTACAATTACACCATCGAATACATACGCAGCGCCGACAACAGCGCCGATTTTTTAGTGGGGGGTGTGGCTACAGGGCCGACGATAGTTTAGTTCCTGTAGAAGATCGCGCATCTTATGTTAATTTTGTTACCGATTGTAGTTTACCCGTTACAATTAGTGAAATTCGTGATGAAACTCAGAGAGATCCAGTATTAATTGAAGTTTTATCATATATTGTTAAAGGCTGGCCTAAGCGACTATCAGATATATTAATTAAGCCTTACTTTTTATGTCAAAATCAGTTGTCGTATGAAAGCGGTTGTATTATGCGAAGGCACAAGGTTGTTATTCCAGAGACTCTTCGGACAAAATTATTATTTGAGCTACATAAGTCACATTTGGGTGTTGTGAAAACGAAAGCGGAAGCGAGCAGTAGATTTTAATTTCCAGGAATTGTTAACGCTGTAGAGAAAATGATAGCGGAATGTAAGGTCTGTTTACAGTTGAGACAGCTACCAGCTCGTGCGCCGCCAGCACTGTGGGCATCCACCGCAAGCTTTCTATCGTATCTATTCACATAGATTTTCTCGGCCCCATACAAACCCGTTCCTATTTAGTGATTGTGGATGCATACTCGAAGTGGGTAAGCTTACGATATGGGAACGAGAACGTCATCCTTATCGGTAATTAATAAGATGTATGATTACATGGCACGATTTGGCTTACCGCATACTATAGTCAGTGATAATGGCACACAATTTACTTCCTCAGAATTTAGGACGTTTTGTGTTTCAAATGGTATTTCACATGTGACGTCGCCGGCTTATCATCCCGCTAGTAACGTGCAGGCGGAAAGCTACGTGAAGGTGGTTAAAAAGGAATCAAATCATGTATGTTAAGTAGTAGTACTGTTACGGGATGTAACAATAACTTGCTTAAATATCTATTTGATTATAGAAATTCCATACATTCTGCAACGGGCTGCTCACCTGCCCAGTTGGTATTCGGTCATAAACTGAGATCACGGTTAGATTTAATTTCACCGGCGTCTATCACTCTCACCCAAAACGTCGTAAACAAACACTGTTGCAGTCTAAAGAGAAAAGTAACAAAACTATTAAATACTTTAAATAAGGAGACAATGTATTGTATAAAAAAAATAGCACTAATAAACAAGGGACTTGGAATAGAGGCGTAATAATTAAAAAAATAGGAAAAGATGTTTATATTGTCCAGGATTGCAATACCTACTTTGTTGAAGGTAAAAAAACAAGAATCAATTATTAGCATTCCACGGCACAGCAAGAAATATTCACGGGCCGAGTGAATGTCCTATTGAATTAGAAGATCTACAAGGAACTTCGGAACAGTTGGAACCGAACCCGGCACCTCCAGGGGATGGTAGTGCGTCGGACACTGGAGGAGAGGGAAATAGAGAAGATGAAGTATTCTATGATGCAACAGATGCGACTCATGGTGATACTCCTGTGGAATCAAGACAAACGGTTGATGGAAAAATACTACGAGCTGTGCCTAGAGTAGACTATAAGCGATTTTATTAAAGTTTTTGATTTATGATTAATTTATCAAGCTAGGGGAACGAATGTTGTATAGTTTATGTTTCATCTATGGTTGTCATCTTGACTTGTAAAATAAACGTCAGTGTGCTACCTACTAGCTATCCGAGGGTTCATTTCTCCTTTCTTAATCCTAGGCCTTCGCCCTCCGCAATATCCGTATACTTATCACTAAGTTTGCTTGTGTCATGAGACTATTTATAGTAAATTTACTGACTTCAGCTCCAAAGGTTAGCCTCTGGATATCAGTTTACCTTATTAATTGGGTTTGAAAGGTCACTTAGCATTAAGACGCATCTTAACTTAGTACTTCTTGAAAAGTCAAGGAAATGTTAAGTTCTTAAGTCATTTTAATATACTTACGCAATATTAAGGCTGCAATCGCGAACAAATAAGAAGCCGCTTTTATAACATTCTAGTGGTAAAAGTTTGGTCAACTAAGTACAAGTATTTTATTTAAATTAAAAGAGTGTCCTTGGAGTTTCTGGTCCTTTCTTCTACATAGAAACCTACTACGCTTTGGAATAGACAACTACTAGCCTAATCTTTCTGACTGACCGACTCCTTGACGATTACAAAAATGTCTGTAATTGGTTTAATTTAAAATGAAGAAAAGAGTTTGAGTACTAGTCCACCAGGAGTCTTTGACGAAGCCTTCCGTATAGCAATCACGTATTCCGTATAGCGTCACGCAGTCATCGTAAGGTTATCAACGCCGATCGATCGCGCCGGGTCAATAGTACGATACGCTACACAGACTAGTAAGCCAATGAAATGATCATGTCAAGAAGAACGACGTCAAAGAATGCTGCCACAAAAAGAACATCCAGAATACTCTGCCAAGTTCACCGCACCGTGGTCTGTGGGGGCAATCCCCGTATTTTTAATAATAATAGCATTTTAATCTGTCTCATCTGTCAAAAAAACCTATAATTTATCTATAAAATATTTGATAAATTTTCGACAATGATGGTTGTCCAGATGATTACGACTGGATTTTGATTGTTTTAATTACGGACTTGTTTGTTATACCTTGCAATCAGTAAATTATAACTAAATAATTTGTATATTGTCATCATGTACCCATGGTTATGGTGTGCAAAGTGTATGTTGTAAGCAGTTAAAACTACATATCTGTCATAAGCTTTGAAAGGTGAATAGCTAGCCTCATAAAGTGCCTAATTTTAATGAGTTAATGTAACTTAGGATAAGTGCATTTTGTTTATTGTTCATTGGTAAATAAAGATATTTGAAATGAAAAAAATGAATTACGGACTATCCATAAAGCTTGTGCCGACGTAAAATTAACTTCAATTTTATAAGACGTACTTTTGTCAACCATACATATATGTATTTATAGATCATCCAAGTTGTTGGATGTTGTTAATACTGTCAATAGGATAGTGACGGTGAGTTTCAGGCGAATTCATCAAAATTCATTGAGTTGAGAACTCCATTTACACACCATCCCTGGCACTCACATTACTCAGACTACATCTGTTTGGTTGTAGGAACATGTTGAACAATCATGTTAATTTAAATAACATACTTGTATTAAGTCAATATTTCATTTTGAATTGTTCGCATAACTTTTATAGGTGCAGATGTTTTTTAATTGTCTATAGAATTTGTTTTAAAACACGAGAACTACACGTGTCCATTGGTTTTTGGGAAATTACATATATGCAACAATAATATAAAAAATTACTCTAATAAGTATAATCCGTAACGTCGTCAAACAGTGGGTGCCAGAAGACGGGCTTCGTCGCCGAGGGAGGTTTAGGAAAGGCTGGCCGCCATCTTGGATTTTGGCGTCTGCACCCTGGAAAACCATATGATCGTTACGTGACGATTTCTACCAGTTTACTCCTACCAGAAGAAAATATTATTGATAAAACATTTAGCCAATAAAAATGATCATGCGAAAAAATCTAGATAAAAAGATGTGAATCGTATTTTATCTAAATCAATTCTTTCACTGAATTGAATCATTGATACTTATCGTTGGCACATCAATTATAACATGATCCATTTTTATCGTCAGCGTTATCACTTATCTCGACATAATTATTATAATGATAAATAATTTTAGGAGAATTATATTATTATCTATGTTTACTATAACATGTAAAATTAGGGTTTAAGATAAACGGCGTGATTTTAATGCTGATGATAAGAAACGCTAATACTATAAAAGTAATGTAGGTCGTAGTAGCCCCTTGTGGCACGCCACATTTGTTATTTGAACCAACCAATACATATTTATGATTTTGACCTTATTTTGACGTCATTCTGAAACTAAATCAAGATTAATATAACTGATATGCTTCATTATGTGAGATTTTATCAAAACATCTTTGATGCCTAAAGCTAAGAATGTCAAAGGCCTCAGTCGAATCACTTTAACATATACGATAGCCTCTAATTCCACCTCCATTGATTCGACACTATTGTCGTCATCAATTTCTTCAGAGTTACCCATACGTAACCATTTTACAACAATAGGCACAATATTGCAGAGGCTATCGCCCGGCATTCGATCTGCCCTCTGACCAGCGTGGTCGGGTCACAGGCCACATTCAAATCATATAAACAAATGATATCACTCGACCGAATTATCAGTAGTATTAAGTTAGGAATAATTCAAGAAAGCATTGTCAATATTAATTACAACAACAAAATATTTAATTACACAAAGACAAAGTTATTTTTAAACGTTTGAGACTGATGCAACGTTAGATCACAATGACTGAAACGCTCTATTTTATTTTCCTGATATTCCATTCTCTTAATAATACTTAGGTATGTTAAAAGCCTTTTATAAACCAGGTGTAACTGAAATAACTGAAAACCTGAAAAGATATCTTTGTACTCTTCATTATGAATAACTTTTACAATTGCAATGGGACCAATCCTAAAATCGCTAAAAACTATATTAACAGTAAAGTAAACGCACAAGTAATTACTGATAATTTATTTCCACACAGCATGGATGATTATTGATCCTATTACACATTTCATTGCAGAATTTTGCACCACTACCTGATTAAAATTTTCGAAATAAGTTCTTTCAATATTCAGGTTTCACTTCAGACCAACAATCTAGTTAATTTTAGCAAATGACTCACGGAATGAGCATAATAGTCGAAGTACCGATAATTTCTATAATAGTGGCACAATAAGTGTCAGTATTACGAGAGGTCGGCGTGTTATCTAGTGTCAACACTTTTTCAAAGTGCACTGCTCCTAAGAGGTCGCCGGTTCATATAGGTGCCGCTGATAATACAAGCTTTTTTATTATTGTATATTGCATGTTTAATAGTTTTGTTTTCTTTATTAATTTATGCAGTATTGAAGATAGTATTGGATTTATTGTGCTGTTTTGATTTGTACTTGCTATAATTTCACTTCAACTATATACATATAACTGAAAATTACTGTAGGCGTTTTTTGGAGTGAGCAAATATTTTTTGAACTTTAGTTAGTTATCCATTTAAGGGAGTTAAAAAAGATGGTTGTTTATACATGGATGTATTTCTGTTATAGTCTTACGGGCCAATTGTGGTCAGTCTCGTTCTATATTATATGAATATAAATACATATAAATAGCCGTATTATGTAATATTATACCGAGTTGCCTCACCAATTACTTCATTATCGAAGTATCATCATTATCTCTTATAATTACAGATTTATACATATAAATGCCAAAGGTAATTGTTCAGAAATCATACTGAACCATTAAAAATAAACATAAACAAAAATTTTATAAAAAAAAAAAAAACAACGTGTCGCCAGTTCGCCACAGATATATACGAAGTCTATAAGGATGATAACGTCGGAAATGATGGCCTGATAACAGCTGATGTGATGTGATCATATAACAGCTTATCTTAAGTGTCGATATCATATTTGGAGATAAGGAGATAAAAATAACACGGGCAATAAAAAAATACGTATATTTGGGTATATATTTCTTTATTGAAATAGTAGATTATTAACCAAGGGGATAAAGCAGTGTCTTCTGTCGCGGGTGACGATTTAAATCGCGAGCGTAACGAAGGACTCGAGGTTTACTCCCGAGCGTAGCGAGGGTGTTAAAAACTTAAATCACTAGCGAAGCGAGGGATTTAAGACGAGTCCTGAGTGTAGCGAGGGATTTAAGTTCACCCAAGTCTAAGACAGCTTTATCACCGAGGAAAATACTCTACTTTTCGTACCATTTGCGAAAAAATTAACACAATAATAATATGAGATAAGCATTTATTAAAAATAATGACAATTAAAAGTAAAAGACAACAAGTACTGATTCTGAAATTGATAGGCCTTTCGCACTTCTCCACGTTGAAAATTCTTCATAAGTTCTTAAATAATTTTCCTTGGATTTTGTTGGAAGAAAATTATTTATAATTGCGGCAGCATTTGCACTGATGGAATCCGACAATTCACTGTCACTGTCGCTTTGATTTAACATCGTAACGTATTTTTTTAGAACATACATGATAAAATAAACTTAACGTTGATGTATTTGAAGAAAACAAAAACGCGGCAAATTCCTAGACTAATATTTTTTGTCGGAAAAGCAAAGGCATCAAGCTCATACGGCCTCGTCGGTTTTCGTAATTTTATTTAATAATCATAACTGCATAATAAAATGCGTATTCTTTTTTTTTTTCAAAAATATGTATAATGCTTTATATACAAACTCAATGGTGTAAACACAGATGTAGTTCAGTATAAATTAATTTCGGTATGTATTCCAAATTTAAATCACATTCTCCCCCTAGAGGATGAATGAAATTCAGTACAATTTTCTTTCCCTGTTTTTAACAGATTAAAAATGACTATTGTTATGTTCGCTTTTTGTGGCATAGAATGTCACTTTTTTGAGCAAGTGGTACGAAAAAGCATTTTTTTATAATTTGTAAGCATTTTTCTGACTACACATTTTTTCTGATTACACTTTAACACAAGTGATGTCTTTTTGAAAATATGGGTCCCAGATGACACTGGCCAAGAGACGACTTTTGTAGGGTTTGTACAACTTGACAAATGTCTTAGGCATCAGGCACTTGAATGCCTTGCGGATGACATTAAGTGTTACAAATAATATGTGGTCGTCCAAATCAAAAGGGACCTTATGGCGGTAACTAGTTTCCGAGATATTAATAAATTCGTAAAATACCTCAAAAAAATCGTTTTTTTATTAACTGTATTTTTAAAAAGATGATTGTATTTACTACATGTGTGTGTGTTCAACTTTTCGAAAAGTCAATTTAAAAAAGTTTTGTATTCATCTAAAGTTTAGTAAAAAAGGAACCTTATCGCGGCAAGACCTAACAAATCGTTTTTCTTGTAATTCAAACCATATATTATATCGACATTTTAATATTGCAAGGTATATATAATAACGTATAGCCGCCATTTTTTTTTTTTTCGGGATGGGAAATCATCAAATGACTCCTCCCGCTCTGGGTGGAGCGGAAGGGAGTGTCAGACTCTTACTGACTAAAACCCACCCGTGTTCCTTCCTTCGCCCTTTATGTTCCGGGCCAGCGGTAACCCTTTCGGACAATCCCGCTGACCCGGCAGGCTTCGGCCCTTACGGGCCCCTTCGTTTAGTGCTGACATCTCTTTGAGGCGCGCGTGGAACACGTATGCGCCGTCCGGCACGGGCCTGGTCCTGATCGGACGGTGAGCTACCCATTACTCTCCGCCCGCAGGCCCGCGCCTACGGTGACCGGGAGTCGTCGCGCGGCTCCCGACGCCCGGAGCGTCTCCCGCGGCGGCTGGGACGGGAGGCTCTCTCCCTCAGCCGTCCCGCCGCCTCCTTCGCTAGCATGACTGCTTCGCAGAAGGAGGCGACTGCCCCCCACTCCCTCTCGCCCCGGACCATGGCTTGAACCAGGCCCGGACGCGAGAGGTCGCCGCCGCTGCCGATCGCCTCTACGAGGACACGGCGGTGCTCCGCCCAAGCGAGGCAGACCTCCACCGTGTGCTCCACCGTGTCCTCTGGGCGATCCTGGCAATGGTGACACCCGGGCGTTTCCTCCCGCCTGATTATGTGCAGGAACCTCCCGAAACTTCCGTGTCCGGTGAGGACCTGCGTCAGGCGGTAGGTGAGGGCGCCATGACGCCTCTCTAGCCACTCCTCAAAGAGGGGTCTTACCGCCGCTATCGTGGCGTGCCCTGCGCTGGGTTGTGACAGTCGCTCTTTCCATGCCGCCATGAGATCGCGCCGGAGGTCCGTCCGCTCCGCCGCAATTTGCTGCGGAAGCGAAGTTTCCCCCCGGCGTAGTGCCTCCGCGCGCCACTCATACAGGCGCGCGAGGACTATCGCCTCCAGATCCCATGGCGGCAGTCCGGCAAGGAGGCTTGCCGCCTCGCCCGAGATCGTGCGGTACCCCCGGATCAGCCTAACGGCTACCAACTTCTGGGGCGCGTTCAAATAATGGGCGGCTCGCCGCCGCAGTGAACGCGCCCACACCGGGGCACCGTATAGGGCCATGGACCGCACGACCCCCGCGTAAAGCCTCCGGCAGGAGGCGTTTGGCCCCCTCAGGTTGGGCAGGAGCCGCTTGAAGGCGGCCCCGGCCCGTTCCAGTTTGGGAGCCAAACGTCGGAAATGCTCGACGAAGTTCCACCGGCTGTCGAGGACGAGACCAGGTATTTCATCGTCGTCTCGACGCCGATGTGAACCCCTCCTACCGTTAGTTGGGATCCCGATGGTGGCGTATTCCGGGGCCCATGAAACGACATGGCCTCGGACTTGTGCAATGCCACCTAGAGACCCAACTGCCGGATCCCCTCCACGACTATCGCAACCCCCCGTGCCATCGCGTCGGCCGCCGCCTGATGCGACCTCCGCTGCGCCAGGACTAGCGTGTCGTCAGCGTAGCGTATAGCCGCCATTAGATAGTGTCGCACGCCGCCGCATGCGGCATTCTTTGTATATGCGTCTTAGGTCTAAGGTCCCACTATTGTAGTCCATATTTTGTTTAGGTACTTTTAATAGAGGTAAACAATCTTGTTATGTTTTTTATCATAAAATATATTTTTAAAATAGGCTAAGGCTAATAGCAAAAGTAATTCATTATAACATCTGTTATTTCATTTTGTTTTTTTATCTTGTAATGGCTATAAATTATTTCATAAATGTATTTTTCGACAAAAACGTATCAAGATTGTTTACCTTTATTTAAATACTTAAACTAATTAACCCTTTGATTGACTAATGAGCAGACACAATAGAAGTTAATTGTTCTTAAGTCGCACTGTGTAACATAAGACATTCGAGAGGCTATACTAAGAGATAAGTGTCAGCAGACTGCAACGGACCGCCTTAAGGGCCCTTTTTTACGTATATACTTGTTACGAACATTTTGTTAAATAGGTAACATTTTCATACCTTGTGATAATAAAAAAAAAATTGTTAAATAAGTAACATTTTCATACCTTGTGATAATAAAAAAAGAAAATTTAAGTTATCTTGAATGTTGCACTAAAATATTGAATATGCATGCTAAAAATAAAAAAAATTGTTTAGTGCCTACCATTAGGGCCCTTTTTTAATTTGTTTGAAGAAATTGTTCAGTTCTCTATGTAACTTTACAAGATCATAACTAATAGTTATCATTGATCTCTTAGCTTTATTAGCATCTAAACCAATTATGTATAACCTATTTAGTGATTAAGTGTTGATTTTGTTACTGTCAGATCTCAAAGTTTATAAAAAATAAGAATTCTTGCTAGTAAATAAAAACTATTTTTTTTAAAATTATGTGTTGTTTTTATTTACATCTAAGGCCTTTCGCAAATCTATGTAATTAGTAGCAATATAAAAACAATAAAAGTTTAGTGAGAAACAGGCGGTTTACTTATTTTTAATACTATTATCGATACTTTGCATCTCATTGATAATGCATTATGTTGGCGGGTCTAGTTCCCACAACAAACAAGTTTATTAAATGCAAGGATTGTAAGAATTTCCATTAGTAATAATCATAGTCAATCAAAGTATACCATCAGTTACATAACTTCACACTAAAACATAACTTTTTTGTACGGCATACTTAAATTGCGATTTTTTCGAAACTTATAATTTCGATCAGTGAACTTCAAAAATTCGTAAAAAAATAACGGTAGTGGTTAGAAGGTTGGTTCTTGGGTCTATAGTTCGGTACATTTATGTAGTTTTCAGCCCTGTAGATAACTCATTTCCGCCATAAGGTCCCTTTTGATTTGGACGACCACATATAATCAACAGACTAGACTCCAGAACTAAGGAAACCTGATGATCAGCCATGAACCAAGTATCGTTTTAGCTGAGTTTAACTTTCGTGAGACAAATCGAAATCTCATGTTAGCTGCTGTGTGATTTGTTGAAGAGACTAACATTAGCCGATCACAGTGACGGAATAACATATCAAAATAAAAAGTCTTACAAACATCAAGTGTTGGTAAAAAGAAATTACATATATTTAAACTCGCGTATAATAAAAAAAGATAACAAACCGAACTTTCCGATGGGGATTACCATTTGATATAATTTAAACATTTATTACTAAAGAGTTTCGTGTATTTAGGATAAGCCGATTTTCTTTGATAAACGATAAGTGTAAAGATAAAATGTCAAAGCCTGATAATATATCGGCAAAATGTATGCAGTATCTATTTCAAAGTAAAAATAAATATATAACTGACTAAGACTCTCCTCCATTCAACCTTTTTAATTAATTGAAAGATGTCGTGTGCACTTATTTTGCAGTAACAAAGGCAAAGGGCACGGGCCTCCCTACTCTAAGTGGAAAGTGAAAGATAACTAATCGTCTGCATTATGTCTTGTTTTTATTATTTTGTACACAAATCTAAAGCTTATTTTTAACTCGAAGAGAATAAGTTAATCGATTCTAAAAGGTTTTTTTGTGAAAATAACTTGGGAATTATTAAATAATCTTCTAAACATTAATCTAACTTATCTATTTGCTTGCCATGAACTTGACCATCAGTAACATATTGAAAAAGAAAAAATGATTTTATAACACGTTACGTCATTTCTTATCTTATAATAATCTATTTTAAAATTAATTTATTATTTTAAGTAATCAGTTATTAATTATTGTAAGAATCTTGTCTGTACTTTTTTGTACTTACTGATATTACATTAATTTTTATGTAAAACGTTATTTATTGTATACTTACTCTCATATCGTAGAAATTAATCCTTTTTATTATGTAATCAAGCCGTCATCTTTGGTTGTTATTATGGTGTAGGTTAGGTTACTACCAGCACCCTGCGGTTTCACCCGCATAAGTTTCGACTTTGAAAAGTATTAATGTATAAATGTGTTAATTCGGGTTATAAACTACCTGTGTGCCATTTTTCATCCAAATCCGTTCAGTAGTTTTTGCGTGAAAGAGTAACAAACATCCATCCATCCGCACAAACTTTCGCATTTAAAATATTAATAAAAATAAATTAATAAGTAAATAATAGTAGGATAAACTAAGTTGTGAAATGTTAAAAATTCTAATTGAAGAAGTACAGATTTGTTTCGAAGTTTTAGAAATTCGTTGAAGAACACACCTAATAAAGCCACATAACTGACTCTTCACAACTGTTTCTAACTCAAGACACTAGAGATCTGCTGAAATTTTGATCGTTTTTCAAAAAGTATTAATTGGAATATTGTAACCAAAACGTAATGTAACGTAAACGTAAGTCACCCAAAGGGCAATGGAGAGGGCTATGCTTGGAGTTTCCCTGCGTGATCGAATCAGAAATGAGCAGATCCGCAGGAGAACCAAAGTAACCGACATAGCCCGAAGAATTGCCAAACTTAAGTGGCAGTGGGCAGGGCACATTGTTCGCAGAACAGATGGCCGAAGGGGCCGAAAGTACCGGAAGACGTAGCGTTGGAAGGCCTCCTACAAGGTGGTCCGACGACCATGTGAAGGCCGCAGGAACCCGTTGGATGCGAGAAGCACAGAACCGGTCGAAATGGAGGTGCTTGGGGGAGGCCTATGTCCAGCAGTGGACGTCTTTCGGCTGAAATGATGATGAGGAACCAAAACGTGTTGTGTACATTATTCCGTGCGTCATTAAAAGTATGTTGTTCACCTGAACACATACAAAGTCGTGACAAACTCTTGTATCATGTAACATGAATTTTAACACATGAATTCATCATAAATTATTATCAATATATTGTTATGTCTGTAGTATTTTCTTAATAATTAGTTTTACTTAGTTAATATAATAAATATTGGCAACGAATTATTATTTTAGAGAAGTTGACGCAAGCGGTTATTAAAAGAATATAATTTTTTTTTTTTTAATAAAAAGACTGCCCTGTCCCCAAGTCCCCAAAAAATAATGAAAATTGGGATAAAAGGTAAGAGAAGCAAGTTAATGATGATAATTATACGTTTTTTTGCGCTGGATATTGGAGTAGAGTTGTATCAATTGTTCCAAAACTGCTTTTGGTGAAGGAACTATGAATACTACTATACTACCTATTAATATATAATTTTTTACTTCTCATGCTCTAAAAGTTCGCCTTTATGTTGTGCGTAGACGACATAAAATCGATTTTTATACTCTAGTCCAAAAAGTTTTTTTTTTTCTAAGAAATAATCAGGCCCAAGTCCCAACAGCCACACGCACAATAAAACGTCGCAGATTAAAGTCGTTATTTAATTTCATTTGTTTTAATTTACATCACTTCCGTGTTTTCTATCGTTAATTTATTAAAACCAAATAAAATAGTTGTCATTTATTATTTGAAAACGCAAAGAAACGTTTTTATGACTTGGCAGTACCTATGAAGTACCAGAGTCGAATGGCAAATGCTGAAAGTTAAAAAAACAGTTTCGTGGCGGGATTGAGATATTCTCTTCTTCAATTTCGCAACATTTTTGAACAGTGAAAATACTGTTATATACCTACCTTATGCCTGTTTCATTTCCTCGAAATCGAAGTGAAAAGCAGAGTGTAAAACTCGGGCATAAACGAGGCAATAGCTTCTTTTATGCACTCAGTTGTACAGTTTACTATTTCACACCACCTCCTTTTTTTTTTTAAAGGCTAAAGTCTGAGACCATGCTGCCTAGTCATCAGTTACTATTTTTTAGTCTAACATGACATTAGAATATGGGTGTACACATTCTAATGTATTAGGAGTATTTGGCAGCAAATGTATCGAATCAAGTTTCCCGGTAAACTTCGCTGAGGTAGCCAAAACTACAAAAAAAATCTCAGCTCCATTTTACCGGGATCGCGTCTGTTTCAATGATTCCACATATTGTCCAGTTGCGCAGACACTTGAGATACAAAACTACACCAATTTTACATCACAATATCCACTAGGAATCAATTTGCGTATAATTAAAACAGCCAACTAGACTTCACTCGAAGAAATCCCGCCAAAAACTCTCACACCACCTGCTCGCTAACGTCAAATTATATGTCATTCAAACCTAACCTAAAGCAAGTAATTTAAGCCTAAAGTTAAGTTTCCATGGAGATACTGAAATCTCACAAGATACTACCAAACCAATAGACTCTACAACCGGCGCCCTCGACTTAACAACAAAACTTGCAACAACCGAAGTCCGATGAAAGTGAACAAATTAGTGTCTGGCCGCTAATACTAGTGTAAACGAACGACAGACATCTGGGACCCGGTGCAACACGAGTATAGGACAAATACACGAGAGCTGCAATGTTTGTTATGATAAGATAACAAGTTTCTGAAGTTACGTCAATGATGAATGGATGGTAGATTCAGTCATAACAATGATGGAATATCAATGCGATGACAAGCAGGGTCGATGGCTGATAGATTTCGACAGAAACACCTGAACAAAATGCTAACAAATAGGAAAGGAATCGCTTAATAGTCAGTGGAGGGAGACATGTAAAGAGCCGAAGTCCAATAAAAGGGAACAAATTAAGAGAGTCTGGCCGCTAATGCTAGTGTAAACGAACGGCAGACATCCGTGACCCGGTGCAACATGAGTGTAGGACAAATATGCGAGAGAGCTGCAATGTTTGTTGTGATAAGATAAACGAGGTAACGGCTGTGAGCTTCTGGGTCCCAAGTTTAGTCAACAACTATCCATACTAATATTATAAATTCGAAAGTAACTCTGTCTGTCTGTCTGTATGTTACCTTTTTACGTCTAAACTAAACCACTCAACGGATTTCGATATTTGGCAGAGAGATAGATTGCATCCCGGGGAAGGACACAGGATAGCTTTTATCCCAATATTCCCATGGGATTGACACTTATGCGGGTGAAACCGCGGGGCGCTGCCAGTAGTCCACAAACACTTCACCTGTTTGTGCATGTTGTGCACGGGACAGGTTCTAATTTACTTTGTAAAGGCACGGAATGATGATTTGGGAATTGAGCTCACGAATCGTCAGTCCGTGAAACCTCAAGCAATCCTCTAAGCTACGACCCTGGCTAGTTAACAGTACTTAATATTAGAAATAAGGAACCCACATTACTGGAAGGACCAAAAAGTTAACATACAGAACCAAAAGGCGCTGCCTATTGTTGACCCGCCTTCTGAATGTTGTTGGGGCTTCCACGTTACTGCAGTGCGTCAGGAATGTTTGCCAAAGCACATACTGATGGGTTTAATACCATCCTGTGAAAAAGGATGGCGTCCATGATGCGCAGAGTGCGTGGGAGCGTCAACTGCATTCTGAAGGTCATCAGTGAGAAGTCATGTTGCGCCATTATGGAGCACTGGGTACATGTGCATGTGCCCGGTGCGTCAGGTGAGTGCAACAGATACATGAATTAAAAATATTATATTAAGTACCTACCTACATTTATTACTTACTAACATAGTTTATGTATGTTTTACTAATATCATATGGATCAAGGTCTGAAGTACAGTATATTTATTTATTTGAAATCAATAAACACAACGCTTAGCCTAAGGACATAAAAAAACACTTCCAAGATACGCCCCCAAAAAGGTTACTTTATCATAATTTTGAAGGTAGCCGAGAGTGGACTCACGAAGATTAGAATGACCGATGGCAAGTTAGGCCGATGACACAATCAATTTTATCAGAAAGAGAAAAACAAAATACTAGCATATAGATAAGAATCACGTTACAGGACAGTGGGTTTTAATCAAGATGGAAATGAAGATCGGAATGTCCCACGTCATCATTTCAACAGGTATCAAAACAACACTTAAGAAGCTTTCACATAAGATAGATTTATTAATATGCTTCCAAATATCATATAACAAGTATTAAACTACCTACACCCTATTCAAGTATACTATTTCCATCACTTATCTCCGATGGCATCGATGGAATCTCCCTGATTGCGATGCATTAACAAGATTAGCATTAAATGCTATGATTATGAAATTCAAATAGCGATTAATTCCTATGATATTGCTCCCGTATATGGACGTGGCTGATTATGTATGATATGTTTATTAATAAGACACAAGAATCATAAACATATTAATTGCACACGATATTGGTAACGGCGGGAAATAGTCAGATTGGTTTTATCAGTGTTTATGAAAAGTTTACGCCGGAGGTTCAGAACCCGCGTTTTTCATAGTACGTTGTTTTATGAAATGAAGGCGCAGAGAGCAGTGATGTAGCAGAGATGAGAGTTCTGAGATAGATACGTGGAGTAACGACAATGGATCAAGTAAGAAATTAATATATGAGAGGAAGGAAGATTGAAAGGGAATCATTGTCTATGAATATGGGAATATGGACATGGTGAGTGATGAAATGCATGTGACTAAAAGAGTGACGAATAATCATAGAATTACAATTACTTTAAAAGAAAATAATTAAATGATGGAGAAAACCGCATATAAATCACACTTGTACACAATCTTTTGGGGAGACCGGAAATTAGCTTTTATATAAGAGGTCTCTAAAGTCTATCAAGCATTATATTTACTCATAAGAGATTCCACGTCAACAGTGATTGAAAACAAAGTTCATCGTTTAGGTCTTATGACCTTAGCAAAAGTTCACACTATAATCTTTGTACAGTTTGTACCGATAATGATGTAAAAGTACCGTTTGGTTACTGGACGAACTCTGCCACGATTCTAAACGAAGTTTTCTTTAAACGCGGCAGATAAGCTAATGTCATAGTCAACCTTATGAACCCAGACAGACTGCGTTCACAACGTTCTACTAGTCTACGAACAACAATACTAGTGCTGTATGTCAATAATATTGGTGGACTACTAATTTTTGGAGGGAAAACGAAGCAGACTCTTTTTAGTATTTTTGGTTTGTTAACTAAATACTACCCAGTATCCGGGCAGTACTGAGAGACTTCAGAGCTTTAGAAAGAGACGGTCACAAAGGTAAGAGTAATAGAGATGAAGCTCTACAAAGCTGATGAAAGAAAGAATTACATTTATTGGAACACAGTTCGTGAAACACAAAATTCAAATTACAAAATAAAAACGTGAAAAAAATGTTTTAACTACAACAGTGTGCGTCTCACGGCTGCGCCAAAAAGTTCATTTCAGTATCAATGCCAGACAGATGCTATCTGGTTTTTCTAAAACTGGATCCGCTTTATTTACGGCACGGATCAAACTCCTATATCCCCTAAAAATGCACTAGCACGTATCGCGTGTTGCTATCAACGATGCGTAAAAACTGTCACATTACCTTGCAGTTCACCGGCGCCATATCTTCTTTCCCACACATTCGCACTAGCATTGCAATATTCCACTAAATATCACGTGAACACTGTTTCATTATTAAAACTTTATTATATCACATATATGACTAAATTCACATAATACAGCCACTATAATAACACACATGAGCACACAAAATGACTTATCAAACGATAAGTTATCGATAGTTTCGGATCTCGGCACAGACAAGGGTTATTATCAGGTCGCAGTAGAAATTGTTATACATGGACAACACGAGGGGACGACACGTACACACGTCGGTAAGCGTCGCACGCGACTGGTGGAGCGCTCGGCGTTATCGTTTGTAGGAATTGTAGGTCAACCGGTAGCCACCATCAATGATTGTATATTCAAACATTACGACACTGGAGTTTACACAGATGACGCACTTGTGAAAGTCGCTAAACTCAGCGGCGGGCGCGGGCCTAAGTTCTGTGTGGTTTAGGATGCAGTTTGAAGGATGTTTTGTTTGAATTATTTGAACTATCACTTTGATAGAGAAAATATTACTTATTTACCAGGTTAGATGAGTCTGTATGTCATGATTAACACATTGAAGGACACTGCACGAGACACAATAGAAGTTTTATTGTTATTACGTCGAGGGGCGTTCAGTGTCCTTCAATGGGTTAATCAAATTAATTGCATTTTCTTAGTAACTACCAGATCCGCCACTATTTTTTACGACTTAATATTTTTTTATCAATCGTTTATTTTTACTACTAAATATTCAAAGATTAAGCATGTTGCTTTATAATGAGTGTATAATCTTTTAATCCGGTTTGTAGAATATTTATGTAGATTAAAAAAACCGGCCAAGTGCGAGTCGAACTCGCAAACGAAGGGTTCCATACCACAAGGCATAAAACGCCGAAAAAAACGTTTCTTTTATACTCCTTTAAATGTTAACTTTATCTTATTTTTATTATTTGTTGTTATAGCGGCAACAGAAATACATCATCTGTGAAAATTTCAAGCGTCTAGCTATGACGGTTCATGAGATACAGCCTGGTGACAGACAAACAGACGGACAGTGGAGTCTTAGTAATAGGGTAATGTTTTTACCCTTTGGGTACGGAACCCTAAAAATGAAATACAAATTATTCATCTGATTAAAAAACATAAATCATCTCACAAAAATAAATTTAATTAAAAGTGAAATATAAAATCGAATCTTAGGCGTCGTCCTTACTGGTAAACTAGTAGTAGACTAATCATTTCGCTACAATCAATGCAATACCTATATTATGACAAAATGTTGCACATTCAACTTTATGATTGTCTCAAGTTTACGTGCAATTACGGGATTGTCAATCAATTCAGATAAGCTCGTGATATTTACCGTTAACAGTAATCAATACGGATGAATCACGAAACTTGCAAAATAAGATTATGAAAGTTTTTGTCACTTATATCTGCTTTTAGTCGTGACTTGTAGTAGTGATTCCTGATTATGCTCAGGCGCATCATCATCTGCCTAGCTTTTTTGTCAAGTATATTGGGATCGGCTTCCAGTCTAACCGGATGCAGCTGAATACCAGTATTTTACATGGAGCGACTGCCCATATGACCTCCATAACGCAAATACTTAACGAATAACACGAATGCTAAGCTCAGCTGAGCTTTTAAAAATACGATTTCATTGCCCTGTTTAATTACCAATCAGGACAACGCCTTACCAGTGCGTGATGAGGAGATTAAACAGTGTATGTTCAAATGCAAATCATTAAGTTTTACGACATTATTTAATAAATAATTAATTCCTCAAACATGATCTCACATATGACGGTCAATCGGGGATCCTGTATTTTATAGACGCATAAATTATAAGAGTGTTTCAATAATTGAAGTTGTTATTAAATTATTAGATTTTGACATATTTTAGGAATGATTTTGAAGTTTCGATAGAAGTTCTTTAGGAAATGTATAAAAATCATTTAATTTATTCAAACTAGGCTGAGGATGCACTTTTTGAACGTCAAAATTACATAAGACAGTCCCTCTAAACGCCCGCCCTTCACAACTTCCTAGTACTTTAGCTGGGAAGAAGTGGAGCAACAAGCTCCACAGCAGAATCTATTCCCCTTATAGAACATCATACCCTGCTGTATCACACAAGCATTGATCTTCCTCCTACATAGAAATCTTATCAATGATGCTTTCAAAACAGCGACGACACGTTGAATCAGTGAAGGAGTCTTATTGACATAACTACTCAATATCTCTAACTCATCGAGGAATAGAGGAAAAACAATTTGTAATGAGAGGTTATCTGTTGTACTACAGATAGAGATACCGCCGTGCCAGAGGTCGGTGCGTGTTTATACGTTAGAAATATCCTTCCTATTACAGAGAAAATAAATCAACTTACAACCAGCAAGAGTTAACTTGAGGCTTCGCTCGGGTGACGTAAGCGCATGGTACTGGCGAGAGCTGACAGCTGGAGGGGGTTGTCGGGGGCCCGCTCGGTTCTCAAGTTAACTCTTGCGGGTTGTAATTAAGATTAGCGTCTTGTCGTACTACCCAGTAACTAGGTTGTGGAGGTCAGACAGGGAGTCCTTCCATGTCATAGACTGGTATTCAGATGCATCTGGTTACACTGGAAGCCAACCCCACTAGAAGGGAAAAAGCTAGGCAAATGCGACGAGTCCAAACCTAACTATGAACTTAGTTTTCTATATTAATAGATGCACATAACAAAAGTTACTGACATTGGTCAGTTAATTTTGTTATGTGCGTCATATACTTAGATAATTATTGCAATTAATATGGATGTATTTTCTTTGCGACTCCGCCACAGTACCCATGTAACGTTTATATGAGTTCTAATGTAGCATTTACGACGGTCATCAGGAAGAGAACCATTCGTATACTAGTAAATTTTAATTTTGACAGTCATTTTGAACCACTATTTTACTAATATTAACTCTCACTAACAAACAACATAGATCTTTCACGATTTGGAAGCATCCAAAGATTCACGAAAAACCTTCACCATTGCCCCAACACGATGCGATAAGAACCAAATAGTACAAGTACCTACATCTGTAAGAGAACATAAATACTATGACGTCACAAGACACGTCGTATGTGTCTGTTTGATAAAGCATCAGCAGCTATACGAGTGGCACATTCATACTCTTTACATAACATTGTAGTTTCGGATATGATCTGACATTATGACCTTTTCAAGTAATTTTATTTTTTTTAAAGATCGTTTTATCTGCGTTTCTGTTTTGAATGTCAATATTATGAGTTAATTAGGTTAGTGAGGGTTAAGTGTAAATAGTGAATCTTTAATTAAAGTTCATAGTAATAAATGGAGTATTACTGTTATAGAGGTATGAGGAACAGGGTGTAAAGTTCACTCATACTCTATAGAAAAGGGAGGATCCTCCGACCAGACGGGTGTTGTGTCTGGCGGCAATTGCCCGATGATTCATGTCGGGCCGTTGTAGCTAGTTGCGCGGTAAACTCTGCTTGCGAGATGCAGGATTTTGCGTGACCTCAGTATGACGCGTTGTTCGCATGTGGCGTTGTAGATCCCGCTACACTATTCACAGAGTGCTAAAATAATATTTAAACGAGACTTCCAATCAATCGGTCTAGCCTTTTCCCGACATGTTGGGGTCGGCTTATAGTTAACCGGATGCAGCTGAATACCATTTTCAGTATTTTACATTGAGAGAGACTGCCTATCTGACCTCCACCCTGTCTCCAACCTAGTTACTGGGTAACACCATACCCCTTGGTAAGACTGGTTGTCAGACTTTTGGGCCTTTGTCTACCCCTAACGACACTTATTTCACAAGCAAAATAATTTCTGTTATTTCGCTTCAATGTAATTTAAAGTAGCAGGGATAGAGTTTAAGTTGAGATTTAGCTCAGTGACTGTCTCCAAAAGTATGGAAACGTAGAATGCAAAAAAAAAAATCTTATCGAAAAAAAATTGAGACGAAAATAGAAAATAAAATTGAATGTTAACCGTCTACATAAAATCTGGTTTTCACCATCCACAAATCATAACAAACATGTCTAACAAGGCTATAATTTTGATACATTACAAAATATGTATGTATGTTGTATATCCACGCCCCGACACTCCCCCTTTTTTAATATAATTATATATAATTTGCACTTCACTTACATAATACAAGCTAATGCACTTAAATTGACAAACGTACAGTGTAAATATATAGTAATATTATATACCAATATAAAATATTTACAAGTCTATTCAATAATATTTACCTAAGCGGAGATTATCTCGCAACGTTGGTACTTGAGTGGTGCTGTCTCACTCTAACGTGGTATGTTAGAAAGGGATCGATTTATAAGTTTGTGACGTAACAATTAGAGGTTGTTAGAACAGAATTATATGTGGAGGAGTATGAAAAATTTGAGACGTAAATTAGCTTTCCAAACATGATTATGGTATTTTTAATTTAATAAACAAATATGGCGATAGCCCGAGTTGATACGCAATCATTTGGTAGTAACTTCCAAATAAATAGTTATATAGGAATTTTGTTGCTAAATTCTGTTTTTATTGAAATGCTTCAT
Source organism: Luperina testacea (assembly GCA_927399505.1). Lineage (NCBI taxonomy): Eukaryota > Metazoa > Arthropoda > Insecta > Lepidoptera > Noctuidae > Luperina > Luperina testacea. The sequence goes on along the minus strand of OV656777.1, from coordinate 1,084,015 downwards.
TGGTATGTTATTATTTACGTTAAATATTAACGGAACACAGAGATATTGCCTTAAAGACAGGAATGTGTAGTTATGACAGTATTCCATCCTCGAACAAATTTTATTAGGTACTTACTTACAATAGCCACATTATAAGAAAATATAAAAAAGTGTGCGGTCTGGGGACACTTGTCAGGAACGAAGTTCCTTAGGCGTTACTCGTACGCATACACACTCGTATATAATAGACAGAGACAGAGATAGAGAAAGATTTCCAGTTATCTTTTTTTAAATAAGACATTTCGAAAATGTTATTACTAACTTTGGAGGCTTGAAAGTTTGTATGAAATGCCGTACGGCGTAAACGCTCTTAAATGTCTTCGTATTGAATACTGATGCGACAATCCTCATACTATTTCAAGATAAAACAACACTTTGGAAATGGTGTCAACTACGTATTTGAAGTACTCATGTAAACATAAAGAACTTTCTTCAACTACCCACGATAAAGACACACAATTACTTAGTATTGTTCGTAATGTGTGCGCTTACGCAACTGTGTCTACACCAAAGTGAAGTGAAATGTTTGTATGGTCGAAACTTGAAAAATTTTAAAGAATTTTTTTATCAATATGAAGGTTTTTTATAAAGTTTTACTTGCAGTTGCGTACCTTAAAACCAAAGTAAACGACATTTTCTATAGATAATGATAACTTTGTAGGTTCAGCTAGATTTTCTTTAAAGTAACAGTAATATCTTGAGTACAGAAAAAAATTCTCCTAACAGGATTTTATGTTTATATAAACTGCACGTGCATTGTAACAAATTGACTAATCTTACGTATGCACAGACTCAAGAATATCGCGGAGGGATTTTATCGTGCACTAGATTTTCAACTCTCGGTGTTTAAGCCGAGCATTGAGAATTCAACAGAGTGTGTAGCGGTATCTACAACGCCACATGTGAACAATGCGTCATACTGACGTCACACAACATTCTTCATCTCGCAAGCGGAGTTTACAGCGCAACTAGCGTAGACACAACGGCCCGACATGAATCAGTGGGCAGTTGCCCGCCAGACACAATAAAGTTCGAGGGATCCTCCCTTTTCTATGGAGAATGAATGAATTTTACACCTTGTTTCTCATTACCTCTCATAAATAAATATTCACTGTTGGATTTTCAATTCTCGGCGCTAAGCAGTGCGTTGAAAATTCAGTGCACGAATAAAAATTGCCGAGGGAAAAAATCGTCCGTGCGTATCTGAGCTGTAAATGAGCTTGTATTTCGTAGCAGTAAGGACGAATTTCGTAAGTCCTGGGTTAGCTTGTATCAGCTTGTACAAATCACAAAATCGCTAAACGTATTTCAAACATCGTCTGTTTCTGTGAATCGTTTGAAGATGACAAAGACAGACTGATGTTGGAAATTCGTTGAGGCACGGCTCGTAGGCATAGGCACGCACCTGGTATGCGTTCCACTGCTGCAGCAGGTGGTGGTGGCAGGCGGCGCAGGCGCGCACGGTGCCGGCCGCGTCCTTGGGCCGCGAGCGCGGCGGCCGCGGGTGCTGCTCGCCGAAGATGGGGAAGTACGCCTGCTTGCTCTGCAACACACACAACACACATGTTAGCTCCACTCATTCATCATTTATTCACATGTAGGACGTCCTTTGTATCCTTATAAAAATAAATAAAATAAAATTTGTTTATTTCAGACTACGTAATGTCCATATTTTGTTAGTAACAAATTCATTATCTTAGAACTAAGGTTAGTAGCAATGTAGGTAAGTAGGTAGGTATAACTTGATTGAGAATACTATGACTTGTTCGAGAACATGATCGTCAAACATGGAAACGTAAGTTAGTAATAGGCAATGTTTTAGGGTATTTTTGCGTGATCGATGCGGTCAATGCTACATCAATGGCGATGCCGGAAATAAAGCCTGTTTTCCCCAAAACTGCGATACCATGATGTAGCGACCGCAAAGTGACAACTATCCGTATAGAAAGCGTTTTTTGTCAACCTACAGTCAAACACTCACTGTTAATTTCATGACAGTCGGTGCCATTTTTTGCCGTTCTAATGTCTGCAGCTCTTGTTTAGGAAATCCAAACTTTACTGCGGTACTAATCCTATTTAAATGCACATCCTGTTAAGACGGAGATTTCTTGAAAACAGTCAAAAAGTTGTTTTTTTAAAGCAGTGTATCTCTTAAGCCGTAAATAATTTTAACCAAAAAAATTAAGAAGATATTTTCAAGCCTTATTCATTACAAGGATGGAACTCAAATCATAATTAAACATACATTATTGCATAAAAATCTTCAAAAAACAACTCTTAATTGTCATTAAAAGCAGTTTATCCCTTCATTAACAATTTTAATTATAATTCAGAAAATATACCATTAAATTTCTAATGGCAAACTGCATTCAGTGATGGCTTATTTATTATTATATAATTTTTGTATACATATTTATATCATATTTTGCAATAAATTACTAGCTTTGTGTCATCGCGCTTCTCTTTCTTTTCTATGCAGTCGGACAGTGACCGCGCTTTACGTCATGTAAGCCCCTTAATGCTAGTTTATTTTAGAATAACGTAAGATTAGAAATTCTTCCCACTTGGTAATCGAATCCTGTTCTCATCACCCGCAGTTGTACAAAACACCGCTCGACTAATGAGTATTCCACTATCAATAATATAATATTGACAGTAGTTACGGTCTCGGAACTGACCCGCCGACTCCTGACCCGATAAGAGCTTTCAGTGACCACTGCAGCTATAAAGACCTCCAGCCGATTACTCAGTAGGGCTTGGGTATAACTGGGTTTGTTTTAATAAAAATAAAATATGTTGCTCCCAGAACACACTTCTTTATGGCCCACAGTCCCACACTTCTCACAGCGAGGACGCCTGTGTGTCCCAATAGTGGAAACATTACAGGTTGGTTTATGTGGGTAACATTAAAAACATGCTGTTACACAGTGTGAATAACGAGCATTGCTCGTAATCTTAACATAATAATATAGTGCTTTAGTGCGATTAGACATTCAGACGCTCCTCCTTCCCTGGCGCGTGACTCTAACATTATCGAGTCTATTTAAATAATAATTATTAGTTACTTAATCAAATAACAATGTTAACATTAAATAGTAGTAATCTGTATGTACATTTGAATTCAGAAATTACGATTTACTTATTTGACATTTGGATTATTCGCGTTTGTGTGTGTGTGTGTGTGTGTGTGTTTAGTGATTGTGTGTTTGTTTGTTGTGGTGATATGTGTTGTGTCGGTGCAGAATGTGTATTATTCGTAAATACATGCTTCAAGATTAATGTTTTTTTTTGCACTAGGCCTTGTCGTGATGAGGCCCGAATTAGGGTCAATAGTATTTATTCATTGAGAAACTAACTAGGGAACCATATCAAGATTTCAATAAAATATTGTATCTTCGATAGCTTTTTATTCACTTCAAATCATCACACTAATATTATAAAGGCGAAAGTTTGTGAGTGTGTGTAATGTGTGTGTGTGTGTATTTATATGTTTGTTACTTCGTCACGCTCCAACGGCTGGACCAATTTTGATGAATTTTGTACGGAGGTAGCTGACACCCTAGGTTAACATATAAAACGTTTTAAACATCATTCTGTCTTTGCCATCTGCAACGATTGAAAGAAACAGAACGGTATATTTAAATTAGTTTGGTGTTAAATGTGTTTAGTGATTTGAGGTGTACGAGGGTCTTGATCATGACAGTTGATTTAATTATTAAATTAAACCAGATCAGGGTTCTTTTCATTATACATTAGTCTGTCTTGTAATAATGGTTTAAGTTCAACATAGATCGTCTTCTGTGCTCTCTACCAAAGGTAAAAATAAAAGAATGTAAGAAAATAAGTTTATTTTCGTTAAACATAACGCAGAGAAAGAACACAAACACAAAAAATAATAAGTGGTGGGAAAATATGCGTCACATCTACGCAAAACGGCCATCGGTGCAGCATAAAGCCACGAGTGCCTCGACCCTATGCGAGACAGAGCTCCAGCGTTGGTTTTGAGCGACAGCCTGCGGGTAACTGTAGCAATAATTTTAATACGAGGATCTTTCAACAGATTTATAGCTTAAACTAGCAGCGCCCCGCGGTTTCACCCGTATAAGTGTCGATCCCGTGGGAATATCGGGATAAAAACTACCCTATGTCCTTTCCCGGGACTCAAACTATCTCTATACCAAATTTCATCTAAATCGGTTCAGCGGTTTAAGCATGAAGAGGTAACAGACAGACAGACACACATTCGCATTTATAATATTATTATGGATCTATGGTACAACATGTAAGCGAATTATTCCGCCATCCCTAGTTGCAGCTAATAATATATATAACCACATTAATACGCCGTCTGTTTGTAAGTAAACATCTGCTCAAAGTGCACGGGTCAAAGAAAACATGGCGATAACATGTGCGTGGCTCTACGCATACCACCTTTCATGAGAAATTGTTATAAATACTGAGGGCATGTGACTTCTTTTTCGTGACACTGGATTGACTGTATTTTAAATATTGTTTTCCCAAAACTTTGCCACTTCCACAGCGTTATCGGTGGCAGCGCAGAGGTCACTTTGACTGCATGTTCTGGGACACAGAGCTGCTCTCTGTGTGTGATAGGAGGTGGAGCATGGCTTGTAGCATAGCTCCACAATGCCCTTCCGTCAAGGTAGCCCCACTTTACCAGGTTGGACTTACATCTTCCCACTTGCATGTGTATAGTTACATGCATCCGTCACAAGAAGCTATAATTTTTTTTAAATAAAAACCTACTAAGTGCGACAATTCAATCAACAACAAATAATCCCAAATTCAATCAGCTTAAAGTAATAAGCATGTAATACGAAACTAGCGAGCGATTTCATTTGGCCGAGTTATATTTTAGCGATATAAAGCGCTATCCTCTAATGTTTTGTGGTACAGGAACGCGTCTGACTGAAGCTGAACGTAAACATTTAAGCCGCCATTTTGAAGTTCACACACGCACACACACACGCGCGTGCACTTTTTCTTTCTTTATTTCTTTCTGACGCTGTCAATGATGCAGAATGCAGATGCAGAGTACTCGGAATCGCCTGACGACAGTAATTAGATGTGTGTGTTAGTATAATTATATCCCCATATAAAAATAAAAATCATTACAAAACTGTTCTTTCTATTTGATCCAAAGGTTGTGGAACCCCTGACTGTGTTTACATAATTTATAACTTCTCGTGACGGATACTTTAGAAAAGTATCTATAATCATCATCCTTCACCCCTTATCACAATTTATTTGGAGTCGGCGCAGTTGTTCCGTTTTCTCATATACATATCTATTAGACGTCATCTAATAGAGATGATATGAGAGAACGACCAGTAGTGGCCCAGTGGTGACGTTACCGACTTACGAGTTGTATGTCGTAGGTTCGAACTCGAGACAGGCGCTTTACTTTGTATAAATTATTTCATCATCACTCTGCTCTCAAAACAGTGAAGAAAAGGAAATCATCGCGCGGAAACCGGCATGTCCTAGAACCAAACATTCGAGGATATGTGACGATATCTACCAACCCGCACTGGGCCCGCGTGGTAGATTATAGCCTCCTCTCAGTGAGAGAGAGTGCCCTCTCACTGAGAGGAGGCCTGTGTCCCAGCAGTGGGAACATCGTAGGCTGATTATACTATGTATTATACTAGACGTCGTCTCAGAATTAATTTACAACAAGAAACGTCGAATATGTATGGCTATTTTAAAGTATCGCGATTCGTGAAGACGTTTCCACAGTCTCCACCTAAAAAGTAGCAATCCGGTTAATATAAATAAAATAAAATCCCTAGCCGTTATCTTATGAAATTTTTCCTTATGTTATATGATTACAAATAGGTCAAAGGCATATCTGATGGAAGGTCGACAAAATGGGATTCCCGATACATTGTTCTTCTTTGAGACAAGTTGTACAAAGTGCACTAACACAGTGGCGTGCGTTCCATATAGGCAGAAAGACACTGCCTACCCTGGTTCTGATAATAGATCTAATATTATTTTATCAATAAACAAAACCACATAAAAAATTTAAGTCATAAATCAGCTCCATCTATCGAGTGCCGGTGGTATCATTAAGATCGATACAGTTTAAAGGCTCGTTCACGTTCGCACATCGATTCGCGCGGCACTAGCGCCGCCTCGCCTTTGCCACGGCAAAGACACAAATTATTCTTGTCTGAATGTTTTGTATGTGTGCTCTCGTGGTAAGACGTGGTCATGCGGATTTAATATGTGTGCGCTCCTATAGCTACGTGGGATTTGGTGACACACAATGACAAAAATCACGCACACAACTGCATGAAAAGACAGTGTCTCTAACACGAAAAATTACGACTCCTAGCGAACATTTCCGAAAGAAAGTTTGCTATGCAATGCAAATATGTTAGGAAGTAACATTGTTTCATTGAATTTTATATATTTAGATGGTCATAATTTTTTGTCGTATTACATTTCCCTTTTACTAGATAATTTCAATAGTCAATAGTCGCCAATTCGCCATAATTTGTTTGATGACATGTGTGATCTGTTTGTGTGAATAAGTTTTCAGATATTTAGGATTTTAACGTTGTTAATAGTGAAAAATGGATAATATTGTCTGTGAAAGTTGTTCAGATGGTGTGTGTATTGAGAAAATAAAATATGATGCGTTTTCAAAACTATCTTTTGGTGAAAAAAACAAGTTATCGAGATAGGTCGTCGTACAGTAAAATCAATCGTAAATTCAATAAAAAACAATATGATTCATATCATTGGCTGACAGGTTGCATACATGTAGTAATCGGTTATTTTGTTTCGTTTGTCTACTATTTTCAACATATAATTATGACACACAACTGGCTGTGCGATTGGTCGAATTAAAACGCAAACCAACTTTTTATGACGATGTTTTAAAATCATATTTAAAAAAGGATAGGCGCGTAGATTTAATTTATAAATAAGTTGGTTTACTTTATTTTTTTAACTTTACTTTTACTTTTGTTACCAAACCAGTAGTTTATGTAATTATTAAATATATTTATATAATGCAAATCACATGAAGAGCCTTTTTCTAGGCCACATCGAATATCTTTCAAGTGACGTGTTTTGTAATTTTCACTCACTTGGATTAGATATTTGAAGTGGCCGAAATCTTCTATTTGCATCATTGGAAAATCGTAGTTACAACCTTTTCAACCCCTGGTGAGTTTTATCTTTACTAACTTGTGCAATTGCGAGACTTTTTTTTTTGCGAAAAGAAAACTGCCTACCCAGGCATAAAACCCTGTGCACGCCACTGCACTAACACCAGCAAAAACTGCGTCACTGCTAAACTGTTATGAATCTATATATTTAAAAATCAATTGCCTTGTATACTGGGAAGTGTTTCTAGAAAGAACAAATTAGAGCTTGAATTTAAAGTATTTCATTTACATTGAAAGGAAATTGAAAATTAATTTATTATTCAACTAATTGATATTAAAATAAGAACATCTCCAATTCGATTTCTTAAAGTAGTTAATATTCCAGCATTATAAGATTTTAAATTTTGATAATAAATTATTAAACAATAAGAAACTAATCCAGCACAAACTGCGTCAGTGCTAAACTGTTATGAATCTATATATTTAATAATCAATTGCCGTGTATTAGTCTCACGAAAACTCGAAAATGGCTCGACCGATTTGATTTTTTTTTTCCGTTATATGCGCCTCAATACTGGAGTGGTTAAAGAAAAAAATAAATTAGGTAAAACCCAAAGGAACAGCCGAAAAATTAAAATTTTATACGAGAAATTTAAAACGTGGTAAGTACACGAAGTTCACGGGTCATAGAAGAGTCCATTTCCGTACAAAGAGAACTCCACTATACTATAAACAACGTATTTGCTTTAAAAGGTCCTCAAATAGATAAACTATTTAGCGATACATCTATTATTATCAGTCATGTGATATCAATTCAAAACATACTATTTGTTTAATTAAAGCCAAAATAAATATATCCGTATCATGTGACCCAATTGACTTATTTAGTTATTTATTAACAATCACATACCTACCTCATTATCAAGGGAATAAAAACTGTTTTTAATTATGTAAACAAAGAGTAATAAATTGGTAGAAAATTAACGGTCAGATAATTTGCTGTGAATTATGACCCTCCTGCCCTGGATTAAGGATTAGGAACAAAATCACATCGCTCAATGCTGTTATTATACTTATTATACATAGTTCATGAAATAATATTTCATTTATTTATTTGTACCAATGAATGTTACCTAGAACAGCAGTTTATCTATAGAGTTACTATAGTGTCATAAAAATTTACTTGATTTTATTTATACAACTAATGTGGCAAACTAGCATGCGGCCCGCTTGATGCTGTGTAGTTACCGCAACCTATAGACGCTTGCAATGCCAGAAGCATTACTTGCGCTGCGCGTTGCCAGTTTCTAAGAAAAGAATCGCACTGATAGTTTTTGTACCTAGTTTTTTTTTACGAAGTTTATATGTAATTTACTCGGCAGGTAGGTAGACATTTTGTTTGAATTTCTGTTAAATATTCATAGATAAAAAATATAGTTTCGGGCGAAAAATATAATTTCGTCCTCCCCCGCGCCTCTAAGACCCCGCAGGCGAGGGCTGAATTAAGCGGTTTATCTACAGTTTAGGGTATAAATAGTGGATGAACAATAGCAAAAATTTTGTGCTTCACATGGACAAAGTGTTTTTATCAATGATCAGACCCTAAGTGCTGCGAAATTTGAAATTATTTTTTTGCATTTTATAGCCACCACCCTTGCACCACCACCACCACCCTTGGTTGACAGGCAGAGAATGCCTAGGGCATTAAGTCCGCCTTTGTACCTTTTAGCCCAATTCTTCAGGAAGGTTATAAGGCTCACACGTTCACGATTTAACATCATGCTACAACTCTAACGAGTCAAGAAAAAGAAATAGCGCGAGCGGGCGATGCAACGCAAGGCGATGAGTCGGGAGCAGAGGGAGTTTATAAAAACGTAGCTGTTATTTTAGTATATTGTTACATTACATACATTGTTATTTTAGTACGTTGTTATATTGTATTGTACTCGAGAAGTAAATAATAAACTATTAAACTAACCTTGATCACCCATTTAACCTTTAAGCATTTAACTGCGTACAACAGAAATAGACGTAAATTAACTACAATATTAAACCACGTATGTAGCACGGCGCGGTATCTTGAGGCTTCTACAGTAATTAGGGGTCGGCAGGGCATCAGCTAGATAACGGACAAGTTTATTGTTAACAATGTATTATTATTATTTACTTTATTGCTATATTATGTATGGGGATCACTATTGTTAGGTATGTATTTAATTTGGTTCATTTGATGATACTCTGATGATTTTATTCTTTATGTACCCATCTAAATAATCCATGTAAGCATGGTGATTATGAGATTAGCACTTAGACGTGGTCTGGTATCTATCTTATGTCTATCCAAACGTATGTTTCAAATTAATATTATTTCAAGTTAAACAAATATCAACTTTATTTCTATACGAATTAAGTTGATTTCAGAGTGACTAGCACTATTGAAAAAGTTACAAAAATGTTTGAAGTTGTATCGTAAACTGAACTTTACTGTGAAGGATTTAAAGTTACTTTTCCATAAACTCATATTTGTTTACATTTTTGGCAAATAAATTGCGAATGCAGATTATCTATCTATACTAATGATAAAGCTGAAGAGTTTGTTTTTTTTTCGTGTGAACGCGCTAATCTCTGGAACTACCAGTCAGATATGTTTTTTTTTTTGTAATAAATTATGGGTTATTTACCTGACATAGTCAGACCGCCTTCCTCATGAATTGGGCTATCAAATGCATAAATAATTTTTCAAATCCGACCGGTCCCTCGTTCCAGAGATAAGTACTAATAGTACTATTAGTACTTATTAGTACCTATAAGTAATAAAACTGAAAAGTTTAGAAAGATAGATTTTAATAGAACCATAAATTCTGCTGACACCAATTTATAATAAATACCAGATTAAGATACCATATTGATACACAACCATAAAATAAAAACACGATTGAACCATGCATCTCAATATGAGGGTAACGACTGTTCTCAGTAATTACGAGAGAGCACGGTCAGCGAGTCAAGTTCAAGTTCGTAATTTAAAATTGTTAGAAAATAATCGTCTATTGCTAATTGCTTTGCAACTTTGTTGTTGGCAATTTTATACGTAATACAGAATCTAAATACTATATACTACACAATATAATTATTATGTAGCATAATTAACGCAAGACCTCATACTTACATCCCAATTAGAGTATGTATAGAGTTAAAAGCATAATACAATGACCAAAACTTAATTTTTTAAAGCTAACTATTAATATTAAGAAGATCGTGTTGAACCCTAGCATTACTTTACATTTAAAATTGAGTCTTTTTGCCTTGAAATAAGACTTAATTTTCTTTGGGTCAACAGGCGGTCAGTATGGCAAAATACATACTTTAAAAAAAACCTATAAGTATTAAAAAGTACTGAAATCGATTCAGTGGTAATTTATGAATAAACTACTGTCAGGACTTGCGTTTATTTTGTTACACCTTATGTAGTTCTCTTCACCGTTTCCAGTGAAGCATTCAAGATATCGAGTTCATATTTAACAATTACGTTATTATCTGCAACTCATTCATGAATGCATTTGAATAAATATACAATCTAAACTATTTGCGAACTATGCATGTGATACTGTTCAAATTAAGTGCAAACATTATTTATAATATCTACATTCCACAGGAAAACTTGGTAATTTATTAACACGGTTTTATTAGCTTCACTTGTAAGTAACTAACAATGTAACAAAATCTTAGAAGTCAATTTTAACTTACTTCCAATTATCGTATCGAAATGAAACTTTGTATGTATATTTAGTTTGGATGACAAAACTATAATTTAGTATCCTGGAGATGATCTGATAATGGAGCCAGGAGATGGATAGTGGAACTCTTCACTGGCTACTCGTAAACCCCTCGAGTTTGGGCACATATGATTTGTTTTAACGAGTCCAGTTTACTGGGCTTTGTAACGAGGGTCTGGTGATGAAGCCAGGAGATGGATAGCTGAACTCTTTGGTGGCCACTAGTAAGTAAGTGCTGCGGAGCTTGAAATATTCCAGACAAAGCGTGTTTTTAGTACTACACATTTTTATAGACTCGTATGTTACAATAAAAACAAATTCGGACGCTACAACAAGATTAAGTTTTCCCAGCAAACTAGACCGAACCAAGCAGATGGCCGGCAGATGTTGATGATGACGAATATGAACTTTATTAGTAAACGTTTATGATCATATTTGTATGAACCGCTTGCTCACATTCGCTTATACGAATATTTTCTTCATGAATATAAGAATAAGGTTCATATTCGTTTGAAACGTTAACTTTACTCAGCAAAATCAAAACGCAACCGGTGAGTCTTGCCCCTAGCATTGTAGTCGTAGGTGCGAATTGTCATCGTACTAATACGTCGAGGAGCTTGCTTTGAGATCGAAACTAATCGGGTAAGTCCAAAAACGGACATGTAGGTACCTGCATTTTGTGAACTATTATGAATTGAACTATAATAATTATATTCATGACCATAAAAACATTTTTCAATAACACTCCTTACAAAAAACAGAACTTGGCTGTCCACTCTAACGAAAATAACCCCTAAACCAGGATCGGTCAGTTACCAGACAACTTTGCGATATTTTCCACTCTTACAGCCTGTATTACTTTATGTTGTTCTATGTTCTATGTACTTTCTTGAGTGAAAATATGTTTTAGACTTAATTAATATTTTCCTATGTAAAACTAAACGGAACTTGGCTGCCCACGCTACTGCCGGCCACGTCACACAGATAACCCGTGAACCAGGATCGCAAGGTCAGCGACAAGACAACGCTGCGATATTTTCCACTGCGCGATAGCCTCCGGCCTGTGGCCCGCCCTCTGGCCCCGATAGCCTCTACGGAGATATTTCAATTTATTGGCTATAGTCACTGCTGAGCGAGCGTTGATTGGTGATGTCAGACAAGTGGCTCGGTTGTGTTGGTTTGTGAATGTCTTGGTTCCACGCATGTACCTATTTAAGAAAAATCTTAAATTCATTCATTCATTCAATCACTGATCGACACCGCACAGCCTAAACCGAACCTCACTTATATAACGAATGTGAGCACTAAGGAAGGGTTTATAAACATTCATCCCTTGGAAGTTCGTTTATTTTTGCCGATGAGAAATACCATCCATCGGGCACACGATTTGTAAATTAATAAATTCACGGAATGAAGAGTATTGGATTTGAAATTAAAAAGCTATTTGCGAGCAACGAAAAACATGTTAGAAGCCATGTAGTAGTAACATTAGATTTTTGGCCTTTCTAAGTTAACCGCAAAATGATTGGTCATCGGTAGATTTAAGTATATATTCGAGTCAACAAAGACAATTCATTGTCTTTATCCAGTTCTTCCAAGCTATTAGAGAGAACATGGATAGACGGGATACAAAAAAACAATAATTTTTTTAAATGTGCCGATTAAAAAATAAATCTATAGTCTTCCTTATGTTTAATAAATAGCAGACAATACTTGTTATCTGTTTTTTATTTAACGTAGTAGGTAAGTAGTTGACATTTATAAGAGTAACTGACATTGCCTTTATCCGAAATAAAGTAGTTATAAACCAGTTTTAACTGCCGCAGTTAATTCCGTATTTACTGATAATTATTAGTATAAAATATAATACTGGTATTCAACTGCATCCGGTTAGACTGGAAGCCGACCCCAACATAGTTGGGTAAAGGCTAGGCAGATGATGACTTCTAACGTAATTAATTGTTTATATATTATAACGTTTGTACATACAAAATATTAGGAATATTTATAGCAAGCAATAATTTTTCCTTTGGGAGGCAAATGACTCATCTAACTATATATAAAATTCAAAGTCCTGACTGACTGATAATCAACGCACAATCTAAACCGCTGGTCCTAGAGATATGAAATTTGGAGGGTGTGTTATTTGTGAAGATTAGGTATCCACTTAGAAAGGGCTTTTCGAAATTCCTCCCCTTAGAGAGTGAACGGGGGAGGGTGAAATTTCATACGGACGAAGTCGCGGGCAGAGGCTAGTCTCATACAGTGAAGGAATGAGTATTGATCAGCATTCTTTTGCCTCGGTTTACGTTCATACATCTGGTCACACACGCACGCCTGTTGCGAGCACTACGCACCTGACCTGTCTGAAGAACATCATATTATGTCCTCTTAGGGCGACGCCAGGAGGGGCGTCATAGGTATTACTAGGTAATATTGTTTTTATTTCAATTCTCAAATAATTACCATGTTCGCAGCATGCTGTTAACAACGAAATGCCTGCCAGCGTCTGTCCTATCCTCGTAATATCTCACGCCAGAACTATACACGATTATGCATGTGCATAGTCAAAAGTCGGTTGGGGTCGAGATGCCTTTTTTTATCGCCGGAGTGGCGGCCAAATCGGTGATCACTCAAACACTTTAATTCGATGAATACTACTTAAATATGTATATTCGGTGAAATAAACTAAAATGCGCGCTTCCGTCATCACAATATTGATAGTACATCAGACATTGCTGTGCTAATATTTGCACTGACTGCGACAGTTTGCCCAGGTGCGGGCACAGACGCGGATATAACGCACGGGGTTTAGGGACCGCGAGACTGGTAGAAGATTATGTGTTTGTGATAGGGCAGTGTTTGATAATCACTACATGCCATTTTAAGGGATAGCACCGCAGACATTTTGGTAGAAAAAAATCCATGAAGTTTTCATAGAAATTGTTCTACTAGTCACGTCGAGCCCATCTGCCTATTTAATAGTAAAATCCATTTACGTTGAAAATAAACTGCGATTTTTTATGGTTGTTCTAATCATGCAAAGTATACCCTATTCCTGTTCAAATAAATTGTGTTTTGTATTGGCGAAGTAACGCAAATCACGTTACGAAATAACACACTTTCATTGAATTATTGGTCGTCTAATTTTACGAAAGGAGTGGAGCAATTAAATTGCAAATGTGAAACATAGAATGCAGTTTTTTATTCGTTTTTCAAGACGATGACAACGATCTTTAGCGTTCGTGTCGTTTGAGCCGATTTAAATTTAAGAACTTCCTACTTTTTGTAAAGTCGGATTGTATGCGTCATATAAGACTCAAATTATTTTCTTTTATATCGTTTACGTAAACGGTATAACAGTCTAACAGCAAAGAAGTACGGAACGACGAGCGGAAGGTCACTATAGCTACAACACACTTCATCGCTATGTCAACATAACATTGACAGTTATCAGGATGTTGCCAGGAAAAAATAAATAGAATTGTCAAATTTAGATCTAATGTAAGTTTAGATTACACGATGCCATACGATTAATCCCTTACGACAATACTTTTAAATTAGAAATATCAATTTCCTGATTTTTTTTTTCCAATTTTCCGCCAGTTTTCATTACCAGTCGACAGCGATGCGGATGAATTTTCGACGCAAATTTTTTGTTTCTGTATAGTTTCAGTTAAGTTAGAATTTAATTTTGTTATTACCTAAATAAAATTTCCTGAAACTAAAAAGCCCTAGTCAACTAAAAACCTGTGGCGGCATCTATATCGCCTCATGCGAACTACGCATCACACTGACCTCATCGTCATCGTCATTATCGGGCAGTTGCCCGCCAGACACAACACCCGTCTGGTCGGAGGATCCTCCCTTTTCTATGGAGGATGAGTGAACTTTACACCCAGTTCCTCATACCTCTATAAAACGAAACAACCCATTTCCGACCAAACACTGTCTTTTAGACGTAAACTCCTGCAAATAGTTACCGATTTGTCCTTGGGCTCCTTGGTGTGCAGGTTGTAGAGCGTGCCGCGCTTGTACTCGTCGCCGCACACGTAGCACACCTCCGTCATCGAGTTCTTGTCCGGCATCGACAGGTCGAGGATGTCCCGGTCGGAGCTCGAGTTGGAGTTGCCAGAGTATACTGACACTGTTGATCTGGAACGCAGGGGGAAATACATTAATTTGACTACATTTTTATAGGATTTTAACGCAATATGCCAGAGAGCTATCATGACTTTTAAGCTCTTTGTACCCGGCATTGTTTCTTTACGGTAAGGTGTATAAATGGCGCCGTAGCAAAAATGTGTCTGTCAGCAAGCCGCCATAGTGATCCATACACCACTGACGAATCGTGCCAACACACGGCGTATAAACCGCGACGTAAAAAAAATGTGTACGACTGTACGTGTACAAGTTTCCATAGTGATCCAACACATATTGTAAGTAACGTAAGTAAAGTAAGTATTTTAAGTAACTGGCTTGTGGATGTCAGATAGGCAAAATAATGGCACAGCAGCCCGATTCAAACTGTATGACGGCTCTGAAGCGCGCCACTCGCTGCGCAGTAAGTCACCCCCCCCCCCTCCCCTTGACACGTGAATTTGTTACTGCGCCGCGACTCGCCTCATGTTCCAAGCCGCTATAAAGTTTGAATTGAGCTGTATTCAGTTTCATCTGGTAACACTGAAAGTCGTCCCAAACATAGTTGGGAAAAGGCTTGACAAATAATAATAAACTTTTATTTACAGACTTTGAAGTCCATAGTGTTAGAAAAAAAATAAGAATCTTAAACGAGTGCATTTTATTATATTTATGAATTCTGCCTTCTTTTCTTACGGAATATAGCGATAAAGAAAGGAACATAAAATATCGATACTTGTTGTTTTTGAATTTGAGTGAGTTGATAGATGAGATAGGAGGAGATAGATGGTAGAGTTGATTTTTATGTTCGTACGTGCACTAACATGCTTAAATGGTCTAAGGCTATCTATCAAAGATTTTCCGCAATCAGCCTGATGATTTTGGTTGTTTTACATTACACCCTTTATTGACAGTCTGGGACGTTCTACGTGGTCTCGTAAAGAGGTATCACATGTCGCGTCCCCCTCCCCGCTGCGGCAGCGGCAGTGTCTCACCGGACAGCGTCGAGGTACCCGGCGGGCTCCGACGCGCCGCTGTGCTGCGAGCCCACGGAGATCACGGACGGGTCGCGCGCGCGCAGGTCCAGCACGCCGCCCTCCTCTGAGCCCGCGCCGTTGCCCGCGCCCGCGCCCGCACCCGCGCCCGCACCCGCGCCCGCAGCCCCGCCCCCGCCCCCGCCCCCGCCCCCAGCCGCGCCCCCTCCTGCACCCCCTCCCGCGCCCGCGCCTGCGCCCCCGCCGCCGAACCGCTGCTGTAATACATAATAAGGAGCGTGTTACTTTCATTGAAAAAAGAAAACGGTTTGCTTGATACAGTACAATCAATAAGAAACACATTTAAACAAATAAAAACATCATAACAAAATTAAAATATAGGATCATGTGTGGCGCGCCAATTAGGTTCATTTCAGCAATAATGCCAGACAGATACTATTGCTTTAAATGGCATACAAGTATTTGAATATGTCTGGTAACATCGGCCATCCATTTAAATACAACTATTTTTCTGGGAATGTCGGGTAAACTGTTCCAACTTCCAGTATTCAAGCAACAGAGTAAATAATTTACTTGTTATACTTAATACATGGTTTAACAAATCGCACACTTTATTTAAATAAATAAATACTGCCTACGAAATAAGGTGGCCCTTAGGTTGTCAATCAAAATAATTGTTGTTTCGATCCAATTACCAAAAATAAATTTAAAACTGGCCGCTTAACCATATGTAGCAGGTTTTCATCCATTAGCCCAGGAGATGTCTAGAGTAAGCTATGGGTTGTGATGAAAACCTAGGCAGAAGCCTCCCAATGTCCTCCACAATAGGCCTATAAAGTTCCCACAGCTGAGACTCGGGCCCTAATCCACTACTCGTGCCCCTCGCAGTGCAGTGCACGTTAGTTGTTTTTTCACGCTGTTTATCTCCTCCGTTTGAGAGCTGAAGACAAATTATTAAAAGAAAACCACAAAACTCACATTATTAAACTTATGGTTCTGTTCCTTCTCCTCCTTCCGGCAGGAGTCCTGCGCGGCGTGCGGCGCGGGCGCGTCCAGCGGGTACAGCGGGCGCGACGCGGGGCGCGGGGACGCCGCCGCCTCCTCGCGCGCGCCTTCCCCGGAGAGGCCCAGGACTTGCGCCGCGTACTCGCCCTGGAACGACATGTCGGCGCCTGGAAAATTGAGACAAAAAGTTGCTTAGTTTATGAGATATTGCTGTAGGTAAGTTTCTCAGTTCAAATTTACTAGAATGGATAAAAATTAGGGGTAAACTTTCAACTGCTATCCAAATATTATAGACTAGTAGCGTCCCGCGATTTCTCCCACATAAATGTCGATCCCGTTCGAAAGACACGTGGCGCCATCTATTATCATAATAACGTTATTGTTGTTTTCCTCGAGAACAGCACTTTTTTTCGAGATGAAAGGTTCCTATGTCCGTTTCTGTACACCTGACAATGTATATGCAAAATTTCAGGATGATCGGTTCAGTGGTTTAGGCGTGAAAGGGTAACAAACAAACATACTTTCACATTTATAATATTAGTTAAGATAAACGGTAAACTGGAGTTATCATACGCCTCAAAGCTAAAGTTTACAGTATGACATTGAAGTTTCGATTCTACACGAAGTGTCATGGATCGTTAGTATAGGTGGTATAGTGGTCGCAAGCGCTGCTGAGCACGTGGTCCTGGGTTCAATTCCCAGGTAATTATTATTGGGTTTTTCTATGCGGAATTTCTCAGTAGCATCCCGGAGTTTGGATTTGTGTTTTTGGTTGATGGCGAACTGTGGGTGTACATACTAAGGTACACCATGCGTAAAGTTTCGGGGTAGCGGGATTGTCCGAAAGGGTTACCGCTGGCCCGGAACATAAAGGGCTAAGGAAGGAACACGGGTGGGTTTTAGTCAGTAAGAGTCTGACACTCCCTTCCGCTCCACCCAGAGCGGGAGGGGTCATTTGATAATTTCCCATCATGAAAGAAAAAAAAAAACCATTCATTTAAATCCGTTAAGTAGTTTAATGTGCGTGAAGAAGTAACAAACAAAAAAACATTCGCCTTTATAATATTATAGTGTGATGCACATCATAATTTAAACATTCTCAAATTACACTCTCGTTTTAACCACAAACCATTCAACTTAATGCCAGCCTTTACACACAAAACCAACCAATTACTATTAAGTTAACCAACTACAAGTCAATTATCATCCTACGATTACGTTCCCATACATTAAAGTGTAGTGTACGTCTACCACAGGTACAGTCAAACAAACAGATTACTGGGTATAACATAGGCAGCTACCTTGCCACTACTGAAATATGTAGTGTGTGCTGGGAAGAATTTTATATTACTCTTTAAGCCCGTACGTAAAAATATCGGGGCCAGATTATATCGAGCACTGGATTCTCAACTCTTATCTCTCAACATGCTGTTTTATTTTAAACACTCGCGTGGTGCGTGCGGTCTTAAGCTTAAAAACTTATTATTATTACACACACACACACGTCTAACGGGCCTCTGCGAGCTGGCTTCGGCCCCTAATACGCCTTCCAAAAAGCCGGGACCCCAGGGTCCCATGATATGTCAAAGACACTTTAAATAATAATCAAACATCGATTATTCAAATTTCGTTAAGACTACTTTTGTCGAAAGTTACAAAAGAGAAGAGGTCCCTAAACGTCCTCCGTCACCTCCCAATGTTGTTTCAACTGGGAAGAAGTGACGTAATACTACGGCAACATTGTCACGATAACGCGAACTACGCGCGCTCTCTCTCGCACACCGCTCGACGGACGTGTCGCTGTACAACACAGAGTTCGCGTCGTTTTCTCGCGACAATGTAGCCGTGGCATAAGGAACTCCCAAAATGAATAATAATAGCGTAGTGGAAAGATGTTTGCCTATACCTGTACGTAACTGTTTTGCCGACTGTACCCACCTACCTACCCATAGGAACGTAGTAGTCATTCATGGCTCGGCTGCGCTTACGCTGGCGACCTCGGCGCAGTGGCAGTGAAAGTGCCACCGTAATCAGCTGACCGACTGAGTCGGACTGACCTATGTAGAGTATGCGCAGTAGTCCAATTGTGTACTTTTACGTTTACTGTGGGAATTTTGTTTCGTTTGTTTTTGAAGTTTTGGTCATAGAAGGTATGTATTCACATAAATTACAAAATAGAGCGATCTTTGCGTCAAATCAAATCAAGTCATTTATTCAAATTAGGCTGAACATGCGCTTTTCTTTTTGAACGTCAAAAGTACATAAAATAGTCCCTCAAAACGTCCCCATTCTACCACTTACTAGTGAGGTTCTTCTTAATGAAAAGAATGCTGTTTCATACATTTTGATGCGGTTAGATGGAACTTTAAAAAAAAAGGTGTAAAAAAACAGTGGCACTCCGGGAGTGCCGACAGAAGTGAAAACAAAATGCAAGCAGAATACTTTGCCGTCGCGTTACATTTACATTAAAACCGAGTACATCCCGAGGACAGCCGAACACATCCGAAGCGGTAATTTTTTTAATCGTCTTATAAAAAAAACACGCGCGGTGTCGCTTACGGTAACAGTGGCGCATGAAAAAAAAATGCCCAACGCGCCTAAAGAAGTTTTCACTTCAAAAATATTTTTCCAAGGTTTGTAACGTTATAGCGTTAGTTACTTCTCACGTTCCTTTCGTGTAGGTTCAACGCGAGATCAATAATGTCATGGAGATGTCGATAAAATACTGATGTAATGCGTTCCTTTATTACTTAATTACTTAGGATCCAATTAGTGCTATTTTTAAATAATTACACAGGACAGCTAGCTCCAGTTACTTAAGGAGCCTCGTCTAAATTGTAAGTGACTTAGGTCTCAAAAGCCTGTAAAGCCGCTGAAAGCTGAAGTGAAATTGGTCTACGTCTGCCGCATGCCGTCTAAGCCCTAGGCTCATGTTACCACACAGTGAAGCTCCGACACAGCGTCGAGACAGCTCGCGAAAGCGATGGCAGGGCGATGTAATATCTATACTAATATCCATACTCATCATCTGCCTAGCCTTTTCCCAACTATGTTGGGGTCGGCTTCCAGTCTAACCGGATGCAGCTGAATACCAGTATTTTACATGGAGAGACTGCCTATCAGACCTCCACAACCCAGTTACTGGGTAATACGATACCCCTTGGTAAGACTGGTTGTCAGACTTTTGGGCTTCTGTCTACCCGTAACGACTGTCAAAGATCCATGAATGACAGCCGGGACCAACGGCTTAACGTGCTTTCCGAGGCACGCAGAGGTCACGGTATGTGAAGATGGTCACCCATCCACAGACCAACCGCGGCAAGTGTAGCTTAACCTGATCGATCGACCTGTGCGGCTGTTATTATTTAGCCACGGGCCCCTCATATCTATATCCATACTATAATATTATAAATGCGAAAGTGTGTCTGTCTGTTATCTCTTCACGCTTAAACCGCTGAACCGATTTAGATATTTGGTACAGAGATAGTTTGACTCCCGGGAAAGGACATAGGATAGTTTTTACCCCGATATTCTCACGGAATTGAAACTTATGCGGGTGAAACCGCGGAGCGCTGCTAGTAAATTATAATGTTAAAAATAAAATAAGTTCGTTTATTTGCGCCAATCCTGTGTCAAATGTCAATCCAGAAAATGTGCCATTTTCATCCAAATCTGTTCAACTGTTTACGCGTGATTGAGTAAGAGACATCCAACATCTTCACAAACTTTCACATTTATAATATTAGTAGGATCATCAATCATTTTACTTGAAAGATGTGAACTTCGAAAGCAAAACGTAGTTGCATTTCTGTCTTTAGCTCTAACATACCTGACCAAACTACAGACCCGGTAGCAGGTTTCTGGCTCCGAACATTACTAGAACACGGCCGCGCGATAAGGCCACATAGGTCACTGGACCACCGGGGAAACACTCATAATAAGGCAAGCAATTATAACAATAACTGCAATTATGTTTTTTTTACAACGATTCTGGGGAAAGAATGTCGGAGGAAAGGGCGGAGCGGATGAAAATGTACCGCGTCAAGATGACCTATTACGATGAATAAGCAGTATGACTGGTCCGTCAGATATGGAAATGCTGACATACTTTCGTACCATACAGTTATAAGGTTGTTGAGAGATTCACAGGTCGAATGCAAGCGCATCTTTTCTCTCATGTTCATCAAATAAAGTGGAAATGAAAATGTTCCTTTAGATTTGTGGATTTTGTTTTTTTTTTTTTTATTTCGATACCGTGTTGACCAGCATAGTGTAATCAGCCTATAAAGTTCCCACTGCTGGGACCACGCGGGTTCAGTGCGGGTTGGTGGATGCTTTCGAATTTTTGGTTCTAGGACATGCCGGTTTCCTCACGATACTTTTTTACCGTATTGAGAGTAGTGGTGATGAAATAAATGACACAAAGTAATGCGCCTGTCAGAGTTAGGTTAGGTTAGGTTATATATATAACTCTCGCTCCCCGGCCTGGTCAACGCCATGCTGAGGGACGAGGGGTCCTGGGCGGCAGTCGCCTCCTTCTGCGAACACGTCATGTCCCAGAAGGAGGCGGCGGAGCGCGCGCGGGAGGAAGACCCTCTCGCGGCGCCGCTCCGAAGGCGGAGGAGGGGTCGAAGACGACGTCAGTATGACAGTCACCTCCGACTCCTCCCAGGTGGAAGCCAGCAGGCGACGGGTGCGGGGGCACCCTCGCCTGTATTGCACAGGCTTCCACCAGTGCCGGACGGGAATGGCCAGGTGTTCCCGGCCATTCCCGTAGCCCCCCAGCCGGGGGGACATGCGGGGCTCGCCAGTTAGGCGGGCATGCGCCGGGGGGGTTGTGGACGCAAAGGCTGAGCCGGATTCCCATGACCCCTCCATCAAGGCGACGAGGGAACACCGCTGAGTTTTAGTGGGTATACTGCCACCTTGGCAGGGAGTCCCACATACTCCGTGTCGTCCCCCGACGAGCGGAGATGCGTAACGTCATTTCTCAGCGACAATGGAGAAGTGCCGAAGTAATGGCAATCCACTAATAGGTAGGTCCTGCTAGAAGTGTTTGAAAAACAACGTTCAACGCCAAATGCAGGCAAAGTAAATATTAGAGGAAGCTAAAACCAATTAAATTCCTTTAACCAGTTACACAGCTTCTGAATTAGACGTATAACCAGTCTCGTTTGACTTGCCAAATTTAATATTTCTGCAGCGCACACTCGCGCGTAGATTTTTCCAACTTCAAACCATATAGCAGTGAAATTAGTTTAGCCATTTGTAATAATCATGCGAATACCACAGAACAATGGTTTATTACAACTGTACAATAGTTCGGCTTCTGTGTAGCGCCATATTCGTATTGTTTGCCAAAGTACGTCGTTTAATACTCGGGTACGGTTTGTGCAAAAGCCAACAGCTTAGGTACAGTCAGCAACAAGGGTCGACACTGCTTCAGTTTTTTTAATCTCAGTTATATATAATATGTATTTGTTCAAAATTGCATTGTACTTCTGTTGCAATTTTGAACAAATATTTTGCTCAATAACTGAGATTAAAAAACTTAAGTATTAATCGACTTTCGTTGCTGTTCGCACTTGTTTTTGGGAGCCACACAGACTCGACTACATATTATTTAAAAAAAAGTATGCGGTGGGAGTGTCGATGGCAATCTATCATATCAATGTAGTCGGCTAAGAATAAGTGTAAACACACTATGCTGAAGGTACGCGACCGAAGTTCAGCATGATTACGCCTGCAATGCTATTTAACGCAACGTAATTTCGGCATAATTTGTTGTCAGTAATTCAAATAGCATTGCAGGCGTAATCATGCCGAACTTCGGTCACGTACCTTCGGCATAGTGTGCTAAGACAGTTAGGCTAACAGTTTAGCGTCCTTAGTAGCGTCCATCAGTTCCTTTAGCGTGCAGACAATAGGGCACACAGGACAAGATCTTAAGTGTCCCATGGTTTGTGGAGCAGCACAACATTTACAGTACAAAATATCAGCTGAATTCGACAACTGCCGGAGTTCGCGCAGCTGATTTTAGTGCCAAGGATGTTTGGATTTTTTGCAATCGATACGCTAAGATATCAGCTGGACTAAATAAGAGTTCAGTCACTACTTAGTGAGGTGTAACAGCTGTTTTAATAGGCAAACATATAATTGGCTATCTACCAAATCTATCACTGACCCACCTTAAAGGAAAAACTATAACACACCGGTGATGATACGAATATACGATTCGGTACACGGCAATAATCACACTAATATTATATAGACAAAAGTTTGTGAGTGTGTTTATAATTACTATATTTGTTACTTCTTCACGGAAAAACTACTGGACGGATTTTGATGAAATTTGGCACACAGATAGTTTATAACAACGATTAACACATAGGACTTTTTATCCCGATATTCCCACGAGATCGAAACTTACGCGGCTGAAAGGAAAGCGCGGGGCGCAGCTAGTATCAACATTATCTACGTACCTATCTACCATTTACTCGGCCTAAATTGAGTGTATGTTCAAAACTTAACAAACACGATGTAACCTAGTAACATGCTAGTATCGCACCACCTAATCTAGCAACAAAACAAACTAACTAGGCAATAATTTTGCACACAGACATCCCAGCTATTAGTCTAAAAAGACAATTACAAGTGGTGTTGTGCAGTTCGCGGCCGGAACAGTTCGAAGAACGCGGTAACTATGGGCTAGTTGCTAGTTCGGTGGTGGTTCTGCACTTATTTTGTCTTGTTTAGTTCATTAGTTTTCAATTACATTATTTTCGCGAGTAGATGAGATTTACCATGTGAGTTTTGATGGTGTTTAATTTGCCATCAAATCTACCAATAATGTAAGAATTAACATACATATATGAAGATGGTCCTTAGATCTGAAAATACCAACCTTAAAACCCTGGCAGGAGACTAACACAACATAAGTTTTATTTACCGAAATGATTTGTTCCGAGACCATAACCTGGCCAAAGTGAGTTAGCTATTGGTCCTTCATTAGTTAGCTCTTGAAACAGTCATATTAGGCCTTTGCAGAACAAATGGCAAAATGCCTTCCAAAGATAAGTACAGAAAGATCGCCAATCCTCGGCCTGACCGAACGATTCGCTCAGAGAAAAGTCATAGGTACGAAAAGAAGCATCTACATAATTCACCAAACAAAATGAACTAATTTAGCGATTGTGAACTACTAAAGCGCACCGAACGATCGTATTAGTCATGTCGTCTGAACAATACAAAGTTCAGTATCGCGACTAGAACCGGTTGGAGCCGCTTAGTGGAACTTCACTTTTATTTACAGAGACTAATTCGATGCAATCAGGGCTGTGCTGACACCAACTGGTTTCTTGTTTTGTTGGAGCTCATATTGGAACTTTGTACGTGTGTTTAGACTTTGTGTTACTAATTGTCGTCAAGCTATTAGGGCTGATGATTGGTTCTTAAAAGAAGTTTAAGATCTCCTTGCAACTACATAGTAGAATTTTATTTGCTGCAGAAAATGTCAATGTTGTGCAAGTTTTGCCTGCATTGGTCATTTTCATTGGTTTTCGCTGTTACTAGTTCACAGGTGACACATCTATTCTATGATTTATTCATTGTTGTCACCACGATTTAATAAATCTCCATCGATATTCCATCATGATCGTTTCAGGTGGAAATGATAAATGATGTAGAAACCGACCCCAAATTTAGTGCGACCTATTTCTAGTTTAACCAGTCGTCGCTAAATCAGTATTCCTTTTCTAGATCAATAAATCCATCGCCTCTTCTTTCCTAACCATCAGACACAAGTTCATGCATCGATCAGGATTTTGATAAGGCAAACTACAGAGCTGTCCAGGAATAAATCCATAACTATAATATTTTATGGCCAGACCTGCGGTGCTATTCTGTAAAAATTTCACCGTGAAAACTTTGGTGAAGTGAGCGTGGAGTGAGCTGTCAATAGTATCAATTCCTAGCAAAAACAAACTCACGTCACTGAAGTTTTCACGGTGAGATTTTTACAGAATGGACCGGCAGAACCCTAAATGCGTAACACTTTCAATTACAATCAGAATCATTTTGAAGGATATTGCTTCATATCATCATTCTCCTGTCCTTATCCCAATTGATTTCTAGTCGGCGCAACATTTCTTTTCTTCCATACTTCTCTATTAGTCGTCATCTCGGTTACTAATCCATTGCTTCATATGTTCGAAAAAAAATGTCTGCTCAAAAGCTTATAACGCAATGAATGTTGTTGAGCTGTTAAAATGAAAGCCATTGCTACTAATAGTGTTTACGCAATTATCCCGCAGGCCACGTTAAAATTACTAACGTCTGCGTAGGAAGAGAAACAGAAAAGTCTCTCACAGTACTCTAACTAAACAGCCGGTCGACTAAGGTGAAGTGAGTTTGTTTTTGCTAGGAATTGACACTATTGACAGCCCACTCCACGCTCACTTCACCAAGTTTTCACGGTGAGATGGTTACAGAATCACACTGCTGGAATGATTTACCCCTAAAAACATAAAACACCCGATTATTCGTCCTGTGCAGAGCCGCGTGCCATCCTTAGCTCGCGAGCGGCGGCCAGTCGTATTTATATAACATCAAAGAGTTGGTACCCCGACGTCTGGCCGGCCAGTGATTCATATTTCATCAACGTTTGACATATGACATGTTCGCTACCAATAGCAGTCCCTCTTGCTAGATGGAAATTCCCGTTGTGGAAATTATTGGGTGCACTTTTACTTTTATGGGAAACTAGCAGCGCCCCGCGGTTTCACCCGCATAAGTTTCGATCCCGTAGGAATATCGGGATAAAAAGTAGCCTATGTGTTAATCCAGGGTGTCAGCTACCTCCATAACAAATTTTATCAAAATTGGTCCAGCCGTTTGAGCATGAAGAAGTAACAAACATACAAATACACTAACAAACTTTCGCCTTTATAATATTATTAGCGTGAAGTGTGATGTTTCAGCCTTTTCTGAAGTACTCATTATTGGGAAGGACTTTACTTGCTTAAGGTTTATTGAAGATTCGCTGTCAAATTATAAGACTGCTTTCTGGAATTTTGGTGCAGACAACTGAGTCAACCTACCTATTAGAAGGCTATTATGACAGAATAGACCGGACTATCGTAGACACAGAATTATCAAAGGGTGGATGAAATGGCGGTAAGTCACGGGAACTATTTCCAACTCCCAAATTTCGCAATACCCATCGTGTTATTGAGACCCTTCGCCCCAATCTACAGGTTTGTACAGACGTCAGCACATCAACCTACCTGTGAAACTGTCAAATTTTCCCAATCAACTTTGAACTTTATGCGCTCTTGCGATAAACTTTAAAATCTATAACAGAAATTTGACAGATTGTAGTAGCTTGATGTGCTGGCGTCTGTACATAATGTTATCTATGGCATGACCGCCTGTCTATGCTTCATGTCAGTCACACATCAGTCTCCTATCATTGCATTGCAGACGACAGGCCGCTGTGTTTACTCTGTAAACATCAAAGAATTTATTACTATAATAGGACTTATGTCTACGCAGCAGTTAGCATTCGCAAACCGTTTGACTGTCCCTCCGTGCCCGATGGTATTCATTTGTGTTTTTAAATACATTTAAAGTACCTACATGCATAAATCATGTTGTATGAAAATCGATATGCAGATAGCATGTGATAACGATTCGACTGTATGTTTACCTATCAGAACATATTTGCTACGTTTTCATCGATAAATACCAAAATAATATTATGTTCTATGGGTAGTCAAAAATTAAGAGTACTTGTTTCACGCGAGTTCATAAGAATATTTTAAAACTGTAATTCGCTTAAAACAATACGGCTCTTAATAAAAGTAATACTTATTTAATTTTAAAGGATTTAATAAGTGCAATTTTTCGGGAAAATTATGGCGCGAAATCGCTAGCATGCAGGGAGCAAGGGTGGTGATCAATGCTCTTTCATTCTCTATATACGAGGCTTTATATTAAATACTGGCTGCTGTCACGCTGTCAGTTGACAGTGTTAATATCATCCATGGGAAAACACTTCAGGTACCCGAATAAAAAGTATCTAATGACAATCGGCCATAGGATAATTTATAAAAAAGTATCCGATAAAAAAATCCAATGGCCCTTTAACCACCGCCACCGTCAACGGTACGTCAACGAGAACGCGATGACGGCGCGATACATACAACTACTATGGCCACATGTCCACCTCACGTCCGTCACTCGAGCGCCGGGATCCCGGCCCCCGAATTTTGGAGTAGTTCGGCGCGACCGCTAGAATTCGATCCGAGGTTGTGACGGGCCACTGTGCTGTTTTTTATACCTTCCGGCTTTATTAACCGTGAAAATGTGACTATTACATATTCACGACAAGTCAGCACATCTTTTGACAAAGTCGTACTGTCAGTTACGTATTAGTGCCTTTGACAGGATCCATCTGTGAGCGTCTTTCATCTAAATCCTTTCTGCTTATCATGAGCAATCGAGTAACGAACATAGAAACATCTTCAATCCACAATTTAAGGGCTATTAAATACCTATCTAAACCAACAGGACCATTACCGAAGGCCTACCTACAGCTGTGCAGCTGGGGAGTTTGTTGCGCCACTTCTTCATCCCAGCGAAAGCGCTAGGAAGTGGTGAAGGGCGGGCGTTTTGAGGGACTGTCTTGTATTTTTTTTTAAGGCGCTTACAGGACCTAATCACAAAAAACGTAAGTTTTAGAAACAATAAAAGTATATGATCGACTACAGAAAACAAAATTAGAAAAATATGTGATATTCTTCAAGATAGTGTTTTGAAAACATAATAAAACTAATTTGATACGATAGGAAAAAATAATGAAGATACCTCTAAAAACTTTCTTTTTACAATAAAAACTATACTAATATACATATAATATACACAATCATTCTGTTTTTTGTCATATTATTCTACAAGTAACATACCTACTAAAATACTAGTGTTTTAGTTAACAATAGATTTTTTGTAATTAAATAATTGCTTCATATTTTGCAATAAATTACCAGCGTTGTGTCATCGCCCTTCTCTTTCTTTTCTATGCAGTCCGACAGTGACCGCGCTTTAGGTCATGTAAGCCCCTTAATTTGATTTTATAGCATACAAGCAGTCACGTACCTGTAGTTACAGTCCGTAGGTAAGTACTATAGTTAGTTCTTTGCGTAGGTGACACGTAACAAAACAAGGTATTGTTTCGATGGTGAGGCCGCTCACTACAATGGTGTACCACGAAATGCTAAGTAAACATGTTATACGGCTGTAATTTTTGTGTTTGTGTCAATTTAGGATTCTAGCCATTTGATTTTTTTTTTAGTTTTAGACTTTGCCTATGGGTCGTAAGCGGAAATGTTGAGCGTGGAACTAGGGCTCCAGTTTCCCCTATACCTACCAAGGCATTCCATATTCTACAACTACTTTTGTCTGTTCTGTATCCATCCATACTAATATTATAAATTCGAAAGTCATGTTACCCCCCTTCCACGCCTAAACCACTGAACGGATTTCGAAAAAAAAATGGCAAGGAGATAGATGGCATTCTGGGCAAGGACATAGGCTACTTTTTGTCCCGATCACAAGTTCCCGTGGGATAATTCCCGACATCCACGCAAGCGAAGCCGCGGGCAGAAACTAGTACTTTCATAAAATTGTCACATTACTAGTGATTGATGATCAATCCGTTTAAGCCACGTAGCATCCGCGTAGATTCTATGCTCCTATAAGCAGAAAAGAATCTACGCGGGTGCTACGTAACTTTTACGGCGACATTCAAATAGTGTTTTCGCTTACATTAATATCTTTCCCTCGAAGAATAAACTTAAAAACAAAAATCCACATTCATTTTAAAAACATGATGTAAATAAAATTTTTAACCAAAAAAGCCACGCAAAACTACAACATCCGTACTCCGTATATACAACGTCCTAAAAAAGGACAAAAAAATAGGACACTTCATGCGTCTATCACGGCTTGGCTCAGCCGAGACAAAAGAGTGCCGTGGGAGGGCCCAGCCTCCCGGATAATCCGCCAGGGGGCGCTTTGTACGACACGACCCGTTTGACAGCTGAAATAATGTTTGATAACAATTTTAAGGACATTTTTCGCGAAATGTTTTATTTTTTTTGCTTGCTTTAATAATGTTGGATGTTACATTTTTATCTCGGCTCGTGAATCAGCTTTGTAAGAGAAGCCGCTTCTATTTAAATTAATCAACCTTTTAAGAATTTTCTTTTCATATTTTTTTAGATAAGTAAGTCTTATACTGACTTTGTTTTTTTTTTTACCTTGAAAATCAAATAGGAGAGAGCTACAAAAAAAGAAATGTTATTTATTTTTGCCTCCTAAAAAAAATTACATTATGAATACAGCGACGCAATTTTCCGCTTCTTTAAGTGTTTGGCCAGACTGGCAGCGCGGGCGCGGGGCGGGCGGAGCGCGGCTAACCCAAACATGTGAACTTCCTTTGAGTGTCCATAGCAGGGATTGAAAACCGGTACGAATTTGGGTTCCGGTTCTTCATTTCGGTTCTTAAAAAGGTTCTTCTTTTCGGTACGGTTCCGGTTCAGGTTCCGGTTTGGTTCTGGTTCCATAGTACCGGTTCCAAATAAAGGTTCCAATATACCGGTTCCGTATCATCCGATTTAAAGGTTCTCTAAGAAAGAAGGGATAATGTTTGACGGCGTATCTTTTCTTTCAGTTAGCCTTCGAATTATTGGTGAGTAGAAGTCTGTACTGTACAGTGTCAGCAAATATTGACAGTAATTATTATTAGTTGTTTATATAATCTACAGTTACTGTTAATAAATTAATATAAAATGGACAAAGGTAAGTTTAATCGTATTGTATTCACTTAGATATTATAATCTCCTTTATTTATTGAATATACAGGGTTAATGGAAAAACACCAACAACCTCCTAAGAGGTCATTGTACAACAGAAAAGTACACGAATGTATAATATAAATCAAACAATGAAACAAATATAGGGCGCACGCGTTGTTCATGCAACGAATGCATGATGCGAATGATCTACAAATGCAATGTACCCCTCTCTCCTCTTACAAAATCTCCTATCTTGCCGCTATTGTCCTGCGCTGAGCGGCATCGTATGAACTCGTTCGGTCTCGTACTCGTACCGCTAAAGAACCGGTAAAATAAAGGTTCTAATATAGGTTCCGGTTCCGGTTCGGGTTCTAGCAACCGGAACCACTAAATACCGGTATTTTACCGGTATTTTAGGAACCTTTTCAATCCCTGGTCCATAGTAGGCACGTGGGCGCGATGAGCGACGCGGGCTGCTTGGCGCGAGGAGCGCGCGGGGAACTCACGCCATAGCTCGTTCATACAAGTGGTTGCGGCGCCGCGGGGGCGGGCGGCCCGCGCGGGGACCGAGGCTCTCAAACGAGTTGGAGCTTTTTCTAGTAAAAAATAAGTCTTCTTCATCTATATTATATTTTGACAAACACGACACGACAACGACGAGCAGTGGTGGCCAAGTGGTAACGGCCGCGACTTACGAGTTGTAGGTCGTAGGTTCGAACCCAGACAGGCGCTTTACTTTGTGTAAATTATTTCATCACCACTGCTCACAAAACGGTGAAGGAAAACATCGTGAGGAAACCGGCATGTCCTAGAACCAAAAAATTCGAAGACATGTGACATCTACCAACCCGCACTGGGCCCGCGTGGTGGATTACGGCCCACTCCCTCTCACTGAGAGGAGGCCTGTGTCCCAGCAGTGGGAACATTATAGGCTGATGATGATGATGATGATGACACGACAACACGCAGAACGCAGCCGTGCCTCAGCGAGGATAGGCTGCCCGCGCGTGTTCCCGCACCCGCACCCGCGCCCCAGTCTGGCCAAACACTACACTGGATGTCTCATTTTTCGGCATCTGACTGGCCATAACAACTGTCAAAGACATGATAACTGACTTAACGTACACTGCGGGACACGGAAACCTATCATTTTAAAAACTCGCAGCAAAAAATATCAAAATACTTCTTCCATGTCCACAACACGAATCTCGTCTCCTTTGTTTTAATATTATGTATTTATCTGGCGAGGCGAGCCGAGGCGGAAAGCCGTTGGATTTACGACGGCCATTCGGAGTAAATCGGAATGCAACGTTGTTGTACGATTCGTAGTGACGCCGACTGATCCGATGCGTTTAATAGTCGAAGAGGTACATACGTTGTGAAGACATTGTGTTTCGAGTTATTTATTGTAGGAGAAGATTTAAAGACGTATCCATGTTGTGCTTATGGAGTGTCTACGGAGTATGTTAAATACGACAATGGGTTTTTGTAACATTTGAACTGTCGTGAGAAACATTCAAGTTTACGATTTAGAGTTTCGAGATTTCCCGACCTGACTTTTGACCTGAAAATGAGCTATAACAGGCGGATCACACACTACAACACGCCACGCGACAGGCGCCGAGCGCCAACTACGCGCCCACGCGAGAAATTTTACATACAAATTCAATAAAACGCGCTTCCGCGCGGGAATTTGGCTCCGTTTCCCGCGCCCCGTCGCGTGGCCCATTGTAGTGTGATCCGCCTAAATCTTTCCATCGCGTTTCGACACTGTTTCTCTGGTTAAACGGAGGATGAAAATTCGCGGTTCGAATGTATCGCATTGCTCTTCTATTTTGGCGAGATTTTTAATAACTCTGCGTACCATAAACTATAGTTAGGACCACCAAATTCCAACGTACATATTTTCTTTCCGAAGTAAGTATAAACTCTAGAAACCCTTATAATTAAACTAACCTATAAAAGGTTTCCCATCGAGCCTTTTCATCCAGTAGAACCTCTGGCTGTGCGGCTTGTTCTCTCGGTCGTACTGCTCCCATTGCTGCCTCAGGAAGGTGTAGCACACGCAGCAGCATCGTACGGTGCCGTCCTCGTCGCCCTCTGCCCGGTAGCCGGCAGGGGGAGCGTGCGCGCCCAGGAACGGGAAGTATGGTTCCGTGCACTGGGGTAGAGGGAAAAAAATGGTTAATAAAAACAAAAGAGTAAAAGTTTTTGGTATTCTGGTGTTCGTAAAAACATATCCTGATATAAAAGAACCGAAACGATAGCAATAATGTGGGATTGTCTGAAATGTTTTTGATGTTTCCCTTCTTTGCCGTTTTGCGTATACTGCACTGCAGTCTGCTAAAAAATAAAGTACAGGACCTAAGATATTTGTGAAGGTTGATCATGCATGAGATTATATTGAGTGGTCAATGATCATAGTTAGGTACTTAAGTACTTCTGAAATAATTATATACCTACTCATTCCACATCTATATGTATAAATAAAATAAAGTCGGGCCAGTTACACCATTTGAAACTCAAGAACGGCTGGACCGATTTTTATGATCTTCGATTTGTCTCCGCCCCGAATAGCAGATTAACTATAAATAACCTGGAAAAAATTTACGAAAAAAAGAATAATTTAGATAATGAATTTTCTCGTACATTGGTTTTTATTAATTCTGCGGCGGTATGAAGTTCGCTGGATTAGCTAGTAATTAATGTTAATAAAATACTGAAAAACTCAGAGAAATCTTACAACAGCACAAGTATCGATCGATTATATTATCGAGTACAATACTTACATAGTTTAAATCTTCAAGAAAACAATGCACAACGTTCCGCTGAATTATAACTATTGTCTATTCACTTACCGATTGCATACGCGCGTTAAGACGCGTACTCACTTGAGATACGTCCTGGGACAACATGTTGGCCAACTGATGGCTAACATCCAATGTGGCAATAAAATTAAAAGGCTGTATCTTTCAATTGCGAGACATGGACTTTTTTCCCCAATTAAAGCCCATTATCAAAATTGCAGTTCCGTATAATGTTTCGGAATTAAAGGCTCGAATCATTTATGAGTAAGTAACCATAAATGATTCGAGCATTTAATTCCATTTTCATTCATTCATTTTGTTTTTCATTTCATTAAATTTTTTAATGACCGAACTTCCAAAAATATTTCTTCTACATTGGCGTAACGTACTAAATTGTAGAATCATCAGAGATGACCAAGATGGATACTCGGCTGAAACGTAGATCGTGCATGTGGATGTGCGCTTCGATCAAAGTATACCTATTTCATCGAAGCATTTGTGGAACTGCATTTCGTCTTGCCCCAACCGGACCAGCACATTAGTAATAGTAAAGATGCTAGTTTTGTACAAAACACCACAAAGCAGCTAAAATATTCTTTTACAGAAATCTTGCAACACCTTCTCGGCGTCACAGCAAGTACTCCAACATTCTGTCGCCCAGTGAAAACACATCTTTACACACCGACCGCTATGTGGGAACGGTTTATGGGAAAACAGCGTAAATTATTGCTACGCCTTACGTTGGTGATGCGTCGATTATCTCATGGGAACATGGCGTAACAGTGTTTACAGATGAACTATTAGGTATTAAAGGTAAGTTGCATTCTTTAGGTATCGCTTAAGTTACTGAAGAATGCAGGTTTACTTGCAAAACCTGGAGAAATAGCCACATACGCGTAGGCGGTGTCGGATTCCTAGATATATAACAGACTAGGACCACATACACGGACATATGTACAGACGCCAGCACATCAAGCTACCTGAAACTGTCAAATTTTCCCAATCAACTTTGAACCTTATGTTTTAGCTATAAAGTTGAAAATCTATTAAAGAAATTTGACAGATTGTAGTAGCTTGATGTATTGGCGTCTGTACATGGGATATCGGAATCTGTGCCTCCGTGACCTAGGCCCCTAAGGACTACCCAGTGCCAGTAATGTTGCCTGCCTGTCAGGCCTACCTTGCCTACTGAAAAATGTTGCCAGTAATCTTGCCTTCCATGTAACTATACTATCAGGTCAGCCGGTCGATTCTGTAAAAATCTCACCGTGAAAACTTAGGTGAAGTGAGTTTGTTTTTGCTAGGAATTGACACTATTGACAGCTCACTCCACGCTCACTTCACCTAAGTTTTCACGGTGAGATGGTTACAGAATCGCACTGCAGGATCGAGTTGAGTGGAAAAAGAGAAGGGATGTCTCTTCCCTGCAGTGTGACAATACAGGCTGATTGTTATTGAAGTGAAAACTTCTTTAGGCGAGTTGGGCATTTTTTGAGATGGGAAAAAAACCATTGAACTCCCGCCACTGTTACCATAAGCGACACCGCGCGTGTTTTGTTTATAAGACGATTAAAAAAATACCCTCTTCGGATGTGTTCGGCTATCCTCGGGAGGTACTCGGTTTTAATGTATATCCGATAAGTCAGTGAGTGATGGCAAAGTTCTGTTTGTGTTTTGTTTTCACTTCTGTCGGCACTCCCGTCGAGTGCCACTGTATTTTTTATTTTTGTTTTTACATATTTCGGGACCATGGGGTCTCGGTCCTTTGCAAGCCATACGAGAAGGCCGAAGCCAACTCGCAGAAGCCCCTTAGAAAATTTTAAATGAAATGGTATTACTATATTACTTGAAGACAGTATGAAAGCTTCACCCAACTGCCAGAACTTCGTGCTACGATTACAGACTTACAGTTACCAATCCATCACGTGACACGACTCCTCGAAATGCGCACGTGCGTCAAGTCATAAACACTCCATACATATGAATGGGCTCATAAAATGGACCACAGAGGACTACTGATAAATACATTGATCTATTATTGTATAAGGATTAGATCATAATAGTATGCGGCAAGGAACATTAACATAACTATAATAGTTCAAGTTAAAATGGATATATTCTGGTTGATATTCCGATTTATTATAACACTAGCAGCACCCCGTGGTTTCACCCGCATAAGTTTCGATCCTGTATGAATATCGGGATAAAAAATCCTATGTGTTAATCCTGGTTATAAACTACCTGTGTGCCAAAATTCATCCAAATCCGTTCAGTAGTTTTTGCGTGAAAGAGTAACAAACATCCATCCATCCATCCATCCACACAAACTTTCGCGTTTATAATATTATATTATATTATATTATATTATATTATATTATATTATATTATATTATATTATATTATATTATATTATATTATATTATATAGTAGGATTGTAATCTGATTTTAACGACTTTCTTATGAATTGTGGATTTATTATCATATATTAATTTCAATATCTTCAAATCAAAACTGTATCGGAATTTACTGTAGAAAAGCAAAAAATAAACTTCAGGGCACTTTTCTCCGCATCTGTATAAAACAGATCAAAAGCAAAATTGGAGGAAGTATGCTGGCAAACATTGAATTGGCTCCATTTTTCCAAGAGATGACAAGATGTACGAAAAACACTTTACTTGAATCCTCTTCCCTCAACAGAATCCAGCTTATTCCATAATAGATCTCCTGTAGAAACATTCAACACAATCACAAAGTACCAGGAACACATAAGTACGCGACCAATAACCGCCACACCCGTGCACTGGACGTAATTACGTGTCAAATGTCAATCGCTTTAGGCGCTCCATCAATTGCTATCTGGTTGGAACCAGCACAGAACCATAGAATAAATAGTTGACAGAACCCAAACACATGACTACACGTAATAAGACAGGAATCGGATGACAATGTCGTTCGGAACGTCAAGACATCGTTGCGAAATGATGGATGTGTTATGATTTGTTGTTGAGGAAACACGGTTTTGTGTGTCGTGGGGAAAATATCGAATATATCATGAACATGAGTTATTTCTATAAGTAGATCAGTGATTACTTATGACTGCGGGTTGCTTTCTCAAGACATTTTCAAACTCTGAAGTAAAGGTTCACAAACTTGAAGGGTTCTGTAGACGTTGCCATATCTTAGAACGATACGGTACAGACACAGTTTTGATAAATAGACCCAGATTGGGAGTTAGGTTTCTCTTCGATGCTGACAAACCCATTGACAAGCTGCTGCATTGGACATGGATCATAGCCTATCACATTTACGATTGTTTACTGTGTAACATAACAAGCCCAAAAACTGATCTAAATCCTTGACAATGTAGCTGTGCCTTGATCTTCAGGTCTTCTTCTTGGTTCTTGGTCTTGATCTTAAGCGCCTGATCGACGGGCGTGCCATGAGCTTGCAGGTAAAGACTTTATTTAGAACACCGGGTGTCACAATACCGCTGTTTTGTACTAATCCATCAGCGAGCAAGGACCGGCGCTGCTCAATAGCAGCCCAAGGCAAAGCTGCGCACGTGTACTTAGAATAGATTTGTGTGTTGTAATATATTCACTGCGAGTACTGCGACCCACAGCCCCGCTACGCACGGATGCATAATCAATTAATCAGCCTAAGATGTTCCCACTGCTGGGACACAGGCATCCTCTCAGTGAGAGGGAGTTGGCCGTAATCTACCAGGCGGGCCCACTGCGGGTTGGTGGGTATCACATGTCTTCGAATTTTTGGTTCTACAACATGACGGTTTCCTCGCGATGTTTTCTTTCACCGTTTTGAGAGAGGTGATGATGAAATAATTTTCACAAAGTAAAGCGCCTGACTGGGTTCGAACCTACGACCTACTCGTAAGTCGCAGTCGGTACTACTAGGCCACCACTACTCCCATAGACGGATGCGCGGCTAGCAAATAAATGAACCGCGCAGGTAACGTGGGTTTACATGGGTAACCTGTCTGTGTACAACCAACGTAGCAGTGGACTTACAGCTAGGTAGTCAGACCTTTTAGTCCCATATAAGTTGGTAACATATTACCTGCGTATCAGGCTTGACTCTAACGGTGTACTGGTCGATTAATCCGGCGCCGCCGCATACGAAGCACACGCGCACGTCGTCCTGTGCGGGCGTCGTTTTGTCGCGCGACGCACACGGCGACGCCGGTTTTGACGCCAGCGAGCTTTTTATGTACGCCTTGGCCTTCTCCATACCCGCCAGCTAAGGGACAAAAGAAAATATGGTTAAACACATGGATTAAGAACTCTTCAAAACAGGCTAGATTTTAATATGTTATTTTAAATTTTTTTTAGGCTTTTTAAAGGAACAATTAAGCCCCAGAGTATTCGTTGCAAAACTTAACACATCAAATAGAGGATAGTCGTTAAATGTAGCTGTTTAATTCATTCAACGCGCAACGCACGCAACGCAATATGAATGAACAACATTAAAGCATGCACTTACAAACTAAATTTCATCTTTTGATGCCACATTAAATTATATGTCACACCACATATACATCTCCGTAATAAAGATTCCTGACCGTACGGTCTCCTACGGAGGCGGTGGTAAATATTTTGACGCGCCCTTAAGTGGGTCGCACCGCAGCGAAAGTATCATTAAAGACCTTCTCGGAATACAAGCGAGCTCCTGCGAAAACACTGAAATTTTGCCTCTTCACGACGAATATCCATCTATGAAAGAGAAATGGCTTATTGGTTTTGTACACGCTGATGAAAATTCAACCCTATTGCAGTTAGATATTAAGCATATTTTGGAAGGATGAAGACAGCTTTTAATACGGCTCATATCACTTGAGATCAATGTTAAAGAGTCTAATACTTTATCTTTCTAAGAACCTCGAAAAATACCTGCTACTAACGGGAGTTTTTTCATAGTCTTAAAAGTATGTATTACTTATTTTTCTTCCTCGCTTTAATATCTTTTATTTTTTCTCAGAAGGGTAGAAAGATTTTTCTTTTCACTGAGAGAGGGACAAAGCACTGACAATGAGTTACAAATCAAGTATCCGAGATCGAAAACCGAATCAAGTAACCGCTTTTGGCAGTTTTGCCATGCCTCAATCACAATCGCTTCGTGTTGGCAATTTCAGATCATTAAGCCAAAGTCTCTTCATGATATTTCCAGTTGCATTTACCGGGTGTTAACGAACAGATAATTAGTTACCCAGAAGCACTACATTTTCATTAATACCGTGTTCTCGTCGACAACTTCGAGAAAATCATAAATAGCTTTCCAGTGCACCGCGATCAGCTATTCAAGACATCTATAAGTCGTGAAAATCTAATCGGAAAGTGAACTGTGGCGGTTTGCCAACGAACAGAATTAAGGTAACACTCATGAATTGAATATCAAACAGGACACTTTTGTAAATAAACTCTTTGCTTAGTTGGCAAATGATATGGAAATTGAACGAAAACGTTGGAACGTTCCAGCTTTTTTGCGAGTTACTTAGTTGATAAGAATTGAAATGAAGTTGGAGAATTTATTTTAGTTTTATTACAGCAATGTCGGCACGGGACCTTAATAAGCATAGCATAAACATAATAAGCTAATAATGTTTACACTGCTGGGACACAGGCCTCCTCTCTGTGACTACGCCGTAAACCACCACGCGGGCTCAGTGCGTGTTGGTAGATGTCACGTGACTTCGAGTTTTTGGTTTTAGTCCTTAAATCAAAAATAATCTTTGGCTATTAAGACCGTGACCTACATCTCAAAAAACAAAAAGTTGAATAGTTGCTTCATGATGTTATATTTAATTGATTTTCCAAACCGAAACACAGCAGAGCAATTATGCTTGACAGAATTGGGTATGGTGGAAGTAGTGACATCAACCAAACGTTCTATTGACTCTAGTCGATGTCCAACGGAATCTATTGTTTCCAATTATATCGACGACGATATAATATTATTAGAGATAGCAACCAAACAGACGTATCTCGGAGGGTTCTGACGTAATAGCAATTATATGATAAGTAATCTCGGGTATCGATGCCCGTTATAATACTTGGAAATACTCTTGTCATGAGGCTAATGATCCCTTGTGACGTGAGCACTTGAGCAGTAATCGGAGCAACACTTGTGTGAGTACTTCAGTTTCCTGGAAAAGACCAGCCCTTTTCTGGTTCTTTCCACCTCAGTCACTCAACTCAGTCGGTTTAACATACAAATGTACTGTAAAACGTTTATTACAAGTAGCACATTGGTTTTATACACATTTGGGTTCGGGCAAGGTAGAAAAGTCCATAAATCCTAACTAATATTATACATACGAAAGTTTGTTTGTTTGTTTCTCACCTTTTCACGCCTAAACCACTGAACCACTCATCCAGAAATTATGCATACGTTGTCAGGTGTACAAAAACGGACATAGGGTACCTTTCATCCCGGAAAAAAGCGCTGTTCCCGAGGAAAACAACAATAACATTATTATGATAATAGATGGCGCCACGTCTCTTTCGAATCAAAAACAAGACAACGTCTGTCAGGTCAGCTAGTCGTATATAAAAGGAATTGCTATCGCGGTACGCGGTCAGTCGACGAACGTCACCCTCTTTCCATATTCGGGGTCAGAAATAGCAATAAAAGGATTCACACCTAGAGATTAGGCGAAACCTTGTTTCCAAAATCTCTACGAAGCAGGGTGATCGACATAATATTTCCTATTCCGTTTACTATAGACGAAAACTCTGATGTAAGCAAGAACTGGCACACTCTGGGCATTCAATGCAAGCCTCCACGATAGAACTTATGATGGCACTTTTGTTGCTACGACAATTACAAAGTCCATGTGTATAATACACATGGACTGAGGATCAATAAATAAAGAAACCCATCAATACTAATGCGCCATTTACAATTTTTAAACTGCTCACGTCTACATAAGTACGTGACTTCAGGTAATTCCGCTTGGAATTCTGCCCATTAATGATGGATGACCTAAAAATAACTTAGAGAAAGGGAAGGCTGTGAAACTACGCAACGAATAATAATAGTGAAATTAATTAATTTTATGACACAAAAGAATCATAATTAAAATGTGAACGCGACTTACATAGTCTGGAACTATGAAATGAAACCACTAGAGGCGAAAAAATTTATGTTATTTTAAAAGACTTGACAAAATTGTGAGATTCACGCTATTTGCCTATTACTGCCTACTAAGCGCTCATACACACGAGTGACGCGTCTGTGTCGCTCGTGTGTATGCACACTAAGAAAAAATACCACCTAAATTCACACTTAATGGAATGCAAATAAATATTGAGAACTAAGTGGATGCTCATTATAGAAGGATCATAAACAACGAACTAAACATTTGCGTGTCACTTTAATTCTATTCAAACCGAAGGATTAATTCCTTTACTACCTCAGAGGTTAGGTGTTCTATGGTCGACAGAACCGCAAAAAGCGTGTTAGATTCGTCGAATCAGCAGAATTTCAACAGCGGCAGTAAAAATAAATATCATCGTTTCCCTAATGGCATATATGCGTGAATACAG
Organism: Luperina testacea; assembly: GCA_927399505.1. Taxonomy (NCBI): domain Eukaryota; kingdom Metazoa; phylum Arthropoda; class Insecta; order Lepidoptera; family Noctuidae; genus Luperina; species Luperina testacea. The sequence continues at coordinate 1,043,695 of OV656777.1, read as the reverse complement.
AAACGACCCTTTCCGCAGGACTTTGTACAAAATTATAGGCCAAAGCAAATTATACCCCTTCCTATAGAAATCGACGCCCAACCGCGATAATCACTATACATTAATGAATATTTTATTACATATTACGACTAAGCGATCGTGTCGCGCGATTGTGCTAATGAGTCACGCAGGCTTTAGGTGTTTGAAAATACGGCGACTGGTCGGCTGATGAGATGCGACGGTTTTTGTATTTATTAACTAAATGCTCGAAGGGGCTAATTTTATATAACTGGTATTGATCGAACAAGATTTGACAATTTTGATATGGCTAATTAGACAGCTAAGTATTTAATATTGATTAACGTTTTTCAGTAGTCGAAACAAAACTCAACGTGACTTGGTTCTGAGATAAGATTTAAGTACATAGTATGAGCATATATCTCAAGATCTCGACCAGCACCCTCATTGCGTTACACACTATCACAATCTGAACCATTTTGCTAATCCATTGCTTCACATGTTCGAAAAATGTGTCTGCTCAACAAGGTAAATAACGCTATGAATGTTGTTGAACTGTCAAAATGAAAGCCACTGCTACTGATAGTGTGTTACCCCGCAGGCCCTCAAGACGTGAATGTTTTCAGATAAGTATATAACATTCAAATTTAGAGCCACGCACGTCATCTAAATACGTCATTACCTCTGAAAACTTCATCGCATCCCATCGCCGCTAAACTCTTCAGGATTATAACCATGACGTATATCGCTATGTCTGCCACATCATCCATACGTCATAATAAACATCCAATTCCATCCAGCGCAGCGCTCCGATCGATCGTCTGACGTCGGCACATCACGAAAGTGCGAAAACACGATGACGTGTTCCTTTCATTGTACAGCACGTACAATAAACCGTGGACGTGGTACTGTCCTAGTTCTTTTTGTTGTAGGAATGAAACGGTATTTGTTGGAGGACCATTTAAGCAGATAAATAGGTACTTAAACTTTCGTACTTACGCACATACAAGAATAATTAAACGAATGGGCTTACAGAGGTTAATAAAAAGTTTAATGTCATATTACCTACCAAGGCCACTACCTTCCAAGACCTGGCAATAGCAAGGTATACTACCTCTTCAACCATGTTTTATTAATCACTGATACATTACGTGAAGAGATGAGAGTTGATGAGCACTATTCTACTGTCTCCAAATAGCACGAAAATGAAATGAAATCATGATCACCACTGTGTGCTCCTGGTTATTTGGTTCTTAGGAGACCCATATTCAGCAGGAATTAACGTTGACGAAACGTTGACGAATAGATATGATACTGTTAAAAATATTATTTCCTACTACAGTACTTAAAACGCCAGTGCAGCGAAACAAACTGATCAACAAATGTCAACCTTACTTATTTCAACTTCGATGGATTACAATATCAGGGGCTTTGAAGCAATCCCTCAATACTCTAACACACTTGAGTATAGTCATGTATAGATGTAGCAGTCCGAATTATCAACATACAAAGTAAACCCGGAATACTGATTAGTACGAAGCCCCTAGGATTAGGGTAGGTTAAGTGTTACAATTTGAATGACACCCCCCGAGGGGAATTGTGTTCAGTCCAGGGATAGAGAATGCAGATGACGTTGGCGATTAAATGTTATAAACAGGGCCAAAAGGGTGGACCTAAGATATTGTTGTACCAATATAAAATTAGAATAACGATGATTGATGATGACTCGTCCCTCACCAATTTCTAGTGCTTTCGCTGGAAGATGATTTTCTTATTGCTTCTTAATAAGAAAATCATCTTCCCGCGAAAGCACCAGAAATTGGTGAAGGACGGATGTTTTGGAGGACTGTCTTGTGTAATTATGACGTTCGAAAAGTGCTGACTCTCAGCATAATTTGAATAAATTACATTTATTTTGCTAAGAAAATTTAATAAAGGGAATTAACATCTATCAAATTATGAGGCAATAATAAAAACGAAGAAGTATACATTTACATTATAATTAAAATTCAACTCAATTTCTTAGTTCAAACAACGATTAATATCAACTTATTTTATCTACTCAACAAATATTTGAGATATTAAATCTCTTCATAATAACTTCATTATGTTTGTCTAAGATAAATTAGTTTCGTAGGTCGCAAGTAGTGGGTAAAGCAGCGAGTTAATTCGATTTGTTTCGTAATTCCCGAGTAAATTTACTTGATTTCCTCGCTATCCTTCGTGTACAAAATAAACATTGTTGTATAATAAATTCTGTTTGAAATACAATTTGGTGCTTTAGCAATGTTCCGTGGTTTCATTTCGGAGTTGTTTTTCACCTGTAATATTATTTCCTGTTGAACACAGGCTATAAAGGTATACGTAGCTGTCTATCGTTTCGTGTTTTACACATCTTTGAAGAATTTTAATCCCTATAATTCTTAATATCTTGTTTTAAACGATGAATTAGACCAAACCGGTCATCAATACTTGACACAAAACCACTTTCTGTGTGGTAAACTTATCATATTTATCAGATATATATTACCGCGGATACCTAAGCTTTAAAACGGTATGAATAAGAAATCTTTGGACCAGGTATATTCATTAAGTTCCCAGTTTGGTCCTTGGAGACGTATGAAACAGACACCATTTTGGCAAGTAGTAGGATAACGATATCATATCCATAAATAGGCGTATATATTTACTATCTTTAGTAATTGCCATCCTCAGTTTTAATTAATGATTGTGACAAAAATTGCAAGGTCGTGTTCCCCAACGAATTATTGATAATATGCGTGAATTGGCGCCCAACTGGGATTAAAATTTTACACATAAAATTACATCCAAAACTGACATCGCCAGACATCCCCATCCCAAAAGCACCATAAATACTACCACCACCTACCTGTATTTCGTCCATATAAACATACATACAGCTACCAGACACGCAGATATGCAAACACGTCGGATCACAATGACGGACGGACAATCCGATCGATACGTACGAGTGACGTGCCGGGTCTAATTGCCGGCCCTTTGTGATGCCCGGCGTGGTTATGTTGGGGCGTCTGGGCTGGTCCTACTGTCCTATGTACGTATGTCTGTGCATGTGTGTGATTTTTGGCTGCCTCCCCCAGGAGGGGTCTGGCGGATATAGGATATTGTGCGAACATGTACACGCACATTTTGATAAAATGATATCGTAATGAAAGCCGTGGTGGTATCGGATTTTGCGGCACTGTTGTCTAAATCAATATTTTGACGAAGCCATTTTGCAGGCAGGATGTATGTATGAAGACGAAACATGGACGACTAAATGCTATCACCTAGTATAAGTACGGAGAAAAGTTAAATTCCGGAGTAGCCCCGAGGAACTAGATGGGCTGACCGAAAAAAGTTTTATCTATCTAGTTGTACCTACTTATTGACCTCCATAACTCTTCGTGTCAACATTCGGTCGGAACATAAAGGTATGATTCCGAACAACGCTGCACGAGGCAGTGCTGCCGCGTCACTACTGGTGCGATACATATGTGAAGGGGTTCACAAACGAAAATAAACACTCATACAACCCTTTTCTTTCGTACCCAAATGCCTCCACAGATTGCTTCACAAATGTTGTTCTACAGATAATTTTGATTACATTACTTATCAGCTGATGCCACAACCGGTTCGATCCGGTTTGCGGCCGATGTTTATGTCTTTTTAATAGCATCTACCAATTGGCGATCAGCAAATAGGCAATGGACATCAAGGACGATTGACAGCTAATATTTGCTGAGGTTGAATCATTGGGCGAATAAAGATTTCGTGGTATAAAAACTTGCTTTTAAATACACGACGGAATGAGTAAATATTGAAAAACTCTAATCTTTGGTGTTGCTACCAACACCGCAGAGGAATTTCAATTATTTCTGTGATTCAAGATTTTAATAACTTTCGTCAATTTACTTAATATTTATAAAATAATTGCATTAAAAACATGTGGCAAAACGGTAACCTTTAATATTTATGCCGTTTGCTGTGAATACAGGACTATAAATATTTATTCATAACACCTTCTTGAACATTCTATGAATCAGCTATTCCATCTGAATATTAAATACGCGCATTGACGTGGAGTTGCGGACACCAGCCCGTATTACCTAGTAAATATTATATGAATCACTAATGGCTATTTATTTATTGTATCGTAAAACCCGAGCACGTTAAATGGGTTATCTTATTAGAGATAGACATCGTGTTTAGCAAGTTCATATTATTTATCATAATCGAAATCTTTATGGCCGATCAACAGATAAAACGGCTCGTTAAGTTTATCAATACTATACTATCAAGCTACCATACTTCTTTGCAAATTTTCGATACGGTTTTATTTCATCACGTTTACCCGATAAAAAGCACCATAAACGGACTTACTGTTCTCAAAACAAGGAAAGATTATATGCCAGTGAAATGCGACAAAAATGAAGCCATCTACAGACTTAAAAGGGAACGAACGGCGTTAATCTAACCAACACTGATAAATCGAATAACGAGATGACAGATCACAGGATGTGAAAAATCTCGAACTGCCAAGTAAAGAAACTACTAATCTGATTAAAGCTCAAAAGATATACATGCAGATTGAAGGATTTTTTTTTATTATTGAAAACACAATTCAGGAGCCACAGAAACCTCTTTTCGTACTAGTAAAAAATAATCAGCCTGTTGTTTAACGAGCATAGCATTCATTCACCACAATTTTCTGGCAATGCATACCCCAGTAACAAGTCAGAAGACGCTCTGATGGTTAAGAGAGGACAAGTAATCAATAGAATTAACATTTCGAAGTAGACACGAACGAGAAATGGCCTCATGAAAACCGAATTCAATTGGTAACGTGTCTAAATATTCAAGCAAAATACTTGCCTATTCAATGTAGGTTTCTAAAGATTATTAGAATGTTATTGAGTACGGCAATATTAGCGTCAATGTTTCTATTCGAATTCGAAATTGAATTTGGCTGTGTATTCATTGAGTTAGAACAGATCCCACCTTTATGTAAGAATGGTATGAGAATTTCATAGCACACGTCCAAATATATTACTGAACATTTTCATCTTCATATTCCGCATCAACACCCAAGAAATAAGCAATTAAGGCCAGGTATTCCGAGCGCTGTAGGTATTTAACGCATACCTCAGCCCCCGCAAGGAGTAGCGATACGTAATAAGTTACGATGCGCGGGGACGCGCGCGCCAAGCGCACCGCTCATGAGTTCACGAACTCGAGTAGGTACTAAGTTGCGTCACAGAGTAGAGCAATGCAGTAGATCAACTTGAATTGATTAGTATAAGTTTATTTTGTTTTATTTTTCTAGTAGTAGTTATTTTTAAGGTTATAGATAGATTAGATACGTATTGTATAAACTTGATACTAATTATTAAAAATAATTTGTATACTTTTTTTTTATAAAAAGGATTTAAAATCTGACTGACTAAAATCAAATATTCGTGCTACAGTATAAAAAATCAAGCAGCTGTAGGCACACTTACTTTAGGAGAATTGTGTTACAATTCTTGAATTACAATATCAATGCATATTGTAATTCAAAAAAGCTTAGAGGTATAAATGTTCGTCTCGTGTAACACATAATGTGAAGCGTGACTGTGTGAGTCGTCAATAAAATAAAAATAAAGTATTTTTATTTTGACGTGACAACGTCTAATAAATCGATGTAGCTGGTTGCACTCACGAAAAAACATGACTCATGTAGCGTTACCTCGCGGCCTCGCTCTGTAGCGTTCCATGGCGGCTTGAAGTGCAAGCGAATATTAACAAATGCAATGCAATTATTCCATCAGTATTTTCTTATGACGTTGTCACGTTCAACTATCGTCAGCAAACCGACTTTACAGACAACCGATTTTTTTATTAAATTAAAAGTAAACACTTTTATATCTGTAAATTATCCAACTCTGCTGTCAAATAAATCGATATGATGCGTTTTTCTTGGAGCTGTGTCATCAGGTAATTCATGTCAACAATTCGTCGTCCACTGATGGGCGTTGATAGTCGTGTTCGATTTCGTTTTCAACGCTTAGAGTGTAGTTTTCAATTTCCTCCATTGTTCTAAAAACAGATTATTTTAATATAACCTATTGAATTCCACATAATTATTATGTAAAACAAAAAGTAGCAACTTACTCATTGATATTATTATTAGGTGATAGGTACATTATTATGTTCATCTAAAGGTATTTCAGCATGTGTGACATGGGCATTGGCAGCATGAATAGTCGTTCTGTAACAATAAAATATATTTTTTTGTTTCAATATTCATAGTTGTTAGTAAATGCGATAATTATCGGATATATAAACTTACGCATTTTACGGGCTATTTACTTATGCCTATGGCATGCCGTAGCATGTTTTAGTCTGATTTTAATTGAATCGGTTAAAACAATATAATTGATTATTAATAAGTACAATACAGTTACTTACTCCTCAATCCTAAGATTATTCAAGTAAACCATGCTCTAAAGTCATCAATGGAGACACTTTATGCCCTTCCGCATGCTCTATTGATCTGAAACACAAAAGTTGTTTTTGACTTGTTGGTAATTAACAAGTAAAATTTTAAAAAACTTTCTTATTATTAAACCAGTCTGTTTAATAGAGACAACTGCATTGAAATCGATTCATCCGTTTTCCGTTTAGGAGCTACAATGCCAAAGACAAATACACACGCACACTGACATACAGACAGTTATACAGAAACAAAGATACGCAAACAGTAATAATAATTAATAAATAGGTACTTTAATTTTAATAATAAAGTAGGTATGTATGTGACCCCCACATAGGGACCGTTCAAGTATTACGTAAGCAGATTTTTTGCAATTATTAGCCCCCCCTCCCCCTCGTCAGCACAAGTAAGCAAAGCTCTTACCCCCCCCCCCCCATGCTTACGTAAACATTGGTACATGCATGCAATCAATAAAGAAACCAGAACACATTGAAAAAAATGTGTTCTGGTTTCTTTATTGATTCATGAACAGCAGTTATATGCGTTTCGTTTTCAAGCATAGACAAGTAGGGTTGCCATATGTGTTCAAACCAAAATCGACTAAATTTTGTAGAAAATCCGAAAAAGTAAAAAAATTAATACTGCTGACGTAATCACCATCCAGACCCCCCTATCCCCCATGTCATCAAAAATAAGCAAAGCAAAGACCCCCCCGCCCCCCTGTAGTGCTTACGTAATACTTGAATGGCCCCATACATACGTACCTACTTAATTTAAGTATATGTATTTAATTTCTTTATGTAATTTTTATGGTGTTACAATAACAAGTGAGATACTATTTAATTCAAATAGTAAAAATAGAGAATGTCTTTAAAAGAAATAATATAAAAAAACTTACTCGATATTCGCCGAATCATTAGTGGATACATGCGCACTGCGCTTGGCCTGCAACTGCATTGCTCTAAAACATTAAAAACCCACGTAAACATTTCAAGCCAAGTTTCTTTTATTATTCCATTTGGAGTGGCATAATTAATAATAAACATGCCATAACAAAAGCTCGAGTGAATTCTACACACTGTTCCTCTTGCAAATAAATACTGAATAAAATTATGCATTGGAGAACTTCTCTATAGCCAAACTAGCCATTGATTTTTTTATGTATTTCAAAAATCTTAGCGTTCTCTAGTAGTACTGATATTTTTATACTGTGACTCACCACATTACAATACAAATAAAACATTTAGGTAGGTACTTACTTCTTCACATATCTTTGGAGTGCATTCTTTCTATTTGTTTCTTTTATTGCTTTACACGACTTTTTTTGCCTGCGTTGTTTATTGCCCATTATAACTAACAAACAAACTCTCAAAAACAGATGATAAGTTTCGCGAAGTTGTCGCGGAAAAAACTGACACAGGTCCGTCGTCCATAAGCGCCAGCACGCGACTGAACGGCCCCGTAGGAGCCGCCGCGGGCGCTTTTAATTCATATTTAAACTTAGTAATTAAGAAAATCATTTTATCAAGTCAAACTCTGCGAATTTGTCTATAACTTATTAGTTTCTTTAATATAGTACAAAAATTAAATGTAAAAAGTCAGTAATATAGTCATAATATTGAAAAAACGTTTTAAAAAGGGGTAACTTTGCGATTTTTTTCTATCGTGTGAAGGTCATCAGGTCTTGCAACTGAATGCGATTTTGTCTAGACAAGATCCTTAACTAATACAGATATATTTTTTTTTAATTTAAAACCCTATATTCTTTGTCTCAGATTGTTTTAAAAAACTTAAATTCGGGGCCACCTAGCCTTAACACGAGTACAAATGATAACAAGAATATAATTATATATATTCTAGTAACATGTAGTCTACTAGTTGTGCCCGCAACTTCGTTCGCGTGCGTATTGGATTTCATGGGTTTTTATTTTTTTTACGCTGAGCCCCAATAAAGTTATGAACTTCTTATAATATTATTATTATAAGAAGTAACTAACTAACTTATTCTTCTTCTTCTTATATCAGCTATCTATCTGCCTGTGAAAGGCCCGACCCGATTGACATTACAAACTTCCATTTTATTTATTTGTATCTATATTATGTATAGACACCGGAAGCAAAACCATGAGTTACATATGGTCCTTGTAGAATATCCATTTAGAAATTCAACAGAATGAACAAAGCTTTTAGCAGTGCTAACACAAGAACCTCCGCTTGCTACAAAGTCCTTACATTTTGGATTTAAAAGCAATAGTAGAATTTTATATAGGTACCTAAAATACCCATTTTGTGAGTATTATTTTATTGTCCCTTCCAGTGCTTAAATTACTGCCATGTAAAACGTTTTAGGTGCCGGGCACTTAAAGTGTAATTGTAAGCCATTAAATACCAAAGTAGGAAACTGCTTTCCCGTGGCCAGAAGGGCGGGCCAGGAGGCTACGGTGAGTTACCCTTTAAAATCAAAACCAACAATCTCGATTTTTACAAACCAATAAAACAACATTGAAAATCCAATTTATCGACGGAACCCACGATAGCCGAACACCAACAATTTCGTACAAAATAAATATTTATTAAACATTAATGACTACGATTTGTATCAACCACTCCCCGGGCGTACAGGGCATGGCGGGTAGGGGGAGGCAACCACCCCGCCGCCCCTCCCACTTCAGCGAAACGGACTTTCGTTTGAATATTATTTTCTATAAAAACGACCCTTTAATTCATACAGGGTTACCAAACATACAGAAAACATTTACACAGTAAAATGATGTTTTATTTGAGCTTCGAGGAAATCTATTAAAATCCTAAGTTTCGCACCTTTCTAGGCAATTATTTTAGCGCATTTTATGGCAAAGTTCAAGAGGTGCCGACATTTAAAGAGCCGTAAGTAACATTAATGTTTGAAACGAAGAATGAAAGGGCACCGATAGTGAAAAGAGAAAATCTAGGCAACTGAGCTTATCGAAGATCCACCTCTTTTCACTATCAGATGAGCTGAGTGAATTACAAAGCTTACCTTTAATTAAATCAAGGAAGTTAATAAAACATCTCATATGAATTATAAGTCTATACCCTGAAGACCCTACAACAAGATATTGAATAACTAGGAGCACAGACATTCACAGAATCTCGAACGGCTAAAACATTTCCCTCCATTCAAATCTAGAAGGCACTTTGATCAATCTTAAAGATAAAATCGAGGGCGAAATTTCGTGCTCAATATTATTCTCAGTTAGGTATTCTGCCAACCCTGACCACTTCGCTGTTATCCAAATACTTATATTAACCGAACTATCATATCGAGTAGGCGGCAAGGTAAATAAAATATAAATTCAGTTAGAAACCCTTCCCTTTCTACGGGGTCCATTGGTTTCTTCGTATTTTGATGTAAGTAAAGGACTCAAGGTATATTTGTGTCTATAATATCTAACTGAGGCGAGGCCTTTTTTCGGGGAAAAGGTAAAATGTGATATTTATCCGTTTTAGCTGCTTGTAAACTAAGAATAGATTCTGGGAAATACATATCTTTTCGTACTTTATTTATTTTCTGAATGAGCAGAAACATCTATGTTGCTACCGATGATATTCTAATTGAAAAAGGTCATAATTATATCATTAAATTCTACGTAGATGAGTACTTCTAAAGACACACGAAGTAGTAAGTAGTGGCGCAAAAGAGTGGACATTGGCACAAGCAAAGAGACTCCTATGTCCAGCAGTGGATAAAGACGGGTTGGGTACACAATAACTATGATCAAGAGCTTAGTAGACGTGAATGTGGTCCTGATAACAAGTTATAAAAGGATCAGCACCCTAATTGCGTAACACACTATCAATCATCATCTGAATCATTTAGAAGGATATTGCTTATACATTGCTTCATAATTATGTTCAAAAAATGTGTCTGTCTGCGTAAATAACGCAATGAATGTTGTTGTACTGTCAAAACAAATTGAAAGCCATTGCTACTGATAATGTGTTACGCATTTACTTACCACACAGTAAAAAGAAGTAAAATTCTTCATATTTGTCATAATATTGCTGGGAAACATCTTGAAGCTTTGGGCAGCTCTATAAGAAGATACAGTAAGCTGGGAGACGAATAATTCTTGGAATAAGCTAAGATACTTTACTGATAAAAACACTGTAGCTCCTCTTTTCAGACGACGCGTACAAATAGGCTTATATACATTACATAAATGTTTTTTAATAAATCATGTTTGTTTTCCAAAGAACTAGCATTCATTATTATTTTTTGTTGAGTATGAAATCGATTCCAACTGAGCCGTGTTATGACTCATGCTATTCAAAATGTGATTACAATTAGGTTGGTAGTTTGGTAGAATTTTCTTTGAATCACAATAAGAAGTTATTTTAAGAATAATCTTGTACTACAATATTGGCTTTTTGGGACCAGACGGATTGAACAGAAGACTCTCCACAAATATTGGAAGAAAGTAAGTACAATGAATAAATTGCGTCGAAAAATAAGGCAATGGGGAGCTTTGTCTGATCCTGAAATGAACACTCCACACGAGAGAGCTTGAAAACCCGCTGCATCCATAGACACAAAAGAAAAAACTAAAATTGGAAACACAAAGCCATTGTATGAAACAAACTTATATCCAGTGATTGGAACTGTGTCCGATAAAATGGCGATAGGCATCGAATCGGGACTCGATATTGTTATCGTAGGGTGGGCGGACACCCTGCCTACCCCCGGCCCCGGCTGTAGCACCGGTACACAACTAGGATTGCACAAATATTTAATTCACAGTGCTGTTAGTTCGTGTAAAAGCTGCAATATATGTAGATAGCATCGATCCACGTTTAGTAAAAAATTCGACAGTTACACGTTGTTTGATGAATATTTTATTTTACTAAACCTAAACGTCGAACCAGGAATAAAATATCGCTATGGACTGTAACCACGTCACCATATGTTTTAAATGAAACTGCATCTTTTTAGTTATATCTACCAGATTTGGCTGAACTTGAACACGTTGTCGATTTTGGGAGTAGTGGTTGCTCGTAACGGTATCTCATACAATGTGATTACACCAAGTGTATTCCTCACTGAAGTTTAAGAGGCTTTGTGCCTGGCTGCTGTGCGTTTGAGGCTAGTTAACAATCATACTGAATTCCTCTTACAGAAACGTAAGATTTTACCGATTGTGTTACTGTTACCAATAGTAACCAGGAATCAAAAGAATTTCCATAAAAAGTAAGACATCTAGGAGAGTCAACAAGCGAACAGAATGAATGCGTGTAGGTAAGTACCTACTGTAAGTACAAGCACCTATTCGGTACGTAATCATCCTAAAGCGAGTGATAAGCGTATGACGTAGGTGGGCATGCAAATCTAGACATTCATGTATTTAGATGGCGTACGATCAATACGTTCCGCGGATAATAGGACCATTGTTTGTATACCTAAACTAGTTGTGTCCACAGCTCCGGTCGTTGCCTATCTCTCTATACTTATATTATAAATTAGATGCAACGGCTTTGGTTTTCGCCATAATTTTGAGAATTCATTGCGAAGGTTTATTTTATAGTATTTAATAAGTTAATAACACATTAATATTAAACGTGCATATAGTAAAAAAAAAATCTCCGGGTTTTGTCAAGTTGTAAAAAACGTGTGAAGCAGGGACGGGTCGCTAGTAAAATATAAAACTAGCCAGAAAACACAGAAATCGGATAAGCAGTTGATAAGGGATTGTCTATGTAAGGTTAAAGGTTTCGTTTGCAGTTTGGATGGATAAAGGTACAATCAGTCAAGACAGCCCTTGTGGTTATCAGTTGCAGCTGATAATGACAATGAAGATATTATAGAAATTGACTTTTCTAGACTTCCTATAACCTGCTGCCCTTGAATATTGGGTCCCAAACGGCAGGCCCGCATGGATATGGCGGGACGAACTCGACTCTTTTCCAAGAGATTGACGACAAGTAAAATGTAGGGATTATTGGAAGGATAGGAGGGAAACTTTTACCCTGCAGTGGGACTCTAATAAGGGCTAATAATAATAATTGAGTACCAACTGCCAACGTTTCCTCCATCAAGGAGAGACATCACAGCCACAGCCAGCTTCCACTTTCACTATCACTTTAACAACAAACAAGGTACCACGTCATCTCATATTTGGCAGCTATACAAACTATGATCAGAGACCGTCACTTCCGGTGACGTCATCCTCTTTTCCTATAGTTTTATAGCTTACCAAACAAATATGACACAGGATACGACATGACAGACCGCATGATTTATTTGCTTTGTAAAAATAAGCACTTCCTATGAGAGAAAAAGAAAAAAAACGAATTGTAAAAAACTGTTTTTAAAAGCGCTGATCTGGATATTTTGTGATAAATGACCCTGCAATTTTAGAAAGCACTGATTTTGCGACGATGCCTGTTTTCCCGAAGGGTTAGGTAAAGATGTACCTATAGTACAATCACATTTCATCAGTTAAGTTGAAGTCTCATGTAATAGTTATGCGTCCCGTCGTATAAGTTCGGGACGCGTCATATATGGTCGCAATCCTCAGCATTGAGGGAACGTCGCAGAAGAATTAGGGGCGAGCCTATTGCCGCCTACCGGGCACAAGTTCAGCCTCCAGGCTGCTACTGAGGCATTTTGCAACGATGGGATAAATTACGTGAGACTAAAAAGCATGATGTTTATTCATTATAGGTAGGAGAGGCCTATACATATAGACTGATAGACTGAATCGATTGATTATGATGCCGTTGCATAAGTCAATCGATAGTATGGGCACAGAATAATTATACTTATCACCCATACACTAAGTACTATTAGTAGTACTTAGTTTATGGGTGATAATTATAATATCCCACATTCGGATACATCGCATACTGCAAACGCCATATTCGCGCAGTGTCACCTACTATGACGAATAAGTCTTGATACCTGATTCTCGAATTTTATACAAGAAACTTCTCACAGGATTACGTCACTCGACACACAAAACGAATCAAGTCACATATTAAATACAACCATCTATTAATTTCTAATCTGTCTTTAAATTAAAACTATCAACTAAATTATTCATAACAACATTTTAATTAATTTTAATTCATTCGTTACCATTTTAATTAAACTTAGACAAGAATTATAGGCCGATAGCTAGTTGGTGTACTTTCGTCTTTTCCTGGTATCTTGAAGGTAATGCGACTACTAAAATTAAGTAAATTATGGGTTTTCTTCATCGAATTCGGTAAACGAGAAGAGAGAGAGCAGTGGTGGACTGGTGGCCCAGAGGTAACGGCCCAGACTTACGAGGTGTAGGTCGTGGGTTCGAACCCAGATAGGCGCTTTACTTTGTGTAATGTAAATAAATCACCGCTGCTTTCAAAACGGTGAAGGAAAACTTAGAACCAAAAATTCGAAGACATGTGACATCTAGCAACACGCACTGGGCCCATGTGGTAGATTACAGCCCACTCCCTCGAAGAGAAGAGGCCTGTATCCCAGTAGTGGGAATATTATAGGCTGATGATGCTATATAAAGGGGCTTGTGGTTAAGTAATAACAGCCGCACGGGTCGATCGATCAAGTTAAGCTACGCTTGCCGCGATTAGTCCGTGGATGGGTGACCATCTTTACATACCAAGACCCCTCCGTGCCTCGGAAAGCACGTTAAGCCTTTGGTCCCGGCTGTCATTCGTGGATGTTTGAAAGTCTGACAACCAGTCTTACCGGTTTCGTATTACCCAGAAACTGGGTTGTGGAGGTCAGGCAGTCGCTTCATGTAAAATATTGGTACTTAGCTGCATCCGGTTAGACTGGAAGCCGACCCCAACATAGTTGGGAAAAGACTAGGCAGATGATGATGATACTAAAAAAAACTAATATATCAGGTACCAAGGAGGTAGGCAATGTTCGATGCTTATATTGCAATTTAATATTGTTTGAATTTCTCAGGAAACTCCAGAAAGGTCAAGTTTCTTTAGGCTCTGGCCTGACGTGAATAACTGGCGAAATGTGGGTATAACAAACACGTACGAACACCTCTGACTAACCTTTTTGTATATAAAGGCGTGAAATTGAGTAAAATGTTCCGCCTTAAACAAACGTGAAAAATAAAAAAATCCTCAACGTGCAAGATTCCATAACAGCGTCGCAATAACAATTGCTACAAGAATAATGTATTCGTCAACTAAAAAATCTTTACAATTTCTCCCTAAGATTTTGTTAAAACTGGGAACAAATCGTAAAGATTTTTCCTATTTCCAGTTACTCCTAAACAGAATTATTGTAGGCGTGTTTATTAATGGGGTTTCGTGGACAAAATGTCAAGTTAGGTAAGCACGGAAAAGTTTATAAACTTCATCGTTTAACTTTCATTGGGAGTTTCGTTCTTGTCGGTATGCTATATGGGTTCAAGAGCAGGGAATAGCGGAGTATTTTGTGATAGAACTTTCCTGTATGGATTTTGTGGCTTAATAGATATAGCGTCGTTAAGGCGACTACATGATCTAAAGCGATGACACAACGTTGGTAATTTAAAGCAAAAAAAAAAAAAAATTCATTCAATTCAGGAAAGACTCATATTTAAATAAAATTATGAAGGAATTATCTATTTACCAAAAATCTATTGTTTGGACTAAAAAATTAAAACACTAGTGTTTTAGTATGTTGCTTGTAGACTAATCTGGCAAAAAATCAGAATGATTGTATGTATAGTAGCATGGTTTTATTGTAAAAAGAAAGTTCATGATTTCTCTATCGTATCAAAGTAGTTGCATTATGTTTTCAACACACTATCTACCTACCATATATCCTGAAGAATATAATATATATTTTTCTGATTTTGTTTACTGTAGTCGATCATATACTTAAACTATAAATACTGTGGGAATGAGGCTACGCCATAATCCTAGCAATAGCTATACGCGTATGGAGATAACGACTCTCAAATGGATATAGAAAATGCGCGTTGCGGGATACATTTAGGTAAGTACTTCGATTCCCGAAGACAATGAGAATGTGCTTTACATTCTCTTTAGTATCAATTTGAAATTTCAATGCAAAATTACTTAAGTATGCTATAGGCCAGGGGTGGCCAACCGGTCGTTCGCGATCGACTGGTCGATCGCGACTATTAGTCCAGTCGATCGCGGCAAGAAAAAAATAAATAAATACGTAGAACAGACTGCGCAACGTACCTAATCACTAACTGCTGCACGCATCATCTTGTATCATTTTTCAATCGCCGGTCTGTCACGTAATTTATCCTCTCTTCTATGCAGTATAGCTCTCTTTTGTTTTCGGTGCGCGATAACAATAAGGCCGCTATCCCACTGGCGTTTTACGAGCGTTGACGTCAACGTCGCGTCTGCGCGGCGTCGACGCTGCGCAGACGCGACGTTGACGTCGCGTCATCGCGTAACAAGCATAAAACGTCCGCTGAACGCGACGTCAACGTCGCGTCTGCTTAACGTTAACGTCGCGTTTGTTGGCAATAGTATCATCTGCGCGACGTTAACGTCGCGTTCAGCGGACGTTTTATGCTTGTTACGCGATGACGCGACGTCAACGTCGCGTCTGCGCAGCGTCGACGCCGCGCAGACGCGACGTTGACGTCAACGCTCGTAAAACGCCAGTGGGATAGCGGCCTAAGCGGGAAGCGTGTGGGGCACGGACGGTTGTCAATCCGCCAGTCAGTTGACGACAGACTAGCGGAGTTACGAGTGGTTACGGGTTAAATTTTTCCATCTTAATAAAATAAAAAATTCTACATAATTGTGTACTGAATGAACTATGCTGTTTCATTTAAGATTTCAAGAAGTATGTAATTGGTAGATCGCACAGGGTGTCGTCAGTGAACAGTAGATCTTGGGTCTAGCCAAGTTGGCCACCCCTGCTATAGGCAGTCATGGGGAAGTAAGTAGACGGTCATCATCTCATGCAAATTGCGTCAACTGTTGGCCACATGCCTCCCATTTTCATTGTAACAACGACCGGTCCTGCATTGCCCATAGTAAAGTAATTAGTAGCCTATAACACAGAATAAATAGTACAAGTGTAATAAATTAAAAAAGGAATTTTAAAAAATTAAACCGACTTCAAAAAGAAATGAACTCAAAATTATGAAATAACTTTAATTTCGGAAGTCGGTGTCTTGGAATCTGTATTTTAGTTTTTTTTGTTTTATTAAAAAAAATGGTCACGATCCGATTAATAGTTGCGGAGAAATGCGTGGACAAACAAACAAACAAACATACATACATACATACCTACATAGATACGATACATCTACAAAATTTTGATTATTTGTTTGGAATATTATTGGAATTGCATTATAATCATATATGACAATCTATTAATTTTTTCCCATGTGTTACTTAATTAATATCATTTGCTTGATTGCCCTCGACGGGTATATGCCTCCTCCAGTAATTTCCAATTTTGTATGTTTTTTGCTTTCACAAGCCATGATTTGCCAACAATTCCACTATCTCGTCGTGCCAACGTTCTGCTGGTATGCCTCTTCTTCTAAGGGTCACACTGTCGTCTTCTGATCGCGCTGCCGCTGGTAGCCCATAGCAACAGCAAAAGTGTCAAAACCGAGAAATGGTCACATGCTTTTTACATCGTTTCCGAATCATAACTCTAGTTTTTTAAATTGAAAACCCTATTAAATTATCGTTTACGTTAGAACAATTCCGTCAGTAGTAAGGTTTCTCGACGACAACGTGTTGCTTAGTAGGGGAGGAGAAGTTTACAAACTTAATTGTTCAAGGACCTTCGGGGAAAGTTGGTGCTTGCCATTGAAATGTAGCTTAAAGGTCGAGTACATGCCAACGGTGGAGGCTAATACAGAGATTTTAGTTTTGTTAAATTTTGCGGTAGTACTTAATCAAATGCTGGAACGTATAGCAACGGTTTTAAAAGTTTATTTTACTGTATGAATTGAATCCTACAGATTAGAAAACGTTAGCTCTTCAAAAGCGAATTGAAAAGACACTAGAATGCTCTAAAACATGCAAGTGTCATAGAAGCTGTCCATGCCCAAACATAGTGCAAAACACACACACACACACACACATAATTCAAGCAGACAGCATACACTTCAAGAGTTCTTCCTTAAAAACTCAAGACCTCTCGACTTCCATCACTAAATCCTTGGGTTTTTGCAAAAACACCAATGATTACAAAAACGATGTAGACTGTTAATCAATAGGGAAAACCTAACAGCTATCCGCTAACCAAGAAGGTCACATGTAAGCCATGGTATACGTAAGTATCCTAGTAACTAGAGAGCAAATCTTACGATTAGCACAATTAGGAGCGACACTGCACCGGGTGAGAAGCACGTCTTCAATGCTAAATGACGTCAATACAAACATTAGGAGTTCAAGATGGATCAATTTTAATACAGTTGTATCTACGATTCCATACACAAGGTAGTATTTTTTAAAGTTTAAGATAACCAGGATAACCTCACAAAGAGATAAACCCACACATATTAGAAATTCAAAGGGATGATTTGAGTGGCTAGAGTAATGAATATGGCAATTGATGATTAGGTAATCGTCAATTGCCTGATTCATTACTCTAGTCAACTAATTGGCAAATTCAGATACTGAATATAATCACAGGAAAAGGGACGAAGTAGGCAGGAAAACAGCAAAAATCAGAAAGGAAAACCTGCAAAGGCCACTAAGCTATAAGAACCCATGTAACTCAACATAACAACAATAATATTGTACACTTTAGATAGCAATAAAGATTTTTGATTGATTGAAACAATCTTAAAGACAACGAACGGCATGTCATAATCAATTACCCATGTTAAGGCGAGATTTGAAGACCAACAATTCCAAGTAATATTTTCCTGTCGTCATGAAAGATGAGCTAATGCCAATGCCTGATACATTACAATAGTACAATGCTAGAGGCGTGCCAACAAGACTTTATTAGTATTTGTCATGTCAGAATCTAGACAGAAACATTGATTAGTGATGGGATAGGCAGTGGTTGGTTAGCAAAAGAAATTGTGAGTAAAAGTTGTTAAAAAATATTTCGTCAAATAACCCGTGATAAACCGCATACACATAATTACCAAAAATCCAATAGTTCAAACATATTATAAGTATCCAATTATTCCAATAAACCTGTAAAAATAACCGTGAAATCATTAGCAAAATTAAACACAATGTTGTTATGGAAAATATTACATGATTGTGGATACAATGACCACTATTTGTCAATCAGTTGGAAATTAATGCGTCACTACACTGCAGTAAAACGGTTATTACAACAATATCGAATTTACCTATCATTAATTTAATGTTAAATAATTATTGAATTCAGGTCGAATGTCTGAAATATGGAATTATCATAATTTTGGGTATAATTTGCATGGATGACGGAATTGAACGACGGAATTCATACCGCAGAATGATAAATTAATTTGGATATGCTGAGGTGCCAGGTGTTTGTATTCCTAGAGATGATAATACTAAACCACTGCATCTATTATACCATGCCTATGAGGAAATCAAGAAAACAGTGACAACAGATCAATAGTACGGGTCGATTATAACCTCTAAATGCCATTGAGAAATGAAGAATGGAAAATTCACCCGCACGGTCTAAGAATACGAAAAAACGATGAGAATGCAGCCTACACAAAATGCTTTACAAATCTCACAACAATTCCAACTCTCACTTGGTTTAACGAGTCAGTCAGCCTGAAAACGGCTAATACTCTTCAAATATTTACTCAAGTATTGTGTAGACAATACTTTTATTTTACACCATCCGGCCCAGAATAGCGATTCTCGGTAACATTTAACTTAAATATTTTAAACGTTTTCGAAAACACTTGGAGGAAATTCGTCACACTGAAGACATTGAACTTTTCTAAATAAGAAACACGATAGTCATTGTTATCGAAATACTTTGGACGTGGTGAAGGCTAGTAACGAAATTGTTTAATGTTCGTAAAAAGTAAAATTTTGTGGAGTCAAATGGGTAAAGTGCACGCAACTTGGGTGTTATTTCTGCTGACAAAGTATAGCTAGATATTTCTAAAAGTTTCCCAGTTATCAAGGTAAAATATAATATCAGTTAAGAAGTAGTAACAGCCTCCCTATTGTTATTTTGTTATCGGGTGTCATTGTACAAGACTTCTTTCAACAGAGAGACAACTTTTCGCCAAGCAGTTTTGTACAGGCAAGGCAAGTTTTGACACTTCAACAACATTAAATGCGTAAAATAATTCGTACGCAAAATACACGCATTGACGTGGAGTTGCGGACACCAGCCCGTATTACCTATTACCTACGTTGTTGAACTGATAAATTTTTCGTACATTATATGAAGCAAAATGGATTAAAAAGGTTTGTCTTGAATTTCTCGAAAATACTCCACTTAAAGTAATGATTCACTGTGCCAACGCATAATTCACAAAGGCATAATATATTTCAACAGTTTCATACAAGCGTATTTCTACTGAAATTCTAAACACACATACTTTACGCTGTCAACAAGAAACAAACTGTTGAAAGAAATATCGCCAAGATCTGCACCTCCTTCTGCAATACGGCTAAACTGGAGGAAATCCTGCAATGAGTCACTAAATAAATAACAACGGGTATTCCCTTTCAATGTTTAAGGAAGTCCTTATGATTTTATATTCCATTTTAAGTACTTCCTAAACTTAATTATGCCTTGATTGTTCTGGTGATCGCCAGTGAAACGCAGACGAAAAGGTTTTTTTGTTTTGCTGCGAGGAAATTCAGTCCCATGTGGCACAGCCTAACAACTTTTTGATAGATCCCTAAGTTTGGGAAATGTCAAAAGTTTTGCCTAGGAGTCTACAACGCCAATGAGACAGATCTGCACCCTAATTACGTTACATACTTTCAATCTCAATCTGAATAATTTTGAAGGATATTGCTAATCTATTGGTTCATATGTTCCAAAAATGTGTCTGATCAACAACGTTAATAACGCAATGAATGTTGTTGAACTGTCAAAATGAAACCCATTGGAAATCTTAGTGTGTTACGCAATTATCCCCCTGAATAGCTCAAAGTTTTCCTAATAATGCGAAGGCCACCAGCTTATCTCAGAAGTCTAATTTTATTACCAAAAGGTAATGGACGACTCTCTTCAAAGCTACGTTATAGCCAGAAGTACTCCAAGAATTCTTTCTCCTAACGAAAGTCTTAAGCATGAAGTAATAAAAGCTTTCCGAGCTCCAAACAGGATTGTAGCCTAAAGGTCGCTACTCGAAACCCGACCTTTGAACTCCGGAGCAAAACCCTTCAAGCTGTCATTTTAGTAAGAATTATTGGAATATTAGTCATTTTTATTACACGTTGGTGTTTACGTGGGGCGTATTTTACGACAATGTAAATTCTGGAATAAAAATGTAGCCCATCGTTGGAAGCCATTACAAAGAGTTAGATATTTTTACATTGATTTTTGCAGAGATAAAAAGAGCTGAGCTTCCGCATAAGTTAAATGTACGATTTTTGGCGCTTTGTAAAATTAAATAATTGAGGTGGCGCCACAGTATAGTTCGCGTCAAACTTTATGGCGTCTCTGAAGTGCGTTACTCGCTGCGTAGTATCTCACCCTTCACCCCCCTGACCCATGCAATTTTGTTACTGCGCAACGACTTGCCTCATGTTCCGAGCTGCCGTAAAGCTTGAATTGGGCTGTACCACACTGTGTAGCCTTGAAATAATTCTCTTCAGTTCTACATCGAATAGCTATGAAGAAGTGCGGGACGTAGCACTTCATAGCCATAACATCTTTATAAATAAGTGGCGAGTAGACAGAAACAAATTTATAACAATAGGGTGTTTTACAACAGACAGAAGAATTGTTTACAAATTATTACAGGAGGATCATAAGAACCCGTGAACTAGATCGGAACCATGAAATTAGTCTCGTAATAAAAAGGCGTCGTAAAAATGTTTCGACTTTTTATTGTTTACTGAACTGGTTCGGAACAGCACAAAAGGATGATGCAGAAAACCCACTTTAACATTGCTCGTTCACCTCTGACTTGTGCAAAGGTTCGATTTTTTTTTTGCAAACCAAGATATTTTGAAGACTCCTTGCATCTATGTTGTGACTACAATTCCAATCGAAGAGTCGATGGAATCTACAACGTGGTAGTTCAACACTATTTCCTATAACCTGTTCTGCGCGCTTTTTTTGTACCGAACTAGGTTTCGCATAATATGAAGTGGATTTTCTGCCCTATTTCATCGAATCAGTTAAATATGTGTTCCTATCTGTAAAAAACTGCTGTCAAATGATCGACGCGTAAATGACGGGCTTATATGGGACAATACATTGAACTCGTTTTTTGTTGTTCATTGTCGTCTGGTAGTCTGGCGTACTAATGGGCGATTTAAACATAAGACCCAAGAATTTCGACATTCAAGGAGTATCTAAGCACGAAGTATTACCAATGTATTCGAACTGCAAGGAATTATTATTAGTGCTAGTAACGTGTTGCGGTTAAAGCCTTCCTAATAGACCGCAAAACCGAACGATATCTGGAAAATAATGCTACATTTTGCATTAAGGCTTCTACAAACAGGCGCGATACGCGATATAATCGCGCGCGACACAAAGGCACCGCTCGTTGCGCGACTTGCGGTGCTTTTGTGTCGCGTGTCGTGTCTCGCCTGTTTGAAGGAGCCTTTAACCACCATCGGCTTATTTACCTCGGCCAACGGTCGCAAAAACGTATATGTAATAATATTTCACATTCCGATCGTACGCGTCACGGGCTGCAAAACAAAACAAACCAGGAACGCATATCTACAAAAACCATTTATCAAGAACAGTACCATAAATCGCCGAAACCGTTTTATAACGAACATTTTTAAACATTTTACTGCACCCGAAGCAAATATATCATGCATTCCCATTCCCACACGAAATGTATAAAAATTGGCACAATCTTTACGCAAACGAAGTGCTACGGAGTACGGAGGCACGGAGGCTCGGCAGCGGTTTGGCAAGCGGACCTTGAGATCGAGGCTAACATGACGAAAACGACCAACAATGGGTGAACACTGCAAAAAAATGTTTTTGCAACTAGAGATTATGTAAAAAAGATTCGCCTAGTCATTGTAACACGAAACTGTTCAATCAATACTTTGTTCAGCATTAAATGGGTGGAATAAATTGATGTACATGCCATGCAAACTTATGAAGATGACATAAACAAGTCCATCCTTTGCATCATAAATTGGTTACTTAGAAATAAATTAAAAATAAATATAGATAAGACAAAGCTCATGACATTTTATCAACGAACCAAAAAACTTAACTTGAACGTAGCATATGCAGATCAAATAATAGCTGAAACAAGCAGTGCTAGATTTCTGGGACTTCACTTGGATACTCATTTGAACTGGAAATGTCATGTAGAAACTGTTTGTAAAAAACTAAACCAGTACTCGTATGCGCTCTACAATCTAGCAAAAATAGTTAATGAGTCCGTTGTTTTAATTTCTTATAAGGCCTATGTCACATCTAAATTACGTTTTGGAATAATATATTGGGGAAATTCCACAGACAAAGACATTGCGTTTAAGGCCCAAAAAAGATGTGTGCGTGCTGTTTTTAAACTGAAACCAAATGATAGCTGCATTCCATATTTCAAAAATTTTAAACTATTAACATTGCCCTGTATGTACATTTTTGAGACAGCAGTATTTGTCAAATCCAATTTCCATCTGTTTGATACATTAAGATCTATACGACGCAACAGAGAGATATGCCCTAAGCCACATAGCACTGCTCTTTATGCAAAAAGTTTTTTAGGAATGGCACCTAAGATATATAATAAGATCCCTAGACTAATTAAAGAAATAAGCAACATACACGACTTTAAAAAGGCTTTACTGAAAATTTTATATGAAAAGACATATTATACAGTGAATGAATACCTAACTGACATATTATAATTACCTCTTTTTCTTTAATAATTTATTGATTTGGCAATTTATACTAGAATTTATTATTATTATATTTTATTGGAATGTTTTTTTTTTTTTATTTTGTTTATTTGAAAATCTTTATTTTTTATTATTGCAATTTGAATTTGAGTTTTATAGCAATGTGTGTTATTTGTTTAATAATTTATTATAATTAGCATGTTTTTTTTTTAAATTATTTGTACGTCGACAACGGCTAGACATAGCGTTCTTTAATAATTACAACATCTGTACCTAACCTACCTATGTTCAACAAATAAAAACATTTGTATTTGTATTTGTATTTGTATGCTTCCTGGCACCTGGATATCTACCTTAACATAAAATATATGCAGTGATACAAAAAAGCGTGGGTGTGTCCGTCAGCTAGAGTGTCTTGGAAGTGACAATACAAGTTTTACTAAAAAACAAGCAGTTTCGGCCAGACTAGAACCGCATCGACTTGGTTGGAATGGTCCGAAGAGCTAGAAGATACAAAGATTTTTCATTGATTTTCTAGCAAAATTTATTTAACGTCTCATAGAGAGCCGAACGACACATGAAAACCCGGACCGCCCGGCGCGCAACTGTAGTCTGTCACTCGCTACAATCCTAGGCAATCTTTAGATTGCTTTATGCGAAGCTTAAACTCCGATTTCCGATTCCGAGCGACATAAATTCCCGATAAACGCAATCTAGATTTTATCAGGAATCTAGAATGTGTTCCGTGTTCATTTCCTGCGAATGTGTGCGAGATATATCGCCGTTCTAAGAAACACAACAGAAAAGTTTAACAATTTTAAACTTAAATACAATCTGTGAGCAAACTCAATTCTTAAAGCCCACAAAAGCTTTGCCGAAAGCTCAACTCAATATGGTTTGAAGGAGAGCAGAATAAAACAATCATTATCAATTCAGCGAACTCTTCAATAAATCTCTCTTAATTACATTAAAATCAAAAAGAAATCAGCGCTCAATGGGCCGTAATTAACGCGGAAGTGAAAAACGACACAAATGTATTTCGATTGGGGCTGCCGAACGCTCGTATAAATGTGAAATCGTAAATTCGCAAACAGTTATATAATTCCTTTTAAAATGAAAAGCCAACCTACAGATAGAAACAATCGGGTTTTAAAGCCCGCATCGGGTTGTATCGATTGAAATATATCGTATTACAATTTTATTCGCTGACCCAAATTTCAACGACCGCAAACGAAAACTACGCAGGTCCGTTGTGATTGGATATTGATTTATTTTAGACATTGTTTTAACAGCGGCGTGTATACAGCATCATTGTGTTGTTTGTTTGTTTAGGGCTGTGCCCTCCTTGTCCGTATCTAAATATTTCGTGGCTACTCGTCTGTGGCAAACGCACTTGAGGGCTATAAAGAAAATATACGCGCACAAAATGTCTCTGGTGTGCTTTTTATCTCTGGCAGCATTTTATGCCCGTTGTTTTTTGCGGTTTCGATAAAGACATCGTAAAAGCAGTGAAATGTTCAAATCTGTATTTGCCAAGCTTGGTTGGTTACAACGTCTTAAGTGATTGCAAGAAGAAATTTGAACCAAAATTAAAAAACGTAATCCTGTACTTACTTTCAAAACTATTAGAAATCGTAGACTTTATTGATGTGGTTTAGATGTATAATCTTAATATTTGAATACAGCACCAAGGAGGAGCAACAAAAGCTTCGTACTGTACTCTAATCAGAGCATATGCCAAATTTGGAACATTGTCAAACCAAATCTGTTCCATTGTGTGCCAATCTGAGTCGCAATACCATTGGGCACGACTTTCGACCTGTCAAACTTGGTGTATCGAATTGGTGCTTTTACAATAGAGTTAGTCGTAAGATGCAACAGTCAATTTGGCAATTCTCGCTCCTGTCGATACTCTCAGTTAAAATCTGAACTTTTAAGAAGCCATTGCTTCTAACATCTTTGCGTTTTAAATATTGAGAGAGCGGTGTTGAGAGAATAGGCAGCAGCATCCTGCTTGTCACCTTCGTGCCCAACTTACTGCATCCCCTAATCCGCTAGCAAAATGTGGCTAGAACGGAAATATTAATAGTTAACCTGCGATGATTTTAACAATAATACCGAGCCTTGTTAACAGGCAATAATCGATCGATAGTAATCGAATACAATTATAACGCAGCAGCCCTGTATTTGCATCGAAACAACACGGGGCATGCGTTTAATCAAGCTGATTCGGAGTAAACACTGTTTGTACATCCGCACAGTGTGTTTGATTGCTCTCGGAATATCGCTGGATTACGGCGGAAGGTTATGGCGAAAACTCACTCGTTTATGGCAAACTCCAGGTTTGAACGGTTTTTGGGGTGTGCTAATCATGTCACCAGTACCGGGCTCGAAGCTTCGTTCGAATGGATGTCGTGTAACAATAGTGTGCCGCTTAGAGAAGGTAGGTAACACTCCTCTATTGAAAAGGAAGAATACTTTTTCGCTTTTTAAGTTAAATTTTTTTTTGCGCAGAACCCATATTTTTCATCAGTTAAATCAACATCTGCCAGTGAAATCCCGTCAAAATCGGTCCAGCCGTTTCTAAGACTAGCCGGAACAAACACGACAGACGGACAATAATTCAAAAAAAGTTTTTTGCTATAAGTACAGTATACTTTCATTTGCATTTAGTAAAAAAAAAATATTTCACATTACAAACACACTTCAGTTTTATTTATTCGTATAGATTACCCATATTTTGGTAGTTATTTAAAAGTCTCTTGTAATAAGGGTTGAGCTTATTGCTATTTAGCGGGCACAAATCTAGACTGCGGGCTCATACAATATTCCATGAGTAAATTCCTAACTATGATAATAAAGATTATTTCCAAGGAGACGCTTGTCATTGGGATAGTGGGTACTTATGCAAATAGGTGCTGTTGCTATGGAATTTTCGGTCCGTCTTGGGGAAACCCAAACTCAATACCTGAGACTAACTAAACACAAAGTATGTTTTGTACAAACAAACATCTATCAAGATGCACACTTACAAAACCCCGAAATAGACAACTCCAATCAATTTCTCACAAATTGTGCTAACTTACCCATTTAACTTTCAATTTCGACATCGAATCGAATTGCTGCTAAACTAATTAACGTATCCTCAACAAATAATACACAGAAATACGGGGAAGATTCTATTTTAAACATATTCTGAGTCACTTAGCAGGTGACATAAACATTTCACACGTAAGGTCATAAAACGGTAACATGGTGATATTCCCAGAAATGAGAATAAAAACTTTATTGCTAACCAAATTAGAGCTTGTTCGTATTTTTGAACTCATACCTAACCATTATAGCACAAAAAACGCCATACATATATGTGTCTGTATGTTTGTTGTTATAAAATACAGATTAATGGATAATGAAAAACATTCACAGTTGTTGGTCAAACATTCAGTTGCCCTAAAAGGCAGGTAATACCTATTTTCAAACATTCGCAAAGTTGACTGAATAGAAAAATGGGTGAATTTGTTTGTAGTAAACGAGTGTTGTGCAATTTGTTGATAAATGGGCATAACATAGAAGACTACTTACAAAAAAAAATTCAATTGAATCGAATGCATAGTACTACAAACTATGTATGTCATCTGAAATGGCTATTAATTCAAAAAAGTTCGGTGAATACGCATTAGAACAGCCCAACTGTACGTAAATATTTATAATTGGTATTATATGCCTTCGTCCGTGCATAAAATACTTATTCACGGAGAAAAAAATCAATGAGTACTATGCTATTTTACCTATCGGACAATTGTCCGGAGACGCGCAAGAATCCCTAAATAAGGATTACAAAAAGTTTAGACTGCATCATTCTAGAAAGTGTTCAAGAGCGGCTACCAATGTAGACGTGTTCCATTGCTTATATACTTCTGATCCATATTTATATCAAGTTGAGTAATACCTCAGAAACAATATCGAAAGTAGTTTTAGATGAAGCCAAGGCCCTTCTTGCTATCAACAAAAATCTGTAGGAGCTTCCTGAATTTTGTACTTTTTTTTGGGGTCGAAACGCTCGCGTCATGGGTCCCGAGTGCGTGTTTCCTTCTTAAGGAAATTTCTCGCCGGCTGGTCGACACTGACCAGAGGGCTGGGTCGTTCTTTAACCAAAGAATCAGCATTGCCATTCAACGTGACAATGCTGCCAGTCTTCTGGGCACGTTTCCGGATGACAGCGATGCGGACGAGTATTCGACGCCTAATAAGTGTCCTTTGTTTTTTGTATTTATTTAGTCTAAATAAAAAAACTTTCTTGAAAAGTAAATCTACAAATACTATATAAGTACATAAATTACCTATTTATATGTTAACAAATATAGAAAAAAAAAATGGATTGGATCTTTAATTTGGAATTTAAGTGGGTGGTTCATCGATGTCTGAAAGGACCACTCTCCAGGCTGATGTAAAACGACCTTAACTACTGCTGGAAGAAGAATAATTTAGGACATAAAATATTTATTTTAGAGAGGGTAAGAAGAAGTCCCTTTAAAATATACAGAATTGAGAAAAGAGGACTTCGAAATAATTAAACAACCAGGGGCACATAAAAGCGGTGGAGTTAAGTCGCGGGCCAGTCTAAACCTACTAGTAATTATGACGGGTTACATAAGAACCGGCGACGACACGACTGACACGAGACGTGGGCGTGTCGCGCTAACGATATTCGATAGGTTCGACAGATAAATGATCGGGGTCGCCCCGGTCGTAGTTCAAAATCGCCGCTGCCAAGTGAATATTTGAATTTTTAATAGAACGTAAATAAAAATTCATGACGATTTCGATAATAGCGTCCGTCGTTATCGACTACCGATACGGTGAACATTCGTTTTGAATTATGTTTTAGTGCTTAATAGCTATTTAATTTATAACAGAGGAAATGAAAATTAAAATGCGTATTAATTAAACATTCTAGTAGGTTATGTCATTGCAACACCAATGTTCAGATATTGGTGTTGCAATAAATGGTCGTGTTTAAAACGTTGCATTGGTGACCGGATTAGAAGTATATTTTGGAAGTAAATGAAAATAATTAGAAGTAGCTAAAATTTTGGCCATATAAAATATAAAATTCGTAACTTTGGTTTTGAAGATCACAAAAGACAATTAGGTTCAACTTTAAAGGA
The DNA here is from genome assembly GCA_927399505.1 of Luperina testacea. Taxonomy (NCBI): domain Eukaryota; kingdom Metazoa; phylum Arthropoda; class Insecta; order Lepidoptera; family Noctuidae; genus Luperina; species Luperina testacea. Next base: position 1,015,066 of record OV656777.1, on the reverse strand, counting down.
TCTAGCTAGAACCTTCCATGAAACGTTTGGTAATGGCGTTAATAATATCCCCCGAGAATTTCGGTCACAGCGGAATTAATGAAGACTAGCGAAGAACGCAGGAGATGTTATAGTGTGTGCGCAACCATAGGTGCACGCTCTGATCCTTTACTCTCAAAGTACGATGGGACGGCAATCCGAAACGACCGAGGGGAAATCAGGCGCAGGACGAACGTTAGACGAGTGATATACATGAGTCTATCAAAAACTCGATTCTTCAGACTGAGTGGGATATAGTGTAGTTTCTAGTCAGGATTTTTTACCTTTCCTTTATCGACCTACGCAGCGCGTACGGAAAGACCAAAACATCATAAACATCTTCATTTGTTTTACCACACCTACGAAATAATTTCGTGTCCGTAGTGAATTATGGTATGTTACACACAATAATGAATATTAAAACATGAACCGCGGGGTAATTTCCACATTATCTAGGCAGTCCGCGTTTTTATGACACACGAGACCTTAACGAATGATGTTAATTAGTGAACGTCAAGTTTTACTAAGAAACCAAGGAATAGCGGAATTGTTTACTTAAGTGCTCAATAAAGTACGTGTTTTGTTATTTTATTGAGGTACAGGATCTCCCGTAGAACGAACCGATACATGGAGATATCGTCGGGGTCAAAATAGACTCTTAACGTATGATTTTTCTTTCGGGTAGACCTTTTCTCGTTAACAATAATTGCCTATATGGAAAGCTCTTCTAAATCCATTGCGTACCCAGGTAGGCCGCTTCAGACACAATTTGTCGAAGTGGGGGATTACTAAACCATTCAACACCCAGTGCGAGTGCGGTGCTTGAGACCATGGCGGCATAAACATAACCCATTAACATTTGATCTAATCTTTTCCTCAGGTCTTCGCTTAATGCAATAGTATGTTAGGTCGATTTGTTATTGTCAAAGGGGATTGTCCATTTTCTATAGGACTTTGGCCACTGATAAACAAACAGTTCAGCTAATAGTATGTGATTGATTTAATAGCTCATATCAGTAAGAATGAGTCTATAAACCTAGTTTTGTATCAAGATGTATATTTAGATATTTTTTTTACATTTAATTGATCCGTATCCGAATCCGTAGGTGTGCCAGGTTCAACGTAAATACAAGGTTCGGGGTCCATAGAAGTGCCAGGGTCGTCAAGAAGGGAAGAATCGGAATGCATTTTAACAAAAAAACCAAAGTAGTCGTTAAAAAACTCACAAAAACAACACTCACGATGCAAATAAACAAAGCGAATGTTATCTGTCATTTTGACAAATTGACACAATATTTTTAAGCACCGTGTTGCCATAAAGAAAACAATACTATATCGATCCATTCGAAATCGATTAAAATGTTATAAGTTCTCCAGAAATAATGTATAAAACGTCAGTTTTTCATTTTTTATGTCCTAAATCGTTTATTAGCATTTTTACTTATGTGATTTAACGAAAACTATGTTAAATACAGTGGAGAAATTGCACTGTATTTTAAATCGATTTGAATTTGTTGTTTTAAGGAGTTTTAGTTTGGCAACACCGAACCAAATCCAAAGTCGAAACCTGTGTAGATCAAATAAGATACTAAAAAAAAATGGATTTTTTACAGTGCTGATTGATACAAAGTTATTTGCATCAGATAATTACTAAAATATAATTTCAAATAATGGTAAATTACTTTTTTGCATAGCATCGTGTTTAAAAATGGCCAAGTCTGGACAATGCCCTTTAGAACATAAATAGGATCAGTATTCCAGACGCATGGACCAATACTTCTATAGAACTACTTCAACAAAGTAAGTAATTTCCCGAATAAAAATTCTAGATACACCACACAAGTTTTAGACATAAACCTCTTACACTGGCACTATGAGACGAAGAGGAATTTCCTGACGTCAGCTTTACTACTTAATCAAGTTTTTATAGCATTAATACAAAGTTGCATATTTTATACGAGTTCCTTGGGTCTTTTAATCCGCGTAGAATCTACCACAGCTGTTAAAGTTGGGATTATCCTATAAGTTTTGCAATTTTGCACTAATTCTGATGTTTGTAATACAATGATTTGTTTCATTAAGTAGTACAGACACCAACTGTACACTTATTTCTGGAAAGTTCTATTTTTACTTGGAAAATTGTTTGTTTTTTTCTGAAATAAAAAATTATTTATTTATCGATCTCGTCCCGGTTATCGTAAAGCAGTCGTCACGGGCAGTCAACGTCGGAAAGCAACCAACCGGTTTTCCAGTAAAGAACGGTATTTCACAAATCACGGCAATAATTCAGCAAACCCTTTAATATTATATTGATTCATCCGAATCTACATTGAAGGACATCTCAAAAACGTTGCCCCTTCATTTTTCTAAGGACCTAGCTAGAACTTTCATGACGGTTACTACGGTTAGTAAATCTAAGGGCGTGATCTATAAACGTTACATAGCACATGCTTTGGCTTAGACTCTAAATAGTCTCTATCTTGCACTGTGCGGCAGTGATAGGAATAACCTTTAGCTGTGGGTGCAGCACATGCTAAGTAAAGGGCTAAGGGCGTTTTTCCACCGCCACTGTTAACGGGACGTCAACAAGAACGCGATGACGGCGTCGAAGTAGTGATATATACATTTACGATGTCCGCGTGTCCAGCGCACGTCCTTCACCCGAGCGCCGGGATCAGGAACCCCGAATTTTCGAGTAGTTTGGCGCGACCGCTAGACCTCTGCCCGAGGTTCTGAAGGGCCGATGTGCCGACAATACAAAACACGTTTAATCTTATTCACACAGTGCCGTTGCACCGGGGAGGCGGCGCCGTTCGCCAGGCTTTTGTCTATTATTTTCATAACATACTGAACCGCAGAGTTTGGTCGCTGTGGACAAACGATCGCCGTTACTGCGTCATGTTCGGTCGGTTTGAATAAGCTCGTTCCTCGTTGACGTCCCAGTGACGGCTGAGGTGTACAAACGCCGTTGGTAAGATCTTTACCGTCTTCAAGGCACCAACATCAAGTAGGTAGTAACAGTATACTTTTGCCACACCTTCATGACGCGTAACGCCTACCTAGGTCTACACGTTCCGTTCAATTAGCGCCTCAAGTAGGCATAAATTATATACTAGCAGCACCCCGCGGTTTCACCCGCATAAGTGTCCTTGGACTCAAACTATCTCTATACCAAATTCCATTTGAATCGGTTCAGCGGTTTAAGCGTGAAGAGGTGACAGACAGACACACTTTCGCATTTATAATATTAGTATGGATTACGCCATATAAGTAAACAGGCTGACGGCCCACCGGGTACGGAGGTACCAAGGATTCTCGACTTTGGAGACAAAGATGAAACTGTTACAGGCACATAAGACATTTCAGCTTAAGCTACGGTTTCCTAGAATAGCGGTGACTGCACATAGCGTCCGCAGTGATGGCTGTCATGAAAATGATGACAGCGGCAAAGATTTAAATTGTTGTATTTATCACGCCCTACAGCGTCAAAACAGTCGCGTTTTTGTTTCGTTTTGACACCTCTGACACACAATGTGCGACAGCGACTTGACTTGATTGTCATGAAAACGCTATTAATAATTAATTTGTAAGCTCACTAGTCTCAGTATGGTCACTTTTTCGCGTGACTAAAGGCCGCTGCACACGTGACGGGTTTTTTCACGGACGGGACAGAACGGGAAATTTTGGAAATATCGTTTCATACAAAATGTATATGGAAGCGCATATGTCACGGAGACTCGGACGGGACGTATACTTTTGTATGAAACGATATTTCTCGTTCCGTCCCGTCCGTGAAAAAACCCGTCACGTATGCAGCGGCCTTAAGTACGGTGAGGGCAAATCTAGCGATTTAAATCTTTAGACAGCGGGGTTTGACTTTACGGTGTCACTGTCAAGAACGCTGTCTAAGAAAACACACCAACTTACTTTCAAAAACGTTTCGTGACGTGACGTCATTCGACGGTAAATTGCGGACGCTATATAGGCGGTCACCACTTGTCTAGGAAACCACACCTTTAGTCACTGGAATGGTAAAGCACTTGCGATGTCCATGGTATTGCAGATGGCGGCAGTGACCACTTACCACCTACATGCGGCCTACCTATATGACACACTAGCTTCCGCCCGCGGCTTCGCCCGCGAGGTATGTCGATAAAAACTATCCTATGTCCTTTTTAGCGTGAAAAGGTAACATACAGACGGAGACAGACAGACAGAGTTAGTTTCGAATTTAAGTATAATATTTAGTATGGATAATAACATGAAAACTTAGGAATGTCATCGGCACTCATCATACCATACCCTTTCAACATGAACACAGTAATGCTGTTGTTTGGTGACGCGGTGACGGAAATAAGCATCAAGTAAATACTATAATTTCAACAAGAAACGAAGTGTTTGATCACAATGATTGGTAAATAAAAAACCGGTCAAGTGCGAGTCGGACTCGCGCACCGAGGGTTCTGTACTTTGTTGGTATGTAAATAGCTTACCGAAGGTTCCGTACTTTGTAGTTATTTAAATAGCTTATCACGGGTGTTTTTTAATGTACAGACGCCAGCATATCAAGCTACCCGAAACTGTCATATTTTCCCAGATTCGTTGCTCTAGATGCGACGCGAGTGAAGTGGCAGGCAACAGCTAGTTTGAGATACAGTGTAAACTCTTTATAACGTCATCCTTTATAACAATAAACTCCCTGTAACGTTGAAGTGAGCCCAACTTGGTTGGTTTGCGTTAAAACCCACATATTAAAACACTCTTTATAGCGATACGCCATTCTCTATTACGAAGAAATGTGTTCATATTTTTAGACAGTAAATATTTATTATTATACAGCGTGGCGGTACAATGGTGACATTAATTTAACACACATATACGTTTTCACATTTTCGTTTCATGAAGAAATTATGTTTCCATTAAACGTTATTATTTGCGGATTTATTTAAAGTTTTCTAAAATAGCATTTTGGAGCAACCTGTACTTAAAGAACTGTCGCGCAGCGGTCATTTGCCGGGTCACGGATCATAACATCGCATCAATGAAATTAAAATAAATAAACAATACTTTAAAGTAACGTGATATCCCTTTGTCGGCGAGCGGGCGGCGAAGGCGACGCGTACCCCCCCCCCCCCCCGCCCCGTCGCGTCGCAGCGAAATCCAAATCTTTTTTTTGCATTTCTAGTGCTAGCCTAACTCGTGCCCTTGACACACTTCTTCACAGTAGTGCACATAATTACGTCGACTAATTTTGTGAATGTTTCCGCGAAAAAGACGCTTACCTATTGTTTTATTTATTTATTTTTGTGTAATGAACTAATGAGTAATTAGATTATGGTACTACAATAAAGACGCTTTGTTTTGTTTTCGTTTTCTAATTTAGTAGGTACGTTGATATCTCTTGCGATACGGGCGCTTTTATTTGTGTTATTAGTGCTTGTGTAAACTTGTGATCGTGATGGCAAATACACATCCGAACTACACAGCAGCTGAATATGCGGACATGATCCTAATTTACGGAGAATGTCGTGAAAATGCCGCTCTTGCCATAAGGACATATCGCGAGAGATATGGCGGTTCAAGACAATGCCCTACTAATCCTCGCACTATTGTAGGAGCTCTTCAGCGCATCCGCGAAAACCGGCCAGTGGATCCTAGGTCTCAACGCCCTGATCGACCACCTACACGACAAAACCCAATCCAGTTAACTGAAAATGTGCTACAATATTTCCAAAACCAACCCAAAACTAGCCTCCGCCAGAGCGCTAGGCATTTTCAAGTTCATCACAGTACCGTCCATACGATATTAAAGCGCGAAAAGTGGCAGCGCGTGAAGCGACGCGTTGCCGCTCCGAGTTAACGTAAGCCAGCGTAACGTAGGTAAGTAATTTCATGAATGATTTTTTGCAAGGGTGATCCCAATTTTAGTTACATTTTTATCATTTAGTTTGTTTGAAAAAATTTTTTTTTCAATTTACGAGTTATTTTAACCTACTAAAATTAATATGATTAAAGGGCACTAGCCCTACACGTGTGTTAAATTAATGTCACCATTGTAGCGCCACGCTGTAGTTTATGTTATGTTATCAGGTAACAAAAGACTTTGAAGCTCCGAAACATCCGAGGTCTAGCTTTTGTTATCCTTAATTGCCTTGAACACGTGCAGTATGACTCATTGTTTTCTCGGAAGTGATGGTCGTTGACGAAAAAGTTTGTGTGATACTTGTTAATTTGGATGTTTTTTTGTTCACTCCATATAACGATAACTCTCTATAACGACAAAAAATGCTGTCCCTTGAGTTTCGTTATAAAGAGTTTACACTGTATTTCGAGATACGACAAAATTCGTGCCCTGCTGTCCTTGTCGTGCGACCACAATTCTATACCTACATGAAATAGTCGATAGGAGCTACAACTCTGCGGTTTGTCACCACAAACCACAATCATAGGGCGAGTTAATTACAGGATATAATAAGTACGCAATTCTATTATTAACTAATTTAACTATGTATTTCCACTTCCCTTGGTAACCCTTATAAAACACGGGAAGGTTTCCAGCTGACAACAATTCTTTATACAAACATAATACTACCTGTGTATTCAAGAGTACTTTATACGTATTTGGTAGAGGACAAGAACTCGTATGAAATGCCTTGTCAGCAGTTATTATAAGTTTCAGGACTAATCTTGGAACATCTGCCGAGCGCACAGGGCACATGTTTCTAAAACATTTTTAGTCCATTCTGGATTCTGGATACTTGTCGAACTTTATTTCGTTTACCGGATACATAATATGTATACATATATCTTGCTTAGTGCGTCTGAACATTAGAACGGCCTATTGGGGGAGTGAGCAGAACACGAGTGCGAGCCGCCGATAAAAGGTAGTCGAAACAACATCGTGTAGTTATAAATGCAGACCGTTAGTTTCTTACATCGTTTGGAGATACAGGAGGATTTCCAAACGAGAAATCTAACATCTAAAGCAATAAATACTGTAACAAATTTAACACGCATCATGAAGGACTGGAAGAAACAGAAAAACGGTAAGACTATAAGACGTATGTAGTTATAGTGTATACTGCGATATATGTATGCCATGCCATTCTAGCGTCTGTAGCAGTTGGCACTGCACCGCGACGGCGGCTAAGATAATGAACTAAACAAACGCCCATTCGCTGACGATACAATGTATCAATTGTGGGCGTGTCGTCATGGCCGACATACGTTACATATCTCACTGATTAGTTTAGTCCCTAAAATTAATGAGTGAGTCGCAAACGTAAACATGAACGGAACGTCGAAACGCCACTGGATTATGGGTACAAGAAACATCTTGTTCCAAGATCACTTATCAGTTTTCTAATCGCTTTCATCGTTGATTCCATTAGAAAGCCAAATAAGGGGCCCACTTTTTCGACATTTTGTCACACAGTGCATCTTTTGTGGTGCAAAACTGAAGTTTTTATTTATTTTTATAATTTTACGAGCAAGCCTCCTCCGAATGTTGTTAAATTTTGTGTAATGCGCAGCACTTAACTACGTAAGTGCGCGTGAAGTCGGCAAATATTATACGAAACTAAGAAGTCAAGTATACCATGACATATTATCACCAAGTGTGTCTGAACCTAAGAGATAGAGGGGAGCAATAGTGGGTAAGGTCGCGACCACAAATAAACAAGCTGAACTATTGATATTTTTGTTGATAATTACGATTATTGTGGAAAGTTTTTCTTTTATCTCATGTACGGACGCGTTCATTGTTACCCCTTTGATAAAGTACATATTCGAATGCGTGAGGGGTGCCATTCAATTAATCAAGACTTAATAATAATATTTAGTGCGTATTGTGCGTCCTAAAGCTCGGGCCTAAATAAAACCTGATGAAATTAATCTGATGTTCCTTTTACAAGCGATCCTAAAGTCCAACACAACCCTTTCAAATCGGATCTCTCATATCCCCCGGCTTTTAGTCTGACACCCCTCCCTTTTTAAATTACCACTCAAGCAATTCGTTTCTGACGCTTAGCTCAACAGCCGCTCCTTATTCAACCTCTGATCTCATTCAGAGCATGCATGTAAAGTCTAATGACAATAATGTCGCAAGTCGTGATGAATGGACTCAAGCGCACACGACTGTTAGAAGTGCCACAGATGGTTCCCTTACAGATAACGTACCGACCGTACATGGTTAGACCATGTGCGAATTCTGAGCGCATTGAGTCACCTTGAAGACAGTAACAGTTACAGAACCAAAAGTTTTATATCACAGTCTTGGTTTCTAGCAATTTTGGTTATTGAAAACGACAAGAACACGGAACACGGACACGGTAGGAACGCTGTTAAACGGCAAATATAAACATAGGAAAGGCCAAGGACAAGAAGAACTTGGCCAGAATATAAATGCGAAGAGTGAAGCCAGATTACGAGGTCAAAACTTGAGTGGTACAAGCAGTGGATAGGAATAGGCTTTGACTGACACCAATGCGAGTAAAGGAAAAGGCATCACATTGATTGTAGATATGGCTTTTATTTTGACAGTTCAACAACGATTCATTGCGTTATTTACGTTTTTGAGCGAACAAATTTTTCGAACTTATATAGCAATGTATTAGCAATATGCTTAAAAATTATTCGAGATAGATAGGGGGCATTTGGGGGAGCGTAACAATTCAGTTTGGACGTTTATACCCAGCTTTATTTAAAACCGTTTTTGATTTAGGACTATGTTACGCAAGCACGCGTGCTTTCAGCTACATTGTACAATATCCGTGCGTGCCTCGTACAATGTAGACCACAACTCACAAGTCGTGATGTGTGATGGCGCACGAGCACGACTCAGATGCCCCGCTTTCTGATAAGATACCGACGATACTTGTAACAATATTAGTACGATAAGGCATCCATCAAAATTACACAGGAAACGTATTACGTCGAAATTGGTTTGGTCTTTTCAGAATATTGCGTCAACTCTACTAATAAATAGTTGGAACCTCCTCTTTTAAACACAAACTGCTTTTAGGTAAGCTTAAACTGGGCACTCATTTTTAACCATGCTGAAGAGTTTTATGAAATTAGACAATCACAGCTCTCTATATCAAGGCTGTTACAATAAAGGATATTCAATCAAACTGTGACACAGGAGAAACTATATGGAAAAGGTTTTCCGTCACTTTTTTAGCTTCAAGGGCTAGTAATGATAGAATACCACGATCTTGGAGCTACTTCCACAGCATACTGTATATGTACATGTAAGGAATTTAAAAATTGCGTCATTCATAGTGATGTTCAGAGGATGTTCAGAGGTCGTATGCCATTTTGACTCAAAGCTTATGATCGCTTACTACTGTTAGAATGTATTGTTTTGTTAGGGTAGGTGGCATACGACCACGGCTATACTCTGATCATCGCTATGAATTTGTATTAAATACATTAAAGTTATGTGTGCAAGTTGTTTATTTAATAGACGATAAATATTGAATAGTTTGAACATAAAAATTTCAGATGAGAATATTTTCTAGTTTCATACTTTTTAGAGCGTGATTTTTCAGTAAGTAATTCAGTATTTTTCGGTTTTAGTTTTTGAACTTATTTTTTATTTAAATTATTTTGGGGTTATAATTTCGTGATAAAGGATTTACAGAGCCGCTTTAATTTTTTTTGTATGGGTTTATTGTTTTATTTGTTGATGTTTGATTTGTTGGATTAGTCTCCGCCCCAAATAGCAGATTAACTATTAAAACATTGGAAAGTTACACGAAAAAAAAATTAAGATAATCTGATGCGGGGCGAAGTTCGCCGGGTCAGCTAGTTTATAATAAATGCACACATACATACATACATTTATTGGTGCAGTACGTCAATGGAAACCTATTGTCCTAAATAGATAGTGTGGATGTATGTATGCGCGCATCGTAACGAGGCAAACTATGCTGGACTGTGACTGTCAATGTTACTGACGTCACTCGATAAGCTAAGCATTCTTTGAATACGCAAGGAAAGTATCGAAAAGTAAAAGTATGCAATACAGCATTTGTACGGTAAAACTAAACGGAGAATCTATATTAACTTAGTAGAAAATCAGGGCAAACTTTGACCAATCGATCTTTATGATTTGGCGAAAGACAGTGACGTAACTATACCGTTTGGGGCCCGTGGCAAATTTAAGGGATGGGGCCCTCCCTCAATGTAAATAAGCTCAACCAACGCTAAGGTTTTTTTTTTAATTGCACTTCTCCCGCGACTTCTTTTGCGTACATTTCATATTTTCCCCTACAAAATTTAACACCTGACTGCTTCTGTCCTTATGTTAGGATACTCCTGCGATCATGGCCCTCTTGGGCCGGGGGCCCCCTCTGGCTGGGGCCCGTGGCATTTTGCCCCAATGCCACCCTATAGTTAAGCCACTAGCGAAAGAGTCAGTCCTAAGCCAAAAGATTTTTAAAGCTGGTGTGGTCACCAGCTTTAAAAATCTAGTCTTTTAGGTAGTAAAACTGATGAGACTTCCAAAGAAAATCAACACAGTTTGGTAAAGTACCTAGCCTAACTTTTACTTACGTACAGTCAGCAACAAAAATCGATTAACACTTTAGTTTTTTTTAATCTCGGTTATTGAGCAAAATACTTGTTCAAAATTTGCAAAACGAGATTGCGAGATTAAAAAACTGAAGTGTTTATCGATTTTTGTTGCCGACCGTACATAACATAATATAGGGGAGCAGGGACATGACGCACGACTAGTTATCATGGATTCAGTACATAATTCTGAACCCCCCGTGTTGAAAATTTACGTCGCGTATTTGAAACAAAAATTGTTGTTCATTACATTTTGACCGCGTAGGTACCGACCAAATGTCTTCGGGGGTGCTAATCATGTCGTAAATTCATGGTTATAGTTTTCGTCGATGTCTCAGCATGCTGTATTATGTACTAGCAGCGCCCCGCGGTTTCACCCGCGTAAGTTTCGATCCTGCGGGAATGTCGGAATAAAAAGTATCCTATGTGTTAATCCAGGAAATGGTCTATCTATGTATGTGCCAATTTTCATCCAAATCTGTTCAACGGTTTACGCGTGATTGAGCAACAAACATCTCCACAAACTTTCACATTCATAATATTAGTTGGATAGCTGGGGATTGTTTGAAGATGAAGAGTTTTTAGCTGTATGAGTAATCTGACTACAAAGTCCTCCTTTTGTCTTCCCTTCTATGTTGGAGTCGTCAACCACTAACATCGAATCTTATAGAATGAGCTGAATCAACTTTTTTAACAGCAAGCGTGTCAAGTAGTGGAAAACACATAAGTAGGTACTTGAATTTAAAAGTATCAATATTATTTGAAGTAATTATGTTACACGTCATGATTATGATGCTTCCCATTGTGAATAATTAAATGTTTTAAACTGGGTACTTGAGCGGTAAACACTTATTACTATAACCACTTACTATTGAAGCTAAGTAGGTAGTTTCCTAGAAACATTCACAACATTTGAAGTGTTCTCTACAACAAAAGGAAAAATGTATAATATTGAACAAATGTTGCAAAATATTATCATGTTCGCGGTTGTGATATTATTGCCGTAGATCACTTTCCCTAGAATCCATAATAGCTTGAAAAATATTATGATGGAAACTATTCATCCGTGCGGAGAAAAGGAGACCTGTGTAGCTACTTTCTTAAGCTGAAGCTACACTGAAAGCAAAGGAATACCGGGTATTCATGCTACTGCAATAGCCATATCACAAGCGTTTACGATTTTAGATGAATGCGAGCACTAAAAGCAAATTCCACGAGTCTGATCCAGGGTTAACTAAAAGTTATTCAATCAACTCAGCATGCCGCAGTCCACTGCTTGAACTAGGCCTCTCCCAGGCTGCGCCACAACATCCTGCCTTCCGCCTTCTGAATCTAGACTGTCCCAACCACCATTTTAAAGTCGTCGGTCCATCTAGCTGGGTAGAATCCCACACGAAGCTTGCCGATACGCAGTCTCCACTCCAGGACTTGTCTGCATCAACTAAACGCTATTGCTAACACAGAAATGAGCAATACATAAACCCGTTTTTTACCTCACACTAAGAAACCATAATCTAACTTAAAATTGAAAGCCTAAACAGTACTCGGCAGAAACACATCAGGATTTGGGAACAGTTCAGCTTCATGCAGCGTCGTCTCCGTTACTCATACCTGTGCGAGTATCTTTCCAAAGGCCGATATTGTGTCAAACGTAACTAAACAAGTACAGAATGCCCCTTATCTCCGTATAAGTTGACCCGTAACCTCTCATTTCGCAATGCCCGGCCCTCGCTATCGCATATAATAGAATTAATTCATAAATCATGCTAGTAAGCGCATGAATGGCGGTCAACACACTCTCAATGAATTGCGTTTCAAACTGGTTACTTAGATACTAAACTTATGATGTGCCTGTTGGGCTACGAAGGTTGGCACTTCGAATTATGCGTCACTTTCGCTCTTTAGAACGCCTGTATGGATGCTACATTATTTGAAAAATTTAAAAGCTTACGTGGAAGTATCACTAAAGAGCTAACGATGCTTGAGTTCGACTGCGGAATACAACATTTTAAAATTATTAAAGCACATTTTGTTAATATAAATACGTAATTCTTGCAGATATTTATTCTGATCGAATAAATTAGTAGAACAGCAGAAGAAACCTACGTGTTAAGGCACTTTTAGCCAATTCTCGACTTGCATTTGTTGATTTCCTTTCACCAAGTAAACAACAACGTATGAAAACCATATTTTCATCATCAATTATCCCGCCCGCGGTTTTAATAGCCCAACCATACGAAGGATTTCGCCCGCTAATCCGTCAGTGTCGCGCGGTTGATGAATCGGCTCATTCTCCGTATTACACCCGATATCAGTTACAAGGTAGATGTATTTGATCGCTGATGCTGCGATACGTGAGGTAATGGTAGATACATTGATACCTACCCGAGAAGCGTTTTGCTAATACGTTTATTATGCGAATCAAGGAGTGGATCTGTTTCCCAGTAAGTTCAAACTGGGAGTCTTCAAGTCACAAACGAATGAGATAATTTTTATGGTTCCCTACCCAAAGGGTGGCATCCCTATTACTAAGCCTCTGCTGTCTGTCCGTCCGTCGGCGGGCTGTAACTCATGAATCCTAATCAAAGACCAATCATTTATTTCAACGTTAAAACTTACAGTAAAATTGAATTGATTCTAGTCGCCCCTTCCAAAAGGTAGTGTTCGTAATACGAACACTACCTTTAAAAAAAAAAACGAAAAAAATCCACGTTTCTTGAATGTAAATAAAAGGGGGTGGCCATTCATTGACATTCAAGAAACGTGGTTTTACTTCGTTTTTTTTTGTCTTGTTTTACGGACCCCGTCGTTTGTGAGTCCAACTCTGTTTGATGTCTCGTGGTTGACCACTTTCTCACCTGGCGGTAAACCACGATGCGGTGGACGAGTGATCGCTACTTCTAGGCAAATGTGCACCATTGTCGACTATATCATCCCTTACCTGATGGTAAGGTGGAATAAGGGTTCAAATCGTGAGGCTAGAAAATATTTGAAAATTTCAGTTGAATCAGATATAAGCCCAGAATACAGGCATTTTTGCTAAAATACCGTAAGTAAATTCTTAACATGATAATATTTCAAAGTTAATGGAGCAAAAAAAACGGAACGCGAGGCTTTTACACGAGGTCCGTGAACTTTCGAAAGCATTAAAAGCCTTGTGTATTTTCATCAAGATATTTATTACTTAACATTTCTACTTTCAACACATCTTTTAGATTGAAGATTCTACCCACATGCTGTCGAGATGACTGATGAGAATCTAGACAGAATGTTTCAAACCTACGCCTATAAACTGATAAAACGCCTATAAACTGATAAAGAATATCGTAGAAGGTAGGCTAACTAAGAAAGTTCATTGTTCATTTGTTCAACGGACACGTGCAGGGCAGGAGACAATATCATAGTTCTTTGCATTCCGGAATATAAAGAATATTACACATAGGCAAAACTGTAAAGCAGAGCTAGTCAGAAGTAGCCAGATACTTAAATTACCTGTAGTCAATATGTGAAATATGGCGAATATATGAAACCTCGGAGCTCTTTTTTTTCTTCTGATTGGGAAATTATCAAATGACTTCTCCCGATCTTCGTGTCAGATTTTTACTGACTAAAACCCACCCGTGTTCCTTCAGTTGCCTGTGCCAGAGGCCACGGTATCTCTTTAGAACAACCCGCGACCCTGGCTGGCATCGGCCCTAGCAAACCCCGTCAGTTAGTGATTTGAGGCGCGCGTGGAACACAACGCGCCGTCGATCCGGGCCTGGTCCTTACTGGACGGCGAGCTGCCCATTGCTCGCCGTCCGCAAGCCTGCGTCTACGGTGGCCGGGAATCGGCTATAGATTCCCGGCGCCCAGGGCGTCTCCTGCGGCGACTAGGAGCGTGAGGGCGCAAAGAATGCCTCACCCTCACGCGCTCCGCCTCCTTCTTCGCGAGCATTACTGCTTCGCAGGAGGCGACGGCTTCCCATGCAAACCTCGGTGGCCTGAATAGTCGAATGCGACATTTCCAACGAGTTTGATTGATCTTGATAGACGGTTCCAATGTAAAATATGTGGGGACGTAAGCCGCGGTCGATACGACAGAATTTTACGATAAAAATGTTGAAGGGGATCCAAATCCTATCATATTTGAATGAAATATCAATTAACTAAAGCTTTGAATACAAGTAATGTTATTATGAGTGCTTGATTCAATTAAATGTTGAATAGAAGTAGACTTGCTCTCTTGTAAAATTAGTATTAGTAAAATATAAACATGCGAATTGAGAAATTCCTCCTTTTTTGAAGTCGGTTAAAAATCGCCGACATTAAGCGGTTTAACCACTGGTAGCCAACTTTTAATTTTCTCTGCGTCTAGCTTATCGTAAAAAATCTCCGACATTAAGAGATTTAAGTAGGCGTCTACTCGATTAGTTTATTATATCGTTTGCGGTATAAAAAACTAAGAAAAAAGTGTGCAATGCTACTTGCACAAAAAGATTAGTGGAGGAACTTGGACACCTAATTTAAAGTACCTAAGAAATACAAAAACAAATAAGAAATAAAAAAAAGTTCTAACAATGCTATCATAGCCTATCATGTTCCCATGCCATCTCTCCGCGAGAGCGCGTGAACCGTAATCCACCACGCGGGCCCTGTGCGGGTTGGTAGATGTCACGTGTCTTCGAATTTTTTGTTCTAGGACATGCCGGTTTCCTCAAGATGTGTTCCTTCACCGTTTTGAGAGCAGTGGTGATGAAATAATTTACTCAAAGTAAAGCGCCTGTCAGGGTTGGAACCTACGACCTGTACCTCGAAAGTCGCGCTTGTTACCACTGGGCCACCACTACTCTACTACAGTGTTAATGTCATGGCGAAAACATTAAATAAATGGAAAATAATTGGATTAATAATTATAATTACGAATAAGTTGAATTACAGTTGTTAAAATGAAATAACCGAAATGTAAATGACATTTTCGGCGGTTTAACGTAATAACGAGAATTGTGTTTCATGCGTAAAACTGAATTTTGCAATGATTTGCTTATTTGGTAATATGTGGTCGTCCAAATCAAAAGGGACCTTATGGCGGTAACTAGTTTCCGAGATATTAATAAATTCGTAAAATACCTCAAAAAAATCGTTTTTTTATTAACTGTATTTTTAAAAAGATGATTGTATTTACTACATGTAGATGTGTTCAACTTTTCGAAAAGTCAATTTAAAAAAGTTTTGTATTCATCTAAAGTTTAGTAAAAAAGGAACCTTATCGCGGCAAGACCTAACAAATCGTTTTTCTTGTAATGCAAACCATATATTATATCGACATTTTAATATTGCAAGGTATATAATAACGTATAGCCGCCATTTTTTTTTTTTTTTCAGTATGGGAAATCATCATATGACTCCTCCCGCTCTGGGTGGAGCGGAAGAGAGTGTCAGACTCTTACTGACTAAAACCCACCCGTGTTCCTTCCTTCGCCCTTTATGTTCCGGGCCAGCGGTAACCCTTTCGGACAATCCCGCTGACCCGGCAGGCTTCGGCCCTTACGGGCCCCTTCGTTTAGTGCTGACATCTCTTTGAGGCGCGCGTGGAACACGTATGCGCCGTCCGGCACGGGCCTGGTCCTGATCGGACTGTGAGCTACCCATTGCTCTCCGCCCGCAGGCCCGCGCCTACGGTGGCCGGGAGTCGTCGCGCGGCTCCCGACGCCCGTAACGTCTCTCGCGGTGGCTGGGACGGGAGGCTCTCTCCCTCAGCCGTCCCGCCGCCTCCTTCGCTAGCATGACTGCTTCGCAGAAGGAGGCGACTGCTCCCCACTCCCTCTCGCCCCGGACCATGGCTTGAACCAGGCCCGGACGCGAGAGGTCGCCGCCGCTGCCGATCGCCTCTACGAGGACACGGCGGTGCTCCGCCCAAGCGGGGCAGACCTCCATCGTGTGTTCCACCGTGTCCTCTGGGCGATCCTGGCAATGGTGACACCCGGGCGTTTCCACCCGCCTGATTATGTGCAGGAACCTCCCGAAACTTCCGTGTCCAGTGAGGACCTGCGTCAGGCGGTAGGTGAGGGCGCCATGACGCCTCTCTAGCCACTCCTCAAAGAGGGGTCTTACCGCCGCTATCGTGGCGTGCCCTGCGCTGGGTTGTGACAGTCGCTCTTGCCATGCCGCCATGAGATCGCGCCGGAGGTCCGTCCGCTCCGCCGCAATTTGCTGCGGAAGCGGAGTTTCCCCCCGGCGTAGTGCCTCCGCGCGCCACTCATACAGGCGCGCGAGGACTATCGCCTCCAGATCCCATGGCGGCAGTCCGGCAAGGAGGCTTGCCGCCTCGCCCGAGATCGTGCGGTACCCCCGGATCAGCCTAATGGCTACCACCTTCTGGGGCGCGTTCAAATAATGGGCGGCTCGCCGCCGCAGTGAACGAGCCCACACCGGGACCCCGTATAGGGCCATGGACCGCACGACCCCCGCGTAAAGCCTCCGGCAGGAGGCGTTTGGCCCCCTCAGGTTGGGCAGGAGCCGCTTGAAGGCGGCCCCGGCCCGTTCCAGTTTGGGAGCCAAACGTCGGAAATGCTCGACGAAGTTCCACCGGCTGTCGAGGACGAGACCAGGTATTTCATCGTCGTCTCGACGCCGATGTGAACCCCTCCTACCGTTAGTTGGGATCTCGATGGTGGCGTATTCCGGGGCCCATGAAACGACATGGCCTCGGACTTGTGCAATGCCACCTAGAGACCCAACTGCCAGATCCTCTCCACGACTATCGCAACCCCGCGTGCCATCGCGTCGGCCGCCGCCTGATGCGACCTCCGCTGCGCCAGGACTAGCGTGTCGTCAGCGTAGCGTATAGCCGCCATTAGAAAGTGTCGCACGCCGCCGCATGCGGCATTCTTTGTATATGCGTCTTAGGTCTAAGGTCCCACTATTGTAGTCCATATTTTGTTTAGGTACTTTTAATAGAGGTAATCTTGTTATGTTTTTTATCATAAAATATATTTTTAAAATAGGCTAAGGCTAATAGCAAAAGTAATTCATTATAACATCTGTTATTTCATTTTGTTTTATCTTGTAATGGCTATAAATTATTTCATAAATGTATTTTTCGACAAAAACGTATCAAGATTGTTTACCTTTATTTAAATACTTAAACTAATTAACTATACTATTAAATACCAGGGGAAGAACACAGTCAAACACTACTACTTCACTTTTTAGATCTGTTTATTAACCAGATAATAATTAGTAGATAAAACCCAAACACAGTAGGGTAACTTATTTCAATGTGTAGCCTTTGGCTTCCAGTACTTGATTGACCCGAATGAGCGCGCGCTACCGTATTTATCAGTTCGATCTCCCCACTATCGACTACTGCGTAATCAAATCAAGTACCGTACTAACGTATTGCGTGCGCGCACATCCGGTGTCAATATAAGTTTGAAATATAATTTAACATAAGCAAAACCAAATATAAAATTATAGTGTAATTAATACATTATTTAGGATATACAACTGGGTACCATTTCCAATAATAATTATCATTTAAATATGTATATTTCTAACAATACTAAGAGATAAGTGTCAGCAGACTGCAACGGACCGCCTTAAGGGCCCTTTTTTACGTATATACTTGTTACGAACATTTTGTTAAATAAGTAACATTTTCATACCTTGTGATAATAAAAAAAAATAGTTAAATAAGTAACATTTTCATACCTTGTGATAATAAAAAAAGAAAATTTAAGTTATCTTGAATGTTGCACTAAAATATTGATTATGCATGCTAAAAATAAAAAATATTGTTTAGTGCCTACCATTAGGGCCCTTTTTTAATTTGTTTGAAGAAATTGTTCAGTTCTCTATGTAACTTTACAAGATCATAACTAATAGTTATCATTGATCTCTTAGCTTTATTAGCATCTAAACCAATTATGTATAACCTATTTAGTGATTAAGTGTTGATTTTGTTACTGTCAGATCTCAAAGTTTATAAAAAAAAAGAATTCTTGCTAGTAAATAAAAACTATTTTTTTTTTAATTATGTGTTGCTTTTATTTACATCTAAGGCCTTTCGCAAATCTATGTAATTAGTAGCAATATAAAAACAATAAAAGTTTAGTGAGAAACAGGCGGTTTACTTATTTTTAATACTATTATCGATACTTTGCATCTCATTGATAATGCATTATGTTGGCGGGTCTAGTTCCCACAACAAACAAGTTTATGCAAGGATTGTAAGAATTTCCATTAGTAATAATCATAGTCAATCAAAGTATACCATCAGTTACATAAGTTCACACTAAAACATAACTTTTTTGTACGGCATACTTAAATTGCGATTTTCTCGAAACTTATAATTTCGATCAGTGAACTTCAAAAATTCGTAAAAAAATAACGGTAGTGGTTAGAAGGTTGGTTCTTGGGTCTATAGTTCGGTACATTTATGTAGTTTTCAGCCCTGTAGATAACTCATTTCCGCCATAAGGTCCCTTTTGATTTGGACGACCACATATCATTTTAATGTACGTAGTACAGCTGCTGCTATCAGTGGCGATTGCTTTGAGCTTAAAATACTGTTAAAACTGCAAAAAAGTTTCGGCCATTTAAGATTCTTATGATAAGTGTTAAAATGCTGATAAAAAAGCTATAATTTCCTTCAAAATTCAACATTATGAGTCGAATTTCTTTTGATAAAAATAAGTCTGAAATGAAACAAAAAAAACTTTAAAACTGTTTAGGGCACTTTCGATCGCTTCCACTAAACCGACATGGATCAATGGCGATATTAAAGCCAGGCCAGGTGCAACCCCGCAGGTGTGTTTACCCCCGCTTGTTTCCATTATTTATCTTCAGTAAACCGCTGAGGAATATTATTCTTTATTATTTTTAATGCTATAATGACAGCCTAAGTATTTGAAAGCCTATAATGATGATTGAGGACCCTTTGACGGGGGAATGTATGAATTTCTCGTTTAAGGATCGCGAAAGGGTCGTGGTTTTTTAAAAGACAGCATAAATAAATTCCTCATGTAAGAGTAAAATTAGCTTTTTCATCTGTTTTATGAAGCTAATTACATAAAAATCTTGTCTGGGGAGTTTGCACAAAGAGGTCGTAATCAGCTAGAACTTTGTTTTGAAAAAGTTTTAAGCTGAGTACATTTTTAGCACTCATATTGATACGAATAATATTTTTTTTTAACTGTTATATTTTGTATCCATGTTCTGGCAGTTTGAATAATTTATGCGGCCTATACAAATGTCCTTTCTTTGGTATTGTTCGTCGAATCGTTGAGCTCTTTAAGTTTTGAGTTGAGCTGCACGATTTCTGACAAATGTGTGCACTGGACTGGTTCAACTCAATCTTTGTGGTTATTCCCTTAAAACCCCATTTCAGACACAAATCTACATGATCTACACATGATCTGATCAAGATCGGCAGATCTTGATCAGATGGACTTTAAAAGAAACTGTGACCTCTGTTTGAGTTTGTTTCAGCCTTTCTTCTCAGAGTAGTCAGATAGGAAATTCCGACCTCATCTATTTTTAGGGTTCTGTATCACAAATGGAAAAACGGAACTCTTACAAGATCACTTCGTTGTCTGTCTGTCTGTCCGTCTGTCAAGATCCATTTTCTCAGGAACGCTTGGAGTTATCAAGTTGAAATTAATATCAAATACTCAGGGCTGCAATCCCTTGAAGCAGTGAAAAAAATCAAACTTCTAAGCCAACGCAGTCAAAAGATAGGGGCGTTTATGTTCCGTTTATGCCGCATATTTTGACACTCATAAGGGAATCAAAACCTATAGGGTACTTCGAGTTATCCTAGATTCCTAGAATCACGAAATTTGGCAAGAAGCAATGTCATGTAGCACAAGTAAAGGAAAAAATCCGAAAACCGTAAATTTGTAACATACATATTCATACATTCCAGTTTAGGGGGGATACGGACGAAGTCAATGTTTAGCAATGGATGTTTGCAGACTAATATACCTATTTTGATAAATTTTAAATCTTTTATTGCTTACAGACTGCCTGAATCAAGTAAATCCTTGCTCCTTATATGATAAGATATTAAAAAGACGTGTACGGTATTCAGCATCATAGATATACCAGCCAATCCACCTCTACCAGACACATTCTCTGCTTGGTGTTATTCAAACAACATAAAAAACTCATAATAATTCAATATGATTCACATGCAAATATCTTCAATTCAATATTTTTAATGACTCAATCAAAACACCTACATACATGTGTTGACACAGCTAATTCCAGTCGGCATTACATTGAAAGAGAAATAAAGCCTTCGTGTCAATGACACTTGGTACTACTTCGTGTTCCCTGGCTACAAAAGGCCACCCCTTAATTTTTTGCGGTGACGTAAGATACGATTTCGTACGGTTGGCCAAAAATGACGAACCTTTACTTTTTATCCGACTACGGCGAAGCGAAAAGGAGGGTTATGATTTTGACTGGTATGTATGTATGTTCATCTGTTCCCTCATAACTTCAAAAGTACTTATAATAATTTGACAAATCAGGTATCGTTAGAAGCGTCTTGACCGTCCGTGCTGGTTATAGGCTATGTGACGTCACACTAAATTCAACATGGCGCCCTCTAGAGGGCATAAAGTAATGATTTTAAAAATAAATATTTTGGGATGGTGCGCGGTGGGGTATCAAATGAAAGGGCTTAATTTTCACACACATTTAAAAAATATAAATTAATATTACTGAAATAAGCCCCAACATAATAAAATAAAAAACGGTTAAAAACTAAAAACCGACTACTGAAAAAGATGAAACAAGAAAGTACCTTCCCGTGGTCGCATGCCACCATAGCTTATATCATATATGTTAGTACAGCGGCATGCGACCACGGGAAGGTACTTTTACGTTTCATCATTTTCAGTTTCGGGTTTTAGTTTATTAGGGTTCCGTACCCAAAGGGCAAAAACGGGGCCCTTATTACTAAGACTCCACTGTCCGTCTGTCTGTCACCAGGCTGTATCACATGAACCGTGCTAGCAAGACAGTAAAAATTTTCACAGATGATGTATTTCTGTTGCCGCTATCACAACAAATACTAAATACAGAATAAAATAAATATTTAAGGGGGGCGGCTCCCATACAATAAACGTGTTTTTTTCGGGCGTTTTTGCCTTGTGGTACGGAACCCTTCGTGCGCGAGTCCGACTCGCACTTGGCCAGTTTTTAACCTTATCCCGTGAGTCTTGGGTGTTTTAAAAGGCAGATAATTGGATCCCTTTTTGCAACGTTATGGGAATACTCTCGCTATGGCCTAAAACCAAGCGTCGCCGCGTCGTTAGAGACTACTAAGTAGAGATGAAATACATCGTTTATCATACCACAAACACGACGATCGGTTGAACGCTGTATATAAAGAAAATTTTCATGACTAACATTTGAGGGAGTCCTTCACTAATTACACGTCATTCATTGCAAGTGCCAGAAGATATTTAATTGTCATTAAACTTTTCCGAGAGAGGCAAAAAGCGAACACAGATAAAAATCACATCGAAAATCCCCTAGGGTTACAGAGGGCAGACGTCGCGTCGGCCACTTATAAAAGCAGTAGCTTGCCATAACATGATGGATGGAAGAACCGGTCCTATGCCTGCTAATGATCACACGACCAGTTCTTTTAAAGGAGCGAACCCTGGCTGGATACGACGAACGGTAGGGTGGAGTGTCAATGACCCTTGCACCAAATTATCTGTAATATCATCGTAGTTGCTTCCCGATAATTTTGGAGTCGGCAATCGAGCCAGTAACGGCAGAATTTCTGTTTTTTAAACGGAGTTTACACGGAACGATTGTCATCAAAACCTCGTACCTAGTGTACCTACCGATATCGATATTAAGGCCAGGATCTTCGAGCGTAGTAGGCATTTAGCGTTACCTCCGTCCTCGCGTGGCAAATGCCGCGAAAGCGCAGTTCGAATGAACTCGCTGACCCCTGTCACGGTTATTTTTATAAGTAATAGTATTGTGAATCGGCCCTATTCTTGAAATATAGGGCTGCTCGTCTACAGTATTTTAATTTCATCATCCTACTTTAGTTTCTTTCTAGTTTTGTGATTGTAAGTATTTTTAACCGACTTCAAAAAAGGCGGAGGTTCTCAATTCAGATATTTCTATTTTTTTTTTTATGTATGTTAGGGGGGGCATAACTCCATCGTAAATAGACAGATCTGCAATTTTTTTTTTGAAGTGAAAACTTCTTTAGCATCGTTGTGATGTGATTTGAAAATTTTATGAAACGAAAAAGCAACAGTAAAAAGAGACATGAGATTTAACGTGGGAGAAAATGAGATAGGAAGCATTATACAGTGTTTTTGTTTTTTATTATTACAAATGACATCACATTTAATCCTATGCTACTAATTTGTGGTGATGATGATGATGAGGATGATGGTGATGGCGATGGCGATGGTGATGGCGATGGTGATGGTGATGGCGATGATGATGATGGCGATGATGATGATGGCGATGGTGATGGCGATGGTGGTGGTGATGGCGATGGCGATGATGATGATGGTGATGCGATGGTGATGGTGATGGCGATGGTGATGGTGATGGCGATGTTGATGATGGTGATGGCGATGGCGATGGTGATGGCAATGGTGGTGGCGATGGTGATGATGATGATGGTGATGCGATGTTGATGGCGATGGTGATGGCGATGGTGATGGCGATGATGATGGCGATGTTGATGATGGTGATGGCGATGGTGATGGCGATGGCGATGGTGATGGCGATGGTGATGGCGATGGTGATGGCGATGGTGATGGTGATGGTGATGGCGATGGCGATGGTGATGGTGAAGGATGGATGGATGGATGGATGGATGGATGGATGGATGGATGGATGTTCTTTAGCATCGTTGTGGTTTGAAAGTTTATGAAACGAAAAAGCGACAGTAAAAAGAGACATGAATTCATAAGACTTAACGTGGGAGAAAATGAGATAGGAAGCATTATACAGTGTTTTTGAAGGTTTCATTTCTACCACGTGTGAATTGCACACATGCTGTTTTTTTTATTTTTGTAAAGATCTGATGATGACTTTCAGAGACAAACAACGGAACTCTTCAATAAATGCCAGCAAATCAACCGCGATTGCTGCTATAGCATATGACAATCGCAATCACACAACATAACATCACGCCTGTACCCTTCAAAGGGTAAAGCAGATGTGTTCAATAGCTTTGTTACTGATATTCACATAGCAAGTAGTGACATATGAATTTGTTCGGGGTAGGTAAGTACAACAAAAAAGTGAAAAATAAAAACTTTTTTACAAAAAAAAACCGACTTCCAAAAAAAAAAACACTACAAAGTGAAAAATAACTT
The DNA here is from genome assembly GCA_927399505.1 of Luperina testacea. Lineage (NCBI taxonomy): Eukaryota > Metazoa > Arthropoda > Insecta > Lepidoptera > Noctuidae > Luperina > Luperina testacea. The sequence continues at coordinate 991,121 of OV656777.1, read as the reverse complement.
TAGTTTCGAAAGTCGGTGTCAAAAAATTAAAATATATTCTTCACGTTGTAGTGTTTTTTTTTTTGAGTCGGTTGTTTTTTTTGTAAAACACTTTTTTTGGTTGCTTGAATTCGTCAATAAGTTTTTTTAATTAAATCTACTAATCAAAAACACCACAATACGTATTTTTATTGAACTCTTCCTATTTCATTCACAACGAATTTCATATTTTTAAATAAAAAAACAGCAAGTGTGCAATTCACACGTGGTAGAAGTGAAACCTTCAAAAACACTGTATAATGCTTCCTATCTCATTTTCTCCCACGTTAAATCTTATGAATTTACATGTCTCTTTTTACTGTCGCTTTTTCGTTTCATAAACTTTCAAATCACAACGATGCTAAAGAACATCCATCCATCCATCCATCCATCACCATCACCATCGCCATCGCCATCGCCATCGCTATCACCATCGCCATCGCCATCACCATCGCCATCACCATCATCATCATCGCCATCGCCATCACCATCGCAATCACCATCACCATAACCATCGCCATCGCCATCACCATCATCATCATCACCATCACCATCGCTATCACCATCACCATCGCCACCACCATCACCATCGCCATCACCATCGCCATCATCATCGCCATCACCATCACCATCACCATCACCATCGCCATCACCATCGCCATCACCATCGTCATCGCCATCGCCAACACCATCACCATCATCATCACAAATTAGTAGCATAGGATTAAATGTGATGTCATTTGTAATAATAAAAAACAAAAACACCGTATAATGCTTCCTATCTCATTTTCTCCCACGTTAAATCTTATGTCTCTTTTTACTGTAGCTTTTTCGTTTCATAAAATTTTCAAATCACAATAATGCTAAAGAAGTTTTCACTTCGAAAAAATATAATATTTTACCTATACAATCACAAAACTAGAAACACAAACTCAAAAACTCAAATTTTGCAATTGAATATAAACCTTATTCCGTTGTAGTAAAGTTGAAAATCTATTACAGATATTACGATAATTGTAAATTTATGGTACCGACCTGCTACTGCTAGTACTGTGACGAAAGCAAGAGAACCTATACAACTACAATATTATTCTGTCGCGTCGTCTTATAAGTTATAAATACGTAGAAAAATAATAATCAAAATTACCGTATTTTTTTTTAAGCTTTGCAGTTCAATGCTGAACGTTTTTTTTTCTTTCTTCTGTTTTTATTCCCCATAATTTAATCTTAATTATCACTATATTACAACTATATTATAACAAACTAATATTTAGTTTAATTATTAATACTAGAACCTAAACAATATTTACAGACTGAATTTTGAAACTAATACACAAACACGGAAATTAACTAACAATATTATAACGTATATTTCGATCGATTAGCGGGAACGCGGCGAGCCAGCAAAAGCGACACAGGTCCTACCTCGGTAACGCCCGGCGGGCTACTGAAGTGAAGCGCGCAGGCCGCCTTTTTAGATTATATCTTGTTAAGACAATAAAAATCAGTTTTGAGAAAAATTAACCGTAGAATGTTCTACTATACATCATTGCCTATTTTTTCATATATTTTTTGCGAGTAAAAGTTAAGTCTACTTCAAATGCGACTTGAAAAACGATTAAAAACTTCGCTGTTTTCGATTTGTTTGCGATTTTTTATGATCGAGTGAAGTTGTAAATATCGTGTTTTGAACCATAGAATAATCAAGAATGTTAGTTAAACTATGCCATATATTTTTTTCAGATTAAAACAAAGAATATTTGATTGTTTAATGTTGAATCAAAAATAGGTCGATTCCGAGATTTTCGAGAGTCCTGGCCTTAAAATGGCCTCTGCTAGTCGCGATACTTAAATTTACGTACGTAAACATACAGCGCATATATGGAGAGTCAGCCTCGCGATCACCTTGTGGGCTGGATAATATTTTACCATGGCATGAAGTATGAAAGTTCAATAGTTTGTTACTGTAGGAGAGTAGAAAGACGAATCTGAAGAACCGGTCAAAACAATTGCCTGTAAGGCATTCATGGGCATTTTATGTATTCAAGCAAAATGCGACTTTGATTTGCCTTAAACAGAGTTTATTAATATTCTCTTACTTGCATTTTAAGTAGGCTGACCAACGTCAGGCCAACAGGCAATTTAAAAAACAGACTTTTGGCAATGTTTTTGCGAATTTAAATTGAAAATTAAAACGCGCCGCAGCGTGCAATCATCAAAGTGTTTACCACTACTTATTGTAGTTACAGTGTTTGTTTTTCATATCGTAATTTAGAAAACATTATAATCACGACTTCGACATGTAAATATAAACGTGTGTATATAGACGTTCTTGGTTGAGTACGTGCGTACGCGTGCTGCGTCCGTTGGGGGTATCGCAGGAATATCTACTCGTATAGCCGCATCCCGCAGACAGTCAGAGTTATACTGTAAGTCAGATCAGTGAACAAGCTATCCAATCTAATATTTGCTGTGATTGAATGACAAAAACAATCAACAGCGCAATCAAGCTGCGGCGCCATTTAACTACAGATGAAATTCAATAGGCTTTCAATATCATATGTTTGACAGGACGACTATTCTGCAGTTACAATACAGTGGGAACAATGCTTTAGCTGCAGGTGGTTACCAAATACTAAACAACGTGAGGATATCACTACTATTTGTCCTTTATCCGTCGAAAACGTGGTTAATTTCCATTTAAACGCGCCTGTTAACTTGAGCAAGACAAAGAAAGCAGATTTTCGTCATATTATGATGTTAATGTTACTTCTTCCTTTTCGCTGCTTGGGAGCAGCGAAAAGTAAGAAGTAACACAGCATAACAGCCTATAATGCTCCCACTGCTGGGACACCGGCTTCCTCTCTGTGAGGGAGTGGGCTGTAATCCACCACACCACACGGGCCCAGTGCGGGTTGGTGGATGTCACGTATTGGAATTTTGGTTCTAGGACATTCCTTACGATGTTTTCCTTCACCGTTTGTTTTGTGATTAAATAATTTACACAAAGTAAAGTGATCCTTATCAACCATAGAGTCTATTATAACTCGGCAATAACAAACAGCTATAATTTACTATCCCTAGAGAGGACTTATCGTGAAAGGAGTGGAGGGAATTTGAAACCTCTAGCTAGGACATAGTATACGTTTCGTCGCGAAGAATCATAAACAGAACACGGACGAAGTTGCGACTAAACAGTTAATTCAATTCATATTTGCTTTACAATTACGCTAGTTTCCTTGTCGTAAGCAGAGCTCCAAGAGCTCCATACAACAGATCTGTACACTTCATAGCTTACACGAGTCACGTTTTTAAAACAATAAAATATTAAACATACCGTCGTCGGCGCATGACATAAGTAATGAATGATAAAGTTGAGCCATTGCACATAAATTTTAATATTAGATTAGAAGACGTTTAATGACTTATTGGGATGGTCAATATAAGCTTGGGATGCTCCAGCGACGAGAATGGTTCTTACAATCATAATTAAATTATGATTGTAAGAACCATTCTCGTCGCTACGCTACGCAATACACTAAACAACGCTACGCGATACGCTAAACAATTACAAAATTTTTGTAATTGTTTAGCGTATGGATAGGAAACTGGATAATCGAGTATGCGAGTCAGTTTTTGATAGGTAAAGCCTGCCGCCTATGAATATGTGCAATTCTAGAGGAAATACTGATGCGATTTCGATTCGATATTTATGATATTGATGCCTGTACACGGAAAGTGAAAATAGCTCATGCCGCGATAGGTTTTTGTCTTTGCCAGTCAAGCAAGTTTGTACCGGGTAGAACTATCCAGGGTGCCCCAGTCGACATTTTAATTACCGCCAGTTAGTAGAGGTTTGTTTAATGATACTCTTAAACCCAGACTAATGTTCTTCGACACTACAATGGCTCCAACATGTAGCCAACAATATGCCGCCATGTCGAAGCGACACGGGTTACCTAAGAACGCTAACAGATGAGTAGAACATCGGCAGTCGCCGACGATATGAGTCGCTCCGCGCTCGTTTGTATTGCTCACCAATGCCTTATAATTTCAGGCCACACATGACATGTATTTTGCAACAATGAGAAAGGCCTTACAATACATAAGTATCAAAATTACATGTTTCCACAACAAGCAACATTGACAGAAAGGAAACACTGTTCCTGTACTATCATATAATACAACAGTAATTTATGAATGAGTACACTGTTATATCATGGGAGTAAATAGATAATATTATTACTTATGTACAATTTTTTTTCTTCCTTGTTTATTTTGCAATTATGTAGTTGTAAACCTTTAGCAGATGTTTTGTGCAGATATTGACTGCTGAGATAGATAGCTAGATAGAAAAAAATAAATAATAATAATTTTTATTTTATTTTAATTATTATTCAAGCGTAAACAATTTTGAGATTTATACATTTTATTGATTGATAATAAAACCTCTAATAACCACTTCTTAGAGGTTTTACTTACTATGGTCTTGATTTTATTCTTAGTAATAACCTTGTTTTACTTAACAAGGGCTCCGAACCTACCTTCATAAATGCGAGATCACAAACAGTAATAGACTTAACTGTAGCAACCATAGGCATATCTAACTCCATACAGGACTGGCATGTGTCCACCGAGATATCATGCTCAGACCACAGATGGATCCGCTATACCATTAACTTTAACCTAACCAAACCACAGCCAAGAAGAGTTCCTCGTAATACGGACCAAGTCAGGTTCACTAAACTCGTCGTAGCTGAACTAAGTAGACTTCCCGCCCTTCCGGCTGAAATACCAGTAACCAACTTAGACGAACATGTAAACAACATCACACACATACTTATATCTAGCTATGAACAGTCTTGTCCCCTCACGACACCTAGGCAGGGAGCTCGCCACTCCTGGTGGAGTCCTGAGCTGGAAAGACACCGACGCAAGCTGAGAAGACTGTTCAACAGAGCTAGGAACACACGGTCGCCTGTAGATTGGGACCGATATACAACAGCCCGTAAAATATATAAAAAACTGATACGCCTCAGAGGAAGGAATAGTTGGAGGCGTTTCTGTACTAACATTGAAAGTAACAACCAGGCAATGAGGGTCAAAACTTGTCTTGCCCAAGAGACAAACCATTCAATAGGATGCCTAAAAAAACCAGATAACACATACACAACAAACGACGCTGAGACAAGTGAACTACTTCTAACCACCCACTTCCCAGGATGCCAAATTGCTGCCCAGCAAAGCTGGGAAATGCAAAGGGATAGGGCCACGTGTAGCCTGGATTGGGAAGTGGCGTTGGAAGTGATTGATAAAGACAAAATAACATGGGCAATCAACACCTTCCTACCTTTCAAGGCAGCAGGACTGGACGGTATTTTCCCGGCTCTGCTCAGGTGGAGTCAGGATATATTGGCCGATCACCTCGTTAAGGTGTTCCGATCCTGCCTGGCCCACCGCTACATTCCTTTGAAATGGCGGGAAGTAAAAATAATCTTTATACCGAAACCTGGTAGGGGCGACTACACCCAGCCCAAATCTTTTAGACCTATAAGCCTCTCCTCGTTCTTCTTGAAGACACTGGAGAGGCTGGGGGATAGGAAGATTAGATCCCAGGTTTCGTTACAAAGACCTCTACATCCTAATCAACACGCCTACTGTGCAGGCAAATCAACTGAATCAGCACTTCATAGCGTAGTCTCACGCATAGGTAATGCTCTTAAAGCCAAAAACCCAACCCTAGGCGCCTTCATTGATATAGAAGGTGCTTTCGACAAAACTAACTTCGTCAGCATCGAACAGGCACTTGCTACACACGGTGTTGCGCGAACACTCATAGAATGGATTAATAACATGTTAAAACACCGAGCTATTCAATTTACCGTGAACACCACCACACGAGGTATCGTGAGTAGAGGCTGCCCACAAGGTGGGGTGCTGTCACCACTGCTGTGGAATTTAGTCGTAAATGAGCTCATTTTAGAGCTCAACGCCAGCAGTCTGTACTCAGTGGGATACGCGGATGACATAGCAATTCTGATTTCAGGTAAATTTGAGGGCATCTTATGTGATCTCATGAGAAAGGCCTTCAAAATAGTCGAGAGTTGGTGCACGAAGCACGAACTATCGGTTAACCCCTCGAAGTCAGAACTAATAATGTTCACCAACAAGAGAACTCTTGGACCTCATAGGCTCCCAAAACTTTTCAACACGGAACTAACATTGAAAGACGAAGTCAAGTACTTGGGGGTGATTCTAGATAGCAAACTGCTCTGGAACAAGCATCTTGACTACAAACTTAATAAAAGCACAATTGCACTCTACCAATGTAAAAAAATGTTAGGAAAATCATGGGGGCTCTCTCCGAAGATTACCTTGTGGGTTTACAAAGCGCTGATCAGGCCAATGTTGGCTTATGGCGCTCTGGTTTGGTGGACGAGGACAGAACTCTCGACCACCATTACCAGACTACAACGCTTCCAACGACTGGCCTGCTCAGCTACCACTGGCTGCATGAGAACCACCCCAACAGCAGCCATGGAGATAGCCCTTCAATTAACTCCCCTTGACCTGTACATACAGCAGGAAGCGGCGCTAGCTGCCATCAGGCTAATGCATCTGGGCATATGGGGCAAAAACATTACTAGTCCACACGCTAAAATCCTGGACCGGGCGATTGAGTACCAGCCTCTCATCGCTGCCCCGTGTGATAGAACACCAAACCAACCGATGTTTAATAAGAACTACATTATACAAACAGTTCAGGAAGAAAGGGATCAGTCAGGAGTCAACGAAGTGCGCATTTATACAGATGGCTCTAAAACACAAAACGGTTCAGGTGCTGGCGTACACTCCCTTGACCTCAATATTAACTTTCACATACCACTAGGCACACATAGTTCGATCTTTCAATGCGAATGTGTTGCCTTAACACAAGCTGCAATAGCAGTAAAGCGCTTAGGCATCCGGAACTACGGCATTAAATTCCTATCCGACAGCCTATCTGTGCTTAAAGCTTTAGGTAGCAAACAAACTAACAACAAACTAATTTTTGAGTGCCATCTAGCTCTGGAGAGTTTATCGACGTCCAATCGTATTACTCTCCAGTGGATCAAAGGGCACAGTGAATCTCTGGGCAATGATGCTGCAGATGAACTTGCGAAGAGAGGCTCTGATATGAGGGTGTCAGGCCCGTACCCACTTCTCCCTTTGCCTTTCTCACAATTTCGTGCATGGATTCGCCAAAGATCGACCGAACTCCATAACAACAGATGGTCACGGGCAACAGACTGTAGACAGTCAAAATTGGCATTACCAATGATACACCCGCGATTAACCAAAAAACTTCTCAGTCTGAGTAGAAATAACCTTAGAATAATAATAGGCACAATTACGGGCCATAACCTCCTTAACAAACATCTTTTCAACATAGGCGCCACGGACAGCCCCCTCTGTAGGGGCTGCCTTGATGCCGAGGAATCAGCCGCCCACGTAATCCTGGATTGCGAGGCCGTGGCTTCTCAACGTGCAGAAATCCTCGGAACAATGAGGTCGCTCCGCGAAGCCTGTGAAGCTCCCAGGAAGCTTCTGTGCTTTTGGGCGGAGCTAGGCTGGCTCGGTTAGCCAGAATCCCCACGCACAACGGACCAAATGGGAGTCTAAGTGCGGAAAAGGGAGTCCCATCATCATCATCATCATCATACTTACTATGGTAAAATTCAGAAGTTAAGGGCACTACAAAACGTTTTGAAGCATTAAGTTTTTAACTGGTTTTCGTGCAGAAATTGGACTTGGGCTTTTTTCTTGTGGTTGGGTGTTGTTGCATGTTAAATTTGTCTTCTCAACATACTTAAACAACACAGGAGAGTGTGGAATATCATCTTTGTCAACATATGCTGCTTGTAGGTTTTGGCTTAGGCTTGAATTCTAATTGACTATGTACAACACTGTTTAAATTGGTTAATTATTAAAACAAAATAGTGCATATTAAAGCACCAATTCCTGCTAAAGTTAATAAAATACCAGACCATAGTTTTTAAAACAGAAAATAAAACAAAGAATGGGTAGTGTTGATGGTATAGAGAATGAATAGCTACCCAGATAGACAACTGACCAGATTTGCAGATGAAGATATGTAGCGCTGACCCTAAATATTATTTGTAATTAGGGCATAAACTTGGTGATAAGTCTTACCTCACTCAATTATTAGGTAAAACATTAAAATCAGACTTTGAAGACAGTTGAAGGAAGGCTAAGTAAAAAATTGTTTATGTATCTGGTTTTCATAGCATCTTTCTGTCTCGTTATTAGATACAATACAAATGTATTTAAAACTAGCTCCAACTGCGGTTTCACCCAGATAAGGCTCAATCTCATGGGAAAATCGGGAAAAAAAGTATCCTACGTCCTAATCCAGGTCATGGTCTATCCATGTGCCAATTTCATCCAAACACATTCAGCTGGTTTAGTGTGAAAGCATAACATACAAACAATTAAATCTTTTCTCTTTATTTATAATATTATATAGGTAGTTTAGGGGGTCCGTGGCTTAATAATAACAGCCACACAGGTCGATAGATCAGGTTAAGCTACGCTTACCGCAGTTGGTCTTTGGATGAGTGACCGTCTTTACATACCGTGACCCCTCCATTCCTCAGAAAGCACATTAAGCCATTGGTCCCGGCTGTCCTTTGTGGATCTTTGACAGTCATTACGGGTAGTCAGAAGCCTGAAAGTCTGACAACGGGTCTTATTAAGGGGTATTGTATTACCCAGTAATTGGGTTGTGGAGGTCAGATAGGCAGTTGCTCCATGTAAAATATTGGTATTCAGCTGCATCCGGTTAGACTGGAAGCCGACCCCAACATAGTTGGGAAAAGGCTTGGCAGATGATGATTATATGGGTAGCTTAGATAGGTATGAGTTTGGCATAGCCACTACCCATTAGTATGTAAAACTTATTCATTTTTTTTATTAGCAAACCGGGCAGAGGTTGAAAGGTTAATACGTAGTTTTAATTAAATCAGTGCTTAAATACATATTAATAGAGGGACAAATACTTAGGTGTGTAGGTACTTATGTCATCATTTTAGACAAAATTGTTGAAATTGATGGAGGAAAAGATATTTGGTTTTGAAAATAAAAATATTATAAAAAAGAAAGCTACAGTGATTCAAATTCAAATTCAAAATATTTATTTGCCAGAAAATACATTGTTCAACAAGGGAAGATCTTAAAGCCTAAAAGTTATTGTATTCTGCCTGCAAGCAAGCGTGCAAATTACGTTCAATAATAAAGTCATTAATTTTCACATCGTACCCAAAACACAAATTCTAAACATAAATAAATCCTTACTAACAAAACTTGTATATAAAACAAAATCACCGAAATGTCTGTACGCGCATAACTTCCAAATGACTGCACCAAATTGGATAATTCTTTTTTTGTTGTGTTCGGTATTGCTAGGACAAGGTTTGTATGAAAGAAAGTTTCAGATATTCGAAAAAAAAAAAATTGCACCCGAGCGAAGCTGGGGCGGGCCGCTAATAAAAAAAAAAAAAAAAAACAGACCAAACCTAAATAACATTTTGCCTTTCAAATACATTAAATTGTCCGATTATAAAAATTATCAAAAATTAAATAAAAATGTCAGTAGGTACAATAAATTTAAATGTGAATAATTAAAATAAAAAATGTCAATCAAATAAATTTATATGTCAATAGCTAAAATTTTATAGTTTAGTATAGTTTAGTATTAATTTATTAGTAATAATAATCATCAATAATTAAAAAATATGTCACGAATTTTATAGTACCTAATTAATTTAATAAGATTAGCAACTTACTGAGTTTTCAGAATTATTATGGTGTCTCCCTCACAAGTATAATGCAAATAATTGAGAATTTTGCTAATTTAATACAAAGTATGTATATGAGAACAACTAAAGCTGAAAGCATTATCATAAGAATACCAACAGTGAAAGCTAAAAACAAGGACCCATGTGTGTGGCCCGGTTACTTGTTTGTCTGTCCCTCATAATATCCTAAACAGAATGGTGTATAACATGGAATTTGGAAGCAATAGGTTGTTTAGCAATCTTAGAAATTTTAGAAGTCAAAACACGTACATAAAACTATCACGCGTTCGTTTCCATCGAGTGGTATGACGACGAAAATTATTGTTTTTACATGTACTTACATGTAAACTGACATCGCAGATAACGACGTTTGGTAATGTAGTCAATATTTTAAATGCGCACAAAGGGTCTGCCTCGCCGAGTCATTACTAAAACATCTGTTACATGACTAACAAATTTAAAAACATTTGCATGATTTTATCATTTTTAACGGTAAAAAAACTGGGTTTTGGAGGAAAGCAAGGCGTTATTGGCGTGAGAACCTAACAGCTGTGGCGGGCGAAGCACCGGCGAGCCGCCGGCTCGCTCAACAGCCACGCCACTGAAAACCCTATTTAGGCAAATAGGTTACAACACTGACGAAATTTTTCAACCAACCTATACTCGGCGGATTTAAACTATATTAACATAAAAAATTAACACACTTACGTGATAACACAGATATCATCCAACAACAAGCGTCATAGCGATCCAAAAACTTGTATCACTGCATAAATAATCACAATTCAACAAGGAACATTTTGTACCATCCAACGTAAGATTACACAAACTACTTTTAAAACATTAATAACTCATAATATATTGCACAAAAACTTCCTCCAGGCACATACACAAAACAATGATAATATTTATAATGTTATTATCACAAATATAAACGAAATATCACAAACGGATATCACTTTTCTACTTGTCCTTGCGTTCACATAAATTGGCAGCCATCTTGCGTTCGTATGAGCAGGGAGAAATGTTGCCAGTGTTTGAAATTGTATTCCCACACAGCTTTACCTTTAATTTTTATTTTCTTTATTTTTTGTAATTGATTTGTTCGTTATGTGAATTGCGTGAATTCGTTACATGAATTACTTGTTCAGCTGAACTGTATGTCATGCCGTTGTTTCAAGAATGAAACAATGAAAAAAATGGACGATTTATTTACAAAGTAGCTACTTAGTTTACTTTTTGAGGTTGGTGTCACTATTCGAAACTGAAGCAGGTTTTTAATTATTTTGTTGTCATCATCCATTAGGATGTTAACTATTAGGCGGTTAATAATGCTAAAACTGCTGATTTGCTGAAAATCAATGGTAAAACAAACTGAGTAATGCAGTAATTTCCTGCTTTTTAGAATTCATCATGGGCCAGTCTAGAAAACCGTATATGAAAAGCATATACGGTGGTAATAGTGTTCAACATCATACGTTCTTTAAAACAATTTGGTAATGTTATTATGAGGAGGTATGTGGTTTCAGCTATGTTAGACATTTACGAGGAACAACAGCAGGGTAATTGCGTAACTGACTAACAGTAGGAATGGCTTTCATTTTTACAGTTCAACAATATTCATTGCGTTATTTACGTCGTTGAGCAGACACATTTTTGGAACATATGAAGTAATTGATTAGCAGTCTGTATCCTTCAAAATTATTCAAATTGCGATTGATAGTGTGTTACGCAATTAGGGGCAGCACCACCTTTTGAATTAGAAAATATAATTTTATTGTTGTGCCAGATGATGACGTGATGTTTATTCTATAAATCAATCTCGTTTTTTTTCAGACATCTCCGAAAATCACTCAGCAAACGATTTCCATGTCAAAAATGAACTTGGTACTTTAATTTTCAAAATTCGAAATGTCATGCATGCCATGACAGGATATTATGATAGGATATGAAAAATAGACAGTGCCTTTTTTAATTTCCATTCGAGAATTCGCGATTATAATGTTGTTTATATCTTACAGGTACTCGATTTGACATATTAATTAAAATTCCCATTATTTTGGACAATTTTGTTCATATGGTAATAATGAACTATCCACAGACAATTACATTTTTATTAGTTCTAGCTTTGAAATCGTATTGTACAGCCATCGACAACTTTCTAGAGAACGGTACTTACATTAAAAAAAACAGTAAACTGCATATAATTTTGCAGGTTTGTGAGTGCAAAAGTGCATTATATATGAATGATTAATTTACTTACAAACCTAGAAATCTGAAACACGAAAGTTTTTTAGAGATTTATATAAGGCAACATCGGGTGCGTTCCGAGTTGAGAATGTAATCGATGTAATCGATTTGAGCCGTTCCGAATTAGAATGAGCGCGAAAACGTTGTCCCGTGAATCGTCATATGACGTCATGACATGCGCGATCTTGCTTTATGTCTGTAATTTATATTATGGTGTACATAATAAAGAGTATTCTATTCTATGTGGTGCAACTTGAGTGAATTCGCAAAAGTTACATTATATATATTAAGTTACTTAGATTTAAGAATAAAGTAGATTATTTTTTATAAGATGTAGAATTTAGCTTGTAAGGCCAAACTACCGCATTGGATCGTAGATCTGTGAAGATAGTTTAGGTAAGATTTGTATAAATAAATAAATAATTTTTTTTTTTTTCATTTTTAATATTTGCAATCGGTCGTCAGACCACAAGCGAATTTGTTGCAGTTTATATGGCGTTGTGGTGGAGCAGCCAGTGCTGCCCCTCCCACTTATAGAAGGTGGTTCCTCTTCAGCCTTTTTACCACCGCTGTCGGGTTTAACAGTTAATAAAAAATAAATAAATAAAATAAATAATGACAGCTGAGAGCTGTCAACAATTCGGAACACTCGTGAACGCGCTCACAGTGCTTACTCAATGTAAAAACGATATTATTACAGTATTTCTTTGTATAGACACCACATTTCTTCTTCTTTGGTTAGGTGGTGACTGTCAGCCAGAAGCACAATTTTGAAAATGCCACGTTAGTTTAATTTAAAGATATGATGCAACTCAAAACAAAACACACACTGACACATACAGACACATCCACACACACACACTGTCATTTTTGACAGGCATATGATAAGGCATGGTCGGCGTTATCGCAAGATGGCGCATGTCATGACGTCATCTATGACGATTCACGCGATTATTTCCCAACTCGGAAGTGAATTGGAACGCATGTGAGATGATGTGAGCGCTATGAGCGATTTTAATTAATTCGGAATGCGGCTATCATTTATCGTGTCAATGTCAATATTCTGTCAATCAAATCTATGACATCAATTTGTGGTTTTTCCGCAAAAGCCATTTAACGAAGAGAAGAAGAAGAAGTTTAGAAAGCCCTTAAGCCCTTTTAACAAAGAGATTAAATATACCTAAAATAATTTAATGTCTTTGCCTTTTAATTATTAAACTAAGACGACCCACCAAAGAGATTAAATATAAGGTATAATTTAATGTCTTTGCGACCCACTGACCAAAGCCCGATTCATATTTTCAACGCTAACCAGAGATAGTCTATCAAAAAGTATTCTGTGCCAGAGACCTTCAACGAAAATCACTATCGTTGTCCTGGGCCGGAAAACTGCCAAGTGTATCTAGATGGGGTAGCCCGAATATTATAAGCCGGGCTTAAGCATAAGGAGTGGGTCTAGTCTGTATTCATAAACTGAGGACCATCCACTCCTCGAACCCACTGAACAAAGCACAGTTGATCTTATCAGCAGCAGTATGACGCCAACGCAAACCGACTATTACCGACGCCTGACAGAATATTAAGGGCAAATGACTTGGAGGCTTTTGCTATGATTATCTCTGCAATAAGTATAACAAGTTAACATCATACGAACTAACACCAAACGCAAACTGTAAGTAAAATTTGCGGGACACTAAACACCCCCAGACGTATCACTACATAGTATAAAACAAAGTCGCTTTATCTGTCCCTATGTCCCTTTGTATGCTTAAATCTTTGAAACTACGCAACGGATTTTGATGCGGTTTTTTTTAATAGATAGAGTGATTCAAGAGGAAGGTTTATATGTATAATAATAATAATGTTTCCGTGCGAAGCCGGGGCGGGTCGCTAGTTAACAATAAAACTTCTATTGTGTCTTGTTCAGTGTCTTTATTGCCTGTATTCAACACGACATCCAGCTGAACGCCCCTAAGACGATCCACTGACCGAAAACTTGGTTTTTTAAATGTCCCAAATTGTCTAAATGAACTGTTACACTTATACCCTTGTGTAAACTGAGACTTGGTGCTACAGTCCAGTATTCCTGAACAAGATCAGTGTTTATGACTGTTCCTTGTTCGAATGAAGTCTTGATGATGGTACTCCCGACCATATCTTTTTCTCATGTCCTTTAAATTCCCAATCCTTTGACTTGAATCATAAGCTTTCCAAAAAGAAACGACGCGACGACGCTGGAAGAATTGGCGACCGCGACATAAGATAAAATGGCAATGAAAAAAAAATATTAACACCATTTTCAATGAGCCTTAAAGCACAAACAAGAGCTTACCACAAACTATTAACACAACTCTAACCCATGTCTCCTATGAACTTGCTACAATTCACATCTCATTGCAATTTGTTTTGGAGCAACATTATTAGTGTTCTGTAACACCAACTCTTGAACCAATGGAACCTCTGTGCCAGCAAGGATTGAGAGGAATAAAATATATTGTTTGAAACTGTCCCCTTGGTATCAGTACCTATACAGGTACAGGTAATTTACCTGTCATAACTTCTGAAGGGAGGTGGGCTGGTTGGAATAACCCATCACTATCACTAACAGCCGTCAAACACACATGGGAAGCACTAAATGCATTGGGAACTCTTAAGCTATTGACTGCTTCATTTTATATCAAGACCAGTGAGAAGTCCTAGGGTATGCTATTATTGGAAATGCTACAATACATAGCTATATTATGATATTCTATTATTTTCGACCAGTGGAATCACTCATTCCGGATCCACAAAACTTTTTGTATATTTTATCAGTCTCATAATTCAAATTTCCATCTTCATACATAGTGTAGCCAGAGTAATTTTTAAGTATTTGCGTATTTGTAGCTAAACTATGTCTAAGTAAAAGTGCGCAGTGCTGCATACCCTCACCCTATTTCAAGTTAAACAAATATCAACTTTATTTCTATGAAAATTAAGTTGATTTCAGAGTGACTAGCACTATTGAAAAAGTTATAAAAATGTTTGAAGTTGTAGTTGTAGCATAAACTGAACTTTATTTACAAAATAAAGTTCAGTTTATGCTACAACTACAACTTCAAACATTTTTTTTTATTTAAAGTTATTTTTCCATTAATTCATAATTGTTTAAATTTTTTGCAAATAAATTGCGAACGCAGGATAAATATGTATGATGCCAGGATTAAAATAATATTGTGCGACTACAAGGATTCTGAAATTGTATCCCAAATTACTTGTTTAATTTTACTAGCAGATGCATTCTGTGGTTGTTGGCGGTTCAAGTATGGTCATCCAGTGAGGGCCATCATAGCTGTGTACGTTACCCCAGCAAGAAAGTGTCTCCTAGAGTTATAGGAGTAGAACGTATAATATGTGCCCTATCTGCTGTAAATGTGCCCCCAAATAAAAAATGTGTGCCCCCTGTCGTTTTGGAAAAAAACGGAAAAAACGATTCCTGCTGGGGTAACGTTTTTCTAGCAGGAAAATTCTAAACGAATGATCGGAGAGAGAAAAATTGTGCATGGCCAGAGAGCTTATATGTGTGCCCTAATGTGCCCCCAAAAAAAAAATCTGTGCCCCTTCAGGTTTTCGAGATATTGCATTTCCTGCTGGAGTAACGTTTTGATGAATCGTATATCTCTACAACCATTGCATGTGCCCCTGTAGAGTAAACATACACGAGTAGCTCTTAATGTGTGCCCCTTAGTGCCCCAATTAGTTTTAAGAAAATATTTATAGTTTTCAAGTTATAGCGGTTTTATGAAAACCCGAAAAAACATCGCAGCGCCTAAATTAGACAAGAAACAAGTTCGCTGAAAACTGTATTCGGTCCTTCTTGACGCTAATAATAACCATACAAAGTTTCAAAACTATTCATGCATGCGTTTTTGCTAAAAGTCAAAACGATGGTGTCCTAACTTTGACGGCAAAATACAAGGAACCGGCTCAATCCGAAATGTGTAGGTGTAAACCAAAATCATGTGCCTTTAGTCAAAAATATATGGTGAAAATATTCAGCTTGGAATGTTTCGCATTAAGTAAATATTAACAAATAACCAAAATATGTAAGCAACGGCTGGTTATCCGACCAAATTTGAATGACTACTAAAAAGCGACGGATTCATACATATCGATGACCTTCTTTACTTTACTCACTAACCGGTTCACACGTGTTGTGCCTGAGTACACTGACTTACAAAAGTAATAAGTAATTAAATAAAGTTGTTATTGGATTATATTCTACTAGCTGTTTCTATGACGTTACACATGATTAAGTACATTATAAATAGTAGCCTAAGTGCTATTCCAAGGTAAGCTATCTTCTCGATTCTAAATTTCATTAAAATACATCCAGTAATTTATATACTACTAAAAAGAGGTAGCTCTTTTTTGTATATAAATAAAAAGCCCGTATTTGTCTTTTTATATTAGGTACATATATATTTATTGAAAGAGATTAGATATCGCTAAAGATACCTAAAATCGTGTACTGCGCATGTCAAACCACGTGGTGTGTCAAGTCTCATCTTTCGTGGCACGCATTGTAAGTTTTTCATCATTAAGGGGAATGCTCCAACTAGCCCGCGGAATTCAAAATTTCTTGCGTTTTTTGCAATTTGCAGGCCAGTGCTAGGTTGTATGTTGATTAAAATATTATTCGCGGTTGTAAGACGTATGTAGTTACAGAATTATAATCATCAAAATCACCAATACAACCCTCCAAGTTCATAAAGGCGTAGGAACAAAAAAAACAGAAAAAATTTGAATTTTGCGGGCTGGTTGGAGCATTCACCGTACTTAATAGAAGATTCCCTTTTTTCGCCTCCCCACACCGCTGCATATATCTCTGGCCCCGCGGCATCCGCTGACGTCGTGTCGCAAGGAGTCGCTTTGTCTAGCTTGGAGAAAGTGGGAGACTTAGATGAATAACTGATCTGTGATTTAAATAATAATGACTACACAACGTGCAAATAATTTCTTTGATCTGTGATTTGAAGCAATAATTACTTTAAGAATTAAAATTAAGGGAATAAAAATAATAATTTCCACATCAACAAGCGGTTTCATTTATTATAGTCACAAGGTGCATTTAATATATTTTTTAATTAGCCCCCAAAACTTTTGAACGCGACTGTACGGACAACAGCTTAGGTATAATACGTCCAATAAAGAAGGTCATCGATATGTATGAATCCGTCGCTTTTTAGTAGTCATTCAAATTTGGTCGGATAACCAGCCGTTGCTTACATATTTTGGTTATTTGTTAATATTTACTTAATGCGAAACATTCCAAGCTGAATATTTTCACCATATATTTTTGACTAAAGGCACATGATTTTGGTTTACACCTACACATTTCGGATTGAGCCGGTTCCTTGTATTTTGCCGTCAAAGTTAGGACACCATCGTTTTGACTTTTAGCAAAAACGCATGCATGAATAGTTTTGAAACTTTGTATGGTTATTATTAGCATCAAGAAGGACCGAATACAGTTTTCAGCGAACTTGTTTCTTGTCTAATTTAGGCGCTGCGATGTTTTTTCGGGTTTTCATAAAACCGCTATAACTTGAAAACTATAAATATTTTCTTAAAACTAATTGGGGCACTAAGGGGCACACATTAAGAGCTACTCGTGTATGTTTACTCTACAGGGGCACATGCAATGGTTGTAGAGATATACGATTCATCAAAACGTTACTCCAGCAGGAAATGCAATATCTCGAAAACCTGAAGGGGCACAGATTTTTTTTTTGGGGGCACATTAGGGCACACATATAAGCTCTCTGGCCATGCACAATTTTTCTCTCTCCGATCATTCGTTTAGAATTTTCCTGCTAGAAAAACGTTACCCCAGCAGGAATCGTTTTTTCCGTTTTTTTCCAAAACGACAGGGGGCACACATTTTTTATTTGGGGGCACATTTACAGCAGATAGGGCACATATTATACGTTCTACTCCTATAACTCTAGGAGACACTTTCTTGCTGGGGTAACGTACACATCATAGCTTGGCTAGATCAAGCAATGACATTGTGTGCGGTTTTTTCAATCAACGGTGTTCAAGTGGGTTGGTCAGTACAGAAGCCAGGCTGTTGACATACTTTTCAATGCTCACTTTATAAAGTTTTGTTCTGTGCTCAATCTTTTCCTTTACAGTATTGATTTTGAGGCAGTTTTATAACTCAGACATTTTGCTAAACCATAGAGATTTGTTACAGTTTACAGAACTTTATTTTGGTATCTTTGCAGGATATCTACATTGAAGTTTTTGGTTGTTCAGGCAGCCAAATATTTGTGTATGTTATATGTTTTTCTTGCATGTTCTATTAAATGTGAGTTGTATTTTTAATAAAGTGTACCTAAAAATAAATATGATAAAAATAAATAAAACAACAAGTTTGGCAGTATTAGTATGTTTTCTTAACATGTATTTTATTTTTTCCCATTAGATTACTTACAGACCACAGGTCTTACAAATATTTTAACTTATAATCGAACTTAAATCAATGTTACAGCGAACATAAGTTACCAATGATGAACAGGCAAGTTTAAATTAAGTTTAATTAAAATGCACTTTTTTCTGAACGAGTTTCCTTTAAAACATACATCATAATTATCACAAAATATTAAACTAGACCTTCTAAAACGAAGGTGATTAAAAATGATTTTTATGGGTACTTTTTTTTGTTATTCTCATAATATATACTTGGATTTAGCCAATAAACAAATTAATGATTTAAAATCTAAGAAATAAGTACCGGGATATCATAGGTTGGAATGGCTGTACATTCCTGAAATGCATTTGTCAGATGAAGTCAAATATTAGTGACTAGACAATCACACACACACACAGAAGGGCACTTCTTCATACTCGCAGGCGGCGCGCGCTGCGGGGAATCATTTCGCGTAGAAACTCATCGTCATCTTGTTCCGAGTCGGTCGGTCGTGGTACTCATTTCACTAGACCAGGACTCTTCGGGTAGTCGCAGGGCAGGAATATGTGCATCAACTTGTCTATCTCGCCGCGGCACAGAGGACAGCGGTTGCATCTGGAAAGATTGGGAGACAAAAATGAATAATTAATCATGTCTTATTAATAACTAGCTACGCCCCGCGGTTTCATCCGCATAAGTGTCGATTCCGTGGGAATATCGGGATAAAAAGTAGCCTATATGTTAATCCAGGGTGTCGGCTATCTCCATACAAAATTTTATCAAAATTGGTCCAGCCATTTGAGCGTGAAGAAGTAACAAACATGAACTTTCGCCTAATATTATATGTATATAGTGTGATAATGGAGAACATCGATGTTCTTTCACTCAAGTGAAACCCCCAAATATATCTCAAGGACTTTAGAGCTATCTATGATATCATTCACAGAAGAATAGCATAGCATGAGACGTTTGTTTTAGTTTAGTTTTTATGACACAGGTAATCCAAGTATTGGGATAGTAAACTTTCTAAAGATATTATAACGTTTGATTTCTCTTAAAAAAAATATTGCTCTTACAGACTTTAAGCCTAAAAAGAACTGTTATAATGTAGGTTTGTGTACATACCTGGAAGCACATTCTCCGCAACAGACAACATGTCGGCACGGCAAGAACAGCGTGTCGATCGGCGCGTCCATGCACACGCGACAAGCTAGGGCTTCGGCGCGACAACCGCCGCTGTGAGACCGGGATCGAGGCTCCTGTGGACAAAAAGAGAGGCTTATTAGTGAGTGTTTAATAGATACGTGGCAACCAATCGCGTATTTACACGTAACTGTAGTACAAAAACTGACGTCGAACCAGTGTCCCAAGTTGTCAATGTTCTAAGACCTTTGTCGTGCTCTGAATAAAATTCACAAACAAACGTAATAACTGGCTCGATGCTTTGGGCTAGGACTTAAATAAGAGAACTGATTTTGTAAATGACTGAAGAGTTTTTTGCTCGGTGGCTTGGACTCAGCCCGAAGTTTATAATCAGCAGTTAAGTTTTAAGAAGACATCTTACCTTATGTTCAGCCCCGGAGTTAGATCTCCTGCGCGCGCGCGGCTCGTGTGCGGCGGTGGCGAGCGCATGCGCGGCGCGGCGTGCGCGGTCGTGCACCTCGCGACATGTGCGGCGGATGTCGAACACGTAGCGACGGCCTAGAGTCGTGGAGTCGTTGAAGATTGACGCTATCGTGCCCTGCAAAAGGAGGAGAGAGATTGTTAGTATTATATTGCATGGATCCCAAGTAAAATGGGACTAGGTAAGGCTGAAGAACTGTGAGAGTAGTGGTTGAGCGAGTGGCTGCTGCGGTATTTATGAACACAAATTATAGAGATAGAAGCGCACAAAGATACTGCTTATTTCATTAGAAATTTCTTCCAGCAGACCTGACAGGAGTATGAATGAGAAACGTAGACACAGTGTGTCAAAGAGAAAATAGAGGAAAACTTAAATTGTACGGTATGTGTCGGCCTGTCAGGGGTTTGTTTTATAATGGCTTCTTGGTCTGTGTACTTGTTTCTGAGACATTTGTGATTTTAAAGCACCCGCTAAAGCTTTTAATTTCGTAAATTTTCTATAAGCGTCTGGAATACTAAACCACTAACAATAATCAAAGGCAAGCTACATTCATTGAATCCTCTCCGAATATCGACAAAATCTCATTTCTTGCGCAAACGGATTATATGATTGTAGTTATGAGGATATCCTATTGCGTAAGGTATCTTATTGGTTAGAGTGGGAATGAGGCGACTTGCGTTGAAGAGCCCACGAGGCATTGAACGCGCAGATGACGAACGAGGAGTCAGGAGATACGAACTCCTTCCATTGCACTTTAAAATAACAGTTATATTATAGGCAATGACGTAATATATCATTGGTTATAGGTAGGTACATAATTATATATTTTGCTATTATTTTATTTGCATTTTATTTACCGTATCTATCATGCATTATTTTAAACGATGCCCATTCTTTCACGAAACAATAACAATTTGATGATGAAAGATTTTTTAATTCTCATGCAACAAAGGCATTGTCATAATCGTTTCAAGTAAACCTATCATTATTTTTAATCTTCTCACGCCGAAGTAGTATTTTAAAAGAGTTATCTAAATTAGTACCTAGATTTTAACTTTATTTTCACAAGACGGACAATAATAATTGTAGGTATGATCAGAAAACTAATCTGGCAATGTAAAAAAAGTAGCTGACTAGTTTTTTATAATACTAACAGTCAAGTATTAGAAAATAAGTTATTAATAAATAAATAAATTCTGTCTGGTAGGAATAATTAATCCAAATAACAGTAGGTACCAAATTTTTACATAATATTATTATCTCATCCTGTCACACGAAATATGTACAACCAAATTCATTATTTCAGTCACAATCGCGAATACCTATTCAATTATTTCCCCGAAGCCACCAAGCCACTGAATCGTTTAGTGGTCCAAAGTCCAATGTGGCAACACCTAACGAATGTTGTGTCAACGAATTGTGAGAGGTCACGAATCGCTCCCATGTATAGGTATTGGGCAGGACAAAGTCCACAGTTGTTTTGGTCAGTCTAACCATTGCTGTAATTTATTTAATGTAGATTGTAGGTATGTTTGCCATTGACTGTGTGAGGTTGAACGGGCAAATTTTATCGTATGAAAGTTAGGTACTTATTTTTATTTTATTGAGGTTAATTAACTTAGAAAAACATCGTGAGGAAACCGGCATGTCCTAGATCCAAATAATTCGAAGATATGAGAATGTGATATGATATCCATCAAACCGCACTTGGCCTGCGTGATGGAGTGGATTACTGTCCACTCTCTCATAGAGGGGGCCTGTGTTCTAGCAGAGGATACTTTATAGGCTGATTATTATGATTATGCTATGATCATAAATCGTTTTTAATGATTTATATAAATTATTTTTAGCCTGTGCTGTTTGTTGGTTATCTGAACAGAAATAATGATGACTTACTCATTTGTTACGAGTGTGCCATGACAGCCAAGCCAATAGGTACATGGCAATATTTCCATAACTTCGTAGGTCATATTATGAGGACAATCATATCAATCAAAGAAATTAACAATTATAATTAGGTTAATTTCGATAGTTTATGAATGTTTACGTTACTTTCGAAGTTCCGATCCAATAGTGTTGGGTATTATCCACAAGGTTGCCAACAGAAAGGCTGGTTACGTGACTTGTAGCATGAACGATACAATATACACACTCTTGCTTCATTTAATGTAAATGATTGTAATATTATCGCTATCGGGTTGTTATTAGTTTTTTAAGGACAAAGTTGAATGTGCCTGCAAATTCACAGCTACCTAATACATATTATATCCTTTCAAATTGGAACTGGGAACACACCAATGCTGCAAATCCTAAGTAAGAGGGCCTAACCTTCCGCCAGAAACTGGACACAAATCGATTCCGGCCTGTTACTAAGAAATTCCATGGAAAATCCAATAACACTAGGACTCCTAAGCAGTCGTGCTTGAGGCAACTGGCAGTCATGCTTGTATTACAGTGCGGCCTACGAGAGAATGCGTTTTTGACATCTGTTAATCTTTCATACGAACGAACACGTGTTTTTATCATAATTAATTAGCTATTTGTCGCTGTCGTTAGAATTGTCGAATAACGCAATGACAAGTGTCAGGAGCGCATCCTCTCGACGGCCGGGCTGTAATAGTCTATTTGGCGTGTTCAGCACTGAAAGCCAAAGTAATCTAGTTAATCAGACGAATGTTATCATCGATTCGAAAACAAAATGAAGCAGCGCTGAAAGAATACATTAAAAAAGAAAATAATCTCAAAAATAGCTCACTTTAAGATCCCTAATAAACTGCTCAGTGACATCGGTGCGCACAGTCTCGCAGCAGTAGAAGGCATGCTTCTCTGTCACGGCGCGGTAGACGGCGGCTGCCTGTCCAGACGTGGCCATCTTGACGTGAAGAGTCGCTTCATTGCCTTCGTCAGTGACGTAGGACATCTGGAAGTTGCGCCGGAATGGCTGCGCGCGGTGGATCGCTGTGTATGCGATGCTGGAAGGAGAGAAAATGGGCTTTAGAATTTGTTTTGAAGGAGGATATTTTCTGTTTTTATCTAATGGTAATAGAGGCTTTGGAAGTTGCGAATCGGGGTACCTCTTGCTTGATTTATTGTGCAATTATTTAATAAAACAACTAGATATTAGACGATATTAAAATTCGCTGACGGGTCTCTCATGATAATCCTGCCGCTGCAGCAGCAGTCTAGTCACAAGTTTGCTTGCGTCGTTTACTTTTTTTTTAATGATGTCATGATTTATTAAGCAGGACAAGTGATTTATTTTTTTCGAGGCCTTTGCATCTCGTCCGTATTGTGAAAGAGGTATTGGTTAGTAATAAAGGCTCTCAGCTTCATCCGGGGTCGTAGTGTAGAAAACTTTCACTAGGTTTAGGCTCAGGTTTTTCCCAAAACTCATCATCATCTTCATCTTGATAATACTTAAAGTACTGTGTTATTGTCCCAACTACCAAATTCCTCGCAGCGACGTGGAAAAATAAAATAATTAAAGTGATAAGCCAAAACAAAGACATTCATACTAGGTCGAGAAATTTCTTCGAAAAGAAACGACAATAGGTACGTATAATAAAGAAGTCCTATCTTATCATTCGCAAACATTTGTACCTATTATCAGAAATTCAGAACAATGATATTATGCCTAGATATATGGGAGCAGCTCTACCTATAGTAAAGCCTATTAATTACATTTATCTCGTAAATTACTGAGTAATTGAGTGGAAACAATGCTATCGGGGCGTGGTTGTTAAACGAAATGGGTCAAAGAATACCTACTACTATTATTGAACGTGACGTATATCATGTATGTCCCTACGTTACTCTTTTTGTCATGTTGTGCAATTTACGTTTTCTACGACAAAATGTCAGCTAACTGCGTCAGCCCATTTTAATAAAGTCGAAAGGTACCTACATTGCACATTACAAGTGTTTTAATTAATTGCACAATAGATAGTTTGCAGTACATCCAAATAGGAAAAACAATTATTCAGCTGTTTTTTTATGTCAACCGTCTACAGCGCAATAGACAAAAAAGAAGTACAAATTAAAAACACGTTTTGCATGTTTTTAGCAAAATCTAATTCTGCGCAGGAGCATCTAAGAGTCGAACAAAGCATATTTGAGTATTGCTATTTCAAAATATTTATAATAAAGGTGATTCCGCAAATTATAATATGTGATAAAGTGTGTTATATTTTGCTAAGTAAATATTTTTAAATATTCTTGGTCGTATTTTGGTCCGTGATGTCATTTTAATGAATTCAAGAGCTGTCACCGAAAACAGAAGCGAATGTACTCATTGTCTTGACCCGTTGTTACTGACTAACTTATACGAATAATAAGTAGAGTTTACAGTCGAAACTTGTACGTTTTATAACGATTATATTTTAAAAACGTAATAAATCAGCTATGTAACTTAGGTTAGCGGGAAGGACGTAAATGCAGGATTTCAAATGCATGGCACATTTTTAAGTGCAAAATAATTAAGTATAGTGAGATATTTTCGTAATGACTTTCACTTTTCACAGTGCTTATTGTTTTCTGATTTTTGTATGGATACTGGAATTTCCAACATCTGCTTGCATACGATACCTATTGGGAAGATAGGGAACTGACCTTCTATTTTGGCCCTATACAAAGAAAAACTAAGCAAAGAGATAAAGAATGAACACCAACCTTTGCTTCTCAACTCCGATCTCATGATCTCCATTGCACGCTGGTCTGTACACCACGATACCATGAGGTCCAACCCCCACACAAGTGCTCAGTCTGCACCCACAGCCTCCACCACTCTGTCCAGATGTAAGGCATCCCACCGTCGCTCCCCCATCGATCTCCTGCTCATCCCTCGCCCTAGGCTCTTCGGCCTGTTGTCTATGATACAACAAGTGACTGTACAAATTGTGAGCATTGTTGTTAAAAGTCACAGGCTTGCAAAAGAACAGCTCCTCCCCAAACGACTCCAATTTCGAAATCTCTTTCAACAATCTGTATTCGGCCTGCGAAGCTCCCATTTCGGATATTTCGCAGTGGTATTCAATGATTTTGTCGACATGATCTTCTGGTCGTTCGCCTTGTGGGCCGATTTTGTCACATTCCTCATAAATGTGTGTTGGGGGGAACTCCGGCTCGCAGTCTCCTGTTTCAGCTTGAGCAATGTAAGCGATGATCCTTCGGGCGACTTCTAGGTCAGCTACAACTAGTCTTCCTTCAGTAAGGTCAAGTTTAGCGTGGAGGTAGAATTGATGGCGGGTGGGTTCATTGATGAGGAGGTGGGGGGGCACCCAGAACTTGACACGGAGGTCGAGGCGCTTGCTGGGGATACGGTGGGGGTCGAGGGGGTTGCGCAAGTTCAGCCACCTGCCGGGACCGGAGATTGGGGATACGCGGAGGCCGAAGTAGTCCGCTTCGGCACCGATCTCCAGTTTCTCGCATACCTGGAACAAAGAAAATTTACATCAGTTTCCTTGTGAATTTGGACGAGTATATTATGTAAAAAACCCAATTACTCAGTACAACTTTTACGAAATAGAAAGCGAGATTTACACGTGATACCTAAATAACAGGCCCACATCCATATGACCTAAAACAGGATCTACAACGTTAATTTGATTGCTAAGTTTCGTAACACAATGTTTGGTATTTGCCAAATAATAACATAGCACGGCCAGTATAGAGACGATAGTCGACCGACCAATTTGGTAATGTTATGAAGTGAAAGTTAGCAACCAAAAAACCTATTATTAGGAGCTATTTATCAATGTTGAATACGTCTGGGTCTCGCTAGAGGCTTTAGGGGGCCTCTCAACAAATCTACACAAGTGACAATATGTATGTAAAAAATCTTGTCAGATAGATGCTTATTTGGTCTATTGCCATGTGCTAGGATGCCTCAACCGTAAAGCCTAGCTGGTTTGCAAATTCTATAGGATCTTCGCCGATTTCAGGAGTTAAGCATTTTTTGGCTGAACCTTATTCCATTTTACATAGAACTTATTTGCATATCAGTTATAAGTACCTAATTTATGTCCATTCGAGCCAGTCAAGTTATTTCAAGTGTTCATTACCATATTTCTTAATAAGCAATTAACTGCGCATATAGTGTCAACAACAACGAATATTAAACGAAGGCATGGAGTATTTCCTTATTATTAATTACGCATTATTGTAAGTATTTATGCACTTGTATTGTTTTTGCAACATCTAAGTAAGTACCTAAATGTATTGGCTGTTGAGGGCGCCGTATGATGTTTGTGTCACGGTAAACATACTAAAATTATGCATGTCAAAATTGCATTTTTGTTGCACTGACAAGTACATGCTGATAGCAGTTGCATGGTTACTGGAATTACTGTTTTTGCCACTATCGTACCAGATGTGTGAAAATAAATCCATAATTAGTTACAGCACATTGCTGATATAAAAACAATGCATAGTAACTGCAGATGGTTTAATATTGCGCACATGCTAGCAAAAAACATTACTCCCATGCGGGTAGGCAGAAAACCCCATGTATCTACAGGGAAGTCAACCACGATACTTAATCCATTCATTGATTAATTTATTTCTACGAATCATGATTATCATGAAGCATAACCATAACTAACAATCTGGGGGCACGGGAGTGCCAAGCGAAGCGCAATAGGGCACTACCTACCTTTTCTCGAAGCGGTTCGTCGTTTTTTTGAACCCTCATAACGTGGGTTTGGACAGATACCTAAACAAAATTCTCGGGATATGATATCAATAGAGAACTTATTAAACATAATTATAAAGTTTTAATTGCATAGCTCTTGATATCATGTTTTGACTAAAGGTGTCGAGTTTATGAAGTTAAGGCACGTTAAGGCGTGTAGAGTTAGAAGCTTGGCTCTACATGAGATCTGATAACTTTGTCAGTGCGAGCCATATGTGGTCTCGTCTTGGCAACATTTTACATGAAAATGTTTTTGGTGGGATTGAATTATCTATGCCATGATCACGTTCAGCGGCAAAACATACCTACGAAGTTGAATCAACATTTTACTTACAAACTATTTTTGTTATGATCCTCCAGTCTGTATTAAATATGAAAACATTGTGGTTTAGTCCACCTGCTATTGTTTTTAAATAGACCGAATCACAGAACAGATAACCGCTCCTTATTGAGTGTTTGTAATGTAATCTAATCGTGTAACGTAAACGTATTATGGAGTCTATCTATTAAATAGATCTTTATAATGCTTGACTAGGGCTTTCAGCATCTTTGTTATATTTATTTTCTTTTAAGATTTTCATTGGTAAAGTTCAAGCAATAAAAAGAAAAGCGTTTTTGGCAAATTGAGGATAGATGTGAAAATATCTATTATGTTGTCATCTATCAGCCTTCATTTTGGTTTGCAGAGGCATGCTATGTTTAGTTAATCCAAAACATCGTTAGATCGAATTCATTCCGTTACATGGTACAAATAAAAGCGTAGATTTGATCTGATCATATCTCACTTCTACCCAACATTTATGTGGTCAAAGTCCGGCTTCCAATTAAGTCTTTAGCATTTTAAGAACTCGGGCATCCATGTCAGCTAAATCAATTGTAAACTACACTAAAGTAATTGTATCCCGTCATTCTCATTGACACCTTATCTGCGGCATCACGTTGCGAACTCCTGCGCAGCCTGTAGTAAATATTTGTCATGCGATCTCGTGTTTACATATCAAGAATACCATCATGTGAATTAGTTCCTGCATGTTTGCTGGAGGCATAAAAACAAGTTGAGGTAGTTGTTGCTTATTTATGACAAGAGTGCATATTATATGTAAATGATACTACTGAACTAATGTTCAGCAGTTTCATTCAAAGATGAAAAGGCTTGAAGATACGATTCTATAAAATGTATAAGTATCGCAGTACATTTTTCTTTTGTTGTTATTCTTTCTCCCATCAGAACTGAGCCCTAAACTATGACCTTACTTGGATGATTCCTTACTTCGAAAACACGTCAATTCCTTAGCTAATCACGCCAATTTCGCATGATTTCGTTCATTTTGTCATAGAGAATACGTTATCTGATTGTTGTATATGATCGAATGTGTTGTGTTGCTTGCCCCTGCATCCTTCCTAATCTCATCGTTTGTAGATCCCGTTGTCTTTGTTAATAACAAAATCACAATCATGATGTTGATTTATCTCCCGTCATTTCCAGTCCCTTCTTCAACACCAATGGTTTGTTTCCGATTGAAATTTATCCTCCATGCATTATAATTGAGACAATATGATGCGATCTGATATATCCTTTATCTAACATCGCGGTATCACGCCTGCATCTCGTGCCAATAACGTCATTCCATGTTGTTTAGATATTTAAATACGAATTATTAAAACATGCTGCTTACTCGTGGAGCTTTATTGAATCAGGAAATCTTAGGCAAACAATATTTGCAGTGTGTTTTGCAATAATAGATCTGTTATTCCAGATTTAACGTGTCACAGAACACGTTAAATCTGGAATAACAGATCAGCTTGTATTATTCTTAAGGACAAAATAAAAGGTTTTCATATTTCGTTTAGGTTTGACCTAGTTTGACCACTATGCGTTTAATTATAAGGCAAATTCTAAGTTTTTGTAATTAATAATCCCCTGACTAATACATGTTTTTATCAACGTTATTAATAAAGGGAACTCCCTACGAACATACATGTTATGTAGGTAGGTACTTAATTCCCCTTTCCATATCCAAAATACTATAGGTTATAGTTTCCCTCTTAATTGAAACTACAGCATGTCGATTCTGTAAAAATCTCACCGTGAATACTTGCGTGGAGTGAGCTGTCAGTGTCATCCTACTGATGCTAGGGATTGACCAAGCAAACATTTACAATCATAAAAGAGATTTTAATAATATTTTTTAATGCTAATCCTATTGTTATTTTTAAATTATATAATTCAAAGCTAGTATTTTAGTGGTCAAAACATTAATATTTTATGGGGTACTTACAATAAAATAGCAAAATAGAAGCGCAGTCAGAATCTCAACCTTGTTTTTTTTTCTTTTTTCCCTAGACTAGTAAGTCCTTATATAGCCAGACAGCGCCAGCGCCTAACGCGCTTGCGCGGCGTGAAATATGGCTCATTCCGAATTAAGTCATCATCGCTCACATGAATAATTTGCTTTCCGATTTAGATAAATCACCACTATGGCAGCTGAGAGTCAGTAATATACCTATTCACTTGAATAGTTACTCATGGTTGGATTATAGTATTTATTTGTGTATATACCACGAATTTCTTCTTCTTTGGTAAAGTGGCGACTGTAGCCAGAAGCACAATTTCGAAAATGCCACGTTAGTTTAAAGATCGGTGATAATTTATTAATTTAGGCCCTAAATGAAAAACCGACCATGCCCTAAATTTTAGGGCATGGTCGGTAGTCGGCGTTATCGCAAGATGGCACATACCATGATTTCATATAATATGTCGATTTACGGGACATCGTTATCGCGTTCACGTTAATTCAGAAAAGGGCCCTAATTCACTATGACCACTTAATGATTCGTTACTTCGAAACCACGTCAATTCCTTAATAACCTAATCACTACATCTGCTATTAACGTATTCTCTATGACACAATGACCGAAACCGGTTTGAACTGTCAAAATACCACGCTTGACGTACGGCGTGGTAAGATTATGCGGGGAATAATAGATAAATACCATACAGCAGAATTGGGGTCAAGGTGTAAGCACGCTGTAGTCGATTACAGTGCAATTCGGAATGTACCATATATCACTCCACTCGAATCTCGTAACCATGGCAACATCACCTCGGCGTCAACAACACCTCCACCAGCCGCGTTTTGATTGACGAATACCTCGTCTTTTTCTACTTTAGAGTTACACATTTTGAAAATCGCTCAACGAAAACTATGCTTAATCTGCCCCTTGGCAGACTCTAAGGCAGGGTCGCCATGGTGTATTATATTAATTATTAATATTATTACCATAATTTCCTAATGTTCTTATACATGACGCCTTACAAGTTGAATATGTAAAAACAAATCTCTAATGTGATGAGTGACTAACGCGCAAGCGCGGCGTGATCTTATCACTTCACCTTCACTCCACCCGATTCACGACATTAAATGTCGTGAATCGGGTGAAGGGAAGGTGAAGTGATCACGCAATCTGCAATGTGATAATGACAGTGATTAACGCGCAAGCGCGGCGTGATCTTATCACTTCACCTTCACTTCACCCGATTTACGACATTTAGTGTCGTGAATCGGGTGAAGTGATCACGCCACACAAACTACGTGGGATTACATTCTATGGTCCGTCAACTAGGCATCCATTAGCACTCGATGACTTGACACACTCGGTTATCTCTTCTAATTCAATAGTTTTGGGTTAATAACAACGCTGAACATCGTCGCAGTCTTTACTAGACTCGATCTATAATTGCTCATAATAACCAAACAATGTCGATGCGTATTTTCATCAGTCTAGCTGTCATAAACGTGAATGTTTTAATTTTATTTACTGTTCGTGCGTGACGCGCTCGCGCCTCAGTCTATATAAGGACTTAATAGACTAGAGAAAAAAGAAAAAAAACAGGATTGAGATTCTGACTGCGCTTCTGTTTTGCTATTTTATTGTAAGTAACCCCACAAAATATTAATGTTTTGACCACTAAAATACTAGCTTTGAATTATATAAAAATATCAATAGGATTAGGCTAAAAAAATATTATTAAAATCTCGATTATGATTGTAAATGTATGCTTGGTCAATCCCTAGTATCTGGTAAGATGACACTGACAGTTCACTCCACGCTCACTTCACCTAAGTTTTCACGGTGAGGTGGTTACAGAATCGCACTGCTGTTACTACTTACAAGGGTCGTAAAAAAAGCAATTTGCGTAATGCCCGGTACCGTTTGGAAAGCACACGTGCAGGGCATTTCGCGGAATTGCCGGACAAATTACCACAGAAATTACCCTGGAAGTAATAGCTTTTCCCTGATCGGACTATCGTGTACCTGTTTTGGTTAATTTCCATTACGTGAACATGGCTGAGAGAAAGAACATAAATTCCTTCGGCGAGTATTTGGTACAATACAACATATCCATTTAGAAGAAGTCAGGCTTTGGAATTGTGGGTTCAAAGTAAGTGCGGTGTATTGCGATTAAATAAACCACACTAAATTCCCTACATATTCAATTCAGGCATCAATTAAACCTATTCTAGTGTAGCGTTGTGAGGTTCCCAACGGGAAATAGTCGACTGATGCTTAATATTTCACAATTAGTAAGTTGCAAGTCACATCACTAGTTTCCTAAGAACATTTTAAAATCCGCTTGCTTTTTACATCCGCGGCCACTGTAACATCCGCTTGCTTAGCTAGCAGGAGTGATTTCCTGACCCTCAAGATGCTGTGTACCCCAAATCTAGGGCGAGTTCCTCATTAATTTTCGAATTATACCAGACACTCTGCACTGGATAACCGTTGTTATTATCTACCTACCCATGTAGTATCTGATTGCGCGGTTGTCAATGTCAGGCCACGAGGCTGTAGGTTGTCCACTTGTCCAGTGCATAGGAGACGAAAATATGTTTGTATTGCTGCTGCATTTGCGAAGATCATTGTTTATCTTGTGTTTTATGCTCGCGTGTCAAATACATAACCTCATATTGCATCTGTCATTGTGCCACGCTGTCTTTGCAATCTCTCTGCTTGTAAACCGCTGCGATGTGTTGAGTTTCCATCTATCCTTGCTCTTTACACCGTCCTTGGTCGGGCAAGAGGGTGAGGCTGGACACATCGCACGCAGCTTGCTGCTTTCGTACCATAGTAACATACGCACCATATCGCGCCTTCCAGGGTTCTACGTCCAGGCAGAGGGCAGGACAATCTCATCAAACAGCAAGCTGCACGCGTTTCTGAACTGCGCGCTGCACGTAGAACTTAACTGAACTGTGCGCTGCACGTACACTAATCCACGCGTTATCGGCGACCTGCTGCCGCTACTGCTGCGCCGCGCTCTGCGGTCTACTGAGGGCGTGACCGGCTTTCTGGAACCGTGCTGGCAAGCCCTGCTTCCCGGTGTCCAAGCTTCTGCGGCCCGGAGACCCAAGGACGGTACCTTTCCTCACTTACACGTGCTAGTGCTCAGAACAACTGTGTGACTTTACCCACAACCTAGTTTAAACTCCTACTTTGAATATTATACGTTTAAACCTTGCGTAAGTGTTTCTTTTACAAAACCTATTTGTTAACGGCCTGCGCAGCCTAGCTGCAAAGCCCAAGCAACACACTAGGTACACTATAAGTTATAACCTTTTAACAATGGATATAACATTAATATTTAATTTCCACTGATTTGAATACTACAAAAGTTAAATATTCTCATAACAACTGACTCACGTTGTTGATCATCACTTGTCAACCTCATTTCTATGTTTACTGACAGTGTCTATGTGGACAAATAACAGTAGGTATGAGGAAACAGTAATACCATGGTACAGATAGATAGACAGATACTCTAGATAGCGGTATTATATGGTAGCAGTTCCCATGAAGGTAGAAAAAGACATCACTTGAAATGTCGTCAAAGACTTCTAAGGGGCTTGATCACATGTAACATCATGTAGGCTTAGGTACTGTAAACAAACAGGTAAGTATCACCATTTGGACAAACTGTCTTTATACTTGGCTTTACTTTCAGCCGAAGGGTAAGTACACTGACGGATCTCGTAGTTCCTGTTCTCATAATATGCAAGTTGCCGACAATTTCGTTAGTTCTTTCAACTATGATGCCTGTATCAAGTGTCTGGCCTCACGCATCATATCTGCCGAGTGTATTGACTTCCCTAACTTTTTGTTGTCCATTAGTCCGGTAAGTAAGTTTTACTTGCTTTTAACCACAACATGAAATCTTCCACGGGTTATTATAGAATGGTAGCATTTCTCTTTGGATAACATTACGGAAATTTTTGGGCTCTCCAATTCTCTGACTTTCACAAGTGATAAATGAATCTCATCGGAGGGTATAACTTGTCCATTTCGATACCTATACAAAATATAGCCGCGTAGTTATTAGTAACATAACATTATGTTATCAACTTATCATTAACACAAATATTTTTTAGAATACAACATTGTCAACAAGCGCCCTTTCTTCCCCACAGTGACAAATGAAAACCCAACTCTGCATGTTAGAAATAAAGTCGAATTCTCAAATGAATGCCTGGAATGATTATTTTATAATATTGATAAAAACTATGGTGCTGGTATGGTCAGTATTTCCGCCACACATTGTGCTGCCCACAGTGTATTTTTTCCGTAGAATAAATATTTTTTTACTGAACACTGACAGTCACCGATTATAGTCGATCTTTTGAGAGCCTCTATCTAGCTATGTCTACCTGTCTATGGCAGTATGGCTACCTGAGGTGGCGGATTGACGTGTTCATGATGTAGGAGAAACTATGATTTTCTGTGCCATGAGCTGTCATGGATGACGCTGTGCGTGTTCCAGAACGCGTAATAATAATTAAGCAGATTATGTATTAACAATCTTTTTATTCTAAGGTATTAATAAGTACCATGTTCTCTTGTTATTCGAACCGAGAAAAGAAAAGGCTTTGGATTGGTATTCAAATAACTTGTTGGTGGTATGCAGGGTGTGTGGGAATCACTTGAAACTGCATACTTACTGGGTTTTAAAATTGTTGCTTGCCCATTTCTTACGAGTAACTACCATCGAAACCAGTTTTCTTCAATCGTATAAGTAACCGATAACGGAAAGACAGGTAGCTGATACAAAGAAGACACATTATTATTCTCGCGCCCTCACGTCTATCTAGGACGAGATACCAATTTTATCAATCAGCAACCTCACATCAGTTATCTGGGTATTACGGATTTCTATGAAAATAAACGGATTACATTTTTGGCATGACACGAACGCTAATCTGTCCAGTCGACTAGTTGGCCGATTGATCGGGTTCATAAACGAAAGTTTGGCCATTGAGCTCGATTAGTTGGCCGATCGATCGACCGCTCCGTGCACGCAGGCCGTGCGTGATTCTGTTGAGACAGCATTGGCGTTAGAGAGAGACGGCAAGAAAACATCTGGGTTGGTCGTTTTCTGATTCAATGTTTTTACTCTTCTATTTTTGTTTCGCCTACATTGCCAAGAGAAAAAGGATTTTCATTTTGCACTATTCAATAACGCTCAGTCCTACCTGACTAGGGTTACCATATGTAAACAGAGGGATGCCTGTCTATGATACCTAAAATGCCTGAATTTTCAGAAAAATGCCTGTCTAAAGCAAAACGCTGTAATAATTCTTTTCATAAAACATAAACGTAAAAATCTTCACAAGATACAGTTTTGTAGTTTTCCTGAGTAATCAATATTGCTTTTACTGATTCAATTGTCAGCCGATTTCTTTCTTTCACTGGGCGTTGACGAGAGAAAACGTACGTTCTACGTTCGCATTGTGTGCCAAAATAGAGAACACAAACTGGCAGATTTTCATGAAATTCGCGCCCGCGCTCTTGCATTTATGCAACCGCGATGCGCGCGCGGGCGCGAAATTTAAAAATGCCTGTCTCAGACCAATGCCGGCCGCACGCCTGTCTAAACCTTAAAATGCCTGTCAAATGCGGCAAACGCCTGTCATATGGTAACCCTATACCTGACTGACCTATTTCGTCGGAAATATCTTGTTTATTTTTTTCATAGATAGTCGTAAAAGTTAGAATGTATTCCGAACTAAAAAAAAATGAGCAGTTTCATCAGTAACCTGGCATGATTTTAACGAACAATCAAAATGTTTACAAACAAAGATCCGAGCTTTGACAACTGTTCGTTAGTTTCGTGATTCGGTAATGTTCCGACTAAATTCAGGAAGTTTAGATTTTCGCGACATCTCGTCTAACTGGTCTGTTTCCTGAGACATTTAACTGGCCATATTGTGCAACATTACCTTCCTTATGTGCTTGAATGTAATCCAAATCTGTGCCGTTAAGGTTTTATCATGATTAGACTTGTACTTAGTTAGACAAACTTCATTGTTGCTTCCAAGGCTCTTCTTCCTCTTGTTAGTCTTTTGTTACATCTGTCTGGCTGGTTAGCGATACAAAACTTCCAAAACTCAAGTGATTACCCCCGATAGGTAGTGGTCAGATAAGCCCTAAATAGATTTAGTCATTATGTCACGGGCAATTAGTCCGATATTACTAATCGCATTCATCATATTCGTAGTCCAGTGTCAGTGATACGTTTTGGCCGTCAACCAATTCTGTTTTGGGTCTTTGTTCCCAAGTTGCTATCCCGGCTTCCCTAATGGGGCATACATACTATAGATATGTGAAGTCAACGCCCTTTCCTCGTCATCGTCGTCTTTTACTTTGAAATTGTCAAATGTTCAATGCCATTCCAAAATAAAGCACCTATTATTAGAAGATTACGTTAACTTTCAATCTATATTTTTCCTGCTATACTAATTACAGTGTATCTAGTGTTTCTTGAATTTAATTCCTTAAGTTGTGGTGTATTTGAGAAAAAATTTGATGATTTTTGACTAGGTATAATATAAATACAATATATTGTATAAGGTCCCATTAAAATATATGGACAAACTTTTAGAAATCATTCAGACCACCAAAATAAGGACGATGGTAAAAAATATATAAGAAAAACGCTTAGATAGATAGATATAGAGAAGACAAGAAAAATAATCAGCTAACGAAAATACACTAATGTGCTAGCAATTTATTATTTTAGGTCAAAATAAAATCACTTTAATCAGTGTTTTTTTTTTGCTTGTATATCTTTAGACTGAGCGCTATGTTAAAATTTGTCCATTTTAATGGTACCCTGTATATAAATTTTCTTATGGTAATCTAATGTTATGACCGAAGTACAAAGTCGTTCGCATTGAGGAAATACATGATTGTGATGATTTAATAGGTCATACAGAATATAGATACCTATCTACGGATAGGTGCCTTCAGTACACTAGGTATTTGTATGTGCAAAGGCTTATTCCAAACATCATAAGTACTCCTTTTAACTTGAACATTTGATGTCAGCCTCAAATGTCAAGACCTCATTTCCACAAAGGGCCGTAACCTGCCAATGTTTTTTTCGATAAAACCTGGCTTGAACCCAACCAGTTCTTGCCATTGTGAGGTCGACGGCCTGCGAGGATGCAACGCACGTGCCCCGCTTCTGAACCACTCCTAGTTATGCCAGATTAGATATCCTTTTTTTAAACGGTTTTATTTATTAATAATAGCCTCGTAAAACGAATCGTAGCACAAAGCTATCGTACCTATAAATAAAATTATCAAAGTAAAAAGTACTATCCATAATCTGATTGAGAGTGATGAGAGCAAAAACTAAACGCATCCGTCAAAATTTAAATTAAGAAAGTCGTTAGAGCGTCTCCAAAGTTCAAATGTCAAATGTCGAGAGTTGGAGACTCGAGCAAGTGGATTTTTTTTTCAATTTCGTAACGATGTGGGCTCGGGCCATAACGTAGGTTTAGCTGGTTTTAGAACAAAGGTTTACGCTTTTGTTTGTCATATTTTCGTATCAAAGTAAGAGTACGGCTTGTAGTCATTAAGTTTCTGTGACGGAAGTATGTGTCTGGTAACACTTCCTGCATCAAAGCATTACCAACTTGAACAATTGGATACTAAATTGGAACGGTTTTCTAATAAGCCATAGAAGCCAAGCCATAAGTGAATTTAAAAGTATTTTTGATTGTTGTTCTTTTAGGTAGGTACTTATATACTTATGAAGAAAATATTTCAAATGAAAATTCTAACTAATCTCTTCGGACAACGAGCAAAGTAAATCACAGATCATGCGGAAAAATATTTTCATCTTGAGGAAAATCGGCACATATGAAAAAATTCACACACAATGTTCTCAATTAAATAGTTATGTCATGAAAAATCTTTTTATTTCCTCTGAAATAACGCGTAAAAACATTATCAACTATACCAAACACGTGGTTATAAAATAATAATGAATGTATAGTACTTTTATAAATGCCATCACGATAATCCAACATAGTAAATTAAGCTTTATATAAAAAGCATTTAAGTACATAATCCTTCGGCATGATAAGTAGACTAGTTTTACCAGTAAGCTGGGTGCCATATTAGATTATGACGTAATTGAATCCGAGCGTTGGATTATAAAATACAAGGGCAAGTAGTTGAAGTCTTATAAGTAGAACCAAAGTTTTTTATCTTATGTAGTATTTTATGCAATACTAAACAAAGCAATGAGGAAGACAACGCAGTGCGTAAACAAACGCATAAAGCTATATTTAGAGGGGAAATAAGAGGAGTATTTAGATTTTAGAGAGAATGGGTTCATATTCATACACCCCTCCGTATTGATACAGCTAAAATACACAGTTGTAAAGATGAACTGCTGGCTTCAAAGATCGCATCATTTTCGAAGGATGTTGCTAATCCATTGCTTCATATGTTCGAAAAATGTGTCTGCTCAACATCGTAGGAAACGACATGAATGTTGTAGAACTACGAAAATGAAAGCCTACAGTTTTTACACAATTACGCCGCTGCTTGTTTCGAAGAGTAATTTTCTTCCAAACAAGCCGAAATTAGAAAAAGTTTGATCAGCTTCTCGGAATGCTAGATTAAGCGAATACAAAAGAAGTGCCACCAATGCCAGCTTCCTAAACATCGTTTGCCTTAGACAAAGTGCTTCCAGCAATACGTAGTTAAGTTAGACTAAAAGTAAAATAATGTGTGGCAAGCACTAATAAATAGGTACATAGTACATACAGACTGGGTCGCCGGCGACAATAGAAACCTTGGACACTTCCACGTAGTGATTGTAATGTCTGGACGAATTATGTATTCGTCGACTTGCCATGTCGTCACAAATGTCGAATTTTAGGAGCAAAACATCCATTTTATTTTCTGAAACCATAGTGGTTCTATAAAAATCGCAAGATTACTAAACAGAAAATCGTGCAAGATAGGATAATCCTGCTAATTTGCTGAATTTGGGAGATTTTGATGAGTTCTTCTTTATAGATAAGATCAATTTGTCCGCTCAACAACGTAAATAACGCAATGAATTTAACACTATCAGTAGCAATGGCTTTCATTACTGCCAAAATGAAAGCCATCGCTACTGATAGTGTGTTACGCAACCACCCCGCTGATAAGGAAATGCAAATTCCCTCTGATTGGTTTAGGTATTCAAAACGTAGAGATTTTTTTACCTTATCGATCAAATAGTACCACTTTCAACAATATGGTGGGACCAGGACCAGAAGCAATTAAATTTCAAATTTTAAGTACTCATTTCTTAAGAGATGTTTTTTTTTTTTGCTTACAAAATTTCTGTAGACTCAGGCTATTGTGTAAGAAGTATAGCCACAAAGTGCCCTATCAAATTGACAAACAAAAAAAACTTCGTGACCGATATGATGTTTTTACTTAAGTATACTCTGATGCGTAGTATTTGTAATAGGTACGAGTATGTAGGTAGGTACATAGTCATTATTTATGAAAAACATGTTAGGCCTTGGAATTGGTACAAAGATTAAAAAGGTATTAAGCTTATTGTTTTCATCAATTAAACGTTTTCATATATGAATAACAACAATACTGAAAGTAATTTACTGTAATCAGTTATCAGATATTAAGTCCTTAATATCGTGATTTATGAACGGGTATTTTATTATCCTAGGTCTTAACATTTATTGCAACAATCAATGACGACAAATATTTTTTTTTATTCATCAGTTCATCACATCAATTTGTAAAAATCCACACAAAGCAGTCACATTATTTTGTAACAAAGGACATCATTCACTATATTATATTGTTAACAGCATAAGCTGATGCTGTGAAGTCTAAGACCCAGAATCCTACAGCTTTCACGATCCATAAAATGCTAGAAGATATTGGAAGAGATTTGCATTTTATTCAAGAGTGTCAAATCCGACAGTTTCAAAGACAAGAATGAACTGAACACCTCAAGCATGTTACCTACTACGCGACACCCTGGCAAATAATTCTAGTTGATTCGAGTATCATGAAAACATAATTCAAACATTCTTTGTGTACCTGTGAATTAATACTGCACATTGTATGATCTCTTAGGTCAAACATAGCGTCAGTAAATATTGATAACAGGCCTTTAAATGGACAGCCATTATATTCATGTAGGTAGGGTATTACAGGAAGGTGGACATAGGTGCGTCAGAGTTATCAAGTTTTCATAAGAGAGACAATATTTGAATGTTTATGGTTTAAGTATCTGTCGATCAACAATTTTTGTATAGTTTCAACGGTGAGTGTTGACGCTGATGTATGTATTTACAGATGTTTAATAATCCAGAACACATTATCAGATAAAGAATCATTGTTAAATCCAACAGAAGTAGAAAGTGAACCGCGTTCCGAGTAACGGCTCCTGCAAACAGGCGCGACGCGCGACGCGAATCGCGCGCGACACAAAGGCATCGCTCGTCGCGCGACTTGCGGTGCCTTTGTGTCGTGTGTCGCGTCGCGCCTGTGTGTACGAGCCTTAAACAGGAAGGTGCAATGCAGCAGTAAAATGCAAAATGCTTAATAGATTGCCATGGCACAAACCTCATAAATCTTTGTTTATAGTAGCAAATAACATTTGTTTTGGTCAATAGAACCTGATTGAACATAACAACTCAGTATTGCGTATCGATAGCAAAAGGCGTGATCAATACACAAATGCCAAATACTGCGCGTTATTTCTGATACGAACCGGTTCTGAAGGTAAAAACAACATTAACCTGACATTATTATCGCTTTCTGTATTTAGTGTTCATGTTGTTTTGTTTTGTTGTTTTAATAAGATATTACGAAAAGCAAAGGCTTGTCGTAATATCTTATTAAAAGATTCTCGCGAAACTGATAACTTTCGCAATCTTGCAGCAGATGACATACGCTACTCAAATGATGATTAAATTGAAATGAGCAATGAAGTTAACGATTATAGGTACTGAACTTGAGCAAAGGATATTAAAGGTGATGATGACGATACAACTCTTCCAGAACTGTAGAATTACAAGTCCTAGGTAATTGTCATATTAACTGCAGGTGAAACCAGTATTCGTGTACCATCACTCAAAAAGTACTGAACGGATTTTAATGATACTTTCACTTCAGTACAAGTACATAGGTAGCTATATTATAACGTAATAGCTGAAGGGATATTGGCAGCTTGCAATCCTTAGCAAATTGTTTTAATAGAATGAAAGAAAAACGGATTGTCTTAAAGGAATAGGCTCCAAATGTAGAAGACATGGCTAATTTATGGAAACTTGTAGCTGTATTTTAAGACTTTATATCTATCTATTTTAATGCTATAACTCTTATACTTATTTTATCCATTATAGAATTAGAAGCTTTATGTTAGAAATCAACGTCATCTGTGGAAAGAATATTATTAATATACATATTTGCGTCGTTCATAATAAGCCGGATTTACGATAAAATGCTTCATTAACAACACAAATTGCGCAAACTACTTGATTTATACGTGGGTCTTTTTTTTTACCTATATGCATTCTAAAACAAACGTAACACACGAAAAAATGTCACCAATACCTTCTTTTGTTTGAATATGCTTTACTTTATTTAGGTGTAGGTACTTATTTATATTATTAATCTATTTTCTTCTTTTACACTTTTCTTAATTCTCTTCACTCATTTTCTTTGAATGATCTATCATAGTAAGTACCTACTACTTTTAACATTTCAAGTTTCACGAGTGTTGGTATTGGTAGGTAAATTGAGTTGGCAATCAATGCCATTCTAGTACCTACTACTAGTGAAATGCGAAAATCCCCCGAGAAAACTGTTGATATATTAAAAACTTTGTAGTCGCGAAATTATATCGTGCGAATTTTTAGCTAATCGTGTACCTACCGAACTAATTGAAGATCTTAGTTGCGATAGAATTTCGGTCATTTCAGGAGCTTGCTATCAAAAGGTGTAGAAAAATACTTTAGCTACAAGTTCAGTATATTTATAAATAATTATGTGCTCAAAATACAAAGTTAGAGCCCGAACATTTAGGTACCGACTTTACTTCAACATTTACATAGTAATAAGCAACGGCGCGGGCGTGCATAGATTACGCATTTTACAGCCCGTCCTCTACGGGCGGCGGCGTCGTGTATTTCGCGCGCAAAACACGTCGGCCATCTTGAAGTTATCTATTCTATTCAAATTATTACACCTAACACCGGTTTCTCAGCTCCTTCCTAGGTACAGACGCCAGCACATCAAACTACTACAATCTGTCAAATTTCTTTAATAGATTTTCAATTTTATCGCTAAAGCATAAGGTTCAAAGTTGATTGGGATTTGACAGTTTCGGGTAGCTTGATGTGCTGGCGTCTGTACATAGAGTTGGTCTTTTTTTTTATTATAAGATAAACCTGTTTAATTAGGATGTACTTATACAGAATTGCCACCATGTACGTTTCGTTCACACTTCAGTTTAACGTATTCCCATTATGCATTCGGACAGTTATTTTAATTCTTAAAATAAGAACTAAAACAGAAATTATAATGTTACTAGCAGCGCCCCGCGGTTTCACGTATTAGCACCCGTGGGAATATCGGGATAAAAACTATCCTATGTCCTTCCTTCTTGTTGTTCCTATGTCCTTTCCCGGGACTCAAACTATTTCTATACAAAATTTCATCTAACTCGGTTCAGCGGTTTAAGCGTGAAGAGGTAACAGACAGACAGACTTTTCAAAGTGTATTTTCTAGCTAAAGCAACAATACTTCGCCACAATAGCACAACAATAAGTAATAGATAAAATCTTTCGATATTGGTTATAAATTTCTAACGGTATAGTAAAGGCTCCTACAAACAGGCGCGACGCGAATTGCGCGCGACACACGAGCACCGCTCGTTGCGCGACTTGAGGTGCCTTTGAGTCGCGCGCGATTTTATCGCGTGTCGCAACTGTTTGAAGGAGCCTTAACAACCAACGCACACGGCACAACGCACTCCAAAAAAATGTAGTTCAATAATCTAAGATGCCAAAATCCTTACAATTCTATTTATTTTCGCTGATACATAATCCCAATTCAAGTGACGTCACGAGATAGAAGTTATCAATATATGTATGTATAGGTATAAAAAACCGGCTAGCAACGAGCGATATAAAATTAATTTGCGAAAAAATTACAAGCAAGATCGATTACCGTTTTGATGCTCCATTTGATTTACTTATCTTTAATAAAATAAACGCTGGTTTTACGTATTTACCTACTTTAGTTGTTACCTACCTAATCTAAGTTGCGTTCAATAAGCGAATTCGTACTTAGATACTGGAAAAATAAAAGTACTGCTAAAAATTATGGGTTTTTACTAAAAGCCATTATCTTGTCAAACACACTTTTTAACATGTCTTTAATAAAAAACTAGCTAGCGTTCATGTTGCCTCTTGAGGAGCCTCCGGCGGTTAAAGTCCGATCTTTGGACGGGCCACAACCGGTTGCTAGGTGGTAGGTACGTCATGATTACTCATTTATGCTCATGGTACATTAGATAGGTGCTACAAAAAAATGGACGGTTTTATATACGTGTCACCTTCACTAAAGTCTTCAAATAATTATAGGTACATACTTCTGTGAAGAAATGTGAGATGAAGATTGTCTGGAAATTCTCTGAAAAGTGGGAAGACGCAATCAGTCTTAGATCATTTGACACACAAAAAGTTCTTTGGACGTACGGAAAGTAGGCTGAATGTGACGACATGTTTTACGATTTTAAATAACCTACATAGTTTTATTTACGTCGACTTTGTACTATTTTGTTTTGAAAATAAAAGTCAAATATCGATTATCAATTTTACACATTTCTAAACAATTACCTACTGACCGTTTCGGTATCTGGCTGGAATATGAATCCAAACAAAGCGATTCGTTTTTTACCAATAAAAACTAATTTGACCTATCGAACAGCGCATAACCTTGTGTCATAAATATAGAAGGTTAAAAAATCTGACTAAGCCGGCAACACCGAATAGGGAAAAATATTTTGGAGTGGCGCCAAAAATCAAATATTTTTCATCAAATCCCTGTCAGAGGAGTTTTATTTTTAAAATTATGTTTCATTGATACGAAATTGCACGACAAGCGGCGCTGTTACTACGGTGGAATATACACAACACAATTAACAAAAAACACACAATACACAAACACAACAATTTGTTCAACTAATGAATACGGAGAGAAATGATCGTAAAACAAAAATAAAAGTGAAATGTGATCCATGTTTGCCAAGATATTAAAATTATAAAACGAGATTATTGAACTTTCTTTCGCTGCATTTAACATTTTAGGAAAACCTTTCTCAAAGTGCTGACTATCCACTCAATCACCGCTCACCTCCAATACCCCACATAAAGAAGCAGTGTGTAAGTATTTTTCCGCATACAACGTAAACTGAGAACAGATCTCTCAAGTTCAATCA
This sequence comes from Luperina testacea, assembly GCA_927399505.1. Taxonomy (NCBI): domain Eukaryota; kingdom Metazoa; phylum Arthropoda; class Insecta; order Lepidoptera; family Noctuidae; genus Luperina; species Luperina testacea. The sequence continues at coordinate 947,408 of OV656777.1, read as the reverse complement.
CTGAGTTTACCAGAAAGTTTGGACGAGTTCCAACGGAGCACGCGGCCTGAACGTGAATCTGACGCGTCGTGGGATCTCCCACGTAACCAAAAACGAGACGGTACAACATTGTACTTTAGTCTTGCGTTGTTCCTGAAATTCAGCACAAGGTTCTGAATGACCGGCCCGTGCAAATGTACTCAACACTTCAGTCGAATTGTGTCACTACGCAGAAGATCCATTTGATTTACTATCTGGCGCTTGCTGCGATGATCAAAGGAAAATCCGAAATTGATTTTATTTCGGCAAATCAGGAACCTCAAAATCTAAGAATATCAAAGATTCTCTTGGAATATAAAATGCATTAGTATACGAGCAGCTTGCATTGCCAATGCGTGACGCAATAAGACCGATACATATTAAAATTTAGCAAACTTGCAGAAAAGTCTTTACTCAATAATCTCTGCATCACCCAAAGGTTGACTGGTAGAAAATGCCTATGGTATTAAGTCCGCCTCTGTACATTTATGCATTTTTAAAGGATTTTTTTCTGAAAAGACTGACTTTCCGACGAATTATAGAAACGGTAATTATTCATAGCTACTACATAGTTCTCTGAAAGAAATGGTGAAAGAATAGACGCTGTAGACGTCATTATAGTAATGAGTGTTTATTTTTAAGCACGTGACAACGATAAGACGGTTACTGTTGCAAAGAAAAAAAAATTGGGCATGCTTACACATTGAAAATTAATCGGTGCGATTATCATTAGCTTGTCTTTGAAGTAAATTAGCAGTTGTTCGCTACCCACAACGCCATGTTTCGACGTTCGTTCAGAATTCAATGAATTGATGATGCAGAGCCGTGCTGTAAAGTAATTGTAAAGTGCTTAGCTGTAAAATAATTACAAATTCCAGCTTGGACTGTTTATAATTAGCTCCTTCTGGTCTCGCGTGTTTAAGACCACTCGAATGCCAAATTGGTTCTTGTTAGCTTGGGGCAGCGATTTAAAGCGCCTTGAATACCATTTTTGAATTATAATGACGGTCATTTCTGTCAGAGGATATTTTATTGCGTTATAATGATTTACTAGGAAACTGTTAGAATTGTTATAATGTTTTAGTTAAAACGGGCTGAGTACCTGTGAGGCGGATAATTTTAATCTTGTCAAAATTATTTTTCTAGTCCTAAACATAGGTGGACAAATACAATTACATAGATTCTTCGATAAACATTTAAACAGCCGAGTTCAAGTGGCCGACCCACTTGCTTGCGACCACGTTGCTCCTTTTGAACTTTTCCAATGAGGTTGTAACACTACATTTTGTTTAATTGATGGATACGACAGTTATAGATATGTCACTGTTCATTTTTCAACGTTTTGTGAAATAAGTTCTTGAACTAAATTTGTTAAATTATGTTCACGCTGTTTTTGTGTGATAGTCGATTTTGCACATGGATATTTGCCAAAATTTAATATTATAAAGTACTCAAATACTTAGCATAAATTTACTTTTATCGCGGGCGCATTTATCCTATACCTATGTTTATCTACAATGTTTCAATAATTTTTACTGTACTTTAAACATTGCCTCGTATATCCCTTGACACTAAAATTGAGCCATTACATTTTACAGAAAAGGCTAAGCAATTATCATGACAATAAGAACAATAGCGGTCCCAGTACTGCGCCTAGCGTAACACCGCTAAGTAGCTTGTTTTGTACGCAGCGACGATCACGTATGCACTCCCCACTAGCATACCGGTTTGCCTATGGACGTTACCGAAGTGGAGACTGCACGCGATCACCACGTGCTCATACAAACGTTATGTTTTATATACTTACACATCATTTTCAGAAGCTTTCGTCAAACCTTTACAGTCCTTCTAAAGAACAATCATTCTAATATTAGGTTATCACTAATATTCTGGTCTCAATTTTTTTGGTGATAAAGAAGTTTAGTGAACATATAATTTTTATGTAAACTTGATACCATATCTCATTATCTGAGGGAACCTTTGCCCTCAAAAGTAATGACATTAAAATGACTTTGTAATTACATGCATATAGGCATAAGATCCGGTTTTTATCAGTACAAGCAATGAACGATAAATTTTATTGATACGACGATTAAGTATGTACAGACTGTTTATGATCGGATTAGCTTTTATTTGTAGTATCCAGGCGCAGATAAAGATCAGACGTGAATAAATTAGTTGCTTGCTGGAATAAGACCAATATATCTTTGAAAATGACTACTAATAATTATGTATTTCAATTTATTCGTCTTCACTTTGCTTGTAGCTTAAATTGAATTTTGAATGAATAAATAACTATGTGATGTGTCTGACTTACATAACAGTGTCATATATTTTTCTAGTAAATAGTTATGACCTTTGATTTTGTGGAATTTAAATTAATAAAAAATATTAAGCGTCAAAGCATATGCATTTGAAAATTGTCGCTACTTCAAACTGATCAGAATCTGTTGTTAGTAGACCTAAGGCTTGAATAATGTGTATAACTATAAAATGAAGTTACCACATTTAAATTGCAATAACTTTTGAAGGTTATCCAGCATGCTACCGCGCCGTTAGATTCGTATATCAAACATTATAATACCCAAAACCAGTTTTAAAGTATATTTAGAAGTCATTTGGAAGAAGATTGGAAAGTGTTGAAGTTGAATATTACAATGCAACAAACATAAAAATAGTAGGTATGAGCCAAGATAGGTAGCGGTAAATCCTTGAATGAATCATGGTTATGTAGAACAGCCACCAGAAAATCTCATATAAATGGGTGGCAACTAGCTATGGATTATAGCAAGGTAGGAAAACCGAAGACGCAACTTATAGTTGTATTAAGTAAAGAAAAACTTTACACAAAAAACAACCGACTTTCAAGAAACACTACTTACAAAGTGAAAAATAACTTTAATTTCGGAAGTCGGTGGCAAAAAACTAAAATACAGATCCAAAGACACCGACTTCCGAAATTAAAGTTATTTTTGACTGTAACTGTTTTGAACTGTAAAAGTTTTTATTTTTCACTTTTTAGTGGGTCAGTTTGTAATTTATCTATGTTACAATAGCCTAATGTCAACTGCTCATAACCTTTTACAAAATATTGCTTTTCCCGATACAGGGACGTTAATTGTTGAGGAGTTTTCTTAGTAAGAATCACGAGAACTGAAGCTGAGAAGTCAACATCAGCTCCACTTCACCATAAGCATTGTAACGAGCATAAAATTTGCTTAGCAACCACATTAAAATACCTAATCGAATCGCAACCCGTGAAATACTTATTATTGAGTAGTTCCGAAGGCCATCTGTGGTCTTCATCATCAGTTCCACTTCACCAAATGGTGCTTTCCGAGGGCAAACCGGCAAATGCACGAGTTACTATGAAAAATACCCAAACCGCTATAGGTGTGTGTGCCTATAAAATTTGAGGGTTTCCCTCAATTTCCATGGGATTCCCTCACGAGATTCCGACTTGGTGACAATGCGGCCACCTCGCGACCATATCCTTTCAAACAAAAAAAATACATAAAAAAAACATACATTAAGTCGAACATAATTGTAACCTCCTCCTTTTGGGAAGTCGGTTAAAATTAACTTAAGTTCGATAAGGAAACCCTTGTAAGTTTTTTTTTAAACTGTTTTATATACCTAATTCGAAAACGTGTTCCTTATGTTAAAGTGTAGGTAACTTATGTAACTTAATTGTCTCGCCTATCAGAAAAAAAATTAAAAACTAGGTGACGATGACGTAACTACCAAAAAAAAAAATTAAGTATGCAATAATTCTTTCAGAGTCATGGTAATTGCGATACCCTTTTGATCTCTCTTATCTCTACCATATTGTTATCTGAAGCATGTATTCGATATAAAAAAGTTCATTTACATCAGTGGTGCAAGCATTATCTGCAGTAGGTAGTTATAGATTACCAGCTAACTTCTCATTGATCTTCGGAAGTAAGGCTATCAGGGGTCAACGTAAATTGTTTCATGTTTAGTGACGTTTATTATATCTTAGTTACTTTGTAATTATTAATGACTGCAATAATATGCCAATATTTTACATAAACTGTCTAGTTTTGTTTAGAAATGATAAGCTAAATGACATGTGGTGAAGGAAAATCTATTTATGTGACCATTATAAACATTTTTTGAGGACATTTAGGGGCATGTTATTACTTTATTAAATGCATTGTTATTTTCAATGACAATGTATGCTCTGATGCATATACTTTACTATAATTAGCTCAATCAAGTTAGACTTAATATACTATGTCACGAATTGTTACTTGCCAATTGCTCAGTATATGATTCAGTTGCGTTTTCCAATCACTATCATACTAAGTATAATTAAAGCTCGTGACAATTATCAAGAAATTATCTACTCGATGAAGATAATGAGGAAGCGAACGATCGAATTATTGAACTTTGACCAGGAACTGTTTAAACAAATCAGATTTACTAAGAACTTTTCGGTCGAAGGGATTTCCCACGAGTCGGTTAGCCTACTGGAATATTTACCATACACGATTATAAGTTAATCAGTTATTAAAGATTGGTGTGACTGGTTTTTAATTCTCTTACCTACGTATTGAATTTTAAGATTCTCGGATAATAATGATGCAATATTCGAATATTTGATTGATGACACCACCACACCCACTTTACCTAGATAGTAGTAGATAGGTGAATACATTTTGAGTTAGTGTGTAGTTAGATTGCTGATAGACTTAAAATCGAACGATGTTTTCCTAATCCTTGAAAGCGATTAGCTACTTACAGAAGTTTTTCAAAAACATAAGTACTAAATACGCACTTAACTACTCTAATCTAATCAGTCATTTTGTTTTCAAAAACAACTGAAGTATCTATGAAAATGATCGATCCATTTAGATATAATCGTTGCAATTCGCTATAGAATGTATACTTAATACATTTCACCTAGATATATGCTTAATTAAGATTATTATTGGATTTTGAATTTAAGTATTAACAAGCGCGACTTTTAAGATCTTATGGTTTGCGACTTTGGAACTTGGTGAAGATGCATAACAACTAACACAGTAAGTTACTCCATAAAGTTAAGACAAGTGTTACCTATTAAAAGCATACAATACAAGATGGCCTAAATATAAAATCCTTATACATAACATTTCAATTCGAATCTCTAGCTGGTGTCGGGATCAATAGCTACAAAGTCAGTTACAAGCGACACATTTGCAATTGTAATCTTTTTATTAACATCAAGTAATTTTCCTATAGCTTAGAACCTGGATTCCAGCTACATTTATTAGTTTTTAAGGTCAGGTAATTAACATCGTGGCAGCAATCGGGTGCACGTTGCGCCGCCGTGATTGCAAACCTTGGCTCACATTGTTATTATCTTCGCATACTCAAACGACCTTATTTTTGCCGGTGCTAATGCTCTACAATAAGTGAATTTGCACAGACGTTTTCTTGGAAATGGCTTCTGCGAAGGCGAAAATTATGCTTGTGATTCATCCTGTAAATCTCGATTAGCTTTTCAACTTCAGTGCGATGTTCAAATTGCATCTTAAGATGCGTCCAACGCTTCGGAACCGGCTCGGCTGTGTGGCCTGGATCATGTAATAGGTTTAAACCAGGTGTACATGGATGGAATGATGTATCATATTATATCCTTGCCACATCTGGAGTCAGGATGAAACAAACGATTGCAAACAGATGTGGCGAATGTTTTTTGTTTGGTTGTGATAAAAATGTAGGTATGTGGAATAAAAGGCTATTGGATTTTGAGTCTAATAGTAATATTAAAGTGCGCAGGGTTCTATATTTGCGATTACTATATTGTACCTATTTAATTAAAGAGTCACGGCACATCGGGCTATGGACCATTGTTTTAGGATTATAATGTTCGCTCTGTATTCGTCTCGGGGCAATTAATCATACCTTTGTAGTCGAACAAAGATAGACGCCAGTAATAATTGAATTATTGGAATACATTACATTTTAAACAAAGAAGTACGAAATATTCAGTCTTGAAAGATATCGGTTTTGTTTGAATTGCTTTTTTGGAAGCAAATAATTGGTAATCAGAGGATGTCTTGATGACGACTAGATTTTAGTATTACACAATACAACAAACCACGCCGTCTGGAAATGTTTGAGACAAAAATTTCTTCCACAAAACAAGATTGGTGTGTTACGAAAGCGGTTTTTTGTCCGTGATTAAAGTGAAAGCAAGAGACAACCCAGGACAAGTCTCCAATAATAGAAATAACACACGAACAGTGCTTATGCATGACTAACAAGCCGTACGGGTAAAGCAATAACATTACCAGGGAAACATAAACTACCCGAAGGATATTGTGACAAACAATGAGACTGTTACACAACGGAGGCCGTTGATGACGTCAGGGAACAAAGTCCACCGTACCAATTGGAAAGTTCAACATTGGAAGCAAAACGTTTGCGCCAACTATTTGGTCTAAATTGTTGGTTGAAATAAAATTAGTCGTTAAAGCTAAGTAGGTCAATTTGAGTTTTAATGAGTGCGAAAAGCAAAATTTTGCAATGTTGCTAAGTCAACAGTTTTGCTCATCAATAACATCTTCACGAGTAACTTTTGATTGTTATTCGTTAACCCAATTCCTAGATCAGAAATTCAGTACAACAAACTAGAACATAGTTTATCAAGTCATCAGTTTGATTGAATTGCGCAAAACCACCGTTTTGCAGAATTTTGCAATACAAAGTGTACTTTACATTCAGTTGTTGAATTTGTTGATAATGTCTACCTATTGTTGTTCTTATAATTAGGCGATTGCTTAAAACACGTGTTTTGAAACGTGAATTTATGCCAAAACACTATTACCTATGCAAATTATTCGGAACACAAACACAATAGTCTTTCTGGCGATGAATGTACCTGTAGTTTAAGCAAGGCAAGCTAAAATAGACTTCATTCTGAGCGTAATCTTCACAGGACAGATTTTATCTGTTCTGTATTAATTTTTATGGTTTGCTAGCATGTTGCAACTTTTTGTTGCTTTTATGTCGAATCTTAAGATTTATGTCTGTCGCAGTTACCTTGAAGCGCCCTCATCAGTGCCGGATAAAGCCAGCGCGGGGCCTGTAGCAAATTTTACCTAGGGGAAAATATGCTTAGTTTGTTTTAAGGTTCTAAGGTTTACAAGATAAAACAGAACTTTTTCATAATAGTTTTAGTTGTGTAGTGATTTTTCACTAGTCAAATCAATGTTTCTTAACAAATACGTTATTTTTCGTTCCATGTCAGTTGTAAGGGCCCTCGCCCACGGCGACTTTTTGTAGCGATGCAGTCGCGCGTTTAGCAAACGCGCGACAGCATCACTTCTAACGCGTGTTAGTCGCATTTGAAACGCGCTACTGCATCGCGATTGTATCGATACAAACGCGCGACCGCGTCGCGACAAAACGTCGAATATGACATTCTATAACAACTTTTGAATTTAAGATCATAATTTTTGAGTTGTTTGAATGTTGTTACATGATGTCCACAAAGTAATCTCTTGGTATTAAATGGATGCATCCAATATTGACGCTGCTTCCGTTGCCTACGCTTCGGCTGCTTACGTAAAAGCAGTTTGCATCGCGACTGAATCTGGTCCCGTGGGCGCGGGCACACAGCTAGCGACTGCTTCGCGTCTGTATCGATGCTACGCGCGAGAGCATCGCGACTGCATCGCTACAAAAAGTCGCCCGTGGGCGAGGGCCCTAATAGAGCCAAATTACTTTCTTCAAACAATGCTCAGTATAGTCGGTACTTTTGTAAAAACCTACGTACTTGCAAGTTTTGAGAGAACCTTGAAGTATGCAAGAGCGAGCGAAGTAAGTTCGAAATTTTTTAGCATCCCATCTCTGAGAGCTTAGGTTTCTTTTGACCATTCTTCCCTAATATTTCAATAAATCTAATGGTATAGGGTACCATAACTTCTTTTTTATACGTACAAGCGCGGGGCCCCCACAGCGCGCGGCCTGTAGCACTTGCTACACCTGCTACGTGGATAATCCGGCACTGGCCCGCAATGTTCAAAAATAACGTTTTTTTAAACCCACAAAAAGTAATTTTGATCTTGTTTGAATACGGCTATAAAATTGAGGTTTGTTGCTAGGCTAATAAATCGTAACTGCCTCTATCCGGAACAACCTATAAAATATATCTATCTATTGGATATCCTTTAAATCGTTACATAAACTCATATAAAGAACCAAGCACATATTTACATTTAAAAAATGATGATCCAATAATAATTAACCTCTTTAGTGAGTAATAAAGCTACCACGTGGTGAGACAAAGTTAAATATAACTGTTGGAGTTTGTACCCGATGTTTCTGCTATACGGTTCTTTTTGTGTTTCAGGGAGTTACAAACTTTACGAGATAAGATATAAAGTGCAGTTCCGTTTGTCATGATTTTTGTTGAAAATGAAATTGAACTGTAAGTTTTGAAGTTGCTAATTAGTATTTTGGTTTACTGTGATTCATGTCACTGATGGGCTGCATTTATCACTTTCTATAAACGATCTTCATTGCTCGCAGAACCAGCGAATTTACAAGAAAATTTCAACAAAACTGTTGGGTATTTTCAGTTATTTGATCTGTGCAATTGACCCATTGTCTGGACAATTTGCCAAACAATACCCTCTACATTGAAAGTCCAAAGGTTCATAGATTAAATTCAACTATAAAAGCAGAATCTAATTCGTCACGTGAAAAGTTAAGGCGGTACACTGTAAAAATACTTCTATCTCGACACCACAAGGTTGAAATTGGGTTTTCAGGTTGGAATCACGCCTCATGCACGTGCGCCCGCGCACGGTAGAGAGTTAACAGCTGTTGTTCAAACAGTGGACTTTGGACCCGAGCCCACAATCACCGGTGCCGCGGTGCGGTGTAACCGCGTGAATAACGTGTAACGACTCGTTGATTTGTATAGTTAGATATTTGATTGAGTCATCTTTTTACTTCATCAGTGGTTTATCTGCATAAGAACAGTTATCGTTTCCCAATCTATTTTACATGAGGCTTTAGTAATGCAAGATTATGTTTTGTCATGATTATAAAAAAACGGAAATCGCATGTAAAATTAGGTACCTACGTACACAAATTATCTTAATTATTTATTGTAATTGCCGTTGATTGGCTTTGAATGATGGAGACTGTGAAGACATAATGTTACATATCAAAAGGGTTAAAGGGGCAAATCTTGAATTTAATTTATTTTAAAATCTGTTCAAGATTGAACTTGGGTTGGGAACTTGGGTGGGACAGTCTCTGTATGGAGAACTACTAGTTTTAAGGCATTTTTGACTGGATTTCAAGGCATGAAGATAGGTATTAACATTAACTGATGGATGACGTCAAAGTTAATTCTTTTTAACTTGTTTAAAATTGTAGGTCAGTGCTCTTACAATCCACTGTTATATTAATAAGTATGAGTAAGTTTCTTACGTGACGAGACTCACGAGTGGATGACAGAGTATGTGGAGTACCTATCTATGTATTATTTATACATTTCATACAAGCTATAATGGATTTATTTGCACGTTGTCTAACTATTATGCTTATCAAGCATAATCAGACTATAATGTTCCCACTGCTGGGACACAGGCGTCGGTCGTCTCTTCGAGAGGGAGTGGGCTGTTATTTATTTATTTTTATCTACCAGACGGACCCAATGCGGGTTGGTAGATGTCACATGTCTTCGATTTTTTGTGGTTTTGGAACCTAAAAGCTATGTCAATATTAATCACGTGAATTTTAGGATACTCCGCCAAGTCGCTAATTATTTATGAAGGAGGTAAGTGGGTAATAGATACCTACCTATTCACTAAGAAGGTAAAATATAGATGTACTTATAGGTAGGAACATAGTGCACCTACCTACCCGCTGACATGTAGGTATATATCAGCCTGTAGGTACTAGGTACATTATAAAATAGGTCTACCGGCTTAGGTACCTATCTACCTATCCTACCTCTTATTACTAGCTACTTGTTCAGTGTGTAGAAAATTGCAATTCTGTTGTAGCTTGTACGTAGCTACCATATTAATAAGTACCTACCATAATAGTCAGTTACCAAGCCCGTTTTTGCTCAACCTAAATCTCTTTGAAAACATGAACAAAACACTATTAGTTCCAGGCTTAGACATAAATAAATTATTAGATTGTGCAATGGTTACTTAATGTTACAAGTCTGTTTTCAGCTCGTTACTATGCTCTATTGCGGCATTTCGCAGATTTCCTTTTGCCTGAGTTGAATCACCAAAACATTCGTGAGGATTGCCCTAAATTCAAAATGCATCGAATTTATTGGCTGGAAACCAGCCAGCAGAGAAACGTCCCAAACTTTCTGGCGGCAAAACACAAAAGATTAAAAAAAAAATCTATTCAAAAACTAAACCACGTAAATCAACTTGTGTTTTCTAATAAACCATGACCACCTTAAGACCTTGAGCATTTTGAAATAAACAGTAGAACGATAATATAATTATAAGAATGATACGTTTATTGCATTTCGTAGAGTATCACGAAGGTAAAACGTGTAGAATGCCATTTGCCGGGTCCAAAGTCCGCAAGGTAAACTGACGTCGCGTCGTCGCCGTCGCCGAGCAAACGTGTCTTGAACAATGCTTTTGTTTTTTATCAATATCTTGAATTATAGTAATCAATAATGTTTTTACTATCTAGGAATAATTGGAATTACATACTATAATACTTTTATGTACTTTGGGAATTTATCCATAAGTTAGAAATAATATTAAAGCAATCACGTTACGTCCGCAAAACATGCTGTTCATAATTCATTTTTGGGGTTTTTTTGGTTCATAACCATTGCTTGTTGCTATTCCTTTGTTCACAGACTGAAATGTCGTTATTAACGTTAAGAAAAAGTTGTTGTTTACTTTGTCAACAAATGAAACTTAGAAAATAAACGCTGAGTTACAGTAACTAAAAGAATAATGTTGTAATAGTTGTTCATTCTTACCTTTTCAAGGCAGTCCTGTCCAATTGCATTGGGTTCCACTTTGACTTCCAAAATCACAGAATTGGGCTGGCTAACTAACCACATTTTGTCAAAATTTTAAAAGAAAACCGAATTAAATTAGACTGTAAATGAGGTCGAGTAGTATAGTGTTATTTAATTCCGCGGTATAACACTTGGTCAACAATGTTTATCTCACTCGCGTAAAGTATTTATTTAAAAATGTCTTTCTTAATTCGCTCTGCGCAATGTTTATCGCGTATTCTTTGTGGAAGTAAAACTGTGAATACTTCCAGACGACGGCCATACTACGTTAAGTTTGCCTCCGAAATGATAAAGAAAACAGTGACGTTACTAATACTAACGCGGGGGGCGCGGACTCTGTACTTTGGTGTTGATCTATGTAAATAATCTGTGTTTATTTAACATTCATCACTGCTTTGACACCGTAATCCAGACATCGTGAAGCGAACAAATACGTCGATGAACACAATGCTATGCGATTTGAGTGAAACACTAATCGTTTGTTCTCGCATTGAATTGATGTTTTGTTTCGTTCGAGCGCGGTGCAAAAAGAGAGACAGAGCTATCAGCGAAGCCCTGTCAACTTCAATTTCCTTTGTCGTGTGTTGCATTTATTATGTTATAAATGTGGAGCAAAATTAAGTAGATTAAATATAATTACTTGAACAAGGCTATCACAATTTTAGCCCGAAACGAATCCAACTACTTTTGTGTGAACTGAAAAAATAACTACGATAAGTAGATGACAGCTTGTTTGAAAAAAAATGGCACATTTTGAATTTGCCGGGAAATATCAATTTCATAGATTTCATTTCATTATTCTCTTAAAATTTGTTATATTTTGTCTGTGGTAAGCACAGACAAAATATGACAAAATTGAAGAGATTTGATAATAGACAATATGGTTTTAGAGACTTTTTAGAGTACTATGATTCAAATTAATTTATGATTGAAAACAGAGTTGAAAATCAATAACGATTCGTGATCATACAAAATTTAAACTCTACACTATTTTACGCTCCACACCGCCATCTATTTCGTAAATAATTACTTATACTATGCAACGTTTCATCTTACGCAAGTAAATTCACTAAACGTTTTTTGATTTTGTATATTATAATATAGAAAATCAAATAAGATGCTAATTAATTTTAAAAAATGTAATAGACATGTCCAATAGTAAAATATATTAAAACTTAAGCTTGCTATTCAAACATTTCTAGTCTTCGAAAAGAAGTAGTTCCGTTTCTCGCAGAAATACAGAAGCACGAGCCGCTAACAGCGCCAATCGTGACAACATGGTGGAACTAAAGTAATCATATGACTTCAGACTTCTTCACGACCATCTACTGCGCCTATTGATTTGTGTCTCGGTCTTCGCTCGACATAGTTTTCGTGATTATCAGAAATGGCGAGTCAGACACAGGGAATCCAACAACTGTTGGCGGCTGAAAAGCGGGCTGCCGAAAAGGTCTCAGAGGCGAGGAAGCGTAAGTTATTTATAAAGTACTACGTATTTTACAATTTAGCCTTGTTTGTACCTTTCCACTGTAGAAGTTGCCATGTTCAGTCATCAGTTCTCGTTTCCATGCTCAGAATAAGGTTCTATTTGCAAGAATCTTGATGTAATCACGATTTATGTGATGGGGTTTTATTTCAGGGCGTGATCACATGATTCACATTATCACATAACATTTCACCCGCTGCTTGAGAAATGAATCGATTGTTAACAGCACCTCAGTACCTTTATCATCTCTTAGGACATCGTGTTTGCTTATTTAGAAGACATTTTAGGACGTACGTCGGTCACAGGGTTATATTTCTAGAAATAATATTCCTAAATGAAAGATTATGCACTGAAAAATAAGACATACTTACCTAGCATTTATCTTATTCCCCCCATCTACCAGCTTCAGGCTCTTGAAGATTAATGAAACAGAAGAAATTAAAAGACCCATTCCCATTTGTTTCATAATGGTTTTTTAAGCATCTTTTTCTTTCTATTTTATTAAGAAAAGGACAGGAGATAGATTTTAGTTTAGTTCTGTCAAATTAATCAGCACCTGGTACTACTCCATACAAGTTTAGATATGATTAAAAACTTGCCTGCTAAAATTGCGTCAAATATGTCAGGCGCTGAATAATTTAATTTAACAGGACTGAACTAAAATTTATCTTCTGTCCTTTTCTTAATAAAATGGGTAGAAAAATATGCTCTGAACTTAAATTTAGTTAAGTTTGTGAACAACAAAATCGGCACCATTACCTACCTAAGAAATGTGTAAAATTGTGTTTCAGTTCATGTTTTGCATGTTATGTCCTAAATGTGATCAGCTGATAACATGATGACAGTTAACTGTCTCAGCTGATCACATGTTACTGTTAGATGAACCTATGGTTAATTTAATAATTTTGTGTTACAGGGAAAGCAAAACGCCTAAAGCAGGCCAAGGATGAGGCCCAGGAAGAGGTTGAAAAGTACAGAAGTGAACGCGAGAGGCAGTTCAAAGAGTTTGAGGCAAAGGTAAGAATTAAACTGTAACAGAGACTTTATATTCTCTATGGCTGTTACCATGCCAAGGCGACAATGAAGGCCATGGAATTGTACTTTTTTGCTGTAAGTTATAAGAAGAACTTGTGTTGAGATTCTATTCAGCAAATATAAAATTTTATCTGTTTTCCTCTGACAGATTTGATAAATGGCGACTTGTTAACTATCTAAATAATATTAGATAATTTTATGAGCTGACATAACATTATGAGATTTAAAGTTATATTTGAAAAGTTTGTAGTACCTATGATGCTTTAGTAGCCGAATTTGTATGTTTTTTTTATTCAAAAGGCTACCCATAGGCAAAATCAGTTTGGAACTGGAAGCCAAGCCCAGGTCACCAACATTGTAATGGAAAAGACTAGGAGAATGAGATTCATAGTAAAGTTATCCAGAATGGAAATGAATATACTCAGGACTCTGACTGGATTGTATTGTGTACCTTAGCACATACTTTGGCTAAGCGTTATTCCTGCCACTGTTGCACAACTTTCAAACTTCAAGAGCATGATAAAGATGGAAACATGTCTAAGTCAAGAGTGGGGGTAATATTTCTCTTTAAATGTAGCCTTGACCAAAATCTGTTGTTCTGTATTCAGCACATGGGCACTCGGGAAGGTGTTGCTGCTAAGATTGATGCCGAGACAAAGACCAAGATCGAAGAAATGAACGAAAAGGTTAAGCAGCAGCAAGAGCCGGTATGTGTACACTTGTTTATTTTACTACTAGCAGCGCCCCGCGGTTTCACCCGCATAAGTGTCGATCCCGTGGGAATATCGGGATAAAAAATATCCTATGTCCTTCCCCGGGATGCAATCTATCTCTCTGCCAAATTTTATCGAAATCTGTTCAGTGGTTTAGGCGTGAAAAGGTAACATACAGAAAGACAGACAGGCAGACAGAGTTACTTTCGAATTTATAATATTAGTATGGATCAAAAATCTCCACCCCCGGGCATACACCTCCCTCCCCCAAGCCAAGCACCTCTATTTCAACTGGTCCTGTGCTTCTCGCATCTGACTATCTGTTCGCATCTAAATGCGGCCTTTTACGCGTGAAAAGGTAACAGACGGGCAGACCACCAGATGGACATTCGTATTTATATTAAATATGGATTTATGTATGTGTGTTTATATTTTATGGTCGACTTAAAACAAATATCACAACAGATTGGGATGCATCAATCCAGTATGAGCTGAGCTCTCATTGTACAGAAAGCCTTCATAATGCGAGATTAACATAAACGAATATATACACAACTTGATGTGTACCTGTACTGTGTACTATTTACTTTATTTCAGAAATTTTGAATGCAGCATACTACAGTACAAGGATCTTTTGGCGCGTTGTCAAAATCGGAACTAACGCATTCTTGGTTTTTCAATACATTTCACAAAACAATTACACAAATGCTTACCAACAGCGCCCTCCTGTCAAAGTCATTCGAGCGCCAAAACTTCCTTGTCAGTGTATCTACCTATTTAATTAAAGTGCGGCCGACGAGAAAATGCGTTCTTGAGCATTTATGTGTTTTTGCGAATTTGATCTTTATTAAATACTAGTTTATATTAGCATTGTCGCACTGTCAGGTCATTGGAAGGATCGGAAACGCATTTTTTCGACGACTGGACTGCAGTTTTAAATAAATAACATAGTTTTACTTTACCGTAGACTAATGCTATGAATGCACGAGTGCACATAAAATATATATTATTTGATGTTTGCAGGTGATCAAGGATATTCTCAGTTTGGTGTATGATATCAAGCCAGAATTGCACGCCAACTACCGCATCTAAGCATATAGTTATGTTATAATACCCGTTTGTCGCGTATTAAACATTTTGCGATCACCAATCTAGTTGTTATCTTTATGGTATTTTTGTTAATTGATAGGCACTTAAGCGCGGCAGTCTCAAACACGCGGGAAAAACGAGCGCCGAGATTCGGTCAAAAATCGATTCGAGGCCAATCGTGGTTAAAAACATCGATTTTGACAGTAAACGTTTGCAGTCCATTGCGGCCTGTGAAACCTCGCCAATATTATTGGTCACCAGAAATGTGGATTACTGTTAAAACACGCGGGATCATCTAGCCGTTAGCTGTAAATACAAGTATCGCTTGCTTTCGCCCTATTTATAAAATAATCATTCAATAATATTATATGTTAAGAGATCAGCTCGGTATCATTCCAAAATACGTTCGAAGGTCCGAACAAGAACACAAAAAAAATGTACCTATAATCTTAAAAATTGTATGTTATTCAATGTTGTATGTTGAATAGAAAATATCGACGACGAAGTACTATAACCTCCTATCTACAAAAACCTGATTTTACAGGAGACGAAAAAAACGTTTCATTTTTTTATAGTACAACTTTCTAAATATATTTAAACGCAATTATATAAAGTAAAGGATGAAAAAAATGATGTATAGTATAAATTCAGTGCAACTCTTATAAATACGCAAATAAGTGTAGATAGTAGGAAATGCTTTAAATGTTTTTTATTTTTATTTTTTATAATGAAGATAGGAGGTATTGCAAGTGAAGATAGGAGATAATACTTTTAGTTGATTTTTTCAATTACAAACCTCTGTAGGTAGGAGTTAGTGAATTTTAAATAAAAATGCAGTAATTTATTTAATCAAATGTATTTTAAAATTTAAGTAAAATAAAAACTTTGCAGCAACAGAGATGAATGCCGGCCGGCAGCGTCCCTCGAACGAAATCAAAGATTGTTTGGTAATTTAATTTCCTTATGAACCGATTACTTCCGACTTCCAAACGATTGTCTCTTTCACACATAAAAGAGCAAGTACCGACTTGCACTGCTAGGTTTGCCGCGCGCTTGCGGCAGTTGCGCTCGTTCAGTCCACCACTAACATATAACTGGAGTAAACACGTCGCTCGCTGACGATAGGAGATTTTGTCAGCAAAACTTATGCAAAGTAACTTCTCCTAAGTTAATATAGAAGAAATTCGAAGCAGAATTCTAAATGATTCTGATCTTGTTGCGATAGGAGCTTTTAGCAAGTTTGATTTTCCCGCCAAATATTGAGAAATCACGCGCGGTGTTTTAATGGGGTCACGGAGAATCAGAATTTAGGTCGTTCTACATCAAAAAGTAAAAATCTTAAAAATGTAAGTTAGGAGGTTATAGTACTTCGTCGTCGATATAAAGTTTAAAAAATTAATTCTAACAGTCTTTTCTTGAATAGTGGCGAGTGTGTACAGTATTAGTGAAATATAAATGTTACTGTATTATAATGTTTAAATTGTTTTATTATTTGTGACCATTTCAGGAGATTACTGAAATAAAAAACAAATTGTCACTAAAATAGGTATAATATTGGGTCTACTATTTTTTTTTATTAAAATCACTGTGACTGCAGCAATGACCTGCAATTAAAATAAAAAAACTTTTAGTTAATTTTCTATAAGTACCTACCAAATCTAGTACCTACTACTAGACTCAAAACGAAATAACTCAAACGGTAATGTAGCGTCATGCCTATCCTTAGTAGCCGTTTGTTATTTCTGTAGACTTTCTACATTCTCTCCAGAAAACTGACCTTCACTGTTTCATAGGTTGGAACAGGTTGTAATTTGGATACATCTAATGCAATTTTCATGCATTGGTTAAGACTTGTTGATCCGCTTCATGGCAGTTAGTTAGATTTCAGATTTGATGCCTTCAGATTGCTGTCATTGCCATCGGGTTTTTAATTTTGAACCTTTTAGTCAATCAACTCAGCATATCGCAGTCCATTGCTGGACATGGGCCTCTCGCATCCTGTCCTACGCCTTCTGTATCCAGTCTGTCCCAGCCTAACTTTAAGATCGTAGGACTACGTCGGTCCTTCCTTTTCCATCCAACCTTTTAGTTATATTTTTGTAGATAGACACCTCATGTATTTATCGAAAATCCATCCAGGCGTTAGGATGGTCGGGGGTATAGAAAATCCCGCATACAAAGGTAGGCAAGTACCTACATCAGTTACGCGTGAAAAACAACCCCCATCTTTGCTGTCGCACAGTCGGGTGATGACACGACCTTAGTACCACGGAAGGCCTTAACCCGGAAGACTGATCCGGAACCATTGCCCTGAACTGTGTGGATTGATTCTCTGGATCTGCTTTTATTTGGCTGTCATAATACCCACTTCGGCTTATTCCTCTTCTCGGCAATTTTGTCGAGCCAGCCGGCGATAGCTCCCACCGTGGAGAAGACGGCCGGCTGATCGGCCTGGTCGCAGCGTTTGGAAGAGAATGATAGTACGCCGATCAACAGGCCGTCCATGATTGCTGGGCCGCCGGCATCATGCTGGAAGCAAGGGAAGGGTATCATAGGTTCACCAGGCGTGAGGGAAAAACGGATTGACTAGATTTTTTTTTTTAAATTCTATTAGATATCAGCACTAATTGCGTAACACGTTTATTTTTTTTTTCTGGATGGGAAATCGTCTAATGACCCCTCCCGCTCTGGGTGGAGCGGAAGGAAGTGACGTACCTAACACGCTTGGCATCACAACCGGAAGTATTTTGAAGACAAAATTCATAATCCATTGCTTCATACGTTTGAAAAGTTCTGCTCGACAACGTAAAATAACACAATGAAAATGAATATTGTCATATTGGAATGCCTTGCCATTCAAAAACAAAATATTTACTTGGGCACTTGTGACACGTCAGAAGCAAGGTGCACGGTTCCAATTGGTCGTTTCCTTTGAAGAAGAGCCGGCAAGAAACTCCACGATTAGACCAGGTTTGCACACGCGCCGAGAGTTCAAAATCCGTTTGTGTGTTTTTAAGACGCGCTAGGATACGCTCTGTTGGATTCTCAATGCGCAGTCGAAAATCCAGTGCGCGATTATATCCCGCCGCGATATTTTTACGTCCGTAAGAACGTGGGCTACTTAAATCTTTTAAAAATAATTGGCTTTTACATTGTTTGCAAATGACAGTGTTAATGGGTATTGGAGGAAAGTGTAGAGTTATCAACAAGAACCACAATTAGGCTGTATCATCATCTGCCTAGCCTTTTCCCAACTATGATGGGGTCGGCTTCCAGTCTAACCTGATGCAGTTGAATAGGTACCAGTATTTTACATGGAGCGACTGTCTATCTGAACTCCACAACCCAGTTACTGGGTAATACTATCGTATTACCTAGTAACTGGGTTGTGGAGCTCGGACCAGTCTCACCAAGGGGTATCCCCCTTGGTGAGACTGGTTGTCAGACTTTCGAGCTTTTGACGAACCGTAACGACTGTCAAAGATCCACGAATCACAGCCAGGACCAACGGCGTAACGTGCTTGGTATATGAAGACGCATCAGGTTACCCATCCACGGACCAACCGCGGCAAGCGTAGCTTAACCTGATCGATCGACCCGTGCGGCTGTTATTACTTAACCACAATATCCTCTCACAATTAGACTGTAAAATCCAAAATGCAGAGTAGACCATACACCATGTTAGATGTAGTTTCAACCAAGCTTTTAAACTCACGTTACAAACGTTTTTCGGTATCGTGATGAATCCTGCGCAGAAGTTTGAACGGGTTACCAACTCTCTGTGAACATAATAAATGAGTAAAGATATTAAAATAGGTAGGTACCTAAATGTTTTTGTAGGTATCTCCTGGCTGGTAAATCCAGCAACATACGATAGGTACGGTAGCACATTATTCTTCTTGACAAGACAGTGGGTCAAGTAGAAAAATGTCGAACCACTACCGAAAAGTTGTGAGAATTTCATTCTGCAGTAAAGATTCAAAAGGTTGTTACAAAAACGACTGACGTACCGGGTTTGGTGAATCTTACCTTCCGTAAACCTCTTGACAATCTGCTGTGTCGTAGACTGGGAGCGTGACTTTCTGCAGCAGCACCTGTCCTCCTGCACCGTCGATACCCTGGAATTGAAAGTTACAATCGTCGCTGCAACTCCAAATTAAGCAAAGACCCATCAGGGGGCCTAGGTACCTGTACCACCACATCTTAAACCAGTATTATGTATTTGTAGTCTAACTTATCTATAGGTACCTCCTCCATCTCTTTCCCACACTGAAAGAAAGATTAAAATAATACTGCTATAAGAGGTGGTGGTAACCCCCAGGTTCCATGTTTAAAAACAGCAAAAAACCATCCTTACCAGAACAGATCCCCAACCGAGGAACATGATTTGGTTATCAACGGGAACGACTCGATCCCTCGCAAAGTTTATCTTCTCGATCGCAGGGTCCTTCCTTCCAAAGGTCATGTTCTTATGGATCTTCAGCACAGCATAGTTGAACTCCAGCGTCTGAGGCTTGTAGTTGGGGTGGAAGAAGATTTCGGTGACACGTAACAACTCGCCTCCTGAGCTGGCGTTTGTGGAGCCAACTCTAACTGTGAGCATCTTCACGTATTCTCGGAAGAATCTGTTGTTGTATTGGCTGTGGATAAGGAATTAACTGGGTTCAACGAATGCCTCAGCTTTTACATAAGTGTACTAATAGTAGAGCTTTTTGTGAAGGAGCTCGATAGTCCGAGAAAGTATACTATTCACATGTATGTATATGTGTCACCTAAATAAGCCTAGGTGGCTGGGATAGACTGCATGCGGAAGGCGGAGAACGGTTGCCATGTTGTGGTGCAGCATGGGAGAGGTCTATGTCCAGCCGTGGACTGCGTTTTAGGCTGCGTTAATTGATTGATTGTTATGTCTTCTACCATGAAGCAGACACAGAGAACGCGGGCCTACTTAAAATCGGAACCAATTCCAAGGGTATCGATGTAATTAAATTATGCACATGACAGATACAGACATTTCAGCTTTATCCCTGGGCTGGCAACGCATCTGCCTCTGGTACTGCAGATGTCTATTGGCGGCGTTTCCATTCTCCATCACATGGGCCGTTTGGTTTGTTTGCCATCCGAAATCGTTCAAGCAAAAGTGTTATAGACTTACAGTTGCAGGCAATGGGCGGCAGTGAGCAGCTTGTCCCTGTCAATAATGACGGCGCCACACCAGAGCTCGTTGTTGACCAGGAGAGCAGCCATGTAAGGGAACTCCTCGATGGTGGCCACCTCGTCAGGGTTGTAGATGCGGCGGAAGCGACGGTCCAGGACCAGACGTTTGGTAGTCGTTGGCGTTGACTGTGTTACTAAGAGGTTAGATTTTGTTTAATAACGGTTTATAGGAACTTGTGATAAAGAACGAGGAATGCTCGTGGCTAAGTAATAACAGCCGCACGGGTCCATCGATCGGGTTAAGCTACGCTTGCCGCGATCGCTCCTTGGATGGTTGGCCATCTTTACATACCAAGATGCCTCAATGCATTCGGTTAGACTGGAAGCTGACTCCAACATAGTCGGGAAAAGGCTAGGCAGATGATGAATGTAACTATGCCTACATGGTGTTAGCACGTAGTTCAATGATATAATTATACCTAAGACAATGACGTAGGTACATACAACGCTACAAGGTTATTGTGGCGCGTGGTAGAAATCGGAACTAACGTCGCCATCTTGTTTGGTCAATACAATTTTTGTGTCACAATTTCATCATTATTTTCCAACAACGCCCCCCTGTCAATGTCATCCAGGTGACAAAATCCTTGTAGCACTGTAGCTTTACATTTGTTTACTTACTGAAACACTAACAGAACCCATGTCAAGTGAACAACAGGAACCAGCACCTAATTGCGTAAAACACTATCAATCACAATCAAATCATTTTATTCCTTTGCAAACATGGGTAAAGACTCATAGATGACAATCTGAATAATTTTGAATGATTGCTATTCCATTGCTTCGTATGCTAGAAAAATTTCCCTGCTCAACAACGTATTAACGCAATGAATGATGCTGAACCACAGAACACTATATACTCTAAGGAGAAGAATGACGACTTCGTACAAAAAAAGTGTAGACAGTTTTGCTGCGCGCCATCTAGTGGCACCCCAGAACAACGAATGGGCGCGAACAGGGCGGGAAAATTACAGCTTAATCAAAACTGATTTTTTCTTTCTAGTTGTGCAATAGGAATGCATAATTATCTCAAATTAGCATTAACGACCTATGTAATTTATGCTTATGCTAATTTGACATAACTTTTCATTTCTATTGCACAACCAGAAAGAAAAATGTAACTTCGTTCATTTCCTACTTTGCTTTACTATAAACATTAACAAAAAAAACTCAGGAATTATAATAATTTTCTTTATTTGTAAGACGACATAGTCACGTTTTAAGAGTCATTTTCTCGAAATAGGTACAGAAACAGTCACTTTCTCAAAAAACAGAAACAGAGTCACTTTCTCAACAAACACATACAGAGTCACTATCTCAAAACGCATTACCAGAGTCAATATGTCGAAACACACATTCAGAGTCACTATCTCAAAATATTAATTGGATGGCACTGAGTCGAAACAAACAAAAAGAAAAAACTTTCAACACAACATACACAAACAACTCCGCCATCTTCTATTCTATTTTTAATTATGGCAAGTAAAGCCGATGTCGACTATTCTGCCAATGTCAAAAGTAATTTGGAAAAGCAAGCATCTTGTTTGGTCTTCATATCGGCACGTCAACTTCATCGATGTCAGTAGTGATATTAGTGGTATGATTACGACCTAAAAGCTCATAAAACGTAATTTTTTAGTCGCGCGTATTAGGTCCCAATTTTTTTTTTAACTCTTGCCACACTTGAAATAGCCCTTGAAGGTATGTCGTTCTTTCGACGTATAGAGTTGACACCCCCTGTGCTGAACTGTCAAAATGAAAGCCATTCCTACTGTTACTGTGTTACGGAATTACTCCGCTGATTGGTTGTTGTTTTTTCCAGTCAGCCAATCATAAGCATTCGAATTTGCAGACTCTCAAAGTCATTTTGTAAACTAATGACTTTGAGAGTCTTTTCGAAAGCTTGTTTTTGTATTGATTGCCTTTCCATAAACGGCGTTAGTATGACAACCTCAATTTCTTATGCGCCTGCCACACACTCGACGAGTGGCATGGGAAGTAACGAGGAAAGGAGGCAGAGACATAGTGTGGCAACATTACTCGTCATGCATGCCACACGTCATGCTCCTCGTCCTACCCATTGCTCCCTATTTTGTCGGTTTTTGCGCGCGAGTCGCGAGTCAAAGGACCGGCAATACGAGTGCGAGTGGCCGGCCACATAATCGCGCGGTCGCAGTCTGCATGGAGCGCTCGCGTAAGACGCACGCGTATGCAAAATTGGAAATTATGTCGTCGCCAAGCGTGGAATGGTCAAATGAAAAGGTGTTAATAATCCACCATCTCCGTTGGCGAGGACGACGACTACGATGTATATTTCTTTTTACTACATTAATATAATTAGCTATACTAAAAATGCATAGCGCGCACGCTGCCACCGTTTCACAACGTCCATTGTCTCACCAAGGCAAATGACAAGTGAGGAGCGTCGCGATTAATTGCGCGAGTAGAGCAGTGTGTGGGCAGAGAGGGCAACATCGCGGCAAATCACGGCAGCGCGAGGAGCATAGCGATGAGCAGCGCAAGGAGCATAGTCTGGCAGGCGCATTAAAGATCGTAAAAAGAAAAATCAAAAGCCTTACTTATTTCAGGTGTAACTATTTCATTGGTTGCCTCCATCGCCTGGCGATTATACTCTATGGGCAGGCCTTCAAACTGTTTATTCTTCATCACCTCGGTGTTGTCGAGTCTGCGAGACTGCTTCTTTGCACGATCTTCAGTTAACATTTCTTGTTATCAAATTGCATATAAAAAAAAAATCGGTTAAGTGCGGGTCGGACTCGCGCGCTGAGCGTTCCGTACGTTAGGTACCTATGTACAGACGCCAGCACTTCAAGCTACTACAATCTGTCAAATTTATTTAATAGATTTTCAACTTTATCGCTAAAGCTTAAGGTTCAAAGTTGATTGGGAAAATTTGACAGTTTAGCGTAGCTTGATCCCAAGTAACACAAAATCGATATAATGGAAAAAGTGATGACCAGAAAATTTCTTCTAGCTTCGTTATAGAATTTGAAGGGTTTTAGCAATGTCTTGCTTCTGTATAACAGCATTTTATTAACTTTGTAGTTCCTAAAGCTATATAATCCTCTTTTTCAATCTTTTGTGCAGCTAAAGGTTTTATTTTAGACATAATTTATGTCTCTATACAGCTTCTAATACAGCTGTAAGCATTATACAAAAGTGTAGGCCGTATGTAAGCATTAATTACGGCTTAGGCTATTAAAAAGCATTTTAAAATTCTTTCAAACTGCTCTATGTTTTATAACGACCTTTCGCATGGGTCACAACTGTTTAACGGTGTACATTGGTGCTGTTTTAATGCCAGCTTTTTAAAAGCATTTCATCATAATATTATATAGCCTTTATCTATACAAACGTATAATGACAAGAATTTTAACAAGCAATAAGTCGTATACCGCATGCCTAAAGTTTTTAATTATGCTTACGCCATTTTGCTTTTTGTATCGATAATATTTAAAATTTAATTTTATGGTAAATAGTCCTTTAGAAAGGACTTCAACCTATGGTATTGACCGGCCGGTACAATACAGGTATCATAATGACTAAAACTAAAGATTTCTTCGTAAGAGCATAATTTTTTTTACAATTCCACATATTTTTATAATATTTTTGTAATAAATAGCTCTTTAATTTGAAGGCGCATGAAATATTTGATTCAAATATATACATACTTTCACAGTAAACTGATACTCGCAACCTTAATTCACTCAAAGAGAACAAAAACAAGAGTTTAATTACTTGCCTTGTAGCACTTATATTTTTTTGTTGAAAGTATCCATGTTCTTTTTACACAAGATTTATTAATAATAACAGAAATTAGAAATAATATTTGAAAATGTTTTTATTTTGCCTTTGTAATGGTACAAGCTGTATAAGAGCCGCATTTAACATATGCGCACTGCTTTAACCTGTTTTCACAGCCCATTATAATGCGTTTATCATTCCGGTAGACAACCAATATAATGCTGCTAAAATGCCATTCTTACACTTAAGGCTGTATAATTTGGGGCCCAAATTAGCATTACAAGAGCTGTATAGTGGTTTATAATGCCTATACGTAACTTCTTATAAAGCTATAATAATATGCTAATTCTGTTATCCATCGATTATAAAGCTATTTTGTGCTACTTGGGATGTGCTGGCGTCTGTACGTAAATAGTTTATCAAGGGATTTTTAATGTAACTACAAATTTACGGTTTTCGGATTTTTTCCTTTACTTGTGCTACATGACCTTGCTTCTTGCCAAATTTCATGATTCTAGGTCAACGGGAAGTATCCTCTACATTTTGATTCCCTTGAGAGTGTCGAAATATAATACGTTTTAAAGCTCCTTCAAACAGGCGCAACACGCGATAAAATCGCGCGCGAAATAAAGGCAACGCAAGTCGCGCCACGAGCGGTGCCTTTGTGTCGCGCGCGATTTTATCGCGTGTCGTGCCTGTTTGTAGGAGCCTTTATGCGGCATATACGGCCGTATCTTTTTTTTACGCTAACTTAGAAGTTTGATTTTCACAGCTTCAAGGGACTGTAGACCTGAGTATATGGTTTTAATTTCAACTCGAAACCTACACGCGTTCCCGAGATAAAGGGTCTTGACAGACAGACAGACAGACGGACAACAGTGATCCCAGGTTTCCGTTTTTTTTACCTTTGGAGATACGGAACCCTAAAAACATACCTAATATTACCTGGATTCATCCTCTCTTCCCCGAAACCATTTCGCTAGTTATGTTTAAGTCTCATCTAATAGGGGACACCATCAAAGTACTGACCCCAAGCTGTTAGTAAGTAATTCCTGATGAAAAAATCCTCTAACACTGCTCGATATGGGAATCTAACCCATGGTGGGACCTTGCTTAGTAGTCGCGCGAGGTTTAATAATAGTAGGTACTTAATTGAATATAAAAACCCCTCGTTGCCGAAATAATTCACAAGCCTGCATCCTGATTGCGTAACACTCTATCAATCACAATCTGAATCATTTTCAAGGATAATGCTAATCCATTGCTTCATATGTTAGAAAAAATTGTCTGTTCAACAACGTAAATAACGCAATGAATGTTGTTGAACTGTCAAAATGAAAGCGATTCCTACTGTCAGTGTGTTTCGCAATTATCCCGCAGTGCGTTTGTTTGTGTTGTGTAAACTTACCTTCATCAGATAAATCAGAGAAGGAGAATTCTACGTGCGGCGTCACGTATTTCATGGAATTCATCACTAAAAAGAGTATGGTCGCCATTTTTTGACATGGCCGCCCCGCCATTTTGTTACTTGATTTTGTTGATCACTAAAAATAATAACTTCATTAAGCGTACATTTATAAAGTTATATAATAAAAATTTATTGCCAAAAAGATTACAAGGGTTTTACATTGGCCCCAAATTAGGCAACAGACATTTAAAACATTTATTTAAAAAACCTGTTCGGTAATAAAAAAGTAAAATGGGTTTTTTTTTCACGGTACAAAACGCTGATTCTGTTAATCTGGATCATCCTACTACTAGGTAAAGACCCCATGACTTCTAGTCCAGCTCTTTCGCAAAACAAAACACTAAATAAAAATTAAAGAGAACATAACAAACAATGTGAAAATAACGTAATAACATTACACCTACATTCCCCGAACGAGTAAGCAGGTGTTAATGATACAGCACATATTTCGTTAGTTATGTAAATCCCACAAGTTTAGGACCCGGGCGAGTTTACCTTTCGGGAACTATAATAATCCGGACTCCAAACTATTATACCTATTGAGAAAATCTTGACGAAAAACCCGGAAGTACTTTGCCCGACGCCCTAAGGATTGAACCCAAGAGCCCCTTGCCTGAGCGGTCGCAACTCCAATCAAGAGACTTGACAAGACCAATGGGGCAATACTAATAATGTGATTTAGAAAGTTTTCAAAGTAGGCAGAGTTGAAGGAAATGTGCTATAATAGGTATAACCTAGGTAACTCGGTATGTAATATTGTCTAAGTAACGGATGTTTTTGCAACTTGAGTAGTTAGGTACCTCATACTAGCGAGTCAAATACACATTATTACTTCATCAAGCTGAATGTAGATACAGTACCCGGCGATAAATATTGCACATCGACCTTTGGAAAGAGACAATCGGCTAATTTCGGCTTCGTAGAGCGTTATCACTGTCGCACGAAATACAAACAGTCCGGTATCTATTAGGAGCTGTTAAAACAATTATGATTTGCTTCTTTTGATAATTATTTTTATTCTTTGTATAAAATACAAAAAAGGTAAGAGGAGTAGGAGGTAGGAGGGAGGAGGAGAGCAGTGGTGGCCTAGTGGTAACGACCGCGACTTACGAGTTGTAGGTCGTAGGTTCGAACCCAGACAGGCGCTTTACTTTGTGTAAATTATTTCATCACCACTGCTCTCAAAACGGTGAAGGAAAACATCGTGAGGAAACCGGCATGTCCTAGAACCAAAAATTCGAAGACATGTGACATCTGCCAACCCGCACCGGGCCCGCGTGGTGGATTACGGCCCACTCCCTCTCACCGAAAGGAGGCCTGTGTCCCAGCAGTGGGAACATTATAGGCTGATTATGATGATGATGAAAGGTTGATGTGCAATATTTATCGCCGGGTACTGTATGTGTCCTGTTTCCTTTTAATGTTAATTTAGTGCATTTTTATACACGCACTGAAGACAGGAAATTTCGCTATACCTACGAGTAAATTGTTGTAACCTTTTTAAACAACAATGCGTAGGTACCTCTATATCTATCTATGGAATAATTGAATAAATTATAAAACATACCTAATACCAGCTAGTAGTCATTTGAGCAGCCTTCACAAAAATGTTTCACTATAAATCCGATTTCCAATTTTGCAAAGGGTTACAATTTCCACATGCAATAAAAAAAACAAATAACGGAGCTTATGGAAAATTTTATTACAATATGTACACGAAAACTATAAAAGAAAATATACTATATACAAAAATAAATGATAGACATCCAAGTTTTTACACGTGACATTTTATAACAGAACGAGAATTCTTTTTTAAAGAAAATAATTTCGTGTCTTTGGTTTAATGCCATCCTTTGCCCCAGCCGCCGAGAGATGAGCCCCATCCGAGGCCACCAAGGCCGACACTCACTGGGGCTGTGATGACAGGGGTGCGAATGATGGGTGCGGTGACAATTGGGGCGGAGACCACCTGGCGGATGACTGGGGCGGACACCACCACGCGCGGGATCGTGACGCCGTGGTTAATAAGGCTGGAGCTAACGGAGTAAGATGGCAGCACAATGGGCGAGGCTGGTAAACAAAAGAACAACAATATTTAAATTCGGAATCTTTGGGTCTGTGGACCGGCCTGCCTTGTGACTAAGGGCGAGAACACATAAGTAAGATGCGTTACTGCAACGCAAGAAACTGTGACTAAACAGTTGAGCATTCCTTTTTAGGCAAGCTGCTAAAGCCGGATTCACATTATTGTGTTGTGTCGTGTTGCGACGCTTTCTAGCGCAGTGTCAACCAATCAAAAGTCTTTGTGATATGACGTGATCCTGAATAAATTGCTCACGACACCTGCGTCACGACACAACACAACACAGAAATGTAGGTTTTAAATGTCAATAATGATATGATAACTCAAATAGCATTTTTGCCTAATAGAGACCAGACAGGAAGCGGGCTGGGATAGGCAAAGTCCACAGATCTTTAGGTAAGCAGCCAGTGTAATAGGGCAGTGTGAGGTATTGCGTGTCTCCAAGTCAAAACTAAAAATAATGCAAAAAATCCAAGCAATAAATCCATATGCCTAATCTGGATTGTTTAGCAGGTAATCTGTTAGTATTAATAGTATTTAAGGTTTCAATAATTTACATAATTCCATACAACTTTCAATTAATTGACACTGATCAAGCAAAGATAAATCTTTCCATATAGGTAGGTCTAGGTACGTAATACACTGCATTACTTAATAAGATACCTAATACCTTCGATACTTATCGCAATGACCTACCTACAAGGGCTCGCTTCAGATTAAAACATCGTTGTGCCTCTGTCAATCATTTGAAGATGTCAGAGACAGAATTATGTTTTAAATATGTTTAAATCGTTAAACGCATTCATTGATTAGTGGAGCAAGTGGGCCTAGAAAAAGTAGTAACTAATGAATGCAGTTTATAATTTAATCTATGACAGTTAGTGTACGGGCAAGCAAACAGAACTTCTGCTTACCTTAACGGAATTTTCTATGCATGGACTTGGATTTAGTGTTCAAATAGTGTCTATAATGAAATGAGGAGTTACCGAGGCCCAGTCCCAGTGGAGGGACAGGGTTGGCGACCACCAAGCCGATCAGGGCGAGAACTAATGCCACCTGCGGAAGAGAACAGCATCATTTAAAACTACGTTTTACAACCATTTGGAACCTGCTGTAAAACTGGGAAATTATTCAAGCAAGAGCCTTTTGGTAATTACCCCGATGGTAAGTCAAAAAGGGTCATCATTTTAAAAAAAACTAGCACAGCTGCAATGATAAAACGAAAACATTGCAAGGTTAAAAAATGATACTCCCTGGATTTATAAAGGAATTTTACAGGCTTTCGATACCCTTTCAATAAATTCGACGTCGCTAAGCAACATAATAAAAAAAACGAGCTAAAACCGAATGTTTAGAACACCAACAAGCATTCTGTTGGTATCACGCTTTTCACTTCACAGCTTGTAACTAACCAACAATGTAAAAAAATCTTCGAAGCCAAATTATACCTAGTTACTTCTAATTTAAAAACTTTTTTACAAAAAAAAAACAACCAACTTGAATATCATCGTCAATGTAAACTAAGTGGCAAAAATAGGTACTTATTATTGAAGCTAACTAAAAAACTACCCAAGCAAAGTTAATAAAATTTATATGGGACCACACCTGACGTTGACGCCATACCCTATCCATTAAAAAAAAAAACAACATACAGTCGAATTGAAAACCTCCTCCCTTTTGAAGTCGGCTAATAATATAACCATTACTTACCGCGCACTTCATGTCTGTATATTTTCAGGTTTTCACTGAATTGTAAACTGAATTATATTTGATTAGCATTGCCCTTTTATACTGACTGGTGCTGGTCACGCGTCGCTGGCGCTACTCACATCCTTTGACGGGAAGTTTTGCATCACACATGCATTATACATTAGTTATGAGCTGCCCTTTCGACAGTGCTTCTGTTTTTACTTTTGAAAGAGTAAAAACCCTATTGTGGCTTGAGACATCAGTGGATATCCCGTCAAATGCCTATTGTCTTGCGCAGAAATTATCACGGATATCCGTCTGTGACAAAGAAGGGGTGATGTCGGACTCTTACCATCTAAAACCCTTTGGTGTATGTATAATGAAAGACACATGAAGATATTTTGAGTAATTTTTATATTGAAAAACTTAATTATGTACAGAGCTAATATTGTCGGTTTTAACGTTGATGACAGGAAGGGCAGAGTTGCCAGAATCTAAAATTAAGAAGTTACATAGAAAATGTTGCCGTTTACTCAATTAATTTAGACTACAGTATTACAATGTTTAATAATAAATTGAACAGAGTTGGGGGCGGCAAGGATGCCTAATGAAAATGAAATTTTTAACAATATAGCCAGCAACTATCTTATTTAATAATGTTGTACAAATAGCAAACACATAAGTACTTCAGTCAATGTGAATGTAAAGTTAGAAAGTGAAAATGTTTTAAGTACAATTTTCAAAAAGAAATTATATTACATGTCTACAGCTAGTTATTCCACTAAAAATTGTAAAAATAAATGTTCTACAACTAGTTATTATAGTTAATTAAGTTACTAAGGAAATATTATATGCTTACTATGTAAAGTTGTTATTAAACAAACTAAACTTTTTTAAACAAACAATATAAAAAGATAAAAAGGCATTGATGTAAACTAACATTATATTGACTAACCAATACTATATTTACTCAATATCTACTCACTTAAGGGAAGAGGACACAAAGTCCTATAAGAGCGAACATAAATCTTATCAGACATTTTTACATGCGCTACTCTTACTTTTCCATCCGGGCCGGGAATAACTTTTACAATACGCCCCATGGGCCATTTCATAGGTGCTACATTGCTTAATTTTACAATAACTAAGTCACCTACTTTTAGGTTTACATTATCATGTTTCCATTTGGTCCGGTTTTGCAGCTGAGTTAAATAATCTTTATGCCAGACATTCCAAAAATCCTGCTTCAGCTTGGTACACAAATTCCAGAATTTCAACCTATTTGCATTGATATTTGTGTATTTGATTTCAGGATAGCTAGTCATCTGTGTACCAATTAAGAAATGCCCAGGAGAAAGATAATTCAAATCTGAAATATCACTTGACAATGGGCACAATGGCCTAGAATTTAACACAGCCTCTATCTGTGTAATTACAGTATAGAGCTCTTCATATGTAAGTGCAATATCACCCACAATCCTTTTAAAGTGATATTTCAGGCTTTTAACTCCAGCCTCCCACAGGCCTCCAAATTCTGGAGAATAACTGGGTATGAATTTAAAATGTATGTAATTTGTTAGGCAAAATTTATAAACAGAATCTTTGTGACTAGGAGAGGCTTGTAGTTTGTACAAATCTTTCAATTTATTTTCAGCACCTTTAAAAGTCTTTGCGTTATCACAATATATAAAGCTAGGTAGGCCACGCCTAGATATAAATCTTTTAAGACACGCTAAGAATGCATCCGTTGTGAGATTACTAAGCAACTCCACATGCACAGCTTTTGTGGAGAAGCATACATAAACTGCTATGTATGCTTTATTGACCATTGGTTTCCTGATTCTAGCCACTTTTAAATTAAATGGTCCACAAAAATCAACTCCTACCACTTGAAACGCTCTGTTAGCAGTTACTCTGTTAGAAGGTAGACTCCCCATGAGAACCTTTGCACCTTCAGCTTTTATGCGAAAGCATTTTACACAGGAATGAAGAACTTTTTTTATCTCCCTCAGTCCACTTAATATCCAGTATTTTTGGGACAAAGATGACAAAACTAGTTTGGCACCAGCATGCAAGAGCCTTTTATGCTCTTTAAGAATCATCATTTTTGTGAGGTTTGATGATTTGGGCAGTATAATAGGATGCATTTTATCGTAAGGTATATTAGGAGCATTAGTCAATCTTCCTCCCACCCTTAAAATTTTATCGCTATCTATGAAGGGATGCAAACTACACAGATTAGTTTTATAAGGTTTGTTATTCAAAAGTGAAGTTATCTCAGTTGAGAAAAAAATTGATTGATTATAAAGTATTATAACTTTCAAAGCTTCTGAATATTCTTGGGGAGATAAAGGGCCAGTGTTTCTTACACTGCCTTTTTTAGCATTATGTTTAAAACGCAAAATATAAGCAACTTGAGTTTGTAATTTGTTAAAATCTGAGTATCTATCAAAAATATTAAAACCATGTTCAATTTTACAAAAATTAATGCATTGGACCTTTGGCTTAGAGTCAACAACATTATCGACTTTGGACTCTACGTCAGTAGTTAAAGTATTTTCCAAGGGGAAAGTTATTTGGAAAGCACTATGCTGATACTCTACATTTGATAAATATTGGGGACCATGCCACCATTTTAAACAATGTTTTAATTTATCAGGGTCTACACCTCGTGATATTAGATCAGCGGGATTGTCTGAAGTTTTAACAAATGACCACATACAATTAGTGGTAAGATCTTTTATTTGTTTGACTCTATTTGAGACATAAAGTTTCCCTTTAATAGGGTTTGAATAGATCCAATAAAGGACTATTTGTGAGTCCGAATATAAAAATACGGGAATATCAGTATATTGACTTTTTAGAGAGGCTCTTGCTTTGCTTGTTAATTGAGCAAGGAGAAGAGCACTATTCAGTTCAAGCTGTGGGATTGTGTGAGATCTTCTTAATGGCGAAACTCGAGATTTCGCACATAAGAGCTCTACTTTCACAGTGCCATCCTTGCAAAGTGTTCTTAAGTATAGGCAACATCCAAACCCTTTGAAAGATGCATCGGCATACCCCACAATTTGAACCGAATGTACTTCAGTTGAGGTAACATATCGAGGGACCTCAATTGGTTGCATGTTTTTAAGACAAAGTAGAGTTTTATTGAACTCTACTATTTCATTGGAGGGTACTATAGAGTCCCAATCCATTTTTAATGCATATAATTTTTGCATATAAATTTTAAATTGCATAATGACAGGAGCTATTAGTCCTAAGGGATCAAACATACGTCCAATAAAGCTTAAAATTTTTCTTTTAGTACATAGTTCAGTCTCATTAAAAGGGGGACACACAAATGTGAATTTATCTGACATAATGTCACACTTTAAACCTAATGTTTTTACAAAATTATCTTTATTTATCTCAATTTGATCAAAATATCTCTGATCCGCAGGCACATCATTTAGAACCTCACTGTTGTTTGAGCACCACTTATGTAAGGTGAACCCTCCTTCTTTGAGCAAACCAATCAGCTGATTTTTGAGCTCATATAGAGTTTCCTTTCTATTGCTACCACAGAGGATATCATCAACATAGGTATTGGTCTTGATAGCCTGAGCTGCCAGAGGATATTGATTATTAAATCTAAGTGCTAACTCTAAGAGACATCGGGCACTTAGAAAAGTTGAACACTTGAGACCATAGGTCACAGTTTGAAGTTGAAGGCAAAGTATGGGTTTTGAAGGGTCATCTCTCCAGAGTATATTCTGTAATGGTCGATGGTGTTCATTTATTAAAATCTGTCTGAACATTTTTTTAATATCTGTTATCAGTACATAGCGATAAGTTCGAAATATAAGGAGTATATCGAACAGCTCATTCTGTATGACTGGTCCATTTAGTAGGACGTCATTTAGAGAAATCCCCAATTTAGAGAGCATACTTCCATTAAAAACAACACGAAACAAGGTTGTTATACTGTCTTCATTAAGTACAGCATGATGAGAAAGAAAGTAGACCGAGGACCCATAAACATCATAGCAGTTTATGTCAACAATCTTAGCGTGCCCTAATTTCAAATATTCATGAATAAAGGCCTTATACTTTTCATAGTACTCATGATCCTTTTTGAATTTATTTTCCAACGAGAGAAACCTCTGAAGAGCCACTGAAAAACTATCTCCTATTTCCAGCTCTTCAAGAGCCTTGGTGAGAGGCATATTAACCGAGAATTTATTATTTTTCAATAGAACTGAACTTTTGAACGATTGTTCAGCTTTCTCAAAGTCACATGAATTTGTCACTGGTTCCTCAGGCATTTTCTCTGACAACCAAAATTGATCCATAATGTTATCTAATTTGTTGTCATTTTCACACATTATTAAATTAGTAGAAATAATATTGCCACTGTTTTTGGGTTGATTACAATCCACGTTTCCACCCACAATATAACCAAAAAGTGTGTTTTGCAAGACTGGACCACACTTTAGTTTTATACATCCATCTAATATACTTTTAAAGTTGTAACGAGTCTTTTAAGCCTGTTACATGATAGCGGATTTTTTTGCTTTAATTTGTAGGCAATATTGTGGTGTTGCCATGTAAAAATTCATTTTTGGATGAATCGGAATCGTGTAGTGGTCACACAGATTTTTTTTCTTTTTGATGCTGTCAGTTGATTTTGACACTTTCCGACTCAAGCTTTGCATAGAATGGAGTAATTTCAGGGCTCCGAATTAAATCCTGAAGTATTAACTTTTGATGGCCGACGTTAATAGTTTCCGATATTTGTTTCAGGATCTTTTAAACCTTATATATTTTGGATTAATTCATCTACTGATGACATCATTTTTTTAAAGAAACGGTGAGTTAATTTGTATTTGGTCATAACCATTTAGATCGCCATTTTTATCAACGCTGGATATCAGCTAACGATTGTTCATGTTTGGTTTCAGCCGCGAGGCGTTTCTTCTTTCTTCGTTTCTTCTTTCTTTTTCTTTTACAACTTAAACTTTGAAAGCTAGCCCCTACCAGCATATTTCATGGACCGCCTTTGACGTCTCCGCGAAGATCAAAATCACCAAGATGAGCGTGGTTTGCTCTTTCGGTTGTTAGTTTATTCGACGGAACGTGGTATGGTTTATAATACATAACTTATATTGACAAAAGTGCAATAATGACAGGACACAAAATAATATCAATTTAATCTTAGTTTTACACCTTAGAACCGTTAATTATAGAAAGGAATTTTCTTGTATATTTGAAACCAGCAGCCTACGGGCAATAAAATCGTTCAATAACTTTTATGTCGATTTTTATTGATACTCCCCGCTTGAAGATTAAAAGTTTCCAGTTCCCGCAGGTTAGTCTATCCTTGGCATAGTTTTGTGTGCTCCTGGCGCCCGAATCATCACTTCTACTTATTGTTTATTTATTTGGAGTACACCACACACATTCATAATACACATTTTTAATAACATCCATACCTTCACATTAATACATTATTTTTTATTATTACAATTGTCGCTCAGCGAACAGGGACTTGAAGTAGGTTTGTCTGGTACCTATATACTGTCATTATTGCACAATTAATTACTTAACTTATGAGTTTATTGTTTGCATTGGTTTGTTCTTCATTGTTACTTTAATAACTTTGTAAGTATTTATTTTGATTTTTGACTCATAAGTAGTACTTAACTTAATTTTGTGAATCTTTGTAAACAATGTTTGGTGTTTACAATTGATGATTTTGTTTATTGACCTGTGTTTTATTAACATGTTTTTTTCCTTAGCAAAACCAACATAAATGCGTTTTGTTGTTCTCAACAGTAAAGTTATTTTGAAAACTTAAAGTTTAACTTTTTAAGTAAATAATTTAATCTAATTGTTAAGTACAATATTGTACATTTAATTTATCTAGATTTAAGCTGCTTGTAAGTGATTATTGCACTTTTAAAACGATAAAATTAACTTAGTAATTTTTCATTGGAATACCACATTGACTTCTATACTTAACCTCAAACTTGAGAATTTATTTTCAAACATTTAACTTTTTGAAATTTAGTTTGTTTTTCGTTTGCTATTCGCCTTGCTGTTTGTTAATCATGGACAAGGGAGTTCAGTTTCCGCCGCTTCAGGATTCGGGTGATGTTGATACCTGTACTGCTGTTGATGCTGACGTTGCTGAGAAAGTTCATGAGATGGTTAATGCCCCAGATGTTAACAATCCCTTTGACTCAAGAATCGCTCACTCTTCTTCGGCTTTTACAGCACAAGCTTTGCCTTCATTTAATTCCTTGAATGCGCTTGTGAATGAAAACATTCGAAAAATCTTTCCTCCTTTCACTAAATTGCCTGACTTGAAGAAAAGTAGAATAGTTTATAGCGGTAAATCTTGTGTTCGAGAATTTATTACTCAGATAGAAGAATATTTTCTTTATAAAAATTTCAATGAAAACTTGCTTGTCGGTTCTTTTTCAGATTTGCTTGATGGCATAGCACTTAAATGGTTTAGATCTATACGAATTCGTATCTCTTCTTGGCATGCACTTAAGCTAGCGCTTTTAAAACGCTTTGATAAGCCTGACTTTGATTATTTCTTAGAGAATGAGCTCCGCACCAGAAAACAGAAACCGTCTGAGTCGCTTCCTGATTTCATCACTGAAATTTCTGATATGGCCAGTCGTCTTTCAGAACCTTTGTTTGAACAAACTCTAGTTAATGCCATAAAACACAATATTATGTTACCTATTTATACACCTTTTTTGTTTCTTAAGCAGATTGATTCAATTGAACAATTTCTAGAACTTGCAAAAGAACTGGAAGTTGTTGTAGACAGAAAACCCAACAAAGAGTCAGTTAAACCTTCAGTTAAAGTAAATGCAGTTTCTAATGATTTAACTTGTCTGAAATGTAAAAAACCTGGACACTCATATAAAAAGTGCAAGTCCATACCGGGTATTGTTTGTTTTAAGTGTCAAAAGGCAGGGGTCACCTCTAAGACTTGTGACGTTTGTAATTCGGCTGTTGAAAACTCGCAAGAGTCAAAAAACTGATTCGGTTACATCGAGCCCACGTTTTTGATAAAACTTCGAGTACCTCGATGTGTAAAAAAAACAATTAGAAGTCACAAGCCGGACGATGTTACTCGTGACAAAGATTTTTCAGGCTGGTTGGATTATTTAAAAACCTTTTTTAACATTTATCATTCAGCTCCTATTCTTTTTACAAAACAAAGTGATGCTAGAATTTCTCAATTTACATTCGATATTATTCATAAAAAAGGTTCATTACATTTAGTTCCAGATGCTTTATCTCGCATAGAAGTCGCAGCTATAAACGCTCAGGATAGTTTAGTCTTACCTGATGATGAAATTACTGACCCTTGGTATAGAAAAATATTTATCCAATGTCAGAAATCTCCTAGAAAGTATAAGAATTTTAGAGTTGAAAATAATACTTTGTATAAATTTTGTAGAAATAAATATAATCCTCACAGTCTTTTAGACTGGAAAATTGTTATACCTAAAGAGCATATTTTAGATACTATTAAATCAAATCACGATGATGTAAATTCTGGACACTTAGGAATACATAAAACTTTAAATAAATTAAAACAACATTATTTTTGGAAGGGAATGTTTAATGATGTTCATCAATACGAATGTCGAATATTGTTTTTGTCTTGCGATACCTGTAAAGCTTATAAACATACTACATCTCCACCTTTTGGTATTATGATTAATCCTAAAAAGGTTGATCGTCCCATGCTTATGCTCTCAGTTGATATCATAGGAATTCTACCTAAAACTTATTCTGGTCATAGATACATACTTTCGGTCGTAGATGTTTTTACTAAATATTGCTGGTTTTTTCCAATGATCAATGCTACCACTAGAGTAATTTGTAAACATTTTGAAAAGGAAATATTTCTCAAATTTGGTTGTCCAAAAATAGTTGTTTGTGACAATGGAACTCAATTTACTTCCAAACATTTTGTAGATTTTTTGAAAGGTTTTAATATAACCAAAATATTTTATAATACCTTGTATACACCTCAAAATAATCCTGTTGAGAGATATAATAAAACGGTCGAAACCTGCATATCGTGTTTTGTTAAAGATGATCATAGAACTTGGTCAAGTTTTTTGCCCAATGTTCAATTAGCTTTAAATAATAGTGTAAACCTTGCTACTGAGTTTACTCCTAACTTTCTGATGTTTGGTAGGGAGCTTGTTCTTGATGCGTCATTACATCACTTTAGTAGTTCTGTTGATAACTTATCTCAACTAGAAATTTCAAATAGAAATGTTTATGCAGTTTCTCTTAATTCACTTAGTGATATTTTTGTTAAAGTTCAAGCTTATTTGTTAAAGGGGTATAAGCGAAATGCCGCTTATTATAATAAGGGTCGGAAAGTCATTTCTTTTGATGTGGGTGATATGGTGTGGAGAAGAAGTTTTGTTCAATCTAATGCACAAGCATATTTTTCAGCTAAACTTGCACCTAAGTTTGTAAAGTGTAAAATAACTGAAAAGGTTTCAGATAACGTTTATGTTTTGAAAGATTTAAATAAAGGTTCAGTGGGACGTTATCATGTTAAAGATATTATTAAATTTTAATTTGGTTTCCAAGTGTTTGTCTTGATTTTGATGATTTTGTTTGAAGGCCACTTTTGACAGTGTGATGTACGAGGGGATGGATGATAGGTTATCGGTGGTTTGAAAGATGTATGTTAGGTAACTTCTTATAAATTTGTTGAATTTGAGACATTCTAAAAATAAAACTTAGGTCATTTTGGTTAATATAATACTATTTTTTTTCACACCAAATGTTTCTCACATCGAAGGATCTTATTTTATGTTTTGTTTGTTTTTGTTGGATTGTCTAAGATCTTATTTTTCTTTTTTAAGGGTTCTACCTGTTTATATTTTATTAGGATCTTATACAACCCTACAGTTTAGGTAATTTCTACCTAGAGATTAAAAACTTAAATTCAATTTCAAGTTTTTGTAATCTTTTTTTTCATAGTTTAAAATCATTCTATTTCCTCTTCGTCATAAATAGTAATCGATTTTTAAATCTATTTTGTGCTGTTCGTTGACAGAATTGTTTCTCATTTTTACTGGAGTTTCATTCTTTTCAATGATCGGATTTGACTTTGTTAGTAACGCGTTCATCCTGGACTTTACTTTTTAGGGTCATTCTGTAACCTTTGTTACAAAATGCCTTATTATTTTTTGGATCTTGGTGTAGCTGACCTTGATTTCGACTCTTTTCCATTGTGCTCGGAAAGTCGGTGGTGTTGTGCCGGTCACAGTGTGGGATTTTGGCCCCGGCCATATTTTTTCCTTTTTCCATTGTGTTGGACATTGTTGTTCCAATCACGATGTGGGATTTTGTTTTGACTTACGTCAATCTTTTTTCTTTGCGTTCGGAAGTTCGGTGGTGGTGTGCCGATCGCATTGTGAAGCTTTGGCTTTCGCTTTTTTGTTATTGAGATTTCTCACTGGAGATCTCAATGTTTTTGT
Source organism: Luperina testacea (assembly GCA_927399505.1). Taxonomy (NCBI): domain Eukaryota; kingdom Metazoa; phylum Arthropoda; class Insecta; order Lepidoptera; family Noctuidae; genus Luperina; species Luperina testacea. The sequence goes on along the minus strand of OV656777.1, from coordinate 908,292 downwards.
TTGTCTGTGGTTGGGAGATTGGTAGTGTTGAGCCAGTCACAGCATTCATTTTCTTTTGCAGCTATTGTGCTCGGGAATTCGGTGGTGATGGGCCGATCACAATACGCTTTCTTTTGTATTGTTTCAGTTTGTGCCTGTAACAGTATTTTAAATAAGGTCTTTCAGCTTTATTTAAAAACTTTTGTTCGGAGTTTCAAAATTTTTTGGATTGTTGAATACGGAGTTAGTCAGTGGCAATAGGGCCTAACTGCACTCATAGAGATGGTTGAGTTGGAAGCGGTTGACATAGTAGTCAGTGGCGATAGTGCCTAACTGCACTCAAAGTTGTACTGTTCCAAGTGGTTTGAAATTTTTAGCCAGTGGCGATGGTGCCTAACTGCACTAAAAATTGTAGTTTGTTTTGGTAAATTGTCCGAATTAGTTTGAAGTTTTTAGTCAGTGGCTATAGTGCCTAACTGCACTGTTTTGGAGTTTGGGAGCGCTAAGAGATTTCTCTCTTCGTTTCATTTAATGAGTTTTTATAACTTATAATTTTTTTCTGTTTTTCACAGATTTAGTTTTTTATTTCTTTGTCATTTACATTTTTTACTTTTATTAAATTCTTGCGATTTTGTCGTTTGACATTTTCAGAATTACTTACACTTTGAATCTTATATGATTTTTTTTCTTTTTTTGAATTAGAAAGTTGTTAAGACTGTTTTATTTGGTTGAAGATTTCTTTCTAATAAAAGAAAGTTCCTTTCTTTTATTTTCGGGAGGGGATGTAATGTAACGAGTCTTTTAAGCCTGTTACATGATAGCGGATTTTTTTGCTTTAATTTGTAGGCAATATTGTGGTGTTGCCATGTAAAAATTCATTTTTGGATGAATCGGAATCGTGTAGTGGTCACACAGATTTTTTTTCTTTTTGATGCTGTCAGTTGATTTTGACACTTTCCGACTCAAGCTTTGCATAGAATGGAGTAATTTCAGGGCTCCGAATTAAATCCTGAAGTATTAACTTTTGATGGCCGACGTTAATAGTTTCCGATATTTGTTTCAGGATCTTTTAAACCTTATATATTTTGGATTAATTCATCTACTGATGACATCATTTTTTTAAAGAAACGGTGAGTTAATTTGTATTTGGTCATAACCATTTAGATCGCCATTTTTATCAACGCTGGATATCAGCTAACGATTGTTCATGTTTGGTTTCAGCCGCGAGGCGTTTCTTCTTTCTTCGTTTCTTCTTTCTTTTTCTTTTACAACTTAAACTTTGAAAGCTAGCCCCTACCAGCATATTTCATGGACCGCCTTTGACGTCTCCGCGAAGATCAAAATCACCAAGATGAGCGTGGTTTGCTCTTTCGGTTGTTAGTTTATTCGACGGAACGTGGTATGGTTTATAATACATAACTTATATTGACAAAAGTGCAATAATGACAGGACACAAAATAATATCAATTTAATCTTAGTTTTACACCTTAGAACCGTTAATTATAGAAAGGAATTTTCTTGTATATTTGAAACCAGCAGCCTACGGGCAATAAAATCGTTCAATAACTTTTATGTCGATTTTTATTGATACTCCCCGCTTGAAGATTAAAAGTTTCCAGTTCCCGCAGGTTAGTCTATCCTTGGCATAGTTTTGTGTGCTCCTGGCGCCCGAATCATCACTTCTACTTATTGTTTATTTATTTGGAGTACACCACACACATTCATAATACACATTTTTAATAACATCCATACCTTCACATTAATACATTATTTTTTATTATTACAAAGTATACACTTGCACCCAACAGAAGAGATATCTCAGAGGGAACATTAAATTTTACATCACCAAGATTAATTTGTTCGGGAATATTTAGCCTAGTTGCATCAATGTACTTGTGGGGCAGTTGTGATGTAATATTTTCTACCACATGGCAATCGGTTACATTAAATTTAAGATCATGAGCACATGAATAAACTGTAACGTTTACAGTTTTATTTAAATAAGATGTTTTCTTTCCAAATCCTACTACAGTTGTGTCTTTATTGGTTTCAACATTAAGTTGTAATTTGTCAACTAATGACTGTATTATAAATGATCCCTGACTCGCACCATCGAGCAGCGCTTTGCAAAAAACTTCACGACCATATTTGTCGATGAGCTTGACTTTTACTGTAGGAAGTAGAACTTCATCATTGCATTTATTTGTTGAACACATTGCAACATTTGCATTTGCAACCTCCTCATCGGGTTTTTCTTCATGTAAAAGTGAGTTGTGGGGTTTTTTGCACACCTTGCATTTAAAACTGAATTTACATTTATTAGGATGTATATTTAAACAAATTTTACACCTATTTGTGTCCTCTATAAACTTGATTCGTCCCTCTAGAGGTGCTAATTTGAAGTTTGGACACATAAAAATAGGGTGGTTCTGTTTTTCACAAAAGCTACATAAAGCCTTTTGTTTATTACTAGAAACAACATTGGTAGTTTTAACATTAGAAGTTTTTGATTGATTGGGTTTGTGAGCACTATCATTGGTAGTGTTTCCATTTGGAGAACTATCCTCTAAGGCTTTAGCTCTTTTTTCCAAAAATGATATAAATTCCTCCATAGTTGGATTTTTATCAAGGTCCACTCTTTCCAGGTGGTATGCCCTGTTTGTGTAAGAATCCAGTTTCCTGGCAAGTATGGATATCAATAGCATATCCCACTTATCAACAGGTTCACCAAAATTTTTTATAGCATATAATTGCTGTTGAAAATCTGTCAATAGTGACCGTATAGCTGTTGCTGTTCCTTTTTGCATACTAGGCAAATCTAGCAAGATATTTATATGATTTGCAATTAACCTTGCCTTGTTGTGATATCGTTTTTTAAGTAAAGTTAAAGCCTCAGAATAAGACTCATTTACAACAGGTAAATTTATGATTACAGATAATGCTTCATTTACTAAATAATGTCTTAAGTAGAATAATTTTTGCACATTGGACAAAGACTTATTAGTGTCAAATACTGCTTCGAAAAGATCCATGAAGGGTTTAAATTTAGTGAAGTCTTTTCCATCAAATGTTGGAATTTGAATATTGGGTAATTTGGATGCTGATATATCAGCGTAAGGTTTGACTTCGTTCGATTTTAAATCCTTCACGGTTTGGCTGAGTTTAGCTAGGACATTGAAATATTTTTCTTCGACTATGGAAACATCCTCAATATCTGAACTATCTAACAACAAAATATCTGTAGTTACCTCTTCATATTCCTTGTATGTGCTGATGAGCTTATTCTTGCGTTCTTGTATCATCACTTCGCCCGCCGCAGTTAGGTTTGACGCATCATTAACGAATGCCTCCAAACGTGTTATTGTTCCTTTGATATGGCCTCGCCTAACACGCAACCGTTTTAGTTCTTCATCTGCCATAATTATTATTGTTCTTTCACCAAACAGCCTTAGTAGGCAGCAATGTTTGTTTATTTATCGTTATAACCGCACAATATTTATTATGACCTGTCAAAGTATAACCTGTCAAACGCACTACCGATTGACAACCCGTCACTTGTCATTCAAATTCCGTTTCATTCACGCGAATGAATGGAATATTTTACTCACTCGCGAGCCACTGTTTTGCTGAAGTCGTTCTCTCTCGTTCACTCGCCGCTATCGGCGATAACCGGATGATGCCCGACGTCACGCCGACACGCCGCGCCGACTCGCCGACTCACCGAAACACCGAAACACCGACACACCGACACACCGACACACCGACACACCGACTCGCCGACACCGCGCCCGCGCCGCGCCGTTTCAAAACTTCAAATAAATATGGCCGCGTTGATAGGTACTTGTACCTATTCAGCACCATGAACCCACTGTAATCTTGTTTAATCAGTATGGTTCTGATGATTTCTTCACTAATTTGTATAGAAAATTAGCCTTGAGGTTCTGCAATAGGCAGAGTTTTGTTGTGGATGCCAACAGGATTTTTCCGCTATTGCCGCAATTTCCTGGCCGATGAACAATGCGCCGCAGATAGCCGGCCCAATTTCGTCGAATCCACTTTTGAATCGTATCGCCTGCTATTTTCCAGACGTTGTAGGACTTTTATGAGACGTCACGTCGACTCGGACACAACGCGCGGGGAATTACTTGCGCAATGGCCGCCTTTATTCCGCCGACGCCCGTGTGGTCGCGCGCCAATGAATTAACAAATTCACCGATTTTTCTCCTAATTTCTTCGATAAAACACTTTCACTTCTCGAAGGACCACTTTCATGTATAATGAAAGACACATGAAGATATTTTGAGTAATTTTTATATTGAAAAACTTAATTATGTACAGAGCTAATATTGTCGGTTTTAACGTTGATGACAGGAAGGGCAGAGTTGCCAGAATCTAAAATTAAGAAGTTACATAGAAAATGTTGCCGTTTACTCAATTAATTTAGACTACAGTATTACAATGTTTAATAATAAATTGAACAGTGTATGTGTTGCTGCCATCATACTATTGGGCTGGAAGTGTTGGATACACGCAGGATATGCCCGGCGTTAAAATATTTTATTTCACATAAACCGACATGAAATTGGTCGTTTCCTATGGAGAAGAGCCGACAAGAAACTCAACGGTTACATATAGGGTTCCGTTCAAAAAGAAAACGGTACCCTTATAGGATCACTGTGTTATCCGTCTGTCTGTCTGTCAAGACCCTTTATCTCAGGAACACGAGGAGGTATCTAGTTGAAATTAAGGGGCTTACAGGACCTAAACGCAAGTTTTAGAAACAATAAAAGTATATAATCGCGGACTACAGTAAACAAACTCAGAAATATATTTATGATATTCTTCAGGATATATGCTAGGTAGATAGTGTGTTGAAAACATAATACAACTAATTTGATACGATAGAAAAAAATCATGAAGAAACCTCTAAAAACTTCCTTTTTATAATAAAAACCATACTAATATCAATCATTCTGATTTTTTTTTTGTCATATTATTCTACAAGCACAGTATAAGTAGCCGTATAGTGTCCTAGAAAGTGTTAAGTTTATTAAGCCTTCTCTGTTCTTCTCGTTCTATAGTTAATATCCCAGCAGTTGGCAAGTAAATCAGAGCAGCAGGTTATTGCGTAAAACACTCGTATACAATAAAACTTTTACTGTGTATTTTACCGCGACGGAACCTGTTAAAACATCGTATGCGTACGCTACGTAGCAAGGTACACGGTAAGCGCTACGGTACTGCTACGTAACGCTACGCGCTACGTACTACGATACACGGTACAGGCTACGGTAGTGCTACGCGCCATGAGCTACGCGCTACGATACACGGTACGCGCTATGGTAAAGGTCAGGGCTACATACTACGCAATGCTACACTCTGCATGTTTTGGTTACGTGTTGCGCTACGCTACTACCGACTACGCGGTGATAAAATATTTCACTTGTAGAAAGATTCGATCTTCGAGACATTGGAGACTGTAATAATTATCCATTTACGTAACATCGTCCTTCAAGCCCGCTGCTAAGAATTGTCTAACCCTAATTGCGTAACAAACTTTCAATCACAATACGATGGTTTTGAAGGATATTCCTAATCCATTGCTTGGAAATTTCGTCTGCTCAACAACGTAAAAACGCAATGAACGTGACTGAACTGTCAAAATGAAAGCTATTGCGATCAAATTGTCATTTTATATGTGTTACGCAATTACCTCACAGAACGGTTACATTTGCGACAAGTAATACAACAAGGTTCGAACCTTGATTTTGTGTAAAATAATTTCATCACCACTGTTCTCAAAACCGTGAAGGAAATTGTCGTGAGGAAACCGGCACTTTCTAGGACCAAAAATTGGAAGATATGTGACATTACCTAGTGGGTCCGCGTGGTGGAATACGTGGTGGAACATTATAGGCTGATTATGTATCTATGTATGTACTTAGTCCAACGACGCAGTGCAGTTTAATCCTCAAAGTTTCATAAACAGAACAACGCTAGATATAAGCCATAAGAAGAATTGATATTGCCACAAGATTTTTCTGATTGTCGTATTTAAAGCAGCAAACTTCATGTTGTAGTAAAAATAATAAGTTATTGCATTTCATTACAATACTCTGTGGCCATTCAAAACACTAAAAACAAAACAATTACAGTGCTAACGAGGCGCACATTACATGTTAATCCGTTAGTTTTTTGCTGGCAGTAATAATCGCAGGAACTAATACATTATCATAGAATTGCACTATTGGATTATATTAATCAATATCGGCTTGACTGCATAATTAGCTTTGATATGTTAATATCCTTCGTTGAAGAATATCTGGGCGAAAATAAATAAATTTTAGTACCTATCTGATTTAGTATTACAGGCACTAAAGACATTTCAGCTTTAATTTCTGGACGCAACGCATCTCCGATCCCTCTGGCCTCTGGTAGCTATTGCAGAAAGCTTTCGCTAGGTGGCGGTAATCACTTATCATCAGATGGGCTGACGACTTGATTGCGACCCAATAACATTAAAAAGGTAGGTTATTTTTAAATTACCTATAGTGCAAAATAAGCAATTATAAGTGCCAAACTACCTGACCTTGTTTATTGTGGCTGAGTTAGAACTCTTTAAAATTGCATCATGGAGGAGTATCTACGTATTTTCGCAACCTTCGTGTTACAGCCAGCCTCATATATCGAGTTATATGGTGTCAGCATAACATTAGCATAATAAGCCTATAGTGTTCTTATTCCCACAGTTGGGAGATCCTCCTCTTTGTGAGAGGGAGTGTGCCATAATCCACCACGCAGGCCCAGTGTGGGTGGGTTGATGTCAATATGTTCGAATGTTTTGCTTCTAGACATTCATTTGTTTCAGGTTATTCCGTTTATCCACCCCCGAAAATCCACCACCCTGACGTGGATAGTGTACGCGGAAACGCATGTTCGAGAATCCACCCTAAGCCTTCTCGCACATGTCTCCGTGTATCCACCGTATTAGGGTGGATTTTTGAATAAACTAAATAACCGTCGTCGGTTTCCTCACGGTCACCGCTTGTACCCTATTAGTTCTGTGCGCGCCTGTGAGTGCCATTCGCCAGCACGGCGCGGCGCTCACATTGTGACGCAACGCATGTTTTTTCTGTTCGTCGGTGCTCCATGGACCAATTGAAATTTGACCTAGTCTATGTCTAGTCCAAATACCAACTGGGCTATGGATACTGGACTTACACCAAAACTATGTTCCATTATAAAAATTATAAAACCTGAGTTCACACCAGTTTCCTAATACTTACTTTTGGTTTAAAGAAGCTTTTATAATTTTTGGTTCACATCAAACTGAATTCACGTCGTTCACAATTTGATTGTAAATTGTTGTTAGGTGTGTTCTCGCTACTATTTAATTTTCAAATCATAACTGTCATTCAGTTGTATGAAATGGGTGTAACATGGCAAATTGACTTCGTTGTCGAGCGTCGCAGGGTGTCAATTTGCTTAACAATTAATTTCCCAGACTGGACCTACTCCTGCATTTGCTTCAGACGTGACGTCGCCAGTCTTTTACCCAGTTCAAGCGCAGGTACTTCTTGGGACTCGGAATAAAACAAAAGCCATCCAAAAATGAAAACATTATTTTATTAATTAAATATACCAGCATAAATAACAACTTAATAAAATCAAAAGACTAACAAAACGACCAGCATCTGGCGTAAACTATACTAACAGAGACAGCTACGGAACTAACGGCGCCACTGCGGCACGTGCCACGACACTAGCCAATGGAATCACATGCACATGCAACATTGAATGGACACAAATAAGCCTAGGAGACAACGCTTTAAAAAATACTTATTTTTCATTCACAAATGTCAGCTTATTCTTTTTCAAATCTTGTTAAAATAATGTCTTCTGTATTTTGCACAATGTACGCACGACGATGTATCAAGCTATACATTTCCAGTAAGTATAAGCTGACTTCTCATTGTATGAAAGGCCCAGCCCAATGCAAGGCCAGCTAAAACTGGAAATGTATAGCTTGATGTGTCGCCGTGCGTACCGTGCAGCGTCTATGTAGGCTTATCTGTCTTAAAACAATATATTGCTGCCTTGGAATCACATTGACTGCCGTATATCTATGTCTCTACCCTAGGAACAGCTTCGTAAGCTTTATAAAATAGATGTAACTCTTATCACTGAAAAGAAGAAAACATAGTATTAAAAACGGATCTATATAGCGATTGTAATCTTTTATCTACATGATGCAAGTTGGTATAGTCCTTCGGCACGAAGAGGTTTACCACATTATTTATTAAATGCTACAAGCACACAAATGTACAGAGGTGGCCTTAATGTCAGAGGAATTTTCTACCAGTCAACCTTTGGGTGATGCTGAAACTGGTAGGTGGTAGCGGTAGGTGCATGAAGCTGTGCGGTTCTTTTTTTTGCCAGCCAAACATCGTGCATGGCGGGGTTATTTATTCCATTTATCCACCGCAAAAAATCTACCCTAAGGTGGATACTCTGAAACGCATGTCCGAGAATTCACCATAAGCCTATAAATTCTGAACTTATCCAACTAGGCCTAGGGTGGGTTCTCGGACATGCGTTTCCGCGTATCCACCTTATGGTGGATTTTTTGGGTGGATATACGGAATTATACGCATAGCGGCATTTTCACGCAAAGTGAAAATGCCGCCATGATGTGTGGTACGGCTACGTAGGCAGCTGTGGAGTAGCGCTTTACGAATACGGTGCAAATGTTACTGGACACACGCACTTCACGATAGTTTGACATGCGCAAAAATTATATAGATTTACCTTCCATCGGTCATTGTCATAATCCCACTTGGAAGACAGTCCATCTATGGGGTTGACGCGTAGTTCTAGCATTCTCCGCAGTTGTGCCTTCTGCGAAGCGACCGATAGACTCGCCGGGAGGGGCTCGAACACTGAAACAAAGAAGATTGTCACATGCGCGATGTATGCATGAAGCGATGCAGCGCTGTTAAGAATCATTAATCTACAAGGCCTACAACGTTCTCACATTCACAAAATATAAAAGAATCTATCAAAATGTAAAATAAAATTTCCCAAGCGTTACCAGAAACAAAAAGCGAGTGCTGTAAGAGCGTCATGTGTGTTCGTACAGTTGTAAGCACTGCATCGCTTCATCTGATATGAGCTGTATATTAAAACACTAGCATTGGATATTTACAAAAATGCTTTACTTTAAACAGTCTTTTTGATCTCTAAGTTTCATTACTTAGGAGTCCACCTATCTTTTTACATTTTTGCTCAACTCCTGCTATCTGTATCAATACATACATACATAGTAGGTATACAAATGTGTCTGTTTATAATGTCAAAATAAGAGCTGTTTACTAAATGCATTAAGAAAGACACAAATTAAAAAAAATCGTCTGTCTGTCTGTTCCGGCTAATCTCCGAGACGGCTAAGCCGATTTTGACGGGGCTTTCATTGATGTTATAAGGAGTAAAATAAGTGCTAGGAAAAGAATTGGGGTTCCGCGCAAAAGCTAATAATAAAGCGCTACTCCATACTAATATTATAAATTGGAAAGTAACTCTGTCTGTCTGTCTGTATGTTACCTTATCAGTCTTATCACGCACGGATTTCGATAAAATTTAGCAGAGAGATAGACTGCATCCCGGGGAAGGACATAGGATAGTTTTTATCGACATACCTCGCGGGCGAAGCTGCGGGCGGAAGCTAGTCAGTCAAAATCAAAATATTTTATTCACATAAACCTACATGGGCACTTATGAAACTGAGATTGAGATTAGACTATGAACGTTCTTAAAATTACGAGAATTGCCCCTCAGATGTCACACGACCAGATGTCATACATGCGCGCCGCAGTAGACTATGTAACTGCTTTCTTCGAAGGACATTTTTATCCTATAACCCGTCAAAGCAAGAGTGAATTTTTCCAGGCACGCTCCTTCCATCGAAGACCTCATCCATCGCTTTCCAGTAGGCGACATCGAGGTCGAGGTCGGGGGCATGGTTCATCTGATAATAAAGAAAAACGCTTCCGATAAAATCAGGGAGTCTAGAGACGGGTTACATACCATAATGATGGAGAAATATAAAGGCCCAGAAGGTGAAAGAGCAGATGAACAGGCCGGCCCCCACGATCGCCTTCCACTGCCCCGTGGGGTACTGGAACTCAGCGAAGGTCTGGCAGAAGGAGGCCCGGTATAGGGCCTTCTTTTCCTCGCAACAAAGCATTCTCCAATCACCTTTTTCTTTCTCGCGAAGTGCCTGTACGTTTACAAATAAATTTATAATGGGTAGTGGTGTCAGAAAGCTGGTGAACCGCACAATTTTATCTACTTTCTCTATAGTTTTCTGAGAGCCTGGTTAAGAGTGACCCTCTGCGGTTACATAGTATTCATTTTGTTCCCTGTTGTGATAACCAGTTACTTTTAAGTATTAAGTAATGGTTACTAAAATTTGTATATTTGCATATTTTTCTTTTGCTCCAAGCCCCATTGACCATAACAGCGCATATCTCTACAATACAAGACTGCTCTACTCTACTGAGAATTTTTGAAGGAATAACATTCTCTGATCTAGGAGTCGACCCCAGAGGACCCACCCTATGCTGCTCAGCAGTCGCACTTGTGACCTCTTAAACAATGAGCCATGAGGTAAGTGTCGTGCATCTTACTTTAATTTTTGAAACATTTTATTACATTAAATGCTAATGCGATCACCAATCAGCATATAAAACCAGGGATACTGTACAAATCGAAGCAGGCGTTTCATGTTATCCTTTAAAATAAAATCACTATCATCAGTACTCAGCCGGTAAGATATTCTTTGCAGGTTCGGCATGTGCTTCCCCCAAGCGTCGCTACAACAACCGGTTTTTTGCCTCCCGCATCCAAAGGATTCCCGTCATCTTCACCAGGTAGTACTTTCAACTTATGGGAGAACACCACCTTTCCAGAACTTTTCGGCACCATCGGCCATCCATTCTGCGGGCAATTCTACTGCCTCGGACTTTTTATTACTTAACTCATCATCAGCCTTCAGCAGTCCAAAGGCCACTCCCATCGCAGTTTCTCTCAATTTAAATATAGTATATTCAGAACATGTACACCGTACTCAATAATGTGTAAGCCCTGTAATTTTATTGAGATTGCATTGCAGGATAATGTATACTATTTTAATTTTGTAGAAAATAATTGTAATACATCTCTCGTTGGTAATATTTAAATAAATACGAACGAACGAAATTAGGCAAAATGTTATCTAATACATTACACAAATATCTCTGGTGTTCTCCTTGAACCTGATGGCGGGGAACGGGAAGTGGGCGTCATCCTTATAGTTGGCACTGCCGTTGTGTCCAAACCCGACCCAGTCGCGATTTCCAATCCTACACCTACCGTGAATCCCCCTTCCTATTATTAAAAACGACGAATAAGATTTTCCATTTAACGTTAGCACCGACATTTTCGTTCAAACGATTGACAAAATGATATGACAGTTCTTGATTTTTGAAATTGAAACGGTTATATGGCTGTTAAAGGTTTGGGTTCATAAAGAGGTTGCAGTTTTGAAAACGAACTTTTTATTCATTTAATTTGGAAAAACACTTGCATGATTCCTTGAAAGCCTGAATCACTTCAGTCCCTGGTTTTAACATGTTTTATTGTCAATACGAGTATAAGTACGAGGGCTTAACATACAATGTGTTTCAGAGGGGTGTGACCAAACTTGGGGGTGTGGTACAGACCATCAAACTGAACAACTTTTTCCCGGGGACAAACACAGTAATCGTGAAAAAAAATCAGTCGTCCCATACAAAACTTCAATACCTTCTTGACCAAATGTATGGGACGACTGATTTTTTTTCACGATTACTGTATTTGTCCCCGGGAAAAAGTTGTTCAGTTTGATGGTCTGTACCACACCCCCAAGTTTGGTCACACCCCTCTGAAACACATTGTATATGTAGTTTGAAGAAATGGTTTATTGTAGGTTATCTTTCTTGTGATTTACAAATAAAAATCTATCAATTTGAATGCTCTGATAGCAGCTTATAAAGATCCTCATAATCCAATATGTCCAGAAGCCTGTCAGTACTATTACTGCTTGAACTTTCTTGCTCTAATGGCTTGGCTGGGATGTTTAATGTTTCGAACTCTTCGTCTGTCTCACCACCATCATCTGTTTCATAATCTTTCATTTCATTATCTTTATTAACCGTGTGTACGCCTTCTTCGCGATGTTTATTTTCGGAATTGTCATTGTTATGGCTCTCCAAGTTATCAGCACTTGGACTTTTATCACTTATTTCTACAGATTTGCTGTCACTACCGCTTTGTTCATTATTTTCGTATTCATTGTTACCATCTTCACTTTTATCTTCTTCGTTTCCATTAATATTTTTATTTTCAACCACACTACTTGATTTCTTTCCTTTCTTTTTGGACACGTCAGTCAAATTAGTATTAGATTTAAGGTCCTTTGTCCTCATTCGCTGTTGGTCTACAGATAAACTTTCTTTTGATTCCAAGATATAGTTTATGTTAAGGGTATCTAAAAGACTATCGATAGCTTCATCAATTTCTTTTTCTTGGCCAGGACTGGCTTCTTCATTTCCATCATTCCGTTGCTTGAAAGATGGTGTAAGTTTTTCATAAGATGTAATATCAGAAGAACTTGCGTCGTAGTTATCATGCAGTATAGTAACTTTTGCTGTGTTAGTTCCAAAAATAGTACAAGGCCATACAGTAGTAGTTTTATCGTCCCAATTTTCTTCTGAATGACTTTGTGATTCTGTGGTCGTCGTCATTTTTTCTTTAGGCTTGGATTTATTATTTGTTTTGCTTGATGATAGTTTATCCTCTTTCTTAATTTTCGTTTCAGGTTTATTTCTAAGTGCTTGTTTGGGTTTTGCCTTCTCCACATTTTTTGTATCTGGCGTTTTATCTACTTCTTTTTCAGTTACTTCTTCTATTACTTGTTCTATTTCTTCTTCTTCTTGTCGTTTTGCTTCTTGTTGTAGATCTTTTTTTTCTTCTTCTTGTAGCTCTTTTCCTTCTTGTTGTCGTTTTACTTCTTCTTCCTGTCGTTCTTCTTCTTCCTCCTGTCGTTCTTCTTTTTCTTCTCGTCGTTCTTCTTCTCCTACTTTTCGTTTTTCTTCTTCTACTTGTCGTTTTTCTTCGTGTCGTTTTTCTTTTTTTTCTTCTTGTCGTTCGTTTTCTTGCTGTCGTACTTTTTCTTCATTTCGTTCTTCTTCTTCTTGTGGTTCCTCTTCTTCTTGCAGTTTTTCTTCCTCTTTTCGTTCTTCTTCTTGTTTTACCTGTTTTTGTTGTTGCTCTCTTTGAATTTTCGGTTGTGCATTCTTCTTAAATATTGTTTTAAGCAATTGTCTAAAATCATGTTTTTTATCACTAACTCTAAGAAGATCAGATTCAGGAATTGGTGTTAACATAAACGGATTTTTTCCGCGAATAATTGGCGTTATTCTAAAACGAACGGTTGTGGTTATAGGAGGGAACGTAGGATCGTAATTGGGCGGTCGCATTGTGGTCTGTTGTCTTCCTGTAACCGTTTTCTGTAAACGAAAATTAAGAAATTAATGTCACTATACTACACTAAAATAATATAATTTAAAGTTATACCTTATACAAATTTATTACAATATTCTACGGGGTTGTGCATGTTCTCATGCGAAGAGAAAATAACTGCCTAAGTACAATAAAAAACGAGTACCACATTTTCTGTGTATTTTCCTTCATCGTTACACGTAAGATGATAAGAACAAAGTTATGATATAAAATGAAGAACGCGTATCATGTGACGACAAAGGTGGAACAAGATGGATCCGGTGGATCAGTCAGTCAGGAATAGTCAGTGACTTGACGTTGACGTGGCTCATGTACAAGCATGAACCTTTTAACTTAAAATTAACTGCAACTAACACAGAGCTCGGAGACGCTTCGAAGGCCGCTGTTAAAGGCGGCATTGACACTTGCCATACAAATCTAGCGTGTGGCCATTTACTCGCGCTAAGACCCAAATGACGTACAGAAATGTAGGCTTGGATTGGCGGACCATGATGGAAGTTGTGCGCGCGTAATGCACTTTCGGCGTCACGAATTTTATTAGTGGTGTCCATTTGTAGGTGCTGCCGGTGGCGATTTCATGCTTTGGGGCAACAATTATTGGATAAAAGTAATAACGTCACCTTTTCCATGATTTCCTCGATCCAGTCAGTGTAGTAGCCAAGTTTGGTGAAGACGGTAGGTGCGTCAGGAGTACCACACTGTGGTGAGCCAAAACTTATCACTCCCGTCAGAATTCCACTTGAAACACCGGGTCCACCAGCGTCATGCTACCAAACAAAGCTTTAAGAAGTTGGAAACATGTATTTGGAAGAAAAGATAGACTTTAGCTTAGCAGTGGGACACAGTAAAATAAAGAAAACCAGACTAAATGAAAACTCAGTCCGTGGATTGATTATAATTATTGGCTGGCTACACCCAAACAAATAAACTGAAATGTCATGTTACTCGTGGTTGTCTAAAATAGGGTCAGGATTGTTAATAAACGCGTGAAACTTGATTTACTGTACCTACATATATTGAAATAAATGATTATATTATCCCTATTGATTTTTTTGTACGTCGTACTACGTATGGAAGATTAATGATTATTCAAATTAGGGGATGAAGTCATTATCATCATAACATAATCATTCGTAATCGCCGAAGGGTTCGGTAGACGTGTCGCACCGACAAATCAAGAAAAGAGGAAGGAAGGAAGGAGAAGTGAATAATTGAAAGTGAAAAGCAAAATTAAAGCATCGAAGATCAACATACGTTACACGCGCCACCTCCCTTCGAGAAGAAACCAGCACAAAAGTTTCTGTCGGTCACGAATTCCCTGAAATTGTCACGAAGTTTAATGATAATAATAATAAAAAAAGTGCGGGATCGGGGGATTCCCGGCAGGAACGAAGTTCAAAATGAAAATCCAAGATGGCGGCTGCGAAAATTTGAAAATATTCGCAGCTGCCATCTTGGATTTTCAATTTGCTCAGCACCCTCGAAAACCATAAAAACGACGACACCCATGATGAAAAAAGTGAAAAGAAAAGAAAGTTTGAAAAGGTTTGCAGCCGCCATCTTGGATTTTTATTTTGATTTCACTATCGGCTTCAGCACCCTCGAAAACCTTGAAAACGATACCCATGACGAGAAATTTTAACATTTTTGCAGCCGCCATTTTGAATTTTCATTTTGACCTCACTATCGGCTTGAGCACCCTCGAAATCCACGAAAATTATCTCCCTCTCTGACTCCCTCTATTATACATCGCATGAAGTGGCATAACGCTTTTTCGTTACATGATGATTTCTCCCAGTTTACTCATACCGCAAGCCCCGATAAAGAACTTCGTTCCAAAAAAAATATCACGTTTAGAGTATCAATGTGTGATGGTTATAAGAGTAGAGGAGGATGACCAAAAAATAGACGGATGGATAGTGTTTGACACTATCATTTCTTTGCTCTGGAAGAGCGGCTATTTATAAGTAGATGTATGGGAAGAGAAGACATGCTGCTCCCATCTCGAATTAATTCGGAATAAGGACTGTAGGGCGGACTAAATTGTGTTAGACTAGAGATTCGCTGTGCTGTGAGATCTAATTATCATATTATTGAATGAAACGGTAAAGCTTACTTGGTATATATTTCTTGACACTCTTTAAGTGGGTAGAAATCTAGCGTAGAATACGACAGTTCATTCTTCCAGTTTGCTTTAACTTTGTTGCCGAGCTGGAACAGTTTTATAGGCATGGACAGTCAGGCATTTTTAGAAAGTTAAAATTCAAACAGCTGTTATTATATTTCAGTCACACCGCAAATGGTTAAGTTTTAGAACTGTAATAATAACAGAAAAAAATAGTTACGGTTTTAGAGCCCCAACCAACAACAACGATGCCATCGGTATTTGTTGGCAATGGCCACGGGTGTCTATCAAAGTCTATCTTCTTTAGGTTACGTTTTTTTTCTCTGAACTTCAGCGTCCTTGTCAGCCTCATGATCGCCAGATTGTGTTTTAAGTCCTTAGGGTTGAAGCCTGGGTGATATTCAATCTCCACGACGGGGATATTTTCCCCACCACGTTCGTAGTATGTGCTGCCAACTTGCACGGAGAGGAACGCAGGGTTCTCGCGGAAGAAGCGGTTGTTCCAGGCACTTATGAAATAAATAATGATATCAGTGATTTAGATAACGAAGACGATGTAAGAGCAAGATGTACCGAAAACAGACTTAAAGGAATCACCCTATAACGAAATATTAAGTCTTACATTTGCACACACGACGCTGACGTGATGACCAGATCAGATTTGATGATGGAGCCAGCACATTGGAACTTCTTGAAGAACTGGACGCTCGCCATGAAAGGAAAGTGGTCGATAGTCGTTGATTTACCCCCGAAGATGCGGCGGCCACTAGGTTCTGAAAGGATTATGTAAAAGAATATGTAATTATCTACATACATATTATTATATTGTGTTGCCCAAAATGTATCTAAGGTTGACTTCCTATCCAAACGTATGTAATACATAAAGGAACCCAACACGAACGAATAGCAAAGTACTATATATACTTACGCCAAAATTCATTACTGCTCAATACATCGTCATCAGAAGCATTCCCATTTACAAACTCTTTTGATAAATATCTTGTATTTCCAAATTCATTTTCATTATTACTAAAGTATTTTAAAATAGCTTTATTTAAGTCAAACTTCGTATTATTTTTAACATCAGTTGTTTCCTTTAAATTTTCAAGTCTGCTAATAAACTCTTCAATAAGAATCGTAACGTAAACAGAATCTGTTGCTTCATCGCTTTTATTATCATCATTTAATACTTCATTTAATTGTGTAATAAAAACTTGAGTGCCGTTATCGATGTTATCAACGTGAGTTAGTTTTGCTATTTTCTTCAGATTGTGGTGATCTCGCAAAGTTATGGAAGCAAAGAAGTTATGAATTGTTGAATATTGTTTCAACTTCAGCTTTTGCTGCAAAACCTTAAGTTTTAGAGTGGAGAATAAATTATTCACAGTGTTTCGTATTGCCCACTCAGTACCAATGATGCCGTAACTATCTTCGGCTGGTAATTCAAGAGCACATCGAAATAAAACGAGAAAGTTCAAAAATGTGAAGCACAAGATTATACTCGTCGTGGAAAACATATGAAAGATATTTTCTGTGATATGCAATATAATATAATAAAAATAGAACTGTTATGGAAAATTTCACTGTTGTAACCAAAAGTTTGTGTTATTAAAGTAGTTGCTCAATGTACTGAAGTATTTTTTTTATCGAGCTTGTTTTATTATCTTGCGAAATATATTTTTTTTATCTGGGTCATAAAATCCAGAAATTATGTTGAAAATGTTGAAACCGCCAAATTGAATTGAAAACGATTATTTAATTTTTAAATTACTTAGATTATTGATGGTGACCCTTAGTCCTAAAAATATTATCCTACTGGGTCGCATCTTTTCTGGTCCGGGACCAAAAATTTTATGCGTGGTCCTTAGCAGTTTTTATGCTCATCGAGCTACATTAGTCCATACCATGTGTTTCATTCCCTGCCAATATTTTAATTGTCCGACATCTTTTTACGTCAGACATTCAGAGTCAATTTCTTTATCATATGCCAAACGTGTCTGGTCTAAAGGACGTTTGAATCTTCGTTCTTTAAAAAAGGAGAAAGTTCTTTTCCTTCAGTCAAAACTCCTTTTAACCAGCTCCATTTTGCAAAACTAGTTTTGACTATAATTTAACTCAAAAGTACTATTGTCGACAGCTTCCAGTCAAAAGTACTTTTGACTGATTTTCATAGTTAAAAGTACTTTTGACTGGTTATGAGTTTTGACTGCAACATTAATGGCATTTTTAAAATTACTGTTCTTCTTACATAGAAAAATTTACATCAGCTCTCATGCTATTGTCAGTAAAATCCAATAAAGCTAAATTCAGGGGACCCCTTATTTCTTTAAAGGCGCTGATTACCAATACTAATAAATAAAAAAAAAAACATGTTAATTCAAACTTTTTATTGTATAAACCTAAGTCAATCCATACTGGTATTTATTTAAGTAATTTTTGTTAAATAAAATGAAATTAACTTCAATAATTATGTTTCTGGTTCAAGTGGTGGTAGCTAAACATCATCATAGGACTCGTCTTGTGAACATAGTAAGATCCAAAAATATGCTCTTTCTTCGAAGCAAACGGCATCCATAGTTGACAAAATTTTGTTTTACATTTTGGTGGTTGCTGCGTGTTTCCTTGACGAATAGAGAATCAAATTATTGTCAACCATGCATCGCGACTGTGCGGCCAATAATGTGAAGAAAAATTTGATGAATTTCAAAAATAGCAAATATATACGAAATCGATAAACATATTAAAACAATAAAAGCAATCGAAACGTAAAGTGTATTTCACAATTTTCATTTATTTCGTCTTTTTTAGATGAAATAAATTAAAATTGTGAAATACACTTTGCAATCAAAGTTACGAAACAGCAGAAAATTTAAGAACACTGTGAATTTGATATGCAATAAATATTTAATGTTATGAAAGATTTGCACAACATATATTCCACTACTTGAAATATTTCACAATTGCACAAAAGGTATTGATGGTGGATAGGTATTGATGTTGATGATTTGATATTAATTCTCACATTATTCTTAATAATTATATCGCTTGAATTGTTAGTTCGTTTATTAACTTTGCTTGTTTGCTTTCTTTACTCAGCTTCTCGTGCAGTATCACAGACAGCAGCTTCTTCAAATCTACTCTATGTTGCTTGCTTATGCCTGATAAGTGTACGTTTAAAAATAAACAATATGTACTTGCATTTTGAACCACTTACTACGATAAAGACAGACTACACAAAACGGTGAAGGAAAACATCGTGAGGAAACCGGCATGTCCTAGAACCAAAAATTCGAATTGTGACATCTACCAACCCGCACTGGGCCCGCGTGGTGGATTACGGCCCACTCCCTCTCACTGAGAGGAGGCCTGTGTCCCAGCAGTGGGAACATTATAGGCTGATGATGATGATGATGATGACTACGATAAGACACTTTTAATCAATTATTGCGTGTGGGGGCCTTAGTTCCCGCATGAGACACGGAAACATATCGCTGCCCTAGTTCAACAGTAAGATATCTTTAAAAAAATCAAAATTGAGATATGTTTTGTTTCATGTGAAAAATTTGCTCTTCTGTCCGTTTCAAAAATCGGATATTTGTAAAACGCAACCAAAGTGCCTAAATTTCAATGTCTCACTGAGACATTTAAGCATATTTTTACCGAGCTTTAGTTCAAGATTCTGACATCTTAAGATATTTAAAAAGTCAGGAAGATTTTTACTTTTCTTTTATTTCTATACTGAGACTTCTTCAAATGTCCTTATATGAAACAATAAAAACATTTCTATGTTGAGACATCTTAAATTGTCCCAGCAGTGTTTAACTAAAATATCATTAAGTTCTATTTATTTCTAGAACATTTTAAAATAACCTACCTACTCTTCTAATAAGATGTCCGATCACGTTCACGCGGCTGCATGAGGCGCACTGATTTTTCGTTCCGTTCGCCGAATGTCCCAATGAATGTACCCCGCGCTTCCAATACAATGCGTGCAACAGTGCTAATTTCGCAAACAGTCTGTGCCATGGTTGTGGTGGGCAGAATAAAAATAAATTTATTCTGTCAATGTATATGTACGCAGTGCAAGCTTTACCCATAAATATAATTACCCACAACTTTTTAATAGCAGGACACACTCGGAATGAAGCTGATAACATTCATTCCTTAATAAAAAGAGAAAAGAGAAGATTGCTGAGAAGTGGTCCAATATTTACACCTGCTCAAATGGCAATGGTACTGAAATCAGCCAAAAAAAACTGGTAAACCTTATACAGTCAATGAAATAGGCTACCAACAGATTTATGACTGGAAAACACTGTCTCAAACGGTGAAAAATTTCAACATAGACGAAATGGTCAAAATCTTGTATGGGGGGACATCAAATGTATTCAAGTAAAAAAAAGAAGATCCATACAAATTTGGCTACAAATCTTCATTTTCAGATCTTGATTTCAAAATTGGGAATACCAGAAGGAAATAAAGGGGCCGCATCTTTGAAAATATAACTCTGGAACATGCTTATGATGAAGCACCAGCAATACCAAATCACAAAAAGAGAGATCTGATATCATTATGTAGGTACTGCTGATTTGATACCTCAGTGTCATCACAGCTTCTATGAAAGTCTTAAAACTACTAATAACCAGGAAAATGAAAGCGGCAATAGTGATGATGAATGCCTGTAACGAGTAGGTTCAGTGTGATAATAGAATTAATTAAAACAATTAATTCACTATTGATATTAATTATTTTAATTTCATTATAAAACTAAATTTTGGCTGCTTTATAAGACTTACTTATTTGTGCCATTATTCACATAAATAACATTATAGCACTAACTGATTATTATAATGGTTAAACTGACTTGTGCAATAATAATAATAAGATTATAACTGATAATATGAGACTGATTTGTGCAATTATGATACAAGGTAATAAATAAAACATTACAAGCAAACTAATTTCTCAGTTTTAAATTAATTTTCCTATTCCTTTCCCAAACATTTCCGCGGATTTAGTCGGACAACTTTCATTTTCAAATATCGATGTGCTGTAATACTAAGATATCTTTAAATTATGTCGATCTCTGTTTATTTATCATAAATTTGGATGCTTGGTTGACTTAATCTTTAGTATTTCTTAAACAAAACAAAAAATAATAACTCTATTAGTTACATTATAGATATAATTTTTAATAATCCATTTTGGAGACAACATTAAAATCACAAGACATTTTTTGTTTAGTCCGAGTTCAATATAAGATTATCTTACTATTAAAAGCCTTAAAACCATTATACAAAATATTTTATTTATATTGAAATATAAATAACTCCCTAACTCATTAAACTAAGCTATAGTTTTAAAAAATCAACCACATTTCAATTAACAACGAGTGAATTAATGACACTAAAATCATAAAAGTATGAATAACTCAAAACATACTTTGTTCAACATATCTTACTGTTGAACTAGGGCAGCGATATGTGCACCCACAATAATGCTACTTATAATAACGTTTATTAGAGAAGTATGAATAAAAAAGACATGTTGCGCCAACACCAAACAAATTGGGATAAGGGCTATACAATTGAGATCGCCATCTACACGCTAAGAAAAATAAAGCACAAGCAAATATTAAACGATGGGTAGTATATAGGGTGTTTGGAAGCTAGATGCAAAGCCTTAAGGGGGTGACAGTTGACACCATTTAGAGCATTTTGAGCCATACATGTATTAGACGAAGTATGTTTTTTTATTTTTTTCCCAGTTAAAGTTGGTATGTTATTTTTGACTAAAAGTTTGTAGTTAAAAATAAAAATAAACATACTTCGTCTATGACATGTAAGGCTCAAAATTACTCATTGAAAATTTAAAATTAAATTGAAAATTATTTCATAAACTTGGAGCAGTGAAATTTTTAGTCCAGCATTGTTATTTTCCTAAACTTCACCTCCTGATTAGAACGGTGTTAAGGTGGGCGATGATGTTAACTGAATTGATGAAAGTTCGAATTGATCGTCACAGAATTTAGTAACAGTACTAAAAATATGGTTCAATGAAAGGTTTAATAATAAAACATCTTTTGACGCAGTAAATAGTATATAATAAATAGAATATAAAAATGACAAAATAACAAAAATGAAGAAATATCTTTCGATACTTTTACTGTTAAAATTGTATAATAAAGGATTCGGATTTTAGTTCAAAGGATTTCGATTTATCTTTACTTTTTTTAGATCTACTACTTTTAGTTCTTTCTGGTCTATTATTTTTATATTTATGTTTGTCATAGTTGACATAAGAACCATCTGTTCTACCAAAATTAATAATGAAATTCTTCGTTGCAAGAGATCTGCCCTCGTCAAGAACAGAACTTGCGTGTTTAGACAGCTGATCATGTTTCATAAGCACTTCCCTTGGTCTTTGCTTTCCTTTCCCTTGTCTGAGTATAGTGTCCACATTTTCACCGTATGAACGACTGCCTGTGAAGTAAATAGACGGTGTTGTGTGTATTTTATCAGAACCCATTTTTTGTGGGTTCTGTCGGTTTTTCACAAATGATTCCTTGACTTTTTCCGAGTATTCACTTGAGTCATCTGAACTTTGTTGATCTGACTCGCTCTCAGAATAGGTTGACGAATCATGTTTGCTTTCAATCCTTTTTTTCGTTTTAGGAATCTCAATACTTAACCCGCGTTCTTCTTCACTTGATTGTTTATAATTGTCAGTATAATCGTTTTGCATTTCATCATTATCTGTTTCATATTCAGAGTCGATGGGAGGTTTTCTAAGGCTTAATGGTTTAACAGAAGTTGAGTATAACGGGGTGTGTGTAGAAGTCGTGTCTTCTGACTCAGATTCAAATTCAATTTTGAGTTCTAACATTTTCTTGGGTGTTGTCGGGTGTTTTTCTCTTTTGTTTTCTGTAGAAATTAAGGTCTCTGTTGATTCAATTTGCTCCTTGCTCTTGAAATATTTGCTGAACTCGTCGTAAAGATCTCCGTAAAGGACATCGTCAACCGTAGACTGATCAGTCTGCACTAACTCTATTAGTGTTTCTCTGAGCGTTCTCACCTTCTCTGGGTAGTCTTCGTCACGGCCGTGTAACTTGTTGTTTCTTATTAGCTTAGATTTTCTACGTGTATTAATAATATCGTAATTCGTTTGATTTTTTTTACTAACAGCATTCTGGAACAATTTCGAAATCAGTATGTATGTATTTTCATAACAATCATTTCTAGAATTTAATAGTAACCTTAGCTCTCTGTAAGAGAAACGAGAGCTGCCTCTGTAACAATGGTTTCCTTACCATGACGCTCTCGATCCATGGTACGTAGAACCCGAGCTTGGTGAAAACTGTCGGCGCACCCACCGCCCCGCATTCCGTCGTACCAAAGCTGACTACTCCCATTAACACTGCGCCAATGATCCCTGGACCTCCGACGTCTCCCTAGAATCATACACATTCGAGTTGAAATATATGTAGTGCGCAGAAAACACTAAAGTTGACTGTCCACTGCTACGCAGAATGGGCCCGGAGAGGCAATAGCTTCACACTTCATTTGTTTGCATACTATACACGGCAAATCAACCGTAGTTTTTCACGGTAAGAAAAACGTGTTTGTAAGTAAAAAAGGGCCTTATGCGGCTTCAACGACGACCAATTGGAGAGAGGGTTTTTCTATTAAAAATTAATAATGTGTTATGTAAATGAATAATACATAGGTAATGACTACTAACGTTGCATGCGCCTCCATTTGTTCCGTTAAAAGCAGCGCAAAAGTTTTCTTTGGATATGAAGTCTCTGAAATATTACAATAAATTACAGGGACTCGGTGGTGATATTTTACTGTAGTGTTTAAAATTTGGAAAAAGCCTGTAAATCAAGCATAACCAGCTTATATTGTTACCACTACTGGGACACAGGCCTCCTCTCCGTGAGAGGGCCGTAATCCACCACGTGGACCGAGTGCGGGTTAGTAAATGGCGGACCCAGTGCGGGTTGGTGGAGTGCGGATCCAGTGCGGGTAAAACCTGACATATATTGGTACAGCAACGTTTGTTAGAAGCAAAGATATGCCTATGCCTAGCAGGCGATACATATAAAATTTATCTGCGGATGATGATGATGAAAGTGTAAAAATGGTAATTATGTTAATAATAGGTACATACTTTGTGTAATTCTGCCTGCAATCTTCAGTGTTGTATACGTCAAGCATTCTTACTCTCAGCTTTGGGTGCTTTTGCATAACTTGGTCCTTCTGGAAAAATAATTTTATTGAAAGCCAGCCTAATATGATTATACTAGCTAGCCTAATAGATTATATTAGGTTGGTCCTCAGAAGAGATTATCTAAATCACATGATATGAAAAAAAAAACGCGGCACAATCAACCTACCTTTGTAGCTCCCCAACCAAGTATAATTATGCTTTTGGTCTCGTTAGGCAGAACCCCTGGAGTCTTATCCCATAAGATGCGTCTGATTCTCTTCTGTTGCCTCGAAAAACGAATCCTTTTCTCCAGTTGTAGTATTGCGAGGTTATTCAGTAAGTGCTTCGGCTCATACGCCGGGTGGAAGTACAAGTTTTGAACTGGTATGGTCTCGCCACCGCGCGTTGTGTGGTCACTACCGAGTCGTATGTATATCGATTTGAGATTCTTCTTGAAGAAGTCGTTCTTGTATGCTCTGGGGGAAAATCAAGAGTAACTATGATGTTAGTTCATAAGCACTCGCCTTGGAATATCATATCGCACAACTATCAATGATTCGGGAACATATCGAAACACATTTAAGGACTAATATCAAAATTGGTCAGTCAACTGACATGCGTAAACACGAAGCCGCGGTGATGACAAGATCTCTGCTGATGATGCAGCCGGAGCAATTAAACTCTCCCATGATGTGGATGCTGACGATGAAAGGATATGAGTTCACTTGTGTCTTCGAGCCTCTGAAGATCCTTCTGGTGTAATTACTGTCGAAGTCGTATTTAAGGCTTGATGAGGTATCTGCGGAAACAAAGCTCTGTTTTGGAAGGACTGATAGTGTTATGGATTTGATATTAGCTTGTCAGCAAAAAAACATTATCCACTCACCCAGGGTGGTGGACATCCACACGATGAAAAAAAAAGGTTAGGTTAGCTTGTGCTTTGTGGCGTCAGGTTGGCCTCATGCTCAAAATATACTTACAGCCATTTTAAACTTACCCCACACTTTAAGATTCTTTTTAGATGGAACTGCAATTCTACCATGTTTGGAGGACTTCTTGAAATTTCGTATAGTTAGATTATTAACTTTTGCCAAAAACTTAACAACAAACTCTGTAAATTCTTTACTGTCGTCAAAGGTTGGATTATTACTGTTATTCTCGATACTTTTGTCTTTGATTTTTGTTTTACCTTTGGCACGTTTGTGTTGAGTTCCTTTTATTTTTCCGTATACATCAAAATTATTTTTATTTAATATTTCTTTAACCATAGTGTCTAATTTGGTCGCGTCCTCTTCAACTTCATTAAATGAATAGATAAAGTTGGATTGGTTACTGACATCTTTGATTATTTTCTTAATTTCATCGAAAGTTTCGAAGGTTTTATCTGCTATATTGCTTAGATCATAATGCATAGTTAATAATAGCTTTGTGTTTGATTCATTTGTGAAATTTGTACCAAGACCGATAGATTCAAACAAATCATCGACGACTGAGTGAATGGCTACATAAACATTGCCGAAGAAATTGTCGTTCGGATCTGTACTATGATGATGTTTAGCCATAGTTGTTGTTATAACAAACACGATTATTCTGGCCACCATCATTTAATATTTTAATTTTTTTAATTGTCTGAACTATGCACAACAATATATTTAATTATTTTAACTGTCTGAACTATGCATAACAATACGTTTGGATACTAATACTAAAATGTTAGGTACATTTTCAAGGAAAAAGTTACGAAATTAAATCTCAGATATTTAAAATAAACAATAAATTGCTTTTGTGTTTCGAAAGAAATAATCCGAATATAAAATGAACTGCCATAAAATATTGTAAGTAGGTATTATATTGAGAAATAATATATACGTAATAAGAGTTTTTATTTATTAACCAACGAAATACAAATGAGTCCGGTTTGTACGCGCTCGTGGGTATGCGTCGTCGCACGCACACACTGACAAAATTTATTGCTGCTAAAGGTGCGCCACTCGTGGCTACGCCGTACATAACACCGCTCGCGATAAAATGAAAAAATCGAATTGCTTGGTGGGAATCGAACCCACGGTTTGCGATGCGACTCTTAACGCTAGAAATTTTTAATAACCAGTACTTTAATTAATGCCTATTATTTGAGGTTATTGTAAAAATATATTCAATTTCCGAATTTAAAGATTATAATTTTCATGGTAAATGAAAAAGTAAAAAATACTTTATAGTGTCAAAAATACAATTTCATAATAATTTTATTTTATTTGAATAAAACCACGTTTTAATTAATCATATATTTATCGTGATTTTTCAAATAAGTAAACAGATAACATGACGTAGGTAATGAAAAAAATGTAGTCAGCTCCTGGTCTATGTAGAGAACATAATTTAAAAAATAAAGATCCCTACAGGGGAAAATTGTTTTGCATAGAGATTGACTATGCATTTTTGACGATTGAATAAACTATAAGTGACAGCCCTACGTGTTTAGGCTATTATCACACGCTCGGGGCTCGAGTTGGCTTTCTTATTTGTTTTTTCTATGTTTGACATTTTCGGGTAGCTTGATGTGCTGGCGTCTGTACCTTTATTCCGCCAAAAAATCACAAAGCATGACCCTCCTCAACTCAGCCATGATCCTCCCCCACCTTTCACCGCCTTCAGGTACTGCTAGCATCAAATATAAATTTGCTACTGCGAAGCGGCTCGTCTCGTATTCACCCGGGCGCGCATACAACTTGACGCGGACGTGTGCGTATGTGGGTATTTATTTAGTCTGTAATCTTGTTTAAGCAAATAAATGGTTTAGGGTGTAGGACCGAGCACCTTAACAATATTTTGTAGAAGATGTCAAGGAGATGGAATTCCGTCAAAAAAAGGAGTGCAGTTCGTTACTAATATTTCGGTAAAGTAAGCTAGTTTTCATAAATCTGTCACATAACAGCCGATTGGTTGAAGTGGCTAAATACAAGAACTTACACAACACAACAGAAAGAATTTATTATATTTATGTTATGAAGGCGGAAGAAACTTTTTGCTGGGTCAGTTTGAGGTTTGCTGGTCATAGGGCCGAGGGGCCTCCTGAGCTCGGGGGCCCCGGTGCACGGTAGGTACCGCCTAGCCCTCCGATAGCTACGCCCACTCATCATAATATTCTACTGCCGTAACCTTTGTTACAGTCGCGGCTATGGTAGTACTGGCAGTTTTAGGACTCACAGATTTACTCGTCGTGGCCCAGTGGAGATTAGGGCTGGGGCCAGGGGTCAACAGATCGGTAATATGATGTTCCATATTGATCGGTACCGTCCTGGAAGCTGGCGGAGTGCCCACAGTCGGGGGGCTCGGGGTCGTAGGAAAAGTGAATAGTATCGGTATCGGCGGCATAAATGTCAATGGTGTAGTCGGACGAGTATATCTCGTCGGTGGCTGCGTTCCTGGAGAATGGACTCCGGGTATCGGAATGAAACTTAAATTCACCAAGGGGTGCTGCATAACATTTAACTCTCGAGTGGTCTTAAACATGTCATTAACATCCTCTTCTGTACCAAGTCCATAGTCTCCATAGAGAATGCTCCGTAGTAATTGCATTGGTAACAACATGGAATGCCTTGTGGTGGGTGTATAGGGAAATAGTTGTTGAATCTGAGTTCTGGGTGTCGTTCGCCTTCTTACTCCAGGCTCATACTGTAAAAGACCGGGAAAGAAGGCGAATTTAAAGCAGTGTTTCATAATCTCAGATAATTTACATTCCATCGCCACTTAATCAGTTATCTACTTTAGTGAAATGTATTCTAAGTGGATTTTTGAGTGACCATTTGCAACAAATAGGTCCTGATAAGTTTTTGGTTACAATGGAATTTGAACTTTGTAAAGTATGACATTCAGTTTGTTCCATAACTATAATATAGATCCGATGTGAAGTTTTTTATTCTACATATTTTCAATCAAAATGTTTCAACTATCGACGTGTTTAAAAGTCATCGTCTTCAATCCGACCTGAATTTATTCAATTACCTCCGCGGTTTCTTCCGTAAACATTATTATTGGTTCTATCGATCCTCTTGTAGTTGTATCCGAAAAGTAGGGGATTTCCCGCGTAGGATGAGTGGGGTTGAAGAAGTAGTCTTTATCAGTGTTAAATTTGAGCGTCGTTCTCACTGAAAGCGGTCGTCCGTTCTGTAAAAGAGAGAATATAAATCAAGCAACGTTCAGGGTGAAGTAAAACCGATTTCGACGTTCACACTTTGTAATACGTTGGGGCTGCCAGGAGCCGTATCAAAAGAAATACCTAATCCGTTTTCGACCAAACTTTACGAAAAACATAGCTTTAATCAAAAGACGAACGTGAAACTCAAAGCTTTTACAGGCACTTTTAAATTGTCAAAAAGTAAGTCAGTAAGAAAATATGAAGCTAGTTGCCCATTCCAAAGCGTGGGTACCTATGGAGAAGAACGGGCATGAAACTCCATGGACACTCTTTTAAATTATATTTTTACAAAAATATTAGTTACATCATTAATGTGAATTTATAATTACCTATATGTGAGAACGATGTAAAAAAGACGTACGCGTTAAAAGCGTCCAGAGTACAGCAAATGATAAGAAAACAGCAATTCAAAATTAATATAATTAAAAATAAGCTGAGGCAGCTAAGTGATGACCAGCCCCAACTGACGGCGCCCGTTCACGAACATGACGCATAGATCAGCACCATTCAGCTCAACCATTTTGAAGGGAGCTAAATGATCCAACACACACGCCACCGTCAGCGAGACAATTGTGTGAGCATGACATACTATCAGCCGCCGGGGCACTAACTTATGATATTACCAGCCTGTGCTCGTCAAGCTCTACTGGTGGTCAAACTGACTTGCTTGGTCCCAATTTGAAGGCTATCTGTGACTGTGTAATTACAGGAACCTGTCAAGAGACATCACAGCTTGGATTCTGGAAAGGCAACTCTTTCTACAATACCTCTGTTGTTATTGCAGACCTCCACAGTTGACGGTGACCACTAACCATCAGACGAGCTGTCAGCTTGTTGGCCATCCAATAGCAATAAAAAAATACCTGCTTTATAATGCTGTCAATCCATTTAGAGTAGTGTCCTAGTTTTGTGAAGACTGTGGGGGCATCGATAGCTCCGCATAACGGAGCTCCGAAGCTGATAACTCCAACTAAAAGGCCACCGACGACCCCTGGGCCGCCGAGATCCTTCTGTAAATTAATCATCGTTGATTAAACTACGGTGTTTTAACGTAAGCCGCAGCGTATCACATTTAAATACAAAAAAGCGCGGTGTACACTACACCGCGCTTACAAAATGTGTGTCATTCAAAATGTATGAAAGTGATGTAAAAGGATTTTTGCATAACGGTGCTTAATCAGCCTATGTTGCTGCTGGGACACAGGCGTCTTCTTGGTGAGGGAGTGTGCCGTAATCCACCACGCGGTCCCAGTGAGAGTTGGTAGATGTCAATGTCTTCGGATTAATGGTTCTAATACATGTCGGTTTCCTTACGATTATTTCCTTCGACCAGTGCAGTGGTGATGAAATAATTTACACAAAGCGCCTGTCTAGGTTCAAACCTACGACCTACAACTCGTAAGTCAAGGCCATTTCCACTGGACCACCACTGCTCTATGCGGTGCAGACCGCCCAAATCTGCGTGTCAGCCTATAAGTAACATCATTCGGAGGGGCCCGTCAGGGCAGAAGCCTGCCGGGTCAGCGGGATTGTCCGAAAGGGTTACCGTTGGCTCGGAACATAAAGGGCTAAGGAAAGAACACGGGTGGGTTTTTTGATTTCCAATCCTCAAAAAAAAAAGCCTATAAGTAAAAAAAATGATAAGCAATTGGGTACGAATTACTAACATTACATGCCCCTCCACCTGTCGCTATGAAGCCGGCGCAGAAGTGCCTGTTGGTCACATACTGCCTGAAATCAGAAGATAATAATCATCAGTTAGTATTAGTTGGACTAAACGTGAGAGCGGTGACCGTTTATATACCTATGTATTGTGTTATGCTGTTTGTATGAGAGGGTTTGATATTCTGTCAGTAAGAGAAAGAGACGCAGAGCAAATAGCAACTTTAGGTAGGTACCTAATTCTACCACAGATGAGAAATTTATGACAATTGGTGCGTGTGATTAAAAACTTACTTGCCATAGACATTTGCGCATTCACCCAGGTGGTATATATCCAGTTTTGCTGCCATCATTTTTTCGAACTGATCTATTACATTGTTTCGCTGAAAAAATAAGATATAATTTAGGGACACGTCTGTATCAGCTTACGCGTTCCGGTCCTTTACCATCATAAAATAAAAAACCCCGATCCGGTCAAAGTGACCAAAAAAATATTGGTACATGTTCAACTGAGAAAAATTGGCAATCACTAAAATCACAAACAATTTATTTTCGTCTGACACTGAGATCCTAAAAGTGTATGGTAACCTCCTAGAAATTAACTGGATGTAAGAAAAGGTTTCCAATCCTTCAGGCATTGCTGCATTGGAAACATTGTTAATGTATCTGTTATAACTATTATATTATATTGTTTATGTTATTTTGTCATAGTATCCAGGAAGTATTCAAAGCTTTGGAATTCGTTAACACTTGAAAGCTACAAACAATGTCTCATTTAGCTCACCTTCCTAGAGCCCCATCCGACTACAGTGATACCATCGGTGTTAGCCGCTAAGTTTCCTTTTGCCCTGTCAAACATGATCTTCTTCACTCTTTTCTCATTTCTGTAGAACTTGATGTGCCTCACCAGACGGAGGATTACCAGGTTGTTGGCCAAGCTCTTAGGGTCATAGGAAGGGTAAAAGTAACTCTCGAGAACTGGTATCGTCTCGCCTCCTCGGCTGAAGTAATCGCTGCCGATGCGGACCTGCACAACCCTGGGGTTCTCTCTGAAGAATCTATTGTTGTGAAGACTGGAAAAGTACAAAACTTACGTTATGCGAATATGTTTGTTTTCTGCATTACAATACAAGCCTAAAAGACGTGTTTAGTGTAGATATCAATGAAAACTTTGTTTAAAAATATAATTAAGTACTTACCTAAATTTTACTTCAATGATTGCTTTAGACAAGTGAGTGTTTAGATGATTTATTGTTAAATTATTTATCTTGATTAAATTGAATTCCAGCCACCGATTTAGTAGTGTTCCATAGTGGATCGGTGATTAATGAGACACAATCAATATAGATTATTATGAGACTCCCGGGAGACTTACGTCACTCACTGAACTATCCTGTCGCAAGTCTGCTGGCAGAACGTTTCATGTAGGTATATCTATTTTCGTTTATTTGAAAAATGATGAGGCTGGCACAGTAGCGTCGAGATTGACATAAGAAAAGAGAGGCCTATGCTCAGCAGTCAAGTGGGTGAAGTCGGGCTGTGTATGAAAAAAGCAATAAGTTTGACAGATATAGTGAAACAAGAAGAGCAAGATAAACTGCGTATATCATAAGTCGTCACTTACATACATTTGCAAGCATGAAGCGGCAGTGATGACCAAGTCACTGGACACGATGGAGCCGGCACATACGAACATTTCCATGAGGTGGATACTGACGAGGAAAGGGTAACTTTTGACTCTGCTCCTTTTGCCCTTAAATATCCTCCTCGTGTTAGAGTCATTGAAATTATCTGATACTGGCGGTTCTGAAAACAGATAAAACAATACATATAAAATACTCGTTGATAATAATACTAGACTAAATCTTCTTAAATTTATCGTTTTAAAAATGTTCTACTTACGCCAAACTTCAAAGTCGGAGTGTTTAGCTTCATCAATGGGCGGTAACAAAGGTGTGGATTTAGAGAAATCTGTTTCATTTAACTTATCAACTTTTTTTATAAAGTCTTTAATGAATTTCATGAATTCTTTGCTGTCCGCAAATACAGAATCAGACTGGCTTATGTCTTCTAAAGAGGTTGCTGCTGCTGTTGTTGTCGATATAGTGGCAGCTTGTTGCACTATTGTATTCTCACGAATAGTGTGCTCTTGTGACGTTTTGTTTTCTTGCAATTTAACGGACACGCCAAAAGGTTTATCGTCCAACGTTTTTTCTATTAGCTTGAACAATGCTAAACCCTTTGAACCCTTATTATTTGCATCAGGTCGGGCAGCTTCTGTCATTTTTTCGTATACATCATAATTTTTCTGGGCCATATTATTTAAATCATAATGCATTGTTAACAACAATTTGATTCTCGTTTTTGCTGGAAACGTCGGTGCTAAATTCAGTTCTTCGAATAGTTTGTTCATCACATTCTGAACATCGTTGTCTACTTTTGCGTACAAGTTATCCTTGGACTTTAATATACTCGCAAGTATTGTCCTATGATTATGTCTAGCTACCACCGCAGAAATAAGAAACACGATTATTGTAGTTAACTTCATTTTATATTAATTAAAATAACTTAAATAATTACAAATACAGATTGACTTAGGTGTATACAATGAAAAGCTTGAATTAAGAGTAATGTAACTATCCAATAAAATGTGTTTCAAATCGAATATTTTATTGCTCTGTTTGGCATTTTCTTTATATTAGATTT
This sequence comes from Luperina testacea, assembly GCA_927399505.1. Classification (NCBI taxonomy): domain Eukaryota; kingdom Metazoa; phylum Arthropoda; class Insecta; order Lepidoptera; family Noctuidae; genus Luperina; species Luperina testacea. Next base: position 875,812 of record OV656777.1, on the reverse strand, counting down.
CTGAATAGTAAGGAAATGAAACAAGCGCCATAAAAAATATTTCAATATATTGGTCAACTAGTTGCTTTAAACACAAAAACATTTTGATACCGTTGTGAAATTTTCCATTATTATTATTTAGAATTTCATTTCTTTGATACAAAAAGTATCTTTCTTCACATGTATTCCATCAAGAATAATATTGTATTTTTCATTGTTTTAATTGTCCTAGTCCAAGTTCAGAGCCTTGTTGAACTTCGTGAGGAAGACAAATATTTTGTTATAACTGAGGCGGCTGTACGAAAGACTGTCAACAGTTTATTCTCCATTCTCAATCTTGAACACGTGAAGCATAAAGCGAGGTTTGGGGAGTTCGCAGCAATTCACAACTTCTTTGTCACCATCACTTTGCAAGATGACGACAATCTAAAGAAAATTGCAAGACTAGCCAGAGTCGATAACATCGATAACAACACACAACATTTTATTACACAATTAAATGAAGTATTATATGAAGATAATAAAAGCTACGAAGCCACAGAAGATGAATATGTAACTGCACATATAGAAACATTTATGAAAAAGCTTGAATATTTAAAATTTAAGTACGGCTTTGCTAAAAATTATGCTAATTTTGGTATAAATACACAAGTGTTAAATCATTTGATTTCTGATGATAATTTGCAAAACACTACAAAAGAAGAAACAAGTTATACGGATGGTAATCTTTTGAGTAAAAATGAATTTTGGAGTAAGTATAATTTTGTTTTATTTGTTTGTAATATAAAGTCTATCAAAAGAGAAGAGAGATCTTTTCTTTTTCTTTCTATTTCGGATTTTCTGATTCATGATTTACTTTGCAGACCCTAGCGCTAATCGTCGCATTTTCGGGGGACATAGAGAAACGATCAAGCGGTTTCCCTTCATGGCGAGCGTCCAGTTCTTCAAGAAGTTCCAATGTGGTGGCTCCATCATCAAATCTGATCTGGTCATCACGTCAGCTTCGTGTTTACAATTGTAAGAATTCTTTTTAGTCGATTTACGACTTCACGTGGAATGTTACATTGTATATAATATATTTGTTAGTGGCAACGGCCCCGACTTATGAGTTATAAGTCAAACAAACTTATGAGTTATAAGTCAAAGTTCAAACCCAGGCAGGTCCTTCATGTAATTTATATAGGTAATCATCACTGCTCTCAAAACGGCAAAGGAAAACATCGTGAGGAAACCGGCATGTTCTAGAACCAAAAATTCGAAGACATGTGACCTTTACCAATTCGCGCTGGACGCGCATGGTGGATTACAGCCAATTCCCTCTCACAGAGAGGTGGCCTGTATCCCAGCAGTGGGAACCTCATAGGCTGATTAATGTCTATCTTTAACAGCGACACTAAAATTACAGTAGGTGCATACGAGGCCGATAATAAGATATTTATTTATACCATCAGAGCCTGGAACAACCGCTTCTTCAGGGAGAACCCGGCCTTCCTCTCAGTGCAAGTCGGCTGCGATTTATACGAGGGAGGAGACGAGAACATTCCTATTCTGGAGGTCTACTTTCAGCCGGAATACAACCCTAGGAACTTGAGGAACAACCTCGCAATTATGCGCTTGGTTCGGGGTCTGAAGTTTGGAAAACGTGTCTCTAAAATTAAGAAGATAGATTTCGATAGGAATCCTTGGCCGTTAGCTACGAATACTCCCGGCATCACAATCATTGGTTGGGGTGCAAAAACTGTAAGTTTTGTCATGGTTTTTTCTAGAGCTAGAACTAAAGGCTAGCCGGAGATAACGCGAGCCGCGCCGCAACGCAACGCGTTGCAAAAGTCCTCCTTTATCATTTCGTACATTTTCTGTAAACCGATGCATACTACAGGTGGACCGCACTGCTTTATTTGTATGAAAATGCGTGGCGCTGCGGCCCGTTACGGGTGTAATGTACGTTTGGCTGCGTGATCCTGATCACTGTCGGACTGCATAGAAAAAAAGAATGAAAAGCGCGATGACACAACATTTTACCAATGTTGTGTCATCGCGCTTTTCTTTCTTTTCTTTTATTGAAAAATATGATGCAATTATCTATTTACAAAAACTCTATTGTTTGGATTAAAAAATTAAAACACTAGTGCTTTAGTATGTTGCTTTTAGAATAATCTGACAAAAAATCAGATTGATGGTATTATGTTTTTATTGTAAAAAGAAAGTTTTTGGAGTTATCTTCCTGATTTTTTTCTATCGTATCAAATTAGTTGAATTATGTTTTCAACATACTATCTACATAGCATATATCCTGAAGAATTTCATATATATTTCTGATTTTGTTTACTGTAATCGATCATATACTTTTATTGCTTCTAAAACTTGCGTTTTTTGCGTTTAGGTTCTGTAATCCCCTTAATGGTATGACAATTTAGTAGGTAGGTACAATATTATAATGTTGCGAAATGCAATGAGGACTACTCTCAGTTGTCCGCATGTGGCCGTAGGACTCGCGATGGTTATTTACCAGCGGGGTAGTTGCGTAACACACTGACAGTAGGAAAGGCTTTCATTTTGAAAGTTCAACAAGATTCATTGCGTTATTTACGTTATTGAGAGCAGACAAATTTTTGAACATAAGTAATATGAAGCATGATGGATTACGATATCCTTCAAAATGATTGTGATTGATAGTGTGTTATGCAATAGGGTGCAGCACTTCAGGTGCATATAAAAGTATTCTTGCCCCAATTTTGTTTGTTTTCAGAGCTCCAATATAATTTCACACATTTGGAGCAATCGACTTGCGTATGCGGTGCTCGACTTTTATCCAATAAAGGAATGTCAAGAAGTATATTCTCGGTAAGTGCTGACCTGAGTTTTTGGTCTTTATTTTTTTTATAATAAATATGTACTTAGGTACCTATTATTGGACGATTAAGAACGTTTCATAACATTATTTTCAGAGAGTTCGTGAGCAACAAGAACTTTTGCGCTGGATTCTTCTCTAAAGGGGGTGGCGCATGTAACGTAAGTTTAAGGGAAAAAATCAAACCTGACATCATTTTTTTTTATTAGTTCCTATTATTAACAAAAAACAAAAAAAGCTATATAATATTAAGAATTTTAGTTATTTAAGTTACGGAACAACAAACTGAATGTCATACTTTACAAAGTTGAAATTCCATTGTAACCAAATACTTATTAGTTAGGACCTTTTTGTTGCAAATGGTCACTCAAAAATCAACTTAGAATAGATACATTTCACTAACGTAGATAATATGATTAAGTAAATTATATGAGATTACAGCTGACTCGGCGAACATCGTACCGCCATAGAATCAATAAATACAATATAATTTAAGATTATTTTTCGTTAAATTTTCCCATGTTTAAATAGTTATTCGGTTATTCGGGTCGGAGACAAATCCAACAAATCAAAGATCATAAGAATCGGTCCCGCCGTTCTTAAGTTTTAAATGGTGTACAGTCAGTTTCAGAGAAATAGTACCCCTCCAAGACTTAAAGATTATCGCCCGAGCACGCTCGGGCCCGCGTGTCACGTGAGCCTTGAGCAGCTCCCTCCCCCGCGCCCCGCCGCCGCACCCATCTCGTGCACCCACCGATCCGTCTCAAATATTATTTGCAATGTTTTTAATAATTTATATGGTATTTTATCGGCTTCCTTCTGGCCGAACCGTATAGATACCAAGAATAACTTACAAAAAGACACTGCGTGCGACTAAGATACGAACCCACATCGCGAGATCATCTAGACCGCGCCTTATACCACTAGGCTATTGGCTCAGTTAACAATCTTAACGAAAATTCGAATAGCATTACTCCTTTTATCGAACAAGGTTATTAACGGTCTAATCTTCTAGATATTAAGGTTTAAATTTCAACTTCCGTCTTATATTTAATACTAGCACCTTACCGACTTGTTTTACAAAATGCAATACGCAACTCCTCTATTAACTAAAACATAAGGTTGAAATTAGCATAGATGTCTTGTTTGGTTGAATAGAATGTGTTGATTCCGATTGTTGCACTACCCTCATTTTACTTCAGAAACTTAACTGCTGTATGAACTGCGAGTTAAGGTTGAATTTAGTATACTATTCTTCGCCTTATTTACTATGTATATTTACTTTTCAAATGGTTTCATTTTCGTGCCGATTCGCTTGTGTGTAATTATCTTCATCGTAATATTATCCAATTTATTAAGTTTTTGACCAGTTGATTCTATTAATCGATGGTATGGTTCGATTAACAACTTTATTAAAGGCTAAAATTGTAGTTCTGTGGGAAAAGGAACAAAACATAAAGAAAATAGCACGAGATATAAGCATAACGGTAAGATTTACGTTATTCTTACACATACCTATTTATTGTTGCAATCATGTTGCATTATTACTTACAAGTTGGATTTTTTTTATGTATTTCTAATATTATTATTTTCATTACAGAGAAAAACAGTTCGTAGATGGATACAAAGGTATCAAGCGACGGGTGATATGAAATGTGATCACCAAGGCCCTCGCCCGATTGCTTACACTAATGAATCGAAGCGACAACGTAATATGTATTGTGAAAGTTCACTCAGTGGCACCCTTCAAAACTACGCGTTCAAATGCTGACTTCAAGAAGTGTTAGACAGTGACGGCCATCCTATCCGTTATGAATAGGCAACTCAGCAGATTAACTGTGTAACTTATTTGATAAAAATGCATTGGAACATTTATATGAGCAAGTGTCAAGTGTTAATCATTCCCAATATCATTCCATTATCAGTGGGATCATTATCTCGTAGTCAATCAAAAATAAACAACCTTTATTATTATCAATCCAGTTCTTGTTTACAAGTAGTCTTGTAATGTGTTAACGATGCACCATCTGACCTCACATATTTTTCTAATGTTGTGTTAAATAAGGGTTATCAGAAAATGTGATAAAAGAGAAAGATGTATATTGCTATACTGTTATAGTTTAGCATGTTGGTTCTTCCTCTGTAATTCACAGTTTCTAGAAATATCTATAAACGAACCGTTATCTAAACCAAACTAGGGTATCTATTTTGTGTTTAGTTAATATTATAAGTATAATAACCCCAATTTAACACAGATAGAAATCTGTATATTCAACCAGGAAGTGGATTCCATGAAGTCCTAGAAATGTAATTAAAGAAATAAATGAATATTGTTTATGCAAAATGCTAAGCTTTTATTACAAACCTCCATTTGATTTTTTAATAATAATTAACGAAAAAAACAAAACTAACTACTAAAGAAACTAAAAAATAATAATAAAGGTAAATTAATAAAATAAAAAAAATCTTCTCAACCGCGGATTGAACTCGAGACCGTCGTATTGTTAAGCCGCAGTGTTAACCACTAGACCAACATGCCACTTAAGATACATTTCAAAAAACTTAAATAGGTTCGATGTCATTACCAAGGTGTAACGGTTTCTATGAAGCGTGCTGTACCTAAAGATAAAGATTTATTTATTTGCAAAAACATGTGTAGATAATATACCTACATGGTATAATGTTTATTAAAGGTGTTATATGATATTCTTTGGCACAAAATGTTTGACCATGGCTGGTGTACAAATTAGGTCGGAACACCAAGATTTCATAAAAAAAAAATATACAAAGTTAAATAATCTAAAAAAAATAAAACAGCAACAATTAACATCAATATTAAATCATAAATAAAAAACAATTGGTAAATATTCATGCGGTTCAAAATAAATATAATGAATTCACTCAGTAATATCAGAGCGATTTGTCATTTAAAAATTCATTAATGTATTATAATAGGCTTTTTCTGTCAGTATTTTTTTGAATGTTTTCTTAAATTGGTCTGTATTTAGTTTTTTTACACAGATAGGGATATTGTTATAAATTATCGGTGCTCTGCATACCACGCTTTTATACAGTAGTGCTGTCTTAGCTAACTATCCCGATTTTGATTTATTTTTATAGATGAACACTGCTATAAGTCCGCCTCCGTATTTTTCTACACTGGGTCTTTTACCATATTAGGTGATTACCTAACATGGTATGAAAATATGTATATGTCATGTATGTATTGTTTAGGATGTTAGAAAAATTTGTCTGCTCAAAGACGTACCTCAATAACGCAATGAATGTTCTTGAACCGTCAAAATGAAAGTCATTGCCATTGCGTGTTACCTAGGTCGCTGCTCTGTGCGGCCACCTGGCCACCTGGCCGCCTGGCCACCTGGCCACCTGGCCACCTGGCCGCCTGGCCACCTGGCCGCCTGGCCACCTGGCCACCTGGCCACCTGGCCACCTGGCCGCCTGGCCACCTGGCCACCTGGCCACCTGGCCACCTGGCCACCTGGCCACCTGGCCACCTGGCCACCTGGCCACCTGGCCACCTGGCCGCCTGGCCACCTGGCCGTAGTCGTGAAGTGAGGCTAAGCTCCTAAGGCTTGCTTGCTAGTATAGAATAGAAACCAAGCGGAGTCTGGCAGATATATCCTAATTTAAACATGTGCCAAAAATATTGTGTGAATGTGTATAACTTCATATGTCGTATTGCGTACCTATTTTATTTATATTATGTACTTATACCTATAGGTATCTATTTTTCCCCGTAATTTTTAGAATAGTTCTTGTGCATAGTTTTAGTTTTATTTATTTTCTTATTGCACTTAGGAATGTTGTGGATAATTTTTTTTTAACTTTTGTTTGTTAACCACTTACAACGACAATAAATAATAGTCTATTCTATTCTTTTATAAAATTGTGACAGCGAGACGCCGGTGGGCCAGGGGTAGCGTACGGCAAGCTGATTGGAGTCGTCAGCTTTGGGGCCCCGACTTGTGGAGCCACTGACGCGCCCACAGTCTTCACCAAGCTCGGCTTCTACGCTGACTGGATCGAAGGCATCATGAACATGGTCAGTATTTTACTACCTACTCGTACCTCTAAAGGCTCGCGCAGATTAGGGCGGGCCGCGTCACAACGCAACGCAATGCAAAAATCCTCCTTCATCACTCTCGTACATTTTCTATGAACCAACCTTCATGACCTACAGACTGACCGCATCATGAAAATGCGCTGCGTTGCGGCCCCTTGCGGCTGTACCTAATGTGCGTTTGGCTAAATAAGTAGGTGTATTATAAAGGATATATAAGCTGTAATAACTGAAAACTAGAAAAGAAAAGTGGTTATTGAAAGTAATAAATTGTGAACAACTTTTACGATGGTTTCAACAACGAAATCGCGATAAAAAAACGGCTCTATACATTTCAAAATTGTATGGCGCAGCTTGTTCATTGTATTTATATTACCGCATAAGGTTGATTTCTATCAAAAATATTAATTATCAACTTTTTATGTTAAACTACTGAAATGACCATTCGCACAAAGGGGCAAAAATGATAAAAAGAAATAATTTTCACCTGCAATTTCAGAAAGTGCCGACCGGTAGGAAACTTACAACAGTAAGAACGACCACGGAGGGCATCGATATAAATAGTTTCATAGTAAGTACGAAAGCGCAATTCAAAGTCGCTCCCATCACCGCACGTGCTCAAACAACAACACCTGTTCCGAGTGAAGGCGCCTTGAGAAATTTGGATGAAAGTAAACTTTTCAAAGAATTTATAACAACAATGTTTGGTAGTGAAGAAGTAAAAGAATATCTTGATCAATTTGAATCGGATACAGACACTGAAGAGGAAGCAACAACAAGGGACACTTCTAGAGCTGCGGTCGTTGAACCGACTACCGGACCAACTACAGAATCGGATATTGATTACGAGATTCCTCAGGACCAGAAGGGATCAGTTAGAATGGTGACTACAATAGACAACTTTGATGAGTTTAAAAAAAAAAGTGAAGAAGATGACTCGACGCCGACAGTAGAGACATACACACCGGATGAAAAGATGAACGAAGAGGAACAAGCGGAGGAAAATATTGCCAAACTTATTAATGATATTGACATACAAGATCTATTGGCATCTGAAACCAGTGAGATATTTTCCGAAAATGAACAGGTAATTAAACCTAAAGAACCAACACACAAGAAGAAACAAAATAAACATAAAAAGAAAAAAATCCAAGAAGAAAAAGAAAAAATAGAAATGGCGGATGAATCAGTATCAGAGAGTAGGGAGGAAAGTACTGATAATAGTGATGATAATGGTGATGGTGATGAATCCGAATATCATTCTGATGATCAACCACAGAGTAAAATTGTTAAAAATTACTCAAGAAACACCAAAAAGAAAGTAAAAAAAGAAACAAAGAAAAACAACCCGTATAAAGACGTTACGTTCAGACAAAATAGTACTGGTGGTATTTTAAATATATTCTCTCAAAAGGATCTTTTAAGGTTGCTAAATGAGGCCGTAGCTGAAGCAGCTCAGAGTGTTAGAAGCAAGCACTATTCACGAGAGGCTCTCGATCATCGAGAGGTGGGAATGTTTATGCAAGATTCATAGGCGAGAGGCGAGACTCAAAAGGCAATTTTTGCTGTCATGTTAGTCATGTGTTTAAGTTACGATGATAATTTGATTCCATTCTTTCACCGGTTCTATCAGATGCGATTTAAGCATTTGACTGGATTACGGGGAACAAACGTAGCCATACATATTCTACTAGTTGCGCCCCGCGGTTTCACCCGCATAAGTGTCCATTCCGTGGGAATATAAGGATAAAAAGTAACCTAATGTGTAATCCAGGGTGTCAACTACCTCCATACAAAATTTTATCAAAATTGGTCCAGCCGTTTGAGCGTGAAGAAGGAACAAACATAAAAATACACGCACACACTCACTCACAAACTTTCGCTTTTATAATATTAGCGTGATAGGTACTCAAGCGAGAAACAACAACTCGATTTGATTACATGGACGGACGTTGCGAATTTTTAAAGGCGAGTACAATGCGTGCCACGTAAGAAGAGACTTGACCCCGCCTCCCCCGCTCTTTCCGCCGCCCCTATGACGTCCGGTCCCGTCCCGCACTCAGACCTCATACCGCTAAAGATACCTAAAATCGTGTTCTGCGCATGTCAGACCACGTGGTGTGTCAAGTCTCTTCTTACGTGGCACGCATTGTAATGCTTTCTCGAGTTATCTTTTTCCACGATTCCTCGGCTATCCGAAGCGAGGATCTTTCCTTGAGTCAACTGATATAGTGTAGATGTACTTAATAAAATATTTAATCGGGAATTTGTTGTTTTATTTTCCACCAGCTAATGCGAGAGACGTTAATTGTCCTGTCCAAACAATAGTTCGTACAAATACAAAAAAGGTCAATGACGACAGAAACACACAGAAAACAGCCGAGTCGGTTCAGCCGTTCTCAAGTAACGCGCTTACCAACGAATAGATTTTAATTTTTTTAGGGTTCCGTACCCAAAGGGCAAACACGGGACCTTATTACCAAGACTCTATAGTAGAGGTATGAGAAATAGGGTGTAAATTCTACAGAAAAGGGAGGATCCTCCGACCAGACGGATGTTGTGTCTGGCGGGCAACTGCCCGATGATTCATGTCGGGCCTTTGTATCTATGCTAGTTGCGAGGTAAACACTGCTTGCGAGATGCAGGAATTTGCGTGACGTCAATATGACGCCTTGTTCTAGTGTGGCGTTGTAGATACCACTACATCTCCACTGTCCGTCTGTCTGTCACCAGGCTGTATCTCATGAACCGTGATAGCTACAGTTGAAATTTTCACAGATGATCTATTTCTGTTGCTGATATAACAACAAATACTAAAAACAGAATACAATAAATATTTAAGGGGGGCTCCCATACAACAAACGTGTTTTTTTCGACGTTTTTTCCCTGTGGTGCGGAACCCTTCGTTTGCGAGTCCGACTCGCACTTGGCCAGATTTTTTCAACTATACGTGACCAGAGGTCTGGGGCCTAAAAAGGCCACTTTAGCAGAGGCTAAAGTGGCCTTTTTAGGCCCCAGACCTCTGGTCTTCATAATGTTATCCTTTTATGACTCTTCATAAAAGGATAACATTATGAATCATACATAATGGACAGTTAACTGTTAAGTTAATCGTATAAAATTCCATGGGTGAAAGATTTTTCAGTTATTTTTTTTTGTCTGTACTAAAATACCAATCAATCCAATCCCAATTCTTTGATTATACCTACGTATTGCAGCGAAAAAAAAGAAAATCACGGACTGTTTTCGCCATAATTATGATTCATAATGTTATCCTTTTATGATTCTGCCAAAGTGGACCCCCCTGACCTATTTAAAAATTCGTCCGCATCGCTGTCAATAGGAAAAGTGCCCAAAAGGCTAGCAGTATTGCGATACAACGTGGCAATGGCGTGGCATACAACGTGGCAATGCTGCCACGCCATTGCCACGTTGTATAGCAAAGCAATGCTGCTAGACTTTTGGGCACGTTTCCTATTGACAGCGATGCGGACGAATGCCCACCCCAGGATGTTTGGGGACCTATTCGAAATTCTAAGCTGGATACTTACTTACATAATACTCGTATAACTTCACACAAAAGCAATAAAATAAATAATCTACCATCAAGACCTACATGTACAAACTTATTATTACCTACCTAATACTTTAACACATTCCATTAAATTACTTTTGAAATCACAAAAATAATTGAATCTACTAATATGCAACGTAATACGCTAATTGGCTAGAGTAGGTACATTTAAATTTCGCGCCCACAATTCAAAGTGACAAGCGGCCGCATGTCGGAAACCGCGCCGTTCCGCGATCGATGCGTTTTTACCCGACTGAACAGGAGGGTTATTTAATTTAGCTCTCGAAAGTGGAAAGCATTTTGTGGGTAATTATAAGGGTATTCTCCTAACTGACGAAACTCTTTTGGGAGCAGAATGTTTAATAATGCAAAACGTGCTAAAAGAAAAGGAGGTCGTGGGATTATCCTTCACTTGGGGATGGGGCCCGCTAAGCATGGCGGGCTGATACCAGTCGGGAGTGCGGCGAATGTACACATACAAGTATCTACCGGGCGCCCGACTTATGGTAGTATAAGGAACAGTGGCGTTTTAGTAGGTAGGAGTCCGACATAACCCTCCATTCTTCCCAGACGGAGGGTACCTATCCATGAGGATTTCACCACAAAAAAAAAAAGAAAAGATTAGGGCCAGGCCAAAAAGTCCAGGCCCCCCTGGTAAAAAGCCCTATTGCGCCAATGGTTGTAGGGCTAATTAAAGAGAATTGCCAATTATAGAAGATTGAGATGGACCATAAAAAATTTAGAAAAAAAAAAGACAAATTAGGAACCTATATTAGGTAATAGGCTACAGCAGGTAGCAGCAGGCAAAGCAAAGTGATGGAAACCTTTGTTGCAATGCTGCAATGGGACGAAATGACTATTTGTTCGGGGTGGCGCCACCGTAATTGTTATACTGCATAAAGGTTGTATGCGTAGACCGAAACGTAAAAAATCAATTGTGAAAAACTTACCTGACTAGCCGGCAGAGGTCGCTTGCGCTCTAAATTTTCAGTCTTGGGTGGTGATAAGATTATTTTGCAAGAGAAACCACATTTTTGAGGTAAAGAAACCTTATTTTACTAAATATAACTGTGTTTTGTGATCTGTTACTTATTATTTGTTTCAAATTGGTGTTGTTAGCTTTTAGAAAAAGGTAAGTTTCGAAAAATAATATACCTATTGAAGTACATTGGTTGTCAAATACGTAAGTGGATTCTAAGTTTGAAAATAATTTTATATTTTCGTAATTATACATCAATGCTTAGATTGTTTCTTCTTGTAACGTTAATTAAAAGAAGACCTAGTTAGTCATTTCATTAGATCATAGTGATAGCTATAGCTATGAAATTCATGTTATGTAACTCTTCCTGACTGCTCACTGCGGGCATAACCTCATAGGACAAATATTTTCACCAATATTTTCCTGTATAATAATAATAATCATCGTTATAATAATCGTTTATTTCTTAATTCAAAATTACAATATGGAGGTATCCAATGGACTATACAAAGTGTACGAGATAGATATCTTGCCTCTAAACGTTATAGTTTTTTTTAATGATAAACATAGAAAAACGTTCATGTAGCTAACTCCAGGAAGCAATCAATATTTTTTAACCAATATCTCTGAAAATTCGGTCAGAGGGGTCAGAGGGTCGTCTTATGGGTGGACGCTTAGTATAACAACCCTCTTTAGGAGTAAAAAATAATTTCATATGGTGAACATTCATAAGTTTTACTGATTTCAGACCTAGGGCTGTCAGAAAGATACTGTTTTGTATTAAAAATAATTACTAACATGATTTTAAAGTATTTAATTACACTAAAAGTCTACTACTAGTAAAACTATATTAATGCACAAAGATGTGCTAATAAAACCAATAATAATCAGCCACCTACTTTTATGCATACTTTATCAATCTGATAATGGTTTTGAAAATCACCTAAATACCTCTGTAATCTTATTCTTATTTATCTTAACAAACAATGTTTATGGAGTGAACAATAATGTTTACGAATGAAGCATGAACATTTTCATTCAATCAATGAGTCAGCTGAAACACTGATACAAAATAATATACATTAATTAATATCTAACTAAGTCATTTTTATGGTTTCGTACCTCAAAAGGAAAAACGGAACCCTTATAAGATCACTTGGTTGCCAAAGATGTCAATCCTTTCAGTAAATATATAGTATAAATGTGAAGCAGTGAGCAGTGGTGGCCAAGTGGTAACGGCCGCGACTTACGAGTTGTAGGTCGTAGGTTCGAACCCAGACAGGCGCTTTACTTTGTGTAAATTATTTCATCACCACTGCTCACAAAACGGTGAAGGAAAACATCGTGAGGAAACCGGCATGTCCTAGAACCAAAAATTCGAAGACATGTGACATCTACCAACCCGCACTGGGCCCGCGTGGTAGATTACGGCCCACTCCCTCTCACTGAGAGGAGGCCTGTGTCCCAGCAGTGGGAACATTATAGGCTGATGATGATGATGATGATGATAAATGTATAAGTAAATGACACACACAGACACGTAGACATGTAGTCTGACACTCACATAACCCACACTAGAGAATTGACTCGCGCACCGAGGGTTCCATACTTTGTAGGTATGTAACTACTAAGTATGGGTTTTGGATTTTTCTTTTACTTGTGCTACATGACATTGCTTCTTGCTAAATTTCATGAATCTAGGTTAACGAGAAGTACCGGTTTTGATTCCTTTGAGTGTCAAAATATGCACCATAAAAGTAACATAAACGCCCGTATCTTTTGATTGCAATGACTTAGAAGTTTGATTTTTTTACTGCTTCAAGGGATTGCAGCTCTGAGTATTTGATATTAATTTCAACTTGATAACTCCATGTGTTCCTGGGAAAAAGGGTCTTGACTAACAGATAACGAAGTGACCTTATAAGCATTTTTCCTTAAAAGCGATTCAAATTCAAATTGTTTATTGTAGTACACAGGTAAAAATATGGTGTTACAGTTTATAAAGTGAAGTACATCTATAACCCGCCTTTAGGCGTACAATAATTAAAGACAATGCCTGTCAATGTCTTCAATAACTAATCTTTTTCCAGAACTTAGTAGTTTTTGCAATAAAATAAATCAATAATCATAAGTGCTATGTTTGTATGTATTTGTTTGAACACTTCAAACATGTGTTTGGAGAGGTAAACTAGTATGTATGTTTTATCAACATGTTTATAATGGATTTTATTTTTCAATTATGTTGGTTGCTGAAAAAATCTCATGTTAATAGTTATTTATTTAAAAATGATTAAATCAATTATACTTACTATTAAAAAATTAATAATTTACCTAATTATTAACCTGTTAACTTCAGTATACTTTAAAAAATTTAAAATATGGAGGAAAGGACTTATTCTGACCTTATTGCTGATGTTCGTCAGGAAGGTCAGGTTCGCAACCCGCCTGCGTGTATGACCAGATGTATGAACTGGAACGCAGCAAAAGGAGTATGTGAGGATCGTAGCAGGTGGTGGCATTCTGTAGTTTCTCGAAGAGAAGGCGTGAGTTCATGTATGTAATAAGTAACATTGGTTGCTAATGACCTATATCTCTGTTTCCACAGCAACATGGCCAATCTCCTGCTGCGCCGTGCGGTGCTTGACGCGATCCGCGTGCCAGTGTGCGCCCGCGCCTCCTCCTCTGTCGGAGAAGTGGCCAAGGTAAGGAACCAAAGGCCATAGTGCATTCATAATAATAATGAAAGGGTAGTCAACCTTTATTAGAAAGTGCTTCAGGCATTAAGTTTAAGGATTAAGCTTTGTAGTAGTATTTTTTTTATTACCGACTTAAAAAAAAGGAGGTTATCAATTCGACACGTATGTATGTTATTGGAACTGCATTATATTCACATGACAATCTATTAGGGCTTCCAAACAAATATACAAAATTTTATAGATGTATGTATGTATGTTTGTTTATCCACGCATTTCTCCGCGACTATTAATCGGATCGTGACCATTTTTTCTATTGGCTTATTTGTTCATAGATTTTTGATAAATAAAGCCTCTTTGTTTCCAAAACTTAGTTTTTAACACGACGTTGTCCCCGTTGCCCCATACGTCATAAGGGGGACAACGGTAAGGAATTTTATGACGTCCCGTTGTCCCCGTAACGGGGACACGGATTACGGGGACAACGGGGTTACATCGATTAATATATAATAGATGGTATGTTACTGTGTAAGCCATTGGGCATTACAAAGTGGAAAAAATGCCGGATAGTCACAGGGTCACAGCAAGCAATGAATCTGGGTCACCTACATTAGCCTTAATATCTCATAAAGTAATGTCCGTCTGTCTCGCTAAGTCAGAGCTTAACTAAAAAAGTCTTCAACATGCTATACATGAGTGGCGGCTAAGGGAAGAAATCCAAATTCTTTTTTTTTAAGGTTCCGTACCCAAAGGGTAAAAACGGGACCCTATTCCCCCCCCTATTACTCCCCTATTACTCTCGAGTCCATTGTCTATCTGTCTGTCACCAGGCTGTATCTCAACCGTGATAGCTAGACAGTTGAAATTATCACAGATGATGTATTTGTGTTGCCGCTATAACAACAAATACTAAAAACAGAATAAAATAAATATTTAAGGGGGCTCCCATACAACAAACGTGTTTTTTTTGGCGTTTTTGCCTTGTGGTACGGAAGCCTTCGTGTGCGAGTCCAGTTTTTTTTGTAATTGCCCATTGGACATTTTTTTATTTATAATAAAATATGGTAAAACCTTTCCCGTCATATAATTTTAAATTTTACTCTAACAGATAATTATAAATGAAAAAAAAAATAATGTAACAAGCATTATAATAATTATTTCAGATCGGCAACCGCGAGTGGGTCGGCTACGGCTTCAACGGCCAGCCCAACTACATGGACAGGCCCGACTTCCCCATGCCCGCCGTGCGCTTCCGTGCTGATACACCTGATCTTAAGGTAAACTACCTAATGATAACTCTTGATTTCACCAAAAGTCTTTCTACAATGTCCAAATTACTAAAAAAACATAAATGATAATGATAAATGATTTTATTTTGTAAGTAGGTTTGTACAAACACTTTTACACGTCAATAATATTTTTTAAACTAGATGAGGTCGGCGTTTCCTATCTGACTACTCTGAGAAGAAAGGCCGAAACAAACTCAGAGGTCATAGTCTCTTTTAAAGTCCAGACATAATCTTGGTCAGGTTATATGAAGACCATGTAGGTCGATGTCTGAGATGGTCTTTTGAGGAAAGAACCACACAGATTGAGAGGACCTGTCCAGTCAGTGCACGCATTTGTCAGAAATCGTGCAGCTCAACTCAAGACTTAAGGAGCTCAACGATCCGACGAACAATACCAAAGAAAGGACATTTGGGTAGGCCACAAAAATTACTCAAACTGCCAGACCATGGAGAGAATAGTAAAAAATATAAAATGAATAAAATAAATGACCCACATCGTCTTCATATTCACAAAAATTAAAATAATGTAATACTTAATGACAATGAAATACATAAAACACTGAATGCAAAGGTCAATATTTGTTTAAACATTCCCCTCCAGCTGAGTCTGTTTAGTCGTGTTGTTGTCTCCCAGTTTGCCACCAACTACTATGACCCATCTGGAATTCTCCTAACCAACTAAAATGTCAGGCGCTGCAGGTATAACTTAGTCAGGTGAGGTTATTGCGACGAGCTCCAGTTCGACTGTGGAGCCACATCACAAACGATGTCTCACCTCTTGTGACCTCGTGACCTCTGTTCCGAAACACCTGCACTATGGAAGACCTTTGCTAAGCTAACGCTACTGCTGTCGAAGTGGCCGAATTCTGGTCGATGCTTATGTAAAATAGTAAAAGGAAATCATCGATACGACGAAGAAGAAGAAGATAACTCTGACTCCTAAACTAGATGTAAGTTCCTGGGACTTAGGAGTCAGGAAATGACAACTGATCGCAGTTTCTTTCATTTTCATAGTTCAGCCTCATTCATTGCGTTTTTAAGTGGCCGAGCAGACAAATTTATTAAACCTATGAAGCAATGAATTAGAAATATGCTTCAAAAGTCTCGAATTGTGATTGAAACCGTGCCATGTAATTACTCATCATAATACATGAAACATAAAATTTACAATTGGCTATTTTGCTTTCGGCCCGCTCTTAATCAAAATTTTTCTACCACCAGGTCCTCCGTGAGAAGGAAAAGGGAGACTGGCGTAAACTGACCCTGGAAGAGAAGAAAGCTCTATACCGCGCCACCTTCTGCCAGACCTTCGCAGAGTTCCAGGCGCCGACTGGCGAGTGGAAGGGCGTGCTCGGTTGGTCGCTCGCCATGGCATCGATGGCTCTCTGGATCTACATGGCTATGAAGGTCTTTGGTAAGGATCTAGTAGTTTTATGGCTGGTTTTCAATCCGCCATGCTGTGCGAAAGCTGTCCGCCATGTCGCTGTAGAAACAAAATGTGGAATTAAGAACCAATGTTATTGAGATTCAACTGAGGTGGCAGGTTAATAATTAGGTGAGTTAATTCACATTAACTACTAACTGGCCGAGCAGCAGTGGTGCACCAGTGGTGGCCCCGACCTACGAGCGTCGTCGGTCGTGAGTTCGTACCCAGGAACATTAACCAACCGAAAGTTCAAATTTTTCCCTCAACGTGTTAGGTTCCAAGCTGTCCAGGACTCGGTTCATCTTCAGGGCTCGGTTGTGTGAACACATCCAAACTGTCGACCTCCTCTTCTTCATTGGTATTATTTAACTTATTCGATCATTGCACGGTGTTCCTTCAAAAAGGAAAGCCTTTTGTGTATTTAATTTTATCACTGCTCTCATAACGGTGAAGGAATACATCGTGAGAAAAATGGCATGTCCTAGAACTTAAAAAATCGAAGACATGTGACATCTACCAACCCGCACTGGGCCCGCGTGGTGGATTACAGCCCACTCCCTCTCACAGAGAGGAGACCTGTGTCCCAGCACTGGGCACATTATAATATGCTGATTATGTGTATGACCCGACAGATGTTATCCTGTCCAATTTTAATAATTTATATAAAAACAAGCACTATCAGTTTTTCCCCAATTTCCAATTTGGCGGGCAACTTTTCTTTCACTAAAAACTCCATTCGGAGTATCATGAACATTTTAAAACAAAAAAATTGCTTACCAACTAACAGCATTTCATTTTTGCTTATTGTTACGAATCGAACTCGTTGATCATAACACCTTTTCGGAACATTGTATTCTAAATTCTAGCTTTAAGTACTGTCAGGTTTGACGGGTGCTTCTTGGTTTTTTGCTTGTCTTTTTCACTTTTTGTCATTTAGGTTGAAAAATAAACTGTGGCTACTTTAACCAGCGCGTTTCAATTATATAGCTACGATCAGTAATATTTTGGTCCTTCTCCCACGTGAAAAGGAGCCATGGTTTATAATACACGATCTAAAAATCGAAATAGTGAACCACCACCAGGAGTTCCAAACAGAGTCGCCGGCCCGAGCGGAAATGACAATGGATGCACAGCCCACCCGTCGGAGGCCCACCAAGCGCCGCCCGTCAATATTATTAGCAGCGCGCCCCCGACAGCTGATGAACCCAACTCAAAGTCTGTATATTTCCCATACCTATTAGAGGCCCACCAAGCACCGCATGTCCATGACGACAGCAGTGCGCCTTCAGGTAGCCGTGACTCCCCTCCACAACATCCACATGACACACATACCTCGGTCACTACACGATCGATAGGGTCTACACGATCCTCGAATACCATAAAAGCGAGAAAACTCGCCGCTGAAGCACTACATGCACGTCAGCTTTGTGACATCACAGCCCGACAACACAAACAACAAGCCCATATGGCAGCTCAACAAGCCGAACTCGAACGTAAAGCGGCTAATCTACATCTTCAGGCTGAACTTGCCGCTATCGACGCAAAAAGCGTAAGAGATAGCGTAAGTAGAGACAGTGTAAGAGACAACGATCATAGGAACGACCACGCTAGTGCGCGAACAGACAACATCAGTCGTTGGCTCAACGATGTACAACCAAACATCATCCCAAAAACCACGACGGGAGGTAAAGTACCTTCCGCCGCAAAGAATACAGCACGCCATCAATCTTACACAAAGGCATACAACGAAACGCTCGACGTTCCTTCTGGTTCAGGCCCAGGTCGATACGTACACCCCGCTATATTGAATGCCACGCACGGTCAGACCTACGCGCCTAATCAGAATACAACTGACGTTTCTCCAACTAAAATACCTAATAATTTCCAGCCACCTGACGGAGCTACCGTCAACTGCGGACATAACGATCTTATCGGCATTTTGGAAGCAATAACTAACAAGCCCAAGAAGTCGGACATCAAACTGCCAGTATTTGATGGAAAATCTGCCACGGATTGGCTTTGCTTCAAGCGCATTTTTATAGATACACAGTCGTCATTCACTACAGTAGAAAACTTAGTCCGCATTAGTTCATCCTTACGTGGCGCCGCTCGTGAAGCTGTTTACATCCTACTGGTGTCAGCAAATGACCCTATGGAAGTTATAGACGCCCTCGAGATGCGTTTTGGTCGTCCCGAAAAAATTGTGATGCAGGAGATCAACGCTGTGCGAGCTTTACCTAAAGTTGGAGCAGAAGGTAAAGATTTAGTTAATTTTACTTGCCGTGTCAAAAACTGCATTGGCATAATGAGACTATTGGACCAGTTCGACTATCTACATTCTCCCGAAATTTTCAATTCATTAATGACCAAATTATCCCCAATCATTCGCGGAAAGTGGTACGAGTTCGCGGATAGTCATACTGGCGAACGCATGAGCAAATTGGAAATGCTTTCTGACTTCCTATCTCGTGAGGTTGAGCTCCAAATAAAGTTTGGAATTCAGGATTTCCATTCCTCGACGGCTTCAGTTCAGTTACCTACCGAGAGGGGCATGCATACAGATCAAAGCCTACCCGACGAGAAATCTCCAAATTCTGCTGTAAATAAAACTGTAAATAAATGTATTTTTTGCTCGAAGTTGCATAATGTAAACAAATGTGACAAATTTTTGGCATTGTCAGTGAGTGAAAGATGGCAATTTATAAAAAAAAATAAAGTTTGTCATAGATGTTTGGAAAATAGGTCACATAGGTTTAATCTTTGCAAAGTAAAATCTCCATGCAGCGTTGGGGGCTGTACCTACAAACATCATAGCCTACTGCATAACTTAGATAATGATCAGAACGTGCTAGCTCACGCCGATTTAGAGGACACCTCGGACTCTGAGCTGGAGAAAGCGCCGAAGCCATCTATTGATGTCAAAGTCGAGAAACCTGAACCAGACGACTGCGATGTCGAAGTATCGGCTCATGCTACCGCTATTCCTCCTTCGTCAAGCGTAAGTAGACCTAAATCTCGACCACTTCTCAAAGTTGTCTCAGTTCAAGTAACTGGCCCCCAGGGTACTGTGGACACTCACGCACTTTTAGATGATGGCTGTACAACCACATTCATAGACTCTGAAATTACAAAGCGTGTAGGTATTGAAGGACCGAGTAAACGAGTACGTATAGATTGTGTAGGAGGCTTGTCACGCAATTGCGATATTCAGTACGTTGATTTTATAATTAAAGGGCGTGACTGTACCGACTCTTACCATATACATAGTGCACGCTCGGTCAAGAATTTAGGTATAAATTATCGAGCTTCTGTAAATAGGGAAGATATTTGTAAATATTCGTATTTATCCGATTTAGGAGACGTTTTGTGTTGTGAAGAAGTACAACCTATGATAATCATTGGCGTAGATAATTGGAAGTTGACCATAGCAGATTCCATTCGCGCCGGAAAAGATCACCAACCAGTTGCAGTTCACACTGCTCTTGGTTGGGTTTTATATGGCTTCGTGTCAAGTAGAACATCGAAAGTTGACTTTCTTCATCATGCCAAGATATCAGAAACTCCAGACGATCATTTTTCTATTGAAACCGCAATCAAAGACTACTACAAATTAGACTCTATTGGCATAATAAAGAAAGACCACCGCGGCAATTCCGATACACATGCATTAAAAATTTTACGCGAAACTGTACATAGACTATCCGATGGTCATTTTGAAGCCGGACTTCTCTGGCGGCCCGATGTTAAAGATGTACCGAACAATTTTAAATTAGCCCTTTCTAGATTCTTATCTCTCGAAAAGAAAATGCAGTCAGATGTACAATATGCCAATATGTATAGAAATAATATTAAAGCAATGTTAGATAAGAAATACGCTGAAGAATGCACGGCCGCTCCAATTGGTATCACATGGTATCTCCCACATTTTGGTGTTACTCATGCCCATAAACCTGGTAAGTTGAGAGTCGTACACGACGCAGCCGCGAAGTTTAAAGGTATAAGTCTTAATTCTCTCCTCTTGCCAGGTCCTGACCTATTACAGCCATTACTTGCGATCTTGATGAGATTTAGGGAAAACGCTATAGCACTTACAGCGGACATGCGCGAAATGTTCCCACAGGTTCGAATCCGTTCAGCAGATCGCGATGCGCAGCGCTTTCTGTGGCGCAATGACCCCGCGGACAAAATAAAGCTATATCGTATGTCATCCATGATGTTTGGCGCGTGTTCGAGCCCGTGTACCGCTCTATATGTAAAGAACCTTAACGCGACGGAAAACAAACTTCAGTACCCCGATGCTGCGCATGCAACCATACACGATGTGTACATGGATGACTATATTGGCTCGCTAGAGAGTGTAGACCAAGCTGCGCGACTGGCCCGAGACATCGTAATTCTCAACCGCCAGGCGGGTTTTGAGATGCGCGATTGGGTCTCGAACGACCCAAGAGCTCTCTCTTTATTAGTAACTGAATCGATATCTCAGAAATTTAACGATGTAATGTTAGGTAACGATGACAACGTTTCTAGGGTGCTCGGTCTGAACTGGCAACCTAGGAACGACGTCATAGGTTTCAGTCTCAACTCAGATTCTAAACCGCCAGCTCAGCTAAGTAAACGTGACGCGTTGTCCCACTTAATGCGAATTTATGACCCTTTGGGTATTTTAGGCCCACTCGTTTCTAGAGGACGCGTCATGTTCCAATCAATTTGGCGAAAAGGTTTATCATGGGACCATGAACTCGATCAAGGAGACCGAAAACTTTGGAATGAATGGCTCCGCGATGTACAACTTGCTTCTCAGTTGTACCTGCCGCGATATTACGGTCTAAGATCATGCAATATCATTCACCGCGAACTTCATCTGTTTTGCGATGCCAGTGAGTTGGCATACGCTGCAGTGGCATACTGGCCATATATCTATGCCGACGGAACAGTGAAGCTCGCTCTCATCGGTAGCAAAAGTAGAGTCACACCATTGAAACCCGCCTCCATCCCACGCCTCGAGTTGCAGGCGGCTTTAGTGGCTGCTCGGTTTGCATCATTCATTCACGACTCACATCAGCATAAACCAAGTAAGCGTATATTTTGGTGTGATTCACTTAACGTCTTGAGTTGGTTGCGTAGTGATGCGCGATCATTCAAACCATTCGTAGCACATCGAATCGGCGAGATTCTCGAAACCACAGATGTAAAGGAATGGAGATGGATTCCGACCGCGGAAAATGTGGCAGACGATGCGACGCGCCATAAACGCGAAGTATTCAATCAAGAATCTCGCTGGATTACAGGTCCAAAATTTCTACTCCAATCAGAACAACAATGGCCATCATCACCATACTTAAATACGGCCAGTAGTTTGGAAATAAAACCATCCGCTCAGAATCATTGTCATCTCATCTCCTCACATCATTTTCCGACACCATTGACTGTTGACCCAGAAAGACTGAGCTCATGGGGAAGGCTATTGAGAGCTACGGCAAGAGCCCATAAATTTTTGCACCTATTGAAGAACAAAGATAGTTCAAAAGAAATAACCGCCGAAGATCTACGCGTGGCTGAATCACATATTCTGAAGAAAAGTCAACTCGACTCCTTCCCAGATGAAATCATCTACCTCTCTGAGAAAAGGTCATTACACCGGAAAAGCCGATTATTCAATCTGGCCCCCTACATAGATAATGAGAATTTACTGAGATTGGGCGGAAGAATCAACCGAATGCAAGATATTGGTGACGGGGTGAAAAGTCCTATAATTTTAGATTCCAAACACCCTGCTGTCCAGCTTTTGATTGCCCATTATCACGTGAAGTCCGCCCACGCTAATTCCGAGACAGTAGTTAACGAAATGCGACAAACCTATTGGATCATCAATTTGCGAAGCGCGGTTCGAAAAGTCGCCCATGATTGTCAACTGTGTCGGCTGAAGCGCGCTCAACCATTCACACCGTCTACTGGAGACCTCCCACCAGCCCGTCTAGCCCATCATCGTAGACCGTTCACTTTCGTTGGCTTGGACTACTTCGGCCCAGTTCAGGTCACAGTTGGGCGAAGGAAAGAGAAACGCTATGTAGCATTGTATACCTGCCTTGTTATACGAGCAGTCCATCTAGAAGTTGTACATAGTTTGTCAACCGACGCGGCCATCATGAGTTTGCGCCGTTTCATTGCGCGCCGTGGAACGCCGAGTGAAATATGGTCCGATAACGGAACAGCCTTTGTGGGTGCCAACCGGATGCTAAGAGAGCTGTACGGAGTGGAAATTAACCGTTTTGCAGCAGACGAGAAGGTCTCATGGCGATTTATTCCCCCTTCGGCCCCATTTATGGGTGGAGCGTGGGAGCGAATGGTAAGATCAGTCAAAACAGCACTCAAGACCACCTTAAGACAACGCTCCCCCTCAGATGAAGTTCTACAGACCTTTCTACTAGAGTCAGAGAATTTAGTGAATACGCGTCCACTGACACACGTTCCAGTTGATCCAGACTGTGAGGAAGCCTTGACACCAATGCATTTTATACTGGGATCGTCCTCAGGGAGACCTATCCCAGCTACGTTGACGGATCGGGATATCATCGGACGAGACGGTTGGCGCAGAGCCGTAAGGCTCACAGATCATTTCTGGTCTCGATGGGTGCGCGAATATCTTCCGACTTTGGTGCCCCGGCGCGGCGGTGGATCATTCCCAAATATAAAAGAAGGCGACTTGGTTATTGTGGCAGATGGACAATTACCCAGGGGATCTTGGCCGAGAGGTAGAGTGATTAAGATATACACAGGCCCAGACGGAGTAGCAAGAGTGGCGGACATACGAACAGTGGCTGGCCTTCTCAGGAGACCCCTTAAGAAGTTAGTGCCCCAGGAGCTCTAGGCTAGACTTTAAAAAAAATGTGGAGTATGTTACGAATCGAACTCGTTGATCATAACACCTTTTCGGAACATTGTATTCTAAATTCTAGCTTTAAGTACTGTCAGGTTTGACGGGTGCTTCTTGGTTTTTTGCTTGTCTTTTTCACTTTTTGTCATTTAGGTTGAAAAATAAACTGTGGCTACTTTAACCAGCGCGTTTCAATTATATAGCTACGATCAGTAATACTTATGTAGATTAAATATGAAGTATCTACCAGAGAGATCGACTCTTTCCATATTAGAGTATTCTTTTCTTCCTCACCTAATTATTAACCCCGTAGTAGAAAGTTTCCAAGTGACCAACATAGGCATTCGACATTGTCCACCCCTATAATTACATATGTTTTATTAACAAATTCTTTTCGTTGCTCCGCAGTGTACAGCCCCCTCCCCGAGTCTCTGAACGAAGAGAACCAGAAGGCGCAACTGAAGCGCATGCTGGACCTCAAGGTGAACCCCATCGACGGGCTCGCCAGCAAGTGGGACTACGAGAACAACCGCTGGAAGTAAACTGGCTTACGGTACGTACATTTCAGGACAAAGTACCAGGGTAACCCGCAAATTACAATTTTTCTTACGTTTTTTTGCAATTTATAGGTCGTGAATAAAACTAAGTTAGAGTTGGCCTCAAATATCATGATTTCGAAATTATGAAATAGACGATATAAATTAATAATATTAAGAAATCGGCAATCTCGATACTGCTCTCAAGTGAGAATGGCTTATTCATAACTAGGCGCTCAGCAGACGGTGGACATTTTGACCGCGAACAATGATATATAAATATGTAAATCTCTTTGACCGCGAATGATCACGAGAGAGCTCGTCCAGCAAGCATCTTCAGCGCGGTCGTTTTGTCCTCCGTGTGCGTTATTGCATAGATTGCCGTACGTTCCATTGTCGCGGAAAAAGTACATCGTCTGCTTAGCACCTTATGCCCAAAACATTTCAAACTGTCGTAAAAACTGTAAATATTATATTCTAATGTTATTTTCTCTGTTTTTAGGTAACAGGAGGGTGCTACGCCTACCGGACGCTGTTACTCCGGGGCTAGAATAGACAAATGTAATATAAGTGATAATATCTGTGTAAGATAAATAAATTGCAATTCCACACAACAATTGCCTTTTATCTAATGTTCAGTCTATATTGTTCTCACGACTCACTATGACATTACATGCATGCCTCTCAAAAGAGCCATTTTCCTCCTGTCATTAATGTTCAACCCACACATTGCCTAATTTTTTTTTTCAACACAACGGAATGGTGGTCATGCGGTTGAGTTTGTGATAAGTACTAAGACTCTACCGTACTACCACAGACAATACTACCAGACCATACATAAAATATAAACGGTTACGGGTTAGGTTTCACTTGATTACAAGTGATGTTTATAAAAAAAAAAAAGAGAAATAGAGAAAAAAAAAAGAGAAAGAAAAGAGAAAAATAAAAAGAGAAATATAATCATTAGAATCAATAATAGGTACATCTTTCTAAGTTAGATTTCTACCACTAACACTTTTCCATAAGAGATTGGTGGTTGGTGGTAGAAATCCAACTTAGAAAGATATATTAATGATTTGATTCTAATGATTATAATTCCCTAAATATGTACCTGTTATTGTCGCGAATCATATTTTGATCAAGATACAATCTGACACTGACCTGCAAATTGCAAAAAACGTAAGAAAATTTGAATTTCGTGGTCTACCACTATCCATTCACCTTAAATATTATTTAGAAGTCATTTGTTTGCGGAAACTTGCAGACTTTTGGGCAAAATAGAAAAAAAATAACAGCGGTTATTAAGTATATGTGCCAAGTGCTTGAAAAAATTTACCATGGAAGAAAGAATGAAAAAAAAAATGAAATGAATGGAATAAAGATTTACCGGATATATTAGGAGCAAATGCACCACCGTATTCCCCACTTGTACGTTGGTGCGCTGAATTCAAATGTGGAAGAGCATCTATCGCTCGGGACGCCCTCCGACAGCAGTGACCGTAGAAGTGGTTAAAAATTCGAAAAAAATTGTTTTAGCAGATTGTCGTGTCAACAATTTATTGCTGGAAAACAAAGATTTCAACAGGTTGTGTGCATATCATCTTACATAAACGCTTGGGGATAGAAAAAGTATCCGCGCGTTGGGTAGGTACCCGTAATATGTACTTACCGATGCGCAAAAACTAACGAGACTGTAAATTTCCGGAGGGTCTTTGGAACTGTTGCAACAAGTTCCTGAACTTTTTTGACTGGACTTATAATAATGGACGAAACGTGGCTTCACAATTACGATCTCGAAACAAAATTACAGTCTATGACATAGAAAAGACTATCATCCCCAACTCCTAAGAAATTCAAGGCGATTCCTTCTGCCGGTAATTCAAGCGAATGGTGATTTTTGCCGGTAAGGTCATGGGCTTTCTTTTCTGGGATAGTCAAGGGCTAGTACTGATTGAATACCTCGATCTTGGAGCTACTTTCACCGGCACTTTATATGCATAATAAATAAAAAATTTGCAATTGCGCAATTAAATCTGCGAGAAACGGCGATGCAAACTTGCAATGATTGTCTTGTTTCATCAAGATAACGCCCCCGCCCACAAGTCCACCTTTGCGATGACTGCAATTCAAGACGCTGGCTTTGAAATACTCCATACTCACCAGACCTTGAGTGATTTCTATTTCCGAGGTTGAAGAAATATCTGAGAGGACAGAAATTTGGTGATGATGAAGCAGTAAGTAGTCGCTGCAGTAGGTACAGGCATTTTTAGTTGCTCAGGAGGAAGAATTCTTTAGGAATGGAATATTAAGTTCAGAAAAAAGATAATTCAGGTGTATTAGGTACCCAAAAAGGTGACGGTCGAAAAAAAAAAAAGTTACCGGTAACTCTCACTATTTATTGAACGCCCATAGTAGAATATACTTTACTGACTTGGCTATACGTGGGAGTTTAAATTTAACGGACCATCGTGCATCGTCTAACGTTTTTATTAAAAACATTAAAAGAAACTGATGAGGGTTTGATATAAGAAAACACTTTTCGGAACAAATTTTCTCTATATTTTTTTATAAAAACAACGTCTCAACATAAACAATGCTGTTCTGAGCATATACACAAATATCACCACTACTGTGATTCTCAGCTATGGGGATACATCGCGGATAACTACGTGCATCCTTTTATATACCATTTAGGTACTATCACTTAGGTGCTTACAGACGTCCCAATTTTGTACCCACTCTGGTTGGATCTTACTTAAATAGGAAGTACCTTTTCTTTTTTGACGGCACGGTGTAATATACCGGGTGGCCGAGTTTTTTTGGCAACTTTCATAAATGTTGATCCAAACTAAAAGCTGAGTGGAACACTGGCACGAAGTAAGCGTATTTAGAATTCGTCCGTTTAATATTATAAAGTTACAAGTTCATTGTCTTTTTATTAGAATTTAAATAATATTTTAACAAGACGCCATATCTTGAATTTAATCATTTTATAATTAAGTGTCACTGTCGTGCGACAAAGTTTAACGAACTGTCGAATTTAGGAAATATCTAACTATCTAACTTTTATCGTTTAAAATTTAAACTTTAACATGACATGATTTGGCCATGAAGTTTATATATTTAATGCTAATAATATGGCCAATATTTATTCTGATTAAAACTATTACTGTTTTACTTTAATTTCAATCTCAATAGCCTGCCTCATTGGTCTGTTGGTCGAAAGACCGGCTGCTGATTTGCTGATTATCATTCTTACTAGCGATTATTCTATTGCATTTAAAGTAGACATCATTTATCATTTATTTATCACATTAAAAAATATAATTATTGGAACTTGTAACTTTATAATATCAAAACTTAAATAAGATCTTGTTCATTAATTACAAAAATACTGATGGACAAATAGTAGGAATAACCTACATTTTAACTACTATGTTACCCGCCAAACTGGTTACATAATTAAAATGTAATAAATCCCAATTAATCGTTACAGTAATTATAATATAAATTATTTAAAAACACCTATCACATTCTTAATAATTTAAGTCTCAACATCGATCGAATTTTATTTTATTTATTTTTTAACAAATTTATATTTTAAACCTATTTTTTATAAGTTTAAAATAAATAAATAGTATTTAAAACTAATTTTAAGTTTTAAAATAGTGAGAAAGGCGCAGGAGGTGAAGAAATGTTTGAATGCCAGCCCGTTACGACATAAGATTAAAATACGACAAAGAATTATTACGACAAATAAACAAGTGTGTTTGTACCAGTATGCACAAATTTAAATATTTCTTTTTTTTTACACATAATTGAATAATGAGGTAGAGTCTGACAAACAAGTAAACTACTGGCATTCAGATATTTTGTGTCAATCATATGCAGTACAAATTATCATGCTCATTGTTTGGCGTAGGATGTTGTGGTCCCCCCCGGTGGGTTCCCGCATTGTCGAGGCGGGGGGGATCAGTAGCCCTGGCTAGGTCACCCACGGTGAAGCGAAGAGGAACCCGAGGAATCCGCTCGTCAGGGCTTTTGCCCGGCCAACTTTTAGCGGCCAACAAGTAGGTTGCTGTGCCGCTTGGGCGACATCGCAACTGAGGCGGGCCGCGATGCCGTATGGGAGGCATCGTGGCTGAGGATTGGTGGCCGCGGTGGGAGAGGAGTGCTGGTATTGCGGTGCGCCGCTCTCCCTACCTTCCGCGGCCTTGACGGGGTCGCCGCCGTCTGATGGCGGACGCGGTGGGGCCGCAGGGGAGGAGGAGTGTTGGTATGACGTTGGCCGCTCTCCCTATCCTCTGCGGCCGAAAATTGGCAGGCGGCGGGGCCAATGACCTGACCCGTCGTAGGGGGACCAAGGGTGCCCAGACACGGGGTCATCTGGCGCCCATGTACTGGTTTGGTCCCTGGGCTGGTCACGGCGTGCTGTGTGTTCTGGTGCGCCGGTGATGGGGAGTACTCCCCAGAGGGCCCGGTGACGGACAGCCGCGGCGGGTTCACGGATGAGTGCTAACGCGTGCCCGTGGTCCCGCCGCAAGGGTGGAGTTTTAGTGTGCCGCAAGGGTGGGTTAGAGTCCCACATCACTGCACTATCTCCCCGTGGTAGTGCAGAACGCATGAGCATTTCTGCACGATAAAAAAAAACGGATGTTGTGGTCCAAGTTATAATTAACATATCTACGGTTTAATATCCTTGCCGTAAGGTACGTAAAGAATTTATTCTATGATAAATAGTTCACTACAAACTATTATTGTACTACATATGAAAGCCTAAAGACATAATAATATTTGGAAAGAGATCAAGAAAGACATTGTGCCCAAATTATATAAATACATAGATAGACTAAGTGACTAGATTTTACGACTAGAATAGTCAAAACTAAATAATATCTCATTTAGACATTAACGTGCCTAAGTATACTTTTAAAGCTACTTCTCTGACATTGAAAGCGACATAGAAATATATAGATAGGTAGATAAAAGTTGATACATTATACACTAAAATAAGTTATCTTCTCCTTATAGTAATCATAAGAAAATTTTCAGGGATATTTTTCATCCCTCTTGTTTAGTTTGTGAACAATTTTAGGCCACAGAAGAGACAGTTAACGCAATGTCGTATTGTTTAATGGAATGTCGTATTACATAATTATTTGTCGTATATAAATTAAATCTATGTTTTAGTAAGGTGTATTTAACACTAAGTATTAGAGATAGTAAAACATTATTTGAAAAGTAAATGCTCTTTTTATTTGTCATAATATGCACGATATTATTTTCGCCGAAAATTGTCCACAAACCATATACACGTAATATTTTATTTAAAATTAATACGATATAATTATAATGTTCCTAACACACCAACGATCGTAAACATTTATTGTTTTTTTATTATTTTTATCTAATTAGCGACGTAGTTAGGCTTACACAAAAATTGTTATTTTATAACTGCTAATACAGTTATGCACCATTACTGAAACATTTTAGATACTTACGTTTAAAACCATGTTTTAATCATGTCCTATTTTATTGATCGTTATTGGTTAATAACTAATGTACAATTTTGTCTGTCGGTCTCATAGGTACAGTCAGCAACAAAAGTCGCACTTATGCAATTTATCTTGCTCAATAACTGAGATTCGACTTTTCTTGCTGACCGTACCGGACCGCTGACCTGCATGAAATTTTAATGAACGTCTACCTACCTACTGATTATTTTCCACGTGACTGTACAGCCATGGAAATTAATTGTTAAGCAAATTAACGACCAACGACAATTTACCGTGTTATAGCCATTTATTTATTTAATATAATAAAAATCAAACCGCTGGTCCTAGAGACATGAAAATTGGAGGGTGTGTTCTTTATGAAGAGTAGGTATCCAATCCACTATGAAAGGGTTTTTTGAAATTTCACCCCTAAGAGGCTGAATAGGGGGAGGGTGAAATTTCACGAGGACGAAGTCGCGGGCAGAACCTAGTTTATTTAATAAATAACACCAACTTACAGCATACCTATTAAATAGTGGTTTACAATAGTATTTAGCAAAGATATTACAGCTAATGTATACAATTTTAGGTTTAAAGAGAAAATACATACATTTTATAAAACTGTCAAAGAATTACAGTGTTATGATGTGAATAAACAGACAATTTAAGTTGGTAGTCTATTTGCTTCGCAACAAATTTTCCCAACTTTACATAAAAGCTGATTTTAATTATATTTATTGATGGTACTGGAAAACCTTTATAAAACTCACCATTCGGGTTCAAGTCATTGTGGTCAAAACATGGTTTTATCGATTTTTAACCTTCTTTTTATTTATTACTCAAATTTTTACATAGGTAGGTATGTACAGACGCCAGCACATCAAGCTTTTACAATCTGTCAAATTTGTTTAATAGATTTTCAACTTTATCACTAAAGCCTAAGGTTCAAAGTTGATTAGTAAAATTTGACAGTTTCGGGTGGCTTGATGTGCTGCAGTCTGTACACAAATTGATCAGACATCAAGATTTTCTAGCTAAAATATACATAGAAACGCCCAAATCTTAATTTTGTAATTTGATCAAAACCATTTTGTTTAGACACAAACACGCTCTCTAATATTTATAATTTTCAAAACATGGAAGTCAAAATTTGGCATTTTAATACATTTATCGAATCTTGCCAAGCCACTTATATAATTATTTTCTAAAATTTCGTCCACAATATTTTATTGCACAAGAATTTCCTCACTACCCGA
Organism: Luperina testacea; assembly: GCA_927399505.1. Lineage (NCBI taxonomy): Eukaryota > Metazoa > Arthropoda > Insecta > Lepidoptera > Noctuidae > Luperina > Luperina testacea. The sequence continues at coordinate 844,776 of OV656777.1, read as the reverse complement.
TTAGAGGAAACTTCTTTAAACGCGCGCCATCTTTTGCCGAATAGCGAAAAGTATTTTACGATTTTCTTGCATCACACCAATATAATTATTGTAGTAGGCATCTTTTCACATCAACAAAATGTTTGTAACTTTAATATTGCTGTAACTAGGTACGTAATTCAAATTCTTTTCCAAACAATAATCTAAATGCCTATTGCAGATTGTAACCAACTATTCAATTATCGTCCATCTTGATCCAACAGCACCCAGGAATAAAAGCAATCGTCTTTAAAATCCGCCACTCAAGAATCGATTAATCACATCGATTCGTTTATCGATTTCTCCGTAGATTTAGGGGGAGGCCTGGTCACTCCCCTCATCGTAAGACTAGTCTCTGAAAGGGAACAGGCCTCCAACGCCGCCGGTATCCCAGTCGGCCACCTCGACTGGGCCAAAGCACTCGTCGAAGAACTGCTCCATCGTCTTGTGGAGGTGGATCGTGGAGCGCTCAAAGCTGTGACCTTCGTCGGGGTACACCTGGAACATATGAGCATGCACATGAGTCCGAGGGTCCAATGAGATGCAACCTGAGAGCGTAAATTTAAACAAAATAGCTGGAAAACTTTTACAGATTCTTATGAATATGGACTATAGTACCTTTTAACCCATATCATTTTCTCCAGGTATTTTTTGATCCTATATTAAATACGAAATCTGGACGACAGCATTATATGGCATTCCTCAACGGGAGGAGTTAATATTTCTATGCCAAATCATCCCTCGGTTGATGCTGGTTCCTAAAATCTGTTATCACCGCACCGCGGGAAAGTAAACTTAACATTGGATTTTTTCAAGTCCACTTTTGACTATGGAAACTGGAGGCGACTGGTCTATCCTGACATGTTACTACCAGGAGTTTAGATGCTTACCTGTTTACAGCGCAGTGTTATTGTTGAGTGCGCTAGCCAGTGCTAACGCATGGTGGGGGGGTCCGGTCAGGACGGCTAATGAATGTGATAGAAGTCTTCGTCCCCAGCCTTACGCCACATAGCGTTAGCATGCAACTACCAGGAGTTCAGAAGCTTACCTGATGTGTATATAGTGCAGTATTCCTGATCAGCGCCCTAGCCAGTGCTAACGCATGGTGCGGTGGCGCGGTGAGGTCTGCTGCTGCATGCGCCAGAAGAACTCTTCGTGGTGGAAGGTTCCCAGCTTTGCGCCACACGGCGTTGACGCCCAGCGTGCCGGCCCACGTCGAGCCGTAGCCGCTATAGCGCTCCGTCCAGTAGGAATCTGGAAAATGAATAGACAAATAAGTTATAAGTAGGTATGATCTGCATAGTGACAAAACTTACCTGTGAAGTCGAGGATGTTTGACATAGTAACCTAAGCCTTAATTTTTGAAACAATTTTTATTATATCGTGAAGTTTGAGCTTTTTCTATCGGAAGTATATTAAAATGTCTTCGGGTGACGCCTTCTGGATATACATAATTATTCTGAATAGTCAGTAAGAACAACTCACTATGATGCCGCAGGTCGGTGAGAGGCGCGATGGCGGCGAGGCAGCGGGTGACGTTGCGCACGTCGCCGGCCGCCAGCGCCGCGGCCGCGCCGCCGCCGTAGCCGCGCCCCCACACGCCCACGCGCGACCCGTCTACCATCTTTAGGTTGTCGCGCAGGTAGCTGCGGAGATAAGGTAGTTCAGTACTCTTAGCTTCTTACAAGGATCTTTTGGGCCCGAATGACATTGATAGATCGATGTTGTTGGTAAACATTTTTGAAATTTGCACTCATCACGTAATAGCAAAACAAGATTGCGGCATTAGTTCCGATGTTAGCCACGTGCTAGAACCGCTGCCGTGGTTTTCGAGGGTGCTAAAGCCGATAGTGAGACCAAAATGAAAATCCAAGATGGCGGCTACTAAAATTATATATTTTTTTGGCTTGGGTGTTGGTTTCAAGGTTTTCGAGGGTGCTGAAGCCAATAGTGAGGTCAAAATGAAAATCCATGATGTCATTTCTGCCGGGGGGTTCCCCGACGTTTTTTTTACTTGACAGAATAGTGACATGACAATCATGCCGAATGTCAATAATCTTGGCCCTGCAGTTAATAATTCTATTTTGTTAAAAAAATACTTACGACAAAACTGCAATCTGATCTTCAACATCCACCGATAGAAGCTTATGATAGATTTCTGTTCTAAGTTCCTCACCCTGCAAATAATACAATTAAATTCAGAAAAATCAAAATACCCTCATTCTGGGCTAGAAGGATTGGGGAGAGGCTTTTGCCCAGCAGTGGGAACAAAATGGGCGGCTAGAAAAAAATCTGACCATTTTTCAAAATTTTCAAGACATTCTTCTAACGAACTTGTATTAGAACGTTATAAATAGTTTGCCTCGTTTAAAACCATGTAGCTATGAATCAGATCAGGTTAGGTTACCTGTCCGCCGGAACCCCTGGCGTCTATCTCAGCGACGATGAAGTTCCTGGCTGCCGCCAGATACCAGCCCCAGCTGGGCTTCCATCGCTCTGTCACCAGCTGGCCGCCCGGCTGAGCAGACCTGAACATGATCATCATTATGAGCAATAGTTTGATCAAGGTCACACTTGAAATGTATTAAAAAACAAGATGGCGGCGTTAGTTCCAATTTTGGCTACGCGCCAAAAGAACCTCTATAATAGGCACCACGCGCCCTCTATGTCAAATGGTTTTATAGTGGGCGTGCGGTTGAATGTACTTACCACCCATTTAACATACCAAATTTCATACTGTTCATATTATTATTATCTGAGTTATACCAGAAAATGATGCTAGGGAATGCCAGGAAATGATGTTATGCTTTAGGTACTATTTTTTAAGTTGGTTAGGTATTTGCTCTTCTATGTCAAGTTGGTACAATAAGTGCTTTCTTGATCCTTTGTAATGCTCTATTTGATAAAAATTTAAATAAAACATTAAGCTTCAACTCACACATGCAGCACCAGTGGTAGCGGCAGGTCGTCTGTTTCTCTGAACCCTGGCGGCAGGAGCAGGCGGACGCGGGCCGCTCTGTATGCTTGCACCTGGAGAGTTTATACAACAAATTAATGAAATAACATCACGACTCAGGTAGTTTCCGAATGGTTCGGCGGCTGTAGAGTATAGTAGGAACAACCACATTTCGCCATGTTATAGGGGAACCTATTGTAATAAAACACCCGACACGAGGAATTCTTGCTGGAAAAACCCAATGACACTTTGCTCAACCTGGGATTCGGAACCAGCACAACGAGGTTCAGCGATAACAGCCGGTCTGTTCTGTGAAAATCGTGAAAACTTACATGAAGTGAGCTTGAAGAGAGCTGCGTTCAACCTGATGGTAGAGATTGACACTAATGACAGCTCACTTCATTTAAGTTTTCACGATGAGATTTGTACGGAATATATTGGCAGTAGTCGCAGCTTATGACCACTAGACCCACGGGGAAGTCACGTTTGTATTGAATGGACTTGTTTACAAATTAACGTCATCATCACCTGCCTAGTCTTCTCCTAACGAATCTGTTGGGGTTGGCTTCTAGTCCAACCGTATGCAGCTGAATATCAATTGCTGCTAGCTAAGTATTCATCCAAATTAACAAATTAATTTCGTTTGCAATGCAAAGCATAGGACTCATAGGAGGAGTGAAAGATGCTTAAAGCGGTGAGAAGGAATGAATGCGATATGGTAGCCTGCAATATTCAAATTTTCGGTGTTGAAAACTAGAGTTGTTTTGATGATTTTATTCTGTAAATACGTATTTGTTACGGTCGTAAATATTTTTTTTTTGATTAATGTACAACCTGAAAGAAATTTCGCGGGCTATTTAGTTCTTCCCCGTGAATGGAGTAGAAGAGTTGTGGACTTACCTCGACGCGGAAGTCTTTGACCTGCGGCTGTGCGAGCGCGGCGAAGTGGCTCGCGAGCGGCGCGCCGTCCCACAGCACGGCGCGCCGCGCGCCCCAGTGCGACACCACGAACGTGGCCGGCGGGCCCGGGCCCAGGCACTCCTAAGGACAAACAATATCAATGTTTATTTTTGTCATGGGCATCGGTTTCATGGTTTTTAAGGTGCTGAAACCGAAAGTGAGATCAAAATGAAAATCCAAGATGGCTACTGCGAATATTTTAAAATTTTCGCAGCCGCCATGCTGATTTTTCATTTTGATCTGCGTTCCTGCCGGGGGTCCTCCGACCCCACACGTTTTTGTTTTGTAATGTTGAGGTTACAGTTTAGGAAATGAGCCAATAGTTTTTTCTTTCTAACCTGTACATAATAGGAGTAGTTCTTGCTGAACAATATCCGGTTGTAGAGGCACTCTGTGGGCAGCGAGTCATTCTCGTCCGCGATGTGTGGCAGCACCGTCGACGTCGGCCACGCGGGTAGCGCTGATGTTGCGTTCTCGAACTCCTAGAAATGACAGTGCAGCTTTATTTATTCATAAACGTTGCTCAAATATAAGTAGTTAATTACAACTATTTAACCATACATTTTTGACGTTTGAACGTCACTTAACTTTAATCATCGCTTTTTTTAGAAACAAGGATGTTACAAGGATCTTTTGACACCTGAATGACATTGACAGGGAACGTTGTTGGTAAATATTTGTTGTTGTGTCACAAAACATAATATGGCGGCGTTAGTTCCAATATGGCCACGTGCCAATATAATTTTGTAGCACTGTATATTTATTGCTGGACAATAGAGCTGGCGCTGCTTTTAGAGACTTTGAAAGGTCACAATTTCTGTACTTTGACTTCTCGAGCAGTTACAAATACCAAACCATTTATTTCAATTAAAACACTTTTCAAAGGAATGGAGGAAAGCCTTTGCCCAGGAGTGGGACCACGAAACCACCGGCAAAATTATCCATCATAATGAGTTTTGATTGCTGTTTGTATTTATGTAAGTATAAGTGACCGATAAGAAAACTTTTTTATTTCTTTTTTTTACTTATTTTTTACCGGGTCATCACTAACAGGTTCGGCAGTAGCATCAGGCGGCATCAGGTCGGTGCCGGGACACGTGAGGCAGACGGGCGGGTCGGGCCAGCTGGCCGGGTCCGTCGGCACCTTCACGCGGTACAGGTGACGCTCGCCCGCCTTCTCCGGGGCTGTGCCGATCACGTATCTGTGGATGTTAACGAGAGTTAATTTATATCATTTCTAAAACATAACATCACGCACGTAATGTGCCCTCGATCGAAGCGACAGGCGGAAGGCATGCCTCGGAAATTAAATTAAGCCGTTAGTTCTGTCTGTCATTCGTAGATCTTTGACAGTCGTTACGGGTAGTCAGAAGCCCGAACTACCGTCTGACAACCAGTTTTACCAAGGGGTATCGTGTTACCCATTAACTAGGTTGTAGAGGTCAGACAGGCAGTTGCTCCATGTAAAATCATTCGGTTAGACTGGAAGCCGCTGCAAACTACGCATCACATTGACGTCACACAAAATTCGCGCGCAACTACTATACATACAATATCCCGAAATCAATCGTCGGGCTAGTAGCCCACCAGACGCGACACCCGTGTGGTCGGAGGATCCTCCCTTTTCTAAGCAGGATGAGTATAACTTTGCATACTGTTTCTCATACCTACGTCTATAGAACTTATTAACATTATTACAAGTGCTCGTTTTCAAAAGCGGTAAGTAATAACGCAGAACAAGAAATAAGTATACTCACAAGAATCTCCTCCGCTCATCCCAGCCCATGAGCTGCGTGAGCTCGTAGCTGCCCAGCGTGAGCGTGGTGCGCGAGTCGTGCGTGAGGCGCACGGCGTGGCGCCACACGCCGCCGGCGCCGGCGCGCGGCGCGTCGCGCACGGGCATGGTGCTGTACACCGTGCCGCGGTGGCCCAGCAGCGCGCTGCCGCCGCACCAGCCGCAGTCCTCCTCCACGGGCTCGGAGCCCAGCCCGGACCAGCGCGAGCCGTCCGACTCGTCGCGGTATATCTGCAAAACGTCTTAGGTTTTTGAAACGATCTTCCTTAACCCGGCTTGCGGTAGGAGTAAACTGATAGAAATCGTCACGTAATGAAAAAAAACGTTATGCCCCTCCATGCGACTTTATTAGACACAATAGAAATATAGAGTTTCTTAAAACTTATACTATATGGCTCTATATTAAAAACGCGTATTAAATTGACACTTCCTCACTGTCTATTCTAAATACGAGAGTGTGTGCGTGCGAGTATCGCATAATGAACTTGGTTACTGACGGGGGGCTTTTTTTGGTGGAGGGTGGAAGGTGATGTTGAAATATGACTGATATTTGATTTCGGATGAGCTTCATCTCTATCATTAGGGAACCCTTACATCTTGACAGTTATAATGCACGGCGCTACAGACGCTGATGAGGGAGACATTCTGCGGCCTGTTGAGCAGCAGCACCGCCAGCTGCTTCTCTGACGTCCAGCCTGTCCATCTCACGTACCAGCCTGCACAAATACAATCAAGTAGGTATAAAGTCTCAAGTTTTTGACGTGACAACGTCTAATAAATCGATGAAGCTGGTTGCACTCACGAAAAACATGACTCATGTAGCGTTACCTCGCGGCCTCGCTCTTTAGCGTTCCATGGCGGCTTGTAGTGCAAGCGAATATTAACAAATGCAATGCAACTATTCCATCAGTATTTTCTTATGACGTTATCACGTTCAACTATCGTCAGTAGGTAAACCGACTTTACAGACAACCGATTTTTAAGATAATCTTGTAAATTAACAGCCTCACTGTCATCTGCCACCCGAAAATAATGTGTCTCAATCTAAAACACAGTGTTTATTTGTGTTTTATTTTTATTTTTCCATCAGGCCTGAGTCTGCAGTACTAGGGAGATGACTAACAATATATAAATTATGGACAAATAAATTAGTCTGAAAAGGATTTAATTAAAAACACAGTTTTGTGGTAAGGTTTTGACCGCAAACTGTAGTTTTTCCAGCGTTTTTTTCTAATGCGGAAACTTTTTTACTCAAGCTTGTGGGATCGTCCCACAAGCTTGAGTAACCTGAAAAGTTTTCGGAGATAAGGCTAGAATTCATACGTACTGTCATCGACTTGTGAGTTGAACTGTATGGCGTGTGAGAACAGGTACTTGGGCGTCTTCACGCTGACCACGTTCACCGTCACCACCGGGTTGTTGGTGTTTACCTGTAAACCATAGCATTATTTTATATTTCTGTATGCATCTATGGGAATGCATATATAAACAGGGTGGTCAAAAATTCGTGGATCAAACGAAATAGGGAGATAAAGGAGGTCATTTCCAATAGAAAATCTTTCTACAGCACGGCCATAATTCAATTGCCCTAAAAGTTATGAATATTGTGTATATGTATATCTATACATATATACTATACTAATATTAAATCTGATGAGTTTGTTTGTTTGAAAGGCCTAATCGCTGGAACTACCAGTAGAATTTAAAAAAATATTTTCGTATTTGATAGACCAATTCTCGAGGAAGGCTATAAACACACGCTATTGGTCTTGGGAGTAGTTAGGAGCAGAGCAAAAACAAAAACAGGGCGGGCGATGCGACGCGATACGGGGGCGGGGGCGCAGGGAGTTTTGTAAAAATGTGACTGTTGTTTTAGTATTTTGTGTAGCTAACGATTTCCACCCGAACGAAGTCGCGGGAAAAGCTAGTTTTTAAGAATTTTTTTTTTTACCATCAACCCACCTTAGGATACCTCAAGGCCCGTATGGTGGGGTACGCGGGCGGCTCCTGCAGGTCTAACCCGTACCACGGATATTTGTGTGGCTGGACGAGAGAGGCGTTGTATGTCACGTACATGAGGGTCTGCCCGTCGGGACTGAACCACAGTGCCTTATCCAGGCGCAGGACTTCTGTCTCGTAAAGAAAGTCTGGCACGCCGTTGAAGATCACGCCTGGGATTCCTGAAATTATGGATAGAAGAGTTGATGCAATTTGAACGGAAATGAACCATATACGTTAATATTTTACTTTCTTGCTTAAAAAATGCGATTTGCAAAGCCCACTCTAAGAAGTAGGTTTTGTAAAATAATGTAAATAAAAAATAAGATTACGGATCGAGAAGTGACTTATAGGACAACTTGGATGAGACCTAATTCAATACAGCCATCGCATTATTCTCTCGTGCTCTTTTACTCTTTAAATCAAACCCATCTTCCAAACACAATATACAGACTGATCATTACAACTGAGGGTTTTCGATTGGAGACATAGTATTTAAGTTCATGGACTCCCTTTTCCGTACTTAGTCTCTTATCGGACTATAGTGTGTGATGTGCGAGGGGGTATTGTTCAGCAATTAAATAAAACTTACCATTATTAGTGATCCTGCAGACCAGCGTCTTGAACACCTTGGGCTTGTAGTAGATGTCGTTGTCGTGCACAAACACCAGCGTGGCCCCGACCGGGGACCACTCGGCGTACTGGATCAGAGGCGCCGAGCGGTCGTCCTCGATCGGGGAAACAGGGATCTTGTTTCTGGACGATAAATAGATATATATTTTTAATGCAAAAAGAAAAGTGTAAGAAGAAGGGAGAGAGAGAGGGGAAATTGGAAAAGTCAACAAAAAGGAGCTGGATGTTTAACCACTCGAGCTCGGCGTGGTACGATATCGGCCCATTACAATAGAAAATCAATTGTGTCTCATTAGCGGTGATTATGTGGTTAATATACTTATTAGACGAGGTTTTGAGTAGACAGGTGACTTTAATCCTTTAAAGTGCTACCACGGCTAACAATAGCTTTAAGTCGTCTTGCTGACTGGCTAATAGGTATTTTCATCAACAAAATGAGCTGTTGCTAATATCACTCGTATCGAAATGTGAGAAGATGTTTGGTAAAGAGTATTCATGCTATATTAGAGACAAGTCATAACCTCCGAAAGTTGCCACAGTGTATTTAAATTCGAACGATTTCTGCAAATTAATCATCGATGCCCTTGTCTTTTGGAGGATAAATACTGCAAGATAGATCCTCTCAGATATCTCTATGCAAAATACTGGCTGTTAAAACTTGTAGAGATTCTAAATTAGACTCTAAATAAAGGGTGACAATACTGACCTGTTGATGACGTCATACACGTGGTACCGGGCGAGACGCGCGTGTCTCCAGCCGGGTCTGACGTCAGAGATCAGCAGAACGAACTTCAAGTCCGCTGACACTTTGAAGTCCACCGCGTTTAGTTCTCTCTGGAAACAAGTTGTTATTCATTAAATGTGGTGTAAGGGCAAGAAGAAATTGGAAATAGTTATATTATCTGACAATGTTAGTCAGGAAAGTAATTGAAAGAGTGATAAATATAAATGGAGATGGAGAGCAAGTATAGAGTGACGGCTGAAAGGAGAAAGGGAAGAATGGCAGAAAAAACGTGTTGCGCCGACCCCAAGAAACGCGGGACAAGGACAGAAAGAAGGTAGTCAGTGTAAGTCTGTAATGTTTGTCTGTGGAGACGAGCATGAAGCTTCAAGTTTGTTCACTGCATTTTCGATTTCAATCTGTCATAAAGGTAAGTTTCTCAAGCTGTTTTCTTTTAGCACAGATGACATTAAATAATAATAATAATAAGAAGGCAGTACTCCTCGATACGGCTCGCATTGTGAGGAGGTTCCTGTCTCTGGAGCCCTAACCACCGGTAGCTTGGACCCTGGTCCCGACACCGGCGGAAAACTATTTTTTTATATTTTAAATGTTTTTTTTACTTATTTTTATATTTTAAGAAATATTTAAAAATGTAATTAAATAAGTAAAGTAAATAAATAAACGAAATAATAATAATAATAATAAGTTTAACAATAGTATAATGATTGTAACTTATTGTTTTCACTGAGATCATCCGACGTCACCGGACATCTTTTTGACAATTCAAAAGTGCCTGTACAAGGTTTAATAGAAATAAATGCTTTCAGTTTGAGTTGAGTTTCTTGTCTCACGACATTTTTCGTTGGTTTCGACGTTTGCGCCGCACTACACTATTCGAAGTCAAGCGACGTCGTGTGTCTGTCGACTTTTCTGGAGATGATATATGAAAGTAAAAGTTCTATCGAAATTCTAAATTTTGAAAGTTTCTTTGAAAACGTCACATTTGCAAGTAAACGCAAGTTTTACAACCGTAAATGTGTGCATTGACATGCATTCTCCGAGTTATAATTCAATAAGTGTAAAAATAATTCAATCAACCCTCCGTTTTTCGAAAATAAAAATAAAGTTTAAATAAAATACACGCTCGTCACCGACAACTCACGAGCCATTAAGCTCCACGTTGTATCCCGCGCAAATTAATGGCTGCCTGTAACGAGTTGCCTTTCTGACACCTACGTACTGCCGCGACTGCTCAACGATTTATCTTTTAAATGTTTTCCTTTCGAGTGCCTCGTTTCGTTCGAGTGTCTTTTGTTTATTTATAATTATGTGAACCATTTATTTCATTATAAAGTTGTCAATATAAAAACGTAAATGGAATGTTTAAGGTGACGTCCTGTATGGCTCGAAGGGATAGTATTAGGCTAGTTAAATTGAAGTCTGAAGTCAACGTAAATAACAGTCAATTGTTTGTAGAAACTTGGAAGTTCAAAGTTCACATTCTTATCTGTCTCAATCTGTCAAAATACATTTAATTTACCATTTATATTTGACAAGTTCTTGGCTTCGATTATCGCTGAGATGAAATTGTGACTAGATTTTGAACTTTATTAATTACGGAAATAATTGACCGTCTATCTTCTCGACAAAAGGGACGCAATAAAATTTCCAGAAGTAAACTTCTATTTGTGACTCATTATCAAAGTAATTGGGTACAGTAATTCGAGGCCTATACCAGTCTGAATCCAATCTGCTACTTTTATTTCGCGAATCTATTTCGGTACTATTAGGCTTAGTTCCTGTGAACTGAAAAGTATTAGTACTACAGAAATGTGTAAGTGAGATATAATAGAACACTTTTTCTTAAAGATACCAGGCTGTTACTGTCCTACTACAGGAGACACACTTCTTCTCATACAGAGAAAGGCATGAATGAGCATTCATCACCACGCTTGCTCAAAAGGGCACGGGGCGGGTTTTCTTTAAGGGTCTTACATGACCTAAAGCGTGGGCACTGTCGGACTTCGTAGAAAAAAAAAATTATATACCTACAAAAAATCTATTCTTTGGACTAAAAAATTAAAACACTAGTGATTTAGTATGTTGCTTAAATTGTAGAATAATCTGACAAAAAATCAGAATGACTGTATGAATATTATATCATATAGTACTATGGTTTTTTATTGTAAAAATAAAGTTTTTAGAGGTATGTTCATGATTTTTTTCTATCGTATAAAATTTGTTGTATTACCTATGTTTTCAACACACTATCTATCTAACATATATCCTGAAGAATATCATATAGTTTTCTAATTTTGTTTACTGCAGTCGATCGTATACTTTTATTGCTTCTAAAACTTGCGTTTTTAGCGTTTAGGTCCTGTAATCCCCTTATACCACAATATTAAACAAACACACATTGCGTCAAATTATAGACCGTATGCCACCACCTTAACTCTCAACATCACAATTCATGACTACACATTGCCTTTCAACCCCTTGCCTACGAGACCATTCGACGAACAGTCGAGGCAACAAATCAACTAGTTTGATATACCAGCTAGGTATATTCAACGTGTACACTAAAATTGCTATATTTCAGCGTGGCAGTCTATTATTGATAAATGTGTCGCACGCGCTAGCTCCTAGACTATTTGCGAAGTTAGGGTTGCTACGTAAAGGCGGATACAGACATTGGGAGAGGCATGCACAGCGCACGGCGCTCATCGCATGATTCGCAATGTGTGGACGTTCATATTCGTGATGAGTGGCCTCGCAATGTATGTATCCGCCTAAACAAATAACATGAAATATTTTGTCATTTTTATGGGCGGTACCAGCGGTGCTATTCTGTAAAAATCTTACCGAGAAAACATAGGTGAAGTGAGCGTGAAGTGAGCTGTCAATTCCTAGCAAAAACAAACTTATTTCACCTAAGTTTTCACAGTGAGATTTTTACAGAATCGACCAGGCTGTTGGCTAGATAGAACTAATACTGTTGGCACAAGAACCTACATGCAGGGTGGTAGGGACATGGACGCAGAAGCCGTAACCATGAATTTAGCATAATTATGATTCTAGACCGCGTAGACATTTTTCGTCGGTTATAAAAAAAAAAACAACGTAGGGGGTTTAGAATCAAGTACTGAATCTATGATCAGGTTGCGCGTCTATGTATGCTATTCTGTATAAAGGCTCCTTCAAACAGGCGCGACACGCGATAAATTCGCGCGCGACACAAAGGCACTGCAAGTCGCGCAACGAACCGCTCGCCTTTGTGTCGCGCGCGATTTTATCGCGTGTTGCGCCTGTTTGTAGGAGCCTTAAATCAAAGATCCCTGTTACAATAATTTATAGGTAATACTCGCCACAGAGCTTGGGATGTGAAGTAAGCTGAGTTCGGTCGGGCAATGTTATTGAGGTTTTCCAGCAGGAAGGCCGCAGTAGCAACCCGGAATCCCGGTTCGCAATCGATATGGGTATTTGCCAAAAATGTAAACAAATTTGAATTTGTGGAAAAAATAACTTTAATTCAAACACAATAAAGTTCAATTTACGCTACAACTTCAAACATTTTTATAACTTCTTCAATAGTGCTAGTCAGTCTGAAATAAACTTAATTTTCATTAAAATAAAGTTGATATTTGTTTAACTTGAAATAACATCAATTTGAAACATAAATTTGAAAAGACTTACTTGGGAGTTCAACCTAGCTACCGAAATATACACCCCTGCTTAATGCTTTGAGGAAGTTATTATGTTATTCCAACAAATAATCCTGGTAAAATTCCCTGGTCCTCATATGGCCTGAACAAGATTATGTCTGGACTTTTAAAGAGACTGTGACCTCTGACTTTGTTTCAAACATCGAAACATCGAACTCATCTAGTTTTAAAACATAATTTATCCTTGACGTGTAATAGTAGATTATTAACCAAGGGGATAAAGCAGTGTCTTCTGTCGCGGGTGACAATTTAAATCGCGAGCGTAACGAAGGACTCGAGGTTTACTCCCGAGCGTAGCGAGGGTGTTAAAAACTTAAATCACGAGCGAAGCGAGGGATTTAAGACGAGTCCTGAGTGTAGCGAGGGATTTAAGTTCACCCAAGACTAAGACAGCTTTATCACCGAAGAAAATACTCTACTTTTCGTACCATTTGCGAAAAATTAAGACAATAATAATATGAGATAAGCATTTAGAACATTAACTTATTTATAAAAATAAATTTAAATAAACTTAACGTTTATGTATTTGAAGAAAACAAAAACGCGGCAAATTCCTAGACTAATATTTTTTATCAGAACAGCAAAGGCATCAAGCTCATACAGCCTTGTAGGTCTTTGTAATTTTATTTAATAATCATAACTGCATAATAAATGCGTATTCCTTTTTCAAAAAGATGTATAATGCTTTATATACAAACTCAATGGTGTAAACACAGATGTAGTTCAGTATAAATTTCGGTAAGTATTCCAAATTTAAATCACATTCTCCCCCTAGAGGATGAATGAAATTCAGTACAATTTTCTTTCCCTGTTTTTAACAGATTAAAAATGACTATTGTTATGTTCGCTTTTTGTGGCATAGAATGTCACTTTTTTGAGCAAGTGGTACGAAAAAGTACTTTTTTGAACCAATTTACAGAAGTTAATATCAACTGTTGGGGTCGGCTTCCAGTCTAACCGGATGCAGCTGAATATCAGTATTTAACATGGAGCGACAGCCTATCTGATCTCCACAACAACCACAACCCAGTTACTGGGCAACACGATACCCCTTGGTAAGACTGGTTATATCCGACTTTTTGGGCTCCCGACAACCCGTAACGACAGAAATATATCGTTTATCATTAATTATCATATTAAAGTGACTGTACACGTAGAGTTCATGTGCGTTCCTATATCTACATTTATTAATAATAGTCTATTAAGTGGGTACAATTATAATAAGTATAAGCCCATTTATAATTTCAGTCAAGGCTGTATTTCACCGAGGTTTATTGAAGCGCGCCCACAAAGAGACCGAGTACATTTAAGCGCTACATTTTAAATCGTCACTATTAATAATATGCCTCCTCATTAACAATACCTTTCATTATTTCTGTGGTATACATTCACACCACAGAAATAATGTAAGGTATTGTTAATGAGGATGAGTGATGTCGTTAATGAATGACATCACTACAGGATTTTTGTGTTCATTAATGATTATGAAGTTTTCAGAAGAGATTTATTTATTGGGACGAAGTTCCTTAACTCGGTTTGCGGTAGAAATCGTCACGTAAGGAAAAAGCCTTATGCCCCCTCCATGAGACTGTCTCTCTCTCTGCAACGTGGCGGATATCGACGCGCAAACTGTAACCATGGATTTAGTGCATGATACTGAAACCCCCGTGTTGAAATTTTGTTGCCTGTTATTAAGAAAAAAAAATTAGCTTTTGTATACATTCGACGGCGTATGTGTTGAACTTTTCAATTAAACCGTAGATTTTGTTTTTGAAAAATTACGAAAAATTTCAACGCAGGGGGCTCCAGAATCAACACGCTCACACGCACGCGTGCTCCATTTTAACACGTTGCGCGACGTTGTTCCTGCTTCCCTGTGTGTGTGTGTGCGTGCGAGTACCGCGTAAGGAACTTCGTTCCAGACGGGGACACCCGACCACACACGTTTTTGTACAATAGGCACAGTGTCTGAGTGTAAATACAAGATAATAATATCGAGCTTTATAAAGGGACTAGCAACGCTCCGCGGTTTCACCTGCATAAATTTCGATCCTGCGGGAATATCGGGATAAAAAGTATCCTATGTGTTATCCTAGTTATAAACTATCTGTGTGCCAAATTTCATCCAAATCCGTTCAGCAGTTTTTGCGTGAAAGAGTAACAAACTTCCATCTATCCTCACAAACTTTTGCGTTTGTAATTATTAGTAGGATTAGTAGGACTGTCACACAAAGATGAGTGACAAAGAAATACTATACGGCATTCTGGGTTTCGGAAAAATTAATGTTAAAACTTTTTAAAATCTGTTGATTTCAAGCAATTTTTAATGTAAACACTCTCTTTGTTCAAACCGCAGTGTTTCTTACATAGACATTCATACCAGACGTAGAATAGTATTTCATGTGAAAACTCATAATATTCTTACCGTATTTATACCAAACAAAACAAGTTAGAAAAATACACGTTGGGAAAAGGTTAAGGGATGTAAGTTTTTAATAAAGACATCTTCGCCGACCACAAACACGTAGTTCGATGGCCGCCATATTGAATAAAGCCGACAGTTTGGCGCCAAAATATCGGAGGAGCGCTGGCACACATGTGTTGTAGTTCCGCACACGGAATACATAATGAAATGAACGGATATTAAAACGGAACGGAAAAACAGGTGCGGATTTTCACTTAAAACGTGTGGAAGTACAAACGTGACGTTATTGTACGGTGTAGGTACCCGATTACAAAAAACGGTTATGTTTTTAGGTAACCGTTTGTGAGAAAATCTTCGAGCTACTAGTTTTCTAGTTTTGGTTTACGTGGTACGAAAAACTGCTTCGTTGTCCTAGTGATGGCAAGAGCCGGTAGCGAAAAATGTTGTCGGTTTTTTTTTAAATTAGGAATTTCTCGGTACATCTCGAAAAATTAAATGGAATTCAATTTATTTTTTCAGTAATAATCCACATTGTGTTCAAATATCATACAGTATGAAAAATGAGTATGTATTAGACGAACAAATAAATATTATTAAATTAAAGAAAAAAAAATAGAAACTTGTATCTGGTTTATGGCAAATCCATTAGATGGAGTTTGAAAATAACTGACGAAATGTGGGTGTGACATACACCTCTGATCACCCCTCTGGAGACTACAAGCGTGATTTTATGTTGGTGCGAAAGAGAAAAATAAACAAGTAAATTCAATAATAAATCTTATTTTATGACAGCTAGGCTTTAAGTAACTAACAAAAATACAGGGAGCTGATAAAATTGCTCAACAAATACAAATATGAAAATGTATTTCAATATTTGCGTATTCCACTAACAACGATTACGTAAAATATTTTCTATGAAACCAGTCCTATTTTGTTTCGTGAAAGCCTGTAATATTAGTACCTACCTGGAATAGGATTTAAAAGATCGAAATACCTGTAACTTACTGAATTGGTTATAGACTTTTTATGTTGTGTAGGTTTGAAAGAGAGGTTTTTTAATCGCGCGTGACACAAAGGCACTGCTCATTGCGCGACTTGCGGTGCCTTTGAGTCGCGCGTGATTTTATCGCGTGTCGCACCTGTTTGAAGGAGCCTTAACTCAATTAAAAACTGGCAACTAACTTACGAAAAAAATGGATGCAATTCTTTGGTTTATAAATATAAAAATGACGAAAAAGTTACATTAGCAGGGTAGGCTTTCAAACCTTCTAGCCACCATAATGTAAGTATAACCTGTTTCCAGTGAAAGAATTTCTACACAATAACTTTAAGGGTTCCCGAAATCCCGACATACAATAAAATAATCGATCAATATATTCCCGAAGAGTTTCCTGGTCTCAACAGAAAGTACTTAAGACACTTCTCGTTCACGAAAAATACTGATGAATCTGTATCAAGTGTTTTATGTTGGTGCGTGTGATCGATACTAAGATGCGGCGTGTGTTACACCGAAGCAAATCTAAAGTATGAAAATACTTTTTAGGATTCCGTTCCCAAAGCGTGCCGACGTGACGCTATTACTAAGCCTCCGCTGTCTGTCCGTCTGTCTGTCAGCGGGTTGTATTTCATGTACCATAATAGGTAGACAGTCAAATTTTCACAGGAAATTGTTTGTGAGCCGATCACAGACAATTTCCTATTGATCTATCAAGTTGAAAATATTATCTACCCGTTCCCGAAAGTTTTTCTCCAGCCAAGCTTTTTTAACCGACAAACGAAGAGAGGTTATAAACTACAACAGGATAAATAATGTTCTTAAATGGTATACCCCGTGGGATTTTTATTAATCGGTTGAATACCGTAATTACAGAAACAATAAAAAAGCCAATTTGTCTCGAGTGGATCCACGTTCGAAGATACGAAGGGTTAATGAACAGAGGGGCAATTCCAGTAATTTTAAGGGCGTTCACAGTCTGATCTCAGTCTCAATTATTACAGCTAAAAGTACTTCTATTCATTTTTGAAATAATGAGCATTTTGCTGAACAATGTGTTCATTTATTTATGCGTGTTTCAAATGTGTTAATACGAAACTCTCAATCATTTTCACGGTCTCATGTTTAAACAATAGTTAATCTCTTTGTTGGATTAAAAGCTATGAAATGCAAAATAGGAATTACCTACTTACTATACCCAATTGTGAATCAATGAGATTTATTTATTTATTTACACTAAAACACACACACACACACACTTTTTTATACTAAAAAAGCTACATCTATTGTTCTAGAATTGTACGAAAAACTATAGGATTAACAAACAGTGGCTCCGTGAGCTTTAAGCCCCTAAAGCTTATATTACTAATAAAAAACATTGGTTCTCTTTGGCTCGTTCGCTGATTTAGGTTTACGCTGTTTTCTATAGCATAATGGAGCCACAGAAATATTCAGTCCTTCGGATACTGAAAACCCACCTTAGTCTCTTAAGACATAAATACACATAAATAAAAATTTACGTCAGAACTAGCAACTATCTTTTTATTTTATTTTAAAGTTCGCACGTACGCTTCGGTGTGACAGTCGTCTTCTTATAAATGCCGTGGCAGATGAGATATACTAAAATATATCGCTTTTGTACGAACGGATCCGATCGCACGCAGATTACCTAGCTCTGTGCTCAACAGTACTTTGACAAATAATATAATATATGGGAGATATGTATTAACTTTATCCGATGCCTATGTGAGATATGTGTGGATGTTTATTCTGGGAATAGGGCCATTTTTCAGCGACTTAGTTCAAGTCGGTCTTTTTAGAGTTCCGTACCCAAGGGGTAAAAACGAGACCCTATTACTAAGACTCCACTGTCCGTCTGTCTGTCTGTCACCAGGCTGTATCTCATGAACCGTGATAGCTAGACAGTTGAAATTTTCAAAGATGATGTATTTCTGCTGCTTATAAAAATTTAAGGGGGTTCCCTCCCATACAACAAACGTGATTTTTTTCGGAGTTTTTGCCTTGTGGTACGGAACCCTTCGTGTGCGAGTCCGACTCTCACTTGGCCAGTTTTTTTAATATAAAAAAAAGCTTGAGAACTGAACGTATTTGTTTGTATTTGCTTGGGACCTCAGCAGGGGACTTTACGTACATACAGGGCATGTTTTATTTTCAAATAGGCATTGAAAAGTTATGCCAAAGCATAACTTTTACACACTCTCTCTCTCTCTCTCTTTCTTTTTCTTTTTTGCTTTTAACTTTTTTTGAGGTACAGATGATGCTCTACAAATAGAGCATCATCTGTGCCTCTCATAAAACCTGTGCGGCAAACCGACACGCAAACAGATACCATGAATTCAGTTCATGATTCGTAGAAATTTTTCGTCGGTTATTAAAAAAAAATCAGATAAAAAAAAACATTTTTTTAATCAAATCATTTATTGCTTTGCAAACATGGGTAAAAACATGTTGTCATAGAAGTTAGTTCTCCATGTTCTGCCTTCACATGGGCATGCAAATCATAATCAATTAATATAATTTTAAATAACAATTAGAATATTATTATTTTTAATAACCGACGAAAAATCTTAACGCAGCGGGGTTCAGAATCATTTACGGAATTCCTGGTGACTGGTTGTACGTTCATGTCCTGCTACCCTGTTTATGTATGCCAGGGTACCACAGGGTTGTGGTAAACATAAACAGCATACAACAACAGGCATACATAAACAGGGTAGCAGGACATCAGGCCCCCCTTAAATATTTAGTAGAAAGCAAGAAAGAAACGTTTATTTGCGGCAAACATGACGCATAAAAATAAAAAATACAAACATAAGAAAAACAAAATAACAATTTGAGAGAAAGTATGCGCCACATCTACGCAAAACGGCCATAGTAGTAATAAACGTATTTTCTTTCTTTCTATTGAAGGTTCAAATTCTTTGAATATATTTTACAGAAATAGGTACTCATATAAATATTATCTGAGGTCATCACGTACCCACCGTATCGTTGTAGTCTCATTTCCTCCGACAACGGGTTGAGTAGTAATCTGTGGCACGATCGTACGTGTTTCTTATCTGCACGCTATTTCTGCATCGCTAGGTAAGCTGACTGCGAGGTTATGGGGCTATTTACACGAAGCATGTGAATAGAGGTGTTTGTAATACTGATCTAAAGTTAACTTTATTTGTGACCAGTTTAAAAAGGACAAAATCTTGTTACGCTACCAGTAGCGTAACAAGATTTTGTTACTGTTACTGTTACTTTGTTTGTTATTTTTACAGAACAACACTCGGTCGCTAGCCGACACACAGTCGTCCAGACGACTGTGTGTCGGCTAGCGACCTGGAGTGTTGTTCTGTAAAAATTCACCGTGAAAACTTAGGTGAGGTGAGTTTGAAGTGAGTTGGTTGTCAATCCTTAGCTTCAAGTTGGATGACTAGACGAGCTCACCTCACTTAAATTTTCACCGTGAGGCCTTTACGGAATAGACCGGCTGGTCATAAGTGGTCACAGTCGTCCCTGGCCATCTGCGATACCAAATCTTCGTTGAGGTGCTGCAAGCTTATGTCAAATTCAAAGTCAAAGCATTTATTTCAAATAGGCACATAAAAGGCACTTTTGAACGTCAGAAATTACAACAAATAGAATTGATTCTAGTGGCCCATTCCAAAAGGTACATAGTTTTCGTATGGAGAAGAATGGGCAAGAACTCTTGCTTTTGTTACTATGTATATATTATCTGTACCTAATATTGTTTGCAGTATCAGCGTGTATTCAGCGCCAATTGCTGCTTGTTTAATTTCCAAGTGTGAACACACCTTTAAAGGTACCTAAGAATGTTTGACGTTATCGTTCGATCGTGTTTATTGATAGCAGCTACTCTTTGTTACGTTTTCTTCAATACGTCGTCGACGTGTTGCCAAGTTTTCATATCTATAAGTGAATTTACTTCGTTGCTTGTAATGTGTAACTTATTAGTGTAATTGATTTTATGCAGGTTTGGTTTGTTAAATAAATGAGCATTATTTTATGAACCTGTAGGATTACTATATGATTCTGATTCTGAAGGATAGGTAGTTAGATTCGTTCTAAATCGTAAGAGATTGCCACCTTACCCTTACTTTTACTTTGATCTATGTACAGATATTAGATATCTGTATATAAAGCTATAGGATTTGATATGATTTGGTGGACATATATGTTTATATATAAATAAGTCGAGCAGTGGGGCGGTGGGAGAAGTCGAGTGACGTACTTGTCGGTGGCGTGATCGGTGCATGTGTTGTTTACGACAACGCCGCCGACATATATATATATGTCTATCAAATCGAAATGAATGTCCTGATGGCCCTGTGGTTAAGGCATCGCCTCTTATGTACGAGTGTTGTGGGTTCAAATCTGGAGGGACTTTGTTTCATAATATTAATACTAGCTGCGCCCCACGGTTTCAACCGCATAAGTGTCGATCCCGTGGGAATATCGGGATAAAATCTATCCTATGTTCTTCCCCGAGATGCAATCTATCTCTCTGCCAAATTTGATCGAAATCCGTTCAGTGGTTTAGTCGTGAAAAGGTAACATACAAACAGATAGACCGACAGAAAGACAGAGTTACTTTCGAATTTATATTATTAAGGGAGAATCAAGTTATGATACTGGATGCTTGCCTATTTTTGCAGTAAAACTATGCTTTTATAAACTCTTGAAATTTAATTGGACCAAGATGTTGCGATGAAACTGCTTTGTTTTCAAACTGCGGTGAAGCCCGAATGGAGGGTACTTATTGTTTTTGAATGGCTAATAAACTAACGAAGTTCTTTTGACTTTCGCTAGCTAGAAATTAATGTACCCACTAGAAACCAGTCAAGGTTATCTTGCAGATATAAAAAAATTATTAATACATTTTCTGAGCAAACTTAATATTGAATTTTCGGTCATACTCTTTTGAAGAAGAGGCAATTGCCTTGCTATAGGCCGGAGACGTAAGAAGGTTTTTGATATCGGAAAACGAGTTAGGAACTCAAGTGCAGTTGGGCAGGACAACTGGCAAGGGGCAGTGATGGCAGTTGGAGTAAGGCTGTGACCGAGTGGCGGCCAAGGACTGGAAAACGAAGTGTCGGTCGTCTGGCGGCGAGATGGGTGGGCGATATTGTTGCCATCACATGTAGAAACTGGATGATGCTGGCACAGGAGGACCATCATCATCATCATCATCTACAGCCCGACTTTACTTTATGTTCCCATGAACATAAAGCCGAAAATACACAAGTGGCAGGCACATTGTATTCGCGCCGTAAAGTCGACCGTCTCCTGCTACATGGGATGTGCGAGGAGGGGTTTGCTGCCTACATGTTATCATTAGTAAGTACGTTAGCCGCGAGGTTCGTTTGTTTGTCAGCCACGCATCCGTGCGTAGCATGACATCGGCAGCAATGGACGATCCCGCCTACATTTTGATACACAGCGGAGCTAAGTACACGTGCGTAGCTTAACTGTGTGCTGCTGTGAAGCGGTGGTATAACTGGCTGATATGTTACTGCACCACCTAATCCAGTGATTCTGTATTTTTCCTGCGTCTGATTTCTCTCCGGTCGTGTCCCGTCGGACTATTTGAGTGAGGGAAGAGAGAGTGCAATTGTACACTATAATATCTCCCGCGCCGAAAGCTAGTCTCCGTTGACATTGACCGCCATGGCCGAAATACGGTCGGAATGATTACTAATTTATTATTATATTACTACTTACGAAGGTAGAGTTGTTCATGAGTAGTCTGGTAGTAAAGTTCTTGACGTTGAACAGCGTGAGACCTCCCCATCGGTCTCTGAACACCAACTCCTCATCTGAAACAATAGACATAATGGTTTAAAAGAGGATCTTTTATCAGTCTCATGCAAGAGATGCTACGTAAGTCGTCATTATCATCTGTCTAGCCTTTTCCCAACTATGTTGTGGTCGGCTTCCAGTCTAACCGGATGCAGCTAGCAGCGAGAGATGCTACGTAAGTATAGAACTTTATAGATGATTCTGATCTAACTACACAATTGAATATTATATAATTTAATTTTTGAATGCAGACTGGGAACGTCATTAGATAAACGAATTTTAAATTATCGTCGTATTGTCGTCCCCACATTGGGGGCTGGTGGCTAAGTGAGGGGCTCGTGGTTAAGTAATAACAGCCGCACGATCAGTTTAAGCTACGCCTGCCGCGGTTGGTCCGTGGATGGGTGGCCATCTTCACATACCATCAACACCCCTCCGTGCCTTAGAAAGCACGTTAAGCCGTTGGTCCCGGCTGTCTTTCGTGGATCATTGACAGTTGTTACGGGTGGTCAGTAGCCCGAAAGTCTGACAACCAGTTTATCAAGGGGTATCGTATTACTCCATGAAAATACTGGTATTTAGCTGTATTCGGTTAGACTGGAAGCCGACCCTTAACTAGTTGGGAAAAGGCAGGCAAATTAGATGATTCTGGTCTAAGTAGAGGTGCTGGTTTAAGTTGTGTTATAGAATTTGTAGGTATACAGCGTAGCGGCCATAGCAACGACGCGCACCCTGTTACCATGGATTACTACTAGTTATAAAAAAAATGCTATTCTATACATTTAATTGGACCGCACTTCTTGCACATTCGCGCATTTCTTTGGACTTTTCTATGAAACAGCAGATTTTTTTTGATAACCGACAAATAATTTCTGCTCAACAACGTAAATAACGCAATAAATGTTGTTGAACTGTAAAAATGAAAGCCATTGCTACTCTAAGGGCGCATTCCACCGAAGTTTGGTACATAGAATGTCTTATACTGAGAATAAATTTTGAATTTTTGACATTTTTTTCATACTAGAACAGTCAGATGTCAATTTTATTCCACGGATAAAAGTTAACTAATTTTGGTAAAATCAGCCCTTAGTGTGTTATGCAATCACCCCGTAGCATAATATATTACTCTAAATATCCGAATAAATGAAAATCGGTAGGTACATGTGTAACTGAACCCTTATATCAAAACTTTCAACTGCCATACAAAAAGCGATTTGCACAGCGCGCAGCGGCGTGGAAACAACGAGGGTTTTGTTACGACGAATTTGTCGAATACGTGAAGAGTTCCTTACAGCTAAAATCTGCGGTAGAATGGTCACGGCTCAACTTACACTGGTTTTATTAAGATTATTAGGTACTCCCAGTGTGACTTGACGCGTTACGAATAGGGATCAAGTTATGTTTGTTTTGAAAGTTGTTATTAAGTATAGCGTCGTATAACCTAGTTGGTGATTGCTCCAAAGCTTGTTGTTTTTAAATGTCTTCATCATTTATTGTATGTACAGATAACTAACTACGATAGGTACAGACGCCAGCACATCAAGCTACCCGAAACTGTCAAATTTTCCCAATCAACTTTGATCCTCAAGGCTCCTACAAACAGGCGCGACACGCGATATAATCGCGCGTGACAAAAAAGCCACACCACGTTGCGCGCTTGTCTGTCTGTCTGTTACCTCTTCACGCTTAAACAGTTAAACCGATTTAGATGAAATTTGGTATAGAGATAGTTTGAGTCCCGGGAAAGGACATAAGTTAGATAGTTTTTATGCTGATATTCCCATAATTTAAAATTAATTCAGATCGAAACGTATGCGAGTGAAACCTCGGGGCGCTGCTAGTATACAAATAAATACAAAAACAAAAAGACATTTAGGCCGTCCCCATCGCTGTCATTCGGAATCATGCCCAGAATTTCTATATTTAGAAGGTAAAATCAATTCTGCTCTAAAACATAAAAGATTTCCTTTACAAAAAAAGGCTGTCTAACTTAGAAATTATATAAGTAGGTAGAATACGTGTATAATATATCTGATTCGTCGGCAAGAGCACGGTTAAGTCAATAAACTTTACATTACGTAAAATCCAAAATTATCCATTGGATCAAAGAAAAATAATCTCGTAAATCGGCTCCGTGATCACGGCGAAATCGGTCCTCTACATCATTATGAAGCTCAAACTCAAAGCATTTGTTTCAATTAAACCATTTACAGGCACTTTTGAATTGCAAGAAGTCGGTCAGTCGGAAAATATGAAGCAAGTTGCCCATTCCAAATCGTAGGTACCTATGGAGAAGAACGGGCAAGAAACTCCATGAACAGTCTTTTAAATTATATTTTTACAAAAATATTAGTTAGGTACTTAATGTTTAATTTATAATTATATGTGAGAACGATTTAAAAAAGACGTACGCGTTAGAAGCGTCCAAGTTAAGTGTTAATTAGTGAAGGGTGGGCGTGTTGGGGGTTTATTTTATGTAAATTTGACGATCGAAAAGTGCCGATTCTCAGCCTAATTTGAATAGGTGTAAATAACTTTGGATTTTGGTTTTATGAAAAAATAAACTCTGGCTGCATAACCTCATCCTTCTCAGAGGTCGGTAAAAAAACAAAAACATTTTCCTTCATCACTGTTATTATGCGACCGCCCGGATATTTTGTATCGAATAAAATAATAGGTAGGTCTCCAAAACGTCAGTTCTCTCCCTACCTTTACCAAAACCATGTTTACAAAGTAGAGGTTTAATTTTGGTGGGTCTACCAAAACAAAGCCGTAATATAAAGTAGTTTGTTTGCACCGGACCGGTACCTCAATCAATCACAGGAGGGAAGGTACACAGGTCGGCTTTTACCCGAGACGCTAACATACGGGCGGTAAGTTCGGGCAACAAAGTAGTTTTCATATTGGTATAAATGTGCGTAATTGTTTCGTGGCTGTTTACAAACAGGAAGCTTTTCCTGCAAGACACGAGTAGATGGAAAGAATACTCTTCCGAGCATAGATAGAAACAAAACAGTGATTATAGATAGAAACAAAACAGTTATTATATATAGAAACAAAACAGTTTTTATAGATAGAAACAAAACAGTTATTATAGATAGAAACAAAACAGTTATTATAGATAGAAACAAAACAGTTATTATAGCGATAGAAACAAAACAGTTATTATAAATAGAAACAAAACAGTTATTTTTGTGTAAACAAAAAACGAAAAAACTGGAGATACAATGAGCAGTCTTATCGGAATAAGTGATATCTTGGTAGCTGTTTAGCAATCAGAACCAAAATATGACGAAACCATAACCTACAGAGCTACAGCTGACGTCGCAAAATCTTGCATCGTGCAAACGAATTTGACTTAAAAATTACATATCGAAGCCCTGGACTGTCTACTTAGATCTTCAGTTTTCGTTCAAAGGATATTACGAGTCATAGCTAGAAAGTAGGTAGTTAGTTCACATAATAATAGAGAGGTATTCACATACACAGAATATACTCGTAGTACGCCTTTCAAACGTAGCATGTCACACATAGGAAGTGTTCATAATACCGCACTAACTATAAAATAGTCGTATTGCATAAAAGTCGGTTTCATTATAAATAAATAGAAAACTCACTAGATAGGTATGTCTACTCAACGTAGTATGTTAGTCAATCAGAGTGTCCGTATTTCTTTTAACTAAAAAGTGAGAAGGTGTTCGCACAAGACTGCTAACTGTGATTTAAACAAGACAATGTAATTGCACAGTTGCTAATTACCAGACACACTTAGTACTTTAATGCTCTCGCGCTATTTTAGGAAAGAAGAATCTGTACGCGTAACATAAACATTTACCCAGTTTATGTTTATTATGAAGTACCTATTAATGCCATCATGATTCAAGTCTGAAAAAGGGATGGTGCTATCGGGCTTGTATTGCTCCGTCTCTCTCATGCACTGGAATCATGATGGCATTATAACGTCATAATAGGGCAGGTAAAATTGATAGCAAGGTCGACCGATCACTGCTACACAGAGGATGTGAAGACTACACGGAGAAGTTTGCCACTCAGTTGTTTCGTGCGTAGCGTGGTCGTGGGACGCAGTGGACAATCCCGCCTTCAAATTCATACAAAGCTAAGCTAAGAACACGTGCTTGCTTAGCCGTAGGCCGTTACGGAGCGGCGGCTGTATAGTTGCACCGCACATAGTTCAAAATCGCTTGACACTTCAAATTTTGACAATAATTATGTGCTTTGTGTCCAATATTGAATGTGTAGCGGTATCTACAACACCACATGGGAACAACGCGTCATACTGACGTCACGAAAAATTCTGCATCATGTGCATGATATCCCCTGGCTGTCTTACTATCACGTTTTTGTGTATCGCCACAAAGCTTTGCAGGAAGATACATAATAATAAAGAAAGAAAGAAAGAAAAAGTATTTATTTTTTTGTATTTATTATAATAATATATTTATCTACCAGTGGCGAAGGATCTATACAACTCGATTCCTACCGGCTTCCTATTGAAAAATGGCACAGTCAGTATTGTATAAACAAATAATATCTACTTGATTTAGCTGAATGCTCGTTATATTTGAATACTTACGAATACATTAATTAATTATCGTGTACGGTTCCCGGGTAATAAAGCGAATCCTTTGTCAAAAATCTTTTACAAAAGGCATGGTATGATATTATTATACAGCGTTTCTGCCATCTGTCAGCTGTCGCGTGTCGTCAGGGTTGCCGCGCAGAAAAAAATAATATGAATCTCAATATACATGTTTACTTTGCTTTAAATCACTGTTATTAATTTTTTTTAAACAATAACAGAATGGCTGTATGGGATATCAAGAATAACCGC
The DNA here is from genome assembly GCA_927399505.1 of Luperina testacea. NCBI lineage: Eukaryota > Metazoa > Arthropoda > Insecta > Lepidoptera > Noctuidae > Luperina > Luperina testacea. The sequence goes on along the minus strand of OV656777.1, from coordinate 817,867 downwards.
GGAATAAATATTCAACTAGCTTCTGCCCGCGAAATTTCCCCCTCCCCTCATTTACCCTCTTAGGGGTGGAATTTCAAAAAACCCTTCCTTAGTGGATACGTACTCTTTACAAAGAACCCCATCCAAATTTCATGTCTCTAGGACCAGTGGTTTAGGCTGTGCGTTGATATATCAGTCAGTCAGGACTTTGAAGTTTATATATATAGTATGTTAACTAACAGAGGGCGTTCCCGTTAACCCGCAATAGTATAGCATCCATACATGCTAAAAAAAATATTACCATTCGAAAATAAAATGTTTTTATTTTTTTATATTAAAATATTCACTAAAAATCGTAAATTGATAATCTATTTATTTAATTAATTCTAATTTATTTAATTAAATAAATTCCGACATTGCTGTCCTTCAAGTTCGCGTGTACAGAGTGTTTCTTTAACGTATCAATTTACGATTTTTAGTGAATATTTTAATATAAAAAAAAATAAAAACATTTTATTTTCGAATGGTAATATTTTTTTTAGCATGTATGGATGCTATACTATTGCGGGTTAACGGGAACGCCCTCTGTTAGTTAACATACTGTATGTATATAGATGAAAAGCGTGTTATTTTATTGGTTGCCTTGTGAGGCTCACTAAGAAGTTATGGACGAGACATATATATGACTTTTGATTATCTCATCTGCCTAGTCTTTTTCCAATAATATTGGGGTCGGCTTCCAGTCTTACCGGATGCAGCTAAATACATGGAGCGACTTCCTATCTGACCTCCACAACCCATTTGCTGAATAACCTTTCGTAACACTGTATACCTAAATCTTTTCATTATCCATTATTAAAAAAAAAAACACAAAATGAAGTAGAAAGGTGCCTACTTGCGTGATTTCATTTTTGCCATAACGTCTCATCGTGTGCCATGACGTCACCTGAGATGATTGATAGTCGTATGATGAGGGTACGAGTAATTATTGTTTGGATAGGTAAAACTCAATTATAACGTCGTGAGCACATATACAGGGTTATTGGTAAAACATTAACAACCTCTTAAGAGGTCACTGTACTCATCATTATGAACAACTTTTACAATAGGAACAAACCTGAATTCGCGAAAAAAAACTGGCTAAGTGCGAGTCGGACTCGCACACGAAGGTTCCGAATTACAAAGCAAAAACGCCGAAAAAAAACAACGTTTGTTGTATGGGAACCCCCCTTAAATATTTATTTGATTCTTTAGTATTTGTTGTTATAGCGGCAACAGAAATACGTCATCTGTGAAAATTTCAACTCTCTAGCTATCACGGTTCATGAGATACAGCCTGGTGCCAGACAGACAGACAGATGGACAGTGGAGTCTCAGTAATAGGGTCCCATTTTTATCCATTGGGTACGGAACCCGAAAAAATCAGCTGTTCCCTACATTTTGATGAGATATACGAACATAATTAATGTAGAGAACAGCTGATTTTTTTTTCGCGATTTCAGGTTTGGTCCCATAGTAAAAGTTGTTCATAATGATGAGTACAATGACCTCTTAAAAGGTTGTTGGTGTTTTTCCAATAAGCCTGTATATATAGACCTAGATAACGCAAGTATCGCGATCTCTATGAAAACCAAGCGTGCCATTTTTTGACTACCTATTATGACGTCACAAGCACTATTTAGTGATGGGAAAATCAAATCGATTCAAAGACGCCGCCACCGCGTTCGGCACCCGTCTCGCCCCTCCCCCGGGGTCTAGCGCCAGTGCAGTGCTCACGCTCACCTGTAAACCACAGGACTGAGCGCGAAAGTGGCGGCTTACGATTTTTGTCACGCGAAGTAGTTGCTCTTGCGTTATCTAGGTGTATCTACGTATATCTGTGGTCGTGAGCTATACGAGAGTACATAGCTCAAGTCATAAACTGGGTAATATGACTAGAAACGGTGAACAAAACGGGGCGGTGTTACAATAAATGTCTAGAAAAGAAAACGAGGTGGTGTATAGGAGCTTTGCACGCTATATGAATAAATGAATAAATCCAAGATCGAGGAAAAAAAAACTTAACATCACGCCTGAACTCCTCGAAGGGTTCGGCAGAGGTGTACCTATCTACCTCATCAGTTATGTTTAAATCCCATGTAATAGAAGGCGAGCCTATTGTCATCAACCGGGCATTAATCTTGACTTCGGGCTGCTACTGAGAAATTTCAGATGGAAAAACCTATAGATATATTTTTAATTTCTATATATAGAACCCAATAACACTTTACCTGACTAAAAAGAAAGAAAGAGAGAAAGAGAAAGAAAAGAAAGAGAAAGAAATAAAGAAAAAAAAAGAAAAAAAGAAAAATAAAAAGAAGGAAGAAAAAAAGAAAAAGAAAAAAGAAAGAGAAGAAGAGAAGAGTTTAGTAGCCACGGTTCACCAGTAATGTTTGAATTCCTTATGTAATAGGAATTGCCAGTAACCGGCCAATTTTTTAATACATAATAATAAGGATAAGATGAGCATAAAGATGGAAGTCGCGTGTGAAAACCGTGTCATTGTATGGTCATGACATGTGATGCGGAGGAATGAGGAAAATGACCTGAGCAAATTTTAAGTATGAATGGCTATAAGAGTGGCAGAAGACCAAAGAAACGGAACAACAGAGAAAAAAAAAGAAGAGTGTGAAAGATGGTATGGTTAGGAATGGAGTGTCTACTGAGATTACCTAATAAAGAAGTATGGAAGAAAAGACATGTTGCACCGACCACAAATAAATTAGGATAAGGGAAATAATCCTAACTAATATTATAAATACGAAAGTAAGTTTGTTTGTTGGTTTGTTACCTTTTCATGCCTTAACCATTGAACCAATCATTCTGAAATTTTGCATACGTTGTCAGGTATACAGAAACGGACATAGGGTATCTTTCATCCCGAAAAAAAGTGCTGCTCCCGAGGAAAACAACAATAACGTTATTATGATAATAGATGGCGCCACGTGTCTTTCGAACGGGATCGACACTTATGCGGGTAAAACCGCGGGGCGCTGCTAGTATTTAAATAAAATTGTTAATAAATATCTTAGTAAAATCAGTCCGTGTCAGCCCTGTAATACATCACGTAATACAGTTGGCAACACTTGCGACGTTTAGCGCGGCGAATCATTTTAAAAGCTTTCCGCTTTTGTCTCTGACTCCGCCGCCCCTGTCGCTCCGTAATTATTATTTTTGGTTGAAGCGTTCTATTTTAAAAAGGAAAAGAGTAAGTATCAACAAACAATGTAGTTCTTAATTGAGTTACGGTTCTGCTATTATTGAAACAAGGAAAAGTCTTCTTCTCTGTGTGAATATTTTACTGACTGTTGCTTGTGTCTTCATTTAAAAAATATCTGACCAACGCTTCTATATAATTTTTGGTTCTAGGAAATGCCGTTTCCTCACGATGTTTTCCTTCACCTGAATTGGTTCGAACCTACGACCCACAACTGGGCCACCACTGGTCTTCACCTAGCACAAGTTGGCATAGCCAACTGATGCAAGTTTTTTCTGTTTAATTGACCTTTTCATGTATGATAGCCTTTAATACCCCTTCACATTTATCTTCCCAATCAAATATTTCTCTCTTCATTACCTATCTATGGGTATGGTTTATCTATCAGTCAATCACGTAACTGTTTCGTCGATTTTTACGACACTTCTAATCCAAAATAACGTTTATCGCCTTTATGTTATACTTAGGTACCTACAATAAACTCAAAGCATTTATTTCAATTAAACCATGTACAGGCACTTTTGAATTGTCAAAATTAAATAGTCAGTCAGTTAGTTAGAAAGTTGAAGCTGCCCATTCCAAAACGTAGATTTCTATGGAGAAGAACGGGCAAGAAACTCCAAGGACACTCCTACTACGGAGTACTTTTACTACCCTTCGGAAAACCTTCATATTTTAGCACCTTCTCTTAAGTACGTGAGTGGCGTACTAAGGTATACAATTCGTTACGGCCTGAGGCCTCCAGTTTTGGAGTAAAACCTCTTTTGTTACAATGTAAGGGTTTCCTTAGAGAGTTTTCCTTCGATGCTGTTTTGTTTGTTAAAGGGTCTTGAATATATGTATGAGAATGAAATGTGGGGTAGGTGATTTTTATGTTTCTTAGAAACCTTGGATGGCTTTGACTTACGAGTTGTAGGTCGTAGGTTCAAATCCAAACATGCACTTTACTTTGTGTAGATTGTTATTAAATGATAAATGATTTTATTTTTGTAAGTAGGTTTGCACAAACACTTTTACACGTCATTCATATATTTTTTAAATTAGATGAGGTCGGCGTTTCCTATCTGACTACTCTGAGAAGAAAGGCCGAAACAAACTCAGAGGTCTTAGTCTCTTTTAAAGTCTAGACATAATCTTGGTCAGGTTATATGAAGACCATGTAGGTCGATGTCTGTGATGGTCTTTTGAGGAAAGAACCACACAGATTGAGAGGACCTGTCCAGTCAGTGCACGCATTTGTCAGAAATCGTGCAGCTCAACTCAGGACTTTCAGCACCACTGCTCTCAAAACGATGAAGGAAACATCGTGAGGCAACTGGCATGTCCTAGAACCAAACATTCGAAGAAATGTGACATCTACCAACCTGCACTTGGCGGATTACGTCCCACTCCCTCTCACCGAGAGGGGGCCTGTGTCCCAGCAGTGGGAACATTATAGGCTGATTATGTACAGACGTCAGCACATCAAGCTACTACAAAATGTCAAATATCTTTAATAGATTTTCAACTTTATCGCTAAAGCATAAGGTTCAAAGTTAATTGGCAAAATTTGTCCGTTTTGGGTAGCTTGATGTGCTGGCGTCTGTACATAAGCTACATTTTAATAATTAAAAAAAAAACCACACACTAGCGAAACGCGTCCAAAAAACAAAAACTAATTTAGCTAACACTAAATAGAGTGGAACTAGGTGCATATCTCCTAGCTGACCAAAATGAAACAGTATTACATACAGCTAAAACTAGTTTCCCTGAAAATAGCAGTTTTTTAAAACTATTTCCTGGTAACCGGATCGGGGAAAATTCGACGAAAACATTTGATAAATCTTAAAAAAACAAACAACAAACCATCTGCTGTTTTGGATAAAGGAATGTGGCAAAATATTGCAAAGAATTTTCAGAAACAATATGAATTTTACATGAATTTATCAACAGTTTCTGAAAGTCAAATCAAATGTTGATTTTCGTGATTGGCTGTTGTTATTTTTCTCAACCAATCACAAGCTGTTAGCTATACAATGTGGGTACGACAATACAACAATAATTTAAAATTCGAAATGACGACGACGAATGACGTTCCCAGTCTACATTAAAAAATTCAATCATATATTATTCAGTAGTGTAGTCACGATAGCCAATCAAAGATCGGCAAAACCCATAGTAGGCCCCCATCACTATTATTTAGTTTGTATGAAAAAACTTTTTTTTAAGTTAAGATTACTTTGATAGTTTCAAAATACCTCTATGTGCTAGTATTGAACGTATTTTAATTTATGGTCTTCAAATTATATTTAATGAATTTTAAAAATACCTTTGCTATCAGTCTTTTCAATGAACCCACGATTGGTAAGAACAACGATTCACCATTACCAAAGTTTTGGGGCTATGAGTTTATACATACCTACATAAAACACGCTTATATTTCTTATAGAGGTAAGCCGAGCTGTAACACACACCACCCACCCACACCCACACCACCACCCACACCACACACCCACACCACACACCACCCACATTTTATCAGTCATGATACAAATCTTAGGTATATTAATATAAGGCGAACCTATTCGCTATCTGGACACCAATTCAGACTTAGTTGGAGGAAACACCGACTAACTAACTATTAACCAACAAATCGATTAAATAATTGCTGGTGTTCACACAAATAAACAATATCAAACGCTGCTATCAGAAACAGAATATTTAACACCCCCTATTACACGGGTAACTACCCGGATATGGCGCCCGGACATGGGTATGTACGAGCAAATGTAAAGGCTAGTTTATAACGCTATTGTTATACACTAGCAGACCGCCCCTGCTTCGCACGTGTGCCACCTGTTAAGATCACTAGTCAAAACATTGAGATTTCTGTGATAGTCAAGTTAAATACATATTAATGTATGTGTAATATGCGCATTGACGTGGAGTTGCGGACACCAGCCCGTATAACCTGTTACCAATGTTATACACAGGTAAATACGGCATCCAAATCCGTAGCGTAGTAAACGACGCTACAGATTTGGATGAAGAAGAAGGTAGCAGAGTGGTGGCCCAAAGTGCGGCCGCGACTTACGAGTTGTAGGTTACAGGCGTAAGGCGGCTTTGTGTAAATTATTTCATCACCACTGCCCTCAAAACAGTGAAGGAAAACATCGCGAGGAAAGCGGCATGTCCTAGAACCGAAAATTCGAAGACATGCGACATCTATGAACCCGCACTGGGCCCGCGTGTTGGGTTACGGCCCATTCCCTCTCACTGAAAGGGAGTGGGCCGTAAATTACTATAACTAAATACTACTAACTAAAATAAACCTTGACATGAATAAATAAATGTCACCCATCCACAGACAGACCGCAATAAACACAGCTTAACCTCTTTGATCAATTCTATACTGCTAGTATTTAGTCCAGCTGAACCTAGTTTTCTAACTAAACAAGCCCTAACACCCATCTATCTATATAACTCAGTGGGTGGGCGTGGCTTATCCGGAATGAAATCCGGTTAAGGACACTCTAGCGGGGAGGGGATTTTTAAATTTCATCCGGATGTGGGTAGTAATAATTAAAGTGGTTTATAAGAGTAATAGGCTCAGATTTATTGTGTTTTTCAGCAGTTTAGAAGGTATTAACGTGGGCCGGTTTCATGGTACAGGACGTGTTTTTCGAGTTTAACAAGCGATTGTATCAAAAACTATTTGCGTTCGTAGCTCTATCTAGAATTTGAGTAATTTTTCAGCAAAATAATTACCCCATTATCTTCGTCTGTTAATATAGCTATATTATTATGCCAAATTTTAAGTAACCTCTCCGTAAAACCCAAGATAGACAGATTTATTTTCGGATTTGTATCAGGACACAGCGCTGTTGCTACGACGTAGCCGACGAGATGACGTTTGGGCTACGCGTGCTACGTGCGTAGCTGACGTACTACGCTTTCGTAGCAATAGTTTTCTCTATGACATTACTGTGCTTTTGAATATTTTCTCAGCGATTTTTTGATTTAAATAATTTGTCAATTATGGAAGCAAAGGTTTGACGATTAAAAATAGTTATCTTAATAAATTTCCTGCTCTGTTTAATTGTGTACCTCGATGTCTGCAGTTTAGGAGACCTTGAACTGGGAGGTTTTTTCGCGAGTTTATCCAAGTAGGTAAGTCAGAAAACTGCACTATCTATAGTTTATATGTATAGTTTTTGTATAGTAGTATTTAAATTAAAAATTATTAAAGCGTTTTCAAAAATTTTATCATTAAAAGCGTTTTACTTGAACGAATAAACTTGTCAAGTGCATTGGAAAGTAGGACTTGCCTAAAACTATCTCCCTATAACTAAAAAAGATACCCTTAAAAACACCAAATCTAAAAAACAAGAAGCTACGACGATCATCCTAGTCTAATCCACACCTCCATTTACTAATGAGCAGCCATTTTGTTTGCAGCACAATATGGCGGCTCATCCGGCCGCGCCGGAAGTGGCTCGCTCACACCGGACGTCAATTTGTCCGATGCATCACGAACGGAATACTTTATGAGCCTTTACAAATGGAGATTGGTATTTTCGGGTTTCTAGGATGTAATAAAATGTATCGTATAGTCTAGCCAAGGGAACCGTGGTATCCAGTTACTCGATTATGAAGGTCTGTTGAGCAGTCGCTTCGTGTAAAATACTGGTGTTCAGCTGCATGCAGTTAGGTTGGAAGTCGACACTAATATAATTGCGAAAAGATTAAGTCGATGAAGTTAGTGTACATCTCATATTCTCATGGTAAGTTAGTACAAAAGGTTAATATAAGTTGATTTCAATAAGCTCAGGGTTAGGGCAGTATTCAGCTGCATTGTCGCATAAACAGGGAGCCGGACGCCCGGCGTCACCACTGCGTTGAGGACACGGCGTGGCATACGTTGGCAGAGTGTGCCGCTTGGGAGATAAAAAAAAAATAGTGTAGAAAAGTGCAATACCTACGCAAAGTGTATGACAGTTCATTTTTTTTAATAACTGAAGAATAATTTCAACTCAGGGGGGTTCAGAATCACGTTCTGACTCCATTGTAACAGGTTGCGCGTCGATGTCCCGCCACCCTGTATATAATGTACTGTATCAAACAACCTTGATTCTATAGAATTCCGACTTTCAAAAGAGAAAAGACGACGACTTTATACCAAAATAAATTATAAACTTTATAAATTGTACACAATACCTAATTCCTTAATTAAACGTTAAAAACCTTTTCTTAAATACAAAAAATGCTCCACTAATTCCTGTAATTCCACATTTAAAAAACTTTTAAAAGTCTTTAAAAGCTGTTTGTCTACCGGTAATCACAGACAGCTAATTATGTACCTTTGAGGAAAGAAATAAAAGAAGTTCGCCTTTCTTACCGCTCACTGGTCAGATTTCTTTTATCTTTTTCAGCGGAGTTTTTATTCAAAAGGGTAATTGCAGTGTTCGGAGATAAAATATTGTTGCGCGCCAAAAATAATGCTTGATACATCGCCATGTATCGCCATTAGTTACCACTAGCGCCATCTTGTATCGGGTAGCAGAACTAGTACCTTGGCCTTGGTACTAGGACATTGACCCTTCCTGTAGGTACTAGTAGTTCCGAGAACTATCGACGTCGAGTCGGTCGGGACCGCTATGTACTCGAACATACTAGATGTTTATCGAATGGCTCTGTGGGACTATATAAGGCGGACGCGAGCCGCGAGACATATAGTTTTGAGTAAGCTATACATGCGATAACATCGAAAGCGATATTCGAGTGCGACTAGAAGTGATCAGTAAGTGACATTGTGTTTCTTTATTTGTGTGTTTGAGCTGTAATTAGTGTTGGTGAGTAAAGTGTCAGTTTTTTTGGTTATTAAATCGGTAGTTTTTATTGTCACGAACCCCAAGCTCGTAACAATTGGTGTCAGAAGTGGGATTTAAAATGCCGATTTTACCGAAAGACGACATGGAGGGTATCCGTACCCGGAGTCAACGCCAGCAAGAGACGGACCAGAGGCGATTCGGTGGAACAACGCCACAGAGGTCGGAAGGCCAGATACCGACCACGGAGGCGGGCCCATCCACAGCTGCTCCAGCATCATCAGCACCAGATTTTGCTGCTCTGATGATGATGCTGCAGGAGCAGGCTCGCCGACAGGAGGAACAGGCTCGTCGACAGGAGGAACAGGCTCGTCGGTTGGAGGAACAGCTCCAGCGGGACAAGGAAGAGCAGGCCCGCCGACAGGAGGAGCAGGTCCGTCGACAGGAGGAGCAGGCCCGCCGACAGGAGGAGCAGGCCCTCCGACAGGAGGAACAGGCTCGTCGGTTGGAGGAACAGCTCCAGCGGGATAAGGAGGAACAGGCTCGCCGACAGGAGGAACAGGCACGTCGGTTGGAGGAACAGCTCCAGCGGGATAAAGAGGAGCAGGTGCGCCGCCAGGAAGAGCAGATGCTCCTCATGAAGGATCTTCACGCAACCTTGGGGAAAGAGATGAAGGAGGTGAAGGAGAAGGTTGCCCAGCATGACAACCGCCTGTCAGATGCTGAAACTCAGATCAGCAAGTTTAATGACGTCATTGCGAATGTGAAGCAAGAGTTGGGTAACCTTAAACTTGGGGATGGAATCGCAGCTCCCGTAGCTATAACACCTTCGCTACGTGGATTCAAAGTGCCACCGTTCGACGGAACTTCTTCCTGGTCGGCCTACAAAATCCAGTTTGAGGCTGTCATGAAGGCGAACGGGTGGAATAAAAGTCAGGCCATGACTGCCCTCACCCTGGGCCTGCGTGACCAGGCCTTAACTGTCCTGGAAGCTCTCGGTAAGGAAGTGACTTACGAGCAGCTCCTTGAGGCATTGGAGGCTCGGTATGGCGACGCTCACCTGGAACACGTGTTTCGGGCGCAGCTCAAGGATCGCGTGCAACGCAGTAACGAAAACCTGCAGCAGTGGGCCCTTGAAGTGGAGAAGCTGGTTCGTAAAGCTTACCAGTCCGTACCTGCGCTTATTGATGGGAACCTGGTGCAGGCATTCATCGACGGCATCCGCGACCTTGAAGTTAGAGCTGCTGTGAGGCTCGGTCACCACGGGACGCTTAAGGACGCCTTGGCCCATGCATTAGAGGTGGAAGCGGTGCGGCAGGATCATCGTTCCCATCGCGTCAGGGAGGTTGCAGCGGCTACAGTTCGCGACCGCAATAAAAGATACAGCCCTAGGTGCTACGGCTGTGGGGAAAGGGGCCACCTTCGATCCAGTTGCCCTAAGCGAACTGCAGAAAGGGAAGGTGGCTGGTCTCCAGAGGGTAGTGCGGCTAACAGCACCGCCCAGCAGCAGCGGGACGGCTTTGCGGTTAAACACCGCAGCGGAAAATCTCATGGCAACGCAGATGCATTGTCAAGAAGACCTTGTCCTGAAGACTGCAAACATTGTACTAGACAAGAGAGTAAGGAAGTGGTACCTGTAAGGATGCTCAGGACAGACCTCAGCAACGAGTGGAAGGAGAGCCTACAACGTGCACAGCAGGAAGATTCGGACATCAAGCCAATTCTGGAGTGGATGAAGGCCAGAGCTCCTAAGCCCAAGTGGAGTGACGTCTCAGCGATGAGTTCGGTCACAAAAAGCTATTGGGCCCAATGGGACAGCTTGGTGGTTCAGGATGGAGTCCTGTGCCGTAAATGGGAAAATGCTCGGGGAGACAGCTGTCATTTGCAAATGGTTGTCCCTAAAGCTCAAGTACCGGATGTTCTACAGCTGTACCATAATGGTTGTTCAGGAGGTCATCTGGGAGTAAAACGGACTCTACTGAAGATAAGAGAACGGTTTTACTGGGTCCACTGTCGGGACGATGTCGAGGATTGGTGTCGCAAATGTACAAGTTGTGCAGCTGTAAAGGGACCTCAGACTCGTAGTAGGGGTGCATTAAAATTGTACAATGTTGGTGCACCATGGGAGAGGATAGCCCTCGACGTTGCAGGGCCGTTTCCGGAGAGTGAAAGTGGCAACAAGTATTTCATGGTTGTGATGGATTACTTCACGAAGTGGCCGGAAGTCTTTGCCATTCCAAATCAAGAAGCTTCGACAGTTGCAGATAAATTAGTACATGAAGTCTTCTGTCGTTTTGGAGTACCTTTGGAGATTCACAGTGATCAAGGAAGGAATTTTGAGTCCCAAATATTCCAGGAAACTTGTCGAGTTATGGGTACTCATAAAACAAGAACGACTTCTTACCACCCACAATCGGATGGAATGGTGGAACGATTTAATCAGACGCTGGAGAGGTATCTAGCCAAAGTTGTAGAAAATCGGCAACGAGATTGGGACAAGCACATACAACCGTTTTTGTTGTCATATCGAAGCGCTGTTCACGAAAGTACATCGGTGACGCCAGCTTTCGCAAACTTCGGAAGAGAACTACGGCTACCTGCAGACCTGATCACCGGAATACCACCTGATGCCCCACGCAGTGTAACTGATTATGCGAATGACTTGCGGAACAAGATGAATGACATTTATGAGCACGTCCGACAATCGGGCCAGCAAATGTCTGAAAAGATGAAAACCCGTTATGATCGCAAAATGAACAATAAAGAGTTCGACGAAGGTTCACTCGTGTGGTTGCACAATCCAGTCCGCAGCAAAGGGAAATCTCCTAAGCTTCAAGCTAAATGGGACGGACCGTACCGGATTGTGACAAAGATCAATGATGTAACCTACCGGATACAGAAAGGTGCAAGAGGTACTCCTAAGATCGTCCATGTGGATCGACTGGCGCGTTATTATGGAGCCAATAATGCTCGGGACGAGCATGTCTTAGGAGGGGGCAGTGTTGCGCGCCAAAAATAATGCTTGATACATCGCCATGTATCGCCATTAGTTACCACTAGCGCCATCTTGTATCGGGTAGCAGAACTAGTACCTTGGCCTTGGTACTAGGACATTGACCCTTCCTGTAGGTACTAGTAGTTCCGAGAACTATCGACGTCGAGTCGGTCGGGACCGCTATGTACTCGAACATACTAGATGTTTATCGAATGGCTCTGTGGGACTATATAAGGCGGACGCGAGCCGCGAGACATATAGTTTTGAGTAAGCTATACATGCGATAACATCGAAAGCGATATTCGAGTGCGACTAGAAGTGATCAGTAAGTGACATTGTGTTTCTTTATTTGTGTGTTTGAGCTGTAATTAGTGTTGGTGAGTAAAGTGTCAGTTTTTTTGGTTATTAAATCGGTAGTTTTTATTGTCACGAACCCCAAGCTCGTAACAATATTGTTACTGTTTTATCATTTTACTCACTCATAAGTCATAAAGTCAGGGAAATTAATTGCGAAGGCGATACCAAAATAAATTGGGGGTTTTTCGTGACCATTTATTTCACTGCATGTATGGATTTAATTTTTGGTTATATGTATATTGACTATTTGATTAATACTCTGACTGAACGAAAACGCAATTGGGTTTTTCCTCGAGCACGAGCTAGCCGCGAAGTTCGCCGAACGATGCACGATAATTCATGAACACTCGAGTTTCAGCGCGGTCGAAACTCAAGTGTTCATGTTCTATTTCCTAGCCGAAACCGAAACTAGATTCCTTGGCCGAAACTGGCCGAAACCGAAACCGAACTTTCGGTCGGTCACTAGTATAAAAGAATAAAAAGAGAAAATACGTTTCTTAGTATAGTATTAGTGTGGTGTAGTATAGTTTATATGTATGTAGATTATTTTAAACAATAAAGTAACGTTAATAGGGGCTTAAGCTATCATAATACAATATAAAATATCTTTTTACGACTGATAAGAATGTATACGAGAGTCACTATCATATTGAATCTATTTATATCATCATTTCTGAATACGATGTTCTGGAGTACTTCATCAAACACATACCTACTGTAAACAGACTTTATGTAAGGCGTTCAATTCCCAGCGCACGCCTCACCAACGCAAATACTAGCTCATTGAGTCAACTTGTTGAAAGCATACGGGAGCGCGGTTTGAACTGGCACGTGCTTAATGAGTTTTAAGTATTTATAACGTGGTTTTTTGAATGACAACTGGGATTGACGGCTGAACGTCACCTTCGAAGGTATGGATTTGACACCCAAGTCAAAACCAATATTGTTTGGTCAGTCGTTATTGTGTGACCGTTCACCGCTTTCTTAGGAAACAAAAGCAGCTTTAGTGTTTGTACAGAACTTTAAACAATGTGCAATGCTTTTAAATCGAATTAACAAAACATAATTTTATAGAGTTATAAAATAACCCCTTATGTAATTTTAAACAGTGGATTGAAATGACGAAAAACAATGGAAAGTTTGAGTCCAAATTCAGTCAAGTAAATCTGGATCGCATTATTATTAAAATAGACTGCTATCTACTTAGTTTGGTTTTATTAATACAATACAAGTAATCCGGGCAGGATTACTTGTATTGTACTACAGTCACAACCCAATATTCCAACCTCCGCGGGCCCGCCATTTCACCCCGTCGTTCGTATGTTTCACCCCTCTAGCAAAAGTCATTAAAATGATTACGCTGAGCTGGCATTACGAGCTATTGAACTGATTCAATTAATGAACACTAAGTTTGAGAATGTGCCAGCTGCAGAAGATAATCTGTAAGTCAAACTTTTTAACCGCTTTTTATGAATAAAGTGCTGTATAAAAAAATTGTGAAGTGACCGGAGTTTCTTGACGACGGTTGAGTTAAAAGTGGTATCTTATCTTTTGTTTTTTACGTCTCATTGTATAAAGATATTCGAAATATACTTACGAATATTTTGGTTGTCTAACTAAAAGAAATACCAGGCACGGTGACATTTTTGGGGTGTTCTTTTTTTAAGGTGCTGACTTTATTCATGTTTAAATTACGTACTATTAATTTGACAAATGGGTTTATAACTTTATTTTCCTTTCTTTAATCTAATTAATATTGCCTCATTTTTTAGCCTACACTGAGTTCCACTGCTGAGCAGAGGCCTCCCTAAAATCCTTCTATGCATCCTTTTCTTGCATCATGTTCATCTGCCTAACCTTTTCCCAGCTATGTTGGAGTCGGCTTCTAGTCTAACCGGATGCAGCTGAATACCAGTATTTTTTAAAAAAATATTTTGCAATATTTTGTTACCTATATAAATTTAATGCTTTCTCATATATTTGTACACATAATAGTTACTTATGTTTCATACTTGATTGTAGGTATTCGAACGTAATGTGAATTGTTACTGAATACATAAATCAAACTAAATTTTTTCAATCTTTTTATGACCTCAGATTATTAGCAAGTTAATCAAACAATCCACTGCACAAACTTCAAACCTACAGACTGAAAATCTATAACCTAACTTACAAATTAAAAATCTATAACCTAACCTACAAAATATAAGCATAAAAAGCACCCTTCCACTAAGAACTCAATTAGGTAACTTACGAAAAGTACTTCCATTAGGTACTACTAGTTCTAAGGCAGTGTTTATGGTAATAGTTCCATAGCAGGGATATTGCTATGAGGCGGATTAAGCGCATCGTGTGCGTAATTGCACAGAGCCATGTTTTATAGAACATTGCCATCTACGAGCACGTGCACGAACTTACGCTTTGTAATTTTGCGTCCATATTGGCTCCCTGGCGGATTATTTGTATTGTCGACCTCGTAATTTCTATAGCACCCTAAGGTAGAATGCTACTTGCACGTCATAAAATGTCAAGGTTTATACCTACCGATGTAACAGTTATACAGTACTTCCTACCATAAAGCCACATACACATGCCTGTAGCTTGTACAAAACTATAACTGCACTAATCAGAAGTTATTATGGTACATTGGCATGCAAGCTATGCATAGTCTTGCATGCCAATGAATACATGAATATATGAAAACATTATGTTTGTTCGAAAAAATCTACATCTTTTTAGTAAGATAAGTGACAGGCATTATTTTAACACTAGAAATAGGGACAAATTGGATCAACCGCGTTTCAGATTCTCTAAAGTAAAAACTTCTTTTATGGGTTACTGTGTAAAATATTATAATAAAATATCACTCGCTATTCTTCAACTAAATGAGAAGAAATTTAAATCATGCATTAAACGCAGACTATGTAGACAAGCATATTACAAGTTGGATGATTATATCGTAGATAAAAATGCTTGGCTTAATGCTGGTCCTGCTCCACAGACACTCGGGCTCACTAGTTAACATTTCAATAATTGGAAGTGGTGCTTCCCTTTTTCTTTTTTTTAGTGTTTCTGACATTACGAACATAATTTATTTTTTGTTTTATTCAATCAAGTTTTAATTGTTGAATACTTCATTATTAAATATCTCTTCCTATTTGGGAGTAAAATTCTATTAATCTCTTAAATAAATTGCAAACTATAGTTTTGTATAATTTAAACCTAGAGTGTTGTCTAGGTACTGGGAGTTTTTGTCAAAGAGCTAAAGCAACGAGGTCGACCATAAACTGGGCAGTTTGCTTTTTTGTTAGAAATTCTCAAATACATTGTAGTCGCAGCGAGGGAAGAATTCCTTAAAAAAGCACAATAGATCCAGTACGTGATGGCACTGCACATCAAGTTTTACAACAAGTTCAACTCTGTAGAACGTCGTCTCTGTCACTCATGCCTGTGTGACAGTCTCTTTCTAAAACTTTTAAGTGCTATATCCATATCGTCAAAATTATTTAGGTACTTAAACAAAGACAAATTATGATTATGATAAACACGTATTTCAAATCGATTAAACTTGTTTGTTTTATTGGCGAATGAAAATTTGGCAATTTATTTCAACATATTTTTGTCTTTTATTACATGTAGGTATAACATTGGCATTATAATAGTAGTTGTAGGTACCTCGCCTACCCCACTACAAAACTCTACCGTAATTAATAACTTTGATAATTAAACCATTTCAATGAGGCTCCTTGATGGTGTTCCATTAATGTGTTTCAGAAGTAAGTTTACGCTATTATGTACTGAAACTGTGGGTACACACAAACAAGTGAGGTTGTGTGCGCTTGTGCTACAAACATAATTCATTTCATCATTGTTTAGAAGGCACATGTTACCTTTTCCTGCTGTTTTTGTACCTAATAATGTGTGTGCAATCAGAAATATGCCATATTGCCTATAACTTTATTGAACACAATACAGGATGGCAGGGACATCGATCCGCAAACTGTAACCATGTGTGTATAAGTTATGTACAATATACGAAGGACAAAAATTAACAAAAATGGGTGCTACCACAGATATAGATACACCTAGATAACGCAAGAGCAACTACTTCGCGTGACCAGCTTACGTACAAAAAAATCGTAAGCCACCACTTTCGCGCTCAGTCCTGTGTACTGGACTGGGTGAGCGTGAGCGCTGGCGCTAGGCCCCGGGGGTGGGGCGAAACGGGTGCCGCACGCGGCGGCGTATTTGAATCGATTTGATTTTCCCATCACTTAATAGTGCTTGTGACGTCATATTAGGTAGTCAAAAAATGGCACGCTTGATATTCATACAGATCGTGATACTAGCGTTATCTAGGTCTATCTGATGTGGGTGCTACAGATTAATATTTAATTATGTTTTAATCACAAAAGAGACCGCATCTTTAGATAAGATTTATCAGCTGGTCCACTTTTCAGTTTCACCAATAAGAATTATTTCTGATTTTCAATATCTTTTACAACGCGTTATGTAAATATTCGTGGCTTAAATATGTGTTTCATGTTTTGTCAAGTGATATCAATTAAATTAATCTCATCAACTCGTAACCACAAAGTTTCAAGGAGTTGGGTTTGCCGCAAGGTGCGTCCGATATCTCCCATATAAAGGGTCGACCGTAAAGTTCGCTTATAGTACCTTCAGATGAGGATCAGTTAGACTCCTTAACGAGGGTTTGAGTTAGCATTTTCAATTCTAAATAACACCCGTTTTCATTGACTACTATATGTTGGCGGTTTTACCCTACGAATATATTCACACCACCAATTATTCGTGGTAAATAAATATACCAGCCATTGACTAATCGAGAGAGACATCAGAAGAGAGTTCAGAGGGGCAATTTCCGTAATTTTACCTGTGGTGTTTTACCCTTCTTAAAGAAAAGTACCACCACACTTCTGTTTCATGCCTGTAGTGTTTTACCCTCGAGTATGACGGAACCAAACAGCTTCTGAAGGGCCTTAAGAAAAGGTTTTCCGCCGACCTTCAGGAGCTCGGCCGTAATTCCGTCCTCACCCGGCGTCTTGTTGTTTTTGAGCTGCTTCAGAGCCATCCTAATCTCGTACAGGCTGACGTCCGGGATGTCTTCGGTATAGCATTGTGAGGCATAATTACTGTGTTTCCCATTATTGTCAGAGACACCTAAGGGGTTCTCTCCGGTCGTTTCGGATTGCGTGACATCGGACTATGAGAGTGAGAGCAGAGAGAGTTCACCTGTGTCTGCGAATACACTTGTGCGGTCAGCAACAAAAGGCGATTAGCACTTCAGTTTTTTTAAATCTCAGTTAGTGAGCAAAATATTTGTTCAAAATTGCAGCAGAAGTACAAATCAATTTTGAACAAATATTTTGCTCAATAACCGAGTTTAAAAAAAACTGAAGTGTTAATATTTTGCTCAATAACTGAGATTAAAAAAACTGAAGTGTCAATCAATTTTTGCTGCTGACTGTACACTATAATATCTCCCGCGCCGCAGGTAAGTCTCCGTTGGGATTGACCGCTATGCCCGAAATACGGCCACCGGCAGACCGTATTGTACTTCTGTTGCAATTTTAAACAGATATTTTACTCAATAACTGAGATTAAAAAAACAGGAGGCATTTTTTTTTTGCTTCAGAATCAGCACTAATTTAAGTATACACTAACGTAATCAAATAGGTACCTACAGCTCGCACCAAGGCCTGTTGCATATACATACTCTTATTGAATACCGTTCTATTCAAACCGAACAATGTCATTTTCAAGCCAACAACCAAAAGTCAGGACGGACAAAAATACAACCGCAAAAAACAATCTTGTCTTGTCAATAAACAAGATGGCCGCATGTCAGTACACTGTGTCCTTCGTCATGTTCCTTTGTGGACGACGATGTTCATAGATTTGTGCCGACGATGGTCTTACTGATTGATCGATGTGCCTTGTCTGTGGGCTGTGTAATTGGTGTGGCGCCTTCAATCAATCAAGCTTCGGAATTAAGGGAAAAGTTTGAGATGTCCTACTCGATGTTAATTGAATTGCAATGAGGAAATAATGTTGTTGAATAAAAGGTTTTGGTTTTGTAAACAAGCCAAAAATAATTGCTCTAGAGTTCCAGACTACACTGTTATTGTTGATTCTACATAATTATAACTTTCTTTGAAATATTTGTATGCCATAAATAGCGAGACATGTAAATTAGTCCTACTAGCTTCTGCCCGCGACATCGTCCGCGTGAAATTTCACCCTCCCTCCATTCACCATCTTAGGGGTGGAATTTCGAAAAACCCTTTCTTAGTGGGTACCTACTCTTCACAAAGAACACACCCTAAAAATTTCATGTCTCTAGGACCAGCGGTTTAGGCTGTGTGTTGATATAGGTATGTATCAGTCAGTCAGGACTTTAAATCACACACACACACAGGACTGAAAATCGCAGCTGCATGGTATTTCCACGTAAATCTTTACTCAAAACAAATCCAAAACTACTCGACTCCAGTCTATAAAAGTCCACCTCATCATTGCTGCTCCACTACGTCACCGATGTCAAACCGTCAGAGTAATCCGAGCAATGTATTTCAAAACAGGCGAAGTTCCCACGTCAGTGACTGCCCGACCTAATTGCTCAGTGGCCAGTATTTCGTCCTATTTTTTCTTTAGGCTGTGCGTTACTTCAAAGGTAAGCTGGTGTATTTATAACAGGGTTGGATATGACAAGGAGTTGTTTTTGATTAGAATGTGCTGGTAAGCTAAAATGTATGTATAGTCAAAAATTTTGCTATGAAATGAGACGCTCCTCGAAAGATCAACAAAGGACTGCGTATTTTTGACAAATTAGATTCTACATTACTTCATTTAAATATAATATTCGATTAGAACCAAAAATTCGCAGACATGTGAGACCTACCAACCCGCAATGTGCCCGCGTGGTAGATCGCCCACTCCATCGAAGAGAGGACGCCTGTGTCCCAGCAGTGGGACACAGGCATCCTCTTATTATAGGCTGATTATGGTGATTCGATTAAAAAAGAAAGAATTGATAATATTTGTGCGCTAGTCTTCCGAAAGAAATAATTATGTGTGTAGATTTCATAATCTCCATCAAATCAGCGAAGTATTCCACTCAGCGCGCCTGCAAACTTTGATCGTTAAACAAAAGTCTATCAAATAATTGCTACAAAGGTGTGAGCAATATGGCAATTATTCCCACACTTTTCAAATTTATTGCAGATCGTTATCATCTTTCCGTCCTTATTCGAATTTATTTGCGGTCGGTGAATCATCCTCCATAGAATTTCCTTGGCCATTATTTTAGGAATTATTTTATAAAGATATTGTTCATTCATACACAGCCCATCCATCGTTTCTTCGTTCTTCCCCTACACTTATAACTTGAATGATCGCTGACAAACTGACGATATATTTCAATGTCAAGTTCCACACACTAAGACATATACGAAGACTGCGAAGAATGGCTCTAAAAATAAAAGCCAGGTCGATGCAGGCTAAAAGCATTATCTTAAACGGATTGAAGACTGCATTGCACGCTCTTTTGCAGACAAGTGTTTAAAACGCTGCGGTTGTCTCTGTATGTACATGATTTTTGTGTTTATGTTGTTTTTTGCTTCATGTTTACCGCAAATAAACGTATTTTTTTTCTTTCTTTTCTTTATTCTAACTCAAAAACTACCCAAGCAAAGTTAATAAAATTTAATTCATGTAGGTATTCATTCTACCCAATAATTTTTTTTTCGAAATCAATACACAACGTGATTGCCGGAGATATCGCGTAACATAACTCCTCTATTTTGAAGACGGTTAAATAGTCACTAAAATTTACGACATCTTTGTTACTCTACGTCGAAATATTGTTGCTATATGTACGAGAGTAGTCAATGTGGTGAAAATGAAGGTAAATATTGTATACATATACAGGATTATTGGTAAAACATTAACAACCTCTTAAGAGGTCATTGTAATCATCATTATGAACAACTTTTACTATGGGACCAAACATGAAATCGCGAAAAAAATCAGCTGCTGCCTACATTTATGTTCGTATGACTCGTCAAAATGTAGGGAACAGCAGAGTTTATTTTCTTGATTTCAGGTTTGGCTTCATAGTAAAAGTTGTTCATAATAATGTTAGTACAATGACCTCATAAGAGGTTGTTAATGTTTTACCAATAACCCTGTATAGAAAGAAGACTCTTTATTATGAAAGCAAAATACCTATATTGTAGTGTCAACCGCTCGTCTGTGCCTGCTCATCGCATTAACACTAACTAGATTGCTTCGGGCTCATGTGAGCCACGATATGAGAGTGAGCCTCTTGGATTGTGCTCAAATTATATTACCTCTTCAATTTTATGGTAGGTACAACTTACGTTTACTTCAATATTTCATGTAATGCCTCTGAAAAGTTTCAGGACGCGCAAAATATTATATTTTATACTGTGTCTGCCCATTTTTAACCGACTTGAAAAAGAGGAGGTTTTACATTCGTAATTTATTAAATCAACTAGCTGCAGCACGCGACTTAGTTCATCAGCCTACAACAGTCCACTGCTGGCCATAAGCCTCTCCGCCCATTCAATTCGACTTCATTCGCTTTTTCTGAAATAAAAGTTACTTCTTAGAACATTAGCTGGCACCTGGCAGTGAACTGTCCCGTCAAAATCGGTCCAGCCGTTTCGCCGATTAGCCGAAAAAACAGACGAACATAAATTTTAAAAAGTTTTTATGTTATAAGTATTTATATTATATATGCATTTAGTAAAATCTGTTATTTTGACATAACAAATAAACCTTCTTTATTTATTTGTATATGTTTGTGTATTCGCCGCTTATCAATTTTGAAACTAATTCTCAATTCGACAGAGCTTGAAATCTTAGTTCGAAATACGAGGTAAGTATTATTGGCCTCTCTCTTTCTCTCTCCCTCTGTCTCTTTCTATTAAATATAATAGAGACATAGAGACATATAGTTTTTATGGTCTTCAATCAAGAGTGCTATAGCCGAGGTCAAAATGATAGTTCAAGATGGCGAAAACTTTATGAGAGCTTCCTAAAAGTATATTAGATAGCTCTGTATTAAAAACGAGTTATTAATTCACAATTTCTCTCTCTTTGTCACATATACCTATACAAGTACCTATGTGTGTTTGCGGATTTCGCGTAAGGAATTTCGTTCCTGACGAGGGTCCTCCTACCGCACACGTATTTTTTCATTTCGATGAAACTTTTCAGACGAATCTTTGGGCACTAGTAGTATCTATTCAAAATTACTTCAAACCCCCTTAAAATTTCCATTTAGCTGCTCCTTCAATATCATAAAGGATAAACGTAAAATCTTGTGTATTTCACAAAATTCAAGTAATGCGGTGGCATAATTTCAGGAATTTGATTCCTCTCCGCATGGCATTTTGGAATGCCTCTCAAACCTCTAACGATAACCCTTCGCTTATTTGAGAAGGAACCCTCAAGCTTAGGATAAATTAAATACTTCAAATGTCTTCAGAACTGGTCAATAGCTTACAGATTGGAAAGGTGTTGTTTAAACTCAAAACTAATCATCAATTCATAATAAAAAAAATTAAGATAATTTATTGTTTAATTCTCATAAATTTTGAATGGAACGGCTATTTTGATGATACCTCGAGAATGGATTGATTGATATCGATAAAAAATTTTTTCGTTCTTCGAAAAGTTTCCTCGCAACAACAACACTAATTGATTCTGTACGATGTTCACCGAGTCAGCTAGTTAGTTATATTTTATGCTGGTACCGGCAAAATGACAGACCTAAACGAAATTAGTTTACGGTGCCTCGAAGTAAATGGTGCAATGCAAAGACGGGTCCCTACCTGTCTTTGAAACCACCCACATGTTAGGTGCACGTGACCTACACGATATTGTAGTTTTACCCGTTTTGTGTGGCGAAGTTTTGGGCCAACATAATTGAATAAACTATCGTGCCATCGACCCGAAGGACGAGAAGCCTGAATGCCCCAGAATAAATAAGTAATGTACATATCATGCATGCAGCTAGGTACGGTTACGGGTGAATATTAAAACATTGTCCCCTTTATTTATAAACATTTTTTAAAGTTTAGAGAAGTTTAAACATCAAAAATGTGTGGTTAAATAAAATCGCTAATCTTTATTTAATACCAAGCAACGTCTCAAGTCTTCAAGTCAACGTTTATTCTTCAAAGGCAATCGAAATGGACTCGGCCCAGAATTCGGCTACGTGTTCGGCGCCAAAACTAGCGGCCATCAGTTCCTTTAACGTGCAGCTGACAGGACGCGCACGCCATGATATTAAATGTCCCATCATTTGTGGAACGGCACCACATTTACACTCCAACACGGAGTCGTCTATGAGTCTCCACGTTTATTAATTAATAAAACCTTTACTTTTTTTTTATTATTTAGGATGTGACCAAGTCTCAAGCTTTCTAATCCAATCAATTTCCAGAACTCCTTTACTTCCAAGACCTATTACAATTTCGCTAGTCGTTGCGGCAACCCACCCAACCATTTTGAGGAAATTTTCAGTTAAACTGTAAGAGAATTGTTTTAGTTATTACGCCGTCTTGGAAAGGTGCCAGGCAGAGGTATACAGCTGACGAGCCAACTTTAGTCCAACTTTGACCATAAATTGTGGAATGCAGTACGAAATGCTGTTTATTTCAGAATTTACGTTTGCGCCTTTGTTATTCTGAAATTTTGAAGTACTTTTAACTAAAATAACAATTTAATTTTGATTTTGGTGTCTATTATGGATTGTTTTGGCAAGATAACTGTTTGTAATTGCAATCTGCGTACTATATATTCTGGTGCGCCGGTGATGGGGTACTCCCCAGACGACAGCCGCGGCGGGTTCACGGATGAGTGCTAACGCGTGCGCGTGCCCGCCGTAAGCGGCAGAGGAGGACACCGTGGAGTTTTAGTGGGTTAAAGTCCCACATAACTGCACTATCTCCCCGTGGTAATGTAGAATGCATGAGCATTTCTCTACAATAAAAATAAAAGGCTATACTATGAAGATTTAAAACAATGTCTCATCAGTTGCACAAAGGGTACAGTGTTATTTGCTCTCTCTTTTACATCCAAGTATGATTTAGTAAAGATAGTACTATGAAAGTTCCATCAAAAATACATAAAATGATAGAATATAATATTATTTATTATGTACAGACGCCAGCACATCAAGCTACCCGAAACTGTAAAATTTTCCCAATCAACTTTGAACCTTATGCTTCAGTGATAAAGTTGAAAATCTATTAAAGAAATTTAACAGATTGTAGTAGCTTGATGTGCTGGCGTCTGTACACCATAAATATTATGACACTAATATTATAAAGGCGAAAGTTTGTGAGTGTGTTTTTATGTTTGTTACTTTTTCATGCACAAACGGCTGAACCGATTTGGATGAAATTTGACACACAGATAGTTTATAACCAGGATTAACACATAGGATACTTTTTATCCCGATATTCCCACGGGATTGACACTTCACGTGGGGCACAGCTAGTAAAATATAAATGTAGAAATTTTACAAGGCGTGACACAATGGGCGATCTTGTCACTATAAGCGATATTTTAAAGATAACCTTTGAATGGATTAAGAGAGAAAGGAGAGACAATACTGCAGGTAGTCTGTGGTGTACCATTTACATAATATACAATAAATACACAAACCATACACTTATCTATATACGATATGATAACGTATAACGTACTAATGTATGTAATAATTTTAGAATTTTGGCGGTTTCTCTACATCATATTAAAAAGTTTGACATATAGCTCACTGACAAACCGCAGCTTGCTAAAGACTATAAAAATAATAAGTGCACAGCTGCATTATGAAAGGATTTTAGAAACTCAATCCTGAACTTAAATCCACGATTTAAGTTTATATGCGAAAGTTATGTCCTTCTTTGTCATTTCAAAACTTGAACCATTTTACATAGCTTACATCAGTAATTGAAAAACAAATATTTAATTTAGTTGAGCACTAAAAACTCATCGTATGGTACAGTCAACCAAATAACAATGCAAAAGTAATGTGAATTGTTACTGAATAAATAAACGGAATTGAGTAAAGTATACAGGTAAAAATTAATATTCATCTTTCCAGTACACTTCCAACATTTATTTTTATTGTGTTTATTTAGGTTAACGTTTTCTAACTGATGTCACACTTAAGAAAGTTATGTTAAAGACCTGACTAGTTAGCAGAATCAGAACATTATCTTGAAGTACGTGCAAGTTAGCTACCTTGCTTGAATACTTAGGTATTTCTTTGCTTGACTGTATCATAGTGCTTAAAAGGTCACTTTCCACAACGTCAGGCGCCAAAAACTCAGCAAATCCTTGGAGGCACAAACTCTTTGGCGCTCGCGAACTTATCGAATTGCCTCATCAATACAAAGTTTTTGAATCCAATTACCAAGTTTGAGACGGGTTCAGCGACCAATGTTGTTAGAGCCCCGAAATCACTTCGATTAGGGCTGCCAGGTTTTCGTGATACCCAGTTACTGGGTTGAGGAGGTAAGATAGGCAGTTATCATAATCGTAATCAGCTGATAGTTGACACAAGTTGACGAATCACTGAGCTCTCGCATCACGTCACCACACCCCTCCCGCACCGCGCTGCTACCTTAGGCACCGTCTCAGTTAAGCGGTCGGCCAATAGGTTACTACTAGGCATACGAATGCACCATCGTCAACCGCTTCACTCCCGACTGGAAGACTACCAGCTATAAGAAAGTATATCTGGGTGACTATCCGTAACATACTGAGACCCCTCAGTGCCTCAAAAAGCATGTAAAGCACCAGCAGGACCTGAGTATCATTCATAGACCTTTGACAGTCGGTACAAGTAGTCAGAAGCCCGGCAGTCTGACAACCAGCCTTAGCACGCCATATCGTGTTACCCAGTAACTGAGTTATAGAAATCAGACAGGCACTCGCTCCATGTCAGCTGCATCTGGTTAGTCTGGAAGCCGACCCCAAAAGAGTTTAGGAAAATGATGATGACTGAATCTTTTGCAGAGAGATGATTTTTTGATTCCTTAACTATAACCAAGTCGTTCTTATTTTATTTGACAGTGCACCCCTGCCTTCAACAACTGTCCCGCTCCTCCGCAGACTGAACGGTCGCGGGTCATCCTCCGCTGGCGCTGACTTCACAGTTTTTGTTCGAGTTCTACACAGTCATTAGACTATTGTGTCTTATGACCATGACACGATGTTTCGTGGCTAAAGTTACGCCTTGTAATTAAAAAAATGCTGGTCATGCATTGTGTGTGCGTTTGGAACAACGGAGCCTTTTCTTCTGTATTATTTTTAGGGTTCCGTAACTTAAAGGAAAAACGGAACCCTTATAAGATCACTTCGTTGTCCGTCTCTCAAGACCCTTTTTCTTAGGAACGCGTAGAGTGATCACGTTGAAATTAATATTAAATACTCAAGGCTGCAATCCCTTGAAGCAGTGAAAAAATCAAACTTCTAAGTCAACACAATCAAAAGATATGGACGTTTACGTTCTGTTTATGCCGCATATTTTGACACTAGCAAGGGAATCAAACCTATGGGGATAGAATCATGAAATTTGGCAAGAAGCAATATCATGTAGCAAAGTAAAGGAAAAAATCCGAAAACCGTAATTTTGTAGTTACATACCTACAAAACTTGTACAGAACCCTCGGTGCACGAGTCCCACTCGCACTTGACCGGTTTTTTTAAGTATGGGTTGTACTTGTATGTCTGGTAAACAACTACTTCCAGCTGACGGTGCTTTGTCATTACCCTATGGGATCGAAGTCGAAGCCTTTAAATGCACTTAAAGTCTATTCAAGTCTAAGTATGTTCCAATTGATGTTATTTACATTTAAACGAATATTAACATTATGGTGGTGTAAAATACATCGATTTCAGAATGTTTTAAATATCATAAAAATACTTGAAGTTGTAGCGCAAACTAAACTTTATGTGTGGCTTATAAAAGGCTGTTTTCCTACAAACTAATATGTATTTGTTTACTCGTTTGGAAACTAAATCGCAAACGTAGTATACCTTAGGTCCGTGTCAATTTTTCTCTTACTTTTTATATTGTGTTCTTTAAATTATTTTGTGTACAAATAAGATAGTCAAGCCTAATTAGACTAACGCGGCTGTCAGAAGTACATTAAAGACATCGTCTTGTAGAAAAAGTTCAGGTTTGTATAGCGTCGTCTCTGTCACTCTTTCCTGTGTGACAGTCTCGTTTTAAAGCTCAACGAGTCATGTAACTCTCGGGTGTTGTGAATATTGTATGTATTATATTAAAACGATGACGTCACTCAGCACCCGGTGTCGAGCAAAAGTTACAGTAGACCGGTCGTTTAATGTCCCTGTATAATTAATGTGACGCAAATTAAATACGACTTAAGTTTACTTCTGAAAGGGTCTCAGTAGATTATTTATAATGTGAATTGAAAAGTACTGGTTTTTTTATA
Organism: Luperina testacea; assembly: GCA_927399505.1. Lineage (NCBI taxonomy): Eukaryota > Metazoa > Arthropoda > Insecta > Lepidoptera > Noctuidae > Luperina > Luperina testacea. The sequence goes on along the minus strand of OV656777.1, from coordinate 790,948 downwards.
CTCTGAAAAGTGAAGATACTGTTTAAAATCAGTAAAAAACGCTACAGAATTTCATTTTTTTCAATCCCGAGATTGAAAGACATCTTTATAAGGATTTGTAGGAAATATGACGTCAATTGGTATTTTAAAATAGGTATCCATATTTGGTCATAATATATCAATAGTTTTTCAAAAAATTGTATTGTAGGTGCTAGCCTCCCGAGCCTCCCTAGATACACGAAAATAACAAACGAAATATACAAATAACATCCACAATCCGTGAACGCAAAACAATTGAAAGCTCGCTAGCGTTTCGAATCCACGCACAATTGAATGAACGCAACAACACAAAAAAGTTTTGTAAGTATTTGTATGTAACCGGCCTATGCCAACAGACATAGTTTGGCGTTTTAGTATACGCATAACGAAGCCGAGAGTCACTTGTTATTCGCGTTATTATGATCATTTTTATGTACTGGATCATCACCGGGTTTGTCATTTACGTTAAAAAAACAAATGTTTCAAATGTTAAAACTGTCAATACATCCACGACGACGACCCCTTAAATTAAATGAAATGTTTATTTCAGTAAGTAGATCTTTTAAGACACTTTCACACGTCAATATTTTGTTGGATTAAAACTAGATGACGCCGGCTTTTCCTAGTTGACTGATCCCTGAGAAGAAACGCTGAACTCAGAGGTCATGGTTTCTTTTAAAGTCCAAACATTATTATTATTAGGATTTTATTTATTTGAGTCTAACAATGCAGGGCAATGTATGCACTCATAAGCAAAATGCTTTGCTAGACGTTGCAGCCGCGTATCTACCGGAAAAGTAATGGCTTGTTTAGAAGCGCCTTTATGATACCCCGATGACTCAAGACGAGGCCTATTTCTGTTCCAACCTATTTCTATTATAACAGTAAAATGTCCTTTACACGGATTACTCCTCACATAGATCAAACATTACATGCGATACGGGGGCTGAGGGCTAGGGGGCCAGCCCCTAGCCCCCGTATTTTGTTGATAACTCGCGGCGTTTGTCCAATTTTCCAAGTCAGCGACGCAGACCCGCTTCAATGTTTTTTCAATAAAGCAACATTTTGTACTAGTATTCACGACTAGTTTTTGGATTGAAAGCTAATACCTTAATATATGTGGACCAATAAACTATCTGGAATGATGAACCGCTGTTATCCTTTTAGTACAGCTATTAGTTCGATGTTTTGATATCATGCAAGTTTTTTAAACAAAACTGGAGAGCTGTGAGTATACCAAACTGTCAGCTTACCCATTCGAGAAATAGTGGTGTAACAGGAACTGGGTATAAAAAAATATAGCGATCTTATATTGCTTTTTCTCAGAATCCTTAAATACTGTTTGAGAACGAAATTCCACATTTCTATTTAAAAAAGCGAAAAGAGAAAAATAAAAACAATAGCATGGGTGCAATACAAAGTTAAATAGTATAATATATATAGTTTCAAAAATTCGGAAAGATCGTGCGCTATATGGAAGGATTGATGGGGCTATGGAGAAATGTCTTGACGATGCGTGAGTGTGCGTGATCCATCGCCGCTCGTTCGATGTTCACCGCGCACAGGATGTATGGTTTAAGCAACACATGAAGTAATTTTTTGCTCCGTTGGTGTAATTGCTGAATGGCGTTCCAGTGTGAGGATAAATAAAATAATAATAAATAATAGCGTTGTTTGAACAACGATCCGTGGACGGCTTTAAATAGCGACCTGGAGCTTCTGAAAAGCTTTAAATACTTACTTTGTAGAGGCAACTGTGTTGATTGTTTACTGAAATATTCAAAGATAAAGTTCACTATTTTCAGCCGCACAAGAAAGTAGAGGTAAACTGTTAGCGAGTTTTTCCATCGGAAACTCAATAGCATAGTCGGGATATTACATACATTGGACTTAAACCTCACCTCATACAGGTGTGACGTTATGATTTAAGTTAGGTATGTTGTTTAATGAAAGTAGTTTCTTAGAAAAAACAAAAAAAAAACTAACTTAGTGGGACTGGCTTCAAGAGAGTCGTAATCAGTGCGGGTTGGTGGATATCACAAATGTCTTTGATTGTTTGGTTCCAGGACATACCTGTTTCTTCATGATGTGTTCTTTCATCGTTTTGGGAGCAGTGGTGTTGACACCACTAGTTAGTACTTTACTATGTTCAATGCCTATCGCAGTCCACTGCTGGACATAGGCCCCCCCAGGCTGCGCCACAGCACCCTGTCCTCCGCCTTCCGCATCCAGTCTGTCCCAGCCACTTCCTTAAGGTCGTCGGTTCATTTAGCTTGGGGGCGACCCACTATGCTTGCCGATACGCGGTCTCCACTCCAAGTATCTAAACACACTATGCCGAAGGTACGCGACCGAAGTTCCGCGGCTGATCTTACGTTCCGACGTATTCGGCTGATATGACACACCATAAGTGCCGAACTTACGAGGTAGAAATTCAGTTGCGCACACGCGGGGCGCGGGCATGCTTGTCTCCCGCTGCTGCCCGCCCCGGATCTTCTTCGGATCGAACCGAACTTCGGTCGCGTATAATGTGTGCTCTACAGAATACGTTGCCGCCGAATTGCCGTTGCACTTACGCCCGTCAGTAATTCAAATAGCATTGCAGGCGTTAATCATGCCGAACTTCGATCGCGTACCTTCGGCATAGTGTGTTTAGACATCAAAAGTCGTCTTTTCTATGTTACAGCAATAAATCATTCAAATCCATTAGAAATACAGTCAAATGGAGGAAGAAGTTCGTTCTTTTTATGTCGGTTAAAAAGGCAGTAAAACACTATAAAAATGTCTCTTCTACAGTAAGTGCAGCTTAAAATGTTGTACAGAACATAAATGTCAGTACGGGACGAGAAATATAGGTAGGTATAGATAGTAGAGTTTATGCCAACTTGAATAACTTAAATATGTTGCTTGAATAACTTATAGCATGAAAAGAGGACTTTTATTCGTGGTCCCTTTCGGGAACTCTTAATGTGGACACGAGCGGTTTGAGAATAGTCCATGTCGTGGCGGAAATATTTGCCAGTCAGCAGGGCTGACTGACTGTACAGTTCGCTGGACATTTTATTATCTTTCTTTCTTTAATGTCAATTAGTTAACATAGACCTGCGCTTGACTGTACGTCTCAACGCATATGAGTGAATCATTTATTGGCGAAAAAATCCGATTATAAGAATACATAAACTAACGCTGTTTTCCCATGTATATAATCTCATCTTGACGAAAAAATATTGTATCAACTAACAAGTTTTGTCCTACTTTGGTGCGCCTCCCATCACAGTAGGAACGAGTACCTATACATTAATCTCTACGCTTACTCATTGCGTCCGTCACCAAACACAACAATAGTTACGCCGCTGGCGCCACAGCTAGCCAAAATACGGGTGTGTAACGGTATATAAATTACGTGTCACGATGTTTGTCCGCGATGGACTCCTAAACTACTTAACCGATTTTAATCAAATTTGTACACCGTGTGCAGTTTGATCCAACTTGAAAGATAGGATAGCTCACATTTCCATTTATAATCGCAATATTATTTTATTGGACAAAACCGTTAGCCACAGCAACGCGTGGCCGGGTCAGCTAGTATAATATAATTTTCTTTAATATAACGATGAAATTATATAATTAATTATTGATATAATTTCATTTTACCTAATATGATATGGTTTAATGGACTTTTTCTATAATGCATATTAGAATTAATACTCAATTAGTATAATATTCAAAATCTATTAGAAACGTTTAATGTAATTTAGAAACGTCTACTTTGTTTTGTATATTTTTGCAAAAACTGATTAAATTTTAAACGCCTGCCATTTTCGTTAGCTTAGGTTAGGTGAGAACAGTGAGTATTAACGATTCCTTATATTATTAGTGAATCATTGAGGTTATAACAGTATGATGTTCCCTGATATTTACTTACTATTCATTACTGAATTTTGGCTGAAAATGAGTAAATATGTAAATTAGGTTAACTAAACGTTATATAAAAAGAGCATTATATAAGTTTTATATATGTAATGAACGTTATACTAAATATTATTAGAGCAAAAGAAGGTTATATGAAATATAACATTCGATCACATGAAATTAGGTTACACGTTTTTATAGCATATGAAAATTTTATCATATTCAATGAACGTTATTTCAAGTGATATTATACAATCTGTTATTATGCCATATATTACACACCCCCAAAATACTGTACACCATTTCAGCATGAAAAATAAATCAGTCTGATCTAGTCTAGACGAGACAGTAAAACCACCGCAACTAGGCACCGAGACGGACTGGCTTGAGGAAAGTAATAAATGTCTGAAGTACAATGTTATGTATGGTTTTGAACTTGGAGCATACGTGACGTTTCAGTACCTACCTTTTGTCATTACGAAAAAAAAAAGACAATAGAACATCGCACCTGCATCCCATTAAGGTGTGAGCAGACGGTATGGTCTATTGTCTGTGGTCTTATTGTGACCGGCTTTGACATCAAGGAATAGACATTATTGGAAAACCTTTAAGGGCAACACGTGGCGTTAAATAATTGCTGGTAACTTGTCTGTAGGAAAAGCAAAAAAATAAAGTCAAGAGAAAAGATATTAATAAGTATTGAGAATATCTGCGTTTCCATGACAGTCAAATCAAGTCTCTGCGAGCGACATTGCGTGTCAAAACAAAACAGAAACGCGCAGCTTCGACTTAGTAGGGCAAATCGACGATTTAAATCGTTTGAAAAATACATGAATTTATGATGTCTTAGTATAGCAACGAAAGTACTCGTATTACAGTAAAACCAGATTTTGTTCGAGGCGTAATGCGCGGCTTTTTAACAATAGTGCACCTATTGTTACAGCTTACAATGTTGGTAGGGCGCTCAACAATATCCCTCTGTATAACAGCTTGTTCAAAGTTATTGTCATAAACTCGCAGATTTTGTATATTAATATAATATTACTTTGGTAGTAAAAGAAAACTTTGTGTCAGGTTTTGGAAAAGCAAGGAACTTTTTAGATTATGGACAAAGGTTCTCTGGTACGTACTGAAAAGTAAACAAACAACCTGGTGAATGTCGTGGGTACCCGTTGAGTAAGGGAGGCGCAGAGGGTAAGAGTAAAAGTGACCATTTCGTCAGCGATAACGATAAGGGGAAAATTAAATTTATGTGACTGATATACCGAAAAGACAATCCAAAGACAATCCTGTTGTAAGTCGTTGTAGAAATATGAAACGCTTTGGAAGCGATTGCCTCTTGTCTAGGTCTGTGATGATATTTGGGGTGGACCTAAGTCCAGCAGTGATTTTTTTCTGAATTTATTTAAACTTCATTTTCATTTGCACATGGAGTCATTGGCACAGATTTCACCCGAATTATTTACTTTTAAGGTTGACTTAAGAGTATCTTTAAAACCTGATAATCCGATCCCGCCTGTCCCTTTCTGCTCTTTCCCAGCGACGGCTTAAGCCGAGGTCCCCAACCCGCAGGGGGTGCCCTTAGCGTGTAGTCGCTTAGCTTATAAGTTTTTAAGCTCTAGCTGGAGGCCTTTATTTATTGAGGCACCCACAGGCAAACCCAGTTAAGCAGCCGACAACCTACAGTTGACTGCGAGATGCATATCGAAAAAAAAACTTCCAAACCTAGCTTCTACACTAAAAATGTTTGATTAAGATTTTCGCCATAGTTCGTTCATGAATTATAAATATTTGAAACGGGTAAAACCGGCTGGGCATATCACTGGCTTTTTGCGATGTAACCTTTCTATTTTTAAAAGAGACTGAAAGAAATCCTGCACTTCATCTTCTTTGAATTAGTTATGTGAAAGTGAGCTGTTTCATCTCTATCTTATGTTTACCTTTAAGAGACTTTTGAGTGGTACATCTAATGCATTTTTCCCAACAATTTAAATGATCCGATGCATAGTAATAATATAAAATGTTATTGATTTAAATTAAAGTGAAGCAAACTTTTAAATTCGCTAGATGATTCGACCAGTCGCTTTATGGCAAAACACACTTTCATTTTGATAATCCAATAATATCCATCGCGCCGATCGCGCCGTATGTTTAACAAACCGTGTCCGCGATAACCATTTCAATGCACTTATAGATGTTGTTGAACTATCAAAAAAAAAGCCATAAAAATAAAAAAAAGTAAATAAAAAGTCCTCCAGAACGAATTTAGGCCATGGCGATAAATCTCAGCGGAAACAAGCCTTCGGCGCAGGAGGTATTTATTGTTCTTGAACTTTTGACGGATGAAACGCGACCGTTCTCCCAACGACGAAAACGGTTGCAGAAAACGGTCGTCGTTGCAACTGAAGTTTGAAGACGGATTAAAGGACATACATACATACATTTCCAACATGGAATAGAATTGCGTTTTCAAAGTTTTCGTTTTTAAACGACTGTTTTGTAAACGAAAACGAAAGCGGAACGAGAGACGACGCAATAACGTGATAGAGTTGAATCATTGCATTCTAGACTGTATTTTCATAGGCTTAAAATAAAAAAATCGCACTAAGTAATTAGAAGACTGGTTTGTGCAACGAAGACTGTTTGAACCCAGGTCGTAAAACGGTTGCATCGTTGCAGAATGCAAAACGGCCTATGTAAACGGTTCATCGTTGCAACGCACACCCCTAGATATTGTAGTGCACAATTAGTGTGAGCGCAGACACACGTGTACTCTCTGCTCTCACTCTCATTTTCCGATGGGACGGTATTCCGACACGACCGGAGAGAGATCATGCAGGCACGGGGGACCAATGACGGGGCAGTTAAGGCATTGTCATTAGCAGTGTGGGCAATAAGACTCTGGTGGTACTGAGGCGATTTCCGCGCGGGGTGCTGGGCTCTATAAATTCATCCGGGTTACCCTGATTTAATGCACGTGAATAAACATCACAGTAACAAGGTTTAAAGCTCTCAAACCGTTGAGACACTTTGAGAATTACGCCGTCTGTCAGTCACAGGGTCATCTTTAGCATTGTAATTAGCCAGTTGAAAATTTCACAGAATACTTGTAACTACGTCTGCTGACAGAGCAAATATTAAAATCAAGGTGAACTACAATAGTTTTGGTGGTATGTAACTATTGAGGCCCTCAGTGTGCGAGTCTGAGTTGCTGTTGTACCAGACTATTATTGTCCCATTTCAGGGCAAAGCCTCAGGCCAAAGGCCACTTCTCATATATAGAAGGTCGATCCAATATTTTTAATTAACCTTCCACTGCGTTTAACTCTACCTTTTTTAAATCCCAGATCAGGATCGCTGAACATCACTTATTACAATCCTATATATTTTATAAAAAGGGTAAAAATGAACGGTTCCCTAAGGGGTTGTAACACGTTAATATTAACGTCTATTTCAACCCGTTTCAACCCGCGTAACGTATCGGCTGGGGGGTGATTTGTTTATTTACTGAAATTTTATTTTTATTGTATCTCGTGTTTCTGCGTAAAGGAAAGGTCAAAGAACAGTTGATTATAAGATTTAACTTTTAAAATATGATTTTGATGACTCAAATATTTAAAGGGTAGTAATAAAAGTTCCGACAAAAAAAATAAGAATTGTCCTTACCTACTTAAAATATTAAATCTACTGCCTAAAATACTAACATTTCGACTACTTTTGTCTGAATAAAAATGACGAAACGACCGAGTGATATACTGAAATCTTCGAAAAATAAACATGACTGTTTATTGCTATATATACTTTTCTACCACAGCTTCTACTGAAAACTATGAGTCTCTAATCAATCACTCTAATTCTCATACGCTCGCTCTTGCATTCTACGTCGACGTAGCCTCGCTTCGCGCGGCTCCTATTTCTATGTAAAGGGTTTAAAGTAACCTAACTAAACCTAAACTCGGGGTGGGCACCTCGAGCTCGTTCATAAATATTTTTTCGGAAACTTAGTATTTTTTTCGGAAGTTTAGTATTTTTGTTTGGAAATTAATTTATTACGTTTAACCACAGATCGCCGGAAGTTAATTTATTTTTCGGAAGCAATATTATTTTCCATATTTAAATAATGCTAATGTCAACGAATTCCCAGTACTGAACACTATACTGGAAATACGTACTGCATTGTAAAATATAATTTGCAAGGATTAAATCGTGAAGAATTCTAACGGCGTTTCTATCAATGCCGTAGCCATTTTATTCCCAGTAATTTTCTTTAAAATCAACATTCCTTTGGCTTTGAACTCACTAACTACGACAGCAAAAGAACAGAAAGTCGAAATAACAAAGGAAGAAAAACCTCATTATCTTTCTTATCAAATAGTGCTCTACATTCAAGCACAAAAGGCAAAGTTAGGCGCAGTGGGGCCTATTTCGAGCACTCCATTCGAGTCGGCTCGAGCCGTCTCGAGCCTACACTTCTTTGTGTCGGAAATTGTGCCGAAAAGCGACATCTGTCTGCGAAATGTCCAATTAAAAGTCCTACTTTTGTTCTAGTTGGAGAATTAAATAGTTTTCTGATAGGTTAAGGAAAGGAGGGATGGGGAGGGAAGGGAGAATATTTTGCGTTACATAAGGCCAAATATGATGGATCTTTTCTATGTGTTTGAATAGCATACATGTTTTGTATAATGTATGTACATGATTACACAAATAAATATCTTGAACTTTGAGCTTGGGTAGCTTAGGCTATGTAGTGTATGGCTATAGTGTAGTAGGTTAAGTTTTTGTAATACATATTTCCGTTCCCTCTCACGGAGAGGAGGCCTGTGTCCTAGCATTGGGAACATTATATGCTGATTATGATAGTTCCGTTTGCAATTAATATTTCTTTGAATTTTTTCTGAACCTGAAATATAACCTGGAATAGAACTACAGGGTCCAACTAGTTTTCGGTTTCTTTTGATGATTTTTTTTACCGATATTTAAAAAAAAAAGAATCATCAAATCATATTTTTTTTGTTTGTTTAGATACCGAAATCCATCACGTCTGTCCTTTCGCTAAGTAATTAAATATGACCCTGTATACAGAGTGGTAGGAACATCGACGCGCAAACTGAAACCATGAATTCAGCACAACATGATCCTAGACCCCCTAGCGTAATCAGCACATGATCCTAGACTCCCTAGCGTAATCAGCACATGATCCTAGACCCCCTAGCGTATTCAGCACATGATCCTAGACCCCCTAGCGTATTCAGCACATGATCCTAGACCCCCTAGCGTATTCAGCACATGATCCTAGACCCCCTAGCGTATTCAGCACATGATCCTAGACCCCCTAGCGTATTCAGCACATGATCCTAGACCCCCTAGCGTATTCAGCACATGATCCTAGACTCCCTAGCGTAATCAGCACATGATCCTAGACCCCCTAGCGTATTCAGCACATGATCGTAGACCCCCTAGCGTAATCAGCATGATCCTAAACCCCCTAGCGTATTCAGCACATGATCGTAGACCCCCTAGCGTAATCAGCACATGATCCTAGAACCCCTAGCGTATTCAGCACATGATCGTAGACCCCCTAGCGTAATCAGCATGATCCTAGACCCCCTAGCGTATTCAGCACATGATCCTAGACCCCCTAGCGTATTCAGCACATGATCCTAGACCCCCTAGCGTAATCAGCACATGATCCTAGAACCCCTAGCGTATTCAGCACATGATCGTAGACCCCCTAGCGTAATCAGCATGATCCTAGACCCCCTAGCGTATTCAGCACATGATCCTAGACCCCCTAGCGTAATCAGCACATGATCCTAGACCCCCTAGCGTAATCAGCACATGATCCTAGACCCCCTAGCGTATTCAGCACATGATCCTAGACCCCCTAGCGTATTCAGCACATGATCCTAGACCCCCTAGCGTATTCAGCACATGATCCTAGACCCCCTAGCGTATTCAGCACATGATCCTAGACCCCTAGCGTATTATGCACATGATCCTAGACCCCCTAGCGTATTCAGCACATGATCCTAGACCCCTAGCGTATTATGCACATGATCCTAGACCCCGTAGCGTAGAATTTTTTTAATAACCAATGAAAAATTTCAAAACATTGGGGCTTCAGAATCATGTACTGAATCTATGGTAACAGGTTGCGCATCGATGTCTCTGCCACCTGCCCCCCTGTATTTAACTAGAATTATCTCCATTATCTAGACCGGCTGCACGAGTTCTTCCCATATAAACATTCGTCGCAGAGAGAAATCTGCCCTCAGACGCAAGCCAAAAACGTAATAAACCAGAAACAGTACGCAAAATAAATACTCCCCACACTTATCTAATTTCGGGATCCGTTCGGTATTTCAATATTAATGTTGTTCAAACATTGTTGCGTGTGCCAATGTAACTGGACCCGCGGTAAAATGTGGAACTAAATCGAAATGTACTGTATTATCGCGATGAGCCTTTACAAGTATAATTTTTTTTTTTATTCTTGCCAACATGCAGATAAACCCTGAGTGGTTTCGTTGTGTGGCTAAAACTAAATGTGACTTAGGTTAAGTGTTTTAGAAATTAAATAAATAAATAAAGCGGCGCCACTCTGACGAGTCAAAGTAAACTGGTTTTCGTATATTATATATTAGGTTGTACCCGTCACACTGTTGGCAACAGGATGTTAAAACCAATGGTAATGTTTTAATACCTTGGGAAAATGAAGCGTTAGAAAAGTGATGCTCCATCGGTTCACAACTGCACCACTAAGTTAAGACTCAACCTGCACCCTGATTGTATAATACACTTTTAATCAGAATCTGAATCATTTTGAATTATATTGCTAATCCATTGCTTCATAAATGTTCAAAAAATGTGTCCGCTCAACAACGTAAATAACGCAATGAATGTTGTTGAACTGTCAAAGTTGAACTGTGAAAGCCAAAAAGCTATTGATAGTCATCATAGAATAGAATAGAATACTCTTTATTATGTACAGACGCCAGCACATCATCCTACCACAATCTGTCAGATTTTCCCAATCAACTTTGAACCTTATGCTTTAGTGATAAAGTTGAAAATCTATTAAAGAAATCTGACAGATTGTGGTAGGTTGATGTGCTGGCGTCCGTACACCATATAAATTACAGACATAAATATACAAACTGTACAAAGGGACACAATGGGCGGTCTTATCGCTAAGAGCGAACTTTTAAAGACAACCGTTGGATCGATTTAAAACAGGGAGTAGATAGTCATCATCTGCCTAGCCTTTTCCCAACTATGTCGGGGTCGTCTTCCAGTCTAACCGGATGCAGCTGAATACCAGTATTTTACATGAAGCGACTGCCTATCTGACCCCCACAACCCAGTTACTGGGTAATACGATACCCCTTGGTAAGACTGGTTGTCAGACTATATTATATCTAATATTTGCAAAAGTCAACCTTGTACCACTTTTGAGGAGAGGGAATGTCGAAAAAACCTCTCGGGCGATAAATCAACCAATATCAAACATTTTTATTTATTCATCCGCGGGAAATTTACAGAAGCCAATGTAGCAACGGACCATAAAGATTGTACTCGCTTTGTTCCAAGAATATTCGGTTCGTATGCATTTCAACCCAAAAATATGTAAGAGAACAAAATAATGGTATAAGAAAATTTTCGCTACAATGCACCATTTTAGGGATATTAGTAAAAACCCCAAAACTGGGAACTTTGTATCCCCCCTCCACTGCGGTTCACGATACGTTTAGTATATTCACTTCCTTAGCATCCTGCACAAGTTTCTGAAGGATTGTCTCGAAGCCTATGTTATTGTGCCAAATCTTTTTAAAATCAGTGACTCCTTTCCTTTGAAATCAAACACCACCTTATCGACTAAAAACTCACGTTAGCCCTCCATTCCCTCGTAACTCTTTGTTCCGAGTATATTGTACAAACAACGTGTGGTGCGGTTTCGAGGATGTTACACTCCCGTCAATATTGGTTCTGCATGGAAAAGGGGCCTAACATTTTCCCTGATAAAATGGCTGGTTTGTTTTTTTTTTGTAGTTGACCTCATTATTGCTTTAGCACTTATGAAAACTTTTCACAGTACTTTGTAACTTTACTAAGGTCGAAAATATCTAACTGTCACGTAGACGATTAGGCCTTGTCGTTTTATGATGTGCAAATGACATTCAAGTTTAGGGTGATAAAGCAATTACGAGTTCCACTATATATCGATGGCTGACATACTCGTATTTGGCGCTTAGAATCAACTCTATTTTCTTGTAAATTTTGAAATTCAAAATATCCTTTTAACGGCCCACTTGAAATAAATGATTTGCTTTGGCGTAGAAGTTATAAATAGATTAGACGGAGAGAAAAGAGTTTATCAAGCGTTGTTTAATGATACGACATAATCAATTATAAAACCTGAACAATAAGTAGGTAACTTATTTAAAAAAAAATACTGTATTATATGTTAAGGTTACTAAAAACTCTAAGAATAAGTGTAGTAGAGAAACCTTTTTCAATGTATGTCGAAATGACTGAACACCAAGTCATTGAACACATCATCATGAGTTGAACTTTATCGAGTTACGCCAATTTATGGAACAGAATTTTTTTTTCTGATAGACACACAGATCGGAGCGAAACTATATTGGTATGAAACACTAATAGGTACGTGCTTGAAGAATATTTGAAAAGATGGCCATGTGTTCCCCAAGGTGCTCTAACCCCGTGTCGCCGGGTCTGCATACAATTTTCAGATGAATAAGAATTTTTCAGACGAAGCCTAGAATATTTGGGACGGTGTAATGGAGAGCGGGGGAACCATGAATTTGTTATGACGTGACCCTTTACGTGACCATGACTCCCGGTTTGACATCATCATGAAAAGCTAATCCACATAAAAACTACACATCACTCTCAGATTCTCAGATTTATGTAAACTGGGTGTGATTTTCTGACTGAAATAACAACAGCCAGGTAAAACGCTTGACATGTAGAATTTAACACTATAGGTAACTAGCAGTTCAATGTTCCGAGTAGCCGTGGAGTTTCTCGCCGGCTCTTCACCATAGGAAACGACCAATTGGAACCGTACACATAGCTTCTGACGTTTCGTATGTGCCCGTGTAGGTTTATGTGAAATAAAATATTTTGAATGTAAATTTGATTTTTTAAAATTTGTATTTGTTTTTTTTTGCAACAAAAAGCCAAAAACCAGGAAAAATCTTGATTTTCCTCAATTTGCACAAATATATAGCAGAGGTCGCGAACAGTTTTAACACAAAGTTATTTCAATATTTCACGCTAAACATTTCTTTATGTCTAATGACGTCATAAACGGTGAGATAACGCTTTTTTAAGACCACCCACATTAATTTATGAACTAAGTTTTATTAAAATGCATTTGATCTGTACTGAAATATGCACCTACATAAAATATGTTTCTATTTTCAGTAACGAATAAAATGTAAATAAATTGTAGAAAATAGACGTAAATTACTGTGCATATTACACTTATATATATATTAGGTATTTTAAGTTTTACAGTTAGAGAAAAATATAAAAAAGTTTACTTAAAAATATACTACTTTTACTTGTTCCGCAGGAGTTCTCATCAATTTAAGTTTGTCATCACATTCTACTATCAAATCTACGGGCTGGCACGGACACGAGGCGCAATCTGTCATCATGAATTCAGCGCATGATTCTACTCTACCCGACCCTAGCGTAAACATTTTTCGTCTGTTATAAAAAAAAAACAACTGCTGTTTCAAAGAATACCAAAATGTATGGAACAGAATTTTTTTTAAATAACCGACGAAAAATTTCAAATTTCAATAGTTCAGAATGATGTAAGAATCCATGGGAGCAGGGTGCGCGTCGATGTGTACCTGCCGTCCTCTATACAAACATTGTAAATCTAAAACTTTATTCTCTATAATGCAGAAACGGTTAAACATATTTGGAAGTAATCTGGCACAGAAATAGACCATGCCCTGTCTTATTAGGGAACCTACATCATGTTCTCAAATAAACTTATTTGATTTGGGGTTTTTAGGATTCGAGTTAAACCGCGGGCAATAGCCAATACCTAAAACCTTATATAACAGGTAATAGGTACCTAATTGATTGTGCTGGTGTCCTAAATCCTATTTTAAGAAGATCAAAATCTTACCTGTAAGCCAAGTCCCATTGAACGGCTTATAATGCTCTCCCAACACATCGTGTAGCGTGGGTCTCCTGCCCCTGACCCTGCCCCCGTCGCTCGCCGGCGTCAGCAAGGCGATGCTGAAGACGATCAGGCCCAGGACTGCTGCGATCACCAGCAGGGCGATCAGGATACCGCGCCAGTTGCGCTGCGTTGGCGTTGATGCTGCTAATTCCTGGAATTAAATAGGGTGGTTAGATTGTATGAAAATGGTTCATATTCGGTGCGTATCGATGGCAATAGTTTACTTAAACATTTTTGGTCCAACATTCAGCTGCCCGAACTCCGCTCACTGACGGAGTAATAAGGTTTAAAAATGGTAGAGGGGCTAATTTTGTTTAAATATTTGGATTCTTACCTCATAGTCGCAGTCATAAAATTTGAAGACAGTGGCGTAAGAATCCAATTATTTTAACTGATCTCCCGAGGATTCGCTTGCGTTAAAAGTTGTCAAAAAAATGGTGCTCGTAACTACACATCTGCGGTTGTTGACCCAAAATAAAAGATTGAGGATAAGAATCTACAAAACATTTTTGTTTTAACATGACATCGATACTTACTGACTACGTTTGTGGACTTTCGTTAGCTAATTTAATTTGACCTTGCACACTTACATTTCTATTACGGAAGTGAAACAATCATATTATCATATTTTTATCTTTGCCAACAAACTGAAAATAATCGGTTTAACCGATCTGGAGCAACTTCTACGCTATTGAATTTCCGCAATCGGTTTATCAGTGGCAAACATTAAATGTTCCGGCCGTAATACATCGCTCGTAATAGTGGGCTAACAAAGATAGTCTGAATATCGTCGTTATTTCCCCACAATAGAATACCGTACGACATTACACTATGAAAATAACTAAAGTACACTAAACGGGCAGTCTCTATATCAGTTAAATTACGAATTTTTCTAACAGCGTATGCTGCGAAACTTATCTTTTTTGACAATTTATCTATATGTGGACCCCACTGAAGCTTAGCATCCAAAGTTATGCCCAAGAATACTGTGCTGTCTTCAGGATTCAATTCCTCGCCCTTTATCAACAGATTAGTTTTCACCTGCCTAACGTGGGGTAGCGTGAACTTAATGCATTTGGTTTTTGTCTCGTTTAGAAGCAAATTATTAACATTGAACCAGTGGACTACTTTCGAAATCGCCCTATTTACATCGTCAGTAACCAACTGCTGACGTTTAAGTTTAAACAAAAGTGAAGTGTCATCTGCATTACATACTCATACTAATATTATATTGGTTTTATCTCTGTATCACCTAAGGTTGACTGGTAGAAAATGCCTCAGGCATTAAGACCGCCTTTGTACAGTATGTTTTTACTTGTGCATAAAGTTTTAATGAATTAAAAATAAATATTGTAATTAAGAAACTAACTTTGTCTGTTTGTTACCGTTTCACGCCGTAACATATCTAAGGACGTACGTGCCCGTGTGATAATGTCTGACCTCCACGCGGGTGAAGCTGCGGGCAAGGGCTAGTGTTTTATAAAACTCATGTACAGACGCCAGCACATCAAACTACCACAATCTTTCAAATTTATTTAATAGATTGTCAAGTTTATCGCTAGAGCATAAGGTTTTAAGTTAATTGGGAGAATTTGACAGTTTCGGGTAGCTTGATGTGCTGCGTCTGTACTAATGCCTAATGCCTTTCATATTTCGATCATAAAATGATTTGAGCATTCTATATGGTTAGCAGTGGTGGCCAAGTGGTAACGGCCGCGACTTACGAGTTGTAGGTCGTAGGTTCGAACCCAGACAGGCGCTTTACTATGTGTAAATTATTTCATCAGCACTGCTCTCAAAACGGTGAAGGAAAACATCGTGAGGAAACCGGCATGTCCTAGAACCAAAAATTCGAAGACATGTGACATCTGCCAACCCGCACTGGGCCCGCGTGGTGGATTACGGCCCACTCCCTCTCACCGAGAGGAGGCCTGTGTCCCAGCAGTGGGAACATTATAGGCTGGTTATGAGTTATGATTCTATATTAAGCCAACTCCCGAGGGACTGCAAGGCTTTATCGGCAAGCACTTAGCCCCGACACACACTAGAGGACCGACCTATTAGCAGCGCCGGATTTAGGCACTTCCGATTTAAGGCAAACAGGCGCGACGCGCGACGCGCGACGCGAATCGCCCGCGACACAAAGACACCGCTCGTTGCGCGACTTGCGGTGCCTTTGTGTCGCGTGTCGTGTCGCGCCTGTGTGTACGAGCCTTTAGTCGGGCACATTAGAGCTACAGTTTTCTAGAAGAGCGGTGAACGTCCATGCAACGTTGTTTACGAAAGTAAGTTATAGAAAGCATTTTAGATACCGTAAAGTCAAATCCCCTGACCAAAGATTTATATTGCTAGATTGTCCTTACCGTAGGAAAAAGTGGCCATACTGAGAAAACTCATACATTATTATAATAGAATTTCCATGACAATCAAGCCAAGTCCTGCGTCTGTTTCGAGGATGTGAGCTACTGATTTGGAGACATGTCAAAACATTAAGTCTTCTGTGCTTTACCTAAGTTTCATACGTGGCAATGCTGCCAGTCTTCGGGTATGTTTCTGGATGACAGCGAAGTGGGGGAGTACTTCGACGCCTAAGTGTCCTTTTGTTTTTGTATTTAAGTTTAGTTAGTTATTTGATTTAGTACCTAGTGTAAATAGTTCTATACTATTGTATAATATAAGCATTTCGTCAATATGTCCGTCATACTTATGATGAGGTAAAGCCTTCAGCAGACCAGACTATTACCGACTAATTGACATGCCTCGAGTGCCTTCAACCGTAACGTAACGTGGTGAGCATTCCCGTTACGTGTCACTCCAAACTGACCAATTAGCAGCGTGCGCCGGATAAGCGTTCTCTGTGGTGACGTCGCACGGTGTATTGTGATTAGTTCGTTATGCTGCATGTCTTGCCGTACGTGCCAACGGTGTTGCTGGTTAGTTGATTGGGAAAATTTGACAGTTTCGGGTAGCTTGATGTGCTGGCGTCTGTACCTAATAGCAACAATTTTCTTCAAGTAGTAACTACTATAGAGGTATGAGGAACAGGGTGTAACGTTCACTCATACTCTATAGAAAAGGGAGGATCCTCCGACCAGACGGGTGTTGTGTCTGCGGGCAACTGCCCGATGATTCTCGTCGAGCGATTGTATCTATGCTAGTTGCGCGGTAAACTCTGCTTGCGAGATGCAGGATTTTGCGTGACGTCAACTGTATGAAGCGTAGTTCGCATGTGGCGTTGTAGATACCGCTACAGTAATAACAGCTCCTACTATTGTCCCAAAGCTGGGCAAAGACCTCTTCTCATACAGAGAATTGATCACCACGCCTGCTCAAGACAGGTTGGCGATTTCAGACTAATATTAATCCATACTAATATTATAAATGCGAAAGTGTGTCTGGTCTGTTACCTCTTCACGCTTAAAACGCTGAACCGATTTAGATGAAATTTGGTATAAAGATAGTATGAGTGGGAAAGGACATAGGATAGTTTTTATCCCGATATTCCCACAGGATCGAAACTTACGCGGGTAAACCGCGGGGCGCTGCTAGTTAACAATAAGTTCAGGTTTCCCACGAGGTTTTTCCTTCAGCGATGTCTGTAATGTCTAAGATAAACTCAGAAAGTACTTACATATAAATTGAAAATGTCACATTGATACGTGACCGGATTCGAACCCACAACCTCATGCACTAGAAAAGTACTTACACAAATAAATAAATATAGGAAACACAACACACAATATACGAACCATATCTATGAAGTACCATTCATATTATATTATGCTGAATACTGTAAAGGAGCCCTTGCAATATAAAACGTTCTATTCATAAAGCCGCGGATTTGAAATGAGGTTTCTGAACGGATCGCGAGTCCATTGAACGAAGTTTTTATTTGAATGAACTGTTTTGAATGAGAACGGCTTCAATACATTTGAATTAGGCGCTCACTGCCGAGATCTAAAAGATCATCGTGTCTGACCAGCATTTGCCTATAATAATATTTTGGGAAATAAGCAATCTGAAGCAAGCTGAAGTGGCAATGGGCCGGCCATATTAGCCGTAGAACCGATGACCGTTGGGGTAGAAGTGTTCTTGAGTGGGGAACGCGAATCGGCAAACGTAAGGTAGGACGCCCTCAGGATTGGTGGAGCGACGATCTTCGCAGGATGGCTGGAAGCAGCTGGATCAGAGTTGCCGAAAATCCAGTTGAATGGCGTGCAATAGGTGGGGCCTATGTCCAGCAGTGGACTGCTGTAGGCTGATGATGAATATGTTGGGGTCATCTTTCTTTGCCTCATACTAGATGCTGCGTGTATGAAAGTTACTATTGTTTTCGCAACAATTCGTTTTATTAAGTAAATGAGAAAGAAAAAATTTGAATGACAACAGAAACACGTGCATATAACAAATATAATTTGGCTTGAATACATGATACTCAGTACCTAAAGTATTACAAATCTATAATTACGAGCACAGAACAGAAATAGCCGGCTGCTGCACGTTGAAACTGTTACCAGAGGTCTCCACTCAGCATGATGATGGGACCCACAGCAGAGAAGTAAAAGTGTAACGTGATCACCCGAAAACGACGTACAGTTCATGCAATAAAAAACGACATTTTTAAGGTTTCGTACCAACTGAACCTCATTATTTACGAACTCTACGACATCTGTTTGTCAGTCTGTCTATAACAGGGGGTAGCCAGGTGATTCTATCACACAATATGTGTTGTTACTTTGGCCTGTATATTTTATAATGCAACAAAAAAATGTACGTCAAAAGAAACCCATGGTGCGCTAGTTCGACTCTCACTTGGCCAGTTTTTGTGCCTGTAATTACTGTCTCAATCAAATAAGTACGTACAGTCAACCGCACACACATTAGTGGTAACCATGTGGTAACATTCACTCTACGAGAATCGTCCTGACTGCAACAACATAAAGGCACAGTCAATGTCAAATTGTTACCAATGATATGTGAGTAACTGCTTGTTAAAAAAATATAAAACATGTTCGAAATCACAAATAAAAATTTTAAATTCTTTGAAATATGGTTCACATGAATCAGGAACACGGATCCCAGCAATCGCACGTATATGCATATCTCAGTGTCGACGTAACATAAGCATGGTATGCGGTCAAAAGAACTGATTGATCAACAATTTTAGATAATTTATATAAAGCATATGAGAACTGATTAAGTTTATTGCATACTGTGTCAATGTGTGTTTGCCAAGTCAAATCATTATCGATCCAAAGCTCCAGAAATTTAACGCAGCTGACTTGTTCAATTTTCGTCCCATTATAAAAGAAAGAAAGAAAATACATTTATTTTGCACAGACTAAAAGACACATAATACACAATTATAATGAATATTGATGTTGTTATTTTTATTGTTACGCCCGAAATTGACTAGTTTAGTTTTTTCTAAATTGATAATCAAGTTATTAACCGTCAACCAGTTCATTATATTGCGAAGAGTGGAATTTATGTCATTTTAAAAAGTGTCAATATTTTGATCTGTAAAGATGGCTGTGCTGTCATCAGCAAAAAGGACTATGGGATGCTGTGAAATTTTCGACAGATCATTAATGTAGTTCAAAAATAGCGGTGGACCTAACACGCTACCTTGAGGCACTCCATATAGTACTTTTTGGGCATGGACTTATGTTTTTGTTCGGTATAATTTAAGAGATTTATATTATTTATTTCTACTACCTGATAGATAATCATAAACAATCGAATTCCAAAAAACAACACTATAAAATGAAAAATAACTTTAATTTCGAAAATCGGTGTCGTTGGTTCCACATTTTCGTGTTTTGGAAGTCTATTGTTTTTTTTGTAAAAACGTTTTTATTTTTCACTTTTTAGCTGTACATACCCCACACAAATTCATTTAACATTACTAGCTATGTAAATATCAGTAACAGTAAGTTATGAAAACATCATCAACATAAACTAAGTGGAAAAATCGTATTATTGAAGCTAACTCAAAAACTACCCAAGCAAAGTTAATAAAATTTATAATAATATATGGGAGGCATACCTTATCTACTAAAAAAATAATTTTGCTAATCCATCTATAGTAAGTCAGAGTTATGCCCGATCATACATAAAAAAATATAAACATCCAAATTGAGAACCTCCTCCTTTTTTGAAGTCGGTCAAAAATTAAAACGGTTTTAATTACTCATTCACCAATACCATTATCAATCAACTTACGGAACTGAACGACATGAAACGAATCTGAATCAATCAATCATTCATTTGGTGCGGTAATAAAACCGCTCAATGATCGTCATTGTCGATTTATCAATCTTTATTAATTCATCAATCAATTTGTGTCGTTCTTTAAATTTTTTAAGCACGGATTTTATTAGTAAGTGGATTATTATTCGCAACTCCTTCACTATGTTGGTATGAGCAATATTAGAATTGTAAAGTCGACTCGTCATTGCGTTCTCACTTGTGACAAGAATTCCCAGTAAATTGAAATTTCATGTAGAGCAATCGACCTTTTCGTTTTATGACGTGCAAGTAACTTTCAACCTTAGGGTCGTAAAGCATATACGAGGTCAGATATACCTGTCACAGTAAGTAAAGTTACAAGTAAAATAGAGAGCGCGTCCGATTTTGGAACCTATCCCAACACTTAAATAAAGCACACTTTCAAATTGCGCCATACATCAATCAACTCAGTCTTTCGCCGTCCACTGCTGGGCACAGGCCTCTCCCAGGCTGCGCCACAACTCCCTGTCCTCCGCCTTCCACATCCAATTTGTCCCAGCCACCTTCTTGTCGCTGGGCCATTTAGCGGGGGGGGCGTCCCACACTAAGCTTGCCGATACGCGGTCTCCATATTACTTCATCATCATTATTATTAACCTACAACAGTCCACTGCTGGACAAAGGCACGTCAATCAACTCGATTCTTAGCAACTCTCATCCAGCTACTAGTGCTGCTACCAAAAAATAAATATAACTTATCTCGCTGTCAGGCACCAGTCCCACTGCGCGCGAAGAAGCGGCTAACTATTAACGATTTTTTCGCTTAGGCCCCGTGTAAGGAAAAGAGATACATAATATATTATTAGTTGATCATTGACTGTTTACACCACCAGGGAGTACTCGTTTGTCACAGCGACAAGAGTTATCAAAGAGAGCACTCGCTCAGTGACGCTCGTTTGGCGGGTAGAAGACTCGTTGAGAAACTCACGCTGGGTATGCATATTAGCTAGTAACCGCTTGTAATCGTCGTTTTTACTTGTTAGATCTACTCGCTTCTCGTTAATGACCGGCGATGGGACCGGTGCCTTTGTTGTGACTACGAGAAATTGGCATCGTTTATACCCGTCAAGTACAGGCACCTACAGCCGTGTCTCGTGGTCGTTGTAAAAACCCATGTTTTGATACAAGGTTATGGTTTTTGCGGAAACGGTACTATTGTTAATTTATGAAGGGGGATTCATTTTAAAGTCAGCGGCCTAATTGCGTAATACGCTCCTACTGATAATTTATTACATTTTGACATTTCAACTAATAATGGATTTGGAAGGGGCACACAGATTACCAGATTATATTAATAACAGCATTCTAGGAGACTTATTGCCTCAGTATTCTTTGGAATAACTACCTATGCATAACGTGACCAGACGTCCCGTTTTGAACGGGACTGTCCCTTTTTATAGTTACGTGTCCCGGTGTCCCCGAAATGAACTCTGGGACGCCAAATTGTCCCGTTTTCTGAAACCGCCTGAAAATTTGAGTAGTCGAGCCGGTTGGACGCGAGCGGTGTGCGAGAAGAGCGAGACCGCGTAGTCGGTCGACGCGACGATAGCCGAGAGTGGCGAAGACGTCATCGCTCGCGCTTTGTTTACTATATAATCGTTTGACAGATTTTTGGTTTGCCTGCTACAAATGCTCCAGTAGAAAGAGTATTTTCTATGATGTACAAATTGTGGCCATCTGAGAAAGCCCAGTTACAAATTTCAGTTCTAAAGGCGATGTTGATAATTAAGGTGAATATAAAAAAAAACATGCCAATTATTATTAAAATCGTCACCGTCGTCGTATTACAGCAAATTTGTTCCTCTGATAAATATAAATATAACTAAACGTTTCGGGTATATATATTTTTTATTTGTAACTTTTAAGTTAACTGACTTTTTCTGAATAAATAACTTTAAAAAAGTGTTTTTTTCATTGACTACCTGTTAATTAACCTAAATAAACCAATGTCCCGTTTTGAGTCAAAAAATAAATGGTCACGTTACCTATGCAACATAATTTTAAAAGAATAAAAAAAATAATGACAAAACTAGTTTCTTCGACACATATATTAGGAATTAATTAGTTTATATAAAGGCTTACTAACTAAATACATACACAGCATTTACCCACAATCTTCATAGTTATAGATCATGATCAGCATGTTTCTAGACCCAACAGTAAATCAATAGTAGTTTATAAATAAAAAAAAACTGCTATTTCATACAAATGTACAATACCTACACGGTCAAAATGTATGTAACAGCAGTTTTTTTTTTGATATCTGATGAAATATTTCAGCCATTGTAGGCCTTGAGTGTTGTAGTAGAATAACTTTTCAACTATGTGACGTGAATACAGAGTGTTTGAACAAAAGGGAGCTTGTCCAAACTTTATCAATATGTTCACTCAAAGCGGAGCTGTGACACGCTGTCACGTCCTGATTGGCAGCACAACACGTTTGACACAAGCTCTTCAGAAAAGTTCTTGGTAAATCAAGGACTTACGTTAATAGAAATTGAGATCGTTTCTTGGCTTATGTATGACGTTTCCGCAATGAATTAGTTTCCCACTGCAAATAATTTCGTCTTGTCTTTTAAGAACGAAGTTCTTTAATTCTGTAACCGTGAGTAAACTTTTATGAGTCGTCTCGTAACGAAATAGCGTCAATACGCGTTTTATAGACATTATATAGATATACGTATTAAAGAATACTGATCCATATATAGTCGGACTTTTGATTAGCTGCAGTAAAATGACAGCTTGTGTTACCTAAATGACTGAAATTGGCGTCTTTTTTGTTTCTTCGCGGCCATCAACCAAATCTTGTTTTTCTAATACAGAATAGTGTAACAAACGAAACTTATTTGACATGCATATCTCTAAACTCAGCTCGAAATAAGTTATTAAGAAGTGTCATTTTACTGCAGATAATTAAAAGTCGGACTATAGTATTCGTTTTTAGAAGCTCTCATAAAGTTGCCGCCATCTTGGATTTTCATTATGACCTCGCTATTGGCCTTAGCGCCCTCAAAAACAATGAAAACGACACCCATGACGAAACATTTGAAAGTTTTCGCAGCCGCCATCTTGGATTTTTAGAATATACTACACTACACTACTACACACACCACACTACACACACTACTACTATACTTTGTTCCTGACCTTGGTCAGGGTTACCTAACTAGGTCAACAAGTAGCTTTTACTTATTATAGTTTCAATAGATATAGTCAAAAACAAAAGTCGATAAAAGCGAACACATTATTGAACAGAATATACATATCTATTAATCGGAGCAGATGTAAAACAAAAATATAACAAACTAAGCTAATACCGACAAAGGCTGAAAACCAGTTATATAGTATTTTGTGTTAATTTAGATGTTCAGTGTTCACGAAGTTCTTTGCTGAGTACCTATTCAAAACGAGTTCTAAGTTACGACCATCGACCCGTTTTTGAATTTTGATCTTTATTTCGATAACATTAAACTTCTTATTACAAGAACTGATTTTAGAACCGAAACTTAGGCCCGCTTACACCACAAATCACTAAATACGTTTACACTAAACGAAATTAAAACATCGTTCTGTTTCTGCCAATTGTTTGAAGATGACAGAGACGAAATGATGTTTTTGAATAGGTTTAGCGTTGAACGCATTTAAGGGTTTTGTGGTGCACGGGGGCTTAAGTTGCCAATTCGTAATACGAACTTTACATTCGTTGAAATTAAGTTAGCAATACAAAAATGGCTCCACTCGATAGTTGGCCTGGGTCTAAAGTTCAAACTCATTTTGTAATGAAATGCACATTGACCTAAGCGTTATAATCACATCACACTAATATTATAAAGGTGAAACTTTGTGAGTGTGTGTGTTTATATGTTTGTTACTTCTTCACGCTCAAACGGCTGGACCAGTTTTGATAAAATTTTGTATGGAGGCAGCTGACACCCTGGATTAACATATAGGCTACTTTTTATCCCAATATTCTTACGGGATCGAAAATTATGCGGGTAAAATCGCGAGGCGCAGCTGGTATACATATAAAAACCATTCAGAAACCTCAACCCGTTACCTAAACTGCCTTTGGCATAATAGCCGAAACAATAACCGAAACTCATCTTGATAATATAAATACGGTGAGGGATGAGAGCACCTATTATTAGACCCCCTCCCTTCAGAACCGCCCCCGTGGCCGCGATCGATAGCTGCGTGGAATTAAAATAAATACTGCTTCGGTAAACTTGGATCGTAGCGATTAGTGGCGGCCCAGTGTCACTCGATGCCCGATCAGTAAGTTAACCTATTTAGAGTTGATGAAACAGGCCATTTGGGTCGGCTTTTTGAACCGTGGTTAACTCGACCAATTGTTAAAAATAGTACCTAATGGTCAACTGGGTCAACTAATAGTTAATTATTTGACAATTCAAAGACAAACAATTGATCAAAAAACACATTTTGTCAAAATTTAACCATTAGTTACTATTTTTAACAATTGGTTAACTTAACTACAGATCAAAAAACCGGCCAAAATGGCCTGTTTCATCAACTCCAAGTAGGTTAACTTACTGATCGGTTAACTTAATTTCACACATATTATGTTCCAAAGTGTCTCTAAAGATAGTGTCAATTCGTAGACTGAAACAGGCCGCGACTTACGAGTTGTAGGTCGTAGGTTCGAACCTAAGCAGACACTTTACTAAGTGTGAGTTATTTCACTGCTCTCAAAACGGTGAAGAATAACATCACCATCATCATAATCATGATTTTTAGGGTTCCGTACCTCAAAAGGAAAAACGGATCCTTTATAAGATCACTTCGTTGTTCGTCTATCTGTCCGTCAGTCAAGACCCTTTTTCTCAAGGACGCGTGGAGTTATCAAGTTGAAATTAATATACGGGCGATTAGATACGGGTGTTTATGTTCCGAAATCAAAATCTATAGGGTACTTCCAGCTGACCTAGAATCATGAAATTTGGCAAGAAGCATTGTCATGTAGTACAAGTAACGGGAAAAATCCAAAAACCATAAATTTGCCGTTATATTACAAAAAACAAAATTTTAAAAGTATTTACACTGTACGGAGCCCTCGGTGCGCGAGTCCGACTCGCACTTGACCGGTTGTTTAGTTCTTGGCCATGCCAGTATCCTCACGATGTATTTCTTTCAACGATGTCAGCAATGAAAACTCAGAAAGTACATTGCTGAATTGAAAAATACACATTGGTGCTCGTCCGAATTTGAACCCACAACATCGTACATGTAAGGCGAGGTAATAACCAATAAACCATCATATAACTGGCTAAAATGTGTCTGTGCTAAACTATCTCTGGCTGACCCTTCGAGAAATAAGTCGTTACCTCGATATGTTACAGCTACATATGGATACAGTGAAATCACTGTATTACAGAACTGAAATAGACCCGTTACCTTCACAATGGATTTCAGGTAACAATATCACAAAGACCGATTATGTGCTGAAAATATGAGACCTTCCAGATGAAAGGAATCGGTTTGATTATTTTAAATGCTTACTTCTTACGTGAAAGTGTTTTTTTTTTAAGAAATGTTTAAATATTTACGGAAAATGGAAAAAATAAATGATAAATAATTTATTTTTACCATTTTCCAAAATATGTTGGGGTCGGCTTCCAGTCTAACCGGATGCAGCTGAATACCAGTATATTACACGGAGGGACTGCCTATCTGTCCTCCAGAACCCAGTTATTGGGTAATACGATACCCCTTGGTAAGACTGGTAGTCAGACTTTCAGGCTTCTGACGACCCGTAACGACTGTCAAAGATTCACGAATGACAGCCGAGACCAACGGCTTAACGGGCTTTCAGAGGCACGGCTTGGTATGTAAAGATGGTCACCCATCCACAGACCAACCGCGGCAAGCGTAGCTTAACCTGATCGATCGAACCGTGCGGCTGTTATTTCTTAGCCACAAACAAGCCCCTCCAACCAAAAATTCGAAGACCTGTGACATAAATTTACCAACCCTCACTAAGCCCGCGAGGCGGTTTACGGCCTCACCGAGAGGAGGCTCGTGTCCCAGCAGTGGGGATATTACAGGCAGGTTATACTAAACTCCAACATCGAGTGGAATAATAACTCACTTCATCCAAGTTGTCACGGTGAGCCTCTTACAGAACAGATCGGCAGATGTTGACAGAGACTAATTTCGTACTTTTGTCAATTTTATAACTTCAAACTTTTTTAATTAGAATCTTGTTATTAATTTTCGTTTAAATACTGGGCTTTTGGCTAGCCTGTGTTTAATTTTTCCTTTTAATAATGTGCGTTTCGTTTGTGCAAATTAAACTATATTAGTTTCTTTCTAGTATGAGAGCGTAGAGCGACTCAGCCACACATACCTTTATGTCAGTTTAACTCGATGTGCAATATAACGCTCGGGTAGGTGTAGCATGGGGTCCCCCCTCCTGCCCCATTGAGCCTAAATTACTGCACCAATATAGGTAGGCGTCAGCTGCTTGCTCCCACGGGTATACACGTCTTTTTCCTTATGTGTTGTAGGAGGCATGCAATCATCACAACGAGAATGGTTATCGTTAATTTGAAGCTGCTTGGAGCTGAGTTTAGAGCCAGTCAAAATGAAATAGGTTTAACATAACGTCACGCCTCTAGTCCCCAAAGGAGTCTCATGTATTTATTAATCAAGGTTTACCAACAGCTTCTGTATACAATATCGTAAGTAACATAGCCTCGGATTTACACAGTCACACCTACCTGTCGCTATAAGGCTCCAAACGCTACAAAAGCTTCTGTCAGTTTCCTACAGTGAATTAATAATATGGTACTCCCAGGTACGTTACGAGAGTTTGTTTGAACTTCAGAAGCACACGGCAATTCAGACGTACCTTCAGAAACAGAATCCAACCACACAACTTCATAATAAAAAGAATTGATGAGGGCAATGTCTAAGTTGCATGGATGGCTGTAGACTTCAAGCTTATGAAGGCCGGTAATAATGAACGGAATTAATAATATTAAAATTTTTGTAATTTACTAGCAATTTGCAAAGTACTTATGTAAAATGGCGTCGTGTAGGTATAGTTAGTACTTTGCTGTAAAGCTAATTGTCCTGAGAAGAACTTAAAGAGACATGAGGAACAGGGTGTAAAGATCAATCGTCCTCCATAGAAAAGGGAGGATCCTCCGACCAGACGGGTGTTGTTCTGGTGGGCTACTACGCCCGAAGATTGACGTCGGGACGTTGCCTAGTTGCGCGGTGAACTTTGCTTGCGCGATGCAGGATTTTGCGTGACGTCAGCATGATGCGCAGTTCGCGTGTGGCGATGTAGATGCCGCCACAAACTTACTAGTTCTTACCGTATTTTTTTTTATCCTGATTCGGAAACCGTAATGACTCTCATAGTTTGTAGTCAGTGCCGGATTAAGACTACTTGGTGTCCTAAGCAATCCACGCCTTTGGGCCCCCCTATCCACTAGTCGCCTCGTATTTTTTCTAAATAATCGACGAACGATTTGTAAAGATTGGCGCACGTCTCTAAAGTGACTTCCGGGTCTTGTAATATCTTGCTGACAAACAGCCATGCCTTTCATGTGCTAGCAAATATTTGTTTGGTGCTGTTTATTGTGCCCCGAGACGTGATGCCCTAAGCAATTGCTTAATTTGCTTATCGGCTAATCCGGAACTGTTTGTAGTGGTCAATAGTTATTTATTGATTTAAATACATTACAGCCGGTAGATTCTGTAAAAATCTCACCGTGAAAACTTAGGTGATGCGAGTTTGTTTTTGCTAGGAATTGACTCTATTAACAGCTCACTCCACGCTCACTTCACCTAAGTTTACAGGGTGAGATAGTTACAGAATCGCACTGCTGGTCATTCAGCCTTAATTATATTTTTACTAAACTATTTAAATGGCATTAAAGTGTCAATCAAGACGTATAAAGGCTCCTACAAACAGCCGCGACACGCGGTATAATCGCGCGCGACACAGAGGCACCGCCCGTTGCGCGATTTGAGGTGCCTTTGTGTCGCGCGCGATTTTATCGCGTGTCGCGCCTATTTGAAGGAGCCTTAAAACAGAATGTTGCATAAAGCAGTAAATGTCCTCTCACATAATGTTTATGGTACATTGTTAATAGAATATACTTATTTCCTTACCACAAATTACAGCTTAAAGTTAAATTAGTCAACAGATTGTTCTGAACTCAAGAGAGTACAGAACAATTTTGTACTTAATTTGTGGAAGTCAGGTCAGTCAGGTCAGTCAGTCGGGTCAGTTGTCAGGTCACCAGCTTATGGTAGTTCATTTAATGTATCAATATCATCAAGATAACGCGCATGAAATATCTGATCGTGACTGCAAGACTTCACATCGACAGGTATCTCACCGACCATTATAGGCGAACAGTAAAACTATCCGAATCTATTCCCGAACACATAAACTTGCAATGTTTGGTTTATATAGCGCGGACTTCAAACGATTGTATTGTTTCTTTAGTAGCCGAACATTTAACTGCAGTCTTAACTATACTGTAAATGTTGGACATTGTTATATTGTTTTACACATAGTCTTTGTTTATTTTTAGATATTTTACTGTCGGAAAAAAATATTTGACCACAAAAAACTTTTCACAACAACGCCAAAGCAAACTTAACGACTAAAATAAAAGCGGCCATGTATGAGTCGGACTCGCACACGAAGGGTTCCGTACCAACGTAGAATATTAATTAATACTACATATTTTATTATTATTATACACACTCTGTGAAAATTTCATGTATTACAGTTCAGTAGATGTGACAGATGGATGGACGGACAGCGGAGCCTTACTAATAGGGTCCCGTTGCCACACTTTGGGTACGGAACCCTAAAAAGAGATTACCTAACTATTAGATTTCTAATGTTTTAGTTTGTATTCAATTAAATTCACGGCTAAACTATTATGTAAACGGGTAAAGTACAGCTTGATACAGACGCCAGCACATGAACCTACCCGAAACTGTCAAATTTTCCCGATCAACTTTGAACCTTATGCTTTAGCGATAAAGTTGAAAATCTATCAAAGAAATTTGACAGATTGTAGTAGCTTGATATGCTGGCGTCTGTCTGTACTTGACTTATAAGTATAACATAACATAGTCTGGATAAGTTCGACTGATCGAAGAACAGTTAGTGAATGAAAAGGAAAAACCCACTGTTTATCTTCCATACATTTTCAATTCGACTTGTAAATCGAAAAAATAACAAAGCAACGCAACACGAACAAGCAACGCGCGCGCGCGCGTTGAATAAGCAACGCGGAACAAGTTCTTAGACTGGTTGTAAACCAGGATTTCAACCAAATCCTTCCATTATCAGTTCACGCCGGTAGTGAAGGGCCGCGTGCGGGAAACCTTTCACGTAAGTAGTTTGCTACACTTGCGGACTGTTGTAATTCCTAAGCCTTAAATTTCTGCTTGATACTGATGAGATAGTGATGTCACTAGTAATTTGTAAGTTGAGAGTCGATAAAACTAATATGAAAAACAACCTACATAGTAAAAGCGAGAAATCAGTCGTTGATTTTTTTTAACATCACATAGATGGAGAATTCTGCATACAGTCATTAAAAAAGAAACCTGTCGGATTCGTAATCTTCCTTAAATCAGGTTGAAAATTGAGTAAGTTTTTCTACCGTGCGAAATTAAAAGGTCACGAATTAATCTGTTTCATGGTTCAAGGCCCGGTTTCTGAATTGAGAATTTGAAGTTCAGAACTTGTCAAAGTCTTTTTATTACTTACGTTGAAAGGCTACATAATTCGCATTTCTTTGCAAAAACTTAAGAAATAATTAATTTCGCGGGCTACATCGAAGTCCTCAATTCAAAACCGGGCATAAAAATAATGTGTAGATTATTATTTATAAGTTGTTGTTCATAAAGCTTCCTCTAGTGAAGAATCCCTTGGGTAGTCGGCATTGCTACCAACTCGCGCTTTTATTCAATGACTCAATGTACTGTGTGTGGTGGCGCAGTGGTAACGGCCGCGACTTACGAGTTGTAGGTCGTCGGTTCGAACCCAGACAGCACTTTACTTTGTGTAAATTTCATCATCACTGCTCTCAAAATGGTGTAGGAAAACATCGTGATGAAACCGCCATGTCTTAGAACCAATAATTCTAAGACCTGCGTGGTGGATTACGGCCCACTCCCTCTCATCAGGAGGAGGCCTGTATCCCACTGCTGGCAGTGGGAACATTATTGGCTGATTATGTTTCTATACTGTCTCAGTGGCTTATTAGTATGAACTCCTGTATTTTAAATGCAATTCAATAGTGTACTAGGCCGGTGTCTGAAATTATCCCCGATTGGTAACAATAGGCTCGGCTCCGGTGGTAGAATACAGCCCGCTCCCTATCGAAGAGAGGTGGCCTGTGGCGCATCAGTGGAAACATTATAGGCTGATATTGCTTCGGAGAATACAGGCGTGTTGTTAAGTTAGGTAATTTTAACAATGTAAGTGATTACTTCATCAATTGGTAACTAGTTACTAGATTGCATTTTCCATGAACAATTCGGTGTCCCCTCCCTATGCACTGAGTGGGTTAATTGCAACAGTTCTCCAACAAGTGAGTTTAGCATCTATAATAATATATAATAATAATAATAATAAATTTTATTCAAAAAACATAAGGTATGGTGTTAAATACAGTTTTCTTAAATCTATGTTAAATTCACACATAATTTTGAGCCTGAACTAGGAAAACCTGTGTTTCAGGCGGTTTATAAAATAATCACATTATTGGCATATTAATCTTATCTATGTAAAAGGTGTATAAAATTATAGTACTTATACTAACTTAAAACTTAGCTAACTAATTAAAAATAAACAATGAGCAATCTTTACTTTAGCACAATTAATAACTTCTCTGTATCTTCATAGGACATTGTTTGTAAAGCTTCCTTAAGGATTTTCTTGCAGTTATTGTGATTTAAAGAGTAGATATTACCTTTTTTATTTAGTCTGTTATAGAGTAGAGGACCGAGGTACATATAAAATTTGGCTGTGAAAGCATGTTTCGTACTTATTTGAGGGCAAACTATATCTTTCCGTCTCTTATTAGTAATATCAGTGTTATAAGGAAGGGCTGCGTGTTGTTTTAGTACAGTGCTCATTATAAATAACTGTCGAACTGTTAGAACCTCACAAGCTTTATACAGAAGGTTAGTAGGGAACAGGAAAGGCCGGCAAGTAGACACCTTGAGAATAGCTCTTTGAGCTCTTTCAATGGTCAATAACAAAGTTTTACTCGCCCCACCCCATGATACAATAGGTTAAAATAGACTGACATAAAGCAAAATATACTTGCCTAATTAATTTTGGATCTGCAATAAATCGTAGCTTTTTGAAAACGAATATGAGCTTACGAATTCTATTATTTAGAGCGTAAATATGGTGTTTGAAGGAAAGGGTTTCATCTATTATTATGCCTAGGTATTTTATTTTGTGAGTTTTTATTATATTAGCACATTTGCATTGGTTATCTGTTGGTACTGGGCAACAATGGGCATGTAATGCTGAGGGGACATGTGTTATTTGCTTGCGCATCTAAAACTTAATGAAATTTGTCTTCTCTGCGTTTAGAGTTAGTAAATTATTTTTAAGCCATTTATTTACAATATTGAAACCGTGTTGCGCAAGCTTGTAGACTTCATTCTCTGAGTCAGCCGAAAAAAGTAGAACACGTGTCATCAGCGTACGTAATGATAGTGCCATGCTCTAGCTTTAGATTGCAAAGGTCATTTATGTAGATCAAAAACAGAGTAGGCCCTAAAATACTTCCTTGGGGGACACCATAAATTGTGGTTTTTTGAACAGTGCTGAGAGCATTGCCAATTTTTACGCACTGAAAACGATTTACTAAATAATTTTGGAATAGTTTCAACTGGGTGCCTCTTACACCCATGCTCTCAAGCTTGCGCAATAGTATTGGAATGGAAACCGTGTCAAAAGCTTTAGCGAGGTCCAGGAAGATTCCTACTGTGTGGTTACCCTTGTCAAGTTCTTCTGCAACAAAGTTAGTCAGATGATGTACCGCATCGGCAGTTGAAACTTTAGGCCTAAATCCAAACTGCCGTTCAGACAAAATTGATTTATCTTCTAAATATTTCAATAACCTTTTATTTATAATTTTCTCCAATATTTTTGAAAAGGAAGGCAGTAAAGCAATAGGTCTATAATTTGAGACTTGATCTTTGCTACCTGATTTATAGACAGGGATAATTACAGCTTTTTTGAGACACTCTGGAAAATGACCTGAAGATAAACAAATGCGGAAAATGTAGGTTAGTGGTGGTACCAAAATGTTCTTGAATTTTTTAATAATTTTATTAGGAATGTTGTCCCAGCCAACGGCACAATCGTCTTTCAAGGTCATGATTATACTTTCTACCTCAGACTCATCAGTATCTAGCAGCGCGAAGGATGTTAAAGCAGTGCTGCATGTAAAGTTAGTGCTCGTTAGGTTTTGGGATTGACCCAGATTTTTTTCTGCCAGACTCTTTCCAATATTAACAAAGAAATTATTTGCTATGTTAGCGGATTCCAACGGCGACGAGTGAGCTTGTAATAAACCTGAAGATGACTCATATTGTTTTGAAATGTACGTAACGTCTTTAATATATTTCCAGATCTTTTTACTATTTGTTCCAGCCTTTTCCAATGCCATTTTGTCGTAGTCATCTATATATACTGAGTATCGATATCTATCGAGCGTGGGTCAGCAGATGTCTTTAGTTGCTGTTATTAGTTTAGTTGCTATCAGAAAGCAAAAGAGCGGAGTTATTATTGTCGCTTTATTGCAACTACTACAATATAAACCATTGTATCCTGGCTTCGATTCTCAGGTCGAGCGAAAGTGTTATTAGGTTTTCTATCAGTTGTCAGTAGTAGCCCGGACTCAAAGTCAAAGCATTTATTTTAAATAGGCACATAAAAGGCACTTTTGAACGTCAAAAATTACAACAAATAGAATTGATTCTAGTCGCCCATTCCAAAAGGTAGTTTTCGTATGGAGAAGAACGGGCAAGAAACTCCATCGTTACTCTTTTAAAATTCTTTCAATATTTTGCATACATTTTATATAATCATAATATGTGAAGACGAAGCAGGTCGATTTGTGGAAGTCAAGTCGGATTTGTGGCCGGTCAATGGGCTCACTCCTATTATATTTGGCTTAGGCACAATAACAGAACAGTGGCAAAAACTGGTAGTAGGTACTATAAACTCTGGCCACCCTTCGGGGAGAACCTACTAACGTGATGTTATATCTATGTATATTACAAAATATAAATTGCATATTATGAAGGAAAATTATGAAATCAAGTAAGTAGTGCTTATGTAGGATGGATGCTTCAAGGATCACATCTTACCGACAATCAATGTCAACAACATGTCAAAAATCTAGGGAACCAGAGGTATTTTTGACAGATTGAGACTATGATAAATGATAAATGATTTTATTTTTGTAAGTAGGTAATTTGCACAAACACTTTTACACGTCAATCATATTTTTTAAACTAGATGAGGTCGGCGTTTCCTATCTGACTACTCTGAGAAGAAAGTCCGAAACAAACTCAGATGATGGGACTCCCTTTTCCGCACTTAGACTCGCATTCGGTCCGTTGTGCGTGGTGGAAACAAACTCAGATCAGACCGTGAATGTTTTTAAAATAACGAGAATTACTCCTCTGGTCTACTATGCCCCGGGTTGGAATACATAATAGGTACTGTTATCTTGGTACATTAAGCAGTATCTCGGAGCTGCGAGTAACTGTAGAAACATCTATCATAAATATTATTTGTTTTGTTAATAATAATCAGGAAAACGTCAATCACAAGAAATTATTTGAAATGCAGACATTATAATATATCATTGCAGTATTGCGAACACAACTAAAATAAACAATTCATGTGGCCTTCGATTTTGTATGTTAGTTCGATATTCATACGCAGAGAGGTTCATTATACATAGATAATAGACAATAATTTGTTATTCTATGGCCCATCGTCCACAACGCTACTCAAAAGTGATAACGTGTTACAAACCAGATGAGAATGTCACAGCACTAGCACTTCAATTCTTTTTAAAACACACACACTTACTTTCGCATTTAGAATATTAAGTTAGGATTCTATGGATTGGTACTCTATTCTATGTTTTGTAAAAATGTCACGTATTATTTATGTAGGTAATTTTAATGTATTGTTTTGTAATGTTATGTATTTATTTAGTTTCGTTTTGCAGTGCCTTCACAGGGAGCATGTTCGAAACTTTTACTCCTCGCCATTAAAATACTAGTACTGAGACATTGGGGTTAACTTCTCATGGGTAATTTGAATTTTTTACTGATTAATTTTAAGTTACTACGATAAATAGGTACTATTATTAATGATATATTAATTTATGTCCTAAACAAGCAAATATGGGCTGTACATAAACCCCAACTTTTACGATTGGTAACACCTCTATTTTCTGCAAATAAATAACTCTTTATTCATGTTTTCCCATATCACTTCGTAGGAACCCGAGTAATATACAATGTAGGTACCTATAGTATTTCATTCGGATCGCGATTAATGTCGATTCAGGATCTCGATTCTCTATGACACGAAATAAATGTGAAGTGGGCGTGATTAGCTAAGGAATTGGCGTGGTTTCGAAGTAAGGAATCATTCAGTGGTCATAGTGAATTGTGGCCCAGGACGTGAACGGGCGTTATTTCCAGTTTAGAAACGAAGAATGTCAATACATAAATGTTACTTATAGTAGTTATAGTTTATCATACGTCTTCGCTAGCTACCCCACAAGGTTTGTCGTCAGTATTGTGTCAACGTCATGAATCCACCGACCCTTTCTGTTAGCGTGGGAAGGTCAACAGCTGCGGGTACAGACTGGACGCCTACAGACATGTCCTGACGTGTCGCTAATTTACTGCACACTTCCATTATTGGTACGAAGTTCTTGCGGAGTTAACTGGCAGAAATCGTCACGTGACGAAAAAGCGTTATGTGTGACTTTTTATCAAAAATAATACCTACTTTTATGAAATAGACAGAGTGAGAAAGAGATCATTTTCAGTTTTCGAGGGTGCTGAAGCCGACAGTGAGGTCAAAATGAAAATCGAAGATAGCGGTTGCAAACATTTAAAAAAAATTCGGCATGAGTGTCGTTTTTATGGTTTTCGAGGGTGCTCAAGCTGATAGTGAGGTCAAAATGAAAGTAGAGAAAATTTTCAAAAATTTCGTCGGTTTGAAATTTTCGCAGCCGCCATCTTGGATTTTCATTTCGAACGTCGTTCCTGTCGGGGGTATTTTATAAAAACTACACACATTTAAAAAAAATCTCGAAAGTACTACTAGATAGACTTCCAATTTGTATGGATTTCCTATCGGTGAAAATGTCGAACTTCTATACAAACCCCATATATACGTATAATTTTAACTTATTAAATCTCTTATGGGATGAATTTTAAAAATCTCTCATTGGCGCTCAACTCTTGTGCAACACATCATTTAGACCCAGCGGTAAGTAAGGCTGTGCGCTGTCTGTCAGTGAGGGAATGAATATAAGATTTTTATTAAATAAAATAATTATTTGAAAATCCTCTACCTACGAAAAAAAAATACCACAAAAATCGTACACGTGATTGAACAAAAACTTCTTAAAAAATGAAGAATAATACAAAATTTAGTGCGAGAGAGAGAAGAAGGATACAGAGTTGTATCTTTCTTCTCTCTCATGTAACGAAATGTCCCTAAACGTGATGCCTTGAAATTTCACTCTGGATTCTCGCCCAATTATCGAATCGCCGCGAAAGAAGTTTGACTTCAAAATTTGTAAACTTCATAGATTCCCCACCCCACTAATACCCAAGAATCGTTCCAACAAAGACAATTCACACCCCGATTTCCCGCCAACTCGGTAACCTAAGTTCTGTGCCTTAAGGCGGGCAGTCATAAATTTCCCAGACTTCAGCGAGGGTAATAA
This sequence comes from Luperina testacea, assembly GCA_927399505.1. Lineage (NCBI taxonomy): Eukaryota > Metazoa > Arthropoda > Insecta > Lepidoptera > Noctuidae > Luperina > Luperina testacea. The sequence continues at coordinate 754,486 of OV656777.1, read as the reverse complement.
TTCTTCCAAATGTCATTTCAAGCGCGAACCCAGTCTGATTTAGTGCTACGTTCGTAAACCGTCTCGACAAACAGTAATGTGCGAACGAATTACTTTTTTGTACCCACATAAAGTTTCTTAGTCGGGAAGTTCCCGAAAGAATGAAAACCGTCGTGACTTTAAAACCGTGTCTAAGTTTTCAATTTTATATTAAGAACTATACCATACTCGGAATAAAGTTTAAAATACAATAACTTGAGTAAAGTTAGAATTCATTTGGTAATAGTAAGATGGAATTTTGTCTGCCTTATCGGTCTAGTGTAGTTCTTCAGTGCCTTATTAATGTAGGCATTGAATCTATCATCATCATCATCATCGGGGTTTCATCGGGGTTTAGAAAGAGACACACAGATATAAATGACAGAGACGACGCTCTACAAAGTCGAACTTTAAACTTAACCCCCTTAAATTCGTGACATCACAGCGGGCCCTATCAGAATACCAGCGCTGCAACATTTATTTTTTTAAATGTCGTAGCATCATGCTGAGATAGGAGCCTTTTGGCCTCGTATAGGACTTTCTGTTTCATTTTCCTTTTGTTACTTTTTTATATATAACTTGGTTTTTTATTTTGCTGTATTTAGTTTAGTTTGTGATCTTCCTGTACGAGTCGCAATAAATACTTTTTCTTTCTTTTTCTTTCTTTCTTTCTTTAAATTCTCAAAATGACAGACAATCTCAACGTAGAATTCCAGTCCAGGAAAATATAATATTTGGGGATTTTCAGTACGAATGACTGTTAAAGCATTACCTACTTGGAACCACATTTGGCATAAATCTGAAGCTAAAATTCTATGAAAACCGCAAAATGTGCAATAGCAGAATATTAGGACTTTTAATGTATAGTCGACCTCGGAATTGCTTTACCGCTTTTAATGTTTATTTCTGTAAGTAGATCTAGAAGGACAACATAATAAGCATAAGCATAATCAGCTTATATTGTTCCCACTGCTGGGACACAGGCTTCCACTATTCGAGAGGGAGTGAGCTATAATCTACCACGCGGGCCCAGTGCGGGTTGGTAGATGTCACATGTCTTCGAATTTTTTTTTTGGTTCTTAGACATGCCGGTTTTCTCACGATTTTTTCCTTTACCGTTTTGAGAGCAGTGGTGATGAAATTATATACACAAAGCATAGCGCTTGCCTGGCTTCGAACCCGGGACCTACAACTCGTAAGTCGGGGCCGTTACCACAGGACCACCACTGCTCACAACACACAAAGAAGGACAAATTCGCTAAAGGTACGGTTTCCTGGAAGAGCGGTGGGTGGCGGCCGCCACATAACGGTCGCAGTTACGGCTGTCATGATAACGATGGCAGACTGTATGGTGTCAAAATACGCTCTCTAGGAAAACGCACCAACTTTTTTTTTTATTTAGCCTATACTGTTCCACGCTGGGCAGAGGCCTCGCCAAGTCCTTCCAGGAACTCCTTTCTAATAAATAACATATAACACAACACATAAACTTACTTTCTAATAAATAACATATGACATAACATATCAACTTAATTTCTAATAAATAACATTTCAGGGACGTCGTTCACCGGTAAATTGCAGACGCTATGTGACGTCTACCGCTCTTCTAGGAAACGGTACCTCAAGGCTAAAAATATCTAACTGTTACATAGGTGAATATATTTAAGATTTATGATCTCTAACAACCTATGCGTTCGTCATAAGATCTCATGTTATGTTATTTTATTTTTTTTATTTGTATTCCTTTATAATTATATACATATATACTTTATGTTCCTTAGGTTGTTATTGTGCTGCTAGAAATAAATGCTTTTTTTTTCAATCTTAGGGTGGTAAGATAACTACGAGGTCGACTATACAACCATGTGCATAACAACATTAAAAAATACCACAAAGGCCAATTTCTATTTCAATCTTATTGCCATTGTTCCCCAAATGCTTTCAAGTATATTTGTAGATACCGCCTGACTTAGGGATGTGTCAAACGTGTCCAAAACCACTCAAATGGAATAATAAGTAGGGAATACCGAGCATCGGCGGCGCCTATATCTGGAACTTTTATTTACATATTGAATATTTACCTAACTTAAGTGGAGTATAAATATGTTTTTGTAGTTTCTCATGGCATTTTAGGTACAGTCAGGGCGATTAATTATTAAGAATGACAGCCTTCGTCAATTTGCTGTGTTCTAGCCATTTCACATAACTGTCAACGTTATGTGAAACAATCACTGGCTCCATTCGATGATCGACGCTCCTACATCTAGCGGGGTTATTACGTAATGCACTATCACTAACAATGACTTTCATTATGATAGTTCAACACCATTCATTGCGTTATTAACGTTGTTGAGCAGACAAATTTTTCGAACAAACGAAGCAATGGATTAGCAATATCTTTCAAAATTATTCAGATTCAGATTAGTAGTGTGTTACGCAATAAGGGTGCAGTTCTTGGACGCCAGTCGGTTTCATTCTTGCTTCACCTGACGTCACCCAGGCCGCAGCCTTGCTAGGTGGTTCTTAGCGTGTCGATAGAAAATATCGTTTGAAAAGAAGTACATTTTTTTGTTTGGTCCAGAACTCAACAACTATAATACCATTCGCTGACGCAGACAGTAGACCCTCACGTGTACAGTTGACAGGGCCCACAGGGCATACGGCATAAGATGGTCTGCGGGGTCAGCTTATAACGATCTAGGCAGTGCTGAACGTAGCCATTTCTTCATCAAAATCTTGAGAAAATAAAAAGTTAGTTATATGCTGGTTAATCTGTAATTGGCGACTGTGTAAGTCCGAGGCTGTTGTTACCTAATCTGCATTCGCGAATTATTTGGCAAAAATGTAAACATGATGTGGTGTACCTTCATAAATAAGTAAATAATTCAATGTCTGAAATCAGACTCCCTTAGAGGTCTAATACCCATCAGCTTCTAATTAACAGCCAAAGGGATTATTCCCATCATTTTACGGGCAAATGGATTAATTTTATGTCAACTTTGACTTGAAAAAGATTTTTGGCAGTCAGATTTAAAAAATATACGTAAAATTGTTCGTAGTACCTACGGGTTGCGTCAGCGTGCCATCATTATAAATATATCATTACAATAAAAAATTTGAATTTCTATAGCCCTTTTACGCAAGACTTTTATAAACCCGTCCCTAAAATTCGACAATAGTAAGGCAACAATGGTATATATTAAACTCAGAATGGTACATTAAATACTTGGCAACGTCGCGTTGGCAGCCCAAGAGTTATAATGTATACAATTTGAGACTTATCGCGTGAAAAGTGTTTCTGGTTCACGGAGGGTAAGACCCTCGATTATCGTAAACCCTTAGTAGGTATAATCTTGTTTTTATGACGGATTTCTGATAATTTTTTGTATAAGTGTGTTTGTATTTTCTATGAAAACGCGAGGTAATATCGGTATGAAGTGTCACAGGTAGATAGTTTGAAAATTGCGTAATTTCGGCAGATTAGTAGGTATGCTACAAGCAATTTTATGAGAAATCGCCATTGTTAAAAGTATTATGTACAAAAAAGAAATGATTAGTTAAATGGTTAAAAGCCAAGGTCTAAATTGATCTAGTAACTGGCACGTAGGTACATAGTATTTATGTATCTTCATAGGTACGGGCCGTCGTGCCGAGGGTTGGCCCGGCTGTCAGGCTCAAATTGTAAGTAATGATGCTAGGCTACAGTGCCAAATCTGTGACTTATTTGGACTTGCTGTGTGATTTACGCACTGATGTGAGTGGTATTACGTATTTATTATCAGTGATCGGCACTTTATTCTATTTTTAATACAATCTTCTACTTAAATAAATCCTAAATACATTTAACCCGTCTGCTTTCAAAGCAAGAGTAAAAGGTAAAGGCAAAACAGGCATCTTCTGGGCACGCTCGTTCCATCATAGACCTCTTCCATCGCTTTCGGTCAGGCGTGATCGAGGTCAGGAGCAGGCCCATTCGGCAATTAAAAAAAAGGTTTTATTTTCACTTTTTAGTGGGTCAGTTTGTAATTTATCTAATTTACAATAGCCTAATGTCAACTGCTCATCACCTTTTACAAAATATTGCTTTTACCGATGCAGGGGCGTTAATTGTTGAGGAGTTCTCCTAGTAAGAACCAGGAACTGGAACTGGAGCTGAGAAGTCACCATCAGCTCCACTTCACCATACGCATTATGACGAGCTTAAATTACTTAGCAACCACATTAAAGTTCCTAATCGAATCGCAACCCGTGAAATACTTATTATTGAGTAGTTCCGATGGCTCTCTGTGGTCTTCATCATCAGTTCCACTTCACCAAATGGTGCTTTCCGAGAGCAAATGCACGAGTTACTATGAAAACTACCCAAACCGCTATAGGTGTGCCTATAAAATTTGAGGGCTTCCCTCGATTTCCATGGAATTCTCTCATCAGATTCCGACTTGGTGACAACGGGACCACCTCGATAACCGAATTCTATCCGAGCGATCTATATTCTATAGAGGATCGGATTTCAAACAAAAATATAGGTCGACAATTGACGGAGAAATCGGTGAATATACAAAAAAAAACAAACATACATAAAGTCGAACATATAACCTCCTCCTTTGTGGAAGTCGGTTAAAACATTTACTTACAGTAACAGACAACGCACGGCCTAAACCGCTGGGTAAAGAAAAATAAGATTTTGCACAAGAGTTCCATGAAAATGATTACACTGAGGAAGGGTTTGTTAAAGTTCATCCCCTAAAGGGAAAGAGAATAGAGGAAAGGGATAGAGGGTGAAAGTTTGTATGAAAATTATCCATTTTTGTCTATGAAAAGTCCAATCGGAGTATTTATTTTGATAGGTCAATGTGTTTAAATTATAAATATTTAACTTAGATTCAGTACAGAAATCGCTGTTTTGACATTTTCAACTTTGTCGATACTTAGTTACAGTTTTTATCGGCATAAATAGATACCTACTTGACAAATGTTTTATTTAATGAATATCTCTGTAACTATGCAACTTTCTTACGATATTTGCGCCATTAACTAAAAAATCGAAACCATAAAAAATTGGACAGAAATCGAGATACTTGATTTCAAGATTGAGCAGCCGCGTTCCTAATAAATAAGCTCGCTCCACGATACTTTCACAGATCAGTTCACCAGTATTTTATTTTCACTAATCCTATATTTTCAATTAGTATGCCTAAGAGGTAAAAATAATATAAATTCTACTGAATAATAAATTTATCCGTACGCAGATAAGGGCTAGAGCTGTCACAGAATATAAAATATTAAAAAAATTAAAGTCGGACATCAAGCTACCCGAAACTGTCAAATTTTCCCAATCAACCTTGAACTTTATGCTTTAGCAATAAAGTTGAAAATCTATTAAAGAGATTTGACAGATTATAGTAGCTTGATGTGCTGGCGTCTGTACATAGGTACAGTTAGCCGTGCGTCCCGCATCCGTGCTAGCAATTTGACTTTTGAGAGCGCCTTCATATCGTAGCAGCAAGGACGGTTTCCAAATTCAAAGAAAAACTAAATTACGTATCGAATAAAACTTGTTTCTTAAGTTTCAACAATGTTGTGTGTAGGCAGGTAGGTACCTACAGTTAATCACAAATCGTTAACAAACAAATTGGCAGTTCTCACATAGGTAAGGTACATTACTATTATGCTTAGAGTTTATTTTACAAAAACAAATTACGTATTAATTAAAACTTGTTTCTTAGCTTTCAACAATTTTGTATGTAGGCAGGTAGGTACAGTCAATCATAAATCAGTAGTAGCACTTGCACTACAATGCGGTACTATGGTTTGCATCTCAATTGTTCCATAAACACGGTCGCGACTCAACCGCGATAATTATTTTTTCTGAATTAGACATGGAGTACGCAGACAGAGGCGAAATAAATACACCGGGTGGATACGCCGGGTGCGGGCATGCCTGCCTCCCGTTGGTCCCCGCTCCGGATCTTCTTCGGCAATCGAACCGAACTTCGGTTGCGTATGTGTGCTCTATAGAATTGCCGCTGAACTTATGCACGACCGAAATTCGGCTGTACGCTATAACGCAACATAATTTCAGCATAGTGTGTCGTCATGTGCAGTAATTCAAATAGCATTGCAAGCGTAATCATGCCGAACTTCGATCGCGTACCTTCGGCATAGTATGTTTACTCTTATTCTATTGAAACTCCCTGTAACGCGAAACCAGCTCAGTGTTACCACCTCCAAGTTGGCAATTGCAAAATGTACCACACATTTTGTTTTGAATGCAGAGAGCATTCAAAACAAAATGTGTGGTACATTTTGTTACGACTTGTATTGTCCCGGGCTACCTGTACGTACGTATTATCACAGCTCGGTATGTAAGCTCCGATAAATACGCCTGTAGCGCCTGCTCTAATGAGTGTTTACGGATGTATAGGCGCATTACACATGTGCATAATTCAGCTGGGTATACTAGGTACCAAATGTACCTACAGGGTACAATATTTTACCGACTTTTGTCTTATGATTTTCGAAAATGCCTGCGAAAAACATGCCTTTTCTTGCAAAACAAAATGCTTAATAGTCTCCCTAAGCATTGTGGAAAGTTGGGAACATGAAACGCTGAAGTATTTCTAGAATAAAATATTTCGTTATAAAGAGTGTCTCTCTCTTATCATTTTTCTATTTCTGTTTATATTTGGTAGGCAAAAGTGTATGTATATTTAGTGCACCCACATTTTCTCAGTTATGTTAAATAAAGTTCTATGTAATATGGAGCAAGCCTATTACCATTTACCGGGCATACATCCAGGCTCCGAGCTGTTACTGAGAATTTTTTAATAGAAAACAACCCTAAAACCCAATTATACTCAAAATAATTCGTTCATGTACAGAAAATATTCCAACGATGTCACAGCTGCTGAATTTCTCACAAAGTAATTTATTTTAATACCTACTTATAAAACAAGTGAGTGTAAGCAACTCCTAAGTTCACGTATGCACGTCTTATTTAAAGTTGGAGTAACTCTCAAAACTTTTAGCGGTGAGTCGCACTTTCACAAAGAATTTCAGAACTTTTCGTACATACATGTACTGAATTTGTCAACTTCAAAACTATTCTTGAAGTTAATAAATACTTATACTTAATTTTGGAGGAAAACATCAACTTAATGGTCTTCTTCGTCAGCAGGCACGTTATAAATACTCGGTCCTTATCTTTATGAGAAGAGGTTTTTGCTCTACTGAGGGACGGACAGAGGGATGGACAGAGGGACTGATGGAGGGACGGACTACATGGCCCTACTCTACAAACCATACGTCTTGGTCAAAATGTATGGCTATGGCTCTATATGACCGCGTTATTGACGACTAAGCAACGGAATTTGATGCGGTTTCCACCATCATTTAGAGAATTTATACCGGAAGGTTTATTATATGTATTTTCAATAATATAAAACTTACATATAATACAGAAACCTCGCTGTATTGTCAGGTCATAAAAATAAATGTGACAGTCTATGTTTAGATTTTTGTGAATTTAGACTTCTTAATCAATCACGCCTCAGCGGCTAAATGGATTTCGATGAAATATAGCACACATATAATACAATATTTTTTTTCTTTGTAGTAGATACTTTTCCGTGGGATAATTTCCGACATTCGAGCGGGCAAATCCGCTGGTAAAAGCTAGTAGGTGAGTATGAATATAACATAAGTATGCTGTCTAGAAGCTCCAATATTAATTAATATCCTCTTATTGTTGAAAATAATACATGCCTTCCCTAGCTACCGATAACCCACCAACATATTAATATTAACACAAAACCAGGAAAATCCAATAAAAACCTTTGCTTATCCCAGACAAAGCATCTTCATTGTCTCCTTAAGGAATCTCCCGTATTTGTCCGACGACATAGCGTTATGACACGAATGTACGACACCATAAGACACGTCATAACGATTACGTAATCCGCTGTGATGAATACACCACATAACTTTGGTGCCATTATTAATGTTGAAGATAAACCTACGTATAAATCTACTGAATTATTTGTTAATAGCTACAGAGATAAACATAGGGGGCTCATGGCTATGTAACAACATCACACAACTGGATGGTGACCATCCATTACGTACCGAGACCCTCTGTGCTTCGGGACGTACGGATCTTTGACAGTCGTTACGGGTAGTCAGAAGCCAGAAAGTCTGACAGCCAGTTTTACCAAAGGGTATCATGTTACCAAGTAACTGTGTTGTGTAGGTCTGATTAGATTGGAAGCCAGCCTCTACACAGTTGAGAAGCCGCCAGGCAGATAATGAGCCGACGAGATAGACTCGCTGTGCCGGTAGTTTTATCTGCATGTGTAAGTTTTTATTTTTCTTGAAGAAAAGATTTATGAGTTTTTTTCTTCGTATCCTTTTGATTCAAAATCCGATAGTAAAACAGGAACGTAAAAAAAAAGTAAAATGATGTTTAATTATTTTTCAGTGTCTCTAAACAACATCCCAGTTACAAACGACAGAGAGGCTGAGCAAGCCTCAATTCATTGCACAATATCCTCTTATAATCAACAATATAAATTCCACTTTACATTCAAATCAACTTGGCAATCTCAAAATCTGTGACAAGAGAACAATGAAACTACTTCAACAGAAAAGCCACTTCAAACAACGTTGTAATGAGCTCGAACTCACATACCTACGCGTAGATATAAATTGTAGCTTCAACAATCGCTGAAACAGAGTTAAAATGAAAGAAAATATTATAGTCTTTGGTTAAAGTACAGGGTGGCAGGGACATCGACGCGCCACCTGTTACCATGGTTCACTAAGTATATGGTTCTGAACCATGGAGTCCAGAAATTTTTCGTCGTTATCTAAAAGAAAAAAGCAACCCCCACTTATTCGAAAAAATGTCTGATATTAAAAGAAAGCCCATACGTGCTCAATATTAAAAAGAAAATATCTGTTCCATCCATTTTGTATAGTCGACCTTCTAATTGCTTTGCTACTTTTGACAGCAATCACTACAGTTCCTTGGTAAAGTAGAGTCCGATTCAAACTCTATGGCGGCTCTGAAATGCGCTACACGTTGCGCAGTACCTCACCCCTCACCCCTGTCTTTTTTTTTTTCAGGATGGGTAATCATCAAATGACCCCTCCCGCTCTGGATGGAGCGGAAGGGAGTGTCAGACTCTTACTTCGTACCCAACCGTGTTCCTTCCTTAGCCCTTTATATTCCGGGCCAGCGGTAACCCTTTCGGACAATCCCGCTAACCCGGCATCATGTGAAGGGGCCCGTCAGGGCCGAAGCCCTGACGGGCCCCTTCACATGATGCTGACATCTCTTTGAGGCGCGTGTGGAACACGTACGCGCCATCCGGCACGGGCCTGATCTTGATCGGACGGTGAGCTACCCATTCTCTCCGCCCGCAGGCCCGCGCCTACGGTGGCCGGGAGTCGTCGTGCGGCTCCCGACGCCCGGAGCGTCTCCCGCGGCGGCTGGGACAGGAGGCGCACCCCTGCTGACACGTGAATTTATTCATCATCATCATCATCAGCCTATAATGTTCCCACTGCTGGTACACAGGCCTCCTCTCAGTGAGAGGGAGTGGGCCGTAATTCACCACGCGGGCCCAGTGCGGGTTGGTGAATTTATTACTGCTCAGCGACTCTATTCATGTTCCAAGCCGCCATAACGTTAGAATCGGGCTGTAACTTATGGTCAAATACTTGTGAAAGGACTGTAGTGAAGTTTTAATTTACTAGTGATTGCTGTCAAAAGTGGTAAAACAATTAAAAGGTCGACTATACAAACTATCTGTCACATGGTATTGAAGACAAAATAGACCTTTCCTTTTTATGACGTACAAGTGACTTTCAACCTTAGGGTGGTTCAGTAATTACGACAACGGCACCTTTTTTACCTCATGTTAAGCTTCTCCCCATTTTCATACAACGTGTCACCGAGATCCATACTAATTATTATAAATTCGAAAGTAACCCTGTCTGTCTATCTGTCCGTTTGTATGTTAACTTTTCACGCCTAAACCACAGAACGGATTTAGATGAAATTTGACAGAGAGATAGAGTGCATCCCGGGGTAGGACATAGGGTTCTTATCGACGCACCTCGCGGGCAAAGCCGCGGGCGGAAGCTAGTCGTATATAAAGTCATTATTTTAAATGTTTGCGCTTTTTTGTTTCATACAATAACTAGTAGTAACATTGTGTATATTATCTCGTTAGGTTTTGCAGTTAACTTTAATAGCTGGGACGAGAGTTGTGTTAGTTATACTGGTAGTTACCTTAACAGGTGGTGATTTTTCATACGTTGAAAAAATGGTCCGTAGTTATTTTCATTTTGTGACTTTTAAGTAGTCAACGGTATTTTTTTTGTTAGGACACTGCTGTTGGTCTAGCGGGCACAAGTTCGACTGCTGAGCCTGAGGTCCTAGGTTCGCTTCCCAAGTCGTGAAAATAGTTGTTGGGTTTTTCCGTCAGGAATTTCCAAGTAGCTGCCCGGAGTCTGGACGTGTGCCTGGTTGTTGGCAAAAAGCAACCGTGGTGATGAATGCCTCCTTTGATTAAAAGTGGCCTTTAGTCTGCAGAGGAGCAGCTACAGGTTGATCCATTTCAGCCTTGACAGCCAACTGACAGGTGACCTCCGTCGCTGCGCCAATATCAAACGCGTAGGATTCCAGACTTAGGTACAGCATTCCTTTGTAGTCGAAACTCTGTGCAGGTGAACAGCGGAATGTAATAACGTTTTTCATTCCTTATTATAGTTTAAAGTTTTGGAAGCCAGTTTAGTTTAGTGCAGTTCTTTTGTTAGTTTAGCGAAAACCACAAAATCTTACACACTTTTTCAACGCCTGTATAATGACAGTCTTACGTCAAAGGCCATACATAAATGTAAGCAGTTATTTAACCGAAACAACTAAAAAGCACGTTTTTGTAGTATGATTACTGTTTTTTGGATCTGCGTGGTCTAAGTCAAATCATATATTTCAAACAATTTACAGGCACTTTTAAACTGTCAAGAAGTCGGTCAGAAAGTGATAGTTACTCGTAGTTGCCCGATTCATAATATAATTGGTGTTACCGTTTTAATTAACAATAAACAATGTAAACGTAGATCTCTATGGGGAAAACCGGGCAACAAACTTCATAACGCCAGCTCTATAGTAAGAGCCCCTTTGTTTGTTTACAAAGACAACACTACTAACAAAAAGCCTTAATAACAATTTACAAGATATCACTAAAATATACATACATATATTATACATACAAGTATTAAATAAAAGAAATGGGAGGAAGTCATTGGGCATCAAAAAATTCTTCGGCACTTATCTCAATGTCTGCGATGCGGACGAATGTTTTGATTCTCAATGAGTTCCTCCATTTTTCCCTTAATTTTTATTATATACTTGTATATAGTAAGAGCTAAATTATGTTTTTGCTATAATAACATAATTTGCTGAGTCGGTACGTAGTCAGCGCCAACATTTTTATACGGAACGATTCATAACTAAATCGGATTATTCCAATTATTTTATTACACGAACAAACCGTTTTTTTTTTGCTTTAATTTCTTTGATCCAATTACGGTAACACAACAGCAAAGTGGTCATTATTAAAGCTATCATTTATAACGTTTGTTTGTAGGGATTATCCTTTTTCCGAGTTTGTTTAGACTTTTAGCTGTACAAATGGGATTGTAAGCGGCTGCATCAAGCGATGGAAATAAATGATATGGGTACTGCGTAATCTGCAGAATGAATGTCGTGGTCAACTGTGTCTCTGTATGTACTGTGAGGATTAAGTCTCTCGTAGTTATTAGACACTAGCATAGTTTTTAAGTTCATACTAATAATATAAATATAAATGTGCTGGATCAATGGTTGTCTGAATAAATTAAGGTAATAAATTGAAAAAAAAAAATGTTTTTTTATTTCGTGTAACTTGTTAAGTATGTGGAATAGGGATTTAACATTTTGGTATATGTTTTATGACTCTTTGTTCTAGTATAATGTAAAAGGAATACGGGTATCAATGAATTTTTCTGGATGTAAAAAAATTGCAAAGTTATATCTATTTTTTTACTTTTTTCGACATATCACGGCGTAACAATTAAGAGTTATTTAATGGAATGTACTTTAAAAGATAAAGAATTATCATATCAAAGTTTACTCGAAGTAGTTTTAAATTTAATTCATTTATTTTGTTAAAAAATAAGTAAATTCGTTTGGGCACATACGTCGTTTTATTCCGAGCGCAAGCACATTATAGCCATATCTCTTCTTTTGCGTTTCAAAAGTATGTAATTGCATCACTTTCGTTCGCTTAGTAGATCAGTCGCTACGATTTATTTTCGTATTATGTACTTTGCAATTTGTGCAGCTTCCTGTAGAAAATGGTTAAAATATGTTAAACTGTTATATTTACTTTACAGAAACAAGTTATTTGACTATTTTATAGGATTGCCTCTTGGCTGAGCATAACTATCAGACTAAACCAATCCAGCAGCATAATCCTATGGGGTAATTTAAGACCTCCACGCGGGCGATGCCATGGGCAAAAGCTAGTTAATATTTCAACGTCGATAATCCACATACAAGTACTAATCTGTGGTTAAGTTTTAATCTGTGGTTCAACTAACTTCTAGCTCACATCGTTATGGAAACCAAAGTTTAATGTAATAAGCATACGTTTAGCCATCGAACCGCAGACACCACGAATAAACATTGACAGAAGAATCACTCAGAATAACGAGAATTTGCATAGACTGAAACTAGTGTTTAAAATAGTCATAAAAGACGTTTCATTAGGAGTGGGCGATACAAATCGTATATAGATACAATATCTATATATCGGTACAATATCCAATACCTATATATCGGACGGCACTGTATCTATATATATCAGGTATCCGCGTACCTAGAACGAGACACTATAACGATATCGTATCACATGATCTATGATAATCGGTTCAAACTGATTCCGGTACAGTAGTAGTTATACGGTTGTAGGTACCGTATCCTTGCGATGCGCGCGGGTGGGAGTGATGTAGCTAGAGATGAACGAGCGAGAAAGCGCGTTAAGCTAACGTCTAATACTAATTTTAAACATTATTTACAGGAGAATAGAGTTTAATACCGAATACATTATTTTGTAAACAGGTAACCATCAATAAACGTCAAAGGGTTTTAAATCGTACCTATGGCATTCTCAACAAAAATTGTTTTAAAATCATTTTACGTGACCCTTGACCTTGATTGCACTTTGCTGTTTTCGTAGATACTTTTCGTGTTCTATTAAATACGCCTGCATTACTTTTATTGATTAACAGTAAATTTCTTTATTTGTTTCAGTTATTAGTAATGCGGTCAGTCTTCAGTTATTAGGAAAGTTCAATTCACTCATGACTGATGAATAGGTACCTACTTGACCTATTTAAATAGGTAATTGATAAAAATATAAATCTAGAAAACCGAAACGGCTGTACTATTTTCATTTCAGAGTGCCATATTATCAACAATACATTCACTGATTTCGAATATACAGTTACAAATAAAATACAATGATGTACATGAATCGAACAAAACCGAAACCTAAATATCACAGTACCAATTTTGATTCCAAGCTCCACACTGATTCAGCCAATATATAGATATTAAAATATATATATACGATATCTGTTGGATTATCATCATCAGCCTGCTTCAGTCTACTAATCTATTAATGTTGTAACGCCTGACAAAAATATCATAGCAGCAAGTCGTCTAATTAGCTTTAATGTTCTTATTAATTGTTACAGATATGTGTCCGTCTCTTTGACACTTCACTTGCTTTTGAAACCCCAAGTTGTTAACACCCATTAAAAATTATATTTGCTTGTATTGAAGATCAAAGTTATTTCTTCCGGCATATTCCTTAAATTCCCGTTCATGGTCCGTAACGAGCCGGATAGCGTATAATATAAAGGAGATCAGCGGTTTTAATCAAGAATAAGGATTTATTATCACCCACGTGCAGTGGAGGTTAATCACCGGTGAAAAGGATTGACTTCAAGCAAGTGATTTAGCGGTGTACAGCATTTATATTAAAGTAATATCGTCACCCAACACTCAGGTAGTATAAGTAAATGGTCATATTTAAGGTCAGTATCATTTAATTGTATTACCGATCGTATTGTGTTAGATTAAAATCATTAGGTACTTGGTACATTGTGATTAGTATTTTATTCAACAGCAAAGTTAAGTTTAAAATCATACTTATCACAGTATAGTTAGCATAATTGCTACATTATTTGAACTTACATTATATAAAGCTGTAACTAATCCACATATTTATTTAACAGAGTAGTTAATTGTTAGCAAGTATCTTAACATAATACCCTATAATTTGAGAGTGTTTGATATTAGTGCAAGTCATTGTAATAAATTATAAGCAGTTAGAGTCATTTATGTAGTCAACATATTATATTAGTGTTTTAGTTGTGCCTATTTAGTACCTACGTAGTGTTAACGTTTTACAAATAAAAAAGATTGTAGTATTTTAGGTATCTAAAGCTTATACACTTGGTACCTAGTTACAGTATTAAGTTTGTGTTGTTTACTATTAATTATAGCATTTAGAAGGTGTATAAACTACAGTTAGGCGTGTACTCAAAATATATTGTTCGTTTTTATAATTGTATTCCTGTATCAATTCCAGGTTGACAACACTCGTCTCCCAGTATGTCTGAGGAAAAGGATTTAATTAAAAAGCGAGGCAGCTTCAAGGGCCGTGTGACTGCTTTCGTTAATTTCCTGGACTCACTCAAGGACAAGGAATTATCCATCTGTAATGTGACTGAACTGCAGTTGCGTACGGGCAAGATTGAGTCGTTGTACGAACAATATGATGAGGTACAATTACGTCTGGAATGCATTGTAGACGATTTAAATTCACAATATTCTGAGCGTTCTGAATTTGAGTCTATTTATTATAAATCCTTATCCAGAGCCCAAAACATATTGAGTGATTTTAACAAAGACAATAAATCGATGGAAAGCTGCAAAAGTACACCTACACTCCACAAGCCAGTTAAATTGCCAACGATTCAGTTACCAAAGTTTAACGGGTTATATTGTAATTGGCTTGAATTCCGCGACACTTTTGCTAGCCTAATTCATAGTAACGATGACATAGACGCAATTAATAAATTCCACTACTTGAGAGCATCACTTGAGGGAACAGCTGCATTAGTCATTAAATCTATTGAGTTTTCATCGAGCAATTACACTGTGGCATGGTCGTTGTTATGTGATCGATTTGACAACAAAAGATTATTGATACAAAATCATGTTTGCGCATTATTTAACATTGAGTCCATATCAAAGGAATCTTCTGTTGCCATTAAAAGTTTGATCGATCAGTTAAATAAAGATTTGCGAGCTTTAGATTCGTTAGGGGAGCCTGTTAAACACTGGGACACACTTTTAATTTACATTGTCACTCGTAAACTTGATCAAAAAACCTATCGTGAATGGGAGGAGTACAAAGGTAGGATGGACAAAGACTGCACGATTGCTTTTGACGCATTTATGCTATTTCTACGTAATCGTGCCGATCTTATCGAAACCCTGGAGCTAGCACGTACTAATTATTCCCAAACGACAAGTAAGTCAGCCCCTAAGATCAAGTCGATGGTAGCAACACAATCTCCGAATAGTTCTAGCACTGAATCAGCTTCGAAATCATGTCCCAAATGTAACAACAACGATCACACTTTAAATAATTGTCCACAGTTTCTCGTATTAAGTAATGACGATCGTCTCAAGTTACTACCTAGTTATAAGATATGTTTTAACTGTTTTCGTTCAGGGCACTATGCTAATAAATGTAAAAAACCAGGTTGTAAGCTATGCAAACGTAGGCACAACACACTAGTTCACGTAGATTCTAAAGGCACTATTTCGAATACACAAAGCGGTAATTCGACAAACAACTTGTCTGTATCGTCTTCTTTACCGTCTGCTACCACTGATACGAATAACGTAGCGTTATCAGCAAACATTGCATCTCCGTGTAGTCATACGCAACGAGATGTGTTGTTGTCAACCGCCTTGGTCAAACTGCGGGACCACAATGGTTGTGTGCATCTCGTTCGCGCGGTGCTTGATAGCGGTAGCACGTCGTCATTCATAACGGACAGATTATGCAATAAACTTAACTTAACAACTAGCCAAGTAAATAGATCGATTCTTGGCATCAATAATGTTACTTCGCACGTAGGAAAAACATGTCGGGTTAAGATTACGTCATTAGATGATAGCTTCGTATTCGAACTTCATTGTTTTGTTCTGCCATACATTACGAGTACCGTACCGGGCCGTGAAATAAATACTTCTGATTTCGACATACCCTCGAATATTACTTTAGCTGATCCTACTTTTTATAACCCTGCTGATGTTGATATTTTAATTGGCGCTGATCTTTTTTGGGAGTTGTTAGGATCTCAAAGACTAAAGTTAGGAACCGGTAAACCAATATTGTGTGAAACCCGTTTAGGATGGATAGTTTCCGGTCCAATTTCTCAGAATTATATTTCACTGCTGTCGAATGATGTAAAATGTAATTTTTCTGAAATGCTTTCCGATAGCGATAGTGACTGGGAAAAAATTAAGATAGAATTGACAAAGTTTTGGCAATTAGAGGAGGTGAATGCGAAATCTTCAAATTCTTATATGCCCGAAGAGAAATTGTGTGAAGATAATTTCGTTAAAAATACGACACGTTTGTCTGACGGTCGTTTTTGTGTTCGCATACCCCTTAAGAAAGAACCTTCAGTTCTAGGAAATTCTTTTAATAAAGCTGTACAATGTTTACAGTCTTTAGAGCGTAGATCAAAGGTTAGGCCAGACTTTAGTAGGCAGTATCGTGAGTTTTTGTTAGAATATGAGTCACTTGGTCATATGACAAAAATTAATAAACCTAATTTGTGTGTTGGTTATTTTATTCCATATCACGGAATTTTACGTGAGTCGAGTAGCACGACCAAACTTCGTGTTGTTTTCAACGCAAGTTGTCCTACGTCGACGGGAGTGTCCTCTAATGACCTACAGATGGTCGGGCCAACTGTACAGGATGACCTTTTGTCTATACTACTTCGCTTTAGATTCCACAAGTATGTTTTATCTGCAGATGTGGAGAAGATGTATAGACAAATAGTCGTCCACCCGTCGGATAGGTATTTGCAACAGATTGTTTGGCGTGATAATATTACTGAACCTATTAATGTTTATCAATTAAACACCGTCACGTACGGTACGGCTAGTGCGCCGTTCCTTGCGACACGATGCCTTAAACAAATAGGACTCGACTGTAGGAACCCTAAAATAGCTGAGATCATTAAACATGACTTTTACGTCGACGACTTGCTGACCGGGGGAAATGACTTAGACGAAGCAAAACTTATTCGCACTGAAGTCACCAATGCGCTGGCGTCGGCAGGTATGCCATTGAGAAAATGGAAGTCAAATGAACCTCAATTAGTGTCGGATGCTGTCCCTGCGTCATTTGATTTAAACATTGGACCTAATGAGCCTGACAAGTTGCTTGGTCTCGGTTGGTTTATTGGCACTGATGAGTTAGGGTTTCCTATAAGTCTGACTAAGTCTTCGACTGGGTACACAAAGCGTGATGTGTTATCTGTGATTGCGCGAATTTTCGACCCCTTAGGTCTATTGGGTCCTATTGTTATCTCCATGAAGGTATTATTACAGAATATGTGGTTAGATAAATTATCATGGGATCAACCATTACCTAATGAGATTAATAAACAATGGGATGTTATAATTGCTTCTTTACCTCTTCTAAATCATGTTCGCATTTCGCGAATTGTAGTCTGTAATTTATATACGGAGTTAGAACTCCATATTTTCACAGATGCGTCTGAGTCCGCATACGGTGCTTGCGTCTACATTCGCAGTGTTAATGGTAAGGGTGAGTATATGGCTCGCTTGTTAATGGCGAAGAGTCGAGTGGCTCCCATCAAGCCTACAACAATCCCGCGACTGGAGTTGTGTGGTGCGGTAGTCGGTTCTCGTCTTTATGAGAAGGTAATGAGTTCACTTCGAGTGAAGATCAGTCGGGTCTATTGTTGGACTGATTCGACCATCGTGTTGGGATGGTTACAGATGATGCCTACCAAACTTCAGCCATTTGTACGCAACCGCGTTGCTGAAGTTTTGGACAAGGCGGGTACCTGTACTTGGAGGCACGTCCCAACAGATCAAAATCCAGCAGACCTAATATCCCGTGGTATGGATATTAGTGTTCTGCAGGATTCAGATCTGTGGTGGCATGGACCAGAATTTTTAAAACTGGACCCGTCTGCTTGGCCTGCTCGAAATCCAAATCAAGAACTTAAGTCATTACCGGAGATTCGACCTAATATTGTGTTAAGTGCCGTTACTAACGATTCAAAACCTGCAGGTTTAATCGATTTTAATCGTTTTTCGAATTACTCACGGCTTGTTCGTTCTGTTGCCTACGTATTGCGATTCATTAAGTCATGTAGAAAGCATTACCCGAAAACTAATTATTTATCACATGATGAGGTACAAGATGCACTCACCGTTGTCATTATTAAAAGTCAATTTCAGTCATTTCCCGAATATCACCTACTTTTAAATAAAAAGAGTTTACCTCAAAAGAGCGCCCTTCTAAAGTTTAATGTTTATTTAGACGATAAAAAGATAATGCGAGTAGGAGGACGTCTCGATAATTCTACTTTTGCTTATAATAAAAAGCACCCTATTTTGTTACAGTCCACTCATGAATTCACTAAATTATTATTTAATTTCGAGCATAAAAGGCTGATGCACGCTGGCCCACAATTATTATTAGCTTCCATTAGGGAATCTTACTGGCCAATAGGAGGTCGTACCTTGGCGAAGGCCTGTTATCATAAGTGTGTTCTGTGTCACCGTATGAAGGGTAAGGTTGTAGCTCCCTTAATGGGTAACTTACCACAGGAGCGCCTTCGTCCAGGTTATCCTTTTGAAAGCACAGGCGTTGATTATGCTGGCCCTATTATGTGTGCCAGTCGTCAAGGTCGTGGATGTAGGCTAGTAAAGGTGTATGTCGCTATTTTTATTTGCTTCACCACCAAGGCCATTCATTTGGAGCTCGTTGGCGATTTAACTAGCAAAAGTTACTTACTGGCTTTGTATCGATTTATTTCTCGAAGAGGTAAGCCCGTTGATATGTTTTCCGATAACGGTACCTCATTTGTCGGTGCGTACAACGACCTTTCCAAGTTCTTAAAGTCAAATGCTTCGTCCTTGGGTGAAAGTGCAGCGAGCGACGGAATAAGGTTCCATTTTATACCCGCCTACACCCCGCATTTTGGTGGACTCTGGGAGGCGGGTGTGAAGTCAACAAAGTACCACCTTCAAAGAGTGTTGGGAAATTGTAACTTGACTTTTGAGGAGCTGTACACCGCACTAACTAAGATTGAAGCCATCTTGAACTCTCGTCCACTGACGCCGTTGTCTTCAGATCCTGCAGATTGTACACCGCTCACGCCGGGACATTTCCTTGTTGGACGGCCTCTTACTTCCTTGCCGCAACCTAACTACCAGGATACCTCTGCCAACCATCTGTCTCGCTATCAAAGGATTGAGCAACTTCGCCAGCACTTCTGGAGCAGATGGAGCAAAGAGTACGTAGCAGAATTACAGCTGCGGTCAAAATGGCGTTCCTGCAAGGATGCTTTAAAGCTGGGCTCCTTGGTCGTGATTAAGGAGGATAATCTTCCTCCTCTGAAGTGGAGACTTGGACGAATTGTAGCTGTTCACCCCGGAACTGATGGCATCGCCCGTGTAGCTGATATTCAGACGTCCGCTGGAGTCATTCGGCGGGCATTCAATAGAATCTGCCCGTTGCCTGTGTCTTCCAAATCTGGTTGAAACCGTTGGTTTCAACGCCCGGGGAAATGTTGGATTATCATCATCAGCCTGCTTCAGTCTACTAATCTATTAATGTTGTAACGCCTGACAAAAATATCATAGCAGCAAGTCGTCTAATTAGCTTTAATGTTCTTATTAATTGTTACAGATATGTGTCCGTCTCTTTGACACTTCACTTGCTTTTGAAACCCCAAGTTGTTAACACCCATTAAAAATTATATTTGCTTGTATTGAAGATCAAAGTTATTTCTTCCGGCATATTCCTTAAATTCCCGTTCAATATCCGATATTCTAAACCGATACATAGATACGATTTGATACAGTGTAAAAGCGATATTACCCATGCCTACGTTTCATTCCCCGCCTGCAACATATTACTATTAATGTTATTTCCACTAAAACAAATATCAACTTTATTTAAGTGTAAATAAGTTGATTTCAGAATGACATTTTTATTATTATTGATTTTTCATAAAATGTTTGAGCTCAAACTGATTTTTATGTGTGGATATGAAAGAATGTAATGTGTATGTGTGTGTGTATGTAATGTGTTGTAACCAAAGATATAGATACACTTAGGGCTATCTGTGGTTGTAACACATGTTCGTTTACATTTGTGGAAACTAAATTGCGAAAAGATGTAGTTTATAGGCAGACATTGCCACATGTGTCATAGAGACGACACTCACAAAACCTAACTTTTTGTAAAAGTGCCTTCTTAACGGCCTCGTATTAAATACACAGTTTCAATCTTTGGGCCTTCTACAATACTACTCTATGGTGGTTCTACTTTAGCCTTGATTTCCCCGGGGCGTGGTCTAGTCAGACCGCTTTGAACCACATCCGGAGATTCTGACGCAAGGGAACTTTGCTTAATTGGTCTGCCAGCGGTCTTTATCTGGGTTTGCATTAGATTGTAATATTTTAAAGTTATTTTTTTTTTCAAAGTACTTACTATAAGGTAGGTCTGCTTTTCCCTTTAGGGAATACAGGCGTGATGGTATTTAATGTTTTTTTTACGAGGAACCTTGAATTATTTACTCTACTGTATGTGACTGCCTCGTTTATCTAGTGGTCGCAGGCGTAAGAGAGCATTAAGTCATATTAAGAGCAAATGCGGTCGGAGAGACTTTTGAAAAAGCGTAAGTAAAAAGTCATAATTCGAGGTTTGGCTCTCGCCTTTTCCTCCTCCAATATTGGACCAATTTAAAGGATATTTCATATACTGAATAAGAAAGATATATCCTGTGCCCCTATGTTTTTATTATTTCATTAATAGTTGTCAAATTTGTACACTAGGCCTCTGTGGACAGCGGATTAAATCGGCATTTTTTGAGGGTTCTAGTGCTTATAAAAATAATGTATCATCAAAAAGGAAAACATAGGGACATACAAGTAGTTAATATTTATTTTTCTCTAAAAAATCATTGCTTCATGGTCATTAACCAGAAATAAAACAGGCGAGAGTCTTTTTTTTTTTGGCCTTTACATGCTTATTGTTTAAGAGCACTGTTTGAATTAGCTGTAAGATTCGAATAAAAAATAAAAAATGACCACACGCGTTTTCTCTTAAAAGTGTTTTTAGGTTTGTTCATTGGCAATTTTCGGCAGCACTCCGGAGTTTGACATTTGTTTTTGGTTCACCAACCGAAAAAAGGTTTGTTATGTTGGGGTTGTACCAGACGAGCGAAGGTCCATGCTATCAAATTCTGTTCGTGTCAAACAGCAGTCTTTTGTTGTTTTATCTACACAAAATTATGAAGAAAATCGGAAAGGATGCTTTTACTCTTGATCTGGTTCTATGTACAATTGGTTCTAAGTCGATCTTTACATGGAAATTAAACATTTTAATACGGTCTAAGAGGACAGTTCGGATGAAATATTGTAGCCATTAAAAATAAACTAACATTAAATAAATAAAACTAAGCTGCCTGGGACAGCTCCAGAGAGACGAACAATACGCGTCCAGGGTTTATAACTGTAATCCCTGGACTCTAAAAGCTTTCTATTTTAATCTATTTTCAAATCTCGTATCCATTAATATGATTGGTTATTTTAGTCGACCAATCACAGCAACAGATTTAGTTAACTGTCAGGGAATTAGTTCGGTGAGCTTATTGCCTATCAACTTTAATTGTTCGTTTATTCAAATCGCAATTGCCATTCTTTATCAGTCGTACGGTGAATTTACGCAGTTAGTATGTGCAACTGCTAATCAATACATTCCCTGGTTGTACGTCATGAATTCCAACAACTTCTGATGCTACTGTTATGTATAATCAAAATCCTCGACGCAATAATAGTTTCTATGAATAACTATCCTGTGCAATTAAGTTTCATGCATGTCGTATTACACCGAAGTTTCGAGAACACTGCAACGTTCCGAGACGGTAATAAATTAGGAAACAATCCGACAAACAAGTTGCAAATATAATCACGTAAAGGTAATTAGCTCTGAATAGTAGTAGTACAGAAGATCGGCTCTATGACCAAGCACTACGGACCGAATGGGAGTCTAAGTGCGGAAAAGGGAGTCCCATCATCATCATCGGCTCTATGTGACGTGAGTGAGAACGCACGCACGCATATAGACACGCTTCACGTACAAGTACAACAAAGTTTAAGAAAGTTCTCACCTCTTTTCTAATAGAAAAATGTTATTATACTGTCCTAGATTTTATAAATGATAATTTTTAATATTTTTTAGTTTGTTTTTGTGTTTTATTTTTCATTGTTTGTAATTATTTAGTTTTTAAGTACTCTAGCTTTTTTTAAATCCTATTTATTTTAACATTTGTATGCCTTCACGGCAAAGCATAGTGCTCAATTATGTTACTATAAGACCTTTATGTAAATACCTATGTTTCACAAATAAAGATTCTGATTCTGATTCTGATTCTGATTCTGACAGCGCAAGCGCACTCGCGACTGGCATTTGTTTGAGATCACTGTACGTACCCATCTATGTGTGTATGCGTCAGTTTTCACTCGTTGTATGGAAACGAACATATGTACTATTCTGCGTTATAAATAGTATTAAATTTATTGGAGAATACTGTGAATAGCTTTGGATGGGTGGAACACCTAGAGCCCCTGTGATGTTCAGTTGTGTCTGTCGGCTTTGGAACTTTGCAATATCAGAAGCATTACAGATACGCTGCCATCCCAGACAAAGAGTTGAAATGTCTCATTTGTCTGTTACCATTACCACTCGGGTCCCAGGACGAGCTTCTTCACTTAGAGCTCACAAATGGGTACCTTAGAAGAGTCATCATAATCAGTAGAAGATGTCATTAAAACCAGCTCAGTATTGTGATTCATTCATATCGGTACGCACCATACCGTGTTACGTGTGTACAGTGCTGATACCGTATGCCGTTGTAAGAACATTATTCATAAAGTCACTGTTCTCCAACAATATTTTCTACAGACTTTTCTTAATAAAGTAGTGTTAACAACCGCAAAAACGTAAGTCTCAGTTACAAGTATTCTAGCGCATACGAGTACGAACCACTTGTGTAGTATGATAAGTTTCTCACTTTGCACGTTTTCATACTGTTCTTATATCCTCATGATATAACCATTATTATAATATACGTCTTTACGCTGGGCAACTTTTTCGCGGCTTTTTATCAGTTGTGGATAAGTCGCTATGTTACTTTTTGTAGTAATCCTTATTAAAGATATCCCACTATAAGAAGCAAATGTTAAAATCATAGCTTTATCCTTTCTTTCGTGTCTCTGGCAAATAAAATTTACAAGAAACACGGAGGAAAGAATGAAGGAAGTTTCGATTTTGACATTTGCTTCTTATAGTGGGATACCTTTAATAAGGACGACTATGATATGATGATGTGGGATCTTTGTTACTCAATCAAGCTTATACGGATCCTGGGTAACATGGAGAACACATTAATATAATTATATTTTGACTAAACACCCTAAGATGTAAGTAATCCCGCGGGCAACAGCTGGGAACTTTATTAATTTTGTTTCTAAAAGAAAATAATACTAGTCAGGTTCACATATAGCCCTAAGTATTCAAAAGTTTCGATGCACCACATAATAATATGCCGCTTAAAACATGCTGAAGTTAGGCATAATAATATTGTCAACTAGCTCAAACAACAAATTTTGCTATTTTAAAACCGCACTAGTCGAGTAGCTCGCCTCAAAATAAGAAGAAGAATAAGTTTAACAGCTATAAACTGAGGTTTTATAGCCCAGAGCCAGAATTAGCTTCAAATACGAACAAAGTCAATGTGCTGGTACGAGTATTTGAGCATGTTGTGTGCAACGTTTGTTTTACACTTTGCCATCCCACTTTACAAAGTTTAAAACAAGTTTTCAAATTGTTTGAAGCTATCTTTAGCGTCGGCTGTCCACATTTATTATGCACATAGCCAGAGTGTGGAGCTCTCTACAAACGTCTGTGTTCCCTACCACTTTCAGGCTTCAAATTAAGAGCTTTCAGGCATGTTCTGGTTACGCTCGTTCCATCGTAGACCTCATCCATCACTTTCCATCATCGAGATTGAGGTCAAGAGCAGGCGCATTTATAAATAAATGTAACGTTAAAATACATAGACAAACGGACAATCTTTAATAAACATACCTACAAAAAAGAAAAAGCTTATAGTGCATCAAAACATATTCACTCACGTCACTCATAACTTCTGTCTCTATCTATTTTTATGTGCGAGTAAAAGACAACAATATTTTCAAACAGAATTGGTGCGATATACGATACATTTTGCGTGTTCTGTTTATTTTACAACCACGACTGCACCGCGGTACAATGCTGGTTTATGGGCGACACTAGGGATTGTTTGAATGTGGGTAGTAGAGATTTTATCGTGTTGTTGAATTGCTCCAGCACAAAATAGATACTAGGGACAGAACCACACAACACACGCGACGCGCGACGCCATACAACTAGCAGAAATATACGCTCGCACACATAGACGCGATCGTACGTATGACAATCTCAAACGAAATCGCAAGTGTGATTGCACTCGCTGTACAGTCAATAACATAACATGTTACTCCTAGGTATAATACTATTATGGAACACAAATTGTAGACAATCTAATATATTCTAGACGATGTATACATATTTTTGAGGCTGACAGTACGCGAGTCTATGGAGCTGGTATTCTGTAGATTATCTATTCCGTGGTTGAGATTTTATCGCTTTATTCGCTCCAGAGTGTCTGTTTCGGTGCACGAGTAGTTGCAGTTCTAGAGGATGTTCCGATGAGTGTTTATGTTACTGTCCGTCTGTGTAGTCGAATGATGTTATTTGACGAATAATTACTTGGTTGACTTGCTGGGAGATCAAAATAACAAACAACTGCTAAGATGAGAGTACCTACATTATTTTCCCATCAAGGGTATCCTCTCATGGCCCCTCCACCAAATCTTCATACGCCGACATGGCGATAGATAATGCTTCCGACAAAGCCCGCTTTTGTACCTTTTATGTTGGATTAAAAATAAATAAGGTGACCCAATAAATTCCCTGTATTAATTTGTCCGTTTGTTTGGGGAAAAATTATATCATGTAACGTTCTCCTTGTGTTAACAACGCTAACCATTGATCCTGAAAGAGTTAAATTAATTATTTTATATGTTACTGTCTACTGTGCACCGAACAAGTAACTTTATGTTACTGCGACAAACTGTGGGCACCTGCTTACATCACGAGTTGGCCGTAACAAAATGTCGCGGCAAACTCTATAAAAATAATGTAAGTGTAAAATGAACAGCGCACGCCGCTTGAAAGTGGCATGCCTTTGGGAAATACACGCTGCGACTGTGACAAGACTGTCGCATGAAGTCTAAGACGTATGCTTAATTGAAGTTAGGTACAGTTCTGGAAAATGTTGTGACTTGTTCATATGTGTATGTGTCGCCTCACCCAACTAGCAAAATATGTGAAAATCAGAACACCGTCGATATAAATATTGTGCAAATTTTATCAAAATTGGTTCAGCCGTTTGTGCGTGAAGAAGTAACAAACATACAAACCCACTCACAAACTTTCGCCTTGTGTGTGTGATATGTAGTAGAATTAAATACCGTATTGTTGAAGCTGGACCAGAAGCTACTCAACCGAAGGCAACGAAATCTATGTGAGCTCACCGCCCGGGTTGAACAATGAATCATACATATCGACCTTGAAATCGAGGAAAAATCGAGCTACATAGAACATTATGTATGCAGGTTTGTTCGAGGTTTTGTTCGTTGAAATGTCACACATGTGTGCGCAGCTTTCCGTCTTTAAGATAACAAGATAAAACATTCAAATGAATTTTATCTGTCGGCATCGTGTAACGTTAACGGGACATAAAAAGCTTTTCATTTATTTGTACGAGCGGTCTCGGGTTCGATTCCCGGAGCTATAAAATCGGCAATCAAAGTCGCTTTGAACACCTGTGCCTACGTTTATGTTAAGTCGTTATATCGCTTTTTATTATTATGTTGTCGGTTAAGGCTTTTCAAATAAAGATCATCTTAGATTATTGGTTTATATTTTTTCTAGTCGTGAAAAGATGCCATGTTACTTTTAGGCACATTGTCGACGACATTATAACGTAAAGGATTATTTCCATCAAACGGATCGCACCGCATCGGATCGGAACGGATTTTACAATCTTTAAACGATATTAAATCGTGTACACAGTATTAAAATTCTATATTACCAAGCCGCGCACAGCAGCTTGACCGCGGGCGTCTTCCGCGACACGCGATCATAGCCGAAAGTATGTATGCTGCGACGCGCGATCAGCTCCGTACGCCTGTCGTCGTCTCCGATCGAATCCTTTCGGCTGTCGTCCAAATTCTTCTTTTTCTCTTCTGTGTTTTATGATTATTTTCTTCTTCTTCTAATGCCAACAATACTACGTCAACTTCAACCATTTTCAAAAATTAGAACACGTCAACACGGTAGGAATGAAAATATTTGACTAGGCGCAGAAACTGATACGTTGGCAAGCGACGTAAAATGCGTGCCACGAAAGATGAGACTTGACACCGCCTCCCCCGCTCTTTCCGCCGCCCCTATGACGTTCGGTCCCGTCCCGCACTCAGACCTCATACCGCTAAAGATACCTAAAATCGTGTACTGTGCATGTCAAACCCCGTGGTGTGTCAAGTCTCATCTTTCGTGGCACGCATTGTACGGAGCCGATCGTATGCGTCGACATGCTCCCGGATGCGATCGGCTGTCGCCGCATCCGTTCGTATCCTTTCCGATTCGATGCGATACGAGCCGGTCGGCGGAAATCATCAGATAATGGTCAAATGGGAGCCCCATCAATAAAATAAAATAAGGCCGACTTCCATCACATCCATACCAATCCAATATTATAAATTCGAAAGTAACTCTGTCTGTCTGTCTGTCCGTCTGTATGTTACCTTTTCACGCCTAAACCACTGAACGGATTTCGATAAAATTAGCAGAGAGACAGATTGCATCCCGAGGAAGGACATAGGATAGTTTTTATCGACATACCTCGCGGGCGAAGCCGCGGGCGGAAGCTAGTTATCAATAAATACACTTAGTGCCAAACATATTTGTCGAGAGGTGTCGTGGGACACCCGGTTGGAATGAAGTTTTTCTCGCTTTTGTCACGAGACCTTTGCTATGTAGTAAAAGTCTCGGTCAAACATTACACTTTTTTCGGTCCAGCTGTCTCGCCAAGAGGACAGAATATAACGTACTAGAAGAAACTTCGTTCCAAAAATCATACTGTCCCTGTCACCTTGGAACAATAGACAGATTGAACGATATTTTAAATTCATTATGCGATAAACGTACATAGTTACCTATTTAGTAATTTATAGTGAAAGTGGGGCTTATTATGGAATCGTAAACCTCCAATAGTTATGGTACTTAAACTTTACACACACATACCCTTTGAAACCCCAGATAATAATATGTTTCGAATGCCAATACACAAGATTATCGCTACAGATTACAGTTCACAAACTGTTTGGCTCTAACTGTTTATTCTCGTACAATAGGAGCAAGTTTACGTTGCTGGTGGTTATTAAATATGGGCGTAACAATAGGAAACCTGTTACGACCAACTGTTTGTTCCCTTATAAGTTACGTGGAGTGTCGTGAAATGGTACTTAGGGGTAATAGAAGGTGTTTGGGTATATACATTGCTTTATATTTGGACTAGTAGCGCCCCGCGGTTTCACCTGCATAAGTGTCGATTCCGTGGGAATATCGGGATAAAAACTATTCTATGTCCTTCCCCGGGATCCCCGGGATCGAAATCCGTTCAGTGGTTTAGGCGTGAAAAGGTAACATACGTTAGTATGGATGTGATCGCAAATGACTACTGGTAAAAAATTAGTTTGTTTTTAAGTAGAACAAAATTACTGTCAAATTGAATAATTAAAATTTTTCAGGTTTCAATTAATCAGGAGTCATTAAATTATTGTTTCGTTTCATTGAAACAATGTAAAGACGGCACCGTTGGCGCAGTGGTTAAGCGATTGACTGCTGGGCTGTGTGTCGCGGGTTCGATTCCTTCACGGAACAAATATTTGTATTACCTACAAGTAGTTGTTCCGTGTCTGGTTGTTTGTGTATGTGAGTTTTAAATGTTTGTAAACGCACCCACAATATAGGAGAGATTCAGGAATCTCTACTGTATTGTGGGTGCGTTTACAAAATGCGTTTTTTAGAAAAATATATGTTGTAAAATAGACTCCTATCGCAAGGAGCAAAGACAGAATTGTTTGAGAATAGGGAGAGGGAGGCGGCGCTGCAGTTCTTTACATATTTGATGGACGTCTTATTTCCGTACCTATCGACCACAGCCAAGTTAAAGAGCAAAACAGACCTGGTACTGGCTGCGAATACATTTTCGTACTAAGTAGGTCAAATCTCTAGATTTCTAGAATAAGATCATTGCGTTGTATTCCTATGTCTTTGGATTTCAGTTAGAAATCCTTGGTAAGGTGTAAGACGAGAATTGCGGATTTAACTCGGGGAATTGGAAACTTAAGTCCGGAATATCGATGCCTTAAATCGGAATTTACGGACTTAGCTCCGAGAATCTTAATTCTGAACAGCTGATAAGTTGGTTTTTGGGTTAGTTTGTTTTTCCTACCTTTTATACATTTTGTACTTTCAAAATTATAGTTTCTGAGTGTTTTTAGTTGGAATTTATCCAGTCTATATGAAGAATACCGTGCTGTCTTCAGGATTCAATTCCTCGCCCTTTATCAACACATTAGTTTTCACCTGCCTAACGTGGGGTAGCGTAAACTTAATACATTTGGTTTTTTTCTCGTTTAGAAGCAAATTATTAACATTGAACCAGTGGACTACTTTCGAAATCGCGCTATTTACATCGTCAGTAACCAACTGCTGACGTTTAAGTTTAAACAAAAGTGAAGTGTCATCTGCAAACAACACTATATCATGATTATCCTTTATGAGGTACGGCAAGTCATTGATATAAATAAGAAACAAGAAAGGACCAAGAATTGAGCCCTGTGGGACTCCCATCGTTACTAAAGATCCGGGTGATCTTTCTCCATTAACGTCAACGC
This sequence comes from Luperina testacea, assembly GCA_927399505.1. NCBI lineage: Eukaryota > Metazoa > Arthropoda > Insecta > Lepidoptera > Noctuidae > Luperina > Luperina testacea. Next base: position 724,944 of record OV656777.1, on the reverse strand, counting down.
TCTGAATCCTTTTACTCAAGTATGAAGTAAGAAGATCCAGAGCAGTATTCCGGATCCCGTAGTGGTGGAGTTTCCTGATTAACGTTTCGTGAAGAACGCAATCGAATGCCTTGGACAAATCACAAAAGATGCCCAAGGCATCGCATTTATCTTCCCATGCATTATAAATATGTCCTAAAAGTTCAACACCGGCATCAGTAGTTGAACGACCCCTTGTAAAACCGAACTGTTTGCTGTGTAATAATTTATATTTATTAAAAAATCTTTGCATTTGGTCTAATATTAATTTCTCAAAAATTTTACTAAAGGTAGGTAGTACAGAAATAGGTCTATAATTTGTGGGGTCTGATGTACTACCTGATTTAAACAAAGGTATTATTTTACTATTTTTCATAAGATCAGGAAACTCCCCATTGTCAATACAACTATTAAAGATAAGAGCAAGAGTAGGTGCTACAATGTCAATAATAGACTTAGCAACTTCCACAGAATTACCCCACAGATCTGTAGTCTTTTTTACATTTAAAGTGTGAAAGGTTTTAATTATATCTCTACATGTAATATATTCAAAATTAAAATCCGAATCGCAACCATTAACATTTTCCTTAAGCAAAGACTCAGCAACAGAAGGTGATGAGTTTAGGGATTTAGTAGTTGAAACGGGAATATCTGAAAAGAAATTTTCAAATGCCTCGGCGACTTGTGAGTCAGATTTTATTATGTTGTCATTAATAGACAGGCTGTAATCAGTATTTCGGTTACTAGACCTTCCCGCTTCACTATTAATAATGTTCCAAGTCGTTTTAATTACATTACTGCTGTTTTTAATTTTTGAACCCAAATAACGTGACTTGGCCATATAACAAACTTTTTTAAATAATTTTGAATAATTTCTAACATACAAATTAAATTCATCAGTGTTAACATGAGTCCTTTCATTGTACAGTTCATAAAGCCGTGTTCTACTTTTATGAATACCAATGGTAGCCCAATCACTGAACGATACATTACTATTAACCGAGATAGTCTTGGGAATAAAGGTGGAATCAAATTGTTTACAGTATATATTAAAAAAATTATCATAAAGATGATTAGGATCAGCATGAATAGACAAAACTGGTAATTTATTAATGAGTTTAACTTTAAAAGCCTCCAAGCGACTTGCAGTTTTGGGGTTAACAGTGATATCCTTTTTAGCCGCTTTTTTGTTTTGGTTTTGAATAGTAATCCTTTGCCCGCAATGATCAGAATCTAGTAAATTTATAATTTCTTTGTGGCTTGGTATAATATCTGTATAAATATTATCTAGGCATGTGGCACTAGTAGGGGTTATTCTTGTGGGCTCCAAAAATAGGTTTACAAGATTGTAGGACTGAAACAGACTTAAAATTTTACTACAAGAACCTGAGTTTTCTAATAAATTTACATTAAAATCACCACAAATTTATTTATTTATTTATTTATTTAAGGACAACCAACAAAGCATACACCAAAAATACATGTTAAAATCCCCATGTTATTATAACATTTTATAGTGTAGCCTTAATTAAAGGCTGCCACGGCATGCATTAAACATAGGATTAGGAAATATAGTTACAAAACATATTTAACTTATATAATATACAGATTATTTAAGTGAACGAGAAAACAAAAGAAACCACACTATTAACTTTTCACTCTTAAGATAAAGCCCTATACAAGGCAGCCTTGAACTTATGTAAAGAGTAAGACATATCAATATCTACGCTGGGTGAGCATGACAGGCGACAAAATTGAATCTGCATTCTGTTAATGGTGGAAAAATGACCCAGATTGGTTTTAAAGCCCTTAGCGCGGAGCAACAGATACCTGGACCTACGAGCAAGCTTGTAAGGTACATACAAATTTATTTGACTTAGCAACCGCGAGCAATCAATATGGGTGTTCATTATTTTGTACAGGAACAGATGATCCAAGAGCATACGGCGATTTTCCAAACTCATAAGTTTGAAATGTTTCAAGCGTGTACTGTAGCTAGTTAGATTTCTGGCCCTACTGCAGTGATTTGACAAGTGCCAAAGAAATCTTTTCTGCACTGATTCCAAACGACGCTTATGTATTTCGTAGAGTGGAGTCCAAACTATGCTGCAATATTCTAAGCCTGATCTGACTATTGAGTTGAAAATCGCAATTTTAGTTGAGGCATGCTTAAAACCTTTACAGTTACGTAGAATAAAACCCAACATCTTAAACCCCTTAGTAGCAATTTTATCAACGTGAATATTAAACCGAAGCTTATTGTCAATATAAACCCCCAAATCACGAATAACTTCTTTTTCGTGAATAATTTGGTCATTTATTTTATAATTACGAAAGTACGGTCCTTTTTTCCTAGAAAAATGCACATGATTGCATTTATCAGCATTAAGCAACATGTTATTGTCCAAACACCACTGGGAGAAACGGTCTAAGTCTTCTTGGAGTTTATATGGATCCTGATTACATTCAATTCGTTTTATAATTTTTAGATCATCTGCGTATAAATATATCTTCGAGTGTACAAAACAAGACGCCACGTCATTAATAAATATATTGAAAAACAGCGGACCCAAATGGGAGCCTTGGGGTACGCCTGTGGGTGTCAGAAACAGGTTTGACGAGTAACCGTTGACCACCACTTTAGCAGTGCGTTTAACAAGGTAAGACTCACACCACTTCAACAAGTTTCCTGCAATTCCGATTGTGTGTAATTTGTTAGTTAATATTTTGTGATCCACCCTGTCAAACGCCTTGCTAAAGTCGGTGTAGATTACATCTACAGGTGATCCACTGTCTACGGCGTAGACTAAATCCGATATAAAGCACGCAAGATTGGTTCCAGTCGAACGGCCCTTCATGAAGCCGTGTTGCTCAGGCATCAAAGTTTGTTTCACATGCCACGAGAGTATAGGGTAAACCAAAGCTTCGAATACCTTGCCAAAAACAGACAGAATAGATACTGGTCTATAGTTATTCGCGGCGGACTTGTCACCCGACTTAAAAATCGGTACTACTCGTGCTTCTTTCCAAGTCTTCGGAAAACAACCTGTGCTCAATGATTTATTATAAATCATGGAGAGAGGCTTTCCCAAAAAGTCACAACATTTTATTGCAAAAATGGAAGGCAGTCCGTCGGGCCCTGGCCCCTTATAAGGGTCAAGTCTCTTTAAAGCTTTAATTACTGAATCCGTGTTTAATGTCAATTGGGTTAGAAAATCAGAATGCTTACATTGCGCAATGCCGTATTTAGCCCTATCATCAACAGTATTGCCACTAGAATGTTTATAAACAGATGAAAAACATGAGGCAAATATGTTGCAGTTCTCTGCTCCGTTATTACCTTTGGCATCTTCGTAATGTACTGATGAAGGGTACGTACTGTTACCGTTACGTTTACTCTTTAAAAATGACCAAAAGAGCTTAGGGTTAGAAGTGATCGAAGATTCGATTGACTTTATATATTGCCTATAATTCATATGCATTAATTTTGAAACTCTGTCTTTTAGTAACCGATATGAGATTTTATCTAAGGGGTTTCCAAATTTGGAACAAAGTGTATGGTACTTATTTTTTTCTTGTAGCAGGCGTACAAGATCTCTGCTAAACCAAACTGGATACTTGCAATTCTTAGACCTAGTCTTAGGTACATATTTCTCAATAACATTATAGATGACTTTATAAAATGAGTCCACCATTGCGTCAACATTTTCACACTGTGAAAACAAGTCTTGCCATGATATTTCACTTAATTCCTGTAAAATATTGCTATAATCAAATGATAACGGACTTGTTTGAGTTACAAATCCTGTGTAACACTTCATCCATTACCTTTTCAAAGCAGTCATACAATCCTGACGGGGGTCTATACACACTTAATACAATAGAGTGCTCCAATTCTATACAGGCAATTTCAACCGTACGCTCAACAGATAGGCTCACAATATCTTTACGATCTTTAAATGTGAGCTGGTTACTTACTAAAATTAATGAGCCACCATGTATAGCATTTATTCTGCTGAACGAACTACCAACCTGGTGATTATTAAAATTGAACAGAAACTGGTGGCTTTTCAGCCAATGTTCTGTTATACAAAGAATGTCAATACTATTAAAATTCATGAATAATTCTACTTCTAAATCTTTGTTCATAAATCCTTGAATATTTTGATGCACCAGGTTGATACTATTTAGTGATTTTAAACTTTTTTTTGAGTTATTTTTGCAATTCTGTATGCTAGAGGTTGCCTCTATTGTCTTAATTTCTAATTTAAATTATTATCAATGTCATTAAAAGTGACCAAATTATTGGCAGAATTGTTTAAAATGTCATTGCATTGCTCAAAAGAAGCAAGTTGTTTAGCCAAATTTTTGGCTGTAATAGAAAAAAAATAAGATAGCGACACAGCTATCTGTCTTTTATAGTAGTAAGAAAGATAGTACATAACAATGTTATATCTATCTTTTGTCAAATACAAATTATTATTAACATAATTGTTAATTTCAACTAAATGAAACATGTTATTATTAAATGTCAAGTTATGCATTGTCATATTCAATTCAAATCTTAACCTATTTTCTTCCTGTGGCAAACTGTTACTGTAAGGGAATGTAAACAACACAACTTGTCTTAAACTAAGGTTGCATAAAGTTCTATGATACTGGAGTAGTTCTCCTTTGTTAACGTTTCCCCTATTACCCATAAAAATTATTAAAGTTGTATCCGGGGTAAAGTTACATTTAATAATTGCTTTCATAATATGAAACAAAGAGCAACCCGGCATACAGTAATTTATTATTGAGTGCCCCGGATATTCATCTGTCAACAAGTGACCTAAGTCCTTTCCAATCTCATCACAAAATAATATAATATCATTATTAAAAGTTTGTTTACAATGTTTGTAGGAACTATCAATAGGAGGAATTACCAAATCAACACAGGGCTGCAGTAAGGTGGTATTGCAAGTTGTCAATGAATGGTCTGGTGTAAGCACATTGGATGGTGTTTGACAATGCTCACAGTTGGTTTTTTCTGAGTTTACCAGCTCATTCATTGCCAACACATATTCCCTCATTAGGTCTTCAGAGGTATTATATTTGTTGGTCATTGAACTAAGTTTTTCCTGTAAATGGTCAAGTTCAGATTGCAAGGTCTCTGTGTCAATTTTGTACCTCCTAGTACCTTGCTCCAAATTAAAAGAATACATATCTAATTGTTTCAGTAAGTTCAACCTTTCTCTATTCAATTTAATATTTATTTATTATAAAACTACAAATTAACGATTTTCGAACTTTTTCCTTAAGTTATGCTGTGAGACCTTACTTCTTGCCAAATTTTATGATCCTAGGTCAACGCGAAGCAGTGGCGTGCATTGCTTTTTAGAATAGGTAGGCACTACGCCGCCTGGTCTAGTCAGACATATATAATTACGGTCATTAATCAGAAACAACAAAATTATATGTTTTTAATGTTCAAATTATTTTCTTACCTTTCATAGTTCTATGTGCCTTCTATGAACTTTAAAAACAAAAAATCTTGTCGGTCTTCAAAATGAAACAATTTTTATCTTGTCAACATACGAAAACTTGATACCGAAAGGATTCGTCCGCAGTATAGACAAATCTATACAAAGCGATTGATCGCCACAATCTAAGCACTTTAGTTTATCCATTGCTTACACAGCACCTCAAACTTAAACACAATAAACACAGCAACTTCTTTTTTTCAACATTTAGTAATCAAAACAAACAACAAATGAAGCGCGCTCGCCGGTTATAATAACACAAACATTAACAAATGAATGAGTAAGGAATGAAAGAAATTCTCTCCTTTCGCGTGTCGCACGCCCTGCGCTCTCTATTATCCATCCCTTTCTTTCTTCGCGCGGCCAAATTACGACAACATTCACTATCGGTTTGTTGATTGGTTGGTAGACTGGTTGGTAGAGTAGGCCTGCCTACCTAAGGGTGATAAATTGCGAAGGTCGAACGTCATAGTATTATGCGTAGGACGTACATGATATTTAATTTCGTCGTATTAACTTGAACGAATACTAGACCAATGAATGACCTTGTTCAAATATTACGGTACGGGAGCCGAGTAGGCCGTCGGGCGACTGCCTACTGCCGCGCACCGCGCGTACGTTTGTATGAAGATTGTTTGTTTCTGATAGGTACCTATGATAGTTTAGTGAGTTTCTTAATTGCGGGGCACACACACTATTAATGTACCTAATTGACAGGCTTATGGTGATTTTTCGAGGTAGGCACTGCTTAAATGCCTTTATGCAATGCACGCCACTGACGCGAAGTATAGGTTTTGATTCATTTGTGAGTATCAAAATATGCCGCATAAAATAATAACCGTATGTATTCTTTTATTGCGTTGTCTTAGAAGCTTCATGTCTGTAGAGCTCTAAGGGACCGTGGACCTACGTATTTGATATTCATTTCAACTTGATATCTACACGCGTTTGTGAGAAAAAGGGTCTTGACAGACTGACAGACAGACGTACAACGAAGGGATCCGGTTACGGAAGGGTTCTGTTTTTTTCCTTTTGAGATACAGAACCCTAAAAAGAAAATACGGTAAAACATGACGAAAAACAACACAAAAAGAACATGCTGGGGGAAAATATGCGTCACATCCACGCAATACGGAAGCTTGCAAGAAAGAAAGAATCTACGGCATCAATGGAAAATGGCGTCGCCTCTGCTGTTGTGTATGTCAATAAATGGCAGTGACTTCTTACGATCAGGTGGGCCGTCGTCGTCGGCTAGTCAAGTTTGTCATCCAATTACATAAAAGAAACCAGTGCATATTGAAAAATCGACCCACATTTTCGATTTAAAAGGTCACTGAGGCTTTCAAGTTTGACCTATAAAATTCTGAAAGAGACGAGTGTTTTACAGCAACGACAAAGAACCATTCATATCTCTCCCGAGTACTGGATATAGCTCCAGAAACAATAGGACGGAAATAAAGAAATGAATGTTATTAATATTCATGTGAATTTTACATTCGATAGATGTAGACGAAAAAGATCCACTCCGAACGAGATACAAAACATTATAAAAATGTACTAGTACCCTATGGCAGTGAGGCGGGGTCGCGGCAGACCACGAAGAAAATGGAAGGACGAGCTAGATAGGTTCCGTCAAAACTGGAAGAAGGACGCGCGCTCGCGAAAGTTGGAAGCAGTGGAGGGAGAACTATGCCCAGGAGTGGCTTAGGCTAGTAAAAAAAAAAAACAATGTACTAATAATATAATCTACATGATAATTATGACATTTAAACATAAATAATTTGCACTCTTGCTTGCAGGCAGAATACAATGACTTTAAGGCCATAAATGGCATAACATGCAGATCTACCTGTTATTTCAAGACCTTGCACATAATATATTATTTGATGTATACTCATGTTTTCAATAAATATATTCTATTCTTCTATTCTATTCTAAGATCTTCCCTTGTAAACTATGTTTTTTTTTTGCAAATAAAATTTTTGAATTTGAATAAGCTAACTGTTTCAGAAATTTTTATAGAGGATATTTATATAGCATGGGTGTACTTAAATATTTAAAATAATATGGTTTAATTTACTTGTCCCGGTACTGAGTGCTCGTAAAGCTCTTTGTATAGTGTGTGGCTCTTTGTAAAGCTCTTTGTATAGTGTGTAGTGCTCCAAAGCTCTTTGTATAGTGTGTGGCATGTCGGGTCACCCTCCAGTATCCAAGGTTTTGCCTTTTTATCGGGTCCATCTTATATTTTACTTTTCAATTTCACTCACAAACGCATAAAGCACTGATAGGTACATAACCTTTGCATAACACATTACATCATTCACAACATTGGCCATTTTGTAATTCCTTACATCATCATTTTTTGGTGCAAGTTGGGTGCGCGTAGGTCACTGTATGTGTGTACGTTTCTGTATGTTGCCACTACATAAAACGAAAAACTTTTATAGAGGATGATATTCTCTTAACATGTTATATTTTTTGTATGTTTTTTTTCTATTTTATTATCCTGTTTGTATCAATCACGTTTTAAATTAAAATGTATTATTTTGCTTTTTGTACGCTATACCAGTAAAGCGTTTTAATAACTGGTTGCTTTAAAAATATAAATAGTTTGTCATAATACTTTTTGATGAATAATAATTTTTCATACTATCTTTTTGTAATGTATATTTTATTTCTTATTTTGATTGTTGTTTTTATTTATATAATATAATCGTATGCTGCGCTGGCTGACGTCATCACGTCAACACCGGCTGTCGCTGAAAACTAGCGCTGGGGCTCTGTCTCGTATAGGGTCTTAGCATTATGCTGAGCGATGGCCGTTTTGCGTAGATGTGACGCATGCTTTCTCCCAAATTGTTATTTTTTTTGTTTGTGTTTTTTTTTTATTTTTATGCGTCATCTTTGCCGCAAATAAACGTATTTTCTTTCTTTCTTTCTCTTACAGTATTTACATTATGTTACAGCTGTCTCTTAACATTTTAAAGTGTCGTAAAGTAAATAAATTATAACTTTACAAGAGACTGATTTGCAGTTTTTTAAAATTGTATCATGTAAATTGTGAAGGCTTTTTAAATAAGTCCGGTCTACGAGATCAAACTACCCATGAAATAAACTCCATCAATATTGTGCTATGATTTATTTCTTGTCTTTAATTTCGCCTGCTTACCTTTGTTAGTGCACGTGATGTGCTCCTTCTGTCCCTACCTTGACTATGACTACAGGCTTTAGTACAAAAGGATAGTAGATTGAGCTTCAAAACGAACAATATTGTGAAACTTCAATAGAGTGCATTGAGTGAATCTGCTTATCATTCAGTGCGCTGAATGATAAGCAGGTTCACTCAATGCATTCGACCTGCAGGTCCACAGGGTAAATGCAAGGTATTTAGACATTTTTCGATATACAGACTAGCTGTGAATAAAACTCTTTATGTACAGACGCCAGCACATCAAGCTACCCGAAACTGTCAAATTTTTCCTATCAACCGACCGATAGAAAGTCTGTAATCTGCGGGGCACTTAAGGCTTAGCAACATGTCTATGGCTTACTTACATCAATCATAAAAACACAAAAGCAAATATGGCGCCCGCCAGCACTTACATACGTCAATCTTCAAATAATTTAGTTACTAAGTGAGATTTCCAAGTCCATTTTCTTGCGATTGTCACCGCTTCATTACATACCCGACATTGACGAGATAATAATAACAATTTTGTTGCCTTATTAGTCATTGTCAGGCCAGGCTAAGGCTTAGAAAATATACGGTAATGGACTGATAATGTAACTAAGAACAAAGGGATAGTTGATGGTATGTATATAATGGTGAAGAGAAAGAAGAAAATAACCATCATAAAAGATTTTTGTGCAAGTTTTTATCCAACTATTTATGACCATTTTAGCCAAAATGGTAAAACGGAACCCTTATGGTGAGACTCAGTCTGTCTGTCTGTCACAGCTGGATATCTCAAGAACTACTAATGATATCAACTTGAAGTTTGGAATAGTTTTAGATGACGTTGGCCCAACTATTTTGCAAATGAGAAAGAAATAAAAATATATGTATATTTTTTGCAACCGGGACTGAAAGGGGGTCTGAAAAATTCGAAGTGGGGCTAGTAGGGCATGTGGGGTATCATATGAAAGAACACAGTTTGCACAATTTCAAACATTTTTTTATTTTTTTTTAGCTTGCATAGTTTTCGACTTTTGATGAAAAATGTAAAAAAAAATACCATTCCCTCCCTTATCTCCGAAGTTCGCAAAGACAAAAATCTGAAATAATTCTATGTGATAGAAGTTTATGTATAGATTATAGGAATAATAAAACGAAGTCTCTAAATAGCACACTTTTTCAGAAATCATCAATTAAAGTTACATTAGTTCTATTATCGGTCAAGAGATGGCGCTGAAAAAATTCGCTGACGAATATAGGCTTCGCCGATGAAAATTTAAAAACATAATAATAATATGATGATACGAAACCCTCGGTGCGCAAGTGCGACTCGCTCGCTCATGCCCGGTTTTTCTTTATATCTATATAAATAAATAAAATTGGAGTGTCTGTTTGTAATATTAAAATAACCGCTTTTTACTAAATGCATATGGATGTATACACGGTACACCAAAATAACATTTTTTACAATTTTTGTCTGTCTGTTTGTTCCGGCTAATCTCTGACACGGCTGGACCGATTTTGACAGGACTTTCACTAGCAGATAGCTGATGTCATAAGGAGTAACTTAGGCTACTTTTATTTTAGAAAATAGGATCCACGAAAAAAAATTAAAACTAATGAAATGCACATAAATGATTGTGCCTGGTTTACCCCTCACAAACTAGAACTTAAGATTGGCGTGCCCATCATGCTACTCAGTAATTTAAACCCACCGAAACTTTGCAATGGTACTAGGTTACGAGAAGTGTCGTTGCAAAGAAACGTTATATAGAAGGTCGTATAATATCCGGATGCGGAAAAGGTGAGATAGTATTTATACCACGGATTTCTATACCGTCGAATTTTCCATTTGAATTCCAAAGATTGCAATTCCCTATCAATGTCAGTTTTGCTATGACAATCAACAAGTCACAAAACGTTAAGCAAGGCTGGCATGGATTCAGCGGGATTGTCCGAAAGGGTTACCGCTGCCCCGGAACATAAAAGGCGAAGGAAGGAACACGGGTGGGTTTTAGTCAGTAAGAGTCTGACACTCCCTTCCGCTCCACCCAGGGCGGGAGGAGTCATTTGATGATTTCCCATCCTGAAAAAAAAAAAAAGGCTGGCATGGATTTAACAAAGGGTTGCTTTACCCATGGGCAACTATACGTGCCATGTTCACGTGCGGGTAATGCCAGTAGTGTTGTTATTTTAGCTCAAAAATCGTACACCAAATATTCTATACTAGCTGCGCCCCGCGGTTTCGCTCGTATAAATGTCGATGTCATGGGAATATCGGGCTAAAAATTAGCCTATATGTTAATCCAAAGTGTCAGCTACCTTCATACAAAATTTTATCAAAATTGGTCCAGCCGTTTGAGCGTGAAGCAGTTACAAACATATAAACACACACAAACTCTCGCCTTTATACTATTAGTGTGATAAAGAATTTTTTCAATAAAGATAATACGAAAAACTAAAAATAAGTAATAATTAAACTAAAAATGCAAAAACGAAAAAAAGAACTAAATGGAGAAAATATATGTACTAAAACAAAATATCAATTCATAAAATAGAAGAATTTCAATAAAATTAGCAGAATACAGATGCAATAAGTTATCGTAAACTTTCCACGCGGACGAAGTCGCGGGTAACAGCTAGTCCTAAATAAAACATTTCCATCAACAAAGGAGTCTTAGTTAGATCAAAACATTGCTAAATCCAGTACTTAGACGTTTCAGTCCCCAAATTGTCCTAATGATACGTTTGGCCTTTGAACTGTCATCTTCTCTTTGAAGATAAATGCGATGATAATCAGATAATGAGGGACTAATGGAGTGAAGATTAGACGAGGCATTTACGAGTACCTACTTAGGTCGATAGCTTTTTTTTTGTCTGGGATGATCAATAGTAATGGGAAAAACAAAGAGTATTTTTGTTGTTAGATTTATGAGACGCAACAACTAATGGATTTTCTAATTACAAGCCGTGTATGGGATCGGCAAAAATATCGGACTTGTACCCAAACTTTCATCCCTTATTTTAATCCCTCTAGGGGATCAATTTCCAAAAATCCTTCCTTAGTGTACCTACACCTTCGTTTTAGAGTGTGCGTTTTCTGTTAGGAAATTAATGAATTCAATATTTTTGTGAAGTAGATGGAGGGATTCTTATTATTGTCGCCTGCTTTATCCATTTTCCTTTGGTTTCATATACGGCGATTTAGCAAGAGGCAGAAGCATTTCGCTCGCTGCAACAATAATTATGAAACCGAAAGAAAGGCGTATTATCTACTAAGGTGTCTATAGCAAGATTAAAACCCTCAATTCATAGTAAATCCATACTAATATTATAAATGCGAAAGTGTGTCTGTTTGTTACCTCTTCACGCTTAAACCGCGGTACCGATTTAGATGGAATTTGGTATAGAGATAGTTTGAGTCCCGGAAAAGGACATACGATAGTTTTATCCCGATATTCTCACGGGATCGATACTAATGCGGGTGAAACCACGAAACGCTGCTAGTTATTAATATTTAGCAGAATAAGCATAAGCATAATCACCCTATAATGTTCCTACTGACGCATGACGAGACCATAGAAATGTAAAATATATCTATGGACGGGACACAGGCCTCCTCTGTGAGAGGGAGTTTAACACATTGCGTTTTACGTTAAGGTTTACATTGTAGTTTTATATGGGGTACATAATAAGGAGTATTTTATTCTATTTAACTAGATTTCGGTCAATCGATGATAGCGACGGTTCAAATTGATTCTGTGTGGTGCCCCGTGCCAGGCAGCCTGATAACGTTCGCACGCACCTCTATGTTGAGGTTGGTCCGCTTTATAAAGAAGTACTTCTATATATTCGTTTTAAATACAGACAAATATCTGGGACATTTATGTTTGTATAGGTATTTACAACGTCCGTCACGTAAGGCAACCTCAAAGGGATTGTCAGAGGTAAGTACCTACTCGCTGGTAGAATTATAAGTAAAAACCCTGCAATGACTGGACTCTGAAATTACAATTCTAACCAGGTAGGTACTTTTATCAAAAAATGGTTTGAGATAATTTAATACGTAAATCCTGACCTGACATGAGAGCAAAATGAGGACAACTTATACAGGTGATTTTTTTAAATATTATTTTTAAAGTAAGTACATTCATTTTATCTGGTTTATCCAGCTCATATACTTATCTAAATATTCAGCGCAATATATTTACTTGAAATTAAACCCGACAAAACATAAAATAAATGACATTATCCGCCTGTATTCTAAACAGTGGCCTCATGTGTCATTTGTTTTACAAGTAGCTAGGCCTCGGCCTGGCGGGCGCCTCCATTTTAAATTAAATTATTGCCATAATGATCGTTTAAAGCCACATTTTCATATTCAAATTAGGCAGCTACATATTTTGGGGGTGGAAAGCGACATATTATATTGAATGTGAAAGCGGTATATTGTTATGAAAAATATGAATATGGGAACTTATATGTTATCACATCAGAATTCACTCCCAGTCTCACCATCACAATCCAGATACAGTGGGAGGTCAACCGTACCCCCGGGGTGCCCCGGGTACACTTTACCTTCAACTTCATGTCATTTGTAGAGTAACAGTTGACATTAATGACAGTTACCTGACTACTTGTGTGTGTGAGGCAGTGTATATCTATTATATAGGTACATAACACCAAGAAAAAGTGAGAGAAAAAATATATGACAATGTACACCTGTCGCAGTCAACTGGTTAAATTAGCCGTTTAGTTAACCGTCTGGCCTTTGGCTCGCCTCGCTCGCTCTCTCGGCTCGCACGCGGTTGATTACAGTTCTAACCTAACTTAACCCATTTGGTCAGCGTGCCCTGGCTTAGTTACTGCGACCAAATTCGGCTTGCGCGTGATTGGTTACAGTTCCAACATAAACTATAATTGAATATCATTCAGGCCGTTAGTTGAACGGTCGCAGTTTAGTTAAAAGGCTAGGCGGTTAACTAAACGGCTAATTAAACCAGTTGGCTGCGGCATACCTACAGCTTCCTGAATTAGTTTTCCTTGTGACGTCATTATGAGGTAAATCGCTCAATCGCGCCCTTTGAAATTTACTACGCTAAGGGTTAATATCAAAGACTAAAATAACCACAGTTACTTTGGTCACAGTACAATTATTTTTTTGTAACAGTATCACGAATTTTAATTGAAGGGTTATGAAATCAAATTTAATACCTATAACCAAAACCATAATAACCAAAGAAATCAAACTCCCAAAGTAGGTAATCAATTTCACAATAAAGAAAAATATTTTCAATTGCTTTCGAAACATGTGGAAGACAGGAAATACAAAATCCGTGGAGCTATCGAACGGCGTGTTATCTATCGGAACTGAAAGTAAACGTAGTAAATCTCGCTCGGATCGTAAAATCCTACGACACACAATAGATAAGGAAGGTCGTCTCCATACGACGAGCGAAATCGCACGCACACATAGACTGTACGCTTTACGTACGCAACTGGCTGTCGAACGAGATTGCCGTACCTACTTATAACATAACATAAATATCATATCGCTTTATATTCCCGATGGGTTGGCAGAGATGTACAGACGCCAGCTGCACATCAAGCTACCCGAAACTGTCAAATTTTCCCAATCAACTTTGAACCTTATGCTTCAGTGATAAAGTTGAAAATCTATTAAAGAAATTTGACAGATTGTAGTAACTTGATGTGCTGGCGTCTGTACCTACGTATAGTACACCCACATTTCATCAATTTTATGTTTAAGTCCCAGTAATAGGGGGCGAGCCTATTGCCATCAGCTGGGGACTAATCTAGACTCCGAGCTGCTAGGTACTGAGAAATTCCTACGTATAGTCTGTCCCAAAAGTAAGTATCTGATGAAATGTAAACAAATGGATCAGAGAACGTCCCTGTGTGTGGCTGCCAATTTGTAGTTCCATTTACAAATTGAGAGCTTTGATTTGATCATATTTGAATATTTAAACTTGAAATTCTACTTTTAAATCACCTTGGAGATGTTTTTTATTTGACAATAGAGGTTTTTTTTTTGTTTTATATTTTGGTCGATGATTTTCAATCACAAAAATGTTATTAATCCAGTAATTGTTGGTAAAACGTGGTGATATATAAAGTGGAAACATCCTAAATGCAGATGAATGTATTACGTTAATTCCATTTAGTTAGTAATTGCGTAAAAAATTAACCTAAGCAGGGTTTGTTTACACTTTCATCTGATACTTTTGGAACAGACTGTACGGTGCACGTACAACGATTTGGTTGCTGACAATGCGACCTCAATTTATATATAATAATATTCACTGTACCTTAACGTTAGTTGACATATTGCAATCATCGCGATTGGCCCGGATTGGCATCCAACTTATACTACTATATTTTGTAACTTTAAGGAATAAACTATTTCTAGTGATCAACCGTGGTTTACCGTCAACTCACCAAAACTCTAACTAGCTCTGAGCCATACATAAAATTGGTCCTTCGAGCCGGATATTAAGTGTGTGAAGTGTCTCTATTGGTGATAGCGAATCGGTCTTGCTGGTCTCCCAGAAGCGGGTCGCCCCAGTAAGATTGAGAAGGCGCACATATCTCTAGTAGAGAACGAATACGCTTAGTATCCATCAAAATAACTGCGAAAACTTCGCAAGTTCACTGAACTAGTGCCTGCGGTGAAGCAACCCTGCGGTACTATCGAACAACTAAACTTAAACTGTGCAACTTCATTTCTACAACAATCAACGATGGCTCAGAACATCAGCGAGATCATCAGCCGCCAAGAAACAATATTCAACAACTTGAAACAAATCAGCATCAACTATAAGAAAGACGGTCCTAGCAGAAAAACTTTGGAATACCTGGAGGAGCGACTTTCTCGGCTGAACACGAACTGGGAGGTGTTTGTGTCCAATCATCAACAACTCGAGAAATCTGGAATAACTGACATCCAATACTTCGTCGACGACGTTTTCAACAACACTAAGAAGATGTATGAGGACGTTCTGCAAGATATTCTGAAACGTAAAGCTGAGTTACCTTCTGTTTCGAAGAGTACAGTCGAATTACCACCTTCTACGCCTAAACAAGGTAAAACAAAAGCAACCTTTAGCTTCGATGATATTAACTTTCATGTACCTCCTCGCGAAACGGACAAGACCAACGAAAAACAGCAGGAGCTTTTACGACAGCAATACTGCAACTTTAGAGCTTTTGAACGTACTGTGGAGAAGATAAACTGTGACTCGTCATCGGAAAAATGGGAGCTAGAGGATAGTCTTGATATCTTGAAAGGCAAATGGGATCTCATCGAGAAAACTAACTGGGAACTTGACTATATTTCACAAGATGAAGATTCAACTTACAAACAAAAATATGATGCTATAGAAAACGTTTATGATAACTTCCGGAAGAAACTACAACATCATATTTGGAACAACGCTCACTATGAGAAGACAACTCCAAAAATTGTGATACCGGACTTCAATGGAAACTACCATCAATGGTTAACCTTTAAAGATCTGTACTTGGAGAGTGTACATAATAACCCGCTACTGTCAAAAGCGCAAAAAATGCAACACCTCAAAACTAAACTCAAGGGTGAAGCCGAAAAGATTGTACAGCATCTCGGGATAAGCGCGGAAAACTATACTTCCTGCTGGGAGATAATCACGCATCGATATGATAACAAACGCCTGTTGTTCACGTCTTACATGAACACGCTTCTAAATCAACCTGTCATATCAGAAGCAAACGCCGCAAGTATAAGGAAATTGCATGACGTCACACTCGAGTGTCTGAACGGACTCAGTAACATTGGGCTAGAAATAACCAACTGGGATCCGATAATTGTTCATCTGTTGGTTCAGAAACTGGACAAGGTGACTTACAATGAGTACATCAAGGATCTCAAAGAACCGAGAGAATTTCCCGACTTGGATGAATTCACCAAATTTATGGAGAACAAATTCATGGCGTTGGAAGCCTTACAAGGAAATACTCATCAAAGGTCACCCTCGTCGAATAAAAATCAGACATCAGATAAACAACATAACAACGCGTCATACGCTCGAAACAATAAATATAATAGCCAGAGGTCATCAAACTCTAACAGACCGTATAAATCGTCCAAAGCCTTCTTCACGACAACGAGGAATTGCCCGATTTGCAAAACTGAACACGTTTTAATGAAATGTTGCAAATTCCTGGCTATGAATGCAAAGGAACGAAATGACACAGTTCGCAATTTGCGTATTTGTTCGAATTGTTTGTACAGTCATGGTGAACAAAAATGCACTTCGAGAAAAACTTGTAAACTATGCAACAAGTCACACCATACGCTTTTGCATGAGGATGAAAATGAGCAGAACAACCGTCCTGCAGCTATGAGTACCAGCATGCCATCAACAACACATGCTGTGAATAACTTAACTAACGAGGCGAAGGAAATTCTGTTGACAACTGTACTTTTAAAAGTAAAGACCATTGATGGAGATTACATCAGCTTAAGAGGTTTGCTTGACCAAGGGTCGCAAGTGAGTCTCGTGACAGAACACGCCGCGCAACGACTCAGATTACCGCGACGCAAAGTCAGCGCTATTGTGTCAGGTGTCGGTTCACTGTCCGGCAATTGTAAAGGGTCAATTAACTTGGAATGCAAATCTATACATTCAGATTATGAATTTAAATTAGAAACTTTGGTGATGAAGAAACTCGTAAATAACTTACCAACAGCATCCTTCTCCATACAAAACTGGGATTACATAGATAACTTGAAACTTGCAGACCCACGTTTTAATAAGTCGGGCCCGATTGACTTACTTCTGGGCGCCGAAATCTATTCAGAACTAATACTGAATGGGGTCATGAAAAGCGACAATTTCCCCGTAGCCCAACAAACAAGAGTTGGCTGGATACTATGCGGGAATGTCAAGACATTTCACTGCTATGTAATACTTAATGACCTAGAAAACATGACACGATTCTGGGAAACTGAAGAAGTCTCAGACACTACGACTTCAACTAATGAAAACCAGCATTGTGAGGAGTACTACAACTCGACTACTAAGAGGTTAGATGACGGGAAATATGTGGTGCAGATGCCCATGAAGTCAAACTACAACTCAAACTTAGGAGCCACAAAGTCTCAAGCACAAGCTCAGTTCCTACAACTTGAGAGGAAAATGTTGAGGAACAACGACCTAAATAGGGAATACAAACGCTTTATGGAGGAATACATTTCCCTGGGCCACATGATGCCTGTAACTGCTGCTACTCGGAGAAAAAACCAAGTATATCTACCACATCACGGAGTATTAAGAGCTGAGTCGACTACGACGAAACTGAGAGTTGTGTTTAATGCATCTTATAAGGCAAATAATAACAACAGCCTCAATGACCTTATGTACTCTGGCCCAAACTTGCAAAAGGACATGTTTACGCTACTTATTAACTGGCGAGTGTACAGATACGTCTTTACGGCAGATATTGAGAAGATGTATCGGCATATATGGCTGAACGAGCAACAACAGCACTTACAAACTATTGTTTGGAGGTCATCTCCCAACGAACCTTTGCTGGAATGGCAGCTATGCACTGTGACCTACGGCATGAAAAGCGCGCCCTATCTTGCAATGCGCACCTTGCATCAACTTGCACAAGATGAAAAGGATAACTATCCTGAGAGCGCCAGCGCTCTACTAAACTATTTTTACATGGACGATTTGGTCCATGGGCAAAACAGCATCGAAGATTCGAAGAGAATAGTCGCAGAACTCATTCAACTATTGAGTAAAGGAGGTTTTAACTTAAGAAAGTGGACAAGTAACGAAGCGACTATATTGGAGGACTTGCGAGATGACCAAAAGAGCACTAAAGCTAACATAGAATTCAGCCCTGAAACAACAAACACAAAAATGTTGGGGATGAGCTGGAACCAGAAACAGGATACATTTACTTATCAGTGGAGACTGCCGGAAAAGAGAACTCTGACGAAGCGAGTATTGCTGAGTGAAATAAGTAAATTATACGATCCTCTTGGGTTTCTATCGCCTGCAACAATAAAAGCGAAACTACTTTTTCAAAAGGTCTGGATCAGCAAAATCGACTGGGATGATTCTCTGCCCGGCGACGTAACTGCTGAATGGGAAAAGTTGAGAAAGGATTTCCCTTCAATTAACAAAATCTCAATTCCACGATGGCTGCGGTGTACAGACGACAATATTGAGATTCACGGGTTTTGCGACGCAAGCGAAAAGGCATATGCGTGCGTCATTTATAGTCGAGTGAAAAACAGGAACGGAAATTTCACAACTACAATAATAACTGCGAAAACAAAGGTCGCGCCGCTTAGTAAGAAGATTTCTCTACCTAGAATGGAACTCTGTGGAGCATTGTTACTTGCCAGACTTATAGAGAAAATTAAGAGTACACTTTCTACGAAACATCTCCAAATACAATGTTGGAGTGACTCTAAAGTCGTATTGGCATGGCTACAAGGAGACATAAACAGATGGGAAAAATATGTCGCCAACAGAGTCTCACAAATAAACAGCATAATTCCATCAAAACAATGGAACTACGTCAAGTCGGAAGAAAACTCGGCTGACTGTGCTACACGAGGTCTCTCTCCCTCTCAACTTCTAACTTTTAAACTTTGGTGGGAGGGCCCAATTTGGTTGAAAACTTATAACTTTAAAAACAGCCAACAAAATGACAATAATATGCTCTATTTACAAGACAATGAACTATGTGACACACTTACAGCAAACAATAAATGCTGCGTTGCAACTTATAAAGACAGTGAAATAATTACCAAGCTGTTGAATAAATATAGCAGTTTCAAACGTGTAATCCGAGTACTTGCGTGGATTTTACGATTTATAAATACTTCCGTCCGAAAGAATAACATAACTGGCGTGGATAAGGAGATTGTGTCGTTATCTTCTGAAGAAATTACTGAAGCAACGGAAATGGTGATCAAAAACGTGCAGAGAATGTACTTCGGGGACGAAATCGAATGTTTGAAGAAGAACAACCCAATACTAACTAAAAGCAATATTCTGAAGTTGACCCCATTTCTCGATAAGAATGGGATACTGCGAGTCAAAGGGCGACTTACCAACTCAGTGCTGCCTCCTGAATCGAAACATCCAATTATTCTCCCTGCCACTGGTAGATTAACCGAGTTGATCATCCAAGAAGCCCATCGTGAAGTTCTCCATGGTGGGGCACGACTCACGCTAGCATACTTACGTCTCAAGTACTGGATCATTGGTGGGAACAGAACAGTGAAAAAAGAACTTAGGCAGTGCATACGATGTCACCGTTTTAAGTCTCAACGAAACATGCAGATAATGGCTGACTTGCCAAAAGAACGAGTTACACCATCGAGGCCATTTACAAATACCGGTGTGGACTTTACCGGACATGTTGATATAAAGATCAACAAGGGAAGAGGCGTGAAAACATGCAAGGCTTATATAGCCATCTTCATTTGTATGGTTACAAAGGCCGTACATCTTGAGTTGGTGTCTGACCTGACAACTCAAACTTTTCTTGCCGCTTTTAAACGAATGTGTGCGCGCAGAGGTACTCCGAAGCATATGTTTTCAGACAACGGGACTAATTTTGTCGGTGCCGCAAGACTACTGCAAGAGGACTTTGAACGAAATAAAACTTTTCAATCTTCTGAGTTTTACGACGAGATGAATAACTTGAAGATAAACTGGCATTTTAATGCCCCTCTCTGGCCATCAGCTGGTGGACTTTGGGAAGCCGCCGTTAAGTCCATGAAGTATCATTTAAAGCGAGTTCTGGGAGAACAAAAGCTAACTTACGAACAGTTCACCACATTATTAACTCAGATCGAAGCATGCTTGAATTCACGTCCACTTTGCCCACTATCTGAAGACGTTGAAGACCTAGACTACTTGACACCTGGTCACTTTCTTGTTGGCGGTCCCTTACTGTCTATCTCGAAGGAGGAAGAAGACTTCAACCAGTACGACTTGAGAAATAGATGGAGGCTGGTTGAACAAACTAACTTACACATCTGGAAGCGCTGGTCAAACGAATACCTGCAGCAATTACAAGTACGCAGTAAATGGCAACAAACAAAGGAGAATCTAGCAGTTGGTGACTTGGTGTTAGTGACAGAGGAAAATTTACCTCCGGGAAGGTGGGCTCTCGGAAGGGTGGTGGAACTTCATCCAGGGACTGACGGAAACGTCAGAGTCGTCACCCTTAAAACTAAAAAGGGACAACTAAAACGACCAATCGTGAAACTGTCGCCGTTACCGTTACGCCAGAACTTACAAACTACGGAAGTAACAGAAGACGTAATAAACAAACAACAAGAGCAGCCTGAACCTGAAAAACGAAAAAGGCAAAGAGGCCGCACGATAAATAAAACTACTTTACTCTCTCTGGTTCTAATGTGCATGATGACGATTATGGGAATCACAGAAGCGACGCCTGTTACTTCAAGCAACTACAAGGTGACATCAATACTTAACAATCAACCAATATACTTTGATGAAGCCGGGAAACTGCAACTTATACACGATGAATGGACACTGTTGATTTATTACAACTTGACTTCATACTGGCAAGCTACGAGCAAGATAAAATTATACCTCGAGCAAGTCGAAACACTTTGTCAACGAATAGTGCACGAGTACCCACCCTGCGAAGCCGTTGTCGACCACCTACGATATGAATTGAACCACCTCACTGAATACAACTCTATGTTACTAGCTCAACATTCAAGGAAAAAACGAGGTTACTTCGATGGGGTCGGAAAATTAGCAGGAACACTATTCGGCGTCCTCGATGTGGATTTTGCCCAAAAATATGAACAGGATATCCAATACTTACAAGCAAGTGATAACTATTTACTGCAATTAATGAAGAATCAAACACTGATTGTAGAAGCAGAAAATAGTATGATTAAACGAAGTTCGGAATTTATGGATAAACAATTCAAAACAGTACAAATTTACATGAATCAGACTTGCGGAGCAATCACAAAAATAGAAAACAGAGCGCAAATATTATATACTATAAATGACATCCATTCTGCCGCTGTAACTTCAACTTTAATTCTGAGTGATTTACATAGAATCCAAGAAATGCTGATGAATGCCCTAACCAACATCTACAAAGGCCATTTAGACACACACCTTTTTTCGGCATCTCAACTGATTGAGCAACTGAATATCATTTCAGGAAAACTACCACAAGGACTTTCTTTGCCGATTAAGGATATGCAAAGGGATTTTCAAGTCATCTATGAACTGATTCACGTGAAAGCTAGAATTACACGTAACTATTTACTATTTGAATTACACATCCCGTTATTGAGCGACGAAGACTACATAATATATCGTGTAATTCCGGTTCCATTCATGAGACAAGGACACTTAAAACTTGTTAAACCTTTATCGGACTTCATCGCTATCAACTTGATAAAAAATTCATATATAACTTTGGAAGAGCAAGATATGCACCATTGCACCTCATACGGAGAAGATGAATTCTCGTGCATCTCGCGACAACCCGTATACAGTTTACATGATAAAGATGCGCCGTGTGAGACCAAGGTTTTTAGCCAACAAACTTCACTATCGTGCGTCATTAATGACATAACTTGTAAGGAGAGCTGGATAAAATTACACAAACCCAATGTTTGGTTATTTACGCTGTGCGACAGACAGCTGATGCGTGTTATATGCAGCGATCAGGTGACACCGGCGGTCATTGACGGAACAGGAGTCATTGCCTTGAAACCTAAGTGCTTATTACAGAAAAAAGATGCCACGATATTTACCTACAATCACTTAGGAAGTAGGGTAAACACGGAACTGGATATCGAAGTACCTATCATAAATACGACGATAAATAACATGTTTGATATCGGCTGGAGCAACGTACAGCTGAACATCACTGAATTGGACAATGCAGGAGATTTGTCAAAACTTGATCGTCAAATCTCTTACCAAAAACAACATGAAGTGCTACCTGCGGCTTCAAGCATTTCACCGCACGATGTGTATTTTTACTCCACGACTTCTTTGTTGTTGGGAGGACTTGCTACAGTTGGCATCTACTTCATTATCAAGAAACGAAGAACAATTAGGAATCGGAGTTCTACGGCAAGCACTCAACTGGAACAACAGAAAGGAGCAGACAAAGAAGTTAAAATCGAGATGCGAGAGATCCGTAGCTCGACGAGACAGGAACCTGGAAATGGATTTAGTTTTGACGAAATATCGTCAAATTAATATTTACATTGTTTTATTTACTCTTTTTACTTTACTTACTAATTTTTATATTTTTATACTGTTTTTTGCTATGTACTGGTTGCCCATCTCGCCTTTCGTTACTGCCCATCTCCCTTTTTTCCCTTGGGAGCATGTACGGTGCACGTACAACGATTTGGTTGCTGACAATGCGACCTCAATTTATATATAATAATATTCACTGTACCTTAACGTTAGTTGACATATTGCAATCATCGCGATTGGCCCGGATTGGCATCCAACTTATACTACTATATTTTGTAACTTTAAGGAATAAACTATTTCTAGTGATCAACCGTGGTTTACCGTCAACTCACCAAAACTCTAACTAGCTCTGAGCCATACACAGACATTATTTGTCTATGTGTGTCTGTTTTCAGTCGTTGTATGAAGCCGACTTCTGTATTACTCTGTGTCTATAAAATACTGTTCCTATAAACCAACACTACTATAACTGTACGTAGAATTTATTGGTGGCTTGCTCAAGGTTCTGTCTTTTCTTTTGTTATTCATTTTGATTAATAGTGTGACTGGTCGGTGAATAACAAGACAGAGAATATGTTATCCTTATGAATCATACTTAGTGACTGCCTATGGCTTCACTCGCGTCAATTCTAAATTAATTTAGCACTAAAAGTAGTATAATTTGTCTTTTTCTCACTCACTTACATGACCATTATTACCCTGCTATGCCAAAAGGAAGGGTAATGTTTTGAGCAGTCTATGTATGTTTGTATTTATGTACGTACCTACTAGCTTTGGCTCGCGGCTTCGCCCGCATGGAGGTCGGAAATTAACCCACGGAAACGTATTACTGGGATAAAAAGAATAATAAAAGCATAATACTAATGATTGAAATACTAACGTGAATTCATGCGAGCCTACGTTTTGCTCAAAAAGTCGTGTCATATTTCATGATTCGAAAGACACGTAGCGCCATCTAGCGTCCTAAAGCAATTGTGACCGTCGAAAGTTATTGTTTTTTCCCCGGGAAGAGTATTTTTTTTCTCTGGGTACTCTTTGTCCTTTCTATAACCCTGACAACGTATATGAAAACTTTTATGATGATCGGTTCTGTGGATTAGGCGTGAAAAGGTTACAAACAAACAAACTTACTCTCGCATTTATAATATTACTTAGGATGAGTCGAAATCATACGTTACTATGACATGTAACTAAGGCATAAATCGTACAGATTACGTGTGATCCGGCTATATGAATTAATTTGTCTGTCTGTGATGCGTTGCTTATATCTATTTAGATGGAGTTTTTGCCGTAGTTGGGCTTTCGTTTTTTAGCTTCCTTTTCTTTAAAAAATAAATAACATAATTATTCTATTTTTAACGTCTATGTTTTTTTTTGGGGGTTCCGTACTCAAAGAGTGCCGACGGAACCCTATTACTAAACCTCCGTTGTTCGTCCGTCCGTCTCTCTGACAGCTGGCTGTATTTCATGAACCGTAATAGGTAGACAGTTGAAATTTTCAAGTAATAAAGGTTATAAAAAAAGGGGTCTCCATATCTGAAACGGGTTTTTTGCTTTGTGGTACGGAACCCTTCGTATGCGAGTCCGACTCGCACTTGGCTGGTTTTTTATTGTAAAATCAGTATCTAAAATACAATACTATAGCGCGACCCCTATCAACTCCCCGCACTTCTAAAGTTCGTCGTGTACGGGCCAGGTTACGACACTAGTTACGGTTCGGCACAACCCTAGAAATGTCGCCCCATGTCACACTCACAACAGTAAGTCACAAGCGCCCGGTAACTGCGCACGCGCTCGGCGCTAACAGACTCGTGCGCCTCGCGAGCCGTCCATTACCGATAATTATGTTATTTATAAGTTAAATGTAACAGTTCACTATACATACGTTTTATACAAATACAGTTTACATGCACAAATAGTTGGAGTTTCTTTTACCAAAAGTACCCCGACTATAACTGGCGTCCCAACGTGCGGCCGTGTTTTCGTGAAAAAAACGGTTAAGCAAACATTATTTCGTGTAAAACTGTTATTGTGTATAACAACGTCTGTATAAAGACTTTTAAAAAACAGTGTTTGAGTGTCGAAAACAGTGACTTTCTCGGGTTTTCTTCGTGCGACGTTACATATTCATTATATACTTCGCCCACGCCGCCCGCAGATTCGTTACGTTTTGTGCACATATCAACATTTTTAAAGAACTTTTAGCATATTTTGGTGTAATATAGTGACTATACAGTGGATTCAGTGTGACGATTGCTATAAATCGTAATCCTGTAAACATCCGTGTACATACAATAACCATTGTTCATAGTAATGCTTCGTGCGAGTTGATTTGAAACTGTGGGTACCTTTGTTAGGATTCCTGGAACATCGACTCGCGTCGAACATTAATGTAAATAATAACTTGGATGTTTAAATAGAGTCTTTTGTGTTAGAGACCTAGTTGATTGTAGGTACATGAGGGTTAGAACAATCGCGTAAGTGTATGAACGTTTCGTAAGTACGCGTTGTGTACGAAGAGTTGTCGAACTTGAGTGACAAACTAGGTTGCCTAGGTACACTGTTACCTATTTGTGGTGTCGGAACGTTTATTTATTTATTTATTTATTTCGTTAGGGAAAACAAACAATTGTACATTATATATTACATCTAAGATTACATTAGAAGTGAGTAAATGTACAATCCACAACGTTTCCACAGATTACTAAGGTTAATAATACAGTGAAGACACAATATTCAAGTTATAGAGACACAAAGAAGAGGACAGTAACAAAATAAAGAGGCTTACTTATTTTAAACTAAAACAAATAGTACTAAATACAATAACTATGAAAACAAACAAAACAAAAAAAAAAAAATACACTAAACATCATGCAAATGTAGACTATTCACCAAATATTTCTTAAATTTTTGGCGATCTAAAGCAAATATATCCAAATCAACAAAATGTTCATTGTAAATTTTAGCCAGTCTGTGGAGAGGCGCCCGTTCACCCGCGTTGGTACGACAAGGTGTCGTGGCAAAAAGTGGGTAAACGCGCGCCTCCCGTCGAGTAACTGTTCTGGGCACTACATAAAATATGTTACTAACTAGGTCTGAGCAGTCAATCTTGTTGTGCAACAGATCATGAAGCATCATGGTTTGAAGCAACAGACGCCTTGATTCCAAGGTTAGAAGGTTAAACTTCTGTAGGGACTGAGTGTATGAAATACGTTCCAAATGACATTTAAACTGCATTGATCTTAAGAATTTGCGCTGGACTTTTTCTATAGCACGATTGTATTTAGCATAGTATGGATCCCATATCATGCAGGCGTACTCAATTTGTGGTCGTATCAAAGAATTAAAGAGATGCAGGAAAGTGGCTGGTCGTTTAAAATCTACGGATGATCTCATTACAAGGTGGTACATTTGGAATGCCTTAGCAATAATCTTATCAATGTGTAGATTTAGGTGCAGTTTGCAGTCCAATAGGACACCCAAGTCACTAATCTGAGTTTCCCTTAGAAGTAATTCATTGCACAAAGAATAGTTAAAACGAACAATGTTTTTATTTTTCGTGAAATTCAAATACCTACACTTAGCTACACTTAATTTCAATTTATTTATTTCACAATAGGCAGATAATCTATTTAAATCATGTTGTAGAAGATAACAATCATCAATCGTTGCAATTTTCCTATAAACTTTGAGGTCATCAGCATACAATAGAAAATCACTATTATGAAAGCAGTTTCCGATGTCATTGATGTAAATTAAAAACAACAAAGGACCGAGAATTGATCCCTGAGGGACACCGGAGGTAGCAATGAAGGTATCAGAATGGTACCCATTGCTCACTACAGTTTGATTGCGGTTATAGATATAAGACTGAAACCAGCGCAGCAAGTTGCCTCTGATGCCGTTGAATGCAATCTTGTTAAGTAATATTTTGTGGTCAACTCTATCGAATGCTTTTTTGAAGTCTGTATAGACGGCGTCTGTTTGCACTCTCACATCCATATTATTAAACAAGTGATTCGTAAATATCAGTAAGTTAGTAGCAGTCGATTTATTTTTGACAAAGCCATGTTGCTCAGGAATTAAGTTTCGACGAATAAAAGGAAATAATTTTAAATGGACTAGTTTTTCCAATAGCTTAGCTAAAGCACAAAGTAGAGAAATAGGTCGATAATTCTCGACATTTTGTCTCGAGCCACTTTTGTAGACAGGAACTAAGTTTGCATTTTTCCAGACAGAAGGAAATATGCCATCCTGAATGCATTTATTGAATATTAATGTTACAGGTTTACAAATAGTATCTGCAGACCATTTTAGAAAGCAAGGTGGTATTCCATCAGGTCCTTGGCCTTTAGTTATGTCCAACAGCTGTAACTGTTTGCGAACTAGAGGGAGGCTGAAATATAAGCTATGGAGAGAGGTGTGGCTAGCGTCAGATTGATCGGGTTTCGGGCACCAATCAGGACTAAGACAAGTTGGTTCATAGACGGACTGAAAAAAATTTGAAAAAAGGTTACATATTTTATAAGGGTTACTAGACGTATCATTTTTGTAAAACATACGAGCTGGGACACCCGACTTGCCACGACGGTTAGCTATGTAAGTCCAAAAATGTTTAACATTAAGGGGAATACTGTCCTCGACACTCTTCATGTAAGTGAGATAGCATTTGTTACATTCTACCTTGAAGCGAGCTCTATAAGAAGAAAATACTTCGTAGTCTGAAAGGTTGTCATACTTTTTCCACTTACACCAGGCTCTCTTTTTACAATTGAAGATACGAATGAGAGCTTTAGAAAACCAAATAGGGAAATTAGGGTTTTTAGGCTTTGCCAGAGGTACACGGTTTTTTATTATACCGTATAGGTAGTTATATAAAATTTCTACGCTATTATCAGCAGACTGGCCATCCAAAACCGAGCCCCAGTCAATCGAATCAATATCTTGGTTAATATGCAGATAGTCAGCCCTACGGAAATTAAATCTTGTGGTATGTTGTGGTGGTATAAAATTAATATTAATATTAAAAGGAATCACGGTAAAAAATGGAGGATGATGATTATCAGCCTGAAGCAGGTCATGGTTGGGTTTATAAACACGGCAAATATTATTAGAGAGGAGAAGATCAAGTATACGTCCATTTGAATTAGTAAAGTGATTATATTGCTTCAAATCGTGGACAGTCAGGAAGTCTCTTAAGCGTTGGCAGATGGAAGAGGTGCCTAGGCAAGCTAAGGAGTCTAGACAGGGATCAATTTTTGCCCACTGAGCAATTGGTATGTTATAGTCTCCCAGCAGCAGCAAACCATCAACATTTGTCGAGTTTATTATATAGTCCATATTTTCAAAATGTAAGTTATAAACGCCAAGCGCAGATTGATTAGGTATATAGGCTGCACTTATGATACTTTGTGAAGTGTTGCTGTTGCTAGGGATTGCGATAACAATATGTTCATAATGTTTGTCAAATGTGCCTTGCATGGGTAGTGGGATACAGACAGGGTTGTATTCCCGCAAAACAGCTACCAGCACACCTCCTCCGTCAGATTTATTAGTTGCAGATCTGTTACGATCACATCTAAATACGACATAACGATCATCGATAAATTCGCAATTATTTATGGCAGGAATTAACCATGTCTCTGTCAAAACGATAATATCATAACAGTTAGAAAGAATGTTCATATAAACAGTATTTAGTTTTGTGCGTATGCCTCTACTATTTTGGTAGTAGATGCTAAGATCATGCCGAGTGTTAGCCATAGTAAGAATCTAATATAAAAAAGTTACAAAAGAAAGTAAAAATAATAAAAAAAAAAAAAGATATAATTATTCAGTGTTTTGAGTGATCTTACGAATATCATGTACGGATTTGATTGCAATCGTAGAAGAGGTTTCACAACGCTTTGCCAGGATGGTGGCGTGTTTGACCCACACAAACTTGTAGTTATATTTCTTAGCCGCTTCGCGAGTTTCTCGCAGAAGCTGTTTCTTCGGAAGAGTAAGGTGCTCATTTACGTAGACTGTCTGAGATGCGCCCGAGACTTAAAGAGAGGACTTACTTCCAGTCAGCTTGGGCTGACTGGAAGTAAGTCCTCTCTTTAAACGGTATGCGCTTAGGATATTGTCGCGCAGGGCACGGGTATTAAACTTTGCAATTATATTCTTAGGCTTCTCGTTTGTAGCCGCGTGAGGAACACGGTGTACGGTAGTGATTTCTTCCCGAGAAATGGCAAAGTTGATGTTTTTACCTATTCCCTCGAGTATAGTGTAAAGATTCTCGTCTCGCCTCTCCGGAACGTTAGATATTTCCAAGTTACATTGCCTGGCTTGTTGCTCGAGGTTATCTATTTTTGCTTCGAGGGCTTTAATAGCACTTTGATTCACAGACCGCTCTTCTAGAACAATCAAACGTTTTAAATAGTCGTCGTATTGGTTCGATATGTATTGAGTGGATGTGTTAAGCTCATCGACCTCTTTAGTCAGTTTTGTGAGACCTTCCTTCGTCGCGACACTTTCCAGACGAAGGTGATCTATCTCCTTTTTTGATTCTTTGATGTAGACTTCAAGATCACTCCGAATAGTGCTGATATTATTATTAATAACAACCAAATTGGCATCCAGACCTGTCTTCCACTCGTTGAGAGTATTTTTCAAATCCGTGTGAATCAAGGCAAGTTGTAAAGAATGGTCGCAGACGTCGCAGTCAGGCTGTTTACGCTTACGCGATGAAGAAGCTTCAGCTTCCGACGACTGCTTTGCCAGGTCTGGCTCCGAGGTAGACTGTTCATGCCGGAGCATTGGCTTCGGTGGCGTATGTTTAGTGCGAAACATACTGGTTGGTTCGATCTCGATAGTTGGTAGCAAACAGTATCGCACCCACACGATTGCTCGTAGCAGATGCGTAGGCGCTATGGCAACGCACTACAACGTAGGAGTGGGGAGTACGCACAGAGCGATCGTCGATTTCGTCGTGCGGTAACTAACCTTGTTGGCGCGGTGGTAGGGCCGCCGACTGCGAATTCGGGCGACGCAAGTTCGTATCGGGGCGGGGCTACACTGAGTTAAAACTTGAGAAAACTATTTGTCCTCTTCTAAGACGGCCCCCTGGGCGGGTCCAGTCCATTTAATTACTCGAAGAGTAAGTGAGAAACACACTTTAGACTAATTAGCCAATCACAAACGGACACTATCCAGAGAGCCACAACACGTCTGCACTGTATCATGTCGCACGGAGAATGGAACGTTGTATATAGTGCATTAAAAGACATGGTGCTAACACGGTCGCGTAATAATAGTGCTTCACGTGCTACGCAGCAACCTGTAGACACGCACGCTACGGCGGGTGAGCAGTCAGACGGTACGATGCCGTCTACTGCAGATGGACACGCATTGTTCGTTGACGTACGATCGTCGACGCCGCCGCTGGCTGGACCTTCGTCCGCCGGCGACTCGGCCCCATCACCACCGCCGCTGTATGGGCGTGAGCTGCCTGGCTCGCAGATGCCACAGTACGGGCATGCTCCGCCCGTCGCCACACCGCAGCCACCGATGCCTGCACCTATTGTTATGACGGACCAACAACTGTTATTCCTCTTGCAAGCTTTACGGTCGCAGCCGCCTACACAGGGCGCGCAGCCACCGCCGACGACGACGACTGTGAGTACAAACCTGGCTAATTGTACGGCGAGATTTAATGGTTCTGGCGACGTTATGGCATTCGTGGATGCTGTGCAGATTTATAAAGACTGTGTTGGTGTTCACGACGATATGGCTGTAAGAGGCCTGCCAATGCTGCTCACTGACTTTGCGGCTACCTGGTGGCAAGGTGTTAAACATTCCGTCACAAGTTGGCAAGAGGCCACCCATTTATTTCGCCAAACATTCGGACCGCGCCTCCCACCTCATAGATTATATAGAGAGATGTTTAGTCGAGAGCAAGGTGATGAACGGACCGATATCTTCGTGTGTAGGGTAAGAGCCCTAATTGCCCAACTGCCGCTGCACACGCTACCTGAAAATCCAGTGCAGCTGGATATGGTGTACGGCCTACTCCATAGGAGAATCCGGGAGAGGGTAACAAGGAGCGCCTTCGCTTCGTTCGCCGAACTGCTACAGCAGGCTCGAGTAGTGGAGGATGTGCTCGAAGAAGTTTGCACCGCTGCGTCGACTAAAAGGCACTCCCCTACATCTACCGCCCCGCCGCTCGCGCTGTCACCACCGCATGTCACTGAACATGCTACGAAGTCTTCACCAGCTGGTGCTGAGGCCAATAAACAAGAAAAAGCACCGCCAAACAAGGCTAGACCTAGGTGCACATTCTGCAAGATGTTTGGACATGTCAAAGAGGACTGTCGTAAACTAGAAAATCGGAATAAAGCGACTGTTGAACCGGTCAAGAGCGAACCAGTTGCGACCCTATCGGAGCTGCGCCCGTCCGTAGCGTGCTTCGGATGTGGTGCGCCCGGTGTGATACGGTCAAGCTGCACGGTGTGTAAAGAGAAACCCACTGCATCGCCGACCACGTCGACCGCATTCCAATCAGTGTCCGTAGATGCAAAAGTGTTAAACCCGCGTGTGCGTCCTATTTTTAATGTACAGATATTCGGTGCAGTAGGTACCGCGTTACTAGACACTGGCGCGAAGCAGTGCGTTGCTAGCGATAGTCTAACAAGACATTTACGGGCTAATGGACAAATATTTAATAGTTGCGAAACAGAGTTAAGATTTGCGGACGGAACCCAACGTCTCCAAACTGTAGAAACAGCTGTGGTAAATGTAAAAGTGCAGGGAGTTGCAATAAGCACTCTCTTTATGGTCTTGCCCGGCGCAATCGATTCCTTACTAGGTATGAATTTTATAAAGGACGCTGGCATGATACTCGATTTCGAGAGAAATCGTTTCTCTTTACGTGCTACGGGCTTTCATGAGCTACAGTATGAACGCGAGGACCGAGTTGCGGTCACTTCGACGATTGGTCTCCACGAGTGCGAGGGCACTCTCCTGTCACCATCTGATAGGGACAAGTTGGCTGCACTATTGGAAGTTGACGCTAATATCTTCAGTGCAGGGGGAGGGCCTACGCCTTTCGCCTTACATAGGATAGACACAGGTAACGCCGCGCCTGTCGCAACGCCCCCTTATCGACTGGCTCCTGCTAAGAAGGAGAAGATAAGAGCTGAAATTGATAAAATGTTGGAACTGGACGTAGCCCACGACTTGAGAGCGGTCGTAGATCAAGAAAACTACGTACCCCAAATTACGCCATATTTACGGGACTTTGTACACCGCCTGCAAGAGGTGAAGTGGCGAGTAGAGCGCCAGCAGGTCATTCGAAAGGATGCAGCGGACAAAAACCGCCGTCCTGGTACTAAGTTTCAGGAGGGTGACCTCGTACTCGTGGATAGCCATCGACTTAGTCAAGCCGCGAAGGGCTTCACCAGTAAGTTCGCCCCGAGACGAGAGGGCCCGTATCGCGTTAGTAAAGTTGTTTCCGCAACCACTTACGAGGTTGTAAATAAAGAGAGCGAACCTCGAGGGAAGTATCATGCCAGTCTCTTAACACCGTATGTAGGCGATTCAGACGTTGTCGTCCATGGTAGAGAGAAGGGCAGACCCTGTAGGCTATCGGTTGCCAAGCCAGCTCCAGAGCCTTCAGCTGACTTGGAGGGGGAGGATATAGCGCGACCCCTATCAACTCCCCGCACTTCTAAAGTTCGTCGTGTACGGGCCAGGTTACGACACTAGTTACGGTTCGGCACAACCCTAGAAATGTCGCCCCATGTCACACTCACAACAGTAAGTCACAAGCGCCCGGTAACTGCGCACGCGCTCGGCGCTAACAGACTCGTGCGCCTCGCGAGCCGTCCATTACCGATAATTATGTTATTTATAAGTTAAATGTAACAGTTCACTATACATACGTTTTATACAAATACAGTTTACATGCACAAATAGTTGGAGTTTCTTTTACCAAAAGTACCCCGACTATAATACCCCAGATAATGTATTTTAGGCAGTAAAGTTAGGTACCTACCGTAAGGATCTGTATTACCTACCTTCAGAACACACTGGTCAGCCGGTCGATTCTGTAAAAATCTCACCGTGAAAACTTAGGTGAAGTGAGTTTGTTTTGCTAGGAATTGACAATATTGACAGCTCACTCCACGCTCACTTCACCTAAGTTTTCACGGTGAGATTTTACAGAATAGCACCGCCGCTGGTCTGAAAGTTCTGGTGTTCTGTGGTATGGTTCTGTCGTTCTCCGCGTATTCTATTCTATTTTAGTACGATGTGTGGCAATGTGTTTTGTCGAGGGACCCGTGGCTAAATAATAACAGCCGCACGGGTCGATCGATCACGTAAAGCTACGCTTGCCGCGGTTGGTCTGTGGATGGGTGGCCAACTTTATATAAAAACACGTTAAGCCGTTGGTCACGGCTGTCATTCGTGGATCTTTGACAGTCGTTACGGGTAGTCATAAGCCCGAAAGTCTGACAACCAGTCTTACCAAGCGGTATCGTATTAGGTACCCAGTGAGATGCGGAGGTCAGATAGGCCGTCGCTCCATTTAAAATTCTGATATTCAGCTGCATCCGGTTAGACTGGAAGCCGAACCCAATAGTTGGGAAAAGGCAAGGCAGATGATGAGGTTATGATGGTGTGGCATTGTGTCCAGTCTCGCAATATGCTCGCATTTCAATACGTGGAACTAAACACCAACATAACCAAATTTTCTTCAAAGTGGGTTTTACCTACGCCTACGCTTTTAAAATTTTATTTCAATATCCAAAAATAATAAAAAAGCTTTGATATGGAGAACAATTCTAGAAACTTCTCGCGAAGTCTTCTCAGAAACAGTAACAGTTCTGTATTTTCTTCGAATACTACTGAGACAGTTATTTTAAAATTCTACGAAGTTGGAAAGTTCGTACAACTCGCCCGTGTTGCTGTCTCTGGAGATTTCGCTATCAGAATAAGGTACTGAGAAAGAAACAAATATCAATTTTCTTGGAGAATTGATATTACTTTTTTTTTACATAGGTAGGTACCTAAACGAATAAAAAAAATATCAAGAAAATTATTCAGATTTTACAAACCGCATTCATTGGGGTACAGTTAACGGGGGTACCCTAAACCCATTTAATGAATGCTTCTCACTTTGCAACAGAACACGATTTCTGAACACACTTTCTATACGATAAAACTATGCGAAAAACAGTTTTTGAAGTTGATATTTCATAATTTTGTTTTAGGCTCCTAGAAACAGGCGCGACACGACACGCGACACAAAGGCATCGGAAGTCGCGCAACGAGCGGAGCCTTTGTGTCGCGCGCGATTATATCGCGTGTGGCGCCTGTTTGTAGGAGGCTTTTCACAAGACGCTGGCAAAGCATTTTAGTATTGATTCAGCTGCATCTATGTAGTGTCTAAGCAGCATCCACACCGCACGAGGCATCTACGCGTTGTCTCACTAGCGTTTTTGCGGACCTCAAGCTAACTACGAACTCTTAAGCCGACCGCGCCGTACCCCGATACTAAATCAGTACCCAATCTAAAAGCGTATCGATTGCTTTGATTGGTGCCTGCAGCATTAGCCAATCCCGAGCCCGTAATCATTTTACTAAACGGCTCTCTGCTTCCCGGATAAAAATAATGAGATTTTGCCTCTTTGGGGCTTGCGGTGATAAATAATTTAAAATGATTATAAATGGGTCTTTAAGTAAAATGTAGGACCGACTGTATTCTGGAAATGGCTGGGGATCGATAAAATGTAATAAACGGAGGGAATTTTCTGTTTACAATTAGGTAAGTACTTGCTGCCCGTGATTTTGACGCTCAGAAGTAATTAATGAATTTAATATTTTTATAATTTCAATCTTTAGTGGCAAAGACTTCGCATTGTGTTTAAGTTAATAACGTCATTGTCAATTAGTTTTATACGGAAGACAGATCATTCGCGAAGCACGAACGGTTGTTCGGGTTGTGAAGGAGTACCTTGCAAACCCACTTCTGCACTAAAGTGTTAATCCCACAGAAATTGTGCATTTTTCCGGTATATACTCGTAAACTATGTCTATAAAACTATGTCTATAACAAAAAATCACGTCGGTTCGTCGCTGCACGGGAGATGGACAAACGAACAAACACTCTTTGGATTTATAATATTAAGTCTAGGCTACAATATCCACACTACGACTACCAGAACTCACGTGCGGCGTGTCCCAAGAGACTCGTGATTGTCTTCCAACGCCACTGAGTTAATTAAACTTGGGTCAACTTCCAACAGATGAATGTTATTTTATTTGAACATTATATTAGAACGTGATCCCAGCATAGAATAGAGAATACACTGCAACGTGGATCTTTTGGCGCTCGAATGACGTACGCAGGGGGCGCTATTGATGAACATTTTTGCAATATTGTTTTGTGAAATATATTGAAGAACCTCATGGCGACATTAGTTCCAATTTTGGCCGCGCGAAAAGATCCTTGTACAACTGTGACAGAAGAGTTTGGTGCAAAGAGAATATAGAATAGTTATTTTTAAAGAGTATTGGCGATATTTGACAACCAGTACCATAGGGTATCGTGTTACACAGTAACTGGGATGTAGAGGTCAGATAGGCAGTCACTCCATGTACAATACTGTTATTCAGCTGCCCCTGGTTAGACTGGAAGCCGGCCCTAACAAAGTTGGGAAAGGCTTGGCAGATGATGGTTGGTGGAACTTGTAAGTTCCAGGGTAGTCAGCCACTTTGTTTACAGCCTAATTTTGTTACCACGGAATGTTATATGTAATAAGTCCCGATACGAGAGAAGAAGTAGAGTATTAATTGAACTTAGTAAAACCGGCCAAAAGTAAGTCAGATCCGCGCCACTAAGGTTTTTGTAGTCACGGCGACATATCAAGCTATACATTTCCAGTATAAGCTGACTTCTCATTGTTCGAAAAGCCTGTTCAATATGAGGTCATCTTAAGTACAGAAGCCAGCACATTAAGCTACCCAAAACTGTCAAATTTTCCCAATCAATCTTGAACCTAATGCTTTAGCGATAAAGTTGAAAATCTATTAAAGAAATTTGACAGATTGTAGTAGCTTGATGTGCTAGCGTCTGTACAATGTAACAATAGCCTCGGACCAGTCGCCGATTACAGGAAGTTATTATTAAGTCACCCTTTGCGAAGCCAGCTCGGAACTACTAAGTCAGAGTTACTATTTATAGACGTTACATCGATATTTTCTCGTGAGAACGTACAAGTGCAGAACATAAACACAGCTAACAAGCTAAGGCAGCCTGTGACTAACCACCTGACCTTCTATATTGCAAGAAGTGGTTATACGTGGGGCAAGCAAGGCATGCTGTCTATTAATAAAACCACAATCAATAGAAATTATGGCCCTCATTTGTACTGTTTAATCATTTTTTAACCGACTTCAAAAAAGGAGGAGGTTCTCAATTCGGATGTTTATATTTTTTTCAATATCACTGTTTGAGATTAAGAATATCTAACAATTTCTCTTATAATTACGAGCATTAGTAAAAAATCGTCCAACTATGAAAGGTTCCGTAGATGTGATGAATTTATCCCAAGAACAAAGAAAGCAATGTTGTTGGAAAACATGTTTTCCCATACATTTCAACTGCAATTGTAAGTTTATACGCTCAATATTCAAAGATTTACCATGTTATTTGAAGACCATAGACGTCGAAAGGTATAGAACCCTAAAAAGTACCTATCTAAGATATGCACCAAGGACAGAAAGTCAGAAGGGCAGAGAGGGCTTGGCGCGTCATCATTGAAGTAGCTACTAACTCCTACAAAATAGGAGTTTTTGTATGGCAACGCCAGGCGATGATCAATATGCTGGAAGGTACGTGGTCACCCTTGCACGGACGTCTGCAATAACAAAGACAAGTATTATTATAATATACCGTATATTTCGGGATAGTGCAACGCTGCTTGTCTGCTATGTTGATGGATGTTCAGCAGTGAAAATCAGAAATGAAACAATACACCGGTTATACTTACTCAGATCGAGGGGATCAGACCGGAATAACTCATATAATTATACCTATTGCAAAACGATCATGAACTCAAAAACATCTCTATGAGTTGATTTCAGCCGAAAGACGTACAATGCTGGACATAGGCCTCCCCTAAGTACCTCCACTTCGACCGGTTCTGCAGTGCTTCTCGCATCCAACGAGTTCCTGCGGCCTTCACAAGGACCACCTTGTGGGAGGCCTTCCATTGCTACGTCTTACGGTACGCGGTCGCCATTCCATATATGAGTTGATAGATGGTGCAAACTGTAACTAAATAGATATATATGTAGGCTGGTTAGAGGTAATACTTCCCCGACAAGCTCCATTACAAAGAGCCACGAACATTAATGTTTTATAAGTAATCGGTTCTTTAGTTTAAAACAGGTAATTTTATTCAGTTGTAGCATTTGGAAACGCTCATGAAATATCCTCTGAAAAGTGTCAAGGACAAAGCATTTATTTCAATTGGACCATTTACAGGTAATTTATAAAGTCAAGAGTTGTAAGGAATTGCTCTCTGATGTTTAATCTGCAAAATTATTGAGTTGTGATATTATTGGCAAATTTACGGGCGCTTTGTTTTACTAAATGACAATAATTGGTAAGTTATTAATCGTAGGCTTATCAAACCAAGGGATTTTAACGGGTATTTACTTATTTGTTATTTTTGGTTGAATTTACATTTGTGATCTCGTAATTGATTTATCGCCCTAAGCTTGATTGTTACTTGCCGTATCAAAACGACAAGGTATATTATTTCTTTATGTGATTAGATACTTTCAACCTTAGTGAAGATTAGTGGGAATTGTGAAAATTGACAACAATTCCTAATAGAGATAGACTATACTTTCATTTTGTTTTGTTTCATTACTTTCATTTTATTTCTATCAATATTCTTCTGCCCCTAACCCAATTTATGTGGACGGCGCAACATGTATTTTTCTCCCATACTTCTCTATTAGTCACAAGCTTTATAACCATATCATCATTCCACATTCCATCCATCGTTTCTTTAGTCTTCCCCTATACTCTTATAGCCATCGACATTCATACTCAAATCTCTCCTCACGACATTTTCCTCATTTCTCCGTAACACAATCATGTCCATGATTGACATCTATACATTGACAACCGATTTTCACACAACGTTTTCTATTACCGATCCCACTTATATCATATTTCTACATTTTGTATTAAACAAGTCTTATTTCTTATTCATTGAACACCACCAGTCTCCTTCGTATTTAAAATCGCTGAGCTACTAAGCAAAAATAGCTAAAACAATGACACCAAGCTGACTTAAAGTGTACCATTCAACCAGTCAAATCGTTCTTTTTATCACCACTCCTCATTTTATTTAAACAGCCAGGTGTAAACGCCACTAGATACGAGCACATGCGTGTCTTTACGTAATGTCGCTGTTTTTTTAGACATTTCTGTATATTTCTAGAATTTTTCACAGAAAATCTATGTGGCTGGCACCGAGGAACACCGTCAACCGCAGTTTTATGGTGTTACGTCAAGGGTTTGACATTTTTAGGGGACACAAGGTACGTAGAAAAAGAAGCTACACCGTTCGGAGACTGAAAAACATTGGAATTAATCAAGTGCATGAGATGTTATGTAACACAGTTGAAGAGCGTA
The DNA here is from genome assembly GCA_927399505.1 of Luperina testacea. Classification (NCBI taxonomy): domain Eukaryota; kingdom Metazoa; phylum Arthropoda; class Insecta; order Lepidoptera; family Noctuidae; genus Luperina; species Luperina testacea. Next base: position 686,232 of record OV656777.1, on the reverse strand, counting down.
TGGCGAAGTAACATGCATTGATGAAGTTTTTGTTTTGTTTTTTTTTAATAGTTTTTTTATTTTGTTATTGTAAAGCAGTAGATAAAGGTAGGCCGCCTGCTCAAATGAAATAAATATATTATGCAGGTTTTTTTTTTTGATGACCAGGGGATAGTTAATCTCCGGAACTACCATTCGGATTTGGAAAATTCTTAAAAATTTAGCATTTCGTAGCCCAATTCTTGAGGAAGGTTATTTAACATCACGCTACAACTCTTAGGAGCCGGGCAAAAGGAAAAAGACAGAAAGAACGTTTAGTGAAAACGAAGTAGTTTCAACGGGCGAGCGGTGGGATGCGACGCGATGGGTCCCCGACTCATTGCCGAGGCAATTTTTTATAAGCACGTGTTTTTGTCCCCAATAAAATATGTTTTCTTTCTTTTTCATTGATCTACTACAAATAATTATTTATTTATTATTGGCGTATGATTATAAGTGGTACTTCTGAACATTTGTACTTCGTTCAAGGGATTGTGGCTCACCTACATTTTATATGTGTGGGATGTTTATCTAGGAGGCTTTCGTTTGGAAGGGAGGATTATGATAGGATTGCTGCTCTCTGATTGTTTAGGTCTACTGTCGAACAGTGGCATAACTTTGTGTGCATAGGCCGGTGTTGACTATGGGTTCCTATTGCTTCATCTGTAAACCCTTGTACAGTAATGTACAGGCGACTCTACGCCAGAGGTAACACTTTGACCTTGAGCTGGGCTAACGTAGTACGGAGTTTCAATAGAATGGGGCTCGTGGCTAAGTATTAACAGCTGCACGGGTCAATCAATCCGGTTAAGCTACGCTTGCCGTGGTCGGTCCGTGGATGGGTGGCCATCTTTACATACCGATCCTCTGTGCCTCGGAAAGCACGTAAAGCTGTTGGTTCCGGCTGTTATTCTTAGATCTTTGACAGTCGTAACGGGCCGTCAGAAGCCCGAAAGTCTGACAACCAGTCTTACCAAGGGGTATCGTGTTACACAGTGACTGGGTTGCGGAGGTCAGATACGCAGTTTCTCCATGTAAAATACTGGTATTCAGCTGCATCCGGTTAGATTGGAAGCCGATCCCGACATAGTTGGGAAATGGCTAGGCAGATGATCCATTTTCCTTTTTTCATTATTTTTTAATCAATGTTATTTCGTTTATTTATTTACTTACTTAATAAAACATTTGAAATATTTAAAAAAAATGTAGTCCACCGTCCTTACCGGAAGCTTGTGAAGATTGGATGGATTGGAGATTGTGCGTATGAAGACCAACTGGACTTTGAGGGTCGAGAAGTTGGAGTCGCGTCAAAACACGGACTTCAAGTCGTTCGTGGTGCGTGTTCCGACACATCATCTCGAGAAGTTCCTCAAGGAAGAGTTCTGGCCGAAGGGTGTTGTGTACCACCGGTTTCGTGGCCAGCTACATGACACCAGTCAGCGAAACACGACGCAGACACTTCGTGTGCGTTAGTTTTTTAGTGTAATTATAATGTTGTATGTATTATAGTATTTTCAAGTTATCTTAATATTGTATTGTATGTGTTTATATGGGCCTTGATGCCTGAAATAAATGGATAAATAAATAAAATAAATAAATAGCCAATAAATAATTTTTCTTACTAATTCAGATCCTAAAACTACTTAGTTGTAGGTTATAGTCGTAGACGGAAACCTAGTCCACACGTGTATACATAGTTACCATAAGATTAATAATCGTTTTTCACGCCAAACACGTGTAGAGATGAGGAAAACTATTTCAACCTTCAACTGTTCAACAAAGCTGTATTAATTTATATTATAATTATTAATTATAATGGAAACCACTTGTACCGCTTGCTTGTCAATTAACTTGTAAACTTTCGGGTGGGTCTCTAAACATACCTACTGATATGGTATTGATGTTAAATTATTGTTCAAATAATATTTGAATATACTCTTGCTGTCCGCACTCACAGACATTGAAATTTCAATAAAGTTTGCTACCCAAGGGCTGATTTTACAATCGATAGATAATCTTTATTCTTTGAATAAAATTGACGCGTGACAGTTTTTGTATGGAAGAACTGTCAAAAATTCAAAATTATTCCTCGGATAAAATTATCTGGCGTTGGAAAAATCAGCCCTTAATAAGATAAGTAAAGAAAACACACTACTTTTTAGATAATGAAGCCATACTTTGTTCAACCTAAATGAGGTGAAAATGTTCCGACTAACCTCATTAAGTCAGTAAACTTTACTAATAGCTATGTTGTATCGAAACCCAAGTTCAGTTAAGTTTTAACAAAAGCGAGGCCGTTCCTTTCAAAACAAAGTTTAAAACAAGTTCGAAAACATGTTTTGTTCCACATTTAGTTAGTATCAGTTAACAACACCGCTGCTTCCAAAAGTTGTTATACATTGGAAAAACATGTACTTTGTTTTTCAAGTTTATTATAATAAAATTTACATGAATTGTCGAAAACAAAGATTTGTTGTGGAAAGTAATAATTATTTAAATACATGAAAACATGACAGCAGCAGTATTAAACAAAATAGTGCTTTATTTTGTTCAGTTTTAATACCTATTGCAAATTACTTGTTGTTAAAAATAGTTTCATCAACAAATCAATGAAAATGATTATTGTAGCCTTTTTATTATGAAACCGATGACCCTGGACATAAAATTATAAGTAAATAGCGATTCACCCCTGCTTCGCACGATTTTAACCACTTGACAAAACATCGAGATTTCTTTATTATATGTAAGAAAGAAAGAAAAAAAAAGAAAGAAAAGAATATACATTTATTTAGCACAGACTAAAAGCCAATGTAAGTTTAATTTTAATGAAGTAAGTATGCACAAACCGGAATAAAATATTTAAATGATGGTGAAAGCCACATCAAAATCCGAGTCACACCAAAATGCGTAGTTTAGAAGAACAACGGTCACACAGACAGACACGGAAAGCAACTTCAGTTTATAACATGTATAGATATGGCTAAAAATAATCCTAAATGAATATATCTATGGCATATACATTATACATATATTGAATATTCTTGCACACTTCCACTAGAACATTCTCAGTAAGAGCCCAGAGTCTGGATTTATGCCCAGTTTTAGTGACTATAAACTGATCCCCCAATTACATAAAAAATAAATGTATAGTTTCAAAAGCCAGCAAGAGTAATCCCCTCACAAATCCCTTTAAAATAAATTAATGAAAAACCAATCTCCGTAATACATAATCCTCGTCCAATAAAAAAGAATAAAAGAGCTATGAAATAAAAACCCAAGTATATAAAAATAACATGTTATAAAAACCCGGACGTCTCGGGGCACATAGTCTTTGTACAGAAAATACTCGAATATACGAGCTCAACTTGCGGAAGGAATCTCATTATTATTGGTCCTATGAAGCGGAACACTTTTGTTCAAAAGGAGGAAAACATGGAGAATGTGACAGTTAAGGTTTTTTTTTATTTAATCACATTAATGACAATCATTGTGAGACAGCTGCCAGTTGTGAAATTTTAACAGCCGAATGTTCAAACGGTCAATAAATTGAATGAATGTGGGCCTGGGACAAACACGCGCAGAACACGTAATATTAATTCGAACGATTTTAAAATTGAAAATCGTCTAATTTACGTTATGTTTACCTCGTGGCCATGAGCTACACGCTTAAGCGACACGCGTCTTACGACCCGAAATAAACAAATGAAAGAAGTTGTGTAGAGTACGCCGCAAGTCACCGCGACGTGACTTGTGCAGTGACGGACGGAAAATACTCTAAGTCCGTGAAGGATACTGGCCCGTCCGAAAATACTTAGAAATTTAGAAGTGAACCCTACACCCCATTAATTAACGTTTTTGGATGGGTAACAACATCGGGAGTTGGGACAACTGTCAAATCGTGGTATCATTCATTCTTAGGTTAAGCCCCAAACTAATCTTATGTCCGTAGGTGATACGGAATAGTTATGGCCCATCACATCGGCCGATTACGGATTCCGTGCTTTGGGAGTAGACCTTCAGGTGACGCACGCGCGTTTCGCTTGACGCAAGTTTCGTCGCAAGACTCGTGTCGCTTTAAGTAACTCGTGGTTACGGAGTAAATGTAACGTAAAGCGAACTATTAAAAAAAATACCGTACGAACGTGCGAGGTAAGGCTCCGTTTATGGTAAATGGAGCCTTACGTCGCGCGTTCGTGTTAGGGCTTCAGTTTAAACTCAGTCCAGTCCCGGTACAGTACGTTCATAAATATTGGCAGGTCGCTACCGATCGCCTGCGGGTTTAAAGTAACGAACAGTTGACTTTTACAATCCCTAGCCAATGGGATGAGCGTAAAACTGTACCGGTATTTACTTTTATATGTCCTTTTAGAGTTTACTGAGCTTTAGAAATGGTGATTACTACGGTTAAAGATAAGGGTAAATGTTGTTTTTGTATTTGTCCTTTTTGTTTTATGTGGTGTACAGACGCCAGCACATCAAGCTACTACTATCTGTCAAATATCTTTGATAGATTTTCAACTTTATCGCCAAAGCATAAGGTTCAAAGTTGATTGGGATAATTTGACAGTTTCGGGTAGGTTGATGTGCTGGAGTCTGCAGAGTGAGAGAGATAGTTTTCATGGTTTTGGAGGGTCCTGAAGCCGATAGCGATGTCAAAGTGAAAATAGAAGATGATGGCTGCGAATATTTTCAAATTTTCGCAGCCGCCGTCTTGGACTTTAATTTTAAACTTCGTTCCTGTGTCCCCACACGTTTTTTGTCATTAGCAAGAACATTAGTAGTTCCTCCATCAATAATATTGCATGTTGTAGGTCAACCCACTGAACATTACCGTAGAAAAACCACCTTCATTTGCTTATGAATTATAATACAATTTGTTTTCCGACAAATGCCTCGCGAACTCAATTTTAATCTCGTGGCAGATAGTGAGTGAGGTTTTAAGGAACTAGCCAAGTGTAAGTCGGACTCTCACACGAAGGGTTCCGTATTATATTTAACAATATTTTCTAAAAACGCTGAAAAAGTGTATTTTTCTGCGTTTTTAATGTTATTTTATTATTTTTTGTTATAGCAGCCATAGTAGCTCTTTCCGTGAAAATTTCAAGTGTCTACGAGTACCTATTACGGTTAAAATGGTACAGCCCTGTGACAAACGGACGGACAGCGGAGCCTTAGTAATAAGGCTCTGTTGGAACCCTAAACAATATTAGCTGTTCCCTATAATATTTAAAAAAGAAAAAAGAACGCTCGAAAGATCGCTCTTAGCGTTTTCGCGCTTTTAAAGATCGCTCTCAGCGATAAGACCGCCCATTGTGTCACCCTTTGTACAGTTTCTATACTTATGGTATATGGTGTACATAATAAAGAGTATTCTATTCCATATTTTGATTGCGTAGGTAGGTTTCAATTTGTAGGAAACAGCTGTTTTTTTTTTTCATATTTCAAGGTCGACCCCTTAGTAACACTTGTTAATTTTCATGGGTACCTACTACACTCCCTTAAACGATGTCCCTCGTTTAACCTAACACCCTGTACCTTAACTTCATTACCAGTACATATTAATTAAAGCTAATGTTACTCAGAGACACACAGACTCACTTTTGTTTTTATAAAATTTTAATAGGAAGATGGGTAGCAAGTAGCAACCCATACAGAAATATTTAGAAGAAAGCCAGTCACTTACCACGTTACAACCGGGCCACTAAAATGTCGTTATACAAAATCCTGCCAACCGATTCCCAGCCAAATGTACCATGAAAACCTTCGAATTTTAATACGATTTGACGCGAATATCCTTTGGTAATACAATAAACTTGCCTTAAATTCTAAGGCGGGGACGACGACCGGGCTTGTCTCTTACGTTGTGAAAAGGGCCTAATTTAATCAGCTAAGCCGTCCATTACGGTATTGGAGGAACTGGGATGTAGTGTAGGTGGAACGGGTTGAAAGTTTCGAGTTTATTTCAAAAGTTTCGGGATGAAATCGAAGTATTTGGATCGCGATTTCTTTTAATAGATAGAGGCTCTATTTTAGGGCTGGGTCGCTCGCGCCAGTTGTGGTTAAATCATGATATTTTGGCCGCATTCTGTGTGACACGAAATCGATAGTGATATACATAACTGTTTTGGTAGATAAGCGTATTTGTAATTTGGTTACAATTGGCTACAACATTAAAGCTCAAATATATACTACTAGCTTATGCCTGCGACTTCATCCCCGTGAAACTTCACCCTCCCCCCATTCACCCTCTTAAGGACGGAATTTGGAAAAACCCTTTCTTTGTGGATACCAAAGAACACACCCTCCAAACATGTCTCTTGGACCAGCGGTTTAGGCTGTGCGTTGATATTATCAGTCAGTCAGGACTTTTATTTTTATATATATAGATTAAAAAGCATGCTTGTTTGCTTGTAGATAGCATCCTCATTTGCGGCATGCTCTCCATGTGTGAAAAAATTGCGTGTCCACAATCATGACAATTAATTGTTATTGAAGGAAGCTGCAGTGGGGCCGACAGGCAACTCCGAAAATTCACTGCAGAAAACCCCCAGTCAGGGGAGCGGACGACTGCGACGTATTGGCGTGAAGCCCTGCATGCTACCGTGGATGGACTCGAGTCTAGAGGTGTCCACAGGTTGTTGCGTCCACTAAGCGCATGCGGGAGCGCAGCATGCAGTATAGTGGCCGGAACTTCGTGTAGTTCGTGCACACTCGTGCATCCTTCAATCGCTAATAATTTTTATAGTGTACATAATAAAGAGTATCCTATCTATCTGTTTTGTGCTACTGGGTAGGATCTGCTCGAAATTCCTATGCTTAAATTAGCATATGTGTATTCCAAGCTTTATATTAAGCGACACAATCCATACATGTGGAAGCATTAAATATATTGAGTATCCTTTTCAACATATAGAATACTAGCAGCGCCCCGCGGTTTCATCCGCATAAGTGTCGATTTCGTTCGAAAGACACGTGTTATCATAATAACGTTATTGTGTTTTTCCTCGGGAACAGCACTTTTTCCGGGAAACTCATGTCCATTTCTGTATACCTGCCAACGTATATGCAAAATTTCAGGATGATCGGTTCAGTGGTTTAGACGTGAAAAGGTAACAAACAAACGAACTTTCGCATTTATAATATTAGTTAGTATACTGTTAATATTTACTGCTATAGTGTGAAAATAAAACCCAATCTTCAAACGATGTTTAGTTAAATACGATGATCTGAAAATTACTGAACCAAAGCATTTAAGGCACCTGTCATAAGTAGAAACAGCCTAATTGCTTTGCAAATAAAGTCTTGATTTCAAGAACAACGGAACAAATTGTTTTGTGGTACCTCAAGTTTTCACAGCATTTACAGATGTCTGCAAAGTGGAGATAATGTTGTTCTGAATTATTAAGTTGCAGTCACCTAAATATCTGTAATTTATTCTTACTCTTTCGTTTAAGAAGAAAGCTATAAACACCTAAAAGACTTAATAATTTTTAGATCTGAGATCAAATTTACTCTATGACGTCTATTTTGTCCCTTAGCACTTATGATTATGAATGATATTATAGTGCATTCTCTATGAATGTAATAATAATATTATATACGCGTATATAGGATCTTAGCATTATGCTGAGCGATGGCCGTTTTGCGTAGATGTGACGCATCCTTACTCCCAAATTGTTATTTTGTTTTTGTGTTGTTTGTGTTTTTTATTTTTATGCGTATTGTTTGCCGCATTTAAACGTATTTTCTTTCTTTCTTTCTTTCATACGGCCCGTCATCTTTTATCCATCTATATGTAAACTAATCATAAAACTGAAGACTTTGTTTGAACGCGCTAAACTCTGGAACTACCCGTCGGATTTGAAAATTTTTTTATTTGATAGCCCAATTCCTGAGGAACGTTATAGGCTATTAATCATCTTGCGACGACATTTAGGAGCTGAACAAAAATAAGAAAAGTCAGAAAACGAAATATTATCGTGGGCGCGGGAGGCGACGCAGTGGTTCAGGGGCCCAAATACGGATGAAGGGAAGGTTATGTCGCGGGCAGAAACTAGTGTTTTAGATAAACTTTCGCTTTGTAGAGCATGTCACTTACACAGAAATGTCACTTTCAAAAAGTCGAAGTGTCATTAATATTCACGAGTTTCATCTTAAATCAGAATCCTGCCGGGTCTTTTATAAGTCAGAATTCCCTTGTTTGACACGAGATGCACTAGGCGAAAATTGAACTTAAAAAAACGTCAAAACAAATAAATATCCTAGATACATCGACTTATTCCGGTCTGATCCCATGAACCCCCCTCCACCCACCCCCCCCCCTCTACTCGATCCCCTGCTTGTTCGTCTTCTGATTGAATCTCTGTCTTATCCACTATAAACTTTCTCATTCCGGTTTGATCCGATGGCAGTGGCAGTTTTAGGATAGAGGGGCAAAATCCACTTGGTTCCACTGAACCAACGAACAAAATCTTTGTTTATCAAGTAAGACACGAAACCAACCACGATATACCAGAAAAAACGCAGCTAAGTATATTATTCTTCAATTTTCGCTATATGGAAATTGGGGCAAAGTAAACCTTTATGCAAAGTAATATTTTGTTACTTGGGTTGTTTTGCCACGCGGCAGAGGGTTGCCAAAATGTGGCTTTTGTAACCGTCATTCAAGTGTCCGTACACTGCAATATATTAGAGTAGGTAGAATGCGCTTTGTTGTACGGTAGACAGATAGGCGGTAGGGGAGTCGAAACTAGGTTTGGACGGGATTTGGGAAAAAAGGGAGAGAGGGAAAAAGGTTACGTTTGTGGCTGTTTGAGCTGTTTCGTAACTTAGGACCAAACTAGGTATATAAAATGTTTGGTTTTAATTAATTAATTTCCTTTGGACATCACCGATTGTTATAGTAAAAAAAATGAAGGATTAAAGTAGGTATTCTTAATTTGACTTAGGTACATTCAGGTTTAGTGATTATAAACATTTTTCTATATTTTTTGCCTATTCGTCATTCTCTACATGGGTGCGGCCCGGTAACGTTGCATTCCTTGTGGTTTGTTTTATTTAAACCAAAGTACCTACTATTTTTTATAGCCAAACACGAGATCGTTGGTATTTGCCACAAATACGTAAATAACTTAAGTCTAAGCTGTTAAAAATACTTTTAATTATTACAAAATAAGCCGTGTGCTCGATGGGATTTCCCATTGACAAAAATTGCGAAATTTCATTAAAACTTTCATCCCCATCAGGAGGAGAATTTTCAAAAATCTTTCCTTACTGCTCAACTTCACTAAGTAAGTAGTATTCTTGTGCAAAATTTAATGTTTCTACACACAGCGGTGTAGGTTGTGCGTTGTCTTTGGGTGAATTAATTAAAGATTTTTATTATGTAGGTTATTATAGAAATGATGTGATTTTTTGTTTATAACCTCCTTCAATCACATTGCCATTGACACCTAATTTTCACACTTTGAAACTTTTTCCTCCTAAACGAATTCGAAGATGAAGAGCACTTACAATTCACATCGTCAGCAATACTCCGAGACCCGGGGCCCGGCGCGTCCTAATATCGGAAAAAGTCCTTGATGTACCTATGTACGTACGAACTTAGATCCCGGTGCTCCAATCAGATGGAACTTCACAAAGATAGGATCCAGGCCATTAAACTCTTAGCTAAATGAGGTCATTGTAAGTCGGGATTTATAAGTAATAGCGAGTGAAATACCGTGTACTTTATTTTTAGGTTTAGCTTTTATCGTTAGGAGGGAAATGTGTTGAATTTGAGGTGATTTTGTATTGAAACTGACAATTTCTTCAATGTAAGTACAGTCAAGGAATTCTTATCAAACTGACACATCACTTTAATTTGCCGAGTTATAGCCATTTCATACAACTGTCAACTATACAACTGTTGGGAGAAGCCAGCTATGTCCAGCAGTGGACTGCGGTGGGCCAAGTTCATTGATTGAGACAACTGTTAATGAATGACAGTTGTGATTCGACTATACGGGCAATTTAAGTTGGTGCTCAATTTGGTAAACAATTAATTTCCCTGACTTTTTTGAATTTGCATTGGGTGTACACTTGTACAGATGTGTTAGAATCTTCGACTGTAGCAATTTTAGATTCAGGTCATAAATGGGCAGTTTAAACAGTGGCAACTTATTCGAGTGCCAAATTTGAGGCAGTAACCCCATTTTAGAGACAGCTTGTATCCAAAAACTCAAAAATAGATGACATTATGATAAAAAGCTATATTTAATTAATAATTTTCGGAAATAAACGTGTCGACTATCAAATTCAAATATTTTATTTTACATAAACCTACATGGGCACTTAAGAAACGTCAGAAGCTAGATGCAAGTTTCCAATTGATCGTTTCCTATGGAGAGGGACCGGCAGCAAAAACCACGGTTAGTTACTCTTTAAAAAATAATTGGCGTTTGAAATGTTTTCATATTACAGTGTTAAGGGGCTTACATGACCTAAAGCGCGGTCAATGTCGGACTGCATAGAAAAGAAACAGAAGCGCGATGACACAACGCGAACGCTGGTAATTTATTGCAAAATATGAAGCAATTATTTAATAACAAAAAAAAAATATTGTTTGGACAAAAAAATTAAAACAGTATGTTTTAGTAGGTATGTTGCTTGTAGAATAATCTGACAAAAAATCAGAATGATTGTATGTATATTAGTAGGGTTTTTATTGTAAAAAGAAAGTTTTTAGAAGTATCTTCATGATTTTTTTCTATCGTATCAAATTAGTTGTATCACACTATCTACCTAGCATATATCCTGAAGAATATCATCAATTTTTTGATTTAGTTTACTGTAGTCGATTATATACTTTTATTGTTTATAAAACTTGCGTTTTGGTCCTGTAAGCCCCTTAATAGGCATGAGAGAGCAGCGAGGGTCTATCTCTAAAGCATTTATCCATTTGTAACGCAAAGGAGACTAATGACAAATACTTCAAAGAAATGCCTTTTGACTTCGTCAACTCGAACACAAGAAAATAAAAATAAGTAAAATAAGTCAGTAATAGTTTAATACGAAATTCTGGAATTAGTATCAAAGTTAGACGAACTTTCAGTCTCAGAGGTCGCGTCAGACAATTTAAGTTTCTCAAACACAACTTTTGTCACACAATATATGGAAGGTGAGTTGGGGCGAGCTGTGATTACTGCAATGTGGACGTAGAGATACGAAGTAAAAGGAAGAGTATTCACTCTTTCTGGCACAGTCACAAGCACTGAAACATGACGTATATTCACTTAGTAACTTTTAAAGCGTTTTTGCTCTACTGTAGTGATTGTAATTTAATATTATTACCAACATAGCATTCTTGAACCCATACTATTATGAAACAGGATTTAATTATTTTAAAGTGAAACCACGTGAAAATCGCTTTTAAATTGTGCTGAATGTATACATACTTACAGTATTTTTATCTCACAAAGCGACGCGCGCTTTACTTGTAACAAAGTGTTTCAAATACGCTGTGAATGTGTGTGAAGACGAGTGGCGTCAGCACATAATATAAATACGCACACACACACTTCCGACTTCGCCATTGTCTCGGACGGTACCGAGAGCTCCTGCGCTTACATATACATTCACAGCATGTTTGTACAGTTGGTGACCACAAGTAAAACGCGCGTAGCTTCGTGAGATAAAAATACTGCATGTCGATTCTGTAAAAATCTCACCGTGAATACTTGCGTGGAGTGAGCTGTCAGTGTCATCCTACTGATGCTAGGGATTGACCAAGCAAACATTTACAATCATGATCGATTTTAATAATATTTTTTAATGCTAATCCTATTGATATTTTTATATAATTCAAAGCTAGTATTTAAGTGGTCAAAACATTAATATTTTGTGGGGTTTTACTTACAATAAAATTGCAAAACAGAAGCGCAGTCAGAATCTCAACCTTGTTTTTTTTTTCTTTTTTCCCTAGACTAGTAAGTCCTTATATAGCCAGACAGCGCCAGCGCCTAACGCGCTTGCGCGGCGTGAAATATGGCTCATTCCGAATTAAGTCATCATCGCACACAGCGCTCACATAAATAATTTGCGAAAACGTATTCTCTATGACACAATGACCGAAACCGGTTTGAACTGTCAAAATACCACGCTTGACAACCGTACGGCGTGGTAAGATTATGCGGGGAATAATAGATAAATACCATACAGCAGAATAATTGGGGTCAAGGTGTAAGCACGCTGTAGTCGATTACAGTGCAATTCGGAATGTACCATATATCACTCCACTCGAATCTCGTAACCATGGCAACACCACCTCGGCGTCAACAACACCTCCACCAGCCGCGTTTTGATTGACGAATACCTCGTCTTTTTCTACTTTAGAGTTACACATTTTGAAAATTGCTCAACGAAAACTTTGCTTAATCTGCCCCTTGGCAGACCCTAAGGCAGGGTCGCCATGGTGTATTATATTAATTATTAATATTATTACCATAATTTCCTAATGTTCTTATACATGACGCCTTACAAGTTAAATATGTAAAAACAAATCTCTAATGTGATGAGTGACTAACGCGCAAGCGCGGCGTGATCTTATCACTTCACCTTCACTCCACCCGATTCACGACATTAAATGTCGTGAATCGGGTGAAGGGAAGGTGAAGTGATCACGCAATCTGCAATGTGATAACGACAGTGATTAACGCGCAAGCGCGGCGTGATCTTATCACTTCACCTTCACTTCACCCGATTTACGACAATTAGTGTCGTGAATCGGGTGAAGTGATCACGCCACACAAACTACGTGGGATTACATTCTATGGTCCGTCAACTAGGCATCCGTTAGCACTCGATGACTTGACACACTCGGTTATCTCTTCTAATTCAATAGTTTTGGGTTAATAACAACGCTGAACATCGTCGCAGTCTTTACTAGACTCGATCTACAATTGCTCATTGACGCACATTCGTGTAATTTACATGCGGGGCCGCAGTCTGTGCGACATGCACTAAGTAAAACCCCACAAAATATTAATGTTTTGACCACTAAAATACTAGCTTTGAATTATATAAAAATATCAATAGGATTAGGCTAAAAAAATATTATTAAAATCTCTTTTATGATTGTAAATGTATGCTTGGTCAATCCCTAGTATCTGGTAAGATGACACTGACAGTTCACTCCACGCTCACTTCACCTAAGTTTTCACGGTGAGATGGTTACAGAATCGCACTGCTGTACCTATTAGTGCTCGTGACTGTACTGTAGGCCGCACGTCAGTGGTAACAAAACCAGTATAAGCTGGCCGCTTATTCTATTGAAACTCTGTATTATGCTAGGGTAGCTCAAGGTCAAAGTGTTACCACAGACGTTCAGCCAGCGTATAGCTACTACAATCTGACAAATTTCTTTAATAGATTTTCAAGTTTATCGCTAAAGCATAATGTTCAAGTTTGATTGGGAAAATTTGACAGTTTCAGGTAGATTGATGTGCTGGCGTCTGAACATAATTATGAATTACAAATTAAATTTTTGATAGTTAGGTACATTTTTACGTTGTCACAATATTTTCGCGATCAAAAGCGATCTTTTACAGATATCTATCTAAATCGAAACGAATCTATTTCTCCCAATTACTTTTTAAGACTTATTTAATTTTATAGAAAGTCTCTAAATCTAGGTTTTTATAAACGTTTACAACAGAAAATCAGGTGACATTAAGTTGGTTAAAAACTGAACGCAAATCTTTAATATTTAACTTCCTCTAAAGAAGGATTATTTTAGGTATGTAATTCTTCATCTAAATCTGAGAATGAAACTATATACATAATAATATATGTTTTATTGTTTCTGCTTTCAGAAGAAAAAATACGCTTTCATTTGTCCGAAACTTTCAAATATAAAGAGGATCATTTATCACATACACTACTTCTTGCTTTGATTGTGATAAAGTGATCCCTAACTTCCACTTCCAATTCTACAAGTTATCGATTTATCAATGTAAACGTCTTTTATTTGTGCCATTTGTCACTAAAGCCTTAAATTGTTAAAAATAAACCAAACTTCTCTTTTACTTTTCCAAAATTATCCCCATTACCTTTTATTGCTGTAAGTTTTCTCGGAACACGTTACCGGAGCGGGACTCCGCACACAATCATCCCTTCTTATTGCCCTATTTAAATATTGAGCACTTACCTCGGCATTGATCGTCGGCGGCATTACAATTTTCTTCTGCGGCGGAGACCTTAACACCACATTTTCGTCCCTTATTATAATCTGTGGCTCCATCGCCAGAAGTTTTTTCTTGCATTCTTGCATTTGGAGACATTCCTTCTCTTTTCTTGATAGCACTGATTCTGAAGATGCGTGTTTTGAGGAACACACTGATGTGTTTTTGCTTGATAGCTTTAAGCTGTCTATTGATGCTGTCATTTTAGCTGTTTCTTTGCCGTTTGATGCCGCCATCTGGGATTATTTCGCACTTTACATTTGGTTAAGAATTTAGATGTGATTAGTTTGCCTTTGTATGTCTTTTCTTGTATTTTAGGTCGTCACTGTCGACATCAGCTGGTTATGATAAAATTTGGTCGCTTTTCACTTTTCCGTTTTAGATATGATTTTAGAATCATGAAGAGTTGTTGTGTTATTTAAAATTAATATTACTTATTCGCTTTTATGAAAACATATGTATTTCATATTTAATATTTTGTTTAAACACATTTTACAATTCTACTGAATTCCAGAAAGAGTTTTATAATACAATTTTCTTAGAATGCCGAATTAGGGCTCCTACAAACAGGCGCGACACGCGATATAATCGCGCACGACACGCGGTGCCTTTGTGTCGCATGTCGTGTTTGAAGTGTGTGCCTGTTTGAAGGAGCCTTTAGGACACCCAGTACTTCACCAAGATCTTCAAAATTACCAAGAAATTCACCAAAAAATATCAATTCAGACTACCATTAAAATAATAATTTTAAATGGGACTATTATACTAATTTTGCGGAACAACATTACCGACTCGACCGTTTTGATTTTAAGAATGATTTAAGGACACATTTTTGCACCTTTTGGCAGAGGGCTCGAGGGAACCAGAGTAATGAGTTGCGCTACCGGAATGGGGGTAATATCGTCAGTGGGCGAATAACATTGTCAGTGGGGTAATTACCGTAGTTTGTGATACACGTTTGAGGCCGGCTCGGGGGAACTGCCTCGGTTACTGTTTGTCGTTTGTCGTCGTAGGCGAAGTTGAGATTGGGTTAAGTCTCGAACATAACATAATAGCTGGCATCTATCAGACTACAGACTACCAGTATGCGGGACTGGCGTATTATATCACGTTTTAACTAAATAAAATATTATTTATTGCACACACACTTAATAAATAAAATAAGAGCTTAAACAAGCACCATTATAAACCAATTCTGATTGTTGTATCCCGTAATTTTTTTCCGCAAATTACTAGATAAATGTACAGTCAACAAAAGAGAATATAAGAACACAAGTATGCAGGATCGTCGGATATAGTGGAAGTTTAGTAAGAAACCGATGGATGTTATCGACTAAAATTTAATGCGGCAATAGAAAACCACACTGAAAATTTCAACTGTCTACCTGTTACGGTTCATGAGATACAGCCCGCTGATAGACAGACGGACAGACAGCGGAGGCTTACAATAATAAATAAACTAGCTATATATACATATATAGCTATATATGTTATAACTATAGCTTATATTAATAGGGTTCCGTTGGCACCCTTTGGGACGGAACCCTAAAAAATACCTTTTTATGTGTAGGTTTACTATACCTAGGTACTCAAAAAAATTCTTAGTTTAAGTGGAAAGAATAAAATATTAACCTGCATAAATAAAGGCACATTACAAAAAAAATTACCAGTACTAATAAAGCCATAACCTAGTATTCGAAAGAATATCAATTGGAAACAAGGATTTTTAAACATGACATACATACATAGTCACCCACTACATGCGTGCGCGTCTATGTCTGAACTCTAAAACCGCGAGTTGTTTATATGTTTTTAATTGTTTGATTTATAGTGACGTAGAGCAGATATTAATTTGTTATTGAAGATATTTTCGTCCTATATTAGAGGTTTATGTTACGCGAGTTTTCTCACGAACGCTCTTTATTCGGAAGCCCATATTTAGAAGGAGAGAATAAAAAAGGTGGATTTGTTATTTAAATTACAAAATGGCGATCTGAATTGCAAAATTTTCTTCTAAAATCTGTTGCTAAAGACACGCTTTCTTCCAATTCCGTGCAAATTAGGGTTTGCTTTCACTCGACTTTTGTGAATTTATTACTTAAGACGAAAAACGTGTTTTTCTATAATAGTGTTTTTTTTTTCTTTGTGTCTATTTTATTAACCTAGTTAACTGAATTAATAACTATTTTAAACCGCTTTATAGCACCAAGTAAACCAAACCACGTGTCTAAATAATTCAAACCGCCATTTGCAACAATAAAAAAAAACTGGCACTCCGGTAGTGCCGACAGAAGTGAAAACTTGAACAATTACGAGTGTATTTTGTGAATCGTCTTATAAACAAAACACGCGTGTTAAGGTGTGTTCCTTATTTTATAGGGTTTTTTGCAAATCAGGTATTAACTTAGATCCCGGTGCTCCAATCAGATGGAACTTCACAAAGATAGGATCCAGGCCATTAAACTCTTAGCTAAATGAGGTCATTGTAAGTCGGGATTTATAAGTAATAGCGAGTGAAATACCGTGTACTTTATTTTTAGGTTTAGCTTTTATCGTTAGGAGGGAAATGTGTTGAATTTGAGGTGATTTTGTATTGAAACTGACAATTTCTTCAATGTAAGTACAGTCAAGGAATTCTTATCAAACTGACACATCACTTTAATTTGCCGAGTTATAGCCATTTCATACAACTGTCAACTATACAACTGTTGGGAGAAGCCAGCTATGTCCAGCAGTGGACTGCGGTGGGCCAAGTTCATTGATTGAGACAACTGTTAATGAATGACAGTTGTGATTCGACTATACGGGCAATTTAAGTTGGTGCTCAATTTGGTAAACAATTAATTTCCCTGACTTTTTTGAATTTGCATTGGGTGTACACTTGTACAGATGTGTTAGAATCTTCGACTGTAGCAATTTTAGATTCAGGTCATAAATGGGCAGTTTAAACAGTGGCAACTTATTCGAGTGCCAAATTTGAGGCAGTAACCCCATTTTAGAGACAGCTTGTATCCAAAAACTCAAAAATAGATGACATTATGATAAAAAGCTATATTTAATTAATAATTTTCGGAAATAAACGTGTCGACTATCAAATTCAAATATTTTATTTTACATAAACCTACATGGGCACTTAAGAAACGTCAGAAGCTAGATGCAAGTTTCCAATTGATCGTTTCCTATGGAGAGGGACCGGCAGCAAAAACCACGGTTAGTTACTCTTTAAAAAATAATTGGCGTTTGAAATGTTTTCATATTACAGTGTTAAGGGGCTTACATGACCTAAAGCGCGGTCAATGTCGGACTGCATAGAAAAGAAACAGAAGCGCGATGACACAACGCGAACGCTGGTAATTTATTGCAAAATATGAAGCAATTATTTAATAACAAAAAAAAAATATTGTTTGGACAAAAAAATTAAAACAGTATGTTTTAGTAGGTATGTTGCTTGTAGAATAATCTGACAAAAAATCAGAATGATTGTATGTATATTAGTAGGGTTTTTATTGTAAAAAGAAAGTTTTTAGAAGTATCTTCATGATTTTTTTCTATCGTATCAAATTAGTTGTATCACACTATCTACCTAGCATATATCCTGAAGAATATCATCAATTTTTTGATTTAGTTTACTGTAGTCGATTATATACTTTTATTGTTTATAAAACTTGCGTTTTGGTCCTGTAAGCCCCTTAATAGGCATGAGAGAGCAGCGAGGGTCTATCTCTAAAGCATTTATCCATTTGTAACGCAAAGGAGACTAATGACAAATACTTCAAAGAAATGCCTTTTGACTTCGTCAACTCGAACACAAGAAAATAAAAATAAGTAAAATAAGTCAGTAATAGTTTAATACGAAATTCTGGAATTAGTATCAAAGTTAGACGAACTTTCAGTCTCAGAGGTCGCGTCAGACAATTTAAGTTTCTCAAACACAACTTTTGTCACACAATATATGGAAGGTGAGTTGGGGCGAGCTGTGATTACTGCAATGTGGACGTAGAGATACGAAGTAAAAGGAAGAGTATTCACTCTTTCTGGCACAGTCACAAGCACTGAAACATGACGTATATTCACTTAGTAACTTTTAAAGCGTTTTTGCTCTACTGTAGTGATTGTAATTTAATATTATTACCAACATAGCATTCTTGAACCCATACTATTATGAAACAGGATTTAATTATTTTAAAGTGAAACCACGTGAAAATCGCTTTTAAATTGTGCTGAATGTATACATACTTACAGTATTTTTATCTCACAAAGCGACGCGCGCTTTACTTGTAACAAAGTGTTTCAAATACGCTGTGAATGTGTGTGAAGACGAGTGGCGTCAGCACATAATATAAATACGCACACACACACTTCCGACTTCGCCATTGTCTCGGACGGTACCGAGAGCTCCTGCGCTTACATATACATTCACAGCATGTTTGTACAGTTGGTGACCACAAGTAAAACGCGCGTAGCTTCGTGAGATAAAAATACTGCATGTCGATTCTGTAAAAATCTCACCGTGAATACTTGCGTGGAGTGAGCTGTCAGTGTCATCCTACTGATGCTAGGGATTGACCAAGCAAACATTTACAATCATGATCGATTTTAATAATATTTTTTAATGCTAATCCTATTGATATTTTTATATAATTCAAAGCTAGTATTTAAGTGGTCAAAACATTAATATTTTGTGGGGTTTTACTTACAATAAAATTGCAAAACAGAAGCGCAGTCAGAATCTCAACCTTGTTTTTTTTTTCTTTTTTCCCTAGACTAGTAAGTCCTTATATAGCCAGACAGCGCCAGCGCCTAACGCGCTTGCGCGGCGTGAAATATGGCTCATTCCGAATTAAGTCATCATCGCACACAGCGCTCACATAAATAATTTGCGAAAACGTATTCTCTATGACACAATGACCGAAACCGGTTTGAACTGTCAAAATACCACGCTTGACAACCGTACGGCGTGGTAAGATTATGCGGGGAATAATAGATAAATACCATACAGCAGAATAATTGGGGTCAAGGTGTAAGCACGCTGTAGTCGATTACAGTGCAATTCGGAATGTACCATATATCACTCCACTCGAATCTCGTAACCATGGCAACACCACCTCGGCGTCAACAACACCTCCACCAGCCGCGTTTTGATTGACGAATACCTCGTCTTTTTCTACTTTAGAGTTACACATTTTGAAAATTGCTCAACGAAAACTTTGCTTAATCTGCCCCTTGGCAGACCCTAAGGCAGGGTCGCCATGGTGTATTATATTAATTATTAATATTATTACCATAATTTCCTAATGTTCTTATACATGACGCCTTACAAGTTAAATATGTAAAAACAAATCTCTAATGTGATGAGTGACTAACGCGCAAGCGCGGCGTGATCTTATCACTTCACCTTCACTCCACCCGATTCACGACATTAAATGTCGTGAATCGGGTGAAGGGAAGGTGAAGTGATCACGCAATCTGCAATGTGATAACGACAGTGATTAACGCGCAAGCGCGGCGTGATCTTATCACTTCACCTTCACTTCACCCGATTTACGACAATTAGTGTCGTGAATCGGGTGAAGTGATCACGCCACACAAACTACGTGGGATTACATTCTATGGTCCGTCAACTAGGCATCCGTTAGCACTCGATGACTTGACACACTCGGTTATCTCTTCTAATTCAATAGTTTTGGGTTAATAACAACGCTGAACATCGTCGCAGTCTTTACTAGACTCGATCTACAATTGCTCATTGACGCACATTCGTGTAATTTACATGCGGGGCCGCAGTCTGTGCGACATGCACTAAGTAAAACCCCACAAAATATTAATGTTTTGACCACTAAAATACTAGCTTTGAATTATATAAAAATATCAATAGGATTAGGCTAAAAAAATATTATTAAAATCTCTTTTATGATTGTAAATGTATGCTTGGTCAATCCCTAGTATCTGGTAAGATGACACTGACAGTTCACTCCACGCTCACTTCACCTAAGTTTTCACGGTGAGATGGTTACAGAATCGCACTGCTGTACCTATTAGTGCTCGTGACTGTACTGTAGGCCGCACGTCAGTGGTAACAAAACCAGTATAAGCTGGCCGCTTATTCTATTGAAACTCTGTATTATGCTAGGGTAGCTCAAGGTCAAAGTGTTACCACAGACGTTCAGCCAGCGTATAGCTACTACAATCTGACAAATTTCTTTAATAGATTTTCAAGTTTATCGCTAAAGCATAATGTTCAAGTTTGATTGGGAAAATTTGACAGTTTCAGGTAGATTGATGTGCTGGCGTCTGAACATAATTATGAATTACAAATTAAATTTTTGATAGTTAGGTACATTTTTACGTTGTCACAATATTTTCGCGATCAAAAGCGATCTTTTACAGATATCTATCTAAATCGAAACGAATCTATTTCTCCCAATTACTTTTTAAGACTTATTTAATTTTATAGAAAGTCTCTAAATCTAGGTTTTTATAAACGTTTACAACAGAAAATCAGGTGACATTAAGTTGGTTAAAAACTGAACGCAAATCTTTAATATTTAACTTCCTCTAAAGAAGGATTATTTTAGGTATGTAATTCTTCATCTAAATCTGAGAATGAAACTATATACATAATAATATATGTTTTATTGTTTCTGCTTTCAGAAGAAAAAATACGCTTTCATTTGTCCGAAACTTTCAAATATAAAGAGGATCATTTATCACATACACTACTTCTTGCTTTGATTGTGATAAAGTGATCCCTAACTTCCACTTCCAATTCTACAAGTTATCGATTTATCAATGTAAACGTCTTTTATTTGTGCCATTTGTCACTAAAGCCTTAAATTGTTAAAAATAAACCAAACTTCTCTTTTACTTTTCCAAAATTATCCCCATTACCTTTTATTGCTGTAAGTTTTCTCGGAACACGTTACCGGAGCGGGACTCCGCACACAATCATCCCTTCTTATTGCCCTATTTAAATATTGAGCACTTACCTCGGCATTGATCGTCGGCGGCATTACAATTTTCTTCTGCGGCGGAGACCTTAACACCACATTTTCGTCCCTTATTATAATCTGTGGCTCCATCGCCAGAAGTTTTTTCTTGCATTCTTGCATTTGGAGACATTCCTTCTCTTTTCTTGATAGCACTGATTCTGAAGATGCGTGTTTTGAGGAACACACTGATGTGTTTTTGCTTGATAGCTTTAAGCTGTCTATTGATGCTGTCATTTTAGCTGTTTCTTTGCCGTTTGATGCCGCCATCTGGGATTATTTCGCACTTTACATTTGGTTAAGAATTTAGATGTGATTAGTTTGCCTTTGTATGTCTTTTCTTGTATTTTAGGTCGTCACTGTCGACATCAGCTGGTTATGATAAAATTTGGTCGCTTTTCACTTTTCCGTTTTAGATATGATTTTAGAATCATGAAGAGTTGTTGTGTTATTTAAAATTAATATTACTTATTCGCTTTTATGAAAACATATGTATTTCATATTTAATATTTTGTTTAAACACATTTTACAATTCTACTGAATTCCAGAAAGAGTTTTATAATACAATTTTCTTAGAATGCCGAATTAGGGCTCCTACAAACAGGCGCGACACGCGATATAATCGCGCACGACACGCGGTGCCTTTGTGTCGCATGTCGTGTTTGAAGTGTGTGCCTGTTTGAAGGAGCCTTTAGGACACCCAGTACTTCACCAAGATCTTCAAAATTACCAAGAAATTCACCAAAAAATATCAATTCAGACTACCATTAAAATAATAATTTTAAATGGGACTATTATACTAATTTTGCGGAACAACATTACCGACTCGACCGTTTTGATTTTAAGAATGATTTAAGGACACATTTTTGCACCTTTTGGCAGAGGGCTCGAGGGAACCAGAGTAATGAGTTGCGCTACCGGAATGGGGGTAATATCGTCAGTGGGCGAATAACATTGTCAGTGGGGTAATTACCGTAGTTTGTGATACACGTTTGAGGCCGGCTCGGGGGAACTGCCTCGGTTACTGTTTGTCGTTTGTCGTCGTAGGCGAAGTTGAGATTGGGTTAAGTCTCGAACATAACATAATAGCTGGCATCTATCAGACTACAGACTACCAGTATGCGGGACTGGCGTATTATATCACGTTTTAACTAAATAAAATATTATTTATTGCACACACACTTAATAAATAAAATAAGAGCTTAAACAAGCACCATTATAAACCAATTCTGATTGTTGTATCCCGTAATTTTTTTCCGCAAATTACTAGATAAATGTACAGTCAACAAAAGAGAATATAAGAACACAAGTATGCAGGATCGTCGGATATAGTGGAAGTTTAGTAAGAAACCGATGGATGTTATCGACTAAAATTTAATGCGGCAATAGAAAACCACACTGAAAATTTCAACTGTCTACCTGTTACGGTTCATGAGATACAGCCCGCTGATAGACAGACGGACAGACAGCGGAGGCTTACAATAATAAATAAACTAGCTATATATACATATATAGCTATATATGTTATAACTATAGCTTATATTAATAGGGTTCCGTTGGCACCCTTTGGGACGGAACCCTAAAAAATACCTTTTTATGTGTAGGTTTACTATACCTAGGTACTCAAAAAAATTCTTAGTTTAAGTGGAAAGAATAAAATATTAACCTGCATAAATAAAGGCACATTACAAAAAAAATTACCAGTACTAATAAAGCCATAACCTAGTATTCGAAAGAATATCAATTGGAAACAAGGATTTTTAAACATGACATACATACATAGTCACCCACTACATGCGTGCGCGTCTATGTCTGAACTCTAAAACCGCGAGTTGTTTATATGTTTTTAATTGTTTGATTTATAGTGACGTAGAGCAGATATTAATTTGTTATTGAAGATATTTTCGTCCTATATTAGAGGTTTATGTTACGCGAGTTTTCTCACGAACGCTCTTTATTCGGAAGCCCATATTTAGAAGGAGAGAATAAAAAAGGTGGATTTGTTATTTAAATTACAAAATGGCGATCTGAATTGCAAAATTTTCTTCTAAAATCTGTTGCTAAAGACACGCTTTCTTCCAATTCCGTGCAAATTAGGGTTTGCTTTCACTCGACTTTTGTGAATTTATTACTTAAGACGAAAAACGTGTTTTTCTATAATAGTGTTTTTTTTTTCTTTGTGTCTATTTTATTAACCTAGTTAACTGAATTAATAACTATTTTAAACCGCTTTATAGCACCAAGTAAACCAAACCACGTGTCTAAATAATTCAAACCGCCATTTGCAACAATAAAAAAAAACTGGCACTCCGGTAGTGCCGACAGAAGTGAAAACTTGAACAATTACGAGTGTATTTTGTGAATCGTCTTATAAACAAAACACGCGTGTTAAGGTGTGTTCCTTATTTTATAGGGTTTTTTGCAAATCAGGTATGATGACCAAAGTGACTGGTTTATTCTTCTCGTGAAAGGAATTTATTCAGCTTTACAAATAAGAACTACGTAGTTAGTACGCGAGGCCCTCGTAGTTCTTCCCGATGTGCATAGATGGCGCTGTCTTACGTTTTACGTCTTACGAATTTTCGATCAGGGTCACGTGACCTGACGCGAATTTAGAAGTTTTTACCCATTCCAAAAAAAGTACACAGCGCCGCTAAAGAAGTTTTCACTTCAAAAATGCCACAAAGTAAAAATCACAGTGAGTCGAGATCACAGATAAAATATTTGCAGCGTTAAAAAATGAATCTTTCACTCAACGGGATTCGGTGCTTAGCCTGATATCATCGGAAAAAACGTGGAATTTATTTCCCATTTATTGTGTTTTTCCACTGTGGCGCGTTACGTCATTTGGAAAGGGAAATTTTCTGGTCCTTCCGACCGATGGATTTTTATTTAAATTGGATAATATTTTAATGAAGAATTTGGCTTTTCTTGAGTTTGTGTTGTTGATATTGTATCAGATGTATTGTATTTTATTGTTTGTATTGATGTATCAGCATAATTTTCAAAATCCAATATGCTTTCTTTAACTAGCGGAACATTACTATCTTAAAGTTACAATAGTACCAATAACTTATTAGTCACCATTGCATTCCATTTCACACCCTACACTCGATATAATATAGTCCAGATTTCCACACATATTTTAGCATAATAAAAATGTAGACATTACTCACAACGTATTGAGTTCCTTTCAAGATATCAACAAAACGTCAGAATAAGCAATACATCACCAAGAATGATCGCCAAGAAAGATTACCATTCACCCAAAGTACGAATAGACTTATAAAAATATAGTTACAACCCTTTGTTACGTTGATAAGGGGATGAAAGGGCCCCCCTTTCATCCCCTACGTCAGGTGCCTGTCATATAACTACGCAAAGTGAGTCAATTGCAAGGAAAGGGGTATTGTGGCACCTCCGGAGTGGGTTGACTGCTCATGCTAAGAATAGATGTAGCTATTTTAATGTAGTGAAAGGTTTTGAAGAGTACTTATCGATAGATAACTAGCGACCCGCCTCTACTTCGGACGGTTTTTACGACTTCCCAAAAAATCGGGGTTTCGTTATTATATGTAAGTTAAATGTTAATAGATTAAGGACATAATCTTCATGAATAAATTCTCTAAATGACGGTGAGTAGTGCTTGCCTCGCTTCGCTCTCTCGGTTCGCACACGGTTGATCACAATTCTGACCTTTCTTTTTTAACGTGGAGGAATGCTCATGCATACTGCACTACCACGGGGAGACAGTGCAGTTATGTGGGACTCTAACCCACTAAAACTACACGGTGTCCTCCTCTGCCGCTTACGGCGGGAACACGGGCACGCGTTAGCATTCATCCGTGAACCCGCCGCGGCTGTCCGTTACCGGACCCTCCTCTGGGGAGTACTCCCCATCACCGGCGCACCAGAACACATAGCACGCCCACCCCAGGGACACAGTTCTGACTTAACCTAACCCATTTGGTCGGGGTGCCCTGGCTTAGTTACTGCAACCAAATTCGGCTCGCGCGTGATTGTTTACATTTCCAAACTAAACTATAATTGAATATCATTCAGGCCGTTAGTTGAACGGCCGCCGATTAGTTAAAAGGCTAGGCGGTTAACTAAACGGCTAATTAAACCAGTTTGCTGCGACATATAGATGACGTCAGGTGTTGAAGGTGTTGTACGTTTATATGAAATTTGTGTTTTTATGTTTTAGATTTTAGAATAAAATTGTATTATACCTGTATGTCATTATTGATTATCAGAGATGTACTTAACCAGTACACCTTTTGTGTTCTGGTAAGCAAATTCCACGGACACGGATAGGTTTTGCATTGTACATGACTTCAAAATTTCGGGGATTATTGGACACAATATCAAATTTCCCAGCTTCCGAGTCATGTTAGATGAAATTCCAATAACATATTAATAATGCCTGCTCAAAACTCTAAATTGGTACATACTGCTCACACAAGTTTGAATATTGTAGAAGATAATTTTAATATATAATCCCTCGTTCATAATCTATACTAATTAATATTCAATTAATATTAATATAGATTACCGATGAAATTTTACCTGCCTAAGGAGGTAAAATTTGTTTGTAAGTTTGTATGTAGGGGGGGGGAGGGTAATCTCTGGAGCTACTAGTCGGATTCAAATAATTCTTTTTGCATTTAATAGCCTAATTCTTGGCCATAGGCTATTTAACATTAGCTATGACACGGAGGATCCGAGCAAAAAGAAAAAAAGTCAGAAAGAACGCTAAGCAAAAACTAAGTTATACGGCAGGTGATGCGATGCAACAGGGGAACAAGAAGTTTCACGCGAACCAAGTCGAGTCCCAGTCTAGTAGTTCAATAAATAGTAACACGTTAGTGTGCCCCATCAGTTAACTTATATTATGCTCGCTTATCTTTTTACAACGCCATAAACTATTCCTTAGACTGTTTCGTTTGATTTTTTTCGTTAGATTCGTTGACTGGTAGAAAATTCCTATGGCATTAAGTCCGCCTCTGTACATTTATGTGCTTAAAGTATTAAATAAATAAATAAACTATTCTACTTCCTTCTATGTCTTTTATTATACCTAACTACTTTCATAAAGGAGGATCAAGGTGACCGACATAGCCCGAATTGCCAAACTTAAGAGGCAGTGGGCAGGGCACATTGCTCGCAGAACAGATGGCCGATGGGGCCGAAAGGTTCTGGACTGGCGACCGCGTACCGGAAGACCTCCCACAAGGTGGTCCGTCGACCTTGTGAAGGCCGCGGGAACCCGTTGGATGCGAGTAGCACAGAATCGGTCAAAGTGGAGGTGCTTGGGGGAGGCCTATGTCCAGCAGTGGACGTCTTTCGGCTGAAATGATGATGATGTGATGACTTTTATAAAATAGTTGAAGAAAAAAAAGACCAATTTTACCAAAACATACGCGACTAAATTATCAGTAGGACTATATATCGAGCAGGTCGCTACCATTAATACACCATTATATTAGAAATATTGCTACTGTGGCTAAATGTACACATTTGTACTCGTTTTTAAATTTAAACTGTTTTTTTCTCTGGCCGGTAATCCTGATGGCACGGGCCAGGTGTTCATCAGTTGGGTTAAGATTAGGAATAGAAATATTTGATCCTACGCGGTTGGCGCAGACTGTTTAATGGATGAAGATTTGAATGAGAGTATAGGTGAACGTTGTCCTACTTTTTTTTTTTTTTTTTACTATTATTATCATAATGTTTATATGGATACCCTATATACAAGCATGCCTAAATTGGGAATCCAGTAACTCAATCATTTTTTTACTACGGACGTTTGAAGTAATGTTTCTAGTGAGATGATGGCGCGGCCCTAGTGGCCGTAACACAGGTTAATTCCTAGCACAGAACTGGGTTTGCTCCACTAACCCCTATAATATTCCTATCCGTCGCTCTTGATGTAGTATTTAAGTTAACCTGTACTCGAAGTTGTTTTTTATTAAAAAAAAATAAAGATTTTCAGTTTACTGTGGAAAGTGTTCAGTCTAGATTCATGTCCATAATCAAAACGATAAACGTAATACTTGATACGATTAATTAATGAATTAACTTTCATTAAGGGTTATTCAGCTCAACCGATTCGCGGATTTTGTGTAATTCAATATTTGAATGTCACTAATTGGGTACCTGGTGTTTTAATATAAAACTGAGCAAATTTTATGGTTTGCAAAAGGACGAGTAAATATTAAAATGATAAACAAATTTTGTACATTTTAATGAATGTTAGCTTCATTAAAAACTCGTAGAACAAATTAAGTTGTATTTTTAATGTTAATATGAGCTGAAGCCTCCGCGAGCGTCGATATTTAGCATAAGCATAATTGGCCTTTAATGGTCCCACTGCTGGGACACAAGTCTCCTCTCTTCCAGAAGGAGTGGACCGGAATCCACCGCGTGGGCCGAGTGTGGGTTGCATGTCACTTGTCTTCGAATTTTTGTTTCTAGGACACGTCGGTTTCCTCACGATGTTTTCTTTCGCCGTCATGTTATCATCATCATATAAATTGATACAAAATGATTCGATACATTGCTTTTCAGCATTTTTTTATAGCTAAGATTAAATCTCCTAAATAAATAAAATCCCAAAAACTGAACTGTTAATCAGCTTTTGTTGCGAAACGCAGGTACTTCACTTCACCCAGACGTGCTTATAAAAACTAAATGTTTTACCGTGTGGTCTGCTACAATGGATCTGCTCTTTTAATTTTTTAACACCGTCACGTCGGGAAATCAGCGATTTCTTTTACAAATGAAGCCAATCTATTTTCTAATTGCGTCCCATTGAGACCTATCAATATTCATAACGGTTTCTTTAGGGTTTTACTCTTGTTATACTTTTAAAATGTTGTATTTTAGCAACTGGAACATTTGAGTAGATTCGATTGGAGGAGTTGGTAGGTCTTGGCTTTTTTCGTAGTTATTTTTTCATACACAACAAATGTTTGCATATAGCGTACATATAACTAGTTTCGGCTCTAAATGTAGGTATGTGCTTTTGAGATTGCTAATTACAATAAAGTGTTTTTTAAGTAGGTACAGTCACGAGCACTAATATGTCAACACTTGGCAACTTTCAATTGCGATTTTTTCGTGAAATTACGAATGCAACGTTGAAATACGACACTTTACGCAAACCTATGGATTCGAAAATATGTTGTTCATAATAACATAAAATTTAATTCACAATTAAAGAAGAAAATCGTTTCTGAATAAAGCCAAGTGTATACATACTTATGCTCGTGACTGTACATGGAAATTGCTTACAGTATTTTCACATTGAACGCGCTCGTTCAACGTACACTAACGTAATCCTAACGCTACGCCAACGTGACGTTAGTTTCAACACAGTCATATACAAACGCCAGCACATCAAGCTACTACAATCTGTCAAATTTCTTTAATAGATTTTCAAGTTAATCGCTAAAGAATAAGGTTCAAAGTTGATTGGGAAAATTTGACAGTTTCGGGTAGATTGATGTGCTGGCGTCTGTACATACGCAACGCTAGCGCAGCGTCTACGCGGCGTAATGGTGACGCGTGACGTCAACCAACGCCTCATGCGAAAATGGTTGCTTTCACCCTGTCTTAAGTGATCGTATCATAAAATTATGCAATTATAATGGCATATACCCCCAGTAGGACAATGACGTCATATCCACCCCACGTATGCAATAGGAGGCTGCCAAGAATTGTCGCCAAATTACACTACCTAGCTACATTTTGTTATTGAGGTCTACCTACGTATTTGGATCATCTACGTTTTAAGCCATAGAAAACATCTGGCAAGTCTAGTGAAAAGTTTACTTTATTACAGTACTAGCAGCGCTCCGCGGTTTCACCCGCATAAGTGTTGATCCCGTGGGAATATCCGGATAAAAGCTATCTTATGTCTTTTTTCAGGGATCAAACTATCTCTATAGGAAATCAATCTATCCTACCAATTTTCATCGGAATCGGTTCAGCGGTTTAAGCGTGAAGAGGTAAAAGACACATTTTCGCATTTATAATATTAGTATGGATTTGACCCACTGTGGCTTTTAACAAGCTACCATTGTGGTTTGCATCAAAATACCTTCGCTGGTTTAACAGCAAAAAAGTACCTACCGATCGTTGGTTTAATAACATAACACCATGTATGTAATCCCGGCTGGGTAAGGCAGAGGTGCATAAAAAGAAAACCCAAATTTTGACGGTCATGTTTTTGAACTAAGATATTGCGACGGGCTTTTTAAAAGACCTAAAAACGCACGCGTACTACTTGCATACGTCCCTATATTACGACGGGCCTTTTAAAAGGCCACCTTTTCCTGGCTTACCTGGAAAAATAGTTTTAGTAACACCTGTACTAAGTCCTACGTAGTCCCAGGCCGGGGTTGTATTAAGAAATTTGTAATAGAAAACCAAATAACACATCCTGACCTGGAAATCGAACCCAGACAGGATAAAAATTGCAACTATCAAAATATCTATCTCAATAATTATATTATTTTATAGTAGAGCGTAAAAATTCATCTTAATCTTAACATTTTAGGAAAAGAAACGTCTTGAAAACCGTCCGATAAGATAGCGGAAATTTTCCAGGCTATACAGGGTTATTGATAAAACATTAACAACCTCTTAAGAGGTCATTGTACTCATCATTATGAACAACTTTTACTATGGGACCAAACCTGAAATCACGAAAAAAAATCAGCTGTTCCCTCCCTACATTTTTGTTTGTATAACTCGTCAAAATGTAGCGAACAGCTGATTTTTTTTCGCGATTTCGGTTTTCAGAAAAAAAATCAGCTGTTCCCTACATTGGATTTCCCCTATATTGGAACGGCCACGTATAAAAATGGCATCGGTATGTAAACAATAAGACGGCTTGTTATTCCGACGTCACCAAGACGTCACCGACAACCATCGGTCAACGTACCTATTTATTTTACTAGTGGTATAACTCTTGTGTGGGACAGTAAGCAGCTGTTTGTCTTTTATATGTATCTAGCTTTTGCCCGCGGGTTTCTTGACATATCTACATCCATCCATACTAATAATATTATAAACGCGAAAGTGTGTCTGTCTGTATGTTACCTCTTCACCCTTAAATCGCTGAACCGATTTAGATAAAATTTGGTATAGAGATAGTTTAAGTCCCAGGAAAGGACATAGGATAGTTTTTATCCCGATATTTCCACGGGATCAAAACTTTCGCGGGTGAAACCGCGGGGCGCTGCTAGTCTATCTTATATAATACAAATAAAATTAAGTCGGATTAGTTATACCATTTATAACTAAGAATGGCGGGACCAATTTTTATCCTTATCTTTAATTTGTTGGTTTTGTCTCTGACTCGAATAGCAGAATAAGTATTAAAACATGAGAATCAATAAACAGCTTCAACATCTTTGCACCATTCTACTTATGTGCTGTTGGGTAAGAGATTATGTACTGGATAAATACAATTTCTTATAACCAATTTCCATCTTTTCTGAGAGGTTTTGTGACAAATCCATACTACATTTATAATATTATAAATGCGACAGTAAGTCTATATTCTGTCTGTTACCTTATCACATCTTAACGCTTGAACGGATTTCGATGAAATTTGGCACACGGATTATGGCACATGATATTCCATTTTTATCCCGATAGTACTTTCCTGTGAGTTAATTTCCGACCTGCACGCGGGAGCCGCAGGAAAAAGCTTCGTCTCCATAAAATTATTCTTCTTTTTCGTCTCCATAAAATTATTCTTCTTTTTCTAGAACCTTTAAAGAGCCTTCAAATCTATCTCAGTCCCTAGACATTTAGGGGTTTATTTATAAACGATGATTAAAGTTAAGTGATGTTTAAACGTCAAAAATGTTTGATTATACAGCCGGTAATCACTACTTAACTTAAGTAACATTTATGAATAAAGGGTTCAGTCTCTACTTCAGTCATTAGCTACACCTACAGTAACGATTTTAATGAACAGAAGATTAAAAGCCCATTCAACGACGATACTCTAACTTCCATTAGAATAATAGACATCATTTTAAATGTCCCTCTGTTTTCATTAATTTTAAATGATTGACAGACATACAATGATGTACCTACTAATGATGTTTGCGTTAATTGAATTTAGTGGGTTGTCGTGCTAGCAGGCATTAGGTACATAACTTTGATGACACAGCAACATGTCTGCTCTTCAAAAGATGTACTGAATCATAAAACAAGATATTCTGGTCTGTTGAAATTCATTGTACAAGACTTGTACAATGAATACAAGTTCACTGTTCACTTAGTGACAAGTCAAAATAAATATCTAACGAAAATAGTAGTGATTGCTAATTGCCTAGTTTTAGAGGGGCTTATTTATATAGGTATATATTTTTTTATGAGGACTTAGCAAGACTTATACACAAAAAGTCACAACAAATCGCATTCAGTTTTGCTTTAGAAAAAAATGCAAGACAAAATACATTTCATTTTATTGAAAAAGAAAGAATTTCTTTTCAGCGAAAAATATTTATTATTAAAATAAGGCTATTAATCTTACGTTAGATTAAAAAACTGTTTAGTCAAGGCTTTAGACAAATTACAATTTGGAATGAAAACAAAGGCATTTGTCTTCTGAAAATATATTAGTGACAGCTTGGATAAAGGTTTTCCATACTTTATTTTGGGTTTATTAAAAATGGTTTTAGCAGAAACTGTATAAGATTTTTAGGTTAGATGTTTTTGGGTAAAAATTTCGCGAGATTTCGTTCTAATATTATTATAAGTAAAACATGTTCAGCTAGATAAGTTTTATCTTTGTGACGAGACCTCTGCCAATTTAGAGCGAGAATGGATCCTCTGTAATGCAAATCCGACGTGAATGTATTCACACAAAACTGTTAACTACGTGTCGTTATAATATTTATTTTCATTCCGGTCCTAACATACTAAACAGGTTTTCATTTTGGCCCTTAAGGACGAACAAGTTTTTCGGCGGAAAAAATAATCTCTGTACTTATTTTTTTTTGTATTTGATGAAGATTTATCAGAACTTGATATCGGGTATGTTAAAAAATCTTGAATATAATTAAATAAGATTAACTTAGGCGTTTCTTTCTCTTTTACCGAGGGCATAAAATTGTATTTAATACGTCAATAATTATTGCTTGGTAATTATTTTGGGATAATTATTCTTACACTTCAACAACTACACTATACACACTAAACATACACTACAGTTCACAAAAACCAGCACAGTGTATTGTTTATGATATTTTTGTTTTACGAGAGCGAGTGTATCGAGTCGGGACGCGGCTTGCCTAGCCAGCAGCTGGCGCCTAACTGCCGCCCAGCTAGGCGGGCCGCCCTACGAACCAAATAACGAAAGGTCCTTTCTCCCTACGACCTTTTTGTCTGATCTCTGAGCTATGTTCTACTTTGACATCAATAATAGTATAGTAAAATCTTATTAATATAGCTGTTAATATCCGGGTGTGTTTGTAAAGACGTAGGGGAAGGGTAGGCTTCGGTTAGACATAGCACTCTCATTATTTACGGGAATGGCTTTATTAAGTTTTTTGGGAAATAATTGAGACGTCATGGCATTGCTCGGGAGAGATATTCGTTGTTTACCGGTTCTAACAAAAAGGTTTTATTGTAACGTTTGAGGCAGTTCCCTTTCCTTTTTTTATTGAGTACTTTTTATTTTACTGATTTATTTTATGTTTTTGTTAGATGAAAACATTTAGATCATTGCTTTCTTTACATCCATTATTATTTATTAAGGGACAACAAACAGTAGTGTAGTGTAAGTAAACAAAGGTTAGAACTTAAAAATAGAGGTAAAAAATACACTACTCACAACGTTATGCACATATTATTAAAACACCACATACCACATATTATTTAATGAATATATTGTGTTCTTTTAAATATTATGTATCTATCTAGCCTACATTAACTCTCTAACTAAAGTCTCGTGTGACTTTATGACTGTCTGAATTGATCTTCTGTTATAACCTCGCCTTCTTTTACGTAGAATCTATGTCCAACCTTGAAGCGAATGTCATGTAGTACCTACCTACCTATACAGCCCACTCCCTCTCGAATAGAGGAGGCCTGTGTCCCAGCAGTGGGAACCTTAGGCCGACTATGCTAAGTTAACAAATCTAACATTCGGTACTTTTTTTTTTAACGTGGAGAAATGCTCATGCATCCTGCACTACCACGGGGAGATAGTGCAATTATGTGGGACTCTAACCCACTAAAACTCCACGGTGGACACCGTGGAGTTTTAGTGGTGTAGTAATTGTGTAGTAAGTACATATGTATAACGGATACCGTACATCAGTGCCTCAAGCTTTTCGCGTTATTCTTTCTTTTTTAGGTTACGTTTTTATTTAAATAAAAGCTTGTTTTTAAAACCTTTTTTAATTTTATTTTAGCCCGCGAGTTTAGGGACTGTGCAGACAACATGGCAGCCAAAGATTTTTTAGTACATATGCCCGAAAAAATTTCGACAGGGAAAAGACAACTTTCGACTCTCCAAGCCAATATCTCGAGATGTGTGACGATGATTAGGTGGGTGGGTGAAGCTGTCAATGGAAGGTTCAGTAGGGATTTCAAAATATTCCGTGGAGATTATTTAAATAAAAGGTGCCCTCATATTATGCAAGATTTTGCTGCTGCGTTATTGAAACATTTTGCTGTTCAATTCAGGGAACCAACAAATGTCCATGAGGTCATTCAGACAATAGAAGAAAAAGTATTTGAAAACAATGAACTCGCTCAAATTGTTCAACATAATAATTTAAATATGAGACATACTATGTTCCAAAATGTTACATATTCAATTGAAGAATTCCCTGTATTGACCACAGATGACCTAGAACTAATCGCTCTGGGTACATACCAAAATATAAAGCAATCAAAATCAAATGTCGGGGAGCACCTTAGAGCCCACGGAATGTATGCTTTAATAGTTTGTCGGGACAACACACCTCTAGAAGGAATATTTATTAACAGCCAACCATTTATTATACGTGGCAGAATTAAGTCTAGGTATATAGCAAGTAAGTCCTATTTTACATACACTGCAGTTGATAGAAGGCTGGAGGGGCGAATTGCCATATTAGGATATTATTGCCACTGTCCCGTAGGGACACGGACAGTAGGCTGTTGCTCTCATACATAATAATGAGTATATTGTGGTACATGGGTTATGCCAGACACCAAAGCTATTCTGCTGCACCAGCTTTGTTCTTAGATAATCTTTTAATTAGATAAATACTATATTAAAGGTTATCTAGGAAGGAACAGTAACAAGATAGAACGAAGATACATGTACTGTATCGGTATTTATTATAATCATCATCCTCCTGCCCTAATCCTATTTTTTATCAAAACCTGTATAAAAAAAAATAAACAAAATAATATATTTTCTAAATATGTATTGTTCTATTCAACAAACCTATTGTTTAAAAATCCAAGTTCTTAATAGTCTATAAAATCGCGTCTTTGCTAAATTGCTTTTTATGGAGGGAGTTCCAGGAAACCTATGTTTGTGATTTACGTAGGATGGCTTATTATTCCTAGTACATACACTTAGTTTTCGACTGCTTCGTTGGTCTAGTCATCGTAAGCACGAATGCCGAACGTGGGGTCCTGGGGTCGAGTCCCAAGTCGGGCAAGGTGAAATTCTCAGTATCAGCCCGAAGTCTGAATATGTGCCCGGCTATTGACAGTTGGCTCACCCCCCTTTTATCAATCAATCAATTCAATCAATTAACTGGCAAAATGTGAGTGTAACGTTTAGGCACGCGACTCCACACGCAGGTGCGACCCGACTTTAGAAGGAATCTCGGTCGCAACCAGACACGTCGCGCCAATGGGAGCCTTAAAACTACATAATCTGCTAGCTATTTACGCTTCTTTCAGCTTAGTTTTTTGCCATTAATGATTACAGTTTTATCTTAGGTATATCAATCTAGTATATGCTTACAATATTAATTTCATATCTCGTTTTGACAAAGTCACTATAGTTCCTAGCTCCCAGAAGTATTTTTTATTTTGAGTAGGTAATTACCTATATTTGGACAGAGAGATGCAGAAACACGATGGTAGTGTT
This sequence comes from Luperina testacea, assembly GCA_927399505.1. Lineage (NCBI taxonomy): Eukaryota > Metazoa > Arthropoda > Insecta > Lepidoptera > Noctuidae > Luperina > Luperina testacea. The sequence continues at coordinate 650,884 of OV656777.1, read as the reverse complement.
GTTAAATATTTCTATTCTGTTTGATCTCCTTTTTGAAACTACATAATACCTACATAAAAAAGATATGTTATTATTAAATAAGCACTATTAGATTCGTTTTAGGTTATAATCTTTTACATTGCATCATCGAGCGACTGAGCAGCACACATGTCGGCTGTCATATAGACGGTACATGTGTCAATAACATAAGTTATGCGGACGACATGGTGTTGCTCAGTCCCTCGGTGAGTGGACTGAGGAAGCTTCTCACGATCTGCGAGACGTATGCGGAGGTGTAAAATGTGCGTACGAATTTATAACAAATTACCTAGTAATCTGAAAATTTTAAACTCGAGATATGCTTTTAAGAATAAACTGTATGAATGGTTAATTGATAACAACTTTTATAATATAAAACAATTCCTAGAACGAAAATAGTGTCGGTGTAATATAATAATGTGTAATTTGATTAAGGAAATTGTTATTACAAATATTTGCATGCTATGTTTAATCTTGGCAAAACATGTCTGCTCTATTTTAGTACTGTAAGACCATTTTATACCATGTTTTACGCAAATAAATATATTATTATTATTACGGCCTTAAAAACAATTAAAAAACTTGAACAATTACGAGTGTATTTTGTGAATCGTCTTATAAACAAAACACGCGTGTTAAGGTGTGTTCCTTATTTTATAGGGTTTTTTGCAAATCAGGTATGATGACCAAAGTGACTGGTTTATTCTTCTCGTGAAAGGAATTTATTCAGATTTACAAATAAGCACACAGGATAGACTTCAGTTCGTGGTGTTGGTCGCGGCAGTGGTAAGAGAAGCAAGCCGCTCGCATGGAGCTCGTCGTCAGTTATATATCCGTGGTTCAGCGCCATCTCGTCGTTGTTGGATGAACTACGTAGTTAGTACGCGAGGCCCTCGTAGTTCTTCCCGATGTGCATAGATGGCGCTGTCCTCAACAACGCGCGTCTTACGTTTTACGTCTTACGAATTTTCGATCAGGGTCACGTGACCTGACGCGAGTTTAGAAGTTTTTACCCATTCCAAAAAAAGTACACAGCGCCGCTAAAGAAGTTTTCACTTCAAAAAAAAAGTGAGGTGTTAGTGTTTACGGCACCTAAACAACAGCCCCGTCGTGTACCTCCAGTATATCTCAACGGCGTTGAACTGAATGTGGTAACTCAATTTAAATACTTGGGTCATGTTGTCACCAGTGACCTACGTGATGATGGGGACATAGAACGCGAGCGCAGGTCGTTGGCGGTGAGGAGCAATATGCTCGCCCGTAGGTTTGCTCGCTGCACGGCAGACGTCAAAGTCAGTTTATTTAAAGCGTTCTGTCAGTCCTTCTACACGAGCGGTCTATGGGTGGCATATACGAGCCGAGCCTACAACGTCCTGCGCGTGCAATACAACAATGCCTTCAGGATGCTGTTGCGATTGCCGCGACGTTGCAGTGCGTCGGGAATGTTTGCTGAAGCACGTACGGATGGCTTTCACGCCATCATGCGTAAGAAAGCGGCTTCCCTACTGCAAAGTTTGCGTAGCACTCGGAACGGCATCCTGAAAATGATTGTTAGCAGAGTGGAATGCCCCATCCAAAGGCACTGGGTAGAATTAGGTATAGGTTTATGTTAAATAGAATTAAGTACTAACAACAATAACATAGCATGTATGCACAGTTTGTTACTAACCACTAACTACGTACGTATGGACTACTTAGGTCTGAAATAAAGATATTTTATTTTATTTTTTATTTTATTTTTTCCCAGCCTCTACGACTTACTGCCCATTTGCTAGGTATTTTGCTAGTTTTATATAGTTCTACAACTAGTTATAAGTTTTCATACTGTACGACACTCCTAATAGTGGGACCCATTGAAAAAAAAATAGTGTGAATTAAAATTAATCTGCATACTTGTCTTATAATATTGATAATATTACTGATCCGGATTAGATGGATTTTGTTCGTGCTGAATCTCGGGGCGACCGTATATGGAGTGACATCATGGCATATACTCAAGAAATTTCGACAATTCAGAAATTATGTGCTCCTCAGTGCAATTATAGTGAAAAATTTATTTTGGTTTTTCTATTTCATACTAGATCAACTAACAAATAAATTCATCCAGAATGAAGTACTGAACTTTCTTAGAACAGTTGTAGCAATGTATCTTACAGGATCGTATTATTGTTGGTTACTGGTGTTGTGCTACATTTTTTATGTTGATTTTGTTAAAGTTTTTCGCCTTGACATTCGTAGCAGGTACCTTAAGAGCAACCTATTTGCTTTGGGTCTACCTTTTATATTAAACTTACTACTTTTTGTTCCTGGGTTTTATGTTTTTTTCTTTGTCTCGAGAACAACAGGTACATATCAAATATTAATGGTTGTCACCTGGGGGATGTTGGTAATACCCGTGGTTATTAGTTTTGTTGTCTATATAACAGTTTTATACTCTTTATTCCGCGTTAGTGAAGCTGGTACGAGTACATCTTGTAATAAATTGCGGCGCTCCTATATAGCTTCGTTAATTTTTGTACTCAGTAATGTGATCATGTTACCTTATGTACTTAAAATATTTGATGCACATATTACATTGGTCATTGTAATTATAATGGACTTAGGAGGTATGTTGCATACGATAGCATTGGCTGTGTATTTAATTATATTAAAGAGTAATCGGGAATTATGGCGAGAATTTCTAGATAAGAGATCAAAACAAAAATCACTCGAAATATCTAATTTTCGACAAAACAATACCTCAACTATTTTGACCGCTTAGATATAAGGAAAAAAAGCATATAACTGGCGTTTGTAACCAGTTCCGTTAGACGATTGACCTTTAAGCCGGGTCGGTTTAAGGTCGGTTTAAGCTCGTTCCATCATAGACCTCATCTATCGCTTTCCATCAGGCGTGATCGGGGTCAAGAGCGGGCCCATTTAGCAATAAAAAAAAACCTTGTAACCTTGTTTATTTAAGACAATAAATACAATTTAATATTTTTAACGAGGAACGTCTTTTCTTTTGTTGCATCATCCTCCATTGTTTTCTCCTTTCCTTCCTGTGTTGCTCCATTCCATCAGTTCTGATACATTCATACAATCATCTTACACTTCTTCAACGATCGAATATCACACAATCCCGCATGTATGGTAGTCGATATGAAATATCATTATCTACTCTTTTTGTTTTTATCACACTTTTATTAGCTTCATTTGTAACTAACTAACGATGTAAATAAATCTTAGAATTGTCGTATTGAAGTGAAACTTTGTATGTATATGTAGTTCGGAAGACAAAACTATAATTTGACATCTTGGAGCTGATCTGATGATGATGATGCAGTGAGGAGGTGGGTAGTGGAACTCTTCAGTAGAGATGGCCTTGTAGGGTTAGGGGCTTGGTTCTACATTAGATCTGATAATTTTTTAACAGTGAAAGCGTCTTGACAACCTACTTTACATTAATTACTTACACACTTATACTTTACATGATGTATTTACATGTAACAGGAGTGAACTCGCAAGGGTACTATTATTTATACTCTGCTACACATAAGTTGTGATAGGTTAGGCAAAATATGTTTTTGTATTGTATATAAATGTGTAGTATTAAGTATTGAATGTTATTAAATTATATAACAGTTGTTCTGTGTTAGTGTTATGTATGAAATTTATATAATTTAGGATAGGTAGTATGTTATAGAAGTTCCTTATTAGGTTAATTTAATATTGTAAGTATATAAATACCACACCATCGCATTAGGTTAATCATGTTATGATAGTTGTAACGGTAGGTAGGTAAGGTAGGCTGTTTGTGTATGTGAGTTTAAATGTTTGTAAACGCACCCACAATACAGGGGAAATTCCTAGTATGGGGCAAGGTTTTTAAAAAAAAAAAAAAATATAAATAAATTCTTTTGGTGGGGTGTAATTTATTTTTGTAGGGTGCTCTATTTCTTTATATTTTAGCGGTGATATTATTATTCATTAATTTATAGTTAATTAAAACGGTACAACACCAATTACATTAATTAACATAGAGACAATTATAACGTTGACAATAATGTTGTTAAATATAGTTTAATTTAAAATTAACATGGCACAGTGGACTCCCTTGCATACTTTCTCTCACAGAATATACGCATAATTTTCCGCATCCGCAAACATATCACATTCAGGGTTCGCAGTCAGCAGGGCATTTAGCACACTTAGAGTACGACACACTGGAGATTCGGCTCTGGCTACAGTTTTCGACGGCAGTTGCGCAAACAGATTGTGCCGGCGGCAAATATAGTAATGATTATGAATAATTTCTAGTACGCCAGCAGTTACTTTGTTCATAGTCAACGTAAAAGAGTTTCTACTTTGTTGTTTATGTAGATACATGCTAATATATGACACTATCTATGTTTTGACCTACGGAGCCGAAACGTGGACCCTCACGGTACGGCTGGTCCATCAATTCAAGGTCACTCAGCGAGCTATGGATAGAGCTATGCTTGGAGTCTCTCTGGGGGATAGAATCCGGAATGAGATGATCTGGTAGAGAACCAAATTTGTCGACATAGCTCACAGAAGTGGCGACGCAAGCTGAAGTGGCGATGGGCCGGTCATATTAGCCGTAGATCCCAAGACCGTTGGGGTGCACGTGTTCTTGAGTGGAGACAGCGAATCGGCAAACGCAAGGTAAGGACGCCCTCAGGACTCAGGCTAGGTGTATCGACGATCTTTGCAGGGTGGTTTAAACTTCTCGCACACGAGTGGTCCTATAAGGATTCTGTTTTTTTCATTAGGACGTACGGAACCCTAAAAACTAAAAAAAACAAGCTTTTATCACGCACTAAAAATTTGCTTTTTTAATAATTTTTTTATGAGATAAGGGCAGCGTGTTGGTAAGTTTCTGTGTTGATCAGGCAGAAGCCGGTTGTTAGTCTAATGTTTCATTAATTTTGCTCTAGGTACCGCAGGATTTTATAGCAGTAAAGTAGAAAGAATAAATAAACTACTTGTAGGTATACATATAAGGTGTTTAAGTGAGAAGTGTTGGATAGTGGCCACTGTGTACACGGCTATTAAACAGTGCGCCACGTTGGCTCTGTAACTCAAAAGACGATATTTTTACGACAAAACGTTTAGTTACGCGCCAAAGCCCTTTTCATGCAATTGCTGAGCGGTCCTGGGTTCGATCCCTAGGCCAGGTAAAGTGTCATTGGAAATTCTCAGCCCGCAATTCGATTTCGTGCCTAAATAAGTAAATAGGTCGCCTCTTTAGTCTTCCAACACATTTTTATACGTAGAATAAGTCTTATACCAAGAATAAATATTTAATTTTTGATAGTTTTTACATACTAAAACTCAGTGGCGGATTTACCAGCAGGCTGAGTAGGCTGGAGCCTAGGGCGGCAGATTTTAGGGGCGGCAAAAAAAAAATCATTATTGTGTAACTAGTAGATATTAAGGCGCCGCCTTATTAAAGTAGTACATAATTCGAGCTGTTATGAGCTCAGAAATATAGATAGGTACCCAAAAACTATTTCTTGGACATTCCTAACATCGTTGGGTTATACATATTGTCTAGAAACTGACACATTATTGTAGAGGTCTGTAGGGGCGGCAAAATTTGAATAGCCTACTGGCGGCAAATCCGCCACTGCTAAAACTGTCAGACGTCAATTTTTTCTTTAGACTCGTTCATATCCAATTTCAAGTCCACTCAGCCTAACAGGCAGACATCCGCCGAAATTGGCTGTCTCGTTTCTGCCTCCGCTGTTCTAATGGCCACACAGCCATCAACGGCTTTCACGCTAAATCGCCAACGATGTAACTGCGCGATCCGAACCCGCTCCGATAACGATAATTGCGCATTGTATGGATGGACCTAGGAATAAAATGTATCCCTAGGAATAAATGTAGGATTCTGGGTATGTCTGTATTTCTTTCTACATTTTTTTTAATGCATACGTGGTTAGGCCGGGAACAGGCTTAAGACGTGAGGTTTAGTTCATTGGCAGACCGCCAATGAGTATTTTTTCCGCCGCTCATGTGAGTATTTTTTCGGTTATAAAATTTCAGCTATGTCGTGTCTAGGTGGGTGTCTGCTTTAAGCAGTACCAACACCTCGAAATATTTTTAAAAACATGTAAGATAAAACGCAGGACTTTCAATATTTATATTATTTTTTTAGCCACTTACCCAGTCAGTGTCGTAGGTTCGAACGCAGACTTTATTTTATTTTATTTATTTGGGACAAAAACAGTAATACATTACAGCATTTACAAAAAGTAGTTATATTACAGTAAAAAAAACGTATAACCCACACTATTGTCCACGATGTGACATCTGAGTATGATAACGAACGCATGTTTAATGAGAGAAAAAAAAAAGAGTACAGTCGGCTTCACTATGTGGGTACCCCCCTTGAAAGCATCTACGTTCGAACCCGCGATGGCCGCATAGCAAGTTTGTATTTATAACTGACTTCAAAAAAGGAGGAGGTTCTCAATTTATATATTTTTATTTATAGGTTTATATATTTTTCTTATTTTTTTATTGTAATACTTTTTCAAACAATTTATAGATACTTAAACAACAATGCACAAGAATATTTTAGAACTATTAGTAAGAGTTTAGTTGACTTAGAGGTTGAGGATATAACATGTGAAACCGCTGACCCAGGTTCGATACTGGCAGTCTGATAATAATTAGGTTTCTGTTTTCGTCAAGTTTTATTTTTCTCTAAGTTATACTGTTTATGCAACTTTTTCTTTTTATTATTGTTGTGGGACTCGCGTATCCACATACTTACGTCTGCGCCACATAAACATTCGCCGCACGAACAGACGACATGCCAGCCTCGGAAGCGAATACGTACTGACGAGATGCGCCAGCGCCGGCAATATTTATAGTGTGCGTACAGACGGCGCTATACGTCGCGCACGCGCTAGAAAGAGATGGGTGCCCGTTCTTCAAAGATCGTCCTGTGAAACCAATGTTCTCCCATTGGTCGGTTAAATATTGTAACATAGTGAGCCTAACACAAATTATATGGTCCAAAATAGAATATAAGAAATGATATTTTACGAATAAAATGAGCAATTATTCCCTGCAACATACGCGTTTAACTTGCTATCCCGAAGACCCCAACAACTGGTGACCCCGACAACTCAACCGACAACCCAATTCGAAGATGTTGCAAGAAAATCCAAGCGAAAGCAAAATGTTGAAGCCCGTGATGTCCGCACAATTAGATGTCTTGTCGAAGCAAATAGAGAAACTATGTCTAGAAGTCGCCGAGTTACGTGGACGCACAGCTCATCGTTACAGACGCCCGTTTCGTTCCCGGTCGCGTACACAGTCACGGTCGCGGCAGGGGAACAAGTCTTCAACCAGACCCGGCGATCCAAAGTGGGAGTGCAGATACCATTATCGCTACGGTGACAAGGCGAAGCGCTGCGAATCACCGTGTTGTAGACGGAACAAGACTCAGCCGTCGGTAAACTAGCTCCGACACCGACGGTGGCGGACGTCGGTGTCCCGTGTACTACCAACCGCCTTTGTGTCTTCGACCGTGATACCAGAGAGCGATTTCTTGTGGACACAGGCGCCGATATTTCGGTGTTAGCCGCCACAAGCAAAAGAAAAATGAAGACTGTCAGCGCGTACAAATTATATGCAGCAAACAATACGCCCATAAATACTTACGGTGAAAAGACGCTCAGACTAAATCTTGGTCTTCGTCGTAGTTTTCTGTGGCAGTTCATCGTGGCAGATGTGAAAACTTCAATCCTGGGAGCCGACTTTTTGCGTCACTTCAAATTACTGGTAGATCTCCACAAGAAGAAGCTCATAGATAATGTGACTGACTTATCGATCGATGCGCTTGAAATAACGACCGGCGATGAAACAGTACACGTCATTAGCTCCGATCAAGCATACTACGAGATATTGAAGCAATATCCAGAGGTTCTGCGGCCTATGTCCCTGAAAGAACCAGCAAAACACGACGTCGTTCACCACATAGAAACAACAAGCCCCCCGCTCTTCGCCCGACCCCGCCCTCTGCCACCCGATAAATACAAGGCTGCCAAAGAGGAGTTCGATCACATGCTGGAGATGGGCATCTGCAGACCTTCTAAGAGCCCATGGGCAAGTCCACTACATGTAGTAAAAAAGAAGGACGGAGGACTACGGGTTTGCGGTGACTATCGTAGGCTAAACGCAGTCACTCAACCAGACCGATACCCGATACCCCGCATACAGGACTTCACCTACCAGCTGCAAAACATGAAGATATTTTCAAAACTTGATCTCAAAATGGCATACTACTGGATACCGATAAATGAAGACGACGCTCAGAAAACAGCTATCACCACACCATTTGGGCTGTTTGAATTTAAATGTATGACCTTCGGATTACGGAACGCCAGCCAAACATTCCAAAGATTTATGCACCAAGTTCTACGGGGTGTAGATAACTGCTTCTGCTACATCGACGACATCTTACTGTACTCGCAGAATGAGGAAGAACATAAACAACTATTACGTCAAGTGCTGGAACGTCTCAAGGAGTACGGCGTCATGTTAAAAGTAGAAAAGTGTGAGTTTGGCAAAGACAAGATAAATTTTCTTGGCTACGAGGTGTCAACAAACGGTATCAAACCCACAGAAGAGCGAACAGACGTAATATCTAAGTACCCGAAACCGAGCACTGTCGCCGAATTACGACGCTTCCTAGGCATGCTCAATTTTTATCGTTCCTGCTTACCCCGTCAAGCCGACTTACAATCAGAACTCAACAAGTTTCTACACAATCGGAAGCGCAACGATAAAACACCCATCGAGTGGAACGCGGCAGCAGAGTCAGCTTTTGAAAAGTGCCGTCAAAGCATTTTAGAAGCTACTGAACTAACGCACCCAGTACCCGGCTGTGCCCTCGCCATCATGACAGACGCCTCAGACTACAGCCTCGGTGCAGTACTACAACAGAGAATCGATAACGCGTGGAGACCGCTCGCTTATTTTTCAAAAGCGATGAGTATTACGCAGCAACGCTACAGTGTATACGATCGCGAGCTACTGGCGATTTATACAGCTGTGAAGCACTTTCGAACGCTTATCGAAGGAGGCAACGTAACGGTGTATACGGACCACAAGCCACTTGCCCACGCACTGACACGCCCGGCAAGTAGCAATGACACACCTCGTCGAGAACGACAGTTGCATTTCATCAGTCAGTTCTGCACCGGCATTAAGTACGTGCAAGGGGAAAACAATACAGTAGCCGATGCCCTGTCACGCATAGAAGACATCCAATGCCCCACCACTATCGACTACGATAAGCTAGCGAGCGAACAGGCAAGCGATCCCGTGTTAAAGCAACTGAGAAACCAATCAAATCTGAAGTTTACTGACGTCACAATGCCTGGTATAAACCGCCCAATCACGTGCGAAACATCGACTGGGACGCCTCGACCATATATACCGAATACATATCGTTTTGCTGCATTCAAAGCACAACATGATTTGTGTCATCCCGGTATCAGAACGACAAGGAAACAAGCAGCATCAAAATTCTTTTGGCCGAACATAAATACAGATGTCAGCAATTGGACCAGAGCGTGCATCGACTGTCAGCGAGCTAAAGTTTATCGCCACGTCGTCACCCCACTAAGCGAGTTCCCATCATCTGAACGCTTTGAACATATACATGTGGACATCGTCGGCCCGCTTCGAATATCAAACGATTGCCGTTACTGCGTGACCATCATCGATCGCTGCACAAAGTGGCCCGAAGCTGTTCCTGTGCCCGACATTACCGCAGAAAAGATCGCAAAAGCCCTGTACGAGAACTGGATCTCAAGATTTGGATGTCCATTGCGAATATCAACGGATCAAGGTCGGCAATTTGAGTCCCAGCTTTTCCGATCGTTGATGCAGAAATTTGGCATAACACGAATACGCACTACGGCGTATCATCCACAGTCAAATGGTCAGATCGAAAGATGGCACCGGACGCTGAAGGCAGCATTAATGGCACGCGGTTCAACCAATCAGTGGACAGAAGAGCTACCCACTGTGCTATTGGGACTGCGCACAGCATTACGCAACAATAATCTCAGCCCGGCAATTATGACTTACGGAACAACACTTCGCCTGCCGTCAGACTTAATCGTAAAGACAAAAACAGACATCAATGAAAGCGACTACGTACGTCGTTTAAGGGAAACAATGGCGACAATTAAAACTGCACCGCGCTCGAATAGCGGTCATACTGAGCCATTCATACACAAGGACCTTGCGACTTGCACACATGTTTTCGTGCGAAATGACACAGTACGGCCGCCGCTAACGCCGCCGTACGATGGGCCCTACGAAGTTATCAAGCGCTACGACAAGTACTACAGAGTCAAGTTACCGCTACGCACATCAGTGGTATCTTTAGATAGACTCAAACCAGCCTTCATGTACAACGAGCCCATTGAAGATAAAGATCACCACCAGGACATTAGACCTACTCAGCCCTACACCACCAGATCCGGCAGAGTCGTGAAGCCTACGGTACGCTTCACTTAGAGGGGAGTGATGTGGGACTCGCGTATCCACATACTTACGTCTGCGCCACATAAACATTCGCCGCACGAACAGACGACATGCCAGCCTCGGAAGCGAATACGTACTGACGAGATGCGCCAGCGCCGGCAATATTTATAGTGTGCGTACAGACGGCGCTATACGTCGCGCACGCGCTAGAAAGAGATGGGTGCCCGTTCTTCAAAGATCGTCCTGTGAAACCAATGTTCTCCCATTGGTCGGTTAAATATTGTAACATAGTGAGCCTAACACAAATTATATGGTCCAAAATAGAATATAAGAAATGATATTTTACGAATAAAATGAGCAATTATTCCCTGCAACATACGCGTTTAACTTGCTATCCCGAAGACCCCAACATTGTTATAAGAAAAAGTATATCTATAAATATCTTTTTATTATAACTATTAGGTTTATATTAAAATAAAAGAAATAATATAATTTAATTTAGTAAAATTTATTACAAATTCAAAAACTTAACTTTGTAACATAAGATAACTGTAAAATATAAAAAGTTTGTATCGCTTCACTGCAAAATACTTAACTGACAACAACTACTTATCTATAATGATTGACAATATTTACCTTTCAAACTAGTAGAATAATTTTCATAATTTAACGAGTGAAAAAACATGTTATCATTAGTTAACATTCTAATGAATAAACAATTTGCATCTCTCGTAAATCATAAATATTATCTACCTTCTATTAATGAAATAGTGAGGTCAAATGATTTATTGTTTGAGTTATTTCAATGTGTCAATATGGCCACTTTATTTTATTAAATTATCCAAACTAATCCATACTAATATTATAAATTCGAAAGTAACTCGGTCTGTCTGTATGTTTTCTTTTCACGCCTAAACGGCTGAACGGATTTCGATAGAATTTGGCAGAGAGATAGATTGCATTCCGGGGAAGGACATAAGATAGTTTTTATCCCGATATTCCCACGGGATTAACACTTAAGGCTCCTTCAAATAGGCGCGACACGCGATAAAATCGCGCGCGACACAAAGGCACCACAAGTCACGCAAAGAGCGGTGCCTTTGTGTCGCGCGCGGATCGCGTCCCACGTCGCGCCTGTTTGCAGGAGCCTTTATGCGGGCGAAACCGCGGGACGCTGCTAGTAACGACATAAACCAAACGGGATTACGGAATCAAAAATATAAATAGGATGATCGAAATTAGGACCCACTTACCTATTTACTATGTGGTTTTGTTTTTTATTAAAAACAAAATGACTTATTGTAAATAGGTATTAACATTTAAACATTATTATGTTTAAATGTTAATAGCGGCGGGGATGACCCTCGCTGAGTATTCATATTTGCTGTAATCGGCTTCTCATTTGAGTAACCATATTATCAATTCCCAATTTAAAATCATTTGACCCCACATATTTTCAATTGGATTAAGATCCGGACTTTTAGCTGGCCAGGCGATAACAGTTATATCAGCCTGTAAACTTAGCCACTCCTTCACCATTAGGGATCGATGCACAGCACAGTTATCATGGACGAAGTATATTTGTCCTTCTGGGTACGCAACACGCACTGTAGGCAACATAACCTCTTGCAATATTTGAAGATATGTCTTGCCATTCATGCGTCCGCCAACTTCTGTTAATTCGCCCGGGCCCATGGATGATATCCATCCCCAGTAACCTGAAAAAAAGTTTTTTTTAGCAATATTATATTAGTTTAATAGGTAATAAGTGTAATGTTTAAGATATTGTGGTGATAAAATTGCTAAATAATAGCTTAATTTCTCATAATAATGTCATTAAAATTGAAACTGTCATAATATGGAAATCAACTATTTATCTACTTAGTAATGCCGTTTATTTACCTAAAAGTTTTTTCGTCCGTGAAAATAACTATGTTATTTTCCCAATCGAAGTCCATAAGCTCCTGTGCGAACCGAACTCTTGCTGCCCGATGAGCTTCTGATAGTTGAATTTTCTTCGCTGGACGATAATTGTGAATGCCTCCTGCGTGCAGGTGCCTCCGTACTGTGGCGATTGAGATGCCATGTCGTTGAGCACTTGAGCGAGTGGTTGCGAACGGCGAATTCAAGTGAACATTTACTATATCACGGTGGCGCTCACACTTGTTTGTATAGATGCCTGAACTTCTCCGCCCAAAAGGTTTTGACTTCACATCACCAGTATCCAAATAACGTCGCACCCATAAGCGCACCGTTTTTCTCTGTGTAGAAAATATATTTTGAGTTAATCAATCGAGTGACAAAGTTAACGAACTATTCAATTTATTTTATTATTAGATAATATTTGATTTACCGCTATGCCCAGCTGTCTGGCAATCCCTTTAATGCTTGCATTTTGTTCGTAAAGAACCACAATCTTTGTTCTCAAGAAATTATCTATCATTTTAAATTATTGTTTTTAACACAAACACGTATAGTATGCGATAATGCGAAAGGTGAAACAAAACTAGACGCATCAGACGGTAACTTCATTATAGATTAGTAAATGTATGCGTAACTACCCTCAATTAACAACTATGCATTATCTGCGAGTTCATTATTATATTGATTAGACAGAGACAGAATTATAACGCCAAGTAGATTGATATTCATCGAGTTATTAACTACCTAACTGGCTTAGTTGGTAAGAGCTCGCGATAATCAAAGGATATCCAATGATTCGATGGTTCGAATCTCGTCCGGGCATAAACACTTTTTGTATTATTCTTAAGGATTATACGTTTGAATTGCAAAGTTGTAGCAAAGTTAATTTTAATACAACTGGGGTACCCAATTGATGCAGCCCACTGTACATAGGTATTCAGTAGAAAATCACTATATACCGACAAATCGGAGGAAGCGGATGACTAGAGCATCCGTCCTATGGGCGACTTGCAAGAAATTGTGAAACCAATCCTTTAAATTTAGATTGCGACAGCGCGAAAATATCAAAATCAATGAATTGTGAGTTATAGGTTTCTAAGAGTCAGCGGAGAGGAGCTCGCACCCCGGCCTTCGTTCTACATCGCGTAGTGTAGAATAGTCGAGGTGCGCGCACCTCCCGCCGAATAACAGTCCTAGGTACTACGTAACACAATCTATTCGAGAGCTCAGTACAATAAAATTTGTTATTGCATATACCGTGCAGCATCACAACCATGATCAGTGAACATCTGGAATCCAAGCTCAATATCTTATAATGCTTTAGCAAATCTGCATAGGGAATCCTAGTACGGAAGCACTTATAGTGCATGGCACGGAGACATTTTTTCTGAACCATTTCTATTACTTGTTTATATTTATCATAATACGGGCACCAGATGGGTACCTACCGCGTATTCCAACTGTGGACGGACTAGTGTTTTGTATAAGAAGAGAAAAGTAGAAGGCTTTTTGAAGTCTTTACAAGACCGCATGACAAAACCATACATCTGAAAGGCTTTGTTAATTATGCTATCGATATGGGTGTCTAAATGTAATTTGCAATCAAGCAGTACGCCAAGATCACGCAAACACTCAGATTTTTTCAATTGTATGTCGTTCAAGGTATATGGGAAGTTAATGGTATTTTTGTTTTTAGTAAAAGAAATGAAGTGACATTTTGGAAGACTAAGATGAAGTTTATTGACCAGACAGTATTGTGAAAGCCTGCATAAGTCCTCTTGTAGTCGCAAACAACCTTGAGAGTTCGCACACGCCTTATAGATTTTAATGTCATCGGCGTACATTAGGAATTTAGAGTTGACTATGCAGGATTTTATGTCGTTTATGAACAAGATAAAAAGCATTGGGCCCAGGACAGATCCTTGAGGCACACCTGATTCAACGATCACATAATCAGACTCGAATCCATTGATAACGACTTTTTGAGTCCTGTGAAATATATATGAAGCAAACCATCTGAGTAAATTGCCCTTTATGCCATTAAAAGCGATCTTATCGAGAAGCAATTTGTGGTCCACCTTGTCAAAAGCCTTCTGAAAATCAGTGTACACAGCAACAACCTCCGAGCGCATGTCCATGTTTTCAAACAAAAATTGTGTATAAATGATTAAGTTTGTGTAAGTGGATTTGGATTTAACAAAGCCATGTTGCTCGGGTATAATAAGGTGACTTAACTGTGGAAATAAGTGGCCGTGCACTAGACCCTCAAAAAGTTTAGACAAGGTGGACAAGATAGATATGGGTCGATAATTCTCAACGTTTTCCTTATCGCCACTTTTGTGAATGGGCGTGATGAGAGCCCTCTTCCAAATACAAGGAAAAATCCCTTCCCTGAGACATTTATTAAATATTATGTGTAATGGGACACAGATGGTTTGTGCAGTGTTCGTAAAGAAAGAAGGGGGCAGGCCATCCGGGCCAGCTCCTTTAGCCAAGTCTAATGAGGTAAGTGCCTTAAAAAAGGTTTTTAAAACAAGCTTTTATTTAAATAAAAACGTAACCTAAAAAAGAAAGAATAAAGCGAAAAGCTTGAGGCACTGATGTACGGTATTTACTACACAATAACAGTGCCTCAAGCCTTTAAAATTTATTTAGGTATATTTTGAAATGTCACCTAAATTTATTTTTTTCTTTTTAGTTCGATTTATTCTTTCTTTTTTGGGTTACGTTTTTATTTAAATAAAAGCTTGTTTTTAAAACCTTTTTTAATTTTATTTTAGCCCGCGAGTTTAGGGACTGTGCAGACAACATGGCAGCCAAAGATTTTTTAGTACATTATGCTCGAAAAAATTTCGACTGGGGAAAGACAACTTTCGACTCTCCAAGCCAATATCTCGAGATGTGTGACGATGATTAGGTGGGTGGTTGAAGCTGTCAATGGAAGGTTCAGTAGGGATTTCAAAATATTCCGTGTAGATTATTTAAATAAAAGGTGCCCTCATATTATGCAAGATTTTGCTGCTGCCTTATTGAAACATTTTGCTGTTCAATTCAGGGAACCAACAAATGTCCATGAGGTCATTCAGACAATAGAAGAAAAAGTATTTGAAAACAATGAACTCGCTCAAATTGTTCAACATAAGTAATAATTTAAATATGAGACATACTATGTTCCAAAATGTTACATAATTCAATTGAAGAATTCCCTGTATTGACCACAGATGACCTAGAACTAATCGCTCTGGGTACATACCAAATAAAGCAATCAAAATCAAATGTCGGGGAGCACCTTAGAGCCCACGGAATGTATGCTTTAATAGTTTGCCGGGACAACACACCTCTAGAAGGGATGTTTATTAACAGCCAACCATTTATTATACGTGGCAGAAATAAGGCTAGGCATATAGCAAGCAAGTCCTATTTTACATACATTGCAGTTGATAGAAGGCTGGAGGGGGGAAGTGCCATGTTAGGATATTATTGCCACTGACCCGTAGGGACACGGACAGTAGGCTGTTGCTCTCATACATAATAATGAGTATATTGTAGTACATTGGTTATGCCAGACACCAAAGCTATGTTGCTGCACCAGCTTCGTTCTTAGATAATCTTTTAATTAGATAAATACTGTATTAAAGATTATCTAGGAAAGAACAGTAAGAAGATAGAACGAAGATACATGTACTGTATCGGTATTTATTATAATCATCATCCTCCTGCCTGTTGGCGACTGGCTGGTTAGTCGTTCCTTTTTTATAAATCTGTTTTTTAAACTATTTTATTTTTTAACGTCAAATGATGTATTTTTCGGTTATGTCGGGTTTTCTGCTAAGTGATAAGTGTGTGTACTCTTTCTCTTGGTTCTGCTAATAATTATCTTAATTTACTGTGACCCTCTTTGTTTCATTTTCCATTCTTTTTACATTTAAATACAGTCCACATTCGTCCACATTTTTGGTCCATTCGTCGCCGAAATTTTTACCATTTGAACCATTTCTTTCGTGACAGTTTTCACGTCATTTTCATTTTGCATTACGATATTTTCATACAATGATGGTCACACGGAGTAAATCAAGATTTATCGCGAACGTAGCTGCAAACCCTGATGATCGCGACGAACATTCAACGATCTCTCGCCGCGATCTCATCAATCCCGTGCCGTGCGGAAACGTTGCACCGCAAGAGGACTCGCGTGCCGCGGGGAGTATTAGAAACGTTGCCCCAGAGCAAGAACCCTTAGTACTTCCTCACAGTTCCGGCATCGTGGCCCAACCGCGCGACACGCACAGCAGCAGACATTCGCATACAACAAGATCCAGTGCGACTGTACGAGCGCAGAAGTTAGCCATTGAGGCAGAAATTCATCGCCGTTACGCAGAACGTGAGAAGGAATTGGCCGGGCGCGAACGTGTGTTGGCCGAGCGCGAACGTGTGCGCGAGCGTGAGCTTGCGCGCATACAACAGGAAGCAGACGAAGTGGAGCTACGTGCGAAACTCGCTTCTCTCGAAGCAAATTCGGATAAGTATAGTAGTAGTAATCGTAGCTCATCTCACTCGCACAGGCATCGAGTCGCAGCATGGGTCGGGGACCAGCACGACGCTGACGCCCCCCTCGACCTACGCCCTCAAGCTGTGACACAAATCGAACCACGTGCGATGCACACCACTGCTTCTACGCCTGGTAAAAACACGCAGGCTGATCCTGTTTCGCAATTGGCGAAGGCGATTTCCACTCTACCCGATCGCCACAAACGCCTCGAACTTATGCCATTTTCAGGCAACATTAACGATTGGCTGCCATTCAAATGCACTTATGAACGAACTAAATCATCTTTTACACCCACAGAGAACGTTGCACGCCTTGTTGCCGCCATCCGCGGCGAGGCCCGGGTTGCTATTTTATCCGTTTTGTTCGAAGCAGAAGACCCCGACGAGGTGATAGCGGCTCTGGAGCAGAACTACGCACGACCCGAGCTCGTAGTTGCCCAGGAGATCACCGCTCTACGGAATTTAAAGATAAGTAACTTAGAGCATTTAAATACTTTGGCTAATAAATTACGAAATTGTGTGACTACAATTAAATGGCTAAAACAGGAGGAATATTTGTCCTCGATCGAACTGCTTCGCACGGTGCTTTCTAAGCTTAGCGAGCACACCAGAGATCGGTTCACCGACTACGCCTCTACTCATAAGCCTTTTGAGCCATCTATTACTAAACTGGAGTTGCTTTCTAGATTCTTAGTTGTTGAGGCCGAGCGGCAGCTCAAATACAATTATCTGGTTGACACGACACCGAGCTCGTCGCACAGTAAGCTCCCACTTTACAAGCCTCCAGTTCATAAGTTTAACATGCCAAAAGATTTGACTATTCATGCTACTACTTCTAAAGACAAAACAACGGAATGTTTATTCTGTAAACAAGGTTCACACACCGTAAAAACCTGTAAGGCTTATTTGTCTCTTACGGTAGACGACAGATGGCGCTGGGTTAAGGAAACTAAAACTTGCTATAGATGTCTTAAATCTCAGCCACATACATGGAGTACTTGCCGAGTAAAACGGTGCGGCGTTGATGGCTGCACGAGACGGCATCACGCCCTTCTCCACGGCGATGTAGTTGCAGGCGACAACAAACCCAATACTAATACATCCAATTTGCCACAGAGTTCATCGACTAATACTGTCGTACCGCAAAAATATGGTGACGTCATCGCTGCCACGTTCGGGGTACCCGCAACGAGCACGCGTGGACTATTAAAAATCCTGCCAGTCGTTGTGGAGGGACCACGCGGCACTTTTGAAACGTTCGCACTACTAGACGAGGGCAGCACGAGCACTCTCATCGACGGTGACGTAGCCACGCGCATCGGAGCAGAGAACGTCGGCCGACAACAACTGCGTGTTACTGGTGTTGGCGGTATGTTCCTGGACACCGAGGTATGTCTTGTAAATTTTTACATTCGAGGTCGCCATCTACCTGAGCGTCATTTTATACAAGGCGCGCGAAGCATCACGCCCCTTCAGCTTAGTCCCCAAAGTACCGATCATCTAGACTTTTCCGAATACGACCATCTGGCTGATCTGGCTGACGTGTTGGCATATCAGAACGCAACGCCTACTGTACTTATCGGCGCCGCAGATTGGCATCTATCTTTGAGCCGTGAGATGCGCGTAGGTAAAAGAAACGAACCCGTAGCGTCAAGAACGCTCCTAGGCTGGGTAATTCACGGCGCAATTTCTACAGTTTCTAAGCCTGTACATTTTATTCACAACACCGCTGACACATTACAACAGCTTGACACTCTCGAGGCACTAATTAAAAAACAATACGAAATTGACTCTTTAGGTATACAAAAACATACCCCTAGACAAAACAGCGACGACGCTCGCGCAGTAGATCTCATAGAGTCCTCAGCTGAGAGATTGGACACCGGTCGGTTTCAAGTTGGTCTTCCTTGGAGAGACAACGCATCAAATAATGTACCTGATAGTTACCCTCAAGCTTTCTCACGCCTAAAATCACTAGAAAAGCAGATGACGAAAGATGAAACGTTTGCGTCAGCGTATAGGAATTTTATAAACGGTATAATCGAAAAGGGCTACGCGGAACAATGTGATCCTTCATCGTACCATGAGTCGTATTTAAAGAATAAATCTAACTATTCTATGAGATGGTATTTACCTCACTTTGGAGTTTTTCACCCACAAAAACGCAAGCTAAGGGTTGTCCATGATGCAGCAGCATTAAGTAGGGGTGTTAGTTTAAATAGTATGCTGCTACAGGGCCCAGACCTTTTACAGTCACTTTTAGATATCTTATTTCGCTTTAGGGAGGGACCTATAGCGTTCAATGCGGATATTCAAGAAATGTTTCCCCAAATTAAGATAAAAGAAAGCGACCGCGACGCGCTTAGGTTTTTGTGGCACGATGGCATCTCACAGGGTGCAGTAAAAGAATTTAGAATGTCTTCTTTAATTTTTGGTGCAGTTTCTAGCCCATTCATAGCTTTGTATATAAAAAATAAAAACGCGAAGGAGTTTGAGAGTGAATACCCCGCAGCCGCGCACGCTATCATTCACGACCATTATATGGACGACTTTATTGGAAGCCAATTCGATCTTTCCGACGCCGTACGCTTGGCTTCCGATATTGTCACGGTCCACAAGAAATGTTGTTTTGGAATGCGTTCATGGGTGTCAAACGTACCAGAAGCACTTGCGTTGGTGCCCAAAGAGCTTCATAGCAACTCAGACTGCAACTCAGACTCCGACGTCAATCTACCTCCTAACAATGACGTAGGCACGTTAGGGATAAAGTGGAATCCTTTAAGCGACACCTTAGGCTTTCGCACGGGCGATAAGGACTTAGGCACAAAATTAACTAAGCGTAGTTTGCTCTCTAGAGTCATGAGTGTCTATGACCCTTTAGGTTTGCTGATGCCGATAGTAATACAGGGTAGGATTCTGTTACAAAGATTATGGAGGGAAGGAATTGATTGGGATTCGCCTATACCCACCAAGTATGAAACCGAGTGTAAAACATGGTTTGGTCAGCTCAAGTTAGCAGCAAATTTTCGAATTCCACGATGGTACGCGGGTAAGCCAGGCGTGTGTGATACTCAGCTCCATGTCATAGCTGATGGGGGGGAACAAGCGTTCGCTTGCGTCGCATACTGGCGATTCACTTTTAATGACGGTTTAGTCTCTCTTGCCTTAATTGGTAGCAAAGCGCGTGTAACCCCTCTGAAGCCTCTCTCTATCCCGCGAGTAGAGTTACAAGGAGCGCTCATCGCGACACGTTACGCACAAACTATTTTAAGTGCCCATCGCACAAAACCTTCCGCTGTTTTTTATTGGACCGATTCTACAACGGTTTTAAAGTGGATTCGCAGCGATGCACGGAGGTTTAAAGCATTCGTTGCTCATAGGTTAGGGGAAATTTTAGAGTCCACGAACCCCTCCAACTGGAGATGGCTTCCAAGCGACCTAAACATAGCGGATGATGCAACAAAACCGAAAGATATGTTTTTTACAGCGACACACAGGTGGTTCACTGGCCCCACTTTTCTGATCAATCCTCCAAATCAATGGCCTCGTGAACCAGAGTACACATTAGAGTGTCCAACGGACGAGGCTTTACGCGTGTCCGAGCTAAAGCCCGAGTTTACCGGAGTTCTAGTTGATGCCCCTACCTTTGAACTGTCGGTCCCAGATGCTACCCGATTCAGTAGTTGGTTACAGTTATTACGAGTCACAGCTCGCGTTTTTCAGGCCGTCAGACATTTTAAGTCATTTTCTAAATCTCCGCGTTTATTCACAGAAGCCGCTCGCGACGCTGCGTCACTCTCGCAGCTGTCCGCCGCAGACATCGTACAAGCAGAGCAGCTCCTACTTATGAAGGCGCAGGTAGATAGCTTTGCCGAAGAACTCAAGATGCTGAAAGCCTCACAACCATTGCCGAAGGGCAGCCGCATCGCTGCGCTCGCCCCAGTGCTCGACAAAGATGGCTTGCTCAGACTCGACTCACGCATAAAGTCCACTCCTGGGGTGTGCGAGAGTGTGAAAGCACCGGTCGTAGTGGACGGCCATCATCACATCGTCCGTCTAATCATCATGCATAAGCACATCGAAGCTGGCCACGGTAACCACGAGCTTGTACTGAACGAACTAAGGCAACGTTTTTGGATCATAAGGGCACGAACCATAATACGTAGCGTCGCTAAATCATGCCTGCAATGCAGAAAGCAAAATGGCCGATTTAGAGTGCCGCCTACGGGAGATTTACCTCCAGAACGGCTAGACCATCACAAACGGCCCTTCACGCATGTCGGGCCTTGACTACTTTGGGCCTATAGTAGTGGCTGTAGGCCGACGCCGAGAAAAAAGATGGGTGGCACTCTACACATGCCTGGTTACTAGAGCCATTCATCTAGAGATAGTGGCTTCGTTATCGGCAGCCTCAGCAATTATGAGCCTAAGGCGCATGATGGCACGTCGAGGGACTCCAACTACAATATTTTCTGACAACGGGACCAACTTTGTCGGCGCAAGTCTTGAGCTGGCCGCCTTATACCATGGAGACGTTCGGGACTTCGCAACCAACCGCCGAATCTCATGGCGTTTCATACCGCCTGCCTCGCCTTTTATGGGTGGCGCGTGGGAGCGGCTGGTTCGCTCAGTGAAATCCGCGCTACACAGCACACTAAAAGAAAGGGCACCTAAAGAGGAGGTCTTAGCCACTTTACTACTCGAAGCGGAGTCCATCATAAACTCCAGGCCGCTCACGTACGTCCCTAGTTCACCAGACACCCCAGAGGCCATAACACCATTTCACTTCATCCTCGGCTGTTCATCGACTGCTCAGTGGCCCGTCGACTTATCGGACAACGATCTCTTACGCCCGGTGCGATTGGCGGCACGCTCTTCGGTTGGCTGATCACTTTTGGGAGAGGTGGCTAAAAGAATACCTGCCGATTTTGATCCCACGAGGACGCAGAAGAAACGTCACGAACTTTTGCGAGGGTGACGTAGTTGTCGTGGTCGACAACACCCTACCACGGGGTCTTTGGCTTCTGGGTAGGGTAACCAAAACATTTACGGGACCGGACGGACTGGTGCGCGTTGTAGATGTAGCCACCAAAGGCAGGATTTTACGTCGACCAGTCCGCAAACTCCTACCACTTATGGCTGACCCCCAGCCAGTTGCCACCAGGGTTTAGTGTCCCACTAGGGGCCCGGAATGTTGGCGACTGGCTGGTTAGTCGTTCCTTTTTTATAAATCTGTTTTTTAAACAATTTTATTTTTTAACGTCAAATGATGTATTTTTCGGTTATGTCGGGTTTTCTGCTAAGTGATAAGTGTGTGTACTCTTTCTCTTGGTTCTGCTAATAATTATCTTAATTTACTGTGACCCTCTTTGTTTCATTTTCCATTCTTTTTACATTTAAATACAGTCCACATTCGTCCAC
The DNA here is from genome assembly GCA_927399505.1 of Luperina testacea. Lineage (NCBI taxonomy): Eukaryota > Metazoa > Arthropoda > Insecta > Lepidoptera > Noctuidae > Luperina > Luperina testacea. The sequence continues at coordinate 628,453 of OV656777.1, read as the reverse complement.
ACTGCCCTAATCCTATTTTTTATCAAAACCTGTATAAAAAAAAATAAACAAAATAATTATATTTTCTAAATATGTATGTATTGTTCTATTCAACAAACCTATTGTTTAAAAATCCAAGTTCTTAATAGTCTATAAAATCGCGTCTTTGCTAAATTGCTTTTTATGGAGGGAGTTCCAGGAAACCTATGTTTGCGATTTATGTAGGATGGCTTATTATTCCTAGTTCATAGCATACACTTAGTTTTCGACTGCTTCGTTGGTCTAGTCATCGTAAGCACGAATGCCGAACGTGGGGTCCTGGGGTCGAGTCCCAAGTCGGGCAAGGTGAAATTCTCAGTATCAGCACGAAGTCTGAATATGTGCCCGGCTATTGACAGTTGGCTCACCCCCCTTTTATCAATCAATCAATTCAATCATGTAACTGGCAAAATGTGGGTGTAACGTTTAGGCACGCGACACCACACGCAGGTGCGACCCGACTTTAGAAGGAATCTCGGTCGCAACTAGACACGTCGCGCCAATGGGAGCCTTAAAACTACATAATCTGCTAGCTATTTACGCTTCTTTCAGCTTAGTTTTTTGCCATTAATGATTACAGTTTTATCTTAGGTATATCAATCTAGTATATGCTTACAATATTAATTTCATATCTCGTTTTGACAAAGTCACTATAGTTCCTAGCTCCCAGAAGTATTTTTTATTTTGAGTAGGTAATTATACCTATATTTGGACAGAGAGATGCAGAAACACGATGGTAGTGTTGGTAAATATTTCTATTCTGTTTGATCTCCTTTTTGAAACTACATAATACATAAAAAAGATATGTTATTATTAAATAAGCACTATTAGATTCGTTTTAGGTTATAATCTTTTACATTGCATCATCGAGCGACTGAGCAGCACACATGTCGGCTGTCATATAGACGGTACATGTGTCAATAACATAAGTTACGCGGACGACATGGTGTTGCTCAGTCCCTCGGTGAGTGGACTGAGGAAGCTTCTCACGATCTGCGAGACGTATGCGGAGGTGTACGGCCTTAAAAACAATTTAAAAAAAAGTGAGGTGTTAGTGTTTACGGCACCTAAACAACAGCCCCGTCGTGTACCTCCAGTATATCTCAACGGCGCGGCGTTGAACTGAATGTGGTAACTCAATTTAAATACTTGGGTCATGTTGTCACCAGTGACCTACGTGATGATGGGGACATAGAACGCGAGCGCAGGTCGTTGGCGGTGAGGAGCAATATGCTCGCCCGTAGGTTTGCTCGCTGCACGGCAGACGTCAAAGTCAGTTTATTTAAAGCGTTCTGTCAGTCCTTCTACACGAGCGGCCTATGGGTGGCATATACGAGCCGAGCCTACAACGTCCTGCGCGTGCAATACAACAATGCCTTCAGGATGCTGTTGCGATTGCCGCGACGTTGCAGTGCGTCGGGAATGTTTGCTGAAGCACGTACGGATGGCTTTCACGCCATCATGCGTAAGAAAGCGGCTTCCCTACTGCAACGTTTGCGTAGCACTCGGAACGGCATCCTGAAAATGATTGTTAGCAGAGTGGACTGCCCCATCCAAAAGCACTGGGTAGAATTAGGTATAGGTTTATGTTAAATAGAATTAAGTACTAACAACAATAACATAGCATGTATGCACAGTTTGTTACTAACCACTAACTACGTACGTATGGACTACTTAGGTCTGAAATAAAGATATTTTATTTTATTTTTTATTTTATTTTTTCCCAGCCTCTACGACTTACTGCCCATTTGCTAGGTATTTTGCTAGTTTTATATAGTTCTACAACTAGTTATAAGTTTTCATACTGTACGACACTCCTAATAGTGGGACCCATTGAAAAAAAAATAGTGTGAATTAAAATTAATCTGCATACTTGTCTTATAATATTGATAATATTACTGATCCGGTTTCATAGCACTTTGTGGCGAGTAACTTAGTGGACGCGTGTCCTACTCACCAGCGCATCGGACTGCGCACGCGACGCTCACCATGGCTGACAACAGCACCAGTATTACCAGCCCACAACAATTAAGCGACTTCATTGGTGACTATTGGATGAACATTATTAGATGGATTTTGTTCGTGCTGAATCTCGGGGCGACCGTATATGGAGTGACATCATGGCATATACTCAAGAAATTTCGACAATTCAGAAATTATGTGCTCCTCAGTGCAATTATAGTGAAAAATTTATTTTGGTTTTTCTATTTCATACTAGATCAACTAACAAATAAATTCATCCAGAATGAAGTACTGAACTTTCTTAGAACAGTTGTAGCAATGTATCTTACAGGATCGTATTATTGTTGGTTACTGGTGTTGTGCTACATTTTTTATGTTGATTTTGTTAAAGTTTTTCGCCTTGACATTCGTAGAAGGTACCTTAAGAGCAACCTATTTGCTTTGGGTCTACCTTTTATATTAAACTTACTACTTTTTGTTCCTGGGTTTTATGTTTTTTTCTTTGTCTCGAGAACAACAGGTACATATCAAATATTAATGGTTGTCACCTGGGGGATGTTGTTAATACCCGTGGTTATTAGTTTTGTTGTCTATATAACAGTTTTATACTCTTTATTCCGCGTTAGTGAAGCTGGTACGAGTACATCTTGTAACAAATTGCGGCGCTTCTATATAGCTTCGTTGATTTTTGTACTCAGTAATGTGATCATGTTACCTTATGTACTTAAAATATTTGATGCACATATTACATTGGTCATTGTAATTATAATGGATTTAGGAGGTATGTTGCATACGATAGCATTGGCTGTGTATTTAATTATATTAAAGAGTAATCGGGAATTATGGCGAGAATTTCTGGATAAGAGATCAAAACAAAAATCACTCGACATATCTAATTTTCGACAAAATAATACCTCAACTATTTTGACCGCTTAGATATAAGAAAAAAAAGCACATGTGGCGTTTGTAACCAGTTCCGTTAGACGATTGACCTTTAAGCCGGGTCAACATTAAAAAGCTAGTAGCCGAATTTAGTTATTCATTGATTGATATTCAATGTCACGTGTACCTACATTAGGTATCATCTATTTACACGTGAAACACTCTAAGATAAAATGTGATCCAACCAAAATCCAAGTAATCAAATAAATGTTACATACATTTCGGATTCGTAGATAATACAACAGTTTGAATGACCTTACCTTACCTTGAACAGGCATCTTCTTGGCACGCTCGTTGCATCATAGACCTCATCTATCGCTTTCCATCAGGCGTGATCGGCGTCAAGAGCGGGCCCATTTAGCAATAAAAAACCTTGTAACGTTGTTTATTTAAGACAATAAATACAATCTAATATTTCTAACGAGGAACGTCTTTTCTTTTGTTACATCATCCTCCATTGTTTTCTCCCTTCTTTCTTGTGTTGCTACATTCCATCAGTTCTGATACATTCATACAATCATCTTACACTTCTTCAACGATCGAATATCACACAATCCCGCATGTATGGTAGTCGATATGAAATATTACATACTTTTTTTGTTTTTATCACACTTTTATTAGCTTAATTTGCTACTAACTAACGATGTAAATAAATCTTAGAATTGTCGTATTGAAGTGAAACTTTGTATGTATATGTAGTTCGGAAAACAAAACTATAATTTGACATCTTGGAGCTGATCTGATGACGATGCAGCGAGGAGGTGGGTAGTGGAACTCTTCAGTAGAGATGGCCTTGTAGGGTTAGGGGCTTGGTTCTACATTAGATCTGATAACTTTTTAACAGTGAAAGCGTTATGTAAGTCTTGACAACCTACTTTACATGAATTACTTATACTTTACATGACGTATTTACATGTAATAGGAGTGAACTCGCAAGGGACTATTATTTATACTCTGGTATCTGGCAGAGAACCAAATTTGTCGACATAGCTCACAGAATAAGCAAGCTGAAGTGGCAATGGGCCGGTCATATTAGCCGTATATCCCAAGACCGTTGGGGTGGACGTGTTCTTGAGTGGAGACAGCGAATCGGCAAACGTAAGGTAGGACGCCCTCAGGACTCGGGCTTGGTGTATCGACGATCTTCGCAGGGTGGTTTAAACTTCTCGCACACGAGTGATCCTATAAGGGTTTCGTTTTTTTCATTAGGACGTACGAAACCCTAAAAACTAAAAAACAAGCTTTTATCACGCACTAAAAATTAGATTTTTTAAGATTTTTTTTATGAGATAAGGGCAGCGTGTTAGTAGGTTTCTATGTTGATCAGGCAGAAGCCGGTTGTTAGTCTAATGTTTCATTAATTTTGCTCTAGGTACCGCAGGATTTTATAGCAGTAAAGTAGAAAGAATAAATAAAACTACGTGTAGGTATACATATAAGGTGAATAGATGAAGTAATGGAGTGAAAAGTGTTGGATAGTGGCCACTGTGTACACGGCCATTAAACAGTGCGCCACGTTGGCTCTGTACAGTGTTATTGGATGTGCGGCGAGTCCACATTCACACCAAGTCCACGGGGGGCCAGGGAATAAACACTGAAAAGGTAGTCTGCTAATTTAAAAACGTACCTTTATTCAAAATAACTCAAAAGACATTATATTTACGACAAGGTTTAGTTACGCGCCAAAGACATTATGTTTACGACAAGGTTTAGTTACGCGCCAAAGACATTATGTTTACGACAAGGTTTATTTACGCGCCAAAGACATTATGTTTACGAGAACGTTTAGTTACGCGCCAAAGACATTATGTTTACGACAACGTTTAGTTACGCGCCAAAGACATTATGTTTACGACAAGGTTTAGTTACGCGCCAAAGACATTATGTTTACGACAACGTTTAGTTACGCGCCAAAGAAATTATGTTTACGACAACGTTTAGTTACGCGCCAAAGACATTATGTTTACGACAACGTTTAGTTACGTGCCAAAGACATTATGTTTACAACAAGGTTTAGTTACGCGCCAAAGACATTATGTTTACGACAACGTTTAGTTACGCGCCAAAGACATTATGTTTACGACAACGTTTAGTTACGCGCCAAAGACATTATGTTTACGACAACGTTTAGTTACGCGCCAAAGACATTATGTTTACGACAACGTTTAGTTACGCGCCAAAGACATTATGTTTACGACAACGTTTAGTTACGCGCCAAAGCCCTTTTCATGCAATTGCTGAGCGGTCCTGGGTTCGATCCCTAGGCCAGGTAAAGTGTCATTGGAAATTCTCAGCCTGCAATTCGAATTCGTGCCTAAATAACTAAATAGGTCGCCTCTTTAGTCATCCTACACATTTTTATACGTATAATAAGTCTTATACTAAGAATAAATATTGAATTTTTGACAGTTTTTCCATACTAAAACTGTCAATTTTATTCTACGAATAAAAGATATCTGATTTTGGTAAAATCAGCCCTGAAAAGCCTTTTCTTTAGACTCGTTCATATCCAACTTCAAGTTCACTCAGCCTAACAGGCAGACATCCGTCGAAATTGGCTGACTCGTTTCTGCCTCCGCTGTTCTAATGGCCACACAGCCATCAATGGCTTTCACGCTAAATCGCCAACGCGATATATAATAAAATTCATCACCACTGCTCTCAAAACGGTGAAGGAAAACATCAAGGCTTGAACAAACCGGCATTAACTAGGACTAAAAATTATTCGAAGACATGTGACATCTACCAACCCGCACTGGGCCGCGTTGTGGATTACAGCCAGTGGCGTGCATTGCATAAACCGGCGAGCGCGCGCCATTTTTGTAGTTGTAGTTGTTGTTTGTTTTGATTACTAAGTGTTGAAAAAAAGAAATTGCTGTGTTTAAGTTTGAGGTGCTGTGTGAGCAATGGATAAACTAAAGTGCTTAGATTGTGGCGATCAATCGCTTTGTACAGACAAACTGCGGACGAATCCTTTCGGTACCTAGGTCTTCCTATGTTGACAAGATAAATTGTTTCATTTTCAAGACCGACGAGAATTTTTGCTTTTAAAGTTCATAGAAGGCACATAGAACTACTCGTATAAAAGGTAAGAAAATAATTTGAACATTCAAAACAGATATTTGTTGTTTCTGATTAGTGACCGTATAATATTGCTGACTATACCAGGCGGTCTAGTGCCTAAAAAGCAATGCGCGCCATTGCTACCTATATGGAAAAGACATCCATCTTCAACGACCGTCACGTAAATATTTATAGCAAAAAATCTGTAGGGAGAAGCGTCACGTACCTAAGACATAACGTTTATTATACACGTCTTATACTAAATACGCAATCGCCCAATATGAAGATCGCTGAGTTGCTGCCCTACATTTTGTTCAACAGATCGAAGTGCAAATGCAAGTGCAGCAAAAGTGACGTCAATGAACATTTTCTTGTAGACTATAATTTAATTAATCTGGTATTCCATAATCATACTTCGATTAGGTCTCATCTCTTTTATTCTATAAGTAATTAATGTAATTTTTATAATTAAATCTTTAATTAAATACTTTTCTAAGTCAATTTGGTTTTTTTTCGATCCTCTGACTGCAGCTAACGTAATTGGCGCAGTCGGTAGGATACTCGCGGGTCGGTTCGCGAGATCGGGAATAGGTAGCTAGGCTTCGTTACTAATTCGCGTCGCGAGTCACCCGGGTGGCTATCAAGCCCCAACACCGAGTATCCAGAATCTACGGACCTGCTGCAGACCAGGAGGAGAATCCAGCAATCGATTCACGAAGAGAACCAGATGAAATCTATGTGAGTACACTTGAATTGATCTCGTGTTGCTTCCTTTATTCTAGTGTTATCCTTAATTATCCTTTAGTGTGTTAGTCGTACCACTTCACGATTTATCACCCTAGAGCTAACAGTTCTCGCGGGTCTGAATCTCGTCAGGCTCGCCAGCATCAATTAGATAGTTGTAGAGATACGGATTTGAACCAGTCCTTAGGCGACTTCTTCGACGAAATGTCTCACGATCCCGATACGATATTTAAGGCTCTCCGCCTTGTCCCGGATTTTGATGGAAACCCTAACGTACTGACAAGATTTATTAACGTTTGCGATCAATTAGCAATTAAGTATCTTAGTAACGCCCCAGGTAGTGAGTTTTCAAATCTTTGTCTTATCAATGGCATACTGAATAAGATAACAGGCCCCGCTTCGTGCACACTTAATTCCAACGGGATACCTGAAAGTTGGTTAGGGATTAGATCTGCCCTGATAAATAATTTCTCCGATCAAAGAGACGAAACGGCTCTGTACAATGACCTCTCACTGGCTACTCAAGGTAATCGGACACCCCAGGAGTTTTATGACCAATGCCAAACGTTGTTCAGTACTATAATGACTTATGTGACTTTACACGAGACAGTACCTACAACTATAGAAGCTAAACGCGAACTCTATAAAAAGGTTACTATGCAGGCGTATGTTCGTGGACTTAAGGAACCCCTAGGATCCCGTATACGTTGTATGCGTCCTCCCACAATAGAGAAAGCCCTGGAATTTGTCCACGAGGAGCTCAATATAATTTATCTTCAACAACGTAACGAACCTTCTAAGACTCATGTCACCCCTAAGGCTGTGCAGTGTAATGGGGCAACCTTCAGTTGCCCCATTACCGCGGAATAATTTCCCAACGCCAGTGCCCAATTGGCCTGTCCCCGTGGGACAGCAGCCCATGAGGCCTCCGCCTCAACCCTTCAGACTACCACCACCAGGTGCATATAATATGCGTAACCCTACGAACACCCAGAGGATGTTTAGTGCACCACCTCCTAACTACAACCCCCGGAGTAACGTATTTCGTGTTCCACCTCGGAATAATCCACCACAATTTCAACACCCTCAACCAATGAGTGGCGTCCAACGCTTCACCCCAAAGACATTACCGCCATCCCAAATGACGACTGGACATGACTGGACCAAGTCAGGAAACCCACCTCCAACAAATTATTTCAAAAGTAGAGAAATGAACTTGAATGAACTCTCGACACATGACGACGGCTACTCGTATTACAATAACTATGACTATTATCATGACCCCGTTTACAATTACTACGGCGATTATTATACTAGTGATTCGCCCGAGTTCACCTCTGACGTGACTTATTATACGACTGACGAACACCAGTTGACTGATGAAAATCAACCACAGCCAAGTTCTAGCAAGGCTGAGCAGGATTTTCAGGAGGTCCCGACATTAAAAAAGCAAAGATGGAAGTAAACCTCCAAACACAGAGGCAGTTGCCGTATATTCAAATAGCCCATCCTCCTCTTAAATTATTGATAGACACGGGCGCTAATCAATCATTTATTAGTCCCGAAGCTGTCGAACAGTACTTTTCAAGTTATCCCTTAGATTTTGACCCATTTGAAGTGACAAACATACATGCAACTAGTAGAAATGATTTTTCTATTACATTGCCGTGCTTCCCTGAGTTTCTTGATAAAAGTAATATGAAACTATTTGTATATAGATTCCACAATTATTTCGACGGCCTTATCGGTTTAGATCTATTAAGTAAGTGGGAAGCGCGAATTGATTTGAAAGATGGCCAGCTACTTACCCGCCTTGCCTCAAACCCTATTCACATGTATAATTCACAGAACGTAAACCTCTACGAGGACATAATACCAGCAATGTCATCTAAAGTAATTAGAGTCCCTTTAGATACGACGGACGGTGACGCATTCATTCCGGAACAAATCATTTGTAACTGCATAATTCATGAGTGTGTAACAACTGTCACTAATAACCGTGGTTACTTAGAGATAGAAAATACTACCGCGAACGATATTATTTTCTCACTCGATAGTCCAGCGCACGCAGAACTATTTAATATCGAGTGCGCGCGTACTCAACAACCGGTCTCACGTATTGACGACGTCATCTCGCGCTTACGTACCGAACATTTAAACGAAGAGGAAAAAGCCAATCTAATCACTCTTTGCTCTCGCTATGCGGATGTTTTTTATATTGACGGTGAACAACTAACTTTCACCAATAAGATCAAGCACCGGATCAGAACCACCGACGAGGTCCCTGTGCATGCTAAAACATATCGCTATCCGTTTGTCCATCGAGAGGAAGTCAAGAGTCAGATAGGAAAAATGTTAGAACAAGGCATCATCAGACCCTCCGACTCAGCCTGGAGCTCACCCATCTGGGTAGTGCCCAAGAAAATAGACGCTTCTGGCAAACAGAAGTGGCGACTAGTAGTTGATTTTCGTAAACTAAATGAAAAGACCGTTGACGACAAATATCCCATTCCTAACATAACCGACGTCCTGGACAAGTTAGGGAAGTGTCAGTACTTCACCACCCTGGACCTGGCCAGTGGCTTCTATCAGGTAGAGATGAATCCCGACGACATTCCGAAGACAGCCTTCAACGTAGAGCACGGGCACTTCGAATTTCTCCGTATGCCCATGGGACTAAAGAATTCTCCATCCACATTCCAACGTGTGATGGATAACGTCCTTAGAGGTCTCCAAAATGATATCTGTCTCGTCTATCTTGATGACATCATCGTTTTCAGTACATCCCTCCAGGAACATATGGTAAACCTAGAAAAAGTTTTCCAGAGACTTAGAGAGTCTAACTTCAAAATCCAAATGGATAAATCAGAGTTTCTTAAGCTGGAAACGGCTTACCTTGGTCATGTGATTAGTAAGGACGGCGTCAAACCGAACCCTGACAAGATCTCTGCTATCCAGAAATACCCAATTCCTAAGACCACCAAGGAAATCAAGCAGTTCCTAGGACTTCTCGGTTATTACCGAAAATTCATTCCAGACTTTGCACGTACAACAAAACCACTAACTAGCTGTCTGAAAAAAGGTAGGAAAATAAGCCTCACCCCCGAATACGTAAACTGCTTTGAAAAATGCAAGACTCTACTGACAAACGATCCCATTCTTCAATATCCTGATTTCACTAAGGAATTTAACCTAACAACAGACGCCTCAAACGTGGCTATTGGAGCCATACTATCTCAAGGCCCTATAGGTAGCGACAAACCCGTATGCTACGCTTCACGTACCCTAAACGACAGCGAAATTAACTATAGCACGATTGAGAAAGAACTCTTGGCTATAGTATGGGCCACCAAATATTTTAGACCCTACCTATTTGGAAGGAAATTTAGGATATTGACTGACCATAAACCTCTCGAATGGATGATGAATTTGAAAGAGCCAAACTCACGTCTGACAAGATGGCGACTAAGACTCAGTGAATACGACTTTACAGTGCAATATAAGAAAGGCAAAATTAATACCAATGCTGACGCTCTATCGCGAGTAGAAATCCATCTAGGCGACACTAAATCCCTAATGGAAGAAATAGATGAACTGAACTCTTTACTAGGCAACCCGACTGAGATAGCCCTCTCTAAACCCAACTCCTCTACTGAGACTGTACACACTAGCCACGAAAGTCCTATATTAGAAATCCCGATAACAGACGAACCTTTGAATAAATTTAACAGACAAATACATCTTACTATAGTTAATGACATCAAACGGAAAGCCATCATGACTAAACCATTTGACACACATACACGAATAAGCATACAACTGTCTGAGTCCAACCTGGAAGAAGACTTGGTAAATGCCATTAAGGAATACGTCAACCCCAAGGTTAAGACAGGCCTCCTCATTAATCCCCCTCTTGCAATGTACTCCGTTATTCCCATATTACAGAATAAGTTCAAAGGCTCCTCAATGAACTTAGTGTTAACTAAATCCGAGATAGAGAACGTGAAGGAATATCTCCGCCAACAAGAGATCATTCGTCACTATCATGATGGCAAAACTAATCATCGTGGCATCAATGAGTGCTACTTGTCCCTATCCCGCAAATATTACTGGCCTAAGATGAAGGATCAAATCTCCAAATTCATCAGTGAATGTACCATCTGCGGTCAAGGCAAATACGACCGAAATCCTGTTAGACCCCTATTTCATGTTGTACCTCCAGCGACCAAACCCTTTGAAATAGTTCATATGGACCTATTCACAGTACAAGGTGAGAAATATGTAACTTTCATAGATGTTTTTACAAAATACGGTCAAGCATATCACTTGCGCGACGGTACGGCTCTCAGTATACTTCAGGCTTTATTACAGCTTTGCACCCATCATGGAGTACCCTTGACTATTGTTACTGATAACGGCACTGAATTCACCAACCAGCTATTCTTAGAGTTCACCAGATTGCACAAAATCAACCATCATAGAATCTTAGCTCACTCTCCCAACGACAATGGCAACATTGAGAGATTTCACTTGACTCTACTAGAACATCTACGACTACTTAAACTACAGCATAAAGACGAGCCAGTTGTGAACCTAATGCCATACGCTCTCATAGCTTACAACTCTTCTATACATAGCTTCACGAAGTGTAGACCATTTGATTTACTAACTGGACACTTTGACGCTAGAGACTGTCTCAACATCGATACAACTCAGCACCTCTTACAGCAATACCTTCACAACCATAGGGATAGAATAAAAACGGTTTACGATATAATCAACAGTAGATCCCTAGAAAACAGAACCGCTATTATAGAAAATAGGAATAAAAATCGGGAACCAGAACTAGAATACGCCCCCGAACAACAAATTTTTGTAAGAAACCCCTTAGCTCAACGACAGAAGTTAGCCCCCCGTTATACTCAGGATACTGTACTAGCAGACTTACCCATACATATCTATACTTCCAAAAAACGCGGCCCCATAGCCAAGTCCCGCTTAAAACGTATCCCTAAAGCAGCTAATCTGTTACAGGATCATACTACACAGGCAATCGAATAGTTTTCATATGCAAATTCCCAATCATTTCCAAAGAGGTATACAACTTTTATCATCTATCCATTGTCCCTAATAGAAATAACCGAGCTCTTATCCCGACACATCCCTTCCTAGCAACAAACGAGATTTCATTCTTGTATATAGAGACAGAATGTCCGAAGCTCAACAACTGGTATCTCTGTGAAGAAGCTACTCACCACCAGCTCCGCACCAAACCTGATTGCATCACCGAGCTCATCAGCAACCAGATCCTGAAAGAAACCTGCGAATTTTCTACAATCACCCTAAAGAAGCAAGCCATGGGAAAATTGGACGACGAACACTACGTCCTATCTTTTCCACACCCAAGTAAAGACCAACTTCTCTGCGGAAGGCGAGATTACACCACACTTCAAGGAAGCTACCTCATCACCATCCCCGTAGGCTGTCACCTCAAAACTACAGAATTCACTATTAGCAACGTCAATGACGAAGTAAAAGGACAGCCCCTAAAGCTAATTGAAATTCCATCTGATACAGAAGGGCAACTCAAGATTGCATCCCACATCAAGCTAAACTCCATCGATCTGCAAGGACTACACAGCATCCAAGACAAAATTATGATGGAAGCCCCGATCAATAACGCCGGCGCCCCACTTGATACATTATACCACACAACGATACCATTTTACCTGATGCTGTTTGCTGCAGTCATACTACTAATCTTCATTTTACATCGCTACTACAACTTCTGGACATGTAGAGAACGAGCAAAGGAGGAAAAGCAACCACCACATTCCGGAGATCAGCAACACCATGACGCGATCCCGGCAACATTTTCACTCAACGTGCTAAAATAGTTGCCGTTCTAAGGGGGGAGGAAATACGCAACCGCCCAATATGAAGATCGCTGAGTTGCTGCCCTACATTTTGTTCAACAGATCGAAGTGCAAATGCAAGTGCAGCAAAAGTGACGTCAATGAACATTTTCTTGTAGACTATAATTTAATTAATCTGGTATTCCATAATCATACTTCGATTAGGTCTCATCTCTTTTATTCTATAAGTAATTAATGTAATTTTTATAATTAAATCTTTAATTAAATACTTTTCTAAGTCAATTTGGTTTTTTTTCGATCCTCTGACTGCAGCTAACGTAATTTACTCCTTGGTTTTGTTTGTTTCTTATGTAAATCAAGCAATCTGAGCCAGAGACTACTCCCACATTTTTTAGAGAAGAATGGTTCCCTTTAATCCATCCATATCACGAAGTTCGGTTGACTTGTTGACAAGAAAGTAGGACAAACAAATATATTTATTTCATTTGTTTGTTTGTCGGCAAAATGTGGGTTTTACATAAAACATTGTAATATCATATTGAGCCTGTAGCTATAGCTGTATCTTATGTACAGACATAAGACATTACCACTCACAACGTATAAAAACAATTATAACTTTCATTAATCAACATTTTAATTTAATAAAGATTAATGCTAATGAATATCAAAACTCATTCGTCTTTTCGTCGTCAACGCAAACATCGGTCGGTCGGTCGAGCATCTAGGATTAATTTTCAAAGTCGGACAAATTCTTTTCCTTTTTCTGCCTGGCGTTATTACTTTCAGTTTTCAGTTATTCAGAGAAAGTCGAGTAACACTTTTTAAGATTTCTTTACAATCCTCTTTCACGAGGCCTACATCAATCACAAAGGAACAATAAAACAAGAAACCAATCTTACAGACCTAGGCATAGACAGAGTTCCTAAAAAGAAAAAAAATCAGACAAAAAATAGTTTAATAAATAAATCAAAATTGTTATTTAAATCTTCATTGCCATCTGCCCAAATTTTTCTGCCCGCATGTGTAATTCGTATTACTATAGTAGGTAATTTTAATATGAATTTCTTTTCAGACAGTGAAGTTGTAATACTATACTGCATAGGTCAAATTCTGTCCAGTTTTTTATTGTGTTTAAAATTATTAAACTTTAGAATGACATGTTATTTCTACTTTAATCCTTGACTTCTTGACTTTAATTCTGAACACGTTTTTAATAAGAATGTGTTAGTACCACATTTCCAATGTCGTGTGCGTTCGCTATTTTCTTCGTAAGTTTTAACTTACGTAGATAATAGCTGATAATTTATAAAAAAAAATATTGATACTTACGAGTACATACAACTTTTTTTTTTAGATAACGTTGCCCCGCACTAGGAATTACTCCTGTATCGTGGGTTACATTTAAATTCACATACACAAACAGCCAGACCCGGAACAACTACCTGTAGATAATACAAATATTTGTTCCGTGCGGGAATCGAACCCGCGACACGCAGCGCAGCAGTTGATCGCTCAGCCACTGCGCCAACCGTGTCATCTAAAACTGTTTTATTTAAAAGGTTTTATTTAGCTCACCCCGTTTGCAATGCCAATAACATTGCAATGTATGTTTAACATAAAACCGTTTAACTGAAAAAGTTTTTTTACCTATTTTTTTATTTTCTTGTTTTTAGTTTTTAATTCGCATTCTGTTTAATTCATTTAGTGCTTCATTATTGCAGATTTTAATTTTATTATACTGGTACTGGTGGCTTATTTTTGTATTATACTGGTTGAGCACTTTCATTTGATACCCATATTGATGGGATCGATAAAACCTACGTTATCCGCCATTTTGTAGCGGCCGCCATCTTGTATTTCAATTTTTTTATAGTATATTGTATTCTGCTTGTTGAGCCCTTTCATTTGATACCCATATTGATGGGATTGATAAAACCTACGTTATCCGCCATTTTGTAGCGGCTGCCATCTTGGATTTAAATTTTTTATAGTATATTGTATTCTGCTTGTTGAGCCCTTTCATTTGATACCCATATTGATGGGATTAATAAAACATAAATTATCCGCCATTTTGTAGCGGCGGCCATCTTGAATTTATAATGATAATGAATAAACATAATTGTATTGTCACCAAAATCCAAAGTGTATACCAAATTTCAGATTAATCGGTTGACAGGAAGAGGGTGAAATTTGAATTACTAAATTTGACCCAAGAATAATAAATAAAAAAAAAACAAATTATTTTCAACACAAGAATAGTCAAAATATTAATTTATTAACATATCTAACTTGGTAAACGTAAGACGTGATTTGATGCAGCTTCAACTGAATCAGAGATTATCAGCGTTATCCACTTACTCGTAGATGACTGTTATCGAATTCCACAAATCACCTACTTGTACCAGTACCTACTCAACGATCTGACTACTCGTAACAATTGACATAAAATAAATGTGACAACCGTTTATGTATCAGTGCTACTCTCGTATAATGTCAGTAGTACTTATGTTAAAAAGTTTATATTTTAAAAACTCGACCTCTGTCTCTAAGGAGCAAATACTTTTAGTACGAATGCTCGAAAGCTGCAGCGAAAGCTGTTCACCACATTAGAGT
The DNA here is from genome assembly GCA_927399505.1 of Luperina testacea. Classification (NCBI taxonomy): domain Eukaryota; kingdom Metazoa; phylum Arthropoda; class Insecta; order Lepidoptera; family Noctuidae; genus Luperina; species Luperina testacea. The sequence goes on along the minus strand of OV656777.1, from coordinate 613,235 downwards.
CAGCATTCAGTGCAAGAAGTCAGCACTTAGGACTCAGAACATAACTCAGCGAGTCATTTATCTATGTCTTGAAACAGCTGATGTGAGATGTAGTACGGGATATATGCACGCTGTGATATATGTGGGAAAGATAGGAACCAAATATGGCTGAGTTTAGAAAAAAGCAAACATAGGTACATAAAAACATCGTTTTTTATCATTATTGGTCAGCAAGTTGGTATAGAGCAGTGGTGGCCCAGCGGCATCGGCCGCGACTTACGAGTTGTAGGTCGTAGGTTCGAAGTTCGAACCCAGACGGGCGCTTTACTTTGTGTAAATTATTTCATCACCACTGCTCTAAAAAACGGTGAAGGAAAACATCGTGAGGAAACCGGCATGTCCTAGAACCAAAAATTCGAAGACATGTGACATCTACCAACCCGCACTGGGCCCGCGTGGTGGATTACGGCCCACTCCCTCTCACAGAGAGGAGGCCTGTGTCCCAGCAGTGGGAACATTATAGGCTGATAATGATAATGATGAAGTTGGTATACAAGCTGGCGGTTCAGCAGATGGGAATTACAGTCATTTATGGATATAATAGTAACACCAAGATATTTTTTTCATTGCTGTAATTAGAGACAGTGTCGAAAACCCTAACATATCCACTTTTAATTTTACTAGCATCTTTCAATCTGGAATACAGCAATGACAAAAAATGTACTAGTCGCAATTCTGGTCCTGGCATACAAATGACCTTACTAATGTAGAAACAAAACAACTGAACTGCGTTCCGCTGCTTAAAATTCCCAAAGAAATACCGAGTGCACGAAATAGCAAATAAAACAAAAAAAACGACAACCAAGCTAAACAACGCGGTGAAATTAATCGAATTTTATACAAACATTCATTACCGATTCTCGATGGACTCCCGCACATCTGTCGGACGTATACACACAGAATCGGTGACAAACATACAAACACTGGCGTAGTTAGCGATTTAATCAGATAGCAATGTTTGAACATGCTGCGCGAATCGTTTGTGGGTACGTTTTCTGTTTATTTCTGACTAACTTTGGTTATTCTAAAGGGTTTCATGTATGTACATACCTATATTTGTAGATGCATGAATAGTAATGCTAATAGTAAATCATGAGGGAATATGGAGGTGACAGACTAACACGTAGGTACTGGTCATAAATATCACACATTGATTTGAAGAAATAGTTCGGCTTTGTAGGGCGTCCTCTTTGTAAACTTTCGATATGCCATACGCCAAACCTATTCATAGCCCCGGCCCGAAAAATTCAATGTTACAGAACCCGCACTGTAACATCGAATTTTCCTTAAATATCAACCAAAGCAACATGCTAGTAGTGTAATAATTAGGAAATCCACAATGAAGGGTGCTGTGCAGTTTTGAAATATGGCACACCGCACCGCTTTCGCGTCTTCATTACCATATATAATATTTATACTTCATCATCATCACCCACAGCCCGACTTTACCCCGACCACAGGCCTCTCTTTTCATGTGCCAATCCGCACGCCCCTGTGCCAGCCTCATCCAGGTTCTACTTGTGATGGTAACAATGTCGTCTGCCCATCTCGCCGCCTGCCGGACGACGACACTTCGTCTTCTAGTCCTTGGACGCGGTCATTGTTTGACTCCACATATCATTACTTATACCTACTTACTTAATATCACTATTGATTAATGGTGAAGGAGAAGAATAATGATTTTCACCGAAACATGACTTAGCTTACGTTATTTGGGGATTAACTCTATATACGTGTCAAACTATCGCAGTCCACTGCTGGACATAGGCCTCTCTCAGACTGCGCCACAACACCCTGTTATCCGCCTTCCGCATCCAGTCTGTCCCAGCTAACTTCATAAGGTCGTGGGTAGCGACCCACGACCTTATGAAGTTAGCTGGGACAGACTGGGGAACGCCCTCCAGCTAGCGAGCTGGGGGGCGTTCCACAATGCGCTTGCCGATACGCGCTGTCCACTCCAGGACTCGTCTGCTCCACCGGACATCGGTCCTTGGATAAACATGGCCTGCCCACTGCCATATCAGCCTGCTTACTCTACTAAGTATGTTGATAACTCGAGTTCTTTTCCGGATAATTTCATTTCTGATTTTATCCTTCAATTGAACTCCGAGCATAGCCCACTTCATAGCGTGCTGAGCAACCTTGAATTTGTGGACCAACCCGACTGGCAGTATCCACGTTTCGGCACTGTATGTCATAACGGACAGGATGCACTTGTTGAAAACCTTAGTCTTCAAACATTGCGGAATAGGCAACGGGAAGACTTGACGAAATTATCCAAACGCTGCCCAATCCAACTGGATTCTTCTGTCGTCTTCTATCGTGTAATCAAGTACATAATTCAAATTAATTACATATCATAGATCAACCGTATCGGGTGTCAAGCCGAACGTATTTAATGATCTGTCATCAAACACCGATAGATGTCACTGGTGGGAAATTAATGACAACTGTTGTCAACAGAGAGACTGAGATAACCGTCTGATACGCTACGATTAAAATACTGTACGTGGTCGTTTAAAGGGCTCAATCGGTTTCAGAAAAATCAATGAAATCTGGTGCCTACTCTGTTTCTTTGTTTCTGATTATTTTTACGATAGGCCACTTTTTTGTTTAAAAAAAACAGCTTTACATTTCCTCTAAGCCCATCGTCCACGATGCACTCAAAAGTAACGTGTTACAAACTCAAATCAGTAACGAATAGCCAGAATGTTACGGAACTAGTATTTTAATGGTGGGTCGCGCACATGACGCGACTTCTAACGTGTTTTTAACTAGTTTGTGACTGGTTGAGTTGTGTTGAAATACTAGTGCTGTGACATGCAGGGTAGCTACTCGTTGGTGATTTGAGTTTTCAACTCGTTACTTTTAAGTAGCGTGTTATAAATTATTGGGCCTTAGTCTTCGTATCAAATGGCTTCCTATCACAACCTGTTAGAAACAAGTAATAAAGTATATAGAAACAAGAGTCATAAAGTGACAAAATATACTTATTCTTGTTAAAAATAAATGAATAAACTTCTAAAAGGCACACAATTCTCTACTTCTGTATCCACTTAGTAATGGAAGTTTCAGCTCTTTCCAGTTCCAAGGGCATCATTAAAAACATTGTCCGCACCCTGCCGAGCCCCTACATTTAGGGTAGAACTATTATTATTATGAAAGCGAGTGGCTGTAACAGAATAAGTGGATCGACTTGCCTTTGGTGATTACAGTAGGTTGCACGTCAGTGATAGTGAAACCAGTACAGGCTGGCTTATTGTATTGAAACTCCGAACTACGTTAGGCCTGCTTAGGGTTAGTGTTCCTACTGAAGTGCGGTCGACTGTACCTACCATTTTAAAAGAAGACTGGAAAAATATTAACATGAGATTTGCTATATTCTGTAAATTGCTTTATACGACAGCTTTTTTGGTAGTGCCGCAAATGTTAAATGCCGGGGTCGAAGAAATTTTTTCATCAAAAACGATTCACATTTTGGAAGGCATGTGGAAAGTAATAGCAGATTCCTATTACCAAAATAATAAATTGTGTAATTAAATAACTAATAATATTGGTATAAAATCAGCTTTTAAAAGTCACCATTTTATTATTCTACTTTACGCTATAATAATATTGTTAATTTTATGCAAATCGCGGTCGAACAAACATTGATTCCAGCGTCCATACTTGGCAAATTGTCCCGGTTACCATAGTAACCAAAAACCTGACAGTTAACATCTGCAACCACTCTGAATGAGCAATTTGAAATTCAAACGAGGCGCCAGAGTGTAATGAAAATAGTTTTACCAACTAATTAACATTTCAACGCTGAAAATGTACCGGAAAAAGTGGAATAATACCTATGCGGTTTTATTATATTTTAGGCAGAGTGGAATTATGAGTGACTTTTGGCCCGAAATAGACAGTTTGGATACCCAAATCCGTCTCTTTTTGAACTTTTATCCAGTTGTGAGGAAATCTTTTTTAGAGACCTATTATTAACGTCCAACTCGTGCTGGCACAAAAATATCTAATTTAAGGCTGTTTTTTTTTTTTTTTTAAATCTTTATTTATTAATGGAGGTTTGTTCATGTTTGAACATGTCACCCCCGTAAGAATAAACATGAAAATATACACATCACAATAGTAAACTTAACTAAGCACATATACAAATCATACAGTGGATAAACTTAAGGTGATCTATTCTTAATACCTATACGTGTAAGCTTATAAAGCAATTTGGCCTCCTCTGAAAGAGGAAAGGACAAAATGCTATTACACCATCCAACATTAAAAGGGGATTCCAAGTTTTGAAGTACAAAATATCTAAATGCTTCGTTACGAACACATTCCATCAAAATGTGATATACGTCCTCTATAACATCACATTCCGTACAATTCGAAGAGTTGACTTTTCCCATCAGGAATCCAAACTTATTTAATGGAATGTGTCCTGAGCGAAGTCTAAAACTCGTCACAATGTCATACCTTCCCATATTGCATTTTTCAAACCAAAGGGCTCGAGGCAAAGCTGGTTGCATAGTTCTGTACCAAATTCCCTTGGTAAGTGATCTTTTGTCAAAATATTCAGACCATAATTTGGTAGAATACTCTTTAACAGTACCGATTAAATTCGTGTAATAAGGCAAGCAATTGAAATTAACACCATCAACCGCAGCTTCTCTGGTCAATTTATCCACAGTTTCATTACCAATCAGACCAATATGGGAAGGTATCCACTGCAATATCACTTTCCTATTTATAGTATTAAGTTCGGATAGGGTCTTTAGTATGTAATAGGCCAAGGGAATACCCCTGATCATTTGAGTGCATCGCACCAAATGATGAAGTGCACTCTTAGCATCAGTAAATATTACAAAATTAATATCTTTATTAATTGATTTAATGTATGACAGTGCTTCTGCAATACCGATGAGCTCAGCGTGCATAATAGATATTTGAAGATTATTTACATTAAGCTTTATGAACTCCTTTGTTTGTGTATCTAAAAAAGCCGCGCCTATCCCTTGTTTGTCCTTGGAGGCATCTGAATATAGTTTGTAGAAGCCTGAATATCTTTCGTGTAAGAATTTCCTACAAATGAGCAACAAATTTTGTACTTTAAATTGACGTTTAGGTTTATCCACGTTTTGAATTTCGAAACTTATATAACTACTTGTATCTAAATTATTAATCCAGGTATCTAAATCAAACATCTCAAGTAGCTTGCTCGAGTGTACAGGCAGTGATTTTAAATGCATGTGAATCGTCACTAACAATGGTGTTTTCTTGCCTCTCCAATATAAATTTGGAATGTGGTTTATTAGATCTTCCAACAACGGGATTATAGGATTATTGTCGAGCGACTTTGACTTAAGCCAGAATTTACCAGCAAGGAAGGCACGACGCACAAATAAAGGCTGCAATAATAACTCTGTCTCCATAACATGGATAGGGGTACTTTTTATAAAACCTCCTATAATGCGCATGTACTGATTCTGGACTTTATCAAGTTTGGCACAATTACTCATGGCGCTAGTGTCATAAAGAAAACTTGCGTAGTCTAATCTACTCCGAATTATCGAAACGTATAGCATTCTCAAATAATATGGATGCATACCCCAATTAGATCCCGTCAATACTTTAAATATACTTATAAATTTCATAGCTTTTTCTCTAATCTCATTAATATGTTTTGTCCATCTTAATTTTCGATCAATCCACATACCTAAATATTTAACACAATGTACATTTTCTAATGCTGTTTCATCTACCATTAAAGTCACTCTTTCATTATAGTAATTGTTTTTAAAAATACACACCTTACTTTTATTTGGAGAAATTGTTAAGCCTAGGTCCCGAAGAAGTTCACATAAGGTGTTAATAGAATTTTGTACTATTCTAGTACCTTCATAGATAGATTGAGAAGTGAAATATAAAACAAAGTCGTCCGCATATTGGGATATAAAAATATCCTTTTCCAGAGTTTTACATATATTTATTGTTGCCACATTAAAGAGTAGTGGGGATAGTGGGTCACCCTGGGCCAGACCTCTACAAGCAGTTCTAGTAACATATCCGGTTTCAGTTTTAATTTTAATGTTCCTATATTTCAAAAAATTCCAAAGGTATTGACATATTTTCGACCCTGCATTAATTTTATGTAAAATGGTTAATAAGGACGATATATCAATATTGTTATAGGCACTGTCTATGTCAATAAAACAGCCGATAGTGTGTAACTTTTCAGAAAACCCCTTTTGAATACGAGAAACTAAGCAACTTAGACTATCGAAACAACCCTTAGTTTTCCTAAATCCTACCATATTAGGTGATAACATACTGCGTTTTTCCAAAAACCATTCGAGTCTCCTATTAATTATTTGATGGAAAATTTTGCACATACATGATAGTAAGGATATGGGCCTCAAAGACGAAATCTGATTAGGATCCCTTCCAGGTTTTGGGATTGCAATTATTTCAATATCACGCCACTGACTGGGAATATAACTGTTTGAAAAGAACTGATTAAATAACAAAAGGAGAATGACCTTGCCGTTATTGGGGAGATTTTTAATCATGGAGTATGAGATACCATCGCACCCAGGAGATGTATCCTTCGCTTTGATACATTTAATTAACTCCTGCATGGAGATATTAGTTTCCAAAATCAAATTAGGCAATGTAAATTTTGGTTGATTTGGTATAACATAATCTGGAGTAAGACTGCGGATTAAGTCATTTGCTTTGGTAACATCTATAATAGTCCTAGGAGCCCGATAACCCTTTATCCATTTCATCTTGCGCCACATTTCAGAAACTGATATATTATTATCTATTGTTGAACAAAATTGAATCCACTCATTAAGCCTTGCTTTTCGTATTAACTTTTGTGCAATTGCAATTTTATTTTGTAGAATATCTAAGTTTGCGGGATTTGGATTTTTACGAAAATTGGATAAAGCTAATCTCCGGATTGCCACTGATTTAGAAACTTCTGCATTCCAATATGTTTTAGGAGAAAATTTTGAGGTTGGATTTTGTGGTATTTTAGTAAGAGGGATATGTAGGTCTGCTGCAAAATTTATATAATCAATAAAAATATCATAAGCTTTTTGTGGATCTGTAGGAAGTATTAAGTTTGAAAACATATCTTCAAGACATATTTTATACGAATCCCAGTCGGCATTTTTATAATTTCTTTTAACTACAACGTTTTTATTCATAAGACATTCAGAGGACAATTTGATAACCAAGTGGTCACTTCCCAAAGTTTCATTTAAAACTGACCAATTAAAGTTAAGCGCAATGTCAGATGTAGCCAAGGACAAATCAGGAGAAGATTCTTGCAAGATACCGTTAACCAATTCAATGCGAGTTACACTGCCATTATTTATTACAACATAACTATTATCTATGAGAGAATCTACAATTTGAACACCTCTCAGGTCTGTTTTATTGGACCAATTCGCATGGTGAGCGTTAAAATCACCGATTATGATTGACTTCCTATTAAATGATGAAAATAAATTATTCCAATCCGTTTGATTAGTCCGAACAGAGGGTGGGCAGTAAACAATTATAACATTTTCTAAAAGAGAATAATTTAAAATTTTAACATGAAGGACTTCGAATCCCGTACGCATCTTAAAGTTTCCTACCTGAGTCTTTATAGATTTATGAGTAACAATAGCCACACCCCCATAGGAGTCGTCCCTGTCATGACGAAATATATTATAGTTATTTATTTTAAGATGACTGTCGGGATCTAGCCACGTTTCCGAAATAGCAGCTATATGTATTTTATTTTGGATAAGTAACTGAGAAAAAGCTACTATTTTAGGTTTAAGACTCCGGGAGTTCCATTGTATTATATTCAATTTTACATTTTCGATGTTATTATCCATTAAAGAAATTAATAACCATTTGCAACAATGTAGACTCCGATATTTTGTCAACCACCAATAGTATAAACCACTCGATACAAAGTTTAAGGACATTTTTAATTTTAGTATACCATGAACAGTTTTTAAGATAAATAACTTCTTTTATTCGCGATAGTAGTTCGTTGCATGTTGTGTTGTGCTCAGTGTTACCTTTTGTTTGTTTGTTACCACTTTGTTCGTACACGTAGTCTTCGTCGATTTGCGGTTCCTCTGCCAAACTTGACTGCCATTCTAATAGAAACTCGGGTAGGTTTTGTTTCTTTTTCAATGACTTCTTCTTGTTCAGTGGTGTCTTATTGATTAAGTTAGCAGAGCTAGATGCTTCTTCGGCGTGAACATCTGCTCCAACCGTAACAACTTCTGCAAATGTGGGGGTCTTCTCAAGTGAAGAAACATACACACTTGGATTATTTACTTCCATCTGCTTAGCTTGACCATTAACAAGAGGAGAAGGTGGGACGTACGCAGTTAAGGCCCTTTTGTATGGACAATTGAATTCAGCCATGATTTCACGTATTCTACGTTCTTTTAAATACAGAGGACACGTTTTAGATAGGGCCATATGGTTGCCTGAGCAGTTAATGCATTTAAAATTTTTAGTCTCACAGTTTGCATGATCTCCGCCGCACTTAGGACAAATAATTTTATTGGAAGGACAAGTCATAAGTCTATGACCCAGTTTCCAGCACCGTGAACACTGTGTAACCGGATATATATAAGGTTCGACCTTTATCCTCAAACCATCGGTATAGACGTATGGAGGCAAAGAATAATTTCCTTTAAAACATATTTTCACTACTTCACAAGGAGACCAGCCTCCTTCCTTGTTACGACGATCTAACCGCTTCACAGAGATAATCTCAATATTTTCTTGACAGACTAAACTGCTCAGTATCTCTTTTTCCTCCAGTTCCAACTCAACATCTTTTATAACGCCGTAAGAGTAACTTACTTCCATAGCTTTGCTAAATCTCCACTTCTTGGCGATAAAGTCTTCACATGAACATAGCTTATCCATACTCGATTCATCTTGAAATTGTATTCGAACTCTAAATGGACTCAGATATTTAACGTGAACTATATTATTAATTTCGTTTGCTTTTAACAATTTAGCCAATGCAAAAGATTTCGGAAGTTTATCGCTGCACGATATCGTAACTTCTACTTTCTGTATTTCCTTCTCCGGACTATTCAAACGAGATTTTTTACCCTTTCCTTTATTATTTACTATCTTCCACTCTCCATCAGATTCTTCTTCTATAAGACTTCTTTTTTGGCCGGTAATCGGTAAATCTTCAGTTTCATTCATCTCAATCAAGTTTTGGTTATCATCCTCCCATTTAGTATCGTTTAATTGATTTTGCTCCATTGCAAGTAAACAACACCTGGCGCAAGCGCCCCGCGCACCCGCGCTCTCGCCGGCCGGTGGCCACCTGCGTAGCTTAGCGCGTAAACAACACGAATTCTCGGAATTGAGATAACAAGCAGTTAATTTATTGAAAACACGTCTGATTCGCACGCTTGCCGATACGGAGTGAAAATTTAAGGCTGTTTAAATTAGTAATTTAGCAAGTTAAAATCCCTTTACGACTATTATGTGACACTTCACAATGAAAAACTGACACTGTTGGATAGACACTTGGACACATAGCTTGCTACTTGAACTTAACTCGTTACCTACTCGAGTTATACAAAGTTTCGTAGGTTTTTTGCAATTTATAGGTCAGTGACAGGTTGTATGTTGATCAAAATATGATTCTACTGATGTTGTTGATGATTTTAAAGATTATATAATTCTGTGAACATATTTGTTTCGGCCGCAAATCAAATTTTGATTAACATAATAATAATCTAATACTGACCTGGATATCGCAAAAAAAACTGATTATTTTTTTAATTTCGCTGGCTGCTTTCGCCTTAACTAATGCAAATGTAAATCAGCCAATGATCTCACTCCTATTAAAGAAGCTTTTACCTTCAGGTCCGGTACTGCAACAGTTTGTATTCATGATGGTAACTTACCTGAAAAAAGAAAGCTTTGTTTGAAATGTTACGATCATAATGCAAGTTCAGTAGTTATTTTTGTTAGTTATAGGGTACCACAGTAACCAGGATAACAAAATATTAAACATTGTGGATAAGTCAAAATATTATAAAATAAATATAAACGTTAGGTTCCAAAACCTGTCCTAAAAAAAGGTCGTAAAACCAAGTGGACGACTTTTACTAAGTAACTAGAAAATTATAGTTACTTAGTAGGTAAGTAGAAATTGATTGTCGGTTTATAGCTTTAACGTGAACAGTGCAAGCATCCATACCCAAAACCTGACAAGGCTACACAGATTTATCTTCTAGACCGAACCTGCGACTCTGAGCCCAGAAACCAGGTCATCGCACCTCTGCACCATTTGGCTGCATCAGCTACCAAAGGTGAGTTTACACGAGCAACTGAGCAAAGTAATTGCTCAACATTGTGCAATGTTGCTCAAATATGACGTCACGAACACATCAAGCGACTACGTTCGGCAGCTGACAGCAAGACTAGATTGCATTGCAACTTTTAATTTTATTTGCTGACTTCGGGATCAACGGCTGCTGGTGGTGTAGTTAGGGTTGCCAACCGTACTCTAAAATAGAGTATTGTCCTCTATATCATGTAGGCGTACTCTATAATCTATAACACTAATAGAGTACGCTAAAATACTCTTTTTTACACAATGTTTACTTAACTAGTGTCAGTCTGTAATAATATGCAAAAACCCATAATCAGAATAAAAAAGTCTACTATGTACTGTTTAATTTAATCATTTATAACAAATTATAGAAGGAAAACTTAATTTACAAAGACTAAACATGCACATGGATAGTTTATATTCAGAAGTAATAATTTTAAAAGAACTCCAAGCCGAATTGTTTAATAACACAGATTTTATGCAAAAATCCACAGCAAAAATATGACAATTTATTTTTTAAAAATGTCCTGAAGAATTTGATTGTTTTAAAAAAATGATTAGCTATATACTTTCTGTTCAAGCCACTTCAGCATTTACTGAAAGAGTCTTTTCGGTCATGAATGTGACGTGGCGAGAAGAGAGAAACAGAGCTTCATTGAAATTGATCAAAAATGAGCTCTTGATATATATAAATTTAGAGTTGGAATGTTTGGACTCGTACAATTCCTTTAAGAACAATGAAAAATTGTTATGTGCTGCAAAAAGTACAAAAAAATACCTTTTAAAATTACAAAATAAATAATACTCTTTTTTGTAAGTCCGAACTCTTTATTTACCTCCTTTAAAATCAGATATACTCTATTTCTTCTAAAAAATAAGTTGGCAACCCTAGGTGTAGTTAAGTATTTGAAATAATTATTTTAGTTTTTTTTTGTACTATCATCATTAGACATCGATACCCACCACATCTGTGGAGCTTCACTAGCTAATTGAATTTGACCTTATATGTACAGAACAGCTCATAATTACACAAGGTGAAATATTAAAAGCAATACAGAGTAATAAATTATTATGGAGCTGTGAGCGGATTACCCCTGATGGCTCCACATTCTGAATTGATTCAGCAATGTAATTTTTTTTAAGATCCACCTCAGCAACTGTTGCCGGGAAATAATTCCTGTAAATATTGCCCGTGTAAGCTAAGGTTAGGCCGCATGCAGGCATTACCGTATGACGTGTTGGCAGGCTGCCAGGCCATTCGAGTGTGAGCGGCGATTTCCTTGACGTACCTCGAGTGCTGGCTGCTGTCGACAGCTACTCATTGAAGGCATATGTTTATGGCTCGTGGTTTTTGATTTCGTATTTTGTAGATTGAACGGCTAATTTAAGAATTATGAATGTGTATGGTGATATCCAAATCTATTACGTTGCAAGACATAACATTGACGAATGATTAATATCATAGTTTTGTCTCCTAATGATACAACGAGAGAAAATAATTCGTTGTCAACCTCTACCTAATTTATTCGTCACAAAATTAATGTAAGTATATGTAAAATAAATGGGTCAGTTAATTTTGGGGGTTTAATTCAAAGTGCATCATTTAGCTACGACATCGTGTGGATAAGATGGAAGAGTTGGATGCAGGAACATATACGAAGTTATATTCATAAGAACGCCATACTAACTTTAAACAAAAGATGCTCTGATTAGAGGCAGAAAATCCCAAGGGGAAAAGAAAATTACCAGTAAGTACCTACGAAGTGTTACAAAGAAAAATTCACAAGAAAGGACACCTTTATTTCGGTTTCTCCTAATGAATATTCCAACTCCCAGAACATTAATCAATTGTAATTAAGCGCTCTTAATTTTTGGCGAAGAGAAGGACTTTTCCTGGTGCAAAGACTGTTATATAGTCAATTGATTTTTCATGACAATTTAAGCTTGTGTTTATAAGTTTATATTTTGAACGAGGGTAAGCCATGCTAATGCACATTGATTGACGCGGATTTATCGTGTGCGTTAAGCCAGCCTGCGGGTATACTCTTGTAGTTTCGTAAAACTAGGAAGGTTTTAAAGGAAAGCATTTTTTTTTTAAAGTGTATTTACAAAATGTTGTTATATTATTGGAAGTTTGGCTATTAGAATAGAATAGAATAGAAAGGCTAGCTGGCTGGCTGGGAGGCTATTGTATGGGTGTTATTAATCTGCCTTCTTAAAATAATTATTGTTTAGAACTTCTAGCATTTTTGCTGCTCCTTTTATCGTTTTCTTCCCAATTTTAAAGTCAAATTCTGTGACTCATTTTACTAACATTGAAAAAATAACACAGTTTACCGGGAACATACGGAAACTTTACGCGACAATCACACTCTACAAAATAAGTAAAAGTTTCAATTAAACCTCATGTTCTTCACAAAATTTGGGAAATAAGTGACAGTACATACACGGAAATGTCAGTATAAAAAATGACTAGCAACAACGACGAAACCAGGACAATGCATTCTTTAACCCGGTCCCCAAAGTTTGGGAAGTTTTCTCATTTCGAGTCGAGCTATTTCGTCGGTGCAGAAGCCGTTTTCCTAACTTCACCAAGATTTTATTTACCGTAGAATTTTAAAGTTTTCATCGAAAGTTCATCTGATTCTATAAATCATGATTTGGTTGAAGTTTTGTGTTCGAGTAAGATTAATGGTGAAATATTGCTTCCTTAGTTACCTGCGCGTTAAATGGGGTTACAGATCCGTGTTTTGTTGTAAAGCGAATTGTGGAAAGTTTTGGTAATGGGTTCGTAATATTACCAGCATGCTAAGAACTTGTGGCGGCATCTACATCGCTACATGCGAACTACGCAACACATTGACGTCACGCAAAATCCTGCATCGCGCAAGCAGAGTTTACCACGCAACTAGTATAAATACGTCCCTATATTAACTGTCGGGCAGCTGCCCACCAGAGACGATACCTGTCTGGTCGTGCCATCCTCCCTTTTCTATGGAGGATGAGTGAACTTTACACCCTGTTCCTCCATGAACATATCGGGTCAGTTAGTCCCATCACCACCTTGCTGAGAGAATATAGGTAATAGGTAAATAATACTATTATTTGTTTTTGAGGACAATTTTTTTTTCATATTGTACTGCCGTTTCAGTAGCTTGTACAAAAATCTCTTAGAAATAAGGAAGTTCTATTTTCCCGAATTTGACAATTTTCCGAGAAACTTTTCCAATTTCCCTTTCCATAAAAACTTAATTCGGACTATTATGAACATTTTAAACAAAACAAACATTCGGTCCTACCATTCTCAAGTGATGCGCTCACCAGTATTTCATTTTTATTGAACAAGGCGGCAGAGACATGGACACGCAACCTGTTACTATGAATTGACCTTAAAATTTGTCGTCGGTTATTCTTATTAGAAACAAAATTTGCTGTTCAATACACTTCGACCGCGTAGGTAATTGCACTTTTCTATGAAATCGTTGTTTTTTTTTTATAAACGCTGAATCATTTCTACGTTAGGAGGCTTAGAATCATGTGCTAAGCTCGTGGTTACCGTTTGCGCGTCGATGTCTCTACCACCCTGTATAGATTTACTTCTTTAGAAGAAGATAGGTTTTAGGTATCATAAAATCAAATCGTAAAACGCGCTCTTAACATCATTTCCAAAGTATTGAAAGAAAGAAAGAAAGAAAGAAAATACGTTTATTTGCGGTAAACATGACGCAAAAAAGAACAACAAAAATAAAAAACAATAAAAAAAAGGTTGACATGCGTCACATCCACGCAAAACGGCTATCGCTCAGCATTATGCTGCGACCCTATGCAAGACAGAGCCCCAGCGCTGGTTTTCAGCGACAGCCGGCGCCGACGTGATGACGTCGCACGGTGCAGCAAACATTAATTCATAAAAAAGTATTAAAAAAAAAAAAAAACATACAAACAAAAGGAAATATACATGCTAAGAGAATATCATCCTCTATAAACGTTTTTCGCTTTATGTAGTGGCAACATTCAGAAACGTCATAATTGACGTACGCGCACCCAACTTGCACCAAAAAATTATGATGTCAGATGTATTATGTAAGGAATTACAAAATGGCCAATGATGTAATGTGTTATAGGGATGCCCGATCTTTAGCTTTGAATCGATCTTTTGGATCGTAATGGATCGCAACTCCGTGAATCGATCTACGATCTGAATCGTATTGCATTGAATCGATCTCATTCGATCTCTGAAGATCGTATCGTAATTATAAAGGTATATTAAAAAGGCACAGTTTGCATGCAAAGTTGTTTATTTTAACGCTAAACACCTTTGTATCGTATCGTAGTAATAATATGTACAAGGAAAGAAAAACGAATTAGAGAACGTTCTCCTTATAACACTAATATAAACAGCGGTATAAAATAAACAAAATATTAACACATACCTTCATTTCATATTTCATCTCTGCGGGCAGTCTTAGGTAACTTGAAACTAATTTCAATGAAGGTACTTAGGTGTAATATTACTTTGTTGTGAATACTCTGTCCCCGCTACAATGCTAGTGTTATCAAAGATCATAATTCATAACTTAAATAACATTGTAGTAGATACGATTTTTTCTTACGATCTTTCAGGCATACGATTCGATCCGAGCGAAGATCGCATTATGTTGAATCGATTCAAAAAATTGGTAGATCGTATTGCCGTGAATCGATCTTCTAAAAGATCGATTCAGATCGGGCATCCCTAATGTGTTATGCAAAGGTTATGTACCTATCAGTGCTTTATGCGTTTGTGAGTGAAATTTAAAAGTAAAATATGAGATGGACCCGATAAAAAGGCAAAACCTTGGATACTGGAGGGTGACCCGACATGTCACACACTATACAAAGAGCTTTGGAGGAAAACAGGAAGGCATGAGAAATATGGAAGTCAGCGTCACGAAAGGTAACAAAATAGAACAACACTACTTAAATAAATAATACGATTATTGGAATTTAATGTGATTATTGGAATTTAATTTGAAATTAGATTGTTAGTGGATCATTATAAAAATAAATATTTACCAATAAACATGGACAACCAATATGATCAATATGTATTTCAACAAATAGGTTGTCAACATAGAATTAATGTGGACACTGGACAGCGGATGTGGACAGGGGAAACACTGCCAGCATTCCGGGCAAACAGGGGCCTGAGTGACATGCCTCAGCGCAGCTGGAGAACCAAAACCAAGCACCGCAGGCTATGACCCATGAGGTGAGTGAGGACAGAAAAACAATATTGTACATAAAAATTAAGAACTTATTGTCCAGAGATTTGTACATGCAATAATAACTTCTTAAGTTGAAACTTAAAAGATTGTATTGTTTTTAGGCCTCGCATTGGTGGTGGAAGGTCATTCCAGCAGCGCGTGGCCGCAAACTTGAAGCTACCTCTGAAAGCCGCTGTTTTATGTCGTGGCATGTTTAGCGGGCCAACTACAGAACGAAGACCATATTTGTAATTAGCTTGGCGCCAGGTGAGCTTTTCGTATAAATAGTGCGGCCTAAGGGTTGTTACAATGCCAAACATCAAACTCGCTAAATGAAGTTTCCGCCTAGCCGCCATTTTCAGTGTCTTGAGTTGGTTTATGTATGGTGTCACATGATGCCTACGAGGGACATGAACGCAGAAACGAACACAGGCATTCTGAATTCGCTGAATTAACCTGTCTGTCCTACCAAGCAGACAGGGCCCATAGACAGTGTCACAGTAGTTGAGCTTAGATAGGATCAGACTGTCAACCAGTTGTTTTCTAAGTGGTACGCTAAGATAGTTACGTATACCATATAATACCTTAAGCCTATAAAAACAATTTCTGAGTACATTCCTTAAATGAGCCTCAAAACGCAGCTCTGGATCTAGGATTAGACCCAGACTACATGCCTGTTCTACTCGCTCTATTCTCTCCCCCTTAATAAGAATCTCTGGTTTGGCAGACAGTATTGCAGCAACTTGTTTTTTTGTACCCAGCACCAAGAACTTGGACTTCAGTGGGTTCAGAACCAGAGAGTTCTCTTCAGACCAGGTCACCACTCTATGCAGGTCCTCATTCAGTCCTTTCACTGCCAACGCTGTATCATCCCCTTTGAAGGACATGTACAACTGGATATCATCGGCATACATGTGATACCTGCAGTTTACAAAGGATTCAGTAACGTCAGCACTGTAGAGGATGTATAACAAAGGGCCCAAAATTGATCCCTGTGGTACTCCCCTGGACACCCGGAGTGGAGAGGATGACACAGTCGAACCGTCCTCTCTGTGGATCTGCACGTACTGCGACCTACCAGTCAAATAGCTATTAAACCAATCCACAGCGTCATGGTCAAAGCCATAGTATGTTAACTTGGACAGCAGTAGATTGGTATTAATAGCGTCGAACGCTCGAGAGAAATCCAGCAGGACCAGGATCGACCCCTCCCCCCCATCACGTGCCTCCAGGATATTTCCCACTACGTCTATCAGAGCCGTTGCAGTGCCTCTTCCCTTACGGAAACCCGACTGAAATTCAGGGAGAATGTTATTAGCCTCTAAGTATTCAATTACCTGTAGATACACTACACGCTCCAGAATCTTTGACAGGCATGGCAGTATACTGATTGGCCTGAGATCTTTCAAATTAGCTGGATCACTAATTTTAGGGATAGGGCGAACAATTGCGCGTCGCCAGAGGTCAGGGAAAGTGCGCGACTCTATTGACCTGTTGATGATATCAGTGATGACTTGCAGGGTAGTTGGCAATGTCAGTGTTAACATTTCTAAACTGATACCATCAACACCCTGGGCGTTTGATCGTAGACTCTTGACTATTTTCAGAATTGTCTCCTGGTTGGTTGTAGCGAGCGAGAACTCAGCTGGACTGTGCCTGCGAGAATAGAAGCTGGACATTTGCGAGACATTGTCATTGCAATTTCCCGGAACATCCAAAAAAGCTGCATTTATAGTACCTGGATTGTCAAAATGACTTGGCAATAGCCTTTCTTTGTGGTCCGGAAGTACATCTGACTTCAAATTACGCCACAATAGTTTGGGATCCTTACATTGATCGTTGATGTTTTTTGTGAAATATGCTGTCTTTTCCCTCTCTAATGCGGCGGCGGCTTCATGTTTAAGATCCAGGTAGTACTGCTTATGATGCGGTTCCTTAGTTTGACGACATCTGTCCCTGGCTTCATCCCGCAGCTTAAACATTAGCCGAATATTGTCAGTGATCCAAGGCGTAGGACGCTTATAGAAGGTCTTTTTCTTGATAGGAGCGTGAAGATCGAAAAGCTGGAGCATGTATGAGGTAAAAGTATGTACCATGGTATCGACATCACACATATCTCTCACATTGGACCATGGCATCATGTTCAGGTCATTATGGAAGTGATCCGGCATGATGTCTGAAAAAGAGCGAAACTCAACCACCCTAGGTTTAGCCTTGAGCTTCTTAAAAACAGATTCGCATGTAATGAAGGAGTGGTGGCCGAGCTCACTGATATAGTTCACCTTAACATTTCGCGTTGTAGCATCAGTGCATACGACGTCGATGAGCGAACTACTGTTACCTACGAAGTGTGTCGCTGATTGAACTAATTGAGTAAGGTCTAGGTAATTAAAAAAGTCCGTAAGTTGCTTTGATTTTGAGCTGTTTGCATCCAACAGATTAACATTTAGGTCACCCAACAGTACCAGATTATCATATGGGGCTAGTGCACTGATAATGACAGTCATGGCGTCAAGGAAAAGCTCCAAGTCCTGCCAAGGGGGGCGGTACGCGGTCCCAATAAGAAGCTTTTTTTTATTTATGGTCAGGCCCAGCCAGAGCTGCTCCACATCAGGGTGGTCAGGATGAGCTCTGACACGCGCCTTAATACCATTCTTTATATAAAATGCAACCCCCCCGCCGCGCCCCCCTCGGGTAGTCACAGGTCGCGGCACGTGCCTAAATTTGTACCCAGGTACACTAGGAGCGCGGTCCTCTTCCCCCTTGCGCAACCATGTTTCATTGATTGCCATGATGTCCACAGAGTGGTTACCCATGGCAATCAAGAACTCGTCCTGATTTGTCCCTAGAGAGCCCGCATTTAGTAGACCAAACTTGACAAATTTACTGGGAGCCATCAGTGCTAATAGCTGTAGGTATCATACATGAAAGTGTGATGATGTGGCACGAATGAATGAGTGACGGTGTTGTGTGTAGGTTCAGTTGGGCACTATAACAAGAATATATAATACATAACATACCTGTAAGAGTATATAACACAAAAAATGAATTAATTAGTTTAGATGAGAATAGACTTTGCACACATAATATAAGTAAAAGTAGTATAAGATTAAAATAGTATAACGTAACATAAGCTCCATACACCTCCGATCTATGTCTGACACTATAAAAACGGTTGCGACGCACATTTCCCCAAGGATAAAAAATAATAAAACTATTCATATATAAATAGACACAATTATAATCAAGCTGTGTCCTTTTCAGCCCCGAAGATACGGGATAAGTCCTCGTTAGTGCGGATCCTCTGCACCTTGTCTCCTGGCATCTTCCTGGCGAGGATGCGGCCCTGCTTGGTCCACACAAACTTCCAGTCGAGGAGACTGGCTGCATCCCGCGCCTTACGAAACAACAGACGGTTGGCTTTCGTCAACCGCTCGTTGAGGAAGAACCGCTGCGCTGGAGCGGGCATATCGAGGTCAGCAGTGGTCGCTCCACGTCGCACTCGCGCGCCTGCTAGAAGCTGGTCACGCAGGTCCCGACGAGCAAGGCGTACGACAATCGGCCGCGGACGAGATTCAGTCGGTCCTCCCGAGCTTGTCGCGTTGAGCTGCCTTCCGCCGACACGTTCCGCACTGACAATGTCGCGATCGTCAAGGCTGACACCCAGCTTGTGGCCAATCACCTTAATTATGTGAGCTGGATTTTCCGCCTTTCCCTCCGGCAAATTTGTCACTTCAATGTCGTTAGCAAGAAGATCCTGGTCCCTATCGTTGAGCTCTCGCCTCAACTCCCCCACAATCTCGTCCACATTGGCCGAGTTCGTGGACTCCGAAGCAGCACGTCGCTCCAGCGCGTCCACCCTGGCCTCCAGAACGTCGATGCGCGCGCTGCAGGTATTTAAGGTGGTTCTGAGCTCCGCCATTTCCACCTCCATCTCCCTTCTAAATGCCTGAATCTCTGCACGTACCATCCTCAGCTCCCCAATGATCACCTGCGAGTCGGTTCCAACTACAGGCGATAAATCCTGAGCGGTGACGTCGGCTATTGAGATTTCTGACGGCGGGTGAGTCGAGGCTGCATTAACGGGGCTGAAAGTCTGCGTGTGCTCATAGCTGGGACTTGCCTCAGGACTATTAGGCGTACTAGAGCCCGTAACACCTGGAGTCCCTGCGTTATCAGTGGGGGGGCTTTGTGTGGGACCTCTTACGGGAGTCTCGGTCCTATTGTCTCGAGCAATATTTTTCTTGCACTCTGGACAACGCCAGTTAATGGTTATATTTGCCTTGGTAGGGATACCCACACACACTCTGTGATATAGCACCCGACACTTGCCACACCTAGCGCCCTCTAACGTGGATATAAAGCGACCACAACCTCCACATTTGGTGCCCGGCATGGTTATTACGTCCTATGTTCTTGCTCAGCAGGTGGTATCAAGGATGTTCGCTAGATGGCGGCAGTAACGATTTTCGTCACGGGTCGATAGGTCGTTTGCCGCTACCAAGACAGATGGCTCTGTTGTCAAGGCGACGTTACCGAATATGTTGTTGATAATTTTATTGTGGGTAACTATATAATTACGTTAATTTGATTTTGTTTTTTGTTTTTGTAATTTTACGGCCCTTAAACGCACTATTTATTGCTCACTACAAACTATGTTATGCTGATTGCCACTATGATCACTATTAAACCGATTACAATGCACTTTGACTTTGATTTCTATTTTTATGTGTAAAAAATTTTGACAGCGAGCCACACCGATACAGACGTCAAAACGTCACTCATATATTGTATGTATTCAAGTACCTTCTTTAAAAAACACCTAAGAATTATTCATTCATTCCCGATACAAATTGACTGTAATTTTAAAGTCATCACTTTTATCGTCGTGGCTCAGAAGTCAGGTGTAACTAATGCGTTCTTCAACATTTGCAAAAATGCTCGAGAACTCGAGGCGAGCGGTGATAGCCTGTAAGGGAATAAGCAGGGTAGGGGGATAATGTGATATGTATTCAGATCAAATGTTATTTGTTTGGATCGAAAGGTGAGTAAAATGCTTTTTAGGGTTTTACTGTCTGTGTTATTCACAGACACTGATGGTTGGTTAGGTTTTTGACGTAATTAGTACAGCTCTTCATGAAGGAACTCCAGGTAAGTAGTATCACAATATCTATAACTGTCATCAAGTGGAGTTGTTGATGTTCCTAAAAACGAAGCGTTAAGTATTAACCCTACTTAGGTAATTGTTCCTTTTGATTTAAGCACCACACTGACCCCATTGTAATAAAACCTATAGCTTGACACTTGTATTTTAAATAATACTTTGAAATATCCACATAAATATTGTTCAAAGTGCCGCCTGTCGTACAAGTTACAGACACCGGTGTGTAGTTGTAAAGGGGGCGTTACACAAGTACCACACAGTTTATAATTGGTTCATTAAATACCATCCTCGAGTCACATTTGAATCAAAAATACGTACTCAAAAATACGTACCTATAAATCACGAATCGACAAGAATTGATTGTCTATAATTTGAGTTTTCATAATGGCTACTGTTATACCAATGTGTATTCTACAATTAAGTAGGTAGTCAATGTGTTATAATATGGTTTGTTTGGTACAGTCGGTCGACTGTACCTGCTACTGCACAGCAGAGCTAAAAAACAGCAGAGCTAAGTTAGCGGAGATGGGGTTACTTATGTGGTTTTGTTTTATGCGTGCATTTATTTGTAGAATCTGAGATGGGTTAGGTATATAAAGGTCCGCGACCCCCGGCATAGGTGGAACACCGTGGTGGTTTTTAGTCAGTAAGAGTCTGACAGACCCCGCCGCCTGCCCTAGGGCGGCGGACATCCAAGAGGATTTTCCACTCTGGAATAAAAAAAAAAGGTATATAAAGGTGCTGTAAATGTCAAATTGTTATCACTGATGTGCTACTTTGTCATCTTGTTGTGATTTACACCATGAATTTAGCCCATGATTCTGAACCCTCCTGCGTTGAAATTAGTCGAAAAATTAGCTGTTTCATATACATATTTTGACCGCGTAGGTATTTCACTTTTATATGAAACAGCAGATTATTTTTTTGAGGACCGACGAGAAATTTCAACGTTCAGAATCATGTACCGAAACACATCATCATGAGGTTGCGTGTCCCTGCCACTCTTTATTGGCATAATTACATTTTTGGACAATAAGGCATCTCCTCTAGCTAAAGCTTGTACAGAATTCCAAACGGTTTCAAACTTGTCCTAAGAAACGAAGATTCAATTTACACAATAGCCAATGAAGTATGTAAATTGAGTTTATACCGACAAATGACGTCATTAGGATGCTGAAAGCTATATTGGGCTCAATTTCAATGAGTTTGTATTCTCTTCGTCAAAAATCGGACGGAACCCTGAATAATTTGTATGTAGGTGCCTAATGAAAACAAGACATTACATTAATAGTAGGTAATAGTGCAAAGATATTTATCTTTTTGGTTCTAAACATACGCAATATTTTTCCGCACCAACAATGCGATTTTCGGCGAAACAAGTTCACGAGTTATTTTACCTCTGACAGCAGCAACGTCAACCTTTTTGCAACTAGAATAAAGATCACTCTGATTTTGTCAGACTTGTCAGAGGCAGTAAGCCAACAGCAACCTCACAATGACTAAGATAAAGCTCACTGTCATGTTATAACATTATAAAATTCGCGCTCCAGAGCCACGAGATACAAGCGACGCTTAGTTTGTGCCTGAACAAATCCGTCACATCGTATTGTTACTTTTTGATGAATAAACTTTAATATTATTATTTTGTCAGAGTTGTCAGTAGCAATAACCGAATGTAACCTTATCATGCCGAGAATAAAGATCACTGAGTATATGTCAGACTTGTCAGTGGCAGTAGGTAACCCATCAGACCTTATCATGACTCAGTATAATAAAGATCGCTATGATTTTGACAGAGATGGAAAACCAGAGATAAAATAACTGTGAAAGGACTGACCTACATACGATTTTGTATTTAAAGTCGACCGCATTTCTTTTTTTTCTATATTACTTCTCCCTTCTCGAACTTTTTCCTTTGTAAATCGGCTTATCTCACTATCCACAAGGGACTATAAGCACACTACATAATAAACACATAGTCTGTTTATACACACTTAATCCATTTATAAGTTCGTTGTACGTGTGTACTATCCCTAAGAGATTACTGCCCTTACAAGGATTAGATTAGGGATTTAATTAGGCGGAATAATGTGACAAGTATCTATCGCGAGAACCTTTTTGTACGGATTAACGAAATTAATTAAAAGAAATTGAGGGTATTTTGGCGGGGAAATTAGTCGAAAACGGTGAAATATTTAGACTTTGGGGATGTCTGGGTTCGGTTTGTAATGTTATTGTAGTATGTAAAAGTAAGTTTAGCATGCATGCAATGTGAGTTAGCTGAGCGTGAGCTTATGTCATAACATCAAGGATGTTAGAGCGGGGAGCAATAAATGAGTGGACTGTATTTTAGGCAATGGTTTAATTCCATTCCTATTTACAACAACAATAAGAGGAGTATCGTCCGTCGCGGTGGAGTCCGTAGAAGCGAGTGGTCGTCGGGCCGAGCCATGTCTCCGCCGCGCCACTGCGCCGCGTCTCAATTTGCCGATGACGCGCTGATCACGCTGATCACGCTGCCTACGCATGCAGACCGCGTGCAACGCGCTGAGATCGATTCCCAACAAAGGCTTTCTCGAACATGAAGGCAGAAGCACACCATGTAATAGATCATCGATTGGAAGACCAAAAGAGCGTTTATCAATGCACTTTGCAAACAAGTTCATGATCATATACTTGCATTATTATCAAATGGGGAAAAAGACACTGCTGCCAATTCCTGGTTATTGCCTGGACAACCGAGGCAAGCGAAGTGGATCATACGAAAGTACCGTATTTCTTGGCAAAAAAAAAATAACGACTTTTGAGTTTGGGCCATTTGCATGCGTTATCATTAACACTTGCAACTGCATAGTATGTTCACTTCATTACACCTTCAATTCAAGCATCCTAATATCACAGTCAACCTTCGAACATCCAACCAGTGACTTTGAAGGCGAAGGTCTTGCTCCGGGGACAATTGGGTCAAGGAGACTTTCACTGGCCTGTTCCTTAGGGACATATAAAAGCTTGGGATTAAACTACAATAATAGAGGTTTGTGATATCCTATCGTGAGCGACTACAGCGTAGATTCTCCAAAGAGACGCTATCATGAATAGTGTCCAAAATTATTACTTTATTATGGATATAGGCTTCAATCATTTAAAGAGATTTCTTATAAAACGGTGATACAAGGATTATTTGGTGTTTGAATGACAAAAACAAGATGGCGATGTTAATTTCGATTTTGCCAGACGCCAAAAAAATACCTCGTAGAACTACTTTCAAAGGGTCCAAGAAAATTCCTTTTAAAAACAAATGAAAGAATCTCGGAAGAACTATCAAAGGACTCGGCTAACTACTTACAACAAAGCGCGGTTGAAAAACTCGATAAAATCTTAGAAGCTCGACCTCTCAATACGTAAGGATTATACAAAGATAACTAAGTACCTCCGTGTTCCTGATACTTATGTGCCAATAGCTATAAACTGGTTTTAAGATAAACAAAAAAACCGGCTAAGTACGTGTCGGACCATGCACAGTCAAGGGTTCTGTAGAGGGATGAATATTTTCGCATGCACAATATTGATTTTATCGGCTTCAAAAATAAGTTTGTATTTTATAGTATTTCTCTAAAAAACGATGTAAAACAAAGTTAAATCTACGGTTGTAATAACTCATGTATACAAAAATTTTAAACTTGAGATAGAAAAGTTATTCACAATCAGCATAATCTTTTTTTGGAACCAATTTCTTTAAGGGGCTTAAAGGACCTAAACACAAATTACACAAGTTTTAGAAACAATAAAATTATATGATCGACTACAGTAAGTAAACAAAATCAGAAAAATATATGATATTCTTCAGGATATATGCTAGCATATATATATATTATGTTTTCAACACACTATCTACCTAGGTAGATAGTATAGCATCCATACATGCTAAAAAAAATATTACCATTCGAAAATAAAATGTTTTTATTTTTTTTTATATCAAAATATTCACTAAAAATCGTAAATTGATACTCTATTTATTTAATTAATTCTAATTTATTTAATTAAATAAATTCCGACATTGCTGTCCTTCAAGTACGCGTGTACAGAATGTTTCTTTAACGTATCAATTTACGATTTTTAGTGAATATTTTAATATAAAAAAAAACATTTTATTTTCGAATGGTAATATTTTTTTAGCATGTATGGATGCTACTACTATTGCGGGTTAACGGGAACGCTCTCTGTTAGTTAACATACTGTATACATAACTAATTTAATAAGATAGAAAAAATCATGAAGATACCTCTAAAATCTTTCTTTTTACAATAAAAACCATACTAATATACATACGATCATTCTGATTTTTTGTCAGATTATTCTACAAGCAACATACTAAAACACTACTGTTTTAATTTTTTGGTCCAAACAATAGATTTTTTGTAATTAAATAATTGCTTCATATTTTACAGTAAATTACCAGCGTTGTGTCATCGCGCTTCTCTTTCTTTTCAATGCAGTCCGACATTGACCGCGCTTTAGGTCATGTAAGCCCCTTAACACTGTAATATGAAAACATTTCAAACGCCAATTATTTTTTAAAGAGTAACTAACCGTAGCTTTTGCTAATGTGTGTGCATGTAAGCCCCTTAACACGACTTGTGGTAGCTATCTTTGTCTCTTTCTATTATTATATACGAGTGTGAGTATGCCACACGTGGAAAGAATAAACGTTCTATCCAATTTGCAACGATATAGTGTTGGTACCATAGAAATGTAAAAAACAGACATCTATGGTTGGTACTATATCGTTGAAAATTGGAGTCTTCGAGTAGGTAATCCGGACAGACAAGCGTGGCGAAATTATAAATGTTCAATTTTTGCCATGTAGCTACGGAACCCTAAGAACGTTAACAAGTTCCAGACTTCTTAAGGAAAAGGAATGGAAACCGTCATGGAAGTAAAAAGTAGAAATACTTGGACAGTTGAAAGGTTTTCTCTTTACAGTTCTCTTCGAATTTTCTTTGAGCTTGTTATAAAATTGTTTCAGTTAAATGTGTTCAAGATCTGCGGGGACTTCAGGGCGAGTTAAAATACAAGAGATAATCACATTTTAAGTCACACATACACATTTAGATTACATTTTACATCTTTTATTAAAAAAATTTAACGAGCGAAATTTGCGGCTTGCCGTAGGAGTAGACTGGTAGAAATCGTCACGTAAGGAAAAAGTGTTATATCCCCCCTATGCAAAATCTCTATCTCTGTCTCTTTCTACTATAAAAGAGGGTATGTGTGCGTGCGAGTATCGCGTAAAGAATTTCGATCCTGACGGGGGTCCCCCGACTGCACACGTTTTGTTTAATAAGTTGGCTTTTTGTTGCTTCTTAATTTATCTTTAGGTACTTATTTGGTTTTGGCTGTCACTGAAACTCCTACAGTACTTACAACCTAGTTACCGGTCTATCAAAAGAATGAGCCGCACGGGTCTCTACGAGTTAAGGCTCCTTCAAACAGGCGCGACACGTCACGCGACACAAAGGCACCGCGAGTCGCGCAACGTGCGGTGCTTTTGTGTCGCGCGCGATTATATCACATGTCGCGCCTGTTTGTGGGAGCCTTTACGGTACTCAAATAAAATGTAGGTACGTCTACATCGTACCTACGTCTCTTGCTCTCCGGGCAGTCACCATCGCTACGACTTTACTTACTGGCTAATATTTTACCACTGCATGAAATTCTAAGCAATCAGAACTCGAATACTTCATACCGATTTAAAAATAATCGGTCAAGAGCGAGTTGGACTCGCGCACCGAGGGTTCCGTACCATCATGTTTTTAATTTTTCATCGGCGAGGCCTATATTCGTCAGAGAATTTTAACACTGTGCACTGCGGTGTAGAATATTGCAGTTTTATGTCTGCGCCATCGCTTTACCGATAATGGAACTAATGTTACTTTTGTTGATGATTTCTGAAAAGTGTGCTATTTAGAGACTTCGTTTTATTTTTCCTGTAATCTACAACATGAACATCTATCACATAGAATTATTTCAGATTTTTCTCTTTGCAAACTTCGGAGATAAGGGGGGAACGGTTCAGCGGGATTCTCCTTAGCGGGATTGTCCGAAAAGGTTACCGCTGGCCCCAAACATAAAGGGCTAAGGAAGGAACACGGGTGGGGTTTTAGTCAGTAAGAGTCTGACACTCCCTTCCTCTCCACCCAGAGCGGGAGGGGTCATTTGATGATTTCACATACTGAAAAAAAAAAACTATACGGCCTAAAAAAAGGAAAAATGTTTGAGAATGAGCAAACTGCGCTCTTTCATATGATACCCCTCATGCCCTAGTAGCCCCACTTCGAATTTTTCAGACCCCTTTCAGTCCCTGTTGCAAAAAAATACACATTTTTTTATTTCTTTCTTATTTGCAAAATAGTTGGGCAAACATCATCTAAAACTGTTCCAAATTTCAAGTTGATAGCATTAGTAGTTCTTGATATATCCAGCTGTGACAGACAGACAGACAGAGAGACAGACTGAGTCTTCCCAATCTTCCCATAAGGGTTCCGTTTTACCATTTTGGTACGGAGCCTAATAATAAACCTAGTTTAATTGTAAAAATATTGCAAACATAATATATGTTTGCAATATATTTTTACGGTTAAACTAACAACTGAATGAATAACAACATATCAAAAGTTTTAGGCCTCTACCTAACCCTGAAAGCCCAGCCCCACATTTGAAAGTCCAACAATCAGTGCTACCTGTCACAAAACTAGGTCGTGTATGAAATAACTTCCGTCGCCATCTAGCGGGCTTTTCCGAAAACCCGGTGTATGTGCTAGCAATGCAAGCCACCGAAATCATATTTTCCTGGTAGAGGGCCGAACGCGTAGAAATGGTTTCAGCAAACTACCGCTAGATGACGTCAAACAGAAAAATAACTTTAGTTCTTACATTCACCTCTAGATGGCAATACACCGCTTATCGTGCAGCTGTTGTGTTGTCAGTAAACAAACAGTTTTCACTATAAATAGTAAGTTGGTGGCCTTTTTACAATATTGGCGACCGTAAAAATATTTATTTAGTTATTGACACGACTTACTAAAATATGCACAAACATAAAATCACATACCTACAGTTTTGTGAATCCCTTACAGAATTGCAGAGAGTTTTATTACGAACCGTTTGAATGACGTAATTAGAGAAACAATTTTATTAAAGATCCATTGTGTCTCGCGTGCATCCACGTTCGATACGAAGCGAAGGGTTAAGGCCTGTATTAATGCCGATAACCTTGAGCATTTGGGCGGAGCTAACGACCCCTTCTCCGCGCCACTCCGCTACCCGCATGTAACAGAAAATGTGCGGTTGTGTGCGCCGCCACCACGGTTTGCCTCGCCTAGTCTCGTCACAGAGTATCGAAATCACAGAAGGTCAAGTCATCGTGAAAGTTAAATAATTATGTGTACCACATATACAGGATGTCCCAGAACTCAACGTCAAGCCGAAACGGGGTGACAGGATTGATCATAACCATCACGAGAAAAATATAAAAAAAATCTATCCCATGCAGTTTGAAAATTATGGGCATTTTAAGGAAAACCTAGAAATTTGATCAAACTGTACCATTTTTCGGTTATTGTGGTTATTCTTTTTTATTTTTGTTCAATTAAACTTTGGAAACGTAATCCTAAATAACATTTCTAGAATCCCAATAAAAAATAATGACATGATTGCCTCAAGTTTCCGAGAATTGAGACTATTCGTTAAACTACGAATTTAAAATTTTCAAGATTCGTCGACTTTGATTGGCACTCCTTTAAAAAAAAATGTACTAGAGTGCCTTGGCAAGTGGTATTAAAAGTTGGCGCGTTTAATCAGAATTCTAAAATGGTACAATACTTGTTAGTTCCATACAATAAAAAAGAGTAAAAAAATTAAAACCTCAAGTAACCCGATTTTTGCTATCTCAGTTAAAATGTTTTTGATTCGCACAAGCTCTAGGTAGGTTCTTAATTTTAAGGCAAAATGATGAGAGAGATGGATAGTGGGTATGTTTGCCATGAGTGAGCGAGACAGATAGTGACGTCACTTTTATTAAAGTGAAAAAAGTGAAAAAAAGTTAGTAAAATAATGAAAAATCTTGATCTAGTTTAATTTAGGTTTGTTGGAATAAAAGTCAGATAGAGAAATAACGTTTTTTATTACAATAAATAAGCCCATTGAGAACGTAGCCGACCTGCGTGAACGCATTTCTCAAGCAGCTGAGGAGATCAACTCTTGAAGATATGCCCGACTAATAAGTAGATCTTTTTTAAGAAGATGTAGGGCTTGTATTGAGGCTGATGGTAAACAATTTGAACATTTATTGTAATAAAAATGTTATTTCTCTATCTGACTTTTATTCCAACAAACCTAAATTAAACTAGATCAAGATTTTTCATTATTTTACTAACTTTTTTTCACTTTTTTCACTTTAATAAAAGTGACGTCACTATCTGTCTCGCTCACTCATGGCAAACATACCCACTATCCATCTCTCTCATCATTTTGCCTTAAAATTAAGAACCTACCTAGAGCTTGTGCGAATCAAAAACATTTTAACTGAGATAGCAAAAATCGGGTTACTTGAGGTTTTAATTTTTTTACTCTTTTTTATTGTATAGAACTAACAAGTATTGTACCATTTTAGAATTCTGATTAAATGCACCAACTTTTAATGCCACTTGCCAAGGCACTCTAGTACATTTTTTTTAAAGGAGGGCCTATCAAAGTCGACGAATCTTGAAAATTTTAAATTCGTAGTTTAACGAATAGTCTCAATTCTCGGAAACTTGAGGCAATTGTGTCATTATTTTTTATTGGGATTCTAAAAATGTTATTTAGGATTACGTTTCCAAAGTTCAAATGAACAAAAATAAAAAAGAATAACCACAATAACCGAAAAATGTTACAGTTTGATCAAAATTCTAGGTTTTTCTTAAAATGCCCATAATTTTCAAACTGCATGGGATAGATTTTTTTTCAGATTTTTCTCGTGATGGTTATGATCAATCCTGTCACCCCGTTTTGGCTTGACGTTGAGTTCTGGGACACCCTGTATTTACAATGGTCCAGTTTTGGTTTTATTTAGGTATTATCTATTGATGTGGATGTACTTTTCGGGCTATGGTTACGAATAAAATTGTTAAAAGCTTTCGAGGCCGTGAGTAGAAGCTATACCCTTAATATAAATCAGCCTGGCTTGCCATGTGGTAAACAACTTAATGTATCTTTTTAACTAAAATTAATGGCTAAATGTGCTGCTAAGCGCAAAACTCAAGAATGGCTGGACCAATTCGGTTTTTTTTTAAATATTCGTTGAAGTCTTAGGAAGGTTTCTATGAAGAGAAGAAGGGTAGGTAGGCATGTACGTAGATAGGTAGGTAGGTATGTAGGGTAGGTAGGTTGGTAGGGTAGGTAGGTAGTTAGGGTAAGGCAGATAGGAAGGTAGGGTAGATAGGTAGGCAGGTAAAGTAGGTAGGTAGGTAGGTATAGGTAGTATAATTATCACTAGTGTATGTCATATTATTTGTTATATTTTTTATAAACAAATATATTATAACTAAAATTCAGCTGAATAATCTTCAAGTTCTTCGACAGACCTTACAAGATGCTTGTGAGTCACCATGTCATCCAATAGAGACCGTAGTTTTTGAATGCCCAAATCATCTTGTTCCTAAAATGAATGCAGTTATACATATATTTACAAGTAAAACAAAAATATAGGTTCATAATTTGTAAAAAAAATACATTCACATCCAAATCAACAGAATCACCTTCAACTTCTCTGGTAGAACTAATTGATTCACTACGTATAGGTAATGATTTTTTTATTTGATTTAATTAGTTGAATAATATTATTGACCCACTTTAGCCCACATGGATAGTAATGATAAAGTGATAATTATAATAAAAAACATGACTACCAATTTGATTTTCTAATTTTATGTAGTCTGTGCCACCCGCGGTCTGCGATAGGCTGATTTAATTGATTGATTGATGTCACCCGCGACGATAGAAGTCGAGTAAAAAGTATTCGACTTTCGATCTGCCATAGAGAGATTTGATCCTTATGATTGACCCTATCGATTGATGCCATAAAAGTACAGGGTATTATTTTTTCGGATTTTAGGCGGTTCGATTCCCGAGAGCGGCAAGCGAATTTTCGAACATCTTTAATTGCAGATTTGTTTTTTTTTAATGAAGGGATTTTCCTTTGAGTAAAATTTGCTATCTCCAGTGTTTAGAGTACTTGCCCTCTAGGTGAGGTTAAAAAAATCCAGCCTGTATATACATATATATTATTGAACTACTACTTTTTACTATTGTATGACATTATTATTTTTAATTCCTTATTTTGTTGACTGATCTGTATTTACGATAATTTTATTTTCAATGACATTGTACAGACGCCAGCACATCAAGTTACTACAATCTGTCAGATTTCTTTAATAGATTTTCAACTTTATCACTAAAGCATAAGGTTCAAAGTTGATTGCGAAAATTTGACAGTTTCGGATAGGTTGATGTGCTTGGCGTCCGTACTTTATTGAATAGTGAAATTAACAGTTAACATTCTTGTTTTATATTTGCACACCTTATATGGTTATTAACAGTGTACCATTTGACCTTTTTTAACATCCACTGAACCTGTTTTATGCAAATAAATGATTTGATTTGATTTTTTTATTTGAAAATAATTACGCCGGTAATCAATAAATTGACAAATTATTAGCAAGTACGTAACCTATAATCATAATTAATACCTACTTTAGGAGCATTTTCAGTTTTGTGTCACAATATGTCACAAATAATCGCAACGCATCAGAATAATAGACTTTACTTAGGCACCGAAAAGTAAAATTTATAATATTGGCTGAATCATTTCGTGGACGTGGACCTTCTGTGATCATTCACTACTAGTACTTACGACTTTCGTTTGAATGAGGTAGGTATTTTATAAACAGTACCTATGTACACAGAGTAATGGACAGCGCATAAGTTTCATAAAACCCCGCTTGGGTAGGTACACTTTTTGTTTTTGCAGTAATATTTTACGATTTTATTTCGTAGTGCGGAGTTCTCGCAACGCGACACACGTCCACCTAGCAACACGATGCGCCCCGCACTAAATTTATGGACGAGTGCGGGGGTGATGTAGACGCAGTCCATTATCAGAGGCCTTTTTAATTTATTATCATAAAAATAATACATATTTTAAAAAAGTAACAAAACCAAATTATTCTCCTTTGTATTGCGAAGATGTAGATATATTTTTTTACACTCTTTTGATAAAAAATGAAGGAGTAAAACGGTTTCATCTCAATGATTTGGAGGTGATTTGGTGATTTTTTTTTAAATTAAGTGATACCGGTAGAAAAATTATGGCTAAACCAAATTACGTATTATATCATGAAGATTACTAAGGATTTTTTTCAGATGTAATTTCTCTGTAAATGCCGACAAAAAATGGCTTCATCTGCATGCTTTTTTCAAGCTTTTTTCGAGAGAGCGGCCTTAAAGGAATTAAACCATTAGTCAAATTATATCTCACAACATAAACTGAAAATCTACTACCACTACAATTGTTTCGTTTACAGGGGGCCTAAAAATGCCACTTTGGTAGCATCATAAAAAGATAACACTATGAATCTTAACATTGTGAAGACAGTCCGGGTTTTTCTTTTTTTCCCTGCACTACGTAGGTATAATCAAAGAGATTGGGATTGGATTTGGATTGATTGGTATTTTAACACAGAAAAAAAAAACTGAAAAGTCCTTCACCAATGGGATTTGATACGATTAACTTAACAGCTAACGGTCCATTATGATTCATAATTTTTTCCTTTTATGATTCCGCCAAAGAGGCCTTTTTAGGCCCCCTGTTCTTGTGTATGTGGGAGAGAAGACTGCCTGCGAGTACGATATCCACGCGATGCCTGCCACAGGCACCCAATTTCATTTGTACAATCCAAGTAGAATAAAATATACGCAATATATAAATGGGATTCACAACAAAATACAACGTATCCATTACAATAAAATAAAATGGTAAAGTAACTTCAGTTGACCAGATGGCTACAATAAAAGAACGTGGCAGATTTTATGTAACATAATAAACTTGATATAACAATATTGTTGAAGTCATTACTTACTGAAATAACTTCTTTAGGTACGGATAAAGTAATCTCTTTAAGTTGTTGCTCCCTAAATGCGTTAGATTGGTGTGTAGACATTACCTAGTTTGGGAGACAGGACATAATGGTAATAATCAGTAATCACAGATAGATTGTTTAAGAAATGAGCGTTAAAATAAAATACACCATATACAAAATTAGTAGGTACTCAATAAAATATTTTAACAGATAACTAACAACAAACCAAAGATATTGCATCGAAAAATTCCTCCCTGACGAGTGGCGGCATTGCCACGTTGTATGGAAATACTTAGCCTCTGGCTGAGATAGATTACCTAAATTACCTACAGAATAGCGGGCTTATGACCCACCCAAATATCCTTTCTTTGGTATTGTTCGTCGAATCATTGAGCTCCTTAAGTTCTGAGATTAGCTGCAGGAATACTGACAAATGCGTGCTCTGACTGGACAGGTCCACTCAATGGTGTGGTTCTTTACTCAAAATGCCATTTCAGACATCAACATGGTCTTGACATTATCCGATCAAGATGATGTCTGGACTTAAAAAGTGTGACCTCTGAGTTTGTTTCGGCCTTTCTTCTCAGAGTAGTCAGATAGGAAACGCCATTTCACTTAACCTCTGTTCGAGATGGATAGATTACCTAAATCACAGATTTTGGTCTCACCACTGTTAGCCATAATATGTAGGAAATACCAGATAATCTTTGGATTTGCAGGAATCCAGGATAAAATATTTAAATACATAGTGGTGTTATTAAGTAGATAAATGTTGCCCATCATATTATTGTCCTTTTACGACAGCTGAACAGTCTTCTTTGAGAAAAGTTCATTGCCTCATAGATAGGTACTAAAATACGTTGCACGTCTGTCCAACCACAGCGTAACAAAAACCCCTACAATATCTTGGTGCAATTCTCTAGTCTGAGTGAAGTTTTTCTGGACTGTGGCTTGTGTTGGTTCGTTAGACCGATGTAGAAGTTGTAATGAAAGTATATATTAGATTCATTTAGTTCTGTGCAGTTTTAGATTGAGACCCCAGTAAGCTGGTTGAGAGGTTCACGGACCAGCAGCAACTCATTTTGACTTTAAAAATAAAAACAATTTAGTTTGGTGTAGTTACTGAAAGATACAATTAAAAGATTTTACAAAAGTTGCTGGCTGGTTCGAGGGGCACAGTAAAAGAGTTACTGGAAGCAGTTGGGGGAAGCCTTTGCTTAACAGTGGGACAGTACAGGCTAAGCATAGTGCACTCCTACCACACGCCGCGTTAAGTAAACTCGTTCCAACAAAAAATGGTAGGACAAGTCGAGACGATGCGCAATAAAATCGTTGTCAATGACACAAAACTCTGTCAGCCACAGAGTTTTATATTCTAACGTTTTATTTACTTGAAATCCTTTGTTAAATTCTGCTGACTAAAATCTAGCATTTATTGTTGTCCAGTGCTCTGCACTAACTGAATTAAATTATTTTAGCTGCATACGAGCTGCAGGCGAGTCGTGTCTGTCGCGCTGATAAGATAGCAGTCACCCTGTATAAAATACTTGGTTAAACTCAGTGTCGCAGTTATTGTGGGGCCAGTCAACCAGCGGGTGGTAGCTTAAACGAAGGAATAAAATGCATTTTAAACTAGATGAAATAAATTTAGTTAACTCTGTCATCAGAATCTGTTTGTTTGCTTGAACGTGGATATTTACTGATTTTATCTTTTTTTTTTCAAAGATTAGTTACAGTACAGATAAGAGAAAAACGAGTGCTGTGTTTCGTGTCAAATTTCATTTTGATCAGGCGAAAAACAGTAAAGTTTCAATTAAATAGATTACAACAATTGGCACATATAGAAGACTGTTTAGTATGCATTGATACGTGCATATATACCAACATTTGTATGACGTCGTTTTAATAACTAATTTAACAAAGAAGAAGTCTATATTAGTCAGCAAGAAACCAAATTATGTTGTCCTAATATTCAGGCCTTATTGAGGTACAAACATCTGGTTTTCAAGTAGAATATATACCTATACGTCCACGTGGACCCCAAATGCTGTTTACTCAAAGATTTCCACATGAACACGAAACAAAAGTTTCCCAAACCGTGTGTCAATTTGTAAAGACTTCCCGTCACGTCGCCACGTGGATTCATTATAAAAGGATTATGCTTTTGGAAACAGGGTGGAATCTGCACCGGTTTTGTAAGCTGTACGTTTGGATAGCGAAAGTGTAGCTACTAGGATCTCGTGTAGTTGGAATGTTTCAGCTTTATTAGGGTGTGGTAAGTTTTTAGTTGCAAATCCACAGGTGTAAATCAACACAATGTATGAATGGTATATATGATAGATGCAACATTACGTACCGCTGGAGATCCGCTTTGGTTTTATTCGATAGAAGTATAACGTACAAGATAAGACACAAATGAAAACAGCTCTTACCATGCTCTTAACTTAATTATGAGGACGATTTAACTAATCAGTCCCAAAACAAATTTTTGGTAAGATACAACACTTAGCACTTCTGATGTAGCATAAATTGTTATGAAATAGAATGTCAATAATCGTAATTTAAAACGTTCAAAATCTAGTCGCTAGAAATTAGAGGTATTTTTGACAGATTGAGACAGATCAGACAGTAACCGTTTTTAAAATTACGAGCATTGCCTCTCAGATGTCAAATCACACCACACTTTACAAATCTCCCGCGGTTAACCAGCAGTGACTGTATAATTATCAAATGGAATGGAAGCAGCCACAGATTCAATAAATCACGGTCTGTGATCATCAATCAGGTCGTCTGTAGAGCGGCTACACAATCTACAGGAGAGGTTATTGCTCATAAATATAGTGGGGATATCTGATGCGCGCAGATATTGGACTAAATTGGATGACTGGATCAGTCATTATGATTACCAAGATAGGATTGGTAGGATCATGATTCTGAATAGTTATGTAATAAAGTCGTTGTTTGTTCAATGGCTTGTCTCGAATAGAAGCAGTTGATTTCTTGCAGGTGTGTGATAATAGCAGTTTCGTTCGGTTTCGAAGGTTTCAGTTTTCACATCTTTATCACCATCTTCTGATTAGTGCACAAAATATAATTTTTGATTGAACAATCTTCGAAAATGCTACTGGCTAAAATTACCTAATCTATCTGAAAATGTATGCTGCAGTATTCTATTGTGAACTGGTTACATAATAATTTCTTAAATTTTATCCCACTTTAATGAAAAATCCTCGTCTAAAAAGAAAACCTTTTTCCCAGAATCTCTGCCTGGCCTTTTCCCAAGTTTTTAGGGTCGGCTTCCAGTCTAATCAGGTGCAACTGAATAGCAGTATTTGGCAAGAAGCGACTGCCTATCTGACTTCCACAATCAAGTTACTGGGTAATACGATACCCCTTGGTAAGACTGGTTGTCAGATTTTCGGGCTTCTGACGACCTGTAATCGACTGTCAAAGATGCATGAATGACAGCCGGGACCAACGGCTTACCGTGCTTCCCAAGGCACGGGTCTTAGTATGTAAAGATGGTTACTCATCCATGAACCTACCGCTGCAAGCGTAGCTTAACCTGATCGATCATCAGCGGGATTGTCCGAAAGGGTTACCGCTGGCCCGGAACATAAAGGGCTAAGGAAGGAACACGGGTGGGTTTTAGTCAGTAAGAGTCTGACACTCCCTTCCGCTCCACCCAGAGCGGGAGGGGTCATTTGATGATTTCCAATACTCAAAAAAAAAAAAAACCTGGTCGATCGTTATTATTTAACCACAATTACCTTTTTCCCAGAATACGTTCTACAAATTGGTAAACTTATTCGAGTCCAAAATAATCGTTTTTCTATCCAACTATTCCAAAATCCTATTTTTCGCTTCAATAGCTTTAGAGTAATCCAATAGCCATTTTAAAAACGTTACGGCTATATTAACGAAACTACAGCGAGCCAATCTGTTTGCTATGCAAATGACGTTCACTATTTTTAGAGTACAGTCAATCGCTCGTTTATGTTAATACTTTGACATTGACAGCGCTTGTATTATTTCGTAACTACCAGCAGTTTTTGCAGTTTACTAGGGATCCGCCTCTACTTTGCATCCCTGCGAAGCAGAATCGGGTCTCTAGTAAACTCTAACTTTAGTCAATTCGACATGTGACAGAGATTTCAGTGCTATATTTAAGTTTAATATTATTTATTTTAGAATAATGCAATGTGTAAGCTTAACTAGCATTTTAGCTTGCATATTAACAAATGCAATGCAACTATTCCATCAGTATTTTCTTATGACGTTGTCACGTTCAACTATCGTCAGTAAACCGACTTTACAGACAACCGATTTTTTTAAGAAGATTATTGTACCATGTTATAATGCAAATACATATATATTCTATTCTATTAGAAGCAGTGCATTTAATATTTCTGTCGTTTTATCTTGACTCACTTTCTGTATATGTAAAGTCAAAGAAATCAATTATTAAGCAAATTGACTACCAACTTAAAAATTGACATTCTTTGAAAGTTGTATCAATTGATTTCATACATTATGACAAGGTAAGTTACCGTCGTTTGTCAATTTGATAAGCATCTGATTTCACTGACTGTACATAAATCAAAATGTAGTTTGACCATTCTTTTTAATCTATCTTTTAAACACTTTCCTTGCTTTTCGTGGCCACATCTAACAGGTCCAAAGCCTTGTGTTTAGCCCATACTCAAGTACTTCATTCCGTTGCGCCCTTAGGGTCAACCATTTGACAAATGACCTCGTTGCCTTAGTCCGAGCTCTACAATAATGCACTGTTGAAAAGGTTCTTAAAAGGGGGTTAAGTCGTATAATACTGGACTGGTTAATATATATATATATGCTGGGTTAGATAGCCTTTTGTTTTGTGGTGAAATACTTTTTGTAGTAAATAGTTTGTAAGACGAGGTAAGTAGGCACTTATTTGTTTTATAAGAGCTGAAATCGTGCTGCAACAAATTGTTTGAAATACTCAGACACGGGTACTCTTATCTTGCGTTATATGCAGACATCTTGAGACGTCGCGTTGTTAATAAGGCAACCTTCATGTTTTTAAGTAATTAATTCAGACTGTCTGTCTGTCTTTTTCTATATCAATTTTGTTTTTTTCAAGAATAAGCTTACTTGCCAAAATATATTTTTCGACAATCTGACTTGCCAGAGCCACTCAACCCATTTAGTCTCTATAGCCTTTTTTTCATCTGTACATCTTCTATTAGCTGGCTTCTTTTTGATTAGTGAATTCATGCAGTATATTGTTATGCTCGTAGAAAGGTGCTGCTGCTGGTTCAATTGAAAACATTATGGGAACGAAGTTCTTTAACGGTAGAAATCGTCAATTAATGAAAAAGTTTAGTTATAGAGCTCCATGCAACTTTGAAGTAAGAGAGATAGTTATAGAGAGAGAGACATATATTTTTCATGATTTTCGAGGGTGGTGAGGTCAAAATGAAAACCCGAGACGGCGTCGGGGTTATTATGGGTGTCGTTTTCATAGTTTTCGAGGGCGGTGAGGTCAAAATAAAAACCCAAGACGGCTGCGGCGTCGTGGTTATTATGGGTGGTTTTCGAGGGTGCTAAAGCCGATATTGCTATTATTATTAAAAGCAAAGGTCTTCCTACTCTCTTTCCACTTCTGTCTGTATAAGTCTGCTGAGGACCAGTTCTTACTGAAGGAGTCGAGCTCATCCATCATCTGTCTGGGCCTGCCGCGATGTCGCTTGCCACAAAGTTGCGAAAGTTTGACTCATTGGTCGTCTGACATGCGGCAGATGTGTCCAGCCTGATTTCATTTTAGCGTGGCAGCTTTCCAAGTGACATCAGTTCGCTTTGTGATAGAACGGATGGTCGTATTCCGAACCCGGTCTGTTAGTTTGATACCCAGAATACTCCGCTCCATAGCCCTCTGGCAAACCTCGAGCGTGGAACACTGCTGATTTATCAAAGACCATATTTGACAACCATATGTGAGGATGCGGATAAAGCCGATATATAGATAAAGCCGATTGTGAAAATGAAAATCCAAGATGGCGAAAACTTTATGAGAGCTTCAAAATACTTTTACAAGATAGGTCTGTATTAAAAATGCGTATAAAATTTATATTTTCTCTCTCTCTCTGTCTCTTTCTATTATATACGAGTGTGTGTGCGTGCGAGTATCGTAACATCATTCCTGAAGGAGGACCTCCAGCCGCACACGTTATTATTTTATTTTCTGTCATCAACTGTCTGCATAAACTACGATAGCCAAACATTGCACCACATGGCATTGAGCATAGAATCATTCATCATAAAAATCAAACAAACAAAATCAAGCATCCATATTTTCGCGCCAACACAGTTTTAATATGGCTGACATATTTTTTTGGCGCCCAACGTCAGCCAGTGAGCGATGGACCTCGGACTCTTGTCACTGTTATTTATTATCCATTACACATGGGTTTTGACCTTCGTTAGACGGAATTTTAATGAAAAATGGATCGAGGAAGTGAAATTTATTGCTCTGGAATTTTTAGAAGTTATCTATAATGGCAGAAGTTGTGATCTATGACTTTGCTTGTAATTCTAGCTTTGGCATTGGGATAGAATTTTATTATTAATCTTCTTTTGTGTTATCTTTAACCTGCGATATCGAGGCAGACCCAGAAGAATGGCGGGACGCGTTTAACGCCTACAGACAAGATTGATTCACACTAGCTCAAGACAGAGAGGAGTGGAAAAGAGAAAGGGAGGCTTTTGCACTGCAGTGGGGCATCATAGGCTAAAAATATAATAAAAAATCTTCAACATTCATGTAATGAAAAAAATATTGGTTATATACGAGTAGCGTTCGGTTCGTCCGAACCGAATTTTATTTTCTGCTTTAATATAAATATTTGTAGTTTCTATATGATCTTGTTAAGCCATGCAGTTTCCAGAAATTGCAACCAAACTATTATTAAAATGTATTCGTATGAAAACCGGGAGCGGGGTCTGACTACAGTTTTTTCTGCTCGGAAAATTAAATTGCTCCATTTGTATTAATTCGTTCGTTTTGTAAACGCCATTACTAGGAAAGATCGGAGAATCCTGATTTATTTATAAATGTTCACAGTTTCGTTAGATTATGAC
The DNA here is from genome assembly GCA_927399505.1 of Luperina testacea. Lineage (NCBI taxonomy): Eukaryota > Metazoa > Arthropoda > Insecta > Lepidoptera > Noctuidae > Luperina > Luperina testacea. Next base: position 573,107 of record OV656777.1, on the reverse strand, counting down.
AAAATAACTACACTGTTATAACAATACTTATTAATGCTTCAACGAGTGGCGAAAGTACAAAGTAAGTTTGGCTTGCCATGCGTACAGTCACAAGCATAAATACGTTCCGTCCGCAACTCCACGCTAATGCGCGTATTTTGCATAAATACGTTGCACTTAGATTCAAAAGCAATTACTTCTAATTTTATAATAATAAAAAATTATATGTCATATCCATACTAATGTTATAAACTCGAAAGTAACTCTGAATGTATGTTACCTTTTCACGCCTAAACAACTGAACGGATTTAGATAAAATTTGGCAGAGAGATAGATTGCATCCCGGGGAAGGATATAGTATAGTTTTTATCCCGATATTCCCACGGGATCGACACTTATGCGGGTGAAACCGCGGGGCGCTGCTAGTTATATACATGGGCCATAGTAGTATGGAAAGTTCGAAACCGTACTATGATGATGATAGGACTCCCTTTTCCGCACTTAGACTCTCACTCGGTCCGTTGTGCGTGGGAAAACCGTACTATTATGTATATTAGGTTATTATTAGATTTTGTACACATACTTACCGAGAACCCCCCCGTGTCTCGGCAAGCATGTTAAGTCGTTGGTCCCGACTGTCATTCTTGGGTCTTTGACAGTCGTTACGGGTAGACGGAAGCCCAAAAGTTTTATTAAGGGGTATCGTATTACCATTTAACTGGGTTGTGGAGATCAGGTAGGCAGTCCATCCATGTAAAATACTGGTATTTATCTGCGCCCGCTTAGACTGGAACCGACCCCAACATAGTTGGGAAATGGCTAGGCAGATGATAATGACTTAAGTAAGTTCAGCACTGCTCCCACCTCGCTGACTGGTTAATATTTGTACCACGACGTTGAGCCATAAGCCATAACTTCAATGTAAAAGTTCACTGCTCTAAAATAATGCTGCACATTCACATAATATGATAGGTTGCATGTCTATCACCAACGAATACAGACACCTATTAACTTTATGTAGGCACCGCCATGCATACCTACTGTTATTCTTACATTTCCATGTTACTTTCGTAAAGTGTAATAGATCAACACTTCCACATTTCCTAGCAAACAGTGCAGCTTTAATCATGTGGAAAGTATATTCGACCACGACTAAAATTCCCAGTAAATTTAAACTTCAATAAGGTTTAGATTATCTTCCTGTCACATAGACAAATAGATCTTGTCGCTTTTTAACGTGCAAGTGACATTCAACCTAATGGTGATAACGCAATTACGATGTCGACTATATGTAGAATAAATCCAAAGTATTATACATGAAATTATCATCATAATAGTTAGCAATTTTCCTAGTCTACTGCTACTAATCACGGAAAGTAGAAATTACAAACTGTATTAATTCATAATAAATGCAAAACATTGTTTGTTGGGTTTTTCCTTATTCACGCAGTAACGGATCGACGTGGCTATTTTGCATAGTGGTGGTTTATGGGCCCGAAAGAAACGTAGGCTACTATATATCCTACAAAAAATGCACGGGTCCTGCGAGACTATGGAAGGGACTCACGGTTAAAAGCTAGTGCAGGTATAATAATTTAGCCCAATATTATTTAAAGCAAACTTTACAAACACTATGTACCTACTCTTAATCGTGGAAATGAGAACCAAAGTTTTACATTTAAAATACTTCACAGGATTAACATTTGGTATAATGTTTGCAGTTACAAACTTTGTCAGTCATATTAACATGGAAAAACAGTTTTTGTTCGGGGCATTAACCCTTGGAATTTGTGACAGTCAACGGTCCAACTGAGCACAATATTTTGAGGACTATAGGCATGAAAAGAGTTTTTTTTTTTAAATAAAAGTCTTTCTCAATTTACGCTGCGTTGCACATTACTTGTAAAACTTGAAAATAACCTTTATTTGTATGATGATTTTTATAGACATGTCTAAAAGTTTAGAGGAAGAATATGGATGGCTATAAATTGGAGGAAGACCAAAGAAACGGTGGATAAATTGTATGAAAGATGGTATTATGGGTAGAAAGGGAGTGACTCCCGAGACGGCGGCTGATACAAATGTATGGAAGAAGACATGCTGCGTCGACCTCATATAAATCAGGACAGGAGCAGTGATGAGAGTAGTAGCAGGCTCAGAGGTAACAGCCTCCACTTCTGAGTTGTAGGGCTTCGAGCCCAGACAAGCGCTCTACTTTTCGTAATATATTTCATCACCACTGCTCTCAAAACGGTGAAGAAAAACATCGTGACAAAACCGGCATGTCCTAGAACCAAAAATTCGAAGACATCTACCAACACGCACTTGGCACGCGTGATAGATTACCGCCCACTCCCTCTTACCGAGCGGAGGCCTGTGTCCCAGCAGTGGGAATATTATATGCTGATTGTACTAGGACTGGAGGATGATGACATGCGTTCACGTTCAGATTGCAACGAATAATTATCACGACCACTCGCTCCCCAGTGTGCAATAAACTTCAAGACATGCATACCTAATTTATAGCTCTAAGAAGTGTAGAAGCAATTCATGACCCCTACTTTACCTATAGTTCCAGCAATAAAGCTTATTGCCCAAGTTAGCATGTTAACACCATTGCACTGGCAGTTTCGCTCATGAATAATTGTAGGAGCACTTGAGTTAGGTAAATTGTTTAATTTGATTTTATGAATACCACGCTGGTAGTGCTAGTATTGTCTACTAGCACTATCTGCCAGAACGAGGACAATGCTAATTCTTTCCTCACTAATACCTACGTCTTCTAATACTTTATCATCATTCTCCTGACTAATCCGAATTTATTAGGGGTCGACGCAATATGAGTTTTTCTCCAATACTTCTCTATTAGTCACTGCTTTTCTAGCCATATCATCTGTCACACAATCCATCCAACGTTTATTTGGTTTTAGTTCTAAATCGTAAAGAAAAAATTGTACACTATTTATCATAAAAGTAAGTTAACGAAGAAACAAAACATAATTACAATTTATAATGAATTTTCCGAAGTCTCAAATAAGAGATCACAAAAGCGCTGTTGAGTTATTTAAAACAAGCCATTATTTGCAAATCTGTAAATGAATGAGATTGGCTGAGGGTCGAACCTAATAGCCTGTAATAAGAGGAGCTTATGTCCAGCAATGTACCGATATTTAATAATCAATAGTCGTCTATTGTAGGTTAGGTTGAAAATCAGCAATTTTTGAACATCAAAATTAGATTAAACAAGAAGTCCCCCAAAACGCCCACCAACTTCCTCGTGTTTTAGTTGAGCAGAAAATAGGTTTAATTATTCAACAATAATATAATTTGTAGGTAGCAGGTTCGAATCCAGACAGGCGCTTTACTTTGTGTAAATTATTTCATCACCACTGCTCCCAAAACGGTGAACGAAAACATCGTTAGGAAACCGGCATGTCCTAAAAAATTCGAAGCCATGTGATATCTGCCAACACGCATTGGGTCAGCATAGTGGATCCGGCCCAAACCGTCGCACCAAGAGGAGGTCTAGGTCGTAGCAGTGGGAACATTATACAGTACCCGGCGATAAATATTGCACATCGACCTTTACCTTTTTTTGTATTTTAAACAAAGAACAAAAATAATTATCGCAAATCATAATTGTTTTAACAGATTCTAATAGATACCGGACTGTTTGTATTTCGTGCGACAGAGATATAACTAGAGAATTTCGTGCGAGAGATAACGCTCTACGAAGCCGAAATTAGCCGATTGTCTCTTTCCAAAGATCGATGTGCAATATTTATCGCCGGGTACTGTAGGCTGATTATGATGCCTAATACCTACATGTGGTGTCATTAGCCTATACGAGGGAACTATTTACTTTTTTTAAATTAAAAGCTTTTTCTTCGATAAAGTAAATAATCAGACACATACCGGGTACGGGTCCTAACTGGTTGGAACTCGATTTAACTTTTTCGATTAAGGCCTCTTCCACACGAACACTAATTTTATTGGCAATGCCGTCAAATATCAGTGGCAGTGGGTTTGAGTGGAGCCTTATTTAAAAGTTATCAATCATGTTTATGAAGTTAGGAAGTCGTACAATGAGGGCTGATCAATTATATCCTGTCATTTTCTAATATTAATACCTTTGCTAGCACTGGGTGCTAATACTTTCTGCCAGTTTTGTGTGCTAGTACTGACTGCTAGTACTGTGTACTAGTCCAGTCTGGAAGCAATGTCTGCCAGTTTCATCTAAACTAATAACTCGACGGCAGGTGTTCAATAAAAGAAACATTCAGGGCTGATCCGTAACAATGCAATTTATGATGATCGCCATTGCTGGATTTTTCAACATTTCGTTATAAAATTTATAGTTGACTTTTTATTTTTCTTTTTCTGGATGGGAAATCATCAAAGGACCCCCTCTCGCTCTGGATGGAGCGGAAGTGTGAAATTACAGTGGCAGCGGGGCGGGCAGCGGAATCCGCTGGCGGGTAACGCAAACACATAGTTTTTGACTAAGGTGCACCAAGTGCGGGCGGGGCGGGTGAGCGGGAATCGCAGCGGGACAATCGGGTGTCGCGAGCGGGGCGGGTGGACGCAAGTCAGTTTGCGTTTCCCGCTCAATTTGTTAGGGAATGCCGCTGACGGACGACTGAAGATTTAATAAGTGCCGTATTGGCTCGGCCACCTTTGTGAAATTCTAGTGATTCAAATCATTCGAATCGACAAGAAATTAAAAAAAAGTATAAAATTCTCCATGTCTATACCGATCACTATTGATATCGTGGCGATTGCTTTTAGAAAAAAAGGTCCCACTTTATGCACTAGCTTCCAAATAATCTGACATTATTATTATTATTATTTCCAATATCGCACGAGGTAGGTACGTCCGGACCGCTCAATCGCCCCGCTGCTACTGTTTTCATCCATGGAAATGTGCGTTTTCCGCTTGACCCGCCACCCGCTCCTGCTGCCCGCCCCGCGCCACTGTAATTTCACACGAAGGGAGTGCCAGACTCTTACTGACTAAAACCCACCCGTGTTCCTTCCTTAGCCTTTTATGTTCCGGGCCAGCGGTAACCCTTTCGGACAATCCCGCTGACCATATAGATATAGTTGACTTAATAAAACCTCCATTAAAAACATACTGCCTTTGAAATAACGTATATATAGGTATATACTTCGGCAATACAGCCCATAGAATGTTTGTGGCTGGAAAGGCATATTTTTACGTTAAAAAAATACATGCTGTAACTCTTTTCGCCTTTTTTCCAGGATTTACAACCATTTGTTTATTTTTAGTACTTTTTTATTTATTTCAATAGCACTCGATAATATGCTCCAACTATTTATTTTTAAAAGCATAATTATATTATAATAGAATTGAAAATATGCCTCAAATCATGCGTTTTTCCCCTGGACTAGGCAGGAACATATTTTTCTTCTTCTTATAATTTATTGTGGAAGTATTACATTAACAATGACAAGACTTTTGCTTTAAAAGGCGAATAAATTACCGTTATGTTCACGCACGTTTTCATTCCCAGATTTGGCGACATTCCAACTATCGTCGACGTGCCGCATCTTTACTTCGATATTCTATTAGTAAGTAATGCTTCTATAACGGCATACTGATGTTATAGAAACGAGCTTTCTTACTATATTCTTGTTTAAAAATCACCTGTTTCTGGCAGACATTGTGACAGAGCATAGATTTTTGGAATAATAGTTATAAACATAAATAATTATGATGCTAACAAAATCTTTAGCACTGACAGGCAGTACTGGTAGACAGCACTGGCAGACAGCACATACAACAGGTACTTACCGATATTAGAAACAAGATGGATTGCGACACCTTTCTGATGCTCAACATGAAAAGTTTTACTCACATTATTATTTATCCGGTTTTACCCCATAACGGGGAAAGCTTGTAACTTCCCATAATGTGTTACTCAAGGGACAACGCCATGTTGTGTCATGCCCCGTTTCCTTTATCCCGCGGGACATGGACGAACTAACTGTGATGTTTACCTCATACTACGAGTTTTTAAGCTGGTATTTTACAGAGACTTCATAGAAGAGCAAGCAAAATGTATTTCCCTTTAAGATTGTGAAGAGAACATGTAGTGACGCTGGGCGAGGTGCCAACATGCACACACATTCATATTACTAAATAATATTTAAATTTTATGCATCAATATGGAACGCGGGAAGTTGTCATGATTTTATGTACAGTCGCCAGCACATCAAGCTACACAAGCAGTCAAATTTCTTTAATAGATTTTCAACTTTATTAGCGATAATCATAAAGTTAATTGGGAAAATTTGACAGTTTCGGGTAGCTTGATGTGCTGGCGTCTGTACCTACTAGGTTGTCACATGGACATTGACTAAGAAACTTAATTTTTTTGTAAATTTTAATTTACACCCTAATGTTGTGGATACGAAAGAGAAAGAAAAGTGGTCATGGAAGTTATGTATTCAATTGTGAACACTATTTACGATGATAGCATCGCGAGACAACACACGCTTACGTTCCATTTAAAACCGATAGACAGTTTGATTTAAAGATGGTGTGACAGAATTAAAGAACACAGTTGTTCTCATTTGCCAATTTTTATGTAAACGTGTGTGTATGTAACAATGATGCGCAGAAACAGGCCCTTCAATTCTATCCCGGACGGAATCTAAAATATAAAAGGTTGCCCAATGAACTAGTATTAAGAAATTTCTATCTATAATCTAACCTTGAATCACCAATAAAAGAAACACTGAAAAAAATAATTTCTTACTACAGCACATTAACGGTGGAGTTTCTTGCCCATTCTTCTCCATACGAAAATACCTTTTGGAATGGGCGACTAGAATCAATTCTATTTATTGTAATTTCTGACGTTCAAAAGTGCCTTTTATGTGCCTATTTGAAATAAATGCTTTGACTTTGACTTTAAAGCGATTTCATTAAGACTTACTAACTTTATACAGTAAGAAGAAATGTTTGTAAAACAGTAGAAAACAAAACATTACTATTTAATTATTGCACATACCATTTACTGAAAAAAAAAGAAAGGAAAACAACCATTACTGTAATGTAAGTAAATTTCGATGGTTTGAACGATATCACCAAATGGATAACACAGTTAATTTTGTGACCTTCATTTTGCCTCAAGCTTTAACTGTTTTCGGATCAGTACAAAATACTGTTTTGGCTCATATGGAACTGTTTAAAGCAGTTCAGATTAATGTTTTTCATTTTTATTTACTGCTTATTTTTTCAGTGCATCTGGGTACACTGGAGTAGCCTAGAACGATTTAAAACAGACTAAGTTCCGTCGGGACTTTTTAGGCTTCATTGAGTAATAAAAAGTACAAAGCTCGTAAACCGACTTTGAAAGCGTTAAGAACTACTTGCTTTTGTATTTTTGGTCTTTCTTTCCACTTCTACTTCTAAATAGGCAGTTCCTAGAGTTACTTATCTTATCAGCTGTGCCAAATGTCAGTTTCGTCACTTACTCAAAAAGAAAACCAAGATATTTAGGCGTGCCTACTGTTCTTTTAGAAATTGATTTTATGAATAAAGTGAGAACCTTTGAACTCTTATAAATCAACTCAACCAGCCTCTTAACCACGGAACATAATAGTCTTGACCTTTCCCTAAGAGGTAGAAGAGGGCGATTGTCACTCAAAGAAAACGAAGCTATATTATGTCAAACCAATGTTGCATACATACAGGCACATGTTGGCTAGTGAATTTACAATGATTTTATTGTATTTGGAAAGCAAGCCTGATTACCCGGCCGCATGGTGGATTATGGGCCACTCCTTCTCAAAAAGAGAGGAGGCCTGTGTCCCAGGAGTGGGATCATTATAGGCTGATTATGTGTGTAAGCCATCGTTGCAGTGTCTGAGTGCACGCTTTCAGCACAACGGTTTGATTCTTGGATGGGTACCTAAAAGTTTAGACCCACACTCTCATCTGTTTCGGTCAGAATTATTTTGCTTCCATGTTTTTTTTTGTTCTCATTCACAATGTTCTGTTTGATTAATATTAAATATTTAACTAACTTTTGCCTGTGGCTTCGCCCGCGTGGATGTCGGAGCGTAGGCACTTATGTACAGATATGATCTATGCCAACTTTCATCGGTACCCGTACAGCCGTTAAGGCGTAAAAATATAACAAAGAAACTCACTTTCGCATTTATAAAAGGTCGATAGTTGAGCGGATTATTCATACGCGGCTATTAATTAATTGAAAAATAGCTACCAAAATCTATTTCGCACACCGAAACTATTTCTCATCCCAAAAATGTAATTCCAGACCCCCATTAATTAAAATGATCAGCTATCCTGTAACCAACACCCTCTGCCGCACTGCGGTACGCTTGATAATATTTACATTGTTTACACTACTGCTCGCATGTCGCTGCAGTTTGCAAGTTACACTACTGAATATGTGCACTGTATTGCCCGTGCATTGCCCGTGTATTGCCCGTGTATTGCCCGTGTATTTGTCCACGTTTTGTTAGATCTGTTTCTGTTAGCTGATTGGGCTGGATTGGATCTATGTCAACAGATTCATGGTAGAATGTGTGTTGGTAAACTACGAGTACCTATGTTAGGAATTAGTAAATCATGGTTGGATTTTGAAGGGATTGAAATTAGACTTAATTTGTAAATGAAATAAGGTTGAAAATTCGGGGTAAGTTAACAAGTGTGACGAGTTCTCTCGAATCAAAATCGCCTTACGACTAGGATTAAACTTTTGTACGTACCCATAACACATCAATCTATACATATATATAAGCTATAGTATACTTAAGCTGACTTCTGTACGAAAAACCTATGTATTGCGAGGTCAACTAAAACTGGTAACTGCTTGATGTGTCGCCTTGTGTGCCTAGTATCTTATCCTGAGAACATTTTTTTTAATTTTTTTTTACAGTTTTTCCGTATAAAATCTGTCAGACGTCCTTTTTATTCCACGGATTTAAAGATATCCTGACTTTAGTAAAATTTTCCCTAAGTGGTTTAACTGTGAGAACGAAACATTCAGACAGAAAGAGACACTTTGACATTTAAATACTAAAACCATCATCTGTGAGTAGTAGATATTTGACCTGTGAGTTTTATTACTTGTTGTAAAGCTTGGCGTTCTGCCCAAAACATTGTTGAGTTCATTCTGTTAGCTTCAGTGTTATCTTTCTTTGTTGTATAACGTGAAAGATGAACGCATTGTGCTTTTTGGATGTGCATTTATTTTTGAGATTTTATTTTCGTTCCAGCTAGAAAATGTGAAGGTACCTACTGGTCTTTACCGGTATATGTGTATATCTATAATATATATATAAAACAAAGTCGAGAAACACCGTGCTGCGCTGCGGGAGCGGCAAGCGCTACATCCACTTTAGTCCCAGTTAATATTTGCAGGACGCCAAAATAGGAATTATTTGAGGTTCACAAAAAGAAGCGCATTCAATATATTAGAGTTATCATTAATATTTTTAGAAAAATGAGAATTATTATGAGGTTCGATAAAATACATGCCTTTTTAAATTATGAAGAATATTTATAGTTATCTCTTTAGAGTCACTGAAGACAACAGAGACTATAACGTTTAAGTACAAACCGAGTTGTCTGGAGCTTAACTCTGAGCAATTGTCGCCAGTCTTCAGCAAGCCTGTAGGGAACAAAGTTTGTTCTACAGTGTAATAGTAACTACCATGCGATGTTCTAGCAAATTCCTTCGGTTGCACCCTGGACACTTACGTAACATTAATACTTTGTTGTCTTTAGAAGTTTAGCTTCAAGTAAACGATGGGATTCATACTTAGAAGCTTGCTCGCTACCACTCCAGTCACTCTAAATAATATAAGTTTCCAGGTCACACAAAGGAATCACTGTTATTGATACGTTCTTTTTTTTTTTGGGTTTTTAATGATGGTTGGTTCTATAAAACACCTTTACACGTCAAAAATAACTTATGTTTTAAAACTTGATGAGCTCGTGTATCCTATGTCCTACTCGGAGAAGATAGACAGATACAAACTCAGACTGTATATTTTCTTTTTATTTAGGCGGGTCTCGTCTTTCAACCAGTAACATTAAAGACTTTGAATTCAACTCAATCATAGTAATTATTACCGCTCTCCTAAAATAATATAATTTTCACAACAACCTTCATCAGTACTGCAATAAATATATACAAAAATAACCATAAACCTTCACCACCGACTCCCCTGCATTAAAAAGCTCGACTGTGAATATAAACAAGTTGATTCCCTGGGAAGCGACAAGCATACCGCTTCATAAGGAGGTCTATAAAACGGAACGGCGGCGCGGGACCACCTTGTGAGCGCTCCAGAGCCGGGACCGCGGACTTGACCACAGAGTAGGGACAGAAGGTCGAAGACACAAAAAAAATTTGTGCGGTCGGGGGACCCCCGTCAGTAACGAAGTTCTTTACGCGATACTCGCACGCACACACACTCGTATATAATAGAAAGAGACAGAGAGAGCGAGAGAAAGTGTGAATTTAATACGCGTTTTTAATACAGAGCCAATTAGTATAAGTTTTTAGAAGATCTCATGAAGTTGTGGCCATCTTGGATTTTCATTTTGACATCACTGTCGGCTTTGGCACCCTCGAACCATGAAAACTATCTCTCGCAAGTCGCAAGGAGGAGACGAAACGAAGGAAAGTGCACACGTAGACAACGTGGTGATTATATTTTCATGTTTAAGTTTTCTGTTACGCAATGATCCGATCAAAACATCTGTTTTTCTATCTTTAATTACTGTGATTACAATTGTAATTCAAATACAAGAGTACCAAAAATAACAGTCGCTGTAATCAAGATGTTTGGAGAACAAATTATTGGCGATTCCAGCCCGGTTGATCCCGTGGGAACATATCGATGATAATTTATTGTCTATCCAGCATCCCTACGCTCAATACATAATTAGAAACTTAAACTTGTACTAGTCAAAGAATGTTGTGCTGGGCAGAAACATTGGAACTTCTGTAACTACTCTTTAACGGGACACCACTTCCAGCCCGCATTGCGGGATTGTTTTTATACGCGTCACAATTTCCATGCGGTCGGGACATGTGTTGTGGCCTCCGCGTGACATTCGTAGGACATTCGCGGCCCAAAATATTAGTGTTATGCTAACCATGTAACAATTTTATTTTTGGATTATTTCTGTGGTTGGCAACATGTGTGGCAGGGAGTGAAACTGGCGGCATATCAAAAAGTACTCTGTGATCTGCTCACTCGAACAACTGTCACAGGACAACGTATCTTTTTGCTTCGAAATGACACTTATGACAGTTACGTTATTGGCACAAACAAGAACAGTGTTGATCGCCTCTTGGGACAAACTTCGAGCTTTACTTTTATGGCTTTTAGACGAGCTAAATATGGCCAGGCAAAATATCTAGTTTTAGGTTTGAAGGTTCTTTATCCAGAGCGGCTTTTTGGTTTTATTTGATCGGCAATATTGTTAAACGATCATACATCAAGAGGAAAGACTTTTATGCGATCAGCAGAATTTGGAATTCCAAGTTTTGCGTTGTCAAATAAAGTTTTTTGTATTTAAACACACAGATAGAATGTGGATTTTATTTTTGTAAAGAAAATTGAGATGAAGAATGTTTGAAGATAACGTTTCATTAAAAGTATAAATGCAAACTAAACAACAAAAAGTATGACTGCCGTTCTATTATTGCGGATTCTCACTGAACTAATGTATATTTCTGTATGTCAATAGTACTTTCTAATTCCATACTGACTTAACCACAATTTGTCATACGGCAACTCTACGATCAGTCTAAACATTATTTTGTGTTTATTATATTTTTTATATAGGTTGTTTAGCGGTTTGGCCAATGCCTTTCGCGTGCATCGCTAGCGCGGCGCGCGGAAAAAACAAAGCCAGCGCGCCATGTTCCATAAATATTTGTTAAATAATTAATACAAGTCTGCTTTTTCTCGCAAGTGTGTTGAAAAACGTCGTATGAAACGCATGTGTATTGATCATCACACATTCGGCTATCTTATGCGCGAGCTTATACGCACTCGGGTACGATGACCAACATAGCACACATGTATCATAATGAAAATAAAAATTAATATAAATTAATAATAAATAATTCACAACTTGGAATTAAATCTTATAGCTTGTGATTACTAATATTTTTTATAATATAATAATTTAAAGGAGAATGGGTAAGACCGTACCTAGACACAAAGTTAATTGTAGCATTATGAACTATGTTGATCTTTGTTGCCCTCATGGGGTAGCTTAATTAATCCGAATACAGCATAATCTACGGTAGCGAAGCCTTTTCGAAAACCGTATTATTCTGGTGGCTGAAACTCGTGAAGTCTCCTGACGTGACGGTTCGTAACCTGCTTGTATACGTGGCTCAGAAATGAGATGGCTCTCTAGTTCTTCAGCAAGGTTATGCCACCTTTTCGCTAGGGTACCCCGAAAAAACGGCTTAATTGAGGTTGGAACTGTGACCAACCGCGCAAGCCAAGCGAGCGCTATATCCAAGTTGGTCGCAGTTACTGTGCTATTCAGTATTTTTAGGACGCCAAAATAGGAATTATTTGAGGTTCGCAAAAAAGGGCGCAATCATTATATTAGAGTATTAAATAATATTTTTAGCAGCGCAAAATGAGAATGATTAAAGGTTTGATTAAATACATGCTTTCTTTTGTGAATCTCAAATAATTACAGTGTTAAATAGTGGCTCAATTATTTAAAAAAGTGCATCATTAGAAGCGCAAAAGTTTTTAGAAGTTCATTAATTTCAAAAAGTGTCCATTATTAGCAGGCCAATAAGTTTTGAAAGGATAAGTCAAATATAAGAAATATTTATTTATTAAATCAATTTAATTTCCTCTCATAACTTTTTTCTCCAAGTGAATTCAGACACGCTTTCTTAGGATTAATTAAACTTTTTCCTGAGGGCATACAAGATAGACATAGTTCATATTGCTACAGTAATTTCTTTTTTGGGTACGGGGCTTATACAGAATTTTCCATTGTCCTTTATAATATAATAATTTTATTTATTTCTATAATATCTAGTAAAAGTTCATCGCAATTTCAAATGAAGGTTTTATCTCCGGGCGACTATTTTAAATACAGCCTCATTTATAATATTCTGCTGTTCCCTCCATAATGAAATTAGGGACGTACAAAATATTGAATAAAACTTGCGACAGATGTAAGCAGATGTCGAAATAAATTAATACCGGACTTCCATTTCAGAACTGTAATCAGTTTAAAATTCACAGGACTTTATGAAAAATCTCTTTAAACTACAGGAAAACGGTGTGAGACTTGTCAATTTTGTCTGTAAATGCTTATCGTTGATCTCTGAACCTCCTCCTCACATGATGTGACCAAGATATTGTCTGGAACTTTAAAGAATCGTGACCTTCAATTTTTTCTCATTCTCAGAGTTTGTTCGATCTTTCTTCTCTGAGTAGTTGAATAGTAAACGGCCTGCGTTTGCTCATCTAGTTTCAAAATATCATTTGACTTGTAAAAGTGTTAAAACCACTCTACAAAGATAAACATCATCAACGTTGAACATGTGCCTAAATCACAGAATGAAGTTGTTATCTTTACAGACAAAATAAATTTGTCTATAAAAATATACAAAATATCCCAATATCCTTAAGGCCTGATTTCACCAAAGTCAGATATCTTTTATCCGCGGTGTCTACGCCTGAACGCAGCCTTTCATATTGGCGAGGATGCGAACGCGCCCGATGTCGGCGGCGCTCGCGACACACTTCACTTCACTAACGAACTTCACGACTTAGCGCGCACTGCCATACTTGTCGCGACACATATAATTTATTGTAATTTTAAAATAATAAACTTCTTTTAATCATCATCGAGGTCGATCTCTTATTTGTATCGCCCACACGCGGAATAAAATTGACATCTGACAGTTCTAGTATGGAAAAACTGTCAAAAATTCAAAATTTATTCTCAGTATACGACTTATTCTTTGTATAAAAGTTCGGTGGAATGCACCCTAAGCCATAAACAAAATTAACCCTGCAAAACGCAAGGCAACGTCAATCAATTTCCACGTCTCGATGACTGCCTCATCCAGGCTTTTAACCGAAACCAACATATTAATAACAATTAAGGGGCTTACAAGACCTAAACGCAAAAAACGCAAGTTGTAGAAACAACAAAAGTATATGATAAACTACAGTAAACATAATCAGAAAAAATATATGATAATCTTCAGGATATATGCTAGGTAGATACTTGATAGTGTGTTGAAAACATAATACAACTAATTTGATACGATAGAAAAAAAAATCATGAAGATACCTCTAAAAACTTTCTTTTTGTAATAAAAAAGCATACTAATATACATACAATCGTTCTGATTTTTTGTCAAATTATGCTACAAGCAACTTACTAAAACACTAGTGTTTTAATTTTTTAGTTTAAACAATAGATTTTTTGTAATTAAATAATTTTGTTATTTTGTTTTTTTTTTTTCTGAAAATAACATTGCCCCACACTAGGAATTACTCCTGCATCGTGGTGAATTGCTTCATATTTTGCAATAAATTACCAGCGTTGTGTCATCGCGCTTCTCTTTCTTTTCTACGCAGTCCGACAGTGACCGCGCCTTAGGTCACGTAAGCCGCTTAAACCGAATGTATTTTCGCTACTACTTCGTATTCAGCACTCGGAAATACTGGATTCTGATTGGTCAGGTACACTCATTGTCTCTGTGCTCTCTACGTGGCACATTCAATTAAATACCTGTGTTTCTTTTCACCTGAATCGAATGTTAACATGTTCGTTAAATTTGTATTTGATCCAATGAAAGATTGTTGTCTATATCTGTAGTGGGACAGTGTTCAATATTTTTTTCCATTAAAATTTACAATAATGTGTGCGCAGGATTTGTTCACATTGTCTGCTAATAAGTTTAGAAGATCGTTGATAAAATTAATTAGTGACTCGGATTTTTTTTAAAAGAACTGTTGTTTTGAGTTGGTATTTCTTTTATTGTTCTTTAAAAAGTTATGTTTTTTTTTTTCATTTATGAAATTTCTTACCTTTTAGGTTTCACTCGTGTGCCAAATTGTATAGTATTTAAGATATGGATAACATTGTGAGCTACACAATCTACACATATCTATGTGATATCTTTTTTTTTCTCACCACCTGTTTATTAAAGTATTTGTGTACTAAAAACTGTTTGTTTCTCCTAATTATATAAATAAAAGTTGAATTTGAACACTTGTCACACAACATAATCATTAGAGCAGAATATTTCACTACGCCTTGTGATGAGCTGCAAGATAGCTTGCTACGGCATAGCTCCTTCTGAGCCACACGGCGCAACTTGTTTGTGTTACGGCGTAGCATGTTTTGTGCTACGACGTAGCTCATTCTGTGCTACGACGTAGCTCGATATGTACTACAGCGTAGGTCTTTCTATTGTATGACGTGACTTCAACGTGCTAAGGACCTACTCCTCAGTTTGTGCAATGATTATAATTATACATAAACAACGAATATTTTGAGAACCTTTATTTGACTGAGGTGTATACAGACTCCAGTCTATCAATTTCCACTGCTGTCTATTATTAGCAAACGAATAAAACAGTGTTAACGATGTAATTAGATAATGTACCTACATAATATATTACACGCATTGTTTAAATATACATTTAAGCAATGCGTGTTTTCATTAACGACAACAGAGTAAAACAAACAGTGAAACAAGCTACTCAGTAATCACCAAAATGTGTATTTATCTCAATTCGATTAGTTGAATACAAACAGCTGCAAATATTTTTCCCGTTTATTTGCTTTATTAATTTAATTATTTACCGATTGCGGAAACTGTACAATTGATAATTAAATTATACACTAACACATTTTGTGATGGTATATGGTAAAAAACAAGTAAAGAATATTGTGAAAAATTCAGCATTACATTATCACTTGAATTATTGGGATTTTTTAGAACATCCACAAGACTAGAGCATCAACAAAATCACTCTATAACATTCCCACCGCTGGGACATGCCTCGTCTCTGTGAGAGGAAGTAAGCTGTAATCCACAACGCGAGCCCAGTGCGAGTTGGTAGATGTCACATGTCTACGAATTTTTGGTTCTAGGACATGCCGGTTTCCTCACGATGTTTTCCTTCACCGTTTTGAGAGCAGTGGTGATAAATAAATTACACACAGTAAGTGCCTACCTGGTTTCGAACCCACGACTTACGACGCGTGTCTTTATTAATCATTTGTCGCTCAACAGTTATTATTAACAAATTTATTTTTAAGAATGCTTCTGATACTCGAGACATTAGGAGCATTGTTAATAATAAAACAAAACGTTTTTTTACTTTATAGTAATGACAATAATTAAAACAGTCCCTCTAAATGACTAAGATATGGCGACCGTACTTACGAGTATACCGTTTGAGCTTCGTGAATTAATGCCGTCACGAATAATTATTATACTAGGTAATAACTTAGACTCTGGCTTTAAGCTATGCTCACTGAAGTGACCGTAAAGATTCTTAAGGTCTGTCATGTGATTCAGATATTAAATGGAAGTGGGATTGTTAAAAGGGAAAAACATAACACGCGTCATTTGTATTTTCATTATCGTGGTTGGCGAACTAGCCTGCGGCCTATGGACAATGGCAACACCAGAGGCAATGCAAATGCGTTGTCATCTCGAAGAAGACAGAGAGCCGCAGCGCTGGTTTTCAGTAACAGCCGGCGTTGATGTAATGACGTCCACCGAGAAATGAGACAGTCCTATTTACTAGTACAAAATCGGCGTCCCTACTCTCGCAAAGTTCGAGCTTCGCAGATTAGTAGGGTCATGAGTTATGCTCCTAGGTGTTACAGCGGTTTCACCTGGATTCTTGCTAGTACCTACTGTTGGAACGGCACTTAATATATGTACCAACGTATAAGTACTAGAGGTCTAACGGACCATCCATTCAATTTAATGATCGTTATGTTGAAATGTGGACTTTTGATGTTTACTACTTGAAGAGGGGAGCATTTGAAGATTGTCGGAACTTAATTAAGAAGGAAGGTTAATCAGTTAAGGCGCGGCTAACGTATTTGAGAATCGTCACTCGCGTTCCGACACTCTTCAAATGGTCCTCTCTTCAAGTAACATAAACAGTGTCAGTTTGTTGTAAAATTACTGATAATTTCACAACAAACTGACACTGTTTATGTTAATGTTCACTAACTCGACAGCAAACCAAACCGTTTTGTAGTGCCCTGACAGGGTTCATGTACAAAAACCGACAGCGAATGTATGTACACTGTGTTATAAGCTTGGGAACGAATAAATAAATAATTTATGCTACATTTTTTGTCGGATAAAAATATAAAATGACTAATAAAACTAATAAGACAACAGTAGGTAAGGTTTGACTTATAAGAAATTTAAATTAACTATCTTTTTCGAACAAAATACTATATATTATAAGCTTAGGAGTATATTTACATAAGCTCAGTTTTCGAAATGAAATAATTTCTCATTTTAGTTTTTCGACACAATAATCGGGCAATAATCCACTAAAGCATACCTACTTACCGCTAGAAATACATCTTCTTCTCGACAGCTGTAAACCGATTTTCTCCAGACTTAACCATTTCCCTATAGTCCAAGATCCCAGGGCCGCCAGACCATACTTATTTTCTCAGAAATGAAATGTATGGGATGAAGTAGTGTTAATATGCGCATTGAGTGTATGCATACCTGCTAGCTTGGTCAGACGGCCAATTCACAGGTCCCAGGTGCGAAAGGCAGGTAAAAACAGCACTCACTATTCTTAAATTCTCAGAGCTGATTCTTACATATGTTTTAGAGAATATTGTTAAAAATTAGTAGGTAATTAATACTGCCGGACACTTTCCGTCGGCACTAACTTTTACCGGACGCTTCAAAGTTCCCAAAAAAATAATGTACCTAACTTAACTTATAATCTCAATCTTGATTTTTATATATAATACTCAGGGAACTATTTCAATATTTTTTGTAAGCAGCCAGACCAATCTGAAGGGCCAAACATCCCCCCGGACACACGGAAGTGTCCCTATGCGTATGAGCGCGAACGTGACATGATAATATGAATACATTTGAACTCGTAATGAAAATTACGAACAAACCGCTGTTGATTTATAAATAATGTTTTTTATTGTATATGTTCAGGAAATTTATGATTTTCAACAGCAATCAATCTAATAAAATAGTTATTTATTGGCGTCTCATAATAAGCAAAAAAAAAAACAAGGAAATTTATAAAAACAAATTTCATAATTATTTATTAAAATATTAATTAGGTATTTATTATAATGTAATTTGTGATTTTTTTTTTGTCTCCATTATCATCATCATCATCTTCGAAGTTTGATAACTCATCATCCATCCAATGCTGGTACTGAATCTCTTCATCATTATCATCAGCATCCAGCATAATTAGTATCTTTAGTTTCATTATCTGTAAAAAATTAAAGTAAGTGAGATTCAAATAGTTATAAGTTTACATAAATAATTTAAAGTAAAAGTCGAATACCTGACTCATTTTGAAGCGATTCGCTTACGAAGCCCGGTAATTGGTCCCCGTCAAACCAGTTGAAATGATATTGATTATCTTCCGACGTCCACCCATTATTTTCAGGACTGGAAATCCTAAGTTCCTTCATATGAGCGTTATTCCAAAGACTAGCTATATAATTAGCTCGTCGAAACTGCTGCGTGAGCAGAGTGAGCTTTACTCTTACACGGAGGTAAGTTCCGTGTGGGACACTTCCGTGTGTCCGGGGGGATGTTTGGCCCTTCAGATTGGTCTGGCTGCTTACAAAAAATATTGAAATAGTTCCCTGAGTATTATATATAAAAATCAAGATTGAGATTATAAGTTAAGTTAGGTACATTATTTTTTTGGGAACTTTGAAGCGTCCGGTAAAAGTTAGTGCCGACGGAAAGTGTCCGGCAGTATTAATTACTAATTTTTAACAATATTCTCTAAAACATATGTAAGAATCAGCTCTGAGAATTTAAGAATAGTGAGTGCTGTTTTTACCTGCCTTTCGCACCTGGGACCTGTGAATTGGCCGTCTGACCAAGCTAGCAGGTATGCATACACTCAATGCGCATATTAACACTACTTCATCCTATACATTTCATTTCTGAGAAAATAAGTATGGTCTGGCGGCCCTGGGATCTTGGACTACTACAATTATTTAAAGTCCATGCTTTCAGAATCGTTTGGAAGCGACAAAACTTCGAGTCTTCAAGGAAACGAGCGAATAGGGAACATTACGAAGCGCTTCTAACTGTAAACGGATTTAACTTTAATTCGTATAGATTTTGTAAGAAGAATGTTATTCTTGAGGGATAGACATTGACAACATTTTGAATTAAAATTATCAGGGTTGACTGCGCAGACATTTTTAGTAAAAAAAAGCTTCACAAAGGAATGTGTTCAGCGGAGGGTATCGTATGTCACTAAGGAATAATTTAAAGTAATAGGGTATTTGACAAGGTTTTGCAATCCATCTCAGATTATTTAGTAGTGTATAAGGGACCCACAAAAAGTAGTTATTTTTAATTCTGTGATGTTTTTCGTTAGAAAATCAAACTTAAAAATGAATGGTTTAATTATCCCGCCAAAACGTTAGTTCGAGCAATATGGCGGCATTAGCTCCATGTGACGTCACAAGACAGTAAACAAAACACACTTCAATAAGTCAAATCTTTCCCAAGTGCTTTAGTACTGCTTTTTTTCTACTGTTTAATAAGAAAATGAATTATAAATGGTGTGCAATGCCAAACTGCACCAATACGTCAAAAAATACTCCGGAAAAATTGTTTATTCATGTGCCGAAGAATGCCAAAATGCGTAGAAAGTGGTTACAACTTGCTCGCAGGAACAAAGTCCTGATTCACGACGTAGTTACGTACGTAGTACGTTAGTACGTAGTACGTTAGTACGTACCCAATAGCATCGTCACCATAAGATTCTCGTGCAGCCCTGAGAATGGAAACTAATTACTTACTGTAAACAAAATTTATTCTTCATAACCTAAAAAACTATTACTTACTGAAAGAAAGACTAGGTATTATTTCACCTTCGCAGGATTAAGGTTACTTACGTAGTGTTATATTTATGGTACAATACATTGGTGTTTTTACATTTCTCAGCTCTGCAGAATAAAAATCGGGGTTATTTTTGAAGAACATTCCAACCATGATTGCGTCCACTTTGGGCAAGTTTCTGCTGTCTGCTTTCACAAAATTGACATCCATGATGGAGTGGAATACCAAAATATACGATGGAGATTGTAAAATACCACAAATTTTCACGATAATATTTTATAGTCTTATATAAACAGATCAAAAATCGTAAGACTGCAACAATGACAGATCTGACTACTGTTTTGTGACGTCATCTTAGATTCAGCCAATCCTGACTGTTTTGTATCACGTGACATTATTTAGAAATTAATAACTTTTTAACAGGGATTTTGAAATAAAATAGCCATTATATTTAAGTCGGATGATTGCAAATCCCTTTATAAATTTATAATAAATGTGGATAACAGTATTTAACACTTTATTATTCATACTGTCAAATAGCCTATTTGCGATTCGTAATAACACGCCTGTATGTCACGAAGTGGTAGTCAGATTTGTATAGTACAGCCAAATTTTGTCGGTTATTTTATCTGCTCTATGTAGGTAAAGGAAGTGAGCCCTGGGCATTTTTCTAGACTCAGGTAAAAAAAAACACACGTCGAGTCTTCCAACCAAGCTAACAGTAGCAAAATATTAGAAATACATCGTAAACTTTAAACCAATAACCCCGTCTAGTTTTAATACTCAAATGATTTGACATATTTGTTAGCAGGTAATGCATGAATGCAATAGTATATTATTATATAACTAACTATTTACACTGGGTGCTAAATAATATGACTAAATATAAATACAAAACAATAAACCAGCTGACAAGTTACACCCCTAAGAAGAAGACAAGACTCCACGAGCTGTCTAATACCGCGGCGCAGAATTAGACCAACGCAGCTGAATATCACTACAAGTATTACATCGTAACTTCACAAGACAACATGCGCTGTCTAATAAACCGTGGTTTGCGCAGAATTAGGCTGACACTAACAAATGTATTCTGTAAGACGTGCGCTGCAGAGTTTCATCGTAGGATGCGTCATCATAATTTTACAATTAAACGAAAATGCTGGTGTGAATTTCTGTACTTCAAGATGTGTGAATTTTTCTTACGAGCAATTACCTGAATTTACATGGTCGTGTATTTAAAGGTTTAGTTTTAATAAACTAGCGACCCGCCACCCTGTCTCGAATGGTATTTATGAATTACCACATATCCTCAAATATAATTGTAATCCTAATAATATAATAATATATACTAATGTTTTAACACATAAACCTTTCGGGATACATTTCTCTTTCTCTTTTCTCTTTCTTTCTAAGTGATATTGAAAGCCGCATCAACATCCGTCGCGTAGTTTAAAGAACAATGCAGTCCCAAAGACACGCGAAACGTGACTTTAGTTTATACTTTGCGTGTGCGTGTTTTGTATGTAGTTGTGTCTTATGTATGTATGTATGTATATGTCCAACAGTGGACTGCGATAGGCTGAGTTGATTTGTCGATTATGTGTGAAACCTGATCTTTACGAAAAGGATGTGTGTAGGTCATTTTACAACTTTTTCTCGAAGATTCTCAGCTTTCGGGTTGGATAAAAAAGGGTTTTTGCAATCGGCAATACTGCGGCGTTCAGGAAATCTCTCACACATAACATGGAACAGTTGAAAATATTTAATGATAACACAAAATTGTATTGCACAGAACTCAGTACTTACTACACAGTTACACACCTCTGAACAACTGTGCAAGGAATTTCAGCAAGATGTTACCTAGTATAAATTTATTAATCTTAAGCCCGTAAAAACGCGTTGTTGAATTTTTAACTTTCAGTGCTGAGCCGAGTGTTGAAAATATAACAATATAATATAACAGTTAATTTAGGTGTCGCCTAGTATTAGTGAAAAAAAAAACGGCATTAATAACACTTACCTTTCCGTACTTCTATACATTGCGAACAATTCTGTAAGGATATTTTCTACGTACGTGACTTCCAGCCATCATGTTGTATTAAGTTGGTAACTCACTGGTGCACGACCTCAAACATCTTGCGAAATCCCGGGATTTTTCTTGATGAATCCCGGAATTATGTGGGACAAGCTGATTGGATTTTAAGTCTTTTGAAATGATATTCCGGGATTTTAGAGAACTTTGATAAGAGCTTTAAAAATACCGTTATGTGTGTTTGTGTGTGTGCATCTAAAGTAGGAAAACATAAACGGGTTGGCGATTTAGTCACATGCACTTTTTTAAGAATTATAAAAGCAGTGGTAAAATTATGCACACAGTAATTGATTTACTTGTTTATTCGGGTAGAGTTTCCCCTTACAATTATTAGCATGGAGTGAAGTACACAAAACCATCGCTTAGCGCTTTTATAATACTGGCTGGCTGGCGGCTACTTCACCTCCCCCGGCTCGGAATTTGGCGGGGCAAGGCTCACGTAGTGGGGAAGTGACGTGCTAGTCAATTGACTTCCTCTTTGCTGTGGCTGCTGTGTCGTACTTGGTTGTCATGGCTTGGCTTGGCTTGGCTTGGCTTGGCTTGGCTTGGCTTGGCTTGGCTTGGCTTGGCTTGGCTTGGCTTGGCTGAGGCTGTGGCTGTGGCTTTGGCTGCACCCAGACGACACGGCATGGCATGGCTTTGGCATGGCTGGGCGTGGCGGGCTTGACAGCCGGCTTAACGGCTGGCTACCGACATCTAGCGTTACAGAATCGAATTTTAGTTTAATAACGAATAGAAGTATAACGGGTAGAAACACCCCTTGATGGATTTTCTTTTTCTTGAACATAACATACTACTTGCATACACAGTACCTACTAACTTAATCTCACGTACGGCCCTAACTTATTATACTAAGTTGCTCTCAGGGGAACTTTATACTCAATAAAACTAACAGCTTTTCTACTTCGATTCGGTTTTATTATCAAATCACAATAATGTCTACAATGTTGTCGTACTTGTTTCAGTAAACAAGACAAATAGCGAAATATCTTCTGTTTCTACTAGTTTTAAATGTATTTCACCGTCATATACTTGCTTGCACCGGGATATCCTTTTTGTCTAACTTTTTATTTAATCTCTGTCAAAGATGGATAATTGATGTAAAGTGTTTACTAACGCCTTGTAAAACTGTAGCTTTCTTTGAATTGAACATATATTCAAAACGGTATAAGGTTGTTTAATTGACTTGATAATAATATATTCAATTCTCTATACTGCCGGACGATTCTGTAAAAATCTCACCGTGAAAATTAAGGTGAAGTGAGTTTGTTTTTGCTAGGAATTGACACTATTGACAGCTCACTCCACGCTCACTTCACCTAAGTTTTCACGGTGAGATGGTTACAGAATCGCACTGCTGTTTACTGCTTAGTGGAAATTCTATCAATATAAGTCATCTATAGAACAAAGACATAGGCACTTTGACAGCCTTTAAGTCAGTTAAACCCTTTGACAGCCAAAGCATAGTGATAATTTTAAATTAAATGCAAAGCAAATTATAAATTGATTCAAGTTATTTTAAATAATAGAAAAAAAAAAACATAACTAATAAATCTTCCCATTCCAATAAAGTACTATAATATCTTTTCCATCCTATAATATGAGTTATAAGAAGGAATATTTCAAACGAATCGGAATCCTCGAGTGTCGTGGAATTTACATTTTTCCAATATTAGCGGAGCCGCACCGAGAGGGGGGAGCGTGATTAAATAAATCGTTATCACTGGTGTGGAACGTGCTTTACTATGGAAACGCTTATTGTTATTAAGGTATATATGCATTACGAGATGGTATGGTAAATTATTTTATTTTAATTAGGGCTTGAAGAAAATAGTTCTAGTGGTGATGTATGGACAGTACCCTCCAAAAGTTAGTTGCCATTTTTCCACTTCA
The DNA here is from genome assembly GCA_927399505.1 of Luperina testacea. Lineage (NCBI taxonomy): Eukaryota > Metazoa > Arthropoda > Insecta > Lepidoptera > Noctuidae > Luperina > Luperina testacea. Next base: position 549,011 of record OV656777.1, on the reverse strand, counting down.
GCTGTGATGCTACATTATGTTTTATGATAAGCCACAGATTATTTTTTATGATAACTCACTCCAGCAATAGTCTGCAAAATAAATGCCGATTCATCATAATAGGAACCTACCTACAACCATTAGTCTCAAAACCGTGAAGACAAATACATAAATAGGTATACCATTATTTCCTCTCAGATTCCGACACAGAATTTCCGTTGCATTTTCCCGTCACGTCTGCAATAAGGTCGGTAGTGGCATGCCGACACGTATACCTAGTTGATCTGAGTCCATGATGTAAACAATGTGAATGTCATAATAATATCAGTCTGTATATTTTTACTACTGTAGGGCAGAGTTACAGTGTCATGATAAATGAGTAATATTGTAACTGCAACAGCTGTGCCACTAATTAAGGGGGATGCGCTAGGTAAATTTAATTCTTACGTTTTTTTGCAACAAACTATGATTTGCGAGCGTAAAAAGCATGTATTTACAGAATTATAATCAATAAAATCACAAACCTCGAAGTACATAATTATATACGAAGTAATATAATCCTATTGATTCATATTTCATGAAATAGTCATTCAATAGGATTATATGAATTCAGAGGGTTGTATTATGATTCTAATTATTCAGCAGGGGTTTTATTATATTATACAGGGCGATCTGTTGAAGCTACGGACCGCCACTTAAATTTCGATAGTTGCGTTGACAGTCCCATGTTATAAAGGGTGTCCATTGCTATGAACCGACGAGACCCAGATGCTATTAAGAGTATTCCAAAAGAATGAACCTAATACAATTTCTCACATCCGAGGAACAGAGCCAGGACCTCATACTCCGCTTGCAATCACGCTCGAGCGTAGGTCCAACGAGTCAGTAATAAGATTAGGAATAGGCTAGCAACTTGTTGCCACAAACGGAACTGTTGCCAATTTTGAAACCACAGCTTTGTAGTATCGGTAATGAACGCTACATTATGGAGATACCTTCCAGGCAAACCCTCGGTTTGGGTTGTGTAGTGTATTTATTCAGGCCACCGTTTGGCCCCTGTCTCACAATGATATGGTAGCAAGCGATAATGCGGTGGTGTTCGCTTTCGTAAAAGTAATCTATTCACTTTTGACTTGAAGCTTCTTGGTTATAGCTATCAGGAAAGTCTCCAGCACGATATTCTACTCCTTAGCTGTTCGCATGAAAATATTTTCAAAATGTTTTCAATGCTTGGGGTTTTTTGTTGTCACATTTTTTTTACAGGAAAACTGGTGTCTTTAAGTAGTCAGACATAATATAAAAGTACGCCCAAGTTAGCAGTACGTTTTCAGTGATCCTCACGAAAGTAGAAAAATTTTAAAAGGGGAAGGAAAATGAAACATTATTTAGAAACTACGCCGTTTAATTTAGTGTACGATTAAATATTAGAAAACTTTTAACTTCAGTTTTTTTTTCTTTTTGTTAGCTTATTTCCCTAGGTATTGTCTTTCATGAGAGCTTGAGAACGTACATTTGAATCTGCCAAGCTTCTTCCCAACTAAGTTAGGGTCGGCTTCCAGTCTAACCGGAGTCACATAGACACAAAGACACGAATTACCAATATGAAGCGACTACCTGTTTGACCTCCACAAACCAGTTACTAGTTAACACGGACTCACGCACATTTTTAATAAAAACTTATTTTTAAAAGCAACCGTACTGATTAACTTATCCACATTTTCGCACTTCGTGTGTAAAAGTTATGTTTCAATTTTCTTTAGTCATTTATTTTCCTTACTTTAGGTACCTCTCATATATTTACTCGAACTTCGATTTATTTTTTCTTAGTCTGTTCTTTACGATTTTGCCATTATATTGCCGCATAAAAGAATCGTAAATTATTGAGTACCAGGAAAAAAGTGTTCATCTTACATATTTTGCAAAAAATATGGGCGTCCATAGATTCCATATAATCTTGCCTGAACAAGCTTTGCGCTCATAAATATTGATAGGTTTAGTAGGACTTGTATTATTAAAAAACTAGCGCCCTGCTTCGCACAGTTTTTACGACTTGACGTTTAATATTAATGAATTATATACAAAAATAAACCTCCCGGAATAAATTCTCAAAATTATGGTGAAAACCGCTTAAAAATCCGTGGCGTAACGTAGAAGAGGAAAAAGCGGTCACACAGACCGACGTGAATAACGTATAAGAGGAAAAGGCGGTCACACAGACAGACGTGGATAACGTAGACGAGGACTATCCTATTATGTCCTTCCCCGGGATGCAATCTATCTCTCTACCAAACTTTATCGAAATCCGTTTAGTGGTTTAGGCGTGAAAAGCTAACATACAGACAGACAGACAGAGTTACTTTCGAATTTATAATATTAATATGGATGAACAGTTACATTAATGTTTAATGGAAGCCCCTTCAGATTGTGACATTGATAACTGTGGTCACAGCTGCGCCATCTTGTAATATTCAGTGCTATCGTTAACACAAGGGACTCCTTACTCTGAGCTTGTTCCCTTTACAATATCCATGCTAATTTCACTTCCTGATATGAATTTTTATTGACTCAGGTGTGTTTGTAATTTGTAAGTATAGACTTTGTATTTGTTTTCTGTTGATAAATTATATTTATTTCTGTAAATTGGTTTGTAAAAGCACTTTTTTACACTTCAAAATGTAATAATGTTTTTATCACATCTATTCAATAAGAGATTCTATCTGTATCTGCGTAAACAGGGACTAAAATAGCACTTTAATCCCTATTGACTAAAAGAGATTTGAATTTGGAATGTGGATATTGTTAGTAAAAGTTCCAATCACCAAAGAGATCAATCACGAATATTGTAGGAACAAGTAACAGGCTGTATGATAAAACAAAACGCGCGCGAGATAATAAAAAAAAAGTTTGAGACAAAATAAAAACGCGCGAAAAGCGTTCTGCCTTCTTTCGTAATTGTTTACTCAAATTAGGATTTTACTTTGTTTAATAAAAAATTGTAATTGTATGTAAATAAATAAACGTACTATTCTTATTCATGAGGTGCACTAACTTATTTTTTCATAGAGGGTGATAAAAAGTAGAGTATCCACATCGAGAGCGACACTATTTTAAGCTCGAGTGACGTACTTTGAATCCCTTGCTGCGCTCTGGATTCAAAGAAGCATTCTCGCCTTCGAAATAGTTGTTTGCTCTCTTGGCAAACAATCTGACAATTAAAATTAAAGTTTGGTGATTCCCAACTGACTACTCTGAGAAAAAAGACCGAAACAAACTCAGAGCTGCTGCTAAATTTGCTTACCAAACACCTTTTATTTTATTTGAAATGGGTTTGCTTTTGTCTCTAGTCTAGGTCAGAGATGACAGAGACAAAGTCTATGATGGAGTGAGCTTACCCAGAAGAAGCCTGTTCACTCTTACTTTGAAGAGATTCGGGTTGTATGCACTCGGAAACACAAACGCAGGTAGAGAGTTCCACTCTTTTGCTGTGCGCATTATAAAGGACATTTGAAAACGCTTAGTGCGAATTGGTGGAATAGCAACCAGGCAGGGATGGTAACTTGCAGTGCGTCTGGATGTCCGAAGGTAGAAGGGGGCTGGTGGAATGAGGTCGTGGAGTTCTTGGGCACACTCACCGAAGTACAATCTGTAGAAGACCGACAAGCAGGACGTAACCTTGCGGTGATGAGCCAAGCTGTGAAGCTTGGCATCCACCAGTTTTACGTCGCCAATGAGCCTCTTAACTCTGCGTTCCACAGAGTCAAGCGCGGCAAGTTGGTATTTTCTAAATACCAAATTCCAATGTAGCTGAGAGTAGGCAGCATAATAAATTGTATTTTTGTATGCAGTGTGACTGCCAGCTGACTATTGAAATTATTGGGCAATACTGAAAGAAAAGTAAGAAAATAAGTTTATTTGCGGTAAACATGGCGCAGAGACAGAACAAAAATACAAAAAATAACAAGTCTTAACTTGGCAGTTTTGCGTGGTTATGACGCATATTTTCCCCTTAGGGAAAATATGCGTCATAACCACGCAAAACTGCCATCGCTCAGCATAATGGTACAACCCTATGCGAGACAGATCCCCAGCGCTGGTTTCAGCGACCGCCTGCGTTATTTATCTTAAGGCAAAATCCGTTGACAGACGTATTCAAATTACAACTAAGAGAGATGAGAGGGTTTTCAAAATGATAAAAACTCCATTCATGAATAAACCTCTCAAATTGATCTAACTATGCATTATTCAGCCATGAGCCTTTTGAGTCAAATATAAAATTTTGGTATAATACTAAACTAACCCTTGAAATCCTATCAATTCAAGACCAAATGGAGCATAGAAGTAAGTCTATAAAAATGTAACTCAAATATGTTGCAAAATGTATCACTGGGGATGAAAACCGGCTTCGGCGATAGATCGTAAAAGTTGCTGAAGAATTTCCTTTCAAGCAGTGATATATTGAATGTTCCGGCCCGGATGGGAACCGGATGGGATGCTCTTTCCAAATTGTACGGTTTCGCTTTATATTTTTCTTTTAAAGTGCTGTTTTTGTTTAGGCTTTTGGTAGCTTTTTGTGGTTGTTAATGGGAAGCAAGAAAAGGGCGGATGTGCTGTCATATTTTGAAGTTTCAAAGGTCCAAAAGTGCTGCCTTTTACATGTTACACGCCTGTACGCTTTTCAATGGCTGCTTGATTGTCATTGCCAAATATATCAAGATATATAACTCATTTTATACGTAAACAAACTATCGTATAATTAATCAATTATAACAAAATGATAGCTTTTCTCGTGTAATTTGTTAAAAATAAAACCTAGTACAACTGGCTCCTACGTTATAAATAAAAGAGTTCACTAATAATACCAACACAGTAATATTTTGTCTATCAATACCACACCACATTTACTAGGACACTCTTTTATTAGTTATTCCTATTCGTTCCCTACGGCATCCAACCTGTCGGACGTTGTCGAGCGCCAGTACCGGATATTAAAGTTACGACGGATCGGCGGGTAGGTAAGTATTTCTGAAGAGAAAGGCATGTTATGGAGGTAGCATTGATTTGTAATGTTAAGAAGGCGTTTCGCTGATAGTTAAGTAAATAGTTGCTAGCAAGCCGAAAATCCGAACATCAGTTCGACAGATCATTATTATAAGGTCGAGTGTAAAAACATACCTGACGGTTAGCGGCCCTATTACAGTCCGTTCTAGTTATTTTACCATTGTAACAAGAATAAAGATCACTGTGATTTTGACAGACTTGTCAGTGACAGCAACCCAACTGCAACCTTATTGCAACAAGAATAAAGGGTACAATGCGTGCCACGAAAGATGAGACTTGACACACCACGTGATTTGACTTGCGCAGTACACGATTTTAGATATCTTTAGCGGTATGAGGTCTGAGTGCGGGACGGGACCGCACGTCATAGGGGCGGCGGAAAGAGCGGGGGAGGCGAAGTCAAGTCTCATCTTTCGTGGCGCGCATTGTACTGTGATATTGAGCAGTGATGCAAAATCAGAGGCAAAATAACTGGGAAAGGACTAGCAACGTGACTAAAGTCTTGTTTACACGGTGCGATTTATTTGCTCGTGGCACACCATAAGTTGAAGCAACAACAATAGTTGTAAGCCACAGGCGAGACACTTGCATCGTGTTAATGGGACTCGAAGAGATTGGCTTCTATGCTATAATATCTATCTATCTATCATGGGGTTTAGGTTTCCGCACTTAGTCCTTGAAGTGGACCATTGTGCGTGAGCCATGGTGGCCGATTACTCCAACCAGCCCACCTCCCTCCAGAAGCAGATTAGACTTCCCGGTCTCCTCAGGGCATCCGCAAGGGATGTTGGTGTTCCCAGGGTCTCCTCTATGCTATGCTCTATGGGATTGTTGATGATGGTGTTCGTTATTGTTCAGTTTTTGTTGTGTGCAAAAAGTAATTATTTGTATGGCCGATATAAGTAGGTTCTGGGTCTAGGTTTTGTAAATGATATTTTTGTGTTGTACACAAAGCAAAATTAGCCTATAATGTTCCCACTGCTGCCTCAGCACTAAAACAAATAAGTTGTAAATAAAAATATTAAACTGAACTGCCTTAAACTGTTCCATACGAGCCTTACGTTCAAAATAGTATTTTTTACTGGTCCTAAAACAGTTAAAGCTTCAGGCAAAATGTTACCGTCATGACAGTAAACATTAACGTTTAGAGTAGCTAAAAGGTCACAAAATTAATTGTTTTATTCATTTGTTGATATTGTTCAAACCATTGAAATTTACTTACATTACAGTAATGGTGGTTTTCCTTTTTTTGCTGTTTTTTTTTTCAGTAAGTAAATAGTATGTTCAATCATTAAAAGTTACTGTTTTGTCTTTTACTGTTTTACAAATATTTCTTCTTACTGTATAGGTAAAGATAAAATCAGTAAGTCTTAATGAAATCGCTTTAATGTGCTGTAGTAAGAAATTATTTTTTTTAATTTCTGTCTCACACAGGCCTCCTCTCTTCAAGAGGGAGTGGATTATAATCCACCACGCGGGCCCAGCGCGGGTTGGTAGATGTCACATTGTCTTCGAATTTTTAGTTCTAGGACATACCGATTTCCTCACAATATTTTCCTTCACCGTTTTTGAGAACCGTGGTGATGAAATTATTTACGTAAAGAGCCTGCCTGGGTTCGAACCCAGTGTCAACACACTGGGCCACCACTGCTCTTCAATGCACACACAATACATGAGAAATACCCACGTAATTCCCCACCGGACGAAAGTTTGTTTCAAATGAACGTAGCTACGAGGATGAAGTAACTTGTAAACCTTTCAGTACACTGCAGTGCTTTTATCAAGCAAGAAGTTTACAAGCTTTTATGATCGCACAATAATATTACAAAATACAAGCTGCATTTATCTGGTAACAATCCTTTATTCCCTTCCCAACAACGCAGGAATGATAAAGCAAGCCTGCCCACCTGCAAAGTGAGGAAAGTATTAAAATATACAATCTAAGTACCACATAAAATGATTTGTGAACGAGTCGAAGTTGTGTTTAATGAAATTCAGTTTTCCGACTTGGCACAAGTTTCTCGCCTAAACTTTAGCGACTGGTGTAAGACGAACTTGTGTTTCGTAATAATACCGGGTTTCTGTTGATCTAGTTACACGGATATCGTAGGAGGTAAAGTCTGTTTTGTTTTAACGAAAAAATTTAGTAGCACCTAATCAACGATCGCCCGATTTTGAATTTTAATTTGCCTTGCATGGGACCTATTAGTCCCCTAGAGCTTATTTCGATTTATTTTCGTTGGATCCCAGTTTTGAATCCCAGTTTAATATTTTTGGTGTTGGATCCCACAAAACATTATTAGGTATGTATTTCCGTTGGATCCCAAATTTAAAAAATGCAAGAGAATTACGTTTTATTGTCGTTGAACCCCAAAAAATATTTCCGTTGGATCCCAAATACTTAAAAGAATCTGAATGCAAAACTGCTTTAAACAACAAAATTATTTATAATAAAATGAGTAATGGGTAATTTTGGGACAGACATTGGTCATGGTCACCCTGACCATGACCAATGTCTGTCCCAACATTACCCGATGAAAATGTAAACAAATGTCCTATGATCTCATTTCTATTTACAATTGTAATGTTGATGATCTTCTTTTTCTACTTTTTATTATTACTTAATGTTAAGTTTATGAAGTACCTATTTTGCCATAATTTTTAAGTTATAGCCTTTTGTTATGTTATTATTGTGTGATCACTTATTTCTGAGATTGCTGGTAAACCTATAATTGGTGACTGTGTTAGACTGAGACTTTTGTGATGTATTATACTGCCCCCGATAGGAAAAAAGACGCATCTAACAGTTTTTCCAGATTTGAGTTATGTATATTGCCGAAATCAGAAAAAAAACGCGCATCTGCCTGTATTTTTTATATTTCTCTAACTTCCTCCAGTGCGGTTTTAGCACAACAAAATAGGGCGCTTCTGTTCATTTTTTACACCCGATTGAAGATGAAAAGACGAATTTATGTGAAACTTAATTAAAAAGTCGCATTTATATAGATAATGTCATTATACTTTATAGTTTTTTTTTAGTTCAGTAATATAAAAGGCGCATATTTGTCCCTATTTCTAAAAGGAAGTTAATAAGACGCAAATAGGTATTTGCGACTAACGCGCTAAAAAAAACTGTTTTTACATTAAGAAAAAAAGACCACATCTGACCACTTGCGCCCTATTTACTTCGTAAAATTGTTTTAGCATAGGCGCATTTGCCATAATCGTCTTAATTACATTACGTTGAATAAAAAATTGTGTTTTATTTACAAATAATAAATTAGGCTATGACTTATATGATAACCACGAACCTACTGTACTATTTCTGATATACTACCTTAGATGAAAGGATTATTAAATATTTTATAAACATTTTACCTAAGCCAAGGGCTATCTACATACTTTCTAATTCTTAAGAAAAAAGGCGGAAATACCTATATGCGCCCATTTATGTTAAAATCATTTATTAGATAGATAAACTAAATACTTAGAAAAAAAGTACAGCCAAAAGCGTTTGAAATTTAAAGGGCGCATCTAGCCGTTTACGTCTATTCAATTAAGTATGTAATATTTTCCTTAATTTTTTATGCTAAGATGAAACTGTTTTTTCATTATTTTTATTATAATAATTTAATAAATTCATATTATTATTAAACCAGGTTAAAGCCTATTATTAGAGGGTATTATTTTCAACTTTAAGTATGTAAAATATTAATTTACTCGAAGACAGCATACGATTTCCCGTTTTATTCATTAAAACATTTATTTCTCCGTTTTTACTTTTTGTTAGATACGTCTTTTTAACTATCGGGGGCAGTATAGTACTTCACATAAATTATACATAGAAGCTGTTGGTGAACCTTATTATATAAATAAATAACAAATGGATCAGAAAACGTACCGTTCTTTAATTACATTTTTTTATTTGTAATGGGTTTGCTCTTGACTCTAGTCTAGGTCATAGGTGACAGAGACAAAGTCTACGATGGAGTGAGCTCACCCAGAAGAAGACTGTTCACTCTTACTTTGAAGAGATTTGGGTTGTATGCGCTTGAAAGCACCTTATTTTACTAAGCAAAGATGTTTTACAACACAACATAGGTAGCTCTTACCTTTGTAGTATTCCCATTTGGTATTTATCTTGACCTGTTGAAGATCTACACAATTTGTCATCAGCACACGACTTTCACACCTTCCAACACTTATTATGTGATATTTGTAGCTACTTTTTTTTTTATACTTTAATTGTATGAGTCATAGTTTAGTGCAACTAAACTTATTTACTTTCTTCTTATTTAACAGGCCGCTACGTAATTAATACGTTTATGCAAGGGTACAGCAGAATTATAAATCCCAGCTCAAAGGCACCGCGGGACCCCAATCAGCAGAATAAACAACGAATAAAAACGCGTTACATTTGTACCGATATCTATTATACCAACACCACAAAATAAGTGGTTACAGAAGAATGACTCTGTACAACGAGCGAACACGCACGCACACAGACATGCGTCACGTGCAGCGAGTGCAAGCGCGCTTGCGACTGGCGTTCCTTTGAGATCACTGCACCGTACGTACGCATATATGTGTGCGTCCGCCTATTTTCGCATGTTGTATAGAGCTGGCCTTCTGTACCTATATAATCTGTGCCGATATCACCGCTCTGGGAATATGGATTCCGACTACAGATGTCAAGATACTGTGAATAATGGGACATTATTTGCGTGAATGATGTCCCGATACGATACCGGTGCTGATTGTTGGTTGAATATTGTTTTATTTGGTTTATTGCTGTGGTGTTCTGCTTCAGATGTATTTGTTTAATGTAATAATTCTAAAAAACTCTAGACCTAATTATTAACCTTAAAAAACCGTAACACTTGAAGAGCGCCTTTCTAGTATTTGTAATTCTTATAGATGGTTTTTGTGGGTTAAAAATGTTGCTGCAAACGTAGAGTCACCAGCATAAGTACCTTACAATTACGCCAACTTCAAAAGCGTTTTCCTAGTGAAATGAAAATTGCGAAGAAAAGACCTATTTTCTGAATGGTTTCTATAATACTATTTTAGTAACATCTTAAATATCTATCAATACATTAGGAGAAAATCGCTTTTGAATCTTGTGTGTTTAAGTTCATAAAGTGTACTCTACATCATCATAGTGACTGTGCTGTACTCTACATTAAAAGAGTCACCCTATTTTTCGTACTGTTTTTCAAACAACTATTTAAATGCACCAGGTGTGACAATATTGAAGAATATTCACGGCGTCCTAAGTTAAAGATTTTAAAGCCGAGATTAAACTTTTTTATGCGGCCATATTCTGTAGCAAACTCCGTCTTTGAAGATGATGGCAAGCCACTTATCTTACTTGCCAGTACTTGCCGAGCAGATTAAAGGTACATTCTCTTATAAAATACTATTTTATAACTTTACTATAGGCCGACCGCTTAACTGAGACGTTACCTGAGGTAGCAGCGCGGTGCGGGAGGGGTGTGGTGACGTGATGCGAGAGCTCAGTGATTCGTCAACTTGTGACAACTATCACCCCTCCCGCACCGCGCAGCTACCTCAGACAACGTCTCAGTTAAGCTGTCGGCCTAAAGTGACCCGCACCTGCTTCGTGCTGTTTTTACAAATAATCAACACATAAAGATTGCTTTATTATATTCCAGTTTAATATGAATTTGTTATACACACGGCTGATTATAGTGTTATTCACCGCGTAGCAGTAATCGCACTCACTGATTTATTGATATGTAAGTACATTTATAGTAATAAAATGACGCACGTCTGGTGTAAGTCACCGTGTCAGCAAAGCATGTACAGGTTAAAACTGTACATTAATAAATGATTTGATTTGATAACTTTACAAAAATGTCAAAGCAGGTTTCTAGTTAAGGACATCGGAAATTTGCACGCGGCCACGTCTCGAATCCTTAAAAGGAAAAAACGGGATATGAAAGTATCATAAGAACAACGTGGATAAAATAAATTTTCCAATATAATGATAGCCCTGGGAGCAATAGAAATATAATAAAATCAGTTCGCCATATTTTGATATGGGTTTATATTCTGAGAACTAGAGAAAGAGTTTGGGAAAGTTGGCAAAAAGGATGTAATAGTGGAAGAAATACTTCACATTGCTGAATGGAAGTCACGTTAAAGAATCGTTTGGTTTAGTGAAGTGGTTGTTCATAGGCATAGCGATCATAACTATCCGAAACTAATTTTATTTATTTATTTAGATCTCCAACAGAGGCCACACGAATCACGGAAGTTTACAAGAATAGGTACAAACACTAGTGTGCGCTTCCATTTACAGGAGACCACATCATCCACTTATAATCTAGGTAGGTACAGTAAATATGACACAGGGAATGAAATACAAAACAAATGACTAATAATAATACAACCTCTTCATCATTTAAAATTGTCTAAGGGGCCTAAGTCACACTTTTCTGTGACTTAAGTAGATCATTTTTACACAGAAAAGTGTGACTTAAGTGCGGGCTTTTGAATATTCGCACCTATCATCGCCACTGTTATCACCCTAACCCTAGTCGCAATTGAAAGTTTTTACTTATCCACTCAGGTAATAGTACATTACTTCAGAGGGAAGAAAGTGACAGTTCCATACCGAGATTATGGCATTTGCGCCACGAGCTTGCGAGGGGCGCAAACCATTTGAGGTATGGAACTGTACTTTATCCTGAGGGATGTATAGTGCTTTTTATTACACCTACGAGGAAAATTATGGACATATAAGTATTGTTGTATCTGCATTTAGATTTTTCCGGCAACAGATTATCAACAATTTCTTGGGCCGTCTCTAATAGTTCTGGCGGTGTGTTAGGGATAACATCATCACTGTCGCTCGAAGTATCCATATTTTACAAAAAACACAAAGATAAATGTGTTTTTGCGAAAATGCGCGGGCTTTTCCATTTTTTATTCGCCCGTTTCTGGAGTAGGCTAAGATCATAAGGTCATGCAGCCACTTCTTCCGTGATTCCACGCGTTTTATATACAAAAATAATTTCGTTTTTAATTTTCTGTATGCACCAAGGAGGTTGGTAACTGGTAAAAAAAAAACTGTATGTGGCCAGTAACAATTTACTTGAAATTTAATTAGTAGACAGTTAAAATCTCTTGGCAGTATGACTGCTGACAAATTAAAAAAAAGAAAAACCGGGTATGTAATGGAATTTCATACATTTTTCCCACCCTTGGGTCGAAAGGATTTTCATACAAACTTCCATACCTTGGGATGAAAGGATTTGAAGGGCGGGATAAAGGCGTTTCTTCCCTCTAATTGGTATAATTAGTATGTATTTTCAGAGCAGGTGTGATAAAAAGTAATTATTCTCAGCCACGTCTAGAAAGCAGCGGTCATTAGTATTTCTTTCCCCGGTCATTTTCCTGCAAGTTTCGAATGAAAAACAACCGTGAAGTTATCTGTGCAACTTCCTTCCAACTTGACGTTTTTCTGGAAGATTGCATTGCAAATGAATTTATCGAAACGCTGAACTATGAGAGTAATAATGAAGTAGATTAATTGCTCTTTAAAGAAGCGACACAGGCTGATGATGATAACTTGATAAGCAATGATCGTGGGTTTAAACGGTTTCGTACCCACGGGTATCAACGGGACCTGTCACCGGTAAGGTGCGGCTGATGTTATTTCGTTTTGGAACTACAAGAATATGATGAGTATTTAATGTCTCTATAGAGGTATGAGGAGTTTATATATTATTCCATATCAGAAGGTTGCGTGTTCAAATCACGTCGGGGTCACCAGTATAGAGGTATGAGGATCAGGGTGTAAAGTTCACTCAACCTCCATAGAAAAGGGAGGATCCTCCGACCAGACGGGTGTTGTGTCTGGCGGGCAACTGCCCGTTGACTCATGTCGGGCCGTTGCATCTATGCTAGTTGCGCGGTAAACTCTGCTTGCGCGATGCAGGATTTGCGTGACGTCAGTATGACGCGTTGTTTGCATGTGGCGTTGTAGATACCGCTACAGTCTCTAAAGTTTGAAAGTAATTTTTGCAATGGGTATCATTATTAAGATGATTATTCGGTCTAGTGTCAAAAATGTAACTTTTTTAGGTAGCTTTGAGCTGAAGTGGAAAACAATCCTACTTAACCTAATCCCTGTGGTATGGTGATATGTGTATTTAAGCACAATAAAGCCAGGTTATTTTACGCCTGTATTGGATTTGGAAATCGATAAAAAATAGGGTTTACGTCCTAATATTTCGAGGTGTAAACACTTAAGTAAGTAAGTAAGTGCTGGGTGTCGTATTGTGGAGTCGTTTATGGGTGGTGGTTCAGTCCTTGGTCAAAGGTTTATATTAAAGTTGGGTACAAGGAAAGAATATAAATCCATACTAATATTATAAATGCGAAAGTATGTCTGTCTGTTACCTCTTCACGCTTAAACCGCTGAACCGATGCAGATGATTCGGTATAGAGATAGTTTGAGTCCAAGGAAAGGACATAGGATAGTTTTTATCCCGATATTCCCACGGAATCGAAACTTACGCGGGTGAAACCGCGGGGCGCTGCTAGTGTCTCTATTTGAGGGTACCGCAATAAAATGTAGGTACTTAATTATTATTTATTAACATTTTAAAACGTACCTTTTGGACGAACTAATTTGTATTTGAACAGAATTTGTTGAGACATTTTTAGATATTAAATTACGTACATTTTCTAGGTATTTTTCTTGTTTGTACAATGGGAGAATACGTGCATAGGCGCATTTGTTCTGTCGCAAATTGTAAGTCAATAGATAATGTGAGCTGTATTCTAGGAACTGAAATGTTTGCATATTCAGATAATGTTGTGTGGGCCAGTAACTACCAAGAAATCTTTTGCAGTATTTGGAATAGCAATTTCGTTTTTTATAGAAGTTAAAAAATAATTATTTATTATTATTAATTATAATAAATTCCCAGTTCATTTTTTCAAGAGGTTTGCAGTTTGATAATCCGATGTTTTCTGTGGCTCAAAACTAACAACTGCAAAAAAAAATACGGATTTCAAAATATAAGCGAACGGACACAAATTACAAATGCGTAAGATATTGAATCCAAAAGCTCTGAATTTCAAATAAATTCTAGTCATTGCGGCCCTAAGATTCACAGCCGGTTTACCACACATTTTCACCCCAAAACTATCAAAAGCAAATCACGTTCAGAAAATTCACACAACCCCTGTCACGCACTATTTCAGGCCTAAAATCCAAATTGAAGGCCTCAGAATTCCATTCAGGGTTCCTAATCCCAAAACCCGAATCCTATTTTCACTGTGGCTATCACCAAAGTTGTACCAGGGGCCCATAACTTTCAGCAACTTACTTGAGATTATGTGGACCATTTTACTTTAGGCTTTCGAACGGTGTTCCAATCACCCGGTTCACTAGTTTCAGGTCAATTTGCTTTAAACTTAGGTCTAGTAGTGGTTTTAATTAATGCATGTTATATTGGGAGTTAGCTAAGATAGTTTTTTTTAATGTAAAGAGTGTATTTTAAAGGCGTTTAAGATTTTACCATGGTTTTCTGATAGTAGCTAGAATTTGCGTAGGACTTCGTCTGCGTGTATTTTGAATTTTACAAACACCCGGGATAGTAAAGAATAAGAAAGTAGGTAGTCTATGTTCTTTTATTTTATAAGTATCGGTTCCAGGCTCCACGTCCCAGGCTGGGTAGCTTGGGACCTGGAGCCTGGAACCGATAGTAACATTCGACAGGTAATTTATTTTAATTATATACCTACTAGCGGCCCGCCCCAGCTTCGCACGTGTGCAATTTTTTTTTTCGAATTTTCAAAGTTTTCTTTCGTACAAACCTTATCCTGGCAATACCGAACACAACAAAAAAGAATTATCCAATTTGGTGCAGTCATTCGGAAGTTATGCGCGTAGAGACATTTCGGCGACTTTGTTTTAAACTATGTACTTAAGGATAATAAATTTGGGAGGAAACGCCTGGGTGTCACCATTGCCAGGATCATCTAGGACACGGTGGAGCATACGGTGAAGGTTTGCCCCGCTTAGGCGGAGCACTGCCGCCGCAGTGTCGTGAGAGACGATCGAAAGAGAGGCGATCGGCAGCGGCGGCGACCTCTCGCGTCCGAGCCTGGTTGAACCAGGCCCGGACGCGAGCCCCCCCGGTGGGTTCCCACATTGTCGAGGCGGGGGGGCTCAGTAGCCGTGGTTTTGAGCTCCACGGTGAAGCTAAGAGGAACCCGAGGAGGGGCCGCTCGTCAGGGCTTTTGCTACCAAGCCGACGACGTAGCGGCCAAAAGTAGGTTGCGGTGCCGCTTGAGCGGCATCGCAACTGAGGCGGGCCGCGATGTCGTAACGGGGGCGTCGCGGCTGAGGGTTGAAGGCCGCGGCGGGAGAGGAGTGCCGGTATTACGGTGCGCCGCTCTCCCTACCTTCCGCGGCCTTGACGGGGTCACCACCGTAAGATGGCGGACGCGGTGGGGCTGCAGGGGAAGAGGAGTGCCGGTATTGCGTTGGCCGCTCTCCCTATCCTCTGCAGCCGAAAATTGGCAGGCGGCGGGGCCAATGTTCTGACCCGTCACAGGGGGATCAAGGGTGTCCAGACACGGGGTCGTCTGGCGCTCATGTGCTGGTTTGGTCCCTGGGGTGGTCACGGCGTGCTATGTGTTCTGGTGCGCCGGTGATGGGGAGTACTCCCCAGAGGAGGGTCCGGTAACGGACGGCCGCGGCGGGGTCACGGATGAGTGCTAACGCGTGCCCGTGTTCCCGCCGTAAGCGGCAGAGGAGGACACCGTGGAGTTTTAGTGGGTTAGAGTCCCACATAACTGCACTATCTCCCCGTGGTAGTGTAGTATGCATGAGCATTTCTCCACGTGAAAAAAAAAAAAAAAAAAAGGCCCGGACGCGAGAGGTTGCCATGGTCTGGGGCGAGAGGGAGTGGAGGCGGCAGGACGGCTGAGGGAGAGAGCCTCCCGTCCCAGCCGCTGCGGCAAACGCTCCGGGGGTCGGGAGCCGCGTGACGACTCCCGGCCACCGTAGGCGCGGGCCTGCGGGCGGAGCGTAATGGGTAGCTCACCGTCTGATCAGGACCAGGCCCCTGCCGGACGGCGCGTACGTGTTCCACGCGCGTCTCAAAGAGATGTCAGCATCAACCGAAGGGGCCCGTCAGGGCCGAAGCCTGCCGGGTCAGCAGGATTGTCCGAAAGGGTTACCGCTGGCCCGGAACATAAAGGGCTAAGGAAGGAACACGGGTGGGTTTTAGTCAGTAAGAGTCTGGCACTCCCTTCCGCTCCATCCAGAGCGGGAGGGGTCATTTGATGATTACCCACCCTAAAAAAAAAGGAAAATAAATTAAATAGTATGAGTATGGATAATTGGTTGATTTTAACCATATAACTGTCAGCATTTTTAGTTTGTACATTTGGCCACCCCTTAGTACCTACCTAGAAAAGAAGAATCTGAATTCCAAGGGCATCAATCCTCTATTGGTTCTGCTACTAAGAATATTGCGTTCTTATTCGACGACAATATCTTGGAGCTCTTTCAACAAATCCTTATCATGACCATACACTATCGAACACGGTTTGTCTCGGTACATTCTTATTCAGAGTTCGCAAGAATTTCATATATATATACATATATATATACTTTATTGTACACCAGAAAATACATAACAAAAAAATATGAATATAATAATGAAAAAAAAATCAATATGAATATAATATGTATCTCAATTCTGTATGCTCCGTACATGCAGGTTCTAGGTTAGATATAATAAATGGCAACCGGCCAGCTTTGTTGTAGAAAATTACAAACTTACTTCGTGTGCATTTCCAATTCATCAATTCATTATTAATATTTTGTTGAGATCAGAGTACCTATAATTATTTCTGTTGTCTAAAGTTTTTCATATTTTAGGTATTTAGGTATACCTAAGGTGTAATTTAAATATCAAAACCTGAAAAGAGGTCATTGTACTCATCATAATGTACCACTTTTACTGAAATTACGAAAAAAAAACGACGTGTTGCACTCCGGGAGTGCCGGCAGAAGTGAAAACTTGAACATTAACGTTGTGCATTTTTGATATTTTGGAATGGTTAGGGAATAATTTTGCACGAATTGCTTTAATTATCAGTATAAATTTCCATATTTTAAACACTTTATATACACGAATTTTACGAATACACAGCAGTGTGGCCACTACACAGACAGTCGAGCCATCAGCTGTCACCATCCATGGATGCGCGTGGCACGCTGTAACATAAACACACACGAACATTCGCGCAAGCGTCTTGCGCCGCCTAAACGAAACAGCAGGCGCAGGCATACATTTTCGCCGCGCCGTAGAAAGAGAGGGGGATACTTCCTCTCCTATGCCGCGCCGGCTGTCTACTCTCCATCCGTCTTACAAATTTTCGATCAGGTCACGTGTCCTGAGGCGAGTTTAAGATTTTTTACCCATTACAAAAAAGTGTACAAAGCCCCTAAAGAAGTTTTCACTTCAAAAAATTCTATGGTCTGTCTGTCCGTTTTCCACCTTTAATCAACCAACATCAATTCAGACGGTCCAACCATCTGAATTGATGTCGTATTACTTTGATAAATTGGAAAATTTTCGTTACAATTTCCTATCTTCAAATAATGTTCACGTTCGAATCCATCTCGATTTCACGCCGTTCAACCATTTAGGCAGCAGTAACAGTGCACAGGAATACTGGAAATGGCTCACCGGAGCGAAGTTTGGTATTCTGTCCAGAGGGCAGGACACCACACTGATTGACACTGTAAATTGGACGCCTTAGACGGGGAATAAGTGTAGGCTACACTTGCAAACAATATTCCCTGTCGTCATCGGTGCAACACTGATTCAATATTATTGTTTAGAAAAAAAATTGGGGAGTTAACAAACATTCTCGTAGCTGAACTCTGCAACAAGGGACAGCAAGCAAAATATGCGTTGCTGCACACAAAGGTACAGTCACAGCTAAAATATGTTCGACACCTTAAGGGCTATTTTTGTCTGCTTATTGCACGATAGAATCTGCTTTACCGACTCAGCATTACACAGGGTGAATTTTTCAAGTGAGCGTGGATGGCCAAATTCGAAACTATGAGGAATAGCCAAAAGTAGTGTCCTGACTTGATACGGGAACGAATTTGAAAAGTCAACTATCGCAATAACCAAATTATCGTTTACGGAGGCAGTAGACGAATTAACGCGAACGAAGCTTCTTAGAATGTGTGCCAGCCCAGCGCGCAGCGCACCGCACTGACTGACACTCTATTACACGTTACCGTACGTGAATTGAACGAAGGCTGTTGTGCCCAGGTGCAACACTGGATTAGGTTTTAAGAATAACAATTTGAAAATAAATGGTGGAAATAAGAATAGCGTAGACGGTTGTTTTCTACAAGTTTTGTATACAACTAGTCTTTAATACTTGTTTTACGAGTAGGGTAACAATAAACGAAACATAACTAAAGTCCAACTTTTAATTAACTGCAGTCAAATTACACTTCTTACTGTTATTTTGTTAAATAATGTTGCCACACTACCTCTACTAGTGATGTGATTAATACGCAATGAAACATCGTTTTAATTAAGATATTCGAAATTGTCCAATTTTGATTAACTTAACCGTAAACAATCAAATATTCTTTGTATTGATCGGATAAAAATATATGTTGTAGTTTCAAATCCGCGTAAATACACAGTCTACTAAAGATAATGTTGTTTAAATTTTTACTCTAAAACTCCTATTACTATATCGATATAAGAAATCATTTTTTGAATAAATTAAAATTTTCATAAGGAAAAACGTTTACTATACATGATCATTTGTAAAACACCAAAAATTTCAAAAATAAGAATATTTAAAATATATGTGATTAGAATTAATGTTTTTTATAAATCCAATCCGATCACTGGTGTGATGACAAAACAGTCATTGCCCAATTGTTTGGTTGTAAACTTATAATCCTGTATTTCATTATAAATATCATCTTGTAATAATAAGTTATCCAGTTTGATAAAATAAATATAGCATGGATCGATTTTAAACTGAGTGTTTACTTGAATGAATCGATTATTTTGTCACATCACTATTTAAATTTCGTTAAAAAGTGGTAACACATAAGCTATCATTTTACTGCAGCTAATTAATAGTCCGACTATAGTAGACCCTACATGTAGAACATTTATAATATGTTTTGTGCGTCGGTGTAATCGCGATGGTGTTGGGTAAGGATTTATGAATACAAAATACCGAATAAATGACTGCCAATGGATCACCATTTCATTCATAGTGACTGTGACTGACAGCCCATTATCTGTTCCGTCGTGAGCATTGACATAATATGTATGTTCCAGTTTTATAGAGTAGATATTTTAGGTCATCGACCACTGAGTCTGGGAGTTTTACTAAAAGTTTTGTACAGTCTTAAACTGTACATGTTTTGCTGACGCGGTGCCTCGCACCATACGTGCGTCATTTTAGTGCTATAAATATTAATGCCATACAATAAATCGATGAGTGCGATTACTGCTACGCGGTGACTAACGTTAGAGAAAGGAATCGTCAACAAGTTTACCTGTAAACACGAATAAACCTATCGGGAACTAAGTGATCTTTTCTCTACGCGCTCCAACCTCAACCGTAACAACTCTACAAGTGTACGAACCGTACATTTTATGGTCCTTCGAGCCGGATTTTGGTGCTGGTGTGTCTCTTTACGGTAGCGAATCGGTTTAGCTGGTCTCCCAGAAGCGGGTCGCCCCAGTTAGATTGAGAAGTCGCGTTATACCGCAATCGAGGCGCAAGGGTGCTGAGTCCACATATCACTCCAAAATCAAGAAAGATAACGCTTTCGTGATTTGAACCATAGAAGACTACAAGCAACGCAGTAGCCTTCACAACAACGCATCGCTCACCTGGCACCGTTCACGACGAGGCAGGTACCTTGAGTCAACAACAACGATAACAACAAGAAGCATCATTATGGCTGAATTAGAACTGCAAGCAACGTGCTTCGATAACATAAAAACATTATGTGTTAACTATCGAAAGGATTCCGCATCACGACAAACGGTGGATTACTTGAAAAAACGGCTGTTGTCGCTAGAAAACCAGTGGCAAGACTTCGAAAACAGGCATGCCCAACTGTTGCTGGACATAGAAGACAAGAATATACCATATTTCAAAGATGACGTCTATGAGAAAACTAAAGAAATGTTTCTATCAACTAAGACGGATATCTCAAACAAACTGGCGGCTTCGGGAAAACAAAACGTGAAGTTCGACCTAGGTGGGACTTCAGAGGATGACGATAGCAATAACATACAACTCTTGCTTAACAAGCAGGAATGCAATTTCAACGCGATATATCGTGTCATCTCCAAAATCGACGTAGCCACTATAACGGAAAGATGGGAACTGGAAGACCATTTCACGACACTGAAATCAAAATGGGAATCTATTGATAAACTTCACTGGGAAATAGACTTTCAACTGAAAGGATCCAACGAACAATATTACCAAATGTTCACGGACATCGAGCATAAATACGACGAACTGAAAAAGAAAATCAATGCCAAAATCTGGTCCACCGTACACTTCCAGAAATCGACACCTAAAATCGAAATCCCGGAGTTCTCGGGAAACTACAGTCAGTGGATCTCCTTCAAGGATCTGTTCCTGGAAGCAATACACAAAAACCCTATGATCAACAACGCGCAAAAAATGCAACACCTAAAGACCAAGCTGCGAGGAGAAGCCGAACGCTTAGTGCAGCATCTCACCATTAGCACTGAAAACTACAACTCATGTTGGGATATTTTAAATCAGCGCTACGACAATCGTCGCCTGCAGTTTACCTCGTTTGCGAATAACATGCTAAGTTTGCCGATCATACAAAATGCAGATTCATCCAACTTGAAGAAGATGCATGATGTCATCACCGAATGCCTGAACGGCATCTCTAACATTGGCATTGATACAACAAACTGGGACCCTATCATTGTACACATCATGTCACAAAAACTGGATCCCAATACTTTGAGTGACTACATGAAGGAACTACAAGATCACAGAGAGCTACAAAGCCTTCACGACTTCCTGTACTTCCTCGAAACACAGTTCATGGCATACGAAACGATGAAGTCGGCTAAGGAACCGAATCCTACGGCTTCAGAAAAATCATCACGTTGGAAAACATTCAACAAGCGAACCCAAATGAAGAAACATAACTATAGTGGCAATCAAAACAAAACAAGCAATTACCACACACTGCATGGAAAATGCCCATTTTGCAACGGAAGTCACATACTGCGTCAATGTGACAAATTCCTTAAAATGGACTTTGGCAAACGAAATGACACAGTTTCAAAACTGCAGCTCTGCAAAAACTGTTTATTCAGCCATGGAAATGACAAATGCAAATCAACGAAAACGTGCAAAGAATGTAACTCGAAACATCATACATTATTGCACAATTCGGACAATCAAAACACAACGTCCGGGACTAGAAAAAATGAAGTTGAGCAACGCTCTTCATCATCAACTCAACAACCAACATCAAACCATTTGTTCGAAAACAACGTAGAAGTGCTGCTGACTACAGTTCAGCTGAGGGTTAAGTCCGTAGATGGAGCTTACATAACACTGCGTGCGCTACTCGATCAAGGTTCACAAGTGAACTTGATAACGGAAAATGCTGCACAAATCTTACGCCTTCCTCGAAAGGGGATTAACGCATCAGTATCGGGAATCGGCTCTGTCTCAAGAGAATGCAAAGGAAAACTGAAACTTATTTGCCAATCGATTCACTCCGATTATAGCTTCGAAACTCAAGCACTTATCATGACGAAGCTAACAAACAAATTGCCTGCGAAAACGTTCGAGAAAGGTGCATGGACGCACTTAGAAAACTTGAAACTTGCAGATCCTGACTTCAACGTATCTCGGCAAATCGACCTACTGCTAGGAGCCGACGTATACTCCGAAATCATCCTAGAGGGAGTATTAAAGAGCAGTAACAGCTCTCTGGTTGCACAACAAACACAAATTGGGTGGATTCTATGCGGAAAAATGAAACAAACGTTTGACTGCCACACTACTCTACTTAACTTAGAGGATCTAACAAAATTTTGGGAGAATGAAGAAATTCATAACACGAAAGATATACCCAAGGACGACCAGTGCGAACAATTTTATAAGGAAACTGTGAGAAGATCATCTGATGGAAACTACATCGTCAAAATGCCGATGGTGCCAAATTACGAACAGAAGCTAGGCAAATCTAGAACAATCGCGGTAGCACAGTTCTTACACTTAGAAAAACGACTGGAAAAGAATGAAAGACTCTCAGCAATGTATAAACAATTCATGGAAGAATATGCAGACCTGGGTCACATGAACCCTGCAGCTCAGATACATACTGACGTCTACTTTTTACCGCATCACGGGGTCTTAAGAGAAAACTCGACAACAACGAAGCTGAGGGTCGTATTTAACGCCTCTCAACAAACTACGAGTGGCTACAGTCTAAACAATGTCATGGAAAAAGGCGCCAATTTACAAAAAGATATTCAGGCTCTGATACTGAAATGGCGAACTTATAAATACGCATTCACGGCCGACATTGAAAAAATGTACCGCTGCATTTGGATCTCAGAGGAACAACAAAACTTACAAAGAATTGTATGGCGGGACTCACGAGATCACCATCTCCGCGATTACCAGCTCTGTACAGTAACCTACGGGACCAAATGCGCACCATGGTTAGCTATGCGAACACTGAAGCAACTAGCCATTGATGATGGTCACAAACATCCAGAAGCTGCCAAGATACTCATGGAAGAATGCTACGTAGATGACGTCATCAGCGGTCATAACAACCTCACAGAAGCGAAAAACCTGCAACAGTCTTTGATCCAACTGTTAAAAGGAGGAGGCATGAATTTACGGAAGTGGACAGCCAATGACCGAGCTATAGTCGAAGACTTACGCGAGGATCAAATTTCGAAACAAACCATGTTCGATTTTAAAGGCGAAGAAGCAAGCAAAACATTAGGTCTCAGCTGGGACCCAAACAGCGACACTTTCCACTTCAATTGGCCTGTAGAAGAACAAAAACAGCTAACAAAGAGATCTTTACTCTCAGCCATATCAAGATTTTACGACCCACTGGGGTGGCTCTCCCCAGTGACGGTCAAAGCCAAACTTCTATTCCAGAAACTCTGGATGAGTAAACTTAACTGGGACGACGTAGTTCCCAGCAATATCGAATCTGAGTGGCTTAACCTAAAAACAGAACTACCGTACGTTAGCAAGATAATGATAAATAGATGGATTGGTGACACACAACAATGTGTCGAGTTACTGGGCTTCTGTGACGCAAGTGAAAAGGCGTACGCTTGTGTGATCTACAGCAAGGTGTTCAACGAACATGGCCAACCTATCATAACTTTACTAGCTGCTCGAACAAGGGTGGCTCCACTGACACAGAAAACAATATTACCTAGACTGGAACTGTGTGGCGCTCAATTACTGGCTGACTTGATGGAGAAAACCAAGAAATCATTCTGTGGATATAACATATCAATACGGGCCTGGTCGGATTCTCAAGTTGTTCTGGCGTGGATTCAAGGTGAAACATCAAGATGGGAGACTTATGTAGCAAACAGGGTCACAAAAATCAAAAACGTCATTCCTGCAACTCAGTGGCGTTATATCAAATCAGAGCAGAATCCCGCAGACTGCGCATCAAGAGGTCTTTTGCCAAGCAAACTGATGAACTTCAACCTATGGTGGCATGGACCCGAACTTTTAACAAAACAAGATTCGGAGAACAATATTGCTTGCGTTTTCCAAACGAACTTGGGCTGCATAAATCACGTTCAAATCAAGAAACATTTACAACAAAATAACGAACATCACATAATAACAGAACTAATGGAAAAATGCAGTTCATTGACACATGTAAACCGGGTCATTGCATGGACATTACGCTTCATAACAAATATGCGCAATAAAACGAAATCGGAAACTACGTACCTAACAACAAGTGAACTAAGCGCAGCGCGTAAAAGTATCATAATTCATGCGCAGCGACTGCAGTTCAACTCTGAATACAAACAACTTGTTAACAACGAAACAGTACCGAAGAAAAGCGTAATTTGCAAATTGAATCCCTACATAAATGAAACGGGGATCATTTGTGTTGGAGGTCGTCTCAAGCATTCAAACTTACCCGAGGAGATGAAAAATCCAATCATCATACCACATAGAGGACGATTTACACAACTTCTTATAGAACAAGCACATTCAGCAACGTTACATGGAGGAGCTCGGCTGACGTTGACTTATATAAGACAGCGTTACTGGATTGTCGGCGGTAACCGGGCCGTCAAGAACCAACTTCGAAGATGTGTACGTTGTCATCGCTTCAACAAAACAGACGGTTACCAACTGATGGGTGACCTACCACAACAAAGGATCATTCCATGCCGTCCTTTCACGCACACAGGAGTAGACTTCACCGGTCATGTGGATGTTAAACACAACAAGGGCAGAGGCGTTAAAACTTCAAAGGGGTACATAGCCATATTCATATGTATGGTGACGAAAGCCGTTCACATTGAGCTCGTATCAGACCTCAGCACAGAAACGTTTATTGCAGCTTTCCAGAGGCTGTGTGCGAGGCGCGGTACTCCCAGGCACATATACTCTGACTGCGGAACAAACTTTGTTGGCGCTGCAAAGGTACTTCGTAAAGAATTTGAGGAGTTTAAACAACTACTGAAACCAGATCTTTTCAACGAACTGGCCAAACTGGAGGTGGAGTGGCATTTCAACGCCCCCGCTTGGCCAACTGCTGGCGGTCTGTGGGAAGCTGCCGTCAAGTCAATGAAGCACCATCTGCGGCGAGTACTAGGAGACCAAAAACTAACATACGAGGAGTTCACAACGATTTTAGCGAAAATAGAAGCCTGTTTGAACTCAAGACCTCTGTGCCCGTTAACTGAAGATCCAGAAGAATTTTACAACTGCCTCACTCCCGGACACTTCCTAACAGGAAGCCCAATATTGTCCATGCCACTCTCGGATTACAAAGACGTAAATAATATCGATTTACGTCGTAGGTGGCAGCTTATTGAACACATGTTTCAACAATATTGGAAGAACTGGTCAAACGATTACCTTACTACTCTACAAACACGTAGTAAGTGGAACAAACCTTCCAGAAACGTCAAAGAAGGTGATGTAGTACTGGTGAAGGAAAACAATCTACCGCCAGGAAAATGGGCCTTAGGTCGTATACTGGAGACGCATCCAGGAACTGATGGATATGTCCGAGTTACTACCGTCAAAACTCAAGCAGGAGTCATAAAACGCCCAATAACAAAACTATCGCCATTACCATTGTACTCGGAAACTGAAGATGCCAAGGAAAATGAATTAAAAAGCAAGCCTCAACAGAATTCTAAACGTGAACGGCGGAAGAGGTCAAATAATCCTATTTCAACTTCATTAATAACAATGTTATCATTGTTTACATTTGTAACGGGATCTCATAGCGCCATTAATGGCACGCGCGAAGCGCCGGCGTCGTATGCTCAGATTACAAGTTTGGAACGCGAGCGGCCCATATACTACGACACCGTCGGCAAACTGCAAGTAGTGCACGATGAATGGATATTAATGATGTACTACAATCTAACAAACTACTGGGAAGGAACTCGTCGTACACAAGCTTACTTCGAGAATATCAAAAACGTATGCCATAAAACGAACCTACAACACTGCAGATCAACTATGGAACAATTAAATCACGAAATGGAACTTCTAAACTACTACAACTTTATACTTATAAACCCTCACAAACACTTGAGCAACAGGAAGAAACGGGGCCTAATAGACGGAGTCGGCTACATAGCTAATAGTCTGTTCGGAATATTGGACCAACAATTCGCTAAGAAATATCAAAACGATATACAATCTCTGCAAACCAACGAGAACTACTTACTTGAATTAATCAAGAATCAAACAACTATTGTAGAGCTTGAGAATCAAGTACTGAAACAAAGTGAAGACAATATTCAGCGTCAATTCAACTCAATTGATAACTTCATTAACCAGACCAACATGAACATAGCATCCATCGAAACGGAAATGGAAATACTTTCGGCCACTACTTTCATTAACTCTGCCTCGTTAACGACGTATCTTCTGATCAACAGCTTGAGGACGTTCCAGGAGATGCTGTTCAACACTCTGACCAACGTCTACCAAGGACATGTAGACGTTCACCTGATAACTCCGGTTCGTCTGATGGAAAAACTAACGGAAATATCTGGAAGCCTTCCGAAATCTTTATCACTACCAGTTGATAACTACAAAGAAAACATTAAGGATATTTACAAGCTGATCAACGTGAAAGCACGAGTTACCGAAAACTATTTCCTATTCGAAGCACATATTCCACTTGTAGCTAACGATGATTTCGATATATATAAAGCTATACCTTTACCGGTTAAAATTGATAAGGAAACGACATATTTGCAGTTATCAAACAACTACATAGCTGTAAACTTCAAGAAGAACGTCTACGAATCTATGTCGGAAAATGACTTGAAACATTGCATGCAACTAAAAACACAGAACTTCTTATGCAAGAAAAACCGGCCGTCATATGACCTACACAGCAAAAACGCTCCGTGTGAGGCCAAACTGCTGTCACATCAAAACAGTGGACCTTGTGACGTCAAACGAGCGTCATGCAAAGACACTTGGATAGAGTTACAAACACAAAACAGCTGGCTGGCAATCTGCTGCGAAACGTGTTCGTTACGAGTCATATGCAACAACGATGTCACATCACAAACCATCTCATCAACGAGCATAGTGACTTTATCCCAGGGATGCGTATTGCAATCCACTGACTTGACCATCTACGCTCAACGCCAATACAGCAGTCGTATGAAGATGGATTATGAGTTCACAGCTCCAACAGTTGATACATCGATCAACAAGATAGTGAACTTAACTTACCGCCATTCTCCAAAAATATTTCAGTCAAAGGCTACGAACCAAGAAATCGCAACAATTGAACAGAAACTTGTCGCTCAACGGAAGAATGAGGCATCTCTACCAACAATAACAAGTCACGACATTCATCAATATGTCATCTGTTACTCTTTGCTGTCGGCCGCCATCATAGTTGCACTTGTTGTGGTTGGGAGGAATCGCTGTCAAAACTACTGCACAAACAAAGCTAAGTACCCAACAACCACTAGGCAACCACCTGAAGATATTGAACTACAAGTCATCCGGAAGCCAGAGTACAAGCAAGAAGCAGTCGCAACACAAACAACAAAGGACTTGCGGTCGAAGCCTCAATTAGGAAACAGGAACATCGCCTTTGAATTTGATTAATTCACTTTAACTTTGTGATGGCCTTTCCTTTCTCTTCTCGTTCATTTCTCCCATTGGGGTTGCCAAGATGTACAGTCTTAAACTGTACATGTTTTGCTGACGCGGTGCCTCGCACCATACGTGCGTCATTTTAGTGCTATAAATATTAATGCCATACAATAAATCGATGAGTGCGATTACTGCTACGCGGTGACTAACGTTAGAGAAAGGAATCGTCAACAAGTTTACCTGTAAACACGAATAAACCTATCGGGAACTAAGTGATCTTTTCTCTACGCGCTCCAACCTCAACCGTAACAACTCTACAAGTGTACGAACCGTACAGTTTTTTTTCAAATTAATTGTTTAGAGTTTTCCATCCTTTGCCTATGGGACAGTAAATATTCTAAAAATGTAGTTTATACTATTTTAGATCAATTCTGACAATAAGAACGAAAATAACTAGAAATAAAAAACCTATTCTTTGTAAAATGGACTTAAATTTATTAGTCTCGCCATCGGCATCGGCAGCTACTCCAGCAACGAATAAGTTTATCGGAACACTACCTCCTGCCTGCGGATTTGTCTGCATGAAAGATAAATAATGTCCTATGGTACTCGGCATTAGTGTAGCTTTCTATCAGTTCTTTTCCATTACCTCCACAAAGAAAACAAAGAAACAATGTCTCCTCTTTAAATGTTTAGTTTAGAATATCTAGTCACGCTTATTCACTTCAATGCCTTACACCCAGACTAAGATCTAAACTTGCATTAACAAGCGCAAGTCCACCCACAGCCCATTGTTCGTCCACAATTAGAATATCTACTCGGGGCTCGCCAACGACATGTCAATTAGGCTTCGTCCGGATGCCTCGACTTTGTTCTCCATGACAAGAGCCGTCAACTAAAAGGTCTCAGGATCTCACAGACATTTTGAAAGACCCTCAACTTGATTTACTTGAGATATTTTATGAATTTTTCTACACTGTGGACTTGAAAGGAGAAGGACCTTGGTTGAAGTCGTATTATTGAATTTTCTTCTCATTAAAAAGGTGAAAATATGATTTCGAGTCGCGGCTCAAAAGATATCCTTAAAAAAAGTCTTTATCCACATCGTATTTTAACATTTTAGATACTTGCTTACGATTCCTATCCTAGCCCTGAAAAGCCGTCTAAAATTACAATAACAGCCTTCAAACCTACCACAGCCCAAATAAATATATACTAGTACAAGTAAAAAATGTAGACCAACCATGACTATAAAACCTAACTTGTTTTACGCACTAACTCAAGGGCACATCTGTTGATCAAAAAGTCTGGCATTGTTTCACAAAAACTTTGTTTCCTTTGACCGATTGGCTGTGAGTCATGACAAGAGACAAGGGTACAAGGTTCTTATATTATAGATTATGAAACACCAGTTCCAGATCGGAAGCCATTTTGTTCTGTCTGGATTTTTGTCATAAACATGGTAATTTATAGCTAGGCACCAGTGGTACAGGGTCGCCAATCCGCCTTGAGCAAACATGGTGACCAAAACTCATGCCTTCTCACAAGATATCAAGATCAATATATACCTAAGTAGGCTGGGATAATTAAAGTATGTCATTGATGTTATCTATTAAACTGAATAGTTTTATACTGAATCCTCGCCCCTGCACACATATACACTTCTGTTATAATTTCGTAGAGAATTATCTTTTGAAAAAAAAACTCTTGAAGGGGCAATTATTATGATTACCACGCTTGATCACTGCACGTTGCCAATATGAAACCATTGAATGCAAGTTTTCCCACAATAATTTCCGGGATCGTAAATGTTAGCGTTGCTTTAGATTAAGTATGGGAGTGGCTTTAGTGCAAGATTTACTATGGTATTAGCCAGAGATTTACGATAATTGTAAGGAACTAGCCTCTGTCTAAACAGTTTAAAAGTTTATTTCTAATTGGAAGGCGTTAACTTCATTCCATGCACGAAAGCGTAAAGTAAACGTAAATGCGAACGATTTTTTATTTGAAAACACAACAGAACTATCCTATAGCATTTTGTTTTAAATTTTTGCGACAAGAACAATTTACATATCACCCACCCTCTTACTAATAAACGTTGTATAGCGTCTGTACAGTTACACAACGCTTTATCTTCTTCTTTCGAAAGTCAAATTACTGACGTTGAAAGTGAGAAATCGGTATGTAACTATTCATCTGATATAATAAGGCGAGCAAGAGACCAGGTCACCATAACCTGTAAGACGCTCCGTGGCAATATTGACGCGCCTGATCTACATGCTGTTCTGGCTCGCTTTTTTGTGCCAGACAACTACTGCCGCGGCAGAAGGCACAGGCTGTGTGCTGTGCCTCCATGTCGTACAGTTGCGCATGCTAAGTCCCCAATACCACGTACTCTGGCCGCACTTAATGATCTCTTGGACTCTAATCCAACAAACGATCTGTTTGCGGACGAATGGACGAAGATTTTGTCGGCATGTCAGAAGTACTGTGAGAGGGATGTATGAAAGTGTTGTTAACTTTTTATTTGATATGCGTACCTATGTGTAAACTGTCTTTAACTCCTGTAATTGGTTGTAAACCGTTTTAGTTAAAGAATAAATAAATAAATCGTAAATAATACGTTTATTAGTAAGGGCCATAGAATATATAAAAAAGTTTTAAATTAATCCACACGTTCGTGTCAGGCCATTGATTTTCTACCAATGCTTTCCGGTACCCGTATGTGAGCGGTATATAAATTAAGTGTGGTGTCATCACCACACTTAATTTATATACCGCTCATTCCTGACGAGAGTTATGCTACCCACTTCCATTTCATCTTATTACCTACGATGAACTTAGTGCAATTTTATTTTTACTGAAAGACTATTGTTTCAAGAAGCTTTAACAGCAGGTGTTAAAGCTTACACGTTTCCATTAATCCTTCAGTAGAAATATAACCGCAGAGCTGCAGAAATTCATTTTTATCAATCGGGATCCAATTTGTGGAGACCGCCTTCCCCGTGTACGAGTTATAGACGTAGTAATAAAGATAGTACTGTGAGAAGTGTGAGGGGTTATATCTTTCAAGGAACATTTACTACGAGGTAAAAGTGCTTCATACATTTTAGAATCTTGTAGAGGGAATTTAAACAGAGAAAAGTTGCTCCATGCGTTTTAGATGGGTTAAAGGTAAGACCCACTTGATAAGGCAGGTCAGCTTCTTTAAATTACTTTTGAGGATTGGGCTATATCTAGCATATATAGCAGTGATAACTAACTTCTAGAAATCACTAGACTATACAGTCAATCTTGGTCATCTTTCGTCGGGTCTTTTAAGTAGTCTGAAAGAAAATTTTCTAAAAGTGGACAGCAATGACGATTAACATAATCAGTCTATATAATGTTCCCACTGGATCACGCCTCCTCTCTTCGAGAGGGGTGGGCCCAGTGCGAGTTGGTAAATGTTACATGTCTTCGAATGTTTGGTTCTAGGACATGCCGGTTGCCTCACGATGTCTTCCCTCACCGTTTTGAGAGCAGTGGTGATGAAATAATTTACACAAAGTAAAGCGACAGTCTGGGTTTGACCTACAACTCGTAAGTTGCAGCCGTCACCACTGGGGCACCACTGCTCATGACGATTATATGTACTATTAATTAATAGGTACCTCTTACATCATAATAAAAGCTTAATATTTAACAGAAACATCACCCAAGTTGTCAGACGAAATATCCGGTGCAATTCCAACGGCTTGGTACCCATTAAGTAGTACCATAAGCAAGTTTACAAGTCGGTGACAAGGCGGCTTACGACTCAATCCTGCTTATTAGTTATGAACACTTTGCTCAACAGATTTCTGCCAAGTTTTAATGTAATATGAGGGAGAATACGCTCCGTTTTGCGAAATTCGCTGGCGTAATGTCAGCCGGCAACTGTCTTTAACGTTAACGTTAATGCAGATTATGCTGGTGCTATTTCATACAGCAGGGAAAGAGATTATTTTCGAATAAAGAATAAGTGGGCATTGAACATTTGAAGGTAGTCATTCCTGTAAGTGCTAAGGTGTGTTGTGAAGGCTCTCGCAAAAAAAGGTAGAGGTGTACTCAGGTACACCTATAAATAAACTGCATTGATTGTATCCATAAATCAGTGTATAGATACAATCAATGCAGTTTATTTGTTGACAAGAGATCTCATAAATCTAGAAAAAATTATTTATTCCAATCCGATTATCCAAAGCAAAGCTTTTGAATTTCAAAATACATAATTATAATAAAAATGGTATGGGTCCCGCCTGCTTCCAACTTTTATTTTATTTAAAATGGGTTTGTTTTTATCTTTTCAGTTTTTTTTAACTAAAGTTTTTTACAACAGTCGGGTTTTTTGTTTTTTAAATTATTATTTTTTATTTCCAGCTTTTTAGTCTACAAAATAATGTGAAAGATTTCGCAGACGATTTAGTTCTTGGTACACGGTGTTTTTTTACGATTTGTCACTTCGAATTACTTTTAACCATATAAGTTGCATATATTTTTGTAATCACCTTTTAAAACTCTTTATTTTGATACCCCACTCAATAGGTTTTGAGAGAAAAAAAATTTGAAGACTTAATTTATGACGCCAAAAATCGGCCATTTTA
Source organism: Luperina testacea (assembly GCA_927399505.1). Classification (NCBI taxonomy): domain Eukaryota; kingdom Metazoa; phylum Arthropoda; class Insecta; order Lepidoptera; family Noctuidae; genus Luperina; species Luperina testacea. The sequence continues at coordinate 516,909 of OV656777.1, read as the reverse complement.
TTATTTTTTTTTAATTTTGATATACCCAGTGTCACAATTAAGACGAATGTAACGGCATATCTCAAGCTGAAATCGATCAAGCCGTTTAGGTTGCAGAGCGTGCCAAAGAAATATACATACACTCGAAAAAAATAATCCTCCTTCTGGCGCAGTCAGGTAAAAAGTTCAAAGTTTGTTTAACCAGAACAATTTTATAGTTTGCATCATTTTGGCCCTGGAGGGTGCAAGTAGTTTGGGCTCGCCACGGTTGCGGCGATAAGTCCCCTCTTTGAGGAGTGGCTGAAGAGGCGCCACGGCGTCCTCACCTTCCGCCTGACGCAGGTCCACACCGGACACGGCTGCTTTGGGAGGTTCTTGTTCCGGATAAGGCGGGATGTAATGCCCGGGTGTCACCATTGTGTGCGCACCGCCCAGAGGACACGGTGGAGCATATGGTGGAGGTCTGGCCAGTTTGGGCGGAGCACCACCGCGTCCTCACGGCGGCGATCGGCGGCGGCGATCTCTCGCGTCCGGCTCTGGTCCAGGTCATGGTACGGAGCGAGAGTGCATGGGAAACCGTCATCTCCTTCTGCGAAGCAATAATGCTCACGAAGGAGGAGTCGGGGCGCGTGAGGGAGAGGCAATCTTTGCACTCTCACGCCCCTAGTCGCCGCAGGAGACGCCTGGGTGTCGATTTTTTGATGTTGACTTGAAAGAGCATGGCAGTTGAGAATGTGTCATGCTCACTTAAGTGTCTCACTGATGGTGGCGTGTGTGTTGAAATATTCGGTTCCCTACAAAATGGTTGAGCTAGATGGTGCTGATCCACGCGTCAAGTTCGTGAACGGGCGCCATCGATTGAGACTGGTTATCTCTTAACTGCCAAGGCTTATTTTTAATCTTATATTTTGAATTGTCTCTTCATGTGTTTTTAATATTTTTTTAATTTTTCTCACTTAAAGAAGCAACAAGAATCCGCCAGAACCCAGAATTTTGTAATATCTTGATTTAAAAGAGTATCCATGGAGTTTCTTGCCCGTTCTTCTCCATAGAGATCTACGTTTTGGAATGGGCAACTACATAGCTTCAACTTTCTGACTAACTCACCGACTATTTAATTTTGAAAATTCAAAAGTGCCTGTACATGGTTTAATTGAAATAAATGCTTTGAGTTTGAGTGCACGTCTTGCGGCACCAGCCGAATATTAATTAATACCTTGTCTCATTCATCATCATCATCACTAGATGATGATGATTAATGAGACAAGGTATTAATAGTAAAAGAATAATACGTTCGTAATCTTGCCAAAACTTTCCTTTTTAATTGTCACTTTAACAAATAATTAACAACATAACAACACAAACATAACGTCACACGTATTTAGTTAACTAATTATAGTAATTAGATCTCAAGGCAAGCGGATTTTTCCTAACTTAATCTTAGTCTTCCTGTCAGTGTAACATTCTCCTCCCTTCAGATATACTGCACCAGAACACAGTAATCTGTAAAATAAAATGGTGATAAGATAAAAACTTTATCCCTTACTAATAAACGTTGTATATATAGCGTCTGAATAGTTACACAACGCTTTGTCTTCTTCTTTCGAAAGTCAAATTACTGACGACTGAAAGAGAGAAATCGGTGTGACATTCATCTGGTTCCCCTTACTAATAAATACGTTTATTAATAAGGGGTTAGAGATAGTGTAAATGAACAGTTCGACTTTGTTGAGGATCGTGTCTATGACTTTATGTCAGCTTATTTCTTCAGGCGATTCCTTCAACGTAGCTCGCCAAATTATTTTTTTACGTTTTTCAAATCACAGCGCAGGTTTGCATTGTCTGTTGATCCAAATTCATTTGGGCCTGTTTACATGTGCCACAGCCACACAACATCGGTGCACCAAAATGTGGGCAAGCAGTGCTTTCGTGTGAATAGTCTCACTGCAGCTTCTAGCAGTTACGTTTTTAAAAAAGTTCGATGTTGTTGCGCTGTCGCTGGTAGTTGCGATGTGGTTACGTTATGGCTAGTGTTCGCTGACAGTCATATCGTTGTGTTTGCGATGGGGCCAGCCGCTAGTGCGTGGTCTCGCTCGAGCTTCCGTTGTGGCTGCGACATGGCCTTGATGTGGTCGGTATCGCTCACACGATTGATTTTGAGAGCAAAAATGTGGTCTGTGTGTGTGCTGTGTGTGAAGTATTCATTTTCATACAAATTAGCGCCAATCCACGTGTTGTTGTTGTGGTATGCTTTGGAGTACGTGTGAACGGGCCCTTGAACTTGATGTTTTTTTTTTACATTTAAGGTCGTGCAGAGACAAAAGTACCTGCACTTGTTAAGGTAGCTGCATCCGTTCGTGGCACAGACTGGCGAATAGTTCTCGTGGCAGACGCAAGTGTGGCCATCTGTGCAGAACACTGCATTCGATAGCGGAAGCATAAGCAGCAGTATGGACAGCAGGATTGTAAGAACTTGAATAAAAATAAAATGCCCGGAATCAGAATTGTATAGACAACAAAAAAAAAAAAACTTCTCTGCATTTTGTGAAAGTATTGGTACTATTATAGCAAGGTGTGGGGGTGACATTGTGAGTGTGGGAGTGCATTAGGACATTCGGTGTTTGGTGCACACACGAATCTTTTGTAAATGAAGCCAAAAACACTACATTTTCTAAAACAATTGGTGACCACTGTGCTATATTGACGAAATGTGGAACATCACTGCACATCCTTTCAATAAAAGCCCATCCACCCCTTTTTAAATTCACGTGAAAGGACGAAAATGTAAATTTTTTTGACTACACGGAAGTTTCAAGCAACGATGCAAAATGTAGGTAAATAAATAATGTTTAGCAGCAGTTTACTTACCCTGGCAGATCTTCATTTTTATCGATATCTTAATATATTGCCAGAAGAACGAACAAGGATTTAAAAATATCAGCTCGCAACAGCAGTCACTCTTAACTGCAAAGGTTTCTTTTCTGTTCCGCTCTTATACAGAGAAGGAAGGTACATTGACCTCCACGCTTGCTCACTGAATGCAACTCGAAGTTCGAATGCGGCTGTTCACATCTCTCACCACAATTATATACCTACCGCAAAAATGAAAGTATGAATGAAAATATTTTTCTTCAATGGATATTCTCATATGGCCGTGGAAACGATTATAAATATTATTTTTCTCATCATAATTATTATTGCTGCTAAGTAATAATGAAAGTGAGAGAGTAATATTTAAACCAAGTATTTGAAAATTCGCCATTTTAAAACTGAAATAGATTATGTGACTCATTATAATTTATAGGTAACACATTGACAAGTTTAAAAACAAAAAAAAATCGGCATTTCAATAGAAATCTGGTTTTACTAAAAACCGCATAAAAAGTACACGGATGTTTAAAAAGTGGTTTCTAGTTTTGCATTGGAGTTGATTTGAGTGAACAGAGATTGGACAGGTAGGTACCTACTTATTCTGTAACCCGGTCATGACTGTGTCGTGTTTCCCCGAATTTCTTAATAACAGCCCGGAAACCCCGTGCCTCGGAAAGCACGTAGCTACAGGACCCCATTGGTCCTGCAGCTAATCTCTCTCCGGTCGTGTCGGATTACGTACTGTTCCATCGGACTATGAGAGTGAGGGAATAGAGTGCACCTGGGTCTGCGCACACTCTTGTGCATTATAATATCTCCCGCGCCGAAGGATAGTCTCCGTTGAGATTGGCCGCCATGGCGGAAATACGGTCTGAAGGACAATTTTTAAATTCTGTAAAGTAAATAAAATATAAGAAATTACGAGTTACCTACTTCAGCCTGTGTTCATTGACTTACCTGTAAGAGAAAAAAAACGTTAGTATATTATTTAATCCGATTTAACATAGGATTTAATACTAGAACTTTATTCTGAAGTACCAACAATGCTATAGAAACGCTTCCCCCCATTTTTCCATAGATCACCATAAAATTCTGCATATTTTTATAATATATAAGTATATCTACCTATACCAATATTCCTGTTTTTACGTTTTTTCCGGCTATCTGTTAATTAAGTAATGGTCTCAAAAACGCTAATTTGACGAATTAAATATATTTGGTTCTTGGTTTCCTAATTCTTAATATCCTATCTTCAAATACATCACATCATAAATTATATCACATCAAAACATCCTCGATTGCTGCAACCGTGTGACTGTAATGACTTTGTTAAGGAGACTACAAAATGGAAAAATAATCATTAAAAACCTACTATCATATACAATACACTGACTGACCAACCACCAGAAAATTCACGTTACAATTCAATTAACTTTGTGTCGAATCAGTAAACAAATTAATTGTATGCAGTTGAAATAAAACAGAAATTACAATTATTTTGCAATTTATAGAGTGAACATATCATTACATTCCCTGCAGTACTTGAAACATCAACAAACGGGTTTTAATTGATTGTGACGTGGTCCGTTAAATTGGTGGATGTATCAGTTTAAATATCTGGAGTTTTAATTAAATACGTTTTAATGTTATTTATTTAATTATCTTGTGTCACTAATTATTGTGTAACTAGCTGACCCGGCGAACTTCGTACCGCCCGCCAGCAACTCTGCCCCCGCTTTTTAAATCTCTGATATCTTCTAAGATATTCATTTTAATGATATGCTGTAAAGAGCAATTTTGATCTTCATGAAATGCACAACGTATTTAATTGAATAAGGAATAATACTGCATTGTTTAAAATAGCTTGGTAAATAACCCATATTTTTTTTGTAATATGTAAAAGATAAAAATGGTTACTGTGGGTTATCCTTAGGAGAGAAACGTATACCATCGCGGAACTTTTTATCGATATTTTTAAGATATACAATTCCGTAGTACATTCATTTGATCTATCTCGTAAGGTAGCCAGCGTTTGCAATGTAAGCGCAGAAAAATATGTTTCTCACGACATCACATTACAAATCTTTGAATTTCTCGACTTTTCTCTACTATAATATGCATGTATTATACATATAAACCTTCTTCTTGAATCACTCTATCTATTGCTGAAAACTGCATTAAAATCCCTTGAGCAGTTTAAAAGATCTAAGTTAATATGGAGTGGGAGCGGCTTTGCTTTTAAATACTATGTAAAGATTTTAATTTCATTTCCGCGAGAAACATACATTCAACTAAATTGAAAGAATCTAATCATTAAGTATAGTATACTCGATATTTGTATTATTTAAGCTACCCAGAGCCATATTTGGGTATAAAGACCTACTTCTACAAGAACTAAATTAAATCCTTGAGCATTATAAACCAACACACAAATAAATTGCGTTTTCAAAAATTATTCAGATTTGATATAGGTAAAGTGTGTTACTTTATAGTCTCGCGCCGCACGCGCTGTCGGTTGGTCGCGTTGCGTTCTTTTGCTCGGGATGAGAAGTTGTTGTGCAAACAATGGCTACTAATATTGTAAAGTGTGGAAACTGCAATGTAGTTATAAATGAAACATTGGCTTTTATATGTAATAAACTGGATGTGATGGACGAGGAAAGTATTGCCCGCATTTGCATCAGTGCTTTTACGGAAAGTGAAATTGTAAATGCCAAAAATTTGTTGTTTGATTCTATCTCGACAACAAAGCGCAAGAAGACAAGGAAAAGACAGGGAAAAACATTGCGTGACATAGACGATATCGTCTGCTTGTTAAAGGAAACGGATCCTGAAGAAATCCCCATCTTTGTCGCTCGGGATTTACAAAAACTACCCCCAGTCTTGTTCGACCATGTAGATGTGACCCGACTTCTCAAAGATTTAGTGCGGATGCAAAGTAACATAGACCGTATTTCTGAAGAGTACGCTACAGCGAATCAGTTGAAGGAGCTACGTGCAGAAGTAGAAGCACTTAAAAACGCGTCAATCGTGAACAACTTCTCACGAAACATCACCGTGAAACGGGGCGCCTGTGCGCTGTCCAGTTTTGAGCACGAAAGTGGGCCTATGGGACTATCTCCAATATGTGACACGTATAAGTCTGCAGAAAATCAGTCTGCAGTGAATACCCTAAATAAGCAGCATATCATTTTGGCGGGTGAGGGTAGCGCGATAAAGACACCGTGCGCAGTTATAAACGTAAAGGCGCCCGGAAACGAAACAATAACAGCTGCTCGCGCAACGTCTAAGGTGGTGGAGAGACAGACGACGTTTGCGGCCTCTGTCGCCAACTGCGCGCAAAACTGTGACCAAACGACAAGTCCACGATTATGCGACGAAAACAGAAAAAGTTTCGCTGATGTTGTGCAAGATAGTGTGCCGAAACCACAGTCCAAACCAATTAACGAGGAATGGACCCTGGTTCAGAAAAAGAGGCTTAGAAACCGTTTTATTGGAAATACTGGGAAAGCTATTGTTGATTCTGGCAATAAGTTTAAGGCGGCGAATACTACCGTTCCGATTTATATTTATAATGTGTCCAAGGAGACGTCTGCAAATGACATACAAACTTATTTATTGAAGAAAACTAACTTAGACATAAAATTGGAAAAAATGAACATGAAATTAAATAAGGACTACGATGGATACATAGTTTATGTTCCTAAATATAAACTTGAAGTGTTTCTGAAAGACGACGTTTGGCCCGACGGGATAATATATCGCCGTTTTGTTGAGTTTAGTCGAAACACTGACAAACGTATCTACCGGGAGATGAATGGAGTAATATCGTCAGTAAATGGATAGTACAACCAAACTTGTTACTTTCAACTGCAAAAGTGTCACCAGGTCAGTGGAGTGTGTAAAACGACTGTGTCGTGCGGCAGATATTGTGGCACTACAGGAAACTTGGCTTCTGCCTCACGACATACAGTTCCTGGGTGGCATTGATGACGCATTCTCCTTTACGGGGAAGTCTGCTGTAGATACATCTGCTGGAGTGCTGAGAGGAAGACCATACGGAGGTGTCGCTTTGCTGTGGAGGAAAGCGGTGTTTCCAACGGTGTCTGTGATCGCGTGTACTAGTGTGCGTCTCGCAGCGATAAAGTTAGTGCTTCACGACCGGTCGATGCTAGTGATATCAGTGTACATGCCTACCGATACGATCGAAAACTTAACCGAGTTTACAGAGTGCCTCAGTGAGTTAAACGCGATCATTGAAAATAATGATGTGGAATCGGTATTCATTCTCGGGGACTTCAACGCGCACCCAGGTGAGCTGTTTTCTAATGAGTTGTTTACTTTCTGTACGGAACAATCGTGGTCGTGTCTAGACATTGAGCGGCTGCCTCGCGATACCTATACATTTGTGAGTGAGGCACACGGGTGCCGGCGATGGCTCGATCACTGCGTCGTGACAAGTGCGGCGCGGCGCACGGTTGTGGACATGTGCGTACTGTACGATACATATTGGTCTGATCACTATCCGTTATTGATTGAATGTAATATGAATATTATTTTACCAAAAGCTACAACCAATGCTAACCCTGTTAGCGATGTTAAATGGGGAATAAAAGACCGAAATCAAACACAAGTGTATACCAATTATTGTAACTCAAGACTAAAGCAGATTGACTTCCCATCAGAGTTTAGTTATTGTGCAGATGGAATGTGTAGTGATCAGAGCCACAAAATGACACTAAACTCAATGTATGACAAAATTGTAAATATTTTGACCGAAGGCGCTAAGAGTACCTGCTCTGTACCTAGACGGAACAATTTTAAATATGTAACAGGGTGGAACAGGCATGTTAGTGATGCTCACCGGAGAGCGAGGCTACGTTATCAGACGTGGGTGTCCTGTGGACGACCTAGATCTGGTTATGTATATAATGAAATGTGTGAATCTAGGAAAATATTTAAAGCTAAATTAAAGTACTGTCAAGACAATAAAACTCAGATAAAGATGGATATTATTGCGGAACATCACGCGAATAAAAATTTTGGTGACTTTTGGAAAAACACACATAAACTGAATCCAAGGTCGGGCCCTCCGGTGAGTGTGGGTGGCGCGCATGAGCCGCGGGACATAGCCTGCGCCTTTCAGCGTCATTTTAATGTGGTGCCACCGCTCGGGTCTGCGTCTCGGATGCTCGATGCTGAGGATCGCCCTGGAGATTTTAATGTCAGATTCTCTGCCAAGGATGTGGCTAGCATTATAAATAAGATGGTGAGAGGCAAGTCCCCAGGTCACGACAGTCTTAGCATCGAGCATTTGAAGTACGCGGGCGTACACCTGCCAAGAGTCCTTGCATTATTTTTTAACTTGTGTATTAGTCATAGTTATTTGCCCGATGACTTAATGCACACGGTTGTAGTGCCAATTGTTAAGGATAAGACAGGTGACTCCTCAGACCTTGCTAATTACAGACCGATCTCACTTGCGACTGTCATAGCTAAGGTGCTGGACAGTTTGCTTGACCGACAGTTGGAGAAGCACCTCCAATTGCATGACGCTCAGTTTGGTTTTAGATCCGGTTTGTCAACTGAGAGTGCTATCCTCTGTCTCAAGCAAACTGTTCAGTACTACACAGACAGAAGCACACCAGTCTATGCATGCTATTTAGATCTGTCAAAAGCTTTTGATCTGGTGTGTTATGACAAGCTGTGGCAGAAGCTAAAATGTGAAACAGATGTGCCACATGAGATAATATCCTTATTCAGGTACTGGTACGATAAGCAGCTGAATAGTGTCAGATGGGCAGGGGCGCGGTCTGACGTGTACGGGTTGGATTGCGGAGTGAGGCAAGGGGGTTTATCCTCGCCTCGCCTCTTTAACCTGTATATGAACCGGCTGATCGGTGAGCTCAGCAGCACTAATATTGGGTGTTCTATAGATGGGGTCAGTATGAACAACATCAGTTACGCGGATGATATGGTGTTGCTGAGCCCATCGATCGGTGGGCTACGTAAACTTCTGAGCTTATGTGAGTCATATGCGGAGGCCCATGGGCTCAGGTACAATGCCAAGAAGAGTGAACTTATGATTTTTAAAGCCGGTACCAAATGCTACTCATCTGTACCTCCAGTCACTCTTTGTGGCATTCCTCTAAACAGGGTGAAGCAATTCAAGTATCTGGGTCACTGGGTCTCCGACGACCTGTGTGACAATCTGGACATTGACAGGGAGCGCAGGGCGCTGTCTGTCCGGTGTAATATGTTGGCTCGCAGGTTTGCACGATGTACTAGACCAGTAAAGGTGACTTTATTTAAAGCATATTGTCAGTCGTTTTACACGTGCAGCCTGTGGACCAACTTTACGCAGCGGGCGTACAGCGCACTGCGCGTACAGTACAACAATGCTTTCAGGATGTTGTTAGGGTTTCCGCGGTGTTGTAGTGCTTCGACTATGTTTGCTGAGGCGCGGACCGATGACTTTTTCGCGATTATAAGGAAACGGAGCGCTTCGCTATTAAGTCGCCTACAAAACAGCTCGAACAGCGGCCTGAAGGTATTGTCCGAGCGGTGGGATCTGCCCCTGTTGCAGAGGTGGATGCAGCTTCATAGTAGCACATCCCCTCGTACTATGTAATATTATGTGTTTTTGTTTTATTCTGTTGTTTGTTTTGGATTGTAAATTTTTGTTTGTATATTAATTTTATTGTTTCGATTATTTATTTTAATTTGATTTATTTTAATTTAATTTGGTTTATTCTATGTGCATTTTTCATTAATTTGATTTGTATTGATTAATTTGATTTGTATTGAATTTAATTTAATTTGATTTGTATTGATTTTATTTAAATTTTATGTGATTTTATTTTATACGTGTAGTTACTAATAATGGGTGTTATTTACCTGAAATAAATATTATTATTATTATTATATCAAATCTGAATAATTTTGAAGGATATTGCTAATCCGTTGCTTCCTTTGCTTGAGTTGCCGAGAATCGAGCTGAATGGCGTGCAATTGCGGAGGCCTATGCTCAGCAGTGGACTGCTGTAGGCTGATGATGATTGCTTCATATATTCGACGAATTTGTCTGTTTAACAACGTAAATAACGAAATGAATGTTGTTGCATTGGCAAAATGGAAGTAATTACTACTTCTAGTGTGTTACACAATTACCCCGCAGATTTTAAAATCCCGTATTAAAAAACATACACATATGTGTTTCAATTTAACTCTCTTCCCGCCCACACCGACCGTTTCTAAATAAATAAAAGGCTTAACACCCCTTCCGCGGGTTTTGGTCAAAAATATCCCAAATTAAACTCCACAACTAGTGAAAGAACACTTTTATATTGCAACACTTTAATTATAGGGCAAAACGAGATAGAGCTATTCAAATTATACAGCTGTCTCGCTCGTTCGAAACAGCTCTGGCCTTTAATCAGAGTTTCCTTGTGATTAAAATGTAATTCCCTTTGAGATAGCGCTCTCAAAATTTGTGCTGTACTGTAGTGGACCGTTCTACTATTTGAATAGGAATACTACGAGTATGTAGCGAAAATTGGAGGTTTGCGGCAGTTGAAACAAAATATTACAGGATGGAAATCAGTGGCGAAGAGTGAATTTATGACAGAGGTAAGCCGGAGCAAAAAAAATGCCAAAAAAAGACAGTAAACCGTTTCATAAAATTCCTATTTCGATCTACTTTTCTAAGGCATGAGCTTCATGTGAATTAGCGAAAAATGACAGTACCTACCAAATTCATGTACTTAAAATGCTAAAAAACTCCTTATAATAATATGAATTCGTCAGATTATTAATATCTGTAAAAACGCCTTTATTTCTTACACTACTAGAATCTAAGAAAAGTATAAACACGGCACGGTGTGTTTCTTATTTTCAAAACTTAACCTTGAAAAGCATGTTTCCTCACAAAGCAAATAAATAATTTGTCAAACAAACAATCTACTATCAATAATGCCATCCTAATGATCCTAAAAAATGTAGTGTAAATAAGTAATATCAACTTAATTAACTATCTACTCACCCCAAATACCTAATTATAACGTACTTTCACTAAACACAGCACAAAAAAATATAATTCTAATACTAAATATTAATCATTGTTTTATTACAAACAATTTACAACTGTTATACTATTAAATTCAATGAATGCAACGAACAAAATGCAAATTAACTACAAGTGTAAGCAAATGATTACGTCAAAATAAAGTTCTACACGTGAATTGTCAATTGTAATGATGTCCGATGTCCGAACTCCGTCCCGATGATAGTATTACGGAATTTCACGAAGCTGACCGAATGACGATATTGCTCCATCTTGTTCACACGCACACATTTTCACTCAAATAAGCCGATCTTTTCCGACTTGCTGGCGCTCAAAAATTAGCAAGCCAAGTGACCTGAAGAAACGTCATGTCTCGTTTATTTTCTATACAAATCGAATTTCACGACAAGCCGCGCGCACCTACGAGTTGTACTAAAGCAAAATTTTTTGTTGTTTGGAAATAAAGACAAAACATTTAATGTAGGCGTTTTGCAATGTTTTAATTGAATTGTGTATTAAACACCCACAGTATGCTAAGATTATTATTTCAATGATGAATTGAGTATAGAGTGGTTGTGTCCTGAATTTTAGAAGGGAAGCCGGCGGGAATCTGCTTATATGGAACTTTCGCCACTGATGGAGATATAGACTAGAACGGAGCTTACACTTACAAAGTTACTAGTTGCAATCAGTAGTGGATATATTGAGATATTTAACAAAACTTTTGAAACGATATTTTAGTGCGTGGCGACATGGCGCAAACGAACGTATTTAACTCCTGACAAAAGCAAAGGGGTGTTATTTGATATAACCTCCGAAAGGTTTAGCAGAGGTGTACCGATAGCTTCCATTCTGGTACACCCACATTTCTCCAGATAAGTTTATGTATATTCTTTGTTTCTTTTTATGTAAAGTCGCCTGCCTGGTCTGAGATAGAATAAAAACCAATCATTCAAAACAAACATCTCGCATGAAGCCATTCCTAAGAGTATATTTCCAATCACGACATCAAATAAAAAGTAATTGAAATCTGTTGAAACAGTGAGTCGGATTCAACCGGTTTTAGATATGTGTAACTCAAGCACAGGCAAGAGAAATAGAGCTTTTGATTAAAAATAAGGTAGATTCTGATGTAAACTCTATGACAAGGAAATCATCTGGACACAACTACTGAGTACAACTAGCTTCCTATTTTCTGACGACCAACTTCCTGACAATTCAAAAGTGCCTGTAAATGGTTTAATTGAAATAAATGCTTTGAGTTTGAGTACCACGAAGAGTGATACAAGTCTATAAATAGCAATTAGGTATAATAACAAAATGTATTTTCATTACAATAAAAAAACTCAGTAACGATTTTTTCTTCTGTGGAAGTACTTACTATAACCATACCTATTTAAGAAGTAAAACAAGCTGAAGAGTTTATCTGTTTGAAAGCGCTAATCTTCGGAACTACCACTAGGATTTGAAAAAAAATCTTTTTGCATTTGATAGCCCAATCTTAAGGAAGGCAATGGGTTAACATCACGGCAGAACTCTTAGGAGCCAAGCAGAAACAAAAAAGTAAGAAAGAACGCTGAGCGAAAACGAAGTAATTGCACGGGCAGGCGATGCGATGCGACGCGATGGGTCGGGGAGCAAGAAATTTGTCGGACGAAGTCGCAGAAAGAAGCTAATCTTTAGTAAACATTGCACCAACCACAAAGTTTTTGATACCGTTATTTTCCAGCAACCCACTGAAACCTGAAGATATTTCCTCAAGTACGAACTAGCAACTTCGCGAGCATAAAACTAGGTTCCCTATTGTTGCAAGAGAACAATGTTTTCTTTTTCCTTTGTTCTAGCTCTTTATTATCCTAGCAACAAATAAAAGTAGGTAGCTTTCTCAGGTACAAAAGTAAAATGTTAACTTTATTTTTCTTTTAGTTTAGAGGAGCTCTTAATCTCAATAAGTTTGTGGTTCTTGAAGGCAAACAGGTAAAGCTTAGGCAATAAAATTACAGCTTTACTTACGTTCCGGTTTTTGAAGTGAAAATTTCAAACGTAGGAAGAAAAAAATCCGGTCAAGTGCGATTCGGGCCGCGCACTGAGGGTTCCATACACTACACGGTTTTCGGATTTTTTCCTTTAAATTTAAATTTCCTGCTAAATTTTGCCATTTAAAAGCTTATTTTACCATTATACTGCACTTTTCAATGGCAAAATTCAGACAATCAAATCCTTTATTTCAACCATTCTTCTAAAGACCATCTAATAAAACAATAATATTTGACTTTGATCAGTAGGAAGAACTTATTCACTATAAATATAATCCATGAATTGCTGTCTATTATCCACAACTCATAAAGTCACTTTAGCTTACACAATAAGCCAGCGCAATTAATGGCACGACTGATGCCTTAGTTCTGTAGTAGAGAAGCATAGTCTTCACATCAGCAAATAAAAGAAAACTGTACCAAATTGGATGCGAAACATAGAAAACTAGTCCCCAATTCCTCATCCAATTTGTTCAGCAATTAACTGGACAGTAGTTCTAATGAATAAAGACATTGTCCCAACGATTCGATCTGAAGGAATGCCTTAGTAGGTGCCTCGACTCTTATACGTTACACCGAAACTCAAAATCCCGAATCACTTTATCCCGAATGAACGCTATCCCGAATCACTCTATCCCGAATGAACGCTACTCCGAATCAAGGCTTCTACAAACAGGCGCGATACGCGAATTAATCGTGCGCGACATAAAGGCACCGCTCGTTGCGCGACTTCCGGTGCCTTTGTGTCGCGTGTCGTGTGCGCGCCTGTTTGAAGGAGCCTTCACGCTCTCTCGTTTGGATGTAGACATTGGGAATCAAAAATGTGTGGGATGTTACTTCTTTATCCGAACTAAAGAAGTTCTATTGTGATTGAGTATGACAAGTGCTCGCGTGTTGACGCGGCTTAGCGTGGCATTAGCGGACACTATTCCTCTAATATCTCGCCGTAGGATCCCAAACAATAAACTCTATTCTTCAACATGAACGGGAACATTTTGAGGGTCACGATATATATTACTTTTGGAATTAAAAAAAACCGGTCAAGTGCGAGTCGGACTGGCACACCGAGGGTTCCGTACAAATTTGTAGGTAGGTATGTAATAAAGAGTATTCTATTCTATTCTATGTAAATAGTTTATGACGTGATTTTTTTTAAATGTATGTAGCTACAATTTTTTTTCCTTCACTAGTGCTAAATGACCTTGCTTCTTGCCAAATTACATGATTCTAGGTCAACGGGAAGTACCCTATAAATTATAATTCCATTGAGAGTTTCGAAATATCCGTTTTTACAGCATAAACAGCCGTATCTTTTTTTTACGTTACTTAGAAGTTTGATTTTTTCACAGCTACAAGGGACTGTAGACTTGAGTATTGGTTTTAATTTCAACTCGACACCTCTACGCGTTCCCGAGATAAAGGGTCTTGACAGACGCCCGGTTAATAGCAAAAGGCTCGCCTTCTATTTCATGGGACTTAAACATAACTAGCGAAAAGGTGGTGTATTATAGGTACACCTCCGGCTAACCTGTCGGGAAATGTAGGCGTGATGTTATGTTATGTCATGAGTGTTAATTGATAACAACATTTACTATCTTGTTGTTAATAATTGTATAGGGAAGCCATGTCAACAGATTAACTAGTCAGCACGAATATTCTGTGCTATCTGAACTGGGTACGTACCTACATACCTATAATATGGATTACTGGCTTGTATGGGCTTCTATTAATAATGTACATGTAGGTACACCAAACCAATCACGGCACAGAAATCACATCACACTAATATCCTACTGATATTATAAATGCGAAAGTTTGTGAGATGATGGATGTTTGTTACTCTTTCACGCAAAAACTACTGAATGGATTTTGATGACATTTTACAGTAATAAGGCGGATACATTAAAATAATACATAGAATACTTTTCATCCCGATATTCTCACGGGATCGACACTTATGCGAGTAAAACCGCGGGTGCTGCTAGTAATATTATAAAGGCGAAAGTTTGTGAGTGTGTTTGTTACTTCTTCACGCACAAACAGCTGAACCAATTTTGATGAAATTTGGTATGGAGGTGATACCCTGGATTAACACAGTGGTTACTTTTTATCCTGATATTCCCACGGGATCGACATTTATAAGGGTGCAACCGCCTGGCGCAGCTACTCATAAAATAAAACTCAAAAGCTCCTTATACACGGTGTCAGGGACATCGGCGCGTAACCCGCTACCACGAATTCATTACATGATTCTGGAGCCACCTTCGCTGAATATTATCGTCGGTTATTAAAAAAAAAATGCCGTATATTTTGACCACGTAGGTATTGCAATTTAGTATGGAACAGCAGTTATTTTTTATAACGACGAAAAACTTCTACGCTAGCCTCCGAGCGCAGAAATTATTTATCATCTAGGATCATGTGCTGAATTCACGGTAACAGTTTGCGGGTCAAAGTCCCGCCAACATGTATAGTAAACTTAAAATACACACATTAATATTATCAAAAAAAAAAATGGAAAATCCAAAAGTGCACGACTCATAATACATTTGATCGTATAAAAAATCATAGATATAAATATTATATTAGTTCGTTTTTTAATAATTGTAATTAAACTACTTTGAACAAAAGAGCCATTTTCAATAGGGTTCCTCCTATATGGGTGAACGAATCTATTAAAAAAAACGAGTCAGTTAATAGATTTTTTAGCAAGCTACAATGTTTTCAGTTTTCACATTTGATTGAGGGGATTTTTTTTAGAAATATTTTAATGTTTTTTTCGTTAATACTGCATTAAATAAACTTTCGAAAAGTACAGAATTCATTTCCATTAAATTATCTATGCAATGGTATATAAATTAACTAGGTTCTGTGTACTAGCAGGAGTATAACAATAGAAACATTTGCGGAAAGGAGGCAAAAAAAATCGATCGTAAAGCAGTATCTAAAGCTCTGCATTATGAGTCGTGCAATAACCGAATGCCTGTATTCATAAAAACAAAAACAGAAGTTAAAAGATAAAAAATGGAATATTGGCATGATATTTTCTTTCATTCAGAAGGCACCTCTTTATGTAGATATGTACCTATGTATGTACCTATTTTCATTCATCAGTGTCTTTAAAGGAATATTAATTATTCCGAAAACGTTATCTAACGCTTTCACGCATAATTAACTAAGCAACCCTAATGATCTTCACAGATTTAGTTCACACATATGATGTATGACTCTCTTACGTTATCTTAATTCATGTCATCCCAGCTTTAGGGAAAATGGGCTAAAATCGGTACGCTTTAAGTATTTAACGTACCGTGGGTAATGAAGTACGAAAATTAACGATAAGCAAGTAATTTTTGTAAAAGAAAATCTAGCGTTAAAAACGATTAGATAGGTCGGCCGGTTTGCATAGGTTACCTACTTGGGTACCCAACCTATTTATTCTGTGACCCTAAGTTATTTATTTTAGAATTTTTAACCTATTAACAACTAGGATTCGGGCCCGACACTAAGAATCTATATTGAACTACCTAAATTAAAACTCTAGGGCCATGGGGCCCGAGTGCCCACTTAGTATTTCGAGACATCGCCAACCGGTTGGTCGACTCTTCACGTGACCATGAGGGCTAGCCTATTTTTTGGCCAAAGAATCAGTATTGCCATACAACGTGGCAATGCTGCCAGTCTTTTGGGCACGTTTCCTGTTGACAGCGATGCGGATGAATTTTTTGATGCCCTTTGATTATTTCCCCTCCTTTTTATTTACTTGTACATATTATTATTATTTTAATACTGTTAGCATTTAAATAATAAAATAAATCTTTAATAAAAAATGGGTCATATTTAATTGATTCTCTGAAAACTTATTGATATTTAAATTAAGTACGCTTTTTTAATAAATAAGCCTCCAAAAACATTTTGTGCTTCTAATGGTGTACGCTTTTTTTAAATGAATGTGCATTTTTTTAACTTTCTGAACTTTTCTCAAATTGGTTGTAGTAACTAAGATAGGGCACTCCGACCAAAAGGGTTAGGTTCGTGAAAAACCGCTCGAGCGCTTCATCCAAGTTGGTAGCAGTTAATTAACTTAGTAAGTATTTCAAGCGAACAAAATGGGAATTATTTAAGGGTAACAAAAAGAGGCACATTTATTATATTAGAGGTTCCAATTATATGTTTAGGACATTAGACATTTTATTAAACTTTATCTGTTGAACGGACATAGGTATAACTTTGACATCAATTAATTCATTTGTTCCCTATGTTTGTTCCTATAAATCCTTATGTATGTGAATCCTTAATATGGTGTACAGTACATAATAAAAAGTATTATATTCGATTCGATTTGATTTGATATCAACATGGAATTATTTGATGTTCGATTAAATAAATGAAACTACAATACCGTTTGACCGATCATAGTGGCGTTGGCATAATATACTTAATTTTTCATGCACCTAGAAGGTTTAAATAGAGGTTTCATTTGAATGAATGGGCCCAGCCGCTGGCAAAAGCTAGTTATCCTATAATATTATTTTGTTTTACAAAACACAAATTTCATTAAGTATTTATACCCGAAAAATCTCTTAGGTCTTCGTATTATATAACCGCAAATGTATTACATAAAATTTGTACGCACAAACACAAAAGTATGCTAGTAAATGCTGTTGTAACATTGATCAATCAAAAGTTATAGGTAAGCAAGCTAGTTGTATACTTTTGTGTAACTTCCCCTGGCGCGGCACGGCGCGGCGCGGCGCGGGGGCGAGCGATGATACAGATGTTTCTTAGGCCAAATTCTCGTACTCAAAAAATGTTCAAAATGAAATCGTAATCACACCTCAGTGACGATCAATCTAGAAATACATAGAACTAAACCGAGCAAGCTGCATCCTGTATTTTTACGAGCTTTATATTGGCTTGTTTGTATCTGTTTCTAGTTACTTGAATTGTTATTATAGATTTGGATGTTGTTCACTTTTTCCCGTCTAACTTAAGTACTTAGGTATAATTGAATGATAAATGATTTTATTTCTGTAAGTAGGTTTGCACAAACACTTTTACACGACAATAGATTAATGTCCTTGCCAAAAATTAGAAGTTGTTTTGACAGATCGAAACAGAAATTAGCTTCAATCAAGCAATTACAGGCACTTTTGAATTGTCAAGGGGTCGGTTCATTTTGAAGGGAACTTATGGTTGAGTTGCATGGTGCTGATCCATACGTCATGTTCATGTTCGTGAACGGGAGCCGTCGGTAGAGCCTGGTCATCTGTCAGCTGCCACGGCTAACTGTTAACTCGTACTCACACTTATAAGAATAAACACACATCAAATATGATGCAGGTCATATTACCTCCCTTAAACCGGAACTAATGACCTCTGTGTCTTACGAAGATATCCTTTAACAAAGAGACAGCCTAAAAATCCTTATTAGACTGCCGGCTGCCGCACTCAGCCGTGGAGATAAAATATGAACCATAATCTGTTTTATCTTGTGATGGATGAGATTCTAGCAAGAACTTTAGAATATTACACAGCTTTGTTATCAGATGATAACAGAGTTACTGGAGTTATAATGATGATAAAATTATCGATGACTGATTGTGCCCCGTAGCACGTAGCTATGGTCGCGTGTGCTCTAATTATCTAAAATCAAAAATAATAAAAATGGAAAGCATCTTGTGTCTTTCGCGTTTTTTTACGAGTATACGAGTACTATAACTCCACGTTTTCTTTGGCTTATATCTAATTCCAAAGAACACAGAGTCACGTGAGCGAAGCAGCGGTCACAGCTAGTGTCTTGCTAAAGTATAACAAACTTCTTTTATGACAATCACAAAATTGTTTTATCAATAGCCGTGAAAATAAAGATGCAGACAAAAATAAAGATACAGATTATTGCATTTCAGAGATGAGACATTAGACTGCTGACAGATCACTCTAGAGAGCAATGAGATTTGCATGAATCACAGTAGATTATTATTTTCAAAGAGATGCTGTTTTAGACTGCAGTAAACTGAAGATCGGGGTCAATAACCTTTACACATCTTGAATAAAGACGTTTTTTTGAAAACCACCTCTATTCAACAAGTGTTAAGTTTTTGTAGATTTTAAAGCAAAGTAACAATAAGTCATTTCAAAAACTATGAAAGCCTTTATTATTGAGAATTCTAAAAAGTACTGTAGAAATTACAGATACAGTACTACTGTGGAATGTCTGAAAAATATCCTACCAATGTGATTTGGATATTCATCTGAATGCCTTTTCCCAACTATGTTGGGATCGGCTTCCAATCTAACCGGATGCAGCTGAATACCAGTATTTTACATGGAGCGACTGCCTGTCTGACCTCCACAACCCAGTTTCGGGTAATACGATACCCCTTGGTAAGACTGGTTGTCTGACTTTCGGGCTTCTGACTACCCGTAACGACTTTCAAAGGTCCACGAATGACAGCCGGGATCAGCGGCTTAACGTGCTTTCCGAGGCACGGAGGGGTCTCGGTGTGTAAAGATGGTCACCCATCCACGGACCAACCGCGGCAAGCGTAGCTTAACCTGATCGATCGACCTGTGCGGCTGTTATTATTAAGCCATGGGCCTCTTCTGTAATTTGTAATTTGGATATTATTAATGATAAATTGATAATTGTTATTAAACCCGCAATGGCGGAAATGGCGGATTGATGAGTCGACCCGACACTGATGGATAACGGTATCGTGCTCCGATATTGTAACGTTATATTGTAACTTTATACAGCTAAAAACGATACTCTATAGTTACTTGTATATATTGCGTATTGCGTCAGAGTGTTTTGATGTTATTACGATGATTAAGCCATGTAATTTTCCGCGTCTATCGTACTTAGCGAATATTATCGAAATTAATCAAGTTTATTAGCCGTTGTTCGCGGATAACTATCATTTTCTGGCCGTTTTGCTTGAAAAGCTGTGATAATTAATACTTCCACCTATAAGTAGGATTCCACTTAATAGGATTGTAGCGGTATCTACAACGCCACATGCGAACAACGCGTCATACTGACGTCACGCAAAAATCCTGCATCTCGCAAGCAGAGTTCACCGCGCAACTAGCATAGATACAACGGCCTGACATGAATCATCGGGCAGTTGCCCGCCAGACACGACACCCGTCTGGTCGGAGGATCCTCCCTTTTCTATGGAGTATGTATGAGTGAACTTTACACCCTGTTCCTCATGCCTCTATAGGATGTATTTTTATTGCGCCGATGGTACTTGTATGTTAGCTACAGCAACACGTTACAAAAGGACTAACATAATATTTTATTTTGGACCGTCTGTTGATATCGTGTTTAAATATTGATGAGATCTGAGACGTAAACGTATGAACGTAAATGAGGAGTATATAATCATCGTAGCTGGTGTCGTTGTGTACTTTCTGCCTATCCCCATGGGAACAAGGCGAGAGTTTATGTTCGTATGTGATTCGACACGTATATAATTCAGTTTGACACCCGTGTGTGAAATTCAATTATATTCGTTTGTTATTTTTTGACGAGTTGCGGGTAGTCGTTTCTCCAAAACGCTCTCGCCTGTTTTCTTTCTGATTAAAGACCATGAACTTCATGGCATGAAGCAATGATTTTTTTACAGAATAATAAATATTAACTACTTGTACGAGTCTGTCCCTATGTTTTCCTTTTTGCATCATATCATATACATTAATTTTATAAACACTAGAACTCTCAAAAATGCCGATTTAAACCGCTGTCAACAGAGGCGTAGTGTTACAAATTTGACAACTATTAATGAAAAAAGAAAAATATAGGGACACAGTATATATCCTTCATAATCAGTTTAAGAAACATCTTTTAAATTGGTCCAATATTGAAGGAGGAGATAGGCGAGAGCCAAACCTCGAATTACGACTTTTTACTTAAGCTTTTTCAAAAGTCTCTTCGACCGTATTTTCTCTTAAGTATATAATTATAGTATAGGCCCTATCTTTTCTGTGTTGTCTCTGATCTAACAAAAAGTATATGAACTGAAATATTCCTCTGTAACTCAAAAAAGCGTGATTTGCGTAAACACTTGATTTAGTTTCAGTATTCCGTGTGCAAAGTCGAGAAAGTCGACGTGGTTTTAGGTCTGGCTGACTCAGTATTGAAGCAATATGTTAATATTACCCTTCGAGGAACTGACGCGTCTGCGTAGGTTTGGGGGATATCGCAATTGTTTAAATAAATACTAGAGTTTGAGATACCTAGTAAATATAGGAGACGAATATAGTTATAAGAAAAAATCCCTGTTATATTGGACAGAGAGAGGTGGAAAGAGAGTAGGGAGGCTTTTGCCCAGCAGTGGGGAAATAACAGCTGATAAAAAAAGAAACGCCAACACTAGTTATGTATGGAGATGATAAGTACCTATCTACCTTACGTCCGCGCCAGCTTTCGCTAAAAACCAGAACTGGGGCTCTGCCTTGCATAAGGTCGCAGCATAATGCTGAGTGATAGCCGTTTTGCGTGGATATGTATGACGCATGTTTCCCCCAACTCTTTATTATTATTTTTTGTGTTTATGTTCTTTATTGCGTCATGTTTACCGCAAATAAACGTATGTTCTTTCTTAATCTCGCGGGTGGAGCCATACGGCAGCGGCACCACTATTTTACTTTAGATAATACCTCATACTAGTATGAGGTGTATGGTGTGAGGTGGTGGTGGTGGTGTATGAGTGTGTATCTTTAGTATTTAATCAACGGATAATTGTCCTCTTGAAAAAATTATAAGTCAATTACACAAAGAAAAGTAAAAAGTAATATACACAAAGAAAAAAAACAGGTAACCTTTCCTACAGAAAATTGGATAGCAATAAACAGCAAACCTAATCAAAACGTATGAAAGTATTTCTTAAAACAACTTTTAATATTTCCGCTGGCAACTTTTAGTTTGTAAACTTCATCGTACGAAGCCTTTAGAAGTTGTATATTTTATTAGTTGGGGTTAACTTTCTGATATTCAAGCATTATCTAGCGCTCTAGAAATATTATATTATAAATGTTAGAACGAGAAAAGAGATGTAAAACAAATTACGTTCTGTATCTCTACAAGTTCCTGTTATTTCAGGTTTATATAGGTATTAAAACTTTATGCACAAGTAAAAAAATATTGTACAAAGAACAGCGAGGTAATTGGGTAACACGTATCAGTAGCAATGGGTTTCATTTTTACCCACAACGGTACGGAAACGGTGTATGCATTTGGGGTGAGAGAGGATGTGTGTGCAAACCAATATTGTGATCAATTATCTCCAAAACTACTGGTCCGATTTTGATGCGGATTTCAGTGATGGGTTTGGATTTGATTGGTGCATGTACTTAGATAGTTGTTACGGTGACAACTCACCAGGGGGCGCTGCAGTAAACATTTGTTTGTACAAACCAATATGTTGCCATTTATCTCCAAAGCTGCTAGTCCGATTTTGATGCGGTTTTCAGTGATGGGTTCTGGTTTGATTTGTGCATATTCTTAGATAGGTGTTACGGTGACAACTCACCAGGGGGCGCTACAGTAAACATTTGTTTGTGCAAAACCAAAACTACTAGTCCGATTTGGATGCGGTTTTCATCATCAATAATGGGTTTGTGGTTGATTAGTGAGGATTCTTAAATAGTTGTTACGGTGGAAAATCACTAGGAGGCGTTGCAGTATTATATTTTATTTGAGCTACTACATATTATGTATAATGAACATATGCTCTTTAAAAAGTTTGAAATAAAAAGCAAACTTAAAAATTTTGAAAATACCCACAATGGTTAAATGTAATTGGAAAAGGATAAAATAATTTAAAAATCCCAGACTTAAATAATTTATGTAACGAGACTAAAACGAAATTCGCGCTGCGTTAAAACAGATTGAAAATTTGTCAAATAAGTACGAGTAGTAACAATAATTCCACGTCCTTGAGGTGTGTATCGCTCCATGGCTTAACATTGGCGCCATCTGCAAAAATTAAGGCACATTCACATGATGACATAACTTTTGCGCCACCCGTTACAAACATTTGTATTCAGACATTTACATCTGTATCACCGATATTTAAATCTAAGCCTCGAGAGGCCAATAAATATTAGGGTGGGTCAAAATTTTTTTTTCTCGTTTTTCTAATATGCTCAGCATTAAAAAGGTGCCAAATGATGTCGTTAATTGATATGTAAAGTTTTGTTAGATTATTTTAAGTTTTATTGCCTCCGGAATGTCATAGAACTATTTTAAAAAAGTAGATTTTTTATGTAAATGTACTAATGCTTTTCTCAAGTTATTGATATCAGATTTCATGCGTAATAGTTTTTAGTAATGATAAATACGAAATTGTTTGTTCGAGTTCAAGGATAAAGGAGTAAGGAGGGGTGGGGTGCGGGGGAAGTTGAGACAAGTGACGCGGGATTCATTGATAAAAACAATCAGTGTCGCGCATTGCGTAATAGAGTGCAGTCATTTGTTTCACGTCATCAGAAAAATGCAACACACTCGAAATAGTTGGAAGTGTCCCTTATTTGGTGATCTAAGTGATTTAAAAGATAACATATTGCCAATTTACGAAGATTTGATGACGTTTTATGAGTAGACCCGACACAAGTTAAAATTTGAAAGAGAAACTAAAATAGAACCAACATATAAAGAAATAGAGGCCGTTGTTATTGCAAAACTAATACAAATATGGGCGAAATCTTCTATTCCTACAGTAGAACCAAAACGAATGAAGGTAATGTTACAAACTTATCATTTAAAATGCAAAAACCTTCTTAAGTCTCGCCCGAAAATAGCTAAAAATAAGTTGGAAGAGTTTCGTCTTGGAAGTAAAGTTTTATTTGATATTTGGGCTTGCAAGTGTCGAGATTTTCTTAAATGTACTTGCCCTAAAAACAAAAAATACCGGTAAGAGAACGTAGCTTTATAACAGACCAATAAACTGCTAGGCAAATGATGATATGTGGCGTAGACGTATACAGAATAGTTGAAGCAATTTCAACAGGCATATTTCCTAGCGATTTAGCTAACAAATCACCAGGCAGAATGTCCCATGCCCGATGGTTAACTCGTGCCAACAGGATTCTCCGTCTGTATGTTTCAGTTGAGACTGCCTCTGAAAATCTATTAACTCTTGCAACTTATATTGTCAAGGTTTACGCTCCGATATGGTTTTCTATAAAAACCCACTCTAGCTGTAAAGATGGATCGCGACACTTGTTTTAAACTCATCGAGCTAACTAGATATTTACCAACAACTTTAAAAACCGTTATCGACCCAGTAATTCAAAGAAACAGCTATTTTGCACACCCGGAAAACTTATTGCTTGCAATGTTGACAGATCCTCAGCCGCACGTTCGTGAATTAGCTGCACGTCGAATTTTGAAAGCTAGATCAGAAACACCAAAAAAATTGCGTCTGTTTCAGTTACCAAAGATAAACTTTAATGCATTAACATAATTATTATGACCTTTTTTTGAATTGGCAAGAAAATATCACTTAGCCACCGTTATTAAAATCTGTAAACGAAGAAAATCTCCGAATATTTATTCAAGAAAAAAGAGCAGGAGAATTGGATTTATTACGTCTTCCGTGTCACACACAAGCAGTAGAAAGAGCAGTCAAACCTGTGACCGAAGCTTCAGCCACTTTATGCAATAAAACAATGGCAGAAGGTTTTATCAAAGCCCAGATAGATTCGAGAAAAGCAATGCCAAAATTCGACAGCAAAAAAGATTTCGCCACATAGTTAACACTTTAATAATTATTCTTTATTATTTTTCCTGTAAAAATTGTTTGCTCTTTAATACATCTATATTTACTATGGATTTAAGACTTTTATTTATAAATAGTGTTCATTAGTGTAACTTCTTATGCCATGATGTTAGAACCTTTTTTAACCATATTTGTTGACAATTTCCAAATGACTCCGGAGGCAGAAGATTGATTCCGATTGCAATGATACTTCATAATCTATTTACACTCATAATTTAGCACCGTTTTGTCACTGTGCCCGTATAAAAACTAAACTTTTTTTTTTCTCCATACATAAGTGACCCACCCTAATAAATATCAACCGGGCCTCAACTTTGACCCCGCGGTCACCGCCTGGCCTGTCGTCAGGCCTCGTTACATTCATCTGCTGATAATGTAGTGGATGGATAAACAGTAAGATCAGTAGCGACTTTGATACTTTTAAATGGATGAATGAACTGAAACCGTTCTGCGATGATAATTTGAAAAATATATTAGTGCCTGTCACATCAGACAATATTTATACTATCACTTGATTTTAATAAAAAAAATGATGTCAAAATACGCACATCGACGCGTACTCTGAATCCCCTACGACGTTCGTCGGTTATTAAAAATAAAATTTGGTGTTCCATGCGTTGTGACCACATTGGTCTTGCACTTTTCTATGAAACGGCAGATTTTTTTTTGATAACCAACGAAATTTTTCAACGCTGGGGTGTCTGAATCATGTACCTACTGAATTCATGGTAACAGATTTTTTTAGATAACCAACGAAATATTTCAGTGCTGGGGAATCAGAATCATGTAGGTACTGAATTCATGGTAACAAGTTTCGCGTCAATGTCCGCCACCCGGTATAAGCCAGGCATTGCAGTGACAATGTTGTCAATGTCCGCCACCCGGTATAAGCCAGGCATTGCAGTGAGAATGTTGTCAATGTCCGCCACCCGGTATAAGCCAGGCATTGCAGTGAGAATGTCCGCCACCCGGTATAAGCCAGGCATTGCAGTGAGAATGTTGTCAATGTCCGCCACCCGGTATAAGCCAGGCATTGCAGTGAGAATGTTGTCAATGTCCGCCACCCGGTATAAGCCAGGCATTGCAGTGAGAATGTTGTCAATGTCCGCCACCCGGTATAAGCCAGGCATTGCAGTGAGAATGTCCGCCACCCGGTATAAGCCAGGCATTGCAGTGAGAATGTTGTCAATGTCCGCCACCCGGTATAAGCCAGGCATTGCAGTGAGAATGTCCGCCACCCGGTATAAGCCAGGCATTGCAGTGAGAATGTTGTCAATGTCCGCCACCCGGTATAAGCCAGGCATTGCAGTGAGAATGTTGTCAATGTCCGCCACCCGGTATAAGCCAGGCATTGCAGTGAGAATGTTGTCAATGTCCGCCACCCGGTATAAGCCAGGCATTGCAGTGAGAATGTTGTCAATGTCCGCCACCCGGTATAAGCCAGGCATGGCAGTGAGAATGTCCGCCACCCGGTATAAGCCAGGCATTGCAGTGAGAATGTCCGCCACCCGGTATAAGCCAGGCATTGCAGTGAGAATGATGTCATTGGCAACATTTACATATAACATACTGTTTGCATGTGTAACGTTCTAAGATATGAAAAGCTTCCACAACAGAAGTCACGTCTAATTACTTACTATGAACAAAAATGTGGCTTCTGCACTTCGTGACTTCAGCATTATTATAAGGTGTCGTATATATTTCTTAACTTCTCTATAACTATTTATATTATTAGATATTAATAATAAATTTTTCAAATTCAAATTTATTTATTTTAGGACAACTGAAAATAAAACTGAAGTTGTTTGTTTGAACTCGCTAATCTCTGGAACCACGAGTCGGATTTGGAAAATCTATTTGCATTCGATAGCCCAATTCTTGAGGCTTTCACATCACACTACTAAGATCTACGAGCCGAGCAGAAATAAAAAAAGCCAGAAAGAACGATGTGACGCGATGGGTCGGGGGCCGAAATTTCACGCGGGCGAAGTCGCGGGCAGAAGCTAGTCATTACAATCATGGCAATCTATGTGATACGAATCTGAGTACCTACCATTAAAACGCTGTCTTGAAACAAAAGCACCTCAAACTGAGATTAAATCTAAAGTTGATCTACTGCTAACGTGGAGCTGCTCTGGCACCTCGCCAGTTCACACATTAGCATATTTACCCACTTATGGGCAACTTCTTATCTTCGGGCAAATTATGTTAAGTACTGCTACTGTAGACGCAATTATTGCCCACTTATCGCTCCGGAGGGAACCACAGACTGGAAAATGGGCTTTGTTGTCTGCGATAATGTGTTGTGTTTTCTAGCCTAATGAAGATTGTTATTTTTAACCGACTTAAAAAAATGAGATCGATGAGTACTTTTTTCTTATTTAGTTGATGGTAAGGTCAACTAAAATAAAATTAATAACTAGGTATTGATCATTTTATAGCATTTTATTTGAACCACATATTTTGCGTTTTAGAAACCGAATTGCTGTTCGAAGTATATTGTACTTAGTACTAACTAATATTATAAATACCTACCTATCTACCTTTTCACGCCTAAACTGCTGAACCGATCATCCTGAAATTTTGCATATACGTTATCAGGAGCACAAAAACGGACATTTCATCCCGAAAAAAAGTGCTGTTCCTGAGGAAAACAACAATAACGTTATTATGATAATAGATGGCGCCACGTGTCTTTCGAATCAAAAACAGGACAACGTCTGTCGGGTCAGCTAGTACTACTTTTAAATAATTTGTCTTTTAAATTTTATCTACATAATACACTCGGCGTCACAAAAATCGCACCTCTCCGTAAATAAGTTTCAAGCATGTCCCGCCATTTAAAAATACATTAAACCCAATTAATATTGGTATCAATTGAAAGTATGTTTAACGACCTTTAAATTAACAACAGTTCGAGTTCCTAAATACAAAAGATCTCTTTAGCGCGTAACGTTAAAAAAAATGTTGTCAAAATACGCATTACAACGGCCACTAATTGCACCTCCCTACAAGGGTACAAAACGGACAACCTGGGTTAAATGATTCGATCTACATAATACATATATAATAATATTCTAAGTCCTTACTGACTGATATATAAATACACAGCCTAAACCACTGGTCCTAGAGACATGTTCTTTGTGAAGAGTAGGTATCTACTAAGAAAGGTTTTTTCGAATGTCCACCCCTAAGAGAGTTAATGGGGGGAGGGTGAAATTAAAAAAAAAACAACTCAAAGTATTTATTTCAATTAAACCATTTACAGGCACTTGTCAAGAAGTCGGTCAGTCAGAAAATATGAAGCTAGTTGCCCATTCCAAAGCGTAGGTACCTATTCACGCGGACGAAGTCGCGGGCAGAAGCTAGTTTAAAATAAAAATGATAGTAGGTAGGTAAATTGTGTTGCCCATTGGTAGTGATAATATATATAATATGTGATAATATGCGTTTTTAAATTTTATTGGGAGCTGCATGGGCACTTTTCAAATTCATTTAAAACGTTGTTTTCATTCGAATTGTGAATGCGAATATTTTGTGTGCTAATTACGTTTAAAAAGAACCTTGAGATAAATGAATTGAAAAGTAGTTTTAAGAACCTGTATAGAATAATATGACAATATCTTACGTCTTAGCTTCGCACCTGTCTTTTGATTTCACTACACAATTGAGCATTATATTGACAGCGCACTCTGTCTCCAACCCCCCAAATACAAGCGCTGCTTAGTTTGGGGATAACTGCCCCGCTGGTCTCATGGTCGCAAGCGCGACTGCTAAGCTTGGGGTTTTATGTTCGATTTCCGGATCAGGCAGTGTTATTGCGTTTTTTCTATAAGGAATTCCTTAGTAACAACCCAGAGTTTGTAAGTTGGCGGTGTGATACCCCACGGGGGTAACCTAGGAAAGCACGCTAAGCGCTTGATCTCTCTCCGGTCGTGTCGGATTACTGACCCATCGGACTATGAGAGTGAGGGAAGAGAGAGTGCACCTGTGTCCAGGCACACACTTGTGCGCTATAATATCTCCCGCGCCGAAGGTTGCTCTACAAACTTATTTGTGTTAAATGTTAGCTTACTGTCTGTCAATACGGTCTTCGCTTTTTTGCCAATAAAGCATTTTTCTTTCAATCATGTGGTCCGTCGGCCAATAAATTGTTTGGTTTGACCAAAAAAGGTACCTATATAAATGGGAAGAACTGCGTTTATAGAAATGCTTTAGAGCAACTTTGTATGTGAATGTAAAATTATTCCAGAGACACTTCTCAAAGTGGTCTTAGACATTAAGCCGTCTGGATACTTCGCGAAATAGTTAACAATATAGTCTTGTGTCATTGTTTTAGTCCGTCCTTGATTTGGGTCTGAAACGAGCTCAAATGGCTCTCTGACTAAGTTAGGGCAGTCGAAACTGCCAGTTAGTCTCGCAATGCTCGACTCCTACAACTCGAAAAATGCCTACCAAAAAGTCCCGCTTTGCTAGAAATTCTTCGGATCTACGAAAACAATGGAAGGTACAATAAGAAAGAAAAGAGTTAAATTAAATTCAAGTTTCAATTAGTCTCTACTGCCTGCTGCTGACGAGCTGGCCAGAAGGGCATCCAGTACGTCAGTCTGTGAATCAGAACCTGTCATGCCCGTCCCCTTCAACCAACAGGTGGCTACAGAAGCACACCTGCGCACAAGCAGAGAACTGGTGGACCTCGTCACCGAGCTACAGGCAGTTCAAGGAAGCCATGCCATCATTAGATGGCAAGCCAACCAGACGTTTACTACGCCTGGACAGGAGAGGCCTGCGCCTGGTGATGGGGACCATCACAGGACACTGCTCGTTAAGCAAACACTTCTCGGACAGTCCCCGGTGCAGGGCTTGTATGGAGGCTGATGAAACCGTGGCGCAAGTGCTATTTGAGTGCACAGGTGTCACCCAGATTAGGTCAGAAACCCTCGGGACACCCAGATCTTACACAGATGTTCTCAACAGGCCAGGAGACTTAATCAACTTCTGGAGGGAAGTGGACTGGTTGGAATAACCACCGACGGCCGCCATGGCCCACGCAGAATGGTCCACTTGAAGGACTAAGTGCGGAAACCAAACCCATAACATAGAATATAGACTCTACTGGACCTACAGTGTGCAGAAAGTTTATACCTACCGAATAATTCAAGTTATAAATGACACAAATTAAGAGTATTAGAATGAGAACTAAAAATGTGGATGTCCATAGCAGATTAATAAGAAAAAGAAATCGGCCGAATAAGTACGCATGACCACGCACAATGAAGGGTTCCATAGATGGGGTGAATTTATTCCAAGAACAAAGTTACTTTGTAGTAGCATGTTCTCCCATACATTTCAACTGCAATTTTAAGTTTGTATGCTCAATATTGAACGATTTACCGTGTTATGTTAAGACCATAAACTTCTTATAGAATCAGCTGTTTCATAAAAAGTTCAATACCTACTTAACCAAAATGTATGAAACAGCAGATTTTTTTTCGTGATTTCAGAGTTGGTCCCACAGTGAAAGTTGTTCATTTTCATGGGTAGAACACCCTGTAAAAATGTATACCCTGTAAAAAAAAATTCCTGTATAATAGAAAGAGAACATCGACGGGGCATAACGCTTTCTATCAATCAACTCCTACGCAAGACGCGTTGAGGAACTTCGTTCCCAAAAAATATATATACGAGAATCGGGAACTAAATATCTTCCTCAATATTAATATGGAATGTTTTAAAAATCAGCCTACATATCAAGCTATTTGAAACCATGTTAGTATAATTTAGGTGAACGGACAGTTATGTTAGGCAAAATATTGTCATTTCTCATAGCATATAGTTGATATTATCGGAAGGCAGTGCGTATAAAACTTGAAAACAAGTGGAGATGACATCAGTCAGAACAAGGCAGTGGTCGGTTGCAAAACATGAGGTGCTTACTCGGTAAGTGTTAAATAATAAGTTGCCAAGGGGTAACCTACTGCCAGTAACCGGGTGTGGTCAGGTAGGCAGTTGCTCCGAAGGCAAATTTTTCAATCATCTGATAACTCTATTCAAGGAATAATTTTGAGATTTGGACAGTTATTTCATACAAAACTGTCAAACGTTAATTTTATTCCTCGAATAAAAGTTATCTGGCGATGGAAAAATCAGGCCTAAGTAACATACTGGTATTCAGTTGCATTCAGGCTAGACAGAGGATGATGATGATTGACTGTTTCGTCGGTCTAGTGCTTGTAAGCGTAACTGCTTTGCATGAGATCCTTTCAAGGGTTCCGTAGCTCAAAAGGAAAAAAACGGAACCCTTATAGGATCACTTTGTTGTCCATCCCTCCGTCCGACCGTCTATCTGTCAAGACCCTTTATCTTGGGAACGCGTGGAGGTATTGAGTTGAAATTAAAACCATATACTCAGCTCTACAGTCCCTTGATGCTGTGAAAAAACAAACGCCTAAGTTAACGTAAAAAAAGATACCGCCGTTATTCCGCAAAAAACGTATACTTTGACACTCAAGGGAATCAAAATTTATAGGTTACTTCCCGTTGACCTAGAATCATGAAATTTGGCAAGAAGCAAGATCATGTAGCACAAGTAAAGGAAAACATCCGAAAACCGTAAATTTGTAGGTACATGAAAAAAAACCCGTGATAAACTATTTACATACCTACAAAGTACGGAACCCTCGGTGTGCGAGTCCGACTCGCACTTGACCGGTTTTTTTTATATAAATGGCATCTCGCAGGTCAACCTAGGTGGTTGTCGGCCGGTTAACCTAGGTAGCCTGTGGGTGCTTCAATAGATTAAGGCTTCCAGCCAGGGCTTAAAAAACTTAAACTAAACTAAGCGACTCCACGCTAACGTACGTACTTAAAGGAAAAAGGAATTAATTACCTATAAGAGGGTGTGCATCCTGTGGGGTACGGACCTTGGCTTAAGGCGTCGCTGGAGGAGGGCAGTAAGGGACAGGCTGCATACGATCCTGGATTCGAATCCCAGATCAAGAAAAGTGTTACATTGGGGTTTTCCACTGACATGTATCTAATCGAACCTCCTATAGGTAATTCCCATTTTCTTTTTCTGAAAATATTATTGAACACTCAAATATACCTAATGAATGCGCGCGCTCCTTCTTTTGAACCTCCAATAATTTCTATTTATAGCCCAGGACCTAAGCTACACTAGTTTATTTAGTTTAGCTTTGTATGAAAAAGTAAGCGGGATCGTCCACTGCGACCCATGTACATGCTACGCACGGTTGCGTGGCTGGAAAACAAAAGAACCGAGCTGCTATCGTGGCAAATTCTTCCCGTGCACATCCTTTGTAGCAGATGTATACAAATGGATCAGAAAACGTACCTGTGGATGCCAATTTGTAGTACCACTTACAAATTGACTGCTTTGATCAGAATGTCAATTCTCGTAATTTAAACCGTTCAAAATCTACTTAGTCGCAGTCTCATCTCGGCGACAAACGTCAAAAACTTGTCACAAATGTTGAGAAATTACAGGTATTTTTGACATATTGAGACTGAGATCAGACTGTGATCGTTCTTAAAATTACGAGAATTCGGTAGCTTTGAAATTCTAATTTTAAATCACCTTTAACCGACTTCAAAAACGGAGGAGGTCCTAAGTTCGACGGAACCGATTGGAAAATTATGTTTTTGTTTGATAGGGTGTGGTGATATTTTTACTTACCATTCGGTCCCATAAAAATGTAAATTACTTTGCTTCGGTAATACCTTTTTGTATACCTTGATGATGTTATATATTCCCTGTCACTGTTGTATACATAGCAAGTAGTGGTATATGAATTGGTGTGGGGTAGGTACTATAGCCAAAAATGGAAAAAGAAAGCTTAAAAAAAAACTCAGAACGTCGGTTATTTCCTTTTTGTAAAAAAGTTTCTTTTTTGTTTTTGTAACCAATTTTATAGCATTTTTATCTATTACTATTTATTTATATAATTGTTGGAAAACGTAGTAATATATAAAAGAGAAACCTTCTAAATAAATATTAAAGTTACTAATTTCATTCAGTGAGTGATTGCGTAAGAATTTAGCTTTACCCTTTCATCAGATACTTTTAAAACAGATTATAATATAATGTATGTAATGATTTCAGTACTAGCGGCGTTGGCTGCGGTGATGACGTACGTGTCGCCGGTCACTGCACAGACCCCGCAATGCGACTGTCCGGAAGAGTATGCTCCGGTGTGTGGCAGGAACTCCAGGACCTATCCTAATGACTGCACGTGAGTTTATAGGTATAGTGTACTCTGAGGTTCACGAACACCGTTCTTGGATAAGTGAAGTCATCTATCAATACCTACTTCTAAAAGAAAAGAAAAGTCCTGGCTAACTCACTCACTGACAGACTCGTCAATGCCCAGCCCAAACCTTTGAACCTAAAAAGCTGAAATGCATAAAAATTCCCTTGATGATGTAGACAAGGGCTATAGGGCGGTAGGAGCTAGGGCGGGTCTTTCACACAATTAGTCATACCTGCCTCTATTTGTTTGCAGTTTGGGCTGTAGTAAGACATTGAAAGCCTACGATGGAGAATGCGTCAGAAAAGGTGCCTTTCTCAGACGACAACCACAGCCATTGTAAGAAGCACGTCAGCAGTCACACACAGTGTTAACAACGGGAAGAAGAATTGGCGCAAGAACTAAGCAACACGTTTCTGTCGGGGCTCTGGCCTTCTATAAACAATGTTCCAACGTCTTTCTCTTGTCTCGATCCTCCTTATTCATAAACGTTACTTGTTATGTCAAGATTAGTGTGTGCTTAACCTTACATTTTTAACGTTAACGTCTCTAACTTTATAAATAAGAGGGTTTATCAAATCTTTGTTCCGATGTGGCAAAAAATACAACTAGCCATGAAATAAGTTGAAAATATTTTTTACAATAAATTAATTAGACTATACATAATTCATTGTAAGTTGATTGATTGACTGAAGCATCAACTTTGTACGTATTTTTTTGTTCCTTTTTTGTTTGTTTATAATTATTATATGTGTACATAAATGGTTAAATAAATATTTAAGTAATTATTTTTTAGCTGCTTGGTTTGCTCACGATTTTGGCAGTAGTAGCCCAGTGGCAACGGCCGCGACATACGAGTTATACTTGTAGGTCGTAGGTTCGAACCATGCTTTCGAACACTGCTCTTAAAAACGAGAAACAAAACATCGTGAGGAAACCGGCATGTCCTAGAACCAAAAATTCGAAGACATGCGACATCTATGAACCCGCACTGGGCCCGCGTGTTGTGTTACGGCCCACTCCCTCTCCCCGAGAGGTGGCCTGTGTCCCAGCAGTGGGAACATTATAGGCTGATTATGATACCAACACGACAGAATGAAAGACGGGTGGCTTAAACTAGGTAACCTGTCTGTCTGGCAAACGTAGTACTTATTGGTGGACCGCGCGTTAAATTTATTTTATACAAACTTTTACACTCCCAATCGCCCTTTAGGGTAGTTTAGAAAAACAAAAAAAAACAATCTTAATAATTTACTATATAAGTACCTATTCGTGCCAAATTTCAAGTTTATTAACTCAAGGAATAAGATTTTTCTTGCAAAAAAGTTAAGTTAAAAGTAAACATCATGGTTGCTAATTATTTAGAGTCATGAGTAGTAATTGATCTTTGCTGTCTCCGTAAAGCTATTATAATAAGTAGGAATGCATCTTTGCTGTCTCCGTGAAGCTATTATAATAAGTAGGAATGAATATTTGCCGTCTCCGTGAAGCTATTATAATAAGTAGGAATGAATCTTTGCTGTCTCCGTGAAGCTATTATAATCATCGTCATTCTCTTGCCGTTATCCCAATTTGTTTGTCGTCGGCGTAACGTGTCTTTTCTCCCATATACTTCTTTATTAGGCGTCATATCGGTAGTCACCCACTTACCACACAGCCATCCATCGTTTATTTGAAACCATCATAATGATAAGGTTAATTAATTAACCCAAAAAGTAATCTGATTCATGGTTTTCATGTTAATTAACTTGCTCCTTGCTATTTATCCTTAGCACATATTAAGCCGCTGTTTTTAATTAATAAAACGAGGAAATGTTATGAATATAAAGGATTATTCGTTTTATACGTATTAAATCATATTAAATGGGTTATTTCAACAAAACAGGGATTAAAGTTCATCCTCTGGCGGAGATTGATACTTTATTTGAAAATTTAATTGGTAGAAGAAGGTAACCATGTTAACTAAAATATTTTGCTGGATATTGGAGAAGACTTACCTAGGTCTTTGAAAAACTCATAACTACCAAATGCTTTATGCTCAAACCTTGTATCTGGTCTTCATTTTGCAAAATTGCAGCGTTAGGTACACTTAATAATGTTTGAGGAAATAATTTATTATCATTACACAGTCATAATATAACCGGACAAAGGAAAAAACAATACATTATTATTCAGACAACTTCTCGGGGATTCCTTTGCAGTTTTCCTGTCTGACAGGTAAAACCTAAGACTCGTCGTCACTGCATATTTACAACCTACCAACACCGTTTCAATATTCTACATATTACGGGGCTTACAGCACCTAAACACAAAAATGCAAGTTTTAGAAACAATAAAAGTATATGATCGACTACAGTAAACAAAATCAGAAAAATATATGATATCCTTCAGGATATATGCTAGTTATATAGTGCGTTGTAAACATAATATAACAAATTTGATACGATAGAAAAAAATCATGAAGATACCTCTAAAAACTTTATTTATACAATAAAAACTATACTAATATACATACAATCATTATAATTTTTAGTCAGATTATTTTACACGCAACATACTAAAACACTAGTGTTTTAATTTTTTAGTCCAAGCAATAGATTTTTTTAAATAGCTATTTGCTTCATATTTTGCAATAAATTACCAGCGTTCCGTCATCGCGCTTCTCCTTCTTTTCTATGTAGTCCGAAAAAGACCGCACTTTAAGTTATGTAGTCGCCTTACGCGCCAATTATATTATTCCAGATGAGAGCATTGACCAATGAGATGTGAAAACAGTGCGTGTGCGTTTGACAAGTTGACATGTTCGTTTAGTTCGATGACTTGAGGTTGGAAAAAAAAATAGGTAAAAAAACTTTTTCAGTTAAACGGTTTTATGTTAAACATACATTGCAATGTTTAAGATAAATGTACTAAAAACCAAAAAATAATAAAATAGATACAGTCGTGGGAATTATAAACATATGCATACACTAGACTAAAATAAAACCGTGGGGCACGTCACATTAAGTCGATAATTTGTAGACAATTGACGTGCCCCACGGTTTTAATTTAGTCTAGTCTATGCATATGTTTATAATTCCCACGACTGTATCTATTTTATTATTTTTTGGTTTTTAGTACATTTATCTTAAACATTGCAATGTATGTTTAACATAAAACCGTTTAACTGAAAAAGTTTTTTTACCTATTTTTTTATTTTCTAGTTTTTAGTTTTTATTTCGCATTCTGTTTAATTCATTTAGTGCTTGAAAAAAAATTGTTATCAGCCATTTGGTAGCGGCGGCCATCTTAGATTTCAATTTTGCATAGTAAATTGTATTCTACTTGTTGAGACCTTTCATTTGATACCCATGTTGATGGGATTGATAAAACCTAAGTTATCCGCCATTTTGTAGAGGCCGCCATCTTGGTTTTTAATTTTATATAGTACATTGTATTATACTGGTTGAGCACTTTCATTTGATACCCATATTGATGGGATCGATAAAACCTACGTTATCCGCCATTTTGTAGCGGCCGCCATCTTGTATTTCAATTTTTTATAGTATATTGTATTCTGCTTGTTGAGCCCTTTCATTTGATACCCATATTGATGGGATTGATAAAACCTACGTTATCCGCCATTTTGTAGCGGCTGCCATCTCGGATTTCAATTTTTTATAGTATATTGTATTCTGCTTGTTGAGCCCTTTCATTTGATACCCATATTGATGGGATTAATAAAACATAAATTATCCGCCATTTTGTAGCGGCGGCCATCTTGAATTTATAATGATAATGAATAAACATAATTGTATTGTCACCAAAATCCAAAGTGTATACAAAATTTCAGATTAATCGGTTGACAGGAAGAGGGTGAAATTTGAATTACTAAATATGACCCAAGAACAAAAAATAAAACAAACGGGGTGAGCTAAATAAAACCGTTTAAAAATGTTGGACAATGGTTGGCCCAACATTTGTTATGCGGCGATAGTATTAGTGTTTCCTCATTTCGAAAATGTTTATAATTATAGTTGGTACCTACTACACGTACTGACATTTTCTGTTTATTCTTTTAAAATAATTAATAGATAAACATACAGGGCATCGAGTGTCATTACTTGAAGTAGGTATGCGTTTAGAGAGTCAGAAAATTGTTCTTTTGTATAGAGCCAACAGAGTTCGTTCGTACAGTACCTAGGTGTTTAGAAAAAGCATTTCTCCTGCCAAAAGTCGCGGCGCGGCTCGGGCAGTGTTCCTATGCGGGCTTGCATCTTATATATCGCATGATCGAATAAAAGACCTAGATAACTGGCGATGTGGGCGTAATAAGCACCTTATTGGGGATTACACGTGTGAAGTAAAAATGTAACACGATAACGGTAAATTAGTGTTTCTGAACACGTACGAAATACTCTTCAAGAAACTAATGTATGACTTCGATTGGTAGTGTTTGTCATTCTACTAAAAAAACACACGTGCTCTGATTATTGAAATTACTCTGCGAGTAAATTGCTTGGTATCTATATAACGATTCCTCCCCGAAGGCAGGGGTGAAGGAAACACACATATTCCGTCAGTTATGTATGTTTATCTAAGTTTCAATGTAATAGGGGGTGTCGAGTGTATTTCTATTATTCGGGCACGAAACCAGATTCCAACACAGTAAGTTTACTAACAGTGCAGAGTAGATGGCCGATGGGGCCGAAAAGGTTCTGGAGTGGCGACTGCGTACCGGAAGACGTAGCGTTGGAAGGCCTCCGACAAGGTGGCCCGATAACCTGGTGAAGGCCGCAAGAATCCGCTGGATACGAAGAGCACAGAACCGGTCGAAGTGACGGTGCTTGGGGGCGGCCTATGTCCAGCAGTGGTCGTTTTACGGCTGAAATGATGATGATGATAAAGTTTCCTAAATGGAAAAATCCAATAACGCTTTGCCCGATCTGAATCAAATCCAGAACCCCACCGCCCGCTCAGCAGTTCGCTTGCGATCAACTGACCAACGAGGCGTTCGTTTATAAATATTGATCAAAATCACTTAAAGAGCGCGTTGATTGTAATATAATTACTAAGTTGCATAAAGGAAAACCCTGTTTGCAAGGTCGGTCAGTAAGCCTGGTATATAAGGCATTTCCCTGAGCATTGATACCTTACATAAGTACCTACATCAAAATTAAAGCAACAAGAACAACTTACTGACCTAATCATGAAGCTAGCATTAACTGCTAAGTAAACTATTACTATTAAAAGTTGTTAATTTTATAAACACTAGCTTTTCCTTGAATTATTTTTTTTCTTAAATATTTATAATTAAAATAATTTATGTCCTTCGCCACGTTCTAGGGTACCTACTTGCCAAAGATGATGTGTATCATCATCTTTGGTAAGTTGAAGGCACATTCAGTAGTTTGTATGTGATGTTATTAATTGTATGATGCACGGATATGCCGCCTGACATGTTTCAGCACAGACTATACCACGGGTTGGAGGCCTCGTGGTGGGTCGTGCCTGTACCAAGGAATATAACCCGGTTTGTGGAGTGGTCGGAAAAACACACGGTAATCCATGTATGTAAGTACAAAGCTCATTTTTAATCGACTTCAAAAAAAGGAGGAGTTTCTTAGTTCGTCGGAATCTTTTTTTTTATGTATGTTCCCCGATTACTCGAAGACGGCTAGACCGATTTGATAAATTATTTTTTTGTTTGAAAGGGTATACTATCTAGGTGATCCCATTGTCATCAGGATCTGATGATGGGATCCTGGAGAAATCGAAAGAAGTCTTAAAATATTATAGGTACACCTATAGCGATTTGGGTATTTTTTATAGTAACTCGTGCATTTGCTCTCGGAAAGCACCATTTGGTGAAGTGGAACTGATGATGAAGAGCGCAGATGGCCACCACTGTGCGACTAGATTTTGAACGTTTTAAATTACGAGAATTTCCCTTCTGATCTCACGTTAACAGTGCCCAATGCATAACATAAAGGCACTCCCTCATCGGGGGCATTCGCCTGTAATGTAACCTTTACCCGCGACCTAGACGTGTTACTTCTAACTATTTAATTATATGTATTAACCCATCCTGCTGGTTTCAAGTATCTCTCTACACTACCGAGCAGTTGATGGCTTGCGCCTGCCCGGTCTACTTGCAAAGCCCTAGCCGTTAGCCATGCTGAGATAGGAGCCTTTTGGCCTCGTATAGGACTTTCTGTTTCATTTTCGTTTTGTTACTTTTTTTTATATAACTAGGTATTTTATTTTACTGTGTTTAGTTTAGTTTGTGATCTTCCTGTACGAGTCGCAATAATTACTTTTTCTTTCTTTTCTTTTTTGCAGTGGAATCTTGGATTGTTAAAATGAATGTTCCCAGTGAGTGAGCGCCTCTACCTTGTAGCAACATGTCTGGCTTGTAATGTGCCGTACGTGTCATTGATTTATGTCTGACATCTGACATGTGCTTTTAATTCTAGCGCACTGCTACGCGAATATATGTAGGTAGCTATTGAATAGGATGGTCGGCTCGGACTCGCTTTACTAAAGTTGAATGTCACCACTTCCATGGTTCACTATGGAGCAGTGGTGGCCCAGTAGTAACAACCAAATAAATAAATAAATAAATTTCTCAGGCTTCGATACTAGGGAGTTTATATTCGAATTATACATACCTACATAACAGAAATATAATATACTAGCTGCGCCTCGCGGTTTCACCCGCATAACTTTCGATCCCGTCGGAATATCAGGATAAATAGCCTACGTGTTAATCCAAGGTGTCAGCTACCTCCATACCAAATTTTATCAAAATTGGTCAAGCCGTTTGTGCGTGAAGAAGTAACAAACATACAAACACACTCACAAACTTTCGCCTTTATAATATTAGTGTGATGGTTCCGAACAATTACACTTACCCGATATCCTAAAAGAAATTCAAACTAATAAGTCGTGAACACATTAGCATACTGATGTTTCATTGTATAATTAGTAAAGAATGTGTGGAAATAACGTTCTTCATCAAACTGCCATTGGTTAATTTAATGATAAAGATAATGACCTTGTTGGGTTGCTTGATATTGTGTGCCGTATCTATTGTTCACTAACATAATGCAATTTAGGTTAATTCTATATTTTTGTCTCTAAATAATATGAGCTGTCAATTTTACTACAACTATGTATTTCCATACTGTCCTCCTGACCGACATTCGGCCATGGCGTCTAATCTCAGAGGAGACTGACCATCTACATAGTATGTAAACCGAGTAATTCACGTTATTTTACGGTTACAGGCATTACGTAAGTAGTTAAGTGTTAGCCTTTTGAGGTATTTACATTTTGCTGCTCGATCATAGGACAATCTGCTGAATTTGTGTTGTTGGTGCTAAGCCACAATTGTGCCAAGAGAGGACAGCAAAATATAAACCAAATTATAATAATTGTTTTTTTTAAGGGGGGGGGGTACGTAGGAACTACATGTAGCAATAATGCTGTCATGACGTCTCCAACAATTCCTATTAGAGTTATGAGGAAACAGATGAACACGTACATACATACATAGCTTGTTAAGGTCAATGGAGGGTCATTGGCTTTGCAGTAGTCGGGTAAAAAATATGATAAGGCTTGTGTGTGAACGAATACTAATGAATGATGCGATCGTTAAGTTTCTTAGTGTTTTGGGCAGACTGGCAGCGCGGGCGCAGAGCGGGTGCGGCACGGCGAACTCAAATATATGAACTTCCTTTGAGATTTTTAATTGACTTTAAGATGCTTAAGCTTTTGATTCCCCGACAGTACATGTTTAATTCTTAAGCGACTTCTTCTAAGGAGGAGGGTATGCAGTCAGTGAGTTTTTTTTTTTAAGAAAAGAAAGTGTAAGTAATTCGTTTATTGGTTTGATTACTGGGCCGATGTACGTGATTCTTTATTCTTAATTAACTGAGAAGCGAAGAAGAAAAAAGAAGTGTTTGCTTTAATTGTTGGAACCTTCGATATCGTGGTTGGAGAAGGTTGTAAATAAAATGCCAATGTCTGGTGTAAAGTCTATTGACTATTAATTAGCACAGTGACGTGTCTTACATCTGGGGGCACGGTAGTGCCCCCGCCAAGACGAAAAAAAAAAGCCAAGTGAAGCGCAAGGGCAAAAAAACGACGAAGCGGTTCGTCGTTTTTTGAACCCTTATAACTTGGGTTTGGATTATACCAGATAAACAAAATTCTCGGGACATGATGTCAATAGTAGACTTATTAAACATATAAAGTTTCAATTGCATAGCTATTATACTTTAGATTTTAATGATTTCTAAAAACACCCGATTTCGTCACTGACTCACTGATGATCATCAAAATTCTTAGGGTGCTACCAGATATCCTAGAAAGCTGAAGGTATGTAAGCTAGTATAAGTACACAAACAACAAAAAAATTGTACACCTTGGAAAAAAAATTGTCATAAGCCAAGCCTCATATTGTATTGTGACTAAGGTGTAGAGTTAGGGCGTATAGAGTAAGAAGCTTGGTTCCACATGTGATCTGATAACTGTTTGACAGTGCGAGCCATATGGTCTCGTCTTGGCAACATTTCACATGAAAATGTTTTTAGTGGGATAACCTCTTCAGGCCTATGCCCAGCAGTGGGATAGTCTATGCTAAACAAAAAAAAATAGTTTCGATATAGATACATTATCTCTAATGCTCTAAATTATTTAACTGTAATTTACTGTGCCGTATTTTTCATTAATGGCTCCTACAAACAGGCGCGACCCGCGATATAATCGCGCGTGACTCAAGGTACCGCTCGTTGCGCGACTTGCGGTGCCTTTGTGTCGCGCGCGATTTTATCGCGTGTTGCGCCTGTTTGAAGGAGCCTTAATACTCCTACCTACACACTCACACACCTTCACCTTCACCTTCTTTTACCTACATATTGTGATTACGCAACCTTATCAAAATCTATATGGGCCATCATAAGTTTTGTAAGGAATGAGATGGTGAAAAAGTCACTACTTTTTCACCATCTCATTCCTTACAAAAACATGTGTACACGTCTTTAAAATCTTTACTTACTAAAATATTACGTGAATCGCTAATCGCCCTTGACGGAGGTCGCAACTTGTTTATTGCTTGACGAAGCTGCTCTACATACGAGTACATACATGCTCAGTAGTAAGCCTGTTGATTTCGCACGTGGAAAAAATCTCCTGGTAACCTAATAGTTTCGCCAAATACCATCTCTGCAGTACTAACACCTGAGTGACTTCTGCACGCTGCGCGAAGTCCTAACTCTTTGTATGCCTGATAATCTCATAATACCGATAGCGTTCCTGCACACGATGCCGTCACCGCGCCGTCGCCGCGCCGACGCCGCACCATTACACTGTAGATACGAGTCGCGCGAAGCCCGCCACCGCGCCGTCGCCGCGCCGCCACCGCGCGCGTTTTTACTGTTTCATTCATTCCATTACCGGCCGCGTACGAACGTGCACGCCGCGTAATTTCCCGTGAATGAATCAAACAGATAGGGAGGGGAACGCGCGCGGTGGCGGCGCGGCGGCGGCGCGGTGGCGGGCTTCGCGCGACTCGTATCTACAGTGTAATGGTGCGGCGTCGGCGCGGCGACGGCGCGGTGACGGCATCGTGTGCAGGAACGCATAAACAGGTCGCTTTCCAATCGCCTGCCCTGGTCGGGCGCTACCCTACTTGGTCAACCGAACCAGCATATCCAATGCTCGTAAATAACTGTGGAGATCATAACAGCTGAAATGTCTGAAACTGGTATTGCTTCAGACCAATGTGTAAAACGATCTGTAATAATAATCCAATAACGATGTCCGTGCTGTGACGCGGGCAAAGGACCTACCATATCTGCTTAATTATCACCTTCCGCATAACTACCAACTTACTTACGTGTCTAAATGCCAACTTACTGCCAACGTGACATCCTGCCGTAGGTAACCCAATCGCGCACCTACGCTTGAGCAAATTCGTTGATATCGAGCACCGTTGGACAAACAATAGACTCGACAACGTGATAACGCGTCAGCCTGTATTTTCTGAGCCTTACATATCGTATGTCGCTGTAAATTCGCTAATATACAATAATTAAATGGCCCTTCTTGGTATTTCCTTATCGTTACGTTATGTTTCTGATCTATGTAAATGGCACTTTGTCGTCCCTCTATCAAATTACTAAAATGACTCGTCTAAAACTCTGCGCAAACCTAAATTAAGCTCTAGGGATTTTACAATGTATGTTTACAATTCTGTGTTATTTGCAGCGAACAGCTTATCACAGCTTTCAGAACGAACTGATCCTTGACTTTCGGCCTATTACGCACAAACGATTGTTTCCTGTCGTTTCCCACCGAACAAAACTACAGCGCACTCTGTTTTCCGACGTTGACGGTTTCGTAAATCTCCTTGCCTCCTTTCCTTACGCCTAATGGTAGCTGCATAACCAATCTGGACTCTCTGGTGGGCGACGTGGACCTTTTGACCTTGGCTGCGGTCTGCACCAGTTGAGCTACCGGTGGTGGTGGTGGTTTACGTACAAAAATTATTTTATAATCATCATAAACCATAAACCAGTGCAATACAATCAAATTCAGACAATCAAATTGGTTATACCGAGCAGTAGATATGCTTTTATTAATATATAGAAAAATACAAAAACCGAAGCACCAGCTTCAGGAAAGGTGTTTCCGTATGAATAAGTTATGACACGACATAATAATATCTGTGACAAACTCATCATCATCTGCCTAGCTTTTTCCCAACTATGTTGGGGTCGGCTTCCACTCTAACCGGATGCAGCTGAATACCAGTATTTTACATGGAGCGACTGCCTATCTGACCTCCATAACCCAGTTACTGGGTAATACGATACCCCTTGGTAAGACTAGTTGTCAGACTGTCGGGCTTCTGACGACCCGTAACGACTGTCAAAGATCCACGAATGACAGCCGGGACCAACGACTTAACGTGTTTTCCGAGGCACGGAGGGGTCACGGTATGTAAAGATGGTCACCCATCCACATACTAACCGCGGCAAGCGTAGCTTAACCTGACCGATCAACCTGTGCGGCTGTTATTATTTAGCCACGGGTCCCTCCTATAATATCTGTGACAAACTATAGATGAATTTCAATTAAGTTAAACA
The DNA here is from genome assembly GCA_927399505.1 of Luperina testacea. NCBI lineage: Eukaryota > Metazoa > Arthropoda > Insecta > Lepidoptera > Noctuidae > Luperina > Luperina testacea. Next base: position 472,773 of record OV656777.1, on the reverse strand, counting down.
TTTCTTAAACATACATAGGTACATTTTTACAATTGATAAAACTTTATAGAACTCAGGCATTATTTTTAGTCGATATTATTAATAACAATTCACAAATAAATTGCAACGCATCCGATTTCAATTTCCTCGAGTGCGAGACCAACATACATAAAATGTTGGCGGCAAATGTTGGCGCATCACTTGGCTAACAATATTAAGACGTTACTCGACCAACATTGGTGCCACATGAACGTGACTTATCGTAGCTGCTTTGTATGTATAAAAGACACTCGAACTCGAGTTATTCTTTAGTCGCGATCAAATTCTGATTTCGCAAGGACAACATGAAATTTACTTTGGGTAAGCCCTTGTACAATATTTTATTTTTAAATGAAAATAAATAAAATCTTGCCCTTGTTTTGTGGCAATATTTTGATATTTTTTTGGCACTTTTCAGTCACTTTTCTTGTGGCAATTGAAATCAAAGGATACTTATTTCATTTCCTATATATTGGAGTTTGTTGCCCCTCGGATATCTATGGTTGCCCCACTTCTTCCCTGTTGAAGCACTTGGAAGAGGAAAACGGGGCGTAGGGACTCTCTTATGTTATTTTGACGACGAAAAAGTACTGATTCTTAGCCTACTTTATATAAATGACTTTTAATTTTGATTATTTGTTTTATAATGTTTCCTAGTTGTGTATGACACAGGAAGTGACCAATAATAACTATTGTATGGCTACTGTCATATATGGCATCTCAATATTAATACCTATATTAACATGAAATTGTACTACCGGACTAATGTCATACCTAACTATTGATCGGATTATATTATGAAAGTTAAAATGATCGAAATATGTAACAAATTCGTCAAAAAGTGTCAAAATATGCAATAACAAATAATAAATAGGTACAAGTCTTCAATGAGAGTAGGGATCCCGAATCCTTTGCGCGTCAGTGATACAATACAATACAAAACAGTAAAAAAAGTTTTAATGAAAATAAAAACTTAGGTACACAAAGTAAAATAAATTGCCTAACTTTTTTATCAACGTAACTTTTTCGCATTTTCAACAAGATATCACATTGTTGTTTTTGAAAACTTTCTGTTCTAACTACCCTGGTAAAATTGTGCCTTCGATCTCTTAATGTATTTAAGTATAAATTATAAACCCTTAATGTATTAAGATATATAATGTTTATTTTCATAATGCCTATATATTACGTTATGTTTATGTGTGTATATTTTTGTATTTTCTACCGCTTAACACATTCACTGCGGGAAGCTCCTCAGCAAACTCTCAATATATGCGTTACCAGATTGTATCGACCCAGTTTGTATCTTTACCACGGTGCGTGCCCAGTAATTGTACAAAATTTAAAAGTTAATTTACTACGTTAATTTACTGTAATCACGTCCAATTCGAAAAAAAAACAAATGAATATAATCTACATTAGTTGCTTGACTAAACCCTGCTGTCGCACATAAATACGATAATTCTTTATGTTAAAAACAATGCGAAAATTTTGCCAGGTTGATAGTATCCTGTAACTTCATAGAACTACAAAAAATTTAGTGATGTGCTAAAGAAAGTCGATACTTTAGTCGATATACAGTCTGTTTCATCATCTGCCTAGCCATTTCCCAACTATGTTGGGGTCCGCTTCGGGTCTAACCGGATGCAGCAGGGTACCAGTATTTTACATGGAGCGACTGCCTATCTGACCTCCACAACTCAATTACTAGGTAATACGATACCCCTTGGTATGACTGGTTGTCAGACTATTTGGCGTGAAGATATAAATAGAAATATAAATTATTGGTATGTCATTTGGACACGTATTGACTGGTCAAATGTAAAAATTCGGACATTTTTCTTTTGACTTTCAAATATGGAAACAATAAATAACTAATTAACCATACAAACTGTATAGTATCGACATGCCTCTAACGCGCCTCGTCAAACCACAATATAGATAGAAATATTTTCTACCTTATTAAAACATACCTTGTCTCGAGTACATCATTGTTGCAAATAAACCCAACTTTCAGTGCGGTACCAGGTTTCCCATACCAGTTCAAATAGACCTGGTACCCGCACTTGAAATTTAAAAATACGTTCTATTGGAGCCAGGTACCGTTTTTAAATTAATCTAGTTATAATTGACTAGACAATCCCAAAAATATATTTGTCTCTTTTCTATTCCTTTTAGTTCCTAAGACAGCTCCCGCACCAGCGGTAAATTTGACTTTTTCGAAGCCTACGAAGACTACCTTTGGAAGGGGCGACTAGAATCAATTATATTTAACTGAAACTATAAATAACAAAATTTCAATTCAAATTTTAGTTAGATTAGGATATTATATTTTTACCTTTACCGACTTCATTAAATGTAATATGAAATAAATATAAATAAATGTAATATATACCTAGAGAAAAAAATGAAGCTCACAAACTTTTCGTTTTGACTTCACATTCCATTTAATTTTTTGTTTTCACTTTCAAAAGTGCCTTTAATATTGTGCCTATTTGAAATAAATGATTTGACTTTGACTTTTCTAGTATTCACCCTATTCCTGGTGCTGCTGGGTTCCATGATGTCCAGCGCTAAGCCAAACTGCATGTGTACCGCAAACTACGAACCCGTGTGTGGCAAGAATGGAGTCACCTACGGCAACCTCTGCCGGTAAGTTTTATTTGGCATCATCTGTCTAGCCTTTTCCCAACTATGTTGGGGTCAGCTTCCAGTCTAACCAGATGCCGCTTAATACCTTACATTGACTGACTGCGTATCTGACCTCCACAACCAAGTAACTGGGTAACACGATATCCCTTGGCTACACTGCATGGAGGCATGGAGGAGTGTCGGTATGAAATGGATGATCACCAATCCAGGTCCAACTTCGGCAAGTGTTGCTTAACATTGAAGATCGACTGTGCGGCTTTAATAAAAACAATTTTTTTTACAAAACAAATCAAACGACTTCCTAAAAAAAACACTAAAAGAGAAAAATAACTTTTTTTTCACGTTTTGGTTGTACCTACCCCACACAAATTCATGTAACACTACTTGCTATGTAAATATCAGTGACAGGAAGTTATTAAAACATCATCAACATAAACTAAGTGGCAAAAAATCGTATTATTGAAGCTAACTCAAAAACTATCAAAGCAAAGTTAAGAGAATTTATTTGGGACTATCCCTGAGGCATACCTTATCCATAAAAAAATAATTTTGCAAATCGTCTTATAAATAACGGAGTTCTGAAGAAACAAATAAAAAAAAAATAATTACCGAATTGAGAACCGTTTTTTGAATTTTATTGCATTATTATTATTTATTTATGTATTATAAGTTCACAGCATGCAAAAATAACTTAAAAATAAGCCCCACAAAAAAAAAGTTTCAAAAACGAGTGAAGGCACTGACTCCTGTAACACAGGTACCCTCTAGCTCTTTAGTTGAAAATCTTACTCCTTTTTCGTGTCAATAAAACATTTTATAATTTTTATTATTTCCTTTATTTAACTAAATATAATTATTATTTTTTATTATTATAGTGATAATGATAATTGCTCCTTCTCAAAAATCCGCACGTTATACCTACATGTTCCAAAGTAGTGCATAAATGGTACGCCTTTCATCTCTACTTAGTAACTTGGTACTGAGTTTCCAAGATGTTGTTTAATTAAGTTAAACTCATAGAAGTTTGAGATAGTTGCGGCTTGTGTGGGGTATAACATGTTGTTGTGCTTTGCTACGACGCATATGCTTCCTAAGAAACACACACATACTAACTACAATGAAAACAAAGAGAATAATTGTTTATAGAGATTGCTTGATGGCTAACATTTGTACATCACTTCATCTTTGAGGTATGGCACCCAAAATTTACAATAAACTAACTAAATACATCATGGAAATTCTATCTATTTAAAACCAAAATACACGAACTTTTTGTTGCGAAATGTTAAGATAAAGATAACAATATTTTATTTTGCAAATACGGATCAAGATAAGGTGTTACATAATATAAATACAGAAACAGCCATATTTTACCAATTACAAGGCATGCAAAAGTAAGTAAGTTTAGGTACAATTAAAATTCATATTTACTAATAATACATAATAATATTCTAATTCGTAATTCATTAATAAAAATAATCAGTCAATAATAAAATTAATGTCACAATTTCTAATAGTTATGTAAAATACAATATATAATATAAAATAGTCAAACAACTTCTTTCTCCAATAAAAATCTTCAACCCTATAATAAGCTTTGTCTACTAAAAAAATTCATAGCTTTTTTTTAATAATGTCAAATTATAGTCCTTCCAACAACTTGGTATTTTGTTATATATAACCGGTGCCATGCAGCAGACACTCCTGCGCATCAGAGTTGTTCTAGCACTAGGGATACACAGTCAACTATTGTCACGCTTATTCCGTAGAAATACGTCAACCATTCGTGCGAATCGATCCGGGTTTGATTTTACGAACACTGCCATTTCTATAATGTACAAACATGGTAAGGTTAATAATTTATATTGTTCAAAATATGACACGCAGTTATCAGTGCTCTGCAATTTAAAAATAGATCGTATGCATCTTTTTTGCGCCTTAAATGCAGTTTCTTTTTCTGTCGAGTTGCCCCAAAAGATAACTCCGTATCGCAGATGGCATTCAACTATACCATAGTACGCAGTAAGGCATGCATCCAGATTAACAATACCCGATAAGGTATATAATGCGTATGCAGATGAACTTAGTTTCTTACAAAGTAACTCAATGTGTTGTTTCCAGCTAAATTTTTTGTGTTATTATCATATTATAGTACATTATGATATAAGTGCGGTAAGTTGAAAATTACAACCGAGGCGATATTGCTTGCCCGACCCGTAGGCGAGGGGTAAAAGAAAGCAGAGGCTGTAATTATCAAAGCGCATGTATGTCATACGACGTTTTATAACATATTTGCGAGGAAATAAATAAAACTCGGACTGAATTTTTCATATTTCGTCGTTGAAGTTTTAACACCACGTAAGTCATTTTTGGCGGTTTGACATTTTGATGCCATTTGCAAGAGAATTTGGGTTAAATAACTGTTTTTTGTAAATAGTTACTGTTTCTTCATTAAATAGAACTATAATTAAGTATACACAAATAGTAAATTTGTATTATTATAGTATCTACAAAACATTATGCAGTTTTTTCTCTCTCTCCTGAAAAGTTGCTATTTTTGACTTCCGTGATGTTAGCACTTCAACGACGATTTGCTTGTTTTCCATATGATGAAATTTTGATACGTTTCTAAGTATCTATCGGTCGATTTTTCGGGCAAGAGGCTTAGAGTAGCCTTTTACGCTGCCTCTGAGACTTCTGGCGGTGTGGATTTAATAAATTCATCATTACTTGACGACATTTTCAAATAAAAAAAAAGTACAGCGAAAAGAAAAAGCCCGCGGAATAATTTTTTACTTCTTAACAAATAAGCGATGCGCGCGCGTTCGCGCTTTTTTTCAGGCATAGGCACAAAACAGCCAGTATTATTAATAAAGTAAATTAATATTTTTGTTAGAGATATTAATGGTTGTAATTTATTGTCAAAATTAATTAAATTAAAGAATTAAATGTTTATTTATTATATTTTATCTCCCAAAGTTAATTTTATTCATAAAATGTTGACTACTTTTCTGAAATAAAAACTCTTTGCTAAGATTTAAAAAAGTACCGTTCGTTTTGACGGAGCATTTTGATAAATCGTGCGATTTACATTACATTACCGCACAAGTACGTAATGAAATACATTACGATATTGAAATTGGTGAAATAAGAGACCCTTTACGAGCAAATATGTTATAAATGAGTATTTAAAATGAAAGATGCTAGGCCTGCTACATCTGATTTATTGTGTTAGGAAATATCATTTTGTTAGCTATTATTTTGAACTTAATTAATATTGATTATTCTGAATTTAATTGTTGGTAGTATTATTTATTATTATTTAATTAAGTTGTTATTGATTTATTTTAAATTATTTTTTTTTGTTTTTAGAATTAGAATTGTGATTTATTGAATTTAGTTGACGTTATTGATAGTTTTAAAATTGTATTACACTATTTGCATACCCATGTGATGGTAAAAAATGGAGAGCTTTATTATAAGGAAAAATATCGATGTATCTTTTACCCATGTTTGAAAATAAATAAATGATTTATGATTTACTTTTGCGCACCGCACTTTTTTGTACATAATGAAATGTGATGCGTTGGGGCCCGATGCGGCTGTAATGTGCGCTAGACTTTGAACTGCGAACAAAATACGCTGTGGCTGTTTTACAAATTATGCCCCAGGTTGATTTTCATAATGTGGATGATTTTAAATTACCTACCTTTTTACGCTGGCTGAGCCTTTATAGTTCCTAAAGTCTAACATAGTAAAGCATTAATACTATGACATGAATAGTTCAACAATAAAACGCAAAACGTTTAAAAAAAAACGTTAAACGTTTTTACAAAAAAATAAAAAAATAATAATAAATATAAAACGCATATGAATTTTATCGTTCTCTTTATTTTCAGGATGAGATGTGCCGGTGTTCAGCTTGCGCACAAAGGAGAATGTCGCCGCAAGGTATATTAACATAACTTATTACACTGACTTGATAAACACGACATCTTGCATTTGTCTCAACATTTCGACTGAATCCTAATATTACCAAAACATTGTTATGAATAAAATTATTGGCATTTATTTGTGAGTTTTTCTATTTACCTACAATGCAGTTTATGGCGAAAGCTTCAGTACAAACGGAACACATACGGAAGCCTTAAGCAAAAACATTAGTAATTTCACTTATGCACTATACAAATTAGCTCCAATGTTAAATATTGATGTGGATCCTGAAAATTAAGATTCGGAGTAATTTTTTGGGGTAATTCAACAAACAGGCATGTCATTTTTAAAACACAAAAGAGGTGCCTTAGAACGATGTTTGATTTTTGTAGTTATTGTGAGCAGCAAACCATTTAAAAAACATATAAAATATCGATGATATAATATTCCCTTTCATGAATGTACATTTTAGAGACCATTATGTTTGTCAAATCGAACCGACACCTATTCCCCCTTTTGTCAGCTAAAATAATTAGAAATACACGCGACAATAGCAAACTTAGCATTACTAGATCCATGACAGATTTTCTGCGTAAAAGTATATTCTGTATGGCGTCCATTCTTTATAATACGTTGCCAAAATATTGGAGGGAATGTACAAGTTAAAAAAACCTTCTTTTATAGAAAGCCTATTACAGCACTGACGAATTAAAAAATCATAGTAATTATAATAGGAATACACAAGTATTCCTATTATAATTACTATGATTTTTAATTGACTAATTTTATTATCTATGATGAGTTGATGACACTGTTTAGCAGGATGTTTTAATTTTTTTAATTATAATTTGGATTGATATTTGAATAATGGATAAATTTATAATTATTTGATGTTTATGTAATAACGTACCTAAGTATTTATGTATATAAGAACACCGCTAAGGCAAAACATGACTGTGATAATTTTTATTGTAACATCTTGCATGCAATGTGTGTATACTCATGTTTTGGACAAATAATTTTAATCTTTGCGTCTTAGCAGCAAAACTTATTTCTGAAAATAGTATGTGCAGTGTGCAACAATACAATATTGTAGGTTACTATGGTTTTTATTTCAATCTGTCCTTCTATGAATAAAAACAACCAAGAAATGAAAATAATCTTTTCGTACAAAGTATCTGTTGTTATTACGCAGAGCGATAGTGTTCTTGATAGAAAACAAATACTGCAAAGATATGATAAATCAAAAGTCATTTCAGTCACTTCACAGAGATATACTTCATCAGAAAACTAAAAGATACCCTGATAATCTAATAATTCAAATAATATTAAAGGTACCGGAAATTCTGCAACAATCTCCTAAAGAATTTAAAATATAATCACGATAGAACTGAATTAAATAAAGCAGGTAAAAATACCAAGCTACTTTGGAAACATTAAAAACTCGCCATTCGCGATTATAACAGGTATCTAAGTATTTACAGAACTATTATCATTAGAATCATTAATACATCTTTCTGAGTTAGATTTGTTCCATAAGAACAAATCTCTTATGGAAAAGTACTTATGGTACAAATCGAACTTAAAGAGATATTTTAATGATTTTAATGACTATAATTCTGTGAATATATCCATTAAAAGCGCGAATCATATTTTGATCAAGATACAACCTGACACTGACCTGCAAATGGCAAAAAAACGTATGAAACTTTGAATTTCGCGGGCTACCAGTACGCATTTACCTTGCTTGATTGATACGCTGACGTGAACAATGTGTATTAGGCATGGGTAATATCGCTTTTACACTATATCAAATCGTATCTATGTTTCGGTTTAGAATATCGGATATCGTATCTATATATTTCAATATCTATATATTGGCTGAATCAGTGTGGAACTCGAAATCGAAATTGGTACTGTGATATTTAGGTTTCGGTTTTGTTCGATTCATGTACATCATTGTATTTTATTTGTAACTGTATATTCGAAATCAGTGAATGTATTGTTGATAATATGGCACTCTGAAATGAAACTAGTACAGCCGTTTCGGTTTTCTAGATTTATATTTTTGATGTGAAACATCTATATAGCCGCGCGTAAAACAAATTTCTGGCGTGGCGACGCATGCCGTGGCGACGCGTCGCCACGCTATATGATGGTGTATAATTATATACAGTCACAGTCTTGTGTAGGTACTGTGTGGCGACGCGTCGCCATACGCAATCGACTGCGATTCAAAAAAAAATCGCGAAATCGTAATATTTTATTTTATCATTATGCCATATTTTGTTTATATCGCAATCTGTTCTTTTCAATCATATTACTCTTACAAAATAATGTCGATGTTTCACATCTGCCAGGCGTCCCGTGACGGCTCACTTTTTTTTTATCAATTATTTAAATAGGTCAAGTACCTATTCATCAGTCATGAGTGAATTGAACTTTCCTAATAACTGAAGACTGACCGCATTACTAATAACTGAAACAAATAAAGTTTACTGTTAATCAATAAAGGTAATGCAGGCGTATTTAAAGGCGTATTTAATAGAACACGAAAAGTATCTACGAAAACAGCAAAGTGCAATCAAGGTCAAGGGTCACGTAGGTAAAATGATTTTAAAACATTTTTTGTTGAGAATGCCATAGGTACGATTTAAAACCCTTTGACGTTGTGTTTACAAAATAATGTATTCGGTATTAAACTCTATGCTCCTGTAAATAATGTTTAAAATTAGTATTAGACGTTAGCTTAACGCGCTTTCTCGCTCGTTCATCTCTAGCTACATCACTCCCGCCCGCGCGCATCGCAAGGATACGGTACCTACAACCGTATAACTACTACTGTACCGGAATCAGTTTGAACCGAATATCATAGATCATGTGATACGATATCGTTATAGTGTCTCGTTCTAGGTACGCGGATACCTGATATATAGATACAGTGCCGTCCGATATATAGGTATTGGATATTGTACCGATATATAGATATTGTATCTATATACGATTTGTATCGCCCACTCCTAATGTGTATGCATGAATCCTTAGAGCGAAGGGTATAGAACTACACCGCTGCGCTGAACGAAACCACAAGTGAACCTCAGGCAAAAGGTAATTGAGCTTAGTTGAAGGGATTTACGGAAATTCTAGCAGCGTTACTAATAGTAACATGTACGTAATGCCTGTGAAGTGATTAATTAATAGTGCGGAGTAATAGCAAGTCTTACACGCCGGTAATTAGTAGAAGGAACTATTAATCAGTAAGCGATATTGGAGGCGCATGATTACTGTTAGGCACCTTTCAGGATATGTTAGGAAACTGGCAGTCGTGAAAACTTTTCCCAGTAAAATAGCATTTTTGTAAGAAAATTGCAGTTTACACAATTTTGTTTGTTTGTTGCGTGTACCTGTTTATTTCATTGCGTGTGTGTAGATACAGGTATTGGACAGAATAATTAATGTTACCAGATGGTAACATTAATTATTCTGTAATTACCAATGGGAAAGATTTTCATAATATTTATGATCTTTTCGTTGATTTATTGTTTGTTATTGAATGAATCAGTTTTAATTATTTAGAATAGAAGAAAAACAAGTAGCAGTCAGCTTAGAGGACTGAAAAAAAATTAAGAGGTAATAAAAATAAATAAATCTTTATTTCCAGTTTTAAGTTTTCCATGTTATAATGTGATTTTTGTCATATAAATAAATAGGTTAATACAGAGTTATAAACCTCTGACACCGAAGCTAAGACTAAACTTGTGTTAGGGCTCTCAATTAACATCAAGCAGATAAATAAAAGTTCTGAATTTCACAGTGTCGGTACCATAGACAGAAAATAAAGATTTTATGCAGAAACTAAAATAAACTAATTTAATGATGTAAAAACGTAGATCCGATTCTAGAAATAACCTATTCAAGTTAAACTATAATCACGCGTTTTTTATTTATCCCGATACCGTTATCTCGCCGAGGGCTAACTGTACTGTCTACGCCCATTTATATCCAGTGGTGGACATGCATAATACGTAGCAGCAGATAAATGGGATCGTTCCTATCCTAATCACTAGCAATTATCACTGGCTGCCGTTTGACAAATGTCCGTAAAGTAATTAACAGCGCAGTGATAACAAATTGAGGTCATTATCAGATGTCTGTTCTATCAATCAATGTAAGCTAGTTGGAATATACGACAGAATAGTTGGTGCGGCACTGAACGGAGGTAAGTTCAGGTGGATGATGGCAAATTGTGGCAATTAAGCGCCGTTGGATCTTGTATTAGTGAGTTACGGTTGAAACATACGGGGTGAGAATTGGAACGGTCCCGAAAAGTATGAGATCAAATTAATGGAGTTTAGGTATGATTGAAAAATGCGATTAGGCATCGGTCAGCATAATTATTATTACTACTTACTAACCCTATACAAAAGGGTTAGCTCCACATAATTAGTCACAATTCAAATTTCCCAGCGCAGCGATAAGTTTTAAACATAATGTTTAATATTAGTAATGGCAAATTGACGCACTTGGCAGATACTAAATTGGTAGGTTGGAGATACGGGGCAACCACACAAGACTTCAACTGGTCTACTTTAAACTTAAAAACCATACAGAATATCTATCGTAGATGTCTTTGTCCAATGTTATGATGCAATAATCATAAATATCACATCTGAGTATCTATGATCTAAAGCTAGACTAGACTCCATTGTGTAAAGCCTATAAGCCCAATTAATCGTAATAGCTAGAATAAGGGTAATATCAGATAGTTGGACATTAGCCAAGAGCTGGTCATAATGTGGAAACACAAAGATATATATTATGACCGTACATGCTGTTGAACATCTGCGGACACGGCCGTTTACTCAAACTCAATGCATTTATTTCAATTAAACCTTGTACAGGCACTTTTGAATTGTCAAAATTAAAATAGTCCGTCAGTTAGTCAGAAAGTTGAAGCTAGTTGCTGATAATGTTATGTTTATACGGACTTGGCAGGGTAGATTATGATCGAAGGATACAATTGGACAAGATAGTGTCTACCTTTAGTACCTTGTCACACAGTCGGTTAACGTCGGAGTTTTTGCAAAGGAGTAGTGCGGGAATTGCGGTGGAAAGGGGCGGAATTTATGTCCCAAACAGCAGTATGCCAGATTTTTTACTATGTTTCATAAGGTCAGGAAACTCCCAATTGTTCTCTCAAACTCCCCTTTGCTCCTCAATAAGTTTTCGTATAATAATGTCAGTTTAATAATAATGTCATTTGATAATAATGTCAGTTTAAATCATTGGTACTACTTATGTTAAAACTTGGTCAACGTTTTTTACTGTACATCTCTGCAGCCGAGTAGGTAATTAAATATTGGAAATAATGGGAAAAATTAAGAACATAATTATCATTATCATGCAATATTAGCATTAAGTTAAACATTCTCCGTAAAGTTATTATTTTGTTTATAAAATTACGACACAGCGTACCAAGGAACATTTAAAACTGCCCAACACTCTATTTAACCTATTCAGTGCGAACAATTCACGTTTACCAAACACACCCGCCACAATTTCGTCTCCGTAAGTTTCCACCAAGTCATTAGACTAGGTACAGACAAAATGCTATCACGTGGCTGCAGATCCAGGCGATACGTCTCGGGCCTTCGACGCGAACAATTGAACTGCGGGCTGCGTTATACATGATCAATTGAGTCGCTGCGTTTAATTGTGCAATCTGTGGCTGTATGTATTATACTAATGTGGGCTGTAGAGATGGTAATTGAACTGTTTTGCATATATACTACAGATCAGGAACGTGCAGGATTAACATAATAATAAACATAAGTGCAAGATATCTTGTTGGAATATATCGAGTACATTTTTGCTTCGTGGGGAACCCACACAGGACACGATTTAATTATTTAAGTGACTTGGCAATTGGCCAGGTTTGTGGACAAAGAAACATATATTATTAACTAGAAGCGCCCAGCGGTTTCACCCGCATGTGTTTCGATCCTGTGGGAATATCGAGATAAAAAGCCTATGTGGTTAATCCAGGGTGTCAGCTACCTCTATATCAAATTTAATCAAAAGTGGTCCAGCCGTTTGTGCGTGAAGAAGTAGCCAACATACAAACACACAAACTTTCGCCTTTATAAAATTAGTGTGACTAGAGGGTCACTTTGCCCGAAACCTCGTTCTACAGTTTTAGCGCTTAAAAATAATGTTATTTACATTATTGAAATGCAGTTGATACTGTGGGTATAGTCAGGCGAATTAATTGTTAAGCAGAATTGACAACCAACTTAAATTGACCGTAGTAATACACTGAAAAAATTAATTTCTTACTACAGCACATTAAAGCGATTTCATTAAAAGTTACTGGCTTTACACAGTAAGAAGTAATGTTTGTAAAACAGTAAGAGACAAAACAGTAACTTTTAATGATTGAACATACTATTTACTGAAAAAAAAAAGGAAAACCACCCTTACTGTAAAGTAAGTAAATTTCAATAGTTTGAACGATATCACCAAATGAATAAAACAGTTAATTTTGTGACCTTTTAGCTACTTTAAACCTTAAAGTTTACTGTCATGGCGGTAACATTTTGCCTCAAGCTTAACTGTTTTCGGATCAGTAAAAAATACTGTTTTGAACTCAAACTCAAAGCATTTATTTCAATTAAAACTTGTACAGGCACTTTTGAAATGTCAAAATTAAATAGTCTGTCAGTTAGTGTGAAAGTTGAAGCTAGTTGCCCATTCCAAAACGTAGATCTCTATGGAGAAGAACGGGCAAGATACTCCATGGACACTCTTTTAAATCAAGATATTACAAAATCCTGGGTACATTATTCTTGTTGCTTCTTTTTGTGAAAACAATGTAAAAAATAGACACAAATGAAGAAACAATTTTAAATATAAGATTAAAAATAAGCCTTGGCAGTTAAGAGAAGACCAGTCTCAACCGACGACGGCGCCCGTTTACGAATATGACGCTTACATTAGGCTCATATGGAACTGTTTAAAGCAGTTCAGCTCAATGTTTTTGCATTTGTATTTACTGATTATTTATTTCAGTGTATTAAAATCACAACTGTCAAGCTTTAGCAGTTAGTTGAAATGGCTTTAACACTCTCAAGGACACTATACGGGTATGACGTCATAACAATTCAATTTCTATTGTGTCTCGTTTACCGCGCCGGAACCTGTCACGGCAAACTGTCGTAGTGGGTCAAATATCTTAAAAATTAGTTTTCCTAACAACCGAGTTTCTACAAATACCTCTACCTCTCCACTGAAGCAACCAGTTGTTTACAAAATATTATCATACAACAACATCATCAGGCGATCGATAAAGATAATATCACAACAGTTGAATATCCAATGAAATATTAAGGTAAGTAGCAACTGATGCTATAGCCTGGGCGTAACGTGAAACTATAGACGGGCAATGGAGCGTTATCGTGGTAATGGTGTAACTTGATAGTCTCGGGTAACGTTACGCCCAACGCGTTGCCGTTGAATTTACGTTATTCTGGGCCTGGATTGATTTATTTATAGATCTTCTTTCTGTCAGCGAATTTTTCGTTAACCTGTAGAAAAACATTACCCATTTACATTACTTCCACAGGCACACGAATATATACATATTGTTTTATGGAATATCTTTGCTGTTGTCTACCATACAAGACGCTATTAGTGTTGGCAATATCACTCACATGCTACACGATAAAATACAACAAGCGACACACACATACATAAACTCACACCTTCTTCTCACGGGGATAGGCAGACACTACAGAATGCCACCTGATACGATCCTTACATACTCTTTTTGGTCATTAACGTTCATATATCTGGTCAAGCCATACAATCAAATATTTATGATATATCAATAGTTAAGCTGATTAGCATGTTTGGGAGGTGAACCAATTGCCCGTAATGCACCAAACCTAACCGAGGTTCTTAAATATCTTTAATTTTAGCTTACAACCGCTATATTATTAAATTGGATTTGTTTTATTGGCGGAAGAAAGAATCCCAAAATTGTTACGGATAAGCCAATTGGGAAAATCCGTCACTTAAATCCTACTGGTGTCCATCATCTTCATTTATTCGTAAATCAACATTTTAAAACAGCATTACACCTTAGCTTGCGCTCACGTTTATGTATCCTTATCATTATTTTGTTCGAGTTCTGAAGGTCAATTCTCGTAATTTCAACATTCAAAATATAATCGCAGTCTCATCTCAGCGACAAACAAATGATAAAAACTTGTCAAAATGTAGCGAAATTAGAGGTATTTTTGACAGATTGATACTGAGATCAGTCTGTGAACGTTCTTAAAATTACGAGAATTGCCTCTCAGATGTTTATCTGTTTATTATGCATGTATTTGAATAATTCTTTCACGATATTCGCTATCACCTTGAATGTATCTGTGCATGCAAGAAATAAACACGAATGTAGGTACTGTTATAATAACAGGTGCAGGACGCAGGTGACATGCAAAAAAATAAGTGTATTATAGCGTTGGTATAGTTATGGTTGCTAATGTCCAGGGTTCTATAACAAGGTTAGGTCAATTACTAAGAAATGGTAAGAAGTAGAAGTTGTTTTTAATTAAATACCTAAAGGAAATGTTTGTTTCACATTCCTAGTTCTGCGAACCCTTCAAACTAAGATAAAAAGTCTTTGACGGCTAAACAGAAGGTCAATTCCCGTACCTACTTAAAAACGTTCAAAATCTCATCTCAAAGACAATGTCAAAAACGTTGTCAATAACTTGTTGTACCTTCAAGTACCACCTACGTACATACTCCTTGGAGAATTTAGGTGCAAACTTGTGAAATCTGGCATTTTTTAGCTACAAGTCCCAATTCTTAGGTACCTAAAACATTTACGCAAGTACCGTACTTATGAGACGTATCTGTTATAGGTAGGTTATGTAAGGGTGTTAAAATGCCGCATATATTGAATTCGAGACCTCTAATTTGTCACTGCTTTTTTAGGGCCACCCATTTCTTTTACGAAAGAGCAAAATACGTGCGGTTTGACGACAAATGATTCGGTTAGGCGGATTTTATTCGTAGCGTAAGAATACCTTTAGAACAAAAAATAAATAAAAAGGCTGTATTTTTTTATAAACGAGCTAATCAGGATTAATACAATTCTATTGGGACTTATCAAAATGCAAAATAGTCAGATCTTTGTGATATGTAAAGAAGAAGTGAGCTAATCGCAGGAGCCTAGATATACACATTATGTTGTGAAAATAAGGATAACTTGTAATAACCTACAAAAAAATTACCATACACATAATATGTAATATTTTCGTGCCTTCACTATCTTAGCTTAACTTACCCTCGTAAATTTCAAAGACCCAACATACATCTACATATTATATATGTACAAGTATGCATAAATGGAACCTCTTAAACGCCTACCAATAAACTAACAAGAACATAAAAACCGCACACTTGCCGTGACATTTCCTTCAGTATAATACCTTAACCTCGCACAAATCTTGTGTACAGTGTATTTTTCTTTAAATGTCACATTTGGTAAACACACACAGTATAAAAATCACTTTGAAATTCGCAATTGAAGATGGAAATGTCTTAGAGCGAATTCCACCAATAAAACTGAACGTGGATACGATGCGATCACATTCAATTTTATTGATGAAATTCACCCTTCATTACTATGCTGTATGAATACTGATAAAAATACGTTTTGATTATAAAAATCAAAATATCAGTACGCTTTTTTTTTTCTTGTCTCATTTAAGACAAGTAAAGAAGAACACACTTTACAAACTTATGGCAATGTGTCACCTCAGTTTTATACACCAATCACTAGGCAGTAAGGAAACCATTAATATTCTCATATGCGGCCTTATATATAAGTAACAAATGCAAATGCTCTGATTTATTTTGGGGAAGGCACGCGATATTACTGTAGAGTAGATAGGGGCAGAAGATCCAGTCGTTTACATGAAAAAATGCCAAAGTGTACTTGAATAGACGTAACAAATGATAATCATTATTGTTCTGCATACCAATCTGTAACATATGAGTATAAAAGCAATACTTGAACACGGTGCACTTGGGAAGCATTTCTACTTTGACCTACTGTATCTTATTACTTTGTGGCATTACGAGATTTATATGTATGCGCGATAGTGATGGGCGTAGCGTGTCCGAAATAATTGAATTCACAATTATCTAGCAATTTATCAGTGATTTTTAAATTTATAGTAATTTAGTTTACTGTTTCATTGATTTTTCAATCGAGGAAAACCATAATACGTTTAGTTTTATTATGATGATAAGAGAAATGATAGCCAAGTTAAATGAGCTGAATCCATCATCTGAGACACTGTCTATTGTTTTTGGGTTATAAAATAATTCCTTTCTTTAATGAGCTATCTAGAGTTCCTGTACTTACCCAAAATGTATATAAGTTAGAAAATAACAATAGACACACAGATCCATAGAATAGGCTCATAGAAAGAAATCTGCAGATTTACAAAAAATGCTATTGTTTATTAAAATATTGATATAAAAAGTCGGAATACAGCTGAGTTTTTCTGCTAGAAAAGTTTACCCCATTCGCTAAAAATCTGCACACTTTTAAACCTCCCAAATTGACTTGCTTTCAAATCTAAAAATAAAAGAAGAATAAAACTGAACGTTTCACTTGTCCAAAGAGCACACGTCCTGAAAATCTAAGAAAATAACCGGTTTTCAGCGCTGGAATACTTGAAATGCAGACCAACGTATGGGAGCTGCATGACTGAAATTGTGCAGTTTAAATTGCTATAGATAGCTCCCGGGAATAATTCGAGAAATTATAGATGTACTCTGATCATGTTCGGAATACTGGAATATTGCAATGACGGGAGCCATTTACAGTGCGATGTTCTCTGAAGCCATACAAATCGGCATTTTACCGGGATGAAAATCAGATGATTTTAACGTACGTGTTGTGGGATTGTTCGTATAATTTTTTTCTCCAACGGGGCGCCCCAATCATGATCACGTGGTTTCTATTCATAGGTAGAGATTATGTTTCACAATTATTTTAATTATATTATATCTGACTACAATTTTGTGATTATTTTTTTAATTGTTCCGTAGTACAGTATCTGTATACTGTGGTGGCGGACATGGACTCGCAAACTGTTACCATGAATTCTGCACATGATTCTAGGCCCCTTTCAACAGTAGAAAACATTTCAACGCAGGGAGGATCAGGACCATGTACTGAATCCATAGAAACAGGTTGTGCGGCGATGTGCCTGCCAGCCCGTATTATCTAGTGATAGTCGAGCTTACCGACGAGCTAAAACTCCAAAAACTCAAAACATCCATATTCAAATAACTCTTTCCCTTTGTTCAAAACCCTCGTACCGAAACATTTGGCCACAAAAACAGCCAACATCTAAACAACGACAGGCCCACACATTTTCATTTCGTCGTCTCTTTGTCAATTCAGCTCATTGCGAGCATTCCCTTTGACTGCCAGCCAATTCTTGCCAACCGACCTACTCAGATAACATACCAGAATGCACTACATTAACATAACACCAGTATTAATTCCAATGTAAATTTAGTGTTGGCTATGTCGGTATTTTGCATTAGTAACCTGTAATTAGTTGTACTGGCACTCCCTTTGTCACATCACTAGTGTCGTAATTTGGCGCGCTTTGCATACGGCGGCCATATTTGTGTGTTATTCCCACTGTTTAGTATAGCGTTTCTTAGTTTCTAAAATTAACTACTTTAAATTGTTTTTGGTAGGTCTATACCGGCTACGGAATTAAATAAAAAGCCAGCCGAAGGCTTCACTCAAATAATTGAATGTCGCTACGAATTAATTGATAATTTCCGCGCGTAGCGAAGGGTACCTTTAAGTTGAAATTTTATATTATTTGCCGATTTTTTTTATGTAAAAAGAGATTTCTGTGCCATAGGCTTCTACTCCGTTCACCTTTTATACCCTGTTATTCTCCAGACGGTAAAAAAATCAGTCAGCATATTGTTGAGAGTTAGTCATTCAAAGGTGAGGTGTCTGCTTGTATTGCAAAAAGACATCGTTTGTAGAGTTGTGCACCTATTGAGGGATGACCTTTCATACTTCGATTACTATCAAAATCAGTTGTAGTTATAATAATAATTACTGTACCGAAGTGCAAATACAATTATGCCTCACGTCGCTAACATTCACCGAAGGTGACTTGTTAGCTTAATTGCCTCAAAGCACCTCAATTATACGTGCAGACATTGTGTTAGTCCCAAGATGTCCTTTATTATGAGACAACAGGACACGTGTATGCAACGTGTATTTAGAAATTCTGGCTTCGAGCAGAGAGCAAGAGCAAAGAGCAGATTTGAAAATAGGGCAAAACAACACTGAAAAGCCAACCAAGCAAGGGTTATAGTTTGAGCTATAATTACCAGGCATAAGTCGCTAGCTGTCATTCTAAACAAAAGCTTTACACGTGGCAGTTGACAGTTAAAATGTGTCCGCTATGCAATGAAAGTATTGGCAGTTTTCTACATTAATTCCATTGATTGTATTTGAAATAATTGTAATTGTAAATATTTGAAGAACAGTGTATTTTTGTCCAGATCTAACAAATAGTAAAAATATACAATAAAATACAACGATCAATCAGGTCGATCGATCAGGTTAAGCTACGCTTGCCGCGGTTGATCAGTGGATGGGTGACCACCTTTACATACCGAGACCTCTCCGTGCCTCGGAAAGCACGTTAAGCCGCTGGTCCCGACTGTCATTCGTAGATCTTTGACAGTCGTTACGGGTAGCCAGAAGCCCGAAAAGTTCGATAACCAGTCTTACCAAGGGGTTATCGTATTACCCAGTAGCTAGGTTGTGGAGGTCAGATAGGCAGTCGCTCCATATAAAATACTGGTATTCAGCTGCATCCGGTTAGACTGGAAGCCAACCCCAACATAGTTGGGAAAAGGCTAGGGCAGATGATGATACAATCAAATTATTCGCTCTCAAAATATTTTCATGTTTGTACAACATTATAAAGCTTCCTTGGCACATCTTCAAAAGTTGGGCACTGCCACTGTGGTTTGAAAGAGAATAAAAACAAAAGAAAAAAAAATTGGAACTTTTTAAAGCCAGTCCGTATTATTTTTAAAAGGAGGTTTTAACTTAAAAAAGAAGAATGGATCGCTCGATAGTCACTTGTCACTCGTATCCGTAACTTTGGTCCTGAGATCCGAAGGTTTTAGGATAATTTGTCAATAAAAAGGAAGTCGTTACAAAGTCTAAAAGGGATGTTCTCCTTATCTTCGTTTTTTCATGCGTATATCTCAAATCTTAACAAATTTTATTTTATTTTATTTTATTTTATTTTATTTAAAAGGTACACCAACGACTTATCCACTAGAAACAATGACATAATAAATTAATAACATATGCATTGTGTTATGGTGAATTAGTCACTTACAGGCGTACACAGCACTTACATAAAAAAAATGATAACTTCTTAAATAAAATCAAAATTTTCGTTAGAATTAGAATAAGAATTAAAACATTAAATTAAAATTAAAAAAAAATAAACAGTAAAATTGATATTAAAATTTCAAAACAGTAGAACGCGATAGTGAGTGCAACAAGACAACAATTAAAAATTGGCAGGCACATGCGGCAAAAAACAAAAAAAAATGAAATAGTAAACACAGTTTGAAATTATGACTCGTCGCTAATAGTTATAAGTTTTCTGCGAAATTGGAAAAATGAGTCTGTGAATATATCAATATTGTTGGAGATATCTATTTTATTATAATTAGCCATAAATCGATTCAAGGGGGCATTGAGACCAAGGTTGGTTCTAGATGAGGACGGTGCAAAGGTATTAATTTTGCGTAGAGATCTAGTTACGGTACGCCTAGGAACAGTTATATTAATTTCTGATAATAACTCAGGTACATCCGCCAGGTTATGTATGATTTTGTAAAACAAGAGCTGATCAGAAGTGCTTCTACGTTGTTCTAGTGGTGACATATTGAAGTGATTAAGCCTTTGGGAATAATTAGCGTCATGAGGGCAACTAGGGCTTCTAAAGCGTAAGTACCTGGTGAAGGCCTTCTGTATACGTTCAATCCTGTTAGTATGGACACGATATATGGGATTCCAAACTGGAGATGCGTAGTCCAGTATGCTTCTGACAAGGGTGTAGTAAAGCACTTTTAGTGTCGATATGGACCGAAATTCCGAGCAAGTTCTCTTAACAAAACCCGACATTTTTGTCGCTTTGGCCACAATCGCGTCAATGTGATTGACGAAAGTTAGCTTGCTGTCGAGATGGACACCCAAATCACGGATGGTATCAACCTTTTGCAGAGGAACCCCATTTAACGCATACGATGATGATCGTACTTGTTTGTTTCGAGTAAAAGTCATGTGATAACATTTACTTGCATTAAGAGTCATCATATTAACTTGACACCATTCTTGCACCGCATCCAAGTCTTCCTGAAGTAGAAGAATGTCGCAGTCAGTTTTAATTTCCATGTACAGTTTCAAATCGTCTGCAAACATGGAACATTTGCAGTGCCGTACAGAATGAACAATGTCATTGACGAAGATCAAAAAGAGGATCGGTCCCAGGTGAGATCCCTGTGGTACCCCGGAGGTGGAAAGATAATACGGCGACTCATAACCTCTCACAACCACTCTCTGTTTCCTCTCAAATAGGTATGAGCCAAACCACATGAGTAGTTGGCCGGATATGCCAAACTGTTCGAGCTTTGTGATAAGTACTTTGTGGTTAACCTTGTCAAAGGCACTGCTGAAATCGGTATAGATGGAGTCAACCTGTGCGCGGGAGTCCAGAGATCTGCTAATGTCATTAACGTAATGTGTCAAATTAGTGGTAGTAGATTTGCGAGCACAGAAACCGTGCTGTTGGGGAGCCAACTGCGCTCTTATGTGCGAGGTTAACATGGGACAAACAAGCGCCTCGAACAGCTTCGCAAATACGGAAAGAAGCGATATGGGACGATAGTTCGAAGAATCATTGACTTCTCCCTTCTTAAAAATGGGCACAACGTTAGCAACTTTCCATTGAGAAGGGAACATAGATGATTTAATTGACTTGTTAAAAATCAACATAAGCGGGAGAGACAGGTTAGCTGCACATTTCTTAATAAATAACGGGGGCAAGCCATCAGGTCCTGGACCCTTGCAAGCGTCGAGTTTCTTTAACTCCTTAAACACGTCTCTCTCAGTAAAAGTCATTCCACATAAGGCGGATTGAAAATAATTATGCGAGCTAGTACTGGGAGCATTCGGGCTAACGGATGGTATGAAGGTTGAAGAAAAGTGTGTGGCAAATTGTTTGCTTATTTCTTCACCAGATGTTGCAATATTCTGTCCCAAATGCATAGTGGAAGGAATGTCGCTAGACTTTGATTTTTTGGCTTTCACAAAGGACCAAAAGAGTTTTGGGTTTTGAGCGATATTCTTTTCCATGTTCGTTATGTATGCCTTGTAGCAGTCCTTGATCATTATTCTTGCGCGGTCGCCTAGAATTTTATGTTCATAATTATCTCTAGGATTTTTATATTTTTTATAGCGAGATCTCACTTTTTCCTTTTCATTCAGTAATCTAATAAGAGACCTAGAATACCAACATGGAAATTTGCCATTAGGTACTTTGGAGAGAGGAACACACTCATTTATAATACAACGAATATGTTCGTACAGTACATGCACCATAGCATCGACATCAGGCAGTTCAGAAAATATTTTTGTCCAATCTATATCTCTTAGTTTCAAATTAATCAACGCATAGTTAGCACGTCTGAAATTCGGTTTTGAGATTCTTTTGTTTATTAACGGAGCTGGTGAAATATCGCTGACAGTAATCATAATGGGTGGGTGATATACATCTACTTTGGACATTGGATCATTGCACTCGCTAACACTTCCTCCGTAAAAGTTAGAAAAAATTAGGTCTAAGGTTTTATTGTAACAATTTTTAACTGTATTTAGTTGTAACATATTGTTTTCTGACATAAAATCTATTAAAGAGTGGCCTAGCCTGTTAGCGTAGTTAGTTGGGGTTGTACATGGAGAGGAACCAAGAGTATTGTCTATGTCCCAGCTGATAAAACTGAGATTGAAGTCTCCTGCTACAATCGCATCTTCCCCTGTAGACTCCATCAATGAAGATACTCCGTCTAAAAATGTATCCAGTAAGATTTGTTGAACTGGTGGTGGTAGGTAAACGGCGCAGATATTTAAATTACGGTGCCTTTTTCCCCTGGTGATTTTAAGTCTGACCCATAGATCTTCGATGTCAGATTCCCATTTTGGCACACGTACGGAATCAATAAGCTTAGACACTGCGATCAGAACACCTCCACCCCTCTTGGTTCCCAGAGCAGTTGAAGCCCTATCCCTGCGATAAACGTGATACCTGGAGTCGAAAATTTCGCCGTCATTTATGCCGTCGTCAAGCCACGTTTCTGTTCCAATTATAACGTCATAGTTGCCCAGCTGTGCAGCCAGCTTAATGGAATTAAGTTTGGTTTTCAGGCCTCTGAAATTCTGGTAATAAATTGTGAATTTTTAAGTACTAGTGCACGGTATCAATGCATAAGTATTGGTTTGAACCATCTCATAGCAAGGCAATGGCTTCCAAGCTTTTCATGTGTTTTGCTTGCTCACCGTCGGCTTTTCTGACGAGAACTTTGCCATCGCGTACCCACACGTATAAATATCCCTTTTCGCGCGCTGCTTTCCTTGTAGCTGCGTGGATTCTCTTATTCAACGGGGACAGGTGTTCGGATACAAAAATTGGCTTTTTAGTGCCTCCATAGCCCAGATGTTGAGTACTTAGTTTTTCTTTCGGATGGGCCTTGTTAAATTGTAAAACAGATGTAAGGACTGTATCTCTCGATAAGGTACTCCGTAACTTGACGACAACCGCTCTTGGGTTCTTGCTTTCAGGATCCAACTTTCTCACGCGTACTGCAGACAAGATGTCATCCTCCTTAATCGTGCTAGACACTACGTTCCCCAATTGCACCATTGTCTTTACCAAGTTTTCTGCCTTGTTTTCCGGTATGCCGTTGATCTCTAAATTTTGTTGCCGTAAATTTTGTTCTATTAGGTTAACTTGCAGCGATAATTCAGAAACAGTAGTCTTGAGGAGCTCATTATCTTTGTAAAGACTTTTGTTGTCGCTTTTGCATGCGTCGAGCTCAACTTTCATACGGTCATATTCGGCGCTCATGAAATTGACGGAGTTCTCCAAACCACGAAACATTTCTTTAATCTCCCGTAGTTCATACAAATGAACTACGGGAGATTAAAGAAATGTTTGCAGGTTTTAATGCTTGCTGAGACCTCGGAAGATAAAACTGAACGTATTTCTTGACGAATAGTTTCAAGTAGTTCATTCGTCGTGGACTCATGAGAAATTGAGTGGGGGTCTGAATCAGGAGAGCATTCAGTGCGCGGGCGCTTATATCTTACGCTTATGTAAGATGAGCTCGGTGATGAGCTTGCAAGCACCGCGGGTATGTTTGGCTCTGACTGAACATGTGGTAAATTACCGGCTTCGCGATCATTTGGAGGAGTGTGAAGCATTGTTTTGAATTAAGTTCCAAAAACGTTCGCAGTTAGAATAATATAATTAGTACCGTTTATGGTCGGGGTGGCGCCACTAGTCCCATTCACTGATGCAACAAGTTCGCTTATATTTTGTATTTGTCGCTGGAACACACCACGAACTTTGCCGCCGGGAGGTTGGTAGCACTGATAGCGCGATGAAGATTGCGCGTACGCAGGACTTTCACTTTTAAAGCGTTCCTTCAAACGTCAAAATTCTGTGCACTCGCGGGCAATTCAATGATGATAGGGCACTTTTAACTATTTTTTCACTGTTTATTATTTCTGTAATTAATTCACTTGTGGAGGACCGAAAACAGTTATTTGTAGGATTACAATATACTAAACTTGTGTTTGGCAAAAAAGTAAAAGTAAAAACATATGAGAAGTTATTTTTCGAAATGGAATTACTGAGGGCACGACTTAGCGGTTTCTGGGCGCGTTCCGGAAAGAAATAGTGGTATTATTGTAGAGAGTAAGTTTCATAAAGGAGTTTTCATGAATGTCATCGACGATAACATGTTGTATTTTAAATAATTATGTTTTCAAACTAAACGAAGAAATCATTGTATTTTATTTTTCTTTACCTATATTTGTGTGTACCTACATTGATAGTTCATCATCTGCCTTTTCTCAAGTTCTGTGTTCATAAACAATTAAATAAAAATAACGTTATCACACAATTATTCACCTAAACTCATGAATTATTTATTATTATTTCATAACGCCCATTAAATAAAAACGAACAAAAATAATACTGTTAAGTGATGAAAACTCAAACAATGAGAAATCGTTCCTTGGGATTCATTCTCAACTATAAATAATTGTATCTAACGAGAATTGAATTAAGACTGGTAGACAATTTACAAGCCTTCCACTAATTGCAGCTGGCACTCTGTCAGATTTGTTGATGTAAAAGGACCAACAATTCTGCGATTGTATGAAAATTCACTTACCCTCATTCATTTTCATTAAGTTTCCATTGTTGAAATCACTTAAGCAATATCATGTCGGTGAATTTCCGATTCTTTGTTTACCCATTCTTGATCATAGGTAAGCCAATGACAGACATACCTACATCCATGCAATCGGATTGTCAGAATGAAAGATATCACATGTGTATTGCAATTAAGCAAAGTTCATCTACTTTGAAAGGTAATAAATTCGTTATAAGTCCAGTATGTTCAAAGTTGCCAAACAGCATCATATGAGCAGGTGAATATGCTTAATAAATTAGTTTCGAGAAACTCCTGCATCTTACCTTGTAAGGATTTTGATGTTATGAAAATGTATGCCATCTTCCATTAAGCCAGAAATGACATTAAATTGAATCATGTGGTATCTTTTCTCACAAAAGTTCAGTTCAGGGTTTATACTACACAAAATTGTGGAAAATTTCTTAAATGTTATGACGACAAAACCACATAATATTAAAAAATCTGATTAAAGCAAAAAACACTTTGGAAACGATTTATTTCAAATATATATATTTTTTTTTAATTTGGCAACATATTTGCGAGCTTTTCTTTTTCTTGTCAAGCCGGTCATATATTTATTTACCTAATTAAATCTCTAAAAGTTCTTAATTGTACATCTTACTACAAGTCGAAAAAACAACAAAAATAATGGTAGGTACTCACCTGTTCATGCTTGTGATCCTTCTTCATGGAGCCGCTATGGCCGCCCCCCGTGCTTTGTACCGTATTCATCTCTAACAGAATGACATAACAACACTACTGAAAAACCAACTAGTTTCAAAATGGACAGTTTTCACTACTTTCAGGCACTGTTTAAGTCATTTCGTTCACAGCACAATACAATTATAATTTAAGTTTTATTTATTTAACTTTTTGATATTGCGGAGTGTAGCTAGAAATAAGATTGTTGTATTAATTTTCGGAGATTTGTATTTAAATGACAAGAGGCAGAGAAAAAAGATAAGGAAAATAATAACGCGTTTGCAATCGGATTAATTTTGATGAGGAAAGAGAATCTGGTAATGAAAGAAATAACGTTAATAAGGTGTTGACCTACATGGTGTTCTTTTGGAAAGTTTATATTTTTTTGGTAAATTATATAATAACAATTAAAGTGAAGATGAACATGTATAAATTAAATGACTACTTAATAGAATTTATTATGACAGCGAAGTGATATTTGATATTTGTTAAGTATTAAACACTATTTATAACTTATTGTCAGCAAAAGTAACACATGTAGGAAGGACATTGGAAGCGATCCCGTATTATACATAGATTGGTTATTAATACACTCAGGCAAAATATTCAAGCAACAACTTGTTCTAAAATACCATCAACTTAAAAATCAACGCCAAATTTCATAGCCCGAAAAATAATCTCATCAGTATGCAAACTATAAAGAAACCTATACACTCTTTCCAACTGACCCAATTCTGTGTCTCAATAGAAATATAAACGACGCAGGGCGGAGGGGGGAGGACCACCCCTCCCGGTTTGAGGCCTCATCCGTAAGATTTGCATAAACCAATTTGCGGCCAGTCACGCGAGTTCCTAATACCAGCAGACGGGGAAGCACAATATGGCGACAGTTGCGACACTGTTGCGCCACTAGTATGTTGCTTGTTTAAGCTCTCTTTTTTGGTTGAGAATCGGGTATTTTTTAGATTGGATTACATTAGATGACGAATTGAATTGATAGACTTGGTACGTCTATGTTTATGTAAGTATGGTATGACCCAATTTGTTAGAGGAATTATGAAGGATAGCGCGAAATACATGACAATGACGTCATATGGCTTGCGCAGAGCAGAGCATAGTCACGTAGAAAAGAAGACATTGTAGAAGTAAATGTTAAAGTAGTCGATGTTTCTAGTAAACGTGATCCGGCTCAAAGGAACAAATTATT
Organism: Luperina testacea; assembly: GCA_927399505.1. NCBI lineage: Eukaryota > Metazoa > Arthropoda > Insecta > Lepidoptera > Noctuidae > Luperina > Luperina testacea. The sequence goes on along the minus strand of OV656777.1, from coordinate 445,631 downwards.
TGGCATAGCTTGGACTTTAGCAACACATTTAAAATAAAAAGATTCGAATTTTCCCTATATTTCCAAAACACAATTTTTACACAGTTTCCTAAACACTGAGGACTGTTTCAAGTAATCCATTTTCACGAATTCCTCTAACATTCTAACCAGTTGTCGCATTAAAATAAATTCGATTGGAATCGACAACCAGTCGGGCTCCTTAAAAAGTAGTATAGTGAATGGGCAACTTGCAGCGTGAATACCAAGTCGCGATACGACGCGAGGTAAATGCGACAAAATAAAGCAGGTTTTGTTATACCTGCTACGAGGTTGCTACGGCGTAGCTGGCGCCTACGCGATGCTTGCTACGCGTTGGGTGATATTTGGCACTTTAGTGATGTGCCCTAAATAATCGGATCAGTCAAATTGTCGTAAGATTAGGATTGATTTTTATTTCAGTAATTGTCTTAATAAACAATACTGAGAAAATTAGGTTTTATTAAACCTAATTTTCTTACAAGAAAATATGACAATCTATTTACATTTATGGCTTTCTAACCACTTGCGACTGAATATACCTTAGCATGGTGCGACAATCAGAAAATAATCTAATTATTGTAGGATATAAAATGTCAACGACTTGGTCTTAATTTCTGGTTTTCGTAATTCTCGTAATAGCTACAAAACGTGCGTATTTATGTAATAGGATGTATGTAGCACATAGAAGTCTCGCGGCCATTAATGCTACAACGTAAGCATCTTAACCTTACATAATGATTGATCTACATTTAATCTATTTATCCATAATACCCTCACTAAATACCAATCCCCTGAGAAACTGCCAATCTCAACCCAATATCTAGCTACCGATCTCTCCGAGACCGCAAGTCGCTTCAAATAAATTAAGCAACATCATAACCTTATTGACACTTCATCACAATAATCTATCTCTTAGAGCCTCCTATTACGAGGCTCTTCGGGGATCAATAGGGCTTATGGCAAGTGTAACAGAGCTCCTGATTATGTTGTGAGATGATGTTAACTGAATAAATGGAGTCAATATCAAAGGAAATCGATCGGCGTTTGTTTTTGTTTATGTTTGTGTTGAGTTGAGTATCTTTTGAATAATATTGTTTTGTTTTGTATGGTAGGTCTGTTGAAGAGGAGTTTTGAGTGGGTTTGCCTGTGTGGTTACATTATTTTGATGACAATATTCTTGTTTAATAAGTAGTCGTTTAGCTATGTTTGGATCTGAGAAAAGATTGTTAGGAGAAGTTATGTTTTGATAAAAAACGTAAATTTAAGGTTCCCTAATATATTATGTTCAATGATACTAAAGTGTCTACAGATTTACATCAGTAAACAAACTGGCAAATAAAATGTACTTTTACTTTTGCTCACACCTGTAGCGGTATCTACAAACGCCACATGCGAACTACGCTTTGTACTGACGTCACACAAAATCCTGCCTCTCGCAAGCAGAGTTTACCGCGCAACTAGCATATATACAAGCCCGCCAGACACAATACTCGTCTGGTCGAAGGATTATACTCCCTTTTCTATGGAGTGTGAGTGAACTTTACACCCTGTTGCTCATACCTATAGAGGTATCACACCTCAGAGGTGTATAGACACCTCTGAGGTGTGATTAAAAAAACAACTTAAAAACCAACGTTTAAAATCACAACTACAAGAAGTTTATAGGATTTTGAAACTATAATGCTTAAGATACTTTATTAATGCTAACACGAAACAAGGATCAACCGACGAGACCCCAAAAGTTTAGACAACCCACTTTCTCGTACAGCTATAAAAGGGATATACCCCAATTTGGAAAATTAGCTAAAGGTCTTAGACGTCGATGTTTCATTAGTTTCTCTGACAAAGTTTTACCTACATTCTAAGGTAAAGGACAGCTTTGCTCTGAAGTTGTATAAAAAGGTTTGTAGGCTAGACTAGCAGCTGACTAGTTGGTTAGCTTACTACGAACAGGAGATCGAATTACAATCACCATAGCTATTCACAACCATCCTAAAGGCTATCGTTCGCAAATGACAAATTTCGACGACCTGATTTGCCTTGTCCCCGACAGCAAACAGCTCGGAAGAACAGCGGTCATCTAATTGACAAAAATTTTAGGTTTTGGAGTTATGACTGTTCATAATTCCAAAACCCAAAAATTTTTCTTTGTCGTTTAGGGGACTCCTACGATAACATTGGTTGAAATGAAATGTTTATTCCTGACACTTTTATACGTCAATATTTTGGTGGCCAATATTTTAAAACTAGATGGCACCTTGGCGGTTGATGTTCCATACGGTACGGAAGCGTGTCGAGTGGTTGTGAATAGATATGCAAATCTTAAAATTATCTTCCCAGTACCCTGTAGAGAGGATCTGTTAGCACCTGATTGACATTGACAGGGGTGTTGGTAAACATTTGTGAAAAATGGGTCATTGAAATCGTATTGAAAAAAAATGGCAGCCTTAGTTCCGATTCTGCCAACGTGCCGGAAAATCTTTGAACCGCTGTATAATTATTATTATGATAACTTAATTATTATTATTTGCTTCGTTATGTTTTCATTAACATTAAGACAACCCAATTTTGAACTAGGCTAAAAAAAAGATAAGATATTATTGCAGCAACAATAATATCTTACATCGAGCACAAAAACTTCGTCACAACGTCACCTCTACCTCGCGTCAACCTCCCAGTTTGCTGTAGTGAGTTTTAAACCCATTTAAAAAGGTAGACTTTAAAAGGAGCCTAGAGGATTTAAAGCTAAGTATTATAAGGCTGTGAGCGCATCGCAGCAGATTCTGTTCGAGAAATGAGAGACAACGGGACAGGAGTTTAAAATATATTGAGAAGTGTGTTCTGAGATAGGTGAAAATGTATGTTTTTATGTTATTCATCTTGGTTCGCATAGCACGATCTAGTCCTTATTTTTGTCACTAAATGTCAAAAGGCATGAAGTTTTTCCGCATAATAGGTAATTGATTATTGGTGTAGTTGTTTGTGAGAATATTGGTTTTATCGTCAGCTTAAGTTGCTCTTTAATTTTTTACCATATCCTTAATTGACATAAATGGACAGTCAGAAAAATTAATTGTGAAGCAAATTGACACTCTACGGCAATAATTTGCCACGGTGTAGCCATTTCATACATCTGTCAACGAAAAATTCTTTTTACAGTTGTGATTTGCAATTTAAGAGGACAGTTAATTCACTTAACAACAAATTACGTATCATGGCTTGAGAAATGATTGTTCGATAAAAATGTTCATTCCACTATTTTTAAAGGTATCACCAATTTTTTTAATATGCTATTGGATTTGTCTGCCCAGCAAAGGAAAGAAGTAGAAATTAATGTTTTACTGTGATGACTGAGTTTGTATTGGACTTCGATAAATTAATTATTTTTAAGTGAGTCTCTGAGTTATGGAACTCAAATGGAGTTGGGCAGGACACCTGTCAAGGCGCAGTGATGACAGGTAGAGTAAGGGAGTGACCGAGTGGCGTACAAGGACTAGAAGACGAAATGGCTGTGTGCAGCTGTGGGTGAAGTCGGCTTGTGGTTGATGATGAGCAGTCTCCTAGAAACAACACTGTTTCTCGGAGCAAGCATAACATATTCAATTAACGCGGTCTTATCTGTATGAAAGAAGCCATAACCTACCACAAACAATTACAGGAAGTTTATAACGTTTAAAACATTTTTATCACCGCTCATTACTTGTCTCTCAAACTCCGACTTTAAACTTTAATACTTCGCTAAACAATTGTGGCTTCAAGCTGGTAATATCGCCGTAATATCGCGGTATTATCCAGCTATGATGACGTAATGACGCTATAGCGGTATTATCCAGGCATGACACTTTATTGCTGATGGTATCCATTGCTGTGGCGGATAGACAGCTTGAAAAATCGTGTCGGAAGTAGATGAGTACCGTGTGTTGAGGAGATAGGCTAATAGCATAATAATCAGCCTATCATGTGCCCACTGCTGGGACACAGACCTCCTCTTTTCGAGAGAGAGTGGGCTGTAATCTACCACGCGGGACCAGTGCGGTTTGGTAGATGGCACATGACTTCGAATTTTTGGTTCTAAGACCTGACTGTTTCCCCACGATGTTTTCCTTCACTGTTTTTAAAGCAATCATGGTCATGAAATTATTTTCACAAAGTAAAGTGCCTGATGGCGGGATGAGCTGGGTTCTTTCTTAAAGGATTGGGTCACAATCGCAGTAGCCCGGGAAAAGTGGAAAGAGGGAAGGGAGCCTTTGGCCTGCAGTGAAACAACACAGGCTTATAATAATAATAAATAATAAGTGCCTGCCTGGGTCTGAACGTACGACTTACAACTCGTAAGTCGGAGCCGTTACCACTGGGCCACCACTGCTCTTATACCGGCTAGCTTTTTACCCTCTGTACAAAAATAGGGTATAAAAGGTTTTGGGATGCATGAAGAAACCTCCTCGTGTAGCGCAGTTACTCAACTGAACCGAGCGCTCGGCGCATCCTGGACAGTCACACCCAACACCTTATTTGACTGACTAATTCTTCCCTTGCGGTGGTAGGGCTAATGCCCACCTGGTTTGCGACCACTCTCCCACCGGAGTCCGGCGTCAAGCAGCCTGCTCTGTTTCGTTGATGTGGGGGAGTTCCAGTGCCTTAGGCATCTTCTGGGCACGCTCGTTCCATCATAGACCTCATCCAGGTCAAGAGCGAGCCCAATCAGCAATAAAAAAAATAGCTGTTGAACGGAGTAGAAGCCTACGGCACAGAATTCTCTTTTGTTTTTCAAAACCTACAATGAAATTAAAACGAAATGTCATATTACGAAGATTGCACGCCATGATTTATTGTGTTTATATGAATATTAATTATGATGATAATTGTCACGGTGCTAATAACTTGACATTAATAGCGCCTTTATATCGTAATACTAAGGGCGATTTCCGTAGTTCAAGTGTTACTACTGATGTGCAGTTGACTGTACATCAGTTGACATGTATGTCTTTTGAATGTGAAGTCTTTGGGTTCGAAACCCAGGCCATAAAAACTTTAATTCGTTTTTATTTTGTTAGAAAACCTTGTTAAAATAGATTTAAGATTATTCGCCAAAATAAAAATAAACTAATATAAAACTGAAATCTGTTAACCAAAACCTGGGACCCACTAAAATTTATACCACAAAATAATAAAATCATAATACAAGAGAGTCATAATATTCATCCCAAAACCCAAAGGAAGTCCGGTACAATCTAAAAGGTGACAAAAAGCATCCCATGTTTCTTTACCACAGAGCGTTCAAACATTAGAGATGGCCAACTTTTTGGAACAAACTTCTTTTACGGAGCTTACGGTAGGAGTAAAATGGGAGAAATCATCACGCAACGAAAAAGCATTGTGCCCCCTCCATGCGACTTTTCATATAAGTAATAGAAAGAGGCAGAGAGAGAGAGAGACAGAGATAGTTTACATGGTTTTCGAGAGTAATGAAGCCAATAGTGAGGTCAAAATGAAAATCAGAGATAGCGGCTACAATATTTTTTTTTCGTCATTGGTGTCGTTTTCATGGTTTCCGACGATGCTGAAGGCGATAGTGAGATCAAAATGAAAATTCAAGATTGCGGCTGCAAGAAAATTCACATTTTTCGTGCTAAAGCCGATATTGTGGTCAAATTCGGAATCCAAGTTGATTAGCTGCAAAAATTTACATGTTTTCGTCTTTGGGATCAAACAAACTATCACCTTAAATGAGACATCAGGCTGCTACTAAAAATTTACACAGCAGCACGGCTAAGCTGCGCACGGGCACTTGACCTCGTTATATAAAAACGTAAGCGGTATCGTCGGCTGCGATCCACGACCACGCTACGCACGGATGCGTGGCTGGCAAACAAATAAACCGCGCAGCAAATTTAGCAAACAACTCCGTCCACATCCTACATCAATCCTTTCGCTCACTAGATGCTCTTGCAACCTCTAGGTGGACCAACCAAGCAGATTACATGAAAAAAAAAAACAAAATGAAAGCAATCGACCTCTTTATTCTTTATAATGCTCTGTGTTAACCCAAAGTCGTCCCTCTAAACCTTTTCGTTACCCTTTGCCTTTTGCCCCGTTATCCTGTAAAGACGTCGTGCTTCAGGGAAATAATAGCTCATGGCATCCTTCTGGGGATTCCTTCTACGAATATAAAGTGGGTTGCGTCCTGTCTCGTCATATTTGCGTCCCAATATTGGATTTTTAAAAGATTCCTTTTATTTGCTGGGTAGAGGTGGGGCCTGAGAGAGATAAAGTAAAGTACGTTGAGATATCATAAGCGGATTTTTTTAACCATCTCATATAAATAGTATAAAACAAAGTAGCTTTTCGTGCCGCTGTTTGTCCGCTTAGTACCGCTAAACTAAAACATTGGATTATGATGCGGTCTTTACCATCATTCAGATAATTTATTCTGGAAGTTTAATTCGAACCCGTGTCAAGCAAAGGGCGGATCGCTAGTTACTTATACCTAAACAAATATACTAACAGTCTAGCTAGATGACTGATGAGAGACTAAGAAAAGCCAAGCTCAGCTTTTATACAAAAATTCATACGAGTATCGTTAGATTTGCCCTCACCGTATTTAGGTCGTGCAAAAGGGTCTATACTGATAAATACGATTTTCAGTATGAGTGAGCGAGACCATACTATTTAAATGTCAATGTCAACGAAACAGAAACGTGACCATCTGTAGACCCGGTCGTGCAAATCTAACGATTTATATCTTTCCTTTTATACTATAAATCCATGATATTCAGAATAAAAATGAACTACCTCTGAACCCAATCTCTTTCGACTAACATCTTGAATACAGTACAATTTTCTCCGCCAAAAACTCCCTCAGGACATAAGAATGAAATATAGTGTTCAAAGTAAAGTTAATAGTACTTTACTTTTGATTTGGTACGAGCTACAAGTGACTATGACATTTTATAAAGAAAGAGTTTCCTCAAAAGTAAGCATACTTTTTTATGTTTTTGTGATAACATTGGGAAAGCTGTTGAAATCACTGTGTCTGTCCGTCACAAACGATTTGCTGTAAGCCTTCTTCTTTTTCTTTTCGTGTCGATGGTACTTTTCCTCGTTGTTTTTTTATAGTTTGAGCCCAATTGGTGGCCACGTTGATTGCGGTATCAGTGGAATTCTTTAGGTCATCCGAGGTGCAGGTGAACGGGCACTTAGGGCACTCCAGCAAGTGGGGCATTGTCTGATCAGAAGCACTGCACTCACTTTTGATCTGTTGTTATATTTGTTGATAGGTAGTAAATATGTGCACACATTATTCGTAGTCAGTGGAAGTTTAGAACCAAACAGTAAAATTAACCAAAACAAGTCAAATTGTCAAGTTTCATAATTCTGAAAACGACAGTATTTTGACCTCTTTTTATAGCTCGCGGTAAACTGGCAGAATATAGCCAACCAACTAACCGTGGAAACAAGCATAAAGTAGGTAATTTGGGCTATCTCGTAAAGGTTTCTACGTAAAGCTCAGATATGACCACATAATTTTACCAAAACGCTTAATTGAGTTTTTGACTTGGTGTAGTGTTGACAGAATACAGGATAATTAGGAAGGAGATAACGAAAGGAATGGATCCTCTAACTAGAATAATTTCGCTGACGAGAATTTGTCATTCTGAAATCAACTTAGTTTATAAATACGTAAAGTTATAGTTTGATCAAAGCTGAGAAATTAACGTATATTATATAGAGGTTAAATTTCTACAAAACTCCAAGGTATCTTAAGATTATGATCTAAATACCACTTTCCTCCATATTATTCTGCTTTACTGCTCTAATGAACAAAAGTCTAAATAAATATCTTTTCATTGATTGCCTTCTGACAGTTTCCTCGGGAGTAGTTACGGAGAAGCCATTGATTGTTCTCACTAGTTAACGGTCACACCAGTGTGTAGTTAAACCTCTATGGTTATTACACTGAGAAAATAAAAACTACGTTCGTATTTTGTTGTGTTACTGGATAATAATAATTATTTGTCCTATATTTGTGTCCTATAATTAATTTCCTTAATGTGATTTGAATAGAAAATTTTAAACACCCCAGACTTTTTAACAAAAATAATGCTGCCCTTTTGGCTCCGTAAATCACAAGCTTAACGATATCAAATTACAATATCTTTCCAGCAATCGAGCATAAACCAAGCTTGGAACAATAGGGTCTTACATTACAAAAGGTCACTGGATACCTCTGTTACGGTATAGTTAGGTCGCCGGGAGTCAAGAATAAAATATTACAATGATCTGAAGTACCATGGTATACTGAAGCTGTGGTCGGAAAAGATGGTGTATCTTGTTGGTAACTTTACTTTGCCTTTCTTGTGTCTTTTAAAGACGCGTGACGTAATTGGATTCTCATAACTATAGGGTATTGTTAGGTAAAGTGTGTAGGTAAGTTTACTATCATAGCTATTAAGATATATTGTTACTAACATAAATATTAAGGTCCCTTGTTACTTGTTAATTGAATATAAATAAATAAATAAATGCCGAAAACATTTTAAATAGCTTTTATTTTGTCACTTTAAACAAGTATTACTGGCATTAATTAAAATAATAATTAAATTGAAAATAAAAGGAATTTGAATTGAACTATTTAGGGATCCTCTAACCCTTCGTAAGCCGAACGTGAATCCACACGAGACACCGCATTCACCCGTTTTAAATTTAGTGTTTTATTAAAACCCCGTAAAAGGTTATTTTTACATTATTAGACAGGAGGATGCTACTTAATCTCTTCACATGGAGAAGAGAGGCTTGCATGACCTACTCCTTGCCATAAATCACACGATACACAGTAAACATGCCTACATAATAATGTAGGTATAATAATTCTATCACAAGCCATTTGTGTTTCTTTTGTTTTTGAAAAGTGTCTGACAAAATGTATTGCCTTTACTTTTTTAAACAAATAATTACGGAGGTAGCTCAAAAAAATCTAATAAAGGGAACATTTTTAGATGTTGGGAATGAAATAACTTTATAAACGGTCCCATTATCAAGTTTAATCAAGAGTTTCTCGCGTATGTCTTTCAAGTCGTATGTCTTATAGCAATTTAAGTCAGAGTTTCTTGTGGTGGTAGGGTTGCGACCACCCTCGCACCCAAGCAGCCTGCTGTGTTTTGTCGATGCCTGGGAGTTCCAGTGCCTTAGGCATCTTCTGGGAACGCTAATTCCATCATAGACCTCATCCATCGCTTTCTATCAGGCGTGATCGAGGTCAAGAGCCCATTCACCAATAAAAAAAAGAAGCTTTAAATTCAAAATAAAGCAACTTGAAAGGTTTGTATCGACTCGCCTCGTAATGAGAACATACGTCGAGCTGTCATCGTTCATACCAGCGCACGTTACAAAAGTTATAGATATGTAGTTCAGTGTGCTAGTTCACTCATATTGTGAATGAAGTTGTGGTACTTGTGGTAGTGTCCAGCGCGTATGTTAGGACCATCACCTAAGTTAAGGAAGATATAGTTGTTGCTATTTTAAAGTAAGAAGCCTCGATGACATATTAACAGAGAGGACTGAATCAAACCCAAACTCAAAGCATTTATTCCAATTAAACCATTTACAGGCACTTTTGAATTTTCAAGAAGTCGGTCATTCAGAAAATATGAAGCTAGTTGCCCATCCCAAAGCGTAGGTATCTAAGGAGAAGAACGGGCAAGAAACTCCATGGACACTCTTTTTTAAATTATATTTTTACAAAAATATTAGTTACATCATTAATGTTGTTAATGTTGTTGTAAAATTATAAATTCATAATTATATGTGAGAACGATGTAAAAAAAGAGAATTAAAAGAGTTAAAGTTAATCTTTGGTTGGAGAAATAAGGTATTCGAGTAAGGAGTCTGGGTTTGAACTTCTACGAAAGTAAATACCTTATGAATTAGTCAACGCTCTTATAATGTAAAACATAGGAAGGTATAAAAACAGGTGTTGTGAATAAAATATGTAAAGAGATCTTTGATGTTGTGACTACACATATCAATGTACAGTATCTAAAGTAGGTATGTCTACTGTATTGTAAAGTATGTGACTTTGCCATAACCTTTTAACTGAAAGCCAAATATTTATTACAAAAGTGTTCACTTACCGAACCAGTGACAAAATTATTTCTTTAACAGTCCTTATATTTGAAACCTAATCCGATCTATCTATAAAAAGCTTATTGTATTTCAAAAAGCGGCATCAAATAAGCTCATCTCTTGAACAATAATTCGAAATGCCGGTCACCTCCGAAGAGGAAAGATTCCATCTTTAATAAGATCTCAATCGTGATGAACGACACCAAATTATCGCGACCATCGGGCTCCGATCCGCAACCTAAATAATATTGGTACTTTGGTGCAGTCAGCAGCACGTACATGGTAACAATTTGACATAGACTGACATGTCAAATGTCTATAGTTGTAGCAGTAGACAATGTATAAACAATTTCTCAATTTTTTAACTTTTCACTTTTTAATTTTAAATCTTGATATTAATTTTGGCTATACTAACACCGTGTTTAATTTTTGTAAGGTGCGTTTTATTTATTTATTTATTTGTTTTTTTTTATTTGTTCAGAATAAACTATTCGTGTTGTTCAGTTGACTGTACAAATTGAGAGAACACTGATTGGATGTTTTTTTATAGGTTATCTTTTCGTACAGGTGGTTTATTTATAGTATCGATGTCTTGTTTATTTGGGTTGTGAAGGTCGTCTTCTGTCTAGGATTTTTTGAGTTGTACGTCATTATTGTAGTATTGTAGAAGAGATTCAATATCAATAATATCTATTCTTGAATTTGAAATTTAATAATGATTGCATAGCTTTTTTTCAGCTTTTTCTTATAACAAGAGCACTTAACTAAGAAAATCTTTGGAAAAATGGCGACAAAATCACTGCACAATCACATTTAATTATTCAATAATAAATTTGCTTGGAACTTGCAAAAAAATAACACAGTTCACTGTAACATATTTTCAATTAATTTATAAAAGTAGTTAACTAATATAATAAATGCCATTTCTGGACTATTTTTGCGGCAGCCATAATTAGTTCCCCTTGAGAATGAGAGGTGTAATTAATCACATACTTACGAGTATGTTTCGGGGTCGTTTCGGATTAGTTTGCTTGTAGAGTAATAACTTTGATTCGCATTTATTAAAAGGTACTGATGAAAATATTTTGGTCCTTTGAGACACGCACGTATCAATACGTGCCCTTTTCACGATAATTTCACTGATAATACTCTAGATTGTGTATAGAAGTTATAACACCAAGTATTTAATAATTATAATTATTTAATAATATAATATAGAGCAGTGGTGGCCCAGTGGTAACGGCCTCCACTTACGAGTTGGTAAATAATTTCATCACCACTGCTCTCAAAACGGTGAAGGAAAACATCGTGAGAAAACCGGCATGTCCTAGAACCAATAATTCGAAGACATGTGACATCTATCAACCCGCACTGGGCCCGCGTGGTGGATTATAACAGCCCACTCCCTCTCACAGAGAGGAGGCCTGCGTCCCAGCAGTGGGAACATTATAGGCTGATAATGCTTATGGTATGCTTTATTTACAATATTATAAACAAGTGTGTTAATACCTATCGCTTACCGACCCCGCCAGGATCTTTAGCGCCTCGAGGGCCCTTTTTCGCAGAACAAAGTCATCGCATCGCTCGCAATTTTGATCGAACTCCATAATTATTTTAATGAATCTAATTAACATTACGCCTGCATTTTATAAAGAGGTGGTTGGGGGTCTTTTACTCGTATATTTATTGAACTCATATTATTGCTTACAAGTTTTCGTTTCGTATAAAAAGATCAACCTTGGGCACTAGGTATTCTGATTTATAAAATAAACTAGCTTCTGTCTGTGGCTTTGCCCGCGTGAATGTTGGAAATTATCTCACGGGAACGTGCTACCGAGACAAAAAGTAGTCTGTATGACCTTCCCAAAATCCCAAGACGCCACCTCCCTCCCTCACCAGATTTCCCTTACCAAATTTTATCGAAATCCATCGGTTTAGGCTAAAAAGGTAACATAAAGACAGAGTTACTTTCGAATTCATAACATAATAAGTATGGATTCATGCATAGCATAGTAATTAGGTGCTTTCCTCACCTTGGGGTAATAGGGCCATAATCATAACAGTAGATATACTTAATAGGACATTGGTTATCACAGTATGATTTTATGACGTAATCAATCATAGGTGAAATAACCTCCTGTCGTCAGTGGTTTTAGGCAAAGTTTGTGCAATCAATTGTTAAGGAAATTGAATATTAATTTGTTTTTTTTTGTATATTCATTCTCAACTGTCATTCTTTGACAGTTGCACAAAATGGCTTAAACACGGCAGATTAACGTAGGGTGAAATAAATTTCCCCGACTGTAACTGTAAACTTTCAACAAATATCTATCGATTTTACCTTGAAAAGTGTATAAAAATAAACAGATACAAATGCTCCCAAGTACTCCCATCTTCTATTTACATATTCCACAAATTTGTATGAAGGTAAATTGTAATCAATAAACCTTAATGTAATGAATGCAACATCATTAGTTATTGTACAAGAAACTGTTTCATTTATTTATTGTAAATCTGAGTGGGTGGCTGTTTTATTTAATTTCTTTGTAAACATTTTAAACGTTTGTTTTCTTGCGAAACTATCATTTTTAAAAGGTGTACTTAGTATATTAAGTAATACCAAGATGTTTTCATACTCAAAGCATTTATTTCAAATAACTCAATTAATTTTTGAATTGTCAAGGGGCGGTCAGTCAGAATGATGAAGCGCGTTTTTGAAGTTCTACTATATCTTTTAAAAGGTGACATATTTAGTCCATTCCATTTATGGAATCCCTGAGCTCGGCTCTAAAAACTTTGCACTGCTAAAATTGGTCCTTGGGGTAAATTTTGCTGTCATTTTAGTCAAGGGCACGACCCTTCGCGTTTGTCTAAAAATGTTGTTTATATACAGGTGCCCTGTAGAGTGTAGAGGTTTTAACCTGGGTGGCTTTACTAGACAGCCTCGAATAATAAATAAAATTAATGACATATTACGAGATAAACACTATTTCATATTTGTTTTTTTGTTTGTGGATTTGAGTGTCAGCTCGGATGGACAGCCGCGTTTGGAAGTTAAACAGTTAAGAATTACTGTTTAATAGGACAAAATCTATCTCAATATCAAATATGTGTTTTATTAGTACCACAATCCCGGGGAGACTCCTCTAGTCTCTTACAGTACCTACAATAAGAGCTGCGGCGACTACTAAACCTTGTTTGATTAACCTCTTAACTGAGTTAGTAACGAGATATGTGTCTGTAACTGTTCCACTGCGGGATGAAGAACTATTGTCACACAGAGAAGGGAAACGAGTTTGCTCACTGCGCGTTGACGTTTTCAGATCGCTGCTGCTTGGGTCAAGGTTTTTCTATGACGTTTTCTTGAACACGACACGCATGTGTACTGTTATTTCTTTCATTACGAGATTTATTTTTGCAACACATTAAAATGTATAGATTGGAGCTCAGTTGAAAGTTGTTCGTAATTGAAGGTCAGGTTTTTTAAACAGTTATTTAATGTTTGTTTCACACTAAAATAATTTAATTGATTTTTAGTATCTTACTTTGTAACACTTTGAGAAGTCCCAATAAAACACAACAGTATATTTTCTCAGGAAATTGCTTCATGTCAAACATTAAAATACGAACTAAAAAAAAAACTCATAAAGCTCTTGTTATGGTTAGTGTCCTAAGACAACTATCTGAGAGCTGTCACAATGATTTCCGAAGATAAGAAAATACCTTATGTTATTACAATACCCTCCACTACTGATCCTCTTCATGTAACACAAAGAGTCCACGACGTTATCACAACACACTATGTTATTAGGCCACTGTTATTTTAAAAAACTGTTACTAAATAACACAAAACACAGTTATTTTACAACGTTAACATTATCCCGAAAAAACTTTATTTTTAAGAATAAAATATTCTAATATTTCAAATTGGAACTTTATCTATTTTTAATATTCAACAACGACTTATTTTTATAATTACAAAATTCGAATTACAAACACTAGATCACTTATTTTAAGATAAAACACGAATTACGATAAGACAAAGAGAGCGAGTAAATTTAAACTCTATTTACTTTAAGGAAAGGTTTAAAATCGAGTGTTAGATACAATCCACCTGTAGATTTAGTTGTAATAATAATTGATATCTTTTCTATTAGGTTTTTTTGTTAAGTCCTAGTTTAAGGTGATGGTATTGGTAGACGAACATGAGTTTTTAAGGGTTAAGATAGGTTAGTTAGATGGAAGATGTGGCCGGGTGCGTCCGGCGCGAGCCCCGTCGGGTTGTGTACTGAAGGTTTGCCCGGCAACGGCGAACTGCGGAGGATCGTATGCGGATCCGTGGCCGCCGCCGGATCCGGCGTCCTTCTTTGAAGGATGCGTGCAGAATTAAAGGTTCTTCAAACCTTTTCTAACGGAACGCATAGGCACACTGAGTAAATACCTACCACTACACCAAACACAAGAAGGTAGTATCTATGTTCAGTCGTTTCTCTACAAGTTGGTATTTGCTAAAGTGTATTAGGATCACTTTTTGGTATAAACAGATAAGACTTTACAGATAAAAAAAAAGATTTATTCCGGGCTGATCCCCTGAAACCCCTCCACCCCTCCCCTGGCTCCCCTGCTAGTTCTTCTTCTGTTTCAATCTCTGTCTTATCCACTTTATCTAGGTTACTCTTTTTGGCAGGTAAGTACAGTCAAGAGAAAATAAACGTTTCATGTTTTACAAAATTAAATAACGAATATTACTGAAGAAAAAACAAACAAATATTGAACGGAGAATAATATATTTTTCATTTCAAGCTGTCTCCATAGGGCTACCTAATACAACTAAAAAGAATTTCATAAAAGTTTAATTTATTAATAGAGACCAATTTCATATGAGTCATAACCAAGTAATTTAATCATTTCAGTCCTAAAAGTAGTTAAATTTTCACTAAGATACGTATCTACGTATCACATTTGCTAAAACAAATTTATTAGACAAGATAACTGTAAAATAACGCACCCAATTTACTTTAATGGCTCCAAAATGTAGATGCATGACGTTTTAAATATGGTACCCAATTTGAGCCAGCTAAGTTTCATAGAGTTTTTTTTTCAATGAAAACCGAAAAACTGTTTTTCTTTTGTTCACTTAAACTACTTGAACGGGTATTCATTTAAATCCTTACCTGAAACAAAAGCAAAACACAACATTATTATTTTGAAACAAGACTCCTTACTAAAATAACACAAGTTCTTAATTCAAACGTTTATTCCAATTTATTTGTTTAATCCATTTTCAATTTAATGTTTACTAGCATCAGATCGCGGCTTCGTCCGCGTGAAATTTCGGACCACGACCCACCGCGGTTCATCGCATCGCATCGTCAGCCCGCGCCATTACTTCGTTTTCTCTTAGCAATTTAGCATTCTTTCTGACTTTAAGGGTCAATTTTAAAAAGCCTATAATCTTCCTCAAGTATTGGGCTACCAAATGCAAAAATATGTATTTTTTCAAATACTACTGGTATTACGAGAGATTATTGGTTAAACAAACAAACAAACAATTCGGCTTTATTATTAGTATAAATATATAGATTCCATTGCATTTAAAAGTTTTAAGAAACAAAATAAAGGTAACCTCTTTTCTCTTTATATTAGGGGCATGGGACAGTTGACCCCGAGCCCCAAACCAACGACTGTATCGAAAAGAATCCTTTACTGAAATACTCTCAAGCCAACGAACCATCTCCTCGGGTTATTGTGATACCTACCTAACTGAAGTATTTTTGTATTTTGTAGAATGTTGGGGTAACTGGTTCCTGTGGGAAATCGAATCACTTTCAATGTATCACCTAAATTGACCGAATTCGACATTATTTTGCTTATATGGCAGGTGATTTTATTTTATTTTTTGTAAAGGGATGGATAATAGACATTGTGATTTAACATCGCCTTGAACGATTCTATAAAGATGTTATAATTGTTGTGGTTTAAATAAATAAAATATGTAAATTATTTTATTTCGGAAAACTACCTAAACATTGAGGTGCTCCTATTGTCTTCTATTGGATGGTTTCTATTGTCTATGCTCGTCTCTGCGACAGACAATATTTTTGGGTTCTATATAAATTCCACTTTATGATTTGGCATAAGGATGGGCCTTATGCCAAACCATAAAGTGGAATTTCACGACGTTACTCAAAGTAAAATACGTAACTTTTATGTAGCGTTTTGGACGATAGGTTTTAATGTTTAAGAAACCATAGCCGCATTGTCTACTATGTGTAATATAAAGACTGAAAAAGGAGGCTTATGAAGTTTAAAATATATCGCTTGTCAATTTGAAAAATATAGTAGACATAACAGCTTTTCATTAGATGAGGTTGAGATCAACAGCGAACCTATGAATTTATAAAACAAACGTAACTTCAAAGCTCTACTATTTGATTAAAATCACTGACGTTCTTAACGTAACATAATCAGCCGATAATGTTCCCACTGCTGGGACACAGGCCTCCTCTCGGTGAGAGGGCATGGGCTGTAAATCCATAATCCACAACGCAGGCCCAGTGCGGGCCATTTCGTCTTATTATTAATTTTGTCTATATGGAAACAGAATAGTAAAATAAAAAGCAATTAAAAAGTTATGACCCAACAAAGATTAATTTTTCTTGCTATTTTTAACATAACTTTGGGTGTAAATAAGTAATAAAAGGACTGTAAAAAATCTTTAAAAGAAAGTCGGTACTCGGTAGTCGGAGTTTAATAAACTTAATTTGTAATTGATTTATGCAGTGGTTTTTTCATAAAACTCGATTTTCTAAAGCACTTTTTGAATTTTACACGTCTTTCAGTTCGGAACGGTGTTTCTGTGCGTGAGAACTAGACGTTGTGCGTGTAGACTAGCGTCTAACTACTCATCGCTGCTACCATCTGTGTCGGACACGAAGCCAGATGAGACAGCGTGCATTTTGGCCATGACCACCAGTGAGTTCGAACTCGCGACTAGTTTCACCTTAATACAATCATATTATTTATCACTTCTTTATTAAAGACGAAAACGCAATTCCTTCCTCATACGTCATGGCCACGTGTCGAGGTATTGACGGCCGAACATTAATGACGGCAGATTATCCGTCAGGCAACCTTTGACCTCACTGTGTCAACACTTGGCTTCCCGCTTTGCAGGTCAAGAGTGCACCATAACAGATTTCATTTTGCATAGGTACCTAAGTTATAATAACTTCCACGTGTACCATGGAGCACGGAATCGTCACGGCTATAATAATGGAATTCGTGGCGCACAGCATTTGTCACGGTCTGCCTTCAAAGCTGTCAATTTCTATACATCATTTGTGTTGGTTTGTATGGAAGGTGTGGCCAATGCCGCCTTGAGCGACGACTGTCGAGGCGTCTTTGTGCTCTGTAGCCTCCTGAGCAGCTGACTGCTCAGGAGGCTACAGAGCACAAAGCCAGCCACTATGGTGGTAGCGGGTCTGAACCCGCTACCATCATAGTGGCTGGCTAATATAGTGACCACGGTATGAGGTATATTGTCACAAGTTCGCACCTAAACGAGGGTGGAAGTAGATCTACTATATTTTGACCCCGGGTAGACCCCTAAGGTTCACTGGTAAAAACTCCTAAGGCATTAAGTCCGCCTTTGTACAATTATTTTTTGTTGTGTTTACTGTTGTAATGAATAAATAAATCCATACTAATATTATAAATTCGAAAGTAACTCTGTCTGTCTGTCTGTATGTTACCTTTTCACGCCTAAACCACTGAACTGATTTCGATAAAATTTGGCAGACAGATAGATAGCATCCCGGGGAAGGATATAGAATAGTTTTTATCTCGATATTCCCACGGGATTGACACTTACGCGGGCGTAACCGCGGGGCGCAGCTAGTCGTCAATAAAGTACACTTTAAAGTGACTCGTGTCTCTTGAATTGTATCATCATACATCCTCATCAAATCGAAACATAGCAAAGCTACTTGATCTCAGCAACAGATATAGCTAGATTATAGTGGTATCACTTTTTCAGACAAAGTCACAAACATTAGAACTATTTATACTACTAACATTATGGGGTTTATTTATAAGCGTTACTTAAAGTTAAGGAGCTTACAGGACCTAAACGCAAGTTTTAGAAAACATAAAATATATGATCGACTACAGTAAACAAAATCAGAAAAATATATGATATTCTTTAGGATAGATGCTAGTTAGATAGTGTGTTGAAAACATAATACAAGTAATTTGATACGATAGAAAAATATCATGAAGATACCTCTAAAAACTTTCTTTTTACAATAAAAACCATACTAATATACATACAATGATTCTGATTTTTTGTCAGATTATTCTACAAGCAAAAAACTAAAATACTAGTGTTTTATTTTTTTAGTCCAAACAATAGATTTTATGTAATTAAGTAATTGCTTCATATTTTGCAATAAAATACCAGCGTTGTGTCATCGCGCATCTCTTTCTTTTCTATACAGTCCGACAGTAACCGCGCGCTTTAGGTCATGTAAGCCCCTTAAGTAATGATTAGCGACTATTTTACCATACATTTTGACGTTTAAATGTCTCTTAACATTAAGCAACATTTATAAATAAAGAGGCTTAGTTTGAAGGGTGATGGACTTAATTCAATGACCTTCAAAATTTTCCTGTAGTAATTGGCAGACGTTACCTCAAAATCAGGTGGGCCATATTTATACCAGTTCAGTCACTAACTCAACCAAAAAAACCCAATTTGTAGACTGTCAAAACGCTAATACTTTTACTTTTATTGCTATCCCACCATTAGGAAAACCATAATATAACTCACATAACCTCGTTTGGTTCACAAGCAGGCAAATTGAAAAACTTAGTCGGCAAGCAAATCTGCTTCAAACTGAGGGGTGAAAATAAATGGATCATCATTCGTAGGCATTTGTAAGTATACCTATGTATAGATAAATGTAGGTAAAGCTTTTACGAAGCGCTGTTGTATCATTTCGCTAAGCATTCTGGGAGGGTGGCCAGAGAGCATGCGGGTAAAGTAAATAGCGATTTTTAAGAGCGTTTATTTGTGAGTACCATTTTCGTTTGAATGGTGACCACGCAGTCGATGTCCGAGACTTTGTTGGAACATTCCATAGATTTAATTCTTGTGGGGAACTAATATTTAATATGATCCAGTAGATCTAGCCGATGGAGATTTTTTTCTATAACTACACCCACTATCCAGTAAAAATTACAGCGCTCTTTGAGTTTTATGAACACTATAAAAAACCATTGATCTATGTCTAATGAAATCTCCTGAACTATCCTCAATGCATGCCATTATGTAACTATATACAACTGTATACCTACATACCGTCATACGTACCTAAAACAATATATAAATTAATTTATATTTGCTGTTCACTCGTTGGTCCAGTGCTCACAAGCACTACTGCTGGGCATGAGCTCCTGCGTTCGATTCCCAGATCGGGAAAAGTGTTATTGGGTTATTCTATCTAGCATTTCGATCACCTATTATATGAGACTTAAACTGGTGAAATGTGGGTGTACAGACACCAGCACATCAAGCTACTACAATCTGTCAAATTTCTTTAATAGATTTTCAACTTTATCGCTACACTATAAGGTTCAAAGTTGATTGGGAAAATTTGACAGTTTCGGGTAGCTTGATGTGCTGGCGTCTGTACGTTACCATAACATCATCGAAAAGTTGAGTGGAGGTGTCTGTGCTCAACATTTTGATGATGTTATGCTAATGTTGTAAAAATTGCTGTGCCCTTACAAGAAACCGTAAGAGCTGATTTTTCCATTGCCAGATAACTTTTCTTCGAGGATCAAAATTGACGTGAATAATTTTGAAATTTTGACAGTTTTTTCATACAAAAACTGTCAAAATTTCAAAATTATTCCTCGAATAAAGTTATCACATGATTGAAAAATCAGCCCTAAATCAACAAGAAATAAAACCTACAATACGTATCCCAGGGCACACCTCCAAAGCTTTAACGAACCAAGAAAGAGGTCCAGAAACACCACCTCTTTAGAACTTTCTTTTGTTTCATATTCTTTTGTAAAGAATTCCCTGATTGTCAAAGAAACTATCACTTGTCTACGTGCTCTCTGCAGAAACAAAGATTGAAGCTGCTTTCGAATTCTAGTCATACTTGTGGCCAACTTTAGGTAAAACAAAGTAGAACCACAAGGTCTTTAGTTTTCTTCATCATTTACAGTGGGTTAGTATATCGAAGCTTCACTTTTCCCTACAAGATTACATAAGATCACGCCTAATTTCTCCAAAGGGATAGGCACAGGTATGTCATTCACATTTCGCCAGTTCTAATACGGGTGGCGACATAGTCACCTGCATTTGTCAAGAGGGTAATTCTAACCATCGTACTGAACATCTATTCCTACGAAATACAAAATCCCGGTTCGTAATAAGACTATTCATACGTGCATCTACTCTTCTATAGGATTTTTTTTTCATGAATTTGGTATGAGTTTCGGAGCGAAAGTCGTTTAGTTTTACGAATAGAATTACTCATAGCCCGCTATGCGAGCTAGTCGGTGTGTTCTCATGGCCCGCTATGCGAGCTAGTCGGTGTGTTCTCATGGCTCGCTATGCGAGCTAGTCGGTGTTCTCATAGCCCGCTATGCGAGCTAGTCGGTGTTCTCATGGCCCGCTATGCGAGCTAGTCGGTGTTCTCATGGCCCGCTATGCGAGCTAGTCGGTGTGTTCTCATGGCTCGCTATGCGAGCTAGTCGGTGTTCTCATAGCCCGCTATGCGAGCTAGTCGGTGTTCTCATGGCCCGCTATGCGAGCTAGTCGGGGTTCTCATGGCCCGCTATGCGAGCTAGTCGGTGTGTTCTCATGGCTCGCTATGCGAGCTAGTCGGTGTTCTCATAGCCCGCTATGCGAGCTAGTCGGTGTTCTCATAGCCCGCTATGCGAGCTAGTCGGTGTGTTCTCATGGCTCGCTATGCGAGCTAGTCGGTGTTCTCATAGCCCGCTATGCGAGCTAGTCGGTGTTCTCATAGCCCGCTATGCGAGCTAGTCGGTGTTCTCATAGCCCGCTATGCGAGCTAGTCGGTGTTCTCATAGCCCGCTATGCGAGCTAGTCGGTGTGTTCTCATGGCTCGCTATGCGAGCTAGTCGGTGTTCTCATAGCCCGCTATGCGAGCTAGTCGGTGTTCTCATAGCCCGCTATGCGAGCTAGTCGGTGTTCTCATAGCCCGCTATGCGAGCTAGTCGGTGTGTTCTCATGGCTCGCTATGCGAGCTAGTCGGTGTTCTCATAGCCCGCTGTGCGAGCTAGTCGGTGTTCTCATAGCCCGCTATGCGAGCTAGTCGGTGTGTTCTCATGGCTCGCTATGCGAGCTAGTCGGTGTTCTCATAGCCCGCTATGCGAGCTAGTCGGTGTTCTCATAGCCCGCTATGCGAGCTAGTCGGTGTGTTCTCATGGCCCGCTATGCGAGCTAGTCGGTGTTCTCATAGCCCGCTATGCGAGCTAGTCGGTGTTCTCATAGCCCGCTATGCGAGCTAGTCGGTGTGTTCTCATGGCTCGCTATGCGAGCTAGTCGGTGTTCTCATAGCCCGCTATGCGAGCTAGTCGGTGTTCTCATAGCCCGCTATGCGAGCTAGTCGGTGTTCTCATGGCCCGCTATGCGAGCTAGTCGGTGTGTTCTCATGGCTCGCTATGCGAGCTAGTCGGTGTTCTCATAGCCCGCTATGCGAGCTAGTCGGTGTTCTCATAGCCCGCTATGCGAGCTAGTCGGTGTTCTCATGGCCCGCTATGCGAGCTAGTCGGTGTGTTCTCATGGCTCGCTATGCGAGCTAGTCGGTGTTCTCATAGCCCGCTATGCGAGCTAGTCGGTGTTCTCATGGCGCGATATGCGAGCTAGTCGGTGTTCTCATGGCCCGCTATGCGAGCTAGTCGGTGTTCTCATGGCCCGCTATGCGAGCTAGTCGGTGTTCTCATGGCCCGCTATGCGAGCTAGTCGGTGTTCTCATGGCCCGCTATGCGAGCTAGTCGGTGTTCTCATGGCCCGACTCCCAGAGGTCATGGCCTCACGATGGTGTCTGCACAAATATCAATGGTGGAAACCCTGGTATTTAGTTCCCACCGGCCACTGAGCTACTCCTAAGCATTCATAAATGGAAGTGCTAGCTTTATATAAATATAAATCATTTATTTGCTTATAATGTAGGTATACTAAGATGGATATTTTTTATAAATAGTCCCGATATTGTTAAAAACCTTTACCTTACAGCATCGGCATGAAAAGTTCTAAAATAGTACTTTTTATAAAAAAATATAGAATTTAAATAATATCATTAATTTTTTTCCAATTAGGCATTTAGCAAAAACAGTAAGTAGGTACGGTAATCTACACATAAAATAATCTAAACATAACTACTGGTGTCCTTTACTTGTATCTTAAACAAGAAAGAGACAGAGCAGTTGTAACATACCCACTTTGTTGAATATCAGATATTCATAAACCTTTCTTTCCAGCTTTGGTGAAATCTGGTAAAAAGACACACAATCAAACTCCTGGAGAATCACCCAACTGTAAGAAGGAAAAAACGTGAACACGAAGAAGCCATCATTGTACATTATTAATGTATTCACGATATTCGCGTCCCGGTGATAATGACTACGTTTAATATTGAAAAGGTATTAAGCAGGCATTGAGGACGAGTGCCGAGTGCCGAGCCGGGTGAACGGGAGCCGAACCATTCTGTATTCATAAATCTACATTTTAGGAATGAACACATTTTTGTGGAAGTTAAAGCTTAGGTTTTACCGAGAAAGCGGTGCTGTCATTATAGCTGCAGCAAAATGTCGGCAGTCTGGAAATGACGGTGGGTGTTTGACATTACGGTCTCAAACACTGGGGAAAATGATAGATTTGTATGACAACAATCATTGTGCGGCAGTCGTTGGTTATGTGTGACGGCACCGGTTTCTTAGAAAATCCAAGCTGAAGATTAGCTTACGCAAGAGAGTAATTTTGTAGTAGTTTTTCTTTTCAAAACCTGTAGAATGTAAATTATTAAAACAGCAATAAAACATATGAAGGTGTGGGAAGGTACCATTGTTGCCCTTAAAAGGTTTTTTATTTTAAAAATTATGTTACAAAATGTAAGTTCCTATGAAAAA
This sequence comes from Luperina testacea, assembly GCA_927399505.1. Classification (NCBI taxonomy): domain Eukaryota; kingdom Metazoa; phylum Arthropoda; class Insecta; order Lepidoptera; family Noctuidae; genus Luperina; species Luperina testacea. The sequence continues at coordinate 422,321 of OV656777.1, read as the reverse complement.
GAACAGGCATTAAACTTCATTCTTTGTCTACAAGTTAGTATGGCAATATTCATGGAAGTTCTCCCCCACTGAAATATGTTTGTATCTTAAGATAACTTCACATTTATGCACTGATTTATGTACTATGTCTCAAGGAGCAGAAAGATAGTCCTTTCATTTATTTATGCAGGATGGTGACAAAAGTATCTAGCAGTAACCTCGCGCAAAGATTAAAGGCTCGTACATACAGGCGCGACGCGACACGCGACACAAAGGCACCGCTAGTCGCGCTACAAGCGGTGCCTTTGTGTCGCGTGTCGCGTCGCGCCTGTGTTTACGAGTCTTAAGACAAATTAAAGAGATAATGCTGAAATTAATGTGATCATGTACTTACACTCCGCCCACCGGGAGTAAACACTACAGTTAATGAGTTCTGTAAGTGTCATTAGGTCAACTTGGCCTTACGTTAATTTCCGCCATTATTGTAAATACCAGCAGCTGTTGGTTACATCTACATATGTATATCTATCTATACTAATAATAAACTTGAAGAGTTGTTTGTTTTCTTGTTTGAACGCGCTAATATCTGAAACTACCCGTCGGATTTGTAAAATTCTTTTTGCATTTGATAGCCCAACTCTAGAGGAAGGCTACTTAACAACACGTCACGACTTTTAAGAGCCGATCAACAAAGTAAGAAAGTACGCTAAGCGAAAACGAAGAAACAGTGCGAGCAGGCGATGCGATGCGATGGGGTTGGTTTGGGGAAGCAAGAAATTTCGCACGGGCAGAAGTTCGTAATATATCTAGGTACTACTTGTCTGTTTCAACAAAATCTTTTATGCTGCCGACAAAAAGTCTTACGGACTATAGCCAGCAACATGTCTCCCGCAATACAACAACATGTTTCTGCAACAACTACGCAACTCTTGTCAGCAATTTAGGGACAATTTTATTGGTTAAATAAAATTGAACCTTGCTAACTGAACTTTTGAATAGCCACAAGCTTTAACAGAACAATACACCCTTATCGAGTGCCGTGACGTAGCATGTGACGTCAACACACTTTAAAATTAGCAAATAAAAAACCGCATCCAATTTGTATACCACTACTTGCTATGTAAATATCAGTGAAAGGAAGTTATTGCACTAACTGGAAAGATATATGTATTAATGAAACTAACTCAAAAACTTCCTAAACAAAATATGTTTGTAAGTGACCATCGCGCTAGCTTCCTTTAACAAATGTAAAAAGAATTTTCCGTAATCGGTCCACAATGGACGAAAATATCGATCACACACTTTAATTAAAACAGTAAACTGAAAACACAATCTCTTTTGACTGCGTTATGTACGAACGTAATGAATTAGGCGTCAACGAAGAATCATATTGTTGTATGTAGAGAATTATGAGACCTACATGTGGGAAAGCCACAAATTGCCGTGGAAATATTGCCCGTTTAGAAGCGTGTTATGAAATGAAACAAAAGAGTAAACTTCTACTACAATGGCTGGCGTCCAAACTTTTCTTCTCAAACTTTTATACTTAGCCATTAGCGTATTGCGTCCAAGAACTCTTTCCCTTCCAAAAACTACACAAATAAAGAGTTACAAACTTAGGAACTTCTCCATCTGGTTTCCATTCTGATGCCGTCATAACTCTACAATGGTGTTACGTCACGACAATGGCGTCATAGTGCTCACGGCGATTCACTTCGCTTGTCCATTAGCCGCGTGCAAATGGGTCGCGAGTTTTTTGGCGATGCGACGACGTATCATCAATCGTAGTGGCGTAACGTATGTCTGTTTTGTTTTTTTTTTTGATGATATGTGAAAAGAGTAGCAAATTGTATTGCCTGTAACCCTATGTTAAAAAGTGTAGTATTAAATCAATAGCCATACTAATATTATAAATGCGAAAGTGTTACCTCTTCACGCTTAAACTGCTGAACCGATTTAGATGAAATTTGGTATAGATATAGTTTGAGTCCCGGGAAAGGACATAGGATAGTTTTTATCCCGATATTCCCACGGGATCGACACTTATGCGGGTAAAATCGCGAGGCGCTGCTAGTACATTCATACATATTATACATATGTGCGTTTTGTTTATGTAAAATAGACAATTTTCCTTTCTTTCTTTCTTTTCATATACCTACGCCTTTTTCCCATAGGGGTAAGTAGAATCTATAGAACGCCACCTGCTACGATCCTCTTTTTTTTTCAGGATGAGAAATCATCGAATGACCCCTCCCGCTCTGGGTGGAGCGGAAGGGAGTGTCAGACTCTTACTGACTAAAACCCACCCGTGTTCCTCCCTTAGCCCTCTATGTTCCGGGCCAGCGGTAACCCTTTCGGAGAATCCTGCTGGACCTGCTACGATCCTTACATGCTCCTTTTGCCTCGTTTACATTCATACATCTGGTCATACACGCACGCCTGTTGCGAGCACTACGCACCTGACGTTTCTGAAGATCATCACAAACAGGGTCACTATTGTCCTTTCAGGGCTTCCCCTCTCGACGTTTCTACTTTTCCCCGGAATTTTTCTTATTCTAGTGTAAAATATGTTCTTAAAGACTTGACAATGCGCGGCTGCTAGAAATCTTTGAGATTATACTTGATAGATTATTCGTTTTGATTTAGAGTCACCTTTCTTCAACTATGCACATCGATACTTCTGATACTGAAGTAAAGCGTTCCTCAGACAGTGGTTTTACAAGCAGACAATCCAATTTATTATATTTCCTTTCCAAACTGATTTCATTTGTAGACTTACAAGCTATCCTTCGTTTTCTAGATCAAACTAAAAGGGATCCTCTTCTTTTTCGAACCAATTTTCTTCACCCACTAATTCACTGCCCCCAATTTGCATAAACAATTTTTGCTTCACCTACACCCCTTTTTCTAAGAAAACATTACTGTGCAAACATCCTCCGACCAACCTATCAGTCAATTTGTCGGACACCAAGTTGACTGGCTGTATTGTGACAATGTAATCGATAATGTAATCGATTCGCATATTGTACCTACGATATAATAACCTAAGTAGACGACGTTCTGTTTAATAACTAAGTAACTAACTAAGTTACATCGAAACTTACCTCATATTATCATTATAGCTGTGAAGAGGCAAAAAATATACAGGAAGACTTTTCAGTAACGCATACAAAATCATCATCACCATTATTCAGGCATACGAGGTTCACAGGAAGACCCGCCCACTCCCTTCACCACTCAAGAATCACCACAACTGCTTGCAAACATTGAATTTATAATCATTGTCAAGCAGTCAATTTTTCTCTCTCCAAAAACAGACAGGTAAGAAAAATGCTAAAAAATGGAGAGCTAAAACCGTCGGATACAAAATGGAAAGGAAAAATTTCCGTCCCACCATTGCAATGCCTTTGTCGTGTGCAATTGTAACCAATTGTAACGGCTAAAAGGAACGTTCGCGTAACATCCATACCAACTTTTACAGGGAAATCTTCAAATGAAAATTCGTGCATGCCTGCCTGTTAGTACCTTTCTTATTGTAATAAAGCACTCAAAGAAATTTTAATATCGACTTCATCATGGTCTATGGATATTGGAAAATGATCTATCTTTTACTAGAAATATGAGCTACTTAGCGTACTATACAGCGTGTATCAGAAATGTGTGGTCATATTAAAGGGTGTTGAGAAAGTCGTTCAATTTTGATGGTCTGTAAACATCAAAGTGAACAACTTTCTCCAAGGGACCTACTTAGTAATCGTGAAGAGATAAATCAACTGACCCATACACAATAATATTATGTTGTTCTAGCTTTTGCCAATATCCCAACGTGCTACCGGAATTAATTCCGTAATACGTTGTTTTCATATAATTCTATTGGTTTACACGGCACACGTCAGTAAAGCTCTCAGTCGGCTTGATGTTTTCCGACATCTTCAACAGTCTTCGTGATATTTCAGGCAATTTACACAAAATCTTAATGAATTCCACAAAAATTTTCTCATGACTTACTCCGTCTATTGGTGAAAACCTAATGAAAATCAGTTCGGTAGCTTTAGAGTTTATCGCGTTCAGACAGACTAGTGAAAACATTGTCATCAAATATGCCATTGAGCCATCAAGGTACTTGAAACCCATACCTAGAATCAATCAATTATACATCAGTAAATAAAATTCGTCAGTTTATTAAAAATTTGGAAACCATGCCTTTTAACCTTAGGGGCACTTAATCAATCAATCTGTTAAACAAATCTAGTATCGGCACAGTGATTGATTGGACGACGAACATGTTTGAAAGCCCTTTTATATTTTCCCAAAGACATTTTTTCTCTAATTATTAAATTTAAAGTCCTGACTGACTGATATATCAACGCACAGCCTAAACCGCTGGTCCTAGAGACATGAAATTTGGAGGGTGTATTCTTTGTGAAGAGTTGGTATCCACTAACAAAGGGCTTTTTGAAATTCCACCCCTAAGAGGGTGAATGGGGGGAGGGTGAAATTTCACGCGGACGAAGTGGCAGGCAGAAGCTAGTTCAATATAAAAAACCCAAAATGAATTTCTGAATAATTATTGTACCCATTTTATAGTATACTGCTATGATTTAATTGTTTAGCACTTTGTGGGTTTACTACCACAAATTCAATATTATATATTTTTGTTTTGTACGAATTAGGTAATTGTAGGTATGCGTTGTATTTGTCTAACCTTTCTGATTCACTCTGACTCATTACTGACTGAAGTGACTGATTAAAAAAGTGTTAGTACATTTCAGTATTTGTTCCCTTTGAAACCATTATCGTCCTTGTTTTAGACACCAATCAAGTTACCTCAGCCTTTCCTACCTACCTATTCGTTACATATTTATTTCATTAGTGAAACGTTTGACTAGATGTGCTTTAAGCCAGGTATAGAGGGTAACAAGCTCTTCCTTTCAAAAGCTTTTAGCTAACCGGTATAAAACTTTTTGACTTTCCATTATTCAGTCATAACAAAATGTAGGTACCAAATATGTACCTGACCAAACAGAAATGCTCTTTTTCATGATATTGGAAGCAGGAGATCCTATTAATAGTCAGTGTTCTCCAAGTCACCATCACTTGTGGACTTTTCCAGAGGTAGAAGATGTCTCTTGTGCCAGTATTAATTATACAGGCACACATGGTACCCTTCAAAAGTAGCATTTACGGTATAAATGTGTATAGTCCTTTCACAGCGATTTTACCTCTGATTTTGCATCACTGTCAAAAACAAAGTGATCTTTATTATCGTTGAAATAAGGTTGCGATTGGGTTACTGCCAGTCACAAACCTGTCAAAATCGCAGTGATCTTTATTCTCGTTACCATAAGGTGGGTTGCTGCTGTCAGAGGTGAAATAACTATGTAACTTCCCGAGTGGAGGTCTTTCAAAGAGAGGTCTAGTAATTAAAACCTATCCTAAATTATGTATATGTCGGGTCTTTCGTGAGTATTCACTTAAAATGAAGGCGCAGGCGCCTTTGTATAGCGTTGTGCGAAGACCAGGATTGAGTATGGTGTGCGGTACAGACCGTGGAGCGACAGTGGTCGTTTAGACGTGGTCGCATCACATACTGGCCTAAGAACTGCTCAGTGTTTCCTTTTAACTTCAGAGTATAATACTCCCCTTAAAGGGGCCGGCGGAATATGCGTAGTTCATACAAGCGTAATACCAAAATAATTTGTAAATCAAACATATTTTTAAGGTAGTGTGTATTTATTCCGATTGGATTACTGAATATCTATTATCCAAAATATATATTTAGAAAGCACTCTGATATAAAGACGAGGTATGACTTATTTCAAATTTCTATAGAAAACTTATTTTTCTAATAACTAGTCCACATAAACTCTGCTTGCGAAATGCAGGATTTTGCGTGACGTCAGTATGATGCGTAGCTCGCATGTGGCGTTGTAGATACCGCTACAGAGCTTTTCCTCTCGTTTACCCGTATCCCAATTCTGCGCCCACGACTGTATATATCCGACACTGTTTTTCACTATGATATTTTATTTTGACTGTTTAAAAAATAACTACCCACAGTTTTAAAAAATTGTTTTCAAACACCGTAATTTATAAAAAAAATAGCATTCTTAGTTGTCAATCTACGAGTATTTGCAGTTTTTTTTTGCTAACATACAGCCCACTCCGAATTGAACCTTAAAACAACCATTTGTAAGGAAGGAACATATTGGAAGAAACGAGTGGGATCATTTGCTAGTAAGCGTTAAGCTCGCTCATTCCAACCAATACCAAATAATAATATGTTTACATAATAAAAAATCAAATTAATTTAATGCTTTTGTTTAATTTACCTTTCTACTTTTTTGCTTGAGTGATTTTATTGGCCACAAAATTAATTTAATAAAAAATAAAAAACAGCAAAACAAAATTCCTCAGCTGGGATCGAACTCACGTCAACGAGGTTACATCAGTAGCTATCGCAGGCGCTTACACCAACTAGCTAAGGGAACTTGTATGTTATATTAGTCTAAAATGTTGGGTCTAATTCCTTCATTGTGAACCCGTTTATTTTATCTCTAACCGTGAATGTATCATACGTATACGCACACAATAATACTGACAGTTATCGATGTTTGCGTGATGTAAACTAATTAACATTGCCGAGTGTACCTAGTCCTGATCACAATCCTATGTACCTGGATTCGACATACATAGTAACTACGAATCAATACGTACAATTCTCCATATTTTCACAGTAATAACTCGACTAGGTAGGTATAGTTAACTCAAAAATACTGCACTATTATTTCATAACTTCAACGCTGCAGTAAAACAAGGAGAGCGCACAATCATGATCCCGACGGTCTTATATAATTGGCTGCAACTGGAATGAAATAAACACGAATACCTCGAGAGCAGCAAATAAAGTAAAATAACCTTAACATTTTAAACTCCGGCTTATTGCCCCACAAGGTAATTTGTTAAGCAAAACAGACAGTTCTCATAATATTACATATTCATTGCTATTGTCAAAAAAAAATATGAGAAGTTTGCGTGATACTCAAGATAATATGTACGAGTACTCAAGATAGTATGTTCTGTAGGTATGAAAAATAAAAAAAAGTTTTTAAAAACAAGCTTTTATTTAAATAAAAACGTAACCTAAAAAAGAAAGGATAACGCGAACTAAAAAGAAAAAAAATATAATTTAAGTGATACTGTCATTTTTAAATTGTATAAATTTTAAACGCTTGAGGCACTAGTAGGTACACCTGTATAACGGATACCGTATCTACATCACTAGCATTTTTTTTATTTACTATTATTTATTTACACTACTATATTGATATATACCATTTACATTATTTATACCACAAGTTAGTGCCTATTTAAACAGGTTAAAATAAAAAAAAAACATGCGACAAACCGAAATGGGAGATTGTTTTCATCATTATGAACAACTTTTACCAAGGGACAAAAGCTCTAATCGCGAAAAAAAATCAGCTGTTCCCTACATTTTGACGAGTTAACTCATTAGGGTCTGAAATAGCAATGGGCATTCCTCAAGGTTCGATATTGGGTCCATTCCTCTTTTTAGTTTACATTTTTTTTTTATTGTTTTTCATTTCGTGACTACTTTAACTCACACCTTGACTTAATAATAATAATAACCTTGTAATTTTTTTATTTAAATGAAAATCGTTTACTTTTACCATATTTGTAAATATGTGAGAACCATGTGCCTCTCAGATTTATATGACTTTATATGTCATGATTTCATTTTTAATTCTTTTATCTATTGTAGTAAGTACAGTAATTTTATTTTAGGTTCATCGTCTTCACATTATTATTAATATAAAATTAATGGATGCAAGATATTGTAAAACATTTTAAAAGAGTAACGGTGGAGTTTTTTGCCCATTCTTCTCCATACGGAAACTACCATTTGGACTCATTCCAAAAGGATGGATACTAGAATCAATTCTATTTTGCTGTAATTTTTGACGTTAAAAAGTGCCTTTTATGTGCCTATTTGAAATAAATGCTTTGACTTTGATTGAAAAAAGTGTAATCCGCCATCTTGGAGCGGCGGCCTTATTAAATTCAGTGTAATTTTACTAACTTTATCGTTTTCTACTCTTCAAGTCCTTACATTTGATATCAATATTAAAGGGATTGAAAAAATATATAGTCCGCCATCTTGGAGCGGCGGCCATATTGAAATTATTACAATATTGAGTATTGCAGATTGTATTGTTGCCTTCTGGCAAAGATGTATGCAAAATTTCAGCTCAATAACCAACAAAAATAGTCGAAAAATGGTTTGTAAGATTTGACGGACAACTTACATACATACGAACAGTGCGAGCTAAATAAAAGCTTGTAAAATTCTATTAATGGGTAAATAAGTCACCTGTGTTTTCTGATAAAGATCTTAAATATAGAGTTGCTTGAATTTCTATTTCTTTAGATCAGATGTCTCAAAATATCAATTTAATTTGGACATGCAGAGAGCAAACGTGGTGACCAATACTTTGACTTTTTCTGTTTCAGAATCAAAAGTCATTTAATCAAATCAGGCTGAGAATCAGTACTTTTTGAACGTTAAAATTACATAAGACAGTCCCCAAAACGCCCGCCTTTCTTGCTTCACCTGTTTGAAAACAGCCATGAATGCCTTATAATCCTTATTACAACGAATATACACTAAAAGCACGATTTTCTCATCATATACATAGTATCCGACGTCCTTCTTTTAATATAATACATACATACTAGCAGCACCACGCGGGTTCACCTGCATAAGTGTCGATCCCATGAGAATATTGAGATAAAAAGTATTGTATATTTTATTCTGACGTATACGCTATATTATTGTAAAGTTTCATCAAAATCCGTTCAGTAGTTTTTGTGTGAAAGAGTAACAAACATCCATCCATCCTTACAAACTTTCGCCTTTATAATATAAGTGTGACTAGCTGCGCTCCGCGGTTTCACGCGGTAGGAATATCGGGATAAAAAGTATCCTATATATTAATCCAGGGTGTCAGCTACCTCCATACCAAATTTTATCAAAATTGGTCCAGCGGTTTGTGCGTGAAGATGTAACAAATATATGAACACACACACTCACAAACTTTCCCCTTCAATCATCATATTAGTGTGATTAAGTAGGATTATAATTTAACCATTCCATATTTCCTACGAAACCCTAATACCTAGTTTGTAATTCTCATAAAAAATGGAGAGCACGACACAATGTAAAAGCGACTTTCAGGTTAAGTACGCACTTGTAATTCTTACGATTTATGATCGTATAAATTCTGTTTTACAAAGTATTTAAATTGGTATCTCTGCGATTATGCCCCTGTGGACATTGTGAGGCCCGTTGTACACGGCACGGTTTCTTTGCGGTATTAACCGCGTTGTAGAAAAATTGTGTGAGCTTGTGTATGCCCATATAGCGATGGGCGCCGTGCCGTACTGCCACCGTGTCTATCAACAAACTTCCACTGTAATCCATACAACACACTGATGACCGCGCCTACACACGGCGAATCAACCGTAGTGTTTCATGGCAAGAAAAACGTGTGTGTACAACGGGCCTCAGGGGAGGGCAAATAATTAAAGGAGGTATGTTTTGTTTAATGAACACATGCCTATTATTTTAAATCAGTTGATTTTAATTTGGTTTAGGTATGATAATTTTATTGTATGTATGTGCTACAGTTTTAAAATAGGAATAGGTACTGTAACATATTATAAATATATCTTCGAATATTCTCGGGATGAATTTACAATAATACGAAGATTCAGGTCATATCTAAACAATAAAGATTGAAAAATCGGCTTAGTAGGCGTTACGGCCGCTGAGTTTCGTCCGATCCTGTCGAAACAGGAATTTCATTATTATAAATATTTTTGAGTGGTGTTTCATTTGAGGTAGGTACACACGACGACACATCAAGCTATACATTTGAGGTAGGTACACACGGCGACACATCAAGCTATACATTTGAGGTAGGTACACACGGCGACACATCAAGCTATACATTTGAGGTAGGTACACACGGCGACACATCAAGCTATACATTTGAGGTAGGTACACACGGCGACACATCAAGCTATACATTTGAGGTAGGTACACATGGCGATACATCAAGCTATACATTTGAGGTATGTACACACGGTGACACATCAAGTTATACATTTGAGGAAATGTGTCCTATCTTCAGACTTTTATCTCACAAAACTAACTTTTGCACCTTTTACAAAGAAAATTAGGTAGGTACAAAATCATATTAAAACAAAGACAAACTTTAAAAAAGACAATAAAAAAACAAATAACGATACAAAAGTTAAACGAATTAAACAAATAAATTACCGGAACGCGATGTTGTTTTTTGTAATGTTGCTCCATTCGCCCCAAGCTATGGGACGGAGACCAAATTGTTTTAAGGGACTTTTTCAAATATTTTATTTGGAATATTTCTTTATTTGATGTTATGTATTGTATAATTTGGTGAAATGAGTTATTTCCCAAACATTGTGCTTTGTAACGGCACAGGGGTCGTGGAAGTATTTAATTTGTCCTTCAAATTTCTTCATAACCAGACGGTTCCCAGGTATGGTTTATAGAACAAAAGAATTACAACAATGTTGGAATTTTTTTTCACATGTTATCCGGATCGACATCACCGCACCTCGGCTCGACTTAAGGCGATGCTGACCTTGTACAGTACGCATACGTTTAACTTAAGCCAACGATGTTTACCTTAAGCCGTCGACCAACCCAAAGGAAAGTAGTAACTAAAAGAGTGTCCTTGGAGTTTCTTGCCCGTTCTTCTCCATAGAGATCTACGTTATAGAGAGCTTCAACTTACTGACTAAGTGACCGAATCTTTCACAATTAAAAAATATCTGTTAGTTTAATTGAAATAAAATCTTTGAGTTTGAGTTTGGCTATAGGTAGAACACTAAGAAATAAAATGATACATAGGTGACATAACTTGACATAACATAACGCCAGTATTTCCCTGTACCACCAACATTTCACCAGATATTATATTTTTAAGGATATAGGATAAGGAGAGGCCCGTGGCTAAATAATAACAGCTGCACAGGTCGATTGATCAGGTTAAGCTACGCTTACCGCGGTTGGTCTGTGGATGGGTGACCATTGCTTGGTGATTTACATACCGAGACCCCGTCCGTGCCTCAGAAAACAAGTTAAGCCGTTGGTCCCGCCTGTTAATCTTTGACAGTCGTTACGGGTACTCAGAAGCCCGAAAGTCTGACAGCCAGTCTTACCATATCGTATCGTAGGGTATCGTATTTCCCAGTAACTGGGTTGTGGAGGTCAGATAGGTAGTCGCACCATGTAAAATACTGGTATTCAGCTGCATCCGGTTAGACTGGAAGCCGACCCCAACATAGTTGGGAAAAGGCTAGGCAGATGATTATATTTTTAAGGATACAATAGCGGTCATATCGTTGTTTTGAGAGATTTGCTAATAAGTTGTTATCTAGAGACGAAGATTACTCGTGTGCCTTTAATTTTTCAATCACATTGTCTTCTAAAACATATACATATACATAGTATTTAAAACAAAGTCACTTTTCGTGCCTGTCTGCTTAAATCTTCTAAACTACACAATGGAGTATCACACGGTTTTCACCGTTATTGAAAACACTGGATTTCGCCCGTGGCTGCGCCGCGTGGATCAAGTATATTATCCTGCGAGGACGTACTACCGAGATAAAAAGTATCAAAATATATATGGATTGACATATAGGTATAACCTATATGTCAATCCAGGTTATAAACTATCTGTGTTTCAAATTTCATACAAATCCGTTCAGCCATTTTTGCGTGATTGAGTAACAAACATCCAAACATACAAACTTTCTCATTTATCATCTTATTAGCGTAAGAATAATTCCGGAAGGTTCCTGTGTATAATAAATTCATATTATAGGGACGGGTCGCTAGTCAATGATAAATGGCAGATATAGTTGCAGTGAACGTACATTTTGAACGAACTCTTTCCTTTACGTTTTTAGAGTTCCGTACTTCAAAAGGAAAAAACGGAACCCTAAGGGGCCGTCTCCACGAGCGAAAGAATCGTGGCGATATTCCTATCGTGCCATGTATTTCTATACACTCTCTTAGAACGTGTCTCCACACGGCGATATCATCAAGGCGAAAATTGTATGGCACGGCGAGACTATCACCGTGATTCTCTCGCTCGTGGAGACGGCCGCTTATAGGATCACTTTGTTGTCCGTCTGTCTGTCAAGAACCTTTATCTCGAGAACGCGTAAAGGTATCGAGTTGATATTAAAACCATATACTCAGGTCTACAGTCCCTTGAAGCTGTGAACGTATAGGGTACTTCCTGTTGACCAAGAATCATGAAATGTGGCAAGAAGCAATTTCATGTAGCACAAGTAAATGGGAAAATCCGAAAACCGTAAATTTGTAGTTACATACCTACCAATTTGTACGGAACCCTTGGTGAGCGAGTCCAACTCGCACTTGACCGGTTTTTAATATTTGAAACGCAACATAATAAAATACATGATGTTGTTATTTCGTTACGACGTTGTATTGCCCCGAGCAGTGCGACGCGTGTCCTAATGATACTTTTGCTACGTTTCATTCCTCCTTATTTATGTATTTTTAAAAGATTATGTAGATGTAGGATACTTAATTGGGGTTAAGTTGTTGTTTTAGTATTTCGAAATTAAGGTAGGAATGCTTTTAGATTAACACATAAATAAGATTTTTTTTAAACTTAAATGTTGAAATCGTCTCCAAGTCATAATATTGTATGCTGACATGTTTGTAACGAACCTAAACAAAAATAGAAGTCAATTTTTGTGGGTATGGAAACATCTTGTTGAAATATTGTTATCAATTGATTGATTCCATTCCATCAACTTCAAATATAAAGATGAATTATCCAACCATGGATTGGTTCAAAATATTTTGAGGTATGACCGCTACTGAGGAATACGTAACAGAAAGACATTAGGTACCCTTTTTTTGGTGCAGACAAAGAGACTGTCAAAACTGCCTGACGTTCATCGTCAAAAAATCTTGCTATTATTTTGACAGCCGACATTGCAACACCTTGCAAGTAGGCACTTTTCAGGGGTAGTATTTCTTATAAATAAAACTCTCCCGTCTTTGTAAAATAAAGCGTCTTAAAAATTCCTTTTTTTCTAGAGCCCCTTTGAGCTCAAAGAAGCTCTTCAGATAACCCTACAAATGTTGGTCTTGACAGCTTCCAGGAAAGAGATAGAAACAGACCAGATCAAACGGATGATTCCTTTGAGCATAAAAGGCTCTCTGATAAACGACACCCTATGTTTAGAAGTAAAATGATCTATAGCCGTGGTACAGATGATTTGAGAACTGTGACAGTATGTTCAGCTGTTAGTTACGGGTGTCAAACGAATGCCTTTGACAGCAAAGGTACGGGTTGACAAAAGACTGTTTCACCAGTGGTGTAACCATAGATATCCGTGGTGTAACCATAGATATCCGAGATGTAACCATAAAATTACCCATTGTTGAGTTATTTTCGTGGATGTGGCGATAAGAAATCACTATATAAATAAGTATTGGGGTGGTAAGAATAAAAACGTAATGAAAATGAAAACATTAAAGTTAAGTGCCTACTTTTGTATGCTGAACAAAAGGTACCGTGCGGTCGACGAGAGAATGCGTTCTTGACACCTGTCTGTTTCATACAGACGAATACGTGTCTTGCGAAGTTGATGACTAGGTGTCGGGAACGCATGTTCTCGACGGCCGGACTATAGTTAGATACTGTTTTAGGTTTTAGCTTTTATGTTGGATTATAGATCTTGCGTACGATATCAAATTATTTCCTTACGATATCAACATCTGCCTAGCCTTTTCCCAACTATGTTGGAGTCGGCTTCCAGTCTAACCAGATGCACTTGAATACCAGCATTCTACATCGAGCGACTGCCTATCTGACGTCCACAACCCAGTTACTGGGTAATACGATACCCTCCTTACGTTATAAAATTTTAATATCTGCTTATTTAAAAGATATGTTTATATAAAACTTTAAATTTTCATTAAAAAATGATCACCTCTAAAAACTTTAAATCGTAAATCTAACCTGTCTTTTCCACACATTTTCATTGGGTGGCAATAAAATTTTAATGTTCCAGATTTTTTATTAATATCTTCTACCGTCTCCTGATAAAATGAACACATAAAATATTTAAGCCACAAAATTAATGTAAATGTATTTAAAAATTATGGTGCTGCTGACACATCACCCCAGGTTAATATAGGTACAAATTAAACTACCTATAACTAAGTGAATTGAACCTCCGATAGCTTATGTTCATACTGAAAAAGCTTTCTATTTTTCTAGTTATTTAGACCATATGTAATGTCGGCACCTGTGGGGTAATTGCATAAACGGGGATTTACACTAGGTCAATATTCGCCGTGCGGCTAGTCGATTATCACATCGCCTCACAAGCAATGGCTTTCATTTTGAAACTTCAAAAACATTTATTGCGTTATTTTTATTGTTGAGAAGACTTTTTCCAACCCATGAAGCAATGGATTAGCAAAATCCTTAAAAAATATTCAGATCGAGATTGATAGTGGATAACAAGGTCAATCCATTGGGATCCCATCCCACCCTCACTATTTACAGCCTGGTGATTATAATTAACCATTGAGGCTCTTATTTATACGAGCCATATTCTCATGTATAACCAAAAACCTAATTAACCTTACCTTCCACCTCACTAGCTCAGCAAATTACCGAAAATAATAGCGTGTAACAGGAATAAACAACAACACAAGTTTTCATGTATACGAGGAACAAACATGGAGTAGGTACGTACGGAGCCGAATTAGATAAGTACAGTTAGTTAATTAGAATCGATAAGGTGTGTTTGTGTAATGTTGGTGTTTATGTGTTTTTGTATACCAAAAGTTGCTGATAGAAAGTGGTTACAGCCGCTGAAGACTGTGTTTTTCTAAGAAAGTGGTACCGTCATAATTAGCAGGCGAAAATGACGGTGGAACATCAAAATGAGGGTTCGATTTCCAAGTTGGAAAAGGTATTATTGGGTGTTTCCATTAGGAATTTCTCAGCAGCAGCCTCAGACCAAATAAAAAGTCAAGACATAACGCTGCGACCAATACAGTGAAGCATGCAAAAACTACACCTGCGCTCTGTGCATACACGCTCACACGCACTCATTTACAATCAAGCTACACCTCACTATGCGCACACATGTTTACGAAACCGGCTTCACTTTACTGTTGACAGCCTTTCTTGGTTTTTTATTTGGCCTGAGGTAGCAGCCCAGGGTTAGGATTTGTGCCAGGGTTAGGATTTGTGCCAGGATTAGGATTTGTGCCAGGGTTAGGATTTGTGCCAGGGTTAGGATTTGTGCCAGGGTTAGGATTTGTGCCAGGGTTAGGATTTGTGCCAGGGTTAGGATTTGTGCCAGGGTTAGGATTTGTGCCAGGGTTATGATTTGTGCCAGGGTTAGGATTTGTGCCAGGGTTAGGATTTGTGCCAGGGTTAGGATTTGTGCCAGGGTTAGGATTTGTGCCAGGGTTAGGATTTGTGCCAGGGTTATGATTTGTGCCAGGGTTAGGATTTGTGCCAGGGTTAGGATTTGTGCCAGGGTTAGGATTTGTGTCAGGGTTAGGATCTGTGCCAGGGTTAGGGTTTGTGGCAGTACGCTCTCCCCGTATTACATAGGACCTAAACATAACTGACGAAATGTGGGAGTAGGTACCGACACCTCTGCCTTACCCTTTGAGGAAAACAGGCGCAATGGTATGTTATGGCATGAAAATGACTGCTTACTAAAGTTATCAAAAACACGCCCTCTTGGTCGAACCTCATTTTGTGGCCTTATAATATGACTAGCAGCGCCCCTCGGTTTCACCCGCATAAGTGTCGATCCCGTGGGAATGTCGGGATAAAAACTATCGTATGTCCTTTCCCCGGACTCAAACTATCTCTATACCAAATTTCATCTAAATCGGTTCAGCGGTTTAAGCGTGAAGAGGTAACAGACAGACACACTTTCGCATTTATAATATCAGTATGGATAGTATCGATATAGTATGGATGCCTGAGCTATCTTAGGAAACCCAAGCTTTAGACATAATTATGCTACCGCTACCAAAATTTGTTAATACAATTCCCTTGTAGATAAGGGCTATTGTTGAAAATCTTCTTCTCACTACCCTCTGTAATGCCTTTAATTCTAGTCTGTATTGTAAAGGGCGGATTTTTTCCGGGAAGTAGTATTGTAATTTGACCATAGGTACTTTGTTTTTCCAATTTATTACAAACATAAAGTACCCAAATCAGCAAACAAATAAAACACAGCTAAATAAAATATAATACAAAAAAAATAAACGGTATTTTTCTCTCTTCTGAAAATAACTAACAATGTGCTACTGAAATTACATTTGACATTTGAGTACCTTACGTAGGTATGACCTTTTACTTGTAAGAATTTTCTTCAAGAAAATAAAACTAAATCGTTTTTGTTTCTTTCAACTCTACGACCTTCTGAACGCGAAAAAATTAAATTAAATTGTGCGTCAATTCATATTAGTTTTCATAGACTGGGATGGGATATTTTAAAGTGAAGTGTAGGGTGAATGAAACTAAGTATTATAAATTGTTTTGTTCTTGTTCCGACACACTATCGTCTACATTTCTTTTTCATTTCTCCTTTCGCAGGTCTGCTGGAAGAAATGTCATAATCATTTAAGCAGCACCTTTGTACTCAATTTCCATTTTACTGTGTGTACATAAATAATAAAATAAATAAATAAGTAGGTACTACAATTGATAAAATGTTAATCCGAAAAGAAGTAGGTGAGTCAGTACCCAACTTATTAAAAAAATCATTAATTAAATGTAAATATATAAAATGGATGAATGAAAAGGAAAAGAGGAAAACCATTTAAATAATTATACTCACGTGGTCCATGTTTATGGAGTACATATTAAAGAGTACATATTCTATCTATCTATTTAGCATGTCTTTGGAAAAACTTGCTTGTTCGAGTTGTAAATAAACAACATTGTTGCAATATGCGAAAATCTCTAAAACGAACGGCAACGTCGCATGCGATTGTTAACCTAATTAGTTGGTGTCAGTTTTTAATAAACTAATGCACTGTTGCCATTCCGCACACTAACGACTTACAACAATGTGTGGTCGAAATGGTCTGACGGGAGTTTCTTTTATTTTATTTTTGTGGATTCAATTACGAAATTGGAGTTTGAAACTGACTGACCAGTGGAAACCATCTCCACTATACAGAGCATTTTATTTTTTCTATTATTATTTGTGATATGCTACTATGCCAAGCAACCTGTTTCATTAGCTAAGTACTGAAAAAAGAAAACGAGTCGTAATTTTAATGGCTGAAATAAAATCAGCAATTGTGAGCATACACACCTTGTACATTTCACTAAGTAGGCACTTAATCTTATTTACCTCTTTATTCTCCAACAAACTGGTAATGGCCAGTCGTTTTTATATAAACCCTTTAAATAAACAGCCTTTCCCACGATACGATTTCCACAGTAAAGAGCCGTGAGAAAGATCCATAGGTGTAGGGATAAGAAACGGCAGTTTTCACTTACGTTCTTATCTAAAGGGGAAGAGAAAGAATAATGAGGTGCAATAAGTGACAAATTGTAGGACAAGATCCTCAGAAGAGATGGGCAACAGAAGGAATAAAAATATGAGGGAAAATAGAACCATTAAACTTCACTAGACTATGGTAAAATAGACTGGGCAGAACTGACCACAACTGACTAAACGTGGTTAGTACATTTTCAAAGTAAACAAACGATTATTTGTTGTTGTTTTGTTTGTGCGTTATTATAACGTCATCAAAATGTTACCAATAAATACATATACTGGCATATATATTGTTCATAGGCCACAGCGCAGTACTAATTAAATTCGGGCGTTGAGGCCACAACTTCTGTCATAGATCGCTACGCAAAGCCGTAAGTTTCTATACTTCATTTATGTCGTAGTGCGAGTACACGGTGACACACGCGGTACGTGGTTTGCTTGGAAACTGTTGACAATGCCGCCCCTAGCAGCGGCCATCGAGGCGTCTCCGTACTCTGAGATAAGCCACTTTCTATAAACCTTGCTGTTCTTTCCGAATATTAAAATGGAATCCATGGCTATTGGTTTTTGGCGTCAAGAATTGGCTTGAAAGCAGGCCTTCTGGAAACTTTTATATATTGTAGGTACCAGCGCATCGTACCCTATAAAATAGGGCTATTACGGCGGTCGCATGGCGATTGATTCCGCTCATTCTTTTCAAGTACAAAAAAGATAAGCTTAAAGCTTACGCATTTTTTCTTACTACCCCTTGATTTGGAGGCAAAATAAACAGAACGAAGGGTGCGGTGACAACGCTAGCTTAGATATTTTTTGAGGTTTTAATACCTGGATCTACTATTCAGACTTTTCTAATGTCTAAGAGCGCTTTTATAATTTCTATAGTGATGATTATTTTCGTGGGCGTCCACGTCTACGTCACGGCATCACGATAACACAGGCAAATAAAATGTATGGAAATATAATAAGGTTTTACATTTCCGTCCTCGGTAACGTTATAACTTAGGTACCTACACGTATTTCCGTCCTCGGTAACGTTATTACGTACACGTATTTCCTTACATTTTAAGGACGTGGTGGACGTGGACGTCCACGATGATATCGGCGCGTCAGAAATTATAAAAACGCGCATTCTCTGATTTATTTTGAAAGTAAATAACATAATATTTTGTGACCTATTTTTGCCACTTGGAATGGGAAAAAGATTAAAAGCTTCCTTTGAACACAAGTTAAGTGTAGGTACAACAAGGAAGAAGGATGTTTATTTGTGTTTATTCAACATTTTCTAATCTACAACTTGTCTTTGTCAATCTTTTATTATAATTTTCATCTTTTGACTGAACACTTAAAATTTTAAAATGGAGATTTCATCATTTTCTAATGTTTCAAAGTAATCGAAATCTTAATTAAACTGAAGTAAAGCTCATTATCATATTAGAGTTAAATAAACCAAAAAGTCTTTTTTTGTTTTTGCATAGCTCGCGGCGTTTTGGCCTAACAAGAGAATTTGTTTTGTTTCAATCATAACATTCTTGCTTCTGAATTAATTTGGGATAAAATAGGTTTAAAACCATCCCAACAGAATAATTGAATGAATTGGTATGTGAAATACGCACAAATGATCCCGTATAAAAACGATTGACTTTTGAAGCCCGCTTTCACCATAAATCACTTAGGGCGTGATCACACCACATCGCAGCGATAAAATGTGGTCAGTGGTTACGTGTGAATAGCGTCGCTGCAGCTACTTGAAGTTGCGTTGTGGTAACTACAAAATGTCGACATGGCCAACCACTAGTGCGTGACCTCACTGGTGGTTGTGTTGTGGCTGCGACGTGGCCTTGATGTGGTTGGTATCGCCCACACGGTTGATTTTGACGACCAAATGTGGTCCGGGTGAATGAACATTTTCATATAAATTATCGCCCGTCCACGTGTTGTCGTTATAATATGGTTGTGGTTGTGGTACGTGTGATCATTTAGCGTTAAACGCATTTAAGGGGATTATAGGACCTAAACGCAAAAAACGATTGATCTTTACTTCGATCAAATTATTGATCGAAGATTCTTTAGGACATACATATATATCGTATTAAATAATTTAATACGATAGAAAAAAATCATGGAGATACCACTAAAAACTTTCTTTTTACAATAAAAACCATACTAATATACATACAATCATTTTGATTTTTTGTCAGGTTATTCTATAAGCAACATACTAAAGCACTAGTTTCGGACTAACTGACAGACTATTTAAATTTTGACAATTCAAAAGTGCCTGTACAAGGTTTGATTGAAATACATGTTTTGAGTTTGAGTTTGAAGTGTTTTAATTTTAAACAATATATATTTTATAACTTTTTTGTAAATTGCTTCGTATTTTGCAATAAATTACGACCGTTGTGTCATCGCGCTTCTCTTTCTTTTCAATGCAGTCCGACAAAGACCGCGCTTTAGGTCATGTAGTCGCCTTAAAGCATCTCTGTCTTCTTCAAACGATTGACAGAAACAAATAGATCAACTGATCAAACTGATCAAACCAAATAGATTTACTGCTCTGTGGTGCACGCAGCCTCAGTGTTTAATTCACTGAATGAAAAATAAAGTTCCAAACATTTTTATTTAATACTACCCAAAAGAGCGACTTGACCTTTGTAACGCAATTATAACGCTTAAAGAATTACAAATTAATGAAAATTCTTAGCTTCGACAGGCATTCTTCTAATACCTTCGGACAGGGGTCAGCAAACTTTTGGTAATTTTCAACAGTTCGGGTAGTTATGGTTACGCACTGATATAGGATTAGGGAACAAGTTTTGAAAGGACTCCCATTTTGTTTTGTTTTTGTTACTTATTAGACGTTGTATTTATTCAATAAACAGAAAGGTAGTGTGCGTTTATTTAAAAAAACTGGTCAAGTGCGAGTCGGACTCGCGCATCGAGGGTCCTGTACAAATTTATAGATATCTAAATAGTTTATCTTGGATTTTTTTTTGTAATGTAACCACTAATTTAGGATTTTTGGATTGTTTCCTTTACTTGTGCTACATGACATTGCTTCTTGCCAAATTTCATGATTCTGGGTCAACGGGAAGTGCCCTGTATAATATATAGGTTGTGATTTCGGAACATAAACGCCCGTATCTTTTGATTGCGTTGACTTAGAAGTTTTATTTTTTCACTGCTTCAAGGGATTGCAGCCCTAAGTATTTGATATTAATTTCAACTTGAGAACTCCACGCGTTCCTGAGAAAAAGGGTCTTGACAGACGGACAGACAGACGGACAACGAAGTGATGAAGGGTTCCGTATTTCCTTTTGAGGTATGAAACCCTAAAAATGTGACACTTTTCTCAAAAAACATTATGTCGAAAGAAAATATTATTTCCGAATCGAAAAATGCTTTTAGAAAAACAACAAAAGCAATGCGGCATTACCTGACGCACCATTACCTACAGATAATGTCACTTCGTTCTTCTTTGCATAACAAACGTGCATGTATCTCCCCTGCCACATTAATACACACACCATTACATATCCCACACACAAAGACACATACCTACAGACATACAAACACGTTTTAATGTTTCCGTATCACTTTTGCATCTGTTTTACTTCTAAAACTAATGTGAAACATAAACACTTCTATGTGTTTTCTGGACACACAATTTATTGATAGAGATTGGGTTATCGTGCAGTACCGCGTACCTGGAAGGACTACTACTACATTGGAAGGCCTCCCACAAGGTGGACCGACGACCTTGTGGAGGCCGCAGGAACCCGTTGGACGCGAGAAGCACAGAACCGGTCGAAGTGGAGGTGCTTGGGGAGGCCTATGTCCAGCAGTGGACGTCTTTCGGCTGAAATAATGATAATGACTTTTATAATACATTAACTCTTGTCCTCGATCCATGATGAAAAGTAACTTATGTTCTTCTCCAGGTCATAGTGTACCCATGTGCCAACATCCAAATTCGTTCAGCCGTTTTCCGTGAACGCGCAAACAAACAAACATACAAAAAATCAAATCTGTTATCTTTATAATATTAATTTAGATTAATAACAAACTCTTTAATTAATAAAGAAATCTCGATGTTTTCACAATTTAGGGCTGATTTGTCAAACGCCAGATAATTTTAGAAAAGGAATAATTTAGAATTGCTGATAGTTCTTCCATTCAGAAAACTGTCAGCCGTTAATTTTATTCCACGAAACAAAATTATCTGTCGATTAAAAAATCAGCCCTTAATGTAGGTAACATATTGCATAAATGATGTTGTGTATAATATACTCATGTTTTGGACGGATAGATTATTTATCGTTATATTTGGTCGTAAAAAACGCACGAAGCTACGGGACAATAGTATAATTTACACAATGGGACGCCTGAAAATTAGATGACAGTAAATTTAACAGCACTTTTGCTTAATTCCGTTTATAATACGAGCTTATTTATTAGTGCAAAATGGTTCTTCTGAA
The DNA here is from genome assembly GCA_927399505.1 of Luperina testacea. NCBI lineage: Eukaryota > Metazoa > Arthropoda > Insecta > Lepidoptera > Noctuidae > Luperina > Luperina testacea. The sequence goes on along the minus strand of OV656777.1, from coordinate 400,191 downwards.
CTTATCTGTTTAGTAGATATTATTATCACCGACACGTAACGATATTGATCCGAGTAGGCGGAATAATGTGCAAACACTAATTTACGTTCGACAAATGGTTTCCGATTGCAGAACAGAGTACAATTTGTGTAGGTGGAATTTATCAAAGTAATAAATATCGTAAATCCTACACTATTATGGTAACAAAGGTACTGGCAAAATAGTGATAATTCATATTCTAAATAATACAATTGGTTAATCAATTGATAAAACTCCTAACGACCATAACGCTAAGTAAATTGATTTTCTCGTATCCATTAACTTGAATAAAATGTTATGCGTCTCTGACAAAAATATTTTAGCTGACGGTAATTTTATTAAATACCAGTACCATACTTGTCATTATTAGATTTAAATAAGTAAGTATTCATTAGAAACGAGCAAGTCATTAAAATAAAACGCGTTATTATTAAACGCTAAATTTCACTCTTCCCAACAATGACAAGTTAGCATTAGCTTAGCATGCTAAAAGTAAAAGCCTCAAGTCTCTGCGCAGTTCCGGTGCGGCCGGAAATACGTCATTACCGCTGAGCCACAATGGTGGCTGTCTACTCGCAGCCGCAGTGTTTGAAGTCATTATGTCGCACCTCCGGGTGTAGGTCATGTGTGTAGGTAATAGGTGGGTAGACGGGAAGATCTTGGGTTTGTCACTCGCGAAGGGAAATAATGGCAATTTACTTTTGTGTCTTAACCAGGTGAATGCTGTAATTACAGAAACAATTAAAAAGTCATTGTGTCTTACGTGGATCCATATTCATACAAAGGGTTAAAGACTATTTCGGTATACTTCTGCTTATTTCTTCGGGAAAAACCCAGCCTAATGTTATTTTAAGTGAATTTCTACAGGAGTCTTGAAAATGCTTGAACAAATTAAGTGCAGTTTAAGTACCCCGGCGTAAATATGTCATATCGAGCTTTTATAAGTCACTGTCACAACAGGAACTCTTGTTAAAATTCGATGTGCTATAATAACTGCCTCTTATTGTACAAAAGATTGTGAGGGTAAGTGTATCTAATTAATTATCTATGGTAGATATCCGTGGTAAGTACCCTAGCATTATTTTACAGACCATAAATGTAGATTTGCCTTTTCTCTTACGATCGGAACACATCTCCGATTAATGAATATTATTTCAAAACATTTAATTTTAAGAATTGATTTACCAATGTAAACATCTCCTAACGTATCTTTCGACTGTTTGTCTGTCACACAGAATAAAATAAGGTTGTTATTCCAAAAAAACTTGTCATGAAAATTCGCTTGGATTTTTACCTGAACATGTCATTAATTTCTGTCAACTTGATTCCAGAAAATAGCGGAGCTTTTATAGTCGTGGATAAACATATTTGGGAAATATTTTTTGCGAACCATTGCTCTATTCACAGTTATTTGACAAAAATTCCATGAGACGCTATTCGTGAAATGAATTATCTTAAAATTCGTTGTAGCCATAGCCTCAAGATTATGTGTGATTATGTAGCAGTCAGGGTTTAAAATCCACATAGGTAGGTACACTACTCTAGTACTAGCAGCGCCCCGCGGTTACACCTGCATAAGTGTCAATCCCGTGGGAATATCGGGATAAAAACTCTCCTGTGTCCTTCCCCGGGACTCAAACTATCTCTATACCCATCTAAGTATGTTTAGTGGTTTAAGCGTGAAGAGGTAACAGACAGACAGACAAACTTTCGCATTTATAATATTCGTATGGGTAGATCCCAGAGAAAAACGCTGAAAAGAGAAATGCGTAAAATTTTGAAAAAAAAATGAATCCATACTAATTGGAAAGCCAATAGTATGGTTTTTTTTTTTATTTTGTGCATTGCTCTTTTCAGCCCCTTTAGGCTCGTATACAGATTTGAGAGCGGCGGTGGCCCAGTGCTAACGACCGCGTCTTACGACTTACTTACTTTGGTCGTAGGTTCGAACCCAGTCAGGAGCTTTCCTCTGTATAAATTGTTTTATTTTCCTCTCAAAACGATGAAGGAAAACATCGTGAGGAAACCGACATGTCCTAGAACCAAAAAATCGAAGAGATGTGACATCTGTCAACATGCACTGGGCCCGCGTGGTGGATTACGGCTTACTATCTCTCACTGAGAGAAGGCCTGTGTCCCAGCAGTGGGATCATTACAGGTTTATTATGTTATGTTGAATACAGACATGAGCGTCAGAGACCACGCGAGACAAGCCGAACTTATTCTAAAACTCGTGCCTTTAAGGCTGTGTATTGTACCTATAATTTTTTTTATTTTATCTCGGGTAATGTAACAAAATGTAGCGTATTAGGTAAATAAACAGGACAGAAATCCCCCATCATGGCACAATTCTCGTACAAATTGCGTCACACTTTTTGCGTCAGCTTGTAACGATCTCGTCAATCACTTCCTATCTCGCAGACGGTTTTAGACTGCTACAATCACGCAGGTAGGCTCAGAAGTTTCACTCCTAACGACTGGACTTAGTAGAAGTATAAGTGTACACATTGATAGGTAGAATACAAGTGAAACAAGGCGTTGGGATCTCAGAGCGATGTCTAAAGTTATCGAAAAGCCTTAAGTGTATTTTTGACAGTGCTGGTGACATACCATGAAAATCATTATTGTTGCCAGTCTTTTTTAACCGACTTCAAACAAGGAGGAGGTTCTCAATTCGACAGTATTTTCATATGTTTGTTACGCGATATCTCCGGCAATTGTAAATCGATTTCGAAAATTCTTTTTTTGTTGGAGGAGGAGTGGTTTTCAGGGCTGGTCTCATATAAATTTTATTAATTTTGCTTGGGTAGTTTTTGAGTTAGTTTTAATATTTTTGCGTCTTAGTTAATATTGATGATGTTATAATAACTTCTTGTCACTGATATTTACATAGCAAGTAGTGTTATACGAGTTTGTGTGGGATAAGTACAACTTAAATGTGAAAAAAAAAAACTTGTTTACAAAAAAAAAATACTCGACTTTCAAAGACACTACAAAGTGAAAAATAACTTTAATTTAGGAAGTCGGAGGCAAACAACGAAAATGCGAACCCAACGACACTGACTTCCGAAAAGAAAGTAATTTTTTTTCACTTTGTAGTGTCTTATTTGGAAGTCGGTTGTTTTTTATTTTTTGTAAAAAACTTTTTTGTTCATAGTCGGTTATGTTCCTTTATGCACATAAACTTGCAAATACAATACAATTTTAATCAATCTTTATTGATCCCCAAGTAGATCTGTTTAACCTTCTGACGGCCGTATGTCTTGTGTCGCTATCAGCTTCATCCCGCGGGGGAGACGTGATCGAATGACTCACATTGCCGGTATAGGCTGTTGCGCGCTCTAAAGGTTTCATACAAACGTGTAGGAGTACGATGATACCAAGAAATAAGGTATGTTCATTTAGCAGTTTGCGAAGGAATAAAAAACAGGTGCAAAGGTTAAAAACATGAAGAGCCAGGGCACGTACCCAGATATACCATATTTACCAGTTTTATTCATTTCTGATGGTGAAAATATCTGCGCATCTACTACTTACTAGTTTATTTTACGAGTAGGTACCTGCCGTACTTCATAAGTTTCTGTATCGAGTAATAATATGTATGATTAACTTGTGTTCATGATAAGTGAATTGAATTCTTTTTGAGAAATAGATGTCTTAAACCGTAAAATGGTCAATCATGTTTAGCATTTCGTACCCAAAGGCTGCCAACGGAACCCTATTTCTAAACCTCTGCTGTCCGTCCGTCCGTCTGTCAGCGAGCTGTATCTCGTGAACCGTAATATGAAGACAAAGATGGTTTCGTACAAGAATCGTGTTTTTTTCGGCGTTCTTTGCCTTGTGGTACGGAACCCTTGGCCGCTTTTTAATATCTCCCTACTTACAAGTGCCTTCACAAACCTATCAGCCAAGAGTGACGGTTGTCTTTCCTTATGATAGTTTATATAGGCTAACTTTAATTTTATTTGCGACTTTACAAGGATTGAAATGTTTACCACTTTTACTAGACCACTTCTGAGTCATACATCATCATCTGCAGCATCTGTAGCCTTTCATAACTATGTTGGGGTCGGCTTCTAGTCTAGCCAAATACAGCTGAAAACCAGTATTTTACATGGAGCGACTGCCTATCTGACCTCCACAGCCCAGTTACTGGGTAATACGATACCCCTTGGTAAGACTGGTTGTCAAACTTTCGGGCTTCTGACGACTCGTAACTACTGTCAAAGATCCAAGAATGATAGCTGGGACCAACGTCAACGAGCTTTCCGAGGCACGGGAGGTCTCGGTATGATAGGTAAGGATGGTCACTCATCCTCGAACCGGCCGCGGCAGGCGTAGCTTAACCTGGTCGGTCGACCCGTGCGGCTGTTATTACTTAACCAAGAACCCCACCACCACTTCTGAGTTAAACAACGATGTTAAATCAAGTGAGTACTTGATTTTCCTCTCAGAGATAAAAAAAACACGCAGTTTCTAAACAACTTGAAAACTCTCCATAAAACAAAGAAAGCCTAGATAAGTGCTAGCACACACTACCCACATCCCGCGGCGCCGCTCGTGTCTCAAACGGTTAAGTCAGTGCCGAGGCGCGCAGTCGAGCGTGTGTACTGCGGTGCAATTCTGTAAAAATCTCACCGTGAAAACTTAGGTGAAGTGAGCGTGGAGTGAGCTGTCAATAGTGTCAATTCTTAACAAAAACAAACTCACTTCATCTAAGTTTTCACGGTGAGATTTTTACAGAATCGCGGTGCTGATACCAAGTCTGTGTTACTGGCTGACTAGAATAACGTGTGCCTGTTTTACTTCAGAACATTACTCTTTACATACCTACTACCGATCTGTCACTCAACACTGGTGATAAACAGAATGTTCCCTTTAGGCTAGATTTGTCTACTGATTGATCGATTGACCTGTCTTACCTATTCCTTAGACAATAGATAACTGACATTTGAAAAATCGCCTTTTAATCGTTCATTGACTCGAACCGATGCAAATTGAGTGAATTCATCGCTTTATTTTCCTCCCAGCGATAAAAACATGCCTTTTCTAAACCAAACAGCTTGAAAACTTCCCATAAAACAAAGCAAGCGTAGATAAGTACTATTCTTCGTACAGAATAACGTAACGTATTATGTTTAGCTCGGTGGCTCCGTATAGTGGCGCATAGTGGGGCGTGCATACTGATACCAAGTCGTGTCACTGCTGACTTCAGAATAACATGCTGCTGTTTTGCTTGCTCATAAAATTGTGTTGGAAGTAGGAGAACTAAGAATTAAAGCAATTTGGGTCTTAGCGATATGGTTGTGCTACCATAAGGAGGGGCCTGAGGGCGGCCTGGCTGGGGCTGTGTCGTCGCTCGAACAGTCTTCCAGAGAAGTGAACACGAGTCCGACATAACCCTTCGTTCCCCCAGACTAATTCTCACAGAAGAAAGAAAAGGGGGTACGTTGCTAAAAGTGCAAATGGTTAGAGACACCGTCACCACAGAGAAGAAACCATGACATTATAAATGCTACTAAGAAAGAATACAGAGTGATCTTTTTTTTCAAGCTTTTGTGTGCAAATTATGAACTACTAGCAATGCCCCGCGGTTTCATTCGCAGAAGTATCGACCCCGTGGGAATATCGGGATAAAAACTATCTTATGTCCTTTTCTGGGACTCGAACTATCTCTATACCAAATTTCATCTAAATTGGTTCAGCGGTGTAAGCGTGAAGAGGTAACAGACAGACAGACACAGTTTCGAATTTATAATATTAGTATGGATAGGTCCTAGAAAAACGCGCAAAATTAAAAAAATAATTAAAATGACAACTAGTTACATCTACTTTAGAATTAATCAAACTGGCTATAGAACAAAAAACCCCTGAATAGTTAAATGGTAATAAAATACTCTGTTTACTTACTACATTACCATTCAATTCAAGACGTACACACCGGTCACATTCACTTAGCATAGCTAGATAAACATGGTTTCTAGTTGGTTCTTTGGGCCCTACTACTTTACCTACTATAAACAACTCCACAACGAAAGCTAGATAAGGTTTTCAAGTTATTTGCACACTCTAATTTCAACATTCACATTCTCTTGTACACGATTCATTAAACTTTTTTAACGCTCGCTGACTTGAAGCGCTTTACAGATAAATGTTACAGCGTTACAGCTCATTCCTTTGTTTTACGCCCTTCATAACAGGAGATAACACCGAGTTTAGCACTCCGCTGAGTTACGGCACTTGGTAACATTTAAATTATACGCAAAAAAAAATTGCGCCTTATTCAGCAAAAACGCGAGTCACGAACAAATTTTTAGGCATATTTGAAAGTAAATATTTCATATTCTTCTTTATTTTTGATGTGTCTCTTGTTGTCGATGAATGTATTTTTTATGTTATAAGTCTAACATCTAGTCTTACCAAGGGGTATCGTTATTGTGTTGTGGAGGTCAGACGTGCAGTCGCTCCATGTAAAAGACTGGTGTTCAGCTGTATCCAGTTAGACTAGAAGCCGACTGCAGTCTGCAACATAGCAGATGAGATGATGATGCTTCATCATTAGCAAAGCAGGCAGCACGCAAGCAGGCGGTTCACCTGATGGTAAGAAAGCACCGCTGCCAATAGACATTTACAACACCAGAGGCATTGCAGGTGCATCCCAGAGACAAAGATACCTATAACGTCTCACGAACCTGTGAGTACACCAACACCAATAAATACAGGTTAGGCAATACAGGGGGCTTACTCTCCAAACTAATTTTAATTCCAATGAGATGCCAATATGATTCCAATGTTAATTTTACAGTCACGTGATTCGGTACTCTTGAAAACAATATTGTCAACAATTACCCCACGCCAAGCCCGAACCCAATTCCACTTAGTTCTCCAAAATAGACACCCAATCTAAAAATCATTTGGCGCTAGCATCGAACTCAAGAGTACGAAACGTCACAATTCCAATGTCGATCTATCGGAATTAAATTGAAGAGTAAGCAGCCAGGTAGGTTTATTAGGAAACTCAAGTTAAGCAGAAACATGAAAATAGTACGATCGGCAACAAAACTCCATCAACACTGTAATTTTTACATGTTATTATATTGACTACAATTTTTTCAATAAACTGCTTTTTAGCTTTTCACATAATAGCAAAGAGTTTATATTCAAAAAATTGTAGGTACTTCTGCTCAATTTTGAACAAATATTTTGCTCGAAGTGTTAATCGACTTTTGTTGCTGACTGTACTTTTAAAGAAAAACAAAAGAAAGTGCTTTCCTATGTAAATGTATAACATATTCAGTAGAGAGTAGTGATTATTCATTTCGTAACAGCGGTTATTTTTTACTCAGTGTGTGCGACTTGCGTTATTTATTACTAGGCTCTACGTATGTAATGTATTGCAACTTAGTTCAAGGACTGAACGCGACACGGAAAGACAGAAGTAGGTATTAATTTCAAACCTTATATGTATGCTACGAAAACGGAATTAGAAGTGTTAAAACATTTACCGCGACATATTTTCATTTATTAACGCAAAATAATTCAGTACAAACCTCCCAATGACTATCAAACTATCAAAGAGGAAATTGTCGGATGGATATGTACCTGCATATGAATTCCTCTTCATCTTGCACAGCCCTTTAGTCGACTTGACATCTATAGTGGGAAAGAGTCCCATTTTCCATGGATCGTACCACTAAAGAATTGATTTCTATTTATGATAAGCTATGTTTTCATTAAATACTTCCAATATTTTGTGCCTACTAAAGTGCCGCATACGAGAGAATGTGTTCTTGACACTTGTCATTTTCGTCAAATTCTCAAAACACGTATTGCGTTTTGAGAATTTAATCTTTATTAGCTTCTAGAATAATTGTCGCAATGACAGGGACGCATTCTCTAGTCGGCCGGACTGTAACTACATGGCCATGGAACGTTGTCACACAAGTCACATTTATATTGATAACAGCCAAATCAAACTTTACCAATAGACACGTGCAGCTTCTTGAAACACTGCCAACTTCATAGTAGCTGAAAATATCTTTTATAAAATGCATTATAATTTTTTTATTTGACACCTACCTAGTAGTAGAAATTAGCCGTGAAAATATATATATTCTTTTAAAAGACAATTTAATAAAGACTTGACATTTACTGAAACTTTGTCAAAGCCTTTATAATGGCGGCTGATGAGACCAAAATTAAACGTTATTTTAATAAGAAATGGCTTAAGACACGCCTCCGGTGGCAGAGGCTGGAGGCAGAGTTGTGTCGCTGAAACTGGTTCATTGCCACCCCGTAATGAACACAACATGAGGCCATAAAGTTAGGTGACGTGAGAATATTAGGGTACACGTTTGAAGACTTTATCTTCAATGAAGTAGGTACCTTAATCGTTACAGAATTTAACAAAATTATCGTTTCATAACACGCTCACGGTTTACGTTACATAATATACAGGTTTTAGAGCAACCAAGTAGCTGCTACCATTATGATGCTGATGAATCTCATTGTTTAATAGTCTTTGGATAGCCAAAGACTATTAAACAATAAGATTACCTATGTTAAAGCTAGGGATCGCAGAAAAAGATAAATTAAGTAAATAAGCTGCATGTTTTTTTATGAATGTGATAGAAAACTAAAAAGTTTTCCCTCAAACTTGTCTGTAACCTATTCTTCAAGTTATAAAGTACTTTTGTTAGAAAGCAACTGCAAAATTCATTCAAATATAATACCACTAGCTTCTGCCCGCGACTTCGTCCGCGTGAAATTTCTTGTTACTCCGACCCACCCCGTCGCATCGCATCGCCTGCCCGCGCTATTACTTCGTCTTTGCTTAGCGTTCTTTCTGACTTTTTTTCTTTTTGCTCGGCTCCTGAAGATCATAGCGTGATGTTAAATAGCCTATAGCCTTCCTCAAGAATTGGGCTATCAAATACAAAAAGAATTTTTCAAATCCGAGTGGTAGTTCCAGACATTAGCGCGTTCAACCAAACAAACAAACTCTTCAGCTTTATAATTTAAGTACAGATTCTTAACAGCGTTTTGCAGCACAAACTATCGCTGAAAAATCCTGTACCAAACAAAAGGTCAAACCAACGCCATCTATCGCCTGCACAAAACATTTCATTCACCTTCACTACCGAACGTGATACCACGTAGCCGACGGCAATGTCGTTAATCAATTACTAGCTCGCCCCGCCCGTTTAGGGACCCCAACTAAATTATACGGTAGAATCAAATTACCGGCGATTTAATTTAAAACGCTCGCCTAGCTTATCTAACTCTGTCGTGAGGTACGGTGATCCAAGGCGAGGCGACTGGTCTTTTGACTTTAATTGTGGAATTAATGCAATGAAATTCTGTTTTAGCGTAAGGTAAATAAAGGAGTATTTTTGGTAATTCAGTAATTGTGTTTTATGGAAATGGTTTAATTACACCATTCCATACAGAAGTAGGTATCTACTTCGTTATTCGGTCTCAGTCACTCACTGTTGTGTTTGTATTTACTACATTTAGATATTATAACAAACTAAAGAGTTTAATTTGATTACAAATGGTCCTACGTAACTATGATTTTAATAGGTATCCATTTCATACAGTGAATGACTTTTAATCAATATGAAACAAGAGCCTTGACTTAGAAAAAAAATCTTTATGTAAGTATACCACATTATTCATTTATAAAAACTGAATTAGTTAAAAATATTAATTAAAAACCGAGCTTATCTCATTAAAATTGTAAATACATAATGAAAGTTATGGTACCTACGTTATTAAAACCACATTATTCATGTTACCTACTCCCTATTTTTACTAAAAATGTTATGTGGTTATGAATGGACAGTACCTATGGTTGCCAACATTTCTTCGACGAAATATAGTATTTTTGAAACTAATCTATAAAAAATATAGTACCGTAGAATCGCATTACTTTAGCCCTGGGGAGTAACTTTGGCCCTAACTTGGAAAAAGATTAAACTTCCCGCCACACTGTTATATTGTCAATTTTTGCAAAAATTCACACTATATTCGGTAGATGACAATGTAGGCTCGTCGGTAAAACAGTCATTCATTCTCTAAAGTAACGCGCTTATTGGCTAATGGAGCAGGTTTCGACTTGTCGGTTTTTTACCAAATTGTTACTGTGCAAACTTTCTTCTGGAGCGGATTAATTAGGTAAGTTTGTGACCTAAATTATTTTTCATAGTTTTATCTTGAAAAATTTAATATAGTTTGATTTTTCCGACATAAAATGGTGTTTTCTTTCCTATAGAATTTCGTTTTATTGATATATTTACTCCATATTTGAGAAAACTAGCGATTGGGAAACAAAAAAAATCAGTGGGTCGAAGTATACACGTCCAAAGTAAAACATTGGCCCAAATTTTGACAAAAAAAAAATGTACTAAAACACTGCAACATTTTTCCTTTTTTCACTTATAACGTTTACTTATATCCTCTTTTATATACCGATTTCATCAAAATAGATTAAGAGCTGATTAGACCAGAAAAATGGAGCGAAAAAGAAAAAAAAATCAAAATTTGGAACAAAGTAATGCGATTTTACCGGTATTTTATGGAAAAAGCAAAAAATAGACAAAATATTTGTTAATTATTTATTTTTGTAAAAACTATATTTTATTACATTACTTGCATTTTTTGTCTAAAATAAAAGTGTCACGCTTTATCACAAAAAATAAATAAATATTTTTTTTTTTAATGTAAATCAAAAGTCATGTTTTTATTATGAGATACTACGTCTGTTTCTTTCTTGTCGCCACTTCGAATTATATAGATACGTTTGGATAGACTGTAGTCGAACCGGAAAATAGTCGTTTTCTATCGAGTGATGGGGAACATAGTTTATTATAGGAAATCTATGTGGTGGGACGATGACTCTTTCTCCGGTTCGACTATACACGCTACCGCATCAGACAAATTAATATAGCACGTTTAGAAAAATTTTCAATGTTGAAAAAATATTGCGTACTATGTATTTCTTCAACAGTATATATAGTACGCAGACCCGAAATACAGTACAATACTATATACGGTTGGCAACCATATTGGACAAGCAAGCAGTCTAAACAAGTTAATCTATGATAGGAAGGGTAATGCGTCGTAGAGCCATCTATGGACAGTTTTGCTAACTGTAAATACAAAAGGTGAACGTAGCAAGCTGTTGATTTCGCTATTCACCAATAGATGGCGCTGAATTGAAACAACTAAAACCTTTGTTTGAAACAGGATAACTTTTTACAAAATAATCTCTAAACTTAAGGCATTATTTACTATTAGATTATTATGTTAGTAAAAAACCTATTCTGCAACTCATTACTTTGGCCACTATTAAGATCCATTTCGGGCCACTAGATGGCGCTAGCCAAAAAAAGAGATAGTCTAGTCTTTTTAACATTTTTATGATTTTCATTATTTAACCGTCTCAAAATTGGTTCTGCCTTAAACAACAATAATTCTACAAGTCACAAAGGAACAAGTTCAAACGTATGCAAATGCTATTTCCTATGCTATTTTTTTTTTTATTTATTTTAGTGCCTTCAAATTTTTCTCAAGAATATAGAAGAAAAACCGCACAATTCCCCACAACAGTATCACATTCAACTCCCAAAGCTACTAAGAACATTTCCAACACAAATCCAATAAGACCCTTTCCAAAGCCAGTAAGAAGACTAGCAGAAAAGGCCAATAGACAATTAAGTAAATCGAATACATTCCTAGGATCCAAGTGTATTCGTACTAAATCCCTTTATGCGTTCAGTGTGGTACGGTGTGGGTTGATTTCCCATGGGGAAAGAGAGATGAAATGCTTGCAAGATCCTTCATGATTTATAGTGAAGGTTTCGTGTTCCTTGTGGAAGGTTCAAGGGGTTACACTGACTAAAGAATGAGTGATTTTGTTTTGTTTCAGTGTTTGTGGCTGGGGAAGTGGGAAGTCAGTGGTTGGTTGGGTTGGATTGAGATTAGATTTTTAAAATTATTCAACTACTTACATAACCTTTTCTTTCATTAGGCATATAAGCGATTAGGAGTTGTAGCTTATTTTGTATTTTAAAATATACCTATTAAATTAGATTTCAATGTGTCGTGAAAAGGAAATTGATTGTTAGGCAAATTCATTTGTCTCAACTTTCATTCTCTGACAGTGTATTAAATGGCTATAACACGGATAATTACCGTAGGGTGCCTATTTCCTTAACAATTAACTTCTCTGGTTTATTTATTTTATAATTTATGTACACACAGTAAAATACATAGGGATATGACATGATTATAATTTGAGTACAAAGGTTCCTACTGCTTATTTCTTAAGAAATTGTAATTGTTGTTTGTTTATTGTTGTAATTGTTGTGTATTGTTGTACTTTATGTGATATTCGTTCCTTTGACATCAGCTGGAACGCCGTCATACTCGTATATATAGATCACAAATCACTTAAGATGTATTTAAAACATCCTTCTGTTTCTGTCAATAGTTTTAAGATGATATAGACAGAATTTTGTTAAGTATATGTTTAGCGGCAAAAGTATTTAGTGATTTGTGGTGCAAGCGCGTCTTAGACACATACAATTTAATTTAATTCGTGTTAAATAGTTTATTAATAAGGTTTAACGTTCTAACGCAAGATGGCATTAGTGACGAATTCTTTGACAGCCAAATGACCAGAAAAACTGTCCACGAAATAAGATTTACGCGTAATTTCCCGTTCTAACATTACCACAAATAAAAATAATCATCCTGTCTACCCAACTAAAGCGGCTTGATTTCCGGCGGGTTGTAATTCGAATCCCTGTTTAGGTATTTCTTCAACGCTATCTTCCCTGATTGATGACGCAGGGCCGAGGTTACGACAGCCTTATTATCGGCATAAGTTCCTAATTTCGGATAGTAGCCAATGTTATTTGTGCTGAGTATAGTCTTGGTTATGTGTTAGGATACGTGTTTCGTTTTTTACGGCAATAAACCATTTATTGCCGTAAAAAACGAAACACGTAGGTATCCTAACATAGTTCAATCAGACGGAGATTTTCGGGTTGACGGGAACTGAGGATAGCTGAAGATTTCATCATCATCAGCCTACAGCAGTCCACTGCTGGACATAGGCCCTCAATTGCACGCCATTCAACTCGATTTTCGGCAACTCTCACCCAACTGGTACCAGCCATCCTGCGAAGATCGTCGCTCCACCTAGCCTGTCCTACCTTACGTTTGCCGATTCGCGCTCCCCACTCAAGAACACGTCTACCCTAACGGTCATCGGTTCCACGGCCAATATAGCACATTGGCCTATATGGCCCATTATCCCATATGGCCCATCCCATATGGCCCATTGCCACTTCAGCGGGTTCGGCTTCGGGTTTGGCTTTACATTAGATCTGATAACTTTTTAACAGTGAAAGCGTTATGTAAGTCTCGACACTTTACATGAAATCACCCTGCCGGATCACCCTGCCGGATCACCCCGCTATAGCTTTAAGGCTCCTTTAATGTATTTCTCATGCCATTGTGCGTTGCTTAATTTCAACCGTTTATTAGGCATTTCCGTGACCCATTGTTGGGCGTCGTTGGTAAACCGCACGTCCAGAATAATGATTTGACATTAATAGCGCCTTTATTACGTGGTGATAGATCGTGGTGGTCTCCTCGATCACGTGTTTTACCAAACTACTTTAAATATAGAACCTCGCATTTATACATATTACACAACATACTACAAATAAATAAAACTATAGTGTTTTCTGTTTGTAATGTCAAAATAACAGCTTTTTGAGTTTGAGTTTTTTACTAAATGCATATATGAAAGTACTTATAACAAAGCAACAATTTTTTAAATTGTTGTCTGTCTATCTATTTGTTCCGAATAATCTCCGAAACGGATGGACCGATTTTGACGGGACTAGATTTTCACTGGCAGATAGCTGATATTATTATAAGGAGTAACTCTTTTATTTTAAATAAAAAAAAACAGAAATATAAAAACAACATGGTAATGCCGCCAGTCTCTTGGGTACATTACCAGTCGACAGCGATGCGGATGAATTTTTCGACGCTATTTTTTAATAGTCTGTATAGTTTTAGTTAACTTAGAATTTAATTTTAATTTTGTTATTTATTTAAAAACATAGGTATAAAATAATTCTAACTTAGTAGCAAGGAAAATTAAAAAAGCGCTCTTCCTATCCCCTGACCCGGACCCTGTCGGGCACAGCAATTTTTTTAAGGAGGGACCTTAAAAAATTTGCTGTGCCCGACAGGGTCCATAATTGTTTCTAGTATTTTTTTATTTACCACCTGTAATTACATTATGGATTGCAATAAACGATTTGAGATTTGATTTGATTTTAGATTTTAGAAAAATAAGATGGGTTCCGCCGGTAAAAAAATGTAAACCGGATAATTTCCGACATCCAAGCTAGTTTTGAATATAAATCTGTTTCTTTTCAACAAATAATTATCTTCTTTGTATTAATTTGACCAAACTTAAAATAATTGAGGACTCACAACAAAAGCTTTATTTTATGAAATGAACTTGTTAAAGCTTTTTTGTTACCTACTCAAAAACAATTTAGTATCTACAAATTTCTATAAGACTTCCAAAGTTCGTTGTTTTTTGTTTGGTAATTATAAAAGCAACTCTCTTTGTAACAAAGTTCAGTGTTACTGAAACGGGCACAAATTAAAGTGTTTCAGTAAAAAATATCGGTAAGATAAATTCTGTTCTGTTGTTTAGACATAACTTTGATTTTCAGGTGAGTTATTTTAAGGTGAACATTTTAATATATTTTGTATCAACTTGTCATTCCTTGCATATACCTTCTAGTACACAAGCGTGAGAAAGACTAGAAATTAAAACATAATAATAAGCAGCAGGCTCAGCTCAGGGATCTGACCGAAATAACTCGTACGTACGTACCTTTCCGCATAAAATAAAAATTATCGACATTTATGTGATTACTCACAGCAGCCAATATATAAATGTGATAAAAGTTTGAGCGCTCATAAAATTATTGAATATCGATAAACCACCGCGGGCGATACGTTCAGAACAACGAGCGCACTTCAATGTGATGTTATTTCCATTATATTTAATATTACTTCTATGTCTAAGCGCTATCGCCAAACTAGATTACGAGAAAAATGAACTTACCGAAGCAAATAACCTAACAGTCTACGATATCTCCAATAGATTATTAACTCTAGCCGACATACGTTATGACAAAGACAGGCTCAAAGAACTCAAAGAAAAATTTGGAAAAATCAACCATTATGTAATCGACCATAATTTGGTAGCAGAAGTCCTAACCAATGTGACCACGGAAACCAGACTGAATGAAACCAATTTTTATGAAGCACTCAATGAAAATGATCATTTTAGATACTTGACAGCGAATGAAACGAAGAATTTATATTTAAAGTTAAAGGAAAAGATGACTCGTGATGATATTATGAAGATTATAGCTGAGAAAGGTAAAAGGAAGAAGTTGGTGAAATCAGCTCGAAGAATGATGGAACACGGTGCTCCTAAGCACGACGATGATGAGAAGATGAATGACGTAGTTGATAAAATATTAGCAGAAGTGCCTAACGATCCTCATAAACTGAAAGCAAAAGAAAGTGTGTATTGGGGTACGTTGAAAAATACCTGTAAAGTATACTCTAAGTAATTTTGTCCACTGATTAACCAAACGAACTAAACGAGAGAGCCGTGGTAAAATATGCAGTAAAAATATGCATAGAGTCACCCAGTAGTGGGGTCAACCGTACGATGGTCGCTATATGCTCAAGGAGGCAATTGATATTAATACTTTACGAAACACTAACATGTCGATGATAGTCTGAATTTTTTGCTCAAAAACTAAAATTACAATATTTCAAACATCTTAATCTTACAAACATCAGAGCTAGAAAAAATGCTGAAGGTCTTAAGCTAACGTAACGGTTGTAATATATTCCGAGATGTCATCTTAACTTCATACAAATAATTTCTCGACATGACTATAATGTTAAATTCATACCAATATGACATAAAATTACTGCCACGTAACAGCTCAACATAATCCCAGTTATTTTGAGCCATTCCTCCCCAGATCCTCAAGGTGAACTGGATGAGATGAAGGCCTACCATGACAGCAAGAAGAGTGGGCGCCGTATCTTCAAGGGCGAGCGCACGACCGTTCAGTACTACCCCTTCATGGCATCAGTCCACCTAATGGGGAGGTTCTGGTGCGGGGCGGTCCTGGTGGGAGGGGATCTGTGCATCACTTCTGCTTCATGTTTACAGCTGTAAGTAGACAGACGGGGGAAACCAAGTAATCATGGAAGGCATCACTTTAACCTATGTTCGTGGTTCGTTGTTTGTAATCACCAAAAGAAACTCAGGCTTGATATTGTCAAGTCTCAGTCTTAATGTATGTACACGAGTCTTGAGGTAAAGGAACAATTAGTGTGTTAAAAAGATAAATGGCTTGTGTGAGGGTTGATATGAATGGTACGATGCGTGGCAATTAATACGGGAGAATGGAAAAGAAAATCATTTTGCGTCGACCCCAAGTGGCATATGAACAACAACTGATAGGATATTACTTTCCCCCTACAGTTAATCGTTCATTCCCCAGAATGCATAACAACCGGTTCTTCCGCGAGAACCCTCGGGTACTGCAAGTGAGGGTAGGCAGCAACCACAGCAGAATTGGAGGCGAGATGATAGACGTGCTTGAGGTGAGTCACAAACTAGCAACGGCAGACTAATCAATCCTTTCGAGTCTATAGAATTTTTGTCATTCAAGATTTTTAGCTGGTAGCAGTACCCTCGCCCTCTTACCGCACACACCCCGGTAGCATCTAAGGTATTAAAAAGGGGTATTCAGGGGATTTTTGGTGTACTTAACATACAACTTTTTCATCCCGACTTCGAAAAATTATTGATCTTTATCCAAAGACGTTAATTTAAACGACGACGACGACACGATGGCGACGACGTTCGACGACGTTTTTTGACGTTCAAAAGTGCCTTTTATGTACCTATTTGAAATAAATTATTTGACTTTGACTTTAAATTAAACTATTACAGGTTTTGAACTGTCAAGGAGTCGGTTAGATACATCTACTTGCCCTTTCCAAGTCTTAGATCTCTATGGAAAAGAAAGGACACTCTTTGAAAAAAATTGTTAGTACCTACCAATTGTTAATTTTAGCCCTTATACAATGATCACATTA
The DNA here is from genome assembly GCA_927399505.1 of Luperina testacea. Classification (NCBI taxonomy): domain Eukaryota; kingdom Metazoa; phylum Arthropoda; class Insecta; order Lepidoptera; family Noctuidae; genus Luperina; species Luperina testacea. The sequence continues at coordinate 382,938 of OV656777.1, read as the reverse complement.
TTATTCCTTGTTCTCAGGTCTACTTCCACCCTGGTTACAACCCTCGAACCCTGAAGAGCAACCTGGCAGTAATCCGCCTCCGTCGGCACCTGTTCCTCAAACCCAAGACCTTGATAAAGTACCTCGCCATCGACTACATGGGGCACGCGGTGCCCGCCACCGCTGAGGTGTTGCTGCTAGGCTGGGGAGTTACCAAGGTATTGATTTAGTTTGTAGTCACTTATGGTGAGTAGTGCGCAAATGCAAGCCGTGTGCCCGACGGGCTTTCCTATCGGCAAAAATCACGAACTTCCATACAAACTTTCATTCCCTATTTGACCCTATTTGGAGATGAATTTAAAAAAAATTGTTACTAAGCGCTCATATTCATTATTTTTAGGAACTCTTGTGCCAAAATTGTATGCTACTGACCTAGCGGTGTAGGCTGTGCGTTGTCTGTTAGTGAGTGAAAGAATGAATTTTAAGATTTTTAATAAGACACGGTCAATATTTTCCCTCTCGCCGAGAGGAGGCCTGTGTCAACAGTGGGAACATTATAGGCTAATTCTGATGAATATTTTAATATAGAAATGGAGAGGGGGAGGTGCATTAAAGCACATTGTCACATAGAGCGCTGTCTTTGAGCTAGCTCAGCGTAGTACACAGCAGTTTCAATAGAATGCGAGTTTTTCCTGCAGATTTTTTTTTTTCACTGACGAGCAGCCTACTGCTCCTGGCTGGAGTTGGACAGAAGACACGTCTAAGAGGATAGATACACGTAAAGTATTTTACGTTTAGATAGATAACGTTGACCAACGGTTCATGGGCCAATCGACTGTTGGTAAACCGTTACAGTTTCGGCGTTTGTATACAGAAATTATGATAAAGTAAGCAGTATTCTTATCGATACGGTGGCTAATAATCGAGATGTTTGCGGCAGCCCTCTACAGGGCAAGCGACTTGTTGCTGCCTTCAATATTACTAAAGAGTTTTAAAAAATAAACGCGAAAAGCCTGTTGATTACTTATTTGACGAGGGTAGTCGTGGAAGGTTTGTGTACTCAAAATGTGTTTTCTTTTTTGCAAAATGTTTTATTCCTTGCATCTTTGTAAATTGCCATAGCCTTTTGAATGTGGTCCCTAATCATTATTCTTAATACCCGCGTCATGATAACGATGTTTGTCAACATAACACTATGAAGACACATAAAATTGTTATTAATGAAAGGAAGCAAATGTTTCAGAAAATTAATAAGTTATCAATTTAAATTTTATTGTGTGTTCATCAGTCACACGAAATGAATATAAGACGACAGTGACTCGATCTGGTAAATAGTACCTTTCCCTGACTATACTATGTTTAGTGTTATGTTATTGCAGTATGTTTATGGCTACTTATTTATTTTGTTACAGATGTCTCAGAAGCTATCGTACGAGCCGATATTCTTGCAGAGAAAGATCTTACCGGTGTATCCGAACATGTTCTGTAAGGAAGTGTATGGCGAGTAAGTACCAACACACCTTACAAAGTGAAAGGCTCTTGGAATGAACAGATGCAAGCTCATAACCAAATGTTCTTAACGAATGCTTCGAGAAAAACTTATGAAAACTTGAGAATTGATTTGATTTGATTTGATTTGAAAAGAAAAAGTCTCAAGTTTTCATAGGTTTTTCTCTAAGCGTACAGCAGCGGCGCATTAATAGGTTCACAGATGAAAGAGCCCTTCAAGTCCCCTACACAAGGATAAATCTTCTCCTGCCATCAATTATATTGCCGACCCATTACCTCTTCCGGCAACTTTGGGTGGCTGGTAGCAGCTGGATGAGAGTAGATGATCGAGTTTACTGGCACTCGACTGTACAGACCAATTGTCCAGCAGTGGACTGGTATAAGCTGATGATGATGGAGTAGAGGATTTATTTAACCATTAACATATTTATTGCAGGAAATTTCTAGCAGAATCAATGTTTTGTGCCGGCACTCTCACGACTGGAGAGGGGGCGTGTGATGTAAGTACTGGTACATCAAATACATCATTTTGTAATACTTTTTATGTCCTTACTTTTTATTTTCTATTTCAAATACATAGCCATACGTTTGTTGAAGCGCAGTCGAATGAAAAATTGAATGGTAGTCAATCCTCCTACCACCAAGCTGAATGGCTAGAAATAGCTCACTTGCACGGAACTTGAATTATAAGCAAAATGACTAATAAGCAATAACTTACAGCGCAGCAAGACTATCTGAGCTGATAGCTTGAATTGAAACTAAAGAAACCACCCTCCACCAAACTACAAAAAAAAACACAATCGCAGATTAATCAATCGTCTATCAATCAATCTCTCTCTCTCTTTTCTGTGAAATGTAGCAAGGTGATTTACATTGGGTCAGGTGGGCTTCCTCCTGCTTTACTCCAAAATCACAACTTTCATTCATGGTCGGTTGTCGCAAATAAATTGTGACACGGCAAACTGACGTAATGCGCCAATGTGCTGAAAAATTAATTTCCCTGGCTGTACATTGACTATAGTATTTTGTATTTGAAAGCACGATGCGGGTGGTCCAGCGATCCTATCCGGCCGGCTAGTCGGCATCATCTCCTTCGGGCCGTCGATCTGCGGGTTCGCGGACGCACCCACTGTGTTCACGAAAGTTGGCTTCTTCGCTGACTGGATAGAAACCGTCAACGAGAGTGTATGTATTGAATTAGTGCTATAGCGAAATATCGGCTACATGAGCACAGAAACATGTGAATTAGAACGTTCAACTGTGTTTTCGAACGACTAACACGATGAATAACAATCTCGATCCCATTATTAGGGTTCCGTGCCTCAAAAGGAAAATGGAACTCTTATACCCTCTGTCTGTCCGTCGGTCAAGACCCTTTTTCTCAGGAACGCGTGGAGTTATCAAGTTGAAACTAATATCTTAATATAAGCAATCCCTTGAAGTAGTGACAAAATCAAACTTCTAAGTCAACGCAACCAAACGATACAGGTGTTTAGGTTCCGGAATCAAAACCTATAGGGTATTTACCATTGGCCTAGAATAATGGTTGGTTAGAAGCAATGTCATGTAGCACAAGTAAAGGAAAACATTCGAAAACCGTAGTTATAATTTTTTTTTCCCCGTGATGAACTATTTACACATCTACCTACAGAGTACGGAACCCTCGGTGCGCGAGTCCGACTCTCACTTGACCGGTTTTTTTATTTATTTATTTGGGGCCCAGTTCGATCTTTGGAAAAATTTTGGGGAAAAAGTTTAATGTAGGTACATATCGTATTTATGTTAACTTAAAATATAAGTATTTATTATGTTCAATTTACCTTGAAGATATAGCTTAGAATTCGAAAAAAAAAAAAACTGTTCTCCCTTATCTACTGGTTTCTTAATTAATGAATTCCTCTTCGCGCCACAGATGGCGGCCGACTACTCAGGCGCAGCGCGCACCACGACGACCATGAAGTCTAGACTCGGCGGGTATCTGGCGACGTACAAGGTGGGGAAAGCAGGCCTGCCACGCACCACGCTCATTGAGGCACGCACTTTATTCCCGGAAAGTCCGGAAGATGACGACATAGTTCCAGTAACCACTACAGAAGCGCCCACAACAACCACTGAGGCTGAAACTGAGACTGAAGCTGGACTGAGGTCACGAAGTGCACGTGTCCGTGTTGCCCACACTTCCCCAGTGCCACCTGCCTCTGTAGTGAGGTTGAAAGGAGGTCGCGACTCATATGACGACTGGAGCATGGATTGAAGTTAATAAATGCGAAGAGATTTTGATTTGGTTTTTGTTTAGCAGTATTTAGTCATAGCTATACGAATTGTATCATCGATTCGGAAAAAAGAGGAAGAAAACATAACACGTGGCAATAGACGAAATTTTAATGTGGGTGTATACTATAATTGACTATAATTATGTACACCAATGCTATTAACCATTTGGGTATAACAGGCTGTTGATATCACAGACATGTCTGTGGGAGGGAAACTCTTAGTGCGCGAATCCTAATCGCACTCGACCTGGTCCCAATTTCAAACACTGTACGCACATATCCTACAATACCATATACAGGATGGTCACGTCCGGATTTTTTTACATCACCCATAAACACTACGTGGATGTTTCAGGCAGCTCCCAGCAGATGGCGCTCAGTGCGTTATCGGGCCTTTTACAGCGGTTTATGGTGCCAGGCGCGTGACGTAGGTATGGGAGTTAGTGGCTTTTTGTGTGCTCGGATTGTGTTCTGTTTTTGTTTAAGATGAATAGAAAATGGTTTTTGTGAATTTCGGTCGATGTGGCATTGCTTGTGGAACGCTTTTGTCCAGAAGTGGATATCTTCTGTTCTGCCTGAATGATGATGATGAGTTATGTAATCAATCAATCTGCCTGCGTTTTCCCAACTATGTTGGGGTCGGTTTTCAGTCTAACCGAATGCAGATGAATACCAGTATTTTAGATGGAGCGACTGCTTATCTGACCTCCACAACCCGGTTGATGAGTAACTCGATACCCCTCGGTTGTGGAGGTCAGATGGTTGTCTGATGATGAGTTATGTAGTAAGGAATGCAAATGATTCGACTTTAATGATGGTTTTTAATTATCATTAGTTTTTAGGGAACAAAAGATTCTTGGCATAATATTAGCCTTTAGAAACTTCTGTAAACGATATAGCATCCTCTTCAACCCACCGCAGTAGCTGCAACTCTGTATTATTTACCAGTATCTTATACCCGATTATTTTAAGATTTTACAGACAATCTAAAATTGAAAACATGGAACAATGTTAATAATAGATAATGTTAAGTAATATTGGATGTGTGACCTTTCGCCCGACGCCCACACCTCGGCTATGAGTGGGTTTTGAGACTAAATTGGTCCTTTCTTCGTATTTATTTTTAACTAGCTGCGCCCCGCGGTTTTACCCGCATAAGTTTCGATCCCGTGGGAATATTGGAATAAAAAGTAGCCTATATTATGTTAATCCGGGGTGTCAACTACCTTCTTACCAAATGTTATCAAAATTGGTCTAGCCATTTGAGCGTGAATTTGAATTGAATTAATTGACAATTTAAAAGAACAAACCTTACACACAAATTACAACAATCCTGTGATTTGTGTTTACTAGTACAAAATACAATTAAGTATGTCCAATAAATACCTGTGTATATGCGGTTGTTTGAGCTTAATTCACACTGTACTTCGTACTAGTGAAAACTGTATTTAAAAGTCAAAGTCAAAGCATTTATTTCAAATAGGCACATAAAAATGTTCACGGCAGGTCAGTCTAAAGTGAAGAAGTAAGAAACATATAAAGACACCCACACACACACACACACACACACTCACTCACATACTTTCGCCTTTATATTATTAGTGTGATAGTGTGATTTGGTAATTTTTTATAGAGACTTATAAAAGTAAGATGGAACTTTTACCTCAATCCTCCAGAGCAACTTTGTTTGAGTCTGTTTTATTTTTAAACGATAACATCACGCCTGCATTTCATTGAATGAAAAGGTACGCAGACGTGTTTAGTACACTGTACACCATCATTTCACCAGTTATGTTTTGATTTAAAAGAGTGTCCGTGGAGTTTCTTGCCCGTTCTTCTTCATAGGTACCTACTACGCTTTGGAATGGGAAACTAGCTTCATCTTTCTGACTGAGCGACCCCTTGACAGTTCAAAAGTGACTGTAATCGGTTTATTTGAAAATAAATGCTTTGAGTTTGAGTCCCATGGTATATAATAATATAGGGGGCGAGCTTATTGGCATTTTTCGATGTTTTTCTCCAGCTTCCTGCTACAACTTTTGCCAATCTGTATAGAACTCTCCTGAAAAAGAGCCTCCTGATCACTACCTCCGACTACAACACCGAAATGGCAGTTAATAAATCAAAATGTTCGTTCCAAAGTTTTCGAAAGTGTATGAATACTTCTCACTTGAAAACCTTTGCTCCCACAACAAACCGTAACGCTAACCGTTTGTACTATAAGCATCGTTTCCCAGCAAGTAGTGACAAATGCTGGTACTAAATCCTCACCTAATATCCTGCGGCCCAGACGTACGACACCCATTCCAGCGCACCGCCACTCCGAGGCACTATTTGTTACACCCACCCGTGCTATGGGCGCGAGTGGTTCAAATGGCGTATTTTTAGATGTATAACAGTTAGGGATAGGTTCTTGGAGAATTAATGTTCTTGGTTGATAACTTCGACCTAAAGAAGGCTTTAGTTAATCCAGACTAATAAGTTAAAAAATAAGACAGTGAAATAAATGTTAGATGAGCAACTTACTCTAGTTGCCCATCCAACGATATTGTAACTCTTGATATTGTATGCCTAAATCTCTACTAACTGTTCCAGCAAAACACAATACACTATAAATCAACCTAAAAAATAGAATGTAGCAAAAATTGTATGCCTTCACACGAGATTAAACCTCAAAGTTTGAAAAAACAAGGACTCTCAGCGTGGCCGTGTCAAAGAACGCGTTTCTTTTTGCTTTATTCAGTTGCAGCGTGATCGGCAATCGCGCCGTGTTTCATTCAAACACGTTGTTATTGCCGCTGTGTGTCAAGAGACATGTCACGGTTGTATGTTTGATACATGCAGAACCTGTGACTTAATGAAAGTGTTATCGGTCATTTATCAGTTGCGTGTTTAAAGTGAAACGCCTTAGACGCAATGATTAATTATTTATAATTGTAAACCAGATGCCTAAACCCGCTGAAGGAGCTGTCCCTGTCACTACAAAGTGAAAAATAACTAATGGCGCATTTATTTAGTACTTAACATTTAACATGATTTTACTTTTTAACCGATTTAAAAAAAGGAGGAGGTTCTCAATCCGACGGTTTTTTTTAATGTAGGTATGTTACGCGATATCTCCAGCAATTGTAAATCGATCTAAAACAACATTTTCTTAATGGATAGGGTATGCCTCAGGAGGTTCCATATAAATTTTATTAACTTTGCTGGGGTAGTTTTTGAGTTAGCTTCAATAATAGGTACGTATTTTTGCCACTTAGTTTATATTGATGATGTTATAATAACTTCCTGTCACTTATATTTACATAGCAAGTAGTGTTATACGAATACGAATCTGTGTGGGGTAAGTACAACTAAAAAGTGAAAAATAAAAACGTTTTTACAAAAAAAAAAAAAACAACCACATTCCAAATAAGACAACTACAAAGTGAAAAATAACTTTAATTTCGGAAGTCGGTGGCAAATAACGAAAACGCGAACCCAACGACACCGACTTCCGAAATTAAAGTTATATTTCCCTTTGTAGTGTCTTATTTGAAAGTCGGTTATTTATTTTTTTTATTTTTTTTTTTTTTGTAAAAATGTTTTTTATACCTTTTGTCACCTGTACTAAACCGATTCATAATTATTATATCCGCTCCTATAAGAATCAACACGCACGTCTCAGACATAAACAAACAAACAAAATAAATAACCATCTTTATTGCAAGCTGTAACATCTTCTCAGACAGTCGATCATCCAAGGTACCCTTATGTACCTCCTTAAGGACCAACTCGCGTGTCCGAGGAACCTTCAATACTATCATTTTGAGAATTATTTATATTCCTACCTCACCCACTACTTGTACATTAATAAGATCATGTGTTTAGCAATGGCTGACGAAGTAACATGTTAGTGTAGGGTATAGACGTGACTGCCAAACGTAATGATGTTGTCGAGGCAACTGGGTCACCAGTGTTTTATTTATCTTTAGTGAATTGAAGATGGAATTAATATGTAAAAAAGGGTTGTCAGGAGTTTTCTACTTACGAACTCCAACTTTCAATTCCGGAAAATGATTAAAACTGAAACATTAACGGAAACCTCGCCATTTTATTTTTCCGATAATTTCGTGCTAAGTGAGCGTGAAGTGACAAAAACCTTTTTTACCTTCTTTTGACACTTCAAAAACATTAAGCGCTTTTAAAAAGTCAACCAATCAAAGTGAGAACGGTATTTTATGATAAAAAAATGCGCGTGCAGCACCGTACAGGTAATAGAATTTCTTCAAAAAAACAAACCGACTTCCAAAAAACACTACAAAGTGAAAAATAACTTTAATTTCGGAAGTCGGTGTCGTTGGTTCTGTATTTTCGTTGTTTGACACCGACTTTCGAAATTAAAGTTATTTTTCACTTTGTAGTGTTTTTTGGAAGTCGGTTTTTTTTTGTAAAAAAGTTTTAAATTATCACTTTTTAGTTGTAACTACGTACCCCAAACAAATTCATAATTCATATATCACTACTTGCTATGTGAATATCAGTGACAGAAAGCTATTGAACCCATCTGCCTACCCCTTTAAAAGGTACAGGCGTGATGTTATGTTGTGTGATTGCGTAAACAATGCGTAAATATACTTTGACGAACCTTTCGATGTAAGCAAATTTTCTAAAATGTCAAACAGTTAATAGTTAAAGGCAAAAGTTTAAATCATCTAGTTACATGAACTTTGATACCAGAAAATTTACTATGGCACTATGCGTACAAATTACGGGGAAGACATCTTCATTTAATCTTATTTATTTATTTATTCATTCATAACAATTTTTACATTGTGTCGAATATTTAACATTATTTTATAACTTAAAAAATACAAAAAAAATAAAACGACAACAAAAAAAAAAACATGCCACTTAATTACTACGAGGAAGAGTCATAATAATAAATAAATGTAATTTAAATAACTAGAATAATACTGCTACAAATAATTAAATACGTATACTGTATAGTCAATGTCAGATGTCCAATGTCAATTACTTATATGTCAGTCTCATATTGGTGTACATATTTAGAAAAATGTGTTAGGAGCACCAATACGTCTAGGGAAGGTACAGTGAGAATATTCAAATTTACAAAGTGCCCCCTCACAAGATTCCTGCTGACGAATGCAAACCATGGTGCGAATGGCCCTTTTTTGCAACACAAATGCTCTCCGTATATTGTCGTATCGTAGCTGCCTCCCCAGCATAAGATGCTGTATCGTAACCTTGACTCGATTAACGCGAAATAGACTTTTTTTAACTGTGTTATGTCAATATCATTTCGTAGGCTTCTCAGTACATAACATGCTGAGCTGATGGAGTTTTTCAAATTTTCAAGTTCTGGTTTCCAATTTAAATAACAATCAACGTGTACTCCTAAAAACTTTACTGCATCTACCATACTGACTTGGACCCCATCCAAAGCACAATCTAGGTGACTTTTATTTTTGGAAGTGGTACGAAATAGGATTAAGTTGGTTTTACTAGCGTTCACTTTCAGTCCGTTGATAGTGAACCAATTGTGAAATACCTCTAAAGCTTTATTTACGCGCGAATTAAGAGATTGAATGAATCAGCTATTTAACGAGGTGCAAACATCAAAAAAATATTTAGAGCTGCCCATGACATGAAGCAGTCGATAATGCTGGCAAAGGTAGAATTTGCAAATCGATAAAATGTTTAAAAAATGTCTGATAAATCAATTAAGAAACTTGTTTATGTTATCTTTTTACCTTCTTATCACCCAGCAACTCTTCCTACGTTATGCAGCCAGTTCGCATGTTAAGGAGCCACTTTTGAATAGTTAGATTTACTCGCAGTCGATGAGTAAAATTTTGATCAAGGAAATCATGCACCTTATATTCGTTTATGATTCATTTCCAGGTTATTGACTATTTCATTCAATACATGTACCTATATTTAGTAGATTTTTCCATTTAACTAACACACAAGAATGTCAGTGAAAAAAAATACTAGCTTAGTGTATCTGTCATCAAAATACACTTTTATCGTATCGCTTTGGTTTTCCAATATGCAGTTACTTCTACTTATCTTCAGTTATAAAATAGACACTTTGTAACAGTTTGCTTTGAGGTTAGGTATATTGTAGCTATGGCTGCACAGAAAACCAGAAACAGAACATTTGTAATTGATGAAAAAATAATAGTAGTACTTACTTACTAAGCTTTTTTTACTAATCAATGTCAGAAGCATATTATGAGCTTACAGTCCTTTTACAGTTATTTCACTTCTGACAGCAGCAACAAAACAGTCACCTTATTGTTACGAAAATAAAGATCGCTGTGATTTCGACAGTAATGCAATATCAGTGTTAAAATAACTTTGAAAGGTCGACTCGAGTCCCACAGATTGTTACGAGAATTTCACAATAAACCACGACAGCAAAGCATACTTTTTACAGAAAACAAAAACAAAAAGTAAGCTTCGAACACGTAAAGTGCTTTTAAAAAATCCCACACGGCAACGCTCTCCGTTCATAAAACCGTCAGCACATTCGTCACGGTATAACTGTCGGTGACAGGTGCATTATAGTTAAGTGCACTATTTCTACGTCGTGATCGGTTAAATTCTCGAGCAGGCCGTCTGTCACACCGTAGTGTAACTCATGAATATTTGACGCATGAAGGCTTTTGTGAAACATGCCGTTTGCAGCGAAGTTTGAAATAATGGGGTTGGTAAATAGGGTTATTTCATTCACTTCCATGCATAACACTGCCAACACTTTACAAAAAGTTTTTGCGTAGTTTCTAGTCAAGGCAAAATATACGCATTAAGTAACCTATTTTGCATCTTATTAAAACCATTTTAGAGCATAATAATATGACCTGGTATAAAATAGGTTAAATCAGGAAACTGTTTGTAAAAAAATTGTTGATTCATATTTTATTTACATCCCTTTATTTTTATACTAGCAGCGCTCCGCGGTTGCACTCGCATAAGTGTCGATACCGTTCGAAAGACACGTGGCGCTATCTATTATATTATCATAATAAAATTATTGTGGTTTATCGGGAACAGCACTTTTTTCGGGATGAAAGGTACCATAATATCCGTTTCTGTACACCTGACAACGTATAGGTATGCAAAATTTCGGGATGATCGGTTCAGTGGTTTAGCGTAAAAAGGTAACAAACAAACTTACTTTCGCATTTATAATATTATAGTTAGGATTAGGATATTATTGCATACTTTTCAAATGCAAAATTCTCCCCACTCTCGCCGCGTTGGTGTCAGCCTTCAGCCCAACTTTCTCCGTGACAAAATATGAGTGCATAAATTTGTGTAGCGATGTGCAGCGCTGCCATTAGTTGCCACTCAACCCTGTAATTGCTACTGCTTCTGTGGGCACGAGGCATGTGCTCGCGTGCGCGGGGTTAATTGTAGGCAATTATTTGAGGTAATTTTAGTGTTAGCTACTTTTGAGATGTACCTTGTAATGACACACGCAATAGTTCTGAGATAATGTTTAAAAAAATACTATGTTGTTTATAAACGTTATTTTACAGTTCTCAGTTTATTAAAATCACGATTGAGTACATTATTTTAATGACTCAATGGCTGCCAGTGTCTTGCCACAATAAAAAAAACACTAATTAATAAAAATGAATAAAACTTTGCTAGTCTATGAATAAACAACAACAGTAACTACCACAAAATTACTCCGACAAAATTATATGGACCAAAAACAGTTTATTATCTCATGAAAACTCAAACAAAACCACAAAATACTACATCGCGTAACCTAGGACCGAAATTTCTCACATAATGTATGAAAATGATTACAAATTTCGACATTAAATATCTCAAATTTCAGATTGTATTTAAAAAAAAAACAAATATCCATCATTTTTATCTGAAATCTACAGTTTGAAACCGGCATCGATTGTCAGCGGTGCGCGGCGGTTAGAACCGGATCCAAGTGGATATCAACAGTTATGACCGCGCGGACAATAAAAATGGTGGATTTATGTAACACTCGTAAAACAAGAGTGGTTTTAAAATTTTAAACGAAACGGGAGAGGTTTAGTGTCCCGTACTGATTTATTCATGTTCATAGCTCATGGAGTTGTTGTCCCAAATAGGTGTACGGATTTGGAAGCTATTCAGGCAAATAAACCTAAATTTATCATTCAAAATAAGTTAAGTACGCAGGAGATAATTTAAGTTAGTTAATAGAGCTTACAACTGTACCCATCTATAAACAAAAATAATATTGTAAAAGTCAATAAGTCACAGACTCACAGTATTGTGGAGTAAAATTGGCGCTGAACTATGTACATACGTGTACGATCTCACTAGACCCAAATTAAACGATACACAGCGCATTTAACGAAACTGAGTTTAACTTAAAGTGTAATTGGCGAACATCCAGTATTAGCACGGTTAAACTAGTATCAACCGCTTAAATCCGACTCGAAGGGGTTTGATCCGGTTTCAGGCGATGTAATCCAAATACAGTTTGTAAGGAGTTGATACTTGGAATAGTTGGAATATTTGACCTGAGAAATTAATCGGGTTATTTGTGTACCTAACCGTTTTTCATGGGATCAGTATTATCATAATTAAGTATTTCTGTACAGAAAAAAATCCTCCGGTAAATGGCGTATATTTTAATGAGGTAACATAAGCCCTTGAAAAATTGTTTTATCGACGACCGTGAAAAGGCGTACTCACTGTAAATTAGTCGGACCAAACGGGTAGCTACCAAGGCTCGTATCTTATCTTTTAATAGCGCTTTTTAGGGCGGCCATTTCTGTCTTTTTACTATCTTTTTCCGCAAAGTATAAAAAGTACTCATGTGAGTCAAGCTTAGAACTAAACCGTAAACCTTAATGTCAAATGACAAACGTTTCTGTCTGAGAGTTACAACACAGAATAGTACAGAAGGTCGGCTCTATAAAACGAGTGAAAACCGTAATTTCAGCCGAAAGACGTCCACTGCTGGACATAGGCCTCGGGACCAAACACCTCAAATTCAAACTCAAAGCATTTATTTCAATTAAACCATTCACAGGCACTTTTGAATTGTCAAGAAGTCGGTCAGTCAGAAAATATGAAGCTAGTTGCCCATTCCAAAGCGTAGGTACCTTTGGAGAAGAACGGGCAAGAAACTCCATGGACACTCTTTTTAAATGATATTTTACAAAAATATTAGTTACATCATTACCTTTGATTATAAAATTATATAATGTGAGAACGATGTAAAAAATTCAGAAAGACGTACGTGTTAAAAGCGTCCAAGAGTACAACAAATAGAACTTAACAAATCAGCACTTCCACTTCGACCGGTTCTGTGCTTTTCACATCCTGCGGATTCCATCAGCCTTCACCAAGTCATCGGTTCACCTTATGGGTGGCCTTCGAATGCTACGTCTTCCGGTAGGTACGCGGTCGCCACTCCAGAACCTTTCAGCCCCATCGGCCATCTGTTCTGCCCACTGCCACTTAAGTTTGGTAATTATTCAGGCTATGTCTATGTGGCTATGTATATGGCTATGTATTACCTTGGTTCTCCTACGGATCTCTTCATTTCTGATTCGATTACGTAGGGAAACTCCAAGCAACGTCTCTACGAGCGACAATAAGCGCACGCATATACAGTGACCTCCAAAGGTTAGTTGACATTTTCCCACTTCAGCTGCGACACACCACATTATGATTTAAAATTCTAGTGATCCAAATGTTGGAACTGCTATAACGTTTTTATTGACAAATTCAACTACCTTTGACTTATAAAAATAATCATGTAATCCATTAAGAGTACCTGATTATTTTTTTTATTTTAAATCATAATGTGGCGTCACAGCTGAAGTAGAAAAATATATATATCTAACTTTTGGAGGCCACTGTATATAGACGCGTATGTACGGCGATCTTAAACAAACACTCGCTGTACGTGAGCCGTGTGTTCGCTCGTTGTTTGGAGCCGACCTTCTGTACTATTCTGTGGGAACCGTTTACTTCGTGAAAGGATGAAACGTTTTACTTTCAAAACAATGGTCATTTATTATTTATGTCCCCTCGTTTCGCTTCAGTTGAAATGCGTTGTCTTACTCAACATTTCGAGTAGGTACCGTTTGTTTTAGGCTTAACGTCGAAATTGTTTTGGATGGATGATGATTGTTTATTGAAATGTTATATAAATGGGATAGCTCCACAGATGTTACAACGAAACGCGTCATGGCTCTCCAAGAAATAGATTAATATAGAAATTTATAAAAGTAAAGTTGGGAACTGTATGGTATGAAAATTTCGAGGATTCCTAAATATACTTATAAAAACAAAATGAAGAAATCCGACTCCATTCAAATGTAAGAATCTATGAAGACAGAATCTGTGTTCTAATTCGTCGTTATTGTACCGTAACATATTGTAGGTAAAGTCTGGGTTTATTAAATACCAACTTAAATTATCCGTATATTCACATCATCACAACTATCATTCTTTGACAGTTGTGTATTATGGCTATTACATAATAAGTTGCATTATGGTGTCAATTTGCTTAAAAGTAATTTCCCTAACTTTACATATTACCTTTTTATCGAAAAGACACAAATCTAATTTTGTTGGACCATGCATCATTTCCATTTATTCACTTTCTTGTGTTAATGAAAACCATCCACAAACTCCATCTGATTTACATACAATCAACTCCATGTCCATAGTAACGATTTGCCATCGACAGTGCCTTTATTACGTAGGAAGAAAGCTGGTTTTCGTTGTTAAACTATTACCACATACTGCGCTGGACCGTACTCACTTACTTCGCTGTGTAATATTCAGGGCTGCTCCATAAATGATGCTGTGAGGCACTAGTGAAGTACTTACCTGAAATGAGAAAAGTTCTCGTCATTAACAAGTAATGAGTTGTGTAGGTCTGTTTACCCCTTTATGGATGAGCTTAGTTAGGTCAGTCAGGAAATGAGAACTCTTTGAGAGGGAAATGATGAAAAAGAGATAAACTACCAAGTGGTACCTAAGTAAGTAGTTGTATGAAGTGTTTCCCTTGATTTTCTTAAGTGCCTTTATCATACCACAGTATTTTTATCTTACGAAGCAACACGCACTTTACTTGCCCCACACACTTCTGACAACTTCATTCACAGCGTGTTTGTACACTTGGTAAACACAAGTAAAGCGCTCGTCGCTTCGTGAGATAAAATACTTTAGTACTTATCCTGTTTTATCGACACGTTTACAGACGACAGACGTGAATCTTGCTTATAACATTTCTGTAAGTCGTAGAAATATCCGTTGTTTATTACTAGTCCGTAAATAGGTAATTATGATAATATAATATTACACCTCACAGAAGTTTGATCTTTTGATGAACGCAAATCTTAGGAGAGAACAGGGTTGATTTTAATAGAATGACAATGTCTATATTAATTTAAATTATATTTGCAAACCTACCTTCGTACCTTATTTACCCATGTAGCTACTCAAACATGGGTATACAGTATACATATTTATAACTCAACTTTTTTTGTTTTTTTATAAAACGTTGTCCCACACTAGGAATTTCTCCTGTATTGTGGGTGCGTTTACAAACATTTAAACTCACATACACAAACAGCCAGACGCGGAACAACTACTTGTAGGACATACAAATATTTGTTCCGTGCGGGAATCGAACCCGCGACACGCAGCGCAGCAGCAGTGAATCGCTTAACCACTGCGCCAACCGTGCCGTCGCGGCGTCGTTTACTCGAAGCATCTCTAAAATAATCTATAAATATTATTTAATGAAGAGCAGTTTCGATAAAACAATTTATTTGCTTGCTATAAAATAACACTCAAATGAAATGGATGCATAGTAAACTGTCAAGCTATTGATATTGATGCGAGCTGGGAATCGAACTCGGTACCCTGGGAGATTCGGGCCAATGACACTATCGGCTTAGTAGCAATGACACTATCGGCTTAGTAACAATGACACTATCGGCTTAGTAGCAATGCCCTTTCTTGAAGGTGATATTAATATTGTATATATTGCATTGCACTCGCTCGTATCGAATGTGTTCGTAACTCATACCTGTAATGCTATTCTGTAAAAATCTCACCGTGAAAACTTACGTGAAGCGAGCTTAAAGTGAGCTGTCAATAGTGTCACTTTAAGCTCACTTTACCTAAGTTATCACGGTGATCTTTTACAGAATATCTAGCACCGCTGACAATATTATTAGTCTAACTTCGTGGTACACTGTCAGTTCACCAAAAATTAATTTACAAATTTTTACTCCTCCTTGGACAGCGCGTACAAAATTATATAGTTTAATTTTATTATACCTGATGCATGCGGAGCAATGGTGGCTCAGTGGTAACGGCCACGACTTATGAGGTATATAGGCCATAGGTTCAACTCTGACAGCCGCTTTACTTTGAGTATTTCATCACCAACCGACATGTCCTAAAACCAAAAATTTGAAGACATATGACATCGACCAACCCGCACTGGGCCCGCGTGGTGGGTTACGGCCCACTCCCTCCCACAGAGTGGAGTCCCGTGTCCCAGCAGTGGGAACAATAGGCTGAATATACTATACCCGGATGGCTGGAGGTTAGACAACAGTAATTCCGTGTAAAATACCGAGCTGCATCCAATTATTATATTAAACTACTTTGAACCAAACTCAATGTGGCACTCTGGCTTTCAATTGGTATCAATGTCAAAGTAACATTAAATGTGGGTACTAATATTATACATATCACTTAGCATTGTAAGAGAGAGGGAATAGTATTAATAGGGTGATTAGTGAAAATAGATACGTGTAACCTACGTGTGTGACACAAAATGAGATCCCAAATCCAATATTCACTGGAATTCGGAACCACTTCCAGCTCACATTCACTTAAACTTCTCTTAGAACGCGACATTTCTTGTCTCCCGTATGTCGTAGTCTCACCACAGAGTAGATAGTTACAGAAGGCCAGCTTCATACAACGAGCAAAAACACACACACACATAGACGTGCTTCACGTGCAGCGAGTGCTAAACACACTCGCGACCGGCATTTGTTTGAAATCGGTGTACGTACGCATATTTGCGTGCGTGCACCTATCTTCGCTCATTTTATAGGGATGATCTTTTGTACCTATCTATTCCGTAGTGTCGGTGAGTCAGTGTCGGCACTCTCGAGTGTCGGCGTTACTTTACACATGTCTGTCGCTTTGTGCGACTGTTTGTACAAGTGCTTCAGTTAGAGGAAATGTGGAGAGAATAATGTACGAGAGGGCTTAGCTGGATTAAGGATAGGGGCGGGCTTAAAATAAAATTTCGATGTTTGGTAATGTGTCGTGGTGGTCTATCTGGAGGATAAAAATCTTCTTTTTGTGATGCAGGGTATAGTTGAATGACCTCAAGGTTCAAGCTAAACTGCCTTTCGCCCTAAAAAGACGTAAACGCATCCTTTAGATGATCATCATGCCTTGGAGGCATAATAGTTGAAGCATCTCGTGTAACATTTTATTTTACCGGCTTGATACAGTCAGCGAAATAGTCGATTAACAGTCGGTAAGTCGGTTACGGCTTCCGCAGACATGCGCGACGCGACGGCGCGACGCGATACTAGTAGAACAATTATTAACATAGTTTTCATAGAAATTGGTCTACTAGAGTCGCGTTTGTCTGCAGGAGCCTTTATTGCGTATATGTGGAGCTATAATAATACTGTCTACTAAATACCCACCTCTTAAACAAAACTCATCTCACATAGGTCCTTCCTAACGTCTCCTCGTATTTACCTCTCCCATGAATAAGTTAGCAACCGTAACACAATTATAAGTACGCGCGACGCTCTGTAAGCGAGTTACCAGCAGGAGTCCGTGAGGAAATTAATGGAGCAACCACGTTATGATGCAACTTTGAACTCGAATTAACATGTTTGAAGTCGATGTATGAATTGAGTTTTGGACGGTTGGTTCGTCAATGGATGTTTCTTCTTAATATGAGTTAACTACGTTCTGCCCGCGACTTCGTCCACGTGAATTTTCTTGTTCCCCCGACCTACCCCGTCGCATCGCATCGCCCGTCCGCCCTAACACTTCGGTTTCACTTAGTGTTCTTTCTGACTTTCGTTCGTTTTGCTCGGCTCCTAAAGGCAAGCTAGCAAGAATTGGGCTATCAAATGCAAAATATTTCTTGAAATCCGACTGGTAGTTCCAGAGATTAGCGCATTCAAACAAACAAAGTCTTCTGCTTTGTTATTAGTATAGATAATGTGCACCTACGAGAACATACAACTATGATTTCACATACAAAAAACCTTCTCATAGGATAGAATTTTTCCAGTATCGTAGATGCGTGTAGATACAAATCGCATATCGTCGTTGCGCGTGCAAAAGTCGCTATGTGTTTTTAGTGAACTTATTTGAGGTATAATGAATTAAAACACTTAGCCTGTTTGTACCGAACTTTCGATATATGAATATCACATAGCTACATTCCGTAATTCTTTAAATATTGCACTTATCACATACCCTTTCTTTACAGTATGTGTGTATTGAAATAACGATTAAAACTGCATAGAGAACCGAAAATAACTAAATAACACATAGCGACTTTTGCATGCGCAACGACGATATGCACAAAAGGCTCTGAATATTAATTTGTGTCCGATAATAAACCCAGCTATCATATCGGGCATACATTTCTACAGAATGAGAAACTGTGGTTGCAATCACTGGTGCTTCCATAGATAAGTGGCATCATTTCATTTACTGCAGTGGCGACTGTTTACATTTACTGCAGTGGCGACTGTTTACATTTACTGCAGTGGCGACTGTTTACATTTACTGCAGTGGCGACTGTTTACATTTACTGCAGTGGCGACTGTTTACATTTACTGCAGTGGCGACTGTTTACATTTACTGCAGTGGCGACTGTTTACATTTACTGCAGTGGCGACTGTTTACATTTACTGCAGTGGCGACTGTTTACATTTACTGCAGTGGCGACTGTTTACATTTACTGCAGTGGCGACTGTTTACATTTACTGCAGTGGCGACTGTTTACATTTACTGCTTTACATTTTCTAGGAAGTGCCGAAAAAACAATAAGAAAATCAGCCTACCTACCTTGTCCCAAATATGTAGGGGTCACATTCCAGTCTAACCGGATGCAGCTGAATATCAGTATTTTACATGGAGTGACTGGCTATCTGATCGCCACAATCCAGATACTGGATAACTCGATAGCCACTGGTGGCCATACTTTTGCGCGTTTGTACTAGGCCCACAGTTGGTTAGTTAATCTAGTAATTTTCCTCAGTCAGCTTTCCTTCCATAATGCTCACTAATACATATTATGTTTCCCATAATAATATACGTATAATTTGAGGTAGGTAGAATATCTCTTTAACCTTTTGACCGCCACAGTCATGTATAGATGACAAACCAAAATGTGTCCAACACGCCACGGTTCGACTACATGACAGAATTTAACGCCGAGGGCACGTTTTTTAATAATAATAGGACAGTACCTACTACAGGTAGTCGATTCCGTGAGTCGTTATCGCTACGTAAGCGCCTATCGTGACGTAAGCGCCTATCGTAACGTAAGTGTCTATCGTAAACTGGTCTGTTCAGCACATCACCCATTTAATGTTGAGATACGGAATTTTAGGGCACTATACGTTTTTGTATAATGTCGTTTTTCATGGAGAGTTTAATAACATTAAAAAAACGAATAATAAGTATTTCGCCCTTATTTAGATTTCTGTTCAAACTTCGCGATCTACGATTCGTCACCATAGTTTGATTATTTTTTTAGGCTTTAGTCCACAAAGAAAGCCGTGGTGGTCTAGTGGTAACGGCTGCGACTTACGAGTAGAGATCTTAGGTTCGAGCCCAGACAGGCAATGTAAATCGTTTCATAACCACTGCAATCAAAACGGTGAAGGAAAACATCGTGAGGAAACCGGCATATTCTAGAAACAAAAAATTCGAAGACATTTGTACACATTACCAACATTACCAACCCGCACTGGGCCGGCGTAGTGGATAGCAGCCCACTCCCTCTCCCCGAGAGGAGGCCTGTGTCCCAGCAGTGGGAACATTATAGGCTGATTATGCAGCCACATATCCAAGCAAAATTTCTGGAATAAAAAGTTTGTTAGATTTTAGAGTGGCCTGAGACCTGACTGGGTAATGTTGGTGTGAGCCGACGCGACGCGGCGCGAGGATTTCTAAATAAATAACTACTGAAGCACCAATGGCACAGGTTCATACGCCTATCTGCATTTTTCATCACATCATCTATTTGGTATATACTCGGAGGAAATGTGGAAAGGTGAATGTAGGATAATATATAATCCATTAGGTGATATTATTCTACGGGGACACATTTTTGGTTGTAAGATAGGAAGGGCTTCAGTACCTACCTAGTGATACTTAAAGATTATTAATGTGAGAGATCAACTTATATTAAATCTCCAAGTTTCTTTACACAATACCAGTTCTCCCTACATGCCAAATATTTCTACAGTACAAGAAATTGACAACCTCACGTTCTGCAGTAGCCACTTTAACATCCTGAAAAATAAAATATACTTTAAGCCCAAAGCACGATTTCCACTTTCAAACTGTAAATAAAACAATTGCAATTTCGCCCGAGTCGCAAAGTGTATCACTGTGACCATGACCTGAACCAACATCGCCTAAGTAAACACCGCGAGGACGCCGCGCTAAGGAAGCGCACACAGAGACAGGCGGCGCGGTTTGCTAACACAAATAAATCGCTCGCTACTTTGTTAGGTGGCTTGTTTGTTGAAGTCTGTCGCGTTTGTGGCTGTAGTGTAGTTATGTTCTGTGTGGGGGACGCTTTTCGTTGTTTATTTACTTTTTTTTCTATTGTTAGGGTGAAATTGCTTTGGAATCAAACTGGACATGAAAATTGAAAAGATTATTTATTTTCTTTGAAAGACTAACATCTAATAAAACAGAAAAAAAAATTGTATGTGACAGCCAATTACAATCCCAGTGTTATTTTTTACGACAGGATGAAGCAGATAATTGGAATGAAACTTGTGTACAATCTATGTATTTGGATACAATAGCGGAATTAAGTCTCATGTTGCATGCTTGTTGCTCTTTACCGGATGAAAAAGCCCTCCTCATTCAACGTTAAGTAGGTCCTGTACCTATTAATAAACAGGAATGATTAGCATTCCTAGCTTTCATCTATGGCAATGCGCCATTAACTTAACTATACCCGTCGGAAACTCAAGGTTGAGTTTTGTTACCGAAAATAGAACTAGAAATTGACATGTGTGAGGTTCTGTGTACGATCCGATGACTACCTACCACACAAACATAACAGATACTGTATATGGGGGTTGTGTGTGTGCTTAAACAAAGTTCCCGGTGAACATGTTCAAATATTTGTTAGGTACTGGAATTTTACCCAGAGTTTTTCATAAGGAAAAGTTGTAGGCAAATAAGAAATTTTGTAAAAAACTAAGATAAAACCAGGTACTTATTACTCAAGTTGGCATCCATAAATAGTATACCTAGGTCTAATCTAATCTAACTAGCCTGTATGGCAATACAGGCTAGTTAGATTAGACTAGCTACAACAAGAGGTAGGCTTTTGCCCTGCAGTGGGGCACCACTGCTGGGCAAATTCTACCTCTTGTCCTCCAGTCCTTTCGGTAGGAGTCAAGCTCGCCCCGCCATCTTCGTCTCGGCCTACCGCGATGGCGTTGTGCGTTTGGTAGGACCTAACCGATGATTCTCTTAGCCCAATTATCATTTGACATGCGGCAGATATGTCCAGCCCAGTCCCACTTAGTTTAGTGGCTTTCTGGATAACGTCCTTGATCTTGGTTTTGGCGCGCAGTGTTGTGTTCCTTATACGGTTAGAAATTCAAATCCCCATGAAAAACAAAATTTCTACGCCTGATAAAAGTTTAAAATATAATTACTCTACGGAACCCTATCAAGGTCACACAATTCTCTAGTAAACTCAATTAAAGCGCCGAATCGAAGTAAATTCAATTAAGATTTTATTCGCCCTCGGTTTAGGAGAGATCATTGTATTTTTTGCGAACGTTACCAATAATATTTTTAGGCGCCAATGAAATAATATTTTTATGAAAAGCTGATTAATCATTTTTTTTTGCTCATTTGTGTAATGAATTTAATTTTAAATACTTATTCCAAACACGGTGAAAATCTTCTACCAAAGTTTTTTTCAAATCTGCTACAGAAAGCTTTAAAAATTAACGTTACATCTTTTTTTCTCGTAAAACCTTAGTACCTGAAATGTTTATACTTTCTTCAACAGTTTTAATAAACGAAAAAGCCTGTAATTTATTCAATCCATTCTGCACTTTATCACAAAATACATAAAAATCTCTCCCAAAAAGCATTATGTATAAAGGTCAATATCAAAGTAAACAACCAAACAAAGTATCAACACGACTCTCAAGTTTGTTCAAAGTAATGCCTGAGGCAAACACTTCACTGTCAGTGAAATAATAATGTGAACCAAATAGCTGAAGGAAATGATTTACTAACGTTCAAAATTGGTATACAAAGGTGAATTTCACACTCTTAGATCAAAAGCTCAAGTGAAGGAAATCTGGATCTTACATAACTCTAGAATCGAAAGTCTCTGTAACAATTTTCCAGAGGTTGTACTTAACTATAAGTGTAAAAAAAGAATCGCACTTTTTATCCTAAATGTCCATCTCTTTCGCGCACCTTAGTAATGAGTTTTCCCAATACGGACACAGAACCCTTGAAATTATTGTGCCTTATTTCCATGAGATGATGTAAAATACAATTCAGTAAGTTCCCATTTAAACACAAATTCTCAAGTTATACACAAAATTAAGCTGTCTTACATTGTTGCACAGAATAGCACAATGGACACAGTTGTAAACCTGCACGTTATTGTGTAACGCTAGCTCGCGTCTCCAGCTCTGCGAATTCATTCGAGCTATCAACTACTGGGATTGTTCTCATAGCTCTGAATCGCTTTAATACAACTGTGGTTGGACGTCAGAATCTTTCCCCTAAACTGCTAGTTCTAATTCTATCATGGTCATACATCAGTTATAACAAACAGGTTTTAACATAATCTGCTGCTTGTAACAATGCTAATAAGGACCCTAATTGCGTAACACATTTTCAATTTCGATCTGAATCATTTTGAAGGATATTCAATACTCAATATCGTTATTGCTTTACCATAATGTGTACTTAGGTGGTACGAGTAACTATATAATTTAGATCATTATGGACTCTGTAGGGCACAGCAAAAGGGTAGGAGAGAGGAAGCCCTGTTTTAGGAGATATTTAATTATTCTTTTTGTTATATTATTTATTATATTATTTATTAATAACTACCGTATCTTTAATATATTTTAAACATTCATATAAATTGTGTGATTATCATTAATTTTATAAATTTTTTGTTTTATGTATGTTTATCGTTTAAATATTCATCTCAGGAGTAATAACATTATTTTGTTTATCAGTATTTTTTTTTAAGATTTTTATAAATATATTTAACTATTCTTCTTTCTTTATTTTGTCACGTAGTTTGTTATACATTTTTATAGACATTACGTAGGGACTTATAGAATGCATTTTTAGCTTGCTAATCCATTGCTTCATACGTTCCAAAGAAGTGTCTGCTCAACAACGTTAATAACGAAATGAATGTTGTAGAATTTTCAAAATGAAACCCATTGCTACTGACAGTGTGTTATGCGTTTACCCCGCAGGTTCACGTCAACGTCACGACGTCACGACGGTTCCTACGGGTTGAGATTAATACAGAATCAATTTCTGGTGGCTTGGCCTTTCAATATTTCAAGTACATATTTATGTAACGTGATTAATCTAATAATTTCCTTTCAATATCTCACAGTAATTTTTACTGTCACTTTAGTGAAAACCACTGCTCTACTAAATGAATATTATTTTGTTTAGTGAGTAAAGTTACTTACTTTACTCAAAGCTTGGACGGCGGCTTTCAATAACTTGATACTTTATATATTATTAACGCTCGAATGGATTCGAGGGTCGAAGAACAAGTCATATGCGTTTCGCTAAATTATATCTTATAGATTGTGCGTTTAAATAACTTGAAAGTGATTGACATTTTAACAAAAATTAAAACAGCTGTTATCCAAAGAATCATTTTTTCACTTTGTATTAATCGTTTTAATCTTTTTATACTAATAGGTACCAAAAATTAGCAGTCACACAATATACAGCATTGTTTATTTTTCGCGATTACAATGTTGGTCCCTTAGAGAAAATGGTTCAGTTTGATGGTCTAAAATTTGGCCACAACTTTCTGATACACGCTGTGGTAGAAAACGACCCAATTTTTTTTAAAGAACTGTTTTTATTTCCATTCACCTCATCAAAGAACCGCATGCTGCCGCATAATGTCCCTAGCTTACAACTTGGACCCCATCTGGTAACAAATTACCAAGTGCGGGCTATTTCTCAGCAGATGGCCATTTCCTGCGCAAATTGAGAGCTAGCCAGCTTGTAATCTTAGCCACACGTACGTACAACTAACATTATACTGAGCCCCACATACATAGTATGTACGGTCAACCGCACTTACATGGGAACACTTTCACGTTGAGAGCGCTTTTATTGCGTCGACGCTTCACTTTTTGCTCATGTTTGTCTTTTGTATCATTCGGCATTTTTTACTCAAAGTGATACGTCTAAACACAAAACGTATCAAGAAAAAATAATACCTCATTAGTGAACCGATCCAACGATGTTGTATATTCGGCACTTTGCATCATTCACTCGCCTACCGAATGATGGAAAAAATTAATGCAATGAGCAGATGACCGTTCATTCCTATGTAATTTTGTCGGTGTCGTGTGAACGTGGGATGAAACAAAAATGAACCTTCACTCGAGTGAAGTTTTGTATATTTGCGGTTAACCGTCCTACCAACATAATACTAAGACATTTAGGTGTACATACGTAGAAACTATGCCATGTTAGTATGTTGGCTACATTGTGGCGAACACTATGGAAATGAGAGCCTTTATCTACGGTTTGCAAGCGAGGACGAATATTACACAAAATTCTAGCCCACAGCTTGGTCAGCCTGCAATGATGACTTTTACGAATGGGAGGTGGTTCTGGGCATAAACGATAGTGAACATTTTTTGTAACAAAATGCAGTATTCTACAAGCTATGCGCTCGGTATTTTTTAACCATGAATAAGGTGGAATCATCCCATGAGAGATCGAGTCGAAAAGTAGTCAAGGTATACTTAAAATATGCTCAGGCTGTTCCAAAAAAACTTATCTGATGAAAATGTAAAAAAAATCAATCCGAAAACATATTATCTTTGTCGTAGTACCACTTAGAAATTGAGTGCTTCGATTATTTGTTTCGCATAAGTTCGTAGCATTATGCTGAGCGATGGCCGTTTTGCATGGACGTGAGGCATATTTTCCCAGAACTTGTTCTTCTTTGTGTTTTTGTACTTTCTCTGCGTCATGTTTACCGCAATAAACGTATTTTCTTTCTGTACCCGAATTTCTAATTTTAAATCACCGTAAAGATGTTTTTCATATTTTGATAATTGAATTTGATTTTGTGATCTCAATTTTCGTCGATGTTTTTGTTTTTCAATAACAATTTAACAATATTATTCAAATAATAATTGTTAGAAAAAGTGGTGAGATATAAAGTTAAGACCTTCTAAATACAGATGAATGCTTTACTATTTTAGTGAGTGATCGCGTAAGAATTAAACCTGAGGGGCAATTGTAAGAACGTGTACAGTCTGATCTCAGTCTCAATCTGTCAAAAATACCTTTAATTTCCCTACATTTTTTAAAACTTTTTGACATTTGTTTGTCGCGGAGATTTTGAACGTTTTAAATTACTGAATTTAACAGGGTTAGTTAACACTTTCATCAGATGCTTTCGGATCAGATCGTAAATTCATCCACCTTCACCAACCGAGGCATCCCTGATTTACTTTCGTTATCTAACTTCCACAGTCACAATGGTTTTCGAAATCAAAAACTCGTGAAGATGGAAGTGTTGTCGCTTCGTCGAGTGGCTGTAAGTAGAAATACTTGTCGCGTGGGGTAACGGAAACTGTGAGAGATGTGCACAGGAGAGACGGTGGGGGACTATTGTTGGAACTATATAACGACTTCACGATGAGACGTATTATCAAATTTTGGATAGAGAGAAAACGTAGATTTGTTGGAACGAAGTTCTTTTACGGAGCTTGCGGTACCTATGAGTAAACTGGTACATCGTCACGTAACGAAAAAGCGTTATGCTCCTTCCATGCGACTTTTTATTAAATGTCGGGACAGAGAGAGAGAGAGAGACAGAGAAGGTTTTCATGGTTTTCGAGGGTGCTGAAGTCAATAGTAATGTCAAAATGAAAATCCAAGATCGCGGCTGAGACATTTTTATTAAGGCTCGTACACACAGGCGCGACGCGACACAAAGGCACCGCAAGTCGCGCGACGAGCGGTGCCTTTGTGTCGCGCGCGATTCGCGTCGCGCGTCGCGCCTGTTTGCAGGAGCCGTTAATTTTTCTTCATTTTGAAATTTTCGCAGCCGCCATTTTGGATTTTCAATTTGAACTTGGTTCCTGCCGGGGGTCCCCTTGATCTCACACGTTTTTTAGTCTTATTTGGAACTTTTTTCCGAAGTATTATTGGATAGCCGTCTTCAAGATTACGTTCTCTTCTGTTTTGTACTTGCATTGTGTACCAGCAAAACTTTTGACGATAATAGAAATTCAAATTATTCCATTTCACATAAACCTACAAGGAATTTATGAATATGAATGAATTATGTATTTATATTCTATTACACACACACCTACACCCACACACCCACACACACACACCCACACACACACACACACACACACACACACACACACACACACACACACACACCCACACAGTACACTTACTCATATTACTCGTTTGTTTTATGTTATTAAAACTAATATCATTACTTTGTAATTTTTAACACTAAGCAATTGATTTCTCCATTCTAGAGGGATACGGCACTGTTTCTCTTTACTACAGGCTATTATGTAGCCTAACTAAGAGGACAGTATCCCAACCATTTTTGTTGTATACCAGTGTTCAATTGTAGTGCAACTGTTTTTGATGTATTTACTGCAACACCTTTTATGCAATAAAGTTTATTATTATTATAACGTCACCCCACGGATCACCCACTTTGTACTATGGAAATTAAAAAAAAAAACAAAAGTATGAACACTAGCAAATTCCACTATTTCCTAAGCTTATAGTACCCCTACAACCGAACCAACATTTAACTCCCAAAGGCTCTCTTCTGATTCTCGAACAAAAACGCCAATATATCGGATTTTCTTTGTACAAAATAACGGAGCTTTAACGCATACATTACCGCTTAAGTTCTTTGGCAAAGATCCAGAACGCTATTGGCTGTTCAACTATAAAATGGTCGGTTTGCGGCGTGAATGGTCGGATATAGTCGCGATTGATAAAAGCGTTGTAGTAACTGGTTTCTGTAGGCAAGCGTACACATTGGTGAATGAACAATAGATCAAAAACTTTGCACGAACAAGTTCAAGCTAAGCTCGGGCCAAATTATCCGTAATCTATAAAACGGATGACTTAACGCATCGACGTGTTCTTTAGTCCGTGCGATTGTACGGATTACAGATAGGTCTATTATAATGTACACATTTATCTATACTAATAATAAAGCCAAAGAGTTTGTTTGTTTGTCAAAGTCAAAGTCAAATCATTTATTTCAAATAGGAACATTAAAAGCACTTTTGAACGTCAAAACTTACAGTAAAATTGAATTGATTATAGTCGCCCCTTCCAAAAGGTAGTTTTCGTATGGAGAAGAATAGGCAAGAAACTCTTGAACACGCTAATCTCTGTAACTACCAGTCGGATTTGAGAAATTATTTTTACATGTTATAAGCCCAAAGTCGCAAAGACCCATAGGAGCCAAACAAAATGAAAACAAGTCAGAAAATCGATATCCGTGGAAAAAACGCTTATCGAAAACGAAGTGATAGCGCGGACAGGTTATGCGATGCGACACGATGGGTCGGGGGAGTAAGAAATTACACGCGGATGAAGTCGCGGGCAGCAGCTAGTATATGGATACAGGAAAAGTTTCCTAAAGTTCCTACCTAGTATTACCTTCATAATGCATTAGGCTAGTCCAGGGCTTCCCTAACTGTGCGTCGCGACGCCCTGGGACGCAGCGGCACTATTCCAGGGGCGTCTTGAGGCGATCTACATAGATTAGACTGATTGTTTGTGTCAACACTGTGTGTGAAAATCTGGAGTAATATGACTGGATTAGAAACCTTTTCCAGTCGACCTCACAGTCAACACTTTCGACAGATGAAGAACAATAATTCATAGAATTTTCCTGTGACTCCAGCCTCAAGCTCCAGTACAACAAAGATAAAGTGCTCGAATTCTCCTTTTACCATTCGCGACATCATACTTGTGCAAAACAGGTTTTTCTGCAGTTGCAGTTATAAAGAACAAGTAGGTACAGATTGAAAATAAATTTAGAGAAAGAGATGAGAGTGTCAATATCTAAACTTGAACCCCGTTTTGAGAAGCTATATGCTTAGAAAAGCAAGCACATCCTTCTCATTAGTTAACCAACAAAGTAAAATAAATACTTATATCTTTTATTAATTTTGTTCTTACTTAAATTTTGTTTTTTTGTTCTTACTTTCTGATTAAAAATAGATATAATAGCCATTTGGAGTTTTTTTTCCTGATAACTTGTTATTAGGTTACTAGAACACCTACTCGTAACAGGTAATATTCTTTTTGGCCTTGGGCGTCGCCAAAAAGAGCATATTCCAAAGGGCGTCACAGTAACAATAAGTTTGGGAAGCCCTGGGCTAGTCACATAACGAAAATAATATCTAAAGCAGATATTATGTTAAGAAGTTATTGTGATAGTCAATTTGTTAACCACGAGTAATTAATTCAAATAACCTTTGAACCGGCAACAAGGACTGTTACATATTAATAATTTCAGATTATAGATTTATTAGGGTCACTTCATAAATAATGTTTAAATTGGACTAGCTTTGTGGTACCGGAATAATATATGTAACAAAATATAGGGATATTGCTACGAATAAAGGAAATTGCCTACCTACGTAGGTATAGCTTTGTGTCGACTTGAGCACAAGAGTCCTTGATTTACTCGAAACATTCAGGTATTATTTTATTTATTATATTGTATAAACTCAATTTCCTTTGTATTGTATAATTGCATAGCACAGATGTGAGTTATATGTACCCTATAGCTACCATTTACCGGGTAATAATATGTCTTTCATTGACTTGAATGTGCCCTGGCAGCTGATAGTATGTCATGCTCACTCAAATGTCTCGCTGACGGTGGCGTGCTTAGAGCGTGTGTGTTGGATCATTTAGCTCCCTTCAAAATGGTTGAGCTAAATGGTGCTGATTTATGGGTCATGTTCATGAAAGGGCGCTGTCAGTTGGGACTGGTCATCACTTAGCTGCCTCGGCTTATTTTTAATAATTTTATTTTTGTATTGTTGTTTTGTTGTTTTGTTAAGTACTATTTGTTGTACATACTACGAAAGGTTACCTCCGCAAGTAATTTAAACCTCTTAGGTTTAAATTACTTGCGGTGGTAACCTTTCGTTTTTGACCCTATTATCAATGTTGCCAAAGAAGTGTTCCGTTTTTTAAGTAATTTGGTTGACTGATGTTATAATTTCTGTCAACCAATCTCAAGTTTACTGAAAACTGTGTTTGTGCTCTCTAACACATTTAACCTGTCTGCCTTCAAATCAAGAGTGAACAAGCAACTTCGGGGCACGCTCGTTCCATCATTGACCTCATCCATCGCTTTCCATCAGGCGAGATCGAGGTCAAGAGCAGGCCCATTCAACAATAAAAAATTAAATTACTTGAAAAATCATTCATTTAATTATATATTAATGTACACATGAAACACTTAACAGAGATAAATATATAAAGATAGGAGAGCACATAGGTACTCCTCATTTCATAAGAAGTTACTTCCACTGCCTGTGATACGAGAGTTGGATTCTCATCATCATCTCTCGATGATGGTTCCTAAAAGAGTTTGTCAAAGAAATACTTACCAAAGTTAAACTCCATAATTATCCTGAAAACATTCTCTTTCACGAACAAAGTTTCCTCAAACATTGTTACAAAACTTCACCGATCTTCAAATTAATTGATCGTTTTCAAGTAATGAAAGTAATTATACATTCAGAATATTGATGAACGATTGCTCACTCGACGCGTCAGCTAACGACTTTCTGAACATCTTAAAGCACAGCCAACTGCACGTCATTCTAAGCCCTTACAAAGGTCTAAAAAGTTACTTAAGAACATTTTCGAAAAATAGTGTTACAGCCAAATTAGACCGATCTTAAATTTTCCATAGAAACAGAGATTTCCAGTTATCTTTTTTAAATAAGACATTTCGAAAATGTTCTTTATAACTTTTCAGACCTTTGTATCCTGCTTATGCGTATGAAGTTTCATTAAAATCGGGTCATTCATTTCGAAAAACAAGGGCTTGAAAGTTTGTATGAAATGCTGTTCGGCGTAAACGCCCTTAACAGCTAGGGTATAAGACCATAAATATACAATACTATTCAATAAATAGATACATGTCACAAAGTTTTAATAGAATAGAATTAGTTCAAAGTGTCGAATCAACACACATTATTTTAAAACTTGTAGACACAGCTGTTCAAAGATACTTTGTAAAGAATTACACGAGATTTGTTAAATATCGGAGAATTTCTCAACAGAAGGCGATTACTGTCTTAGACGGTATTTTCTCTTTGTTTGAGAAGCATTAAAAGGCTTATAGCGTCTCGACGGTAAATACTTTTAAATTTAATATTCAGAGGAGGAAGAAATTGCTTGTAAAATATAAGCATGATCGATTCTAAAATTGGAGGTATTTTGCAGTAAGCCTCAAAGAAACTGAAAAACCGACTCATTTCTGCGGTTAGAAAGAAAGAAAATACATTTATTTGCGGCAAACATGACGCATACAAAGAACACAAACACAAAAACAAACATGATGGGGGAAAACATACGTCACATCTACGCAAAACGGCCATCGCTCAGCATAATGCTAAGACCCTATACGAAACAGAGCCCCAGCGCTGGTTTTCAGCGACAGCCGGCGTTGACGTGATGACGTCAACCAGTGCAGCATGCGATTAGATATTATAAATAAAAAACTACAATCAATATGAAATAAATAAACATTACAAAAACATGGTATAAACATGAAATATATGATGAGGTGATTCCGGGCAACAACTCACGCGCCGCCGCGCCGGGCATTAACAATCTGTGCGCGCGCGCAGCTGTCACAAAGCTAAAGATTTGACATACTGAACGTAGGTAATAATAATTAGCAATAACAAGGCGCAGTATATTTATTTATTTAAACCACAATTATAACACTTTTACAGAATCATCCAAGGCGATGTTATAAGTTAAAATGTCAATATTTTACAAAAACCAAATATTTTGCTTACCTCCCATGTAAGCAAAATTGCAACAACGATATAACGCTGCTGGAACCCCGCCCACATGGCTTGAATCAATCATTGAAAAATCATATATTATAATATCAGACCCTTTTCAATTATTAATTGTGCCTTTTGAATGAATCTCGAATATATATTCGTTTGTAACCGAAAACAGCCCATATCTCACATATGGACTTAAATAGAAAAGTCACTAAGAAACATCATGAATCATGATCTTTTTAATTATGGGATCTAACAATACCCCACACGCTTATGTGCATTGACTGTTTTTGGGTGAATATCAATAATACTTACTGATCTAATAACTTTTTGTAATTTGACTAAACCATTTATTAGCGGTGGTGCAAACTACACTAGTGCCAAGCCAATGAACTCCGAGTAAAATGGCTGTGTGTTATCCGGACGGACGGATAGACATACATCACGAAATAATAAGATTGCCATTTGGTAATTGGGCTACGGAACCCTAAACATGGGCACTATCATCCTCTAGGGCGTTCGACCAATTATAAATGATTTATTTCTGTAAGTAGACTTTGTACAAACACTTTTACACGTCAATCATATTTTAAAAACTACTTTGATGAGGAATAATCTGCTATTATCACCAGTCAACATGCCAAGCGTGATGCTGATGTTCAAATTACCTTACAGCCAATCACTGCATCTACTTAGATCTTTAGAACATATGACGCATATGTTTAGCATGCCTGACAAACTTCCAGGGATTGCCACGATACGTCATTTTACTTTTATTACTCAACCGAGCTCAGCATGATTTATGCTCGCCCGGGCCGAGCTCGAGCTGGGCGTGAATGCATTATGCTACTTGCATTTTTGCTAGTCTGTGAATTTAAAACGGCACGATATAGCATGAACTATTAATCCTCATTCATGCATTCATTCGAATATAACTTTTAACCAAGAAAATTAAATTAAATTATAGAATAAAAAACAACAACAAGATTAGCAATAAAAATCCCTATGTCAGACGAAAGCGTTTTATGTCAACGACAGGTCATGCACTGCCCTGTTTTGAATGATTTGGCAATCTGCTACATTGTAATATGTTCTCGAATAATTCTAAACCTCCTTTATCCTAACAAAATGGTCACACTATCCGAATGAACACTGCCACAAATAAATTAAAAACCAAGTTCGAAAAACTATTCACAATCTCAAGAAACTTTACTCAGTAGAACACAATAATCCAATCATTGCTAGAATATCTTTCAAAAAGATCGCTTGCTCGGGTGCCCCGCGATACAAATAAAGCTCAAACTTTGGTGTTGCGAGCGACCGCTCTTAATCCTGTATTGAGTGTAACAGTTTATATGTATTTGTTTTCATTTTAATGTTTGGTCCGAGTCATTGATAGTAACATAACATAATATAACATAATATCATGCCATGTCCACGAAGGGTTGGGCAGAGGTGTATATAGTGCACCCACATTTTGCCAAAGTTATGTTTAGGTCTGGCGAAATATGGGTGCACTCGCTCGCCCTTTATTACATGGGTGTAATAAAGGGCGAGCCTTTTGCCATGAACTGAGCCGCTACTGAAAAAATCCTGATGGAAAAACCCAATAACTCTTTGTATGACCTGGGAATCGAACCCAGGACCTCATGCTCAGGAGGTCTAAGTGACAATAATACACAGAACTAGTCTGTCATTACACTCACTCTAAGGTAACGGACCCGTCTCCAAAGGAGAATTGAATTACTAATTATTAATTCAATTATTCAATCCTGACTCGATTTAGCTCATCATGTTTTTGTTAACATTTATAAATTAACTATTAACATTCCTTGTATGGTCCGTGGATGGGTGACCATCTTTACATATCTTTACATGCCAAGACCCCTCCATGCCTCGGAAACCATGATAAGCCGTTGGTCCCAGCTGACATTCTTGGATCTTTGACAGTCGTTACGGGTCGACAGAAGCCCGAAAGTGGGACAACCAGTCTTACCAAAGGGTATTAAATTTATTACCCACTAACTGGGTTGTAGAGATCAGATAGGAAGTCGCTCCATGTAAAATACTGGTCCTGCATCCGGGTAAACTGAAAGCCGACCCCAACATGGTTGGGAAAAAGGCTAGTTAGATGATGTTCCTTATCTACATGTCCAACAATGTCAGCTTACAAAGGACTTACAAACTATATCTTCGTTTTAGAACTGCTAGTTGATGTGAATCCTTACTCCGATATGTACCGCCTCGGCATTTCTACATGGCATACACTTAAGTATATCGTCGATCACTTAAGTATAGGCGATAAGACCGCCCATTGTGTCACCCTTTGTACAGTTTCTAAATTTATGCCTGTAATTTATATGGTGTACATAATAAAGAGTATTCTATTCTATTCTATATCAAACTCGCTATCAACTGTTAAGGAATCATTGCAATTCCATGTGTTTTTATAACTAGATAAGTACTCGTACATACCCTATTATAATTTTGTATAGAAATTGATATCACGAACTTTTTTGTTACCCGACTGCGCGACAGCAAAGACAGAGTTTATCTATGTTTTGTGTCCATAAACAGTAAACAAACATGATATAATAGTCGACAGATCAAAAGTTTATGCAATATAAACACATATATACAGTATTACCACAATCGGCGCTATGGTTTAATGGTCCCAGATGTCTGATTTCTCGCTCACGACCACAGATCAGACAGGTCTGAGGCAAAGCGAAGTTTATCAGTACATAAGAGCAGTTGCGGAGGGAAATGTACTTCTGTGTTATGATTTTTTCCTTATCTTTACATATAAACACGACATCGTTCTTCGTTAGTGTGCTTATTCATAACCTTAGAACCGCCTATTCCGATGTACGTACCTACTTAAGTTTTAAGATTCATTTGTGTGAAAGATATAGATTACGGTTTCGTGTAGTTTCTTAATTTTTAATACATAATAGCACCTACTATTTAGAGCCGTTTATCTATTAGGTACATATTTAAAATAAATAGAAAATAACGAAAATGATATTGAATAAAAACAACAATAAAATGTGTTCTATATACTACGTTGTAAGCCTTGCACTGAATAATGCTTTACCTGTTGACCTAATTAATTAATTGTATACTCTAATAACCAGGTTTATGTTGTGTGCTGCTGTCAGTGATTGCGTTGTGATTGTTTGTAGTCATGAATTAGTGGGTTGCAAAGACAAATGTTGTTCCATGTACAATAAATATCTTAAATTAATTCATTCACTGAAAACGCACAGCCTAAACCGCTGGGTCCAGAAACATGAAATTTACACTTGACTTCTTTATACAACAGAGGTGAGCCATTGCTGAAAATCCACCCCTATGTACCCCAAAGAGGTTCAATAGCGGAGTTTGTATGGGATTTCGACATTTTGCCGATGGCAAGCCCATCGGTCGGGCAAACGGCTTGGAATCTAATATATTAGGTATACCTAATGCTGTAGTCGCGGCTGGTTGCTGTAGTCGCGGCTGGTTGCTGTAGTCGCGGCTGGTTGCTGTAGTCGCGGCTGGTTGCTGGAGTCGCGGCTGGTTGCTGTAGTCGCGGCTGGTTGCTTTTGCAACTACATTTTTAGAAACCTCCTCCTCCTGAGTCCGGTTTCCAGGTCGGGCGAAGCTGTATTGAGTTTTTCCACCAGAAATTTCTCAGGCTCGCTCCTTACATTATATTAATTTAACATAACTGGCGAAATTTAGGTTAGTGCAGCGTCACCTCTGCAGTTAAAACCTCTTTTTCCCAAATAATAACGGGTCTAATGTTTTTTCAAACGGAATTCGTATTTTTGAAATAACAGCAAGTCATATTTGGTTAATCAAAATTTTTCTTGATGGAGGTATAGTTACTTGACAGTTGTTGTTCTGGTTTCACCTGATATATTTTGAAGTTTCCTGCTAATCTGTACCCAAATTGCTTATATTATACATCCATGCACTGATTACTGCCAGCGTGCAATAGTAAAGTGTTGACATCGCGCTTCGCATCATAAGCAGACCACACTATCTGGTGTAACCTATATTCTCCAAACCTGGTATGTATTTTTTCATCTAATGTTATGCCTTCTTCTCTTTTAGCAAACCTTTCTCCTTTTTTTCTGGTCTGACACCTTATTTTATTTGTCGATTTTATTTGCCGTAGGTGTAGAGCCAGTCATAAAGGCGTTTTACCTTTTTCTAGGATACCGGATCGTCTACTAGTTTGCGATTTACAAGTGGTTGCATACTCCAACCTAGCTGCAGAGTTTTCCTGTATTTTGAGTCCCGCGTGGCATTGGCTGCTGCACTTCGTGATCACCTTCGCCTGTGTCCAGGAAACTACCATTTTATTATTTTTAACACTGTACCTTTATTATATCAGGACAATTTAGCTAATGTATTTTATAATTAATTATTCTTAAAATCTGTTCTAACGAGGCTAAAACCCGATTGCAATCAGGTAAAAATTCGTGAAACAAATTATAAAATTTTATCCAAAAAATATCCTAAATTCGATAAATTCTCCAATGATATTTATTATAAGTGTGAAAAGATGATTTATAATACCATTGAAACTCTCCTAATTCCTCGTTTTTCTCCTAATATTTTTACACCATCAATAATTGTCAAGTTACAAACCTTAGTGTTTTATATTTATATTTATTTTATTCATTTTATATAAAAAAAAACGTTTTATCTTGAATGCAAACTTTTTTTTTTATTTTCGCTACAATCAATAGGTATACATCTGACATGTGATGATATTTTCAGAATTGAACCTATACAAACCCTGCCCTACTTGGTTTGTAGTCCTTCAACATCGCTTGCAGCGGACACCTCGTCCGAGTTCTACGTGTTAATTATACAGAGCAGCTCAAATCAGAGTTGCCGAGACAAGAGAAGAATACCGGACAAGTATGAGTAGGACTCGCGCCCTGAGGGTTCCGTGTCAATGCCGTGCCCGGCTGCTCGCGGCTTCACTTAATTGATACAGCCTTTGAATTTGAATTTCCGATTCCGAACTGAACGACAAACTTAATATTGCAGTTGAAAAAGACGTTCTCCCATACATTCCAACTGTAATACAATTTTGTATAATACTGAGAGATTTACCATGTTATTTTAACTTGTTACAGGATATCCTGTAATCTGTAAGTAAAGAACTGTTTTATATATTTTTGGTACAATAGTTTAAGAGATAAGGCGCAATGGTCAATTTTCATCTATTTGCTTAAATAACTTTCAAACTTATTACAAAAACATAACAAAAAAAAACATCTGAGACCTGCACAACAAACTCTTTCAATTGATATGATCAAACGGTACTGTTTCCAATTCGTTTTATTTGCCTCCCAAAAATTACCCCCGTATAGATTCATTCATTTAGTGACACGTCCGAGTTAAGGTCACAGATACTCACATGTGTACCACATTTCAACTTAAGCGCTAACTCTACAAGCCCTAACTTTATAAACTCTACACTTTATTCAAAATAGGAGGCTTGGTAGTTTCGTTACTACAAGAACTATTGTATAACAGAAAAGTAACGAACAGTATATAAATTTTTCACTATACGCCCATGTGACGGTAATGAAACGGCGAAGCCACATATTTTGACTAAGGTGTAGAGTTTGTGAAGTTAGGGCTTGTAGAGTTAAAAGCTTGGCTCTGCATGAGATCTGAAAATTTTTTGACAGTACGAGCCTTGTGGTCTCGTCTTGGCAACATTTTACATGAAAATGTTTTTGGTGGGATTTCACATCTTTTTGTAAGTTGCTTATTAAAAAAACTTTATTTTTATTTATTTTTTTTGCGGCTGATTTACTACAAATCCTGAAATATGTGTTTTATTATTTATAACAAGCAGCCCTTATATCAATTTTCGGCCCTCTAGCATCAAAACTTTCGGAAGTCTCATACAAACTTTCATCCCCTAGTTTAAGGGGTTGGGGAAATTCCAAGTCTTAGAATTTTTTATTGTTTGTGTACTAATACTAGCTAACATACCAAATTACAGCTTTCTAGGACTTGGGACTTGGGAAGTACCCTAAGAGTTTTGATGATCATCAGTCAGTCAGTGACTTCAGTCGGTTTTTGGATATCAATAAAATGTAAAGTATAAGAGCTATGCAATTGAAACTTTATATCACACTAATATTATAAAGGCGAAAGTTTGTGAGTGTGTGTATGTGTGTTTATATGTTTGTTACTTCTTCACGCTCAAACGGCTAAACCAATTTTGATAAAATTTGGTATGGAGGTAGCTGACAACCTGGATTGACATTAAGGCTACTTTTTATCCCGATATTCCCACGGGATCGAAATGTATGCGGATGAAACCGCGGGGCGCAGCTAGTGTTTAATAAGTCTACTATTGATATCATTTCCCGAGAATTTTGTTTATCTGGTATAATCCAAACCCAAGTTATGAGGGTTTAAAAAATGACGATGCGCTTCGAGAAAAGGTAGGTAGTGCCCTTGCGCTTCACTTGGCTCGTATTGTGAGGGCACTGCGACACTATAACAACCTCGTGGTTTATTACAATTATCATTTGCTCGTTTTCATTTTATTCTTTCATTTATGCTATCATGATGTTCATCGTAATTGATATAACCTTCCATTGCAAACAGTGCCAGCCCTAGCGTTGCATTCTCGAATTAATTATTGAGCTCGAGTCTGTTCGAGTCTCGCTCTGGAGACCTCACGTATCGTCCGGAGGACATTTTGATGACAGTGAATTAAATGAACTTAGAAACGACTCGATGGCTCAAATAGCTATTTAGCCTAGTAAATGGATTGTTGATGGTTCAATTCCAGCATGCGAAGGAAATGTGTCAGTGACTCGAAAAAGAGATCTTAACTCAACGTTGTTAGATTGTGACACCACGTTTTATGTGAGAATTGGAGAACTGCTCCATAATTCCAATTCATTCAATTTTTATATGAAATTCGTGTGAGCAAGTGCAGTCAGTACTTGGCCAAATGGCCATACATGAAGACTAACGAAACGCCATCGTTTCGTACAATGTTTTACACAGTACGTACTGAATTATACGGCTAAAAAGGGAAAACTGAAATGACGCCCAAAGATGTATGAAAGAAAGAAAGAAGACAAGCTGTGCGACTACAAACACATTGGGATAAAGGAGAAGAAGAATTGTGGTTTCTCAATTAGTGAGATAGTACATCATGGTCGTTCTCTTAAGGGTGGCAGTATTCTGAACAGTGCCACCCCTAACTCTCGAATAAATTATTGAGTCCCCACTTTGAGTTCGTTGTGACGTCGCATTAAACTTTGACAAAGGGCGCCATATTTATAACTACGTTTAGTTAGTGTTATCTACACTGTCTCGGATGAAACGAACTTTTATTTGACGTGATAGCACGTGAAGCAAGATGATGATTGCTTTTATAGGATGGCCCATTTACAGTGGTCCAAAACGATATTTAGACTTAACTCAAAGGGAAAGATTTTATTTGACAAAATTATGTTCCAGAATTTCAGTCCCTGAAAATTAAAAGAAGGGAGTGTGGCAAAGTCAGCCTATTAGTTAAAAAAAAAACTATAATGGAACGTCTTGGAACTTTATTGTCTTGCTTTTTTTCAGTTTTTTATTTCCTGGTGTTCAAACAAAATAGCATTTACATTTATGTAGGTACTAGATCGAATACTTCCATACCCAACAATGAAAGTTTTTCTAAAATCTAAGGTTTGTAATCAGTTCTATTGTAAGATTTCTTTGGTAGAAGAAAAACGCAAGGGTCTGAGTGACCTATGCCTATATCTATAACTAAATTGGACTAGGGTAAGTTAACTTAATAAAACAATTTCAATACTAGTAGACTCGCTTCAATAAACATAGGGTCTGTATCAAAATCACCGTTCCATAGTGATGATTATTAATTTCTTTGAATAGATTCGATTAATAACAGTTATCTTTTTAAAATTATTTCATATCTCTCTTTTGAGTTTTTTATCTTTGCAGCAAAAACTAGATCACAAAAAAATTACACTTTTATATCTGTTTTAAGCACACCAAGTGTACAACAATGTTTTGTGAAACATCTGAACCACTTTTTGTCCTGAACTAATAGATTAGTGTATGGCGTCACTATACGATAACACAGATACAGATACAGTTACAGACCGTGATACAGTTTTTACTAGTACGGAGGTCAGTGTGAATTAAGCTCAAACAACCGCCTACACACCATATACACAGGTATTTATTAGACATACGTAATTGTATTTTGTACTAGTAGACACAAATCACGGGATTGTTGTAATTTGTGTGTAAGGTTTGTTCTTTTAAATTGTCAATAAATAAATAAATAAATAAATCTCAAAAACAACCAAAATTTTAATCGTATAACTCAAAACGAATTATTTTAATACATACTTAGATAAATAAAGTCAAATTCAAATTAATTTATTAATATGAAACTAAAGCCTTCCTTATACCTATTGCTTAGTGCTTTCTCAGCTCCAAAATTAGTTCACCGAAGCGTTATTAAAGTGAGCATATTGCTTGCATAGTCTAATAAACAAGTCTAATAAATTAAAATTTAGTTTAATAAGCGTTAGCACTAAGCCGCGACTAAAGTTAGCTTAAGGGGCTTACAGGACCTAAACACAAAAAACGCAAGTTTTCGAAACAACAAAAGTATATGATCGACTACAGTAAACAAAATCAGAAAAATATATGATATTCTTCAGGATATATGCTAGGTAGATAGTGTGTTGAAAACTTAATACAACTAATTTGATACATTGGAAAAAATCATGAAATACCTCTAAAAATTTTCATTTTACAATAAAAACCATACTAATATACAAACAATCATTCTGATTTTTTGTCAGATTATTTTACAAGCAACATACTAAAATACTAGTGTTTTA
Source organism: Luperina testacea (assembly GCA_927399505.1). Taxonomy (NCBI): domain Eukaryota; kingdom Metazoa; phylum Arthropoda; class Insecta; order Lepidoptera; family Noctuidae; genus Luperina; species Luperina testacea. Next base: position 342,660 of record OV656777.1, on the reverse strand, counting down.
ATTTTTTAATCCAAACAATAGATTTCTTGTAATTAAATAATTGCTTCATGTTTTGCAATAAATTACCAGCGTTGTGTCATCGCGCTTCACTTTCTTTTCTATGCAGTCCGACAATGACCGCGCTTTAGGTCATGTAAGCCCCTTAAATTGTAGGTAAGCCTAAATATGTGCACGCTTTTAAAGATTTATGCTCGTAAGCTAGCACATTGTACCGGCAGGTACTCGTGTTCAACTGCTTAAGTCTTAAATTGTAATATTGCGAGAGTAGTTTGTTTATCCATAGCATTATCTTGGGAGTGAAGGTTATCAATTATATACTATAGATTCATAGCTGTGCATGTGTGTGTGTGTTACACAGACTGTCTGCCACTTTATGCAAACAATCGCATAATGCTCTAAAACTGGTTTCAAGTCTCCTAAAAAACCTTTCCGACAGACGGACAAAAAATAATATTATTCACATTGCGATTTCCATTTTAACGGTGGGAACCTAAAAACTGATTTTACACTTTAATAATGCTCCTTTAAGACAAAATACTCTGAAGGCCGTAGTGAAAACGTTCAAAAACTAGTCGCAATCCCATCTCAGCGACAATAAATGTCAAAACTTGTCAAGAATGTTGGAAAATCACAGGCATTTTTGACAAATTGAAACAGATTAGAATACAAACGTTCCATAAAACACGGAATTTGTCATTCTGAAGACCAATTCTCGTAATTGAAAACGTTCAAAATCTAGTCGCAGTCTTATCTCGGCGACAAATAAATGTCAAAAAAATGTCAAAAATTTGAAATTTGACAGATTGAGACTGAAATCAGACTGAACGTTCTAAAAATTACGTGAATTTCCCCTCAGGTGTGCGCGCACTGAGAACTCGATGAAATGTTGTCAAACTACAGGCGAGTGGTTCGTATTTTCACAAAAGAACAGCTATTTATCGTAATCGCAATGCAAACGGTATACACATACGATTTACTCACAGTCATGACTATATCCCACTTCCATATCAAACTATTAACTTCGAAATCACAGCACATTCAAACGTTCATATGGTACATATATTTACGTTGCTAAGTGAATAGTGGACGATAATTATTATGTGCAATGAGCGTGACTGGCGGGGAGCCAAATATTGTTAGCAAAGAGTGAATAAGTACAGAAGGACGACTACATACAACGAACGAAAACAGGCACAAGCACACTTAGACGCATACACACGGCGATCTCAACCAAATGACCTTCGCGACTGCGCTTGCACTCGCGGTACGTGAAGCGAGTCATTATGTGCGTGCGTTATCGCTCGTTGTATGGAGCCGACCTTCTGCATCTATCTATTTTGTGGTGTTGGTTAGTAAACGATGCCCGGCGGGAGCTGTGAGCAATTGGGCACGGACGATAGATGATTGATAGGAGGGAATATTGATGGATAGAGTTGTTGGGATGTTGTTAGAAGTGTGCTCGAATTGTTATGATACACTCAAACACAGCTAGCATTGGTGGGACATTGGTGGTGGGTTCTGCTAACATCGGTGGAGTAATCACAGCGACTAACACCTTGTTTCTGAAGGGTGTGTAATATATGGCATAATAACAGATAGTATAATATAACTTAAAATAACGTTCACATGATAGGTATCCATTTTCATATGGTATTGAAGTAGTATGTACTCCGTATATATAAGCTATATACTACTTGCGATATATATCTTAGAGATATATGTATGTGTGATGAAGCGATGAAGCGATGAAATGAAATGCTTAGCGTAAGCGGCAGAGTTGTATTGCAGTTGATCTTCATACAAAATACATCGTCATTTATAGTAAACCAGTACAAGTCAATTAATAATAATAAAGGTTCGCACTTGACCGTTTTTGCGCAGGAGTTGACACCCACTCATTAGCGCGGACAAAAGCCGGGTCAGCAGCCATCTTGGCTCGTTAGCTCAAGGACAAAAGATGCGCGGGCGCCTTGTCATTAAAGGCGGCATTAAGTTCGGCTGACGTCGTGAACCCGGAGCTTCGCAACCTGTTTTGCACACGGCACGCAATAATTATTTTAATAATGTAATTAATGTTCCTAACTAATATTAATCGAAGCAAGACTGTAAATTCTATTATGTATGACAATGATGTGTATATTGTGTATGACTAATGTCATTAAATGATATTATTATGCATGTACCCTACAAATATTTGCACGACTGATAAGTCGAATATAGTGAAACTAAAATTATTTTACCATATCATGTACCTATATTCTGGCAAATAAATTTCATTTCATTTCATTTCATTTCACGCTCTGACGTAAAATCGCGTGATCCTGTGCTGCGTTTAGTCGTGCGAGTGGACTTGCCTACTCGCTACACCACTCCCCCGGCGAGACCGTGACTACGGGCGATAGTAATCAGAAAATCTCACTGTCTGAAAAACGTTATGTTATATTTCATATAACCTTCTTTTGGTTTAATAAAATTTAGTATAACGTTCAGTTGACCTAATTTTCATATTTACTAATTTTCAGCCAAAATTCTGTAATGAATAAGTAAGTAAATATCAGGAAACATACTGTTATAACCGGGCCATAAACATCCTTAGGAAAGTACTGTACAAATATCGAAGGGATTCTATTTCAGAAACAGATTAGACACGACTGTGGACAAGACAGGCAGTAGCCCCAAACGTAATCATCGACAATAAATGTATGTAGGGCAGCTAAAATATGTGTAAAATATGCAGGCACATGCCTTACTGAGCAGGTGCTTAATATTCCGTGAAAACGGAGTAATTCTCCCTAAATACGCTTAAATGTAAGCGGTTCATGTAACGTACCTTCGATAACACAATGTAGATAATGACAGTAGACTAGGTACAGACTCAGTACAAATGTGTATATTACTCGTCAACCGTGCATGTTAGGCGGTGTCAATGACTTATTGAGTTTTTTTTTTGTAATGTTCATGTAAATTACTTTTTTGTAAATTAAATTGATTTTCTGATCATTTCATAATTTTATTTTTCAACTAATCTTATAATGAACATTCTCATTTTCAGGATTAATAAAAATTTTAGACGGTTTTATATTGCTTGAATGTGGATTGGAAAGAAAAATAAACTCAATAAAGGAATGTTTCTTATGTTATAAACTTGACATAAAAGTCACAGTAGGTATAGGTAGTAGGTAGGCATATCTATACTAATAGTAAAGCTGAAGTGTTTGTTTGTTTGAACGTCCATATATCTGGAACTAGCGGTCGGATTTGAAAAAACATTTTTGCATTTGATAGCCTAATTCTTGAGGAAGGCTATTTAATATCACGCTTTGATCCTTAGAAGTCGAGCAAAAAGAAAACAACCATAAAGAACGCTAAGCGAAAACGAAGTGATAGCGCGGGCAGGCGATGCGATGCGACGCGATGGGGCGGGGGAACAAGAAATACGCGGATGAAGTCGCGGGCAGAATTTAGTGTTTAAATAAGCTCACTACCTTTGATCTGTCATGTTTGATTAATAAGATAAGACAACTCTTTACAGTACCCGGCGATAAATATTGCACATCGACCTTTGGAAAGAGACAATCGGCTAATTTCGGCTTCGTAGAGCGTTACTCTGTCGCACGAAATACAAACAGTCCGGTATCTATTAGGAGCTGTTAAAACAATTATGATTTGCTTCTTTTGATAATTATTTTTATTCTTTGTATAAAATGGTTTTGTGTAAAAAGGTCGATGTGCAATATTTATCGCCGGGTACTGTAAAAAGATTTAAACACATTATCTGCACACTTATCCAATAAAAGAACACGAATTTGTTATTCAAGCAAAAAGCAAAAGTTCAAAAAATAAATTTCAAAAAGTTTTTCGAGCGACTTGCAAAAGGGATGGTGGATCAAATTAACATAGTTATTCATACACAAAACTAACATTACCAGAACAACTTGACCTCTTTAATTTCACCTTTAAAACAGACCAAAAATTATTCAAAACACGAAACACTTTGATGTTCCAAAGAAGTTCATGTTTACTTCCTGTGAAAAAATTATAATATCAGACTCAAAGTCGGCAAACGAATTCAAATTGTATTTGGCTCTTTCTATTTTTGCTAAAACCAGTAGGAGTAAAAGAGAGCTAAATTACTGACGAGTTCTGAAAGCTTAGTGGAATTCAATCAACTTGGCATAGGGCTGGTTACTGGTTCGCTTCACAGATATGTTGCCTTTGAATTGAAACCTTTGGAGATATCTGTGTTTATTAAGTTTTTCTCACAGCCGCTAATGCAATACGGTTCCAATTACGATTTCGAATCCAACGTGGGTTTCCATGTCAGAATCTGAAAGTCGTAATCGAAACCGTGCGCGTGGAAGTCGGCGAACAACATAGAGTTGCAAGTTATCTAGATTCAGATGAGGTGAAGCTATGGACCTGCTAATCATTATATCTGGGTGTATCCCGAAATATAATAAGTGTCCTAACAACTATAATAATTTCTAAAACTCTCATTCATTTTCATAAACATAAACATTTATTTGCAATAGGTATCGGTACAGTGTTGGTTCTAAATGAATACGTAGCACCAAACCAATTCATAAGACGAAAAAGACTGAACTGTTTGTACAATACATATCAAATACTTCTTGTACAAGTTGTACTAGAAGTTGTGTTCGACTTGGAAACTATAAATATTGGTTCAAAAGCTTCGCCAACCCTTTATGAACGGCCTTTGAAGATTTACCGAAGGAAACCGAAAATAAATTTTCAGAATTTTCGTTGAGATTGTGTTTGGAACAAAATGTAGAAAGGATTATTTTTGGATGAGAATTTAAAATAAAGTGAGATTATTTGTGTGTAATAGATTTACCTTACTACATAACATAAATCTATTTTTTTTTTTCAAACGAAGCCACAGGTAATCAATCAATCTGCCTAGACTTTTTCCCAACTATCATGTTGGGGTCGGGTTCCGATCTAACCGGATGCAGCTGGATACCACTACTTTACATGGAGCGACTGCCTATCTGACCTCCACAACCCAGTTCCAGGGTAATACGATGACGACGACTTTGCCTCAAAGCTTATGATCGCTTACTACTGTTAGAATGTATAGTTTTGTTAGGGTAGGTGGCATACGACCACGGCTATACTCTGAACATCACTATGAATATGTATTAAGGGGCTTACAAGACCTAAAGCGCGGTCACTGTCGGACTGCATAGAAAAGAAAGAGAAGCGCGCACACAACGCTGATAATTTATTGCAAAATATGAAGCAATTATTTAATTACAAAAAATCTATTGTATGGACTAAAAAATTAAAACAAAGTTAGATTGTATACATACATGTACGTTACGTTTACATTTTAGTATGTTGCTTGTAAAATAATCTGACAAAAAGTCAGAATGATTGTAGGTAGGTGTGTATATTGGTATGGTTTTTATTGTAAAAAGAAAGTTTTTAGAGGTATCTTCATGATTTTTTTCTATCGTATCAAATTAGTTGTATCATGTTTTCAACACACTATCTACCTAACATTTATCCTGAAGAATATCATAAATATGTTTCTGATTTTGTTTACTTTAGTCGATCATATACGTTTAGGTCCTGTAAGCCCCTTAAATACATTAAAATATATAACGTGTAAGTTGTTTATTTAATAAACGATAAATATTGAATAGTTTGTACATAACCGTTTCAGATGTGAATATTTTCTTGTTTCATACTTTTTAGAGCGTCATTTTTCAGTAGTCGGGTTTCAGTTTTTGAACTTACTTTTTATTTCAATTATTTTGGGGTTATAATTTCGTGATAAAGTATTTACAGAGCCGCTTTTCTTTTTTATATAGGTTTTATTGTTTTACATGGTCCAAGAACAAAGTTTAGATAATTACTTTTAAATATCTATTGTTGAAGAAAAATGAAAACAAATACAATACTTATGTTATTTCTATAATCCTAATACATAAAAATTAAACTTAAAAGTATCCACTTAAAATATCGAAACGAAGATCGTAAATGTAATAATTGTAAGGACACATTGATTGCTGCGTTTGCTCCCCGGCGTTACCGCGAACACAAAGACACAACGACACAACCAGTATTTACTATCGCAACAATAAACATCATCAGCCCGAAGGCATTCTCATTAATTAAATGGGAGTTTTAGTCAGTCATATTACTGATATCGCCTTCACTGCGTGGAGGTACTCCCAGCTTATGTCATTATTATTATACACGTTTTGTTTTTTTTATAAATAATCCACATTGAAATACGTGTTTATTATACATAAATGCATTTTGGGTAGGATTGGAGAGAAAATTTTTGGCTCCAATCAGAGGCGTGATTTTATAGAAATTATTCCTAATTATCGGGTGCCTGCAAGCAAAGCCGTGATCAACAGCTGGCAATATATATATATATTTGAAATGTGCTAAGCAAGCCCTTTCATTTGATACCCAACACGGCATGATTAAATTTTGTTTAGGACTTTATGTCCGCTGCAGGGCGCCATATTCAATTTAATGTGACGTCACTTAGCCTATAAGTAGCGGACGATTAAGACGCTTCCAACGACACCTAATTTGTCTCTCCTCATTATGACAAGTAGTTTAGAAGTTATGAGGGAACGTATGAATATACATAATTACACACATTCATACCGGTCGAAATCATAACTCTCCTTTTTTCTTCGCCGTGGTCGGGTAAAAACTAAATCTTTTTTTTTTGTGAGATCATCGACAGCATTTCAATTTTATGTGTAAACTTCATATACGTGATTGGTAGCGATAATATATTTATATATATTTTTTTTAACTCATTTTTCAAGTGATAATACTGCCAACGGTCGTTGACCCCTAAAGAAACCATCAAATCATTTTTATTTTATCTTGTTTAGATCCCCAGTTATTTTGGCACATTCCGCTTTTGTATTTGAAGCCTGATCAAGTCACTAATGAGTAAAGAGGCTGTGAAATCTCTTGTTAGCTGTTATAATTTTGTTGAGCAAAGTATAAGCAAGCAATTAGTTAATGCTATGCAAGTTGTAAGGTTGTGTACATGATGTCAGCTACCTCCGTCCAAATTTTATCAATACTGGTTCAGCCGTTTGTGCGTGAAGAAGTAACAAGCATACAAACGCACTCACAAACTTTTGCCTTTATAATATTAGTGTGATAAATACTTGTCGGGGCTTTGAAATCAAATAGTCCTAGTAATTAAAAAGTACTTAGTTTTTTCATAGAATGTGATAAATACCTATGAGATAAGCTAAACGAGGCGCAGATAAACTCTAGCGCGGAGATTTCATTAAGTACTGAATAAAGTCACCCCTTTAAACGTACCAATAAAGAGTTTTAATTATTTTCAGAACTAGGCTTGGGCCGCTGCTTATATTGAGTCGACATAACTACTTTTCTTTTTACCCGACTACGACACAGCCAACGAAAGGGAGCCAAAGGAAGGGTTATGATTTTAATAAAATAAGGCAATAATATGCAAAATCTTATGTTTAGCGGTAGTTAGAATGCAGTAATTAATTTTATGAAATATAGGTGGATTGCGCTAACTAGTGTAAGTATATATCACTGAAACAATTTTTCATCCTAAATAAGTTGTTATGGTGGTTTAGCTTTTACCCGCGACTTCGTCTACGTGTTTTACCATAAAAGCTTTAAAGCAAAGCTTTCAATCAATGAAAGAATTTTTTGAAATCGGGTGAGTAGTTTCGGAGATTACCTCCTACATCCAAACTTACAAATGATACTTAAATGATTTTATTTTGTATAAATTTGTATATAAGTAGACTTGTACAAACACTTTTACACGACTAATCATATTTTAAAAACTAGATGTGGTCGGCGTTTCCTATCTGACTAGTTAGACAGAGAAGAAAGGCCGAAACAATCTTGTGAAGTCCAGACACAATCTTGTTCAGATCATGTGAAGACAAGGTAGGTAGATAAACACAAACTTTATCGCTTTATAATATTAGTGTAGATCTTCCAGTATGTGCAAAATAAATGTATTTTTCTCTTTGATTTTACTAAAGATATTTCCCCATTTTCTTGACATTGTTTTCTGATCAGGAAATAGTATCTGTGAATTAACCCTGAATAAGCAAACAAATAAATCAAAGCCCAATCCTTCCTTCTAATTTGAATAGTCAATAAATCACTGTCTGATCGACTAAGAATTAATATTCTCGACTAATTAGCAGCAGCGCCCATCACTACGAAGAGTTGGGACAATTTTATTGGATTTCACAGCGAGGTATGGTTACTCAGAGTTAGTGCCACAGACATATGAGGTAATAAAAGCGATATTAAAAGGATTTGAAATGAAGTCTCTTTTCTTTTTTTCCAGTTCTTTAACGAAGCTCGCGGTAGGAGTAAACTCGTAGAAATCGTCGTGTAACGAAAATCATTATGCCCCTCCATGCAAGATAGAAAGAGATAGTTTTCATGGTTTTCGAGGGTGCGGTTAAATGAAAATCCAAGATGGTGGCTGCGTAAATTTTCAAATTTTTCATAATGGGCGATTTCCAACTTACATCCATCATTACAGAGTAACCTAATGCGATACTGTACTTATCTAAACTCTTATCCTACCTTAACTTATAATTAATTTATTATTATAATAACATTTTGTATCTTATTACAAAAATGCATTATTTGTAAACTCACTCAGAGAACGACAGAATAGGTCCGATTCACTAGCTATGAGGTTGAGAGTTAGATTACTGCTCGCGCAGCTACGCCAGCAGCCGTTGCTGTCGTCGTCGCCACGCGTACCTGTCCGGGACAGACAAACCTATGTGCCCTTAAATGTCCGCATTATGTACCTACCCTCAAAGTACTTTGAATATGTACGAGATGAGTGCGGGATCCCTCCTGATCCTGACCCTTAGTCCGCTATATCCAACCGTACAAAATAAATAAAGTTGGGGGATGATGCCACTTCTGTTCAGTTATTAAGATATCCGTGTTGTCCGCTAAGCCGAACATTCCTTTGTTTGTGTTCACGGTGAGTTTCACTAAAGCTAACGTTATTTTTGCTGAATCGCAGAGATTGTATCGTCCTTTGTGCTCGTTTGTTTAATTTGCGCGAAGAATGAGCAAACTTTGTGGTTACGGTTAAAGTTTTGCTGTTTATTTCATGTAGGGTCATTATTTTTACAGTACAGTTAAGATGCTAGGGTTTAACTTAATGACAGTACAGTTAAGATGCTAGGGTTTAACTTAATGACAGTCAGCAGTATCGAGATAACGTTATGCAGAACTCTTAAATGTATAGTCAACCTAGTACTTTTGACAAAAACTCCCAAAAAAAAGAATCAAATCTTTTGTCAATCATCATAATGATGATGATGAGATGTTACAAAATATTGGAACGACAAATACCAATTAGTTGAAACTTTGCTAAAGTTGAAATGTAAGTAATTTAATCCAACCTACCTAACATTGGTCTTAAAACAACGAATTGACTTGATGTTTTATTATATGCAACTTCTTTAATTTATATTGCGAATGGGCCTCGATCACGCCTGATGGAAAGCGATGGATGTGGTCTATGATAGAACGAGCGTACCCAGAAGGTGCCTGTACACTCTTGCTGCGAACTTTCAATCAACCTTAGGGTGGTAAAACAATTAAGAGGTTGACTATAATATAACTGTGTCTGATACTCTGATCATCACTCACTATATCCTGATAGAAATTATCTAAAATGGAATCATCGTACCTACTGTATTGCCTCCTCATTTCAATTGATATTAGATAAATGTGACAAAGATATAGATAAGTTTTACTAGGCTACAAATAAAGACGTTAATTGTTGAACGTGCAGTCTTAAACTTCACTATAACTACATGCACCAAACATTAAAATGTCTCAGTTCCAAGTGAACCTCAACTATTCCGCATACAACCTCGCGTCACGTGACTTTCACAACTTTAAGTGTTAAAACTTTACAAGTTTAGCTCACAGCAAATGCCGTGTGAATATCACCGAACAAGGTGCTTTTAGAGGCTGTGTGAGAAAGTAAGCAGATGTTTTTATGTGCTAAGTACATTATGCAGTAAAAAAGACTTTGAACTTACTTTCAAAGTCGTGTCATTAGACAGGTCAATGTTGCCATGACCATGACCATGATCGGTCATTCGGTAGGCGAGTATAAGACGCCGCGGGCCTGCGGGCGGAGAGTAATGGGTAGCTCACCGTCCGATCAGGACTAGGCCCATGCCGGACGGCGCGTACGTGTTCCACGCGCGCCTCAAAGAGATGTCAGCATCAACCGAAGGGGCCCGTAAGGGCCGAAGCCTGCCGGGTCAGCGGGATTGTCCGAAAGGGTTACCGCTGGCCCGGAACATAAAGGGCGAAGGAAGGAACACGGGTGGGTTTCAGTCAGTAAGAGTCTGACACTCCCTTCCGCTCCACCCAGAGCGGGAGGGGTCATTTGATGATTTCCCACCCTGAAAAAAAAATTACCCCATTCATCAATATACCTATGTATAAAGAAAGCGGGTACTTTCTCACAGGCTTTTAAATCCGTTCACCCATTTGTAAACTTAGTTACATCTTTAGTCCTTTATTTTCATAAAAAAGGAGCGTCCGAGCGAAAACGTCTACGTTGGTATACAAAGTAATCCTCGGCCTTCACCCAATAAACCTACATGTTAGCTCGCACTGCGCCCCGTACGCCCGGCACCTTTAGTTACAAATAACTATCCGTACGTGTATATTGAAACGGAACTAAGTACCTATCAATGATATAGGAATTAGTAACTACTGTATAGACGAAATTGAATAGTTGTACGGGTTAAGTTTGGCTTTGCAGTGAGTATTAGTTAGGTAGTTAAGTAGGCTATAACTAAAGTAGTATTTTAAAGAGAAAATATTTGGTATTTTATTTTTAGTTTGTTACAATTTCACGCTAAAACGGCTGAACGGATTTAGATGAAAGTTGGCAAGTTGGCCTGTACCTAGACCATGGCCTGGGTCAGGATATATGATACTTTTATCCCGATACTCTTACGGAATCGAGAATTATGTGGGTGAAACCGCGGGACGTAGCTAGTTTGGTAATATTTTCATTCGACTATCCGACGCGCGACGAAGTGATCAGGTTTCTAGTTAACTTAGGTAAGCTCAATCTGAGAAAACCATAAATTTGGGCAATTCACTGGAAAGCATTTCCTGTATGTTCGTGCAGTGTGAGATAACGAATGTGTTGAGATAACGTCAAGAGAGAGAAGATGGATTGCAACAATTGCAGGGTGTATTAGGAAGAAATGTAATGTACCTTTAAGAAATAAGGTAGGTTTTGATAAAATAATGCTATGTAGCCACATCACCACATCTAGTGTAATTGGAAGCCCACATCAATATGCGGGTTTGAACCCTTCGTATTTTTTTTTTCGTATTGGACCGTGGGTCCACTCGAGACCCAATGGCTTATTGATTGTTTCTATAATTACGGTATTCAACCGGTTAATGATCGCTTCGAGTATTAAGAGTATCCCGTTTATAAATATTTAAATCTCATAATATCAATAACATTTTCATCCTTGAATAATGTAAGTAATCAGCTTTCCTGGGAACTTTGCAATCGTTAAATAGTTACCTAGTTTTAACACCGAAATAATTGAAACAGAAGGCCAGATACAGCTCTAAGCATCTAATTTCGAACGTTTGTTTGAAAGCTGTGCAAGACAGGTGGCAATGTGCATTCAAATAACTTGGACTGCTCTGACTATCGAGTCGAATAGGCAGCTTATTCAATTTAATCTATTTTTAAATCTCATGGCTAGCATATACATGGTTATTGTTAAAACATTAACAACCTTTTAAGAGATCATTGTACTCATCATTATGAACAACTTTTACTATGGGACCAAACCTGGAATCGCGAAAAAATATCAGCTGTTATACGAACATAAATGTAGGGAACAGCTGATTTTTTTTCGCGATACCTGTTTGGTCTCATAGTAAAAGTTGTTCATAATGATGAGTACAACGACCTCTTAAGAGGTTGTGAATGTATTACCAATAACCCTGTATAGCATAATCACTCTATAATAATGTTTCCACTGCTGGGACACTGCTGCTGCTCCTCTCTGTGAGTACGAGAGGCCATAATACACCATGCGGGCCCAATGCGGGTTGGTAGATGTCACATGTCTTTGTTGTAGGTCATGCCGGTTTCCTCACGATATTTTCCTTCACCGACTTGACAGCAGTGGTGATGAAATCTATTATATTATACTAATAATAAAGCTGAAGACTTCGTTTGTTTGAACGCGCTAATCTCTGGAACTACAAGTCTTATTTGAAGAATTATTTGATAGCCAAATTCTTGAGGAAGGCGTGGGCGAAGTCGCGGGCAGAAGCTAGTAATTTACACAAAGTATAGTACCTGTTCTGCGAGCAATATGCCCTGCCCACTGCCACTTAAGTTTGGCAATTCTTCGGGCCATGTCGGTTACATTGGTTCTCCTGCAGATCTCCTCATTGGACTATGGGGTCAAAAGGTTCTGGATTGGCGACCGCGTACCGGAAGACGTAGCGTTGGAAGGCCTCCCACAAGGTGGTCCGACGACCTTGTGACGGCCGCAGGAACCCGTTGGATGCGGGAAGCACAGAACCGGTCGAAGTGGAGGTGCTTGGGGGAGGCCTATGTCCAGCAGGGGACGTCTTTCGGCTGAAATGGTGATGATGTGATGATGATAGTACCTGCTTGGATTCGAACCCACGACCTACAACTCGGCAAGTCGCGGCCGTTACCAATGGGAGACCACTGCTCATGTCATGTCTAGCATACTACATACATAGCACCTAGTATCCATTAATTAGCCGTTTTTATTTCGATCAGCTAACCACAGCAACTAACATGACTATTGTTAGCAGACTGCCTGATCGCTGATCCCGGTTTATTTAATCGGTCTTTCAGGAAACTGGTTTCAACCTTCTAAATCCTCGTATTTAGCGGTAGTAAGTAGCTTTGGCTTGTAATCTAAGAGCGGGCCGCGTCAGAACTAACAGTAACTGTCCGCTACGGGAGAGACTTTGTACAAAGTCTCCTCAGAGTGGATAGTTGCGCTTCAGTACTGCCAGTTGAATCGTGCCCGCTCAGACTGTCAGCGGCAGAACTGTGCCTAGGTTAGCGAAGTACATATTGTTTAGCTATCTTTCATATTTTAAAGTGTTATTATTATTCTACCTTGTACAGTCAGTGGACAGAGATGAGTATCCACTATACATAGGTAACTGGGCCTAGGCTTTATTTTAAACTTGCTTTTGGCCGCGGTTTTGCCCGCGGCTTACCGGGACTGAAAGTACTTTATGTGTTAATCCAGGTTTTACACAACCTGTGTTCCAATTAATTTCATCCAAATCCATTCAACCGTTTTTACGTAATCCGGAACATAGCTACATCCAGCAAACGAACAAACATTCTTCTATACTATTTTATTATAGGTATGTAGATAATTTAACTATGCGACAAATTTACGTTTAACGGCTTATACTGTTAAATAAAACTGATAATTGAAGGAAATTTGTAAAATTGTCACATTGTCGCCTGTCAGTAGGCAGAGGAGTGTCCTATTCTGATGTGAAATCCGTGGCGGACACATAATTACACCAAAAATACTTAATTTGATAATGTTGAAATAGGAGGGAAATAATTTATTTAACAGACATTACAGCGTTAATAGATTAATGCGAAAGGAGTGTTACAAATACATAACTAGATATAGTTAAACGCACAGTAGGTACCTAGATGAGGCAACGTAAACGAGGGTTTACTGCTTCACCGTTACTAAAGTTAGTTAGTTCTTTTACTACTAGGATTACTATAATAATGTCCAAATAAAAGTGACAGGATACATGACCGAAGTCAGGATATGTTCATGAAACTCGCGAGTGTGTCGCCAACACTTAGCTTTATTTGTAAGTTTCCAACGAATTTAGATAATGTACAACTTTTCTTTTAACTTTCTATTAGTAACATCGACAGCCTGTTACGTCTTTATGTTGGCCTAGTACCGAATGTTAGATTTGTTAACTTAGCATAATCGACCTAAGGTTCCCACTGCTGGGACACAGACCTCCTCTATTCGAGAGGGAGTGGGCTGTAATCTACAACGTGGCCCAGTGCGGGTTGGTAGATGTCACATTTGTCTTCGAATTTTTGGTTCTAGTTAATGCCGGTTTCTTCATGAAGGCTTCTTCAAACAGGCGCGTAGGCGCCGCCTGTATGTAGGAGCCTTGATGTTTTCCTTCACCGTTTTGAGAGCAGTGCTGATGAATTTTATTATATCGCGTGCCGCGCCTGTTTGTAGGAGGCTTAAAGCGCCTGTCTGCGTTCGAACGTACGACACTGACTGGGTAAGTGGCTAAAAAAATAATATAAATATTTAAAGGCCTGCGTTTTATCTTACATGTTTTTAAAAATATTTCGAGGTGTTGGTACTGCTTAAAACAGACGCCCACCTTGACACGACACAGCTGAAATTTTGCAACCGAAAAAATACTCACTTTTATTGGCTGTCTGCCAATGAACTAAACCTCACGTCTTAAGCCTGTTCCCGGCCTAACTACGTCTGCATTAAAAAAATGTAGAAAGAAATACAGACCTACCCAGTATCCTACATTTATTCCTAGGGATACATTTTATTCCTAGGTCCATCCCTACAGTGCGCAATGATCGTTATCGGAGCGGGCGCGGATCGTGCAGTTACATTGCTGGCGATTTAGCGTGAAAGCCGTTGATGACTGTGTGGCCATTAGAACAGCGGAGGCAGAAACGAGACAGCCAATTTCGACGGATGTCTGCCTGTTAGGCTGAGTGGACTTGAAGTTGGGTATGAACGAGTCTAAAGAAAAGGCTTTAAGGGCTGATTTTACCAAAATCAGATTTCTTTTATTCGTAGAATAAAATTGACGTCTGACAGTTTTAGTATGGAAAAACTATCAAAAATTCAATATTTATTCTTAGTATAAGACTTATTCTATGTATAAAAATGTGTTGGAATGCGCCCTGAGAAGACTAAAGAGGCGACCTATTTACTTATATAGGCACGAATTGGAATTGCGGGCTGAGAATTTCCAATGACACTTTACCTGGCCTAGGGATGGAACCCAGGACCGCTCAGCAATTGCATGAAAAGGGCTTTGGCGCGTAACTAAACGTTGTCGTAAATATAATGTCTTATTAGTTATTTTGAATAAAGGTACGTTTTTAAATTAGCAGACTACCTTTTCAGTGTTTATTCCCTGGACCCTGTGGACTAGGTGTGAATGTGGACTCGCCGCACATCCAATAACACTGTACAGAGCCAACGTGGCGCACAGTGACCACTATCCAACACTTTTCACTCCATTACTTCATCTATTCACCTTATATGTATACCTATACGTAGTTTTATTTATTGCTTCGACTTTACTGCTATAAAATCTTGCGGTACCTAGAGCAAAATTAATGAAAAATTAGACTAACAACCGACTTCTGCCTGATCAACACAGAAACTTACTAACACGCTGACCTTATCTCATAAAAAAATTATTAAAAAAGCCAATTTTTTGTGCGTGATAAAAGCTTGTTTTTTAGATTTTAGTGTTCCGTACGTCTTAATGAAAAAAACAGAACCCTTACAGGATCACGCGTATGCGAGAAGTTTAAACCACCCTGCGAAGATCGTCGATACACCTAGCCCGTGTCCTGAGGGCGTCCTACCTTACGTTTGTCGATTCGCTGTCTCCACTCAAGAACACGTCCACCCCAACGGTCTTGGGATCTACGGCTAATATGACCGGCCCATTGCCACTTCAGCTTATTTATTCTGTGAGCTATGTCGACAAATTTGGTTCTCTGCCAGATCACCTCATTCCGGATTCTATCCCCCAGAGAGACTCCAAGCATAACTCTATCCATAGCTCGCTGAGTGACCTTGAATTTATGGACCAGCCGTATCGTGAAGGTCCACGTTTCAGCTCCGTAGGTTTAAACATAGATATAGTCATATATTAGCATGTACCTACATAAACAACAAAGAAGAAACTCTTTTTCGTTGACTATGAACAATGTAACTGCTGGCGTACTAGAAATTATTCATAATCATTACAATTATATTTGCCGCCGGCACAATCTGTTTGCGCAACTGCCGTCTAAAACTGTAGCCAGAGCCGAATCCCCAGTCTGTCGTACTCTAAGTGTGCTAAATGCCCTTCTGACTGCGAACCCTGAATGTTTGCGGATGAATGGAGTAAAATTATGCGTATAATTATGTCTGGTGAGATATTCTGTGAGAGAAAGTATGCAAGGGAGTCCACTGTGCCATGTTAGTTTTAAATTAAACTATATTTAACAACATTTTTTTCAACGTTATAATTGTGTCTAATGTTAATTAATGTAATTGGTGTTGTACCGTTTTAATTAACTATAAATTAATAAATAATAATATCACCACTAAAATATAAAGAAATAGAGCACCCTAAAAAAATAAATTACACGCCACCAAATGAATTTATTTATAATTTTTTATTTTTTTAAAACCTAGTCCCATACTAGGAATTTCCCCTGTATTGTGGGTGCGTTTACAAACATTTAAACTCACATACACAAACAGCCTACCTTACATACCTACCTTTACAACTATCATAACATGATTAACCTAATGCGATGGTGTGGTATTTAATAGTATTTATATACTTACAATATTAAATTAACCTAATACGGATTTTCTATAACATACTACCTATCCTAAATTATATAAATTTCGTACATAACAATAACACAGAACAACTATTATATAACTTAATAACATTCAATACTTAATACTACATATTTATATACAATACAAAAACATATTTTGCCTAACCTATCTCAACTTAATATGTGTAGCAGAGTATAAATAATAGTCCCTTGCGAGTTCACTCCTGTTACATGTAAATACGTCATGTAAAGTATAAGTGTGTAAGTAATTCATGTAAAGTAGGTTGTCAAGACTTACATAACGCTTTCACTGTTAAAAAGTTATCAGATCTAATGTAGAACCAAGCCCCTACAAGGCTATCTCTACTGAAGAGTTCCACTACCCACCTCCTCGCTGCAGATCAGCTCCAAAATGTCATATTATAGTTTTGTCTTCCGAACTACATATACATACAAAGTTTCACTTCAATACGACAAGTCTAAGATTTATTTACATTGTTAGTTAGTTACAAATGAAGCTAATAAAAGTGTGATAAAAACAAAAAGAGTAGATAATGATATTTTATATCGACTACCATACATGCGGGATTGTGTGATATTCGATCGTTGAAGAAGTGTAAGATTGTATGAATATATCAGAACTGATGGAATGTAGCGATACAGGAAGGAAGGGAGAAAACAATGGAGGATGATGCAACAAAAGAAAAGAAGTTCCTCGTTAAAAATATTAAATTGTATGTATTGTCTTAAATAAACAACGTTACAAGGTTTTTTTTATTGCTAAATGGGCCCGCTCTTGACCCCGATCACGCCTGATAGAAAGCGATAGATGAGGTCTATGATGGAACGAGCGTGTCAAGAAGATGCCTGTACAAGGTAAGGTAAGCTCATTCAAACTGTTATTTTATCTACGAATCCGAAATGTATGTAACATTTATTTAATTACTTGGATTTTGGTTGAATCACATTTTATCTTAGAGTGTTTCACGTGTAAATAGATGATACCTAATGTAGGTACAAGTGACATTGAACATCAATCAATGAATAACTAAATTCGGCTACTAGCTTTTTAATGTTAACCCGGCTTAAAGGTCAATCGCCTAACGAAACTGGTTACAAACGCCAGTCATTTGCTTTTTCTTCCTTATAATTATCTAAGCGGTCAAAATAGTTGAGGTATTATTTTGTCGAAAATTAGATATTTCGAGTGATTTTTGTTTTGATCTCTTATCCAGAAATTCTCGCCATAATTCCCGATTACTCTTTAACATAATTAAACACACAGCCAATGCTATCATGTTCAACATATCTCCTAACTCCATTATAATAACAATGACCAATGTTATATGTGCATCAAATATTTTAACTATATAAGGCAACATGATCACATTACTGAGTACAAAAATCAACGAACTTATGTAGAAGCGCCGCCAAATATCTTTTTTATGTATTATGTAGTTTCAAAAAGGAGATCAAACAGAATAGAAATATTTACCAACATATCATCGTGTTTCTGCATCTATCTGACCAAATATAGGTAACTAGCTTCTGCCCGCGACTTCGTCCGCGTGAAATTTCTTGTTACTCCGACCCACCCCGTCGCATCGCATCGCCTGCCCGCGCTATTACTTCGTTTTTGCTTAGCGTTTTTTCTGACTTTTTTCTTTTTGCTCGGCTCTTAAAGGTCATAGCGTGATGTTGAATAGCTTATAGCCTTCCTCAAGAATTGGGCTATCAAATGCAAAAAGAATTTTTCAAATCCGACTGGTAGTTCCAGAGATTAGCGCGTTCAACCAAACAAACTCTTCAGCTTTATAATATTAGTATAGATATAGATACAAAATAAAAAATACGTCTGGGAGCTAGGAACTATGTGACTTTGTCACAACGAGATATAAAATTAATATTGTAAGCATAGACTAGATTGATATACCTAAGATGAAACTGTAATCATTAATGGCAAAAAACTAAGCTGAAAGAAGCGTAAATATCTAGCAGATTATGTAGTTTTAAGGCTCCCATTGGCGCGACGTGTCTAGTTGCGACCGAGATTCCTTCTAAAGTCGGGTCGCACCTGCGTGTGGAGTCGCGTGCCTATACGTTACACCCACATTTTGCCAGTTACATGATTGAATTGATTGATTGATAAAGGGAGGTGAGCCAACTGTCAATAGCCGGGCACATATTCAGACTACGGGCTGATACTGAGAATTTCACCTTACCCGACTTGGGACTCGACCCCAGGACCCCACGTTCGGCAGTCATGCTTACGATGACTAGACCAACGAAGCAGTCGAAAACGAAGTGTAGGTATAATACTAGGAATAAATATCTAGCCATCCTACATAAATCACAAACATAGGTGTCCTGGAACTCCCTCCATGAAAAGCAATTTAGCAAAAACGCGATTTTATAAACTATTAAGAACTTGGATTTTTAAACAATAGGTTTGTTGAAGAGAACAATACATGTTTAGAAAATCTATTATTTCGTTTATTTTTTTTATACAGGTTTTGATAAAAAATAGGATTAGGGCAGGAGGATGATTATAATAAATACCGATACAGTACATGTATCTTCGTTCTATCTTGATACTGTTCCTTCCTACATAACCTTTAATACAGTATTTATGTAATTAAAAGATTATCTAAGAATGAAGCTGGTGCAGTAAAATAGCTTTGGTGTAGCATAATCCATGTACCACAATATACTCATTATTATGTATGAGAGCAACAGCCTACTGTCCGTGTCCCTACGGGACAGTGGCAATAATATCCTAATATGGCACTTCCCCCCTCCAGCCTTCTATCAACTGCAATGTATGTAAAATAGGACTTAGCATAGGCATATATGCCTAGATTTAATTCTGCCACGTATAATAAATGGTTGGCTATTAATGAATATCCCTTCTAGAGGTGTGTTGTCCCGGCAAACTTCTAAAGCATACATTCCGTGGGCTCTAAGGTGCTCCCCGACATATGATTTTGCTTGCTTTATTTGGTATGTACCCAGAGCGATTAGTTCTAGGTCATCTGTTGTCAGGTTACAGGGAATTCTTTAATTGAATGTGTAACATTTTGGAACATGGTATGTCTCATATTTAAATTATATGTTAAACAATTTGAGCGAGTTCATTGTTTTCAAATACTTTTTCTTCTATTGTCTGAATGACCTCATGGACATTTGTTCGTTGTCTGAATTGAACAGCACAATGATTCAATAAGGCAGCAGCAATTAAAAAATATTGCATAATATGAGGACACCTTTTATTTAAATAATATGCACGGAATATTTTAAAATCCCTACTGAACCTTTCAATGACAGCTTCAACCACCCATCTATTCATCGTCACACATCTCGAGATATTGGCTTGGAGAGTCGAAAGTTGCCTTCCCCTGTCGAAATTGTTTCGGGCATATGTACTAAGAAACCTTTGGCTACCATGTTGTCTGCACAGTCCCTAAACCCACGTTCTAAAATAAAAACATCATCTTGCCTAAACAAATCCGTAAAGGCACCTCGCTCTGACATAAGATCATTCATGATTGAAGCATCATTTTTGGTGGCTAGATATGGACCCACTGCCTCAATTATGTAACCATCGCAGCAAACTATAAGAAAGCGATCTGCTATGGAGTTCTGGTGATTGACTGACCAACCTCTTCAATTTGTTCAGCAGATGTTACCTGCAATGGAGGTCTGGTGATTGACGGACCAACCTCTTCAATTTCTGTTGTGTCAGCTTTTTGTGTTGTGGGCAACAGTTGTACAGCAGATGTTTCATTCAATGGCTGTCCAGATGTCGACGGAATGACCTCTACAACTTGCTCCATCTGTTGCGAAGATATAGGCTGTGCACTACCTCCTACACTAGATATGGAAGGTGCAACAGGGGCAGAACTTCTGTGAGAGCTATCAAACACTCTCTGTGCACGTAAATAGCAAGGCACACATATTTCATCATTATTGGCTAACTGAAATAATAAAAGTTTCAAAAAACAATCACAAAAATAATAAAAATACAGATCTATTAAGTACGCACATCATTATTACTTAGTCATTTTTTTTTATTACAAACATAAAAGTCTCCTATTTGGACTTCTCTTTCAGACATCTCTAGTCTGAGGACCAGTCTGCTCCTGATCCTCAAAGAGGGCCATGACCAGGCAAGCCCAGTGCGGGTTAGTGGCTGTCATATGTCTTCTAATTTTTGGTTCTAGGACATGCCGGTTTCCTTATGATATTTTCCTTCATAGTTTTGAGAGCAGTGGTGATGAAAATAAATACACAAAGTAAAGTGCCTGTCTGGGTTTGAACTCACGACCTACAAGCCTACAACTTGTAAGTCAGGGCCGGTACCACTGGGCCACCACAGCTCTTCAAAATGAGACATAATGTAAGGAATTGGTAAAAAGCGGATCAGGGGGCTGATCTTTGGAGCGTTAGGCATTTTCTTTAATAGACAATTATTTAAGTAATAGAAAGAGACAGAGAGAGAGAGATAGTATTCAAGGTTTTCGAAGGTGCTAATGACAATGCCCAATAGTGAAGTCTAAATAAAAATCCATGATGGCGACAGCTTCATGAACAACTAAAAACTTATACTAGATAGCTCTGTATTAAAAACGCGTATTTAATCCACACCTTCTCCCTCTCTGTCTCTTTCTACTTATACGAGTGTGGTTCGTGCGAGTATCGCGTAAAAAACTTCGTTCCTGACGGAGAGAGCCTGTCACGAACATGTGTAACAGTCTCTCTCTAAAGCTCGATATGCCATAGTAACGGCCGCGTACAATACACAATTCGCAGGTCTCTATTAGATTAATTTAAACTCAAACTCAAAGCATTTATTTCAATTAAACCATTTACAGGCACTTTTGAATTGTCAAAAAGTCGGTCAGTCAGAAAATATGAAGCTAGTTGCCCATTCCAAAGCGTAGGTACCTATGGAGAAGAACGGGCAAAAAACTCCATGGATACTCTTTTAAATTATATTCTTACAAAAATATTAGTTACATCATTAATGTGAATTTATAATTATATGTGAGAACGATGTAAAAAGGTCGTACGCGTTAAAAGCGTCCAGATACAGCAAATAGTAATAACAAAACAACAATTGAAAATTAAAATAATTAAAAATAAGCCGAGGCAGCTAAGAGATGACCAGCCCCAATTGTCGGCGCCCGTTCACGAACATGACGCATAGATCAGCACCATTCAGCTCAACCATTTTGAAGGGAGCTAAATGATCCAACACACACGCCACCGTCAGCTAGACATTTGTGTGAGCATGACATACTATCAGCCGCCAGGGCACATTCAGGTCAATGAAAGACACATTACCCGGTAAATGGTACATAGGGTATAATATACATAGAACTCACATCTGTGCTATGCAATTATACAATATAAAGGAAATTGAGTTTATACAATGCAATGGGCGACTAGAATCAATTCTATTTTATTTGTAATTTCTGACGTTCAAAAGTGCCTTTTATGTGCCTACTTGAAATAAATGCTTTGACTTTGACTTTGACTTTGCAACAATAGTCTTACAATTTCCCAGCCTATCACAATCACTTACTCCCGTGTCGTCTGTTGATCCTCAATGAAAGTGAACCACAGTGAGAGGTTCAAAAGTTCGTGCTCTAGTATCTCTGAGTGAGTAGCGACCTACTTCTGGTAATCGATGAGTAGCCGAGACGAGATACATTTGGTTCTATTTACCGACTTAGTTGAAAGAAGAGGTTTTGTGTAAGTTATTGTAAACAGAAAATATAAAGGTTAACTTATTGGAAAGGCAGTTATAGGCACAGGTATGATTAAGTAGACCCAGATTTCTCTAGTTCTGTTAGGTCATCCCGATGATTTTACATAACTTGAGAAATCTGGGTGTAAATGCCAATAGATTATCCACCTGGTTTCATTTTTACTAATTTTTACGGGTCACAAATCCAAACATCAAGCTGTAAGTAAAAAACCCAAAACTTACAAATTCAAACTCAAAGCATTTATTTCAATTAAGAGCACTTAAACCATTTACAGGCACTTTTGAATTGTCAAGGAGTGGGTCAGTTAGTCAGAAAGTTGAAGCTAGTTCCGAAACGTGGATCTCTATGGAGAAGAACGGACGAGAAACTCCAAGGACTCCAATCTTTTAAATCAAGATATTACAAAATCATGGATACATTATTATTAATAGAATATTAAAACAATGTCAAAAAATAAAATAAAGAAACAATTTAAAATATAAGATTAAAAATAAGCCGCAGTTAAGGGATGACTAGTCTCAACTGACGGCGCCCGTTCACGAAAATGACGCGTGGATCACCACCATCCAGCTCAACCATTTTAATGGGAACCGAATTTGCCCGAGCAACCAAATCCAAGACCCCATTTGGTAGCAGTCGCACTACCAGACCAACGAAGCAGTCGATTTGATTGTTATTTTTTAGCAAACAGTTTTATCTAGCTCCCTGTCAAACAAAACAGTAATTCCTGTATAACAAACTCGTAGAAGAAAAGCTTTACGTAGGAGGCAGAATTTTCATTTCATTGCAGAATAACAATATCAAGTCATGATAAAGTACCAAGGCATCTCATTTGTACTGAACTTTAATATCAAAGTACAAATAGCTATAGTGAACACGACAGATAGTCTTCTTAACATCTGACCCCACGCTATGCAGAACGCGTGTAGCGGACGCAAAAAGTGTAGTTACAGCGAAATTATCCTTCTTTCGTAAAGGCAAGTACTCATCATCTGCCTAGCCTTTTCTAACCTAACCTAACCGGATGCAGCTGAATACCAGCATTTTACATGGAGCGACTGCATATCTGATCTCCACAAACTCCTTCAGTTACTGGGTAATACAATATCCCTTAGTAAGACTGGTTTTTAGACTTTCGGGAGACTGATTGTCAGACTTTCGGGAGACTGGTTGTCAGACATTCATGAGACTGGTTGTCAGACTTTCGGGCTTTGGACAACCCGTAACGACTGCCAAAGATCTACGAATGACAGTCGGAAACAACGGCTTTTCGTGCTTTCCGAGGCACGGACGTGTCTCGGTATGTAAAGATGGTCACCTATCCACTAAACAACCGAGGCAAGCATAGCCTAGCCTGATCGATCGACCCGTGCGGTTGTTATTACGAGGTCACAACGTGATAGAATATGGAGAAGTCAGCAAGGCGACATGAAAGCGAGAATGACTACCGATCAGGGAACACACCAAGTATGATATTTATTATCGCCACTTGTACAGAGAAGTAATTTTTCATAAAGCAAGTGGCATCAGCCTTGAGCTCAAAACAAAAATAACAAAGCGATACCGCCAGGTATGATGTGGTCAACTGGACCCGCGGGTCCAGAAGCGACCGGGTCCAGGTGACCGAAGACTCACAATCGTATCATCTCCATATTAAATCTGTTGGTAACACATTTTAACCAAATATTTGGTACCTGGTCCCGCTCCGAGCGACTTGCATTTTGCTTTCTGTTTAGCCTTACACTAGATGTGGCCCGCCCGCGCCCGCGCTATCGTGGCAATTATCTCAATCGACGGTTTTCCACTAAAATACTGTGACTAAAGTCTGGAAGGGAAACAACTGACTTTCGCTGCGGCCACTGTTTATTAGTGCCTCGGGACTTGCAATAGAAGATGATAAAGAAAAACAGAATTTTCTGCTTTCGTTTTCTTTATTGTTATGTCTTTGTGATGGAAGTTTTTGTACTGTTGCCCGTGACTTTGTCTGCGTGTATTTTGTGTTTTATGTTTTTTTTATTATTTTCATGATGACACTGGTGCTTCTCTAGGTCCTAGAGAATCCCCTCCCTATACCTAAGTATCTGTCATAACGATCGGTTCAGTGGATTAGGCGTGAAAAGGTAACAGACAGACCAGACATAGTTTTGCATTAATAACACTGGTATGAAAGAGAACTAAACTTTTTGACAGATTGGCTAGAGAAGACAACAGAGACTTAGGTGTCTTCGGTCAGATAGACCCGGTCGTTTCTGGACCCGCGGGTCCAGTTGACCACATTTTTTTTTTTGTATTTGTATTGGCTAACTGGACCCACATTCAAACTTAAAGAAAACTACGGGGAGAGGTTCGGTCACTAGTGGAACAGTATAAGTTGATTTTAAAAGGGAAGGTAAGATACTGTTTTAAAATATGCCACCGTAATACGATCATTAAGGAAAGGCTCTAAAAATAAACCAATCTTGTATAGAAATCATTTCAACATCATGCTACATTTTTTCCTTCACGAAATGACGCTACAAAGCACATTATTATCATGTTCATAAGGCAAGCTTTCGACAGTGCGAACGCCAATAAAACATATTCGCGTGTAATCGTCACGTGCACAAATATTAAGAGAAGACAACAATAATTAACGTTCATAACAAGACATCGAAGGTTGCAGCAAAAGATTCATGAGAAACAAAAATCAAAATTTTGTGGGTAAATTACAAACATGAACCAGGGCCGGATTTAAATTTTGTCAATAATAAAAGATTATAACAGAGTTTTAAATATTTGTAAACTTGTAGTGGTTTTTACTTCTCGTGGTAGTTTGTTGTACATCTGTGCCCCTTCGTATGTAATACTTTTCTTTCCGTAATTTGTACGTGTTCTCGCAAGACAAATATCGTTTGCGCTACGGAGAAGTCTTAACCCTTCTTGGTGTTAGTTTTAAAAATGAGTTCAGAGTGTAGCTTTTTATCTCTAATTTTTTTTTATTAAGATGCATGTATTATAGTAATAAATTTGTTTTATATTCATTAATTTAGTTTCGGAGTAAATTGTATCTGTTGGTGTGAGAAAGTCATAATGAAATAAGATTTTTATTAGTTTATATTGTATTCTTTGGATGCAGTTTAGGTTAGTTTTGGCTGCGCTACCCCATATTTCTATTAAATAGTCTAGATGGGATCTGACGAGGGAGTGATAGATATTCAGTCTAACCTGTCGTGGCAAACATCGAGCAACACCGTAAAGACGTCCTGATAATGACGATAACGTAGATCTTATTTTGTTTATATGCGACTTCCATGTTAATCCACTGTCCAAAATTAGCCCTAGGTATTTCTCTTCGATCGATTCTCTCAATTGAATATTATTAATATGAAGCTTAGGGCAGCATTGTAATTGTTTATTTTTTGCCTTAAATATAATATAGCTCGTCTTTAATACATTGATTGTGAGTAAATTATATTGAAACCAGTCGTGTAATTTGTCTAAATCCCTTTGTGCATAGTCCATCATTTCGTTTATTGAGGAACCATAATAAAATATACATTTGTGTCGTCTGCATAATAGACTAATTTCGCCATTTAAAGACACCTGACATATGTCATTAACATATATTAGAAATAGCAGGGGCCCAATAATTGAGCCTTGTGGTATACCGCATGTAATGGGCTGGGTAGTACTTTGATATTTACCTATTTTTACGACTTGAAAGCGATTCGTTAGATACGATTCTAAAATTTTGAGTGCAGTGCAGTGTTAAAATCATCTGACGAATATAGGCCTCGCCGATGAAAATTTAAAATCATGATGGTACAGAACCCTCGGTGCGCGAGTCCGACTCGCTCTTGCCCGGTTTTTATTTTTTTTACACAGGTTCGAAACTTATAAGGGTTGAAACCGCGGGGCACAGCTAATCTTTCGTGTTGGCTGAGTAAACGGAAATAAACTATTCCGAGAAAGCGGATCTAAAATACAAGTGTTCATTCCGCAACGATTGGTATGAGAATGCTTATTTTAAAGCTGATTAATTAATCATATTTCCTCAAGAACATGGGCTAACGATAACTATAGTCTGTTTCAAAAGTATCAGATGAAAGTGTAAACAAACTCTGTTCACACAGGGTATTTTATTGTAACATTTAACGCAGTGGCCCATAAAAGATGTATACAGTACTTTGGCTAATCTGAAAAATGGTTGATGCATAAGCATAAGCATTAGCGTGATAAGCCGACAATGTTTCCACGGGTGCGACACAAGCGGGCCCAGTGCGGGTGAACCAAAACTACGAGTTTTGGTTCTAGGACCAAGTAAATATATATAAAACATCACACAGCGAGTTTGTACACTTGGTAACCATAAGTAAAGCGCTTGTCGCTTCGTGAGATAAAAATACGGTACAATCCTATGGTACAATCCCTGCAATATTTCACATAACTACATATATGTCTGCAATCTCCCATTACCGCCACTTACAAAACTCTGCGATTGCTATCTCAAACGGGTTCCTATCTCCAGGCTCGGGTCTTGAAACCGCGCCGGATATGAGGTCGGCTGCCGGAAGTACGGCGGCAGTCACGGTTAGCCGACGTGGCGGAAGAGGATGGCTTATTTGCTGTTTGTCTATATGTATTAGATGGATGTATTGTTTTATACATATAACGTGTGACGAAAGGATATTAAGACGTCTTGTGGAATATATTTTACCCGGTTCTTAAATGAATATTAAAACTAAGATTATCTGACCAAGATTACTGATTTGTAAAACGACCCATTGCTTAGCCTCTTTTTACCCGACCGTACAGCAAAGACAGGGTTATGTTTCCACGCGTAATTATTTCTTTTGTGTGCAGTATACATAGTATTCTTTTATCTACCTACTTATCAGTTTGTTTTAATTGTTCCTAAGTGGAAATTCTCACAAGAATCTCTCAATTTTTGAGATGTTCTGCAGAAGGTTGGCTGGATGCGGCGGGATCTGGGTAATTGCGTAACACACTAACAGTGCAACAGCTTTTATCTTGACAGTTCAACAATATTCAATGCGTTATTTACGTTGTTGAGCAGACAAATTTTTCGAACTTATGAAGCAATAGATTAGCAATATCCTTCAAAATTATTCAAATTGTAATTGAAAGTATGTTACGCAACGGTGCTGGATTGTTACGCAACGGTGCTGGATTGTTACGCAACGGTGCTGGATTGTTACGCAACGGTGCTGGATTGCCAGCGGAAATGACTAGTACTTACCTCGCCTGCCGCCTGAGCTTCGTCAATTTATTGCACGATACGATGGAAAACGTCGTTTATCCAACGCCCTCATACAAGTAGATTGACACCAGAGCCGAGGTAACTGTAGTTTATTATCAACTATATATTTATTTAGTACAGACGCCAGCACATCAAGCTATTACAATCTGTCAAATTTATTTAATAGATTTTGAACTTTATCGCTAAAGCATAAGGTTCAAAGTTGATTGGGAAAATTTGACAGTTTCGGGTAGCTTGATGTGCTGGCGTCTGTACTATTTATTTTATTATTTTATTTTATTTTGTTACAAACTTAGCATTAGATTCACTTTGATAGACATGTCTAGATCAATCAAAATGCGTGAAACCGATAAAAGCTATCAAGCTGTATCCTCCGTAAACGTCAAAAGCATACATTTGATTGACAAGACAAATCCACACTATCCCTTACTAGTAAAGTATACATTTAATTCTCTCAAATCAGTCCCCGACACTTCGCCTAAAGATTCTTAAATCGAAATGAGTCCTGAAGCTGCTTTCCTTCATAAATATAGCATGAGACGATTTTTATAGCCTGTGTCGGGCTACTGAAGCACTTCACTTAATTACACTGTTATCTCTTTACGTCCTAAGAGGGCTGTGGACTGCGTGACAGCGGAGAGCGGGGTGATAAGTGGTAGCGACGAGCAGCAGTGAAGTGTCCTAGTACTCGGTAATTATCATTATACCCAGTCTCTGACCTCATAATTATAGCAGTCGCAACTTTTGTATTGGAAATTGTAATATTGACGACACGTCACGTTACCTGCACTTGAATAGGTGTTGGAATTGGTAGCAGGAAACTGCCTTTCAACTTTATTGTACCCAATTTTACGATGGCTGACTATCGAATAAAACTTTTTCTGCAACGCTACGAGGAGGTGCTTAGGTTCATATCTTATGTTCCAACTTTGGCTGTGGAAATAATAAATGTTTTGATTCGGTACTCGAGAGCACTCGAGTCAAGTAACAAATTATTTTCAGCTGTCACTCCAACCCGTAGGCGGTTTATTGAGTCACAAAGACACACTTTTCGTGTTTCCAATTTTAAATGCGACACAAAAGAAATAATTGTAACTCTAAGCCGACGTTCGCACGGACGTAAACATGTCGCGGCAGGATTTGATCGCGTACTGGATTTGTAACTCTATGTGTTGAGCTAAGCATTGAGAACCCAGCAGAGCGCATCCCAGCGCGTTAAACAACCACACTATTGGATTTTAAATCTCGGCGCTAAGCAGTGAGTGCGTTGAAAATTCAGTGTACGGAAATATCCTGAAGCAATATTTTTATATCCGTGCGAACGTCGGCTAACTACACAAACATTTGTGTAAACTATTATTATGTGGATAACGGTGCTGGTTGCGTTATTACCTAAATGTTCATTTATATCTGTTAAGTTGTAGTATTAAGCATTATTACGCAATTGTTTGTTGTCCTAAAGAAATAAAAATAAATAAAAAAAACACAGCAAAATACAAGTTCAACCATAAATCTAATCAGTTAAGGCCAGATAAACCCGGATAGAACCAGTCTAAATCAGAACGAACCGTTTTTTTTAAATCTCCGCCGACGTTCTAACTGCGTTACGGTAACGAGTGGCAAATGGAAATTAATTGCCGCCACACTCGAACGGTTTTTAATCAAAATGTCGCCAAAGGACGCTTTACACCCGCCGTGTTTATCAACGTGTCGCGTGAACGGAGGCGAAGCGAGGTTACTTGCGTTTATAAGTACAGGTAATATGCTACTGTTCGTTATTATTTACATTATTCAATGCTACCAAATCATCCTTGGTGTACCTAACTTTGTATTATATAGTACATACAGTGCTGTCTACCCCTTAGGGGAATAAAAGCATGCTTTATCGGAACGAAGTTCCTTAACGCGGCTTTCGCTAGGAGTTTACTGGCAGAAATCGTCACTTTAGGATAAAGCGATATACAAAATACAAATACAAATTTGTTTATTTCTTTAACAAGTTTTGTACTACATAGCTAGTGATGGAAATGTCCTTTTAAGCAATTAAATGCCTGTATTAGGACACTGCACTATTCCGCAACTTTTTACGCCCTCTCCATGCGACTTTTTCTCTCTCTCGCTCTGTTTCTTTCTATAACATCACATACTACGAGCGAGTATCGCATACTTCATTCCAGACGGGGTTCTCCAACCGCACACGTTTTCTATTTGTTTTTAGGTAAATAAAGTTCCATACAAACTGCGATTGAAAGCGTATAATGAAACAAAGGTAGCAATTATGAAAGTCAACCATTCAAAGTAATCCCAACTTGCTAAATTCACATAATTTCCACTGATCGAAGAATTTCCATGAATGAAGCGCTCGAGCGAGGTGACATGGAGCGAACTAACTTATACAATTAACCTAATACCGCTAGATAGAGAATTTGATTACTAGGATAGTTTACAATAATTTGGATTGGCATTCAATTAATTCAATTCAATTCATCGATGTAATACCCACTAAAAATATGTTCTGATCCAATTATTTATCGGTGTCTAACTTGGCACAGTGAATTCTGTGACTTCTCAATTGTTTATAATAAAAACTAATAATTTTCCTGCATTTGTCCCATCTTGCTTGGGTCGGCGCAACACGTTCTCGTCTTATATTCTCCCTTGTCAACCGTCACGCTATCAACAAAACCGTGTGCGGTCCTTACGCGACACTCGCGCGCACACAAACACTCGTACCTATATAATTGAAAAAAAAACAGAGAGGGTGCTAAACCTGATAGTAAGGTGAAAATGAAAATCCAAGATGACGACAACTTTATGAGAGCTTCTTAAAACTTACACCAAAGGGCCATTACTGTCCATCTGGTGTAAGTTCTAATGCGCCTGCCAGACTATGCTCCTTGCGCTGCTCATCGCTATGCTCCTCGCGCTGCCGTGAT
Source organism: Luperina testacea (assembly GCA_927399505.1). Lineage (NCBI taxonomy): Eukaryota > Metazoa > Arthropoda > Insecta > Lepidoptera > Noctuidae > Luperina > Luperina testacea. The sequence continues at coordinate 311,991 of OV656777.1, read as the reverse complement.
TTGCCGCGATGTTGCCCTCTCTGCCCACACACTGCTCTACTCGCGCAATTAATCGCGACGCTCCTCACTTGTCATTTGCCTTGGTGAGACAATGGACGTTGAAACGGTGGCAGCGTGCGCGCTATGCATTTTTAGTATAGCTAATTATATTAATGTAGTAAAAAGAAATATACATCGTCGTCGTCGTCCTCGCCAACGGAGATGGTGGATTATTAACACCTTTTCATTTGACCATTCCACGCTTGGCGACGACATAATTTTCAATTTTGCATACGCGTGTGATAGATTATACTAGTTATAGATATTGTTATTATTATCATAAGTATTCCCAACGGATATCCACCTTCAATGTCGTTGATATTTTAAATGACGGTAGATGGAAACGTCAAAGTTATTTGTTCACGACTATAAAAGGGGGAGCTCTGAGTGGCAGGGATGATTCTTGTTCGAGACGTTGACCATAACGGAGCTCCGGCCTCTATTAGTACTAGTGACGTTATTATGTGGAATAGATCGACCAGATGTCACGTAAGTTAATTGATATTATTATATAGATTATTGCTGATAACTATGGTGTTCTGTATATGTTATAATATGGCCAATATTGCTAATATTAGGAATGTGTGGCAATATAAGGAATTGTTGATAGAATACTTTAATACTGTTTCCGTGGAGTTTCTTGTCCTTCTTCTCCACGAGGACCTAGATTTGGAACGGACGACTAGCTTTCTGATTATTTACTGACAAGCCTTAATTGAATAAATGTTTGGTGTTGTCTTTCTGTGCTTTATTTATAGAATCCTTTCCCTAAATACCATATTCATAGGTATTACACATATTAAATAACTATTGGGGTAATATATATATACTTAAAGATAGATTATACTTTATTCCGCTAACATCAGAAGTGGGATTGTTCTCTAGCCTTTTAAAACCGCTTACTAATACATTTTTTTTTTGCTATTTTCATGATCGATATTGGAGCTTATGACGATCTTCTGAAAACCGTTGGTCGACGGGTCGCAATTCACTCTCACCATAATCATAATATCGCACTGCCGCCTCTGAAATCGGAGCTGCGGAACTGCTAATTACTGTGTGAGCTTTGAAACTATGGAACCTCAACCTGCTGTAAGAACTTCGAGAACCTTTCCTGGCAATAAAAAGTAGCTGGAATCGGTAAGTCCCTTAGAGGCTCTTTTAGATCAAAACGAAATGCCATTAGATACGATGATTAAATTGATAGGTTACGTGTTGAAAAATACTCTGTTATGTAATAACATACAAAGGTTGTGATTAATTACTTGATAGCACATATCAAAATAGTATTTATAGTTTTCAATAATATAGTCAGATTGACCGAGCGATGAGATAATTGAATTATTTCCATTTTCGCTGGTTATTGCTTAGATTCAAAAGCTGTTAAATACATATGAATGGTTTACCAAATCATTGCTATCCCAATTTTATATTGGTAACTGTAAATTATACCGATAAGCAATTTATTTGTTGGCTAATAGCTGTCACAATTACGAAGCTTGGTTTCAATGTAGAAGTACGTAGGTACCTAATTTGACTAGATATTGTGTTTGTTTCCGCTGGTCGGTCATTTGCTTGGTGTAAGTCTATCCCACTAGCAGCGGGTGGAGGGGACTTGACATGTCTAGGCAATTGGCAAAACAAAAGTTAATTACAATTTCTGGAAAAAGGGTACCTAATGTACTTCGAGAGCGAAGTACTTGTCAGTATGGCCGTGATAGATTATACTAGTTATAGATATTGTTATTATTATCATAAGTATTCCCAACGGATATCCACCTTCAATGTCGTTGATATTTTAAATGACGGTAGATGGAAACGTCAAAGTTATTTGTTCACGACTATAAAAGGGGGAGCTCTGAGTGGCAGGGATGATTCTTGTTCGAGACGTTGACCATAACGGAGCTCCGGCCTCTATTAGTACTAGTGACGTTATTATGTGGAATAGATCGACCAGATGTCACGTAAGTTAATTGATATTATTATATAGATTATTGCTGATAACTATGGTGTTCTGTATATGTTATAATATGGCCAATATTGCTAATATTAGGAATGTGTGGCAATATAAGGAATTGTTGATAGAATACTTTAATACTGTTTCCGTGGAGTTTCTTGTCCTTCTTCTCCACGAGGACCTAGATTTGGAACGGACGACTAGCTTTCTGATTATTTACTGACAAGCCTTAATTGAATAAATGTTTGGTGTTGTCTTTCTGTGCTTTATTTATAGAATCCTTTCCCTAAATACCATATTCATAGGTATTACACATATTAAATAACTATTGGGGTAATATATATATACTTAAAGATAGATTATACTTTATTCCGCTAACACGTGCGTCTTGCGCGAGCGCTCCATGCAGACTGCGACCGCGCGATTATGTGGCCGGCCACTCGCACTCGTATTGCCGGTCCTTTGACTCGCGCGCAAAAACCGACAAAATAGGGAGCAGTGGGTAGGACGAGGAGCATGGCGTGTGGCATGACGAGTAATGTTGCCACACTATGTCTCTGCCTCCTTTCCTCGTTACTTCCCATGCCACTCGTCGAGTGTGTGGCAGGCGCATAAGAAGCTATAGCGTATTTAATTCACATTTTCTCTCTGTCTCTTTCTATTCTATTATAATACGAGTGTGTATGCGTGCGAGTATCACGTAAGGAACTCCGTTCCTGACCGCACACGTGTTTATAGTTTGTTTATGACAAGTAACTATAATCACGAACTAGCTTCTGCCCGCGACTTCGTCCGCGTGAAATTTCTTGTTCCCCGACCCACCCCGTCGCAACTCTGCGTTTTCACTTAGCCTAATTTCTGATGTTAAATACCCTATAGCCTTCCTCAAGAATCGGGCTATCAAATGCAAAAAGAATTTTGAAATTCGACCGGTAGTTCTAGAGATTAGCGCGTCCAAACAAACAAACAAACTCTTCAACCTTATACAATATCCATACTAATATTATAAATGCAAAAGTGTGTCTGTCTGTCTGTTACCTCTTCACGCTTAAAGCGCGGAACCGATTTAGATGAAAGGTATAGAGACAGTTTGAGTCCCGGGAATGAACATAGGATAGTTTTTATCCCGATATTCCCACCGGATCGACTATGATGCGGGTGAAATCGCGGGGCGCAGCTAGTCCATATCCATACTAATATTATAAAAGCCACGCGTGTGCTGCGAACGGTGCAAGCCAAATTCAACCTTCAGCACTACATTTACAGCATAACTTAGGGGCGCTGCACACGGCTAAGATACTATAATATTTTATCTTAAGATACAATATCGCTCGCCATACAAATTCATCTTAAGATACGAAAATATGAAATATTATTTATTATCTTCGTAGTGTGTGATAGTCCATTGAATTGTATGGCGAGCGATATTGTATCTTAAGATAAAATATTATAGTAACTTAGCCGTGTGCAGCCTGCAGCGCCCCTTAGTGAACTCCACTGCAGGTGACGTAACCTACGACAAACTTATTATTTGCGGTTGGTACAGTAATCGGGTCTAGGGATCGAACCGCAAAATTAAGTTTGTTTTTTGTTGTATATACTTTTCCGGGATAAAAAGTACCCAGTGTGGTGCCCAGGATATTAAAGAATAATTATACCAAGTTTCATCGTAATCTAACCGGTAGTTTTTGCGTGATGCCTGAACAAACAGACAGACAGACAAAAATTTTTTTAATCACATTTTTGGGTTCGGTGTCGGTATAGTAACACCCCCTGCCATTTATTTTTTTGATATTTTCAATGTACAGAATTTTCACTTCTACAGATTTATTATAAGTATAGATATGGTTGGTGATAAGGCAATATCCTCAGTCTACGATTGTGTATTGTACCGAAACATGGAAGACTAGTATGACCCAGAGTAACATTTTTATGTTGAACAGGTTTATGTGTATTCATACGAAAAATACATAAGCTTAGAATGTAGGCCCAGTGGACGTTTTTACGCTGATTTTATCATTCCTTTAGGGGTTATTTAATTTTGACTCAGTTAAATAAAGGATTATTTGACTAAGTTAAATAGCGTTGGAAAAATCAGCCCTCAGTCAAATAATCCTTATTATTTGACTGAGGGCTAATTTTTTCAACGCCAGATAATTTTATCGGAGGAATAATTTTGGATTTCCTTGTTCTTGTGTTCTTTTCGTTACAAAAACTTTCAGACGTCAATTTTATTCCACGAATAAAAATTATATGTCGATTGAAAAATCAGCCCTGAGTTCAATTACCTATCCCTAATTTCAGCGAGGGATTCAGTTAAATTTTAACTGCATCTTAATTACACACTGCCGAACATAGAAAAGATCCTTACTCATTTTTACAACCTTTGGAACAATGAAAACAGACGAGCAATAAAATTGCCCATTAATTTTATTGTTAATTATAAAATTGCTCACAGAGGCACACAGCGGCCTCATCCGTACGAATGAAATAAATTCCTTTACTGTGTGATGTGGGATTTTATTATTATCACGTATATTTTAACACTAGCTTCTGGCTGCGACTTCGCCCGCGTGAAATTTCAGTCCCCAACCCATCGCGTCGCATCGCATCTCGGCCTGCGCTATTAGATCGTTTTCGTTTAACGTTTTGCTGAATTCCTGGTTCCAGTTCGCGCGTCGACGCAGCCAGTCAGCCACCCTGTATTGCCTTAGCCAATATAATATTACGTTGTCATGATAGAACAAAACAATTTTCTCCTTTTATACAACAAACAAACTTGAACCTTGTGAGTGCTACTTATAACTCATGACCTTTACTCTCAATTTAAAGAAGAGTATGTTGCTTGCCTCAAATAAAACATAATTGACAAAATTATACATGACCCGAAGAAAAAATAAAGTCCTCGGAATGTTTCTTTTAAATTACGTTTGTCGTCAAGGGGACCAAAATTGGAGTGGTGTCGGGGAAGTGAATATTATAATGTCGAAATCAGAAGTCTATGGATATTTAGTATGTATTATTCAGTGTTATTAAGGCACTTATTTTTCTGATAATGATTGTGTGTGGTAGTGATAGTTATTTAATAAATTCTGTAATTTTGGTTCCATTTTCATCAAATAAGAAAAAAACGCCGAAAAAAACACGTTTCTTGTATGGGATATAAAACAGAATAAAAAAAATGTTGCCCTCCCCATACATAGTATAATAACTCGCGGTCATTGCTGTAACTACAATTATGTTTACAATCACAATTTTTTTGGTGGTATAACTACTTAAAATTTTTAGCTTTTCTGAATTTTTCTGTTACCTGTGCTGTAAGCTATTGCTTCTTACCAAATTTCGAGATTCTATGTCAACGGGAAGTGGTCTTTAGGTTTTAATTCCTTGCGTGTAGTTGCGAGTTTCAAAATATGCGGTATCAATGGTTGTACTTTTGCGTTTTTGCGTTGACTTAGAATTTTTTTTTTTCACGGGTTAAAGTCAATTAGATCTAAGTATTTGATATGAATTTCAACTTGATAGCTCTACGCGTTCATGAGGAAAAAAGTAATAAGTTTATATTTATTAAAAAAAAAATATATATATATTTTGTAATGTAACTAAAAATTTAAGGTTTTCGGAATTTTTCCTTTATGTGTGCTATAAAACGTTGCTTCATGCCAAATTTCAAGATTCTAGGTCGACTGGAAGTACCCTTTAGGTTTTGATTCCCTTGCGAGTACTTGCGAGTTTCAAAATATGCAGCTTAAATTGCTGTTTCTTTTGATTGCGTTGACATAGAAGTTTGATTTTGTTACAGCTTAAAGGTATTATAGACCTGAGTATTTGGTATGAATTTCAATTTAATACCTCTACGCGTTTATGAGGAAATGGGTAGTAAGTTTAAAATTATTAAAAAAATATATATTATGTGATGTAACTAAAAATTTATGGTTTTCGTAATTTTTCCTTTATCTATGCTATATGACGTTGCTTCGTACCAAATTTCAAGATTCTGAGTTTACGGGAAGCACCCTGTAGGTTTTGATTCCCTTGCAAGTGTCGAAAATTTGCGGTTTCACAGCTTCAAGGGACAGTAGACCTGAGTAATTCATATAAATTTCAGCTTAGAGAATAGAATAGAATAGAATATTTATTTGCCAGAAACATGGTGTTTACATAGGTGTTCCTAAAAATGCATAGTGCTACATGTCTCACCGTTTTAACGGTATGCAAAAACAGATTATAATTTACAATTAAAGGCAGGCACAAAATACCAATTTAAGTGCATTTGCATTACATTCTTTTTAAAATTTAAATATTATTACAATTAGTATATTACCTATATAATACCTAGATACTACATACTTCCATTTTTACTACATTATTATTAATAAATAAAACAATACATTTAACAATTATTATCATATAATTTAAATAATTACTGATGCCTATATTTTGATGCTTGATCAAGAGAAAAAAATTTACAGGGACATTTTGCAAAAAACTCGTGAATTGAATAAAAACATTCCTGCAACAACCACTTCCGTAGTGCCGAACAAAATTTTTTGAAGGGTAGTTGGGTAATTGACTTCGGCAGAGCATTATAAATTAGGGGAGCCATGTAGATACAACTCTTCCGGAAGAGTTGCAACTTAGGAACTGGTATCTCGAAATCTAAATGTGCAGCTTTCCTTTTATTTGTATTATCCCTTCTTTCGAATAATGCAAGATTGGATCTCAGAAACTTGGCAACTTCAAAGATATATATGCAGGGTACAGTCAAAAGGTTATGTGACTTAAATATAGGTCTACATGAATCAGACCATTTCATATTAAAAATTGCGCGGATACACTTTTTTTGAGCAATGAAAATTCGATCTATTTCTGATGAGTTACCCCATACAACTATGCCGTAGCGAATGACTGAACAGACATAAGCATGATACACCATTATGGATGTTTCTCTCGACGTTACATTTTTTACCTTTCTTAGAGCAAAAACAAATTGGTTGATTTTCTTGCTGAGTATCTCGATATGATTCTTCCATGTTAAGTGTTCATCAAGTGTTACGCCAAGAAACCTTGTGTTATGTACCTGATTTACGCTAATATTATTATGCGCTACATGAAGATGAACGGGTTTACTTTTCCATGTTTTAAAGTGGAGTACATTCGTTTTAGCAATATTTAACTTTAGTTTGTTGATATCTAACCATTTTATAATATCATTCAATGTTTGATTAATTTCATTGTCGTAGTTTTGTTGATCTTTACATTTAATAATAATTGTGGTGTCATCAGCAAACAGAACACACTGATGTTTTATTGATTTTGGTAAGTCGTTTATATAGAGAAGGAACAATAACGGCCCCAGAATACTGCCCTGAGGGACACCGCAATGGTTAATTCTTGGTTCGGATTCGAAATTATCCATACTATTTGCCTTATGGTTCAACTTTGCTATTCTTGTTATCTGCTTCCTGTCACGTAATTCACACACGCTTCATACCTCCACGCGTTCCTGAGAAAAAGGGTCTTGACAGACGGACGGACGGACAGACGGACAACAAAGTGATCCTATAAGGGTTCCGTTTTTTCCTTTTGAGGTACGGAACCCTAAAAAAAGTGTAATGTCATAATATGGGTGTCGTTCAAAAAAGCGCGGGCCTGGCGCGGGCTGTCGTCGACTAGCTGCCAGATAGATAAGTTGTCTTGCAGTTTGTATTTTTAATAATTCTGCAGTAATGTGTCTATAAACTTTATATCTACTAGTCTTCGTGAGTATAATTTACAACAAGAACCCTGGGAATACCTACATAAAGATAATAGTAGAAAGCCCACTTGGTTCAGGAGAAGGATATACCAGGTGTAGTTAAAAATGTTCAAAACCTCTTGAGCGGTCATTGTACTCATCACACCACTTTCCTCATCAATCTAGGGCATTGATCAGTCAAAAACAAAATCGTGGGCGCGTGAAATTTCTATCAACAGTGAACCGCTCATATCATTATAAATGCTTTTTACATAAATTTACTCAGGTTACGCTACGAGCTCGCTTCGTTATGAGATCATAATGTTTAGAGCAACTAATTTTGCGATTTTGGAGTTGGTCCCATGATGAGTACAATGACCTCCTAAGAGGTTTCGAGATATTTCTATTACGCCATGTATTTAAAAACACATAATTCACGATAATTATAATTATTTCTACAATACATGAGTGTCTTCTAGTGTCTTTACTAAGAACTGCAGAGCGGTTAACGAAGAGTTCTGATTGGCTACTTCTTTCACAACTAATAAGAAGGGTTCCAATTTCGAATTTCTTGCACCCGATCTGGTATCCAATTAGGTCTCAACCGTCCTGAGGGACGAACTTGTCACAGTAAGTTTAGCTAACTGTATACATACTTAGTTTACGAATTACAATGAATCCAGTATGCTGCGTAAGTTTATTGCCTACATTATTAAGGTTGTGTTTATTTAAGTTAATTAAATAGGTAACTTTTTGTTATTTTTTTTAAACTATCACCATTTAAATTCGTTCATTTACTGATAGACAACGCACAACCTGCACCGCTGGGGTCTAGAAGTATGGTATTTTGCATAAGATCTTTGAACATTGTTCCCTTTAAGGAGTGAAATAAGTCTGTTTAGAAGTTCGTAACTGTCGCCGATGGGAAATCCTATCGGACACGCGGCTTGTATACAATGAAATGCAACAAAAAATGCACAAATTATGACTACAGGATTAATAAACATATTACCCTCCCCTGATTGATTTAGTGGTCCTAAGCAAACTGTTAAGCTTTTTTTTGAAAGTTTGTTGAAATGCGATTACTCAGAAAATGTTCAGTATCAGCCCAGAGTTTAAAATTGCGCCCGACCTATGTCAATACGTTTAGTGCACATAGGGCATGTTTGCTGTAGCGCGAACCGACGGCTTCTATGCAATTCTGAGGAAAAAGAGCGTGTCCTTAATAAGCAGAATGAGGGCTAGCACCAACAGCATTTTGAAAACCCTCGCCGAAAAACACGATGCAGCAATACTGAGACACTGTCGGGTTGTTCGTACGGCATGAGTAATGTTTTAATTAATTAATATTACTAACCCTTAGTTGATAAGTTATTGTTGTTGCACCATTGCACCTATGTATGTTGTCAAGTTAAATACTCGTTATTATTATTATTAGCCCTAATTCCGTGAGACTTCATACCGTCACCGGTGAAATGTGGGTGGGGACTATCACATTACAATACACGTCTGTCTCCTCAGGGAATACAGAGCTTAACATACTCGTACATATGTATATTATATGGAATTAAATGAAACAGGTTTCTTTCAATACAGTTCTATTTAGGAGACATTACCTATTAGATCTATTGCGAGTAATTATCATCATCCGCCTAGCTAGGTGAAGGATGATCTCTAGCCATTACACAAACACCACGCCAGTGCAAGGATCAGGCAGTGGTCTACATAAATAGTACCTGTACCCACATTTCGCTCGAGTGACAGGGGGCGAACCCGCTCCCGTCAACCGGGCACAAATCCAGACTCAGTGCTGCTACTGAGAAAGGAAAATAACAAAATTACACTGCTTTACGGTACGTAGGAATTGCAGGACCTCATAGTCAGCAGGAGCGCTTGCGACCGCTAGCTAGACCAGCGAGGTAGTACACACTTCACTATTAGGTACTGTCCTAGTGCCTACACACATCACTATTAGGTACTGTCCTAGTGCCTAGGAGTGTTAAGTAATCCAGCTTTTTTTTTTTTTTTTTGTCGCTGAGAAATGACGTTACGCATCTCCGCTCGTCGGGGGACGACACGGAGTATGTGGGACTCCCTGCGAAGGTGGCAGTATACCCACTAAAACTCAGCGGTGTTCCCTCGTCGCCTTGATGGAGGGGTCATGGGAATCCGGCTCAGCCTTTGCGTCCACAACCCCCCCGGCGCATGCCCGCCTAACTGGCGAGCCCCGCATGTCCCCCCAGCTGGGGGGCTACGGGAATGGCCGGGAACACCTGGCCATTCCCGTCCGGCACTGGTGGAAGCCTGTGCAATACAGGCGAGGGTGCCCCCGCACCCGTCGCCTGCTGGCTTCCACCTGGGAGGAGTCGGAGGTGACTGTCATACTGACGTCGTCTTCGACCCCTCCTCCGCCTTCGGAGCGGCGCCGCGAGAGGATCTTCCTCCCGCGCGCGCTCCGCCGCCTCCTTCTGGGACATGACGTGTTCGCAGAAGGAGGCGACTGCCGCCCAGGACCCCTCGTCCCTCAGCATGGCGTTGACCAGGCCGGGGAGCGAGAGATCCGTTCCGATCGCCGCGGTGAGACTGCGGCGCGGCTCGGACCACGACGGGCACACCTCAAGAGTGTGCTGCGTCGTGTCCTCCGCCGCGCCACAGCCGTGACACGACGGCGTCTCCTCCCGCCCGATACGGTGCAGGTACGATCCAAAGCAACCGTGCCCGGACAGCACCTGCACCAGACGGAAGGAGAGGAACCCGTGCGACCGCTCGAGCCAGTCTCGCAGGACCGGCCCAATCGCGTCTAGGGTTCGGCGGCCGAAGGCTGCGGCGGCGAGGTCCCGCGTCCAGTGGACGACTATGGCGTCCTTCGCCTCCCGCCGGACGGCCTCCCGCTCTTCGGGGGCGGGGCGTTCTCCTCTCGCCCTCCGCCCCGCCGTCCATTCATACACTCTGGCGAGCACCCACGCCTCGAGTTCCCAAGACGGGGTGCCGGCCAGAGCGCATGCCGCCGAGAAGGCGACCGTGCGGTAGGCCCTCGCCACCCGCTGGGCTATGGCCCTTTGGGGGGCCCGCAATGCGGCGGCGTTCTCCCTCCTGTGGAGGGAGTCCTCCCAGATAGGGGCCCCGTAAAGGGCCATACTCCTCAAGATGCCGGCGTAGAGCTGCCGGCATCGCGCGCTGGGCCCCCCCAAGTTGGGGAGCAGCCACGAGAGGGCGCCCGCAGTCTTCAGCAGGCGCGTCGACAGCCCGCTAAAATGCGGGCCGAAGCGCCACCTGCTGTCGAGTACAAGGCCCAGATATTTCATCTGGGCCTTCACCTCGATTCGGACGCCCTCCACGAAGATGTGGGCGTCTGGTGGTTGGCGCTGCCGAGGCCTGTGGAAGAACACGGCCTCGGTCTTGTGCAGCGCCACCGTCAATCCTAGGCGGCGGATCCTCCCTGCGACCAGGGATCCGCCTGCCGAGGCCAAGTTGGCCGCCTCCCTGAAACTCTCCCCCCGGGCGGTGAGGAGAGTGTCATCGGCGTAGCAGATGACACTCGTGCCTCGGAGGAGAGTTCCCCGCAAGAGCCAGTCGTAGCCAACGTTCCAGAGGAGAGGTCCCACTACCGACCCCTGTGGAACGCCGGACTCGACTGCGTACCGCCGGACTTGGCCAGCCCTGTTCACGAGGACGATCGCCCGATCCTCCAGGTAGCTGGCCAGTAGACGCCGCATGTATAGAGGCACCCCGTGGAATCGGAGTGCCTCTAGGATGGTGCTGTGGGGAACAGAGTTGAAGGCGTTGGCTATGTCGAATGACACCGCCAACAATCCGTCCCCCGCCTCCATCGCCTCCTTCACCTGGCCCTTAAGGCGGGCCAGCGCGTCCACTGTGGAACGCTCAGCCCGAAAACCGAACTGAGCGTCCGACAAGTCCGGCCCCACATTCCGCAGGTGGCTCTTTAGGCGGGCAGCGACTATCCCCTCGAACATTTTGCCGACCTCATCGAGCAGGACGATGGGTCGGTATGCCGAGGGCGAGTCTGCGGGGCGGCCTTCCTTGCGAAGGAGGCACAGCTGTCCCTCCTTCCACGGTTTCGGGAACCTCCCAGACGCAAGACATGCGCTGAAGAGGTCCCGAAACCGCTCCTCCATTTGAGTGGCGGCAATTGCCACCACCCTCGCCGGGACACCATCGGGGCCCGGAGCCGTCTTCTTGGCGCGGATATGCACAATCGCCGCGCTGAGTTCCGACTCCGTGACCGGAGGGGCCTCCTCTTCCTCCTCGGCTGGCGGAGCTATCCCCCGCGGAGGATCCATCACTGGTGGGGTGAAGTTGTCCCTGCACTGGAGCAGGGACTGAACCACCCCATCCAGGAATGAGGGCTCCAGGGTCTCGGCCACCGGGGGACCAAAGGGGCGCAGCTTGTTGCGCGCCGCCTTGTATGGCCTCCCGTAGGGATCTCTGTCGAGACCCTCCAGCATCTCCGCTCTCGCCGAGTCCCTGGCGTCGGCGATGGCCCGCTCGAGGACCAGTTTTGCCTCTATGTACACCTCATAGAGGTGGTCCTCGTGGGCGAGGTCTCGTCGACGCCGCCGCCGGCTTCGCGCGTAGGCCCTTCTGGCCTCCACGCACGACGCTCGAAGCCTCTCCAGCTCGGCCGACCACCAGTACACCGCCCTATTGGGCAGCGGTCGGCCGGACCGAGGCATGCTGGAATTGCACACCTCGGTCAGAGACTCCCTCAGGTGTCCCGCCGCGATGTCTACGTCCAAGCCGGCGGAAGGCGGCGAAAGCCAGTCCTGGATAAACGCCGCCTCCGCCGCCGCCTCCCTGTCCAGGCGGGTGAGAGCCCACCGTGGGAACGCTGACCGCCCCGAGAGGGGCCGCGTCCCTCCGGGGCCACCGCTGGAGATGTCGAACCGCACGTAGCGGTGGTCCGACATGGTCTCCACCAAATCCACCCGCCAGTTCAGCACGCGCGCGGCCAGCGCAGAGGTGGCAAAAGTGACGTCCACTATCGAGCCACCCTGTCGCCGCACGCATGTCTGGACGTTCCCTCTGTTGAGGAGGGAGAGCCCAGAGGAGGCTAAGTAATCCAGCTGGGCCAACCTACCCAAGTAACATTTCATTCGGGCCTAGGTTGTAGAAAATGCCTTTAGGTTTTCTAAGGGTCGTAAAAAGGTTAATGCTTTGCTATCTAGTCATATTAAGTACTTGAGAATGATTAATAAGTCCTAAAACTAATTGTTTATTATTACAACCTTGGAGCCGCTGACAAGAGTTTAAATTAACGTTATTTTGACTTGTGTTTCAAGAGCATATAGTCCTAGGAACTTATAGTTGTCGTAGACTCTTGATTAAGTTCTGGAAAGGCTAGCATTATGCTAAAGTGAGATCTAAAGGTTTAATTTTTAACTTTGATATAACCGTAAAGTTATGGAATGTTGAAATTGCTTATAAGTAATTTCTAAAACCTACTTAAAACTTATAGGCAGTGTTATAGTTGTCTAAGTAAACAAATTAGGACTGCGTGGTGAAAACCTAAACCAATAACCTATTTTTATGAGCTGAAGGCATGCTTAAAGTCCTACAAGAATATTTTGAAGCATTAGAGGCATCCTCAAATAATGTTAGTTGTGTCCGCGACTTCAAAGCATTCCGTTGTATTGCAAGATGAACCGACACAGGGTGTTATCAAAAAAATGGAGTGGAAGTTTTAAACGTAAAGTGCGTAAAAATTTCTTACGAATAATTAATACATCGGTAAGTTTTTATGATAAATAATAGGTATTAATTAACGTTAGCTGTTTCATTTTGGTATTTAATTATAATTGTATGTTTTGATCTCACTTATCATTAAATTTATTAATGAAACGTGTGCATGAAGGCAACCTGTTGTGTTATGTAGTTAAAATAAGTGCAGTTATGTTTGTGATAAGGTTTTCAACTTGATAAATCTCTATTATAGTTGAATTAAAAAAAGAAACATTTATCTAAATATTTCCAGTTATATTTTGTTGTCTTTTTTTAAGTTCTGTTATGGAATTGCCAATATTTTTTAGTTATAAAAAAGTGTTTATCTTGAGTATGCTTTCCAGTACGATTTTTTGTATCCTTAAGTATGTAGGTAGTAAGATTTGTAAGCTAATAGATCTCAATTTTTGTAAACCAATACAAAATTCGAATCTAGTTAGCTAGTAATGTTTTTTCGTTGTTTTTTTAAGTTTATAGGATTGCATAACAACTAAATAAATGAACCTAACTATAGAAATTATTTATTGTTTTATTTAACCAGAGAAACCATACATTATCCTTATACTTTATTAATATTATCTAAGTGGCACAATTTGCCCCATACATGGAACAACTCGCCCCAAAGTGGGGTTGAATGTTCCCTTCCGAAATTTTGCAAAAATATGCCTGTACTTTAAAAACTATAGAGAAACTAGCAGCAATGACTGTACTACCTATTACAGAGACCGATTAAGACTTTTTAATAAAATCTAATATCAATATTGAAATCTTGTCATTTTCATCATAAATTTTCATGTTATTTGAAAATCGGAACTTTCAGCCCCGGCCTCCCCTAATAAATAAATTAGGTAAGTAAGTACCTACCTAAAACATAATTGAAAAAAAAATAGAAACTTGCTTTTTTTATTTATTTATTTATTTATTTATTGGATCGCCAACAGAGGCTACACAGTTACTTACATGTTAACATGAATAGGGACAAATACAAGTGTGCGCTTCCAATTACAGGCCACCACATCATTCACTTAACATCTAGGTGGGTACAACAAGTTTGACATAAATCACCATACAATACACGAAAATTAAAAACATGAAACAAAATTAAAAGCTATAGCAAAACAGTAAGTACGGGTACAAATAAAAAAAAAAACTTTAAGAGCAGCCTGTAGCTGTTTGTTCAGCACTCTTGTCAAACCGTCGAACGCACGTCCTCCTACAACCAAAACTTAAAAGCAACTAATTATGCGCAGAGGTTGTTTTCGCGACTCGCAAGTCTTGAACTACTCCTGGCGATAACCTTAAAGCTGCGAAAACAGCCTTGTAGTTTTAAGTAGCTCCGCGAGATGATCTGTAGCTCTTATTTTGGCAAACATTAAGAGCTTTTAGCTGTTACAGTTCTGAAAAGGTTAATTTTAATGCTTTCTAGTAATTTCCTAACGCCAGCCATGTTTTTTTACTGAAATGAAAAAAAATCTAAACAAAAAGCAATATTTTAAGTCATCATGGCAAAATTAAGTAACGTGTGCTATGTGATTTAAAATATATGATTTTTATATGAATAGAAGTTTTATTTCTAATGCAACTTACTACCAACCACCTAATTTTATAATTTTTATTTCATTAAAATATCTTCTAAATTTTTTACTTACGAAAGGCCCGTCTCGTATACAGCTCTATTATCCTAAAGTTTCACGATAAAGTGCCAGTCGCACTATTTTTTTGATTTTTCCTGACTTCAGCAAGCAACTTATTATTTTTTATGAATATAATAACACTTACATCTAGCCATTTTGAAACTTGGTATAATGACAGGGAATGGCGCCATTATAAATAAGTATTTATATCCACGATTGGTGTTTCTGTGTAAAATAAATCTTACACAGAAACATTTTAAAACCTGAGAGTCCTGGAAAGGCATTCATGTCCATCAAAAAGGTTTTAAGTTGTCATTGAGTTACATCCATGACTAATTTAGAACTTAAAAGCTGCCTTGTTAGGTCATATTAACGTTAAATTAAGGTTGTGAAGGTTATATTTGGGTTCTGTGTAAGTAGTTTGAAAGGTTTTGAATTTGAGCTATACGTTACGCTATAAGTTCATACTAACAATAAATGGATCATTGGTTGTCTAAATAAATTAAATTAATTATTATTATTATTATACGTTTTGCTGTAGCTCTCAGAAAGGTTCTAAAACTTGGGCCCTTTTTGCACTCAGGAGGTTAATATAAGCTTAATATAAGGTTATTAAGTCTATTAAGACTTACGAACAGATTTCCATACAAAAGTTCTAGAACCTTTTCAAAACCTTTCTAAAACCTAAAATGTTACTTGGGTAATGCAACACGTACCATCAACTCGAAACGAAAAAGTAATAGTTATTAAAAGAACTGTAGTCACTAGCTCATTACAAGCATATTTACTTAACTTGTGGTGAAACCTACTCTGGCTCTATTCAGAGTTCTAATTTCTTCAAAACCAACACAAATTTTAATCAAATACAGTTTCCTTGTAACAAGTTTTCCTATAAGAAACGCAGTTGATTTATTCTTATTTCTTTTCAGCCAATCTGCACGGGATCTAATCCTACGGAGCCATCTAATTGGCTGGCGCGACGAGTGCTGCACAACACGATGTAATGAGATTGTTGCGACTCCTTGCTAAGGTAATTCCGTTGCTATTCACCAATGTTAGGTTTAACTTATGCGATGTAATATGTACGCTTTCGTCAAAGAATATTATGCTTGGAAGGTCTGTATCATTAGAATTATTACTAGGAAGATTATAATTATGCTCCACCTATTATCCTACCCTTTGTGCCCAAAGCATGCAGCCAAAGGGACCTCTGCGCTGCCACCGATAACGCCGTGGAAGTAGCGTAGTTTTGGGCCAACATAATTTAAATAATTTAGATTGCCGGCGCAGCGACACGAAGGAGGAGAAGACTAGGAAGAACATAAATTGTAACTGTTTTTGTTTCAATGGTACACTAGCGGACCGCTCCTGCTTCGCACGGGTGCAATGATACCTACACTAGCGGACCGCCCCTGCTTAGCACGGGTGCAATGATACCTACACTAGCGGACCGCCCCTGCTTAGCACGGGTGCAATAGTACCTACACTAGCGGACCGCCCCTGCTTCGCACGGGTGCAATAGTACCTACACTAGCGGACCGCCCCTGCTTCGCACGGGTGCAATGATACCTACACTAGCGGACCGCCCCTGCTTCGCACGGGTGCAATGATACCTACACTAGCGGACCGCCCCTGCTTAGCACGGGTGCAATAGTACTTACACTTGCGGACCGCCCCTGTTTCGCACGAGTGCAATGATACCTACACTAGCGGACCGCCCCTGCTTCGCACGGGTGCAATGATACCTACACTAGCGGACCGCCCCTGCTTAGCACGGGTGCAATAGTACCTACACTAGCGGACCGCCCCTGCTTCGCACGGGTGCAATAGTACCTACACTAGCGGACCGCCCCTGCTTCGCACGGGTGCAATGATACCTACACTAGCGGACCGCCCCTGCTTCGCACGGGTGCAATGATACCTACACTAGCGGACCGCCCCTGCTTAGCACGGGTGCAATAGTACCTACACTAGCGGACCGCCCCTGCTTCGCACGGGTGCAATAGTACCTACAATAGCGGACCGCCCCTGCTTCGCACGGGTGCAATAGTATCTACACTAGCGGACCGCCCCTGCTTTGCACGGGTGCAATGGTACCTACACTACCGGACCGCCCCTGTTTCGCACGGGTGCAATGGCGACATGTCAAAACATCGAGATTGCTGTGCTATATCTATGTTAAATATAATAATGATAATATATTTATCTGGGCCACCACAACTTCATATCAGAACAAGTATACAACTCTTTAAAGCTCGCAAACAAAGACCTCTTTCATCTTATAAGCGTCTATACTTTATGAAAATATTCTGAATATATTCAGCGGCGTGTTCGTTTCATCTTGTATATCATTATTTGCTCATTCTGTTACAACGTGCATGTGCTCTCGTTCCACACGCTTAGCATTCACAACATACCGCTTAGTTAATTAGGAACGTTGCTTGGAATTCTAGAATTTTTTATGTTGCAAATGCGAGTTGTAATGTAGGATAAATTAATATCATTATACAACACTAATTATACCTACCTATGTACTACGAATTACATTATTATTGAACGTAAACTGCTCCTGAAATTGCTGTGAAGATTAAGGACGACTTCTTCGTGTTCCGTTGCGATAGATGATCTGCTGTTGGTCCGAGCAACAGTCAAGTTACTTCTAACAATTACATGGGGATATCTGAAACATCATCTGCCTAGCCGTTTTCCCAACTATGTTGGGGTCGGCTTCCACCCTAACCGGATGCAGCTGAATACCAGCTTTTTGCATGGAGCGACTGCCTATCTGACTTCCACAACCCAGTCACTGGGGTAATACGATATCCCTTGGTAAGACGATACCCCTTGGTAAGACTGGTTGTCAGACCTTCAGGCTTGTGACTACCCGTAACGACTGTTAAAAACCCACGAATGACAGCCGGGATCAAGCTTGGTATGTAAAGATGGTCACCCATCCATAGACCAATCGCGGCAAACGTAGCTTAACCTGGTCGATCGACCTGTGCCGCTGTTATAATTTAGCCACGAGCCTCTCGATTGGGATATCTGAAACATGTACATATATTGTAATACATGAAACCGACATACGTAGGTATGTTTGATCTGCTTAATTGCATGTCTGATACTAAGTTCTAAGTGTCTGTTTGTAAAATCAAAATAACAGCTTTTTACTAAAAGCTTATGAAAGTATATACGGTAGTTATACCAAAAAACAATTTAAAAAAAATTGTTTGTCTGTTCGTTTGTTCCGACTAATCGCCGAAACAGCTTTACAGATTTTGATGAAATTTTGATGAAATTTGGTAATATTGGCATACTTTGAACCCTGGGAAAGGAAATAGGCTTTTTATCAACATACCAAATGGGCAAAGCCGCAGGCGGAAGTTAGTAATAACATCAATAAGAGTGAACACTGTCAAGACAAATGCCCAATAAATTAAGACAAAAATGTTCTTTCACGCATATTCTTCCTGGCCATCTTTTATATTTGCCTTTTTAAAATACAAAGCAAGTGACACAAAAGGCAAAAAAGAAAAACAAACAATTATATATCACAGCTCTGTCGGATGAGATTCAGAAAAAGATTGCTTTCAATTCCATTCAAACGAACTATGAATAGGACAGAACGACTGAACGAATAATAGAATTCATTCGCGAGCTGATTGACTCGCTCGCGATAACTTTTGGAATGAAACCGACGTTTGGTCGGTCATAAATTTTCTCCGATTAGATTTAACCGACTGTGCGGAAGTTGATGCGTATGTTGAAACAACAACTTTGCAAATACTCGACCCAGTTGAGAGTTTGGCTTTCAATTTAATTGAGTTAACTCTTTGTGCTTATGACTGTGTGTATGAGTTTATTTCACAAAGAAGGAAGCCATACAAAGTTACCTACAGTTTTACAAGTGTGTTATAAAAAGCACTTAAGTTATATAAAGAGGTTTTTTTCACATATTCGGTAATAAGGATTTTTTTTCCGCTATATCGAGTACTTTCATTTTTTTGAGCGTTAGACTTAACTAAGTTATCTAGATTTTAGTCGTTATATTTGCTTAGTAGATGCTTAACCAACTAAGCGAGTAGGCAAGTAGGTTGATAACTTTTTCAATCACACTGTTGCCTCAGTCCGTCTCCCAAGTTCTACCGTAGCATCCTACAAGTTCTATTGAAGATGGGCAATTTGGAAAACTTACGTAGAAAAAATACATCTATTTTACCAGAATCCGCCATGACTGCAAGAACCACCTCAATCGAAACATGTCGCCTCCCTAGTCACAGGAATAGTATCGTTCGGCGAAGCATTGTACTGCATACAAGCCTCTCTTCCGCGCTTCACTCGTATTCGTCTTGCCCACTACTCTTCAAGCGATCAAATACTTCACCATCACTGACACCTGGAAACAAACCCTATCTCGTAGAAGGGAAGATGAATATCAGAATGGCAACGTTCTATTTAGATCGGAAGCATTGATTGCGTGGTGATAAAAAAGTGGAATCGGTCGTTTTATGCACGAGTCCGAGTCCGTGGGTGGTCGTGTATACCGTTTAGAAGCAAATATTGATTGTGGAGTGGAATGGACCGAAATTGATGACTGGTTTTCAGTTTTAAATGTTCTGTAGAAAAGCTTCCGGAAAAGCGAAAACTACTTCCGTATTTTCGCTTTCCGAATGCTTTTTAGGGTTCCGTACCTCAAAAGGAAAAAACGGAACCCTTATAGGATCACTTTGTTGTCCGTCTGTCCGTCCGTCCGTCTGTCAAGACCCTTTTTCTCAGGAACGCGTGGAGGTATGAAGCTGAAATTTATATCAATTACTCAGGTCTACTGTCCCTTGAAGCTGTGAAAAAATCAAACTTCTAAGCCAACGCAATCAAAAGATACAGCCGTTTATGCCGCAAATTTTCGACACTTGCAAGGGAATCAAAACCTACAGGGTGCTTCCCGTGAACTCAGAATCTTGAAATTTGGTACGAAGCAACGTCTTATAGCATAGATAAAGGAAAAATTACGAAAACCATAAATTTTTAGTTACATCACATAATATATATTTTTTTAATAATTTTAAACTTACTACCCATTTCCTCATAAACGCGTAAAGGTATTAAATTGAAATTCATACCAAATACTCAGGTCTATAATACCTTTAAGCTGTATAAAAATCAAACTTCTATGTCAACGCAATCAAAAGAAACAGCAATTTAAGCTGCATATTTTGAAACTCGCAAGTACTCGCAAGGGAATCAAAACCTAAAGGGTACTTCCAGTCGACCTAGAATCTTGAAATTTGGCATGAAGCAACGTTTTATAGCACATATAAAGGAAAAATTCCGAAAACCTTAAATTATTTTTTTTTTTTTTTGCAATGTTCAATGTGGTACTATTCATAACTTTTTCAGTCACCATTTACAGGTCTGGTTCAAATTTAATACTTAATTAATATTTTTGAACCAGATTTCTAAATAGTGACTAAAAAACTTAGTAAATAAATAACTTTAATAAAAGAACTTTCGCAAGTCTGCTGCAAGGCTAGTATAAGTGTTTCAGTTATATTATAGATAAATGATATGTGTTAATATAAAATAAAGGATTACTTAAACGATAAAGAGATCTTTGTCTTAAATTTATGCTCCTCCATCTTTCCCCATTGTAATGTTATGAATTTCATTTTGCAATAAAAATACCATAGTTATGACTCGATTGTCGTAATGAACGAACTTTGTAAACCTTGCAGGTTTGTACGGAACCCTCGGTGCGCGAGTCCGACTCGCACTTGGCCGGTTTTTTTTAGTGTTCATCTTGACAAGTTTCGATGAATCAACATTGAATCAGATAATTTGAAGTAATAGTTAAAATGTTGTGGTGTTTTATAATATTACTTATATAAACACTTAAGTCTACCAATGATAAAAAATCTTGGGTATACTTCAATTGAAGGGAGTGCATAACAGAACATTCCCAAATGCCGATACTTTAGTTCGTCCGGTGCACTCTGATAGATAAGTCTCACTACCAATCTTGCTGTCTGTCGAGATGAGATGAAAGATTTTTAAACCATGGAAATACTAGCTTTCCAACCTCGAATTAGTAACAGAGAGTTAACTCAATAGTTCCGTGATTATTAATAATAATGCCTATTTCAAAGACTTAGAAATCTGAAACTCGCCCTTTATCATTCTATGCCAAGTTCATTATAGAATACGTAATAACGGTCAGGACGGTCTCCTGCTAAGCCTTTTAGGGTTTATAATCCTTTGCAGGGTAAGTAGATTCCGTGATCATAAATACGCAGCATATAAATCTACATTGTTTTAGTTTGCGATAGGTGCCGACCTACCATTATCTAAAACAATATAGATTCAATGTAGACTGGAAGGAGATTTGTGAATGGGCTGCAGGCTACAATCTAAAACTATGAAATAGAAATAAAGGAAAAGTCATCGAATTAGCTTCGAGGAATACTGAAGTTAAGTAAATGTTTAAGCTGACTGACATTACGGCACCAATATTTTTCATTGGTGCATAAAAAGCAATAAAGACTACATTATTAGGTATACAATACTTTTGCTTACATTAATTTACAATTCAAATTCCTGTTGCTTAATGTATCACCTTGTATTTAATACTGACCCACATTGTTTCAAATGACACAGAGAAATACACTTAATCTCGCGTTACCGTCAATAAAAACAAATACGTTTCCGTCAGCGTGCAGTAATGAAGTTACAGTTTAGTAGGAATATCCATTAACCAGTAATCCATGCCAGTAACGCGTAATAGTCACTGGCGCGAGTAAATTTACTCGCCAGTCGTCAACCCGTAGGAATGCTCAGTATTGAAAGCAGGTATTTTTGTATTTTAATAGGTATTTAGGGCAGGAGTATATTGGTACGGCAAGGGCTTTTTTAGTACGTTACCGTTCGAATTACATTTTTGTTGCTATAACCAAGGCAGTTAAGCTTTGGTTTCCTAGTGAAGCGGTTCCGTCATATTATCACGGTCGTCATGAAAATCTGTCATTCACAAACTTCGCTGCTCAAAGATTAAAGTCACTAGATTTGCTCTCACCGTACTTAGTCAGCCGAAAAAGTGTTCATACTGAACATGTGAGCTCAACATTAATAAATTGCGTTTCTATGACAATCAAGTCAAGTCACTGCGTCATTGTGGGTCAGAGGTGTCAAAGAAACGCGACTATCTTTTGACGCGGTAGGGCGAATCTAACGATTTAAATTTTTGCCGCTCAGCTCTTCTAGGCAACCGTAGCTATAGTCAATTATTACTGTGTCTGTGTGTGTATTAACATGAGCTAAAAGAAAAGAATGGCCAGTCAGCATTGATGATAGCGAACTTGACTGGCCAGAGTACCTCGGATACAGTTTTTGCAACTGAAAAATAAGGTATTTTGTGGTATGAAGTTTATGATCTACTCAATTCATAGGTTTACCTATCCTACTAATTCAGTCGTTTTTAGAGCTTACGAAACTACAACAATTAAATAGCAGCGTATCAAAAACTTACTCATATCGTGTAGAACTAGCAATAAACTCCATGCATCATACCTTTATCAAATAAAACACACCCAACAATAAAAACTTAACCAAACGACGTCAAGACGTCAACTATGTGCGGCTACGATCAAATACTTTGACTTGAAGGGCACCATTATGTCGTAGCAGTAAGAGTTGTTTTCGTTGTGTAGGTACTGACGTTTGGCTGACCCTGTCCGAGATAAAACCACATGTAATGTATGGGCGGGCGCGGCGCGGCGCGGCGCGGTGTCAGGAATAATTGATTGATGATACCCTGCTACTCTATCAAATTAGATTATGTACTTTAATGACTAGTTTTTGCGATGGAGTTTCTTATACTTTTTTTTTAATTTTTGCTTGTCTAATTGGTTAAATATTTCATAAAAATTATCGTAGAAAGAATTAGCAGTTCTTTTATACGCGTGTCATATTTTTTCTAGCTTCCGATTTTTCAATTGTCACATGACTTTTTCAGAAGAATAAATATGGCAGTTTGACACATTTTCAATACACAAGCTGTCGAACCGCAACTTTTATTCCTTTGAAAAATCTGCTTTTAAAAGAATAAGCAAATTGGTCTGAAAATGAAAATTGTACAAACAGAACAATGTTCTTGTCAAAATCGGTTCAGTTCGTCGACACAACCTCACCCAGATCTGAAAGCAGGTGTTATCAAAACTCGTGTCAAATCAACACTCCATCGAATAACTTGACATAGTTGTTCACGATATAATGTGAACTTTTTAGGAATATCTACTTATCTTTGTTTTTTTTTTTGGTTTTTATTGTCAATTTTTTTTATACTTGGCTATTTTTTTCACTGCCTGTCATTATAATATTTCTATACCGAATGGTTGTTTTTCTGATAAAATATTAAGAAATCTAACCTACAGCCTAAGCAGTCGGTAATAATAGTACTCATTCAATTGAACGGATTATTATTAGCTTAGAACTGGGTTCGACTAACTTTCGCTTTCACGCTAAATAATTCCCCCAGCACAAGCTATCTCTAGTTCTGACGCGTGTCAATATTCCGATCCAATAGTTATCTATCAAAGTTTCCGCTCAGTATTGCAGATAACGCCAAACACTGGAACTATCCTCACTGTGTGCAAACTATACAGCTGTTACACATATCGTTCAAGTTATCTTCAGTTAACGCTCCGTCACACACCACTGGTGAACTGGCTGGCTTGATGGCTTCTCATCATAAAGGGCTGTTAAGTCAATGTTCATGCGATGTTTTATTGTAATATTGGTTCGACTTTTTAAGTTCAGAGACTTTATGGTGTTTACTATTTATTTCAGCTTGTTGCTACTTATTTTTAAACAAACTCTACGTACTTGCATTCATCATAAGAAGCTCCTTTTCTCTATCCGTCTCATCGTTTTTTTATTTATTTTAAAATAGCATGGTCACATAACATAAATTAAATTTATGCTGGAAGCAATTTTAATAACTAAAGGACATGCGCATGAAGATTAAGGCGTACAATGAGTTCAGAACAATATATTGCTGCTTTGAATGAATGTAGGTACTCGATTAACATAAAACTAAAACAGAACAACGCAACGATTGACCGACGTTAGTGCTCAGTTACCTAATTATAACTAGTAAATCACTTATCCGATTTACGTGTGTATCTTAGAGTTTTTAGTTTTCTCTGGCTGGGTCTGAGTACCTACTTAATGTACTCAAGTGGAATCATAAGCACTTCTAGCCCTTAATAATATTCTCTGCTCTGCAACCCATTTCTAATTAACACTCCGGCGAATGCTCTAAGGTAAAAACAAAGGAAAAACAATTTCATGGGCTATCCTGCCTATGAGCGTAAGATCTCTGAGCGAAACGATGTGCTAAGCTATGCTACTTATGTACAGCCAGGGGCAGTTATCTGCAGTGAACGCTCCAGCACACTAAGCTACCGAACGTGAGTGCATTCTCATCATTGGGGTATGGTCGGTCACTGTAGTGGGTCAAATACGATAACAACATTTGATGGAAAATATATTATACATGTTATTGACCAAGTAATAAATACGGGCATTTTTCATAATGCCCGCGCATTATAAATAATGACAAGCTACTTAGGGCGAAATAAATAATTATAATTTGAGCTTCCTTATTTATCACATTGCCTCGACATTATAAATATTGCCGTGTGGCCTTTGGGCAATCTGATAATACACAGGTACATTGCATGTAATCGTAACTAAAGGTATTTGTATTCTCATTCACTCGCTCTTGCATCCTATGTCAACGAAGCCCCGCTTCGCGGGGCTCCTATTTCTGTGTTAAGGGTTTAAAGTAACCTAATCAAACCTAACGTCGGGATGCCCTTCGCTCGCTCTGGCATCCTTAGTCGCCTATCGCCAGCAGAGTGTCTATGAATGGAAAAATGTTGTTTGATTTTAAATATTGATTCTACGTTTGAAATAAAAATTACAGTAATTAATAAAACCTGAACCTGAATTAATTAAACCCGGTTTTAATTGTTCTGCCCCATAGGTGACTAGCATTATAAAAAATGCCTGGTCGATTTGATTATTTCAATAGTTGTTATCACACTGCCCTCTCATATTGGGCATTTTTCATACTGCCCGGGCATTTTTAATAATAGCCTAATAATCACTTGGTCCATGACATACACACTAAGTTCGTGGCGAGTGTGTGTAAATGGCAACCAAAGAATTGCAAAAGAAGACGAGTAGATTATGTGATTTACTTCGATTTACTATAATTATCGCCAAGGGTGCTGATTAAAGGGTACATAACATGAACATGTTTCTGTACGTATGGTGTTCAAGTGTAATTCATGGTGATTTAATAAAATATTCCTTTGTGAAATTACAGGCAGCATAGGGGTTAGACCTCTGCGAATCGACGATAATGGTAATCAGCAAAATTGTGATCAATTTTTACAACGAATTGTTGTTTAGTTCTAGTGTTCTATCAAAAGAATTTTAACCAGTTATTCACATAGCAAGTAGTGTTATATGACTTTGTTTGGGGTAGGTACGTACAACTAAAAAGTGAAAAATAAAAACTATTTTACAAAAAAACAACAACCGACTTCCAAAAAAAAACACTACAAAGTGAAAAATAACTTTACTTTCGAAAGTCGGTGTCAAAAAACTAAAATACAGAACTAACGACACCGACTAATGTCTTTACAATTCTAGGTTTCTATCACTTTTGCGTTACAGTTCCGATGAAAGTATTTTACTAGTGATGCAACTTATAGAAAAGGTAGGCCTTAGGGCTGATTTTAAAAGTCAGCGTTCTTTTATCAGAGGAATAAAACTATCTTCTGGTAGTTATTGTATAGAAGAACTACCACAACGAAGTATACTATACTTGTACTAGGCATAGAAGTTTGCACCACACTACTACACTACTACATGCACTCTCCATACCTACTGGAATTGCTATTTATATTGAAATATTTGTCTGTTATTTCCGACTATAAATAGCTCTACGTTGTATTTCCATGTAATCCGACATGTATCCTGTTTACGAAACGCTATAATATTTTCATTGGTACTCGTAGGTAGGTAAACATTAATGATCCGTCGATTTAAACAAATGACGTACGTATCGTCAGTCCTATGTGACGTCAGCTCCCTCTGCGTTCATCTGCACTGTTATTGGATAAACCCGTAAATCAGTATAAATATACATAGTAAATCCGGGTAAACCCGTATCTCAGTATGAATACAGGTTGGCAGGGATGACGACGCGCAATCTTCTACCATGGATTCAGTATAATTATAATTCTGAACCCCACTGCGTTGAACTTTTCGTCGATTATTAAATAAAAAATTAGCTGTTCAAAATTGCAATATTTTTGCGATCAAAATGTACAGCATTTTGATCGCAAAAATATTGCAATTTTGTAGAAAACACTAGCTGAATTTTTTTTGATAACCGACGAAGTATTATTTCAATGCAGGGGATTCAGAATCATGTACTGACTCCATGGCACCACGGTGTGCGGCATTGTCCATGCCAGCCTGTATAGTAGATCCCGATAAACCCGCTTATATTTATGCTACTATGTTTATATTCATCAACGAAAACCTATTTGAAAAGGTACTTCATCGAATCCTTCCTCAGTATTTAGTCCACGTATGATGAATCTACTTACCTGCTGTGTTACGACGCTTACATCGTCATCGTCACTAACATGCCGCAAGGCTTTCGTCAGAGCTGAATCAAGCCCGCGATGTGTTTGCTAAACAAATATACTCCGGCTTCCCAGTTTATTATGTACGAGTGTGTATTGTACAAATATTACATTAAGACTTATTGTTTTTATATTTGGGATTGCTGAACATTTGTTGATTTTGTGCGGCGCGAATAGTATTTGTTATGGTCTGGATCGACGGATAGATTTAAATAGAATTATGGGTAGATTATTGGATGATGTTAATCATGGCAGACGGCTACGGTGTGTTGCCTCTGTTTACATTGTCCAGGATTATATTATCTCACTGTTTGTTTGTTGTTCTATTCTATTACGTAATGTAATATTCTATAAATGTTAGCACCGGGATGCGACCGGGATAACTCGTCCAGTCTAGTTTAGATGACTGTCTGTCAAAATTTGCAAAAATGTAAAAAGCACCCTTAGAATAATATGCAATATTCTACCTAAGCCTACCTTGCACGTTTTTATTCACACGTAACAAAATTAACCCGCTCCATCCATTTTAATATGGAACACATTAAAAATCAAAACGACTCATTACAAAAATTGCATTTCAATACTGAGTAAACACATAACGCAAATTGAATTGTCCGTAAATAATCAGCAATGTACATAAAACAGAATTATACGTAGTTTCATCGCCAATCTACGAGTAAGCGATGCAAGCGAGGTGGAAAATGTGAAGTAAATGAACCGCGATAATCTCAGTCAGCACGAACTGAGATATTTGATGTTCTGCTTACACCAACGTGCAGCTTCTACTTTTATTAATAAGGTTTTTGGCTTGAGCAAGCTTTGTTGAGACAAAGATGGTATTCAGAATACCCTTTTAGTGCAGATATGAAAACTTGAAATAGTTGATATTATATTCGTGTTAAAAACATTTTTTGCTTGCTTGCTCTGTAAAATTTTGAAGGTCACACGCGTTTACAAAGATCACTGTGATTTTGACAGTGATGCAAAATCAGAGGTAAAATAACCGTGAATAGACTGTTAGTAGCGCCTGTACCTTTGGGGGCGTCCATTAATTACGTGAGGTGATTTTGGATATTTCAGGACCCGCCCTACCCCCTTTGTGAGATATCGTGAGATTTGGCTCGCCCCCTTCCACCCTCCCTCTAATCTCACGTGAGAATGTTCAAAATGCGTATTTTCAGCGTAAATAGGTACTTATATTAATATATGCTTCATTGCGTAGGATATATTAAAAAAACAATTTATTTAATTATTTTTATATAAGACTAGTTAAGAATAGTATTTAAAGTTTACTAAGATCGTAGTCTAGAATCACAGTGAA
Organism: Luperina testacea; assembly: GCA_927399505.1. Taxonomy (NCBI): domain Eukaryota; kingdom Metazoa; phylum Arthropoda; class Insecta; order Lepidoptera; family Noctuidae; genus Luperina; species Luperina testacea. The sequence goes on along the minus strand of OV656777.1, from coordinate 283,847 downwards.
AAAATTTAACAATAAAATACTTAGATGAGAACTACTGAAATTGGTAAAAGAATATTCATTCTAATTCAGTCCACGGGGACTCATGTACGGTCTCAAGAGTGACTACTGGAACCAACATGTCCACATGGACAGGAACAGACAGGAAGGACAGATGATTTTATTGAAAATTACATGATTTTCAATAAAATCATCTGCCCCTTCAACCTCCTTCTTTCATATATCTATGACCGCGATGAATATGATTGTGTATAATTTAGTCATATTTTAATAGAGAAACAGTTTTTGCTCAATTCAACCCAGTTGTATCGCAATTTTCACTGTCTTTCTTACAAAAAAAAATTCGTGATACTTGCCAGGACCCCGCTCTGGGACCACGTGAGATCGGGTGAGAATCGGCATGACCCCCTGCCCCCCTAAACGCCTCACGTAATTAATGGAAGCCCCCTTTTATAGGTACAAGATGTGTAAACAATACGGAGCCTGATAAGTATTGTAATAAAAAAGCAAGATTAGGAAAAGTCATAATACCATGAGTACCTTTAAACGAATATTAGATTACTGAAGCCCTTAATTTAATGTTATGGCCTCCTGTCACCGTATTCTAAGATCGACTAGCGATCGACGGGCCACTAGAATCAATTCTATTTTGTTTACAACAAAATGGAATTGATTCTAGTCTTTTTCACGTTCAAAAGTGCCTTTTATGTGCTTATTTGAAATAAATGCTTTGACTTTGACTTTAAGAAGAAACGTAATAAAAATGTAGGTTTTAATATTAGAGCTAAGTACTTGAAATAATTTAGCGGAACAGGTGCCGAGTGAAACCTACGCGAGACATGAGATCATTTTTAATTGAAGGCCAATTCCTGTAAATAAAAACGTTCAACACCCAGTCGCACACTCATCTCAGCGACAATCAATGTCTAACACTTGACAAAAATGTAGGGAAATGAGAGGTATTTTTGACAGATTGAGACTGAGATCAGACTGTGAACGTTCTTACAATTACAAGAATTGCCCTTGATTATAAATGTTGTTTGATAATTTGTTATTTTTAAGTAGATGCGTGAAATATTTTTTTTTAAACAATTCACCTATCTTGATGGCCCGTTTTTTCTTCGTTTGTCAATGTTGCCAGGTCTTTGACACGCTACCCCTTAAAATTTATTTAGAAGAATATTTTTGTACTAAGTGGTTTCTGTTCTAATGTTATTGTAGCGATATTTCAAAAAAACTTTTCCGGATATGAATATTAAACTTATCTGACCCTACCAATTTACTTATAAACACACATTTTTAAATGGGACGTGAATTTATAAGCCTCCTATTTAGGACTCCACTCGTATCGATTATATATCGATATTCATTGTGCGTTTATTACGTTTCGATATCAAAGCGTATTAAATGCACAATGAATATCGATAATCGATACGAGTTGAGTCTGTACGTCGATACGTACTCGATATCAAACAGAGTACGTATCGACGTACAGACTGTATGATAAAATAGTGGTGCCACGATCGTCCATTATCATGATAAACAGTTCCGCTGTTCTGCGCGACAGTCGCAAATGTGCGGAATGTGCAGGCACGACCGTTTGCGCTGCCTGTGTGAGATGTACCTATTGTTGCCGGTTAAGGCCAGCTGCTGTTGGATTTATTTGGAAAAAGCAATGCCGTGTTTTTTGTGCCCAAAAGATAGGCTGTTTCCAGTACCTATCGTACGAATTGTTATGAAAAAAACGTAAATATAGTAATAGCCAACCTAACAATAATTTAGTTTGTCATTTAATGAACAGATTTAAATTCTTCAATTTTTTTTTACACCGTTGTATATCACTCGATCATTTCGATAAAAAGGTTTACAGAATGAAAACCTACCTTACCTAATACCTTAAACCTAATACCTTGAAAGTATGTAGATCTTGTTAATGAAAGAAATATCAAAATTGGTTCATTAATTTTTGAGAAAATCGCGGACATACAAACATACATACATACGGGTGGAATACAGAACCTCCTTTTGTGAAATCGGTTAAAGATGGCGTCACCCTTAACACATTAGTAGGTTATTAGATGTAGATGTTCATTATTATTAAAATTAAGATCATATCCTAGTAAACCTGTAGCTTCGTCTCATGAAACAGTTTCCATAAAACGTATTTTTTATTTTTTCATGTTCTCGTTCACTTAGCACTATAATTAAACCAAAGCCCTTGCTATTTCCCTAACACAAAGATTACCAACACATCCGCTTATTTCCCGACGGTAAAAGTACCTACCAATTCGGCATAAATCGGCTAAATCCGTATGCATTCGGAAGTCGATCGCTGTGACGGCTATTAGCTCCGATTGATTTATTGAGAGCTTAAATCTAAGTAAGTGATGTGGATACGCAATGGGATCTTTTTCCTGCTAATTTAAGGGGAAATAAATTCAATGAATTGGCTGACAATAAGTTTGCAATCATGGGGAAGACATTTTCCAGCAATGGAATGTCAGAGGCGATTATAATTTTAACAGCTTTGTTTAGAAATAGGACAGTATTTCTGCTATAAATAATAAAATTATTATTAATTTATTTTTATCTTCTTTCAAGTACTCCATTTTATGATTTCTATTAGCTTTTGCCTGCGGCTTTGCCCGCGGTTTTGCCCGGGGCTTTGCCCGCGTGGAGGTCGGAAATTATTCACAGAAAATTCAAACTCCCATTTCACCCTCTTAGGGGTGAAACTTCGAAAAATCCTTTCTTAGTGGATACCAACTCTTCACAAAGAACACACCCGCCAAATTTCATGTCTCCAGGAATAGCAGTTTAGGCTGTGCGTACATATCTCAGTCAGTCAGGACTTTGAATTTTATATATTAGATTACCCAAAATGATACTACGAAACTGTGATTCAATTTATCTGTTTTTCACGACACTAGCCGTAGTATTTTTATTGCTTACTACACTTGCTATGGGCATGCTACGCTGCTACGCCGTAGCATATCGTAGCACGTCTCTAGCAATAATTTATTAACGAATTTTTTGCTAACCATTTTGTTTTACTACAGTATCTAAGCTTTAACAGTTACAGTGATCGACTTCCTTAAATATTAGTAAATAGTTATAACATATAAATACATACATTTCTGACGTACTGATCAAATGTCCTCACCGCGGTCCTCCCGAGCAGCAACGCATCCATCTCACTCTCCGGCACAGGAACCACGGCCACCGTGGGCGCGGGACCGCCCTTCATCGGCACATTCATTTTGAACCTTATATTCTTTGAACTAAGACACAAAATCCTTCATCACCAAACACAATTTACAGGGACAAAAGTTTATTTACAGGAACTTCTATTTTCTGTTTTGAACACATGACCTTTCAAGGAAACCAACTTGAAGTCACGATTGCTTCAGTGTAAATACAAGTTAACGTCTACGACACAGAGTACACTTTGCAATGTTATCACAATAAAACGCACCAGTCATTTAGAATAATGTACATAAAATTAATTTATTCTCGTTTCAGCGTCCGTGTTCAATTAAAAATATTTTATCTTTCACATAATATAATTGAAACTGAAAATGATTGTATTGCTCTTTTTAGTTAAACCGAGTGTTTTTAAAAATACAATTGCTTTTGATCTCAATTGCATTCTATTTTTCAAAAATTTAAATTATAAATTGACCTTTTGTTTTTATATATGTTGAAATGATATGGTTCGAAATTATTATTGTCTTTTTTGAATATGTATACAATTATAATTAGTTTTAATCCAATTGTTTTTTGTTTATTTCAGTTAAAACACTCACTGTATTATTTGTTCATTCGCACACAATATGTTTTCTCACACCATCTTGGAATGTTATATCTTTTATCTTTCACGTTGATCCCGTGCGTTCAGTCTTCACTATTAACTTTCTTGATTTACTATTTATTGGTTCAAGGATAAGAATGAAAATAAAATTCGTTTTTGGACCGCTGTTACTGATTTTATATCTATATCTGTAACATTATATTATATTGTGGTATTGTTTGATTTTTATATGAAAGAGTATGCACCATTCATTCCTGTGGCTTTTTTAAAATGTTTAACGCATAAAATCAAACAAAAAATAATAAATAATTAGTATCAATGTCATCTTTACGTAAGTAGTCAAAGAGAATATAGTCTTTGTAAGTACCTAGTAGTTGAAACGAAGGTGATAGGATTGCCCATCATTTTAGGTATAAAACGATATACTTAACCTTACCTGTGACGAATAATCATAAAGCTTATCATCATGTCCCTGCCCTTACCCCGTATTACTAGTGGTCACTGTGGTCAGCGCTACACGTTATCTTCTTCCATTGCCTCCTATCATACAGCACGCTGTGATTCACTCCCTTCTCTTATAGGCGTTTACGTACAGGTGTTAAAATAATAGGATAAGCCGTTAATGACATTACTGGGGCTTCAATATAATAAATAGAATAATAGGCTTAGACAAATGTTAATTTAATCCCGAACATAAACTATGTCGATCTAGTCAGATTTCCACGCTTGACTTAGCGTTTATTGAGTTTCAACCTTGTCAATATTATTTCACATGACAAGCAAATATGCCTCCATATTAATATTATGAATGCTAAACTACAGTTCGGCCGTCGAGAGAATGCCTTCCCGACACTTGTCGGTGCGAAAATCCTAATAACTAATAAAGATCTAATTCGCCAAACAGGTATTCGTTCGTATGAACCTGGCAGGTGCAAAGAACACATTGTCTCGCCGGGGCGCGGCGCACTGTAACTCTGTTTGTCTGTTACTTTTTCACGCCTTTACGGCTGAACGGATGTTTGTTTCACGGATAGACCACGACCTGGGTAAATTTTTTATCCCGGTAGTTCCTTCCCGTGGGACAATTTCCGAGCTCCACACGGGCGAGGCCGTGGGGAGAAGCTTACTTTCTGTATACGTTATTGCTCTAGCTATATTGATGGTGTCAGAGAAATGTATTTATTTCTGTACGACTGATAAAGAGTGATAGTTTTGATTTGAATCTACAGTCAATTTAACTTGATCGTGTAAATAATCCGTTTCTCGGACAGTACATAAAATAGACTGCACTAGAGAGCCACTTTGAGTTGCTGTTTTTTTTTTACTTTTCCGCTATTTGCAACTTCCTACTTACATATCTCCATTACATTTTTGTTGCAAAGTAATCTCTAATTAGTAAACACAAGACCACTCTCAGCGTATCTGTATGCCTCATTAAGAAGAATCCTAAATTACCGCATTACATTTAGAATTCTGTGCAAATGAGTGCATTATCATTACCATACTAATCTGCTGAAATTAAACTTCTGAAGTTGAAACGACTTCTGCTTATATTGGTGTTTAGTACGTTAGCTCGTTTGAGAGAAAAAAAAATACTTCACATGCATGTTACTACACGTTCTCGAAATCAGGTTTTACCAATGCTTTGGCAGAAAAATCTACATGATGTTGGCTCACAGAATGGTTGTTAGCAATAACCGGTTTATAGAGGTATGAGGAACAGGATGTAAAGTTCACTCATCCTCCATATAACAGGGAGGATCCTCCGACCAGCCGGGTGTCAGGCCTGGTGGTTAGTTAACCACCAGGCCTGACACCGATGACTGGGCAGTTGCCCAGTGTCCGACAATTGATGTCGGGAAGTTATATATATGCTAGTTGCGCGGTAAACTCTGCTTGCGCGATGCAGGATTTTGCATGACGTCAGTATGACGCGTAGTTCGCATGTGGCGGTGTAGATACCGCTACAGGTTAGTGGCAATAAGCTCGACCCTACGATATGGCACTTCAACATATCGAGTGAGATGCGGGTGTAATGTACAGCGTGTATCAGAAAGGTGTGCTCATATTTAGGGATATGGTACAGACCATCAAATTGAACAACTTTCTCAGGCATCCCGTACATTAGGGTACAGTAGGTTTTGAAGTTTTGTATGGACATGGACAGTAGATAATTCTTTCGCGTTTATGGTGTTGGTCCCTCAGCCTTCAAGATATACAAAATGATGTTATGTCAGTTCAACATTAGGTTTTGTAAGTAATCAGATGGGGTAGACAGTAGTGTATGAATAGTACGCCCACATTTAGCTAGTTATGCCTTAATGATATTCTCCCTACGTTTCTGAAGACTGCAAATCATATTAAAGATATAAAGTTATACAGAACAAGTAGGCTTGTAACATCGGAGCGTGCCTCCAAAGTATACAAGATCGATATTGGCCTAAAGTTACCTAATTAGTCTCACAGCGATACAGCGGTGCACTATGTCTTTGACAAAGTTGTGATTCTAATATATTATGCATTATCCTTACATAGTACAGAACAAAGTCGCCGAATTTTCTTGTGTTCGGTATTGCCAGGACAAGGTTTGTATGGAAGAAAAATTAGGAAACTCCAAAATAAAAATTGCACCCGTGCGAAGCTGGGGTGTGCCGCTAGTAGTGAAATAAAATATTGTCGTCACTCTTTTAAGCATCCTGATATCAACCCCGTTTATATTAAGAGGGTGCTCATACACCTCTTTAAGTTCGTTATGGTCAAACATAAATGACAAAAATTTTATGAAAGCACTTTTCGTACCATTATCTATAACTTACACTCAAAAGAGTTATAACTAATATAACTATATTTGTGATTTTATTATTGATTTTGCTAATAAACAACAATTTGTTTTCATCAGGAATCGTTCTTTATTTTGTTTATAGGTATATATGCATCTATTAGTATTGATTTTAGTATTTTATAGTTATTTCCGAGCTATCTATTTTTATGAAATATTGTTGAATGTTGACCTTCTTTGATACAGTCACAGTTTGATTTATGGTTCTGATTCTATTCTGTCTAAGTTGATTTGAATGTTGAATGACTTTTTGAATATTCGCCAATGCGTTGCTCATGTATTTTACAATATAATATCTCGTGTACGAGTTCAAGTCTTTAATTGTGTGTATCCACGTAAAAAACTTTTACTCAAAGGTTAACAGGGTTATGGGCCCAGAGTGCGCAAAGATGTGGAATTTTACTAAGATACAATGAGCGAACAAGACCTGGCAACTATGTCTGCAGGAGGCGGAAGTAGGGCTTTCAATACCGGTATTCCGGGATCCCGTAATACCGTGATCACGGATTTTATTTTGGCCTTTTACAATACCGGTATTGACGCCCCAATACCGTGATTACGGTATTACAAACATAAGATCTGAAAATTATGTGATCTTATTCTCCCACTTGTTTTCTTCAGCGCAAACGTCCCGCTGTTATCTTAAACTCACCCTCCCGCACCCCGCCTGAGACAATGCCCGAAATCGAGCTGTATTTATGTGTCGTTTTTGTTATTGTCACTATTGTGAGTCAGTTTCGCAAAGGCGACGGGATAACGCGTCTATAATTACTTTTACATTTTTTTACTGTTTTTCAGAAATTGTTATTAACGCTTGATTTATTTTGTTACTTGTTTAGTTTTAGATTTTGATTGTTTTTTATTACATAATTATTAATAATATTACTAAAATGATTGCTAGCTACTTAGCCAGTTAAGCTATACTTACTTGCATTTCTACAAATAATGATACCTATGTTGATTCTTGATTTATTTTCTTACTTGTTTAGTTTTAGATTTTTTTATTGTTTTTAGGGTTCCGTACCTCAAAAGGAAAAAACGGAACCCTTATAGGATCACTTTTTAGGGTTCCGTACCTCAAAAGGAAAAAACGGAACCCTTATAGGATCACTTTGTTGTCCGTCTGTCCGTCCGTCTGTCAAGACCCTTTTTCTCAGGAACGCGTGGAGGTATGAAGCTGAAATTTATATCAATTACTCAGGTCTACTGTCCCTTGAAGCTGTGAAAAAATCAAACTTCTAAGCCAACGCAATCAAAAGATACAGCCGTTTATGCCGCAAATTTTCGACACTTGCAAGGGAATCAAAACCTACAGGGTGCTTCCCGTGAACTCAGAATCTTGAAATTTGGTACGAAGCAACGTCTTATAGCATAGATAAAGGAAAAATTACGAAAACCATAAATTTTTAGTTACATCACATAATATATTTTTTTTTTAATAATTTTAAACTTACTACCCATTTCCTCATAAACGCGTAGAGGTATTAAATTGAAATTCATACCAAATACTCAGGTCTATAATACCTTTAAGCTGTAACAAAATCAAACTTCTATGTCAACGCAATCAAAAGAAACAGCAATTTAAGCTGCATATTTTAAAACTCGCAAGTACTCGCAAGGGAATCAAAACCTAAAGGGTACTTCCAGTCGACCTAGAATCTTGAAATTTGGCATGAAGCAACGTTTTATAGCACACATAAAGGAAAAATTCCGAAAACCTTAAATTTTTAGTTACATTACAAAATATATATTTATTTTTTAATAAATATAAACTTATTACTTTTTTCCTCATGAACGCGTAGAGCTATCAAGTTGAAATTCACATCAAATACTTAGATCTAATTGCCTATGATTACCAAATGATTGCTACTAGCTAGTTAAGGTATACTTTACTTACTTACATTTCTACAAATAATGATACCTATATTGATTTTTACATGAGACATGATGACATTTAGGTAATAATAAGAAATATATATTTTTTTATATTGTGCAAACAAAGTCTATGTGAAATGCCTTCCTGCAAAAAGAGTAGATTCAGTTTAAGCTTTCATTATGTTCCTAATTCCTAGTCCTACCTAAATAATCAATCAATACCAAATATTATTATAAAAGAATTAAGAAAGCTATATATAACGTATTTATTTTAGTATTTTCAATAAAATAATAAGAACAATACTGATTTGAAAATACAAAAAGGCGTATTTTATTGGTTTTATTAATGTCCTAATTGAACTTGCGTTCAATACCGGACAACCGGTATTGATACCGGGATCACGGTATTGACTTTTCCAATACCGGTATTGATACCGGTATTGAATAAATCCGGTATTTGAAAGCCCTAGGCGGAAGCATAAGTGGGCTTTGTATTGAGAAACTGAAGGGGCGAGACAATTACCTCCTCTGGAAGTTTAATATGAGAAACCTGCTTATCCATGACGATCTTTGGTGTTCTATCGACGGGTATCCGGAGTGCGATAAGTCTAATCCGGAGCTGAAACGGCGTAAGAATGAAAGGGCGTTGGCTAAGATCTGCCTGTCAGTGGACGCTTCATGCGTGTCCCACGTGATGACTGCGAAGACAAGTAAGGATGCCTGGTTGAACCTGGAGAAGGCGTATGACGATAAGGGCATAGGCAGGAGATTAAAACTGTTGCGGATGCTGTGCTCGGTAAAGTTAGACGACTTTGGTGGTAATATGGACAAATATGTTGGCGAATGTTTGTCGTTGTCGCAACAGTTGGCGGCTGTAAATAAACCGATTGACGATGAGTTCCTGGCGGCGATTATTCTTCAGGGATTACCTCCTAAGTTTGATCCAATGATCATGGCCTTGGAGAGTAGTGTGAGTGACCTAACCAGTGACTTCGTGAAGGCTAAACTGCTACAGAATACGAAGTGGTCTGATAATTGCAAAGGTGGAGATTGCCTGATTGCTGATAAGTCAGAGAAAAGGTCTGGTAAGAGGCGCCAAGAGAAGAAGCCGAGGTGTTGGAACTGCGGGAAGTCTGGTCACGTTAAGAAGGAGTGTACCCAGAAAAGTGTTGCGATGGTCGCGACTCGGTTCTTGGCTGACACGTGGTACGTAGACTCGGGTGCGTCGAGTCACATGACGGGACGGCGAGACTGGATACACGATTTTTCTACAAGGAGTGTAGAGGTGAACGTGGCAAGCGGACAGACTTTGAAATGCGTTGGTATCGGTAATGTGTGTTTGAAACTCAGAGATTATGTTTTGACTCTTAAAGAAGTGATGTACATTCCGGGAATGAGTGTTAATTTACTGTCTGTAAATAGTTTAGCAGTTAAAGGGCTTAGAGTGGAGTTTATTGAGTCTACTTGTAAGATTTTTAGAAATAAATCTTGTATAGCTAATGTTAGGTCTGATGGCGGGGTATACAAACTGCATACTAACGCGGTAGCTTTAAGTAGTGTAAATAAAGAGGTTTCAAAGGAGTCTTGGCACCATAGGTTGGGTCATTTGAGTTATGACAGCTTAAAGTCACTGTCACACGTTATTGATTTTCAGAATGCAGAAATTACAAATAATTGCGATGTTTGTATTCTTGGAAAACAAATAAGATTTCCGTTCAAGAAATCTGGTCGTGACGTAGCGGCTAAGCGGTTAGATCTGGTGCATACAGACTTGTGTTCGATTCCTCTTGCGTCCCACTCAGGTAAGCGGTACATTTTAACTTTTCTGGATGATCACTCGCGGAAAGTATTCTTGTACTTCTTGAAAAATAAGAGCGAAGTAGCTAGCGTCACCATGGACTTTGTTAGGCTCGTGGAAAACCAATGTGAATCCAAGGTAAAGGCAATACGCAGTGATAACGGTACGGAGTACGTAAATAAAGAGCTAAGCTCATTCTTCAGACAGAAGGGTATTGTGCATCAGGTCACTGTTCCGTATTCGCCTCAAATGAATGGTGCGGCAGAGAGGTTGAACAGAACTCTTTTGGAACGGGTACGTTGTATGTTGTATCACGCGGGTTTGGATCACAAGATGTGGGCTGAGGCGGCTAACACTGCCGGGTACCTTATTAATCGGTCTCCGTCTAGTAGATTAGGTGGGAAAACGCCCGAAGAGGTTTGGTCGGATAATAGGGTAAAGTATGACCACTTACGGATTTTCGGTTGCGAGGCCTTTATACATATCCATGACGTTAAGCGAAATAAGTTGCAACCTAAGAGTAAGAAATATATTTTTGTCGGTTATGAAGACAATGGAAGATCTTACAGGTTGTATGACTCTGAGACACATAATATTAAAAGAAGCCGTGATGTCAAATTTAATGAAAGTGTGTTCCCAGCCAGAAAGCTAGGAACTGGACATGGATCACCCACTATAGAAATATTTCTTTCAGGGGAAGAAGTTGACGATTCCAACAGTGAGTGGAAGTCAAGCGTGCCTGAGAGTGAGGTGGTTGGTGATGCAGCTCGGGAGTTTGTCACTGAAGAGCCGGTAACGAGGAATGTTGAACCGGTTGTGTCTGCGAGCGGTGATGATGGCGGCGACGACACTTTGGTTTTTGAAGATAGCGTTGAGGAGGTGGTAGAACCTCCGGAACCGAGGTACAATCTTAGATCTAGACAACCTAAGGGTTTGTACGCACATGATGAGATCCCAACTGAACCGCGCACTGTTAAGGAAGCTCTAGGCTCAGGGCAGAGCGACTTGTGGCAGCAAGCTATGCAGGTGGAGATTGATTCGTTCAACCAGCATGAGGCTTGGGAGTTGGTGGATCGTCCTATAGGCAAAAACGTGGTTCGGAATAAATGGATCTTCAAAATTAAGTGTGACGCCGAGGGGAAGATAGTCCGATATAAGGCTAGGTTAGTAGCCAAGGGTTTTACCCAAAAGTATGGTGAAGATTATTTTGAGACGTTTTCACCGGTAGTACGGTATAGTTCGTTGCGACTATTGTTGGCGATAGCCGTAGACATGGAACTCGATATAGACCATCTGGACGTACAGACGGCGTTCCTAAATGGTAATTTAGATGAGGAAATTTTTATGTTTCAACCGGAGGGGTTCATTTCACCTGGTGAAGAAAATAAAGTCTACAGATTGAAAAAGGCAGTCTATGGACTGAAACAAGCTTCACGAGCTTGGTATCAGAGGGTGAAGGACGTGCTTCTGCTGACAGGTTTTGTTCAATGCCAACTTGAACAATGTATCTTCTATAAAAGAAATGGTAAGTCGGTTGTTTACATTGCCTTGTACGTCGACGATTTCATTGTGTGTTACAATGATGCACGCATGGCTGAAGAGCTGAAAGAGAGTTTACGTAAACCATTTAAGATTAAGGACTTAGGTGCGGTGCGGCATGTTCTCGGGGTCACATTAGAGCGTGAGAGGACGAACAAAACTCTTAAGCTTTGTCAGGCGAGGTATATTGAGCGCTTGCTCGACAGTTTCGGTATGTCGGAATGCAAACCAGTCCAGACTCCTTTGGACCCAAACATTAAGTTTACTGATACGAGTGTGTTAGGCGAAGGTAATGTTCCGTATAGGGAATTGATAGGTTCCCTTATGTATCTGAGTGTTTTTACACGGCCAGATATTACGTATGCAGTTTCGTACTTAAGCCAGTTTAATACGTGTCATACTATGGAACACTGGAGGGCTGCGAAACGTGTATTGAGGTATCTTAAAGGAACTCAAAACGTTAGTCTTGTGTTTAGAAGGTCGGGTCATGTTAACATTGAGGGGTTTGTAGATGCGGACTGGGGCGGTGACGTACGCGACCGAAAATCATTTTCGGGGTTTGTTTTTAAGTATGGGGGAAACACCATCTCCTGGGAATGCAGAAAACAAACATGTGTTAGTTTATCAAGTACTGAGGCTGAGTACGTTGCTCTTAGTGAGGCTGCTAAGGAGGCACGTTGTCTTAGGGACTTGGTTACTGAATTGACTGGTAGTTCTGGGTTAATCGTCGGTTTGTTCAATGACAATCAGTCTGCTCAGAAACTTAGTGTCAATCCAGTGTTTCATAGGAGGACTAAGCACATAGATATCAGGTACCACTATGTTAGGGAGGCTGTGAATAATCATGTAATCAAGTTGAATTATTTACCTACTCAGGAAATGGTGGCTGATGTACTAACTAAATCTTTGTGTGCTCCTAAACATAAGTTCTGTGTTATGAACTTGCGCTTAGGTTTTTCTTAAGCCAGTTGAGCCAGTGGTGATGTTTGAGTTCAAACAGTGATTGAGGGGAAGTGTTGAATGTTGACCTTCTTTGATACAGTCACAGTTTGATTTATGGTTCTGATTCTATTCTGTCTAAGTTGATTTGAATGTTGAATGACTTTTTGAATATTCGCCAATGCGTTGCTCATGTATTTTACAATATAATATCTCGTGTACGAGTTCAAGTCTTTAATTGTGTGTATCCACGTAAAAAACTTTTACTCAAAGGTTAACAAATATATTATTAATATTATATCTATCCCATAAGTTGCGACTGCCAAGTGTTGTCTCTGCATCACCCTAAGGTTGACTGGTAGAAAATGCCTCAGGCATTAAGTCCGCCTTTGTACATATTTGTTTTACTTGTGTCTACAGTTTTAATAAATAAATAAATAATTTGATCAACATACAACCTGATACTGAGCTGCAAATTGAAAAAAAAAGGAAATCCTGCTAAAACATGAGTGCCCTCCAGTCTATTAGATCCTGCGTCGAAAGTTGTGATAAACATGTGGGACATTAAAGCCACAAACATAATAACAATAAAACTTCTATGGCGTCTCGTTCAGCGAAGCAATGCGCTAACACAACATCTGACAAACATTATTTATTATTACTAAAAGCCTGTGATGTCCCACCGCAGGGTAAAGGCATCCTTACTCTCCACCTCTCTCTGTTTAAAGCTTCTGAGGACCAGTTCTTGTTGAACTCCTTGAGATGGCGGAGATAAGCTGGACTCCTCCAGCTCATCCTGCCATCTCCGTCTGGGTCTGCCACGATGTCGCTTGCCATAAAAGGGACCCCAGTGGGTCCCTTTTATGGCAAGCAAACTTACGACCCAGTGGTCGTAAGTTTGGCCCATTGGTCGTGTCGGCCCAAGTGACATCAATTATCTGACAAACATACGTGGGACACTCAGAAAGTTTTGCGAAAATAAAAATAAATGTTTAATAGGGAAATATTTTTGTATTAAATCTTTTCAAAGTACTCTCCACTAGCCTCTATGCAAAGTTTCATGCTTTTCTTTTTCAGTCCGCCGCAGACATCTCGCTTACAGCCTGCTAGAACGCTGACAGCGCATCTTCCGGTGACAAAATTAGTATCCCTTTGAGCTGATTTTTTATTTTCGGAAATAACAAGAAGTCACACGGTGCTAGGTTTTTTTTTTTCAGGATGGGAAATCATCAAATGACCGCTCTGCATGGAGCGGAATGGAGTGTCAGACTCTTACTGACTAAAATCCACCCGTGTTCCTTCCTTAGCCCTTTATGTTCCGGGCCAGCGGTAACCCTTTCGGACAATCCCGCTGACCCGGCAGGCTTCGGCCGGTTCGGCAGGTTGCGGTGCTAGGTCAGGGCTGTAAGGAGGGTGACCCAGGAGTTTGACCGGCGTTCTGTCCAGGAAGTCCCTCGTTTTGAAGGCACGTTGTCGTGGTGGAGCCGTAGCCCGCGGAGCCGTGTGTTTGGTCGCTTGTTGCTCACAACAGAAAACTTCTGCCAAGTATTTGGTAGTATACCATTCAGCGTTGATGCTTCTTTGGTCCCGTAAAGGAATTGACACCAAGTAGCCAGTCAAGTTGAAAAAGCTAGCGATCAAAATCTTCCCCCCGCTTCTAGATCGCTTCACTTTGGTAGGCGTTGATTCGTTTTGAAAACACCCAAACCGTCGACTAGCGCTTCGTTTCTGGATCGTATTTATAAATCCAAGACTTATCACCTGTAATGATGTCGTGAACACGCCGAGACAAGTCTGCTTCAAATTTGTATAATATCACGGCACCATTCCACCCGGGCCTGCTTCTAAGCATCGGCAAGGTTGTGCGGCAGCGTGAAACTATCCTCCTGACGCGAAGATGCACGTGTAGAATTTCGTGAAGGCTTTCCGATTGGATCGGAAAGCCTTCACGAAATTCTACACGTGCAGTATGTACTAAATCTCTTGATACGTAACTCGCCTATTGTCTTGGATTAAGTTTTTCACTGCTAGCACGTTTTCTTCCGTAACAGCCGTCAAAGGGCGACCACTTCTTTCTTCATCCCCCAAAGTTAGTCGACCGCGCTTGAATTCGTATACCAACAATACACGGTTGCCTTAGAAGAGCCTTCATCCATGAATGCCATTTGAGGTCTATCGTACGATTCGTCCGGTTTCAAGCGACACTTGAAATCGTAAAAAATCGTTGTGCGAAAATGTTCCCGGCGCAGATCCATTTTTTAATGAGACACGATAATTTAAATTATTCGTAGCTCGCAAACAATGTGGAGGGAAATTTTGAAATTGGAACGTACCTATTTTTACTTACAAATAATCATAATATTTTCAAAATAGATTATGACTGGTCAGTCTCTCATACATAAAAACTTTTTTTTGCAATACTTTCTAAGTGGTCTGGTAGATATTTAAAATACCTACAATTATACGGCTATGGATGAGATCTTAGTTCCACGTGGATTTCTATAGTATATTACGATATTAGTGCGTTAAGATGGTTATAACATGCGAGGCGGAATTTCAGCCCGAGCCGAAGGCGAGGGCGTAATTGAGCCTCGCATGTTATAACCAATACGCACGTATATCGTACGACGTTTTTTAACACATTTGCGAGGAAACAGAAATTTTTTTTTTTTATATTTTGTTCATATTTAATTATTGAAACAGTTAGTGAAATTACAATTATTAAAATGATACGTAGTTGTAGTTGGTTTTTTAATCATATTTTTATTATTATTATTACTATTCATAATGTCATTGTTTTGTGTTAGGGTAAATGTTGGAGACGACGAAACTTCTTGAAAGGCGGCAGAAGAGCATTGTAATTCGTCATTAGTTGTAATTTTTTAACACCCTTGCTCGTAAAGCTGATGTAATTCCACCGGTTTTGAATATGTAAAGAGGGTCATAAAAAACGCGTGTGTTACCAAAGCAAATTGTTAAGTTATAGTCCATACAAATTCCATAACAGTATTATTTGCCATTTCAAATTTGGAACTGATCGCCGCCGCACGACTCCAGGGGCCCAATTCTGTAACTTTAAGTTAACCAACACGCCATTGACACTCTATCGACACACTACAGACATTATGTTGCCACTGTTGCAAATTTGGCATTCTGCAAAAACTTCAATGGCGTTTCAGTGGTGTCTCAGTAGTGTGTCGATTGTATGTCGATAGTGTGGCAGTACAATAGTTTTCTGTGTTGCTAACAAAAATCACCAAACCTACCACATTTTGAAATCCTATTTTTATCAATTAAAACTTTATAATAAGGGTTTTTTTAATAATCTAAAAACGTTTTATTATCGAAAACATCAAATTTCACTAAAAAGATGCGTATATTGTTAAAAAAATAAGATTTTTATCACGATAATTTTTAGTCTATGCCTTTCTGAAAAAAAAAACAGCATGTGTGCAATTCACACGTGGTAGAAGTGAAACCTTCAAAAACACTGTACAATGCTTCCTATCTCATTTTCTCCCACGTTAAATCTTATGAATTTTACATGTCTCTTTTTATTGTCGCTTTTTCGTTTCATAAACTTTCAAATCACAACGATGCGATGCTAAAGAACATCCATCCATCCATCCATCCAACCAACGTCACGCTTGCGTATGACAGTCGACTGTGGGTTATACTTACCACCTTTATAATTACGCGCCGCACTATGTAGGTACCATTTTGTTGAAACTCAGATGTGTCTTCTCGACATCCGTGTGTCACTAACGGGATGCAGCAGAACCACGTCAGGTATTGTACCTGGCATATGCTGAGCTGGACTCCCATTTGGTGCAACCATGAGACACACCGCCAAGTAGTGATCAACCGTTATAGATGTGTATCTATCTGTCTGTCTGTCTGTCTATCTGTCTGTCCGTCCGTCCGTCTGTCTGTCCGTCTGTCTGTCCGCCCGTCCGTCCCTCCGCCCGTCCTTCCATCCGTCCGTCTGTCCGCCCGTCCTTCCGTCTGTCTGCGGTCCGTCCGTCTGTACGTCCGTCCGCCCGTCAGTCTGTCCGCCCGTCCGTCCGTCTGTCCGCGGTCCGTCTGTCCGTCCGCCCGTCGGCCATCCTTCCGGCCGTCCGTCCGCCCGTCCGTCCATCCGTCCGGCCGCCTGTCCGTCCGTCCGTCCATCCGTCCATCCATCCATCAATCCATCCATGTCATTTGTAATAATAAAAAACACCGTCCCTCCGCCCGTCCTTCCATCCGTCCGTCTGTCCGCCCGTCCTTCCGTCTGTCTGCGGTCCGTCCGTCTGTACGTCCGTCCGCCCGTCAGTCTGTCCGCCCGTCCGTCCGTCTGTCCGCGGTCCGTCTGTCCGTCCGCCCGTCGGCCATCCTTCCGGCCGTCCGTCCGCCCGTCCGTCCATCCGTCCGGCCGCCTGTCCGTCCGTCCGTCCATCCGTCCATCCATCCATCAATCCATCCATGTCATTTGTAATAATAAAAAACAAAAACACTGTATAATGCTTCCTATCTCATTTGCGGCGCCGCTGCCGTAAAAGCAAACGTCGGGTCGGCACTATAAGCCAATGCCAAAATACGCCACCGCAAAGTATATAGAGAAGGCCTCATTGTGGCGAAATACGTCCACTTTATTAATTGACTACGTAAGACGCACACACACACGCACACAATTATTTTAAATTAAAAAAATAAACAAATTGAAACAAGACAATAGCGAAAAGAGGTGTCGTTGTTCAATGGCTTCATAATGGCGATTCGATGGCCAAAACACTATTCAAACACGATAGACACAACTGTCAAATACACTTAAAAATATTACAGACTACCGTAACTTTGGTCATCACGAAGCCATTGACACATTATAGTGGACCAGACTACCAATGGGTCATGTATGAAAATATTAAATTATCTCGATTTTTTTTCTGCGCTTATGAATAAGCTAATACTATCTACAAAAAAAGTATCAGATTTATCTGATTAGTATTTCCAGAGAAATAAATTAAATTCTGTTAGAGGCGGCCATCGACAGTAACCCACGGATTTTTATTCAATTTCCTTAGCCTACTCAATTAAAAAGTAAAAACTTGTCAATTTGTCATAACATAACCTCACTTTTCACCTCTTGCTTTGTGTTTGTTTGCGATTTTATGGATATATCTTTACGACGACCCTCACGCTTTGAATAAAATAAAGATAAATCGTATCGTAATCGTAAAGATATATCCATAAAATCGCAAACAAACACAAAGCAAGAGGTGAAAAGTGAGGTTATGTTATGACAAATTGACAAGTTTTTACTTTTTAATTGAGTAGGCTAAGGAAATTGAATAAAAATCCGTGGGTTACTGTCGATGGCCGCCTCTAACAGAATTTAATTTATTTCTCTGGAAATACTAATCAGATAAATCTGATACTTTTTTTGTAGATAGTATTAGCTTATTCATAAGCGCAGAAAAAAAATCGAGACAATTTAATATTTTCATACATGACCCATTATTACAATAGTCTTACTATGGCGTTTCAATGGCACTACAGTGGCAAGTCAATGACCATAAATATTTTGTAGAATACCGAATGTCAATGACTATTCTATTGAGACACCACTGACACACTACCGACACACTATTGAGAAGTTGGTTATTTTACAGAATTGGGCCCCAGCTAGTGAGCAGCGCGCTGTTGCTATTCAAATTTCGAACTAATCGCCGCGCGGCGCCAGTCAGTAGGCAGCGCTAGCTCTAGCGCGCTGTTAAAATGGCGGGAAAGCAACAGTGTGCATTCACAGATCGAGTTTATTTAAAATTAAAAAAAACAGTTTATTCGGTAATTTAAAGATTCCATCCAAAACAAAGCAGACATAAGTGCCAAAATAACTCAGACAATAAAGGAGTCACAAACGAAGAAGTTTTGCCCTGAGCCGCGCCCCTCTACTTCTACTGATGATACTTTTTTATTTACAACTAATGACGAATTACAATGCTCTTCTGCCGCCTTTCAAGAAGTTTCGTCGTCTCCAACATTTACCCTAACACAAAACAATGACATTATGAATAGTAATAATAATAATTAAAACATAATTAAAAAAACCAACTACAACTACGTATCATTTTAACAATTGTAATTTCACTGTTTCAATAATTAAAAATGACCAAATATAAAATGTTTTTTTTTGTTTCCTCGCAAATGTGCGTATTGGTTAAAACATGCGTATTGGTTAAAACATGCTCGGCTCAATTACGCCCTCGCCTTCGGCTCGGGCTGAAATTCTGCCTCGCATGTTATAACCATCTTTACGCACTAATATCGTAATGTACAATTTTTTTTAATTTTAAATAAACTCAATCTGTGAATGCACACTGTTGCTTTCACGCCATTTTAACAGCGCGCTAGCGCTGCCTACTGACTGGCGCTGCACGGCAATTAGTTCGAAATTTGAATAGCAACAGCGCGCTGCTCACTAGCTGGAGTCGTGCGGCGGCGATCAGTTCCAAATTTGAAATGGCAAATAATACTGTTATGGAATTTATATGGACTATAACTTAACTATTTGCTTTGGTAACACACGCGTTTTTTATGACCCTCTTTACATATTTAAAACCGGTGGAATTACATCAGCTTTACGAGCAAGGGTGTTAAAAAATTAGATACATCACCACACCATAACATCACGCCATATCCCCCGAAGGCTTAAGTAGAGGTACATTAATACACACACATTTCGCCAGAAGTGATTTATATTAATAGGTTTATGTGAAACTATTTTCGTTTACAAGTGGGTGTTTCTCGCTATTCATATAGTTTGCGATAAGGCTCTATGTCGGCGCCATCAAACGCGAATCAGTATAGTTTGCCCTGATTGAGTTTTAATATTTACCTTGCATGTTTACCATCTATGGTGTTGGTATTATTATTGTACCTTTAGCTAGAATATATTAATTTGATTTACATTTATACTCATTTTGCGTAGTTGTTGTTACTGCCGAATAAAATGAAATCCTACTTATCTACGTGGCAATTTTGGCTCAAAATATTTAATAACTGATAAATAAACCCTTTAAACATATTCTCTACTCGAAAAATGATGTCAGAAACGTTCCCAGTTTGAGAAATTACAACCAAATGTGATCAAGAATACCTACAAAGCTTGGTGTCAATGTTTGTCTTTCATTTGGTATGTTTCAGTCGAAGTGAAATGTCTGAACACAAATGAATCAAACGTGAAAAATAAATTCATTAGTGAACAGATCCCAAATCTTTCACTCGCCAACCGAATAATCGACAAATGAAAGGATAAGATAAACTTTCATAGGAATGAGCGTTCATCTGGTCCTTTCATTATTTAAATGAACGTGTGAACGTGGAATGTAACAAAAATTCACTCGAGTGAAGCTTCTGATATCAGAAGGCCATTTCCCGTAATTAAAAACTTCAAAATCTAGTCGCAATCTCATCTCAGCGACAATCAATGGCAAAAATATAGGGAAATTAGGGGTACACTATATAAATACGAAAAACTTTATTCCGTCAGTCACAAATATGAATTTCAAAATACCGATTTTCACAATTCCGAATGGTTTAAAATTCCTAATTAAAACAACTCCGATTTATCATTCATCCTATTTTTATAATTCCAAAATTTTAATATTTTCTAACGTTTGTAAAATTACTATTCTCAAATTACCGAGTTTCAATAGATCGAATAACAAAAAGTTCGACTTAATGATAATTCGAAACATCAAAAGTACGAATTCCGATTAATTAGAATTCCGAAATAAAAAGCCTTGTAAAACTGAATAGCAATACAAATATACGAGTAAAATACGGAATTCCGACGCACAAAATATCGATAAATGCTAATACGATGCTGCAAAATTGCAATGCACGTTACTGCGAAAGACCGTCTCTGCGAAGCCACAACACTTCGATGCACGTTACCGCGATAGATCTTCACTGCGATATTACTTGACTTCGATGCACGGTAAAAGCACTGTCTGTCTGTCACCAGGCTGTATCTCATGAACACGCGCATAGCTAGACAGTTAAAATTTTCACAGATGATGTATTTCTGTTGCCGCTATACCAACAAATACTAAAAACAGAATAAAATAAATATTTAAAGGGGGCTCCCATACAACAAACGTGTTTTTTTCGGCGTTTTTGCCTTGTGGTATGGAACCCTTCGTGTGCGAGTCCAACTCGCACTTGGCCAGTTTTTTTATTAATAGTAAACATTATAAATCGGAACATCGAAATTCGGAATAAAATATTTCGGAGTATTTGGGTGTTCCCGGAAATTAGAGGTATTTTTTACAGATTAAGATTGAGATCAGACTGAGTACGTCCTTAAAATTACGAGAATTGCCCCTCAGCTTAATGACTCACGATCACATTGACCGTTTATTGTAGTGTCCATGTTTGGCAATGAACATTCCAGACTTGTAATACGTTTATTGTAGTGTCCATGTTTGGCAGTGAACATTCCAGACTTGTAATACGTTTATTGTAGTGTCCATGTTTGGCAGTGAACATTCCAGACTTGTAATACGTTTATTGTAGTGTCCATGTTTGGCAGTGAACATTCCAGACTTGTAATACGTTTATTGTAGTGTCCATGTTTGGCAGTGAACATTCCAGACTTGTAATACGTTTATTGTAGTGTCCATGTTTGGCAGTGAACATTCCAGACTTGTAATACGTTTATTGTAGTGTCCATGTTTGGCAGTGAATATTCCAGACTTGTAATACGTTTATTGTAGTGTCCATATTTGGCAGTGAACATTCCAGACTTGTAATACGTTTATAGTAGTGTCCATGTTTGGTAGTGATCATTACTTGTAAATACGTTTCTTACCACGTTTTGAACCACCGAAAGTGACAATTGACCTACTGGGTTTAGTCTCCGAAATCTGATAAGTGTAATTGAATTTTTCTGTTCGAAAAAATTCTCTTTGATGCGCGGATTTGGATTTATGCCCGATGTGAGGACAAAAGGCCGGCTCTCATTGAATTAAATGTAATTAATATTCTTTAGGACAGTGTCGGAGATTATAAGTACCTTCATAGGTATATAATGTATTGCATAAGAAAATTATGAAAACTACCAAATCAATATATTCCTACATAGAGAAAATTTATTTGGAACTAGCTTCTGCCCGCAATTTCGTCCGCGTGAAATTTCTTGTTTCCGACCCACGCCATCGCATCGCATCGCCTGCCCGCGCTGTAACTTCGTTTTCGCTTAGCGATCTTTCTGACTTTTATTCTTTTTGCTCGGCTCCTAAGGGTTATAGCGTGATGTTAAATAGCCTTCCTCAAGAATTAGGCTAGCAAATGTAAAAATATTTTTTTAAATCGACTCCGAGAAAAATCCAGCCGATTAGCACGTTCAGACAAACAAACTCTTCTGCTTTATTATTAGTATTTACAAATTCATCTTAAGATACGAAAATATGAAATATTATTTATTATCTTCGTCGTGTGTGATAGTCCATTGAATTGTATGGCGAGCGATATTGTATCTTAAGATAAAATATTATAGTACCTATCTTAGCCGTGTGCAGCGCCCCTTAGTGAACTCCACTGCGGGTGACGTAACCTACGACAAACTTATTATTTGCGGTTGGTACAGTAATCTGGTCTAGGGATCGAACCGCAAAATTAAGTTTGTTTTTTGTTGTAGGTATATACTTTTCCGGGATAAAAAGTACCCAGTGTGGTGCCCAGGATATTAAAGAATAATTATACCAAGTTTCATCGTAATCTAACCGGTAGTTTTTGCGTGATGCCTGAACAAACAGACAGACAGACAGACAGACAAAAATTTTTTTAATCACATTTTTGGGTTCGGTGTCGGTATAGTAACACCCCCTGCCATTTATTTTTTTGATATTTTCAATGTACAGAATTTTCACTTCTACAGATTTATTATAAGTATAGATACTTAGAGAATACAGTTGTGATTATTATTATAAGCGGCGCCGAGTGAGCCACACCTGTTGACACACACCATGTTGACCTACTTGCCTCACCATAACAAACGAACGCCGGTTTGTGAACGTAACAAACATGACCTTTTGCTAAAGAGTCTTGTCCCACTACAAGGTAAGGGTTTCAACATAGAAAATGTTAAGTAAGGGAAATTCATTGTTAAGCAAATAGACTTCCAACTTAAATTATCCGTATATTATATTCAAATTATTACAAGCTTCATTCTTTGTCAGTTGTATGATATGGCTATCACACCATAAATATTGGCGTAGGGAGTCTATTTGCTTAACAATTAATTTCCCTGACAGTGCGAGCAAGGATCATTAAGCTGACTCAGTATGTATTGGTGACTTGAAACTTATAAGCCCAGGTTGTCTCACAGTATGTTTACAATTTATTCGATGTCTATATTAAATGATTGATCATGATCACGGCTTTTGATTCTTGCTCAAAACAGGTATTTTTCAGGGTTTTAGTTTAAGGTCACCTACACGTCCGTAGAAACATTGAACTACGAAAACCACCCTTAATCACACTAATATTATAAAGGCGAAAGTTTGTGAGTGTGTGTGTGTGTGTGTGTTTATATGTTTGTTACTTCTTCACGCTCAAACGACTGCATCAATTTTGATAAAACTTTGTATGGAGGTAGCTGACACCCTGGATTAACATTATAGGCTACTTTTTATCCCGATATTTCCACGGGATCGACATTTACGCAGGTGAAACCGCGGCGCGCAGTTAGTACTAAACAAAAACGCTGTCCATATCAAATTTTTGTTACCCTGGATGTCCGGTTCATACCTGTCTACCTTATGAAAAGGACATTCAATACACGTTTTACAAAATTAACATAATGAGGAAACAAATGCATTTTTTCCTCCAATTTCAACAAAATGAGCCTACCTACCCTCTTCTCAACAACCAATAAATTATCACCCTCTGCACATCGATCGCGGCGCGGTATAAATCTCCATTGAGCAACTAGGTGGGTCCTGCCCTGGCTGGGACAGAGCGCTATACATCATTGTATGCTCTGGAGGGAGGCGTCAGGGGTGCGTTACTGAAGATAGATGGCGCAATCTGAACGAGGTGTAGTGTATTGTACCTTAATAGAAGCAAGAAAATTCAATTATTTATAAGAAATAAAATATTATTTGCCTGGACTATGAAAAAAACTTTAAAAAATTACGGTCCATTTAACATAAGTACTACAACATTTTTGATCACGTTTAAATTACTCAATTAAGGTGAAATTTTAAAACAAATAATGGCCATTTTTACGAATGAAACTGAACATGACTAAAGGCTCGTACACACAGGCGCGACGCGACACGCGACACAAAGGCACCGCAAGTCGCGCGACGAGCGGTGCCTTTGTGTCGCGTGTCGCGTCGCGCCTGTGTGTACGAGCCTTAACACATATAGACAGCGTTCAAAAACTGTCAGTGTCATCATTGTTGTGGAGTATTTGAAACGGACAGCTCTAGAACATGGTTTAGACCTGATGATCGCGTTCAGACTCACTTGTGAAATTCGCCACTTAGTCATCCAAAGTTATTTTAAATTATTTTAGACAATCCTATATTGACTCGCCTTCTTTCCACAGGCAGAGGTAGGCAGAGATTACAAGTCCCCCTGCAGCTGCTGCAATCCTTACATGCTCCTTTTGCCTTCTTTAAATTGAAATCCCACAAAAAAGGCGTACGTATTGTAATAAACAAGTTTGTAATCATTTAAAGTTAATTTATTAAGGCCTCCAAATTATTTGGCTTAAATTTTTTAATGGAATATAAACATAAAATTGGAACAGTGCCTACTCCCACGCACCACACGTTCCCAGATTCTGACGCGCCATGTTGTGTGAACACTGTACGCGTCGTCACCGCAGTGTGAACGCGCGCTTGTGTATTCAGGCGTTGCGTTTAACGTTACGGTTTTAAACGTTTACATACCTACTGAGCGAGGCGTCTACTTAATAACGTTCACGATCGTGTGAACAGGCTTTAAGCTATTTCTGACGCATTAAGTATTTCTGACGCGTTTTGTTTCCGTACATCTTTGAAGGATGAGAGGTCAGGCTGATCAACATCGTAGATTAGGTAGAACTAGAACGTTAAGATCCAAGCAACTAACCAATTACTAACAATAACGAATTTATATTGTTTCTTTGCTTTGTGCTTTGTTAATTTCATAGGCTAGTTAAAGTAGATCGAGTACTACACTAGTACAGTACTACACTAGCACATAACTACACTAGCACATAACTACACTAGCACATAACTACACTAGCACAGTACTACACTAGCACAGTACTACACTAGCACAGTACTACACTAGCACAGTACTACACTAGCACAGTACTACACTAGCACAGTACTACACTAGCACAGTACTACACTAGCACAGTACTACACTAGCACATAACTACACTAGCACATAATTACACTAGCACATAACTACACTAGCACATAACTACACTAGCACAGTACTACACTAGCACAGTACTACACTAGCACAGTACTACACTAGCACAGTACTACACTAGCACAGTACTACACTAGCACAGTACTACACTAGCACAGTACTACACTAGTACTGTACTACACTAGGACAGGAAATTACTTGGGTATTCTTTGCTTTTGTTTCATTCAATCCGTCCATGAGTTGTTTCAGTTGTTAACGTCGACATTATCATCATCATCACAATGGTAATAGGATGTATTGTGGCAGTAAGCTGGCATGCGACACAAATAATTACAATTTTGGTTGACAAACCGAAAGTATTTACTTGTTTGTCACTTTTGAACATTGAACTAAGTAGTGGTCGTTACTAGTAAACGACTGGTCTTATCAAATAATAACAGACATTAGCAGCCGATATGTTTACTGACACTGTCACTACCGAGTATGTGTGGTGAATTGACAGCTTGTTTATATCTTCGAGGTAAACACGACGGAATACTTCGAATATTATAGTAATGGATAGTAGACTGGTAGTCGGCTTAGCACAATGTGGCACTATATATGTATGTACAGACGCCAGCACATCAAGCTACTTTAATCTGTCAAATTTCTTTAATAGATTTTCAACTTTATCGCTAAAGCCTAAGGTTCAAAGTTGATTGGGAAAATTTGACGGTTTCAGGTAGGTTGATGTGCTGGCGTCTGTACCTATACTAAGTGGTCGATTTACCATAACCTACCGATTTATAACAATAGAAAAAGTAATTGTGTCTCATTTGTCACTGTTGAGCTCATAATATTTGAGTGGCACTAGAAGTATTGTCACTACTTTGGTTTCATTTGAAAAGGAGAGTGAACCCGTCAAACGCTCGCCTACTTGAAGCCGTTTACATGTAAATTAACCCGTCAAACGCTCGCCTACTTGAAACCATTTGCATGTAAGTTAACCCGTCAAACACTCTCCTACTTGAAGCCATTTGCATGTAAGTTAACCCGTCAAACGCTCGCCTACTTGAAGCTGTTTGCGTGTAAGTTAACCCGTCAAACACTCGCCTACTTGAAGCCGTTTGCATGTAAGTTAACCCGTCAAACGCTCGCCTACTTGAAACCATTTGCATGTAAGTTAACCCGTCAAACGCTCGCCTACTTTAAGCTCGTGTAAGTTAACCCGTCTTACGGTCGCCTACTTGAAGCCATTTGCATGTAAGTTAACCCGTCAAACGCTCGCCTACTTGAAGCTGTTTGCGTGTAACTTAACCCGTCAAACACTCGCCTACTTGAAGCCGTTTGCATGTAAGTTAACCCGTCAAACGCTCACCTACCTGAAGCCGTTTATGTAAGCGCTCATTGACAGTTTTCATGATTATATTTATTGCCGTTTCGAGTGTATTTTTCTTATAAATCGGTAGGGTTCATACGACATTTAAGAGGTTAAGCATCAAAATCTTAATGTCCTGAAATAGCCAATTAATCATAGCTCTCTGATTCTCGAGATGAATATCTGACATACAACTATACGAAATATCTGTATTGATCAAACTTCCCAAAACGAAGTTACAACTTTTATTTAGGTCATCAAAAGCTACCCACCTACCTTTACCTATCTAAATGATTCCCCTTAACGCGATAAGAACAATCTATCCCCCATTGCCTCCCCAAGTGACAGTGACATGTTACGAAGGTTCATTCATTCTTACAAAATGTATCTATATATGTATGTTCTCTTATTTATAACTTTCTTTATAAACGCACGCCGCTGTGGGTACTCGTGACGTCACTGGGCAAAAAATTGGGGAAGGCACACTAATGTAGTCCACAATAGGTACTGTAGAGGCTTTCTGTGTAGCTCTACCTTTAGCAGTACAGTCTGGTTATAATTGCCGGTGTGTTCCATTCGAACGTTTAAGCAAGTGTCAAATATTTTAATATGGTAGTATTGTTTTAGGAAAGTGCTAGAAATAACATAATAATGTAAAGTCACAAATATATTTTATTCGAGTCAATGCATTTTTCAATTATATTGTGAAGCTCCCATCGGCACCCCCCACAGTACCTACCGACTATAAAAAGTACTATTATAATTAGATGTTTATGCAATTTCATTGTGTTTGTGCAAATGATTTTTAAAATATGTAAAAGATTCATAGAAACTTGTAAAGCCACACCCCATTCTGATGATAAAAATCCCTTCAAATCAAATCCACAATAAAAGTTCATTAATTCTACTTTCAGTTGTAAGCATGATTGGAGTTTTGGCCGGTATGTCCAAGAAAAACCACATATACATTAAATGAAAGTTTATATCAGAAGCATCAATTTTCATTATGAGAAGTACCGGGTTATAGAGATATCAGACCTGCAAGTACCATGTATTAATTTATGATTCTAACGTTCACTGCAGCTCTCAATAATTGATGAAGTGATGATATTTTGCTCTGATTGCTACAATTCAAATGACTTGCATGATGTTCCGCTACTCGAATCGAGACAAATGCTAAAGTAGAGATTGACAAGTTTTTAACTCGAAACTCTCCAATCAGAAACCGGGTGCAAGTTTCTACGAAGTTCCAGTACCAACTTATTCCGTAAAGCAACAATGTATCGGCTCGGCCTGAACAAGCGAATCATCCTGTTCAAACAAGTTCAACCCGCGACCTTCACAACTTGTTAAGGTCATACCAAATGAATCCATCGGGGATTCTGTAGGTTAGTAACAAGTTGCCACTTGGAGCTCGTATTTGAGTCGGTTTAAGTTTGCTTGTAGATCTTGATACTTGCAATATCTATCTAAATAGACATTTTGAAGTTGACAATTGAATAAACATTGATCAAAAACATATAAGTTTATCGTCTCAATTTAAAGCGCTTCATTTTAAAATGGTTTGTCTACAGCAGATTAATTCGAGACAAATGATCTAGATCGTGTACAAAGCTTCCAAAACAGATTATCTTAGAGCGGAGCGTGGAGGCTAGTCTTAGATTAATTTCAGTGTTGTCAGTGTGTCTCACAGGGTATGCGTGACTAAGATGACTCTGTACAATTGTACATAGCCTTACTTTTACTAAAAGTAAGGCAAGGTAAAGTAAGGTATGCTATTAACGACCGGATACTGTGTGTACCTACTTCGGGCCTCTTGGATTACTTTTTCCGTAAAATCAACACCTATTTAAAAAAAAAGAAAAAAAAATAGCTTTAAATTTGTCGACTGCCACTTGCGAAACAAACACGGCTCCGCAACAAATTCAAAATCTCTTTGCAAAAAACGTAACAAATGTAGAATTTCGCGAGCTACATTCAAAGAGTCACGTTATGTAATGTTAAAGTAGAGTTTGATAAGCCCTCAACTTCAACATTCATAATTCAGAAGCTGGTTGTGAGGGTTTTCTTGTTTTGAGCCAATGTTGAAGCTAGACTTGCTAGTAACATAACGTCGCAAGGTACGTGAGGGTCTGTTCTCACTCTGATTCAATTTTTTAGTTCGTGGGTCGGAATGTAGTATTCGAATATTCTATTAATCAACTTTTAATGAATTTTCTCGGAACTTTTAAATTGTTCCCAAAAAAGAACCGAGTGTCGGTTTTTTTTTGGGACTAAATGTTTGAAACCGCTGTATGTTTCCAGTCACAAAAAGCTAAATTCAATTTTCATTTTATAAATAAACTACGTTCATTAAATTAATTTAATTTTATATTGTAAGCCATTTTTTTAACAAAATAATTTCACAACTTAGTTTTCAAAGTATCTAATAATTACTTTTTAACTACCGGCGGTGCTTGAACCAATCCTTGAAGGGAATATAAACAAGACATATATACCTACCTACTTTTCTATTTACATAGGTCTTTGTATAAACTAGTAAAACGTATCGGTCAGCGGTCTCCACATTACTGCCCCACGGTCAGCACAATACTTCAGCACACAGCGGCACAGCACTTTGTAGGACATTAAACATACGTTACGGCACATAATGGTCTAGAATGGGGCGTAGGGAGGCTTCTTAAATGTAGGGATGATGGGCTTTCTAGTAATATTGGCTTTTATTGCGGTTGATAGTGTGCGTAAAGCATAATTATAATAAGTAATAAAAAAGCTAGTGCGTGGTGTATTGGATAAGACATGGCTTCGGCACTGGGTTGCAGGTTCGATCGAATATTATGTACGTTAGTATGACTATACTATATGTATGTTAGTATGACTTGCTTTAATTCCTGTATTACAGAGGCTGATACAAGCTTTTAACGCTTTTAGATAACTGTCACACTATAAGGTTTTTCATAAGCAGCCAATTGTCCAAAAATATTATAGTTATAAAGTTAAGCGTAAAGCAAGCCATGCAAGCCATGCAAGCTAGGTTATGCATGACGATTAGAACTGCGCAAGTTGATACGCCTTCGTTTATCATCCAAGTTTCATAGTTCAGGATAAGTGTTCGGTTTTCTCTCATGTTTGCATATTCAGTTAAAATTGTAGTTTTATTGCTAACGATCTTATTCTCCTATCACTTTATGAAACACTTACCATTTTGCTCACAAAATCAATAAGCCCCAACGCATTCCATAGTCGTGAAATAAATTTAAAATAGTATCCACGTAGGTATCACATGCGTCGAACAAATTACACGGTCGGAGGGCCGGCTGTCCGGGCCAAACTTACTTCATAAATATGAAAAACGTTTGCAAACTTGTTGGCAGTTTTACTACAGGGTTCTACGAAGTTATCAATAGCTATATATTTGTGTAAGAACGTTTTGGATAAGTTGTCCAAAAAATTTAATATGTATGGGAAAAACTTGATGTATGTTACAAATAATGATGAGAAAACGGATGAATTTTTTAAGACACATAGGTAAGTAGATGTGAAATGAGTAGTTTAATAAATAATGTTAAGTCAGTGGTATAAAAAAGAGCGTTCAAAACCCAGCGGTCACAGTAATAGCGGGTGCTTAAATTTCCATGATGTCTTGTCCACCTAGAGTGAATACTCGTATACCTACGTATATCTTCTCTATAACTACGAGTATCTCCTTCACTCATACGTTGCATTCCTGCGACATAATTGTCGCACGTTTAAAAATCGTGGTGCGCGCTAGGCCTGACTCTCGAAAGCAATCACTTTTTATTCCACGAACCAGTAACTAATTTTAGAAAGGTATTTTAGGTATCTACCCTTTAATTTTGCAGACTGGTCCCTAGACTCTTTTGGGTACAAACAGGGATCGCCTGACTAAGGGTTCGCGGTTTTCGATCCACGCAAAAACACACTGCAAACCCTATACAGAAGTTGAGGTTTAATCATACCCTACTCCGACCCTAGTTAGTCTACCGTAAAACCGGCCAAATGAGGGTAGGTACGCTAATAACGATCATTATATAGGATTCATTGCTGCCCTCATTACACAGGAGTCTCGGTATTACAGGGTTTAATGAAGACCTGGACGGTGACTGCAGCGGTAACCTTATGAAAGATACTTATTTTGAAATAAATCGAGCAGGCTAAAAAGTATGGCTACTTTTATATATATAAGAAAATCAGTTAGTTGCCTGTTTCCTTTTATTTAGAAAGGTCTAAGACTAGGCTAAAGCTTAGATTCCTGTGTCCAGAGTGTTTATAATTTTAGTTCAAGCCAATAAATAAATAGATTTAGTTTTCTTCATGCTCTAATTCACTGCCTCTGTATCGATTCCGAACTTAGGTATCGTAGATTATTTCACGATCCAGTTATCATTCAAGTATATGGTAGATAGTTCATATCCGGCGAAACAGGAAATATCTTTCTTTCTAATCTCCTGTTGTTAACCGACTTCAAACAAAGGAGGAAGTTCTCAGTTCATCGGAATCTTATATTTTTTTGTTTATGTTTCTTCGAGTAATCGGGGAACGATTGGGTACTCGAAGACGGCTGGACTGATTTAGAAAATTATTTTTTGTTTATCAAGGTATACTTCCCAGTTCCCAGGTGGTCCCATTGTCATCAGGTCAGGGTATGATGATGGGATCCTGGAGAAATCGAGAAAACGATTGAAATATTATAGGCACACTTATAGCGATTTGGGTATTTTTTAGTTTTGGCAACCACTTAAAAGCGAAAAATGAAAAATTTTTCACTAAAAAAATACAACTAACTTTTGTAAAAAGCGTTTTTTTATCTCCACCTTCGATTCAATGTTTAAATGTCAAAATGTTTTAATTAATGAAAATAATATACGAACAATTACCAATAAGCTTCACCTTAAAATCTATTGAATATATAAGTTCCATTTGAACCTAAAATATTTCGCCCAAATTGTTTGAAACAAGAGCCAATTAAAAACAAAAGTTACTTCATCGGTAACTCGTTGTCCTTTCATTAGCAGTTACTCAAATAATTTATTAAAACGATACTTTATTCTAAAGACGAGCCACCAACTTGGAACAAGTTAATTTTCAGAATGAAACAGATTGGATCAAGTTACTTTAGGAGCACTTATTTCTAAGAAATTACTGTTTAATCTTCTCCAACGACTCTTTCAGAGTGGCCTTTAGTGTTCCTCTTTCCGATTCCTAAGAGTAACCGATCGTAATTAGGTCCATTTATATAAGGGACGGAATAAAGGATCAGTAAGTGGTCATTACCAAAAACCGTTGGTGAATACAACGGTTCGTTAATATATTTTTTAATGAAATTGATACTCTACTCAACTGAAACAATTCACAGTAACTGTTAGGTATTTCTATCTGTGCCTATTCCCAGATGAGCATTTAAATACTTTAACAACAACTAACTACAATGTTGCCAAATCAGCATAGTATACTGTAAAAAGTGATTGATGATTGGAGAAAGTTAGTTTTGTCAAACTCGTAGTGTCAAACAGACCAAAAAGTAATGAACTATGAGCAGTTTAAATTATAAGTACTGATCCGTTACCATGGCAACGCTCTAGCGTGGGAGATAACAGCTGACTGTCATCCCGCAGTTACCGAAGTCAGCTGATCGATGGATGGCGCGAATGATTGATAACGTTATACCTATTCACTGGGGAGCGATAAGTGATTGATTCGGTGTACTTGGCTTTATCTTATGTGGTATGAAGTCACCACTACTCCTATGTACAAATATGTGATGTAAATCATGTGCTAGTCGCCAAGGACTTCAGCCAGTTTCGTGTCATAGTCCTTAAAATGTATTTTGATCACCAGATTTGATAAATTGTCGTGGTGATTGCAGAATAACGTGGCTATTCGCATAGAGAAGGACGCAGGTATGCCAGGTATCGGTATCTTTATAATATTCAGTAGTTTCATTTTTTTAGTACTAAAACCGAATGAACTGTCAGACTGAGTTTGTTTCGGTCCTTCGTCTCAGAGTAGTCGGGTAAGAAACACCAACCCCGTCTAGTTTTAAAACAATTTAATTTTGATGTTTGTTTTTTTGTTTTTTAAGAAAGTTAAGAAACGACAATGTCCAAAACATTATGTCTTCTTGGAATAGTGACTAGCTACGGCTCAAAATGATGACCTTACTTCTCAGTCCACAGCCTGATTAAATACCTATAGGTATCTCACCATCTCAGATCTGCAATATCACAAACACTCATATTAAAACAACTTTGTAGGTATGTACGTCTGTCTCTCAATCCCACGGCAACAGCTGCGGCATCGAGGTAAGATAATATCCTGAATTAGCACATAGAGTAGTTTTCATCGCGATTCTCTGGAAACTGAAGTTTTCGCGGGCAGAGCCGCGGTTATGTACTAGTTTGTGTTTCACTGGAGTTAAGTTTAAGTGGTGCTAGAGACAGCTGAAGTTTAAAAACAATCAAATATGAAAGAAAGTTTGCGTACTATCCTCACTACGTTTGCTTTTACTTAGTCGGCTGTTCAACAAAGTGGATAACTTTAACTTGAGGAAGACATAGCAATAATTTGATACTGTCGATGTCGATGTACAGGATTTGAATTTACTCATCTTCTACGAGATTTTCAGTGGAATTTTTATTTAGTCAATATAATTTTTCAAACGGATACTTTTCGGGCCTTGTGGCTAAATAGTAACAGCCGCAGGTCGATTGAAGGTTAAGCTACGCTTGCCGCGGTCAGTTCGTGGATGGGTGACCATCCATTACATATCGAGACCCGCCGTGCCTCGGAAAGGACGCTAAGCCGTTGGCACCGGCTGCCATTCGTACGAGTAGATCGTTGACACTAGTTACGGATAGTCAGAAGCCCAAAAGTCCGACAAGCAGTCTAACCAAGGGGTATCCTGGTACCCAGTAAATGGATTGTGAAGGTCTGATGGGTGAGTCGCTCCTTATAAAATACTGGTATTCGGCTGCATCCAGTTAGATTGGAAGCCGATTCCAACGTAGTTGAGAAAAAGGCAGATGATGTTCCTTCTTTATAAAGGCTGGCTAGACAGACTGATGAATGAGATAACTTCCTGATGCAGCAAGCTGATGCACGTTTACACTCACTCTACAAATTGTCCCCTGGATGAACTATTAATAGATCTCAAGTCGTGTCGATTATCTTAAGTTACCTACTTGTAGAATCCATGTTGAATCTCATCTCGTTTCACAGAGCTCTTCTGCGAATGAAGAGCAATGCAAGTAGTATAAACAATTCAATGCACAGCGAATTGCCTACAGGGAATTGAGTAATATATAATATAACGTGTGTTTTGTGTTTCGGCTACAACCCTGTATCCGTCCACATTCACAATTATTTCCAAGTGTAAACAAAGCTCCAATAAACAAAGCCACAGGAACCACGTTGTTTGAAATCGTTACGTTTCTGTAACATCGCACAGTTTTTTAAAGCTTATTCCGCTGATTGACCGCGTTCGTGGGATTCTAGTCAAAAAGATTCAAATTGTTTATTTTAACGATCTAACTTTCTACGAATTGTTTTTGCGATCGACGAAATGTAAATTGAATTTGATAAATTTTACACGAAATGCTGATTGAGTTTTCGCCAAAAGAAAAACTACGAGTTTCGGTATACAATCGCAATCGCAATTTATATCAACGAACGTGCATGTTTTCATCCACGTTCCGTTTAAATAAATTGCGATAGTGAGAGACATCGAAACTAGTAGTTTTTCTTTTCGCTCATTTTCCAGACGCTGTCTCGCGCTGTTGAATAAAATTCCAACGTTTTTGCAAAACAAATTATACTGAAAGCACTTTTCCCACTAAAACTGTTCGACGTTACCAATATTTATTTTCGCTCACTTTCATAAAATACCTACTTAGTAAAAATCAAACAATACCACAATAAGACACTTCACTACACTAGCTAATCTACGGGGTGTATAAATATAAATACTAAAGTGGTATGTATAAAAATATCGCTTAAACTTTGGAGCGGAGCGGGCGGTGAGCGGAGCGAGCGGAGCGCTCTCGCCGCGCGTCAGACGACCACTGCCGCGCCCGCCGCGCCGCCGCCGGGCGGGAACAGATGCAAGCACCGTTATCAGTTACTGTCCTTAGCAGAAGTAGTTAGCATCGTGTTCTGTGGGGTACATAGAATGAGGTACATTGAGGATGTGTGATGTGTGTTGTGGTAGATATGCTTCAAGGTTGTAGGTTGTTAGCTGGGGTTGGGCACAGAAGCGTTGTCTATTTTGGCGATGAAACGTTCCGACAGTTTCTAGGGCATTCTGGGTTTTATTACTCGAGTTTTGTGTGTTGTTATCAATTAGGACATTATTTTAATTACTTTTTACTTCCAGAGAACAAACTACTAAAAATGCAAAGCTTTTCTAACAACCTATTACAACGTTAACTCCTACTAAGACTTCAAAAGGACATCACAACAGCGACCTAGATATAATTCCCTCTAATGATATGACCTAATACCTGGAAAGTGGAGCATTCTCGATATTGCCGGGGATCTGCTCTGTGTGCGGAGAGGGGGGGGGGTCAAATACCTGAGATATTATTCATCGCTACGTCGAACCTTCAAACCGAGTCTGTGCGATACGTCCCAGGACGATACTGTACCGGTGGGGCGAGCACGAACGCGCAAAGTAAACCTAACGCAAATTCAAGCGATTTTGAATTGGAAATACTCGTTTCGCACATAAAGGCTCCTATAAACAGGCACGTCACGCGATATAATCGCGCGCGACACAAAGACACTGCAAGTCGCGCAACGAGCGGTGCCTTTGTGTCGCGCGCGAATTTATCGCGTGTCGCGCCGGTTTGTAGGAGCCTTTATTCGCATTTTGAACCAAAATGCTACAGGATACTGTGAGGGACTTGATGAGCCCTTCATAGTATTTAAACAACGATAGGATTTCTTTAAATTTATATTGACAGAATGTCTTTACATATTTCCGACTAAACTAGCACTGACTTAGCTAAACAAAAAAAACCTAATAAAATATTTGACACCCCGTTCTAAGCTTGATTGAATGTTCGCATGGAACCCGCGCTAAATTATAGCCAGCCTACCGTACCGTTACCGTGTTACCGTTTTAATTAACAATAGGTAAACAGTAATAAGACTAATAGATAGCCTTTACAATACTTGTAATATACATTCAGAATTGGATTTAATTACGTTACGTTTATTTCGCGCGTTCGTGCTGGGCCCCTGGCCCTACCTACCTATGTGCAGTCACGTGCAGTAATATGTATACACCTAGCAACATTCTAACGCGATTTCTCGTGAAATAACGACACTTACTTTGTAATACGACCACCTATTGTTCCAAATTATTATGTTCGTACGAACATAATACCTCATGATAATTTAGGTAAGTTTAATCATATGTTCCTGACTGTACCTATGATGAACAAAGAGATCGGTACTTATGCAGGCAGCTAGCTTGCAACTACTTTTTAGGGTTCTTAAACCTCCGCTATCCACCCGTCCGTCCGTCCATCCGCCCGTCCGTCTGTCTGTCTGGCAGCGGGCAATTTTCACAGTGTGTATTTCTATTGCCGCTATAAAAACAAACAATAAAAATGAAATTTCAGGGGAAATAGTTATCACACGTGAAATGTCTTGTTCCCCCAACCCACCGCATCGCATCGCATCGCATCGCCTGCTATTACTTCGTTTTCTCTTAGCGTTCTTTGTGACTTTGACTTTGTGTAGAAATTATCACGTAACGAAAAAGCGTTATGTACTTCCATGTGAATTTTCATCATATAAATAGGAATAATAGGAAGAGAGAGAAAGAGAGAGATAGTTTTCATGGTTTTCGAGGGTGCTGAAGACAATAGTGAGGTCAAAATGAAAACCCAAGATGGCGGCTGCAAATTATTTCAAATTTTTCGTCATGGGTGTCGTTACAACAAACAAAGTGTTCAGCTTTACTATTAGTATAGACTACCTTCGGCCCGCGACTTCGTCCGCGTCCCTGTTCCCCGACCCATTCAGTCGCATCGCATTACTTCGTTTTCGCTTAGCGTTTTATCTGATTTTTTTTTTATTTAAGTCTGATTCTGCCTCAATAAATTTGTCTTGTTATACCTTGACAGTTGTGATTTGAATATACAAAAAAAATAAGTTGGAAGTCAATTTGCTTAATAGTTAACTCCTATGACATTACGATAGTGAAACGACTCCTCCATCGCTCGCTAGTTAACTATTACATCGGCCGGTTCTGAGGGATGTTGCTGTAACTCAATCATTGCTACTCAAATTGGTAATCACAGAGATTTTATTACAACCAGTAGGTTCCTCTGTTCAACTTTTAGATGTAAAATGCGGTTTAAAGCGGAGAGCAGTGATATAGGTTCTGATATTTGAAGTGACTGCGTAAACCAACCTCACTTAGAACTCTGTAGTTTAATGTTGTCAGAGATTTAGTTAACCGAACCTAACCTATGATAAAATCCAATTCAGCTCTATTTTCCGTTTTTGGGATGCCCATAGACAAGTATTTTGAGCAAGAAGCATTTCCCAGCCCCTAGGTAGTGGTCCGGGATCAACTTACGATCCATCCAGATTGCAATCCCCACATCTCATTCAATTATGACCGTAACGCGGTCTAAGGAAGGGCACACTATTACGTCAACATGCTTATAAAGCAATAAGGCATTGTGTATGACAATGTTATCGCTGTGCGTGTGTGATCTTATTGTTCTAAGTTAAGGATGTCCGGCGGGGACAACGGATGGACTTCAACAACCGGACATGTTCACTATGTTCAGTGTTTATGTTGTGGCTTTCTGAATCCGCAGTCCCCTCAAACCTGTGTGGTACTTTCCTCAAAAGACCATTTCAGACACTAATCTACATGTTCTTCACATGATCTGACCAAGATTATGTCTGTACTATAGAAGAAACTGTGACCTCTGAGTTTGTTTCGGCCTATCTTCTCAGATAGGCAACGCCGACCTCATCAATCTAATATATTTCATGTGTTTTATAATTTGTCGTGTAAAAGTGATTCCGATATCCTATTTACAGAATAAACAATTTCATTTAATTTAATTTTAGCTTGATGATGAGTCTTTATAGACCCGTTTTTGCAGATGTATTGGCGAAGCTCTGTTCCTAGAACTCACCGAATTTTAGTGGTTCATTTAATATATTCTTAGAAGTACCCGAACGTGGTCGGTATATACCCAACGATCCATTATTTCTTTATCAATACGAACAAAAACCACCTTCCTTAGTGGTCCTTTATATAAAGGGAGAAGTTAAAACGTTTAGATCTACGTTATCTTACTTCAACCGAGTCATTATTCAAAGAAATGAATCGGAAATACTCTATCTTTTAAATTAATGGGTCATCGCTAAATTAACGGCACGGTTGGCGCAGTGGTTAAGCGATTGACTGCTGCGCTGCGTGTCGCGGGTTCGATTCCTGCACGGAACAAATATTTGTATTACCTACAAGTAGTTGTTCCGGGTTTAGCTGTTTGTGTGTGTGAGTTTAAATGTTTGTAAGCGCACCCACAATACAGCAGATATTCTAGTGTGGGGCATCTGTTTAAAATAAAATAATCGGAAAGACGCTATCTTTTAAATTAATGATTCATCGCTAAATTCAGACAGTTCATTGTAGACTGTTACACGTTTTAACTTAGTCATTTCTTCAGACACTACTTCCATAAGAGGTGACTGGTAGACTGCATAGCCTCTGCGCTGCTCGTAATTTGCCTCCATTCAAACATAATTAATTCATCATTGTATGAGCTAGAGTGACCCAGTGCAAACGCCCGCGACATAAGAGTTGTAGACAATCGTTGCTATACGATTCAATCTTTGTTTGTTTCGCACTCACACCAACTCTCCGTTCGCTAACATCCACTGTACACTATCGTACTTGCACACGTGCTCTATATATATATATATATCTAGAGCTTCCAGTTTATTGGCGTGTGTACAGCCCTTGTGATGTCACCAGCGAGCCCTGAGGGCCTCGTCTAAGTTATTGGTTTAGGTTCAGAAATAAAGCTCTTTCGGTCAAATACAGGCTTACTGTTATATGTAAAGCTTCAGTATTTTGTGACGTCAACGCTATTACCTAAGCCAATGAAGGTAACTATGTCCACGTATAAAGACTTTTATCTTTCTGGAACAAAAGTATTAAATTCTGACTATATACTAACACCCAGACCAGGAACTACTATCAGTGGGCAAACCAACTATTAGTGGACTTGAACCCGCGACATGTATCGCTGAAGCTTATTGCTTATCGAAGCGCCAGCCTTTCAGCTCAAATGACCTTCATAGGTAAGTCTCTCTTAGATAGTTTACTATTTCATTGTTATTTATTAAACACTATTGGATCATCACATGAAATTAAAAATAAAAAAAAAAAATTGTTTATAATATTCGAGCCTTTTCTCGAAGCTTGAATGTCAATTTGTTCCTTATGCATCTTAATTTTAATGCCTATAATTGCAATTGCATTTAAACGTCGATTTTAAAATAATTGAACTTTTAAACTTTGTATATTTATAACCATTTCACGTTAACACTGAGGTATGTATAACAAGACAAGTTTATTAGGTCGCGCTGACCTCTCGGCTCGGGTGCGAGGACCACGCTTATTGGTCGGTTCATCTTGTTCAAGCTTTAATCAACTACCTGCTGCCTTGAGTCACCCGCTTATAACAGAGATAAGGACCATACTACTTATATGAAGTGATGTCCTTACTAGAGACTTTGACCTAGCGAAGTGCGGAGTTTCAACTTCCAATATAATCTCCATCACCAAGTGTGGCCGACCCCACGACCACACGTCCTCACACAAAGGCTCGCAAGCAACACCGCGTGTCACTCTTTGGGCCTGACTGTTCGAGCGACGAGATTCGCCACCCGCAAGCCGTCCTTATGGTGGCCGGATATCATTGAGGACCCTTTGACGCCCGGCTGCTTTTCTGGTGCGGGGCCATTGTTAACTTGGATGAACGACTGATATTTTTAACAGGATATTACGTGAGAAGACGATAAAACAATACGACATAGCACTTGGCCCAGCCCGGGAGTCAAACCTTGGACAACATGATGCCACTAAAGTGGAGTCATTTTAATAGGTAACATTTGACAATTCATCAAATATTCAACAACGTAACCTTGTAACGGCGGGCATAAAATAACATATTTTTTCGTTTTGTTAGAACTGCACAATTGCTTACCTTTTTTCAATTACGATTACATATTTATTGTAATAATGACCGATACGAGTAATTTTACGATTTGCTTTCATTAATAAACCATTCTAAACATAATAAACAATTTCTGATCTAAAGAACTGAACGTCGTTACAAGGTTACGTCAGTTAACCATTTTTCTTTTTAAACACTAGGGATGTTACTCTAAAAATCGAAAGCTGATAAGTAGAATCGAATGCAATGGCGACTTGTGAAGAAATATCACCATAAATTAATAACCACGTTGTGATTATAATAAAACATTTATTTATTATTCTTTTAACTAACTAGGTATAAAAATACAAAAAATAATGAAATAGAAAAATCATTGATGTTAGGTACAATTACAATCCTGCTAGAACACTACGATATTATTTTGAAGAGAGTAACATTCTTACGTCAAGTAAATAAAATTACAGATTGGGACAATGTCGTGTTTATTGACGAAACATGGTTGAATGTGAACCATACGGTTTCGCGGACATGGACCGATGATACAGCGGCGTCCACCTCAAAAGTTCCACCGGGAAAAGGAGCCCGACTTATTATATGTCACGCGGGATCAGCTTCTCAAGGTTTTATTCCAGACTGCCTCCTCGCATTCGCCTCTAAAACTACAAGTGATTACCATGAGGAAATGAACTTTGAGGTTTTTAAAGAGTGGTTTGAGAAGCTGCTAGTCAGCTTAGAAAACCCATCGAAAATTATAATGGACAATGCACCGTATCATTCTGTACAAGTTGATAAACCACCAACTCAAGCAAATAAAAAGCAAGAAATTGTCTCGTGGCTGGTAAGAAATGGTGTGGATGCAAGTCCAACTTTATTAAAATTTGAGTTGTTAAATCTAGTAAAAGCAACTAAGCCGTCCAAGCTCCGCTATGTAATCGATGAACTAGCCCTAGAGCATGGACACGAAGTTATTCGATTGCCTCCCTACCATTGCCAGTATAACGCCATCGAGCTTATTTGGGCACAAATAAAGGGTTATGCAGCGTGGAACAATACTGAACCACCCTTCAGTACTGCTAAAATGATGTCTCTGCTAAAAACTGCGTGTGCAGAAGTCACTACAGAAGACTGGAAAAAAGTCGTAGAGAAAACAAAGAAAATAATTTTACAAGATTTTGAACGAGATGTGAGAATAGACAATATTATTGAAAATGAATTAATAATATCTCTGAGTGCTGACAGCAGTGATGAAGATGACAATACTTTTAACAGTTCTGATAGTTCAACTGAATAAATGCAATTTTTTTGTTAAATTGTGTACCTTGTCTTATTTTGCTCCTTAAATTTACGAAAAAAATAATAATAATGGGACAGGGATTCGCCTAATGATTTTTAAAATTCGCATATGTTTCAAGTCCGTATCGATTCATTCACTTTAATCGATGTTTATAAGCAGGTCACCTCACTATGAGGATAAAACTGACAGACGTCAAATGTTACCTATTAAAATGACTCCACTGTAATCACAAACTAGCGTTAGTAAGTCACGCAATGTTTGAGTGCCTCGTGGAGGATGGGCCGTAAGTAGGTATGTCTGGCAACCAGAAGCCTGCTAATGTTAAATAAATTGTTAAAATTTTTCAAGCTGGCAAAGTTCGGGAGGCGGTATCTTTTCATTGATTGAGTTACAGGGGGTGGACGCTAACGCCGCGGGCAGAATACTCATATTTTATTCACTTATCTCCGAGGAGCGGAGTCAAATGACGATGATGGCGGTAATTTTATGTTTTTGATTACCTGCTTCATATTTTAAATTAGAGGATACTCTAGAAAAAGAATACAATAAATCCTATAGAAGTGGGTATAAACTAATCTCAACGTATCCATCGACCTGAAACTGTTTTCTTACAACACGATTTTGAGCACGTCTGAGTCGAGAATTTTGCTTTCTATGATAGGTACCTACTAATAATAAAGCTGAAGAGTTTGTTTGTTTGACCGCGCTAATCTCTGGAACTACTTAAAAAAAACTTTTTGCATTTGATAGCCCAATTCTTGAGAAACACTATAGGCTATTCTATATCACAAAAAAATAAAACAAACGGGGTGAGCTAAATAAAACCGTTTAAAAAGAAAAGAAGTCAGAAAAAAAAGCTTAACGAAAACGAAGTGATATCACGGGCAGGTGATGCGATGCAACGGGGAGGGTCGGGGGAACAAGAAACACGGAGACGAAGTCGCAGGCAGAAGCTAGTATCAGATAACTAGAACTTGAATAACATTTTATATGGTTATGCTATGGGAATTCAAAACTCCAAGCTCAATAGTTCAGAAATTGAACATGCAAACAATAAATTTTCGTAAATCTTTCACAAGTATTTGACATTTTTATCGTCGCTGGGATAAGAAAACGACTTGAATTTGAATGTTTTTAAGTACGAGAATTGGCCTTAGTATATCTCGTCACGTTGACCTCCGGCCGGTCCTTGTAACCTCATTGAACAGCGGACCACATTGACCTTATTAAGCCGGCCTTCATGCACGGACTGCCGATAAACTTTTAATCAATTTGCGGTATCCTTCGATGACAGCAAGTCAAATTAGGTGGCGTTAAATACCGGGATAGGTTTTAATGAAGACGAAGGATAGAATTGATAGACCTTTATTTTGCATAAAATATGATCGATAGGGTAGGGTAGACCGGGGACAATAGAACCATTTTCGAAACATCGGTTGATTACACGAATTTAACTGTCGCTTTTTGTTTTAAATATTATTATTTTACAGCCTTGGTTTATTATTTACCGAAGAAAATATCTAAAGTTGGCCTAGCCTAGATTGAACAAAAGTTGGTCAAAATTGACTTTGAATGAAATGATGGCTACTGCTACAAATGACCCCCTTTTTTTTTCAGAATGGGAAATCATCAAATGACTCCTCCCGCTCTGGGTGGAGCGGAAGGGAGTGTCAGACTGTTACTGACTAAAACCCACCCGTGTTCCTTCCTTCGCCCTTTATGTTTCGGGCCAGCGGTAACCCTTTCGGACAATCCCGCTGAACAAATGACCCCCTTTAAGGGTTAATTGTACCAAAACTGCATAGGGTAATTAAACGCGAA
The DNA here is from genome assembly GCA_927399505.1 of Luperina testacea. Classification (NCBI taxonomy): domain Eukaryota; kingdom Metazoa; phylum Arthropoda; class Insecta; order Lepidoptera; family Noctuidae; genus Luperina; species Luperina testacea. The sequence goes on along the minus strand of OV656777.1, from coordinate 240,925 downwards.
TAAAGGTATTAATCACATTTTCTCAGTCATTTGTTTAAAGTCTTATGGGTTTATAATCATTCTTATAAAATTAGGAACAAAAAATTCGTGATATCGGTGTTTTAACCAACACAAATGTAATGTAATAACATTAACATAACAATTCTTAACTTAAAACAAAAATAAAATAAGTTTTTATAACTTACAATCAACTTTGGTTCACACGTTGCATATTTGCTATTATCTAGCTTTATAACAATTATAAAATAGAAATAATCAACAACAATAGTTGGTATGGAGGTACAATTGACCCCTGGTACAATTGCACCAAAGTAACTAATTTAGAAAAACCATCTAATTGTCACATAATTCTAAACTTATAGTTTCCATATTTATCATAAATCAAAAGTTTAATATCCGTTTAAACTGGCAACAACAATTACTTGTCGAAAAGGCTCTGGTAGTACGAGTTACAGTCAATAATATTTTACCAAAAAATTTACCGCGGCTTGCCGGAAATCAAATGATAAATGTTAAATGATTTTATTTTTGTAAGTAGGTTTGCACAAACACTTTTACACGTCAATCATATTTTTTTAAACTAGATGAGGTCGGCGTTTCCTATCTGACTACTCTGAGAAGAAAGGCCGAAACAAACTCAGAGGTCATAGTCTCTTTTAAAGTCCAGACATATAGGTCGATGTCTGAGGTGGTCTTTTGAGGAAAGAACCACACAGATTGAGAGGACCTGTCCAGTCAGTGCACGCATTTGTCAGAAATCGTACAGCTCAACTCAAGACTTAAGGAGCTCAACGATTCGACGAACAATACCAAAGAAAGGACATTTGGGTAGGCCACATAAATTACTCAAACTGCCAGACCATGGAGAGAATAATAAAAAAAATTATAAAAAGAATAAAATAAATGACCCACATCGTCTTCACATTCACAATAATTAAAATAATGTAATACTTTACAAAGTAAGCACATGTCAGTTTAAAAAAAAAATAATAATAAAAATTATTAATATCAATGTGTATATTATATAAAAAAAAACACAAAAACACTCAAAATGCAGAAATTGGAAGCAGCTCAATCCCAAGCCTTTTTATTCTCAATATAATCTTTAACAGTATAAAAGGCTTTCTTGCACAACTTACGTTTAATTAATAATTTAAATTTATTAAGGCTTAGATCTTGAACGTGGCTTGGTAGTTTATTATAAAAGCGTATACATTGGCATCTGAACGAACCATCTATTTTCTTGAGCCTTGTTGTAGGTACAACAAATTTGTGTTTTAAAAAATTCTCCATTAACACGTCCGTTTCACAGCAAGCGCGCCAGCGTCTGAGGGGCGCCTAGGGACTCAAGAAGCGCGTGTGCTGGCGCACTTACACATGCAAAACTTTGGTCGGTAGTAGAAATTGTTAAAGTTAGGTGGCGAGGATATAGGAAAACAGTTAAGAGAAACGAGAAAAAGTATATTTTATATCTTACTAGAAAAAACGAATGAATCGGATGACATTTTTATCAATAGTCAGTATTGCTAGGCAACACAACCATAGAGTACTAACTAAGGAGTATACATTCCTCAACATCCACCCCTGTTGATGATAATGCCAGCCATCTTCTTTAGCATTTCAAGTCTGGGCCCATATAATGGTTTTGTTAACATGTCAGCTATCTGTCTGGTTGCTGGCACATGGCTGATTGCCATGCTTCCATCTTGTAAGCATTCTCTGACGAAGAAAGATCTTATCCTGATGTGTTTTGTCTTCTGGTGAAATTCTGTAGGGTTCTTCGCCAACTTTATTGCACTTTCATTGTCAACACCTAAGGTCGCAGGGCAGTTAGTACCAGTAAGATCTTTAAATATCTTCTGTAACCATATAGTTTCTTTGGCGGTTTCGCTGGCTGCTACAATTTCCGCCTCTGTCGAGGATATTGCAACGGTGCTCTGCCGTTTGCTATACCAGGAAACAGCACCTCCAGCGTAAATACAGAGAATGCCTGATGTAGATCGCGCAGTTTCCATATCACCACCATGATCTGCATCGCTATAACATTCCAAACTATAAACGTTATCTGTCCTGTAACATATACCTTCATCCATAGTTCCTTTTAGGTATCGCATAATTCTTTTTACGTTCAGGATGTTCTCTTTTGTTGGTTTCTCCAAATTTCGCGACACAACGCTTACTGCATAGGCAATATCAGGTCTTGTGTTTGTCATCAAATAGGACAAGGCACCAACAGCTTCACGGTATGGAAATGTCTCCGAAGTATGTTCCTTAACCTGAGTATTGTTTGCCTTTAAAATTGGTGTTTTCACTGGCTTGCATTCGCCCATACCAAATCTTTCCAACAACCTAGTGACGTATGCTTTCTGATACAGGAAAATGGAACCATCAGAGTACCTTTTTATCTCTATTCCTAGAAAGTAGCTTGCGGGTTTTACTGTTATCTTAAAATGTGCTTTCAATTCATTTAGGAAACAGTTAGCCATTTTCTCGCTAGTATATGCCAATAGACCGTCGTCAACATAAAGGGCCAGAATAATTTTCTCCTTTCCTTGTCGTCTTACAAACAAACAGGGGTCAGAATTACTCTGCTTGAATCCTGCCTTTACAATGTAGTCTGTGATGCATCTGTTCCAGCAGAGTGGGGCTTGCTTTAGTCCATACAAGCTCTTCTTTAACTTGAAGACATACCTCTCCTCAACATAACCTTCAGGCGGTTTCATGTAAATCTCCTCGTCTAACGTGCCATAAAGGAAGGCTGTAGACACATCGAATTGTGATAGCTTGAGTTTCTCCCTTGCAGCTACGCTTAAGACGGCTCTTATCGTGCTGCTTCTAGCTACAGGACTAAAAGTTTCGTGGAAATCAATATCTTTCTTCTGCGAATATCCCTTTATCACCAGCCGAGCCTTGTATTTATCAATAGAGCCATCCGGATTGGTCTTTATTTTGAAAATCCACTTGCATGGGATGGCTTTTCTACCTTTTGGTAGTTCGACTAGTTCCCATGTTTCGTTCTCTCTTAACGAGTTTATTTCGCTCTCGATAGCATTTGTCCACTTTTCTTTGTCTTTACATGACATTACCTGCTTATAGGTTTGGGGCTCGTATAGATTGTTGGCTTCCAGAGCCATAATATGATCATTAAACCTTACAGGAGGCTTTAGGTTTGCTCTATCTCTGAGAACCATGCGGTTTTCATCAGAATTGTGGCTTTCGTTTTCTTCAGCTAGGTTTTCGTTTTCTTCTTCAGAAGGCAAGGACTCGAAATCTGATTCATTCATATCATCTACCATTTCTTCATTGGTTTTGATATGTGCCCTTGATGAAGAAGGTCTTGAAATTATTTCGATTTCATCCTCTAAAGCATGTCGTTCTCCAATCTCTTTATTAACATTCATTTCATGTTCACTCTCGAGACTTGGGAAATTATGATTGAAGTTTCTCTGAAGAACAGGAGTCGGCTGTTTCGGTTTCTGTACATCCTCTTTTGATTTTCCCAGTAAAGGTACCTCTTCAAAAGTGACGTCTCTGGATCTAATCAATTTAAATGCTTCTTTGTCCCAGATCCTATAGCCTTCATCTCCTTCATAACCAATAAGTATCCCTTTTTGTGCCTTTTTGTGCAGCTTCTTCCGATTAGCTTTAGGAACATGGGCATAGCAGGTGCAACCAAGTATTCTAAGATGTTTTATCGCTGGCTTCTGTCCGTGCCACAACTCATGTGGAGACTTGCTTGGCACGTTCGTTGGCCCTGTGCGATTCAACACGTAGACTGTCGCATTTACTATCTCTGCCCACAAGTCATCAGGAATTTTATCATGTGCGTGCATGATGGCGCGTGCGGCTTCTACAACCATTCGATTTTCACGCTCTACGCAGCCTGCTTGCTCTGGGGTGTGGGGCATTGTGAGTCTTTGCTTAATTCCGTTTTCAGTTAGGATATTTTTGAATTCCGCACTAACAAATTCTCCTCCGTTGTCACTTAACATTTCTTTAATGACATGTCCTGCTGCTTTAGCTTCATTTAAGAATATCTTAAGCTTTGAAGCTGCTTCAGACTTTTGTCGAAGAAAGTAGATATGACGATAACGTGTGAAGTCGTCTTTGAACAGGATGTAATATCGAAACTTCGAAATCGAATAAGGAAATGGCCCGCATAAATCTGCATGGATTAGTTCTCCAGATTTAGTAGCTCTAACCCTTGTTCCAATTGAATGCCTGTGCGCCTTTCCATAGACACAGCCTTCACAAATGTTGGATTGGTTGTTCTCCATTTTTAATCCTAGCTCTTTTTCGATGACCTGACAAACATGTCTTTTATTCTGATGTACCAGCCTTTCATGGTATACTTGTAAAGGGTTTGTCAGTAATTGATTGACTTCCTGATTTTTAGGCGCGACACATTTCAACTCCAGCTTGAATAGTCCCCCTTTAATCGTTCTAGTTCCAATTACTTTTGCTTCTCCATTTACTTTTACTACACATTGCTTAGGTTTAGATTCGAACGTACTTGTGACCAAATTATCATGCACAGACAGCATTGAGAATAAGTTTCTTTTAATCTTTGGGACATACCAAACGTCTTTCAAAAGTATTTGCTCAACTTTTCCATTAACGATGGCTTCAGCTCTAATGTTGCCTTTACCAATTGCTTCAATGGTTTCTCCATTTGCCGCAGTCACCGTATGTGTTCCTTTGAAGTGCTCGAAGCTATCGAAGAAGTCACCTCTGTTAGTAACATGACTTGTCGCTCCGTTATCAACGTACCAGTTAACTTTATCTATTGGCAATCCATTCTCAATAGCTAACACAGTCATATTTACAGACACATTTGGGTCTTGTCTAGCGTTTGACGGCTTTGGCGGTCTACCATCTTTTATCCATTTTTGGCATTTTCGCACAACATGGCCTGCTTCTCCACAATATTTACATTTGAAAACTGTATTCTTCATCTTCTTCCGAGTCTTCACGGCTAATACTTCCTCGGTATTCTCAGTTTCTTTAGTAGTCAATGCTTTTTCATAAGCGCTCAGTTGCGACGTCAGATTCTCCACTGTCCGATCCTTTTTTGTTATTAAAAGCCAACTTGACTTAAAAGCAAAATATTCTTGTGGCAAAGTTCCAAGTATCTTACAAATCAGTAATATCTCAGGCAGATTTGCTTCGATTTGGCTATTTAGCTCGTGCCAAATATTCTTCAACATAGAGATGTGCTTCCTTATGTCATGTTCAGGATCCTTTTTATAATCAAAGAATTTCAGACAGAGATCGTAACTTTTGTCTTCGCTACTTCCACTGTATAGGCGTTCTAGTTCGTCCCATACCTCTTTTGCGCTTTTGTAACGCATGACTTGCTCCAGTAACTCGTCTGTCATATTCGTTGTCATCAGAGTCAATACTATACAATCAATCTTTATAAATTGTTGCAAATCGTTCTCATATTTTACTTTCGCAACAGCATCAGCAGTCTTTGCTAGTTCTCCGGGCTTAATTATTTTTCCTTCCAAAATTTGTTCAGCTCCGGGAATGGCTCTGCATACCATTTCGATCCTATATCTCCAGTGCTTGTAGTTGTTTCCGTTTAGGTGCACTATTTGTACCTTTGAGGCTTCAACTATAGCCTTATCCATTTTCGATGGATTTGTCTAGGTACAATTTCTGCTAGAATAATTTTATTTTTCTTAATTATTCTTTCCTACTAGGAAAAACTTTTGCAGCTTCTCTCACAACCACGCTCTGCTACCATGTTAAAGTTAGGTGGCGAGGATATAGGAAAACAGTTAAGAGAAACGAGAAAAAGTATATTTTATATCTTACTAGAAAAAACGAATGAATCGGATGACATTTTTATCAATAGTCAGTATTGCTAGGCAACACAACCATAGAGTACTAACTAAGGAGTATACATTCCTCAACAGAAATATCGATGATAGTACTATTGACCCGTGTTACTATTGTACCCGGTCTCCCCTACGGGGTTATTGTACATTCATCACAAAGTAAATTCGCCACGAAAAAAAGTATGTGTAAACTCGTCACAACTCTATGTTTATGAAAGAAAATCCGCCATATTGTTTATTTCCGTACAGACAGCAGAAAAATCAAACAATAAAGAATAAAACGTTATTTCTTTATTTTTCATAATCATAGAAATTCACATAAAAATCACAGTTCTACTTATAGCTAAAATATACAGTAATATTGACAGCGTGACATCATCATGATCATCTTTTTTTTTGTAATTTGCATCTAAATAAAAATAGGCTGATTTTCCTGATATTTTTGTGGAATAATAACATCTTCCGGTATAACATGACCGGTACGGCTAGAAAGAGATAGATACAGCGAGCGAGCGAGCGCGTGATAGCATGTGCAGGAGCGCAGGAGAAAACAAAAATTTGGAAATCATTTTCATTTTGAGCACTAAAAATCAATAACTTTGTTTTCTACCAGTACTTTATGCAAAAAATATGTACCTATGCAGACTTGTGACGAGTTTACACATATTTTTTATGCATGTGACGAATACACTATCAATGTATGGAGTTTTAAAAATGTGACGAATTTACTTTGTGACGAATGTACAATAACCCCCCCTACGTACATGCATAAACATAATCAGCCTTTAACGTTCCCACTGCAGGGCGCAGGCCCTTCTCATACATGGAAGGTGTTGCTAAGATACACATCCTAATTATTTTATGCTATACTAGCGACACGCCCCTGCACAGCAAGATTTTTACGACATGACAAAACATCAAGAATTCTTTATGATCTATAAGTTTAATGTTAATGTATCATACAATACATCTTTCGGAGTTTGAAAACCAGTCTCACCAAAGGGTATCGTATTACCCAGTAACTGGGTTATGGAGGTCATATAGGCAGTCGCTCCTTGTAAAATACTGGTACTTATTCAGCTGCATCCGGTTAGACTGGAAGCCGACCCCAACATAGTTGAGAAAAGACTCGGCAAATGATGTGACAAATACATCTTTAGGAATAAATACTCTAAATTTTGGTGAAAATCAAAATCCGTTGCATAATTGAGAAAAACAACGCGGCCACAAAGACAGACACGAAAAACGACTTTAACTTATATTAGGTATGTTTAGATGGGGCAAACGAGCTGGTAGGTAGACACCTACCAGCTCGTTTGCCCCATCTATACAGAGCAGACGCTTGAGCAGACGCTCAATCACCGCCCGCTGCCCTCGAACATCAATAGCACTGTTGACAAAATGTTCAAACAGCAAATATTAATAATGCTGAAAATTATGCCGATGGCAACGCGACGACGGCTCAGCAATAAGGAGACTATTTGGTCCAAAGATAAAAGGCTCTAAAACCTTATCTATATCTCAAGGTCAAGGGTTGTGTGAAGAGTTTTTGACGACAAGGTCGACAAGGATATCTTACGTTGCTATAGTGAGGAAATAAATATATTTTCACTTTCCTTTCCGAAGCTATAAGTATTTTCATGTATGAAAAGTATAGTATAGTTTAATATCGTCACAAAACTTTACACAAATTACAATAAGGCTCCGTCTCAACTTTCTTCTTATTTTCCTCCAAACGTAATTTCCGGTTACTGGCAACGCCATCTATCAACAGTTGAACACACTAACTAAGCTGAGCATCTGACTGGAAACAAGGGTTGAAGAAAATATACCGACAGTAGCGACAAGCAACGGCGAGTAGCGAAACTACAGCATTGAAAAAGTTCCTTTCAGAACTGAAAAGATGGTGTTGTTTCTAAGCTGGAAGTAAGAAATCGCTTTAAAAAAAATAGTCAGTATTGAAAAAACGAGCTTATAATTAGAAATAAAAATGATCGTCTCCTAAAATACAATAAAATACCGATTAAGAAATTCTTTAAGAGGCTGCTTCTTGTGGATTTGTACGGCTTGCTACACATTTGTTCGAGTCTTAATGATTCGACATAGCCAGGCGGCAAACTCGAGTACCTATGTATATACATATTTTGTCGCCTGGCTGTGGCGAATCATGAAGAACCGAGTACCACTAAACTTATCGACAGAAAAGCGTGGTTTCAATAATTACGGCACCCCCACTTTTAACATTTTAGTTCATTATTTTAGCGGTTATTCCGGGTCTAAATTGCAGTGAACGATATAAATACCTAGATAATTTTGGTTTGGTTAAATCAATAACATAACTAAATTCTTTCTGGTGGTTTGTTTCTTTGTTCTTATTTTGGGAGCCTTAACCTGGGTCAAATAAATTTTCCAGTGCGAAAATACATGGTGCTAAGTGAAACTTTTTAGCATCAAAAAATTACTTCGACACTTCCTTATACTGCCCCAGGGGCCGGGGTTGCTACTGCGAATTTGTTAATGTTAACTTTCAAAATAACTTCGTTACAGTTTGCCTCTTTCCGTGAGTAAAAGCAATTTGCAGCATTGCGATTAATTTATGGCAAAGCTCTTAGAATTACGAAATTTAAATTATAAATAGTATTCCAGTTTCTGCAATTGGTTAATAAAATTACTTCATTTCTGTGTGCGTGGCTTGGGGCTGCCTTTAGGGGCTCATTTTGTTCACACCATGTATTCAAGGACAGCGGTTCTTTTACTTAAGAAGGCTAGAATTCATTATAAGAAGTCGAGAGGTCGCAAGACAACTGGTTAGAACGAGTTCCTTGCACTGTACCTGTATTTTGTAGTAAATAACAGGTACAATTTAAAAAAATAACAATGAGAGTAATTAAACGAAAAAAAAATGAAGGAATAGTAATACAATTTCAAATAAACACATACTATAGCTAAAGCGTCGTGACGGTCAAAACGTTCACTTTTTTCGGTGTAGCTCTCAATCGCCCAGAGTGCAGAGTTTAACGAACGATACGGAACTTCGTTTCAATAAAGTCGAGGAAATTAATTGTTAAGCAAATTAACACTCTACGTCAACTTGCACTGCTATAGCCATTTGATACAACTTTCAAGGAAAGGCATTTGTGATGCGAGAGGGAGTGGGGGGCAGTTGCCTCCTTCTGCGAAGCAGTCATGTTAGCGAAGGAGGCGGCGAAACGGTTGAGGGAGAGAGCCTCCCGTCCCAGCCGCCGCGGGAGACGCTCCGGGCGTCGGGAGCCGCGCGACGACTCCCGGCCACCGTAGGCGCGGGCCTGCGGTCAGAGAGTAATGGGTAGCTCACCGTCCGTGCCGGATGGCACGTACGTGTTCCACGCGCGCTTCAAAGAGATGTCAGCATCAACTGAAGGGGCCCGTCAGGGCCGAAGCCTGCCGGGTCAGCGGGATTGTCCGAAAGGGTTACCGCTGGCCCGGAACATAAAGGGCTAAGGAAGGAACACGGGTGGGTTTTAGTCAGTAAGAGTCTGACACTCCCTTCCGCTCCACCCAGAGCGGAAGGGGTCGATGATTTCCCATCCTGAAAAAAAAAAGCATTTGTGATTTGATTTGAACATAAATGGTCCGTATAACCATTTATGTACGTTGTTATTAAATTTGGTTAGCAATTAATTTACCTGGTTTCGTTCAAGTGCTTCAACCGTAGATTGAACCTACAACCCGTGTGCCCACTCATTATTATCGCCAAATGGGTAATTTTCACATAATCCCTTACATCATCATTATACGCGGACCTTGTAATAACTTGACGGGGCGGGCTCAAGTTTCAAACTGTGCTTCATTTAATCTGCGCCTTTGTTTCTAACTCGGCAAGATATTGTTACTTATCGCCAAGTGACAGCTATGTTAACACTCTCTTGTGTGCTTAGCAACTTTATATCTTTTGAAGTTACCATAAACTTTTGTAAAAGTTTTTGAAATTGTAGTGTTGAATGATATTTCAAACTTTTCCCACTCTCAAAATATGTTAATGATATTTTAATGGTGAGATGCCATTCGAAGATAAAGATACAGTTAACAACCATTCTCTGATTATTTCTGAATATTATCTTTATTTAAGAGTACATTGATTTAAATTCTACTTGTCTACAAACTATCCTTCTCTTGTTCACAGTAAAACGGACTGGCTGTCACAAGATGTAGAAGCACACTATTTAAAGAAAGAAGAAAGAAAATACGTATAATTATTTGCGCTAAGCATGACGCAATAAAGAACATAAACACAAAAAAGAAAGGGTTGGGGGAAACATGCGTCACATCCACGCAAAACGGCTATCGCTCAGCATCATTTCAGAACAATTGTTACAATAAGTCTGTCAATCTATAACCAAATACCTAAACAGAAATCAGAGAACTGCCATTAAATTATTTTAAAAATAAACTTAAGAAATGGCTCTATTATGGCTCTGGTTGTACACTATAATTGAATTCTTAAATAATACGCAAAATTTATGATCTCACTAGTATTATTTTTTTATGTCTGTAGCTTAGACCAAATAAAAAGTCAAAATATAGCGCTGCGAACAATACAGTGAAGCATGCAAAAACTACACCTGCGCTCTGTGCATACACGCTCAAACGCACACATTTACAACTACATATTTACAATCAAACTACACCGCACTATGTGCACACATGTTTACATCACCTGCTTGACTTCACTGTTGACAGCGCTGTCTTGACTTTTTATTTGGTCTGAGGTCTGTAATAACAATTTAATTGAAGTGCTTAAGTTTTTTTATACAGGTATTTTTTGCATGCTGAAATAAGTAAGCAAAATATGTGGAACTACATATTTATAATTAACTATTTCAAATTATTTATTACTTTCTAAGTACAGTGTTTTGTGCATAATAAAGATATTCTATTTTATTCTTAATCCCTGAAATCTTCCAGTTTTGTTTTAATTAAACCAAAAGAATAATATTTACGATTTAAATATCTTTTATACCATCACAAAACCTCGTTTTACAAATAAAAATAAGTAGCGGGTTCATCGACTGCTACACAACAAACAAAAATAAATAGGAACATATATTTATTTGATATTTGAACCGCTATAACTTTCACATGACTGTGCAAGTAAAAGGCTAACTTAAGTGTCCGCGGATCTACGGTTAAGGTAACGTTAAGTGTCGGTTGATATTACGTACAAGTTATAAGAAATCGATATTGCAATGGTTATCATTATCTATTCCTTATTTTCCTCCTGACCATCATTATAGCTATAAGTATGCTTGTCAAACGAAATACCCCTTAGAACTACGCATCAAACACTAAACTAGCGTTAGTGCAACATCGATCAAACATAGAATTAGTTTTTCGGCAAAACACCTCTTTTACAAATTGTGTATAGTACGTAGGTATACAGGATGGAAAACATCAATGGGCCCTGGAGGGAAACTACTTTAAATCCTCAAGATAAATTATTTTACTTAAAGGAAACATACCTTTATTTTTAAAAAGAAACAAAATGCTTTTACATATTTCTCGACAAGATTACCTATGTAACCGAGAATTGAACCAGCTAAGAATTAAAAAAATAAACACTCGCTATTTTATTCTACTAATCGATAGGATTATTGTTCAGGATAAAATCTCTCTAATAAACATTTGGTCTAGAAATAAAAAAGATCATGAAATCTAACATTAATTTTATTTCATCACCAATTCTAAAATGAACGACACGTAAACATGAAAGAAAATTATTATATAACAAGACATTGATACTTGAACTGTTTAAAATTACAATTTTGTTACAATTTAATAATTTAACTGATGAGTTGTTCGAAACGAGACCCCTCGTTACGGATACACAAATTTAGTCTGTTTTGAAATTCAAAGTAAGCTTCTAATAAATAGAATTGTTCTTGATACGCCATCATTACACAATTATGAAATAGAAGCAAAACAAAACAAAATCGATAAAAATGTCCAAAATGTTCGTAAGAATTTCAAAATTGCAGTTCCTCACCGCAAAAACAAAGTTTAACGTTCCATTTTTAAACTTTTCGTCAGAACGCCTCGTCTTAGAAGGAAATGTGCATAGAATTATTATTACCAATTAAACGATTTTCTTATCTATTATCTAAGTCTTCAACAAGGTACTTAGAGATAAATTAGCGAGCTTGTACTTCCTATAATGTCTATGGATGTTAGAGTTATAAGAAAATTATAACGTGTCTTTTAGTTGTTGAAAGTGAACAGTTCTAGTCTAGGTGATGCTGATTAAAGCCCTTGTGTACCTACTCAATATTAGATTTCATGGGTATCTTGTACGACAGAAGAGTTTAAGACCTAAAGTTTATTGGAGAAATTTTATCCTTAACAATGACTGTATCGACTAGTGAAATAAAATAGTGAGTGTTATAGACAGAGTGATAGAGAGTTTATTTTTTATTTTTAGCTGGTTCGATTCCCAGTTTAATAATAATAATAATTTATTTATTTCAGACATAATTCTAGTCCATAGATTCAAAGATACATTAAAATTACTTATAAAATATAATATTAAATTCAAAACAGTTCAAAACCCAGAACAAAATTGTGATCAATTAAGCATGTAGTGTGTATTATTGTTTAAGTAAGCTTGTCGAAAAATCTGTGAATGCAGCTTTGTTTCTTTTTAGAAATAATGTTTCCTTTAAGTAAAATAATATATCTTAAGGAATTAAAGTAGTTTCCCTCCAGGGCCCATTGATTTTTTCCACCCTGTTTAACTCTGTCTTGCTTCGCCCTAACGGGGCCTTGTACTCATAAGTATAGCTCCTAATCAGAGCCTGTGACTGTGTGTATCTAGTGCAATACATAACACAGGTACCGTTTCCTAGCCAAAGGTAGCCGTTGTAACATGCATGAGTTTTACCCACTATTACTTCTTAGTTTTACCTCTGCAATCCCTTACAATCTCAGTTCCAATCAGAAAAATTCTGCCACTTTAACCCCAAACAATTTGCAACAAATTTCACTCTTGTAACTTCAGCAAAAGGCAAGGCCCTCGAGCGCAGCCCGCCGCCGCGCGCCGCCGCCCGCCCGCCGCCGCGCGCCGCCGCCCGCCCGCCGCCGCGCGCCGCCGCCCGCCCGCCGCCGCGCGCCGCCGCCCGCCTGCCGCTGCGCGCAGCAGTCGTTTATGCCTCGTTCCGCGTGCGAATTTCATTACTTTACAACATAAAATAAAACTTTACTGCCCTTTTTTTTTGGCGTCGAAAATATTTAATGTCGCTTTTATCGGCGGTCGAGTAAAGTTAAGTAAAATAGCGGGCGTGGAATTATTTCCGGATTCGGACCTTCTTAATGATGAATTCTTTTGAATGAGACAATTAATCTGCGGGTGTATTTTGTCGTTTCTTTTTTTGGTTGAATTATTGAGGAATTAAAATGTAACTGAGCTTTGTTTTTTTGGACATTTTTATTATTTCGTGAGGCAAAGCTCGAAAAAGAACTCTGCAACGATAAACTTAGCTTAGTGTACATCCTGCTAAAGGATATTGCTATCCATAAGTATCCTACGACATATAAAAATTAATTACGAGGCAATTATTCATTTTTAAATTATTTTCAATCGCACGCACGTAATTACAGAACCCAAAAATAACCCTCCGTCACTCTTATTTTTACAGGGCTTTATTTAAAATCGGATATTACAGCGTATACTCGATAAAAGTAATTATTTAAACAATGAAACGGTTTAATGAAATAACAGAATTCATGGATTTGCGTTTCGATATGTGTCTTCAATTATCTTTTGAAAGTACGTGGGTATTGTTTATTTTGAGGTGGTTATTAACCCTAGAATGCTCGCGCTATGAGCAATTGAGCATTTTGCCGCCCGCGGCACCATATTCGTGTTATTTTGTACACGATGCATTTGTCAAGTTCAAGCGTCCTTGTAGCTGCCCTCCGTACCTCACAAAAATTAATAACTTATAATTTTTGTTTACTTTTGTGATCTTACGTAAGAACAATCTAGACCCCTCCCACCTCCACGTAAGAAAAAATAAGACTTGTTTGGACCCCCTTCCCCCTCAAATCGTCTTACGTACCTAATAAATGAATAGCCCCTAAGCTGTTCCGTGTTCGCGACTCGACAATATTTCTGGACCAGAATGTGAATTGTCGGAATACTGTAAATACTGTCATGAATCGCACCCAAAACGAGAGACTTCCTGGACATCACGCCGGTTAAACTCCTGGGTCCTTACAGCCCTGATCTAGCACCGTGTGACTTCTTTTTATTTCCGAAAATAAAAAATCAGCTCAAAGGGATAAAATTTTCGTCGCCGGAAGATGCGCTGTTAGCGTACGAGCAGGCTGTAAACGAGGTGTCTGCGGCGGACTGGAAAAAATGTTTCGAAAACTGGTTCAGACTACTTTGAAAAGCTTTAATAAAAAAATATTTACCTATAGAACATTTATTTTTATTTTCGCGAAACTTTTTGAGTGTCCCACGTAATTGTTTTTTTTTCTAATCTCAAATAATATTCACGCAAAGTCTTCTCTGATCTCTATCCACGAGTGCGCTTGTAATTGCTAACCCAATCAGCGTGATTTCCTTTAATTTATTCATAGATTATCTTTTATGGCTAGGTTTAAGTAGCATTCGTGTTTTTTAAGATATACGAGTACATGTCCCATCGCATACGAAATGTGTACACCACAATTATATCTTTGCAATTTTTTTTATACCATAATCATCACAATCCAGTAATTCCCATTAACCTAGAATTTGAAACTTGTCCAGCAGACAATTAATTTGGAGTAAATAATAAGCTTTTACTTCCTCTCCTTAAACTCAATTATCTGAGGAATTTGAGAAAGTATTCTAATGGCTTCTGCAGTCGTTGCCAAGTTTGAAGGTGAGCAATGTTATAAATTGATAAATTCATTGGATTCTGTGGAGAAAATCTGCAAAAACAAGAATAGGAAACAGTTGGCTTCCATTAAGAGTAAGAATTGTGGTGTTATTAATATGTCAGCAGTATTAAAAAATATACTCCGATTGTTCACAAAAAACAGGACACACTACTAATTGTTTTGAATTGTAATCATAATACTAGTCTTCGTAGTATTCTCAACTTTTTCATAATTTGACATTCAAAGTGCAGTAGTTTGTGGTATTTTTTTGTTTTTAATTCGTTTCATTTATGCTGCAACTTAACCTAATGTTGTTGCTGATTGTGCCTTAATTGTAATGCACCCGGCATTGTTGACACACGTTGAAACTAATTCGTCTAATTGTGTTACATTTCATGTTACATTGCTTAAATTAGGACAGCTCATTTGTGTTACAGTTCATATTAAGTTTCACCAATCTGTACCGGGCATAAGGTTTTCTACCACGTTCTAAAAACATGCTTATAGTATGAATGTCAGAATGATTGTATTCTTACCTCAGCAGTGTATCGGTTGCCCCCCTTCCCCCCCTTGCCGTGCTCGGGGGAGTGGCGCAGCGCCTTCGTGTCGATCTGCACGTTCGTCTGCATCCTGCACTATTGCCCACGCGCACTATTACCCACGAGCACTATTACCCACACGCGTAGGTAACTACGCGTAGCTACTATTAAAAACTACTTATATACTTCATTTATCATACTACATTTAAGTTTGACTGCTTAGTTGAAATGTTCATGAATTAGTTCAGCACCAGCATTTTTCCGGGCTTTATCATTCACTGAATAAAAAATACACATTACATCTTCAATATCGCCGTCTTTTATTGGCATAAAAAGCACATTAAAGTACACATCAAACTGTCTGTGTGTTTATATTTTTACATTTACCGCAGCTTTAACCCACTTCTACTCCGTAACTTTACGAGGTGTGTTCAAAGGTGCATTTCCACCGGTCATAGCGTTTTACAGCATTCTTTAACGACACTTATACGATTTCATTTGCACCTTAACTGCGCACTTTTATACACGCGTTATCGTATTTCAACGCGGTATTTTAAATGGAAGTGGTAATTATATTAAATGTTGCGTTTATAGACCTGCAACAAACAAAGTTTATTGTTACTCATGATGATACATAACTTGACAGAATTATGCTATGATAATGGACGTAAAAAATTTTTTTTTAACGTGTGCATATTTGATAGTTAAACCAATTATTCTGCCCCGTCAGGTAAACAATGATTTTCATAATAAAACTAAATGATTCCAAAACTAAAAAGACTCTTTTATTATCCGACATAATTTTATTCCGCTAGAAAACAAGCTACGCCGTAGCTATTGCTTGCTACGTCGTAGCCAATACAGCAAGATGTAGCTACGAGAGGAGGTTGCAAACACATTCTTAACAAATCCAACGTAGTTTGAACACATGTTTGGCCATCTTATAAAGTGAACAGTGTAACTGAATTGTACCATAGAATAGTAATTATGTGTTTTCTTTCTAATAATAATTGAGAAGACAAATAAAATGTTCTTCTAACACAATATTATTATTGTAACCAAACCGTAATAATATGAAACTTCTACAAGTGAAAGATTTACCTAAGTACGTTGCAAACATTCGTCAAGATGTACAAATAAACATGTAAACAAAAAGCTGACGCTTTTGATAAACCTGTTTTTGGCTCGGCGCTGAGTTTGCCATATCGTAACTCGATGACGTACGGATCGAGTTAGATCTCTCTATGGTTTCGTTCACATTCAAACGAAACTTGAGACATCGTGTGGTTGTTATGTATTTTTTTTACAATCCCGTAATTTTTGCACGATCTTATCTCATTTATTGTATGTAAATGGCCATTATTATATCATATCGTAGTTATTCTATTGCATATTTGCTTTATGGCAATTAAATGAAAATAAATTGTTTATTGTACCTGCTGACCTTGATTGCACCATATTTTATGCGATAAAATCTGGTCTTTTTGAACAACCAAAACATCGAAATTCCCATCAGTACAACACAAACACATTCATTGAGTTCAACTCAAACACAGTTTAATTTTCGTTGTTTTTCCAAACTTGAAAATAATGCTGTTTCTAGAACATACATAATTACCTTGTTGTGTCACAGTTCGCTAGCTGTTATTAACGATGCTTGAGGGATGTCAGTAATAGTTCTGGTAAATGTCTAATTTTAATACCAATTATGATATTGAAGGTTGTTACTTTAAATACGTAATTACTTGTGACAAAACACTCCCAGAGGTAAAATACAGCGGGTCAAATGCTACATTTTTTGCTTTTTTGTTTACATTCCTCAGTTCGAGTGTTTGGTTACAGGAGCAATTTACTTTATGATACGGGTCAAAGTTTGATTGATGGAAGAAATTATTTGTGTAGTTGCTGCTGCTAAATTCAAGCAGACGTAATCCTACACGTTCAAAGTCATCATCATTTCGGTCGAAAGACGTCCACTATTGAACATAGGCCTTCGCCAAGCACCGCCACTTCGACCGGTTCTGTGCTTCTCGCATCCAGCAGATTACTGCGGCCTCGAAGGCGGCATTAAACATATACAGTTATATTATACTTATAGCATATTGTGTGTCTTGTCGTGTGGTCATAGGAGTCCCGTGACTGCACAACGGCGGCCAGCGTTAAGTTATCTGTAACATATACAGCGCGCGTAGTTGACCCCATCTCACCGTGGCGTTGTAAGGAACACGTAATGTATACGAGTACGCTGCGTGCTAGCAGAAATGGTCAGCATTTACTGTTTTGCAAACTTTAAAAGAGCACAGTGCACTTTAAACGCGATCACGTTTAAAGTGTCACGCCTCTTTTGAAGTCGAGACTGTATTAACGATTCTCCTGGGGTTCGTCGCTGGTAGTGAATTCTAGACTACTTACTCTATTTTACAATATTGCATCTATCTCTTTTGTATCTCTAGTCGAACATCTAATAAATTATCTTTTATCATAGACAAATTCAGCTAAGAGCTTTACAAGATCAACCTATCATCCTATTCACGCAGTATGTCAAGTGATCCCTTTCTAAGCTAAGAGCAACGTGATAGAGTGCGTGTCGTCCCTCCGTCCTCTCATCTGTTACAATGACCGGGATCCGTCATGATCTAAGGATCAGCTAAATTGTACTAAATAGATTTTATACAAGAGTATGGTCAACTTACAGTTCCTTAACTCATGAACAAAACACCATCACACAATTACATTAAGGTCTATTTCGTCAGTGGAATGCATGAAGAAGCCTCCTCGTGTAGCGCAGTTGGTTCCGCCAGTTACTCAACTGAACCGAGCGCTCGGCGCATCCTGGACAGTCACACTCAACACCTTATTTGACGGGCCAATTCTTCCCTTGCAGTAGTAGGGCTAACGCCCGCCTGTTTTGCGACCACCCTCCCACCGGAGTCCGGCGTCAAGCAGCCTGCTGTGCTTCGTTGATGCGTGGAAGTTCTAGTTCCTTAGGCATCTCCTGGGCACAGTCGTACCATCATATACCTCATCCATCGCTTTCCATCAGGTGTGATCGAGGTCAAAAGCGGGCCCATGCAGCAATAATAAAAATAAAAAAAAACACCAAATGAACTGGGAGCCTAAAAAGGCCACTTTGGCAGAATCATAAAAGGATAATATTATTAATCATAATACGGCGAAGACAGTCCGTGTTTTTCTTTTTTTCGCTGCACTACGTAGGTATAATCAAAGAGATTGGGATTGGATTTGGATTGGATTGATTGGTATTTTAGGACTGACAAAAAAAATAACTGAAAAATCCTTCACCAATGGGATTTGATACGATTAACTTAACAGTTCCATTATGATTCATAATAATATCCTTTTCTGATTCTGCCAAAGTGGCCTTTTTAGGCCCCCTGATACTTATTCTGTTCCCACTTTGTCGGATTGCCTCAGTCTAAACGGAGTGAGAGTATTATTTTATTGAACTATCCATAACTACAGAAATGTTAGGGACGGCGGGAAGGGAGTGCTCTTACTCTTGCTCTGGCTCAGTCTTCGATTGGTCTAAACCCACCTTAACTCACTCACTCAACACACACCCACACCACACACGTATACAATAACACAGTACGTTTAAATTGAATACACCTAAGTTAACTACATGTATATGTTTACATGAATTTATTTATTTCGAAGAAAACTCAATTATTGTCGCCTGTATGAGCCTACCTACTATGTACTTAATAATCTTGTAGGACGAACGAGTCTGGTCTTCACGACAGGGAATCCTAGTGTGGAGGCTAGTGCTATTTAAATATACTTAGTTATGTTTTTTTTCTGAATAATAAAGTTTTTATTATTATTAACTGAACGTACGTATTATAAAACGGGCTAAGTGAGAGTCGGACTCGCAAACGAAAGGTTCCGTACCACAAGGCAAAAACGCCGAGAAAAACACGTTTGTTGTATGGGAGCTGCCCTTAAATATTTATTTTATTCTGTTTTTAGTATTTTTTGTTATAGCGGCAACAGAAATACATCATCTGTGAAAAGATACTTCATCTGTCTAGCTAACACGATTGATGAGATACAGCCTGGTGACAGACATACAGACAGACGGACAGTGGAGTCTTAGTAATATGGTCCCGTTTTTACCCTTTGGGTACGGAACCCTAAAAACTAACGAAATAAAGACGGTGACCATGTTATTACCATGAACATGCGACAGATTGTATTTTTTTATAAAGTTATAGTATTCGCAAGAGAATGTTTGTATGATGCGAAGTATTATTTTGACAGAGTTTTTGAACAAATGGGTTGGCATTCACTTTCAGAATAGCTGCGGAGTACCTATCCACATTTCTAAATCAAATCAAACTTTAAAATTGCAAAGACCTCTGTGAGAGAGATTGATGAATATTCATTTGAGTTTGAAAGTTTAGCATACCCACGCGGCACTCAATGTACACACACACAGTTCAGAAATCTATTTTCAGTTTTACGCTGACATTTTTCTGGACGGCACAACTAGTATCTGAAACAAATAGAGTTTTTAACCGTTTCGTAACCACGAAACAACTAAACTTTGAATTGGGTTGCAGTTTGTCTCGTAAGATCCTTCTAGCTGCAAATACTTTTTTTTGTATTTAATTTAATATCACTCACGATAAAACTTTTATTCGAGCTCTTTATTGCGGCACTTAGTGGTACATTTAACAGCATTTAGCACACATGCTGCCGCGCTTTGAGCACCAATCAATCGTAAATACACCGCGCTTAACTTTGAACTAGTGCCGCCTCTCACGAACTTTAGTACTTAGGTAAAAGGTATGTTAACAGGGAAATGTTTAGTTGGATATCGTAGATCATCTCATAGTCGATAAAATTTAGAGTCACCCTCGGGCCTAATTTGTCCGTGCCTCTCGGCCACAGGAGGAGTTCATTTGTCAGTCCAAGCTTATGATTATTTCGCCCATCCTTACACATTCTATTGCCTCTCATATCAAAAAAAAGAATACTCAAAAATGTAATCTGCATACGTAATATTAGAGAGACGGTTACGAAGCGTCGTGTGTGCGAGTACTAACTTGCTTCATTCATCATATTCAGTTGGGCGTCAATTAATGGCGTCGTCTCATATAAAATCCATTACAGCCCGTAGTACTGCTTGTATGTATGGAAAGCATCGCGATTTTGAAAACTTTGTAAAGCTGTGACCGATTTTATAGCAGCACGGTTCTTTTCATCACACCTTGTGCTCGAGCTACTTATATAGTTCATTCCGTGGTGAAAGCCTTCGTTGGCGCTGACTGAGCAGGGTGTGTAACATTGTTACAGTATAAACAATTGCTTTAGTATGAAATTATAACCAATTCTGTATAATTTAATTCAATTATAATAATAAGTACTCGTAACACACAGCAACAAGAAATAAAAACGTGTGCGGTCGGGGGACCTCCGTCGGTTAAGAAATTCATTATGCGATACTCGCACGCGCACACAGACCTGATATAATATAAAGAGGCATAGAGAGAGAGAAAGTCTCATGGAGGAGGCATAACATAACGACCATGCATAGCTTGGTCGTTGTGTAACAATTTCCATCAGTTTACTCCTACCACAAGTCGCATTAAAGAACTTCGTTCCAAAACATCCCAGAACAAAACAATCCCCTTTCTGTAATTATAAAGGGATAGCCACGAGAACGAACTTAATGACAGATGCTGTAGCTCTAGTCCACCGCAACAGGCACAACTTAGCTAATAGTTTTACCGCCACATCGCTCCGCTCGACTCCACTCGGACGCGCTCGGAAGTCATCGGCAATTGTTTCCTTCTTTTGTGTTGCTCAAGCGAGCAATCAGTTGCTAGCTCGCAACAATTAGGTCAGCCGCAGACTGGGCGACTGCGAGAGCTAATACTTTGTGAATGCACTTAAAATAAATGAGTAGTACGGAGATCGAACTATTGGACATTGTAAGGACTTGGGCTTTTGAAATATATGTTGTGTTATCAAACTCTTAGGGCTTATAGAAATTCTTTCGTTTATATTATCAAGTCAGGAGACATAATACCTTGTGAAGGTAGGGTAGGTACTGAGCAGACCATTGCATAAGAAACTACATTTAATTACTTGGTAACTAAGATCAAATAGCACACAACTTTGACCAATGTAGAATTGAGATCGACCTCAACCTTTTTAATAGCCGGGGCAATTATAATTTACTGACGGTTAAAAACTAACGAATAAAAAGATGGCTGAATGTCATTCTGAAGTGACAATACGACGCAATATATTATAATGCTGAGTCAGTAAAGCAAATCCTATCGTGCAATAGGCAGACAAAAATAGCCCTTAAGGTGACTTACATATTTTGGCTGTTACTGTACTTGAACTCTTAGGACTAATACTAATATTCATTCGAGAACGATGTAGGTGCGCCTAGTTTTTCAAAGATGGGTGGGCCTTAGAGAAACTAGGCGCACCGTAAGTTGCGCACAGTCAGCTGACAGAATATGTATATTTTTTTAAAACTAAGTTAGATTGGCTCGTTGCTAAGTAACAACAGCCGCACGGGTCGATCGATTTGGTTAAGCTACGCTTGCCGCGGCCGGTCCATGGATGGATGACCATCTATACATTCCGAAACCCCTCCGTGCCTCACAAAGCGCGTAAAGCCGTTGGTCCCCTCTGTCATTTTTAGATCTTTGACAGTCGTTACGGGTCGTCAAAAGCCCGACAGTCTGAAAACAGTGATACCCAGTAACTAGGCTGTGGAGGTCAGATAGGCAGTCGCTCCGAGTAAAATACTGGTATTCAGATGCATCCGGTTAGACTGGGAGCCGACCCCAATAGTTGGAAAAAAGCTAAGCAGATTTAAACCTCCGATATGAAATCATTTACAAGTACATCGCGTAACACTCACTACTCTCCTAATATAAGTGTTAACGCCAATTTCATACTTATAAAGAGATGCATGATCTACATTGATTTAGTTGCCAATAAACCTCGTAAAGAACAGTCGCATTTTATTCAAAAATCCATTGACACAGTGCTAGCAAAAGTAAACCTAATCACCCTGAACATATGGTCCTTCGAGCCGGATCAAACCTCATTAGAAATTGACGGAGCACTCGACGAGAGAACAAAAGAACCGCATTTCATGGCGCGATAAGGGACCACCTGGTGTTGTTTTGCACGAATTTCCGAGAACCAGTCAATTAGTGTGTGTGCAAAGTGTATTGGTGTATCGTTTGAATTTTAATAACTTAGAAAATAGACTATTCTCGATTAGACATTGAAGTACATTTGGAAGATTCTTGTGATTTACATGTAAACAATGACGTCTGAAGCAGATCAAGCGTTATCTGTACTTGAAGATTTGGCGTCCATACTCAAAAAGACCCAAATAAACCTTAAAAAGTGCCCAAAAGAACGTTTATCGAAGCCTGCATATTTACAAACTCGTATTCAAACCATTGAAGATTATTGGGGATCTTTTAAGAAAGCGCACCAACAGTTATTGAAAAGTACAACTCGGGAACAACGTGGAATTTTTGCCGTACTACGTGAATGAAGAATTCCTTCTTCATGAAGACTTGTACCTATGCATGTTAGGAGATCTTAGAGAAATGTTGGATGCATGCACTTCGGAGACGACTGACCATGACCATCCTTCATGCAGCAACACGTCGTGTGATTCAAAATTACGACCGAAAGTAATGCTACCTAACATACAACTTCCTCCGTTTTCCGGTAACTACGAAGAATGGCCTACATTTAAAGACTTGTATGTACCACTAATTCATACATGTCCGACGCTAAGTGATGTTGAAAAACTACACTATTTGAAGACCAGTATCACGGGCAAAGCGGCGTCTTTACTGAAAAACATTCAAGTGACGGGTGCTAATTATGTTCAAGCATGGGGAACGCTCAATTACCGATACGATAACAGGCGGATCATAGTAAATGCATTAATGAAACGATTATTCTATCAGAAAAAATGTACTAGTCAAACGGCGGCACAGCTGAAGGCCCTCCTGGATTGTACCACCGAAGTTATTAATAGTCTGGAAAATGTGAAAGTGCCTACTGATTCCTGGGATCCAGTAATCATATTTCTGGTTGTGCAGAAGTTGGACCCGGAGTCACACAAAGAGTGGGAGCAAACTGCCTACTCGGTAAACTCCCAAGAACTGCCTACTTGGAAGGAATTGCGCGAGTTTTTAGAAGTCAAATTCCGGACGCTTGAAATGATTTCCCCGACGACCACCAGTAAACCCACCAAAGAGCGTGTTCTACATGTGACAGCATCAGATAATGATAAACAACAAAAACCATGTGCTTTATGTAAAGAAACGCACACACTGTGTCATTGCAGCACATTCAATAAAATGACAATTAATGAAAGAAGCGAACATGTCAAAGCAAACAAATTATGTTTCAACTGCCTTGGGGCGGGACATTCGGTGTTCAAGTGCCGGATGCCAATGTCTTGCCGCACCTGTAAGAGACGACATCACACACTTTTACATCAACCCAAGAAGATTGATGAAGCGACTCAAAATGTAGAAACCAAGCAACCGACTTCATCCAGCCAAGCAGATGTAGAAGAAAAGAAGGTTCACACAATGGTTGCGTCTCATTATACCGCGGGGCAGAAGATATCGCTGTTGGCTACAGCAGTAGTAATTTTGAAGAGTGAACACGGACACACTACTATTTTAAGAGCGCTCATAGATTCAGGATCTCAAGCATGTTTCATAAGCGAGAAGGTAACTCAGATCCTGAATCTACAAAAAACACCAGTAAATCTAATCGTCACCGGAATGGAAGCAATGAAGATGAAAGTCAAGCATGAGGTCAAGTTTCAAGTATTGTCACGGTGGGAAAACCAATTCTACTTACCTATCAGAGCCTACGTGATGTCTAAGCCCTTGACTTCGAATATACCGATGAACACCATGAAGGGGACTCATTGGCCGCACATAGCGAACCTCCAACTGGCAGATGCAAATTATTCAGGACCTATTGATATGTTGTTGGGTGTAAACGAATATGCAGCAATTCTCAAGCAGGGACTCATTAAAGGTCCACCAGATACACCATGTGCCCAAAATACCTACCTGGGATGGATATTAATGGGTGGAATTACAATCAAACTGAATGCAAGAGAAAAATCATTGACAGCCATGAAGAAAGAAATTAACATAGACGATTTACTGACAACAATATGGGAAGTTGATACGGACACGAAAAGAAAACCTATCCTAACTGAACAACTATGTGAAAACATATACGAGAAGACACACAAGCGAGATAATGATAGGAAATACATAATTAAGCTACCATTTAAAACAGAACAACCAAAATCAGTTGAAGGCAACACAAGAGAAATAGCGAAGAGAAGACTCCTTCAACTAGAAAAAAGATTTAATCAAAACAAAGAACTAAAGCAAGAATACACAAGGGTGATCAATGAATATAAAGAATTAAAACATATGGAAGAGGTACCTAAGGATGAAATAAATAACAAATCAGTATACTTACCTCACCATGCGGTGATCCGTAGTGACAAGGAAACGACGAAGACTCGTGTTGTTTTTGACGCCTCGTGCAAGGGCTCCAATGGAACTTCACTGAACGATGAACTCTTGTTGGGTCCAATATTACAAGATGACTTGAGAAGCATTATCATTAGATGGAGAATGCATGCTGTTTGTTATGTTTCTGACATTCACAAAATGTACAGAATGATCTGGACAAATAAAGAAGATATCGATTATCAAAGAATTCTATGGAGAGATAATACATCAGAAGACATCAAAGACTACAGACTTTTAACTGTGACATTTGGAACAGCTTCCGCACCTTATCTCGCCGTAAAGACACTCATGCAATTGGCTGATGATGAAGGCGACAAATATCCCGAAGCAGCAAAGATATTGCGCGAAGATTTTTACGTCGACGATGTTATGTCCGGACACGATGACCTGGAACAAGCTATACGAATTAGTCAAAATCTAAAAAAACTACTGCGTCTAGGTGGCTTCGAACTGAAAAAATGGTCTTCAAACAACCGTGATTTCATGGAGACTATCGAACTAAATGAAAGATCATCTAATGCACATCTGGAACTAAAGATTGATGGAACAATTAAAGCCTTGGGCATACAATGGAACTTGGGTAAAGACCAATTCGAATATAATCTGAACTTACCAGCTATCGGCAAAACAATCACAAAGCGAAGCATTCTGTCTGACATTCAAAAGTTATTCGACCCACTCGGATGGATTGCCCCTTGCCTCGTTATGGCAAAGATTTTAATTCAAAAGCTCTGACAGGAGAAGATTGATTGGGACGAAGTGTTGAATACAACACTGGCTGAAAAATGGGCTACAATACGATCTGATCTTGAAAATGTTAACGGAATCTACATAAATAGATGGATGGGAACACTGAGCTCGAGGAAAGAATCCATAGAAGCCCACGGATATTGCGATGCTTCAGTACAAGCTTACGGTGCTGTGGCTTACTGCCGAGTCACAAACTCAGATGGCACAGTGAAAAGCACAATCATTGCGGCAAGGACAAGAGTAGCACCTTTGAAAACCATTTCATTGCCTCGACTAGAACTGTGTGGAGCATTGTTGTTATCCAAACTACTCAAGCAAATAAGGCAAGCAATGAGAATACCCACAACACAAATTTATGCTTGGACAGATTCTTCTATTGTCATCTCCTGGCTACATGGAGATCCGAACAGATGGAAGGCGTTTGTGGCAAACCGCGTTGTCGAAATCACATCTAATGTAAGTTGTAGTCAGTGGCACCATGTCCAATCCCACGATAATCCAGCTGATATTGCATCAAGAGGCTTGTTAGTAGCCAACTTGAAACGTTGCGACCTGTGGTGGAATGGACCACAATGGTTATCACACCAGAAGATACAGTTCACTAGACTTAACGTAACCCCAACAGACCTAGAGAGAAAGAAAAACACCTTACAAACTCTTAAAGTAACACAAAACGAAAATGAGGGAAGTAATAAATATTATCTGCGCAACTCGATAGCTTTGATACATTGACTGAACTACTGAGAACTATCACCTACTGCCGAAGATTCCTGAAACAAAATAAATTAGAAAAAAACATAGATAGTACAATCACAACTGAAGAACTCGAACTCTCTTTGCAAGCCTGTATAAAATTAGAACAAGAGGAAGAATTTAAAGAAGAAATAGAAAGCTTAAAAAGAAAGAAAAGAGTTACAAGATCAAGCAAATTAAAATCATTAAATCCTTACCTTGACGAGAATGGAGTCCTCAAGGTGGGCGGCCGGCTCAGGAACGCAGAGTTGACGGAAGAATGCAAGCATCCAATAATTCTGGGTCGAAAAAGTAAACTTACTTATCTTATAGTAGCAGAAGCCCACTCGAAGACGTTGCATGGAGGCATACAGTTAATGCTTACTTACCTTAGATCCAAGTATTGGATAATGCGAGCGAAAATGCTGGTCAAGCAATACATCCATCGTTGCTTGGTATGTGCTAAGCTAAATGCAAGGGTGAGAACACAAGTAATGGGAGACTTATCAAGCGTACGGGTGAAACCAGCACGAGCATTCCTCAACTCAGGTGTCGACTTTGCTGGACCCTTCCAATTATTAATGAGTAAGGGCAGAGGAGCCAAAACTACCAAGGCCTATATAGCAATATTTATTTGCATGTCCACCAAGGCAATTCATTTAGAATTGGTTGGTGACCTGAGTACGGCAGCGTTCATAGGCGCCTTCAAGAGGTTTTGCGCCCGCAGAGGAAAATGCACAAATCTATGGAGCGACCAAGGACGAAATTTTGTTGGCGCTAATAAGCAACTATATGAAGCCTGGAAGGAAGCTGGTTTGCAATTTGATGATAAAATCACCGAGTTACTTGCAAACGACGGAACCCAATGGCATTTTATACCGGCTTATTCACCTAACTTCGGAGGATTATGGGAAGCCGGAGTGAAATCCATAAAATATCACATGAAGAGAGTCCTCACTACAAATTTAACATTCGAAGAGATGATGACGGTTCTCTGCGAAATAGAAGCATGCCTGAACTCGCGTCCATTATGCCCAATGAACGATGACACCATGCAAGCACTGACACCTGGCCATTTTTTAATAACAGAAGCACCAGTCACCGTCCCGAACCCAAATCTTAAGGACGCTAAAATGAGCAACTTGACACGCTGGCAATACACGCAAAAATTGTTGAGTGACTTCTGGTTGAGATGGCAGAAGGAATACCTCACAAGACTCCAGCAGAGACCGAAATGGTTAAAACGCGAAGAAGAGTTTAAGAAGGGTGACATAGTACTGATCAAGCAAGATATCCTCCCACCGGGGAAATGGTCCATGGGACGCATCACCGACAAGCACCCCGGCCCCGACGGTTTAACCAGAGTGTATAGCGTAAAGAGCGGTGACACTATAACCAAGCGATGTGTGACAAAGTTGTGTGCTTTACCAATCGATACCGCACCAGATGAAATAATTTGTTTAACATTTGTATAATTTAGTTTTGCATGTATCCTAGATTCAATCAGTACCTATTGTTTTTAAAGGACTATCTATAGTCCTTTAGTGGGCGGCTTATGTTAACGCCAATTTCATACTTATAAAGAGATGCATGATCTACATTGATTTAGTTGCCAATAAACCTCGTAAAGAACAGTCGCATTTTATTCAAAAATCCATTGACACAGTGCTAGCAAAAGTAAACCTAATCACCCTGAACAATAAGTAATCCCTTTAATTGCCTCTCCCTCGTTGCGGCGCGCGGCGGTCTGTCCGCAGCCTGTGATGGGTCCAATACAACTCGTTACCTCAGAACCGCTCCGACTCCGGTTGAGCTGAATGGTGCCGATCTATGCGTCATGTTCGTGAACGGGCGCCGTCAGTTGGGGCTGGTCATATCACTTAGCTGCCTCGGCATATTTTTAATTATTTTAATATTGAATTGTTGTTTTCTTGCCATTTGTTGTACTCTGGACACTTTTAACGCGTACATCTTTTGTACATCGTTCTCACATATAATTATAAATTCACATTATTGATGTAACTAATATTTTTGTACAACTATAATTTAAAAGAGTGTCCATGGAGTTTCTTGCCCGTTCTTCTCCATAGGTACCTACGCTTTGGAATGGGCAACTAGCTTCATATTTTCTGACTGACCGACTTTTTGACAATTCAAAAGTGCCTGTAAATGGTTTAATTGAAATAAATGTTTTGAGTTTGAGTTGAGTTTGAGTTTGACTCCACACAACCATGAAATAGAGTTTCAAACATGAATATCTAATAACACTTAAATACTGGCACGGATTTAGTGGTATTTGATATTTGCGTAGTCAACTTGAATCAAAGCGTCTTCACCGTAGCGCTACGGCGCGCGGCGAGCGCTACGGTGTTTACGGGCTACGGCAAAATTTTCAGCAAGAAAGTAAAATTGCTACTAAGGGCGATTTCCTTCGATGAAACTAAACTAGATTAAATTATATTATTTATACTCTAACATTTTTACACGTCAGTGATATTTTTAGATGTGGTTGGTGTTTCCGATCCGACTACTCTTTTATGAAACAACGATTCAACGCGTTCAAGATCTGTCAGGTTAGTGTCAAAATTAATTGCTGAAATTCTCCCATACATTTTCTCCAACTAAAGAATCTTGCACATTGATTTACAGTGAAAAAACACATTCAACCGAATCCACTCGCCACACTAGAAGATCGTAAACAAATCCCAATCACACATAGTACAACATTAACATTCGGTTCCGCGATCACTATAAACAGTATCAACATCGTACCGCGATTGTCGGGATTCCCTGGATTGTGGCGGTGGGTCTTGAACACTGTTTACTGACGTCACTTATTGCGTCACCGGGATCAACATGTACCGAGTGTTTGTGAAGCGAGGCTGTTATCTAAGACTAAGGATGGAAGGCCGTATGTAAATTAAAACATTTATACTGTATCTTATGGTGTGGTGTTGGTAGCGCAGAGCAGTGCGCCTGTGCGTGTGAAGGTATGGTGTTGGTAGCGCAGAGCAGTGCGCCTGTCCGTGTGGAGGTATGGTGTTGGTAGCGCAGAGCAGTGCGCCTGTGCGTGTGAAGGTATGGTGTTGGTAGCGCAGAGCAGTGCGCCTGTCCGTGTGGAGGTATGGTGTTGGTAGCGCAGAGCAGTGCGCCTGTGCGTGTGATGGTATGGTGTTGGTAGCGCAGAGCAGTGCGCCTGTCCGTGTGGAGGTATGGTGTTGGTAGCGCAGAGCAGTGCGCCTGTGCGTGTGAAGGTATGGTGTTGGTAGCGCAGAACAGTGCGCCTGTGCGTGTGAAGGCTGCGCGTTAACATTTACCCTTCATTTCATAGTTTCAGTCGAGGAAGGGGCTCGTGGCTAAGTAATAACAGCCGCACGGGTTCATCGTTAAGCTACGCTTGCCGAGGTTGGTCCGTGGATAGGTGACCGTCTTTACATACCGAGACTCCTCCGTGGATGGGTAAAAATCTTTACATACAGAGACCCCTTCGTGGATGGGTAACAATCTTTACATATAACCGAGACCCCTCCGTGGATGGGTGACCATCTTTACATACCGAGACCCCTCCGTGGATGGGTGTCCATTTTTACATACCAAGACCCCTCCCTACCTCGGAAAGCACGTTAAGCCGTTGGTCCCGGCTATCATTCTTAGACCTTTGATAGTCGTTACGGATCGTCAGAAGGCCGAAAATCTCACAACCAGTCTTACCGAGTAGTATCGTATAACCCAGACACTGGGTTGTGTATGCCAGATATTCGCTCCATGTAACATACTGGTATTCAGCTGCATCTGGTTAGACTTGAAGCCGACTCCAACAAAGTTGGAAAAAGGCTAGGCAGATTGATAGATAATAGTTTCACTAACTTTGGTTGATAACAGTTTCAGTTAACTTTGGTTGATAATATTTTCAGTTAACTCTGGTTGATAATAGTTTCAGTTAACTTTGGTTGATAACGGTTTCGGTTAACTTTGGTTGATAATAGTTTCAGTTAACTTCGGTTGATAACAGTTTCAGTTAACTTTGGTAGATAATTTGAGGAAATTAAATGAATGAATGGATGATTTATTGTTATGAAATAAATTACTTATGACTTACTTATGACTTAATGTAGCTTAACTTCACAGAAATCTATTTTATTTGTTATTCGTTGCACTATTGACTCAAACGCAACATTCATTATTTCCAGGTGTCATTTGGGGATGAAAAAAATGTAACATGCATTACAAGTCAATACGAATAGCAATTTAAGAATTACGTCACTAGATTACTTCCTCTGATACGAATTTCCTTTCTCTGTGAAATGTAATGTAAACAAGCAACTTTGTCTTTATTTTAACAATTTCATAATAAGGAAGTATTTCAACAAACCTTTAATAAAGTCTTCTTGTCACAACAGTAAATGAAGAGAAATAAATGCTGTCCTTCAGCTCGGTCCAACAACTGTTATCAGTCAGTAACTCGTCCCTGTGAGTAATGGCGAACCGGCCAGCAGAAGGTACGACTACTATCGCGATAAGCCACGGCCTTATACAAGGAAACCGCTCCCTACGTCTCGAGGGTCACTTCTAGTAAGCTGCTGACGTTATGATACTCGAACACATTAATGACATGTATCTGTATCTGCTTCCACGAAGGGAAGGGTATTTTGTATATTGCGGAAGCCCACAAGCTGTTTGGAAAACGTAGTAATTAAAACTGTTGTTTATGTTATTATTCGATAATTTATATAGAAGTTTCTTCAATAAAACAGATGTGCACAACCGCCAAGATGGAAGGAAGTACATTTCATCTTTTACACAAATATTAGATACGGCCTTAGACTATGGAAAGAATGTCAAATAGCCTACAACCAACACCTGCTCACATGACGCTAGTAAATACTAACCTAACACATGGTGTTTAGAGCAAATTACAACAGTTTATTTATTTAGGTACTACTAGCTGACCCCGCGAATTTCGTACCGCTTAAATGTATGAGAAAATGAATTATCTTATTATTTTTTTCGTGTATTTTTCCCATGTTGTAATAGTTATTCTGCTATTCGGAGCAAAGACAAATCCAACAAATCAAACATCATAAAGTTGGTCCAGCCGTTCTTGAGTTATAAATGGTGCAACTAACCCGAATTTGTTTTATATATGTATGTATATAGATGTATTTACCAGTACTGATTCTTACGGATTGCGATTTGAGATTTCTTTATTATAATGTAAGTTTAATTCTAATTATTTAGAGAATTTAATCCGAAAGTTTGATCATGGTGTATAATGGTGAAAACTGATTGTGTATTTAAGTCGATCTAAGCAGACACACAGATAGATACAAAAAGCGATTTTTATTTATTCCATGCACAGATTAATTAACAGACACTTATTATTGTTTTTGAAGAAAGCCGAATCTATCTCTATCATAATAATGTTAGTACATTGTTTTTGGGCACATGACAATATTAAAATATTCAGGTAGGTAACTCGGAAGAATAAAATTATAATATCGATAACCATAAAAGTGAATTTGTTTTAATCAGTCAAGTCTAAACACATGAGATAAAATTAATCATTTTTTGTAACATTACTCCCGGGAGTTACACGTGCAGATAAAGATTTCCTTCTTATGCTTCTCGACAAAAGTATATATAAGGCGGTATATTATGTTTCCTATTGGACTAATCCTGGATTTTTGTTAATTAGTTTTGTGTATTTGTCCGTCCGAGTGTACACAATACACATCACATTAGCTGTCTAGGTCTCTACTTCTACAACATTTCGTTATTCAACTAATTGGGAACAAAACTAATGCATACATTACACGGCGGTTGCACAGTTATCGCTCCTAAGAGAGCTATTTATACAGCAATAAGGAAAACTCAGTGTTTTGTTCATGAAAACGCTATTTATAGACAAGTGGGAGTTGTAGGACACAGAACGTACAACTTCGTAGAAGTGGTTTGTTAGATAAAATAGATTTTCGGGTACAATTATACACGAGCATTGGCTATATAAATAATGTTCGAAATATGGTAATTTTGTGTGGTGGAAAAAGCCTTAGAAAACCAAGGACGTCCACACATCCATGTAGCGCGCAATGAGTCTCTGGGCTTCCACCTCTCGCACTTAAGTATTCTTGTTTTTTCTATTGCTGATTGGGGCTGCTCTTGACCTTGATCACGCCTGTTGCAAAGCGATGGATGAGGTCTATAATGGAACATTTATCTTATTTTTATGAAATCTTTGTTAAAGTAAAGATGTCAAAAGCGATGTCAAAGTTCCTTTATTTTAACAGCAGACGCCACCTACATACTCGTACATATGTATAGGCGTAAGGTTACAGATTGTTCTGCAATAATTCAAGTAAAGCCAGAGGACGTAGCTACTATAGGTGTACTATAGGTGTACTATAGGTGTACTATAGGTGTACTATAGGTGTACTATAGGTGTACTATAGGTGGTACTATAGGCGTGCAATATTAACTCAATGTATGGGATTACAATTAATTACACAGATAATATTGTGACATACAAATACCCCAACAATACGATATCCGGACAAGCAATATGCAGTAAATTAACGCTGCGGTATTTACATAAATTAGAGCTCTGTGAATGATCGAATGATAAACCAATAATCAGTTGTTTTCTGATAATGTCGCACACACTAAGCTAGTCTGTTACACTCTTATTAATAATTGCGGAGTAAAATTACAATCAGTATATATATAACCTTTAGATTTTTGAGCACTAAGTGAGGCATCACTTAACACATAACATAACATCACGCCTTGTTTCCCTAAAGCGTTAATCAGAAGTGTCCCCATAATAGGTACACCCGCATTTGCCTCATGTTTGTGTCCCATGTAATAGGGGCGAGCCGATTTCCACACCCGGGCACAAATCCAAACGCCGGGCTGCTACTGAGAACTTCCTAATGGAAGAACCCGGTAACGGTTTGCCCGACCTGGGAATCCATCCCTCATACTCAGTAGCGCTTGCGATTACTACACCTATTCACTTCACGCAAATGTTCCCACTGCTGCGACTACTACACCTATTCACTTCACGCAAATGTTCCCACTGCTGCGACTACTACACCTATTCACATCACGCAAATGTTCCCACTGCTGCGACTACTACACCTATTCACTTCACGCAATCAGCCTATAATGTTCCCACTGCTGCGACTACTACACCTATTCACTTCACGCAATCAGCCTATAATGTTCCCACTTCTGCGACTACTACACCTATTCACTTCACGCAATCAGCCTATAATGTTCCCACTGCTGGGAATGGGACACAGGCCTGTACCCCCACCATGAGCTCTTATCGAAAACTTACTCCGCTAGCGTTAAGGGGCTCACAGGACCTAAACGCAAAAACGCAAGTTTTAGAATCAATAAAAGTATATTATGATCGACTACAATAAACAAAATAAGAAAAATATATGATATTCTTCAGGATATATGCTAGGTACAGAGTGTGTTGAAAACATAATACAACTAATTTGATACGATAGAAAAAATCATGAAGATACCTCTAAAAACTTTATTTTTACAATAAAAACCATACTTATATACATACAATTATTATGATTTTTTGTCAATTATTCTACAAGCCACATAATATACTAAAACTCTAGTGTTTTATTTTTTTAGTCCAAACAATAGATTTTTTATAAATAGATAATTGCTTCATATTTTGCAATAAATTACCAGCGTTGTGTCATCGCGCTTCACTTTCTTTTCTATGCAGTCCGACAAAGACCGCGCTTTAAGTAGTCGCCTTAAACTCGCTAGCGTATTAACACGTGGATCGAATAGATTTCGATAATTCTTGCACCATGAGTTTTACGGAGTCTTACACAGTAGCTAAAGTAAACTCGATAGATCGTGTAGTATGTAAACGGCATATATGCATGCATGTAGTGCTATCGATAGGCAATAATCCGACTAAATAGAATGGTTGGCGGTTAGTAAACTTCTTAGGGTATTATTTTAGTGATTGCTAATTTTTATTCCTTATATGTCATTGTTGTGTCATCGAGTGTCGTTTTCAATTTGTCCGCAAAAGCCATTAAACGAAGAGAAGAAGAAGTTTTCAATTTGTAATTTTGTTGACATTATGTAGTCACGGCGTTTTTTAATTAAATTCACAGAAACCCTCCTAGGTAGCTGCGTAATTTCCTGCCCATTGGTAAGCTAGAAGTTTCATTTTAATGTAATTTTGGTTTCAAATTCACGTTGTTTACGTCGTTGGTCTTCAAATTTAGCGGCTGCTAACATATTCCATGCTAAATAAGCTCTTCCAGACATTATTTTGATTCAAAATACTCAAAAACGTATATTATTTTATGTAAACATATGTTTCACACGTCGAAATGCTAGTGAGCTACGTAACTACTATCGTAAGCGTATTATTCGATAGCGTCTGTCATATTTGTGACCGTTTTGTATGGTGACAGCTAAAAAAACGTAAGTGACTATCGAATATATTGTGTTAGGTTTCTTACCTAAGACGGACTGGCCCATCGAAATCTATAGTTCTTATGGTACGAATTTTAATTCCTTCTGTGACCGTTAGGGGCGTTGTACAATATTTCATACATATTATTTACGGAGACGCTAACATAATTAATAAGCTAAGCTAATTCATGTTAGAGCTACTGCTCTCTGTGAGAGGGAGTGGGCCGTAATACCACGCGGGCCCTCTGACAGGACTTGCCGGTTCCTACTTCTAGGACATGCCGGTTTCCTGACGGTTTTCCTGTACCATTTTGAGGGCTGTGGTGATGAAATTATTTACACAAAGTAAAGCGCCTGTCTGGATTCGAATGCACGGCCTACAACTCGTAAGGCGGGGCCGGTACCAGTGGTCCACCAGTGCTCCGTCATTGTACTGCGCGTTAGTTAACAAAGGAGGTTCGTGACCTGGGGTTAGTGGCCTGCGGCTCAGTAAACTCGTCTACTGTAAAGAAAGAAGTTGTGAAAGATTGTATTCTTATCATAAAATGAATTCGGAAGGTCTAATGTATGGCACTAATTTACTTACATATGCAAGTTCATTCACCTAATGATAACTAAAGACCTTTTGAACAACTCCATCTATATAAAGCTCTTGCCACTCTAGGTGTAACTTGACTTGATTTTGGCGAACTCAATAAATTAACTCCTTTTTATAAGTTTTGGTAGTTCAAGTTAGCAACAGGAAGTTAGTGACAGTCTTGTTTAATGTTTATGCATATCCAAGTTACAAAACGTCTTGCACTGCGGTTGTCCCTTCACCGACAAGTTTCCATCACGACGCCCGTACATCGGGTGACGGAAATGAAATCATTTCGGTGGAAGTCAACTGTTCCCGGCGAGCTCCGACAGACAGGAAATTGTGGCGTAACGACCAACTTGTGGTTTGTGTAATATTTTGTATTTGGTCTTCTTAATGATACTTGAACTTGTCTGAATGTTGACACTGTCATTGTAAGCTATTTTGTATTTTAGCTCTACCATTATTTTCAAAACAACGATTTTGAAACATCTCGATTTGTATATTTTTAACCGATATGTATGTTTGTATGTCCGCGATTTTCTCGAAAACTAATGAACCAATTTTAATATTTCTTTCATTATCGTAAACTACATACTTTCAGGAAGGTTTTAGTATAATACATTAGGTAATTATTCTTATGTACGGAGTTAAATGCATAAATGTACTACGTCTCCGGCATTTCTATGCGAATTTTGATGATTCTTCCAGTCGGGTCACCTTACCTGTTTAGGGTTCCGTACAAGAATAGTAAAACGGAACCCTTTTGGTGAGACTCAGTCTGTCTGTCACAGCTGGATATCTCAAGAACTACTAATGCTATCAACTTAAAATTTAGAATAGTTTTAGATAACGTTTGCCCAACTATTTTGCAAATAAGAAAGAAATATAAATATGCGTATATTTTTTGCAACAGGGACTGAGAGGGGTCTGATAAATTCGAAGGAGGGCTACTAGGGCATGTGGTATCATATAAAAGAACGCAATTTGTAAATTCTCAAACATTTTTTCTTTATTTTTTAAGGCCGCATTGGTTTCGACTTTTGATGAAAAATGTAAAAAAATCGTGTTCAGGCTGCGACAGGGGACAACGTCGAACAACTTGTTAACATGGATTCAAAATGCATAATTCGAAATTTTTCGTCAGTTATATAAAAACATTTTGCTGTTCCGTACATTTTGACCGCATAGATACTGCACTTTTCTATGAAATAGCAGTTTTTTTTAAGAAAAAAATTTCCTCTGGGTCTAGAATCACGCCGAATTCATGGTTAAAGTTAGCGCGTCGATGTCCCAGTGTCCCACCGGCCACACTGTCCCACCGGCCACACTGTATAGCTATCAAACAAGTCCTGTCTACTACTCATCACTAAGAAAGCATTGTGACCCTTTGACAACAGTGATTGAAAGCTCAAGACAGTGCTCTTTTATGCGATGTCAATCTTGATCGTAACGTCAGATTTAATTGATTTTTCAAATCGATAATTTGATTACATTGACGCGTCAACAAGTCTCAAAAACTGTGACCTCACTTAACCTTTCGTTTACATCGCTATCTCACAACATCCGAGCAATCTGCTCGGGCGGTGACTAATACCGTCACGTTTCAAGATCAAAGCACTCTGATGTATGAGGGAATAGATC
This sequence comes from Luperina testacea, assembly GCA_927399505.1. Lineage (NCBI taxonomy): Eukaryota > Metazoa > Arthropoda > Insecta > Lepidoptera > Noctuidae > Luperina > Luperina testacea. Next base: position 203,886 of record OV656777.1, on the reverse strand, counting down.
GCGACTTGTCCGAAGTTGGTTCAAGTTGTTAGAAAGTCTTTGATGTTGGGGTCCGTATACCTATGATGTGAGTTTGTATGAAGGAAAGGTTCATCTAGTAAGTGTAAGATAGTTTTGGAATGTTATAAAAGTATTTTCGTTTGGCGATTGGTCCGGCGATTGCTTTGACAAATGTAATGTAAGGCGTCACGGCGCCCTTACCTACCGCCTGACGCAGGTCCTCACCGGACACCGATGTTTCGGGAGGTTCCTGCACATCATAAGGCGAGTGGAGACGCCCGGGTGTCACCGTTGCCAGGATCGCCCAGAGGACACGTTGGAGCATACGGTGGAGGTCTGCCCCGCTTGGGCGGAGCACCGCCGTGTCCTCATAGAGGCGACCTCTCGCGTCCGGCTCTGGTTCAAGCCATGGTCCGGGGCGAGAGGGAGTAGGGGGCAATCGCCTCCTTCTGCGAAGCAGTCATGCTAGCGAAGGAGGCGGCGGGACGGCTGAAGGAGAGAGCCTCCCGTCCCAGCCGCCGCGGAAGACGCTCCGGGCGTCGGGAGCCGCGCGACGACTCTCGGCCACCGTAGGCGGGCCTGCGGCCGGAAAGTAATGGGTAGCTCACCGTCCGATCAGAACCAGGCCCGTGCCGGACGACGCGTACGTGTTCCACGCGCACCTCAAAGAGATGTCTGCATCAACCGAAGGGGCCCGTCAGGGCCGAAGCCTGCCGGGTCAGCGGGATTGTCTGAAAGGATTACCGCTGATCCGGAACATAAAGGGCTAAGGAAGGAACACGGGTGGGTTTTAGTCAGTAAGAGTCTGACACTCCCTTCCGCTCCACCCAAAACGGGAGGGGATCATTTGATGATTTCCCATTCTCAAAAAAAAAGCCTTCTCGTACAGACAACATTTGCAAGTTCAGGTTCTTAATCCGGAAAACCCGATGTGACTTTACATATTTTAAGTGTACTCTCTGCAACATTGAATAGAACATTATAGTGAAAGAAAAAATGTCGTAAGAAAATCCAGATTAGATGCACCATCCATAAAGAGCCCCAATTTCTGAAATTACGCGTGGTGTAGCTCAAAATGGCAAACCTTTTCAATCCGATGAAGGAAATTTGTAATAACATACCCCAGTGTTAACTCTCTAGAGTATACATACACAATCAACAGTATCTATATTGATTTAATCTGGCACCCTCCCAAAACATCGGTAATTCTATAGACAGAAAGACAGATTCCTCTCAAAACAAATCGCTGCAAATTGTTTGTGAAATTGGCATGTCTGTCTGGCTGTCAGCACTTGAGACTCCTTGAGATATAATGAGGGATTCGGGGCGATAGGAAAAATGCATTAAGGAGAGAAAAACGCTCGTAGTTATAACAGCTTCTTCTTTAGAATGACTTTATTGATTTGCGTCATAATCCCTGCAACGGGATTAGAGGGTAAGGGCGTGCAGTAATATTTTGTTTACTTTGCTTTACTTAGTATTATGAGTACATTAGGAGCCAAAATGCTTACATAATTATGTATTCTAAAATCCTGCAAAAACTTTGAGATACTATAACTGAGAGATAAAATCATTAACCTGACGAAATAAATGCTCTTCACCCGACAATTTTTGATTTGTTTTAATACGCGCAGAAAGTTCAGTCCTAGCATTAGAAAGAACCTACATATAATTTTAAAAAATGTTTATAGTCCAGATATAAAACCAATTTAATGTAAAATCACGCTTTGCGATATTTATATGCGTCTTGTTTCTCCCGAACACACATACATAGACCATCTTTAAATATTATAAACTGAACTCGCTTTTCGTGCCTCTGTGTGACCGCGTTGTTCTTCTAAACTACGCAACAGATGTTGATGTGGTTTTCACCATCACTTGAGAATATATACCAAAAGGTATAAACCTTTTGGTATAAATTCTCAAGTGATGGTGAAAAAAAAAAAATATAATTTATATGCAAATAATGAAATAAAGTAGATATGTATTATACACATAAGTGTATAATACATATCTACTTTATTTCATTATTTGCATATAAATTATATTTTTAAATATTAGAATATAAAAACATTTAAAAATATAAAAATAGTAACCCACCGGTATCAAGAACAGGATCCAAGCTACCGGCGGTCAGGGCTCCAGAGACAGGAATCTCCTAACAATGCGGGCCGTGTCCAGAAGTACTGCTTCCTGAATCAAGCCTTTGAACCAGCTGCCCAACGAGAGCGTCCTCAAGTGTTGGTCGAGGCTCTTGGCTATTACGAGTAACCCATTGGCTGTCACGACTACACGGCACAATGATCGCTGACTCCACATCCCATGTGTCGACAACTTCGCGAGCCAAGTCGCGAGCGCTTCAACGATTGCTTCATGTAAGTAACATTGATGCCCACCGCTTCCGATATACCTAAATACTTGTAGGTTTTGTATCGGAGAGGGCTCGAAGGTTTGTGGAGTCCGAGAGTTGGGTTCCTACGGATTCCACAACCTCCCTCGCTTTACATGCATGACCGTATATTGTCCACACCAAATTCCATTCTGATGGTGCTACTGAACAAATTACATTATTATTAAACTTACAATTAATAAAATTTGGGAAATCCAAAAGTGCACGACTCATAATACTCATTTGACCGTATAAAAAACCATAGATATAGATATTATATTAGTTAGTTTTTTTTTTATTAAGAAGTGGCCTATATCTTAATCCAGGGTGTCAGCTACCTCCATACAATTTATGAAAATTGGTCCAGCAGTTTGAGCGTGAAGAAGTAACAAACATATAAACACACACACAAACTCACAAACTTTCGGCTTTATAATATTAGTGTGATAATAATTAAACTACTTTGAATAAAAGAGCAATTTTCAATAAGGTTCCTCCTATAGATGCAACGAATCTATTAAAAATAAATTGACTCAATTAATTGATTTTCTCGCAAGCTACAATGTTTTCAGGTTTCACACTTGATTGACGGGATTTTTTTTTAATATTTTGATGTTTTTTCGTTTCTTCTGCATTAAATAAATTTTTGAAAAGTACAGAATTTATTTCCATTAAATTATCTATACAAGGATATATAAATTAAGTAGGTTCTGTGTACTAGCAGGAGTATAACAATAGAAACAGTTGCAGAAAGGACGCAAAAAATTTTTCGATCGTATATAGAAATCTCAATATTTTGTGAAGTTATAAAACCATGCGAATCATCCCAAGGGTCTGCCAATTGGTCTTAATAGTACATTACTTCAGAGGGAAGAAAGTGACAGTTCCATACCGAGATTATGGCATTTGCGCCACGAGCTTGCGAGGGGCGCAAACCATTTGAGGTATGGAACTGTACTTTATCCTGAGGGATGTATAGTGCTTTTTATTACACCTACGAGGAAAATTATGGACATAAATGCATAGAAATGTTTATATTTAGTTAAATGTACAATTATTAAAAGTGCAGCTATTATAAGATGTTACATTTTATCCGACAAAAATAATTTCGTTTTTAATTTTCTGTATGCACCAAGGAGGTTGGTAACTGGTAAAAAAAAAAACTGTATGTGGCCAGTAACAATTTACTTGAAATTTAATTAGTAGACAGTTAAAGTCTCTTGGCAGTATGACTGCTGACAAATTAAAAAAAAAAGAAAGACCGGGTATGTAATGGAATTTCATACATACTTCCCACCCTTGGGTCGGAAGGATTTTCATACAAACTTCCATACCTTGGGATGAAAGGATTTGAAGGGCGGGATAAAGGCGTTTCTTCCCTCTAATTGGTATAATTAGTATGTATTTTCAGAGCAGGTGTGATGAAAAAATATTTTTGCTTATATATTCTGCTTCCAATTACTTTGTCGTATAAAGTGGCATAAACAAAAAGGTCCCGCCAGAGTTCAAAACCTGCGGAAAAAAAAGTAATTTATTATTCCCTGTGAAACTATTAGATTCTCCCAAACTGCCGCAGGGCTCGTCCGGAAAACATTATGAAAGGAAATGTATTATTTATGAAAACCTTGTTATTGGGACTCGTTTGTGAGTACGGAATATATATGTCCGGGACTCCGCCTACCGGAGAAGGTTTATTCTGAGAGTAAAAGTAACCTATTAATAATAATATGTTCTCCCCGACCGATGTCGATCACGGTGGCTACTCTCAACGGAGACTAGCCAGGTACGCACGAGATGTTATACTGCATAACTGTATGCGCAAACTCAGTGCACTCTGATTCTTTATTCTCATAGTCCGATGGGATAGCAATCTGATATGATCGGGGAGAGAGGCGCAGGACCAACGACTTTACATGCTATCCGAGGCTCGTGCGCTTCACACCATCAACTTCCAAACTCAGAGCTGTGACTGAGACATTCCTAATGGAAAAACCACGCTCAGCAGTCGCGCTTGCGGCCACGAGACCAACGGGGCGGTTAAGTTAGTAAAGTAACCTATTTATTTATTCACAATTTATGTACACACATAATATGTATAAACAGACAAGAAAAAAACAGAACAGTAAAATAGGTACAAAGGTGATGCTATCCTACCATGCAATTAGCTGACTATGTTATTACCTATTGACTGTTATATTGTAATTGTACCCTTAACTACAGAATTAAGGCTCCTACAAACAGGCGCGACACGCGATATAATCTTGACTGGCTTGCGGTGCCTTTGTGTCGCGCCTGTTTGAAGGAGCCTTTACTGTTTTAGTTTCAGTGTTTTAGATCCAGCTATTAATATTATCCACGTATTTCGGAAAATATTATTGGAATTTTTTTCAGAGTATTTACTATTAAATCCAGATGAGTGCCTGATAAATGGCAATAACCTTGCCCCCAATAAATATACCGTCAAAAATAAAATACGAGCATTGTAATACCTACTTCTGCATAATCCTTTTAAAGATACACGCGTTAAATCAGCAGCGAAAAGTTATAAATCAAATGAATGATGTTGTTCAGTTGCTCTTTCCCCTGTCAAGCTGCCGCATGCCGGCGACACGAGCAGGGATTGTCAACCGTTGTGATTAGTATCACGGCGCCTCATGGCGTCGTCAGCTGTCACTGCGGGCCGCCCGCGCAGGGAGGATGCGACATTGTTTAGTAAACATTGAGTTTAGCGTTTATTTTGATTTATTCCGGTCTGATCCCCTGAACCCCACTCCTCGATCCCCTGCTTGTTCGTCTTCTGTTTTAATCTCGATCTTATCTAATTGGAAAACTATTGACCCCGTGTACGGTTTCATTAAAATAGGTACCTATACAATTATAATAATTGAGTAACTACATAATATACAGAGAGTTCGTAGCAGTAAATTTAAATACCATATGCTTTTACAAACTTTTTGAATAATAGATACTACCTAAGTCAAAATACAACTCCAAAATTTGGATTGTTTTTTCTAGCTATTAATAGCTATACAATATTATAATTGAAAATTCAAAGTTCAAAGTAAAAGTAGAAACTTCTTGTTAATCATTTAAATTAGTCCTTTGATGAAGTTCAGTTAAATATTAAAGTTAGTAAAGTGAGTTGAACACAAAGACTAGTAGCCAGTAGCATGGCTCGCTTGTTGCTTAGAACACAATAGTATGCGCGGGACATCGTCAGATAATATTATTTGTTTACATACCCGTATCATGATTTACACGACACGTTAGGTACATTGTAGTTTGTTTTCTCTGTACCTACCACAAGTCTATGTAGAGGTGCAATGCAACCATAGGTTTATATTTCTGTGGGTGCAACTGACCATCTGATTGGCATCGTTGTGTAACCCAAGTACATTTTGAAAAAGCGAAGAGAAATTATCATTAATTGATCTAAAAATATAGTTTTGTCTTCTGAAAGTGGAAAATGATGGAAAGATGAAAAGTTTTAATTAATTTTCTCTTTTATTGCACACCAAGCAATTATAAATAAACTGTTATTTGGTATAGGACCATAAGTATCTATTGTTCTTTGTGGCTAAGTTGTATAAACAGAATGAATGCCGAGGGTCCCTGATTGTCTATCAACGGTCAAAGTCAAAGTCAAAGTCAAAGCATTTATTTCAAATAGGCACATAAAAGGCACTTTTGAACGTCAGAAATTACAAAAAATAGAATTGATTCTAGTCGCCCATTCCAAAAGGTAGTTTTCGTATGGAGAAGAACGGGCAAGAAACTCCACCGTTACTCTTTTAAAATATTTTACAAAATTTTGCATACATTAATTATATAAAACACGATGCACCTAAAATAAAATTACTATACCACAATAGGTAAAAGACTTAAAAATGAAACCATGACATATAAATTAATTATCTGATAGATACATGGTGCTCACATATTTACAAACATGGTAAAGGTAAACGGTTTTCAAAAAAAAATAAATAGCAAGTAAATAAGTCAGGGTGTGAGTTAAAGTAGTTACAGAATGTAAATCAATGTCAAAAAAAGTATAAATTTACAATTAAATTAGCAACCAGTTTGATTTTGTCTAGGCTCCAGATTGTCCTATGGAGCAGGACCAGCATGTTTCCAAGCGTTCTTATCTTGGATATAATCTTCTAATTTATATTATGCTTGTTTACAAAGTGTACGTTTAATGTGAGTTTTAAATTTTCTTTCATTTAATTGCAATATATCACATGGTATTTTATTGTAACATTTAACACAGTACCCCATAAAAGATGTATGTACCTTGGCTAATCTGAAAAATGGTTGATGTATTTTATCTTTATTTCTAGTATTAAAATTATGTCTATCGCTTATTTTATTAAAAAGATGTAGATTTTTTCTTACATACATAATATTTTCATAAATGAATTGGCAAGGTACCGTCATAATATTAATATTTTTAAAAAGTTCTCTGAGAGATTCGCGGCGACGTAGATTATAAATGGCTCTGACAGCTCTTTTTTGCAAAATAAAGATGGATTCAATGTCAGCAGCTCGACCCCATAGTAAAATGCCGTACGACATAATGCTGTGAAAGTAGCTAAAATAGACTAGACGCGCGGTTTCTACATCAGTTAATTGTCTTATCTTTCTAACAGCATAAGCGGCCGAGCTAAGCCGCCCCGCAAGAGATGTTATGTGAGGTCCCCATTGTAATTTGTCGTCTAGCGTGATTCCCAGAAAAACAGTTTGATCAACAAATTCCAGTTTTTCTCCATTCAGTATGATGTCACATTCACTACTTCTAACATTAGGTAATTTAAATCTAATGCATTTGGTTTTCTTTTCATTTAGTACCAAATTATTTACCGTAAACCAATCTTGGACCTGAAGAATAGAGTTATTCACGTCGTCAAGATTTTGTGCCCGTCTGTCTATCTTAAAGATCAATGAGGTGTCATCTGCAAATAACACCATCTTCGGTTGATTTTGAAGTAATTGGGGTAAATCATTAATGTAAACTAAAAAGAGGAATGGACCCAATATAGAACCTTGAGGAACGCCCATTGCTATTCCAGACCCTACTGAGTTTACGCCGTTTACTTGAACTTTAAGCTTTCTATCTTTTAGGTATGACTTTAGTAAATCAAGAGCTAAATTCCTAATCCCATAGTGCTCAAGTTTCAGCAGAAGTGTCTCATGGTTTACGCAATCGAACGCCTTAGAGAGGTCGCAAAAGATTCCAATGGTATCTTGTGCTTCCTCCCAGGCGTTAAAAATGTTCTTTATTAGGTTGACACCGGCGTCAGTGGTACAACGCCCTTTGGTGACACCGTACTGTTGTTCATGAAAGATGGAATTTTTATTAAAGTGGCGTAACATTTGATTGAGCATCAACTTTTCAAACACCTTACTGAGAACCGGCAGAATTGAGACAGGCCTATAATTGTTGGGTTCTTTACTATCACCGGATTTGAACAAAGGAACTACTTTACTGTATTTCATGAGATCTGGAAAGACTCCTTGGTCAACACTGATGTTAAATATGAAAGCTAAATAGGGCGCAATCGTTTCGATGATAGATCTACAAACTTTTACAGACATTCCCCAAAGATCTTCTGTTGATTTAATTTTAAGATCTTTAAAAGCTTTTATAACAGCCTGGGGGTTTGTATGTTGAAACCCAAACTCCGAAGGGCATGCCTCAACATTCTTTCTAAGTAAGTCAGCAGAAAGCGCGGGTGAGGAATTCAAAGCTTCAGTAGTTTTAATGGGAATATTTGCAAAAAAATTTTCGAATTCCTGAGCAATTTCTATATCTGAATTGATAGGGCCATGTGCAGTCTCTAAATTAAATTCAGTATTACGCTGTTTTTTCCTACCTGTTTCATTATTTATTATTTGCCAGGTAGTTTTTATTTTATCATCGGCTGATTTTATTTTATTGCTAATATAAAGAGCTTTAGCTGTTTTGCATACACTTTTGAAAGTCTTAGAATAAGTTGCAACATACTGATGAAAGCTTGTGCTATTCATATGTTGCTTCAAGCCATAAAGTTCAGAGAGGTTTTCCCTGCTTTTACGAATACCTGGAGTCGCCCAATCGCTAAATAAGAACTTTGTGTAAATACTTTTAGTCTTTAGTGGGAAAGTGTCATTTAATTGCGAGTTTAATAGTGAAAAGAACTCGGCGTAAAACTCATTTGGGTCACATAAATTATTAAAACTCTGAACACATAATTTACTGGCCAAAGAATTATTTAATTTTTCGAAATTTTTACATGTAATTGGCCTAAACCTTATTAAAAATTTTTGTAAAGGCACGTAGGGGCAAAATGTTATTGTTTGTCCACTGTGATCAGATGGCAACTTATTTACAATTTGTTTGTGTAAATAATCACAGTTACAGAAAATATTATCTATACCAGTGGCAGTGGAAGCTGTTACTCGGGTGGGTTCAATAAAAACATTTGATAAATCAAATGACCCAAAAAAACTTAATAATCTGATAGTGTTTGAGTTGTTTTCTAATAAATTAATATTAAAAAATCGCCACATATGATTATTGACTTACTACTAGCAGAAAGTTTCTTTAGCACATCTTCCATTACAGAATCAAACAAAGCTAGATTCTGGTAACTTGGAGGTCTGTATACGCATACTACTACATGCTTATCGAGCTCAACACAGGACAATTCAATGGTGTGTTCAACAGACAGTCCGACGATGTCTTTTCGTTCCTTTGATTTAATTGAATTTTTAACTGATATTAATGATCCGCCATGTATCATACGTGTTCGGCTGAAATGGCTAACTACACAATAATTTTCATAGTTAATTGACATTACTTGATGGGCTTTTAACCAATGTTCTGTTAAACAAATGACATCAAACTTGGTATTTTCTAAAAACAATTCTATTTCCAGTAATTTAGAAGAGCAACCTTGAATATTTTGGTTAAGTAATTTTAAAATATGTTGCCCTCCCTTTAGTTTATTATTATTCTGAGTAATATTGCCAGAAGATACCTTTTTATTATTCTCTAATAGTAATTGGTTATTTGAAGGGGTAACTTCCGTTGTCTTACTAACTAGTTTAAAGAGTTATCCGGAGTGACCTCCACAACTACAACTGGAGAGTTTAGATTATCCGAATAAGTTCCAGCAGAAGGAGAATACCCTATCTGACTGGTAGTGGTCTCCAAAGATGTTGGTATTATAGGTGGATCCTCCTTCGTACATGACGATTCATAATTAATCACTATGTTGTTAGTATAACTAGTCAACACAGACTCGTCACTAATACTACAATTTGTTATATTAGCTATAACCTCGTTTATATTATATGCTATCAACATAGCAATCAGATGTCTACATTTCCCAGACAGAGATAAAGTTCTCTGAGTTAACTTAAAACCACTAACAAACTTGTTAGTGTCAAAAAACAATAATTTGTCACTATGACAACATGTCAGCTTGTGAATAGTATTATTCAACTTATAAATATAATTATTTTCGTTATAATTATGATAACGTATCTGAGTAAGGAAAAGCACACAACATTAGCTTACCTATGTTTAATTTTAATAAGGTGTTCACACCATTCACTATGTCCATTCTAGTAATACCCGTGCTATTACCTAATAGCAAAACCATAGTATAATAATTATCTAGGTTTGCATTGGCAATTCTTTTTATCATTTGTTTAAAACTTATGTTATGGTAACTGTGATTGGTAAAACCATGGCTAAGGTAATTGAGTAAAATCTTTCCTAAGCCAGAACCTAACTCGTCACAAAAAAAATTTGATTTGTTTATCTGTGTGGTCTCTGCTGGAAGAGCTAACACCGGAAGGGGCAAGTCAGACTGAGGCTGAAGAGATGGTGGTTGGTTGACACAGCTGCCTGAAAGATCATTAGTCAAAGACTCATACCTCTCAGCATTGTACTTCACCAAATCTAGTAGTTCTCCAGCCTCAAACAAGCGGTCACTTAGTTGCCGTTGTGAACTTTCATATTTTTCAAAAATATCCTTCAGCAAATGCTCCTTGTGTAATATGTCATTATAGAGGAGCTGGATATCAGTGTCATACTTTTCCCTACATTTATCTAACTCACTAGTACAAATATTTAAACTTTTCGATAACACAACACGTTCCTTTCTAAGCGAAAGATTTAATTTTAAGAGATTTTGTTTTTTTATTGATCTCTTTGACCGTTTAATTAATTTCTTGATTTTAATATATTTCTTTAATTTGTTGTGACTCATAACTATAGGACACAATGGTATGGTATCATCACCAGTCAAATCTACAGTTACAGCTGGCTCACACACTGATTTTTGCTTACAACCTACCAACTCATCAAAAAGATTACTAGTGCGAGCAACCTGGTTATTGATCTTGATACACTCAGAGATTGATAGTGCCTCTTGGGCTTCAAACAATCTCTGTTCAAGCTCTGTGATCCGTTTCAATGCCAATTCGTGGGTGTCACTGCAATCTTGAAATGTTGTCACTACGTGTTGTAGTTGACTGTGCTGGTCAGTTAAGTCCATGTGTTGCATGTGCAGCTGAGACAGTTCGTTCTTGAGGGAGGTGTTCTTTAAAATAATGTTTTCCACTTCCACTTCGCTGTCTTCCCTTTCGCGGAGCAGCTGTTTACACATCGCTTCAGAAACCTCTAGCTCCTTCAAGGTAGCTCTTAGTTTTGCTGCCATATCCTTGACTGTATAGCACTGCGGGTCATCATTTTCTTTGAAGGGTCAGTCACCTGAAATGTGTGAAGTTATACAGCTAAATAACAGTGTGAGAAAAGATGTTCCACTATTTAGATTAGTAGGAGGTAGAAGGGAAAAAAATAAAATAAAATAAATTAAGTGAAAAATAAGTAATTAAGTAAATGTTAACAAATAGATTTTAAAATTAGGTCAAGTTATTAAGGAATAACAAGTTTATGACACATGACAGGTTTTATAGTGTGAATAATTAATCATTAAGCTACTTAAAATGAGCCTATTTTGTGTAGTAAATTATGTAGTGTTTATTGTCTGGGCGAATGTTTTCGTCGTCGATTTTGCTTCCACTAGTTGTCAAGCAAAAGGAGACATAAACCGTGCCAGTGTGTGATGGACGTAGCTCAGAGACCTGAGCAGTACTTTGTGATGTTCTGTGGTCTGTAAATATTAACTACAAGCACTTTAAATAAAACAAAATACTCCCTGGGATCGATGATAATTTGAAATCCGTCACCGTTGGTGCGTTGAGTTGACAGCCGGTTTTGAATCCTTTGTTTTTACGAAGTTTTCGCGACAAAAAACACTTTATAATCTTCATCATTCATTTAGGATACTTAATATCTAGGTTTGACTATATTACAACAATTTAACACATTTATAACACTTTTAATAATTTACTAAAAATAATTAACCTAGAGATCGGTTTTTGACGACCGGCTACCAGTGTTGCCAGCTGAGAAAAAAAGTCTTCTAAAGTTGCCAATAAGTAAACTTTAAATGGCAACCAAGAACCAGTCTCACACTAAAATCTCATAATTAGGTATTTCTAACCCTCGTAGACGATGCAGATCATGAACATTTGATCAAATCTACAGAGATATAACTAAACTATCTCGAATGTAAACAAACTACTCGTACTTACTTTTTATGTACTTAATATTATCTGAATTGTAAATAGAGGGGTGTCGCAGTGCCACGGAGGGTTCGCACGCAATACATATGTTAAGCAGGATACACGCAGGTCATGTGATGCGGCGCAAGGATCAAGTTGACATGACGAAGGCTTGACGTACGAATACGGGAAGTAGTAATATAATAGTTCCTTTAATACTTTGTTATGAGGTTAACATTGAAGGCGACACGGACAGTAGGTAAGATGGGAAGCATGCATGGCATGATATTCTGCCTGACCAATCGTTCTTCCTAAGACGTGTTACCAGTCTGCTAACAGACAACAACAAACTTAATAGCGTAACAATAAATCTCGATGTGATCCCCGAGGCGCGGCGAGCAACAGGTCGCGCGAACGATCGCAAATTATGTATTTACCACATCTAGACGATTCGTCGTGGTATGGTTCCTAATGTAATTATGTTCTAAAGGTATCGATGATTGTGTAAACGGTTCACGTTACATTCTTACGCAATTCTCGAAAATGAATTAGTAGGTAACACATTCATAAACGTATTTAGAAGATTTCAACCTTATATCTTTCCAGCCCACCAATTTTTCCAACAATTATATTATTATTTAAATAACATTATTAAATTATTAAAAAATCATCGACGAAAATTGATTTTATAACCTCAATTGCTAAATGAAAAATATCTTTAAGGTAATTTAAAATCAAAATGTATTCAAATGCACAAATCAAAGCGCTCAATTTGAAAGCACGCAGCTTCGTTTTCTGATCCACTTGTTTACATTTTCATCAGATACTTTTGAAACAGACAATAACATATTTTTTTTTTATTTAAAATGGGTTTGCTCTTGACTCTAGTCTAGGTCAGAGGTGACAGAGACAAAATCTACGATGGAGTGAGCTTACCCAGAAGAAGCCGGTTACTACCGCCGGTTATTTACCGGTTAAGATAATCTAATCTTTAAAGAACTTGCGCGATATGTTACTTCGCTGATTTAGTTACCTACGTTATTAGTATAATATGACTGTATGTTACTCAACTTACATACCTACTTCATGTATTAAATATTGGCGTGTCATCATTACATGGCGGAATGTGTCTTTGCACTGAAATTTTATATAATATCATATTTTGTACTTACCACATTTTATGCAAATAAAATAAACGATTTTGATTTAATTGATTTGATAAACCAAAGTTGAACGAAGATACATACTTGCAATGCTTTAGGCCTGTTTATCTGATCTGTGTATGCTAGAATTAGATCGAATTATTGTCAGCAAATGATTCAGGTAAACCAGTAAATGTCTGTGTATCCACACAATGCCCCTTCCACAACATGATGCTTGATCTTTATTCCCAACCTTCTCCTTAGCCTAAAACTAATAGACTTAGAAGAATCCGTCTATATCAACATACAGAAAGCTGCCATCTTAAACACCTGCAGAATAGTTAGGAAATTCATGCAGTTAGAGGAAAAAAACACATCCTAATACACACCACACGCCCGTAAATGTAGCTAAAACCAGCTTAAGAGCTGAGAAAAAAAAAACACTCAAAATAATAATAATTTTTCCTATAAGTATTTGGGTATGTCGGAAGCGTTAGGCATCAATGTTACTGACATGAAGCAATCGTTGAAGGAGCGCTTCTTTGGACGCCTGAAAAAGTACTTAATACTCTTTTATCAGGCGGAAACAAGGTGCGCGCCTTCAACGGTTGGGTCATGCCGGTTTTGATGTACTCTTTCGGCATACTCAAATGGACTCAGACCGAACTCGATGCCCTGAATTGGAGAGTCCTTACACTGCTGACTGCAAATCGAATGCATCACCCACGGTCATCGGTAATGAGGCTGTATATCCCGCGAAAGTGTGGAGGTCGAGGGTTTTTAAACGCTAAAACCCTCTACAATCGAAATGAGATATGCAATCTCAGGGAATATTTCCTAGAAACCAACGTGGGGATGCATCGAGATGTAATCGCCGTGGATAAGGGCCTCACCGCGCTCTCCTTGGCTAAAGACACTAATGATCGCATAGAGGTATCGCAGATTAAGGAGCTTCTCGAACGTTTTTTCCGGGCCCTACATGGACCCGATGTCGATCTACTAGCGTCCGTAGCCTGGCTGTGGTTTCGGTGACCTCTTTGGAGAAACCGAAGGTTTTGTCTATGCAATTATGGACGAAGTTATGATGACGAACAATTACCCGAGATTTATTGTGAAAGACGCAAAGTAATGCTTGTGTTGGGTGGATAAAAATGATAAGGTCGCCCATTGTATGTTTTGTATTCATAATTGTATTTTTTTGTTATGTATTTTCTGGTGTACAATAAAGTATATATAAATAAATAAATAGTCGTAACAGCCAATGAATTAATAGCCAAAAGCCTCGACCAACACCTGAGGAGGCTCTCGTTGGGCAGCTGGATCAAGGGCTTGATCCAGAAAACGGTACTTCTGGACACGGCCCGCATTGTAAGGAGGTTCCTCTCTCTGGAGCCCTGACCGCCGGTAGCTTGGACCCTGTTACCAAAATCGGTGGGCTTCTATTTTTTTTTATACTAATATTTAAAAATATAATTTATATGTATTTAGTATAATAAAGGAAATAATAATTTTATTTCCGAATTATAAATCCATAATTTGTTAGTAAAACATTAAAAAAACATAAAAAAACTCTGTTAGTAAACATGCAGGTTGGACAAATAATGGACGAATGGGCAATCAAATTTCCCTGCAATGACATTCAGAAGACTGTTCGAGCTGCCCCGGACCCTCTGCAGCAGCGACGGGGCACGCTTACGTCTGATAGCTGCGAAGCCATCAGTGTGCGCATCAGCAAACATTCCCGATACACTGCAGAGGCGTGGAAGCCCCAACAGCATCCTGAATGCATTGTTGTATTGAACAACAACAACAATTGTTGTGTTGTTCAATACAACAATGCATTCAGGTTGCTTTTGGAAACATTGATGGCTTTCTGCGTACAACTTGTCCAGAGGCTGCACGTGTAAAATGTCTGACAATATGCTTTAAAAAGCGTCACTTTCACTTCACACGTGCAACGAGAAAACCTACGGACAAGCATGTTGCATCGAACTGCCAATGCTCTTTGTGATTTGAAAGACATAATTACGTAATTTTATTTCGGGCTGTTAGGTTCTTCAATTGCAGACAGATTTTAATGACTTCTCTCTTTTTTAAATAGACTTCTTAAAACATTAATTTTAGTTTTTTTTTTCATTCTTGTTATAACAGCAATGCGTATCACGGTCCTGACATACCCTACACACACACTGCTACCTATGACAGTCCTGACATACCCTACACACACACTGCTACGTATGACACTCCTGACATACCCAACACACACACTGCTACGTATCACAGTTCTGACATACCCTACACACATACTGCTACGTATGACAGTCCTGACATACCCTACACACACACTGCTACGTATGACAGTCCTGACATACCCTACACACATAGTGCTACGTATGACAGTCCTGACATACCCTACACACACACTGCTACGTATGACAGTCCTGACATACCCTACACACACACTGCTACGTATGACAGTCCTGACATACCCTACAAACACACTGCTACGTATGACAGTCCTGACATACCCTACACACACACAGCTACGTATGACAGTCCTGACATACCCTACACACATAGTGCTACGTATGACAGTCCTGACATACCCTACACACATACTGCTACGTATGACAGTCCTGACATACCCTACACACACTGCTACGTATGACAGTCCTGACATACCCTCTACACACATTGCTACGGGCATTGCTGCTATTACATTTGGGTCATGAACCTGAACACACTCCTCGCATCATCACTATTTAATTGAGATTGAATTCTTGATTCTAAGTGCAGTTGTGATAAAATAAACCCTTTAAAATGCGTCCAACATTGTAAAACGTAGGTAAGAAATCTGTTCAACTATGTATGTATTTTACGACTGTCCTCAGTTCGGCGGGCGTCGGCCCATCACCGCAAATAAAATATACAATTACTTTCAATTTATCGGGCTCTCACGTGATTCTCTTACTACCCCTGCATCCCCCGGCTTCACCTTCTAACACCCCCGGGAACCAACAGCTGTTGTTATTATATGTATTGTGGAGATAATAAGCTGAATGGTAAATACAAGGAATCAATAGAATTGTGCGGTGTAATACAATGCTTGATCTGTTTACAATAGATGGCAGATATTCGAACATTCGGCTAATATCGAATTTTAATGAAACCGAATAATGTGCGCCATTTTGTGATCGTGTCGCTGTGTGCTCTGTTTTGTCAGGTTTTCCTTGTAATGGCGGGAGGTATGGAATGTGATTTGGTTTCCATTTAATTAATAACGTCATTAGCTAATCGTGAGTGTACGTTATATGTGTAACCTACACTAGTTCTCCTACACTACAGTACAGTACAGTGTAGGAGAACTACTGTTGAACAAGGTAGCTACAGAGCCACCTTGTTCAACAGATAGAAACACAAAGTATATTTTCCGAATTATAGTAGGTATATTATAGTATAGTACCTATATAATTTTATATATCATATTTCACATTAATAGTAATGAATGGCATTTAGCCCCTTACTTAAAACTAAGCGTTGCTCGAAGGTAAATTAATAGAATGTCCTATTAACCATTTTTTTTTAACGTTTAAGCATGTCTTATACTTTCAACAACATTATCATAAGTAAAGGGTTTAAAGTTGTGATTTAAATGCATGACAAGGTGATTTCAATTCGCTCAACAGTACGTTTCCCTGACGCTTAGGTAACGATATTCCGTGACGAATCAAATGAAACACGTCGTCAGTCGGAGGTCCTCGCGCTCAAAGAGCGTGTCACTGCATATTAATACTAACCACCACTGAGACAACGAGGACCGGACTATACACAGTGTTACGAGGAGTGAGGACGCTCGGTCCGTCGTGTTGATGAGACGAGGGACTGCGAGGACACTCGGCGGGCTCAGGGCATGGAAATCAATTATATTGCTCTTTAAGTATTTAAAGTTGTTTCATCTGTTTTATCTGTACGATTGCGACTCCGGTTATATGAAAACTGCAGAGCGATTCTGTAACCATCTCGCCGTGAAAGTTTGGGTGAAGTAAGCGTGGAGTGAGCTGTCAATAGTGTCAATTCCTAGCAAATACAAACTCACTTCACCTAAGTTTTCACGGTGAGATTTTTACAGAATCGACTGGCTGAAGTTATTTTGTTAAAATGTCCTGTTTATGCTATTTTAGTTGACGTCGGACGATCGTACGATCGTACTCACGATCGTCTTGGTCGTAAGTAGTTGGGGTTTAGTTTTTAACTTTCTTCTATATTATCAAAAGCTATTACTTTTAAACGGTTTTTATTTAGCTTGCCTTGTTTGTTATTTATTTATTTTTTAGATATTCGCTCCTTTTTATCCGACTTCATTGAATACCAGTCGATAGCGCCCGCCTGTTCTGATCGGCCATCTGTTCTGCAAGCAATGTGCTCACTGCCATTGCAAATATTACACTGGGAGAGTTAGACAAATATTGCAATCAAACAATAATAATGAGTAACGTATGATGTTTATAACACTATACGCGCACACATGACAAGTTTACTAAATAATGATAATCCATATCACATTAATATTATAAAGGCGAAATTTTGTGTTTGTGTGTGTGTGTTTATATGTTTGTTACTTCTTCACGCTTAAGCGGCTGGACCAACTTTGATAAAATTTTGTATGGAGGTACACCTTGGATTAACACATATAGGCTACTTTTTATCCCGATATTCCTACGGGATCGCCATTTACGAGGGTGAAACCGCGGGGCGCAGCTAGTACTTAATAAATGCGAAAGTGTGTCTGTTTGTTACCTCTTCACGCATAAACCGCTGAACCGATTTAGATGAAATTTGGTATAGAGATAGTTTGAGTCCCGGGAAAGGACATAGGATAGTTTTTATTACAATATTCCCACGAGATCGACCCTCATGCGGCTGAAACCGCGGGGCGCTGCTAGTATGTAATATAATCTGATAATTTTCTCCTTATTCAATAAAATACACATATTATACGTCATGTTGACAATATCTACTTAGTGACACAAATACGAGCATGAATAATAATAAAAGCTTACGTATATAATTACACAATATTATTGAATCCAAAAACATAATTACACTATCACAATGGAACATTATCATTATTACATGTACGTAATTATTAGAGCGTACAAAAATCTTTAAAATCTGATTAGCTTGTTGTTATTAATGCCCCATTGCCCCTATAATATTATCAGCATGTTGTATTTTTAATGTTGATAGAATATACACACGATGTCTCTGCTCAGTAGATGATTAGGGGATTGTCCTACTTAGTAATTCTATTTCTTTTCTACAAAACATGGGAAACACAGTCCACTCAACTTTCATTTTTCCCCACCACGACCTATCACCGTGATCAGTCTTGCATAATGAAATCGGGAAAATATTTATATTTTGTATGCCAGCAACACTAAAAAATAGTACTTACCAGCTTTTTTTGTGGAGAAATCCTCATGGATACCCTCCGTCAGGGAAGACCGACTTCTACCGACTAAAACCCCACTATTCCTTCTAGTACCATGAGTCGGGAGCCCGGGAGATACTTGTACATTCGCCGCACCCCCGACTGGTATTAGCCCGCCATGCCCGGGCCCCGTCACCAAGTGCGGCCGACCCCACGACCGCACGTGCGCGTGCCTCCTCTTTGAGCCTGACTGCTCGAAAGATGACATGGGCCCAATTTCGCCGCCCGCAGGCCCCTTCTTACAGTGGCCACCCACTACCTACACGCAGAATGTATTTTCATACTGGCAACATGTGAATTGTGGATGTACCTCTATCTACCCATCATCACCATCTGCCTAGCCTTTCCCAACTATGTCGGGATCGGCTTCCAGTCTATCCGGATGCAGCTGAATACCACTATTTTATATGGAGCGACTGCCTATCTGACCTCCACAACCCAGTTACTAGCCTCTATCTACCCCTTAATGGTCAATACTGGCGTGATATTATGTAGATATTCCCATGACACTAAACGGTACAAAATACACCATACGTCCCACCCCACTACTCCGCGGTCCTCATTCAATAGCTGTGAGTTCACTGAGCCGTGACAATCATTGGACAGGTGGGATGTATAGCCGACGTCAGTATTGCTTTACCACCCTAACCTCGTCTAGTTGTAAAACATAATTTATTTCTAACGTGTAAATGTGTAGTTTTGGACTAATTTACAGAAATAAATAAATTTATCGTAAGGTTAAATGTCACTTGCACCTCATAAACAACGAGGTAGTGGTTGATTTGACAGACTAGCTGACCCGGCGAACTTCGTACCGCTCCGCCAGCCGCTCTGCAACCGCTTTTCAAATCTCTGATATCTTCTAAGATATTCATTTTAATGATAATATCATTAAAATGAATATCTATATAATAATAATATCTATATTGCCCTTTACAGCATATTATGCTGTAAAGGGCAATTTTGATCTCCATGAAATGCATACCGTATTTAATGCATTTAATTGGATAAGGAATAATACTGTATTCTTTAAAATAGCTTGGTAAATAACCCATCATTTTTTTGTAATACGTAAAAGATAAAAATGGTTACTGTGGGTTATCCTTATGAGAGAAACATTTACCATCACTGATTTTTTATCGATATTTTTAAGATATACAATTCCGTAGTACATTAATTTGATCTTCTCGTAAGGTTTAGCCAGCGTTTGCAATCTAAGCGCACAATAATATGTTTATTACGACATCACATTACAAATCTTTGAATTTCTCGGCTTTTCTCTACTATAATATACATATAAACCTACCTATTGGATCACTATCTATTGCTGAAAACTGTATTAAAATCCAATGCGTTTAAAAGATCTAAGGTAACAGGGTGTGGGAGCGACTTTGTTTTATACTATGTAAAGATAGACATTTTTAATCTTAGTGAAGTCTCAATTTACTGGAAATTGTTGTCTAAAGTGGTAAATCAATTATGAGGTCGACAATAAACTCTACGAGTACATAGCACACCGGTCCTAATGTGCAGGCGCCTGGTGGCGCTCCCACACCGCGCGCATTTCTATTGTTGACACGAATTTGGGAGATAGGAATAGAGTCCGAGTGAACGAATCATTTGGTATCGATTCTGATACAGGGATGGTGTTTTTAATGCACCGATCTTTTATGCTACTATTAAAAAATTGTAATTCAATAACTTCATTTCTTGCGTACCTACAGTTAGACGAGTTTTAGACTTTCGAATGCGAAACCTCGATATCAAAGTACCACGTACTCAGGGGCGGTACCTTCATAGAAGCCGAAAAGCCCGGCTTGCCCTAATAAAATATTAATTCACTCAACAAACTTACTTAAACCTACCAATAAATAAATATATTAAAAAAATACCAATCAATGAACTCTAACACAAACATTAATAACTGAAAATCAGCCAATCCCTCAGTTGGGCGTTTTTTTTATACGTTGAAAATCTGTGGGCTTGCCCTAATTTTGACCCCTAGGCACGCCACTGCACGTACTCGTATATAAGAGTCCTATCCCGTGACTCGAAAATGATTGACAGATAAACCAACAAACTTTATAATAATAGTGAAGCAAGGCCATATTCATGGATGATGTTAAACATCAGAAGGGTCGAAGTTTGCCTCCTATCTCAACATTTTCACCCTGTATAAGTATCGGCTAGTTACCGGGGCGAGAATTTTTCTACGAGACCGACCGCCACACAGACACTCCACGCGCAGCAGTCGCGCTGGCGACTACGAGACCGACCGCCACACAGACACTCCACGCGCAGCAGTCGCGCTGGCGACCACGAGACCGACCGCCACACGGACACTCCACGCGCAGCAGTCGCGCTGGCGACTACGAGACCGACCGCCACACAGACACTCCACGCGCAGCAGTCGCGCTGGCGACCACGAGACCGACCGCCACACAGACACTCCACGCGCAGCAGTCGCGCTGGCGACTACGAGACCGACCGCCACCCAGACACTCCACGCGCAGCAGTCGCGCTGGCGACTACGAGACCGACCGCCACACAGACACTCCACGCGCAGCAGTCGCGCTGGCGACCACGAGACCGACCGCCACACAGACACCGTGTGTGACACTGATGATCTGATGACGTCACACACACAACACGCGCATTCCGTCGCACAATTATTAGAATGTACCACAGTTAGCTTCACCTCTTTGGGTTCGCTCTAGAATTCCATTACTCCTTATTATAGCGTTTTATCACGTTCAATGGCGGCGATGGGTGACCGATGTATTGTGAACCTTATTGCTTCAACATACGACACACAGTTATGTACATTGTACAACTATTTAATTTACATGCAAATAGCGCCGAGCGATTTATATCAATAGAGTATTGATAAGGGAGAATATTATGATGTATGGCGGGATTCGTAGCGCGTAGGCGTCGTAGCGGCGCTACGTGTCTACGCGCGCGTAGCGCGTAGCACCGCACCGACCACGCGATGACGTCACGTCGTCTGATTTATAATACATTAAGTTTTTCTCACTTTATTTTAAGAAACTTTTATTTTAATACGTGTCGATCCTATCCGGTGTGTTTGTTGTATGAGACATATATTACATTTTGTTTTTTACTGCAAACAAGATTACAACTTTCCAGTGAGATAGCAAGTTATGAGTTTAAGTAAGCTTCGCAAACAGTAACTTAGTTATGTTTGAGCACAAGCAAGAAGTGTGTCAGTTTAATTAATGAACTGAATGTACTGCTCGAACAAGTAAGCTCACTTCACTAACAACGCCCAACTTTATTAAGGGGGAAGCGCTAAGGTAGCCCGCGAAATTCAAATTTTCTTACGTTTTTTGCAATTTGCTGGTCAGCATTAAGTTGTACGTTGATTAATATATGAATCGCGGCCGTAAGAAATATGTGTTTCCAGAATTATAATCATTAAAGTCATCAACACAACTCTCTAAGACCACGTAACTCCAAAGAATGATGATTTCATGAAACAGTTATTACTTTATATTATTAGATTTCATGAAACAGTTAAACAGTTATTACTAAGGCCCTTAAGAACCTGTACATAATTTTAACATAACATTTTGTCTCTGTTACTTACATACACAGATAATCTACCGATCACTTTCGAATATTTCAGAACTTCTGAACTGAACAGACTTCAGAACGCGGCGTACAATGATGTCCACTTAGGAATATGCGATTATTGCTTAAAGATGTAAAAGTAAATAGAAGAAAGCAGAATATTTTAATAATTTAACATTCTTTCTTCCTAACCAGGAAATCTTATTTAGAGCTAAACCAACCTAACACGAAGGACAGGACTGCTAATTGTCGAGCACGCATCTCTGTCGCCACAACGCATATGAGAAAACCTTGATAATGTTGTCTTTTGGTCGAGAAAGTGTTGTTATGTAAACATGTGCGCGACTGTGGCGCTCTCTCGCGGCTCCGTCGGGAAATAAGCGTTGCTTCACGACAACAGGACCCACATATACGCTCCGTGTTGTGTTGTGTGTCTACCACACAGCACACAGCTGCTAGAGTTGTTTGTTTATCAAGTTGTTCGGATCTTGGGCTCGATCCCCAGTTCATACAGTTTCACTGTACTTTCACCCGAGATTACTCTGCAGCAGCCTGGAGTCTGGATTACTCTGCAGCAGCCTGGAGTCTGGATTGGTCCCAGTTGAAGGCAATATGCTCGCCCCTATAACATGGACTACATAACTGGCGACCGGTTTGGATATCGCTTGGTTAATAGAGTTTTGGCCTACTTGGTGAAAACTGGTAATCACCGCATATTCTCATCACCGAGACCAAGACATTACTTTACATAGTTATGAATGTACTTATTGTCCGAGACTATTGTTACTACTGCCTAGTGCCTACACTTAAGATAAATGACAAAAGCTGTTGGTAAACCTTTTTAGGGTTCCGTAGTCAACAAGAAACCCTTATAGATTCGCCATGTCCGTTTGTCCGTCCGCATCTTAGCTCAGTGACTCTTAGTACTAGTTAATAAACTAGCTTCTGCCCACGGATTCGTTCGTGTACATGTCGGAAAACAAATTGGAATTCAAATTGAGTTTTTATTTTTTCGCGCGGAACCCTAATTATTTTTCTAAAATAAAAGTAGCCTAACTCCTTGTAACATCTGCTAGTGCTATCTAGCTATCTGCCAGTGAAAGTCTTGTCATAATCGGTACAGCCGTTTCGGACATTAGCCGGAACAAACAGACAGACGGAGAGACAGACAAAAATTGCTTTTAGGGTTTCGTAACAAATTGTTAAAATGGAACCCTTATGGTGAGACTAAGTCTGTCTGTCTGTCACAGCTGGATATCTCAAGAACTACTAATGCTATCAACTTGACATTTGGAATAGTTTTAGATGACGTTTGCCCAACTATTTTGCAAATAAGAAAGAAATAAAAATATATTTCTATTTTTTGCAACAGGGACCGAAAGGGGGCGTCTGAAAAATTCGAAGTGGGGCTACTACTGCTACTAAGGCATGTGGGGTATCATATGAAATAACGCAGTTTGCACATTCTCAAACATTTTTTTTTTCTTTTTTTAGGCCGCATAGTTTTCGACCTTTGATTAAAAACGTAAAAAAATACCGTTAATTATCTCCAAAGTTTGCAAAGGGAAAAATCTGAAATTATTCTATGTGATAAAAGTTTACGTAAAGATTACAGGAAAAAAAACGAAGTCTCTAAATACCACACTTTTTCAGAAATCATCAACAAAGTTACATTAGTTCCACCATCGGTCAAAACATGGCGCTGACATAAAACTGCAATATTCTACACTGCAGTGCACAGTGTTAAAATTCTCTGACAAATATAGGCCTCGCCGATGAAAAATTAAAAACATGATGGTATTGAACCCTTGGTGTGCGAGTCCAACTCGCTCTTGAGCGGTTTTTTTTTGTTAAGTGTAGGTACCCCATATACTTTCATGTGCATTTAGTAAAATGCTGTTAATTTGACATTACAAACAGACACTTCAATTTTATTAATTCGTGTATGAGATGAGATAAACTAATAGTTTTAACGCGCATGCGCTTTATTTCAACTCCAGCACCCATGCCCTTCATATGAAATGACAAAGGAATTTGCTACAGTTTTATTGGAACAGTACCTATATAGTAGGTACTTTCTCGAAAGAACGTTTTCATTCGGATCTCTGGATTTCCATATCTTTTCGATTCGGATATCTTTTATAAGTATACATACATTTCTTTTAAAATCGTGTTTCCTAGAGCAATTTATTTACTAACGAAGAGCCCTAGTCTCGAAGGACCAGTTTTTTAGTACTAGTGTAGAAGTGCTATTACTAACGAGTTGGTCCTCGGAGCCGGCTGGCAGATCGGCGCGCGGCGCGCTGTGTTTGTTGATTGCGTTTTGAGAGCCGTGACGTCAGCGGCAAGGCTGCGTCCGACCAAAGCTCGATACTGCTACATGTTGACAGGATCTCGCCGGGAACTAGAATATAGCGGTCGTATAGTGCAGCCAGGGACACAGCTTTACGAAGTAAGGAATAAACAAATCTTCTGTTTAAAATAGATTTATCATTCGTTCGGATTCGCTAACCAACCTCTCTTTGTGGATGGTCGAAACGACAGCTTGGATTATGCAACAAGGGAAGTAATTAGACACTCTCTTATGTGATAATCACTAATCAAGCCCACTCCGATTGTTTGTCAATCCCTGTTGAGTAGAAAATGTTTACGGTGTGTTAAAGAAATCCTTTCAACGTCACCTGTTGCAATCAAGTGCTGTTTAGGGGTCATATTAGTATAACCACATCATTAAATAGTTGAAGCTTGTAATATGAGCGACATTTCTGAAACGCTTGTAATAGCACGCGCGTGTCAGTTGTTTCAACGAGGTTTCTGGCACATCACCACAACATACAATCACTTCATTACATTTCGTCCTCTTCGAGTTTCAATTAACACGTACCTCACACCTCAGTCGCTCGATTAATGGTTCCATCAATTAGCACTATTGTAAGAGAATGATGAACTTACCGGGTGTGCTGACTCAGACCTCCTGTGTCCACGACTTTATCACACAACACACACTATATTGAACGTACAGTATGGTCCTAAACACAGATCACTCGTGACGAATCATCCTTGGAACACATACTAGAAATGTTAACGTTATTTTATTAATGTAATTCGTATAATTTTCTGAAATTCACTTTACTGAACAAAATTATCTAAAATTAACCACAAAAAAATTATTATGAGGCTAATCTCTAAGACTTCTGAAAGAGTTCTTTCAGAAGTCTTAGAGATTAGCCTCATAATAATACACACACACACACAGGTGCACAGGTGTAGTTACACCTATCTCTATTAAACTACGTAAGTACCTAGTAACCTATCTAATAGAAAAGAGGCTATTTGTAAATCCTGAAATATATGAACAAAGTGCAGAGCGTAGAACTTGTGTGCTCTTATTTATCATGTTCGGTACGACTGACTCGTTCACTCGGAGGAGCCGCGTTTGATTTACGGTCAACAGGTAGCTGCGCCAGTTGGAGGCGTACAGACTTCTTGCGACTTTACTTACTTTATTAATAGTTTTTAGGGTTCCGTACCAAAATGGTAAAATGGAACCCTTATGGTGAGACTCAGTCTGTCTGTCTGTTACAGCTGGATATCTCAAGAACTACTAATGCTATCAACTTGGAATTTAGAATAGTTTTAGATGACGTTTGCTCAACTATTTTGCAAATTAGAAAGAAATAAAAATATATGAATATTTTTGCAACGGACTGAAAGGGGGTCTGAAAAATTCTAATTGGGGCTACTAGGGCATGCATTCTCAAATCTTTTTTCTTTTTTTTTAGGCCGCTTAGTTTTCGACTTTTGATGAAAATGTAAAAAAAAAACGCTCCCCCCCTTATCTCCGAAGTTTGCAAAGAGAAAAATCTGAAATTATTCTATGTGATAGAAGTTTATGTAAAGATTACAGTAAAAATAAAACGAAGTCTCTATATAGCACACTTTTTCAGAAATCATCAACAAAAATTACATTAGTCCCATTATCGGTCAAGAGATGGCGTGGACATAAAACTGCAATATTCTATACCGTAGTCCACAGTGTTAAAATTCTCTGACGAAAATAGGCGTTCCCGATGAAAATTTAAAAACATGACGTAATCTTCGGAGCGCGAGTTCGACTCGCTCTTGCCCGGTTTTTTATATGCACCTTTAGGTATTACAGTGTTTCAGAGTCCTGTGTATTTAGTTATTTACACATTTCGATCTACAAACACCTTACTAAGTAGGCTGTGACCACTTTATATTGAAACTTTAAAGCGCATCTTAGATATATATTGTGACGAAAACTTTCAAGAGAACCCGTATGTCGAAAAAAATACGTATGTAAATGGAGCATAACTCCGAATGACACGCCACGGAATGAGTTCAGCTAACTAATCACGGCATCTGACAAACAACACTCTCCACAAACACATCGAGTTCATCTCACTGCTGTAATCTTAAGGACCAATTTTTCTTAACTTCCTCGTTAGAACTTTTGTGAACTTAAAAAAACATTTAAAATTACAACTAACATAATCAGAACTGTCATAACTAAAATGAACGTTTAAGTGACCAAGTTTCAGTTTAAATCAATTTTCTCAAAATATATTGGTTATTAGATCAGTTAACAAACACAACGAGTCGATTGGCGGCGTCAGGTCGGCGGACTGCACGCGCCGCGCTCGCCAACGGTCGGCTCCCGACTGGCGCCGACAACAGGGCCGCCCTCCCTACTCACACTCGTCTGCCACGCACAGGATGTAAGGTCCTGTTATCTTCAGTTTACCAGGATGTGCCGCCATGCTTATAGTCGAGACTATACAGACAAGCAGTTCAGATCAAACGCTGACATAGTATAGTTAGCCTTACTGCAATCAGCGAAATCATAGAGCTGGAAAAAGTAATATTTTTATTGCTAGCCTGTACTGGCCACTTCAGGGCAAAAGTATTATGTTCCATTGTCAAGTCTGTAAAAAAAATTCCACAGCGCCTACCGTACTAAGGCTCCCGCAGACAAGCGCGAGACGACCAGAATTGTGTCGCACCGTCACGACGCGCCTGTCTGCGGGGAGCCTTACGTTCAAGTTTCGAAAAAAAATCCTCTAAGTGTGAAGATTAGTAGAATGTTTTTAGGAATATAAATTAATATACGTTTCAGCATGGCATATTCAGCCTATGACGTTCCCCCTGCAGGCTTCCTCTTTGGAAAGGGGCTGAACTGGTTGGTATTACCTAAATGTAATTAATTAATTACACATTCTTGTGTATTTTATCCCACCTCTCATTGGCTCTTATATTAGCACGTCGCTCATAACCTTTCTCCCGGATCCAGGGAATTCCCCAAAAGAGGAACAGTGTCCCTCCGGGTGTGTTGATGCCGCGCGCTCCACTTCGTTCATAGCGCGGCTGTATCAGTCATCTCTAACTAAATGATAAAATAAAGATTTTTCATTTCTCTTCTAACGAATCTTTCAGGGTTGTATCATAAATATCTTTGTCCAGTTCGCTGTTTTCATACTGCGACGGTTTGGTTTGTGGGCCGAAAGACTTGTTTAGTTATGACTGTCTCTTTGTAGAAACCGTTTCTGTTTTTTGAGAATCGTTAATTTAAGTAACTCAAATTGTTCTAGTACCTATTAGTGGTGCATAAGACGATCGAACAGAATACTCTTTATTATGTACACCATATAAACCGAACCGAACCGTGCACACTTCGATTTCAAAGTCAAAATTAAAGTCAAATCGTTTATTTCAAATAAGGCACTTTTGAACGTCAAATTTTACATAAAAAACTGTAGATGTCGGTCGGGGGACCTCATGGAATGGGTAACTTAGCTTCATATTTTCTGACTGACCGACTTCTTGACAATTCAAAAGTGCCTGTAAATGGTTTAATTGAAATAAATGCTTTGAGTTTGAGTTTGGACCTCCGGCAGGGACGAACTGATGAAAATCCAAGATGGCAGCTCCCTCGAAAACCATAAAACGACACGCAGGATGAAAAATTTAAATTGTTTTTGCAGCCGCCATCTTGCATCATATTAAACCATAGAAACGAAACCCATGAAGAAAAATTATTTTTTTTGCAGCCGCAGTCTTGAGTTTTCATTTTGACCTCACTATCGGCTTCAGCTCCCTCGAAAGCTATGAAAACTATCTCTCTTTTTCTGAATTTCTTTATTATATGTAATAAAACGTCGCATGGAACCCCTCTACGCGATTTTTCTATACAAATAAATAAAATTGGAGTGTCTGTTTGTAATATTAAAGTAACCGCTTTTTACTAAATGCATAAGGATGTATTTTTACGATACAATACCAAAATAATTTTTTTTACAGTTTTTGTCTGTCTGTCTGTTTGTTCCGGCTAATCTCTGAAACGGATAGACCGATTTTGACGGGACTTCCACTAGCAGACAGCTGATGTAATAATGAGTAACTTAAGCTACTTTTATTTTTGAAAGAAAAAAAATAGAGTCCCACGAAAAAAATTAAAACCAATGAAATGAAATAAAATATTGAATAATATCCAATTCAAATAAGGAAGTTGTATTATACTCCGTTTATTTAGGTACTTCAGTGCGATTTTGTAACCGTCTCACCGTGAAAACTTAGGTGAAGTGAGCGTGGAGCGAGCTGTCAATAGTGTCAATTCGTTGCAAAAACAAACTCACATCACCTAAGTTTTCACGGTGAGATTCTTACAGAATAATTACGTTAGCTGCAGTCAGAGGATCGAAAAAAAACCAAATTGACTTAGAAAAGTATTTAATTAAAGATTTAATTATAAAAATTACATTAATTACTTATAGGATAAAAGAGATGAGACCTAATCGAAGTATGATTATGGAATACCAGATTAATTAAATTATAGTCTACAAGAAAATGTTCATTGACGTCACTTTTGCTGCACTTGCATTTGCACTTCGATCTGTTGAACAAAATTTAGGGCAGCAACTCAGCGATCTTCATATTGGTCGATTGCGTATTTCCTCCCCCCTTAGAACGGCAACTATTTTAGCACGTTGATTGAAAATGTTGCCGGGATCGCGTCATGGTGTTGCTGATCTCCGGAATGTGGTGGTTGCTTTTCCTCCTTTGCTCGTTCTCTACATGTCCAGAAGTTGTAGTGGCGATGTAAAATGAAGATTAGTAGTATGACTGCAGCAAACAGCATCAGGTAAAATGGTATCGTTGTGTGGTATAATGTATCAAGTGGGGCGCCGGCGTTATTGATCGGGGCTTCCATCATAATTTTGTCTTGGATGCTGTGTAGTCCTTGCAGATCGATGGAGTTTAGCTTGATGTGGGATGCAATCTTGAGTTGCCCTTCTGTATCAGATGGAATTTCAATTAGCTTTGGGGCTGTCCTTTTGCTTCGTCATTGACGTTGCTAATAGTGAATTCTGTAGTTTTGAGGTGACAGCCTACGGGGATGGTGATGAGGTAGCTTCCTTGAAGTGTGGTGTAATCTCGCCTTCCGCAGAGAAGTTGGTCTTTACTTGGGTGTGGAAAAGATAGGACGTAGTGTTCGTCGTCCAGTTTTTCCATGGCTTGCTTCTTTAGGGTGACTGTAGAAAATTCGCAGGTTTCCTTCAGGATCTGGTTGCTGATGAGCTCGGTGATGCAATCAGGTTTGGTGCGGAGCTGGTGGTGAGTAGCTTCTTCACAGAGATACCAGTTGTTGAGCTTCGGACATTCTGTCTCTATGTACAAGAATGAAATCTCGTTTGTTGCTAGGAAGGGATGTGTCGGGATAAGAGCTCGGTTATTTCTATTAGGGACAATGGATAGATGATAAAAGTTGTATACCTCTTTGGAAATGATTTGCATATGAAAACTATTCGATTGCCTGTGTAGTATGATCCTGTAACAGATTAGCTGCTTTAGGGATACGTTTTAAGCGGGACTTGGCTATGGGGCCGCGTTTTTTGGAAGTATAGATATGTATGGGTAAGTCTGCTAGTACAGTATCCTGAGTATAACGGGGGGCTAACTTCTGTCGTTGAGCTAAGGGGTTTCTTACAAAAATTTGTTGTTCGGGGGCGTATTCTACTTCTGGTTCCCGATTTTTATTCCTATTTTCTATAATAGCGGTTCTGTTTTCTAAGGATCTACTGTTGATTATATCGTAAACCGTTTTTATTCTATCCCTATGGTTGTGAAGGTATTGCTGTAAGAGGTGCTGAGTTGTATCGATGTTGAGACAGTCTCTAGCGTCAAAGTGTCCAGTTAGTAAATCAAATGGTCTACACTTCGTGAAGCTATGTATAGAAGAGTTGTAAGCTATGAGAGCGTATGGCATTAGGTTCACAACTGGCTCGTCTTTATGCTGTAGTTTAAGTAGTCGTAGATGTTCCAGTAGAGTCAAGTGAAATCTCTCAATGTTGCCATTGTCGTTGGGAGAGTGAGCTAAAATTCTATGATGGTTGATTTTGTGCAATCTGGTGAACTCTAAGAATAGCTGGTTGGTGAATTCAGTGCCGTTATCAGTAACAATAGTCAAGGGTACTCCATGATGGGTGCAAAGCTGTAATAAAGCCTGAAGTATACTGAGAGCCGTACCGTCGCGCAAGTGATATGCTTGACCGTATTTTGTAAAAACATCTATGAAAGTTACATATTTCTCACCTTGTACTGTGAATAGGTCCATATGAACTATTTCAAAGGGTTTGGTCGCTGGAGGTACAACATGAAATAGGGGTCTAACAGGATTTCGGTCGTATTTGCCTTGACCGCAGATGGTACATTCACTGATGAATTTGGAGATTTGATCCTTCATCTTAGGCCAGTAATATTTGCGGGATAGGGACAAGTAGCACTCATTGATGCCACGATGATTAGTTTTGCCATCATGATAGTGACGAATGATCTCTTGCTGGCGGAGATATTCCTTCACGTTCTCTATCTCGGATTTAGTTAACACTAAGTTCATTGAGGAGCCTTTGAACTTATTCTGTAATATGGGAATAACGGAGTACATTGCAAGAGGGGGATTAATGAGAAGGCCTGTCTTAACCTTGGGGTTGACGTATTCCTTAATGGCATTTACCAAGTCTTCTTCCAGGTTGGACTCAGACAGTTGTATGCTTATTCGTGTGTGTGTGTCAAATGGTTTAGTCATGATAGCTTTCCGTTTGATGTCGTTAACTATGGTAAGATGTATTTGTCTGTTAAATTTATTCAAAGGTTCGTCTGTTATCGGGATTTCTAATATAGGATTTTCGTGGCTAGTATGTACAGTCTCAGTAGAGGAGTTGGGTCTAGAGAGGGCTATCTCAGTCGGGTTGCCTAGTAAAGAGTTCAGTTCATCTATTTCTTCCATTAGGGATTTAGTGTCGCCTAGATGGATTTCTACTCGCGATAGAGCGTCAGCATTGGTGTTAATTTTGCCTTTCTTATATTGTACTGTAAAGTCGTATTCACTGAGTCTTAGTCGCCATCTTGTCATACGTGAGTTTGGCTCTTTCAAATTCATCATCCATTCGAGAGGTTTATGGTCAGTCAATATCCTAAATTTTCTTCCAAATAGGTAGGGTCTAAAATATTTGGTGGCCCATACTATAGCCAAGAGTTCCTTTTCAATCGTGCTATAGTTAATTTCGCTATCATTTAGGGTACGTGAAGCGTAGCATACGGGTTTGTCGCTACCTATAGGGCCTTGAGATAGTATAGCTCCAATAGCCACGTTTGAAGCGTCTGTTGTTAGGTTAAATTCCTTAGTGAAATCAGGATATTGAAGAATGGGATCGTTTGTCAGTAGAGTCTTGCATTTTTCAAAGCAGTTTACGTATTCGGGGGTGAGACTTATTTTCCTACCTTTTTTCAGACAGCTAGTTAGTGGTTTTGTTGTACGTGCAAAGTCTGGAATGAATTTTCGGTAATAACCGAGAAGTCCTAGGAACTGCTTAATTTCCTTGGTGGTCTTAGGAATTGGGTACTTCTGGATAGCAGAGATCTTGTCAGGGTTCGGTTTGACGCCGTCCTTACTAATCACATGACCAAGGTAAGCCGTTTCCAGCTTAAGAAACTCTGATTTATCCATTTGGATTTTGAAGTTAGACTCTCTAAGTCTCTGGAAAACTTTTTCTAGGTTTACCATAATATATGTTCCTGGAGGGATGTACTGAAAACGATGATGTCATCAAGATAGACGAGACAGATATCATTCTGGAGACCTCTAAGGACGTTATCCATCACTCGTTGGAATGTGGATGGAGAATTCTTTAGTCCCATGGGCATACGGAGAAATTCGAAGTGCCCGTGCTCTACGTTGAAGGCTGTCTTCGGAATGTCGTCGGGATTCATCTCTACCTGATAGAAGCCACTGGCCAGGTCCAGGGTGGTGAAGTACTGACACTTCCCTAACTTGTCGAGGACGTCGGTTATGTTAGGTATGGGATATTTGTCGTCAATGGTCTTTTCATTTAATTTACGAAAATCAACTACTAGTCGCCACTTCTGTTTGCCAGAAGCGTCTATTTTCTTGGGCACTACCCAGATGGGTGAGCTCCAGGCTGAGTCGGAGGGTCTGATGATAGTCATAGTTATTGTAATATGAGTAGCCGTCGTCATGTGTCGAGAGTTCATTCAAGTTCATTTCTCGGCTTTTAAAATAATTTGTTGGAGGTGGGTTTCCTGACTTGGTCCAGTCATGTCCAGTCGTCATTTGGGATGGCGGTAATGTCTTTGGGGTGAAACGTTGGACGCCACTCATTGGTTGAGGGTGTTGAAATTGTGGTGGATTATTCCGAGGTGGAACACGAAATACGTTACTCCGGGGGTTGTAGTTAGGAGGTGGTGCACTAAACATCCTTTGGGTGTTCGTAGGGTTACGCATATTATATGCACCTGGTGGTGGTAGTCTGAAGGGTTGAGGCGGAGGCCCCATGGGCTGCTGTCCCACGGGAACAGGCCAATTGGGCACTGGCATTGGGAAATTATTCCGCGGTAATGGGGCAACTGAAGGTTGTAGCACAGCTTTAGGGGTGACATGAGTCTTAGAGGGTTCGTTACGTTGTTGAAGATAAATTATATTGAGCTCCTCCTGGACAAATTCCAGGGCTTTCTCTATAGTGGGAGGACGCATACAACGTATACGGGATCCTAGGGGTTCCTTAAGTCCACGAACATACGCCTGCATAGTAACCTTTTTATAGAGTTCGCGTTTAGCTTCTATAGTTGTAGGTACTGTCTCGTGTAAAGTCACATAAGTCATTATAGTACTGAACAACGTTTGGCATTGGTCATAAAACTCCTGGGGTGTCCGATTACCTTGAGTAGCAAGTGAGAGGTCATTGTACAGAGCCGTTTCGTCTCTTTGATCGGAGAAATTATTTATCAGGGCAGATCTAATCCCTAACCAACTTTCAGGTATCCCGTTGGAATTAAGTGTACATGAAGCGGGGCCTGTTATCTTATTCAGTATGCCATTGATAAGACAAAGATTTGAAAACTCACTACCTGGGGCGTTACTAAGATACTTAATTGCTAACTGATCGCAAACGTTAATAAATCTTGTCAGCACGTTAGGGTTTCCGTCAAAATCCGGGACAAGGCGGAGAGCCTTAAATATCGTATCGGGATCGTGAGACATTTCGTCGAAGAAGTCGCCTAAGGACTGGTTTAAATCCGTATCTCTACAACTATCTAATTGATGCTGGCGAGCCTGACGAGATTCAGACTCGCGAGAACTGTTAGCTCTAGGGTGATAAATCGTGAAGTGGTACGACTAACACACTAAAGGATAATTAGGGATAACACTAAAATAAAGGAAGCAACACGAGATCAATTCAAGTGTACTCACATAGATTTCATCTGGTTCTCTTCGTGAATCGATTGCTGGATTCTCCTCCTGGTCTGCAGCAGGTCCGTAGATTCTGGATACTCGGTGTTGCAGGGGCTTGATAGCCACCCGGGTGACTCGCGACGCGAATTAGTAACGAAGCCTAGCTACCTATTCCCGATCTCGCGAACCGACCCGCGAGTATCCTACCGACTGCGCCAATTACGTTAGCTGCAGTCAGAGGATCGAAAAAAAACCAAATTGACTTAGAAAAGTATTTAATTAAAGATTTAATTATAAAAATTACATTAATTACTTATAGGATAAAAGAGATGAGACCTAATCGAAGTATGATTATGGAATACCAGATTAATTAAATTATAGTATACAAGAAAATGTTCATTGACGTCACTTTTGCTGCACTTGCATTTGCACTTCGATCTGTTGAACAAAATTTAGGGCAGCAACTCAGCGATCTTCATATTGGTCGATTGCGTATTTGAATCGACCGGCTTAACCAAATGTAAACAAATTATAATAAAAAAACGGAGTATAGTTATGTTTATAAGTGGATCCTATACGTGAAGATTTCTTAATCTCCATAGAAATTGATTGAGTAAATAATTTATAGTGTTGTTGTTTTAGCCCAAGAAAATCGTACATCAAATATTGTATACATTGTATATAAAGAAAATTTTCAATAAAGCTAATACGAAAAACTAAAAATAAATACATAATAATTAAACTAAAAATGCAAAAACGAAAAAAAAGAACTAAATGAGAAATATGTACAAAAACAAACTATCGATTCGTAAAATAGAAGAATTTCATTAAAATTAGTATAGGTATTTCTCTACGCGGAATACAGAATTAATAAGTTATCGTAAACTCTGCGAACCGAACAATAACTTTTTTGTTAAATTCCACACGGACGAAGTTGCGGGTAACAGCTAGTTATTACATACAACAGAGAAAGTTAACGTAACTTAACATAACGCTTTTTCGTTACGTGACGATTTCTCCAAGTTAACTCCTTTTTTTATCGTGGAGAAATGCTCATGCATACTGCACTACCACGGGGAGATAGTGCAGTTATGTGGGACTCTAACCCACTAAAACTCTACGGTGTTCTCCTCTGTCGCTTACGGCGGGAACACGGGCACGCGTTAGCACTCATCCGTGAACACGCCGCGGCTGTCCGTTACCGGACCCTCCTCTGGGGAGCACTCCCCATTACCGGTGCACCAGAACACACAGTACGCCGCGACCACCCCAGGGACCAAACCAGCACATGGGCGCCAGACAACCCCGTGTCTGGGCACCCTTGGTCCCCCTGCGACGGGTCAGGTCATTGGCCCCGCCGCCTGTCAATTTTCGGCTGCAGAGGATAGGGAGAGCGGCCAACGTAATACCAACACTCGTCCTCCCCTGCAGCCCCACCGCGTCCGCCATCATACTGAGAGCAGCGCACCGCAATACCGGCACTCCTCTCCCGCCGCTTCCACTTCCACTTCCCACTTCGTTCCAATAATTGAATTGATTCTAATTGCCCAATTCCAAAAGGTAGTTTCGTATGGAGAAGAATGGGCAAGAAACTCCACACTTCCGAATAAAATAAAAGAAAGGGTTAAAAGTGATATAAATCTCTCTATTACAGGTCCCCTGCGGCCTAAGATCGTCCTGCATAGCATCAGTCCGTTCGGATGCTCCTCGCGGCTCGGAGGCGTGTCGACTGTCGGTCATATCTTACAGCGAGTTCTTCTTTGTGCGTCCAAGTCATTGAGTCTCTCCGCTTACTACCCAGAGGCAGTAAGCGGAGCGATCGTGACGGCTTCCATAATACAATATATTGGGGCCGTCGTCCTAATTATTTCTGCGGCCCGAATATACCATAAAATACGAGCCCGAACTCCGCGCACAATGGTTCGCCTTCACCATCACGACTGCTTGAGACGACTTCCGCTTACAAGTTGGTTTATAATTAGGTTAGAACTGTTACAAAGTTCGTAGCTACTTTGACGAGTTTGTGCTACGACAGAACATTGTATGTATTATTCTGCAGCTTCGGAGCTAGACAAAACAAACGACCAGTGAACCATATTAGCCCTGGATCGCCAGCACTGGAAGTCATGGGGAGAGGCCTTTGTCCAGCAGTGGGATGAAACAGAGTCATAACTTATCATTCAAAGATTTAACCGACACTGACTGGTCCTTTGATACAAAACATGAGAATGCAAAACGTATCTCTAATTATAATAAGTTAGACACTCCAAGTCTTAAAAGTTAGAACTATGTGACAGTAGCACCCTGTTGTTATTTAAAAAAAACTTGTGCGGTCGGGGGACCCCGTCAGGATAGCGATACTCGCATCGCCATCGTGGATTTTCATTGTGGCCTCACTATTGACTTCAGCACCCTCGAAAACTTTGAAAACTATCAAAGTCGCATAACGCGTTTTCGTTGCGTGACGACTTTACCAGTTTATTCCTTTTTTTTTTTTTTTTTTGATCCGGGGTGGAAAATCCTCATGGATGTCCGCCGCCCTGGGGCGGGCGGCGGGGTCTGTCAGACTCTTACTGACTAAAAACCACCCCGGGTGTTCCATCTCACACCTACGCCGGGGGTCGCGGGAACGTACGATCCTTCCGCAACCCCCGGCTGGTGCCGGCCCGCCGCAGCGGGCCCCGTCTGGTCGGGGGGGGGGAGTGAGGTGTTTGACTCCCCCCGCGACGTCTAAGGGGCGCGCGTGGAACACATCGCGCGCCGCCACCTCGGGTCCTGATGTGTGGGGGGCGACGGACGTCCCCGAGTCCGTCGCCCCTGGACCCGTTTAGGGGGGCCGGAAGAGGGCGTTGTCCGCCCTCCGCCGACGCCCGGTGCGCCTGCTGCGGGCAGGGTGAGTGGACGAGATCTCCCTCTCCCTTTCCGCAGCCTCCTTCTGCGAGACGACTGTTTCACAGAAGGAAACCACCGCGTCCCAGGACTCCTCGCTGTCGACCATGGACTCGACCACGGCCGGCAGCGAGAGGTCACTGCCTACTTCTGAGATGAGGGCACGGCGCGGCTCCTCCCAAGCGGCACACTCTGCCAGCGTATGCCACGCCGTGTCCTCCCGGCAGTCGACGCAGTGGTGACACCGGGCGTCCGGCTCCCTGTTTATGCGACACAGGTACTTCCCGAAGCAACCGTGCCCCGAGAGCACCTGCGTCACCCGAAACGACAGGGAGCCGTGCCTCCTCCCGAGCCAGCGCTCGAGCACTGGCCGGACCGCCTCGATGGTACCGAGGCCGGCGGTAGGGCGCGAAAGCCTGTCCCGCCATTCCGCCACCAGGACCTCGCGAAGCTGAGACCGACGCAGCTCCATATGGCGCTGCGTCAGCCCCTCGCCCCGCGCCCGCGCTTCCTCACGCCACCGGTACAGTGACGCGAGTACTTTTGCCTCCAGGTCCCAGGGCGGGGATCCGGCCAGTACACAAGCCGCCTCGTAGGAGATCGTGCGATACCCCCGGACGACTCTGACGGCCATAGCTCTCTGCGGCTTTCGCAGGACTGCGATGCTACCGGCCGTCAGGTCAGTCGCCCAGATCGGGGCCCCATATAGGGCCATGGATCGCACGATCCCCACGTAGAGCCGCCTACAGGCGGCGCTCGGGCCCCCCAGATTGGGAAGCAGCGTTGACAGCGCCCCAGCGGCGCCCAACAACTTGGGCGCCAGCCGCCGGAAGTGGGGGCCGAAATCCCACCGGCTGTCGAGCACCAATCCTAGGTACTTCATGGTGGACTCGACAGCGATCCGAGCCCCCCCGACCACGATGTGTGATCCGGGCGGCGGCGCCCGCCGGGGGCCATGAAACACCATGGCCTCCGACTTGTTGAGGGCCACCTCCAGGCCCAGGCGACGTATGCGGCTCACCACCTGTGACACCGCAGCCGTCGCCAGCAACGCTGCCTCCCTGTGCGAGCTCCCCCGGGCAGTGACCAGCGTGTCGTCAGCATAACACGTAAGGTCCACGCCCGGTTGGAGCTCGCCCCTCAACACCCAGTCGTACCCGATGTTCCACAGGAGCGGGCCCAAGACCGAGCCCTGTGGAACACCGCACGACATGCGGTGCTGGTGTCCGCCATCACGTCCCACGTAGGTGACACACCTCTCCGACAGATAAGCCCCAACGACGTGGCGGAGGTAGGGAGGCACCCGATGGTACCGCAGTGCCTCCCGAATACAACTCCAGGGCAGGGTGCTGAAGGCGTTGGATATGTCCAAGGACACCGCCAACATCACCCAGCCCCGGGCCACCGCTTCCTCCGCCAGGACTCTCACTCGCGACACAGCGTGAATGGTAGAGCGCCCGTGCCGAAAGCCGAACTGGCTGCCGTCCAGATCCGGCCCCTCTCCGCACAAGTGGCCGACGAGGCGGGCAGCGATTATCCGCTCGAACAGCTTACCCACCTCGTCTAGCAGCACTATGGGCCGGTACGCGGACGGCGAGTCCGCAGGGCGCCCCGCCTTCCTGAGCAGGACCAGACGACCAGATTTCCACAAAGTGGGAAACTGGCCCCGCTCAAGGCACGCTGTGTAGAGTCCTCTCAGTTGGGGCTCAAGCTCCTTCAGAGCGAGGGCTAACACGCAGCCGTGGATCCCGTCGGGCCCCGGAGCCACGTTTTTGGCCCGGAGCCTCATCACGGCTGCCCCCATCTCTGCCTGTGTCACCTCTGGGACGCTGATGGCGTTCTCTTCGGTGGACTCTGCGGCCGTGGGCAATGCCATCGGCGGCGGAGTGTGCTCCGCTCTCGCCGGGAAGAGGGCTGCGACCACCTCCTCCAGCAGCTCGGATTGGAGACTCTCCGTAAGCGGGGGCGCCGCGGCTCGAAGTTTCCCTCGAACCGCGCGATAAGGGCGCCCCCACGGATCCCCGTCTAGAGTCTCCAACATCTCCTCCCTGGCTCGCGACTTCGCC
This sequence comes from Luperina testacea, assembly GCA_927399505.1. Lineage (NCBI taxonomy): Eukaryota > Metazoa > Arthropoda > Insecta > Lepidoptera > Noctuidae > Luperina > Luperina testacea. Next base: position 164,930 of record OV656777.1, on the reverse strand, counting down.
TCGCCGATGGCCAGCCACAGAGTCCTCTTCGCCGCGCGGTACACCTCATACAGCGCGGCTTCTTCGTCAGGGACCCGAAGACGTCTCCTCCGGTATCGGGTGTACTGGCGCCTGACCGCCACGCACGCGACGCGCAGCTGCGCGATCTCGGCGGTCCACCAGTACACCTGGCGCCTTGCTGACTGTGCGTGGACCCGGGGCATGGACGCGTCGCTGATTTGCGTCATCGCCCCGCGGAACCACAGCGCCTCCTGCTCGACGTCAACGGGTCCGTTCGTCGCCGACTCCCGGAACCAGGCCTGGACAATAGCGGCCTCCTCGAGAAGCTCCCTGTCGATGCGCTTACGCGCCCAGCGCGGACCGTCCGCACGCGGGGCCGGTAAACCGCGGCCGCCTGCGGTCTGGGCGGAGACGTCGAAACGGATGTACCGATGATCCGACAACGTCTCCACCTCCGCGGCGACACGCCAGTCGCGGACACGGCTCGCGACAGCGGGGCTAACGAACGAGACGTCCACTATTGAACCGCCCCGCTGCCGCACGCACGTGTACTCCGTGCCCCGATTTAGGACGGTCAAGCCAGTCGTGACCGCCCACTCCTCCAGCACCTCGCCCCTGGCATCCGTCACCGGAGACCCCCACGCCGCAGATTTGGCGTTGAGATCCCCCAGCAACAGCACCGGGCGAGGGTGGAGTCGGCCCACGACGGCACCCAACTCGACAAGGAACCTCTCGAAGTCGGCGAGACTCTTGTTGGGCGAAAAATACGCCCCAACCGTGCCAATGCCGTCCACGAGCGCGGCCACCCAGCCGTGACCTCGGGACGGGTTGGCAAGAGCCCCGCCAATGATGGCCACCAAACCGTCCAGGTCTCCCACCCAGTTATCCCTGGGGGGGACAAAGTACGGTTCGGCGACCACAGCCACGCGAATCGACCACTCTGCCATGCTCTGGAGCAAGAGATCCTGAGCTCTGGCACAGTGGTTGATGTTGCCCTGGAGGAAATGGTACAGCGCCATTAGGCACAGTCCATCCCCTCCGCACCATTCCTAGGCCGGGAGTCGGCCGAAGGGAGACCAGGCTGAGGGGGGGGTAAAGAGCCCCCGGCAGCCTTGGCACCCCCTCTCTTCCCCTTTCGGGCAGGCCCGCCACAAGCCTTTCCGCCCGCTCTGTGCCCAGCGGGCCTCCCTGCAGCTGTACAGAGGCTGCAGTTTGGCTCCGCGGAGCACTGGGCCGCCTTGTGGCCGGCCTGACCGCAGCGATAGCACAGCTCGCTGCGGTCGACGCACGAGGTGCACCGTGCCCTGACATGCCCAATGTCAAGGCAACGGTAACACCGCAAAGCCCTGGGTTGCAGCTGCCTCACCCTCGCTGCAACCCACCCCACCAACAGACGCCCAGCGTCGGCAACTTTGTTAGCCGCCGCCACCGGGCACCGCACCCAGATCGCGCCGAGTCCGGAGGCGTCGACGCGAATGTCCCCCGTCCGCACGTCCCCGGGCGGACATCCACCGGCTTTGGCGACGGCCGCCGCGACCTCAGCCGGAGTCGTCGAGTCGTCCAGGCCGTCGACACGCAGTTCAGCGGTCTTCATCGGCCTGGACACCCGAACGTCCTCCGGGTTCAGGACCTCCCGCAGCTTGGCGGCCAGGACGTCCGCCTTTTCGCCGCTAGAGGCACCCGACACCTCCAGCAGTCGCGCCCCCGTAATCGCCGGCCTCATTCTGAGGCCGGACGGTATGCCCAGGTCGGGGAACGCGACCTTGGCTTTGGCCTCCATAAGGACCGCCTTATATGAGACGCCCCTTTCGACGGCTCCGGGCTGCAGCGTAATCACTACAGCCGCGGAGCGTGGGGCTCTGATCCTAGGCGGTCCCTTCTTAGATGCCGGTGCCGGTGCCCTAGCGGGTTCCGGTGGCGGCGGCGCCGTCTTCTTCTTCCTCTTGCGGCGGCCCCTCTTGACGACCGTCGTCCAGGTCTCCATGGTGGACCCGGGTCCGGTCGTCGAGGGTGCGGTCGCCGGGGGTGCGGTCGCCGAGGGTGTGGTCGCAGGAGGTGCGGTCGCTGGTGGTGCGGTCGGCGGGGGTGCAGACTTGCCCCCCACGGGCTTTCCGCGTCCTTCCGCGGGCTTTTGGGCCCCCTTGGGTTTGCCGGCTGTCGGGCCCAGCTTAGCGGGCTCCCCCTCCCTCTGCCCGTCAGCAGCGAGCGGCGGCCGGAGATTCTTCGCCGGGAGGAGCCTCGACTCTAGGCCCTGCAGCCGGGCATTCATCATGCCCCCACACTGCAGCATGCAGATGCGAACGATCTTCTCGATCTCCGCATCCGCATGCTGCGCAGGGGCAGGGACCAACGATGGGATCGACGGTGGCGGGGCACTGACGGGAGCGAAATCGGTAGCCGCAGGACGCCTCTGCTGCCATTCCGCCCTCTGCGCGGCAAGCTCCCGCTTGAGGTCCTCGAGCTCAGATTTGAGACGGCCATTCTCCTCCCACAGCTTCGCCGTCTCCTCCGAGCTCGTGCGATCAAGGAGGACCTCAACTGCCTCCCTGATGCCATCAGCCGCCTCTTTCAGGGCGCGGGTGAATGTGCCCTTCAGGCTGCCAGACTTAGTGGCAACCTTCAGGACGACGTCCACGCCGTCCAAAACTTGGCGGCTGAGCGCCACCGCCGACAGGCTTCCCCCGGCAGCCGCCTGAGCAGAGCGTCGCTCTCGGGCCAGTCGGGCCATTTCACCGACCTCGTCAGCCGCCACCACCTTCCGCTGAGCCCGCTTTGCGGCGTTCGCCTCCGCCTTATTGGACCCCAGCGAGATCAGCGAGGAGTCCTCGCTCAGGTCCACTATCGAGGGCCCCGGGTCACTCTCTGCGCCCTCCGCCGGACGCTCTGCGGGAGCCGGTGTTGCGGGCCGAGAGATCGGCACGAAGCGACCCGCTCGGTCACGGCTCGGCAAACGAGCGGAGGCTCCGCTCGCCCGACCCCGCCCTCTCTGTGACGTTGTCACCTTGGGGGCCGACAGATTCTCCTCACTGGAGGAGAGGCCCATCGACCCCGAGTCCCTGCTTAGTGGGCGCTTCCTCCGAGATGTGGAGGTGCACCCCTGCAAGTTTTGGTCCTTTTCAGGACATGAGCCTCCTCGGCTCTTGTTGCCGTCCACGACGGCAAGCGGTTCGCTTGCGTCGCACAGGCGCTCCAGGCTAACCCGGAGCGCCTTTTCTTGCGAGGCAAGCGCAGGTTGACGAAGGTCGGCAGTGGTCTGCCGGCCCACGGGACTAATGTTGCCCCCCCCAGATACGAAGGGGCTGCCTTCCGAGGAAGGGCGGGATTGTCCCTCCTTGGGTAGGAGGGTACCCGCCTGGGGAATTGTTTTGGCACCAGTCTTTTTCATTTTTTTTTGTTCCTTTTTAAGGGTGAGGTCCCTTGTTCGCGCTAGCTTACCGGATGCCCTCCGGTCATACATCCCCTCGGCACGCTAGACCTTAGGATTGGGGTAATTTTTTTATAGAGGTTGTCTTCCTCGCGGCCCGAGCCTCAGTGGCCCGGACCCCCGGTCCTGAACTCAGGATTACGGGGTGGCCGACGATTGGGCAGAACCAATCGCCGCCCCGGCGCGGGCGTCCCCACGCTGCCGCCGGATGCCGGACAGACGCAGCGCGGAAAATGGACACCCTCCACCACCCACGCCCTCGTGGGTACCGCGGCGCGAACCGCCCCTTCCCAGTCTACGCCCACTCGCATCCCTCTGTAAGCAGAGGAGGAGTGGACGTATGACCGTCCGTCTGTAGCCTGGTTCCCTTCACCGACAATCGAGGATGATCGGTGATTGGAACCATGACCTTCCCTCGTGTGTTGAAAATTAGCCGCCGGCCCCAATTGTCCACCAAGACCTGGTGGGCAATTGGAGCCGTCGTTGCCCAGGGTGCGCCACGGGGAGGCTTTTCAACGTGCACCCCACCAGTTTATTCCTACCGCAAGCCGCGTTACAGAACTTCGTTCCAAAAATTTCAAACAGGCCCAATAATAACATTATTTTATTCGCGAGGTGAACCTGTTAATGAAAGGCGGTATTGTTACAAAATAATGAAGGAGAGTGCAGGGGTGAGGGGGAGAGCGAAACTTGACGCGCACCGAATCTGCATCTGAATTATATTTTTATTTTGTAATTTGTAGATCAGCTATAATATGACACCAATTATTGCTGTGGACAGAGTTGAGTATTCGTAATAAACAAAATATAACAGTAACACCTCAGTATATACATAGTCATGACAGATGTCGCGGGCGGGTGCCGGTGAGTATCGGCCGCTCCTAACGTCGCGCCTCGTGTCACACGGACGCGGGCGGGTGCCGGTGAGTATCGGCCGCCCCTAACGTCGCGCCTCGTGTCACAAGGACGCGGGCGGGTGCCGGTGAGTATCGGCCGCCCCTAACGTCACGCCTCGTGTCACAAGGACGCGGGCGGGTGCCGGTGAGTATCGGCCGCCCCTAACGTCGCGCCACGTGTGGCACGGACGCGGGCGGGTGCCGGTGAGTATCGGCCGCTCCTAACGTCGCGCCTCGTGTCACACGGACGCGGGCGGGTGCCGGTGAGTATCGGCCGCCCCTAACGTCGCGCCTCGTGTCACAAGGACGCGGGCGGGTGCCGGTGAGTATCGGCCGCCCCTAACGTCACGCCTCGTGTCACAAGGACGCGGGCGGGTGCCGGTGAGTATCGGCCGCCCCTAACGTCGCGCCACGTGTGGCACGGACGCGGGCGGGTGCCGGTGAGTAACGGCCGCCCCTAACGTCGCGTCTCGTGTCACATTGCACGGACGCGGGCGGGTGCCGGTGAGTATCGGCCGCCCCTAACGTCGCGCCTCGTGTCACACGGACGCGGGCGGGTGCCGGTGAGTATCGGCCGCCCCTAACGTCGCGCCTCGTGTCACAAGGACGCGGGCGGGTGCCGGTGAGTATCGGCCGCCCCTAACGACGCGCCACGTGTGGCACGGACGCGGGCGGGTGCCGGTGAGTAACGGCCGCCCCTAACGTCGCGTCTCGTGTCACACGGACGCGGGCGGGTGCCGGTGAGTATCGGCCGCCCCTAACGTCGCGCCTCGTGTCACACGGACGCGGGCGGGTGCCGGTGAGTATCGGCCGCCCCTAACGTCGCGCCTCGTGTGGCACGGACGCGGGCGGGTGCCGGTGAGTATCGGCCAGCTCTAACGTCGCGCCTCGTGTCACACGGACGCGGGCGGGTGCCGGTGAGTATCGGCCGCCCCTAACGTCGCGCCACGTGTGGCACGGACGCGGGCGGGTGCCGGTGAGTAACGGCCGCCCCTAACGTCGCGTCTCGTGTCACATTGCACGGACGCGGGCGGGTGCCGGTGAGTATCGGCCGCTCCTAACGTCGCGCCTCGTGTCACACGGACGCGGGCGGGTGCCGGTGAGTATCGGCCGCCCCTAACGTCGCGCCTCGTGTCACAAGGACGCGGGCGGGTGCCGGTGAGTATCGGCCGCCCCTAACGTCACGCCTCGTGTCACAAGGACGCGGGCGGGTGCCGGTGAGTATCGGCCGCCCCTAACGTCGCGCCACGTGTGGCACGGACGCGGGCGGGTGCCGGTGAGTATCGGCCGCTCCTAACGTCGCGTCTCGTGTCACATTGCACGGACGCGGGCGGGTGCCGGTGAGTATCGGCCGCCCCTAACGTCGCGCCTCGTGTCACACGGACGCGGGCGGGTGCCGGTGAGTATCGGCCGCCCCTAACGTCGCGCCTCGTGTCACAAGGACGCGGGCGGGTGCCGGTGAGTATCGGCCGCCCCTAACGACGCGCCACGTGTGGCACGGACGCGGGCGGGTGCCGGTGAGTAACGGCCGCCCCTAACGTCGCGTCTCGTGTCACATTGCACGGACGCGGGCGGGTGCCGGTGAGTATCGGCCGCCCCTAACGTCGCGCCTCGTGTCACACGGACGCGGGCGGGTGCCGGTGAGTATCGGCCGCCCCTAACGTCGCGCCTCGTGTCACAAGGACGCGGGCGGGTGCCGGTGAGTATCGGCCGCCCCTAACGACGCGCCACGTGTGGCACGGACGCGGGCGGGTGCCGGTGAGTAACGGCCGCCCCTAACGTCGCGTCTCGTGTCACACGGACGCGGGCGGGTGCCGGTGAGTATCGGCCGCCCCTAACGTCGCGCCTCGTGTCACACGGACGCGGGCGGGTGCCGGTGAGTATCGGCCGCCCCTAACGTCGCGCCTCGTGTGGCACGGACGCGGGCGGGTGCCGGTGAGTATCGGCCAGCTCTAACGTCGCGCCTCGTGTCACACGGACGCGGGCGGGTGCCGGTGAGTATCGGCCGTCCCTAACGTCGCGCCTCGTGTGGCACGGACGCGGGCGGGTGCCGGTGAGTAACGGCCGCCCCTAACGTCGCGCCTCGTGTCGCACGGATGCGGGCGAGTGACGGTGGGTATCAGCTGCCTCTAACGGCGCGCCTCGTGTTGCACGGATGCGGGCGGATGCCGGTGGGTATCAACGTTGATTGATAGTCCTGTTTTACAGCATTAGTTATAACGATCATTACAATCCATCTTCAGCACTCAAAACTGATCAATTGCACGTTTAGAGACAGTTTCCTAACCGACTTCTTATAAAAAACTGGTCAAGTCCGAGTCGGAATATATATATAAATGGTGTCAATTCACATGGTTTAACAGTAAAAATGGGTGTGCCACAAGGCTTGATATTGGGTCCTTTCCTCTTTTTAGTATATGTTAATGATTTGACTCCATTTATTAAAAAATCAACCACAAATGGTGTTATTTGCTGATGACACTTCCTTAATTTTTAAGGTAAATAGACGTGCTACAAATTTTGACGACGTAAATAACGCCCTACTGCAGGTCCAAAATTGGTTCACTGCTAATAATTTAGTATTAAATGGAAAAAAAAACTAAGTGCGTAAGATTTTCTTTACCAAATGTCAAGAGTAGTGATTGTGAGATAATATTGTATCAAGAGAAACTAGAATTCGTCGTTAAAACTGTTTTCTTAGGGATCACGCTCGACTCAAGGCTACAATGGGGTCCTCATTTAACATCTCTTGCAGGACGGCTAAGTTCAGCTTATGCTATCAGAAAAATCCGTCAATTTACTGATGTAAATACCGCGGGACTAGTCTATTTTAGTTACTATCATAGTATAATGTCTTACGGTATTTTACTTTGGGGACGGGCTGCAGACATCGATTCTATTTTTATTCTGCAGAAAAGAGCCATCAGAGCCATTTATAATCTCCGCAGGCGCGATTCTCTAAGGGAACTGTTTAAGGAAATTAACATCATGACGGTGCCTTGTCAATATATCTACGAAAACATCGATGTAAGAAAAAACTTACATCTTTTTAGTAAAAGAGGTGAAAAACATAATTACAGTACTAGAAATAGGGACCTATTAGTTCAACCAGGTTTCAGACTGGCTAAAGTAGACGACTCATCTTTTATGGGGTGCTGTTTAAAATGTTATAATAAAATACCTTCTCACATTCTTCAACTGAATGAGACAAAATTCAAGTCTTGTATAAAACGCACACTATGCAGTCAGACATATTATAAGTTAGGGGATTACATCGCTGATAAAAATGCCTGGCTCAATGCTGGTCCTGCTCGATAAGGACGCACAAATAAATTGCCTATCTTTGCATTGTATAAACTCAATTTCCTTTGTATTGTATAATTGCATAGCACAGATGTGAATTCTATGTATGTACTATAATACCCTATGTACCATTTACCGGGTAATGTGTCTTTCATTGACTTGAATGTGCCCTGGCGGCTGATAGTATGTCATGCTCATACAAATGTCTCGCTGACGGTGGCGTGTGTGTTGGATCATTTAGATCCCTTCAAAATGGTTGAGCTGAATGGTGCTGATCTATGCGTCATGTTCGTGAACGGGCGCCGTCAGTTGGGGCTGGTCATCACTTAGCTGCCTCGGTTTATTTTTAATTATTTTAATTTTGAATTGTTATTTTCATACTATTTGCTGTACTCTGGACGCGTACGTCTTTTTTACATCGTTCTCACATATAATCAAAAATTCAACATTAATGATGTAACTAACATTTTTGTAAAAATATAATTTAAAAGAGTGTCCATGGAGTTTCTTGCCCGTTCTTCTCCATAGGTACCTACGCTTTGGAATGGGCAATTATAGTGGAGCGCCGTGGGCCTACCACACGCACAAGCTTCACCACAGTTTTGCCTGCGCAAGCCGGTTTGTACACGGAACACCGTGCGTGTGGTTGGTAAAACTGTATCGGTGTTCCGTGTACAAACCGGCTTGCGCAGGCAAAACTGTGGTGAATATTAGCTTCATATTTTCTGACTGATCGACTTTTTTACAATTCAAAAGTGCCCGTAAATGGTTTAATTGAAATAAATGTTTTGAGTTTGAGTTTTGAGTTCGGACACGCGCGCCGAGGGTTCCGAACAAAAAAGAAAAATAGGCACGGTCCATACAAAATTAACCCACGTCCTACAGCTAAGAGAAGTATCTCAAAATAATGATAAAATTGAGTATACAAAGATGGCATGCTTCTGAATGCCATCCTTACAGTCTGACATATATAATTTTGCTATGAAAATTCGTTCAGGGTTAGTAATATGTACAATGAATTTAACTACTATGGGGACGGGCTGCAGACATCGAGACTATTTTTATTCTGCAGAAAAGAGCCATCAGAGCCACATACAGCAGCAGCAGGCGTGACTCTCCAAGGGAACTGTTTAAAGATGTCAACATCATGACGGTACCTTGTCAATTTATCTATAATAATAATAATAATAATTTATTTGATTCAGACACAGAGATCCATATTTTTGTTAGTAAATACACTTAAAAATTATGTTAGTAACCAAGGAATAATCAAAAATTCATTAATAATAATACATAGAAAAAATAATAGACAATTACAAGAAATTCATAGAAACAATAATTACTTAATAAATGGTGATGAACTGGCATGCAAGTGCATCCACCTCTCCAACATCACCGAGTCCCACCGCTCGGACAATACGCTCAGGAAACTGTTAGTGCTGCGTCGGAAGCGACTTAGTAGCGAGGCGCTCCGCTTCCTAATAATGGCAAAAAAGTCATCAGTTTGCGCCTGTGCGAACATGGAAGAAGCGCTGCAAAACCGAGGCAGCCCCAGCAGTACCCTAAACGCATTGTTGTACTGTACGCGTAAGGCGCTGTATACCCGCTGCACATAGTTGGCCCATAGGCTGCACGTATAAAAAGACTGACAATAGGCTTTAAATAAGGTCACCTTTACTTGTTCAGTACAGCGTGCAAACCTACGTGCCAACATGTTGCAGCGAACCGACAGCGCCCTACGTTCCCGCTCGATGTCCTCATTGTCAGACAAGTTATCTGTGACCCAGTGGCCCAGGTACTTAAAATGGTTAACCCTTTTCAGACTAGCACCACAAAGGGTGATCGGAGGTATAAAAGAGAAACATTTGGTACCAGCTTTGAAAAAATCTATGAAAATGACATATACGTAAGGAAAAATCTACATATTTTAAGTAAAAGAGGGGAAAGACACAAATATATCACTAGAAATAGGGACCAAATTAGTTAAACCAGGTTTCAGGCTGGCTAAAGTAGACTTATATTTCATGGGCTACTGTTTAAAATGGTACAATAAAACACCTACCCACACACTTCAACTGAATGAAACGAAATATAATCTTATACAAAACGCACATATGCAGCCAGGCATATTATAAATTGGAGAATTACATCGCTGGTGAAAATGCTTGGCTAAACGCTGGTCCTGCTCGATAAGGACGCACAAATAAATTGATTACCATTGGAAAATACTGTTGGAACTACTGAAGATTTTAAAATACTATTTTTGCATTATATAAATTCAATCTCCTAGTATTGTATAATTGCATAGCACATGTGTGAGTACTATGCTGCCCCCGATAGGAAAAAAGACGCATCTAACAGTTTTTCCAGATTTGAGTTATGTATATTGCGGAAATCAGAAAAAAAACGCGCATCTGCCTGTATTTTTTATATTTCTCTAACTTCCTCCAGTGCGGTTTTAGCACAACAAAATAGGGCGCTTCTGTTCATTTTTTACACCCGATTGAAGATGAAAAGACGAATTTATGTGAAACTTCATTAAAAAGTCGCATTTATGTAGATAATGTCATTATACTTTATAGTTTTTCTTTTAGTTCAGTAATATAAAAGGCGCATATTTGTCCCTATTTCTAAAAGGAAGTTAATAAGACGCAAATAGGTATTTGCGACTAACGCGCTAAAAAAAAACTGTTTTCACATTAAGAAAAAAAGACCACATCTGACCACTTGCGCCCTATTTACTTCGTAAATTGTTTCAGCATAGGCGCATTTGCCATAATCGTCTTAATACTTTACGTTGAATAAAAAATTGTGTTTTATTTACAAATAATAAATTAGGCTATGACTTATATGATAACCACGAACCTACTGTACTATTTCTACTACCTTAGATAAAAGGATTATTAAATATTTTATAAACATTTTACCTAAGCCAAGGGCTATCTACATACTTTCTAATTCTTAAGAAAAAAGGCGGAAATACCTATATGCGCCCATTTATTTTAAAATCATTTATTAGATAGATAAACTAAATACTTAGAAAAAAGTACAGCCAAAAGCGTTTGAAATTTAAAGGACGCATCTAGCCGTTTACGTCTATTCAATTAAGTATGTAATATTTTCCTTAATTTTTTATGCTAAGATGAAACTGTTTTTTCATTATTTTTATTATAATAATTTAATAAATTCATATTATTATTAAACCAGGTTAAAGCCTATTATTAGAGGGTATTATTTTCAACTTTAAATATGTAAAATATTAATTTACTCGAAGACAGCATACGATTTCCCGTTTTATTCATTAAAACATTTATTTCTCCGTTTTTACTTTTTGTTAGATACGTCTTTTTAACTATCGGGGGCAGACTGCCCCCGATAGGAAAACAGACGCATCTAACAGTTTTTCCAGATTTGAGTTATGTATATTGCGGAAATCAGAAAAAAAACGCGCATCTGCCTGTATTTTTTATATTTCTCTAACTTCCTCCAGTGCGGTTTTAGCACAACAAAATAGGGCGCTTCTGTTCATTTTTTACACCCGATTGAAGATGAAAAGACGAATTTATGTGAAACTTAATTAAAAAGTCGCATTTATGTAGATAATGTCATTATACTTTATAGTTTTTCTTTTAGTTCAGTAATATAAAAGGCGCATATTTGTCCCTATTTCTAAAAGGAAGTTAATAAGACGCAAATAGGTATTTGCGACTAACGCGCTAAAAAAAAACTGTTTTCACATTAAGAAAAAAAGACCACATCTGACCACTTGCGCCCTATTTACTTCGTAAATTGTTTCAGCATAGGCGCATTTGCCATAATCGTCTTAATACTTTACGTTGAATAAAAAATTGTGTTTTATTTACAAATAATAAATTAGGCTATGACTTATATGATAACCACGAACCTACTGTACTATTTCTACTACCTTAGATAAAAGGATTATTAAATATTTTATAAACATTTTACCTAAGCCAAGGGCTATCTACATACTTTCTAATTCTTAAGAAAAAAGGCGGAAATACCTATATGCGCCCATTTATTTTAAAATCATTTATTAGATAGATAAACTAAATACTTAGAAAAAAGTACAGCCAAAAGCGTTTGAAATTTAAAGGACGCATCTAGCCGTTTACGTCTATTCAATTAAGTATGTAATATTTTCCTTAATTTTTTATGCTAAGATGAAACTGTTTTTTCATTATTTTTATTATAATAATTTAATAAATTCATATTATTATTAAACCAGGTTAAAGCCTATTATTAGAGGGTATTATTTTCAACTTTAAATATGTAAAATATTAATTTACTCGAAGACAGCATACGATTTCCCGTTTTATTCATTAAAACATTTATTTCTCCGTTTTTACTTTTTGTTAGATACGTCTTTTTAACTATCGGGGGCAGTATGTACATTAGGGTGCTTCTTATTTTTTGTTTTCTGAAAAATAACCGCGTCAACCCGTCATTCGCTTCTATCATGAAATAAAGTAGACACGTGTTTTTTTATTTTGTTTTTGAATGAAATTTAAAGGTCGCTACCGCTTGGCAAACTTTTAGAAAAATAGGAAAATTTTACTTGAATGATTAATATTTACTTAACGTTTAAAATTCTAACTAACACTTTAAAAAGCGTGTTGCATCAAGTGCTGAGGCTGTATTTCCCCCCCCCCCCCCTAATCCTCCGCAGCTCTCTGTGAACTAGCGTACTAGCAATCCAATTTAGTAACCCGCGCGCTTTTGGAGAGGGTGCAGTGTGCACGCACGTTTTTCTGTTCTGCGCATCGCGTGTTATATCGTTCAGGACACCAGCTGGTCTTAGTCGTGCACGATGGATGGCTAAGGCAATTTACTGCCTTAAACTCTTTATGTTTCAAGAACAGTTTAAACTGACAAAACGAGAAACTAAAGCCATGACGGAAATATGCATTTTCGTCGTCCTAATCTATATCAAATGCTGGATTGAAGCTCCTGCGGCGTATTTGGCACCTAGGAACGATTTGCAGCTTCTAAAAGAGCTTAAAAACTTTGAAAGCAAAAACAAAGCTATGGCAAAAGCGGCTTTAAAAAAGATCCTAGGCCATTTATGGTACTTGTCTGAAGAGCTTGTCGCACTTGCTTTTTTCGACGAAGAAGTTTCCTTAGGAACTAAACATAAAATGGTGATCGCGCTGAATGAAGAAGGTTTAGACTACAGCCCAAAACGCCTTAGCTTGGATGCAAATCATATCGTTGAAAAAAATATTGAGAACTTTGTATCCAGCAATACTTTGAGATTCTTTTCCTAATCTATGTCAAATGCTGGATTGAAGCTCCTGCGGCGTGTTTGGCACCTAGGAACGATTTGTAGCTTCTAAAAGAGCTTAAAAGCTTTGAAAGCAAAAACAAAGCTATGGCAAAAGCGGCTTTAAAAAAGATCCTAGGCCATTTATGGTACTTGTCTGAAGAGCTTGTCGCGCTTGCTTTTTTCGACGAAGAAGTTTCCTTAGGAACTAAACAGAAAATGGTGATCGCGCTGAATGAAGAAGGTTTAGACTACAGCCCAAAACGCCTTAGCTTGGATGCAAATCGTATCGTTGAAAAAGATATTGAGAACTTTGTATCCAGCAATACTTTGAGATTCTTTACCATTCTTGGTATTTCATCAGCGTTTTTGACAAAAGAACCTTTTCTATGGAAAGAAGACGAAGACTACATAATTGCCAGGGACATAGTTGGTTCTATGCGAGTCGTTAACGATATTGCTGACCGAGGAGTGGCGTTAATTGAAGAGTATAACAAGTTAATTACCACAAATGAAGAACAAAAGCAATACCTACTTTTAGTCGTAAAACAGCATAGACAAAAGTACCCTAACACTAAAAAATCTACGTTGTTAGCATAGATTATTATCTTATTTTTACTCTGAATTGTTTGATTTACCGAGCGTTCTTATTTTTAATACTGTAATTGCTTTTTCTTTAATGAATAAAAATTATTGTAAATAATAAAAAAATAATAGTTTCCTTTTATGGTAGCGACCCCTAAATATAAAGCTAAAAATCCAAAAAAAAATATGTAATTGTTTTTTGTGTCATAGAATCAAATAAAAGTGTGACACTAGAAAATTTCAAAAAAATTTTTTTTTCAGTCAAATAAGAAGCACCCTAATACTGTAAAGATTCCATTTACTGGGGACGCCTTTCATTGACTTGAATGTGCCCTGGCGGCTGAGAGTATGTCATGCTCACTCAAATGTCTCGCTGATGGTGGCGCGTGTGTTGGATCATTTAGCTCCCTTCAAAATGGTTGAGCTAAACGGTGCTAATACATGCGTCATGTTCGTGAACGGGCGCCGTCAGTAGAGACTGGTCATCTCTTTGCTGCCATGGCTTATTTTAATTTAATTTAATGTTTGAATTGTTTTTTTTTGTTTCGTCTTTTCATTACGGACGCTTTTAACGTTCTGCATCGTTCTCACATGAATAATTTTAACATGAATGATGTAAACAAAACTTTGTAACCATATTATTTTGATTTAAAAGAGTATCCATGGAGTTTCTTGCCCGTTCTTCTCCATATGTACCTACGCTTTGGAATGGGCAACTAGCTTCATCTTACTGACTGACCGACGCAGCATTTTTTTTACTTGTTCGACCACCGAACATTGAACTACTGAAAGAAAAACACTAAGTATGTACCTACAGATGCATTTTAACATAGTCTACACTACTCTACCTTAATCTACTGTATTCTATTTAACAATGCTAATGATCAAACAATCAAGTTATAATTCTCACTAGTTCGATGTTCGGTGGTCGAACAAGTGAGAAAAAACCTCAGTTGTTGGATGATGGAATTCAATAATTGAAGTCAAGTCAAGACACCCAAGTATTTTTCAATATTGTAATTTTTTCATTGCAGATATTACTGCCCTTGAACGAATTTTCATAGCGATTTTTTCATATGTTACTGTAAGGATGGAGTTTGAAAGTATGCCATCTTTTTATACCCATTTTTATATTTTTTTGAGATACTTCTCTTGGACGTGGGTGAATTGTGATCCTTCTTCGGTGTAGGTATGTAAATAGTTTATCACGGGATTTTTGTTTTTAATGTATCTACTTATTTACGGATGTCGGATTGTTTCCTTTACTTGTGGTCCATGACCTTGCTTCTTGCCAAATTTCATGATTCTAGGTCAACGAACGGGAAGTATTACCATATAAATTTTTATTCCCTTGAGGGTGACGAAATATACATTTTTTGCGGCATAAACAGCCGTATCTTTTTTTTACGTTACCTAAGAAGTTTATTTTTTTCACAGCTTCAAGGGACTGTAGACCTGAGTATATTGTTTTAATTTCAACTCGATACCTCCACGCGTTCCCGAGATAAAAGGTCCTGACAGACAGACAGACAACAAAGTGATCCTCTAAGAGTTTCGGTTTTTTCTTTTGAGGTACGAAACACTAAAAAGGAGGAAGTTCCCAATTTGTATATATCTATATATCTTATCTATACTATATAATATAATAAAGCTGAAGAGTTTGTTTGTTTGTTTGTTTGTTTGAACGCGCTAATCTCAGGAACTACTGGTTCGAATTGAAAAAATATTTTTGTGTTGGATAGTCCATTTATCGGGGAAGGCTATATAACATCACGCTACGACCAATAGGAGCGGAGCATCAATCAAAAATGTTGCAAAAACGGGAAAAAAATATTCCTTTTGAGAGCTTTCGTTGCGTACGCTGCGTAAACGGTTAAAGTTACGCAAAAATCATGTATGACGGAATTGTTTCCCTTTAAAAGTTCTAAAAAATAGTCCGCGACAGCATATGTCTATCTTTTAAGGTTTACTCACTATAACCTTTTTTATGGTAATCAAATTTCTTCTAAACTAATGCATTATTTGCGAAGGTTTTTTTTTATAAACATGATATTAATCCTTATCAAAATAAATACGTTATTCATCACAAGTCTTTAATGTTGAATAAAATTGCCCTTGACATCATTTGATTTCAATGAATATCTTAGGAGTTGCATAGTTTACAAGTAATATAGTCGCATAGTTTACATGTATAAGTAATAATCTTAAGTAATATCTTAAAGTAATGGAATATATTTTTAACCGACTTCAAAAAAGGAGGAGGTTCTCAATTCGGATGTTTCTATTTTTTATTTTTTATGTATATTCGGGCATAACTCCCTCATATAATATGTATAGACAGACGGATTTGTAAAAATTTTTTTTGTTCGAAATATTTTTATTCCGGAAATATTTTTACTCCGAAACTCATCATCAGATCTTTATGAAATTTAAATAGGACCAATTTAAATTTCATAAAGATCTGATGATGAGTTTCGGAGACAGACAACGGAACTCTTCAATAAATGCCAGCAAATCAACCGCGATTGCTGCTATAGCATATGTATGCATTGTTTACGCAATCACACAACATAACATTACGCCTGTACCTACCTTTGAAAGGGGTAGGCAGATGTGTTCAATAGCTTCCTGTCACTGATATTCACATACCAAGTAGTGTTATATGAATTTGTTTGGGGTAGGCAGGTACAACTAAAAAGTGAAAAATAAAAACTTAAAAATAAAAAAACAACCGACCTCCAAAAAAAATACTACAAAGTGAAAAATAACTTTAATTTCGAAAGTCGGTGTCAAAAAATGAAAATACAGAACCAACGACACCGACTTCCGAAATTAAAGTTATTTTTCACTTTGTATTTTTTTGGAAGTCGGTTGTTTTTTTTTTTAGTAGGTTTTTTCCTGAAATTACCGCGGGTGAAACGGCGGGGCACAGCTATTATTAAATAAAGTTACCTTTAGCAGTTAATAGAACAGAAAAACAAACTGTTGTTTGTTTGTTTGAACACGCTAATCTCTGGAATTATCAATTATTTTTGTATTAGATTGTCCAATCCATGTGGAAAGCTTAATCATGCCAGGACTCTTTGGAGCTGAGCAAAAAGAAAGAGGTCAGGAAGAATGCTAAGAGAAAACGATGTGATAGCGCGGGCGGGTGATGCGATGCGATGGGTTGGGGGAGCAAGAAATTTCACGCGGACGAAGTCGCGGGCAGAGGCTAGTGTTTTTATATGTGTATTCTTCGGTATCGTTTGTCAATTGCGGACAAATTTGGTAGAGGAAGCTTGCGCGGTGGTCCCATATAAATATTATTAATTTTGCTTGGGTAGTTTTTGAGTTAGCTTCAACAATACGTACTTGTTCCACATGATGATGTTATAATAACTTCCTGTCACTGATGTTTATATAGCAAGTAGTGGTATACGAATTTGTGTGGGGTAGGTATGAAAACTTAAAAGCTAAAATAAAAACTATGATTTAGGGACAGTGTCCGTGACGAGAAACTTTCCAAAGCACTTACACCTAGGTACTTGTACTGTGTTGTAGAACTCCCCTCTTTACATTTCCTACTTTGCTTTTCCGTTGGAATCTTGTCTGTAATCTACCATGAAAATGTTGCAATTTGACTATTTTCATTGCAATATTTTCACGGTACATTACAGCCCTTTTGCAACGCGCGGTTGGGTAATACTTAAAGTTGTTAATTCAGAAACAAATAATACTTACCAATATACGAAAAAAAATATTTAAAAAAATCTACGTTCGGTTACAGTAAAATTGTACATATTAATATGTACACAAATTATTTCAAAGCAACCTGAAAACTTTGTGAAAGGGACAAAACCAACACTAAAACAATAGATAACATCAATCAATTGTTTTAATAAAATATAAGTACATACCTGTATTTACGAGTGGGTATTTAACAATAATTAATTGACAATAATTATGTGAAATTGCTTTAAAAAAGTGCATCAATATTTTCGATGTTCTTGACCTTGACCTTGAAAAATAATCTTTTACAAATGTGGTCATTTGAATCGAACGAAACAATTCCCAAACACTAGCTGACAGTGAAGGCATTGTGTTCATTGAATGAACGTCGAGTCGGAGCTCTGCTGCGCTATGTTCCGACTCGGGACAAAGGCGTCATTCGTCAGCAGTCGGACGGGCTTAGTCACTCGCTGTCTCGTGATCTTTGCTTCGTTTTCTTTCCTTGCTTCAATTTTTCCAAAATACTTAACATTCGTGTCACGAACAGCATAGCGGAGGTTCACGTGTAGATGACAACATTGACAACACACTTGTGACCACACCCTCTTACGTTTCATGTGTAACTGCGTGCGGGAAATAAGCTGCTTAGTATAATTATTATGTCTTGCTTTTCTTCCCAAACCAATATCGAAATAGTTTTGAAAAGATTATGGTCGAAGGGACATAAAGAACTGATGAGCTAAACATTACGTTATTCTAAGCTTCATAAATCTTGAATGAGATGTCACAGACTCGCATCATTGGTTTCTTTGCATTAAATATCTTGACAAAGTGTCTTGACAAAGCATTACAGAGACATTCATTGCTTAGGTAACACCAAACAATCTCGACGGAGCGACACCGCGGCGACGACGTCGCCGCGTCGCGACGCACGCAGTTAACCTTCTCCGAATCACCGCGTTCCTCTTCGAGATGGCTGGTTTATACCAGCTTAGTGTGCGACTTTCTACGCGTCTCAGCACATCCTTTTATTTTTAGCGAAGAACATTAATATACACAACAATAATTCTCACATTTTTGTCTTCCAAAATACTTGGAACAACTTATTGAGTTTAAAAGAAATCACGTTAAGCCAACCTCGATTGTCTACTTTAGCTGACTTTATCACAAGACAGTGACCACCATGACTAGCCTTTCTAGCGCGTTCCCAAACATGTACTCCGTGCACTGCGCGCCATCTATGTGTGCGCGTGCGGTAGATGTGCGTCGCGTATCTGCCTCGCGAGCCACGCGATGCCATCCGCGAGCCCCGCCCCGGACAGCGCGCACGACGCACATATGTGCCACGGCTTGTCCGTGATGCGCTCCAGACCCAACGCTGAAACATTAAAACGAATTATAAGCAAGGCTGTAGATATATCAGCGGGATTGTCCGAAAGGGTTACCGCTGGCCCGGAACATAAAGGGCGAAGGAAGGAACACGGGTGGGTTTTAGTCAGTAACAGTCTGACACTCCCTTCCGCTCCACCCAGAGCGAGAGGAGTCATTTGATGATTTCCCATCCCGAAAAAAAAAAAAAAAAAAAGCTGTAGATATAGAGGTAGACCAAAGAAACGATGGATACATTGTGTGAACGATGACGTGGCTTGAAAGGGTGTGAGGAGTGACTACTGAGATGGCGGTTAATTATGGAAAAAACATGCTGCGCCGACCCCAAATAAATTGGTGAGGGCAGGAATCTGAGGAGGGCGCTGTGAGCAAGCTCAATTCCTGCTCTGGGTGAGTGGACATGAGTATGTATACGTGAGCAGGCACTGACCGGCGGCGACCTGCATGGGCGCGAGCGCGTGCGGCGCGTCGTGCTTGTTGGCGAACACCAGCAGCGGCACGCGCCGCCCGAACATGTCTGGGTGCGCCAGCAGCAGCTCCAGCTCCTCGCGGGCCACCACTGACAACCGAGCGATGCAAAGTGATAGCTTTCACACTACAATTTGGATGGGATTGCAGCATATTGTCAACGCAATAGTCAAATGAATACAAACAAAAAGGCTAGGTTTGATCGACACGTAAAATTCCACATCTCTTCCTAAATGTTTGAACGCAGCTCGCTTAAACCGACATCGTGTCCATTACTTGTCAGCGAGCTACAACTAAGGCCCATTGTCCACGTAACCGCACGTCATACGCACGCTTTCGTCAATTGACGATTGCAAGACGAATGGTTGCATCTTGCGTAGAAACAATGAAATCTGTGTCCACGAAGCGCGCACACCGCATGACGACGGCAACACGAGCGGCTGACGCGACGTTGCCGCTTCGTGGACACAGATTTCATTGTTTCTACACAAGATGCAAGCATTCGTCTTGCAATCGTCAATTGACGAAAGCGTGCGTATGACGTGCGGTTACGTGGACAATGGGCCTTAGTGTTTGGTTCCGAGCCGCCCGCGCCGGTCGCCGGTCGCTGGCGGTGCACACTACGCAGCCTTCCATCTCGGTTTGTAATTACATCGGCCGTCGATGGACGCCTTTCCTAATTCACCGACAAACTTGCTTCCGCTCCGAGTTGTGTGAAGTTTGAAATATAATCTGGTCCTTCGGCTCGCGCGCCCCAATGGAATCAATATTCATTTGCTATAATTAGGTAAACAACGTTCTTATGTCATTTTCGTACAGTTTCAAGAGTTTTACGAAACTCATTTATGGAAATGTGGAAACTTCATTGCCACTAAGAAACTAAATTATTGAAATTACTGTATTTTGCAGTTTATTAAATCTTATGTTTTAACTGAAATCTAATACTTACAGGCTGTTTGAAGTCATTGAAACATTTAATTAGACGAACGTTATAAAGTAATAAACCCAAAGTTATGGTCTAGCCAAGGGTTGGAGTAACTGGAAGTGCCACGAACATGACACTCCATCATTCGAGCCAGAGACCATATACAAGGCAATCAGTTTTTATGGCAAATGGAGCTCCAATATTAAGGAGTTATTAACCGACTGAGGTGATACAAACTTGTTTACATATTTTTTTTTTAATCTGTTATAGCCTCGTGCATTGCAGTCAATAGCTGGAGCTTGACATAAGTATGTAATGTCGTCCCATGTGCTAAACGAATACCGACTACTAGAACACTGACCGAGCCGCAGGTGATCAGCCGAATCCACTACGAAGATGACGGCGTGCGCGCGGCGGTAGTGGCGCTCCCAGAGCGCGCGGTGCCGCGGAGCGCCCGACACGTCCCACGCGCTGAACGCCACGCCGCCACCTGCACACACGCGGAGCTCAGCACGCGGGGACTGCACCAGCCGTGGGAGCGAGTACTGGGCACTGGGCCAGCCGTGTGAGCGAGTACTGGGCACTGGGCCAGCCGTGTGAGCGAGTACTGGGCACTGGGCCAGCCGTGTGAGCGAGTACTGGGCACTGGGCCAGCCGTGTGAGCGAGTACTGGGCACTGCGCCAGCCGTGGGAGCGAGTACTGGGCACTGCGCCAGCCGTGGGAGCGAGTACTACGCACTGGTGAAGTGCTCCTGCTGCTGGCCCACAGTGGGCGCGGCGTGCGGCGCGCGCGCCTCGGGCGGGCGCAGCGCGTTGAGCAGCGTGCTCTTGCCGCTGTTGTCGAGCCCCAGCACCAGCACCGTCACCTCGGCGCGCCCGCGGCCCAGCCAGACCGACAGCTTGTCCAGTAGACCCATCTCGATTAACAAATGACTGCAACAGTTATATCCACACATCATACATAGTAGGTACACCAATAGGAAACTGATTAAGTATTAGTACATTATGATATAAGTGCGGTAAGTTGAAAATTACAGCCGAGGCGATATTGCTTGCCCGAGCCGTAGGCGAGGGCTAAAAGAAAGCAGAGGCGCACGCGCGTGATAGATTATACTACTTACAGATATTGTTATTATTATCATAAGTATTCCCAACGGATATCCACCTTCAATGTCGTTGATATTTTAAATGACGGTAGATGGAAACGTCAAAGTTATTTGTTCACGACTATAAAAGGGGGAGCTCTGAGTGGCAGGGATGATTCTTGTTCGAGACGTTGACCATAACGGAGCTCCGGCCTATAGATGTTCAGTTGATTAGTACTAGTGACGTTATTATGTGGAATAGATCGACCAGATGTCACGTAAGTTAATTGATATTATTATATAGATTATTGCTGATAACTATGGTGTTCTGTATATGTTATAATATGGCCAATATTGCTAATATTAGAAAAGGAATTGTTGATAGAATACTTTAATACTGTTTCCGTGGAGTTTCTTGTCCTTCTTCTCCACGAGGACCTAGATTTGGAACGGACGACTAGCTTTCTGATTATTTACTGACAAGCCTTAATTGAATAAATGTTTGGTCTTGTCTTTCTGTGCTTTATTTATAGAATCCTTTCCCTAAATACCATATTCATAGGTATTACACAACTATTGGGGTAATACATATATACTTAAAGATAGATTATACTTTATTCCGCTAACACGCGCGAAGCGCACGTATGTCATACGACGTTTTATAACATATTTGCGAGGAAATAAATAAAACTCGGACTTTCTTAAACGAATAAATTCATCATTACTTGACGACATTTTCAAATAAAAAAAAGTACAGCGAAAAGAAAAAGCGCGCGGAATAATTTTTAATAAGAAATGCGCGCGCGTTCGCGCTTTTTTTTCAGGCATAGGCACAAAACAGCCAGTATTATAATATAATAAAGTAAATATATATAATAAAGTAAATTAATATTTTTGTTTTTGTTACAGATATTAATGGTTGTAATTTATTGTCAAAATTAATTAAATTAAAGAATTACATGTTTATTTATTATATTTTAGCTCTCAAAGTTAATTTTATTCATAAAATGATGACTACTTTTCTGAAATAAAAACTCTTTGCTAAGATTTAAAAAATTACCGTTCGTTTTGACGGAGCATCTTGATAAACCGTGCGATTTACATTACAATATCGCACAAGTACGTAATGAGATACATTACGATATTGAAATTGGTGAAATAAGATGCCCTTTACGAGCAAATGTGTTATAAAATGTGGTCGTCCAAATCAAAAGGGACCTTATGGCGGTAACTAGTTTCAGAGACCTTAATAAATTTGTAAAATACCTCAAAAAAATCGTTTTTTTAATTAACTGTATTTTTAAAAAGATGATTGTATTTACTACATGTAGATGTGTTCAACTTTTCGAAAAGTCAATTTAAAAAAGTTTTGTATTCATCTAAAGTTTAGTAAAAAAGGAACCTTATCGCGGCAAGCCTAACAAATCGTTTTTCTTGTAATTGAAACCATATATTATATCGACATTTTAATATTGCAAAGTAGGTATAAACTAAACTATTCATCGTATAGCCGCCATTAGATAGTGTCCATTAGTAATAATTATTACTAATGGACAATCATAGTCAATCAAAGTATACCATCAGTTACATAACTTCACACTAAAACATAACTTTTTGTACGGCATTCTTACATTGCGATTTTCTCGAAACTTATAATTTCGATCAATGAACTTCAAAATTCGTAAAAAAATAACGGTAGTGGTTAGAAGGTTGGTTCTTGGGTCTATAGTTCGGTACATTTATGGGACTAAATTTCAAGAGTGGAATAATTAAGGAATGCTTTCGGCACGCACTTTTTTGACGATTTTTTCGCTAAATCCTAACTTGGGGAACTCTTTTGGGTTGCTTTATTAGGATTTGAAGCCGGCCAGCCGATTTGATAAGAAATAACAAAAATAAAGGAATTTGAAAAAAAACAGGAATACTGACTTTCGGAAAACTTGTTATTGTGTGACAAATTATCTGAAACAGTACAGTAGCACTTTGTTGACCACAGTGTGAAGAGACAGTTGAGTACGTGATCCCCCAAGTGGAATGACTGAATTTATTCATCATACTTTGTACAATAGTTTTCACTAAAGTCACAATGGATCACTGCATCCTTTTTAGTCATGTTTTCTTTCAGTGCCTTCAGTGTCTGGTACTGGTGTATGATGTTGGTTTCGTGGTTCATAAACTTTGGTAACTCTTACATGAAGCGATAAATTCAGTATTCCACCAGCCATCATCAGTATTCCGTAAGCCGTCAGTATTCCGCCAGTCGGAATAATGGAATACTGACGTGAAATACTGATGATCGAGGAGTTTTTGGCTAAAAACGGATCTTTAAAATATATTTTTTAAATCTCAACCTTATAAACCAATAAATTAAGCAAATATTTCATCGTTCTACATTAAAATAAAACAAATTATCTAAAAACTTACGATAGAAATCATTTACCAAAGTTTAAGAATCATTTAAAAATCGGCTGGCAACGGCACTCTCCTCGTCGATTGATGCGACCGTACTAAAGGGCCGAGGGACTTTAGTCCTTCAAAGGGTGTGCGGGGTGCGGGGTGGGGTGCATTTCTCTAACTTACTAAGCGGCAACGGTGTGAAGTTTTGATAATGTCCCAAGTAGCACAAAATAGCTTTATAATCGATGGATAACAGAATTAGCATATTATTATAGCTTTATAAGAAGTCTACATATAGGCATTATAAACCACTATACAGCTCTTGTAATGCTAATTTGGGCCCCAAATTATACAGCCTTAAGTGTAAGAATGGCATTTTAGCAGCATTATATTGGTTGTCTACCGGAATGATAAACGCATTATAATGGGCTGTGAAAACAGGTTAAAGCAGTGCGCATATGTTAAATGCGGCTCTTATACAGCTTGTACCATTACAAAGGCAAAATAAAAACATTTTCAAATATTATTTTTAATTTCTGTTATTATTAATAAATCTTGTGTAAAAAGAACATGGATACTTTCAACAAAAAAATATAAGTGCTACAAGGCAAGTAATTAAACTCTTGTTTTTGTTCTCTATGAGTGAATTAAGGTTGCGAGTATCAGTTTACTGTGAAAGTATGTATATATTTGAATCAAATATTTCATGCGCCTTCAAATTAAAGAGCTATTTATTACAAAAATATTATAAAAATATGTGGAATTGTAAAAAAAATTATGCTCTTACGAAGAAATCTTTAGTTTTAGTCATTATGATACCTGTATTGTACCGGCCGGTCAATACCATAGGTTGAAGTCCTTTCTAAAGGACTATTTACCATAAAATTAAATTTTAAATATTATCGATACAAAAAGCAAAATGGCGTAAGCATAATTAAAAACTTTAGGCATGCGGATGGCCGGTATACGACTTATTGCTTGTTAAAATTCTTGTCATTATACGTTTGTATAGATAAAGGCTATATAATATTATGATGAAATGCTTTTAAAAAGCTGGCATTAAAACAGCACCAATGTATACCGTTAAACAGTTGTGACCCATGCGAAAGGTCGTTATAAAACATAGAGCAGTTTTAAAGAATTTTAAAATGCTTTTTAATAGCCTAAGCCGTAATTAATGCTTACATACGGCCTACACTTTTGTATAATGCTTACAGCTGTATTAGAAGCTGTATAGAGACATAAATTATGTCTAAAATAAAACCTTTAGCTGCACAAAAGATTGAAAAAGAGGATTATATAGCTTTAGGAACTACAAAGTTAATAAAATGCTGTTATACAGAAGCAAGAAATTGCTAAAACCCTTCAAATTCTATAACGAAGCTAGAAGAAATTTTCTGGTCATCACTTTTTCCATTATATCGATTTTGTGTTACTTGGGGTGTGTTTTTACTAGGAAATACATCTCGCCGGAATTTTATCTCAAAACCGAGTGGCAAAATGCAAAACGTTTGTAAGCCTATCTATTATGTGAAATATGTTTACAATTATGTCTTAAACAGTCAGAAAACTATTCTAGTTTATAGTTTTAGTGACAATTATCACTTTATTCTACAAGTATGTTATTATAAAGGGCTTTGAGTAAAAAAAGATGGCCAGTTACAACCGGAAAACTGACGAGTTTTGGTGTTTAGAGCCAATTTTCACGTATTCATTGTAATTAGATTTTAACAAAATCGGGTGCAGACCTATAACTTAGTCTAAATATTACTCTAGAACCTATAAATATATATATTTTTTGTAAATACTAGTGCTGCATGCCAGTACGCGCAAAATTCCACTTTTAAAATTTAGTCCCTTATGTAGTTTTCAGCTCTGTAGATAACTTATTTCCGCCATAAGGTCCCTTTTGATTTGGACGACCACAAATTTTTTACATACTTACATCTATGATGAGCTATTGGTACTTTTACCTGCGGTCGAACGAACGACATAGTAAAGAAAAAAATATTACTGGTTTTCTGCTAGAATAGTTTTAGTTTTATTGACATTAATTATATTAATTAGCAAAAACATAACGCTACCTAAAAAAATATATCTGTCAAGTTGCACAAAAGCATTCAGTGTCATTTTGGCAAGATGGTGGTGAGAACACCGGTCATGCACGGACGCAAGGTAAATAATAATTGATTTTTAGCATTTTAATCTAGTTTATGGGAATTATGCATCAAAAATGTCTTTGCAAATAACGCTTTTATTTATTTATGTAAAAACCTGCTCATTTCATCCACAAAAATTCAATTTATGAGCTTTTGAAATGGTATGTTGTTGTTGACCAACACTGCGCAATTCTCAGAAAAGTACCTAACAATCCCTATGTCGTTCAAGAACGACACTGCACTTTTATCAGTGAATTTAAATTCGTGTTTACACTTTTACTAACTATGATATTATAACATTTTTGGGCTGCTTGCAATTACTAACGCTATGGGTGAAAGCATTTAGGGTTCCGTAGTGGAAAAAAATCTTTTTTATTTTTTTTAAAGGGTTTTATTTTGTTATTTATTTTGCAAATATGTAACAATTTTCTTCTGCTTTGTTTGTGGTTTTGCATGTTTTTTGTTTTTGATTGCTTCAGATTAAGCCAAAACGGCAGCGAACTTTTGGATGATAGCAGTTGTAGTGCTACCGAAGACGAAGTAATCATCCAAAATTACCAACATGAAGATAGTAGATGATGATATTAATAATCTTTATTCGGTACAAAATAATACTTCGAAAAGTGTAAACGTTACTGAAGTACACTTTTCGAAGTATTATTTTGTACCGAATAAAGATTCGTGTTTTCAGTTATAAGATGTATTATTATATCGTCAGAGAAAAATTGCTGGAAATAATCAATCGGAGTTTTCAGATCTGCATCAAAAGGAGGGTTATATTGCGGGAAATCTACTATTGCTGTGTGTTGAAATTTGCTTTTTTCGAATTTGAAGTTCATGGGTTTTCGAACAAACTTCTTCACTCTTTTAGTTTGAAGCCTGGGTTCTATAAGTGCCTTTCTCTTGGACCGGGTTGTTGCTGCTGGCGAGCTTGCCAAAGGTGATAATATAGAGGATACTGAATTCAGCGTGAATGGAAGTTGTTCTTGCGGTCGACCAGTATCCCAACATTTCATGGATGACGGGTGACAATGGAATCGTCTCTTCGTCCGATAATTCGGAGTTCAACTTAGCCGAGTCTTCAATATCAATATCTAAGTCATTTAGAGAAGAGGGATATGATTTTGGTTCGGAACTGCATTATGTAATATCACCATCTAATATCTTCATGTTGGTAATTTGAAGATGACCTAAAAGATTTTATCGGCATAACTCTTGATGGGTGTGGTCCAAATGCCTGCTTACCGTGACTATTGGAGCAATAAATTGAGGTTTCCGGAAATCGCTGATGTTATGTCGCTGCTAGAAAAGAGAAACTGCTATTACCATTATCACGTCAACGCGAACGTCTAGAACTAGACGTAAGCCGTTAAAGGATGGTAAGAGCAGTATTGCCCTCATTTTGTCCTCTTTTTGCTCAATGCCGATGAAAATTAGATAATAATTACAAAGTATTTGTGTAATTTTTCTAATAAACATTTTTTTTATTACAATTTGTTTTTATTTTGGTAGTTAGTCTAATTTTCTATTCAAAGCGCAATGTTGATAGTCTACAACATATATATTAGCTTTTACTTTCTACAGTGTTTCGCAATGTCGTACCTGAACAACATATGTTTTCTCGAAAAGTATATAATATAGATTTTTTTAAACATTTTTCCAGAACCATTCTGACCATAACTAAACCCCTCAAAAAGAAAAAAATACGAAATTGAGAAGAAAAATCTCTTGCGAACTAAAGGGTTAAGGCTAGTAACTGAAAAGGAACTTCCCCTTATACTGGCTTTCACAAAATTATTATACTTTCTTTCTTTCTTTCTTTCTTTTTTGGGATTTAGTTTTCGTCCTCGGTCCTTCAAATGGTTTCCCCAACTTGAAGGACGAAGGAAGTTTCAACCAGTATAGTTAGTATTAAAATCGATACGAAATTGTCTACGGAATATTGTCAAGCGTGCAATATGTACTAGTAACTTACCCTGTTTCGGTTTTCAGGATCTCACATAGTTGTAGATGTTACCCAATCAATGTGTGAATACTTACTAATATATTGCACGTAACTACTTGGTAAACTCTTTATCGTAAACGCACACAACTAATTGGTGCAGTTCAGGGATCAACTCATTACTATTGAGACGAGTGGCGACTGTTTGTACGGGATCGACGGCGGTTGCCATGGCAACGCCTTACAAAACAAACACCGCGGCCGATTGGTACCGCGCTGTAGGTACGTACTTATTGAATATTCGGCAGTCCTCAGTTGATATGACGGTTCATGTAAATTATTGAAGAAATACTTTCTGTAGGGCCTTATAAATTAGCTATTCAATATTTCTTTCAAGATGTTCTCGAAATCGGTAATTCTTTTCTTTCTACTATAGGAAACAAGGTGGCCAGTTTCATTTGACATAGATACAGGATAAACTTAGGTACTTTTTGAAATTAGGGGTTGAGCACACTATATTTAAAACTATGCAAATTATGCAATACAAACATAATAACATTTTAATATCACATAACTTATACAGTAGGTAGGTATCTCGTAATGTTATTGTACTGGGAGACAATTGATAGGTTTCTCCTTCGCTTGTATTGCACATTATTGTCCTACGGCACGGTTTAGTCCCATCTCGGCACCCATGAATTTATTTATCATGCCTACGAAACATTTCCATCTCTGCACCCTGTCCTAAATCATTATTAGGTACTTACACATAAAAAACGGAAACACAGTATCAGTATAATAAGTAAACCAACTTTAATATTTATTACCGTAAAGTGCCGTGCAGTCCAGTGCAGGTTGCGCGCCCGCACCAACAGCATCCTCGCTGTTATTGCGGATAGGCTGGACACGCGGTACGCGTTACGTCAGGCACTGAGTTAATACTCACATTAGGGAATAAGTAATTATAACGTTTTTTTTAAAGTGAAAACTACTTTAGGCGCGTTGGGCATTTTTTGAGATGGGAAAAAACCATTGAACTCTCACCACTGTTACCGTAAGCGACACCACGCGTTTTATTTTTAAGACGATTCAAAAAGTTCGGATGTGTTCGGCTGTATGTCAGTGAGTGATGGCAAATTATTGTTTGTGTTTTGTTTTCACTTCTGTCGGCACTCCCGGAGAGCCACTGTTTTTTTTTTACTACTAACACTAGTTTCATAAGTTTTACTGTAGGTAGTTTCTAACATTCTATGGATTTTAAAGCCTGAATTATAAAGTTTTTATTTTTAATACTTACTAGCTGTGCCCGAGACTTCGTTCGCGTGGATGACGAAACTTATTAATAAGTTTTTTGTGTAAAGTGCTATAATTTGTGTAGAACGTTATCTATCGAGCATACCGGTAGTATATGATATCTTTGCCCGCGGCATCGCTCGCGTTCTGTAAGTTTTTTGTAGTAGATTTCTACTTGGATATCTGTTTAGCAGGATAACCGATAGCGAAGCTGACGTTCATTGCAACGAATGCTCACAAAGATAATGAAATCTTTAAGACCGCGTATTAACATGTTAATACTGACCCCACTCAATTTGTTAATTTTAGCCCCAAGGTCACTTTTTATATTTCATCTATTACAGAAAATAAACTAGTCAAAATAATTACAAACAAGTAGGTATAATAGTTTTAAAATCAATAAAATACAATTCCATTTAGGATAAACTTGATTTTTAGCGAAAAAATAAATCTTAAATCAATTTATTACGAAGTACAAAAAGTTTGTTTACCTGTCAATTCGAGGTTATTTATTACGCACAATTACTATCACTAGCGACGGCGGATCGATAACTGACAAGTTAGGACACGTTCGGCTGTGTACCTATATAGTTATTCTAAACCGAGTCTCATTCAAAGTCAAAGCATTTATTTCAAATAGGCACATAAAAGGCACTTTTGAACGTCAGAAATTACAAAAAATAGAATTGATTCTAGTTGCCCATTCCAAAAGGTAGTTTTCGTATGGAGAAGAACGGGCAAGAAACTCCACCGTTACTCTTTTAAAATATTTTACAAACTTCTATCACTACCACTTCACTTCACGTTTGGCGAGAATAAGCTTGTTAATTCTTACCTCCCTGCAGCTGATATTCTGCTGGATCCCTGCTGTGACACACGGACGTTGAGAAGACGAAATAAATTGGTGTTGTGACAGGTGTTAAGTGCAGAGTGAAGTTTTGTAAGTATACCCGACACTTTAATTATGTCGTGTTCTACAATAAGTTTTGCATTGGGAAACGTTCTTGTTCGCGTGTTAGTAAGTATTGTGTTTTGATTACTTGATTCTTATACTATTTATAAAGTTATATGCAGTATATAATGTGTAAATGAATAATATTATAATTATAGTGACGTAGGTGCGAATAAAATAAAACAACAATTTGGCTAGGATAAAATTTAAATTAAATGCGTTTACAATAAATAAATATAGGTAAATAACATGTGTAATTTTATTATCACTATTATCCAACAAAAGATCCACAAACCACCCAATTACCATACCTTTGCTCACAGGTTGTAACCACGTGATATGCTAAATAGACAGATTGATTCGGGAAGGACACGACAGCCAGTTATATAATGGACGTGTTCGAAGCAGTCATCCCTAGATTCTTCTGCGAGATGATAAGAAACTGCCGTAGTCGAACTCTGAAGGTACCAAGAAATTTAAGATTCCTTATCGGCGGGGGAATATTGTTCCAGCATTTAGATGCAGCATACCTAAGACTTCCCCTGAAAGCAGCTGTCTTGTGTGATTGAGTGGCGAGTTGCTGCGAACACTGTCTACTTGCGCATTCTCTTCTACTGGCAATCCAGCTCAGTTTATTGTACAGGTAGGACGGCTGCTTGTACTTTATTACTCCAAAAAGTAGGCATGCCAAATGCAACTTCCGACGTGACTTCATCTTAAGGATTGAGTGGTTAGTTAAAAATGGCATTACGTGACTTCTTGGCGGGATTGAGAAGCAGAATCGCGCGCAGGCGTTTTGCACCCTCTGGATCAGTCGATCAGTTCTTGCTAGTAGTCTAGGGCCAATAACTACGTCCGCATAGTTCAGGTTTGATAGCACGAGCGACTCAGCCAGCTGGATCCGCAGTTCCTCTGACGGTAAAAACAAATGCACACTGACTCTGCCACGTGCGCTTCGTATCTCAACCCAGTGTCCAGGTTGAAACCCAGATTACGTACCTCACTGACTCGACTAACTGACTCACCCAGTAGGGTAACGTTAAGTGTTTCCGGCACAGCACTCATTTGATTCTTAGTACCAAACAACATGGTTTTAGTGGGGTTAAGTACCAAACCATTATTTTTAGCCCAACATGCTATCCTGTCAAGATCATAAAGATAAAGATAAAGATGCATTTATTTGTATAAACATGTGTGACATGATACATAGGTATGCACATATGGATGGAAAACGAGTTTGGAAGATTGCTGGTTCAACATGTTTTGCCATATTCGGCGTACAAAATAGTTCATAACTAGTTTATTATAGAAATTACAAATTAAGAAATAATTAAATTACATTAGTCAAATTACATTAGTCAAAAAAAATACAATAGTCAAAATTCAATTAATTCAAATACATAATTACAGTCAATGCAAAAATAATGTAAAAAAAGAATAATTAAACAATAACATTAAATAAAACTTAAATTACATATTAAATTATATAAATTCAAAATTTGTCATTCAAAAACTCCGTAACATTATAGTATCCCTTAATAATATGCATTATTTTTAGTTCTCTCTTGAATGAATTAATATTCAATATCTTAAGGGAATTAGGAATTTTCTTGTATATTAATGGAGCCATGCATATTACACTTTTTTTTTAGAAATGCTGTTTTGGCGGAGACTGATTACACCCAAAGTCTATACTTCTCACGTCTATTTCTACCTGTATTATTTATCAGAAGGGGAAACAAATTTGGATTAGTTTTTACAAAAAGTGATATTTCTAATATGTAAAGTAACGGAAGTGTTAGAATTCTGTGCTGTATAAACATTGGCTTGCAACTGTCCGTAGATTGCAACCCGAACATAGCCCGTATACAACGCTTTTGCGCTTTGAACGCAGTGTCCTTCTGAGTTGAATTGCCCCAGAAAATTATTCCAAATCTTAATACTGATTCAACAAGCGCATAATATGCTGTAAGTAAAGTATCCACGTTGACAGTCGGTGTCAACTTATAAAGAGCGTATGACGAAGTACAAATTTTTTTACAAAGTTCATTTATGTGAGTTTTCCAATTTAATTGCTTGTCAATATCAATCCCAAAAATCGGGCAGTTTCTACTTCTTGTATTATATTTTCTTTATATACTAAATTCAATTTTGCTGTATTGCGTAGCTTTTCTCGTTGACTAAAATGCATTATATTTGTTTTACTGAGATTAATTTTCAAATTATTATTATTAAGCCAGGTAATTATAGAATTCAATGACTCATTAGTATCAGAATGGTAGTTAATCGTATTTTTCGGTACTATGGTAACAGTACTGTCGTCAAAGAACAATGACATAGGTTCCTTAGTTGCATATGGTACATCATTAATGTATAGTAGGAACAATGGAGGGCCTAATACACTTCCCTGGGGAACACCATATGTTATATATCGCTTATCAGAGGAGAAAACTTGTTCCCTTTTAGTTTTAATATCAAATTTTGATATTTGGGTTACTTGTTGGCGGTCTGATAAATATGATTTTATCAACTCAAGGACATTCCCTCTTATACAATAAGCCTCAAGTTTTTCTAATAGAATATTGTGGTCAACATAATCGAATGCTTGTGACATGTCACAATAAATGGAACAAACAGGTAAAGATTTGTCAACTTGTGAACAAAAACTACGTATAAAAAGTCATAAACTGACATATTAATGTTTTTATTTTTTCTGAAGCCTTTTTACTCATCACATAGGATTACATTTTGGTCTAGGTAACTATTAATTTCACTATAAATATATTTTGTGATGACTGACTGTGTAACTAAGTTGTTAAAGTTAAGTTGTAATAAAATAATATTGTGTGCTTTCCCATATTTAAAAAAAATTACAAATAGACAAAACAATTATATTCATTATGCTTAATAAGCATATGCAATTATGCACTTTTTATTAGTCATTACAGTGACAAGCTTGTATATTTTGACACCAACAGTTTTGTAGAAACTTTAAAGTCGACTAAGGATAGATAAATAATAGCAAGGCTATTAGCTTTTTATATAAACTCAGACATAAGTATTATGTCGAAGTCATGTATTATTAACACCACAACAGTTAGTAATAATACTAATAATAAGGTGGTTTGCCTGAATGAATGTAGCTCAAATGCTATAAATATTTTTACAAATTGTACGAAGGAGGTTCCATTTCTATGAGCTCACTTGCTGGTGATGATATTGAAGTCTTTGGATTAACTCCGGATAATCATTTAAACTAGTTTGTAAGACAACAGAAGGTACCAGTAATAATATTCTTATACCTAACAACAACAAGGTATCTTCTTGCTCTAAAATACGTAAATATCAAAAAGAAGATCAGCAGAATGCCTTGACATTATTTCATCAAAATATTCAAGGCATGTCTTCCAAATTTGTTTGATAAAAAATTGTTTAAAATCCAATCAACGAAATGACATAGCGGGTTTATCAATTAAACATTGCATCGAACTGTCCTGTGTTGAGCTAGATAAGCATGTTATAGATAGTGTGCGTATTTACTACGTTATTAATATACAGCATAAACAACGTCGGGCCAAGGGTACTGCCCTTGCGGAACTTCAAACGTGATTGGAAGCAACCTGCTTTGGTGACTGTCTATTTTACAAAATTGATACCGCGATGTTAAGTAGCTGTGAAACCATTCTAGAGGAGTACCTCTTATACCTATTGCCTCAAGTTTCATCAAAAGCATTCCAGGAGAAACGGTGTCGAATGCTTTGGCCAAATCAAGAAAGACACCAACACAGCATTCTCCATTTTCTATGTGGTGAGAGACTTGGTTTATCAGAAGTGACACCGCGTCTTCGGTGGATCCGAAGACGCAGCGAAATCCGAACTGCCTATCTCAGACAATGTTGTGCTTCTCTATTAAATTTACCAGTCGCTTGTTTACTATTTTTTCTAGAATTTAGGAGACTATACTCAACAGGGCGGTAGGTCTATAATTTTTGGGCATGTCTTCGGGACTACTTTTGTAAATTGGGGACACTGCAGCAATTTTCCAGGAATCGGAAAAGACACCTGATTCTAGACTTAAATTAAAGAGGTGCATAAGTGGCTTGATTATACTCTCTCGGCATTTTAAAAGTAAAGGAACTGTTAAATGACCTGGCCCTGGTGCGCTGTCGGATATTGGAAACTTCTTCTTCATCGGTCGGATGCATAAAGAAAAATTGTGAGTTGGAATTCGGAGATATTAGTTGGAATTTGATTCTATTAGTGAGTGGTGAGTGGTTGAGAGTTTGTTTAGGATCTTGGCTGCGTGTTTTTCCCCGACAGATACGAAATACTGATTGCAATTGTCAAGTGATAATGATGGGGAAATACTGCACGCAAGTAGGTGAGATGATACATTATGGCGAGTATTAGTTCCGCAAATATCTTTTATAGCCGTCCAAAGCTTTTTTGGATTTTTCTGGTTCCTTTCGATTTCTTGTCTGTTGTGTAAGTTTCTAAGTTTCCGAAGTAGTGTGCACATGAAATTCCTGTATCTGGTGTAAATTAAATGTTTTGTGTGATTGTCAGGGTTGGCTTTGCATTCAAGGTGAAGCTTGTCGCGTTACCTCATGCACCTAATTAAGCCAGGAGTGACCCAGGGTTGGATGTTAGCCATTCTACAACTAGTTTTTAACATTTTTGGAGTGTTTGTCAGTGGCAAGTGAGATAACGTCGTTAAAG
Source organism: Luperina testacea (assembly GCA_927399505.1). Taxonomy (NCBI): domain Eukaryota; kingdom Metazoa; phylum Arthropoda; class Insecta; order Lepidoptera; family Noctuidae; genus Luperina; species Luperina testacea. Next base: position 130,401 of record OV656777.1, on the reverse strand, counting down.
TACTTTAGTGTTTATATAAGATGAGCTAGTAACTGAATCCCAATTTGTATCAGTGATTTCACCAGCTACAGCGGTCCAGTCAGTTTTGACTCTCCAGCGTTTGTTGTTTTTAGGGCGTTCCGTTTTTATGGGAACAATACATAAGGCTAAATCGTGATCGGTAATGAATAAACTACAAACGAGACCAAATGGTATTGCTGGTGATTTTATAAATATGTGGTCAATACATGCTCCTCATCTCGTTGGAAGAGTTATAGCTGCGGATAAACCGTGTGAGGCCATGAGACAAGCGTAGTTAGATACTTGGTTATTACTTAGGTTGGGACTAAACCTACGACACCGAACCTGGTACGCCGCATGTTAATCAATGTCTTCTCAATTATTATTTGGAGAGTTTTTTACTTAACTAATCACATTTTGGTAGAGATAGTTTGTTTCCTGAATTCCACAGTTAGCACACTGTCACAACTCGGCGGCGGCGGACAGATGACGTCGTAGATCTCGTCGGGCGAGCGGCCGCGCGTCTCGGGCAGCGCGCGCGCCGCGAACAGCGCCAACGCCAGCGTCAGCGCGGCGGAAAGCGCCAGCGCCGCGCTCAGGCCTGCGTAGCGCGCCACCAGCGGGAACAGCGCCACCTCCAGCGCGTTGCCGCCCCACGCCGCGCCGCCCACCAACGTCACCGCGCACGCGCGGTACTGCAATTCAATACGCTACAGTCGGTGACATCTCTACGGCCGCATACACCTACAGACAGCGTCACTATGTGGTATCGTCAAGTTTTAAAAACATTATACTGTTATAACGTTACATTTGTTACGACTATACTAAAAAACACAAAAAAATTATGTTTAACAAACTGTTTTTCTTGTCCAATGTAATGGACTCGTGGAATCAAACCATAATTATGAGCCCAAAGTTCCACTATTCACCTCCTGGCTCCATCATCAGATCAGCTTTAAGATACCAAATTATAATTTTGTCATCCGATCTACATGTACAGCGCTTTTTGAATTAATTATAAGTGCGCTCTTTTTAATTATTTTATAATTTTTTGTGTTTTTTTTTAAACTTTTTATTTTTACTGTCGCATCTAGTACATTCTTAATTAAATTAATAAGTATCAAGTCAACCAAGTTATGACCATTAAGGGCTACTAGCAAACTCGATGGGTTTACAATCCACCTCCTAGCTCCATCAACAAACCTTCGACCCCAAGCGCAATATATTGGACTCGTCGAAACGAATCATAGACCCCAAACTCGAGGGGTTTACTAGTAGCCCCTAAAGAGTTTCACTATTAATCTCCTGGCTCCATCATCAGACCCTCTACACCAAGTGCAATACGTTGGATTCATCAAAACGGATCATATGACCCCAAACTCGAAGGGTTTACTAGTAGCCCCTAAAGAGTTCTACTATCCACCTCTTGGCACCATCATCAAACCCTCAAAACTAAGTGCAATCTCTTGGACTCGTCAAAACAAATCATATGATCTCAAAGTTCGAGGGGTTTACTAGTACATCCAAAGTTTCATTTCGATACGTCAACTAGAAGCAGGTTACAACTATTGTTACATTGTTAGTTCCAAGTGAAGCTAATAAAAGCGTGTTAAGGGGCTACCTCCCCTACACCTCGTCGTAAGAGAGGAGGCGGCCATAGCGACTTTCAGACTCGAAGTATCCGGCTCCCTAAGCAATGATTCTAGAATCAAACACACACGCATTGATCAGAGAAGATGCAATCAAAGAACAACCGATGATGACATCACCCATCGACAGAACCCTGAAGACCCACTGCTTCCAAAAACACTACAACATAGAGCTCATAGAGGAGTTGTGTGACTACTCAGGTACAACAGAGCTAAGAATTTACACTGATGGATCAAAGACCGACGAAGGGACGGGCGTCGGGGTGTTCTCCAACGACCTAAACATTAAGATATCCAAACCACTTGGAATGCTCAACTCCGTTTACCAAGCAGAGTGTGTAGGTATTATCCAAGCGGCACACGCTATAGAGGCCAGGGGGGTTACGGATACCAATATCCGAATACTCTCCGACAGTGCCTCAGTTCTTCAATCCCTAAAGAGTAATCAGATCACGTCGAGACTAACACTAGAATGCCACAAGGCCCTAGAACGAATCACGGTACTAAATCGCAACACGATAACGCTACAATGGATTAGAGGTCACAGTGGATCACTTGGAAACGATGCGGCTGACGAACTTGCCAGAAGAGGATCCAGCACAAGACCCTACGGACCTGAACCCATTGTGCCCATTCCTTTCAAGCAGCTAAGAAGCTGGTTAAAGGATCACACTCGAATACAAGCGGAAAAATGGTGGACCTCGACACCAGGATGTAGGCAATCCAAGGAAGCTATGCTATCCCTGGATACAAAGCTGACCAGGCGCCTTCTGCGCCTGGACAGAGACAGCCTGCGCCTGGAGGCGGGGACCATCACTGGACACTGTTCACTAAATAAACACTTCCATACCCTGGGAATCACTGACAGTCCCCTGTGCAGAGCATGCATGGAGGCGGAGGAAACGGTGGCGCATGTGCTTCTTGAGTGCACAGGCGTTACCAAGATTCGCGAGGAGACCCTGGGAACACCAACATCCCTTGCGGATGCCCTGAGGAGACCGGGAAGTCTAATCTGCTTCTGGAGGGAGGTGGGCTGGTTGGAGTAATCGGCCACCATGGCTCACGCACAATGGTCCACTTCAAGGACTAAGTGCGGAAACCTAAACCCCATGATAGAAGCGTGTTAAAAAGCTACAAAAAGCGTATATTTTGCAGCAGTACGTTAGTTGATGAAGCCGTGTGTACCTGATAGTTGAACATCTCGGCGAGCATGGCGTAGGGCGCGGGCTGCAGGCCAGCGGAGTCCGCGAACACGGCGCCGGCCAGCGCCGCGCCCGCCCACGCGCCCCCCGCGCCCCCCGCCACCGCGCCCGCGCCCGCCAGCAGGCACAGCCCCGTCGCCAGCGCGCACCACACCATCAGGCGCTAGGGAACCGTCACCGCACGTTGTGAGTGACGCGAGAACACAGCATCATCCTCCTGCCCTTATCTCAATGTATTTGGGGTCGGCGCAACATCTCGCAACATGTCTTTTTGTTCCGTATTTCTCTATTAGTCGTCGCCGCGGTATAGTCACTCCTTTTCTAGTCATATCATCATTGGTGGAAAAAAATAATGTGTTTTACGTCTTTTACGTCCAGTAGAGTTAACTTATGTGGTTGTATTGGCACAACCACATAAGTTAACTCTACTGGACGTAAAAGTTCCGCCCACCCTCTAAAAATACATACATTTATTTTTAACAAAAATGTAATAAAAACCTTTCTGCCAACTTTCTCGACGAGGTACAAGGCTAGTGCAGAAGCAACGAACTGCGCTGCACCAAGCAGCACAGCGTGGCGCGCGGGAGAGCCGAGAGCGCCAGTCGCGACCCCCGCGCCGGCCGCACCGGCGGCGTCGTCCCGCGCCAGCACAAACACGCGCTCCGCGAACTGCAGCAACGCCAGGACGCCGCACGCCTCCTGTCCCACCACCGCCACCAGGACCAGCACGAACGCGCGCCGACGACGCACGTCGCTCACTGAGGACATCACAAATTAAAATCTTATGCACAAATAAAGTGCACCGGACTTTACCATTTAACTCAAAAGACCGAGAACGATTACCCTAGTTTTTTAACAGACTTCAAAATAAAGAAAAAAATTAATTAACAAAAATTTTTTTTTTCTTAAAAAAATTTTAAGAACGGTTTTAATGATAATAATGACGTAGATAATGTACTAAAAGCTAAAAAATAATGCAGTAGGTCCTAGGATGACTGTTGATAGAAATTTCACGCGCCCCACGTTTTATTTTTTTGTTTAATGTGTTTTTACACAACAGATAAAAAACACACAGAAAAACAAAAACAGAACAGATAAAAAATTAAAACGTGGGGCGCATGAAATTTCTGTCAACAGTCATCCCCTCATATCATTATAAATGCTATTTATATATTTACTCAGGTAACGCTACGTGTATGGCTCAGAGCTAGTTAAGAGTCTTGGTGAGTTGACACTGTTGACAGTGTAGCAGCTCATACTTACGTATCTAGGCATACATATTAGAGGAGCGCACGCGGCCGTCTGCCACCGTGCGCCCGCGCGTACAGCGTACTAAGCTAGCCGACGATCAAGAGAAAGGAATTCGGACTCGATCGGCCGCTGCATCATCACGCTAGTAACTCGTAGGGAGCTTGGCACATGCTACCGTCATTACCAATTTGTGTTAGTTATTAAGTTTGTCTATGTACCCTTATAATTATTATTTTTGTATTTCGAAATTGTATATAAGCCGCGTCTTAGAATAAATCATACAGATCGTTATTCGCCTTCTTATTGACTATACTACCATCCAAGAAATCATCGATTCGCAAAAGTAGTGATCCCTATTTACTAAAGTGGTGACCCCGCGTTTGAAATGGCAGACAGAATGCAAGAACAGCTGAAACAGATAAACGCCGTGTGTTCCTGCCAGTGTCAACCTTCCGCATCAAAAGCGTCAAAGACATCAACGCCAGCCGAAATAGCAGCGACATCTGAACCAGCAGACAAACTCTTCAGCTTGATAAAAGCCCTGAGTAAGGAAGTCGCAGCGCTGAAAACGAATCGATCCCGCAAATTTCAACGCCGATTCCACAATTCCAGAAGCCGTTCCCGCTCGAAATCTCGGGATAGAAGAAATGCTGTGTGCTATTTTCACAAGAAATACGGCAAGGCAGCATACCGATGCAGAAGCCCATGCAGCTATAAAGGAATTACAAGCGAAAAGGCGGAAAACTAACGAAGACCCAAGCCGTGGCGGTGGCCGAAGTCGACGATTTATCCTCATACCGCCTATTTATTTATGATAAATCATCTGGAAAAAAGTTCCTAATCGACACGGGAGCAAATGTTTCTGTTTTACCCGCCACAGCACGCGATAAACAGCGAACAGCAACCAACTACTTGTATGCAGCAAATGGTTCAAAAATACCCACATACGGCGAGCGAACCATTGAACTCAACATCGGATTGCGGCGTGCCTACAGTTGGCGATTTATGGTTGCAACAGTCAGTAGGCCGATATTAGGCGCTGATTTCTTGCACCACCACACCCTCATGGTAGATCTCCATGGACGACGATTGGTGGATAAAAAAACCAATTTATCGGCACGAGGTTTCCTGTCACCCGCAGCAGAAGGAAGCATTCGTACTATCGATAACAAGCTTCCCTACCACGACCTGTTAGCCGAGTACCCAGACATCACGAGACCAAACTTAAAGAAACTGGGAAATAGTGAAGTCGAACACTATCTTGAAACTACCGGCCCGCCGATATTTACTAAAGCGAGACCACTACCGCCCCATAAGTACAACGCTGCAAAACAAGAATTCCAACTCATGATGAGCGAGGGAATTTGTCGACCGTCTAATAGCCCATGGGCTAGTCCATTACACGTGGTTATGAAAAAGGACGGTACCTACAGATCCTGTGGTGATTATCGCAGACTCAATGCCGTAACCACACCCGATCGATACCCGATACCACGACTTCATGACTTCACACATAACCTCAAAGGTAAGAAGATCTTTTCAAAAATTGATCTGCAGAAGGCCTACTACCAAATTAAAAATAGAGAAGACGACGTGAAGAAGACAGCCGTGATTACTCCTTTTGGCTTGTACGAGTTCACTAGGATGTGTTTTGGTTTGAAAAACGCAGGCCAGACATTCCAACGACACATGGACAACGTACTTCGTGGCCTACCCGTTTTTCCATTTGTCGACGACATTCTTGTAGCTTCTGAGAATCAAGAAGTACACAGAAGAGAACTTCAAGAAGTTTTTAAGCGACTCAGCGACAATGGTTTAAAAATAAACGTCGCTAAGTGTATCTTCGGCCAGTCAAAACTCGATTTCCTAGGATACACAATAAGCCCAGAAGGCATTACCCCGACGGAAGAAAAAGTGCAAGCAATCCAGTCCTATCCATTGCCTAATACGATCCAAGATCTACGTCGTTTCGTCGGAATGCTGAATTTTTATCGTTCGAGTATACCTCATGCGGCTGAACATCAAAAAGAATTGAGCAAATACTTTCACAACGCCAAGAAAAACGATAAAACAAAAATACAGTGGACCGAAGAGGCGAAACACGCATTCAATCAATGTAAACAAGACATTAAGAACTGCGCATTATTGTCCTATCCATCACTGAGCGAACCTTTCGCACTGATGACAGATGCATCAAACACATGTGCTGGTGCCGTTATACAACAAAAGATCAACGGCAAGTGGAGACCACTGGGATTTTTCTCCAAAAAGTTCAGTGACGCACAACAAAAATACAGCACGTACGACCGTGAATTGCTGTCAATCTACATGGCAATACGTCATTTCCGTCGAGTGTATGAAGGACGAGAGTTAATTGTTTACACGGACCACAAACCGCTGTGTAATGCATTAACTTCAAACAGCAAGTCAGAGACACCCCGCCGAACAAGATACCTTGAATATATCGGACAGTTCACGTCGAATATTCAACACGTAACCGGCCAGGACAACCAAGTCGCAGATGCACTATCACGAGTCGAAACAATAACATGCCCGACACCACTGGATTACACCGAGTTAGCAAGAAAACAAGACCAAGACGAAGAATTGAAAAAGCTAGCAAACAAAGGAAAATACTCATTCAAGAAGATTGCCATTCCCAACTCAACTGCTCAAGTTACTTGTGAGATGTCATCAAGCACTGCCCGTCCTTATCTGCCACCAGATTTTCGAAAGGATGCATACCAAGCGATTCACGACCTTAGTCACCCCGGCATAAGGGCGACAAGGAAGCTAGTCACTGCCCGCTACTTTTGGCCCTCCATGAATAGTGACGTAAATGAGTGGACTAGAACATGCGACGCGTGCCAGCGTGCAAAGGTGCAACAACACACGAAAACACCCATTGCATGTTTCCAACAAGCAAACAAATTGGAGCATGTACATATGGATATTGTTGGCCCGTTACCTATATCAGACGGCTATCGATATCTATTGACCATGATAGATAGGGCTACCAAGTGGCCTGAAGCCTGTCCATTGGAAGACATAACCGCAGAAAAGGTTGCTAATGCATTCTATGATGGTTGGATCGCAAGATATGGTTGCCCAGTAACCATAACCACCGACCAAGGGAGGCAATTTGAGTCTGACCTCTTTAATAAATTGATGCAACGCATGGGAATTCACCGCACCCGCACCACTGCTTACCACCCGCAGTGTAACGGCGTGATAGAACGATGGCACCGCACACTCAAGACATCACTCACCGCAAGGCTAAAATCAACAACATGGTCACGTGAGCTACCTACAGTGCTACTGGGACTGCGCGCTTCGGTAAAAGAAGATGTTGGTGCGAGTACAGCTGAATTGCTATATGGCCAATCACTGCGATTACCCGGAGAATTCTATGAAGAATCCACAAAACATCGCGACACGATTTCCAACTTAATGAACAAGTTGAACGGAGCGTTAAAAAAAGCCCAGGCGCAACGGAAATCAAACCAATCTCGAGCGACATTTATACACGACGATCTACATAAATGTTCGCATGTTTACCTACGCAATGACGCATCACGCAAGCCTCTGACGTCTGACGCCGACTTACAATGGCCCGTACGAAGTGATCAGTCGTAACGACAAGTACTTCACTATCCAGTTACGCAATAGATGCGCAAACATAACTATTGACAGATTAAAGCCAGCTTTTCGGTTGAACACTGAGTCAGAAGCACCAAGCACCGATACATACGCATATGTCACCCGATCAGGAAGGACATCGAAGCCCTGCGTGCGTTTCACTAGCGGGGGAATGATGTAGCAGCTCATACTTACGTATCTAGGCATACATATTAGAGGAGCGCACGCCGCGGCCGTCTGCCACCGTGCGCCCGCGCGTACAGCGTACTAAGCTAGCCGACGATCAAGAGAAAGGAATTCGGACTCGATCGGCCGCTGCATCATCACGCTAGTAACTCGTAGGGAGCTTGGCACATGCTACCGTCATTACCAATTTGTGTTAGTTATTAAGTTTGTCTATGTACCCTTATAATTATTATTTTTGTATTTCGAAATTGTATATAAGCCGCGTCTTAGAATAAATCATACAGATCGTTATTCGCCTTCTTATTGACTATACTACCATCCAAGAAATCATCGATTCGCAAAAGTAGTGATCCCTATTTACTAAAACAGTAAACCACGGTTGATCACTAGAAATAGTTTATTTCTTAAAATCACTAAATATAGTAGTACAAGTTGGATGCCAATCCGTGCCAATCGCGATGTATTTAATGTTCAGTGAATATTATTATATACTAGCTTCTGCCCGCGACTTCGTCCGCGTGAAATTTCTTGTTTCCGACCCACGCCGTCGCATCGCATCGCATCGCCTGCCCGCGCTGTCACTTCGTTTTCGCTTAGCGATCTTTCTGACTTTTATTCTTTTTGCTCGTCTCCTAAGGATTATAGCGTGATGTTACATAGCCTTCCTCAAGAAATAGGCTAGCAAATGTAAAAATATTTTTTAAAATCGACTCCGAGAAAAATCCGACCGATTAGCGCGTTCAGACAAACAAACTCTTCTGCTTTATTATTAGTATTTACAAATTCATCTTAGGATACGAAAATTTTATATTATGAAATATTATTTATTATCTTCGTCGTGTGTGATAGTCCATTGAATTGTATGGCGAGCGATATTGTATCTTAAGATAAAATATTATAGTATCTTAGCCGTGTGCAGCGCCCCTTAGTGAACTCCACTGCGGGCGGGTGACGTAATCGTAACCTACGACAAACTTATTATTTGCGGTTGGTACAGTAATCGGGTCTAGGGATCGAATCGCAAAATTAAATTTGTTTTTTGTTGTATATGTTGCAGTCAAAACTCTTAACCAGTCAAAAGTACTATTGACTAGCAAAATCAGTCAAAAGTACTTTTGACCGTATGCTTTAGTCAATAATACTTTTGACTAAAATAACAGTTAAAAGTACTTTTGCCCAATGGAGCTGGTTAAAAGTACTTTTGACTACGTGATTCCGTCAAAAGTGGTTTTGACTGGTTGTATCAGTCAAAACTCTTAAAAATTATTTAGCATATTATTTAGCATATTTATTTCTTTGAAATAATGTCATTTGACCGAATTTTCAAATGCCCTAATTTGCCTGTTTAATATGATATGAGGTACCTAAAGGTATTTGTATTCTCATTCACTCGCTCTTGCATCCAATGTCGACGGAGCCCCGCTTCGCGGGGCTCCTATTTCTGTGAAAAGGGTTTAAAGTAACCTAACAAAACCGAACCTCGGGGTGGGAACATTATATCAAATGAACATTATACCTTTTGATCAACAGCGCAAATGTTGTTATCGCAAATAAATATTCGATGAAATGAAAATTATGTTAATCGATATTATACAAATTGATTATTTTCCCAAACGTTGTTCGAATTAGTAACATTACATCAAAAGTTGTTATACCAAACAAGGGTGAACCTCTTTTTTATTCACATCTAACGAGTTAATAGTGCTTTTGACTGATGCTTTATTGCAGTTAAAACTACTTTTGACGAAGAGCGTCAGTCAAAAGTACTTTTAACCGCAAATTTGCGGTCAAAAGTACTAATAACCAATAATTTTCAGTCAAAACCACTTTTGACCAACCTATTCAGTCAAAAGTACTTTTGACTGATTTTGCTAGTCAATAGTACTTTTGACTGGTTAAGAGTTTTGACTGCAACATATATACTTTTCCGGGATAAAAAGTACCCAGTGTGGTGCCCAGGATATTAAAGAATAATTATACCAAGTTTCATCGTAATCTAACCGGTAGTTTTTGCGTGATGCCTGAACAAACAGACAGACAGACAGACAAAAATTTTTTTAATCACAATTTTGGGTTCGGTGTCGGTATAGTAACACCCCCTGCCATTTATTCTTTTGATATTTTCAATGTACAGAATTTTCACTTCTACAGATTTATTATAAGTATAGATATAGATAAATTGAGGTCGCATTATCAGCAACCAAAACGTTGTACGTGCACCACATGCTCCCAAGAGAAGAAAGTGAGATGGGCATTAACGAAAGGCGAGATGGGCAACCAGTACATAGCAAAAAAACAGTATACAATGTAAAAAAATAGTAAGTAAAGTAAAAAGAGTAAATAAAACACTGTAAATATTAATTTGACGATATTTCGTCAAAACTAAATCCCTTTCCAGGTTCCTGTCTCGTCCAGCTACGGATCTCTCGCATCTCGATTTTAACTTCGTCTGCTCCTTTCTGTTGTTCCAGTTTAGTGCTTGCCGTAGAATTCTGATTTCTAATAAAATTATTCTTCGTTTCTTGATATTGAAGTAGATGCCAACTGTAGCAAGTCCTCCCAACAACAAAGATGTCGCGGAGTAAAAATACACATCGTGCAGTGAAATTTCAAGTATTTCACTGCCGCAGGTAGCTTCATGTTGTTTTTGGTAAGAGATTTGACGATCAAGTTTTGACAAATCTCCTGCATTGTCCAATTCTATGTTCAGCTGTACGTTCCTCCAGCCGATATCAAACATGTTATTTATCGTCGTATTTATGATAGGTACTTCGATATCCAATTTTTTTTCAAACATTCGATTTCGTCCCCGAAGTACATTCTTTGCACATTTTTGATCACCATTCCCGTTGCTTCAGTAATTTATTCAGAAGATAACGACACAATCCCCTTATCAACGCCGGTTATGTTATTCTTTCGGACGCAAGTATTTATAAATCGTAGAATCCACGCAAGTACTCGGATTACACGTTTGAAACTGCTATATTTATTCAACAGCTTGGTAATTATGTTGGCTGTCTTTAAGTTTAAGGCCTGTATTAATGCCGATAACCTTGAGCATTTGGGCGGAGCTAACGACCCCTTCTCCGCGCCACTCCGCTACCCGCATGCAACAGAAAATGTGCGGTTGTGTGCGCCGCCACCACGGTTTGCCTCGCCTAGTCTCGTCACAGAGTATCGAAATCACAGAAGGTCAAGTCATCGTGAAAGTTAAATAATTATGTGTACCACATATACAGGGTGTCCCAGAACTTAACGTCAAGCCGAAACGGGATGACAGGATTAATCATAACCATCACGAGTAAAATATAAAAAAAAATCTATCCCATGCAGTTTGAAAATTATGGGCATTTTAAGAAAAACCTAGAAGTTTGATCAAACTGTACCATTTTTCGGTTATTGTGGTTATTCTTTTTTATTTTTGTTCAATTAAACTTTGGAAACGTAATCCTAAATAACATTTCTAGAATCCCAATAATAAATAATGACACGATTGCCTCAAGTTTCCGAGAATTGAGACTATTCGTTAAACTACGAATTTAAAATTTTCAAGATTCGTCGACTTTGATTGGCCCTCCTTTAAAAAAAATGTACTAGAGTGCCTTGGCAAGTGGCATTAAAAGTTGGCGCATTTAATCAGAATTCTAAAATGGTACAATACTTGTTAGTTCCATACAAAAAAAAAGAGTAAAAAAATTAAAAAAAATTTGAGGCTGATGGTAAACAATTTGAACATTTATTGTAATAAAAAACGTTATTTCTCTATCTGACTTTTATTCCAACAAACCTAAATTAAACTAGATCAAGATTTTTCATTATTTTACTAACTTTTTTTCACTTTTTTCACTTTAATAAAAGTGGCGTCACTATCTGTCTCGCTCACTCATGGCAAACATACCCACTATCCATCTCTCTCATCATTTTGCCTTAAAATTAAGAACCTACCTAGAGCTTGTGCGAATCAAAAACATTTTAACTGAGATAGCAAAAATCGGGATACTTGAGGTTTTAATTTTTTTACTATTTTTTATTGTATGGAACTAACAACTAACAAGTATTGTACCATTTTAGAATTCTGATTAAATGCGGCAACTTTTAATGCCACTTGCCAAGGCACTCTAGTACATTTTTTTTAAAGGAGGGCCCATCAAAGTCGACGAATCTTGAAAATTTTAAATTCGTAGTTTAACGAATAGTCTCAATTCTCGGAAACTTGAGGCAATTGTGTCATTATTTTTTATTGGGATTCTAGAAATGTTATTTAGGATTACGTTTCCAAAGTTCAAATGAACAAAAATAAAAAAGAATAACCACAATAACCGAAAAATGTTACAGTTTGATCAAAATTCTAGGTTTTTCTTAAAATGCCCATAATTTTCAAACTGCATGGGATAGATTTTTTTTTCAGATTTTTCTCGTGATGGTTATGATCAATCCTGTCACCCCGTATTTACAATGGTCCAGTTTTGGTTTTATTTAGGTATTATCTATTGATATGGATGTACTTTTCGGGCTATGGTTACGAATAAAATTGTTAAAAGCTTTCGAGGCCGTGAGTAGAAGCTATACCCTTAATATAAATCAGCCTGGCTTGCCATGTGGTAAACAACTTAATGTATCTTTTTAACTAAATTTAATGGCTAAATGTGCTGCTAAGCGCAAAACTCAAGAATGGCTGGACCAATTCGGTTTTTTTTTAAATATTCGTTGAAGTTTTAGGAAGGTTTCTATGAAGAGAAGAAGGGTAGGTAGGCATGTACGTAGATAGGTAGGTAGGTATGTAACTATGTAGGGTAGGTAGGTAGGTAGGGTAGGTAGGTAGTTAGGGTAAGGCAGATAGGAAGGTAGGGTAGATAGGTAGGCAGGTAGGGTAGGTAGGTAGGTAGGTATAGGTAGTATAATTATCACTAGTGTATGTCATATTATTTGTTATATTTTTTATAAACAAATATATTATAACTAAAATTCAGCTGAATAATCTTCAAGTTCTTCGACAGACCTTACAAGATGCTTGTGAGTCACCATTTGTCATCCAATAGAGACCGTAGTTTTTGAATGCCCAAATCATCTTGTTCCTAAAATGAATGCAGTTATACATATATTTACAAGTAAAACAAAAATATAGGTTCATAATTTGTAAAAAAAAAATACATTCACATCCAAATCAACAGAATCACCTTCAAATTCTCTGGTAGAACTAATTGATTCACTACGTATAGGTAATGATTTTTTTATTTGATTTAATTAGTTGAATAATATTATTGACCCACTTTAGCCCACATGGATCTAGTAATGATAAGTGATAATTATAATAAAAAACATGACTACCAATTTGTTTTTCTAATTTTATGTAGTCTGTGCCACCCGCGGTCTGCGATAGGCTGATTTAATTGATTGATTGATGTCACCCGCGACGATAGAAGTCGAGTAAAAAGTATTCGACTTTCGATCTGCCATAGAGAGATTTGATCCTTATGATTGACCCTATCGATTGATGCCATAAAAGTACAGGGTATTATTTTTTCGGATTTTAGCCGGTTCGATTCCCGAGAGCGGCAAGCGAATTTTCGAAAATCTTTGAATGCAGATTTGTTTTTTTTTTTAATGAAGGGATTTTCCTTTGAGTAAAATTTGCTATCTCCAGTGTTTAGAGTACTTGCCCTCTAGGTGAGGTTAAAAAATCCAGCCTGTATATACATATATACTATTGAACTACTACTTTTTACTATTGTATGACATTATTATTTTTAATTCCTTATTTTGTTGACTGATCTGTATTTACGATAATTTTATTTTCAATGACATTGTACAGACGCCAGCACATCAAGTTACTACAGTCTGACAGATTTCTTTAATAGATTTTCAACTTTATCACTAAAGCATAAGGTTCAAAGTTGATTGCGAAAATTTGACAGTTTCGGGTAGGTTGATGTGCTTGGCGTCCGTACTTTATTGAATAGTGAAATTAACAGTTAACATTCTTGTTTTATATTTGCACACCTTATATGGTTATTAACAGTGTACCATTTGACCTTTTTTAACCTGTTTTATGCAAATAAATGATTTGATTTGATTTTTTTATTTGAAAATAATTACGCCGGTAATCAATAAATTGACAAATTATTAGCAAGTACGTAACCTATAATCATAATTAATACCTACTTTAGGAGCATTTTCAGTTTTGTGTCACAATATGTCACAAATAATCGCAACGCATCAGAATAATAGACTTTACTTAGGCACCGAAAAGTAAAATTTATAATATTGGCTGAATCATTTCGTGGACGTGGACCTTCTGTGATCATTCACTACTAGTACTTACAACTTTCATTTGAATGAGGTAGGTATTTTATAAACAGTACCTATGTACACAGAGTAATGGACAGCGCATAGGTTTCATAAAACCCCGCTTGGGTAGGTACACTTTTTGTTTTTGCAGTAATATTTTACGATTTTATTTCGTAGTGCGGAGTTGTCGCAACGCGACATACGTCCACCTAGCAACACGATGCGCCCCGCACTAAATTTATGGACGAGTGCGGGGGTGATGTAGACGCAGTCCTTTATCAGAGGCCTTTTTAATTTATTATCATAAAAATAATACATATTTTAAAAAAGTAACAAAACCAAATTATTCTCCTTTGTATTGCAAAGATGTAGATATATTTTTTTACACTCTTTTGATAAAAAATGAAGGAGTAAAACGGTTTCATCTCAATGATTTGGAGGTGATTTGGTGATTTTTTTTTAAATTATGTGATAACGGTAGAAAAATTATGGCTAAACCAAATTACGTATTATATCATGAAGATTACTAAGGATTTTTTTCAGATGTAATTTCTCTGTAAATGCCGACAAAAAATGGCTTCATCTGCATGCTTTTTTCAAGCTTTTTTCGAGAGAGCAGCCTTAAGTTTTCAACCAAAATGGGCCCTCCCACCAAAGTTTAAAATTTAGAAGTTGAGAGGGAGAGAGACCTCGTGTAGCACAGTCAGTCGAGTTTTCTTCCGACTTGACGTAGTTCCAATGATCTCCAAACATAGTTTGTAAGTGCTGTTGTTGCTCGTTCAGCCATATATGCCGATACATCTGCCGTAAAGACGTATCTGTACCATTTTAGCAAGCTGTGGATAAACCAGACGTCCGTTGTGGAGGCTGAGCTAAATGTTATCAAAAGAATTGAAAATATCCTAAACAGCATAAAATAATCAACCAATACATTACAGATGCAACGAGGGCATGAAAAAACTGAAAGAGAAAATCCAACATACCGACGACAAAGCAGAATTTACATTATCAACACTCATAGCCAATAACATCATGGCCAATCTTAAAGAAATCCAGGAGACATTGGTTGATACAGTGGCCAACATTTTCTATGAGAAGTTCAACTTTCATTTGTTAACACCGGCACAGTTGAGAAACGAACTGAATATTATAACCGGACAGATGTCAAAGGAATTAGCCTTACCGATTAATAATATTCATTATTCAGACTGACTTGGCGAAGATATATCTTCGATATATCACCTATTGAAAGTGAAAGTGAGTGCAACCAGGGAGTACCTGATCTTTGAAATAAGAATTCCTCTCCTCTTATGAGCAGGGAGGACTATGAGCTATACAACCTCATACCGATTCTACAACAAGCCAATGAAAGCATGGTTAACATAGTGCCTGTAGCAAACTACCTGGCTATCAACATACACAAAGACTCTTACATTCCGGTGTCTACATATAAACGATTTACAAAGATGCGTTCCTTACGATACCGACGAGTAAATTTGTCCACTAAAATGCCCGTCTATCAGATGACGTCAGACACCAACCTATGTCTGAAACATAAAGCCTCTAATCAATGTCAGACTGAAACAAAAGAATTAGAGTTTTTTAGAATTAAAGTCGAGATTACGGGACTGAATTGAATTTATTCAATTCCTACCTATACTTTTGTTGTGGACATACATATATGCGACACGACATTACGAACGAACAACACAGCAAAACAGGTATTATTACACTGGGACACAGTTGCGTCATTAAAGACAGAATATTTATTATACGATCTACGCAACAAATCTTTATCAAACTCATTGATGAAAACGAATGAAACGAAGATTCAATGAAATACCTTAAGCTTAGTTTATTTAACATTGTAAGCCCAATTATTAGTTATCATCTTGTGAATCATTATCCTTTCAGCATGTACAGTGTAAACACGTACAAATTTGACATCATTGTGTCAGCACTTTACTTGCTACGCGCGGTCTATACTTTAGTACACAAATGTCATTCAAATTGTGTGCACTCAATCATTCAATTAATTTCATCATCAATAAATTCTATTATTACGTATTCTTGCGTATCACTCAACTATCATCATTAAAAGGTGTAAAGATCCTACACTACGCTAAATAATTTAAAAGCCACTGGCGAAAACGAATTGATTTTGAATTTTTACAAATGTCTTCTTCTTCTCTTCGTTTAATGGCTATGTCAAACGTCCAACATCCTTTTTTGTCTCGTCTAAATTTATCTTGGCATTGAAATCACTTGCGATTGACATAAAAAATATCGATTAGGTATTTCTACAAGAAGTATTTAATACTTCTTTATTGAAAAAAAACATTGAATGTATTTTATATTCATTATACTAACAAGAATTGTATCTCGGCTAGGATTTTCAAGATGCTGTTGGAGCTAGTCCACGTTCTGCTTAATATAGATGTGGTCTTTTTTTACTTATTTGAAAAATGAAATAATGTCGTTGGTCTATAATAGTGTTGGTATTATGGGACCCATCAAGTTTTAAAATATAAAATAAAATATTATACTGCCATAACATTGAATTTATTACGACTCATAACAAATATAGAAATAGCTGTTATTTAGCTTTGTCGAATTTGAACTTGCAGGTCTTTTGCTGCGGAGGTACGTAGTGGGTTATTCCATTTATCAACCCCAAAAATCCACCCAAAACATCGTAACATCGATAGCACCAAAACTTAAAATTCATACATTAACATCACTAAACCATAGACAATTTCGAGTGGCCACTGTTGTTTACACCTTTGGCAAATTTTGTAACGCTGGACCTTAATTTTTAGTTAATTTTGGGACCAAGGAAAATTCAGACTATTTAAAAAAAGTTATATGTATATGGCCTGCCCATAAGATATAATTCATGTTATGTAACCGCACTATCTATCACTACCAAATAATACATATTGTTCGAGTTTTAATCGAACACTAAGCGAAAATGCATAACTACTTTAACACCAAAATATTGCTTTTACTATAGAAGACTCAATAGTGTAAGCTAAAAATCGGTGTTAAAGTAGTTAAGTAGATAAGCTTTTATTTTTTGCTTTTACCTTGGTTGCTCATTTTATTTTTATACTTACCAGTTAAGATTAGGTACCAGAAACGCGCGTTTACGTAGTTTCATAATTTGTACACACCTAAGTATCATAGTGTAGTTTTTAGCTATCATCCCGCATTTCTTCTCGCTCTCGGGAATATGTTCGAGTTTTAATCGAACACTAAGCGAAAATGCATAATTGCATCGAACGCAAGTATGCACATTCGCTCGTCCGCCAAAATGTGGGCCAGTTCGCGTTCAGATCTCACTGGAGACACCACGAGCTCAAAACCATTACCTTGTCTTGTAATTAAGTGTTATAGTGATTATATGTAGTTTATAGCTATTTCCTTTACCATTACCATTGTCTTGTAACTAAGTGTTGTAGTGATTAAATATACAGCTATTTCCCTTACGATTCGAGACTTTAACTTCTACCATATAAACCATATCCGAGAAAGAAGTGTTAGGTCACCATAGCGTCTAGCACTACTTTTTACACATATCCTAGTATACTCTTGGTATACTCACACATGTCCTTCGCCAATGTGAGCGGTGACTGCAGCTGGTCTTCCGGCGGTGGCAGCGCTCGCAGCTCGGCGTGCAGCGCGGGGTCCTCCCTGGCGACGCCGCGCAGCCACGCCAGCGCCGCCCGCGCCTCCTGCAAGAAACAAAGAAATAAATATTTATTAAGCACAGACATAAAGGCACACAACATATTATTCTGCAAAAAAAAACCAATAAAAAATTGTAAAGTGCGTTGTGATGTGTGCCTCACGGTTGAGCCCAGTTCAGCAAAAATGCCAGACAACCCTGTCGCTGGCCTGACGTTTTCTACTGGACTGGGTTAAGTGTCGGATGTAAATCAGTTTTATGCTGCAATGCATACTTTAATAAACTAAATTACTACTACTATACTAGTGTAGTAAAATAATAATAACATTGTAACATTGTATCAAAATAACTAATTGCATGTGTTTTTATTCAACGCAATGCGCGTGACCTTGAGTTGCCACAGGAGTACCTACTCGTTGGCGTTAATCTCCCTTGTCATCGCCTTGGCAAGCCCGGCCGCCCGCGCCAGTCTGTGCGCGCCGGCTCTCCACACCGCGCACCGTCACCAATCACATGCTACTCATTCTCAGCGGCGCGAGTTGTCCGTGAGACCTCCACGACAGCCAGCCACGGTGGTCCCCGATGGCAACGGTTAATCTTATGTTCTAATCGACCAAGTATAGTAATGAGTCTAATAAAATCAGTGTAACCCCATATTGGGCAAGTGTTGAACAGTGTCGTTTTTAGGGTTCCGTACCAAAATGCTAAAACGGAACCCTTATGGTGAGACTAAGTCTGTCACAGCTGGATATCTCAAGAACTTCTAATGCTATCAACTTGGGAATAGTTTTAGATGACGTTTGCCCAACTATTTGCAAATAAAAAAGAAATAAAGATATAATGTATATTTTATGCAACAGGAACGAAAAGGGGGCAGTTTGCACATTCCCAATTTTTCTTTTATTTTTTTTTAGGCCGCATGGTCTTCGACTTTTGATGAAAATTTTAAAAAATACCGTTCCCCTCCTTATCTCCGAAGTTTGCAAAGAGAAAAATCTGAAATTATTTTATATGATAGAAGTTTATGTAAAGATTACAGGAAAAAATAAAACGAAGTCTCCAAATAGCAGACTTTTCAGAAATCATCTACAAAAGTTACATTAGTTCCACTATAGGTCAAGAGATGGTGCTGACATAAAACTTCAATATTCTACATCGCAGTGCAGTATTAAAATTCTCTGACGAATATGAGGCCTATAATAGGCCTCGCCGATGAAAAATTAAAAACATGATGGTACGGAACCCTCGTTGCGCGAGTCCGACTCGCTCTTGGCCGGTTTTTTATATTGTGTGTAACTGTCTACCAACCTACATATCTAGGTTAACACAAAAAAAAAATAAAAATAAAAAAAGGCGTGTGCCTATTTGCTCATAACCTCTTTCTTATTGTTTAGCTTACTTTGCCTTCCGCATATTAATTCTCATGCAACCTTCAGCCCTGAGCGTTTTAATATGTATATTTCCATACCTTGAGAATGTGTAAGTCATGCCGTGCTTCTCACCTCCATTTGTAAACTCCGTACTGATTGTGACAACCACACCACCTTCATTAGCGCACCAGTACATTTCGCTTTGCTCATGCTTTGGTGTCACAATCAGCGGAGATGACTACAGGCCATCTTGTGACACGCTAGACGTTACTTCCAGGGTCCCAAATTAGGCTCACCATCGCCAGGATTCTATCCGGAGCTATCGGTGGCATCCGAACGCGGAGCCACGAGCCACCACCTTCCGCGAACCCTCCTTACTATCGAGCTCCACGCCGGGTACATATTTTATCCGCGTGGCCGCGAAGAGCCCAACGGGTCTGGCAAGATCATCCGCCGACCGGCAACTTACCTGGAGTCTGCAGCGTCGCACATCGCTTCGGTCATCGCCTCACCAAGCTGAGCCAGGAGAGTACTGTGCTACTCCCAAGGGAAACTAAGGGAACCTTGTGACCTCAGCGGGATTGTCCGAAAGGGTTACCGCTGGCCCGGAACATAAAGGGCTAAGGAAGGAGCACGGGTGGGTTTTAGTCAGTAAGAGTCTGTCACTCCCTTCCACTCCACCCAGAGCGGTAGGGTTCATTTGATGATTTCCCATCCTGAAAAAAAAAGGGAACCTTGTGACCATAGACCCTTCCACACCTTTTCTCTTGATTTTACCTTTTTTCAATATATGTTTTTTATGTTGACACTTTACGTGGGTATCATTTATCTCCCCACGTAAACCTCTCGTCACAACATAACGAATATGTACATAACTAGTGTAATATTAATCACACAATGGTGTGGCGATTTATTTATACTTAAAGCGACAGGAACTTAGTTAGACTAAGTGTTTACGTGAAATAGAACTCCAATATACACCGGTGCACTAGGTATCTACTGGTGTAAAGAATCTGTCTGGGCAGTGCCCGCAAAGAACTTGATGTGCCCACTGGGTCAGGGACTTGCTGCATGCGTCAGCATTATTACCAGCGCTAGTTACTCACGTCGGGCTTCCCTTGCGCGGCGAGGAATGGCGGCGACTCCGGCACAAACAGGAACAGCACGCAGTGCGCCGCCGACAGCGCCAGGCAGCTCCACAGCACCGTCCTGCAACATCATCACAGTCACTGTGAGCTCCTGACAGATGAACTTATAGGTACAGTGTCACCCCATCTGCCATCGCTCTCAGAACTTAGCTCTGCTAATAGCCCAGTCATTTTAGATTTATCTGCGGAAAAATTCCTAGTGAGCTGAATTTTTGTACACACCTTTATTACGACGTTGTAATGAAGATGTGAAAAATCGACATTAATATCGTGCCGGCTAAAAGAGTTATAAAGGTCAAAAGGTCACGAAAATCAGTTTTTTGCAAATATCTCGCGACCTATTGCTCGGAGGTCAATACAGGTCATTATAAAATTGTTTGTCGTGAAATTATCTACAAAAAATGCCTCTTGCAATTTTCTGTAAGATTAACCGTTTTTGAAGTAGAGCGCTGAGAAAGCGACTAGAATGCACTTACATACAGTATTGTATACCTTATACCATGGCGTAAACTCTATTGTTTTTTATTTATGTTTTTAAGTATCTTAAAAACTTCTATCTGATATTTGGACGTTTTGTGAAAAGTATACTTATATTATAGAGGTTTGGAACTTAGTAAAATCTACTACATATATATATTATAGGTATACAAACGACCTCCGCTGGCAGAGTTCTGTATTTTATTGTTCCGAGACCCGTCCCTTTATACCTGCTACTGTCTCACTTCTCTAATAACGCGTCTGTATTTTTTTTCTCTTTTTCTCTCAACTTCTTCACTCGCTTCTTCTCCACAAAATAAACACATTTTTTTTAAATCAAAAGCTCTAATTCTTATCTTCCGCGGAGATTTTGATGTACTCGGTTCTTCTTGGCGTCGTTTAAAAGCCGGAGGTCGTTTGTGTAATATATAGTAGATTTTACTAAGTTCCAAACCTCTATAATATAAGTATACTTTTCACAAAACGCCCAAATATCAGATAGAAGTTTTTAAGATGCTTAAAAACATAAATAAAAAACAATAGAGTTTACGCCTTGGTATACGGTATACAATACTGTATGTAAGTGCATTCTAGTCGCTTTCTCAGCGCTCTACTTCAAAAACGGTTAATCTTACAGAAAATTGCAAGAGGCATTTTTTGTAGATAATTTCACGACAAACAATTTTATAATGACCTGTATTGACCTCCGAGCAATAGGTCGCGAGATATTTGCAAAAAACTGATTTTCGTGACCTTTTGACCTTTATAACTCTTTTAGCCGGCACGATATTAATGTCGATTTTTCACATCTTCATTACAACGTCGTAATAAAGGTGTGTACAAAAATTCAGCTCTCTAGGAATTTTTCCGTAGATTGGGGTTTAAAATGCCTAAAATGACTGGGCTCTAAGACAGTTTAAATATTAGTGTGAGTGTAGAGCTTCATAACATCGCGCTTCCCCGGAGGTTTAGGACTGTTGAGTACACTCACATGTGACGAACGAGTGCGAACGTATCGCGATCCTGAGCCTGTGAGCCTGTAGATCTTAGTTTTTATGAAAGGACCTTACGTTCCAGCAACTGCATGTCGTATGCTATAGATACAATGTAGTACGTTACGGTGCAGCGCAGACGGCAGACTTTTTGTGCGATCGAGTCTGCGGCGCACAAAAAGTCTGCATGGCGCGCAAAAAGTCTGTCGCGGATTTTTCACAGACTCAACGCACACGACGCACATCTTCGATCATTCTGTCGGCAGAGCTGTAGGGACGTCTGACGCTATGGAAATCGTGCAGAGATCGCGAAGTATTATTTTGTATATGAAGTACAGAAAAAGAAGAAGAAATAGACAATTTTGGGTACATCCTATACTTTCGGAAAGATTACTGAAGGGACAGTTCCATACTAAACATTCAATTCTGAAACAACATCCGGAAAAAAAATTCAAATATTAAGTATAAAATGTCTGTTACTACATTTGATGAGTTGCTATTTATTTTAAGACCTGCTTTGACTCATTCAGAAACAACAATGAGGAGGTGTATTGGTCTTCTCTTTTTGAATTAACATCGTTACATCGACCTCTGGCGCCATGATAATAGATCGCGTGCGTTACATCCACCCCTAGCAAATGCAGATTGCCGACTAAAGTGTGCGCCGTCTGCGTTAGCGCGTATTGAAGCAAACGTTCTATTTTTTTCACAGACTTTTTGTGCGGAGCGGCGCGGCCCGGCGCGGTGCGGTCTGCCCGAATTACACGGATTTTTTGTGCGCCGGACTTTTTGCGCGTCGTGTGCGTTACTGCATATAATTGCATAGGTTCTATTTTCACAGACTAAAAAGTCCGTCACGGATAGTCTGTCGTCTGCGCTGCACCTACCTGTGCGGCACGTGCGCGTCGGCGGCGAGGTACATGAGCAGCACGCCGAGGTTGTTAGCCAGCACGAGCGCCGACACCGCCGCACCCCGCACCCCCGCCTCGCACATCTGGACACAACATTCATTAAGTTCAGGCATATGTTCTGCACGGACTTGGTTACTAGCAATCATTAGGATTCGAATGTTCATGACGTCAATGCCGTCTGTTGCTAAAAACCAGCGCTGAGACTCTGTCTCGCATGGTGTCACAGCATTGTGCTGAGCGATGGCCATTTTGCGTGAATGTGACACATATCCCCTCCAACTTGTTTTTATTGGAACGAATTTCTTTTACGGAGCTTGCGGTAGGAGTAAAATGGGAGAAATCGTCACGTAACGAAAAAGCGTTATGCCCCCCCAACATGCGACTTTTCATTTAGGCTATAGAAAGACACAGAGAGAGAGATATCTCTCTCTCTCTGTGTCTTTTCATGGTTTTTGAGGGTACTTAAGTGAGGTCAAAATGAAAATCCAAGATATAGGCTGCAAAAATATACGTCATTTTGAAATTTTCGCAGCCGCCATCTTGGATTTTTATTTTGAACTTCGTTCCTACCGGGACCTTCCAACCCCACACTTTTTTTTGTGTTTGTGTTTTTTCTTTGCGTCATATTTAGTGCAAAGAAAATGAATATTGTAACAGACACCTAACACGAGTTACACGTGTACAACACTATGTCATCCGACCTAGGAGATATTAATAGTAAAAATAAATAAATACACTATGTACAATTGGACATAATTATTTACTATAAAGCAAATAATTATATCCAATTGTACATAGTGTTACAACTAACGCTATCTATAATCATCGTGTGGAATAATTAAAACTACAGACGAATATGTGTCGATATTGTGCACAATGTTAATATCCTCGAGTTTATAAACACCGACGGTTCAGAACAAAAGTCAGTTCACTGCTAGAGGTTCAGAGTTCGGTAGCCACGCAGCCAATTCTGATAACAAATAAGCCTAGTTCCTGCTTCGATAGCCTAGCAGTCTTCAGGAACTAGTCAGCTAGTGAGGTTTGAAGGGCGACAGTCACGCAGTCCCTTTCAACATCTCACTTAGGATTGCCACATATAAATATTTTTGTAACCTATAGTGTAAAGTTACCAATAAATTATCATACCAACACAACGGGGCTTCATTTTCACAACCAGCATCCCTGCACTGAACACTATATCACAGTCTGGCCATAAATACTGTTACAATTAAAAATAAGAAAGACATTACAATCATTTGAATTTGGAATATGTCATTTTTATACGATTGTTCATTGGGTTTTCTAATTTTGGTGCCAATACATTGTACAATATTTTGCGATATTAAAATGGAGTGGGGTGATAAATAGAACCGAATCGCTGTGATTGCATTACACAAAGTTGGTATGGAGCCAAATGCAATTTTTAAAACTCTCCATACGCTTGGTATTAGTCAAATGTTTGTGTACCGGGCTATTAATAGGTACAATGAGACCTACTCTGTTTGTGACAGAAAAAGATCTGGCCATCCACGTAGTGTTCGTACGAAAAAGGTGGTCAAAGCAGTAAGGGAAATTATTCGAAGAAATCCTGTCCGAAAGCAAAAGATTTTATCTCGGGACATGAAGATAGCACCCAGAACCATGTCGCGTATTTTAAAACATGACTTAGGACTTGTAGCCTATAAGAGACGCACTGGTCATTTTTTAACTGATAAATTAAAAAAGAATAGGGAGGTCACAGCAGAAAAATTTTGTTTACGGATGGGAAAATCTTTACAGTTGAGCAAAATTTTAACAAATAAAATTACTCTATTTATGCTCAAAGCTCTAAGGAAGCTTCCCAATTAGTCGACAGAGTGCAACGTGGGCATTATCCGACTTCAGTGATGGTTTGGTGGGGTGTTAGCTATGAAGGAGTGACTGAGCCATATTTTTGTGAAATAGGTATCTAAACATACCATTTACAATATTATACAAGATACCATTCTTGAGAAGGTAGTTAAGCCCCTTAACAACACCATGTTCAATAACCAAGTATGGTCCTTCCAACAAGACTCGGCGCCGGGTCATAAAGCTCGGTCCACGCAGTCTTGGTTGGAAGTGAACGTTTCGGATTTCATCAGAGTTGAAGACTGGTCGTCTAGTCCCGATCTTAATCCGCTGGATTATGATTAATGGTCAGTTTTAGAGAGTACGGCTTGCTCTAAGGTGCAGCGCAGACGGCAGACTTTTTGTGCGATCGAGTCTGCGGCACACAAAAAGTCTGCATGGCGCGCAAAAAGTCTGACGCGGATTTTTAACAGACTCAACGCACACGACGCACATCTTCGATCATTCTGTCGGCAGAGCTGTAGGGACGTAGACGCTATGGAAATCGTGCAGAGATCGCGAAGTATTATTTTGTATATGAAGTACAGAAAAAGAAGAAGAAATAGACAATTTTGGGTACATCCTATACTTTCGGAAAGATTACTGAAGGGACAGTTCCATACTAAACATTCAATTATGAAACAACATCCGGAAAAAATTTTCAAATATTAAGTATAAAATGTCTGTTACTACATTTGATGAGTTGCTATTTATTTTAAGACCTGCTTTGACTCATTCAGAAACAACAATGAGGAGGTGTATTGGTCTTCACTTCTTGAATTAACATCGTTACATCGACCTCTGGCGCCATGATAATAGATCGCGTGCGTTACGTCCACCCCTAGCAAATGCAGATTGCCGACTAAAGTGTGCGCCGTCTGCGTTAGCGCGCATTGAAGCAAACGTTCTATTTTTTTCACAGACTTTTTGTGCGGAGCGGCGCGGCCCGGTGCGGTGCGGTCTGCCCGAATTACACGGATTTTTTGTGCGCCGGACTGTTTGCGCGTCGTCGTGTGCGTTACTGGTACTGCATATAATTGCATAGGTTCTATTTTCACAGACTAAAAAGTCCGTCACGGATAGTCTGTCGTCAGCGCTGCACCTAAACGCCATGATAATTTGGAGTCCCTAAAACAATCCATACGATTGGCAGTGAAGAATTTTCCCATGGAAAGAGTGCGTGCTTCTATTGATAACTGGCCTCAACGTTTAAAGGACTGTATTGCAGCCAATGGAGACCACTTTCAATAAATGCTATTTATATTTTAAATTGTTTTATATTTATGTATTAAACTAACACACTGTAAAAGTAATAAATAATAGTTGCAATAAAAAAATGTTTTTTTCTTCGTGACAACATTTATGGCAAGACTAGGTATACTAAGGTATACTCTCTTTTTTCTTTACCTCCCTGGCGAGCAGTGGCGCGAGGCTCCAGGCGCCGGCGCCGCCCAATCCGGCACATGCGCGCGCCGCTACCACCCACCAGCCGCCGCCGCACAGCTTCAGCGACCAGCACGCCTGCACACAGCCAAAGGACAATGATAGCACCTTCCCACGTACCACCCCCAGTTCAGTATGAATGTACTGCAAGAGTTACCACGAAGGCGGTGGAGGTAGCAACGACGGCGATCTTCCTGCCGGGCGGCGAGCGCGCGCGCACACAGCGGCACACCCAGCAGCGACGCCACGAACGTGGTTGCGGCGGCGCCCACCACGTGCGCCTCGCTCCCCGCGCCTTCCTCGCCCCCCTCGCCACTCGCCAGCGACACCCAGCCCATCGCAAGACCGAAAGATATCGTCGGCACGTTTACTGCAAGCATATGAAGTGGTTAGTCAATCAATTTCATTGAATTGAATGCATAATATTATTGGTTCTTGATGTACCATGGGTGAGTCTCAAAATTATGAGCGCCTAGTAGAACGATAAGAAAAAGTCTGGAAACACCAGAGGATTTATCTAATCCTCTGTCGTGCCATCGACGAGTCTAACACGAAGCTAACAAAGAACTAAACTCTAACAAAGAACTAAACTCTATGTAAATAACTAACATGTTTCTGTTAAAGGACCGTCCAATGTAACAACACACAAAAAATTCAGTGAAACAGTTTATGTTGCCAAATTATTTCACATGATCCCAAAAAAACGCTCGCTTAGCGAACGACGAGAAAGTAGGTGTGCTACTATTATCATAGAAAAACAAATATTACGGCTAGTTTATAATGTGATAAACTAATAATCAAAGTATTTATGATTTATCAGACTACCTACTTCGAGGCTGCTCCTTCGAAGTAAAAATTAATAAAACAAGTTTTTCATCATATGTAGGTATTTTTATAAATTATAATAAAATATTCCATTTAATTGCGTCTTGTTTGGAACGATCATTGACATTAACGACCTTCTGTGGCCCCCGGGTTTTACCAATGTCAAAGTCAAAGTCAAAGCATATATTTCAAATAGGCACATAAAAGGCACTTTTGAACGTTAAATGGGTGCGTAGCAGTGACCTTTATACAACTTTTATGATAGAGGTCAGTGGTGCGTAGCTTTAGCTTCCACTAACAAGATGTGGGTGGATGTGGGTACGCCCGTACGCAGATGTCTGAACGTGTCACCATACCTACATAATTGCACATTATGTTATTTCTTATTATACGAAGAAGTTCGAAAGTTCAAACTAAGCAAAAAGTATTTTTTTATGTTTACGTTGTTACGCTGCATATCGCTATATACAACATACAATTTATCTAGTTGTTTGCTTTTGAGCATCGATTGCAACAAAATTGATAATGTAGGTAGGTACCTACCTAAATAGCAATATTATTGTAAAATAATATTGCTATTTGCTTTTGTTCTGGAAATATAATGCCTAGTTGTATTATATTTCCGCGACTTCGTCTTCGATTCCGGAAGAAAAGTAGCCTATAGATGTCCTTACCCAGGTTATGGTCTATCTGTGTGCCAAATTTTATCCATATCCTCGCCTTTTTGTTCCCGACATGCTCCGTGGTTCCCGAGACCTCCTGACATTTCTCTAATGGTTTGTCGAAGCTCTGTTCTACTGATATGAATTAAGGTTTTAGATACACGTGCCCGCCACATGTCTCGCAACCCGTGCCTTATTGGCCAGCAGGCGGAAATTGCCCAGCATCTCGTGTTTTGATAGCATCAAAAAACACGTTATGGTAGACAATTCAGCTTAATATCCGGTTTGATGCTGACCTTATATTGTACCAACAAATTTTACTTTTTCATAGTCAGAATGTATGCTTATCAAAGACCCCGCAGAGCAAAATACAGCGCAATGAGCCAGGTGGTGCGTGCTGACTTGTTGTTGCTAATCAATGCTCGTGGTCTCTCCGTGCGAGAGAAGTGTATGCGCTGCATTAGCAGTGGTAGGTACCCCAACTACTTAGCATTGGCTGATAGATAACGTGTTGCTGTTAGAACAAAGAAAGGTGAGCAGCTTTATTAAATGTCAAGACTAGTAGGTTTGCCTGTGTGCTGTGAGGTAACGAGGCATACATTGCACACAGCCATTGACACACTAATGGTGGTACGCAACCACGCCGCCGCGCGCCGCCGCCGCCGCCGGTGCAGTGGCGCTCGAGATTATTGGCCATCTAGTGCTGATCACAACAGAGACGGTTGACATTCCGGTTGGTGATCTGGGATGCACTTAATAATAATGTTCATCGCGAAAATTGTTGACGTCGAATGCGTCCATTAGGTCATCCATTAGGTATCTCACGACACGAAGTACCAATGGCATTGGAATTTGTTAATTAATGTTATAAAGAACAACAGCCGATTAAAGTGTTTTTCCATTAAGTCTGTCCAATACGAACTTTCACAGTAGAAGCGTGGAGTACGGATTCTTGCAAGGTTGATGGCAATAGACTTTCCCCTATTAATTTCCATAAGGAACTTCACAGTGGAAGCGCGGAGTCCGGATTCTTGCAAGGTTGATGGCAATAGACTTTCCCCTATTACTTTCCAATAGAAACTTTACAGTGGAAGCGCGGAGTACAGATTCTTGCAAAATTGATGGCCTTGATGGCAATAGACTTTCTCCTATTACTTTCCAATAAGTAGGAACTTGACAGTGGAAGCGCGGAGTACAGATTCTTGCAAAGTTGATGGCAATAGACTTTCTCCTATTACTTTCCAATAGGAACTTGACAGTGGAAGCGCGGAGTACAGATTCTTGCAAAGTTGATGGCAATAGACTTTCTCCTATTACTTTCCAATAGGAACTTGACAGTGGAAGCGCGGAGTACAGATTCTTGCAAAGTTGATGGCAATAGACTTTCTCCTATTACTTTCCAATAGGAACTTGACAGTGGAAGCGCGGAGTACAGATTCTTGCAAAGTTGATGGCATTAGACTTTCTCCTATTACTTTCCAATAGGACCTTGACAGTGGAAGCGCGGAGTACAGATTCTTGCAAAGTTGATGGCAATACACTTTCTCCTATTACTTTCCAATAGGAACTTGACAGTGGAAGCGCGGAGTGCAGATTCTTGCAAAGTTGATGGCATTAGACTTTCCCCTATTACTTGCGACTTGAACATGAACTTACCTACTCATACAAGAAAATGTGTGAAGTGTATAAAATACAGACACCTCTACCTTACGCAGGCGATAAAATGTTATGTTATGATTATGACTTATGAAAATGACTGCAACAGCTATCATGGTTGCCGGGTAGCGTCATCTAGTCGCGGCTCGGTAGCTAGGTACTAGTTGATCGCCATTCCTTCAACTGCCCATTTCACATGTGAACTAACTGTAGGTACTTATAGTTGATCGCCAATCCTTCGACTGCACATTTCACGTGTGAGCTAATTAGCTCGTTAAGTTTCATCACTCATGCACTACTTTTATGAAGCACATTCACGTTTCATGCGATACTGACCACCTTTTTATGTTTTCGGGGGAAATCTTCATAAATGAGGCGCCCGGGTTCCGAGGTAGTATAATACTAACTAACCTAACTGCATCCACGCTACATTTATCTCTGATGAGTTGGATAACTGTGGACATTTATTAACTTACCTACTCAATAAATTGCGTACTCAGAGGCTTCACTTACTCAGTATGACCATAAGGCTCTGTCGCACATAGGCGCGCACGCGGCTCGCGCCCGCGCCCGCGCCCGCGCCCGCTGCCGGCGCCGCCGCCATCACCGTCATGTTACACACAGTACATTACTTCACACGAGTCTGTCCACTTGCACATGTGCACCGCTATTTTACTTGCGATGAGAACAAGCTGTCAATCATAGAGACCACGGAGGTCAATGTGAAGTCAATGTCGTGTCTAATGTGAAATTATTCCAATCAATTATGTATGTGGCACAATCGCGATTCGCGCGATACAGTGACATGCGTTTGCGCAGTCTCGATTTTCCAAACTCCAATAAAATGAGCGCGATCTAGCCGGAGTCACGCCGCGTGTTGGCAAGTTTGTGCGAACTGTGCGCACTCGGAGCAGGCACGGTTTAATAAAGCACTCTTGTTGAGATGCGCCCTGTGAACAGAAAGGTCACAAGCGCCACACCGCAGATTCTTCATACATGCTTTTGTACAGAAGACTTTACTAATGTTAACAACCTTATTGAATTAAATCTTTTAACTGCTGAAAGTGCTGACACACGAACTCCGAAGGGATGTTAAAGAAATTAGGGAACAGTTCCGCAATGACAAGGACAGAACAGTACAATTGGGTAGAATAGGTATTATGTATGCTAAGTATAGTCGTTACTTTGGCTGTTACTATTGACACCTACACACCAATAACCACATTCATTTAATTTCATTACCCACACCCTCACACTCTCACATACTCTCACAAAAGTTAAAACCTGTAACGTAAACTATAATTTTTATTTTCTTTATTGTTTTTCCCTTCTGAAGGTAAATTGACACAGTCCACTCATACATAATATCAATTGGAACCTCATTGCGAATCACTCTCTCTTAAGATACAGGATACCCTAGTTTAAGAGATAGAGATTAATCTATTGTGTACAGATTTATGCAGCATCCAAAATGTTTTTATGTAAAAGTTCTCTGTATTTTTCTGTATCTGTATTTTTGGGAAATAAAGATATTTATTTTATTTATTGATGAAGAAACGTCGTAAGTCTTAGACTCTTTGCGTCTGACTGTGAAATCGATAGTTGACTGGGCATTGTCTAAACTTGGCCATTTTTAAACACAATGCTATGCAAAAAAGTAATTTACCATTATTTTAAATTATATTTTAGTAATTATCTGATGAAATAACTTTGTATCAATTAGCACTGTAAAAAATCTTTTTTTTAAGTATCTGATTTGATCTAAAATCGTTTCACGAAAGAATTACCTTCGCCGTAATGTTGGAACCATTGCTTTTCATTGAAGAATTGTTTTACCTTCAATGAAAAGCAATGGTGCCAACATAACGGCGAAGGGAATTCTTTCGGGAAACGCACGGTTCCGACTTTGGATTTGGTTTCGGTGTTGCCAAACCAAAATTCGTTAAAACAACAAATTAAAATCGATTTAAAATACAATGCAATCTCTCCACTGTATTTAACATAGTTTTCGTTAAATTACATAAGTAAAAATGCTAATAAACGATTTAGGCCATAAAAAATTATAAACTGACGTTTTATACATTATTTCTGGAGAACTTATAACATTTTGATCGATTTCGAATGGATCGATATAGAATTGCTTTTTTTTTATGGCAACACGGTGCTTAAAAATATTGTGTCAATTTGTCAAAATGACAGTTAACATTCGCTTTGTTTCTTTGCATCGTGACTTCGTGAGTGTTGTTTTTGTGAGTTTTTTAACGACTACTTTGGTTTTTTGTTAAAATGGATTCCAATTCTTCCCTAGCTTCTTGACGACCCTCGCTTCGGGGTCCATAGAAGTCTATGGACCCCGAACCTTGTATTTACGTTGAACCTGGCACACCTACGGAATCGGATACGGATCAATTAAATGTTAAAAAAGTATCTAAATCTACATCTTGATACAAAACTAGGTTTATAGACTCATTCTTACTGATATGAGCTATTAAATCAATCACATACTATTAGCTGAACTGTTTGTTTACGAGTGGCCAAAGTCCTACAGAAAATGGACAATGCCCAAATGATGGTGTCAAAAACCGGGCATATGCATCTAATGGTACCTTGTAATACCTGTGTGTTCACAGTACAAATACAGATACAGCTCACGCATGGTCCTTTAGATATTCTTAAATAAGTACATCATTATTCTAATAAAACTTTATAATTTAGTCATCATCATAAACTTCAAGCGCTGCACGTGGAGCTCCTCGCACACAGCGGCATCGGCACAATGCCCGGAAATAAATTTAAATAAGTGCCTTCCAAGTGCAAATTCCTGAATTCACCTTTGTCCAGAGTTAAGTAGTGTATAACTAACTTACAACATGAACGACTGGCTGGAGGCAGACACGGCATGGCGCTGAACCCACCCTCATCTTCCGGTTATGCAAGTGATCCCCGGGCATGAGTGCTTCGGGATACACACACACCCGGCAGCCGCCATTTAGGCAACTGTCTGAACATACATGTCTGTCATACGGTGTAGGTACATTAAAGTATAGCGCAACCTGGGTAGTGAAGCTGTTCAGCGCCGTGACTTGCCCTATGCGGCCACCGCCACCAGGCCAGATAAACTTACTACACTAAGGGCTCAATCATCTGATAACTTTATTCCGGGAGTAATTTTGAAATTTTGACAGTTATTTCATACAAAAATTGTCAAACGTCAATTTTATTCCTCGAATAAAAGTTATCTGGCATTGGAAAA
Source organism: Luperina testacea (assembly GCA_927399505.1). Taxonomy (NCBI): domain Eukaryota; kingdom Metazoa; phylum Arthropoda; class Insecta; order Lepidoptera; family Noctuidae; genus Luperina; species Luperina testacea. The sequence continues at coordinate 97,892 of OV656777.1, read as the reverse complement.
ATCAGCCCAAAGGGCATATTTTTTAATCGACAGATAATAATTTTGACGTCTGACAGTTATTGTATTTTGCAACTTTTAAAAATTCAAATTTATTCCTCCGATAAAATTACCTAGCGATGGAAAAATCAGCCCTAAGTCAATAACTTATCGATTTTTTTTTTATAAAACGCCTGCAAATATGATGGCTGCAACATGCAGCCTTATTGCGACGAGGCACTACTTTTACTATGGCAAAACTTTTACTATCGACTTATAACGTCATTACACAATTTATATGATATTAAAGCTTGTCGCGAAATTTAAGTAGGTACTCCGTATTTACTTAGTTTGATTTTATAAATTTTTTGAAATTTGTAAATTAAAATCAATCAGATCATGTTATTTAAAATTTTTTTTTGTAATTTACTTGTTTATCTGCACGGGTAATCTCGCGACAAGCTTTTATATCATATAAATTGTGTGCCTAATGAGTAATGACATTTTATATTGATAGTAAAAGTTTAAAAGAAAAGTTTATTTTATTCTTTTTAGCGCATTTAAATAAAAGCTTGTTTAATTATTTTTTTGAAGTGAAAACTTCTTTAGCACCGTTGTGATTTGAAATTTTATGAAACGAAAAAGCAACAGTAAAAAGAGACATACTATTATAAGATTTAACGTGGGAGAAAATGAGATAGGAAGCGTTATACAGTGTTTTTGTTTTTTATTAGTACAAATGACATCACATTTAATGGATGTGTGGACGTGGATGTAGATGTGGATGTGGGTGTGGGTGTGGGTGTGGGTCTGGGTCTGGGTGTGGGTGTGGGTGCGGGTGCGGGTGCGGGTGTGGGTGTGGGTGTGGGTCTGGGTGTGGGTGCGGGTGCGGGTGCGGGTGTGGGTGTGGGTGTGGGTGTGCGTGTGGGTGTGGGTGTGGGTGTGGGTGGGCGTGTGGGTGTGGGTGTGGGTTTGCGTGTGGGTGTGGGTGTGGGTGTGAGTGTGGGTGTGGGTGTGGGTGTGGGTGTGGGTGTGGGTGTGGATGGATGGATGGATGGATGGATGGATGGATGGGTGTATGTATGTATGTATGTTCTTTAGCATCGTTGTGATAAGAAAATTTATGAAACGAAAAAGCGAAAGTAAAAAGAGACATGTAAATTCATAAGATTTAACGTCGTAGAAAATGAGATAGGAAGCATTATACAGTGTTTTTGAAGGTTTCACTTCTACCACGTGTGAATTGCACACATGCTGTTTTTTTTACTTTTAATTTATTTTTTACTTTTTTGTTATCGCTGGACAGGTTTCATCTCGTTCACGACATCACGTTACACCCTGATGCCACTCAGTCCTCGGCACGGCCTCACCTTGACTTGGGTGTTTGGAGGACTGTGCCACTTATTTCCGCTTGAAGCTTACTGTGCCTTACGGAACACAGTTCCGGGTTTGATTTGGAGCTATCCTCCTTCTAGACAGGTTGCAAATGCAAACCAATGCTGTTGACGCCTATCTTACCAAATTACACAAGTCAAAGTTAACCAACCGATGCTACAGACTCGAACAATTCGACCTCAATATCATAATCGAGGACTCCAAACACCCCAGTACCTACTTACACTAAAATTTCAGACGGATTGGAGCAACGGAGTTTAACTCGCATCCGTATTCTTAGCAAGTCCTTTCATTTGATACCCATATTGTAGGAGTGCATTAAAAATAACTAGTCCGCCATCTTGGGTGTTCCGCCATGTTGGATTTAGAATGACGTCACTTTATTTTTCGAGTTATTCTCAGCAAGCCGTTTCAATTGATACCCATATTCTAGGAGTGCATTAAAAATAACTAGTCCGCCATCTTGGGTGTTCCGCCATATTGGATTTAGAGTGACGTCACTTTATTTTTCGACTTATTCTCAGCAAGCCCTTTTGTTTGATACCCATCCCATATTGTAAGAGTACATAAAAAAATAACTAGTTCGCCATCTTGGGTGTTCCGCCATGTTGGATTTAGAATGACGTCACACAGCAAACCATGCATTGTCATCCAAACAATAAAAAAATAATAATAATAGACGCTTCGTATACGCTCATAGTCGCTCTTTCAGCACTGTGTAAGGTTTGTCTGCAGGTGGTTCCAGCACTAGATCTGACACTTGTCGTACATTTTCCTTGTTAAGCTTTGCGATCACCATGTTGAATTTCGCCTTTTCGCCTTTTTTCTGTTCTGCGACTATGACCTCGAACTGACCAAACCATAGCCGTGGCTCGTCTGCCCAAAACTCAGGAATCTGTGTCTTGATGGTGATTTGTGATAAATCACCGTCTTCGGATTTTACTGGCGCGGTTGGCTGCGTTGATGCCATCACTTGCGGTGGTAAAACTGGTTGCATCATTTTTAAATAGTTCGTAACTACCTACGTGGCGAGAACCATAAACGCGCACTATTATATTGTAAGACGTGTATAGTTTTATCGGGGTCACCACTTTAGGGATTCGTATATAACACGGATGAGTGTCCACGGTAATCCCTACTTGAGTACCGCTCCTTCTGGATCGGGGTTCTGGAGTCAATGAAAATCGGGTTATGTTGACCGAGTATATTTCGCGTGATCCCAGAGAGAGAACCGTTCGCCCGAACCAGTGCGCAGTAACTGGTCGTTCCATGCATACATCACGCGCGCATACAATTTGCTAACCTTGCACTTTGCCTTACATACATACAATGTGTCCCTACAATAGTTACATTGCAAGTTAAGAGCGCTATTACAAAACCGAAGTGCTCAGTTTTAGGTAAATTCGACGGCGCGCGGCAGCAGATGCGCACGTGTGCGTCTAGGGAAGAACGCTATGCACACATACAAACCGCTATGCGTCGGACGCCAGGATCAAACCAACAAGAGCCTTTGTTTTCGAAATAAATTAAATTACTGTTATTATAGTTCATGAAATATTATTTGTACCGATGAGTGTTACCTACAACGGTTTGAGTTACAATAGGGTCATACAAATTTACTTCACTTTTAATTTTTATTTTATACCACTAAAGTGACAAACTAGCATACGGCCCGCTTGATGGTGTGTAGTTACCGCAGCCTAAAGACGCTTGCATTGCCAGAAGCTGCATTACTTGCGCGTTGCCAGCCTCTAACATTACTGTGTCAAATGTGCTTTCATTCTCCTGTAAAAGTAAAATACTGCGATAAATGTACCTATACATATAATGTGTGGTAACAGAAATATGCATAGAAATAAAATTAAAAAAAATAATGGAAAATGGAAATGGTGTAGATAAAGTTGGGCAAATTTTACCTTTCCTAAATGAGAACCAATGTTTTGATTTGGCGAGTTTACTTGCCCCTGCTGCATTTCAGTTTTTTTTGCCTGTAAATAGGAAACATGTTTTTTGGATGGAATGGAATAGAAAAACGTACGTACAAATATAAATGATTACAAGTATACACAGTGCACCTATTCCTACCGCGAAATGAAGTTTGGCGTGAGTGACGCGGCGATTAGTTGCTATATTCTATGCAATTGTTGCTTGATTGAAAAGAAAGTAAACAAAAAATATAAAACAAAATTCTTACCGCTGAGCTTCTCTTGCGCGTTTCAAATTATCGGCCAGAACTTTTTTTTTTTATTTTGACAGCACCAAAAGTTCTATTTTTTTCTATTTTGCCCATTATTGTGAACTAATGTCTGAAAATAATTAATTAAATTAAAGTTGGATATGACAATAAATAAAAAAGTCAGAAAAATTAAAAACAACAACTATATTTACGTAAGTTTTTTTTCTATAATAGGCTATTTGACAGTATGAATAATAAAGTGTTAAATGCTGTTATCCAGATTTATTATAAATTTATAAAGGGATTTGCAATCATCCGACTTAAATATAATGGCTATTTTATTTCAAAATCCCTGTTAAAAAGTTATTAATTTCTAAATAATGTCACGTGATACAAAACAGTCAGGATTGGCTGAATCTAAGATGACGTCACAAAACAGTAGTCAGATCTGTCATTGTTGCAGTCTTACGATTTTTGATCTGTTTATATAAGATTATAAAACATTATCGTGAAAAATTGTGGTATTTTACAATCTCCATCGTATATTTTGGTATTCCACTCCATCATGGATGTCAATTTTGTGAAAGCAGACAGCAGAAACTTGCCCAAAGTGGACGCAATCATGGTTGGAATGTTCTTCAAAAATAACCGCGATTTTTATTCTGCAGAGCTGAGAAATGTAAAAACAACAATGTATTGTACCATAAATATAACACTACGTAAGTAACCTTAATCCTGAAGGTGAAATAATAGTCTTTCTTTCAGTAAGTAATAGTTTTTTAGGTTATGAAGAATAAATTTTGTTTACAGTAAATAATTAGTTTCCATTCTCAGGGCTGCACGAGAATCTTATGGTGACGATGCTATTGGGTACGTACAACTACGTCGTGGATCAGGACTTTGTTCCTGCGAGCAAGTTGTAACCACTTTCTACGCATTTTGGCATTCTTCGGCACATGAATAAACAATTTTTCCGGAGTTTTTTTTTGACGTATTGGTGCAGTTTGGCATTGCACACCATTTATAATTCATTTTCTTATTAAACAGTAGAAAAAAAGCAGTACCAAAGCACTTGGGAAAGATTTAACTTATTGAAGTGTGTTTTGTTTACTGTGTTGTGACGTCACATGGAGCTAATGCCGCCATATTGCTCGAACTAACGTTTTGGCGGGATAATTAAACCATTCATTTTTAAGTTTGATTTTCTAACGAAAAACATCACAGAATTAAAAATAACTACTTTTTGTGGGTTCCTTATACACTACTAAATAATCTGAGATGGATTGCAAAACCTTGTCAAATACCCTATTATATTCGCGTTGGAACATCATAGGAAAATACTTATATTATACATTACAATCAGAAAATAACTAATTAAAAAAAAACTCACTTGTATCAAGAAGTGTTGGTCGCTTTTTATTCGTGGCGAATTGTCGAACGAGATCACGTGACGGCAGCAGCGAGTGAGCGGTACCTCCTCCCTCTGAAAGCGCTCGGCACGGACTAAAGCTAAGACCGTGCATCCCGAGATTTATATTGATAAAAAAAGCATTGCATAAAACAATTGCTTAAAAATATTATTTTACTTCAAAATAGAGTATTTTTTTTTTCAAGCAAGGTGACAAAGTAACCTTAGTTATTAAACAATTTTTGTTTGAATTTCTATTAAATATTCAGAGATAAAAAATATCATTTCGGCTGAAAAAATATCATTAACTCTCTGTTTTACGGAATTATTTTTGGTTTATTACTGTATTAAACATAATAAATTGATGTATGCATACAAAAGTAGAAGATACAGTTGTACCGTGGATATTTTTATAAATTATTAAACTATTATATCTTCGATGTAACAGAGCATCGCGAGATGCCCGAAAGTAAATTTTTATGAAACAGCCTTTGCAGGAACAAGTTTTTTACTGATTTATGTAAACAAACTGAAATATTTATTGAATGCGCTCCCAAAAGAAGGAATTAAGCTTTCTCGGGCATGTATTTTTTTTACTATTGTGACTTTAGTTAAACCATAATCACAAATCAAAACTCGAGTCAAACGCTCTAAACAAGAAAAAATTGTGATAGCCCTCTTAAATAGTAATGATAAATAAAAATAAATAAAAGGTTGTAAAAACTTATTGACCTTTTAATGATACACGCTTTTTAAAATAAAAAGCCCCTAAAAACTTTATGATCTTCTAATAATGTACTCTTGTTTTAATGAATGAGCCTTTTTAACACGCTTATAAATAATACTCGTAGCTTCACTTGTAACTAACTAACAAACATGATGTTATAAAATCTTAGAAGTCAATTTGAACCTACTTCTGTCATAGCGAAACGAAACTTTGTATTTTATATGTGGTTCGGATGACAAAACTATAATTTGGCACCTTGAAGCTGATCTGATGATAGAGCCAGGAGGTGGATAGTGGAACTTTGGGCTCATATGGTTTGTTTTGACGAGTCCATTAGATTGGAACTACATACTTTTTAACATTCTGTCCTTTTCTCAAAGTTGGCCTCAGTGACTAACAGCCAATATATCCCTCAGTGACTAACAGCTGGTATGACCCTCCGAAATTATTCTCAAAGTTGGCCTCAGTGACTAACGGCCGGTATAATCCTCAGTGGCGAACGATACCGGTTCGTGGAAGATAAGTTTATAGGAAACACACTTCCCTGTTGCTATCAGTTAGTACCGTTCTTATCAACACACACGAACATCAAACATCTAATATAATGAGGAAACAGGTAAACGTATATTCACCGCATCAACAATAGTAAGTTGCGTGGTGGTAATTTCACGAGATCATCGGAGCTCGTGCCGCGCATGCGCGAACTGTATTCTCTGACTGCCGCGCGCGCTCGGAATACTACCTAACACTGACACGGTACTCGGCACTCGGCTTGGTCAGCGTGTACAACGACCAGCGTGCTGTCATTGTGCAACTGTAACTAACTAGAAGCGTCAACGACTCTACGAAACAGAAGCATCCTCTCCGGCGTCCACCCCACAAATTGTTTGCTTCGAAAATATACACCAAAAGAAGTAGACATTGTGAAGACTGTCACAGAGTGACTTCTACAACGTTAGCCTGCACAGCTGCTGGCTTGACTGAGATGCTAACTTCTCATCTACATTTTACTGCGACGATTTCTGCACAACATATAGTTTAGTCACGGCGAAGATTGGCAGCGTCATCGTTTAAGCCACTTGCACCACTGAATGTAGACCTCTCCGTATTGAGTCACGTCTGCTCCTCCATTCCCGACCTAAGCGGTTCTTCTATCCCTTGAGATTGTAAAACACGTGGGTACGCTGAAATCTAGCCTCATCTAGTTAAACCTCAAGTTGACTTTTACTGATTTAGGGAAACGACAAAGTAGGAAATCAGCTGTTAATAAATAAAAGTCGAGTCACAAGTTGTAAGAACGTGCTAGATTCTATGGCCGTGAAGACGAAGGGTGCGAAGACTCGAGTGTTTCCCGACATGAGGAAGATTGCCGGATCCCCCGGGCCCGGACTCCGGTCGTCATAGATGTTCCAGCATACTTATAGCACACACGACGCTGGTGTAAGGATAATTATTAGAAAATATGGGCGCGGATGTAGGGGTTCGCTCTAGGGGGGGGGGGAAATGCTTATCTAGTGGAGGGAAGGATTTCTCAAGCCATGAAAACCACATACAGAGTAAAAGTATGTTAGTTTAGCGTTTTGACTCGGTTCTCTCATCCACGCCTATGTATAAAGTCAATCATGAGACTATCATTCATCACCGTTGCGTAGTTTAAAAGATCTAAGCTTACAGACAGCGGGAGCGACTAACTTTAATTTCGGAAGTCGGTGTCAAAAAACAAAAAGCGGAACCAACGACACCGACTTCCGAAATAAAAGTTATTTTTCACTTTGTAGTGTTTTTTTGGAAGAAGGTAGTTTTTAGGGTTCCGTACCAAAATGTTAAAACGGAACCCCAGTCTGTCTGTTTGTCTGTCACAGCTGGATATCTCAAGAACTACTAATGCTATCAACTTCAAATTTAGAATAGTTTTAGATGACGTTTGCCCAACTATTTTGCAAATTAGAAAGAAATAAAATATAATGTATATTTTTTGCAAAAGGAACTGAAAGGGAGTCTGAAAAATTCGAAGTGGGGCTACTAGGGCATGTGGAGTATCATAATTATGAAAGAATGCAGTTTGCACATTCATTTCAAACATTTTTTTTTAGGTCGCATAGTTTTCGACTTTTGATGAAAAATGTAAAAAATACCGTTCCCCCCTTGTCTCCGAAGTTTGCAAAGAGAAAAATCTGAGTTAATTCTTTGTGATAGAAATTTATGTAAAGATTACAGTAAAAATAAAACGAAGTCTCTAAATAGCAGACTTTTCAGAAATCATCAAAAAAGTTACATTAGTTCTGTTGGCGCCTAGTGCTACAGTCATAGCAACACGCTTCGTTCGTCTGAGACGAAGCAAATAGTTAGGAGTTTAACTTTTTTCTTAGTTTTTATAAGGTACCCCACATTGCCTTTCTCATTATATCCATTTTGCATAACGTTGATCGCTCCACTAAATAATTGTTAAAAAACCTATTCTGTATCGAAATACAAGTATAAAACTATCCGTGGGTTTCATTTATGTCCAATACGAGACATAAAATTTGGCGACCGTGACAGGACCTTTCGCAAAACGAAAAACTATCAAGAAATACGAAGCCCGATCAGCTTGACCAACAAAGCTAGATATCTGCTACATCAAGAAACGGTATTTTGGAGTATTTGAAGGTTCAGCCATTGCAGTCTACACCTGATTTACGGTCTTGACACAGTGATATCAACCGAAGTCGCCGTACAGCAGCCTGGCCAATGCAGCTAAGTGACCTTTCCTTGACCTCCTCACACATACCTACGTTTCCCTATTGATTCTTCATAATTCATAAACCCCGAGATTTTACATGTGCTTATTTCATACAGATAGGTATACAAATAACTAAATAAGCAGTGATTAATTCCTAAAATAAATATCTACACGTAGTTTAGAAAATAATTAGGTAACATTATATTGTTTGACCTAACTACCTACGTCAATGTTTTACCGGTTTGAATGACCTACTTATTTTACAAAGACAAAGAACTATAAAGGAATTCTAAAGTATATTATCTACTAAGTATTCATATCAACTAAATCTAGGTAAACAATAATATTTTTTTGCAAATCACTAAGATTGTTTCGCCGAACATTCCAGGAACGGTGACGTCATTTGCGACGGCCGGGGCCTACAATACATTACTAAGTTTAGGAACTATTTATCGAATCTGTTGTCAAAGGATTCCGTTGCACGCATTGAATTAGCGGAGTTAACACTTAAACTTAGTAAATTTGAGTCACTGTCCGTTCGGTTCGATGACTTGCAGAATCAAATTGAGATATTAAATTCGAGTAATTTATCAATCGAGATTGATGAAAGGGATGATATTGAACAATTATTCATAACAAACATTGCGAATGCTCAGAGTTTCATTCAAGATCATCAGCCTAATAACCGCTACGATGAATCTGGCAATATGCTCAATTCTAGCCATGGTTCAGCTGCTCCTTTAAATGCTGACAATCATGAAGTAGGGTTCAAACTGCCACAGATACAAATTGCTAAATTCAACGGAACATTTTTCCGTTGGCTTGAATTTCGTGACACATTTAAGTCAGTCATACATAATAATGAGCGCATTGCACCTATTAATAAGTTTCACTATCTATTATCTTATTTGGAGGGAGATGCAGCTAGAATAGTGAGTAACTTAGAAGTCTCCAATTCTAATTATAGTGTTGCCTGGAAATTGCTATGCGACCGTTATGATAATAAGCGACAGTTAATAAGCCATCATTTGTCTTCTCTATTAGACATACGTCCAATGTCTCGCGAGTCAGATAAGTCACTTCGCTTTATAGTGGACCACGTTACCAAGAATCTGAGAGCGTTGTCTGGCTTGGGACTACGTGTTGATAATTGGGATGTTTTATTAATACATCTACTGTGTTCTAAGCTAGACAACCGTACTCTTACCAAGTGGGAAGAATGGCGTGGCACTTTGGCTGATTCAATTCCTAACTTACAACAATTTAATAAATTTCTAATTGATCGAGCAGATGTCCTTGTGTCTCTAAATCACTCTTCACCGAGCCATAATAATAATAATAAGGCATCGGCTTCTACGTCGTCTAAAGGTACCAACAATAAAGCCGAACGTCAGCATAATAAATCTGATACATGTCAATCAGTTTGTCAGTCTGCTTGCCAGAGTAATTCTTCATCTTCTTCAGGTTGTGTTGTTTGCCAAGGCGAACATAGAATCTACGATTGTCCTATTTTTAAGGCCAAGAGTGTGGAAGATCGTATAACTGAAGTTAATAAATTAAATCTTTGTTCAAATTGCTTAAGGTCCGGGCACATTACACGAAAATGCTACCTCAGACCTTGTCGGGAGTGTAAGAAGAAGCACAATGCTCTTTTACATGTTCCGGTAGTAACCGAAACCCCTGCTGCAGGTGCCAAAACCTCTGCTGCAGGTACCAAAACCCCTGCTGCAGACACCAACACCCTTGCTGCAGGCACCACATCATCATGTGGAACGATAGCTAATCATACTACACAGGATTCAATACATATTTTACTATCCACTGCCTTAGTTGAGGTTTGTAACCCTACAACAAATAAAACAGAGCAAGTACGTGCCTTGTTAGATTGTGGCAGTCAATCGTCTTTTATGACGCAATCACTTAAGGACAAATTATCTTTATCAGGTAATTCATTATTTAACAATCATATTAACATTGTCGGTATCGGCAATCATGTCAATAGTAAAGTTACAGAGAGTTGTGTGGCGCAGTTAAAATCGTTAATTAAACCGTTTCACGTCACAACAACTTTTCTAATATTACCGGAATTAACAAGTAAAATTCCCAGATATACAATAAATACTCAGCAACTGCAAATACCTACTGAGGTACACCTTGCTGACCCTAGTTTCAATCAATCCTCCGCTGTTGACCTACTCATCGGAGCAGATTTGTTTTGGGATATTCTTGGCTGCGAGCAGCGTTCTCTAGGCCCGAATAATCCCACTTTAAGAAATTCTCAGTTTGGTTGGCTCGTTTCAGGCCCAATCAAAATAAACGATTTAAACAATATATCGAATATTCAATGTCATCATTCTTTGACATCAGTTAAATCGGAAAATGATTTTAAAATAGAAATATCAAAGTTTTGGGAGCTTGAGGAAGTACCATTAAAATCGCCATTGAGTCACGATGAAAGATTATGTGAAAAACATTTTTTAACTCATATGACACGATTAAATACCGGCAGATTTTCTGTTCGCTTACCACTTATAGATTCGCCTAATTGTCTTGGAGAATCATATATATTAGCAAAAAAACGCTTTCATAATTTAGAGAAAAGATTTCGAAGGAACCCACAACTTAAATCACAATATGTTAACTTTATAAGAGAGTATGAACAGTTAGGTCATCTCTCACAGTCTGATGTATTAAGACCTAATATATCATATTTTTTGTGTCATCACGCCGTCTTTAAAGAAAGCAGCGAATCCACCAAAATTCGTGTTGTTTTTGATGGATCAGCTCCTACTTCATCTGGATTGTCAATCAATGATATTCTTATGATAGGTCAAAATATGCAGGATTCTCTATTCTCCATTTTAGTACGGGCTAGACAACACAAGTACCTCCTGACCGGCGACCTAGAAAAAATGTATCGCCAGGTCCAAATTAATGAGGAGGACCGAAATCTCCAGCTCATACTGTGGAGAGAAGATGAGTCCCAACCTATCAAAACGTTAAGACTAAATACTGTAACTTACGGCATGGCAAGCTCCAGCTATTTGAGTACACGTTGTCTGTGGCAGCTTGGCGAAGAAAATCCAGATGAAACCATTAAAACTGTAATTCAGCACGACTTTTATGTGGATGACATGATAACTTCGAGTGACAGCGAACACAAACTAAAACACATTCTTCAAGGGGTTACTGCGGCACTTAAATTAGGTTGCTTTAATCTAAGGAAACTTAAAACTAATATAACTAGCATTTTTGACTCATGTTCTTTAGATGTTAATGAAAGGTTAACACTCAGTGAGTCTTCTAGCACCCTGGGTTTGGGCTGGGATCCATCGACGGATACACTGCATTTTCCAATGCAATTCCCAGTTCCTTTGGCTAGCAATCGCCCAACTAAACGTTCAATATTATCTAATTTATTTAAAATTTTCGACCCCTTGGGTTTGCTCAGTCCGTGTGTAATGCAAACAAAGGTTATATTACAACAGCTTTGGCTGGAGAAATTAGGATGGGATGATCCAATTCCTGAAATTATTGCATTGACCTGGGCTAAGTTTACTGATTCTCTGTCCGCACTTGGGAGCATAAAAATTCCAAGGCATGTACTCTGTGATGAGCCAATATTTATAGAACTTCACTGTTTCTGTGACGCTTCCCAAAGTGCATATGGAGCTTGTATTTATGCACGATCAGTAAACTCTGCTAATGAAGTCACCGTAAAATTATTGTGTGCTAAATCTAAAATTGCACCTACAAAACCTACAACAATCCCGCGCTTGGAGCTTTGTGCTGCTCTCTTAGCCGCTAGATTGTGTAAGGCGGTCAGAGATTCTTTGCGGTATAAGGTAAATAGTGAGGTTTATTGGAGTGATTCCAGTATTGTGCTGGCATGGCTTCATTCAAGTTTTAAGAATCTTAAAACTTTTGTTACGAATAGAGTTTCGGAAATTTGTGAGCTGACAGACGTAAATTCTTGGCGTCACGTTCCAACATCAGTTAATCCAGCTGATCTCATATCTAGGGGGGTCAGCCCTAATCATATCAAAGACAATTTGTTGTGGTGGACAGGTCCGCAATTTTTATTGCAATCAGAAGACACTTGGCCTGTTTTAAACAACAATGAAGTTAATGTAAATAACTTACCAGAAACCAAACAAAATTCTGCAATTGTTAACTTAGAAACCTCAACGGAATACTTTATCAATTTTCATAACTATCAAAGTTACGATCACTTAAAACGAATATTTGCATACGTGATGCGATATATTAATAATTGTAAATTAAAGTCTTGCAAAAAATCTTTAGTCTTAGGCACTTTAAAAACAAATGAGTTACACAAGTCATTTATTAATTTGTGTCGGTTAGCACAGCAACAATCATTTCCAAGCGAATACAAAACACTCGCCAACGGCCACTCATTAAAATCTAAATCTAAACTTTTATCATTGACTCCCTTTTATTGCCCTAATGATAAATTAATTCGAGTAGGCGGTCGTATTGATTCCTCAAAATATCATCATGATAAAAAACACCCTGTGTTGCTTGATGCATCTCATCATCTCACGAAGTTAATATTTCAATATGAACATGTTCGTAATTTACATGCTGGCCCACAATTGCTTTTGGGCATTATTAGAGATTACATTTGGCCTATTAATGGCAGACGTCTCGCTAGACAAACTAGTCGTCATTGCGTCAAGTGTAGGCGATTTCAAGCCAAGCCATTGGAACCTATAATGGGAAATTTACCTTCCCAAAGGGTCACGCCAAACTTCCCATTCACTACAGTGGGCATAGACTTCGCCGGTCCTTTTTTTATTTTAAATAGGAAAGGTCGCGGTTCGAAATTAGTTAAAGGCTATCTTTGTCTTTTTGTATGTTTAACTTATAAATGTATACACCTTGAAGCTGTAACTGATTTAACTAAAGACGCCTTTATTCTTACCTTTCGACGGTTTGTGTCACGACGTGGAAGGCCATCGGAAGTATTTTGCGATAATGGTCGCAATTTTGTATCTGGTGCTAAGGAACTAAATCATTTTTTTAAGATTAACGCGGACTCTCTTTCTGATTTTGCAAGTGGGGAAGGGATCAATTTTATTTTCTCACCTTCTTACGCCCCTCATTTTGGTGGAATTTGGGAGGCCGGTGTGAAATCGGCTAAGTACCATATCAAACGTGTGATGGGCAATTCCCATTTAACTTTTGAAGAGTTGTCCACCCTTTTTGCACATGTAGAATCCATTTTGAATAGTCGTCCGCTTTACCCGTTATCCTCCTCACCTGATGATCTTCTCTGCCTCACTCCTGGTCACTTTCTAATTGGCCGGCCCCTCACTGCTCTTCCATCACCTGCCTTAGAAGACCGCAATTCCAATAATCTACAACGCTACCAACGAATACAGCAAATTCATCAACATTTTTGGCGTCGGTGGCAACGTGAATATATCGCTGACTTACAGCAACGCAGCAAGTGGAGAATCGATAAGTCAAGCCTGAACATCGGTGATTTAGTCCTTCTGAAGGAGGATAACACGCCGCCTCTGTGTTGGAGGCTGGGACGAGTGGAGAAATTGTTTCCTGGATCGGACGGAGTCTCTCGAGTTGCTGACGTGAAGACCCAACGGGGAGTTGTACGACGTCCTTTAGTTCACCTTTGCCCTCTGCCTTCCTCAGATGAAGAAAAGGGTTGAAACCTGAAGATTTCAACGGCGGGAGGATGTTGGCGCCTAGTGCTACAGTCATAGCAACACGCTTCGTTCGTCTGAGACGAAGCAAATAGTTAGGAGTTTAACTTTTTTCTTAGTTTTTATAAGGTACCCCACATTGCCTTTCTCATTATATCCATTTTGCATAACGTTGATCGCTCCACTAAATAATTGTTAAAAAACCTATTCTGTATCGAAATACAAGTATAAAACTATCCGTGGGTTTCATTTATGTCCAATACGAGACAAGTTCCACTATCGGTCAAGAGATGGCGCTGACATAAAACTGCAATATTCTACACGGCAGTGCATAGTAATAAAATTCTCTGACGAATATATAGGCCTCACCGATGAAAATTTAAAAACATATGGAACGGAACCCTCGGTGCGCGAGTCCGACTCGCTCTTGCCCGGTTTTTTAATACTATGTAAAGTTAAAGAAGATGAGTGGTTGAGTGTTGATAGAAATTTCACGCGCCCCACGTTTTTATTTTTTTGTCTGATCAATGCCCTAGCTAGATTGATGAAGAAAGTGGTGTGATGACCTAGGACCTACGATTTATTGTTTACGATACGAATTATTTTTTAGCTTCATCATTATTTCCATTAAAGCCGTTTAACTTAAAAAGATTTTTTTACTTATTTTATTTTCAAGTTTTTAGTTTTTATCTAAACTCTATGACCCGCCATTACTGTGTTCTACTTGTAAAGCCTTTTCATTTGATACCATATTTAAACAAATATGAAATCTGGCATTTTGTGCCGATGGCCATCTTAGATTTTAAAATTTTCATAGTGTACCTATTCTAGTACTAGTCAAGTCCTTTCATTGGATACCCATATTGAGGAGGTGTGAAAAAATATGTACCTAATTCGCCATTTTGTAGCGGCCATCTTGGATTTACAATGATAGTGATTAAATTAAATTGTATTGTCATCAAAACTAAAGCTGTGTACCAAATATCAGATCAATCTGCCAACAGGAAGGGGGTAAAATTTCAAGTAGGTACTAATACCCAAATAAATAAATAATACCTAAACAAGGCAAGCTAAATAAAACACAAACAGAGAGAAAACATTACTATTGTGATGATACTGCCAGCTTCTTATGAATGTGCTCGCGAACTTTAAATTTAAAGGATAATAAATAATCGGTTGGTTGCCATCCTGATTTCCTGAGGGAGCGCATTCCACAAAGAGATAGACTGAACGAAGAAGGAAGAGTGAATGAAGCTTGTGCGGTAACTGGGACATTGAAGAAGACGATTGTGTGAAGAACGTAGGTGTCTATTGTGGTTGGCGAAAATATACTGAAAGTGGGGGGCTAGATAACCAGGGGAAGAGGGAGAATCAAGAAATGAAAACAGGGTGGTCAGCGCCCTTTGCTCTCTGCGCTAGCGTATGGGTATGATCATATTTACGCAGGACATGATCATATTAACGCAGATTGAAAACGAATCAAATGCAGCTATTGAGAAGTCGGTCAAATCAAGTTTATCGAGGAGATTTGCATTCAGGTCATAGTAGCACACATCACCATAGTCGATGTTAGGGAAAATTAGGGACTGCACAAGCATTGTCTTCGTACTTGAAGGTAAGAGATTTCTCAATCGGTACAGAAGAAGTATTTCACATGGAGCAACTGCCTATCCGACCTCAACAAATTTTCCAAGGCACGAAGGGGTTTCGGTATGAAGTTAATGGTCACTAGCTACCCATCCACGGACCATTCTCGCCAAGCGTAGCGTGATCGACCCCTGTGTTGTTAGCGATCTACTCCATTTATTATAAAATCAACCACACATGGTGTTATTTGCTGATGACACTTCCTTAATTTTTAAGGTAAATAGACATGCTACAAATTTTGACGACGTAAATAATGACCTACTGCAGGTCCAAAATTGGTTCACTGCTAATAATTTAGTATTAAATGGAAAAAAAAACTAAATGCATAAGATTTTCTTTACCAAATGTCAAGGGTAGTCATTGTGAGATAATATTGAATCAAGAGAAACTAGAATTCATCGATAAAACTGTTTTCCTAGGGATCACGCTCAACTCAAGGCTACAATGGGGTCCTCATTTAACATCTCTTGCAGGACGGCTTAGTTCAGCAGCTTATGCTGTCAGAAAAATCCGTCAATTTACTGATGTAGATACCGCGAGACTAATTTTAGTTACTTTCATAGTATCATGTCATACGGTATTTTACTTTGGGGACGGGCTGCAGACATCGATTCTATTTTTATTCTGCAGAAAAAAAGCCACCAGAGCCATATTATAATCTCCGCAGGCGCGATTCTCTAAGGGAACTGTTTAAGGAAATTAACATCATGACGATGCCTTGTCAATATATCTATAAAAACATGATGTTTTCATAGATATATTGACAAGGCATCGTCATGTGTATGTAAGGAAAAAATTACATATTTTTAGTAAAAGAGGTGAAAGACATAATAATCATAGTACTAGAAATACGGACCTATTAGTTCAACCAGGTTTCAGACTGCCTAAAGTAGATTCATCTTTTATGAGGTACTAAAATGTTATAATAAAATACCTCCTCACATTCTTCAACTGAAAGAGACAAAATTCAAGTCTTGTATAAAACGCACACTATGCAGTCAGGCATATTATAAGTTAGGGGATTACATCACTGATAAAAATGCCTTGCTCAATGCTGGTCCTGCTCCACAACCACAACTAATTGATTAACACATGGAAATACTGTTGGAGCTGCTGAAGATTGTAAGACTATCTTTGCATTGTATAAAATCAATTTCCTTTGTATTGTATAATTGCATAGCACAGATGTGAGTTCTATGTACCCTATAGCTACCATTCACCGGGTAATAATATGTCTTTCATTGACTTGAATGTGGCCTGGCAGCTGTGAGCTGATAGTATGTTTAGCTCACTCAAATGTCTCTCTGACGGTGGCGTGTGTGTTGGATCATGTAGCTCACTTCAAAATGGTTGAGCTGAATTATGCGTCATGTTCGTGAACGGGCGCCGTCAGTTGGGACTGATCATCACTTAGCTGCCTCGGCTTATTTTTAATTATTTTATTTTTGGATTGTTGTTTGTTAAGTACTATTTGTTGTACTCTGGGCGCTTTTAACGCGTACGTTTTTCTTAATTTTTTACATCGTTCTCACATTAAGTATATAATTTTAAAATCAAAAGTAATGATGTAACTAATATTTTTGTAAAATATTATTTAAAAAGAGTTTTTGCAACGCTTTGGAATGGGCTTTAGCTTCATATTTTCTGACTGACTGACTTCTTGACAATTCAAAAGTGCCTGTAAATGGTTTTGAAATAAATGCTTTGAGTTGAAAGTTTGAGTTTGAGTTATTGGAACGAAGTAAAATACGTAACGAATAATATCGATACCTTTGGGCTCAAAGGGCGTACAGCACATTTAGCCAAATGTGCTAAACGCCCTTTGAGCCCAGAGGTATAGATATGTACCTACCTACTAGTGTATACTTACTTACATGTAAATTTCGGAGCATCAAGATTCTGCCAGATAGAGGGATGGACCCCTTCGATTATGATGACTTAATAGCCCGAGAGTAGCAAAGTAGTACAGGTACAGCATCTGGTAGACAGCAGGTATACCTTGGTCTAAGGATCGAGAACAGTATTTAACTGCAAATTATAATCGCATTTTTCAATAGAAATTACCAATTTTCGGATTTTTCCCTTTGTACTGTAAGATCTTGTTTCCACACACAGGGGCGTTCTACTTTTCTACCGATAAAGACGCGTCTCTTCTTGAAAAAAAATCGGTATTTTATCCAAAATTGCAGTTTCTCAAATTTTATTTCCACAAATTTTTTTTGGACCATACTGAGATTATAATAATACTAAAATTTCGTTTTTATTTTTTTTGCTTTTTACAAAATCATTGTGACATAGTATTCGAAATGTGTGACAGAGGTGTTTTACATACAAATAAAATGTGTCTCTTTGCGCTGCCTAATGTTACAAAATGATCTCGCTTAAAAAAATCATATAGAATCCTTTAATATAAAATTATTTATTGGACTTCTGAAATATTATCATTAAATTTATTAGAATATAATAAACGTAAAGGTTCACATTATTAAACAAAAAAATATTAATTTATCGTTGGGTCCGGCTATGTATGTTTTTTCTTGCTATCTTCCGTCACGCATTTCGCAAAACAAAAAACGCTTCTTAGCTGTTTGACCTTCAACACTAAGCAACAGTACCTACGGTTTCCTCTTCCCCCTTGGCCTCACGCCTTGGCCTCACCCGGGAGCGAGCCGAGTTATTAGCCTGCAGGAAGTGAACAGAGGTGCGTGTATTTATTCGGCGACCGCTCTGTCACGTAAGTTACTACTTTAAAATTTTATTGTAATTAATATTTATATACATATGTAATATTATCATTTCCCAGCAAATCTGTCATATTCACCCACTTTTACGAACAATTTGTAATTTTGTGAACGCTAAAATCCTCGAACATTATTATTTTACACTTCTGTCACAAGTCACCTCTGTCACAAATAAACTGTGACAGAGTGGTTTTAAATGTCATTTTTTATATATTTGTAATAAAAATTCTTATAAATCGAGTTACATAATAATAAATGCTTGTATTCTAGTTAAGCAAAGTTAAAGAAAAACTGAAAATTTGATTTTACATAATAACTAATGAATATATTATATTTTTTTTGTACTTAAAATAAATAAAAGATATAAAATAAAACTTCGATGCATTATTATACATTTCTGAAATCTTCGATAACTGGACAATTATTTAAAAATACATCTTATAAAAGAATTACACTTTTATTTTATTTTTTTAATCAAAAAATTTATCACTCAGATTGTCGGTAGAAAAGTAGAACGCCCCCCACCATACGTTTTGATTTATTTGCGAGTGTAAAAATATGAGGCAAAAATGACTGTATTTTGTATTCCATTGACTTCGAGTTTGATTTTTTACAGCTTCCAGTAGGGACCGTAAAGACCTAAGTATTTTATATCTACTTATTTCAAATTGATACCTTCACGCGTTTCTGCAAAAAGGGTGCTGACAGACAGACGGACAAGGAAGTGATAAAATTGTCAATCACTAGATACCTAAGAGATATAATCTATGTAAACATAAAACATTTACTTAATTATAAGATAGTATATCTACACATTGTTAAACGCTATCGGCATTAGTGTGCCTATTTTCATTTAGGTAATAATAATAACCCTACCCTCCCTCCAATATCTGTACGTTGGCGACGTGCTGGGGCTTGCGCGCTCCTGGAACTCTGGGTCTGTGCCGATAGAGTTTACTTTACCGAATTAGGTCTAGGGTGAGGAATCAGAACAAGAGAGATACATAAACCCGCAGGGCAGCATGTGTCGAGCTGTTGGGCCGTACTAGCGACCCCACGGACCATCTTCCGAGAAAAGTCTTGTTCCTCACCTCTGGCTTGCCTTTATTGGCCGGCTGGAGTGAACACTGACGAGGAACAGCGCTCCTCCACATGCTTGCCTTTATTGGCCGACTTGAGTGGAGATTCGCAAGAGCAAACGTGCTCGGAGGAAGGAAGTACCTACCTATTTAACCGGAAAAGTACAAAACAAAAATTAATTTAGAACTGTATTAGCAGCTTGTAAATGTTTATAGTTCGGTATTTCAAAGGTAAGGAACATGTACAACAAAAAAACCGAAACTAAACCGGTAAAATCCAAAACCGGTTTAACTTAGTGGTTGTAACAGCTCCATATTATGTCCCGCTGCAAACTTTAGGTATTTTCACACACCCAATTCCGATCTCTGCTAATGACATTATCTGTCAGTGTCAACTGTCAATGTCGTTGTCGACGTTTTAAAGTGGTCCATTTCCAAGCATTATGACATTTGTTAGCATTGCATCACACATTCACAACTATTAATTTCTACCATTTTTTGTGTAAATAGGTTGTATCAGCAGTAATCTGTAGCTCAGCTTATTATACAGATAGCCTATGAAACTACTTACTAAGTATTTGTGAAGATTTTCACGATCAGAATGATAGATATAATAAAATAAAAAATCCTATGACCTAAAATACTCCCCTCTTTATTATGTTCGAAATTTCATGTTTTTACAGAATGTGCAATGGAACGGTTTCGCCAGCACGGAACAATAAAAATTTCTTTTTGTAAATAATTCTTGTAATGATTGTGAATTCGTGATGATCGGTACCTGAACATAACATTAAGTGCTACAAATGTGTCCTCGAGATTAAGTGGACTAATTGATGATAAAATAAAGATCGACGCGTTTCGTTAAATAACAAAGAGTGCCTTTATTTGGTCACGACTACACGACCGACGCGGAACCTTCAGTCAGTTGATCAGTTCAGTACTTCAGTATCGTGTCGTCAGTGCAGCGTGAGGTCGCTGACCGCACACAAAATGCTGTCGCGCTACGTGGTGTCGCAGGTGAAGCACAACTCGTACTTCCTGGTGGGTCTAGCACTGGGCCTATGGGTGTCGCTGGCACTGGTGCCGCTGGACGAGGCGCCGGCGGCCGCGTGCGAGGCCGAGCTGGGCGCCGCACCCGCCGCTGACGAGTATGAACCGCAGCGCGAGGAGCGGCCACAGGGCCCGGGCGGACGCGCCGCTGGCCGCAGCGTGCAACGCCCGCGCTACTACAGTACCGAGCTCGGCATGAGAGGTACCCCGCACTGTCCGCCGCTGACGTCAACGATCGTGTCACGGTCCCACCTCACTTGAAGTCAACTGATTGTTTCAGGATCACTACTCACAGGAGTACTCAGTTCTGAAGAAGCTCTCAAGAGCCAAATAGCAGCACTGAACCACACAACAGCTCGTTTACAGCCTGCACTGAAGTTCTTCATCACAGCCAGTGCCATGAGCTCTGTGCCGGGACTAGCCAACGTTGTGGGCTTCACCGACACACGAGAGATGCTGAAACCATTCCATGCACTTAAGTATTTAGCAGATAACTATTTGGAAGAGTATGACTTCTTCTTCCTAGTGTCTGACACTGCGTTTGTGAATGCTCGTCGCCTGACCGAGCTGGTGTCGCAGCTGAGTGTCAGTGAAGATGTGTACATGGGCACTGTGGCTGAAGATGACAGCCAGTACTGCACACTTGGTACGTTGCTGACATTCACTTACACATTAGTTCTCTTCATGAAGAAGCTACCATCTTTTGGTAGAAACTTGTAAATTACAAAGATGCTGCAGTTATAGAAGAGGTTTGGCAATGACCTTAGGCTTCAAAAACAGCTAGGTGCTTTCTCAGTAACTGATAGACTCATTGATTATTCAGAAATACCTAGCAAATGACTTGAATGGAGTGCTTTGTGTTTAAGTCATTTCTAGTTGACTTTAGGAAAGAGTGTGAGTTTGTGTGATTAAGGGTAAGAGAGTTGCTTTGTTAGAATGGTTATAGTTACTCTAATATCCAATCATCATGAACATACAGTGGGTTTTGTGGTGGTGTATGTTGTTTGTTTATAGTGTGTCAAATAATATTCCTTACTTTCAAATAAAAAAAATATCAGTAATACAACTTGTTAGGTTAGTAGGTATAATCCCAAAATGTCAAGATTTCATGAAATAGTCATTCTGTGGAATTACTCTTGGTCTTAGAGAGTTGTGTTGATGACTTTAATGATTGTAATTCTGTAAATACATATTTGTTACAGCTGCAAATCATATTTTAATCAACATACACCTTAATACTGACCAGCAAATTGCAAAAAACGTAAAAAAAATCGAATTTCACGGGCTACCCTGGCGCTTTCGCCTTATAAGATAGACATAAAATATGCTGTTGCGGACCTTTTTGCGTAATTTTAACCTCTTACGCAGCATACGCAACGGAAGCTCTCATAATTTAAAAAAAAATAACCCAACTTAAAAATAAATTAACTCAAAATTATGAAATAACTTTAATATCGGAAGTAGGTGGCGAAAAACTAAAACTAAAATCCATATCCCAAGACACCGACTTTCAAAATTAAAGTTATTTCATAATTTTGAGTTAATTTCTTTTTGAAGTTGGTTTAATTTTTTTAAATATACTACTTTTATATTTCGTAATTTTTAGTTTTAAGTAAAAACTGGAATATTTGTTTGTAATAAGTAGGTAATAGTTTTGTTGTAAATATTGCACTAGAATTTGACCAAGGTTTTGAGATGTTTTCCTTTTGACACTAAACCCGTAGCTCGTAGCAATAAGCCAGGCCGTCACACTTACACATATTAGTCCATATCTTGAAAATTACTGAATTGATTTTGATGAAACTTGCACTGTTTCCTAAAATGTAAGCCAATAAAAAAAAGGTCACAATCCAATTAATAGTTGCGAAGAAATGCGTTGACAAACATACATACATACATCTATAAAATTTTGTATACTTGTTTGGAAGCTCTAATCGATTGTCATATGTGAATATAATGCAGTTCCAATAATGTTACATACATACGTGTCGAATTGATAACCTCCTTTTTTTTAATACAGTAAAAAGGAATCATTTTTTCCTTTTTTTGCAACATTTTTCATTGATGCTTCGCTCCTATTGCTCGTAGCGTGATGTTATATAGCCTATCCTATAGCCTTCCTCGATAAATGGACTATCCAACACATTTTTTTCAATTCGAACCCGTAGTCCCTGAGATTAGCGCGTTCAACCAAAAAAAAAACAAACCCACTCTTCAGCCTTATAATCCATAAACTAATACATACTAAAATTGTATGTAAATACGAAAGTGTGTCTGTCTGTCTGTTAACTCTTCACGCTTAAACCGCTGAACCGATTTAGATGAAATTTGGTATAGAGATAGTTTACAAACCAATTACACCCAATTTTGAATGGTCAAAAAGGGGTCAGTCAGTCAGAAAGATGAAGCTAGTTGCCCATTCCAAAGCACAGCCGGTACCTACGGAGAAGAACGGTCACCTTTGATTACAATTGGAAAAAAGGTCTTGACAGACAGACAGATGGACAAAGTGATCCTATAAGGGTGCCGTTTTTGCCTTTTGAGGAACGGAACCCTAAAAAAGATTGAGTATCTTCAATAAGTACCTATAGAGAAGGTAGTTGTTGCAATCCCAAATAATTAATCTCACACTGTCGCTATTGAGCTGATCGTGTATGTGTGCAGAGGGCGGCGTGCTGCTGTCGAACTCGGTGCTGCGCGCCGTGCACGCCGAGCTGGACTGGTGCGTGCGCAACTCGTACTCGCCGCACCACCACGAGAACATCGGGCGCTGCGTACTGCACGCCGCACACCGCGCGTGCGCGCCCGCCGCGCAGGGCGAGCACTACGCCGCCGTGCGCGCGCCCGGCCCCGACACGCCGCCCGCGCTCACGCCCGACCTGGCCGACGCCGTCTCCGTGTACCCCGTCACCAAGGCCGAGTCCTTCTACACGTTGCACGCCTACGTGTCGCGGGTGAGGGCCCACACCGACCTGTGTGTATGTCACGTGACAGCGTGGGTGACGTGAGCTCTGTGCGCAGGTGCACCTGGAGCGAGACCGCGCGGAGGTGACGCGGCTGCGCGCGGCGCTGTGGCGCGGCGCCGCCAAGCACCCGCCGCACTACCGCAACGCCACGTGGCCGTCCGGCCTGCGCTCCGACCCTGGCCTCGCTCCGCCCACGCCCGATTCTCGGTACGTCCCTATTCACTGCTGCACCGAGCACGTCAGTGAGAAGCAAGTGTGACGTGTCTGGTGTTGCAGGTTTGACCATCTTCGCTGGGTGTCGTTCAACGCGACTCACGCCTTCTTCCCGGACGACCACCACGAGGTGGCGCTCATCGCCGGCGCCGACCGTGAAGCGCTCGACGTAAGTACACGCTAGAGCTCGAGCAGCTCCGATAGCGGAACAGGTCAGCAGGCCGGCAGTAACGTGTGATGTCGCAGCTGGTGCTGGAGGCGGCGCGCGCCTGGGGCCTGCGGCGCTGGCCCGGCGCCACGGCCGTGCGCGTGCTGGAGGGCGCGCGGCGCTGGCAGCCGGCGCGCGCGCTGGCCTACCGCCTGCTGCTGCGCGTGGCGGCGCCGGGCGGCCCGCGCCTGCGCCTGCTGGACGTGGTGCGGCCGCTGGGCGCGGCGCGGCTGGTGCCGGTGCGCTACGTGACCGAGAGCGCGCGCGTCACGCTGCTGCTGCCGGTGCCGGCCGCGCACGTGCGTCTGGCCGACGTGCAGGCCTTCCTCGCGCGCTACGAGACCGTGTGCCTCGACCAGGACAAGAACACCGCGCTCATTGTGGTAAGCACCACCCTCGTATACTATTCGTGGGTCGACGTTCTCGAGGTGTCTATCAGTTCGCAACCAGAATTCAAAATCAAAATATTTTATTTCTCATATACCTACAAGGGCACTTATGAAACGTCAGAAGCTAGGTGCACTGTTTAATGCAATTGGTGCAATTGGTCGTTTCCTATAAACTCCATGAGTAATCAAGGAACCTCTTGCCGGCTCTTTTCTTTAAAAAATAATGGGCTTGTGCGATGTTATCAAATAACACTGTTCAGTACCGGCATTAGGGTAGTGCGCGGTTGGGCGACTGCCTAGGGTGCCAGGGTAAAGGGGTGCCCAAGACGACATAAAGGGACTCCCCTTCACGTCTGGCACTTGCAAAATCCCTACTTATTTAATCAAATCAATCTAACAAGGACAAAATATGTTCAGTAAATAAAAGGCAGTTTTTTGAGTTAGAAAACCTACCTAACGTAGCCGATATTTATTATATTTATGACGGGGATCGGAACTGTATATCCTAGCACAGGTTATTTTGTAACCAGATAGGAGAGCAGTACGGCACCCACTAACTAGATTAAGAAACTTTATGCTTGTGCTTTAATACCGTGTCATCTAGTCCTAGTTGAACAATAAATCTTTAATACTATTATTATAACATTGACATAAGTGAGCATAAGTGTTGTAGATTTTCATTTTGACCTCACTATTGGCTGCAACTACCTCAACAAGCATGAAAACGACACCCATGAGGAAAAGTAAAATAAAATTGCAGCTGCCATCTTGGATTTTCATTTTGATTTCACTATCGATTTCAGCATCTTTAAAAATCAACACACATGACAAAAAAAAAACTTTTCCCAGCGGCCATCTTGGATTTTCATTATGACCTCACTATCGACTTCAGCACCTTCAAAAACCATGAAAACTATATATCTTTCTCTCTCTATTATCTATCTATATCTTCTATCAAAGTATATCTATCTTCTTCAATCTATAAAGTCAAAGCATTTATTTCAAATAGGCACATAAAAGGCGCTTTTGAACGTCAGAAATTACAACAAATAGAATTGATTCTAGTCGCCCATTCCAAAAGGTAGTTTTCGTATGGAGAAGAACGGGCAAGAAATAGTGATGTTCAAATCCGCTATAAACTGTAAACGTGTTAGAAACTATAAAATATATTCATATAGTCTGTTATTTTATACGCTATAATTGTGGAGGACAGAGGACTAATCAAGTAGCAATGAAAAAACACACGAACACTACTACAAGATTTATTGTCGGTATATCCACAGGTTTAAGCTATTACAGCTATTATTACAACTATTATTACAATCGCTGGTTTCGGGCAAGGATGGCTACAGTTCAACAATTCTATCTGAACGCGGTTAAAACTTACAAGACTAGTGCGCTCTTTCGTGTCTGGAAGCGAACAGAGCAGTACAATCGAAATGTGGGCGGAAAAGAACTCATTTACAATCAACTTCCGGTTCCAGAAACTTCTAGAACATTCAAGTAATCTCTACAGTGCTGCCTCGTAGTGTCGAGAGGCGACTACTACAACATTCATTCATAATATTACAATACTCATTCATAAAACAGCGCCTCCAGTGTCGAGAAGCGAGCATTAAATCGATATTTACGCGTAAACTATTCATTGTTTCTGGCGCTCCCCAACGGCGAGCGTCGCAAACAGAAAGACGTTTCTAATTCACTGCTTCCGCTACACGACAACAGAGGACGCTACTTGTATATCAGTCACAATAATTATAGCGCGCTATTTCAAAACTCGGGCGCAGTCTGAACGCGGAGACGCTATAATTAAGCAACACGCTATCACGCTAAACAGACTTGATGAATTGATGATGCGCGGTAGATGTTAACGCGCTATACATTATAGTCGCTGACGCTATCTTGCTATCTCGTTCTGGCCCCGCTGTGCGAACGCTCTCTTGCTATCTCGTTCTGGCCCCGCTGTGCGCGTTGGACTTTTATTCGTTGAGTAGGTCGAGGCGCTATAATATAGCGCGAAGTCCGAGGCGCTATAATATAGCGCGAAGTCAGAGCCGCTAATAGCACACGCTATACGCTATGTACACATAGTTTGTTATATTTTGGCGCTATACGTTTTATTAACCACCACTAGCAAGAAACTCCACCGTTACTCTTTTAAAATATTTTACAAAATTTTGCATACATTAATTATATAATAATATGTGAACACGATGCACCTAAAATAAAATAAAAAAATCGGTTGTCTGTAAAGTCGGTTTACTGACGATAGTTGAACGTGACAACGTCATAAGAAAATACTGATGGAATAGTTGCATTGCATTTGTTAATATTCGCTTGCACTTCAAGCCGCCATGGAACGCTACAGAGCGAGGCCGCGAGGTAACGCTACATGAGTCATGTTTTTTCGTGAGTGCAGCCAGCTTCATCGATTTATTAGACGTTGTCACGTCAAAAATTACTATACCACAATAGGTAAAAGACTTAAAAATGAAAACATGACATATAAATTAATTATCTGATAGATACATGGTGCTCACATATTTACAAACATGGTAAAAGTAAACGATTTTCATTAAAAAAAAAAAATTATTACAAGTAATAAGTCAGGATGTGAGTTAATGTAGTTACAGAATGTAAATCAATGTCAAAAAAAGTATATATTTACAATTAAATTAGCAACCAGTTTGATTTTGTCTAGGTTATACATATTATAAATCTGTAAATAAAGCGTTTCTTCAATAGATTTTCAACTTTATCGCTAAAGTATAAGGTTCAAAGTTGATTGAGAAAATTTGACAGTTTCGGGTCAAGCTACCCGAAACTGTCAAATTTTCTCAATCAACTTTGTGAAAATGTGCTGGCGTCTGTACTCTGGACGCTTTTAACGTGTAAGTCTTTCTTAATTTTTTACATCGTTCTCAATTTATATAATTTTAAAATCAAAAGTAATGATGTACTTAACTAATATTTTTGTAAAATATAATTTAAAAAGAGTGTCCATGGAGTTTCTTGACCGTTCTTCTCCATTGGTACCTACGCTTTGGAATGGGCAACTGCCTTCATATTTTCTGACTGACCGCCTTCTTGACAATTCAAAAGTGCCTGTAAATGATTTAATTGAAATAAATGCTTTGAGTTTGAGTTTAAATCAAAACATACTACACAATCAATTATAAACCATAGCTCGTCAAACACAGCGTGCATATACCATGCACGGTGTACCATACAACTTACTTACACAAAAACATCTGTCGTTATCGTTGTGCTGTGCAAAAGCCATTATTTTACATATAGGTACACTAGTGATTGACTAAATCGGAAAGTTATCGATTCTTCCATTTATTATTGTACTAAAAAAATGTAGAGTCCTGAAAATAAAATAAATAAAAACGATATGTCCAGAAAATATTATAATATAAATCAATAAAAATGTAGCTAAAAAAAATATTGAAGTAAATAAAAAAAAACTAAACATTATTTTACATATTCTCAAGGGTCTTCCAACCGGATTTAAACATCATCTTTACAGGGCTTCTAACGGTTGACAAATTAAAAAAAATAACTATAATAGCAATTTATATTGTTACGAGCTTTTGGTTCGTGACAATAAAAACTGCCGAAATGACACTTTAATTAACAATACTAATTACAACTTTAAACACGCAAATAACAAAACACAATTGCACTACAGCAGTGCGATTCTGTAACCATCTCAACAAGAAAGTTAGAACAAGAAAGTCAACAAGAAAGTTATGATAGACTTCGATTGGCCTCTCACGATGAAGCCCCATCTCGTGCCACTGTTTACAAGTGGTTTAATGAGTTTAAACATGGTCGCACTAATCTCACCGATGATCTGCGTGAGGCCGTCCCTCACGCAGATCATCCTTCTACGGCGACGACTGAAGATAAATCAGTGTTGTGCGGCGTATGATAGAGACTGACAAAAGAGTGACTTATCAGCAGATTCGGACAAGCTTAGGCATAGGTATCAAGTCAAGTGTACAAAATCCTCCATGAAGATTAATTTAGCGGTCAGGAAGCTTTGTGCCCGATGGATACCTCATAATTTGACAGAGGACAAAAAACTCCGTTGTGTTAATTGGTGTCGTGAAATGGTTCAAAGATTTAACGGAGGTGACTCAAATGCTGTGTTCGACATGCTTACGGGTGACGAAAGCTGGATTTATTGTTATGATCCTCAAACTAAGAGACAGTCTGCTGTCTGGGTGTTTCCTTCCGAGGAGTTGCCAACTAAATTGAAGAGAGGTCGAAGCGTGGGAAAAAAGATGGTTGCCTCGTTATTCGGAAGGACAGGTCATTACGCAACAATTGTTTTAGAGCATCGAAAAACAGTTACTACAGAATGGTACACTACCCATTGTTTGCTACTTGTCTTGGAAAAAGTTTGGGAGAAACGACCTCGCAGTAGGATCCTCCTTCACCACGACAACGCCTCGTCGCACACCGCCAAGCAAACAATCGACTACTTGGCAAGGTCAGACGTGGAATTACTGGATTACCCGCCCTATAGCCCCGACCTCGCACCTTGCGATTTTTATTTACAAAATGCCGTCGAATAGACCCCTAAGGACTTGTGGGCAAAGTGCTTTTCTCAGAGATTTCATCTGATGTTCCGATCGATGTAATGATGTAAATGGACACTATTTTGACAAGATATAATAAAACTAATAACTTGCTAGTTTGTTCAGTTTTTTATTTTCTAAGAACTTTCAGTGTCACCCTCGTATTTCATAGTAATGTCGACAATCGGCAGGTGTTAGTGGGCGGCGCCAACGACACGGCCGCGATGGAGCCCGTGCGCGCCTCTGCCGACGCGTTGCGCCGGCGCCACGCGGCCGCGCAGCTGCACGTACTGGACGCGCCCGACGCGCCGGACGTCGCGCTGCCCGAGTACAGCGCGCTGCCCGAGTACAGCGCGCTGCTGCGTGCCGGCAGCGTGGCGCTCGCGGCCGCGGCGCAGCACGTGTCGCGCGACGCGCTGCTGCTGCTGCTGCCTCCGCACGCAGAGTTCAACCAAGACTTTCTCAACAGAGTGAGTGCCGCATGCGAGACGCGCTCGTGAACTTATGATTCAGATATGTATGGAACTCGCGATCTCCGCAGGTGCGCATGAACAGCATCGCGGGCGAACAGTGGTACCTGCCGCTGGCGTTCGCGCGGTTCTCGCTGTACGCGCATCCGCGCTTTCTGGCTCCGGGCGGCGGTAAGCCGCAGGTGAACACGGGCCGCTTCAACCCCGCCGCGCGCCTCGCGCTCGCCTTCTACCGCGCCGACTACGACGCGGCCGCGGCCGCCTGGCGCGGCGCGGCGCACGCGGCGCCGGCCGACGTGCTGGCTCGCGCGCCGCTGCGCGTGCTGCGCGCGCCCGAGCCGGCGCTGGTGCTGGCGCCGCGCGGCCGGCCGTGCGTGCCGCGCGAGGCAGCGTGCGCGCGCGAGCTGCAGCGCGAGCAGTTCGCGTGGCTGGACGCGGGCGCGCGCCACTCGCTGGCGCAGCTGCTGCTGGAGACGCAGGCGGACCTCGCCGACTGACGCTGAGAATGCCGCGGCCCTTATACAATATATACGTACATACGCGCAACAAATATATTATTGTAGTTGAAACCGAATCATTTTATTTTAGCTTCACCTTTGCAACATGAGAATCGTCATAAAGCTAATGAACATCATGATCCATGATCGCATGGATCCTCGAGGTCCTAAACTCTAATTTATCAAACTTATTTACACGACTGCCAGGGGCGCAGGGGTAAAGAAAATTTAGAAAAACTGAAATTTTTTTCATTTTCAGATTATTATTTTTTACACCACCTGCTCGTTAACGTCAAATTTTATGTCATTCAAACCAGGGACTGGGACAGGGACTCAAACTGTAATCGTAATAAGTGTTTTTAACACTGTTTTAAAAGAAAAAAATACGTGTGGCACTCGGGGACTGCCGCGGTAAAGCTATTGCATAGCATTTTTTATCAACTTATGCAATTATAAATATTTATTTATTTTTTATTTATGCAGTACCTATTTTTTTCTTTGATATTAATTCAAGTTTTTTCTTTGATATTAATTCAAGTTACACTTTTTGAGCGTGGTGACCGATAAGAAAACATTTTTTTTTCTTTTATTGAATAAATGAGAAGTTAACATCGTTTAAAATATTTTTATTATCTTACAATACATGTAGGTTATTCAGGAATTTTTATCATTGAAACTATAGGTTTATGGTAACTGAAATAAGAAACAAGTTTGAGACTTGATATCCTCAACTAGTCGCGGGCTCGAACTCGTGGACGCGGCCAAAAAGCACGCTGTCTCACCTAGCATCGTGTCTAAAAGAGATAGAATCAGTTATGAGCAGTTAGCAGCTAGTCTACACTACACGCATACATACGTCTAGTCGCACGCACACAAACACCGTGCCGAAGTCTGCCGAAGTGAAACGACGTCAGACGATACACGGCTTTCAACCCTTTCAACGCCGCGCGCCGCGCCACTGCGCTGTGCCGGTCGGAGTGGGGGGTGTTAGGTTTTATTTTCGTTACGGAATTTCTTTTCGGTCGCCGCGCTCAAAGCCCGCGGAAAAGGAAAAGGATCGGCACCGTCTAGGAAAGGGATCGGCACCGTAACAACTCGAGCCGTTCAGTATTCTTTGTATGAAATTCCCTACTGCAACGCACACTAATCGGAATCGTAACGTAATCGCCTCACCTCGGGACAAGCTCTCGAACCGCGGTTACGGCTCGTCGTCCCCGCGCTTACGTCTCTCCGTACCCCCGAACTTACGTCCCTTCGTCCACCATTGTCCCTCTCATCTCTCCGGCCTGCCTGCTACACCATCAACCAGTGGTCGGCGAGCCATAAGCGCGGCATTGCCTAGCCGTAACCGAGTCGACGTATCGAAGCTATCCGCTTTGGTTACGTGCTCACGTTAGGTTGACGCCTGTTTGACGGCGAGGCGAAAGGCGATACGGTGCCGATAACTTTTCGATTTGATACGTGTGCTATGACCTTCACCGAGCTTGCCTGTGGATGCATCAATAAATTAAGGCCTCAAGCCAGGCCTTAAAAAACTAAGCGACTACACACACACACTAATTTTTGACAGCGCTCACGGTGATATTATTAGAAGGCATGGTCGGCGTTATCGCAAGATGGCGCAAGTCATGAGGTCATTTATGACGATTCACGGGACATCGTTATTGTGCGGTACAGCAGGCCTAGCCAAGTTACAAACGTTTCGTATCGAATCTCTTTCTACAATCGTTAACGCCTCGGCGTAAACGATTGTAGAAAACGATAAGTTGGTAGCCAAGTTGACACGACCGAGTCGAACGCTCATTCTACAACGTTTTTCGAAAAAACCTATACTTTAGTCTATGGTGAGCGTTCTTACAAACGTCAAACTAACGCGACGTCAGTCACAGTTGTGTACTTCGTGCGCGGGTAATTAATTGTTTTTAAGTGTTTTGAAAGTAAGCTAAATAAGGTAAAGCTCTTCTTATATTTGGTTTATTATTATATCAGTGTGGAATGTAATTTTAAACATTACTGTGTCTCAAAACGTTATGATAATATGATTCTGCATAATATTATGAATGAAAGATACCTTAAAATAATGAAGTGATTACTTTTATAGGATGGAATCTAGATCTCGAGCAAACCCAGAACAGTTCGCAGCTTTATTGGAATTCATGGAAAGGTACGTAAATTGTTAGTTGTTTCGTAAATATCTTCCTTTGTTATTTAAAAATCTAACATAGGTATTCGGGCACTCGAAAGTTTGAAACATAAACAATGACGTGATACGTGTTTGACGCTTTACTTAATCAATAGACCCTTTGTTTCTCTGAAATAGTTTTATAACTTATGTTTTAGCCATGGCGATTTAACGAGGCCCCAGCAAGGTCTCCAAGGCCGAATAAAGGCTGACTGTGGCAGGAACTAGGAGAGTTAATTAACTCTCTTGTGGAGGAGTAAGAAAGCCATTGGACAAATGGAAAAAAGTAAGATTCTCACACAAACCACTGTAAAATATTATTTGGTTTCCTATTATTAACATTTAGTATTCTACAAGATGCAAGTATATACAACAACCAGCTTACTCTTCATAGACTAGAAAATGATTGATGAAAACATTCATGATAAAATTAACAGACAAATATGTTCAGGTGTGGGCAGATTGGAAAGCAAAAACAAAGAAAAAAGCCTTGGTAATATGTTCTGAGGCTTCTGGTACTGGTGGTGGTCCAAGCAGCAGACACAACTCTCACTGCTTCAGAAGAGTGTTGGGCATAATGGGTTTGACTGCTGTCATTGGTCAAGCTGGAATTGAGGAGAGAGGCTTTGATGTTAGTTTGTTTTCTTTGCTTATTATTATATTTTCTTTTATAAACAAGTGTAATTTTTCTAATTTCAATTCTTCATATTTTTCAGGCCCCGCCATCAGAGAGAAACTCTCTACCACCACCATCCAGAGATTCTGTGCATAATGTCTGTCCATCCCAAATTTCTGCCACAGATGAAATTATGTTGGATTTTATTCCTTCTGATTATATACAAGGTACTTTTTTTTTAAATATACAATGTTTTGGCTAAATAATTCATTTGGGCACATTTTAATAATGACTGTAATTATTTATTCTCAGCAACACCAGCATCTACCGCCCGACCTTCACTGCCACCTACTCCCTCTGGAGAACTTCCACGCCATCCCCCACCGCTAGTGCTAACGCCGCCGCCCTGCGTCCGCGCCGATGCCGTCAGCAACGTCGCCAGCTACCGCGTCCACGTCACGGGGGGCTCCGCAGCGGCGGCGGCATCGCGCAAGCCCGTCGCCCACCACTTCCACGCCGCGGCGCCGCGGGCTGCTTCGAGCGCGCACGCGGCGAATATAAACGCCCTTCGAACGGGCTACGAGCGAGTTCGTGGCTGTCGAGCATCGCCGGCTACAACTAGAGGCAGACCGGGAAAAAAATTATCACGAGAGGGAGATGGAAAGGTTGCGATTGGAATCGCGAAGAATTGAAATGGAAGAAAACCGAAATCAAATTTTAAGTCGTTTAGCTGGTACTGTAGACAATTTGATAGAAATTTTACCACAGTTGAGACCATCATCACTACCTTCGACAGATAGTCTAAAGTAGTGATAGTGATCTCAGCTGAGGGCTATGAACAATTTCAAATTGCCTACAATATCAGAGTAACAATTAATTTTTTTATTTCAATTGTTTGCTATTCTAATCCAGTTTACTTTTTCCTTCTCTAAATTTTATATGTACAAATTGTTTAGCATTGTTAAGGTAAAAGCGCCAGGGTAGCCCGCGAGATTCAATTTTTCTTACGGTTTTTGTAATTTGCTGGTCAGTATTGTTGTAAGTTGATTAAATTATGATTCGCAACCGTAACAAATATGTATTTACAGAATTATAATCATTAAAGTCATCAAAACAACCCTAAGACCAAGTAACTCTATTGAATGACTATTTCATGAAATCTTGACATTTAGGATTATACTAACTTAACCACTTGCACGTCGCTGGGTACTGTAGTACCACAAAAGTTTTTACGGACTTACGTCAGTGGTACTACAGTGCCATTATGAGGAACGTTCGGAAACATGAACTTACGGTTGAACTACGGCTCCTTCATACATTATCTGTAGTTTTTAATACACAGAAACAAATATAGATGGCTCTGAAACCAAATGCAGTGCATTTTTCAATATCCTGTGGTTGTAACAACGACTTGAAGTCAGGCGTGTTTCGTGAACTTTCGTGTGTGAGTATGTGAAAAGTGTTAACGTAATTATGTCGTGTTTTATTGCATATTTCTAATAATGTAATATATTAAATTTTTCTAGACAATATACACGTTATAATGGTGTATAATTATCATACTCTATAACTCTCGAAAGTTGATAAATTTAGCAAAAGAAGTTGTCGAATTATGTTTGTGTTTGTTTACGTTCGGTTTCTGGTTTGTTTACGGACTGTAGAAATTATTTGTAAGAGAAATAGAGAAATTATACCATATTTTCATAAAATAAACTATTTATAATAATTAGTTATATATAACAAATCAATAACGTTTATATTTTTAACAGATTCAACGAAATTAATAATATGATACGCAGCGTTCCGGCCCGGTCCGGCCGAGGAGTCTTGTTTTGAACAATTTATTTAATCTACTTCCCATGAATGAAATACAAATCTTTTGCAATCATTTTGAAGGACATATAGTCTACTTTATTTATAATTTTTATAAGTGTTACAGATAGCATATTTTAATCACGAAAAATAAAATTGCCGGGAAATCGGAAAAAAATATTTACTTTTTTAACTTTAACATTTTTTTTAAGTATGGATATGTATGTTTGCAGCATATATTTTTATTTAAGTTTATTCTCTTTAAGCTAACGTAATCAATGGCATTTTTTTTTTTGAAATTGCTGTAATATTTTTATTTTGGCAAACGTTTTTATCGGGGAAGATCCGCGGCATTTTTGACGCGCTGGCAATCGGTTGCGTTGCGACGTAAGTCCCACATCACGGCTCGCGAACGCCGACGTGCAAGTGGTTAACAAGTTGTATAATTGATTCTAATGATTATTATTCTGTAAATACATATTTGTTACAGTCGCTAATCATATTTTAATCAACGTACACCCAGACACTAAGCTGCAAATTGCAAAAATCGTAAGAAAATATGAATTTCGCGAGCTACCTTAGCGCTTCCCCCTTAATAGTATAATAATTGATCTTTTTGTAGTATTAAAACAAAACCTATTTTAATTTAGACTTAAAATGTAAGAATGAAACCAATATTTATATATAACTGTAGGAAATTGATTCTTATGTAAAGTAAAATATAATATCTAAAATGTAGGTATTGAATAAATTGTAAATACAAAGTATTGGATAAGTAACTTAAAAGTTCCTCCTTCTTACCTACCGTGCACGCCACTACCAATTTATTATGAATGTCAGTGTTTTAGTAAAAACAATAATATACTTATTAAATCAAAATCAAAAGTCATTTATTTAATCTAGGCTGAGAATCAGCACATTTCGAACGTCAAAATTACAAAAGACAGTCGCCCAAAACGCCCGCCCTTCACCACTTCCTAGTGCTTTTGCTGGGGAGAAGTAGCGCAACAAACTCCCCAGCAGCACAGCTGTCTGTTAAGCTAGGAAATACTTGATTGTATACAATACTAGGTATGCAAAGTTATTAACATTACAAGACAG
Source organism: Luperina testacea (assembly GCA_927399505.1). Classification (NCBI taxonomy): domain Eukaryota; kingdom Metazoa; phylum Arthropoda; class Insecta; order Lepidoptera; family Noctuidae; genus Luperina; species Luperina testacea. The sequence goes on along the minus strand of OV656777.1, from coordinate 62,241 downwards.
AATAATCTTACTATAACCTATTCAATAAACATCTCAGCATGGCTCTTCCTTGGATTAATTCACTTTGGCTACCCTCAGTCACAGTGGGTGTGGTATCTTGCATGGTTATATCATCCCCATCGTCATGTGCAGCAGGAAGTGGTGGTAAGCCAGCTTTCAAAGCTATGTTGTGTAACACACAACAGGCCATTGTAATATTGCTAGCTACATGAGGATGATAGTGAAGAACCCTGTCTCTAAGCAAACATCTCCACTGTGCTTTGAGTAATCCAAACCAGCGCTCAATGCAGTTACGGGCTTGCACATGCTTTTGAGTGTATCGTTCTTCAACAGAACCTTGAACTGTGTTGAGGATAGATATCATAAGCCAAGGGCGTTGTGGATATCCAGAGTCACCTGAAAAATTAGTTTCTGTAGACAAAACACAGGAAAACTCCTATAGATTAGATCTTTTTACTATTATGAATACCTACTAGCCATACTTTTTCATTATTTTGATGAAGTTCACGCATATAATTATGATTCAACTCTACTAGAAGACTAAGTATGTGAATCATGTGTAGCTCCACCAAACTTTGCATTCACATTTAAAATTTTTTTGGCGCCTAAACCACTCTTCTTCATTATTAGCGCACCACAACATATTTAAAGTATGCATTTTAATTGCTAAATGGTAAATATAGTCCAAAATTATTGTAACTAAACAAAACACTTCTCGGTCTTTGCACAGCTGATCATAATAGACGCCATTTTTTTATCGTTTACTCTTGGGTCTCGGCGATCGCTTAGCTAGCGTACATAAACTACGACATCGTTTCGTAAGCGCTTGTCAAAAGTGTAACTTGGCTGCCATTTGTATGGGATGTAGCGATCAACGTTGTAGAAACGATAACATTTCATTCTATCATTTTGAACGAGTAAACTTGGCTACGAATTTTCTATTCGTTTGCTCTGACCACGTGACTTAACGTTGAGATGATGTCATTCCTATACATTTGATTAGTTTTCTACTAGCGATAACGATTGTAGATTGTCAACTTGGCTAAGCCTGCAGGTTTTAGCACGCTCACATCGATTATTTCACAACTCGGAACGCAGGGAAAGTAGCACCATATCATAGCGTTACATCAAAATTGACATAGTGAATGAGTAGCTGTCAGGTTTTTGGCGGGATTTCTTCGAGTGAAGTCTATTTGGCTGTTTTAATTATTCGCAAATTGATTCCTAGTGGATATTGTGATGTAAAATTGGTGTAGTTTTGTATCTCAAGTGTCTGCGCAACTGGACAATATGTGTAATCATTGAAACAGACGCGATCCCGGTAAAATGGAGCTGAGAATTTTATTGTAGTTTTGGCTACCTCAGCGAAGTTTACCGGGAAACTTGATTCGATACATTTGCTGCCAAATACTCCTAATACATTAGAACGTGTACACCCATATTCTAATATCTTGTTAGACTCAAGAAAAATACTGATGACTAGGCGGCATGGTCTCACACCCCATATTCTAATATCTTGTTAGATTCAAGAAAAATACTGATGACTAGGCGGCATGGTCTCAGACCTTAGCCTTTAAAAAAAAAAATAGTAGCTGTCAATAGGTGACGTTTGTCTGTCAAACAATTACAAAATAAAAACAGTGTGCGGGCGGTGGTGGAACAGTGTGTGCCGTTAGTGTTACTCGCGTGGCACCGCGACTACCAGATAGCGTCCCCGAGCCGGGCACGGCATGCCAGCGATCTAACGGCGGCGTCACAGAACGAACGTGCAAGCGAGCAGCGCGACGCATCAGGTGGGTTTGTTTACGTCGCGCCATGTGACCTGTTCTAACTGCGCCGCGGCCTTCGCTGTCCGCCACACGGGGCCACGTGCTCGCCAGTGTAATCCGGTTAGCAGCGAAGGTCCGCGGCGCTGACGGGCTTGTGTCGCAGGTGCAGAGCGCGCCCGGAGCAGAGCGGAGCGGACCCCGCGGCAGCAACATGAAGCCGCACGACGACTACAAGAACGGTGACGGTAAGCATCCAGTCACAACACACACAGACAACAGCTACAACGCCTACCACTCGTAGCAACAGTGCGCAGGGCGGCCGTCCGCGCGCCGGACGCGCCGCCGATCATTAAGATATGCAACTTGACCTTGAGAGCCGCGTCGCTTCGTTTCAATTTATATCGACTACGACATCGTCAATTCTACATAGTAGATGGCTTAGGAAACAATAATGACTACAAACCTTTAACTTGACAGCTATGAGTCAGCTGCAGTGAACTGATCAGCTGATCATGGTGTTGACCACTGCCCGAAGGTCAAAGCAGTGCTTCAGTGAGGCTGATAGCATGTTGTACCATGTCATTAGTGATGACTCATCACATTGCAAGATGTTGTCTGCTTAAATTGTAGATGTATGTTAAGTCCAGTTTACTATAGCATGTTATCAGCAGGAAAGTTATTAAATTACAGAATACTAGCTATTGTATTGTAAGTGGCAGGTGGGTGTAGTGTAGGTTGTTGTGATGTACATTCACGTTACTCACACATGTGATCCGGTAGATGTGGCCCTCTCCCAGTGTGAGGCGGTGTCCATGCGGAACCAATTGAACCAATTGATGATGAGTCACTGCTCTATTGGAACTTGTAACTTGTGGGTTGTTGCTAATCATGACATATGTGGCCCACAAACAGGTCACCATGTACTGAGCTAGACAGTAACACATACTTGTGATGACAATTCAATAAGTATTGAAATTCTATGGCACTGAAGCTAGGAAAACATTAATTGGTCCTAGCTTAACACTTGCATATTATTATTCAGTCACATTGTTATGAAAATGTTCCATTGTAATGATACATTAAGTAGATAATGTCTTTAATTAGTATGATACAGAGATAACAAAATTGATATTACTTTTAATTATGATAATAAATGGTCCATAAACTTACATATTTATACTTCAGGTGATTTCATATCTCATGTACGATAACTATACATTAATAACAATTCAATTAATTGCAGAATAATTACATGTCCATAGTTGTTAGTAAAAAAGGTCTTAAAACTATGTTAGTCAATACTAAAAAAATCAAAACAAGACCTCTTTCAACACACTTGCGAGATAAAAACAGACTTGTATTGTTAAATATTAACTTTTATAGAAAATGGCGCGCTGGTTTTGTTTTTCCGCTCACCGCGCTAGTTTTTTTTTTTTTTTAAGGCTAAGGTCTGAGACCATGCTGCCTAGTCATCAGTTACTATTTTTTTTTTAGTCTAACATGACATTAGAATATGGGTGTACACATTCTAATGTATTAGGAGTATTTGGCAGCAAATGTATCGAATCAAGTTTCCCGGTAAACTTCGCTGAGGAAGCCAAAAGTACAAAAAAATTCTCAGCTCCATTTTACCGGGATCGCGTCTGTTTCAATGATTCCACATATTGTCCAGTTGCGCAGACACTTGAGATACAAAACTACACCAATTTTACATCACAATATCCACTAGGAATCAATTTGCGAATAATTAAAACAGCCAACTAGACTTCACTCGAAGAAATCCCGCCAAAAACTCCTCACCGCGCTAGTCAGCACTAGCATTTGTTTTTTAATTCGCCACGACCCTTCGGCTTTAGTCTTTCAACCATACCGCCGCCGCGTCCTCCGTGTAGAATCCAGCACTAGCGATGCGCGCGCAGGTGTAAATAAAAGCAATGACCAAACCGCTAAACAGTCTATAGAAAAAATATAATAAACACAAAATAATGTTTAGACTGATCGTAGTGTTTTCGTATGTCAAATTGTAGTTTAGTTAGTGTGGAACTAGAAAGTACTATTGGCATAGAGAAATATACATTAGTTCAGTGAGAATCCGCAATAATAGAACGCCAGTCAGGGTCTTTTCCGAAGGTTGGTTTCGAAGGGACCACGGACAATATTTAAGGTGAATAGACGCAGCAGTGGTAGACGGCGAAATCCAAATTTTCTGACGTTTTTTTGTAATTAGCATGTCAGTATCAGGTTGTATCTTGATCAAAATATGATTCTCGACTATAATATTATGTGTATTTACAGAATTATAGTCATTAGAACAGAATCTTTAAGTTAGATTTGTTTTCTAAGAACTTTTCTATAAAAGATTTGTTCTTAAGGAACAAATATAACTTAGAAAGATGTATTAATTATTCTAATTATTATAATTCTATAAAGACGTACCTGTTATAGTCGCAAGATACAACCAGACACTGACCTGAAAATTGCAAAAAACGTAAGAAAAGGAGGATGGCGAAGTTGCATGTATAATGGGACCCACTGTTAGGAGTATCGTACAGTATGGAAACTTATAACTAGTTGTAGAACTATATAAAACTAACAAAAAAGCAAATGGGCAGTAACTCGTAGAGGCTGGGAGAAAAAAGATAAGTAAGGTAAATGATTATAACTAGGGATGCCGCGATACGCCTTTTTGCCGATACGATACCGATACCGATACTCTTATCAAAATATCGGCGATACCGATACCGATACCGATACGCTTACTGAATTCAAAAAGGAAGGTAGATTAAATAAAACACAATTAATCAATAGTTTTAGTAATAAAAATTAACATTTATATGATTGTTATGGAATTATCAATTGTCGAAATTTCAAAGTGATTCCATATACCTAGCACTTTTGTGTTTTGAAATTGATATGACTACTATTTATTTTATTTGACTCAAACGACTAGTTATAAATGACATACAATACACAAACAATTACGATATGTAATTCTTAATCTTATTTGCATGGAAAAATACTACGCGCAACAACATTCAACCTAACGAAATGGGATAGATGTGCGAGTGCGAGGCCAAAGCGGGCGGGCGAAACAAAACACTGAATAAAGCGCGGGGTTTCCCCGAGCAAAGTTAGTTCGTGCCTCGTTTGCAACGAAATAGACGGGACAACACGCGCGTTTACATTACATTTTTAAAGCGCGACATTTGAAAAGTATCGTTGAATCGGCCATAAAAATATCGCCGATACCGATATATCGGCAAACCTGAAGTATCGCCGATATATCGGTATCGGTATCGGTACCGGATGCATCCCTAATTATAACCTAAAACGAATCTAATAGTGCTTATTTTACTTACAATATGTTTTTTATGTATTATGTAGTTTTAAAAAGGTGTTCAATCAGAACCATCGTGGTGCTGCATCTCTCTGGCCAAATATAGGTAAGTACTTAGGTACCTACTCAAACTAAAAAATACGTCTGGAAGCTAGGAGCTATAGTGACTTGGTCAAAACGAGATAATGAAATACTGTAAGCATAAACTAGATTGATATAGGATGAAACTATAATCATTATTGGCAAAAAATTAACCTGAAAGAAGCGTAAATATCTAGCAGAATATGTAGTTTTAAGGCTCCTTGGCGCGACGTGTCTAGTTGCGACAGATGGACCTGCGTGTGGAGTCGCGTGGCATACGTTACACCCACATTTTGCCAGTTACGTACTTTTAACTCTCATAATATAAGAGGGGTGAGCCAACTGTAACTTACCGGGCACATATTCAGACTTCGGGCTGATATTGAGAATTTCACCTTGCCTAACTTGGGAATTGAACCCAGGACCCCACGTTCGGGAGTCGTAGAATAGACTATTAAGAACTTGGATTTTTAAACAAGAGGTTTGTTGAATCAAACAATTAAAAAAAATAAAAACTTTTATTTTGTTTGTGATTATAAAATACAGGTTGTGATATAAATAGGATAAGGGCAGGAGGATGATGATTAATAAATACTGATACATTAATTGTACGTTTGTTCTATCTTGTTACTGTTCGTTCTTAGATAACCTTTAATACATTATCTAATTAAAAGATTATCTAAGAACGAAGCTGGTGCAGCAACATAGCTTTGGTGTCTGGCATAACCCATGTACCACAATATGCTCATTATATGAGAGCAGCAACCTACTGTCCGTGTCCCTACGGGACAGTGGCAATAATATCCTAATATGGCACTTCGCCCCTCCAGCCTTCTATCAACCGCAATGTATGTAAAATAGGACTTACTTCCTATATGCCTAGATTTAATTCTGCCTCGTATAATAAATGGTTGGCTGTCATTAAATATCCCTTCTATCTTTGTCCACGTTTAAAATTATGGTAAAAGAGCACTTTCTCTCTCCTTAAACATCATCATTATAATTATTTTTCTCTGCTACTGTTTCATGTTTACTATTATATGGATATATTTATATGTATGTGTATATATTTATTTAGTTTAGTATAATATGCTATATGTATGTATTTATTGTATTATGTAAATGCTACACCGCGGACTACCTACAGTATTTGTCTGTCCTTCCCCTTTTTAAATCCATCCTAAGGTTGTCTTTAAAAGATCGCTCTTAGCGATAAGACCGCCCATTGTGTCACCCTTTGTACAGTTTCTATATTTATGTCTGTAATTTATTTGGTGTACATAATAAAGAGTATTCTATTCTATTCTATTCTAGAGGTGTGTTGTCTCGGCAAACTTCTAAAGCATACATTCCGTGGGCTCTAAGGTGCTCCCCAACATATGATTTTGCTTGCTTTATTTGGTATGTACCCAGAGCGATTAGTTCTAGGTCATCTATTGTCAATTCAGGGAATTCTATATTTGAATGTGTAATACTTTGGAACATAGTATGTCTCATATTTAAATTATTATGTTGAACAATTTGAGCGAGTTCATTGTTTTCAAATATTTTTGCTTCTATTGTCTGAATGACCTCATGGACATTTGTTCGTTCCCTGAATTGAACAGCAAAATGGTTCAATAAGGCAGCAGCAATTGAAAAATCTTGCATGATGTGAGGGCACCTTTTATTTAAATAATCTGCACGGAATATTTTAAAATCCCTACTGAACCTTCCATTGACAGCTTCAACCACCCATCTGTTCATCGTCACACATCTCGAGATATTGGCTTGGAGAGTCGAAAGTTGCCTTTCCCCTGTCGAAATTGTTTCGGGCATATGTACTAAGAAACCTTTGGCTGCCATGTTGTCTGCACAGTCTCTAAACCCACGGTCTAAAATAAAAACATCATCTTCCCTAAACAAATCTGTAAAGACACCTCGCTCTGACATAAGTTCATTCATGATTGAAGCATCATTTTTGGTGGCTGGATACGGACCCACTGCCTCAATGATGTAACCATCGCAGCAAACTATAAGAAACGGTTTAACCAAATTATAATATTTGTGAAGAGAATAAGTTTCTTTTTGAAATAAATAGTTACTACTCTTTTGAGTACTTAAATATGTGCCATCAGCAATAGCGATTAAACGTTTTTCTTCAGTGGGCGCTTCAGGATTGCCAAAAAGATGATTAGCAAGCAAAGAATTTCTGGCAACAAATTCTTCCCTGGGCTTGTGTGCCCATCCCAAATGTCTAGGAACATAGTCCTGGCAAAGAATTTCTCGTGCCTGCTGCATATATTCTTCAAGAGTTCGTCTGGGTATTTGAAATAATGCCGAGATTCTTTCATCACTATCTCCAGTCCGCATTTTACACAGAAATGCACTAAAACCGCTTTTTATCTTATGGTTGTTTAATCGCGGTACTTCTATTAATATCTCATTATATTCATCTTTTGTCCGTCCAAACCAGTACTTAAAAAGATGGTCATCAATATTTTCAGGATTCAGAAAATCCAATTTTGAATCATCTGCTAGTAAATACACAATTTCTTCTATATGTGCAGCACTAAATGTTGATATAGCATTTTCATTAGCATACAATTCATGAAATAAGTTGGCACCTAAGTGAAAATTGCAAATTCTGGCATTTCTGGGTATATAGAAATTGAAATCCTTAATAATGTGTTTTCTCAGTCCATCAGGCACACGTCGTTTTTCACTGTCATTACACTCCAAAAACAAGCAACGACGTGCTGTATCAGCTGCTCTTCTTAATGTAGGCAACATAATTTGTTCAGCAGATGTTACCTGCAATGGTCTGGTGACTGACGGACCAACCTCTTCAATTTCTACTGTGTCAGCTGCTTGTGTTGTGGGCAATATTTGTTCAGCAGATGTTTCATTCAATGGATGTCCAGATGTTGACGGAATGACCTCTACAACTTGCTCCAACTGTTGTGAAGATATAGGCTGTGCACTGCCTCCTACAATAGATGTGGAAGGTGCAACAGGGGCAGAACTTCTGTGAGAGCTATCAAATACTCTCTGTGCACGTAAATAGCAAGGCACACATATTTCATCATTGTTGGTTAACTGAAACAATAAAAGTAAAAAGTTTTAAAAAAACAATCACAAAAATAATAAAAATACAGATCTATTGAGGCACGTCATTATTAGTCATTGTTTTTTTTTATTACATACCTGGCGGGGTCTTATCCATTCAGACACAATGTTTCCTATATGTACTTCTCTTTCAGACATCTCTGGTCTGAGGACCAGTCTGCTCCTGATTCTCAAAATAGATCTTCCACACCCAGCACACACATTACGATGGCCAAGTTGCTGTTGGGTGTTATGTTCAGGATCTTCATTTGGGTTATGATTTATCAACTCCCAACAGGAATGACAAATAAAGTCGTCTCCAGTAATCTAAAAATAATTATTTTAGAGTTATCAAATACATCAAGTTAATGTTATAATCATGTCAGTGGTTCAAAATCAAGAATGTGACCACTTCTTATCATCCTGTGGGTGACAGTTATTTACATTTTTAAGTTCCATGTAATAGATAGAGGGTGTCTTGCAATCATGTCATGGAAACAAGGCCACGCTACGGGATGTTACTGAAGTAAATGAGCTTAAGTACCAACTTATGTATAGGTATTACAATACTTACATCACGCGGATAAACCCATCTCTGAACTCTCTCAACTACCTGAGCACTTTCGTCTGACAAACGATGTCTCCGTAATCGGGCAATGCGCAATTGACAATTCACACAACGCATTTTAACGGGTAACTAAGTCCAAACCACTTGCAAATCGGAATCCAAAGGTAAAAGCGGTTGTCTTAGTCGGTATGTAGAATAGTCAGTCCAAAAGTAAAGCCAAGTCGTCAAGAATCCACAAAATCGCATAGAAAGTAATAGATATCCCACGTTAGCCGTTGAAAACAAACAATGGAATAACGGTTTTGACTTTAGAGTTATGACACTGACAGCCAACTCCTATTGACAGAATAACGTTCCATTCTAAGTTATCACAAATAATCGTATTAATTATAATTGTTGAGGTGATAAGGTCGAGGTTTGCTTGTTTGAAATTTTAATGAAACAACGTGTGGACTGTACAAAGCTCTATTGGACACTGCTTAGGAATTAAAGAATGCGTAACTTGAACACATGAATGTATAGTTAGCTATAGGCGACAATTTTTAACCGAACATACCGCCCACCAAAAGGGCTTAAAGGCCTTTTCTAATATAACAGTGACATCATGCTACCTTACACTAACTAACTACAATGTAAGTAACAAATTATATAATTAAAACTAAAAGCTAGGAGTTTGAATTTTGAAACTCAGAGCTTGAACAAAACATTACTCAAATTACTATAAACTAACAATAATGATTTAAATTCAGGTATTTTAAAACTCTTTTGCAATGTATTACTCTTAATAACTCACTCAATGTGTATCATATTCTTCAAATTTTATGAATTTCTCTTCTCCTTCTGTTACATTCACATAATTATGACTGTATGGGTTTCTTTCTTTCTAAATCTGTGGTTGACCTTAATGGTCTTGTGAACTCGATATTTTTCTCTACAAGCCAGGCAGGACCGTTCCACCACAATATTTTCTGTTGTAATTCTGATAAAGATGATCCTCTTGATGCTATATCGGCTGGGTTATGTGCCGACTGCACATGGAACCATTGGCTACTGCTTTTGTTTTCTAGTATCTCTACTACCCGGTTTGCGACAAATGGCTTCCATCGGTTTGGTTCTCCACACAGCCACGCTAAAACTATAGTTGAGTCAGTCCATGCGAACACATTTTCTGAAGGAATTCTCATAGCTTGACTGACTTTGGTTAACAATTTAGCTAGTAGTGTAGCTCCACTCAGTTCTAGTCGTGGTAGCGTAATGGTCTTGACAGGAGCTACCCTTGTTCTTGATGCGATAAGATTTATCTTTATCTCACCTTCGCTCGTTTGTACACGGCAATAAACCACAGCTGCATATGCCTTCTCAGACGCATCGCAGAACCCATGTAACGTTATTCGTTCCTTTTCAGTGCTAATGGTGTTCAACCAACGTCTGATTCTTAATTTGTTGACATTTTCTAAATCCTTTCTAATGAACTTCCATTGTTCTTTCAGTTCATTGTTTATTTCTTGGTCCCATCCAACTCCTTCTAGCCACAATCTTTGTACTAGAATTTTTGCTGTTACAATAACTGGTGCTATCCATCCTAGTGGATCAAATAATTTTTGTAAATCTGACAGAATAGTTCTCTTGGTTATATGATCTGATGATATAGGTTCTAGTTGTAATTGGTAATGAAACTCGTCTCTTCCGAGATTCCAAGACAGACCAAGAGCCTTTATGGTGCCGTCTAGTTTCAAGTCTAGGTTAGCATTTGTAGTAACCTTGTGGGCATCTATAGATTTAAGAAACTCGGTGTCATTAGACGCCCATTTTTGAAGTTCAAACCCTCCTCGTTTCAGAATGGTAATGATTTGCTTACTAACACGTATTGCTTCTTCTGTTGTATCGCAGCCTGAAGTCAGATCATCAACATAGAAGTCTTCGCGTATGATTTTGGCAGCTTCAGGATATGGTTCACCTTCATCTTCTGCTACCTTAATTAACGTTTTTATGGCAAGATAAGGCGCAGATGCTGTTCCAAACGTAACTGTTTTCAGTCTGTAGTCCTTGACTTCAGGTGGTTGGTGGTTTGGCTCAAGGTTGGGTCTGACGCTCCCACGCCATAATATTCTATGGTAATCTGTATCCTTCTTATCCATAAGTACCATTCTATACATTTTGATGACGTCACTTGCGAAACACACCTTATGCATGCGCCATCTCATTATTATACTTCGCATATCTTCTTGTAAAACCGGACCAGTCATGAGCTCGTCGTTCAAAGATATGCCATTGTTTCCTTTGCATGACGCATCAAATACGACTCTGATTTTCGTGGTCTCTTTATCTCTTCGCACTACGGCGTGATGTGGTAGGTAAACACACCGGTTGTTTACTTCATCTTTCGGAACTTCTTCCATGTGTCCCATTGTTAAATATTCTTCTAGTACCTTGTCATATTCTTCTCTCAGTTCAGGTTCTTTTTGAAGTTTCCTTTCTTGTGTAATTAAGCGATTCATTGCAATTTGTCTCGTGTTCCCATCCGCTGCTTTTGGTTCATTGATGCGAAATGGGAGTTTCACAACGTATTGTCCATTGCTGTTTCTTCTGTGTGTATTTTCATAGAAGCTTTCACATTGGCTTTCTTCTTTTGTGTGTGTCCTCTTTAAATCTGGTTCTATCTCCCAGAGTGTTTTCAATAAATCTTCACCAATGATTTGATGATGCATAACAAGAACCGACTCTGTTTGTTGTCTTCTATCTTCTACCTTTCCGAACAAAATCCAGCCAAGGTTTGTTTTATGCGCACATGGTGACCCTGGCGGACCTTTGATTAACTGGCTCTGTACAATTTGTGCATACACGTCGACACCCAGAAGCAAGTCAATAGACCCTGGCTGACAGTAGTTAGGGTCAGCCAGGACTAATCCTTCTAGATGAGGCCAATAGCTTGTGTCAATTGTGCGGGATGGTATTTTAGTAGTCAGTGGTTTCGACATGACATAAGTTCTAACCTCCAAGTTGAAATCTTCACATCTTGATTCTACATTGATCTGAACTACTTGTTTGATATGTTCTCGCGTTGATCCCACACCTACAACTGTACCTTTGATAGGATATCGCTTGGCCATGAGTTGTTGAGCCGCTCGTTCGCTGATAAAACTTGCTTGTGAGCCTTGGTCGATTAAAGCTCGTAATATCGTTGTGTGATTGTCTTCACTTCTCACTTTTACGATTGCCGTTGCCAGCAACGATGTGCTTTGTTTCGTAGAAACGTGCGATGTCACCATTGTAATGTCCTTCTCTGTTTCTTCAATCTTCTCCACGTTGGTATGTAGTGTCACTTCGGGTTGTTTTGTTTGTTTGTTCTCAGTGTTGCCCGTTGTGATTGGTTTTATTGTGTTATCTTCTTTATTTTCATGGAGAAGTGAATGGTGACGTCTTTTGCATATTCTACAGCTTGTTGGTATGCGACAATGCCTTACAGAGTGTCCGGATGCAAAGCAGTTGAAGCACAAATTGTTGATTTTTATAAACTCGCTTCTTTGTGTTGGTGATTGTTTTCCAAACTCCTTACAATGACTAAGTGTGTGGTTTTCTTTACACATTTGACATGTTTTACTATTCTCCACATTAGTTGCTGCGTGAAATGACTTTTCTCGAACATGAACTGCACTTGCCTTTTGTTTTGTTGGTTCTGTAAGTTCCAACGTACGAAATCTGCATTCCAGGAATTTACGAAACATATCGAGGGAAGGCAGGCTGTCAGGTTCCTCACAATTGCTGCTCACATAGTCTTCCCAATCTTTGTGGGTTTCACAGTCTAATTTTTGCACTATGACGAATATTATCAAAGGATCCCAGTTATCAGTCTGCACATTCATATTTTTAAATTGATGTAAACATTCAAATGTTGTATCGAGTAAATTCTTGATAGAACTGGAATTACACACATTCATTTTTTTCAGAGAAAAGAATCTTTTCATAACTGCGTCGACATTTATACGTTTGTTGCCATACCTTGCTTTTAGAATGTTCCATGCTTGATCGTAGTTCGAATCTGTCACTTGTATATGTTTTAATATCGATGCCGCTTCTCCAGTAAGACTTGTTTTTAAATAATGCAGTTTTTGTACATTACTTAATGACTCGTTCTTATGCACAAGTGTATTAAATAAATCATGGAACGATAACCACTCTTCATATTGTCCACTGTACGTAGGTATCTGTATTTTTGGCAAAACCACTCGTGCCTGTTGAGTCTCACCAGGTATAGGCAACGATTCACTAACGCCAGCTGGTTGAGAACCCAACAAGTCCTTCAAATCCGCCATCAAACCCAAATACAGCTCTTCATGTTCAAAATATTCTTCATTTACTATGTAAGGTATTTTGTCGCGCTGGTCCTTCGTTACGGTTCGCATTATTTCACCGTAAGCTTGTTTATATTCACTCCAGTAATCTTCTACACACTTAATGCGAGTTTCAACATAATGCTTTTGGGTTAATCTAGCCTTCGGGCTCTTCTTTAGATTGATCTGGGTCTTCTGTAAAGTATGTGCAAGGTTTTCCACGATATTCAACGCTTTTTCCACTTCCATAGCCATCGTAAGTATGTAATAACTTCAATCGTAGCAAACGTAATGAAATGAATAACTTTTAATAATTAAATACTTTGCACTAAACAACTCGAACACTTGGGTCGTCTTATCGCGATCTCTTTGTTCTCGGGCGGCCGGCGATGTCGGCAGCGAGGACTGGTATCCGGCTCGATTATGGACCATATGTTGAGGTGATAAGGTCGAGGTTTGCTTGTTTGAAATTTTAATGAAACAACGTGTGGACTGTACAAAGCTCTATTGGACACTGCTTAGGAATTAAAGAATGCGTAACTTGAACACATGAATGTATAGTTAGCTATAGGCGACAATTTTTAACCGAACAATAATATTGTACATTTTTGTATATGAAATGTGATTCATTCATTTTTAATATTAACTTTTGTGTTTTTCGTATTTTTTATACGATTTGTTTATTAAAAAAAAAAAATGACAAGCGTAAACGTCTACAAGTGTAAGAACATAAATCATGTAATGAGTAGGTTGGAATGTAACACGAAACACGGTGCGTTTAATAACTGCACGATGACTTATTTTTATGTAAATAAATATCTTTTCTAACTTTTAATTCCCATCACCTATCGACTCAATATTTTTTATATAATCCTCTTACAATATCTTAATTATAGTAAATATGAACTTGCAAGTGAATGACACTTCATTAATTTATAAATAATGTGGGTCCAAACTCGCCATCCTCCTTTGAATTAAGGTAAATAAATTTAAGTTCATTTTGGGATCAAGGACAATACAGACTATTTAAAAAAAAAGTGAAATACGGCCCGCAGATTTCTTTTGGCATGAAGTCTGATAAGATTATAAAAAGCGCTCATCTCTGGCTAGTAAATATGTAGTTATCTGTGGCGTTATCGCACTAGTGCAGTTACATAAAGTAAAAATCACGCGTTTTAAAAACACTGCATTATGGACCTAAAAGCGGTTCCATAAGAGCCACTTTACGAGCAAGTGTGTTGACATAAAATTTACATGGGACCACTCCTGAGGCATACCTTATCCATTAAAAAAAGAATTTCTGAAATCGACTTACGATTGCCCTAGATATCGCGTAAGAAATATACAAAAAAAAAACATATAGTCGAATTGAGAACCTCTTCCTTTTTTGAAGTCGGTTAAAAATAATTAGCATCACAAACTATTAGCAATACTATCACCAGCCTAAACAGAAAACTACAAAAACATGGAACATTATTATGTGTGTACAATATGTTTACCTGTTGTGCTTGCGTCATTATGAGTAGACATATTTATATAGGTAGGTTCCTTGCTTCTTTATTATTGAGTTATCCTTCAATGGTGTTACTAATATACGCAGCGTGATTTAAGGATAGTTATATTGTCGCACTGAGTATTGTATGTCGCTTACTCGGAACGCAGGCGGTGCGGGCGGCGAGGACAGCTCGGAAGAGGAGACGAGCGCGCTGGAGCAGGAGCTGTCGGTGCGCGACGACGCGGCGCCGGCGCGCGTGCTGCACGCGCTCAACGCGCTGCGCAAGTCGCGCCAGCACTACGACGTCGTGCTGCTGGCGGGCGGCGCCGAGCTGCCCGCGCACCGCGCCGTGCTGGCGGCCGCGTCGCCCTACCTGCTGCACGCGCTGCACGCGCTGCCCGCGCCCGCGCTCGCCGTGCGCGTGGACGACGTGGACGCGGCCGCGCTGGCCGCGCTGGTGGAGTACGCCTACACCGGGCGCCTGCGCGTGCGCGAGGCGGCGGCGGCGCGGCGCCTGTACGGCGCGGCGTGGCGCCTGCGCGTGGAGCCGGTGCGCGCGCACCTGGCGGCCGCGCTGCTGCGCCGCCTGGCGCCGCACGACGTGCTGGAGCTGCGCGCGCTGCCCGACCTCAGCGCGGACCAGCTGCTGCAGCTCGACGCCTACATCGCGCAGAACGTGAGTGCACGCACCGCAACCACCGCACGCCTGCCTGTTATAGTGTTTCTAGGGCAAGCGGAGAAGCGAACAGTAACAAAGTTAAACAGTTTGCAAAGAATTTGTGTAAAGTGAAACACAAAAATAAAATAAAAGACAAATGATCACGTAGAATTTTACACATATCAAAAAGAAGGCGTATTACGCAAATTAATATAAAGATAAAGAAGTGTATGGAGAGCGATGATAGGAATCGTTTTCTATTGACGTGTCGACTTATCGACTATACACATAGATGACAACGAACCGAGCTTTTTGCTACCGTTTCAGTTCGACGAGGTGTGCAAAAGCGGCGCGTTAGCGACTTTGCCTCTTATCCGTATTGAAATGTTGCGCGAGACCAGCGCCGAGGGCGGCGAGGAGACAGCCTTCGCGGTGGCAGACGCCGCGCTCGTCTGGCTGCGCGACCAGCAGGCCGGCGACGCCGACGTGAGTACCTCTCGGGTAGGGCGTGGGCCTCGCCCCTGCGAGTACCTCTCCGCAGGGCGTGGGCCTCGCCCCTGCGAGTACCTCTCCGCAGGGCGCGGGCCTCGCCCCTGCGAGTACCTCTCCGCTGGGCGCGGGCCTCGCCCCTGCGAGTACCTCTCCGCAGGGCGCGGGCCTCGCCCCTGCGAGTACCTCTCCGCAGGGCGCGGGCCTCGCCCCTGCGAGTACCTCTCCGCAGGGCGCGGGCCTCGCCCCTGCGAGTACCTCTCCGCAGGGCGCGGGCCTCGCCCCTGCGAGTACCTCTCCGCAGAGCGCGGGCCTCGCCCCTGCGAGTACCTTTCCGCAGGGCGCGGGCCTCGCCCCTGCGAGTACCTCTCCGCAGAGCGCGGGCCTCGCCCCTGCGAGTACCTTTCCGCAGGGCGCGGGCTTCGCCCCTGCGAGTACCTCTCCGCAGGGCGCGGGCCTCGCCCCTGCGAGTACCTCTCTGCAGGGCGTGGGTTTCGCTCCTGCGAGTACCTCTCCGCAGGGGCGCAGGGCGCGGCCCTCGCCCTGCGCTCACGTGGGCTCTGTGCAGCTGGACGAGCTCTGCGCGCGCACGCACCTGCTGTACGTGGACACGCGCGGCGCGCTGCGCGACTGCGGCGAGCTGCCGGCCGCGCGCGGCGACGCGCCCGAGCTGCACGAGTACCGCCGCGAGGCCGCCGAGCGGGGCCGCGCGGGCCGCCGCGCCGAGCCGCCGCCCGCGCCGGCCGCGCCGCCCGCGCTGCGCCTGGGCGCGCGCACGGCCCGCGCGGCCTGCGCCGTGCTGGCGGCCACGCGCGTGCCGGGCGCGCGCACCACGCGCGCGCTGCTGGCGCTGCGCGGGCGCCTGGCGGCGGCGCGCGTGGCGTGGCGCGACGTGGGCGCGGGCGCGCGGCCGGGCGCGGGCGCGCTGCGCGGCGGCGTGCTGGGCGGCGCGCGCGACGAGGCGGGCGAGCGGCGCGCGCGGCTGGCGCTGGGCCGCGCGGCGCACGGCGCGGCGGCGCTGGGGGGGCGCCTGCTGGTGTGCGGCGGCTACGACCGCGCGCGCGTGCTGCGCGCGGCGGAGGCCTACGACCCGGCGCAGAACGAGTGGGCGGCGCTGCCGGACATGCGCTGCGCGCGCGCGCGCTTCCCGGCCGCGGTGCTGGGCGGCGCGCTGTACGCGCTGGGCGGCTCGGACGGCCACGCGGAGCTGGACTCGGTGGCGGCGCTGGACGCGGCGGGCTGGGCGGGCCGCGCGCGGCTGCCGCTGGCGCTGTCGCACGCGGGAGCGGCCGGCGTGGAGGCGCGGCGCGAGCTGTACGTGGTGGGCGGGTGGGCGGGCGGCGTGAACCTGAAGCGCGTGCTGCGCTACGACCCGGACGCCGACGCCTGGAGCGAGGCGCCGCCGCTCAACGCCGGTCAGTCTCACACCATTAGTCATTGCGTTGTACTTGAGGGATAAACCTCATCATCACGCATCTTACCTTTTGTTTACTGTTTTGGGTTCCCTACCTCAAAAGGAAAAACGGAACCCTTATAGGATCACTTCGTTGTCCGTCTGTTAAGACCCTTTTTCTCAGGAACGCGTGGAGTTCTCAAGTTGAAATTAATACCGAATACTCAGGGCTGCAATCCTTTGAAGCAGTGGAAAATCAAACTTCTAAGTCAACGCAATCAAAAGATATGGGCGTTTATGTTCGGAATCAAAACCTATAGGGTACCTCTTCCCGTTAACCTAGAATCATGAAATTTGACAAGAAGCAAGGTCATATAGCACAAGTACAAGAAAAAATCCGAAAAACGTAATTACGTTACAAAAAAAAAAGTGAGCCGTCACGGGACGCCTGGCAGATGTGAAACATTGCGCATGGCGACGCGTCGCCACACAGTACACAAGACTGTGACTGTATATATACACCATCATATAGCGTGGCGACGCGTCGCCACGGCATGCGTCGCCACGCCAGAAATTTGTTTTACGTGCGGCTATAGATGTTTCACATCAAAAAATGTTTTCCCGTAATAAACTATTTACATACCTACAAATTTGTACGTAACTCGGTACGCCAGTCCGACTCGCACTTGACCGGTTTTTATTTTTATATTTTGCGTCTAGCATATTCTACATTAAGTTAATAAGTAATAAGTTAACAAAGTTATGAGGTTTACAAGTAGCCTCTAAACAGTTGCACTATCCATCTCCTGGCTCCATCATCAGACCCTCGACACCAAGTGTAATATATTATTGGACTCGTCATTGCTAGTCACTAAATATGTGGTTTGTGGTCGCAGGTCGGTCGCAGTGCGCCAGCGTCTATTGGGAGGGCTCGCTGTGGGCGCTGGGCGGCTGCGACGCGTGGCACTGCCTCGCCAGCACCGAGCGTCTGCGTCTCGCGCCGGCGCAGGGCGGCCCGGGCCCCGCGCCCGCGCCGGCGCAGGGCGGCCCGGGCCCCGCGCCCGCGCCGGCGCAGGGCGGCCCGGGCCCCGCGCCCGCGCCGGCGCAGGGCGGCCCGGGCCCCGCGCCCGCGGCGCAGTGGGAGCCGGGCCCCGCGCTGCCCACGGCGCGCCGCTCCGTGGGCGCGGCGGCGTGGCGCGGCCGCCTGGTGGCCGCGGGCGGCTCGGACGGCGCGGCGTCGCTGCGCCGCTCGGACTGGCTGGGGGCCGGCGCGGGCGCGTGGCGCGCGGGGCCCGAGCTGCGGCGGCCGCGCGCCGCGCTGGGGCTGGCCGTGCTGCAGGACGTGCTCTACGCCGTCGGCGGCTTCGACGGGAAGGAGTTTCTGTCGTGCGTCGAGTGCCTGTACGAGCCCGACGGCGAGTGGACCACGCTGCTGGCGCCGCCCGCGCCGCGCTCGCCGCTCTCGCCCGACGAGCCCGGCGCGCCCCCTGCGCCCCCTGCGCCCCCCGCGCCCCCTGCGCCCCCCGCGCCCCCTGCGCCTCCCGCGCAGGACAAGGGCACAGCAGAGAGCGAGTGACGCGCGGCGCACCGGCCGGTCGCTGCGATAGTTTGAATCGAACTGTTCGACGGTATTCGCAACATTTAGCAAACTGTGTGCTGCCACGAAACTCAACCGCTACCTCAAAATTAGACGCGTGCGGCAGCCGCGCGACCGGTCGCGACAAAGCGCGGCGCGCGGCGACTGCTCGTGTGTCGATGCCTTTACTTCACATTTTAATATATGTATTATCGATAAAGTTAGTCTGCGGGCAGGCGACGCCCGCGGTCTGTATATATGGCCCTCACTCACGTGTAGTCTAAATTATTATATTATCAAAGAGTTATACGGCGGGATCGTGTTTTTCTTGTTCGCGTGCTTTCCCGTTATCGTATTATTGTTACATTCCTATTTTGTAAGATAATGATGTGTATCCTCTGTAGGACGTGGTTTGTGTATTGTTAGGTATTAGTGTTCTTTGTAAGATGATAATTCCATGAAGTGTATCTGTGAAAGCGCGCAGGGCCGCCCGGGCCTGCGCACCTACTATTTATGTTAATAAATGGTATCTCCGCACTCGCTGCGTTTCAATGTTTAGCATCCGTGTCCTGAACGATTCTGAAAATTTGTGAAACTCCCCGCTCTCCATCTCTACCAACCCCACCCACAAATCGTCTACGTATGCGAAACAGTTGAATTCGCTGGTGCAGTATAACCGCATGTTCCGAAGTACGGGCCCAATCGGGCTCCGTCTGCTCAGTAGTGGATGCACATAGAACCCCAGAATAATATCATATTCGAGACACGCTAAATTGATTACATAAGCAAAAAATTTTTCACAAAAAAAAATATATCCTTCTTTTTCTTCTAGTTATGTTTCACTTTGTAGTGTCTTTTTTTGAAGTCGGTTGTTTTTTTTTTTTTTGTGAAAAAGTTTTATTTTTCACTTTTAAGTTGTACTTACCCCACACAAATTCGTATAACACTACTTGCTATGTAAATATCTGTGACACGAAGTTATTATAACGTCAATATAAATTAAGTGGTAAAAATACGTATTTATTATTGAAGCTAACTCAAAAACTACCCAAGCAAAGTTAATTAAAGGACATGTTAGGTTTTTGTATGGAGGCTGGGCTTTTATTCGAAGCTGCTGTGAATAGGGAAGAGATCATAAATTTTTATGAAAGTACATAAATTAAGGAGACTGTATATTTTTTTTTTTTTTTTTGAAAGCACCCTTTCCTTAATGAGGTCTTTTCAATAGCATGATTAAAAAAAAAAGTTTTCAAAAGCTCCCATAGATGGCTCTAGTAATCATTATCGTGATGTACACAGCACGGGCTAGCCATGTCAGATCAACGTAGTAGATGTAGGCAGTTAAAAAAAATATATTTAATGTTGCTTGAACTTTTTTCACGGCTGATTGAATTGAAACTCAGATTTGAAAACAACTTTGACATTTTAGTTTTAAGCTATGCCATCTATCGGGGATATAGAAAACTTATTTTTTTTTTTCTTATGTCAATTTGAAAAGAGCTCATTATTACATTTTTTAATAATTATTATTTAAAAAATAAATTGCAACCCACAGTAATTATTGATTTTGGCAACACTTTTCGGTTGGATGTCATTATTGTCATTGTGAACGTCAATCAAGTGTCAAATTCAATTCACTTCTTCTTCTTCTCTTCGTTTAATGGATCTTCTTCTTCTCTTCGTTTAATTCAATTTTCACCTGTGTACTGACAGCTGACAAGTATGACAACCATACTGGCACAGGTAATATTTTCATAGATTACATTAGGAGGCAAAGGAATTAAGGGTTAGGGTTTTGTTTTCTCCTTTTTAGGGTTCTGTAGTCAACTAGGAACCCTTATAGTTTCGCCATGTCTGTCCGTCCTCGCTTAATCTCTGTGACCGTTAGCACCAGAAAGCTGAAATTTGGTACCAATATGTATATCAATCACGCCGACAAAGTGGTAAAATAAAAATTGGAAAAAAATGTTTTATTAGGGTAGTATATGTAAAGTGGGACATGATTTTTTTTTTTATTTCAACCCTAACGTGATATATTGTTGGAAAGGTATTTAAAAATGAATAGGGGTTTACTGAAATCATTTTTTGATAATGTCAATAATTTCGGAAATAATCGCTCCAAAAGTAAAAAACAATGTGTCCCCCCCCTCTAACTTTTGAACCATAAGTTTAGAAAATATGAAAAAAATCTGTAAAGTAGAACTTTATAAGGACTTTCTAGGAAAATCATTTTGAACTTGATGGAAACAACAGTTTTTGTACAAGAAAGACAAAAAGTTGTACAAAATAATTTCGGAGTCAGAGCGCCTGCCGCGGAGCGTGCAATGTTGCACGCTCCGTGTTCGCGCACGTACCCACTACCGCGAGCAGTTGCAGGAGCGCGAACATAATGGATACCCACTTTTAAACTCATAAGTGGGAACACTTATTGTGACGGACGGGAAACTACGGAACCCTACATTGAGCGTGGCCCGACACGCTCTTGGCCGGTGTTTTTGTTTGGCATAACTTATATTAGCATAATCATATTATTATGGCGTAATAATATTTTGGCATAATGCAAAGGTTAGCATAACTATCATTAATTGGTCTAATTTGTTTTGGCATCATTTGGAGTTGCATACAATTTTAAGGCATAATCCGTCTAATAATCATGAGTCATAAATATAAAAAGTCATAATTGTGTGTATTGCCTTTAATTTAATGTTATTACTAGCTGCGCCCCGCGGTTTCACCCGCGTAAATGTGGATCCCGTGGGAATATCGGGATAAAAAGTAGCCTCGCCTGAACATGCCTCCTGCAGCAATGCAGCATATAGGGGCAGTCCAGCCTGTCGGCAATCATGGCCAGGACTGCGTTCGAGCTGGCCCGTACTCTGCGCTGCAGAGAGATGCTCCGCCTGCGCATAGTTACGTGAAAACAGGCGGTGCGCTCCTTCGCGAACATGCCCGAGGCGCTGCAGAACCGGGGCAGCCCCACCACAATCCTAAACGCATTATTGTAAAGAACGCGGAGGTCGCTATAGCACTTCTTTGTGTAACGAGCCCACAAGTTGCAGGCACAAAGAGATCTGCAATACACTCTAAATAGGGTGACACTGAAATTGTCTATTTTTTTGCTATTCTCTGGACGCTAGGTACGTCTTTTTTACATCGTTCTCACATATAATTATAATTTCAATTCAACATTAATAATGTATGTACATGCTAATATTTTTGTAAAAATATAATTTAATTAAAAGGGTTACCATGGAGTTTCTTGCCCGTTCTTCTCCATAGGTACCTACGCTTTGGAATGGGCAACTAGCTTCATATTTTCTGACTGACCGCCTTCTTGACAGTTCAAATGTAACTGTAAATGTTAATGCTTTGAGTTTGTCTACAACCGTTAGAAGTTATTTATTAGGGTTTATTATGTTTATTCCATAGAACATTATGTTTAAATACCATTATGCATTTATAATATTATGCTTTGTAAAATTATACTTCATTATTATTATGCATAGTGATCAGCTGAATTTCGTTATGTCAATGTTAATTATGTCAATATATTTTTTTGGTTATCATTAGTAAACCACACAGGCCTACTCTCAGTGAGAGGGAGTGGGCCGTAATTCTAATCCACCACGCGGGCCCAGTGCGGGTTGGTGGATGTTTTTCGAATTCTTGGTTCTAGGACATGCCGGTTTCTTCACGATGTTTTCCTTCACCGTTTTGAGAGCAGTGGTGATGAAATAATTTACACAAAGTAAAGCGCCTGTCTGGGTTCGAACCTTCGACCTACAACTCGTAAGTCGTGTCCGGTACCACTGGGCCACCACAGCTCTCTGTTAGCTTTATTTAAAACAGTTGGATAAGATATAGTAGACTAGCTTCTGCCCGCAACTTCGTCCTCGTGTAATTGTTGGTTCTCCCGACCCGAGCCGTCGCATCGCGTCGCCTACTTCGTTTTCGCGTAGCGTTCTTTCTGCTCGGTTCCGAAGAGTCGTAGCGGTATGTTAAATGGCCTAATTTAACATCACGCGCAAAAATTTGGCAAGAATTCCTCATGAATCGGGCTATCAAATGCAAAATAGTATGGGGATTAACCTTTTGACCGCCACAGTCATGTATTGATGACAAACCAAAATCTGCCCAGCACGCCACGGTCACGAGTTCACGACTACATGACAGACTTTTATCCTACCCAGCAAACCGGACCAAGTGGTGGGAGGGTATAAAAAAAATAGGTAAAAAAACTTTTTCAGTTAAACGGTTTTATGTTAAACATACATTGCAATGTTTAAGATAAATGTACTAAAAACCAAAAAATAATAAAATAGATACAGTCGTGGGAATTATAAACATATGCATAGACTAGACTAAAATAAAACCGTGGGGCACGTCAATTGTCTACAATCGTTGATTAAAATGTTTGTTTTGTAATGTTACACTATAATTAGGCAGTTGTTCAACCGACAACGATGGACGTGTGATAGATAAGTAGGGCTAGAATGTGGAAACAAGCTAGCAAGCTCGATTATAAGCGAGTTTTAGGGTTTCATAGTGGTGAGCGAGTAGTATTTTTATCATATGTTTTGTCGATTAAAGACAAACTACGAGCAGTGAAACGATTCCTCGCCAGCCAGCAGTGTGAATGTCCAACGATAAACTAGTTGAAACATCTCTTTTATTTACATGGTGTGTATAACTATTGGAATTTCCGTGAGCAAGAAAATAGTAAGTAATTTCCTCACCGTCTGCGGGCCAACTGCCTATTTTAACGACGAATTAAACGATTCTTCTATCGCACATTAAGTCGATAATTTGTAGACAATTGACGTGCCCCACGGTTTTATTTTAGTCTAGTCTATGCATATGTTTATAATTCCCACGACTGTATCTATTTTATTATTTTTTGGTTTTTAGTATGTACATTTATCTTAAACATTGCAATGTATGTTTAACATAAAACCGTTTAACTGAAAAAGTTTTTTTACCTATTTTTTTATACGCCATTTGGTGGCTGCGCCCATCTTAAATATTGAGGTTGTATAGTGCACTGTATTCTTCTTGTCAAGCCCTTTTATTTGATACCCATATTGGTGGGATTGATAAAAAATTGTTATCAGCCATTTGGTAGCGGCGGCCATCTTAGATTTCAATTTTGCATAGTAAATTGTATTCTACTTGTTGAGACCTTTCATTTGATACCCATGTTGATGGGATTGATAAAACCTAAGTTATCCGCCATTTTGTAGAGGCCGCCATCTTGGATTTTAATTTTATATAGTACATTGTATTATACTGGTTGAGCACTTTCATTTGATACCCATATTGATGGGATCGATAAAACCATGTTATCCGCCATTTTGTAGCGGCCGCCATCTTGTATTTCAATTTTTTATAGTATATTGTATTCTGCTTGTTGAGCCCTTTCATTTGATACCCATATTGATGGGATTGATAAAACCTACGTTATCCGCCATTTTGTAGCGGCTGCCATCTTGGATTTCAATTTTTTATAGTATATTGTATTCTGCTTGTTGAGCCCTTTCATTTGATACCCATATTGATGGGATTAATAAAACATAAATTATCCGCCATTTTGTAGCGGCGGCCATCTTGAAGTTATAATGATAATGAATAAACATAATTGTATTGTCACCAAAATCCAAAGTGTATACAAAATTTCAGATTAATCGGTTGACAGGAAGAGGGTGAAATTTAAATTACTAAATTTGACCCAAGAATAATAAATATAAAACAAACGGGGTGAGCTAAATAAAACCGTTTAATAATAAAAACCGTTTAAAAAAAAACCGTTTAAAAACCGTTTAATAAAACCGTTTAATAAAACGGACGGTTACGTTTTGATTTATTCTGGTGTTTGGCTCTCGGACGTGGCGGACTTTTTAGTATTGTTTAGTAACTGTTATAAATATTTTCAGTTTTAGTACCTACTTTCCGTTCTGTGTAATATCTATTTTTGTTATTTGATAATTTTGTTAAGTAAAATCATTTGTAAGGAATAAAACTTCTCCGGTTGATTAGTGTCTTTTTCCTGATCCCTAAGAATTGAAATGTAATTAAATGGGTCAGCAATTATAAAATTTGGCGAGCCACCCAAAAGCAGCATTTAAATAATTTGGTCAGCATACAAAGATTTTGTTTGCAATAAAAAAAATCAGGCAGCAATTCTTGTTCCGCAACTAATTTTGATAATGGTCAAAAATTAAATCATACATAGGCAGCCAACAATAACATGAGTCTGCATAATAAACATTCAGTCCGCAAAATAACTACTTGAGCGGCAAGATTTTGTGGATTAGGCGTGAAAAGGTAACATAATTTTCATTTCATCGAATATTTATTTGTGATAACAACATTTGCGCTGTTGATCAAAATGTATAATGTTCATATGATGTTCCCACCCCGAGGTTCGGTTTTGTTAGGTTACTTTAAACCCTTTTCACAGAAATAGGAGCCCCGCGAAGCGGGGCTCCGTCGACATTGGATGCAAGAGCGAGTGAAGTTCTTTCTTTTCGTAGTCACTCATTTTTGTTCTAATATCAGCACGTTCTCCACTAATAAAAGTTTATATGTGCGTTTGTCGTTATTATTATCGACCACCTTATGCTGTACAAAAATAATTACAGCCATCCAGAATGACATAAATTGCTGATTGATTTTGAAATGTTTGCTGACCATGAGTTGCTGACCAATTAGCTATTTCTGCTCACCGATTATATTTTTCTGCTCACAGAAATAACAATACTATGCTAACCATTTAATTGACACCCCTAAGAATTGTATATAAAATTCAAAGTCCTGACTGACTGATATGTCAACGCACAGCCTAAACCGCTGGACCTAGAGACATGAATTTTGGATTGTGTGTTCTTTGTGAAGAGTAGGTATCCACTAGGGGGTTTTTGGAAATTCAACCTTTAAGGGGGTGAAAAGGGGGGATTTTGTTTGTATGAAAATCTTATTCCTTGAGCTAATAACCTTGAAAGTTGGCACAAATACTTATATAAGTAAATTATGAAGTTTGGCACTTGTGTTGTTTAAACTACCCCCTGGGGATTGGGAGGTGCCAAAGTTTGTACGGAAGAATTTTTAGTCGCGGTCCGATTAACTCGAAACTCAGTATTAATACTTTTGACACAAAATAATCAATAATAATAGTATGGGGTTTTCGAAAATTGACCCCTGACGGGAAAAAAGTGGTAATTCGATTTTTAAGGGGATTTTAGAGCTTAGTGGCTTGATTAACTCAAAAAAAAGGTATAAATAAATTTGAACTTGAAACTTGGCACAAATACTTATTTAAGTAAATTATAAAGTTCATAATTTTTTGGAATTCTAAACTACCCTAAAGGAAGATTGGGGGTTTCAAATTTAATATGGAAGAATTTTAATGCGCGGTCCAATTAACTCGAAACTTAGTAGGTCCTGTATGTAAGACCAAAATAAATAATAATGTAGTTCAGGGTTTTTTGAAAATTTACCCCTAACGGGGTGAAGAGGGGTAGTCAATTTCACAGGGGAGTATTTTATGGGTGGGTTGATTAACTGGAAAATTGATATAAGTCAAGTTATAGAAACATCCCAGACGACTTTTCAAAAAAAAAAATCCTATGGGGATAAAAAGGGGATACAGTTTATATGAAAAATCTTATTCATTTGGTTTTGAAACTTGGCAATATTTGACTCAGTAAATAATAAAGATTGACACAATTAGTTTAAAAAATCCCCCACAGAGGATTTAGGGGATATCAAAGTTGATAGGTTAGAAAAATATGTAACCCGCTGTCGGATAAACCCGAAACTCGGTATCTACTACCTACTAAAATAAAAAGTAGGTTCCTGTGTTTTAGGGTTTTTCAAAAATCGACTCCTACCAAGGTGGAAAAGGGTAATAAAGTTTAAGGGTGGATTTTACTAATTACTTCCATTAACTCGAAAAAACAACCGACTTCCAAAAAAAACACCACAATGTGAAAAATAACTTTAATTTCGGAAGTCGGTGTCGTTGGTTCTGTATTTTCGTTTTTTGACACCGACTTTCGAATTTAAAGTTACCTATTTTTCACCTTGTAGTTTTTTTGGAAGTCAGTTGTTTTTTTTTAGAAATAAAAGTTTTTATTTTTCACTCTTTAGTTGTAAGTACCTACCTATACCCCAAACAAATTCATATATCACTACTTGCTATGTGAATATCAGTGACAGAAAGCTATTGAACACATCTGCCTAACCCTTTGAAGGGCACAGGCGTGATGTTATGTTGTGAGAATGCGTAAACAATGCATAGGTATGCTATAGCAGCAATCGCGGTTGATTTGCTGGTATTTATTGAAGAGTTCCGTCGTCTGTCTCCGAAACTCATCATCAGATCTTTACGAAATTTAAATGGAACCATTTCGGAATTAACCTAAAAATTGGCCCGAATTGGGAATTATTTATTTAAATAAATGATAAAGAACATAAATATACATTTTCGAAGTTTTTACAGGAATGTATGAATTTCACGTGGACGAAGTGGCGGGCAGAAGCTAGTACGTAAATAAAGCTCATAAAACAACATTGTTTTTTATTTCCTTTGCTAATTATGTTCCTTAACTCATCCTAATTTATAGGTAGGTATTAGTTGAAGTTATTTTTTTCACTTTGTTATTAGCTTTCCGCACCTCAAAAAGAAAATCGAAACCCTTTTATAATAATAATTATTTATTTATTTCAGGTAAATAACACCCATTATTAGTACACGTTTAAAATCAGATAAAATTTCAATTAAATAAAATCAATATAAATTAAATTAAATGCAAACAGAATAAATTAAATTAGGTAAATAAAATAAATAATCAAAACAATAAAATTAATATAGAAACAAAAATTAACAAAATACATACACACGTCATCCAAAACAAACTACTAATAAAACAAAAACACATCACACACACACACACTTCGTTGTCCGTCGGTCAAGAGGTCAAGACCCTTTTTCGCAGGAACGCGTGGAGTTATCAAATTAATATCAAATACTCAGGGCTGCAATCCCTAGAAGCAGTGAAAAAATCAAACTTCTAAGTCAACGCAATCAAAAGATACGGGCGTTTATGTTTCGAAATCAAAACCTATAGGGTACCTACTTCCCGTTAACCTAGAATCATGATGTTTGGCAAGAAGCAATGTCATGTAGCACAAGTAAAGGAAAAAATCCGAAAACTAGTTTTGTTGTTACGTACACTACAAATTTGTACGGAGCCCTTGGTGCGCGAGTCCGACTCGCACTTCTCTGGTTTACGGTTGGAATAGAAGTATTGGGGGATTCAATGATTACTATTATTCCCCGGTCTCCCCTGCGGTATTGCTGGTGGTCCCAGTTGTGCCTCAACCATTCATCCAAATTGTTTATTAGGTTCATATTGAGCAGCACTTACAAGACTAAATATTTTACCGTATGAAGGTTGGAGGAGACAGGGGAAATACGAACTTTCGTGGCTCTTCTGCCGGGAGGTATCGTAAAACAATCTGTATATGCTGTCCTATTTGTATCGTACCTACACCTATTGAAAGTAAAAACCGCGTGATTAGCGGACTGATATTTTTTTGGAGATACGAGAGCGACGAATCCCCTGATATGGCGAGGAACGTGTCGTCGCGCCGTGACGTGAACGTGACGGTGCAACAGCAAGAGCGTGTGCCAGCGCTCGGATGGCTCGGGGCGAGGGTCGCAGGGCGGCGCGGATCGATAGCGGGCGAGCGGGGCGGGCGCGGGGCGTGTGCGCGGGGCCGGGCGTGGGGCCAGGTGCGGGGCCGGGCGCGCGGGGCCGGGCGCCCGGGGCCACGGCCAGCACTCCGGCAGTGCGCCGCGCGACCCCGCCCGCACTCCACGCGCTATGAGCGCGCTCCAGCCGCGCGCCCGCCGCGCGCCGCTGCTGTTCGCGCTCGCCGCTGCTCTGCTGCCGCACGCCGACCGAGTCGCGTGAGTACAAGCTAGCCTAGTGCTGCGCTGCATCTCTCCGCATCCTCTGACATGTGTCGTTTTCCTCCTGTGGCAGCGGCGGCGGCGGCGGCGGGAGCATGTTCGGGGACGTCAATATATCCTCTATTTTGGATTCCTTCAGCATAAGTTATGACAAGAGAGTGAGACCGAACTATGGAGGTTAGTAGCAATAGTTAACTTCCGTTAAAACCACCGCGTTGTCCAAATGTTCTCTTTGAATTATCGTCCTGATCCAATTCGTGACGCCAAAGTTTGACGGTGGCGCACTGTATAGCAATACAGATCGGAATATCGATCAAGAATCAAAGTACCAAATAATAATAATTTTGTATTTATTTATTCAAATTTATGTGTGCATTATTAATAAAAGAAGAATACAAAAAAAAATGGAATGGCCAGTCGTCAGCAGGCTACCATAATGCATTAATTAATAATATCCACTGCCTGCGCCAATAGTCCAATACGGCGAAAATGTTTTAACTTATTGTTCATATTGGTGTAAATACTGCAAAGACGACTCCATTTTCCACTTTAACTATCAACATCTGGATACGCACCTACCTGAACAAGGTAGGTCCATATCCAGTCACTAAGCTAATGTCCACCACATTAGCTTGGTGACGGTCGATACGAGTTTTATCTTACTTGGAGAATCTGATGGACTTCTGAGATACTTACCTAAAACTTATCATATTTAATGTGAAGTAGCCGTAGTTTTATTTATATTATAATTTATGCATAATATGCGGGGCAATGATACAAAACTCTATTAGGACGAATATATTGACCACAACGCGTTTTGGCTCTTAATTTTTATCGGCAACCCGAAATTCGTGCAGTGGTTCTGGCCTTAATGGCCACAACGCGTTTTGGCTATAGCGGTATTTCAAAATTTGACCATAACGCGTTGTGGTACCTAATTGCGAAATGTAGTAATTAGTTAATGCAGACAAAATGACATGAACTAAACGCAAAGTCAATGAAATGGGGTGGAAGATAATTAATATTTGGACTAGGATATGATCCAGAAGGTGAGCTCACCTAGACTAACTGCATGTTAAATGATGAACAAGTAACATGATTATAAAAAATAAAATGCACTTAGGTTAACTTGAGGGCATTACAAAATGGTTGGTATATTGACGCAAGATCGTATTTAAAAGTGGTGGCAAATATCTGCTCTGAAATGTAAGCGCCGATACCAAAATTTTTGTTAAGTATTCTGTTTGCATCAACTAACATTTCGGTCAAAGGGCATTCTGATGATGTGTAGTAACAGCAAGTGGTTCGACCACTCTGAAGGACATCTTATTTTGCCTCTACGCTTTATGGCCATAATTGCAGGTGCCACGAGCCACGACATGAAGTTCGAGAGATTGTGGATAGCTTCAAGAACCAGACGCGTTCGGGTCGTTCCTTTTTTTTTCAATGGGTGTAAGGCTAGGCTAGGTTTTTAGTGCACCATTTCGCTATACGTACAAGCCATAGTATGGTGTATGGGTACGTACAAACGCACTCCTGCAGTAGTCGAGGAGTGCGGCGGCACCACTAGATTTGTTATAAAGTGACACAGTATAGGAAGCCGCTGACGACCGATCGATTAGCGTAGCTTGCTTACAGAAGATGGATGCGATGCGTTGTCGTGTTATGAATGTGATGTCGTTTCCAGGACCACCAGTGGAAGTGGGGGTTACCATGTACGTGCTGTCCATCAGCTCTCTGTCGGAAGTGCAAATGGTACCTAGCTAGCAGTACTATTCTAA
Source organism: Luperina testacea (assembly GCA_927399505.1). NCBI lineage: Eukaryota > Metazoa > Arthropoda > Insecta > Lepidoptera > Noctuidae > Luperina > Luperina testacea. The sequence goes on along the minus strand of OV656777.1, from coordinate 31,703 downwards.
GTAGTAAGAGGTCACGTGGGCATGTCGGCATGGGGCACGTGGCACGTGGCACCGCACCGCACGAGGAGGCCCCGGCGCCGGACGCCGCCGGACGCCGCCGGACGCCGCCGCGCTCTCCGGATCGAACTAGTACTACATGTGGGCTTGCTTGCAGGTCCGCCGGTGGAGGTGGGCGTCACCATGTATGTGCTCTCTATCAGCTCCGTGTCGGAAGTGCTCATGGTACTGGCCCCAGTCCTCGCACCTCTCGCGCCGCACCAGCAGCAGCCCCAGACGCGAGGCTGCGAGCATGTCGCGTTTCATGGATCTGTTCGCTTTCGTATTGTTTCCTAGTGATCTTGTCGATGACTGGTAACGCTCGTGTTGACTGTGGCATTACTGTTGTGAACTGATACAGACGCACCGAGCGCCGCGCTCCGGCTGCCCCTTCCACGCGGCTCCACCACGCCACTGCTTCCAGCGCGGCAGCGAGCGCATTCAGTAACCACGAGATAACTTAACGTGACACGAGGCAATAGAGTCATGGCTGCCTTCTCATTCTTCAACATTCCGTGCAAAGCTTCAGCCTCCAGCTCAAGGGCAAAATGTAACCACCAACGTGCGTCGAAAACTACGATCGTCAATAATTTAGTTTAGCTCATTCAGTAAATTAACCATGATCCACTCTAATTCACAAGACAAGTGAGCGGAACGTCAACCGACTATGGCGAGACTCAACAAAATATGCATTTTTAACCGACTTCAAAAAAGGAGGAGGTTCTCAGTTCGGTTGTTTTTAGGGTTCTGTACCTCAAAAGGAAACAACTGGACCCTTACAGGATCACTTTGTTGTCCGTCTGTCTGTCTGCCAAATCCCTTTATCTTGGGAAGGCGCGTCGAAACCAGAAGGCCAATTCCGTAATTAAAAACGTTCAAAATCTAGTCGCAATCGGCGACAATCAATGTTAAAAACTTGTCAAAATGTAGGAAAATTACGAGGTATTTTCGATAGATTGAGACCGAGATCAGACTGTGAAAATTCTTAAAATTACGAGAATAATTGACCCTCTGGTATTTTACATTCGCACTATGAACTACTGTGCACAATTTGTTTGAGAACCGCGTAGCGATTAGGAAAATAATTCGTAGAGCCTTCGGGCGTAGCGATCTACGGGCTACGAATAATTGCAATATTATGTGAGTTAACTTCCAACTGGGTTCTAGGTTTTAGATGAGTCCATTTATCCTATAGAATAATCTGAAAGCCACTTACCCAGTGTTGAGGTCGTTGAGGAAGAATCCTCCGAACAGCATGAAGGGAATGATGATGGGCGGGCCCACTGATGCAGCCATGCTAACTCTGTTGCTTGCACACGATATCGTAACCTGTTCGAGAAAATATATGATTCAATTACATATAAAACAGAAGCTGTAGGTATATTAAACTGTAGGTATAGGTAGATTAATGTTGGTATTGATTACGAGAATAAATAAATAAATAAATGTTTTATTCAGTATTAAAATTGGTAAAATTATTACATAAAGTCTTAGAAATTATTTACAAATGTATTAATGTTAGAATCTTTTAGAAGAGGCCTTTTTACACGACTGCCCAAAAAAAAGGAGTGTTATGTTTCAAGGTTTATGTATGTTTGCGAGTTTCTTTATTCCACCATAACTTCTAAACGGCATAACCGATATCAATTTATGTGGTATCGTTAGAAGCGTCGCGCTATCCCGGGTTACATAAGTTGGTGAAAATTAAAAAAAACATAATGGGGGGTCATGGCTCAAAAAAAAAACGGAATCTTTGTTTCATAAAAATCTGACTACGTATATTGAATGTGTAGGTCGCTGTATGCCCGCTGAGTGAAGTAATATGTAATAAATAGATTATAATATTTACGGTGCAAATGTGCAATTAAACCACAATTTTGCCCAAAAGTGGAAAACTGAAAACCAATCTCTCCATTGCAGTCGGGGGTCGGTTCCTTGGAACAGTTCTTTACAGGTCCCCCAAAGTCAAAGTCAAATCATTTATTTCAAATAGGCACATTAAAGGCACTTTTGAACGTCAAATCCCGACTTCGCTATCACGATAAACGGCCAAGCCTCATATAAAAGTAAAAGTTATTTATCACTTTGTAGTGTTTTTTCTTTAAGTCGGTTGTTTTTTGTAAAAAAGTTTTTATTTTTCACTTTTTATTTGTACTTACTTGTCCCACACAAATTCAATTAACAAGAGTGCATTGAAGAATTGAAGACACCGACTAGAAGAGTCATCAAAATTCGCTTAGAAATACCGGAGATGCAGTACATTTATGCATGTCCGTGACAACCGCCGGACCACCAACGCCAATCGCTTCCATATTTGGCAAATATTAGTGCTCAATTGGTACTAATTAGTACTCGAACAAAAAAATTTACTTTGTAGGTGATCCGGCGGTAGTCATATGCTCCCTTCAGCAGGACCACCATGAGCGCCGAAAAAGGGGGCACGCTACAGCTATTCTAAGTATATATAAATAATTAGTACCCATAAATGTGATTTAAATTATTTCGTAAAAAAAACAGAACTGTAACATTTGTATTTACCGAGAAATCAACGATGATAACTTTCTCGCAATTGTTCAGCAGGACCACGAATTTGAATGTTGATTCCAAGTTAGAGAAGCTTGTCGGTTTCCTCAAACCTACATAGAAAATTAGTACCCTGCTAGATAAAATTAGAACTCAAAATTCAAAATTAGTACTCCAGTATAGTTTACGAGATATACCATGCCATTTGGTGGGGTTGCGGTAGTCACGGTGCCAAAATTTCATTTCAAGATTTTCCTATTAAAAACTGCGATTTCTTCTCAAATTTATACAAAAATTAGTACTCCTAAAGAAGTTATAGCGACCAAAAATTCAGATTCCTAAGTGTTGTATTTTAAGAGAAATTAGCTTTAATTACTTCCCATACTAAATCTCCGTATATAACCCGACCAAATTAAATTGTCAATTTTTTTTTTCTTAATACGAGTTTTTTTTTTCTTAATACGAGTATGTACCTAGATACACAGTTTGTATACAAAATTTGATATTGAACTGTTGTTAATACTATTCCGACATCCATAAATTTATGTGCACGAGTGTACATCTCTTAAACAGCTCAATACCATTGACAACTTAATTTGGTCGGGTTATACGCGGAGATTTAGTATGGAAAAGTAATGAAAGCTAATTTCTCTTAAAATACAACACTTAGGAATCTGAATTTTTGATCGCTATAACTTCTTTAGGAGTACTAATTTTTGTATACATTTGGGAAGAAATCATAGAGTTTTTAATAGGGAAATCTTGAAAGGCACCGTGACTACCGCCACCCCACCAATGGCATGGTATATCTCGTAAACTACTGGAGTACTAATTATAAATTTTGGGTACTAATTTTATCTCGCAGGGTAGGTACTAATTTTTTATGTAGGTTTGAGGAAAGCGGCAAGCTTCTCTAACTTGGAATCAACATTCAAATTCGTGGTCCTGCTGAACAATTACGAGAAAGTTATCATCGTTGATTTCTCGGTAAATACAAATGTTACACAGTTCTGTTTTGTTTTACGAAATAAATCACCTTTATGGATACTAATTATTTGTATACTTAGAATAGCTGTAGGCCTGTAGCGTGCCCCCTTTTTCGGCGCTCATGGTAGTCCTGCTGAAGGGAGCGTGACTACCGCCAGACCACCTTCAAGTCGATTTTCTCGAAAACTACTAAGGTACCAATTTTGTTGTTCGAGTACTAATTAGTAGGTACCAAGTACTAATTATTTACCAAATATGGAAGCGATTGGCGTTGGTGGTCCGGCGGCAGTCACGGACATTCCTGAAAGTATGTAGATCACATTGATGTAAGAATTGTCAAAATTGGTTCATTAGTTTTTGAGAAAATTGCGGACATACAAACATACATACGGGTCGAATACAGAACCTCCTATTTTGAAGTCGCTTAAAAATATTAATAGGTAGGTTCTTTTAATGAAGTTAAAAGGCCGAGAGAAATTTTTTTCTTTTACTTTTTCCTTTTTTATGTGTCGGCCGGGGGTTACTTAAAATTTTTATTAATTTTATTTTTTAAACACACGAATTTGAGGGCTCTGGGGGCTCCTCACAGTGAGGATGCGCGCGGTCCACTTTTGAGTCACGGTAAATTTATTTTTGCCTTTCCACGATCAATAGCCGTGTGCACTCCGCGACGCTCACTTTTCATCGTTCCCCTAACTCTTGCAAGTACCGCAAACGCCTGCAAACCCATAATAGTCAAACGCAGCTGGAAGTATGATTGAAAATATTGAGGGTGTTTATTGTTCCGTATGTTCTACATCGAATTCGTGGTGGAGGTTGCCGAAGTGGCAGCTGTCCGGCCGCGCCCCTACTGTACTAGGTGTCTCCAGTTTGAGCATTAGCACCGATGATTACTTACAATTATAAACTTGTACTAGTTTCCCCTCTTTCTGTCTTTACTAATCTAATTGTGGTACATTATTTGTGTAATATAAGCGACATTGTGTGAACACTGAAACGCTAAGGACAGCTGCGCAGCGCCGCGGCCCGCGCGCACCCAGCGAGCGCGGTGTCGCGGCACGCGCACCACGAGACGACGCGCGCACGCTAACACAGCACCTTTCATGTTCACCACAACACACCACACTACACACAACATTGAATACTATGCAGTCATTCTGTGCCAACTAGGGCCCATGAGTAGTTTAGCAGGTAGCGGAGAGACGCGTGCCGGCGCGCAGCGTGTAGCGCCGCGGGTGCCTACTTAATGGCTCTTTCGTGAGTTTCGTGACTGGTCCGCTTGGAACTTAACTAGTTCAGTGCTGTTGTACATTTACATACAGAATTATCATAATCGTTCACATTTTCATAAAAAATTTGCTCAAGTCAGTGGAAATGTATGTGGCCATTTTACTTGGGCATTAAACTCTGCAATAAAAAAAATTGGTAGATGAGAAGATAGTACCTACGCGTCTCTCACGCACTGACACGGCACCGCGTCGGTCGGACGCTACCGTGTTGCATCTGTAGCTCTATTAGGTAATGTTTAGGTACTTGTACGCGACCTGCAGCCCGGAATGCGTCTTGTATGGTATCCATGTGCTCCACACTCTGACGTCTAACAACACTGCGTGCACTTTTCACTCTTAGTAAAGTAACTGAAGCTTGTCGCTCTGTCTTGTGTATTCGATGTTGTACAGTGTTTAACTCTTAGTATAGTATGTTACCAGTAAAATATGTTGCACCGATCTTGTTCCACTGTGTGTGGTCGCGAGCACGCGTGCACTCGCAACTGCTGCTGTAGCGCGCCGCCCCATACTATAACGTGCGATGTCTCTCCCTCAGGACTTCACGTTGGATTTTTACTTCAGACAGTTTTGGACGGACCCGCGGCTCGCGTACAAGAAGCGCGCCGGCGTGGAGACGCTGTCCGTGGGCTCCGAGTTCATCCGCAACATCTGGGTGCCCGACACGTTCTTCGTGAACGAGAAGCAGTCGTACTTCCACACCGCCACCACCAGCAATGAGTTCATCCGCATCCACCACTCGGGCTCGATCACACGCAGCATACGGTGAGTGTGCGGCGAGTGTGCGGCGAGGCTCCCACCCCTGCCCCCGCACTCCCCGCTCACGTCTGTTGCAGGCTCACAATCACCGCCTCCTGCCCCATGAACCTGCAGTACTTCCCCATGGACCGTCAGCTGTGCCACATCGAGATCGAGAGCTGTAAGTGTCCCCTTTGTTCCGTTCAGCGCCAGACTTACTTCAGCGTGTCTGAACCGTACTGCTGCCGTCCTTACGCTGCACGTTGGCAAGTTGTTTGAGTACCGTCCGATGTGCCTTGACGCTCTAAGTACTACGACAACTTTGTGTATTTGTTTTTATTAATACCACTTTGTTTGTAACTCTTCGTGTAGGGTGAGACGACGGCGACCAGATTAATCGGAATAATGTATTCAAAAACTTTTTTAAGCGAATTATGTAATTTTGACAGATTTAAACGCTCGTCAGAAGCTACCGTCTCACAGATGATAGAAAAATAGTAACGTACTTATATGATGTACACCGATGTTCGTGTGTGTGTGTTGTGATCACGGAGCAACCCTCGACCGGCCGTGTGCACACGACGCCGCGCACGGCACCCGGCTTGCGTCGTGTCGCGCGCACCGCACGGCCGCGACGCCCTCCGCCTACAGCACCCGCGCGGGCAGGACCTGACACGTCGCTCCGGCGCGACGGGGCACGGCGCCACGCACCCGCCCGCACCCCGCACCCGCCGGCACTCGCACGCAGCGCATGCCCCTCCCGTGTCCCCTGCCTCCTGGCCGCACTGCATGCGCTTCACCTTCACGCATACACCCATCACCAAACACGTAGTCGCGCACGGTAGTTACGAGGATATTTTTCTATCATCGGGCCGGGTCGACTCGAGCGGCGGGGCCGTCGCCGCGTCGCCCGGCTCGCCTCGGCGCCAGTGGGCCGCGCGCTCGGCGCGTCGCTTCGAGGCGCGAGTGATAGCGTTTTGTGTTTGGCATGTCCCCGGAGTCGGATACACGATGACCGACATACTGTACGTTTGGAAAGACGGCGCGTCGAGTGTCGGCATGAGCAGCGAAGTGCAGCTGCCGCAGTTTCGAGTGCTCGGCCACCGGCAGCGCGCCACCGTCATCACGCTCAGCACAGGTAACCGCTCAGTAGTAGCGTCGCCCGCCCCGCCGCGCCCGCGCCCCGCACCCCGCGCCGCGCCGCGACACGACCGCCGGACCGCGCGCGATCCGTCCGACTCGCGACCGCGTCGAGCTGCCCCGCGCCTTACCCCTCTTTGCGCCGCAGTCGGCTACACCATGCGGGACATCCGGTACAAATGGAACGAGGGGCCCAACTCGGTGGGCGTGTCTAACGAAGTGTCGCTCCCGCAGTTCAAGGTGTTGGGCCATCGCCAACGAGCCATGGAGATATCTCTCACAACAGGTGCGAACCACTTCCTTAACTTTGATAGAGTAACGCTTGATTGCGTGTTCATAAAGTGCTCTTCCAGTAGACTTAGTTTAGTCTGACGTTTTAGACTCTCATTGTGTCCTGTTCTAATCAAGTTCTGTACTCTATCACCGACCACTCAGGAAACTACTCCCGCCTGGCGTGCGAAATCCAGTTCGTGCGCTCGATGGGCTACTACCTCATCCAGATCTACATCCCGTCCGGCCTCATCGTGATCATCTCATGGGTGTCGTTCTGGCTGAACCGCAACGCCACGCCGGCGCGCGTGCAGCTGGGCGTCACCACCGTGCTCACCATGACCACTCTCATGTCTTCCACTAACGCGGCGCTGCCCAAGATCTCTTACGTCAAGTCCATCGATGTGTATCTTGGCACCTGCTTCGTCATGGTGTTCACCAGTCTGCTGGGTGAGTCTGTGCGTGCTGCGAGTCTGTGATCCGCTCACCCGACCGACCACCGGCCGCGTCTCTACCCGGATCGTTCGCTTTCAGAGTACGCGACGGTGGGGTACATGTCCAAGAGAATACAGATGAGAAAACAGCGCTTCGTCGCGATACAAAAGATTATGTCAGAGAAGAAAATGCCGGCGGAGTGCGCGCCGCCTGCGCCGTGGGACGCGCACTCGCTGAGCAAAGGCGGCAGCCTGGGCCGCGGCGCGCCCGCGCCCCCGCGCCACTCGCTGGGCAGCGCGGCCGCGCCGCCGCCCCCGCCGCGCCACCACCACCCCTCCATGGACCGCTGCGGCCGCCACCTGCAGGAGGTGCGCTACAAGGTGCGCGACCCCAAGGCGCACTCCAAGGGCGGCACGCTCGAGAGCTCCATCGAGGACCCGCCCGCGCCGCCGCTGCACGCGCTGCAGCCCACCAAGGTACCGCGCCGTCTGCCGCTCGTTCGCTCGACTCAGTAATAACAATATATGTAACAAAACTTTAACTGGAGACGATGTGTTGCAGGACTACGGCAAGTTCCTGGGCATGACGCCGTCGGACATCGACAAGTACTCGCGCATCGTGTTCCCGGTGTGCTTCGTGTGCTTCAACCTGATGTACTGGATCGTGTACCTGCACGTGTCCGACGTGGTGGCCGACGACCTGGTGCTGCTGGAGGAGAACAAGTGAACGTCGGCGCTCTCCCGCTCGCCCGCACCCGCACCGCTACACGCTCGTGTACATAGCTCATGTAATATAGTATCGATTAGCAAAACGCTAGTGTCACGACCCCTCGTAGACTTTACTGACGGTACTTTAGTTAGAGATAGGAACTTAACGACTTGTACAGAAATTGTAAATAAGACATAATATAATCGTGCCGGTGCCGGTGCCCCCCCCCCTCTACATACGTCATGTACTATGTATAGTACACGCTCAATGTTAATAGTATACTTAATTAAATTAAAATAACATAGAACGCAGCACGCGTAGCATCACCACTTCTATCCCTACTCTACAATGAATAATAACCATAGAGCAGCTCCTCTTTTATACAAAGGGAAGTTTCATTTGTTAATTTTTGACATCGCGCCGTAGAAATCTTTCTACTTGAGGTCTTTTGGGGAATTTGTAAACGCACTTTAAAAATAATGTTTCACACTTTAAAATGTTTAGCTTTAAAAATTAATTAAATAATGGTTTCTACTTATAATAAACTATAAAAATAAAGTTAGTGTACGGGCACTGATTGTATGTGTATACAAAAGGCAATGTTACTGACCACTGTTACAAGAAGAACACAGGGTGCAAGAGCGAGCGAAGCGAGCTCGGCACTCGGACACTCCGACGGCACTCCGACTCGGACAGGTTCGGTTGGGGTTCAAGGGCTGACGGGGGCTCAAGTGAGCGAGCAGAGCTAGCGAACGAGCCCCCGTCATCTCCTTCGTGTTAGGTTCCTTTAGACCCTGTAGACGGAAACAGGAGGGGCCCCGTCTACTACGTCATATTGTTATTGCTTGTAAACCAACTTACACCCGCCATGGGAGTTGGTTTTCGACACAGTTATAGTGCAAACCATTATTTTCGTAGGCATTTTCATTATGTTGTTTATGAAATTATTACTCTATAGTGAATATTTATTTTGTAGGTTCATGTTTATAGTGATAATATTAAATTAGAGATGCATTGACTTATATATTACTAGCGCATGTATTTTATACAAAGTGCTATTAAATACGTCATGTCTTTTTGTCTTGTTCGTGTCTTCCGTTTCTACGGGAGTCATGCTACGTGTGCTGGACTCAACGACATTTATCTAGATAATAAGAGCTAGGTGATGCACATACGTTAATGTTGCTGTTCACATTTTGAATAACTAAGTTGTATTAAATATAAAAACTGAACCTTCCGAATCATATGGATATGATTGCAGAATCTTGAACTCGTACGGTTTTAAACATCATGCTAATCATCATTTCACATGACGTGCGTGTGTGCGTTCACGTTCCATTCTAGAACAAAACCAAACACGTCCAACTAAAGATACCTACTAATATTTAGTAAATGTCTTCAGTTCAAACAATTATAAATTGTCATTCATTTGAAAAAAGGAGCTTCTAATAACTTTGTAACATATTTAAGATGTTACGTTTGCTACTGAATTCATTCCAATACCGATGCTTAAATATGAATGTTCTACTATGGTAATAAATGGTAATAAACTTGAACTAAATCCACCGGCGACGCTTAGGTAGCACTTCAAGTTATTTCGCACCTTTCATGCTATGAGTCGGAACTCATGACACGAAGCATGCCGGCTGGCGGCGACACTCTCGGCGACGACTCCGCTCGGTGAGGCCGCAGCCGCGCGGCGCCGGCACCGCTCACCATTATTCTAACGTACTCAGAGCATAATGAATATAATGTTAAGTTGATAACGTCATAGATTTTATTAACTAGAACGAAACTGTTAAGTATTGTAAAGTTACAAATATTATTAATAGGTAAGCACGGTAAGGCACACGAGACTATTTTGCATTCACATGCAATACGTTCGTCTTGTAATAAAGACTAACATTACGATGACGTTGTTTTATTTCATTCAAAACCTGCAACTTTATTAACCACTTTGCTCGACTAGATTTTGGCATTATGACATGATATCAGCCGACTCGACGGGATGTTGCGAATTACGTCATGAAATTCAGGATTTTACTCCAACTGTGCTGCGATTTATTGTGTTTTGTGTGTGTAAACTAGTAAAAAAACTAGCGTCTTCCAAAAAAAAACACTACAAAGTAAAAAGTAACTTATATTTCGGAAGTCGGTGTCGTTGGTTCCGCATTTTGAGTTGAGTCTACTGCGAGCTTCGGTCGAGTACGGACGCGTGCTGTGCTAAACCCCTAAAAACTTTACCGTGATTGGTTGATTAGTGTATGTAGTTTTGATTTCCTTGTTTCTCCCAAAGTATTATAAAGGACTGTTCACGCCTTTTGGGCGGTCATAGAGTGAGACAAATAATTAATGTCGCGATACCATAATTAAAATTTTTTACCTCTAAAATCCTCATGATTGGGTGAAAGATTCGAACCTCCGATCACGGTGCACGACGGCGGGGGAGAGCGCGCTGGCCACTACGCCACAGAAACAGTCATCGAAGTCGGCGGACGGGTTTACGAGTGCTACGACACCGACAACGTCACAGCACACCAGCCAGACACCAGTGCTACATGTGCTACGACACCGACTACGTCACAGCACACCAGTGCTACGAGTGCTACGACACCGACTACGTCACAGCACACCAGTGCTACGAGTGCTACGACACCGACTACGTCACAGCACACCAGTGCTACGAGTGCTACGACACCGGCTACGTCACAGCACACCAGTGCTACGAGTTCTACGACACCGACTACGTCACAGCACACCAGACACCAGTGCTACGAGTGCTACGACACCGACTACGTCACAGCGCACAGTGGTACCGCCGCCGAACAAAGGCGGTCATAAATACTGAAAATCTTATTTAGTGGTTTTTTTTCGTGGAAAGTGGTTCAGGTAGCAATAAAAACTCATAATATATGTATTAGTGTATATGTAAATTAATACATACAATACATATTTATATTTGATAATTTGTTAACACTAAAAGAATAATAAAATAAATATCAAAATATTAAGTGTTCTTGTCTCCCGTTCTGAAGCGTTTTTGACAATAAATCAAAACTCTTCATGTTGGGGTGTATTCTCTATGTGTCAAAAAGACAACTAAATAGATAAATGAAAAAATAAAAATGGAAATCAATAGATATTTTACATGAAATCGACTTAAAATTAGAACTTACATAACAGATTTAAAATTAGCTAGACTTGCAATAAATCTAAAATTTGCTTTGACATTGCACTCTTTTTCTTACGGGGAAGATTCCGAAGGCCAGTAATATAAGGAGCACTTTATCTAAAACATCTTTTTGTGATTCGAGGATTCTGGAAACTGTATGATCTAACAAACTTTGCAGTTCAATTTCGGCTTTAGATTCTGAGATGGATATAATATCTGGGTAGCACTTCTTCTTAGCATTTAAAATACTTTGGTAGGACGGTAAAATATTACGTGAAGTTTTACTATTAACAAAATATCTAATTAGTAAATATTGGTGTTTAGTTAATTTAGCCTCTACAACAAGTGATAAAACCTCGTCTGCATTGATATCTGATGTAAAACTAGTATCAGACTTATCAGAAGTGTCGAGCAATGTTTTCACAGCAGAGGTATCCACTTGAGATAGCTGTCTCAATCGTCTACGTTTTGATCTCTGACTACGCTGGGAAAAATCTTTTTTTGGACGCCCGCGAGATGGCCCCGCTTCTGGTTGAATTTCTCCATAAACACGTTGCTCAATGCTCGAGTGTTGTGCAACGTGTTTATGGAGAAATTTGAAAAAAATTACAAAGTGTTATTTTTATCATCACGGTGCACCGTGATGATAAAATAACACTTTGTAATTTTTTTTTGATATATTAGAGGGTTGAAATCAATGATTTTTTGCCAAGGTAGAGCAGTACTTACGTTGTTGAGAAAAAATATATAAAATTAAAAATCAGCACATTGCACTACCGTTCTCAGGTTTGCCGTGTATTTTTTTTTGTTTTGGCAGAAGTGTGAAATCCTCATGGACACCCAGACTGTCGCTAGTGAGGCAGTCTGGGTAGTGCCGGACTCTTACCGGCTAAAACCACACTCCTTTGCTGAATGTCCCTCTGACATAATCAGAGACCTTTTCAGGCCAATGAGTTAGGATTATTCTCGTTCTTTTAAATTTTTATTTACGTGCAGTCCCGTATTAGGAAGTAGGGAGTTCCTGAATGCAATCCACGCTTTGCCACATTTTATTTATCCATGTTTTCTTTATTAAGAAAACATGGATGTTGTCTACGCCTGAACGCAGCCTTTAATATTGGCGAGGATGCGAACGCGCCCGATGTCGGGGCGCTCGCGACATACTTCACTTCACTAACTAACTTCACGACGATTAGCGCGCACCGCCATACTTGTCGCGACACACATTAATATTGTAATTTTAAATAATAAACTTCTTTTAACTATTTCATCGAGGTCGGTCTTTAATTGTATCGCCCACAGATGTTGTTTGTTGGACCTTGGCCTGCGACGTAGCGAGGGGCCTGCTGAAGATGATCCGACAGAGCCCGGGTATGTTGTTGGCACTCCTGCAATGCCTGTTTGTGGTCTTTGAGGCCCTCCACAAGGCACTTCATGAGCTCTGTCGGTGCGCTGGGAGCCGGTGTCAGGTCCTTGGGGGCTTTCTCGGGTTTGACTGCCTCTGACAGTGTTTTGGCCCTCTCACTTTCTCCCTCCTTGACCAGCTGGTATAGCCGGTCTGTGGCTTTGGTTAGGGCATCTATAATTTCTTTTTTAGATTCCTCGAGCTGTCTAGTTAAATCTTGGCGCTGGAGAGACACGCCTTTGCCTCCGTGGTTCTGATTAGGTACCTCACGGGTGGCACTTCTCGAGGTGGACTCTCCAGGGCCCTTCCCGGCAGCTCGTAGGTGTCAGAGCTTACTCGCTGGGTGGCTGGGGCTTTGATTTCGAGTTGTAAGGGTGGAGTGGGCACGAGTGTCTTCTTTGGAGGAGTGGTGGTGGGTATCGCTTTTGGAGGTGTTGGGGGTTTGCGGGGCTGCCCCGATTTGTGTTTCTCCGCCTCCCACTCGCCAATACTATGCCGCACTGAAGTGCCTGCCTGTACTGGGCATGCCCCCTCCACGTCCACACTCTCTTCTGCGGCCTTCGCCTTGGTCAGCGGGGTCCTGAGCATCGCGAGGATATGCTTGTTGGTCGGGGGACACGTACGGACTGATCCCTGTAAAGGGGGGATGCAGTCGGTAAAATAAACTAATAAAATGTATAGATAAAATTATTATAAGTCCTTATATGGGACTTAGTCCTGCTAATTAAAATAATAAAATTACATAAATTTGTCAAATTATTTATATTCCTGCTTAATTTTGTACCAGGTGGGCGTCAATACCCTATAAAATCAGTTCTAAGGGCTGTACAAATGTTATGGAAGTAAATCCCGAATAAACAAAAATAATAAAGCCGAAAAACCCAGTCTACCTTCCTTATAATATAACAGGGTGGGAGGGTAGAGAGGGTTGTTCCCGTTCGTCCACACCCCGTCGTCCACACTGCGGACGACTGGGAAAGATGCGTTCTGTTCGTTCACAGTGTAGACGAACAGAACGCAACATTCCCAGTCGTCCGCACCTCGAGCGTCGTCAAAACTGATAAGCAAAGACTATCTTTTGTTGGAGGATCGACGGGGTGCAGTTATAATACATAGTTGAGTATATCCAGGCGATTGTAACTTTAAAACTTTTTACATATTAATTGCATTTTAACTGATATTGATACAATACCCAATGTGTAAAATTAAAATGTGAAACATTCTTATGCTATACATTTAGTATAAACCACGCAAAAAAGCTTTAGATTTACTAGGTATGTACTTTGTGAGATGACGGGGTGTGGACGACTGGGAATAATGCGTTCTGTTCGTCCATAGTGTAGACGAACAGAACGCAACATTCCCAGTCGTCCGCAGTGTGGACGACGGGATGTGGACGAGCGGGAATGACCCGGTAGAGATAGCGGTGCGTGCGAGGTGTCCAGAGACGCGTCTTCGCGCGAACTATCGATCTGCGTTATAAAAAAGGGTAGGTGGCTAAGAAAAATTTTGAGTTATGACCGAAATATTAGTTAATTTTTGTATTTGATAGAAGAAATTTGGAATTTCACCCCACAACCTGGAGACCGGGACACGGGACGCGGATCAGAATTCAGGGATGAAGGGTAAGTACTATTTAAACTATAAACTGATGCTATTTTTACACAGGAATTTGGAAAAACGATTGAATATCAGTATTTATTATGGAATTTGAATTATTTTTGAGTATTTCGCAAGGAAGAGGTCCAGACGCGCGTGCAGGTGCGTGCGATGTTGTCAGAACGTAGGCGGAAGCCTAGTTTTGTCTAAAAATGCTGAAAACAGCTTCAAAATCGCGTGTCTGGAAGCGAAGATAGATATCCGCTCATGTTAGGTTCGCTCAGGTTAGGTTCGCTCAGGTTAGGTTCGCTCAGGTTAGGTTCGCTCAGGTTAGGTTCGCTCAGGTTAGGTTCGCTCAGGTTAGGTTAGGTTAGGTTAGGTTTTTTTTTTTTTTTTTTTTAAAAGAAATTACCGCGGACATGGGGGTCCGCGCCATTGTTTACAAATTATTTAATTGTTTACATTATTTTTTTTATCATTAAGAGAGTTACTGAACTCCTACTTTGGACATTTATTGTTAATAATCTTACATTCTAACTTATAATCTACGTGAGTCCATCCTAGGTATATAAAAATGTGTTTTTTTTTTTATTTTTTTTTTTATTTTTTTTTTTATTTTTTTTTTTTTTTTTTTTTTTTTTTTTTTATTATTATTATTATTATTATTTAGTTTTTTGTTATGCATGCTCATGCAGACGTTATTTGCTTTTTTTTTTTTTTTTTTTTTTTTTTTTTTTTTTTTTTTTTTTATTATTACAGTTACTACACAGTCATTACAATTAATTTCTTATTCTAATATGTTTTAGTTCCAAAGTTTTACATTATTGTTTATTTATTTATTTATTACAGTTACAAATTATGTCATATTCTACAGATTGGATGCGATTTCTGGTATACTGATTAGGTTTGGTTACAATACTTCTTAATCTAAATTTGGTCTAAAGTTTTACAATGTTTTTTATTTATTACAGTTACAAATTATGTCATATTCTACAGATTGGATGCGATTTCTGGTATACTGATTAGGTTTGGTTACAATACTTCTTAATCTAAATTTGGTCTAAAGTTTTACAATGTTTTTTATTTATTACAGTTACAAATTATTATGATAATATGTTTTAGATTTGATACGATTTCTAGTATATGGGTTAGGTTAGGTTACAATACTTCTTATTTCTAATAGTGTTCTGAAGTTTTACAATTTAGTTTACTTATTTATTTACTACGGTTACAATAGGTATGTTGGTTAGGTTTTGGATGCGATGTTGGGTTGGGAACTTGGGACTTGTTCGGTGGTGTTTAGATGTTTTGGTGAGGCTTTTTGACCAGGGACTTCGCTAGCCTGATCAGTGAGTCCACGACGTCCGCGTCTCGGTGTTGTATGGCCATCTTCATATTGTATTCGATGACCGTTTTCGTCGGCGCGCCCATCGCTCTCTTTGCGAAGCGGCCTGTGGCGTCGTCGGCGTCGTCGGTGTAGTAGACGCAGCTGACCGTATGTCTCGACACCGCCACCACCGCGTGGGAGATGCTGTCATGGATCTGGAGCCTCCTGGACTTGGTGTTTATGATGATGACGCTGTCGTAGGTCAACCCCTGGGCTTCGTGTATGGTCAACGTGCGCGAACCTTCGCCAGACCCATATCCCTGGCTCACAAGAGAAGCTTTCTCCTCCTGCGTGTGAACCAGGAACAGGGTGTTTTGGGCAGTGCTTGGTATTTGCGCTTTCGTATAACCCATCACTCTCAGGGAGTGGACCTGCGACAGCGAGGACTTGGAGGAATATATACCGGAGTATATATCGCTCAGTGCGTATGCCACGTCCATGGGATTTCGGTGTGTGCAGAACAACTGCAGGGTGATGCCAGTCACCAAGTCTGGACGGGTATACCTTAACTTGAAAAGGTTTTGTCTGTCCAGGAATGGTAGCTGATTGACGTCTCCGATAAGGACAATTTCGCCTGCCCCAGACAACTTGGCCGCCATTACTATGGCCCCAAAATGGTTCATTAGAGCTTCGTCTACCGTGAGACGGTAACATTTGTCTTTCTGTCTGAACCCGTTGGCCAAGATTGAGGTCATAGTGCGCACCTTGGTCTTTACTCGGTCTCCTAAGCGGTGCGCGAGCTTAGCTCGGAGATCTTTGGCTGCTTCGGTTGTCGTGGTGACTATGACGTCCTTCTCCTCATCGAAGTGTTTCAACACCCAAGTCGTTTTGCCGCAACCCGGAACCCCGTTTACCCACCTGATATTGGGTACCGCCCAGCTTTCCTGCGATGCCGGAGTGTCTGAGGTCCCCAAAATGGTTTGTGCCACTTCGAGGATCTTGTCGTCCGGCATGATCTTGGTACATTTGGCGGTAACCACTATCGGGTCGTCGCTTGGCGCGTTGAAACTAATTTTGCCCGAGCGCTCCGTTTCCTCTTCATCCAGGGTCACGAACCCGTTACTCGCGCTGTAGGCAGCCATGTACGACCCCTTCATTTCCCCTATGATGACCTGGGAAGTGACGTTGTCGTACACTGCCGCCTCAGATTCCTTGAGCAGTACCCTTAACAGTCCTTCAGATTCTCTGTGGAAGGTCTGCAGGATCTTCTTGCATGTCGCGAGATTGACCTCTCTGGTCGCTCTCACAATTGCTACGTACTCAAGGAATGCGCTCTTAACATGGTCCGTGGTGCCCGAACGAAGTCACTGCGAGGGTCGGCGGGCTGACTTGCCCTTTGTCGGCTCTGGTTGGTTTGGGCTTCTGGGGTGTTGGTGTTTTTGGTGTAGTTTTAAAGAAATTTGTTACCGCTGTCTCCAGTTTGCGGGTTGGGTCCGATACGCGGCTGGTGTTTGGGAGCAGTGCGCCGAGGAAAGTGCCAATGGCTTTGAGGCTACTCCTCGACCGCGCCCGGTCCTCTGGGCTGGTTTTTGCGCTCTGCTCCTTTGCCGCTTTTTCGGCCGCTGCCTTTGCCTGGGCCCTCTCTGATCCGCTTATTGTGGTCGGTCCTGTTGTGGGGGTCGTCGCGATGGCTGTTGGCCGTCCGGGGGACTTTAGGAAACTCAAGGTTTCCCCCCTGTCCTCATAGACGACCACCTCGTGTTTTTCTGAGGCCTTTAAACAGCCGAAGCGATCGACGACGTCTCCTCTCTCTCTTTCGACCACCATCGCGTCGATGCTGATGGTACGGGCTGTTACTGCCAGGTAGTCTGCTGCCTCCCTGATCTTTTGGAGTAGCGAGCTTGCCTGGGCAAATGGAGTTTCCTCTCCCCACTCGAGTAATGCGATCGTCTTTCCTTTAAATCGCACTAGACGGCATCGGTGAGAGGCTACTACCACTTGAGGCAGTGCAGCATACTTGCTGCCTTTCATGCTCGCTTTGGTGGTACTTCCGTTGATCAGGGCGGCAAGGCCTGGTGAGATGGGTATCCGGGCTCTGGCTCGGCTTGAACCTATGCAGAAGCTTATTCCCAACCTTTCCCTCTCCTGATTCATAAACAGGGCGACGCCTCGCAGTCTGATACCTGGGGCTCCATCTCCTCCGCATCCCAGGAACTGTGTTAATGACATGGCGTTAGGGGCTGGCTGAGGGCTGGCTTCCGCTGTTTCCGATTGTGATTCTGTTGGTATTTCCGCTTCTGCTGTTTGTTGGGTGGTGTTTCTGTGGGTGGTATGTATGCTAGTGGTGAGTGGTATGTGTGTTTGTGGTGTGTGTGTTCGGTGTTGAGTTGTTGTTGTTGTGATGGTCGTTGTTGACGTGGTGGTTGTTGATGTTGTTGATGGCGTGGTGTCTGTTGACGTGTTGGTTTGTCTTTGTCGATTCTGACGAGGCAAGGTTGCGTCCGTTTTGTTTGCCCCCGCCGCGACCGCAGCGACTCCGCTCACGAACGCCAAGAATGGTGTCCTTGTGGCCAGTCTCCCCATGATGGTGTGGAGTGTGGACTGGCTTAGCTGGGTTTCCAATTTTACCTCCAGCTCCATTCTGTCGTGACCAAATCTTGGGCACTCAAAGAGCAAGTGCCAGACTGTTTCCTCGCAGCTAGGGTCACAGACGCATGAGGGACTATCTTTGAGATGGAAGCGGTGGAGGTACGCTGAGAATCCTCCGTGTCCTGTTAGGACTTGTACCTGGGCCGGTGTGAGAGCTGTGTCTCTGAGCATTCTTTTCGCCGCTAGGACGTCTGGGAAGAATACTTTCGTGACCGCCCCTGTACTCGAGGACTCGTATCGCGTCTGCCACTTCCTTATAGTCTCCTCCCGTATCTTCCTCCTCACGAACGATACGGGGACCTTGCTGTAGTCAGATGTTGTGTGTGTAAGTGCTGCCTCCTTGGCCAGCTCGTCCGCTCTCTCATTCCCGGCCGTTCCCACGTGTGCCTTGAGCCAGAAAAACCTCACTTCCCTGTCCTCCAATCTCATCTCTCGGACGTCTCTTTTTATCTGGAGTGCCAGGTGGTGAGTTACGGACGGTCTCTTCAGCAGGTCGAGTGACGATCTTGAGTCGCTCAAGATGCTTACAGAGGCCGCCCTGGATTCTCTTGCCATCCTGACAGCTCTGTAGAGGGCGTACATTTCCGATTGGAAGACTGTGTTGTGAGGCTCCAGGCCGAAAGTACTGGACTTTGACTCCTTACCGTTCTCCCACCAAGTAAGGGCAGCTCCGACTTTCCCCTCTATCTTGCTGCCGTCGGTGTATATTTGGGGACCGGTTACTTGATGAGTTTCCAGTGTTTCAGGAGTCAAGTCCTCAAGGCGTGCATATTCCGTTGTAATGAGTAGTGCTGGATGGGGTTGTTGGGAGAAGTGCACGTTGCACTCCAGTTCGCAGTCTGATGGTATGAACTCCCGGGAATGGCCCTTTTTGATCGTGAAAAGGGTTGCCGCCTCGATTACCCGGAGATCTAGGGGTAGTTGGCCTGACAGGATGAGTGCCGATGTCAGAGAAACCGTGCGGTATGCCTTGCAGATTTTCTGCGCGAATCCCCTCTGCAGTGAGTCAAACTGATTCCTTGTCATCAATTTCCCAGCTGCGGGGGCCCACGCACTCGCTGCATACAACACGATAGGCTCTATCACCGACACGTATATTGTCCTGATTATCTCTCTGTTCAGACCCCAAGTCACTTTTGCCGCGCATGCCAACTGCTTGTAAATGTCCGCGGCCTTTTTACAGGTCGCAGCCACGTGCGCATTGAAAGTTAGTTTAGAATCTATTGTCAGGCCTAACAGCTTGACCTCTTCGACCAGGTTGAGTCGCACACCCGACATATAGAGTATCGGAACGTCGTATTTTAGCTTTTTCGTTAACACCATCGCGTTGGTCTTATGCGCGGCGAAACGTAGCTTGTTTTTGACGCCCCATTCCGATACTATGTCTAGTGTGTCATTGGCCGATTGCTGCAGGGGACCAGTTGTAAAGTCCGAGAAAACCAGGACAACATCGTCTGCGAAGGCTTGACAATATACCCCCATTCTAGCCATTCTGTGAAGGAGCGAGTCTAGGATAAGGTTCCAGAACGTCGGTCCGGCAATTGAGCCCTGGACGCATCCTTTCGTGGTGCCCTTCTCGCTAGTCGCTCTGGCATAGTTGACCCTGATGTTCCGGTCTTCCAGGTATGAGGTGACGAGAGCGTAGATGTTGGTGGGGCAGTTCTTAACTACCAACTGTCTTTTGAGAGCTGGCCACCACGCGTTATCGAAGGCCCCCTCTATGTCCAATGATATCAAAAGCACGATTTTTTTTGCTTTGATTTCGGCACGTATGTGTCCCATTAGGGCATAGAGGGCGTCCTCGGTACCGCGCTGCGGCATGAAACCGTACTGATTTGTGTTTAGAGTCGGGAGGAAGTGCCACTGGAGTCTGCCTACAAGGAGTTTCTCGACGATTTTCCCCAGGACCGAGAGCAGGCCTATTGGCCTGTACGACTTTGGGTTGGTATAGTCGTCCTTTCCTGGCTTGCGGAGAATGCACACGTGGGCGACCTTCCACTGCTTCGGGAAGTGTGACAGCGACAGGCACCTGTTTGCTATCGCCAAGAACACCTCCCTATCGCAGTTTATTGCCGCCGTGCAGATGTCCGCTGTCAATCCGTCGGGGCCGGGGGCTTTTTTCGGATTCTGGTTTTGGAGAACCATTTCCAGCTCCGCGGCCGTGAAAGATGGATCATCAGCGGACAGTCCTTGGGGGTTTTCCTCCTCCGCTAGCCTCCTCAGAGCCGTGTGGTATGGTTGTTCGGCATCCGTTGAGTCATCGGGGTAGAAGGTCTTTGCCAGAAGATCCGCCGACTGCTCTGGGCTGAGCGTCTCACCCGCGGTGTTCCTCAGGAGCGCGTCGTCCTGTCTTCTGGCTGTCTTCCTTAGTACCCTGTAGATGCCGTCCCACATGCTCTCTCGGTCCTGCTTCGTGCAGAACTCCTTCCAGCCGGCCGTGGCGGCCTCCGTCGCCGCTGTGGTGTAAGTGTTTTTTGCTATTATGTAGTCTTGGATGGTGAAGTGTCTCCGGCATTCGGCCGCGTTTCGGATCCTTCTCTTCTTCCTCATTGCGTCTTTTTTGAGACGCTCCAGAGAAGGAGTCCACCATGGGGGCTTTTCCTCGTGTTTAGGCGACCCCAGTTTTGGGATCGCTGCCTCGCATGAGCAGTGGATGTTATGCGTGTATTTCTTGACTATTGTCTCCAGATCCTCCGGGTTCGAGACGTTCGAGACTCCGGCTGATGTGATGCCTTCTTCTGCCAGGCCGGTCTTGAAGTGCGCGCTGAAGTCTGACCACCTTGCCTTCTTGGTGTTATAGATGCGCGTCGAGATTGGCCTTAAGGGTTCTAAGGCCTTCTCTAAGCGCATCGAGAAGGTTATAGCATTGTGGTCCGAAGTTGTTACACTTCTTTCAACACGCCAATCCTCGACCTTACCCAACAGCGACAGGCTGCATGCGGTCACATCAACGATGCTTGTGCACCACCTGTCCCCTCTGTAAGTCTCGAACGTTGGTGTTTGGCCCGTGTTTAGGATGTGGAGATCCCGCTCGTTGAGGAACGAGTTGTACGCTGCCCCGCGATGGTTCTCGGAAACACTTCCCCACCACTGGCTCCAGGCGTTTACGTCTCCTCCCACCAGGATGTTTGTTGTGCGTAGTTTTTGTATAGTGTTGTTTATTTCCGAAAGGTAGGGTTCAATGTCCTGGTCACCCTCCAAATAGACCGATAGCACTCCGAGACTGAGCTGGCCCACCTTCAGTAAAACGGCGGCGATGTTCTCTGTCACAAGCTGGGGGTCGTGGATGACCTCCAGGTTGTTCCCGAAAACAACGATCGCCGCTTTTACTGGTTTCTGGCGGTTTAGGCTGCACTGGATGACTTGCGTGCCGGGGTTTTGCTTCATCACACCTGTTCTTCCTACATAGGGCTCTTGAACAAGTGCTACTGAAACTCCCCTTGCTTGTGCCGCCATATGAAGTTCTTCTGTGGCCAGCTTGGAGCGCTGAAGATTGCCTTGGATGAATTTCAATCTTGGTATTGGTCTCTTTGAATTTTGGGGGGTGTCCGCTTGTGTGATTGGTGTTTCCGTCTCGTTGCCCTTAGCAATAGGAGACGCGCGACCTCGCTATGCCATCCCATTTTTGGCGTTCCGGGCAGTCTTCGCTGAACGCCGTGTGCGCCAGGTCTCTGCCCGTCTTGTGGATGATCTTGCAGTTAATACATGTGGGTTCTTTGCCCTCCGTTCTTATGAGGCAGTCCCTTCCACTGTGCTCGCCGCTGCAGAAGCTGCAGATGTCTTTTGCGGCTTTGCACAATTGTCTGTTGTGCCCGTATTGTAGGCACTTTGTGCACTGCACAAGGGGCGACTGATCCTCGATCGGGCATCGTTTAATGCCCACATGTATTTTCTGCACCGCCGTGTAACTTTTCCAGAGCTCTGGGGAGAGCTCCAGAACAGGGTGACATTCGTGGGGGTTCCTCGCACGCTTCCTATACCGTACTTTTAGGGTCTGTCTCTCCACAGCGACGTTCTGCAGAAGATGCTTATTCTGCGCTTTCACGAGATCTATGATTTCCCCGTCGCTGTAACTCGACAGTACTCCCCTTATGCAAACGAGCGGATTTTGCGGTTTGGGCTCTTGGACCTTGAGCCCCGCGCTCGACTGGACTTGTTCCTTGACCTTCCTCAAGTCCTCCTTGCTGGCGCACCTCATAACCACTTTTTGGTTACGGGCTTTCCGCACAGTGTCGACCCGGGCTCCGCTCGATTTGAGGTCCAAGGCTGTCCTGATCCTCTCGATCACGTTGTCCCCGGTGTGTTGTGGGTCCGTGGATGAGACGATCAGGGTGTGGTTTGCTTGTGTGGCTGGTTTCGGGGGTTTTGGTGTGCTGGCTACCTGGGCAAAGGTCTTTGGACCCTGCTGTTGTTGGGGCGGTCTATCCGCTCTGCCCAGGTCCGCTACCCCTTTTTGGATGTTCTGGAGGGTCTTTTTGACCTCCCCGACTGCTAGTTCCGCTTCCAGGTTCATCACCGGAGGTGCCTGGGTTGGCGGTTCTTTGTCGCGCAGTGCGCGGAGGTCCGCCGAGACGATCTCCAGCCTTTCGGAAATGGGTTTGAGATGATGCGTGAAGTTTATTGGAGTTGGTGGTGGTGGGGGGGAGGCTACGGGTCTGTTGGTGAGTGCCTGCAGTAGGCCGCGGAGTTCTTCAAAGGCCTCCTCGAACTTTGAGGTGGTGAGTAGGAGGCCCGTCTCCTGAATGCTCAGGTCCGGGTTCGGTTTGACCGGACGGTTGAGGTCTTCCTTGAGTCGCTCGAGATCCTTCCGGAGCACGTCAAGCTGGTTCGACGCGCTGATCACGTTTGAGTCCAGGCGTGAGAGGATTGTCCCCATTGATTCCCATTTGGGGTCGCCCGGGGCTCTTGCTCCTTCCTGCCTGGTCTTCTCGTGCTCCTTTAGGTTCCTGAGGCTCGCCGCTGTGACCTCTTCCTTAATCTCCTTGATGCCTTTGAAGGCCTCAAGGGTTTCGTGGCCCAGCCATTCCCTGATCCCTTTCGACTCTTTGAGCGTATCCGAGACGTCCGTTCTCACTAGGGAGAGCTCGACCTTCATTTGCATTATATCACGATTGTGGGCTCTCTCGACGCGCACAAGTTCTTGTGCGTGTCGAGAGCGCTCCTTCTCGAGGTTGTACTTATGCCGTGATCTAGAGTCTGCCAGTGAGAGGGTTATCTCGTACAGGCCCTGCAAGCACTCGTGGGTTGTGGTTTTGCATTCCCGCTTCATGTTCCCGGCGGCCTCCAAAGCCTCCTTACCTTTCTGAAGCAGGTCGTTTGCTTCTCGTGTTGCCAGGTCCATCTCCACCCCAGTGCCTCTTTTCGGAGTCCTGTAGAGAATACTCGGCCGTCCGATCGCTGGACGATCGGCCTGACTAGAGGCCACCGAGCTTTCCTCGTCCGAGATGATCTGGTGGGGAGGGGAAATTCCGCATTGCTCCCAGTTTATTACTATCTCGGAGATCCTGCTACGGTCCCCCGTCTGAGACGTACCGGACACCGATGGTGGTGGCGGCATCGTGGTCGATGCGTCCGGTTCCGACTCTGCCCTCGGCTCCTGTGGCTTCTGCGATGGACGCGCCGTCTTTTCAGATACGAATGATTTTTCCGACACCATGGACTTCGCGGTGTTTTTTAGAACCTTTTCTCTAAGTGTTTTAGTGACTTTTGCGGCCTCCGTGGTCATCTTGCGGGACGTACTATTTTGAGACATGTTGGTATGTAGTGGTTAGTGGGTAGGTGGTTGTTAATGTAGTTTGTAGTTGTTAGTTTATACAGAAAGATACATTTACTAGTGAATTAATTAAAATTATTGAGTAACTTAGTTCTACAATGTGATGAAATAGTATTCGTAATGTCTATGACTGTGTTGTATTATATACTAGGATGGACTCACGGGAAACTTCGCTGGTGGTCTGCGTGTTGTCCGGTGAGGAGTCCGATAACTGCAGGGCTCGGATGGTCTAAGCCCTAGTGAGTACGCTGGTGGTGGTTCTCAGCGGAATTGCTTCGGCGTGGCTAGGCTAAGCTGGTGCGGTGCTGACGCTGGTGTCGCTTTAGAGATTCTGGCGGGGCCAGATTAAAGAGCGTTTTGCGCCCTTCAAAATGAGCCCAAACTCGGCATCCTAGGTCCAACGGGTACGAAGTTAGACTGCGGGGGGGTGAGGTACCTCTGAGAGGGGTGAGGGGGGGAGGGGGGAAGGTTTCGTGGGGCGGCTATTGGAGGGGGGGTCTTGAGTTGAGGGGGAGGGGGTCAAGGGGGTCGGGGGGGGGAGGTTTCGTGGGGCGACGATTGAGGGGGGGGTCAAGTGGGGGTCTAAGGGGGTCTCGGGGGGGGGGTTTCGTGGGAAGACGATTGAGGGGGGGGTCAAAGATTTAAAACGGGGGTCAAGAGGGGGGCTCGGAACAAACAGAAAAAAGGGGAGGGGGAAGTTCGTGAGAAGACGATTAAGGAGGGGGCCCGGGGCAAGGGCAAAGGGGGGGTGCGCCAATTGCGGGGGTGACGTCTTGTTAAAAAACGACAGGTGGTCGGGGTAACCTTTCTCAGGTCTGGGGCGGGGGGGGGTGGTGGAAGAGGGGGGCGGTGAATGGAGGGGGGGTTGGATTTGAGGAAGAGGAGGGGTGGGGGTGTGTGGAAGGATTGTGATGTCCCGAGTCGGAAGAGCCCAAACTCGGGGGGGGTAGGAATAGGGGTATAGGAGTTCTCTCGGGGGATGTCTTGGTGATGGTCGTGGAGTCGTCACTCTGGTGCGTGTTCTGCAGACGGATTCCTCGGCCGGCTTCGGAGTCTCCAGTACGGGCTGTGATGGCTAGTTCGACGTCGCGCCTCGTGGTTTTACAAACACGTGTTGGTAAAGTTAGGTTATTTTAGGTTATTTTGACGGAAAACCACGTGTTTTTTCCGTGTTTTCGAACCTTAATAACTCCACAGCCGCTGCTCCGATTTTTCTGATCCCGATGTTGCTGGATTGGATTTCGCCGCATCTCTCCGGTGTATTGGAGGTAGATTGATTCCACTGACCTGTGAGATGTAATTCGCAGTCAAAGTTCAGGGGGTCCTGCTCCGAGACTCGTGGAGGTAGACACTTGCGCACACAAATCCTGGTGACTTGTCACTACACAATTTCACTGATACCTTTTTCACGTACGTACCTCAACGCGTGTAATTTTAGTGAATTTTTCTCGCGGAGGTGATGTTGTTCGTGCGATTGTTAGTCGGTTACTGGTTAGGTTAGGTTAGGTTAGGTTAGGTTAGGTTTTTTTTTTTTTTTTTTTTTTTTTTTTTTTTTTTGTTACTACTCCCTCTGACACAAATCAGAGCCTATTTTGGCTAAAAACTACCTTTTCATTCCAGTTCTATCAATTATTCTTCTCGCACTTCTATTCCGCATACTTTGTCTTTCTTTCTTTCAATCTCTCTCATACTATTTTCCCGGTGGGATGCCGGTCTATGCTCTATCTATTCTAATCTATTTATATTGTTTCTTTATTTGGGTTTCGGGTTAACAACAAACAAAGTTTTCTTTATTATTAATAACAATAAACATTTCTTACTTATATTCTTAATAGCTGACAAATAGCTTTATATTCTTAATATCTAGTTAACATCTATTGCTTACTTTAACTTATCATTATGCTTATAACTAATTTTACATTTATCTACATGTTTTATGGGACTCGGGTTTACATGCCCACTGTTTTCTCGAACTTTACAATTTATTTTACAGACTTATTTGAACTTATTTGATAATTTTCCTACATATTTCGTTCAAATTCGATATTTATTTGTATTTTAGACTAAGCTTATTCTTAATTTTCATTTATTATATTACTTAATTAAATTTTTGCGTATGATGTACAATATATTTCATATAATACATGGTCATCATACTTTTATTGCTTATTTCTCTTTACGACTGTTTTTACTAATTTTATGCAATAGTCCATAAACTTTTCCCTTTGTTTACCTGTCATAATAGATTTTATGTTTTCCACAGTTAGTCTTGTGTCCAATATTTGTTCAATCTTGTACCTTTCATATTCGTACACTGGGCATTCCAAGATGATATGAGGAACGGACTCTTTTTCACCCGGGTCACAAGTGCATGAGGGACTCTCCTTGCGCTTAAAACGACATAGGTATTCTGAGAATCCCCCATGGCCGGTCAGAAGTTGAGTGCTCAGGCATGACGGCACGAACTTGCGGATCACTCCATAGGCCGTTGTTACATCCGGGAAGAACATTTTGGTGATACCGGCGACTTCTCCGGATTTGTATCTCACGTCCCATTTACGAATCGACTCTAGCCGGAGCTGTCGCTTCGCGAATGAGACGGGGAACAAATCATAGTCGGGTCTCCTCTTTGTAGGCGCTGAGGCGGCATCCTTGGCGAGTTGGTCTGCCCTCTCATTTCCCTCCAGTCCTGCGTGTGCTTTAATCCAGTACAAAGTCACAGCTTTGTTCTGTCGAGATGCGTTTATTATGTTCTCGCGAGCTTCTACCGCTAGTGGATGGTGGGAGCCGAGATTCGTTACCGTTTGCAGCGCCGCCATTGAGTCACTGTATATTCCGAATGTGAGTGCTCGGTTCTTCTTTATTTGCCTCGTAGCTTCGCAAATAGCCAGCAATTCCGCCTGATATACTGTACAGTATGACGGCAAGCAAAGTTTGACGGCCTTGGTCTCCGCTTCGCCTTCCCAAATTGACAGCGCTGCACCAACTCCTCCGCCAAACTTGCTGCCGTCTGTAAATATTCTCACTGCACAGCTGCTGTTGGCTTCCACGTCGCTATGGTCTTTCAGGCATGTCAGCTCAAGGTCTACGACTGCTGCAGGGTGTGGCACCATCGTTGCTGGCAAAATTCGCTCGATCTCTCTGTCCCCCAGTCCCGGCAGGGCCGCCCCCTTCTTGATCCTGTATAGTGAGGCAACCTCGCGTACACGAAGATCAAGCGGGAGCACTCCTGCCAGGACCAGTGCTGAGTTCAGGGAGACCGTGCGATAAGCCTTGCACATTTTTTGTGCGAAGCCCCTCTGCAGAGTTCCGAGCTGTTTTTGCACTCCAAGTTTTTCAGCGGCCGGTGCCCAAGCGCTCGCCGCGTATAAAATGATGGGTTCGATGGTCGCTGTGTAGATCGTTCGAATCACTTCGGGGTGTAGACCCCAGCTTGCCTTTGCCGCTCTAGCGAGCTGGCCGTAGATATTAATGGCTTTTCTGCAGATACTTGCCACGTGTGCGTTGAAGGTGAGTTTTTCATCGAACGTCACACCCAACATTTTAATTTGTTTGGACATGCCGATGTCCACTCCCCCCATGCTCAAGTGCGGAGTGTCGAACTTAAGCTTGCGCGTGATTACCATGGCGTTGGTTTTATGCGGCGCGAATTTGAGCTTGTTTTCGACACCCCACACTCGAACAAGCTCGAGAGCGGCGTTGGCGTGTCTTTCCACGTGTTGTGCAGTCTGGCCATCGAACACCATGACTACGTCGTCGGCAAACGCTTGCGCGTAATATCCTGCGGATTCTAGTGTGTTTAGCAGGGGGTCCAGCAACGTGTTCCATAGAATGGGCCCACCTATAGATCCTTGGACACACCCTTTGTTGGTCGCCTTTTTGTAGGTTTCCCCGCTGTATCTTACCGTAACCGTCCTTTGGTCAAGGTAGCTGTCAAACACCTTACGGATATTTAAAGGACAGTTTGCATTCGCCAGTTGGACCTTGATTGCTGGCCACCATGCGCTGTCGAAGGCGCCCTCTATATCCAAAGATACGACGGTTATAATTCTCTTCTCGTCCAGCTTTGAATTGATGTGTTGCATAAATTTATAGAGGGCGTCTTCGCAGCTCTTTTGGGGCATGAATCCAAACTGGTTGGGGTTTAGCCTCGGAATCAGGTGGTGCTTGAGTCGAGCGACCAACATTTTTTCGTACACCTTGCCTAGTACCGGTAAGAGTCCTATAGGGCGGTAGGATTTGGGAGTTGTGTACGATTCTTTACCTGGTTTCTTCAACACTATCACCATGGCTTCCTTCCAAATAGTTGGGAAATAATGGAGTTCCAGGCATTTGTTGAGTACTCCCAGGTAAAGTTTCGGGTCACTCTTGATAGCGTGACTGCATATGTCAGCAGTGAATCCGTCGGCACCGGGCGCTTTCTTCGGATTCAAGGAGTCCAGGGCGGTGAGCATTTCCGTTTTTGTGAACGGAGGATCGTTTTGCCCTTCAGATGGTTCTAGGTTCACTACGGCTGCTCGGTCCCTTATTCCTTGATGCGTCCGGTTCTCGTTCTCCCTTTGATCTTCCGGGTAGAAGGATTTTGCTAGCAGCTCTACCGACCCTTTTGCATCTAGTGTGATGCCGCCTTCTTCCAACGGTATGTCTTCCTCTCTTTTAGCCGTTCTCCCTATCACGCGGTAAATACCCTCCCACAGGCTCTCCTTATCCTGTTTGCTGCAGAACTCCTTCCAGCTTCCGATCATGGCCTCCATGGCTCTTGCTTCGTACTCATCCTTGGCGGCTATATAAGCGTCGACTACACTTTGTTTACGAATCGGTGCGGCGTTCCTGATTCTGCGTTTCTTAGTGGTGACTTCCTGCTTCATCTTCGCGAGCTCCTCTGACCACCATGGCAGGGTAAGTGTCTCAGTATTTTTCTTTAATGGTATTGAAATGTTGCAAGATTCTGTGATGGCTTTACTATAGTTTTTAACGAATAATTCTAATTTTTCAACTGTATTGATGGCTCTAATTTCCTGGATTTCTAAATTGTACTCTGATTTTAATTCCTCAAATTTTTGATAAAAAATTTCCCAATTTGCCTTTTTTGTGTTATAAATTCTAGTGGATCTTTTGACACTTACCCCTACCGATTTTTTGAGCTTGATATTAAAGCTAATACCACTGTGGTCAGCGCACGTGAGATTAGCGACAACCTTCCAGTCCTCCACTAAGTCCAGCATGTCAGTAGTGCAGGCCGTTACGTCAACAAAACTGGTGTAGTGTTTACCGCCACGGATGGTGTCGAAAGTTGGAGTGTCGCCTTTGTTAAGAATATGGAGGTCCATCTCGTGAAGCGTGCCAGCCACATCGTCCCCCCTGTGGTCGATTACTGGGCTGCCCCACCAGGTGCTCTTAGCATTGGAGTCGCCTCCAATAATGAGCCTCCGTGCTTTGGCTGTTACGATCTTTTTAATGTGATCCAGGTACGGATCTATGGGTAGGTCGGGTTCGAAGTAATATGAAGCCAAAGTAACAGCCCATTCTTTGGTGCTTACGCTCACCACGACGATGTTGTTAGTGGTGAGCTCTGGGTGTTGGGTGACGTCCAGGTTAGGGTCAAATACAGCGATAGCTGCTTTGGACGTTCCTCTTCCGCTGTTTTGGTATATCCTAACACCACGGTATGACTTCATATTTTCCGACCCACCCACGTAGGGCTCCTGGATCAACGCCATTGCAACCTTTCTTTCAATCGCTTCCATCATTAGCTCCTCTGTAGCTAGCTTCCTGCGTTGGAGGTTGCATTGGAGCACCCGGTACAGCTTTTTGTTCATTTGGACGCCTTTAGCAGTATGCTATAGACATACGAGCTATGGCGTCTCGCTTTTTCCGTATGGGACATTCTTGGCTGAACGCATTGTGCTCATTACGGTCGAGCTTGGCCACTGTGCAGTTTCTGCAAGAGGGTACACCTCCCGCAAGCCACTGCGGGCACTGCGCCCTAAGGTGCGGTTCCCCGCAGTGACTGCAAAGGTCTGTTTGGTCTGTACAGAACCTCTTGCTGTGACCGTATCCTAGGCATCTCGAGCATTGAACGAGAGGTGATTGGTCAAACACCCGGATGCGTTGGAGGTCGATGTATACTGCTCCAGCGTCGGTCGCTCTCTTCCATATGGCTGGCGACACACTAACAACGATATGGCATGTGTGTGGGTTCCTCGCCTTCCTTTTATATTTTATCTCAAGCCTATCTTCATTTTCCTTGAGGTTCTGGAAGATGTCCCGGTTTTGCTTCCTGAAAGCATTTAGGACTTCCTCATCGGTATTAACCGTGAGAACGTCCGCAAGCTTCAGCAGAGGGTCTCTGTTTTTAACCTCTTCTACAAGCAGGTTCTTACCGGATCTTTCCAGCCTCTTCTTTACTTTTTGTCTGTCCTCTTCCGTGTTACAGCTCATAATCACTTTCCTGTCCTTTGCTTTACGAGTCCTTTCCACCCTGATCCACCCTTCCTTGGCGTTCACCGCCTCTCTGACTTTCGTTAGCACCTGGTCTCCTGTATCGTTTTCGTCCTGAGACGTGATGGCCACTGAATGCAGTGCGTTTTGTGAGGGCGGGTGTAAGGTGGGCCGGAGTGCAGTCGTTTCGGCATAAGTTCTTGTGGTAAGAACCTGTTGATGCTGCTCTTCCATCTTGTTTCTTAGGTCGTCTATCTTTTTGCCGTTTTCCGTTAGAAGCCGGCTCTGTTCTTTGAGTTGTTCGATGATCTGGTGGTTTGCTTCGGGAGACACCTTTTCCGTCATCTCATTTGGTTTTATCCGAGACGTTTCTGGTGTAGATGTCTCTCCGGTTTTCTTAAGCTTTTTTATTTCCGCCTCGGCTTCTTTTACTAGTTGGAAAAGCTTGTCCACTGCCTCCAGTACATTTGTTTTTATGTCTGCCCTTAAGTTCCGTGAGTTGTTGATATTTGTTTTCGCTTTAATGACACTAGCTTTTGCTTCAGCTGAGCGAGGTAAGCGGTTTGGCAGAACCTGTCTCGGTGAGATTTGGGCCTCTGTCTTGCTAGTAGCTGGGGTCAGGTGGAAAGATGCCGCATCCGCAGCTTCGGGATTCTCAACGTTGCTTCTGACATTGTATGAGAGTATCATCTTCCTTGGTGGAGAACTTTTGGACGCGAGCGTTTGCGTCCTAGGTGGAGATTTTACTTTGTCCATTTCTTCGGCGGCCTTTATCGGTGTTCTAGCCGTCGTCGCCATAGTCAGAGGGATGTGTCAAGAATTGATAAAAGCACAAAAGTGAGTGCGATTGTCAGTTATTGGTCTGCACGCAGTGTAAAAATGCGTGCAGTCTAAGTAAATAATAAAATAAAGCGAATAAAAGAAAACAAGAAAACTTGGGAATAGGTCCCAGTCTCTACAGTCGTAAAGAGTAAATAGCAGTCGGCTCAATAAAGCCTTCGTAATAACAATGTAATATAAGTAAAAATTTCAAAGAAAACAATTAAAATAAAAGTAAACAATATAATAATTGAAAAGAGTGGAGTAAAAGTATGCTCAGGATTTTAAAATTCTAAGCAGGTCCAGCCTTTGCTCAAAAGAGCGGGTCAGAAAAAAGTCTGAAAATGACAAATTAAACACGAAGTAAGTAATACAATAATTTAATATACGTCTCT